>OX453006.1:10000-10010000 GCA_949699075.1 Asteroscopus sphinx
TTGCGGGACATTTACATCCTGCGGATTTGTATAATTATTTTAGTTTTAGTTACTTTTAGTTAGGTGTTTAGGTAGGATAAATAGACAGTGCTAAATTGCGGGACCCTTTACATTCCAAGAATTAGCGCAAATTTGTGGGACATTTACATCCCACAAATCTGTATAATAATTTTATTTTAGTTTAGTTAGTTAGGAATTTAGACAGGTGAAATAGACAGTGCTAATTTTCGGGACCATTTACACTCCAAGAATTAGCACAATCATTTAATTTCAGCTAAATTTTAACTCAGTGTACATCAATTTCATTTTATAACTTTTACCGTTGACTTAATTGCAACTTACAAACATATTTGTTGGACTATAATCGACGAGGCTTTACAGCCGGTGATTATAACAGGACTGAGTTGAAATTTAACGATACATTTATTATATTTCATCCACAATTTACAATCTTTTTTACACATTTTTTACTTTTTACACCTTTTACATTTAGTCCATTAGTGCGAGACCTCTCCCCCGGTCCGAAATGTTTGGAATCAGGACACCGGCCAAGAAAATGGAAATCAGAGAAGAAAACCCGCGTCAAGCTGAAGCAAATAAGACATTCACGAAGCCGCCAACGACAGAAGTAGGTCCAAGCACATCCTCGACCGTTAGGAGAAGCATTGGTGAGTGGGAAGCCGGCAAACCGGATGTGAAAACATCCCAGTCCAAGGCCCAGACCCCTCCCAATGAGTCTCCTACTACTTTTGCATCCTCAGACACTGCTAATTCTCCGGCTGCCCCTGCCGCCATCTCCGCCCCTCCTACTTCAGTTGAACCACAAGTGCCAAAGGACCGCACGCTGGAAGCGAGAGCCTGTCTGGCCAAAGTCAAACTGCAGATTGGAAACTCGCGAAACACAAAAACCGAGATTAGGGTTGCAATAGTCCAAGCTGCAGAGCGACTATACCAGTTGGTTAAGGAGGCTGAAGCCAGAAACGCCCATAAACCAGCCCGAGCCGAACTACCATCTCAGGACAAAAAAGGGGATAGGAATGGAGGGGTGGAGAGGGCGGGAGAGGACAAAGCAAGCGCAGATCTCATAAAAAAGCTGGAGGAACATGCCAACTTAATAAAGGAGAACAACGAGAGCATGAGCAGACTGAAGCTACAGTTGGAGAGCGCGGAGAAGCAAACGTACGCGAGTGTTGCGTCGTCCTCAGGGAGGAAGCTCCCGGTACAGACGGCGCTGCACTCGATAGTCGTCACTGCAACGGACGAGACGAAAACGGGAGAGGAGGTGATGGAGAATTTAAGAAAAGCGGTGAATGCCAAAGAAGGAGGAATAGTGGTGGAGAAAGTAAGAAAGGCCAAGGACCGAAAAATCATTGTGGGGTGTAAAACCGAAGGAGAAAGGGAAAAGCTCAGAAACCGAATTAGAGAATCGGGCGAAAATCTGAACACTGAGTACATGATAAATAAAGACCCCCTTGTGATCCTTAAAGACGTGTTGCAGTGTAACAGTGACGAGGAAATCCTGGCTGCGCTGAAGAACCAAAATCGGCATATGTTCGCCAACTTAGACGAACAAGATAGGATGGTAATAATATATAAACGGCGCACCAGGAACCCGCACATGAGCCACGTCATAATGAGGGTGCCCCCCAAACTGTGGCAGAGGATGACGGAGGCTGGATCGGTTCACATCGACCTGCAAAGGATCCGTGTGGCCGATCAGTCTCCGTTAGTCCAGTGCTCCCTTTGTCTGGGATATGGACACAGCAAAAAGTACTGTCAAGAAACCCAGACAAGGTGTAGCCATTGCGGGGGTGCACACATGAAGACCGACTGCCCGGACTGGCTCGCGGGTACTTCCCCGTCCTGCTGCAACTGCACGCGTGCAAAATTGGATCACACAGGCCATAATGCGTTCAGCCAAGACTGCTCCATCAGGAGGAAATGGGACGCAATGGCCAGAGCAACCGTAGCGTATTGCTAAGGGCGTTTCCGGCAAAAATTCCGACTCTAATAAAATGCCATACCTCGTAGCCCAGGCCAATTTGAGGAAGAAGGCACTTGCGACGGACGAACTCATGCTTGAGGCATACAAAAAGGGGGTGGCATTTGCACTGCTCCAGGAGCCATATGTCGGAAGTCTGGGTAGAATGAAAGACTACCACGGTGCCAGAATATTCCAGCACACCAGCGATGAAGACGGCGTCATCAAGACCGCAATTGCGGTCTTTGATGGCGATATCGACGTCGTCCAGTGTCCAAACTTCACCACGCCCAACATCACAGTGGTGAAGATGAGGACTAGCGCTTGGGAGATCGTGGTGGTGTCATTCTACCTGGAACCTAGGCCAACGCCGATAGGGCCATACCTGGAGCAGCTTAAAAAGATAGAGGGGAATTTCGGCCGGAAACTCCTGATGGGAGGAGATGCAAACGCCAAAAACTCCTGGTGGGGCAGTAGCAAGAACGACGACAGGGGTGAGGAAATGGCCGGTGTCTTGGAGGAAATGGATCTGCAGATACTCAATGTCGGCAAAACCCCAACATTTGAAACTGTCAGAGGCGGACAGTTGTACACAAGTATTGTCGACATCACGGTCTGCACATTGGATATGCTCGACCTGGTACGCGACTGGGAGGTGAATGACGGTATGACAAGCTCAGACCACAACACCATTTTATTTAAAATCAATTTAGAAAAGGCGCAAGCCATCAAAATTCAAAGAACCACGAGAATCTTCAATAGTAAAAAAGCTAACTGGACCCAATTTCGTGTGAAACTGGCCCAGTTGCTGAAGGACTACAAAATAAATAAAGAAGAAATCGACAAAATTACAAACAAAATAGAAATAGAACAAAAAACTGAAATTTATATGAAATTAATTATAGAAGCATGTCAAGAAAATATACCTAAAATCAAAATTAAAACAAAAATTAACTTACCGTGGTGGTCCGATGAGCTTGCCAGCCTGAAGAAAGAAGTCGCGACCCGGAAACGTAGGGTCCGATGTGCAGCACCGGTCCGTAAGGAGCTTGTCGTCAATGAGTATCTGCAAATGAAAGAAAAGTATGAAGAAGCAGCAAAAAGCGCGCAAACAGAAAGCTGGAAGAGCTTCTGTGGGAAACAGGACAAGGAGGGTGTATGGGAGGGCATATACAGGGTGATAGGAAGGACCACTAAAAGGCACGAGGATCTTCCCTTGACCAAGGCAGGAAAGGTAATGGACCATCTTGAGTCTGCAGAACTGCTGGCGGAAACATTCTACCCGACAGACGACAAAGGGGCAGATAATGAACACCATAAGCGGATGCGGATAATGGCAAGTGAAGTAAATAAAGTGGGTCATGATGAAGAACATGACCCACCATTTACGGAGGAGGAGTTGGAATCTGCCATCAGAAGCTTCAACCATAAAAAAGCCCCGGGAGCGGATGGTCTAACAGCAGATATCTGCCAGCAGTCCTTAAACCAGGACCCTGGGGTTTTCCTATCACTGGCAAACAAATGCCTAGATCTGGGCTACTTCCCAAGGCTTTGGAAAGAAGCCACAGTTGTGATTCTGAGGAAGCCTGGGAAGAAAAGCTACACAGATCCAAAGTCACATAGGCCGATAGGGTTGTTGCCAGTGATGGGAAAAGTCCTAGAGAAAATGGTTATATGCAGGCTCAAATACCACGTTATACCGAGGCTTAGTACTCGCCAGTATGGCTTTATGCCCCAAAAGAGCACGGAGGACTCCCTCTATGACCTAGTTGAACACATCCGCAGGAAGCTCGAGGAGAAGAAACTCATAGTAATGATATCGCTAGACATAGAGGGAGCTTTCGACAGCGCTTGGTGGCCAGCCATAAAAGTCAGACTGGCTGAGGAAAAATGCCCGGTAAACGTGAGGAGAGTAGTTGATAGTTACCTCGAGAATAGGAGGGTCAAGGTCAGATACGCCGGAGAAGAAGTGGTCAGGGACACGGAAAAGGGATGTGTGCAGGGATCAATTGGGGGACCGATCCTATGGAATATTCTTCTGGACCCCCTGCTCAAAGGACTAGCACAAAGAGGCGACTACTGCCAGGCGTTTGCCGACGATGTGGTGCTTGTGCTCGACGGGGATTCTGCGATGGAGGTCCAGCGACAGGCCAATGGTGCCCTCGAGTATGTTCACCGGTGGGGTGTCGAAAACAAGTTGAAATTCGCACCGCATAAAACAAATGCGATGGTAATAACGCGGAAACTGAAGTTTGACACTCCACTGTTGAGCATGGGCGGGGTCGCCATTGACATGTCGCAAGAGTTCAAAGTTCTGGGGCTCACAATTGACAACAAGCTGACATTCAATAGCCACGTCACGAATACGTGCGTTAAGGCATTGAATGTATACAAGCAGTTGTCCCGGGCCGCCAGAATCAGCTGGGGCCTCCACCCGGAGGTCATACGCATCATATACGGGGCAGTAGTCGTACCGATCATTCTATACGCAGCAAGTGTCTGGGTGCCAGCAGCCAAGAAGTGGAAAACCCGGAAGAAGTTAAATGCGGTCCAAAGGGGATTTGCACAGAAATTGTGCAAGTCTTACCGCACTGTCTCCCTAAACTCGGCACTGGTACTGGCTGGGATACTTCCCCTTGACCTCAGAATTCAAGAGGCAGCCGCCCTATACGAGGCAAGGAAGGGGGTACATCAGCCAGCGCTAGGAGACAGGGAGATAGAGCGACGTACCGCATTTAACCAAGTCTCCCATCCAGCAGAACATATAAGCCCGCAGTTCATATGCCTGGCAGACCAGAGCCAGGTGAGCAATCACTGCACGCAAGCAGTGCGTATTTTCACGGACGGCAGCAAGATTGAGGGCAAGGTGGGGGCATCA
Source organism: Asteroscopus sphinx (assembly GCA_949699075.1). Taxonomy (NCBI): domain Eukaryota; kingdom Metazoa; phylum Arthropoda; class Insecta; order Lepidoptera; family Noctuidae; genus Asteroscopus; species Asteroscopus sphinx. Next base: position 14,860 of record OX453006.1, read on the forward strand.
TTGTCTTTTTGGAGCAATGATGCCGAAACCAAAAGCCAAAAATTGAAGCTGTCGTCCCACTGCACGGTATACCAGGCTGAACTGCTGGCTATATGCAAGGCTACGCGGGAGATTCTGAGTAGTCCACACGAAACCTTTGGCATCTACAGCGACTCCAGATCGTCGTTAGAAACGGTCGGAAATAACCGCTCTCTCCATCCCCTAGCAGTCGAGACCCGAGAGAACCTGCGACAATGCAGGAGCCAATCCAAAAAAGTTGAACTTTTTTGGATAAAGGCTCACGCGGGACTGGAGGGGAACGAGAGGGCTGACCGATTGGCAAAAGACGCTGCGCTTGGAATGAAACGAAAGCCAGATTACGACCTGTGTCCGATATCATTCGTCAAGCGGCAGATCCGTATGGACTCGCTCGACGAATGGAATCGGAGATACAGGTCGGAAGACACGGGAAAGATCACTAAGATCTTCTTCCCAGATGCAGTCCTAGCATATAGGATCATAAAAAAATTGAAACCAACAGGTATTGTCACCCAAATTATGACCGGGCACGGTGGGTTTTCTGAGTACTTGAATAGATTCAAGTGCAAGGAAAGCCCATCGTGTATATGTGACCCGGATCAATATGAAACGGTTACACACGTCCTAACAAACTGTCCCGCCTACGGTCTAGAGAGATACGAGATTGAACAGGAACTGAGCACTGAAATAAGTACAGACAACATTAGATGTCTAATCGAAGACAAGAAAACTAGGGATAGATTTATTGAGTACGCTGTGAAGGTGGCGGCCAAAATAATAAAAAGGAACAAATAGGCACATAGCCACTCTTAGTATTCATATTTAGTTATAATATAAGACAGTAGAGTGGAAATAGACTTAATGTGATAACTTGTGATATTAGGTAGGAATTTGTTTTTAATTGTAAGTGATGACTACTGTGATAATAGAAATAAGGATTTACTGTGATAAGCTAGAATAAGAATAGAACTTAAGACAAACTAGTTATTGTATAGAGTCAGATAGAATAAGGAATTTAAAATTATATAGAATCAAATAGGATAAGTACAAAGATAACTTTTTAAATAAAAATACAGCGTAAAAAAATAAAAGAAAGATAAACAAAGACCCTGATCAAGTTAGGGGTGTATTAGCTCGCAGGCTCCGCCACAGCGCGGAGAGGTAGGCGCCAAAAAAAAAAAAAAAAAAAAAAAAAAAAAAAAAAAACCTAACCTAACCTAACCTAACCTAACCTAACCTAACCTAACCTAACCTAACCTAACCTAACCTAACCTAACCTAACCTAACCTAACCTAACCTAACCTAACCTAACCTAACCTAACCTAACCTAACCTAACCTAACCTAACCTAACCTAACCTAACCTAACCTAACCTAACCTAACCTAACCTAACCTAACCTAACCTAACCTAACCTAACCTAACCTAACCTAACCTAACCTAACCTAACCTAACCTAACCTAACCTAACCTAACCTAACCTAACCTAACCTAACCTAACCTAACCTAACCTAACCTAACCTAACCTAACCTAACCTAACCTAACCTAACCTAACCTAACCTAACCTAACCTAACCTAACCTAACCTAACCTAACCTAACCTAACCTAACCTAACCTAACCTAACCTAACCTAACCTAACCTAACCTAACCTAACCTAACCTAACCTAACCTAACCTAACCTAACCTAACCTAACCTAACCTAACCTAACCTAACCTAACCTAACCTAACCTAACCTAACCCAGTCCTCCGGTCCTCAAATTCCGAACGGTTGAGTTTTTGACGCGCTCCGCAATCGAAAATTGCAAGTGGTGATATTTTTTGCGATCTTTTTAATAAAAGTTATATCCAAAGTTGCGGCTCATTGCGCTCTATAAAACCGTGCTAAAATTATAAAAATCGGATTAGGGACAAAAAAGTTATAAACAAAAAACCGGCGGAAAAAGTGACAAGTTGTAAACAACTTACAAAAGTGCGTGCGGCGTGCGTTTTATCGCGACGACCCCCTAATTTTATTAGTGAAATAGGAGTGTATACTCAGTGCCTGCACCCCTGTGAAAAATTGGATTTTTCCTGGCCTGGAAAGACCGACTTTCCACTGTTTTTCCGAACGAGCAAATCAAACCCGGAAAAACCGAACACTTTGGCTTGTGGAAACTCGGAAAAGTGACAATTGCTTAAGATCTCGAGTTAAAATTGTGGGCAATAGGGCCACCATCCACCCTAGTGAAGATCAAGATCCTGCCTTCAAAATCCAGGGAGTTCTACCAACTTTCTTGCGGCCACGCCCCAAAACCGTTTTGGAAAGACCATTGTGCAGACCTGTGCAGACCAGTGCGGCTATTTTCAAGACCATCAGCGGATTCCTGACAAAGCCAGCTTTATCCTGAGACTTTCACCAGCAAAATATAACATAATTTAGTCCTATAATAAGGTATTTCATGTTTGTTTACAAAAATTTTGACTTTGCCGATTTTTTATCCCAAATTCCAGTGTAAAAGTAAAGAATTTTACTTAATATCTGGGTACAGTGTCTTGTTGCACAGCCCAGGAAAAATTTTGGTTATTGTAGACTCAGTATTTTTACTAAAAAACTTTGTTAACATCATAAATTAATTTGTTCCCACGCTCCGGGCTAACTTTGTAGCCCCAAAACTCGGCCTAGGGAGGCTCTAGAAAGAAAGTGACGTCAGATTAGACCATATTCTGTATACCATATACCCGAAAACCAAACTTCCTTTCTTCTAAAGGTCGTTTTTAAAGTTGTCTTTTTCAATTTACGAAATTTTGCACGATATTTCGCAGTAAACATACTGACGTGTAAGATTGCACGAACAGATTTCTGGAACCTTCCATAAAGCTGCATCTACATACAACTTAAAACCGAACCCGGTTGATTGTGGATTTTAATTATAAATTTAATTTAATTTGTGTTATTTTATAAGTTACTGGTACCGGACAAATCGGAACCCACAAAACGCGGCCAGACAGGGCACAGAATAAATAACAACGCCAAAGTGTATTTGGCGGCCATTTTGTTTTCCCGTCTAGATTTGACCTACTGTGGGGCTTGGGAATTTCGGGAATTCCTACCCATACGAATATACAAGTATATAAATAAAAATATAACCCCTTCTCACCCTCCATCCCTCCAAAAGACCGGAAACGAAGCGAGTTAGACTTTTGACATACTTTTGACTATTCTGACGCATTCGCTGGTCACCCCATACATATCCCCAACCCTCCCCCCCCCTTTTTTCATTTTAATTTTATATAAAATAAACTGGTATCAACTTTTTTGACCACACCAAATTAGCGCCTATATAGACGCAGCATTAAAATAAGTCAAATTATTGCACGAAGCCTGGCAAATTCCACAAAGTTATTGCACGATTTTTCGCACTACAGGTTACCATCTTTTAGTCGTCCAATTTCAACTAAATTTAAACTAAATAATTCACTTAACTCAGTTGTTCTAGTCTAATTATTGGAAAACCAATGTCATTTCACTGAACTTCACTGAGTTCAGTGAAGTCCAATAAATAAAATCATTAGCCCGATTCGCGGGAACACCCCCTCCTGCCCCGCTATCGTCCTGCTTTAACCTCCCCCCCCCCCCCGGACAAACCGCAAGATAGACCAAAAATCCCCACCACTTCTCTACCCCCAACAAAATTAGTTTCCCCTCCCGCTTCCCCTCGTAAATTTCACCCCCCGGGCCGTAACTTTGGACCCAGAGGAGTTAGAGACCCTGTGTTTGGGGTCATTATTATCAGGGAATCAAGCCCCACCCTCTGGCCCCCACGGTACCCCTTGACCCCCCTTGGGACCCCCTTGGGACCCCCCCTGGGACCCCCCCTGGGACCCCCCTACCCCCCGCTTCCCCTCAAAAAAAATTTCCCCACCCCCCCTTGGCGTAACTTCGTATCCAGAAGAGCTAGGCTCTCCGGGTTTTGGGCATTAGAACCGGAAGGAGAAGCCCTGCCTTTTGGCCCCAAGGGAATTCCCCTCCGCTTCCCCTATCCTCCCCCCCGGGTCGTAACTTTGGTGCCGAACAAGCTAGACTTCCCGAGTTTTGGCTAATTGAACCGAGAAGAGGAGCCCTAAGTTTTGGCTCCAAAGGAACACCCTCCCCGCCATTCCTATCCCTCCCCCCGGGCTACAACTTTGGAGCCGAAGGAGCTAGACTTCCCGAGTTTTTTATAGTTAAACCGGGAAGAGGAGCCCTATCTTTTGGCCCCAAAGAAAAACCCCTCCGCTTTCCCGTTCCCACCCCACCTTAGTTTCAGATCTAGACGGCATACATAGCCTCTGACTGACGTTCACTACACGTGAAAACACAAGACGGACAATCTGGTACTTACCCTTGCTGGACGAGACCGAAATTACACATTAATTTCGAATAACTTTATTTTATCCTAGGTTTTAGTTTATACATAGAGCTATTTACACACATTTTACATTTTACTATTAATATTTACATTTTATAAAATTTTTACAATTTACAATTACTACTTGACTCGACTTTTACAAACTTTACAAAATACACTCGAGTTAAGTAGCGGCGCCCCCTGACCAGGAAATATGTTTGGATATAGAACGCCAGCAAAGGAGGCTAGGAAAGCCGCCAGTGAACCCGCAAAAACGCCAGAGGGAAGTAAGACATTCACAAAAAGCATGCTACTGAATGACGGGAATTCCAAAACCTCAACGGTCAGAAGGAGTATTGGAGAATGGGAGGCTGGGAAAGCCGACCCTCAAATACAAAACAGGCTCCAAAGTAAAACGCAAACCAGTCCAACGGAAGCCTCCATCTTGTCTCCGCCAATAGAGCCTAACAACTCGAAACAAATGCCCACAAACTCGCAGGATGCCATAAGAGCATCACAGAGAACATTGACGGAAAAGGACTGTTCCCCTAAGAAAACTGAAAAAACCTCTAAATATACAGACAGGATTTCGGAAGCACGAGCCTGTCTCACAAGAGCGAAGTTGCACATGGGGAACTCAAGAAACACCAAGACGGAGATAAAGACGGAGGTTATCCAAGCGCTTGAACGACTCTTCCAGCTTGTAAAGGAGGCAGAATCTGTAAAAGGCAAAAGAAAGGAACTTGCCATCGATCCTCCTAGCGAACAGGAGGAGCAGAGACAGGAAGTGGACAAAGCGAAAGAAGAACAAAATAAAGAACTTATTGGGAAATTGGAAGAACATACAACCCTCATCAAAGAAAACAATGAGAGAATGGGAAGACTCACCGATCGGATAGAAAGTATGCAAAAACAGACGTATGCAGGTGCAGCCGCGACTTCCTCTGCAAAGCGGCTTCCACCTCAGACTGCTTTACATTCCATGATAATAACTGCGAAGGATGACCAGGAAACAGGAGAGGAAGTCCTGAATAAGATCAGAAAAGCGGTTAATGCAAAGGAAGGAGGAGTCGCGGTTGAAAAAATAAGGAAAGCTAAAGACAGGAAAATAATAGTCGGATGTAGAACGAGTGAGGAAAGAGAGCGAGTTAAAAATAGGATAAAGGAGTCTGGAGAAGAGCTGAATGTCGAGGATATTAAAAACAGAGATCCCCTTGTCATATTAAAGGATGTGCTCAGTTGCAACAGTGACGGGGACATAATGAGTGCACTGAGAAACCAGAACAAAACAATGTTCGCGAACTTGGATGAACAAGAAAACAGACTGGATATAGCCTATAAAAGACGCACTAGAAACCCACACATGAGTCACGTCGTGATGAGGGTGTCCCCCAAGCTATGGCAGAAGATGACGGAGGCTGAGTCGGTCCTCATTGATCTTCAGAGGATAAGAGTGGCCGACCAGTCTCCGCTTGTCCAGTGCTCGCTCTGCCTGGGATATGGACATGGCAGGCGTTTCTGCCAGGAGACCCAGGCGAAGTGTAGCCACTGCGGGGGGCCCCACATTAGAGCAGAATGTCCAGACTGGCTTGTGGGTGCTACCTCGTCCTGTTGTAACTGCACACATGCAAAGTTGGAAAAAACAGACCACAATGCCTTTGACCAGGACTGTCCCATCAGAAAAAAATGGGAAGCTATAGCAAGGTCGAAAGTAGCATATTGCTAAGGTGGCTTCCGGCGGGCAATTCGAATACAGGATTAACATGGAGCGGAAGCTCAGCCGTAGCACAATCACGACAGTAAAGAAAAAAGCTAAAAATCTCTGGTGGGGCAGCCCTGGGTCTGAAATTGATGAAAATTACAAGGGGAAGAAAAATAAAGCACTCATGGATAAAACCGTAGCTGTGGGAAATAACAAAGATTACAAAGAGGATCATCTACTAGGAAACAGCAATCTGTTGAATTACCTCCACCTTAAAAAAGTGATGGCAGAAAAGCTCTCCCTCCGGGAAAATAAAAACAAGAACAACCATGAGCATAGACGGAATAGGACAAACAAAGTAAAAAACGAGGGTCATGATGAAAAACATAACTCTCTTTTTTCCAAAAAAGAGTTTATTTCCGCCACATACAAGCTCAACACCGTAGAGGCACTTAGAGCCGATAAACTCGTTACAGACACCTATCAACAGTCTCTAAACACTAGGAAACACAACACACCGGGGGTAAGTACTCAGACTATAATGGGGTGCGATGAGGGCTTCAAACATTCGGATAATCGTATCTTATCTTATACAACATATTTATGTCTGTGTACCATAAATCGGGCCGGGTGTAGGGAGGACCCATCGCGCACCATTGCTGACAAAAAAAAAAAAAAAAAATAAACACCAAAGATGACTCTTATAACGAAAGACTGTACTGCCTAGCCTGGAGAAATACAAGAATGGAAAACGCGTAGATTTAGAAATCGAAAATATAAAAATCAAGTTTCACGGATCAAAAATAGGGATAAATTTGCTAAATACTGGGATAAGACATAAGTTAGAATAATAATTAAGAAACTAATAAATAAGTATGTTATATATATATATTGATAATATATATAAGATAGCATAAAACTAAAAGATGGAAAATGTATATAACATAAGAAGGTATTTAATAAAAATGTTCAATAGGGTAATGATATAAAAGTACATAAAATAGAAGTGTTAAAAATAATAGATTTAGTAGAAATAAGATTTTGTATAAGTACCTATAGTAAAGATAATGTATTAAATAAAGAAATGCTACTATAGGATGATGTTATATAAGTATATAAAACAGAAATGTAAAAATATGAGACAGTAAAATAACAAAATCATGATTTTTATATTATAAGAACAGTAGAGAATAGTGTTTAAAAGAAAATGTTTTGAACACGATGATGTTATATAAGTATGCAGAAACAAAAATGTTAATTGTAAGCAGATAAATTAGAACTAAGATTTTTTTTTATAATACATAGAAGTAGAAAATAAAGATAAGATATAAAAGGACTCGGATAATGTCTGAGGCACACTAGCTCGCAGACTCCGCCTAGCGCGGAGGGGTAGGCGCCAAAAAAAAAAAAAAAAAAAAAAAAAAAAAAACCTAACCTAACCTAACCTAACCTAACCTAACCTAACCTAACCTAACCTAACCTAACCTAACCTAACCTAACCTAACCTAACCTAACCTAACCTAACCTAACCTAACCTAACCTAACCTAACCTAACCTAACCTAACCTAACCTAACCTAACCTAACCTAACCTAACCTAACCTAACCTAACCTAACCTAACCTAACCTAACCTAACCTAACCTAACCTAACCTAACCTAACCTAACCTAACCTAACCTAACCTAACCTAACCTAACCTAACCTAACCTAACCTAACCTAACCTAACCTAACCTAACCTAACCTAACCTAACCTAACCTAACCTAACCTAACCTAACCTAACCTAACCTAACCTAACCTAACCTAACCTAACCTAACCTAACCTAACCTAACCTAACCTAACCTAACCTAACCTAACCTAACCTAACCTAACCTAACCTAACCTAACCTAACCTAACCTAACCTAACCTAACCTAACCTAACCTAACCTAACCTAACCTAACCTAACCTAACCTAACCTAACCTAACCTAACCTAACCTAACCTAACCTAACCTAACCTAACCTAACCTAACCTAACCTAACCTAACCTAACCTAACCTAACCTAACCTAACCTAACCTAACCTAACCTAACCTAACCTAACCTAACCTAACCTAACCTAACCTAACCTAACCTAACCTAACCTAACCTAACCTAACCTAACCTAACCTAACCTAACCTAACCTAACCTAACCTAACCTAACCTAACCTAACCTAACCTAACCTAACCTAACCTAACCTAACCTAACCTAACCTAACCTAACCTAACCTAACCTAACCTAACCTAACCTAACCTAACCTAACCTAACCTAACCTAACCTAACCTAACCTAACCTAACCTAACCTAACCTAACCTAACCTAACCTAACCTAACCTAACCTAACCTAACCTAACCTAACCTAACCTAACCTAACCTAACCTAACCTAACCTAACCTAACCTAACCTAACCTAACCTAACCTAACCTAACCTAACCTAACCTAACCTAACCTAACCTAACCTAACCTAACCTAACCTAACCTAACCTAACCTAACCTAACCTAACCTAACCTAACCTAACCTAACCTAACCTAACCTAACCTAACCTAACCTAACCTAACCTAACCTAACCTAACCTAACCTAACCTAACCTAACCTAACCTAACCTAACCTAACCTAACCTAACCTAACCTAACCTAACCTAACCTAACCTAACCTAACCTAACCTAACCTAACCTAACCTAACCTAACCTAACCTAACCTAACCTAACCTAACCTAACCTAACCTAACCTAACCTAACCTAACCTAACCTAACCTAACCTAACCTAACCTAACCTAACCTAACCTAACCTAACCTAACCTAACCTAACCTAACCTAACCTAACCTAACCTAACCTAACCTAACCTAACCTAACCTAACCTAACCTAACCTAACCTAACCTAACCTAACCTAACCTAACCTAACCTAACCTAACCTAACCTAACCTAACCTAACCTAACCTAACCTAACCTAACCTAACCTAACCTAACCTAACCTAACCTAACCTAACCTAACCTAACCTAACCTAACCTAACCTAACCTAACCTAACCTAACCTAACCTAACCTAACCTAACCTAACCTAACCTAACCTAACCTAACCTAACCTAACCTAACCTAACCTAACCTAACCTAACCTAACCTAACCTAACCTAACCTAACCTAACCTAACCTAACCTAACCTAACCTAACCTAACCTAACCTAACCTAACCTAACCTAACCTAACCTAACCTAACCTAACCTAACCTAACCTAACCTAACCTAACCTAACCTAACCTAACCTAACCTAACCTAACCTAACCTAACCTAACCTAACCTAACCTAACCTAACCTAACCTAACCTAACCTAACCTAACCTAACCTAACCTAACCTAACCTAACCTAACCTAACCTAACCTAACCTAACCTAACCTAACCTAACCTAACCTAACCTAACCTAACCTAACCTAACCTAACCTAACCTAACCTAACCTAACCTAACCTAACCTAACCTAACCTAACCTAACCTAACCTAACCTAACCTAACCTAACCTAACCTAACCTAACCTAACCTAACCTAACCTAACCTAACCTAACCTAACCTAACCTAACCTAACCTAACCTAACCTAACCTAACCTAACCTAACCTAACCTAACCTAACCTAACCTAACCTAACCTAACCTAACCTAACCTAACCTAACCTAACCTAACCTAACCTAACCTAACCTAACCTAACCTAACCTAACCTAACCTAACCTAACCTAACCTAACCTAACCTAACCTAACCTAACCTAACCTAACCTAACCTAACCTAACCTAACCTAACCTAACCTAACCTAACCTAACCTAACCTAACCTAACCTAACCTAACCTAACCTAACCTAACCTAACCTAACCTAACCTAACCTAACCTAACCTAACCTAACCTAACCTAACCTAACCTAACCTAACCTAACCTAACCTAACCTAACCTAACCTAACCTAACCTAACCTAACCTAACCTAACCTAACCTAACCTAACCTAACCTAACCTAACCTAACCTAACCTAACCTAACCTAACCTAACCTAACCTAACCTAACCTAACCTAACCTAACCTAACCTAACCTAACCTAACCTAACCTAACCTAACCTAACCTAACCTAACCTAACCTAACCTAACCTAACCTAACCTAACCTAACCTAACCTAACCTAACCTAACCTAACCTAACCTAACCTAACCTAACCTAACCTAACCTAACCTAACCTAACCTAACCTAACCTAACCTAACCTAACCTAACCTAACCTAACCTAACCTAACCTAACCTAACCTAACCTAACCTAACCTAACCTAACCTAACCTAACCTAACCTAACCTAACCTAACCTAACCTAACCTAACCTAACCTAACCTAACCTAACCTAACCTAACCTAACCTAACCTAACCTAACCTAACCTAACCTAACCTAACCTAACCTAACCTAACCTAACCTAACCTAACCTAACCTAACCTAACCTAACCTAACCTAACCTAACCTAACCTAACCTAACCTAACCTAACCTAACCTAACCTAACCTAACCTAACCTAACCTAACCTAACCTAACCTAACCTAACCTAACCTAACCTAACCTAACCTAACCTAACCTAACCTAACCTAACCTAACCTAACCTAACCTAACCTAACCTAACCTAACCTAACCTAACCTAACCTAACCTAACCTAACCTAACCTAACCTAACCTAACCTAACCTAACCTAACCTAACCTAACCTAACCTAACCTAACCTAACCTAACCTAACCTAACCTAACCTAACCTAACCTAACCTAACCTAACCTAACCTAACCTAACCTAACCTAACCTAACCTAACCTAACCTAACCTAACCTAACCTAACCTAACCTAACCTAACCTAACCTAACCTAACCTAACCTAACCTAACCTAACCTAACCTAACCTAACCTAACCTAACCTAACCTAACCTAACCTAACCTAACCTAACCTAACCTAACCTAACCTAACCTAACCTAACCTAACCTAACCTAACCTAACCTAACCTAACCTAACCTAACCTAACCTAACCTAACCTAACCTAACCTAACCTAACCTAACCTAACCTAACCTAACCTAACCTAACCTAACCTAACCTAACCTAACCTAACCTAACCTAACCTAACCTAACCTAACCTAACCTAACCTAACCTAACCTAACCTAACCTAACCTAACCTAACCTAACCTAACCTAACCTAACCTAACCTAACCTAACCTAACCTAACCTAACCTAACCTAACCTAACCTAACCTAACCTAACCTAACCTAACCTAACCTAACCTAACCTAACCTAACCTAACCTAACCTAACCTAACCTAACCTAACCTAACCTAACCTAACCTAACCTAACCTAACCTAACCTAACCTAACCTAACCTAACCTAACCTAACCTAACCTAACCTAACCTAACCTAACCTAACCTAACCTAACCTAACCTAACCTAACCTAACCTAACCTAACCTAACCTAACCTAACCTAACCTAACCTAACCTAACCTAACCTAACCTAACCTAACCTAACCTAACCTAACCTAACCTAACCTAACCTAACCTAACCTAACCTAACCTAACCTAACCTAACCTAACCTAACCTAACCTAACCTAACCTAACCTAACCTAACCTAACCTAACCTAACCTAACCTAACCTAACCTAACCTAACCTAACCTAACCTAACCTAACCTAACCTAACCTAACCTAACCTAACCTAACCTAACCTAACCTAACCTAACCTAACCTAACCTAACCTAACCTAACCTAACCTAACCTAACCTAACCTAACCTAACCTAACCTAACCTAACCTAACCTAACCTAACCTAACCTAACCTAACCTAACCTAACCTAACCTAACCTAACCTAACCTAACCTAACCTAACCTAACCTAACCTAACCTAACCTAACCTAACCTAACCTAACCTAACCTAACCTAACCTAACCTAACCTAACCTAACCTAACCTAACCTAACCTAACCTAACCTAACCTAACCTAACCTAACCTAACCTAACCTAACCTAACCTAACCTAACCTAACCTAACCTAACCTAACCTAACCTAACCTAACCTAACCTAACCTAACCTAACCTAACCTAACCTAACCTAACCTAACCTAACCTAACCTAACCTAACCTAACCTAACCTAACCTAACCTAACCTAACCTAACCTAACCTAACCTAACCTAACCTAACCTAACCTAACCTAACCTAACCTAACCTAACCTAACCTAACCTAACCTAACCTAACCTAACCTAACCTAACCTAACCTAACCTAACCTAACCTAACCTAACCTAACCTAACCTAACCTAACCTAACCTAACCTAACCTAACCTAACCTAACCTAACCTAACCTAACCTAACCTAACCTAACCTAACCTAACCTAACCTAACCTAACCTAACCTAACCTAACCTAACCTAACCTAACCTAACCTAACCTAACCTAACCTAACCTAACCTAACCTAACCTAACCTAACCTAACCTAACCTAACCTAACCTAACCTAACCTAACCTAACCTAACCTAACCTAACCTAACCTAACCTAACCTAACCTAACCTAACCTAACCTAACCTAACCTAACCTAACCTAACCTAACCTAACCTAACCTAACCTAACCTAACCTAACCTAACCTAACCTAACCTAACCTAACCTAACCTAACCTAACCTAACCTAACCTAACCTAACCTAACCTAACCTAACCTAACCTAACCTAACCTAACCTAACCTAACCTAACCTAACCTAACCTAACCTAACCTAACCTAACCTAACCTAACCTAACCTAACCCGCAGTCCTCCGGTCCTCAAATTCCGAACGGTTGAGTTTTTGACGCGCTCCGCAATCGAAAATTGCAAGTGTTGATATTTTTTGCGATCTTTACAACAAAAGTTATATCCAAAGTTGCGGCTCAGTGCGCTCTATAAAACCGTGCTAAAATTATAAAAATCGAATTAGGGACAAAAAAGTTATAAACAAAAAACCGTCAATATAAACAAAAAACCGTCAAAAAAAGTGACAAGTTGTAAACAACTTACAAAAGTGCGTGCGGCGTGCGTTTTATCGCGACGACCCCCCAATTTTATCAGTGAAATAGGAGTGTATACTCAGTGACTGCACCCCTGTGAAAAATTGGATTTTTCCTGGCCTGGAAAGTGCGACTTTCCACTGTTTTTCCGAACGAGCAAAATAAAACCCGAAATAACCGAACACTTTGGCTTATAGAAACTCGGAAAAGTGACAATTGCTCAAGGTTTCGAGTTACAATTGTGGGCAATAGGGCCACCATCCACCCTAGTGAAGATCAAGATCCTGCCTCCAAAATCCAGGGAGTTCTACTAACTTTCCTGCGGCCACGCCCCAAAACCGTTCTGGAAAGACCATTGTGCAGACCTATGCAGACCAGTGCGGCTATTTTCAAGACCACTAGCGGATTCCTGACGAAGCCAGCTTTATTTTGAGACCTTCACCAGCAAAATAGAACATAATTTAGCCCTAAAATAAGGCGTCAACAAACGTCCACAAACATTGAAGAGCTTCAGCCAGCTGAGGACCAGCGTAGAGAAGACCACGGCTGTTTATGAGAAGTTCACCACATCAGCGAGGTCAGCACCTTTAATTTGACACCCCAATCATTAAATTCCGATTAGTACTTCTCAAGTTATAACCTTTCCCCTAAACTGTGTTTTTCCCCGTTTTTTTCCCGATTACCACCATAAGTGAGAATCGGGTGGGAGCTCTCATAACTCCTCAGCAGTTCGTCACAGGAGAAAACTAACACCATAGCATATTGTTTACTCCCTAAGAGCTACCTGATACACTTGCTCCCTTATTCCTGTGACGTGTTTTAAAAAAAAGACGGGGTAAATTTACGAGATTCTCCCATCTCAATTGACTCAATTGACTGTTACTAAGCAAACATAAATTCCTTTGTTCCTTTGTTTAAACTCACGGCCACGCACACGAGGCCGGCCGATACGTGGACGTATCGTTGGTTAGTCCAACGAGTTGGATTGAGGGAGATTTGTTTAGAGTCTCAGAATATTTTTAGTTTTAGTTTTAGAGTTGGTTTAGATCTTTAGTTGGGTATTTATTTATACTCACTGTTTATTTTATAGAAACTTGTTCTTTTGACCGATTTATTTGTTCACTTATTGTGAAGTGACAAAATTTTGTATTGGATTGTAAGTGTGAAGACTGTGAGGAGTGGGCATTTTTGGAACCTGACTGGGAATCGAACTTGTGACCCACGTACATAAATTATTTATTTTATTTTTATTTTGTATTATTGACCGGAAAAGGGTCAAGCCCATTAACGAGCCTAATTCGGGCAATTCTTTTATTGACATTTTTTGACAGGTCCCCTTTGTGGCCACATCAGCGCCCCCTCCTTCAAGTCTTCCCGCTCTGCTTAGGACTGGGAATTCTGGAATTTGAGTCAATACCCCCCCCCCCTCTGTTTCTTTTCCTCTCAATGACCCTCTCCCGTAAATAAACTCCCTTAAATCTTCCCCAGAATTTAAATTAATTCCGCCCTCACCCTCAGGATATTTCACCCCCCCTAAGCGCAACTTTTGAACCAGGGGAGCTAGAGACCCCGCGTTTTGGGGATTCATATAGTGAAGATAAAATCTACCCCTTGGCTCCAACAGAAATCCCCACCCCTGTCAATTCCCCCTCCGGGAAAAATTTTTCATGCCCTCCACTTTTTTTGGCCAAACCCCACATTGTCCACCTATCCTGTATCCCCTCCAAAACACATCCCGCCCATCCTCTTTCAACTAGATATCTCGGGAACGGACAGGGTTAGACACCAATCCCGTTCCCTAACCGGCCTAGTACCATCAGACACCCTAAAAGTGACCATATCTCGGGAACGGTTGGAGATATCGAAAATCTGAGGGAATTTCCCCCCCCCCCTAACACCCCCCCTCTCCGTCTTGATTTTAATAAAGATAGGCCGAAAATCCCCCCCCCTTTTTTTCATTTTCCCCCTACTTTTTAAAAAAAAAAAAAATTGAAAAATCTTTTATATTAATTTAGGCTCAGAAAACTCCAACTAGCGTCACCCGGTTACCGATTGGAACTTTTTACCCCCTCCCCTTAAATTTTTTATCCTCTACACCCCCCCTCCAAATTAACTTCCCCGATCCAAAATTCCGTTTTAACATTTTCCTTTAACTACCCAATTCACTCCGTAACCCTACCACGCCCTTATCCATTTCAAAAAATTTACCCCCCTCCCGCTTCCCCTCAGGAAAAAACCCCCTACGGGTACATCTTCGGAACCAGCGGAGCTAAAGCCCTCGTTTTTGGTATCATCCGAATCGGGGGAAAAAGCCCTGCCCCTTGGCTCCGACATCTACCCCTGTTTTTACACCCCACCTTTTCCCTTACCCCCCTCACTCTAACTTTGGAACCAAGGGTGGTAGACACCCCGAGTTTGGAGTTTACAAAACCAGGGGAACAAGCCCCACCCTTTGGCTCCAACAAAACCCCCCTCCCTTACTAACTTCAACCCCCCCGGGCCGTAACTTAGGAGCCACAAGGCCTAGAAACACCGAAATTGGGCTCAATTGAGAGAAAAGAAAAGGACACGTCTCTTGGCTCCAACAGTTACCCCCCTAGACCCCTCCCTTGACCCCCACCATACCTTGACCCCCTTTTTAGTATTTTTTTCCCCGTTTTTGTTCTACCGGAGCACGCTTCGGACATCCCTGGGTGTTCCCTTAGATTCCATTGACCCCCCCTTGACCCCCTTGACCCCCCTTGACAAAAATCCCAGAATTCATCTAGATTGTATTTCTAGTCATAGTTAGTTTTAAGATTTACATTTTTAATTTTATAATTTATTTTTACAATTTACTTTTACACTTTATTATACACTTATTATTTACTTTTACAAACTTAAATTTATTTACATTTTATTTCATTTTACATTTTACAACTTGCGTTGACCCCTGACTCCCAAGTGAGCCCCAACCTCCCTCTTATCAAATTCCAAAAAATTCCTTACAGTTTCGCAACTTATACTTATACTTTGATTCGACTCTGTTTCCTTGCCAGACTCCTCAACAAGGAAAATCACATATCTCTCTGGACAAAGCCCGACCGGACAACGTCATAGGACGGGATATTGAACAAAGAGTTATAGATAGTGCCAGCTTGCAAGGCCATTTACACCTTGCAGACTGCGACCTCTATCTTTATTTACTCTGATTTTATTAATACTTAATTGAAGACTGATAAAACTAGGCATTATAGCCGGTGATTAGACATAAGACTGATTAGATTAATAATTCACGTATTTTAAATTTTTAAATCTTTTACATTTTAATAATTTTATAATTTATACATTTTGTGTTACAAATTTATACAATTTACATCAATACTTTACATTTTAACTATAAACTTAGTGACAAATCCCAGGCGAGATTATGTTCGGAATAAGGACACCGACCAAAAAAATGGAAGCTAGAGAAGAGGTTATCCCACGAACTTTGGAAGCAAATAAAACTTTCACGAAACCACAGCCCCAAGAAACAGGTCCAGTCACAACCTCAACCGTCAGAAGGAGTATTGGAGAGTGGGAGGCAGGGAAGGTAGACGCCCAAACGTCCCAACCCAAAGCCCAGACCCCTCCTAGTAAACCTACTCGGACTCCTTTACTCTCAGCCCTCACCATTACCTCAGCCACTTCTGTTGCTCCCCCAGCCACACCTGCTGTCTCTTTGGCCCCTCCTGCCCCGATGGAGCTCCAAGCACCAAAAGACCGTACTTCCGAGGCAAAAGCCTGCTTGACCAGAGTCAAGTTACAGCTGGGTAGTTCTCGTAATACAAAGACGGAAATAAAAACAGCAATTACCCAGGCTGTTGAACGATTGTTCCAATTGGTCAAGGAGGCAGAAGCCAGGAAGAACCAAAAGGTCATAAGAAATGACCCCCTACCAACCCAGGAACGAAAAGAGGATAGGAGTGGAGTGATGGAAGAGGCGGGCGAAAGTAGGGAGAGCACAGAATTAACTAAAAAGCTTGAGGATCACGCAAAACTCATGAAAGAAAACACGGAGACCATGAGTAGGCTGAGAGAAAAATTAGAACTTATGGAAAAGCAAACGTACGCGGGTGCAGTGTCGTCTGCTAGGAGGCAGCTCCCAGAGCGGACGGCACTGCACTCGCTAGTCGTCACTGCAACTGACGAAACGAAGACGGGAGAGGAAGTGATGGAAAACATCAGGAAAGCAGTGAATGCAAAGGATGGGTGGATAGTGGTGGAAAAAATTAGAAAAGCTAAAGATAGGAAAGTAATCGTGGGATGTAAAACTGAGGAGGAAAGGGAAAAGCTCAGGACCAGGATACAAGATTCAGGAGCTCACTTAAACACCGAGTATATGAGAAATAAAGATCCCCTCATAATCCTCAAAGACGTGCTAAATTGCAACAGTGACGAGGAGATCCTGGTGGCGCTAAAAAACCAAAATAGGCATATGTTTGCAAACTTGGGCGAACAAGACAGGGTCGAAATCGCTTACAAAAGACGCACCAGGAACCCGCATATGAGCCATGTCATCATGAGGGTGTCCCCCAAAATATGGCAGCGGATGACGGAGGCTGAGTCTGTCCACATCGACCTGCAAAGGATTCGGGTGGCGGACCAGTCTCCGCTAACACAATGTTCGCTCTGCCTAGGATACGGACACGGCAGACGCTTTTGTCAAGAGACCACGACAAAATGCAGCCACTGCGGGGGTGCCCACATGAGGGCAGATTGCCCAGACTGGCTGGCGGGAACAACCCCGTCCTGTTGCAATTGCACACGCGCCAAACTGGACCACACAGGTCACAGCGCATTTAGCCAGGACTGCCCGATCAGGAGGAAGTGGGACGCAATGGCCAGATCGACCATTGCGTACTGCTAAGGTGGTCTCCGGCGAAAATTCCGACTCTAAAAAACGGCCATACCTTGTAGCCCAAGCAAATTTGCAGAAGAAGGCGTTGGCCACTGACGAGATCATGCTTGAGGCTAACAAGAGAAAGGTGGCGTTCGCACTGCTCCAAGAACCGTACATCGGGAATCTGGGTAGAATGAAGAACTACCACGGTGTTAGGATCTACCAGCACAACGGCGCTGACGACGGCGTCATCAAGACGGCAATCGCAGTCTTTGATGGTGATATAGACGTCGTCCAGTGTCCAGACTTCACCACGCCCAACATCATAGTGGTGAAGATGAGGACAAGCGCTTGGGAGATTGTGGTAGTCTCATTCTACCTAGAGCCAAAGCCAGTACCGATAGGGCCATACTTGGAGCAGCTTAACAAGATTGAGAGGAATTTTGGCCGGAATATCATCATGGGTGGTGACGCAAACGCCAAAAACTCCTGGTGGGGCAGTCGCAAGATCAACCAAAGAGGGGTCGAGATGGCCGGTGCCCTGGGAGAGATGGGCCTGCAGGTGCTCAACGTCGGTGACATCCCAACATTCCACACAGTGAGGGGAACCTCACTGTACACCAGCTTCGTGGACATAACGGCGTGCACGACGGATCTGCTCGATCTGGTGGAGGACTGGAAGGTAGACGAAGGCATGACGAGCTCCGACCATAACACCATTACCTTCAACGTAGGTCTTGAGAGGGCAAAGGGCATGCTATCTATCAGAACGACACGTACCTACAATAGTAAAAAAGCAAACTGGAACCAATTTCGTGAGAAATTGGCCCAGTTGCTGAAAGAAAACAAATTAAAAAAAGAAGAAATAGAAAAAATTTATACACCAACCAATTTAGACGTAGCAGTAGAAAAATTTACAGAGACAATAAAAGAAACTAGCAATAGTAGCATGCCCAAGATAAAGCTGGTCAACAAGGTAAAACTACCATGGTGGTCGGAAAAACTCGCCAAACTGAAGCAAGTGGTCACCACCAGAAAACGTAGAATCCGTTGTGCAGCGCCGGTCCGAAGGGAGTATGTAATCGGGGAATACCTGCGGGCCAAGGAGACATATGAGGAGGAGGCCAGGAAGGCTCAAACGGAGAGCTGGAAGGGCTTCTGTGGAAGACAGGATAGGGAAGGAATGTGGGAAGGTATTTACCGAGTCATAGGGAGAACCATGAAGCGGCACGAGGATCTGCCCCTGACCAAGAATGGAACAACATTGGACCATCGTCAATCTGCGGAATTGTTGGCGGAGACCTTCTACCCACGGGACACAGAGGATGAAGACAACGAGGAGCATAGGCGGACCAGAATAAAAGCTGAACAAGTAAACAAGGTGGGACATGATGATAACCATGACCCACCATTTACCCAAGACGAGTTAAAATCCGCCTTATGCAGCTTCAATCCTAAAAAAGCCCCGGGGGCGGACGGCCTCACGTCTGACATCTGTACTCGCGCAATCGAGACGGACCCTGAGATGTTCCTCGCCATAACTAATAAATGCCTGGAGCTAGGACACTTCCCCAGAATATGGAAAGAGGCTACGGTGATCGCTCTCCGGAAGCCAGGCAGAGACAACTACACCGTCCCTAAATCCTACAGGCCAATCGGTCTGTTACCTGTTCTGGGAAAGGTCCTAGAGAAAATGACCGTGGCCAGGCTAAAGTGGCACCTGATACCTAGGATGAGTACTCGCCAGTACGGCTTTATGCCACAGAGGAGCACCGAGGACTCCCTTTATACACTGGTGCACTACATCAGACAGAAGTTGCGAGACAAAAAGCTCGTAACTATGGTGTCACTGGATATAGAGGGAGCCTTCGATAGCGCATGGTGGCCCGCGATCAAAGTCCGACTGGCTGAGGAAAAGTGTCCAGAAAACATGAGGAGGTTGATGGACAGCTACTTGAGCCACAGAACAGTGGCCGTCAGATACGCGGGCGAGGAACACAAGACGAATACGAACAAGGGTTGTGTTCAAGGTTCAATTGGCGGGCCGATCCTCTGGAACCTCCTACTGGATCCGCTGCTAAAGGGGTTAGAGACGAGAGGTGACTATTGCCAGGCGTTCGCCGATGACGTGGTGCTGGTGTTTGATGGTGAGACGGCCCTTGAGGTCCAGCGATGTGCCAATGCCGCCCTCGCATATGTTTGGGAGTGGGGTGTCAGAAACAAGTTAAGGTTTGCTCCACACAAAACGTGCGCGATGCTAATAACAAACAAATTAAAATACGACACACCACTGCTGAGCATGGGCGGGGTCGACATCGGCATGTCAGGGGAGATAAAGATCCTCGGGTTAACCATCGACCACAAGCTCACGTTTAATAAACATGTGGCGAACGTCTGCAAAAAGGCAATAGCCATCTATAAACAACTGTCAAGGGCTGCAAAGCAGAGCTGGGGGCTGCATCCGGAAATAATAAGAACTATTTATGTGGCAACGGTGGAACCTGTAATCCTCTACGCAGCCAGCGCATGGGCACCAGCAGCCAGGAAGCTGGCTGTCCAGAAACAGTTGAACGCGGTCCAAAGAGGATTCGCACAGAAGATGTGTAAATCTTATCGCACAGTCTCCCTGAACTCGGCACTAGTGCTGGCTGGGATTCTACCACTCGACCTCAGAATACAGGAGGTAGCCACCCTATATGAAGCAAGGAGGGGGGCGCCACAGCCGGCGCTGGGAGGCAGGGAGATAGAGCGACGCACCGCGTTCACTGATACTCCCCACCCGGCAGACCATATAGACCTGCAATTCATATGCCTGGCAGACCAAGAACAACTGCAAAACCACTGCAGTCATGCAGTACGTATCTTCACAGACGGCAGTAAAATTGACGGCAAGGTAGGGGCGGCATTGTCTCTTTGGAGCAATGACGCCGAAACCAAATGCCTGAAACTCAAACTGTCGTCCTACTGCACTGTCTACCAGGCGGAATTGCTGGCTATATGTAGAGCCACGAGAGAAATTCTGGATAGCACAGAGAACACATTCGGCATCTACAGCGATTCCAGATCATCGCTGGAAGCGATAACAAATCGCGGCTCTCTCCATCCCCTCGCGGTCGAAACCCGTAGAAACCTATGGAGGTGCATAATCCAGGGTAAAGTTGTGCAACTTTACTGGATTAAAGCCCACGCGGGACTGGGGGGGAATGAGAGAGCAGACGAGCTGGCAAAGACCGCGGCCCTAAAAATGAAGACCACGCCGAATTACGACCAGTGCCCGATCTCATTCGTCAAGCGACAAATCCGTATGGACACGCTTGACGAATGGAATCATCGGTACAAGGCGGAAGGAACAGGGAATATCACGAAGATGTTTTTTCCGGATGCAGCAATAGCATATAAATTCGTTAGGAAGACGCAGCCAACAGGGATAATGACGCAAGTTATGACCGGTCACGGTGGGTTTTCCGAGTACCTGAACAGGTTCAGGTGCAAGGAAAGCCCATCGTGTATATGCGACCCAGAGAGAGATGAAACTGTCCCCCACATTCTCACAGAATGTCCAGTCTATGGCCTCAGGAGATTTGAGATCGAACAAGAATTAGGCACAGAAATTAAAATTCAAAACATTAGCTGGCTGATAACATGCAAACAGACTAAGGAAATATTTAAAAAATTCTGTGTCGAAGTGGCTGCCAAAACGATTAGTAGGAACAAGTAGTGGAATACTTTGCTTAGTATTTATATTTTCTGATATAATATATGACAGTAGCATAGCGTAAATAAAACGAAAGCACCTACAAAATACGACAACTTGCCATAAAGGACTGACTACACATGAAATAACACGTGGTATAATGACTGTAATAGATTGAAAATTGGGAGAACTATACATATTTGCAAAAAATCTGTGATATTAGTGTAAGAAATAGTTTTTAAAGAATGCATAATATGTTTAAGGGATATATAGAATTAAGGATAGATGTAAGACTGATGTTATAAAAATAATAGAATGATAGAACTAAAAATGAATACATGACAATAAAAAATCAAAAGATACCAAGGGCTCTGATCAAGTCAGAGGGTACACACGCAACGCCCTGTGATGACGGGTGCGATAAAAAAAAAAAAAAAAAAAAAAAAAAACCTAACCTAACCTAACCTAACCTAACCTAACCTAACCTAACCTAACCTAACCTAACCTAACCTAACCTAACCTAACCTAACCTAACCTAACCTAACCTAACCTAACCTAACTCTGAGCTAACCTAACCTAACCTAACTCTGAGCTAACCTAACCTAACCTAACTCTGAGCTAACCTAACCTAACCTAACTCTGAGCTAACCTAACCTAACCTAACTCTGAGCTAACCTAACCTAACCTAACTCTGAGCTAACCTAACCTAACCTAACTCTGAGCTAACCTAACCTAACCTAACTCTGAGCTAACCTAACCTAACCTAACTCTGAGCTAACCTAACCTAACCTAACTCTGAGCTAACCTAACCTAACCTAACTCTGAGCTAACCTAACCTAACCTAACTCTGAGCTAACCTAACCTAACCTAACTCTGAGCTAACCTAACCTAACCTAACTCTGAGCTAACCTAACCTAACCTAACTCTGAGCTAACCTAACCTAACCTAACTCTGAGCTAACCTAACCTAACCTAACTCTGAGCTAACCTAACCTAACCTAACTCTGAGCTAACCTAACCTAACCTAACTCTGAGCTAACCTAACCTAACCTAACTCTGAGCCAACCTAACCTAACCTAACTCTGAGCTAACCTAACCTAACCTAACTCTGAGCTAACCTAACCTAACCTAACTCTGAGCTTACCTAACCTAACCTAACTCTGAGCTAACCTAACCTAACCTAACTCTGAGCTAACCTAACCTAACCGAACTCTGAGCTAACCTAACCTAACCGAACTCTGAGCTAACCTAACCTAACCTAACTCTGAGCTAACCTAACCTAACCTAACTCTGAGCTAACCTAACCTAACCTAACTCTGAGCTAACCTAACCTAACCTAACTCTGAGCTAACCTAACCTAACCTAACTCTGAGCTAACCTAACCTAACCTAACTCTGAGCTAACCTAACCTAACCTAACTCTGAGCTAACCTAACCTAACCTAACTCTGAGCTAACCTAACCTAACCTAACTCTGAGCTAACCTAACCTAACCTAACTCTGAGCTAACCTAACCTAACCTAACTCTGAGCTAACCTAACCTAACCTAACTCTGAGCTAACCTAACCTAACCTAACTCTGAGCTAACCTAACCTAACCTAACTCTGAGCTAACCTAACCTAACCTAACTCTGAGCTAACCTAACCTAACCTAACTCTGAGCTAACCTAACCTAACCTAACTCTGAGCTAACCTAACCTAACCTAACTCTGAGCTAACCTAACCTAACCTAACTCTGAGCTAACCTAACCTAACCTAACTCTGAGCTAACCTAACCTAACCTAACTCTGAGCTAACCTAACCTAACCTAACTCTGAGCTAACCTAACCTAACCTAACTCTGAGCTAACCTAACCTAACCTAACTCTGAGCTAACCTAACCTAACCTAACTCTGAGCTAACCTAACCTAACCTAACTCTGAGCTAACCTAACCTAACCTAACTCTGAGCTAACCTAACCTAACCTAACTCTGAGCTAACCTAACCTAACCTAACTCTGAGCTAACCTAACCTAACCTAACTCTGAGCTAACCTAACCTAACCTAACTCTGAGCTAACCTAACCTAACCTAACTCTGAGCTAACCTAACCTAACCTAACTCTGAGCTAACCTAACCTAACCTAACTCTGAGCTAACCTAACCTAACCTAACTCTGAGCTAACCTAACCTAACCTAACTCTGAGCTAACCTAACCTAACCTAACTCTGAGCTAACCTAACCTAACCTAACTCTGAGCTAACCTAACCTAACCTAACTCTGAGCTAACCTAACCTAACCTAACTCTGAGCTAACCTAACCTAACCTAACTCTGAGCTAACCTAACCTAACCTAACTCTGAGCTAACCTAACCTAACCTAACTCTGAGCTAACCTAACCTAACCTAACTCTGAGCTAACCTAACCTAACCTAACTCTGAGCTAACCTAACCTAACCTAACTCTGAGCTAACCTAACCTAACCTAACTCTGAGCTAACCTAACCTAACTCTGAGCTAACCTAACCTAACTCTGAGCTACTCTAACCTAACCTAACTCTGAGCTAACCTAACCTAACCTAACTCTGAGCTAACCTAACCTAACTCTGAGCTAACCTAACCTAACTTAACTCTGAGCTAACCTAACCTAACCTAACTCTGAGCTAACCTAACCTAACCTAACTCTGAGCTAACCTAACCTAACCTAACTCTGAGCTTACCTAACCTAACCTAACTCTGAGCTAACCTAACCTAACCTAACTCTGAGCTAACCTAACCTAACCTAACTCTGAGCTAACCTAACCTAACCTAACTCTGAGCTAACCTAACCTAACCTAACCTAACTCTGAGCTAACCTAACCTAACCTAACTCTGAGCTAACCTAACCTAACCTAACTCTGAGCTAACCTAACTCTGAGCTAACCTAACCTAACTCTGAACTAACCTAACCTAACCTAACTCTGAGCTAACCTTTTTTTTTTTTTTTTTTTTTTTTGATCTCGGGGTGGAAAATCCTCATGGATGTCCCCCGCCCCGGGGAGGGCGGGGGGGTCTGTCGGACTCTTACCGACTAAAAACCGCCCCGGTGTTCCATCACTCACCTGCGCCGGGGTCGCGGGAACGCGCTATTCTTCCGCAACCCCGGCTGGTGCTGGCCCGCTAGCGCGGGCCCCGTCTCGAGCGGGGGGAGTGAGGTGTTTGACTCCCCCCGCAACGGCTAAGAGGGGCGCGCGTGGAACACTACGCGCCGCCACCTCGGGTCCTGATGTATGGGGGGCGGCGGACGTCCCCGATTCCGTCGCCCCTGGACCCATTTAGGGGGGCTGGAAGAGGGCGTTGTCCGCCCTCCGCCGACGCCCGGTGCGCCTGCTGCGGATCGGAAGGGCTGTCTCCACCTCCCTCAACCTTTCCGCAGCCTCCTTCTGGGAGACGACTGTCTCGCAGAAGGAAACCACCGCGTCCCAGGACTCAACGCTGCCGACCATCGAATTAACTACGGCCGGCAGCGACAGGTCACTGCCTACTTCTGAGATGAGGGCACGACGTGGCTCCTCCCAAGCAGCACACTCTGCCAGCGTATGCCACGCCGTGTCCTCCCGGCAGTCGACGCAGTGGTGACACCGTGCGTCTGGCTCCCTGTTTATGCGACACAGGTACTTCCCGAAGCAACCATGCCCCGAAAGCACCTGCGTCGCCCGAAACGTCAGGGAGCCGTGCCTCCTCCCGAACCATTCGTCGAGCACTGGTCGGATCGCCCCGACGGTAGCGAGACCGGCGGAAGGGCGCAAAAGCCTGTCCCGCCACTCAGCCACCAGGACCTCGCGGAGCTGCGACCGACGCAGCTCGATCTCTCGCTGCATCGGTCGCTCGCCCCGCGACCTCACGTCCTCACGCCACCGATAGAGTGACGCGAGCACCTTCGCCTCCAGGTCCCAGGGCGGGGACCCGGCCAGTGCACAACCCGCCTCGTAGGAGATCGTGCGATACCCCCGAAACTCTGAGCTAACCTAACCTAACTCTGAGCTAACCTAACCTAACCTAACTCTGAGCTAACCTAACCTAACTCTGAGCTAACCAGTAAGAAGTTGAAGATTTTGGTCATTCCTCATCGTATCTGACCGTGGTTTTCAACGTTTTTTATTGATAATTAGTAAGTCTTCTAATTAATAAAACAAAGTTTAACCGGATTAAAATTATTTAACATTTATTATAATGTGTAGTGATCGCGAAAACCTAAGAAGTTCTTCTAAGTAATTTATAAAAATAATAGATCATACATTACGTATTATAATATTCTTAGTTTTTTTAGTTTTAATGGGCTTGCGTTTGACCGCCACCTCACCTGAGTAAAGCGCAAATCAGAGACAACGCGGGTGCGGGTCGAGTTGGGCCCGCAGTTGGTATATTAACCTGTTTTTATATGGACGACATTACAAGAAACGCGGGCCCGCGTCGGGTGGAGCGCGGAACCCGCGCGTTTCTCCCGCCACTATAGACAGAGCATGGGCCGCTCATGTAGGGAACCGTGCATGGCTCCCGCGCGTGTCTCCCGCCACTATAGACAGAGCATGGGCCGCTCATGTAGGGAACCGTGCATGGCTCCCGCCACTATAGACAGAGCATGGGCCGCTCATGTAGGGAACCGTGCATGGCTCCCGCGCGTGTCTCCCGCCACTATAGACAGAGCATGGGCCGCTCATGTAGGGAACCGTGCATGGCTCCCGCGCGTGTCTCCCGCCACTATAGACAGAGCATGGGCCGCTCATGTAGGGAACCGTGCATGGCTCCCGCGCGTGTCTCCCGCCACTATAGACAGACCATGGGCCGCTCATGTAGGGAACCGTGCATGGCTCCCGCGCGTGTCTCCCGCCCACGAAGAAAAGAAAGGAGCGGAGGTGCTGCAAGGCAATTTGGTCATGCGCCTTCAATTTGGTCATGACGTCACAGTGGGCGGAGCCGCAAAGCTTAATTTCAAATCAATGTTCACTGAGTTCGGTTCTGTTCGATTTTAATAGATTTTGAATATTTTTGTTGTTTTAACAATCAAATGCGCTGTTGTTGCATGTAAAAATTTCTCAGAATCAATACTAAAACATATTGATGGCTTACATTTCATGTACAAGTCCCATATATTTATATTTTCAATTTTAAAACATAAATGTTCTCGTTTCATCGCCAAATTGTTGCTAGAGACATCTGTCGTCGAAAAGATGTATTCTAACCACTTTTCACCGATAACATGTTTTTAACATTATCAAAGCATATTCTGCATATTATGAAAAAAAAACTATTATATAAAATAAATAAATTGTTCTAGTTCATTTTACTTTCTAAAATGTTAGTTATTTCATAGATAAAATTACATAGTTACATGAAATAAGAGGAATATAAAATAAGAAGTGCCATCTGTCGGGGAGTAGAAGTAATAACTAGGGATGTGAAAAATTATCGATTATTAAAAAACTTTTTAACAAAAAATTAAACCGACGAAAGCAGAAACTGAAAAGCGAAAAATAACTAATTATGAGTCGGCGCCAAACGAACTTTTAACAAGCAAAGTGCGTGTAAGTTGCAAGTGGCCGAGCGGAGAACGCATTTTTGGAAAGTTATTGTTTATCGTTGAAAATTTCACGTTGTATTTGATGTGACGTTGTTTTTATTATTTATTTAAAGTAATTTAATGATCTTCGTTGATTGGTTGTTTGGCGCCGACTCATAATTAGTTATTTTTCGCTTTTCAGTTTCTGCTTTCGTCGGTTTAATTTTTTGTTAAAAAGTTTTATTTTTCAATTTTTTGTGGTTAAATTCTAACTCCAGGTCTCCATTATGTCGTAGTGTCTAGAACTATATTTATGTGTGTCAAGTTTCAACAGAATCGGTCAACAAGTAAGAATTCAGTGGGTGAATAAACACTCATCCCCTGTTTTACTACCCTTAGGGGTGGATTTTGATTTTGAAATTTAAATGGGACCAACTTCGAGATATACCCTATCTATAAAAAAAAGAATCATCAAAATCGGACCACTCTGTAAAAAGTTATGCGTGGTCATACATATAAAAAAAAAAAAAAAAAAATATATATATATATATATATATACGCGTCGAATTGAGAACCTCCTCCTTTTTTTCGTCGGTTAAAAAATAGATAATTTTTAATTTTCAATCGATTTTTTTGGGTCAATTATTATTTCTAGAAAAATCGATTATTTAGAAATCGATTTTTTACTTTAAGCGTCGTGTGTTTTCGATTTTTTTCTACTATGTCTTCGTAAAGGTCAAGTCAAAAGTTTTATTGATACTGACTCATTAATTTGAGTTTTTTGAGTTCATTAATTTTGTTCCAATCTTCAGTATAATTTAAGTTCTTGTTCCGCATTCGTTGATTCGTTCATTTTATTTTGTTTTTTCGTAAATAAATTTGTGTTCGGACCCTTTTTTTTGTGCACAGATGTCTAGCACCAAACCAAATAGGTTGCCGAAGCTTCTTGTTTCTTAATTCCTTACCAAGCAATATGTCGTAAAAAAATAAGAAAATAAACGAAAGCTTCAGCTTTGGCTCTGAAGTAATAATAACTGTTGTAAAATTGATTTAATCTGTTATTTTAATATTTTCAAATAAATCTATTTTTGTGTAATCGATTTTGATGAAACTTAAAATAATCGATGATTAATTAATCTTTTTTTTACAGCTAAGTCACATCCCTAGTAATAACTGATCATAAAAAATGTGTGCATCATACCAGCAAGACCACATCTATTTTTATCTAATGTACTAATTATTGCATGTTTAATGTATGATGATGAAAGATTGAATAATATTGTTGAATGTTTGACTGGCATTGTCAAATATTATGAAAATTGCACACAACGTAGATTTTATGTTGAAGATTAACATTCACTAAGTTTTTTATTTATTTAAATGTATTCTAAAAAATTTATTTTCTCGATTGTCGTTTTTTTAAACTGTTGATCACGTGATACAAAATGTCTTGAGACTTGCTTTGCCGCCATTTCGGGTGGGTGACGTCAGAAAATTGTACTACGTAACGCGATTTAAATGTTGCCATGATCGTAAAAATAAAAAGTACCAGTTTTTGAACGAGTAGGTATAATAATAATATATTCATGTCAGCCGATTTATTTTTTATTTTATTGAGCCTGGTTACTAACTACAACACTAGGTTTACTTTATAACTTACTAACCTGTCCCTGAAAGCTGTCTCTGAATGAGGTGATGCTAACTTGGTCAAGTTAAATGCTGTTAAACCCCAGGCGTGCCTTTTTCCTGCTAAACGGAGTCAATACAAACTGACTCCAACTTTCCGTGATGTATCCGTGCCGGTAACAGACCAAATGGTTCGGCCAAATATCAGCTTGCAGCTCTCGAGTCGATAGAGAGGTATGCCAAGAGGTGTTTTATTGGTATCGATGCGCTAGTCGACGCCAAACCACAAAGCCTCGAGCGTCGACGCAGAGTTGCTAGCCTATCGGTTGTTTATTGAATGCATTTCTTGAAGATACTATGTGAGTCTACAAGGTCACGCATCCCATGACCCTTGATTAGTTCACTTGAAATTACAAGTCTAAAAAAATATTATTTGTATTGTTTTATTATTATAAAATATCGATACCCATCACGTCTGTGAAGTTTCGACAGTTAATTTGGTTTAAGCTTATACAATATGTACCAAAAACCCTGTTGTTCCTGTGAGGTACGTTATCAGAATCAATATTATTACAAAAATCTAAATCAAAATTGAAATCGAAATTAAAATATTAATCATTATTAATTGTAAACTGAAAGTGATTATAAATACAAAATGGATGCAAATCTGAAAATAAATGATTTTATTTATTATTTTTATTTATATCACTCAAAGCTTACTCACTCAGTGATTATATCAATAAAAATAATCAAATTAAATATTAAATCATTATTAATTGTGAATTGAAAGTGATTATGTAACTTTAATATCACATTTAATATTTGATTTAATTGTTTCGTACCTCACAGGAACAACGGGGTTTTTGTTCCATACTGTAGACACTCACACTATGTTGAAAAAAAAAACGATCCCAAAATACTACTTAAGTTACCTACATTCATCAACCATACAGACCAATAGACGCCTAATGTGGAATACAATGCGTACAATAAATTCTGTTTACT
Organism: Asteroscopus sphinx; assembly: GCA_949699075.1. Classification (NCBI taxonomy): domain Eukaryota; kingdom Metazoa; phylum Arthropoda; class Insecta; order Lepidoptera; family Noctuidae; genus Asteroscopus; species Asteroscopus sphinx. Next base: position 44,666 of record OX453006.1, read on the forward strand.
ACTACTAGCTGAAGTACGGGGAAGCGAAGTACTGCAATCCTATTGGCCCTACCAAGGCGGCTATTGTCTAATCAGTCACATAAGTGGTCGAAACTGATTTAAAGTTTTCAAGTGTCGAATAGTGGCGACCTACATCAGTCCTATTAGACTGATGTGTTGACAGACACAGGTCGCCTGTTATGAGGTGTCTACGGGGTGTATCTCAGAGTAATTATTGAAGGGAGTAGCCATAGTTAAGAAATCTCGAACATATTCGTTTGCCACTTTTAGGGGGAGGAGAGGGTTACACACATGCACAAAATCACAATAAAGCAAACATAATTTTTGTCAATACAGTCGCTCACATACGTAAAAGTATTAAAAGTAAGAAAGAAAAATGATTTATTACCACAACAAAAAAACAAAATCAATTATTATTGCTAAAACTTATACTTAACGTGGTGGACTAAGGCCTTAGCCTTCTCGTACTGAGAAGAGGCCCGTGCCCAGCAGTGGGACAGTAATGGGCTGGTTATGTTTATTGCTTTTCTTCTTCGTGTCGACGGTACAATAAATTTACTGATAGTGGCACAGTAATCACACGCTGCTGGCTCAGAAATTTGCCACGTCTTGTGCGTTGTCTGTGGCATTGATAAGTCACTCAATGTGCAAGTGCTTGGACACAAGGAGCAAGTGTTTATTGCTAAAACAATATTATACTATCTCCTACATTGTTATATCATGACGTTTTTCAAATCACATTAAAATCGGTTCAATAGTTTTAACGAGAAGAAAAAGAATTAAACGGACTGACAAATTCGCTTTCGAAATTGGTATAATAACTATTAGGATTATTTTGTCGTCAATTTAAAATACTAACTAAAATGTATACTCGAATAAATTTTTATTCAAATGATTTATCGACTATCGATATCAGATTAACATTTATTTACTTTCTCCGTACTAGGCTTACGACGTAAAGTCGGAAATGGACTCCTCACCAGATTAGTTCATTATTGAATTTATAAAGGAGTAGTCTCATGGGGAATACCGATACGTCATAAAAGTAGATCCGCACTCCTTAGCGAGACTAGTGCGCTAAATTTGTTGTTTTGAAAATCTAAGATTTCTTTCAAATTTAAAGTTTTGGACTTATTTGCAAGTAAATACCGCTCAATTTGGCATTTTCGGGAGCTCTGTATGCACTGACGATTCTATAATTTGAGTCAAGATGACGTTCAACTTGTTTTTATAAACCTTTCGGAGCTGTACTCCTTAAACATTGGCGAGACGGCCTGAGAGGGGTACGCCCGCTAAGTCATCTCCTATATTTTTTCCTCCAATAAGTACAAATATACGATGTTAAAAAAACAAAACAAACAAAATTAAACATAATTTAGTTAAAATAAATTTTAATGTCTAAGAGCAGTAAAATTCCAAAATTAATAATATTGTGTTATTTGATGTCAAATGTCTACTTTCATTTACTTGATTTTTTTTATTGTGCGCGTTAATTTCACTTTTAACACACCCCGGCTACTCAATACAATATGAATGCTAGCACCGCCTACTTACGCAAGCTTACGTCTTATACAAACACGCACACACGTGAATGAATAGGGTTGCTTACCGCTCGAAATGCCGACTGCGCTTCTCAGTAGTTCTCAGAGATGGCGTTAGCATGTGTAGCGAAAGTTATTCTTGCGCACGAACGCAGTGACTTTGTACGGGCGGCGAAGAAAATAATTTAGTATTTGTAATTAGCTGCAGTAAATTGATAGTTTTATTTCGGATTACATCGCGTAAATTGCATCGGTTGTATCTGACGATGTAATCCAGTAAAATTTATTTTATTGTAATGTGTAGTGATCGCGAAAACCTAATAAATTATTAAAGAAATTATATATTACACACACTGAAAAATTTACGCCTAAACGATTTAAATTGGCGGTTATTGAACCGTATGACATTGAATATACGGAATCTCGGATTAAGTTTTGTTTTGCAAGCATTACAATTCATAATAATTGATTCCTCTCTAATCATAAGTAACATTAAACTCTCGCGTTAAGTAGATACCTACCTTTAATAAAATACAATAAATAGGTACTCAAAGGAATCTGCTTTCAAGCATTACAAGCAAATTATTTTTTCCTTTTTGTCATAACTGGCAAAGTACAAAAAAATCGTTTAATTGTAAAATTAAATGCTCGCTGTTCTGTAGTTCTACCTATAAAGGTTTTATTGTGGCTTACCTTATTTCATCCTTCGGAAATCGAAAAAATCTTCTGTTTCCTTGTCTAGATGTAGACACACATCCGTGTAAAGCACAATACACTACCATTTTCAATTAAAATACAACTACAAACACCAAAAAATATATTACGTAACGCACTCGACTGGCGATTGACATCCATTGAATATTGCAGTCCAATGTGCCGCCAAACTGTGGGCACGTGCGGGGCGCGGGTGAGGAACTTAAATTGGCGGGGGGCGGTGAGTGGCCGTTCTGTACGTTAGTACTATTAGATATTCTGTGCTTTTAAGTTATACAGATGGTAGGGACCAGCTGAAAATCAGTGCTGTGTATACCTACATGCACAGGAAGTACTGAGCTGGATCCCTTGCTACACATATTATGTAGTACACATGTTGTGTTCTCTGTAATTTGTCCTGTTACCTTTTCATGTAATATGTACATTTTATGTGTGTGGCAAAATAAATTGTTTAAATATGGTTTAAAATGGTATGTATAGTCGATGCCTACAGTATTATAAATTTTAATGTGTTCTCACCACACTAACGCACATAGAATGTTCTGGAATAAAATAATGTGCTTTGTACGCCACAGTGGCGAGTAGACAAACTAAAATGGAAAATTGTTAATGCTGTTACGCTGTGATAATTCATTTCACCGCTAGATGGATTTACTAATAATGGGTGGATTTTCCATAGTGAGGTGAGCCATTGCTGAACCTCGTCCCCCTGTCACCCGCATTCAGGCGACGCTTCTTTCTAAAGAGATTTTGCCTTGCAACACCTCCGCTCCTTTCTGTTCTCCATGCTCCCGCCACTATAGACAGAGCATGGGCCGCTCATGTAGGGAACCGTGCATGGCTCCCGCGCGTGTCTCCCGCCACTATAGACAGAGCATGGGCCGCTCATGTAGGGAACCGTGCATGGCTCCCGCGCTCCACCCGACGCGGGCCCGACCAAAGAAAGCATATAGGGATTTTGTAATCTTGGGAGCACGAAATCTTTAAATTTAATTTTATTTACGGACAATACCGTGGGAATATTTTTCGCACGGAGGCAGATTCCTCGGCCCTGGAAGGTCGTAGCTGAACGTGCGACACCTCGAACCGTTCATCATACTACGGAATTTCGATTTGTTTCTTAAATCATTGCATAGCTTGGCTCACTACGAACGGTCCGAGGCTGAGTGTGCGACTCCTGCCTAGTGCGCGCGGGACGGCCGTGTGTGCGACTCCTGCCTAGTGCGCGCGGGACGGCTGAGTGTGCGACTCCTGCCTAGTGCGCGCGGGACGGCTGAGTGTGCGACTCCTGCCTAGTGCGCGCGGGATGGCCGAGTGTGCGACTCCTGCCTAGAGCGCGCGGGACGGCTGAGTGTGCGACTCCTGCCTAGTGCGCGCGGGCGGCCGAGTGTGCGACTCCTGCCTAGTGCGCGCGGGACGGCCGAGTGTGCGACTCCTGCCTAGTGCGCGCGGGACGGCTGAGTGTGCGACTCCTGCCTAGTGCGCGCGGGACGGCCGAGTGTGCGACTCCTGCCTAGTGCGCGCGGGACGGCCGAGTGTGCGACTCCTGCCTAGTGCGCGCGGGACGGCTGAGTGTGCGACTCCTGCCTAGTGCGCGCGGGACGGCTGAGTGTGCGACTCCTGCCTAGTGCGCGCGGGACGGCAGAGTGTGCGACTCCTGCCTAGTGCGCGCGGGACGGCCGAGTGTGCGACTCCTGCCTAGTGCGCGCGGGACGGCTGAGTGTGCGACTCCTGCCTAGTGCGCGCGGGACGGCCGAGTGTGCGACTCCTGCCTAGTGCGCGCGGGACGGCTGAGTGTGCGACTCCTGCCTAGTGCGCGCGGGACGGCCGAGTGTGCGACTCCTGCCTAGTGCGCGCGGGACGGCTGAGTGTGCGACTCCTGCCTAGTGCGCGCGGGACGGCCGAGTGTGCGACTCCTGCCTAGTGCGCGCGGGACGGCTGAGTGTGCGACTCCTGCCTAGTGCGCGCGGGACGGCCGAGTGTGCGACTCCTGCCTAGTGCGCGCGGGACGGCCGAGTGTGCGACTCCTGCCTAGTGCGAGCGGGACGGCCGAGTGTGCCACTCCTGCGCTAGGGCGGCATTTACAGTTTAAGTAAAATAAACTCGTATTTAAAACAAATTATATTAACTACAGAGGTACATATTATTACATGCTACATAGCATACGTACATAACATAACTTCTAGTAAAATATTTAACGATTTTATTATGTGTAAGATAAGAGGTATTGGATAGTACTCGAACAGGTATGTTCTCTTACTACTAACAACATTTTTACATCGATGTTATCACCGTTCTATGTATAATAAAAATTATAATGTGTAACAAAATAGTAATTATTTTTTAATATTATAATTTATGAAATAAATATAGTAATGTAAAATAATTTTACGTTTTATAAAAACTTTAATATACCACTCTTACTAAACTCAATTGTGTACCTTTAATAACATAACACGGGCAGGATAGAACAACATTCGTAAATGTATTATTGGCAATCAAATAATTCTATCCGTGGACCTAACGTATGGACGCTTGACATTAATATAATTATGGCACTCTAAATAGCATCCGCGATTCGCAATCTACGGCAGGCTCAGGAAGTAGAACGCGAGGAACGACAGCGCGTAGAACAGACCGCTGAGCGCCAGCATCGCGCGCAGCGTGCCGCGCAGCTGTCGCGGGCCGCGCGCCGCGCCGCACCGCGCCGCGCCGAGCCGCGCCGCGCCGTACTGCACCGCGCGGGCGCCGTTGTTGTACCGCTCCGTGTTCAGGACCTTGCGCGGCGCCGCGCTGGCCGCGCTGGCCACGCTCGCCCGCGACGACGCCAGCGACGCCAGCTCCGCCAGCGCGAACTGCGGCCGCGGCCAGGACGACGAGCGCGACGCGGCCGGGCTGGGCGCAGGGCGCCGGGCGCGCGCGCCCCCCCGCGGCTCGCGCGGCGCCAGCCCGCCCGCCGCCTGCCGGTAGTCCAGCGCGCGGCGCCGCGCCGCCGCCCACTGCGGCGCGCTCTCCTCGAAGCGCGCCTCGCTGGCCACGCGCAGCAGGCGCGGCGGCGCCGGGCGCGCGCGGCGCGGCGCCTCGTAGCGTGCCGGCGGCGGCACGCGCGGCGCCGCGCCCTGCAGCAGGCCGGCGCGCGGCGCGGGGCGCGGGGCGGCGCGCAGCGGCATCACGTGCGGCGCGGCGGGTGCGGCGCGGCGCTGCGTGTGCGCGGCGCCGTCCAGCTCGTCGGCCACGAGGCAGCGCGCGGACGCGTGGCGCGCCTGCAGCGGCAGGCCGTAGCGGAAGTAGCGGTCGCTGTACACGACGGTGGCGAGCTCGCCGCGCGCGCCCTGCAGCAGGTTGTAGACGGCGGCGGGGCGCGCGCGGCGCAGCAGGCGGCGCAGCGCGGCCAGCGGGCGGCGCGGCGGCGCGGGCTCGTAGGGCTCGCTGTAGAGGCGGCGCGGCGGCGCGGCGCGGCTCGCGTGGCGCAGGCGGCGCGGGCGCGCGCGTCAGTCGGCCAGCGGCAGCGCCCGGCGCGCCGCCTGCAGCTCGTGCAGCACCTCCAGCACCACGGCGGAGCTCCAGGCCTGCGAGCGGCAGGCGTCGGCGCAGCGCGCGCCGCCCGCGTTGCTGAGCTCGGGCAGGCCGCGCCAGGCCGAGGTGCGGATCTCGGCCAGCAGCGGCGCCAGCGCGGCGTAGCACGCGGACACGGTGCGCGCGTGGCGCCCGCACTCGTGCGCGAAGGCGAGGCGCGCGCGTAGGTAGAAGCCGAGGGGCCACAGCCACTCGGGCCCCTGGTGGTAGTTGAAGCCGTGCGCGACGCTGGGGTCGTCGCTGTTGTTGGAGTTGTCGTAGTCGCCGCGGTAAGCCCAGTCGGCGGGGTCCAACGTCTTGACGCCGAGCGGGCCCAGCAACAGGCGCTCCACGACGTCCAGCGCCTGCCAGGCGTGCTTGGGCTCGAACAGTTCGGGCGCGACGGCCATGGCGATGGGGAAGTTGCAGCGCAGCTGGTAGTCGGCCCAGGGCCACGAGGCGCCGTGGCTGTCCTTGTAGATGGCGCGCCGGTGCACGAGGTCGGGGCGCAGGTCGGCGGCGGAGGGCGCGGCGGGGATCCAGAAGTAGCGCTCGAAGTTCTGGCGGATGCGCTCGGCCCACTGCGCGTAGCTCCAGGACGTGAGCGAGCCGTCGCGGTGGCGCCGCACCACGCCGGGGTAGGGGTAGCGCGCGGCGCGGTGCTGCGCGGCCAGCCAGCCCACCACGCTGTAGGCCAGCCCCACCAGCTCCACGGCGCTGCCGTCGCGCGGCGTGGCGGGCTTGCCGCGGTTGCCGGCCGGCTCCGACGAGCCCATCTTGTCCATCCAAGTCCCGCAGTTCGCGTCGTTGCCACCGAACGGGAAGCCCGTCTCGGGATCGACCCCGATCTGGATGTTGAAGCCCTTGTCCGACATGTGGGCGTCGATAGCGCGGCCCGCGTTTCGCTCCCGGAACACGAGTCCCTGTGGACGACAGTGTCAGCGCTGTGGGAGGGGCGCTGGGCGATGAAGCTGAAGCACCGGGCGCTACTCACCTGGAAGTGCACGTCGAGCGCCTCCTGTATGACGTCATGCAGCGGCTGGTCGGCGGCGCCGGGCGGCGCGGGCTCGGCGTCATCTTTGGGGAACAGCCGCGACACTGGCTCCATCAGTAGTGCCATGCCTTGCGGCGCTTCGCTGCAATACTGAAAACCAACGGGTTTAGATCGACCGGGTTGTGATACACTGACGTAGTAGGATTCGTCGTCGATGAGAAGGGCCACCTACCTGCTTGATACTCTGAAGCCACCACCAGACGGCGTCACGACAGTTGTACCGAGCGTTGCGACCGCCGTCCAACAGGTTCGGGATGAGTCCGTGGCGTAGGCACGCCGCGAAGCCGAGGATGTGGAAACGCGCATCCTGAAACCGAAACAGAGGCGTCAGTCGCCACACGGGAGCGGCCGGCGCCGGAGGGTGCCGCGCGCCTCACCTGGTAGCGGCCCGTGAGCAGCAGCAGGCCGCGCAGCGCCACGAAGGTGTCGCGGCCCCAGCAGCGCATGTAGCCCACGGCGAAGTGCGGCAGGCCCGCCGACAGCGACAGCGCGCGCGCCGGGCGCGGCTGCAGCGCGGGCGAGCAGGGCGGCAGCGGCGCCGAGCCGGGCGCGCCCAGCAGCTGCACGCTGGTGAGCGCCAGCGCGCGCCAGAACGGGTCCGCGCGCGCCGCGCCCAGCCGCGCCAGCGCCGCGCGCGCCACGCCGCGGAACAGCCCCTGCAGCAGCGCCTCGAAGTACGCCGGCACCAGGAAGCGCGGCAGCTGCGTGAGCGGCTGCAGCACGGCGCGGTAGCACGCCGCCACGCCCGCCAGGCGCGGCTCGCGCTCCAGGCGGCGCCACGTGTACTCCACCAGCCAGTCGCCGGCGCGCAGGTTGTCGCACAGCGGGTGGCCCAGCGCGTCGCCCGGCGTCACCTCGGCCAGCAGCGCGGCGGCGCCCTGCAGCCCGGCGTAGGCCAGCGCGCCGGCGCCGGGCACGTCGTACACGCCGCCGCCGCCCGCCTCGCGCTCCTCCGCGTCGCAGCGGTACAGCAGCGCGTTGAAGTCGGCCAGGTCCAGCTCGGCCAGCGCGGGCGCCAGCGCCAGCGCGTCGGGCGCCAGCGCCAGCGCGTCGGGCGCGGCGCCGTGCAGCGCGTCCACGGAGCGCTGCAGCGCGGCCAGCGCGGCGCGGTGCGGCGCGCGCGGGCTCACGCGCACGGCGGCCACGGCGCCGGGCGCCAGCGCGCGGAACTCCAGCACGGTGTGCGCGCCGTCGCGCCGCTGCGCCGCGAACACGCGCGACTCCGCCAGCGGCACGGCGCGCCGCACGCAGCACTCGTACTCCGCCAGCCCGTTGATGACGCGCGCGTGCCGGCTGAAGGCGCCGGGCGGCTGCAGCGCGCTCCCGCCCGTGCTGACGTCACACATCTACTTACAACTTATAAAGGCACGGAAAAGAGAAACTACAAGCAATAGAATTCTTAACCCAACGAGGTTACGGCAGAGCCGGCGCGACGCCGTGGCGGCAGTCTAACGGTTAAAGAGAAGGGCTCAATTACAGTACGTGCAATTTACCTTGACCGGAAGACCGCACACGTTTTTGAAGTAAAACTTCTTTACACACGCTTGACTTGGGGAGTAAGCTGGTGAATGCGTTACGTTACGGTGAAATAGTATTGAGGGAGATATAAGTTAGTGAAGTTTTACTTCAGTCGTGTGGTGTAACGCATACTCGATTTTTTTTTCTTCCTGCTCAATTTTAAAAACGGTAATTCATACAACACAGTACAATTTTTTCTTTTCCATACAACAACCGTCGTGCGATCAATAGGTGCAGAAAATCAATAAGATACTTCAGAAATCAAAAAAGAACGGCATGTAGTGGTGATTAAACTGTAGAGTGAAAGTTAGGTACCGGTGGTCTACGTGGCGCAGACTGGCCTCCAGCAGGATCTCGTCGAGCTGCCCCTCAAAGCGCAGCGGCTTCACGTAGCGGGGCGCGGCGCCCGGCTCCGGCGCCGAGAAGGCCGTGAAGGCCACCAGGATCACGGACTGCGGACAGAGCTCGGTGAGCAGTCGGCGCCAGGGAGTGCGGCGCGAGGCGCGGCGCGGGCTCACCTGGCGCGAGCGCGGCTCGTGGCGCGTCACGGCCACCACGTCGTCGTCCAGCTGGTCCACGAACAGCTCGTCGTAGCCGCCGGCCGCCAGCTCCAGGTGCAGCTCGTTGAGCGCGCGCTTGGCGGCCAGCACGCCGCTGCCGAGCGCCACGCGCGGCTCGCCGGGCGCCGGCTCGCCCCACTCGGCGTACAGGCGCGCCTCGTCCACCACGTGCACGGGGTGCGGCACCAGCTCGTCCAGGCCGCGCGTGCTGCCCGTGGCGCAGCTCGCCATGGCCACCAGCGCGGCCGTGGGCAGCACGTCGAACACGCTGCGCCGGTCCAGCGGCGAGGGGTTGTCGTGCGTGAGGTCCAGCAGCAGCGCGGGCGCCACGCGCGGCGCGGCGGGGCGGCGCGGGGCGCGCAGGAAGGCGCCCACGGCGCGGCCCCCGTAGCGGTGCAGCAGGCGGCCCTGCTCGCGCGCGTCCCACGCGCTCTGCGCCTCTGCGCACACACACTACGTCAGCCCGCCTCGCACCATTCGCTACTTTTTAATGGACTTCAAAAATGCAAGAGGTTATGTATTCGGAAACATATTGACGGCGAAAAATTACTGTTGTTGGTCTTTGATTCTATAATTTACACACTGTACTACTTGGTTTGAAGTTCCGCGCATTATTTGAGAAAAGTACTATACATGCCTTGGCCGCAACCAGGCATTGATAGACTCACGTATGTTTTTCACGTTCGTCCATCAATCAATGCTGCTGTTGCCGGCCGCGGCAGTAATGTCCTATTTTATGCTTTCAAATCCTGTTCTTATTTTACGAATATCGGCGTATCTTTTAGCAAATATTTAGATTGCTCTTTAACATCAACAATTTTACACATTTCTTTAAGTTTTTAACTTGATTATAATAGATTTTGGTATTGACCGCCCACAGAAATAGATGAGTTAGAATGGCTATTACGATTACTTAGTACGAGAACCAGTGTCGCCAAAGTCACACATTTACAACTGAAATAGTATTAGGTCCTTACATATGAAATTAGCGTTTTGTCGTACTGACCACTTTGATCTGAAATATCTCCTCTTTGGTTAAGAATTCCAAATTCAAATAATTTTTTTCTTTGGCGTCGCTTATTACCGCACAATGGAAAACATGAAATATCGGTATATTTACGAGTACGAGTTCTACCGTGGCACCAGTGCTGCAGAAACGGCTCGAAGGAACGGCGCTAGTGTCGCAAAAGAAAGCACGGTACGTTTTTGGTTTCAACGTTTTCGGTCTGGAAATTTCGACCTTCAGAACCAACCCCGTGGACGGCCGCAGACCAAAGTGGAAAATGAAGAATTAAAGGCTATTGTGGAAGCGGATCCATCACAAAGCACTTCAGAGATAGCTGCAGGCTTCGGGGTAAGTGATAAAACGGTATTAATCCACTTGAAGCAAATCGGGAAAGTAAAAAAACTTGAACGATGGGTACCTCATGAATTGAGTGAATCGAACTTGCAAAAACGCGTCGACTACTGTCTTACTTTGCTCAACCGACACAATAATGAAGGGATTTTAAATCGAATCATTACTTGTGATGAAAAGTGGATACCAGGCCCCTCAGAAAGTATTGCGAAAAAAAGTTTTTATATATGGGAGACTGGCCAGTTATAATGTTTTTCGAAAATATGATTATTTATAAGTAAAAATAAGTAAGTTCCAATTTCAAAATTTCCCTCCACATTTTTTGCGAGTTAATTCAAAGTATTGTGTCTCACTGAAATATGGATCTGCGCCGGGAACATTTTAGAGCTATGATTTTATACGATTTCAAGTGTCGCCTGAAACCGGATGAATCGTACGATAGACTTCAAATGGCATTCATGGATGAAGGCCCTTCCAAGGCAACCGTGTATCGTTGGTATAACGAATTCAAGCGCGGTCGACCAACTTTGGGGGATGACGAAAGAAGCGGTCGCCCTTTGACGGCTGTTACCGAAGAAAACGTGCTAGCAGTGAAAAATTTAATCCAAGACAATAGGCGAATTACATATCAGGAGATTCAACACATATTGAAGATTGGATCGGGAAGCGTTCACGAGATTCTACACAGCCATCTTCGCGTGAGGAGGATAGTATCACGCTGGGTGCCGCACAACCTCACCGATGCTCAGAAGCAGGCCCGGGTGGAATGGTGCCGTGATATGCTTAACAAATTTGAAGCAGGCTCGTCTCGGCGTGTTTACGACATCGTTACAGGTGATGAGTCCTGGATTTATCAATACGACCCAGAAACCAAGCGCCAGTCGACTGTTTGGGTGTTTCAAAATGAGCCAACGCCTACCAAAGTGAAGCGATCTAGAAGCGGGGGTAAGATTTTGATCGCTAGCTTTTTTAATTTGACTGGCCACTTGGTATCAATTCCCTTACGGGATCAAAGAAGCATTAATGCCGAATGGTATACTACCAAATGTTTGCCAGAAGTTTTCTCTGTTATAAGCAACAAGCGACCAAACACAGGGCTCCGCGGGCTACTGCTCCACCACGACAATGCACCTGCGCACACCGCACTCAAAACGAGGGACTTCCTGGACAGTACGCCAGTCAAACTCCTGGGTCACCCTCCTTACAGCCCTGATCTAGCACCGTGTGACTTCTTTTTATTCCCAAAAATAAAAAATCAGCTCAAAGGGATACAATTTTCGTCGCCGGAAGATGCGCTGGCTGCGTTCGAGCAGGCTGTAAACGAGGTGTCTGCGGCGGACTGGAAAAAGTGTTTTGAAAACTGGTTTAGGCACATGAATCTTTGTATAGAGGCTGGTGGAAAGTACTTTGAAAAGATTTGATAAAAATATATGTACGTATAGAACAATTTTTTTTAGTTTCGCAAAACTTTCTGAGTGTCCCACGTACTGTACGATGATCGGAAGCGCTCGTCACAATGGCTGAACCCTGGAGACCCAGCCAAATCCTGCCCTAAACGAAAATTGACTCAGAAAAAGTTACTTGTGAGTGTTTGGTGGACTAGCGCCGGTTTTGTTCACTACAGCTTTCTAAAATCTGGCCAAACGATTACGGCAGATATCTATTGTCATCAACTGCAAACCATGAAGGAAGAACTCTTGGGCGTCATTGCGAACAAACTGGATTGTCCTTTTTAGGGTTCCGAAGTCCTACAAGGAACCCTTATAGTTTCGTCATGTCCGTCCGTCTGTCCGTCTGTCCGTCTGTCCTAATCCTTTACAGCTTAATAACTTCTACAGTTATAAACATAAGTAAATGAAATTTTGTTAAAAAATAGTCTGCATATAGATCTCAATTTTAAAAGAATAAAAAAATAGTTTTTACGTTCTTTAGGGGTGGCGCCCATACATGTGAAATGGGGAAAAAATATTTTTTTTCGCTGTACCCCATCGTGTGGGGTATCATTGAATAGGTCTACTAAAATGAAGGTAATGTTTCATACACCACTTTTTTATCAGGTGTACCATCTGCGAAATATAGCCCGCCAAAGTGGCTTGCAATGTGTCCCCCCCCTGCCATTTCTAAACTATGCAACGTAGAAACTTATAATCTTCCACATTGATAGACCTTTGTGAAAACTCTCTTTTAAAATTATTTCGAGTATAATGTGATTATAATTTTTTGAGTTATAGACAGAAAACCGAAAAATACTTAAAACGTCCTAGTTCAAAGGTCATTGACCTTAGAGAAAAATTATCATGGCAAATAATGCTCCTTTAGCTACTTTCTATTTGAAAAAATCACAAAAAGTAACTTTGACATCAACCAGACTTCTTAAATTTGGCTTCTTGAATTTATCGCTAGATGGCGCTACTAACAACACGCTCTGAGTCGCGAATGCTGCCGATTATTGCAAAAACTAAAATAGCCATGATTAATATTCGATTTGATTCGTTTGTACACCTACTTAAGGAACCCTATAATACTGAGCATGGCCCGACATGCTCTTGGCCGGTTTTTTGTGTTACTTAAGTAAGCTACATATACTTACGTAATTATTGTTAGATTATGGTTATGGAAATGTATTATTTAATTTTAATTTTTATATGGGTCTGCGTGCCTGCAATAAAGAATTTTATTTTATTTATTTAGAACTAGCTGCTAAACAACCGAGACTGGTCAATCGCTCTAGGCCACTGCTGCTTCACGACAACGCAAGACCACACACTGTACAACAAACAACCACTAAATTAGATGAGCTACAATTGGAATGTCTGCGACATCCACCGTACTCCCCGGACCTTGCTCCAACAGATTACTATTTTTTCCGGAATTTGGACAACTTCTTACAAGGAATTTTTTTTAACTCTGAGGCGGCAGTCTAAACCGCCTTCAAAGAGTTTATTGATTCTCGCCCCCATGGTTTTTTTAGTAAAGGGATCAATGAACTACCTATGAGATGGCAAAAGTGCATAGATAACAACGGTGCATACTTTGATTAATTAAATATATTTCACAAAAAAAAAAAAATTATATTCCTCCAGTACAAAACGCCAATTTCATATGTAAGGACCTAATACATTACAATACACAAAAAACCGCGACGTGATTGGGTCCCAATTTAAAATTCAAATTGGGCCTTAAACTCGTACAGTGTTTATATAATTCAATCTTAATGAGAGTTTGTAAAATTTGTTTTTAACGATCATGTCAAAATCACATAAGACGTTTTTCCATTCTAATCAAATTGTACGCAACAACTAGTGAATTCAACTACTCGAAGCCAGGAGGCGCTTCATTTAAATGACGCTATTTTGGCCTCGATTGCTTTAGAAATAGATATTTTATTCACATACATGCTGGGTAGCATAGCAGATAACTATTCCTGGCAATAACCAACCAGTTCAACTCGACGCTAGAGGGCGCTTAAATTATAGTATGGTATATGCACTCAATTACATTAGAAATAGATGTTATATTCGCATGCATGCTGAGTAGCCTGTCTACTACGGGAATGTCATTCAGCGACCCAACGACAGTCATTCGTGTAACAATACATTGCTTCCTTAAAATAATCGCAGCTTCGACCGCAAGGAACATCGTACGTAACGAATATTTTTGAAGCGAAGCTTCTATAGTCACGTTGCGCGCGGCGCGCTCGGCCGCCCGTCTTGGAGAGTAAAAATATAGAAAATCACGCTTGTAATAAAACACCGTCACAACTCAAAAATCATGACCATCGGAAAATCTCGTTTAAGTCTTAAACTTTAAAGGTGATTTCCCAATGATCATGATTTTTGAGTTGTGACAGTAATAAATAAGGTGCGAATTTTTTTTTCGTTTGCGTTAGTTAAACACTAGATTCAGTATGATCTAGACCTTGACCTAGAATCTATGTTCATAGATCCTATCATAGTACGTACAGAATGACCACTCGAATTTCATTGGCATGGACATGGAGTGACGAGAGACGTGAGAGAGTGGGAGATGGCGGTGAAAGGGGGAGGGGGCATGGAGTTGGGGTTTAGGAGGGGGGATGGAGTTGTGTTTTGGGAAGGGGGGATGGAGTTGGGTTTGGGAAGGGGGGATGGAGTTGGGTTTGGGAAGGGGGATGGAGTTGGGTTTGGGAGGGTGGATGGAGTTGTTGTTTGGGAGGGGGGATGGAGTTGTGGTTTAGGAGGGGGATGGATTTGGGTTTTGAGAGAGGGGATGGAGTGGGGTTTGGGAGGGGGAATTGAGTGGGGTTTGGGAGGGGGAATGGAGTTGGGTTTGGGAAGGGGACGGAGTTGTAGTTTGGGGGGGGGGATGGAGTTGTGGTTTGGGAGGGGGATGGAGTTGGGGTTGAGGAGAGATTATAAGGGGGGCGGAGTGGGGATGAGTTGAGTGAGATGACGTAGATTAGAGGGTTAACGGGGGGGACAGTAGGGGGAGCGATAAGGACTGGAGTTCAGGGGCGTCAGGTGAGGGGGGAACCTTGAGGGGGTGAACTAGATGGTGATTTGGATTTGGGGAGGGGATGAACGGAGTGAGGGATTTTTTATGTATAGGATATCTGGAGGGGCTAGGATTAAGGGTTGGCAGAGGCGGCCAAAAATATGGTCAGAATTCAGTTATCTCTACACGTTCCCGAGATATCAACTCTTTAAGGATCTCGGGTGGCAGATTAGATCCCTCCAGCAAGGGGGAGGATGGAGTTGGTGTTTGGAAGGGGGGATGGAGTTGGGTTTGGGAGGGGGACGGATTTGGGTTTGGGAGGGGGTATGGATTCGGGTTTTGGGAGGGGGGGTGGAGTTGGAGTTTGGGAGAGGAGATGGAGTTGGGGGTTGAGGAGGGAATATAAAGGAGGGTGGCGTGGTGGTGACGTGAGTGGGGTGACGTAGATTAGAGGGTAAGTGGGTGGGCGTAGGGGGACAGAACGGGGAGTGACAAGGATTGGAGTTCGGGGCCGTCAGTAAGGGGTTGGGAAGGATTGAGGGATGGATGGAGTCGAGGGGTGAGGGGAACCTGAGGGGGGTGACGAAATTGAGGGGGGATGAGTGAGGATGGCTTGCTAAGTAATAGTCAAAATATAATTCACGGATTCTGAGATGACGTTTGTTATTGCAGCCGCTAGGCGGCGCCCCTGCCGTGCATGCGTATATAGCCGCGATGAGTAAAGTACAGGCCCACCACCCCAAGTGTTATTTGTATTAGTGGTACCGCGGATCAGCGACGTGATGCCGAGACGATTCACGAAGATGTTGTCGACTTGGTCCGAGTTGGTGAACAGCTCGGCCACCACGTACAGGTCCGGCTTGACGTTGCGCGCGCAGTCCAGCATGTACTCCGCCACCTGCGACAGCGGAGAGTGAGGGGGCGCCGGCGGGGCGGCGGCGCGCGGCACCCATACGCACGTGCAGCGGCGTGGAGTGGCAGTTGTCGAGGCGCACGCCGTCGAACAGCTCGGCCGTGAGCTCCACGTAGTCGCGCATGCGCGCCCACAGGAAGGCGCTGTCCTCGGGCCGCGCGCCGTAGCGCAGCTTGACGCAGTCGCCCCACGCGATGAGCTCGCGCCGCAGGTACACGCGCGCGCCCGCCTCGCGCGCCGCGAAGTCCTGCAGCGGGTCGGCCGCCATCACCCAGCCGTTGTGCGCCATGCACAGGCGGCCCGCGTCCCCGTACAGCGCGGCCTCCAGCTCGCCCGCCGAGCTGCTCTCCACGGCGCAGGCCCACGTGAAGTACCTGCGCACACCAGCGTCAGCGGGCCGCGCGCCGCGCCGCCACCCCCGCCCCCGCCCCCGCCCCCGCGTGGCTTACCTGGGCACGAGCGGGTGCTTCGCGCTCACTTCCTCGATCTGGGGCCCGTCCGACTCTAGTCGGTAGTATCTGAAAATTACTCCGTGCTGAGTATATTATGTACTCGTGTCTGCTAACAGCAGGTGAGTGCGCTGGCCGTTGTTACCTCATGCCAGCGATGATATTGTCAACGGCGACGCGAAGGTGCTCGCGCAGCGTGTCGGTTGCGGCCTCATTGAGCTGTTCCAGCTTCTGTTTCATTTCCTCGCAACATTTTTTTAATCGCGACTCCTCATCGTAGCACTCCGCTCTGCAGACGATAATGATATCAGTTAAGTTACGCTTGTAGCTGAAAGAAGAGATTCGGCGGCAGTGCGGCTACTCGCCTGTACACGTTGTAGAGCTGCAGCGCCAGGTCCATGTCCACGGAGGCGCGCAGGCGGCGGTGCTGCGCGTCGGGCAGCAGGCGCAGCGCGGCCGCGGGCGGCGCGCCGGGCGCCGGCAGCCTGCAACACGCGGCGGTGAGCGGGCGGTGGGGGCGGGGCGGGGGAGCGGGCGGCGGGGGAGCGGGCGGCGCGCGGCGCCGGGCGACACTCACTTGTTGCGCGCCAGGCAGTGGAAGTCGTGCGCCAGCGCGGCGGCGTCGCACGTGTACATCTCGTGCAGGCGCGCGGCGGGCAGCAGGCGCTCCAGCAGGCGGCGCGCGGCCTCCAGGTGCTGCGGCTGCGAGACGCGGCGCGGCAGGCCGGCCGCCTCGTGCTCGCCGCGCGCCACGGCGGCCGACAGGCGCGCCAGCAGCGCGTCCAGCAGCGCGGCGGGCCGCAGGTGCGGGCAGTTGCTGCAGTTGTACGTGGCCTCCGGGTGCTGCTCCAGCCACGCACTCTCGTTCGCCGTGTGGTTCAACACGATGTCGCTGATGGACAGCATCTGGATACATGCCACCGACTCCGCATTTATGTAACAACTAAGCTTTAATTACAGTAAATTATAGACCGATATCCAAACTTTGTGTATTTGCGAAAATCATGGAGAAAATTGACCATATACAACTCTCTTCCTCACTTAAATTAAGCTTCTCTGAACATCAACATGATTTCTTAAAGGTCGTTCAACCAAGTCCAACCTCGTGGTCTTAGGTGACCATGGTATAATAAGATGTTTCACCAGGTACTCTCTTCCCATGACAGCTAGGTCACGTGATTGCCTCCGTACTACGTCATCGGCCGTGGAGCCAATAACGGGCTGTTAGCGTGACACTTGTCAGTTTTGATGTGCTGCCTCTTTGTGTAAATAAATTACCCGAGCAAAATGCATTTTTCATTTACTTGCTTCTATAAAGGATCACTTTTGAACTAGTAATTTTATACAGTTTCCTTTAATAACTAATTAGATGAATAACACGAGATAACAAATAGTTAGGCTGGTTAGGAATTTATTTTATATTCATTATGAAGAAAAATCTCCTTAAATATATTGAAGATATCAATCAATGGCAACACTGATCGTGACGTAGCTTGGAGGCATCGCGCTGTCATCGCGGGAAGAGAATACCTGGTGAAACATTGAAGAAAGTAATGGTTAAGTGTCCGTCGGCGCTATGGTGACCTAAGACACTTCTTTCTTACTATTGTTTTTGGTATGTTATGTTTAAAGTGAAAGTCGTGGATATCGATTAAATAACTGTATATTTGGCACAATAATACACAAATTAACACTTAAAACTGGTAAACTATATTCAGACTAAACTAATCTATAAAACTGGTTAAAATGGTTATAAATGGTTAATGGTGAATGGTACTGGTTTTGAGCACGCGATGTCTCAGCGAGAATCGAACGCGAACTGTCCTAAAATTAGGTGAACTCGCTAATGTGCATAAGTTGCATGCGATGCACTTATGCAAATTAGCGAAGTGTTCGATTTTAACTCGAACATATTCCCGAGAGCGAGATGAGACGTGAGATGAAGATGAATGAAAATAATACAAATTCAAAACACATAAAAATACAAGAAAAACATAATAAAATGGTAAAGTTAAGATCAACAAAACATTGGTAAAAATAAAAGTATAATGTTATAAATTTTCTTAAATTAAAGAATAGAGTCCTCCACCGAGATTCCTTCATTATGAATCCCCCTGTCCGTATTTCTGTCCCGTTTTATCGAACTATACTTAGCGCTACGCCAACGTTTCGCATAGCTTTGTACGTGGGACACTCAGAAAGTTTTGCGAAACTAAAAAAAATTGTTCTATACGTACATATATTTTTATCAAATCTTTTCAAAGTACTTTCCACCAGCCTCTATACAAAGATTCATGCGCCTAAACCAGTTTTCAAAACACTTTTTCCAGTCCGCCGCAGACACCTCGTTTACAGCCTGCTCGAACGCAGCCAGCGCATCTTCCGGCGACGAAAATTGTATCCCTTTGAGCTGATTTTTTATTTTTGGTAATAAAAAGAAGTCACACGGTGCTAGATCAGGGCTGTAAGGAGGGTGACCCAGGAGTTTGACTGGCGTGCTGTCCAGGAAGTCCCTCGTTTTGAGTGCGGTGTGCGCAGGTGCATTGTCGTGGTGGAGCAGTAGCCCGCGGAGCCCTGTGTTTGGTCGCTTGTTGCTTATAACAGAGAAAACTTCTGGCAAACATTTGGTAGTATACCATTCGGCATTAATGCTTCTTTGATCCCGTACGGGAATTGATACCAAGTGGCCAGTCAAATTAAAAAAGCTAGCGATCAAAATCTTACCCCCGCTTCTAGATCGCTTCACTTTGGTAGGCGTTGGCTCATTTTGAAACACCCAAACAGTCGACTGGCGCTTGGTTTCTGGGTCGTATTGATAAATCCAGGACTCATCACCTGTAACGATGTCGTAAACACGCCGAGACGAGCCTACTTCAAATTTGTTAAGCATATCACGGCACCGTTCCACCCGGGCCTGCTTCTGAGCATCGGTGAGGTTGTGCGGCACCCAGCGTGATACTATCCTCCTCACGCGAAGATGGCTGTGTAGAATCTCGTGAACGCTTCCCGATCCAATCTTCAATATGTGTTGAATCTCCTGATATGTAATTCGCCTATTGTCTTGGATTAAATTTTTCACTGCTAGCACGTTTTCTTCGGTAACAGCCGTCAAAGGGCGACCGCTTCTTTCGTCATCCCCCAAAGTTGGTCGACCGCGCTTGAATTCGTTATACCAACGATACACGGTTGCCTTGGAAGGGCCTTCATCCATGAATGCCATTTGAAGTCTATCGTACGATTCATCCGGTTTCAGGCGACACTTGAAATCGTATAAAATCATAGCTCTAAAATGTTCCCGGCGCAGATCCATATTTCAGTGAGACACAATACTTTGAATTAACTCGCAAAAAATGTGGAGGGAAATTTTGAAATTGGAACTTACTTATTTTTACTTATAAATAATCATATTTTCGAAAAACATTATAACTGGCCAGTCTCCCATATATAAAAACTTTTTTTCGCAATACTTTCTGAGGGGCCTGGTAAGTGAAAGTCAGAAATATTTTCATTTAAGCCACTAGCACTAAGCACTTCACTATTTACTGGTCTATTGGTTAGCCACGGCGTTGGAACCGCCGATTCTTGCCGGCGGTTACTCCCGCTGCGACGCTGACTCCTCGGAGGCGGCGGGGTCGGCGCAGACCCCTGCCGGCGTCGACCCTCGCCGCGATGCGAATCAGCAGGCTCCCGGCGCAGGCGACATCGCCCGCTCTTCCAGATATACTACTGCCTACTGCGCACAACGAGTCGTATAGTTTTTATGTCCTTGAAACATTGTACTGGTCTGCGAAACGTAAATCCAACTCTCCAAATAGGTCATTCGCCAGGTGTCCGATATAATTGATAATGCCTCGTCGGCACCTAGCTGTCTGGGCCACTGTACGACGACGTCTAGCGTAAGCGTTAAAATGCCGCGTTGACAAAAATTCATTGTAGTATTCGAGTTCCTGGTAATCATATCGGGCTTTTTTGTATGAACGTATTACAATAAGATTGTTTATTGATCTGGTCTTGATTCTGGTTTGTTGTTCTGGTTAATAGGCAACACGGAGATTTTAACAATAGGGCGTTTCATGACCCCATTTTTTGTTTTTAATGAGACCGCTCTGGTTAGGCCATCGTTACCAGTGGCGTGCATTGCATATAGGCAATTAGGCAATACCTACTGCTTTCCTCATTCAAATTCAATAGTGGTGTAAGTTATTATCTTTTTTTCAGAGTACGATGATTATTTATCTTAAAATAGACCTATTAATGCTAAATTAATCTTCCTACATCAAAAAATCAATAACTTACACCACAATTAAATTCAAGTGAAGTAGGCCAATGCACGCCACTGATCGTTACCTGGGTGTGTGTCAACTACACGTCCGAGAGCCCACTTTGCTGGTGGTAGATTTTCATCGTGGATCACAACTAGATCCCCAATATTGATGTTTCTTTGAGATTTTAACCACTTGGTTCTTGATGAGAGTTGGACCAAGTATTCAGTTTTCCATCTTTTCCACAAGTCTTGAAATAGCTTTGAAGTAAGATGCCATCTGGTTCTAGCATCTTGCTCCGTTTCTATCATGGTTGCTCCTGGTCTTCCTGTTAGGAAATGGGCTGGTGTCAGGAAATCGAGATCGTTGGGGTCCTCTGTTAGAGCGCAAAGAGGTCGAGAGTTTAGGCACGCTTCAATTCTAGCCAACAATGTGGAGTACTCCTCATGGGTTAACTTTTGTTGGCCAATTACTCTCTTAAGATGATGTTTAAGACTGCGCACTGCTCGTTCCCATAATCCTCCGGCATTAGGCCACCTTGGTACATTAAAATGCCATTCAATACCCATTTCTGTTATCTCTTTATTGAAGCTTTCACTGAAAATTTGCCGGAGCTGGTTATATTCGTCCTGCAACATTCTGTTTGCTCCTACAAAATTTGTCCCATTGTCACTGTACATATGACGTGGGGCTCCTCTTCGGGCTGCCATTCTGCTTAGAGCAGCCAAAAAAGCTGAGCTACTCAAGTCTGACACGAGCTCTAGATGAACAGCTTTCGTAGCCATGCAAACAAAAACTGCTATGTACCCTTTTGTGGTTTTTATTCCTCTCCCTTTGTTAGCCTTCACTTCGACGAAACCTGTGTAGTCTACGCCGCAGTGAAGCATTCTATAACTTTTCGCATCAGCTGAGCTAGAAGTTGAGCGCCCATTAGCTCTAGTCTAGGAATCGACATGACCTTGCTTAGAGGCGCTAATCTTGCTTTTCCGGCAACTAATGTAATGGTTGTTTTTTCGTTTTTGCTAATTTTGCAATATATTACACATGCATAGGCCTTGTTCGACGCATCGCAGAACCCATGTAATTCAATTTTTTGGTTTTCTCCCATTCCTAGCCATCTGGGAACTTCGATACTGTTTATATATTTAAATTCTTGTTTCAATTTAGTCCATTGGGAATCAATTTCTCCTGGTAGTTTCTCATCCCATTCCAACTTTGCCATCCAGACATTTTGAAACAATATTTTCATGGTAGTGCTTAGGGGGGTTAACCACCCTAACGGATCGAATAATTTTGAGATATCCGACAGAAGAGATCTTTTGGTAGCTACAAGAGGTGACTCAACATCTATCTTCGTGTTGAAAATAAAATGATCTTTTTGTGGTTTCCAACCTAAACCCAACGTCTTAGTAGAATCCGTTTGCTTAAACTCGTATGTTAACTGGTTGCATTGTTCCCTTTCTAAGTCAGTTAAGAGCTCTGGTTTGTTTGAGCTCCATTTTCTAAGATTAAAGCCTCCCAATTGCAGTAATTTTATAAGATCCGACTTCAACTCACGTGCATTATCGATAGAGTGACTACCTCCACAATAATCATCCATGTAAAAATTTTCCTCTAATTCTTTTGCTGCCTTAGGGAAATTGTGCCTTTCATCAGCCGCTAATCGTTTTAAACACATCATTGCTAAGAATCCTGCTGGTTTGGTTCCATATGTAAGTGTGACGAGTTGAAACGATTGAATGGGTTGGTTTTTCGTGTTTCTCCATAGTATCTTTTGGTAAACTTGGTCTTCTTTATGAACAAATATCATTCTATACATCTTTTCTATGTCGGACGTATAAACAAATTGATATTGTCTCCACTTTAAGATAAGCTCTTGAAGATCCTTTTGAATATTTGGGCCTCTGTATAGTATATCATTCAGTCTGTATCGTGATGATGACTTTGCTGAGGCGTTGAAAACCACTCTCAATTTAGTAGTGGTTGATTCAGCTCGAGTTACTGCATGGTGTGCTAAATAGCACTCGGGCGATTTATTAATGGTTGATAATTTCATGTGGTTTAAATCAAAATATTCGTTCATGAACTTTTGATAATCTTCCTTAAATCCATGGTTTTTCTCAAACTTCTTCTCCAAGTTTTTAAATTGAGCAAAAGCTTGTGGTTTGGTGTTGCCCAATTTCTCTTTGAGCGATGGTTTGAATGGTAGTCGGACCTCGTATCTTCCGCTTGCAAGTCTAGTGGTAGTTTAAAAAAAATATTGAAGACACTCGTGGTCATCGTTAGACATTTCTACGTTTTGGTTTATGTCTTCGTTTTCCCAAAATTTGAGCAAGTCTTCAGTGTTGTTAAGAACAACGTTGCAATGGTACTGCGGTTTCATCGATCCGCATAGCAGCCATCCTAAGTGCGTCTGTTGAGCGATAGGTTGATCTTTTTTGCCTCTTAATATGCCACCCAACATTATTTTGCTATAAACCTCTGCACCAAGCAGCAAGTCGACTTTTTGGTTTATGTTAAATTCCGGATCAGCCAAACTAATTCCCTTGATATGATCCCATGACGATGGTGTGGTAAACGTGCTATTCGGTAGGTTTTTGATTAGGCTGTTCATAATAACAACATTCGTCTTTAAGGAAAAGTCGCTATGCGTTGATTGTATGGTTATTTCCATCTTACCTTTTGAATTGCTTGATTTTACGCCAACTCCAAAAACTTGTCCTTTGAAATAAGCTCTTTTTAACCCTAAAATCTGAGCTGCATTTTCACTAATCAACGATAGCTGAGATCCTTGATCTATTAACGCTCTCATCTTGTGCCGAGTGCCATCTACTCCCAGCACTTTGACAACAGCGGTGGCTAAAAGTACCTCTGTTAAGTCATCAAAGGAGACGTGAGATGACCTAGATGAGATTGTTTTGGTTGCTATGTCGTTGTTGGGCTCGTTATTCGGTTTTGCCGACGTCGTTGGACTTTGGTATATAATCGCCTCGTGCAATAATGTGTTATGAGCACCTAAGCACTTACGGCATCGCTTAGCTGATTGACATGGTTTATTAAAATGACTGCACAAACAGTTTTGACAATAATTTAATTGTTCAATCTTGCTTAATTTTTTCTCATGCGTCATTTGTAAAAAATCAGGGCACATCCACAGCCCATGATCGGAATTGCATAATACGCAGGTAGATGACCGCAAGATGTGGAATGAACTCACGTTTGATTTCCAATTTTCTTTGCCCGATTGACTATCGTTGCGATGGAAATTTTTCTTATGGTTTTGGTAGTGATGGTTTGGTTTTGTTGGTTGAGCTGACGTGGTTTTCTGGTTGTGTGGTTCTTGTTTGCGACGAGACGCTTCTAACGCTGTGAATTTCATCTCAAGGTACTCCAGGAACTCCTGTAAAGAGGGTAGCTCTCTGGGCTTTTTGATGGATTCTGTGTACTCAGTGAAGGTCTCGTTGTCCAGCTTCTGTGCTAGCAGGTGTACTAAAAGTGGATCCCATGTAGAAATATCCACTCCTAGGTTCTGAATAGCATGCAAAGTCTCCTTGGCCACGTCGTGCAGCTTCTTAATCATATTCAACTATTGCTGCTGTATATTGGGAAGGCTAAGCAGTGTAGTGATATGAGACGTAAAAATCAGTTTCTTGTTTTCGTAACGATGGTGAAGAATTTCCCAGCATGCCTGATAGTTGTCAGAGCTAATCTGTAAATGGTGAATCAGACGCTCTGCCTCTCCAGACACCTTACTCTTCAGAAACTGCATTTTCTGTGCGTTGGACATCGACGGATTTTTGTCGATCGCTTCACTGAACAAATCCTTGAACGGTAGCCACTGGTTGTAGTTTCCGTGGAACACGGGAATACTCATCTGTGGTGTTGACTTTTCTCGGTGTTTTACTGCCCACATCTTGGTGTTGATGTTCTCCGTCAACTCACTGTAAATCTCCTCGTGCTGGCTGAACTCTTCTTGGTAGTCGATGTCATCAGCTCCACTCTCACCTTCTATCTCCCAATGCAGCTTATCTATCTGACTCCAGCGGCTGTCTAATGATTTTAACGCGTTCTCAAATTGCCATTTATTTTCGAACTTGTCAACTTGTATTTTACTTACGGTTCTCAGAAACGCCTTAAAGTTGACATACTGCTTCCTAATCAACTCGTTCATTTTGCTGAGCCCTCTCGATGGGCAAGAGGAATCTTCATAACGAGATGACATACCTGGTTGTGGCTGCGTAGCCTCTTCCTCCGGCCTGCCCTGGCCGGCGCTCAGCTGCTGCTTAGCGCGGATACTTGGTGATGGTTGTGATACCTCCGCTTCTGGTTTACGGGGGCCTATGCCTAGTAACTGTTTGTTGCTCAACTGATCTATGGTTCGATCAATGATTTCTTTGATATTCAAATAAATTTCCTGAGCTGTATCGAAACAGTTCTTAGTAAAATATACGTGGTCAAAATTTGCTAACTCGCACATTTTTCTATGGTTGGCCTGGTAATCCTGCCAATAAGCTTCCAGCGTATCAGCCTTCCGCCTGTAATTGACGACAGTTTTTCTCTCGGACCCATCCTTTTTAATGTTGGCTAGAAGCTGTTTTAAAGCCTCATAAAGCTCAGTTTGGTTTATAAAAAGAGTTCCGGAATCCATATTTGGTTTTGGTATGGTAAATAGTTGGTGTGGTTATAATAAGGAAATGGTTTGATCTGACCTTATTTTCTCCAAACGACAGCCTCTGCAGTCTGACTTACTCCCTTCTGCTAGTTGCTGGTATCGTTGGCACTGTTTCACTTGGTTAGCACTGGTACGTGAGTGTTCGAAGGACCATGAAGAAAGTAATGGTTAAGTGTCCGTCGGCGCTATGGTGACCTAAGACACTTCTTTCTTACTATTGTTTTTGGTATGTTATGTTTAAAGTGAAAGTCGTGGATATCGATTAAATAACTGTATATTTGGCACAATAATACACAAATTAACACTTAAAACTGGTAAACTATATTCAGACTAAACTAATCTATAAAACTGGTTAAAATGGTTATAAATGGTTAATGGTGAATGGTACTGGTTTTGAGCACGCGATGTCTCAGCGAGAATCGAACGCGAACTGTCCTAAAATTAGGTGAACTCGCTAATGTGCATAAGTTGCATGCGATGCACTTATGCAAATTAGCGAAGTGTTCGATTTTAACTCGAACAAACATCTTATTATACCATGGCAGTGACTATCTTTCTGAACATATGTCAAAGCCGTCTCAAGTTGACGTTAGTAAGTATTTTGATCGAATTGATCACATCCTACTTATGCGCAAACTCTTATTGATCGGTGTTAGGGGCAATCTGTATAGATGGTTCTCGTCATACGTGCAAAATAGATGCCAAACGGTTGTACTCAATGGTTACACGTCAAGGGTGGTGCAGATACCATCTGAGGTTCCTCAAGGATCCTTGTTAGAACCCCTATTATTTAATATTTTTATTAATGACATCGCCGCATGTTTTCAAAGTTCTAAAATTGTATATGCTGATGATATGAAGGTTTTGAGACATATTACAAATGTTGAGGACGCTTGCGTTCTACAGGACGACCTAGACCGTTTTCAAAATTATTGTGTTAATAATAGATTAGATTTAAATGTTTCTAAATGTTATGTATGTACATTTACACGTAAACCAAACCCAATTGTGCATGATTATAAGCTATTTCATACCTCAATAGCCAGTCAGTGCTATCAAGGATCTTGGGGTGACTCTTGACTCTAAGCTTTTTTTTGATTTGCACTTTAACAACGTTGTTAAAGTGCAAATCAAAAAGAAGGAGGATACGTTGGAGGCCTATGTCCAGCAGTGGACGTCTTTCGGCTGAAATGATGATGAACGTTGTTAAAAAGCTTCTAAAGCTTTAGGTTTTATTCTTTTGATCTCTTCTGATTTAAAAAATGTAAAAACAATGAAAATTCTATACTGTACGTTTGTCCGCAGCCATCTTGAATATGCTTCTCAAATTTGGAATCCAAATTATGATGTCTATATTAATCGACTTGAAAGCATTCATAGAAAATTCTTAAGGTACATTCAGTTTCGCTCCCATATTTATTTACCTAACTACGAAAGTCGATCTAAAGTTTCATATTCTGCCGCTATACGAACGGAGAAAAATTGCAGATTTATCATTCCTATCAAGTGTTGTAAATGGATCAGTTGACTTCCCTGAGCTGGTAAGCAAGATTGGACTCCGTGTGCCATCGGCATTTCTACGGAGACCAAATCTCCTTGATGTACCTGCCGTTAGGAGTACCTATAGACGGAACTCGTTCCTGGTCAGGGCGTGTCGTACTTTTAACGCAGAGTGTTGGGAAGTTGAGCTTGACTTATTTGTTACTAGTATCCCTAAATTGAAAAAAATATTAAGTTATAACTTTTTCAGTCAATCCCTTGTAGGATCAATGTATTAACTTATTTTGTATTTATTTGTTAGATCCATCCTTCTTAATGTTCATTTGTTGTTTGTATCCATTTTCTTTTCTCTCTTTTCTCTGCTGTCTATGTGTTATTCTAAATTTTATACAAAAATGTAATATGTGGAAACTTGTAATTGGCCTTTTTCTACTATATTTGCTTAATTACGACACTGTATTAGCTGTAAGTTTTCCTAAAAAAAAAATAACCACGGACGAAACAAACAAGCGGAAATATCGCAAGTGAAGTCAATTAACATAGAATCGTTGTTACCGCTCCACAATAGCACAACCAAAACTGTGCCATGGTGGGAGGGGCTTGTAATTTGTACTGCACGCGGTTTTAGTTCATTCCTGATGACCGGTAAGTGCGAACAAAACAAGGTTTTGTTGATAAACAAAATGCCTTTATGTCTTGTAAAGTGGTGCAAGAACCATTCAGAACATCAATCTAAGTGTGGAGTCTTTTCTTAGTAAGTCAAATGAATGTATGAAAAACGTTTGTTAAATGAAATCTATGAATTTATTTGATTAAAGATGTAATAACAATTTGCGGATTTGGTTTTGTTTTTTCTTTTCGTGGGATGGGGTTACGAAGAAGAAGATAATTATTAATTTCACCGCTCGGTGGATTTACTAATAATGGGCGGGTTTTTCATCGTGAGGTGGAGCCATTGCTGTACCTCGTCACCCTCCCGTCTTTTCCAACTCGTTATCCTAATCCTATCCAACAATTATGTTCAAAGTCATTCAGGCAAACCTACACCACGCCAAGGCGGCAACAGCCGTGCTCAGCAAAAGATTCGTAGAAGAAAAACTTGATATGGCTTTGATTTAAGAACCGTGGATTAACGGGAACACGATTATGGGTGTCAACTCCGTAGGCACAGTATTGTATAACACCGACGGCAGAAGACCCAGGGCTTGCATACTCTTCAAAAGAAGCGTGAGATTCTTGCCGATTCCCTGCATGTGCTCGGACGACATAGTTGCTGCTTACATTGAACTACCAGGAGGCGGAATCAGGCATATCGCCTGCTCTGCTTATCTTTCTGGGGATGAAGCAGATCCTACCATTGAATTGGCCAACACGGTAACCTACTGTGAGGAGCAGAAGACACAGCTACTTGTGGGTTGTGATAGCAACGCCCACCACACAAGCTGGGGAAGCACTGACACCAATACCAGGGGTGAGTTACTGTTTGATTATTTAATCTTCTTGTTCTCAACAGGGGCAATTCCCCTACCTTTGTTAACAGCGTTCGCCAGGAGGTGCTAGATATTACAGTTTGCACAGGCTCTTTACTGCACCGTGCAAAGAAATGGCATGTCTCTGACGAGGCATCCATGTCTGACCACAGACACATCAGATTTGACTTAGCTCACTCAGGAATAAGAAAGACTAATTCTTATAGAGATAGGAAAGCAACTAACTGGGCAGGCTTTAGGGACTGTCTCAGGTCAAACCTGCTCTTCATTAACAGATCTGTTAGATCTATAGTACAATTGGAGGCGACAGTAGGGGACCTTGAAGGCGGCATTAAGACTGCCTTCTTCCAGAACTGTCCGCTCAAAACCTCCACCACCATGAGAGATGTCCCATGGTGGAATAGGAACCTAGAGCGACTCAGGCATAACGCCCGAACCCTGTTTAACAAGGCCATGAGGGATGAAACCTGGGACGACTATAGGAAAGCGCTAACTGTGTTCAATAAAGACTTGAGGAAGGCCAAAAGAAAATCCTGGCGCGAATTTTGTGACTTCATAAGAAGTACCTCACAGATAGCCAGGATTCATAAAATCATCTCAAAGTCACCTCAAGCCCATTTAGGGTAGCTAAGACACCCAAATGGGACCCACACAAGATCCGCAGAGGAAACACTGAAGCTCTTAGCTGAAGTGCACTTTCCGGACTCTGTGCCAATAAACAGAAGTGAGGAATACTCCTGTCAAAACCCTCGGAACTTAAGACCAAGGGTCGAGGATTGGAGGATGGCCTCGCTTATTTTCAGACCCGATCGGATCGAATGGGCTATTAACAACTTTAAGCCCTTTAAGACCGGAGGGGAGGATAATATATTTCCAGCTCTACTACAAAAGGGGCTAGATATCATACTACCAACGCTGATAAAGGTCTTCAGAGCGAGCTTTGCTTGGGGATACATACCCACAGCATGGACTAAGGTCACTGTCACTTTTCCCTATTCCCCTTATCCCCAAAGGGGGGGACAGGGACAAATCACTACCTAAGTCCTACAGACCAATCAGTCTTACCTCCTTCATGCTTAAAACCATAGAGAAGGTAATAAACCAACACATCAGGGCAACCTACTTGGTTGACAAACCCCTGCATGTGAATCAGCATGCCTACCAAAAGGCAAATCCACTAAGTCTGCATTAATGGACTTAGTGGATAAGATAGAAAAAGCAATTGAGGACAAGGAAATTGCCCTGTGTGCCTTTTTGGACATAGAGGGAGCCATTATAATAAAACAAAGTTTAACCGGATTAATATACGCGATTTAATCCGGTTAAACTTTGTTTTATTATAATGTGTAGTGATCGCGAAAACCTAAGAAGTTATTATAGAGGGAGCCTTTGACAACACCTCGACAAATGTCATACTCAAGAGTATGGAGCTACGCAATATTGACCGAACGACCATTTACTGGATCGAAGCAATGCTGCGCAAGAGGGTGGCGTCAACAACACTTCTAGACACCACCATACAGATGAGGCTAAACAGAGGATGCCCACAAGGGGGCGTCCTATCTCCCTTGGAGTGGTCCTTAGTGGTTGACAGCCTACTAAGCGAGCTTAATAGTGCTGACTTTTACACGCAAGGCTATGCAGATGACTTGGTGGTGGTTATTGTTGGCAAGTGCCAACCAACCATCTCCAATTTGCCTTTAGAAAAGTCGAGAGATTGTGTAATGAGTCCCAACTCTCAGTAAACGCAGACAAAACGGTCATTAAGTCTTTCACAAAGAAGAGGAAATTGGATGCCTTAAAACCACCAACCCTCTTCGGTAAAGAGGTAAACTTCTCATGTGAGAATAGTTTTATTATTTTTAACGCATGTACGCATGCGATGCGAAATCTTACGATTTAAATTGTGGAAAGAAAAAAGAAAGAAAGAAGTTCAATAAGAAAGAAAGTGGATGAGAATTTCGATACCACGAGCAGTGTTCACGGTAGGATAGTGGCTAAAGCACTGGCGTACTGAGCCAGGAGTCGCAGGTTCGAATCCTTCTCATGTGAGGTCAAATATCTAGGAATCATCCTAGACCAAAAACTCACATGGAATGCGCACATTTAGCATGTGATAAGAAACGCTAAAATTGCTTTAGGAACCTTCTGCAGACTGGTAACTC
The DNA here is from genome assembly GCA_949699075.1 of Asteroscopus sphinx. Classification (NCBI taxonomy): domain Eukaryota; kingdom Metazoa; phylum Arthropoda; class Insecta; order Lepidoptera; family Noctuidae; genus Asteroscopus; species Asteroscopus sphinx. Next base: position 74,889 of record OX453006.1, read on the forward strand.
AAGATGTGGCCTTAGGCCATGGGCAGTGCTGTGGCTGTATACTGCTATAGTAAGGCCCATGGTAACTTCTGGCTGTGTTGTATGGCACAAAAAAACCCATCAGATCACAGGCAGGGATACACTTTCAAGCCTTCAGAGACTTGCATGTCTCATCACGACGGGTGCCATTGCATCGACTCCGACTGCTGCACTCAAGTCACTGCTCGACCTTGTACCTTTGCATGTGCAGGTGCAAATGGAGGCCAAGGCGGTTATGGTAAGGGCGAGGATAACAGGAAGGACAAGATGGAGCTCTAACTCCATGAGGGCACTGCACGAGAACCTTATGAAAGAAGACATCATGGCCATGCCCACTGATGCGATGCTAAAGGAGTACAGCTTCAATAGGCTGTTTAGGTTATTTATACCTCAGAGGTCTGAGTGGGAGGACGACATGCCTTGCAAATATCAGTCCACTGACGTTGTTTGGTTTACCGACGGATCAAAGAAAGGGGGTCTGGCAGGAGCTGGATTCCACGGAGGGCGACCAAAGGTTAAGAAATTCGCTACATACATACATACATATTATCACGCCTGTTTCCCATTGGGGTAGGCAGAGACTATGGATTTCCACCTGCTACGATCCTGACACACCTCTTTCGCTTCATCTACGTCCATTAACCTCGTCATGCATGCTCGTCGGTTTAGAGAACCGGGGTCGGGTTGAGAAATTCGCTAACCTAGGTCAATATACCACCGTATTTCAAGCGGAATTATTTGCTATCATTGGTTGTATCCGCGAAAGCCTGCAAAGGGCCTACATAAAAAGGCGAATATTTATATTCTCTGATAGCCAGGCAGTCCTAATGGCCTTGAAATCAGAGGAAATCGACTCCAAGCTTATCAAGGAGTGTGTCCAGCTACTAAATTCGCTAGGAAAAACAAATTCTGTGACACTAGGATGGGTAGCTGGGCACTGCGGTATTAGGGGTAACGAAGCCGATGATGAAGCTAGAGCTGGTGCGGAATGCCCCACTGTAGGGCCGGAGCCAATCTGTGGGGTTCCGAGATGCATCACCTCAGCTATTCTTAAGGACTAGGGAACTCATCAAAGCATTAGACTTTGGGAAAAACCCCAGGCCAAGAGCACTCGAAAGCGCTTCTAGTAGGCTTCAGGAAGAGATTTACAAAAGAAGCGCTTTCGCTTAACAGGAACCATTTAAGGATCCTGATTAGAACCCTTACAGAGCACTGTAAACTGAACAAACATCTACACAGGATGGGCCTCACAGATATCACAGTTTGCAGATTTTGTCGCGAAAAGGACGAAACGCCCATTCATATCCTATGCGAATGTGTTGCAGTACTTGCAGTGCACCACATTAGAAGTCAGCATCTTGGAGGCCACACAATCCCAGCTGATGAGATCAGATCCTCAAACCCTAAGGCTATAGTCGACTTTATGGTTGGCCTGCGGCTTGGAGAGGTGCTGTAGTCTACTATTAGAGGCATAACAATAGATCTTTTAGGTCGCAGTGACATAAGGGACTTGCATAGACCTTACATCTTTTTCCAAAATTAATAAACCTCGTCTCCCTGTCACCCGCATTCAGGCGACGCTCTGTGTAAAGAAATGTTGCCTAGCAACACCTCTGCTTGTTTCTCTCGTCCGTGGCTTTAAGTATGTATTTGGTTTAGGGCTCCATTGTTATGTGGTCGGTTTAGTATTTACGTTCCAGTCGGTGCGCATCTGTGCGAGCACGTTCTCGAGGTCTGCGAAGGTGGCGCCGAACTGCGGGTCGAGGCGCAGCTGGTCGGCGATGCTGTAGCCGGAGCGCGAGGCGCCCAGCGCCTGCACGGGCGTGAAGTGCAGCATGTTGTAGCCGCTCTCGTGCGCCACGCGCAGCGCCGCGGGCCAGCGCGCCAGCGGCCCGAGGCACTTGCTCAGCACGGTCTGGCACGCCACGCCGCCCGGCGCCAGCGCGCGCCCGCCCGCGCGCAGCGTCGGCGCCACGTGGAACCAGCCCGAGCCCTGCGGCCCCGCCTCCCTGCGGCAGTGGCTGGTGAGCGGGCGGGCCGGACGCGCCCGCGCCCCCGCACCCCCCGCACCCCCGCATCCCCGCGACACTCACGCGTGCTCGTACACGAAGTAGTAGTGGTAGGCGCCGGCGCGCGCCAGGCGCAGCTCGCCGGTGGCGTCGCCGGCGCCCAGCAGCGGCGCGGCGCCCAGCGGCTCGCCGGCGCGCTGCCACTCCAGCCCGTGGTACTGGTTGCGGATGAACTCTGCTTCGTCGACGCACTTGTCTTCTTCTATAGCAACAATTGTATTTCCTTCAGGCTCCAACTTCAACACTACGAGTTTTCATAGACAATTTTCACTGTACTCACGGTTATTATCAGCCGTCGTCATCACATAATTGGTATAGAGGAATACTTTTCGGCCGAGTAAAGAAGGACCGGGGCAGAATTGTAAATAGCAGCCTTTTTCAAATCTGAAAATAAGTAGGCATTAAGTCCGCCTATGTACATATGTTGCATGGAGTTTAAACAAATAAATAAATAAAATAACACAACCGGCAAGCATAAATTTGACGTCTGTGGTCTAGACCACTAGTGTTTCGAAGGTCGGACTGCTGATCACAAGGTTGTGGGTTCGATTCCCACAAGACAAATATTTGTGTGATGGACAGATGGTGTATTAGTCTGGGTGTTTATTATGTATTTATAAGTAGGTATTTACAAAAAAAAGTATTTAAATATTATATCCATTGTCTAATACCGATAGTACAAGCTTTGCTTAGTTTGGACTAGATGATGCTCTGTAAAAATGTCCCAAAAATATTAATTAATTTATTTATAAACATGGAGGTACAAACGTATTGGCGATCCGTTGTAATGATGTAAAATATTACCGATAAAGCGTGGAGTCGTTATGCTCGCCGTGCTCGAGCGTGAGCACGCGCGTGTGCGTGGGCAGCGGCGCGGGCGGCGCGGCCGGGCCGGACGGGCCGGGCGGGCCGGGCGGGCCGGGCGGGCCGGACGGGCTGGCGGGCCGCTCGGCGGCCGCGGCCGAGGCGCAGCGCTCGATGGCCATCTGCCTCTGTGCAACAACACAACACGTCAGCTGCGAGCGAGCGGAGTGTTGGTGTCCGCGTCCGACGTGCACCTTGTCGGCTGGCGGCTTGCTGGCGGCGCGGGGCAGCGCGGGCGGCATGGCGGCGGCGGCGGCGGGGCGCGGAGTGCGGCGGCGGCGGCGCGCCGCTCTATATGAGCCGCGGCGGCGTCACGCCTCGGAGCGTGCCCACCGAGCTTGCCACTGTATTTAGTTTCACTCCTTTGTCTTTGCCAAGACCAGTAATCACACAACAGCAGTAGGTACACATAGCAGTATTGTATGTAAGTGTACCAGAATACAGCAAGGCTGCTTGACGGTAGTGAGTAGTAAATATGGTGGTATTATGTACCTAAAGGCCCAACTTTTTACAAGGAAATGCCTTATTACCCGACTACGGCAGTCGGCAAAGCCAACCGGAGTGTTCTAGCAGGCTTTGTATGTATGTTTGTTCATCTGTTCCCTCAGATCTCCTAAACTACGCGTTGTATTTTACCAAATGAAGTATCATAAGAAGAGTCGTGCTTACCACAGTTTAACCATCTATAAAAACTGTGCTATAACTATACATACATAAAGCCAAATTAATTAACAAAACCAAAAAACCTGACTGCATGTAAATATAACTGAAAAGATGTAAACAAGACTTGTGTAGGTACATGTAGGTATATGTGAAAATATCAACAACACGCAGACGGAGGCTACGATGTTTTTAGTCATGAATTACAAAAGCAGTTCATAGGTAGCCTCCGCCTGCGTGTAGATTTGATATTTTCACATACCTACATGTACCTACACAAGTCTTGTTTACATCTTTTCAGTTATATTTACATGCAGTCGGGTTTTTTGGTTTAGTTAATTAATTTTTTTATTCTAAAATTTTTAGTTCTGTAATGCTTTATCGCGCTATTAATGTTGTTTTTTAAAGTCACACATAAATATATAGGTAATTCATTTTTAACATTGAATGTTTTGTTGTTTATTAGCATTTTTCATTCCAAATTACATTTAAACATATAAGTTGTATATATTTTAGTAAAGCATTTATAATACCCTTTATTTTGATATCCACTCGACAGGTTTTAACGGTATTTTTTTTTTTTGTAGAGGTGATATGGCGCCAAAAAGCGGCCATTTTATTTTTTATAATTTTGATATACCCAGTGTCACTCTCACAATTAAGACGAATCTAACGCCACCTCTCAAGCTAAAATCCATCAAATCAAATCAAATTACAGAGCGTGCCAAAGAAATATACATACGTACATACACTCGAAAAACATAACCCTCCTTCTGGCGTAGTCGGGTAAAAAATAATTTAAAGTTCTAATACGGCTAAAAAGCCTTACAAGCAACGATCCCTTGCCCCAAAATAATTTAAATAAAAACAGATTTAAAAACTAAAACCCAACTACGACGAAAAACACCTACTAAAAAGTATAAACAAGATGCAAAACACACATTAAATAATAAAACCGGCCAAGTGCGAGTCGGATTCGCGCACTATGGGTTCCATACCACTAATCGACCTGATACCGCATAGAACTTGGGGCACCCCGACACGGATAGGTTAGGATCAAACGGGATGATGCGAGCTAGTGAGCGAGCAAAGCAAGTGAACAAAGCCCGCGACATCCCGTTCCAGTAATTTGACACTTGACTAAAGTTGACAATGAACAACTCACGAGAAACCTCGCCGAACACTGCTTCGCGCTCCGACGGCAAAGCGGCGTGGTCGTGGGCCCTAGGGTCTGAATCCAGCTCAATCTTTCTTCACGAATATTCCACAGGCGCTGGTTATCATACTGTACGTTTCGTGTGGATCCCCCACAAAATCACCGAAATCACATATATAGGGTTATTTGTAAAACACCGTTAACCTCTCAGGACTATGTTACTAACATCATAATCAACAACTTTTGTTCTATGACTTTTAAAAATTCATCATATATTAGTTCATCAGATTTTCATACAAAAATAAAAATATTTAAATTGTACGCTCTAAATGTTACGAAGTCAAAGCGCGATGGTTAAATAGCGACGGGAGCGGGGTGAGGGCGGCGGGTGCGTTTGCACTTGACCTATTTACGGGCTGGCGGCCCTCAGTCGGTCGGTCGCTTTGATGCGCTTGCGTCGCGTCATTACGTGTCCTTGTAGTGGCAGTGCGGACGTAATTATCTTTACATGATGGCGTATCAATATTCCAATGTCGAGTACACGGAAATGGTGCGAATGCTAGCTAGGTGTGATGACAATGTTTCGGAAGCCTGTCGCCAATACGCCATACGATTCTCGAACGTACGTAAGTCTTAGGACTTACGTACGCCTGGTTAAGTATGAAGGGAGAGTGGATATAGTCTATCTACGAATAAATACTTTTATCAAGTGCTACTACTTTTATCAAGTGCTAGTTGTAACTTTAAAGAAAACGTGAGAAGTCATTGGTAGCTTGTTTTGATAACGGTGTTGCGCCTGATCTCTCACCGGTCGTGTCGAATTACCGTCCCATCGGATTATGAGAGTGAGGGAACAGAGAGTGCACCTGTGTTTGCGCACATACTTGTGCACTATAATATGTCCCGCGCAGATGGCTAGTCTCCATTGAGATTGGCCGCCGTGACCGAATTTCGGCCGGGAGGACATTTATTTATTTTTATTTTTATTACGGTGTTTAGAACGTAGGTACCGTGAAATATCAAGGTTATTTCCATGTTGTTTTGTCAAATGTTCGATTGTAGGTATCATTTGGTTTTCGCGTAAAAAGGCGGGAATCGTAGCGTAGCGAGTTACTAACCCAAAAATATTACTACGAGGACAGTGCGCGGCAGACGTAGGTAGGTACAGCAAAACACAGAGTTGAAATGTGTTATATAGGACAACAAAATCTTGAAGGTTTGTTTTTGGTAAATGTATTATGTTTTGTAAAAAGTCATAGAACAAAAGTTGTTGATTATGATGTTAGTAACATAGTCCTGAGAGGTTACCGGTGTTTTACAAATAACCCTGTATTTGAAAGAAATTTTGAGAGCGCGTTCGACGTCCGTTGGGCCATTGAATCGAGAGATAGTTCCTTACAAAGACGCGCGCGGCGCTGCTGAGCAGCCTGCCAATCGGATTGCTCGGCATATATCCAACTCGGCAAGGGCGGTTTAATCGAATCAAACCAACTTCGCTTACGAATATGATATATTCCCTTATTGATATGAAATAAATTGTTATGGGGTGAAAGCTACCCTCGCTCGCCTTAAAAGAAGGTAGTTCTTTTAACCTAAGTTAAAGGAATGAGGTATAATTTTAGAATAATTAGGTTACTCTAAGGGTATTAATATTATAATTATTACACGGAAATTCGCTTGGAAAGTTACAAAATACTCTAAATAATATTTTTTTCCGTAACCTTGCATACCACACTTGTCAAGCTTAAGGTCTATAGTTTGGTGGTTCTAATTTACTTACTTTTTAGGGTTCCGTAGTTCCTACAAGGAACCCTTTTAATTTCGTCATGTCCGTCCGTCTGTCCTAATCCTTTACAGCTTAATAACTTCTACAGTTATAAACATAAGTAAATGGAATTTTGTTAAAAAATAGTCAACATATAGATCTCAATTTTAAAAGAATAAAAGAATCGTGATTACGTATTTTAGGGGTGGCGCCCATACATGTAAATGGGGATGAAAATATTTTTTTCGCTGTACCCCCTCGTGTGGGGTTTCATTGAATAGGTCTACTTATCACTTACTACTTATAACTTTTTTATCAGATGTACCATCTGCGAAATACAGCCCGCCAAAGTGGCTTACAATGTGTGTCCCCCCCTGCCATTTCTAAACTGTGCAACGTAGAAACTTGTAACCTTTCACGTTGATAGACCTTTATAAAAACTCTCTTTTAAAATTATTTTGAGTATAATGCGATTATAAACTTTCGAGTTATAGCGAGAAAACTGAAAAATACTTAAGACGTCCTAGTTCAAAGGTCATTGACCTTAGAGAAAAATGATCTTATCAAAGAATGATCCTTTAGTTAATTTCAAATTCAAATTCTTTAGATCAAGACGTATGACCCTGGAGGGTGCAAACCTAATTGGGATGGGCCGTCATGAAGATCAACGACGTCGCTTACCGAATCCGAAAGGACGGACGCAATCAACCGAAGATTGTACACATTGATCGACTGGCCCGGTACTACGGAGATAATGATGCTCGGGACGAGCATGTCTTAGGAGGGGGTAGTGTTACGACGGAGGGTTAAGCAGAGTGGACAAGTATTTCATACTTCAACTTCGATTTTCCTGGACTTAGAGACGTTTTCAGCAGGCTGAAATGCATTTTCAGTCCGTATCAGAGGAGGCTCTATCACATACCAAAGAATCGAAATTTTGTATAAGTTGCCGTCGTTTTCAGGCGCCTGAAACATGTTTTCAGGCCGTTTCAGGAGCCAACAAATCCGATGCCGACATTTCCTGAAAACCAGTTTTCAGGCGTTTTCAGGACCCCTTATGGCCATTTGACAACCACATGTAAAATTGTTGAAGAGTGAGCGAGATAGAGCTAAATATCAGACAACGATAGACGAAGAACCTTCTGGAAGAGAGTGAGCAAGATAGCGCTAATATAAGACAAGGAAAGACGAGATTCGACAAGCTTCGAGAACATTCCATTCTAGACGTGAGTGAATGGGGTAGAGGATAGATGAGGTTCGACGAGGTTCAAGAACTTTCTATTTCGAGAATGTGCAAGTGAGAAAGAGTTATCTTATGACAAGGATAGATGACGTTCGAGGACTTTCTAGTACGACGACTCGCGGCCTATATAAACGGCGCAGCTCAGCGCTAGTAGAGTTCAGTTGGAGTTCAGTTTGGATCAAGCGATACAAGCGATAACATCGAAGCGATACTCGGAGCGATTTAACTAGTAACTTTGTGTGTTAATTAGTGGTTCAGTGTAATTGTTCCGTAATAAAGTGTTCTCTACGTAGTTAATTGGCTTTCTATCCATATACGAACCCTCAGCTCGTAACAGTATTTTATTTAAAATTGTATGAGTTAAGATAAAATAGTGTATGAAACTGACATAATTAGGTATTAAAACACTCGTGTGATACTATTAAAAACCTCGCCTACGACTCTGTTTTTAAACTCACACTCGTGTTTTAATAACCCCTATTATGCAACAGTTTCATAAACTACTATTTATTTAAATACGTCATAAATCGTAAACCGCAATTTACCTTTTAAAACATCGATCAAAAGAACTTTTATATTATGTTACTTGATGCTACGGAACCCTTCATGGGCGAGTCCGACACGCACTTGGCCGCTTTTTATAACGATGTATAGATTTAACTAGCTAGGCTTCATATAAATTTTATTGTAGGTGAATATCATCCGACAATTAGATATAATAAAAAAGTTAATTAACAAAACCAAAAAACCCGACTGCTTGATAACTGAAAAGATGTAAACAAGACTTGTGTAGGTACATTTAGGTATGTGAAAATATCAAATCAACACGCAGTCCGAGGCTACGATGTTTTTGGTCATGAATTACAAAAGTAGTTCCTAGGTAGCCTCCGCCTGCGTGTTGATTTGATATTTTCACATACCTACACAAGTCTTGTTTACATCTTTTCAGTTATATTTACAAGCAATCGGGTTTTTGGTTTTGTTAATTAACTTTTTTATTTTAAAATTTTTAGTTCTGTCATGTTTTATGGCGCTATTAATGTTGTTTTTAGCATTTTTCATTCAAAATTACATTTAAACATATAAGTTGTATATATTTTTGTAAAGCATTTATAAAACCCTTTATTTTGATACCCCACTCGATAGGTTTTGACGGTTTTTTTTTTCTCTCTCTCAAGCTAAAATCCATCAAGCCGTTTAGGCTACAGAACGTGCCAAAGAAATATACATACATACATACATAAATACATACACTCGAAAAACATAACCCTCCTTCTGGCGCAGTCGGGTAAAAAAACAAATATCTTCAAGTGATTAAATTTAGGTATAGGTTTTTCATAGTGATATGGTTGATATAAAAAATTAAATGCGTGGATACCTTTTGAAAGTAAAACTTCTTTAGGCACGCTTGACTTGCTAAGCTGGTGAATGCGTTACGAGTCGTGTGGCGAGCGGAGGGGGTAGTGCGGGACGCGGGGAGCGAGGCGCCTCACGTACGCGCGCCGCGCCGCCTTGCTTTGTCCTCGTTGAAGTAGTATACTCCCTCAAGATATAAGTTAGTGAAGTTTTACTTCAGTCGTGTGCTCTAAAGCACACTCGTTTTTAGGGTTCCGTACCCAAAGGGTGCAATCGGGACCCTATTACTCTCGCTACGCTGTCCGTCCGTCCGTCCGTCCATCTGTCTGTCACAGGGCTGTATCTTTGTAACGGTAATAGATAACCAGTTGAAATTTTCACAGAAAATGTGTTGCTATGAGGTGTATCACGACAAATACTAAAAACAAAAAAAGTCTTAAACCAAAGAGGGTCCCCATACAAGAAACCTCGAAAAGCATGCATTTTTTTCATCGTTTTTGTTCCTGCTCTACCTTCAAAACATTAATACATAATAAAATAAATAAAATAAAAAAGCCTTTTATTTCATGCAATTTGATAGGTTTTACAAATAAATATTCATTTTAAAATGTTACGTTTACAAAATAAAATAGTTACGAGTTAGTTACAAATGTGTTATTAGATAGTTAAAATTTAAATTCAATTATTTTCAATTCGTAGCAATACTTTTTATAAATTTCATTTGTGTAATAATAATAATCAATAAGATATAAAACATTAAATTAAATTTGATTAATTGAAATATTTAGAAAAATTTTATTTAGAATATTAAAAAAAAAAAAAATTAGGTAGCATGCATGAACCCCTCAATTAGTGAGGGTAAAGGCCTCCTCCAGAGAAGACCAGCGGTCTCGTCCTTGGGCTTCTGTCATCCAATTTCTGCCTGCAACTCGTGTGATGTCGTCTGCCCATCTAGTTACAGGTCTTCCTCTCTTCCTAGTACCTGCAGGACCTGGCCATGACGTCATGCGAATTGTCCAGCGATCATCGCTCATTCTCGCTACGTGTCCTGCCCATCTCCATTTTAACTTTAAAGCGTGGGTGAGAGCATCTGTCACTTTTGTCTTTTGTCTAATGGTAGTGTGACGTACTTTTTGGATTTTTCTGATTTTTGCAACACTTCTCTCCATACTTCGCTGGCAGGACGTAATTTTATTTTTAACACGTTCTGTGAACTTCCACGTTTGGCAGGCGTAGGTTAATGAAGGTAAGAGACATGAGTCCATAACTTTACTCTTGATTTTCATCGGCATCTGGCTTTTGAGGATCTCTTTTAAGCTCCAAAACTTTTTCCATGTACTTATTATTCTTCTTTCTACTTCAGCGTCGTTATTTAGCTTGTGGAATGAAATTTGTTTTCCTAAGTAAACATAGCTATCAACGTATTCTAGTGGTTTGTTATCAAGACATATGGGGTTCTGAGCGGCGTTTGTCATGAGTTTGGTTTTGCTCAGGTTAACTTCCAGTCCTACCTCTCTGCTTGCTTGTTGTAACGTCTGTAACATTGAATCCAGCTCTCTGCTGTTTTCTGATAGTAGGACAATGTCGTCAGCAAACCTCAGGTGGCTAATGTATTTCCCTTTTATGCGTATACCGACTCTATCCCAATTTAGTTTGCCGATAATTAATTGTAGTACTGCTATAAAAATACGAGGGGATAGGGGATCACCTTGCCGTACTCCTCTTTTAATTGGAATAGGAGGTCCAGTGGTCTCTAGCTTGACTCTACTAGTGTTGTTCTTGTAAAGGTATTTCAACACTTGCACGTATTTTTTTTCCACTTTTTGTGATTCTAGAGCTTTCCATATTGAGGGATGTAGTATTGTATCAAAAGCTTTCTGGTAGTCGATAAAAACTATGTAGAGTGGACGCTGAAATTCTTGGTGTTTCTCAATAAGCAGTTCCAAAGCGTGGATGTGGTCTATTGTGGAATAGCTTCTTCGAAAACCAGCTTGTTCAATCGGTTGACTGATTTCTAGTGTGCTGCTGATTCTCTTCTCTATAGTTGATGAGAATAGTTTGTAAAGAGATGGAAGAAGGCTAATTGGTCGATAGTTGCCTATGTTCTTTGGATCGCCTTTTTTAAACAACAAGATAATATTTGACTGAGACCATTGTTTAGGTGTTGTAGAGGAATTTAATATCAAATTAAATAGATGTGTCAGAGGGTTTACTAGGAAAGGACAAGCAATTTTTATGGCCTCATTTGTTATTCTGTCTGGTCCAGGGCTCTTCTCTGCTTTTAACCTTTTAATTTCCCTTATTATTTCTATTTCATCCACAGCTTCTATTTCTACATTATCGTCATCATATTTTGTTTCACTTTGACCTATGACTTGATGCGTTGGGGCACTGTACAAATTCTCATAGAAGTTAGTTGCTATTTGTAGGATAACTTTTCTGTCATGAGTTGTTTTTTGAGGACCTTGAAGGCCTTCAATCCATGTTTTATGCGAACGCAGTTCCTTATAAGCTTTTTTAAGACTTCCTGTAGAATTTAGGTGGTTTTCGATGATAAGTTTTCGATGGCTTGAGTAGTCTTTTCGTACATACTTGCTCACCAGTTTGTACAGTGCTTTTAATTCATTTTTCATAGCTCGCGTTTTTGGTTTGGTTTTTTGTAGGTCGCTTCTGCGTTGAATTAGCTTTGTAGTATGAATTGATATCACGCCACTTTTAATTTGGTCTCGCTTTGGTATGAGGGCTTTCTTCAAACTTTTTTCTAGTATGCCAATAATTCTGTCGTAACATTCTTGTACAGAGTTGATTTCTTGGCAGTTCATAAGGTCTTCTTTGAATTCGATGAGTGATTGTTTGTATCTCGATATTTCTTCTTCGTTTTTTAGTGAGCTTCTTGAGTTGTTGGCGTAATTCCTTCTAGTTACCTTCAATTTTTCTATATGAAAAGTTGCCCTTACAAATCTGTGGTCTGTAGGAAAATTCAAATTGATGACTTGTAGGTTCTGCACGTTGTTCTGTAAGTTTGATAATATGTAGTCTATTTCATTCTTGGTGGTGCCATCTGGAGACCGCCAGGTCCATTTTTGATTATTTTTCTTTTGAAAAAAAGTATTTAATATAGAAAGTTTGTTTTCGTATGCGAATTCTATTAGTCTTTCGCCTCTACTATTTCTCACGCCATAACCATGACTTTTCATAATTAATTTTTCTGCCGGTTTTGGTTGGCCAATTTTTGCGTTAAAATCCCCCATGACTATTATGTGTTTTTCTGATAGTTTCAAGGCTTTGTCAATGGTGTCGTAGAAAAATTCTATTTCAATATCATTTGAATCGCTTGTGGGGGCATAAACTTGTATTATACTTATTCTGAAACTGTTGATATTAAGCGTCAACAAAGCAACTCGTTCTGATAGACCAGTAAAGCTTTCTATGTACGTTTTTAGGTGTTTTTTCACGAGAAAACCTACGCCATAAAGGCCTGGAGTCTCTCCTATGTAGTGAAAGATAACGTTTTCGTATTCTTGAATTGAATTTCCTAGTCTCCTTGTTTCAGAGAGGCCGATTATATCATATTTAGTATTTTTCAGGGCTTCCATTAATTCTAGAAGGCGCGCATGAGAAGATAATGTTTTTACGTTGTATGTTGCAATATAGAGTAGGTGATTCGTAGGCTCTGACTTATTTGGGATATTTGTCCCTGGAGGGTTTTGGTCTTTTTCTCCCACGGGGACCAGCCGGATTGGGAGAGGGTTAATATAGTTGGTTTTTTTACATGTGGTTTGTGTGGAGGAGGCCTCGCATTTTCATGCATCTTCGGTTCTTCTGACATAAGACAGCATTGTGTTATTGTTTGCTTTATATTTTTTATTAATTTGAGTAGGTGGCTTTTGTTGAAATTGGGTTGTGGAACATTCAGTGCGTTGAGAAGTAACTTGCGGTGGTGATATGGAAAGTTGCCTTTTATTGGTGTAAGAATCTTTGTCGTTTTTCTTTATAATAAGTTTGTCGTATTTTATGAAGGCAATGTTGCCCTTTTCCTTTTCCTGTCGCTGTAGTTCTTTGAGTTCTTCTCTTTTTTTCAGAATATTTACTGGAAATTCTTCCTTAAGGTATATATTTGTGTCTTCTAAGTTCTTTTTCTTCTTTAGAATTTTAATTTTTCTTCCTAATGTAGTGAATACTACCGATATAGGTCTTGGTCGGCTCCCTTTTCTACCGATTCTTCTCACTGATTGTATTTCAAATTCCTGAATATCTTCATTAATTTTGTTCTTTATAATGTCTATAATATTGTTCTGGAGGTCAAAGTACGATTTTTCATTTTCGTTTTCATCAACACCGAAAAAAATTAAATTTCTTTGTACGCTATTTTTTTCTAGTATGTATAATCTGCTTTCTTGATCATCTAATTTTAATTTCAAGTCGCCCATATCTTCGTTTATCTCCACAAATTTCGTATCTAGGTGTGTTTTTATTTTTGTGGTAATTTTTTCTTCTAACTGCGCAAAATTTAAGTCTATGGAGGTAAATCTTTGTATAAACTCACTTTTCATTTCAATAATTAATTTTTGTAAGCCTTCCATAGTGATTATCCTTTGTTTATCCTACTAGTAGTGTCCTCTAGCGGTGAAGTGCCGTACTATTGTGTGCGTTCGCTTCCTAAGTTCAGTCGGTACGGCGAGTTACGCTGCTGATCGATGTCTCGCACAGACCTTTGTAGTTTAGGCTTCTCGCAACAGATGGCGCTTATACTACTGCTTGATAGTGAGTTGACTGATTTGCACTTTTATTGTTTTTTTGTGAGATTTGGATTAAGTTTTACAAAAGTTTTCATAATATAGGAACGCACCGTGCATTATTTGCTACTATAAACTGTTACAATACTGTTCTTTACACAAAGCGAAGAATGTGTCACTTTTATACCACTAGACCGTTCTTTACCACAGCTGTCATTAATTTCAAATTTGTTCAAAGTCATGTAAACAAACGGCTCAATCACTGTTTTTTAGCGACTTTTTTATCCTAGATGTACACGAAATTGACTCAAATGTTAAACTGTTGTGGATATTAGTCGATAGTATGAACCAGATGGCTTTATTTTAGTATTTTTAAAAGTCTATTTAACACTTTTTGTCCATTTGCACATTTCACCGGTAACTTTTTAGTTTTTTCACATAACTTAATAATGTCTTATTTATAACTCTCACAAACATTTGTCACTAATATTTACACTAGGGACTTTGTATTGCAGTTATTTTTGGCACTGATTTTAATTCATTTGTATATTTTTACAATAAATATAAACGGAGCGAAGTTATACGTGACGGCAGCAGTGTTGCCAGCAATGATTAACATTAATACATACCAACGTTAAACTTGGTCTGATTATAGTGCATACTATGTAGTTTAGCAACAAAAACTAAAAATAGGACAAACAAACTATATGTGGTGGTACCTACGTAAGAAAGAGATGCAAAAATTCATATTTCGCGTACGATCGTACGCGATTTAATCCGGTTAAACTTTGTTTTATTATAAGTTCTTAAAACTCAACCAAGTAAATATAACCTCGGTTTGCAAAAAATACCAAAGAATTTCGCGCTCGCTGCGCTCGTGCTCATGGTCAATTTCTTTGCCTATGCGAGTGTAGGACTGCTATAACATAAATTTATATTTACTTAATTACGCTACGAGGCCGCAAGAACGGGTTGCGCTCAAATAAATGCGTACTCTTTTGTCATAGAATATCTATGGTTTGGTGAAGAGCTAATCAATTTGTTCATGAACAGTCAAAAAAATTTCGCGCTCGCTTCGCTCGCGCTTTTCTTTCGGTCTCTCTTTCTTCTGCGTACTAGACGTATGTTGTAAACAACTATTCTGTTAAGTACGTTATTAGAAACAAAGCCGAAACTGATAAAAATTTCGCGCGAGCCAAGCGAGCGCCGGTATAAATTAATATTTCTTCTTTTTTAGCGTAAGTGTAGGTAATAAGGTATTGTAAGAAATTATTCCGTTACATTAATATTCTACAAAGTGGAATTCTAAAGCTCTAAAATTCATGTTTTAGCAAAAATTACGAAAATCCTAGAATTTTATTGGTTGAAAGTTTTTTTCCTAGAGGGTTGGCAAATTGGACTCTGCACCCTCCTTTTAAAAATGTAGTTCCGGGGCTGAATATAAGTACGCGACCCTCCCCTGACACAAAGGCTGGATCCGCCCTTGCTTCCCGCAATGACAGCGCGATGCCTCCAAGCTACGTCACCATCAGTGCTGCCATTGATTGATATCTTCAATATACTTAAGGAGATTTTTGTTCATAATGAATATAAAATAAATTCCTAACTAGCCTAACTATTTGTTATCTCGTGTTATTCATCTAATTAGTTAATAAAGGAAACTATTTTAAATTACTAGTTAAAAAATGATTCTTTATAGAATAAAGTAAATGAAAAAATGAATTTTGCTCGGGTAATTTATTTTCACAAAGTGGCAGCACATCAAACTGACAAGTGTCACGCTAACAGCCCGCTATTGGCTTCACGGCCGATGACGTAGTACGGAGGCAATCACGTGACCTAGCTGTCACGGGAAGAGACTACCTGGTGTTATTATACCATGGTAATAGGTACGCGCGCCATTTTTCACTAATTTAATATTTCTCTAAACTATGTATTTGTATGTTTTTTTCATCGCAAGTGTGTTGAAAAACGTCGTATGACACGCGTGAGCATTGACTATTATACTCTCGGCTCCATTACGCCCTCGCCTTCGGCTCGGGCTGCAATACAGCCTCGAGTATAATGGTCAACTTAGCTCACTTGTATCATAATGTACTATTCTAAACAATACATTAAATAAGAAAACTAATAATGCAATATAAAAAAGTAAAAACATTTATTATTATTTGTTTTCTTATTTAATGTATTGTTTAGAAAATAAAATGTTTTTTGTTGTATCACAAATGGAACTTGGCAGGCGCAGCGACGGTATGATCTATGATGACATCATCCAATAGAACAGTGTTGCCAGAATCAATAACCACTGTGGGTTGCATTTTTTTTTTTTTCATTTATGACTTAAAATAAACTTGTTAAGAAACCATTGTATATGTTTAATATGCTACTGTTTGTTTTCCCTATGTAATAAATAAATAAAATAAACTTGCAACATTTGTAGCAGTCAGACATACAACGGAACAAACTAAATAAAAGCTTTAAAACCGAAAAAAGATTTAATCGACCCTGCAGTCCTATCTCAAAAACATGTCTAATTATTTTATAAATAAATAAATCACATTCAATTAGAATAAAGGAAATAGTCACCTCTCTCTGTCGGTTAAATGTTAATCTTGACAAGCAACAAAACATTTTGACTCCTTGACTACCAATTCACATGCTGTTAATAACATTGCCGTTCTAATAATAGGACATCTGAACGAACAGCACCAGCGAGTAATATAATGTAATCTAGATTCCCATTAAAAAAGTAACGCTCTTAAAGAAATGCAATCCAATAGTCATAAAACCGCATTATGACAATAGGCAGTCGGACTCGGGACGCACCAGCCACGTCATGCACTCTACATAACCGCATTGTGTACTGCCAAGTACAAAGGAAATGGAACAATGGTTCTTCGTTACTTCTTAGTTTAATAATGTTATTGGTGTACAATAAAGAATATTCTATCTATCTATCTATCTTCGTAAGGAATACTCGTGACTTAAGACTATTTAAACCAGCCAAGTGTGAGTCGGACTCACGCAGTAAGGGCGGCTATATTTGAATAGCCTACTGGCGGCAAATGTGTAAATCCGCCACTGGTGATAGGCACCATAGTAACACATATTCTGTGAAAATTTGAACTGGTTATCTATTAAGAACGTGGCTGGGGGGGACTGGATGCGGAAGGCAGAGGACCAAGCGTTGTGGCGCAACTTGGGAGACAGTGGACTGCGATATGCTGAGTTGATATCTATTACCGTTACAAAGATACAGCCCTGTGACAGAAAGACGGACGGACGGACGGATAGCGTAGCGAGAGTAATAGGGTCCCGTTAGCACCCTTTGGGTACGGAACCCTAAAAAGGAGTTAAAATTGTTCTTAATCAGTAAAACTTATTATTCAATCAATGAATAACTATCTGATTATAATATTCCAATACGAGAGATTTGCATTTAAATTCACTACCGGTACCGGTACCTAATTAATTAATAATGTACTTAGTACATAATCAATAATTATATAATTTTAATTTAAAATTTTTATAACCGTGCCAAATTTCTAGAGCAAATAATAAATAATAATATGCTTAGTCATCTAAAAATACTTTGAAAATTCTATGATTATTTAATACCCAAAATTTCACTTAGAAACATAGCGAGGGTTTGAGAATAAATCCCGAACGACTCTGAAAATAAGTCATCGGCGGTATCGTCAAAAGGTGGAAATATCTGCAATTTTTTTTTGTTGGTTTCGCACGCATCGTTTTTCTGTCGCATGCGACACTCGGAGGGAATTTCTTTATTAACGAATAGAGATTTAAAAAAATATTTTTTTGGTATTTATTTATTTATTGATTCGTGTTCAGTATCAGTGGTATAGTCACCTCCTTAAATATGGCACGAATACAGATCTACATGTTGTCTACCTGAAAATGTATCTATATCTATACTATAATAAAACTGTAAAGGTCGAAAAGTCTGTACATTGAGTTTTTTTTTCGCGAAAACCGCCTAGGGGAACTAGAAATAAGCTATAGAACACGAATCAATCGTTTAAAAAATTTGTGTCTGTCTGTCTGTCTGTCTGTTTGTTACCTCATCACGTGAAAACGGCTGAACGGATCGTAATGAAACTTAGCATTTGTATTGGTATTAGTCTAACTTGAAATATAGGGTATGTTTTATCTGAATCGGTTGAGTAGATACAGCGATACAGCTTGACCCCTCTATTGTATTAAGTTGCATACAAAGTATAGGTCATGATTGTTGGTTGGATGCAGGTTGCAGGTTCCTAAAAATACAACTGAATTCTATTAGTATTATAGAAAACATAGAATAACATAACATAGCCCATCACTGTCCCGCTGCTGGGCATGGCCCTCTTCTTGGAATGAGAAGAGTTAAGGAACTGGATATTGTTAGTGTAATAGATTATCATAACATAATCAGCTCATTACCTACTGCCCCACTGCTGGGCACGGACCTCTTCTCGGAACGAGAAGAGTTAAGAAACAATAAAATATAGAATAACATAACGTAGTCAACCCATTACTGTCCCACTACTGGGTATGGCCCTCTTCTCAAAATGAGAAGAGTTAATGAACTGGATATTATTAGTATTCTAGAATAACATAACATTACCAGCCCATTACAGTCCCACTGCTGGACACGGGCCTCTCTTCTCAGCATAAGAAGAGATGTGGTTAGTGTTATAGAATAACATAATCAGCCCAATTACTTCCCACTGCTGGGCACGAGCGTCTTCTCAGAATGAGGGAGTTTAGGGCTAATTCCATGAAATTCCATCACCTTAGCCGGTTGGTTGTAAAAACAAAATATAGTATGGTCGGTAAATAGTGTAATCGTCTGTGTAGGCGCTTATATGTATATATTTGAAGATATTGTGTTCATAATTATGACACGATGTTATTTTCCGACATCCACGCGGACGGAGTCGCGGGCACAGCTAGTTATTAATAAAATCATGTGTAGACAAGGCATAATAATAAAAGCTTTTATTTCGGACATTTACAGAATTCGCTTAATCTACACTGCTTTTATAAAATTTTAACTAATTATTTCATGTCCGTTCGTCCCGTGACGTAGGCCTCCTCTAACTCCCTCCATTTGTCCTGTCCTGTGCCATCCTAGTCCTAATTCTTCCCGCCACCCTTATGATTTCATCCTCCCATACATACATATTATCATGCCTGTTTCCGATTGGGGTAGGCAGAGACTATGGATTTCCACCATTTGATTTGCTACGATCCTGACACACCTCTTTCGCTTCATCTACGTCCATTAACCTCGTCATGCATGCTCGTCGGTTTAGAGAACTCTTAACCTGATACCTACATCTGACCTGACCTAATTTAATAATTAATTTTTAATTTTTATAATAATTAAATACTTTGAGGATTATGTTTAACTAATTGATTAAATTGTATTATAATTTGTAACTAACTTGTCAAATATTTGTATGCTTTTATAGCCAAACATGGATGAACTTCACATATTATAACAACCCTTTTATCTGTGTTTACAAATAAATAAATTCTATTCTATTCTATTATATTCTCTACTAGCTGTGCCCGCGACTCCGTCCGCGTGGATGTCGGAAAATAACATCGTGTCATAATTATGAACACAATATCTTCAAATATATACATATAAGCGCCTACACAGACTATTACACTATTTACCGACCATACTATATTTTGTTTTTACAACCAACCGGCTAAGGTGATGTAATTTCATGGAATTAGCCCTAAACTCCCTCATTCTGAGAAGACGCTCGTGCCCAGCAGTGGGAAGTAATTGGGCTGATTATGTTATTCTATAACACTAACCACATCTCTTCTTATGCTGAGAAGAGGGCCGTGTCCAGCAGTGGGACTGTAATGGGCTGGTAATGTTATGTTATTCTACAATACTAGTATGTAATACGTAGTCAACCCATTACTGTCCCACTACTGGGTATGGCCCTCTTCTCAAAATGAGAAGAGTTAATGAACTGGATATTATTTCTACAATACTAATAATATCCAGTTCATTAACTCTTCTCATTTTGAGAAGAGGGCCATACCCAGTAGTGGGACAGTAATGGGTTGACTACGTTATGTTATTCTATATTTTCTAGTTTCTTAACTTTTTTCGTTCCGAGAAGAGGTCCGTGCCCAGCAGTGGGGCAGTAGGTAATGAGCTGATTATGTTATGATAATCTATTACACTAACAATATCCAGTTCCTTAACTCTTCTCATTCCAAGAAGAGGGCCATGCCCAGCAGCGGGACAGTGATGGGCTATGTTATGTTATTCTATATTTTCTATAATACTAATAGAATCCAGTTGTATTTTTAGGATCCTGCAACCTGCAACCAACCAACAATCATGACCTCTACTTTGTATGCAACTTAATACAATAGAGGGGTCAAGCTATATCGCTGGATCTACTCAACCGATTCAGATAAAACATACCCTATATTTTAAGTTAGACTAATACCAATACAAATGCTAAGTTTCATTACGATCCGTTCAGCCGTTTTCACGTGATGAGGTAACAAACAGACAGACAGACAGACAGACATAAATTTTTTAAACGATTGATTCGTGTTCTAGAGCTTATTTCTAGTCCCCCTAGCCGGTTTTCGCGAAAAAAAACTCAATGTACAGACTTTTCGACCTTTACAGTTTTATTATAGTATAGAAAATTTATACGTTGTTCCTGTTTACTACTATTTTCATGGTGTACAATAAAGTATATTCTATCTATCTATCTATCTATCCTGGCATTTTTTGAGAACATCCGCGATTTGATCGCGATACGTTCGCCGAGGTCGTCCCCTTCCAACTCTTCCATCCACACTCGCTTCGTATACTTGTTTCGTCAATCTCCTCTCGTCCATCCTCTCTATATGTCCAAACCATCTTAACATACCTTTCTCAATCTTTGTCACTACATCTTCTTTCACTCCACAACGCTCCCTTAACACATTATTCCTTACTTTATCTCTCAAAGTTACACCACATGTTTCTTCTGCCATACCCAACTTTCCCTACCATACATAAGTGTAGGCACTAACACTCCCCCATGAACAGCCAGCCGTTCCTTTTCCGACACTTTGCGGCTGTTCCCATCTTCTGAATTGTCGTCGCCGATTCCTTTTTAACCGACGAAAAAAAGGAGGAGGTTCTCAATTTGACGCGTATATATATATATATATATATTTGTTTTTATGTATGACCACGCATAACTTTTTACAGATTGGTCCGATTTTGATGATTCTTTTTTTAATGGATAGGGTATATCTCGAAGTTGGTCCCATTTAAATTTCAAAATCAAAATCCACCCCTAAGGGTAGTAAAACAGGGGATGAGTGTTTGTTCACCCACTGAATTCTTACCTGTTAACTGATTCTGTTGAAACTTGCAGTGGCGTGCATTGGCCTACTTCACTTGAATTTAATTGTGGTGTAAGTTATTGATTTTTTGATGTAGGAAGATTAATTTAGCATTAATAGGTCTATTTTAAGATAAATAATCATCGTACTCTGAAAAAAAGATACTAACTTACACCACTATTGAATTTGAACGAGGAAGGCAGTAGGTATTGCCTAATTGCCTATATGCAATGCACGCCACTGGAAACTTGACACACATAAATATAGTTCTAGACACTACGACATAATGGAGACCTGGAGTTAGATTTTAACCACAAAAAAATGAAAAATAAAACTTTTTAACAAAAAATTGAACCGACGAAAACAGAAACTGAAAAGCGAAAAATAACTAATCATGAGTCGGCGCCAAACAACCAATCAACGAAGATCATTAAGTTACTTTAAATAATAATAAAAACAACGTCACATCAAATACAACGTGAAATTTTCAACGATAAACAATAACTTTCCAAAAATGCGTTCTCCGCTCGGCCACTTGCAACTTACACGCACTTTGCTTGTTAAAAGTTCGTTTGGCGCCGACTCATAATTAGTTATTTTTCGCTTTTCAGTTTCTGTTTTCGTCGGTTCAATTTTTTGTTAAAAAGTTTTATTCTGTCTCTCGATTACCAAGTCATCATGGTTTTACTCCATTTATCGTGTCCTCTTACCGTATCTCCTGCCCATGTCCATTTCAGTTTCTTAAATCTTTATCGTGAAGACTTTTATTTTGGTTATTTTCCTTATCTGTGTGTTCCTGATTCTGTCACTTTTCCTTTTTCCCAGCATACTCGTTTCCATAGCATGCTGACAAATTTCTAATTTTGCAGCATGGACTTTAGTAAGAGCCCACGTTTGGCAGCCATATGTGAGAATCGGTAGCACACAAGTGTCGTAAAGTTTTATTTTTATTTTAGTTTATTTGTTTTTCATAATTTCCTTGCAAGACCAATACCTCTTCCATGCATTTCAAATCCGTTTTTCTATTTCCTTTGTTGTTAAATCGTTTGAGGAAATTATTTGGCCTACATATTCATATTCCTGAACGTAGTTTATGGTATTGTTGTCTACTAGGATGGGTTCTTCTATACTGTTTGTCATAGCTTTTGTTTAGTGGGCATTCATCATTAAACCAACAAGTTTGCTTTCTCTGTCCAAGTCTTCCAGCATCTGCTGGAGCTCTCTTGACGTTGGTGCGAAGATTATCAAATCATCGGCAAACCGTAGGTGTGTGAGTTTTTCCCCATTGAATCCATTGATTTTAAGGCCATATTGTTCCCAGTAGAGTTGACGAAAAATCTCTTCTAGAACTGCAGTGAATGACTTTGCTGATAAGGGGTCACCTTGGCGCACTCCTCTTCGTATCGGTATTGCTTGAACTTCTCGTTCGAGTTTCACCTTCGCGGTACTATTAGCGTATATGTGTTGATTGATTTTTTTGTGCTTTTCATATTTTTTCGTGTTCCAGGGAGTCAAATGCTTTGCAATAGTCCACGAAGCAGCAATAGAAGGGTATGTTATATTCTTTGCCTTTCTCAAATACTTTTTTAACGACATGGATGTTATCTAGAACCGAAAAATTGCTTCTAAAACCGGCTTGTTCCTTAGTTTGATTTTTATCAAGTATCTTGGTTATTTGATTAAGTGTTATTGTGTGGCTTTTCCTAGCTGGGCCACCATGACTGATCCCAATACTGATTGAGTCTGATTGAAGAGAATTGGTCGCTAATTAGATGAAACTAGTCATTAGTCGATCGACGACCTAAAGAACGTGGCTGGGGGGGACTGGATGCGGAAGGCAGAGGACCGAGCGTTGTGGCGCAACTTGGGAGAGGCCTATGTCAAGCAGTGGACTGCGATAGGCTGAGTTGATTGATTAGTCGATCCGTGGTTATAAAGTTATTGGTGTAGTCCGGTGACCCAGCCAAAAAGAGTCCGTTCTGCTATATCTTGACAACCAAAAGAACTGTTTGCACACAAAAATAGTCGCTAATTACTCGAAACTAGTCACAAAATTATAGAACTAGTCAGATCTTGGTTAAAAATATATGAAGATCCAAGACAAGATACATGATCCCGAAAGAGATTCGAGAGCTTCCTGTGAGGCGCTTCAAATCCAAATTATTTATATGGCTGATAGAAAATTGTTTTTATAATTTAAAGGAGTTTTTTGATAAATAATGTAGAAATGTAGGTAACTAATAAATAAATTGTAATTTAACATTTATGAAATAAAATTGTAATTGGTAATTAAATTAAAATTGTAATATATAAACTAAAATCGAAATTCATAAATAAATTATAATTGGTATATGTTATGAATGTAATTAGTGTAATAAATAATAATTGTAAAGGTTTTATTATAATGGGATAAATTTTGATTTAATAATGTTGTAGAATGTTAATTAGATTTTTTTTAAAGTTTGTAATTTAAAAGAAAAAAACTATAATTAACTCGATTGTAATTTAAAAGTATTGTTAAATATTTATTTATTTATTTAACATGCATTATGAAAAAAATTGTATGCCAGTACCTGGTGGAACATGTATTAGTTCAAAATAATGTTTTCTAACACCTTATTGTACCATGTTTGATGCAAATAAATACTATTCTATTCTATTCTATTCTATTCTATGAGGGTAATCTAGTGGACCAGCCAGAACAGACTCTTTCTAGCTGGGCCACTGCTAAATCTTGACAACCAAAGCACCTACCTAGCGAAGAACTTTTTACACACAAAAGTAGTTGATAATTAGTCAAAACTAATCACAAAATTACAGAATTAGTCGGCAAGTTATTAAAAAGATATAAGACATTCATTTTTAATAGGGATACTCTAAGAGCTAACCTTTCCGTAAAAAAACGTTCAAACGAAAATATGTATCTTAATTCGATAACTGTTGTTTTATAGGTTTATTACCGAAATATACATCGGCTATAAATATACTGTTGAATTTGACATTCATTGTATTTAAAATCCAGCAAAGTGATGAAAATTTAGTCACTAATTAATTCTGTTACACACCTATTGACTAATAGACTAGACTATTCGGTGCCATCTTGTTGTTGCAATGGCCATACAGCCCAATAGACACCTAATGTTGAATGTAATGCGTACAATAAATTCTGCCACTAGCTGAGGCGGGGTACTGCAATCAGATTCCGAGTGGTCCGAGCTATTTATAATTTAGTCTTTGCGTGAGTTATTCAAAGAGATAATAGTAGTTTATGAAACTGTTGCATAACAGGGGTTATTAAAACACGAGTGTGAGTAAAAGTTTTTAATAGTATCACACGAGTGTTTTAATACCTAGTTATGTCAGTTACATACAATACTTTATCTAAACTCATACAATTTTAAATAAAATACCAAAGACAAAATCTTGGTAACAAATCCAATCCAAAGCCAAATCCAGTAGGCCATGGCACGCGGCCGCACACGCGCCCTAGCGCGCGGGTCAAAAACATTTCTATACTTACGTCAGTATAATACCTTTATGCGCGCGGATAATAGATAGTAAATACACACACAGATAATAAAATATAGTCTGGCGAAAACATTATAATCCGAACTAATTTTCTATCCTTGTCAGGATTCCGTCAATCTCTGTTTTATCATACAAAAAATATGCCTGTAAACAATTAAGTTCTGCCAAAAACGCGATTTTAAACGATAAAACTTTTCAATGTATGACTAGTGGCGCCACCCTGAATTTTGTGTACTCTTTGGTGCCAAACTGTACGACTGGTAAAAAAAAGGATTGAAATCTCCTTGCTTGGATCGAAGTGGCATTAAAAACTCCTTAGTTGGGCTGAAGTGTGCGGATATGGAAAAAAAAAATTACAGCAATGTTTTGTTCAGCAAACTCGTAGACAGAGAATAAAGGTAGGCATAATTAATTGCGAAAGTGAGATGACACATATGTCAAAATGTATGTGTGTGAGCAGGATATAACATATTTTTTCTGTCTCTATTTGCGTATCGGTTTTTTGTTGTTTGCCACCACTAGTCATTGGTGGCAAACAAGTTGTGGTGTCAAAAGATTTTCGTTGATAAAAACTGTAAAACGCCTATTTTGTGTGATTTGTGACTTTATTGATATTCCAAAAGGTAATATTTAGTGTGTAGTGATGGTGAATTGCTGTATATATGGCTGTAAAAGCCGGTAGTGAACGAAATTTACTAAACAACCTTTCATCGTTAAGTAACACTTTTTATCTATTACAGCAAGTAAATCAAAGGATTATTGTACTCAAGACTGTTTTCTGTCAATAATAAGCAAAATTTATTCATAACTTCATCTAAAAAGACGATAAAATCATAACTTGTTGTTTGTACTAACCGACTCAAAGTGTGAGGCATTTTCATTTGGTTACTATATGTTACTACGTGACATTTGTCAATAGTCGGATAATATCTTGACGGGGATACCAGCATTTTATTATTTATACCACTACATGTATTTAATTTTTACTTTTTATTTTCAGTTTCCCGAATGAACCATTCTTAAGAAATAAGTGGACTGAGAGTACGAGCCGAGTTAACTGGCATCCAAGTCGTCACTCCCGAATCTGCTCACGACATTTTGAACCCCATTGCATTCGACGCGTTCATTTTCAGGCGTTGAAAGCACTCTTGGTTATTACGTTTTGCTATAGACTAACCCTGATTATCAAAATAAATATCCGCTGTTTCATACAAAAATACATGAAAATGATGTTTTTATTTGCTGTTTCAGAGTTGGTCATAGGATTTTATAAGTTATATTTACTAGTTATAGACCTAGTAAACATCTTATCAAAAAGTTATAAATACGTCACCCACTTGAAATACTAATGACAATGAATTGAATGACTTAGACGTAGTACAGTCGACAGCATGACAGTGGTAACACATCAATTCGAAAACCACCCTTACTGCTTACGAAATAAAGATGCTGTCAATGTCAAAGTGTTTACGACCGACGTGCGGTTGACCGTACAACCAATAATACTCAATATGTACCAAATTACCCACATGATGGGGATAAAAGTCTAAGTTTGGCAATATTAATTGCACGTAGCTATAGCAATGTATTTATGTCGAACTATCTCTATCTCATACGGCATACGCTGAGGACTTGTCTATTCTATTCTCTGTTTACGAGCAAAATGTATTGTAATGATTTTTTTTAAATTCATTACAGGTGCATGTGCGGAAAGTATGTCATTATGCCATTACTTTCGAGTTCATAATTCGAATTTTACGATACGAATGATTATGAATTTTATGATATGAGTGTAGATAAATATTCTTTATCTACACTCATATCATAAAATTCATGACATACTTTACGCACATGCACCTGTAATGAATTTAAAAAGTTTCATTACGATACAGTTTGCTGAACAAAATAATGCGGTAAATCACAGACCTATCGGTAATTTTTATTTTTTTCCATAACCGCACACTTCAGCGCAACTAGAAAGAAAGAAAGAAACATTTATTTGACACAAAGCACATAGATACACAGACACAATTCAACAGGAACACAATTAAATATACAAAAAACGGATCATCGATGCTGTGTGTCTAGCGACTGTGCCAAAAAGGAGGAGAAACTAAGGAGTTTTTAATGCCACTTCGACCCAACCAAGGAGTTTTCAAAACTTTTTTTTAGCAGTCGTACAGTTTGGCACCAAAGAGTACACAAAATTCAGGGTGGCGCCAGTAGTCATACATTGAAAATTTTTATCGTTTAAAATCGCGTTTTTGGCAGATGTTTGGATTGTCATATTGCTTTTAATTATATTTAAGTGTTTACAGGCATATTTTTTGTATGAAAAAACAGAGATTGATGGAATCCTGACAAGGATAGAAAATTTGTTCCGATTATAATGTTTTCGCCAGACTATATTACCTGTGTAGGCGCGCGCTAGAGCGCGTGCGCGGCCGCGCGCCATGGCCTACTGAATTTGGTCATCGTTACTTATAAATTTATTGTAATTGTTTACGTTATTATTATGGTTTTGTATGTCTAAAGTTTTATTCTGGGCAAAAATATCTGACTACAGCAGTGATACTGAACTGGAGAATATGACCCCGCTTGAATTTCTGGATGCAGCAACGTAAATGACGAACAATCTTTTACCAGAAAAATCAAGAAAAACTACAACAATGTTACCAAGATTTTGACTTTGGTATTTTATTTAAAATTGTATGAGTTTAGATAAAATAGTGTATGAAACTGACATAACTCGTGTGATACTATTAAAAACTTTTACTCACACTCGTGTTTTAATAACCCCTGTTATGCAACAGTTTCATAAACTACTATACCTTACCATCCTTGTATATAAGATAATAAGACCGCCATATTGGTATTATATATATAATACCAATATGGCGGCATATTGGTATTATATATATATTATATATTTTGAAAAGAATCGAGTCAGTACTCAAGTACTTCATAAGATTCGAGTATGCTCTATGTCTTGAAGTGATTTCAGATGACATATAGGGATGACATATATGCCATGATAGAGGCCAAAACAACACATATTCTGTAAACATTTCAGCTAGCCAGCTGAAACATTCACAGAAGATGTGTTATTTTAGGTAGCAACCTATTATGGTTAAAAGCCCTGCAACAGACCGACGGACGGACAGACGGCGTATTAGGGTCCCAAAAGCACCCTTTGGCTACGAAACCCTAAAAACCATCTTAATATAACTTATTAACAAAAAATTGAACCAACGAAAACAGTTACTGAAAAGCGAAAAATAACTAATTATGAGTCAGTGCCAAACGAACTTTTAACTAACAAAAAATAGTCTACATATAGATCTCAATTTTAAAAGAATAAAAAAATCGTTTTTACGTATTTTAGGGGTGGCGTCCATACTTGTGAAATGGAGATGAATAATTTTTTTTCGCTGCACCCCCTCGTGTGGGGTATCATTGAATAGGTCTACTAAAATGAAGGTAATGTTTGATACACCACTTTTTTATCAGGTGTACCATCTGCGAAATATAGCCCGCCAAAGTGGCTTGCAATGTGTCCCCCCCCCTGCCATTTCTAAACTATGCAATGTAGAAACTTACAATCTTCCACATTGATAGACGGTAGACCTTTGTGAAAACTCTCTTTTAAAATTATTTGGAGTATAATGTGATTATAATTTTTTGAGTTATAGAGAAAACTGAAAAATACTTAAAACGTCCTAGTTCAAAGGTCATTGACCTTAGAGAAAAATTATCATAGCAAATAATGCTCCTTTAGCTACTTTATATTTTGGGCAAAAATATCTGACTACAGCAGTGATACTGAACTGGAGAATATGACCCCGCTTGAATTTCTGGATGCAGCAACGTAAATGACGAACAATCTTTTACCAGAAAAATCAAGAAAAACTACAACAATGTTACCAAGATTTTGACTTTGGTATTTTATTTAAAATTGTATGAGTTTAGATAAAATAGTGTATGAAACTGACATAACTCGTGTGATACTATTAAAAACTTTTACTCACACTCGTGTTTTAATAACCCCTGTTATGCAACAGTTTCATAAACTACTATACCTTACCATCCTTGTATATAAGATAATAAGACCGCCATATTGGTATTATATATATAATACCAATATGGCGGCATATTGGTATTATATATATATTATATATTTTGAAAAGAATCGAGTCAGTACTCAAGTACTTCATAAGATTCGAGTATGCTCTATGTCTTGAAGTGATTTCAGATGACATATAGGGATGACATATATGCCATGATAGAGGCCAAAACAACACATATTCTGTAAACATTTCAGCTAGCCAGCTGAAACATTCACAGAAGATGTGTTATTTTAGGTAGCAACCTATTATGGTTAAAAGCCCTGCAACAGACCGACGGACGGACAGACGGCGTATTAGGGTCCCAAAAGCACCCTTTGGCTACGAAACCCTAAAAACCATCTTAATATAACTTATTAACAAAAAATTGAACCAACGAAAACAGTTACTGAAAAGCGAAAAATAACTAATTATGAGTCAGTGCCAAACGAACTTTTAACAAGCAAAGTGCGTGTAAGTTGCAAGTGGCCGAGCGGAGAACGCATTTTTAGAAAGTTATTGTTTATCATTCAAAATTTCACATTGTATTTGATGTGACGTTGTTTTTATTATTTATTTAAAGTAATTTAATGATCTTCGTTGAGTGGTTGTTTGGCGCAGACTCATAATTAGTTATTTTTCGCTTTTCAGTTACTGTTTTCGTCGGTTCAATTTTTTGTTAAAAAGTTTTATTTTTCATTTTTTTGTGGTTAAAATCTAACTCCAGGTCTCCATTATGTCGTAGTGTCTAGAACTATATTTGTGTGTCAAGTTTCAACAGAATCAGTTAACAGGTAAGAATTCAGTGGGTGAACAAACACTCATGCCCTGTTTTACTACCCTTAGGGGTGGATTTTGATTTTGAAATTTAAATGGAAAAAAAAAAAAAAAAAAAAAAAATGGAAAATTAAAATTTTTGGGACCAACTTCGAGATATATACCCTATCCATTAAAAAAAGAATCATCAAAATCGGACCACTCTGTAAAAAGTTATGCGTGGTCATACATAAAAAAAATACGCGTCGAATTGAGAACCTCCTCCTTTTTTTCGTCGGTTAAAAAACAAATCATGATCAAATGCCTGTACACAATTAAATTATAAGTATAGGTAGATATTCCATACCCTAACAAAAGTAATAAAAAAAAATCCGCACGCAGCGGCAGCACAATACACATGAACTAGTACAAAGTAAGTTGGTTACTTCAAGTTACTTTTTCGCGTCTTATTTGGAACACTTTCTGTACACACGCGACGGCATTTTTTTTTTTAGTCACCGGTCACGCTCGGCGCATTACTTGGCTTGACACGGAGTAATAGAAAAAGCACCTGTACTTTTACACATTGCCTGTACAATACACATAAAAATGAAAAAAAAATAGTAATCAATAACAGCCTCACCTGAACGATTTTTTTCTGAGACTTCAAATATATTAGAATTAGTGCAGTAGCATTCGATATCTTATATATTTATTACAACAGATTTAATTATAAACAAAATAGATACTATTGTTAATTAATTCATAAAAAGTAAAATAAACATTTCGAATCCAAATCTTACTGATTATATTGTTTTGACAGTTGTCTCCTTAAGACGACCTTCAGTGTTGCCATGTTGGAACATATATTATTAATTAGCGTTGCCGATTGATTGTCGACTATCGATTATCTATCGATAGTCCACGAATAAACAATAGTATCGACTAGAGTGGTGATAAATCGATCAGAGCGCCGCACAATGATTGTTGATGTTATCGTCCCGCTGGCCCGCTGGCATGACGGGAATCTCGTGAAGGCCGAGAAGGATAAAGAATCCAGAGAGGATCCTGTAGGCGTAGCATGACCAATTCTATGTCTATTCTTCCAAGAGTAGACAAAGCTCTTTCTATACGTCAAGATATCTCTTCTTCTCGAGCATGAGGCGACCCGTCGACTCGAGTTTCTACGTAGACAAAGTGACAGATCTTTTTCTATAGCAACGAGAACAAACGAGAACGTAGCTAGTGCCGTACAAATTCTACCAAATCCTAACAAATTTTTACGTTTCGTTATCTAGAAAAAAGGTGAATCGAATAAGTTTTGAAACATTTTGAACGTAATTCAAAGCAACAACAATACGCATTTTGTAGTCATGAATATCAAGGTCGAAGGATGCGTTTTACAAAGTAGTGATGCGACTCGAGTCCGATTTTACCACTCGTGTCATTCGAGTCATTTTACAATTTTACACGAGTACTACTCGAGTGATCGAGCCGTCGAGTCACTCGAGTAGTTCACGAGTCACTCGTTCACTCGCCTCTAACGAGTCACGCGTCATAATACTTGAATTCATTACTTTTTCATTTTGTCAATAAGTTGGACTGCCTCGTTGGTCTAGTGGTTGCAAGCGTGACTGCTGAGCGTAGGGTCCTGGGTTCGATTCCCGGGTCGGGCAAAGTGTTGTTGGGTTTTTTCATTAGGAAATTCTCAGTAGCAGCCCGGAGTTTGGATTTGTGCCCGGTTAGTGGCAATAGGCTCGCCCCGTATTACATGGGACTATAACATAACTGGCGAAATGTGGGTGTACTATTACACCTCTGCCTACCCCTTCGGGGAAATACAGGCGTGATGTTATGTTATGTTTGTTGTCAATAAGTCGAGGCTTAATAAAACGACAAGTTTGAAGTTTTATTTCATTACATCGCCAGTTTTACAAAATAATATTGAAATTATTATTATATGCTAATAAAAATGAGCAAATATGGTCTATTCATAAAACCAAATAACATTACATTATTTGGTGAGTGATTGGCGAGTGAATCGCGTCCGAGTGAACTCGAGTCGATATTTTTTTCACTCGAGTACCTTTTTTTTTCGAAGTCACTCAAGTAAAAGTGGACTCGAGTCGCATCACTATTACAAACTAAATTAATATTTTTTCAACACACTTGCTCGTAAAGTGGCTCTTATTGCATCGCTTTTAGGTTCATAATGTGGCTTATAACGCACGCGTGCTTTTTAGGGTTCCGAAGTCCTACAAGGAACCCTTATAGTTTCGTCATGTCCGTCCGTCTGTTCTAATCCTTTACAGCTTAATAACTTCTACAGTTATAAACATAAGTAAATGAAATTTTGTTAAAAAATAGTCTACATATAGATCTCAATTTTAAAAGAATAAAAAAATCGTTTTTACGTATTTTAGGGGTGGCGTCCATACTTGTGAAATGGAGATGAATAATTTTTTTTCGCTGCACCCCCTCGTGTGGGGTATCATTGAATAGGTCTACTAAAATGAAGGTAATGTTTGATACACCACTTTTTTATCAGGTGTACCATCTGCGAAATATAGCCCGCCAAAGTGGCTTGCAATGTGTCCCCCCCCCTGCCATTTCTAAACTATGCAATGTAGAAACTTACAATCTTCCACATTGATAGACGGTAGACCTTTGTGAAAACTCTCTTTTAAAATTATTTGGAGTATAATGTGATTATAATTTTTTGAGTTATAGAGAAAACTGAAAAATACTTAAAACGTCCTAGTTCAAAGGTCATTGACCTTAGAGAAAAATTATCATAGCAAATAATGCTCCTTTAGCTACTTTATATTTGAAAAAATCACAAAAAGTAACTTTGAAATGACATAACTTCTTAAATTTGGCTTCTTGAATTTATCGCTAGATGGCGCTACTAACACACTGAGTCGCGAATGCTGCCGATTATTGCAAAAACTAAAATAGCCATGATTAATATTCGATTTGATTCGTTTGTAATTACACCTACTTAAGGAACCCTATAATACTGAGCATGGCCCGACATGCTCTTGGCCGGTTTTTTCATTATATTATTGCACTAGTGCTTTTTACTTTACAGTTTATTTTTAAATCGCAGCAAAGAGTTTTTATGCCTGAACTAAATAAAACATTTTTGGGAATAAATCAACTGTATTAATTAAAATATGCTATATAAACATTTCATTTCATCAAATTATTAATTTTTGTCAACAAATTAAGATTAATTTGTGTTATAAATAAAAAAATCAATTTTTAATATTTTTATATTAGGCTGTATGGCGGTTTCCTTCGACCACCTGCGCGCGTCATATCTGTATGTCACCGCGCGATCCGCGCGCCATTTTTATAATTTTTCACAAATTCATTATTTGTCTAAAATGTGTAATTTATGTTTTTTTCCTCGCAAGTGTGTTAAAAAACGTCGTATGACACGCGTGAGCATTGACTATTATACTATCGGCTCCATTACGCCCTCGCCTTCGGCTCGGGCTGCAATCCAGCCTCGAGTATAATAGCACACCCCGGCCACTCAATACAATATGAAATATGAATGCTAGCACCGCCTACATACGCAAGCTTACGTCTTATACAAACACGCACACACGTGAATGAATAGGGTTGCTTGCCGCTCGAAATGCCGACTGCGTTCCAAACGCTTCTCAGTAGTTCTCAGAGATGGCGTTAGCTTGTGTAGCGAAAGTTATTCTTGCGCACGAACGCAGTGAGTTTGTACGGGCGGCGAAGAAAATAATTTAGTAGTTTTAATTAGCTGCAATAAATTGATAGTTCTATTTATTGTAAATTTTTACTTAAAGAGCTCGTACTACTTAATCATATTACTGAAGCTTATTAAAATACTATCAATCATTATATACACACCGGCACAGTTAGCGGAACACAAAAAAAGCAGGATTTTAAAATCTTTTACTTGAGGAACTGGCCAGTTATGATATTTTTTTAGTTTATTGTCAAATTTGAAAATAGAAAATTAGATGACATCAATGATATTACATACTTATGTAAAATCATGATCAGGATGACATACACTTTTTTCATTCATTTGTTTTATTTTCCCGAACAATACGTTTTGTCAACTTGTTCGAGTAATAACTACGTAATTGTAATTTTTTTGAAAAATTGCACTTAATGGTTTTTTATAAATTTGTTATTCTACAGGCAATTTTGTTTATTAAAAGCTCTTTATTATGCCTGACTTAACATCACTGGAAATCATTAGGGCTGATGAAATGAGAAGAAATGGCCATACCTACAGATCAATTGCCTCAAGGCTTCGTCGACCAGTATCAACGATTCATCGCAGCATCCAGCGGTACAGATCGTCTAATTCTCTTGTGAGGAGGAGGGGTCAAGGTAGAAAAAGAATGACATCGGGGCGAGATGACAGTTTTTTACAACTTGGAGTTCGTAGGAATACGCGATTAACGGCTGTACAAGCTCGAAATGAACTGGAAGATGTTCGAGGAGTACGAGTAAGTGAGCGTACAGTTCGCAGGAGATTTGAAGAAGTTGGTTTAGGGTCGTATATACCTGCCAAAGGCCCAAAACTTGAGAGACGTCACCGCGTAAACCGATTAAGCTATGCGCGAGAACATCGTCATTAGGATTTGAACGAATGGCAGCAGGTTCTCTTTACTGATGAGTGCAGAGTTCTTTTAAAACAGATCGATGGGAGACAGCGAATATGGAGACGCAAAGGAGAACGCCACATACAGTCTAATTTTGAACACACAGTGGCTTATGGTGGTGGCTCGATTATGGTTTGGGGAGGGATATGTTTGGGAGCTCGCACGGAGTTAGTGATAGTCACAGGAGGGACCATGACAGCAGATCGATACATCAGAGACATTTTAGAAGAACATGTTGTACCATTTGCCCCATTTATTGGTGACGACTTTATTCTAATACAAGATAATGCTCGTGCTCATAGTGCACAATCGGTACAGGCATATCTGAGCCACGTAGGTATACCGGTGATGCAGTGGCCAGCAAATTCCCCCGATATGAATCCGATAGAGCATGTCTGGGACTTGCTAAAAAGAAGGGTTAAATCCAGAATGCCACCCCCCAACAATCTGAATGAACTTGGAAACGCATTACTTGAGGAGTGGGAGCGGTTGCCTCAAGAAATCATCGATAACATAGTCTGTAGCATGCCCAGACGAATGGAAACCGTAATCAGAGCAAGAGGGGGAAACACTCGTTATTAATTTTGCTTTAATTTTATTGTTAAATCATTTAATGCTTACTTTTTTTCCTTTTTTGTGATGGTTCATAATCATCTAAAAATTTCACTTATTTCAAATTTCTTCATTTTTCAATAAAAAATAACGAAGACTTTTCAAAGTCGTTGTTAAAAGATGTTAATCAATTTGTTATTTTGTGTCTAATTACATTTTCGTCAAATATATGCGTTATTATCTCAGTCTCAATTTTTTTTCTGTTCCGCTAATTGTGCCGGTGTGTATATATATTGGAAAATAAAATAAACAGTTAATTAATCAAAAAAATTTATTATATTATTATTTCCATAGAAATTATATATTATAATAAAAAAAAACCCGCCGAATACATAACCTCCTCCTTTTTTTGAAGTCGGTTAAAAACAAGTTTAACCGGATTACATCGCGTAAATTGCATCGGTTGTATCTGACGATGTAATCCAGTAAAATTTATTTTATTGTAATGTGTAGTGATCGCGAAAACCTAAGTACAGTACTAACTAACCTTGTGCAGTAGTAGGACACAGGCGCGCATGCGCAGCTCTGCAGTGCGTGGCCAGGCGGCAGTGGCGCGCAGGGCCTCGGCGCCGCCGCACGTGCCGCAGTACAGTACTAACTAACCTTGTGCAGTAGTAGGACACAGGCGCGCATGCGCAGCTCTGCAGTGCGTGGCCAGGCGGCAGTGGCGCGCAGGGCCTCGGCGCCGCCGCACGTGCCGCAGTACAGTACTAACTAACCTTGTGCAGTAGTAGGGCACAGGCGCGCATGCGCAGCTCTGCAGTGCGTGGCCAGGCGGCAGTGGCGCGCAGGACCTCGGCGCCGCCGCACGTGCCGCAGTACAGTACTAACTAACCTTGTGCAGTAGTAGGGCACAGGCGCGCATGCGCAGCTCTGCAGTGCGTGGCCAGGCGGCAGTGGCGCGCAGGGCCTCGGCGCCGCCGCACGTGCCGCAGTACAGTACTAACTAACCTTGTGCAGTAGTAGGGCACAGGCGCGCATGCGCAGCTCTGCAGTTTTGTGCCTTATAAGTATAACGCAGTAAATAAACTATTTTATTATTATTATTTCCTTTATTTCGTTATTGACCTTATTAAATACATTTTTAAATATGTTTTATAAAAAGAAAAGAAAAAAAAACATTTAAAAATATAAAAAACATTGTTCCACCGGCATCGGGAGCAAGGTCCAAGCTACCGGCGGTTAGGGCCCCAGAGACAGGAACCTCCTCACAATACGTGCCGTGACGAGGAGAACCGCCTTCTGAATCTGGCCCTTCACCCAGCCACCTAACGAGAGCCTCTTAAGATGTTGGTCGAGGCTCTTGGCTATGAGACCATTGGCCGTTACGACTATCGGCACAATGATTGCCGAATCCACGTCCCACATGTCGACAACCTCGTGTGCCAAGTCCAAATATCTCATTTGTTTATCTGTCTCAGCCAAAGACATTTCTATACTTACGTCAGTATAATACCTTTATGGTCTCAGCTTTCACGAGATTCCCGTCATGCGGAACGGCGATATCAATAATCATTGTGCGGCGCTCTAATCGATCTATCACCACTATATCAGGCTTATTGTGTAAAATAGTCCTATCAGTGATGATAGATCGATCCCAGTACAACGTGATATGGTCATTCTCGAGAACTGGGTCGGGCGCATACCTGTAGTACGGTACCTCTGACTCCACAAGGTTATATTGCAAAGCAAGTTGCTGATGAATAATCTTGGCCACTTGGTTATGCCTGTGCAAGTATTCGCCGTTAGCCAGACGAGAACACCCGGAAATAATATGCCTGAGTGACTCTCCTGGACAGTGGCATTTTATTTTATTTTTTATTTTTCGGAAAACTTACAGCTAGACAAGTATTATAGATAACCTCTCGAATTATAACCATAAAGTACAATAAAGATATAAATTGTGGAATGAAAAAATCGCAAAATTTATATCTTTAGAAATCGCTTCGCATGCGTAAAATGCGTTAAAATAATAAAATAATTACATAAAGTACAATCATTAGAAATGCGTCAAACATTAATTCGAGGGGCCAATATACAACGTAAATAAGGCCAATTACAAGTTTTCACATTTAGCAGAGTAAAGATAGAAATAAAGATGGTAGTAGCAGACAGCAAATTGAAAAGTGTATTAAAACTGACTAAAGAAGTGGTCGCACAGAGTTTTTTTTAGTTTGGAGACACTGATGTCGAATAGATCGATGTCAACTTCCCGGCAGGTCGCATTGTACATTCGGCACGCCCTTACAAGGTAGGAGTTCTGTCTCTACGTTGTTCTTACGGCGGGGACATGCAAAAAGTCTGGTTTACGCAGAAACGCATGAGGTACGCGCAGCCCAATCCTGTTCAACAACTCGGGAGTGTCAGTCGATCCAGTTATAGTGGAAGAATGTGGAACTTTTTACAGCGAACATGGTAAGTGGGCAGATATGAATTTGACCGAAATTGAATGTACCTTGAAAATTTTCTTTGTATGCTCTCTATGCGATTAATATAAATATTGTAATTAGGATTCCAGACTTGAGAGGCATACTCGAGGTGACTACGAACGAAAGAACAATATAAAATCTTAATAGTCTTGATGTTTTTAAATTCTGATGAGATTCTGAAAATGAAACCTAATGCTCTCGAGGCTTTCTTGATAATGTTGTCTACGTGCGTATCAAAGATAAGTTTGGAGTCGAAAGTGACGCCTAAATCTCTGATGGAATTAACTCGAGCTATTGAGGTATCCAAAAGTTTATAATTGAAAATGATAGGGTTAGTTTTGCGAGTGAAAGAACACACAGCATTTGGAGACATTTAATTCTAGCTTGTTGATTTTGCAATAGTCAAGTAAGTAATCCAAATCCTCTTGCAGCAAGAGAGCGTCAGCAACATTAGTTACTTGTTTCATGATTTTCATGTCATCTGCATATAGCAATATCTTAGTGTTTAAAACCGAAAGTGATATCATTGACAAAAATATTGAGTAAAAGAGGCCCCAAGAACGATCCCTGGGGTACACCCGAAGGAATGCGCATAGCTCTAGAGGAGTATCCATTCAGTACCACAGTCTGACATCTGCTCTCAACATACGATGCGAACCATCGGTAGAGATTTCCCCTGATACCCACAGATAAAAGCTTACGCAATAAGATAACATGATCAATTAAATCAAAACATTTGCTGTAGTCGGTATATATGACATCTACCTGGGAGGGATGTGACATGGACTCTGAAATAAAATCGCTGCAGAGAACCAAATTTGACGTAGTAGACCGACCTCTCATGAAACCATGTTGGTGCTCACTCAAACTGTGCTTGAGAGCCGAGTAAACTTGCCGGTAAATTATTCTCTCCAAGATCTTAGCGAACACGCACAACTTGGAAATCGGCCTATAGTTCTCTACAGAGACTTTTGGTCCTTTTTTATGTATCGGTGTTATAAATGCCGACTTCCAGACTGTAGGTACCACTCCCGTATCAAGTGAGCGCTTGAACAGGATCGCGAGCGGCACAGTGAGACTAAGGGCGCAATTTGCAATGAATAAGGGTGGAACGTTATCTGGACCCGCAGATTTGTTCAAGTCTACTTGCTTCAGTAGTCTATGCACCTCTTCTTCGCGAATTTCAATGTTACTGAAATCAGATGTGCTGTCGGCAACCGAAACCCGCTCACAGTAGCCTTGCCCAATACTTGTAGAAGGACCTCCGCCAGCACTAGTAACATCGAGAAAGTTGGAGTAAAAATAATCTCCAAACATGTTGCAGATAACATCACCATTGCTAGAGGACAGTTGCCCAAACTGCAGCACCGATGGATACGCATTTGATTGTTTCCTTGCTTTGACATAACTCCAAAACGCTCGTGGATTAATATGTATGCCCGACATATGTCAACCGTCCCATCCTTCACAATATACTTTCGGTAGTTATTCGTCATGATAACTTCGTCCATAATTGCACAGACAAAACCTTCAGTTTCCCCAAAGGTCACCGAACCGTAGCCAAGACACGGCCGCTAAGAAGTCTACGTCAGGCCCATGGACAGCCCGGTAAAACCGTCCGTGAAGCTCCTTGCTCTGCCATACGTCCCTGCGGGCGCTAGTACTAAGTACGGCAGGTTTGCGCCAATTTTCGTTAACCAAGGAGAGCGGGGTGAGTCCTTTGTCTACTGCGCCCACTTCTCGGTGCATACCCACTTCTACGTCACAGAATATCTAATAGTACTGCCTGCATCTTACAATTTTAGGAATATCTGTAAAGACGCTTGTCATCTTCGTCTTCCTGAGACCACGAACGCTGCAGCCTGCAAGGTATTAGAAACACCAGGAAAACCAATTTTAATAATACGATGTAATCCGGTTAAAGTTCGTTTTGTTATAACTTTAAGGGTAGTCTCTGCCCGTCATTGTGCACAGCCGACTATGGAATCAACTCTG
Source organism: Asteroscopus sphinx (assembly GCA_949699075.1). Classification (NCBI taxonomy): domain Eukaryota; kingdom Metazoa; phylum Arthropoda; class Insecta; order Lepidoptera; family Noctuidae; genus Asteroscopus; species Asteroscopus sphinx. The sequence goes on from OX453006.1 coordinate 114,223, forward strand.
AAACCGTAAACAAAACTGCTGTTCCATACAAAAGTGGTAATCGAACTCGATCAAAATGTATGGAAAAGCTGATATGGTTTGAAAAATAGTGTGCAAGTACAAAGTTCTGTTTCTATAAATAACATAACATAACATAACATCACGCCTGTATTTCCCCGAAGGGGTAGGCAGAGGTGTATAGTACACCCACATTTCGCCAGTTATGTTATAGTCCCATGTAATAGGAGGCGAGCCTATTGCCATTGACCGGGCACAAATCGAGACTCCGGGCTGATACTGAGAATTGTCTAATGAAAAAACCCAATAACACATTGCCCGACCCGGGAATCGAACCCGGGACCCCACGCTCAGCAGTCGCGCTTGCAACCACTAGACCAACGAGGCAGTTTTATAAATAAAAACCAGAGGAAATAGAAGTGATAGCTTTATCAAAAGTTAAAAAGGTTTTCTTCTATTGCTTTCTCTGATTCCCATGCTTCTGCTGATTCTGGATCATGTTTAATTCGCTTCACCTTCTTTGGAGCGGGATCCCCATCGTCAACAATTTTACGTTTCTTTTTTTTCTTCTCACTTATTTCTATTGAGGAGTCTAGCTCTGATTTAATTCTGAACTCACTTTTTTCTTTAGGATCAATTAGCTCAGAAGTATTTCTATCTTTTATATTTTTCTTCTTCTTCCTCTTTTCAGACTTCATCGAGGATTCTTCACTTTCCTGCACATTTAAACGTTCTGCTATGGATGCAGGTATTTTCAACGCTTTCTTATAATTTGATCCAAATAGAGGGTGGCGACATTTAGTTTCAGGTAGTGGTATAAAATTAGTTTGATTGTTCACCATAGTGTTATCATCACGGAAATGTGCTTTCGGAATTCTCTTACGTAAATGTATGATCCCACTCAGTGGTAAACTGTTGATTTGATATTTGCTATGTTCCATTGTAAACACTGATATTGTGTCCTGTTGTGCTGCTTCAGCACTACCGTCATATGTTTGACCACCAACTTTAATTTTGCTTTTTCCATGGATATTCAATCTTGTATTATTGAAATCTTTGATATCAATCTGTTTCGGACATTTCACAACCCAAATTTCATCATCTGAGGTAAGAATCGAATTTTTGTCAAGCTTTTGGAAAAGTTGTTTCAAGTTAGTATTTGTCCTAGCAAATTGTTTTAATTTTGATGGCTTTTTACTATTTTCGAATTCACTTTCTTGAACTTGCCTTGACTCAATGTTGGTGTCGTCCTCATCATCCTCAAAACGGATTCTATCTGATATTCGCTGTGTTTTATGCTTCTTAACTTTAGACTTTGTGTTGGAATCTAGTTCGGGTTCACTGTTCATAGTTGGCTTGTCTTGGCTACTTATTGAAATTTCATCCAAACTATCACTATATTTTCTTTTTGTATTATCCTGTTCTATACTTTTGTTAATAAATGAAACAGTGTGATCCTCATCACATTTTATAGCGGATATTTCATCACAATCACTTTCTTCACTTTCTTGTAGTGTATTCTCTTTTGTTACAGAATTATTGACTTCACTATGTTTATTAAGTATTTCATTACTTTGCTGTTTACTTACAACTGTTTCACCAATATCCATTTTGTTTTCAACTTCTACATTATGATCAACACTATCATATCTTTTTGTAGATTTCTTTTTCTTTTTCTTAGATTTACATGTTTCTGTCTCATTTTCAGTTTCTTGTTTAAGGGAAACATTTCTATCATTTATTTCACTGGCAGGTTGCTTTCGATCGTTTTCTCTGCTTTCTAACTCGGTTGATGTTTTTGAATCTATGCTTGAATCTCGTTTCTGATTTTTCTGTTTACTTTTTCTACCAGGTGAAGCAGATGATCCTTCATGTTTCACTTTCATGTTAAGGTAAGTCTCATCATAGGACATGGAGTCTTGTGGATCATTTTGGTTTCCATTAGTTTCAGTGTGTTTGATTTTCTTTTTTTTCTTAGGTAAATCACGATCACTTTCTGGTTCTAATTTGATTGACTTTTTTTTAACACTACTGCTAATTTTGGTTTCACAATATGCTTTTTCTCCCTTGATATCAACTTTAGTTTCTTTAACCCCAGACTCATCATTGGCTAATGTTCTACTTAAAAACTTCTTTTCTTTTTTTTTCTTGCGATCATGATTAAGTTTCCAATTTTCAACGTCCTTCTCAATAACTTCATCTGGAGACCTGAAAAGTAAGTTCGTTAATGCAGATATGTCATACAAGGAGATATTTCTATTATACCATCGGAGCCCTTCCTGTGGCTAGGTCTGTAATTTAAGTCTCAAGGAAGACCTTTTGTCTCCCTGTATACCTTCCCAATGTGGTGGACACAGCGGAAAGTGTTCGTGTTGCCGCAATTCTTGAGATCATAATTATGGACATTTACCCCCTTATTACAAAACGTGGACTAAGGTGGTTTAAAATGTTAAACCATGGTTTTGTTAAATTTCTTATTATAAAAAGTGGTTTATCTCATAAATGTTAGCATTTATAAATTATGATTAATTTTAAGCGCAAATATTATATTCAACTTGTATGTTTGTGCAAAACGGAAAGTGCTCCTGCATTGCATGCGCACGTGTTGAGTCAATGTACCCCACCACTTGACAATTGACGTTTATAAAAGGCGTTGTTGCACAAACAACAGGGGCAGTCGTATTACGATTCTCGAGGCGTTCACATCTCGGAAAGTCCACAAGACGTGAGTAAAATTACGTTGCCATATTATGTTCTATAATTATTTATATTATGTTTACCTAGCCCAAAGCTTTATATCAAGCATGAATTATGAATAACTTAAAAACTGTTAAAATTCTACGCTGTTGTTTTTCGTGTCCTTTGACAAAACAAATATAATTGATTTATGATTAAATTATGGATATTTTATTGAAATACCCCCCTTTTAATACACTGACAATGTAAACAATATCCAATATTAGCTCGATAAGCTAACATTTCAGAAGCGGGATAGGTAGCCCATTATTCTAATATTGTTTTTTTTCTTCTCGGTCTGACACCATGGCTAAACCAAGAGTTCTTGCCTCTCCAATTTTGGGGAGCGCTCAACCATTGGAAGTGCCGAAGGCAGGAGCCGTCACTCTCCGGTCGTGCTGGCGCAGGCAGGTCGTGTTGGCGCAGGTCGCGCAGTCATCGGTCGTGCTGGCGCAGTCATCGGTCGTGCTGGCACAGTCATCGGTCGTGCTGGCGCAGTCATCGGTCGTGCTGGCGCAGTCATCGGTCGTGCTGGCGCAGTCATCGGTCGTGCTGGCGCAGTCATCGGTCGTGCTGGCGCAGTCATCGGTCGTGCTGGCGCAGTCATCGGTCGTGCTGGCGCAGTCATCGGTCGTGCTGGCGTAGCCCGGCGCAGTCATCGGTCGTGCTGGCGCAGCTCTGCGCAGTCACCGGTCATACTGGCGCGGGCCGTGCAGTCACCAATCACAGCAGCAGGCACAGGCTACGCAGTTACCAGTCACGCAGTCACCGGCTGTGATGCAGGAACTAGAGGTAACACCGCTGCTTCTAATAGATGCAGTGGTGATTTATTTATTATAGCCTATGCTGAGAGGGTTTTGCAATTTTGTTGATTATACATTTGGTAAGATCAATACTTTAGTTAAAATTAACGGAGTAGGGGCTGAAGTAGAAGTATTCATTATACTAGACAATGTCATGCAAGTTCCCCATAATAAATCAAACTTTCATAAAACAACCTCGTGTAATTTTACTTAATTAGTAACAGTGTTCACTGTAGTAGAGGTTTTACCCGTAAACCAAAACCTAAATTCACAGGTGACCTTTGCATTAAGGAAGGCTTGTGTAACAATAATAAGGGTATTCATTTGTTTTAACTGGGATTTATCAAATTAACGGTGAAGCGTATAGACAAAATGTTGTAAACAATTTCAATTCCATTCCTCCACGATTAGAAGATAGTTCTAACTGTTATTCTGATTTAAGCCTTGTAATGTGCCGTGTCGAGTTGTGATTGATAACTTGTCTAGATAGGTATGGCCATTGCTTTACGTTTCCACACTCTGATTCAGACAATCCTGTATGTGAAATGGAAATTGACTTGCACATTAACGGACCTATAGTCTATAGGCCTTATAGATTGGCAATGAAAGAAAAGTAGTAATAGTCGGGGAGATGAGGGAGATGGTCGATTAACTTAAAACCATTTTATATTCATGGAATTTCTTACCAGTTCTTCTCTAAAGAACCCACCATTTGAAAACATGCAATTAGAATCTACTATTTATAAGCACCTGTATTATGGTCTATTGAGTAAGAAAAAAATAAACATTGGCTTCTTATGTGATAGATAATCGGATTGTGAAACTAATTATTCTTTTTTACAGCTTAACAACATATACAGACCAATGGGGTCTGAAACCAATGGGATCTAATGTTGGGACGGAAGGGTCCTATATATTATGTATATTTTGGGACAGAAGGGTCCTGTATGTATATTTTTGGGACGGAAGGGTCCTATATTATGTTTATATTGGGACGGAAGGGTCCTATATATTATGTATATTTTGGGATGGAAGGGTCCTATATGTATATTTTGGGACGGAAGGGTCCTATATATTATTTTTATATTGGGACGGAAGGGTCCTATACATTATGTATATTTTGGGACGGAAGGGTCCTATATATTAAGTATATTTTGGGACAGAAGGGTCCTGTATGTATGTTTTTGGGACGGAAGGGTCCTATATATTATTTTTATATTGGGACGGAAGGGTCCTATACTATATGTATATTTTGGGACTGAAGGGTCCTACGTGTGTATTTTGGATAGAATGAACCTATTTTATTTATTGTTGTAATTGATGAAGATTGAATAATATTATATAATGCAAATAAGTATTATTAATGTGTAAGCAAACATGAGGTCATGTTTGGTAAAGGATGGCCGACTGTTAGCATTTATAAATTATGATTAATTTTAAGCGCAAATATTATATTCAACTTGTATGTTTGTGCAAAACGGAAAGTGCTCCTGCATTGCATGCGCACGTGTTGAGTCAATGTACCCCACCACTTGACAATTGACGTTTATAAAAGGCGTTGTTGCACAAACAACAGGGGCAGTCGTATTACGATTCTCGAGGCGTTCACATCTCGGAAAGTCCACAAGACGTGAGTAAAATTACGTTGCCATATTATGTTCTATAATTATTTATATTATGTTTACCTAGCCCAAAGCTTTATATCAAGCATGAATTATGAATAACTTAAAAACTGTTAAAATTCTACGCTGTTGTTTATTGTGTCCTTTGACAAAACAAATATAATTGATTTATGATTAAATTATGGATATTTTATTGAAATACCCCCCTTTTAATACACTGACAATGTAAACAATATCCAATATTAGCTCGATAAGCTAACATAAGCTTGGATCAACTACGGTACTAAAATTAAACCTACGCGACCCCTAGTCTCCCTAGTACGTACCATACTATAATCGATGGGGTGCATTAAAAGAGCCTCCACGAGTGACGATATTTAATTGATCGTCCGGCGCACCCTGGGCAGACAGCCTTGCAACCAACCTGCTGTCTAGCTAATCTTTTACCTACGGCATGAGCTTACATTATGTAGCTCATGTCGACACGATAGAAGAAGAACGATAAACGTCAAATTTTCATTTTAGGTTACTTTCAGTTAGATTTGTTATGTTGATTTATTACATTAAAAATTATTAAAATTTGAATATGGATGTTTTCGTTTGTGCAGCTGATATAATTTTGTTATGGAGGTTTCGGCATAAGAAAAGAGAAGACTAGAAGCGAAACTCGCGCCCCAGACGCGTTCAAATCCACGATAATAGCCTACCGTCTAGCGTACCTTTAAAGGGATCGGACAGTCGGGTCTTGCACCGCCTCACGCGTGCCTTCAGGATGCGGTCATAGCGCCAAAGTATTTCGATGTATTTGGGTGTAAGAATAACTCAAAAACAACTCCAGACCTTGGTTTTTTTAGTTTACCAAAAAATTAGGAAAAGTAAGTGATATTCTCAAAATTTAAATATATTTTCTAATTTCTCATATACGTGGGACACTCAGAAAGTTTTGCGAAACTAAAAAAAATTGTTCTATACGTACATATATTTTTATCAAATCTTTTCAAAGTACTTTCCACCAGCCTCTATACAAAGATTCATGCGCCTAAACCAGTTTTCAAAACACTTTTTCCAGTCCGCCGCAGACACCTCGTTTACAGCCTGCTCGAACGCAGCCAGCGCATCTTCCGGCGACGAAAATTGTATCCCTTTGAGCTGATTTTTTATTTTTGGGAATAAAAAGAAGTCACACGGTGCTAGATCAGGGCTGTAAGGAGGGTGACCCAGGAGTTTGACTGGCGTGCTGTCCAGGAAGTCCCTCGTTTTGAGTGCGGTGTGCGCAGGTGCATTGTCGTGGTGGAGCAGTAGCCCGCGGAGCCCTGTGTTTGGTCGCTTGTTGCTTATAACAGAGAAAACTTCTGGCAAACATTTGGTAGTATACCATTCGGCATTAATGCTTCTTTGATCCCGTAAGGGAATTGATACCAAGTGGCCAGTCAAATTAAAAAAGCTAGCGATCAAAATCTTACCCCCGCTTCTAGATCGCTTCACTTTGGTAGGCGTTGGCTCATTTTGAAACACCCAAACAGTCGACTGGCGCTTGGTTTCTGGGTCGTATTGATAAATCCAGGACTCATCACCTGTAACGATGTCGTAAACACGCCGTGACGAGCCTGCTTCAAATTTGTTAAGCATATCACGGCACCATTCCACCCGGGCCTGCTTCTGAGCATCGGTGAGGTTGTGCGGCACCCAGCGTGATACTATCCTCCTCACGCGAAGATGGCTGTGTAGAATCTCGTGAACGCTTCCCGATCCAATCTTCAATATGTGTTGAATCTCCTGATATGTAATTCGCCTATTGTCTTGGATTAAAATTTTCACTGCTAGCACGTTTTCTTCGGTAACAGCCGTCAAAGGGCGACCGCTTCTTTCGTCATCCCCCAAAGTTGGTCGACCGCGCTTGAATTCGTTATACCAACGATACACGGTTGCCTTGGAAGGGCCTTCATCCATGAATGCCATTTGAAGTCTATCGTACGATTCATCCGGTTTCAGGCGACACTTGAAATCGTATAAAATCATAGCTCTAAAATGTTCCCGGCGCAGATCCATATTTCAGTGAGACACAATACTTTGAATTAACTCGCAAAAAATGTGGAGGGAAATTTTGAAATTGGAACTTACTTATTTTTACTTATAAATAATCATATTTTCGAAAAACATTATAACTGGCCAGTCTCCCATATATAAAAACTTTTTTTCGCAATACTTTCTGAGGGGCCTGGTATTTAGACTAGCTTTTGCCCGCGACTTCGTCCGCGTAGAAGTCGAAAATGGTTCTAATAGGATTTTTAGTTGGTTTTTTACGTTATTAATTTTGCTATAACATATTAATTATTATGTTCAAATACTTATAAAATATAACAATCTTTATTATACTGTAGGGATTTAAAGGTTAAATAAACATGAAAATAAAATAAAATTTCGTTATATTTTATGAGCACGAAGCTCGGCCTTTGATTTGGTGAAAGTTACACGGGGGTAATTATTTTATTATTTTTAACGCATTTACGCATGCGAAGCGAAATTTAAAGATTAAATTGTGAAAAGAAAAAATCGCTCACGAGCAGGATTCGAACCTGCGACATGTCATCAACGCAATAGTTATAGAATTTCTATAAAAAATCTTTATAATATGTTAGAATGCCTATGTTATTCAACTTGTTTTGAATTATTTTATGATTTAATTTAACGTTTTTGTGCTGTATTCATTTGTTTTATATTAATTTCTATTTCCAATTATATACGAGTCAAATTAATTATTTCCAAATGATATAATGAATAATAATGATATTTATTTGTTTTTGATACCTACTTAATTTTTATAATACCTTTCCAACATTTTTATTTAAAAAGGAATATTCTTGAAAATGAATTAAGGAACGTGTATTGACTCGATTTTGCTGATCTATAAAGAACTGTGGTTTTGAATAGTGGGGGGCATTCAGATTGTTGCAACGGTCAGTATTGATGTAACCTTTGTAGTATTTTCTGTGAATTGTAGAAATCCTTGATTTCCAATAGTTGTGAATTGAGTTTAAATTGTTATATACACACCGGCACAATTAGCGGAACACAAAAAAAGCAGGATTTTAAAATCTTTTACTTGTGGAACTGGCCAGTTATGATATTTTTTTAATTTATTGTCAAATTTGAAAATAGAAAATTAGATGACATACACTTTTTTCATTCATTTGTTTTATTTTCCCGAACAAAACGTTTTGCCGACTTGTTCGAGTAATAACTACGTAATTGTAATTTTTTTGAAAAATTGCACTTAATGGTTTTTTATAAATTTGTTATTCTATAGGCAATTTTGTTTATTAAAAGCTCTTTATTATGCCTGACTTAACATCACTGGAAATCATTAGGGCTGATGAAATGAGAAGAAATAGCCATACCTACAGATCGATTGCCTCAAGGCTTCGTCGACCAGTATCAATGATTCATCGCAGCATCCAGCGGTACAGATCGTCTAATTCTCTTGTGAGGAGGAGGGGTCAAGGTAGAAAAAGATGTACTTCGAGGCGAGATGACGGTTTTTTACAACTTGGAGTTCGTAGGAATACGCGATTAACGGCTGTACAAGCTCGAAATGAACTGGAAGACGTTCGAGGAGTACGAGTAAGTGAGCGTACAGTTCGCAGGAGATTTGAAGAAGTTGGTTTAGGGTCGCATATACCTGCCAAAGGCCCAAAACTTGAGAGACGTCACCGCGTAAACCGATTAAGCTATGCGCGAGAACATCGTCATTGGGATTTGAACTAATGGCAGCAGGTTCTCTTTACTGATGAGTGCAGAGTTCTTTTAAAACAGATCGATGGGAGACAGCGAATATGGAGACGCAAAGGAGAACGCCGAACGACATACAGTCTAATTTTGAACACACAGTGGCTTATGGTGGCGGCTCGATTATGGTTTGGGGAGGGATATGTTTGGGAGCTCGCACGGAGTTAGTGATAGTCACAGGAGGGACCATGACAGCAGATCGATACATCAGAGACATTTTAGAAGAACATGTTGTACCTATTGCCCCATTTATTGGTGACGACTTTATTCTAATGCAAGATAATGCTCGTGCTCATAGTGCACAATCGGTACAGGCATATCTGAGCCACGTAGGTATACCGGTGATGCAGTGGCCAGCAAATTCCCCCGATATGAATCCGATAGAGCATGTCTGGGACTTGCTAAAAAGAAGGGTTAAATCCAGAATGCCACCCCCCAACAATCTGAATGAACTTGGAAACGCATTACTTGAGGAGTGGGAGCGGTTGCCTCAAGAAATCATCGATAACATAATCTGTAGCATGCCCAGACGAATGGAAACCGTAATCAGAGCAAGAGGGGGAAACACTCGTTATTAATTTTGCTTTAATTTTATTGTTAAATCATTTAATGCTTACTTTATTTTATTTTTTGTGATGGTTCATAATCATCTAAAAATATCACTTATTTCAAATTTCTTTATTTTTCAATAAAAAATAACGAAGACTTTTCAAAGTCGTTGTTAAAAGATGTTAATCAATTTGTTATTTTGTGTCTAATTACATTTTCGTCAAATATATGCGTTATTATCTCATAGTCTCACTTTTTTTTCTGTTCCGCTAATTGTGCCGGTGTGTATATATTAATGCCATGTGTTAGAGTGACTAACATGAAAAATACAGAGTTCTCTCGTGGTGGAAAGTGAATATGACTTTTATTTAACTTCTGTATAACTGTTTTGCCACCGATATGCAGACATTAGTTTATTGTAAAAAAGTGTTGTCTAACAAATAAAACAAGGTTTAACCGGATTAAATCGCGTATATTATTTAAATTGGTTTCCCTGACGTTTCGAAAGCTTTGCAGCATTTCGTGGTCGCAGGTAGACTAAGATGACAAGCGTCTTTACAAATATTTCTAAAAAAATATATTTTAATCTACCGTACAATATTATTAATTAAAATCGTTTCGATGCACGCAGTAATCTCTCACAATATCATTATCTTTTACAGTGTTGCGTGCTGTTTTGGACTTGTGAGAACTTGTGGTGTCTGGCGAAGGAAAACCGATATGTACCTAGAATGCTCCGTGAGGCTATTGAAATTAAAAAACATCCTAATTTTAATAGAGAAGATGGTTGGCAGCTACCAGCTGTTTGGAACCCAGTCCTAAAAATAATCAAGCCCCAAACAGCACGCAACACTGTAAAAGATAATGATATTGTGAGTGATTACTGCGTGCATCGAAACGATTTTAATTAATAATATTGTACGGTAGATTAAAATATTTTTTTTAGAAATATTTGTAAAGACGCTTGTCGTCTTAGTCTACCTGCGACCACGAAATGCTGCAAAGCTTTCGAAACGTCAGGGAAACCAATTTAAATAATATACGCGATTTAATCCGGTTAAACCTTGTTTTATTATAATGTGTAGTGATCGCGAAAACCTAAGAAGTAAAAAATCTTTATGTTTATTAACAAATAACAATCATATTCTTTTGTTAGCCAAAACATTTTTCAAAAACGACGTCCCTTGTTTAACTATTGTGTTAGTTTAATTGACAGTTCAGCACTTGCACTCACAAGCACTCAATAACATTAAAGTGCCCAGCGCAACATCTATTTCAGACATTGGCTCTGACGGAACTGAACTAACATTATCTCCAACGTGTGGACGCTAGGCATAATTACGGGCCAACGCTCGTCCCAACGTTGGGGCCAACGTGTGGAGCCCGCCTTATGTTTTTTAGTGAGTTCAACCTTTTTTCAAACATGTGTCAAAATAAAATATGATTTAAGGGGGCTATTACATTTTTTTTGGCGCAAAACCGGAAACAAGGACTTTTTCACATAAAATATCTCCTTATCGCTGACGTTTGGACATTTTTTTTTAATATTGTATTATTAAAAATATCCTTGTTTATTCGAAGGACTGATTACATTTTTAAATCTATTGTTAATTATTAAATAAAACGCATTTTCCCTGACAAGTAAATTGCATTTGTGAAAAAATGCTGATTTTTGAGAGTCTTCTGAGGGCTCTCGAGTGAATAGAATAACAAACAAAATGCATAAATATACTGGAAATATAGTCTTATTTTCAGTGGACAGACTAAAATGTTAAATTTATTCCAAAAAATACCCAAAAAAAAGTGTTATTCCCGTTGTCCCCCAGTCGTTCGCCCCCACTGGGAGTGAACGGGAATTTTTTTCCCGTTGACCCCCAGCGGGGACAACGGGAATCTTTATTCCCGTTGGCCCCCATTAAAATATTATAAATTCCCGTTGTCCCCCACTTTTCGGATTATTCCCGTTGTCCCCCAGTTCGTCGCCGATACTGGGGGCCAACGGGATTTTTTTTTCCCGTTGACCCCCAGCGGGGACAACGGGAATTTTTATTCCTGTTGACCCCCATTTAAAAATTCTGTGGTATATTGATTTAAAATAAACATTTATCATTTTTATTTGAATCATGAAATACAAAATAATCAACATAAAATATAATAAAACTTTTTAACAAAAAATTGAACCGACGAAAACATAAACTGAAAAGCGAAAAATAACTAATTATGAGTCGGCGCCAAACGAACTTTTAACAAGCAAAGTGCGTGTAAGTTGGAAGTGGCCGAGCGGAGAACGCATTTTTGGAAAGTTATTGTTTATCGTTGAAAATTTCACGGTGTATTTGATGTGACGTTGTTTTTATTATTTATTTAAAGTAATTTAATGATCTTCGTTGATTGGTTGTTTGGCGCCGACTCATAATTAGTTATTTTTCGCTTTTCAGTTTATGTTTTCGTCGGTTCAATTTTTTGTTAAAAAGTTTTATTTTTCATTTTTTTGTGGTTAATCTCTAACTCCAGGTCTCCATTATGTCGTAGTGTCTAGAACTATATTTATGTGTGTCAAGTTTCAACAGAATCGGTTAACAGGTAAGAATTCAGTGGGTGAACAAACACTCATCCCCTGTTTTACTACCCTTAGGGGTGGATTTTGATTTTGAAATTTAAATGGGACCAACTTCGAGATATACCCTATCCACTAAAAAAAGAATCATCAAAATCGGACCACTCTGTAAAAAGTTATGCGTGGTCATACATAAAAAAAAAAAAAAAAAAAAAAAAAAAAATATATACGCGTCGAATTGAGAACCTCCTCCTTTTTTTCGTCGGTTAAAAATAAAATGTAAATGGCTTAAAATTACAGTTACAAAACAGGCGAGTATCTAAGAGTAATTTAGGCATAAGGTAGGTATATCAAATTGTGGGGTGCTGGCCAGAAAACCTCCACGTGTGTCTGACGGCTGCTTGTCCCTCTGGACACGTCTGGAGGGAACCGCAGTTGTTAGGCCGGTGCATCCTGGGTACGGGCAATAAAATCCTTTCGAGGTATTAACCTTCGGGGGATCTTATTGCCTGTGGCGAATATTCTGGTATGGGAGGGGCCTCATGTGGGCCAACGGGGAGTTGCTCTACGTGTCCTCTGATGACAGCTGATGTCAGCAGAGGGCACAGTGGAGAAGTAGGGGCGGGCCCGGTGTGCACTCACCCTGCCACTGGGCAGGCAGCGGGGGGATTGTCCTTCCCTGCCCCCGTCGATCTCGTAACCCCAGGAGTGCCCGCTGAGTAGTGTTCTCGCGCCTCTTGGGACCGAGGGTCTTGGCTTCACCGCCCGGACCGCGAGGAAGAAAACCTCTATAAAAAATTACGGGAGGATGGGGCCTGCGAGCAGCAGACTCGGGGTAGTCTGCTGCCCGACCAGCAGCTGGCGTAGCTAGTGTAGTTGGCGCAGCTGGTGAAGGCCCTTGAGGTGAGGTGGCGTGCAGTGTTCCGTGTGCGCCACCTAGGTGGGTGCGGCCAACGTTAGGCCGCATGGGGAGAAGGGGCTCGCCTACTTGTGGCGGGTCGGGGCCTGTCGGGGGTGGTTGTGTGAATACTCACGGGTTCCCACGCCCCCGGCTAAGGTAGTTGAAGGAACACCGTGGTGGTTTTAGTCGGTAAAAGTCCGACACTGGCTCCGCCTACCCCGGGTGGAGTGCGTCCATGAGGATTTCTCCACGGCAAAAAAAAAATATATTATATCAAATTGTGTATAAATTATATCTCTGCGTTAAATAAAGTTTCTGTTTGATAAGAATATAATAAAACATGTTTAGCTATGTTAAATTACTTTAATTTTCTACCTTTGGAACTGTTGAACATTAAAGAAAAGAAAAAAAGAAAGAAAATATTTATTTCAGTCTCGGTACAGGCGAGAGAAAAAAAAATTCTAAAAATAGTGTATTAACAATAAACTTAAAATTTATATGCCTGTATGAGACTAAAACCGGCCAAGAGCATGTCGGGCCATGCTCAGTATTATAGGGTTCCTTAAGTAGGTGTTACAAACAAATCAAATCGAATATTAATCACGGCTATTTTAGTTTTTGCAATAGACGGCAGCATTGGCGACTCGGAGAGTGATTTCAGTAGCCGCTTGATGGCGCTATACAGTGCCAAATAATACACGCATTGAATTAAGAAACCTACACTGCACTTGACGGCAGCATTGGCGACCCAGAGAGTGTGACCCGACGCCGCTAGATGGCGCCAAATTTAAGAAGTGTGTCGTCAACATAACACAAAGTTACTTTTTGTGATTTTTCAAATAGAAAGTAGCTAAAGGAGCATTATTTGCTATGATCATTTTTCTCTAAGGTCAAGAACCTTTGAACTAGGACGTTTTAAGTATTTTTCAGTTTTCTGTCTATAACTCAAAAAATTATAATCACATTATACTCGAAATAATTTTAAAAGAGACTTTTCACAAAGGTCTATCAATGTGGAAGATTATAAGTTTCTACGTTGCATAGTTTAGAAATGGCAGGGGGGGGGACACATTGCAAGCCACTTTGGCGGGCTATATTTCGCAGATGGTACACCTGATAAAAAAGTGATGTATGAAACATTACCTTCATTTTAGTAGACCTATTCAATGATACCCCACACGAGGGGGTGCAGCGAAAAAAAATTTATTTTCCCCATTTCACATGTATGGGCGGGCGCCACCCCTAAAGAACGTAAAAACTATTTTTTTATTCTTTTAAAATTGAGATCTATATGCAGACTATTTTTTAACAAAATTTCATTTACTTATGTTTATAACTGTAGAAGTTATTAAGCTGTAAAGGATTAGGACAGACGGACAGACGGACAGACGGACGGACATGACGAAACTATAAGGGTTCCTTGTAGGACTTCGGAACCCTAAAAAAGGCCCCCATCTCAGCATATGCTACAACACCGAAATGTTGCAGCGCTGGTTTTCGGATGGGTTTTTTTTTGTTTTTATAATTTATTGTAATTTATCTGAAATAAATGAATTGAATTGAATTGAATTACGTAAAATAACACGTGTTAATTTTATTTGTATGGCTCATCCTATCAAATCTGTCACTATATTCCTGGAGACTGGCGCTGTACGCCGAGATAGAGGTATCTCGCCTAGTTCGGCGGCAGAGTCTCCCAATATTTATATCAACAACGTGATATGATTAATCACGTGAGACTTTGCATCTTCATGTCTCAGTTTGGCGAACCGTCATGCAGTACCATTTAGGTAACAGCCTAGGTGGTATTGAAGTTGTTATGGGCAAAGGTAACCGCTTAACATCAGGTGGGCATTTAGCTCGTTTCGCCATCCTATACTATAAAAAAACATGTATTAGTCCATAAGTTATCAGTTTTAATTTTTTGAATAAATAAAATTAAAATCAAATAAAACTGTGTTGATGCTGTGCTATCTCTAGTAAATATTGAAAACATAACAAGCAGTGTGATCTTATAAAATGTGTGCCTTCATAATAATATCATGTCTTTCATGTTAAATGTCGACATCAAACCAAATCTAATATAATTTTAATAAAAAACTAAACCCCAATTTAAGTGGGGGCCAACAGGAAATTTTTGTTACCGTTCACCCCAAAATATTGTATTGGGGGACAACGGGAAAACAAAATCCCGTTCACCCCCAGTGATAGCGAAAAACTTCAAGACAAGAGTAATAGCCCCATAATATCACGTCTTTCATGTTAAATGTCGACATCAAGCCAAATCCGATATAATTTTAATAAATAAATAAGCCCTAATATTTAAGTGGGGGCCAACAGGAACTTTTTGTTACCGGTCACCCCCAAAAAAATTTATTGGGGGACAACGGGAATAACCCAAAAAAAAGCCCGTTTAAAACGTTATAATGCGCTATTTCGATCACCAGAAAGAACGCATTTTATGTCTAATAGAATGTGTAAATTTGAGTAAAATATATCAAACAATAATATTAAACTATCTTTCTACTCAATAAAATAATAAAATAAACATATTACAGTCTCATGTTGGAGCGCATACAAAATAAATTCACAAGATATTTGTATTTAAAACTTTATGGAGTATATCCTTTTTATCCACTGATGTATCCAACCTTGTTTGTCCTAGGCATGGTTGGGTACAATAAGTTGAAAACAAGGAGGGACTTGGCTCTTGTCACGTATATGTTTAGTTTGCTAAGGGGCCAGACGTGTAACCCGGGTGTTTTGAAGGAGGTGTGCCTATATGTGCCGGACAATTACGTGGGGCGGCGGCGGAAGCCGCAATTATTCGCAGTACCGCGCGGACGAACTAACTTGCTCGGCAAAGCGCCTATGACGCGCGCCTTGTCTACACTTAATGATGTAGCTGAGAGAATAGATTTATTTTCCTGCACTCTGAATGAATTCACAAAAATTACATTGTACGTGTTATGTTATGCATAATTAAGGACCACACTACCGCATTGGGAGTGTCCTGTAATGGTAGTGGTGATTGGGATAAATAAATAAATAAATAAAATAAATAATTTTTTTTATTTTTTTATTACAATTTGCAATCAAATATTGTTATAAAACTCGATGCGGCGACAGTTTTGATTCACTGCTGCAGGCCCCTGACACTGCCCTACGATTGGTCGGTCGCGTAAAGAAAACGTCACTCCCAGCCTCAGCTCCCAGCGGTTTGGATGGCTACATGAATATGTTTTCCGTTACGAATTTACAATATCATGAAAAATTACGTAAATAAAAAAAAATTCATTGAAAACATACTAGCCTTTTGATAATTTTATTTTTATTTTATTATTTTTAACGCATTTACGCATGCAATGTTTCTTAATAAGATATCGCTGACGTCACCCAAAGACGTATAGTGGAGGATAATTTCGATACCACGAGCAGTGTTCACGGTAGCTTAGTGGCTAAAGCACTGGCGTACTGAGCCAGGAGTCGCAGGTTCGAATCCTGCTCGTGAGCGTTTTTTTTTTTTTTTTCTTTCCACAATTTAAATCTTTAATTTTATTTTTATTGTTATTAATATTCTTGTTTTAGTTTAATTAAAATGACAACAGGCCAATAATAATTAGAGTAAAATTATTTATATTTTTTTATATAAAATATCCATTTATATATATTATAGACAACAAGCAAGCTCTTTGGTGTCTGCCATCTGGGGTTTCCAGATTTGGAGCTTTTTTCGCAATTTTGGGGAAAAATATTATCTTTGGGGAAACGAATACCTTTGTGTATTCTTGGAAAAGAACGAGACCAAGTCAAGTCAATGATTAATTATTTGATTATTCAATGAGTTAAATTCAATTATGTAGTTCTTTCCGAATATCGTACATTAAGAGAGCCCTAAAAAAATTGCCACCCTTCAATAGGAGTGCAGTTTTCTAAAAAATGGAAGCTTTTGTTTAATTCGAGTGAAGTACGAAAATGGTCAGTACCTACTGTAAGTCCGAGGAAGCTTATAACAAAATTATGTGGGTACAAAATTAATAAATGTGGTTTCACTGGCTATGTTGTATTTTATTACAATTTTAATAGACAGAAAGTTAAAAAAATAATTGTTTCAAGACATTTCGAGAAAAGTACT
Organism: Asteroscopus sphinx; assembly: GCA_949699075.1. Classification (NCBI taxonomy): domain Eukaryota; kingdom Metazoa; phylum Arthropoda; class Insecta; order Lepidoptera; family Noctuidae; genus Asteroscopus; species Asteroscopus sphinx. The sequence goes on from OX453006.1 coordinate 131,309, forward strand.
AGAAAAAGTATCTTTATAAGGTTAATTTTTTGTCTCTTCCGGGGGAATTTTGAAAACACCATGTGGAAACTCTGCGGCCATCTCTTTTAATTTTTAAACTTGTTTTTTCATTTGTGAATTATTAAATTCAATTTTCGACTCTGTAAAGTTTGAAGAGATTTGAAAAATAATCAGAGAGTAATGTAAAAATTACGCAAATCCTGGTTGAACCCGATGTTATTGAAGAAGGCAAGTGGTTTCTCCGGTAACCACAGAATTAGACGCTTCGTGAGACCTGATATATTAGTTTTGTTTCTCTTTTGCTTTTGAGTAAGCAGACTACACTCCAGGATATTTTCGTTTCCCGTATGCAAGGAGTATAATAATACCAGGCCCCTCAGAAAGTATTGCGAAAAAAAGTTTTTATATATGGGAGACTGGCCAGTTATAATGTTTTTCGAAAATATGATTATTTATAAGTAAAAATAAGTAAGTTCCAATTTCAAAATTTCCCTCCACATTTTTTGCGAGTTAATTCAAAGTATTGTGTCTCACTGAAATATGGATCTGCGCCGGGAACATTTTAGAGCTATGATTTTATACGATTTCAAGTGTCGCCTGAAACCGGATGAATCGTACGATAGACTTCAAATGGCATTCATGGATGAAGGCCCTTCCAAGGCAACCGTGTATCGTTGGTATAACGAATTCAAGCGCGGTCGACCAACTTTGGGGGATGACGAAAGAAGCGGTCGCCCTTTGACGGCTGTTACCGAAGAAAACGTGCTAGCAGTGAAAAATTTAATCCAAGACAATAGGCGAATTACATATCAGGAGATTCAACACATATTGAAGATTGGATCGGGAAGCGTTCACGAGATTCTACACAGCCATCTTCGCGTGAGGAGGATAGTATCACGCTGGGTGCCGCACAACCTCACCGATGCTCAGAAGCAGGCCCGGGTGGAATGGTGCCGTGATATGCTTAACAAATTTGAAGCAGGCTCGTCTCGGCGTGTTTACGACATCGTTACAGGTGATGAGTCCTGGATTTATCAATACGACCCAGAAACCAAGCGCCAGTCGACTGTTTGGGTGTTTCAAAATGAGCCAACGCCTACCAAAGTGAAGCGATCTAGAAGCGGGGGTAAGATTTTGATCGCTAGCTTTTTTAATTTGACTGGCCACTTGGTATCAATTCCCTTACGGGATCAAAGAAGCATTAATGCCGAATGGTATACTACCAAATGTTTGCCAGAAGTTTTCTCTGTTATAAGCAACAAGCGACCAAACACAGGGCTCCGCGGGCTACTGCTCCACCACGACAATGCACCTGCGCACACCGCACTCAAAACGAGGGACTTCCTGGACAGCACGCCAGTCAAACTCCTGGGTCACCCTCCTTACAGCCCTGATCTAGCACCGTGTGACTTCTTTTTATTCCCAAAAATAAAAAATCAGCTCAAAGGGATACAATTTTCGTCGCCGGAAGATGCGCTGGCTGCGTTCGAGCAGGCTGTAAACGAGGTGTCTGCGGCGTACTGGAAAAAGTGTTTTGAAAACTGGTTTAGGCGCATGAATCTTTGTATAGAGGCTGGTGGAAAGTACTTTGAAAAGATTTGATAAAAATATATGTACGTATAGAACAATTTTTTTTAGTTTCGCAAAACTTTCTGAGTGTCCCACGTATGTGAGAACCACTTCGAGAAGAATTTGTGTGGGCCAGTTGCATTAAAAGTGAGATGCTTCCGACTAAGTTCACTGATGAAGAAATTCATTTAACAACAATATCGTGGCCGGTGTTGGGTAGCTTAGGTAGGAGACTCGCAGGGTCGAAGGTTCGGTGGCTTGACACACGGTGACACACGGAAGTAGGAGGAGAACAGGAACTACAGGAACAGAACTCAGGAACGACAGGAACTAGTGGTACAGGAACTGCAGGAACTAGTGGTATGGAGTTATGGAACTCCTCTGAGGTATGGAGGGCAGAGAGGGTCAGTAGTACGGAGGGCCGGAGGAGGGGTAGGTCAACTCCGACTATAAAATGATTGAGCTGCTGCTACACCAGTGCAGCGAGCTCTGGCTGGATTCAGGATTCAGGTAGGTAGATAGGTTGGTCGGCACAAACAATAAAAACACAAGCAGGAACGTTTTTGGTATACTGTATCACACTTAACTGGTAAACTGATACATTGACTATTGTTAATAAAATAATATAACAATTATAAGATACAGTCACAGACACATGAGTGTCTTTCAGCGTACAATATAGAACTCGGATAAGTAAAATAATATAAAAAAAACTGTAATGGTCGGACACGTCCATGCCCGGCCAAGGCTGCGATATAAGTCTGTTGTTTTAAGTTAAAAATAGAAAATTATAGAAGAATTTGAAATTTTGAATTTGGATAGGTAAAGTTTTAATAAAGTGGCCAGGAAATCCAAATAAGGTGGTGAGCAGCGTAACGAGTTTAGCCTCATTACAAGCTGACGATGCTGGCGGGCCCGACGCCTTCAGCAAGCGCGGTGCTGCGGCTTTCGCCGTGTATGATGGCGCACGCGCTTGCTCCGCATTTCTGCGGTCCGCAGCCAATGGCGGGCGCAACGACCTCCCCTCGGAGACGTCGTTTATCCTCGCCATCTCCTCCTGGACGATGCTACGGATAAAGTCGAGCTCACCAGACTGCATCGACCGCACGGGGTGACCTGCCTCCTGACGCAGGCGTCGGTCCTTTTCCAGCTCTGCCCTGAGCTCATTATGCTCCTTGCGGAGCTGGGCCATTTGAACTGCCAGACGGGAGTTCTCGGCCTGGAGATTGGCCGTCTCCTCTGAGGAGGAGCGCTCCAGCAAAGCTTCCGCAGCCTCAACGATGGAGGTAGTTGCCCCTTTAAGGGCCTTTTGGTTGACACCGCTTAGGCCCTTGGACACCCTGGAAACCTTTTTAATGGCTTCCACGGCGTCCTGCATCTGCTGGTTGAGGGCATTGGCGGTCTTATCCTCCGCCTCCACCTCCTCGGCACTCGCAGATGACACTGACAGGTGTGTCACTTTCCCGGTTATAACTTTCCGGGTGAGCTCGGCGACCTCCTTGCGGGTCGCTCTCCGCTCTCCGTGCTGTGTTGACCCCGCGCATTGCTCACGGTGGGCTTGAATCATAGTTTGGCATTTGTTTTATTTTATACTTCAATTGATTCTTTAATTTACCATTTAACTAGATAAGTTTAAGAATATATGTAGTTAAAAATACTAGATTGAGACTGTGTAGCTCTAGCTATCTATTGCGTATCTTACGGTAAATAAACTACCTACCTAAATACTTATATTACTAGGGATATCTTACTGCCTCGTTGGTCTAGTGGTCACAAGCGCGACTACTGAGCATGGGGTCCTGGGTTCGATTCCCGGGTCGGGCAAAGTGTTATTGGGTTTTTTCATTAGAAAATTCTCAGTAGCAGCCCGGAGTATGGATTTGTGCCCGGTTAATGGCAATAGGCTCGCCCCCTATTACATGGGACTATAACATAACTGGCGAAATGTGGGTGTACTATACACCTCTGCCTACCCCTTCGGGGAAATACAGGCGTGATGTTATGTTTTTGTTTTTTTTTTTTTTTTTATCTTACTGCGACATATACATATCTACCAAGCACACATACATTTAATTGGATAGGTAGGTACAGTAGTAATTATTTATACTTTTGCCTTACGAACAAGAAAAATGATTTAAATGAACAGGAGAATCTAGAAAATAGTAGATACCTAAATACATTATACATTTAATAATGTATATGAGAAAGTAAAAAACTTTAAATTTTGAGAATATCACTTACTTTTCCTAATTTTTTGGTAAACTAAAAAAACCAAGGTCTGGAGTTGTTTTTGAGTTATTCTTACACCCAAATACATCGAAATACTTTGGCGCTATGACCGCATCTGACGGCACGCGCGTGCAAGCGTGAGGCGATGCAAGTAGAAGTGGGCGTTTAAACAAAAAGCGCTTAAAAAAGTCTAATTAAAAAAAAGCGTATAAGCACGCTTTGTGATTAAAGCAGATTTCGTTTAGACTTTTTCGTAAACCAAACTTATGCTTTCAATAGTACGATTGAAATGTAACCTTATATCTATGAACATAAGACTCAATTTCAAAGTTGACTGGTGGTGGTTTGAAACCGGCAAAATTAAATTTTATTTGTTTACGTAAAATTTGTTTAGAGAAAGCACTTTTTTATTTTGTTGATTATTTTCGTATCGTTTCAACATTTTAAACGTTTTTGACCTTGATTGATTTGCTTTTGCTTTGGCGCTTAGCACGGGCGTTTCAGTCAGAAGAAAACTGTTCGTAAAATATTACAATGTCACGTGACCAAAGACCCTTTGTATATTTGATAAATTAACAACAGATGGCACTGTATTAAACTAATTACCAAAACATGGTATCACTAGTATAATATTTAATAAGGGCAACACTGCATTGACGATTTTAATACGTTCCATTTCAAGCAGTATGCTTAGTGCGTTTCCCCAAACAAATATTATATAATCCCCGAATAGTTACCTGATGACTTTTATCTTGAAGATATTTTATATTAAAATATTAATTCAGACTTCTGAGAGTTGTTGGTGTTATTGTTAGAAAAAAAATCCATACTGGTGATTAGTGGAACGAAACATAATCGAAACGAAAATGGCTGACCGCCATATTGTTTTCTTACAGTTGTCAAAACTCAAACGCTCTTATGCTCTTGTGTTTTTTCCGTGGTATTTTATTGAATCTTTACGTTGTATTTATTGGCTTTTGTTTTTGGACTCCGACGATTCAAGTATTTCTATTAGATTGTGGCATTGTTTACTGGACTCCGACGATTCATCTTTTTCTATTTGACTGTGGCTTTGTATACCGGACTCTTGATTTCTACCTTGCGATTCGGTAATAATACGATGGCTCACAAAATCTGTTGTGTTCCTGGCTGTGGAAAGTCACGTAAGTAACTAATATAGTATTATTCTTGCATCATAATCTTTGTCTAATCTAATGAATATTTAAATCGAATAACATCTGAACTTTTTCATTTTGCCAAACTATTAAACTACTGTGTATACTAAGATCACTGGTTTTTGTACCATCACTTTGTGAAATGTAAAATATTTCAACAGCCCAGGTGGCGACGATGACCTATTGGTACCTTAAATAAATAATGCATTAAATAGTGCATTTAATAGTGATCTTCCTTTTATAGGTTCTGATGATGTGACTCTTCATATGTTCCCTGACCCTGATAATGATGCAGATCGATTCCGAACATGGTTGTATACAATTGGAGGAGATATTTTAAACTTGGACAACCAAAAAATATTGAAGTATCGGAAAGTGTGTGACTGCCACTTTGAAGAAATATATCACACTCGGAGTAAGCGGCTTAGTGCTAATGCTGTACCAACTCTATATGTGCCAGGTCAGTTGCTAGGTAGTTTTTATGATTAGACATAGATGTGGCAGTAAAATGTTAAAAAATGACATATCAGGATCTTTTTTCTGAATGTCTGATATTTGTTGTATGACAGAAGTTACCACAAGTATGATGATTAATTTACCATTAATAGGTCTATTCATAAGTAAATAAACTCACACACCCCACACTAACATAACACACTCTCACAAGGCACATTACAACTACTACTTAGAATGTAGGTTTTCTGAAATGTCATTCTTCTACACTTTATCTTTAATTTAATCTTATATATTTGTTGCCTAAAACCTTGCAAATTATAATTTAGCAGGATGAAGTCACTAACTCCTGAAACATAGGTCTAGGCCTAGCTCTGGAGTCAGGGTCATACTATGTTTGTACCAGTTTTATGTCAATAAAGAATTTATTTATTTATTCTATACTTTATGAGAACAGCAGCCGTAAGCTGACAGCCTGAGTAAAGCATTGAATTTTTTATAAATTAAATTTTATAATTTATTTTATCTACAAAGGAGATTGCCCACGGATGGGCCCACTTTTTGGCACATGTTCAAACTATATGTTATTAAAAAATTATGTCTTGTTTTTTAATTCACATTGAACTATGTTTACGGGACTTGTCGCGCACAATTAAATCATTGATTGTTTTTTCATGTTTATTTGTACAGACAAATACAGAAAAATAAGATGAGTCTTGGCTTTAAAATACCTATGCATCTATTGTAAATATTGTTATAATCATTTTAAATTGACTGAAATATTAGTTATAAAATCGATATTAATGAATACACCCAAAAACTTGAAAAGATTGTACTGTTATTTTAAAAATACATACAAAATCGATTTCGAAAATCGATTAACAAAATAATTATATCTTGCAACACCATACATGTTGTCTGGATGTCCTTATGGGTGCGTTCAGTTATATCGCCCAACTATGCACAAAGCATACTTATCATTCAGTTATGGAGTTGGAAAAAAATTTATTTCTCTTAAACCAGGGTGAAAAAATTTAAATTGTTTGTAGAATAAGAAAAGATAATTCTTGGTCTACAAAATAACACTTAAACTGCCGTGACATAGCAATTTTTTTTGGGGGGCCTAAAGCTCCTAAGAGAATGGGCCATATCCTTTTGAAAAGTTCGCACTACACTCCACACACTCTCTGTGTCTGCACACAGAGAGTTGATATAATGGCTCCTCCAAAGTTTTATTTATTATCAAATTATAATCAATCTTCAAATATTTTTGTTTAGTTTTCTGTGGAAAATCTCTCATTTCATCACCTTTTCCAGGATTCTCTGTTATTAGAGGAGCAAGAAGAGTTACAACTGATCAGAGTCGCAACAATCCAGAAGTGCCTTCAACTTCTACATGTACATCTGGTATCAAGGAAGCAAAAATACAGCAGCCAATGACTTCTGCAGGTATGTGCAATATTACATCTTCTGTCACCATTATTACACCAAGTGCCCTTTGGGGTTCACAGAAATCACCTTGGCCCAATTCTCACTCAAAATAAATTTCATTTTGATTAGTATTTTACCTATGAAGTCCATTCAATAATCTGTAGTTAATTAGGCAATGAGATCAATATATAGAATATACTTTATTGTACACCATGAAAATAGTAGTAAACAGGAACAACATATAAATTATACAAATGAGCAAGTACATAAGGAAAAATTAGTACATACATACATATTATCACACCTGTTTCCCATTGGGGTAGGCAGATACTATGGATGCGGAGTGAAAGAGGTGTGTCAAGATCGAAGCTGGTGTAAATCCATAGTCTCTGCCTACTCCAAAAATGTGTAGGGTAGAATGCCCTAAAGTCGGCACCTTAAGCAATTTTGACTTTTCAATCGTGTTACACTTTTTTATGCACTATCTACATTATGGATGTTCAGTCAACCGCACTTCGATGGTAACAAAACCAGTATAAGCAGAGTGTGTAATCCAGTATGAAACTTAAATACTAAATCAGTTCCGTCTGCTGCGTGGTGGTTTTGTTACTATTGACATGTGATTGACCGTATTTAAAAAAACAATTATTAAAAGTATGAATCTGTCGTTGTTCTGGCCGCGGACGCGTTTGATAATAAAATGTATTTATTACACAAAGTTACAGACAGACATAAGTATAACAGTAATGATCATAATTATTACATGTATAAAACCACAGTTACTAATAAAAGGTGTAATAGTTTATGGAAGATTATCGACAAGACTGACGAATTTAGGCGGGGGCCGGGTTTAGGGCATTCTACCCTATGTATTTATTATGCATTCTGCCAAGTTTATTGTTGCAACAATATGTTATCAGATCTACAAAATCCTGTTGATGTTTTTTTGTGGAGATTCTTCTGTTTTAATGGTTAGTTATGTAAAAATTACTTATCTATTCCAGGAACCCAGAAAAGAAAAGTAATGAGAGATATAACCAATCAAAGTTGCAAATATCCTGAAGTCCAGCCTTCAACTTCTGCTGGTGTGAAAGATGTTATAAAAAGTGACAATGTCCAAGTAACTGAGAAAGCAGTAACACAACAGCCAAAGATTTCTGCAGGTATGTGCTGTTTTCACAGCATTTACTATAATACATCTTAAAGCGCTACTAGCCAAGTGGTGCCCCCATCAGTAAACAAATAATAACTTGATGAGTACATCATTTATCGAAAGTTACATCTTAAAGTGCTACTAGCCAAGTGGTGCCCCCATCAGTAAACAAATAATAACTTGATGAGTACATCATTTATCGAAAATTACATCTTAAAGTGCTACTAGCCAAGTGGTGCCCCCATCAGTAAACAAATAATTACTTGATGAGTAAATCATTTATCGAAAGTTACATCTTAAAGTGCTACTAGCCAAGTGGTGCCCCCATCAGTAAACAAATAATTACTTGACGAGTACATCATTTATCGAAAGTTACATCTTAAAGTGCTACTAGCCAAGTGGTGCCCCCATCAGTAAACAAATAATTACTTGATGAGTACATCATTTATCGAAAGTTACATCTTAAAGTGCTACTAGCCAAGTGGTGCCCCCATCAGTAAACAAATAATTACTTGACGAGTACATCATTTATCGAAAGTTACATCTTAAAGTGCTACTAGCCAAGTGGTGCCCCCATCAGTAAACAAATAATAACTTGATGAGTACATCATTTATCGAAAATTACATCTTAAAGTGCTACTAGCCAAGTGGTGCCCCCATCAGTAAACAAATAATTACTTGATGAGTACATCATTTATCGAAAGTTACATCTTAAAGTGCTACTAGCCAAGTGGTGCCCCCATCAGTAAACAAATAATTACTTGACGAGTACATCATTTATCGAAAGTTACATCTTAAAGTGCTACTAGCCAAGTGGTGCCCCCATCAGTAAACAAATAATAACTTGATGAGTACATCATTTATCGAAAATTACATCTTAAAGCGCTACTAGCCAAGTGGTGCCCCCATCAGTAAACAAATAATTACTTGATGAGTACATAATTTATCGAAAGTTCGGTTTAGCGCCTTAACTTGATAATCATACATTTTTGACCTCTATACTTAAATTCAGAATGTAATACAAAGCGCAAATCACACACAACGCGGGTGCGGCGGCCGCGGGTCGGGTCGGACCCGCAAATGCGAAGCGAAATCTAACGATTTAAATTGTGGAAATAAAAAATCCTAAAAACCAGCCAAAAGCAAAAGCCAAGAGTCGCAGGTTCGAATCATGCTAGTGAGCGATTTTTTCTTTCCACAATTTAAATTTTTATAAGTTTTATTGTTCTCCAATATCAAAAATTATAAACTTCTAATATATTTTATATTTCAGGCCCCAAACGAAAGCAGAGACAATCAGTTGTTCACTCTTCAGAGACAAGTTTTCTGTCACGAAAAATCAGGAGCTTGCAGAAAGCAAATGAAGATTACAGCAGCAGACTTAAAAAAGCCCAAAATTTGGCCCAAAATTCAACATTCCAGAGAGCATTTAAAAAGTTTTCGACGTTTGCTCTTATTTTTACAATGCTGCAGTTTAGGGAAATTAATAAGAAAAAGATGGGCCGCAGATTCTCCAAAAACGAGAAAATTATGGCAAATTATATCGTTGGTTAAGGAATATTTTTGTACTGCCGTCGCCATTGACACTAAGCAGATTGCTTTCAACAGCTGCACTGAAAGCAGGCATCAATGAAAGCATTTTTGAAAATTTAAAAATGAGAGTAGAAAAAATGAAACAGACTGACAAACTGTGCTTGTTAATGTTTGACGAAATTTCTATTGCACCTCATTTCGACTACAATAGAAGAAAGGACGAATTAGTTGGCTTTGTAAATAGTGGCAAAAATATTGATAAAAAAATAGCTGACCATGCAATAGTGTTTATGATTAGAGGTATATCAAAAAATTATAAACAGGCAGTAGCATACAGTTTTTGTGCAGGGAGCACAGCAAAAATAGAATTGGTCCGCCAAATAAAAGAAGTGATCCGGAATTTAAATTCAACAGGCCTCAATGTTTTGGCCACTGTTTGTGACCAAGGGGCTTCGAACAAAAGTGCCATAAATTATTTAATAAAAGAAACAAAAGAAAAATATTTAAGAAATAACAAAGATTGGAACAAAAGAAATATATTTGAAATTGATGAAAAAGAAATTGTGCCCCTATTTGATGCACCACACCTCATCAAAGGAATTAGAAATAATTTACTAAACAAGGACCTGATATATGTTAAGAATGGTGTGCAAAAAACTGCAAAATGGGATTTCCTCATTAAATTACACGCAGAAAATCCATCATTTATGGGCTTGAGAATGTTGCCTAAACTAACAGACCAGCATGTTATACCTGATAAAATTAAAAAGATGAAGGTGAAATGTGCAACCCAAGTCTTCGGCAAATCTGTTGCTATAGCTATGGGTTATCTAGCAGGTGAGCTTTATTATATTTTATTGAATATTCATAATATTATTACTAACTACAGTCCATTTTTTACACATGTCTTATTTAGTAAGCAATCTTGGCATGTCTTTAATGAAATTCGTTTTTAAATAATAATTAAAACATAATAATTACACTAGCTAACAAAAAATATTTTCTAACACCTGACTAAGGCTTTTTAGGGTTCCGTACCCAAAGGGTGCTAACGGGACCCTTTTACTCTCGCTACGCTGTCCGTCCGTCCGTCCGTCTGTCTGTCACAGGGCTGTATCTTTGTAACGGTAATAGATAACCAGTTGAAATATTCACAGAATATGTGTTACTATGCTGTATATCACGACAAATACTAAAAATTAAAAAAAGTCTTAAACTTATGGGGGTCCATACAAGAAACCACGAAAAACATGCATTTTTTTCAACGTTTTTGTTCCTTCTCTATCTTCAAAACGGTGATACATACCAGCCTCAAACTTGGTCTGATTATAGTGCATACTATGAAGTTTAGCAACAAATACTAAAACTAGGGAAAACATAGACATATGTGGTTGTACCTACGTAAGAAAGAGATGCAAAAATTCACATTTCGCGTACGTCCGTTGATGTCTTTTGATAAACTCTCGTAAATTAAATCAGTTTTTATGGGGTATCAGGTCGTTGAGAGACACGGAACCCTTACTGCGCGAGTCCGACTCGCACTTGGCCGGTTTTATTTATTTATGACCTGATCCAATAATCACACCGATAAAAAAATGCTTTATTCAGGTGGGAGACAGTCAAATTATTTTTCTCGGCTAGAGAGCCTTTCACGTTTCACAGCCGTCTTGCTCTAATTGTAGTACTTTTTTTTTCAATATTTCAAGAGATTTGAGGCGAAATTGATAAATTTGTTCTATAAACATCCTTCAGGGTAACATTACGAATATTTGAAACACATTTTTATCTTAATTTGTTGCTTAGAAGGAGGAGGCGAAAGAAAAAAATATTCTTTGTTTTTCTTTATATATAAATCATGTATGGAAATAAAACCATTGTTTAAATATTTGTGATGACACTGAAGGATGTTTATAAAATATTTTTTTACAATTTCGCCTAAAATCTCTTTAAATCTTTCGTAGCCATCTCACTCTAATGTTAAGCCTTTTTTGGCTTAAAATTAGAGCGAGATGGCTACGAAACGTGAAGGACCTCTTAAAATACATTATATTTTTCTTTTACATGTCTAGAATTAGTAATTATATTATATCAGAAGTTATTTAAAAAATCAACAATACAAAGAGACCTACCAAGATTATTTACTAAATAAGACAAGTAAGAAAAAACAGATTGTATTTTTCTTTTTTGATGAAATTTACTGTAAATTTATTAGTATTCGAATGTACTAACCATTTTATAATGTATTTACTGACACGACTGGATCTCTGTTATCTTATAAATAAACGAATTATTACAATTATTATAAAAACAATGATTCACCTTTGTTATAATAATAATTTAATTTATTTATAAGATAACAGAGATCCAGTCGTGTTATGTTATTTTTTTACCAAAAGACAATAATTGTTGTACTATATGACAGTATTACTTTTCAGAAAACGGAATATTGCCTAAAGAAGCCACAGCCACAGCTGAAATACTTGTATTTTTCGTTGACCTATTCGATTCTGTTAATGGAAGCTATGAAAATTCACAAAAGCGATCAGGGAAGGTATTATTGCACTCAGTGAGACCAAATTCCCCTCACTTCAATGTCTGGAAAGAAGCCAAAAGAGTAATGAAAACTATGAAATTTGTGACAAAAAAAGGTGGCAAAACTTGTGTTGTGCCATCAATCTCCAATTGGATAATGACTTTAGAAAATTTTGAATATTTGACCAATAAATTGTTCCAGGAGCACAAGTGTAGATCCATATGGCTCAGACATTTTAAACAGGATCCTTTGGAAAACTTTTTTGGCTGTGTTCGTAGTCATGAGGCAAGGAACACAAACCCGACGAGTGCAGGCTTTGAAAATTCCTTTGCTGCTTTACTTATAAATAATTTAAATAGCGTGCACTCTGCAGGTTCTAATTGCGAGAAAGACATGTGCAACGACAGTTTGTTTCATACATTAGGCCGATTATTTTTTAATAATAAACAAACTTGTGCTCCTGTTGAAATTGATTTTAATATTTTTATAAATAGTGATCATATCATGTTGGACTTTAAAAACAAAATACAAAATGTTAAAATTAAGGCGCAAATTTCTTATGTGACCGGGTATGTTGTAAAGAAATTAAAAACAATTTTCAAAAATTGCAAAATGTGCAATGCTTGTTTTTGTACAAAAAATAAAGATGGTTTGAATTATATTCAAATGAGAGATTACTCAATAGATAATAAGTATTTGACATACCCTACTGAAGAAGCCATGGAATGTTTCTCGCAACAGCAAGACATGATTACATATATTATAAAAAACAATGAGACTATTGGTCAAATAAAAAATTATATTAAGACTGTGTTAAGTGCTGTTTGTGATTATAATTTTACAAAGACATTAAATATTATTAATATTATTATTATTATTATTCCGGAGAAGAACCGGAGTGACTGACATAGCTTGTAGGATCAGTAAGCTGAAGTGGCAGTGGGCTGGCCATGTCTGTCGAAGGACCGATGGCCGTTGGAGCAGACGAGTCCTTGAGTGGAGACCGCGAATCGGCAAACGCAGCGTAGGGCGCCCCCCTGCCAGGTGGACCGACGACCTGAAGAACGTGGCTGGGGGGGACTGGATGCGGAAGGCAGAGGACCGAGCGTTGTGGCGCAACTTGGGAGAGGCCTATGTCCAGCAGTGGACTGCGATAGGCTGAGTTGATTAAATATTTACTAGTGATAGACAGGACAAAACGACCAAAATCGTAATCCAATACTTGTCACTAATTGGTAACAAGTCTCTTAGTCTAATGTCATACCCCTGCCTGTTAGGTCGCGTTTGTGTGTTGACAGTATAGCTACAACAACAAAAAATATCGGAGAAAATATGCCGTGTTGCGCATTGCGATATTGCAAATCACGTTATGGCAAAATTACTGGATCTGACTTCAGTTTATTTTCGTTAGTATTTTTTACATTTATCTAGTAAATCGAATATAATAAAAAAAAATCGTAAATTATTCTAGAACATGTGCTAATATTGTAATAAGCGCCATCTATTGTTGAGTAGCTTTACTACTGCCTTGTTAGAGATGTGATGTTTATCGATTTTGTTATCGATAGTAAATAATAAATATATAACATTAAAAATATAATACTGTTTAAGTATTGAATGCAAAAATATTCATGTCATTTAAATATAAGTATATGAACAAGTGCTATTCGTTCAAGTATGTTGCTGCTATTGTAGGTTTCCGCCAGTAAATAATGTAGCACGTGAGAAGTGGATACGGTTTGTTCAAATAGATCGCAGAGAAGAAAATTGGCTTCCATCTGCTGCGTCAAAATTATGCTCAAAGCATTTTAGAAGAGAAGACGTCTACTTCGGAAAGAAAGGTCGAGCAGTTTTAAAAAAGGGATCGGTACCTTGTACTACAAATGAAGTAAGTTGTACTTTTACTTTATTTTAAGTTGTACAACCTAGTAAAATAGAACACTGCCTGTAGTCCTTATTTTTATTCAAATCGTTTCTTAAAAACGGATTTTTAGAGTTCCGTGCCTGCAAGGTTTACGGAGTCTTATTATGACTTCGCTATCTGTTTATCCGTCTATCAACGGCTTCTATCTCAAAAACAAAATAGAAATTGAATGTTGCAGTTTTACTTTCGGCTGCATTAGCAACCGAGTTTCACAACCAGTCATCATGAAATAAAAAACTTTAATGCAACTAGTTACCGAAGAAGATGCGACGGAAAGGGAAATTTTCAGTTTGTATGTTGATTTGGCACGAAGCAACAAAAATACTTTCCATCCCGATCCAATACGAGGTTCTAAATTTAATATAGTTAAGTGCAAGTTTGACTCACACTTAAACGTTATTTTTTATAATTTCAAGATGATGAAACAAACACCGAAGACACCAGACTTACTACACCAGTCAATGTTCATGTTTCAGACACTGAGTCAATCTTTGACACTCCGCGAAAAATTGCTTTGAAGGCGCAAGTTCTCAAATTACAAAAACAAAAAGCCCACCATCAGGCTAAAATAAAAAAACTAGGCCAACAAAACAGATATTTAAAACGTAAAATATTAAACTTAAAAGATTTTGTTAACCATTTAGAAAAGAAATTCGATATCCAAAAAAACGTGTCAAACTCTCTTAGAGCTACCGCAGAAACTCAAGCTCTTTATGATAGACTCAATAGAAATTCCACAAGCAGAGGGTTATCCCGTCGTAAATTTAGTCCGGCTATTCGTAAATTTGCTTTGACTCTTCATTATTACTCTCCTGCCGCGTACAAATATGCCAGAAAATGTTTCAATAACGTTTTTCCGCATACAAGAACATTACGCAGATGGTATGTTAGTGTAGACGCACAACCTGGTTTTACTAATGAATCGTTTCGCGCTTTGAAATTAAAAAGAATCAAAACAGGAAGGGAATTAATTTGTTCTTTAGTTTTCGATGAGATTTCCATTAGACGTCAAAAAATATGGAACAGCAAAACTTATGAAGGTTTCGTCAATTTAGGTTTTGGTGACATAAGAGATGAAATAGCTTCTCAAGCGCTTGTTTTCATGGTAGTATCACTTGATCAAAAGTGGAAAATACCAGTGGGATATTTTTTCATACACAGTATAACAGCTGAATTTAAAGCTACATTAATCAAGCAATGTTTAAGCTTATGCCACGAAGTAGGCGTTAAAATAGTCAGTATGACTTTCGATGGTGCTCCAACAAATTTGAGTACTGCAGAAATATTAGGTTGTAAATTGTTGAGTGACCCAGATAATTTAAAGACAGATTTTCCTCATCCAGCTAATCAAGAAAGTGTTGTGATATTTCTTGACCCCAGTCATATGATAAAATTGATTAGAAACACATTCGAAAGCAAAAAGATGTTTTATGATGCACAAAATGAGGAAATAAAATGGTATTTATTGGTGTCTTTAAATAAACTGCAAACAAATGAACAGTTACGTTTTGCCAATAAATTGACAGATAAACATATAAATTTCCGAAACCAAATAATGAAAGTCCGATTAGCGACCCAATTATTAAGTAGAAGTGTAGCTAAAGCCTTATTGCTTTGCAATGAGCTACTCACAGGAAAAGTATTTGAGAATGTTTCTGGGACAGTAAAATTTATAACAATTATAAATGATTTATTTGATATAATGAATAGTAATAAATATGGAAAATATGGTTTTAAAGAGCCACTAAATTGTAAAAATATATCAACTATTCTTAATTTTTTTGAACTAGCTAAGAATTACATACTTTCCCTAAAACAGTACATAAAAATAAGAAAAGAAATAAAGCGTCGCAATCTCCCAAATAGAATCATTTTAAAAATAATAAATAAGCGATTGGTTGATACCATTAATAAAACTGGTTTTTTAGGATTTTTAATTAACATTCAAAGTCTGAAAACTTTGTTTGAAATAGTAGTAAAGACACATAAAATTGAATACTTGTCAACATATAGGCTCAGTCAAGACCACCTCGAGTTGTTTTTTGGATGCATAAGAAGACATGGGGGTCATAACAACAACCCTAATGTTATACAATTTAAAGCGGCATATAAAAAGATTTTAGCAAATTTAGAATTACGTGATTCGTTTTCAGGCAACTGTGCTCCAATGGATAACTTTAGCATACTTACTTGTTCTTCCGTAGAAACAGTTAATAGTACTTGCTTACTAAGGGAAGTGGATAATGAAGACTTTCAGTTGGGCGAGGTTCTTGAGAAGGAATTCGAAACTGATTTCAGAGTTAGTGAAAATTGCGAGCTTTTGAATGGGATATTAAATGAAGCATATGTTTCTGTAGGAGCTTATCAAATTATCGGCTATATTTCTGGTTATGTGTCTCGTGTACTAAGCAGGAAAATCAAATGTGAAGTTTGTGTGTCAAGCTTCAAATGGAAAATTAGATTTTCATAAATTAATCACAATAAAAGATATGGGTGGGTTATGTTTTTCTAGTAAAAGCGTTTTTGATGTGTGTAAGGCCACAGAAATATTCATTAGAAAACTTATTAATGAAAATGATGGTAAAGGTCTATCTGCAAAGCACAGTATTGATTTTATTAAAACGAAAGTGTTAAAAGTATTCTTAAATTCGAATATTTTTGAGGGCCTAATTATCCACTCGTTTGAGAGCCCTGCGATGCTCAACCACAGACTATATTTAATAAGATCTATAATAGAGACTTATGCTAATATTAAACTTCGATATGTTGCAAAGTTCGACCCCGGTCTTCAGAACAAATCTAAAAGGCAAAAGTTTACAAAACTGATTTTATTTGATGGGACGTAAAATCATTAATTACTTTTATTCCAAATTATTATTGCAAGTAATTTTTAATATGCAGCAATATGTCATATAGATTTAGCCGTCGCTGCGCTGTTTTCGAAACCTAGAATAAAAAAAAATCTAAAGAATTTGCTGCTGACATACACTAGTCCTGTGATCCTGTGTGTTTGTCCTGTTACCTTTGCATGTAATATGTATATTTTATGTATGTGTGGCAAAATAAATGGTTTAAATGGTTTAGAGCCTAAGTCGCTAACCGGACTTCCATTTTTTTTCCGATTTATTAAAATCTGTATATCACCGTAAAACTAAATCGACCGCAAGAAAACTCGATACAACAAATGCAATAGCCGGTAGCCATTGAAACATAAAATTGAAACAGGGAAGCAGTAAGATCGAATTTAGAATGTTACTATGGTAAAACCAAAACTATGCACTCTCGATCGAAAGATTTGATTTCTAAAAAACGTATTTTGAAACCGATTTCAAAACCTAAAATCTAATTTATATCCGCTTGCGTATAAATTCTACAACGCTAATGTTTAAGGGCAGGCATTGATAAAAATAGGGTCCATTTGATTCAAAATACTGTCATTTGTAGATGAGATGTGGATCTAATTGTTGTATAATATGATTTTTACTAGATTTTGATGTAAGAAAAACACAATTTGACAACATTTTCTCGACAGAATTATTTTCTAAAGTTAGCTTAATTTTTTAAATTTTTCGCATAGCGTATGAAAATGGTAGTGATTTCACCCATCTTTCTCCATCTGTAGATTAGCAAGGGGCTTTTCCATATTCCTAAAATATTACGTCACTATTTTCGTGTATGATTTGCTGGCTTTTGGGAAATGTGTTCCTCACTAGTTTAATATTATGACAAGGTAAATTGCTACCTTGGATTATTTTTATGAAAAAATGAGGTTTTCAAATTATCCAAGGTTAAATTACACCGTAAATCTGCAGGTATAACTAAATTAGAGGGTAAGCCATCAAAAGTTCAGAAACAGCTTAACGTTTTGTCATCTATGAAAAAATATCCCACAGGGAGAGGCTATGTATGTTTTTGGTCATGAATTACATAAGTAGTTCATAGATAGCCTCCGCCTGCGTGATTTGATACTTTCACATATACTTACCTACACAAGTCTTGTCAGTTCAGTTATCTTTTCAGTTATTTTTACACGCAGTCGGGTTTTATGGTTTTGTTAATTATGTTTTTAATTTTTTTTTTGTAGTTTAATCGCGCTATTAATTATTTTTTTAAGTCACACATAAACATAATTCAATTTTTAACGTTAAATATTTAAAAAAAAACATGTTTAACCGGATTACATCGCGTATATTATTTAAATTGGTTTTCCTGACGTTTCGAAAGCTTTGCAGCGTTCGTGGTTGAATATTTAATTGTTTTTTAGCATTTCTCATTCCAATTTACATTTAAACATGTAAGTTGTGTATATTTTTGTAAACCTTTTATAAAACCCTTTCTTTTGATACCCCACTCGATAGGTTTTGAGGGAAAACAAATTTTTGAAGACGTTTAATATGGCGCCAAAAGCGGCCATTTTAATTTTTATAATTTTGATATACCCAGTGTCACTCTCACAATTAAATGAATAATAAATAAATAAAATAAATATTTTAGGACATTTTTACACAGCACCATCTATCTAGTCCCAAACTAAGCAGAGCTTGTACGGTCGACCGCACGTCGGTGGTAAAACTTTGACATCAGCAGCTGTTATATGGTGGTTACATGGGTGCTGATGACTGCGCTGATTGTGCCAGTAGGCGCCGTTGCCTGCGCTGATTGCGCCAGTGGGCGCAGATGCCTGCGCTGAATGCACGCGCCCGTGAGCGCCGATGACTGAGCCGGCAGGCGCTGATGCCTGAACTGCACTTGAGTTGGCGTTGGCTGTGTACTATAGCCGATTAATTCTGAAGGTCATGTATTTTTTTTTTTTTTTTTTTTTTTTCGATGGAGTCGTACAGTGTCATTTGTGCTGCTTTATTTTGCTTTGTTTAAGGTCATGAAACTTGAGCCATCCATGGGTCAGCACTGATGTCCAAGCTGGTGGGTGCTGATGCCTGTGCTGCCGTCTGCACTGATGTCTGCGCCGTTGCCTGCGCTGACAACACGATGTGGCTGCGTTTGAGTGGGCTGCGTAGTTGCCTATCAATTCTGAATGTCATAATTTTTGTAAGAACATGGTCGTGAGATTATGTGCGCCGGGAGGCAACATGTTGCCAGATGGCCGAATGTCACGATTTCCGAAATTATTAGAATTTGTTACGTATTTTTGATAAACTAATTCGATAAAAGTAGTTCTATTGGTTCAGTTTATGACATTGCTGATGTTTTATTTTGTTAGTAAGTCAGATTATAGCTGTTAAATTCATATTAATAGTTAACGATGATTATTGTTATATTATTTGATGATTTATTTACAAGCAATCTTATTAGATTTGGATCGTTTTAGTATTTTGTAAACACATGGCGTAGTTTCGCGCGGTATTTTATCGTTAAGGCGCGAGCGCGACGTCCTGAGTTTATAAAAACTGATTGTTATTCTGGGAGGGGGGACAGTTTGCTTTACTTTAAGTTCTTGACGTAGTACGACCTATCTATTACCTGACACTGCTTGTCCTCATTTTGTAATAATCTTGTGAAATAGTAATCAGGAATCTTGTAAAATATCCTTACGAATAATTGTGATTGTTATTGTAAAACTGTTAAAGTGACTGACTAACCTTAAATACAGTGCTCTCTAGGGTTGAGTCTTAATGTGACTATTATTTACCATACCCCTTGGTCCCTGACAGTTCTAATAGGTTTGAGCTTAATATTCAATATAAAGTTATAATATAAAGAATATAAAGTAAAAATAAAAACGTTTTTAGATTTCATGACAGCAGTAAGGGAGGTTTTCGAGCTGAAGTGTTACCACTGTCATTCAGTCGACTGTACTATGGGTACTAGACAATGGATATAATACTTATATACTCTTTTTTTTGTAAATACATATTTATAATATACAAAAGAAACACCCAGACCAACACAAACACTTATGTTCATCACACACATATTTGTGTCCTGTGGGAGTCGAACCCACAACCTCGTGATCAGCAGTCCGACACTCGAACCACTAGACCACGGACGCCGTCAAAAGACGAATCTAACGACACCTCTCAAGCTAAAATCCATCAAGCCGTGTAGGCTACAGAGCGTGACGCGCGCAAAGAAACATACATACATACTTACATACACACATACACTTGAAAAAAATAACCTTCCTTTTGGCGCATTCGGGTAATAACGGTCTGTTTTATGGTGTCAAAAAAATAACATTTATCGATATTATCGATACTCTGATAAATGGTAACACCCCTACCACAAGTTTCTAGTTTCTACTTTGCGTCACCCAGAGTTGCCAGACCTATAGATTTTTCTGTAGATCTATGGATTTTTGAGGTCGCCTACGGTTATACGGATATCGATAGAAAATCTATGGATTTTTGACCGTAATAAGTTATTCTCTCTATTTAATGTACATAAAAACACACTTTAAATGATAATGCACTGACACGGGCAGAGAGAAAAAATTTTAAGACTTAATAAAATTGTTTTTCTGTCATAGACACGTTTTGCTTATGTTTGTTTAGTTTCCAATATTTATTTACCAGATTTAAACTATATTAGGAGTAAAGGCCAGTCTAAATAGTCAGACAAAGCTTTAAAAAGGTTTCTGGATCTACGGTTTTATAAAGGGGAATCTACGGATTTCTAGATTTTTCAAGCTTAACTCACGGATTGAAAATCGGATCTGGCAACACTGGTCACCTACCGGGCGATAGCTGAATTATATTTTACACTCTGTTTTTTTTATTTGTCTTATTTAGTAAACAATCTTGGCATGTCTTTTTTAATTCAAGCTGTCAATAATAATTATTAAAAGACATTATTTTTAACCGACGAAAAAAAGGAGGAGGTTCTCAATTCGACGCGTATTTTTTTTTTTTTTTTTTTTATTTTTTTTTTTTTTTTTATGTATGACCACGCATAACTTTTTACAGAGTGGTCCGATTTTGATGATTCTTTTTTTATTGGATAGGGTATATCTTGAAGTTGGTCCCATTTGAATTTCAAAATCAAAATCCACCCCTAAGGGTAGTAAAACAGGGGATGAGTGTTTGTTCACCCACTGAATTCTTACCTGTTAACCGATTCTGTTGAAACTTGACATACATAAATATAGTTCTAGACACTACGACATAATGGAGACCTGGATTTAGAGTTTAACCACAAAAAAATGAAAAATAAAACTTTTTAACAAAAAATTGAACCGACGAAAACAGAAACTGAAAAGCGAAAAATAACTAATTATGAGTCGGCGCCAAACAACCAATCAACGAAGATCATTAAATTACTTTAAATAAATAATAAAAACAACGTCACATCAAATACAACGTGAGATTTTCAACGATAAACAATAACTTTCCAAAAATGCGTTCTCCGCTCGGCCACTTCCAACTTACACGCACTATGCTTGTTAAAAGTTCGTTTGGCGCCGACTCATAATTAGTTATTTTTCGCTTTTCAGTTTCTGTTTTCGTCGGTTCAATTTTTTGTTAAAAAGTTTTATAACAATTCCACACACTTAATAACATTCTTTAACCTAATTACATGTGCAGAACTAGTAATTATATTTTATCAGAAGTTATTTCAATAAAGAGATATGCCAAGATTGTTTACTAAATAAGACAAGAAAGAAAACACAGACTTGAATAATTTAATACGTGTTTCTGCTATTTCACGTTAGATGTCGTCATTGTAACTTGGGATCACAGTTTTTCTTTGAGTTTTCGTTTGATAGCCTCTCTATGCCCTATATTAAATCTCTTTGTAATTTTATTAAATGCCTCGAGCACAAAAGTCTGGTGGTGGCAGAAATGCAAGATTTGTTGTGCAGATTTTTCTTATGTAATTGGTGTAAGGACACAAATAAAATTATAAAAGGTGTAAGAACCGATTACGATGTTGATGACAAAGTACAAGAAATGGCTCGCCAATATTATATGAAAAGAAATAAAAAATAATAATTGTTCTATGATTGTTTTCTTTTACCTATTTTGAGCCATTTTCATTACACCATGTTTTCCATTTGTATATGGTAATGAAAATGACTCGAGTAATTCAACTTAAGTAAGAAAAACAAAAAATATATAATATATATATACCAGGCCCCTCAGAAAGTATTGCGAAAAAAAGTTTTTATATATGGGAGACTGGCCAGTTATAATGTTTTTCGAAAATATGATTATTTATAAGTAAAAATAAGTAAGTTCCAATTTCAAAATTTCCCTCCACATTTTTTGCGAGTTAATTCAAAGTATTGTGTCTCACTGAAATATGGATCTGCGCCGGGAACATTTTAGAGCTATGATTTTATACGATTTCAAGTGTCGCCTGAAACCGGATGAATCGTACGATAGACTTCAAATGGCATTCATGGATGAAGGCCCTTCCAAGGCAACCGTGTATCGTTGGTATAACGAATTCAAGCGCGGTCGACCAACTTTGGGGGATGACGAAAGAAGCGGTCGCCCTTTGACGGCTGTTACCGAAGAAAACGTGCTAGCAGTGAAAATTTTAATCCAAGACAATAGGCGAATTACATATCAGGAGATTCAACACATATTGAAGATTGGATCGGGAAGCGTTCACGAGATTCTACACAGCCATCTTCGCGTGAGGAGGATAGTATCACGCTGGGTGCCGCACAACCTCACCGATGCTCAGAAGCAGGCCCGGGTGGAATGGTGCCGTGATATGCTTAACAAATTTGAAGCAGGCTCGTCTCGGCGTGTTTACGACATCGTTACAGGTGATGAGTCCTAGATTTATCAATACGACCCAGAAACCAAGCGCCAGTCGACTGTTTGGGTGTTTCAAAATGAGCCAACGCCTACCAAAGTGAAGCGATCTAGAAGCGGGGGTAAGATTTTGATCGCTAGCTTTTTTAATTTGACTGGCCACTTGGTATCAATTCCCTTACGGGATCAAAGAAGCATTAATGCCGAATGGTATACTACCAAATGTTTGCCAGAAGTTTTCTCTGTTATAAGCAACAAGCGACCAAACACAGGGCTCCGCGGGCTACTGCTCCACCACGACAATGCACCTGCGCACACCGCACTCAAAACGAGGGACTTCCTGGACAGCACGCCAGTCAAACTCCTGGGTCACCCTCCTTACAGCCCTGATCTAGCACCGTGTGACTTCTTTTTATTCCCAAAAATAAAAAATCAGCTCAAAGGGATACAATTTTCGTCGCCGGAAGATGCGCTGGCTGCGTTCGAGCAGGCTGTGAACGAGGTGTCTGCGGCGGACTGGAAAAAGTGTTTTGAAAACTGGTTTAGGCGCATGAATCTTTGTATAGAGGCTGGTGGAAAGTACTTTGAAAAGATTTGATAAAAATGTATGTACGTATAGAACAATTTTTTTTAGTTTCGCAAAACTTTCTGAGTGTCCCACGTATATAGGTAGTATAGGTAATTACGTATTACGTTACGTTTACGTTTTGCCATCTATATAATTATGTGCACCAAGGTATGTTGTAGAGTAGTGTAACTCGTTAAATTGACAATAGATGGCGCTGCAACTAAAAAGGTTAGACTGACTACTCTATCTCAGTCTATTCAATGTACTCTGTGGCGCTTAGTTGAAAAGCGGCAAAAGCGTAAAAAAATTCGTTGGCAGAAAAAAGCACAACGTTTGAACACGCTTACGATTTTAAGTCGTTTTTCCCAACTTTAGATTCAAGCCCCGACTGTCCGATCCCTTTAAAGCGACCTTGGACGGTAGGCTATCATCGCGGATTTGATCGCGTTTGGGGCGCGAGTTTCGCTTCTAGTCTTCTCTTTTCTTATGGTTTCGGCATAAAATAGGTAATAATACGAGTATAGAAACGAATCTCTTTTGTACGGGCCCCAAATGCCGCCTTTTATATACCTACTTCCCTCTTCAGCTCCTAACAACTAACTCCTCTACTTTCCTTAATTTTGCTTTTAAATCTAGTCAAATAGCGGAACCAGTTGCGCCAGAAAGTCCGTTTTGTTTAGATATTATAGGGAAAATGTCTCGAATTCCGCGTTTCTTTAAATTTTTCTGTATAATAAAGAAAAGCTTCCCCAACGTTTAAATGTCGTAAGCAAACTTCAATTGACATTATGTTATTAACTGTTTATTATTTCGGCATTATACAATTTATTTACACCAGCGGTACTCTAAGTGTGTTCCGCGGAACCCTAGGGTTCCGCGATACCCCTGTAGGGGTTCCGCAAGAATTTAGAAAAAAAAAACAAAACACCTCTCTCTGGTCACTGGTCGAACGTTTTGAATCCGCCCGCCGCGCGTATACTTGTGAGCGCGCAGTCCCTTTGATAAAAGCCGCCTCTGAATTAGACGCTATAGTTGTGAACAAGCAACTTTCGGCTCTATCTTCAAAAGCATAAAGTCGAGATTGTTTACAACGCATTTTTTTGTATTTATATTTTTATTTCCGCTTTTTGTTTATCAAAGGCGCCGACTCGAGTATTTTTGAGAATGTTCGAGTTCGAGTCTAGGACTAAGTATAAAAGCGCTATTATATAAAAAAAGTCGCGCCTCGTCAGTCAGTTGACGATTAGCGTTCGGAGCGATAAGTTCGTACCTACCTACTTACAAGCTGGCTAGCCTGCTGCCTTCTTGTAAGTTCTACTGCCCGCTGTATTCTGATTGTATCAGTTTTGTACATTTCTTCTTTGGACTAAACTTTGTCTCATAAACGCAGTAACGATTGTGCATTATTTTGACCCTACCATCCTGACGTGTAACATTATTAATAAAGAAGAATGGAACGTTGGCTTAAAGGTGTTAAACGTGTTGCAACGACATCTTCTAATGACGCTGAATGTTCAAAAGCAGTACGCGCGGAGAATACAGCAATTACCGATCCAGACGATGATGCCACGACGTCAAGCTCCACGGTTTCAAAGACGAAAAAAAGGAAGTATGATGAATCATATATCAGTTTCGGATTTGTTGATTCCAACGGCTCACCTCTCTGCATGTTATGTAGTAAACTGCTTTCTAATAGTTCCATGGCACCTGCCAAATTACGCAGACATTTAGAAACTGTACACCCCGAGTCTAAAGACAAGAATAAAGAATTTTTTGTTCGTAAAAAAGAACAGTTATTGGAAAGTCAAAAAAATATGATGCATGTAACACAAACTATCAATGAAAAGGCCACGGAGGCATCATATTTAGTTAGCTATCGCATTGCACAAGCAGGTGAAGCGCACACTATCGCTGAGAATTTAATAAAGCCATGTGTGTTAGACATAACAAAATGTATGCTCGATGAAAAATCTGCAAAGCATCTTTCTACTGTACCGCTATCAAACGATACTGTTTCACGGCGAATCCATGATCTGGCAAGCTACGTCAAACAAGAACTAGTTGCACGTCTACAAAAAACACGATTCGCCTTGCAAATGGATGAGTCAACTGATGTCACTGGTCTGGCTATCTTGCTGGTTATCGTGAGATATCCATATGAACGTTCTTTTGAAGAAGACATGCTTATGTGTTCACCGCTGCCCACAAACACTACCGGGGAAGAAATTTTTAATAAAATAAACATATTTTTTAAAGAAAATAATCTTAGTTGGAACGATTGCATTGACATTTGTACAGATGGGGCCAAGGCGATGACAGGTAAAACAGCAGGAGCAGTATCACGAATAAAAAGTAAAGCGCCTAATTGTAGTTCCAGCCATTGTATTCTGCATAGACAAGCACTTGCGATGAAGCAAATGCCGTCAAATCTAAAATTAGTTATGGATGAAGCGGTAAAAATAATTAATTTTATCAAATCACGACCACTACAATCCCGATTGTTCTCATTATTGTGTGAAGATTATGGCAGCAAACATAAAACACTGCTGCTCCATACAGAAGTGCGATGGCTGTCTCGGGGTAAAACTTTAACAAGGCTATTTGAACTTAGAGCCGAGTTACAAATGTTTCTTTCAGCAGATACAGTTTCTTTTAATTTGAAAGACCGTTTGTATGATAAAACTTGGTTGTTCCGATTGTCTTTTATGGCGGATATCTTTCAAAAACTGAACGAATTGAATTTATCATTGCAAGGTAAACAGACAACAGTGTTCCAGGCCTATAACAAAATAACTGCCTTCAAAAGAAAATTAGATTTTTGGATTATTTGCGTTGGTAAGAGAGAAATAGAAAGCTTTACGTCACTCAGTGAGTTTGTTAGCGATAACGACTCGGAAATGTTTCAAGATGATGTGTTTGAAGAATTGGTCCAATATCTCACTTCGATGCGCGCATCTTTTGTAAAGTATTTTCCCGAAGAACATAATACAAAAATGAAGCTGAATTCATGGATTCATAATCCTTTTTTACCCAACTTGCAAAAGCCCGAAAGTATGT
Source organism: Asteroscopus sphinx (assembly GCA_949699075.1). Taxonomy (NCBI): domain Eukaryota; kingdom Metazoa; phylum Arthropoda; class Insecta; order Lepidoptera; family Noctuidae; genus Asteroscopus; species Asteroscopus sphinx. The sequence continues at coordinate 157,657 of OX453006.1, forward strand.
CAAACGAGATATATGAATCTCTTTTAGAAATGTCATCAGACACAAGTATGGAGTCACTGTTCAAAACGACGCCTCTCAACGATTTTTGGTGCAGAATCCGTGATGAATATCCAATGCTTGGCAGAATGGCTCTGAATATTCTTCTCCCGTTCCCAACAACATATTTGTGCGAAACAGGATTCTCAACCTATGCAGCCACGAAAACAAAATATCGCAATAGACTGGACGCCGAACCTGATATGAGACTTCAAATGTCTTCTATCAAACCTGATATCAACCAATTGATGAAAAATAAAAAACAGTTTCATACCTCCCATTAGTTAAGATTTTTTTATTTTTAATATCTTCTATTATTGTACTTGGCATGTGGTTAAAGTAAGTAATAATTAGTAACTGTTACATTGTACTTTTATTATGCTTATATAATAAAGAATACACTTTTAAAAACTATTGTTTTATTGTAGGGTTCCGTCAAGTATTTTGCTTGTCAAAAGGGTTCCGTGACCAAAAAAGTTTGAGAACCGCTGATTTACACTTTTACTATTTTGGAATTATACAATTTATTTACACATTTTTTACTAATATTGCATTATTTTCTGTCATAGAACTCCAATGTGTATGAGATGGTTACAATTTTTTATAGGTGATTAAAATGTAAAATGTAAGTATGGTGTGGCCATTATTTATTTATTTATTTAATTCTTTATGCACAACAGGGTACAAAGGCGGTCTTAACGCCATAGGCGTTCTCTACCAGACAACCTTAGGGTAATGCAGAGACAAAGAATAGGGTAGATGCACCAGTAAAGTAGTAAAATATGTTTCGTACTACGGACTTATAATTACATATAATAAAAAATAAAAAAAATAGATAAATACATATGTACATTATACATATAATAAAATATATATATTATACATACCTACATATATAACTATAAATATATAACATCAAGATAATTCAAAGTCGAGCTGAATCTGCTAAATTGTTTTCACGGAAATATTTCCTTAACTTATTTTTAAAGGCGAGCCGACTGTTAGCCATCCTGATTTCCTGAGGAAGCGCATTCCATAATAGGATAGATTGCACGAAGAATGTAGAGTGAACGAAGTCAGAGCGGTGAGAAGGACATTGGAGAAGACGATTATTAGTGGAGCGGAGATATTTAGTATGACTTGTACATAGATACTGAAAATGAGAAGTTAAGTAAGAAGGAGAATTGGGAGAGAAAAGTAAAGAGAATAGAGTAGTTAATGCCCTCATATGCCTACGTTGGCGGATAGGCAACCATTTTAGAAGCAAACGATACTCAGACACATGGTCATATTTACGAAGATTAAAAACGAATCGAATGCAGTTGTTAAGAAGCCGGTCAAGTTTGTTGAGAAGAACTGCATTCAGGTCAAAGTAGCACACATCACCATAGTCAACAATTGGGAAAATCAAGGCTTGTACAAGCTTTGTTTTAGTATTTGGTGGGAGGAAGTTTTTCAGGCGATAGAGCGACCGTAATGTTCCCGTAACTCTCTGGCTGACACTCGCCACTTGGTTTTGCCAGCTTAAGGTGGTGTCAATATGCAAACCAAGGTCTTTGACACTAGGGCTGAGTGGGATGACCATGCCATTAAATATAATTGAAGGAAGTGTTGCACAGCTCAGTTTGCAACTACTCCAGTGACTCCCTATAACGATGGCTTGACATTTATTAGGGTTCACTTCAACCCCAAACATATCAGACCAGTTTTTTATGGCCATCAAGTCACAATTTATGGCATCTATCGCGTCGGATACATTTTCCACCCTTGCTTGAGAATATAACTGCAAGTCATCGGCATAAAGGTGATAAGAACACTGAAGCTTCTGGGTAATGAAGTTAATAAAAACTGAAAATAGAAGTGGAGAGAGAATGCCGCCTTGTGGGACGCCAGTCTCTAGTTCACTCCAAGTTGAAGAGGATTCCTCAACATGGACAGACTGCTGACGATCCCGAAGATAAGTAGAAAACCACTCCAGCACTTCAGGTGAAACCATAAGATGGGAGAGAATAGATAGGAGAATATTGTGACTGACAGTATTAAAAGCATTGGAAAAATCAACCAGCACTAAAACAGTAACCATGGTGTCTTCCATACCAGCCTTAATATCACCTGTCACTTTGAGGAGGGCGGAGGTAGTGCTATGTCCTGGCCTAAAACCAGACTGAAGAGGATTTAAGAGGTTGTTGAGATAAATGAAACGGGAGAATTGCTTATGGACACAGGCTTCTAGAACTTTGGAAAGGAAGGGGAGGATAGAAATAGGTCGGAAATGGGAGGGTAGAGATGGGTTGGAAATCTTTGGCAGGGGGCAGACATAAGCCTTACGCCACAAGGTAGGAAAAAACCCGGTATCTAGGGAGAAATTTATGATATGGGATATAGCTGGGAGGAGTTGGTCTAGTAATGTGACGATCATTCTACGACTGATATTGTCACAACCCACTGCTTTGGATTTGATGGAGAGAATTATCTTTTTGATCTCACTTTCAGTAGCTGGAGAAAAGTGAAAGGGATTTATGTCAGGATGCGACAGACCAGATATGAAATTCAAAGTCGTTTGTGCGGTTAGACTATCCATAGTCGGAACAGTGGTGAAATGATTGTTGAGGACGTCTAAGCCAATTGAATTAGGAAGGTCTAAATGTCGCGACTTGCCGATACCTAAAGTTTTAAGAAACTTCCAAATATCGGCAGGAGAACAAGAAGATATATTAGCAAGAATATGGCAGCGTTTAGCATTGCGTATCATCTGATTACACCGATTCCTTGCAGTCTTGAAAAGTTTCCAATTGTCTTCAACACGATCTCTTTTGTACTTGCGAAAAGCTCGGTCCCTACACCTCATCGCCATTAGAACCCCCTTAGTCATCCACGGTGCAGGTGGACGCTTAAGTTTAACTTTTTTGACAGGAGCGTGACTGTCATAGGTATCAATCACCAACTGGTTAAAAATTCGAACTTTGTCGTCGACCGTAATGGCCTCCGCTAAAGGTTTCCAGTCGATTTCAGACGCATCCTTATGCAGTTTATCCACGTCCATCCGCGCAAAACAACGCCTGTACAGAACCTTGGGCTTAAGTTTAGGAGGTTTCAGGATATAGGAAAGGAAAATAAGGTCATGGTGAGAAAAACCAGGGGCATCAAGTTGCCCATGAGAGGAAACGAGAGAAGGATTGGAGGTAAGGATTAAATCAAGCCAGGTGTCCTCGACATCCTTGTTGTGGTGAGTGGCTTGAAGAGGGAGAACATGCAGGCTAGCTGACTTGATCAGGTGCAGGAGTTTTCGGGAACGTGGGGAGTTTTGAGCAAGAAGGTTTGTGTTTAAATCGCCCATGATAATGTGTATTTATTAATATTATTAATATTTTTACCATAGACTTATACGGATGTCCTACGCCATATCGAATTACAAAACATCGAACGTCATTTGATCGAACACTATATATCGAACGTCCAAAAAATCGAACGTTCATAATATTGAATGCTCAAAATATCGAACGCTCAATACATCGAGTGTTCAAAATATCGAATGTTTGTTTGATCGAACGTTCATAATATCGAATATTCTTTGTATCCAAATATCAACATATTGGCTGGTTATTTATTAAATATTAGTATAATATCAACCTCTAAATTAGTAAAAAAGACGGAGATTATTTATAACATTTTAATGTGTTATAATTCAAAATTATCACCGTAGTTTGACAAAAAAATACTGGGTGATGAAACAAAAACAAATTAAACTTCGATATTTCCATTAAAAAAACAATTAACATTGAGATTGGCACAGTAGCTCATAAGAGTCTTTAGTTAAATAAAATTATCTAATATAATCAACCTCTTCTCTATGCCAGTGCGAACGCCGTTAGTTCGATTTTTGTTAATAAGAACACGTTATGTCGAAGGTCCGTGTAGTGCCGGACTTAAAGAATAGCACCACCCTTATCTCTTCTCATGGGTGTCGTAAAAGGCGACTAAGGGATTCACCAGAGGATGGGCAGCAGCGTTCTCTGAGTATTTAACCAACCAACTGCGATCGCCAACCCGCCTGCCAAGCGTGGCGATTATGGCATATCCCCCCCTTAATTGGGGGAGGCCTATGTCCAGTAGTGGACGTCTTTCGGCTGTAATGATGATGTCGAAGTTACGTTAGTGCGAAGCAAGTTAGAATTTTACATCGAAAGCTTGTTAGACCGAACGTTTAGGCTCGAAAATTCAACACATCGAATAGATAATCCCGCAATATAGATCTTCAATCTGAATTTTGATTTAATTTCTGACTTTTTCTTTATCTTGAACAGAACTTATTTTACAAGTAATATAGGCAGACAGGCAAGTATGTAGGTTGACAGATAAGCAGACAAAGAAAAAGTCAGAAATTAAATCAAAATTGATGCAGTTTGAAGATCTATATTGCGGGATTATCTGTTCTATGTGTTGAACTGTCGAGCCCTGTCGTTTGGCCTAGCAAGCTTTTGGTGTAAAATTCTTCGAACCAACATGTTTCGCGCTAGTGTTACATCGCACTAATAAGCTTTCGCTGTAAAATTCTTCGAACCAACGTGTTTCGCGCTAACGTTACATCGCACTAATAAGACTTCGAAGTATCGTAGCTTCGCGCTAACGTAACTTCGACATAACGTGTTCGAACTAACAAAAATCGAACTAACGGCGTTCGCACTGGCATAGAGAAGAGGTTGATTATATTAGATAATTTTATTTTACTGAAGACTCTTATGAGCTACTGTGCCAATCTCAATGTTAATTGATTTTTTAATGGAAATATAGAAGTTTAATTTGTTTTTGTTTCATCACCCAGTATTTTTTTGTCAAACTACGGTGATAATTTTGAATTACAACACATTAAAATGTTATAAATAATCTCCGTCTTTTCTACTGATTTAGAGGTTGATATTATACTAATATTTAATAAATAACCAGCCAATATGTTGATATTTGGATACAAAGAATATTCGATATTATGAACGTTCGAACAAACAAACATTCGATATTTTGAACACTCGATGTATTGAGCGTTCGATATTTTGAGCATTCAATATTATGAACGTTTGATTTTTTGGACGTTCGATATATAGTGTTCGATCAAATGACGTTCGATGTTTTGTAATTCGATATGGCGTAGGACATCCGACTTATACATATATAGGGATTTTTACACTAATTCTACATACCTATATATTCCTGCCTATTTTTTGAATAGCAGTATGAGTCTATCATGCTCAAGTAAATGTCATGCTGATGCTGATGGTGGTGTTAGTGTTGGGTTGTTAAGTTCCCTTCAATATGGTTGAGTTAAGCAATGGCTGATGGTTGCGTCATGCTTGTGAACGGGTGCCGTCTGTCAGGACAGGACAGCTCCTACATACTATGGCAACTCTTTTTACGTTTATTTCTTAAGACAATATACCCACTTTTAAACTCTTGTTTATTTCTGACATTAACCTACACTATACTCACATTATTTGATTAAGCAAACAATAACCTATTTTACAGTAGTACATCCATGGAGTTTCTTGCCGGTTCTTCTCCATAGGACCCACAATTTGGAACCGTGCAACTAGAGTCTGACATTTCAAAAGTGCCTGTTAGGAATGTGTCATTCGCAATTGACCGAATCAAATGACCTGGGACGCGAACGATCGGGTCCCTACGAAAATAATTATTTGTTCATTTGATTTCTGCTTGAGCGATTGGCGCATGATTTAAAATTTAAATGTAAACATCAAGAAATTATCAAACGCATGTTAACCCTTAAATTAAACCTTAATTATAGATTTAAATTGTAAATATGTTGTTGGTGTGCCTTGCTTAAATAAATAAATAAATCCATGTTGTTGCCAATTGCCTACATTAATTTTCAAGTAAATTTATTCAAAAACCTTCTGCATTATTAATTGCATTAATTTTATTAATTCAAAACCAAAAAAGTGTGTGTTAATGTAATAAAAACCTATCTTATATTAAAGATGAATGATTTTTCTTATATTATATTATTACCTATCTTATATGATGGTCTATATTTGAAAAGCGAGCTGTAAAGTGTTTACTCATTCATAATCCGATCTGAGAACAGTACACACTAACTACTAGCTACTAATTTAAATATACGGATTGATTGAGCTAAGCTATTGAATCATGTGTTTAGGTTGTAAGTGAACCAAGTAGGTAGGGATCTACCTAATTTCCGCGCGCCAAACTATCAATCGATTGAACGGGTCGTAAGAACCGAGTCATTTTCTCGTGCCTGTAATTAGGTTTATTTGAAATAAAAAACATCTCTGCTTTATTCAAGAATGCCACATGTAGTGTAGTCCAAAACAAATGAATACAGCTGGTTTCCAATTTAGTACTCACATTGAGATGCTGTTGAAGCTATCGCTAGAAGTATCCGTCCAAACAAAACTATTGTCTGAAGAAGATTCCATTCAACTCTTACGTAGGTACTTTAAAAACTTGATGTTTTGATTTAGGTACAAAGACAAAATAACCTCAAACCATCCACGGAAACCAGTGTTGCCAGATGGCAAGATTGAAACTATCGCAGATCGAGGAAAAAATTATCGTATAATTATCGCATACGCTTTCTTATACAAAATTGATATTATAAGGTTTATGTTCAAAGGTTCTAACGATTAGTGTGTTCTTTTTAACACCATAGCTGTGCCCTTCAAAGCTATTTTCGTGTGTTTATGCGTTGCAAAGCTATTTTTGTTTTACAAAAACTTTCGCGGGCTCTCGCACAACAACTTATCAAGATTGTCATTCCAATCGGATGAATGTTATAAGAACACGTACGGGACAAACAGTGACAAACAAAGAAACATTCATTTTTATTTATAGATAAGTTATAAATAAAATCAGAAAATTATTAGAAAAATATAATAAATATTTATTATTGTTCCAGTTAGCAGCGTGTAACAATTAAAACGAAACAATGCAAAGCAGGCATACAAAACAGATAACTAATCCAATTGCACTCAGTCTGAATGTCTGACTCTAGATCTGACTGAACTAGGAATGAACTCACACAGACCGAATAAAATAAACGAGTAGAACAGCCAGAACAGGACGCAGGTATGCAGTTGAAAGCAAAACATAGCTTTTTTCGGTCTTTTTTGTGCATCTTGTTCAGTCTGTCGTATGCGTCACCATAGTGAGAGTGAGTGAAAGAAACGAGAATAATGCCTTAGCTTATTGTTAATTTTGGTTGTTGTCACTCTGCCTCAAAATTATCGCAGTGCTACTTAAATTATCGTATGAATTAGTAAAACTATCGTGCGATACCTTGCTATTATTTTTATCGCAAAGGACTTGAAATTATCGTAAATTTACGATAATTATCGCACGTCTGGCAACGCTGACGGAAACCATCAAAGCAGTGTTGCCGGCAATCACACAAGAAAAAGTCCGAAACTGCATAAGAAATTACCCGAAATTACCCGTTCTGTCAAAAAATAATAATATTATATAAAAAAAATGTATTATCTTTTTTACCTTTTCGTTTATAGTTTTAAATCAGGTATCAAAGGGGCGTCGCGCCACACTGACGTGATAGAAATATTAGGGGGCCTAGGGTGGCGAATATTTGTATATTTATCAAGAATGTCAACCTGTGTGGATTCAGGATTTTGCTTACCCAAAAGTAAGGGAAGATTCTTCGCAGTGGTGGACTAACCCTTTTGGAGGCTCAAAGTGGTGTCTAATGCAGGAAGCCTTTTTTTAGGGTTCCGAAGTCCTACAAGGAACCCTTATAGTTTCGACATGTCCGTCCGTCTGTCCGTCTGTCCGTCTGTCCTAATCCTTTACAGCTTAATAACTTCTACAGTTATAAACATAAGTAAATGAAATTTTGTTAAAAAATAGTCTGCATATAGATCTCAATTTTAAAAGAATAAAAAAATAGTTTTTACGTTCTTTAGGGGTGGCGCCTATACATGTGAAATGGGGAAAAAATATTTTTTTTCGCTGCACCCCATCGTGTGGGGTATCATTGAATAGGTCTACTAAAATGAAGGTAATGTATCATACACCACTTTTTTATCAGGTGTACCATCTGCGAAATATAGCCCGCCAAAGTGGCTTGCAATGTGTCCCCCCCCCCTGCCATTTCTAAACTATGCAACGTAGAAACTTATAATCTTTCACATTGATAGACCTTTGTGAAAACTCTCTTTTAAAATTATTTCGAGTATAATGTGATTATAATTTTTTGAGTTATAGACAGAAAACCGAAAAATACTTAAAACGTCCTAGTTCAAAGGTCATTGACCTTAGAGAAAAATTATCATGGCAGATAATGCTCCTTTAGCTACTTTCTATTTGAAAAAAATCACAAAAAGTAACTTTGACATCAATCAGACTTCTTAAATTTGGCTTCTTGAATTTATCGCTAGATGGCGCCTACTAACAACACGCTCTGAGTCGCGAATGCTGCCGATTATTGCAAAAACTAAAATAGCCATGATTAATATTCAATTTGATTCGTTTGTACACCTACTTAAGGAACCCTATAATACTGAGCATGGCCCGACATGCTCTTGGCCGGTTTTTTTAATACTCCTGTAAAATAATCAAACACCAAAACGTTTTGCAATATGGCAATTAATCATGAGAAAGACAGTAGGGTGCGAGCGCAGTGAACTCGTTTTGTTTTTCTTACTTTTGCAAAAAAATGAAGAAAGCGTGAATGAAAATGTAACGCAATAGTTACTTGCATTAAAGTTACGTGTTACAAACTGTGGATCAGCCAACCCAGAGACAAGTTACTTATCAGCGGAAGGAACGAATGAAGTCACCATGTCTTGTATTTAGTCGATTATTATACTTTTAATTCATCGTATTTATATCCAGTCAATTAAATTATTTAATAAATCTAGTCATTAGCCAACATGATCATATTATATAATATTAGCTTAATTATCGATTTACTTAACAATGTATCGATTTGAGAATTTCATGTTGGCAACACTGATTCCTAGAAATTATAAAATAACGTGCAACTGTCATTTGGCGCGCTGTTCCGATTGCAACATTGAATAAACGACATGTCTTGGCGCTTCGTATTACTGCATTCTTTACCTACACCCAGGTTCAGGAGAACCCGCACACCAAGGTTCACTTCCAGCAACACCTTCGTTACATACGGCAAGGAAGAGGAAATCAGCAGAAGTACATCTAAAAGTGCCAGCGAAGCGAGCGCAATTTTTTTATCTGGGCTTTGGTGATTTCGGCTTTATCTCTTTATTAATAATGTGTACAAACTAACAGGATATTTGTTTTCAACATATGCTCGTAGGTTGGAGGCCTGAACAACAAGCGCGTATTATTTCTTCATTAATTATATTACTATCCGAGCAGCACATTAAAGAAGCAGAATGATGTAGAATGATAAAGCAAACTAAAGACAGTGATCCATCAATAAAAAACTAAAACAATTTTTTACTAAAATTGCTTTCGCTAAACTGAGCCATAAAGATGGAAAGTATGTGATTGTGATTTTGCCGGCAGAAACAGGTGCGGCTGTAGCATTTCCTCGGAAGAGCTCGTTCACAAGGAACTCTCCTACTCCACTAACTTTTGTTGAGTATCTTCTCTGTCCCGCGTGCCTACAATGACTGTAATGAGAATTACCTACATAGTATTACAGTTAGTGACAATTTTATTGGCAAAGGACACATGATATAATGATGGGGGATCTCAGAATTAACCAGATTATAACACTGAGGGGGACTCGACATGCTCTTTTTTCTGATTGTCACAAAAATACCCGAAATTACCCGGCAGTCATCGTTACCCGCCAAGAACCCGCTTAAGGCCTAAATTACCCGAAATCGGGTAAAAATACCCGTGCCGGCAACGCTGCATCAAAGAGTGCATTATGATAGTGATGCGACTCGAGTCCACTTTTACTCGATTGACTCGAGTGAGAACGAAAAAAAAGCACTCGAGTGAAAAAAATATCAACTCGAGTTCACTCGAACTCGAGACACTCGGGAATCACTCACCGAGACATGCGAAACGATGTGTTTTTATTGTTAAGAACGCTTTTTCATTTTATGTCTACTGTGTTTCAAGCCTCAATTATTGACAAAATAAAAATTAATTAATTCTAGGATTGTGGCAGGTGATTCGATAAAGGCGAGTGATCGAGTGACTCGTTAACCACTCGAGTGACTCGACCACTCGAATAGTACTCGAGTAAAATTGTAAAATGACTCGAATGGTAAAATCGGATTTGAGTCGCATCACTAGAGTGCAGTGCACAGATCAGGGTTGCCCAAGAACATTATAGTATGTCGTAGACAGAGAAAACTCTGTCTACGTAGTATGTATTACATACATTACTGGACAGTAAACTACATATTTTTATCAATACAAAATGATACCTTAAGTCTATGCGTTAAGGTTTATTTTCATGTAATAGTAATGTAAGCAGAAATCCAAAAGAAAGGGAGCCGAGAAGTGACTTGTGTGTCCTTGTCTAAAAAATTGCCAACGTAAAATAAAAACTTCTATAGTGGTTTTTAAATCAAAATTATATTTTTGTAAAATTCGTTATTACCGCAATTCTATAACCAAAGACATTTCTATACTAACGTAAGTATAATACCTTTATGTCTATGTTTTATAATGAAACTCTCAATATATTTCAGAGAATTTATAATATTTAGACCGAGTTCTATCGACATTAATCTAATCACAAAAACTGTCTCATGACGAACTGACAGCCGCATAAGGCGGGCTGTCAAGGTGACATTTTTATTTTTATAAATCTGGATGCAATGGCTATTAGCCATTCCAACACGCTGTCTTTTTACAAAAATAAGCAAAAGATGTATTATAGCTATAAAGTTAAAATAATAAGTACAATTAATAATAATAAAATACAATCATATGCAAAAGCTACATGGGTATGGATCCAGAGGTAAGTATTTGGTAAGTATTAACTACAACTAGATAAACCAATTAACATATTTAGTTATTGTGTAAAGTAAAATTAATAAACACAACATAATGTTACTTAAAAAATCTCTATCTAAAAGGCAATGTAATTAATATAAAATGCAATATTTGAATGTTAGTTAACAATAGTAACATAAATGTACCTACCTAAGTATAATTTTAACTTAATCTATTTAATTAATTAATACAATATAATGACTTAACATACATAGTCTTTGAGATAAGAAGGAGTTTTTATATCTCTCCTAGGTCTATTAGGTTTGCTGAAAACCGGAGTCTTAGTAGCATATTGGGAACTGGTTAATGGATTGGTAGAAGGCAAACAGTTTTGGTTTTCAGGATCCTCTAGGATGTTATCATCTAAATTGATTGAAGAGGTACAAGGGAGTGATAAAGTGTTGCCATCATCCTTTTGTGTGTTTGCTAAAGTTATATTTTCTTGTTCCTTAACAACAGGTAGTGTATTTTGCTGTGGTGTTGTATCAGTGGTCTGTGGTGTCTCAGATATGTCTGTTGAATGTGGTGAAAGTGGACGAATGTGTATAAGGTCTCTTCTATATGTTGTGTCATTCACATCAACTAGGTAGGAACGATCTGAAAGCACATCTGCAATTATTCCAGGAGTCCAAGTTTTGTTGGATGCTGGGTGAATCTGAACTGATACAGGCTGTCCTATTTCTAATGTAGTTGCCTTTTTGGCCCTTTTATCATGACAGTATTTTACCCTCTCTTTTTTACTCTTGATGTTTTCAGGAACATTTTCAATCACATTTGGTTTCAATAAAGTTTTAATGGTTGGTAAGAATCCCCTTGTTCTACGTGAAAATAACCTTTGTACAGGGCTTGAGTCTACTTTATTAGGAGTATTTCTTAGGCAAAGCAGACTTAACCAGATATCTTCTCCATCATCAGTAGTTTTGGTTAATAATTTTTTGGCTATTTTGACTGTAGCTTCGGCCTTGCCATTGCCTTGAGGATGATGAGGAGATGATGTAACTTGTGTGAAGTTCCATTTACAAGCAAAGTCTGAAAATTCTTGGCTGACAAAATTAGTTCCACCATCTGTGACAACTATTTCTGGTATACCATGTCTTGAAAAATTTTTCTTGCAAATTTCTATTACTTGTTTGGAAGATAAATCTTTTAGTACATCAATCTCAAAGAAATCTGAATAATGGTCAACCGTTATTAAATATTTAATTTGTTTTCCGTTTTGGTTGAAGAAGAAAACATCCATGGATATTATTTGGAATGGATATTCAGGTATTTTGTGACTTTGCATGGTAAATTTTTGTTGATTTGGTTGATATTTAATACAAGTAGCACAAGTTTTAATCATTTCTCTAATGTCATTAGACATTGATGGCCAGAATATAGCATCTCTAGCTAATTTTAAAGTATTTTCAATTCCTGAATGTGCCTTATGTAATTTACTTAACATTTTTTTTCTTAAATTTTCTGGTATTAGTATAGCTTGATTCTTAAGGATAAGACCATTATAGGTTGTTAACTCACTTTTATAGCTATAGTACTGTTTGAGAGCGTCTGGCACATCTCTTAAATATTTTGGCCATCCATGTTGAATAAAGTTTTTTAAAGCCAGTAAATTGTAATCTTTTGATGTCATATTTTCTATTTCCTGTATGCAATTATCAGATATAGGTATGTTTAACAAAGGATTAATGTTTTCTATAATTTTAAAAATTTTCATGTCTTTTGATCTATCAATATCCTTACATTCTAAATAAAATCGAGATAATGCATCTGCCATAACATTTTCTTTTCCAGATACAAATTGCAACTCAAGACTATATCTCTGTAACAGCAAAAGCATGGATTGGAGCCTTTTTGGAGCCTGAAGAAGAGGTTTTTTAAATATATTTAATAATGGTTTGTGATCTGTTTTGATAATTGTTTTTGAGTTACCTATAATTAGCTGATCAAACCGTTTGCAGGCGAAAAGTACTGCCAAAAGTTCCTTCTCTATTTGGGCATATTTCTTTTCAGTTGGAGTGAGGCATCGTGATGCATATGCAACTGGCTGGTTCTGTTGAAACAGCGCCACCCCCAATGCCCCTTCGCTGGAATCACATTCTACAATAAGTGTCTCATTTTTGTCATAATATTTCAATGTGTTTGTGTCACAGATCATGGACTTCAGTGTATCAAACTCTTTTTGAGCTCTTTTATTCCATGACCATTCAATTTTATCGTGTGTCAGGTGTCTTAGATATATTGAGTTAGCACTTAAGTTAGGAATAAACCTACTGAGATATGTAACTATACCCAGAAATCTCTGAACTTCTTTTTTATTTCTTGGAATTGGAATATTTGAAATAGACTCTATTTTAGATGGATCTGGTTGAAGACCCTTGTTGGAAAACACATGTCCATAATATTTTACGGAAGTTTGTAGAAGATTTGTTTTAGTTCTATTTAATTTACAATTATATTTTTGTAATCTGTTAAATAAATTTTCAAGATTTTTGTTATGATCTGTTGTTGGTTTTTTGTTTGTTTGCTTCTGTCATTGTATCTCCAACTCCATATACAAGCAAATCGTCCACCAGTGCCTCAACACCATTTAACCCCTGAATCATTTCACTCATTTTTATCTGAAAATGATCTGGTGCTGAAGAGATGCCAAAGGGTAGGACCTTCCATCGGTATTTACCAAATGGTGTCCAAAATGTTGTTAATTTGCTGCTTTTTTCAGAAAGATTGAAATGCCAAAATCCTTTCTTGACATCAAATGTAGAGAATATTTTCGCTTTGCCTAACTCTGGTAGGATTTCTTCAACCGTAGTATATTGATAATTCGGCCTTTTGATAGCTTTGTTTAATGGAATTGGATCTAAGCATATTCTAAAGTTATCATTCTTTTTTATAATAAGTATATTGCTTACCCAATCTGTGTGATTATCTTCTTTGGTTATTATTCCTTCTTCTTCTAATCTCTTTAATTCTTCTTTCAGCATGGATCGTAGAGCTACTGGAACACGACGAGCTTTCTGAATGACTGGTGAAATTGTCTCATCAATTTCTAGATCAACCTCACCTGAAAAGCTTCCTCTACCTTCAAAAACGGAACCAAATTTATTTATAATTTCTTTTGTCTCCTGTGAATAATTGCATTGTACTTCTTTGCAGAATTTTACGAGACCCATATTAGTACAAACTTGGCATGATAAGAGAGGAATGTGTGTGGTGTGTACAATTTGAAATGTAACAGTATGATTCTTTTTATGACCTGAAATATTAGTTCTTAAAGTTAAATCTATTTCACCATGTACAATAATATGATTTCCTCCAAAACCAAACAGAGTTTTCTTTGAAGGTCGCATTTTTTCTTGTACATAACTTTCACCATACATCTCCCTAACATTCTGGAGACCAATTAGACACTCATCAGCTGCTGTATCAAGTAGACATTTTGCAGTTTTCCATTTGTTTCTAGAAATGTATTCAAGTGTGCACTCCGCTAAATTCTTATTCTTTTTGTTTATAATTTTGTTGACAACAAATTCAGCGTCCACGTCTGAAACAAGGCTGTTATTCTGTTCTTCCGTTATGTTCTCCATCACCACTTTTACTTGTCTCTTTTTCTTACATACTTTCTGTAAATGGTTTTTTCCCTTACAATTTTCACATTCTTTACCCCAGGCTGGACATACTTCTTTTTTGAACACATGATAATTTCCACAAAACTTGCATTTCCCTTTCCTACTTGTACCGGTGTCCTCTACTTTCTTTATTTCTGAAGTTGTTGTTCCTGATATATCTTTCATATGTCTTTCAGTGGCCTCTGCAGCACGGCACAGATTGACTGCATCTATTAAAGTTAAGTTTTCTTTTTTTAATAGTTCTTTCTTTGTTTTCATGTCCTTTATTCCTAAAACAATTTTGTCCCGTAACATTTCATCTTTGAATGTAGTATATTCACAGTCTTCAATCAACTTTGTTAGGTCTGCATAGAAAACATCAAACATTTCGTATGTTTGTTGCATTCTGCTTAAGAAGATGAATCTATTGTAGATTATGTTTTTCTTAGGGAGCATTTTTGTAGATATAATATGTAATATATCCTTGCATGTTTTGTTCGCTTTTTCTGTGTCTGTGAGACCAAAATTACCATATTTTTTTAATGCTTCGCCGCCTATGGCGCTGAACAATACGCTTATTTTTCTTGGTTCTTGTTCCGCCGACCATTCGTCCATTTGGGTCGCAGAACAATAATTTGTCCATGCAGATTGGAATGATTTATAAGCATCATGCGGGTCTATATCTATGTTTATAGCTGTTGGCCAGGGCACATTTATATTTTGTGGTAGTGTTTTCTGCGAGAGTCTAGCTATTTCTTCCTGCATAGACTTCAGGAGCACAGTTTGTTGTTGAACGATATTTACCAGCGATATTTCTTCCATTGTGCTTGGTTTACGCTGCCACCATGTTTTATAATGAAACTCTCAATATATTTCAGAGAATTTATAATATTTAGACCGAGTTCTATCGACATTAATCTAATCACAAAAACTGTCTCATGACGAACTGACAGCCGCATAAGGCGGGCTGTCAAGGTGACATTTTTATTTTTATAAATCTGGATGCAATGGCTATTAGCCATTCCAACAGTCTATAACACGATAATGTAAAATACGTAATAGTGATGTAAGCCATTAATAAAAGTGGAACATACTATTTTGTTACGTATTCTTATTTCATTTATAAAATGATATTGGTGTAAATTTTAACCTTTAAATATCCACACTGATTTGTCATATTGACAACAATATTATGGCGGTTTATTGTAATTTTTTTATGTTTTTGATTTTTCAGTATACTTTATTATAAAATGGTGAATTTTTGTTGCGTACATGGTTGTAAAAAATAATCATATCCTGGATGTGGCGCCTGTGGCTTATCTTTTCACAGGTAAAGTGTTTTCATATGGTTTTCATATTTACAAAGCACTGACACACTAGGGTGACCATCATTGACTTAGGTTTATTAATTCAATGGTAACCATGCGCTGTATGCATGAATGTATTTGGTTTGTTTATTGGATCCAAAAGATGACTATGAAAGACAGATTGGGAAAAAATTATTCCCAGGAATCCCACAAAGTCGTCTATCGTCTTTAGCGTGTATTTTGAAAAAAAAACTCATTCATTCAATTCAAAGAAAAAGTAGATTATTACTATTTACTTTGAATTATGATAGAATTCTGAATATACCCATGGTTGTACCAGTCTTCGGAACTCTAAAGCGTAATCCACACAGAGCCGGCGCGGGTCGGGCCCGCATTGGGTGGAGCATCTGCATGACGAATACAACATCTACTTCCACCATGGAAGACGGCGGACGCGATTATTTAAATAAAATTAATACAGATATCGTTCTCGAGGTTCTCGGGGGTCCTGATTACGAATATAAGATTTATTTTGAGATCCAAGAAGGCGGACGCGACTTTTTAAATGAAATCAATACGGATCGTTTTCGAGGTTTCCGGGGTGCTGATTATGAATATAGCATCTATTTTGAGATCCAAGATGGTGGACGTGACTTTTTGAATAAAATCAATATGGGTGTCGTTTTCAAGTTTTCCCGGGATGCTAATTAAATAATGGAACCATCGCGAAAAAAAAACAGCTATTCCTTACATTTTATCGATTAATGTGAACACAAATGCAGGGAACAGCTAATTACTGACGAGTACAATGACCCCTTAAGAGGTTTTTAGTTATTTTAATTACACGTTGTATAATATCTTTACACACGTAGAATTAGCAAAGTTGGCAATGGTGTCGATTCTCTTGTTAATGAACTAAATTTATTTTATACTATCGCTCTCTTTTACTGATAGGAGATAACAGAAAGGGATGGCAACAATTTAAGCGCTGTCAAATTAGTTGGAATTTAAATTTCCATACAAGTTTAGTCATGATTTCGGAACGTGCCCACTAAAATACAATGAAATGTAACACTAAACTAATTTGACAGTACTAAAATTGTTGCCATATCTTTCTTGTATCTACTATTAATAAAAGAGAGCGACAGTTGACATGGCAGCGGCTTGGTAATTTTTTGGTGTTAAAATGGCCCTCCCACACAACCAAGAATTCAGCTGGTGCGAGATTTGGCTAATATCCCCATAAACAGAACGAATTAGGTCCTCTACCGTAGGGACCACTCTACAAAGCGTTTCCGGTAGGTCCACCTTGCTACTTTTTTATTTTTTTTATTTATGCTTAACGGGCTTGCGTTTGACCGCCACCACTTTCTTCTGGATAAGTTCCTACTCCAATGTTTAAAAGGACATCAGCGAATTCTTGAGCATGTAAATTCCAGATTCCTGCCAAGCCGTGCTCTCATGTTGACCGTCAAGCACAATCTGTGAACTTGCGGCCAGAGAGTAGAGCATTTTAACGAAGCATTCACCTCATCAGCCCTAGTACCTCGCGTCCCACAGGCAGCGTCTGCCGAAAATCGCCGCTAAATTACCCCACCCATGATGTTGTGGTTCATGCTGATATCTTGCAGGGTTCGGTCAACAGCCTCCACTGCCTTTCTGTTCGCCATCGTGCATTCATCCCATACAATTAGAGAGCAATCTCGTAGAACAGCGGCCTTGTCACTGTTTCGTGAAACTGCGCAAACGGGCGTCTTGTTGCTCTCTAAGTCTATGGGAATCTTAAAAATTGTGTGCGCAGTTTTGTCACCAGTGATTGAGTGGGTCATCTTATGTAAACTAGGTACCTACCTACCTAAATATAAAAAATAATGTAAGTATTAAGTAAATAAAAAATAATTTATATGTAAAACTAGGATAAAATAATGATTTCATGCTAAAGAAAAGTCTAAAATATTGTTTCTAACTAAACCGATAGATAACTAGCAGCTATCAGCCCTGGCAGCACGCGCGGACGACAGAGGGACGTTAAAAGTAGTGGTGTGAACCGGTTCTCAAAAAACCGGATAATCACCGGTTAGAGTGAGTACCGGAGACTAATCCGTGATTTCACTAAACTACCGGTTATTTGATTTGTTGCAGAACGCACCCAATGGGGGTTTTTTTTTTCAGCGTGTTTTTACCCGACTGCGCCAGAAGGAGGGTTATGTTTTTCGAGTGTATGTATGTATGTATGTATATTTCTTTGGCACGCTCTGTGGCCTAAACGGCTTGATGGATTTGAGATTGAGAGGTGTCGTTAGATTCGTCTTAATTTAAAAAATTAAAATGGCTGCTTTTTGGCGCCATATTACCTCATCAAAAAATTTTTTTTCCGTCAAAAACTATCGAGTGGCGTATCAAAATAAAGGGTTTTATAAATGCTTTACAAAAATATATACAACTTATATGTTTAAATGTAATTTGGAATGAAAAATGCTAAAAAACAAGAAAATATTCAACGATAAAAATGAATTTGACTTTTCAAAAAAAACATTAATAGTATGATAAATAAAACATGACAAAACTAAAAAAATTAAAAGAAAAAAATTAATTAACAAAAACAAAAAACCCGATTGCGTGTAAAAATAACAGAAAAGATATAAACAAGACTTATCAACACGCAGGCGGAGGCTACCTATGAACTATTATGTAATTCATGACCAAAAACATAAACATGGTTAGGAAAGAAGTATATTAAATTAAGTTACCTACATCTGAGACAGTGAACGCACTTAATGATTTGTTTATACGCCATCAGTGATTTAAAGTTTTTTTTTTTTTTTTATAAATATATAGATTAAGTTACGATGAGGCTGGCATGCCATTGTGAATAAAAAAAATAAGTTAATTATTTTACAAAACTAAGTAAGCGGGAGACGTAATCGTAAATTGGTTATATTATGTATAGGTTAATGATAACAATACAAATAAATTTTTTACACTTTTTGCACCGATTTCAATATTTTTTTCACTGTTAAATAGGTAAAGCACTTTTTAGCAGACAATACTTTTGCACACTATTGCTCACCCCTCATACCAAATAGCGTGATAATTTGTTTTATAACTTAATAATCCGCTCTTTAGCGGACGTTTTTGCTAAATAACTTAATTTTTTGAAGAATGTTGAAGTTGTTTTTTTTAAATACCTAACAAAATGCAAAAAAATATCCAAAAACTAAGATTGAGGCTGAGATTCGATCTTAGAACAACACAATCGTGATCCACACGTCAAGCCACCAGGATAATTATTTACGGGAAACTACGAAATAAGCATTTTGATTGTTAACATCTGTCGTTTAGCTCCCTTTACATATAGCGTGATTTTAATTTTTTTAAATACCTATTTTGACGTTCTGATAAGGAATTATTTTAGTCTTTTTTAGTCTATTAATTATAACATTTCATTACATTAGATGTAAAACATAACTTTGTAGACATTTTGTTACTCTACTCACCTCCCATGTACAAAAGCGTGAGGATTTGTAGCCTATAACCTGACCCGGTCTGTAACCAATATTTTTGCCAAATTTCAACTAATTCTGTTCATTAGTATTGGCGTCATGCTCAACCGCTCAACCATACAAACAGACAAACAGACAGAAATTCTAAAAATTGTAGTTTTGGCATCAGTATCGTTCCTAGGATGCATATGCGCAGCAATGATTTTTTTCAAAAACTATTCAATGTACAGTTTTTTCGGGTGGTCTTCTTCTGTCGTGTCGACATGAGCTACATAATGACGGGATGAGCTTCGGGTGGTGATCTCAGTACATAAAATCCTCGCAATAAGCATCTGATTGTCTATGGATGTAACTAATGAAAGTGGCAGTTTCCCCTCGTACTTCTTTCCTTTGACTTCCATACGCTATATATATTTGTATAAATAATTGTATAGAAAACCGGCAACCACCATCAGTGTTGCCAGATGGCAAGTTTGAAACTATCGAGATCTAGGAAAAAATATCGTATTTTTATCGCATACGCTTTCTTATACAAAATTGTAATTATATTGATAATTAAAGGTCAGTGTGTTTTATATAACCCTGTTGCACCCTCTTTTAGGAGTAATTTATGAAAAA
Organism: Asteroscopus sphinx; assembly: GCA_949699075.1. Classification (NCBI taxonomy): domain Eukaryota; kingdom Metazoa; phylum Arthropoda; class Insecta; order Lepidoptera; family Noctuidae; genus Asteroscopus; species Asteroscopus sphinx. The sequence continues at coordinate 177,709 of OX453006.1, forward strand.
GAAAAGATAAGTAAATTTTATTATTGTTCAAGCTAGCAGCATGCAAAAATTAAAACAAAACAAGACAAGACAGGTATAAAAACTGATATTAAACAGATAACTAATCCAATAGCACTCAGGCTGACTGTCTGATTCTAGGTCTGACTGAACTAAGAATTACTGACACAGACTGACCGATGAACAAAGACTGAACAAAATAAATAAGCAGAAAAATGACGCAGCTATGCAGTTGATAGGGAAGAATTGTTTTTTTCGGTCTTTGTCGTGCATTTTGTTCAGTCTGTCGTATGAGTCACTCATAGTGAGTGAAAGAGACGAGAATTTATGGATAAGCTTGTTGTTAATGTAAGTTGTTGTTTGTTGTCACTCTGCCTCAAAACTATCGTAGTGTTATGTAAATTATCGTATGAATTAGTAAAACTATCATGCGATAACCTCCTATTATTTTTATCGCAAAGGACTTGAAATTATGGCAGATAATTATTGCACGTTTGGCAACACTGCCGCCATTGTAAAAAGTTGAATATTTGAGTTGATTTATTTCCGTAACTTATTTTCTCAATTTTGAACCTATAATCCTATAATAGCGTAATAACATTGTGTAGTATGATTCACAAGTGCGGTATTGTGAAGTTTATTGTGATAATAGGCAAAAGGACGTCAATTTATAACGTTTTCCCAAGACACAAAAATACTCCAAAAATTGTTATGAGTGCAATAACAGATATCTTTAAGGATTGTGAAACATTCCCAGAGGATATTCACAAGCCTATATGAGGCGCCAAAACATTTTGATAATATAGAGTATATATAAAGTTCATCGCCTCGACACTTATGAGGCCTCGTCTTCGTGTTGACGCCTATCTCACATTGTTTTCCGCAAGCGAAATCAACTGTGGCATTCTTCAAACTATGCACACTGACCACTGGTAGGTACGTACCTCAATATCACGAATATTTTCTTCATTCCATACCTACATGCTACACAATTTTTTTTATTAGATTGCATCATGTGTACTACACTTGAACTTTCGACCTTCAATATTCATGTAGTTTTGACGTTTTGAATTACAAAACCATCCCCTTTATTACCCGACTGCGCCAGAAGGAGGGTTATGTTTTTCGAGTGTATGTATGTATGTATGTATATTTCTTTGGCACGCTCTGTGGCCTAAAGGGCTTGATGGATTTTAGCTTGAGAGGTGTCGTTAGATTCGTCTTAATTGTGAGAGTGACACTGGGTATATCAAAATTTTAAAAATCAAAATGGCCGCTTTTTGGAGCCATATTATGTCATGAAAAAAAAATTTTTTTCATCAAAACCTATCGAGTGGGGTATCAAAATAAAGGGTTTTATAAATGCTTTACAAAAATATATATAACTTATATGTTTAAATGTAATTTGGAATGAGAAATGCTAAAAAACAACAAAATATTCAACGTTAAAAATTAATTTGACTTTTCAAAAAAAAACATTAATAGACATTAATAGAAAACATAAATAAAACATGACAAAACTAAAAAAAAAAAAAAAAAAAAATTAATTAACAAAAACAAAAAACCCGACTGCGTCTAAAAATAACAGAAAAGATATAAACAAGACTTATCAACACGCAGGCGGAGGCTACCTAAGTACCTATGAACTATTATGTAATTCATGACCAAAAACATACGTAGCCTCCGACTGCGTGTTGATAAGTCTTGTTTATATCTTTTCTGTTATTTTTAGACGCAGTCGGGTTTTTTGTTTTTGTTAATTAATTTTTTTATCCCAATTATATTGGGGTCTGCTTCCAGTCTAAACAGATGTGGCTGAACATCAGTATTTTACATGAAAAGACGGCCATTAGCACCTGCAACCCAACTGGGTAACCAGGTACTGGTACTGGTTAGCCCAGTTGTCAGACTTTCAGACTTCTGATCACCCGTAACATCTGCCATAGATATTCATATTATTACTGTGACCAACAGCTTAACATGTTCTCCATGGCACGGAAGGGTATCGGGTTATAAATTCCAAAAGGCTTATGCTTAATTCTATTGATATTGTTGATAAAATGCAATTATTTCATTACAGAGAATACAAATTCAGAGCATGGTTATGCCAAAAATGGCTCATGAGGATCAAACTTTCAAACCTATAAAGAAACATACAAGGACTAAAACTGGTAAGCCCTTTTCCTTGTCTGGTTAGGTGAAATAAATTCAGACATTTGGTTTAGAGCTGGCTAATGCCATTACTATGTCAGAACTGCTTTCGAAAAATCAATACAAACAAGGGTGACAATTCAAAATACATTGATACACAATTTAATAAAAATACATCAAAATATAAATTCATTGTGGGAAAAGAAAGATAAATATGTTTAAGCAAAGAATCATTTAGTGGTATTTTTTTTTCCAATATCCTTTACCAAATGTTTTGTAATATAATTTTGTTCTATCAGTTGTATTTTCTTAATGGCCTCTTTGACAAAACTTAAATAATTCAGATGTATAATTTTTATTTTCAGAAATTGATGCTTTCTGCTCCTGATAGCTCATCCGCATCAAAGTTGCAAGTCCGAAGAAGGCGTGTTGTTTTAAACCAAGCCAGGCTCTACCACGAATGTGTAAAATCTCAGAGGCAATTGGAATAAAGTTTAATTTTGTAAAACTGACCTTGAATAGGTATATGATTAAAATAATTATATTATAATTAATGAAATGAACCGGATATAAACAACTGGTGAAATATAAGGCCTTATTTGAATCAAGATAAATTAAATAAAAAAATAAAAAAAAAACCAATACGGATTTGCCCCTCATCCTATCTTCCCAGAGACGGTGGGCGAGACGGGCCGCTCTGCAGTTTGACACGGAATCATCTATTAAATACGTCAGTCAATACTGCCGAGCGTGCCCGTCTGCTGGCTGTGGGTGAGTGGGAGGCGGGACTGTGGCTTCAGGCCCTCCCGTCACCCAACTTAGGCACTATGTTGGATAACACAACTTTTCGGTTCGCTACCTGCCTACGGTTAGGCGCTCCATGCGTTGCTCCACATCGGCGTCATTGTGGTGAAGCTGTCGACAGCCTCGGACACCATGGCCTTTCTTGCTGCAGGAGTGCAGGTCGCATATCACGGCACGCCAATATTAACGACATTATTCGTCGTGCTCTTGCCACCGCCGGCGTATCAGCCGTACTAGAACCTAATGGCTTGGCACGTGATGATGGTAAGAGACCAGACGGTATGACGTTATTACCTAGGAAGTTGGTAGGCCTCTGGTGTGGGACGCAACCTGTGTCGACACCCTTGCTCCATCCCATCTTCCTAGCTCGGCGGGCTGTGGCTGTGCTGCCGCTGCAGCTGCGGAGACCCTCAAGCGGCGCAAATATAGTAATCTTATTGGATGCTATGATTTTGAGCCGTTTGGGGTCGAAACGCTCGAGCCATGGGGTCCGACCGCACGGCTCCTTTTCAAGGAAATATCTAAGAGGCTGGTCGACACTTCGCGTGACCAGAGGGCTGGCTTGTTCTTTGGGCAAAGAATAAGCGTTGCCATTCAACGTGGCAACGCTGCCAGTCTTCTGGGCACGCTTCCGGATGACAGTGATGTGGAGGAATTCTTCGACGCCTAAGTCTACTTTTATGATATTTTAATATTATTGTTTCTGTTTTTTATACATGTTTATGTTGTATATATTATTTATATTAATGTAGATAGGTAGTATGTATTTATATTGTATAAAGTAGTATGTAACTCCAATGTACAAAAGAAGCAAAGAATAGATTAAACTAACTATTAAATATATTGAATTGAATTGAACTAAAAAGATTCCGAGAGTGCCTACCCGGTTGGATCTTTTAACCGAGAGAGTATTCCTACATCAGCTTTTTCAAGAAAGGCTAAATGTCTACTCACAAGCTTACACCACAGGGTGGGATATATAAAATATTTTTTTATGAAAATGTATGTGTATTTTTTTATATATGTTGTTTGTATGTGCTGTTAATTAATTTAATTTCTTGTGATGAAAACTTAACTAGTGATAGGATATGTTTTAGGGAATATTAATGTTTTAGCTGTACAATTCACGAAGTAAACAAATCTTTGGAAATTAGATCTCAGGAAACATTTTTTTTTTTAATAAAATAAAATCCAAGCATTTGTTTGATTTCCTGGATTGTTAACTACACAGGCATATTGTGTTTAATGCTTTCTCGAATTAAGTTTAGAGATTAGCAGTATTAAATTGGTGCAATATAATTAATAGAACAATAAAGAGCACAGATGTATTGTTGTTGCAAAATGATCGCCTCCAATGTAACAGAAAGTATGAACCAAATGTAAAACCAAAATAAAAAATAATTCATAATATTCAAAGTATTTTATTGTCAACAAATTCTAAAATATCCAAAATTATGAAAAATAAGGGGCACAGAGGGGGGGGGGTACTTTCAGAGGCTTAAAAGGCTAGTTTCCAAACTATTCTGGCCGTGACAAGCAAAAAGGCCCGAATTCAGGTACAACAACGAGCGATAAAATTAAAAAAATAACAAACGTCACTTTCATTAGTCACAAATTCGTAATGCGATATTTTTTGTATGGAAGATCACCGTCTGATGCGTAGCATCTCTACTTGGTCACGTGGTCTGGTCTGACATCGCTAGCACAGATTACCATCTCTACATGGTCTGTGCAGATCATGAATCTATACAGTAGGATAACACACTATGTGACTTAAAACGAGCCGAGCGAGAGGTCCATAAAACTATTGCATTTCTTTCTACTAGGGTGTCCAAATAATATTTATTCGTGGATTTTCTCAAACTTAATGTTATCTTTTCGAAAACTAAGAGGGTACTCATAATGAAGTAGATTATATGCTTTGACTTTATTTATATATTTTTCTTACCCCGACTAGAATCAGTATATCAAATCCGTTCAGCCGTTTCAGTGTTATGGAAGAACAAACTAACATCCATACTTTCGCATTTATAATATTAGTAGGAAGTAGGTATGGACATTGTCAACACGGCCTGCTGGTTTACGGTAGGCAAAGTCGATGTTTTATTAATTTTATTTTCATGGATCATTGGTGTCAATTCTCTTGTTCACGCTACTTCAACAACTCAACTATCGCCTTTTTTATTAATAGTAGATACAAAAAAGAGATGGCAACAATTTTAGAACTGTCAAATTAGTTTACGTGTTACATTTCACTGTATTTTAGTGGGCACGTTCCGAAATCACGACTAAACTTGTATAGAAATTTAAATTCCGACTAATTTGACAATGCTTAAATTGTTTCCATCCCTTTCTGTTATCTCTTATCAGTAAAAGAGAGCGATAGTTTAAAATAAGTTTAGTTCATTTTTTTGCCCATTGCCCAGCAAAAACCTATTCATATTCACTCGAGCCTTGAAGACCACCGATTACACTATGTTAGTATATTATATTAGTTGGTACATCTCTAGTACGTCTGTGGTAGGTTGTGCAGTTCACAGAGACATGACATTTACCGACAGTAAATGTCATGTCTCTGGCAGTTCATAACAGATAACAGCGTAGCATCTCTACTTGGTCTGCGGATAACAGAGACATGACATTTGCCACAGACCTACACATTTGCCTACCGCAGGTCGTAGACAATCCGTCTACGCCATTGAATTAAGAAACCTATGGAAGTGGCATATTCTTCTATATCCACCTAGTTTATACAAATATCTATTAAATCGTTATTGAATTATGAAACTATTCTTTGTCTCTTTTTAACCAACGTGTTATGTTGTCTGGTGAAAGAGATCGCATGCTATTTGTATATTCTCTGCTTGGCAACATCTTTACGGGATGTCAAAATACCTACGCCGCGTGGCAACCCCGCTTACCCCGCAATGTGGCCCATAGTACATGAGCTGTCAAGTAAACAAACTAGGGCTGTTGATATTTTTTTAATATCAGATTTTCGATATATAGATATTTTTACGGTTAAAGTCATTTATTTTCTCAAAAGATTACAATAATCACTTATAGAGAAAATACAATTATATTTTATTAACTAATGGTTATCGATTAGCGTAGTAAGTTAGTGTAGGGTAGTAAGTAAAAAAGTTTCGTTCAAATTAATCGAGCGAGCGTCATAAAAAACGGTAGGTCTGTGTAGGTAGGTGTACTAACAGCAGTTGTTTATTAAGGCCTATGATAAAGTGACTGCTAATTAGTATTATAGGTACTTATGGTTATTTATCTTATGCGATTTTCAATCTAATTACAGTAAAAGATTATTTTATGGATATGTAACATGTACGCTATTTGTGTTCTAAATATAATATATTATTATGTAGATATATCTGCAAAGTTCCTATAAATTAATAAAACAATCAGTGTAATGTTATATACGTATTCAAAGATAACTAGATTTACATATACCTAATTTAATATGTAAGCAGGAACTTTGTTTAATTTTGTAACAATGTTAGATATACACTTGTCATATAGTAGAAAAATATACATTTGCTGGCTTTTGTAGACAAAATAAATTTCTAAATATCTTATAATATGAAAAGTATTATATATCTACATATTTTGTCTGTTATTGTTAGACAGTATAGGTAAATATGTATAGTATTAAGTGCAAGATACTTAGAGGCAGTGTTCTTTAGTTAGTTATAGACAATACTTATGACAATACAATTGATTATTAAAATATACATTACACTATTTTCAACACTGCCACAGTCCCCATATGCAAAATAAAACAAAAATTAAAAATCCTTCAAAATATGACTTTTTAACAGTTTTTTATAGGTAACTAGAGTTTTTGCCTCTTTTATACTTTTAGGTAATTTGTTATAGTATTGAGCTCCTTCGTAATGGATGCTCTTTTTTCCGTAATTTGTCCTAGGACATTTTAGAGAGATGTCATTGGCCTGTCTAGTCCTAATTTTATGGTAGTCTATATTTTTAGTAAATGTTATTTGTGAATGGATATCTTTTGTTAAAATTTTTCTTATTAGAATACAAATATTATATTTATGTGACTGAGCTAGGTTCATCAATCCAGTTTTCTTATATATTTTAACAGTAGGTGTCAAGTATTTATATAGGAACAATATTTTAATTAATTTATTTTGGGTTGATTGTAGTTTCAACAGATTAGTTTTGGCTGCAGATCCCCACACTTCAATCAAATAATCTATACGAGACTTGACCAAGGAGTTATATATAGTGTAACGCACATTTTTTGGAAGGCATCTTGCTATGGGCCGTAGGGCACCTGCCAATGACGATAGTTTGTTGCGAATTTTTTCAATATGTGGTTCCCATGTAAGTCTATTGTCGAGAACTAAGCCCAAGTATTTTTCTGATTTAACTTTTGTTATTATTTCATCATTTATCACAAGCGGACTGTGATTACGAATAATTTTATTTTTAGCAGCAAAGATGATATAATTCGTTTTCGAAGCATTGATGGTAAGTAAATTCGATTGCAGCCATGTATGTAAAATGTTCAAATCATGCTGTGCTTGGTTTACTACTATTTCTATCGTTTGACCGAAATAAAACAAACTAGTATCGTCGGCATATAAAGTAACGTCTCCCTTTAATCCTATATCATGTAAACTATTTATATAAATTAAAAACAGCAACGGGCCCAAAATTGAGCCCTGGGGAACGCCGTACGTGATGATTTTAGGTTCGCTCTGCTGGTCATCAATTTTAACAACTTGAGATCTATTAGTCAGATATGATTTGAACATGTCATAAGCCGTATTTGTAACACCTAATTCCGACATTTTAGACAAAAGTATTTCATGGCTGACAGTATCGAAAGCCTTTTTAAGGTCAATAAATACTCCTAACACAACTTTACCTTGATCAATATTGAGTCTTATATTAGTCACCAAATCAACTGTTGCGGAAATAGTATTTGACTTTTTTCTGAAGCCGTATTGTTTTTTAGATAAAAAATCTGTGGAAGTTAGAAATTGGCTTAGTCTATTATGCAATATTTTTTCAAAAACTTTGGATGTCACTGGTAGTACGGAAACAGGTCTATAATTTCCAGGGTCCATTTTATTTCCCGATTTAAAGATGGGACTGACTTTAGCGATTTTAAGGGAATCGGGAAAATATCCTCCACTTAAACATTTATTAATGCAGTTTGCCATTTCTTCCACAATTAACTCTTTAACACATTTGATAGACTTCGTGCTTATCCCGTCTACACCCGAGCTAGTATTGGCATTCAAATTATTTATTATTTTTATAATCTCAGGTGCAGTGGTTGGTTTTAAATTTGACAGTGTATCGACATTATTTTTAGGCTTACTAGAAGTTTGTGTATGTGATAAGTGAAGATTATGGAACTTTTTTGGTATTTTGTTCGCAAGGTCAGCACCTATTGTAGAGAAAAATAAAATAAATGTTCACAAATTTGTTTAGTATCAGTGATTTGACCCAAAGAAGTATTGATCTTTAAAGGCTTACAAACGATTTTAGTTTTATCAACAGATAGTTTATTGATAAGTTGCCACATTTTCAAAGGACTTTTCTTACAATTCTCAAAGGTTTCGTAATAGTACTGGTTTTTAGCAGTTTGTATATTTACATAGGTGATATTCCTTTTTTGAATAAAGTCATTCCTTAGCTTCTCATAAATTTGGTGATTTTCTTCATTTCGTGTTGTTTGTTTTAAATTTTGCCAAATCTTGTCCCTTTCATTTATCAATGTAATGAGTGATTTGTTTATCCATTCTTTGCATGGTGGATATAGCATTTAACAATGAGTCTTCAAAGTCCTCATATTGACAGATCTGATTTGTTTTGCATATATCTTTCATAGTTGTATATAGTTTACCATAGTTTATTGATTCATACTGAACCCGTTGTGTGCGTTCAGATTTGGGCCTGTTTATCTCGAAATATATTTGTTTATGATCAGAGAGTGCTGAATCAGCAACAGCCATTTGAAATGTATTGTCTTTTAAATCTGTAGCTACATTATCCAGAATCGTTTTTGAAGATGTTGTTTCACGCGTACAGTATTCCATGCTAATTTTATTCAATATTCTCATATTATTCTCCCGCATTATTTTCTTATACTCCTTTACGTCTTTGCCGTTCCTAAGTAGGTTTAAGTTAAAGTCACCAAAGATGGTAACACGTTTTCTTTTTGAAAGATGTTGATTATAGTGCTCTAGGAAATTGCTTGTGTTTGCCGCAGGCCGCTTGTATATAGCTCCTATATCCAAAGACAATGTTTGTAAGTGCACCCACAAAAAGTGATTTCCATCTTCGCACTTTTCCTCTAATAGTTCATGTTTTAAATTGTTGTGAATGAAAATCGACACTCCACCACCTCTGGACATTTTGCTTTTGTTTTCAATTTGTTTTTTTCTGTAATTGAAATAGTGTGTATATGCAGTAATTGAATTCTTTGTGCTTCATCATCAGATTTTATCCACGTTTCCGTTAGCACTATAACATGAATATTTGTTTGAAACGAATTTATCACACATCTTAGTTCATCTATTTTACCAGGCTTAACTATACTGCGGACATTGGCGTAGAGAAATTTCAGTGCCTTATTTTGAATGTTTATATTGGTAAAATTAGTACATACTTCATACGTTATGGAATTTTTGCTGTTGTTATTAATTATCATATTTTCTCATGCATCTAGTTTTTTGTCTGTTGTTTTACAATTTTAGGAATTCCTTTTAAGTATTTTATGGTTAGTTCCTTTTCTCCATTTTCTGTGCGCTGTCGTAATTCTTCTCGTAACTTTAATATGATCTTTTGTTGATTTGGTGTCTGATCGTAATATATTTTTATATTATTATTCTTAATATTTGATTTTTTCTTTAGTATAGTATAAGCCGTTTCTTGGGATGAGAAACATACTTTAACAGGACGCGTTTTCTTCTCATCATATTTTCCTAGGCGTATGACTTTTTCTGGTTCTGGGCAGACTGTGTATATGTCCAATATGATGTTCTTAACCTTTAAATATAATATCGGAGTTCGATATATAAAAGAATAAGTATATATGTATTATATCCATTGTCTAGTACCCATAGCACAAGCTCTGCTTAGTTTGGGACTAGATGGTGCTGTGTAAAATATTTATTTATTTCTTTATTGAAAAAAAAAGATATTTCGATATATTGGCCAAATTTCATGATTCTAGGTCAATGCGAAGTACCCTAAAGGTTTTTATGTGAGTTTGCGAGTATCAAAATGTGACATAGCCGTATGATTGCCTGGACTTAGAAGCTTGATTTTTTATGTCCTAGGGACAGCCGAACTTAGTATTTGGTATAATTGCATTATTTATTACTACTTGAAAATGTTTTAATCAGCACACATATCTGGTACGAAACACGAGCATCGATATCAATACTTTTTAGTTTTGATTACTTATTTCCCTAGTTATGGCCACCATAACGGTGGCCCGCATATTGTAGGTATACCACGCTTATTTCGTAGGTATTACAGGTCCATAGGTACAAGTCAATGGTCTACGCCTAAAGTACATAGATCTATTACCTATAGATTTGCAGTACGCATGGCTAGTTCAGTGCATCTCGTTTTAACAACGTGTTTTGCCATTAAAAAAATATTTCCTTCCAATTAGGGGAAATTACAATAACACAGACAATAATATTATGTCCCCTATTTATTTATATAAAGAAACACAAACATATATACTTACATTCAATTTTAAGTAGGTATATGTACATACACCCTTATTTTTTAATTACCAAAATCACTTTTAGGGTAGTCTCTGCTTAACATTATGAACAACTTTTACTATAGGACCAAGCCTGAAATCGCGAAAAAAATGTCAGCTGATCCCTACATTTGTGTTCACATAAATCGAGAAAATGTAGGGATCGACTGATTTTATTTTCACGATTTAAGGGTTGGTCCCATTGTAAAAGTTGTTCATAAAAATGAGTAGAGAGTAGAGACTATCCTTAAAGTTTTTTTATTTATAAAAAATAGGAGTGTATAATAAAAACGTCGACTGATTATTGTTTTGATCTACAGTAAATGGTTGAAATTTCAGAAAGACTAGCTTATCTATGGAGAAATACAGACAACATAAATTGATAGCTTATAGAATTGCTGCTATTCATTTAAAATATTAAAACAATATTTTCAATTTAAAATAGACACTAGTGATACTAGTAGTTCGCCCCGAACTGAGATCTGGAGATGTTTTATTTGTAGTGTATTATAGCTAATGTTATGCTCGACTAGTCCACGGCGACGGCCACCCAAACATTGGGTGGACGACATCTGACGACACACCGGTTGGATTGGATGTCAAGGGCTCATGACCGCCAGGAGTGGAGGAATTTGGAGGAGGCTTAAACCCAAAAATGGAAATGGCTGCAATGATGATAATGATAATAATACAATAATGATATCTAATGAAAGACACAAAAAATCGCCTTTATGTACCTATATTTTATAAAAAATCTGTTTCACGATTATTTGAAGTTTTTAGTGCTGAAATCTCAAGTCTATCGGAGTCTTGACTTGTAATCCTCACAAGAAACAGGATCAACTAAAACCACAAAGAGAAAACAATTAAATATTTACGCATTTTTCAAGCATCTCACTGAAATTTGTTTCTGATATTCCAAGAGTACGTTGTACGGTATCTTAATTTTGTATGATTTTAAAACGGGTCATGCATGAGTCATGAAGAAAGTAAGTTAAAACAAATTACTGAAAAAAAAAAACTTAAGAACTGAATAGGTAAGTACCACACACACATAATACATACCTTGGAAATTTTGATTATATCATTCCGGTTTCCTCACGATGATTGTTTTTACTTTTGATGCCATTCTCTCAATTGCCAATTTCTCTTTCGGTTGCCAATTGTGTCCATCCACCAATTAATTTCACTTTTAGTTAGTAACTTGATTACGAGAAAACCTAAAAATACACATTTAATCATTTAAAAAAGCTTTAAAATAATATTGATTGTGTATCTGAAATTAGAGGGGCTCGTAGCTAAGCAAAGACTGCGCGGATTGTACGATCTGCAAGGTTAAGCTGCACTTGCCGCGGTCAGTCTGTGGATGGGTGATCGTTTCGATACACCACGAAACCCCTCCGTGCCTCGGAGAGCACGTTAAACTGTCAGTCCCGGTTGTCATACGAATATCTATGGCAGTCGTTACGGGTAGTCAGAAGTGGTCAGAAGCCTGAAAGTCTGACAACTGGTCTAACCTCCGAATGTCAGTATTACCCAGTAACTGGGTTGCAGGGGTCTGATGGCAGTTGCTCCGTGTAAAATACTGATGTTCAGCCGCATCTGGCTAGACTGGAAGCCGACCCCAATATAATTGGGAAAAGGCTCGGAGGATGATGATAATATCTGAAATTAGGGTAAAAGAAATGACGTTACTAGCAACACTACTCCTGAAATGGTTTTGATAAGGATACATTTATAATGAAAATTGCACATTATTTCGTAATATTTTCAGTTAAGAGCCCGAAATTCCTAATTATCGTATCTCTGTTGATATCTACGATGTTATTAAAACCCAAATAATGTCGAAATAAGTCTACTTACGAATGAAATGTAACGCCGGCCAGATTTCTCTCGCTGCGTTGTTTGCAGCCCAAAATAATGCAACCTCCCATTTTGCACACACTTATTTTCTCAATAATTAAATCTTAGATTAATAACACAGGGTAAAACTTACTAAAAACTAAAATTTACAAAATATGTGAATGACATAACATCGTCCGACTTTGGATTGTCACTTTTAATAGTTTTAGCAACCATAAGGTCAGAAAAAATTTCACTATGATAAAGACAAAAATGAATTGCGCCTCCTTCTTTCTAAGGCGATCCGTGATTTTGCGTTCTTTGTCTAACAAGCCGTGACGTCAGTATTGCTGCCCTGTGCTAAAGTAGTAGATTTGTTTATTCACTGTCTGTCATATTTGACACTTAGTATAGTAAAGTAGTGAAAAAACCAAAGACATTTCTATACTAATAATACCTTTATGGAAAAAACCGGCCAGGATGGGCCAGGACGATAAGGACAAAATATTAATCTAGCATCTTCTTCTTTCAAAGGTATTACGTAATTTAACGTTCTCTATCTAACAAGCAGGTTTGTTACGGATGCCAAAATTTTTGCATCCGCGGAAGCGGATGCGGATTTCAAGATTTTATAAAGTTCTTTCAATTTTAAGTTCACAAATAAATGAGAATCGTTATTTTTTCGACGTTTCACTTAATATAACACAGTAAACAAAGTAGCAAACACTGTAATTGATCCACAATGGAAAGCTCGTCAATAACTAAAACGAAACAAACATGACGTTTAGGATCTTGTGCCCAATCCCAAAGCGTCTTCCTATTGGTAAATTAGCGAACGAAGATAGCAATGAGTAAAAAGGCGCAAGGAACGTGCCACTCCGGCACCGCCTACTTGCTTTACATGTCATGACTTGTTTGTTCAAGTTTGTTGTTATTGTTAGAATAATTAGTTTTATCAAAGAGAAACTATGTTATGCGAATCATTATATTTATTAATATTTAAAGATACAAAATTACGTTGACACATTCTACATTTTCAAATAGGATGAGAACAATCAGTGTTTCTAGTTTACAGATTAAATATAAAAGTATAATATTGCCAACACGCCTCCTTACTTTTATATTTACTGAACAATAATTAATATTCTATTCAACTTATCATAACAATTACCTACTAGATTCTAATCAACATAAACACCTTTTTAATAAATTAACTAAATTATGTTTAACATTTCCCTGAACTTAACAAACTTAATATTTCCTAAAGATTTCGTGAAAATATCTGCAATGTTTTTTTCTGAATCAATCTTTACAATCTCTATAACACCATCTTTACAATGTTCATGCACATAGTGATAGTGAACTTCAATATGCTTTGAGTTTTTAGTAAAATTACCATATTTAGCAATTGCAATAGTACCCGAGTTATCTTCGTAAATTTTGATTGGCTGATCAATATTAACAAATATGTCCTTAACCAAGTTTAATATAAAAATAATTTCAGTTACTGCTTCTGATAAAGCTACATACTCTGCAAATGTAGACGATTTAGTGACACAAACTTGTTTCTTTGATTTCCAATATATTGGGTTACCAAACAATCTAATTACAAATCCTGTTGTTGATTTTCTATCCACAACATCACCTGCCCAATCAGCATCCACATAACAATCTATGACATCACTACTACAATCGCTATAAAAATTCAGTTTAACTTTCTTTGTTAAGTATAAATATTTTAGTACAATCATCATAACATAAGGGCTGGTTTACATAAACTTCCGAAATAACTTAACGATTTAAAAATGCTGTTTCAACATCCATTTTATGAATATTTAAGCTAGCTAAGTGTCATCTATATTATCAGTCTGTTGAAAGCCTCTAACGACTAACCTAGCTTTATATAAATCACCTGGTTTCTTTTTATACACCCATTTCACATCTAGTACCTTCTTGTTTTCAGGCTTGTTTACCAGTGTCCAAATATTATTTTTAACAAGGCTGGTCATCTCTCTGTCCATTGCATCAATCCAATTTTGTGATTCCTCACACATTATCGCCTCCTGGAGAGTATCTGGAACCATAGAGTCACAATAATTAACATTTATAAAATAACCAAATTCTTCATCAAACCTCACTGGAGCTCTAATTTGTCTCTTTGATCTTGATTCTATTATTCTTTTATCTTTTGTTTCATCATCCATCTCATTATTTGATTCACTCGGCGCTTGTATTACATTTTGTTCCTTTTCATCATCATCTTTATTCATATCTTCATTTTTCTCGTCTTCAAAACCAATACACTTCACATCTTCTTCAATTATATCAACATGTCGAGCAATAACTATTTTATTGTTAATCAAAACTCTGTATCCTACATCTGTGTAACCAAGTAATATTCCTAACTCAGCCTTCTTATCCCATTTCGATATTCTTTTAACTTCTGGTACTCTTACAAACATTCTGCTTCCATACATTCTCAAATTATCAATTGATGGTTTTCTATTAAAAAATATTCCATATGGAGTCTTTTTTTCGAAACTATTTGTCAACGTGCGATTTTTTAAATAAGCAGCAGTTTTGACAACTTCCGGCCAATAACATCTGTCAACTTTTGCTTCCGCTAAGAGGCATCTCGCCATATCCATTAATGTTCTATTACATCTTTCCGCTGTGCCATTTAATTCGTGTACATATGCTGGACATGCTTTAATCATTATACCTTTATTTCTGGTGAATTGAAACATCCTCTGATTCATATACTCTTTACCGTTATCACATCTTAACTCTTTAATCATTTTTCCTGTCAGGTTCTGTACTTCATTCACATATTCAACAAAACATTCATAAACTTGATATTTTGACTGTATGCAATAAACTTTTACTAACTTACTGTAGTCGTCGATAAAACTAAGAAAATATCTCTCATTATTATAACCTGGTGTACGATGAGGCCCATTTAAATCTGTGTGTACAATTTCCAAAATATCTTCAGCTATTCTCCTATTATTTTTGAACGGTAAATTATGCATTTTATTTTCAATACAGATAGCACACTTTAAATATTCTGTTTCTAATTCTTTAGGTAAACCTTCTAGCATTTCATCCTTACACATGATATCCAAATTTTTGAAATTAATATGTCCAAGAGTCCTATGTAGTTTCTCCTTTTGTGTCATAATATTCTTATTTTTGGCCAGATTTACTTTAATGTTTTCTTGATAAAGATAGCTTTTCATTTTATATAGTCCATCTTCTCTTACAGCAACAGCTACCAAACCTCCATACGTTTTATAAATTTTGCTATACTGACCTTTTGAAATTATCGAATGATTGTTATTGATTATCTTCGAATAACGTAAAAGGTTTGCTTTCATTTCTTTTACGAAAAATACGTTTGTTAATGTTACTTGTGACATATTACCATAAACTGAGAAATATACTGGTATTGTTCCTATTTTAGTTGCCTCTAGTGTCCAACCATCTCCGACTCTAACTTTAACAGGCTTCTTTAAAATCTCTTCTTTTTCAAAGTACTTATCGCTGTTTATAATATGATCTGTGCAACCACTGTCAAGCAACCAATTTATCTGTCCTTCATTTAGTTCTTTAGTTTCTCTTTCACTTGTAGATGCAATAGTGGTATGAAAATTATTTCCCGATTGATTTGACATTTGTTGATGGTTCCCTCTACCACGTGCATTGAAGAAACCACGACTTCTATTAGACTGGAAACCACGACCTCTATTGAATTAAGAAACACGGCCATGACTTGTATTTGTATACCAACAAACATTTTGATGATGTCCAGGTTTTCCACATATGTAACATACATTATTGTTTGAATTTTGACGGCTATCAATTTTAAAGACATTTGTTTTCTCATGTGTCATATTTTCTTGTAACTGACTTGTCTTTTTAACCGACGAAAAAAAGGAGGAGGTTCTCAATTCGACGCGTATATTTTTTTTTTTTTTTTTTTTTTTTTTTTTTTTTTTTTTTTTATGTATGACCACGCATAACTTTTTACAGAGTGGTCCGATTTTGATGATTCTTTTTTTAATGGATAGGGTATATCTCGAAGTTGGTCCCATTTAAATTTCAAAATCAAAATCCACCCCTAAGGGTAGTAAAACAGGGGATGAGTGTTTGTTGACCCACTGAATTCTTACCTGTTAACCGATTCTGTTGAAACTTGACACACATAAATATAGTTCTAGACACTACGACATAATGGAGAACTGGAGTTAGATTTTAACCACAAAAAAATGAAAAATAAAACTTTTTAACAAAAAATTGAACCGACGAAAACAGAAACTGAAAAGCGAAAAATAACTAATTATGAGTCGGCGCCAAACAACCAATCAACGAAGATCATTAAATTACTTTAAATAAATAATAAAAACAACGTCACATCAAATACAACGTGAAATTTTCAACGATAAACAATAACTTTCCAAAAATGCGTTCTCCGCTCGGCCACTTGCAACTTACACGCACTTTGCTTGTTAAAAGTTCGTTTGGCGCCGACTCATAATTAGTTATTTTTCGCTTTTCAGTTTCTGTTTTCGTCGGTTCAATTTTTCTTCTATATTTTTCATCCTAATTTTATTTTTTAAATATTCAACATTTCTGTCAATAGCTGGTAGAACATCCAACAACAGTAGACTTGATGTCACCAATGTGACTGTAATTTTGTGGCAGAGATTTTAGCATGTAGCTTAGTCTTTCTTCCTCTGTAACCGTTGCTCCTGCTTGTTTCAATTCATTTATAGCTTTTTCAAAGTCGTCAAAGAAAGTGGTAACGTCCGTGTAATTTTTCAATTTAATATTTTCGAGATTATTACGACATATTATTTGCAATGATGTCGATTGATTTAGGTACATTTTATCGAACTGGTTGATTATATCAAATGCTGAATTTAAGTCACATATGTATTCTAGCTGTTTATTCGTTATGGCTCTGTAAATGTAGTTCGTGGCCTGTATATCTTTTTCTTCCCATTCACTTTGAGATTCACTTGCACCTCTTTTCCGTATTATTACATTTTCACATCTTTTATATTGTAAAAACTTATGCAGCCTGATCTTCCAATTTTTATAATCTGAGCCATCGAATATTGGAATTAATATATCTGAAATTTTCACCGCCGCCATTTTTGCCCAAAGAAAAGACTCTCGCACCAACTATAAATTTTTCTGAAAATTTCTTACCTCTTACCTTGTTCTACTCTTTTCTATCAACCACGCTCTGCTACCATTTTAGAATAATTACTTTTATCAAAGAGAAACTATGTTATGCGAATCATTATATTTATTAATATTTAAAGATACAAAATTACGTTGACACATTCTACATTTTTCAAATAGGAAGAGAACAATCAGTGTTGCTAGTTTACAGATTAAATATAAAAGTATAATATTGCCAACAGTTATGAATTCGCTACCGTGAAAGCTCCGCATTAATTGATGCAGATGCGGAATTGCGGATGCGGATGAAGATGTCTGAATTAATGAGAATATTCCGCATTTGCGGATGCGGATGCGAATATCCGTAACACCCCTGCTAAGTCACACAAGAAATTTCGAGGAAATGTTTGGGGAAAGGAAAATACACAGATATTGCATTAGTTTATATTAGGTTTATTATTAATCTGTGGTTTATATAATGTAAGTGGGAAAATAATCGAGGAGTTGGACAAAATATTGGAAGTTTTAAATATCATATTCAAGTGGTTAGATTCTCTTTGATTGTATTGGACAATCCATGTTAAGGGAGCTATGTCCCTTAAGTTACCTAATTCCTTCCGTATTTAATACATAAAATTGAAACGTTTTTTTTTTTGTGTAATTTATGAATATCTTATAAGAATATACAGAAAATTCGATTTAGAATACAATTTCAATTGAAATTAGGTGTTTCATTCGAATTATTTTCCCAACTTCTTTTATTTTTATTAAATTAGTATTATTCTGCATGTATTTTAGTATTTTTTAGTACTTAAAACATTATTTTTTTGTCCATTACCATACGTAGTATCCCCTAGGGAAGCGACTTAGCTGTGAAAAATCGATTTATTAATAAACGATTATTTTATTTGAATATTTTATTTATAAAAAAATTGATTTATTTGAAAATAATAAATTAATGAAAAAGGTCAAGAACAGGTTTAATCAACTTTACAACAGTTATTAAGCATACTGAAGATTGGAACATAATTAATGTACTAGTTAAAGTCAGTGTTAATAAATAAATGACTTTTGACTTGACCTTGACGATGACATAGTAGAAAAAAATCGAAAACACATGACGCTTAAAATAAAAATCGATTTCTGAATAATCGATTTTTCTAGAAATAATAATTAGCCCAAAAAAATCGATAAAAGAATCGATTTTTATAATAATCGATTATTATTTCACCTCCCTAGTATGCCCTAGTAGTCTGTGCCTAAAACGTAGTGATTATATTATCTTTGCGATTACCTTTTTATAAAACGGTCACACTGGTTTGATTTGACGTTTCTTTACTAGTACGTATATCATTAATCTGTGGTTTCTTTCTTGTTAAAATTTGTGTTCAACATGGTGAGTGTGTGGTGTAATTTTGATAAAAATCCGACTAAATCGTGTAATTTCAAAATATTTTAGCCGATTTCAAATTGCAACTCAAGAACATAGGCGTGAAATATGCTATTTAATGCTATATTTGTCAGATTTAAAGCAAATTTCGTTTGTCGTTGCCGATGTAACATGAACTGAATGATCTCAAATTTGTTGATGTGAATTGCAATTCAGCTTAAGGTTGACGTAAAGATGTATTTTATTTGCTGCGGTGTTTAGGCACGCGGGCCGAAAAAGCATCTGAAGCGTTTAGCTGCTCCCAAAGCATGGATGTTGGACAAGTTGGGCGGCGTGTACGCGCCGAGACCGTCGACCGGTCCCCACAAACTGCGGGAGTGCTTGCCGCTGGTCATCTTCCTGCGCAACCGACTCAAGTACGCGCTCACAGGCAACGAGGTGCTCAAGATAGTGAAGCAGCGCCTCATCAAGGTTGACGGCAAAGTGAGGACCGACCCCACATACCCAGCGGGATTCATGGGTGAGTGTATTAAATAGCTGTTGTTCTATTCATTAAAGTGCAAGTGGTGTCTATTGAGACAAATATTTGTTTTAAAAGAAATGAAAGTTGTTTTGTTGTTTTTACATGAAAGATGATTATAATTATGTACTAGCACTATGGTGTTGTTATTTTGTGTAATAAGTTTGAACTATGCTGTTCTAGCTTGACTTACAGTAGTGGCACTCTATGATGCTGTTTTTGCCATCTTCCAATAGTGTTGACACATTTCAAATTATTATTGACAATACATAACTGTCCTTCTGGCGCAGTCGGGTAAAAATATAGTCAAGTGTAAGTTGTATAAAAAAATATAATATATTTAAAGCATGGTCAAAAAATATTACAATTGCAGGGCACTCATAGTTTGTTCATTCTGAAGCAACTTCAAGACAAAACTGCTTATTTGCATTGCCTTGCACTGAGCAGTGACGCGAGTATGCCGGGGCAGTAGTGAGGGACAGACAAATTTATAGTACACAATGTGCTGGCAAGTGATCCCTGGTGGGATCATAAATATTATATTTTACTTTTAAAGTTTCAATTGCTATTCATTGATGCATAACTTGGTCGATGACAGAAGATTTTAATAACCCTGCATTAATGTCATTTATCACACATCCCTTGGGAACTGTTCATCTTCCCAGGATAAATAGTAGCCTATATGTTAATCTAGGCTATGTTCTATTTGTATGCCAAGTTTAATTAAAATCCATAGAGTAGTTTTTGTGTGTAAGAGTGACAAACATCCATACCAGGGTTGTTGCTGATCCAGAATTAAATCACATCAGCGGATGCTGATGAAGATGCAGATTTTTTTGAATTGGGAATGTGTACTGGTCCTTATAATTTTATATAAAAAAAAAATTTGAATTTATTTATATAATAATATTTTTTATAAAAATCTGATACTGGTTCAAGGCTAAAAATGGTGCCTTTAAAAAAAAATTACAGTGATTAATCAAATTTTAAAATTAAGTCCAAAATAATGTAACAAACAAAGGTTCTTTATGTTTTTATAGAGCCTTGGGAAAAAAAATCGCGACCCTATAGTTTTATTTACGAATTAATAACTAAAAAACTTCATGTTTTAGTTACATGTGCCAAATAAAAGATTTTCTTTCTTCTAAAATCTGGTAAATTATGAAAAACATAACATGAACTTCGAAAATCTACACGAGATAAAGCTGTAAAGAACTGCAAACATTTTTAGGATTAGCGAAAAATCAAAAATAATACTCCATTTTACATGCATAGTAAAAGGAGTTTTAAGGCTTTTATTTTCATATAAAAGCATTTGAGCCTTCTTTCACTGTGCTTAAACAAACTAGAGATAAATATACAAAGTTTTTGCATATAAAGAAAGAAACCTTTTGTGAGTGAACTTATTTACACTGGATCTACTTTGAGCGCATGAAAGAGCAGCTTGAATGCAAACACCAATATTTCTTTGTTTTTAAAAATGTAGAGCTTACTATCTTAAGGCTTCTGTTATGATTTGCATTTGTTAATGAAGAGGTTGATAAAAATAAAAGGCAATCCCGCATTAATTATTTTAATCCTGGGCTTTTTATTAGCCGACTATAATAGCTCCACCAGGGTTGATTGATTTTTTTTCCATAAAATTTTCATTGATTTATTTAAATCATAATGTTACTCTGTAAAAGAATACTTAGAATGTAAAATTTGATTAATTATTAATTTATATCTATTATATAACTTTATGATTTTATTTGACATTTCGAAATTTTATGAACTAATCCTTTAATAATTGCATATTCTGACATTTTCTAACCGACAATTTGTAGCTAATAACATTTCATACCTGGATTATAATATGAGCAATGTGGGATGTGAGAAAGTTTTCAAGTTTTATAATAATAATAATTGTTTATTTAAGATAACAATCTGTCCAGTGATAGCTATTACTACTTTAGTTAAATTGATTAAAGTATTTCGTAAAAAGGACAATGCCCACGGATGGGCCCACTTTTTGGGCACATGTCAAAACTATATGTTATTCCAAAATTATGTCTTGTTTTTTCATGTTTATTTGTTCTTTATCAACATTTCTTTCACCCTAGCATGAAAATACATAATAAATAAGTATTAAACTGAATCGTAGTATATCCTCCATTCAAACCGAACGTAAATGTTGCCAAGTATCCGACTATTTAAAAAAATAATCGGAATTGATTCTAAATAGCGATACTTCTATAAATTAACTTTTACTGTGTTTTAGATAATATTTTACTAGACTTCAGAATTCTCGTCTTAAAAACGTTAAATGTCACATTATTATTTAAAATTAGGTTATTTTTGTGTGATTTTTTCACTTTTCCTAACTCCAAAATAAGGTCAATTTAGTTCATCAATTCAATTCAATTCTTTATTTGCGTGAATATTGTTACATAGATGGTAAAAAAATATATTGTATTGGTACATAATATTCCGCCTAAAATAGGGCATGCAAACATTGTTGGGTAGTCTAATACAGCACTAGGTATACATACATTTTCAAATCTAACAATTCATTTTTAACATTAGGTTATCTACATCCATTTTATAATAATTCATGTCATATCACATTATTTCTAATTACATGTCTACAGTATAATTTACATCTCAATTGTTGATAATATAATTTAAAAAGTCACAAATTGTTTACCCATTTTTAGGAAATCCGTGACAGAATAAAACCACTAAATAACACCTCTTATAAAACCTCTTTCTAAAAAAAATATTTTAAATTTCTTTATAAATTGTTTGTATGGTAGTTCTTTTAAGTCGTTGGGTATTGTGTTATAAACATATCCACACATTGCGAAGCAATTTCGTTGATACATTGTTGTTTTTGGAATTCTCGGTAGCACAATTCTGTTTGGATCTTGAGTATTTCTAGGATACATGTCACTAGCAGGTGGACCGACGACCTAAAGAACGTGGCTGGGGGGGACTGGATGCGGAAGGCAGAGGACCGAGCGTTGTGGCGCAATTTGGGAGAGGCCTATGTCCAGCAGTGGACTGCGATAGGCTGAGTTGATTGATTGATGTCACTAGCAGTTGTGAAAAGTTTACGATTCATTTGAACAAATTTCACTATTTCTAATATATACATGCAGGGTAGAGTAAGAAATCCTAATCTTTTGAACAGGGGTTTACATGATATCCAAGGAGCTACCCCACAGATTGACGGACGCATTTCTTTTGTGCAATAAAGGCTCTATTTACATCAGTGGAGTTACCCCAGAGAATAAGACCATAGTTAAGTACCGAAGCTACGTAGCCATGATATGCTGCAAGTACCGTTTTTTGGCTGGACGTTCTTCGGAGCTTGGCGAGCACGTAAATAAACCGATTTATTTTTTTAGACACTTTATCAACATGAGATTTCCAATTTATATTTTTATCCAAAATCATACCTAAAAATGTAGTTTGGTCTGTTTCTGTTATGTCTATACCATTATAATTAATATTTATGTTGTTATCTTTACGTCCATAAGTTGAGAATTGAATAAATTTTGTTTTTGTTAGGTTTACCTGTAAATTGTTTTCTTCCAACCATTTTATTATAGATACCAGGCCCCTCAGAAAGTATTGCGAAAAAAAGTTTTTATATATGGGAGACTGGCCAGTTATAATGTTTTTCGAAAATATGATTATTTATAAGTAAAAATAAGTAAGTTCCAATTTCAAAATTTCCCTCCACATTTTTTGCGAGTTAATTCAAAGTATTGTGTCTCACTGAAATATGGATCTGCGCCGGGAACATTTTAGAGCTATGATTTTATACGATTTCAAGTGTCGCCTGAAACCGGATGAATCGTACGATAGACTTCAAATGGCATTCATGGATGAAGGCCCTTCCAAGGCAACCGTGTATCGTTGGTATAACGAATTCAAGCGCGGTCGACCAACTTTGGGGGATGACGAAAGAAGCGGTCGCCCTTTGACG
Source organism: Asteroscopus sphinx (assembly GCA_949699075.1). Lineage (NCBI taxonomy): Eukaryota > Metazoa > Arthropoda > Insecta > Lepidoptera > Noctuidae > Asteroscopus > Asteroscopus sphinx. The sequence goes on from OX453006.1 coordinate 201,344, forward strand.
GCTGTTACCGAAGAAAACGTGCTAGCAGTGAAAAATTTAATCCAAGACAATAGGCGAATTACATATCAGGAGATTCAACACATATTGAAGATTGGATCGGGAAGCGATCACGAGATTCTACACAGCCATCTTCGCGTGAGGAGGATAGTATCACGCTGGGTGCCGCACAACCTCACCGATGCTCAGAAGCAGGCCCGGGTGGAATGGTGCCGTGATATGCTTAACAAATTTGAAGCAGGCTCGTCTCGGCGTGTTTACGACATCGTTACAGGTGATGAGTCCTGGATTTATCAATACGACCCAGAAACCAAGCGCCAGTCGACTGTTTGGGTGTTTCAAAATGAGCCAACGCCTACCAAAGTGAAGCGATCTAGAAGCGGGGGTAAGATTTTGATCGCTAGCTTTTTTAATTTGACTGGCCACTTGGTATCAATTCCCTTACGGGATCAAAGAAGCATTAATGCCGAATGGTATACTACCAAATGTTTGCCAGAAGTTTTCTCTGTTATAAGCAACAAGCGACCAAACACAGGGCTCCGCGGGCTACTGCTCCACCACGACAATGCACCTGCGCACACCGCACTCAAAACGAGGGACTTCCTGGACAGCACGCCAGTCAAACTCCTGGGTCACCCTCCTTACAGCCCTGATCTAGCACCGTGTGACTTCTTTTTATTCCCAAAAATAAAAAATCAGCTCAAAGGGATACAATTTTCGTCGCCGGAAGATGCGCTGGCTGCGTTCGAGCAGGCTGTAAACGAGGTGTCTGCGGCGGACTGGAAAAAGTGTTTTGAAAACTGGTTTAGGCGCATGAATCTTTGTATAGAGGCTGGTGGAAAGTACTTTGAAAAGATTTGATAAAAATATATGTACGTATAGAACAATTTTTTTTAGTTTCGCAAAACTTTCTGAGTGTCCCACGTACAATTGTATTATTAATGTTAGAATTATATGAATTAATGTCATTACTATTAGATGTCATAATCAAAGAAATGTCATCAGCGAACAGTGTACACGGATATTTAATCGCTTCTGGCAGGTCATTAATATACAGCAAGAACAATAACGGCCCAAGCACGCTGCCTTGCGGAACACCAGAGCCATTTACTCTATATTCGGATCGAAATTTTTGTAATTCATGTTTTTCATTTATGTTACTGATTTCAACACATTGTTTACGGTTTTCCAGATATGTTTTTAGCCATGTTAGAGCTGTTCCACGAATACCATATGTTTCTACCTTATTAAGTAATATTCTATGTGAGACAAAATCGAAAGCCTTTGTCATATCAAAAAAGACAACAGTTGTTGCTTTTCCTGCGTCTACATTATCAACAACTTGGGTCATAAGATTGAACCCAGCCGTAATAGTCAATTTGCCTCGTTGGAAACCGTATTGCTCTTCTTTTATAATATTATGCTTTTCGATGAAGTTGACAAAACGCTTAGATATTGCTACTTCAAATATCTTTGAAATTACAGGAATAAGTGTGATTGGCCTGTAATTTTCTAATATAGACTTATCTCCCTTTTTATACATCGAATTCTGGAGCCTAGGTCTAACACTGACATAACTGTTGTTTTACATGACGTTTAACTATTGTACTTTGTGGAAAACTGACTTTATTTGTTTTTAAGATTTGATGTTCGGAGTCATCCAAGTGATAATAATAATCGGTTTGCATTACATATTTTGAAATTCAATATGCGGTTAGAAACACTCATATGACATCAATTGTGGAAAGATAAAAAATCTTGATTGATTGATTTCATATTTTTTCTTTCCACAATTTATATATTTATATTTCGGTTCGGCTAATAACAATAGGCTCGCCCCCTATTACATGGGACTATAACATAACTGGCGAAATGTGGGTGTACTATACACCTTTGCCTACCCCTTCTGGGAAATACAGGCGTGATGTTATGTTATGTTATATTTCGGTTCGCATGCGTAAATTCGTTAAGAATATTAAAATAATCACTCATATGACGACAAATCAAAAGAAATTGTAAAACATATTTTTAAAAACTTTTTTGTATAGAAAAATAAGATGATTCTTTGCTTTAAAATACCTATGCATCTATTGTAAATATTGTTATAATCATTTTTAATTTACTGAAATATTACTTATAAAATCGATCGATTGATAAAATTGAATACACCCAAAAACTTAAAAAGCTTACAATGTTATTTAAAAATTACGTACAAAATCGATTTCGAAAATCGATTAACAAAATAATTATATCTTGCAACACCATACATGGTGTGTGGGGATGTCCTTATGGATGCGTTCAGTTATATCGCCTAACGATGCACGGAGCGTTCTTATCAATCAGTTATGGAGTTGGAAAAAATTAGATTTCTCTTAAACCAGGGTGAAAAAATTAAAATCGTTTGCAGAATAATAAAAGATAATTCTTGGTCTACAAAATAAGACTAAAACCGCCGTGACATAGCAATTTTTTTGAGGGGCCTAAAGCTCCTAACAGAATGGGCATTGTCCTTTGCATGCTGTGTATACATATATGGCAAAATGTGTCTTTGCACCTATTTAGAATGTACCATCCTCTGTACCACATTTTGAGCAAATGAAGTTTATTTGTATTTGGGAAAGAGGTGTGTCAGGATCGTAACAGGTGAAAATACATAGTCTCTGCCTACCCCAATGGGAAACAGGCGTGATAATATGTATGTATGATGTATGTATGTTATGGGACTAGAAAAGAAAAATTCATATGAAAAATGAATAATTAATAGAATTGGCAGCAGCATTCTCTGAGTATTTAAACAACCAACTGCGATCGCCAACCCGCGCCTGCCAAGCGTGGTGATTATGGCATATCCCCCCAACATGCTTGGGGGAGACTTCTGTCCAGCAGTGGACGTCTTTAGGCTGTAATGATGACGCATGCGAAGCGAAATCTAACCTGGCTAAGCCAGGAGTTGCAGGTTCCAATCCTGCTCGTGAACATTTTTTTCTTTCCACAATTTAAATAGTTACAAATACGTACTGTGAGTTTGTACCAAAAAACATGTAACATGTAATGTCTAACTTGTTTTGTTGATTGTTACGTTCGCACTGCAGAAAACTGGGTAAATTCTTTGACAGATTTCAAGACTCGTTGTTGACTGTGTTTGCACTGAATAAAAACTTATTCATTGACATATTTCTCTATAGTTTTGTCACGGCTGACATTCACACTGTTGCTTAATCATGTCTCGCAACTTGTATAAATCTCTTTTTTAGGGTTCCGAAGTCCTACAAGGAACCCTTATAGTTTCGTCATGTCCGTCCGTCTGTCCGTCTGTCCTAATCCTTTACAGCTTAATAACTTCTACAATTATAAACATAAGTAAATGAAATTTTGTTAAAAAATAGTCTACATATAGATCTCAATTTTAAAAGAATAAAAAAATCGTTTTTACGTATTTTAGGGGTGGCGTCCATACATGTGAAATGGGGATGCAAATTTTTTTTTCGCTGCACCCCCTCATGTGGGGTATCATTGAATAGGTCTACTAAAATGAAGGTAATGTTTGATACACCACTTTTTTATCAGGTGTACCATCTACGAAATATAGCCCGCCAAAGTGGCTTGCAATGTGTCCCCCCCCCTGCCATTTCTAAACTATCCAACGTAGAAACTTATAATCTTCCACCTTGATAGACCTTTGTGAAAACTCTCTTTTAAAATTATTTCGAGTATAATGTGATTATAATTTTTTGAGTTATACAACGTGTATCAGAAATCCGTGGTCATATTTGAAGAGCTTATTCAGGGGATGCTATCGAACAACTTTTACTATGGCACAAACCCTGAAATCGCGAAAAAAATATCAGCTGACCCCTTACATTTTGTCAAGGGACTTCGATAATTTAGTAAGGATCAGCTGATATTTTTTTCGCGATTTCAGGGTTGGTGCCATAGTAAAAGTTGTTCTTTGCGATGCCCTGAATGAGCTCTTAAAATATGACCACGCATTTCTGATACACGTTGTAGAGAGAAAACTGAAAAATACTTAAAACGTCCTAGTTCAAAGGTCGTTGACCTTAGAGAAAAATGGTCATAGCAAATAATGCTCTTTTAGCTACTTTCTATTTGAAAAAATCACAAAAAGAAACTTTGCATGAAACACTTCTTAAATTTGGCTTCTTGAATTTGTCGCTAGATGGCGCTACTAACAACACGCTCTGAGTCGTGAATGCTGCCGATTATTGCAAAAACTAAAATAGCCATGATTAATATTCGATTTGATTCGTTTGTAATTACACCTACTTAAGGAACCCTATAATACTGAGCACGGCCCGACATGCTCTTAGCCGGTTTTTTGTGTTTTCCAAGTAGGTTGGTAAAGATGTATGGCCGAAAGCAGCTACTTTGAAGTGTATCGAACTTTGACAATGATTTCCATGTTTGTGATATACGAAAATCTGTAAATATGAGCATCACATAAATTATCATGCCAGTTATCATCACCCTTTTTAGGGTTCCGAAGTCCTACAAGGAACCCTTATAGTTTCGTCATGTCCGTCCGTCCTAATCCTTTACAGCTTAATAACTTCTACAGTTATAATATTATATAATAATATTTGATGGCTATAAGAAAAGAGGGAGACCGAAGAAAATATGGATGGATTGTGTGAAAGATGATATGAATAGAAAGAAAGTAAACACAGAAATGACGGCTGATAGAGATGTATGGAAGAAAAAAAAACATGCTGCGCCGACCCCAAATAAATTGGGATAAGGGCAGGAGGATGATGAACTTCTACAGTTATAAACATAAGTAAATGAAATTTTGTTAAAAAATAGTCTACATATAGATCTCAATTTTAAAAGAATAAAAAAATCGTTTTTACGTACTTTAGGGGTGGCGCCCATACATGTGAAATGGGGATGAAAAATTTTTTTCGCTGCACCCCCTCTTGTGGGGTATCATTGAATAGGTCTACTAAAATGAAGGTAATGTTTCATACACCACTTTTTTATCAGGTGTACCATCTGCGAAATATAGCCCGCCAAAGTGGCTTGCAATGTGTCCCCCCCCTGCCATTTCTAAACTATGCAACGTAGAAAGTTATAATCTTTCACATTGATAGACCTTTGTGAAAACTCTCTTTTAAAATTATTTCGAGTATAATGTGATTATAATTTTTTGACTTATAGAGAGAAAACTGAAAAATACTTAAAACGTCCTAGTTCAAAGGTCATTGATCTTACAAGCCACTTTGGCGCGCTATATTTCGCAGATGGTACACCTGATAAAAAAGTGGTGCATGAAACATTACCTTCATTTTAGTAGACCTATTCATTGATACCCCACACGAGGGGGTGCAGCGAAAAATTTTTTACATCTCCATTTCACATGTATGGACGCCACCCCTAAAATACGTAAAAACGATTTTTTTACTCTTTTAAAATTGAGATCTATATGTAGACTATTTTTTAACAAAATTTCATTTACTTATGTTTATAACTGTAGAAGTTATTAAGCTGTAAAGGATTAGGACAGACGGACAGACGGACAGACGGACAGACGGACAGACGGACAGACAGACGGACAGACGGACGGACATGACGAAACTATAAGGGTTCCTTGTAGGACTTCGGAACCCTAAAAATGGTGATAGCAAATAATGCTCCTTTAGCTACTTTCTATTTGAAAAAATCACAAAAAGTAACTTTGACATTACACACTTCTTCAATTTAGCTTCTTGAATTTATCGCTAGATGGCGCTACTAACAACACGCTCTGAGTCGCGAATGCTGCCGATTATTGCAAAAACTAAAATAGCCATGATTAATATTCGATTTGATTCGTTTGTAATTACACCTACTTAAGGAACCCTATAATACTGAGCATGGCCCGACATGCTCTTGGCCGGTTTTCCCATTGGGATAGAGTCTGGCAGAGACTGAATTTCCGATCCTGACACACCTCTTTCACGTCATCTACGTTCATTAACCTAGTCATGCATGCTCTTCGGTTTAGTGCAAGTAGGTACTCTCGTCTGGACTTTCTTTTGGTACGGGTACGGGAATTCAATTCATTTATTTGCATAAAAGTAGCTACATAACACAGTTGGTCTTACATGTAATTAAGATTAGTTCTTACAAATTTAGTCAAATTATTGACACGCAAATATCTTAGTTGAGGGTAAGCAGTTCCACTGACATGCAAACATTCTTCATCAGTATAAATGGCTAAAGATAATAGTAGTTTATGAAACTGTTGCATAATAGGGGTTATTAAAACACGAGTGTGAGTTTAAAAACCGAGCCGTAGGCGAGGTTTTTAATAGTATCACACGAGTGTTTTAATACCTAATTATGTCAGTTTCATACACTATTTTATCTACACTCATACAATCTATACTATAATAAAACTGTAAAGGTCGAAAAGTCTGTACATTGAGTTTTTTTTCGCGAAAACCGGCTAGGGGGACTAGAAATAAGCTATAGAACACGAATCAATCGTTTAAAAAATTCATGTCTGTCTATCTGTCTGTCTGTCTGTCTGTCTGTCTGTCTGTTTGTCTGTTTGTTACCTCATCACGTGAAAACGGCTGAACGGATCGTAATGAAACTTAGCATTTGTATTGGTATTAGTCTAACTTAAAATATAGGGTATGTTTTATCTGAATCGGTTGAGTAGATCCAGCGATACAGCTTGACCCCTCTATTGTATTAAGTTGCATACAAAGTAGAGGTCATGATTGTTGGTTATGTGCAGGTTGCAGGTTCCTAAAAATACAACTGGATTCTATTAGTATTATAGAAAATATAGAATAACATAACATAGCCCATCACTGTCCCGCTGCTGGGCATGGCCCTCTTCTTGGAATGAGAAGAGTTAAGGAACTGGATATTGTTAGTGTAATAGATTATCATAACATAATCAGCTCATTACCTACTGCCCCACTGCTGGGCACGGACCTCTTCTCGGAACGAGAAGAGTTAAGAAACTAGAAAATATATAATAACATAACGTAGTCAACCCATTACTGTCCCACTACTGGGTATGACCCTCTTCTCAAAATGAGAAGAGTTAATGAACTGGATATTATTAGTATTCTAGAATAACATAACATTACCAGCCCATTACAGTCCCACTACTGGACACGGGCCTCTTCTCAGCAATAGAAGAGATGTGGTTAGTGTTATAGAATAACATAATCAGCCCAATTACTTCCCACTGCTGGGCACGAGCGTCTTCTCAGAATGAGAGAGTTTAGGTCTATTTCCATGAAATTCCATCAACTTAGCCGGTTGGTTGTAAAAACAAAATATAGTATGGTCGGTAAATAGTGTAATCGTCTGTGTAGGCGCTTATACGTATATATTTGAAGACATTGTGTTCATAATTATGTCACGATGTTATTTTCCGACATCCACGCGGACGGAGTCGCGGGCACAGCGAGTTTTAAATAAAATACCAAAGTCAAAATCTTAGTAACATTGTCGTTGTTTTTCTTGATTTCTCTGTTAAAACATTGTTCGTCATTTACGTTGCTGCATCCAGAAATTCAGGCGGGGTCATATTCTCCTCAGTTCAGTATCACTGCAGTAGTCAGATATTTTTGCCCAGAATAAAACTTTCGACATACAAAACCATAATAATAACGTAAACAATAACAATAAATTTACAAGTAACGATGTCCAAATCCAGTAGGCCAGGCGCGCGGCCGCGCACGCGCGCTGGTGCGCGCCTACACAGATAATAAAATATAGTCTGGCGACAACATTATAATTGGAACTAATTTTCTATCTTTGTCAGGATTCCGTCAATCTCTGTTTTATCATACAAAAAATATGCCTGTAAACACTTAAATATAATTAAAAGCAATATGACAATCAAAATTTCTGCCAAAAACGCGATTTTAAACGATAAAAATTTTCAATGTATGACAAGTGGCGCCACCCTGAATTTTGTGTACTCATTGATGCCAAACTGTACGACTGCTAAAAAAAAGGTTTGAAAACTCCTTGGTTAGGTCGAAGTGGCATTAAAAACTCCTTAGTTAGGCTGAAGTGTGCGGTTATGGAAAAAAAATTAAATTACCGCATTGTTTTGTTCAGCAAACTGTATCGTAACGAAACTTTTTAAATTCATAACAGGTGCATGTGCGTAAAGTATGTCATTATGACATTACTTTCGAGTTCATAATTCGAATTTTACGATACGAGTGTAGATAAAGATATTTTATTTTGCAAATATGGGTACATGGTGCATTACATGCTATAATTTAATAGTAGTTTATGAAACTGTTGCATAATAGGGGTTATTAAAACACGAGTGTGAGTTTAAAACCGAGCCGTAGGCGAGGTTTTTAATAGTATCACACGAGTGTTTTAATACCTAATTATGTCAGTTTCATACACTATTTTATCTACACTCATACAATTTTAAATAAAATACCAAAGTCAAAATCTTGGTAACATTGTCGTTGTTTTTCTTTATTTCTCTGGTAAAAGATTGTTCGTCATTTACGTTGCTGCATCCAGAAATTCAGGCGGGGTCATATTCTCCTCAGTTCAGTATCACTGCTGTAGTCAGATATTTTTGCCCAGATTAAAACTTTCGACATACAAAACCATAATAATAACGTAAACAATAACAATAAATTTACAAGTAACGATGACCAAATCCAGTAGGCCGCGGCCGTGGCCCGCGGCCGCGCACGCGCGCTGGTGCGCGCCTACACAGATAATAAAATATAGTCTGGCGAAAATATTATAATCGGAACTAATTTTCTATCCTTGTCAGGATTCCGTCAATCTCTGTTTTATCATACAAAAAATATGCCTGTAAACACTTAAATATAATTAAAAGCAATATGACAATCAAAAGTTCTGCCAAAAACGCGATTTTAATCGATAAAAATTTTCAATGTATGACAAGTGGCGCCACCCTGAATTTTGTGTACTCATTGGTGCCAAACTGTACGACTGCTAAAAAAAAGGTTTGAAAACTCCTTGGTTAGGTCGAAGTGGCATTAAAAACTCCTTAGTTGGGCTGAAGTGTGCGGTTATGGAAAAAAAATTAAATTACCGCATTGTTTTGTTCAGCAAACTGTATCGTAATAAAACTTTTTAAATTCATTACAGGTGCGTGTGCGTAAAGTATGTCATTATGACATTACTTTCGAGTTCATAATTCGAATTTTACGATACGAGTGTAGATAAAACAACAAGAGATACAAGGATACTTGTTAAAATTGTGATTTAATTACATAATAAGATTTTTTAAGAAGTAATGATTTTAATATTTTTGTCAGTTAATTTGAATGAATTATGTCAGATACAATAAAATTATTTAATTTTTTAATAAGTCATCAACAGAGTAGAAGGATTTCTCTATTAGCCACATGCTTAGCTTTTTTTAGGGTTCCGTAGTCCTACAAGGAACCCTTATAGTTTCGTCATGTCCGTCCGTCTGTCCGTCTATCCGTCTGTCCTAATCCTTTACAGCTTAATAACTTCTACAGTTATAAACATAAGTAAATGAGATTTTGTTAAAAAATGGTTTAGATATACAACTCAATTTTAAAAAAATAAAAAAATCTTGGTAACGTATTTTAGGGGTGGCGCCCATACATGTGAAATGGGGATGATTTTTTTTTTCGCTGCACCCCCTCGTTTGGGATATCATTGAATAGGTCTACTAAAATGAAGGTAATGTTTCATACATCACTTTTTTATCAGGTGTACCATCTGCGAAATATAGCCCACCAAAGTGGCTTACAATGTCCCCCCCCCCCTGCCATTTCCAAACTATGCAACATAGAAACTTGTAATCTTCCACGTTGATAGACTTATATAAAAACTCTCTTTTAAAATTATTTCAAGTATAATGTGATTATAAATTTTTGAGTTATAGTAAGAAAACTGAAAAATACTTAAGACGTCCTAGTTCATAGGTCATTGACCTTAGATAAAAATGATCTTAGCAAGTAATGCTCCTTTAGTTACTTTCTATTTAAAAAAATCACAAAAAGAAACTTTGTGTTATATTGATAACACAAAGTAACAGCGCCACCACCTATATATTGATATGACACGTCTTAAATTTAGCGCTAGGTGGCGCTGTTTGCAAAAACTAAAATAGCAATGATTAATATTCGATTTGATTCGTTTGTAATTAGACCTACTTAAGGAACCCTATAATACTGAGCATGGCCCGACATGCTCTTGGCCGGTTTTTTAACAACATGATAACATGTTCATTTTTTTTTAACATGTTCCTTAATACTCTTGGGTATACTTACTAAATTAAACGAACTTACCTTATTGAAGTTCTATTGTAATTATACGAGCTGCCCAGTCTTCGATTCTTCATATATTTATTATGTAGTACCACTATATTCCATTGTTTTACGCGAATATTGAAAGTCCAGAAAAAAAAAAAAAAAACTTTTTGTTCTGGCAACTCTAACTTATGTCATTCTATTTAGAGCAATCTGCAATAAAAAAACTTAGCACATTCCGCTTAGATTACATACCTATAACTACTGTAATTTCCTAACTTCAGTCAAAGGGTAAACAAATTTTTGTTTTGGGTTTGGGAGGGAAACTACTATCGAAGACTGGGCAGCTCGTATAATTACAATAGAACTTCACTTAGGTAAGTTCGTTTAATTTAGTAATTATACTTGCTGCCCAGTCTTCGATTCTTCATATATTTATTATGTAGATGTTTAGAGATGAAGTTGGAAATTACATAAGTATTGAACATTCCGAGATAATTAAAATTTCAGAAATTTCAAATCAAGCTTTTATTGCAATATTAATCATTTTGAAACTATCAACTTAACTATTGTTTATTTACTTAAAATCACAAGTCGCCTTGTACCAGTAGGTACTCTTTATTATTATTAGATTACATAATTAATAATCAGTCTGAACCTTGCACAAGGTCTTAGCAGTAATTTTTATTTTATTTTATTTTATTAGAGGTATATTCTAATGATTTGCATAAACTTTATGTTACACCTTCCCTATTTGCCATTGAGGTGAAGGCATGACCTTGAGGTACGTACCTACATTTCTTGATGTCTATGCCACTGTCTATCATTATTTGTTTAATCCTATGACTAATGGTTTTCTTACTATTTATGAGGTTTTTTATAACTGATAAACAATTTTCAGTATTACCTAACTCTGGTTTTTTAGGGTTCCGAAGTCCTACAAGGAACCCTTATAGTTTCGTCATGTCCGTCCGTCTGTCCGTCTGTCCTAATCCTTTACAGCTTAATAACTTCTACAGTTATAAACATAAGTAAATGAAATTTTGTTCAAAAATAGTCTGCATCTATAGATCTATATCTCAATTTTAAAAGAATAAAAAAATAGTTTTTACGTTCTTTAGGGGTAGCGCCCATACATGTGAAATGGCAAAAAAAAAAAAATTTTCGCTGCACCCCCTCGTGTGGGGTATCATTGAATAGGTCTACTAAAATGAAGGTAATGTTTAATACATCACTTTTTTATCAGGTGTACCATCTGCGAAATATAGCCCGCCAAAGTGGCTTGCAATGTGTCCCCCCCCCTGCCATTTCTAAACTATGCAACGTAGAAACTTATAATCTTCCACATTGATAGACCTTTGTGAAAACTCTCTTTTAAAATTATTTCGAGTATAATGTGATTATAATTTTTTGAGTTATAGACAGAAAACTGAAAAATACTTAAAACGTCCTAGTTCAAAGGTCATTGACCTTAGAGAAAAATGATCATAGCAAATAATGCTCCTTTAGCTACTTTCTATTTGAAAAAATCACAAAAAGTAACTTTGTGTTATGTTGAACACACTTCTTCAATTTGGCTTCTTGAATTTATCGCTAGATGGCACTACTAACAACACGCTCTGAGTCGCGAATGCTGCCGATTATTGCAAAAACTAAAATAGCCATGATTAATATTCGATTTGATTTGTTTGTACACCTACTTAAGGAACCCTATAATACTGAGCATGGCCCGACATGCTCTTGGCCGGTTTTCCAGTGTCTATGGATAATTTGTATGATATCTTAATGTCATAACAAAACAAAACTTAGGTCCCAAAGCAAATAAGGTAGTATAATACACACCTGTTGTTTTTCTACTGGAAGGTACAGATATTTTTAACAAGTTATTTTTAACTGTACCCCTGTGTCACAATTTTCATTACCTTGTTATAGGTACTTTTATGAACCATTGACACAATAAGATGAAAAAATCAATTATATATTTCAGTGTATTAACAGATAATGTCTGTATTATTTGTGCACTTCTAAGTGCTAACAGTATAACCTACCAAGTAATATGTAAGAACAACTTCTTTGATAATCAACCAAGAAAAAATAAAAAATTAAGGGCCAATGATGGATCCCAAGTACCTTTGTATTTTGGTCGACTTGGTCGTAGTTTAAAAAATACACTTGAAATATCTCTTTATTTGAACATCTGTACCTACCTAAGAATCTATTATCAATGATAATGCTGATCTAACGGAGTTGAGTGAAGTGTATGAAGCATCATACTTAAATTGTTCTGTAAGGAATTTGAATATATTTGAAATATAATTCAAAGATTCCTTCACCTTTACAGGAAAAACCCAACACCTTTATAGTGTTATTGAGTATTGTTTAATCGCCTTATCTGACAGTGATAATACCATGATTTCAGTTGTCTCATCTCATATTAAAATAAAGATATTGTTACGAGCTGGGGGTTCGTATATAGATAGAAAGCCGATTAAATGCGTAGAGAACACTTTATTACTGAACAATTACACTGAATCGCTTATTACCACACAAAGTTACTAGTTAAATCGCTCCGAATATCGCTTCGATGTTATCGCTTGTATCGCTTGATCCAAACTGAACTCCAACTGAACTCCACTGGCGCTCAGCTGCGCCGTTTATATAGGCCGCGAGTCGTGGTACTGGAAAGTCCTCGAACGTCATCTATCCTTGTCATAAGATAACTCTTTCTCACTTGCACATTCTCGAAATAGAAAGTTCTCGAACCTCGTCGAACCTCATCTATCCTCTATCTCACTCACTCACTTCTAGAATGGAATGTTCTCGAAGCTTGTCGAATCTCGTCTATCCTTGTCTTATATTAGCTCTATCCTGCTCACTCTCTTCCAGAAGGTTCTTCGTCTATCCTTGTCTGATATTTAGCTCTATCTCGCTCACTCATCAACAATTTTACATGTGGGTGTCAAATGGCCATAAGGGGTCCTGAAAACGCCTGAAAATGGGTTTTCAGGAAATGTCGGCATCGGATTTGTTGGCTCCTGAAACGGCCTGAAAACATGTTTCAGGCGCCTGAAAACAACGGCAACTTACTCAAAATTTCGATTCTTTGGTATGTGATAGAGCCTCCTCTGATACGGACTGAAAATGCATTTCAGCCTGCTGAAAACGTCTCTAAGTCCAGGAAAATCGAGGTTGAAGTATTTCAGTCCACTCTGCTTAACCCTCCGTCGTAACAATATCATAAAGAGGGTGAAGTTGTCTGAAACTAACAATAATTGACTTAAAGGTTCAAAAAACTATTCTTAATACAGCCATTGAAGTAATAAATTGACACCAGGGTTGTGAGATCCATATGAGGAAAGAACTTAAGATTCTTCTAAATTCTTAATCAACCCCATTATTATTATATACATACATACATATAATGGCGGATATGCATAATATAGGCAATCATGTTTCAGCAAATTAAGTACATTTCATAAAAGTTCTTTGCAAAGATCCCTTTGCTCCCTATTTTTAGTATTGCCTCTGGCAGCAAATACATCAAAACAGTCTGAAAACTAACAGTCTTGCTAAAAAAGCTATAGCCGACAGGTAGTTCTCTTTCACAATTAATATTTTTACTCCTAGATTCAAGATCAGCTTCTTTGTGGTCTTTGAATTTTCACATGAAGTGAATCCTAGCTAGGGAATCAAGTTTTAGGAATTGAATATTTACTCATTCAAATAATATAATAATATTGTGAGTACATAATAGCTGTAGTATTGTTTATGTGTAAAATAATTTGACAGAATTTTTATTCATAAGCAAAACTTTGTACCTAATCTGATAAAGTAACTTAAAACTCAAAGTAAATATGATGACTTGACTTGTTTTTTCTTATTCAAGAAAAACTATTTGCTGTAATATAATAATTACAAAATATTTTTCAACCAGCACCAGATGTAGGTAGATATCTACCTATCAGCATAAATTTCAATAATTAAAATATTTAATACACTTTTTTGTAGTTTTCATGTAATTTATTCCACCATAGAAATTTTTGTTTATACTCTGTATTTATTTACATAATTGAATCAGTCATTAAGTATTATAATTAAGTAATTTCTCACATCTTTGATTTTTTATAAGTCATGTGTTTCAAAAAAACATAACTTACAACATGGCAAAGCTGCTAAAGTTTCAATGAGCAGTTTTTTATGGTTGAGTAATTAGAATTGTGAATTATCGATCATCAGATTCATCATTCACTGACAAGATCATATCCTTCATGTTTACCAAATCTTAACACTTTGTAATGTATGATGAACAAAACCCATGACACTTTAAAAAGTTTCATAGTATTGTTACAATTTTTTGTCCAATATGATGGTGCTCCAATACAGTTAATATTATCAAGGTCACTGATTTAAAACCACTTTTTTAAATAGAGCATAAAAGATTTTTTGTAAAAGTCAGGAAACAGCATGCAAACCAAAACAAGTGTAATTAAACTCATATTATTTTGGAAGTGAAACCATATTATTGTATCTTTTATCTTGATTTTTTATGAAAACTGTAACGTATGCATCATTTAAATCAATAGCGCATATGTAACCATTCCTAGAAATTTGTTTTTATAAGGTTCTTATTTTTTCCCATTGAAAATTTTCTGCATGTACAAATTTGTTTAGTTTAATCTCCATTTGGGTTAGTTGGCTACAGTAAACATGTTTGTGATAAAATCAATCAATCAACCAATCAGTCAATCAATCAATCAAAATGTTTATTTGTTTAAAACTTTCCTTTGACAGGCTGCATTTAGCAATAACCTCAAAATCTATAAATTTTCTTCAATAAAATTATTGTTTCAGTCATAAAAATTTTGAATTCAGTCATACATAAACAATTTATGTATGAGGCATGTATAATGCTCTTCTTAAGAAGAGATTATTAATCTGTTTATCCACAGTAAGATAACTTTATCCTGTGTGATTTCTTCCCAAAAACATATAACACGTTTATTTGCCGAACAATTATTATTGAAAATCAATAAAACATTTATGTTTGAACCAGATTCCAGTTCATGTACCTTACTTGCATTTTTCTGCTGGTACTCGTAGTACCTTCCAGGGGTCCTCTGTTGATACCTGCCCCCCTCCCCTTTTTAGTCTGAGTCCAGTTCAGGGGGCTTTGAAGTTTTCCTTATCATTGTATAGGTACTTATTTTATCTATACAGGCTTGAATGCAGCAAAGTTGGCATTTCTTTAAGACTAGAGGGTGTTGCTTTATTAATAGCATGATTTTTGTTATCACTACTAGTTCTAACTTTTCTCCAAGAAGAAAAAACTGTCTCATGACATTGAATTTGATGCTTTCATAGTACCTTTATTAAGAAATCAACTTTCTTTCATTTTTAATTTGTGTTGTACCTAGTAGGTACATATCACTCTATCTTGAAACATCTATTATAATATACCATTACAAAGGTTCTTGTATTTTGGTCACTGCTAATGGCCAATTGACAACCACTAATCTCATGTTAAAAGCCGTTCCCAAATTACCAACTGCTGCTAGCGATAATCCACACTTTTGTCTTTGTCTTTAATTGGGTCTCACAATCTATTGTGTCAACAAGTTTTGAGTTACAAGGTTTACCTTGAAAAAACTATATTGAGCTTCGGGGCATCATATAATAAAGTCAAGCTTTTTGGTATTTAATACTTTTTGGAAAGCTCATCGCTTACATTATTCTGTATTCTTTTTTGTTAAGATATTTACTACCCATTATTTCAGGGTGATTTTCATCAGCATAATATGCGTTTTCATAGTTACAAGTATTTCCTGTAGCTTATAGTACAGTTTATTGGAAACCGTGGGCCCTTACGAAGCAGACATAGTACATAATAGACTTACTAAGCCGTATAACATAAAGATCACTGATCTTATCGTATCCATTACTTCTCTCGTGAGACATAAGGTATACGTGCATATCATAGAAATTCTAGATATACATGTTTATGTGCTTTTCACTCCACTGGAGGACCTGTCGTAACACGAACTTACATGTTACAAGGACAGAGCACAGAGACAGACAAAATGGCGCCATATAATTTTTTGCTATTGGTCTGAAAGCTGAAAAAATACCTGAAACACATACCTGTATCCTTTTTCATGATATTCTCAGTTAGATCTGGTATATCATTCGGTGATAGACTATATTAACATTCTATCAATGGTATTTCTCATTCCGGCGTCAACACACTACACCCACCAAACTCGATATTTTTGGCGTTTTTTCCGTTTCTTCTCCGGCTTCTCCAATGTTTTCCTTAATTCGTCTTTTGGCATCGTGTTTTGTTTACTTTAAACTTAACATAACACCAAAAATCACTTGAAAATAATTTCATTCGTTAAAAACGTCGTCCGCGCAACAACGCGAAAATAGTGAATGACAAGTTAGAGTTGCCAGAACAAAAAGTTTTTTTTTTTTTCTGGACTTTCAATATTCGCGTAAAACAATGGAATATAGTGGTACTACATAATAAATATATGAAGAATCGAAGACTGGGCAGCAAGTATAATATTGTAGATATGCCCCACCCATAACAACAATTTTTTTGATGAAGTGTTGTCCTTGGAATTTTGGACAAAACAATTATTTCAGGATTTCTTGTATTTCTTGGATACATGTCAATCGCTTTTGTGAACAGGTCCATATGCTCTTTAACAAACTTAGCGGCTTCGAATATGTACAAACTGGGCAATGTCAATAGCTTGAGGTTAATAAATATGGGTCTACATGACTCTCAAGGAGGAATACCAACGATCGCTCTGACGCATTTTTTTTGTGTAACAAACACTCTCCGCGCATCATCATCATCATCATTTCAGCCGAAAGACGTCTGCTGCTGGACATAGGCCTCCCCCTAGCATCGCCACAACGACCGGTCCTGCGCCTTCCGCATCCAGCGAATTCCCGCGACCTTCACCTGGTCGTCGTCGTACAACATTTACACCAGTATTATCTGGAAATATCAAAAGAAATCTTTTGATGAGTTTATTTATTTATTTATCTACACTCGTATCGTAAAATTCAAATTATGAACTCGAAAGTAATGTCATAATGACATACTTTACGCACATGCACCTGTAATAAATTTAAAAAGTTTCATTACGATACAGTTTGCTGAACAAAACAATGCGGTAATTTAATTTTTTTTCCATAACCGCACACTTCAGCCCAACTAAGGAGTTTTTAATGTCACTTCGACCCAACCAAGGAGTTTTCAAACCTTTTTTTTAGCAGTCGTACAGTTTGGCACCAATGAGTACACAAAATTCAGGGTGGCGCCACTTGTCATACATTGAAAATTGTTCTCGTTTAAAATCGCGTTTTTGGCAGAACTTTGGATTGTCATATTGCTTTTAAATATATTGAAGTGTTTACGGGCATATTTTTTGTATGATAAAACAGAGATTGACGGAATCCTGACAAAGATAGAAAATTAGTTCCGATTATAATGTTTTCGCCAGACTATATTTTATTATCTGTGTAGGCGCGCGGTAGCGCGCGTGCGCGGCCGCGCGCCACGTCCTACTAGATTTGGTCATCGTTAATTGTAAATTTATTGTTATTGTTTACGTTATTATTATGGTTTTGTAAGTCGAAAGTTTTATTCTGGGCAAAAATATCTGACTACAGCAGTGATTCTGAACTGAGGAGAATATGACCCCGCCTGAATTTCTGGATGCAGCAACGTAAATAACAAAAAATCTATTACCAGAGAAATCAAGAAAAACAACGACAATGTTACGAAGATTTTGACTTTGGTATTTTATTTAAAATTGTATGAGTTTAGATAAAATAGTGTATGAAACTGACATAATTAGGTATTAAAACACTCGTGTGATACTATTAAAAACCTCGCCTACGGCTCGGTTTTTAAACACACACTCGTGTTTTAATAACCCCTATTATGCAACAGTTTCATAAACTACTATTATTGCATAAGGTTCGCCCACAGCATGCATATTATCACTATTAACAAATAATACAGTACAGTATTGTCCTTATATGTACGCCAATTACGGGTAAACATAACATTGGCAATACGACTTAATGTTAATTAAAAACTAAACTCAAAAAAAAAACCCAAAAACACTTATTTTTTAATAGTTCTACAAACTACTTTAATTTAGGGTGATTATTTTATTAATCTTTATATGCAAACAGAGATACTTGTATGAAGTTAAATTGTATTTTAGGGGTGTTGTCTAGATTTAAACTTGCCTGACTATATTATTATGTTGGTAGAGTTAGGGATGTGACTTAGCTTTATAAAAATCGATTTTTTAATAATCGATTATTTTAAGTGTCATTAAAACCGTTAATAAAAAATCGATTTATTCGAAAATAATAATAGATTTTTACAAATAATCGTTTTTTTTTGTCCAAACATTAATTTATTTTTGTAACAAAACAAAATGAACGAACTAAATAACTCTGAATGAGAACTTGAATTATACTGAAGATTGGAACAAACTCAATGAAGTAGTTAAAGTTAGTGTCAATAAAACAATGGCTTTTGACTTGACCTTGACGAAGACATAGTACAAAAAAATCGAAAAGACACGACGCTTAAAATGAAAAATTAAAGAAAAAAGAAAAAAAGAAAGAAAATTGTTATTTCAGTCTCGGTACAGGCGAGAGAAAAAAAAACTAAAAACAAAAAAAAAATAAAAAAAAATAAAAAATAAAATGAAAAAAATATAAAATCTAATAAATAAAAAAAATAAAAAATATAATTTTAAATTGATTTCTGATTAAACAATTTTTCTAAAAATAATAATCGACCAAAAAAAACCATTATTTTTTCACATCCTTAGTGGAGGTGCATGTTCATGTTGAGCTGATGTGATGATGATGTGGTATTGTTTTGTGTTTTAGTTTTAGATTTGAACAAAGTATTATTTGTTTCAGATGTTGTTTCTATTGAGAAGACTAATGAACTGTTCCGCCTCATCTATGATGTGAAAGGGCGTTTCACAGTTCACCGTATCACTCCTGAAGAAGCCAAGGTTAGCTGGGGCTGTATGGTTAATGATGATCATTAACATGTAGACTTGTTCAGTTAATGAGGACTCTTATAGTCTTAAAGTAGTTCGATTTGTCAAAAAAAATCTGTGTAACCCAAATTATTTTTAAATGCTTGCCTACATGCAGGAAGATATAGGTACATCCCAGCCTATATCGTATCTACAACATGTAACAAAAGCCCTGTTGTTCCTGTGCGCTACGTTATCAGAATAAATATTCATGCACAAGGACACAACTAATTTTCAAAATATTTTGTTTCTATTGTCTATTTTTTGCAATATGCCCAATATTTTTTTAAAGGACGTTGATAAAAATAGCCTTAAACTGTTACAAAGATGAACAATATACGAAAATTACATGCGAATTTTTTCATTTCATAATATAGATTGTATTTAATGCGGACAGTACAAGAACCATTTTTTATATTTTAAGGAGTATCAATACATTAATGACGTAACCGGATAAAATTGTATCATCTATGTTATCTGTGTATCATCCATATTTTTATTTCGATACTCTATAGTCTATGATTTAATATTATAGACTCCTTTTCACACAAGAAATTCCAAAAAATTGGCATCGACTGACAACTTGACGACAATGTAGGTTGTTTGACATAACAAAAAAAGCAAAACATGACATCAAAATAGCACAGATATCTGTTATATATGTGTCAAAATAGTAAATATTTTAAAAATCTAAAATTTTATTTAGTACTGTCCGTGTTTATGAATGTATTGCAATACATTGGCTTCATTGAGTTGTATATGGTGAGAATCAACTTTAATTTGTAACGCCTTAAGGCGGAGTCACTAAGGATCTTTAGTAATGTCCTTTATGTATTAGTCAATTCTCATGTAAGTGAATGATTGTATTCTTGTGAGAAATAAACCTCAATTTGGAAAAACTCTTTAATAAAAGTAAATATTAAATCATTATTAATTGTGAATTGAAAGTGATTATATCACTCAAAACTCACTCACTCAGTGATTATATCAATAAAGATAATTTAATTTAATGTTTCATCATCATCATTTCAGCCGAAAAACGTCCACTGCTGGACATAGGCCTCCCCCAAGCATCGCCACAACGACCGGTCCTGTAATGTATTTAATGTTTAATCATCATTAATTGTAAATTGAAAGTGTTATAATCACAATTATTTTATTATTTTAACGCATTTTACGCATGCGAAGCGAATTCTAAAGATTTAAATTGTGGAAAGAAAACATTTTTAGAATTCGCTTCGCATGCGTAAAATGCGTTAAAATAATAAAATAATTAGTAAGGGTAGGCATATCTATACGACTTTGATTTAACTGTAAAGTTAGTCGAGTCGGTTAAGGAACAATGTTTCTTAATAAGATATCGCTGACGTCACCCAAAGACGTATAGTGGAGGATAATTTCGATACCACGAGCAGTGTTCACGGTAGCTTAGTGGCTAAAGCACTGGCGTACTGAGCCAGGAGTCGCAGGTTCGAATCCTGCTCGTGAGCGATTTTTTCTTTCCACAATTTAAATCTTTGTTATAATCACTTTTAATAATGCATATTATTTTTATTGAAGTTTTTCCAAATGAGTCGTGTCCTTACATGTAAATATCGATTCTGATAACGTAGCTCACAGGAACAAAAGGGGTTTTAATTAGATGTTGTACAAGTGTGGTGGAGTGAGTCTTGGTTGTCGTCAGCTTGTGAGTTGTTGCAGTACAAGCTGTGCAAGGTGCGGCGCGTGGCCACGGGGCCCAAGAACGTGCCGTTCCTGACCACGCACGACGGCCGCACCATCCGGTACCCCGACCCGCTCATCAAGGTCAACGACTCCGTGCAGGTGGACATCGCCTCCTCCAAGATTATGGACTTCATCAAGTTCGAGTCGGGTACGTACCGCCACAGAATGTTACGCAACAGACACATGCGTTCCACTCCATAAATTTTTGCGAACTATGAGAGGCCATCTTTACAATCCATATAGTAGAGAAACACCTTAGTTGCCGGGCAGTGCTGGTGTGCTACTCGCGTTCGGCGAACCACGAAATTTCGTTCTGATTCATACATACACAATAAAAATACGAAGTCCGCGGGTGGTGGTACAAATTCAAATATTTATTTGCTTTTAAATATGGTTACAGTTGTGTTACAAATATATTTAGTAGGTACTTCAGCATGTTATCTCTGTGGCTTATTCCCGTTGTCGTCCCCCATTAAAAGATCAGTCCTGTGATAGACAGACAGACCTTAAAAAGTTTTCTGTTTCAATAACATCCCTGTATAATAATTAATATGAGTAATTTCTTAGTGTAACAAGTATGTAAAGTAGATATTTTCTTAAGGGTATTATTACTATTTGAGGAAAGAGGTAGGGTCTTGAACGCCCCTAAGCCACTGCGACCTAAAAGATCTATTGTGACGCCTCTTGCAGCATTACAGAACTTCCCCAAGCTGCAAGTCAATCATAAAGTCGACTATGACCTTGGGGGAGGAGGATTTGATCTCCTGCATTGAGATGACGTGGCCTCCAAGATGCTGGCTTCTGATGTGGTGCACTGCATCACATTCGCATAGGATATGGA
The DNA here is from genome assembly GCA_949699075.1 of Asteroscopus sphinx. Lineage (NCBI taxonomy): Eukaryota > Metazoa > Arthropoda > Insecta > Lepidoptera > Noctuidae > Asteroscopus > Asteroscopus sphinx. The sequence goes on from OX453006.1 coordinate 223,249, forward strand.
TGGGCGTCTCATCCTTTTCGCGACAAAACCTGCAAACTGTGGTATCACTGAGGCCCATCCTGTGAAGGTGTTTATTCAGCTTGCAGTGCCCAGTAAGGGTTCTTGTCAGGATTCTTATCTGATTTTTGTTCAACGAAAGCGCTTCTTTCGTAAACCTTTTTTTGAAGCCCACAAGTAGCGCTTTCGAGTGTTCTTGGCCTGGGGATTTTTCCCAAAGGCTAATACTTTGGTCAGTTCCCCAGTTTTTAAGGTAGGCTGTAGTGGTGCATTTAGGAATGCCACAGATTGGCTCCGGGCCCACATTGGGGCTTTCAGCACCAGCTCTAGCTAGTTCATCAGCGGCTTTGTTGCCCCTAATGCCACAGTGTCCAGGTACCCATCCTAGTGCCACCGAGTTTGCCGCTCCTAGTGAGTTTAATAGCTGGACACACTCCTTTACAAGTTTGGAGTCAATTTCCTCTGAATTTAAGGCTTTTAAAGCAGCCTGGCTGTCAGAGAAGATGAAGATTCGCCTATTAATATAGGTCCTCTGCAGACTTAAACGGACACATCCAATAATGGCAAATAATTCCGCTTGAAACACAGTGGTGTGCTGGCCTAGGTTGGCGAATTTTTTTACCTTTGGCCGCCCACCGTGGAATCCGGCTCCTGCTAGACCCTCTTTTTTTGATCCGTCGGTGAACCAAACAACATCAGTGGACTGAGGCTGGCCTGGCGTGTCGTCCTTCCACTCAGTCCTCTGAGGTATGAATACCCTAAACAGCCTATCAAAGCTGTATTCTTTTAATATTGCATCAGTGGGCATGGCAATGATGTCTTTCTTCATAAGGTTCTCTTGCAGTGCCCTCATGGCAGTCGACTTCCATCTTGTCCTTCCCGCTATTCTGGCCCTTATCATTACTGCCCTAGCGTCCATTTGCACCTGCACATGCAAAGGAACGAGATTAAGCAGAGCCTCAATAAGGGTAATTGACACTGGTGTAATCACACTAAGTAAAAATAAAATAAATCAATATTTTTAGGACGTTTTTACTCAGCACCATCCAGTCGCAAAGTAAGCAGAGCTTGTGCTATGGGTACTAGACAATGGATATATTTTTTTTTTTTGTAAATACATACTTGTAATATATAAGAAACACCCAGACCACTACAAACACTTATGGTTCATCACACAAATATTTGTGTATTGTGGGAATCGAACCCACAGACCACAGGCGTCGTACACAGTACATTGATATGTCGTCCATAATCAGCGTGATTTGTATTTGTTTGCAGGTAACCTGTGCATGATCACGGGCGGCCGCAATTTGGGACGAGTGGGCACCATCGTGTCCCGCGAGCGCCACCCCGGCTCCTTCGACATCGTGCACATCAAGGACTCCACGGGACACACCTTCGCCACCAGGTGAGCCCCAGTCACTACTCACTACTCGACTACACTCGACACCATCGTGTCCCGCGAGCGCCACCCCGGCTCCTTCGACATCGTGCACATCAAGGACTCCACGGGACACACCTTCGCCACCAGGTGAGCCCCAGTCACTACTCACTACTCGACTACACTCGACACCATCGTGTCCCGCGAGCGCCACCCCGGCTCCTTCGACATCGTGCACATCAAGGACTCCACGGGACACACCTTCGCCACCAGATGAGCCCCAGTCACTACTCACTACTCGACTACACTCGACACCATCGTGTCCCGCGAGCGCCACCCCGGCTCCTTCGACATCGTGCACATCAAGGACTCCACGGGACACACCTTCGCCACCAGATGAGCCCCAGTCACTACTCACTACTCGACTACACTCGACACCATCGTGTCCCGCGAGCGCCACCCCGGCTCCTTCGACATCGTGCACATCAAGGACTCCACGGGACACACCTTCGCCACCAGGTGAGCCCCAGTCACTACTCACTACTCGACTACACTCGACACCATCGTGTCCCGCGAGCGCCACCCCGGCTCCTTCGACATCGTGCACATCAAGGACTCCACGGGACACACCTTCGCCACCAGGTGAGCCCCAGTCACTACTCACTACTCGACTACACTCGACACCATCGTGTCCCGCGAGCGCCACCCCGGCTCCTTCGACATCGTGCACATCAAGGACTCCACGGGACACACCTTCGCCACCAGGTGAGCCCCAGTCACTACTCACTACTCACTACTCACTACTCGACTACACTCGACACCATCGTGTCCCGCGAGCGCCACCCCGGCTCCTTCGACATCGTGCACATCAAGGACTCCACGGGACACACCTTCGCCACCAGGTGAGCCCCAGTCACTACTCACTACTCACTACTCGACTACACTCGACACCATCGTGTCCCGCGAGCGCCACCCCGGCTCCTTCGACATCGTGCACATCAAGGACTCCACGGGACACACCTTCGCCACCAGGTGAGCCCCAGTCACTACTCACTACTCGACTACACTCGACACCATCGTGTCCCGCGAGCGCCACCCCGGCTCCTTCGACATCGTGCACATCAAGGACTCCACGGGACACACCTTCGCCACCAGATGAGCCCCAGTCACTACTCACTACTCGGCTACACTCGACACCATCGTGTCCCGCGAGCGCCACCCCGGCTCCTTCGACATCGTGCACATCAAGGACTCCACGGGACACACCTTCGCCACCAGATGAGCCCCAGTCACTACTCACTACTCGACTACACTCGACACCATCGTGTCCCGCGAGCGCCACCCCGGCTCCTTCGACATCGTGCACATCAAGGACTCCACGGGACACACCTTCGCCACCAGATGAGCCCCAGTCACTACTCACTACTCGACTACACTCGACACCATCGTGTCCCGCGAGCGCCACCCCGGCTCCTTCGACATCGTGCACATCAAGGACTCCACGGGACACACCTTCGCCACCAGATGAGCCCCAGTCACTACTCACTACTCGACTACACTCGACACCATCGTGTCCCGCGAGCGCCACCCCGGCTCCTTCGACATCGTGCACATCAAGGACTCCACGGGACACACCTTCGCCACCAGGTGAGCCCCAGTTACTACTCACTACTCACTACTCGACTACACTCGACACCATCGTGTCCCGCGAGCGCCACCCCGGCTCCTTCGACATCGTGCACATCAAGGACTCCACGGGACACACCTTCGCCACCAGGTGAGCCCCAGTCACTACTCACTACTCGACTACACTCGACACCATCGTGTCCCGCGAGCGCCACCCCGGCTCCTTCGACATCGTGCACATCAAGGACTCCACGGGACACACCTTCGCCACCAGATGAGCCCCAGTCACTACTCACTACTCGACTACACTCGACACCATCGTGTCCCGCGAGCGCCACCCCGGCTCCTTCGACATCGTGCACATCAAGGACTCCACGGGACACACCTTCGCCACCAGATGAGCCCCAGTCACTACTCACTACTCGACTACACTCGACACCATCGTGTCCCGCGAGCGCCACCCCGGCTCCTTCGACATCGTGCACATCAAGGACTCCACGGGACACACCTTCGCCACCAGATGAGCCCCAGTCACTACTCACTACTCGACTACACTCGACACCATCGTGTCCCGCGAGCGCCACCCCGGCTCCTTCGACATCGTGCACATCAAGGACTCCACGGGACACACCTTCGCCACCAGGTGAGCCCCAGTCACTACTCACTACTCGGCTACACTCGACACCATCGTGTCCCGCGAGCGCCACCCCGGCTCCTTCGACATCGTGCACATCAAGGACTCCACGGGACACACCTTCGCCACCAGGTGAGCCCCAGTTACTACTCACTACTCACTACTCGACTACACTCGACACCATCGTGTCCCGCGAGCGCCACCCCGGCTCCTTCGACATCGTGCACATCAAGGACTCCACGGGACACACCTTCGCCACCAGGTGAGCCCCAGTCACTACTCACTACTCGACTACACTCGACACCATCGTGTCCCGCGAGCGCCACCCCGGCTCCTTCGACATCGTGCACATCAAGGACTCCACGGGACACACCTTCGCCACCAGATGAGCCCCAGTCACTACTCACTACTCGACTACACTCGACACCATCGTGTCCCGCGAGCGCCACCCCGGCTCCTTCGACATCGTGCACATCAAGGACTCCACGGGACACACCTTCGCCACCAGATGAGCCCCAGTCACTACTCACTACTCGACTACACTCGACACCATCGTGTCCCGCGAGCGCCACCCCGGCTCCTTCGACATCGTGCACATCAAGGACTCCACGGGACACACCTTCGCCACCAGATGAGCCCCAGTCACTACTCACTACTCGACTACACTCGACACCATCGTGTCCCGCGAGCGCCACCCCGGCTCCTTCGACATCGTGCACATCAAGGACTCCACGGGACACACCTTCGCCACCAGGTGAGCCCCAGTTACTACTCACTACTCACTACTCGACTACACTCGACACCATCGTGTCCCGCGAGCGCCACCCCGGCTCCTTCGACATCGTGCACATCAAGGACTCCACGGGACACACCTTCGCCACCAGGTGAGCCCCAGTCACTACTCACTACTCGACTACACTCGACACCATCGTGTCCCGCGAGCGCCACCCCGGCTCCTTCGACATCGTGCACATCAAGGACTCCACGGGACACACCTTCGCCACCAGATGAGCCCCAGTCACTACTCACTACTCGACTACACTCGACACCATCGTGTCCCGCGAGCGCCACCCCGGCTCCTTCGACATCGTGCACATCAAGGACTCCACGGGACACACCTTCGCCACCAGATGAGCCCCAGTCACTACTCACTACTCGACTACACTCGACACCATCGTGTCCCGCGAGCGCCACCCCGGCTCCTTCGACATCGTGCACATCAAGGACTCCACGGGACACACCTTCGCCACCAGATGAGCCCCAGTCACTACTCACTACTCGACTACACTCGACACCATCGTGTCCCGCGAGCGCCACCCCGGCTCCTTCGACATCGTGCACATCAAGGACTCCACGGGACACACCTTCGCCACCAGATGAGCCCCAGTCACTACTCACTACTCGACTACACTCGACACCATCGTGTCCCGCGAGCGCCACCCCGGCTCCTTCGACATCGTGCACATCAAGGACTCCACGGGACACACCTTCGCCACCAGGTGAGCCCCAGTCACTACTCACTACTCGACTACACTCGACACCATCGTGTCCCGCGAGCGCCACCCCGGCTCCTTCGACATCGTGCACATCAAGGACTCCACGGGACACACCTTCGCCACCAGGTGAGCCCCAGTCACTACTCACTACTCGACTACACTCGACACCATCGTGTCCCGCGAGCGCCACCCCGGCTCCTTCGACATCGTGCACATCAAGGACTCCACGGGACACACCTTCGCCACCAGGTGAGCCCCAGTCACTACTCACTACTCGACTACACTCGACACCATCGTGTCCCGCGAGCGCCACCCCGGCTCCTTCGACATCGTGCACATCAAGGACTCCACGGGACACACCTTCGCCACCAGGTGAGCCCCAGTCACTACTCACTACTCGACTACACTCGACACCATCGTGTCCCGCGAGCGCCACCCCGGCTCCTTCGACATCGTGCACATCAAGGACTCCACGGGACACACCTTCGCCACCAGGTGAGCCCCAGTCACTACTCACTACTCACTACTCGACTACACTCGACACCATCGTGTCCCGCGAGCGCCACCCCGGCTCCTTCGACATCGTGCACATCAAGGACTCCACGGGACACACCTTCGCCACCAGGTGAGCCCCAGTTACTACTCACTACTCACTACTCGACTACACTCGACACCATCGTGTCCCGCGAGCGCCACCCCGGCTCCTTCGACATCGTGCACATCAAGGACTCCACGGGACACACCTTCGCCACCAGGTGAGCCCCAGTCACTACTCACTACTCGACTACACTCGACACCATCGTGTCCCGCGAGCGCCACCCCGGCTCCTTCGACATCGTGCACATCAAGGACTCCACGGGACACACCTTCGCCACCAGGTGAGCCCCAGTCACTACTCACTACTCGACTACACTCGACACCATCGTGTCCCGCGAGCGCCACCCCGGCTCCTTCGACATCGTGCACATCAAGGACTCCACGGGACACACCTTCGCCACCAGGTGAGCCCCAGTCACTACTCACTACTCGACTACACTCGACACCATCGTGTCCCGCGAGCGCCACCCCGGCTCCTTCGACATCGTGCACATCAAGGACTCCACGGGACACACCTTCGCCACCAGGTGAGCCCCAGTCACTACTCACTACTCGACTACACTCGACACCATCGTGTCCCGCGAGCGCCACCCCGGCTCCTTCGACATCGTGCACATCAAGGACTCCACGGGACACACCTTCGCCACCAGGTGAGCCCCAGTCACTACTCACTACTCACTACTCGACTACACTCGACACCATCGTGTCCCGCGAGCGCCACCCCGGCTCCTTCGACATCGTGCACATCAAGGACTCCACGGGACACACCTTCGCCACCAGGTGAGCCCCAGTTACTACTCACTACTCACTACTCGACTACACTCGACACCATCGTGTCCCGCGAGCGCCACCCCGGCTCCTTCGACATCGTGCACATCAAGGACTCCACGGGACACACCTTCGCCACCAGGTGAGCCCCAGTCACTACTCACTACTCGACTACACTCGACACCATCGTGTCCCGCGAGCGCCACCCCGGCTCCTTCGACATCGTGCACATCAAGGACTCCACGGGACACACCTTCGCCACCAGATGAGCCCCAGTCACTACTCACTACTCGACTACACTCGACACCATCGTGTCCCGCGAGCGCCACCCCGGCTCCTTCGACATCGTGCACATCAAGGACTCCACGGGACACACCTTCGCCACCAGATGAGCCCCAGTCACTACTCACTACTCGACTACACTCGACACCATCGTGTCCCGCGAGCGCCACCCCGGCTCCTTCGACATCGTGCACATCAAGGACTCCACGGGACACACCTTCGCCACCAGATGAGCCCCAGTCACTACTCACTACTCGACTACACTCGACACCATCGTGTCCCGCGAGCGCCACCCCGGCTCCTTCGACATCGTGCACATCAAGGACTCCACGGGACACACCTTCGCCACCAGATGAGCCCCAGTCACTACTCACTACTCGACTACACTCGACACCATCGTGTCCCGCGAGCGCCACCCCGGCTCCTTCGACATCGTGCACATCAAGGACTCCACGGGACACACCTTCGCCACCAGGTGAGCCCCAGTCACTACTCACTACTCGACTACACTCGACACCATCGTGTCCCGCGAGCGCCACCCCGGCTCCTTCGACATCGTGCACATCAAGGACTCCACGGGACACACCTTCGCCACCAGGTGAGCCCCAGTCACTACTCACTACTCGACTACACTCGACACCATCGTGTCCCGCGAGCGCCACCCCGGCTCCTTCGACATCGTGCACATCAAGGACTCCACGGGACACACCTTCGCCACCAGGTGAGCCCCAGTCACTACTCACTACTCGACTACACTCGACACCATCGTGTCCCGCGAGCGCCACCCCGGCTCCTTCGACATCGTGCACATCAAGGACTCCACGGGACACACCTTCGCCACCAGATGAGCCCCAGTCACTACTCACTACTCGACTACACTCGACACCATCGTGTCCCGCGAGCGCCACCCCGGCTCCTTCGACATCGTGCACATCAAGGACTCCACGGGACACACCTTCGCCACCAGGTGAGCCCCAGTCACTACTCACTACTCGACTACACTCGACACCATCGTGTCCCGCGAGCGCCACCCCGGCTCCTTCGACATCGTGCACATCAAGGACTCCACGGGACACACCTTCGCCACCAGGTGAGCCCCAGTCACTACTCACTACTCGACTACACTCGACACCATCGTGTCCCGCGAGCGCCACCCCGGCTCCTTCGACATCGTGCACATCAAGGACTCCACGGGACACACCTTCGCCACCAGGTGAGCCCCAGTCACTACTCACTACTCGACTACACTCGACACCATCGTGTCCCGCGAGCGCCACCCCGGCTCCTTCGACATCGTGCACATCAAGGACTCCACGGGACACACCTTCGCCACCAGGTGAGCCCCAGTCACTACTCACTACTCGACTACACTCGACACTATTGTTAGTCTATGTCAATCCAATTAAACAGAGAGGTAAACAAACGGGTATATAACCCGACCATTTAGTGCATAGTGATGTCCAATTTAGTTACAATTATAGGTAAATCAATTATTTCATTGAATGAGTTGGAAACATGATTTTTTTTGGGACCTTTTTGAACTTTAGAGAAGTGGTTTTTCTTGTTCTTGTAGCAGGCTACCAAGTAAATTGCCTAAAACAATTTTAAAATGATAATCAAACGAATATTGTTGGAAAAAGTTGAAACCTTCAAAATACGGAGGAATGTGTTATTAATTCCATTTTGTGAGTGATTTTGTGATGATTTTACCGAAATTAGGTTTTTTAATTAGATTGATATAGACCAGGGTTGTTGCGAATATCAGCATCAGCATCAGCATCCGCTGATCATCAGCATCATTTTCAACATCAGCAGCAGCATCAGCATCCGCATTAAATTATGCTGATATTTATGCTGATGTTCATGTTGTAACGTGACCGAAAGGGGAGGGGCTTATGGCACATTTTTTTGTTTCGCTTGTGAGTTTTGACCGCTAGTATAATAAATATAATAAATGGTACTGTACAAAGACAAAGACATTTATTTATAATTTTTATTTTTTATTTTTATTTTTTGTACTTCGGAGATTTTTAGCAAACCCAAAACAAACTTGTCTATTACGACAAATGTCAACAGCACAGTACAGTTGAAAGAGGCGTTCTAACAAAAAGGGCAATGTGGAGCTATTATAGTCAGCTAATAAAAAGCAAAGAATGAAAATAATTTATGCTGGATTGCCTTTGCTGGATAAAAATAATCAAGCTCTTCATTAACGAATGCAATCACAACAGAAGCAATAATAAGGGGAACTCTACGTTTTTAAAAACAAGAAATATTGGCGTTTGCGTTCGCGCTGCTCTTTTGTGCGCTCAAAGTAGGTCCATCATTCATCATCATCATCTCAGCCGAAAGTCGTCTACTGCTGGACATAGGCTTCTCCAAGCAGTTTGGGGGAATATGCCATAATCGCCACGCCTGGCAGGCGGGTTAGCGATCGCTGAGATCTCAGTTGGTTGGTTAAACACTCAGAGAACGCTGCTGCCCATCCTCTGGTGAATCCCTTAGTCGCCTTTTATGACACCCATGAGAAGATATAGGTTGGTGCATTCTTTATGTCCGACACCACACGGAATAAAGTAGGTCCAGTTTAAATAGTTTCACTTACAAAAGGTTTATTTTTTTATATGCAAAAACTTTGTATATTTATCTCTCGTTTGTTTAAGCATAGTGAAAGAAAGCTCAAATGCTTTTATATAAAAAGAAAAGCCTTAAAATTCTTTTTAAAATGCGCCTAAAATGGTAGAACGTTTTCGGTAATCCTAAAAAAAAACTTGCGCTCGCTTCGCTCGCGCTAGTGTGCAGGTTTCTTTACGGGTTTAGTTTATCTCATGTAGGTTTTCAATGTTCCTGTTATGTTTTTCATAATTTACCAGATTTTAGTGAATAATTCGTAAATAAAACTGTAGGGCCGCGATTTTTTTTCCTAGGGCTCTATGAAAAAAAAGACATAAAAAAGTTTCGTTTGTTATATTATTTTGCCCTTAATTTCAAAATTTCATTAATCACCGTAAAAGTTTTGAATAGGCACTATTTTTAGCCTTTAATCAATATCGGATTTTTATAAAAAGATATAGGTATTATATGTATAAATACATTCAAATTACATTTTTATATAAAGATATAGGTATTATATGTATAAATACATTCAAATTACATTTTTATATAAATTCATAAGGTACACATTTCCAATTAAAAAAATCAGCATCAGCATCCGCTGATGTCAATGTCAAAAATCAGCATCAGCATCTGCTGATGTGATAAAATTCTGGATCAGCAACAACCCTGATATAGACTATAAGCTGGAGCTAAAGTTCTGGAGTGGCGACCGCGTACTGGAAGGCGCAGCGTGGGTAGGCCCCCCACAAGGTGGATCGACGACCTGGTGAAGGTCGCGGGAATCCGCTGGATGCGGAAGGCACAGGACCGGTCGTTGTGGCGATGCTTGGGGGAGGCCTATGTCCAGCAGTGGACGTCTTTCGGCTGAAATGATGATGATGAGACTATAAGCTTAAGCTTGTATTTGCTGTCTAGAAGTTGACTGCGATAGGCTGAGTTTCACTTTACTATAATGTCTACTTAAATGCAGATGAATTGAATTCATTTATCACAAACACATATGTCCTAATCCTTTACAGCTTAATAACTTCTACAGTTATAAACATAAGTAAATAAAATTTTGGTTTAGTTAGATATAGATCTCAATTTTTAAAAGAATAAAAAAATCTTGATAACGTATTTTAGGGGTCGCGCCCATACATGTGAAATGGGGATGAAAATTTTTTTTTCGCTGCACCCCCTCCTGTGGGGTATCATTGAATAGGTCTACTAAAATGAAGGTAATGTTTCATACATCACTTTTTTATCAGGTGTACCATCTGCGAAATATAGCCCACCAATGTGGCTTACAATGTGTGTATTATATATTGTATAATGTGATTATAAATGATGTCCTAGTTCATAGGTCATTGACCTTAGATAAAAATGATCTTAGCAAGTAATGCTAGTTACTTTCTATTTAAAAAAATCACAAAAAGAAACTTTGTGTTATATTGATAACACAAAGTAACAGCGCCACCTATCGATTTATTTAAGAAGTGTGTATATGACACACTTCTTGAATTTAGCGCTAGGTGGCGCTGTTTGCAAAAACTAAAATAGCAATGATTAATATTCGATTTAATTCGTTTGTAATTAGACCTACTCAAGGAACCCTATAATACTGAGCATGGCCCGACATGCTCTTGGCCGGTTTTTTTTTAAAACGATTTGGATAATCAATGACATTAATGCGGTTTCAGGTTAAATAACGTGTTCATCATCGGCAAGGGCACCAAGGCGTACATCTCGCTGCCGCGCGGCAAGGGCGTGCGCCTCACCATCGCGGAGGAGCGCGACAAGCGCATCGCCGCCAAGGTGGCCGGCCAGTAGTCGCTAAGTTCAATAAAATACATAAAACCTATGTCCGTGTTTCATTCTTCGTCCGGACCACAGAGTACATTTATACATACGGAAATAGAGACCAATCTCTGCCCCCAATAAAGGTCCACACCAAGTGGCGCCTCTATATTTTAACCCTGAAATCACTCTTGAATCAGTTTTGATAACTATGTACCGAGATCGCTAGGTGGCTCTGTATTCATCCTTTTTATAAATCGAAAAATAAAGACAAAAAGTCTCGTTACAAGTAGGATTCGAAGTTGCGCCTCCAAGATTATAAGTCCACAACAGTAACCAGCAGGCTACCATTACTCTTACGACATATAACGAATTTAACTTTCAGTTACGTCTTTCGGTGACGTCAGAACTTTTATTTTTACAATGTATGTCTTTAGATATCACTTCAATTGCGTAAAACGTATTAGTATAATTATAAAAAGCAATTGATAAGTTTAAATGTTGGTATTATTTATCAAATTACGTTTTCCAACATAATTATACTTTAATAACAAAATAATAGAAATAGAATAGATTTTTTAAATTGGCCTGTTAGATAGGCAAATTTACTTACAAAAAAAAGAAAATAAACTGGAAAAAAACTTATTTATTAGTAAATACTTGTCTACAACTTAGAATTTTAAATTCACGCCATCTATACGCTTTTCTAGACAACAGCGCATGAGTTTTACCTTGCACCTTGCTAGTCAGTCAGATCATTAGCCTCGGGAGCATAATACGTAGATACTAGCTACATCTGTGTTTTTGCCCTGGCAATAGTCAAATATAATACTGATAAATTCAAAATACGTAGTGGCCAAACGACGTTTGAGCATTTTCAGTACTCGTCAATTTGGTCGGATAAGTATTGATGGTGTTGCAGGCATGTTGTTCTAAGATTGTATGGCATGGTCCGGACGCGTGACGGTAACGCCGTGTGACGTCACGTGGTGCGCTCCGGGTCGCGCAGTGTGACGTCATGTGCGCTAAGTGGCGCGGGTCGTGCGGCGGCGTGCGTGCGCTGGTGGCACTGCAGGTCGCGGCGGTGCGCCAGCACGCGGCCGCACTCGCCGCACGCGTGTGACGTCACGTGGTGCGCTCCGGGTCGCGCAGTGTGACGTCATGTGCGCTAAGTGGCGCGGGTCGTGCGTGCGCTGGTGGCGCTGCAGGTCGCGGCGGCGCGCCAGCACGCGGCCGCACTCGCCGCACGCGTGTGACGTCACGTGGTGCGCTCCGGGTCGCGCAGTGTGACGTCATGTGCGCTAAGTGGCGCGGGTCGTGCGGCGGCGTGCGTGCGCTGGTGGCACTGCAGGTCGCGGCGGCGCGCCAGCACGCGGCCGCACTCGCCGCACGCGTGTGACGTCACGTGGTGCGCTCCGGGTCGCGCAGTGTGACGTCATGTGCGCTAAGTGGCGCGGGTCGTGCGGCGGCGTGCGTGCGCTGGAGGCGCTGCAGGTCGCGGCGGCGCGCCAGCACGCGGCCGCACTCGCCGCACGCGTGTGACGTCACGTGGTGCGCTCCGGGTCGCGCAGTGTGACGTCATGTGCGCTAAGTGGCGCGGGTCGTGCGGCGGCGTGCGTGCGCTGGTGGCGCTGCAGGTCGCGGCGGCGCGCCAGCACGCGGCCGCACTCGCCGCACACGTGTGACGTCACGGCGCGCGCGTGCAGGCGCACGTGCTTGTTGAGGTTGCTGGGGTCGCCGAACGCGCGCAGGCAGTAGCGGCAGCGCAGCGGCCGGTAGCCCGTGTGCGTGCGCAGGTGGATCTTGAGCCCGTAGCGGCGCGAGTACAGCTTGCCGCAGTACACGCACACGAGCCCGCCCCCCCACGCGGCGGCCAGCGCCTCCAGCTCGGCGGGCCGCAGCGCGGGCGGCCGGGCCGCGCGCAGCCGGGCCGCCACCTCGCGCCAGAAGGCGAGCGGCTCGTAGGCCGCGCACGACATGAACAGGTGCACTTTGAGCGGGTTGGGGTCGTCGAAGGCGGCACCGCACTCGTGGCACACGTAGTCGCGGCGGCCGCCAATATTGCGCAGCGTCAGGAACGGCATGTCGAGCGCAGCCAGCGCGTCCTCCGCGAACCACAGCAGCAGTTCCGCGTGCGGCGGCAGGTCGGCGGCGGCGCGCAGCTGCAGCGCGGGGGCGGCGGCGGGGGCTGGGGGGGCCAGCGCCAGCAGCGCGGCGGCGGCGGGCACGTGCGGCGCCAGGCGCGCGTGCACGGCAAGGCGCGCGGGGGGGGCGCCGCCCGCGCCGCTGAGCCAGCCGCTGCTGTCCAGTTCCATGTACACCTAGACCAACATATAGAACGGATATAACCTTGTGCTTATTTTTTTGCGTATTAAACGCTTGTCGTCAGATACTCACCTGCGTATCTACCTGACTGCGTTTATCTGCGTTTGACTACCTAGTCGAATATGCATTCCATCAGAATACGCAGCGCGTTATACACGCAACTCGACATACACGCAGCTCGACATACACGCAGCTCGACAGACAGTTCGACAGACTCATCATCATCATACATTCTGCCAAGAAAGTATCGGGAAAGGATGATTTGTTTATGGTTTCAAATTATAATTTTTTTGTTAGATTGGCACAACTATTTTCAATTTTGGCGCGGAGTTGCATCTGTTATTTAGATTTTAAATATAGTGCTGTTTTTAGTAGAGTTGGGTAGGACACGCAAAATCAATGAGTTTGTATGAGTAACTCATTCAGCATAATGAGGTGGGACATTGTCACACTTCAAATGAGGTGGGACAATGTCATGTTGCTGAGACATTTGATACACTGAAATGCATTAAGACACTGGTGCCGATTCTCTTGTACACCCACCTAAACCTAACTATAACTAAAATTTACAAATTTTAGTTTAGAAAATCATAAAACTTATTCTGTGTTTATCTTTTTCTTATTTTACAAAACTTGTTGACAGCTCTAATAATTGAGTTTGACGCATCTAAGTTGAATTGGCGGTGTTACCAGTACATCTTAAAAAAATTATTAAAGAGTGAATGGAATGACCGAAAGTTCACAAAAACAAGGAAATTAAATAATAATTATATTTGTAATTATTAGTTTATCATTAAAATTATGAAGGAAAAATCATGTCACGAAATAAAGTACATTTTTGTTTTATATTTTCAATAAAATATATAAATTGGAATAATGTGATCAGGTTATTATTATCTACGGCCCGTATTACAGAACGATACTCAAGCGTTGATCACAGTTTAAAACTAGTTTTGAGTTGAGCTTTCATTTTAGATCGTTCCTCAAGCAGAGATTTATTGATCACAGTTCAGATCACAATAATAAACTATTACTTTAATTTAAAAAGCTGGAATTTCCCTTTTTAAAGACGTGGTTAAAAAGTTGAATAAATTAGAATATAAAATTGAATTAAGAAACCTATGGAAGTGGCACATTCTTCTATATCCACCTAGTTTATACAAATATCTATTAAATCGTTATTGAATTATGAAACTATTCTTTGTCTCTTGTTAACAAACGTGTTATGTCGTTTGGTGAAAGAGATCGCATGCTATTTGTATATTCTCTGTTTGGCAACATCTTTACGGGATGTCAAAATACCTACGCCGCGTGGCAACCCCGCTTGCCCCGCAATGTGGCCCATAGTACATGAGCTGTCAAGTAAACAAACTAGGGCTGTTGATATTTTTTAAATATCAGATTTTCGATCTATCGATTATTATTGAAAAAAAAAAGATATTTCGATATATTGGCCAAATTTCATGATTCTAGGTCAATGCGAAGTACCCTATAGGTTTTTTATGTGAGTTTGCGAGTATCAAAATGTGACATAGCCGTATGATTGCCTTGACCTAGAAGCTTGATTTTTTATGTCCTAGGGACAGCCGAACTTAGTATTTGATATAATTGCATTATTTATTACTATTTGAAAATGATTTTAATCAGCACACATCTCTGGTACGAAACACGAGCATCGATGAGCATCGATATCGATACTTTTTAGTTTTGATTATTTACTTCCCTAGCTATGGCCACCATAACGGTGGCCCGGATATTGTAGGTATACCACACTTATTTCGTAGGTATTACTGGTCCATAGGTACAAGTCAATGACTTCTTATCCTTTATTATATAGGTACCTCTTCTTATCGAAATTATAAATTTCATTGTATATTTCTATGAACAATTTACCTTTCTGCTGAATCTACAACAGCTGCAACCACATAGTAGGCATCCATTATTTATTTTAAACTACCTAAAAACTATAAAAATGAATAAAATAAGCTTTGCAATTTTAGTTGTTGATAACTAATTATAGTCGACATGTATTTTGATGCCTTCTAAAAATAGTCAGATTTAGGTTGACATTTCTAATATTAGGTGAAAAACGTCAATTACAGAATAGCAAAATGTCAATTTTTACTAAGTTGAATAACTAAACTAATTTTGGTCCTGTCAAACCAAAAATTAGTTTTAAAGTGAATTTCAGAATAGAAAACTTCGTTTGACAGGACTAAACTAAATTTAGGTGATTTTTAGTCTAGTTTAGAGAATTTTGTGACAAGAGAATTGGCACCACTGTCACACTTCAAATGAGTTGGGACAATGTCATGTTGCTGAGACATATAATACACTGAAATACATTAATACATTGAGTTGAGCTTATATTGTCTAAGATAGGAGTGGGTAATATAGCTTTTGCCGAGTATCAAATCGAAACTATATATCGATATTTGATATCGGATTTTGATACTATACATTTTCTGAAACTATATAAGTATCAACAGATGAGTATAGTTTTGGTCATATTGTAGGTAGTTAGTATAGGTACGTCGTTTTCGATATAGATCCGATTCTTATATTGGTTGGCAAAGGTATTGCGTGCGTTGCGTTATAGAATACAATATCAAGATTGTTAATTCCAAAGACTCCAATTTATTTTTTAATTAATCGGCCGTTTAATCAGCAACACACTATAATTCCCTGGTTAAACGACAGTTGACTGGCTAAGTCAGCAGGTTGGTAGCGGGGTGACTCTCCAGGCTGCGCCGGACGATCAATTAAATAGCGTCACTCGTGGTGGCTCTTTTAATGCACCCCTGCTGCTATTTTCAGCTGAAAGACGTCCTGAAAGAGTATGATCATCATCATCATCATTACAGCCGAAAGACGTCCACTACTGGACAAAGGCCTCCCCCAATTAAGGGGGGGATATGCCATAATCGCCACGCTTGGCAGGCGGGTTGGCGATCGCAGTTGGTTGGTTAAATACTCAGAGAATGCTGCTGCCCATCCTCTGGTGAATCCCTTAGTCGCCTTTTACGACACCCATGAGAAGAGATAAGGGTGATGCTATTCTTTAAGTCCGGCACCACACGGACGAAGAGTATGATAATGCTCGAGTATTACGGAATCAAACAACTTTTGAAGGGCCTTAAGGATCGGTTTTCCACCCGCCTTCAGCAGTTCGGCAATAATTCGTCATTACCTGGTGATGACGAATTATTGTTTTTGAGCTGCGTCAGAGCCATCCTAATTTCGTACAGGCTGACGTCTGAAATATCTTCGGTAGTGTCGGGTCAATCGAGCTCTAGGCTCATTCGCCCGATTTGCAGCGGGTTTCTGGGTGGACGTGTGACAACTGTCCATAGAACATCTCGACCTCTCTCAATAGCTTTGGCTTGGAGGATACGACTCTGCCATCGTCGGTCCTCAGTTTTGCAAGCTAGCTCTGCCCAATAGACAGGTCTCTTGCGAAGACTTAGGAGCCATCCTTGTTCGTCTCTGTCGCGTCTTTATTACGTTCAGTATTAAATCGGCGTCGGTAACTTTTCAAGAACTTTGAGATCTGTGTTGTATTGTACCGCCGGTACTTAGAGGCATCATCTGAGGACTGCAGAATCATTTCGCGTCTTTACACCAACCATGAGCTCGAGATTGTGGTCAGAGAGATTTTTGTTTATATTTGTACGACGGGTCTTAAAGATCCAAGACCCGACCGTATGGACAGTTTCCACAAACCCATCGCTATAATCGTCCACTGAGCTCCCTAGACATTCGAAACGATTCTGAAGTTCGAGCTGAAAGCTCTCGGGGTTTTGGATTTGGATCGGTGCTGGACAGAGCGTACACTTCATCAGTCAGCCTTCGTATACGCGGTTAATCCTAATAATTGATAAATAAGTATTATGTAACTTTAGATAAGTCAGTTAGATAGGTATTCTAAATAGGAAGGTGTAACCTAACTTCATATCGTTCGTGCCTCGTTGGTCTAGTGGTTGCAAGCGTGACTGCTGAGCGTGAGGTCCTGGGTTCGATTCCCGGGTCGGGCAAAGTGTTATTGGGTTTTTTCATTAGGAAATTCTCAGTAGCGGCCCGGAGTCTGGATTTGTGCCCGGTCAATGGCAATAGGCTCGCCCCCTATTACATGGGACTTACAACATAACTGGCGAAATGTGGGTGTACTATACACCTCTGCCTACCCCTTCGGGGAAATACAGGCGTGATATTATTATTATTATGTTATATCGTTCGTTTTTTTTTGTAATTTATTGTATGGAAAAATGAAATATGAATGGTGTACGGTCGGTCGCTACTTTACTTTTTTTGTAACTAGGTCTAGGTACTTAGACATGTCTATGTTCGAAAGTCTGAAATTCAGAAGAGAAGAGTGAGTGATTTTGTAGGGTTTCCTAAAACTAAGTTCTAAAACAATTAGAATCCGCGCCGATTTTACGCCGATCCCAGATCGGCGGCGGCGGCGGCGCGCCGGCGCGGCGCACATGTCTACCCAGGAGTGCTCGCTGAGTAGTGTTCTCACGCCTCTTGGGACCGAGGGACTTTGCTTCACCGCCCGGACCGCGAGGAAAAAAACCTCTATAAAAATTACGGGAGGATGGGGCCAATTCAATTCAATTCTTTATTGCATTACAGCGACAACACAGTTGCATTACCATATGTATTTACAAGGTCTTAATAATATTACAAGTCCACATGGACCCTGTCGGGCACAACAATTTAATACAATTTGAATAGTAGCATTAGTTAATATAAATCATTAAAGTAAATAGCAATTAATTCTATGTCATAATTATAATAAATGTTTCAGTCATCTTTAAAAATTCAATTCTTGTAAAATAAATAATGTCACAAATTAAAATTTAAATGTCTTCAAATAGGTAAAATTATAAAGTAGTTAATCATCAAACAATAATTCTTTGAATAATAAATTAAATCAAAATGTAAAAAAAAAACAGTAAAAATTAAATAAGAAATGTCTTCAAAACAAAGGAATCACGTTTTAGAGTCATAAAATCAAAATCAAAATAATTTATTTGTAAAACATAGGTATAAAAGTTAAAAACTTGGTGGAAATAGTAGTTTATGAAACTGTTGCATAATAGGGGTTATTAAAACACGAGTGTGAGTTTAAAAACCGAGCCGTAGGCGAGGTTTTTAATAGTATCACACGAGTGTTTTAATACCTAATTATGTCAGTTTCATACACTATTTTATCTACACTCATACAATTTTAAATAAAATACCAAAGTCAAAATCTTAGTAACATTGTCGTTGTTTTTCTTGATTTCTCTGTTAAAACATTGTTCGTCATTTACGTTGCTGCATCCAGAAATTCAGGCGGGGTCATATTCTCCTCAGTTCAGTATCACTGCAGTAGTCAGATATTTTTGCCCAGAATAAAACTTTCGACATACAAAACCATAATAATAACGTAAACAATAACAATAAATTTACAAGTAACGATGTCCAAATCCAGTAGGCCAGGCGCGCGGCCGCGCACGCGCGCTGGTGCGCGCCTACACAGATAATAAAATATAGTCTGGCGACAACATTATAATCGGAACTAATTTTCTATCTTTGTCAGGATTCCGTCAATCTCTGTTTTATCATACAAAAAATATGCCTGTAAACACTTAAATATAATTAAAAGCAATATGACAATAAAAATTTCTGCCAAAAACGCGATTTTAAACGATAAAAATTTTCAATGTATGACAAGTGGCGCCACCCTGAATTTTGTGTACTCATTGGTGCCAAACTGTACGACTGCTAAAAAAAAGGTTTGAAAGCTCCTTGGTTAGGTCGAAGTGGCATTAAAAACTCCTTAGTTAGGCTGAAGTGTGCGGTTATGGAAAAAAAATTAAATTACCGCATTGTTTTGTTCAGCAAACTGTATCGTAATGAAACTTTTTAAATTCATAACAGGTGCATGTGCGTAAAGTATGTCATTATGACTAAAGTTGGGAAAAACGACTTAAAATCGTAAGCGTGTTTAAAGGTTGTGCTTTTTTCTGCCAACGAATTTTTTTACGCTTTTGCCCATTTTTCGTTTTTCACTTCTAAAAAAATTGACTTTTATTTGTCTACATTACACTATTCTATTTACATTTAAACTATTTACAAAGTTCACTAAAAACTATACAAACAAACTACAATCGTCGCGTAATTACCAAGGAGAACATTCAAAAACGCATTCACTCGACGACGAAAAATAAACTAAGCGCCAAAGCAAAAGCAAATCAATCAAGTTCAAAAACGTTTAAAATGTTTAAACGATACAAAAATAATCAACAAAATAAAAAAGTGCTTTCTCTAAACAAATTTTACGTAAACGAATAAAATTTAATTCTGCCGATTTCTAACCACCACCAGTCAACTTTGAAATTGTGTCTTATGTTCATAGAAATAAGGTTACATTTCAATCGTTTACGAAAAAGTCTAAACGAAATCTGCTTTAATCACAAAGCGTGCTTATACGCTTTTTTTTTATTAGACTTTTTTAAGCGCTTTTTGTTTAAACGCCCACTTCTAATTATGACATTACTTTCGAGTTCATAATTCGAATTTTACGATACGAGTGTAGATAAATTAACATATTACGTCACACTATGTTTAACCTTGAAAGGCATACAAATTATATAGTACCATAATAGTATTAATTGTGTAGTATTCAGTGTATAGTAGCATTTATCGATTAGCAGTTCTTTGAGGCGCTTATTAAATATTTTATCATTTTCTTCCATTTTTATGTCATTCGGTATTTTGTTGTATATTTTTATTGATGTTACGTGCGGACTCTTGCTATGTAATTTTAACTTAGGTGGTGGTATTACGAGCATGTTTTTGTATTGAGAACGCGGTGCATATCGGCGAGCTTGGTCTGATATTTTTAAGTAGAAGTTTGGATATTGGTGCCGATTCTCTTGTACACCCACCTAAACCTAACTATAACTAAAATTTACAAATTTTAGTTTAGAAAATCATAAAACTTATTCTGTGTTTATCTTTTTCTTATTTTAGAAAACTTGTTGACAGCTGTAATAATTGAGTTTGACGCATCTAAGTTGAATTGGCGGTGTTACCAGTACATCTTGAAAAAATTATTAAAGAGTGAATGGAATGACCGAAAGTTCACAAAAACAGAAGGAAATTAAATAATAATTATATTTGGAATTATTAGTTTATCATTAAAATTAAGAAGAAGAAATCATGTCACGAAATAAAGTACATTTTTGTTTTATATTTTCAATAAAATATATAAATTGGAATAATGTGATCAGATTAAAGAGCTAGGTTATTATTTTCTACGGCCCGTATTACAGAACGATACTCAAGCGTTGATCACTGTTTAAAACTAGTTTTGAGTTGAGCTTTGATTTTAGAACGTTCCTCAAGCAGAGATCTATTGATCACAGTTCAGCTGAGTTTAGCTTTATTTTATACTGGTGCCGATTCTCTTGTACACCCACCTAAACCTAACTATAACTAAAATTTACAAATTTTAGTTTAGAAAATCATAAAACTTATTCTGTGTTTATCTTTTTCTTATTTTAGAAAACTTGTTGACAGCTCTAATAATTGAGTTTGACGCATCTAAGTTGAATTGGCGGTGTTACCAGTACATCTTGAAAAAATTATTAAAGAGTGAATGGAATGACCGAAAGTTCACAAAAACAGAAGGAAATTAAATAATAATTATATTTGGAATTATTAGTTTATCATTAAAATTAAGAAGAAAAAATCATGTCACGAAATAAAGTACATTTTTGTTTTATATTTTCAATAAAATATATAAATTGGTATAATGTGATCAGATTAAAGAGCTAGGTTATTATTTTCTACGGCCCGTATTACAGAACGATACTCAAGCGTTGATCACTGTTTAAAACTAGTTTTGAGTTGAGCTTTGATTTTAGAACGTTCCTCAAGCAGAGATTTATTGATCACAGTTTTTATCTGTAATCAATCACTCTGGTGTGGTCCAGACTACGCTTGAGTAGAGATTTCTAATTTAATTCAGGTCAAATTCGTGTGTTATGTTGTTGAATTAAAGTTTATAATAATTACCGTTCTGGAATAAGGCCGATACTCATGTAACGATTCTATCCTTAAGTAGTGATCAGGTGATTGGAGTTTAAACTGTACTTGAGGAACCTTCTGTAATACGGGCCTAAGAGTACCTATCAAAGGAGATATATTGTTATTATTGCAGCGTATCGTATGTATATCTTAAACAACGAGAAACAGAGCTATTTGCAAAAAATGCAAGGACCTTTGAATTCCATGGGCAATCACAATAATAAACTATTTCCTTAATTTAAAAAGCTGGAATTTCCCTTTTTAAAGACGTGGTTAAAAAGTTCTAGCACCCAGGACACGAAATTTTTCAAAAAAGTTGAATAAATTAAAATATAAGTAAGCTAAAAAGTACCACGCAGGATTACAAACTTGGAGACCACAGACCAAGTAGAGATGTGTTGGAGACTTTCTCCCCAAAAGAGGGAAAATTTGTGAATTCAGGCTTTTTAGGGACACATATTAGCATAAAATGATAGAATTGAATGTCACATAGTTTTTTTTTTTTTTTTCCCCATTGTATGGATTTATGTACTTCTTATCCTTTATTATATAGGTACCTCTTCTTATCGAAATTATAAATTTCATTGTATATTTCTATGAACAATTTACCTTTCTGCTGAATCTACAACAGCTGCAACCACATAGTAGGCACATTATTTATTTTAAACTACCTAAAAACTATAAAAATGAATAAAATAAGCTTTGCAATTTTAGTTGTTGATAACTAATTATAGTCGACATGTATTTTGATGCCTTCTAAAAATAGTCGGATTTAGGTTGACATTTCTAATATTAGGTGAAAAACGTCAATTACAGAATAGCAAAATGTCAATTTTTACTAAGTTGAATAACTAAACTAATTTTGGTCCTGTCAAACCAAAAATTAGTTTTAAAGTGAATTTCAGAATAGAAAACGTCGTTTGACAGGACTAAACTAAATTTAGGTGATTTTTAGTCTAGTTTAGAGAATTTTGTGACAAGAGAATCGGCACCACTGTCACCTGTTTCGGTATTTGAGCAGAGATTTGATCTGTAATCAATCACTCTAGTGTGGTCCAGACTACGCTTGCGTAGAGATTTCTATTTTAATTCAGGTCAAATTCGTGTGTTATGTTGTTGAATTAAAGTTTATAATAATTACCGTTCTGGAATAAGACCGATACTCATGTAACGATTCTATCCATAAGTAGTGATCAGGTGATTGGAGTTTAAACTGTACTTGAGGAACCTTCTGTAATACGGGCCTAAGAGTACCTATCAAAGGAGATATATTGTTATTATTGCAGCGTATCATATACGCAAGTACGCAATCAATACGCATAAAAAACGCAAGGACCTTTGAATTCCATGGGCAATCACAATAATAAACTATTTCTTTAATTTAAAAAGCTGGAATTTCCCTTTTTAAAGACGTGGTTAAAAAGTTCTAGCACGAAATTTCTCAAAAAAGTTGAATAAATTAGAATATAAGCCAAAAAGTACCACGCAGGATTACAAACACTGTTGCTAGGTCTCCCGATTTTCCGGGAAATTCACAGATTTTCCTAAAAATCTCCCGGTCTCCCGATTTTCGACAAAGATCTCCCATTTTTTTACTATCCCTGTATAAAGCTAATAATAGAAATAAGATCAAAACCTGGCAAAAAAACTGCATAAAATGAAACGGACGGATAAGTTGCTGCCCTGAATATTTCCGTCACTTGTTACACAGTGCAGTAAAATATCAAACTGCTTTGATTTTAATATTATAGCTGGAATGTTAGCAAAATGTAATCAAATCAAAATCAAAAACTTTCATTTTTTTTGAAAAACATAATCTCCCGATTTTTTCCATTGTTCGTCAATACATCTCCCGCTTTTTTCATAATAAGCCTCCCGGATTTTAAAAATCGGACCTGGCAACACTGATTACAAACTTGGGGACTTTCTCCCCAAAAGAGGGAAAATTTGTGAATTCAGGCTTTTTAGGGACACATTAGCATAAAATGATAGAATTGAATGTCAAACATAGTTTTTAGGGTTCCGAAGTCCTACAAGGAACCCTTATAGTTTCGTCATGTCCGTCCGTCTGTCCGTCTGTCCTAATCCTTTACAGCTTAATAACTTCTACAGTTATAAACATAAGTAAATGAAATTTTGTTAAAAAATAGTCTACATATAGATCTCAATTTTAAAAGAATAAAAGAATCGTTTTTCCGTATTTTAGGGGTGGCGTCCATACATGTGAAATGGAGAAAAAAAAATTTTTTTCGCTGCACCACCTCGTGTGGGATATCATTGAATAGGTCTACTAAAATAAAGGTAATGTTTGATACACCACTTTTTTATCAGGTGTACCATCTGCGAAATATAGCCCGCCAAAGTGGCTTGCAATGTGTCCCCCCCCCTGCCATTTCTAAACTATGAAATGTAGAAACTTATAATCTTCCACATTGATAGACCTTTGTGAAAACTCTCTTTTAAAATTATTTCGAGTATAATGTGATTATAATTTTTTGAGTTATAGAGAGAAAACTGAAAAATAATTAAAACGTCCTAGTTCAAAGGTCATTGACCTTAGTGAAAAATTATCTTAGCAAATAATGCTCCTTTAGCTACTTTCTATTTGAAAAAATCACAAAAAGTAACTTTGAAATGACAAACGTATTAAATTTGGCTTCTTGAATTTATCGCTAGATGGCGCTACTAACAACACGCTCTGAGTCGCGAATGCTGCCGATTATTGCAAAAACTAAAATAGCCATGATTAATATTCGATTTAATTCGTTTGTAATTACACCTACTTAAGGAACCCTATAATACTGAGCATGGCCCGACATGCTCTTGGCCGGTTTTTTTTTTCCCATTGTATGGATTTATGTACTTCTTAACCTTTATTATATAGGTACCTGTTCTTATCGAAATTATAAATTTCATTGTATATTTCTATGAACAATTTATCTTTCTGCTGAATCTACAACAGCTGCAACCACATAGTAGGCATCCATTATTTATTTTAAACTACCTAAAAACTATAAAAATGAATAAAATAATCTTTGCAATTTTAGTTGTTGATAATTAATTATAGTCGACATGTATTTTGATGCCTTCTAAAAATAGTCAGATTTAGGTTGACATTTCTAATATTAGGTGAAAAACGTCAATTACAGAATAGCAAAATGTAATTTTTTACTAAGTTGAATAACTAAACTAATTTTGGTCCTGTCAAACCAAAAATTAGTTTTAAAGTGAATTTCAGAATAGAAAACGTCGTTTGACAGGACTAAACTAAATTTAGGTGATTTTTAGTCTAGTTTAGAGAATTTTGTGACAAGAGAATCGGCACCTTTTTGATTGTTAATGGGCTGAAAAAGACTTGGCTACGATTGAGTAGAAATAAACAGCCCTTAGCTAACTCATCATTTAAACTATACCTATTTGATTGATACTAGATTTCAAGGCGACCTGTAGGTCTAGTACGAGTTTCACAGTTTGCAAACACGATATCGAGTATCGTGACATTTCATTCATAAATTAGTAGCGCCCCTAGCGGACTCGCAGAGGAACTAAAATCGGCAGTACAAGTCATTGCAATTTTCAGTTTTCGAAAACCTAAACTTTATTTCGAGAAATACTGGTGCCGATTCTCTTGTACACCCACCTAAACCTAACTATAACTAAAATTTACAAATTTTAGTTTAGAAAATCATAAAACTTATTCTGTGTTTATCTTTTTCTTATTTTACAAAACTTGTTGACAGCTCTAATAATTGAGTTTGACGCATCTAAGTTGGATTGGCGGTGTTACCAGTACATCTTAAAAATTTTATTAAAGAGTGAATGGAATGACCGAAAGTTCACAAAAACAAGGAAATTAAATAATAATTATATTTGTAATTATTAGTTTATCATTAAAATTATGAAGAAAAAATCATGTCACGAAATAAAGTACATTTTTGTTTTATATTTTCAATAAAATATATAAATTGGAATAATGTGATCAGGTTATTATTACCTACGGCCCGTATTACAGAACGATACTCAAGCGTTGATCACAGTTTAAAACTAGTTTTGAGTTGAGCTTTGATTTTAGATCGTTCCTCAAGCAGAGATTTATTGATCACAGTTCAGATCACAATAATAAACTATTTCTTTAATTTAAAAAGCTGGAATTTCCCTTTTTAAAGACGTGGTTAAAAAGTTCTAGCACACACGAAATTTCTGAAAAAAGTTGAATAAATTAGAATATAACATTGAATTAAGAAACCTATGGAAGTGGCACATTCTTCTATATCCACCTAGTTTATACAAATATCTATTAAATCGTTATTGAATTATGAAACTATTCTTTGTCTCTTGTTAACAAACGTGTTATGTCGTTTGGTGAAAGAGATCGCATGCTATTTGTATATTCTCTGTTTGGCAACATCTTTACGGGATGTCAAAATACCTACGCCGCGTGGCAACCCCGCTTACCCCGCAATGTGGCCCATAATACATGAGCTGTCAAGTAAACAAACTAGGGCTGTTGATATTTTTTAAATATCAGATTTTCGATCTATCGATTATTATTGAAAAAAAAAAGATATTTCGATATATTGGCCAAATTTCATGATTCTAGGTCAATGCGAAGTACCCTATAGGTTTTTTATGTGAGTTTGCGAGTATCAAAATGTGACATAGCCGTATGATTGCCTTGACCTAGAAGCTTGATTTTTTATGTCCTAGGGACAGCCGAACTTAGTATTTGATATAATTGCATTATTTATTACTATTTGAAAATGATTTTAATCAGCATACATCTCTGGTACGATACACGAGCATCGATATCGATACTTTTTAGTTTTGATTATTTACTTCCCTAGCTATGGCCACCATAACGGTGGCCCGGATATTGTAGGTATACCACGCTTATTTCGTAGGTATTACTGGTCCATAGGTACAAGTCAATGACTTCTTATCCTTTATTATATAGGTACCTCTTCTTATCGAAATTATAAATTTCATTGTATGTTTCTATGAACAATTTACCTTTCTGCTGAATCTACAACAGCTGCAACCACATAGTAGGCATCCATTATTTATTTTAAACTACCTAAAAACTATAAAAATGAATAAAATAAGCTTTGCAATTTTAGTTGTTGATAACTAATTATAGTCGACATGTATTTTGATGCCTTCTAAAAATAGTCAGATTTAGGTTGACATTTCTAATATTAGGTGAAAAACGTCAATTACAGAATAGCAAAATGTCAATTTTTACTAAGTTGAATAACTAAACTAATTTTGGTCCTGTCAAACCAAAAATTAGTTTTAAAGTGAATTTCAGAATAGAAAACTTCGTTTGACAGGACTAAACTAAATTTAGGTGATTTTTAGTCTAGTTTAGAGAATTTTGTGACAAGAGAATCGGCACCACTGTGTGTTTTGGCCAGTTTTGGCAGTATGAGTGCCAACTATGACAAGTTGACGGCAGAATTATAAAACGAATTCGATGATTCGTTTGGTATTGTTACTCGCAAAATAAATTTCGTGAGAGCTTCATATTTTACGTAATAATAGCTTAGTTTTTTTTTTATACGACGATATTTTACCGGGTGGCCCAGCAGACAGTACCTAAGTACATGCTGCAACAATTTAGATATTTTTTAAACTTTATTTAATAAAATAAATCGAAATATTGATTACATTTTTATTATTTATTCATCGTAATTTTTGATGGGAAATAACCTTGGGTGAATAGAAAAATAAACCTAGCCCTTAAGGTGAATGCTACAGGGTAGCCCGCGAAATTCAAAATTTCTTGCGTTTTTTGCTAATTTTAGCTCTATTTCGCGTTGTATATCAGTCAAAATATGATTCGCGGCAGTAATAACAATATATCTACTGAATAATACTCATAAAAAATATTAACCTTGCTCTATAAACTGCACAAGCTCGATACTATTAATTTACGATCAAATTATCGATTTTCGAGCTTGTAGAGCTTATAAAGCTAGGTTTATATATTTTATGAGTATTGTTCAGTAGATATATTGTTATTACTACCGCAAATCATATTTCCATTGATATACAACGCGAAATAAAGCTACAATTTGCAAAAAACGCAAGAAATTTTGAATTTCGCGGTCTGCCCTGTAGCATTCACCTTAATGCTATATTTGCTTCATAAGCTAGGTTTATGTTTTCTATGGATATTTAGATATATTGGGATTATTGTCGCGAATCATATTCCGAGCAATATAAAACTAGAATTTATTATAGCTACAATTGCATTTCGCGCGGTGCTGTGTGGTAATCACCACCTTTATCTATTAATTCGTAGACAGAGAATAGGAAAAAATGATTTCTAATTGATAATTGTAATTGCATTCTTCATATTAACGTATTGATTATTGCGGTCATTAAGATCTATTTTCAACAATAGGTAGTAGGGGGATTGGCATTATACTAAAAACCCCATTGATGGGAAAATCAATGGGGATTCCTGGAATAATTCTTTGAGCACGCTATGTTGACGTGGCGTATCATTAATTGGTTCACATCCTTACTATAGTCTCATCGTCATCATCATTTCAGCCGAAAGATTTCCATTGCTCAACATTGGCCTCCCCCAAGTAGCTTGGGGGGGATATGCCATAATCGCCACGCTTGGCAGGCGGGTTAGCGAGCGCATTTGGTTAGTTAAATACTCGGAGAACGCTGCTGCCCATCCACCAGTGAATCCCTTAGTCGCCTTTTACGACACCCATGAGAAGATATAGGGTGGTGCAATTCTTTACGTCCGACACCACACGGAATATATAGTCTATGTTAATCCAATTAAATAAAAAGGTAAACAAACCCAGTTTCGGTAAAATTATCACACAATCACTCACATAGTGGAATTAGTAACACATTCATCCGTATTTTGAAGGTTTCAACTTGATTGATTTAACAAACTACATAAAAAAATAGACAAACATAAATACATACATAAATAGTGATCAGGTGATTGGAGTTTAAACTGTACTTGAGGAAGCTTCTGTAATACGGGCCTTAGGCCCGTATTACAGACTTAAGGATAGAATCGTTACATAAGTATCGGTCTTATTCCAGAACGGTAATTATTATAAACTTTAATTCAACAACATAACACACGAATTTGACCTGAATTAAAATAGAAATCTCTACTCAAGCGTAGTCTGGACCACACTAGAGTGATTGATTACAGATCAAATCTCTGCTCAAATACCGAAACAGGTGACAGTATAAAATAAAGCTAAACTCAGCTGAACTGTGATCAATAAATCTCTGCTTGAGGAACGTTCTAAAATCAAAGCTCAACTCAAAACTAGTTTTAAACAGTGATCAACGCTTGAGTATCGTTCTGTAATACGTGCGTACGGGCCGTAGAAAATAATAACCTAGCTCTTTAATCTGATCACATTATTCCAATTTATATATTTTATTGAAAATATAAAACAAAAATGTACTTTATTTCGTGACAAGATTTTTTCTTCTTAATTTTAATGATAAACTAATAATTCCAAATATAATTATTGGTGCCGATTCTCTTGTACACCCACCTAAACCTAACTATAACTAAAATTTACAAATTTTAGTTTAGAAAATCATAAAACTTATTCTGTGTTTATCTTTTTCTTATTTTAGAAAACATGTTGACAGCTCTAATAATTGAGTTTGACGCATCTTAGTTGAATTGGCAGTGTTACCAGTACATCTTGAAAAAATTATTAAAGAGTGAATGGAATGACCGAAAGTTCACAAAAACAGAAGGAAATTAAATAATAATTATATTTGGA
Organism: Asteroscopus sphinx; assembly: GCA_949699075.1. Classification (NCBI taxonomy): domain Eukaryota; kingdom Metazoa; phylum Arthropoda; class Insecta; order Lepidoptera; family Noctuidae; genus Asteroscopus; species Asteroscopus sphinx. The sequence goes on from OX453006.1 coordinate 252,616, forward strand.
ATTATTAGTTTATCATTAAAATTAAGAAAAAAAAATCATGTCACGAAATAAAGTACATTTTTGTTTTATATTTTCAATAAAATATATAAATTGGAATAATGTGATCAGATTAAAGAGCTAGGTTATTATTTTCTACCGCCCGTATTACAGAACGATACTCAAGCGTTGATCACTGTTTAAAACTAGTTTTGAGTTGAGCTTTGATTTTAGAACGTTCCTCAAGCAGAGATTTATTGATCACAGATTTGATCTGTAATCAATCACTCTAGTGTGGTCCAGACTACGCTTGAGTAGAGATTTCTATTTTAATTCAGGTTAAATTCGTGTGTTATGTTGTTGAATTAAAGTTTATAATAATTACCGTTCTGGAATAAGACCGATACTCATGTAACGATTCTATCCTTAAGTAGTGATCAGGTGATTGGAGTTAAAACTGTACTCGAGGAACCTTCTGTAATACGGGCCTAAGAGTACCTATCAAAGGAGATATATTGTTATTATTGCAGCGTATCATATCTATATCTTAAACAACGAGAAACAGAGCTATTTGCAAAAAATGCAAGGACCTTTGAATTTCATGGGCAATCACAATAATATGATACTTAATTATTATGATACTTTATTGTACACACAAATACACATTAATATTACAATAGGAAAGCTTATGTACATCGGCGAGCTTAACTCAAAAATAAACTAAACTATTACTTAATAAACTATTACTATTTATTATTATACTATAATAAACTATTTCTTTAATTTAAAAAGCTGGAATTTCCATTTTTAAAGATGTGGTTAAAAAGTTCTAGCACCCAGGCCACGAAATTTTTCAAAATTGTTGAATAAATTAGAATATAAGCTAAAAAGTACTACGCGGGATTACAAATACAAACTTGGAGACTTTCTCCCCAAAAGAGGGAAAATTTGTGAATTCAGGCTTTTTAGGGACACATATTAGCATAAAATGATAGAATTGAATGTCAAACATAGATTTTTTTTCCCATTGTATGGATTTATGTACTTCTTATCCTTTATTATATAGGTACCTCTTCTTATCGAAATTATAAATTTCATTGTATGTTTCTATGAACAATTTACCTTTCTGCTGAATCTACAACAGCTGCAACCACATAGTAGGCATCCATTATTTATTTTAAACTACCTAAAAACTATAAAAATGAATAAAATAAGCTTTGCAATTTTAGTTGTTGATAACTAATTATAGTCGACATGTATTTTGATGCCTTCTAAAAATAGTCGGATTTAGGTTGACATTTCTAATATTAGGTGAAAAACGTCAATTACAGAATAGCAAAATGTCAATTTTTACTAAATTGGATAACTAAACTAATTTTGGTCCTGTCAAACCAAAAATTAGTTTTAAAGTGAATTTCAGAATAGAAAACGTCGTTTGACAGGACTAAACTAAATTTAGGTGATTTTTAGTCTAGTTTAGAGAATTTTGTGACAAGAGAATCGGCACCATTATTTAATTTCCTTGTTTTTATGAACTTTCGGTCATTCCATTCACTCTTTAATAAAATTTTAAGATGTACTGGTAACACCGCCAATTCAACTTAGATGCGTCGGGTTGGCGGGAAAATTCGGAAAGATCGTGTTGTGGATTTTGTATTATTTTCCTAAATTTGTGTTTCTTCGAGTGTTAATGTGTAATAATGGTGGATTATTAAATGTTAAGTGCTCGTTAACGTGTACTAGTGTGGGTAAATGGTACAAAGTTGAAAAACGTGACTTTCGTATTTTCTCATCATCCGCTCAAAAACCTGGTAAAGTTTCCATCACTTTACTAGGGTAAGTAAACTAAAGACTTGGCTGGAGGGTCTAAGCAACCAGGCCATAAAACTACTCACATATAATATAACAAATAAATGACTTGGCTTAAAGGTCTTAGCAACCAGGCCATAATAATTAAAAAAAAAAAAAAAAAAAAATTAGATGCGTCGAACTCAATTATTAGAGCTGTCAACCACTGACTTAGTAAAAAGATATAGACCCAGTACTACGAACAATCATATGGAAGCTACAAAACCGTGCTCCTCCCTGTACAAACACGCACACACATACACCTAAACCGTGCTCCCTTTCTCACAGTACGTCTCGCGGCATTGTCCAGTAAGCACTGTGAATAAAAAACAGTAAAATAAAGAAAAAGTGTCACGGAATCACTTTTCACTTGTAACTACTTGAAATAACACCTTTTTTAATGATTAAACTTTAACTTTTTTGGTTACTTTGAACACAAAACATCAACAACTTCGTGACTGACATAAGTGACATAAAGCACGAGGGTTGCCAGGATATGATTTGTCCATTCCCCATACATGCGTTGATCTACCACTCAATTTTTTTTTGCTGGTTTCTTCTGATTAATGGTGATGTATTATTAGTACCATTCATGTTTACTACAAACACAAAACATGGAAAGTTGTTATAATAAAAAAAAAAATTCATGTTAAGTATGAAAAAAGTGTAGGTAGGTAATGTCGGGGTTACACCTGCGCATGTTGTACGAATATTATGCTAAGGCCACACTTCCATATATCGTAACGAACCTTCTTGAAGAAGTCATGACTCGACAATAGACAGTATAATAGGTACTTTATAGACGCAACTACAAGCAAGCGATGGGAGATTGTTTATATCTCTATCTAATACTGTTTCGTTTTGATAATTTATTGGGTGCATTCAGTTATGCACCCAATAAATTATCGCGGAGCGTACTTTGGACGTTCAATTACTCAGACGACCGCATAGAAATCTTCGATACTCATATCAGAAGTTGATATATTCAAATATTCGCCACAGGCAATAGATCCTCCAAAGGATATTTATTGCCCGTACCCAGGATGCACCGGCCTAATCGCCGTTCCCTCCAGACTTGTCCAGCGGGACAAGCAGCCGTCAGACACACGTGGAGGTTTTCTGGACAGCACCCCGCGTGGAAAACACCTACTCTCACGCTGTCTTACTGCTGGCGGGAATTGAACCTGCCACCCGAGAACCTTAAAGAGCTGATATCTCGGGAACGGGCAGAGATATACGAATTCTGACCACATTTTTGACCCCCTCTGCCACCACTTAACCGATAGTCTTCTGAGTCACCCATACATAAAAAATACCCTACTCCGTTCCTCCCCTCCCCAAATCCGAAGCACTATCTAGTTTTACCCGCGGGAAACACATTTCCCCTCTTCTGCAACCCTTACCCTAACTCATCCCCTCTCAATTTCATCACCCCCCTCAAGTTCCCCCCTCACCCCTCGACTTCATCCATCCCTCAACCCCTCCCAAACCCCCACTGACGCCTCCGAACTCCAACCCTTGTCGCTCCTTCTCCTGTCCCACTACCCCCCGCTCTCTCTCTCATCTACGTCAACCCCCTCACCTCACCTCTATGTCACTCCCTCATAATCCCTCCTCACCCCCGAACTCCATCTCCCTCCTCCAACTCCATCCCCCTCCCCCTCCCTATCCCACTCTCTCACGTCTCTCGTCACTCCATACAACCGTGCTTGCGTTGATTTCTCTGTGTCCATTATTCAAATTCGAGTGGCGATTCTGTACGATAGGATATGATAGGATTTATGAACATAGATCTAAGGTCCGTATTACAGAAGCTTCCTCAAGTACAGTTTAAACTCCAATCACCTGATCACTACTTAAGGATAGAATCGTTACTTGAGTATCGGTCTTATTCCAGAACGGTAATTATAAACTTTAATTCAACAACAAAACACACGAATTTGACCTGAAATATAATAGAAATCTCTACTCAAGCGTAGTCTGGACCACGCTTGAGTGATTACAGATCAAATATCTGCCCAAATACCGAAACAGGTGACAATATAAATACGGGCCTAAACCGTATTCCAGAAGGATACTCAAGCGTTAATCTCTGTTTAAAACTAGTTTTAAGTTGAGCTTTGATTTTAGAACGTCCCTCAAGCAGAGATTTGTTGATCACAGTTCAGCTGAGTTTAGTTTCGTTTTATATTGTCACCTGTTTCGGTATTTGGGCAGATATTTGATCTGTAATCACTCAAGCGTGGTCCAGACTACGCTTGAGTAGAAATTTTTATTATATTTCAGGTCAAATTCGTGTGTTTTGTTGTTGAATTAAAGTTTATAATTACCGTTCTGGAATAAGACCGATACTCAAGTAACGATTCTATCCTTAAGTAGTGATCAGGTGATTGGAGTTTAAACTGTACTTGAGTAAGCTTCTGTAATACGGGCCTAAGTCTAGGATCTATATGAATCAAGGGTTTATCTAACGCAAGTGTTGCCGGTCCGCACCATATTTATTAACGTCACAACTCAAAAATCATAATTATTGGGAAATCACCTTTAAAGTTCAAGAGTTAAACGTGACTTTCCAATGGTCATGATTTTTGAGTTGTGACGGTGTTTTATTACAGATGCGTTCTATCATTTTACTCCCCAAGACGGACAAGTGCGCCGCGCGCGCCTCGTGGTTATAGAAGCTTCGCTTCAAAAATTTACTGACTGACAAAAACGACGTTTTGAATTTTTTTCTCTATGTCAGTATTGTGTTAGTGTGTTTTATCTGAAGTTTTATTCGCGGCCGTTGGTCAGGGGCAAGGTCGAGGCAGCCCGCGCAAGGTTAAGGACACGTTAAAGAACGCAACTCCGAGTGCTACTTAAGGTGGCGTTAAGTATATTTGTACTACTGGTACAATACAATACTTAAACAATATCAAATTCATACGATATTGTCAACCCATACAATATCATACTCATTTAGTACTGCATATTATAACTTTAGACAATTTATGTTTCAAGTTTTTCTTGATTCTTGACGAAACATGTGTCTAAACAAGATCAGGTAAAACATTTACAAAGGAGAATAGCGAGATTGCATGTGATTTGGGACCCACTGTTAGATATAGCGTTCAATAAGGAAACTCATTAATATTTTTTACCTTGTAAGTAGGCGTTATTAGCTATAAGTGATATGTTTTCGATAAATAATTGACAAGATTTTTACATTTACATCATAAGTACAGTCAACTGCATGACTGTGGTAACAAATGAATTATAAAATCGCCCTTACCGCTTACGAAATAAAGGCGCTGTCAATTTCCAAACAGTTACCGTACACACGAACCACTAACACCCAATAAACGTCAGTGGAAGACGTGCAGTCGACCGTACATACTTAGCTATAAAAAGTATGATGTATGTCAGTGGATCGGAATGTAATGCGAACCAGGGGGTGCGTTCAGTCAAATCATCCGACGACTTACGGAACATACGTTGGTCGTAGTACAGTAGACTGCATGACAATGATAACACGCGAATTAGAAAACCACCGTTATTGCTTACGAAAAAAAGACGCTGTCAATGTAAAACTGTTACCGCGAACACCCAATAAACGCTCCGTGCCGTGCATTGTCCATAGTCGTCGTGCGATATAACTGAATGCACCCCAGGTTGCGTTGCGTTTTGATTAGCAATAACTTTCGATTCCCTTCTCTTATTAACTCAATATTTTTTATATAAATATGTTATAAACTTGTAGTTATAATTATTATATAATTGCACTAGAACGGTGCTTCGTTAATTTTTACATTCTTTGATCCAATTTCGCCACTCTCCTTTACCAAATAATAGGGAAATATTTATCAAATGGCAATACTTCGACACTCGCACATACATAAATTGGTGGCTTCCATATGATTGTTCGTAGTACTGGGTCTATATCTTTTTACTAAGTCAGTGCTGTCAACAAGTTTTGTAAAATAAGAAAAAGATAAACACAGAATAAGTTTTATGATTTTCTAAACTAAAATTTGTAAATTTTAGTTATAGTCAGGTTTAGGTGGGTGTACAAGAGAATCGGCAAATAATCAGTTGTAAAAATAATCAAGTTATTCAACACTAAACTTTTCAAATTGTCTAAAATAATCATCTAGAACGTCTAGAACGATCAAACATAAAAGTAACACGGCGTGGGTCGCCAACGGAATGGCAATGTTTCGTATGTAAATCGCACAAACATGTTTAAATGCGTGCTACAAACATCTGACTCTTGTTGGGCAGTCGACGTGGGGTTGGAAATTTTAAATAAAAGCGAAATACCGAAAAACCGGTAATGGCGATTACAATACCGGTATTAGGAAATGCCAAAAAACCTCCGGTATTCCGGTTTTTCGGTAATACCGAAAACCGGTATCCATGCCCTAGTCTATTTAGCGTACGTATCATAATGGTTGCTTACAACATACGTTCAGTACGGAGAAGAAAGAAGGGTAGAAAAACAAGCGCGAACAAAGCGTGCGCGAAAATTTTTGAACTGTTCAAAAACAAACTGATTAGCTCTTCAAAAAAGTACGTCAGTACTATTAGATATTCTGTGACTAAAGTGTACGCATCTCTTTGAGCGTAACCCGTTCTTGCGGGTGGGTGCCTAGAGCGGCTAACAGTAGACGCTATAGTGTAAGTAAATATAGATTCACGTTATGGCAGTCCTGTCACCTGTCCCGTGACCTGTATATGCAATAAAATTGAGTACAAGCGCGAGCGCAGCGAGCGCGAAATTTTTTGGTATTTATTTGCAAACACAGATTATATTTACCTATCTATTTTATGCGCGGGGCGGAGTGCGTCCATGAGGATTTCCCAAAGGCAAAAAAAGAGCTTGTACTATGGGTACTAGACAATGGATATAATACTTATTATTACTCATATACCTAGGCTAGGTACCTACTTTTTTTTGTAAATACATACATACTACATAAGAAACACCCAGACCAACACAAACACTTATGTCCATCACACAACTATTTGTGTCCTGTGGGAACCGAACCCACGACCTCGTGATTAGCAGTCCAACACTCGAACCACTAGACCACAGACGTTCTTAAAACAAAGTGGAGATAAAATATTTAGCTGAACCGCCTAGGCACTAGGTAGGTAGGCCATTTCTTAATTTAGAAGTGATTGTGTGGATTTCTTTTGTTTTCTTACACGATTTAATGTTACTCTAAAAAAGTGGTTAAGTGAGAAATGTTTATACACCATAAATTATTATATGACATTTCGTAAATAAATAAATAAATAATTGTTGATTATATTGAATTTAAATATTAATAATATATTTATAAGGGTTAATTTAATTGTAATATTTGTAATTGTATATTTCCATTGTACATTCTTATAGATTGTGTAAGACGTATACCTATTGTAATAATTTAATGTCTAGTAATTTTAACAATTGTAAATTAATTGTACCTAATAATAGTTATTTGTTATACAAGACTGCAAAGTTTCTTTTTAACCGCGTGCTCAATTTTGATGACCGAGCAAGCGAAGGAATCAAAAGAGCACAAGGTGAAAAATCTTTGCACTCGAGTGCAACTCGTAACTTTTCATCCCACCTCAGCGAGGAAATGACTGAATGCAAAAAACATTTACAATCACAAGATACTTTTATTTCAGTTTAGGTATTAACTACTACATTATGATAGGTAATTATTACAGAATAATCTTTAAATTATAACAAATAATACTTTGGTATAATTAAGACTTTTCACGTCATAGTGTTAAAACTGATTAAAACCTTAGGTTAAAGTTAAAAACAAGAAACTTGAAAACAAGTGAAAAACCTAAAATGAGTGGTTCTAGCGACGAGGAAGTTCATTTGACGCCAACAGAATTGACTGAAACTGTTAATAATGCGCAAATGAGCTTTCAACCTAAACAATCACGCGAGAAGTATTTGAAACAGTACAACGAAATATATGTTAACATTAGATAGACATCGTTGAAACAGTACGATATGTATAACACGTTCGACTAGCTAAAGGAGCCAAAACTTTCTCGGAAAACGTTTTGCTCATTTACGCCAAGGGAATCCGATGCATCGGTACAACTAGTTTACCAAAAAATAGTACACAAGTCACTAACACAGTACCTAACAAAAATATTACACTCAAGTAACTGTAGCAACGTTACTTTAAATTTTTCTTAATTATTTAAATAAAAATACTACAGGTTGAACGAGGGACTTATATGAAGGAAGATATTTAGTACCTACTTGATTCTCGTTCCAAATATGTTTAAAAATTATTAAAATTTTAAATATTTTTTCATCAATTTCTGTGGACACTTCCTCGCTTACAAATCAAAGTTTTATGCAGTGAAGACCACTGTGAGAACCACTCGCTTCGCTCGTGGTTCAATCTTAGAATCCTTCGCTGCTCGGGATCCACCTTAGTCCCTCGAATTAAATTCCCTTTTTGTTCACTTGTTGTATAATCTACTATACCAGGCCCCTCAGAAAGTATTGCGAAAAAAAGTTTTTATATATGGGAGACTGGCCAGTTATAATGTTTTTCGAAAATATGATTATTTATAAGTAAAAATAAGTAAGTTCCAATTTCAAAATTTCCCTCCACATTTTTTGCGAGTTAATTCAAAGTATTGTGTCTCACTGAAATATGGATCTGCGCCGGGAACATTTTAGAGCTATGATTTTATACGATTTCAAGTGTCGCCTGAAACCGGATGAATCGTACGATAGACTTCAAATGGCATTCATGGATGAAGGCCCTTCCAAGGCAACCGTGTATCGTTGGTATAACGAATTCAAGCGCGGTCGACCAACTTTGGGGGATGACGAAAGAAGCGGTCGCCCTTTGACGGCTGTTACCGAAGAAAACGTGCTAGCAGTGAAAAATTTAATCCAAGACAATAGGCGAATTACATATCAGGAGATTCAACACATATTGAAGATTGGATCGGGAAGCGTTCACGAGATTCTACACAGCCATCTTCGCGTGAGGAGGATAGTATCACGCTGGGTGCCGCACAACCTCACCGATGCCCAGAAGCAGGCCCGGGTGGAATGGTGCCGTGATATGCTTAACAAATTTGAAGCAGGCTCGTCTCGGCGTGTTTACGACATCGTTACAGGTGATGAGTCCTGGATTTATCAATACGACCCAGAAACCAAGCGCCAGTCGACTGTTTGGGTGTTTCAAAATGAGCCAACGCCTACCAAAGTGAAGCGATCTAGAAGCGGGGGTAAGATTTTGATCGCTAGCTTTTTTAATTTGACTGGCCACTTGGTATCAATTCCCTTACGGGATCAAAGAAGCATTAATGCCGAATGGTATACTACCAAATGTTTGCCAGAAGTTTTCTCTGTTATAAGCAACAAGCGACCAAACACAGGGCTCCGCGGGCTACTGCTCCTCCACGACAATGCACCTGCGCACACCGCACTCAAAACGAGGGACTTCCTGGACAGCACGCCAGTCAAACTCCTGGGTCACCCTCCTTACAGCCCTGATCTAGCACCGTGTGACTTCTTTTTATTCCCAAAAATAAAAAATCAGCTCAAAGGGATACAATTTTCGTCGCCGGAAGATGCGCTGGCTGCGTTCGAGCAGGCTGTAAACGAGGTGTCTGCGGCGGACTGGAAAAAGTGTTTTGAAAACTGGTTTAGGCGCATGAATCTTTGTATAGAGGCTGGTGGAAAGTACTTTGAAAAGATTTGATAAAAATATATGTACGTATAGAACAATTTTTTTTAGTTTCGCAAAACTTTCTGAGTGTCCCACGTATCTTATCTTTATCTTCTTTGCACATTTTGGTGGACAGTCGATTTGGACAGAAACTGGTATCAAATATTTTTATTGTATTTTAAATCATAAAACTAAATAAAACAGTACAGTGCACCACCGGTTCTCTCGAGCAGCAGCCAGCACTGGTTTACGGAATGGTACTGTGGTGTTTGTGGGAACGAGCAAATATAAATAAAACAATATTTGATATTCGAATGCCTTGCCACTGAGGTAATATGTACTACGTACTAGAGAAGACACCTCGAACAAAATGTTTGTAGCTCGTTTTAGAGCTCCTGCACTCTCATTCGCTTAGCCACGCTCGCCGCGCGCGTGCTCCGCGGCCAGCAAGTTGCGCGATATTTTTACCGACTTCATTTGTTCGTAATGTCTACTCTAGCATGGTATAATAAGATGTCCTCATCCCGCGATGACAGCGCGATGCCTCCAAGCTACGTCACGATCAGTGTTGCTAGTAATTGATATCTTCAATATATTTAAGGAGATTTTTGTTAATAATGAATTAATGAGTCCGAAAGATATTTATTTATTTAAAATAAATTCCTAACCAGCCTAACTATTTGTTATCTCGTGTTATTAATCTAATTAGTTATTAAAGGAAACTGTATAAAATTACTAGTTCAAAAGTGATTCTTTATAGAAGCAAGTAAATGAAAAAATGGTTATTTATTTTCACAAAGTGGCAGCACATCAAACAGACAAGTGTCACGATAACAGCCCGCTATTGGCTCCACGGCCGATGACGTAGTACGGAGGCAATCACGTGACCTTGCTGTCACGGGAAGAGACTAACCTGGTGAAACATCTTAATATACCATGTACTATAGTACGTAGTACATATTACCTCAGTGTGCCTTGTGACACCGCCTGACATCCGTCGTGGTCGTGTCTAAGGCCCGTATTACAGAAGCTTCCTCAAGTGCAGTTTAAACTCCAATTACCTGATCACTACTTAAGGATAGAATCGTTACTAGAGTATGGGTCTTATTCCAGAACGGTAATTATAAACTTTAATTCAACAACATACCACACGAATTTGACCTGAAATTGAATAGAAATCTCTACTCAAGTGTAGTCTGGATCACACTAGAGTTATTACAGATCAAAACTCTGCTCAAATACCGAAACAGGTGACAGTATAAAATGAAGCCAAACTCAGCTGAACTGTGATCAATAAATCTCTGCTTGAGGAACGTTCTAAAATCAAAGCTCAACTCAAAACTAGTTTTAAACTGAGATCAATGATTGAGTATCGTCCTGTAATACGGGCCTAAGTGTCAGTGTGGCCAGAGCAATATTTAATTACCTATTTGTCTATAAATCACAGGTAGGGATGGGTTTAGACCCGGGAATTTTCCGAAAGGTGAGTTTTTTCCCAACAGACTGGGAAAAAACTCGGGTTTAAACCCATTGGTCGGGAAAATACTTAATTGACAATATTTGATTAAAGTAATCAAAATAATACATAATTTCCATTGTATTTGTAACCATATAGATGTTTAATTCATGTAAAAATTATTTTTTTATAGGAAAATCAAATTACGCATATTAATATTTGACGACCTCTGTGGTCTAGTGGTTCGAGTGTCGGACTGCTGATAACGAGGTCGTGGGTTCGATTCCCACAGGACACAAATATTTGTGTGATGAACATAAGTGTTTGTGTTGGTCTGGGTGTGTTGCTTATGTATTATAAGTATGTATTTACAAAAAAAAAAGTATATACGTATTATATCCATTGTCTAGTACCCATACCACAAGCTCTGCTTAGTTTGGGACTAGATGGTGCTGTGTAAAAATGTCCCAAAGATATTTATTTAAAAAAAAAAAAAAAAAAAATAACTTAGGTTTTCGCGATCACTACACATTATAATAAAACAAAGTTTAACCGGATTAAATCGCGTATATTATTTAAATTGGTTTCCGTGACGTTTCGAAAGCTTTGCAGCTTTTTCGTGGTCGCAGGTAGACTAAGATGACAAGCGTCTTTACAAATATTTCTAAAAAATTATTACCTGCGACCACGAAATGCTGCAAAGCTTTCGAAACGTCAGGGAAACCAATTTAAATAATATACGCGATTTAATCCGGTTAAACTTTGTTTTATTATTACGTATATTATTTATGACGTGATTTCGATGTTTAGATTATTTTAAATAATAGTTGCGAGCGGCACGTTTTGTTTGTTGTTATTTCCATGCATTTAGCTGTACACATTGATGCCTAGCACTTGGGCTGAACCTCTTATGCCATGATTATTTAAAGTGCGAATCTCTAAATATCTTATAGATTACTAAAATTATAAAAAAAAATACATTAAAGGAAATCAAGTTTTGTCTGCTTTACCTATATTAAAAAATGTATACTAGAAAAAAGTAGCCAACAGTTGAAATTGCCTTGTAATACAAGATGGAGAAGCAATGCCACATCATTAGATGGCATGCAAATGCCAAAAGCATAATTGCAAGCTCTAGCAGTCCATAAAAAACTACTTTTTCCATAAATACCAAATGAATATTGCTTTATGAAGATTAGGATAGGATTACACATAGGGAGGACCCATCTGAAGAAACTGAAAACCGCGGATGGCTAAATTGCCACCTCTAAGTTCGAGATGCTCGAAGAGGTTGAAAACTTTTATCGGCATCTGTATTCCACGAAAACGGCGAGACCAGCGGTTCCTAGGAATGACGACAAAAGAGCCCAGCTCATGCGCCACTACACCGAGGATATCCCGGACGTTGACCAGGGTGAGATTAGGGCGGCTCTCGAGCAGCTTAAGAACAACAAAGCTCCGGGCGATGACGGAATTACCACTGAACTCCTAAAAGCAGGCGGGACTCCGCTCCTGAAGGAGCTACAGAGTCTGTATAGTTCAGTCATCCAACAAGGCTCTTTACACCGGTGGCATGGTGCGGGAGTGCGGTGGTAGTGTTCTTCAAAAAAGGGATTAAAATCCTACTGAAGAACTACAGACCCATCTCGAGGGTCATCACAAATCGTCTCGCCGAAAGACTCGACGAATTCCAGCCACCAGAGCAAGCTGGGTTTTGAAAAGGCTACAGCACCGTAGACCACATCCATACTGTTCAGCAGATCGTACAGAAGACTGAAGAGTATAATCAGCCTCTGTGTATGGCATTTGTAGACTACGAGAAGGCCTTTAACTCCATATAAACTTGGGCAGTTCTGGATGCCCTTCAGCGATATCACATTGACAAACGGTATATAGAGATGTTGTTGATGATGCTTATACAATGCTGCTACCATGACTGTTCAGCTGCAGGACCAAAAGACGAAGGCAATCCAACTGCGCAGAGGGGTGAGACAAGGGGATGTAATATCCCCGAAATTGTTCACAAACGCATTGGAGGAAGTCTTCAAGACGCTGAACTGGACTGGACAGGGTATCAACGTTAACGGCGAGAACATCTCACGTCTCCGTTTTGCCAATGACATCGTTGTAATGGCTGATTGGCTGGAACAACTGGGCGAAATGCTGCACAGCCTAAACGGAGCCTCTTGGCGTGTCGGTTTTGGCATGAATCTGGACAAGACTAAAGTCATGTTCAATATGCATGTCATGCCGAGACCAATATTCGTAGAAGGGTCGGTACTCGAAGTTGTAACGAAATACGTCTGTCTACCTAGGGCAGGTAATTCAGCTTGGTAGACACAACTTCGAGAAAGAATCTGACAGAAGGATCCGTTTGGGCTGGGCAGCATTTGGTAAACTTCGCCGAGTCTTCTCGTCACCTATACCGCAATGTTTGAACACAAAGGTCTTCAACCAGTGCGTCCTGCCTGTCATGACTTACGGTGCCGAGACTTGGACACTGACAGTTGGGCTAGTCCACAAATTCAAAGTCGCTCAGCGAGCTATGGAGCGAGCTATGCTTGGATTTTCTTTGAAGGATAAAATCCGTAACGAGACTATCCGAAGAAGAACCGGAGTGACCGACATAGCTTGTAGGATCAGTAAGCTGAAGTGGCAGTGGGCTGGCCATGTCTGTCGAAGGACCGATGGCCGCTGGAGCAGATGAGTCCTTGAGTGGAGACCGCGAATCGGCAAACGCAGTGTAGGGCGCCCCCCAGCCAGGTGGACCGACGACCTGATGAAAGTAGTTGGGGGGGATGCAGAAGGCAGAGGACCGAGTTTTGTGGCGCAATTTGGGAGAGGCCCATGTCCAGCAGTGGACTGCGATAGGTTGAGTTGATGATGAAGTATTAAGAATTTAACATAAGTGTGTTAATTTAATCAATTGTGTTAGATACGTGGGACACTCAGGAAGTTTTGCGAAACTAAAAAAAATTGTTCTATACGTACATATATTTTTATTAAATCTTTTCAAAGTACTTTCCACCAGCCTCTATACAAAGATTCATGCGCCTAAACCAGTTTTCAAAACACTTTTTCCAGTCCGCCGCAGACACCTCGTTTACAGCCTGCTCGAACGCAGCCAGCGCATCTTCCGGCGACGAAAATTGTATCCCTTTGAGCTGATTTTTTATTTTTGGGAATAAAAAGAAGTCACACGGTGCTAGATCAGGGCTGTAAGGAGGGTGACCCAGGAGTTTGACTGGCGTGCTGTCCAGGAAGTCCCTCGTTTTGAGTGCGGTGTGCGCAGGTGCATTGTCGTGGTGGAGCAGTAGCCCGCGGAGCCCTGTGTTTGGTCGCTTGTTGCTTATAACAGAGAAAACTTCTGGCAAACATTTGGTAGTATACCATTCGGCATTAATGCTTCTTTGATCCCGTAAGGGAATTGATACCAAGTGGCCAGTCAAATTAAAAAAGCTAGCGATCAAAATCTTACCCCCGCTTTTAGATCGCTTCACTTTGGTAGGCGTTGGCTCATTTTGAAACACCCAAATAGTCGACTGGCGCTTGGTTTCTGGGTCGTATTGATAAATCCAGGACTCATCACCTGTAACGATGTCGTAAACACGCCGAGACGAGCCTGCTTCAAATTTGTTAAGCATATCACGGCACCATTCCACCCGGGCCTGCTTCTGAGCATCGGTGAGGTTGTGCGGCACCCAGCGTGATACTATCCTCCTCACGCGAAGATGGCTGTGTAGAATCTCGTGAACGCTTCCCGATCCAATCTTCAATATGTGTTGAATCTCCTGATATGTAATTCGCCTATTGTCTTGGATTAAATTTTTCACTGCTAGCACGTTTTCTTCGGTAACAGCCGTCAAAGGGCGACCGCTTCTTTCGTCATCCCCCAAAGTTGGTCGACCGCGCTTGAATTCGTTATACCAACGATACACGGTTGCCTTGGAAGGGCCTTCATCCATGAATGCCATTTGAAGTCTATCGTACGATTCATCCGGTTTCAGGCGACACTTGAAATCGTATAAAATCATAGCTCTAAAATGTTCCCGGCGCAGATCCATATTTCAGTGAGACACAATACTTTGAATTAACTCGCAAAAAATGTGGAGGGAAATTTTGAAATTGGAACTTACTTATTTTTACTTATAAATAATCATATTTTCGAAAAACATTATAACTGGCCAGTCTCCCATATATAAAAACTTTTTTTCGCAATACTTTCTGAGGGGCCTGGTATACTGCTTAGAAAAAATCGAATTAATTAGATTAGGATCATATTAGAGCACTAAACACACGTTTCGAAGGCAAATGTTAGCATCATATTACTTAACTTGTATAGAATAGTATTTTCCCGCCTTTTGGGAAAAAACCCGATATATTCCATTTTTTCCCGTTTTTTCCCATATTTTTCTTTTCCACCCGTTTTTTTTTCTTTCCCTGCCCATCTCTAATCACAGGTACCTACAGTCGACTGCATGACAATGGTAATACTTGAATTAGAAAACCGCGCTTAACGCTTACGAAATAAAAACGCTGTCAGTGTCAAACTGTTCTGACGTGCGGTCGACCCTTTGACTATATTTTCAAAGGGTCGACCGTACTATGTGCTTTGACTATGGAACTTCCATTTTCAAAGACTATGTGGGAATTATACATAACCTTTGTCTTGTCCATATTCATTTTAAGACTCACTCTTTCGGTTCGGAAGCTCTACTGAGGTCATCGAGCATTATTATACTAAGGTCCTCTATGGTCAATATTATGTGACAAATTGAAAATTGTGACTCGAATATACCCTGTAGGGGTAGGCCCACGACTTGGCTGGGTCACTCTGGAGATTAAACTGTATGTGCCAACTACACAAGCTGGAGCGACTCGGACGAACAACTGACCGAAATCGATGGGCTTTTGTAATATCGCTGAACGCTGCCTTCCATGCAGAAGTTTCTGACTTTTCTCAATTTTTTTTATATTCATGTGCGGATTAGTATTTTTCTATCACAGGCTTTAACGGCGAAATTAAAAAAAATGAGAAAACCTGCACATCAAAGTGTGCTCCATGCCAGTTTGTGGTGGACTAAGGTCTGAACCATGCTTATTGTGAGAAGAGGCCCAGCAGTGCGACAGTCATGGGCTGGTAATCATTATGTAGGTTACATTACAAAAGGAAATCAGATTACATGGAATGGGCTGTATATATCCTAGATAGACCAGAAAAATAAGGAAAAGGTAGGGTACCTGTTGATTACATCAATAATACCTAGGTGTACCTACCTATATAAGCTTGACCTATTTGTGTAAGGTCGGGTATTGGAGTGGGACCTGTCGGGGAATAACAGAAACAGGTAGTAACACAGAAATAGCTACTTACATGTTCAGAGACGTTTCCTTCGACAGCGAGGAGTAGGTCGGCCGCGCCGAAGGGTCGCGACGCGGCGCCGCGCGGCACTCCGCGCCCGCACAGTACGCGCGACATGCGGTGCGCTGCTCCGGAGCAGAGACTGGCGCCGCCCGCCGCCGCGCCGCTATATACGCGCACACCCCTGGCGCGGAGGACCGAGGGTTGCCCTGCCTCCGCAAATCTCCGGAACGCCCTCCGCTAATCGTCGAGTGATTAAACTATTGAAATTGCAGTTATGTTTTGCAGCTGTTGGGTTGCCATGTAGTAGTTATGTTAAGATAAAAAAAAAAAAAAAGATTACCTATACCTACGTATTACTACCTAACCTTTCTTTTATTTTTATTTTCTTGCCTTGGGGAAATCCTCATGGACGCACTCCGCCCGGGGTAGGCGGAGCCAGCGTCGGACTCTTACCGACTAAAACCACCACGGTGTTCCTTCAACTACCTTAGCCGGGGGCGTGGGAACCCGTGAGTATTCACATAACCACCCCCGACAGGTCCTGGCCCGCCACAAGCAGGCGAGCCCCTTCTCCCCGTGCGGCCTAACGTTGGCCGCACCCTCCTAGGCGGCGCACACGGAACGCTGCACGCCACCTCACCTCAAGGGCCTTTACCAGCTATGCCAGCTTCGCCAACTACGCCAGCTGTGTCAGCTACGCCAACTGCGCCAGCTACGCCAGCATGCTGCCAGGTCAGCATGTCAGCTACGCCAACTGTGTCAGCTACGCCAACTGTGTCAGCTACGCCAGCTGTGCCAGCTACGCCAGCCGTGCCAGCTACGCCAGCCGTACCAGGCCCTAACTCCTGTATTTTTTTATAGAGGTTTTCTTACTCGCGGTCCGGGCGGTGAAGCCACTATTACCTAACTGGGAATATTTTTTATCATGAGCAACTAGGTGTTATCTTTGTAGGTATGTATTACCAAACAACGATAGGAGATTTTAAAATACAATTTGTTATAAAAAGTTATAAAATGTCCCAGGTAGCATAAACTCTGTGTATGATTTGTCTTATATTTCATAGCCGCAATTTATAAAACACATAGTCGGATACAAGCATAATCTACAGTTCTCTCGTCATAAGCATTATAAAATTGCCGAGTAAACGTTTACCCTGTGTGTGCGATGCAAGATCTTCGAGTGTTGGAATATTTGTATAAATAAAAAGTCAATGTGTGAGATGACGAAGAGTCTATTCAAGTAATGTTCGAATTGTATAAAGTTCTAAACCTAAACCTAAAACTATGAAACGTTATGTTGGAATGTTATGAATGCACCCGGTCGCGATGTTTCCACCGTAAAAAGCACTAATTGATTTTACGTGAACTCATCGTTTTATAGGCGCATGCGTCTGTATTCGGTGGCATTCATAGAGCAACCGCAACCCCAGAGAGGTTGCATTACACCGAACCTATGACGTTACTAGCAACACTACTCCTGAAATGGTTTTGATAAGGATACATTTATTATGAAAAATTGCACATTATTTCGTAATATTTTCAGTTAAGAGCCCGAAATTCCTGATTATCGTATCTCTGTTGATATCTACGATGTTATTAAAACCCAAGTAATGTCGAAATAAGTCTACTTACGAATGAAATGTAACGCCGGCCAGATTTCTTTCGCTGCGTTGTTTGCAGCCCAAAATACTGCAACCTCCCATTTTGCACACACTTATTTTCTCAATAATTAAATGGGTAAAACTTACATAAATATCCCAAAAATTTACAAAATATGTGAATGACATAACATCGTCCGACTTTTCACTATGATAAAGACAAAAAATATGAATTGCGCCTTCTTCTTTCTAAGGCGATCCGTGATTTTGCGTTCTCTGTCTAACAAGCCGTGATGTCAATATTGCTGCCCTGTGGAATCTCGGTAAGAAAAGATTGAAGCACTTAGTTTTTTCCTAAACCCACTATAATTTCGACATAATTTTAACACACCAGATATAGTATAAGTATTGTTGTTAGTATTGTTATTGACGACGTCTGTGGTCTGGTGGTTCGAGTGTCGGACTACTGATCACGAGGTCGTGGGTTCGATTCCCACAGCACACAAATATTTGTGTGATGAACATAAGTGTTTGTGTTTTTAACACGAGTGACGATATTTAATTGATCGTCCGGCGCACTCTGGGCAGTCAGCCCCGCTATCAACCCGCTGACTGGCTAATCTTTTCCCCACGACATGAGCTATTATTATTATGTAGCTCATGTCGACACGAAGAAGAAGAAGAAGTGTTTGTGTTGGTCTGGGTGTTTCTTATATTATAAGTACGTATTTACAAAAAAAAAAAGTATATAGGTAAGTATTATATACCTACAAGTTTGCAAGTTTTGTATACCTACTTTAACTTTCGCTCATAATTAGATATAAGTACATTAATTCTGTCTGCAAAAGTGCTTGCTGTATTTGTAAAATTGTATGTATTATTTTGTGGATAACGGTGCTGGTTGCGTGATTACCTAAGTTTTGTATATCTTTTTGTTTGTATTATGCATTATTGCGCAATTGTTTGTTGTCCTGAAGAATAAAAAAGAATAAAAAAGAATTATATCCATTGTCTAGTACCATAGCACAAGCTCTGCTTAGTTTGGGACTAGATGGTGCCGTGTAAAAATGTCTCAAAAAATATTTATTTATTTATTGTTATTTTATTTGTGACGCGACTCATTGTCGTCATTGGTAGTCATCTACCGCCACACGAGATTTGTTCCGTAATCGCGGCTTTTTGTCTTACTATGGGTGTTGCCACTTGCCGTGTGGTATCCGGCAAGTAAAAAGAATAGACCACCCCCCCTCTACCCATGGGTGTCGTAAAAGGCGACTAAGGGTTCAAAATAGGAGGATGGGCAGCAGCGTCCTTCTGTGCACTAACATCGTGCAACATCACCCACTGCGGTCACCAACCCGCCTGGGCAGCGTGGTGACTATGGGCCAAAGACATTAAATATTTGGGCATACATCCCAATGAACGCACAACATATACAACGGACCCAGTTCCCGGTGGTTCCTCTATTCCCGACTACGGTAGCGGTCGTGGTAACGGAGGGACGGGGGGTGCTAAGAATCCCCGGGTTACGGCAGGCTACCAAAACCTACGACTCTATCTGGCAGCGTACAATGGAAAAAACGTTGAGACTGGACCATCACCTCGCCGAGCTTGAAGTAGAGTTAAGTCATATATAAAACATATTAACAAAAAATTGAACCGACGAAAACAAAAACAAAAACGAACTAAAAACCGAAAAATAACTAATTATGAGTCGGCACCAAACAAACTTTTAACAAGCAAAGTGCGTGCAAGTTGCAAGTGGCCGAGCGGAGAACGCATTTTTGGAATGTTATTGTTTATCGTTGAAAATTTCACGTTGTATTTGATGTTACGTTGTTTTTATTATTTATTTAAAGTAATTTAATGATCTTCGTTGATTTTTTGTTTGGCGCCGACTCATAATTAGTTATTTTTCGGTTTATAGTTTCTGTTTCCGTCGGTTCAATTTTTTGTTAAAAAGTTTAATTTTTTTAAAAATTGTGCCTAATCTCCATTCTGTTGTAGTGTTGAGAACTACCTACATTTATGTGTGCCAAGTTTCAACAGAATCGGTTAACAGGTAAGAATTCAGGGGGTGAACAAGCACTCATCTCCTGTTTTCCTACCCATACGGGTGGATTTTGATTTGAAATTTAAATGGGACCAACTTCGAGATATACCCTATCCATTAAAAAAATTATTATCAAAATCGGACCACTCTGTAAAAAGTCATGCGTGGTCATACATAAAAAAAAAAAAAAATATACGCGTCGAATTGAGAACCTCCTCCTTTTTTTTCGTCGGTTAAAAATGGCATATACTGGGGTTATCCGAAGTTTGTAGAGAGGGGGAGGACACGATAACCCTGGAGTCAGAAAACTTACTCTACTCTGCGAAGGCGATCAGCTCTCCCAAGGTGGTGTTGGTTTTCTTGTCAATAAGGCCCTCGTGAACAACTTGTGGAAATCGGTAGTGTGTCGACACGGGTAGCGTACCTTGTACTAAAGCTAAATGATAGGTACAAGTTGAAAATTGTGCAGGTATATGCGCCGACCTCGACACACTCTGACGATATAGCCGAAGCGATGTACGAAGACATAGCTAAGGCTATGAATAGTACCGCTAAGACTCACTACAACGTTGTTATGAGGGACTTCAATGCTAAAGTGGGAGTACAAGAACGCGGCGAATCGAAAATCGGACCTTACGGTTTGGGGCGCAGAAACCACAGGGGCCAAATGTTGGTCAACTTCTTGGAGTCCCAGGGGCTCTTCTTAATGAACTCCTTATTTAAGAAGAAGCCACAAAGAAGATGGACCTGGAAAAGGCCCGATAAGGTGACAAGGAACGAGATAGACTTTATCATGACGGATAAGAAGCACATATTTAGAGATGTCTCTGTGATCAATAGGTTCAACACCAGAAGCGATCACCGACTTATCCGAGGCACTCTAAATATCAATTTTAGAGCTGAAAGAACGCGCTTGATTAAGTCTACTCTCCGACCTTCGCTGCTCCAAACCAGTTTGGGCTCCGAAAGGTTCCAAGCGGAACTTCAAAATCGATTCGACTCGCTGGAAACCACTGGCAATATTGAGGAGAAAACCAACACCATGGTCAAAACATTGCAGGAACTGTCTAGAAAATTCTTTCCGCCACAGCGTGGAAGCAAGATGCCCAAGCTTTCGACTGAGACTCTCGATCTGATGAGGAAAAGACGGGAAATGTCAGCCGCGCATTCAATTTCATCAGATAATAGGTCCTTAAACCTAGAGATTAGGAAGCTGATGCGACGTGACCTCCGCCGTTCCAACACCCGCGCCATTGAGGCTGCGATTGAGCAAAATAGGGGGACAAAAGTTTTCGCTCAGCAGCTAGGGAGGACCCATCTGATGAAACTGAAGGCCGCGGATGGCAAAATTGTCACCTCTAAGATCGAGATGCTCGATGAGGTCGAAAACTTTTATGGGCATTTGTATTCCACGAAAACGGCGAGACCAGCGGTTCCTAGCAATGATGACAAAAGAGCCCAGCTCACGCGCCATTACACCGAGAATCTTCCGGACGTTAACCAGGGCGAGATTAGGGCGGCCCTCGAGCAGCTTAAGAACAACAAAGCTCCGGGCGATGACGGAATTACTACTTAACTCCTAAAAGCAGGCGGGGCTCCGGTCCTGAAGGAGCTACAGAGTCTGTTTAGTTCCGTCATCCAACAAGGCTCTACACCGGAGGCATGGAGCGGGAGTGCGGTGGTACTGTTCTTCAAAAAAGGGGATAAAACCCTACTGAAGAACTACAGACCCATCTCACTCCTGAGTCATGTGTACAAGCTGTTCTCGAGGGTCATCACGAATCGTCTCGCCGGAAGACTCGACGAATTCCAGCCACCAGAACAAGCTGGGTTTCGAAAAGGCTACAGCACCGTAGACCACATCCATACTGCTCGGCAGATCATTCAGAAGACTGAAGAGTACAATCAGCCGCTGTGTATGGCATTCGTGGACTACGAGAAGGCCTTCGACTCTATCGAAACTTGGGCAGTTCTGGATGCTCTTCAGCGATGTCACATTGATGAGCGGTATATAGAGATGCTGAGATGCCTATACAACGCTGCTACCATGACTGTTCAGCTTCAGGACCAAAAGATGAGGCCAATCCAACTGCGCAGAGCGGTGAGACAAGGGGATGTAGATGATGATGATGTATGTCTGCCAGGTGGGCCGACGACCTAAAGAACGTGGCTGGGGGGGGCTGGATGCGGAAGGCAGAAGACCGAGTGTTGTGGCGCAACTTGGGAGAGGCCTATGTCCAGCAGTGGACTGCGATAGGCTGAGTTGATGATGGATATGTGCGTGCCAGCCCGTACTTTTAAGCGAGCAGTCTTACTATGTGTCCTTCACTTTTTGTTTAGCGAGATTCCGTCCGCCTTTTTTTATTCGTGCAAGTTTCGTACATTATTTATTGCAATGTTTTTATGTAGTACCTATTACTTTTATTTCCTGTTCTGCAGTTTTGTCCTAAAAAAGTAAGGTTAGATCGTGTTTAGTGACTGTTCGAACAATGAGTGGGCGACACATGTCCGTCAAAAAATATACGAAACTGCGTACCTACTCTAAAGGAACCAAATATTTTTTATATTACAAGTGTGTTATATGGGCGTTCTCTGAGTATTTAAACAACCAACTGCGATCGCCAACCCGCCTGCCAAGCGTGGCGATTATGGCATATTCCCCCCCTTTGGGGGGAGGCCTTTGTCCAGCAGTGGACGTCTTTCGGCTGTTATGATGATATAGGTATATCTGCAGCCTAAAACTCATTCTGTAATTGGTAAATTAGTACGTAAAATTTTTGAAAAACATTTAAATCTCGACTGCCTCGTTGGTCTAGTGGTCGCAAGCGCGACTGCTGAGCGTGGGGTCCTGGGTTCAATTTCCGGGTCGAGCAAAGTGTTATTGGGTTTTTTCATTAGGAAACGTGGGGCAGTGGGCCAGTGGGCCAGTGGGGCAGTGGGACAGTTGGACAGTGGGGCAGTGGGACGTGGGACAGTGGGGCAGTGGGGCAGTGGGACTGCGGGCAGTGGGGCAGTGGGACCGTGGGCAGTGGGGCAGTGGGACCGTGGGCAGTGGGGCAGTGGGACCGTGGGACCGCGTGACAGCGGGACAGCGGGCTGAACTGGACTGGACTGGACTGGACTGGAGTGGGCTGGACTGGACTGACGTGGGTTAGCAGAATTAAACGCGAGCGGAGCCGCGGGTAAAAGCTAGTTAGGGAATAAAACTGTGAATTTAGACAGTAGAATATGATTGAAATTAAAGTTCACTGTAGTAAAATAGATTTGTCACAAAAAAAATTAATTACTTATTGACTTAATTTTCAAAAATGTATCCTGTAGATACACGTAGTGGAGTAGCTACCCCCTTCCTCCGCGCATATTGCTCATCTAGTCGGCCAAAAATAGTGTAACAGGTGTTATACAAAGTCTTTGAACAGGACAGACGCTTGCAGATTCTTCTAGAAAAAAATCTCTCAAGACGTGATTTTGAACCGTGGCACGTAATTTTTTTAATACCGGTGGTTTGATTTTGAAGTATGTACCAACTGTTTTTGTTTTAATTTTTTGTTTTGACATATTTGAAACTGAGTTCGAATATATTTTTAAATGTCTGTACCTACGTATTGCAATTAATAATGGAGTTAAATCTAAAAAAGTTAAAAAATATCACTACCCTCAATTTCATTACCATCTATTTCCTTCAGCTAATAAGATGATGGTAATGAGAATGTAGCGAAGGTAATGATTTTTTCATTGTTATCAGGTTATTCACGATATGAAGGGTCATGGAAAGTCTGAAAATCTCATGGTGGGCAGGGAAATACGTAAAGAGATATGCGTAAAAATATGAGAAAAGTAATGGAAAATATACGCAATTTTTTTAATGACTTCAGATGAAGATGAAAGACAAGGAGAAGAAAAGATGATAAAAAAACAAAGAAAAAAGCTATTCCAAGACCAAACAAAATAAAAAAATACAATATTAAAATAGATATAGGGGAAAATATGAGAAAAGTGAAGGAAAATATACGCAATTTTTTTAATGACTCTTCTGATGAAGATGGAAGACAAGGAGAAGAAAAGTTGATAAAAAACAAGGAATAGAGCAGTTCTAAGAGCAAACTAAACTAAACAATGACAACATTAAAATAGATATAGGGAAAAACATGAGAAAAGTCAAGGAAAATATAGGCAATTTTTTTAATGACTCTTCAGATGAAGATGGAAGACAAGGAGAAGAAAAGATGATAAAAAACAAGGAAAAGATCAAACTAAACTAAACAAAGACAACATTAAAATAGATATTGGGAAAAACATGAGAAAAGTGAAGGAAAACAAACGCATTTTTTTTGTGATTTCTCAGATGGAGATTTCTGATTGCAATGCTAAATATTTTCTTAAGAATTGAAACTGAACTACTTTTTAATCTTAATTTTACTCTTAATTTTAGTTTTTACTAGATTTACTCTATAAATAGCAATATTTTCTGTAATTAAAAGTAATTGTTTACCCTGTTACCCTTCATTGAATTAGATTAAATGTCATTATTATAAGTTATATTTTAACATTATAATAAAACAAAGTTTAACCGGATTAAATCGCGTATATTATTTAAATTGGTTTCCCTGACGTTTCGAAAGCTTTGCAGCATTTCGTGGTCGCAGGTAGACTAAGATGACAAGCGTCTTTACAAATATTTCTAAAAAATTATTTTAATCTACCGTACAATATTATTAATTAAAATCGTTTCGATGCACGCAGTAATCACTCACAATATCATTATCTTTTACAGTGTTGCATGCTGTTTGGGACTTGAATCACGAAAACCTAAGAAGTTATTATATTTTAACATTATTTTGAGTTGAAATAATTATTTAGATTTTTATTATATAATATGCTATTATGTGAACAACATTATAAAAGTAGAGGCATAAAGTAAAGCCACGTTTTGTTATTTAGTAGGTAAACTATTTTATGTTAAATAGTTGCTGATAGTATCTTATTTACGTTGTTTTCTCTTTTTTTTGCATTTCTTTAGTATCTTAAAATTTAATTAACTAGATAGATTTTTCCAAGATAAACAATTTTGATTTATGAGAACTAAAGCATTGTTTAACCAT
The DNA here is from genome assembly GCA_949699075.1 of Asteroscopus sphinx. NCBI lineage: Eukaryota > Metazoa > Arthropoda > Insecta > Lepidoptera > Noctuidae > Asteroscopus > Asteroscopus sphinx. The sequence continues at coordinate 277,702 of OX453006.1, forward strand.
TGTTTTGGAAAATTATAATCATAAAAAAAAAATCAGCTGATCCTTACATTACTGTTCATATAAATGGACAAAATGTAAGGATCAGCTGATATTTTCGCGATTTCAGGGTTGGTCCCATAGTAAAAGTTGTTCATACTGATGAGTACAATGACCCCTGAGGTTTTCAGTTATTTCAATAACACGTTGTAGGTTGTAGTGTTATTTTCTCGAAATAGTTTTTTCTTCATTACCGGGAGCATTTTTTCATTACCATAGTAGCTGATATGATTACCAGATCTTCTTTCCTCATTACCTTCACCAGAATAAAACTCATGGCTCTATATCTTTCTCAATTTTGCGTATAATACAGTATTATTCACATCATTTCAGCCGAAAGACGTCCACTACTGGACATAGGCCTCCCCCGATTAAGGGGGGATATGCCATAAAATAATGTATCATTTTAATGTATCTTTTCATAGGCCTAGAAAAAAAACAATAATATTTTTTCTCGCAATTTCGTTCAATTTGCACCAAATCAGAGAACTACCCTAATCCAATACTGCCGAGTATGCCGAGTACCGCTACCGAGTAATAAACTCGGCACTCGGCCCATCTCTAATTTAAAGATTGTTTCGAGGTAATAAAACAAAAATATAAATTAACTATATTTTAATCTAAAACATCTAAATAACTAGTAAGTAAATACCTTCAGTAATTTATTAAACGGACTAGTCACTAAACAAAATAAAGTAGGTAGGTAGCCTAAAAATACGTAACAATGTACAAAATGGTGGCCACTGGCCAGCCCATACCAGTGAGTTGCGCACTCCGTGACACCCACTGCAGCCGCCATGCATCATTTCATGTAATAGGTAACCATAGAGTTATAACACATTACATGGCGTTTATGTCCATATATAGGTAACAGGTATAGGTTCTCATTACGGAGGTAGGTATCTATTGTAAGATAAAAATAGGTAGGTAAGTACAATATTGTTTCAGATACAATAATTATATAGGTATCTTCTAACCTTCTAACCTAACTTAAGCTAACCTAACTATCCATGGAGTTTCTTGCTGGTTCTTATCCACATGCCCCACAATTTGGAAACGTGCAACTAGAGCCTGACGTTTCAAAAGTGCCTGTAATTAGGTTTATCTATACATATAATAAAATCGTAACGAAGAAAAAACTGTACATTGTTTTTTTTTTTGAAATATTTGTTGCTAAGCATTTTAGGAACGATACTGAAGCAAAAACTTTTTTTTTAGAATTTTTGTCTGTTTGTCTGTATGTCTGTCTAGGCATCACGCCAATACTGCCGGATAGAATTCGTTGAAACTTGGTAAAAATATCAATTAAAGACCTGGTCAGATTTTAGGCTACAAATCATCACGCTTTTCTGCATAAAAAGGGACTAGCAGAACAATTACAAGCGAATATTATGAATTTTTAAAATTTTGTAGATAAATTATCAGTTATCAGTAATAACTAGAATCATTTTAGAAACATAAAACATCACGCTATATCTAAAGGGAGCTAAACGACAGATTTTAACAATCACAAGGCTCATTTCATTGCTTTCCGTAGATGATTACTTAGCCTGGTGACATGGCGCGTGGATCGCGATTGTTTTGTTCTAAGATCGAATCTCAGCCTCAATCTTACTTTTTGAAATATTTTTTTTGCATTTTATTCATTTAAAAAACAATTTCAACATTAAATGTTCTGTCTGTTGTCGGTAGTTAATATTTTAATTAATATATTGTTATTATTATTCCATTTACTTATTGTATACATTTATTAATTACATTTTTAAATATTTTTAAAACAAAAAAAAAACAAAAAGTTTATTATTATTGTTGTTATTATTATTTATCATGAGACGGGTGCAAAAAATAAGTCGTAGCTTCACTGGTTCAAGTAGACTATTATAAGAAGCAGCCCCAGATATCGGTAGCAGCTGAAGAGAGTCTGAAGTCTTCACTTTGGATGAAAATAATCATAACTTTTCATTATGGATGGATGCGGAAAGCGCAGGACCGGTCTTTGTGGTGATGTTTGGGCCAGTTTGGGGGAGGCCTATGTCCAGCTTCTGAAATAATGATGATGATGAACTTTTTATTTGTAGTCTTAGCAAGCAAAAATTGTCATCAGAATGGGAAAATGCTTTAAGTAAGTCTTTACATCTTCTGCTAAACTTTATTAGGTTATCTGCCGTAGACTGATTTTTATAGACTTTTTTTTTTTTTTTTAATTTTTATAAACAATCAGTCCATTTCTTCACACACTTCTGGACACAAGCTTCTTCTTTGAATGAGAAAGGTTTATTAGGCTTTAGACTACCACGCATTCCTGCTAAGGGTTTTCGAACTGCAAACACTGAATCAATCAATCAACAGCTGCGGGTGCTAATAGATGGAGAACCAATAGATCAGGTTGAATCAACCACGTTTCTCGGATTTCAAATAGATCGTGGTCTGACGTGGGCTTCTCACATTGACAAGCTTTGCGCTAAATTGGGAAGCGCCTGTTTCGCCTTGTATCGGCTGTCGCGAGTGGTTGATGCTGATGTGGTCCGCACTTGCTACTTCGCAACCGTGCACTCTATATTACAATACGGCGCCGAGCTCTGGGGGTGTGCAGCAGACAGGCTGCGCGCTTTCAGAATGCAAAAACGGGCTGTCAGGGCAATTGCACGGGTGTCGCGACTAACATCAGCGAAACCTTATTTCAAGTCACTCAAGATTCCCACACTTCCCGGGATAGTCACTCGTACAGCACCCGTGGTGCGCATAAGCTCGCGGCTGTGTCCAGGAGACTGGCGCGGTCGGACAAGCTGACTCACGTTATGGGGCCGACAGTCTACAATCATCTGCCAGAGCATATCACTAGCATACGTAGCTACAATGCTTTTAAAATAAAATTAAAATACTGGCTCGTAGAGAATACGTTTTACACAATTGAGGAGTTCCTAGCTCCTGGTCGCAAATATATTATATTATGAACCGTTATATTTTGATTGATTTTATATTTTTAACTAATGAAATGTTATTAATTAATTTATTGTTTTTATTGTATCAAATGCATTTTTGATCATATTATTCGCATGTTGATGTTTTAATTTATTTTATTTTTATTAATCAAATTGTAGATTGTAGATGAATTAATTATCAAAGGTTTTAATGTTAGATACGATAATTTATATTGAATTTATTTTTATTTTGAAATTGTGAGTTTTATTATGTTCATTATGAATAATGAAATATGTACTTATATGTAAACTGTGACGTATAATTTTAACTAATTATCAATAAAATGTTTATCTGTTTATCAATCAATCAAATCATTTATTCGCCACAAGATATCGTGTTTATTACAATTAAATACAAGTCCGTCATATCTTGCCTTTTTGTAGGCATGCGAAGAACAAGAACTTTTTTGAACTCTCTCAGGCGTGCGAGTTTCATCATGATGTTTTCCTTCTCTTTTAGATGAAAGTTTGATCGTACTTAAATTTTATTCAAGGTCGAACTCTCTTATATAAAAGGCAAGCGTTCACTCGCTTGGCTTATCTCTGCTTATTTTTTATAAACACGCGTCACGTCGATTTTTCGATAGGTTGCTTTACAATAGCAATAGCACTAATAGTTTCTCATGACGGCATTACAGATTTCGAAATCACGGCAGTGTTGCTAGATAGTTAATTGTTTAGGCTCTGTACCCAAAGGGTGACAAACGGGACCCTATTACTCTCACTACGCCGTCTGTCTGTCCGTCCGTCCGTCTGTCTGTCTCATCTTTTGAACGGTAATAGGTAGCCAGTTTACACAAAATATGTGTTACTATGACTCCTATCACGACAGGTACTAGAAATATAGTCTAAAACTTAAGGGACCATGGGGACCACAGAAATAGATGGACCATACAAGAAACCTCGAAAAACCGGAATTTTTTTCAACGTTTTTGTTACTGTTCCATCTTCAAAACTGTAATTCATACCAGCGTCAAACTTGGTATGATTATAGTGCATACTATGTTGTTTAATAACAAATACTAAAAATAGGGCAAACTTAGGCAAAAGTTCATATTTCGCGCACATTGCTTGATGTCTTTTGATGAACTCTCATTCTTATTAAAGCAGTTTCTAAGGGGTCAGTTTCAGGTCAATGTGTGGTACGAAACCCTTACTGCGAGTCCACCTCGCTCTTGGCCGGTTTTTTTAATATCCCCAGTTAGGAAGTTGTTGGTTTCAATGTCGAAGCTCTTTTGTATGCTATCAGAGTCAAAAATATTTTCTTATAGAAGGTAAGCCTATTACCGTTATCTGATTACCGTTTTAAACTTGCAGTCTGCTACTACGTAATTTCAATAACATAACATTAGTTTGATGTAAATTAAGAGAACTCCAGAAAATCACAGAAATTATACGTAAAATATGTTACCGGGACTTATGCTGTATCACATCAGGCTAAGGGGACAGAGTGAAAAGAGTTTTTTGCTTACAGTGCATGCTCTATTGTTGATTTTTTTTTTTTAAATAAATATAAGGCAAACAAAGACATGTGTGGTGGTACATACCTGAGTAAGAAAGAAATGCAAATATTCACATTTCATAGTAAGGTGCACGCTGATTGTGCATGGTGACACTGACAGTGCTGCATCTTTGGTAAACTCCCACGAATATAATAGATATTCGTATCAGGGGTACCAGGTCGATACGGAACCCTAAAAAATCGCAGACGTTCTCAAAAAAGGCCAGGTTAAAAGCTCTCTAAGCCGACGAGCATGCATGACGAGGTTAATGGACGTAGATGAAGCGAAGGTGTGTCAGGATCGTAGCAGGAGGAAATCCTTAGTCTCTGCCTACCCTTATGGGAAACAGCCATGATAATATGTATGCGGCGCGTTCTTTTCATCAAAATGTATTTATTTATCCTATTGATGTATTCTACTACTTCCTTCTAATATTATAAATGCGAAAGTATGGATTTTTGTTTGTTTAATGTTTGTCTTCAATCACGCTAAATCAGCTGAACTTATTAAGATGAAATTTAGCACACAGATAGACCATGTCCTGGATTAACACATAGGAGACTTTTTATCGACATTTCACGGGAGCGAAGCCGCGGGCATCAGCTAGTTTGAAATAAAATCATTTAAATTTTTTATCATTATCGGGGCTAGCTAGACTGATTTTACTAATAACACATAGTTATAATATAATACTATAGTACGTTTGTCGTAGATTAGATACAATACAAACTAGAGCACTGAATCTACGACAACGCGACCCCGAGACAACCCGACCCTGACAATTCGACCCCGTTCTGCCGTGTCACTCGCAGGTCTGTTATCTTAAGATACATGAGTTACGCGTAACAGGTCTAAATCGTATTTTTTCATGATCCTCTATCACCCAGTAAAATAATATTTTAATTAACTATTACCAATTAGTCACAATTGCCTATCACCTAACTCTTGAAACTATGATTTTGCCATTGTTAGTTATGGTAAAATACTGTATCTTAAGTTACATCAATTACGCGTGATAAGTTGCGAGCGCATCGAGCAAATCCTAACTCTGCTAACTACTAGATACAGTATTTATCCGTGACTGTAGTGCACGTACTAACTGATGATGATGTGGATATTATGAGAGCTTCACTAACAAACATGGTTCTAAAAGTAATAGCCCACGGCAACATGATAGTATTTACGGACCAGCTGAAGAAAAATAACTATTTTTCTGAAATCAATAGGTGGAATAAAAAAATCGCGGTCGAATATGCAGGAGTAATGTTCACAAACCTATTTTTGTTGGTTAGTATATCAGCTTGATGTATCTCATTTACCGGGTTTTTGAAAAGTGTACGTACTTGAAAATAATTTCCAAAAGCCTTCAAAATACGCACTGTCTGTGGTTGGATTTCCACTGGTTAATTTATGAAAATGTGTGTTAATCAATTATTATTTTATTACACAGGAAATTAAAGTAAATAGGTCCTAAACAAGGCAAAGAAAAGCCAACTGGCACCTTAAATTATGGATTTCAGTCATGGTTTCAGATAATTTCAGAACGCGCGAATTGTGCTTAGATAAAATCAAACAGTTTTTAGTAACTTCGTTGGTAAATTTTACTGTTTGATGTTTATTCAATAACTACAACATTTGTATAAAAAAGTGCAGTTATAAATGCAGATTATGACGATACCCTTTAATCAGCAGTCGACTTAGACCCAAAAAACTGCCACCATTACCTTATTTTCAAAATAATCACCTTATGTTGCTTCGAGGCTAGTAGTTCTGGTCTATACTTTTCTTTTAAGTATTTTTTGTTCTTACTGTTATGTCTTAGCTGGACCCTAGTTTCATTTATAACAACTAATTTGCGTAAAATGTCTTATATATCGGCATCAAACGAAATAAAAATTTGCGTGAAGTGCTTAGCCAGTTGTGTTTTTGTTCGACTCAAAGGGGCATATCTTTCTCTTAGATACCCTGGGAAATCAGAATTTATGGCAAATATTGCTTCCTTATCACTTTTTAAAAACATCTATTACCTAGCTATCTCATTAATATTTCATTATTGATTTCCTACCATCAGATTCAATATCTTTTCGGTGTTTTGTGCTATAGTGGAAGTTGAAGACTTTTTACAGTAGAGGACATATTCAACGCTGGGTCTACTGGGATTTAATTCAGCTAACTGATTTTTAACTACAGCATCGGATGCAATAGATTCTCCTTATTCCGTCACTATGTAGTTTTGTGGTATTTTGGAAAAAATATAAAACGGACACGTACTGACAGCGCATTGTTGAGATATTTTTTTTCGAATGCAAGAAATTTAGCACCTGGCTCTGATTAAATCCTTCTAAGTCTGGAAGCAAAAGTAATACAACAAAGACTTTTAGCGTAAAATCATCTGAAGGGTTGACTACTATAATGAGATCAAAAGCATTTCGATTGCATTATTATTTTTATATAAGACCGCGAACTTTTCAATCCACGTATCGAAATAGTTGAAATTTTGAAGATGCTCAACTTACATAGTCGTCAAGAAATCATACGATGAAAAATAATTCTAAGATTTGCATGTGTATTGCAAAAGTGTGTTGGACTTAGGTAAAAAAGAAGTACCCCGGGAAGTAAGGCGAAGGAGTGTAAGTGCAAGAAAGAAAGCAGACTTAAATGCAGATGTAGATTTAGATAAGATCTTACATATCTAGGATTTTTTTTTTGTATCTAAAATAATTATGATAATACTAAGTTCTCATTCCAATTTTTATGTTAGTTATGAAGTTAATTAAGTTTATTTGTTTTAAAAGTTATCGAATCTTGGTTAGAAGAAGTCTGAGTTTTCGTTTTACTCATTAAAAAGGATATTTTAATGCATTTGAAAATTTGAGTTTTTACTAGATAAGTCATAAGTCATTATTCATTTGTTTAGATGAGTACTATTATTTCTATTCCTTTATAAACTAATTTAATTTAATACTAAACAATCAGTCAGACAAACTTTAGCTAAAGATACCTGTGTTTAGCAAAACATTCCATATTACACTTGTGGCGGCTATGTCACCTATCTTAAGATACAGAGCACCGCGTAACAACCAATGTATAGAGAGCTTGTTACACCTATCTCTGTTATAGCTAATAACTCTGAAAATTTCAAAGTTTTCAAAAATCTATAAATTTCCCGGTTTTCCTCAGACTTTAATACAACCAATTATGTAAAAATATTTCCCGAAAGTTTTGAAACATTTAAGATAATCGCAATTATCTGTAAAAAACTTTAAACGGTGATATCTCAAAACTATGTTTCGTGAGATACAAGAGATAGGCCTGACACGGCAGCGTTAACTCGACTCCATGAGAATTTAACCCCATGACAACTCGACCCCGACAACAAACTTATGGATACAGGATTTTATCTAGGTAAAAAGTCAGATCAAATTGACATGACTAGCACATTATCTCTTTTTATTTTATGGACGATGTCGATTGCGAGACGAAGGGGGGGGGAGGGGCAGCCCCCACTTAAATCAGCACAGTTGACGCCTGAATAAAAGATACCTAAATTTATTTATATGAATTATTATTTATTATAAATTTATTTATTTATATTTTAATATTTATGTGGTATAGTAAAAGCCGCAGTTACCGACGGTGCCCCATTGTTCGACAAAAAAACCAACTTTAGAAAATAAGATCAAAATTATAATTTGTTACCTATACAGTTAAATATTATCTAATAAACATTGGACCACAAGTATAATAATATAACAATACTTGTGATCGTCCCTTAAAGTGTCGATGATTGGGGATTTTACGTTAGTTTGCTAAAAATAAAGTTCCATTTAATGCATCTAATTCCAGTGTCTGCAGCCCTGGATCTTGGATTTTATCGAAGCGAGGCGAAAACTTGATTAAAACTGTACCTTTTTCAGATCTTCGTTTTCTCTGTTAATTTAGCATCTTTGTCGTTTTCTATTCTTTTTTTTAGGATTCTTTTTAGTGTATTAAAAAGGTAAAAAAGGAACCCTTATGGTGCAACTGGGTTTGTCTGTCTGTCAGTCTATCGCTCTGTCGCAGCACATATTTCAAGAATTTGGTAGTAATGCTATCGATTTCAAATTTGGAATAGTTCTAATTGAAAACTTTTAAATATTGCCATATGTGTTCTGTGATATTGTTTAGCCAACCATATATACAATAAATAAGTTTTTATCCTTTTTGGATTATTTAAATCTCCTGGCCTCTGTTTTAGCTTCTTTTATTTTCTCGTTAAATTTTTTGCTTCAGTATCTAGCTATGGTATAAGTCATTCCCCCTGTGTGTCTGTATCCTGTATGTAGCACTTGAATTAGCCATTGCCGCCAGCAGCGGGTGCCCCGGCTAGTCACCGCGGGGCTGTAGGTCTGGGCACGTGACTCTACGTACAATTTCCTATCGCAACAAATTAGTTCATAGTTCTCGTTTTCAATAGACTAACTAGTATCAATTATCACATAGTGTTCACGGCACTGTCACCATCGCGGCGCCGCACAGCGCAGGCGCCGCGCTAGGATGACGTCACCCATCCGCAGCGGTGCTAACATGACGTCACGCGGTACACATGTGCAGCGGTGCTAACATGACGTCACACGGAGCCCATGCGCAGCGGTGCTAACATGACGTCACACGGAGCCCATGCGCAAAAGGTCGCCGCACTCTTCGCGTTGCTCTATTCGTCAGCTGAAAGAAAACGTTGTTGTTAACACTCAGCCACGAGCAATGCAATGCTTTAAACATAATTCTAAATATGCTTCATATTTTCACTATTCGTCTCTGACGACTCATCAGAGACAAATAAAGTTTAGACTATAGAAATAATAAAAATAATAAGGTAATTGAAGGGGTAAAGGCGCGTGAACTTGTCGCCGCGTGCAGGTGTCTCATAAGACACCAGTGCACGAACCGTTTGCTTGATCATCAGTGCTGTTTTGGACGCGGAGTCACTAAAATTGTATTTTGCAGCATATCAGCATATCTAACAGCGTTTTTTATTTTGGCTTAATTTATTCTGCATTGAATGCTACAAGCATGTTGGGGAATGTTACAAGCATGGTGGGGAATGCTACAAGCATGGTGGGGAATGCTACAAGCATGGTGGGGAATGCTACAAGCATGGTGGGGAATGCTACAAGCATGGTGGGGAATGCTACAAGCATGGTGGGGAATGCTACAAGCATGGTGGGGAATGCTACAAGCATGGTGGGCGTGAAATGCGTATTTATGTATTGGTAGCGGCGAACCGGCGACACGCCTTCCGGTTTTAAAAGACCATAACAATTTATTTATTATTTATTTAATTCTTTATGCACAACTGGGTCCAACCAGACGACCTTAGAGTAATGCAGAGACAAATAATAAGGCAGATGCACCAGTAAAGTAGTAAAATATGTTTAGTACTACGGACTTATAATTACATAAGTATAATAAAAATAAATAAATACCTATGTACATTATACATATAATAAAATATACATATTATACATACCTACATATATAACTATAAAAATACAATTCAATACAATTCGATTTCCTTATTATTTAGATTTCTATGCTTTAGATACCAAGATTGTTTTTATCGGGACAGCCCACACGTGGAAATTCAACGTTTATTTGCATTATACAAATACAACAACGATAACAGACACCTGCTCACTAATAATTCTAATTCTTATATTATACATAGATAAAGAGTACAAGTTTTACGTATACTCACAATGCAAGTGCGCAGAACATTGTGTGCTGGACTGTTTGTCTGAACGATATACAGATTAGAGGGGCGCGAGAGTGGACCGAATACTACACCAACTACACTTTATTATTGATACTTTATTGTTGAGCCGAGCATGAGCATGCAATACATACGAACTAGTTATAAAATAAAGCGACGTAAAAATCTAAAAACCAATTACGAAAAAATGCCCACTAAAAAGGCAGGTATAAACAATATGTAGATTTTTTTTATGAATGACTGAATTTTTATAAAATTTAATTGATATCGGGTTTCGTATAACCGTAGTCATACGTCATTTATGTAGTGTGATCTTTTCTATTGTTCTTGCCGTGGGGAAATCCTCATGGACGCACTCCGCCCGGGGTAGGCGTAGGCGGAGCCACTTATCAACTAAAACCACCACGGTGTTCCTACAACTACCTTTGGCTGGGGGCGTGGGAACCCTCTGTATTCACACAACCACCGCCGACAGGTCCCGGCCCGCCACAAGCAGGCGAGCCCCTTCTCCCCGTGCGGCCCAACGTCGGTCGCACCCTCCTCGGCGGCGCATACGGTACAATGCACGCCACTTCACCTCACGGGCCTTTATCAGCTATGCCAGCTCGGCCAACTACGCCAGCTGTGCCAGCTACGCCAACTGTCTCAACTACGCCAACTGTGTCAGCTACGCCAGCTGTGCCAACTACGCCAGTTGTGCCAGCTATGCCACCAGCTGCTTGTCGGGCAGCAGACTACCCCGAGTCTGCTGCTCGCAGGCCCCATCCTCCCGTAATTTTTATCGAGGTTTTCTTCGTCGCAATCCGTGTGGTGAAGCCAAGACCCTCGGTTCCAAGAGGCGCGAGACAATTACTCAGCGGGTACTCCTGGGGTTACGAAATAGACGGGGGCAGGGAATAACAGTCCTCCCGCTACCTGCTCAGTGGCAGGGTGAGTGCACACCGGGCCCATCCCTGCTCCTACACAGTGCCCTCTGCTGGCATCAGAGGGACACGTGAAGCAACTCCCCACTGGCTCACATCAGGCCCTTCCCGTGCCAGAATATTCGCCACAGGCAAAAAGGCCCCCCCGGTTCAAAGGAGAGGAATATACGGGTAATACCGTGCCCAGGGTACACCGGCCCAACAACTGCTGTACCCTCGAGACGTATTGAGAAGACCAGTAGCCGTCAGGCACACGAGGAGGTTTTCTGGCCCAGCACCCCATTTATGTAGTGTGACTACGGCTATACGAAAACTGATAATTTGTATACATTTTTAGTGGGCGTTTTTCTCGTAGTTGGTAGTTGTCTCGTCTTTGTTTTATTTAAATTATTTGGGGTTAGGAATAGTTGTTGGAAAGGCGTTTTAGCCGTATGAATATTTTTTTTGGGGTTTATTATGTATTCTTAGAGATGATGTAATTTTTTATATTATAGGATGGCGAAACGAGCTAAAGGCCCACCTGATGTTAAGCGGTTACCTTTGCCCATAACAACTGCAATACCATCTAGGCTGTTGCCTAATTGGTACCGTAAGTCGGTTCGCCAAACTGAAACATGAAGATGGAAGGTCTCATGTGATTGTAATTTCACCGGCACCCGTATCCTTCAGACCGAAACACAGCAAAGCAAGCATCACTATTTGGCGGAGAAGTAGGTACAGTGGTAGTACTTCCCCGGGCGAGCTCTTTCACAAAGGAGCTTTACTACTACTAAAATCGAGATGTTTTTGGAATGTATTCGATAAAGACCTTTTTCTCCCACTTGCTCGGAAATTGGTTCATTATTCAAAAAAAAAAATACAACAATCGGCTCTTTTCCGTACGCAACGAAATAACAGGCCGGTAATATCCAACACGACAATAATAGAAATTCCGGGACACTTTTTAGGGTTCCGTAGTTTCTACAAGGAACCCTTATAGTTTCGTCATGTCCGTCCATCTGGCCGTCTGTCCGTCTGTCCTAATCCTTTACAGCTTAATAACTTCTACAGTTATAAACATAAGTAAATGAAATTTTGATAAAAAATGGTCTGGATATAGATCTCAATTCTAAAAGAATAAAAAAATCTTGATTACGTATTTTAGGGGTGGCGCGCCCATACTTGTGAAATGGGGATGAAAAAATTTTTTTCGCTGCACCCCCTCGTGTGGGGTATCATTGAATAGGTCTACTAAAATGAAGGTAATGTTTGATACACCACTTTTTTATCAGGTTTACCATTTGCGAAATACAGCCCGCCAAAGTAGCTTGCAATGTGTCCCCCCCTCTGCCATTTCTAAGCTATGCAACGTAGAAACTTATAATCTTCCACATTGATAGACCTTTATAAAAACTCTCTTTTAAAATACAAAACAAAGGTCTTCAACCAGTGCGTCCTGCCTGTCATGACTTACGGTGCCGAGACGTGGACACTGACAGTTGGGCTAGTCCACAAGTTCAAAGTCGCTCAGCGAGCTATGGAGCGAGCTATGCTTGGAGTTTCTTTGAAGAATAAAATCCGTAACGAGATTATCCGGAGAAGAACCGGAGTGACCGACATAGCTTGTAGGATCAGTAAGCTGTAGTGGCAGTGGGCTGGCCATGTCTGTCGAAGGACCGATGGCCGCTGGAGCAGACGAGTCCTTGAGTGGAGACCGCGAATCGGCAAACGCAGTGTAGGGTGCCCCCCTGCCAGGTGGACCGACGACCTAAAGAACGTGGCTGGGGGGGGACTGGATGCGGAAGGCAGAGGACCGAGTGTTGTGGCGCAACTTGGGAGAGGCCTATGTTCAGCAGTGGACTGCGATAGGCTGAGTTGATGACTTGCATTTTTGAGTAAAGCACTATACAAGCCTTGGCCCACTATGACTGCTTCGCTGTTCACGCTATGATTGCCTCGAGCTAGCCTAGCTACGCTCTAGGCCTTCCAGCTTGGCCATCATTGCAGCCCTTGCTGTCCTCGCTGTAAAGGCCCCGACCTACAGCCTCGGCCTTTATCTCAGCTCGTCCATCAAGTGCTGCACGCTGACCGCGCTGTGTCGGCCTGGAGCTGCGCTGTCGGCCATCATCAGCGCGACCAGCAAAGTAGTCATTATAGACCGCGGCAGTAATGAACTAATACATGTCTCGGCGGCAAATAGCAATTAGCGGCCTCGTTTATTTAAAAAGGACTCGGCTAGGAAGTATTAGGCTTCAGCTCGTACTTCCAATATTACTCGGCCGTCAATTGCTTAATTTCAGGCCTCAAAAGTAATGTACTATTATAAGATACCAAACACGATATTTTAATCTTAATAATAATTTTCATGCTAGTGCTAATTTTTACAATGTGTGTGGCTAGAGCTTTATGAGCTGCCATGTTGGATTTTATGTGATGTGATGTCACATAGCCTATACTACGTGTTATTTGAAATAACTGAAAACTGTGTTTACATAAATCAACAAAATGTAGGGAACAGCTGTTTTTTTTTTCGCGATTTCGGGGTTGTCCCAAAGTAAAGGTGGGTAGGTAGGTGTTTTCAACTTATGTATCTACCTACATTGAACGCAAATAAAGACGATTTGATTTGATTTGATTTGATTTAAAAGTTGTTCATACTGATGAGTACAATGACCCCTTAAGATGTTTTCAGTTATTGCAATAACACCTTGTATAACCGGCGGAAAAAGAGGCTTCCAATGATACCACATATGTCAAAATTTTACGAGTAGTTTAGAAGATCTGAGGGAACCAATGAACATACATAGGCATGTATCGCTACATAGCCTGCTAAAATCACAACACTTCTTTTGGCTTAGTCGTAGTCGGATAAAAAATCATAACACTCCTTTTGACTTTGCCGTAGTCGGGTACCTAATTCAAAAGTGAAACAAGCTTTTTTTGTGGTGTTAGATGGACGAAGACGAGTTTCCGTGTGCTCGTGCACCAGCACACGTAATGCGTGTTTAGATGTTGCAATGACTGAAATCATGATCGGAACTGCAGAACACGACACACATTGTGTTGATATTTCAGATTTCTAGAAGGTGGTGAAAGATTCATCATCTTCTTTATTTCACTGCGACACCTGCTGGGCCCTAATTCACGTCCCTACCTAGGTTGGTAATTCACGTCCCTACCTAGGTTGGTAATTCACGTCCCTACCTAGGTTGGTAATTCACGTCCCTACCTAGGTTGGTAATTCACGTCCCTACCTAGGTTGGTAATTCACGTCCCTACCTAGGTTGGTAATTTCAAGACGCGCTCATCAAGCTGCAGTTCAAGTTTTAGTGTTAAATTGTATTCTTGTAATCTTTGAATTGTGCGTAAGCTGCGCCTCAACCGCACGACAACCAAACATACTTACGCTGTGCTATGAGAGACCTGAGAGAGAATACAAATTACTCCCTAAATAATCGAATAGCGATTCTATGTTTGTTCTTATGTTTCAACGAGTACGTAGGTATAACGTTTTAGAATATTGAAATAATTTTCAAATACCTACTGATTTCAGTGATTTTTTTCTTACCACTATTCTTATTGGTTCGAAATCACGCACTAATGACCCGCAGCAGTAGAATTACATTATTACGCTCGCGTGACACGAACTTGACGCGAGCGTATCTGACAGCGATTGCCGAAGATAAGAGAATACGAAAAGCGTTGTTTTGATCGAAACTTAACTGCAAGAGCACTTGTTATTTACGCGATTTGGCCTACTGGACAGTGTCGTCCACCGCGCGCAGCCGCTGCCACAGCATATCTAACAGTACTGTGCGGTGTCCGGCGACTTGTTGCCGCACTAGCGCGCGTCGCGCGATCTTACAAAAGCCCGTTGATTTCGGTCAGGTGCTTGTGTGAATCGCTCCGACCCGACTTTTGTAGTTGGCACATGCACTATAATCTCCAGTGCGTTTCGGCCAAGAGGTGAGCCTGAGGTGCCCCTACAGGGTATTAAAGTAGATAAATGGCCTTGATTACAAGTTCCTTGATCAACTCTTTGCGCACCTGACCGAAATCAACGGGCTTTTGAAATATCGCGCGCGTCGTGGATACTCTCGTGTTACGATTTACGAATTATGTTTAATTTTACGAAATCCCGGTATCATCATCATTTCCCTGCGACACAAAGGTATCTAACGATAGGCTCTACTTCGGTAGAATAGGTATAGAGTTGATATTTTTTTGTGATTAATCGTCGTCACAGGATGTAGTCTAATGACATGTTTTTTTTTTAAATGTTGATACATTTGGCAACTTCTGGAACTAACAAAGGACCGTAGAATTTGTAATCTAAGCAAAGGACCAATATAAAAATTTAAAATCCGAATGTCGCTGTATAATGTACGTATGGTACTTTCATTGAGTGTTCTAAATTGTAACATTTAAGCTCTTTACATTATTATTGTATTGTACGGAGGCGATGTAAAAAATATCTGCAACAATCAACGTATAGTATAAACGGGAGGAAGCGCAGCTGCATAAACATCGGCCGAGCTCGTTGTAGAACGAGCCGCATGACCCGAGACGGAGGGTTCAAAATTAAATGCAACGACGATGATGGTCCATTTGACATAAAGTGCGATTCTGCGCGCACCATCGTACTGCGAGTGCGACTACAGTCGGAGTCGGGAGGGATGGGGAGGGCACGTGCCGGTTGTAATTGTTATTTAAGAGCCGCACTAATGTGCACTCACTGCGATAATATTGACTCTGTCCGCGGGCCGGGCCCCTGTTGGTCACCGGTATAAGTAACTGGATACATTGGGCAGGTTTGTTCGGCTAGGTCTGAGTTCGGCTATTCATAAATTGTCTGTCTGCCGCCTTTAATTTTTTGCACAGACTTGTGTGAAATATTGAAGCTATGATAAAGGTGCACTCGTCTACTGTCTACAATTCTGCATGGTCATAGTATCAGCTGCTCTTCATTATCATGTAATTATCATACATATAAGTACAGGATCAAGTAGTAGTTACAGTGGCAACATATTACACACAAGTCAAGTGCACGAGCGCAGTGCGCTGCCTCGTGCAGTCCAGTGTGCAGTAAACATTAGCGACAGTCGCGGGTCGCGGGTCGCGGGTCGCTGCGTTATCGCGTGTATTGTGTTAGCATCAGCTGTGCAGCTCACTGTTGATTATCGCGACTCGATCGGAACACGTGCGGTTTGCAACACTGATGTATTCCAGCGATTGCAAAGTTGCAATGAACAAAATTAACAAATCTTAAGTACCATCTCGCCCATAATCAATTAGTCGGTGTACAGAGATACAAACACGTGTCGTTGTGATATATTTTTATATACAGTTAGTGTTACATTAAAAGTTGTTCAAATTGATGAGTACAATCATCCCTTAAATGTTATTCATGAATTAACAATAACATTGTATGTTATTATACCATACATATAACATAAATATGCAAAAGGGGCCAAGTTCGGTACAAGGAAACTGCAGGATTATTGGTTTCGCCCGATATAAGAATTGAGATCTAAATGGATGCTAAGTTCTATAGAGGTTCCTTACTTCATAACTGCTGAACTGTACAACGTTCTTCACTTGTTTTAAAAGAAAGTTAGTTAGATTCCTTGCTACTGGATAATTGTAAAACTTGACCGGAGATCAGAGAAACAAACTTCAAAACACGATCATCGCATGCGATATAAATAAATGAATAAATATTTTTGGGACATTTTTACACAGCAGCCATCTAGTCCCATACTAAGCAGAGCTTGTGCTATGGGTTCTAGACAATGGATATGATACTTATATACTAATTTTTTTTTTTTGTAAATACATACTTATAATACATAAGTAACACCCAGACCAACACAAGTCACAAACACTTATGTTCATCACACAAATATTTGTGTCCTGTGGGAATCGAACCCACGACCTCGTGATCAGCAGTCCGACTCTCGAACCACTAGACCACAGACGTCGTCGTATGTACATCCCCTGCACTTTCTTTGTACCGAAGTTTGTCCCTTTTTTAACCGACTTAAAAAAAAAGGTTCAGTATTTGACCCGTACGCGTACGTATGTATGTATGTAAGTTTGTATGTCCGCGATTTATGAATCAATTTTAATTATTGTTTCACTAACGTAATCTACATAATATTAGAATGGTTTTAGTATATAATAATACATTATGTAACTGTTCTTATGTATAAAGTTATATGCATAAATGTAAACATATGTCATCAATATTAACCCGTATCTCCGGCATTTAAAATCGGAATTTGATGATTCTTTTGTATTCGATAATTTTATTGGAAGTTCAAAATAATATGGGCGAGACCTTAGCTCAGCAGTGGGATTGCATAGGTTAATAAAATATTTTTTCACTAACTGTGATTCAGTGGTTATAGTACAAGGTTGTGGTTTACGAATTTTATAAGGCAATCGATCCTAGCAATAAATCAACTAAAAAGTATAAAATAAAAACATTTAAAAAAAAAAAAATTACCGTCTTCAAATCCCCTAACTAAAAATTAAAAAATTATCCGTGCGTGCGTATAATAAATTCTGGTTTAGCATTTCCTAAGAGCAACGAGCATATAGCCCCATAGACGCCAAATGTTGAATATAATGCTTACAATAAATTCTGCCACTAGCTGATGCGGGGTACTGCAATCCAATTGGCCCTACCAAGGCGACTATTGGCTAATCACTAACGCGGCAGTTTTGACAGCTCATGCAAGTGGTCGAATCTGATTTGACGATTTCAACTGGCGAAAAAAAAGTGGCTGTATCATCCAGGTTTAGGATGTTCGCAGACGACTTAAAGCTCTACAGGTCTATAAATTCTAGTATTGATGTTGTCTTACTACAAAATGACATTAACACTATCAATAACTGGTGTTCTTTAAACAAAATGTCCTTGAATGCGGCCAAATGCTATCATATTAAATTTACTCGCCGTAGATGCCCCAGTCCAGCTACTTACTTCATCGAAAGTACTCCAATTAGCGAAGTCTCGAGTATCCGCGACCTGGGAGTTACAGTGGACAATAAATTAGATTTCTGAGAACACATAGATAATATTACCAAAAAGGGAGCCCGGTTGGCCGGATTCGTACTACGACAAAGTAAGGTTTTTAAGGAGCCCGAGATCCCTATCCTTCTTTTTAACTGCTATGTACGAAGTCTTCTGGAGTACTGTAGTCCTATTTGGAGCCCTTCATATGCAGTCCATGTTAACAGAATTGAAAGGCTCCAGAAACAGTTTCTATATCACCTTACTTACGCAAATTATCTCTGCAAAAGTCTGACTTCCTATGCCTCCAGGCTGACACATTACAAAATGAGAACATTGGATTGCAGACGCAATGTAGCCGATATGGTGCTTCTATCAAAAGTTTTGAAGGGGGTCATCGACAGTCCAGATATACTTGAGAAACTTCAACTCTCGGTACCACGCTCCGGTAGTCGTGTCATAAATAGACAAACGTTTCATCTTCCTTTATTGCGCACCAACTACGGCCAACATTCACCCATGTACCGTATGTGCTCGTTGTACAACAGCAACCGCAATAAATTTGATATTTTCAACGCATCGGTCATTTTTATAAAGAAAGCTGTCACCGCTGAGGTTTAACATGAACATATAATTGTAATTTAATTTCGGGTAATCTCTTGAGTGTATCTATCTCTTGCATGTTGTATCCACTTCTAGAAGGATAAGCACTTGGTCATGTCCTTGAAACCACTACTATATTGTTAACAAAAAAGTGTTTTATCCAGTTTAGTGGACCATTAAAAAAAAAAAAAAAAAATAGTGGCGACCTACATTAGTGAAATTTCATAGATGTGTCGCAGACATCCGTCGCCTGTTATGAGGCGTCTATGGGCTGTATGGTCGTTGCCTAAGAGTCTCGAGCGTCCGGCTCGCTTGCCTGCAATGTTGCAGCTCATCACACGTGTACATCGCTGTATTAACATTAATGCAGTTGCAGTAGTTAGTAGTACTAACTAACCAAACTACTAACTAACTACTGCAGTTGACGTCCTTATGACAGGTGAATCTCGTCGTCACATATATAATAGTCTAACAGCTAACAAGCTCGTAGGTATCTAACCAAACGCATTGTTATTCTATATCGAAATAGGCTTTAAGGACTTGGTAAACCAATTCATTGTTCAAATACTCTAATATAGTCCTGTCAAGTAAGCTTACCAGCTTACATCTAAGGTGCATGGCGGCGAGGAGTGACGCCGCGCCACGTGCGGCTCTCCACGCAGCTCTCGCCGCGCTTCAGTGTTGCGCGTAGTAAATAGAATAACTAATGCTCTTAACTAACTCATACAAATGCGCCCCGCATCAAAACGATATTATAATGTCATCACACCGTATCAATCTTAATTGTTCGCGACCGCGACTCCAAACGCATTATTTACATCCCCTTCAACATTCGCCAACCGCTGCATCGGGGTGAATTGAGCGGCTGCTTAGTGCTTACAGTCTTTGTTACCTACGCGATATAGTCGAAAATTCTTCCGTCAAAGTATTTCGTGGAGTGTTACGCGAGTTTGAATTTTTCACGGTCGCGTTAGGGTCGGAAGTTGCGAGACACATGCACTAATAGCAATGGCATAGTGTTGTAATGACGGCGGACAGCGTGTCGGGCGGCGCACGTGCGCGAGCCGCACCAGCCGGCGCGAGTGTACGCGTGTGCGCACTGCTCTCATCCGAGACCAATATGGTGGCCTGCACGCGGTGACAGGTTGCAATCACTTTAAATTATGTATAGTGTTGTTCTAATTTTGGATCAAAAGACTCAAGCAATAGAGTCTGCACGCTATCTCTGCATAGAAAAATGGCAAAACCGTAAGCAATAACTATCAAAATCTTTGTATTGATATGTTGTTTCAACGCAGAGTTAGTTTTGTCATCTTTGGTTTTGTCAGACTAACCCCCAGTTTCTGAAAGGCTGTTCAACGCAAAAATTTACTAATGTAATTGGTTATTAACATTTTTGCCGGCCAATCACAGAAGCTAACATTAGATTTGACAACAGATCAAATTGATCAGCCTTCCAGAAACTGGGGATAAGGCCCGTATTACAGAAGGTTCCTCAAGTACAGTTTAAACTTCAATCACCTAAGTCACAAGTGATTTATTTCATAACAACATTACTAAATGAAACGGTAATACATACCAGCGTCAAACTTGGTCTGATTATAGTACAGACTATGTAGTTTAGCAACAAATACTAAAAATAGGACAAACATAGATATATTATGTAGTGGTACCTATGTAAAAAAGAGATGCAAAAATTCACATTTCGCGTTTCGTTGATGTCTTTTGATAAACTCTCGTAAATTAAATCAGTTTGTATGGGGTATCAGGTCGACGGGTGGTACGGAACCCTTACTGCGTGAGTCCGACTCACACTTGGCCGGTTTTTTATTCACAGCGTGTCTCAGAAAGTTGGACTAAATTATAGATTTTTTCAAATTTGTGAATCAAAGTCTAATTAAATAACAATGTATGCAGCTGGAAATAATGATTTTGCATAGACTTTGTATGGAAATATTAAATTACCAACCGTAAATAAGGTTTTTATTAAGGTTTTTGACGACCTCTGTGGTCTAGTGGTTCGAGTGTCGGACTGCTGATAACGAGGTCGTGGGTTCGATTCCCACAGGACACAAATATTTGTGTGATGAACATAAGTGTTTGTGTTGGTCTGGGTGTGTTGCTTATGTATTATAAGTATGTATTTACAAAAAAAAAAAGTATATACGTATTATATCCATTGTCTAGTACCCATACCACAAGCTCTGCTTAGTTTGGGACTAGATGGTGCTGTGTAAAAATGTCCCAAAGATATTTATTATTTATTTATTTATTTATTTTATAGTTTTCTGTTGCAATGTATACTTAACACTAACCGCATGCAAAATTTCAAGTTCGTAGGTCTGCTAGAAGTACCTTAGAATTTTGATGATCGGTGAGTGTCAGTGACAAAACAAGGGAATGGAATTTTATTCGTAATCAAATATAAGTACAAACTTGTAATTTGGGGGTAGAGGTAGGTTTAGTAAGAACTCTTGGTAACCGAAATTTCAGACTTCTAGCTTTAGCCAAAACGAAGATACAGGGGGCTTAAAAGTGCCGTGAGTTGCTTCGAGAAAAGAATGGTACGGCCGTGCCCGTTTGCTCGTCTTGGCGGGCCCGTGCCCCCAGATTTGTAAACGATGCAGAAATTCCGCACACTAATGCTGGAGACTGATAGCTAGAATGTCCTTTATCAAGGGTTTTTACTTGGAGCACAGGCAGAGGGAGCCTGTATATGTAGGGGTGTGTACTCACGCTCCTCCTCGTGCTCGGGCGGCTCGTCGGGCGTGCTGGGCGCGTCGGGCGCGGAGTGCTGCGCGCCGCGCGCCGCCGCGTGCAGCTCCGCGCGCGCCTGCACCACGTCGCGCACGATCTCTGCACAGCACGAGCCGTCAGCGCGCCCGCTCGCACTGAGCTCGGGCACGCGTCGCGGGCGAGTACAATAATAGTACATTACTGCCGCGGTCTATAATGACTACTTTGCTGGTCGCGCTGATGATGGCCGACAGCGCAGCTCCAGACCGACACAGCGCGGTCAGCAAGGGCTGCAATGATGGCCAAGCTGGAAGGCCTAGAGCGTAGCTAGGCTAGCTCGAGGCAATCATAGCGTGACCAGCGAAGCAGTCATAGTGGGCCAAGGCATGTATAGTGCTTTACTCAAAAATGCAAGTACCTAATCTAAATAAAACCAGCAAGTAATTTAAATAAAATATATATTAATTAACTAGAAATTTAATTAAAATGACAATTATGAAAAGTACAGTTACTAAAATTCAACACCGACTTTCCCGGTTTGATATTACTAATAGTTTGCGATAATTTTAATGTGGTGTTTGACTGCTGTATTATTTCTTCATTTATTACTTCATTTTCCACTGCACATATTTTTCATATCATCATCATCATCATCATCATTTCAGCCGAAACACGTCCACTGCTGGACATAGGCCTCCCCCAAGCATCGCCACAACAACCGGTCCTGTGCCTTCCGCATCCAGCGGATTCCCGCGACCTTCACCAGGTCGTCGGTCCACCTTGTGGGGGGCCTACCCACGCTGCGCCTTCCAGTACGCGGTCGCCACTCCAGAACTTTACTGCCCCATCGGCCATCCGTTCTGCGAGCAATGTGCCCCGCCCACTGCCACTTAAGTTTGGCAATTCTTCGGGCTATGTCGGTTACTTTCGTTCTTCTGCGAATCTCCTCATTTCTGATTCGATCACGCAGGGACACTCCGAGCATAGCCCTCTCCATTGCCCTTTGAGTGACTTTGAGCCTTCTTATCAGGCCCATTGTGAGCGACCACGTTTCAGTACCGTAAGTAATTACTGGCAACACACACTGGTCAAAGACTTTCGTCTTGAGACACTGCGGACACATATTTTTCATATGCAAGCTTACATTTTTCCTTTGAGTTTCGCGGTATGAAATTTTCAACCACTAATTTAGCTTCAGCTTTAATGTCTGGCGGTGTTAAAAAACACATTGAATCGGAAGAATTTTCGCTTTGAGAGCTCATTTTTAGCAAAAAATTCACTAAATAAAAAAAAAATTTTTGCTGAACCGCGCTTTTGTTACTTCTTTGTTTTTTTTTTTTTTTGCAATGGTAGTTGGAACTATACAGCCAAATATGGAATAAAATCTTTTTGTACCTATCTCTATAAATACAAACACCTGTGTTTTAAATAAAATCTTTTGCATTTTATTCTTCGTTGAAACGTCGAAATAGCGGCCGGCAATGTTTTGCCGGCCTGTTAGAACGACCAGCAAAACTTTGCCGGCCGCGCCTTGAAACAGAACGGCAAGGTCGACTTTGCTCAAACAAGGTTGTCAAAATAATGACCACATTACATGCATTTTTGAGTAAACTTATATTTTTTCACCGAGGTAATAATAATATGTACTACGTACTAGAGTAGACATTCAATCAACAATCAATCAACTCAGCCTATCGCAGTCCACTGCTGGACATAGGCCTCTCCCAAGTTGCGCCACAACGCTCGGTCCTCTGCCATAGAGTAGACATTACGAACAAAAAATATCGCGCAAATTGCTGGCCGCGGGGCACGCGCGCGGCGAGCGTGGCTAAGCGAGTGAGAGTGCAGGAGCTCTAAAACGTGCTACAAACATTTTGTTCGAGGTGTCTTTGAGTACGTAGAACATACTACCTCAGTGTATTTTTTCGATTGCTTACCAATAATGACATCCCGACTCGTGATGATGGACTCGATTTCTTTGGAAACCTCTTCTACAAGCCACGGCATGAATTCCTCGTCGATACCTGCAAAAATAACACCATGATACACGTTACCACTTCTTCTTTAAAGCAGAAATTTGCGAAAGCCGTCGGTTGTTACACCTCTCCTATTGGGTATGTTACACCACAATAAAACCACGTGGTTTTGCAAGATGCTTATAATCTTTTCGGCTTCCGGCTATTATTGAGTTTTTATATTAGATTTTGCAAACATTTTTGACACCGATGAGAATCTACTACGATTTATATCACGCGACTCTACATACGGTCGTGTGTAACCACGAAGAAAAGAAAGGAAGAAACTTAAGCTATATACGTGGATACTTTAGTCCTCTACTGGAATACAATCCAGTTGGAAAAGAGTCATAAAATTGGGCTGAGCTTTTGAGGAGACTGACCGCGCTCGATCCTCTCCATGAGGTAGCCCTGGTCGCGCAGGCCGGCCAGCACGGAGGGCAGCAGCTCGGCCACGTAGCCCTGCACCAGCACGGCGGCCGCCGCGCGCTCGCGGGCCTCCGTGGCCGCCGCCCGCGCCCCGCGCGCCTCCGCCACGCGCCGCTCCTGCGGACACACATCGACACTACAGCTCCGCCACTGCACCCGTGACCTAGCACCTGGTGCAGGCGGCTCGCCGGCCAGCTCGGCATCGCTCAACTCGCAGTAGCGGCGCTGCTGTCGCCAGCTCCTGCCACTGCAGCTGTGACGGACGCACCTTCTCCTGGTGCAGGCGCAGGTCGTGCGCGGCGAGGCGCTGCCGCTCGGCCAGCTCGGCATCGCGCAGCTCGCAGTAGCGGCGCTGCTGCTCGCGCAGCGTCGCCAGCTCCTCCTCCTGCGCGACTTCTGCCAGCGCCTGCTCCGTTGTCTTGCCTACGAGTACCTCCAGGATTGGCTGTACCTCCAAGTCGAAGTCGAACAACTACACACATAATTAATTTATGTAAAATAAAATGTACGTCACTGTAATACTAATACTAGCTAACGTCGATAAAGATACCTACGCGGTATGTGTGTGGAAAATTTCATCCAAATCGGTTCTGTCGTTTTAGTGTGATTGAAGGACAAAGAAACAAAAAAACATCTATAGTTTCGCATTTATATAAAAGTAGGAGGTAGAATTTGTGTAAAAAACTTGTTAACAATAGTAAGCACATTAATATGTCTATAATATTCTTTCGTTATAGTTTTGGGTTGATCGGTTCTTTGTTTGAATGACATAATGTGAGTTTTATCAAGAATAATTAAAAGATTATTGTCACTTAATCAATTTATTAGTTTGATCAGACTTTGATTAATGTCTGTTTCATATGAAACCATGTTGCTTCCTGTAAATAGTAATTATAACTGTCCTATCATCAGCAAACAAAACAAGTCATAGGGTGTTGGATAACTCTAGGGCCTAGAGTTATCCAACACCCTCTCTACATTAACGAGGAACAGTAATGGACCGAGTACGGAGTGTGTCTTGAGGAACACCGTAATTGGTTTTCCTTTGTTTTGATAGATAAGTCGTTTCCATTTTAGTTCGCGGGCAACTGTCTTTATTTTATACTTGTAATTTGTTTCCTATCGTTTAAGTACAAAGACATTAAATATTTACTAGTGATTTAAGTATGACTTTCTTAAGCTTAAAACGTTACCCCTAATTCCACATTTTTCTAGTTTAGCTAAGTGTATTGTTCGGAATATAATGTAGGGTGTGGGTATCTTTGGTTCAAGCAAAGTACCCGCACATTTTGATTTTATTATTAGAAGACGGGCGACCGAGTCATCGCCGCCATATTAGTAATTAGTAGTAATTGTGAGTTGAAGTTGCGTCGTTGCGTGGATCGGTGAATCGTATGTTCGGTTGTATACAGACGATCGCGAATTGGAATTCATAATCGAGTGCATTACTGATATATCGTGTCGCGGAGTAATTTATTGTGCAGTGTCCCGCGGTATAAACTTTTTTAGTATTGGCGAGGTGTAGTGGTACGCGGCGCAAAACCCGAGGTGGCACTACGCGGCGAGCGTGGTGTTGGGTTCACAGCTGGACAGACTTTTGAGTATCCCTTAATTTTAACTTAGCTCAATTTATTTCATTTTAATTGTGTCCTCTTCGGGGTGCCCCATTTCCCGACTATATATATATGTACAGACCGACTTGTGACCCAATACCTAAGATCGCACATGCACGTGATCCGGTAAGTAGGTAATACAGATAGATTTAGATTAGATTATTTAGATTTTTTTAGATTCTGGCAGGGTTTGTTACGTCGAGCCACCGATCCCGTGTTGTACGTTACATGTATATTAAAATCTACAAAATCAAATGCCTTGGTCATATCCATGAACAAAGCAGTTACTGGTGTAAGATTGTCCATGTTTGTGATAACTTTTTCAATCATCCCATAAATGGCCATGTTTATGTTTTTACACTTTCTAAAGCCATATTGTTCTTTCGCCAAGATGTTGTTACTTTCCAAAAATGTATAGAGGCCATTATAAATTACTTTTTCCATAATTTTTGAGAAAACTGGAACTAAAGAAATAGGTCTGTAGTTTTTAGGGTTTTGTCTGTCATCTTTTTTATGTAACGGTTTTATTAAAGTCATTTTTAGATTATTAGGAAAAGTACCATTTTCTATGCACAAATTCGTTATGAAGCTAAGAACTGGAGAAATTTCAATGGCAACGTATTTTATGACCTTTGCGGTTATATGATCATATCCTGTACTGATTCATAATTAGTTTTTTACACTTATCGCATTTCAGTTTCTGTTTTCGTCGGTTCAATTTTTTGTTAAAAAGTTTTATTTTTCGCTTTTCAGTTTCTGTTTTCGTCGGTTAAATTTTTTGTTAAAAAGTTTTATCGGAGTAAAAAGTTCGTTTCATTTTTAAATAACACGACAGATATGAGTTTTCATAGTAATTTATTTGGCCCTATTTGGCCGGACAGATAATTATGCATTTTCATAATAATATTGGATGCGGAAAGCACAGGACCGGTCGTTGTGGCGATGCTTGGGGGAGGCCTATGTCCAGCAGTGGACGTCTTTCGGCTGAAATGATAATGATGATGATGATTGCCGGCCGCTCCTCGCATGTATTAGACCAGTACAGCAATTTCAATTTATCTCGAAGAAGGTTGTCAAAATAACGTTCGAATTTCCAGGCATGTTTGAGAAAATGTACTAATAATTAATATAAAAGCATGCAACAACTTTTTTTCCTTCTTATTTGTGGTCCGGATGAAGCTGCTGGTACAGCGACAACACAGCCCCGTGTTGTCGCTGTGCTGGTAGCTAATACATTTCACTATGAATATCCTACTATCTTACTTTAAATAACAATAATATGTATTTATTTATTTAATATTATAAATGTAGTTTGTGAAGATGTTTGGACATTTGTTGCTCAATCACCCTGTAAGGGCTGTACGGATTTCGATGAAATTTGGCACACAGATAGAACATAACCCGGATTAATATATGGGCTATGGGATTTTTATCCCGGGAAGATGAACAGTTCCCGAGGGATGCGCGATAAACGACATTCATGCAAGCGAAGCTGCGGGCATAAGCTAGTAGAGAATGTAGACTCACATCCCCAGGGTATATCTGAGTGCAGGCGTCCGCGCCGGTCTTGGCGGGCACGTAGAGGGGCGAGGCGGGCCGCTCCAGGAACAGGTCCGTCTGCACGCCCACCTCCATCTCCACGCCTTTGTCGAACAGCTGCGACACCACAGATTAGACTCAATGCTCTTGATAGAATTGCAACAGTATAAAGAAGTCTTGTTATTATTAGTTACTTAATACCTGGATTCTGAAGATAATTTTTAATCTGTTGTTGTAATAATTTTAAACAGTGTTACGAACTACTTCTTGGCTTCTATTTCTCCACAGGATTTTTTTTTAAAATTAAATTTTTTTCTATACAGAATGATTCGTAATTCGGCCTATTCCTTGAAAGTGGTTATTATATGTATTCATTTGCAACCAAAATTATCCCGTGAATCAGGGGTCGCCAGTCATTTGTTTTCGAGTTATAGCAGTTTTAAGATTATTTTGATCTTTTCCGTCTTCGGATGGAAAAATGCTAATTGTAAAAAATGTATCCTACTCTAGGCACTCGATTGACACTATTCTAAAAGCTGATGAATGAGCAATTACTATCATTCAAAATTCGTGGCCAAAATTTTCATAAACTCAGAAATAGATGGTCATAAATACCAAGTTATGAATATAATAAATAAATAAGTTATAAATCGTGTATGAAAGTGTAAGTAACGGATTGTCAAGTGTACCTCCTCGAGGTAGTAGTCGGTCTGTATGGGGTGGTGGCGGCGGCCGGGCGCGGGGGGCGGCGTGGCGGGGCGCAGTCGCGCGGCCGCCGCCCGTCGCGCGAGTGCGCGGCGCCGCGTGCGTGCCGCCCGCGCGGCCGCGCTCTCGATGCCATCGCCCTGGAAACAAACTAACCATCAGCATCTTACAATTCTATTCAAAAGTGCAAACTTCATGGACCTCTTCATGCAGCAAAATAAATCCATAGGAAAGGACATTGTGGAAGTTATGAATAAAAGATGATGCTCACCATATACAATTCGATGAGGACAATGTGTTGCAATCTATTTTAGTATAAGTTATTTATTTTGTTAAACTCAGATTACATGGAAAAAATATTGCACTGGCTTAAAATTCAAGTAGGTACTTTCTCCTAGATAGGCAGAAAAGTAACCTATGTTACTTGTTGTTTGTAAGTTAATAAATAAATGTGCAGGAGAGACTAGAATTTGAGTTTAGACGTTAATAAACTAAATTTATAAATTCATTTAACTGGTACATTTGAGTTTTGAAAACAGTCATTCACTTGTTTTTTCCTCATAATTGTTTTCTGTGGCGTCGCTTATTACCGCACAATGGAAAACATGAAATATCGATATATTTACGAGTACGAGTTCTACCGTGGCACCAGTGCTGCAGAAACAGCTCGAAGGATTAACAATGTGTACGGCGCTGGTATCGCAAAAGAAAGCACGGTACGTTTTTGGTTTCAACGTTTTCGTTCTGGAAATTTCGACCTTCAGGGGGCCTAGTACGAGTTTGACACTTTATAATACTTTCATAGTTTTCGTCGATTTTCATTCATAAACTACTAGTTCCTCCACGTATCCGCCAGGGGCGCTACTGATTAATGAATGAAAGTCGTCGAATTCGATGGAAGTATCGGTAAGTGTCAAACTCGTACTAGGCCTACAGAACCAACCCCGTGGACGGCCGGAGACCAAAGTGGAAAATGAAGAATTAAAGGCTATTTATTGTGGAAGCGGATCCATCACAAAGCACTTCAGAGATAGCTGCAGGCTTCGGGGTAAGTGATAAAACTGTATTAATCCACTTGAAGCAAATCGGGAAAATAAAAAAACTTGAACGATGGGTAGGTACCTCATGAATTGAGTGAATCGAACTTGCAAAGACGCGTCGACTGCTGTCTTACTTTGCTCAACCGACACAATAATGAAGGGATTTTAATTCGAATCATTACTTGTGATGAAAAGTGGATACTGTACGATAATCGGAAGCGCTCGTCGCAATGGCTGAACCCTGGAGACCCAGCCAAATCCTGCCCTAAACGATAATTGACTCAGAAAAAGTGACTTGTGAGTGTTTGGTGGACTAGCGCCGGTGTCGTTCATTACAGCTTTCTAAAATCTGGCCAAACGATTACGGCAGATATCTATTGTCAGCAACTGCAAACCATGAAGGAAGAACTAGCTGCTAAACAACCGAGATTGGTCAATCGCTCTAGGCCACTGCTGCTTCACGACAACGCAAGACCACACACTGTACAACAAACAACCACTAAGTTAGATGAGCTACAATTGGAATGTCTGCGACATCCGCCGTACTCCCCGGACCTTGCTCCAACAGATTACCATTTTTTCCGGAAATTGGACAACTTATTACAAGGAAAAAAATTCAACTATGAGGCGGCAGTCCAAACCGCCTTCAAAGAGTTTATTGATTCTCGCCTCCATGTTTTTTTTTAGTAAAGGGATCAATGACCTACCTATGAGATGACAAAAATGCATAGATAACAACGGTGCATACTTTGATTAATTAAATATATTTTACAAAAAAATTAATTACTTTATATTCCTCCCGTACAAAACGCCAATTTCATATGTAAGGCCTAATATTTTTGTCAACAAATTAACATTAATTTGTGTTATAAATAAAAAATCTATTTATTATATTTTTAATATTAGGCTGTTTGGCGGTTTCCTTCCACCACCTGCGCGCGTATAGCTATACGTCACCGTGCGTTTACAGTAATCCGCGCGCCATTATTCACAAATTCAATATTTATCTAAAATATGTTTATATTATTTTATGCCTCGGAGAGCACGTTAAGCTGTCGGTCCCGGTTGTCATACGAATATCTATGGCAGTCGTTACGGGTAGTCAGAAGCCTGAAAGTCTGACAACTGGTCTAACCTCCGAATGTCAGTATTACCCAGTAACTGGGTTGCGGGGGTCTGATGGCAGTCGCTCCGTGTAAAATACTGATGTTCAGCCGCATCTGGCTAGACTGGAAGCCGACCACAATATCATTGGGAAAAGGTTAGGAGGATGATGATGATTGTATCCTCGCAAGTGTGTTGAAAAACATAGTATGACCATAAAGGTATTATACTGACGTAATAGAGACACTGTCACCTCATTATCACGTCACCGAAAGCGAAATGAGTATATGTGCGAAATTGACACGTGTAGGAGTGATTTTTAGTGATGTGACATGGACGTTTCCGCATTATCGATATAGTTCAACCGGCCTTACTTTTAAGGAGTGGTAGTATTTTAAAACTGCTAAGCTATTAAGTAACTATTGTTTTAAAATTACAGATATTTGAGACATAATTTTATTTGTTTTAAAAGATTGAGTTACGCAATTAAGGGCTATATTATAATTACATTATTAATGTCACGAAGGTAAGGAATACATAAGTAAGAAATAAAAAAATCAATTAATCATCATTTCAGCCGTAAGACGTCCACTGCTGGACACAGGCCTCCCCCAAGCATATATTGGGGGGATATGCCATAATCGCCACGCTTGGCAGGCGGGTTGGCGATCGCAGTTGGTTGGTTAAATACTCAGAGAACGCTGCTGCCCATCCTCTGGTGAATCCCTTAGTCGCCTTTTACGACACCCATGAGAAGATATAGGGTGGTGCAATTCTTTACGTCCGGCACCACACGGAACATTTTACAATTAATCATATTAGTTTTAATAAGGTGTATAGAAAGGTTTTCAATCCCGGAACTAAGTTCCTATACACGATTCCGGAATTGGTCAAATTATTGAATTTTTATGAAAAATTGCAATATCTATGAACTTAACAAGTTTTCTTGTCCAGTCAACTTAAGTTACACATCAGAATTATCCTACTAATTTATACTACTAAATGTAATTCTAATGTAAATTTATAGTATATTTATAACTTGTAGTATATTATTATAGTATATTAAATGTCGTATATTATTTTGCGAGTAAAGTCCACTTCCACTTCCATCTGTCGGGTGAGGGAGGACGCACCCCATGAATCAATTTTTTTCTTTTATTCTTTCTTTCTTAAAACCTTTACTAGTTTTTAAGTCATAAGCTTTCAACCACAAAAAGTTTCATCAAAATCGGTCCAGTAGTGTTAGCGTGATGCTCGAACAAACAATTTTATATAATTTTGTAATAGTTAAGATAACATAAGATAAAAAGTAGCCTATATGTTAATCTAGGTTAAGTTCTATCTGTATGCCAAATTTCATTAAAATCCATTTAGTAGTTTTTGCGTGAAAGAGGAACAAACATCCATCCATCCATACTTACAAACTTTCACATTTATAATATTAGTAGTAGGATAGGATAGGATTTTTGGAACTAAAAATTTCGACATTCTGTCTCCATAATAATTTGTCATCTTCGGTTGAACTAGTTTTATATCTCTAACTCTTCTTGTACTATATTTATTTTTAACTTTTACTTTATACTCGTCACTTCGTAGATTTACCACTTTGAATATTTACCATTATTAAAGTAAAGACCTTTATAAGAAACAAACACCGATCTGAATAAATTCTGTAGGTATGGATCATTGGTGATTTAATTAAGCGATACAGTTATCCTTAAAATATCTACTGCAGACCCTGTAATTTTTTCGAGGCTTTCAGCTTTTTTAACCGACGAAAAAAAGGAGGAGGTTCTCAATTCGACGCGTATATTTTTTTTTTTTTTTTTTTTTTTTTTTTTTTTTATGTATGACCACGCATAACTTTTTACAGAGTGGTCCGATTTTGATGATTCTTGTTTTAATGGATAGGGTATATCTCGAAGTTGGTCCCATTTAAATTTCAAAATCAAAATCCACCCTTAAGGGTAGTAAAACAGGGGATGAGTGTTTGTTCACCCACTGAATTCTTACCTGTTAACCGATTCTGTTGAAACTTGACACATATAAATATAGTTCTGGACACTACGACATAATGGAGACTGGAGTTAGATTTTAACCACAAAAAAATGAAAAATAAAACTTTTTAACAAAAAATTGAACCGACGAAAAGTGAAACTGAAAAGCGAAAAATAACTATTTATGAGTCGGCGCCAAACAACCAATTAGGGCAGATCATTAAATTACTTTAAATAAATAATAAAAACAACGTCACATCAAAAACAACGTGAAATTTTCAACGATAAACAATAACTTTCCAAAAATGCGTTCTCCGCTCGGCCACTTGTAACTTACACGCACTTTGCATGTTAAAAGTTCGTTTGGCGCCGACTCATAAATAGTTATTTTTCGCTTTTCAGTTTCACTTTTCGTCGGTTCAATTTTTTGTTAAAAAGTTTTATTATATTTTATTTTATTGTATAGGATGACGAAACGAACTAAAGGCCCACCATATGTTAAGCGGTTACCTTTGCCAATAACAACTGCAATACCATCTAGGCTGTTACCAAATGGTACCGAAAGTCGGTTCGCCAAACTGAGACATGAAGATGGAAAGTCTCATGTGATTGTAATTACACCGGCACCCGTACCATTCTGACCGAAACACAGCAATGCAAGCATCACTATTTGGCGGAGAATAGATACGGTGCTTATTCGTTTTAACATTTGTGCCCATCCATTTATCTTTAATTAATAACAGCATTTACAGGAAATCTGGAAGTTATGAAGATAGCCGGTCAATATTTTACAGCATTTTTAGCCCGGCCGCACATTGTCATAAAATAGCACCGTATTTACATTTTAATATGTCAAAAGCAGACATACGATTCGGAAAATTCTGTCAGTCTGCGGGGCTGGTACTAAAATTAACTGTACGTGGGACACTCAGAAAGTTTTGCGAAACTAAAAAAAATTGTTCTATACGTACATATATTTTTATCAAATCTTTTCAAAGTACTTTCCACCAGCCTCTATACAAAGATTCATGCGCCTAAACCAGTTTTCAAAACACTTTTTCCAGTCCGCCGCAGACACCTCGTTTACAGCCTGCTCGAACGCAGCCAGCGCATCTTCCGGCGACGAAAATTGTATCCCTTTGAGCTGATTTTTTATTTTTGGGAATAAAAAGAAGTCACACGGTGCTAGATCAGGGCTGTAAGGAGGGTGACCCAGGAGTTTGACTGGCGTGCTGTCCAGGAAGTCCCTCGTTTTGAGTGCGGTGTGCGCAGGTGCATTGTCGTGGTGGAGCAGTAGCCCGCGGAGCCCTGTGTTTGGTCGCTTGTTGCTTATAACAGAGAAAACTTCTGGCAAACATTTGGTAGTATACCATTCGGCATTAATGCTTCTTTGATCCCGTAAGGGAATTGATACCAAGTGGCCAGTCAAATTAAAAAAGCTAGCGATCAAAATCTTACCCCCGCTTCTAGATCGCTTCACTTTGGTAGGCGTTGGCTCATTTTGAAACACCCAAACAGTCGACTGGCGCTTGGTTTCTGGGTCGTATTGATAAATCCAGGACTCATCACCTGTAACGATGTCGTAAACACGCCGAGACGAGCCTACTTCAAATTTGTTAAGCATATCACGGCACCATTCCACCCGGGCCTGCTTCTGAGCATCGGTGAGGTTGTGCGGCACCCAGCGTGATACTATCCTCCTCACGCGAAGATGGCTGTGTAGAATCTCGTGAACGCTTCCCGATCCAATCTTCAATATGCGTTGAATCTCCTGATATGTAATTCGCCTATTGTCTTGGATTAAATTTTTCACTGCTAGCACGTTTTCTTCGGTAACAGCCGTCAAAGGGCGACCGCTTCTTTCGTCATCCCCCAAAGTTGGTCGACCGCGCTTGAATTCGTTATACCAACGATACACGGTTGCCTTGGAAGGGCCTTCATCCATGAATGCCATTTGAAGTCTATCGTACGATTCATCCGGTTTCAGGCGACACTTGAAATCGTATAAAATCATAGCTCTAAAATGTTCCCGGCGCAGATCCATATTTCAGTGAGACACAATACTTTGAATTAACTCGCAAAAAATGTGGAGGGAAATTTTGAAATTGGAACTTACTTATTTTTACTTATAAATAATCATATTTTCGAAAAACATTATAACTGGCCAGTCTCCCATATATAAAAACTTTTTTTCGCAATACTTTCTGAGGGGCCTGGTATAATTATATATGCCATAGACGTACTACATACTATTATAACATCGTAAAAGTACAACCATGGTATAGGTATAGGTTCCGGCGCGTCAGATTTTTTCTATGATCAATGAATGAATCATTGTGATTTCCTTCGAATGTGCGGCCGGACTAAATCAACCTTTCAATACTATCAACCGACTTCAAAAAAAGGAGGAGGTTCTCAATTCGATTGTATTTTTTTAAAGCAGTAACGGACACTAACTTGTGACATGTATGGAGCTAGGTAGTACAAAAAATATATAATTGAAACTATCGACATATCGATATATTTTGAGCAATCCATATGCGAAACGGTTTCATTTTCACGTACACAATATTTTTTTATCTAACACATAATTATTTAAAATAACATATTATATAGAAAATAGGGTATTTACTGCATGTTATTAATGTATTACTAAATAATTTTAAGAATAACTTCTATGAAAATAATCATTATGAAAGTAGTATTGTCCTGCAGATACTTACCTGTGAAACGTCTATTTCTTTAGGTTAATAATGTAAAATACACAGCAGTATAACACAGAACACTACACCAATACGATTATTGATATTAATTGGATAAAATATAGAACGATTGTAAAATAAATCATAAAATAATACGAGATTATATTTTGATGGGACGCTATGGGAGATTACAATTTTCAAAATCGGTTCTACTGACATTTTATTATGTCTCTTTCTAGCATATAGGTTTTTTCGTAAAGATCGGTATCTCAGTCGCACACTGTAGTGGTCTATTACGTCAGTATAGAAATGTCTTTGAGTATGACACGTGTGAGCAATGACCATCATACTCTCAGCTCCATTTCGCCCTCGCATTCGGCTCGGGCTGCAATCCAGCCTCGAGAGTAATAGCCAACTTAGCTCATTTGTATCGATATATTAACCTTGATCTAAAAGCATATAACATTATGTAGGAGCAAACAATGCTTGTTACTTGTACAATATTTTGCAAGAATGCTCGTTATTATATTATTGGTATTAGTAATGTAACCTTGTAATATCTTCAATACATGAAACATAACTTATTCTATGTAAATAATTTAAAAAAAACCACTGAGTAGGAACCTCGTTCGTTAGTGAGGGGTCACATGTGTGACATAGCTTAACATTCCTTCTGCGGTTAATTACGAGGCGAGCGACCGACTACAGAGGGGGCCGTGGCGTTACCTGCCGGCCGCTGAATAGTAATGTAATGACACGCAAATATGACAATAATATGCGCCTACTACATTCATAGTTTCATACTCGCGAATCAGACGCCTCTACGACAGCTATTAATATATATATTATTTTATATTTTTTATGAATGTGTTTTTTATTAATGTGTTTTGATATTCTATGATTACTTAATTTTAAATTCTTTGTTCACTGCCTTAAAACGAAATTGTTGTATTGTAATATCCATTATGAATTGAATATGTGTACACCGGAAACGGCAGAATATAAATGATGGGTCCAAAATTGTTGTAACAACTGTATTGTAACCACAGACATACCTACTAAAACATAATTTAATACTATTTAATTTTTACTATGTCTGTGATTGTAACATATTCTGAAAAATAAATGATCTATTTATTTAAACCACTAAGGCCCGTATTCCAGAAGGATACTCAAGCGTTAATCTCTGTTTAAAACTAGTTTTAAGTTGAGCTTTGATTTTAGAACGTCCCTCAAGCAGAGATTTGTTGATCACAGTTCAGCTGAGTTTAGTTTCGTTTTATATTGTCACCTGTTTCGGTATTTGGGCAGATATTTGATCTGTAATCACTCAAGCGTGGTCCAGACTACGCTTGAGTAGAGATTTCTATTATATTTCAGGTGAAATTCGTGTGATTTGTTGTTGAACTAAAGTTTATAATTACCGTTCTGGAATAAGACCGATACTCAAGTAACGATTCTATCCTTAAGTAGTGATCAGGTGATTGGAGTTTAAAATGTACTTGAGTAAGCTTCTGTAATACGGGCCTTAGTTTTAAAATGACTGATTCTACAAACGACCGATTATACTTAGGTATTACTTATTTCATTAAACAACTGATTTACGAGTGCTGAGAGTGCGGCGCCGGCGTGAAGGTGATGTAATACAGACACAGGGTACGTACCGCGGCCTGCGAGTGCGGCGTGAAGGTGATGCACTACAGACACAGGGTACGTACCGCGGCCTGCGAGTGCGGCGTGAAGGTGATGCACTACAGACACAGGTACGTACCGCGGCCTGCGAGTGCGGCGTGAAGGTGATGTACTACAGAAACAGGTACGTACCGCGGCCTGCGATTGCGGCGTGAAGGTGATGTACTACAGACACAGGTACGTACCGCGGCCTGCGAATGCGGCGTGAAGGTGATGTACTACAGACACAGGTACGTACCGCGGCCTGCGAGTGCGGCGTGAAGGTGATGTACTACAGATACAGGTACGTACCACGGCGTGAAGGTGATGTACTACAGACACAGGGTACGTACCACGGCGTGAAGGTGATGTACTACAGACACAGGGTACGTACCACGGCGTGAAGGTGATGTACTACAGACACAGGTACGTACCGTGGCGTGAAGGTGATGTACTACAGACACAGGGTACGTACCGCGGCGTGAAGGTGATGTACTACAGACACAGGGTACGTACCGTGGCGTGAAGGTGATGTACTACAGACACAGGGTACGTACCGCGGCGTGAAGGAGATGTACTACAGACACAGGGTACGTACCGTGGCGTGAAGGTGATGTACTACAGATGCAGGGTACGTACCGCGGCGTGAAGGTGATGTACTACAGACACAGGGTACGTACCGCGGCCTGCGAGTGCGGCGTGAAGGTGATGTACTACAGACACAGGTACGTACCGCGGCCTGCGAGTGCGGCGTGAACGTGATGTACTACAGTCACAGGGTACGTACCGCGGCCTGCGAGTGCGGCGTGAAGGTGATGTACTACAGACACAGGGTATGTACCACGGCGTGAAGGTGATGTACTACAGACACAGGGTACGTACCACGGCGTGAAGGTGATGTACTACAGACACAGGGTAGGTACCACGGCGTGAAGGTGATGTACTACAGACACAGGGTACGTACCACGGCGTGAAGGTGATGTACTACAGACACAGGGTAGGTACCACGGCGTGAAGGTGATGTACTACAGACACAGGGTACGTACCACGGCGTGAAGGTGATGTACTACAGACACAGGGTACGTACCACGGCGTGAAGGTGATGTACTACAGACACAGGGTACGTACCACGGCGTGAAGGTGATGTACTACAGACACAGGGTACGTACCGCGGCCTGCGGGTGCGCTGTGAAGGTGCTGCCGCGCACCACGCGCTTCTCGTGCATCACGTTGGCGTACTGCGCAGTGGCTATGCTGCCGCTGGAACAAGCAGAATATTCTTACATTACTAAACAACCTTCACCGTCATCGTCATCGAGTACCTAGTGCCCATTAGCGAACAATATCTCCCCTGCACGTGGTGCCCTGTGTCGTTGACAATCAAAGCTTCATCGAGCGTCGCTGCGACGCGTCGTTGCAGACGTTGCGACGTTCTGATATCAAGTATCAGTAGGTACTATCAGAAATATTTGCCAAATATATACAACGTGTCCCAGAAATCAACGTCAAGCCGAAAACGGGCAATAGGCCAAGTCGTGACAGTCATTAGAAAAATATAAAAAAAAATTTTGGTAATGTACTTTTCAAATTTTATGGATTCAAAAAAAAATCTCGAAAAGTGACACCCTGTGATGATTTTTCAAGTCCTGTGGCTACAAATATTAACTTTCCGTCAGTTTTTTTTCTGTGACGTAACCATGAATAACCCTTCTGTAAATTACAGTTAAAAGTTAAAACATAACTACCTCATTTTTAAATAAAATGTTAGATTTTTGCCCAACATTGAATTCAAAATTATTACATCACCCAACTTTAACCGCGTGTAGTGTAAAAAAAAAGTACTACACTATTTTGGCAAGTAACTTTAAAAGATGGCGCGTTTAGTCTGGATTCCAAAATGGTATGCCACTTACTAATTGCTACTTCTTAATTGAGGAAAAAAAAATATTTGTTAGTTTTAGGTGCGTTTGAAATAAAATTCAGTTGTTGGATTTATTTAGTTATAATTTTTATTAAGTCAGATTTACCGAGTTTATATTAAATGTTCGAACTGTTTGCCTTCAGCTGCACATTAATAAATACTAGATGATCGGGATAACGCTCAGCATTTGGGTATCTCTTACGAGATAGATAGTGACGCTACTTTTATCTAAGAGCGAGACGGATTGACACATAATTTCGTCTGTGTGAGTGAAACAGATAGAGACGCCACTCTGGCGAATCAGGGATGCGTTAGGTAAATTGTGCAATACTGCAGCACGTTACGCTCTTTCGTTTTCTAAGCATCCTTTTGTATTTGTAGTGACTTCATACTTACAACTGTGGCTTTGTTTATTGGACTTCATTCGCATTGTGATTTTGATTTATCTGCACTGTTTCTGACGACCCTGGACTTGTTTTAATCGTAATCCCGTATTTTGTGTAGTTTGTTATCATGCCATCTCGATACACCGCACAGGAATACGCCAACATGCATCTTATTTATGGAGAATGCTTATGCAACGCCAATGCTGCAGCAAGAATGTATCGTAAGAGATATCCAAATGTGCAGCTGAAGGCAAACAGTTCGAACATTTAATATAAACTCGGTAAATCTGATTTAATAAAAATTATAACTAAAGAAATCCAACAACTGAATTTTATTTCAAACTTACCTAAAAGTAACTTTTTTTTTTTTCCTCAATTAAGAAGTAGCAATTAGTAAGTGGCATACCATTTTGGAATCCAGACTAAACGCGCCATCTTTTAAAGCTTACTTGCCAAAATAGTGTAGTACTTTTTTTTTACACTACACGCGGTTAAAGTTGGGTGATGTAATAATTTTGAATTCAATGTTGGGCAAAAATCTAACATTTTATTTAAAAATGAGGTAGTTATGTTTTAACTTTTAACTGTAATTTACAGAAGGATTATTCATGGATACGTCACAGAAAAAAAACTGACGGAAAGTTAATATTTGTAGCCACAGGACTTGAAAAATCATCACAGGGTGTCACTTTTTGAGTTTTTTTTTTGAATCCATAAAATTTGAAAAGTACATGACCAAGATTTTTTTTTATATTTTTCTAATGACTATCACGACTTGGCCTATTGCCCGTTTTCGGCTTGACGTTGATTTCTGGGACACGTTGTATATTAAAAAAAAAATATAAAAAAAAAATATATATATTAATAAATATATATTTGTCAAAATATTTTTTTTTTTATATATGTATATATTTTTTTTTTGCCTTTGTACCCTGTTGTGCATAAAGAATTAAATAAACAAATATTTCCGGTGAACCACCACTAAGGCTAAAATCGCTTGCACTTAATGTTCAATGGCAGCGGTAGGTACGTGTAATGTAGTAGGATACGTTCAAGGGATTTTGTCGACAAAATGTACCACCGCGAAATTGTAACCGTACCTTTATGGGTTCGATGTGATGATATTCTGAAAAGGCTATACTACCCATCACTAGCCACAGCGTGACGACATATGTGCACCATACCCAGTGTGGCTGCCTAACTCTCACAGCTGTGAAGCCTGCACTATCGATATAAAGTTCATCAGCTTCGCGTAGATCCTTCCTTAAAAGCGTGGCGTTCATGTATAAAGTCTAGAAGCAGATCTTGAAACTGATTACAGAGTGGGATCGAGATTCTAAACATGGAAATCATAAATATTAATACGTAGGTTATGTAAACAATTATTTTAATCGTCATCCCCCATGTAATTAATTTATAAAATAATTACTTATAACATTAGTATATTATGTGTATATCGACAGCGACTTAACGGACATACGGGTCATATACATATACACAAACACATAGTGGCTTGAGCTGCTTGAGCTAAACGATTCGGTACGAATTACGATAAACAATGCATGGCTCCGTCTAGCAGCAGCTAGCAAGCTTGTGCTCGATGGTGTTGTTGGTCTATACTCTCGCAAGTACGAAATGATCGGTGTCTAAATGATATAATAGGCATAACGAGCCCTATACTATCATCATCAGCGTATTGCGTGGTTTATTGTTCAGTAATTTTTTCGAGAAT
The DNA here is from genome assembly GCA_949699075.1 of Asteroscopus sphinx. Taxonomy (NCBI): domain Eukaryota; kingdom Metazoa; phylum Arthropoda; class Insecta; order Lepidoptera; family Noctuidae; genus Asteroscopus; species Asteroscopus sphinx. Next base: position 318,086 of record OX453006.1, read on the forward strand.
AATCATAATCATAATCATTTATTGCTTTCATGGTGTTCAAAAGGTGTTACAGTAGAATCATAGTATCAAACATGAACCGTGCGGGAAATCGTACGGGTAAACGTTTCTTGCGTAGGGAAAATAATATGCAACACAACATGTTTGCATGAATTGTGTAGAACGGGTAAAAGTATCGATTATGACGCTGTGTATGTATAGGTAGGTTTCTACGTATTATTTAAATGAGTTAGGTGTAATGAAAATAAATCGAATCTGAGATAAGATAGAGTGGAGTGGACACTATGCAAGTGTTGTTGACCTCGCCGGCCGAGCCGGGCCCGCGCACGGGAACTGGGCCACCGCACCGCCCCCCTTAATACTCAACACTAATAGCCAAACATTCCCAACTATCCGTATAAGTTCATATACAATGAAAATTGTTAGTAATAGAATGTGCGACGTGGTGTGGAGTGACCGCGGTGACCGGGGCCGGTGCGGGCGGCCCCTGGCCCCGTGCACTCAATAAACTATTATATACAATAAACGAAACAAACTCAATAAACTATGCTGATAAACGGCGTGCCGGTGACGTGAACACGATAACACGTCCTTATTTTTTGTCCCTGCATCACTCTAAGGTTGTCTGGTAGAGAACGCTTATGGCGTTAGGACTGCATTTGTACCCAGTTGTGCATAAAAGATTAAATGAATAAATAGCAGCAGTAACATACGCGTGGCGCAGCCCCACCACGCCGGCCAGCAGCGTGCGCACGTTGGCCAGCAGCGCGGCGCCAGGCGGCCCGGCGCCGGCCAGCGCGTTGGCGTTGGGCGCGATGTTCTCCTTCTTCTCCCGGACTGATCGCTTCGTCCGTGGCGCCACCGCTTTCGGCTTACTCGAGTACGAGTACACAATCTTGTCTCGCTCCTTAGCCGGGTACAGGGTCTCCAGTCCGAGGACCCGCGCCACGTCCGGTGGCGGCAGTAAGAACTGACCACTCTTCACCGTTGTCACAAACCGAGGTTTATCTCCGTCATCATTGGACGGTGCATTTCGTGATCGGGTCTTGCGTCCCGGTGAAGGTGACTTGTCCATTTTGGGTGATATTTTTTTGTCGTTGTCCGGTCCAATGATATTGATGCGCGGATGCGATTGACTTAGAATCTTAGGCAGCGTCTGCTCCCTTGAGCTGACGTTAGGATTAGAGGCGGCGAGGGCACCGTTTTTGGAGCGGTAGCGCGTCGGGCGCCGGAGGTTGGCCTGCAGGATTTCCTTTTCTTTGAGGCGACGGAGTTTGAAGTCGAGCGCGCGGGAGAACTTGGGGTCGAAGACGGTGTGTGTGGCGGGCGGGGGGCGGGGCGCGGGCTGCAGCTCGAGCTCGTGGTGGGCGAGCACGGTGAAGGCGCCGGGGTCGGGGGGCGCGGGCGGCATGGCGCGGCCGGGGCGCTCGGCGGCCGGCGCTCACTGCGGACGGCGGCCGCTGGTCAGTCACGGGCAGGGTTGTTAGATCGAGTTACTGAATTTTCCCCATATTCATATTAATTTTTTCCCCAAAATGATACGTTTTACAACTTTTTTCCCCATTTATTTTTTCAAAGAGAAATACAATGCAAATATTACAAATTGAAAAATATAAGACCATGTTTATTCAAAAAAATGCTAGGTATAAGAATATTTTATATTGTATCGTGGATGATATTTAAAACTTTCGATACTTCGTCTGTATTCAAACCCTCAATTATTTACTCACAGAAATACAAACTGGTACAATTTCTGTATTGTATCTGTAGTTTACTTTCCCCGAAATTTGCCCAAGAATTTTGTTCCCCAAAATTTCCCCGGGAACGATTTTTTTCCCCAAAATTGCGAAAAAAAACCCCCAATCTACCAACCGTGGTCACGGTCACAGGCGTGTGTGTGCTACTGGCGGCACACAGCAGTACTCGCGCACGCGCACGTGGACGACGGAAAGTGTAAACAATGGTCTTCGAGGAAACACTTCTAGACTGCGACTCACTTCATATCGAGTCGTCGTTCGAATTATAATGGGTCACCATCACCAGTGTCAACCGATAGTCGCGTAAATTGTTGTAAGAGATGTAATCAATGTATAGCAAAACTTAATATTTATAAAATTAGCAAAAGTTTCGGTTTCCAAAAACTGTTTTCTGAGATACATATTATGATTATTTATGATTATATATTAGGTCCTTATATATGAAATTGGCGTTTTGTACGGGAGGAATATATAGTTTATTTTTTTATTTTTTTTAAATATATTTAATTAATCAAAGTAAGCACCGTTGTTATCTATGCACTTTTGCCATCTCATAGGTAGTTCATTGATCCCTTTACTAAAAAAGCCATGGGGGCGACAATCAATAAACTCTTTGAAGGCGGTTTGGACTGACGCCTTAGAGTTGATTTTTTTTCCTTGTAAGAAGTTGTCCAAATTCCGGAAAAAATGGTAATCTGTTGGAGCAAGGTCCGGGGAGTACGGTGGATGTCGCAGACATTCCAATTGTAGCTCATGTAACTTAGTGGTTGTTTGTTGTGCAGTGTGTGGTCTTGCGTTGTCGTGAAGCAGCAGTGGCCTAGAGCGATTGACCAATCTCGGTTGTTTAGCAGATAGTTCTTCCTTCATGGTTTGCAGTTGCTGACAATAGATATCTGCCGTAATCGTTTGGCCAGATTTTAGAAAGCTGTAATGACCGACACCGGCGCTAGTCCACCAAACACTCACAAGTCACTTTTTCTGAGTCAATTTTCGTTTAGGGCAGGATTTGGCTGGGTCTCCAGGGTTCAGCCATTGCGACGAGCGCTTCCGATTATCGTACAGTATCCACTTTTCATCACAAGTAATGATTCGATTTAAAATCCCTTCATTATTGTGTCGGTTGAGCAAAGTAACACAGCAGTCGACGCGTGTTTGCAAGTTCGATTCACTCAATTCATGAGGTACCCATCGTTAAAGTTTTTTTACTCTCCCGATTTGCTTCAAGTGGATTAATACCGTTTTATCACTTACCCCGAAGCCTGCAGCTATCTCTGAAGTGCTTTGTGATGGATCCGCTTCCACAATAAATAGCCTTTAATTCTTCATTTTCCACTTTGGTCTCCGGCCGTCCACGGGGTTGGTTCTGAAGGTCGAAATTTCCAGAACGAAAACGTTGAAACCAAAAACGTACCGTGCTTTCTTTTGCGACACCAGCGCCGTACACATCGTTAATCCTTCGAGCTGTTTCTGCAGCACTGGTGCTACGGTCGAACTCGTACTCGTAAATATACCGATATTTCATGTTTTCCATTGTGCGGTAATAAGCGACGCCAAAGAAAAAAATTATGAGGAAAAAACAAATGAATGACTGTATTCAAACCTCAAATGTACCAGCTAAATGAATTTATAAATTTGAATTTGGAATTCTTAACCAAAGTCAGTACGACAAAACGTTAATTTCAAATGTAAGGACCTAATACAAGGTATCACATATCGGTATGCTTCATGGAAGGAAAGTACTTTGAATATTGGAAATGTGAAATTTAGCTTAAAGGAAAATTCATTTTATTTTTAAAATTAATTAATTCTGCATTTACATATTATGAAAAAATCTCTTGCCTGAACTGGGAATCGAATTAAAACAATCGCGAAGAAGTACCAACCTTTTTGTTAATAATAATAATATAATCTTTATTGTGTCAACAATGGTACATTACAGTTCTTTTATGTACACGTTTTCGTGGGGAAACTGTATTCTATGGCTTTTGTTGATACCTAGATCTTGATGAGGTCAATAACAAGGATAAAATATGTCCAATAAACAATGTCTAATTTGTTATTAGGTCCACACAAAAAATTCAACATGTTTTATATTTCACCACTTACATAACCCTAAGGCGACACTCTGAACCATGATTGAGCTTTTATTAGCTCAGAAATATCCAAAAATCCATACCCAAAAACTATTTCTTGTGCAATCTTAACCGAATCATTGGATTGTAATTTTTATCTATGCTGTAGACGGGCACTCTGCGCTGCAAGTTTTGGGCTTGCGAAGTTCCATTCCAAGAACAAGCACTGCTTAAAGTACCGCTGTTGAGTTTTTAAATAGATTATCTACTAGCCTATAAAACACAAACTTATTCAAAGCAAAATTAAATAGATTATCTACTAGCCTATAAAACACAAACTTATTCAAAGCAAAATTAAATAGATTATCTACTAGCCTATAAAACACAAACTTATTCAAAGCAAAATTAAATAGATTATCTACTAGCCTATAAAACACAAACTTATTCAAAGCAAAATTAAAAGGCTTCCTATTAGAAATATGGTTGTATTCAGCGTCTGATTTAAGAGTAGGCTCCCAAAATGAGGTGACTTTTTGAAAACGTCTGCTGAGTCGAACACATACTTTATGAATGTGTAATTTAGATATATGTTTTTTTGTACCTTTATCTATCGTTTGACTAGATGAAGATGCATAATAGGTTGATTTTTGTTCGATACTTTTATTTTTTCAAAATCATGCGTTTTTAGAGATTTAACGAATATTTCTACATTATTATTCAAGTTAGCTATATAAAATGTATGCAGATAGGAAGATAATAAAGTTGATTAAATACTGGTTCGAGGAAATTTGTATAGATTATCTATTATTCTTGTAATAAAACGAAAACTGTTTAGCGACTTTCGTCATTTACTTCCGTTGAAAAACGCGCGAGTACGATTTTCTCGAAAATGAGTTCTATTGCAACTCGCATAAAATTGAGGAGAGCGGCCCGCAGTTGTGGAGTGTAAGGGGAGTGCGAGGGTGGGAATTACGTTTTGGGAGCGTCCTCTTAATATCAAATAATAATAAATAATATTACGATACAAGTATAATAATCTGTGATCGATACAATTTAAAATTTAATTTTAAAACAATTTGACATTATTGTGATATTATTACTGTGTAATAATTCAAATGTTATTAATGTAATACCTACTCAGTATTCTTGACATAATTGTTTGAAAAAAGAAGAAAAAAGGAAAATGATTTATTGCCACAACAAGACATAGGTGTAGATGAAAAATAACTAATCTTACATTTGAGGAAATATTAGTTTTTTTTTTTACTATAAAGTATACACGAGTGAGGAAATATTATAGTGACAGTGGTAGCATTGGGGCACCACATCAATGTACTGTACTGAATATGCTAAATAAATTATTATGATTATGATCATAAGGAAAGTAACTCATCATCATCATCATTTCAGCCGAAAGACGTCCACTGCTGGACATAGGCCTCCCCCAAGCATCGCCACGACGACTGAAAGTAACTATTATGTGATATTCAAACACAATGGAAATTGTAATGAATAAATAAATACCGCCCCGACTAGACTGCCCCGTTGGTCTAGTGGTCGCAAGCGTGACTGCTGAGCGTGGGGTCCTGGGTCCGATTCCCGGGTCGGGCAAAGTGTCATTGGGTTTTTCCATTAGGAAATTCTCAGTAGCAGCCCGGAGTATGGATTTGTGCCCGGTTAGTGGCAATAGGCTCGCCCCCTATTACATGGGACTATAACATAACTCGCGAAATGTGGGTGTACTATACACCCCTGCCTACCCCTTCGGGGAAATACAGGTTTGATGTTATGTTATGTTATGGAACACGTGACTGAGTCTATGAACAAGCCACACCTGTAGAGCTGACACGGCACTTGTCTTCAAGATATCGACGGGTATCGTAAACACCGCGACGTGCTCTCGTACGTTCCACGTTTGATTCTCTAGATTTTACAAAAGGGCACGTGGCCAATCAAGAGTTAAGCTGCGCTTGCCGGGGTCAGTCTGTGGATGGGTGGCAGTTCGTTGAACAGCGACACCCCTCCGTGTTGCAGAGAGAACGTTTAAATGTTTGTTCGTAGCCGGGTATCATATGAACACGTATTTTTTTACTGGTATTCAGAAGCCTTAAGGTGAATGCTACAGGGTAGCCCGCGAAATTCAAATTTTTTGGCGTTTTTTGCAATTTGTAGCTTTATACTAATTTACGATCAAATTATCGATTTCCGAGCTTGTAGAGCTTATAGAGCCAGGTTAATATTTTTTATGAGTATTATTCCTTAGATATGTTGTTATTATTTACGCCAATCATATTTTAACCGATATACAACGCGAAATAAAGCTAAAATTAGCAAAAAACGTAGAAAAATTTGAATTTCGCGGGTTTCCCTGTAGCATTCACCTTAATGTCTGACCAGCGTGCACCGGCTTAACTTTAGGATATCGGCATTGTCCAGTAAATGGAATGCCAAGGAAAAATACTGATATTCAGCCACATCTGGTAGGACTGGAGGCCAACCCTGACACAGTTGGGAAAAAGGCTCACCAGGAACGAAACTTAGGATTTCCATGGCATCTTGTTTAACATGAGCAGTTTGTTGTTTTTACAAAACTTGTGACTTACGAAAGGTTTCGTAGAAACGGTAAGTTAGCATGAGTAGTGGGCGGCTTCAGTGATTGACCTTCAGCTAACAGATTGTTAGCAGTCGTTGTTCTGAGGACGTGCGTCATCACGCCGCTAACTTAATAGCAGTCTAGAGGCTCGTAGCGTGACTACGGCTACGCGGTGCTGCTACGCGGTGCTGCTACGAAAGATTAGCTACGATAACTTCAGTTGCTTTTACCAAGGCTATTTAGTATTGTTTTAATATAGTGTTGTTATACTTATTTTAGTGTATATAATTATAGTGAAAAGGCAGTTTTAGCTTCACTAAATTGTTCTACATACATACATACATATTATCACGCCTGTTTCCCATTGGGGTAGGCAGAGACTATGGATTTCCACCTGCTACGATCCTGACACACCTCTTTCGCTTCATCTACGTCCATTAACCTCGTCATGCATGCTCGTCGGTTTAGAGAACTCTTAACCTGGCATTTCTTGAGAACATGCGCATTTGAATTGTTCTAATTCTAAGAAAATTTTAACATTACGATGATTGCACACATACAATTACATTACATTGCAATTTTGATATTAACTTCTGTAACACAGGTTTGGAAAACATTTTGTAAAGTTCTGGAGTGGCGACCGCGTACTGGAAGGCGCAGCGTGGGTAGGCCCCCACAAGGTGGACCGACGACCTGGTGAAGGTCGCGGGAATCCGCTGGATGCGGAAGGCACAGGACCGGTTGTTGTGGCGATGCTTGGGGGAGGCCTATGTCCAGCAGTGGACGTCTTTCGGCTGAAATGATGATGATGATGATGAACACAGGTTTGTACCTTGCTCAGAAGTCAGGTACTGAAACATTTTTTAAGCTGCACCCCCTCATGTGGGGTATCATTAAATAGGTTTAATGTTTCATACATCACTTTTTATCAGGTATACTATTTGCGAAATATAGCCCACCAAAGTGGCTTGCAATTAAACTGAGGTGGTGGTCCACCTGCTCAGTTCACCTGGTGGACCACGGCCACTTTTTCTTGCTTGTAGTCCACCTCAACTGTACCCCCCTCTCGCGGTTTCTAAACTATGCAACGTAGAAACTTATCACCTTCCACATTGATAAACCTTAGTAAAAACTCTCTTTTAAAGTTATTTTGATCACCTAGGATTATACATTTTCGAGTGTTAGTGAGAAAACTGCAAAATACTTTAGACGTCCTAGTTCAAAGGTTATTGATCTTCAAGAAAAATCATCTTAGTATACAATGCTTCTTTAGTTGTTTTCTATTTGATTAAATTACAAAAAAAGTACATAATATGTGTTATGTTGGCATGATACGCCTCTGCAATTTAGCCTGCTAGATGGCGCTGTATAACAACACGCTACCGCCCACTCTGAGTCGGCAGTGCTGCCGTCTATAGCAAAAACGGAAAAACTTCAATAGCCACGATTAATATTCTATTTGATTCGTTTGATTTTGTTATTCGTTTGTAATTACTTACCTTTGAAACCCTTTAAGCATATCCGGACATGCTCTTGGCCGGTTTTGTTAGAGTTAAGTTTCCCCACCTAGGGGGTGGGGAAACCAAAGATGTCTTGTAAGAATTTTGTACACCCTTTAGTATACTGGTCCTGTACTGAATACGGAACCCTACGCTTTGCGTGGTCAAACACGCATTTGTCCGGTTTCACATAACATTTTATGTAAATGGCTTATAATTTATATTGGCTGTAGTTGAGAGCGACCTCGTGCGCGGCGCGCATGTCCTGGGCGCTCTCTAGATCTACCGAAACGCGCGAACTGCCCCACTCACTCACGCTGTTCACACACCGGCGGTACTATTCACAAACGTTCGAAAAGTTTCCGTTTCCGATGTGATATTTGACCGGAAAACGAAACAAAACGACCACTTTTTGCGACCACGAACGGTGCAAAGCATTCGAAACCTCAGGAAAACCAATTTTAATAATAATACACGATGTAATCCGTTTAAACTTGTTTTATTAAGAAACAAAACGATTTGAGAATTGAACGGATTCGGAAACGCTATTCATAGTCCTTTAATTTTACATCGAGTGCTTTCCAACAACAAATGGCTCTCGGAAGAGTTTCCGTAAATATCGCTTTGCATTCCTGAATCCGTTCAGGTCTCAAATCGTTTTGTTTCTTAATAAAACAAGTTTAAACGGATTACATCGTGTATTATTATTAAAATTGGTTTTCCTGAACTTTCGAATGCTTTGCAGCGTTTGTGGTCGCAGGAAGTGGTCGTTTTGTTTCATTTGCCGGTCAAATTTTACTTCGGAAACGGAAACTTTTCGAACGTTTGTGAATCAGGCTCCTGGACACGCTAGCTTATACACACATACGCATAGTAGCTGACGGACTTACACTCATGTTTCTTTGACAAAAACTTGTCGTAAACGTAAGAATCATGATATACACGATGATGTAGTCCAGTGGTTGATGGATATCACGGAATTCCCCCAAAAATGAACCATTTTCTGTATTCATCAAGCGCCACGAGGGCGTTCGTTAGGTTAATTGTGACTGCAGAGTGGACCTCATCGCCCCAGTGCAGTGGCGCTACTGCTCATTACTGGACTCATGCAGTGGATCTGGCAATACCACTCAAATTGGTAGCGTTGTTGTTGACCCTGAATGACTACCACGTAATGAGAATGACCCTATAAACCGGTTTTTTTATTTGATAGGTGAGAGTCGAGACAGATCATCTGAAACATGATGAGTCATCGATCAGGCTGAAGAGTTGAAGAAATTTATTGAATTGTACAAAATAAAATAATTTTGAAATACAAATTAATAGAATTTATTCAAAAGGTTCTGACCATGATAAGTTAGATTCAATGTGTTAGTAACAATATTACTTAATAACTATGTTAGTATTCCTATTTCCAAACTAGACAACAATTTTAGACACAGACTCGTCTACTTTTTACATTTTTTAAACGACCGATGAGGACCGTCAGTACCTGCCCGCTACCACACTCAGGATGACATAACTTTAGATTCATTCATGTTTGTCAAAACTGTGATACAAAATCACTTTTCATTTTTAGTCCATAGGCACCGCTTTTTAGTCCAGCAGGTAAGAATAAACTATTAGCACACAAAGTACAAAAAATGGAGACTTGTAGAAATAATTATGACGATAACTGCGGCTAAGTGACGTGCTCTAAAAGTGTTCATTGTTCATATTGTAAAAGAAACGGGATTGCTTGCTTGATGGATTCCTACGGTGTTATAGTGAGGTGCGGAAGTTGAGGCGTCGGTTGCCGGGCGACGCCGGCCGCCACCTGACCACCGCCGCCGCGCCGCCGCCGCGCCGCCGCCGCGCCGCCGTCACCACGCAGCCACGGCCGCGGTGCCCACTCCCAGTACACAAGTGTGCGCTCCTTCCTAGCCGTGACGCAAACAACGAGCTACTCAGTGCATTAGTGCGCTGTGCTCTAAGCCAATCAGAAATTGGCGGATAATTTGTGATGACGGCTTGAGTTTGGATTGTTCGCAGTACAAGCAAAGGCGCTTTTACGAATATGCAATTTTGGCATATTTTACGTTACATATCATACCATTGCAGTTCAGTGTTGGCCGAGCTGTTGTTTGGCAGTGGTGTAATGTGTTTCCGCGCAATGTTTGGAGTGGTCGTTCTGCAGCTACCCAGGGGGTCTACTCGCGTTTTACGAACGACAAACGAAGTTCGAACTTTCATTCCGACTGATACCTAACTCATAAAGATAGGCACATAAAAAAGGCACAATTTGGATAGTCTATGGTTTATAGTCATATACAATTAACCGGAGGTCAGAGAAACAAACGTCAAAACACGATCATCGCATGCGATGAGGGAACGATGGTTGACCGGAGTAGCAAATTGTGCGATGAATCGTATGATTTATCGAACATCGTCAAACGGGAGTAGACCCCCTGCCCACTAGCCGCACTGGCGCGCCGCCCCCGCTCAAGGTTAAGTTCGTCGCTCCCAGGGGTAAAGGCAAGGCAGCCGAGGATATCTTGCCGCCATCTAACGCTATATAAAACGCTATAACTTGCCTAACAGACCCTATTTTTAGGCACCCCATCATTTCTGTTAGCATAAAATTCAACTAAAAAACTAAATAGAATAAATAAATAAATATCTTTGGGACATTTTTTTTTGCACAGCACCATCTAGTCCCAAACTAAGCAGAGCTTGTACTATGGGTACTAGACAATGGATATAATACTTATATACTTTTTTTTGTAAATACATACTTATAATCAGTGATAGGCTCAGGAATAGGCTGACTATATTTGCCTAAACTTCGGAAAACAGAGACAGAAAGTGGGGACTTCCTTACGACTATATTTCTTTTTCCCGGGAATCGGGAAAAATCTTCAGTAAAATGAAAATAATTTTTATTTAAGGTGTGTAAAGGCTATTTTTAACTAAACTTGCAATTACCAAATTTTCGGGATATTCACGTAAAATCCCGAAATAAATAATCTAACTTTAATTCATGTATTCGAATTATATTTACGACCCAACTAACCGTTGTATCAAATCATTGAATACATTACGTGTTGTGAATAAGTATACGTGGGACACTCAGAATGTTTTGCGAAACTAAAAAAAATTGTTCTATACGTACATATATTTTTATCAAATCTTTTCAAAGTACTTTCCACCAGCCTCTATACAGAGATTCATGCGCCTAAACCAGTTTTCAAAACACTTTTTCCAGTCCGCCGCAGACACCTCGTTTACAGCCTGCTCGAACGCAGCCAGCGCATCTTCCGGCGACGAAAATTGTATCCCTTTGAGCTGATTTTTTATTTTTGGGAATAAAAAGAAGTCACACGGTGCTAGATCAGGGCTGTAAGGAGGGTGACCCAGGAGTTTGACTGGCGTGCTGTCCAGGAAGTCCCTCGTTTTGAGTGCGGTGTGCGCAGGTGCATTGTCGTGGTGGAGCAGTAGCCCGCGGAGCCCTGTGTTTGGTCGCTTGTTGCTTATAACAGAGAAAACTTCTGGCAAACATTTGGTAGTATACCATTCGGCATTAATGCTTCTTTGATCCCGTAAGGGAATTGATACCAAGTGGCCAGTCAAATTAAAAAAGCTAGCGATCAAAATCTTACCCCCGCTTCTAGATCGCTTCACTTTGGTAGGCGTTGGCTCATTTTGAAACACCCAAACAGTCGACTGGCGCTTGGTTTCTGGGTCGTATTGATAAATCCAGGACTCATCACCTGTAACGATGTCGTAAACACGCCGAGACGAGCCTGCTTCAAATTTGTTAAGCATATCACGGCACCATTCCACCCGGGCCTGCTTCTGAGCATCGGTGAGGTTGTGCGGCACCCAGCGTGATACTATCCTCCTCACGCGAAGATGGCTGTGTAGAATCTCGTGAACGCTTCCCGATCCAATCTTCAATATGTGTTGAATCTCCTGATATGTAATTCGCCTATTGTCTTGGATTAAATTTTTCACTGCTAGCACGTTTTCTTCGGTAACAGCCGTCAAAGGGCGACCGCTTCTTTCGTCATCCCCCAAAGTTGGTCGACCGCGCTTGAATTCGTTATACCAACGATACACGGTTGCCTTGGAAGGGCCTTCATCCATGAATGCCATTTGAAGTCTATCGTACGATTCATCCGGTTTCAGGCGACACTTGAAATCGTATAAAATCATAGCTCTAAAATGTTCCCGGCGCAGATCCATATTTCAGTGAGACACAATACTTTGAATTAACTCGCAAAAAATGTGGAGGGAAATTTTGAAATTGGAACTTACTTATTTTTACTTATAAATAATCATATTTTCGAAAAACATTATAACTGGCCAGTCTCCCATATATAAAAACTTTTTTTCGCAATACTTTCTGAGGGGCCTGGTATATTTAACTGTTTTTATGAATGAATCCCGGGAAAAAAAAATTAAGTCGTTAGGAAGTCTCCACTTTCTGTCTCTGTTCTCCGAAGTTTAGGCAAATATAGTCAGCCTGTTCCGATCACTGCTTATATATAATACATAAACAATAATACTTATAATACAGAATAGCAGGTAAAACTTATCTATACTGTTTAAAAAAACCGGCCAAGTGTGAGTCGAGCTCACGCAGTAAGGGTCCCATACCACCCATCGACCTGATACTTTATATAAACTGATTTAATTTACGAGAGTTTATCAAAAGACATCAACGAACGTACGCGAAATGTGAATTTTTGCATCTCATTCTTATGTAGGTACCACCACATATGTCTATGTTTGCCCTATTTTTAGTATTTGTTGCTATACTACATAGTATGCACTATAATCAGACCAAGTTTGACGTTGGCATGTATTACCGTTTTGAAGATAGAGCAGGAACAAAAACGTTAAAAAAATGCATGTTTTTCGAGGTTTCTTGTATGGCGACCCCCTTTGGTTTTAGACTTTTTTTTATTTTTAGTATTTGTCGTGATACTCCTCATAGTATAGTATCTGAAAATTTGAATTGGTTATCTATTACCGTTACAAAAATACAGCCCTGTGACAGACAGACGGACGGACGGACGGACGGACGGACGGACGGACGGACAGCGTAGCGAGAATAATAGGGTCCCGTTAGCACCCTTTGGGTACGGAACCCTAAAAATAGCAATTGACTTTTAATTATATTATTATTAAATAACAGTTAAATATGTTTTCAGTTTCGTTATGAACAATTTTTGTTAGTGTGTAGCGAGGCCTGCTCAATCTTTGCCATATTAAAAAAAAATACTAGTAAAAAATAACCTGTCATCACTGTAATTTCCGGCAAGTACATTATGTAATATTTAGACATATTGTATTGTATTTATTACGTTTACTGTATCTCATATTTACGTATTTGCGTTATAGATATATGTATTATATTATTACAGTATTTATGTTATGTAGTATATGTATTCTATTATGTTGTTACACTGCGAGGGGCTCGTAGCGAAGCAATGACTGCGCGGATTGTACGATCTGCAAGGTTAAGCTGCACTTGCCGCGGTCAGTCTGTGGATGGGTGACCGTTTCGTTACATATCGAGACCCCTCCGTGCCTCGGAGAGCACGTTAAGCTGTCGGTCCCGGTTGTCATACGAATATCTATGGCAGTCGTTACGGGTAGTCAGAAGCCTGAAAGTCTGACGACTGGTCTAACCTCCGAATGTCCGTATTACCTAGTAACTGGGTTGCGGGGGTCTGATGGCAGTCGCTCCGTGTAAAATACTGATGTTCAGCCGCATCTGGCTAGACTGGAAGCGGACCCCAATATCATTGGGAAAAGCCTCGGAGGATGATGATATGTTGTTACACTGCGTGCTACACCACTCTTTACTTGCCCATACTGTCCATCCTAAGGTTGTCTGGAAGAAACCACCTTGAGCGATAAGACCGCCTATTGTACATATATTTTATATAAGTCATATATGTTGATTTTTTGTGTGTACAATAAAGAGTATTTGTACCGATAGCTAACAATAGTGTTGACAACTATAACATATAGTCTCTGCCTACCTCAATGGGAAACAGGCGTGATAATATGTATGTATGTATGTAACTATAACATAGCACACGAGTGTATCAGAACGTGACGTGTAGCGACTCATAGCTATTATGACCAACGTTATGGTGACTACTATGTACTAACGAAGCTAAGGTCAACAGTTCGAGACCGGTCGGGTTAAAGGATATTAAGTTTATGTTGAACAGTTCGCAACAGCTCAGCGCACTAGCGACGGTGCTGGGGAACACCTGACAGTGGAGTGTCCTACTAGTTAGTTTTTGTCAGGGATTTATCATCAAGAAATGCTAAGACAGATATTATTTTTCAGCCAGCAGGGCTGCGGTGTGATTGAGTCATTCACGAAGTGATGCGGTTACATGAGTGCAGGGAGGGGAGGGGAGGGGGCGCTCCCCTCGCGCCCGGCGATGCTATCGCACACCGTAACGTAAGCCGGTCTCGATCTGATAGCGCGCCCCGAATCAATATGCAACTACTTCTCAGGGACAAGGAATAACTAAAACTCGACTTTAACTACGAAACATTTTAAGTTTAATAATAATAATATGGGTAATAGCCGCCGTAGCCACCATTTCCGTAGCGGCCGTAGCCACCATTACCGTAGCCGCCGTAGGCGCCGTAGCCACCGTAGCCACCGTAGCCACCGTAGCCGTCGTAGCCGCCGCGGCCGGAGCCAAGGCCGACGCCGAGGCCAAAGTAGGGCCGTGCCAGCGCGCTGCTGCACAGCGCCGCCAGCAGCAGCAGCAGCAGCCCCGCCTGCATCGCACACACATACAGATTTGATAACGAAATTAAATGAGAGTGAAGGCGTTATGCAGTGGCTTAGTAATCGGCTTCAGCGCAACGGGTCGCGGGTTCAATTACAGCACAAAATAAATATTTGTATAGCCTACATACTTGTATAGTCGTTCTCATGTTTTAAGCAAATAAAACTTTTCATTCATTCATTCAGGTGTAGGTCTGTAGGTGGTTCCAGGTATAAGAGAAGTATTTGTTAGCGTTGCAGGAGAAATCCTGGAGTAGGTGAAGTTTTTTTAACGAGACATTGACCGTACTTCAAAGTAAATATATAAATAAATAAAATAAAATAAGTATCGTTCAACAAAGTGGGGTTCAGATAATATGCTTTAAGTGCAGTACTGTGTGGCAATAAGTGACTGATATATGATGCGCAGGAGCAGGACTGATGACTGATAAGGGTCAGTCCATACTTATGTTGTAATTGTAACCCGTTATTTGCCGACCAAATCCATAGGGGATAAATACTTAAGGAAGAGGCTATATAGTAGGTAGTAGTAATAATAATAAAAGCCCTATTTGATACAATAATAGCATGAGAGTTACTTACGTGTTTATACATGATCAGCGCAGACAGTCAGTGACTGACGAAGACACACTCGCTTACATTTTATAAGCCGTTAATAGGCTCGTCGATTACACCAGATGACAATAATCTATTATTTATTTTTTAATTAATTAATAAATCGTTAACGGTGATAAAAAACCAACCTCGGTCATAAGAATGATAACAGAATTGATATTAAAATCAATACGGGAGGTGGCAGGGAAACATCTAGAATTCCATGTATCAAAATGTTAGTAAATAGTCATTATATTCATTGCAACCGTAGAAATAGAGCCTGATATTTCAAAAGTGCCTGTAATTATGTTTATTTGAAATATAATAATACATAATACATAAGAAAAATCAGAATTTTTAAAGGGAAAATAAACTTGTAGCTTAACATATTATTCTGTTAATATCGCGTAGCGCATGCAGTGGATAGTCAAACGTAGGTATTATCGATAAAACTTTTTAACAAAAAATTGAACCGATGAAAACAAAAACTGAAAAGCGAAAAATAACTAATTATGAGTCGGCGCCAAACGATCTTTTAACAAGTAAAGTGCGTGTAAGTTGCAAGTGGCCGAGCGGAGAACGCATTTTTAGAAAGTTATTGTTTATCGTTGAAAATTTCACGTTGTATTTGATGTGACGTTGTTTTTATTATTTATTTAAAGTAATTTAATGATCTTCGTTGATTGGTTGTTTGGCGCCGACTCGTAATTAGTTATTTTTCGCTTTTCAGTTTCTGTTTTCGTCGGTTCAATTTTATGTTAAAAAGTTTTATTTTTCATTTTTTTGTGGTTTTAATCAAACTCCAGGTCTCCATTATGTCATAGTGTCTAGAACTATATTTATGTGTGTCAATTTTCAACAGAATCGGTTAACAGGTAAGAATTCAGTGGGTGAACAAACACTCATCCCCTGTTTTACTACCCTTAGGGGTGGATTTTGATTTTGAAAATGGGACCAACTTCGAGATATACCCTATCCATTAAAAAAAGAATCATTAAAATCGGACCACTCTGTAAAAAGTTATGCGTGGTTATACATAAAAATATATATATATATATATATACGCGTCGAATTGAGAACCTCCTCCTTTTTTTCGTCGGTTAAAAAAACATTTGAATTGAATTGAATTTAAAAAATCAATTTTACAAGTAACGTCCTTCTGGCCGAATTTCTGTCACGGCGGCTAATCTCTACGGAGACTAGCCATCTGCGCGGGACATATTATTGTGCACAAGTGTGTGCGCAAGCACAGGTGCACTCTCTATTCCCTCACTCTCATAATCCGATGCGATGGCAATCCCACACGACTGGAGAGAGATCAGGCACAGGACCGACAGCTTTATATGTAGACGCTCTCCGAGGTTCAAAGAGTTTTCTCTATGTGTAACGAAACGGTCACCCATCCACAGACTGACCGCGGCTAGTGAAGCTTAATCTCGTTAATCATAAAATCCACGCGGTTGTTACTAAACCACGAGCCCTTCAATCTATGCAGATATAGGTACTTTCAGTACTTGACTCAGAGTAACTGCTATAATATACGAAATTTAATATCACATCATGTCTGTAACAGCATATTAAGCAGAGGCGTACTGGTGTGAGGACTATTGTTATACGATGATGAAGTTATGGCGTTATATGTTATCGTGTCGACTTTCAGGACTGCGGCAACACCTGGAATCTCACGTGATCACTAGTCACCTCCTGGACTCTGAACGGGTACTAGTATATGGAGTGTGGTGTTTGGTGTGTGGTGTTTGGTATGTGGTGCGGGGGTCGTGATACGGTACAGGCGTACAGGCGAGTGAGACAGCGCGGCCACTGCGCGTTCTGGTATTGGCTCTCAAAACGTGCTCAGAGCCTCGTGCGTGCGCAATCGTCACTAGCAGCATAGGTCTCCTGTTGTTTCATGTAGGCAGTGGGAGCCCCACTCGCCACTGTATGTAAGTAGGAGCTCACCATCATGCATAGTCTAATATCTACTACTTATATACAATTCTTAAACCTGACTGACAGACAACGCACAGCATAAACCGGTGGCCCTAGGGGGATGACATTTCGCACATGAGTTTTTTAGATGGCGTAAGTGAGCACTAAGAAAGGATTTTTGAAAATTCATTCCCAAAGGGGGTTAAATTGGGGTTGAAAGTTGGTATATCGAAAACACGGGATCGAAGCCATGAGTGTGGGCTGGGCGTCAGCTAGTTTTGTATACAAATATTTAAAAGCTTTCAAAATCTTAATCATAATCCTTTATCAAATTAATATATTTCATAGTTTTTAGCTGAGTGACTATAAAGCACTTGATATAATGAAGAGTTTGTTATACCTAGTGACATACTACTGATCAAAGCTACTGATATGGAGCGAAAAATACATGATTATCAATCATGATATCAGTCGTTGTCCCGTCATGTCATGACAACTTGTGTAAAAGACAGTCCCCATCATATCGAGACGTCAGAAACAAGCAATGAAATCACACCGTTTCGTAATGGATATAAAATGGTAGAGCAAACACGTACCAGGAAGGGTTTGTCTTCAGTTTCACATTGTTGTAGAGCGCTCTCGGAGTGTTAGCATACGTAAACGGGCCCTTGGTTTTGGCGACCGGGGGCCCTTCCACCAAAACCGACTGCACCGACACGCTCATGCCGCGCGGCGCAGCGGCGCAGCGCGCTCAGCAGCAGCAGGTACAGCTCCTCGCACGCCGCCAGCAGCATGCAGCACATCCGCGCCACCACGGCTACCAAACCACACGCACATTTGAATACGGAACTGTCACGGAACACCCCCTCCCGCCGCGCCACTCTATCTACTCTCTAGTCCAGTTACGTGTAAACTATTGGTTCACCACACGAAACAACGCGCCGCGGACGAAGCCACTGTCCTGTTCATACAGAACTGTTTTTAATTTTGCTCCAAAGCTATAACAAGTAGTGGTTGCTATGGCGACGCCTAAACATACGTTTCCGGTCATCAAGTGTTGACAAGTCGTTGTCCTGTCACTTCCGTTGCCATGGAAATCGACCTTGACAGTTGATGAAAACATGAAAACATCGGCATGGCGTATTGTAGCGCCGACCATGAAGTATTTATTCCTGCTAGTATAGTTACCCTTGATTTGTGATGTATTACGAAACTACTTTTCGTTTGTTACATGGCGTGGTGGTCACGTGATCTAAACGAGCGGTTAGAACTGAGTTAATTTGTAATTATGTAGATAAAATACGAGTACTTTGCATTTACAAGTCGGTAATATAAAAATGAAAATAAAGCCGTATATTTACCACGCTATTAATTCAATCGTATAGGTAGATAGTGATTCTAAAAGAAAGCTGCCGGCTGGCGACAGACAACTAGTACTTAGTGCAGGTTTTTTAAGAGTGAGGCTTAATATCGAGGCTTAGAACTAGGAGTCACTTGTAGTAGAAACACCAACAGACAACGTTCTCAATGCTGAACCAGGCCACCTGGTAGACTGCTGAAATCCACCAGATTTTGTTGAAATACTTCCATACAAGCTATAATCCGCACCAATAAAGCATGGATATAATAATGGTGGCTATTATATATAAAATGCGTTGTGTAATTAGCAAAATAAAGATTTTAATAAGTTGCATAAAAAGTAAGGTTAAAACTAAAACCCAACTACGACAAACAATGCCCAGTAAAAAGGTATAAACAATGATATTTAAAATATCATTAGGTATAAACAAGACTACAAACAATCGTCAACATAATTATCGTAACGTAACCGTTGTCACACCACATTACATTGGCATTGACTTTTAGCAATTACGAGAGACTACGGTTACCTATACTAAAACCCATATTTATTTTGAGGATTGTTTGTTTATTCATAATAAAAACATCGAAAACGTAGTCTTGTTTACACCTTTTCAGTGCGCGTTTTTTGTCGTAGTTGAGTACTAGTTATTAACTTTAATTTTATTTAAATTAATTAAGGGTTAGGGATCGTTGTTGGAAAGGCGTTTTAGCCACATTATTGGACTAAAATTTAAACTGAATAAACTAAAACAGAGCAATAGTTTAAAATAAGTTTAGTTCTTGAACAAGAGAAATGACACCAATGGCCATAAATTAATGTTTGAATAATGAGTAATGTATTATCTGATTTCTTAGTATAATGATTTATGACTAAAATAAATAAACTATAAACTAAAAAAATTGCTAAAATTGAGACGTTCGTGATTTACGTTTTGATTATTTATTGATAATGGTAGGTAGAAGACAAAATAAAGAAAGTAAAAGTGAAATATAAAAACAATTTATTGTATAGACCTGGCTAAACTCGGCAGAGCCGTCGTTGGTTCAGAATTGGAAATGTGTTTGGTTCGTGTCCACAATAAGGTTCACTTAGCTCGTATTACTACACGACACATTATCGCAGGCAGTAGCCTGCGCGCAGAAAAGGTGGGCTGCGTCACTGGAGAATGGTCGCACTCAATGATGACAGCTGCGTCACCGGAGTATGGTCGCGCTCGATGACGGAGATTATCGGGGTGATAATAGCTGCGCGCAGAGAAGACAGGCTGCGTCACCGGAGAGTGGTTGCACACAATGACGACAGCTGCAGCTGCGTAGTAGTTAGGTCGAAGGCGTAACTTGAAATCTTGAACTTGAAACTGAACCCTTAACCCCCTGAACCCACTTAAATGGCAATTCAATTCACGTGGCTTTATAACTTGAACATACTATTAATTGGTATGTATAATATTCGACATATAAATAAACTCTTATGCACGTGAGAACTGACGTACATAAGAGTTTATCTGAGTAGATGAAATATAAGGCTGAGGTGAGTGAGACTGACTGCTCGCATTCTTGTTAGCGTCGTGAATCCTATTGTCTGGCGAATTCATTCGGGGGCTGCCAGCCGTAGGAAACAAAAGTAAAACACACAATGATTTACCTCTTGCGGACTACTTTACTGGCGAGTAGGTTATTTTGTAACCTTTTCATTATCTTGAATAAATTTCGTCAGTATGGAAATGTCTTTGATAAATTTACTTAGAGCGCCACCTATTCTTTTTTGTACGAACAAATAAACGTGCGACTTAGCTACGAACTAGCGCTACGAGCGGGGGCTGCGATCGACGCTACGACAGCTACGCTCTGATTATGGGTGAGCTTAGTTCCGTTGTGTATCGATAGATGGCAGGGTAAAAACATGGCATATTAATATTAAATTACTATTTTTGTAATAATTTCTATGTACAGTTTCTTCTCTGTTACAGTATTTGCAAATCTAAAACTTCAAAAAAATTAATTAAAGTGGTTTTCTCTATTGAAAATGTAATACAATGTTATCTAATGTTAGGTATAATGTTTTGTGACGTATTTTTTTTTTGTTTTTTTTGTTTTGTGTGTTTTGTAACGTCGAGGTTAGTCAAAATGTTTGTTATATTTTGATTTAATTGTGCGCGACAAGTCCCGTAAACTTAGTTCAATATGAGTGAAATTCGCGAAAGTTTAAAAACTTCTAATGTTTTGTGAGTACATAAATAAATACAATTTTTGTTTTATTTATTTTGTTTATTCTTAAGTAAGTTGTGTATATAGTTATGTATATGGTAATAAATACATAATAATAATTTCTCCACAAGTCCACACCAGGGTTTATCCTGTAGGTCTGCATCTTTTATGTACATAGGAGTATATAATGTATGTTGGTTATTTTTTCTATACCTATTTGTGCTGTATTGTTTTTCCGGGTGCGTTTATGGACACAAAATAAGAATAAAAACAACTACGGCTATAAGCCTATATATCAGTCCGTCTAAATAAAAAATCGCATAAAGGTAATAAGGATATATCACGGTATACAGTCAAAAGCAATAATATCTAGCATATCTAAGGTTTTTAAATCGCAAACAATAGCTATCCGACTGGATATTACGGATACATAAATGGCTATCATGTTTAGAAAGATCTCTTATATCTTATCAAGAAAAAAAGAAAAATAAAAGATTATTTAAGAGCCCACTTATTTATATTTGTTGACGAAAACTGCAACGAGAAGTGAATTTTTGCACGAAATGAAGTTATTTTTTCTGTGGATTTTTGGCATTCTTATATTACTGTTACTGTTAGCCTGTAACATCCCACAGCTGGGCAAAGGCCTACCCCCTTGATTTTCATGTGTAACGGTTTTGCGCAGTTTTGCGCTATTGTTGACCAGTAGGCATCGTTTTCGCCACAGATAATAGGTTTTCGCAGACCGCGAAAGTGATGGCGGGACGAGCTAGAAAAACACCATAACGACTGGTCAACATTCTTATATTATACTAGCTTTTACCCGCGGCTCCGCTCGCGTTAAATTCTACTAACCCACGTCAGTCCAGTCCAGTCCATTCCAGTCCAGTCCACTGTCCCACTGTCCCGCTGCCCCGCTGCCCCACTGTCCCACTGCCCCGCTGCCCCGCTGCCCCGCTGCCCCGCTGCCCCACTGTCCCACTGCCCCGCTACCCCACTGCCCCGCTGCCCCACTGCCCCGCTGCCCCACTATCCTACTGCCCCGCTGCCCCACTGCCCCGCTACCCCACTGCCCCGCTGCCCCACTGCCCCGCTGCCCCGCTAACCCACTGCCCCGCTGCCCCACTACCCCACTGCCACACCGCCCCGCTGCCCCACTACCCCACAGCCCCGCTGCCCCACTATCACACTGCCCCACTGCCCCGCTTCCCCGGTACCCCACTGCACCGCTGCCCCGCTGGCACACAGCCCCGCTGCCCCACAGCCTCGCTGCCCCGCTGACCCTCCCCGCTGCCCCGCTGCCCAACTGTCCCGCTGCATCGCTGCCACGCTGCCCCACAACCCCACTGCCCCACTGCACTGCTACCCTGCTACCCCACTGCCCCACTATCCCACTGCCCCTCTGCCCCACTATCCCACTTCCCTACTACCCCACCGCCCCACTGCCCCGCAGCCCCAATGCACCGCTGCCCCACTGCCCCGCTGTCCCGCTGCCCTGCTGCCCCACTGCCCCGCTACCCAACTGCCCCACTGCCCCGCTGCCCCACAGGCTGCCCCGCTGCCCCACAGGCTGCCCCGCTGCCCCACTGCCCCGCTTCCCCTCTGCACCGCGGCCCCGCTGCCCCACAGGCTGCCCCGCTGCCCCACTGCCCCGCTGCCCCGCTGCCCCACTGCCCCACTAACCTACTGCTCCACTGCCCCGCTGCCCCTGTAACCCACTGCTCCGCTGCCCCACTGCCCCGCTGCCCATCTGCCCCGATGCCCAGCTGCCCCGCTGCCCCACTGCCTTGCTGCCCCGCTACACCACTGCTCCACTGCCCCACTATCCCACAGCCCCGCTGCCCAACTATCCCACTGACCCACGGCCTGCCCCGCTGCCCCGCTGCCCCATTGCCCCGCTGCCCCACTGCCCCGCTGCCCCGCTACCCCACAGCCCCGCTGCCCCACTATCACACTGCCCCACTGCCCCGCTTCCCCAGTACCCCACTGCACCGCTGCCCCGCTGGCACACAGCCCCTCTGCCCCACTGCCTCGCTGCCCCGCTGACCCGCCCCGCTGCCCCACTGTCCCGCTGCGTCGCTGCCCCGCTGCCCCACAAACCCACTGCCCCACTGCCCCACTGCACCGCTACCCTGCTACCCCACTGCCCCACTATCCCACTGCCCCACTGGCCCAATGCCCCGCTGCCCCGCTGCCCCACTACCCCACTGCCCCACCGCCCCACTGCCCCACATTCCCACCGTCCCACCGTCCCACTGCCACTGTCCTACTGTCCCACTGTCCCACTATCCCACTGTCCCACAGCCCACTGTCCCACTGTCCCACTATATCACTATCGTCCCGTCCCATGTCCCATGTCCTGTCCCATGTCCCATCCTATGTCCAGTCCCATGTGCCGTCTCACTGTCCTGTCCCATGTCCCGTCTCATGTCCCGTCCCATTTCCCGTCCCATTTTCCATACCCTGTCCCGTCCACTGTCCCGTCCCCAGTGCCGTCCCCTGTCCCGTCCCCAGTCCCATCCCCAGTCCCATCCCCTGTCCACTCCACTCCACTCCATCGTACATTACTATCCGCTCGTGCAAATGCATAGAAGCTTCGATCTGTCGGGTGAGTACGCAACCCACGAATTAATTTTTTTCTTTTTTTCTTTCTTTCTTTCTTTCTCAAAACCCATACCAGTTTTTAAGTCAGATCATCAGCTTTCAAACAAAAAAAAAATCATCAAAATCGGTCCAGTAGTTTTAGCGTGATGCTGGAACAAACAAACAAATAAACAAACAGACGTTTACAATTTTATAATAGTTAAGATTATTAGATAGAAAAAGATCTATAGAAATTTCCATTACCGAATTACGATCGCACTGAATCGCGATACTGAGCCTAGATCGTGTGGTACAGAGTCCACGTCGCGAGCGCAAGAACATGTAGTCTGTTTTTTCTCTTTTGTCTTATTTAGTGAACAATCTTGGCATGTCTCTTTATCCAAATATCTTCTAATAAAATATAATTACTAGTTTTGCACATGTAATTAGGTTAAAAAGTGTTATTGCGAGTACGAATTGCATTTAAAAGACATGTCAAGATTGTTTACTACATAAGGCAAGTAAGAAAAAAATTAGTATATTGACTGTATTGTATTTTTAGGGTTCCGTAGTCCTACAAGGAACCCTTATAGTTTCGTCATGTCCGTCCGTCTGTCCGTTTGTCCGTCTGTCCTAATCCTTTACAGCTTAATAACTTCTACAGTTATAAGCATAAGTATACGTAAGCAAAAGATCGTTTTAATTTAGTTAAGCTAGAAACGTTTTTAAATTGAATTATAGGTACCTACATTTGAAGTAGCAACATTAGAGGTTATAGAATTAGGTTTAGTTTCCGGTAAGTTATTATTATTATTTTTATTTTTTAAGATAGGCCATTTATTTTCAGGCTCCATGAGGAACGTAGGGCCCGACCACCACAGCTCTGCTGACCAATGCCGAGCTGATCTGGCTCTTGATATTAGGTCTGCAGGATTGACAGATGTAGGCACGTAGCTACAAAGGTTTGGTTTTCCGATTGATTGATTGATATATTATTATGATGATTTTAATAATTGTCGTTTATTGTCATATCTTTCACTTAATAATTTCCAAGCACTCGTGTAATTAACGCTGGATACCTCCATGTTAGTTATAATACGCGCTGCATCGCCCGTCAGGTATCAAATAAGATAATGGAACTTTATGAATCGGAGCGATGTGGTCGTTATTTTGTACTATAAGATAAGAATGTGTCACGAAACTCAAGTCAACGAAAGTAAGACCCGTAGAACTAAGGAATTTGAATACGAGGTAATTTAAAACCTATATCATGATGTTCATTATTATACTGACTTGAATTCAAATCTTTGTAGTTACTTTCATCATGCCGGTTTGAGTTATGTTTTTGTATAATACTTTGAGCCATAGCAAGTGTTGGATATAAATAGTTGCTCAATAGTAGGTATCACGCTCATCTATCTTATTAGGTAAACTATTAGATTTTAACAATTCTATTCAATTCAATTCAAATCAATTCAATTCAAATATTTATTTGCTTTTAAATATGGTTACAGTAGGTGTTACAAATATATTTAGTAGGTAGTTCAGCATATTTTGTCATAACATAAGGACATGCAAATGTTAGTGTTCACAATAAAATTATATTAAATGTTTATCTTCCAAATATTCATTGACTGAGTAAAAGGCTTTTTCAATTAGCAATTTACGCAGAATTCGCTTGAAGTGTGTCATTGGTAACTCTCTGATCTGGGCTGGAAGCTTATTATATATTTTAATACACATTATATAACAACTGCGCCTGTATAGCTCTGTCTTCAT
The DNA here is from genome assembly GCA_949699075.1 of Asteroscopus sphinx. Lineage (NCBI taxonomy): Eukaryota > Metazoa > Arthropoda > Insecta > Lepidoptera > Noctuidae > Asteroscopus > Asteroscopus sphinx. The sequence continues at coordinate 343,264 of OX453006.1, forward strand.
TTTAGGAATGGTCAGATTATTTGGAAACCTCGTTTTAAAAGGGCAATTGTCACCAACTTTAACGAATTTTATTTATTCGATTCTATTTGATTTTGCAAGTCATCAAAATGGCTATAAATAGATTCAAATTTGTTTAATTTTAATATTAACTCAGCTAACTCAATTTGAGAAAGCACTTCCTGAACATTTGATAAATAGTTTCTAAACTTTGTAATTTGTCTTTTTATGGAACTACGTTTAACTAAAAGATCCTGTAAATTTGAGGATCCTTTGTGCTAGATTTACTCCATAATCTTTACCCATTGGGTACCTAATAAACTTGTAAAATATTGTAAATATATTTTTAATTAACTAGGTAATTGTATTTTATGTTTAAGTTATGTAAACAAAAGGATTGATTTTGGAAATGAAAAGGCACAGAGTAGGTAATATTTCGAAACTAAAATATAAATTTACCACACGCTCCTCGCCCAACGTCACCTGAGGCTGGCCCTGTTTCCCAGCAGTGGGCACGACTAGCGACTGCTGCGTTCCGGTTGTCACACTGTGACACGGCCTGAAGTTGCGCAGCCCGAAGTAGCGTAACCCGGAGAGGTCAGCCTGGAATGTTCGGCGAAGTAGGTGAAATATATGCTTTTAAGTTTTAATGTAACTAATAAGCCTGTAATGTCATAGAAAATAGGCTAATATCACTGGGAGATAGCTTTATAGCTGTGTTGCTATATCACACTAGTACTTTCCAACTATATAGTTCAAACGGTTACCGTTGATCGTTTTTTTTTTTAATTTTCATGAACTGCGTATTACCTATAAATTAATGATTTTAAACACTATAGACACCAATGCACATAGAAGCTATTAGAAATAGGTATTAGGTAGGTGATTAGGTAGATTTAGAAAGGGTTTGTATTAAATACACATTTTTATTAATTACAATATTCTTTTATTCGTTTGAATATATTAATAGACCGGGAGACGTCACCCACCGCCAGCGTGACAGGCCAGGCAACTAGGTGGCCAGTATGTAACAGTTTGGTAAAAGGGTAATGGTAGGTAGGTGAAAGGGTAATACTTACTTACTTATGTAAAAGGGAATTCACAAGAAAATAAGGGCACTTAGCTGCATTGCCCGAGGCTGCGGTACGAAGCTGAATGCTGATCGCTGGCCAGCTGCAATGGCTGGTACACCTCCAAGGAACCCAGGAATGATGATAAATTGTAATGAAATCTGGCTGTGGCGCAATAACTAGACGCCGGCACAAAGATCGAACTTGTTTTAGCCAAATATTGCAGGTCCAGTCAAGGTCGCCAAAATGTTGGGGCTTCGGAGTACTTCAATGAAACTCCCGTAGTGAGATTACTTGGTATAATTTGGTGAATATAAATTATAACAATAAAAATGGTCGGAGCTGTTGAACATAGCAACTCTAATATTAATAATCTATGGCTAGTAGTCTACTGTACAGCATCGCGTCCTTTCCTTTTTGAGTAAAAGATGGCTGCCTTTATGTGCATAAGAAATGTTCGCTCGTTGGTACCTACACCAATAAAGAATTCCAATAGAACTACGTTGTTTCCCTTCAGAAAAGTATCAACCTTATCAGGAGCAAAATGTTCGCGACTGATATAAAACAAAGGTGAAGTTAAAAGTGAATGTAGGTACGCGTGGAAAAAATATTATAAATATTATCAATAGCGCCTTGGCGATTTGATTAGCAAACATTAGACGATCAATGAAGTTCATATTTACGTAGGCGTAAACAACTTTATTTATTTTAGGAGAAAATTGAGGTTTAAAAAACCTAGTTTTTGGTTTGAAACTAGTTTTTTTAAAGTGTTCATTTAGCTGAACAGCAGATATTAAAATTTTTGGAAATTTTGTATCAACGGCAACATATTGATATTGTATAACGTCTGTGATCTAGTGGTTCGAGTGTCGGACTGCTAATCACGAGGTCGATTGTGATTGTTCGATTCCCACAGAACATACATTTTTAAGTGTTTGTGTTAGTTTAGGTGTTTCTTATTAACCGAGCGAAGCGAGCTGTCTGTGTTAACTAGGCCGCTAGCACTTTGTCCGTCTGTCTGACTGTCAGAACCTTATAACTTCCAATCCAGACAATTTGTCGTTACTTCAAAATCTTACATAATGCGTAAAACTTTAGGCCCGAGCCAAGTATCATATTTAAAAAAAAGCGAAATTTGAGGGGGACGGTAATTCAACTTACCAATAAATGACTATTGACTATTATGAAGAAATAAATAAAAATTGTTTATTGTCCCACTTATAAGACAGGGCCCAGGCTACCGAGTGCTGCTCTGCTACCATAGATATTAACATGACAGCTTTTGTCGATAGCACAGAATGCTCATGAAATAAATGGGTCTTTGTTTATTATGATCCCACTGTGATTCCGTAGCATGCCAGTGCAGTGGGGATTTTGGGGAAAAAGAACTGTAAATTCCCACTGGTGGGGATTTCTCAGTGGGGATTTTGCGAATAATCCTTATAAACGATCCTCTACGATCGAACGATCTTCTTATCCTTACTTCCTTATCCTTATCCTTAAAAAAAAACGGGCTACGTTCAGATTCAGATTCATTTATTTCGTCAAAAACAGAGTACCGTAAAATGCCCTAACTTAGCCCACAAGCCCTACTTTGGTTAGTTGTTTTTTGGGTAAACTATAATAGCTACGATTTCCGTACTTGGCAAAAATTTTAAACTGTGACAACGCTAACGCTTTTGGTTCAGTTATAAAGTAAGTGTGTGTGTTGTGTGCGTGGAAGGCCTCCCATGCGATGGACTGATTTAATTAAATCTGCCGTGGGCCGGCCATTACATGAATGCACCAGACTAACCGAAAGCAGGGAAAGGTGGCGAGGCATCGTAAGGCAAGCTACAGCAGCCCCCGGCAATGGTACACGATGGCTACGACCGCTCTGTCAAGAGCGAAACGACGAAGTAGAAGAAGATAAAGTGTCAGTGCGTCTCAAAACTAAGATAATGCCGCATGCCGTAGGCAAAGTAAGGCATGTTGGCAAAGTAAGGCATGTTGGCAAAGTAAGGCATGTTGGCAAAGTTAGGGAATTTTACGGTAGGTACTGGTAGTGGTAGTTTGCTTTAGTCTCATCGTCTATTTAAGTGGTTATCGGCATTTGAAATATTGCATTGGTAATATCGGCCCATAATAATTCTCATCAGTGTTTACAACTTAATATTAGCCTCTCGTTACAGACAGCCTAAATAAAATCTTATAGGTCCTATATAATTACCAAAATCATCCCGTGTCACTACAATATTAACTTTATCTTTCGGTAGACCTTTTTTTTTTTTTTTTTTTGTTTTCGGGTGGAAATCCTCATGGATATCCTCCGTCTGGGGAAGGCGGAGGGGTATGTCGGACTCTTACCGACTAAAACCACACGGTGGCCATCCTCAGCACAAAATAGAGGAGCTCCGGGAACTCCAATGGACCGCGCCGGTGCCCTCTAGTGCTACGCCTTTAGCACGTCCCGGGAAACAATACTGTTTCCCTCATAGCAGCACGCGACCACCACGTACTGCTATCCTCCCCAGAATCGCTTAATAGACGCCTCGAGTCCCCAACTCTTAACGTCCGCGATCCCGGAGGTCCCCTGCCAGATGTGCCGGCGGGGGATGCTGCGTTTCGCCCTATCTGGGCCTTGCGCCAGGGCGGTTGCCTCCCCGGCGCCTTCGTCTCCGAGCGGGGTCAGCCCTCTCCCGATCCCGCTCTGCGGCCTCCTTCTGGAGCATGACTGTCTCGCAGAAGGAAGCCACGGCCCTCCAAGTCGTCGGATCTGCCAGCATAGCCGACACTACTGCTGGCAGAGAAAGATCCTGCCCGATCAGGTTGACCAGGTCCTGCCGCTCGGAACCCCACGCAGGGCACTCCTCGAGCGTATGTTGTGCGGTGTCCTGGTCACACCTACAATGGTGGCAATTTGCCGTGGCCTCGCGTCCAATCCTATTCAGGTACTCACCGAAGCAACCGTGCCCGGTGAATACCTGAGTAAGATGGTAGGTGACGCGCTCACCCCTCTCCAGCCAGGCTTCAAAGCACGGCAGGACAGCTTGAACCACACGCTTGTGCGCATACTGCGGCCCTTCTAGCCGCTCGCGCCACGTCTCGAGCGCGTGTCGTCGCTCCTGCCGCCTCAGCATCTCAAACACCCTTGCAGGCGCGCTCCCACCGTTCTGGCGGATGGCGCGAATCCGGTCATAGACCCTCGCGTCCATATCCGCCAAGATGTCCAACGGCGGAAAGCGTGCCAGGACAGTTGCCGCCTCAAAGGATACCGTTCTGTATCCTCGTGCGATCCGTATGGCCACCTTGCGCTGTAGGCTATTAAATTTAGCCCTTGAACGCTTTCGGTAGACCTACTACAATTTCTATTTTACCTACTAATGCATAAAATGCCTACTGTCCCGCCTATACGATTACTTGATATTTACTTTACTCCCGACGTTATTTTAAATAAACTATGTTTTCTCATGGACATTAATGTATAGCATTGTGTCTACACGAGAGAACAAACAATAACGGCGTTATGCCCTCTTTGAAACTACTCTAGTATGAATTTACAAGTTTCGGGCTCGGTGGCACGCGCGCCGTGACCAATGCGGCCCTCGATGAAGACGTCATAAAATAATGACAATATAACTTTTCACGAGATAATTCTCTCGGCTGGCAACCCTCCGCGAATGCGTCTCCGCGACGCTTCACGCGACAACGCAGAAGCAACCTTATAGGAATGCTTTCAGAGTCGACACTAGGTCGCGGCACTGGGCGCGGGGGCGTCGCGCCGGCACCGCCGCTGCCGGACAGGGTTGTCAAAGCGTACAGTAATAAATATAGTCGCGCTTTCACTTAGGAGAGGAGAATGGAGTTTAATGATCTGTGCGTAATGCCCTTGAAACATAACTTCCGCAGTGTTTTGTTGTCGTAAAAAAGTCGCCGATCATCCGTCGTGGGTCGCGTGACTCGGATTGCTGTTTTCCGTTCGGGGACCTCTTAATGTTTGTATTATGTTACTTTTTTATTAAAATGTTATGGGAACGCAGAATTTAACATTTAATAAATACATAAAACTTTAGTAGAGACTTTTTATTAGTTTGCGTTTTGCGGGTTCTGAACTTATACCTGTTATGCTACGTATGTACAAATATTTAAAAAAATCCTGTGCCCACGCCCAGCGATTCCATTTGGATGAAAATAAGTCCGGAAAAGTACCTACCTAATGTACTAGTTAACCCAGCATTTATTCTACTTCTGTGATAAAGTTGGTTTAATACGGATTACGGATTGGTAGCAAGGAAGAAATACCACTGCATTCTAAAAACATGACCAGTGCACAGTAGGCATGGAAATGATTGCTATTTATAATTCATTTTCATTCGATGAAATTATTTACTTTAATCACAATGATTTCACATGTGAAATTTCACATTTAATCATTAAAAAAAAAAAAAAACAATCAATCAATTTTCCCTCATACTTAAACAGGCTTTGAACTGACGATGTAAAAATAATGAATACACGAATAGTCTTTTTTACATAACATACATTGTGCCACAATCTTGCCTGGGACTTTTAAATAGTAATCCGTATAGATGAGCACTCATTGTACGCTTTCATCTAGTACCTATATAAATTTAAAGTGATTTATAATCAAGAAACAACAACTTACCCCCTTTTTATTTATACACTAAAAACTAATCCAGCCCATTTACAAGAACAAAACTATAATAATAATACAAGCATACGTCGCAAACTATAGCAATTTTATTCACAACACAACACATGTATCGCACCAAAAGATTGTCAAGCAAAATGTGAAATTTCATTTCATCTTCGAAAATTATTTCTTAAGCAAACGCGATTTCGCAAACAATTATGTGATTTTGATATGTGCTACAAATTACCGCAAGGAAATAAATACTTTACGTTGCTCAGTTTAAAGTTTACTTTTGAAATACTCTCATAAGCTGGTCAAGGTCATGGTAATGTTCGGACAGCGACAAAACAATGCGGCAACGTCATAAATAACTTGTCCTTTTTTAACACACCCGGCATTGGAGCATTTCCGTGCCTACTCGCTCGCTCTCTACCTGCGTCGATGTCAATGTGGTTTACAATGATATTTGAGCGATCTGTGATTGATTTCACATTTTGCGACTTTCACAGACTACATGAAGGAAGGTAGCGCGTACGATATGTGAAATCTCATATCATATGTTATTTCACATGCTATTAATGAAATGTTCCATGCCTAGTGCACACTGCACAGTGGCAGCTGTTACACATGTCTCCTCTATTTCAGAATTAGGTAATGTATTTACCTTAGAGATTAGACAACAAGGTGATAATTTGTTTAGTAGTTCTAGTAGAGAGTTTAAGTATTTAGTAAAGTGCAAGTACCTACTCAGGTAAGTACTACCAGAGTACGGATGTTGTAGGTGCGCCTGTGCAGCAGCGTGGCCGCGTCTCGCACGTCAGCGAGCGATCGCTAACTCGCTCTAATAGTCGCTGCGTCAGTCGTAATGACGCGTATTATTTGCAATGTTGGTGATTTATTGGCGAGGGGCACTCACTATGAATGATCACGTTTTTTGTACAATGACTCTGAACGGTACCAGGGTCCTTTTTTGCGTTTCCGGTGTAATATGTATACTTTTCTATATCTCTGAGTAAGATCTCATGGTTAGTATAACCGTATAACTGTGTTAGCGGGATTACATTCATAGGTATGTGAACATTCATCAAAGAAGAAGATTGCCTAAAGTTTTGTAAATCTCACCTGAAGGTCGTCGCTGCGCCTGCCAAGTTCCTCCAATATGTGATTTTTGATAGGTTTTGGGAAACAACAAAAAACATATTATTTTCTAAGCAATACATTAAATAAGAAAACTAATAATGCAGTATGAAAAACATGTATTAGAGACACAAGTAAGTAAAATTTTATCAAATTGTATCAAATACTTAGAGAGCAGGATTTTTTTTTTGTCAAAAATTGCACATAACTTGTTTGGATCCGTCTAAAAAATGAAGTATGTGCAATATCACACATACATTATTTGACAATTCTAAACATTTTCCAATTATTGTATATCATTATGTGAACCTATACCATACCACACCATTATGGGGGAGGCCTATGTCCAGCAGTGGACGTCTTTCGGCTGAAATGATGATGATGACGATGTGAACCTTTGGTTTTTCAAACTACCGACAAAGTACTATAAAAATATAAGGCGGTAATTACTCAATAACAACAATCTAAGCAGTTTTTCTCGTTACATTATTGAAAAAATAAATGGAATTAAACAATATGACCACTTTAATCACATAACTAGATCGAGGTAAGTACCTACTTAGTTCTAAGAGCTATAGGTATTTTATGTTGATTGCAACGCGTTTTGAATTTTTAACGTGTTGCACCAAAAATGATGCTTGCATTGCTGTTTCGGCGTGAAGGGTACGGGTGCCATGAAATTACTGTCACATGAGACTTTTCATCTTCATATCTCAGATTGCCGAACCGACTTGCGGTACCATTTAGGCAACAGCCTAGGTGTTATTGCAGTTGTTGTGGGCAAAGGTAACCGCTTAACATCAGGTGGGCCTTTAGCTCGTTTCGACATAAAAATAGTGAAACGTTTACTTAATAACAAGCTCCTGGCATATCTCGAAGCTAATGACCTCTTGAGTGATCGGCAATACGGTTTCCACCAAAACCGGTTTACCGGGGATAATTTTGCTTATGCCACCCTCATCTGGAGCGAGGCCATCGAGAATCTCTCGACATCTCGAAGGCCTTCGACAGGGTCTGGCACGATAGCTCTATTTATTTATTTATTTATAAAAGTACAGCCACATCACGTACATTAAAATAATCACTATACTCTTAACTAATCTGTAACTGGTCTGATGTACGTGGGACACTCAGAAAGTTTTGCGAAACTAAAAAAAATTGTTTTATACGTACATATATTTTTATCAAATCTTTTCAAAGTACTTTCCACCAGCCTCTATACAAAGATTCATGCGCCTAAACCAGTTTTCAAAACACTTTTTCCAGTCCGCCGCAGACACCTCGTTTACAGCTTGCTCGAACGCAGCCAGCGCATCTTCCGGCGACGAAAATTGTATCCCTTTGAGCTGATTTTTTATTTTTGGGAATAAAAAGAAGTCACACGGTGCTAGATCAGGGCTGTAAGGAGGGTGACCCAGGAGTTTGACTGGCGTGCTGTCCAGGAAGTCCCTCGTTTTGAGTGCGGTGTGCGCAGGTGCATTGTCGTGGTGGAGCAGTAGCCCGCGGAGCCCTGTGCTTGGTCGCTTGTTGCTTATAACAGAGAAAACTTCTGGCAAACATTTGGTAGTATACCATTCGGCATTAATGCTTCTTTGATCCCGTAAGGGAATTGATACCAAGTGGCCAGTCAAATTAAAAAAGCTAGCGATCAAAATCTTACCCCCGCTTCTAGATCGCTTCACTTTGGTAGGCGTTGGCTCATTTTGAAACACCCAAACAGTCGACTGGCGCTTGGTTTCTGGGTCGTATTGATAAATCCAGGACTCATCACCTGTAACGATGTCGTAAACACGCCGAGACGAGCCTGCTTCAAATTTGTTAAGCATATCACGGCACCATTCCACCCGGGCCTGCTTCTGAGCATCGGTGAGGTTGTGCGGCACCCAGCGTGATACTATCCTCCTCACGCGAAGATGGCTGTGTAGAATCTCGTGAACGCTTCCCGATCCAATCTTCAATATGTGTTGAATCTCCTGATATGTAATTCGCATATTGTCTTGGATTAAATTTTTCACTGCTAGCACGTTTTCTTCGGTAACAGCCGTCAAAGGGCGACCGCTTCTTTCGTCATCCCCCAAAGTTGGTCGACCGCGCTTGAATTCGTTATACCAACGATACACGGTTGCCTTGGAAGGGCCTTCATCCATGAATGCCATTTGAAGTCTATCGTACGATTCATCCGGTTTCAGGCGACACTTGAAATCGTATAAAATCATAGCTCTAAAATGTTCCCGGCGCAGATCCATATTTCAGTGAGACACAATACTTTGAATTAACTCGCAAAAAATGTGGAGGGAAATTTTGAAATTGGAACTTACTTATTTTTACTTATAAATAATCATATTTTCGAAAAACATTATAACTGGCCAGTCTCCCATATATAAAAACTTTTTTTCGCAATACTTTCTGAGGGGCCTGGTACATGACAATAACGGCGTACATAACACTTATAATTATTTGGCTATAAAGAGCTACATAATTTGCCAAATAGAAGTAAAAATATGAATTACACGTTACACAATTACATAATATAGGCAAGTGCATACATTAAAACTAAAACAAATATAAACTGGTTTTGATATTTTTTTTTTTTTTTTAGCTCTATTAGCAACTTTCCCATCATTCGACTTGCCTTCTACAATGGTCTATGTAATTGAATATAGGACTTCTTGAGGAATCGGTCGATCCGAGTTGTCATTAACGGCTGCTCGTCCGACTAATTGGTTATAAATTCCAGGGTCTCTCAAGAATCAGTGCTTTCCGCAACACTGTTCTTGCTACATAAAAAAGATCTGCTAAAGCCTTGTGGTTTTGGGTACGCAGACGACAGCACCGTTGTTGAGAGCTACACATCCAAATAATCCAATGCACGAGCTGGTGGCCCACTAATTCGATCTCAAAGAGAGGCCATGCTTGAGTCCGAGAGGTTGATGCTAACATGGTCACAGACCACCTTGAGCTTCTTGGCATGTCCCTATCATCCACCCTAAACTTCGGCTTTTACATTGAGTCTAACCGAGTCCAAGGCTTTACTTGCTGCCAAAAAGCTAGGCAAGGATGCCTACTGTCTCACCTCAGAGAGGACTCTGAGGTGAGACAGTACTTCACACCAGATCAGCTGGTCAAATTGTACAAAGCTTAAGTTTGATCGTGTATGGAGTACTGTTCTCATCTTTGAGATGGTTCGGCCAAATATCAGCTTGCGGCTCTCGAGGTGAGGAAGAAAGAGACGTGACAAGAGGCTCATTGGAAACGATGCGTTGGTCGACGCAAAACTAAAAAACCCTGAGCTTATTTTTCTTGTTTTTGATTGCATGTTCTTTTATCTCGAATTGTACTATTATATTTTTGGAAATAAACTGAATTTAATTTAATTTAATTGAGTATCGGCGCAGTGTTGCTATCCTTTCGGTTTTTGTCGGATGCATTTCGGTGATAGTGCGTTGGAATTGCACGATCTAATTCCCCCAAGCCCTTTCCATCATTGGACAACCAGACGCACGGCGATGCGCCACTCTTACATAGTTCATTCTACCCTTATGCACGACGCGATTTGCTAAACGCCTTATCATGATTCAGAAGTAATTGGGTATGTTGGGTCATGTCGTAACTGTTAGATACAAAAAAATCTGAAGAGATGCAGTCTGTTTCCTGATTAGTAATATTTGATCTTGTAGCCAAATTCATTATTAATTGTGATAGTGAAGCTGCATTCGAGTGAAAATCCATTTTACCTGAAAAATTAAAAACAAATTGGTAGATAAGTAAGGTAAGTACCTAATATTTTAGGTACCTAGGCGTTATATTACTTTTAACACCAAACTACCGTACATTCATAGGTCAACCTTTTACACTTGGCCCCCCTTATTACAAAAGTTTAGACAAGTTTTAGACCCTTCTTTGAACCGGTTCTAACGTCAAACTTCATACCTACATAAAATAGGCTTTTAAGTCCGGCTTAGGCTAAACCTATTGCTAAACCCGATTTTGTAATAAGGTGGGACACGTCTATTTTTTAGGTTAGAGGCCTAATTAATTTTGTTTCAGTATTTTCCGCCGGTTTTCCGCCTTAAAACTATATTAAGTTATAATTTACGTGACAAAACGCACATTTCTAACACGTTTTCCGAACGGCTGTTGAATACACACAAATCCTTTATGTGCATGCATTTCTGCACTCAAATCCTTTATGTGCATGCATTTCTGCACACAAATCCTTTATGTGCATGCATTTCTGCACACAAATCCTTTATGTGCATGCATAAAGATAAACACAAAAAAATAAAAAAAAATAAAGCACATAAAGATTTTTTTACACGGAAAAAACACATCTGGAATTTCTTAAACTCGTTTCTAGTGGGAATATCACAAAAAGGAGTTTACCAACACATAGAGGATAGGACAAGGATCATTTGATGCAAAAAACGAAAAATCAAAAAAATGCACATATGGAACTTGGCACGCGCAACGACGAGGTATGAATTAAAGAGGATCGATAGCACTCTGAAGCATGGCGTCGAAGGGTTCCTGGGTAATTAATATGTTCATTACTATATTGAATTGTGATGTGTAAGTATAACTAAAATGATTTCAGTGGACGATCAAAATATTACAAGAACTGTAATGTTGGAATAAGTTTACAATAAACTTTTAACAAAAAAATTACCGGTATTTTTTTTTACTCAAAAGCGAAATATAAAATGAAGCTTTTTATAGCCTTAATAACTATTTTAAACTAATGTAAATAACTAATTTTACTAACTAAGAACTACATTTATGTGTGCCACGTTTCAACAGAATCAGTTTACAGGTAAGAATTCAGTGGGTGAATAAGCAGTCATCCCCTGTTTTCCTATCCTTAGGGGTGAATTTTGATTTTCAAATTTATATGGGACCAATTTCGAGATATACCCTACTCATTAAAAACAGAATCATCAAAATCGGACTACTCTGAAAAAAGTAATGCGTGGTCATACATAAAAAAATATACGTGTCAAATTGAGAACCTCCTCCTTTTTTATCGTCGGTTAAAAAGGACAGCTTCTGCTAAAAAAAAAAACAATTAGGTATAGGTTACGGTACCTATAAACGTAGTGATTATATTCTCTTTGGGTACCTAATTTAGATTTCCATTCGCACTCAGGATTTATTATATTTTCTAGAAGTTAAAAAAAAGAAGTAGAAGAAAGAAGTAGTAGAAGTTGAAGTTTGTAAAAGTGTCTGCTTACCTACTACCTATTTCTTATCCTTTGACTTTAGTTCAAAGACATAGAAATGTAACACATAACACAACAACATTACATAACAAACATACACATAACATAACATTTATTATTATTGTTTTTAATTTTTTTTTGTTTTACATAACATTTGGCACGTCAGTATAGAAATACTGACGTGCCAAATATTATGTCAAGTGACATGTGTTGACTAGAAGTGTAGTCAACAAATGACAGCAGTTCACCCTCAGATGAACGTCGTTACTCTGTGAGTTCACGTGAGATTTGACAACAGATCAAATTGATCTGACTTTTTTATTTTCATTATTTAGCAGTGGCTTGGATATCGATGGACCAGTCTGCACTTCTGTAACTAAGGTGAAACTTTATGATACGATACTGATCAACAGTTTTTGTATCGTTAAGTTATTCTTGGCGTCGCCATCGTCGGTAAATATAGAAGGTGCGTGAGGCACATGCGACATCATACATGTGCCGTGTGAGAAGGCGCTGTGTGTTAATTAATTACAGCCGCGATGTTAATTGTCGGCAGATCATAAAACTTGCGAGCAGTGCGGTACACCGGGACATTATGTACAGGGTCGCGGGGCGCGGGGCGCAGGGGGGACGGCCGCTTAAAAACTCGGCTCCGACCAATTTATTAGAGCGGCCCATACATATGTATGTATTGTTATGGTGACCCGGCGACGCTGAAAAACTCCAACTAATGAAATCAATTGAATTATACATTAGAGCAGGGGCCATTTCGGGAATTACTCGGGGACACTGCGCGGCAAAAACCTTCCGCACGACTCTACCCAAGACTCACCAATTTTCTGATTGCCGCCGATATCAAGCTGAATTATTATTACTTGCACATGTTGTTAGAAAATCTACGTCTTTGGCTTATCTCATCTATTTATTTACTATACATATAATAAAATTGTAAAGGTTGATAAGTCTGTAGTACACTGAGATTTTTCGCGAAAACCGGCGAATGGGCCTAGAAATAAGCAATAGAACATGAATCAATGTTTTTTCAAGTCCGTCCGACTATCTGTTTGTTTATGTAGGTTTTGAATGCCGTCCTGCAATGTGTAGTACCTACGTCATTGGTTGTTTATCACGTGGCTGGAGGTAGGTACCCTACATGTAGGGCAGGTAGCGGGTGCTGGAAGGACTCGGCTCATGCGTATGCAACACTATGGATTATTCTGGAAAATCTCCGGAGCTGTCACTCAATTCAAATGCATGGTAATAAGTCACGTTGGCACACGTGACAAAACACGCGTTATTTATTATTGAAACTTGCCTGATCGCAGAGTTCAGTAGAATTTAATAGCTACGATTGTATTCCTATTCCTAGTGTTGAGGCGTCGCGTCGCCTCGTGTACTGTGACAAAAAAACCATTCCCTTTTTGATAAAGATGAAAGGCATAGATTTGTGTATTTATTCTAAGAAAGGCTATACCTATTTAGACGAAAAATTGTACAAGAACCGCTTGAAGTACCACGAAATAGGCTTAAAGTATCTAGGTGAAAAAAAAAATATACACAAACAAAATTAAACATTTTCGTGAATAAATCAACTGTATTAATTAAAATATGATAAATAAACATTTCATTTGATCAAATTATTTATTTTTGTCAACAAATTAACATTAATTTGTGTTATAATTGTTATTAAAAAAAAACTGTTTATAATGTTTTTTAATATTTTAAATTAAATATTGTATGGTGGTTTCCTTGCACCACCTGCTATAGGGGGTGGATATGACAATACGACATTAAATAAATCCACGTACAGAGTATGACGTCCTCTGATCGTATACAAATAAAACTTTTTAACAAAAAATTGAACCGACGAAAACAGAAACTGAAAAGCGAAAAATAAAATGAAGCATAAATATAAGAATTATATGAACGGGATATTATTCATTTTTGAAGTTCTTAATTAATTTCTCCGTACGCATTCTATGTTGGGTAAAAATTCTTTGATCCACCCTTATTGATTTTTCTTTTTAATTTTCAGTTATTATTAAGTAGTAGTCATTGGGACTAATAAAAAGCACTAGAAAGTTAAGTTTTCGAACAAAAGCTAGCGAGAATATCGTGTGCGCTACGATAAACAGCAATTGTTGTATTTGTGCGCGCGCAGGCAGGGCTGGCATGACCAACACAGTTTTCACATTACTTTGAATCTACTGCAACTGGTATGAAACCAGGTTCATACCTGGTTCATACATTTCATATATGTTTATTTTTGCTCAGAACTAAATAAAAAGTACGATATATTATTGTGGTAGCGGAGTTTTAGACCATATCGAAAATGTTACTGTAATAACTGCAATGCGATGCGACCCATTTGTAAGCTCATAAATAAATAATAGTTATACCGCTTCTTACGACGACGCGACGCGGCGATGAGAATCATTAAAGTCGAGAATAGAATAGAATCTTTAGTAGTAATTTACGAGAGTTTATCAAAAGACATCAACGACGTACGCGAAATGTGAATTTTTGCATCTCTTTCTTCCGGAGGTACCACCACATATGTCTATGTTTGTCCTGTTTTTAGTATTTGTTGCGAAACTACATAGTATGTACTATAATCTGACCAAGTTTGACGCTGGTATGTATTACCGTTTTGAAGATAGAACAGGAACAAAAACGTTGAAAAAAATGCATGTTTTTTCGAGGTTTCTTGTATGGGGACCCCATTTGGTTTTAGACTTTTTTATTTTTAGTATTTGTCGTGATACACCTTATAGCAACACATATTCTATGAAATTTCAACTGGTTATCTATTACCGTTACAGAGATACAGCCCTGTGACAGACAGACGGACGGATGGACGGACGGACGGACGGACAGCGTAGCGAGAGTAATAGGGTCCCGTTTGCACCCTTTGGTTACGGAACCCTAAAAAAAACAAGTAAGTAATAAAAAAAGTGTAATATGTAAATGTCGAGTTAATGCTGTTGTAACAAAAGCTAAGTTTATTACAGCTACACACTGCCTAGTTCAGCCCATGGTCGCCGCAACACCCCGGCCGCGCGGGACAGCCCTGGGCCGCTGGCGCGCGATATGCAGATCTGCGCTACCGTATTGACCGCGCTATTGTTCCGCCGCGTCTCTTTTATTTCCTATAAGACGGCGCGCGGCCGCTCGTACGCATGTAACTTATGGCTCCCAAACCACCCGCACAATGAACGCCGACCGTTTTGTTCATATAACTCATGTTTTTGTTTTAAATCCAAGGTATTGTCGATTGTTCACTCACCTTACGAGGGGATATTTTAACTTCCATGCTGGGCTATCGACATCCCTTTTGTGGCAGGAACTATACAATAATATTGTCATCTTTCTTGAAGTTTGCTTTTCAGAAAGCTCTCGAAGCTGTTTAAAGTGAGGCTAACAGATATTCCTTGGTGTACGTATCGCTGCGTACTGCTGTCTGCAGTGCGTGCGGGCGTTATCTTAATTGGCGACCTTGTAATTTATAGTTAGTTAGGCAGTAACTACGCCCCCTCCCCGCTGCCCGCGCGCCGCCGGCCGGGTGACAGATGTGGCGCGGTTAACTGCCGCGCGAAGTTGATGAACTTGCAGGAGAAGATACAACGGGTTGTGTTGATAAAGTAAGGGACACTGTTAAACTTGATCTACTTGGATTGAAACCGCACTGGGAATTCGACTAAAGAATAGCTAACATTAAGAGACTAATCTTTCATAAATCCCTCTCTCAATGTTTCTGGTATACTAACAGAATCTTGTTCCAATCATCCGCAAACAGATCACAACTCAGATGAGAATCCAATCGCTGTTTGTGGCCAACTCGGTGGCTCGAGTCGGCTCGATATATTAGAACATACGAGTCGCATTCGCACCACGTGTTTGATACTGCCGACCGAGTCGAATCAACTCGAATCGTGATTCGATATTTTTTTTATTTTTTTATAGTATAGGATTGCGAAACAAGCTAAAGGCCCACCTGATGTTAAGCGGTTACCTTTGCCCATAACAACTGCAATACCACCTAGGCTGTTACCTAAATGGTACCGCAAGTTGGTTCGCCAAACTGAGACATGAAGATGAAACGTCTCAAATCATGTGATTGTAATTTCACCGGCATCCGTACCCTGCTGACCGAAACACAGCAATGCAAGCATCACTATTTGGCGGAGAAATAGATACGGTGGTAGTACTTCCCCGGACGAGCCTTTTCACAAAGGAGCTCTACTACTACTACGATTCGTCCTATCGCTGACATGAAGGCACAGCACAGCAATAAGCTTGTTTCCTGTTGCGGCGGTAATTGTCTGGCACAAAGAATCGAGCCAGCTCACTATGCAGGCACTATGGTGCGCCAATGGACCCGCGAAGAGTAATACAAACGGTTGTAAGCTGGTCTCATGTTCACCATACCTCAAGCGAGTTGTAATCGAGGCACCCGAGAAGAAACTGAGTTGGGTAGAGGTATGGAACAAAGGTTAGTTAATAAGTAACTTCCTCAACTTTCCAGCACAGACATAGTAAAAAATATAGACTAAGTGCTGCGAACAACCATAGTGAAGCCAACAAAAACCGTGCTCCTTCATGAACAACCAGTGCTCACGTACACACCATACACTGAAGGATATTTGTTTTCGCGATGCTTACTGGAAGATGCCGCGACATGTGAACTGAGAGAGGTGAGCACGGTTTAAGGTGCATTTGTGTGCGTGAGCACTGGTTGTACATGAAGGAGCACGGTTTTTGTTGGCTTCACTATGGTTGTTCGCAGCACTTCGTCTATATTTTTTACTATGTCTGTGCTTTCCAGTTTGCATGCTATTTTACTATGGCAAAATGTGCCTGTTCTATAAATTTAAATGTAACCATCTACTGTACCAGGCCCCTCAGAAAGTATTGCGAAAAAAAGTTTTTATATATGGGAGACTGGCCAGTTATAATGTTTTTCGAAAATATGATTATTTATAAGTAAAAATAAGTAAGTTCCAATTTCAAAATTTCCCTCCACATTTTTTGCGAGTTAATTCAAAGTATTGTGTCTCACTGAAATATGGATCTGCGCCGGGAACATTTTAGAGCTATGATTTTATACGATTTCAAGTTTCGCCTGAAACCGGATGAATCGTACGATAGACTTCAAATGGCATTCATGGATGAAGGCCCTTCCAAGGCAACCGTGTATCGTTGGTATAACGAATTCAAGCGCGGTCGACCAACTTTGGGGGATGACGAAAGAAGCGGTCGCCCTTTGACGGCTGTTACCGAAGAAAACGTGCTAGCAGTGAAAAATTTAATCCAAGACAATAGGCGAATTACATATCAGGAGATTCAACACATATTGAAGATTGGATCGGGAAGCGTTCACGAGATTCTACACAGCCATCTTCGCGTGAGGAGGATAGTATCACGCTGGGTGCCGCACAACCTCACCGATGCTCAGAAGCAGGCCCGGGTGGAATGGTGCCGTGATATGCTTAACAAATTTGAAGCAGGCTCGTCTCGGCGTGTTTACGACATCGTTACAGGTGATGAGTCCTGGATTTATCAATACGACCCAGAAACCAAGCGCCAGTCGACTGTTTGGGTGTTTCAAAATGAGCCAACGCCTACCAAAGTGAAGCGATCTAGAAGCGGGGGTAAGATTTTGATCGCTAGCTTTTTTAATTTGACTGGCCACTTGGTATCAATTCCCTTACGGGATCAAAGAAGCATTAATGCCGAATGGTATACTACCAAATGTTTGCCAGAAGTTTTCTCTGTTATAAGCAACAAGCGACCAAACACAGGGCTCCGCGGGCTACTGCTCCACCACGACAATGCACCTGCGCACACCGCACTCAAAACGAGGGACTTCCTGGACAGCACGCCAGTCAAACTCCTGGGTCACCCTCCTTACAGCCCTGATCTAGCACCGTGTGACTTCTTTTTATTCCCAAAAATAAAAAATCTGCTCAAAGGGATACAATTTTCGTCGCCGGAAGATGCGCTGGCTGCGTTCGAGCAGGCTGTAAACGAGGTGTCTGCGGCGGACTGGAAAAAGAGTTTTGAAAACTGGTTTAGGCGCATGAATCTTTGTATAGAGGCTGGTGGAAAGTACTTTGAAAAGATTTGATAAAAATATATGTACGTATAGAACAATTTTTTTTAGTTTCGCAAAACTTTCTGAGTGTCCCACGTATATACACCACATTTTATGCAAATAATTCAAATAAAGATATAATAATAATGGATATTACCGGTGTACGCGTTATAAAGGTGTCTCAGAAATGCTTAGTTCCCCGCGTCCCGCACCACCCCCTCCGTTCGCCTCGCCCGATCACACTTTTCGTAACGCATTCACCAGCTTACTCCCCTAGTCAATCGTGCGTAAAGAAGTTTTACTACAAAAATAAAAAAAATGATGAATAATGTCCGTATTAAAATCAAATAAACCAACTAACTAAGTATACTCTATCTATCTATCTGTCTAACATAATATTTTCAATGCATGTTTTGTGATTAAAAATCACAAAATCAATCATGATTTTTATTGTAAAATTGCGCGGCGCCGGCGCAAGAGTTGTTACAAAACTGAAATCGTAAAACAATACCGACCGACGAATAAAGTTTTTGTCTCCTTATCAATCGAACACGAAGCGGTGCCAACTACTCTATGTGTGTGCACGGCTAATGTAATCACAGATCGAGATGAGCAATACGTAAGACAACATTGATTTACTGGATCCCGCTTAATCATAACACTGCTATACGTCGTACGTAGGTAGGTATGGACGCAGTCATTGTGTCTGATCATTGTGCTCTGCGAGTTATTGCGACATGATGATGCTGTAAAGCTGCCAAGCCATGGTGATGTAATCTGATCCACTCAACTAAAAGTGGATTGATTTATTTATTTTGTAACAATGTGTTTGTGTTATTAATCTAAGGATTACATTAAAATCCGTACATAACATACCTATTATAGTGTTTCGGATCCGCATGGAATGTATTAAGCAGTAACAGTTCAGTAAAGCGCGGTTGACTCAAAGTTGAACCTCGGGTTCAACGATACAATTTGGACTGGAGGCGCAGACCGACATCCCCGTGACATACTTTGTGTTGTCGCGAGAGGCGAACAGGGAAGCTCTGAAATTAAAGGAGTCGCTGCTATTGAGCCGTCGCTTTATCACGCATCACGCTCTGTTATGAAGTGCACCGGCAGTGTGCAGTGCATAACTCAGCCGGCGAGACGCTGCCGCCATATATCACGCTGCGATCCTTTTATATGGACAACTTAAAGAAATTGCTCCTGTCACATATTTTCAAATGTTTTTTTCCTAAAACATAATTCGTTGATTTTTTTAGGTAGCGTGAGACGAGGTCGGGTCAGCCATTGTGCGCAGTGCTTTGTGCGCCCGCCCCGCTCTGTTGCGTGCTATCTGCACGGCACGGTATGTATAAGTATCTACTGATTTGTTTAGATAATTTAATAGCCTCTCAACAAAAACTTATAATAATACCCGTAGCAAAGATAAACTGGTGATTTCCAATGAATTAATTACTAAACTTCAGTTTAAATGATTATAATATATGGTTGCACAGCCCCGGGTGTACTACACATCATTCATCATTCATCATTTCAGCCGAAAGACGTCCACTGCTGGACATTGGCCTCCCCCAAGTAGCTTGGGTCCCCCCAAGTATGCCATAATCGCCACGCTTAGCAGGCGGGTTGGCGATCGCAGTTGGTTGGTTTAATACTCAGAGAACGCTGCTGCCCATCCTCCCTTAGTCGCCTTTTACGACACTCATGAGAAGAGATAGGATATAGATATAGGTGTACCTACTCTACTTACTACACATCAACACATAATTAAATCACGCTATATAGAACCTGCACTAAACATAACTGCAAAAAAAATTATAGTATTACACTATACACATCAGATAACTTTTGGAGCAGCAGAGCGGCAGGTACCCACGCGTGGAACCTGGATCAGGTAGCACCGGGACTGCGACGGTTCGCGTTTTTTACTGGCTCACCTGAAGCTCGCCGCTTCCCCGAATCTGCGCAGCCTCCTCGCACCGACACGAGCATTCGTTTCTGTAATAACAGTAATATCTCAACGTTGTAAACAATCTCATTTTCTTGGAATTAAGCTTGATCATTTATTACGATGTATTTCTAACAAATATTGACATTGCAGGTGCCAAGTTTGGTTTCAGAAAATAAATAATTAATGAATTTGCACTGATCAAAATTTAATTTAATTTTTATTTTATTTTTATTTAAAATGACAATAAACTTTAAAAAAAAGTAAAAACTGACTTCAAAATAATGAAATAATCTTTGTGAAACAGTTTAGGAAGTAGGTGCCTTTGATTCGGTTTGATTTAATAAAAAAAATTGCACGGCCTTCCTAAACTGTTCAAGTCTCTGGGATTCGTCATGAGGCAAGCAGCTCGATTTCAGGACAGGGGTACAGTCATTGTCCTGTACTTTGCTTTTGTGCGCAGTATCTTGGAGTTCAACTCCATTATCTGGGATCCACATGAAGTGAAGTACAGGATAATGATTGAACGTGTGCAGCGCAAGTTTGCACGTTATCTGTACAAGAAACTATTTGGCTATTATCCTTTTTTATATCCATCTCTGTTTGTATCCGGTATGGTTGGCTTAAATACGTTAGAGTTAAGGCGAAAATGTGCGTTAATGGTAAATTATTACTTAACTATAAACGGCAAGATCGACAATCCAACAAGCCTCGCTCGCTGTTCCCTATCCGCGCCTGACAAGTACACACGGCTGCGCGCGCGCCATCTTCTGGCGGCGCCATTGTCACGCACATGCACTTCCCAGTATGCTCCAAGTAATAATGCTGTTTCATTGCTCAACGCTCTGATTGCTGAACAACCAGAAGTCGATGTTTTTTATACCAAAATAAACCAATTTGTCAGCTTTTGTCATAAATTTTTAACTGATTATAATTAGACTTATAAGAATTATATATGTACCTAAATTATAACTTAGCCTACTGTACGTGTTGGGCAACTGTAAGTACAGTAGGCAGCTGTTAAATAAATAAATAAATAAACTGTTTCACAAAAAATATTTTATTATTGTGAAGTCAGTTTTTACTTTTTTAAAGTTATTGTTATTTATGTTATTGTTGTTTATTTTTCTATTTTTAGTGGCATTAACAATAGAAAGACAAGCGATTGCTGCAATCCCCGATGATTTGCTATCATCCATTGAAGAGTTCCCTTCTTTATTTCAGAAGTTCTTCATCGGATTTTCACCAAATGATACTTTTTGACTGTGATAAATGCTTGATTTGTTGATGAAAATACCAAAATCGCTATATGTATGCCTATAATATTTGAGGAGTTCCCTCAATTCCACATGGATCCCATTATCAGAACTGTATTTTGATAGAAATAGAACCAATCTAGAACCTTTCAAATATTTTTTTTTTTCCAAATCGGTTTATAAATGACGGAGACCTGAGGTAACAAATATATAAAAAAACTTTTTAACAAAAAATAAAACCGACTTCAAAAACCTTAACTAAAAAGTAAAAAATAATCATTGTATGTATTTTAAAATCTTAACTGAAACAACATTTTTAAGGCGGCGCGTGGTTGACCCTTTGCGTCATGTAATGTACAGTCCAGCGCAATATCTATATTAAAAACAGTTTATGTGAACGTACATGAAAATCACGCGCCGCCTTCAAAATGTTGTTTAAGTTAAGATTTTAAAATACATACAATGATTATTTTTTACTTTTTAGTTAAGGTTTTTGAAGTCGGTTTTATTTTTTGTTAAAAAGTTTTTATTTCATACTTTTTAGTTGAGGATTGATTCATAAATGTTTATATAACCAATTTGAGAATATATTTTTATTAATCTTTGCCATCCCACTGCTGGGCAAAGGTCTCGCTCATGTTCTTCCAAACGTCCAATCACTATCGTGAAAAAAAAACACGCATATCGGCCAAGAATTCTCAGAATGAGGAACCAATGAGCAGATCATCTAGATACGTAAAGCTAAATTAAACTAATTTATTGAAGCTGGTTAAAAAACTACTTAACCTAAGTCAATAAAATTTATATGGGACCACCGCGCGGACTTTCTCTACCAAATAAAAAAACAACCACGTAAATCGGCCCACGAATCTCGGAGTAATCGGTGTACATACATGAAAAAAAAAAAAAAAAAAAAAAAAAAACCCGCGGAATACATAACCTCCTCCTTTTTTTGAAGTCGGTTAAAAAATACAATCGAATTGAGAACGTCCTCCTTTTTTTGAAGTTGGTTAAAAATGGGAACATTATACTAGTATCTAGCTATTACATATTTACGCAGAAAGCTAACGAAGACAAGGGTGATGGTGGACTACTAAGTAGTTGAAAAGCATACAAAATATTATATTCCTGTATTTTTTTCCATAATTCATCACAACAGAATTTTCGTTTATATCCTTTATATTAGTATTTTTTCCGAAAAAAAGTTATGTAAATGAATTCTAACAAAATAACTTATATATTCCGTGACTTGTGGTCGCCAGGCAAGCTCAATACAATATTGATGGTGGCATGTTGTTTTAATTCGGGTAATGTTTGCATACTACGCTGCCCACGTGCACTGGCCTGCCAGTGACGGTGACCGGTGACCGCTCGCTATGTTCCGGCCCGCTCAATGTTCAGCGAATTCAATGCAATGTTCAACTCCTGGAGATGCTCAATCATTTTGGTGAAACGGAGAAGATAATTTAGGAGAACAGTTCTAATTAGAATGCCGTACAATTGTTTCTGACCTAGGGTGGATAGAATAACTTCGTTTGTGTGCAAGCATGATTCTACTCGCAAGTTTTGTACGTGCTCCAACTTGATCCTATTTGTTGACCATGTTCCATGACAGGTCCGTAGCAATGAGTAAATGCATCACTTGAAAACTTTTATAGGTATCTTATAAGTAGAATGAAATACGCGGATGTGACGAAATTGTAAGGGTTCCGTTTTTGTCATTTCACTACGGAACCCCAAATAGCGACTGAACCATGACGTCAATACAGCTCCTCAGAGCACTGGTGTATTAGTATTGAGTGTCATGGGCCAGCAGGCACCTACCAAAGACAATTGATTTGACAAACAAGAATAACAATGAGAAGAGGGAGGCTGCCGTCCGCGGCGGCGTCAACGCATTACAACACAAATCAGATCAGATATTGATGAGTTGTGGAAGTGTGCGCACCTCCGTTACTGCCCATTGCGCACACACCACGCATCGTATGCACTAAACCACAGGCCTTTGACATCATACCAGTACCAAGTTGACGACACTTGTGTGCGTTGCACTAAATATGCATCAAATATCAGCCACTGATGCATCAATATTCGTGTCAAAACAACATATATACACCTATAACGGATCTGCAATTTACACTTTTGGTATCAAAATAATCTGTGTTTACTTAGTAATTACGTAAATTATAGAGAATCGTATAAGCTTTTCGAAATATTTGACATCCCCGAATCGGGTCAATAGTCATCTGCTTGATGCAAATTAACAAGATCTTTTTTTAACTTGGGAGAGTTCTGTTGCGAAGATATCGAAGTTAGTTGAATAAAATTACTAGGTATATCTTTTTTTGGAAAAATAACGTTCAGTGTGGCCATGACTCACAAAAGTCACAAGCCAGTTTCACACTCACTACATAAACGAAACCTATACATTAGATAACAGTAGTAGATAGCTGTTCCGTGTGGTGCCGGACATAAAGAATTGCACCACTCTATCTCTTCTCATGGGTGTCGTAAAAGGCGACTAAGGGATTCACCAGAGGATGGGCAGCAGCGTTCTCTGAGTATTTAACCAACCAACTGCGATCGCCAGCCCGCCCGCCTGCCAAGCGTGGCGATGTCCCCCCCCTTTGGGGGAGGCCTATTTATTTATTTTATTTTATTTTTAAGCTATTGCATAGCTTCTATCGCGGGCCTTGAGCGTGGAGACCGAATCCAGAAATTCCGTAACGAAAATAACCTAACACCTCCCACTCCGACCGACACAGCGGTGATACTTTTTAGTTTTGCCATCTATCGATGAATAGCAGAACTTTTAATGTCTTTTTAAAATATCACGCTTGTCTCTTTAGTTCTGCAAATCGCCTCTAGGTGGCATTGGTTGTATCGGCGTTACTGCGCATGCATAATCCCCCTCTTCACCCCGCAATCTGGTGACTCATGCCTGCTTAGAGTTTCGGCGTTAGGGCACCTCCTCTTTGTATTTACATAAAAAATGCTATGCAATAGCTTTACCGCGGCAGTCTCCGAGTGCCACACGTCTTTTTAGGGTTCCGTAGTCCTACAAGGAACCCTTATAGTTTCGTCATGTCCGTCCGTCTGTCCGTCTGTCCGTCTGTCCGTCTGTCCGTCTGTCCGTCTGTCCGTCTGTCCGTCTGTCCGTCTGTCCGTCTGTCCTAATCCTTTACAGCTTAATAACTTCTACAGTTATAAACATAAGTAAATGAAATTTTGTTAAAAAATAGTATAGATATAGATCTCAATTTTAAAAGAATAAAATCATCTTGATTACGTATTTTAGGGGTGGTGCCCATACATGTGAAATGGGGATGGAAAATATTTTTTCGCTTCACCCCCTCGTGTGGTGTATCATTGAATAGGTCTACTAAAATGATGGTAATGTTTCATACACCACTTTTTTATCAGGTGTACCATCTGCGAAATATAGCCTGCCAAAGTGGCTTGCAATGTGCCCCCCCCCGTGCCATTTCTAAACTATGCAACGTAGAAACTTATAATCTTCCACATTGATAGACCTTTGTAAAAACTCTCTTTTAAAATTATTTCGAGCATAATGTGATTATAAATTTTTGAGTTATAAAGAGAAACCTGAAAGATACTTAAAACGTCCTAGTTCAAAGGTCATTGACCTTAGAGAAAAATTATCATAGCAAAGAATGCTCCTTTAGCTACTTTCTATTCGAAAAAATCACAAAAAGTAACTTTGTGTTATTACGACATGACAAAATTCTTAAATTTGGCGCCATCTAGCGGCGTCTAACAACACTCTCTAAGTCGCCAATGCTGCCGTCAAGTGACGTCTATTGCATTTGGCACTGTATAGCGCCATCTAGCGGCTATTGACAACACTCTCTGAGTCGCCAATGCTGCCGTCTATTGCAAAAACTAAAATAGCCATGATTAATATTCGATTTGATTTGTTTGTAACACCTACTTAAGGAACCCTATAATACTGAGCATGGCCCGACATGCTCTTGGCCGGTTTTTTTATATTTATTTAGCACACCAACAGCATAATCACAACAATGCATATAGACAAAGACACTAAAAAGTATAGCTTACATAGTGATTACACAAATTATAGGCATGCAGTATGTCCAGTAGTGAACGTTTTTCGGCTGAAATGATGATGATAATGAGTAGCTAATAAGACGCACTGGTGTGGTAGCTATTTGTTGCATTCCAAGATAAACTCGATTCTAATCTTAATAAAAATCGAGTCGGAATCAATGGTGCCTGTAGTACAGATCGCAGCTAATTAACACCGTGAACTTATTTGTAACACCGTTCCTACATTGTGTCAGCATCGTGTCCCACATAAATCATAGAAACAATGTTAACAACCGGAGCAGGCCGCAGTGTGTCTGCCGCAAGCTGGACTCCGTGGAGAATCGAGCAAAGGGTTCCTCCGTGGGTTATGATTTAGGACGACACACAAAGACACAGGTGCACGTCTCGGGACCCGCGTCCGTTCCGTTTCTATAGAAGTGATAACATCTCCGGGGTGTTGCTACTCGATGTCTATTAACACGTGAGCTCGTGTCGGTGTGTGTGGGTGTCAGTGACAGTTTGGGGTAGGTGTGTGTGTCAGTGTGAGTGAGTACCACTGCAGATTTATCGCATACGTGCGTATTCCGACACTCACGAACTTTCCGTTGATTTACTAGAAAATGTTGATAAGGATCTGACTGATCAACCTGACTGGATGCGAATAGGAGCTGTTAGGTATTTTTGGTAATAAAACACTCTGGTCACTTAAGTATGTAATAGGTAAAGCATCCAGCAAGTTTGTTTCACATACCTATGACTTACTTGTGTAAGTGTCCGGTGCATATGTTTGATAAATCATCATGTATCTGGTGACAGCATTTGTTATACAAAGTGCCTATCCATTATTATTATAAAAAACATTTAACTGGATTACATCGCGTATATCATTTATTTATTTAACAAAAATGAAATTAGTTTTCCTGACGTTTCGAAAGCTTTAACCGGATTGCATTGCGTCCGTCCGACGCAATCCGGTTATACTGGTTTTAACCGTTTTTAGGGTTCCGTACCCGAAGGGTGCCAAACGGGACCCTATTACTCTCGCTACGCTGTCCGTCCGTCCGTCCGTCCGCCCGTCTATCTGTCACAGGGCTGTATCTTTTGAACGATAATAGGTAACCGGTTGAATTTTTTTCAGAATAGGTATGTGTTGCCTTGAGCTTTATCACGACAAATACTAAAAACAAAAAAAGTCTAAAACCAAATGGGGTCCCCATACAAGAAACCTCAAAAAAAATGAATTTTTTTCAGCGTTTTTGTTCCTGCTCTATCTTCAAAACGGATATATATACCAGCGTGAAACTTGGTCAGATTATAGTGCATATTATGTAGTTTAGCAACAAATACTAAAAATAAGACAAACATAGATATATGTGGTGGTACCTGCGTAAGAAAGACATGCAAAAATTCATATTTCGCGGACTGGCGTTGATGTCTTTTTGATAAACTCTCGTAAATTAAATCAGTTTATATGGGGTATCTGGTCGTTGAGAGGTACGGAACCCTTACTGCGCGAGTCCGACTAGCACTTGGCCGGTTTTTATTACCTATAACGTGTAGTGATCGCGAAAACCCAAGACATTATTAAAGAGCCTATCATTATAAGTTGACTTCTGGGTTTGGCTTAAAAATAAAACAATAATAACGCGACCCACCGATTTTCTATGGAGTAAGTATTAGTAGAACCTACGTATTAATTTAATGTTTATTACAAAATAAAAATCTGAAAGGCATAATTGTCGAAGGTGAAGCGTGGAGTAGGCGTCGAGGCGGTGGTGTGTACGTAACGAGTGGTGAGTGCGGCGCGTGTGCTTGTGTGCGTGACGTGGAGGGTCGCAGCTTTCGCGCCTGGCCGCGTTTTAATTACAGCGGCGCGCAGCTCGCGGGCCGCGGCCATTGTCGCGTCGAGGGTTATCTCTCAATTATCTGTAATCACGTCTGCGTACACAACACACAAAACATTTTTATAAGCTTCCGATGTTTCTGTGATGAGACGAAGCAAGCAGATTTAATATGCAAATTAGACGTCGTTTGCAGATCCCTATTTAGAAGAAGTTAATTACGTTCGCATAGTGTTTGAATCGATCAGCATTTACTTTTGTATTACCTACTAGGTAGCTTCTAATGTTTCTATGTATACATTTCTATTAGTTGATGATGTTTTCATCTTCATCACCAGCATCCTGTATCCAGGATTGGAAATGGGCTCTCTGCTACGTGGCTCGACAGCTATACCGAATGGTAATTTTTTTTTCTTCTCCGTGATATGGCTTTTGATTTTTCATCAAAACGTAAGTACCTATTGATAGTAAGGAACACAATGATAATTAATTTTACCTCAGTACGTACGTACGTACGTTTCGTTTGATGAAAAATAAACCTAAAAAATTTATCGTATATAAAAAAAGACAGAAATGTCAGGGAGGCTGGAAGTAATAAATGTCTAATTGAGAAGGAGACGCATGTCCAAACTGCGGGCGGCGCGCGGCGGTCTCTGTTAATGTATTCGCGAAATAGTTTAATTTAGCGGCGACATCTATCGGGCTTGTTTGCCGGGCGACAATTTTCATTAGAGAGGTTGATCCGGGCTTATTGCTGGCCGGGATTACACCCCCCTCCCCTGCCCCACCAGGGACGGCTGGACAAATTAAAACTAAGACGAATGCTCGCGTCAACCCGATACACCAACGTTATAAAGTTGCGTACTCATTTGTAGGTATTATTATTTTTAATAAACGGATACTAAAAGTTCTGGGTTTATTGATCAGCTACTCTTATTGAGATTATTTTATTATTTTAAACGCATTTATGCTTGCGAAGCGAAATCCAATGATTAAAATCGTGGAAAGAAAAAATCGCTCACGAGCAGGATTCGAACCTGCGACTCCTGGCTTTTCTTTTTCTTTGTTTTCTTTCTAAAATTTTAATCTTATTGAGATGTTATTAATTTTATGGCTTTCTTTTTATTACTCACTGTCAAAGTAACAGCAGCTAAGGTATTTGAATTAGGAAATACAAGGATCTTTTTCTTTACTCCAAAGACTTTTTCTGTCGTGTCAGTATGAGGTTTACGATTAGAGCGCATGCCTAGGTGAAAAGATTATTCTAGACTGTTCATAAAAGTTGAGAGCCGACTAACAGGTGTCCAGGGCACACGAGCACCTGGTAGCGAGATTGACTACCCGGTGCCCAGAGCGCCTGGGCATCTGGTAGCGAGGCTAACTACCCAGTGCCTAGGGCGTCCCGGAATCTGGTAACGGGGCTGACTACCTGGTGCTCAGTGCATCTGGGCACCTGTTAGGGAGACGGACTACCCGATGCCCAGAGCACCCGGACACCTGTTAGCGAGGCTGACGACCCGGTGCCCAGGGCGCCCGAGCATCTGGCAGCGAGGCTGACTACGCGATGCCCAGGGTAACCGGGCGTGCCGGACGTGAGGACCAAGGACTGTTCATTTTCCTTCACACGGAAACACAGCGATGCAAACAATAAATTATTGTTTGGCGGCAGATATCGGTACGGTGCGGTACGTTTCAATATTACAGACTTTCATGGCGTGTTGTTTGACGTTTGGTTTTGTAAATTGAAAAACAATGCAAAATTTTAAACAAACCCGTACATCAAAACAGCCCGTGGTCCCAATCAATGCGGTCTTTATGAACATTGACGTATAACGGATCATTAGGGCATCGGTTTAATGGCATTAGCTACCCTTTGAGTCGCGCCCCCCGCGGCGCCATTGTGCCACAGCGGTCACACGCCGCAATATGCGACTACTTCACCACACCAAGTACACACACAGTAGCACCACGGCGATAGCAAACACACGCAGACAACCAATGGTCCAGCGGTGCACCATGCACAGTTCCCGACCAACACGTACAAGGATGTTCACCTAATTTGCCAAGAAGTTATTCTTGTTTATATTCATATTCATTTATATTGTAAAGTCAATTTACACATTAATAAACTTCAGGGGCTCGTGGCTAAGTAGCAAGCGTGTGGATTGTACGATCTGCAAGGTTAAGCTGCACTAGCCGCCGTTAGTCTGTGGATGGGTGACCGTTTCGTTACACATCGAGACCCCTTCGTGCCTCGGAGAGCACGTAAAGCCGTCGGTCCTGCGCCTGATCTCTCTCCGGTCGTGTCGAATTGCCGTCCCATCGGATTATGAGAGTGAGGGAATAGAGAGTGCACCTGTGTTTGTGCACACACTTGTGCACTATAATATGTCCCGCGCAGATGGCTAGTCTCCATTGAGATTGGCGGCCGTGACCGAAATTCGGCCGGGAGGACATTAATAAACTTAATAATTTATTTTATTTGACAATGCATGATTGTGCTGAAAACAACAAGGCGGAGATAAAAAGTAATACTGTGTGCAATCCGTGTCTGCTGCAGTGGCTTCACTCTACTTCAGTGAAGATACACAAGTGTGTCTGTCGGTATGGCAGTCGGCAGTGGGCCTTCTGTTTCGCATTGTAAGGGTTGTTTCGTGTTTGTTTGCGCTATTGACAAACAATTCATTAGACCGCCACGCGACGCTGCGCAACGTTCGATTGATTGACACCCCTAACACACACCATACACACTATTTAATATTGTTTATTGGAAATATTTCAATCTTCAATCAAGTCTTTGTGAAAGTTGCGCTAAATTCACAGCGGTGTAGGTAAGCGAATATTGTGTTCTTTGTTTCATGAGTTTTATCGCTTTATTTTAAAATAGCATAGGTATTGCTTAAGCAATACCTATGCTTATACGTAATGCTTTTTCGTACATAAGGTGACTGGTGATGGATTGTTGTGATTACTATATGTATACTTTTATTGATGCTTACTTGATTATTGTATCTAGAGCATTATTTATAGTATCTATAACTAGTATTTTTCCCTCGACTTCAGCCGCGTTTAATTAGGTTGATCAAATGATCACAGAAAGACCTAATTGTTCACCCCTCAGGAACTGTTTATCTTTCCGGGATAAAAGGTAGCCTACATGTTAATCCGGGGTATGGTCTATACGAATTTCATCTAAATTCATTCAGGTGTTTCAGTGTGATTGAGTATGTTGTGGTTGGCTTCCAGTCTAACCAGATGCGGCTGAACATCAGTATTGTACACGAAGCGACTGCCATCAGACCCCTGCAACCCAGTTACTGGGTAATACTGATCTCCTAAGGTTAGACAAGTTGTCAGAGACTAACCAGACCGTAACGACTGCCATAGATATTCGTATGATAACTGGGACCGACAGCTGAACGTGCTCTCCGAGGCACGTGCCACGAAACGGTCACCCATCTAAGGAATGACCGCGGCTATAGCAGCTTAACCTCGCAGATCTTGCAATCCACGCGGTTATTACTTAGCCACGAGCCCCTCCGATTGAAGGGCAGACAAACAAACAAACCAACATCCATACTGTCGCATTTATAACATTAATTCAATTCAATTCTTTATTGCATGTGTTTACAAGAACTAGTAGCATTATTTAGTAGTATCTAATTGTTCCATATTACTGTCTCACTGTTGGACACGGATCGTCTCATACAAACCTTTTGTCTTCGGTGGTCAGGGTGAAAATCGGTTCTTTAACTTAATTTATGTAGACTTTTTGTCAAACATTAAATAGAATTTCAATTCTCAGTCATAATTGGGGTGCATTAAAAGAGCCTCCACGAGTGACGCTATTTAATTGATCGTCAGGCGCACCCTGGGCAGTCAGCCCCGCTACCAACCTGCTGACTGGCTAATATTTTTCCCACGGCATGAGCTATTATCATTATGTAGCTCATGTCGACACGATAGAAGAAGAAGTGATAACTGAAGAAGAAAAGTCTGTGAAGTTTAAAATTGAACTTGATAAAACACAAGGGCTTAGATTATTTGTCTGTCTCCCAATTATGAGTCAATTAAATAAAAGTGTTGTGTCGAAGTGCTTCTTCGCTGTAAAGTGTTGATCTGAGCGCGGCGCGGCTCCACAGGGCGCGGCTCAACAAGGCGCGGCTCCACAGGGCGCGGCCCCGTCACATCTACGCCAGACGGGATTTGCATCACAAACAAGGCTCTTGATTGTTATAATACCTAACATTAATTGAACACAACAAATTCAAGTGCTTACTAAATATTATATTATGTAGCCTATACATTAGGTATATTGTATTATTGAAAAAAAAATCAGCCAAGTGTGTGCAGTTATTAGCGCCCGCCTCAGCAGCGACGTAATATCCTTTCGACCGCGACGGCAATTGATTTTCACAACCAGCCACGAAAGTGGTATTTTCTTCTTTTCTGGCAACTGGTTGCGAGATGAAGGAGTGTTTTTTTTTTCGTTTTTTTCGACTTAATACGCAACCTAAAGTTAGATTTAATTAAATCTGGCTTTAAAACTTTATTTTGAACTCGCACTTGATAGATTTTTTCTTTTTTAATAGTTTAAAAAAGAAAAAATCTATCAAGTGCGAGTCGGACTCACGCAGTAAGGCTTGCGTCCCATCCATCGACCTGATACCTTAACTTCACTAAAGATGTAGCAAACTTATAAATAAACTAGCGGACCCGGCAGACGTCGTCCTGCCCGGAAAAGCAGCGCCACATATAATTAAAATCGTCCCTGCCATTTAGGAGAAGATCAGTGACATACAGACAGAAGGGCCACCTACCGGATCCAATTGTGTTTTCACACCATCCAGGAAACCATTGAAATATTCACAAAAAAATTCATCCAAATCGGTTCAGCTGTTTAGGAGGAGTTAGGCGACAATCAGATGTACAGAAGAAATAAATATTCGCGGCTTCACTCGCGTTAAATTCTGCTAACCCACGTGACGGATCCTGTTAATTCAGTCCAGTCCAGTCCAGTTCCATCCATCCATCCATCCATCCTTTTATTCGGACCGTCCAGTCCAGTCCAGTCACTATCCCACTATCCCACTATCTCACCCCATGTCCAGTCCCGTCCCATGTCCCGTCCCGTCCGGTTTAGGAGTCCATTGAGGACAAACATTGTGACACGAGATTTATATATATAAATCTCGTGTCACAGTCGTGTCGTGTCGTGTGGTAGTAGAAAGAGACGCAAATATCTTATCTTAATATATATTAAGATAAGATATTTGCGTCTCTTTCTACTACCACACGTTACCTTATTTTACCACGTTTTGATAAACTCCCTTCAGTCTTGTCTGTCTGTTCAGTACATTGTAAACTAACTTCCCGATGGGCTAGAGACTTGAAGCTTTAAACTTAGGTCAGATCTGGATGACAATGCAATATTAACTCGCTTTCCCGGGTCGGGCAAAGTGTTATTGGGTTTTTTCATTTGGAAATTCTCAGTAGCAGCCCGGAGTCTGGATTTGTGCCCGGTTAGTGGTAATAGGCTCGCCCCCTATTACATGGGACTCTAACATAACTGGCGAAATGTGGGTGTACTATTACACCTCTGCCTTCCCCTTCGGGGAAATACAGGCGTGATGTTATGTTATGTTACTATATATGTAGTAGTATGCACTACAACCACACAAAGTTCAAACGAGTGAGTTTGAGAGGGAGTGTGAAGTAAAACGGCCGTGACATACAGACAGGCAGACAGAGGAACATGACGAAGCTGTAAGGGTTCTTTGTAGGAACTACGGAAACCTAAAAAACGCGGTCAGTGGCAACTAAAAGTTTGCAATAAGTTGATTGGTTATGTAAGCTGTCCTCCTATTAGGAATCAAGTTGAGTCAACTGGCCTAAAACAGACGTCATCGCGTCACGTTTCAGATATTCACTTCAGTTTCTGTCACAGTGAGTGCTAAATCGGATCCGAAACCGATGAATTTCAATCAAGTTCTGTTGCCCGTTTTATCTTTGACCTGTCAAAATCTTTCAAAATATCCTTCAGTGACATGCATCCATGAAACAAAGATCATTAACGATGTCATTCATTGAGTGCGTCTGTGTCGGGGCCGGCCGAGTGTCGGCTGCTGCGACAAGACAATTACACGGTGCAGGTGTCGAGTGTCGAGTGGCTCGCGTCCCGCTGTAGGCCCTCGGCGCGGTAATGAGCGCGCCCCACCGTGCTCCAGCGCGGGGGGCAGGGAGGGGGGGCGAGCTGAGGACTCTCGCCTGATATTATGTTTGTTTTGTGTTGTAACTCGCGAAGGGCGACGCGGATTTAAATGCGAAAGACTTGTGTTTCAGATCTATGTAGGGCTGGTAGTTCCTCGACCACAGTTTTTGATTAGAGCGCATAGGATAGAATAAAAGTATCTGTGAAAGGCGAACTGCTACTCCAGCCCCAAGTTCCATTAATTCCGTTTTATCATAAGATGTAGGCCACCTGACATGTACACAATACTTTTCTGCGTAGGTATTGATCTAAAATGAAAGATACTTAAAAGGTCGATCGCTATTAGGTTAATATCATTTGACACCATTATTATTCATGATTTTAGCTGGGCATATTATCATATAAAAATAAATAAATAAATATAATAACTTTTTAGGTTTTCGCGATCACTACACATTAAAAAAAAAAAAAAAAAAAAATTATATATCTTCGGGACATTTTTACACAGCACCATCTAGTCCCAAACTAAGCAGAGCTTGTGATATGGGTACTAGACAATGGATGTAATACTTATATACTTTTATTTTTTTGTAAATACATACTTATAATACATAAGAAACACCCAGACCAACACAAACACTTATGTTCATCACACAAATATTTGTGTCCTGTGGGAATCGAACCCACCCCTTTGTGATCAGCAGTCCGACCCTCGAACCACTAGACCACAGACGTTGTCGTCATCAATTTTGATCTGATATTACGGCCTGTATGTACACACGGCTACACATCAAGCTGTACATTTCCAGTATAAACTGATCTCGCATTGTATAGGTTTTCCTTACAACGCGAGGTCAGCCTTTACTGGTTTTGTACAGCTTGATGTGTAGCCGTGTGTACAAGTATAATGTGGCAGCCCTGGCTGGCTCAGCGGTGGGCGGCGCCAGGGGTGCAGCATCGTTGAAGGTGTTATTTTTATTTGCAGGCGTGAGTGCTGCCTCGCCGGCGACGGCGACGGCTGCAAACAATCGTCATTATGTTCAAACAACACCATGTTGATCCTCTCCGCCCTTTCAACGAGTACCTATTGGGATTTCTGCTAAATTCAGACACTCAAAATTGTCTCAGTTTATGCTATTTGCAGAAACGTTACACCTCCGGCTTTTATTCAGGTATTTCCACAGACCAAAAGAAGAAGATTATTATTATACTTATTCTTTTAGTCTGAGGGTATTTCACAGAAATTAGTTTAGGTAGGTACCTACAGTTTTTCTTCACTCTGGATTTTCAAAGTTGCGGTAGTCGTTATTTTAGCATTATATAAATTTACAGCTGGACTTTCGATCAGTAAAATTTAGCACAATTATTACATAACATAAAAATAATAGGTATCATGCTTGTATTTCCCCGAAGCAGTAGGTCGAGTGTAGTACCCCCACATTTCGCCAGTTATGTTTACGTTCCATCATGTAATAGAAGGCGAAACAATGATTGTCATATCAATTGTATACATACATATATATTATCACGCCTGTTTCCCATTGGCGTAGGCAGAGACTATGGATTTTCACCTGCTACGATCCTGACACACCTCTTTCGCTTCATCTACGTTCATTAACCTCGTCATACATGCTCGTCGGTTTAGAGTACTCTTAACCTGGCATTTTTTGAGAACGTCCCGCGATTTGATCAATTGTAAGTAATGTTTTATCTATGTAGATTCCTATCTCCTGCCGTTCGCTTTCCTAATTCTCCCACAAACAACACGGGCAGTTCAACTGGCCTGTTCTTCAGAAGATATCCTCGTAAGACAGTTGCTCCCCGTCGACGGCGATGCCCGCTGGCCGCCGGCGCCGGCTCGTGTGCACGCGTCACGTGCAGTGCGCGTCGTGCCGAGATCCCGGCGATCTTCACTAGTTCCGCCGTGCGCGTACCTTTGTAGCTGATCGTATCTCAGAGCCGCTTCCTGTCGCTGGTCGTGTGTGGTCTGGCGTCACAGTAGGAGGCACCACCACCTTACTACACAGAGTGACTGGTGTGATCTATTTGCTACAACTAGGGCCTAGAATTTGCAAGACGTGCTGCCACTAAGTACCTAAATTAGGAGTAAACGTTTTTCAGGAACTGCAACAAAAAAAGATAACCAGACAAATAAAATTGACCTATCTATTCCATTATTCAATCTTATACATTAAGCGACTTGGGTTATGTTTTCTCATTATTTTATTATTTTAACCGACTTCAAAAAAAGGAGGAGGTTATTATATTGACTTAGGTTGAGCAGTTTTTTAACCAGCTTCAATAAATCAGTTTATTTTAGCTTCGCCTATCTAGATGATCTGCTCATTGGTTCGTTTTTCTGAGAATTCTTGGGCGATTCGCGTGTTTTTTTTTTTCACGATATTGATTTGACGTTTGGAAGAACATGAGCGAGACCTTTGCCCAGCAGTGGGATAGCAAAGGTTACTAAAAAACACATTCTCAAATTGGTTCTATAAACATTTATGAATCAAACCTCGCAATTATCAACTAAAAAGTATGAAATAAAAACTTTTTAACAAAAAATAAAACTAAAAAGTAAAAAATAATAATTGTATGTATTTTAAAATCTTAACATAAACCAACATTTTGAAGGCGGCGTGTGATTTTCATGTACGTTCACATAAACTGTTTTTTACTATAGATATGCGCTCGACTGTATAATATTATATTTACATGACGCAAAGGGTCAATCACGCGCCGCCTTCAAAATGTTGGTTTATGTTAAGATTTTAAAATACATACAGATTATTTTTTACTTTTTAGTTAAGGTTTTTAAAGTCGGTTTTATTTTTTGTTAAAAAGTTTTTAACGCATTGATACGCATGCGGACTGAAATCTAACGACTCACATTGTGGAAAGAAAAAATCGCTCACGAGCAGGATTCGAACCTGCACACTGAACTGAACACTTTTTATTAGTAATATATCGCCGACGTCACCCATAGACGTTACCTAGTGGAAGTTAAATTCGATACCACGAGCAGTGTTCACGGTAGCTTAGTGGCTATTAAAGCACTGGCGTACTGAGCCAGGAGTCGCAGGTTTGAATCCTGCTCGTGAGCGATTTTTTCTTTCCACAATTTAAGTCGTTATGTTTTCTTGTTACACAGCATTTAATCAATCACGTTTAAACCCCAATTATGTTTAAATTCGATTGAAAACGGGAAGATATATATTACATATTTTTTTGTTTTTAGTTAAGTTAGATACTTTCACCTTAATTTTAAGTTAGCTCAGTCATTAATTTTGTACATGCGTGGTCTCCTGTAAGTGAAGGAGTACACCAGATAGAATCCTGTATCTGTCACTTGTGTTTTTTTGTTGTTTTTTGTGTATATCTTTTATTGGAGGTCCTCAATAATATAAATTTATTAATTCAGTCAAGAAACGCAATGTGGTCCCTGAGTGCATGAGGCTAATGGTGGACTTCAGTGCCTCCAAAGGGATTCTTTCTGGAAGAGCACTTAAATCAAGAAAACTGTTAGATCACAGTTTTATGAGTTTAAAAAATTTCATTCTTGACGACGTTGTGGCCTGGTGGTTCGAGTGTTGGACTGCTGATCACGAGGTCGTGGGTTCGATTCCCACAGGACACAAATATCTGTGTGATGATCATAAGTGTTTCTGTTGGTCTGGGTGTTTCTTATGTATTATAAGTATGTATTTACAAAAAAAAAAAAACATTGTACCCTTAGCACAAGCTCTGCTTAGTTTGGGACTAGATGGTGCTGTGTAAAAAATTACCTAAAATATGTATTTATTATTTATTTTACCGGTTGACTGTAACGTGAGTAGCAGTTACTTATCGATAAGAAAAAGTCACCCTTTTATAAATATGCACCTACCTATGCATGACATCTGACCATACCTACTAGTAAACCACCTACCTATCACCGTTATCACTATCACCGTTACCCTTATCACTGTTGACCTATCAGTAAATAAAAGCAAACGTAATCAAAACGGATAAAATAATAAGTTGTTGTTGTTGTGTTGTACTTGTTACTCAAAGCATCAGAGTTAGTTTGGAAGGCGATATCTTGCACTAAATAGTGTACGAGTGTAATCGAACATCATTACATTTTTGAAAACGGGACGCATCCTAAAAATAAACAGACGACCGTCGCGAGCTTATCGCGAAAAGGCGCGAAGATTTGGCGAGCGCGGCCCGCCCACGCGCGCTCCGCCAATGAGCGCGCCGCTCGCCAGCCATTGGACGACGTTTGCCGCCGAAACGCGAGGAAAAAACGCGCCACATGAAAAACAATGGCACTCACTTGCACGGGCAGCACTCGAGCCCGCTCATTGTGCGTTGCCCGCTGTAGCCTGACCCCGGCGCGCACTGCCCGCCCCCCCGCACTGGCCCGCGGTGGAGGTCGCACGGGAGGCAGGGCGGGCCACTTGTTTTGGTCGGCAGCACTCGGTCTTGTTCAATGTGTACGTAGGTATACATTGCATGTTAAGTGATGTCACAGAGTGACACGCTAGTGTGGGGACGCATGCATGCGCGTGCGGCTGTGTGCGTGATGTTTTGTCATGTTCACAACAGGTGGCGCGCGACACGCGGCCTGGCCGGGAGCCTGTCTGCTCTAGCCACCCTGGTATTTACTATAAGAACTATTAGATACTTTACCCATATAAGTACATGTGCACGCAAGACTGGTTTGCATCATCGGTTCATCACTCATAGCAGTTATTGCCATTCACTTATAAAATAATAGCCTGTCACAGTGTTATACAGAAAAATACGCGCGAGCTTCATATGATGTGTAACATCTGACATCTCACCTGGGTAATAATTATTCATTATTACTCACTTGCATTTTTTATCAATGATCTGCACTTTTTTAGACACTTAACTTATAGTTTCAACAGTAAATACATTTTAATAATATAGTTTACACATATAAATTTGTTTATAGAAGCACACTTTATACACAACATAGTAAGTTAAGCGCACAGCTGATGGATCTCAGTACCAACCTCTCGGAAAATGGCATAATGCCATCTGACGGTCAACTCTAGCACGGCGCGCGCTCATTGGTCAAATCAAATAGCGCGCGCTTCCCCGGTTTCCTGTTACACACTTCCGTCCCTTTTCGCGATCACTCCCACGGATTGCAGGAAAGCTAGAGGAAAGATGTTAGACATCAAAAATTCAAAACTCAGCAAAGGATTTGTACAGATGGCCTATAGGTATAAAATTACCCAGGTCACAGGATAGTCTCACTTAAATTATTCTTGTGGGTTTCGCTCATAGAAATCTAAATAAAGGTAATAGAAGTGACAAGGGCGCGTGAACTTATCGCCGCGTACAGGTGTCCTTTAGGATACCAGTGTGCGAACCGTTTGCTTGATCATCAGTGCTGTTTTGGACGCAGAGTCATAAAATTGTATTTTGCAAGAAATCTAGCAGCGGATTTTTTTGGCTTAATTTATTTTGCATTGAATGCTAGAAACATGGTGGCCGTGATTGCATATTTATGTGTTGGTAGTGGAAAACCGGCGACATGCATTCCCGTAGTAAAAGACAGTAGGTAACATTTCTATTAGGTAGGTACCTTCTTTGTTATATAGGTTTCTATGGTTGCCATATGCACCAAGTATGGCATTCATCAAAACAGTTATGAAATCGTAGAATAGAAAGCATATTAATACAAATTAAAATGACAAAACGCAATAAATATTATAGGTACCCATAACATAAAAAATGCATAACGGTTGTCTATAAGAAATTGCTTTAAGCGATAAGACCGCCAAATGCTCATGTTTGATATTAATTTATTTTTATTTTTATGGTGTGCAAGCGATAAAGTATACTCTATGTATCTATTTACAGTGTGACGATTGCTATAATTGAACTCATGCATTCATATCAACAAACAATTTTGAAATAAGTATTTTTCTACTCATTGTAGACATGTAAGGTTCCTTAATAGTAAGATTTGTTCCTAACAACCTAAATTACCAATTCCCACTATATGAGATTTATTTTTGAGCCTCCACGAGTGACGATATTTAATTGTACGTCCGGCGCAGTCTGACTCTGGGCATTCAGTCCCGCTACCAACCTGCTGTCGTAAGTGATTTATTTCATAATATAAATACATTTGTGTCGAAATTAAACAGAATGTGTAAATAAGCTACACAATAACATAATACTAAATGGAATAATATTTTTCCAAAACATAAACCAATGATCTACATAAAATCTGACTGGCTAATCTTTTCCCCACGGCATGAGATATATTATCAATAAGTAGCTCATTTTAATTCGATACGACGAGCAGATTTCACGGTAGCAAGCGGCTAAAGCACTGGTGTACTGAACCAGGAGCCACAGGTTCGAATCTTACTCGTGAGAGAATTTTTCTTTCCACAATTTATATATTTGTATGCCGTTTTTCATTACTCTAAAATCAACGTCGTGGTTCCTGTTAACAAAATTCTCTCACCTCATCTTCCTATTAAAGTGAATCATCCTGTATCAGTGATACACTATTGTACACACAGCATACGCATGAAGCTGAAGGAAAACCATATTGGTTGACGATGTCTGTGCTCTACTGGTTCGAGTGTCGGACTGCTAATCACGACGTCGTGGGTTCGATTCCTACAGGACACAAATATTTGTGTGATGAACATAAGTGTTTGTGTTGGTCTGGGAGTTTCTTATGTATTATAAGTATGTATTTACAAAAAAAAAGTATATAAGTATTACATCCATTGTGTAGTACCCATAGTACAAGTTCTGCTTCGTTTGGGACTAGATGGTGATGTGTAAAAATGTCCCAAAAACATTATATATATTTATTAACATCATTTATATTTATTTTATATCATCATCATCATTTCGGCCGAAAGACGTCCACTGCTGGACATAGGCCTCTCCCAAGCATAGCCACAAGCCACAACTACCAGTCCTGCGCATTCCGCATCCAGCGGATTCCCACGCCCTTCACCAGGTCGTCGGTCCACCTTGTGGGGGGCCTACCCACGCTGCGCCTTCCAGTACGCGGTCGCCACTCCAGAACTTTACTGCCCCATCGGCCATCTGTTCTGCGAGCAATGTGCCCCGCCCACTGCCACTTAAGTTTGGCAGCTCATGGCCACTCACTTACTCAGCTCTAGTATAACCCCTTCATGGAATAGGTCGAATTACAAATCATCCTGTATATTTATGAATCCAATACCTACTGTTTAAATAATTATGATCGTAATGGTCTTTATGTAAATATATGCCTGTGGCTGTACACATATTATTGAGTATGACCTGTCACATACTAATGAACTTGCTTGCTACAATTTTATGAAACTTTAATATGCTTAGATATTTATGAAATCTGGAATAATAATAAATAATAATAAAAACATTTTTATTTCACATAAATGGTGGAATGGTCCAGATATTAACGAACTCGACTGTACCTACCTAGTATGAATTTTAAAGATTTATTTCTGAATACATCCTGTTTACGTCGTTTCAGTTCTTTTAACACGCCGTCAGTTTTTTTGGTTATATTAATTAACTTTTTTATTGAAGTATTTGCCTTGGTGTCATTTTAGTGAAATGACCTAACCTAATGTTAGATTTACTTTAAATCTATGACACAATGTTTGTAGTAGTGATTTCATTCTCATTAAACACCATATTAATTGGTAGCATAGAATGCAGGTGATATTTTTTTTAAGATCAGCCAACTCCTCAGACCGGTGAAGTGTCACATTCCCTTACAAGATGCAGGAGTCTAAAAGATTGATTGTGATTGTGGGTTATCATACATAGGGCAAACAAAGCGTAGTATAGCCACTAGAATTAAAGAATATATAGCTGACGTCAAGACGCACCACAAAGTCTGCAGTGTGTGAACATGTTTAAGACAAACCCAACCATTTTCTTCGATTTGATAAACCACAAGTCCTGGCGAAGGAAAACCGATATGTACCTAGAATGCTCCGTGAGGCTATTGAAATTAAAAAACATCCTAATTTTAATAGTGAAGATGGTTGGCAGCTATCACCTGTTTGGAACCCAGTTCTAAAAATAATCAAGTCCAAACAGCACGCAACACTGTAAAAGATAATGACACTGTGAGTGATTACTGCGTGCATCGAAACGATTTTAATTAATAAAAAATTGTACGGTAGATTAAAATATAAGTATTTTTTAGAAACATCTGTAAAGACGCTTGTTTTCATATATTGTAATTGTTATGGCACCTATTATTTATTAGTATGTTTCTGTGCCCTTACCGGGTTTCATGTTGAAACCAAATAAGTACCTACAGGACTTATAAATGTAACACCTATGTACACATGAATGCAATAAAAGTTTTGAGTTTTGAGTTTGAGTTTTTGTCATCTCTTCCTGCGACCACGAACGCTGCAAAGCTTTCGAAACGTCAGGAAAACCAATTTAAATAATATACGCGATGTAATCCGGTTATGTTTTATTACATCATTTATATCTTTAATAAGCATCTCAACCATGTATTATTATCTACACATGTTTTTGCAAATAAATGTATCTTTATCTTTATCTTTACAATGTGTAGTGATCGCGAAAACCTAAGAAATTATTAATCTATACTAATATTATAAGAGGAAAGATTTGTATTTTTGTATGTTTGTAATGAATAAACTCAAAAACGAGGTACTGTGCCGATTTTAAAATTTTTTTCACCATTAGAAAGCTACATTCACTCTGAGTAACATAGGCTATATTTTCATGTCCTCCCGTGCGAAGACGGGACGGGCCGCTAGCTCGATTATAAAAAAAATTAAAAAATTGGTTATTTAATTATTATTCACCCCTTCGACACAGATAATATAATACTATTGTCGATAAATTTTGTCTAGTTTCACCCAATTTCATATAGTCACTTAATGGAGACTCACACTGTATTGGTAGGATAGGATTATTGTATACCTACAATCTGCGCATATCAAAATAAATATTTTTCTTTCTTTCTTTGACCATTTTTAGGATTCCGTACCCAATGGGTGCCAAACGGGACCCTATTACTCTCGCTACGCTGTCCGTCCGTCCGTCTGTCCATCACAGGGCTCTATCTTTTGAACGGTAACAGGTAGCCGGAAGAAATTTTCTCAGAATATGTGTTGCTATGACTCTTATTACGACTAATACTAAAAATAAAAAAAGTCTAAAACCAAAGGGAATACAAGAATCCTCGAAAAACATGTTTTTTTTTCTGTTTTTCTTTCTCCTCTATCTTCAAAACGGTAATACGTACCAGAGTCAAACTTGGTTTGATTATAGTGCATACCTTCAGTTTCTATGGGGTATCAGGTCAATGGGTGGCACGGAACCCTTATTACGTGAGTCGGACTCACACCATGTCGGTTTTTTTAAAATCATTTTTTGACCAATTTGTGGTCCTTCTGAAGGATGAATAGGATCTAGATTTATTCCTACGTGGTTTCCAAAAAAGGTGATCATAGCAAGTTGTATAAAATCAAAGTTATTCTATATTTGTATTATAATAGGGTGCTTTTAGGAGTTAAATTTTTAAAAAATTTGGAGACTAGCACAGCCAACAGCAGCGCTACATAATATCTGAGCCAGTTAGTAGTTGGATGAATGAAATTCAATTATCTGCAACGCGAAAGTTTAAATGTAAATATTGAAATGCAATTAGTAGTCGTTACTCATGGACCATGGTTAAGCTAGCACAGATTAGTCTTTATGTTTTTAACAGTAGCTCTAGGCTCAAAGGCCAAAAATTCACAAGACGTGGCAAATTTCTGGGCCAGCAGCGTGTGATTACTGTGCCACTATCAGTAAATTTTTGTACCGTCGACACGAAGAAGAAGAAGAAGAAGGCCAAAAATACAGCTCGTCTCGCTTAGCTTTCTATTTCCCTGGTATTGTATATTCCATGTCTTAGATTAACTCACTAATTTTTTGTGTTACTAACAACGTAAGAAACATCAGGTACTAACAATAAAAAATTCATATTAAAAGTACTACCTAAGGAAAAAAATTACCGTCGCGAAAACAATGTAGATGTAGTATTTAGAAGACCCATGGGTAGCAACCAAGCACTCAACCCGAGTTGTGTGTGTGTGCGTGTGTGAGCAACAACACAGCTCTAAAAAACACGCCTGAGTGACATAAATATTGTATAGACGAGTTCAGAATGACTAATGAGGGCGTGCATTTTCTTGTGTCGCTCGAGCGCACCTCAAACTTTCCAGTCAGCTTCGTCTCCGCGTCGTCACGTGTACAATGCGGAGACGCGCGCGGCCCCGCAGACAGCTCGGGAATGACAGTACTTCATGATCGCCGTGTAGGGACTGTTGGACCATCGATTTTGATGCCCTAGCATGGGATCTGGAGAGATAAAATAATAAATAAAAAATAAAATAAAAATCATTTAATTCAGACCTTCACGATCCATAAAATTTAAAAATATACACATTTATAAAAACAAGAGTTTGTTAGTAAAGAGATAGCTTATATACTATGTTAGTAGACATCATTATATACACATAAACTTACGTGCAGGCTATTCCAGTGGCCACTAATGCGACTGTCCAGCCTGCTCGCTATCATTTCCAGGATGTTGTTAGTGCTGGCGCGGACTCTGCAGAGCGTTGCGGCGCTCCGCTTGCGTAGTATGGCATGGAAGCCGTCAACGTGGGCGTTCGCAAACATGCCAGACGCACTGCAAGCCCGCGGCAGCCGCAACAACACCCTGAACGCATTATTGTACTGCACGCGTAGGGCATTAAGCGATTTTTGCGTGTATTTCGACCACAGACTGCAGGTATAAAGTGATGTACAGTAGGCTCGGAAAAGGGTCACTTTAACCTGCGCCGTGCATCGGCAAAATCTGTTAGCGATCATATTCGCTCTAATCGCCAATGCCCTACGCTCCCTTTCCATGTCTGCATCATCACGTAAGTCTTTTATAAAGCTTTATTACATTCAACGACCTTAGTAATACTTCATTTATTGCTGACTAATTTTTGCGAATGCGATTTCGTTATTTAATCTCATTCATGTGAATGCCAAAACACACATTAGTTTTCTTATATTCTTAAAACCCAAGTTGTCTCTAGGATCGTACAAGACCAAGTCTATATTTTAAATTTAAATGATGCCCACTTTTCAGTGACTAAAAACATATTACAAGTGATTATTTATCAACCTAACAAGAGTTCAATAAAATGCTCTTCAAGGCAAGCTTTGAGATACATTAGCATGTGTGTGTAGCGTACTGTGCGTCCGCGCCG
Source organism: Asteroscopus sphinx (assembly GCA_949699075.1). Lineage (NCBI taxonomy): Eukaryota > Metazoa > Arthropoda > Insecta > Lepidoptera > Noctuidae > Asteroscopus > Asteroscopus sphinx. Next base: position 388,041 of record OX453006.1, read on the forward strand.
CGCAGGCGCACTCCATACTTATATTATATCATACATAGATACATCATATTATGAACACTGGCTAGTGAAGTACTGACAGCCACAACACTTATCATGATCCATTTCATCTTACAAGTTTTTTTTTGAAACTACTTACAGATATTTACAGTATTTTTTTTGGGTGAAATCAGTTAAAAACTTATCGTTATCAATTCAATTCAAAAGTTTTATAAGGATTTTATAAGGAAGAATCTAGTTGCACGGTTCCAAAATGTTGGTCCTGGAGAAGAGCCGGCAAGGAACTCCATGGAAATACTCTTTTCATGTCAAATAGTACAAATGTATGTTATTATAAATATAAATACCATTATGGCATACACTTGACACCCGTGCGCGTAACTGCATTATCGTGCCAACGTTATACATAATAGATTCAAATACACGCGACAAAATTAAATAAAGATGGGTTCTACCAATAAAACTGAACAAATTTTCTTAAGAAACGTGGGCTGTCAGTACACCAACCCACACCTTTAAAATTATCGCATGTATTTTATTTCATCCTGTATAAATGTCGATCATAATTTTATTGGTATAAAGAACTGTTAGGTTCACATACCCACCTATTATTTATATTTTAATAAAAACTGCACAAAATGTAGTTAACATTAATGAACCTAATTAATCAGTCGCGATACAATCTCGGAGGGCAATACGTTAGACGTTGAGATCTCGACAACATTTTGAACAAAAGAAATTGATAAAGAAATCAACATTTCAGATTCACTCGGAGCGCGATTGTTATCTAAGCAAATCCATGTCCGAAACTCATACAAAGACCGTCAGCCTTCACAGTTGATGGCGAAGCAGTCGATCTGAACTCAACTCTACCGTGTTTATTTTAAAGTCTTCAGTTGAGGTGGTAGAAGTGGGATGTCGTTTTGAATGACAGTTTTTTCGTGAGGTTCGCGCTAGTTTTGGAAAGTGTGTGCTAAGTCAGAGCTGGGGGGGAGGTAGTGTGCAGCGACGTGTGGCGGCGGCCCGCGCGCATTCCGCGCCGGCGCAGCTGGTTGGTATTCCGCGGCCGCGTCGCGCGCGCAAACCGAACGCGCAAAAAAGACAATGACTATCGTATTTTATACGTCCCTAAAAGTTCCATCAGCGTATTGATACGATTCGTCTGTCCTGTCCTTAAATGATGAGCCCGGACAGCTTTTGTTTTTGAAGGATTTCGTCGTTTTCACTGTCGCTGTCGCGGACATTTTTTAAGGTCAGCTATATTACATTAAATGCGTCTTTAAGAGATAACATCGTCCCTCATACATTACATTTATAAAAGCATCTTGGTTGTTTATTTTCTAACAAGTTGGAGGTTAACAAATTCTATTGATTCCTAAAATCATTGAACGGTTTGGCCGTGTGCTCTCGAGTTTCTTAATTTCAAATGGTGTCGTTTAAAAAGTATTATAATAAACAAACATGCTGGAGGTGTACTGTGCTACCAGCCGGCAGCGGGCGGCGTCGGGTGCTGGTACCAGGAACCGCTTGTTTGTTCGCCTCTTGTTCTAATATGAGAGCTTTGTTTGGGCGATGTTTGTCGTAGTCAAAGCGGCCGCGTGTCAACAGCCCCGCGCCGCGCAGCGCTGCTCGCTGGCAGCGTCGAGTGCTTGAAGCCGCGCAGCAGCCTGCTCGATGTTTGTTTGTTTGCGTCGGCAGTCGTGCGGGAGGTGTCACGTCAGCTTCCTGACGGGGCCGCGGCGGCGACTGGTCATGGTTACTGTTGTCCTGTGGTGACGTCATCGTGGGACATTGAACCCACTACAATAATAGCTCGCATTACTTCACGTGCAAAATTTCTCACCATAAAGCTAATTTGTGACTGTAGATATTACTCATGTCTCTCTCGCCTCTGTTTATCAACATGTTTAGTACCTAAACTTGAAGCAGTCTTCTTTCAGTTACTTGAAACAAAACAAAATATAATGCAAAAGGTTCCTTTATGTGTTTTGGACATACTTTAATATCAATTTCTTATAAACAATACAGCTTTTATCGGAGCTTGTCAAGATTTGAATCTATAACCTTGCCCTGAGCTAGGAAATGATGATGTTGAGATTATGTATAGCTGATGGTGGTGCTCAAACAAAACGAGAGCCACAGAAGGTAAACTCTGTGATTCGCGGAAACAAACTTCCATGGCAAGACACTCGATGTCATCAAAACGCGTACAAAGTAACTGAAGAAACTCGAGAATGTTCCGCTTTGCCTGAACGTAGGACACTGCTTCATGACTTGCTCACTGGCAGAATTCGAGTTGGTGACGCTTATTTATTTGTCTTCTACTCGTGACTATATTGTTGAATTGGAGAGAAACCTGCAAAGACAACTGTTAATCCTGAAATCAGTAATAAAAAATAAAAAAAATGTGTGTTTAGCTTGTTAGGAGCGAACCTTCTCATGCTGCTGGTGATGTCCCCACATGTCTGGGGTGCGCTCGTGACGCTAGAGGTCGCGCAACCGTTACTTTTATGGCCACCGTCGGCAATTTTGGCGCCACTCTATTAAATGATGTTACTTGTATACGTAAAAGTAACAACCTACGTAGGTACATGTAATTTGTGATATTTATACATGTAATTTCTACTTATAATATTTTATTGTTTTATTTTTCTAGTGTAGGTATAATAAAGAATAAGAATAAGAACCAGAACGTAGTTTTTTAAACTATTTGTTGTAGACTTGTAGCTGTAGTTTTGTGAAAAGAAGATCTCTTGATCTTGGTTATAGTGAAAACATCAATTCGGTTACAAGATGTGATGATATTATGTATTATAAAAATATGTTTTTAGCAGTACATAATATGTTTTTAGTACAGGGGCTCGTAGCGAAGCAACGACTGCGCGGATTGTACGATCTGCAAGGTTAAGCTGCACTTGCCGCGGTCAGTCTGTGGATGGGTGACCGTTTCGTTACACATCGAGACCCCTCTGTGCCTCGGAGAGCAAGTTAAGCTGTCGGTCCCGTTTGTCATACTAATATCTATGGCAGTCGTTACGGGTAGTCAGAAGCCTGAAAGTCTGACAACTGGTCTAACCTCCGAATGTCGGTATTACCCAGTAACTACGTTGCGGGGGTCTGATGGCAGTCGCTCCGTGTAAAATACTGATGTTCAGCCGCATCTGGCTAGACTGGAAGCCGACCACAATATAATTGGGAAAAGGCTCGGAGGATGATGTTTTTAGCAGTGGACATATTATACGTCTTTATGGAAATACTTATTCTTTGACGACATCTGTGGTCTAGTGGTTCGAGTGTCGGACTGCTGATCACGAGGTCGTGGGTTCGATTCCCGCAGAACACAAATATTTGTGTGATGAACATAAGTTTTTGTGTTGGTCTGGGTGTTTCTTATGTATTATAAGTATGTATTTACAAAAAAAAAGTATATAAGTATTATATCCATTGTCTACTACCCCTATCACAAGCTCTGCTTAGTTTGGGACTAGATGGTGCTGTGTAAAATGTCCCAAAATGTTTTATTTATTTATTATGTACCATGTTTCACAACTCGCTTTCCGTCCTGTCCGTCTGTTCGGTACATATTTTGTAATCGATTTTATTCTAACTTCCCGATAAGCTAGAACTTTAAACATAGCTCAGAACAGCAAATAAATAACAATAGATAGCAATGCAATATCGCTTTCGTTCGTTTTAAAATCGTGGTATTTATAAAATATTTTTCATCAAATTGTTTCGATCTCTATTACCGTTCCCCGTTCGTTAGAAGTAGGCTATGGTCTCGACTATGCATAAGCTGCCTACTTTTTCTTGTGCTGGTGGCGATAAAAAAATAGTCCGAGAGAAACAAATTACTGGACCTATCATCAGATCTGGACTCAAGGTCTGCAGGGTATTTGTTTGCCTTCACACATATTTTTAACTTAAGACTGTAGTACAACCTAATCTTTTTATCATGAGCATGACGCACGTGAGCAGGATTCAAAGCGTCATACCCCGAGCCTAATGGCAGCGTTTAGTTAAAAGCGACATGGTATCAGTCGCTACAAGAGTTTGACATTAACTTTCATCATATAACTTTTTTACTGGCTCCATATGACAAACTCTAGTTTGTACTCAGGCATATCTAAAAAAAGATAAACAGGTAGACATAGGTGTTTCACTTATAGGTTGTAGGTCTCTTTATAAGTAAGTATCTAACTGTGATACCCGCGTTCATACAGAACTCAATAATCTCCAAAATGTACAGTGAAATGCAAAGCACAGAAGAATGTGATCTTCTTTGACTTTCTAGTGTGTGCGACATTGTGGCGGGTCACCTCGAGTAGTGTGTACCTAGTACACTGTACCTAGTACCACTGAGTGAGGAAAGTAATTTGAAAGCGAGGTCATCATTATTCAGCGGAGACTAGACGCAGGCTTTCCCTAATCATCGCGGTACGGCGCGCTGCTCGTGTGACGTCACAGCACATGAGCATCGCGGTACGGCGCGCTGCTCGTGTGACGTCACAGCACATGAGCTTGTGACTTTCCAATAATTTTAAGCTTGCGATGCAATATGACGTCACTCAAAGAACTTGTATACCACTATAAATTTTCTAAAAAGTACTATAAACTGATGATGTCTTTCGTTGGATGCTCTTATATTTAACGATAGATTAACTTGGATGCCAACTGAAAAGCTTTCAACCACATTATCCCCTACTGTGTTACTGTCCGAGTGTTGTGGTGCAACTTAGGCGAGGCCTATCTCCACCAGTGGACTGCGATAGGCTGAGTTGATGATTGATGATCCCCTACTAGATGGGACTTATAAAATTACTGGAAAAATGTGGGTATAACATATATCTAGCTAGCTGTCTACTACTTCGGGGGATACAGGCGTGATATTATGGTACTTCTGCGTATAAGGATTCCAGGTTTCTTGAAAACGAAAGGCATTCGCAAGCAGTCATACTCTGGAAAAAATATTTCTGATGGACTTTAATTTGGAAACACGACTTGCAAGTGAATGGGCGATGTCGTTGTTGAACTGATTAATCTCATGCATTATCTTGTAGCGCATACAAAACACAATAGTGTAGTTATCTGCATCATGGCGACGCGCGGCGGATCCGTCCGACTAGCAGACCAGACAAGAAGCGAGAAGATGTCGCGCAGAAGAATATTAATGAGTTTCCGCTGATGGTCGCGAGCACAAACTACTAAGAGAACACTACGTGTTCAGACCGCCATGTCGGGAACATTGCTGTTGAACCGTATGCGAGAATTGAACTTGACGTTTTTTTTTTTTTTTCATATTATGTTGGCAGGTCACAGACAAGGCAATGAAAATGATCATACAGCCAATGATACGTGGGCCGGGGCCGGTTTTAGAAGTTATTATTTTCTTATTTCCAGGTCTGTAGGAGGATGGTAATAAATAAAACATAATTATGGAGTTAAAAGTTATTTATTTATTCTTTTATTTTTTAATTTCTTTTTAAACTTGTTATAAGCATTTTGTTGCATTGGCGGCAAAGTAATCCTTTCTAGCCGTATTATATCAGTCCCTTTCAAAATTTTGTTAATTACATTGCACCAATTGAAAATGAACAATTTGATACTTATATTTAAAAAGTATTCAAGGACGATTTCTTTGTGCAATTCGCAATTCAAAAAATCAAATGAATATTCGGAACATATTTTCTGTTTGATTTTTTTGCTTATTTGATTTTCATGACCGTGTAGTTCCAAATATTTATTTGTCATCTTTATTATATAACCGAAACTCCTCACAGCATATTCGGATGGATAGGACAATTTTTTTTGTTTGATTGATTTGTATTCTTTGTGTTTAATATATGTGTGAATATTATCTTCATCTTCAGTGACTAAATTGCGCTTGCAATTTTTACAATTTATTTTTGCTAAAATTTTCCTTGTGACCCATCCAGCCGTATATGCCCTGGAGTGCACATTCAATCTTTCTCTCCTTGCCTGGACTTGAATGAATTCATGATCCAAATCCACGGTGGTTGTAGCAGATTGTTCAGGCATTGGTGCAGTGTTTACATTAGTTATATTTACATTGAATAGGGACTGTATAGTTAGTAAATCTTTGCTCATGTCGTCCTCACAATTGTATGTATTGGAGTGAAAATTTATGAATCGTGTTATTAATAGTGATTTAAATGTATTAACGAATGCATAAGGGCTTGGGTCATTACTCCTGTAGTTGTAAGCTCGTACTTGACCAAAAAAGTTTTCTATGGGGTCTGAATTAAAATATCTTGGTCTCATAATTTTTATATTTTTTGATTTGAGGAGACCCCATATTCTTTTAAAACTTTTCAGAGTAATGACCCAATTTTTAACTGAAGGTACACTTTTAACTTTTTTGTCTTTTGTTATAAATTTAATTTTTTCATTAGTTTTTAAGGCCCTGTCCCAAAAGTCATGGTGTTTTGAATTTGCTGTGACAGCCTTTCGCAGATGTTTCCCCTTGACGTGCTTATTCGAGATGCTCGCGCCATTCACGCTGTCGAACAAATCGTCGAAGAACGAAACTGCTTCTGCCGTATTTTTTAATGTCGCACTGACTTGAGTTCCATCAGGATACAGAGCTAAAACAAAAAAAAATACATTAATCAAATTAAAAATGTTCAATTAATTATAATGCAATGTTTTGTGTATAGAGCCTCCTTTAACATTAATTAACAATCAATAATGATTATGATAGACTACTACCAAATCGCGAACGCCCATAATGACATGATAATTTGAGTAGTGAGTTTGATAGGTATCCATTTACAACAGCGCCAACAAATGGGAGAAATTTTCTGTGTGTTCTTACGAAGCCACATCTTTCTTCTATTTGTATCACTAGGAAAATGATGTCCTGTCGTTCTTCACAGTACAACACATAATGAAATCATTGTTTTCGAGTTTGAGAATGTGAGTATTTAATTAATTTTGGACTAAAAGTTTATTTACTATTGCTTTACTATTGGACCAACCCTGAAATCGCAGGAAAAAAATCAGCTAATCCCTACATTTTGTCGATTTATGTGAACACAAATGTAGGGAACAGCTGGTCCCATAGTAAATGTTGATCATACTGATGAGTACAATGACCCCTTAAGAGGTTTTCAGTTATTTCAATAACATGTTGTACAACATGTAACAGAATGAACGCAAGACCTCAAGACACCCCCCCAATAAGAATATTATGAATACTATCTGGTAATATGTCGTTTATTTTTTTCAAAATCACTAAATTACTTGGTTCTTAGGCATCAGTAAGTTTATTCTTTTACATGTTGTATAGTGCAACAAAATATAACTTACGAAATGTTGAAGTGTAAGATAATGCTGCTGCTACAGATTTGCTTAATACCCGTACACAATTTTTAACCTAAAATAAAGAAAACTTGCTATTAGCATTTTTTTTAGTTTTTCAAATAATAATGGACATCAGAGGCGAAGGCTGAAAATTTTGCCAAGGAAAGCTGTATAAGCCAGGGGAGCAAGTATTAGACATTTTTAATATCAAACTAAGGTTACAAAGGGATGTAGGTAGGAATCGTGTTATAAGAACCTTCACCACTACTAGACAAACAAAAAAACAAAAAAAATAAAACAAAACCAAACAAAACTAAAAATAAACCTAAACTGATTATGAAAATAATTGTAAATAGAAAATTGCCTAAGTTAGTATTGGTGTGGTAATACATTAATTTATTTAATTCTTTATGCACAACTGGGTACGAATGCAGTCGTAAAACATACTGTACCAGACAACCTTATTAATTATATTAATAATGTATACAACCTATACTAACTTTGGTAATGCTACATTAAGTTCCTATAGAGTTACCTTCATTTTTTTAATTTTTTCTGGAATCACACATTGATCAGTCAATCTGTGTAATATCCTAGATTCACCATGTTTACAATCAACATTGTAAACATCCACAATATCCTGCCATGTCGCCCTTTTCCCTTCAAAATCCATTTCTTTTGAGAGGAAATTATTTCTAATACCTTTTATTAAGTGTGGCGCATCATAAAACACACTTAATGAATTGCCACTTAAATGAATAGTATTATCTGAAAAAAAAAAAAAAAACTAGCTGATTATTTTAATAAAAACTGTTACTTAACTTACTAACCTTAGTAAATATTGTTATATCACTTGCCTAAATTAAGAAAAAAAATAACAAATATCTAGTAAAACTTACCAACTTGCTCTTCAGCACGCAACTGATCCCTTTTCGTATCTTCTAATAAGTCAGTCATGGCAGACTGGAAACTGGAGCCTTGATCAGACACAAGAGCTATTGGTTTAAGACCAGTGTCTGTGACAGCAGCAATTACATCCTTTATTATTGCTTTCAATGGCAGTCTTGAGGTAGCTCCTTCACAAAAATAAAAAGCAAATGGTTGTTGCCATTTACAGACTGCACCTCGTAGCATGAAGACCAGAGCATGGTCTGCAAACTGCTTGCTTTTCTCATGTAAATGGACAAAGCCAACAATATTGTCTTTGCCAGCTGAATATGTTAATGAAGTTTCCAGTGCCATCTCATCAAACATAATTGTACACAATCGTTTTTTTTCATCCCAGTTATTAACCTGAAAAAATAAAACGTTTTTTTTCAATACTAATAAACACAAATAGAAACTACATTCTTAACCTGAAAGTTTTACTTCATGTGATAAATTGAGATCAACAGACAAGATACTAGAGTTGGTGTGTTTTTAATTATATTCACGATATTTTGGTTAAATTCAAGGTCTATTAGAACAAAGGTCTATGAGAGTCACAGGTCTATAATTCACAAATCACATAATACAGAAGATAATTTATGTAATTTACCTGATTTTTTATAAGTTCCAAGATTTGTGGATTTATGCCAGGTCCTATATCTAGTTGGCTTATGAGTTTCTTCAAAGTTGTTTTTGAAGGAAGAATGAATATTTTTTGGAGGAACTTGTAAGATTTAGGACCTTGCTTGTAAATTGAGAGAGCAATGAGCTTCTCTTCTGTTGTGAATCTCCTAGCTTTTTTATTTTTTGTACAAAGTTTAACTTGCATCCACAGAATCTTTCTGGACAAGGGGCTCATACTTTTTGTGAGTTCCTCCAAAGACTTTTCTTTACTAAAGACAAATGCCCTTTTAGTACGGGATTTATAATTACTTTGAAGTCTAGCCTTTTTGTACTCTTTGTACAAAAGTTTACACCGTGGTGTTAGTGACTTCACATCTCTAATTACACGTTTTTTTATTTGTCTTCTTGGAGTTTTACAAGATGAACCTGAAAACAAAGATTAATTTGAGAAAAAAATATGTTAAGGATACCTACATCATTATATTTTAAAGGTTCCATGTAGCATTTACTATAGACCAAAAACCCTTATAATAATAATTAAACTATTTATACTCCACTACTACTACTCTACTAATTATTTTTTTTACTCCTTTATCTGAAAAAAAAAACTCCATAGTACTAGTAAAATAGGTAGTCTATATGATTTTACATGTCTCTAGGATTCTATTTGGAGATTACATGTACGACAGTAATTACCTGCCACATTAAGCGTTGGATTACTGACTGTGGTGACAGATTCGACTGTTGCTGGCATCAAGTAAATATCTGAAAACAAAGTATCTACATTTATTATTTTGCTTCATTTTAAATTTGAATAAAGTTTATTTTTGTCAATGTTTCTATACAAAACATACTTCATAACAAAAAATTACCTGATGTAATTTGCAGTGTGTTACTTGGAGACAGGGCATGGGATGTTGCATTACTTTCATGGCTCGAAGTTGATGGTTTGACAGAAACATCTAAAAATAGTACAAAGACTTATAATATTTAAAACTTAAACAATAGATTTGGAGTTATACAGATTTACAATCATCATCATCATTTCAGCCGAAAGACTTCCACTGCTGGATATAGGCCTGCCCCAAGCATCACCACAATGACCGGTCCCGCACCTTCCACATCCAATAACGGTATCCAGATTTACAATAACAGTATGAAAAGCATTTTTTTAAAATTATTTATAATATTTTCTGGTACCTAGTACAGATTTCAACAAAGACAACAAATTATCATAAACTCATAGGTATGGACTGAATTATTTGGACTAGTGAGTGTAGATCTATTAATTAAATGGCATGTACTTTAGCATTCACCCACAGTATTTTACAATCAAAATAAAGTTGTAATAAATTACATTGAACGACTCAAAATCAAAATGATATTTATTCAATTTAGGCTAAAGCCAATTATAACTCAGAAAATGCAGAATGATATACATACCAAAAACTTCTACATTGACAACTTCATTAGGTATATGCTCAATAGGTAATGTATATGAATGATCAATGTGGCGCTTCCTTGAGTAACTATGATCACTGCGTGTAGTCTTCTCAATATCTGAAAAAATAATAACAATTTACCGCTGTAACTTTCTAAATGTAAGGAAGGACTTATAGCCAACTGTAACAGTGTTGAGGTGGACTGACAACACAATTGTGTTTTTGAGTGTGGAGAAGCCCTCCGTGGCATGAATGTTTTCATAGACCAATCTCATTTCATCATAGGGTCAGAGTGTCGTCTTAGGGTCCATCACTTTCCATAAGGCAAAATAACCCATACATAGATAAAGATCATTCATGAATAATAAAAAATAATAAATCATGAATGATTTTAGGTTAGACTTGAGATGCGTTCACAACCACTGTATAAATGAATGACTACAGTTATTTCGATTATGATGAATTAAAAAATAATATTAGATTACTAATATGTTAGATAGTTTACCTGTTTCTAAACAGACACTTGTTGGTTTTCCTGAAGAAATCTCCAAGGTAGTGAATAAGCTTGGGTAAGCGCCACTCTTCAAACGATTAGTCGCCGTATTGACAAACCTTTGTTCAAAATGTTTATGACAAACATATACCTTGCTAACATCACTGTGCATTAAGCTTTCACACTTAATACACTTTAGCCACTGTCTCTTATTTTCCTCTTTAGAGGGAAACTGATGAAATTTAACGTCCTGTCGTAAACTGTTGCATTTGGGCACACAACACTTGCGATACATTTTAAAAATGCCGAAATAACTGTATTTGAGGATCAAAGTGGCGGAAATTAATCGACGCAAACACTTCTCAACACAGCAAATACCGAAATCACTCAAATCACTGTACTTGTAGATTTAAAGAGGCGGAAATTAATCGACGCAAACACTTCTCATCAAAACAAATACAATGACAGAATGTCAGTTGAGGGCAAAATGGCGGCCAGCCGGCCAAAGGCGATGGCGGGGGTGAAGGAGGCGAGAGAGGGGCAAAAACGTCTGTATCAAAACTAGCACTGTCATTTTATACGTGGTATTTTTTTTGTTCGCACATTGCCAGGCGTGGTCGCGAGCGTAGACACCATCAGGAGTGGAGCACATTCACATGTAGCCGCGAACACCGCGCTCAAGTTACAACCACACTGCACACACATACACGCAATGCAGAAGCGACGTAAAACACAGCTCAAATAACAAACGGTTACGGTTTAAGAAAGAAAGAAAGAAAGAAAGAATCATTTATTTGCGTAGAATACAGGTGGTACCAGATATAAAAATTGGTGGTTTAGGAACAGTGCTATATTCTGCTTGTATTAAGCATGCAAAAATCCAGTATAGATGAAACCAATTGAACTATTTTATTATTATTGTAAATTATTATTATTGTGCCCATTATTACACAGTATTATTATAAAAGAGTTCATAATTAAACTTACATTATTAATTTATTATTATACATTATAATTATTATTCATTATTAATACCTTGCATAATTATTATTATTATAACATTTTTGCTGTAAATAATGACTAAGTGTAAAATATAATAATGATTAATTATGCTTAATTGAGAATATATGTCAAAATAAGTTTTTTTTTTTTTTTATAAATGTATTAGCTTAATACAATAATGATAACTGAATGTAATTTTTTAATTTTTCATTTGACTTATAATAATTACTATTATCAATAAATAACTATGAACTAACTAAGAACTTACACTGATTTAGTTAATTAAACCACACACAAAAATGTGGTACCAGACATAAGCGTTCTCTGAGTATTTAACCAACCAACTGCGATCGCCAACCTGTCTGCCAAGCGTGGCGATTATGGCATATTATGTCCAGCTGTGGACGTCTTTCGGCTGAAATGATGATGATGATGTTGTGGGCTCTTGTATTTGAAGGAGAACACCAGACATAAATTAATATTACTTTTGTGAGCATCTATTGTAGAAGTTCCTCAATATAAAAAGTCATTTCTTGGGAGAGGCTCAATGTCCAGTGTACTGAAATACACCGAGCTCCAGATAACCATCGTTTGGGTGTTATCAGTGTGACAATCTATGTAAAATCTGTCGTGGGTCGTGCTGTGACGCGCTAATCTCACGTAAGTTATTAAGTTAACACGTCCAGACGAGAGCCGACGGACTTCAAGGGCTACCGGTCTTCTTCCTGGAATAATCTGTAGACTTGTCTTCAACTTTTATTTAAATTCTGGACTAGCAGGCTCCAAAGAATCGTGGCAAAACTCTTCATTATCGATATCAAAATATCTCTTCGTACACGTTTCGGTTACTGAAAATGAGCCTCGTCATAGACCACTACAGCAAACCATGGTTAGAGGAAAAACCTTCAGGAGATACATCTACACCTACATTAGGGACCTTTCTAAAGAACTACATAGCTGTGCTATGGTGTGTCAGGATCGTAGCAGGTGGAAATCCATAGTTTCTGCCTGCCCCAATGGAAACACGATGTAATTATATTCATGTATGTGTTGTGCATAGCATGTACAGGATATGTCATACGGAATCCTTCTGAATGGGAGCCCTACGCGTTGCTGGCCGCGTCGATATCAGTGCGTCCGCATTGTTATATTATTATGATTCATTAGTACCCGAACACGTCAGCGGCGGCGGCGGTTGGTCGTTTCACCAGTGGTCCGAACATGCCAGCGGCATGTCACAACTAGGTTCCAGTTTAGGAACTTCTCTTGCAGAAGAACTCAAGGGTTATGTAGACCAGTGTTAACTTTTCAAACTTCTTACACTTGCTGGAAGTTAGTTTAAAAAGTTTTTTTCAGGGTTCCGTACCCGAAGGGTGCCAAACGGGACCCTGTTACTCTCGCTACGCTGTCCGTCCGTCCGTCCGTCCGTCTGTCTGTCACAGGGCTGTATCTTTTGAACGGTAATAGGTAGTCAGCTGATTTTTTCTCAGAATATGTGTTGCTATGAGAAGTATCACAACAATAAATAAATAAAATAAAAAAATAAAAAAGCGTTTTATTCCATGCTACAGCTGCTACAATAATAGTTACATACAATTTTGACATAGAAACAATTTTTTTTTATTTATTTTTTCTTGAATTTTTATGCATCTATTGCAATAATCTATATTTAAATGATTTTCTAATTGATTGACAACAACAGCACGGACCCCTCTCAGATGAAGGCCTCCTGGGGTGCTGGGCAGAAAACCTCCACGTGTGCCTGACGGCTGCTTGTCCTTCTGGACACGTCTGGAGGGAACGGCAGTTGTTTGGCCGGTGCATCCTGGGTACGGGCAATAAAATCCTTTCGAGGGATTAACCTTCGGGGGATTTTATTGCCTGTGGCGAATATTCTGGCGCGGGAGGGGCCCGTTCTGGGCCAGTGGGGAGTCGCTCCACATGTCCCTCTGTTGCCAACAGAGGGCACAGTGGAGTAGCAGGGGCGGGCCCGGTGTGCACTCACCCTGCCACTGGGCAGGCAGCGGAGGGACTGTCTTTCCCTGTCCCCGTCGATCTCGTAAACCCAGGAGTGCCCGCTGAGTAGTGTTCTCGCGCCTCTTGGGACCGAGGGTCTTGGCTTCACCGCCCGGACCGCGAGGAAGAAAACCTCTATAAAAATTTACGGGAGGTAGGGCCTGCGAGCAGCAGACTCGGGGTAGTCTGCTGCCCGACCAGCAGCTGGCGTAGCTGGCACAGCCGGCGCAGTTGGCACAGCTGGTAAAGGCCCATGAGGTGAGGTGGCGTGCAGTGTTCCGTATGCGCCGCCTAGGAGGGTGCGGCCAACGTTAGGCCGCACGGGGAGAAGGGGCTCGCCTGCTTGTGGCGCGCTGGTACCTGTCGGGGGTGGTTGTGTGAATACTCACGGGTTCCCACGCCCCCGGCTAAGGTAGTTGAAGGAACACCGTGGTGGTTTTAGTCGGTAAGAGTCCGACACTGGCTCCGCCTATCTGTTTGTCGTGCAACATGGCCAACTAAATTTAAATTTTTGGGCGTAACTCAGTGCGTCTATTACATTTGTGTAATTTCTTATTTTTGTGTGTCTAATCTTATGTATTTTCTTCATATTTAGCATGCTACGCTCCATACCTTTTTGGCAAGTACTAATTTTATTTTTAATCTTCCACGTAAATTTCCACGTCTGGAAACCTTACGTTAGAGAAGGAAGTATACATGAATCCATAATCTTCTTTTTAAATTCTACTGACATTTTGCTTTTGAATACTTCTTTTAGGCTCCAATATTTATTCCACGCCTTTTTCTATCTGTGCTCTACCTCTTGTCCATTGCTGTTAATATTGAAACTTATTTGTTTACCAAGATAGATATATTGCTCCACATATTCTAATGGTTCATGTTCTATCATAATACATTTCTTGATACTATTTGTCATGGTTTTTGTCTGGGAGAGGTTCATTTCTAATCCCACATGTCTGCTAGCTACGTGAAGCGTTTCTAACATGTATTGTAGATTGTAGCTGGTTTCTGATACTATTACGAGATCGTCTGCGAATTTTAGATGGCTCAGGTATTTACCATTAATGTGCAGGCCGATGACAAATACTAAAAACAAAAACAAAAGTTTAAAACCAAAGGGGGGTTTCATACAAGAAACCTCAAAAACATGCAATTTTTTTGTTCCTGCTCTATCTTCAAAATAGTAATACTTAGCAACGTTAAACGTGGTCTGATTATAGTGTATACTATGTTGTTTAGCAACAAATACAAAAAATAGGACAAACATAGACATATGGTGTGGTACCTGCGTAAGAAAGAGATGCAAAAATTCATATTTCGCCCCATGTGCGTTGATGTTTTTTTGATGAACCTCATAAATTAAATCAGTTTCTATGGGGTATCAGGTCGATGGGTGGTACGGAACCCTTACTGCGCAAGTCCGACTCGCACTTGGCCGGTTTTTTTACTGTATTAGGCAGTGTTTTAAATGATAATTGCCTAACTCCTTGTCTACCTGTCAGGCGCGCCGCGTACTGGACCCAGTGCGTGCAGCAAACCAAAACCAAAGTGCTACACTGTGCGTTTATGTCTTTTGTTCGCGAATGCTTGCCTCGTAGAGTCGTAGCACTTGGTAACGTCAGACGTCAGACCAATATATGACTCGGCATTATTTACACCTTTTACATAATCTTCCACGCGGTGTGCTATGCGTCGGCTGGGTTGAATATGCAGCAAGTTTCACATACATACATACATATTATCACGCCTGTTTCCCATTGGGGTAGGCAGAGACTATGGATTTCCACCTGCTATGATCCTGACACACCTCTTTCGCTTCATCTACGTCCATTAACCTCGTCATGCATGCTCGTCGGTTTAGAGAACTCTTAACCTGGCATTTTTTGAGAACATCCGCGATTTGATCGCGATACGTTCGCCGAGGTCGTCCCCTTCCAACTCTTCCATCCACACTCGCTTCGTATACTTGTTTCGTCAATCTCCTCTCGTCCATCCAAGTTTCTCAATTGAATTTAATTCAATAAAATTTATTTATTTCATAAAAGTGTGGTAGGTACAATCTGTAACGAAATACAATAATATAAGTTAGGGATCGATCTTCAAACAGTAGTAACAATTACAATAGTAGATCTGGCGTCCTAGCTAGGTTACATACTAGCCTTTTTTTGAGATGGAGAAAACCGGGAGGCTGTGTGGTTATGTGGGACTCGCACCCACTAAAACTCCATTGTGAGCATATTTTCGTCATGAGTGGATGGGCCACGAGGACTGAACAACATGGCATTCGCGACCCCTCCAGCGCGGTCCAGTTCAGGGCCTTCCACTTCTAAGCTAAGCTCTCTTTCGGCGATGTCCGGGCTTACGAGGGTCATCACCGCAGCTCGAGGGCTCTGCAGTGCGGATGATACACTCCCCAATCTATAGTCCACTGGCCTCTCTTAGAGGTGGTAAAAAAACATTTAGTGAAAGTGTATAATATAATAACATAACATAACATAAAATCACGCCTGTATTTCCCCGAAGGGGTCGGCAGAGGTGTAATAGTATACCCACATTTCGCCAGTTATGTTATAGTCCCATGTAATAGGGGGCGAGCCTATTGCCATTGACTGGGCACAAATCTAGACTCCGGGCTGTATAACACATATGTAGGGATCAGCTGTTTTTTTTTTCGCGATTTCAGCGTTGGTCCCATAGTAAAAGTTGTTCATAATGATGAGTACCCTTTTTGTTTCCAAAACCAACAAAATTTTACGTGTACCTATATAATTTTGTGGATAATACCCTAACGTCTTATTGCATGCGGATTTTTTCATCAACTGCAAATACCTATAGCTGCTAATGTTTCTCGCTAACTGGCCTCTACAGTGTAGTTTCTATGAGGACGTGGTGTACAGTGTGTACCCTACAGCAGTAGCTACGGGTAGGTCGGCAGCAGCAAGTAGTTGCGCAGTGTTCGCGCGGTGGCTGGCGGGCGACGCGCCCCGCATGTAGCCTGTGCGCATTAGCGCGCCGTTCTCACGTCGCCGGCTAGCTAGAACCGCACCGGTAAGCAATCGCCGACCGTGGGAGCCAGCCACGTGCGCCCCCCACCCCACCCGCCACGACCGACACCCGCCCGGACTGACTGACTGACTCCCGCTCATCATAACTCTCAGCGACACCAGAGGATGCTACGAATGCACCGCCCGTTGAGCCCCGCTTTTAGCATTACTGCTATTTATAGACCAAACCCTGAGTGAGTGACGTCGCGTCGCGCCGTGAAAAACGATGCGGGTCGCGGCGCAGGCGCAGCATTCTGTGCGCAGGCGCGAAATACGAAACAATAGCGGTTTAAAATACAATGAGTGCGACCTGAAATACATAACATCAGCGACATTCCCGTCACGACCGCGCGCTTACCTTTTTCGACTATTTTGTTCGTGTCCGCGGCGGCTGCAGCGTAGGAGCCGGCCGATCACGAGCCCCGACCTCTCTCCTTATTAATAACGTGGTTTGAATTGGAGATTCAGTAAATATCGCGTTATGAGCGGCGAACTTGTGTACTGTGTCGCCCCCGCGCCATCAGCGGCTGCAGCCCCACGTGGCTGGTCTCCCGCCCCGTGCGTTTAGCATTCGCAGCAGTACAGCGCATATCTGCGCGCACATCCTCTTTCACCCTATCTCACATCCACTTCTTGCATGATAGTTAATATATTATTTTAATTTTGTATCCTAATATCAATTAGTGTTTTCTTAAAGTGCTTTACTTGTACTGTACCCCATAAGTGGAAGTTCGCTGATGCCTGTGATACAGTGTTTTACATTAGTACAGGCACCAACGGTTCAAAATTAGTGATAATGCCCTTTTAGTATGTACCTACCTAAATAAACTCATTTTGTTAAACCATTTTTAGTGCCAATAAAAAAAAAAAAAAAAAAAAAAAAAAAAAAATTACATGATGTATGCGCTCGTGATTAGACAAACTCGTCGCCGATGCAGCGACGAGCCACTAATTACTGTTCGCAATTCAGCGTGACGGCGTGGAGACACGACCGCGGCCGTGGCGCGCACATCCTAGCCTAATTGTCGCGGTCGCACCCGTTTAGCATACATTACAATAGGAATCAGCTATTCCGACGATGTCTTGATGCCACTGTCAAGACCGCGGGAGATCCTTGCGATTATCTGCTCTAAGATGACCGAGGTTGATGTCTTATCGGGGTAGCATTGTATTCGGCTGTTGGGACGTCCTGTAAGCTGAGAGTCTGGAAGTGGAATACGCAAATTGTCTAATTAAAGTGTTGGTCAGGGAAGGAAGGGTGAGGTTTTAATAAGAATGTGATGCTAATGCACGTCGCACCGCTCAGCGCTCGACGCTACGTTATGAGTCGATATGTATGTCGAGTTCGTTCTCTTGATCGATGGTGTACTGCTTTATGTCGTTTACGAGCGGCGACATACATTTTTTGTGCTATATTTCGCAGGTGCTATTTTTATTGTCCCGAACACGAACTCTGAATACGATTAACTGCCACACGAACGTCTGCAGCTACACCGTCTAAATACATGTGTATAATTATGTGGGTATGTTTTATTTAGTGAGTGATTTGACTTCATATGTATTAGACTTCCATTTACGTTTGTTATAAGGAGTAGTCTAACTGAATCACAACTGAATGTTAATCGCTTCGCTTGGCGCATTTCACATTGTTAACATTGATGATGTGAGTTCACGCCGGCTCTGTTGTTGGCAGTGGTCGATGGTCATAAATCAGCCAGACAGACATTATCTTGAGACAACTTAATACACGACACTAATTATGGTATCTGATAATTGAAACAATAAATCGTCTATTTAGTAATGAACGCAGTGGGTATGTTAGCAGTTCTTTGATGAACATTATTATAAGTTAGCAATGTTTTGTTTATAATTAATTCCCACAAACCAGTAAGCCTCTAGACGCCGATTAGCCGGATACTCCCGGTCACAAAGCATATGCAGTAGCACTACATATCATACGCCCTGCCGCCAATCGGGACGTCAATCCGTCAGCGAGCGAAACCAATCATACCACCGAACTTTTTAGTCGACTAATCATAACGCGCCGTTCGCCCCCTGCACCCCACCAATATTTTACGAATGCAAAAATTAGTTTTTGCGGCTTCTTGAGACTTACTGGTATGCGTTAATTTGTAAACGTCTTATACTAGTTTATTAAACTATTTTTCTCCGCACTATGGCCTATATTTATGTCATTAGTTACATATAAATCATATAATTTAATAACAAGTTTTATTTATCAAATCCGTAACTATCTCAAGCGGCATCAAGCAAACATTCTCATGCGGCAGCTCTCAGCTGAGAGCTGTTGATAGTCCTGAGTCGCCTTGTGTCGTGGAAGTGTTAACACAGAATCAAACACACAGTCTGTCGCTCTGAATAATATCAATAACCTAGTGCAGCGGCTGAACAACTGGCTGCTGCACTACGGGAACCCCGAACGGAACAAATGTTTGTGTGGCCTACCGTTGTTACGGCTCTGCATGATTGTGTATGTGTTTATGTTTGTAAACACACCCACGAAACGGAAAAATCCTGCAGTGGAGCAAAGATTTATTTAAAGAAGAAAATACAGTAAATTTTTGAACTATACGACAACCTCCGCTCCGTGCACCAATGCCGTCGTTGAATAGAATCAAGAACTTCTACCATGAACACTGACACAATAAGTAAGTACTTATAAATGTTGAATCATCAGAATCATATCGTTTTCATAAGACCTTTGAACAGGATTGCGGAAAATGGGACAGTTTCATTATTACCAGACCTTTTTTTTTGTTTTCAGGTGAAAATCCTCATGGATATCCTCCGTCTGGGGAAGGCAGAGGGATATGTCGGACTCCTACCGACTAAAACTACACGGTGGCCATCCTCAGCACAAAATAGAGGAGCTCCGGGAACTCCAATGGAATGCGCCGGTGCTACTGTGCTATTACTAGAGGGCTAGTGCTACGTCTTTGGCATGTCCTAGGAAATAATACTGTTTCCCTCATAGCAGCACGCGACAGAAGAAGTTTATGGTAAGAAGTAGTACCTAGGGGTACAAGAAAACTCTTTACAATAAAAAATCATGGAAAAATATTGCCAAAAACCTTTGTAGATGGAAGTAATGGCGATCACATTTGGATGGTGTGTGCAGGTGAATTCTGCAGCACTACCGAAGCTTGTAGTTCTGGCCCGGCGGCCTGGGTAGTCCCATGTACACGACTTTAGTTATTCCTGCTTTCCTAGTAGCGCGACTGTGAGTGCAGCGGTGTGCGCGGGCGGCGCATCCCTTATCAGCGCGTCACGCTCGCGTCACCGGAAATCACATGTTTACGTGTTCGTCGTCGGCGGCGGGACAGCGGGACGTGCCTACTCAAGCCTAGCCTGCGTTCATTCACGGGTTTTCTGGCAAGCTCAGGGTACATAATATGTAGACGATAATAAAACGAAACTGTGGGTTTTTATGTTTCCTTACAATCTACTCAGTGTATGGAATCTTAGTACAAAATGCTTGAAATAACATCAATCGCTATCCGAACAAATTGACGAGTAGGTACTGAAAATGCTCAAACGTCGTTTGACCACTACGTGTTTTTAATTTATCAGTATTATATTCGACTATATGCCAACGGGTAAAAACAGATGTCGCTAGGCTAATGATCTGGGTAACAAGGTATAACTTATGCGCTGTTGCCTAAAAAAGTGTAATAGATGGCGTAAATTTAAAATTCGAACTTACAGTTTCAGTATATTAAAAAGTACTCTGTGCAATCTACCGATTTCACCGTTCTTCTTCTTCTTCGTGTCGACACGAGCTACATAATGATAATAGCTCATGTCGTGGGGAAAAGATTAGCCAGTCAGCAAGTTGGTAGCGGGGCTGACTGCCCAGGGTGCGCCGGACGATCAATTAAATATCGTCACCGTTAATCTACCGTTAATCTAGTAAGAGTTAATAAAAACAATTGTATCTTGAAAATAAAGCAAAGAATTTTTATATAACTATTGACTACTAGTTTCCTGTTACAGTTTTCTGGAGTGAAGGAGCTTTCTGATTAACTTTTGTAAACTGGCGCTTAAATAATATTATGTTTCAGGTTGATATTTCAAATATTATGAGTTTTAATACCAAATCAATCGCGGATGTTCTCAAAAAATGCCAGGTTAAGAGTTCTCTAAACCGACGAGCATGCATGACGAGGTTAATGGACGTAGATGAAGCGAAAGAGGTGTGTCAGGATCGTAGCAGGTGGAAATCCATAGTCTCTGCCTACCCCAATGGGAAACAGGCGTGATAATATGTATGTATGTATGTTAATACCATAAAGTCCCATGCATGACTATGGTAGGTATAGAAATCTTTAATATGGAAATACCCAAGTATTTAGTGAGGTCAATGACCAGCAATGTTGAAAACTGGAGCTTACATTCCACAATATATTGTAAATGTGTGAACAATAATAGCATTCTTACGTATTAGGAAGCATTTAGAAATACTCTAGGTAATAGAATAACAATTTAGTGGGTATCCAAAGTTGCTGTTTTTAGACCTATTTTATCCCTGGGCCTGTCTGTAAAACGGCTCCATGTCTCAAGTTGATACTCAAGGATGAATTCAGTAATATCCTGTCATCATCATCATTTCAGCCGAAAGATGTTCACTGCTGGGCATAGACCTCCCCCAATGGGGTGATATACCATAATCGCCACGCTTGGCAGGCGGGTTGTCGATCGCAGTTGGTTGGTTATATACTCAGAGAATGCTGCTGCCCATCCTCTGGTGAATTCCTATGTTGCCTTTTACCCATGAGAAGATGCAATGTTTACGTCCGGTACCACATGGAACGTAATATCCTGTACTTAAACAAAAAAATCCAAAACTTATTAATTAACAGTAAGAAAAAAGTTATAAGCAATAAAAGCAAAAACATTTTCTCACTATCACTTTCTGCCTAGTTTTGATATCTGCTGTACATTCAAGGGTTAATATTCAACAAAAATAAGATTTATGTTTGGAAAAGATACGCACTAGATAATACTAGTGCACGAGTCAGAGAGTTCTACATTAAGTGTATACATTACACACAAACTACGGGAAAAAAAGTATTATGTATCAAATAAAACAGGTATTATGATCCAAACTATATAACAATTTACCTAGAGATCTAAAATAATCTAAATCTCTTACCACTTTCAAAAAACTACTCAAACAACACATCGTTAAAAATTCACACTAACTACATTAACTTCGAGCCACATCCAGCTTTTCTGTATCGTGAACGTGACTTTGTTTTATATTAGAGCCAGTGTCAAATGAACATTGCATTTTTTTGATAGGACTACCTACAAAATATGTTGTTTCTTATGTTTATTTTTAGCAATATGCCCATTTTTAGGGTTCCGAAGTCCTACAAGGAACCCTTATAGTTTCGTCATGTCCGTCCGTCTGTCCGTCTGTCCGTCTGTCCGTCTGTCCGTCTGTCCGTCTGTCCTAATCCTTTACAGCTTAATAACTTCTACAGTTATAAACATAAGTAAATGAAATTTTGTTAAAAAATAGTCTGCATATAGATCTCAATTTTAAAAGAATAAAAAAATAGATTTTACGTTCTTTAGGGGTGGCGCCCATATATGTGAAATGGGGAAAAATTTTTTTTTCGCTGTACCCCCTCGTTTGGGGTATCATTGAATATGTCTACGAAAATAAAGGTAATGTTTCATACATCACTTTTTTATCAGGTGTACCATCTGCGAAATATGGCCCGCCAAAGTGGCTTGCAATGTGTCCCCCCCCCTGCCATTTCTAAACTATGCAACGTAGAAACTTATAATCTTCCACATTGATAGACCTTTGTGAAAACTCTCTTTTAAAATTATTTCGAGTATAATGTGATTATAATTTTTTGAGTTATAGACAGAAAACTGAAAAATACTTAAAACGTCCTAGTTCAAAGGTTATTGACCTTAGAGAAAAATGATCATAGCAAATAATGCTCCTTTAGCTACTTTCTATTTGAAAAAATCACAAAAAGTAACTTTGTGTTATGTTGACGACACACTTCTTAAATTTGGCGCCATCTAGCGGCGTCGTACAACACTCTCTGGGTCGCCAATGCTGCCGTCAAGTGCCGTGTATTACATTTGGCACTGTATAGCGCCATCTAGCGGCTACTGACATCACTCTCTGAGTCGCCAATGCTGCCGTCTATTGCAAAAACTAAAATAGCCGTGATTAATATTTGATTTGATTTGTTTGTAACACCTACTTAAGGAACCCTATAATACTGAGCATGGCCCGACATGCTCTTGGCCGGTTTTTTTTTTTCAATTTGTGTATTAGTTAATTCTCATGTAAGTGAATGATTGTATTTTTGTGAGAAATAAAGTTATCTTAAACCCCATTTATGTCAACAAACGATTATTATTATAATATTTTTTTATTTGAGAGAAATTTGTATATTTAGTTCGTCAAAACGTTTATCGCAATGTCTCCGTTCAGGGGGGTGATTCTCGCGTCGTAGACATTATGTCGAACTCGACATAATGTAGAAACAAGATGGCGAATGTCGACTGAAAGTTAATTTTCGTATTCTTAGAATGTCACGTGAGAGATATGTCTACGCCGAGCGTTCGAAATACAAAAAATGGTTCATAGCAGTTGACATTATCGACGACATTTTTCGCAGAGATTTAAAATTAGAGATTATCTCGAATCAGACATTTATCTCTATAACGCGAGAATTGGGGTCCTGGGCGAACCCCATCATAACATAACATCACATCACGCCTGTATTTCCCCGAAAGGATAGGCAGAAGCGTACACTACACCCACATTTCGCCAGTTAGGTATGTTATAAGTCCCATGTAAAAGGCGGCGAGCATATTTTTTTTTTATAGTATAGGATGGCGAAACAAGCTAAAGGCCCACCTGATGTTAGGTGGTTACCTTTGCCCATAGCAACAGCAATACCACCTAGGCTGTTGCCTAAATGGTACCGCAAGTCGGTTCACCAAACTGAGACATGAAGATGGAAAGTCTCATGTGATTGTAATTTCACCGGCACCCGTACCCTTCAGACCGAAACACATCACTATTTGGCGGAGAAGTAGGTACGGTGGTAGTACTTCCCCGGACGAGCTCTTTCACAAAGGAGCTCTACTACTACTGCCATTAACCGGGCACAAATCCAGACTTCGAGCTGCTACTGAGAAACATAATAATAAAACATTACCAGATTGTGCCACATATTAAACCAGTGTCTATGGAGTTTCTTGCCGGATCTTCCTCATAGGATGTTGATCCTGTTGTTTTGGAACCGTGCTACTAAATACTTGACATTTCATGAAAACACGCACTGGACCTACTTGAAAAGAAAAAAATAATTTATTTTTGCTTGCATTAAGGATCCTTTTTGAGTAGAGCTCCTCGTGAAACAGCTCGTCCGGGGAAGTACTGCCACTTTACCTGCCACCAAACAGTGATGCTTGCATTGCTTTGTTCCGATGCGAAGGGTACGGGTGCCGGTGACATTACTTTTCAATCACAATGATTACAATCACATGAGACTTTCCATCTTTAGGTCTCGGTTTGGCAAATGCTATACGGAATTTGCTATGCACAGGCAACAACCTAAGTGCATCTGCAGTTATTATGGGTAAAGGTAACCGCTTAACATCGGGTGTGCTTTTAGCTCGTTTCGCCATCCTACGCCATAAAAAAACCTTTCCAGCTACAAAGTTTTCAAAGTTTTTTTCTGAGTGACAGTACGACCACAGGTACGACTGGCAACGTGTCTACAGTTGGTTGGTTTCCTTCCTGCACGTCTGGTCCCGGCAGCGAGTGACGGGTCCTTGGCACGTACGGGGGACGTGGCTTCCTGCGCCCGCGCATCGGCTCAGCTACACCATGTACGGTGAACACTGATACAACTTTTACAGGACACTAACATTCAAAACGCTGAGAATTGTTCTAAGAAGATTTAATTAAAAACCTTGACGTTGATATTTTTCCATCAAATTGTCTTAGTTTAGTTTTAAGGCGACGCTTCCGTTCCGTGTGGTGCCGGGCGTAAAGAATTGCACTACCCTATATCTTCTCATGGGTGTCGTAAAAGGCGACTAAGGAATTCACCAGAGAATGGGCAGCAGCGTTCTCTGAGTATTAAACCAACCAACTGCGATCGCCAAGCGTGGCGAATATGGTATATACCCCCAAACTGCTTGGGGAGGCCTATTTCTAGCAGTGGACGTCTTTCAGCTGAAATGATGATGACGAAGGCGACGCTTGGTGATTTATAAGGCATAACTAAGGCTACACGTAGAGTTGGCTTTCATATGTGGTCTGGGACACCGACTTAACTTAATCCATTTGACTCCGTGCAAAAGGCTTGATGATTCCGTATTTACAAGTAAAAGTATTGGAGAAACGAAAGAAATGTTCAGCTTTACTTTGTGATTTTTTAATTTTACCGGCTTTTATATAGTTCAAGAAACCAAGATGCGTGGTTACAGTAGTCATAGACGCTGTTATTACTGTGTCTCCGCCTAATGTATCAAAGGGAAACATAAACAGGAGTTTTTGTTACAAAACGCTGCTTCCACGGGCCGACCCAGTCGGAAATACAGATTCTGTGCTGCATATAAATGGGGTAATGTCCTGAGATCCTGCCGAGGGCTATGAGGAAATACATGTCCAGTTACAATTGTTACCATAATGTACGAGATTATAGATGCATTTGAGGAAATAATGTTAATAATTTATTTTAGAGATTATTATTTATTACATTCATATAATATTTTTTCTTGCATTTCTATTAAGTGTAGCTTTGTGATAAAGAACAATGCCTATTCTTATTTTAATCATTAAAACGCGAACCTAATACTGGCTTCATAGCTCAATGATGAATGATGTGATGTTTGGCTGGCCGTGTGTAATATCAAACATGTCTTGCGACTTGTGCGTCACTCAGCCTGGACACGTTAGCATCGTGTTGTTTGTGAGGCAGTGGGGCGGAGGGGGGCAGCTTTTGAAACTGTATGATAAAAACACATATATCCGAGTGATAAGGACGTAAATTAATGAATAATGTAGCGTATGCGCGTGCGCACGATCGAATAGGTACTGCGCGAGAGTTGCCAAACCCGCGTACACACTGTCGCTGTTGGAAGTTTTTGTAACGATTTAGTTAATAGCCGAATTAATTAATAATTAACACAGTAAATTGCCTACAATATTTTTTACTGTAGGACGAATTTATGTGTAATTTAATAGATTAATTGCGATGTTTTCGCATAAATATGTATACTTAGAAATAATGCGCCTACTATTGACGGATGTTTACAATGGGAAATAAGCTGATAATGAAGGAACTCCAATAAATGTATGACATTGCCTTTATATTAATTACTAGCTGCCGCCTGCAGCCTCACCCGGATATTACCGTCGATAAAAAGTATCTTGTAGAAATTGTTGGGTTCTATGGAACTCAACAATAGTCTATGACGTACATCTATGCTAAGTTTCATTCAAATCCGTTCAGCCATTTATGTGTGATTAAGTACAGTACATCTGGCACCGTACTTTATACAGCATAACAGTGCCATCGACTTCGTAGCTCCTTCCGCGTGGATATTTTGTAACTACGAGCCTGTATGAGGTGGTACGAGTACAGCAATGTGTAAAAAGCAAATATTTATGATGTCAGATGGAGAGATAGTCAACACGATAGTCCTTCTATTCTCTAATCACCTCAGTATGAACGCAGTTTACGTTTATACCAATTCTCATAAATTTAAATAAATACATGCGGAGTTTCCTTCGTCACCGGCTGCCTCATTACTATGGATCTATTAAATATTACCTTTCGTCTTTACATCCGAATTATGTTTACATTATAAATATGTATCTTACGGTGTGTAATGAAGGTCGGTATTAGCGTGCGTGGCTCCCGCCGGGCGACGGCTCTCTGGTCCGAGGTGAGGAATGATTGACGCGTTCGATCGCATCTGAATAATGCGCGTCGCCTGCCGAACATTTCCATGAATCGCATGAATATCAAACGATGTTTGCTCTTCTTGTTTTTTGTTTTACTTTTTTAGACAACATTTGCAAGAGACGCTATTATAATTGTCATTAGCTTTGTGTCAATATTACGACGAAATATATTGCTTTGATTTTCTGAAGTAGCGTTCAACGAAAACAGCCATGTAAATTGATGGGCAACTTAATAATGTGACGGGAGGGCCTGCTTTACATTTGGGATCTTTTTAAGAAAATCTCTAACAGTGTTTTTGCAACTTCTATGTTCAAGCCAAGAAGAATTTGTTGGACTTGAATTCACAGCGACAGACAGTTTGGTTTGGGAGAGGTTGAGTTTATAAATAATTCTTGGCGTTTACCGAGCGACACGATGACGTGTTTATATTTATAAATATTCGTGAGCACCTAGTGGGTAGATAATAGCCATAATTAAGTGACCTTCTTGTCCAAGGTCCTGCTGGACAAAGCGCTGGCTGGTGGTGTCAGCAGCGTGGCGTGGCCTGCGCCGGCTGCTTGTGGATTCCGGCGCGGCTCCGTTGGACGAGTTATTACCGCGCGCGTCGATTGTGATTCCGCGGGCATGCGCGCGCGCACCGCATACATAGCAGCTGGACGCTTTAGTGCCTCCGTGAGGCTTCACAATGTTAGAAAACTCCGTCTGTACGTGCCTCGCTCCCGTACATACGTGCGCGTATGTACTGAGTGCTGACACGCCTGGTGACAACAACCATCGTGCTACCACTGAAATGTGCTCACTGGAGAAATCATGTTCAATGTATTGTTTCAGGTACTCATTTAAACCTATTCCACCTCATTACATTCGTTAAAGATATATTTTTTCTACGACGTCTCTGGTCTAGTGGTTCGAGGGTCGGACTGCTGCTCACGAGGTTGTGGGTTCGATTCCCACAGGACACAAATATTTGTGTAATGAACATAAGTGTTTGTGTTGGTCTGGGTGTTTCTTATGTATTATAAGTACTTATGTATTTACAAAAAAAAGTATATAAGTATTATATCCATCATCTACTACCCATAGCACAAGCTCTGCTTAGTTTGGGACTAGATGGTGCTGTGTAAAAATGACACAAAAATATTTATTTATTTATTTTACGAGAGGTAAATGACCTGGCTAAGCGAAGTTAGCCTAGTGCAAGGCGTTGACTGGAGAGTAGTACTTATGAATCTAACTTATGGTACCTACTCCATGCGTAAAGCCATCCTTTACTTAGTACGTAGAAAGAAGACTGGGAGTCTTGTTAATGTGTATGCAAACATGAGTCCAGATATTATGAGGGGGTCCCGCAAGGTTGCGTTTTTGGTCCAGTTAGTTTGTCGCTTTGAATATACTTTTTACCGGTTACTTCTTGAGTGAATTAGTTTAATGTACAGCGTTACCTATCTATATTAATTGAGTTATAGTACAGATATGTACAAAATACCACGCTGCCACGCTGAATGGCAACGCTTATTCTTTGCCGAAGGAACAAGCCAGCCAGCTCTGGTCACGCGAAGTCGGTTACTTCACCATGTTGAACTTCCCTCAGAAATGGTCCTCTAGTTTGGTTTTTTCCAAGATCCAAGTACATGCATGGCAACTAGATACTACTGTGAGATCGTGCTAAAATATTGATTCTTCTTTTCGTTTAATTGTACGTGTTGTTTGTGAGTGTCTACTTCTTATAATTTGTAAGTTGTGTGAGTAGTGAGTACACACGGCTACACATCAAGCTGTACATTTCCAGTAAAAGTTGACCTCGCATTGTATAGGCTTTCCGTTCAATGCGAGATCAGCTTATATTGGAAATGTACAGCTTGATGTGTAGCCGTGCGTACATAGGTAAAGAAATACCGATGTGCGTTAACAACAATTTCAAGTCATCACCAATTATAAATTGAAGTCCCCCGCCGCGCTGAGTTTTTTTTTTTTTTTTTGAGTTCGTGTTTGTTCGGGCTAATCTCAGAAACTACTGTGCAGATTTTCATACGGTTGTCATCAATAGAAAGGGGGAGTATCTAAGAATGTTATAGGCGACAGATGATCAGTGGTCCCCGTGAGAAGCCGGGGCGGATGGCTGATACAAAACATAACATGTAGTAAACATGTTATTTTATTATTTTGTACTGTGTTTCGTGTTGGACAATACGTCGTGTACGTAAAGATCTTGTGAGATATGATCGTATTTGTTTTACTCCGAGCCAAAGACCGTGGCTTATAAAGTACGGTCTAAAGTGAAAACCATATAAACCACGTAAGTACTTTGCCAATACACTACAGTATGGAAGTGATCGTATTTTGGAATAATGTGGTTACTTTAATGGCTATACACTAAATACTCTCAGTCTCAATATTGGTATTTTGCAGGCAAACACCTTAATTCACTCCATTTGTTAGAAGTTACGACTCTAGAGAGTAATATGTGTCTGTGACTGTTGATGACATAATCTGGCAGATCTGTTGCTAGTAATGAGTAGTAACTACATTACGATACTAGCAGGTAGATATAGGCGTGTTGTCACAGCACAAGATATAGGCAGTAGGTCGACTTGGACCGCTGCGACACGGCGGAACCTGGCACGCTGCTGGAATTAGAATGGAGGCGCTGTGTCTCACGCCATTGATTCCCATAGTCCGTGATGATTGACAGACAGGCCTGTGCGTGCATAGACAACGCGTTGGTTTTTCCTTTGTCTAGTTTTAAGAATTTTGAAGGTATTTTTCTTTGGAAATGATAGCATTGCTTATCGAGTTGCTAAGTAGGTAACTATCCAGGACTGCTGACTGGAACACATCTTCTCTGGGTACCAGAAATTGCGAAGACGCGGTTTCCTTGTATCTTGCGGCTTTGTTCTTGAAAGTGTACTTACCTGATTATAAAAAGACGAGATATTTTTTTTTTTTTTTCTATTACTATTTTACATGTTAGTCCTAAGTTTAATAATGTTATTGGTGTACAATAAAGAATATTCTATCTATCTATCTATCTATCTATCTACGTACCTTTTGGAATACTCCTGAAGATTTCAGGAATATTTCTGGCCGGGCGAGAGTTCTGTTAACTCTTAAACTTCAGAAAATCAAACCTAACCTAGACTAGTTTGAAATAAAACAGAACAAACATGACACACATTCAATCAATCAATCAATCAATCAAAATGTTTACATTTACATAGATATTAATATCGTCCTTCTGTCCTACTGTTTGTAAATAAAACACTAAACCAACCCAACCAAACCAAACCAAACCAAACCACCAACCATTTTTCACTAAACCATTTTTCTTTCTTTCTTTTCTTTCACTATCAGTACAATAGATACGTAAAAACAATGATTGATTAATGAAGTTTAAATTCATTTATTTATTTGTAATTCTAATTGTCTAATTGTAGGTCATTAAATTGTAATAATAATAATATGATATGGGTGTATTGATAGAAAAAAATACAAAATAGTTTATTGGGCTTAACAAATAATTTTACAAGTTAGTGCTTGGAGTCTCCTTTTAAGCTATTATCTCTTTTTAAGCAATTAGTTGATGTGTAATTGCCAACTTCTCCATCTCAATATCTTCTGTGTTTAAGTTATTAATGTCGCTGCTCGTGGTGGCGGTACACTCGCCGACAGTAACGTCTGTGGCTGCCGTGCGTGTCGCTGTGAGCGCGGCACGTCGCGGCGGCGGGTTATCGCCGCACATCGAGGCTCCGCCGCACCGCCGCCGCGTCGTCGCCGCACCGCACCGTGCCACATGCAAATTGCATTTTTATAGCGTTTCACGTAATTGAACCGTACGTGATCGTATATTCGCGTCGTCTCGACTTTGAGATGGGCCGCGGCGCTTATTTAGACTTTTTACATGGCTCGTTTACTTCAAATAATAGCGGCTCTGGAGACGACACACTCGGCTCTCATTTGTTTTTGCGTTTGTTCACATTCGTCGCGCTATCGTGCAAATCTGAGACGTCAGCAATTAATCATTGTGGTAGTTTATTCATCGTACATATTATTATGATTTGTACTGAAATGCAAGGAAGGAGTACCTATAATTTATTTATTTATCTTTCTTATAATTACCATTACAGGATTTTTTTTAACCCAAAGTGGTAGTGAACAAAATATATTTGAACACTTTAAAGTATTAATTAATAAATAATATGACATAATAACTTCATAGGTTTTCGCGATCACTACACATTATAATAAAACAAAGTTTAACCGGATTAAGTCGCGTATATTATTTAAATTGGTTTCCCTGACGTTTCGAAAGCTTTGCAGCATTTCGTGGTCGCAGGTAGACTAAAATGACAATTGTCTTTACAGATATTTCTAAAAAAATATTTTAATCTACCGTACAATATTATTAATTAGAATCGTTTCAAAAAAAAAAATCGTTTCTTTTTTAAATCGTTTTTTTAAATCGTTTCGATGCACGCAGTAATCACTCACAATATCATTATCTTTTACAGTGTTGCGTGCTGTTTGGGACTTGATTATTTTTAGGACTGGGTTCCAAACAGGTGGCAGCTGCCAACCATCTTCTCTATTAAAATTAGGATGTTATTTTAAATAATATGACATGAGAATTAAAAACTGAAAAAAATTATGATCAAGTTGATATTGATAATGTATTTTATTATTTTTAACGCATTTACGCATGCGAAACGTAGCATAGTGGAGGATAATTTCGATAGCTAGTGGTAGCTTAGTGGTTAAAGCACTGGCGTACTGAGCCAGGAGTCGCAGGTTTGAATCCTGCTCGTGAGCGATTTTTTCTTTCCACCATTTAAATCTTTTGATAATGTATGTTATGTATATTATGTGCTCACTCTTTGCTTACTTATGATAACAAAACATTAACATGTTTAGTTACAGAGTGGCTAACACGGACACTACACCGTTTACTATCAGGCTCTGGTAGTGTAATTCTTTCAGTCTGATGGGTCTCTGTAGTAATCTACAATTGTCTTAGCGTTGAGTAACCTAACTATCTGCTTACGAAACACAATATACAGAAGTCGTTTAAAATGTAGTTTGCGTCTCTTGTCCACACAATGTTACATTAAAATGGGCTAATCTGGAACATGCAAAAACAATTTCATAAACAATAAATTGTAGTGCGGCGAGCGCCGGCGCATTGCTCCGTGATCCACCAGATTAACGGGCTGTGCTCGAATTAAATTATTTCTGTAGCTCCACGGCAGAAGGTCGCAAGTCCTGAGTGCGCAGCCGCTGCAGGCGACCTTCTGCTGCTGACGGTATCCATGTCGGCGTCGCCGGTAGCACTCACTCGATATGTATCGTGTCGGTATAATATTGCTCGCTCGTTTCACTCGCGAATGCTCGCCGCCGCTTAGTGCGCAGAATGCCTCACAACTGCTGCCCCAATTGCATCCGATGAGATTACAAGCTCGCTAATTTTATTGTTCTCAGTAATCTCTGGCTTTTGAACATTTACGTCGATGTTGTTAAAAGTGATTTCAAATTATTATAATGTTTAGTTTATGCTTTTCAATTACATGGATTTGAGCGAGGTTGCGCCAACGTCGGAATGTATGGTACGTGGTCAGTGACATGCTTGCAACCAACGACAATACAGCCCAAATAGACGCCTAATGTTGAATATAATGCGTATAATAAATTCTTCCACTAGCTGAGGCGGGGTACTGCAATCCGATTGGCCCTACCAAGGTGGCTATTGGCTAATCACTAACGCGGCAGTTTTGACGGCTCATGTCGACTCATGTGGTCGAAACTGATTTGAAGATTTCAAGTGGCTAATAGTGGCGACCTACATTTATGAAATTTCATAGATGTGTTGCAGATATAGGTCACCTTCACCTGTTATGAGGCGTCTATGGGCTGTATGGTCGGTGCTTCGTCATAAATAAGCTAAATGTTGTGTAGGTACGGTCAACCGTTAATTAAGTTCATAAATAATAAATAAAAAAGTGCAGTGGCATGGCGGGCCGCGGCCGGGGAAAAACAAAGAGTAGGTTTTTTTAATAACGTAATTACCGTTGCGAGCTCAGGGCCGCGGGGCTATCGAATAGAGCCGGGGGCGGCACGAATTTAGACCGCACTTGTACCCGAACAAGTTAACCCGTTCCTTGGCTCACAAACGATCAACTTACTGGCTCAATAATATATTGTAATCAAAAGTTCTGCAAAACACTGTATGAGCCAATAGTTAGATGTTCCGTGTCAGTGCAAAAATCTAATCTAATCAATGTTTCTTTGTGTACACAGGTATTTTTGGTGTACCATTATTAGGTACCTCATACGATATATCTCAATAATACTATCGTCTCATTATCCTTCATGTAATATATTGACATCTGCTGCATTTAATTTATACTTGTCTACTTCTACTCCTCGACATGACTGATGACACAATTACGTGAATTTGTTTGATCGAAATTTGTATGCATTACCGTTACCCTTCGGGGCTCCCAGGCCGGCTTGATGGTACATACACGCCATAGTCCTGTAGTACCGTAGTGTAGCTCCATAGTAGCTGGGTACGTACAATCGTACAATAATGTACATCGGTGCTCGGTAGCTAGATTCCGTTTAACTTGACATGAGTGATGTACGTGGTACGTGACGGGCAGTTGTTGTTTCAGTTCACCAGGACCTGCCTACCTGCGCCGGCGCATGACGCTTACCTGTGGTTTTGGTTGGTTACAAAAAACACACATAAAAAAATGTTTTAGGAAAATTATAATATGTAGGTACCTTATGAAAATGAATGTACCTAGTGTAAGTTAAAGAGGAAAATAAAGAGCAATCCTTTATAACTTTAAATTTTTTCTTATTGTTTGAACATCATGTAAACATTTTTAGGAATCTTAACTATTATAAAATTGTAAACGTCTGTTTGTTTGTTTGTTTGTTCCAGCATCACGCTAAAACTACTGGACCGATTTGGATGATTTTTTTTTTGTTTGAAAGCTGATGATCTGACTTAAAAACTGGTATGGGTTTTGAGAAAGAAAGAAAGAAAGAAAAAAGAAAAAAATTAATTCGTGGGTTGCGTACTCACCCGACAGATCGAAGCTTCTATGCATTTGCACGAGCGGATAGTGATGTACGTTGGAGTGGAGTGGAGTGGAGTGGACAGGGGATGGGACTGGGGATGGGACTGGGGACGGGACTGGGGACGGGACTGGGGACGGGACAGGAGACGGGACTGGGGACGGGACAGTGGACGGGACAGGGGACGGAACATGGGACGGGAAATGGGACGGGACATGAGACGGGACAAGGGACAGGACAGTGGGACGGCACATGGGACTGGACATAGGATGGGACATGGGACAGGATAGTGGGACATGGGACGGGACGATAGTGATATAGTGAGATAGTGGGACGGGACGATAGTGATATAGTGAGATAGTGGGACAGTGGGATAGTGGGACAGTGGGACAGTAGGACAGTGGCAGTGGGACGGTGGGACAGTGGGGCAGTGGGGTAGTGGGGCAGCGGGTCAGCGGGGCAGTGGGCCAGTGGGGCAGTGGGATAGTGGGGCAGCGGGGCAGCGAGGCAGCGGTACAGTGGGGCAGCGGGGCAGCTGGGCGGGGAAGCGGGGCAGCAAGGCAGCGGGGCAGCGAGCCAGCGAGGCAGCGGGGCAGTGGGGTACCGGGGCAGCGGGGCTGTGGGATAGTGGGGCAGTGGGGCAGTGGAGTAGCGGGGCAGCGGTGCAGCTGGGCAGCGGGGCAGTGGGATAGTGGGGCAGTGGGGCAGCGGGGCAGCAGGGCAGCGGGGCAGTGCGTTACCGGGGCAGTGGGATAGTGGGGCAGTGGGGCAGCGGGGCAGTGGGGCAGCGGGATTGTGGGGCAGCGGGGCAGTGGTGTAGCGGGGCATCGGGGCATTGGGGTAGCGGGGTAGCGGGGCAGTGGGGTAGCAGGGCATCGGGGCAGTGGGGCAGCGGGGCAGTGGGTTACCTGGGCTGCGGGGCAGTGGGGTAGTGGGATAGCGGGGCAGTGGGGCAGTGGGATAGATGGCAGTGGGACATCGGGGCAGTGGGGCAGCGGCGTGGGGCAGCGGGGCAGTGGGGCAGCGGGGCAGCGGGGCAGTGGGGCAGCGGGGCAGTGGGAAGCGGGGCAGTGGGATAGTGGGGCAGCGGGGCAGTGACGTAGCGGGGCAGCGGGGCAGTGGGATAGTGGGGCAGCGGGGCAGTGGAGCAGCGGCGTGGGGCAGCGGTTCAATGGGGCAGCGGGGCAGCGGGGCAGCGGGGCAGTGGGAAGCGGGGCAGTGGGATAGTGGGGTAGCGGGGCAGCGGGGCAGTGGGATAGTGGGGCAGCGGGGTAGCGGGGCAGTGGGGTAGCGGGCAGGCAGTGGGGCAGTGCGATAGTGGGGCAGAGGTGCAGTGGGGTAGCGGGGCAGTGGGGCAGCTGAGCATCGGGGCAGTGGGGCAGCGAGGCAGTGGGGTAGCGGGGCAGTGGGGTAGTGGGGCAGCGGGGCATTGGGGTAGTGGGGCAGTGGGGCAGCGGGGCAGTGGGGCACTGGGGTAGTGGGGCAGTGGAGTAGCGGGTCAGTGGGGCAACGGGGCAGCTGGGCAGCGGGGCTGCTGGGCAGTGGGGCAGTGGGGCAGTGGAATAGCGGGGCAGCGGGGCAGTGGGGCAGTGGGATAGTGGGGCAGCGGGGCAGTGGGGCAGCGGGGCAGCGGGGCAGCGGGACAGTGGACTGGACTGGAATGGACTGGACTGGACTGACGTGGGTTAGCAGAATTTAACGCGAGCGGAGCCGCGGGTAAAAGCTAGTTTGTAATAAAATTCTTGATTTATAAATTTTAGTTCTAATTTTAAACTTTAGAGGGATTCATAAAATTAGATTCCGGGTTCTTAATTTTATTTTTGTTGCTTTAACTTGCTTCTATAGTTTGTTGTAGCTTCAATGTTTATTTTCTTCAACAACAATCTAATGGTGAGCGGTGTTTTAACAAAACAAATTGCGCTCGATTACCATGTGGGCAATGAATCTGAGGCGCATGCTACCTCAGTTATGTTGGATATCATAATGCGTGTCTGACAAGCGATTACTGCGTGTAACGTAGCCGGCATGGCGTGGTGATGTGCTGCCAACTGAAGTAAGCAGCGCGCGGTGTGGGGGCCAAGCTGTTGCAAGGAGCAGGAAGAACTCTCAAATACCAGGACCATCAGTACAGTGGTACTAGTGTGGTAGTGTGGTTTCTACTAGTGAGTAGAAGAACTGGTATTTCTCGTGCTGCGGAGAAACGGGTGGTAGCGGAGCTGACTGCCCAGGGTACGCAGAATGTAGGTAAACTTATATATCGTCACTCGTGGAAGCTCTTCTAATGAACACCATCGTGTTCTCAAGGGTAAACCGTTGCTGGGACACAGTGTTTTTAGATCATTCAGAGAAACTGTGCAGGTACGATAGGAGATAAGACACCTAGATGCGACTGGCACAGAACCGAGGTGGTTGGCATAATGTACAAGATGAAGCCTGTGCCTAGCAGTGGAGGCTGATTATACCGCGTGCACCGATGACTGCTGTCCTCCACAAAACTCAGTCACTTGACAAGGTATTAGTTGTAGGATCATCACGCATTGTAGATCGTCGCAGGTTGTTATAAAATAAATATTTGAAAAAAATAAAAATATTAACGAGTCGCAGATGAGGTTCCCGAATGGGAAATGTACAGATAGTTGTCGGTCTGGGTGTTTGTGCATGTCAGATTGTTTCTGCAATCGCAGCCATGCACAATACAGGAGAAAATACTCATGAAGAAACATTTGAAATACCTCATTTTGGAGAAAAACCATAACATCCATATATTTTCCAAGCGCCAGAACATTTATAATAAAATTTACTTTCGGCACGCATATTTAGCTTGTAAGCTGGCTTCCAACATTTGCCCTGATCCCACCTGATATCGCTAATCGCGGCGGCATTCCGC
The DNA here is from genome assembly GCA_949699075.1 of Asteroscopus sphinx. Lineage (NCBI taxonomy): Eukaryota > Metazoa > Arthropoda > Insecta > Lepidoptera > Noctuidae > Asteroscopus > Asteroscopus sphinx. Next base: position 424,853 of record OX453006.1, read on the forward strand.
CATTTTATAATTCGTATCAATTTCCTTAGCGGGCTCCCGTAATAGGAGCCATCGGGAGCAACCGGCGGCGTAGCGGACACTGCGCTCAACTAAACTGTGCCACGTAATCATATCATTATATTGTAATTTATGTGGCTGTCTGGACATGGTGGTCAGATTACGGGATGATCAGGAATATTCAATTATATCCTGGGGTTGAGTACAACTTTTCTTGATCATCTAATAATAATAAAATGTAAAGAATAAGTGATGAAATCATAGAAAAGACTGGTGGGAAAGGTAATATGTAGATTAGTCATGTTGAAGAAATTGGACCAACAATGAAAATGTCCATTCAATTTCTATTTAAGTAATTTTTTTACATGGAAGAAGTGTGGGTTTGGTCATGTGGATGTTAGTGTTTAATCCAACCACCGTCTGTTTATGTATAATCTTAGTAAACACATAGATAGAGTAATTCATCATCCGGCTGGTGGTTGAGCAACGCGCTGCGCAGGCGCGTCTAGCTCGTCGCGCGAATCCCATTACTGCCGCGGGGACATACGGCGACCATCGGCGAGGAATGGCTAAAATGTAGCGATGTTATTGACACACCTCTGTGTAGACAAATTACAGGCACACGAGACTGTATCTTTAAGGTTGACAGTGCATCAGTAATTCTCTTCTTATACCTCTTGTCTGCCAAACTTAAGTGGCAGTGGGCGGGGCACATTGCTCGCAGAATGGATGGCCGATGGGGCAGTAAAGTTCTGGAGTGACGACCGCGTACTGGAAGGCGCAGCGTGGGTAGGCCCCCCACCAGGTGGACCGACGACCTGGTGAAGGTCGCGGGTATCCGCTGGATGCGGAAGGCACAGGATCGGTCGTTGTGGCGATGCTTGGGGGAGGCCTATGTCCAGCAGTGGACGTCTTTCGGCTGAAATGATGATGATGATGATACCTCTTGTCTTGTAGTTTTTTTAGGTAGCGATAACTGTTTGCCGTCAGATGCGCCGCCTTGTTGGCCAACCAGGAGTAAAATTATAAATGTACTCATCATAATGAACATCTTGTACTATGGAAAAACTCTGAAATGGCGAAAAGAAAACCCACTGTTTCATACAAAATCATCGATGTCACTCAACAAAATCTTCGGACTTGTTATTATGTACTACATTCAACCCTTAAAATGACCTTAGCGAATAATGTTACACCTTATACATATAAATAACAAATTGTTGTCGCTATAAAATATTGGAATTTTAAGTAATATTGATAGCAGTATATTATAGATGATAATAATAAATCTTTATTGATCAAAGAAAGAAACTGATTAAGAAGTAGTAGTTAGTACTGTAATAACTTCATAGGTTTTCGCGATCACTACACATTATAATAAAACAAAGTTTAACCGGATTAAATAGCGTATATTATTTAAATTGGTTTCCCTGACGTTTCGAAAGCTTTGCAGCATTTCGTGGTCGCAGGTAGACTAAGATGACAAGCGTCTTTACAAATATAAAAAAATATAAAAAAAAAAAATTATTTTAATCTACCGTACAATATTACGCTATTAGTAGTACTGTACTTTCAAGAATGTCGATGCTTTTCAGCATCTTTGCCATCCCTGCAGCAAGCTACAGTTTGCGACACATGTACCTATGTGGTAATACGCGCCTGCGCCGAATTCCAGCTGCGATCTAAACGATACATGGTTCGAGTACCTACATGCGGGACATAACTCACTGCTCGCAGTTTTTTGCTCGAACGCCAGTAGATAAAAGTGATTATAGTTGATCAATGTATGTTATATACGTCAACCGACGCACCCTGCGGGTTCAAGACTGTTTTGGTATACATACTGGGTTATTAATGTGTTTAAACAATTTAGACTTAATTTAATTTAAAGAAGGGCCTGGCAGTTTGTGCTCATTAAACAAATAAGGGCCCGGCAGTTTGTGCACAACGAACAAAGGAGGGCCCGGAAGTTTGTGCACAACGAACAAAGAAGGGCCCGGCAGTTTATGCGTAACGAACCAAGAAGGGCCCGTCCGGTGTAGGGCCTCAAAACTACTAGTAGTGCGCTCGTTCCGTGGTAAATTCAACTTTTACTCGCCAGCACGCTGATTAGAGGTTAGAGACTCGTCTCCATTTTCGGGAGAAACTAAGTAGTTTAAATATTCTATTATTTTAACGCATTAATGAACGCATGCGAAGCGAAATCTAAAGATTCTTGTGCTTTATATTCACCTGAAAAATACAGTCATCATTCATCATCATCATTTCAGCCGAAAGACGTCCACTGCTGGACATAGGCCTCCCCCAAACATCGCCACAACGACCGGTCCTGTGCCTTCCGCATCCAGCGGATTCCCGCGACCTTCACCAGGTCGTCGGTCCACCTTGTGGGGGGCCTACCCACGCTGCGCCTTCCAGTACGCGGTCGCCACTCCAGAACTTTACTGCCCCATCGGCCATCCGTTCTGCGAGCAATGTGCCCCGCCCACTGCCACTTAAGTTTGGCAATTCTTCGGGCTATGTCGGTTACTTTCGTTCTCCTGCGAATCTCCTCATTTCTGATTCGATCACGCAGCGAATCTCCGAGCATAGCCCTCTCCATTGCCCTTTGAGTGACTTTGAGCCTTCTTATCAGGCCCATTGTGAGCGACCACGTTTCAGTACCGTAAGTAATTACTGGCAACACACACTGGTCAAAGACTTTCGTCTTGAGACACTGCGGTATTTTGGACGAGAAGATATTGCGTAGCTTCCCGAACGCTGCCCAACCGAGTCGGATTCGACGATTGACCTCTTTCTCGAAGTTGGACTTACCTAGCTGGACAGTTTGTCCTAGGTATACATAATCGTCAACAACTTCGAGTGTAGATTCTCCGATGTTTACGGGAATGGGTGCTATATGGGAATTCAACATAACCTTTGTCTTGTCCATATTCATTTTAAGACCCACTCTATCAGAAGCTCTACTGAGGTCATCGAGCATTGTACCGAGGTCCTCCATGGTCTCAGCCATGACTACTATGTCGTCGGCAAACCGAAGGTGAGTGATGTACTCGCCGTTTATGTTAATGCCTAGCCCCTTCCAGTCCAGAACCTTGAAGACATCCTCCAATGCAGCAGTGAACAGTTTCGGAGAGATCACATCTCCCTGTCTCACACCTCGCTGCAGAAGGATAGGTTTCGAGGCTTGGTCCTGTAATCGGACTGACATAGTGGCGTTTTCATACAAAGACTTTAACACTTCGATGTACCGATAGTCAATCTGGCACCGTTGAAGAGACTGTAGTACCGCCCAGTACAAAAAATACAGTATTAAATTATAAATAGAAATTACTTGTACAAAGGTGAGGTTAACTCAAAAATGAGTTTTCTACTAGCAAACCTTTGAGCGATAGAGTGAGTGTAGACAAGAGGCTGAGGGTAAACTTAGAGCACAACTCATCAACCCAGGCTATCGCAGTCCGCCACATCACCCGGTCCTCTGCCTTCCGCATATCAGTGGGGGACTGGACCAGCCACCTTCTTCAGGTCATCGGTCCACCAGGCGGATGGCACCTTACGCTGCGTTTGCGTTTGAGTGCACAACACTATTTAGGTCTACATAATTACTTAATACGTGGGACACTCAGAAAGTTTTGCGAAACTAAAAAAAATTGTTCTATACGTACATATATTTTTATCAAATCTTTTCAAAGTACTTTCCACCAGCCTCTATACAAAGATTCATGCGCCTAAACCAGTTTTCAAAACACTTTTTCCAGTCCGCCGCAGACACCTCGTTTACAGCCTGCTCGAACGCAGCCAGCGCATCTTCCGGCGACGAAAATTGTATCCCTTTGAGCAGATTTTTTATTTTTGGGAATAAAAAGAAGTCACACGGTGCTAGATCAGGGCTGTAAGGAGGGTGACCCAGGAGTTTGACTGGCGTGCTGTCCAGGAAGTCCCTCGTTTTGAGTGCGGTGTGCGCAGGTGCATTGTCGTGGTGGAGCAGTAGCCCGCGGAGCCCTGTGTTTGGTCGCTTGTTGCTTATAACAGAGAAAACTTCTGGCAAACATTTGGTAGTATACCATTCGGCATTAATGCTTCTTTGATCCCGTAAGGGAATTGATACCAAGTGGCCAGTCAAATTAAAAAAGCTAGCTATCAAAATCTTACCCCCGCTTCTAGATCGCTTCACTTTGGTAGGCGTTGGCTCATTTTGAAACACCCAAACAGTCGACTGGCGCTTGGTTTCTGGGTCGTATTGATAAATCCAGGACTCATCACCTGTAACGATGTCGTAAACACGCCGAGAAGAGCCTGCTTCAAATTTGTTAAGCATATCACGGCACCATTCCACCCGGGCCTGCTTCTGAGCATCGGTGAGGTTGTGCGGCACCCAGCGTGATACTATCCTCCTCACGCGAAGATGGCTGTGTAGAATCTCGTGAACGCTTCCCGATCCAATCTTCAATATGTGTTGAATCTCCTGATATGTAATTCGCCTATTGTCTTGGATTAAATTTTTCACTGCTAGCACGTTTTCTTCGGTAACAGCCGTCAAAGGGCGACCGCTTCTTTCGTCATCCCCCAAAGTTGGTCGACCGCGCTTGAATTCGTTATACCAACGATACACGGTTGCCTTGGAAGGGCCTTCATCCATGAATGCCATTTGAAGTCTATCGTACGATTCATCCGGTTTCAGGCGACACTTGAAATCGTATAAAATCATAGCTCTAAAATGTTCCCGGCGCAGATCCATATTTCAGTGAGACACAATACTTTGAATTAACTCGCAAAAAATGTGGAGGGAAATTTTGAAATTGGAACTTACTTATTTTTACTTATAAATAATCATATTTTCGAAAAACATTATAACTGGCCAGTCTCCCATATATAAAAACTTTTTTTCGCAATACTTTCTGAGGGGCCTGGTATGTAATTAAACACACCTACGTGAATAAACTACAAATAACATAAGCGTATACCTTAAATACGTCCGTGTGGTGCCGGACGTAAAGAATTGCACCACCCTATGACCCTTCTCATGAATGTCGTAAAAGGCGACTAAGGGATTCTCCAGAGGATGGGCAGCAGCGTTCTCTGAGTATTTAACCAACCAACTGCGATCGCCAAGCGTGGCGATTATGGTATATCCTCCCTAATTGGGGGAGGCCTTTGCCAGCAGTGGACGTCTTTAGGCTGAAATGATGATGACGATGATACCTACATACATATTTTATTAAAATAAAGAAAAGAAAAAGAAAAAAAACATATTAAAAGAAAAAAAAAGGAAGAAAAATTCGCTCCCGAGCAGGATTCGAACCTGCGACTCCTGGTTCAGAATGTGTTGCTTTAGCCGCTAAGCTACCGTGAACTTTACTCGACGTATCCCACCCAATGTCGATGGTATGACGTCACCCAAAGACGAATACAAAGTGGAAGTTAATTGCAATACCAGGAGCACAGTTCACTGTAGCGGCTAAAGCACTGGTGTCCAGGGGGCTTACTACGAGTTTGACACTTGTAAAAATCGGCTACAGTTCTTGAATACGTTCCTGGGGTTTTATGTTGCAATTTTGTAAACATGGAGTTGGGAGATTGTGTAACTTTTAAGGATTGGCAAGATAAATTCGCATATACAGGTTGACTGGTTGAACGAGGGATCTATTGAAGGAGCATGTTCAGTACTTGATTCCCATTCCACATATGTATAAAAAATGACGCCTTAATAAAATAAAAAAAACAATCGATTTCCTCAATAGCTGTGGACTCTTCCGTGCTTACAAATCAAAGTTTCATGCAGTGAGGTGGATGTACCTAGCACGGCAGTGGCCATCGGTCACTGTTTCCACCCTTTCCGCTTTCTGTACCCAGCAGACCCCTATAAGCCAGTCAGAGCTTGGGTCAGCATTTTCTTCTCCTGTACGCGTGATTTATCATGGAATATTTTTAAATATTTATTTTTCATAGTTGTACGCACACATATTCTTGAGTATGTCCCTCGTTCACCCAGTCACGCTGTATTTATTGTAACGTTGACATGACCTTACAGTAATAATACCTGGTCTATACGAGTGTTGGATGTTTTATTGCTATGTTGCCACTAACAAAACCTCACGGCCGGATACAGCACACAGTAATGAGCTATTCATTCCATTGTTCATACAGTTCCATTACAAATGATAGATGCAACAAAAACGCATATCGTCTAAATGCGAAGCGACGTGACGCGACGTAGTCGTCGGCGTCGTGTCGCAGCTGTGTCGCGGCCGTGTCGCGTCGCAATTACGCAGTGCGTGGGATGAGCCTTAATATTCCTAAATCATAGTGCGGGTAAGACGGGTAGCGCGCCAATTTAGCGCGACATGGTCGCGATCAGCGCCCATAATGAACCGGCGATTACCTCCTGTCCTATCCCTCCGGCCCTCCGCGGTCTCCGCCCTCTCCCCCTCAGTACGGCCTGCTCCTAAGAGGATAAATCCAGCGATTTTAATTTATCGTTGGCTACGATTAGAACAACTCGCAGATTTCATAACATAACATCACGCCTGTATTTCCCCGATAGGGGTAGGCCATGGGGTAGGCAGAGGTGTAATAGTACACCCACATTTCGGCCAGTTATGTTATAGTCCCATGTAAAAGGGGCGAGCCTTTTGCCATTGACCATTTCATTCTGCATTTTTTCCCATATTTTGTACCAGGCCCCTCAGAAAGTATTGCGAAAAAAAGTTTTTATATATGGGAGACTGGCCAGTTATAATGTTTTTCGAAAATATGATTATTTATAAGTAAAAATAAGTAAGTTCCAATTTCAAAATTTCCCTCCACATTTTTTGCGAGTTAATTCAAAGTATTGTGTCTCACTGAAATATGGATCTGCGCCGGGAACATTTTAGAGCTATGATTTTATACGATTTCAAGTGTCGCCTGAAACCGGATGAATCGTACGATAGACTTCAAATGGCATTCATGGATGAAGGCCCTTCCAAGGCAACCGTGTATCGTTGGTATAACGAATTCAAGCGCGGTCGACCAACTTTGGGGGATGACGAAAGAAGCGGTCGCCCTTTGACGGCTGTTACCGAAGAAAACGTGCTAGCAGTGAAAAATTTAATCCAAGACAATAGGCGAATTACATATCAGGAGATTCAACACATATTGAAGATTGGATCGGGAAGCGTTCACGAGATTCTACACAGCCATCTTCGCGTGAGGAGGATAGTATCACGCTGGGTGCCGCACAACCTCACCGATGCTCAGAAGCAGGCCCGGGTGGAATGGTGCCGTGATATGCTTAACAAATTTGAAGCAGGCTCGTCTCGGCGTGTTTACGACATCGTTACAGGTGATGAGTCCTGGATTTATCAATACGACCCAGAAACCAAGCGCCAGTCGACTGTTTGGGTGTTTCAAAATGAGCCAACGCCTACCAAAGTGAAGCGATCTAGAAGCGGGGGTAAGATTTTGATCGCTAGCTTTTTTAATTTGACTGGCCACTTGGTATCAATTCCCTTACGGGATCAAAGAAGCATTAATGCCGAATGGTATACTACCAAATTTTTGCCAGAAGTTTTCTCTGTTATAAGCAACAAGCGACCAAACACAGGGCTCCGCGGGCTACTGCTCCACCACGACAATGCACCTGCGCACACCGCACTCAAAACGAGGGACTTCCTGGACAGCACGCCAGTCAAACTCCTGGGTCACCCTCCTTACAGCCCTGATCTAGCACCGTGTGACTTCTTTTTATTCCCAAAAATAAAAAATCAGCTCAAAGGGATACAATTTTCGTCGCCGGAAGATGCGCTGGCTGCGTTCGAGCAGGCTGTAAACGAGGTGTCTGCGGCGGACTGGAAAAAGTGTTTTGAAAACTGGTTTAGGCGCATGAATCTTTGTATAGAGGCTGGTGGAAAGTACTTTGAAAAGATTTGATAAAAATATATGTACGTATAGAACAATTTTTTTTAGTTTCGCAAAACTTTCTGAGTGTCCCACGTATATTATAGGTGACACAGTTGTTGCGTAGGACTGTTCTAGGTACAGTGTATATGTCAGTTAGTTTCATTATCGACGCAGGTAGTTAGGTGCTCAATTACCGAGTTCTGTTAACTGCATATTGCGATATTTGATACCTAGGTGATTTATTACAAACGTGGTCAATGATTAATAGAACAAGGTATTACCAGCAAGAATTGTAAATACGGGAGTTGGAGCCTTCATTTTATTAAAGCATTTCAAAGTTCAAAATAAACTGTTACATTTATAAATGGAATCGTCCTCCTCACTCACTTAACCGACTTTTAATTTTACAATTCCACTCACAGTTATTTTAATTACATTTAACCAGTACCTTTAATTTTAGATGAAGCTCATGTCATAGTGAGATCAGCCGGAGTGCGCGGTTGCGCCTGCGCATCTCGGATTCCGTCGGTCGGCGGCGGGAGACCATTTATTTCGCGGTCGGCAGCCGCTACAACAACTATTTGATTGAACTCCACCCACTAATTATATTCTTATAAAATAAACTCTGCATTTAACTCGAACACGCTCCAACTAAAAACGCCGCTACTTGAAATTGAGGATAAAGACAAATCAACTTTGTGATATTAAGATAGAGTGCATTTTTTAATTTGTTGTTATATAAAAAGATTTTAGCGTCGCCGGCGAGAGATGATACAGTAGCTGCATTACGAGTGGCGCACACGGGGTCCAGAGAATGTTCTAGTTGAACATGATTGCCGTCCTACAGCACTACTTTGTGGAGCCACTCGAAATGGTTGTAATCAATGCATTATAATAAAACAAGTTTAACCGGATTATATTGCGTATATTATTTAGATTAGTTTCCTGATGTTTCAAAAGCTTTGCAGCGTTTGTGGTCGCAGGAGGACTAATATGACAAGCATCTTTACAGATATTTCTAAAAAAATCTTTTAATCTACCGTACAATTTTTATTAATTAAAATCGTTTCGATGCACGCAGTAATCACTCGCAATGTCATTGTCTTTTACAGTGTTGCGTGCTGTTTGGGACTTGATTATTTTTAGAACTGGGTTCCAAACAGGTGGTAGCTGCCACCATCACCATGCTGCTGCTTGTCATCTTAGACTTCCTGCGACCACGAACGCTACAAATCTTCCGAAACGTCAGGAAACCAATCTAAGCGAAAACCTAAGAAATTATTATCAATGCGTTGTTAGAATTTTACGAAAAACGACGGAAGAGGCGGAAAGTTGCTCTCTTGATGGAAAGCATTATGTATAAGTGAAAGTATAAACCTAGAAAGGAACTGAATTGTCCTAAGACTATATGGATAATCGAGGCCTACTGATGGATTATTGCTGACATATTAAATACATCTTTGAAAAAGGGCGTCTTATTCTCGATTGCTGAACATACATCGGTTGCTCCCGGCTGCCGGTCGGCCTGTACGACTCGACACTGCAAAATGATGCGCATTAATCGTGACGCGCCGATGCAAGATATTAATGCCCAATATGTATTGCATTAGCCGCTCCATCTGATAGCAGATCTTACGACAACCTCCTTACACGGGATAACACAGTGTCTCACTATGGCAAATGTTGGAACAAAAATGTGTTGAAGTTTACACTGTGTTCGTAGTTGGAATGCACCAAAAGTCCATTCAGTCATGCAGTGGGCTCCGCCCCTTGCCGGACGACAGTCATCAAGACGGACACGTGAAGTAATAGTGTTGGAAGCACAATTTATTGAGCTCTGTTGGCTCAAGGCGATGGCGATGCTTTTATACCGAGATGTTATTTTTAACAAGCCTTTGTGAGGTTTCAGTAACAAGGACAGACCTTAAACTGGACGTGGATCTGTTTAATTAAATATATAACGCTGGCTATTGATGGAAACGAAATTATTTTCATGATGGCACATTTTGAAATAGTAAAAAAAACCGGCCAAGTGCGAGTCGGACTCGCGCAGTAAGGGTTCCGTACCTCTCAACGACCTGATACCCAATAAAAACTGATTTAATTTACGAGAGTTTACAAAAAGACATCAACGTACAGTGCGCGAAATATGCACTTTTGCATGTCTTTCTTATGCAGGTACCACCACATATGTCAATGTTTGTCTTATTTTTAGTATTTGTTGCTAAACTACATAATATGCACTATAATTAGTTTGATAATTGGTTTTAATTTTATCGTTCAATTTGTAATTTAATCTATGCTGATGTAAATTTTTTAATAAAAAATTTCGTACTAACATAGTATTTTAAGTATTACTAACACTATTGTGGACTGAAGTTGTCTGATTAAATAAATAAATAATAATAATAATAATAATCTGACCAAGTTTGACGCTGGTATATATTACCGTTTTGAAGATAGAGCTGTAGGTCTACTCGCGTTTTACGAACGACAAACGAAGTACGAACTTTCTTTCCGACTGATACTTACATAATAAAGATAGGCGCATAAAAAATGGCACAATTAAGATAGACTACGGTTCATAGTCGTATACAATTTACCAGAGATGAGAAAAACAAACGTCAAAACACGATCATCGCATGCGATAAGGGAACGATGGTTGACCGGAGTAACAAATTGTGCGATGAATCGTACGATTTATCGAATATCGTCGAACGGGAGTAGACCCCAGAAACAAAAACGTTGAAAAAAATTACTTTTTTTTGTTTTTAGTATTTGTCGTGATACACCTCATAGTAAAACATATTCTGAGAAAATTTCAACCGGTTACCTATTACTGTTAAAAAGATACAGCCCTGTGACAGACAGACGGACAGACGGACGGACGGACGGATGGACGGACGGACGGACAGCGTAGCGAGAGTCTATTACTCTAACAAAACGACCTAAACGACAACGACCCTATTGGTCCCGTTTGTCACCCTTCGGGTACAGAACCCTAAAAATCATTATAACTTTTCGTGAATTAAATTTCCCTCATAGAAGGTGGCTTTTCCCATAAATGATATTAATTCATTGACCCTTTACCTGATGTTTGCCTACAGCATCCTGCATTGGGCAATTTATTGAAGATCACACATTGAACATGCAAATGAAAAACACAAGTAAGTTATAGTGCGAGATTTTGTACGCAAGTCGCATTTCATCTATAGAAATACAAAAATGTTTTCATACCACCTGCTCGACAATGTCCTATTACATATCATGCAACTTCAACGTAAAGCAAGGCATGCATGATTTGAATTTGGAACGTTAAAATTCGTACCTATGAATACTCGCATAGATACGGACATTGTAAAGAGAGTTTAATCGAAAATCAATATAATAATAATAATAAATATTTTCGGGACATTTTTACTCAGCACCATCTATTCCCAAACTAAGCAGAGCTTGTACTATGGGTACTAGACAATGGATATAATACATATTATACATTTTTTTTAAATACATCTTTATATACATAAGAAACACCCAGACCAACACAAACACTTATGTTCATCACACAAATATTTGTGTCCTGTGGGAATCAAACCCACGACCTCGTGATCAGCAGTCCGACCCTCGAACCACTAGACCACAGACGTCGTCAATATCAATATTAACTTTTAATTAATTTAACTTTTCATTACATAAAAACTTTTTTTATGTAGCCCTGGTGTTTTATTGTCTCGTGGAATGTATGAAAAGTAGAGTATTTACCTCGAGGATAGGCTAGTATTTGTGTTGACGGCTTGAACCCCTCGCTTCACTCAGGACTCTACATAACTCCAAACCTTAACTCTAGAGTCCCTCGTTACGCTCAGGGTCCAATATGCCGCCCGTGACATAAAGATACACTACTGTACCCCCTTGGTGCATAATCTACTATTTCTCCCACTTGCTCGGAAATTGGTTCATTATTCAAAAAAAAGAATACAACAATCGGCTCTTTTCCGTACGCAACGAAATAACAGGCCGGTAATGTCCAACAGGACAATAATATAAATTTCTGGACACTTTTTATTTTTTAAATTATACTACCGAGGTTTTTAAGTACACACTAATATAAATTAGATGTTTTAGGTACAAAATATTTATCATTATACAGGCTGAATGCGCATTCTTTTTTCAAAACTTTGAAAATAGAACAAGAACCGCGCGCGGGCGAATTGGTGTAAATGAAAATGAGATACTGTTGAATTAATTTGTGTTATGTTTCCTCGCAAATGAGAGAAAAGTACTATTAACGCCCTGCTTGGCTGCCCACGCTCTGCCATCTGTCGAGTCGCCACTCGCCTGCCTTGCTTGTATCATAGATTTTTTTTCCGACACCTGGAAGGAAGGATTCGTCAATGTCCACGACATGTATGTTGTTTTTTTGGTATTGGTATTGGTATAACGGGCCATTTTCCGCAACTCCACGCTTGGCGTGTATTTTGCGTGTGGGTGGGAATAACTTGTTTACTCGAGCCACCCCAGCTCCTCGAGGAAGGCCAGCAAACGCTTGATGTTGCTGACTGTCTCTCGGAGAGTACCCGGATCTCCGAAGTACTTAGCCCTGTATGAGGCGACCTACGGGCAGTTGAGAAGCACGTGGGCCGCTGTTTCCTCGGTCTCCATGCAGGCTCTGCACAGAGGACTGTCAGTCACACCTATGACAAAGAAGTGTTTGTTAAATGAACCGTATCCGGTGTAGGTGGCTGTCACCGTACGTAGATGTTGTTTTGACAGCCGGAGGAGCTGTTTGGTGATCTTACCGTCGATGACGGGGAGTGCTTCCTTAGCCTGTCTGCATACCTCGTGGTTTATCCAGGAGTAGTTGTGTTTGTCTCTAGTGCGTTTCCTTACCAGAGTACGAAAATGACCGAAGGGGAGAGGTATTATGGGTTCAGGTCCTACCGCGTCTGTACTCGATCCCCTCCTAGCGAGTTCATCCACTGCGTCATTGCCTCTAGAGCCACTATGACCTTTAATCCATTGTAGGTGTACCGTATATTTGCCGAGTACTAGAATTGTGGACTGTAAATTTCTATAGGGCCAGTAGGCCGAGCCTAAACACCAAAAAACACGTATTTTTCGTCCTCAACCAAATCAAATCCACCTACCTTTGCCGTGGGCTTGAGTTTCGTAGGTACCTGCAGGCACGAGGATGTGGTTCAAATTTTCAAAGTCCAGGATCCGTTAAAGTTCGCTAACACAAATAGCACACCGCTTTCACTCCAATACAAAGTTTATGTATGAATCACCCCGGTAAAACAAGCCGTTAATATTAATCCAAAATTATATTGCGAGAGACACCGCTTATGATTTTCTCAAACCGCCATTACCGCCGACAACGACGGCGAGCCTTGTGATTGGTCGACGCGTCCACTCGCGTCGTGCAATCAGCGCCATCGACATACGGTGGCAGATTCAAAATGGAAGAAGGCGAATACATACCCTCCCCCCCCGAAAGAAATGAAACCTGCCTAACCCACATCGGTAGCCTGCACAACTTTGATACAGGCCGAAGCAAGGTACTGCTGCGCGTTTTAACTTCTGCAACGCGATTAACCGAATCCGAACCGGGTAGTAACCGAACTATCCTACCACGTTTCCACTGTAATGAAGGATAATTATCTTCTTTAATTAAAATTAAGTCATCGACCTTAAGTGATTCCGAATGAGAAGTCCATTTATTTCGTTGTTGTAATGTATGTAGATATTCATCTCGCCATCTAGACCAGAAATGTTGCGTAAGTTTTTGAATTTGTTGAAAACGAGATAACCGATTTATATTTACATCTTCAAAGGGATACTCAGGGAGCGCTACTAGTGGTTGACCGATAATAAAATGACCGGGTGTTAGAACTTCCATATCGGCAGGGTCCGAACTCAAAGGGCAAAGTGGTCGCGAATTCATGACCGCTTCGACCTTAGCGAAGAATGTAGTCAACTCCTCAAAAGTAAGCCGCCGATCACCGAGTACACGATACATGTGAGTCTTAGCCGACTTCACAGCCGCTTCGAAAAGTCCACCCATGTTTGGGCTACTTGGAGGGTTAAACAACCACGTTACATTTTTCTTGACTAACTCACGCTCCAAGTCTGACCGATGGTCTCTTAAGTATACGTAAACATCTTTTAAGTATTTATCCGTCCCGACATAATTTGTTCCACAATCCGAACGTATCAAGGAGGGAAGACCTCTTCGCGAAACAGTAACTAGTAAAACTAGTAGAACTAGTAAAAGTTGCAACAAAAGCTTCAACCGATAACTCCGATACAACTTCAAGATGCACCGCTTTTGTACTTAGGCACACGAATATGCATAAATAACATTTTAAAATCCGAGCATGTTTCAAAGGACTACTTTTTATTGAAAAAGGTCCCGCGAAATCTGTACCGACGCCTTCAAATGCACGAGTAATTCGAACACGATCTGGCGGTAAATCTGCCATAAATGGTTGATTTGTCCGAGGGTTTGCTCTAAAACACTGTACGCATTTAAACGTAACGCTTCGAGTTAGTTTACGTACCGATATTATCCAATAACTGCGAGATAAGATAGCTGCCAAAGCATTGGCACCGACATGGCAATATGTTTTGTGATAATATTCAACAAGAAGTGTTGAAAATTCGCCTTTACCGGGAAGAAGAATAGGATGCCGTGCCGAAAAAGGTAATTCCGAATGACGAATACGTCCACCTACGCGGATCACGGCGTCACAATCCAAAAACAAATTAAGTTGACGTGCCGAATCACGTATAGGTTTTGCCGAATGTAAAGCTGCAATACGTGGGACACTCAGAAAGTTTTGCGAAACTAAAAAAAATTGTTCTACACGTACATATATTTTTATCAAATCTTTTCAAAGTACTTTCCACCAGCCTCTATACAAAGATTCATGCGCCTAAACCAGTTTTCAAAACACTTTTTCCAGTCCGCCGCAGACACCTCGTTTACAGCCTGCTCGAACGCAGCCAGCGCATCTTCCGGCGACGAAAATTGTATCCCTTTGAGCTGATTTTTTATTTTTGGGAATAAAAAGAAGTCACACGGTGCTAGATCAGGGCTGTAAGGAGGGTGACCCAGGAGTTTGACTGGCGTGCTGTCCAGGAAGTCCCTCGTTTTGAGTGCGGTGTGCGCAGGTGCATTGTCGTGGTGGAGCAGTAGCCCGCGGAGCCCTGTGTTTGGTCGCTTGTTGCTTATAACAGAGAAAACTTCTGGCAAACATTTGGTAGTATACCATTCGGCATTAATGCTTCTTTGATCCCGTAAGGGAATTGATACCAAGTGGCCAGTCAAATTAAAAAAGCTAGCGATCAAAATCTTACCCCCGCTTCTAGATCGCTTCACTTTGGTAGGCGTTGGCTCATTTTGAAACACCCAAACAGTCGACTGGCGCTTGGTTTCTGGGTCGTATTGATAAATCCAGGACTCATCACCTGTAACGATGTCGTAAACACGCCGAGACGAGCCTGCTTCAAATTTGTTAAGCATATCACGGCACCATTCCACCCGGGCCTGCTTCTGAGCATCGGTGAGGTTGTGCGGCACCCAGCGTGATACTATCCTCCTCACGCGAAGATGGCTGTGTAGAATCTCGTGAACGCTTCCCGATCCAATCTTCAATATGTGTTGAATCTCCTGATATGTAATTCGCCTATTGTCTTGGATTAAATTTTTCACTGCTAGCACGTTTTCTTCGGTAACAGCCGTCAAAGGGCGACCGCTTCTTTCGTCATCCCCCAAAGTTGGTCGACCGCGCTTGAATTCGTTATACCAACGATACACGGTTGCCTTGGAAGGGCCTTCATCCATGAATGCCATTTGAAGTCTATCGTACGATTCATCCGGTTTCAGGCGACACTTGAAATCGTATAAAATCATAGCTCTAAAATGTTCCCGGCGCAGATCCATATTTCAGTGAGACACAATACTTTGAATTAACTCGCAAAAAATGTGGAGGGAAATTTTGAAATTGGAACTTACTTATTTTTACTTATAAATAATCATATTTTCGAAAAACATTATAACTGGCCAGTCTCCCATATATAAAAACTTTTTTTCGCAATACTTTCTGAGGGGCCTGGTATAATCCCCGAAATGCAACCTTTGAACCGTCCGAATTAAGCAAGTTAACGCTTTGCGTCGTTCCGAAACCGAAATAGTAATACCGAAAATGTTAGAAACCGAAACTGAATTAGAAGAAACGAGAGCCGAAACCGAATTAGAAGAACCGAGAACCGAAACCGATGATAAACTTGAGTCTTTACCGAGACTACTTTTCCGTCGACAATTATTAATAAACCGAATCACAAAACCGAAAACATTTATGAGAGTTTCAAACGAACTATACCGACCGAATATATCCGAAATATTATTTTGTGTTTCCGAAACCGTAACATTAAAAACCTGTCTTAGACCTAAGGCCCGGTAAGTTATTTGGTATTTCAGCCCGTTCATCAGGCCATGAATCACGAGGCTGACAAAGCCAACGTGGTTCCCACCACAGAGGATGTTCCAGAAGCTGAGCAGCTGAACAACCACGAGATGCAACATCTGCACAATTAAGAGCACCCGGTACGTGCCTCCAATTAACAGGTAAGTTTGCGTTCTTAATTTGCGAAACCCGGTTTCCTTGGAATACCTCTAATTTATGTGGAGGTGTTTCCAGCCAGGCTAACACAATAGTGCTATCACACCAACCGACAGTTTCCGATAAATGAACTGAAACTTCATGCAACGCCGAAGAAACATGTTGCAGAAGATTCATAAGAAGTACAGCTCCGCTGAGCTCCGATTGAGGTATAGTCATTTTTGTTTTTAGGGGGGCAACCCGAGATTTACCCATCACTAGCCGAACCGAGGTTTCACCACAAGTATTTTCCGTTCGTAAATACACAGCTGCAGCATAACCCAAAGAAGAACCGTCACAGAAACCGTGAAGAGAAAACAACACGTCTCCGTGCGACTTCAAACACCGAGGGATAGATATTTTCTGAATATTAGGTAAGTCCGAAATAAATTCATTCCATTTTTGCAACAGATACTCCGGGGCTGGGGTGTACCAATCTACACTTTTAGCTCCGTCACTCAACAACTCCTGCAGTAGCAACTTCGCACGGAACACAATAGGTGATATCCAACCTAAGGGATCAAAGATTTTTGCCAACGAGGAAAGTATGCTTCGCCGAGTAACTGTCGTCATTTCTGAAGGAAAGTTTAGAATCCGATAAGTGAAACTATCAGTCGAAGGGTTCCACTGAATGCCCAGGACCTTGACAAAACCGAAACTGTCATCATCATCAAAACAACGAGGTGTCTCGCAGAAGTCCTCAGGTATGTCACTAAGAAGTTCTGGTTTATTCGTTGACCATTTTCGCAACTCATAGCCAGCCGTACTCATGAGCTGTATTAACTCGTCTCTAATTTCTCGAGCCTCTGTAACCGAATCAGCGCCACCATTGATGTCATCGACGTACGAATTAGTCACCAGCAACTTAGCTGCTCTGGGAAACCGCTCCAGCTCATCCGCAGCCAACTGGTGTAAACAACGAATCGCAACAAAGGGGCTTGACTTTAAACCGTAAGTATTGGTCGTGAGTTCATAAATACGTAAAGGTTCCGCCGGACTCTCACGCCATAAAATAAGTTGATACTTGCGATCATCTGGATGAATCCAGGTCATTCTAAACATCATCCTAACGTCCGTGGTAAATACAATAAAAGGGATCCGAAAATTCAATATTATTTTAGTTATATCATTTTGCAATTTCTCACCGGAATATAAACAGTCGTTTAGGCTAACGCCTGACGAAGTTTTACAACTGCCGTTAAAAACAACTCGAATTTTTTCCTTGTCACCCGATTTAAACACGCCGTGTTGTGCTAAAATATGATGTTCTTGTCCGGAATTGACATCAAAGTCCGAAAGCCGCATATGTCCGAGATCTATATAATCGTTTATAAATTCTATGTACTTAGCCCTAAAATTAGGCTGAGCCTTCATTCTCCGTTCTATAGATAAAAATTGTCTAACCGCTTGTGTCTGAGAGTCACCTAACTCCGCATGATCAGGCACTAATGGTAGCCGCACCATGTACTTACCATCCGAACAACGTTGCACCGAATTTGCAAACATTTGTTCACATTGAACATCAACCGGATCTTTTATTTTTAAATTTGGCGGTTCTTCCGATTTCCAAAACCGCTCAACCGCTTCTACTAAAGAAACGCCAGAAAAATATTCCGTATCCGAATAATTAACATTAACATTCATCGGTCCGAAAATAGCAAAATCAAAGATAGTATCCAAGGCATAAGGTCCACCCGGCCGTAAGGTTACCTTCTTGCCCTCCGTAATTTCACCTAGAATGTCACAACCGAAAATAATATCCACTTGATATAAATATCCGAATCCGATATCCGAAAGTTCCAAACTATCCGACAAACCGTACCGTTTTGTGACATAATTAGTCGGTGTCTTTAACACAACCGCATTAACCGATAACAAAATTGAATTATTATGATCTGATGTAAATTGTAACCGAACAATATATTTACTATTTTCTATTTGTGTCCCGCCGATACCATCCAATCGAGTAGCATAATAATATTTTTTCAAACCGAGCAAACCAACTAAATCACTACGTACTACCGATATTTGTGAACCGAAATCTAATAATGCCCTAGCCTTAATAATATCACCGTTAGCCGATAAAACATTAACAACAACTGTAGGTAGAACAATATCTGTCGGAGAGATTAAACTCGTCTCCGACTTTGACTGCTATTGTGAATGAATACCCGAGTGTCCGACCGACGCGCAGTCATTCGGTCGAGAGCCGAAATGCTGACAGTCCGGACCGAACGAAACGTTATTCACCGCGCGCTCATTCTGGTTGCGACTATTTTGACCGGAATTTGAAACTTGTGGTTTTTGTACAATTTGACTTGCCTGATTGTTATTAGGCTTATATGGCATGCTCATTCTGCATATCAGGGTGTGATGACCAGCATTGCCGCACCGTTCACACGAAACATTTTTAGTACATTGGGCTGCCGTATGCCCACCGAAACATTTAAAACATAACCCACTGTTACGAACCCATGCCCTACGCTCATCAATATTATCTTTATTAAACTTAAAACAATTATCAATTTTATGACCCGGAATATTACAAAACGCGCACACTAAATTGGCTTTTACAGTTGTCGGATGTGTCATCATGTTACGATTGACCGAGTCGGACCGATTTGAAGCCGAATGACCCACCGTCCGCCGAGTTTCCGAGTATGTGCGAGAAGTGTCCGAAGAGTTTGCAGTTTCAATCATACTGCATTCATTTTGTAAGAACTGCACGAGGTCATTGAACTTTGGTAAATCACGTTTGAGACCTCCGTAATTTTGCTCAAACCGTGTTTTTATCTCAATAGGCAATTTAGTCAAGCTAATATGAACGAGTATAAAACTCCATTCGTCTACTGGTAAACCAAGACTTTTCAATGCTCGTGTGCATTCAAGCAGAGGGTTTAAAATGAGAGACCGCAACATAGATAACTTTTTTAAAGGTTGAATATTTAAAATACGCGAAATATACGTATCCGCAAGTAAACGTTTGTTATCATACCTAGAATATAACAGTTCTAACGCTGTGTCGAGTGATATGTCGACCATAGGTAAGTGTTGTACTAACGTCTTTGGTTCCTTTTGTAAGTGAGAAAATAAATAATGATATTTCTCCGTTTTTGAAATATCTTTCCGTGACAGTACGAGTGAATTATATAAACTAATGAAGCTACACCAATTAAATAAGTCACCGTCGAAATTAGGTAGATCTATTCGTGGAAGACGAGCCGACGGCGCACTATCCGTGGGTTTGTGAATGCCCTGCGAGTTCGGGAACTCTGCCGACTTGGCCTCCAACGTATCATACTGCAACGTGGCATTTGCGTAGCGTTTATCATAATTTGCTATAACGTTCTCATCGTTAGTAGCCCCGAGTATACCTTCATATGCCGCCGTTAAATTTTGGAAGTGTGAATCCAACTTACGCAACCTTGCCGATATTATGCTGCTAGCACAATCGTATGAGTCTATGATCTCAACCGAATATTGAAACCAATCGCATTCTAGTTTGAATTTTATTTCAAGGGACTTCGACATTTTGAATTATTATTTAAAACGTGTATGGACTTGAACAAAAATAAAATATGGTAGGTAGGTAGGTACCTACCTATATTTCCGAACCGACCGAAAAGTTCGACCATCCAGGTCGATGGACCAAAAAATATGTACCGTATATTTGCCGAGTACTAGAATTGTGGACTGTAAATTTCTATAGGGCCAGTAGGCCGAGCCTAAACACCAAAAAACACGTATTTTTCGTCCTCAACCAAATCAAATCCACCTACCTTTGCCGTGGGCTTGAGTTTCGTAGGTACCTGCAGGCACGAGGATGTGGTTCAAATTTTCAAAGTCCAGGATCCGTTAAAGTTCGCTAACACAAATAGCACACCGCTTTCACTCCAATACAAAGTTTATGTATGAATCACCCCGGTAAAACAAGCCGTTAATATTAATCCAAAATTATATTGCGAGAGACACCGCTTATGATTTTCTCAAACCGCCATTACCGCCGACAACGACGGCGAGCCTTGTGATTGGTCGACGCGTCCACTCGCGTCGTGCAATCAGCGCCATCGACATACGGTGGCAGATTCAAAATGGAAGAAGGCGAATACAGTAGGGTTATATTGTTGGAGCTGCCTACCTGATTTAATTTCTGGTGGCATTCGTAGATGAGCCCAGAGTTGACAGTACAACTGTTGAGAGCCAGTAGAACCGCCATGCTGTCGGAGAGTATTCTAATAGAGTGATCTTTTACCTCCCGTGCCATGACTGCTGCAGTTGCCAGTAAGATGCCCATACACTCAGCTTGAAATACCGTGTTGTAGACACCCAGTGGCGTAGAGATGAATATGTTTAGGTCTTCTGAAAAGACTCCACATCCTGTACCTGATTCCGTTTTGGATCCATCTGTAAAGATCCTAAGTTCTCTGGGATTCAAACCCTCGCAAAGATGGTCCGCATACAGTTGGATCTTGTATTTTTTGTCAAAAATGAACTCCTTCGGTATTTCGGTATGCGGTCGTTAATTGCTCGCATAAATGGTAATTCCTCAGAGAGTTCATCGAGTATAAGAGTGTGGTGTGTTTTGTAGTTTCTCCAGAGACCCAGCGATTTAAGCCGCACCGCCGCCACCGCAGCCTCTTGTTGGACAAATAGGTGCAGTGGAGGGAGGTCTAGTAAGGCTTCCAGCGCTGCCGTTGGAGTTGTTTTCATGCAGCCCGTGGTGGCCACACAGGCGAGTCTCTGGAGCCGTTGCAGTTTGTTTGCGGCTGTAACTAATTTAGTTCGCGGCCACCAAACCACTGCACCATATGTTATCATGGGTCGGATCACTGTTTTGTACAGCCATAAGATTACTTTAGGAGACAGTCCCCACCGTTTGCCTATCATTCTCCTACACTGCCAAAACGTGATACTGGCCCTGTTTAGTTTGTTTTCGATGTGACTACTCCATGTCAGCTTGCTATCAAGTATGACGCCAAGGTATTTGACCTCGGCGGACAGCTGGAGTTCTGTGTTGAACAAACTAGGGAGGCTATATGATCCTAGTGCTCGTTTGTGCGTGAACATGATAAGTTCGGTTTTGGTGGGGTTTACCGATAGTTCATATTCTCTGCACCATCGTTCTACGATACGTAGTGCTTGTTGGGTAAGATTGCAGACAGTACTCGTGACCTTTCCTGGAACAAGGATTGTAAGGTCATCTGCATATCCCACCGTGTAAAAGTCTCTCGCATTTAGTTTTGTGATGAGGTCATTGATGACCAGGTTCCATAGCAGGGGGGATAGTACTCCTCCCTGTGGGCAGCCTTTAGCTATTATGGCTGCATTAACTTCACCTTCTAAGCGTACTACTCTTTTGCTGAGCATGTTGGTGATCCAGTCTGAAAGCAATGGTTCCACTCCATGTCTGGAGAGGGCATTACTTATGCTGGAGAAATTTGTTTTGTCGAAAGCACCTTCGGTGTCAATGAAGGTACCCATACAAATGCTTTTATGTTGACTGGCTTCTTCTATCTGGCTAACAACCAAATGAAGGGCCGATTCTGTAGATTTGCCGGAACTATAGGCATGTTGATTCGCATGTAGTGGTATGTGTTTTAGGGCGCCGTCCCTCAGCTCCCTTTCGCATAGCCGTTCCAGCGCCTTTAACATAAAGGAGGTTAGGCTAATGGGTCTAAAGGATTTTGCGTTTGAGTAATCACTCTTGCCTGGTTTAGGAATAAAAATGACTTTCACTTCCCTCCATCCCTTCGGAACGTATCTAAAGGCCAGGCACGCTCTCATGATGGCGGCTAGTCTTTTGATGACCACTACACCTCCCCATTGCAATAATGCAGGAAAGATGTCATCTGGACCAGCCGCTTTAAAGGGATGGAAGCTTTTGATGGCCCAATGGAGTTTTTCCATTGTTACCAGCTCGTGTACGTATTGCCAATCGTGTGTAGATGGGTTGTTTGGGACATCACGCCAGTTTATTACCTGAGTAAAGACGCACCCAGGGAAGTGAGTTTCAAGAAGGACGCGTCTGGTTTCTTCCGCTGATGTTGTAAAAGTGTTGTCCGGCTTGCGAAGAGTTCCCGGCCCCACATCTTTCTGCTGAGCCAGTATTTTCCTTACCCGATTTGCATGCTGGCAGGACTCGATGTTGCCACAGAATTTTCGCCATCCCATGGTACTATGGTACTATAGAGCCTGATATGTATGTTGTTTGTGGTTGTTTGTAAGTAGCACGCGGTGCAAGTCAGACTGATGAGAACCTTGATGTAGCATGCTCCACTTGTCCATCTTATTATGGGCTTTGATTGTGTTAGACAAAACATTATATAGACGACATCTTACTTATGACATTACGTATTACTTTTTAAATTGTGGAAAGAAAAAATCGCTCACGAGCAGGGTTCGAATCTGCGACTCCTGGCTCAGTACGCCAGTGCTTTAGCCACTAAGCTACCGTGAACACGGCTCGTGGTATCGAATTTAACTTCCACTTTGGTACGTCTTTGGGTGACGTCAGCGATGTCCTATTAAAATAATTACGTTATTACTGTCGTTTCTTGAAATAAACGTGTCATAGAATACTAACAATTCGTGCAACACCTGACAAATGGAAATCAATCTAGTATAATTTCTCAATAATAAGACGATTAAATAATGTTATTCTACAGGTTCACAAGCAATGGTGTACGTGGTCTATTCAGATAAGGTCAAAGTAATAATGAACCAACTTGATGGCTCATTAGAACTCTTGCTTTTCAAATATGTTTGTAATCAATACGCTTGCTGTAGCACAGTGGCACTATACCTGATGGAAATATTAATCAATAAACACGATAATGAAATACGTGGGACACTCAGAAAGTTTTGCGAAACTAAAAAAAATTGTTCTATACGTACATATATTTTTATCAAATCTTTTCAAAGTACTTTCCACCAGCCTCTATACAAAGATTCATGCGCCTAAACCAGTTTTCAAAACACTTTTTCCAGTCCGCCGCAGACACCTCGTTTACAGCCTGCTCGAACGCAGCCAGCGCATCTTCCGGCGACGAAAATTGTATCCCTTTGAGCTGATTTTTTATTTTTGGGAATAAAAAGAAGTCACACGGTGCTAGATCAGGGCTGTAAGGAGGGTGACCCAGGAGTTTGACTGGCGTGCTGTCCAGGAAGTCCCTCGTTTTGAGTGCGGTGTGCGCAGGTGCATTGTCGTGGTGGAGCAGTAGCCCGCGGAGCCCTGTGTTTGGTCGCTTGTTGCTTATAACAGAGAAAACTTCTGGCAAACATTTGGTAGTATACCATTCGGCATTAATGCTTCTTTGATCCCGTAAGGGAATTGATACCAAGTGGCCAGTCAAATTAAAAAAGCTAGCGATCAAAATCTTACCCCCGCTTCTAGATCGCTTCACTTTGGTAGGCGTTGGCTCATTTTGAAACACCCAAACAGTCGACTGGCGCTTGGTTTCTGGGTCGTATTGATAAATCCAGGACTCATCACCTGTAACGATGTCGTAAACACGCCGAGACGAGCCTGCTTCAAATTTGTTAAGCATATCACGGCACCATTCCACCCGGGCCTGCTTCTGAGCATCGGTGAGGTTGTGCGGCACCCAGCGTGATACTATCCTCCTCACGCGAAGATGGCTGTGTAGAATCTCGTGAACGCTTCCCGATCCAATCTTCAATATGTGTTGAATCTCCTGATATGTAATTCGCCTATTGTCTTGGATTAAATTTTTCACTGCTAGCACGTTTTCTTCGGTAACAGCCGTCAAAGGGCGACCGCTTCTTTCGTCATCCCCCAAAGTTGGTCGACCGCGCTTGAATTCGTTATACCAACGATACACGGTTGCCTTGGAAGGGCCTTCATCCATGAATGCCATTTGAAGTCTATCGTACGATTCATCCGGTTTCAGGCGACACTTGAAATCGTATAAAATCATAGCTCTAAAATGTTCCCGGCGCAGATCCATATTTCAGTGAGACACAATACTTTGAATTAACTCGCAAAAAATGTGGAGGGAAATTTTGAAATTGGAACTTACTTATTTTTACTTATAAATAATCATATTTTCGAAAAAAATTATAACTGGCCAGTCTCCCATATATAAAAACTTTTTTTCGCAATACTTTCTGAGGGGCCTGGTAATAAGTCATGTATTGTAACTACGTATTGATTACTTCAATCGCAAGTGTTCCTTGATCTACGTTCAAAATGACTTATGTAATTCAGTTGACTCATGGATTATCCGTATACATGATGTTTGAATCGCTTATTTCCCGAAAAGAATCAGTTGGTCCCTACATTTTATCGATTTAAGTGAACACAAATGTAGGGACCCACTGTTTTTTTTTTTTGCGATTTCACGGTTGGTCCCATAGTAAAAGTTGTTCATAATGATGAGTACAATTACCCCTTTTCGGGAAATAAGCGATTCAAATTTCAGCATGTTAAATACATTTCTTTCAGAAAAAGATGTTAAAAGTATGTAGAAAAATAAAATCGGAAAAGAGACTGGTATAAAATGCGTGAAAATGGTTTACTAGCACAAGAAGGTTCAACCTTACAACCAAGAAGGTTCAACCTTACAACCAAACTAAGAATTATCTACACAAACAATATATAACCAATGCTCTTAAGTTCATAATAACTAGTCAGCATAGGAATTTGAAAACTCACACGACAGCAGAGCTGTCAACATCACGTTATAAATTTACAGAAAACGTAAAACATTTTAATGCAGGTCGTCGTGAAAAACTAATGACCTTTGCAAATTACATTTATGCAATGAAAATAGTAAAAAAAATACATTATAAGTGGCCATAGTAATTTATGCCACTGAGTCGGTTTACCAAACGTATCCATAAAAATATATATCATGTTTATGTTTGACATAACTATCCATCAATTTTGTTATTGCCATCCAGTGCAAATTATAATGCTTCACAGTTTTCCATAAACCAGTCAGTGTTGTACAAACTGTTGGCACTCATTCCTCATCGCGAGGTTACAACATTGCGTCAAATTAGTGATCAACTCTCACCGCAGCTTATATTTATATTCTATCAGCAAACATAGCTTCGGGAAAATTGTTCAAAATTGAGTAAGTGATCACATGACCTATAATATAATATAGCCATCTTCATAAGCAACAAGTCGCCGACGGGAATGTACGATTATTTCACGTTCGCTTGTAATTCCAATGTTGCACATGACAACTGTTGCGGGTACAAATCGTTGAAAATGTCTCCTCGGAAAACGATTGCGTCACGACGCTGTCAATTGTTTTTTTTTCTTTAAATAAACTTGTCGGATGCAAGGTACATGCTTTGCATTCCGGCTTTACCGTTTGCAGACACGGTGGGACGATTTACTCTCGTTATGTGCTATTTTTGGCTTCATTTATATTCGAGAAGTTATTTTGTATGGAAGGTCGCCATGTGAAAATTTGAGTAGCTATAAACGTACAGGTTAATTTATAAAAGATAATGCGATACAGGCATCTCCTGGCTTGTGTTTGCTCACTTGCTCAGTTGATCGATGACACGAAGTCACTGTCCAATCTAAATCATTGTTAGTTGCACACATGGAGGCAGTGCACTCGTCATGATAGGGTACAGCGTGCTGCATCCGATTAGAAACATGAGCGGGAGACACAGTCAGATTTCTTTTAATTACGAACGCTGCGAGCATGCGAGCACATGCCTCTGCAATGTTACGATGAAAACAATCTTCCTATGATAACATCAGTGGCGAGTAGTGGCGACCGCTTCGATATCTTACAAAAATTATCTGCGCTGGTGACGACATTCTCAGCTATTAATTATGATTTTTCAAGAAATATTGCAATCCTGTATTTGCTACTAACGCTAGGTGGCATGTATTTGATGGGAACTATGTTGCAGAGCGTTTTTATAAAATCAGACTTAAGTAGGTATATAAGAGACCTGCACGATAAAGGTAGGTATGCCTAGTTGCAAAAAAAACGAGTGGAAATAAAATCGGATTTCCTAATAGAATATATTGCTTTTAGAATTACGCCTTTCGTAATTGATCATCAATTGAAATTTAAATTCAAAATTTTTGAAGCATTTAGCTAATACAAGCACTTTTAAAACATTTAGGAATCTTACAAGACGATGCAAAATGGTGAGAACTAGTGTATAGGTCGTTCCACATGCATCTCCACATATTAAAACGTGACCCTTTTAAATGGAGCTTTTTTTCCCTATTTTGCCTTGTGTCTTGATTGACTTCCCCGTCACCACGGCATTTCAATCTTCAATCGTAACCATGACAATCAACATGCTGACAGCTCATATATCTTGGAGCCTAAAGAAAATGCCAGGCAGTTAGAACGGCCGTCGTTTACAGTCTATAGCCAATACGAGTGTTTTTATATATGACGCGAGTGCACCCGAGTGCAGGACGCAGTGCAATAAATTATAATTCTACGACGATCCAGCCGCTGCTCACGCGGCGCCGGCGCATCTAAGTATAGACTGATACTGGAAGAGCTATACTTAGGTGGCACGACTTTGTTGATACATGCAACATTGTGATAAAATTCAGTGCGGGTATTAGATTAGTTCACTTAATGTGAGCGTTTCAGTTTGTAATGTAGCCCTAGCTACAGATAGTGATAGTGCCGTAACGGTTAGACTCAAAGGACTCAATGCATAATCATTGCCTGCAAAGATGGGTTACCCCTCCACCTGTAGCGTACAATGGCTTTTCTACAAAAATAAAGAATGCTTACGTACTAGAGAAGACACTTCGAATCAAATGTTTGTAGCACGTTTTAGAGCTCCTGCACTCTCACTCGCTTAGCCAGGCTCGCCACGCGCGTGCTCCGCGGCCAGCAAGTTGCTCAATATTTTTTGTTCGTAATGTCTTCTCTAGTAGCAAGCATTTTCCTTTCTGCTAGTACCTAATAACATCGAGATCGTCGGGAGGACTTTGTAGTAGTCGACGTTTACGGTTGACTATACCTACGAGCCTTACAACAATCACCACTCTTCCAATATAAAGTAATAGTGAGATATAGGTGTGTGTATAGTACAGTAGTAACGTGTGGTGTGCGCGACACTACTGCAACATGGAGGGCGCGGGGGTGGCGCGGGGGTGGCGCGGGGCGGCGCCGGCCCCGCCCCTGCGCGCGCGCCGCACTAGCTGCTGTACTGAGCCATCATTAGCTGAGAACATAATAAGTGCTTATAGCTGTGTCGTGTTCGGTAGGCTGGAGACTCCGTCATATCTGAGGCTACAAGAATCTTGTAAGAGCACAGACAGATGTTTTAATAAACCATTTTAAACGAGAAGTCGTTTAGTTTTTAATTTAATTGGAGTTTGTGCTGACGTTAATTATACAGCGCTATTTTGAGCATAGTGAAAACTGGAAAATTGTATGTTCAGAATTACTAGGTGAATCGGTTGGGATAGTTTTTGTACCATGTTACATGTTACCCATAATGTACCTCTATAAAAAGCAAATTTCGGTATTATTGTTAGATTTAGTAGATCAGCGGGTCGTGAATGGCTCCATAAAGCCCAGGTAGTTCAGCTCGATGAGTGTCGGTGCATCATGTAGCGCCTGGGTGACATTCTTCGCTTCCTGCTCCTCCTACTGAGGAACTTCGAGTACCTAACTCTAAAAGCATATAATTTTCTAATTTAGAAGCAGATACTCAGATCTATATCTGATGGTAATCTTTATGGGGTGTCTGAGGTTTTAACTATTATAAGTATACAAAAATAGCGTTACATAAATATATAGGTATACCTTTTGGTATACCTGTATATTAAAAACGTAAAATAAAATAAATGACATAAATATTGTACCTACCAAAATTTTGCAAATGTTTGTATTGTTTTGTACCTGGATGTGTCAGAAACCCTATTTGCTAATCTAACATACAGACTAAGCTACCTCTCATGAACATCTCAATTCACGACGAGATCATGTTGGCACACAGGAGCTTTCCCTTTCATAATAATGTTAGTATCTATTATTGAATATCGAGTGGTTTTTTAAGCATCAATTGTAAACGCGTAGAAATTTTTTCGTTGTGCTCATTAGCTCATTATAACTTTGGATTGAAATAAGGTTTTGCCCTTTTTACTTTTACAAAGTTTTATACTAGTATTCAGTTTATTCTCTTCTCAGAGACTTGAGCAAAACTTGACATGTGTTGAAATACTATTTGTAGGGAAATAACTGAATGCAGTTCCCACAAACCGAGCTGTCGTAATATAACATTAATAACTAGTTATTATTAGCAAGTAATAACACGTGACGGCATCGTGTGGGGTCAGCTGGCCGCGAGCGCTGCTCCGCGCCTCGCCGAATTGATTCGCGACCCCCGACCGGCCCACGGTGCCCGTGTGTACTAGAATATTGCGAAATAAATGTTTTATACTCACATTTGTATCTGAGCTGACGTCATATTAAGCACACGGGCTAGTAACTTGTAGAACGTCGTGTGGGGTCAAGTCGCCCCGAGCGGTGCCCTGCTCGCCGAATTGATTCCCGTGTCGACCAGCGAGTCGCAACTCGAGGCTTTCACAAAAAGAAACTTTGTGTTATATTGATAACACAAAGTAACAGCGCCACCTAGCGCTAAATTTACGAAGTGTGTCATATGAATATATAACACAATTCTTAAATTCAGCGCTAGGTGGCGCTGTTTGCAAAAACTAAAATAGCAATGATTAATATTCGATTTGATTCGTTTGTAATTAGACCTACTTAAGGAACTGAGCATGGCCCAACATGCTCTTGTTTGAGTTGTATTTAAGGCCGTGCACCTCCGCATACGTCTCGCAGATCGATAGCAGCTCTCTCAGCCCACCTATCGATGGGCTGAGCAACACCATGTCGTCCGCGTAGCTGATGTTATTGACATACGTACCATCAATGTGACAGCCGACATGTGTGTCGCTCAGCCGCTCGATAAGCTGGTTAACGTATAAATTAAATAGCAGAGGCGAGCTTAACCCCCCCTGCCTTACATCACATTCCATCTTGTATTCATCCGACTGTGATTCATTCATTATCTGTCTGTTTAAAAACAAGCAGTAGGTTTGATCCTCAAAGTTTGTATCGGCTGAACAACGCAAATATTTGGACAAATATGCTAAGTCTGGCACCGATGGCGGCGGCGTAAGGTATGTTACTCTACCCGATCCTTTGGAAAGTTTAGGCTTGTGCTTACCTTGTTGTGCTGTAAACTAAGTTTATTAGGAGCTTCTGTAACAAGTTCATTATAGGTACATTTACACGACCTGTGTATCGAACCCTTTGGCCCGCCGCATGTTGAACTCAGTCCAGCTCAACCACGCTCAACTCAGCACACGGCCAGTTCACGCGTTTATGTCTTTTGTTCGCAAACGCTTCCCGCGTGGCACTACTGGATGAGATGGAACCTATATGCGGTTTACTTTACACCCCTGTACAAAACCACCCACGACGTGTGCTGTTCGTGGCTAGGTTCAATTTGCAAACGACATTAGAGCTTCTGTTTATTGCCTAATTAGCAAGCAAGATATATAAACGTTATTATATTCTTTAAACAAAATAGCCACCGATGACTGCTACAGCATGCACGACATGCTCGTTAGGTGTGTTAATAAGTATTCCCGCTTGCTATTTTAATAGTTGTTTCAAGCAGATGAAGCCGATTATAACCTAGAAAACAGCTTGCTAAATAGATCATATTTTAAGGTCAGTGTTATTAAAAAATCATTTTGTTCAGGCACCTTTTTGTTTATTTATTTAAAGTCAGGAAGATTTACTGTCGAATAAAGATCTTTAGATAGTTGACGTCAAAAATAAGTACTTACTCCTGTAACATAATTTACTAACCTTCAGAAATCATGATTATAGTGTCATTACTGGGCTACTGGCGAGAATAATAATTTGATATTATTTAGCGAGATTATCGGGAGAAGAACCGGAGTGACCGACATAGCTTGTAGGATTAGTAAGCTGAAGTGGCAGTGGGCTGGCCATGTCTGTCGAAGGACCGATGGCCATTCGAACAGACGAGTCCTTGAGTGGAGACCGCGAATCGGAAAACGCAGCGTAGGGCGCTCCGCCGCCAGGTGGACCGACGACCTGAAGAAGGTGGCTGGGGGGGACTGGATGCGGAAGGCAGAGGACCGAGTGTTGTGGCGCAATTTGGGAGACGCAGCAGCAGGCAGTAAGCAGTGGACTGCGATAGGCTGAGTTGATGATCAAAATTCCATCACCTGTGGGTGGGGAGAGAGGTCATCATCTTTCACTCCCTCTCCGTCGATTCCTTTAGGACCATCGCCTCCTCATAGGAGATATTTTTCAAAGCGATCTCAACCCCGGACTATATCTAGACAGAAACAAGGTCATGTTGGAAGCAAAAGGTCGCTGCTGCTTACTGCAGTGAGTGGCGTCGGTTCCCGGCCATTCCGGCACAGATACTTTATTTCCCGAAGCAACCAACATTACCTTATACAAATTTGCTAACCCCATAATTGATGTCTTATGTTGTAGCTGTTTATTATCCCTCAATAAATAAAATAAAATAAATAAACCATGTGAACCATGCCTTGACAGTATCTGCGTCAGACAGAAGATGAGGACGCCGTAGCACCTCTCCAGTCACTCCTTTATGGCGAGCCTTATCGCCACTATTGCGGCTTACCCTATCTCATTTCTCCGATAGATATCGAATTGGACTTTTGCAAGCAAGCATCGTCCAGTGTTGCCGACCCAAGTCGCCAAACGATTGTGTTTTTATATTTTTCCAATAAGAATGAATCTGGCACATTTTTCTTATCAAACTTAGGTACCTTACTAAACCTGTGACTCACATCTGGACACAGGGAGGAGCGCATCGATCGGTGATTAATGTGGGCATGATCGGACGTCGTTCACCAGTACATGTTATCAGTGCAGGAGAGCTGCGGGCTACCGGTCGGGCGGCACCAGCCACGGCGGGACCACCATACAAATACTATGATATAGGTACATTTTTATATTTTTATCTGAAAATTTGTTTATATGTTTTTATTTTTTTCCAATAAGAATGAATCTGGCACATTTTTCTTATCAAACTTAGGTACCTACCTTACTAAACCTGTGACTCACATTTGGACACAAGAGGTGTGCATGGATGGTGATTAATGAGGGGAATATCGTGCGTCGTTTACCGGTACATGTTATTGGTGCAGGAGAGCTGCGGGCTATCGGCCGGGCGGACCACCTAACAAATACACATACGTTTATCTGACAAATTGTTCTATAGCATCACCGTTTGATAGTACAATGGAATTCGCGCACATTAGAAAATATTAATATTGGTTTACAGGTAATTTTTAAAGCGGTACAAAGAAAGAGTACTACATTCAACATCTGTCTATCGCTCTAAGGTTTGCTGTTAGAAAACTCAGTTCTGAGTTAAGCTCGCCGATGTACATAAACTTTCCTACTGTAATCTAGATGTATATTTGTGTGTACAATAAAGAATAAGAATAAGTACTCATTTGAACGATGGAACTAAATCTACATGCTGACAAAAATCTGTCGATTGATAGTTTTTTTAGTCACTAACACATTTTATAGCTATTAATAGAATACGTAGGTAATCTTTACTAAGCTACATTTTTCAATATGTCAGGGATGATCCAATTTTATAATGTAGGTAACTGCAATTTCCAAAGAATCCACAAAATCAAACCAGTATCGTAATTTTAATATTTTGAACAATAATTTAGATCGAAAGGGTCGATTTCACGTAAAAATCTCCGTCCAGAGATGGTATCTTAACTGCGCGCGGCGGCGACGGAACTAATCGATCCGCCGCGCGCGCAACACGCCGCGCAAATTGAAAATATGTTGCACAACCATCCCACCTACCAACGTACCACATATATATTTCCTGTTGGTATTTAGCCTGTAGGCTTAAATATAAAAAAATATAAACCTTACACTACAAATTATTTCTTGAAAAATAAAATTGATCAAAAGATCTATACTTATTATAATCAACAAACGTAAACATAAACGAAATTAATGGAAGACGCTTGTGTCAGTACTTCTGGTGGACCTTCTACCATTCTACTATGTGATAAGAAAGTGTGAAAGTGTGTATTATTATTATTTCTGTCTTAATGTTAATTATTTTTAATATTGTCATAAGCTTACAGCCATTTTAATTAAAGTAAAGTAAATAAGTAAAGTACGGTCGACTAAACGTAGTTTTAGACCGAGCTACTATGAGTTGTAGGCCTGACTCGCGGCTATGAGGAAGTTTTAACTAAGAACAAATTCTACCAAAACCAAAATATTAAAAATGTACTATAGTATACTTCTTCGAGTCCCTGGAGCGATTACCCGCTTCGAAACTCATTATATTATGAGAATCCAAATATAATAATATCTAAATTTTTTGCTAAAATTAAATAGTAGGTACTTTACTTTAGCCGGTTTTGGAAGTCGACATCCCGGCTTGATCTTAAACCAGCTGTGCCGGTGACAGTAGCGGGCTGCAATTCACCAGAGGAAATTGCGAACACCTTTATGAATCATTTTCGTGTTTCCTCGCCGCTGGGGCCTTCTAAATCGGTGGTCGATGCTGAGATCTGTCACAATAGCCCTCTCATTTGTTTCTCAGCTAAACAAGTATCATCTGTAATACAGAAAATGAGTCGAGGCAAGTCTCCGGGGCACGACAGTCTCAGCATCGAGCACTTGAAATTTGCGGGTGCGCACTGTCCGAGAGTATTGTCCATGTTTTATTCCTTATGTATAAGTCATTCCTATCTACCTCCTGAGCTAATGAACACACTGGTTGTTCCAATTATAAAGAGTAAGACTGGTGATGTCTCGGACGTGAGTAACTACAGACCCATTTCGCTTGCCACTGTAATGGCTAAAGTATTGGACAGTCTGTTGGATGACACTCTCAACAAATGGTTAAAATTACACGACGCTCAGTTCGGGTTTAGGCCTGGACTTTCCACTGAAAGCGCAATATTGAGTCTCAAACAGACTGTCCAATATTATACTGATAGACACACACCTGTGTACGCATGTTTTCTCGACCTTTCCAAAGCTTTTGACCTAGTGTCCTATGAAATATTATGGAAAAAGCTCGGGGAAGCATGCGTGCCAGCTGAAATTATACGTGTGTTTCAGTATTGGTATTCTAACCAAGTGAACAATGTGAAATGGAAGAATTCACTTTCTACTGCGTATAGGTTGGAATGTGGGGTGAGACAGGGGGGGTTGTCCTCGCCCAAGCTTTTCAACCTATATGTCAATGAGCTGATCGCTGGACTCAGCAGTAAACGGATCGGATGTTGGATTGACAACATATGCGTCAATAACCTCAGTTATGCGGACGATATGGTGCTGCTGGGTCCAACGGCCGGCTCCATAAGGGAGCTTTTAGAATACTGCGAAGGGTACGCTGCTAGCCACGGTCTGGTTTATAATTGTAAAAAGAGTGTCTGCATGATCTTTAAGGCCCCCGGTAGGAAACAGATATACGAGCCAATTATCACCCTTACTGGCCAGCCCTTAAAAAGGGTGAGTCAATTCAAATATTTAGGGCACTACGTAACGGAGGACCTTAAAGATCATGAGGACATCGATCGCGAGCGCAGGGCTCTAGCTGTGAGAAGCAATATGCTGGTGCGCAGGTTTGCTTGTTGTAGCAAGGAAGTGAAGATCACATTATTTAAAGCTTACTGTCAAACCTTCTACACAAGCAGCTTGTGGGCCAGCTACACGCGGAAAACACTGGACGCCCTGAGGGTCCAATACAATAACAGCTTCAGAATGCTTTTGGGGCTGCCGCGTTTTTGTAGTGCCTCTAGTATGTTCGCTCAGGCACGCGTTCGTGACTTCTACGCCATGGTAAGGATTAAGACGGCCTCGCTTTTACAGAGAACACGGTCAAGTCCTAACAGCATTTTGAAGATGTTAGTGGATAAAATAGATTCGCCAATCCTGAATCACTTCATGCAGGTGCTAGTTTGGCAGAAGTGATTTTACTACTCTGGTTTGGCTGTAATAATTACAAGTTTTTAGACTACCTAACTATAATACTAACATATTTTTAAGTCATTTATAACTAACACATTATAGATCCTTGTTATCTGATTAATAAATGAATAATAATAATACTAATTTACTTAGTTTTCTTAGAAACGGCATCCTTTAGCCGACGGCCTCATTTATAAAAAAACATCATTTAATGATATAATGTTCCTATTAAATTGTTTAGGCACTTCAATAAAAACTCAGATAGGAAATTGGTGTTCAGCACATACATAGACTCTGAACAACGACGTACTTACGGACCTAATGACGCTTATGATTCTTGACTATTAGTAGCAATATAAGTGCCGGAAAAACTAATCTATTCTTTAGTATAAAGCAGCATGATATAATAGGGTTGTGAAGTGATGTAAGTGTTAGTGAGTCCGTAGTACGAAACATATTTTACTACTTTACTGGTGCATCTACCTTATTCTTTGTCTCTGCATTACCCTAAGGTTGTCTGGTAGAGAACGCCTATGGCGTTAAGACCGCCTTTGTACCCTGTCGTGCATAAATAATTAAATATAAAACCATCCGTCCAGCAGTTGTTCCATTATTTGTTACTTATTAGAGAGATTCTTTATAGACTGATTTAATCATTATGTCAGTCTTTCATTTTTACTTGTCTTTTTATAGTATAGGATGGCGAAACGAGCTAAAGGCCCACCTGACTTTAAGCGGTTACCTTTGCCCATAACAACTGCAAGACCGCCTAGGCTGTTGCCTAGATGGTACCGCAAGTCGGTTCACCAAACTGAGACATGAAGATGGAAAGTCTCATGTGATTGTAATTTCACCGGCACTAGTACCCTTCAGACCGAAACACAGCAATGCAAGCATCACTATTTGGCGGAGAAGTAGGTACGGTGGTAGTACTTCCCCGGACGAGCTCCTTCACAAAGGAGCTCTATTATTACTTTAAGGTACTTACTTGTACTTGTAGGTACCTTATACTAATATTTCATGCACTAAGATCATGAAAGTGTGGTCCTACTGTTTATTTTATTTACATTCTCAAAATAAAGTAAACCTAATGTTTATCAAGTAGACCTGCTACTAATAGACCTGAATGCTTGCCTTATGCCAATTGGTATGATTTCAGCGACATTGTCGCGTCTACTCGTGACGCAACACCGAGTCACAATAACGTTTGTCAAGTGTTAAGCCAATAGTTTGGCCTGGCTCCCCAGCTCCCAGCCCCCAGCCCCTGGTGTTTGTCCCCATTGAGCAACTAATATGTTTGGCCGGCGTCCCCTGTTTGCTGAGCGCCTAACGCCCGGCTCTTGTAAGACTATCAGTAGCCTGCTGATGCTCTTTATGTGATTGTTGATGGCTAATAAGAATCTCGTTTATATTATTTGTTAGTTAGAACATTTTTTGTGCACAGATTTTTTATTGTTATTACTTAAATAGGAATTAATGTAGGTACATGTACCTACCTACATTAATTCCTATTTAAGTAATAACAATAAAAAACGTAACGTAAAAATGTAAATTAAAATATACAATATTATATTGCATTATAACCAAAAATTAAAATGAAAAGTACAAATACATAAACAACAGTGATTACCTAAGACCAACAAATTAATTATATATTTAGTGCAATAATTTAACAATAAATAAAAACGAAAAATTTAATAAAAAACTATAATTTTCTAAAATAAATAAAAATCTCCTAAAACAATTTAAATAAAATTAAAATTTAATTATTAATTAATTATTAATTTAAAATTTAATTTAATTTAAATGCAGTCATACACATAGACGCCCTTCCTCCTCTCTCCTACCAAACTTTGCTGTGCCCGACAGGGTCCATATTTAGATCTTATTCACCTGTTTATATTAAATACAATATGGAATGCAATAAAAATTGAGTATTGAGTAGAAGTAGTTTAGCTAGAGAAATACCTCTCGTAAAAATGACGAGTAGGCTACGTTGAGTAGGTAGACCATGACCGGGTTGTGATTCAAATATTGTGCTGCTGTGTGAACTTACTTATAATACTACAAGTATATTAGAAATACTAAGGCCGGTCTTCATCAACGTTAATTCTCTGATTAAACGGCCGATTACTCGATAAACATACTGGAATTTTGGGTAAACAGTCGATTAACAAGAGAACTATTGTTGGTGAAATCAAGCATAAGTTATACTACATTATTGACACTGCTCTAAGCCACACACATTTGTTTAGTACCTATATTACATGTTCGATATTGATAATAATATTACAGATTAATAATATAAGTACAATACCCACCTACTGTAAACTAATTTACAATTTATAATTGTTTATTTATTTATTATATTCTTTATTGTACATTACATTAAACGAAAACAAAGACAATAGTTTACAGAAAGATTAAGTAAGTACAATGGGCGGTCTTATCGCACAAGGCAATCTCTTCCAGACAACCTTTGGATGGACTAGAAGAATGGGAACCGATCGTGGGTAGGTACGGTGTAAAAGTAGGTACGTAGGTAATTAATAACACGAATAGTATTGAAGTTACAATTAAAAGCTTATACCTGTTGTAACCTAACCAATATCCGTTGTATTATGTTGTTTCAACATTCAGACAAACCAGTGTAACGTTAAAAACAGTTCCAGTTAGGGTCACTGTTATTTTACTGAACTCATCAAGAAGTTAATAATAAATAAATAAATATCTTTGGGACATTTTTTACACAGCACCATCTAGTCCCAAACTAAGCAGAGCTTGTGCTGTGGGTACTAGACAATGGATGTAATACTTAAATACTTTTTTTTTGTAAATACATAGTTATAATACATAAGCAACACCCAGACCAACACAAACACTTATGTTCATCACCCAAATACTTGTGTCCTGCGGGAATCGAACCCACGACCTCGTTATCAGCAGTTCGACACTCGAACCACTAGACCACAGAGGTCGTCAAATATATATATATATAAAAAAAGTTGAATGAAAACTATTTATTTCCAGTCCTTAAAATAGTCTGTTAAATTAATTATGTTATTGTTATAATAAGTCAATGTAACTGAAGGCCAATTCTCATAATTAAAAAAGTTCCAAAATAATCTCAGTGCAATCTTATTAAGAAACACTATTTCTTAATAAGATATCGCTGACGTCATCCAAAGAGGTTACCAAGTGGAAGTTAAATTCGATACCACGAGCAGTGTTCACGGTAGCTTAGTGGCTAAAGCACTGGCGTACTGAGCCAGGAGTCGCAGGTTCGAATCCTGCTCGTGAGCGATTTTTTCTTTCCACAATTTAAATCTTTAATCTCAATGCTTTAAATCTCCTGACAATAGTTGTGTCTGACTGCCGTTTATTGGTGACATTAATGAGACCTCAGTGTCACAAATAAACGGCAAACAGAAACATCGACATTTAGGAGATTGAGATTGGTTTGGAAATATATTTTGAACATTTTTAATTATGAGAATAGGCCTTTCGGTCTATTGTGACACTACACTCGCAGCCATTTCAGCCATTTCATGTAGTGTAGCTGTAGCTATCAAGTAGATAATTATGTAAAGTAATATTCATACTGTCACACAGTTTTGAATAGGTAGTTATGTTATTATTGTCATGAAAATTACCTACTTACATGTAATAAACCTATCACTTTTTAAATGCAACCACAAAAAATATGTAATTTTATACAAATAATTCAAAAATTAAATAATAATCATAATAATAATAAAAAATATATATTTTGAGATGGTGGGCAGATTCCACCTGTTTGGAACCTAGTTCTAAAAATAATCAAGTCCCAAACGGCACGCAACACTGTAAAAGATAATGATATTGTGAGTGATTACTGCGTGCATCGAAACGATTTTAATTAATAATACTGTACGGTACATTAAAATAATTTTTTAGAAATATTTGTAAAGACGCTTGTCATCTTAGTCTACCTGCGACCACGAAATGCTGCAAAGCTTTCGAAACATCAGGGAAACCAATTTAAATAATACCTATACGCGATTTAATCCGGTTAAACTTTGTTTTATTATAATAAATAATTCAAATAATAAAACATTTGTTACACTATTTACACACATAATTATGTAAAATTAATGAATTATTAATGAGTACAAATTATGACAGAGTAATGAAAGATAACTATGTTGTAATAATTATTAATTATTGCTGATTGTTATGTACATGAGCACGTGTTCGCTTGTACTGAATATGTATTACTTGCATTACCAATATTAATAAGTAGGTATTATCATTTAAGTTGTAATAATAATGCTTTTCAATCAAATAAAACAGGCACCGTCAGTTGAGTAAGCACTAATTGATAATAAGTTAAAAAGCAAATATCCTTCTGAAACTTTTTTTAATACGTTTTATGAAAAATAGAAATGGTTCTACTACTAACTACCTGCTACTAATAGTAATAAGATACTACTACTACTAATAGGTTCTAAAAAGAGAATAAGTTATCAATAAATGGTTACAATAAACATTTATTGATAATAGCGTTCTTTTTGATAATAGTGCATTAGGCACACAATTAGAAATATTTTAGTTCAGAAAGTTGAAAACATTATGTTTTTAATTTTCTATTTTACTTTTACTATAGTAGCTACACATTTTGAATGTAATTTAGTGTAATTGTTTTAGTGTACCGTACTAAATAACTAAATACGTAATTAAATTAGACAATAAAAGAAACATTTAATGTACGAGTAGGTACATTTCTAACACATTTTTCTGCCACAGACGTAAAGTCTCAGAATGGACCTTTATTTTATTAACGTTTATCTCGGACTTTCGTAAGTAAAGATAATTACAACAATTATTATTGTTTATAGTATCTTCCTTCCAAGGTACCTATATGTATTCATTTCAAAAATAAATTAAATGTGAATCGAGCATAGGTACCGTATATTGCTAAAAATATTAAAATAGCACAGTTGGTCGGTGTTAAAGCGCCATTGACTAACGCCTCAGTACAAAACATCCCTCTGTGAGTCATCGCGCCCTCACTAGTAACAACCCTCCTGCGAGAGGGTTGCTACTAGTTTCGCTACCCACCGATAGATAGCTCTTATTGAACACTTTTAAGTTTCCTTTATCCTAATGACTTTTAAATTATTCTGTGTGATATAAATTATTATTAGGCACCTAGATACTTTCTTCTAAATAAAACCTTTTATTATTTGAATTATACATGATTTATTAAATTATGCAAATAATGATTAAACTGAAAACTATGAAACAGCTGGCAAATATTTAGAAACAAAAAGTAAAGAATAACAAAAATATAATTTTCCAATAAAGTAAAACTCTCAGATACAGGACCCATTGCAACAATAATGCAATAAAATTATTGATAAAATTATAGTCGTAAAACACAACAGTTAAATTGTAGTCGTAAAGTTACCAGAAGTTGTTGTTGTTTAGTTCCTCTATTCGGCAACAGATGTCGCTAGTGGTGTCGTGAGCAGAGTTTCAAGACGCGCGGTGACTGTAGTTAGTCAACACTTTTGTAACACATTAATAATATGTATATTATCAAGAATATGGTATTTAACTTTGTTGAGTAAATATTTAGACGTATGAATTTTAATTTGAAATTAATTCATATGGTCGTTAAGATAAATTATGTGAAGTATTTCTCAATAAAAAAGGGAAATGTGAGTAATGGCTCAAATAAAAAAAAAAAGTTGTTATAAACAATGCCTATTTACAACATTTTATTGCAACTAACAACTTTTTGCAACTATTATTAAAATTCAAGAAATTTTATTTTATTTTAAAATATAAAAAAGATCTAAGTAATTAAGTACTTATTAATAAGATAAGTTATAGGTACTACTCCACAATTATAGATACATTACGCAACAAAGACTCTACTTATTAAAGTTAATTTGTCAAATCAACGAGTTGTTAAACGTCGTATTATAATAAATTACAATAATAAATCGTTGCAGCGTAGAGTCGCGTCGGCAAATTGTGATAGGTTACGGACATTTACGGTAGAGTCAAATATGAGGAAATAAAAAAATATAAATTAGCTAAAATTAAAGTGTCAATTAAGTATGTAAGTATCAATTAACTAAAAAAAACAAAATATATAAAAATATAAAAATAAATAAGGTAGGTTACCTACAGCGATATAAAGGAATATTTTGATGCTAGTCTGTAGTTATTCAGTAGTTTTAGTTATTAATTTTATTTTAGTTTTAGTTTTTTTTATTTATAAGATGACATTTATTCACAGGATTTGTTCCTTATCAGCAACCTTATAAATTGGTGGTAACATAGGGTGACTTTTTTACAAAAAAGATTGGGTTCAATTCCTGGCCGAACCAGCTGCATTTTCAAATATCTAAAAATACAGTTTTTGTTTTCTCCAAAATCGAGCTCACGACAAAAACTACTACGAAGACTAGGTACTTCAAAAATTTACAAATTTTAATTAGAAGAAACCAATTTTGTTAAAATAGCTAAACTGATTTGCTGCCACATCTCAAACTAGTTAGCTACTACCTAGTAGGTAGTTACTAACTGGTTAGTTAGTAGCGTTAGTTTATTAGTCACCTTTTGTAAGTTACTTGTAGCAAAAAAATTGTTCTAATCGACACAACACTTTTTTTTCAGTCTAGTTGCGGATCTGGCCATCCAGCACTATTTTCAAAACTCACCCTGATTATTTTTAGTCTCGATAATATAGTATCGAAAATATCAATAAATTAATAAAAATATACAAAAAATTTGTATACCTACCTAACTAATAATAAAAAAAACTATAACAATGTATATAATAACCAACTCAAAATACACACAATACAAATACAAATACAAATAGCCGTTTATTTCTGATACTAAAATATAGTTACATTATTATTAATTCTTTATTTTCTCACTGTACCAACATTTACATACCTAATCCGAGTTTACTAGAAAATTTTCTCGCATTGGTATGACATTGATAAAATACTCCAAATTTCTTTTTGTTTAATCCTACTTTTAATCTATGACATAGGTAATCTAAGTATCAGCTTGTCCTTTGGCATAGGCCTCCCCTAGGGTTTGCCATAATTTTCTGTTTATGGCTTTTCTATGCCATGCTGTTCCAGCAACTTTATTGATTTCGTCCTCCCATCTCATTCTTTGGCGCCCTTTCCTTCTTTTTCCATCACGAGGGTATCACATAGTAACATCTTTTACCTATCCATTTATTTCTCCTCTTATGGCCTACCCAGTTCCATCTAAGTTTTTCACTGTAGGTATATGTGACATCTGTAACTTTTGTCTTACTTCTTATATTTGTTAGTTTGATTTTGTCTCGAAAATTGATGTTTAGAATTCTTGTCTCCATTTTATTTTTAAATGATAAATAAATAAATAAAAACATCAAAAAATGAATAAAAACATATAAAAACTTTGTATAAGTAATAATAAAAAAAAATACATATGTATGCCTATATAAACTAAAATTACAAATTGAGTTTTCTATTATGTAGTTAGTACCTACCTACTACTTAGTAGGTACCTAACAGCTAATAATAAAAATAAATCATCACCAAATAAATAAAAATATATAAAAACTTTGTATAATAGCTAAAAATAAAACTACAAAATAAATAAAAATATATAAAAACATCGTATAAGTAATAGCTAATAATAAAAATAAATCATCACTAAATAAAAAATATTTAGGTATGTAATAACTAAAATATCAAATTGAGCTCTTTTTAAAAAGAAAACCT
Organism: Asteroscopus sphinx; assembly: GCA_949699075.1. Taxonomy (NCBI): domain Eukaryota; kingdom Metazoa; phylum Arthropoda; class Insecta; order Lepidoptera; family Noctuidae; genus Asteroscopus; species Asteroscopus sphinx. The sequence goes on from OX453006.1 coordinate 467,198, forward strand.
TTGTTTAAAAAAATTCGCGAACTATTTCGGTTTTCGCGAATGTTGTATTTTGCGAATTTGAAATTCTTATATGTAGTTATTTACATGATAATACCTATGGTTATGATTAATTTTTATTTTAAAGTATTTATAAATTGATATGAACAATTTTCTAGTAGGTATTGTATTTTTTGTATAATTTAAGATTTTTCTGTAAACAGATGTGGATGCCTCTATATTTTCAAGGTAGCGCTACTAAAATTTTAATTGATTCACTTGTTACTTCAAATTTAGCTCGAACAAAACGTTTATGTTGATTCAATAAAAAGGTTAGTAGAGCTGATTTATTTTTTGGAATTATCCAAAAGTTTTTAACTTCTCATAGGAACGATTTCGATAACATTTAATGTTTCCTTTAATATAGGTATTGAAAAAATAACAAAGTTTTAGGTTGGTAACAGTTAGTTACCTACCGTAACTACTTTCTGGGATGATGACATAATTTACAACTTTCGTAGACTTGATTATTTATTTATGTGCATCATACTACCTACCTAAGTCAATGTGCATACAATTGACTTGTGTAGTAAACTCATTATAAAATTTGATTATACAAATTGGCTATATTACTAGAAGAAAAACAAGCAAACAAACTATAAATTACCTATGTAGAGATGATGCGATTAAAATTAATTAATTATTTCGACTGGTATGATTTTTTTTTCTCTTAAAAAAATGACAAAAAAAAAATGACTAAAATGACTTTTTTGTTTTTAGTCATTATATAACTTTTCTAAAATATATTGGCGTTTACTAAATTTAACTAAAATGGCAATATAAAATTAGAATGATTGAATTAATTGTCATTTTCATTGGCATAATTCAATAAGTGATATGAACGTGATCTCAGTGTCGGTTAGAGTCCGTCGGCGCGACGTCGGTAGAGCGTTTGCGGAGTGTGTAGCTCGGCCGGGCTGGCGGGGCGCGCGGGGCGCGGGGCGCGCGCGGGGCGGGGCGTGCGATTACGCGTCATTAGCGGGCGGCGCCGGGCCCGCCCCCCGGCGCGGCGCGGCGGCCGGCGCCAGTCCGCTCCGTGCCGCCGCCGCGCACGCACGCGCATGTCGCTCGCTGCTGTCCCCGGTGATGTGAGGTGGCCCCCGCCGCTGCCGCAGTGTCGCGCGATCTACGCGCTTGTTTTGCGACCTAGTAAGCCAGTTGAAGGCTCGAGAGCCTTCGAGCCGGCAAGACGCCGTCCACCGTGGATCTGAGGTACGGCGCCATGGCGGCGACCACGTACATGCCCGCCGACATGGAGCTGGGCAACCTGGGCGGGTACCACGCCGCGTCGCCGCGCAGCGCCGAGCCCGCCGACATGAAGTACGCGCACGGGCTGCACGCGGCCGGCTCCCCGTCGCCCGGCGCGCCCGTGCTGAACCCCTGGGCCTCGCTGCCGCCCGCCGACCCCTGGGCCATGCACCAGCACCACGCGCACCAGCCCGACGTCAAGCCGCACGAGCACCGCCACCTGCAGCACGGCGGCTGGCACGCGCCCGTCGTGTCGCCGCACTACGGCGCCGCCTCCCCGCACGGCTACCCCATGCCCATGCACCAGCACCACATGCTGCGCGACATGCAGCCCTCGCCGCAGCTGCACCACCACGCGCTGGAGCGCGAGCCGCCCGAGGAGGACACGCCCACCAGCGACGACCTGGAGGCCTTCGCCAAGCAGTTCAAGCAGCGCCGCATCAAGCTGGGCTTCACGCAGGCCGACGTGGGGCTCGCGCTCGGCACGCTCTACGGGAACGTGTTCTCGCAGACCACCATCTGCAGGTTCGAAGCGCTACAGCTCAGCTTCAAAAACATGTGCAAGTTGAAACCGCTGCTGCAGAAGTGGCTCGAAGAAGCCGACTCGACGACGGGAAGTCCCACGAGCATTGACAAAATTGCTGCGCAAGGAAGGAAACGAAAGAAGCGCACGTCGATAGAAGTGTCAGTGAAGGGTGCGCTAGAACAGCACTTCCACAAGCAGCCAAAGCCGTCGGCGCAGGAGATCACGTCGCTGGCCGACAGTTTGCAGCTAGAGAAAGAGGTTGTGCGCGTGTGGTTCTGCAATCGACGGCAGAAGGAGAAGCGCATGACGCCGCCGAACACGCTGGGCAACGAGATGATGGAGGGCATGGCGCACGGGCACTACGCGCACGGCGAGCTGCACGGGTCGCCGCTGCAGCACTCGCACTCGCCGCCCGGCCTGTCCCCGCAGCACCTGGCGCCGGGCGCGCACAGCCTGGCGGCGCACTAACAGTTCGCCCCGTGGGCGCCGCCGCGGCCCTACTACTCGGAGCCCCACTAGCGCCGCGCCCGCGGGACAGTGTACATAGCGCCGCGCGCCCGGACGTGCGCGCGGCGAGTGACGGCCCGCGCCTGTACAGCCCGCGCGGGCGCAGACACCACGGACCATACGTATAAGTTGTTCTTTATCATTTCAGTGAAGTCATTGATTTATTATGTGAGTAATGTTAAGATCGAAGCCAGTAATCGTTTATACTTTATCGAAGCGCCGAGGTTCACAGTGATCGCCGATACGTTTAGCTAGATAGTCTAATTGATAAATAAGAGCTTAAATCGGAGGTGGATCCCGGCGCCGCCCGCACCCTCGCCGCGCGGCGGCGGCCGCACCGGACGTCGCGCGGTAAGTACGGCGACATTACACACACGAGTAGCTCAGTACCGAGCACGTCCCGGACGTGTTCCGGACGCGTACTTGTCGCACACGTCCGCGACCTGCGCGTCGCGCGACCGCTCGGCCGCTGCGGCGAGGAGTGCGCGGCACTATTCAGTTTTGTAAAGGACGATTTCATCGAATTTATTTATAGATATTACAAATTAACGATGTTCATACATGCCTGCCTGACAGTAGGGAGTCATTGTGGTGTGGAATACATTTAAATTGTTGCTATTACTGTAAATTTATGATTAGTGACGAAGACGAGAGTAAAAAATATGAATTGGGTCGAAGCTTCGTTTTGTAAGGGAATACGAGTGAGTCAATAGGTGCAATTTTTATTTTAAGTGTTTAATGAAACGATCCGAGTGTGAGAGTAACCATGTACGTAGCAAGTCATGAGAGTAGCGCGGCGCGGCTCTGTTGGTGTTGTCAGCCGCGTGGCTATGCTCTGTTGATGTTGTAAGCAGTGCGGCACCGCTCTGTTGACGTTGTGAGCAGTGCGGCACCGCTCTGTTGACGTTGTGAGCCGTGCGGTACCACTTTGTTGACGTTGTGAGCCGTGCGGTGCCACTTTGTTGACGTTGTGAGCCGCGCGGCGCCGCTTTGTTGACGTTGTGAGCCGCGCGACGTCTCGCGATATCGCGTGACACGCACTCGACGCACACCTAGCTCCCACTACATAATTTATTAAAAATTATTATTAAAAGGATGCAGACACGATGCCAAAATGGTTTTATTCCTGTTTTTTACTTGTTTTGTTGTTTTTTTCGTTTGTATGTATTTGTGGCCAATCTTGGTACTTAATACTTGTAAAAATAGGTATTTTTTCTATATAAAATAATGTACCTACGACGTATATGATGATATATATTAAAAAAGTTCTTTATAGAAATTGAAATATGGAAATGACTTTTATTGAACATGTCCTGATAATATCTCAGCCTCGACAGGTAGTTCTGTTGTTTGTTTACATAATGTGTTGTAATATAGATAGTGGCGCCGCTCTCTGACACTAGTGTAGCGCGTGTCGTGTCGAGTGTCAAACACCAACGAATGTTTAGTTATAGGGAGAATGTTTGCTTAGTTTTACTATTAACGAACAAAAGCTCAGTAACACTTGTGAAATGTTTTTGCTAAGGTCTAATTAGATGAATAATGTAAATAAATGATCGCATCACGATGGAGTTAGGTATGCAAGTCTACGTAGCGAGTAAATATTACTTAGTGATATGATATTTTATATTATCGTCTAAGTATTTAATAAAACAGAGTAAATATTTTACTAAAGAGTATTATTGGTAAATCCCGGTCAGTAGGTCATTATTATAATGTAAAAAAATGTGAGTTGGCTTAGTGTTGTTTGTTTTATTTATGAGGGTGCAGCGAGCCAGGTAGGCTCAGAGCCGCCGGCCGCGGAACACAAAAAATATCAAAGATTTGACAAACTACACGCAGATCCTATCATATAGTCAAACACAATATCGCACATAATTTTTTGTTTCATAAATAATGCCTTTGTTACGTTTTCGTCCAATCCAATCCTTGTGCACTTGATTCTATTAACATTATAAGTTGACTGCAGTTAGTGTTATCGCATGACGTTGCTGACTATTTATTTGTTAGATGAATTAAACTGAGTGACATTCACTGTTATATTTGTCCATTTCATTTGTTTTATTAGTGTTCAAGTGAATTTAATTGTTTTGAATAATGCCAATCCCTATTTGCAATAATTTAAACACAATAACAATTGTTCGCACACTCGCTACCACACAAACAACTTCACATTATAGCAACTTTTCTTATTTATCATGGTGTTAAGTGTTAAGTTGTATAAATATTGCTAATCGATCGGTTTATCTGATAATATCGTACACAATAACTAATGAACCTGCAACTGCATCTTATCTTATTTTTTTTTATTTTTGTTCATTACTTTCCAATGTTCATTGTGTTATAATTATTCTGTAAATAAATATATTTTTATTAGTTTCCTAAATCGATTGTATCGATGTGTAATTTCGTTAAATGACTTTAATAAAACAGTCTCCGTACAAAAACAAGTATTTGTTATTGATCGACATTCATTGCTCACGATAACTGCGCTCGTGAATGTCCTACTACAGTTATGTTTGTTTTATCAAATATAACGTTTGTAATGCTTAAAGCATTTTACTGCTTCAATCTAATTTAATTACGATCTAATGAATAACCGCTGGACAGGTTTTCTCTTAAGCAAGTATCTGACATGTCGGCTAAACCTTGTGGCGTAATTAAACTAAAATTGTTTCTGTGGCCGAAGGCGAATAAAAAACTTTTTCGCAATAACGAGTATATTTGATAGCTTTCTCCTGTCAATAGTGACGGGCACAAAAAATGTGAAGGAGTGTATGTTGGCAGTTGTCACGAGCGGTGCGGCCATGACGGCGCGGTGCGGCGATAACGCGGCCCCGCACTAACACTGTACGAGTGTATATAGTCGCGCTCGCGTCGCACTCGCCGTCAACAGTAGACCGAATGGCATTCCGTCTGACTAATGAAGCGTTGTAGCCGCAGTGAAACCTCAGCACCACGCTGACAAGCATCACACACAAATTATATTGTTTCAGGAAACATCTCCGATCCACATTCAGTTATATTTGATAACATTTTACACTCGATATGAAATGTGTAAATTTTAAACAGGCTTTACTTAAATTTAACAAACAAGGATACTATAATAGCCTGAAATAGCTGCAACACTCTATACCTACATGTATCAGGATATTAATTTGGTTCTACAAACAGATGTGAAAAGAAGTCCTCCTCCTGTGTGTTGCATTTGTTTGTTTCTTTCTAATCAATTAACTCTGAAATTACTAAAACAATTCAAAAAAATATTTCGGCATTAAAAAGCTACTTTATCTTTAAATGACATATTTTATCTCAGTACGTTCGATTAGTTTAAAAAAAACGGTGTTCAGCATCTAGATTATTTACGAGATAATACTATATCAATGTGATCAAGTAGTAATGTGAAACAAATAAGGCAAAACTTAAAGCTTTACTGCAACTATTTCAAATGGTTACTCCATGGTAATCAGTAGAATTAGTAACTAAAAAAACAAATTCAAATGTATTATTGGACGTCCTGCGTTGTTTCACACACACATACGATTTGGGATGATAGTTTTTTAGCCTTCACTTGGTATAACTTTTTTGTGTCTCTGTCAGCGATTATTTTTAGAATTAAAATGACAATCGCTCATTTGTTTCCGCCTGTTAAGCCCAAACTTTTTGCACCAGCCTCGAACAAGAATGTTGTGCAAAAAAGAACGCGTCGTCTATCTAACCATTGTCAAATAATTGTTAGAACAGCCGCGACACAAGCAGGCGACGCGACGCAACGCGACGCGACGCGACCATCACTTTTAGGGACTCTACGTAATAGTCATAATATATTAGTAGGTACCTAGATCTTTTCTTTTATCGTCATCGGTTTAGTATTTTTTGTGTGACAATAAATGCTATCTCATTACTTTTTAGGTCAATTGAATCTATAATTATTACTCTTTAGTTTTTGTACATTTTGACATGATAAAAATAGGTGGGTGTTCCTTATGTATTATAAGTAGGTATGTATTTACAACAACAAAAGTATACAAGTATTATATTCATAGTCTAGTATCTATAGTACAAGCTCTGCTTAGTTTGGGACTACATGGTACTGTGTAAAAAATGTCCCAATTTTTTTTATATTTTTTATATGTCATTTTGTTTATAAATATTAATAAAAACTGTTCTATGTTTTAAATGTGTGAGTATCTAATAACAATGGAAATATCCATCTAGGTATATCTAAGCGCTAATTAGCATTCAAAACTAATATACTGTGATTTTTTAAAATGAATTAAGTATGTGGTAATGTAGATAAGGAGACTTTTTCATTGTTATCTACTTTTATTCATTTTTTGACATAATATCTGATCGAGTATTTTTTGTTGTTTTAGAACAAAGAAGTTTAGTGCAGGATGTATGTTTGTAGGCAAGACGTTCTGGCTGTTAGCCTCGCTCAAGGCTCGGCCCTCGCGCGTTACAGCGACATAACCACGTATTGAGCGCTGTGCGGAGTGTCGGCCTTCGTTCACAATCCTACACGAGCGGCACTAATACGCGCCTAGCGCTGAAACGCAAACGTATCTACGACCTACATTAACCCACTTCGATCTGTACACTTGTCTGTTGCGAGAAACGGTAAATTAACACCAGAATACGCTACGATTCAACTACCACGCATACCTACTTAAATATATTTACCTCTGAGTTCAGATATTTCAAAATCGTCTTGCATATTAGCAATACTTTTTGTTGAAAAGTTAGTCTTTCTTCAGTAAGTACGTACTTTCGATTTAAAATAAACGACACCTACCTACAATTTACAACTAAGACGAAAAATACTGCATCCTACAAAATATATTTTTTCATGGACTTTAAAGTATTGCGCATAATTATGCGAAAAACGTTGTGTTACTGACGTAAGAGTTAAAGGTGTTGACACGTCATGTCAAATAGACGGATCGGAAAAAATTAGAAAAATTAAATAGGTATTGCAGCCACTGCTGAGGTGTACCGCGCGACCGGCGGACCGATGGCGACGTCTGCCTAACTCTGAGTTATGAATGTCATTAGTTACATTATGTGCCTACTTATATACATCATTGTCACTAGTGATTTTTTCCATGTATAAGTACTTTTTAAGTATTTTTTTTGCAATAAATCATATCCAATCATATTGTTTCTTGCTACAAAGCAATGTTTCTAAAGTATGCAACATTAACCCTGTTGTTCCTTGAGCTACGTTATCAGAATCGATATTCATACATAAGGACACAACCCATTTGGAAAAAATCGTCAACAAAAATAAACAAATTAAATATTAAATCATTATTAATTGTAAATTGAAAGTGATTATAATATCACTCAACACTCATTCACTCACTCTGTGATTATATCAATAAAAATAATCAAATTAAATATGAAATCATTATTAATTGTAAACTGAAAGTGAAATAATCACTTTTAATAAGTAATGATTTAATAATTAGTATGATTATTTTTATTGAAGGGTTTTTCCGGTGAGTTGTGTCCTTACGTATGAATATCGATTTTGATAACGTACCTCACAGGAACAACAGGGTTTTTGTTAAATACTGTATATTTAAAAATAATTTTCTAGGCTAATCAAAACAATTACTTAAATTAATGGCCAAGTTCGTTTTAAAATTCAGTAAATGTAACATGTGTTCCTGTTTCCGCGTATCTAAAACAAAGAATTACTTAAATAAAAGAGTTATTTAATGTGAGTTTACATCTGTATTTCAATTGAGTCAGAATGTCTCGCGACAAAAACGTAGCGCGCCGACATTGTCGCGCAAACGAGTGCTCGTACCAACTTACCTGTCAGTTTTTCTGCGTTTTGTCGTAAAATATGTATTTAAATAACGGCAGGTCTGTGGCAGGTGCGGCGGCGGCGAGGCCACCTTTATCAGCGGCCATGTTCTACTCAATTTATAGTCTCCTCGGTTTTGGTAGCGCCGCGAGCGGTCTCGCGCCGCCACTATCTCGCCCTTCGGATATTTTTTTCCGCGTGTCGTAGTGTAGGCGCAACGCGGCCGACGGACGGCGACGCCGCCGTGTTCCGCGCCCACTGTGCACTAGCACCCCGTGTTCTAATTAGTGCGAGCGACACGTGACGCTCGCACTATCTCTCCATCTTATAAAAACTATAAGATGCGCGAACAAAAGCTACAATGCTTACAGTAAACGTTCTGAGTGATGCGCTTGATTCAAACATAAACAGATCGAATCAAATCAATTTAATTGCGAAATGTGGGTAAAATTACATTTGATGTTAAAAATTAAAATTACATTTAGTGTCACCATATTCAACCTTACGGCATGCAAATTTACACACACATAATTAAAGTCAAAAATGAGAAAAAAAAAAGACAATTATACAATATCACATTACTATGTCCAAAAAGAGAGGGAACAGTTTTGGGACAGTGTGAGGGATGTCTTGCGCATTTGCAAAGACAATGAAAGGTTAGTTATGTTAGGGGATTTCAATAGTTGGGTGGGAGTGAAACGTGATGGCTATGAGAAGGTGCTTGGTTCGTATGGAGACGATAGAGTAAATGAGAATGGAAGTAGTGTGCTTGAGATATGTTTGGAATGGAATCTTTGTGTGACAAACACTATGTTTGCCCACAAAAAGATTCACATGTATACATGGGAAAACGCTAATGTGAAAAGTATGATTGATTTTGTGATAGTGGATGAGAGATTGAGGAAGAAAGTATTAGACACCAGATCGTACCGAGGAATAGGAGTCGATACAGACCACTTCCTGGTAGTTTGCCGAATGAGGGGTCTTTTTAAGAAATGGCGACATCGTATTCCGGAACCTTCGACGGTACTAGAAAGAATAAAAGTTGAGAATTTACAAGATGATGAGGTAAAAGAAGAGTTTAAAAGGAAATTGCGTGAAAAGTTTGACGGATCAGATGATGTGTGTGATATAGAAGAGTTATGGGATGTTTTTACGAAAGGCGTCGTGAATAGTGCTATCGAAGTATGTGGAGTGACTAAGAGGAGAAATGGCAAACAAGAAAAGAATGTATGGTGGAATACGGAAGTACAGAAGGTAGTGTGTGAGAAGAAGAAAGCATGGGTAGACTGGCTGGCAATAAGAGCTGACCAGAGAATGCAAAAGGCGACGGATGAAGATGTGGCTAAGGCCAAAAAGGAATATAAGAGAATAAAAGAAATTGTGAAGGAAATTGTGAAAAAGAAGAAGGATGAGCAAAAGGATGACTTTGATGAACGGTTATCTGAAGATTTCCGGAAAAACATTAAGTTTTTCTGGAAATCCATAAAAAGAGCCAGAGGAAAATCTGCAACCTCGGAGCTCAATAACATCAAAGACAAGGATGGAAATATAATGAATGAGGAAGGATGCGTGTTAAAGAGATGGAAAGAGTATTTTGAAGGACTGTTTGAAAAAGAGGTGATGCAAGTATCGACGGTGATGGACGAAAGGGCAGACATTGAGGATAGGTTTTGTATGGATGAAATTGTAAAAGCGTTGAACAGAATGAAATCAGGAAAGGCTCCAGGGTATGATAGGATATCCGTCGAAATGCTGAAGGCTGGACAGGGCGTGGTGGCTAGTCTGCTGTACCGTCTTTTCAACTTGTGCTGGAGTAATGGCCTGGTACCAAAAGACTGGTGTAAGGCCGTGATTGTGCCGCTCTACAAAGGAAAAGGGTCACAGCAAGACTGCAAGAATTACCGTGGCATTAGCCTTTTAAGTGTTGTCGGCAAATTGTATGCAAAAGTTTTGATTGAAAGAGTGATGAAAGTAACTGATGAAAAAATATGGGATGTGCAAGCGGGATTTAGAAAGGGCATGGGGTGTACGGATCAGGTCTTTTCCTTGCGATGCATAGCTGAAAAATGTTTGGCCAAAGGTCAAAAAGTCTATTGCGCTTTCGTGGATTTGGAAAAGGCCTACGACAGAGTGATGAGGAATGAACTATGGTCTGCTTTGTCTATCTATGGGGTGAATAGCAACCTGATTCAAGCGTTGAAATCTCGCTATGCGGATTCTAGCGCTTGCGTCAGGATTAACGGCGCCTACTCTGACTGGTTCAGCATCGATAAGGGTGTGAGACAGGGATGTGTAGCGTCGCCGTGGCTGTTCAATCTATTAATGGACAGTTGTTTGAAAGATTTGAAAGAGAGTGAAAATGGTTTAGAAATGAATGGGTTACTTGTCAAATGTCTCCTCTATGCCGATGATCAAGTTATCCTTGCATCGTCGGAGGGGGAGTTACAGAAGATGGTAACAATTATGGATGGTGCTTTGAAGAGTAAAGGAATGAAAGTTAATGTTAGTAAGACAAAAATTTTGGTTTTTGAAATGGAAGAAGTTATGACAGAGTGCAATATTTTGATAGGTGACGAAAAGGTGGAACAAGTGAAAGATTTTGTATACCTGGGTTCCATGTTTACGAGAGATGGCAAGCATGTGAAGGACATTGAAAGGAGAGTGAGTGCTGGTAATCAGGTGAATGGGGCACTACACACCTTCATGAACAGCCGCAAAGTGTCGGAAAAGGCACGGCTGGCTGTTCATGGGGGAGTGTTAGTGCCTACACTTATGTATGGTAGTGAAAGTTGGGTATGGCAGAAGAAACATGAAAGCAGAATAAATGCAGTAGAAATGCGAGCTTTGAGAAGTATGTGTGGTGTAACTTTGAGAGATAAAGTAAGGAATAACATGATAAGGGAGCGTTGTGGAGTGAAAGAAGATGTAGTGACAAAGATTGAGAAAGGTATGTTAAGATGGTTTGGACATATAGAGAGGATGGACGAGAGGAGATTGACGAAACAAGTATACGAAGCGAGTGTGGATGGAAGAGTTGGAAGGGGACGACCTCGGCGAACGTATCGCGATCAAATCGCGGATGTTCTCAAAAAATGCCAGGTTAAGAGTTCTCTAAACCGACGAGCATGCATGACGAGGTTAATGGACGTAGATGAAGCGAAAGAGGTGTGTCAGGATCGTAGCAGGTGGAAATCCATAGTCTCTGCCTACCCCAATGGGAAACAGGCGTGATAATATGTATGTATGTATGTATGTCCAAGTTCAGTACCAAAAAATGTCAATTATACAATGTCACACAGTTAATATATCCAAATAAAGTATACCTATTTCTAACATTTCATATCATAATTTGTCATTTAGATATTCGGTGACGCTGTAGTACCCGTTCATTAAAATAATGTTTTTAATTTAATTTTTAAACGTATTCGTACTTTCAGTATCATGTATAATTCCAGGTAAATGGTTATAAACTCGAGGGGCCACACAAAATACACTTCAAAATACACAGAAGTCTAAACAAGTCTGCAAAATTAAGTAGCTTCATGTTTAAGATTTTTCACATTGAAATTATATCAATTTGCATTTTATAATACCAATGATTTAAATACGATGGTTATAATAAGAGAAAGTTCGATATTTGGCAGACTAGTCGTAAATCTGTAGTCAATATGGTATATTACTTTTCTTAATTAAACAAAATACTTGACTAATAAAATGATTAAAATCTTAAACGATGCTATCGCTTACTTTTACAGTTATAAGTTGTAAATGCGTTCAAACTAATTTTTGTATATACGAATTTAAGTTTAAGTAACAACCACCATAGGAAACCTATTTTGCGAGAAAAATAAATGTTTAATTGTATTTTTGTTAAATGTAAGCGTCGTTTACTGGTTGTTATCGTTTGACTACGTCAATGGTTGGCATGCGCGAGTAGAAAACTTGTTACACAACCGATAGCTCAGACGTATCAAGTATTTTAGACAAACATGTAGAAGTCCTTGGTTGTCGAGTTGTCGCCGCTGCGGGGCGGGTCGTCGGTCGCCCACTTATGACTGTTTTCTAACAGCGCTGGTTGCGCAACCGAGGTGACAGCGAGATCACGGAGAAAATCTACGTCTTGGTGATAAATTAAAATTCCGTTTTCTTTTAGAAAACAGTGAAAATTTATAGAAATAAACACCTAATTGATATGATAACTATAGTGAGCCAAGTATCTACAATATTGATAAAACATATAAAACGACACAGATACATACATATTACCATACTAAAACGTTAATGTGAACATAAAGATCCACGCAACAACTAGTGACAGCCGATGATTTTCCCTGTAGGCTCTTAACACATGTCCACACATATTAAAATAATAGGTACGTGGGCAAATTTAGGTAGCTAAGAGTTATCTTCTATCTTTGTGTACCTGATCAAAATCGTATCTTCTTCTAACAGATGCAGGCCTATGCCCAGCAGTAGACTGTGATAAGCTAATTTGATTCAGGTGCAGTTCTAAAAAAAATGCTTTCTTATACAATCATCATAACCAAATTAGCTTTTCCCTGGGACATGCCAAGGCATGTTATATTCTATTATTCATTGGTTTGGTGATCACAAGCGTGGCTGTCGAAGGTGAGATCCTGAGTTGGTTTCCTAGTCACTAATGGGGTATTTGTTAAACCATACTCAATAGCCCGGAGTTTAGAAACGTGTAACCTATAACCAGGGGGTCTACTCGCGTTTTACGAACCACAAACGAAGTACGAACTTTCGTTCCGACTGACACCTACACAATAAAGATAGGCACATAAAAAAGGCACTATTAGGATAGACTACGGTTCATAGCCATATACAATTGACCGGAGATCAGAGAAACAAACGTCAAAACACGATCATCGCATGCGATGAGGGAACGACGGTTGACCATGACCACAGTAGCAAATTATGCGATAAATCGTACGATTTATCGAATATCGTCAAACGGGAGTAGACCCCCAGGATGTAATACTGTTTCGGCGAGCAGTACAGCACTGCCTACTCTTCCGAGGATGTAGGCGTGACGTATGTAGCAGGGTGTAGGTGCAAGTCAGTGATGTGTTGAGCTCCTTCACGGTGCACGCTCCTGTCGGGGTCGGTTACAGGAGCGCTGTAGCTATGATTCAAAACATACTAATATGTTTTTTGATATTATATTGCTTTATTATTTACGCTATGTGAATAACAACAAAACGGAAAATCTGTTGTTTTTTGATTAATTTTTAAATTAGTAGATCTAGATTATAATTCAAGTTTCGCAACTAAGATAACTAAATAAAGTGTGAGACTATACCTATATAAATGGTTGGTTTCTTGTTCAACTATCTGTGAAAACATAACATTAATTAATAAAATTAATTGTATGCACATAGTACCTTTACGTCTGTGTTATCCTACTTCCTACTAATATTATAAATGCAAAAGTATGCATGCTTGTTTATTTGTTTGTTTGGCCTTCACGCTGAAACGGCTGAGCGGATTTGGATACAATTTTGCACACAGATAGATCATGTCCTGGAGTAATCCACACACACACACACAGGATATCTGTACAACGGGAATGAAGTCACGGGCGCCAGCTAGTTCATACATATTTATTAATGATTCTCGACAGACTAGAGTTATCTAGAATGCTAAAACGCTTAGAATACAATTTGCTGTTAATTAAAAGTTGATGCGTGCAGAGACAAGTTGTTACTCATTTATAAAAAATAGTATTATTTTATTTATAGAATGACGATCAACAACAATAACAAAAGAACTAAACCCCTAGTGGACCCTTGTGGACCTGTATCAGATGTGATAAATTTATCACTGTAATAATAAACATTCAATATGTTGTAACACTTAGGGGCCTCGTAGCGATGCAACGACTGCGTGGATTGTACGATCTGCAAGGTTAAGCTGCACTTGCCGCGGTCAGTCTGTGGATGGGTGACCGTTTCGTTACACATCGAGACCCCTCCGTGCCTCGGAGAACACGTTAAGCTGTCGGTCCCGGTTGTCATACGAATATCTATGGCAGTCGTTACGGGTAGTCAGAAGCCTGAAAGTCTGACAACTGGTCTAACCTCCGAATGTCAGTATTACCCAGTAACTGTGTTGCGGGGGTCTGATGGCAGTCGCTCCGTGTAAAATACTAATGTTCAGCCGCATCTGGCTGGACTGGAAGCCGACCCCAATATAATTGGGAAAAGGCTCGGAGGATGATGATGTTGTAACACTTAAAATTATGTTCAGTTTTTTTTTTTTATATAGTATAGGATGGCGTAACGACCTAAAGGTCCACCTGATGTTAAGCGGTTACCTTTGCCCATAACAACTGCAATAACACCTAGGCTGTTGCCTATGGTACCGCAAGTCGGTTCGCAGGATAATTATGTATTAAAATAAAATAAATTCTAAATACATAATTATGAATTAAACATACATAACAACAGACACGTCCACTTAGCCTAGTGTTAGTGTTATAAGTGATTCTAATCAATTCGTCGTTTAGTTAAACTATCACTAACTAGGTATTTTATTATCATTTCATATGAAAGCAATTACTCATAAGTTTTTGTTAGCGATGATTTACTGCCGTTTGATTGATTTCATTATGTGTGTGTTTGACTAATTAATGTACATCTACTTATACTTTTATTATGTTAATATTATGTGTGGCGGTGTTTGATTATGTTATTATGCTATTAAATATGCATTTATAATGTAGGTCTTTTGTAAGGGAGTGTATCAATCAGTATCATTTAAATATACTGAATGAAAAAAGTTAAGAATAGTTAGATAGAGCCACTTGTAGAAATACCAATACTGCAATGTTTACATCAGAAACAATGCAATTATTTTCTCTTAGCATGATCTTTTTAATTTAAAGTTTGTAAAAGTAGCGGCGTATTGTAAAGGTGCCGTATATTTTCAAGGTGAATGAAATCTTAATTAAATAATTTGTTTTAAAACAAAAGCTTATAAAATCCATATTACTATATTGTAGTCAGAACTACACATAATTATGTACATAATTATGCAAACATTCTGCATATTTGGATACTTAACAGTAACTTAAAACTCACTTGCATCATTTATAGCAGTCAGAGAAACAACTAAGCAAGATCAAAAATAGATTTTAATACTAAATAAAAATAAAACTGATCGTTTTTAGGGTAAGGGTGCCAAACGGGACCCTATTACTCTCGCTACGCTGTCCGTCCGTCCGTCCGTCTGTCTGTCACAGGGCTGTACCTTTGTAACGGTAATAGATAACTAGTTAATTTTTTTACAAAATATGTGTTACTATGGTGCCTATCACGAAAAATACTAAAAATAAAAAAGTCTAAAGGGGGTCCGTCCCTATACAAAAAAGTTTGAAAGACATGCATTTTGTTCAACGTTTTTGTTCCTGCTCTATCTTCAAAACGGCAATACATACCAGCGTCAAACTTGGTCTGATCATAGTGCATACTATGTAGTTTAGCAAAAAATACTTAAAATTGGGGAAACATAGACATACGTGGTGGTACCTGCGTATGAAAGAGATGCAATAATTCATATTTTTGATGAACTCTCATAAATTAAATCAGTTTCTATGGGGTATCAGGTCGATGGGTGGTACGGTACCCTTACTGCGCGAGTCCGACTCGCACTTGGCCGGTTTAAAAAATAATAATACAATGAAGCTTATGTCGATGATGCAAAATCCAGTATAAGCTGAGCTTGTCATGTATGACACTTACATACTAAGCTAGTTCCGCTTATAATGGTTTTTGCCACTGATATGCGGTTGACTGTACTGATGCAGAGTTCATGCTATCACACACTTTAAAATCATTATCGGTAATTTCAGAGTCCTTTTAATCATATAATATTGATCTGAGTGCCACAACAATGCCTGCCCCGCTCTTAGCAGTACAGTAGGCTCAATGATTTCCGCTAGCTACATTACTGAAGCCATTAACTACAGAGCGATGTGCGTGCCCGCATATGCCCTATGTTATGCCATATGTTAGTACCTGCTGCCTACCGGCTGATATTAATGGAACTGTCAATGCTAACATATAATACAAGCCTTTAGTTAACTAGCGAGTTATTTTTGTGTGTAGGCATAAAGGTTTGATAAAGAAAAAAACATGTTAAGTTAGTAAACGATGGTTGAGATTAAGATATCAAAGCTAATCAAAGCTTTATGAAGTAACTAAGTTATAAAGCGATAGTAGATAGTATGTCTAGTGTGTATTTCTATCCTAGCTTCTCCGTTTCATGATCGCGTTATAATGTTCCACCTTTTCCGGCAGTCCAATACACACATACATACATACATAATTTCACGCCTGTATTCCCTTAAGAGGTAGGCAGAGGCGTAAAGTACACTCACATTTCACCAGTTATGTTATGACTCCCAAGTAATAGGGGGCGAGCCTATTGCCTTAACCGGGCAGAAATCTACACACTGGGCTGCTACTGAGAATTTCCTAATGAAAAACCCAATGACACTTTTCGCGATCCGGGAATCGAACCCAGGAGCGAACGAAGCGTGGGGCGCTTAACGGTCATCGAATAGGCTTACATATTATAATTTTTAAATCAAAGTCGGTCAGTAGCTATAACTATTTGTTTTGTTAATGTATCTTCTCTAACTCGCCGATCAAACTTCGATAGGATTCGTGTGAAGCTGTAAACATCACTAACACTATGTAATAATGTCCACCCGGCCGAATTTCGGTCACGGCGGCCAATCTCAATGGAGACTAGCCATCTGCGCGGGACATATTATAGTGCACAAGTGTGTGCACAAACACAGGTGCACTCTCTATTCCCTCACTCTCATAATCCGATGGGACGGCAATTCGACACGACCGGAGAGAGATCAGGCGCAGGACCGACGGCTTTACGTGCTCTCCGAGGCACGAAGGGGTCCCGATGTGTAACGAAACGTTCACCCATCCACAGACTGATCGCGGCTAGTGCAGCTTAACCTTGCAGATCGTACAATCCACGCGCTTGCTACTTGCCCCTTGACTAACAAGGGAACTACTACTCGACTACTTACTATGTAGTAAGGGATTTACCTCATTAGTTATTTACACATTAAACCAAACGGTTTATCGAAATAATAACATCTTTTTAAATAAAGAAAGAATTAAGGCCACTGGGTGCAAGCGATCCGTCAGTGATTGTGTCAAGTGCGGCGGTCAATTGAGCGGTAATTAGACGCGTCGGTCAGCGGGGAGACCCGAGCCGACCCGAGGTGACGGGACACGCATCGACTTGCAATACAGAGCAGATATAAATTTTATAGTTTATTTGATTCGGTAATACGTGCACTAATCATTTATTTTAGTTGGTAAGTCAAATTTTTTTTATACTAATACAATACAAACACTAAATTTACTTGAGTGTTACAATCACAGGCTGATACCGCATGTACAAATTAGGCGTACATTTTACTTAGATACATAGTACAAGTATACAACGTGTAATTGAAATAACTGAAAACCTCTTAAGGGGTCAATGTACTCATCAGTATGAACAACTTTTACTATGGGACCAACACTGAAATTGCAAAAAAAAACAGCTGAAGCTGATCCCTACATTTTGTCGATTCATGTGAACATAAATGTAGGGGACACCTGATTTTTTTAAAGAGGTTTTCAGTTATTTTAATGACACGTATACAAATATAATAATTAAATGAATTAGGGAGGTATATCAGAGTTCATTATTTTAGGAAATGCGAAAATCTGAATGAATTTGGCGCACAGACATTCCATGTCCTGGATTAATACATCATGTACGATTTATTTTATTCCGGGAAGATACACATTTTCCAAAGGATATGCGATGGCGTCTTAATGTAATAAACCGAATTAAAGGCGGGCGAAGCCACGGACTGCCTCGTTGGTCTAGTGGCCGCAAGTGCGACTGCTGAGCGTGGGGCCCTGGGTTCGATTCCCGGGTCGGACAAAGTGTTATTGTTTTTTTTTTGTCAGGATTTCTCAATAGCAGCCCGGAGTTTGGATTTGTGCACGGTTTATGGCAATAGGCTCGTCCTCTATTACATGGAACTTATAACGAGCAAGATGTGTGTGTACTAAATACTTCTGCCTTCCCCTTCGAGGAATATAGGCGTGATGTTATGTATGTACGTGTACGTATGTAATAACAGAGAATATGAAATTATATTATCTGTTATTTGTTTAGAGAATGCCTGTATGTCAGAACTATCTCTCTATATGTATTGTACCAGGCCCCTCAGAAAGTATTGCGAAAAAAAGTTTTTATATATGGGAGACTGGCCAGTTATAATGTTTTTCGAAAATATGATTATTTATAAGTAAAAATAAGTAAGTTCCAATTTCAAAATTTCCCTCCACATTTTTTGCGAGTTAATTCAAAGTATTGTGTCTCACTGAAATATGGATCTGCGCCGGGAACATTTTAGAGCTATGATTTTATACGATTTCAAGTGTCGCCTGAAACCGGATGAATCGTACGATAGACTTCAAATGGCATTCATGGATGAAGGCCCTTCCAAGGCAACCGTGTATCGTTGGTATAACGAATTCAAGCGCGGTCGACCAACTTTGGGGGATGACGAAAGAAGCGGTCGCCCTTTGACGGCTGTTACCGAAGAAAACGTGCTAGCAGTGAAAAATTTAATCCAAGACAATAGGCGAATTACATATCAGGAGATTCAACACATATTGAAGATTGGATCGGGAAGCGTTCACGAGATTCTACACAGCCATCTTCGCGTGAGGAGGATAGTATCACGCTGGGTGCCGCACAACCTCACCGATGCTCAGAAGCAGGCCCGGGTGGAAAGGTGCCGTGATATGCTTAACAAATTTGAAGCAGGCTCGTCTCGGCGTGTTTACGACATCGTTACAGGTGATGATTTCTGGATTTATCAATACGACCCAGAAACCAAGCGCCAGTCGACTGTTTGGGTGTTTCAAAATGAGCCAACGCCTACCAAAGTGAAGCGATCTAGAAGCGGGGGTAAGATTTTGATCGCTAGCTTTTTTAATTTGACTGGCCACTTGGTATCAATTCCCTTACGGGATCAAAGAAGCATTAATGCCGAATGGTATACTACCAAATGTTTGCCAGAAGTTTTCTCTGTTATAAGCAACAAGCGACCAAACACAGGGCTCCGCGGGCTACTGCTCCACCACGACAATGCACCTACGCACACCGCACTCAAAACGAGGGACTTCCTGGACAGCACGCCAGTCAAACTCCTGGGTCACCCTCCTTACAGCCCTGATCTAGCACCGTGTGACTTCTTTTTATTCCCAAAAATAAAAAATCTGCTCAAAGGGATACAATTTTCGTCGCCGGAAGATGCGCTGGCTTCGTTCGAGCAGGCTGTAAACGAGGTGTCTGCGGCGGACTGGAAAAAGTGTTTTGAAAACTGGTTTAGGCGCATGAATCTTTGTATAGAGGCTGGTGGAAAGTACTTTGAAAAGATTTGATAAAAATATATGTACGTATAGAACAATTTTTTTTAGTTTCGCAAAACTTTCTGAGTGTCCCACGTATGTCTGTGGAAGCTACGGTGTGTAAAGTCTGTGTTTTCTCTCTTGGCTTATTTAGTAAACAATCTTGGCATGTCTATTCAAAAAACTACTGATAAAGTATAATTACTAGTTCTGCATATGTAATTAGGTTGGAAAATGTTATTTAGTGTGTGAAATTGTTAACATTCATTCATTCATCCAGTAATTATTATTCACGAAATTTTATGTTCATCACACAAATATTTGTGTGATGAACATAAGTGTTTGTGTTGGTCTGGGTGTTTCTTATGTGTGATAAGTATGCATTTACAAAAAAAATATTATATTAGTATTATATCCATTGTCAAGTACCCATAATACAAGCTCTGCTTAGTTTGGGACTAGATGGTGCTGTGTAAAAATGTCCCAAAATATTTATTATTTATTTATTTATTCAGTAATTATTATTCACGAATTGCATTGAAAAGACATGCCAAGATTGTATACCAAATAAGACAAGTAAGAAAAAACAGAGTGTATACGAAGATGTTAAGAAACTTAATTTGGTTGGATGTTCATCATCGTCCCGAGAGATGTTCATCATCGTCTCGAGAGATGTTCATCATCGTCCCGAGAGATGTTCATCATCGTCCCGAGAGATGTTCATCATCGTCCCGAGAGATGTTCATCATCGTCCTGAGAGATGTTCATCATCGTCCCGAGAGATGTTCATCATCGTCCCGAGAGATGTTCATCATCGTCCCGAGAGATGTTCATCATCGTCCCGAGAGATGTTCATCATCGTCCCGAGAGATGTTCATCATCGTCCCGAGAGATGTTCATCATCGTCCCGAGAGATGTTCATCATCGTCCCGAGAGCTACTTTCTTTATAATTTGAGTTTATTGATTAATGTTGAATGATAAATCGCAGTAAAGTTTCCGTCGGCCAATTTATAATTTTAAATATTTCTAAAAATGTTGTCAATACAAACAATTCGTTGACACATCACGCTCGTTCTGCATCCATCAAATCTTTTAACTAATTAATTATTTATTTAGTGGTGGTCTAATTTGAGCAATCTTTTACTTCTAGATCAAATAAATCTTGCAGTAATTGACGAAACTGTATCAACGGTACTTTCCCCACTTAGCCGGTAGCTTTCATTATTAACATCATAAAAATCTAAGGCATACAAATACTAACTAGAAATAATAATTAAAACTAGTTAAACAAGTGAATAGAAATCGTTAGTTTTAGATTAAATGTCTTACTCTAAATGTGTTTACTGCTATTTTCCAATTTGAGAGCCAACTTTATATGTATGCTGTCTGTGCGCTGTACGACGGCGGGGGTCATTGAACCAGTTATTTATTTTTAGTGGCTTCACATAGCCTCCTTGTGTGGAATTTATTACATGAGTTGGGTGTCAAGTTCAGTTTTAATTTGGCATTGTTTATTTATGTATTTCTGTTAATTCAAGAGAATACAAACTAAAAGTACACACTCATCTGACATAATGTGTAAATGTGTATTTTTTTTCTCAAATTATGAAAGTCAAATTAGGAAAACTTACACTTAGGTAGGTATATTGTATAAGTATTTTTTTATTTTGTATATATAATTCTACAAAGATTTCACTGGTTGCTGAGTAATTGCCTACAATTTAAACAAGCTTTACGAACTTCGTTGTGCAAGAATCATTTCTCAACAGTTTTAGTCCATATCAGTGGCACTGGCGTCCGCTAATGGATAACTGCTGAGCTTCTTGTAGATAACAAAAAGCTCAGCAGTTG
Source organism: Asteroscopus sphinx (assembly GCA_949699075.1). Classification (NCBI taxonomy): domain Eukaryota; kingdom Metazoa; phylum Arthropoda; class Insecta; order Lepidoptera; family Noctuidae; genus Asteroscopus; species Asteroscopus sphinx. The sequence goes on from OX453006.1 coordinate 488,659, forward strand.
TACTTTGCCATTAAACACACGAACACACAAACAATGTTTTTATATGTAGTTGAATGCTATGTGCACGTTCTTGTTCACGCTCTCTGGCGCTGGGGTGGGCAGCGAAAAAATATATACGAGAAAAACGGCGCCGGCCAAGCGTAGCAAGAGAATCCCTAGTAATAGTACTATGAACCTTAGAAATTTTATATGTTTGTGTGTAGCAATAATTCTGCTATTTTGCGACTTTCTGTTGCTACGAAATAGTGCTACGAAAAGCGTAGGCCCAGATGTAGCGTTAGTTCTATGCCTTAAATATTACATTTTATATTTTTTATTAATTCTGGCAATGGTCATCCATCCATCTATTAGTACATCTAGTCTACTTTAATACATATAACAAGTAGTCGAGATCATAAAGTAGAAGCTCATGTTACACACACTCAATGAGCAGCGCTCGTCGGGCCTAAGCGTAACTTAATTAAGTTTCGTTCATTTTTACATAATGTTCGTGCATTGTAGAGCTATTATAACACTGTAATTAGCTTGCCGTGGTAGTACCTAGGGATGTGACTTAGCTGTAAAAAAATCGATTTATGAATAATCGATTCTTTTAGGTTTCATTAAAATCGATTAATAAAAAATCTATTTATTTGAAAATAATAATCGATTTTTCCAAAAAATCGTTTTTTTTTCGTATGAATAAATGAAAAAAATCTACACATAACATAACATCACGCCTGTGTTTCCCCGAAGGGGTAGGCAGAGGTGTATAGTACACCCACATTTCGCCAGTTATGTTATAGTCCCATGTAATAGGGGGCGAGCCTATTACCATCAACCGGGCACAAATCCATACTCCGGGCTGCTACTGAGAATTTCCTAATGAAAAAACCCAATAACACTTTACCCGACCCGGAAATCGAACCCAGGACCCCACGATCAGCAGTCGCGCTTGCGACCATTAGACCAACGAGGCAGTGAAAAAAATCAAGAACAGATTTAATCAACTTTACAACAGTAATTAAGTATACTGAAAATTGGAACATAATGAATGAACTAGTTAAAGTCAGTGTCAATAAAACAATGACTTTTGACTTTACTTTGACGAAGACCCAGAAAAAAATCTAAAACACACAACGCTTAAAATAAAAATCGAATTCTGAATAATCGATTTTTCTAGAAATAAAAAATTACCCAAAAATATCGATTCAAAAATAAAAATAATTGATTTTTTTAATAATCGATTATTATTTCACATGCATAGCCACTTACTTAGCAAGCAGCTCACCCTGTGCGGGTCAGCACCGTGACGGCTCGATTGAACTCGCAGGCAACAGCTAATAACTCGATAAAGTCTGCCTACGACAATCACGCGATCATTATTATTTTTATTAGCTACTTATTCCTACTAAACAATTACAAGACAATATTCTGTGAGACACGACATGACGATACTATGGGAAAATAAGTGTTGTTGCGTTTCTAACGAAACTGAGTAAACGTGTTTTTTAAATAAAAACTTGTGTGTGAACACTTGGCATTGATTGCTGTAGGTTTAGGCTGGCCGTTTCTATGATACTCAGACCTAATAGTATATACCCTTCATTGATTAGGTAAGTTACCTAAAAAAAGCAGCTCTCATCGACCTGATACCCCCCCGTAGAAACTGATTTAATTTATGACAGTTTACCAAATCTGTAGCACTGAAGATATAAACGCGCAGTGATGCACTGTTGGTGTAATATAAATATTTGCATCTCTTTCTTACGCAGGTACATTGGTTATGTTTGCCTTGTTTTTTTCATTTGTTGTGTTGAAATATATGCACTAAAATACCACGAAGTTGGACGACATACAACGCGCGTTTGTATGTATTACCATTTTTATGATAGTACAGGAACAAAAAACCTAAAAAAAAAAACATTTTTTCCCCAAAAAATTAGAAATGTAGGTTTTCCTAATTTATTCATTTCACTGTTGATAGTAATAGATCCAAGTTATTGGGTAAGCTTTAACACTTGGGACTTAACCCTGTAAGTGTAAAACTGTAGGTAGGTATCGTAAAATGCTCTAGCTTTGCCCACATGCGTTCTTGGGGATATTTTATAACTGTGGTTCTGGAAGTAATAATAAGAAGTGTCAGTTAGTTGCAAAGTAGGGCTATGTGAGCAAAGTTGTAGCATTTTACGGAACATCTCTACTGAACCTTTGCGACTCACAAGCGTGACGGCATATGAACGTAAAAACTCCAGGTTTAAACTCATAGGTCATATTATACAAATAGTTAAGTAAACACCGGTGGGCTCCCATTCATATATCCATGGTGTTGTAAAGAGCTAACGGACAAATCTTCACAATTTCATATTTTTTGCGATTAAATGCGAGTATGAATGGCCCCACCATTCATAGACTTACACTTTCAACGTAATTCAAACCGATGTAATATGATATATTGCTACTGTAAAATATATTAGCACTTTTTGACGTTACGAAAGAGTAGTTATTTGTGTATACATTATCTTGTTATTTGTGACATTTCAAGCAGTGTTTTGAGTGACATCAAAAAATAGTACAGTAGTACAGTCGACCGCACTTCAACGGTAACAGTTTGACCTTGACAGCATCTTTATTTAGTAAGCAGTAAGGGTGGTTTTCGTAATTAAAGTGTTACCACTGACGTGCGGTCGAACGTACCTGTACTAATATGGTGGGCGAATCATCATCATCATTTCAGCCAAAAGACATCCATTGCTGGACATAGGGCTCCCCGAAGCATCGCCAAACGAATATTTGTTATTACATTGGTTATGAAGGGGCAATACAAAAACATTATCGTTTTTCCGTTTCGACTTTGTCAACTTGTATTAGTATTAGAGGCTAGAAGTTGCGGCAAAGTTAACATAGGCGTAGATATTCTAAGTTATGGTTTTTATTCACATAGTACAGGATTGTTAACAGTCACCGCTGTATCACCGGCTCGCTAATCACCATCCTTGACCCGCGCGGGAGTCGATCCCCCATCAATAACGCTTAGCGTGAGCGTCGTCGTCACCGGCAGTCAGCGAGTGTCGCCACATCAACACATCTGTTATTGTCATGTAAAGGCCTTGCAGGAAAGCCTGACAGATGAAACTTCTTGAATTTTGTTGTGTTTAAATTGCCTATTATTTTGAAGTGTTAAAATTGAGTCTTGCTTTCGATTTTTGTGCCAATAAGTCAGCTCACCAGCTTGAGTGGTTACACGCCTGTGGATCGTGAGGTTCTGTCTTCAATTCCTGATTTGAGCAACGGGTGGGATAAGGCTTTATTAGTTTTTCTGTTGTAACGGTTAGAACATTGTAACGGTTATAGGTTAGCTCCCAGGTGATAATTTATATAGGATAGGACCAATAACCCTAAGAAACAAATTGTGTAGTTTTTTCATGTTTTTTGTTGCTACTAATTAAGGCGCTATGACGAGCTAAGTGGCGCCCTCATCAGTAAAAAAATAATTACTTGCTGAGTATATCATTATTGACAATTCGTTCTTAACCATTGAAGTACAGGTACTGTAGTTTAATCAGAAACTATTAACTCTTTTCGCATCTTTCTATCTACAACTACAGCAAAAGCGTGTACATGTAAATGGGGAGTGCTCTACGGAATTGTTGACTTTATGTCAGCCGCTGACTTCCACCATCGTACCACCATACCATACCACCAAAAAATACAATACCATGCCACCCTTCTAGAAAAGAGCATACGTCTAGATTGCTTACCATCACGTGACCCGCATGCTTGTTTGCCCCTAGGACCCCTATGTTGTAAAAAAATACTGTGCTCAGAAAATCCTATCCTACTAATACCATAAACGTGAAAGTTTGTGAGGATGTATGGATGTAAGGATGTTTGTTATTCTTTCACGAAAAAACTACTGTATGGATTTTAATGAAATTTGGCATACAGGTAGAAAATAAGCCGGATTAACATATAAGCTACTTTTTATCCCGGGAAAATGAACAGTTCCCGAGGGATACGCGATAAACGACATTCACGCGGGCGAAGTCGCGAGCATAACCTAACTATAAACTATAAAGTAATTTATAAGCAAGTGTGAGCATTTCATTGTTCTAACTGACGTCACACTATTATACAAGTTTCAGCAAAAACTGTTCACATGTCTATCTGTCAACAATTCTAAAATCTGTGCTCAGGGTCAACACGTGCGGCTGTCCCTCCGTCATCATCATCAGCCTGTCACAGGTCACTGCTGGACATAGGCTTTTTTAGTTTTTTTTATAGTTCTTCTTCTTCTCTTATAGTATAGGATGGCGAAACGAGCTTAAGGCCCACCTGATGTTAAGCGGTTACCTTTGCCCATAACAACTGCAATACCACCTAGGCTGTTACCTAAATGGTACCGCAAGTCGGTTCGCCAAACTGAGACATGAAGATGGAAAGTCTCGTGTGATTGTAATTTCACCGGCACCCGTACCCTTCAGACCGAAACACAGCAATGCAAGCATCACTGTTTGGCGGAGAAGTAGGTACGGTGGCTAGGCTTCTCTAATAGCACGCAACTGACTTCTACCTTCGGCCACTCTCATCCAGTTTCTACCAGCTACCTTGGGTAGACACCCGATCGTCACTCTATCTAGTTTGAGGGCATCCTACGCTACGTTTTCCTATTCGTGGTCTCCAGTCTAGAACGGTAGCTGTCCCTACAAGGTAGATATACTGATAAGAAAGAATAATAATATGTTCAGTGATTCAAAATCAAGAGGTGGGTAATAATTGGGAACCATAAATTGGAGAATGATTTTCAGTAGAACCTTTGAGTAGAGCGCATAGATTCATAATTAACCCATTTTTAACCGACGAAAAGAAGGAGGAGGTTCTCAATTCGACGCGTATATATATATATATATATATATATATATTTTTTTTTTTTTTTTTTTTTTTTTTTTTATGTATGACCACGCATAACTTTTTACAGAGTGGTCCGATTTTGATTATTCTTTTTTTAATGGATAGGGTATATCTTGAAGTTGGTCCCATTTAAATTTCAAAATCAAAATCCACCCCTAAGGGTAGTAAAACAGGGGATGAGTTTTTATTCACCCACTGAATTCTTACCTGTTAACTGATTCTGTTGAAACTTGACACACATAAATATAGTTCTAGACACTACGACATAATGGAGACCTGGAGTTAGATTTTAACCACAAAAAAATTAAAAATAAAACTTTTTAACAAAAAATTGAACCGACGAAAAGTGTAACTGAAAAGCGAAAAATAACTAATTATGAGTCGGCGCCAAACAACCAATCAACGAAGATCATTAAATTACTTTAAATAAATAATAAAAACAATGTCACATCAAATACAACGGGAAATTTTCAACGATAAACAATAACTTTCCAAAAATGCGTTCTCCGCTCGGCCACTTGCAACTTACACGCACTTTGCTTGTTAAAAGTTCGTTTGGCGCCGACTCATAATTAGTTATTTTTCGCTTTTCAGTTACACTTTTCGTCGGTTCAATTTTTTGTTAAAAAGTTTTATTCATTGTTTTATTCAGCGTAGGAAAAGAACACTGTAGGTATATTCAGTTAAGTATTTATTTCCAAAAACTTACCTATATGTCTGAAACTTTCAAAACGTGAAGTTTGTATCCACAGTAATTAATTATCACCTGAAGAACTACTAGTACTAACTAACTACTACTACTGTCTTAAATCAAGCAGAACTTATTAGTTACCTTGTGCTTGAGTGCAACATAGAAACATAACAAGTTGGAACAAATCCGTCGCGACGTATCATAGCTCAGGAGTAGTCGGGAGCCATTACAACAGATGGCTGCGGTTCCCGCGGGCGTCGCTAGATGGAGCCGCCACCCCCACCTCCCCCCCACGCGTCCCGCCCGCGACCAATCACCGCTGAAATACATATCTCACACAACATCACTACCTACATAAGCACACACGTCATATTACACACTAAAACGTTACAGCGAGCCGCGACTCTCCTTCTCCTTCGATCTGCACACTACACATAGTGCACTCTTCACTAGCCGCCATTTAATTTCATAGCACCTACTACACGTAATGTATGACGTCCTGAAGCGAATTACAGGCGTGTGAGCCTATCGTGACGTACAAACTACATTGTGACAATATGTTTATAGGTAAGTCAGCGTTAATATGAATGGTTGACATGCGAATTGTCAGGTTCGGTGTTTGTGCCATTCACCGTTAAGTGCCTTTTTAAAGTATACAATTTTATAGTGTTGATTTGATTACTTTAGATAATAGTACACGTAAATATAACATGTTAAATGTAGCTATTACATGAGAAGAATGTTAACATTGCGAGAACATCATGAATATGAATGGAGCGGCTGATACAGCTATTGACTTACATAGATAATTACTGATTAAAACGATTTTGCATGTCATTACCCAGTTGCGGGGTATATAGTTATTTAGCTGTCGATAAAACTATACTTTAACTATAATAACAGCAACAATTAGCATATCTAATTGAAATATTATCAGAAACTGTTACAGTCGCTAATCCAGTGTTTATTCAGAACATAATGTTATAATTTGACTTCATTACTTGCTATTCAAATGTCTATTAGATTCCTTTTACATATATCTAAATTATAAACTTATGAAATTATCCACTAATGTATTACACTAACTAGTTATTAAAAATATAAATTGTGGAAAGAAAAAAATCAATTACGAGCAGGATTCGAACCTACGACTCCTAGTTCGGTACACCAGTGCTGTTTACGCTAAGCTACCGGGAACTCTGCTCGTGGTATCGAATTTAACCTCCACTTTACATCCGTCTTTGGATGACGTTTGGGTGGTTCATGCGTTAAAATAATAAATAATTAACTAGTTTTTGTCAATCGTTTGTTAGGGTTCCGTACCCGAAGGGTGGCAAACGGGACCCTATTACTCTCGCTACGCTGTCCGTCCGTCTGTCTGTCACAGGGCTGTATCTTTTTAACAGTAGGTAATAGATAACCGGTTGAAATTTTCTCAGAATATGTGTTGCTATAAGAGGTATCACGACAAATACTAAAAACAAAACAAAAAGTCTAAAACCAAAGGGGAAGGGGATTCCCTATACAAGAAACCACAAAAAACATGCATTTTTTTCAACGTTTTTGTTCCTGCTTTATGTTCAGAACGGTAATACATACCAGCGTCAAACTTGGTCAGATTATAGTGCATATTATGTAGTTTAGCAACAAATACTAAAAATAGGACAAACATAGACAAATATGGTGGTACTTGCGTAAGAAAGAGATGCAAAAAATCATATTTGGCGCACTGTGCGTTGATGTATTTTGATGAACTCTCGTAAATTAAATCAGTTTCTATGGGGTATCAGGTTGATGGGTGGTACGGAACCCTTACTGCGAGAGTCCGATTCGCACTTGGCCGGTTTAAAAAAAAATACAATCTGCGTTTTTTCCACTCTGCAAATATATGTTCCACTTTTTGTGATCAAAAAATAAATTACCTAGTGCTCAAAATCTAGTCAGTGGAATCAATTAAACAGGTTTCAGCGCACAGGAATATATCTAGTTGGGTGTGGAGTTTATAGAGCCACTCCGTAAAGATTTTTTTAGTTAATTAGCGGGCGCTAATTCATTATCTCGATCTAGCTCAGAGTGGCCTTTGTGGCCACAGAGTATATTATGTACACAGCAACAGATGCTCCTACTGATAAACTGTTGGACGCAGATCTACAGTTATTTAATTAGCTATGACGTGTCATAACTATAGTCAGCTACTTCGATCATATCTCTTCGTAGCTAACCATTGTTAGTATTTGAAGTAAAATTTTCGTATTTAATTAACATATAAATAAAATATCTAAAGTAAACGTGTAAACGATACACACGGTCGGTATTTTCATGATGTTGATCTTCAGCCGGTGATAAGCAAGCATATAATTACCCAAATGTTATTAATTAAGACTTGCCAGCAATAATTTAATAATAATGATAATGGAATAATTATAATTATTAGACAGGTCTGGTTATTGTGATGAGGTCTACGAGATGTATTGTTATTGTTGTGTGGCGACGCGAAGCAGTCAGTGTTTGAGTTACATGAGTTGTGAAGAGCCAGTGTCCTGTTAACATTAAAAACCTACCTCTGAGGACGTTGAGGTTAATAACGAACGGATTTATGATGGTTATAGATGAGTTATGGTTTAGTAAACCAATTACATTTGTATAAATAAACTCAAAATTACGTGTAGAAAGTAGAAGAACTCTTTGTGGTAAAAAATAATTTTTTTGGAATCAATTAATATGGCGTAGTAAATTTTAAAAAAGCTTTGTTTTTTCCAAACACTGCTACTCTTTGTTTTGAATATGTAATTCAAAAGTCTAGACGGCACTTCATTGTTCTAACTGAAGTATTAAGTCAAAATTGTCACGAGGTACCTATATTTTTGTTGCGATACATTATAAAACAAATCAGCTGATCCGTACATTTTGTCGAGCGACATCGATGATTTAGGTAGTAGGGAATAGCTGGTATTTTTTTCGCGATTTCAGTGTTGGTCCCATAGTAAAAGTTGTTCTATGCTATGCCCTGAATAAGCTCTTCAATTATGACCACGCATTTCTGATACACGTTGTATATTAAGTCAGCACGGTGAGGTACGCTAGAAGACGTCGCGTGGTATCGCCATCCTCGGCGCGGGTCCCCACTTAGTGCGAGTCTGCTGGTGTTATTGTGATTGACGGTGGCCGGCCACTCGGCACACGTACTGACACATCCTGCAATTGAGCGTCTAGACTGGCTGCCCGGCGGCTGGTGGGTCACCTAGCACTAGCGCCCTACGTCTACTGTCTACTGTCACTGGACTGTTATGACGGGAGATGAATCATGACGATATTCATACAAGCGGGTAGGAGTATGTTAATCTTTTGTTTTATACTTACTTAATAGGGGATTATATAGGTAGGCGTTGCCTATATTTTCATTTAAGCTTGTTAGTTTATTTTAAGATAAAACTGACTTTAAAATATGTTAAGTATGTATGTATGTGAGTGTAATTGACTGATTGAATGTTGATTTTAAATGTCGTTTATTCCTGCACGCTAATCTAAGTCATTTTGTGCAAATACGTAGTAAAATTAACACTAAACTGGCTCCCATTTGGCAATCATAGATTTCATAAACAAACATAGCTTTTTTTATTTGTCTATGTTGAATACTTATAAATTAATAAATATCAGTCAGCATAATGACGTTGATACCTACTCACAACAAAATAATACATATGTTCATCATCATCCACTTCGCCTTTTACCAACTATGTTGGGGTCGGCTTCTAGTCTAACCAGATGCGGCTGAACATCAGTATTTTACCCGGAGCGACTGCCATCAGACCCCCGCAACCCAGTTACTGGGTAATACTGACATTCAGAAGTTAGACCAGTAGTTAGACTTTTAGGCTTCTGACTACCTGTAACGGCTGTCATAGATATTCGTATGACAACCGGGACCGACAGCTTAACGTACTCTGCGACGCACGGAGGGGTCTCGATGTGCAACGAAACGGTCACCCATCCACGGATTGACCGCGGAAAATGCAGCTTTACCTCGCACATCGTACAATACGCGCGGGGCTACTTCGTCACGAACCCATATGTTCATCCTGAAAGAAAAAAAATATATGCAAAAGTATGGATATTATGTTTGTTTGTATCTACTTCAATTACTTGCGTTGAAACGGATTTATGAATTTGACACACAGACAGACCATGTTCTGGTTTAATACATCATATAGGATACGTTTATCCCGGAAAGATATACACACAGCTCCCAAGGATACGCGATGGCGTCTTTCTGTGATAAACCGAATTATACGCGGTTGAAGCCAAGGACGCCCTCGTTGGTATAGTGGCTGTAAGCGCAACTGCTGTTTAGCATGGGTCTTGGGTTCATTCCAGTGTTGGGAAAAGTGTTATTAGGTTTTTTATGTAATTAAGTTATTTTTTAAGTTCATCTACCCTATGTCATTTTGTTGTGGTAAAAAATACTTTTTCTTCATTTCTTTATTAGGAAATTATCAGCAGCAGCCCGGAGTCTGGATTTGTGCTCGGTTAGTGGCAATAGGTTCGCCCCTATTACATGGCCCTTATAACCTAACTGGCGAAATGTGGGTGTACTATACCTACACCATTGCCTGTCTTTACGTGGAATACATGCGTGACACCGTAGCTACCGCCGTATCAATGAGACGGTGCCCCTCAGTTACAGGGGCCCAGATGTTTTCCGCAATCTCAAATTCTTATTGTTGCCTGTAATTAATGAATAATGAAAATAATGGTAGTTTTTAGTCTATAGCAACTAGAAAAAAAAGTAATCATTTGCATAAAACATAACCCCTCTTTTGGGCATAGCCACAGTTGGGTAAAAAGGGGACCCCAACAAATTTTGATACAGGGCCCATTTAGGTCTAGCTACGCCACTGATGCGTGATGTTATGTATGAAGCCGCGAGCAAAGAGTAGTTGTATTATATTTTAGAACAGATTCCATTAGCGGCGTTCTAAACAAATACAAGCCAGCCCACCATTACCATGTAATGACGAGCGCCATTACCGCGCCGCTACCGGCCGCCGCAGCAATTAATATAAACCATTACTTTAATACCACACCAGTCAAATGCTGCTGCCGACTCGATACAAATTAACCGATCATATGTTGATCTGGATTCACTCTCGGTCTCGACTGAGTCGCTCATGGAATGATAAACATAATGACATTGTTAGTGGATGCAAATAAACTAGTTGTGTATTAGGAGTTCCTCGCGACGACACACACGGGGGAGTCTTCTGATTGTGCTAGCGGGCCCGCCGCCCGCGGTCACTGGATCGAGTCGCGAATCGATTGCGATGCATCAAACTTTAATGCCGTAGGAAGTTGTTAATTCGACTCGTATCAATCATGCTCGATTATTTTTGTTGATAGGTTACGGTACTTATTAATGTCTACGTATGTTTACTATGTATTTAATTATTTATTTAAAGTTTATTCAGTCTATAAAAGACCTGTGTGAAAAAGTTATAATTATATTTTTAGACGTTTACGAACCTACTGACATACAAAGTTACATATAAATCATAATTTGCATTAATTACTTATTATAAATAGAGCTGCCCATCCCACAATATTATGCGAATTGTTATAAATATTAATATAGTGTAAGCATTAGTTACTAATGCTGTTAATTATTTTATTGTTGGCGCAGCGTGTTTTGACTGAGCTCCTAATGTAAACGTTACTGGCGGTATTAACATAATTAATTTAATAAATTCAATACTTATGATATATTGTCGAGCGTGCGTCAGTAATCGATTAATTATGTGATCGATATTTGCGGCTGTCGAGACCGCTCATTGTGAATGTGTGGGTGACACATTGATACACTTTTGGTCATATCATATACATACATAGTGCATGCATATAATTATTAAGGTCTGCATATGTGTTTGGAGGTATTCTGCGCATGACAAAAGTGACGGAAATAGAATCAAATATAAGTTGTTATAATCACTTGTTTAATTAGTGTGTGTGTCGTGTTATTTTTTTACGTATGCAAATTGCTACGCGTAGATTGATTATTACATGATTTGATACACCATTGAATTTCCTCACTCGATAAAATACAAGAAAAAATACATTACATAGGTATGAACCTATAGTTTCTTCGAAAGATTTTTATTACAAAAATACAGAGATCTGTCTCCACTTTGGCCTGCTTTACATTTATGTTAATAAGACTTTGAATTTAATTTACATTACAAGTAAAGTTTTTCCAATCAATCAATTAATCAAATCTGTCTATCATATATTTACTACTCTTGGGCAGAGCTCAAGTATTTGCTCGCAAAATAGGCTCAACCATTTATGTTTGTACGTATGTTCAGTTATTATTAAAGACTGACAATGCATTTGCATTTATTGTAATAATATTATTAATAATACCTAACTAGTTATCTGTGATTGATAAGCATATAAAAACGTAACTATTATTTAACTACCGAGTATCTATGTGCTGCTTATCTATAAGTTTGTATATACATAAGCAGTTACCTACCTAAGACTGATTTATTTTCCTTGGTTAAAAAAAAATCAACCTAAACATTCTTAATTGTTTATAAGATAGACAGCAAAGGACACGCATTAGGGTGCAATAAACATAGTGTGTAGAGTATGTACTATATAACACGATACAGGATGTGTGTATGTGAGCATATGTGAGTAGTATAGTAGTAGGAAGTGTGTTTATGTTGAACTGCGTATAATATGCTACGGGATGTGGATTTCGCTGCACATTCGATGTGAGATGAGTGTGTGTATATCAGCACAAGTTTAATCACGCACGCGGAAGGAGTGTCGCCGGTTGTCTTAATGGACTCCTGCGCAGCTCTCTCAAAGCCGAAGCGCACGACACTATTCTTTCCTTGCGGTTGGGTAAAACCACAAAAAAGCCTTTTATTACTTTAGTAAGTTAATTTTAGTTCTTGAGCCACGATTCACGAATAAGTGTCCAAGCAACAGAAGACTACTTATATCAATTTATTTTCAGTGCATGCGTCGAAACCAAAAAGCTCAATCAAAAAGTTCAGCAAAAGTTCCTCAAAATAGTGAATGATATATTCTTATGTTGGCTGATATAAGCTACACTTAATAATTAATACAGAAATAAATCTAATTACAGTGTCCAACGACTTGCAAGTCCAACCTAGGAGCTTATGCTCTACAGCTCTGCTTGTGGCTACTATACCATTGGGCCATGGGGGCTGCTTTAACCATCACTACAGGTGAATCCTCCTAGATTACGCATTGCATGAGAAACAATCCCGTCGGATAACTAACAAAGTTAAAGTTACGGCTTATAGTTTAGAGCAAGCTTCAAGATATTTGCGTCTCCTTCAGTGAGTGCCGTCGTGAGACCTTGACAGGATCGTAAATATTACGTTTAGGTACTTTCTAAAAAGAAAGAAAAGAAAAAAGTAAGGAAAGAATGACGGCAAAGTGTGAGTCGGCCTCACGCAGTAAGGGTTTCGTACCACCCATCGACCTGATACCCAATAGAAACTGATTACATTTACGAGAGTTTATCAAAAGACATCAACGCATAGTGTGCGAAATGTTAATTTTTGCATCTTTTTCTTACGCAGGTACCACCACATCTATGTTTGTCCTATTTTTAGTATTTGTTGCTAAAATAATAATATGCACTATAATCTGACCAAGTTTGACGTTGGTATGTATTACCGTTTTGAAGATAGAGCAGGAACAAAAACGTTGAAAAATGCATGTTTTTTGAGGTTTCTTGTATGAGGACCTCCTTTGGTTTTAGACTTTATTTATTTTTAGTATTTGTCGTGATAGGCATCATAGTAACACATATTCTGTAAAATTTCAACTGGATATCTATTACCGTTACAAAGATACAGCCCTGTGACAGACAGACGGACGGACGGATGGACAGAGTAGCGAGAGTAATAGGGTCCCGTTAGCACGGTTGGGTACGGAATTCTAAAAAACACAAATGACAATTAATTCAGCGGAATAATATTATTACAAACTAGCCTACACGCGCGGCGTCGCACGCGTATACCTAATGGTTTATCACAGACATACGTTACCGCGCATTCCTCGGGAACTGTTTATAAATAAATAATAAAATAAAAATTGTATATTCTCGCCACTAAAGATTACAATGTTATGATACACATTTAATTACAATTAATTTTGTGGTGGTTAATTTGGAAGCACAAGATTTTGACCCTATCCCCTGAACTAGACGTAAACCTGTATCTCAGGAGAGTGTTCAGCCATCGTTAGTCTAAAAATAAGTCTTAAAATATTATGTGTGTCACTACTATTTAATTTTTTTCTCATAAAATTTTCACTATAAGATGTATACTGATTTGTAAAGGTTTTTGACAATAGTGGTGATACTTAGTGTACGGAGTATGGGGAAGTGAGGTATGTGATGAAGAATGTGAGAAATGTGTGTGAACGTGTGTGATGTATGTTGAAGTGTATGGTGTTGGTGTATGGGGCAGTATGTGAGTGAGAACGTGTAGTTATGAGAAAGCTGTATGAATGCGTATGGTAGATATCATTATGCAATAAATGTCATTAGATTTTCAGTATCCTCTCAATCCAGCTGCATCAAATTATCTTATTAATTATATTATTATCTTCCCGGGATAAAAAGTCTACCGGTGTGACAAATTTCATCCAAAGCCTTTTCATCCAAAGTTTTAGCCTGATTGAAGGACAAACAAATGATTATAATCAAACTTACAAACAAACATCCATACCTTCGCATTTATAATATTAGTATGAAGTAGGATGTAGCAAAATGATAAAGCGTTACCGTGATTCAACATTCAATTTCCTCTGTTGTATGTACTAAATATAAGTATTATCGAGCTTTCAGTCAACTTCACTGGTCTAGCTGCCTCTCTAACACTTCCTTCAACAGCTTCCGAGCAGTTTCCTCAACACCACACTACAGCTATGACGTCAACAATAATGTATGAAATAATAACCTCAGTTCAATCTCCATAAATAAATTAAAACGACTTAATTACCCGCAGTAGGTATAATAACCCTATACTATCAGTAATGACTAAAACGTTAACAAACGACTTGAAGCACACACTACGGCAAATGGACGGCAACGTAGCGTTGGCGATAACACTGGCTCAGTATTGGCATATTTGTTCAAACGTTTGCACAAAGGCAAGAAAAGTTTGTACGAAGAAATTATCCATAAGAATAGCTCAGAAGATCCACTTCAAACTGTGCGATAATAAGCTCACAAACACAAAATATAAAACATCGCCATATATTGTTATCTGTGACAGCAGTGGCTTTACGGCCAAATACACAGCCTCCAATAAACAATTTGCCTACAGGAGGTTGAAATTTGACATATAAGATCCATACAACGTATTGCAGTAGGGCAAATTGTGGATAGATAGGTTTATTTATTTTGGCCTTTAGAACTGCTTAATTTTATTTTATTATTTTTAACGCATTTACACATGCTAAGCGAAATCTAAAGATTTAAATTGTGAAAGAAAAAATCGCTCACGAGCAGGATTCAACTCCTGGCTCAATTGCAGGTTCGAATCCTGCTCGTGAGCGATTTTTTCTTTCACAATTTAAATGTTTAATTTTATCTACTTATTGACTGTTTGCGTGTGGGTTTCTTATCAGTTGTTGGTAGGAGTGAATCCTCTGCACCCTCTCATCCAATATACGGAATGACGAGGCGGAGTCCCGCTCGCGGTTGGCTCGCAATTTGCCAACCTCTACACATTATATGGGTCATACTCGTACACATTAGTATTACAAATATTTCCAAGAGAAATGTATGTCGCACACGAACGTGAATTAGTTCGCGCTATTATGTTGTATAATAGTGACGACAATTAATTGCTAGCTGGCGTTTTTTAAATCTGGACGATTTATTAGAGCCGGCTTTGAGCGGACGACACGGTGGCGACTCGACGACGGATGCAACTGTTAGTCTGCTGAAACCTGAAAAGCAGCGTTTGAGAATGTAAGTATTCTACGACACTGTTTGATTTCAATCGTAAGTATTTGTGGTATTGTAAGTATAATTTCCTTACAAGTCAGTGATGGCTCTGTGACCGACTGGTTTGCTCTGCGTAAAACATATTCATCATTACAGCCGAAAGACGTCCACTACTGGACATAGGCCTCCCCCAATTAAGGGGGGGATAACATAACATATTAACAATCCTTTAATTTCATTGGATATGCGTCATTATTTTATTAATGTGAGCAACATATTTGAAGAAATTGGCAGAAACTGAAGTACTTAGAAAACTAAAGTCCTGTTTGAAAGCAGGCCACATCTCCACATAGACAAGTAACAGGCACGTTACCCACACAGCGACACGTTCAGTTATAGTGAGGCGACTGTTTCCGTTTCCGCAGGTGACAGCCTACGGTCACGCGTGCAATTGTTACGTGGAAGCATTTATCTAGTCATTGCATTTAGCAGAGTGAGTGGCACTTACCCTCGGTTTCTGGAAGGCTGATCAATTTGATCTATTGTCAAATCTAATGTCAGCTTCTGTGATTGGCCGGCAAAAATGTTAACAACCAATCACGTCGCTTGACCTAAGATTTGACATTTTTGCGTTGATCAGCCTTTCGGAAACTGGGGGTTATTCTTTCACCAGCTACTCAACTAGATAGGTACTTAAGAAGTTTTCAGATTTTACAGGTGATGATCAAGTCATTGGTGTCGATTCACCCGTTCACAAATTAAACTTCTTTTGAACTATCGCCCTCTTTTACTAACAGTAGATGCAAGAAAGAGATGGCAACAGTTTTAGTGCTGTCAAATTAGTTTACGTGTTCCACTTCTTCATATTTTTAGTGGACATGTTCCGAGATTACGACTAAACTTGTATATAAATTTTTACTCCGATTAATATGACAGCACTAAAATTGGTGCTATCCCTTTCTTGTATTACTATTATGTACTATTAGTAAAAGAGAGTGATAATTTAAAATAAGTTTAGTTTGTAAACAAGAGAATCAACACCACTAACTACACTCAAGAGCAATGAATCCGGGTCACTAACATAAATATTAATATTTGGGAAACTAAGAATGACTGCTTATTCAAATAAACAGTTGATAATACATAGGTCTATAAAATAATAAATAGTCTTTTGTTGTTACTAAATAGTCTATAAAATAAGTTTTTATTTGAATAAGCTATCATTCTTAAATTCTGAGTTGGTGACCCAGATTCATTGCTTCCGAGTGTATCTTGTTTATAGTTTTAGTAATCTCCCCAGTTAGATATTCTTCCAAAAGTTCGAATTAAGTAAATTAAGTAGTTATTTAAAGCTTTTTCTATTACATTTTCATTGTAATAGCTTGTAAGTTGCTTCATACGATTTTCACTTGATAGAAATAAATTAGTTATTACTAACATCACCTACAACATACAGGGTGACATTTTTAGACCTACCTATTAATTTCTTACAGGAACACAAAGTTAATAATCTTGAATCATAAACAAATTTTCGTGAGTGTGGTACATGCTATATCAGAACACGAAGTTAGTAGGTGGTGGCAGACGCGTGATGTATGGCCCATGGTCGATGTGTGTACGGGTAGTTTTGGAGGCCACTGGAGTATTTCCTTTGTTTCATGTTCGTGCCACATTACACCTAATGTCACCTCAAGTATGTGCCGTTTCACAGAACTTTGTATTAACTTCTTTTGTTTTTGCGAAAAATATTTCTATAATGATTTTTTCGTTGGAAAGGTTTTTGATTGCTTTGCCTTTTGGGTTTAAATTACAACTACACACGACAATTAATTATTGTAACTTTAACTTACATTACAAGACTTACCATGTAAGTAGGATTGTAAGCATTAATGAAATAGAACAAACTCTTGTAAGATTATTAGGTTTTATTGAAAATGCAATTGTCGATAGATTTAGGCCCGTATTATACAACAAAACTCGAGCTATGATCACTGTTAAAACTGTTGAGCTTTAATTTTAGAATATTTTTCAAGCATAGATTCATTGATCACAGTTCAGCTGAGTTTAGTTTTATTATACAATGTCACCTCCTTAAGTGTTTGAGCAGAGTTTTGATTTATAATCACTCAAGTGTGGTCGAGAGTTGTCGAGACCCTGCCTTGAGTACAGATTTCTTTGCTATTTCAGGTTACATTCGTGTGTAATGTTATTGAATTGAAGTTATAACTACCGTATTGGAATAAGACTGACGCTTGAGTAACGAATCTATGCTTAAGTGGTGATCAGGAGATTAAAGATATCAAACTGTACTTAAGGAACTTTTTTTTAAAGGATCTGAGTATTTGATGATGTTATGTGGTCTTACAGTCACATGAGACTTTCCATCTTCATGTCTCAGTTTGGCGAACCGACTTGCGGTACCATCTAGGCAACAGCCTAGGCGGTATTGCAGTTGTTATGTGCAAAAGTAACCGCTTAACATCAGGTGGGCCTTTAGCTCGTTTCGCCATCCTATACTATAAAAAAAAGACTTTAAGCTGCCCTTTTAGTTAATGGCTGTCGCTATGTAGTTACTTTTAGAACATAATTAAGACGTGTGCTGTATTATTTAGAAAATATGTGAACCAAGAATGTACCTAACGAGTTCTCCGTAAACAAACACAAAGGGGACAATAATATCAATAACAAAAAGGCATAAAATTGAATAAAGGCATTACATCAGTGTCGGGGACGAGTCGGCAGGTGTGTAGGTCGCCTGCGCGTGCGATCGCGATAACGCGGAGCTGTCACGGCCCTTAATTTTGACGACATGCGGCATGTCCTTCGCCTCACACTTTAGTGTATAGCCGTTTAGTTGTAACCAGGAAATAGGCAGTTTGAACTGATAAGCCTAATATTGAGCGTTTCACTAGACTTACCGAGATAAGGTAATGTCAACAAATGTATTTACAATTCAAATGACTTTTTTTTAAATCATCTGTCAATAGGTTTCTTACAAGTACCTATGTGTAAAGTAAGTATATAAATATTGTGTGTTACACAATATCTAATCATTTTCAACGGGCTGCTTAACAAAGCGCCTATAGGTCAAGGTGTAGGTCATTGTTCCTGGGTTTGATAATAATTTATTCGAGCCCGAGGTAAAGGTATTTTCATCGAATAAAGGTTATTCAAATTACACAATGTCGTAAACACCCGATAATACTACTCCTTGTCCTGTCTAAAAAAGGAAAACCGTTTCCTATCGAACGGAAAACGTGTCTAAGGACAACACGAATTGATACTGGCCGCGGACATTGCGCCGCCGCGCTGTCGTGAAGGAAGAACTTATCGAGCACAAAGGCTTTGGAACTAGTCGCCAATAATAAATAACAGAGGCGGAACTACCTTGTCACACTACCTTCCTGCACGGCGAGTGGCGGGCGACAGGAGGGCGACGCGCGCCCGACAGACGCGACGCCGCGCGACAGTTGCGCGACCGAGCTGTCGGCCGGGTGCGGCCGGCCTACGCGACGGTAATTTGTTGCTGTTGACATCAAAATTATTGTTCCGGTCCGGCTTAGTGCATGACTGTTGAGGTCCTTTCAAACTAGTTTCGATATTCATAGCTATGTAAAATTAAATTGTGCATATTGTGTGTTCAGTAAACAATTACACACATTAGGTATATCACAACTTCAATTAATACACTTCACTTTAATTAAATTTCAAATAGAATCATGCAATGGATTTAAATTTGACGACGTCTGTGGTCTAGTCGTTCGAGTGTCGGACTGCTGATCACGAGGTCGTGGGTTCGATTCCCACAGGACACAAATATTTGTGTGATGAACATACGTGTTTGTGTTGGTCTGGGCGTTACTTATGTATTATAAGTATGTATTTACAAAAAAAGGTATATATGTATCATACAACGTGTATCAGAAATGCGTGGTCATATTTGAAGAGCTCATTCAGGGGATGCTATCGAACAACTTTCACTATGGGACCAACCCTGAAATTGCGAAAAAAAAATCAGCTGATCCTTACATTTTGATATTTTTTTCGCGATTTCAGGGTTGGTCCCATAGTAAAAGTTGTTCTATGCTATGCCCTGAATGAGCTCTTAAAATATGAACACGCATTTCTGATACACGTTATACATTGTCTAGTACCCATAGTACAAGCTATGCTTAGTTTGGGACTAGATAGTGCTGTGTAAAAATGTGTCCCAAAAATATTTAATATTATTATTATTTAATTAAAAAGAGTTGTTTTACTTTGAGTTTCACTTTAAACAACAGTCCTTTGATGTAGTCATATACCAGAATTCCGGTCTGACTATGGAGTAATAATGACAAGCTCTTCGTAACATATTGGAATTGATCTAACTTATAAGAGCACAGTAATACTTAACAAGTGACAAAGTAATTGTGGGCTGTGGCTGTGAGGGCGGCGCGTGTAGGCAGGCGGTGGAATCTCGCGGCACCTGCGCATGCGCAGGCTCACAGGAGCGGCCAGCACAAGCTCCACTCGGCAAAGTGTGGAATAATGACCATAAATAAAATAAGTATCAGAAACAGATCAAGACTCGACAGTATTGTCATTATCACACAAATAATGGCTTCAAACTGTTTCGTTATATGCGAGTTCATTAAACCTACTAAATAGTTAAGATCTCTACTACACCTGATTTCATCATCATCATTATCACTTCAGCTGAAAGACGTCCACTGCTGGACATAGGCCTCACCCAAGCATCGCCACAACGACCGGTCCTACGCTTTCCGCCTCCAGCGGATTCCCGCAACCTTCACCAGGTCATCGGTTTACCTTGTGGGGGGCCTACCCACGCTGCGCCTTCCAGTACGCGGTCGCCACTCCAGAACTTTACTGCCCCATCGGCCACCTGACTTAATACATAGTACCTACACATCCTCCGAGCCTTTTCCCAATTATATTGTGGTCGGCTTCCAGTCTAGCCAGATGCGGCTGAACATCAGTATTTTACATGGAGCGAATGCCATCAGACCCCCGCAACGTAGTTAATGGGTAACACTGACATTCGGAGGTCAGACCAGTTGTCAGACTTTCTGGCTTCTGACTACCCGTAACGACTGCCATAGATATTCGTATGACAACCGGGACCGACAGCTTTACGTGCTCTCCGAGGCACGGAGGGGTCTCGATGTGTAACGAAACAGTCACCCATCCACAGACTGACCGTGGCAAGTGCAGCTTAATCTCGCAGATCGTACATTCCGCGCAGTCGTTGCTTCGCTACGAGCCCCTCTTGACTTAATACAAAGTAATATGATTCAATATTTACAATTAAATAATAATCCATAGTTGGACGATGTCTAGAACACTTTAGATGGAGACCTTCTAAGCCTTCCTGTTTTGCAGTAAGGCCCCACACACGACACGCGGATGAGACGGGTTGCCGGGGGTAAGTCGTACAGGTGAGTGAAATTCGTTCATTTGGTACATACACACGGCTACACATCAAGCTATACATTTCCATTGACCTCGCATTGTACAGGCTTTTCGTACAATGACAGGTCGGCTTATACCGGAAATATACATATATGTAGCTCGTTATGTAGCCGTGTGTACCTATAGTACAGTCGACCGCACATCGGTGGCAACAGTTTGACCATGACAGCGTCTTTATTTCGTAAGCAGTAAAGGTGGTTTTCGTTATTCAAGTGTTACCACTGCCGTGCGGTCGACTGTACCTACTAGTAGTAGTACTTATAAGTTCATTCTGTTTCTCTTTATCGTAGGACTTAGATTATTATTATTTTTGATCATGTCATAAAGCAAATTAATTAATTGGTGTTTTATCATGACTGGCAGCTATAATTTCTATTTTATCTGAAGTTAATAGAAAAGTCCGCGTTAAAAGTAGAACGCTTGACTGTTGTCCTCTGTCAGTTATTGCTTCAATGGAGTAAGGTAAATGATTAGTTCGCGTTTATTTTTTGTATACTTGATCTCTGTACACATAGAAGCAAAACGACTCTTTGTATGGCTGTCGTATAAGTTGACTTGAGAACATGATAAACGATGTCTTCAAGTGCGCTGCATAACATCATTCTGATAGGAAATCCTATTCGATTCCATTAAATTCAATCGTTTATTGCGGATAGAGGTCAGGTAGGTGTTAAATGAATATTGTCATAAGAACAAGCTTTATCTCGGCTCTAGACTAGAGTATAGACCCTATAGATGCACTCACATCATGTGGTGAACACCTTTGACAAAAACCTCGATGAGATCCTTCTTCGTCTGCAGATAAATTTTATGGGAATGAAACAATAGTAAGTAATAATAATAATAGTAATAGTAGTATCTATGTATAAGTCGAAATAAAATATTCATCGACGAAATCTTAGACATATTCCATTGCAGTTACACCAACACATATAATGACTGTAATCAGAGTCCTGGGCCTAGCTCCTTGACTCCTGGGAGCCGCTCGGACAAATGTTCGCAAATTAGTGCTGCGGCGGATTGCACCGGGTTCATATAAATAAAGGCGATAAATCTCGCGCCGCCGGCGATCAATAACCGATATTGATAGTGCGCCCGCGCACACATGACGCACAATGCAGACCTCGGGCTAGTAACACAAATGAGAAGCTTAATTTAATTTAACTTTAATAACTCTATGAGAACAGCTTAGTAGAGTTACCTACTTGGAATGCGTTTTTCATATACCTAGATGTAAAAGTTCTGTTTTTTAAGCATTTATTTATTTGTAATTCATGTACACAAAGCATTGCTAAATTGTATTTGCTTTTGACGTTACGAGAAAAAATATAATTTGCCACGTAAGTGGACTCCACGGAAGATTATGTTAGTCAGAAAAAGTTACAAACTTCAGGCAGAACAGAAGTAATCTCAGTATGTAATTACATAAATTTTAAAAAACCAATTACTGCAAAACGCTTGGTGAACACTTACATGAGCGCAAAACAAACACGTGAGCGCTTGGCGACTGACAGCGTTGAAATGAGCGTGAATTTGCGTACACAGCGCCGCGTTTGCGCAGCTCGCGTGCTCAACCACCGTAATTTGAGTTTTAAGGATATCGTGCAAACAAAAAGTTGAAAAAGTAGATACTGAATTTGCCGAAACACCGGTCTAATAACCAAGTTGGCTTTTAGCCTTTTTGGAACATTCGTAACAACCCCCAATGAGAATTCAGCAAGCAGTGATTTAAGGTCTGGAGAGTGATTTCGTCGTTCATCATCATTTATTCTGCAAGACCCAGGAAAGCTAATTATTATAGGTATCCACTAAACATCAGAAATCTGATTCCTAATTAATAGTTTTGGATCTCTTGGCACATAAATTTTGACAGCGGATTGGTGTTCGATCTAGATATTTTTACCGGCCAATAAAAAACTTGTTAGATAAGGCAGTTATACAAAAAAAAAGTTTCTCATACCACATAAGCTTCACGCGTGCACGACTTCGAAGAAAAATTATCACATTTTGAGACTTCGTTTTCAGCTTAACAAGAGCTTTTTCTTCTGAATTGTAGATATTATTAAATGCCTTAGTGCTCACAGCTGCACACAGCTTGGATGGCAGACCTGAGTCCCGAGTCCCCAAGTTGATCAAGACGTCAAAAGTGTCCTTGTCAGGAAATCTCTGAAATGGCTTAGATTTCACGTGCCCTTGAGGAGTAACAAACGGACTCCCGATGACATTCATCGGATCTGATAGTCATTGACAATTTTTTAGTAGGTAATGTTTTTGAGGTTAAAAGTAACTCAGCTATTAGGAATAGCTACAATCAAAATAATTAAGTCTCTTTGTTTCTTATTTCTTATTCTATTCACGTTTAGGTGCTATATTAACAATTTCAATATATCGCTTCTTCGACCTTGACCTTCGACCTTCATCGAATTGACCTATTTACAATATTTTGCAATCGATTTTCGCCACTGCTGATTTATATGCAGTCGATTTTCATCACTGCTGAATGTAGATCTCCTTCACCGGTCCTTAACCCTTTGCAAAACTACTTCCATTTTGCCAAAAGAGAGATCATTAAGCATGACTTTACGTAAAGTAATTTTATTAGTCTGGTCGCACATAATTATGCGAAGTAACGTACATCGTAGGCGTTGAAACTGATACGGCGTTTTTGTGCGGCGATAAGGTGCACGGTCACCTGCGCGTACGCATCTGCCAGAGACACGGCTACGGTTACAAACAAAGGAAGTTCGTAAATCAAAATGTTTGTGACTGAGTGCTAATTAACTTAGTTATCCATGATAATGGTGAAGCAAGTGCGCTAGGCATTATTGCTTGGTGATGTAGAGAAGAAGTAAGGTGGTTAAGTAGGGATTCTAAGTATTTCTGAGTGATCCTGGCCAGTAGTACCCGGACCATTATACAGTATCTTGAATATATATGCACCCTGCATCTAAATACTAGAAGTGATTATGTTATGCATGTCTATCATAGTGCTTATTCTGGGGGTCTAATCGTATTGGACGATATTCAATTATTCGTACAATTCATCGCACAATTTGCTACTCCAGTCAACCATCTTTCCCATATGCCACGTGATGATCTGTTTTGACGTTTGTTTCTCTGATCTCCGGTCAATTTTAATACGACTATAAACCGTAGTCTATCTTTATTGTGCCTTTTTTTTATGTGCTTATCTATATTGAGAACGTATCAGTCGGAACGAAATTTAGTACTTCGTTTATCGCTCGTCAAATGCGATCCTCGGACGAAATATTTCAAAAGGTTTGTTCGAATAGGATAAAATTCTAAACAAGCTTCTTCATAATAAACAATTAAGCGGAAATTAGTACAGTACTACTCGAACAATATCCACTATGATACTAGACTGTTGGTGGATGCAACAGTGTGACATGATGCGCATGCGGCGGCGCCGGCGGGGAGCGGGCGGCGCGCGGGCGGGGCGGGGGGTGGCGCATGCGCGCTGCGGGGCAAGGCCGGCCGCCAGCTATTTTTACCCGCCAATGACGACGCAAGCGCTATAAGGAAACTGTCGTCACTGAAGTCGACGACAAATCTGCTCTATCGTCCAAGTGTGGAAAACCATGATTTGTTGTTTTCATTTTTCTACAGTTAATAATGTTCTAGTATGGACATCTTCACTCATCTAATTGATATGTGAAGGTTTAATGCAGTCGTTCTGTGTAAAATATTAATGATCCGGCCATATCCATTACCCTGATAGCAAACACAAAGGCAAGGACGATGCAGAACCAGCAACCAGAAACGATTCTATCCCGAAAATTTTAGTAACTAAGTTATAATAATTTTTGTGTCGTAAAGTCGTAACATTACAGAAAGGGTTAAAATTATCACAAAAAACGTAAAGATAAAAGTTACAAAAGAGTTATTTTCAAAGCAACAATTAGCAAACAATGGAAATCGATTACCTTCTCCCAACCATAAAAGGATAAAACTACGCAAAACAAAAAAACAAAAAGTCTCACTCAGGAATCTATTTGAGAGCCATCAATCGGTCCCGAGCAGAACAAATAAAACATTAGCCGCGTCAAGAGCCAACAAACTATAAACCCTCGCCGAGGAGCCGTATTAATTTGACATATACCGCTCATCCGAACTAACAGCAGGTGTTCCTAAATTGTCTATGATAAATATACGCCATCAATATAGCGGGGCGACGGCCACCCTTTCATGGACGGAATATAAAACCGTAATTGTGGTCACGACGTTTTATCCGGAACACTTATTAACTGGCTAGGTACCAGAGCGTCACCCGTCCACTGACTCCACAACTAAACAATTTTTTACGTCCCTGATACAAGTACGGAGATTCCCCTCTAAGATTAACCGAACGGTAATTTCAACCGTGAAATTTCGGCCTCAGTCCATTTGGAAATTTGCATAAAACAAAATCTTACTGCAGATAAATAAACTAATAACTATAAATACGATTTACGAGTTATTTTAATAGCTCATCCGAAATGGTAGCTACATATTCGTAAAGCGAAAGGTTGTTGTAAAAAATCTCAAATAGTCAATAATCCTGATATAGTTGACAGTTAATGGCGTCGACATGAATTTGATTCAGAATTAAGTTCTCCAAATACCTATGAGGTATTTTATAAAACGTGTAATGTACGGTAATTTCGTGTAGATTCGCGGTACAGCAACTGTTTGTTACGAAATTAAGTTTTATTAAAACTCGTTTTGGTATCGGAGTTCTTAATTGCCTTTAGAAATGTGATGTTTTCAGCGGTGCGCGATCCGTGATTGATAAAAAGTCACATAACGCATCACCAGCCAACGGCATTGGACGCGCCGACAGGCTGACAGGCTGACAGGCTGACTGGCTCGGCAGCACGCACTTAGCCGACTCAAATGAAGTTATCCGCTGATAACGCGATGCCGATGCCTACATTAGTGGAGGCAAATTAATGCCAGATTACACTCGTTAAAACTTAGAGCCGTTTCGTATCTGCGGCACACTTTCTTTCTCTGATACACCTAACGTAACACACTACTGGCTATTAATATCTCGACGTTGAGAAGCCTATCTATTTCAAATTGACGAAATTTAAAGAAGCATCAGAGCTGGCGTAATCGCCGCGTCGGCGTCGCCGACAATGTGTCAGTGATCAAGGACGCTATATTTGTTTGCACAATCTGAATCATGTTTCGCTTGACCTGGAAATCGAACCCGATACAAAATAGACGGAGTATCGATACTGACGGTGAGTAACATTCATACAGAGCTGGGACGCGATATATTCAAAGCGTGTCACACAGCTGGATCTTAACAAATCGTGGAGTACAGTGTGCGGCAAGTTCGTAGCGTTATCGTAGCTCAAGCGCATATTTGTGCTGTGGTTAATGTTTGAGTTACTGGCCATATTTTAAGTGCTATACACATAATAATTTATGTCAACGAGATTCTTAATCCGCGGCAATAAAGTGTCAGACTAAATAATTTTACTGTTGGCTTGAAACGTCGTAAGTGCAGGTGTAGGGCCGGCGCGCGCGACGTTTGGGTGCTGGCCGCGTCGCGCAGAGCCATAGATCCCACGCGCGGCCAGCCCGCGCCAAACTGGTCGATCGACTCTTGCGCAACTCGGAGACTACAGTTGGTTTCCAATTTTATGTTGACCGGTTTCAAAGTTGTCTTAGCCTTCTAATTTCGGCTCGTTTAGATTGGAAAATACGTCGACAAAGATACACGAAATGAAACTTAGCCGGGTGAGATCGGAGCCCATGTTTTCACTCACGTATTGCACGTCGTCGCCGCTTGCATTAAGATTCCTACCGATCATTGTCTGTCGCTGCTGTTAACTCATCAATTAAACACCTTATGGCAATGAAAGTCACTTTCAGCTTTCTCATAAACATGTCTATTTAACTATTAGATGGAATTTTCACTGTGTCTGTAGGAATTGCTTGCTGACACCACATCCTTTACAAATTTTTATAATTTGATTTACGCAAACATAAAATACGTAAACCTCAGATTTATATAGAGACCATTTTGCTCCTAGTTCGGTTATTGCTAATTTACTTTCTGGCTTCATGGCTTAGGTCATGTTTAAGTTTAATTTAGAAGGAGGTAGGATTGTACAAAGCAAGACAATTCTACTATTTTATTGTATTCGGTCTCGGGCATATAGAAAGATGGTGGAAATTACCGAGTAAATTTGTAGGAGATGTTGAAGTTGAACATGATGGTCAATGTCGTGGCCGCATCATGTCGCGCGAAGTCGCGGCGCGGCGCGGCGTGCGTCCCACGCGTGGCTGTACAAATACTGTCGGCGGGAGTCCGCGCACAAATCAACGCGCTCGGACGTGCGCGCACTGCCCCCCGGTGGCAGGCGCTCCGCCAGGGCTGGCTAGCGAGCTGTACAAAGGCTGCAGGAATCTTAAGCTTTACTATAATTAAACTTGAAATACTAACGCTTGGTGATTCATCCCCAGATAAAATCAGCACTCAGCTGATGAAAAAGTTTCACAGACGGATTTCATACTTTCGTTTAATCAAAGTCATCATTGATTTCATTACTCATAATCAGTTATTTGGTGGATTATTTAATTAAAAGGTCCTTTAATTTTTTCAGATGTGATCGTCCACTCGGAGTGCCCTAGCAGCATGCCACTGCTAGGCCAGGCCGCGTCATCCCTGGCGCGGCCCCCCGGCGCGACGACAGCGCCAACATCTCTCACCTCCGGGGCCCCGTAATGAACAATATAAATGTGCCATTTGCCGGCCCCGCCGAGCCCCGCCGAGCCCAACACCCTCCACAACACTCCTCTACGCACAGGTACATACAGATAAATACCAATACCTAATGCTAGATACCAACTATGATTTACAGCCTTGTATTCGCTACTGAATCTATAAACTCATAATTTAACTCCAGCGCTATAAATAAACGTTTAAGTGCAGGCAATCTGTCGTATCCATCTCAGGATTGTGTATCATAAAACTGTTGACGATTTGTTGAATTCCAGGTGGTACGTCTGAGCCGGTCCACTCCAACTGTATGTGTATAGTTCTTGGAATCATATGTCATAATAACATAATTATTTGAGTTTGTCAAAATTTACTACGACATGTTTAAATAATAGAAAGCGTATATAATAATGAGCCAGATAGAAATGTACGTTATTATCTTGATCCACAAAAAATATCTCAGATTAAATCCCCGGACGATGCCCCAATAAATAACATTAAAAGAACGACAGTTTAAACTATCAAATTTTGTAAACGACTGCTAAATTCCGTCGCCTATTATGAAAATTGTCCTTTAAAAAAGTCGTTGCCTTCAAGGGATGTGACAGGACTATTATATTATTAGGATCGTTTTTAGTAATGATAGGGCCGGTGTGCGCGACCTCAGATCGCCGGGAGGGACTAATCGTGCGCCGACACAAAAAACTTTGGGCACTTCATTATAGCTATATGTGTGCATTATTAAAAGCCCGCTCGGGACGAGCCACGGACCGTGCGCTGCAGACAGTTGATTTTGCATTCCTTTACGGTGAGTGGAGCGGACGCGGGGAGCTTTGACAGCGAGGACGATATAGGACAGGAACCAATTAAACAACCAGTTTTATAAAATTTATATCTCAACAGCAATAAGAGGAAACAGAACAAACGGAAATCTGAAAATGACGCTGGAGCTTCGGACCCACACCGACAAAGCTCCGAGAACAGCAGAACACAAATCTAAAGATAAACAGACAATAGTAGCGACAAAAAACGACGTCCAGCCTCGGAGCCGGTGGAATTTGGAAACGAAATTCGTGAATCGCATTTTGCGAATACTCTCGCGTGTTACTGCATTATTATTTAAGTTGGGGCTTTTAAAAATGGTCGGGATGATCGGCGGCTGTGTTTTTTGGAGGCGCGTGCGCAGGGCGTAATTGGCGCCCGACGCGCACGAGCGAGCGCTTTTTGCGAACGATCCGAGTCGCCGCCTGATAACCGTCCCCAACATAACGGAAGTCCACGCATTATGGACAACACTATTAGAGACAGAAAACTATTGAGGTTCACTGGACAAACGTTGTAGACGCGAACAGATCATCCATTCCGTTGTCCGAATGTGGGCATTAATGGACAGTTTGTCACCATAGGAGGAACATTACCTGCACGCTGTGTAGGTGTACTGATAATTGGGAAACATAAAAAGCAACGTTTCTTAGAAAATGGAAAAGTTTGACTTTACCCACCTACAAAGGCGACGAATGAACTCAATGAATACAAATAAACTTTTTAATATGCTGCTAATTTAGGCTTTTATATTTTGAATATATCGCTACTACCAATGGTTGAAACGCCTCAATGGAATGATGCAATCTATATAAAGGAACAATAACAGCAGCTAAAAATGAATACGAAAGACATTCTGAGGTGCAGGTAAGAAAAGGGGTACGCGAGACCCTTAAAACAAAAATTGGTCGAGTGTTGCTCCGAGCGATGGTTGACCGACGAAACGTTTCATTCCTTTTACACCACACAAAAAGTAATTTAGACCGCGATGACGGGACCCAATATGATAACAGGAATCCCGTTGCGTAGCCCGCGGTGCTCGGCCAAATGTTGCAGAGCTGAGCTTGCAAGGAGCGGAGATGATATCGTCCTTTTTGTCACTGCACTAACGACGGTCGGCGAGGACTGATAACATACCTGACCTCACAGGAGCGGGTCGCGGGCCGGTGCAGGCCGCGTCACCCGCCGCGTGTCCGTCAAACGTCATTCCTCTCGCTAACACAATGGAATAGACTTTGCAAAAATGGGTACGCGTGTCGCAGCCCCGACAGACCCAACAATGGAACCAAAAAACAAACAATCGGAATAGAAATCGAAAACAGAGCTTCTTGCCGATGCGACAGAACGGGATTTTGGAAATCCGGTTTTAATTTTTGTTTGGTTTTGTTGGTTGTACCTCCACCGCGCTATTGTCGTCATGTCACTAGTTTGGGGACACAATAATGCCAATCGAATGGGGACGTCTTCAAATAACTATTTGTTATGGCCTCACTTGATAAATAAGCTGCTAACGATAGACGAATACAGCTTTAGGCTAAGACATAAACAAACATTGAAGTGAAGGAAGAATTCAATTATTGTTAGACTTAGATTGATAATGTTTGAATGGGATCATCATCTGATTCTATCTGGCTGTCTGTTTGTAGAAGCTGCTCTCAGTATAAGTAATGATGTGTGACCTACGATCTTTGAACTGTCTGCATATTAGAACGAAAGCACTATTATTATTATTGGTACTTAGGTTTTATATAATTTCTGTATTTTCGTCAGGTAGCTAACAAAAAAGTATTTCTACGAATATTCTAAATATCAATGTTTACTTTGCTTCAAAAAAAAAAAAAATTTGTAAAAATCAAGAAGAAAAATATCAATTAGATTAGTCTTTTTATTTATTTATTTATGTACACACAACACATTTTAATGTAGAAAACATACAGAACAAACACTTGAGCACAAAGGTACTGCTTTAATGATAAAATTTTGTGACCAGAACTGGGAAATGTAAACATTTCATCAGGTTTGATGGCTTCGTAGCTTCGTGTAAACTACTGGTGTTACATACAGCCTCATCTAGTTAAACTGGAAGGTGATCCTAACATAGGTGGGAAAAGATTGTAACATTAATCTAACTTGATGTGACTAGAGCCTAATATAAGTATTATATTATAATAAATGTGTTTTGTTAAATTTAATCCGCAGTAAACGGCAGTAAAAATAGTAAAAAAATATGTTTTTCGTACGTGTATTCCCTCGTAGTAGCACAAAGCGGGTCGGGGGCCAGAGGTGACGGTGTCACCCGTGCCCAACGACACTATTGCCATAACACACACACACACAACACTATTGTGCGCGATACTTTAACATTTCTTTAAAATATGCTTAAAATTACTGAAAAATAACTTGCATGAATTATTTATAAGCGATTCTTGAAACAAAAGCCAGATAATTTACAACTTGTGATTGAAAGCGGTCTTCGATCCTGGGAATTGACGACAACTGCTTTCATTGTGATTTCTTCTACAATAGTTTTTTTAGGTACCTACAAATTTAAAGTTGCCTTTTGACCTGTCTATGCTGAGATTTTCCATTGAGCATGTACACGCAATGTCTTCTCAGTACATTTACCGTGGCTAATATATTATTATCTTTTGGATCAGTCTCTACCAGGCTAGGTTCAAAGTTTTGTGTCACCTTGAGACGTCCTGACTGCCTCTTTGGTCTAGTGGTTGCAAGCGCGACTGCTGAGCGTGGGGTCCTGGGTTCAATTCCCGGGTCGGACAAAGTGTTATTGGGTTTTTTCATTAGGAAATTCTCAGTAGCAGCCCGGAGTCTGGATTTGTGCCCGGTCAATGGCAATAGGCTCGCCCCCTATTACATGGGACTATAACATAACTGGCGAAATGTGGGTGTACTATACACCTCTGCCTACCCCTTCGGGGAAATACAGGCGTGATGTTATGTTGTTATGTTGTTGAGACGTCCTCTGCCATGACTGTTACCTATAGTTGTTAACGATTACAGTACAATATGGTTACAGAGGTCTTTTGCGAAAATGTATTGTTTTACTTAGGTACTTATTTCGAGTTAACTGAATGTCGAAGTGACCGCTCCAGTATCAACCGTAACACAATGAATATGTATTATTCGTAATTAAATTGTTGTATCAGTCCATTGTGTCCATTGTCAATATAACATGAAAACTCCGGAATATAAACTCTTTTATTAATTTCTACTATTTTGATCAATCAATAACGTGAGAACCTGTTGTAAGAGTATGAAACTACATATCAATAAAGACGTAGTCTAAATAAATTTTTATTCTAAAAAATGTTCTCCAACACTATTAATATGTTTCAGCATAGTTTTAATAACCCGAGCTCTCAAGTAGTGCAAGTGTGATAGTGTTTATATGGATGCTAATTCTAGACCTTTAATTTAGTTAAAATGTGCTAGAATCAACTATTTTTTGTTAATATGTATATCTTTCAAATCAAATAACTTTATTTGCAAATATTTGTACTTAATAAGTAAAAAGTCTTTGTTTCAAGGCGTGCAAATTTTTAAGTGTTCTTTATATGACTATTGTAGGACTGTAGGTGATGTCAATTACAATAGAAAATAATATAAACAATACGCACAGGTTACAAAATGGATTTATCGTCTAAAAATTCTTTATATGTATCAGTTTCTATTATTTTATTTATATGAGTAATAACATTTTACTGTAAGAAAACTATGGAGTTGATTCCGAAAACTTTACAATCACATGAGACTTTCCTTCTTCATGTCTCAGTTTGGCGAACCGACTTGCAGTACCATTTAGGCTACAGCCTAGGTGGTATTGCAGTTGTTATGGGCAAAGATAACCGCTTAGCATCAGGTGGGCCTTTAGCTCGTTTCGCCATCCTATACTATAAAATAAAACTTTTTAAGAAAAAATTGAACCGACGAAAACAGAAACTGAAAAGCGAAAAATAACTAATTATGAGTCGGCGCCAAACGAACTTTTAACAAGCAAAGTGCGTGTAAGTTGCAAGTGGCCGAGCTGAGAACGCATTTTTGGAAAGTTATTGTTTATCGTTGAAAATTTCACGTTGTATTTGATGTGACGTTGTTTTATTATTTATTTAAAGTAATTTAATGATCTTCGTTGATTGGTTGTTTGGCGCCGACTCTTAATTAGTTATTTTTCGCTTTTCAGTTTCTGTTTTCGTCGGTTCAATTTTTTGTTAAAAAGTTTTATTTTTCATTTTTTTTGTGGTTAAAATCTAACTCCAGGTCTCCATTATGTCGTAGTGTCTAGAACTATATTTATGTGTGTCAAGTTTCAACAGAATCGGTCAACAAGTAAGAATTCAGTGGGTGAATAAACACTCATCCCCTGTTTTACTACCCTTAGGGGTGGATTTTGATTTTGAAATTTAAATGGGACCAACTTCGAGATATACCCTATCCATTAAAAAAAGAATCATCAAAATCGGACCACTCTGTAAAAAGTTATGCGTGGTCATACATCAAAAAAAAAAAAAAAAAAAAAAGATACTCTTCGAATTGAGAACCTCCTCCTTTTTTTCGTCGGTTAATAAAATAAAACATATCTCTAGCATTTCTAATATCTTTTGGTAACTAACACAACACAAACATAACTTAAAGTTTTAAATAACTAATAGGTGTCTTTTTGAAACCTGGTTCAAGTACATCGAGTGTTCAGTCACGTAGCTAGTACAGTTTCAGTGTTTTCAGTGGTTTGCAAGAACAATGGGGCGCAGAGGTGGGGGTCACGCGCGGTACCGGCGCTTGCGACAGCTGCGCACCGCACTGGCCACCGATAGTTAGCCACGTTACAGAATTAGTGAAAGATATTACAAATGATCGTTAATATTAACTACAGTATGGAGAACTTTATTTTCTCGATCTTGAGCTTTTTTCGTTAGTCTATAGATAACTATAGATTCGTGCGTCCGGTGCGTCAAAAACCCGTGAGTATTCACACAACCACCCCGGACAGGTCCTGGCCCGCCTCAAGCAGGCGAGGCCCTTCTCCCCGTGCAGCCTAACGTTGGCCGCACCCTCCTCGGTGGCGCACACGGAACACTGCACGCCACTTCACCTCATGGGCCTTTACCAGCTGCGCCAACTACGCCGGCTGTGCCAGCTACGCCAGCTGCTGGTCGGGCAGCAGACTACCCCGAGTCTACTGCTCGCAAGCCCTACCTCCCGTAATTTTTTATAGAGGTTTTCTTCATCGCGGTCCGGGCGGTGAAGCCAAGACCCTCGGTCCCAAGAGGTGCGAGAACACTACTCAGCGGGCACTCCTGGGGTTACGAGATCGACGGGGACAGGGAAGGACAGTCCCCCCGCTGCCTGCCCAGTGGCAGGGTGAGTGCACACCGGGCCCGCCCCTGCTCCTCCTCTGTGCCCTCTGTTTGCAACAGAGGGACACGTGGAACAACTCCCAACTGGCCCAGAACGGGCCCCTTTTGCGCCAGAATATTCGCCACAGACAATAAAATCCCCCGAAGGTTAATTCCTCGAAAGTATTTTATTGCCCGTGCCCAGGATGCACCGGCCAAACAACTGCCGTTCCCTCCAAACGTGTCCAGAAGGACAAGCAGCCGTCAGAAACACGTAGAGGTTTTATGGCCAGCACCCCAAACATTCTATAAGTGCTCTACGTGCGTGCTTCTAGTGTTCACTTCGATTTATACTATATCAATCCTTAACAGTAAACAATAATCTTAATACATATTTTATTAATGACTACATGAATAATTTTTCGCCGACCTCTGTGTTGTAGTAGTTCGAGTGTCGGACTGTTGATAACGAGGTCGTGGGTTCGATTCCCACAGGACACAAATATTTGTGTGATGAACATAAGTGTTTGTGTTGGTCTGGGTGTTGCCTATGTATATTATAAGTATGTATTTACAAAAAAAAGTATTTAAGTATTATATCCATTGTCTAGTACCCATAGCACATAAGCTCTGCTTAGTTTGGGATTAGATGGTGCTGTGTAAAAATGTCCCAAAGATATTTATTGATTTTATGTATTAAGTATATAAATTATGTAATTAATTTGTAGGGTTTGACGTGTAACCCTTCAGTTGACACGACGATGTGTATGGCTGCGACTACACATGGTTTCAAAATAGCCACTGACTTAGCATTGTCTATATTCGACGTCTATATTCATCTTGGATTTTATCTAATTATTTTTTGATCTTAAAAAACTTATTTTGTAAATATGAGTTTCAAAGCAAAACAAAACAGTGTTAATAATAGTGTAATATTTTATGCATTATGTAACAATTATTTTACGGTGTTGTGGTTTCCATAAACAACTATCGTTTAAAAAGTTCGTTACAAAACATGTTCGTAGACAAAGTAAAGCATAACTCTGCAAAAAATACACAAAAAATCATCACTCACGTTACTGTGCCCTGCAAAAAATAATCATTGTCGAAAGGTGAGAAAATCCGCTAATTAACACGTCGCTAGCTGCCGCCCTGCAGGCCGCGATTGTTCCGACGCCACCCATTGTGGGCCAGCTTTTATCAAAGTATAATTAGCTTTTGTTCAGGTGTATTATTTTTTGAGTCAAATCCTGGATCGAACTCCCCATTCACTTGCAAATAGGGAAGCCCGTGTTTACGTGTCGATGAACAGTAATTATCGGGTAGGAAAGTTTTTGCGGCCACAATTTGTCACCCTCGAGAAAAATCCAGTCACGTTTTGTAATTGGGTTTCCTTCTTTGGCACTAGCAGCTGTTATAGGCTATGTTAAATGTAAATCATGGCAAAAGATGTGAAAGAATGTGCTAAAGTCCCTTGTGCGCGCGTGCCGTCTCGTTATGTTTGTATAATTAATTTGGAAGAGTGACGAGATACCTGCGCTTCTATTGCGAGTCGGCGCATGCGACGCTCAGGTGCATAAGCTTTATTTGTATTTTTTGCTTCCACTTCCCCTTTGCATAAATTAAGGTTTTCGCAATTGTCCCTGAGCGAAAGGATTTCTTTCGACCTATCATAGTTAGTTATGGGGTCAACTGGGATATTGAGCAAAGAGTTGAGTTTTCTTTAAAAAATAGTTATAACTCTAACGTGTTTGATCTCTCTTAGAATCCTACAAGTCCACGGAATTTTATGTAATTATTTTTATTTGTCGAACTAGTTACAGATCACTGAGCGCTTTGTTATCTATTGCAATCATCTCCACCTCGACATTACTTCAATCTAAAATCAACTTTAGTACAGAAGCATTAAGTTTAAATTTATCTTTTTCAGAACAGTCTTGAGTGTCTTCTATCCTGGTTTTGGACCCTTGGATTATAAACTGTACGTGTGTTATTTAAGGATGTTTTTTCTTTGGCAGGTCGGTGTCTGGTGTCACCTGGTCGGCAGAGGTCGGCAGCTGGTCCATTGTGGGGCTCATCACTTGACTCGCGCGAAAGGGATGCGCCATGTGAACCGCTAACGGAATCCTGGGAATGCTCCCGCGCAGATAATGCGCAACACAACTAGTATTGTACTACATAATAGTAATGCGATATAATGCGCTTGTTATGAACTCTGTACCGAATTTGATTACCCTGTTATAATAAACTTATGAAAATATTTAGACGTACACTAATTTATGTCACTAACTTAATAATCAATCATAACGAACGGGAAACCACCTGCTGTGAATTAGTATTTTTAGTGTTCCGTATGCAAAGGGTGCTAACGGGACCCTATTACTCTCGCTACACTGTCCGTCCGTCCATCCGTCTGTCTGTCACAGGGCTGTATCTTTGTAATGGTAATAGATAACCAGTTGAAATTTTCACAGAATATGTGTTACTATAGTGCTTATTACGACAAATACTAAAAATAAAAAAGTCTAAAACCAAAAGCGGTCCCCATACAAGAAACGTTTTTGTTCCTGCTCTATTTTCAAAACGGTAATACATACCAGCGTCAAAATTAGTCTGATTATAGTGCATAATATGTAGTTTAGCAAAAAATACTAAAAACAGGGCAAACATTGTCATATGTGGTGGTATCTACGTAAGAAAGAGATGCAAAAATTCACATTTCGCGTACGTTCGTTGATGTCTTTTGATAAACTCTTGTAAATTAAATTAGTTTCTATGGGGTATTAGGTCGATGGGTGGTACGGAACCCTTACTGCGTGAGTCCGACTCACACTTGGCCTATTTTTTTAAATCAAATCTTAGTTTATTGATCTCCTATTATGGTATGAATTTATTGATCTCTTATATTGGTAGTTATGTCTTTCAAGAAATAGCAATAAAATAGTCAAATACAGCGTGACTGGATAAACGAGGTACATGTTCACTACATAGTCGAGAATATAGTAGAATGTCCATACACATTATGATAAAAATACTCCACAATACATCACACGTGCAGTGCAGGAGTAAAATGGCTCGATCATTGCACGCTCTGTCTGACCAGCTCTGCTGGCTACTAGTACAAAAGGCGGAGAGAGTGAAAATAGCGACCGACGGACACTGCCATGCCAGGTGCATCACCTCACCGGACGCAACTTTTATTTGTAAGCGCGGAACAGTGTCCACTGCACAGACCACAACACATGATGGGAACACATTCGTAAAATGTTGGCGAGGACCGGGGGGCGGACGACGCGTTGTGATTGGTCGGCTCAAAAGTTCGGTGGTATGATTCCGTATGATTGGTGCCGCTCGCTGACGGTCTGTCGTCCTGATTGGCGGCCGACTATTCGGCGTCTAGAGGCTTACTGGTCTGTGGTCCACAGTAACTAAATCAATAGGAAATATGCGTTATTGAAATGAGAGGTTTTCTGTTATTTCAATAAAATGTTTATCTGTTAACACGTTGTATACATAAAAAAATAAGGTAATATTTTTTACTTGGAACGAGATTTACTTATTTATTTATTAAGTACTGAAGTAACATCCTCCTTCAATAACCACCCATACCATACTGTACCATATAACCGAGAGGCCTGGCCCCTGTCATACAGGTTATCCTAGTTCAGGGTCCAGGGCTACACTGTTGTTATGTTCTTCTGAAGTCGCAATAAACATAATTATTATTATTAAAAAAATATATTATAAAAATATATACTAAGTCCCTCGTTCTACCAGCCATCCTTTATATGAACTGTCAAATTCAAATTCAAATTATTTATTTGCTAGAATATGGTACATAGAATAGGTGATACAAAAATGTTGTGTTCTAACATATCCTGTCACGTATGACGCCTTAAATAATTATTGTTATACTAGCCTGTGCCCGCGGCTTCACCACCATGGATGTCCTTAATAGCGCATCCCTCGGGAACTGTTCATCTTCCCGGGATAAAAAGTAACCTATATGTTAATCCGGTTTATGTTCTATCTGTATGCCAAATTTCATTAAAATCCATACAGTAGTTTTTTTTGCGTGAAAGAGTAACAAACATCCATACATAAATCCTCACAAACTCACGTTTATAATATTAGTAGGATTTAATAGAAATCCTGGATGTTCGCGCAGGACAGTAGACGACTGAGAATTAACCAGTTGTAGTAACGTTCCCGCTATCATATGCAAATGGACATAGTGCTTGCTACGGGGAATATTCTTGGAAGAATGGTCCACATAATGGGAAATGAAATTAGAATAAAAAAGAGACGCTACAAAAAGATACACGAGTATCCGTTTGGTGCGTGTTGTTGCCGATTTTCTAATATATCACAAACATTAATATGCCCGCGACCGGTTCTCGTGAGATCCGTTAGTGGCTTTATGTAAATTATTAGGTTTATGGCGTTCCTCCCAGTTTACATTCGAATGCTTTAACTTAAAAACATACCTAATGCCGCGTAGAAATCGATCTCGTACTTACGTAGATAAAGTTAAATATTGGAACCAAATTATAGAAAGTATAATTTATTGCGCATCATAAAAAAGTATTAGCAACATGATAACAAATCTCACCAATAATGTTCACAGATGGAGATATGACATGTAATCAGTGGACTGACTAATAAACTGATGTGAGTCAGTTGATTAACTAGCCACGTGGAATGTAGGCGGGTGTGGTACTAGATGGAACTACAAGAACCTAGATAATAATACGTGGGAAAATTTAAGAATAAACAGTTGATTTGGATACCGTTACATGTAAAATTTGACATTTCAATAGCAAAGATGTTGATAATGAAAAGAATTCGATTACTATGCACCGCGCGGAGGGCGCGTTAGACTGCGCCTAGGGAAACGTTACCCAAACTAGTTTGTGTCCAAACGGACCGTCACATAGAGCCACATTGTCCAGATTAATGCACAAAACCGGATGCTGCGTCTCCCGGCCATCGATAAAACGGTCACAAACACTATAAAACCAGCCCCGACACTTCTTTATATGATCTCTAGCTGACCGCCCTTTCATAACGTCGCTCGCTTGTCATTCATCACGACGAGATGAAAGGAATCCGTGTAATCAGCTGATAGCGAGTACTCGCTCAACAACACTAACGGTCCATCTTTGATCAATTATCCGTTCGACTAGTCCTACCTCCCTAACCGCTTCGTCTAACGAATTTTCGATTCACTCTTATAGAAATGGAAAGCTAACCTGTTTTTTTTTATTTCAATAACGTATGAGTCTTCTCGTTTTAAGATACGCAGGTTATGACTGTTTAGAATATCCGTTGTAACTGGAGATACAATGGGTCCTGGAGAAATCGTCGGAGGATGCGCGGCACAGAGGGCTCAGATAATATCGTGTTTCGTGAACTCTGCGCCGATGTCTAATTTCCAATACAATGGGTGCTGTAAAAAACTGGCCTAAAATAAATGTGTCACAGTGCCACCCTCAGGCGGGCAGACAATGGACAAAGGAGCCCTCGAGAGCTGCGTGAGCGCATTTAGCGACGCCACAATGCGCTGCACCCACGCGCATTGTGGCGCATTGTCGCGCGGCACAATCGCGCAGGAAGATCGATCCGCGGCGACGATCGCATCGCATCTAGTAGACACGTGTGCGTAGACGTACACGAAAAACATGTAAATCACATTATTCTCGAGGTGAAAGTTGAACGAGACGAGAAAAGTAAAAGTCTTGCGGCAGACGCGCCGGTGTCGCATCTGCGCCGCGCCGATATCATATTATGTTAATTCATTTGTCGATGTGCGGGGGAGAAGCGGCGAAGGGTTTGTCGCGATTGTAGGCCCTTATCGTGTTTGGGTACACAATGCGTGGATTGTGTCTTTACAAAGAGTCAAGAGACTAAAAAACTGGAGTCCTCTCTTGAGGTGTATTCATTTGGTTCCATTTGTGTTTTTCAATGATCCACTACAAATCGGCCAATCTCTTTGTAACAATCGTCCTCATAGTTATAAGACGCCATTCATTATCTATTTGACATCGCGTTTTGTAAAGGGCTTGAATCAAATGATTTATGTTCCCTTTGACAGGCTAAACACGAGGCTTTATATTGCGACTAGATGGGGTTAAAATATGGTGATTCCAAAAATTGTGTTATTTATCAACGAAGATCTACTTATAATGAACTGGTTGGAGAGGTCAGATGTGTTTTCCTCTTACATTTTTAGTGTAGTTGTCTGTGTCGAGTCTATCAGCTCGATGTCCATAACGTCTCTGATGAGCCACTAAATCTGAGTTTAGAATACGATTGACACACTGATATTAAGTGGCTACCCAATAAAACAGCGAGCCACGTCGCGAAAGTGAACGTATCGGATGAGATATGATGCACTAAATCGTTTTTAATCATGTTTCTGATTGAATCGCAGCTGATAATGATCTTCGATTAGCGGCCGGCCGTAAGTCAGCGCGTGCCGTGTCGGCACTGCGCAGCGGCCGCGCTCACTGACGCCATTTGTTGCTAATGGATCGGACAGTTTGTACTTCTCGTATTGATGGCAATCTCTTAAACACTAATTTGTCGTGTGCGGAGGGCGGCGGGGGGTGCGGCCAGAGCGTCGCGCGCCATATGTCGCTCGCGGTTTTGACTCGTCGAGTGCGGTTAATTCGTAACTGCGGCGAGCACGTGCATTTTAATTGTTCCATTATGTCTTGTTTGGGGTGGCGACATGACGCGTTACAATGCTTCGACTTTGTATCGATATGGCTTCCTCCTCCCGAGTTACGGCCTTCCTATATAGAGATGGCACATGTGCTATAAAGTTCAAGCGCTGGTCATTAACCCTACAAAACAATAGAAAATTGTTTCTAAAATTTGGTAATAGGTAGGTATGCAATTTCAGGCATCATCATTTGAGCCGAAAAACGTCCACTACTGGACATGGGCCTCCCCCAAAAGGGGGGGATATGCCATAATCGCCACGCTTGGCAGGCGGGTTGGCGATCGCAGTTGGTTGGTTAAATACTCAGAGGATGCTGTTGCTCATCCTCTGGTGAATCCCTTAGTCGCCTTTTACGACACCCATGAGAAGATATAAGGTGGTGAAATTCTTTGCGTCCGGCACCACACGGACGGAATTTCAGGCATATTATCATTTAATAACTAATTTGCAAGTCAATTTTTTCTTCATATTAAGGTGTACTAGGCGCTAATGAGGTCACAACAATATAATTTCCACAGCACGTAGCTGGTGAGGTACTAAGTTCGTAAAACTGGCTGAAACATTGTGCTTTCGCGAAACACAGCAATACCGAAAATTGCAAACTCTTACAAACCGAAGGTCATTTACTATTTGTCCATAAAAAGCGTGTCGTGGCCCAGTGGCGCCCCCTCGCGGCCGCGGTATGCCTCCATTGTGGAGTCGTCCGATTCGCCGCACCTATTGTGCTGCTGTTTCCAGCCAAAACGTAAATAAAGGCAGATGTTACCGTACTCCAAAATATAAAAACATGGCTCATACGGTCACATATGATACGGATGCCAAAGTGAATTGAGCCTAATTTGCGAATGTGAGAGTTGGAATTGGCGAGTACGGTTGTTGCGGTTGCTTCTTTACGGTTTGTATTGTAGTGCGCATCTAGCGAGCGAAAGTCCGCGGCTGTGTGGGTAGTTTTACAAAACCGAAATTGTTGTAGTTTAATAAAAGTGATATTAAACGCGAGGATGTTATTGACAGGCGATGGTATCGCGCTGATGGACGAGCGGAGCCGCGCCGCGGAACTAGTTAACATTTGTTCGATGAATTTTGTTGTTATCGATATTAGCTTTCAACTTGATTTGTATGAGTTGTTAATGTATGGACTCCTGTTCGAATTATAATAATATTGATGACTAGCTGTGCCCGCGACTCCGTCCGCGTGGATGTCGGAAAATAACATCGTGTCATTATTTGAACACAATATCTTCAAATATATACATATAAGCGCCTACACAGACGATTACACTATTTACCGACCATACTATATTTTGTTTTTACAACCAACCGGCTAAGGTGATGGAATTTCATGGAATTAGCCCAAACTCCCTCATTCTGAGAAGACGCTTGTGCCCAGCAGTGGGAAGTAATTGGGCTGATTATGTTATTCTATAACACTAACCACATCTCTTCTTATGCTGAGAAGAGGCCCGTGTCCAGCAGTGGGACTGTAATGGGCTGGTAATGTTATGTTATTCTAGAATACTAATAATATCCAGTTCATTAACTCTTCTCATTTTGAGAAGAGGGCCATATCCAGTAGTGGGACAGTAATGGGTTGACTACGTTATGTTATTCTATATT
Organism: Asteroscopus sphinx; assembly: GCA_949699075.1. NCBI lineage: Eukaryota > Metazoa > Arthropoda > Insecta > Lepidoptera > Noctuidae > Asteroscopus > Asteroscopus sphinx. The sequence continues at coordinate 530,962 of OX453006.1, forward strand.
TTCTAGTTTCTTAACTCTTCTCGTTCCGAGAAGAGGTCCGTGCCCAGCAGTGGGGCAGTAGGTAATGAGCTGATTATGTTATGATAATCTATTACACTAACAATATCCAGTTCCTTAACTCTTCTCATTTCAAGAAGAGGGCCATGCCCAGCAGCGGGACAGTGATGGGCTATGTTATGTTATTCTATATTTTCTATAATACTAATAGAATCCAGTTGTATTTTTAGGAACCTCCAACCTGCATCCAACCAACAATCATGACCTCTACTTTGTACGCAACTTAATACAATAGAGGGGTCAAGCTGTATCGCTGGATCTACTCAACCGATTCAGATAAAACATACCCTATATTTTAAGTTAGACTAATACCAATACAAATGCTAAGTTTCATTACGATCCGTTCAGCCGTTTTCACGTGATGAGGTAACAAACAGACAGACAGACAGACAGACAGACAGACATAAATTTTTTAAACGATTGATTCGTGTTCTATAGCTTATTTCTAGTCCCCCTAGCCGGTTTTCGCGAAAAAAAACTCAATGTACAGACTTTTCGACCTTTACAGTTTTATTATAGTATGTAGAAGATAGATGCTCATGTGAAGACGCTACTTCGGTAGCGATGATTATGATTTCATTAAATGTTTGTCGAAAGCCTCGACAAACACGTCGACGTCGACTGCCTCGTTGGTCTAGTGGTTGCAAGCGCGACTGCTGAGCGTGGGGTCCTGGGTTCGATTCCCGGGTCGGGCAAAGTGTTATTGGGTTTTTTCATTAGGAAATTCTCAGTAGCAGCCCGGAGTCTGGATTTGTGCCCGGTCAATGGCAATAGGCTCGCCCCCTATTACATGGGACTATAACATAACTGGCGAAATGTGGGTGTACTATACACCTCTGCCTACCCCTTCGGGGAAATACAGGCGTGATGTTATGTTATGTTATGTCGAAAGCAAGTAAATATATATTTATTTGGTTATGTAATAAATATATATTACGCTAGGAATAGCCTGTCTGTTACAAAGATAAAAATATACGACACGTACTTTTTAATTACTTACTATTAATTGTAATATATTATTTTTATTCATTGTTTTATTTTATTTTTATTTTATTTAATGCGGACAGTATGATAAACATTTTTTTATTTTAAAGAGTTAATCAACACAATAACTGGCTGTGATACTTCATCAGACTTCATATTTTTGACAAATCCGTTGTAAGTACTCTATGGTTTTGTGAAAAAATACGTTGGCACCACTGCTAAAGATAGCCAATCTCTTTTTAGCACCTTAAGATCTGCAGTAACAGAAGAGTAAAATTGATTTATTTGCTAGGCAACTACTTGTTTGACACAAGTTTTGTAAGGACAACATAACCTTAAAAATGTATTTTTTTTAAATATTGTAATCGTTACTTGTTCTTAACCAATCTTATTACGAAATTATATCATAATTTTAACAAGTATCTTTGTACCTTTTTAAAAAAAAAAAAAACTTTGTATCTCTTGTTGTTTAAATTATAGCCATTTATACAGAAGAAGAATGTTTGCATGTCAGTGGAACTGCTTACATTTAAACACCCTAAACTAAGAGATTTGCATGTCAAAAATTTGTCTAACTTTAAACAAATTATTAGTATAGTAAGAACTAATCCTAATTACATGTAAGACCAACTGTGTTATGTACTTTTATGCGAATAAATGAATTTGAATTTTAATGATTTTTTATAAATTAGTACTGTCCGTTTAATAAAACATATTGCAAAACATTGCCGTCATCGAATTGTATATTATGAGCATAATCTTTTATTTGTAACTTCCATAGGCTGGTCGCTAATGGAATTTTAGCAATGTCCTTTGCAGTTGATTGTGCAGAGTGGAGCTAGCTGATTGAAAATACTGCTCACCGCGGCGATCAAAAAATTATCTTGTGAAGAAGATTTCTAAAACAATTTCCTTCTATAATATAAAATAATATTATCGCAGCCGAAAAAGAGACAGCTCTACATGAAAAATGCCACGATACTCCCAAGAATTATGAAATAAAGAAGAAAGAAAGAAAAATATTAAGATGACAAATTAGTACACACGGCTACACATCAAGCTGTAAAGTCTCAGTATAAGCTGACCTCGCATTGTATAGGTTTTCCTTACAACGCGAGGTCAGCCTATACTGGTTTTTTACTGCTTGATGTGTAGCCGTGTGTACAGTTACAGTTAAAAACAACTGAAAACACTGGACATAAACAATACATCTGTGTTATCACATCAGCTTGTAAATATCTATTAGTGCAGATTGTTCCGATGGCCTGCACTCTTGTGCACAGCTCTTGCTCATTGTGAAGAACATTGATAATCGTAAATAAAACAAACTATTCGAAAACGTATCTTTCCAATTAGTCTATTAACAGCAGCTCATAGCTACAAAGTACCCGAGCACACACGCTCAGGAAGCACTTGATCAAATATATGACACAGCGGTAATTATAACGAAGGTGTTTACTCTTTCATACATTGGGACGACTGATAATAATATTATACTGCTCATTTATCTCCTTAAATTCAGGTGTAATCGAAAATATTGGTTACAAAAATTGTATACCTTTGTAGTTTGATCACAAGAAAAAACGGTCCATTACAGGAAACTGCTTTCTGTGCAAAGTCATGGTTCGATTCCCATATATTCATTTGTTCGATCAAAATTTTTTCTAAGTCTGGATGCTGGATGATATGTATATTTTATTATATGTATAATGTACATAGGTATTTATCTATTTTTATTATATGTAATTATAAGTCCGTAGAACGAATAATATTTTACTACTTTACTGGTGCATCTACCTTATTCTTTGTCTCTGCATTACCCTAAGGTTGTCTGGTAGAGAACGCCTATTATGGCGTTAAGACCGCCTTTGTACCCTTTGTACCGTTGTGCATAAAGAATTAAATAAATAAATGCTTTTATGAAAAGTTGAAAAAAGTAGTCGGGGATGTGATTGCTTAGCATAATCATTGGCTGCTAAAAGCAATACATTAATACGAAATGACTCCAACAATTTGTCGACAAAAACTAAATGGGTACCGCACATATGTTTTGAAAATGCACAGTTCTAAATCACTTTGTGCATATTAACAATAGACAATCTGAGCGTTAGATGCCATTATCGCCCCACACCGCAAACATCGCGGTGAACAAAACGCATCATTTGTCCAAAGTGTATAGTTGCCGGCTGATTGATCACTGCGCATTACCCGGCCAGCCCGCGCAGTGACCGATACTTGCAGGAAATGATTTAGCACTGCAGTGTATATTTATAGCAAGTTGTTGTCTAGTCATGTGGAATACATGAAACTCATAAGTTGCATTTCAGAATGATCTACGGAAGAGTGGTTTCTTCCAAAACAAGCATATTGTTGCTTAAAGGAAGACTCCTAATATTGTAAAGCAAAATATTTACAAGTTACTGAAATAAAATTTTTTGATTTTGAATGAGAAGTTCAAGGCCTTAGTCCACCACGCTGACTTAGTGCGTGTTGGCGGACTACACTCACCATCGAGAACTGTATGAAGCACTCTAAGCTGTGCAGGTTTCCTCACGATGTTTTCTTTCACCATTAAAGCAAGTGATAATGAATTTTTTATTGACTTTTGTTATAATTAATTTTTCGTAATGTTAACTCGTTGTGGCGATGCTTGGGGGAGGCCTATGTCCAGCAGTGGACGTCTTTCAGCTGAAATGATGAAATGAATGAATGTTAACTGGTTCGTCATAGAAATCTCAATATATAGAATTGTTCTCTAGTACCCATAGTACAAGCATAGCTTAGTTTGGGACTAGATGGTGCTGTGTAAAATAATGTCCCAAAATATTCATTATTTATAGAAATATCATTTGGATATTATCCTGTTGAATCTTCGAGAGCAACTTGAAATCTCTGCTATGACTCGCACATACTGTGGACAAAAATAAAACAACACGGTCTGTTTCTCAATGGGATGCTACTGACGCTGACGTCACCGTAAGGATTATGTTTTTAAATCTAGTTAGAAATACAAATAAAAGCAGTAGTTGAAAAACTGGAGTACCTAGTAGTAAACTGTTTATTTGTTAGTTAAAAATACTGCCTGCCTGTCATTTTTGTAATTTATATTGGTTCACATCCAAGTGAAAATGTGAATCCAGACACCATAAAACAAATCAATTACATTTGTACAATTCTTTCACACCACTAAATAGTCCAAAGTCAAAGGCGTAAGTAATACAATTATGAATATTTAGCGACAAAACCGCGACCCATCGATGGGGAGTAATCAAATCAATTAGAGCCCTGCCCACCCCAGCGTGTGAAGGACTTGTAATTAATATAAAGTACCCTTTATGAACACGCTATGTTCCTTATATGGACAGCTAGTCATCCGTGAACGAGCACTGCCTAATATGGGCCTTCATCAACCGTGATAAATCTTACGTGAATCTTGGAATAGGTAATACATTATAACTAATCATTGTCAAACAAATGAGCGAATACAATTTTTGATTTTGCTATTAATACACAAGTGAAGTTATCAATTGTAGATGTACGTAATCTCTTGGTCATCCGGAGAGATGAATGATGAGAATTAAACAAGTCTTGATTTCTTAATAAATGGAGATTTAACTATTAAGAAATCAAGAGCTGTCTTAATCGTACCGTTTCGTTTTCATGAAAATAAGCCTGAAGATGTAGTATAAGAATAATTAAATTAAGAAAAAATTCGATCATGTTACCATCTCAAACACAAACACGATAGTGGAGTTTTTTTATAGTATAGGATGGCGAAACGAGCTAAAGGCCTACCTGATGTTAAGCGGTTACCTTTGCCCATAACAACTGCAATACGTGGGACACTCAGAAAGTTTTGCGAAACTAAAAAAAATTGTTCTATACGTACATATATTTTTATCAAATCTTTTCAAAGTACTTTCCACCAGCCTCTATACAAAGATTCATGCGCCTAAACCAGTTTTCAAAACACTTTTTCCAGTCCGCCGCAGACACCTCGTTTACAGCCTGCTCGAACGCAGCCAGCGCATCTTCCGGCGACGAAAATTGTATCCCTTTGAGCTGATTTTTTATTTTTGGGAATAAAAAGAAGTCACACGATGCTAGATCAGGGCTGTAAGGAGGGTGACCCAGGAGTTTGACTGGCGTGCTGTCCAGGAAGTCCCTCGTTTTGAGTGCGGTGTGCGCAGGTGCATTGTCGTGGTGGAGCAGTAGCCCGCGGAGCCCTGTGTTTGGTCGCTTGTTGCTTATAACAGAGAAAACTTCTGGCAAACATTTGGTAGTATACCATTCGGCATTAATGCTTCTTTGATCCCGTAAGGGAATTGATACCAAGTGGCCAGTCAAATTAAAAAAGCTAGCGATCAAAATCTTACCCCCGCTTCTAGATCGCTTCACTTTGGTAGGCGTTGGCTCATTTTGAAACACCCAAACAGTCGACTGGCGCTTGGTTTCTGGGTCGTATTGATAAATCCAGGACTCATCACCTGTAACGATGTCGTAAACACGCCGAGACGAGCCTGCTTCAAATTTGTTAAGCATATCACGGCACCATTCCACCCGGGCCTGCTTCTGAGCATCGGTGAGGTTGTGCGGCACCCAGCGTGATACTATCTTCCTCACGCGAAGATGGCTGTGTAGAATCTCGTGAACGCTTCCCGATCCAATCTTCAATATGTGCTGAATCTCCTGATATGTAATTCGCCTATTGTCTTGGATTAAATTTTTCACTGCTAGCACGTTTTCTTCGGTAACAGCCGTCAAAGGGCGACCGCTTCTTTCGTCATCCCCCAAAGTTGGTCGACCGCGCTTGAATTCGTTATACCAACGATACACGGTTGCCTTGGAAGGGCCTTCATCCATGAATGCCATTTGAAGTCTATCGTACGATTCATCCGGTTTCAGGCGACACTTGAAATCGTATAAAATCATAGCTCTAAAATGTTCCCGGCGCAGATCCATATTTCAGTGAGACACAATACTTTGAATTAACTCGCAAAAAATGTGGAGGGAAATTTTGAAATTGGAACTTACTTATTTTTACTTATAAATAATCATATTTTCGAAAAACATTATAACTGGCCAGTCTCCCATATATAAAAACTTTTTTTCGCAATACTTTCTGAGGGGCCTGGTACCACCTAGGCTGTTGCCTAAATGGTACCGCAAGTCGGTTCGCCAAACTGAGACATGAAGATGGAAAGTCTCATGTGATTGTAATTTCACCGGCATCCGTACACTTCAGACCGATACACGGCAATGCAAGCATCACTGTTTGGCGGAGAAGTAAGTACGGTGTTAGTAATTCCCCGGGCGAGCTCTTTCACAAAGGAGTTCTACTACTACTAAAGAGTCCGACTATTCATAGATATATTATAAATGATTGACATATCTTTTACCATCAATCAAGAAATACATGGTTCTGGCTGTGTGATAAGCTGATAATAAGAGGTATATATATAGAGGTGTATACTTAAAATATATAAGCAAAAGTTGGTGTCCCGTATGTGGCTTTTATCCGGGTTCATTGCATATTACTGGAAAGGTATCGTGCAGGTATGAGGGCTCGTTAAACCTTTTTTTTACGATGAATACTGTAATTGAAGTAACCATGTGTTTCACGAAAAACTAAGTGTTTAGGCACAAAAACACCTACAGGTACAGCAGAGGTTCAACAGGTTCAGTTGATGATGATGAGAGGACTTCATGCTGATTGTTTTGTATCTTCTGTGATAACAATTAGATGTCATTCATAAAGAAGGAATATTAAATAATTTAATCAGTACATCTGCAGCTTTCTTGAATTATGCATATCGAGATTTTAATTTTAATTATAATTAAATCAATCCTATTTGCATCTGTCTTATTGGAACAGTTGCACTAACAAATCAGTGGCCACAAGTAGGTGTTACAAGGCCCGCAACCCTCGACAAGCGACTTTGCGGGGCGAGGCGGTGCAAATCCAGTTAGCAGTAATCACATTATTGACGCACCGCAGTCAGACCCTCGCCAACTGATGAGCTATTCTTATGCTGGGGACAAAAACAGTGGTGCAGTTTTTAGGTATTTTAAAATATTTAAATGTGTGACTAAACTATCAATACATTTACACTTGTGGACGTCTAGAGGCGAACGTAGCCTAAAATTGAGGCCCGTCGTAAACTGTGGCCGAAGACACTTTCTCCATCCGCTTACTATATCCAGCCGAGTGAGCACCTTCCTGCAGGATATAACCTTCCCTAGTCAACCTGGAAGTCACTAAACCGACTTCGAACCCAAGTAGGAAGAAGCAAGTCGAATCTCGCCAAGTGGCGCTATATTGAAAAAACAGCGACAGGGCATGGTTGTGGCACTGACCCCCAACCGATGATTCACCTCTTATACTGCCCTTTGTGTCCCGCAACCAGTAGGCTGGGCAATCTTTGCGCTGCCACTGATAACACCATTGAAGTGGCAAAGTTTTGGGCTTGCCAAGTCTGACCCAAGAGATTACTCTTAGATACTATACCATCGACACGAAGAAGAAGAAGAAGATGAGGTAATGATCAGAGTATCTGGACCCATAACTGGTTTCTGTCGCGTAGTGGATGGATTGGTGAAAAAGCGGATTGAACTTCTACTAGGAAAGATTATTTAAATCAACAACTAACAAGTTATACCTAGGTTGTCTAGACTCCCTGGCTGGTGTGAATTAGGATAATTATGCGCAGATTAAAGTGATATCGATTGAATGTAGGATGTTGTTTATAACAGTGCTTACCATAATGATATTTTAATCGAGGATTCTATTGTTTAAATTGATATTTATAACACCTAATAATAACACGGCTTGAGAACTGTAGTAGTAATCGCAGGTTGTCGGGTTGCGCAAGAGCACCAGTAACCAGCAGGCAACCTGTTTGGCTCGGCAGATTTAGTCGGGTCGTGTGGGAGGACAGGGCATTAGATACACTTTGTATTTTAGTGTTATATGCCGCGATCAGGAAGATAAGCGAGAGCATTATTAGCACCACGAGGTTCAGACTATTCAACTATTTATAAAGTAACTCAGTAGCTTTTGTAATGCTATGCTTACTATGAAGTATATTTGGGGTTATTTTTAACATAACATACATAACATCACGCCTGTATTTCCCGAAGGGGTAGGCAGAGATGTATAGCACACCCACATTTCGCCAGTTATGTTATAGTCCCATGTAATAGGGGGCGAGCCTATTGCCATTAACCGGGCACAAATCCAGACTCCAGGCTGCTACTGAGAATTTCCTAATGAAAAAACCCAATAACACGTTTCCGACCCGGGAATCGAACCCATGACCCCATGCTCAGAAATCGCGCTTGGAACCACTAGACCAACGAGGCGGTTATTTTTAATTTACCAATATTTATTATACCGAGCGTAATAGTATTAGGATATACGGGTTTACCTCTTCTTACGAGCTGTTCGATTTACTTTGAGTATACAAGGTTATTTTAAAACATCGATAACCCTCTAAGGAATGAATGTATACTCATAAATTTGAACCACTTTTACTATGGGACCAACTCTGAAATCTTGAAAAAGTAATCAGCTCGATTGATACAATAATAAAGTGAGTGTCTATTTTTTGCATTTTTAGTAGGTTCGATTCCCGGGACAGGTAAGTTTAAAAAAAATCTGTAAATGCAGTTATTGTTATTTTTAATAACAAATTAATTTTTCCGTTTAGTAAAATTTTCTTTCTTCAAAATTTAATGTACTTTTCCTCCATGTCCCGTAATTTTTTTCAACCCTGTATATTATGCTTGGTAATATTTGCATATGGATATGCATATTATCAAGCATAATGTGCAGGCAGCTATCTAATTCAAATAAACGCTTTTAAAATATGCTTCTGCAGTTCTGCCTTTAAAAACTTTATTGTAGATTTTAAGTATATTATCGAGAGGCCTACATGTAACACGTGAGACTTACAATACAGATTAAAAATTTTATCGCGCGTTTTAGTTTCAAGGACATCCATATTGCCAAATCACTAATACGGACACAACCTCATCCACTTGTCAAAATATATAATTTACAGAAAGTACAATAGTTGCTACAAACACATGTACCTACAATAATAATAATTCGATGTAATTACCGGCATGTCGGGCATACAATATACTTTTAATGGAATGTTGCACAGTTGTGTAAACGTCAGTCAGTTGTCATCGACGAGGTGGTAAATTGACACGTCTCAATAATTAATTCTTACGAATTTAAGATTTGGTTTGGTTATTTTGAAACTTGTTGCTGGGTCGGCGTCGTGGAACAGCTAATAAGACCAGTCTAAAGTTCTAAAGCATATAATAAGGTCGTATTTAGGTGTGCCAAACTGTTGAGGACAAACTATCCACATAGGTATCTACTAACAGAGGTAACATATACGCTAGAGTACTCTAACGTAAAGCAACCATGGTTCATAATTTGAATCTCAGTTAAAGTTGCAAATTGGAAGAGAATCTTTATAGTAAAAAACATTTAATCCATAGCACACACCGTCACATACATCACATACGTCACATATTTTTTTTATTATTAAAAAATATTAATTTAGCAATATAAATTATTTGAGAAAAATTATAATATTGAATTTTTTTTTTTTTTAAACAAAGATAAGGAATTAAGGAGTCTTAGACGGAAAGTTGTCTTGAATTCCAACAAAATAAAACGATCCTGATCAATTTTAAAAGAAGAAATGTATGTTAATTGCTGTGCCCTGTATGTTCGAATAAAAAGAACCCTATTTCGCTGGACCTACTTGACGAGAGATTGAAAGCCCTGGGCTTACATAGAAAATACTGCAATGTAAACACACTGTGGCAGTATGTCTATCTACCTATAATAACAGTAGGTAGGTACGTTATTGTGTGAAAATAAACGTAACAGTGAAAGTCAACAATGCTACCACAAGTGGCCGATTATAAAGTTATCACACCTCGCTTAAACGATACAATTACAACCCGCTATAATAGTAACACAAATATTATACAATGGAGGCAAAACAATAAAAAAACATTATAAATTCAAATCTGTGGAGCGGTCAGCGACACCGCCGACAATGCGCAATAAAAATTATAATACCATTATTTGTTTATCAATAAGCGATTTGCATGTGTTAGGCCTACCCCGCACTGCGATTTTTCCTCGCGCGAATTTTTATCGCAAAATCTGTAACACATGGAATCATATGCAGGTGCCCGCACTGCGAATAAAAATCGCGCTGCAAGAAAACATTTGCCGCAGATTACGCGCGACAACGCGCGACAGTATTCTGTAACACATGGAATCATATGCAGGTGCCCGCACTGCGAATAAAAATCGCGCTGCAAGAAAACATTTGCCGCAGATTACGCGCGACAACGCGCGACAGTATTCTGTAACACATGGAATCATATGCAGGTGCCCGCACTGCGAATAAAAATCGCGCTGCAAGAAAACATTTGCCGCAGATTACGCGCGACAACGCGCGACAGTATTCTGTAACACATGGAATCATATGCAGGTGCCCGCACTGCGAATAAAAATCGCGCTGCAAGAAAACATTTGCCGCAGATTACGCGCGACAACGCGCGACAGTATTCTGTAACACATGGAATCATATGCAGGTGCCCGCACTGCGAATAAAAATCGCGCTGCAAGAAAACATTTGCCGCAGATTACGCGCGACAACGCGCGACAGTATTCTGTAACACATGGAATCATATGCAGGTGCCCGCACTGCGAATAAAAATCGCGCTGCAAGAAAACATTTGCCGCAGATTACGCGCGACAACGCGCGACAGTATTCTGTAACACATGGAATCATATGCAGGTGCCCGCACTGCGAATAAAAATCGCGCTGCAAGAAAACATTTGCCGCAGATTACGCGCGACAACGCGCGACAGTATTCTGTAACACATGGAATCATATGCAGGTGCCCGCACTGCGAATAAAAATCGCGCTGCAAGAAAACATTTGCCGCAGATTACGCGCGACAACGCGCGACAGTATTCTGTAACACATGGAATCATATGCAGGTGCCCGCACTGCGAATAAAAATCGCGCTGCAAGAAAACATTTGCCGCAGATTACGCGCGACAACGCGCGACAGTATTCTGTAACACATGGAATCATATGCAGGTGCCCGCACTGCGAATAAAAATCGCGCTGCAAGAAAACATTTGCCGCAGATTACGCGCGACAACGCGCGACAGTATTCTGTAACACATGGAATCATATGCAGGTGCCCGCACTGCGAATAAAAATCGCGCTGCAAGAAAACATTTGCCGCAGATTACGCGCGACAACGCGCGACAGTATTCTGTAACACATGGAATCATATGCAGGTGCCCGCACTGCGAATAAAAATCGCGCTGCAAGAAAACATTTGCCGCAGATTACGCGCGACAACGCGCGACAGTATTCTGTAACACATGGAATCATATGCAGGTGCCCGCACTGCGAATAAAAATCGCGCGTTACGGTATGGGGGGGCGTCGGGGGTCGGGGTAAATAGGTGCCAGTCGGTCCGCCAACTCCGCGGCAGGCGGCAGCTCTCAGTCACGCATCAATGTTTATAGTAGGATGTCGCGCACTCCGTCTCACGCTCCGGCGTGGCAGTGCCAGAAAACGATGTCGATATAGAGCAATTAATAACGTAATATCTGTTTTTTCTTATTTGCCTTCTTTAGTAAACAATCTTGGCATGTCTTTTTAATGCAATTCGTCAATAATAATTATCAAAAGACATTATGTTAACAATTTCACACACTAAATAACATTTATTAACCTAATTACATGTGCAGAACTAGAAATTATATATTATCAGTAGTTATTTGAATAAAGAGACGTGCTGTTTACTAAATAAGACAAGAGTTAAGAGTTTTGACGACGTCTGTGGTTTAGTGGTTCGAGTATCGGACTGCTAATCACGAAGTCGTGGGTTCGATTCCTACAGGGCACAAATATTTGTGTGATAAACATAAGTGTTTGTGTTGGTCTGGGTGTTTATATAAGTATTATATCCATTGTCGAGTACCCATAGTACCTGCTTAGTTTGGGACTGTGTGATGTGTGTGACTGGTGCTGTGTAAAATGTACCAAAACTATTTATTTATAAAAAAAGACGAGAGAAAAAACAGAACACAATGTGTTATTGAAACAACTGAAAACCTCTATGGGGTCATTGAACTCATCAGTATGAACAACTTTTACAGCGGGAAACTGTGAAATCACGAAAAAAATATCTGCTGTCCTCTACATTTTTGTTCACATGAATCGACATATACAAATGTCGTATCTTGGTAGGTTATTTATAGCAGGACCAACTACACGTACTACATTATTGGACGATTCTTTTGTCATTCTGTAATATCCGAAAAATTCCTTACATTTTGTCGATTTATATGAACACAAATGTAGGGAACAGCAGTTATTTTTTTGGCGATTTCAGAGTTGGTCCCATAGTAAAAGTTGTTCATACTGATGAGTACAATGACCCCATAGAGGTTTTCAATAACATATATACGTTTTATTGAAAACCTCTTAAGGGGTCATTGTACTCATCAGTATGAACAAGTTTTACGTTTACGATTTTAGCGTACTACGCGACAATACTATTGACATACAACGTGTTATTGAAAACCTCTTAAGGGGTCATTGTACTCATCCGTATGAACAACTTTTACGTTTACGTTTTTAGCGTACTACGCGGCAGTACTATCGACATACAACATGTTATTGAAAACCTCTTAAGGGGTCATTTTACTCATCCGTATGAACAACTTTTACGTTTACGTTTTTAGCGTACTACGCGGCAGTACTATCGACATACAACATGTTATTGAAAACCTCTTAAGGGGTCATTATACTCCTCCGTATGAACAACTTTTAGTACCATTACGTTTACGTTTTTAGCGTACTACGAGGCAATACTATCGACATACGAGTTATGACGTGATAATGAAACCTCTTAAGGGGTCATTACACTCATCGTATGAACAACTTTTACGTTTACGTTTTTAGCGTACTACGCGGCAGTACTATCGACTATCGACATACAACATGTTATTGAAAAACTCTTAAGGGGTCATTATGCTCATCCGTATGAACAACTTTTACCATGGGACCAACTCTGAAATCACGAAAAAAATATCTCTTAACGGGTCATTATACTCATCCGTATTTACAACTTTTACGATAACGTTTTTAGCGTACTACGCGGTAATGCTTTCGACATAAGACGTGTTATTGAAAACCTCTTAAGGGGTCATTATACTCAGACGTATGAACAAGTTTTAGTACTATTACGTTTACGTTTTTAGCGTACTACGAGGCAATACTATCGACATACGACGTGATAATGAAACCTCTTAAAGGGTCATTGTACTCATCCGTATGAACAACTTTTACGTTTACGATTTTAGCATACTACGCAACAATACTATCGACACACAACGTGTTATCGACAATCTCTTGACGGGTCATTATACTCATCCGTATTTACGACTTTTACGATATCGTTTTTAGCGTACTACGCGGTAATGCTATCGACATAAGACGTGTTATTGAAAACCTGTTAAGGGGTCATTATACTCAGACCTATGAACAAGTTTTAGTACTATTACGTTTACGTTTTTAGCGTACTACATACTCTGTGGTACTACGAGGCAATACTATCGACATACGAGTTACGACGTGATAATGAAACCTCTTAAGGGGTCACTATACTCATCCGCATGAACAACTTTTACTATGGGACCAACTCTGAAATCGCCAAAAAAATTACTGCTGTTCCCTACATTTGTGTTCATATAAATCGACATAATTTTTAGACGTTTTTAGCGTACTACGCGGCAGTACTATCGACATACAACATGTTATTGAAAACCTCTTAAGGGGTCATTATACTCCTCCGTATGAACAACTTTTACTATGGGACCAACTCTGAAATCGCCAAAAAAATAACTGCTGTTCCCTACATTTGTGTTCATATAAATCCACAAAATGTAGGGAATTTTTCGGATATTACAGAATGACAAAGGAATCGTCCAATAATGTAGTACGTGTAGTTGGTCCTGCTATAAATAACCTACCAAGATACGACATTTCTATATGTCGATTCATGTGAACAAAAATGTAGAGGACAGCAGATATTTTTTTCGTGATTTCAGAGTTGGTCCCATAGTAAAAGTTGTGCGTACGGATGAGAATAATGATCCCTTAAGAGTTTTTCAATAACATGTTGTATGTCGATAGTGCTTTCGCGTAGTACGCTAACAACGTAAACGTAAAAGTTGTTCATACGGATGAGTGTAATGACCCCTTAAGAGGTTTCATTATCACGTCGTAACTCGTATGTCGATAGTATTGCCTCGTAGTACGCTAAAAACGTAAACGTAATAGTACTAAAACTTGTTCATACGTCTGAGTATAATGACCCCTTAACAGGTTTTTAATAACACGTCTTATGTCGATAGCATTACCGCGTAGTACGCTAAAAACGTTATCGTAAAAGTTGTAAATACGGATGAGTATAATGACCCGTTAAGAGATTTTCACTAACACGTTGTATGTCGATAGTATTGTTGCGTATTACCCTAAAAACGTAAACGTAAAATTTGTTCATACGGATGAGTACAATGACCCCTTAAGATTTTTTTTAATAACACGTTGTATGTCGATGCAGTCGATGTATAACCGCGTAGCGTAGTACGCTATCGATATACGTGTTATTGAAATCCTGTTAAGGGGTTATTGTACTCATCCGTATAAACAACTTTTTTACTATGGGACCAATCCTGAAATCGCGAAAAAAAAATGTTCATATGGATGAGTACAATGACCCCTTATGAGGTTTTTAATAACACGTTATATGTCGATAGTATTGCCGTGTAGTACGCTATCGACGTTCAATGTGTTATTGAAAACCTCTTAAAGGGTTATTGTACTCATCCGTATGAACAACTTTTACTATGGGATCAAACATGAAATCGCAAAATAAAAGTTATAAAATAAAATAAAAATGTCTAAGTATATTGTGCCAAAAAATATAAATAACATTAGGTACAAGTCGTCCACGTTACACCGGTTACACGTGCGTCTCAGCCGAGCACTGCTTAGAACTGGCCACAGAGTACATTGAACTCAAGAAAATCGCGAGGATTTTAATCGCAGTGCGGGGTACCTAAAATTTTGTGCGCGAATAATTACAGCGCGAATAAAAATCGCGCGAATAAAAATCGCTGTGCGGGGTAGGCCTTAAGTGCAGTGTCGTCATGCGGGATTATTATGAGAATGCGCGAGCGCAGCCTACGTCACACGGACACGTGGGGGCAGCGCGCGCAGCGAAGGAGGTTTCACTTAAGCATCCAGTTTCATTAAACTGCTGGTTTGATTATATTTTAAATCACAGTCTATAACAGAAAAAGGAACAACTGAAAATCTATAGGTTGTACCTATATAAATAGGCAAAAAAAACGGTTCAGTATTTAGTATTTTTTCTCTGTTTATCAACATATTTTCTATTTTTTTGGTTGTTTAGTAGTGTTGACGAGCTTTAGTGTCTTCAATCAAAAATATATGGAACTTTTTTTAAAGATAGTTCTATCATAAAAAATTTATGAATTACGGTCAAATTTCGACTATTGGGCGACTCGTACATGAATCAGAATGTTCGTAGCAGGGTTGTTACGGATGCCAAAATTTTGACATCCGTGGATGCGGATGCGGATGCGGATGTGGATTTCAATATTTTATAATGTTCTTTCAATTTTAAGTTCACAAATAATAGAAAATCGTATTTTTTTTCGACATTTCACTTAATATAACACAGTAAACAAAGTAACAAACACTGTAATTGATCCACAATGGAAAGCTCATCAATAACTAAAACGAAACAAACATGACGTGTAGGGATCTTGTACCCAATCCCAGAGTGTCTTCTTATTGGTAAATTAGCGAACGAAGATAGCAATGAGTAAAAACGCGCGAGGCACGTGCCACTCCGGCACCGCCTACTTTCTTTACATGTCATGACTTGTTTGTTCAAGTTTGTTGTTATCCATGAAAGCTCCGCATTAAGTGATGCAGATGCGGATGCGGATGAAGATGTCTGAATTAATGCGAATATTCCGCATTTGCGGATGCGGATGCGAATATCCGTAATACCCCTGGGGGCCTACTCGCGTTCGACGAACGACAAACGAAGTACGAACTTTCGTTCCAACAGACACGTAGATAACAAAAATAGACACATAAAAACACCATAAAGAAATACTACGGTTCATAGTCGTATGTAATTGACCGGAGAACAGAGAAACAAACGTTGAAACACGATCACCGGCTGCTAAATCGGAACGTGTTTGACCGGAGTAGAAAATTGTCCGATGAATGTTACGATTTTTCGAATATCGTCAAACGCGAGTAGACCCCTGGTTCGTAGTACAAACTAAAGATACTTTAGCCTTTATTTCAAGTCCATCCAATGGTTGTCTGTAAGAAGTTACTTTAAGCGATAAGACCGCCAATTGTTAGTACTATGCTTATGTTTATTATGACCTGAGATATATTTTTATGGTCGGCAAACAATGAAGTATAGTCTATCTCTCTCTCTACCCATCATGTTTGTTGAAAGAGTTCACGACAAAGTCACGATTTCAGCAGGGGAAAGATCAAAACCACAATGATGTACAAAAACCTAAAGTGATATAATAAACGTGGGTACTCGTACGTTTGAGTGACGTACGAAAATTAACAATTTAAATAACAGTGAGTGGCAAATGACTTAAAAAGCTTAACAAGTGTAAATATTTCAAAACATTTCTCATTCACAAAAGATACTCCTACGGCATTGTATGATACGGATATTTAATTGCAATGCTCTATTCGTATCAATAGCGGGATATTATTATAATTCTCATATAGTTAAGCATGAGTTTAATACGATGAAAATCGACCAAAACTACCCATATGTTTTTTAAAATTTCGCCAATTCAAACCGCGTAATAAACGAAAATCTACATAATAACAGATTCCAATATGACAACCCTTCAGCAACAAATACAGTCAGCTCATAATAAAAGGCACTGCACAATTGCACATACATCTACGCAGACGCATGCGACTCGACAAGACGAGCACACGACGCGGTTTCTAACCAGCTCCGTTTCATTTCCGCCTGTATTTTTGTAAAAATCATATGAATAGTCCGAAAGTGAACCCACCTTGAATATATTTAAATTAATTACGCATTGCTAATGGCAAACGGTCCAAGGACGATTTTTGCATACGTTTGTAACGGCACATAAATTGTTATCTGTGCTGGGATCGAAGTTTTTTATAATGTATTTTGTCATCAACACAAATATTTAAAGTTATAGAGTTGGTTTTTCAAAGGAAAATATTAGTTCTTTTGTAAATTGTTTAGGTAGTAGAACACCTTCAGTGGTTGTCTGTTGTTTAATTTATTACTGACTTTTCGAACTCTGATATTTAATTTACTTCATTTTACGATTCATAACGACCGAATTCGGAAATATTTTTATCCCATCAAAAACATAAATGTGAATAAGAGGTCAAGTTCGGTACCAACAAAGGAAGGATTATCGATTTCGTCAAAAAAGAATTGAGATCTAAATGGGTGTCAACTTTTATAGAGGTTCCTTAGATATTATAGCTGCTGAAATGTTCAACGCTCTTCACTTTTATTAAAATAAAGTTATAGTTAGATTCCTTGCTACTGATAGTTGTACAACTTTGCGAACTTGGCTGACATTACCGTGGGTAAATATTTCGCCAATTTGCTAGATATTTGTTAAGTAAAACATTTTTTTTTCAAATCGTGTTTCTGTGTTTGTTGACATTGTGCCGGGTGTTGGCTGCGCGCTGCACCGGGTCCGGGAGGCTGGCGGACAATGCCGCGAGGGGATCAATCCACCCCTTCACATCTAGAACAGGTTCTGTACAAGTACACTAATTTAAATAAATTCCCATACGACGCATTACGCAAGTGTATATTTGAATAATTCTAACCGATTCTACATTCATCTCGTGGCTTTGAAAAAAATCCGTTAACAATATGCTACACTTATTTTTGGCTTTCGTCCCCTAAAAGTTCGTGATGTAATTTACGTATTCTAGTACAAACAGATATCTAAGATTTTCTTAATGTTAAGAAAGATGTTGAAATATATAAAAAAAACATTTTGTTCATGTAGTAAATCGAATAAATTATTTGAAATAGATAAATATTATTTATCTTTAAAACACGTCACTGAAAAACAAGATTCACTTAATTTATTCAAAACAACAACAAAAATACGACGTAGTTTTCACGGAATTAACATAAAAATAACAAAAAAATAGAATGTGCATTATGATTTCTTGTTTAATAATGTTTTAAATATTTTATTTGAGTTCGATGGGGTAAATTACGGATGGTCAAGCATTTCATGGAACCCACTGTACTGAGTACCGACTATCGAAGGGTTGTTGGTTATCCAAAGGGGATATCACATTGTAGTTTTTGTTCATGGAAACTGATTGTTCTTAATAAGTAATAATAACAGTTATTCGTATAAAACATTGTAACGATTAAACAACACGACGGAAATATTTTGATAAAAAAATTCAGTTTATAAAATGGGAATGTATGTTACAAATGATACAGCAGACATTAAATATATTCTATGTCTATTTATTGAGATACAGGTGTGTAAAAAAATTATGTAACACTTTGGCAAACAGTACCTACTTCCGGTTGGTCATACCAATACTTTAAAGCAACAACTAATTACCAGATCAATTAAGGTTAAATGGAACCGACAATACCTTACGCTGTAAAGGTGTAAATAATTACTTAGCTCGTATCATTAGGCTTCGTTCTAACCGCGCATTAATCAAGCGCACGCGCACGTCGCCGCGCAGTAGTTCTGCATACAGGCGTGTGCGACTAAACTGCGTTTTGTCGCGATAAACGACCGGTCGCAGTCGCGGTGAACACACCTTTACAAAGTGCTAATGCGATGTTTGCATTGCATATTGTTGCGAAGATGTTTTTATCCTTTTTAGGGTTCCGTACCTCAAAAGAGAAAAAAGGAACCCTTATTGGATCACTTAGTTGTCCGTCTGTCTGTCTGTCCCTCTGTCTGCCTCTGTCTGTCTGTCCTTCCGACTTTCAATTCACAATTTTATCAAAAATATCGAACTGTAATTAATATCAAATACTAATATGTTTAAAAAAATATGTTTCTAAATTAATGTAATAAAAAGTTACGGCCTTTCAAAGATTTTAGGCTTTTAGGTCACTGACTCATCAAAACCTATGGGGTACTTCCTGTTGACCTAGTATATCAAAATTTGGCATGATGAATTTGTCTTGTAACACAAATAATGGAAAAAATCTTAAAATTTATGATTCTTTCTTTACTTTGTAGCGAGTTTACCTTTCAGTGCAAGTCGACATAATTATACTGGAAGTATTTAGAATGTTTTGCATTCGATTCTACATGATAAAATTAATATCACTGACTGAAAATAAAGCACTTGATGTTGAATAAGTACATAATATTTGTGATGTATCAGCAGTTTCTTTGTTCACGCATTTTAGTTTACCATGTATTTCTGTCAAGTCCCTACAATTCTGTAAGCACGATGATAAATTTCTGGTACGGAACCCTGACAGCGCGAGCCCAACTCGCTCTTAACCGGTTTTTTTGTAAAACATTGGTATGCATTTTTGGAACAGTGAACAATGTGTTATGTAGAGTGAAAACGAGACTAGCTGTTTGATTTTGACTATATCTACTGGGCGATGGTAAACTAAATCAATATACAACATGTAATAGAATTAACGTAAGACTAGAGTTTCGGTTACTTACCAGTGAATAATTAATTACCAGTTCTGTTAGGTACTAATTTATTTATTTATTTGTTAAAAACTAATTTAATTAGTTATTTAGTTACATTAGTTATTATTAACCTGAAATTAGTTTGTTCAGAATCACTAGGAGCATCGATTGTAATGGTTTTTATACCATGTTCCAATTTACCTTTTTTTAAAAATCCATTTAGGAAAATATGGATAAATAAGGATATCCACTAGTCTCGATTAGTTCCTTGAAGTCCAGAAAGACCAGCAAAATGGGTTACTGTGTGTCAGGCAACCCCTAAACGCCATCCTGCAACTATCCAGCAACCATGTAATTATGTGATTTAAAAAAAAAACAGATAGTACTCATAATATTCAAACTATTTTTGTATTATTTAAACTTTCCTACTGTAATATAAATGTATATCTGTGTGTACAATAAAGAATAAGAATAAGAATATTTTATTGAGGTACATGAGGTCTTGCGTTCATTCTGTTACATGTTGTATATATTGATTCGTTACTCATTAGTTTAGTGAAATATTTTTTGTAGATTGTCCTATAAAAAAGTTGTACTAATAAGGTGCATTTTTTTGGTGCTTTCATATATAATTTTCTTTCTTAAGTTAAAATCAAATCAAATCAAAATGTTTATTTGTGTACACAGGTATTGTTAGTGTTAGGTACATTATAGGTAAACTCTATTATACTTAGTATGATCTTGTATCGAAACAGCAATAACATGCTCATCGTGGTAAAGGATCGCTCCTACAATGATTCAGCCGCGCGCGAACGTTACTGTCGAGCCGCATTTGTTTAACATGCCGCGGCTGCACTGCGCTGCGTCGCGACGTGCGATTAGCTGCCAGACGCCGCACTGACCAGCGGAATCGTAACATGGTATGACATTGATGTGAAGTAACACATTCTAATGAATGGGTAGGTAATGGAAAATGGTCCATTGGCCAGACATAAAGAATAGCACCACCCTTATCTCTTCTCATGGGTCTCATAAAAGGCGACTAAGGGATTCATCAGAGGATGAACAGCACCGTTCTCTGAGTATTTAACCAACCAACTGTGATCGCTAACCCACCTGCCAAGCGTGGCGATTATGACATATCCCTCTCTCCTCCCTCATCCCTGGGGGAGGCCTATGTCCAGCAGTGGACGTCTTTCGGCTGAAATGATGATGATGATGATGATGATGAATGGAGATTGGGTTATTCAATCGCATCCTTATTGACAGAAAAGTGACCATAGTTATGAGCATGCTGGTCAAAAAGTACAAAAATGGTAAAGTTATATAGAATCTTCTATCTATGCTAACGGCAACGCAAAACATTTTTAATTATAGTACCTATGTAATTTTAGAACGACACTGACAGTTCGGCTAATCCACAAATTCAAAGTCGCTCAGCGAGCTATGGAGCGTGCTATACTTAGAGTTTCTTTGAAGGATAAAAAAAAGAGGAGAAGAACCGGAGTGACCGACATAGCTTGTAGGATCAGTAAGCTGAAGTGGCAGTGGGCTGGCCATGTCTGTCGAAGGACCGATGGTCGCTGGAACAGACGAGTCCTTGAGTGGGGACCGCGAATCGGCAAACGCAGCGTAGGGCGCCCCCCGCCAGGTGGACCAACGACCTGAAGAACGTGGCTGGGGGGACTGGATGCGGAAGGCGGAGGACCGAGTGTTGTGGCGCAACTTGGGAAAGGTCTACGTCCAGCAGTGGACTGCGATAGGCTGAGTTGATGATGTAATGTTAGAGCAAGTCTCTTGGGTTTTTCACAACGTCTATGACAGAGCTACAAAGTGAAACGTAGCTACAAGCAAGTACCAATGTACTAGCATCCGCCTCCGACCGTAATCTGCAGTACATAACAAACAATACATTGACTTACACGCCTATATTGATGTCGAATCTCTCATATGAACCTTGGGTTTTGACTAATTACCGTCACGCGATCCCGCCGCACCGCCCGCACCGCACCGCACCGCACCGGACCGCCGCACCGGCCGGTCAAGGCGCACCGCCGCCGCACGTCAGCAGACTGATGCTACTAGTAAAACAATTGACAAAAATTGATTACCTTATTACAATATCCATATAAAAACAACTATTATGATTAATTAGAAACGTGCTTCACGGTACGATAATCGCTGAGAACTGGGCGGACACTTTAAATGGCGGTGACAAAAAACTATGCTACAATGTTTTGTGGTGACAACTGATTTGCTTAAAGGTGAAGATGATGATGATTTGAACGGAAAATCAGTAATAGTTAATGCTCTTAACTAATTGAAGGAATTAGAAATTTCTATAATCTTCGCAACTTAAAACAAACATGTAAGACTAACAAATTTTTACGCTGGTTTTTGCAAAAGTTTAAACATGCCCCATTAAAGTTTCCCGTCGTAGTTTTGAGAAAAGAGAAATACGTAATTCTTTATTATTTTGTAGTTTGAAGAGTACTTGTATGAAGGAATATTTTTAACCGACGAAAAAAAGGAGGAGGTTCTCAATTCGACGCGTATCTTTTTATGTATGACCACGCATAACTTTTTACAGAGTGGTCCGATTTTGATGATTCTTTTTTTAATGGATAGGGTATATCTCGAAGTTGGTCCCATTTAAATTTCAAAATCAAAATTCACCCCTAAGGGTAGTAAAACAGGGGATGAGTGTTTGTTCACCCACTGAATTCTTACCTGTTAACCGATTCTGTTGAAACTTGACACACATAATAATAGTTCTAGACACTACGACATAATGGAGACCTGGAGTTAGATTTTAACCACAAAAAAATGAAAAATAAAACTTTTTAACAAAAAATTGAACCGACGAAAACAGAAACTGAAAAGCGAAAAATAACTAATTATGAGTCGGCGCCAAACAGCCAATCAACGAAGATCATTAAATTACTTTAAATAAATAATCCCCCCCCCCTTTGGGGAGGCCTTTGTCCAGCAGTGGACGTCTCGGCTGAAATGATGAAATAATAAAAACAACGTCTCATCAAACACAACGTGAAATTTTCAACGATAAACAATATTATTATATACTTTCCAAAAATGCGTTCTCCGCTCGGCCACTTGCAACTTACACGCACTTTGCTTGTTAAAAGTTCGTTTGGCGCCGACTCATAATTAGTTATTTTTCGCTTTTCAGTTTCTGTTTTCGTCGGTTCAATTTTTTGTTAAAAAGTTTTTTCATAGAAAATTCAACACCTCTTTTACCTCCATCGTGTTTAATTTTCAAAAAAATTAAAACCACGTAATTCATGAATTGCTTTAAAGATTATATATTTATACCGAGTTTTGACTCCATCCAGCCACGCAATAATAATCTCCTATACAAAATGTAAAACTCTATTGCACTATCTTTTAGAAGTAATACTGGAGGAAGAAAAGATAATTGTTTTGTTTTTACTTTAAAGATTATTTTTCCCAGGTTTTGAGTAAATCGGTCTAGGAGAATTCATACAAACTCCAACACCCTATTTTACACTCTTAGCATAAACATTTCCAAATTTTTTTTCTTAGTAGGTGCTAACGTTGAAAAGGAACCTACTTTCCAAATTTCATGTTTTTGACGTGAGTAGTTCCGGCTCTGCGTTGATGAATAGTCAGTCAGGACATATCTCTTTATAAGTATTATAGATAGGTAAACTGGTAATCTTGGGGGAGACCTTTGTCCAGCAGTGAGACAGTATAGGTTGACAAAAAAAAACTTGGCAGGCGTTATTCTCTAGGTAAGATTTATGGATAAACAACACAACATTTACGTACTCTATAATCTTATCAAGTTTGATATAAAATAATAAAATGTTAAATTAGATTTTAGCTGAATTAAACATTATCAAAATCACACACAAATAAAGTGAAGTGGAATGAAATGGTAACAAAGCTCGTATATTCCGGTGATCAGCGTAAAATCCCGGACGGCGCGCGGCGCAACGGGATGAAAAATGATTATAAACCGAAATCGCTCAAAATCCACAAAGACACGGCGCGTTACCCGGCTTTGTTCGCTTGTCGGACGACATGATTTATCGCTCGCCGGGAATCGAACGCCATGCAAAATGTTGCGTCACGCTACGTTCAGACTACACCTACTGCGAAACTTCGTAACGCCACATACTAAAAACATCCAGTACAAGCGAATTTTGGCACTGGGGTTTTGCTATTTGCTTTACTGAAAATTTTTTTTGTGTATGGGTGGTCGAGTACGTCTATTGGTCGTAGCATGCACGCGTTATAAATCGGACGAATGAGACGTCATTCCGATTCGATACGTATCGGCGGCGTGGGGGACTTAATGCTTAGATTCTCATTGATTAAGTATACCTATTTAGTGAGACGAGGATTATAAAGCTTTTTCTATTGTGGAATATTAAAATATTGTTCTTTGTTAGATAGCTACATTGCCTACAGTTATGTTGTATATTGCACAGTCAAGTTTGGGTAGTTATTATTAAGACACGAAGTGCCGTGTCGTGGCCAGTGGCTTGTACTCGCAAGTTTATGTAGCATTGAAATTTATTAGTAGTTGGAGTAAAATCTTATTGTTTATTACTGGGTTTATGGTGACCAAGGTTGTCTAGTCTTAGTAATGCGCACATTCTTGATAGTTGTCCTTTATAGGGTCAACAGAGATTTGCTACGATAGCAGAGTTTGATATTATTGTAGAAGTGAGGAAATGTGCCCGTACTAATGAGCACCTTAGCAAGTATTTTTACTATTGTCACTTATTTCCTGGGTTAGGTAACTTGGTATTTTGTTTTATTTCTTAGTTTGAAAGTAAAGTAGCATACTATTACAAGGATGGACCGTCGTAACTCCACATCTGAAACAAAGGCTCTCCTTTAAACCTGTAGCATCAATTTCCCAATAGTGGTCGGTTGTGTCTCCGCGACGTATTGTTTGAACGTCACCTACCGCGTGTACAGCGAGACGACACAATGGCGACACGTAGCGGCAGCGCCGTGTCTAATGTGGACTAATGCTACCCGCACCGCACCGCCGCCGCCGCCGCACCGCACCGCACCGCTGCCGCACCGCCGCCGCTGGACCAGCACTATGACACACGCAGACAAAACTGTAAGAGTGCGCGGGTACATTGTTAGAACTTCCACGGATTTACTGATCGAGACTGATCGGTATTGGATGTTGAGGACTATCGAGAAACTATTATTTCTACACATTTGTCAAAGTTAAAGCCAAAAGTTTTTATTTCGAACAAGCATTTACGTGCACTCTCAAACCGTTAATTATGAATCTAGTTGCACGGTTACAAAAAGTCAGTCTGTTAGTTTGGAGAAAAGCTCTATATACTCTTTTCAAATAATAAATAGTACTAAATGGTACTACTTGGTAATAAATGGTGGTGTTGTAGCGACATAATACAATACAATACAATACAAATCCTCTAATAATCCAAAATCGTAATCGTTCTCTATATTCTATAATCTTGGATCTAATCCCTGAAATACTTCACAATAGTCCGTTCGAGAGGATTAAAAATTCAATTTTTGCCTTTTACAGTTTCCGTTAATAAAAGGTGAAAAAACCAAGCTGCTAAAGCAACCACTTCAGTCAATTTTTTTTTTTCAAGCAGTTTTTAGTAATAGAAATGTCTCGTACAAATAATACGGTAGGTACTAAATGACATTTCCAGGTGTTCGCGCGACAATGGACACGTTCTCCCGCAGCCACATCGCTCAACTATTCGGCTCACACGTAAGCTGTTAGAGTCGGAGGATAATGAATACAAATACTCGGCTATTTAACTTCCCTCAAGATACACTGAATATTAATACTTTTCGCTCCGGACCTTTTATTTCAAGGGCAAGAGCTTTGACTTAGCGGCCGTTCACATGCCGCCCGTGTGCCCTACACATTCTCATCCACAGTACGTTTTATAAACGTCACCAGGCCTGGCACGCACTACAGATTGGAGGAAATTCATGACACATGTCTTGGCATGATGTCATGATAGTCTGACCACCAGGACCTACTGGTTTGTTTGGTAACAAGGAGGCTTCTCCAAGGTTCAATAGATATCTGCTTCTTACTGGGTTCAGTTTCCCAATGGATTATTTTACAAGAGACGTAGTCATCACCACCGTAGGCTGGATTACCTTGATGACCTTAGTATAATGCATCATCATCATCATCATCATTTTCAATATCATCATCATCATTTAAGCCGTAAGACGTCCACTGCTAGACATAGGCCTCCACTAAGCATCGCCACACCGACCGGTACTGCACTTGCCGCATCCAAAAAATAATAAACAAATATTAATGCAAATAATACTGCAAAGTATTTAAAAATGTACCTCGGTACTATGATGTAACAACTAAGTAAACAAGTCCATCGCATTACTTCATAAACTTCTAAAATTTGTGCTATTTTATTCCAAGTTTATTATTGTTTTCCTTCATTATTAAATAAATATTGTATGATCAGATCTCAACATCGTCGTGATTATAATTATGATCTTTACAAATAAAACGTTAGATAGTCATCGAGGACATACACGTATCTGTGACATGTATTACTTATAATACACTCTGTGTATGTTATACAGAAGCTATTGTCGCTTTTACATAAACGAGCAACAATTAATTTAATAAATACTAACTACACTTGTCAAAATCAATCAGCAATTAGGAACTCATACAAAAAAAAATTGTCAATGTTGTTGATTGATGTCGACAAGTGTAATAAGACCCTTAAGATACCGCTTTCCTATTTAAAATTCATTGCTGTTTTTCTTCTTTCACATGGACGATAGCTTTCTACGAACAGTGCAATGGTCTGCGAAATGATGCGAATATGCGAAATGGTGCATAATGATAGTGAATCATTAGTGCGTTAAGGTGTTATTTCTGCTTGGCCAATAACAGGTGTTATTGCGGTAAACTATCACTTCCTATACCTACAGTATCCAGCAATTAATCTAGTAGAGCCGCTAGAGGAGGGACGTGATGCAACAGCACTACAACTTTCAAAGGGCGGTAGGTATGAAGATTAGTTATATCCTTATTTGTATCTAGTGGTAGACAATACTACTAAGTAATTAATGATTCTATGCGATCAGTAAAAGCCTGATGTGCCTGTTCTATAAATTACAATGTAACCATCTACTGTACCACATTTTATGCAAATTAATATATAATGATGATGATGATGATGAAAGGTGTGCTTAGGTTAGGTTTGACAACCTCTGTGGTCTAGTGGTTCGAGTGTCGGACTGCTGTTAACGAGGTCGTGGGTTCGATTCCCACAAGACACAAATATTTGTGTGATGAACATAAGTGTTTGTGTTGGTCTGGGTGTTGCTTATGTATTATAAGTATGTATTTACAAAAAAAAAGTATATAAGTATTATATCCATTGTCTAGTAGGTACCCATAGCACAAGCTCTGCTTAGTTTGGGACTAGATGGTGCTGTGTAAAATGTCCCAAAGATATTTATTTATTTATTTAGGTAGGCCTAAAGCACTATTATTACATTGGTAGGTACCCTCGTACTTTTCGCGTACGCCAATGACAACAAATTATTTTTACGGTCGCCATATTATGTTGCTCATTTTCAATACCTAAAAGAAAATATATATTTCCCTAATCGTTACGTGAATGTCCAGTTCTACTGTTGCTTAACTGGGTATCAGTCCTGAAAAATTAAAGCATTTCTTGCTGAACTTAATTTAAACTTTTGTATTTAAATTTACCTTAATATGCTAGTTACCAAATGGTGGTATCTAAAAATATAGGTATCGTCATGAGGATCCAGCGTTAGGCCCCCCACACACGCGCTACTACGCACGGCGACGTCGCGTCGCGTCGCGTCCAGACCAGCGCGCGTGACGAGCATACCACACGTATGAGCTACAACAATAACATACAGAACACTCAGTAGGAATAAAGAACAACAATACTAACAGAACTCTCTCCCTATTCTGCCTATCAAGCAGTGACGGACCTAGGCTCTGTTAAAGCAGAGATAAGTAATGTCAGTTAGTTAGGGGTAACGAAGCCGCTGATGAACTCGCTAGAGCTGGTGCGGAATGCCCCACTGTAGGGCCGGAGCCAATCTGTGGGGTTCCGAAATGCATCACCTCGGCTATTCGTAAGGACTGGGGAACTCATCAAAGTATTAGACTTTAGGAAAAAACCCCAGGCCAAGAGCACTCGAAAGCGCTTCTAGTAGGTTTCAGGAAGAGATTTACAAAAGAAGCGCTTTCGCTTAACAGGAACCATTTAAGGATCCTGATTAGAACCCTTACAGGGCACTGTAAACTGAACATACATCTACACAGGATGGGCCTCACAGATATCATAGTTTGCGGATTTTGTCGCGAAAAGGACAAAACGCCTATTCATATCCTATGCGAATGTGATGCAGTGCAACACATTAGAAGTCAGCATCTTGGAGGCCACACAATCTCAGCTGATGAGATCAGATCCTCAAACCAAGGATATAGTCGACTTTATGGTTGGCCTGCGGCTTGGAGAGGTGCTGTAGTCTACTATTAGAGGCGTTACAATAGATCTTTTATGTCGCAGTGACATAAGGGACTTGCAAAGACCTTTTTCCAAAATAATAATAATGACTCTTTTTCCAAAATAATAATAATGTCAGTTGTGCTTTTTTTTTTTTTTTTTGCCCTGGGGAAATCCTCATGGACGCACTCCGCCCGGGGTAGGCGGAGCCAGTGTCGGACTCTTACCGACTAAAACCACCACGGTGTTCCTTCAACTACCTTAGCCGGGGGCGTGGGAACCCGTCAGTATTCACACAACCACCCCCGACAGGTCCTGGCCCGCCTCAAGCAGGCGAGCCCCTTCTCCCCGTGCGGCCTAACGTTGGCCGCACCCTCCTCGATGGCACACACGGAACACTGCACGCCACCTCACCTCATGGGCCTTTACCAGCTACGCCAAATACGCCGGCTGTGCCAGCTACGCCAGCTGCTGGTCGGGCAGCAGACTACCCCGAGTCTGCTGCTCGCAGGCCCTACCTCCCGTAATTTTTATAGAGGTTTTCTTCCTCGCGGTCCGGGCGGTGAAGCCACGACCCTCGGTCCCAAGAGGCGCGAGAACACTACTCAGCGGGCAGTCCTGGGGTTACGAGATCGACGGGGGCAGGGAAGGACAGTCCCCCCGCTGCCTGCCCAGTGGCAGGGTGAGTGCACACCAGGCCCGCCCCTGCTCCTCCACTGTGCCCTCTGCTGATATCAGAGGGACACGTGGAACAACTCCCGACTGGCCCAGAACGGGCCCCTCCCGCGCCAGAATATTCGCCACAGGCAATAAAATCCCCCGAAGGTTAATCCCTCGACAGGATTTTATTGCCCGTGCCCAGGATGCACGGGCCAAACAACTGCCGATCCCTCTAGACGTGTCCAGAAGGACAAGCAGCCGTCAGGCACACGAGGAGGTTTTCTGGCCAGCACCCCAATGTCAGTTGTCCTAGTCTTTTTGATTCCATGGTGCTGCTAGCTGTCACGTGGGTTGGCCGCTGATGAGTAGCAGTGGCTGTTTGATAGGTAAAATAGAAAAGTCTCTAACGACTAATACATAATATATAGTTAACGCAAATTTATCGGCGCCATGCGAGACCTTACTATGTGGTATTGTATGAAGTGGACGTTCTGTGTGTAGCTATATGTTCTTTATGCAGAGGTGACTACACTCTAGTGTTTGTATTGTAACGACTCATATCTCGTTCTTGAAGACAAACTTTTAAGTTTCAATCGTCAGTCGTTAGCGTTTCGACAGCCTTATTGTATCGGGACTTGAATAACATTATATTTTCTATAGCTGCAACTTCATTGAGGAAAGCTTTTATGTCATATTTATAAAACTTTGAATACTGCCGTATTATTTCATGGATAAAAGATAGAATTCTTTATTTGCCTGAACTAGTATTTTAAAAGACTTTAATCTTATTTAAAATTCTTCATGTTTTTCCTTAATTTCATTTTCATTAATTTCATTCATTAGTCATTATCTCGGACAAATAAAAAATGGCGGACGAAATCTCGCTAAGAAAAGATTGAAGCACTTCTTTTTTTCCTAAACCCACATATGTAATTTTTCTGAAGACTTATTGATACAAAGGAAATATATATATTTTATTATATGTATAATGTACACAGGTATTTATCTATTTTTATTATATGTAATTATAAGTCCGTAGTGCGAAACATATTTTACTACTAGTGCATCTACCTTATTCTTTGTCTCTGCATTACCCTAAGGTTGTCTGGTAGAGAACGCCTATGGCGTTAAGACCGCCTTTGTACCCTGTTGTGCATAAAGAATTAAATAAATAAATAAATAAAGAAGTTAAATGAAAAACCGTGAGCTAGAGTTTTTCTGTAACTTCTAAGAAGTTTTCACTTCTTCAGTGTAAACCACAAGCACTCATTACCAATTCCTATAACAGAAGTCAATAAACACTTTTCCCACTACGCTACACGTCATAACTTCGATATAGTATAGCATCTCTACAGGACTAGTTCTGTTACAAAGTATCGAATGTTAACCCTTATCGCGCTACTACGATATAAATATCATCTGTAAATTGTGAGACAATCGTTAATCGATAGACTGATATTTATATATTATAATAAAACAAGTTTAACAGGATTATATCGCGTATATTATTTAGATTGGTTTCCTGACGTTTCGAAAGCTTAAAGCTTTTTTTATAATGTGTAGTGATGGCGAAAATCTAAGAAATTATTATTTTTATATTATTAACAGACAGTTTAACACCGATATCATAATCTTTGTAAATGTACTTAGCAGGTGCACTTGTGAGTGAACTTGGCACATATTACACATTTCACGGAATACTACTACTGGTTCTTATTAGGTATCCACGGATTAGTAGGTTATCTTCAGATGGACAGCGTTCCCACAGCTAGGCATGGCGTGGAATAGATGCAGCGCTGTCGTTTCTGGGAAGCGATCGCTGTCCCACGTCAGGTCCTTGGGTTGATCACGCAAATACATAATTCACAGCTATTTAACATAGCAATGACACTGACGCGATGACGGTGTGCTAGCAGTGGGTTAAGTCTGTGTGCAGTCTTAGATAAAGTGTAGAGTAGAAATAAACAGTCTATTATGTTGTATGAATGTAAAAAAAAAAAAAATTAGTAAATGAATATTTGAATTATGTTTACATGTAACCGGATAAATATGATGATCATTTTTGTCGTGCAAAAGCTAAATGCAAACTCACAATATTATTCAATACATAGAAACATATCTTCTTGTAATTTAACAGTATTCGCACCGCGGCTCATCACGTTATGTAGTATACAATAAAAATTTGCAGGTCGTGTAATAACGCATCCAGTTTTTATGGACAAAACGGAATTGAACATTTTGAGCTGTCTTCTATGCGAACTTGCTCATATACTACTACACCACCGAAGAAAATAGTGAATCCGACAAAACGGTTTTGTGAAATGTGTGTAGTGTGAATACGCTGTTAGTTGATCTACTGCGCATGCGCATGCCGCACAGTGACGTGACGCGAGTCGCAAATTGCGCAATTAACAGATACGCTAATAACAGATATTCAGCGCGGGCTTTAAACAACTCCGAGTAAACAATATCGACGCCGTAATCATGGGCGTCACCGTTTAATGGACAATCACTGCAGACACGATGACTTTTCCCATCATTACTTGATGAGACAATAAAAAAGTACAATTGTACTGTGGGTATAAAAAAATAAGTGTTAATCACTGAATTTACCTAAAGATTATATACTACTATATACTACTACGGTTTCATTTCAGATTTACGTGGAAAAGTTAATACGATAATAATTAATAAAATAAATCACACAGTGGGCATTCAGCTATAAATTTTAATTCTCAGACAAATAATAGCGTTCACGAGCGACTCGTGTAAGTGACGTACATATTTAAAACTGCTTAAAAACTTTAAAATTCGTATAGAGCCGTCTACATCGCTATAAAAAGCTTGAAACTAGACATGGTAATTAGTATAAAAAGTACAATAAAGATCATAAATAAAATAAATAAAAATTAAAAAGTATTGTTGAATTTGCAGGGTTACAATTATTATTATAAAAACCATATTGGCTGATTACACGTCGACGTAGCATCGCAAATGTAACTCGAGCACTAGCCATTGTTTATGTTTTAAACAACATGAAAAAAAAACAAGATTTTTTAGAACTAAGCATTAAGGAAATCTACATACAGCGCTTGTGGCTATTACCATACTATTATATTTTGTTCTATGCTATTACTTAGTGTGAATTTGGCAAAGAAATATCAATAAAATAGCTAAACTAAATATTAACTATGATAGATAACTCTCTAATTCTTTAACTAAGTATAAAATTATTTTAATGAATAAAATTGTAGTTAAGATAGCAAAACTTAATACTGTTTCTTCATATTAACTGTTTCTTTTCAGATTAACACGTATCATTGACCTGAAGCAGAATTTATTCAATTTATAGAACAAGTTCTTTTTAGAACACGCTTCATAGAACATAACAAAGTATATCTGCCAAGTCTGAATTCACTTTTAAAGTAACCTGTGTCGTCCATAAAACAATCAGTTTTGGCCACCAGGCTCGATATACCATTGCGTTGGTCGCGGTCATTACCCGAATTCGGCGCGCGCGGCCGGACAGACACAAGACAAAGAAAGTGCATTTTCCTACAGACTACAGTGTAATCGTATATTATTTGGAGCGGCATGCATAATTCATGAGACTATGATACGTGGAGTAAGGTTCACGAGTAACGACAGCAAATACGCTCTACACTGATTTTTTTGTTAAATTTTTCTTGCAATAATAGTTTTGTTTTTGAGAAAATATTATTTTTATTTTTTTGTGTTTAGTGCAGTGTATGTTCATAATAAATCTTCGACAAAAAAGAAACGTGAAAAGATTTAGTATCTACCAGTGAACATCAAAATATATAAAACAGAAAAAAAACCAACACTTGATTTATTAAGCATTTTCTTTGTTAATTATAAATGGAAAGCTGGAACAACAACAGTGTAGCTCAATTGTAACACCATAGATCTCAATCATTCCGCAGAGCAACGATAATTTGACGGCGGACGAGCTTATGAGCTCACATCAGCTAAATGAGCATTATATACTGCTAAATAATTTGAGAGGAATCCATACAAACGTAGTTATTTATGAAGAAACAACGCCGTGTGCCGTCGGGCCGTGGAGCGGCCATTGCAATTATATAGGTATTTGTAATTAATAATGTGAAGTATTAGTTACACGCGATACGTGATGGTGTGGCTTTTTGTGTCACTCTGCAAATAGGAAAATTCTGGGTTGTACGAGTAACTACTTGATAATTGAATGGAGTTAGCTGGAATTCTTATCATTGTTAAACTTAATTATGATAGGAAAAACAATGAAAATATTGTTATTTATTTAGGTGTTTATTTTTATTTTTATAATTATTCTTAACCGGCTTGCGTTTGACCGCCACCTCACCTGATGTTAAGTGATGGTGCAGTCTTCACTCGAGCCTTGCAGACCACCAGATTGTACTTCTCGGGAAACACTGACAAGGCAAGGAATTCCACTTTATGTTCCAGTCTGGTTCTAGTATAGGAGTTATTAAATACTTTACCAACTTAATTGGTACCTTCCTTCATAGAATTTTATTTGTTTATTATTAAACTAAATATCCTCCTTCCATTCAAGTTCTTTTAGTGGCAATAAAATTGCAATTAGAACTATATTTTCTTATTTTTTTCAAAAAGTTACTTTTCGTGTAGTCGGTACACCGCGTATGTCGGTCGGTATCTAACCGCGGTGGTTTGAGCCGAGCGGCACTTATCGCTTATTGTTGCTAAGTGTTTATTTAAATATCGCTCGCCACCGCGCCGCACCGCGCCGCGTGGACAGCTATCTGCACATCTTGCACTGGACGACCATCTGATAGATAGATTAAGCTCAGTGAGCATAAGCACTTAGTTTAAAACCCAATTTCCATTAAACTACAAAAAATGTATAAAGTCTGATTTGACAGCTATCAAAATTCTCTATGTAGGGATGGGAAACAAAAATCTATTGCTTTAAAAACCGATTCACGCGTCGCGTCACATTGATTTACATCGAGTTTTTAATAGTTTTATTTTAATTACAGTTAAATTGTTTTAATTATAATATAATGAGGGATGATAAGTAGTGTTGTCTATTAGTTCTACAATATGTTGTTGTTGTTGAGTTATGACTCATTATAACATAATGCATCGGAATAATGGTAATATCAAAAATAACAACTAGAAAATAGGTGAAATTGGCAGTATTCTAATGCAGGTATTATTGGGATCAGACTCTGTTTTCATATGCATAAACATTTTATTTCTTTTTAATTAATGTAATATTTTGTAAAAGTTTCGACTTTTGGGAACATAATCGATTATATTGGGTCTCAAAGCGGCTTTAAACGGTCACAACACTACGGCAACGAACCCAAGGACACAACATTGTAATGACGTCCTGTCAAAATATTAAGCAACGATTAATTCGTGTTTTTGAGTGCATTATTCCAATAAAAAGTGAAACTTGGTGTTTATGAATGTTAATCATTGATGAAGTGTACGGACGACATAACAATTATTTTCCATCATGAGTTTAATTTTTCGATTTCTTGCATGTGTACAAAGTTATTGCGGCATGTATAATAACAATAAGAAACGTCAAACTCAATATAGATTTTTAGAAGTGTAAATAGGTAAATATATTAATGAATACATC
This sequence comes from Asteroscopus sphinx, assembly GCA_949699075.1. Taxonomy (NCBI): domain Eukaryota; kingdom Metazoa; phylum Arthropoda; class Insecta; order Lepidoptera; family Noctuidae; genus Asteroscopus; species Asteroscopus sphinx. The sequence goes on from OX453006.1 coordinate 565,685, forward strand.
TCAATTTTATTTTCTAAGACCTTTGGATTTTTTTAAATTCACATTTGGATGTAGGGAGTTGTTTACAATAACAATATAATATAATGTTTATTTCAAAAACTTAGTACATTTGTTTACAAATATAATGCTTAATTTTAAGACTATGTGCACAAAAGTGTTAGCCTTTGAGGCCGGACTAGGCATAACCTGTATTTCAGCCCTCAATGCCTATTTCCTTGAGTTACAAATAAATAAGAAAGATATTTTTTATAGATCTCGTGAAATTTAGATGTACTACAATTTAGAAGGAGAGAATCATTAAAATTAAAAAAGGTTCCATGGTAGATTTCTAGTGGGTCCCGAAAAACGTGCAACGCATCGCGGCAGACCCAGGCGAAGATGGTGGGACGAGCTGGACTCGTATAGAAAAGACTGGTCCACGCTTGCACTTGACCGGAAAGAGTGGAATAATAAAGGGAGGGTTTTGCCCTGCAGTGGAACAATATAGGCTGAAAATAATAAATAATAATAATGGTAGTTTGGTAGGTGTGTAGACTGTCCTCTCTTTGTGTGTTATGAACGTGCAATGCCTATTTCTTAATAAATTGTTATGAACAACATATTTATATACACCGATGAGTAAAAAGGTCCATCGATGTGAAAATATACTTTCTTAACAAGGCACATGGAAAATATACTTTCTCCAAAAAATATACTTTCTTAACAAGGCACAATACAAAAAATTTCAAGCGACTTTCATTTAAGAAGTCAGTCTCGCATATTTTTCTTTGTAATTTCTATTTTCCAACAAACAATACCAGTTTCTTTCGAAATAATTTCCCAAAAATACGTAAAACGTTTTCCTAGTTCCATAAATACACAGTTATGTATACAACGGTCGGCTCAGCTGGTCGGTACCGGTGGGCACACTCGCCCCTACGTTTATTAAATTTTGCTAAAAGAAAATTTAATTAAGAGAGTTTTTCTTTTTATTTCACACCCCAGATTTCATTATTGGCGCAGACCGCGCGAAAGGGTTTAGTTTGTAGACACTGGTGTTGTTAGAGAGGGCACCAGGCCGCTTACATGTTGTTATATTTAGGATTTTTTTTACAATGCTACAACAAATAGTTTTTCATGAAAGTCTGCAAAAGTAAATTACTGATAAAGGTTCTGAAATAAAAACTCCTCATATTTTTATATTGCTAGTTACAACAGACGAATTTTAATCCTCAAACTTTTCCCTATGTGGCAAAACAGCTCAACGAGCTTGAACTACTTTTTTTTTTGAGGCGGAGAAAATGTCTATCGCCTGTCACGCCATCCGGGGAGGTAGCGTGGTTATGTGGGTTTTGCACTCATTAAAAACTCCGTCGTGTACCTACTCTCGCCTTGGTAGTTGAGCCACGGGAACTGCAATGCATGGCATTCGCGACCCATCCAGCGTAGCCCATTTTCGGGTCCCTCTTCCTGTAATGACGCTCCTTAGGCGATGTCTGGGCACACTTGGGACATCACCACAACTCAAAAGCCGTGCACGCCCGCATTGCACTGACTCCCCATCCCCGTCCATCGTCCGCTGGCCTCTGTTAGGGCGGCATCAGTTCGGCGTAAAGCCGCCTGCGCTAACCCGTCCTCCTGCGGCGGATTAGATCAGCGAAGATGACCACAGCCGGCAGCAAGAGGTCTCTCCCGATTGCTGTAGTGAGAGCACGGCGCCGCACCACGCAAGCGGGACAGTATGCAAGGGTATAAAGGGCCGCGACCTCACTACAGCCACACTGGTAGCGCATGGGTGTAGCCTCCCGTCTCGCTACTTTATGCAGGTATTTGCCAAAGCAACCATGCCCCGACAACACCGGCACCAGACGGAAAGACAACGTTCCATATCGCCTCAGTACCCATTCTTCAAGGATTGGCTGGATAGCCCCCACAGTCCAAAGACTGGGGCGTTTCCAGCGTCTCCCTCCATTGCACCATTTTGGCAGCCTGTGCCTCCCTACGCCACGTCTTTATGATTTTAGGCAGCGGGCGTCTGCCACTTTCCGCCTGATGGTCCGCTCCGATAAAAGAAACTATGTTCAAAATTCAGTATAGTTTAGAGTTTTTAAACAGGTTTTTTGAAAAAAAAAAAAACATTTCTATCTAATACTAATATAATCTTAATTAGAAGACGTGATTTTGTTTTTCTGATATTGTTATGAAGTAGATAATTAATGTATAATTCGTCTTAATATTATTTATTTTATTTTATTCTTCATGCACAACTGGATACAAAATTAATTAAATTAATAACGTCTTAGGTTTAATTAAATTACTTATGTTTTGTGTTAGCTATTTAGGAGTAACTGGGTTTGCGTAGTCTGTCCCGTACCTAGCTCTGCGCACCCCAGTGCGGCGTACGTGTAAAAAGTGGAAAGTGAAATATAAAAAGTAACAACAGTTTGGTCGTAACTCGGGATCTGTTGTTGAGAACGATTTACGACGTCGCTTATTAGGAGTACAGCGACGCCTTTATTAATAACTGCACCCTTCGCCTTCGGTCACTCCATCATGCTTTGTAATTAAAAGTCATATTATGGAGCTACTATATGACGTTGCAATTTTGTCTTAACTACGAATAGACCGATCTATTATACAAAATATATGGATAGCAAAATTTGACATTTTCGTAAACACATTCACTGGCTTCAAGCATTTTAAACTTTTAACATTTTCCTCACCATATTACGAATAACAGTCTGTGGCTTGACATTTAACAAGTAGCCTTCTTTCTCAATGCTAATATTTTTATTACACATCCTCCTTCGTTCTCTTTTAACTTCCTCTATAAAAATCCTTCAACGAAATAACAAGAAAAACTTTAAGTGAGCAAAATTTTACACATTTGTCACAGTTGTAATCCGCGGAGCCTCCTTCCGAACAATAAAATAAAATAAACGGCAAAATGAATCACGCGCCGATTCACCTGTCATAACATAATACGCAAAGAGAAGTATCTGAATAATTTTATACGCGACGTTATAATAATGTTAATATCTTCAGGTATGTTTGTTATATCTCTATATCTAAAACGTCGGCGTTTTAAAGGAGTTTAATAATTTATTTTCGTAATTTATCATTTAAAAAATGAAGAATGCAAGCACAACGTATATTTTTGCTCAATTTTTAGGGTTTCGTACCCAAAGGGTGCCAAACGGGACCCTATTACTCTCACTACGCTGTCCGTCCGTGCGTCTATCACAGGGTTACCTATATCTTTTGAACGGTAATAGGTAGCCGGATGATATATTATTATGTTGCTATGACCGCTATCACGAAAAATATTAAAAATTAAAAAAGTATAAAGCCAACGGGGATCCCCATACAAGAAACCTCGAAAAACATGCATATTTTTCAACGTTTTTGTTCCTGCTCTATCTTAAAAACGGTAATACATATTAGCTTCAAACTTGATTTGATTATAGTGCATACTATGAAGTTTAGGAACAAAAAAAATTGGGCAAACATAGACATATGTGGGAGAAAAATGCATGTTTCTCCAGGTTTTTTGTAACCTTTGGTTTTAGATTTTATTTCATGTTTAGTATTTGTCGTGATAGACGTCATAGCTACACATAATCTGAGAAAATTTCAACCAGCTACCTATTACCGTTCAAAAGATACGGAACCCTAAAAAGTAATTTTATTAATATAAATACCGTTAAATGCTACTGATGAGCATACATAAATATTTATTCTAAAAATATTGTATATTGATATGTTAAAGATTTTTGATGAATAAAATTATAGACTGTTTTAATAAAATCAAGTCATAGAATCACAATAAGCTACAATAGGCAAGCGGAACTATACAATTAATGATGTCGTAAATTAAAGAAGTGATCAACATTTAAATCATTCGTAGTTTATGCGTAGAGATGTCAGATCTGGTAATAGTGTTCTGGTATTTTTAAAACTAGGAATAATTTATATAAAAAAATACTATAAATATCAAAATTGCACAAACTGGTGGAATATTACAAACGGCATTTCCATTATTCCCTATTTGCTCAATCCTCCAGGAAATTCGCATGGAGGCTAACACGTAGACGACCTTTAAGGAGAATTTAGTCTAAACGAATGGATTTCTACTCTCTAGGATTTTGATCCCATCCTCTCTCCATGTCTTACATATTTAAATTATTCCGAATTAAAATCGTATTACCTAATCATGACATTTGTAATATTGATTTATAATTTCTTCCGAAATCATTATAGAATACATGACCTTTCTAATATTTCTAATAATACATTTTTTTTTTTCTATAATATAATTTTGTGTGCCTTAATTGGTAGAACATAGTGAACTGCACATTCACTCAACATCTTGCAATGTATATTTTTATGTACTTACCTACTTTGTTCAGCAATAAAGTTTTGAATTGAATTGAATTGATTTCAGAAAAATCATTACTTATATCATTCAAGACATTATTATTGCATTACAATTGGCACAGGCTCGTCTGTTTTATAAAATGTAGGTAACGTAAGGGGATTTAGAGCGATATTATGCTGATAGCATCGATATATATGTACTACGTACTAGATGTGGTATGTATAATGTGTATATTTTATTATATGTATAATGTACATAGGTATTTATCTATTTTTATTATATGTAATTATAAGTCCGTAGTACAAAACATATATGACTACTTTACTGGTGCATCTACCTTATTCTTTGTTTCTGCATTACCCTAAGGTTGTCTGGTAGAGTACGCCTATGGTGTTAAGACCGCCTTTGTACCCTGTTGCGCATAAATAATTAAATAAATAAATGTGCTGTTCAAAAGAACAACATGGTTACACAAAGTTGTGGTTCCGGAACCACACTGTCATCTGTCATTAGTTCACTTGACAGCTGTCTCGCGAACACACGTAAATTTTATCAACGGTTGCGTCAACTGAATTTGGAACAAGCTGCTTATATGAGATCGCGTGTCTATATATTGACGTCGTTGGCTGATAGTTAATATACAGGGTGGAAATATCGACCGGGACGCGGAGGAAAAGTACATTAAATATAGAAGATAAATGATGATGGTGATGATGATGATGATGATGACGACGACGACGACGACGACGACGACGACAACAACGACGACACGACGACGACGACGACGATGATGATGTTGACGCAGTAAAAATGCATTTAATATTTTCATTGAAACTTCGATTATCTGTAAGTCTTGCAAAATCATAACTTCCAAAACTTCAAACTGGAATATCTTTAATTCCTGACTTCCTTTAAATTGAAACCTTAAGGAAAAACTGTTCAGGAATTAAATCTCTATATTTTATCTTTTTTTTTATGAGTAGACGCAAAAAAAAGATGCCAACAAAAATTTGTTCGGGAGTTCGCCATTGTTCTTTTTTTACCCAAATGAAACATTCTTTTGTTTAAAAAAAAAGTTAGTTTAGGAATAACTGCATTCACAGATTTTTTAAAAACTTAACAATCGAACCAACTAATTATGCAAAAAAATTACTCTCACTACTTTATTGTAGGTAGTAATCGATAACGGGTCTATGATAAGGATATTAAAATCTCTCGAATAAACATTGTATCATTAAAGAAGACCATGAAATCGTCAAATTCGTCCAACATTGCCTAAACACTACATGTTACACGAAATTAATTTTTCCATTAATTAATCTGTGCTTTTATGAAAATGGATCTCGTTTCGAGAAACTTATCCGTTAAATCTATGGATCAGTTGTTTCTTTTCGTGATTTCAGGGTTGACCCCGTAGTAAAAGTTGTTCGATAGCATTCCCTGAATGAGCTCTTACAAAATATGAGCACGCATTTCTGATACACGTTGTACATGCCTGTAGCAAAATATGAGCACGCATTTCTGATACACGTTGTACATACCTATAGCAAAATATAAGGACGCATTTCTGATACACGTTGTACATACCTGTAGCAAAATATGACCACGCATTTCTGATACACGTTGTACATACCTATAGCAAAATATGAGGACGCATTTCTGATACACGTTGTACATACCTATAGCAAAATATGAGCACGCATTTCACATACACGTTGTACATACCTATAGCAAAATATGAGCACGCATTTCTGATACACGTTGCACATACCTATAGCAAAATATGTGCACGCATTTCTGGTGCACGCATTTCTGATATATGTTGTACATACCTATAGCAAAATATAAGGACGCATTTCTGATACACGTTGTACATACCTATAGCAAAATATGAGGACGCATTTCTGATACACGTTGTACATACCTATAGCAAAATATGAGCACGCATTTCACATACACGTTGTACATACCTATAGCAAAATATGAGCACGCATTTCTGATACACGTTGCACATACCTATAGCAAAATATGTGCACGCATTTCTGGTGCACGCATTTCTGATATATGTTGTACATACTTATAGAAAAATATGAGCACGCATTTCTGATACACGTTGTACATACCTATAGCATTTCACATAATAATTTTAAATAAGATATAAATAAAAAAATAAAAAAAAAATACTGTCACGAAACATGCAAAACAAAGACTTTATAATATTATGACAATGACAATTATTATATTTCCTCACGATTGTGTTTAGTGAGGTTCACATTGACTAGTAAGAAGTTTGCAAGTTTATATTATGATGATAATTATTTATTAAATGTTTTAATTTAAATTTCTATTGACAAGGTGCATATTAAAAATTAATTTGTAATCGCTTAGCTAACGGCGCGGGTAAAATGTCGCTTATGATTAATTTGGCGCATGTCAAAATGATATTAATGTTTCATTCTAGTTTTGTTATTCATTAGTTAATCTGCATGAAATCAATTAAAGATTTATTATTATTTGCGTGTGGTCGCAGGTGTTGATTCACCACCATCAAATTCCATGCATGGGCGTCACATAAACTATTTTTTTTCTGAAAGATTGATGTATAATTCATCTGTATAACAATATAAAATAACAACATAACATAACATCACGCCTGTATTTCCCCGAAGTGGTTGGCAGAGGTGTAATAGTACACAATAAAGTTTTACAATAAACTTACGATTACTGATGAACCACCTGCTTAATTAATTTGTTTTTTTGTCATTTTTACACAGCACCATCTAGTCCCAAACTAAGCAGAGCTTGTACTATGGGTACTAGACAATGGATATAATACTTGTATACTTTTTTTGTAAATACATACTTATAATACATAAGAAACACCCAGACCAACACAAACATTTATGTTCATCAACCATGAAAATCGAACCAACAAGAATCGAACCCACTACCTCGTGATCAGCAGTCCGACACTCGAACCACCAGACCACAGACGTCGTCATTTTAATTTAAAAGTTTCAACTAAAAAGTTCTCAATGAAGCCTATCACATTCACAGCCTCCATAGTGAATGCTGATGTTAAATCGAAAGCCTGCAGGAATATAATAATTATAGTATAGCACCGTCACCTATAGCACAGGAATAACATAATAAAGCACAGATATAATGTTCTCTATGCCTATAGTTTATGGAGCGTTGCAGTGTCGCGGGGTCTACGGTATATGCCTAAAACGCTACGCAGTAGTACCAGTCAGGTACGTCTTTGTAATGGAGTAGAATTTTTAAAGATAACGAATAAACTAAAATCATTTCATTTGCATGAATTGCGGTACAGGTAAAGGTGCTGCAATAAAAAAAATGTCCTACACATTTCACCATTTTCGGTGTACAAATATTACACAATGTTCCATGCTGACTTGTCATAGGTATATAATATTCGGCAGGACCCTTACAAATTTGTTGCCTAACTTGAAAAAATAGGTAGTTGAATGCTTTGCAAATTACATATTTGTATTGAAGCAATACCGACAGCTCTAGGCTACTACTAGCATTAGGTTGGTAATCATTTATTTCGGTCTGTATAAATGTGTATTTCTAGCATAAAACCAAACTTGTACTTCTGTGAATCATTCGCTGTCCATGAATTGAAATTCATTCGGTCTAAAAGCCAGCCAAAATATATTTAAAAAAATATTCAAATGTGCAGATTTCTAAACAAGTTATCTCAACTGTTATTTAAAGATAATTTTAATGATCTAGAAATTTTGCAATAAAATACTGCAAATCGTCGAACACCATTAGAAACTGTGACATTTATTTCGACATTATATTTTAATTTACGCTCTAGACAAGCAGTAGAATATCGAATGGTTAAATGAGTGTTGGGAAATATGGTGAAGATGCCACCAGACTGGTCGACGGCTAACGGAATGTTGTCCACGAGTAGATAAACGTGTAGCATACACAGACGACAGTCAAAATGCTATTTAAGTTCAAACGTAGTTGGATAAACCAAATATTATTACGAGCCTATAAGAACATTGTATAACAGTAGGCTGAGCTAGAAGGTTGCGAGACTTTACTGAAAGCCTAACTTAATGACGAAGATTACATCACGTTGAGAAATTCTAGAATAAAATTAATTATATTGATGACATTTGGATGAGTTTCAGAACACCTTACATTTGACACAAATGTTGATTTAGCAATATGTTAAACTAAAACAAAGATGTCACCGGGTACATTAAAAGTTACGCAAAATGTTATCTTTCGCCCATGAACTGTAGTCTTAAATCTAGCACTAGAAGTAGCGCATAACATCTCAATAATTTAATACTATCTCTCAAATAAAACGGGGAGAGATGCGTAACGGTACATATCGGAGCGATAATAAATCGCGGCTGTAACTGATCGCACCTGACTAGGAGCCGAGGATTCATAGTTTATGAAGATGTAGGGCAATACAGGGGGGTGCAGTACACCGTGCAGGGTGTACAGGGGGTGTCGTAAACCATATTCGTGGAATTATGCATCCCCGGCGAGCAGTACCGCGGTGCGGGGACGCGTCAATATTTGATGGCGCTGCAAATCGATGCACGAGTGGATATGAGCCCTAATCCGTATTTACGATTGTGGGAGATGATAGTTTTTCGTTTGCGGCGCGTTCGTGACGGGTTGAAGGGAAGGGATCAGTGTTACTAGTAAGCTGCAGTTCAATTATTTTTATCGGCCCTAATCTGGTTATTTATGGTTTTTATGCGACAGCTAGATTAATATGGCAAGCTATTGGGTATGTTTTGTCGACTTTCCTTGTATGTAGCCTATAAAGGGCTAGCCTGCATCATCCTCCGAGCCTTTTCCCAATTATATTGGGGTCGGCTTCCAGTCTAGCCAGATGCGGCTGAACATCAGTATTTTACACGGAGCGACTGCCATCAGACCCCCGCAACCCAGTTACTGGGTAATACTGACATTCGGAGGTTAGACCAGTTGTCAAACTTTCAGGCTTCTGACTACCCGTAACGACTGCCATAGATATTCGTATGACAACCGGGACCGACAGCTTAACGTGCTCTCCGAGGCACGGAGGGGTCTCCATGTGTAACGAAACGGTCACCCATCCACAGACTGACCGCCGCAAGTGCAGCTTAACCTTGCAGATCGTACAATCCGCGCAGTCGTTGCATCGCTACGAGCAAAGGGCTAGCCTGCATACCTCATATATATATTTTTAACCTTCATCATAATTGTAATTGCACTATTTATTCATTTTGTTTCGAGCATATAGCACTCGTGGGTCGCAGCTGAAAATCAGCGTTGGGTAGTTAGTACTTGTACTGTTACCTAATATTATGCTGAGCTAGTGGCCTTTTGGCACTCGCTCTTTTCGTTTTTGTTTATTTTATTGTTTGTGCCAATAAACACATTTTCCTTCTTCTTTATTTCTTTCTATAACATAACTGGCGAAATGTGGGTGTACTATTACACCTCTGCCTACCCCTTCGGGGAAATACAGGCGTGATGTTATGTTATGTTGTTCTTTCTTTCTCTGATGAAAGTCATTTTTATTATTTTTGCATCCGTTAATATAAATGTAGTACAGGAATGAATGCATCCGTTCGACTGCATGAAGTCAATAAAAATTACTCGTTACTCAGAAGACGTTTTATTTCATCTTCACCTGAGATTTCATATATTACGTCCTTAAAAACAAAGTTGCTCATAGCAATGTTGGGCTGCATTGATGTACTAAGGGAATTCTTCAGGAGATGTCTATGAAGATTTCTTATTTGTGTATATACGCAGATATTGACATAACAGTGTCTGTTTTGTGATTTAAGATGTCGACTCGAGCTAATATTTTGTAAGCCTGTAGGTACCCAGGGTTTCTTCATAGACTATTCGGCAGTTAGTCGGTAATCAAAGTCCTTATACAATATCGATCAACAATCAATTTAATGTGCTACAGAGTGAAGTACTTCTACACCCTCTAAGGTTAATTATACACTAATATAAGTAACTAGTTATGTATATAAGTGTTTTCTATGCGATAATGATGAGTATCATGCGATGAGCTTGCGCCAGCGCATCGTAATCGTTTCTCTAATTGTCCAGTACTCGCGAGACGATTAGGTACCTCCTAATGAGCTGAATTTGTTGAATATTGTACCAGTTTTCGTCTATATATGCCATCTAAGCTATAGAGCTTATATATTATGGCTAAATCGATCATCAATCATTGATTTACGAAATTAAGAGCGAATGTTATACAGTTTCAGTCATCGATAGCTTTGTAAAAAAATCTGTTGGGAAAAAAAAACTGTAAAGCACGTTAGCAGATTGTTTTCCTCTTACGTTAATAAATAATGTACATGTATTTTAAATTATAACATTTTAAACACGTCGTTCACTTGTCACGCAACCTGTAGGTGAAACCTGTACCTAGTTTAGATAATATTATTAGTAGGTATACCTTCAGTTTGACGGAAACAGGTACCTACATGCGTTCATTGTCCCTGCTTATCGATACACGAGCGGGCCGCGAACTAGTCTTAGTACGCAGCTAGTACACCATAGATAATACATATAGACTAGGCTAATACCTATATACCTACTAACGCACCTCTAAATAACATAATTATAAAATAGCCATTTTATTCAGAAAATACTGATATCAGATATACAACGTAACTTTTTGTTTACGCAATTTGAGAAACTAGTTGGTTCAAAATCACGAGGAGAATCGAATGGGATGTTTTTTTTTTCTAAATCATAAAATTCGTTGCTTTTATAGTCACTATAAGTCCCCCAGTTGGTAGCGGAAAAAGTGAAGAATGTCATGCAGGAACTACCTGATGCACGAAACTAATCGAGACGAACTTTCTTTTCCTTAAGGACGTACTCACTATCCGCTGATGTACTAAATTTAACCATAATAACCAGACTGACTTTAAATATTTTTTTGGGAAAAATGTATTATTATTTTGAGTAAAGAGGTAGGGGTCTTGAACGCCCCCTAAGCCACTGTGACCTAGTAAGATCTATTGTGACGCCTCTTGCAGCATTATAGCACTTCCCCATGCTGCAAGTCAATCATGAAGTCGACTATGACTTTGGGGGAGGAGGATTTGATCTCATGCGTTGAGATGACGTGGCCTTCAAGATGCTGGCTTCTCATGTGGTGCACTGCATCACACTCGCCTAAGATATGGATGGGCGTCTCATCCTTTTCGCGACAAAACCTGCAAACTGTGGTATCACTGAGGCCCATCCTGTGGGAAAAATGTAACATGATATAAAAACTATCCCAATCGATTCTCCTCGTGATTCTGAATAAATTAATTTTGTATATCTTTCATTGTATTCTTATTTTAATTTCTCTTAGGTATAATTTCGTCTAAATCTAACACTTTTGTATCACATATACTAATCTCAACATTAACAAGTCTATGAGTGGGACACAGCTCACACAGCATATACTAATCACTTCGTCACCTATCCCCATTCTCGTAAATTGTCAAGGACTGAAAGTTAATACCTCCGCATCAGAAGCCGGTACCATCCTGCGGGAAAGTGATACAAACGGGTAAGACGTTAACCAGTCAGCTGAGTAACTCAGTTGCTTCTGAGGCCCTTCACGAGTTGACTGTAGTTTACACATCTGATAAATTAGCTTAATGTTTAACCGGATTACATCGCGTATATTATTTTAAATTGGTTTTCCTGACGTTTCGAAAGATTTCCAGCGTTCGTGGTCTTTCGATCGTTTAGAACTGGGTTCCAAACAGGTGGTAACTGCCAACCATCTTCTCTATTCAAATTTGGATTTTTTTAAATTTCAATAGCCTCACGGAGCATTCTAGGTACATATCGGTTTTCCTTCGCCAGGACTTGTGGTTGTGGACAGTTTGGTTTTTATTATAAATTTATTTAAGAGATACGAAATTGTACACAAATTGGGTCAATGAGTTTGTTGTATAGAATGGTTGTATTATTACATAGTGCAGTTCAAAAAAAAAACATTTAGGCTAAAACACTATACTTGTGTAGTAAGTGTAAGTGTGTGGGCAACCGAGTGTAGGTACTGTAATCAGTAAGCATAAGCGCCTAGGCCTTTTTCTAATACTGAACTTTTCGTAGACTAATCGAGCAGTGACATCAATAATGTTTTAGTAATATTGAGGTCTCACCGACTTGTAATCCGAACTCCCACATAACAGGAAGGCTCCGGGCTCCAACTGACTACTCCAAGTGACAAGTCGTTTACCTACGTATCGATTGCGCCTGCGCCTACGATTCAACAGCTACTTTACGCAGTTGGTTCTTTAGTTTGTAATTGAAAGGTAAACTGGTGTTAACAGGATGCTTTTCTGTTTCTCTTCTAGAAACTGCTGGTCAAGCGAGCAACCTTAACAATAGACCAAACTGTATTGAAAACTGATATCGCTAGCCTCTATCGCTGATTAGATTGGATTGTTTAAAAATATCGAATATTTCGAAAATCTAGATCTTTATTCTGCACAGCTAGAAAACAAACATAGCATAATCAGCCCATTACTATCCCACTGCTGGGCACGGGCCTCTTCTCAGTATGGCCCACCACGCTGGCCTAGTGCGGGTTGGCAGACTACACACACCATTGAGAACCTTATGGAGTAATCTCAGGTGTGCAGGTTTCCTCATAGCGTTTTCCTACACCGTTAAAGCAAGCTCAAATTCTGATCAGCACATGAATTCGAAAAGTCAGAGGTGCGGGCCAGGCCTAGACCCTTCGAACTCAGAGCCTCCTGCATAGAAGGCAAGCACTCAACCGCTAGGCTATTTCTGCCATATCTAGGCTATCACTGCTATATCATCAACTCAGCCTATCGTAGTCCACTGCTGGACATAGGCCTCAGGTCGTCGGTCCACCGGGCGGGGGGGCGCCCTGCGCTACGTTTACCGATTCGCGGTCTCCACTCAAGGACTCGTCTGCTCCAGCAGCCATCGGCCATCACTGCTATATATAGACATTAAATTCTAATAATTCTATAAAAAAAAAAAAACAATAGTAGTGTTAGTAAAAACTCACTTAATATCTAGTGTTAGTAAGTATAAAATTAGGTACACAATTTTATTTAAAACAGTGGTGTGGAGCTGCTTCCATCTCCGCTTCATCGGGGAATCCCACCGGTCTGCGAACACACTGAGGGTAGTGTTGTTACTGCAGCGGAGACGTGACATCAGGGAGGCACATCTTTTCATCTTTTTCTAATGAGTGCGGCGAAACCATCAATATTTGTTTTTGTTTTAACAAAAACTGTAAATATTTTAAAATGATGTTAGAAAACAAAGTTCCCAATTTAAAACCCAGCTTTCTATTTTTTCCTAAACATTACCACCAATCACATGTAGTTCTACTCACCTCATTCAGCTAAATTACAAAGATATATGTGGAGTGTTAAAACGGCACCCATCGGTGGCTTATTAAAAAGGTTGTAAAGCCATGAACAGTTAGGTGACCAGTGTGGCCACAGACCCACTAATTAGTGGTATCATAGAGCCAGCGATCTCTATGGCCATCGCACAATTTATGTGGCCGCTTTTTATGGAGCCTGGGTTTTTCGATCGGTCTGATACGAGTTATGATCATCACAAGTTATGATAATGTTCCAGTTGGTGATTAGTTGATAAGTGTAGTTGGTGTGGTGACGGAACCATGTGTGATAAAATAAGTGATAAGTGTCATTTTTTATTAACCGACGAAAAAAAAAGAGGAGGTTCACAATTCGACGCGTATTTTATTTTTTTATGTATGTTCACATAACTTTTTTTTTTATGTATGTTCACATAACTTTTTACAGAATTGTCCGATTTTGATGATTCTTTTTTTAATGGATAGGGTATATCTCCAAAATTGGTCGCATTTAAATTTGAAAATAAAATCCACCCCTAAGGGTAGGAAAACAGGGGATGAATGCTTGTTCACCCACTGAATTTTTACCGATTCTGTTAAAACTTGACACATATAAATGTAGTTCTAGACACTACAACATAATGGAGAGCTGGAATTTAACAAAAAATGTAACCGACGAAAACAGAACAGAAGTGGGTGAACATGCACTCATCCTCTGTTTTCCTATCCTTAGGAGTGGATTTTGAAATTTAAATGGGACCAACTTTGAGATATACCCTATCCATTAAAAAAAGAATCATCAAAATCGGACCACTCTGTAAAAAGTTATGAGTGGCCATACATAAAAAAAAAAAAGATACGCGTCGAATTGAGAACCTCTTCCTTTTTTTTCGTCGGTTAAAAATAACATCAAATAAAACGTGAAATTTTCAACGATAAAAAAATAACTTTCCTAAAATGCGTTCTCCGCTCGACCACTTGCAACTCGCACGCACTTTGCTTGTTTGTTTGGCGCCGACTCATAATTAGTTATTTAAATTAGTTTAGTTAGGAGAATAGTTATTAAGACTAAAAGTTCATTTTATTTTTCGCTTTTCAGTTTCTATTTTCGTCGGTAATTTTTTTTTTTTTTAAGTTTTATATTGATCATGTTGGGTAATGTGAATTTCGTTTCAATATAATATGTATAATTTGAAATGGTGATGGTTTATCCCGAAACACAAGTTGTGTGTGGGAATTTGAAAGTGTAAGATATCTAATATTTTCTTCTTATTGCTGCTTATTACGGAAGATGGAAAGTGAAAATGAGGTGCAAGCGCCACTGTATTGAATTATATTATTACTATTTTCCTGGCTACACCATGTTTATTTAATGTCATTAATTTACATAAATTAGCGGTCAAATGATCCAAAATGACGTGTACCCGTACCAACGTCTCATCGGTAGTCAAGTTTCAAGAAACATTATACCAATAATCTCAACAGCCACTGACTATCATGGTTTAAATTTCGTCAAAATCCAATAAACCTAGCATTTATTTCTGCTATTTATTTATAAATATTACAAAAATATCAGTGAAATATAATATTTATGAGATGATCATATTTGTTCACGATCGCCACTAAACACACAGCTCGGGTGTTCGGGAGTCGTAAAAATATAATATATTAAAATGTTATGATAATGGGCAATTGTGGCCGTTTGCTGGCTATACAATGGTCATAATGATCGGAATGATCATAACGTATCAATCATGTTACAGAGAAGCGATTAAACGGTAGGTGCGATATATCAGGAACAAATTATAGCTGTCAGCAGTTACTGCGCGTACTGATCAAACTGATCGTTCACACGACGCATGTGCATTGTTCAGACCGATCATGCGCGCAATTATATCGCTCATACGACAGCCAAACGGATATTTTTTTTTTACATTTACCTATAGATACAGTAAAATGTTTCAGAATTTATGTTATTAGCTGTCTAGACACATTAATAGAGGATTACAGTAGAAAGTATTTCAGCCTGATTATTTTAATCATTATAAATATTTGCTAAAATTATAGTCGAAATTTAATTTAATTGCTTTATTCTCTATATTATTACATTTTTATAACGGATATAATAAATAGTTTTATTTAGCATTTGAATACATATTAAATTGTGTTTCCGAAACGTCGATGTTAATTTGTGATATTTTGTATGAGGAGAGAAAGAGTGGAGACAATTAAGTTTGATAAGTTAAACAGATAGATACCGCAGCAAGTGGCTGCTCATCCTACGCCCGACGCTCACGGCCTATAAAACACCATTTTATTTTCCAACATGTTACCATTAATTTGGACTGGTTTCGGTTTATTTTTATTATTAGAATAGTTTCGCTTCGATACCGGTTGCTCCCAACTGAAGTCTTGCTAGATAACAGTATTGCTTATATTTATGTCGTCTTGTCGCTAAGGTGGGTTGTCGCACAGGTCCGTCCGATCCGCGGACGGATTGGTGCGGACAGGTGCGGACCGATGCAGATCGGTGCGGACCGATGCGAACCCGTGTAGCCTGATGCGGATCGAGCGGTCCCAATTTAAATATCATAGTTTCATGTTTCATAATGAGTAAAACACGTTTTTGTGGGTTACGGCCGCCGATGGAGTCGTCACGTGTACATAATTGTAGTAAAGTTGAGCGTTCAGCGTGTAGATGTAATTCTTATTTTTATATAATTTAGTCAAAATGCAGCAAAATCAAATATGAAGAAAAAAACCATGGAGTTCAGTAGGTACCTACTTTGCTTAAAAAACTAGCCTACAAAAAAAAAAAAAAAATGAAATTAAAATAAAATTATTTGAATATTAAATAATAATAAAACATAACATGATATAACCAGCCCATTACTGTCCCACTGCTGAGCATGGGCCTCTTCTCATTATGAGAAGGCTAAGGCCTTAGTCCACCACGCTGGCCTAGTGCGGGTTGGCGGACTACATACACCATTGAGAACTGTAAGCACTCTCTGGCGTGCAGGTTTCCTCACGATGTTTTCCTTCACCGTTGAAGCAAGGAATAATCGAATATAAATCCGCACATGAATTCGAAAAGTCAGAGGTGCGGGCCGGGATAGAACTCACACCCTCCTGCGTGGAAGGCAAACGTTCAACCACTAGGCTATCACTGCTTAAATAATAATATGTTAAATAAATTTGTATGGTGACGACGGATTCTCTTTATAATAGTAAAACCACCCCGACTTTGTATTTAACAAGTTAATGTTTTCTATCAAAACAATAGATGTTGCAAATCACAGCAATTTTGCATCAGACAATTACAGCATGTAAGTATTTAGAGTCTAACGCCTTTGGTAAGAAAACATCGGACGTCGCGAACATCGCAAGATGAAATAATGGCCACGGCCAGTGGCACGGAACGATCCGGTTGATTGTGTTCGCAGTTATAGATGTTATACCACCGCACCACGCACGAATAGTACAACTTTTCATGCACAAGCTTTCGTATTACCATATAAGGAGAACATTCTTACATTCCCGTAATTACACGCACTCCAAAAAAACCAACCCTATATTATGTAAATACAACACAATTTCCTATGCATCCACAGACAAGTTTGCAATTTCAGAGCAACATAAAAGATACGATATTTTGTTTCTGATGATATATAATATTTTGATAATACTAACATACACGCTAATGTGCTCAGTGACCATTTCACAAATATTGCTGTGTTTTTGCTTGTAAATGACGGATATAGCCATATTATCAAAGCAAAGTAAAGACAAAATACTATTCTGAATAATAAACTAGTTTTTCTTATTGATCTAAATTACTTCATGTTTGGTTAATTTTAAAGCTACTTAAAATAATTATACATCATTCTGTAAAAATTATAACGTCTCAATTAATGTAAAATAAATAATAAAATATGTAATGTCGACTCCAGCGCGCTCGCTGTGATCATTTTAGAATTTTCATTGAATGTGGTTGTCTCCAAAATGCGGATGAGTGTGATATACTGATATTAGTTTTGTAGTGAGCGCGCTCGTTAGCCGAATATAGCGAACTGTACCACTATCAATATTTAAATGAAGCGTGACTTTGTGACAATTTAGTGGCAGTACCGCTTGTCAGACGACCTCCACTATTTTGTGTAGAAAAAATATTCTTACACAAAATGATCTGATCTTTGGCATTCTAAGTTGAAGATTTCACAAATGGTATCTCGGCCTTAATGTAGCCACGCTTAATGAGGTGACGAGAAAACTTTACGACTACAGCGCTTCTTACATTTGAATATTGACCTTATTATTACTATTGATATAAATTATGACCCGTTAGTAGTTAAAGGGCGATTTAAAAGTTATCTGTTAATATTATCGTTTGATAGTATTGACGCAGATAAGGGCTTCAGTTCGTACTGTTTAGCATTTTTTTAAATAATGAATGGCTTGCATTTGACCGCTACCCACTTTTTTATAAATAATTTCTCACAGTAAATTATTTGTAGA
The DNA here is from genome assembly GCA_949699075.1 of Asteroscopus sphinx. Taxonomy (NCBI): domain Eukaryota; kingdom Metazoa; phylum Arthropoda; class Insecta; order Lepidoptera; family Noctuidae; genus Asteroscopus; species Asteroscopus sphinx. Next base: position 583,954 of record OX453006.1, read on the forward strand.
TCTTAGCGTAATATACCAAAGACAATTTTTATTTTGTTTTTATATATTATTTATGTACTTATTTATGAAATTTATACACACACAGATAAATAATACTAAAATATAGGTATAGAAATTAATAGCACCTACTATTCACTATTCTACTTTTTTATTGACTATAGCTGTGGGCCGTGTGGTGTCCGGCTAAGAATAGCGCCAACCTTTTTCTTCCTAAGGTGTCGTATGAGGCGACTAAGGGAATAATTACGTTTACCGAAACACCTACTAGTAAACACAATACGCCAACTTAGAGCATGCGAACTGGCACAGTTTGCAATATGGTCTAGTTGGACAATTGGCGTAAGAGCAGTACGTCGATTTAGGGTGGTAGTGGAGGAACATTATTTTAATGTCAACGGTAGCACCCACGAACCGAGTTAGCAGGTTCACTGTTCACCCATCAACCCGCACTGGACAAGCGTGATGGGTTAAACGTCTAACCCCCTCAATAAATATGATGAAGAAGAATAACAATAGGCCCCGAGTGCCCGGCGGCTCCAGCAGTGCTGCTGATGACGGTGGGCAGGTACACTCTGGAGCCAGGGGAGCTAAGAATCTCCGGGTGGGATCGATCCCCCGTCCTACGACCCAGGCAAATCTTAAACCGGATAACGATAAATTGCTTAATATCATCACCTACAATGTTCGTACCTTGAAATCTGAAGATCGTCTTCTTGAGCTCGAAAATGCACTGAAAGAGATCAATTATGATATTGTTGGTTTATCAGAAGTCAGGAGAAGTGGAGAAAGCACCATAGAGAGACAAAGTTGTATATTCTATTATAACGGGCAGAGTGGAGGGCTGTACGGTGTTGGCTTCTTAGTAGCCAAGAAATGGAAAAATAATATTCTAGAATTTGTCTCGTACTCAGATCGAATTGCAGTTTTAAGATTTAAAATCTCAGATACCAAAACATTAGCCATCGTCCAAGTGTACGTACACCTACGTCATCCCACAATAAAGAGTTCTATGACTTGCTGAACAAAGTGTGCGATGAACACCGAAGCACATGGACTATTATCATAGGTGACTTCAACGCAAAAATTGGAGAAAGACAAGACTTGGACAATGAAAATATCGTGGGACCATATTGTCTTGGAATTCGAAACGAACGCGGTGCCCGCCTAATTCAGTTTGCATTTGGGCAAAATTTGTGTGTGAGCAATAGTTTCTTCTACAAAAAACCACAAAGACGATGTACATGGACTTCTCCAAATAATAACATAAAAAATGAAATAGATTATATACTTACCTCTGACAGACAAATGATTAAAAACACACATATCATAAATCAATTTAAATTTAGTTCAGATCATAGACCCGTGCGGGCAACTATTAGATTTAACATAAAAATCGACCGCGAAAAGTTATTTAAAAACAAAATTAGAAAGTTAAATAAGGAGTCATTAATTATATGCAAAAAATAATTTAATTTAGAGCTTAAAAATAGTTTTGACCTTATCAACATAGATAGTGAAGAAAGAGACATAAATCAACAGTTCCACGATATTTTAAATGGTTTAACAAAAGCCAGTAACAAAGTAAGACCGACCAAAAGTAAAACTAAGAAATTATCAAATGAAACAAAGAGACTAATAGAAGAAAGACTGATTTTGTGGGAATAAAAACGAGACTTGCAATACAGATTAAAAGATAAAGAAGTAAAGCGTAGCATAAGAAAGGATATAAGAAATTACAACACAAATATCGTGCAAAATGCACTAGAGAAGAACCGGTCACTTAATATAGCTAAACAAGGAATAAATAATAGTAAATCATGGAAAACGAGTTTAAAGGACAGAAATGGCAAAAAAAAAAATTACAGAGGAAATATATTAGATATATGTACCACATTTTATAAGTCACTTTATTCTGATATATCTCCAATACAGGCCACACTTAGTTACTTTTGTTCTGAAAACATACCACCTATATCCAAATACGAAGTTCATTTTGCACTAGGCAAAATGAAGTATAACCGATCATGTGGTGAAGATGGCATTAGCACTGAAGCCCTTAAGATAGGTGAACCTACGCTTCTTCCTCATCTTACTAAACTATTTAACGACATTCTCCTTACGGGTTGCCTTCCTTCAAACTTTTGCTATTCAGATATTGTTTTAATTCATAAGAAAGGAGATAAATCTGACATCAATAACTATAGACCAATTAGTTTAATTTCCCATGTATACAAAACTTTCATAAAAATCATAGAAAACAGAATAGCCGGTAAACTAGATCAACAACAACCTCCTGAACAAGCAGGCTTCCGACCCGGACTATCCACCACTGACCATCTACATACAGTCAACCAGATTATTGAAAAATATCAAGAATACGGAATGCCACTATACCTTGCGTTTGTAGATTACTCTAAAGCCTTCGACAGCATCTCGCACTCAGCAATTTTTAAAGCTCTTGACAAACAACAAATAGATTCTACCTACATACAATTGTTACAAATCATATACACCCACAGCACAGCAGCCATAAAATTAGAGAAAAAAGGCCCAAAATTCAACATCCTAAAAGGAGTCAAACAAGGTGACCCACTATCTCCTAAACTGTTCACCAGTACATTAGAAGAGGTTTTTAAAATGCTGGCGACCAGATGGCAAGATAGAGGAGTTGTCCTCGGCGGAGCTAGGTTGACTAATATTCGTTTCGCTGATGACATTGTCCTTTTTTCATCATCAGCTACTGGACTAGAGCAGATGCTACAAGAACTGAGCAATGCAAGCCTTGAGGTTGGACTTAAGATGAATATGTCAAAGACTAAAGTCATGACCAACAGCTCACCACGGAACATCCAAGTGGATGGGGAGAAAATGCAGTATGTCCAAGACTACATCTACTTGGGCCAAGTAATCTCCTTCCAGGCAAGACAAGATAAAGAAATTACAAGACGTACTGAAAACGCCTGGAAGAGCTACTGGTCCATGAAAGAGCAATTCAAGGGCAATTTGCCCTTGTCACTAAAACGTAAGCTCATGGACATGTGCATTCTCCCCATCTTAACATATGGTGCACAGACATGGTCTTTGACCAACATCCAGAAGTCCAAACTCAAGGTTTGCCAAAGGGCCATGGAGCGCAGTATACTTGGTGTTAAATTAACAGACCGTGTTCGAAACACAATACTGCGCTCCAAAACGCAAATTGTTGACGTGGGTCAGAAGGTCGCCCAACTGAAGTGGGACTGGGCAGGACACGTTTGCCGTATGCCAAATGAGCTGTGGGCCCGTATAGCACAGGACTGGAGCCCTGAGACAGCGAAGCGGGGTCGCGGCAGACCACGCAGGAGATGGAGAGACGAGCTCGATGTCTTTCTTGATGACAGCTGGTAGGAGGCGGCACAGAACCGCGATAGATGGAAAGAATTGAGGGAGGCCTTTACCCAGCAGTGGGACAGTACAGGCTAACAAAAAAAAAAAAAAAAACCTGTGCCCGCGACTCCGTCCGCGTGGATGGCGGAAAATAACATCGTGTCATAATTATGAACACAATATCTTCAAATATATACATATAAGCGCCTACACAGACGATTACACTATTTACCAACCATACTATATTTTGTTTTTACAACCAACCGGCTAAGTTGATGGAATTTCATGGAATTAGCCCTAAACTCCCTCATTCTGAGAAGACGCTCGTGCCCAGCAGTGGGAAGTAATTGGGCTGATTATGTTATTCTATAACACTAACCACATCTATTTTTATGCTGAGAAGAGGCCCGTGTCCAGCAGTGGGACTGTAATGGGCTGGTAATGTTATGTTATTCTAGAATACTAATAATATCCAGTTCATTAACTCTTCTCATTTTGAGAAGAGGGCCATACCCAGTAGTGGGACAGTAAAGGTGGTTTCCCACCGGCGAGGCGAGGAGTGGATTGGATAGGCGTGAATTGAAATCTCGCTGACCCTTTCACACCGAAAGATGTACATCGCGAGCACGCACCGACCGGCCCCGCCGCGCGCCGGCACGCGCTTGCTCGCGATATACCGTTTTGCAATGCAATAAATACTCTATTCATGCAGCAATAAAGTTTAATGTTGTACAAACAAATATTTCAATCCTCGCCTCGCACATCCTCGCCTATCCAGACCTTTCACACCAAAGATGGGCGTGACGTGAATTGAAATTTTCCATACAAATTTCAATTCTCGCTCGGCCCATCCACGCCTCGCCTCGCCGGTGTGAAACCACCTTATTGGGTTGACTACGTTATGTTATTCTATATTTTCTAGTTTCTTAACTCTTCTCGTTCCGAGAAGAGGTCCGTGCCCAGCAGTGGGGCAGTAGGTAATGAGCTGATTAGGTTATGATAATCTATTACACTAACAATATCCAGTTCCTTAACTCTTCTCATTCCAAGAAGAGGGCCATGCCCAGCAGCGGGACAGTGATGGGCTATGTTATGTTATTCTATATTTTCTATAATACTAATAGAATCCAGTTGTATTTTTAGGAACCTGCAACCTGCAAACAACCAACAATCATGACCTCTACTTTGTATGCAACTTAATACAATAGAGGGGTCAAGCTGTATCGCTGGATCTACTCAACCGATTCAGATAAAACATACCCTATATTTTAAGTTAGACTAATACCAATATAAATGCTAAGTTTCATTACGATCCGTTCAGCCGTTTTCACGTGATGAGGTAACAAACAGACAGACAGACATACATTTTTTAAACGATTGATTCGTGTTCTATAGCTTATTTCTAGTCCCCCTAGCCGGTTTTCGCGAAAAAAAACTCAATTTACAGACTTTTCGACCTTTACAGTTTTATTATAGTATAGATAGATAGATAGATAGGATTGACTATAGGATGATTTAATAGATTGGTTATACGGATTTATTTGAGTAAATAATGATGATAGAATGAAACGGCTTTCATTGAAGTAGGTAATTAAAGTTTAAAACAAAGTGAAGACGAAAAAAAAAAATTTACATCAAAGAAAAAGTTTAATTTTTCCGCATACATCGTCGGCCAGTATGTATGCAGTCAGGACGCAGTAATTACGTCGTCTGCGCGCAATTACCGCCCGCATGCGCAGGCGCAGGGCACAGTTTTCAACGTTTGTCACCCTGCCTGCCTCCCGGCCGCACCTGGGAATATATTATGATTGTTTACTGATACCTAGTACTGAACTCAATTTATTTATTAAAGAGTATTCCAGTGAACGTCAATAGCTTGTGACAATTTAGAAGAATGGGAGACCTATGCGCTAAAGATGGCATCAATATCAATAGTTAATTGTCAATATAGACAGGCTTAAGAAGGAACAAGCCATTGTTGTAATTTTACAGTAACCAGTAATTGGACATTCGACAATCTCTAGACCATGGTATAATAAGATGTTTCACCAGGTAGTCTCTTCCCGTGACACGTGTCACGGTTACGTGATTGCTTCCGTACTACGTCATAGGCCGTGGAGCCAATAGCGGGCTGTTAGCGTGGCACTTTTCAGTTTGATGTGCTGCCACTTTGTGAAAATAAATTACCCGAGCAAAATTATTTTTTTCATTTTCTTGCTTCTATAAAGAATCACTTTTGAACTAGTAATATTTAAACAGTTTCCTTTAATAACTAATTAGATGAATAACACGATATAACAAATAGGCTAATTAGGAATGTATTTTATATTCATTATGAACAAAAATCTCCTTAAGTATATTGAAGATATCGATCAATGGCAACACTGATCGTGACTTGGAGGCATCGCGCTGTCATCGCGGGAAGAGAATACCTGGTGAAACATCTTATTATGCCATGCTCTAGACCACAATCAGTTAACAATTAAAATTAATTGAAAAAAAAAAAAAAGATACGCGTCCAATTGAGAAGCTCCTCCTTTTTTTCGTCGGTTAAAAAAACAGTTAATCGAAGATTACTTAGTAGGATCTAGATGCGTCGACCAAAATACTCTGAATAATCGTTTATGAGCCAATAATAACTGCACAGCAGTTGCCAATTGCCATTAAAGAGTGTCACCTTAAGGCAAAATTAGGTCTCGATCAGGAGAATGTATCCTGGATTCAGACTTTATATAAATGAACAGAGTCGCAGAGACTGCTTGAGAGCAGTTATTCTATTATACATATTATGAATATTTTATGAACATAGGTACGCACAGATTTCTGTACGTTACTGCGTATTGTTTATCTGCCACATTTGTCGCGATGCAGCGCACACTGTATGAGTCAAACAAGGAAAATGCAGGTAGTGATTTTGTAATGCAGGTACATTATAGTACAAACCTGTTATTTATTTTTGAAGGATAGGACTATTATCGGCTTAAAATATTGCACGTTTGTTGGAGCTATTAGAAGTAGATAACATTAACATATAAATAAACCAAGAATTCATTCCAAAATATCGTTACTGAAAATCATAATATCGTAGCACTATATCCGCTGGATGCGGAAAGCGCAGGACCGGTCGTTGTGGCGATGCTTGGGGGAGGCCTATGTCCAGCAGTGGACGTGCTTCAGTATAGTCACCCTGATGTACCTGCCAAAAACCACTAACATATTTGTAATAACCATGTTTCTTGCAAATAAAAATCTTTATCTTTATCTGGTTTGAATTAAATTCAAGTTATTTATTTGCTAGAATATGGTACATAGAATAGGTGATAAAAAAATTATTATTTTTTCGTTGTAAGAATGGATATATTTAATAAATAAATATTTTTGGGACATTTTTACACAGCACTATCTAGACCCAAACTAAGCAAAGCTTGTGCTATAGGTACTAGACAATGTATATTATACATATATACTTTTTTTGTAAATACAGACTTATAATACATAAGAAACACCCAGGTCAACACAAAAACTTATGTTCATCACACAAATATTTATGTCCTGTGGGAATCGAACCCAAGGACCTCGTGATCAGCAGTCTGACCATCGAACCACTAGACCACAGACGTCGTCATTTATGTTTCGTTTGATGTTTAGATATTTTTTGCGGATCACAGATTGCACTATGACTCCTAGTGCGAAGTTACGAGTGAAAGTAGTGAAGCGTTCCATAAACAATCCTGACACATCCGTCACCATCCGAAGGATGCAGTATTGGCTTCTCTATAATTCAGGCAGGAGCAGGTTCCTCGTAATTTTCCCCGGCCTGTCCGATCGGTTTCTTATCTAGTCGTGTCGCGGCGTATCGATTACCTTACATTATAAAACTCGTTGACATTTTTAGAGTCGCGCAAATTGCAAGGTGGACCTGATCCTTTAAGTGTTACGATACGTATCGAGATGAGTCGGGCTTATACTGAACCTTGCCCTATCCGGTGACTTTGAAATAAGACGTGTTTATTGGGATTTTTAATTGGTTTGTTTTTGTTGAGCACTTTGACTGCAGATTAGTAACATTTCTACCCTCGGTTTTGTCTTATTTAGTAAACAATCTTGGCATGTCTTTTTAATGCAATTCGTCATTAATAATTATTAAAAGGTATTATATTAACAATTTTACAAGCAAAATATGTTTTGTTACCTAATTATATGTCCAGTACTAGTAACTATTATATAGGTATATGATCAGGGGGCCTAGTACGAGTTTGACACATACGAATACTTTCATAGTTTTCGTCGACTTTCATTCATAAATCAGTAGTTCCTCCTTGTATCCGCCAGGGGCGCTACTGATTTATGAATGAAAGTCGACGAAAACTATTAAAGTATTCGTAAGTGTCAAAGTCGTACTAGGCCCCCAGTAGTTATTAAAAAAATTGCCAGGTTAAGAGTACTCTAAACCGACGAGCATGCATGACGAGGTTAAGTTAATGGACGTAGATGAAGCGAAAGAGGTGTGTCAGGATCGTAGCAGGTGGAAATCTATAGTCTCGGCCTACCCCAATGGGAAACAGGCGTGATGATATGTATGTATGTATGTATTAAAAAAATCAACATAAAAATACATGCCCAGATTGTTTTCTAAATAAGACAAGTAAGAAAAAACATAGATTCAGAGAGATTAGATTAGATTAGTAGATCATGTATTAATTTTTACGTAAGAAAGAGGAGTGATGCTCATTGCAAGCGGAATCTGAAATAATGTTTTGACTAATATCTACGAAAACCGTAGCAAACAGTTTTAGCAGTCCTTACCAGTCGATAGTGCCTTTGTACACACGGCTACACATCAAGCTGTACTTTTCCAGTAAAAGTTGTCCTCGCATTGTATAGGCTTTCTGTTCAATGCGAGATCAGCTGATACTGGAAATGTACAGCTTGATGTGTAGCCGTGCGTACTATTCATTTCTATGTATTTCATTATTATTTCTCAGTGTGTGCATGAATTTAATAAACAAATATAAATATTCTGATCCTTTTTAGGGTTCCGTACCCAATGGGTGCCAAACGGGACCGTATTACTCTCGCTACGCTGTCCGTCCATCCGTCTGTCTGTCACAGGACTGTATCTTTTTACCTGTAATAGGTAGCCAGTTGAAATTTTCTCAGAATATGTGTTGCTATGACAGCTATCACGACAAATACTAAAAATAAAAAAGTCTTAAATCAAAGCGGGATGGGGACCCGCTTTGATTTAAGACTTTTTTATTTTACAAGGAACCTCGAAAAACAAGCATTTTTATCAACGTTTTTGTTCCTACTCCATCTTCAAAACGGTAATACATACCAGCGTCAAACATGATCTGATGATAGTGCATACAACAGCAACAAATACTAAAAATAGGGTAAACATATTCACATGTGGTGTTAAAGCAAAAAAAAAAAAAAACATTTAATTTATAAAGCACAAATTAATATTTCACGTACCTACGGTGCGTTGATGTCTTTTGATGAACTCTCGTACATTAAATCAATTTCTATAGGGTATCGATGTGTGGTACAAAAGCCTTACTACATAAGTCTGACACGCACTTGACTGTTTTTTTGTACCTAGGAAGAAAAATTGTTGCATATTATGTCAATACATGATTATAACAATTTGCAAAAACAACAAAAGACACTACATGATGTTTCTAAATAAAAGAAAGAAGGTTATCTATTTTTTGTGGGTCTTAATATTATTAATAAAAATCTTAAAACATTGAAGCGCAGCTCAATTGAATGTTCATTTATCTAAGATCCCATAGTTGCACGGGGCACACACGTGGCTGGAGCGGTGTAACATACACACTTTATGTTTATTGGAACTGATTCGCTTATCTGCACTCAGCTTCTTTGCTATCTCAATACTGCGTCGTGACTATAAAGTGCGGGACACACTGTCGTGAGGCACCTGGACGATGGACGCTGGACGGTGGACGCATAATGCTGGTGGTTAATGGCGGTGGCTGTAGCTATCATGTTGAAACAATTTGTTTGTAGTCTTAGTAGGTACCTATAGAGCTATAGTACTGGGGACTGTAACAGGCTGCAGTGCTAGGTATTTACGATGGGAGTAGGTGTTAAGGGATGGAAGGAATGGAGGGAGGCCTTTGCCCAACAGTGGGATAGTACAGGTTAATTAAAAAAAAGGAATTTAATTGTTTTAAGATGAATGCATTTTATTTTATTTTATTTTATTTATTGAGGGATAATAAACAGCTACAACATAAGACATCAATTATAGGGTTAGCAAATTTGTATAAGGTAATGTTGCAGCCCACTACATTATCCACAGATAATACAACGATAATACAATAATACGTTTGGATTACGTTGCTGCCTACCTTAATATGTCGTATTTTATGTAATTAAGGGTTGTCTATTTAAATGTTGCAGTTGTAGGTTTTTTTTTATAAAACCTAAGTATAAATTATCATATGGGTGGGTTCGATTCCCACAGAACACAAATATTTATGTGATGAACATATAAGTACGTGGGACACTCAGAAAGTTTTGCGAAACTAAAAAAAATTGTTCTATACGTACATATATTTTTATCAAATCTTTTCAAAGTACTTTCCACCAGCCTCTATACAAAGATTCATGCGCCTAAACCAGTTTTCAAAACACTTTTTCCAGTCCGCCGCAGACACCTCGTTTACAGCCTGCTCGAACGCAGCCAGCGCATCTTCCGGCGACGAAAATTGTATCCCTTTGAGCTGATTTTTTATTTTTGGGAATAAAAAGAAGTCACACGGTGCTAGATCAGGGCTGTAAGGAGGGTGACCCAGGAGTTTGACTGGCGTGCTGTCCAGGAAGTCCCTCGTTTTGAGTGCGGTGTGCGCAGGTGCATTGTCGTGGTGGAGCAGTAGCCCGCGGAGCCCTGTGTTTGGTCGCTTGTTGCTTATAACAGAGAAAACTTCTGGCAAACATTTGGTAGTATACCATTCGGCATTAATGCTTCTTTGATCCCGTAAGGGAATTGATACCAAGTGGCCAGTCAAATTAAAAAAGCTAGCGATCAAAATCTTACCCCCGCTTCTAGATCGCTTCACTTTGGTAGGCGTTGGCTCATTTTGAAACACCCAAACAGTCGACTGGCGCTTGGTTTCTGGGTCGTATTGATAAATCCAGGACTCATCACCTGTAACGATGTCGTAAACACGCCGAGACGAGCCTGCTTCAAATTTGTTAAGCATATCACGGCACCATTCCACCCGGGCCTGCTTCTGAGCATCGGTGAGGTTGTGCGGCACCCAGCGTGATACTATCCTCCTCACGCGAAGATGGCTGTGTAGAATCTCGTGAACGCTTCCCGATCCAATCTTCAATATGTGTTGAATCTCCTGATATGTAATTCGCCTATTGTCTTGGATTAAATTTCAATCACTGCTAGCACGTTTTCTTCGGTAACAGCCGTCAAAGGGCGACCGCTTCTTTCGTCATCCCCCAAAGTTGGTCGACCGCGCTTGAATTCGTTATACCAACGATACACGGTTGCCTTGGAAGGGCCTTCATCCATGAATGCCATTTGAAGTCTATCGTACGATTCATCCGGTTTCAGGCGACACTTGAAATCGTATAAAATCATAGCTCTAAAATGTTCCCGGCGCAGATCCATATTTCAGTGAGACACAATACTTTGAATTAACTCGCAAAAAATGTGGAGGGAAATTTTGAAATTGGAACTTACTTATTTTTACTTATAAATAATCATATTTTCGAAAAACATTATAACTGGCCAGTCTCCCATATATAAAAACTTTTTTTCGCAATACTTTCTGAGGGGCCTGGTATTTGTGTTGGGCTGAGTGTTTCTTATGTAAGTAAGTATGTATTTACAACAAAAAAAATTAAAATATAAGTATTATATCCATTGTCTAGTACCCACAGTACAAGTTCTGCTTAGTTTGGAACTAGATGGTGCTGGGTAAAAATGTCCCGAAATATTAAAAAAAACACCGTCAAGAATTTGTAAGTAACAAAGTTAGGTTTATTTTATAGTAGCTACATGTCTACTTATATGACTTACAGCGTCAAGATTTATAGGTAATTTTCAAGATTCGACCTGGGTTTAATGAAGACAATTTCTTTGAACGTAGCTATTTACACACACACACACACACACACACACACACACGATGACACGATGTTCTTTGTTTCTTTTAAAAGTAGTTGTCAGGTCACGGCAGTAAGCGACTACTCTGGGCTAAGTATTGTGGGCTCGTAAAGTGTACGTATGTGAGGAGTGAGTACGTTGACGTAGCTCGTAGTTATTCATGCGTCATACGTCACGCGCGGACGTGCGCACCACGCTACGGGAACACTTCGGGTACGCTGCCGCTGCTTCTAGGAACTTGCTACGATAGTAGACTCTTTAATGACGAACAAATTTATTTTGCACTGTGTAACTACTAACAACTGAGCCTAGTAGATTGAGAGAACTTTCGTACAACAAGTAAATGAAAAAATTGATGTCGTGTTCTATTAGGAAGCCAAAAGGGCTCAGAGAAAGATGGAAAATACCACAGAAATAAATAGAATGGCCAAGTGGGCAGGGTGCGCGTGCCAACAATCTGCACCTTTGTGCAGGGCATTTGAAAGCCTTTCTCAGTCGCCTTATGACTTGTTTCTATATATAAACACTGTAACAAAAACTCGCAAAAATGCCTTATTGTGCTGTTTCTAACTACAGAAACAGAAGCTGTAAAGTACATTTGATTGAAGTTAAAAAAAAAAAAACAAAAAAAATATATATATATGATTGATTGTTTTTTTTTTTGGATAAAAATTAATGACGTCAATATGGGAGGCGTAGTTTGTTAGAAAGTTGCCACGCATTAATCGCAAGTAAAATTGTGATTACAACCATTCTATCTATTTCTGTGGAAAATACTGTACAGACAAGAGCCTAGTGGGTTTACGACACGTAAAAATACTCCAGTTACGTTTTTAGCATTCAACTCTGCCACCACGGCATGCCACCAGACTAGTTACATTGGCGCGAAGGCATAACGAAACGTGCATAAGTGATTTTGATTAATTTTGGTTTTGAATATAGCTTTGAATGAGATTGGCAACACTGGCGAGCCGCTGTTTCAATCAACTCAGCCCATCGCAGTCCACTGCTGGTCATAGGCCTCTCCCAAGTTGCATCTCAACACTCGGCCTCTGCCTTCTGCATCCAGTCCCCTCCAGCCACCTTTTCCAGGTCGTCGGTCCACCAGGGACCAGGGTGCCCTACGCTGCGTTTGCCGATTTGCCGCTGCCGCTGCGTTCGCGCGGCAATTTAAATTTAAAAAGTCAATAAAAGGTTTATTTTTCTAAAAAGTCACAGTATTTTTTTATTAATATATTTTAGGGCATTTTCCTACGTTAATAATAATTTAATCATCAGTTTGTTCTTGTGGCGCAATTTGGGAGAGGCCTATGTCCAGCAGTGGACTGCGATAGGCTGAGTTGATTGATTGATTGATTTATTGTTCTTCAGTGACGTTGAACTATGACTAACTTTACTGGTCTATAATCATTGCTACGGTCATTGGCATCGGTGTGAGAAGGACCTTTGTCATGTACCGACAATATTCAACTCGATATAGTACAATATGTAGCGAAGCGACAAACCTCGACCCCTTGAGTTAAGGTGGGCTGAATGTATCCATTCGGCCGTCGATTTAATGACTACTTCCAAAAAGCTTGACTTGTTCTAAAAATAACATACGTTTTCAACATTCACGGAAAGATTTTGGAGTCCAGCCACGCCATTCGCACGGTTGGAATCATCGTCAGTGGCCACCTTGGGAAGCTCAACTTGGGTTACATGCCTACATTAGCTAAAACTATCCACTAACTATGATCACCATTCGCATAGTGTACAAGTGAATGATAGGTGGATGAGTTGTTCCTGGCGCTGGTCGCGGGGCGCGGGGCGCGGGGCGACCGTGGCGCGGCCGTCGACCTTGCGGGAAACCGTGTCACAGGAAAGCTTTCCTCCTAGCTTGTGACGCGGGCGACACGAACCGTGCTCTACTTCGGGAATTAAAGTATTCTGAAAAAAGTTGTATAAGGCCACACACGTGCCAATTGAGTTACTTTTCTTTATTTAAATAACTTACGCATCTGTATTCTTGATAAGCTAATTTGGATGGTGAGAGTCGTTCATGAAAGTGGAAAGCCATTAGGCGCAGTTCATTAGTAGTAGGTCATTAATTAAATAATTAAAATAAAATAAGCTTATCTATCTTTAAACTTGAATAAAACTAGATCTTAGTGTCAGTAGATACTAGTAAGATATAAGAACCTAATTAATTCATAAATTGACGTCCATATCACTGATAAATTTCTCGCTTGTCAATATTGCGTATCTCTTGCGTTTTTTACAACCTGTTATAAAGAACAAGTTTAACCTATTGCGTAAATTAGTAATTTAAATTTAAGAGGCGCTTGTCGATGAAGCAAATATATATTTCACGTCGTATTTGACATGCGGCAGGTCATCGCAGCTATAAATATTATGGCAAATAGATAAGGATTTATTAGTTATTATTACTGCAGTAAATGTTACGTTATAAATTATATTTCTTAATTTCCAGGGAGGTTTCAAGTTTATTGTAAATTAATCATGCAGCCAAATTAGATATACATTTATTAAAATCACTACAGGAGTCTCATGTCTTCGCAGTCCTCGCGATCTTTATGAACGCGCATCTTCGCTTATGGGGAGGAACTCTATTGTCCTATATTTTGGGAGTTGGAAGTAAATCATTGTGCGGCATGTATGGGCATGGCGTGTGCCGGCTGTAGCGGGATGCATCACGTAGACGAGTGTGGCTATCGTGGCAGACGTCCGGCCGCACTTATAAGGCGTCCCCAAATAGAGCCACTTGCGGAGCGGGCGCGCGCTCGCGCACGGCATACTAATCGCGGAGCCCGGCTAACGCTTCAATCGATACGAAAGAAATCCTCACACAACTCCACTATGTTTTTGGGCTGTTGTACGAGTTATTTTAAGAGTTTTGTCGCGTTTGAATTTGTATTTTTGGGATATAAATAGCGGTAACCTATTTATTTTGTTTTCACCTACGGGAATGTTGATTCTGAAGATAAAATGACATTATTCTGTGCAGAATTTTTCTATTTTACTTTGCTATGACTATGAAAATTTTGTATTTTATAATCAAAGTACATACTAATATGTAGTTTCAAAACTTTGTAATTGGTATGCTAAATAAATACGGTGGTTTAGCGGCCGCTTTTAAGTTTACTCAGAAGATAAGGCTCGATGATTTTCGAGTTTTCAATCAATCTGAATGTAAGCTAAGCTCCCAATTCATATTAATTTACAGCTTTGACAAGTTCTTATACACGTCCCCGAAGTGAACGCCACCCAGAGCGACTTTCTCCCAAGATTTATCACTTTGTCACCGATATAAATGTGTAATAATGATCACAGTTTATACGCGTACATAATTATGACTTCTAACGGGATGCGAGATGTTGCATTCAGAGGCCAATCTTCATTAGGAAATACTTTTAGCTTATTGGTATGGTAACAGTTTGCTGTTTTTTATCCTTTATAGTAAACTAGCTTATGCCCGCGACTTCGCCCGCGTACAATTCGGTTTATCACAGAAAGAGGTTATCGCACGTCCCTCGGGAACCATCTTTCTGCCCGGAGTAAAATGTAGTTTATAATTATGTTAATTCGTGTTATATATGTTCCGTGTGGTGCCGGACGTAAAGAATTGCACCACCCTCTCTCTTCTCATGGGTGTCGTAAAAGGCGACTAAGGGATTCACCAGAGGATGGGCAGCAGCGTTCTCTGAGTATTTAAACAAGCAACTGCGATCGCCAACAAGCCTGCCAAGCGTGGCGATTATGGCATATGCCTCCATTTGGTGGAGGCCTTTTTCCAGCAGTAGACGTTTTTCGGCTGAGATGATAGGTTATATTTTATTCGGGTCTGTGTGTGAAATTTCTTGCAAATCCGTTCAGCCTTTTCAGTGTGTTTGAAGCACAAACAAACATACATCCATACGTTCGCAATTATAATATTATAGTAAGATTAGTAGGAAATAGGATGTCTTTCTTCCTTTTCAGTATATTACAGTCCTATTTGGGTGACAATCATCATCAACAGCACATAGCAGTCCACTGTTGGACATAATATACCATTCCGGTAGCACGCCACTTACCTCGATTCCCGGAAACTTTTATGTCGCTGCTACCAATCATCTTGTGAAGATTGTCACTTCATCACCTAGCCTGAGAGCTAGTTTTAATAGTAGTATAGCTACTTGTGTAACAGCTCGTCCGGGGAAGTACTACCACCGTACCTACATTTCTGCCAAACAGTGATACCTGTATTGCTGTGTTCTCTGTGAAGGGTACAGGTGCCGGTGACATTACAATCACATGAATCTTTTCAGCTTGAAGTCTCAGTTTGGCGAACCGACTAGCAGCACCATTTAAGAAACAGCCTAGGTGGTATTGCAGGTGTTATAAGTAAAGGCAATCACTTAACATCAGGTAGGCCTTTAGCTCGTTTCGCCATGCTATACTTAATATAAAAAGAGCATCCTACGGTACGTAATTCCTGCCACAACCCTAAAAACTTCTCAATATCAGCATGCCTCAGTGTTTTGGTTATGGAGATCAGATGTCAATCAATTTATATGTTGCAGTAAGACTTTAGCAGAACTGATAATGTGTTGATGATAATTTAGCTAGGTAATAGGTACTCTACATAAAGTTTTAAACTTCATTTTGAGTATTGACCAAGCGCTACGATGTTTATTGTACTTTGACTACTTACCAGACCACGTCGACGTCTTTAATTGTATTAAGATTATAATATTATAACGTTTTTCTAAAATTATAATTTCGACCTTCACGGTTGCGTTACGACGCAGCTGATCCTACTCAAGTAGGTATTGTGATATATAATATATTTATTTATATATTGCGTCATTTATGCTGAGAGATATATTATATACCTATAGGCTTATTATAACGCTTTTTTAAAATACTGTGCTATAAATAATGACATTCACGTAGTTACGATTTATATTATTCGAATTTTTCCAAAAAATCTTATTAGCATTAATAATGATTATCACATCTTCCGGTTAAAATATGCATTATATAATTATGCTAAGCTTTTTATTATATTTGCTTTTGATGTGTCATATTAGATACTTACTATGTAACGTTTTAATTTTCAAATGAATCTCATAAAGGCTGGCAGCTAGCTAAGGCTAGTTCATTGTTATTTCTAATGGACCATTAATATTATAATGGTGACATTAAAAAGTACCTAACTGTCCTATGTATAGGGCAAAGTGGTCTTATTAGTTTTTGATACATGAGATACAACTTCTTTTGGTTGATCATACCTAATATTACTTGATTCATTTTGATAAGTGCTTCCAGCGACCACCGAGTCCCTATAACCTGCTTTATCACAGTAAATCACTTAAATTTTATATAAGCATTAAAAAAATCCAGCCTCATTCAAAATGGTGCATTAGGTATACAGTCCATTGATGCGTATCATCATAGATATTCGCGCGTGCGGTATTGACGCGGAGCGACGAGCGTTTGTCAACGCATGCTTCAATGCGTCGTTTTTGTGGTGAGTCTACGAATCTATGACGTTACGCCTCAGTGGACAGCGGCACTTACGCGAAACTGTCTGCATATCATTACGTGCTTTATTTATTGTTAAAGTTTCTCTAAAATTGTTGCTATATCACGATATATGTCAATATAGAGTAATTAAGTACCGTTTTGGTGTCAACTTGGTCATCTTTGGTATTCGGTTTGTTTCTCGTGTGGGCAATGCTACACATCCAAATAGACGACGACGAGAAATGACGACGTCTGTGGTCTAGTGGTTCGAGTGTCGGACTGTCATCACGAGGTCGTGGGTTCGATTCCCACAGGACACAAATATTTGTGTGATGAACATAAGTTTTTGTGTTGGTCAGGGTGTTTCTTATGTATTATACTATGTATTTACAAAAAAAAGTATATAAGTATTATATCCATTGTCTAGTACCCATAGCACAAGCTCTGCTTGGTTTGGGACTAGATGGTGCTGTGTAAAAATGTCCAAAAAATATTCATTTTATTTATTTATTGATAGTGATTTTATAAAAAAGGTTTTTGATCGTAATTTATTGCTACTCATTCTATTACAGACAGCAGTTACATGGCCTTTTTCTGAATCTGGAGGGTAGTTTGTAAATCATAGTTCATAATAGTCATCATACTGGTCAAAAGAAACATCTATTTGACCATTTGGTCGTAGAGCAATCTTTTGCAATGTATAAGTACAAGTTATTTACCTATAAAACTACATAACCTTTAAACCTTAGTCTTTATATTTTCCAAGGGAATATTTCAACATGCGCGTCACTATTGGTACAGCATTGGAGGACATCTGAACCAGGATATTTCCTTACAATTAGGTATAATATAAGAAGCCGATCGATGGCGCATGGCGTGGCGCATTGGTACCGCGGTCACGTCGCGCCGCGTAAGTAATCACAACTATACCTAGCTACCGGACTTTACGCACACATGCTTATATACACCCGTACGTACATATGTACTGGTGTGAGGGTAACGGGTGTGATGGCATGGAGGTTTACTTAGGTGATTTTAAAGATACTAGAGTCGTATAAAACCTTGTAGTTACATGGCTATGAGATTAAAGGAGTTCGCACATTACACAGACTCGACACCAATACAATACTGTTCCACAACTTTTGGTTCAGCATGAACGAGTCGTCGACTAGGCGATCAACCCGACGTTCACCAGTGGGCAACGCGTCATATCACAGTGGGATAGTCCTGAAATTGTTCACGCAATGAAACAGGTTTGCAGACGCGTGGTCCACCCGTCGTCGTACAGTAAATCTTTTTTCAAGTAAATGTTGAAAATTCTTTCGCATGGAACACGATATAAAGCTCACATTTCAATGCATTACTGTGAATCGAGTCGGAGTGGAGTCGTCGTCGAGTCTGTGTAATGTGCGTGGACCTTTAGCAACATTGCTGCAGCCAAATATTGAATGGGTCACCATTCTTTCGAGAAGTATTGACAGCCTAGTGGTTGATCGCTTGCCTTCCATGCAGGAGGGTGTGAGTTAGAACCCGACCCGCACCTCAGACTTTTCAATTTCATGTGTGGATCGGAATTAGATTATCACTTGCTTTAACAGTGAAGGAAAACATCGTGAGGAAACCTGCTCACCAGAGAGAGCTCCATACAGTTCTCAATGGTGTGTATAGTCCACAACCCGCACTAAGCCAGCGTGCGAGAAAAGGTCCATGCCCAGCAATGGGACTGAAATAGGCTGGTTAGGACCGTTCTATACAATTCTAAATTAAATACTCTCTGTCCTTCAAAGAGTAGTCGGTCCTAGTTGTTATGCGAATATGAAATGTTACATTATTTTCTAGCGTGCGTATATACTTCTGGGCTCATTTTTGGGAAGCTTTGGAAGCTTTTCTTGTCGTAGCGTTTTCTCTATCCAATTCCAAAATACAGAACAGTTTTTAGTTACAATATTTATCAAATTTTAAAGTCTAGCCCAGTCTCATCAAACAGTGTTAGCTATGGACTTGGAGTTTAAAGGCTCGGACGAGTAAAAAAAGGCAGACGGAATCTCGCTAAGAAAAGATTGAAGCACTTAATTTTTTGCTAAACCCTCAATAATTTAGATAGTATTTTAACACACCAGATATTATATTGTTATTTTATTTGTGACACTACGACAATGACTACCGTCACACGAGATTGTTTGCGTAATCGCGGCTTTTTGTCTTACTATTGGTGTGCATGTGAGCGTGCAAGCCCGTATTTTTAAGCGAGTCGTCTTACTATGGGTACTTCACTTATTGTTTAGCGAGATTCCGTCCACCTTTTTTATTCGACCAAGTTTAAAGGATTATTTTTATATAACGGAAACACTTTATGGGTAGCTGCACATAATTCTGCACAATGTTTACTATGGAACCAACTCTAAAATCATGAAAAAAAATCAGCTGTTCCATACTTAAGTGGATATTTAACCGTTTCAAAATGTATGGAACTACAGATTGTTTTGAACTCTCATAAATTCTAAGAGGTATCAGGTCGATGGGTGGTATAGAACCTTTACAGCGCGAGGCCAACTTGCACTTGGCCGGTTTTTGTATACCTAATGGTATAAAAATAACCCTGTATAAAGATAGTAATAGTTGATTAAATCCTATTTATTTATTATTACCTGCTTAGGAAAAGCTACGTTGATGAAGATGGCTTAACACTTTTCACAATCGTCAACATAAAATGTTGTCATCAACAATTATTTTGAATTAGCTACATAACTTGCATTGACAGTATGTAGGTAAATGGGTACCTACAGCTTTTAAGTATTACAATTAGCATAGTCGTGATCAACTGTCTGATAAAATTAACAACATGCTTAGATGTATGAATTTGTATTATAAGGCATATTTGTAAACCTGTTGTTGTAATTATACGAGAGGAAATAATAGAATAGAATAACTTTATTTCGAGCAAAACAACACGTATAGGATTAGTTACAATTTTATTATCTTAAACCTAGGTGTTAGTATACAGTTATATATTTTGATACATGTAACTGACAGCAGTAGATCATATATGGACAATCCACTCTGTCAGCTATTATATTCAGAACCCTGTTGGAGCTGGCCATGACTCGTGCCACCAGTGATGCTGCACGCTTGCGTATTATAGTGTAGAAGCAGTCTACACGCGCCGCTGCAAACATTTCTGACGCATTGCAACGCCAAGGCAGCCCCATCAGTTTTCTGAACGCGTTATTATATTGGATTCGAAGGGCCCCATATGATACTTGCGAATAATTCTCCCACAAGCTTTAGAACTTGGTTCCTTGATTTTACTACTCTGGAGATTAACTTTATCATTTAAAAAGCTGTTTAAAAGCTTTATATTACCATACTATGGAAAGAGTGCGAAGACCAAAACAGGCAAAGCTATTTGAATTAGTGTAGTAACAGACAAAATGTAGTGATAAGTGATGAATAAAAAACACATGAACAAGTGTCTTCTCTTAATAGAAACTAATTGGACTCATTCTTTGAATATATTTTCAATATTAATTTAAAATTAAATTACTTATTAGCTTCAAGACTAAAACGTTAAGTGCATCATTGAGCAAAGGTGACCTCTTAACATCAGGTGAGCCTTTAGCTGGTTTCGAAATCCTGTACTATAAAAAAAAACACAATTAATAGAAATTGTTATTAATTCACAATAATTTAGTTCCAATACATGTGAGTGAAATTAACATTGTGTATTCGGCTCATATCTTTTTTGGAACGAGAATATGCTGCATATTTTCTACCCAAAAAATATAGTGTCTTTACCGTCACGTTTGTAAGTGAAACAAACAGACACACAACAATGCGTTACCCGGATGCGGCCACTCGCGTATGTGTGCGGTGTCGCGCGTAGAAAGTGACACACACCTACAAATATAACTAACACTACATATTATGACCATTGTGAGGTGTTTAGCGATTGGGGACGATAATACATAACCAGCCCATTACTGTCCCACTGCTGGGCACGGGCCTCTTCTTAGTACGAGAAGGCTAAGGCCTTGGTCCATGACACTGGCCTAGTGCGGGTTGGCAGACTACACACACCATTGAGAACTGTATGGAGCACTCTATGTTAAGCAGGTTTCCTCACGATGTTTTCCTTCAAGTGATAATCGAATATAAATCCGCACATGAATTCGAAAAGTCAGAGGTGCGGGCCGGGATCGAACTCACACCCACCTGCATGGAAGATAAACGTTCAACCACTAGGCTATCACTGCTCGGCATCGGTTAATTAATTGTGTGAGCTTATTGGTAGGTAAAACATAAAATTAAAAACGTAAGATAGTGTTTGGATCATAACTATGAACAATAACAATAATATCCATAAAACCTTTAATCATTTTTCTAGTGCAGCTAATAGACGATAACTAACTGAAACGCTCTATAGTCAGAAATTTTAACGTAGACGCGACTTGGAAACGTAAATAAACCACAAACTATCGAAAGCGTAGCAGATATCGAGAAGGAAAATAAACCTGACATTTTTACAACTAGCGATACGCCAGTAATAGCTGTAAATGTGTTCAAAAACGTCACAATTGTGTATTGTCACCTACGTGTAGACCACCTGGCCGGTCAACCCACACAACGACGGTCTCGTCAACCTATTCCAACATTCAATTACTCCACAATACTGTATGTAAACTCCGCTAAAGATGCGCACGACGTCCCAAAAAAAAAAACAAACTGGAAACGTCAAAAAGCTCAATGCTCGTCGTCCGAGTCCGAGACAGAAAAGTAAACAAAACGCATCAATCAGAAGCATTCAGTGCAACAGAGGACGCGGGACACGGCGACGAGCGCGCAAAAACTACTGCTCCCAGGCAATAACTCAAAACTGCGAACATCTCGACTCGCTCGGCCAGTAGGTAACTTACACTGTGCGTTTTTTAGACTCTTGTCACTCGTCAAACAGTCGTCAGGCTCATGATGGGCTGCCTTCGACGGACGCCTGCCAACCTCCCCCTGAAAACACCAACGCCCTAAAAACGATTATCAACTATCGAAATTAAAATCTATCTTGGAGACAATTGGGTATCAATTTGATTGTGGACATGACCGCGTTGCGTCGTTGTCGTCAGCTTCGGATGGCAAGTGGTAGTGTTTTTTTGCCCTCGGCGACCTGGCGGGCTCGACGGAACTGACTGGCCCATTGTATGGTAATACCCGGCCGGATTTTGTTCGAGCTCAATTATATTATGAAGCTTAACCGCACGGCTAAAGTCAAAAGTCACCCGTGTGTCTTTTGTTGCGTTGGAACTGGGCGCCTGCGCAACGCACGCCCACGCACCACATGCGTTGCCCAACGCTGGGATAGTATATAACACTTAAGTACACAAGATAAATTCGTTGTTTATGGATGTGCTAAACAGATATTAAATGTTTCATTGCTAATAAATGTCACTCAAATACCACTATACAACATATAACAGAATTAACTCAAGACTTAAAGTAGTGTGTTCAAAATCACGAGGAGAATCGATTGGTATGGTTTTTATAGCATGTTACATTTTAACTTTCTTTTTAAAATTTAGTTTTTGGTACTAAGGATAAGTAAGTTATAAGCTGATCTCGAGTACCTAGTTCCTTGAGGTCTAGAAAGACCAGTGAAATGGGTTCCCGCGTTTTAGGTAATACCTTAACGGCACCTTGTAGCTATCCAGCGGCTAACTAGGGAACTTACTGATGCCCGAAAGCCAAGTAATTTTGTTACTGTTACTGTTAGCCTGTAATTTTGCTACTGTTACTGCAGTGGGAACTGCTGGGCCAAGGCCCCCCTTGATTTCCATGTGTCACGGTTTTTCGTTGTTGTTGACCAGTCGTTACAGTATTTGTCTAGGTCGTTGTCTATAAGATTTTGAAAAAAAAAACCAAATAGTATGTGGATAGTACTCATTGAATAGTAATTCGAGTGTCTGAGGTCTTGCGTTAATTCTACTACATGTTGTATAATGATTAACTTTACTTCTTGGTTCCCCAATCTTGGACACGCTAGCAGGAAACTTCTTGTATAAATAACGAAAATCATAGCCAAAGACTTTACATCTTGTAAAGTCTTTGATCATAACATAACTTGGTTCACACGATCAGGACCAGACCACTAACATTCTTAGAGTAGAAAGTTTTTGATACAATTATTCAGATGAAGCTAAAGGAGCATGTTTGTCCAGTTGCACAGCTTTGGAACAATCTAATTATCGTGGAACCAGCCAAACATAACATAGCAGTCGTAACATGTGGCCGCACTAGTACCTGAACCGATATGCACCGATCTGGAATACAACTGGAATAAGCAGTATTATCATTAATGAAGACATTTCTCTTGTAAGAATGTGTAGTGATTTAAATTCATTCCTGAGTCTATGCAAGAAAAAAAAAAGACTAGAAAAAAAAAATAGATCAAGAATATTGAAGTCCTTGAGTGTCAAGAAATCACCCTAAATTTAAATAGTTTGTAGAAAAGAAAAAAAAACTGTTTTTGGTTTTTTAGGATTAGTTTTTAATTAATATTAAGTCGTCTTGATTAGCCAATGTTGTGTTTACCCGTAATTGGCGTACATATAAGGACAATACTGTACTGTATTATTTGGTAATAGTGATAATCTGTATGCTGTGGGCGAACCTTATACAATAAATAAATAAATAAAAAGACATCGCTAGAGATTACAGGAACGACTTATACTAAAACATGTGTTAAATTGATTCTATGAAATAGTAGTAATATGCAATAATAGTTGATTGTTTACCAAACTCATTATTTACATCAAGATTAACAATATATTTTGATATAATATGATTTTAATATATATTAAGATTATAAATAGAGCTAGATAACGTTTTAGTCAGCAGGATAGTGAGGCGTATAAGAGTATATATGATGGTTGGTTAAAAGAAGTAACGCTATTAAAACCATATAAAAACATTTGTCAACACATTCAATAAAATAAAAGAAAACCTGCCAAGAGCATGTCGGGCCATGCTCAGTATTATAGGGTTCCTTAAGTAGGTGTAATTACAAACGAATCAAATCGAATATTAATCATGGCTATTTTAGTTTTTGCAATAATCGGCAGCATTCGTGACTCAGTGTGTTAGTAGCGCCATCTAGCGATAAATTCAAGAAGCCAAATTTAAGAAGTTATGTCATTTCAAAGTTACTTTTTGTGATTTTTTCAAATAGAAAGTAGCTAAAGGAGCATTATTTGCTGTGATAATTTTTCTCTAAGGTCAATGACCTTTGAACTAGGACGTTTTAAGTATTTTTCAGTTTTCTCTCTATAACTCAAAAAATTATAATCACATTGTACTCGAAATAATTTTAAAAGAGAGTTTTCACAAAGGTCTATCAATGTGGAAGATTATAAGTTTCTACATTGCATAGTTTAGAAATGGCAGGGGGGGGGACACATTGCAAGCCACTTTGGCGGGCTATATTTCGCAGATGGTACACCTGATAAAAAAGTGGTGTATGAAACATTACCACCATTTTAGTAGACCTATTCAATGATATCCTATACGAAGGGGTGCAGCGAAAAAAAAATTTCCATCCCCATTTCACATGTATGGACGCCACCCCTAAAATACGTAAAAACGATTTTTTTATTCTTTTAAAATTGAGATCTATATGTAGACTATTTTTGAACAAAATTTAATTTACTTATGTTAATAACTGTAGAAGTTATTAAGCTGTAAAAGATTAGGACAGACGGACAGACGGACAGACGGACAGACGGACGGACATGACGAAACTATAAGGGTTCCTTGTAGGACTTCGGAACCCTAAAAAAGGTCGTGGGTAGATTGAAGACCCGTCACTATATTTTCACTCTCTAAGGTGGGTCGCGAATGTACTCTCAGTCCCGCTGTAGTGGGGACCGCCGTGGTGATGAACTCAAGGTGGTGATGAGCCGGCTGGATCACGCCGGGAGGTGGTGACAGGTGGTCGTCACCGGGTCGGACGGCCGCGCGTAGGTT
This sequence comes from Asteroscopus sphinx, assembly GCA_949699075.1. Taxonomy (NCBI): domain Eukaryota; kingdom Metazoa; phylum Arthropoda; class Insecta; order Lepidoptera; family Noctuidae; genus Asteroscopus; species Asteroscopus sphinx. The sequence goes on from OX453006.1 coordinate 608,993, forward strand.
GACCGCGTGGAGCGACGCTAAGATGTTGCTGGGCAGATACCACGCAGCATGAGGAAGCAGATATGCTACAGTGTAGCATCCTGGAAGCAATAGGGAAGTGTTAAATTAAAAAAAACGCATAGTATTGTCATTAATTTACGAGTAAGTGAGCCTGATTTAAATAATGTGTAAACTAGTTATGCATGATAGTTTAACGAAACAACAGAATGTCAGTACAGGTATTCATGACCAACACGGCACACTTCCTCAGTTTTCGAATTGTTAATAAATCGATAATCGCTCTTAAACACATTCGGAGTGGTCAGGCATTAATTAAGGCGCCACTAAGAGCCAAGTGGCGCCCCATCAGTAAAAAATATTACTAGCCGAATACATCATTTATCGTAAATTCTTTTTTAACAATTGAAGTATTACAGGTATTGCAGTTTAATTATAAACTTTTAACTGTGTAAATTATAGTTTGCTGGAGTTGTAGATAAATATACGAAAAACTGCCACTTTTTGCACTTTTTCTATCTACAACTACAGCGAACTATAATTTACATAGTTAATAGTTTCTGATTAAACTACAGTACCTATACTTCAATAGTTAAAAACGATTTTTTTATAAATGATGTATTCAGCGAGTAATTATTTTTTTACTGATGAGGGCGCCACTTAGCTCTTAGTAGCGCCTTAAGCATGATGTTTATCTATGTATTTGCACACATCTTGTTATCGCGTCAACTCACTTTATTCTATCAATATTGAAATATGTTGGTGTTTCGGTACGAATATATAATTTTTTATGTAAGTATCGGTGACCTCTGAGTGAGCTATGGTTAGGTCGTCCAAAATCTGTGTTTACGCAAGTCTCTATAGACCCGGAACAGAATTATAGCAAAATGTTATTTGTTTTACGCAAGAAGTTCTAGAAATCTATTTAAATCGCTAGAATATTGATATGAACACGTGTCGGGTTTCAACATTGATGCCAATCGCGTTTTAACGATGAGTTTTGACATCGCTATGCTGAAAACTAAATGTCATCGATAGGCGTCACAATAATTAAGATATTATTTAAGCAAAATGAGATGGCATAGTTTTTTTATGTTAATTTTCAAGATGAATATGCATGCTCCGATACAGGACAAGGTGAAAATACAGGCCTGATTATCATGTTTAACGTTTTTAGCAAATTTGTGTCGTGTAAAACAAACGCATGCTCGGTGGTTGCCCACGCGCCGGACACACCGCTATCCACAATATATGAACACCCAAAAAATTCTGTAGCAATCTGGATAAAACGCGCAGTTCAAAGCCGACCGCGGCCATAAGCTTCGATATTTATCGCCTTCGACGCACACCAGCACCGTAAAAAGGTTAGCTTGTGATTGAAAAACGAAATGTTCCCACACAAAAAAACGAATCGAGCGACCGATCGAGTCCCGGACTCCTCTCTAACTATTTCGATCATCGATTCTGTGGCGTTATTGAAAAATATCCAGCGATTCGACTCGGATTAGAGCCAGTTATTTGGCTACTGTTACTGTTGATTCTAACTTATTGATCGTTTGATATGGATGGGTACGTGACTAGTGGACCCTGATGACTCGACCATTTCTAAATTTTGTCGTCGCCGTTGATATTAAGTGATATAGGCCTTAGAATAGTATTTGCGTAAACACGCCGGTTATGACATTATGGCGAGCTGCCTACACGCAGGGTTGATGTAGTGTTGTCTGCGCACATAACTTTGTCTCACGCGCACTCAAACCGATTTTAATCGATAATTTACGATATATTACAAATGTTCCCTTCACTTAATACTGCTTTGAATACTTAGGCTCTTGTTGAACTGTGATTTATGGGTTTCTATCAGGCAACTTTAGGAGAGCTTAGTAATTGTTTCTGCTAGTAAATTAAACATAAATATTATAATAACGATAGTGGTCACGCCTATCATTAGGCAGTCGTTCAGTGTGGCCTTTAGGTCAGGAACTAGAGTTATAATAAAACTAGTTTCCAAATATACTTAGAACCCATTTGACAGAGAAAGAACCATTCATGGATGCAAAACTAATAAATTGTTCGTATCGAGGTCCTAAATTGCTGCAGCTCTAACATCGTTGTAACAATACATGTTAGAGTTCTCTCAAAATAGATGTTTTGGGACATTTACATGCAATATCTGTTAAAATAAACTTACAAGCTTACATTACTAAACATAATACCGTGATTAAAATAATATAATAAGTACTTTGTTGCAAGATACTTCGCTCCTTTGCAAGTAGATACATCACAGGATAAACAGCCTTTCGCATGTAAATATCACAGGATGAACATTTTTACATACATCACCCGTTGACCATTACATATCAATTATAGGGTATAATACAAAGTTGTGCGTAGTTGCAGGCTACACCTATAATTTGATACTAGTATTAACTTCAACAGGTTATCACTGCCTCTGAGCGGCTTCTTCACACCTCATTTTATTACCTAATATTATATCTGATTCTATGAGGGAAACAAAAAAAACTTCATTTAAAGTAGCACACACGCACAGAAGCACACACAGCCTATCATATTTTTTTAAATCCTAATGGGCTTGCGTTTGGACCGCCACCTCACCTGATGTTAAGCGATGGTGCGGTCGAGGATGGTACCTACACGCTTGCTCAGCAAACACCTATTCACTCGAGCCTTGAAGATCACCAGGCTATACTTATCTGGAAGCACAGATGCTGGCAAGAAATTCCACTCCATATTTTTCAATAACTGTCGCATGAGATAACTAAACATATTAATCTTCTATACTGTTATCATAATTTTGCGATCTCCAATTTGTTTGCAAAACTTCATGGTCTATATTTCAAATGCTTTGTGTAGCATTTTATGGGAAAAACCATGTTCAGCAGTAGATATGACAAGTTCATCGACCCCGCTTTAAAAATTAGCAACTATCTCTTCCATCTATAAAAATTATCTTAATTATGGATCATTTAAAAATCAAACGGGATTCTCACAATCGCACAAATCCATACTTTAAAATAAAATAAGTATGGTAAACCCTAATATAAATATCTAAGTTGGGTCAATTAACTGTGAGAGGCTGTAAGACGAGCCGGCATCACGCTGCGCCGGCTCTAGCACAATTTATGACGGAGATCGGCCACGCCGAATTAGCCGCGCGTCGCCGTCGGTCGCAAGTCGCAGCCATGATGTTATAAGAATGGAGTACCCACAGTTATGTTTATCTAGTAAATCTAAATGCATGTTGTGATTGAGAGGCATATGAATGGCATGAATGGCACGAATTGCGTTTCGAGTTAACAAAAAATCTTATAAATTGAAGGTTGGGTTCCATCAATCATAGCAGAATCATTTTTACCGAGCTTATACCACATATCAGCATGGTAAACTATGCATGCACTGCTCATTTCTGCATGCAAGCGGCGCCAATCAATGGTTCGCTAGGAAAAAGTATGGTTTAGCTAACGTTTACGAAACCAAAAAATATATATGGAAAATGCTACCGAACGAACGTGTGCCTCGATCTGTATCCATCATATTCCAAATTCGGCTATACATATGAGTGCTCCATGTGTTCTTGCTCCGTGGCGGGCGGTGGTCGCAGCGGTCCGTTGCGACACTCGTACGTATGCCTTCAATTAACTATACTCGATAATTCAACTGTTATGTCATTTGAATTCGGGTTTATTTGAGTTTCTTGTGGAGTTCGATTTGAAGTATGTAGTTACAATACTCTGGAGTACTTGGAAGGCTGACTTCTTGAGAAGATCACAAATAATGCACAAAAAGAAAATTTTGTCCAAGATCACCTGCGAAACTATTGGGTTTTCAAAACAAAAACTGTCTGGCGTAACTTGAAAACGGCGCACCATTCACCCATTTCTGAATAGGTACCTATAAGTACGCCGCCGCGTAGTTACAATATATTTAATAGCGTAGCGTTGCATAGCAATGGATTGTTTTAGGTTGAATAGATTCTTGGATCGAACTAATTTAATAATTAATTAATTAATTTAATTTAATTTTTTTATTTATTTAATTTTATTTTAACTTTGTTTTATTATAATGTGTAGTGATCGCGAAAACCTAAGAAGTTATTAATTTATTTAGCTTGATAGAATTTTTATTATAAATTTTTCATGTTTATTTTTGAAAATGCTCATGTTGTGTTTTGTGTTGGTTGAATCGGTCGGTCAGAACGCTCATCACACGAAGTTCCTGTTGTCACCGATTGATGTCAATAGATTCATCTAGGCCAGCGTTAATCTTAGCCCGAACTCATCCCGAGTTAAACAGTGTCACGCAGTCTGTTAGTAGCTCTCTTACTGAGAACTTTCAGCTTTACATCTTTTATACATTAGTTAGTAATAGAAACAATTGCAAAGTATAATGAAAATTGTGCAATATTTTTTCAACATGCTTTGCTAGTAGCACGTTGGAAAAACTGACTTTATCCCTTAATACATATGTATGAATACATTTTCCTAGCCATCAAGCACTGTAGGTAAACAGTTGAACTTGTTTATAACCTTATAAAAATACGATCCAGGAAGACACAGCAAAAACAATAGTTGTTCGAAGTGGTACGTCTTGCCCTTCGCACTGACCTCAGAGTCCCCTACTTAATTCACAAACCGATCGATTACAATTTTAAATTAATACTATTCACACGCTCGACAATGTACCCGATTTGGCGGACAACGGTCATTTTCGTCCGATATATAATTCTTTTTATAAATTCCCTGCGTTACCCGCTACACGCGTACGTTGTATCGATAAATTTCACATCGCATCATCGGTAATTTGATAACCCAAGTGACCGGTGGTCACTATTTCCACCTGCGTACCGATTATGGTCACTCGCTACCCTATCCCTTTCTGGTCCGCTCTGTAACAATAAGCGAGAAAGGGACGGCGGGCTTCTATCTGGAAGAAGGCGCCAAAGAATAGGAGGCCTGGTGAACGGTCAGCGATAGGGTTGCGCGTGTAATTCGATAGTTTGATAGGAGTTATGGTCTCGTCGTGATCGCTCAATTACCGACGTTTGTCGTCGGTCAGGAAGTAATAAATACATGTGAGACGGGGCCGCTCGCACTCGGAAAATTTATCCACCGCGCTTTGACCACCATTGGATTTTGTAATAAATAACACATAGCTGGCTATTTCCTCCATATATCTCCATGTTTTGGGAGTACTTACCTACTTACACGACGGTTCGATCATGAAAAAACATGAGAGTATCAGGTGGCGTTGCATACATCGTCAGAAACAGCTGAGGAAAGCGATATGCTTTGATACTATTACAACTACTGACAGTTACATGCCTCTATCGATAACATCAATGTGTATTTTGTAATTGATACACAAACAAATTGATTACAATCGATATTTTAACGCCACATATTTAATATAACAAAATTATATTATTATATTTGGTTTCGCGTTTTGTCTCGGTACAAATATTTCAGTTCTGGGCACTTCAGCTTAGCTCCACCTTTAAAAACAATGCTCCCAAACTTTCGTTTCCCACAATGACTTTACTTAACAGTAACTGTCGAAACTAATAGCGGCGTGCGAGCAAACTGTCCAAGTATTCTTAGAACCAATACAGCCAGTAGGCGAGTCAACACGAGGGTAATTAAACACGCTTTGTCTTATGTGAACTGTCAACGGATAGAGTAGACAGATGCAGATGAAGCACACCGTGTGCTACGGCATCGGTAATGTGATTCAATGTTGAGTCAATCGAATGATTATGTGCAGACATAATCATTCGACTAACTTAACACTGATTACGTCTCTGGGTGTTAGATTGACTAGTATGGAGACTACACCACTGCTTACGAATGAAAAAACCTGATCAAAATGAAAACACCTGTCATGATTTTATTGATGATTAGTAGAAATGCTAAGCTGTGATAGCCTAGCGGTTGAGTGCTTGCCTTGCCTTCCATGCAGTAGGGTTTGAGTTCGAACCCAGCCCGCACCACAGACTTTTCGAAATCATGTGTATAGAAATTTGATTATCACTTGATTTAACGGTGAAGGAAAACATCGTGAGGAAACCTGCACACCCAAGAGTGCTCCATACAGTTCTCGATGGTGTGTGTAGTCCGCCTACCCGCACTAGGCCAGCGTGGTGGACTAAGGCCTTAACCTTCTCATTCTGAGAAGAGGCCCGTGCCCAGCAGTGGGACAGTAATGAGCTGATGATTAAAAAAGTACTTAATGCACGGAATGAAATGCTTGGAATAAGAGTCTTTTAGACGATTCAAAAGTAAGGTCTACTCTTTTAGTGTAACTAGAAATAGACCTAAGCTTTGTATTCTGAAGAAATAGAGAAGTAAATGAGACCATAATAAGAGAAGAAAACAACCGATAGTGTGCCGATAGTCAGCTATATAATAAACATATAACATACTTTTTGTATGTGCACCTGTTTAAAATTAATGAAGGTTGGAATAAAACATAAGTGATCTATATTCATAATCTATGACAGGAACCACGGCAGCTCAAAGACAAAACACTGTTTGGTGCGAACGGCGGCGCGGGCGCAGCGGCCGAATGTTTGCACTGACAACAACATATTCAAACACATTTGTGCTCCCTGTATCTATAGCTATAAAGGTCATTATTGTACGAAGGCTTGGGCCAGGCGGTATGGCAGTACAGTGTTACCTGACGTAATATCGGTTCACTTGTGGGCAAACAGTGGACGAACGCTAATCAACGCGGCAAACTGATGAATGACGAACATTATGAAAGAATGATTGAATGACTGAGTAGATACTGGTTGACTGACAAAATATTGAAGTTATGCGTGTTTTCAATGCGTTAAGAAGCTACGACGATACTTGAAACACTTAAAGTAATTGATGATAACACTCATTTATCTGAAAATTTGACTCAGGAATTTGTCAATACGCATCATGGAATCACTTAAGTCGGTTTTGGTATGACATAAACATTTCTGGTCTGTCTTGATATCAACGGGTTGGCGATCGCAGTTGGTTGGTTAAATACTGAAAGATTGCTACTGCCCATCACCTGGTGAGTCCCTTAGACGCCTTTTACGACACCCATAACCCTTGATATTCATATGAGAAGAGATAGACGTATGTTTCTAAAACTTCTATAATGTTGAAATATTAAAACTATAATCTATATCTGTCAAAACACAGTTTTACTGTTCACAATCCATCGTAGGTTAGGTACTGAGGAAAAAGGGTTATCATGTTTCTCGTAGCTCATAGTATGTCGTATCTCGAGTAGTACCAACGCAATTAGTTGATATTGTTGCTAGATTAGTGCTTTATAATAATAGAATTTTTAAATTTGTAATTAATTTAATGTAATATTTTATTTTAAATTTTAATCTAAATGACATGTGACGTAATATTTTAGTGTGATGAATTTACTTGTATTGTATAGCGGATTACCTACTAATATAGTTAATTAAGTATTACTAACAAAAATATGGATCTATGTGTCTGATTTAAACAATAAATAAAATAAAATAAATAACCGGAAACATGAAATAGCTCATGACAAGGAATTCTTCATCATATTTTTACCAGAATTCAGAAGTGAGCATCATCAAGGAAATGTATTCGGATCCTTACTCAAGCCAATCTGTGAAATTCCTAAATAATGCACCTTGATAATTGGGGAGCTGACCAGAGCGTTGCCTTTGGAGAAATTCCCGGGGCCATGAATACGCGAAAGCGCTTTTAGTAGACTTTACGAAAGAAGCGCTTTTATTAAACGTGAATCACATAAGAATCCTGACAAGAACCCTTACTGGGCACTGCAAACTGCATAAACACCTTCACAGAATGGGCCTTAGTGATACCACAGTTTGCACGTTCTGTCGCGAAAGGGATGTGACGCCTATTCATATTTCCATATCCTATGCGAATGTGATGCAGTGCACCACATAAGAAGCCAGCAAGTTGGAGGCCACGTCATCTCAACGCAATAGATCAAATCCTCCTCCCCCAAGATCATAGTCAACTTCGTGATTAACTTGTAGCTTGGGGAGGTGCTGTAATACTGCAAGGGACATCACAATAGATCTTATCAGGTCGCAGTGACTTAGGATCATTCAGGACCCCTATCTCTCCCAGTACTCGTAGGAATGGTACACAATCGCAGGGGTAGATAGATAGTCGTTTTGAACCAATAAATTTATTTTATATTGTTATATGTACATGCTAAAATGTTAATGGCTTCTTTCCCGAAAAGGGGTCATTGTACTCATCATTATGAACAACTTTGACTATGCGACCAAACCTGAAATCGCGAAAGAAAGTCAGGTGACATTTTATCGATTTAAGTGAACACAAATGTAGCGACGACCTAAATTTTTTTTCGCGATTTCAGTGGTGGTCCCATAGTAAAAGTTGTTCATAATGATGAGTACAATGACCACTTTTCGGGAAAGTAGCCATGACATTTCAACATGTATATGAAGAAGTTAATCATCCAGTACTTTTAACGTTTTTGATAAAAAGATTTCATTGGCAACAGTCCAAGAAGTTATGAAGAATGAATATTACAGTTACACTGATATTTTCCAACATTGCGTGCTGTAAGCGTAGGTACTCTAACGGCCAAAATTAATATCCAATCTATCCACGATTTGCGCTACTAGAGATAGGAATTTGACATAAGCTCCATACAAAATGTGTCAAATTTACATCTCTAGTAGGGTAAATCGTGGATAGATTGGATATTAATTTTGGCCGTAAGTTGATCCTAAAATTGCATTCCAATATCAAACATAGCAGTTATATTGTTAACATTTGTTCCAAGTTGTTGAGGTCACGACTGCGGCGGTGACGTGTGGATGTGGTTTTGTTTGCGATGGTACGCCTCTTAATCTGATCGCTTCTTACTTTCAATCATGCTACCGCACGATTCGTGTGGACCTGTCTATACACCGTGTTACGTTGCTTTTTGAACGCAGTCCGTGAATTATACAACAGACGATTAGGGAGTTGTCTACCAGTTTAATTAAACTTTCAATCGAAAATTCGTTTTTAAGAGGCCATATTTTGAAATTGTTGTTGTCTTGAAATAATTCATTAAAGGGTAGAATAATGGAATAATAGACAATTTTTACCATTTCACTTAGCATGCTTAGAAAATATAATAGTTCTCCAGGAGCTGCCACGTCCACACTCTCCTCATCGGCACATCATGTAGAGATTAACTCATGAAATCGGATAAAGGGCGAGTAATAACTGGTCGCGACGTTCGCACGATAACGCGATATTTATACATGCGTGGACGCGCCTTGCCGCGGCTGCGTGCGCGCAGTATCGCATCGCACCGAATTACGCGAAATAAAGCGTTTTATTTATTCAACAGTGACACGATATTATCTGGCGAAAACTTCATCAGACTCGCCGAAAGAAGTCTCATTGCAGATAGTGTAAATATTAAAAAAAAATAGAATGTGATAAGTATATCGTTTGCATCATCAGTAAAGTGGCATCAAGTACAACTTTATACAACAAATAATTTGGAGTTTTAGATTTGTTCGTAAAATTGTATCTGCTTGTGATTGACCTATTTTTGCAACTGTTTTTGCTAAAAGGTTAGCCATCGATTACATTTTCCGATGGTATATCAGCATCGGTGGCCTCAATGTTTAATTTGTTTTTTAAAGTCTACGCTACACAGGTTCTCTCCATTTCTTTTCTCTGAGGGCCCTTAGTACAAACCTAAGCAAAGAATAAAAATAAGTATGATATCTGCCAAATGGAATGCTCTCTGAGTGGGTACACAGCAAAGAGCATTCCTCGTTATCTATTTGCCCCGACCTTGTGAAGCCACTACTAATATTTGCGTACGCACATCCGTGTGGCTCGCGCCATTACGCTCACAAACACAAGGTGCAATGAACTAACATCCGCCATATTACCAGATTATAACATCATGTGTGAGCTGGTGATGAGTCTACCGTGAAAGAAGCATAGCGAGAAAGCTGCCAGTCACCCCACGATTCACTAAGCTGTTTGGTTGTGTCATTAGTGAAACTGTCATAGTAAAGACAGAGTTGAGTTCATCATGCAGGTATGTTGATACTTTGAAGTCTCTTTAGTAACCATTGATGAAACTGTTGCATGCCTAGGTCCTAATACTTTTAATGTATCATTTAAAGATCTGACTGCGCAAGTGTCGAGAGCCAAATTGCATTGTTAGTTGATCAATGTTTACTATAGGTACATTCTGCAGTTTAAAGACTCTACTTCACATATACCTTCAATATGGGGGCTTTGTTAGGCCCTGGATGGTAGATGAGCTATTGAAATAGCTTTTATCCTACATTGTATTCATCATCGTCATCATCATCATTTCAGCTGAAAGACGTCCACTGCTGGATATAAGCCTCCCCCAAGCATCGCCACAACAACCGGTCCTGCGCCTTTCACATCCAGCGGATTACCGCGACCTTCACAAGGTCGTCGGTCTACCCACGCTGTGCCTTCTAGTACTTACGCGGTCACAACTCCAAAACTTTACTGCCCCATCGGCCATCCGTTCTGCGAGAAATAGCCACTTAAGTTTGGCAATTCTTCGGGCTATGTCAGTTACCTTCGTTCTCCTGTGAATATCCTCATTTCTGATTCCATCACGCAGGGACACTTCGAGTAAAGCCCTCTCCATTGCCCTTTGAGTGACTTTGAGCCTTCTTATCAAGCCCATTGTGAGCGACCACGTTTCAGTGCCGTAAGAAACTGACAACACACACTGGTCAAAGACTTTCGTCTTGAGACACTGCGGTATTTTGGACGAGAAGATACTGCGTAGCTTCCCGAACGCTGCCTAACCGAGTCAGATTCGACGATTGACCTCTTTCTCGAAGTTGGACTTACCTAGCTGGACAGTTTGTCCTAGGTATACATAATCGTCAACAACTTCGAGTGTAGATTCTCCGATGTTTACGGGAATGGCTGCTAGATCATTGTATTACAGTGATGAAATGACGTGACTAAGTATAACTTTACTAAATGCGTTCGGATGCAGACATGATAAAAAATTACTATATTTTTTCAGCTTCGTCAATACGAGTACCTATCTAGTAGAATGTTTATTAATAGTCTCAACACAACACAACTTCCCACAACATTTCTTATTAAAATGTTGTTTTTAGCGCCGAATAGTTTCCAAATTGCAAAGAAATTACGAATGTGTCTAGAAAACATATTTTATTTTATGACATTTTTATGTCTCAAAAGTTTTCAAGAAGTATAACATTTATTGACATTAGTATTCATTCAGAAAGTTTCTAAAGCAGTTTCTGAATGGTGTCAAACTTTTTAAAGCTAAAACTGGTATTAATTAGACATGACTAATTGTAATAAAATGGTTTGTTTATTGTGATGCAGTTTTAAAATGACAAACAAACAAAAAATAGAACGTTGTAGCGTAAAATTTAAGTTTCTATACATGTGTTAAATATTTATCAATGTGATTAATGTAGCATCAATACGTTTTTATGAAGAAATAAAAATGTTTACCGATATCCATGTATTTATGTATGAGACTGCGGAACAATTTAAATGATACTGTTTTATTGTTTCAAATACTTGTAGTTTCCATTTTATTTCTGTTTTCCATATCTCTGTATGATATCTAAGTAGATACGTATCTGTTTCTATCAGATTTTATCGTTCAAGTTTGTTGTACTAGAAATATAATAATATATTATGTGGTTAACTTCGTAAAAATGATAATATTACGATGTGAATGATATTATTGATAACAACATTTATTGTCGTGTATAGGTTTCTATGATACCTATTTATTTATGGCCCAAACAGGAATCATTTTGGTAAAGACTGTATTACGGATGATAAGGTTGCTAAAATATTATGTTTCATCTGATTCTGTGAGATTAGTGAGTAAAAAGTGACACCAAACGACTTTAATTATTATGTAGATTGTCATTTTGATATATACTTAATGACGAAAGCATCACCCACTCACTAACTAACCAACCTAACCTATCAATTTGCTTCGATAGCCAAAATCATGTTATGCTTCTAAAAGCTTCCAAAGCTACGATCTTATCGAACAAGACGAGAATATTATTATTCATTTTTTGAAAAAAAGTTATCTTAGAATAAAACAGAATAATTCACTTATCACATTACCTGTAGAATTAAACTAAAAGGTTCAATGGGTGTGACAAACTAATGCCTTCACTGTAAGACCATAGTATGAGCTTTTACAATATCCGTGAGTAGGTCCCACACCTAGCCTGCTTTATGTTCCTCTTACGTTAGAAGGTACTAAATACATGACAATGTCAGAGTACGTGATGAAGGTTTTAGTTGAAAACCGTTCAAAATATGTCAAGAATCTGATAGATCTACGGTCTGGTGATGGCCTATGTGGCGTAGATCTTATATATTATTTTACTTAACTCTGTTCAAAATATAAAATAAATGTGGGTGCTCAGTTTTAGATTGAAAAAGGTTTATTTATAAATGTTATCATTATTACTTTAAGCAATCAAACATGGATTATAGTCAGCGAAGCGCACACTTGTGAGATACCATCCTCGCATGACGTAACCAGATATCACGCAAAGGTTATATAAGGAATCTTAGGGTTAGAGAGACATCGCCAAAAACCGGTACCAATTAAATATTGACTATTAACGTCCAACGATTCCATTAGAGCGGCAATAAAATAAATCATTCGATAGTTAAAAGTTGTTATAACCTCGTCCATGAGTCGGGGACATTAAATTTTACGATTTTGTCTTTGGTATTTTGGCAAATTAATGAGCGTTAGACAATCGATAACGTATAATTAATTAGCTATTTAGACTATTAAATTCTGCTAAGATTATAGGGTGAATGTCCGAGGTCGTCCTGTATAGAAATCGTTCCAAGGGCCGGTGTTGAAAAAAAGAAAACTGACGAAGATTGAGCAAATATGGTTTTACAATACAATACATACACAAGAGATGTTTGCGCTGCTTCCACCGAGGTGAAGACGCAGGTGAAGCTGGTAGCCGAACACTCGAGACCAAGGGATTAAGAAAACATTGGACGACAGCTACCTCACATGTACGATCCAGTTGAGAAGGAAGGTAAAGCAAGGACGACGTCACATTCGCTTTCACTAGGAACGGTGTCAGGAACCAGATTATAAAAATTCCATCACTTTTTTGGAGCAATTATATCGAATTTATTTTTATCTTCGCCTTGAAATAACGATTAAGTTTTGCAATGACATTCTTATAATGAGTTTCATTTCCAAATTTACTTCCGTAAAACTAGTTTTGTTTTATAATCTCGCACTTTCCGGTAATAATAAAATGAGTATTGATTACATAGTCGTCTAACTCCATCATTTTATTTGCAATGTCAATATTTGAAACAAGTTGCTTACTATTAGCATTTCATTGAACAGTTAGGAATTGAGTGGCTTTTATATCTGCTGTTCTTTCAAGTATGTGGTCACTATCAAGCAAATGTAGGCAAACAACTCCATGCTATACATTAAGTTTTGCAAACTAGTCAAGATAAATAAATATTTTTGGTGCATGTTTCTGAAAGTTGTTTCATTTAGATTTTTCAAGTATCATCTTAATCCTATTCTAAATAAAGTTTATCATTGAGAATAGTAGAAAAATATTACTGAAGTTTTTGCACGTTAAATTCTACTTTGCTCTTAGTACCACGGTTGGTAAATTGGGTTTTTTTTTCGCATGTTTGGGGGAAAAAATCGTTCACGGGGAAATTTTGAGGAACGAAATACTTGGGCAAATTTTGGGGAAATAGTTGGGGAAAGTAAAATACAGATACAATACAGATATTGTACTAGACTAGTTTGAATAATGTCTGTGAATAAACAATTGAGGGTTTGAATACAGACGAAGTATTTTTTAATTCTCGGTCCTTTTTTGTTCCTTATTTATATTAATGACTTGCCTTATTACGAAAGAGATAATCATGAAATTGTGTTGTTCGCGGATGATACGTCACTTATTTTTAAAATCAAGCGACAATTACTTAATTTCGACGAAGTAAACAATACACTCTCCAAACTTGTCCATTGGTTCACTGTAAATAATCTTCTCCTTAATGAGAAGAAAACTAAATTTATAAAATTTTCAACGCCTAATGTCATTCAGGTACAGACCAATGTACAAGTGAATGGGATAGAGCTGGACCCTGTTGAGTCAACTATTTTCCTTGGCATAACTATAGACGCCAAGTTGCAGTGGGGCCCACATATCGACAAGTTGTCAAGTAGACTTAGTTCTGCAGCCTATGCTGTTAAGAAAATTCGGAACATTACTGATGTGGATACAGCCAGAATAGTCTATTTTAGTTATTTTCATGGTGTAATGACTTATGGGATTCTCCTCTGGGGTAACTGTGCAGACATTAACACCATCTTTGTTTTACAGAAAAGGGCTGTTCGAGCCATTTACAAATTGGGTCCAAGGGTTTCTCTCAGAGAAAAATTCAGAGAGTATGGTATTCTGACTGTAGCTTCTCAATATATTTATGAAAATTTATTGTATGTGCAGAAAAATATTTCAGATTTTGTTAAAATGTCCGATGTTCACAGTTTTAACACAAGGTACAAACACAACCTTGCTGTACATCCTACTCGTCTCCACAGAGTAAGCAACTCGTTCATGGGTCAATTTATACGTTTTTACAACAAACTTCCCATTGAGGTCCGTAATTTATCCCTTAAGAGATTTAAAGCTTTTATTAAAATTAAACTTTGCAATAAAGGATACTATAAAATTTCTGATTATCTTGATGATAAAAAAGCTTGGGACTGATCTGCTCGCTAGATACAGGCAATATTGTCTTCTTTTATATCTAGGTTTACGTTTATGTCATCTTTTATTTTGTACAGTTTTTATTGACATTGGATTATACCGTTTTTTTGACATGATTTATACACCGTTGTGACATTTTATTTATATACTTTAATTTGACAATTTGGTTTATATACATTTAACCATGCATATTTATTATATAACACAACAAACTTGTCGTGTCTTGTTGTCTGGACTTTAAAAGAGACTATGATCCCTGAGTTTGTTTCGGTGTTTCTTCTCAGAGGTAGTCATATAGGAAATGCCGATGTCATCTAGTTTTTATAATTAACCGACTTGTAAAAGTGATTTTTAACATCCAATTTGCAGAATAAATGATTTGTATTTGTATTTAGTATAGAAAGTTTTAAATATCATCGACGATACACTATAAAATGTTCTTATAGCAATTTTTTTTGATAAACATAGTCTTATATTTTTCAATTTGTAATATTTGCGTTGTATTTCTCATTGAAAAAAAAATGGGGAAATAAGTTGCAACACGTATCATTTTGGGAAAAAAAAAATATGAATATGGGGAAAATTCAGAAACATGATCTAACAACCCTGCTTAGTACGTTCATGTCCACTGAATGATCCGCACGTCACTTCATTATTTCCTTGATCTGTATTACAGCAAGTACAAGAGTAGTCGGGTGACCGTCACGTTCGTCGTCAACAGCTGACTCGGGCCTCGTCGCGAGTGCGCGGGCGCGGACGACCTCATGCAACCACTTCTTAATATTGAAATCAAAATTATCTATAAGAATTTGATGTCTCTATTTTTGATCGTAAAACAATGACATAGTTGGTTTTTACGATATTTTTATAGAACTCATTGGCTTTGGTTTTATTGTCTTCACTATTTTCATGTTATAGACGTGATTTTCTGATTATTTCAAACAATAAAAGCCCATTCAAGCTCCCACTGTTTGTTTTTATGTGCACCTGAGTAATTTTTAATCTTGGAGTCGTGTTCTATTTTTTTATGTGTAATAAAATAATTTGAAGAGTTTTCTGAATATTTTAGGAATGTGGTTGCTATTTGCAAGTTAATTGTGAAGGTGTAGGTTGTAGTGCAACGTGCGCCACGTGCTCGCTCGCTCGTTGTACGTCAACTGTTAATGTATTAACATAACATACTTACATGGCGGTGCTCACGTGTTGTATTATTTATTCCCGATGCTGGTTCATTACTGAGCAATGCGGTCTGCAGCCAGTTGACACTAACACCACTATGACGAAACACACAGGCCCACAACTACAGGTTTCTTGTTTTTTTTTCTCTATCTGTAGTAGTTTTATACGGCGTTGTTTGCGTCACAGCTAAAATGAAGCTCGTACCACCGATGTGTAATTTGTTGCCGTTTACAAATTAGAAACTCGTGTGTAATTGATACTTTCGATTTGGGTCATAATCATCGGTGATTGTAAACCGAGAAAACTAAATAAAAACTGTTCTCGACAGCTCTCAAAGCTAAGAGATACTTTCTGAAGTAATGATAAAACTTTTGAACAATTAAGATAATACTTGAAAAGTTAAGATAAAAGTGTTCGTAAGATCAGTAATATTTTACGCCGAAGACCGATTATCTAGTAGTGAAAACACCAGATTACAAGTAAAGTTCGCCGTAATACTTGAGATAGTCTGTGTATTGGACTGTGTTCATGTATAATATTAACTTCTGAGATATCATGAACACAGAAAGGGCTTTAAATATTAGTAGGACACTGATAGGAAATTTACATAAATTATAAAAAAAGACAGAGGGTATCGGCTGGTTATCAGTTAATATTATAGTGAAGGCTCAGTGTCGTGCTACAATAGTACAAAATGTAGCAAATGTGCTAAAATATATTGGACATGTAGATATGACTTTAAGTGGTTAGCGGTACCTTTGCGTGTTCATGCCAGCCCTGCATCCCATCTCATGAGATCTTTAAAAACATAATCAAGAAATTCTTTATAAAATTAACCATCCTCGATATTAAGATTGCAATTAACAAGAGGGTCTTGTTAAAAAAATTAAGAGTCGTTAGCGCCGGTGAGATGGCGGTGACAAGGGCTGACAGGCAGCCGAGCAGGGCTTTATCGCGGGAGATATTATCGATAGCGATCGCTCGATAGCCGGCCTTGAAGCTACCGCGCGGTGGCAGACCTGTCCATGGTTATCGGGATCTGGATTAGAAGTGTCTGTACCTTGCATTGTTTGAGATGCGGCTGCGCATGAGACGATCATGTTTTGCTTAGAGGTAAGTAGTGTAGGATGCCGGCTAATAGGAAAAAGAATTGTGCCAATGTGATAAAAATCCTTGCATATAAATCGGTGTCGAAACAAAACCAGAACGTTAGTCAGGTAATAGACAACCTTATTCTTAGTTTATACTAAACCTGAAATGGGGTCACATTTTACTCATCATTATGAACAACTTTTGCTATGAGACCAAAGCTGCGATCGCGAAAAAAAAACAGCTGTTCCGCATATTTTGTCGATTTATGTGAAAACAGATATTTTTCATGATTATTGGATTGGTCTCATAGTAAAAATTTATCATAATGATGAGTACAAGTGGCGCCTCCATTGTGTGTACTCTTTTTTGCCAAACTGTATTGATTATCTATGCACTATAATTTATATCTGTGATACCATCGTATCTCCAAGTAGTCTGTGAAACTCGAACTACCGATGACGGCTGTCTGTGGTCTCTTTTATTTTTTTTCCATTATTTTTCTTGTATGTGTTTACTTCTAATTGTTAGCAAAGTTTTAATTTATTGGTTTTCAGTCTGATACATTAAATGTAGATATAAATTGTTGTGTGGGGGTGGGGTCACTGGTGCCTGAGATACAGGTTAATTTCTAGTTTGGGCACCAGGTGCTTTCATCATCAGCCAAGCAAACTGTAACTATATATTTGTGACTGTAACTCATTATTATGCTTTAAGAAGCTAAAATTGAATTATATTTGTTGTTTGTCTTTGCTATAAACTGTTTAAAAACAAACCATAATATTTTAGGCTTATCATCCGGTATCAGGCTGGATAGTAATTTAGGCCAAATACCGGATAGTTATTGGATATCCGTTTCTTGTTTTTAAAAGCAGTTATTTTTTTGTGATAATAAATTTAAATCTGAAGGGTTAAAAAAAACCCTTAAGTGGCCTAAGAGGTTTAGCATAAACTAAGAATAAGGTTGTATATATTGGTTTTTGACGACTCCATTAGTGACCCATCTAGAAAACAAAACTACAGAGTAACCACAATGAAGGGTGCTATAAAATGTAGAGCTGGCTAGTTTTCATGGAGCTTTGGCCTACAGAAAACGTAGCATACCTAATTATTATGTGATGATTATATTCAAATTAGGCTTTTAGCAAATTCCGCCGACAAAGCAACATGCACTGATCATCACACAATTTATTTCCAACAACTCGAACCATCCCAACAATGTTTTCTATAAAATTCCAAATAAAGGTTAGTTAGCGCAGTTTTTACATAGGTGCTGTAGCTGTGTAGCACCATATTGTTTAATCATCGCGGCGGTTTGATGCGGTACGTCTAGCAGCCGGTAATGGGCGCAATCCGACTGATTTATACGAACAGTGACGAATGCCTTTACACACAGTTTAGCATTTGTTATAATGTTGGTGAACGGGAGATTTTATGGCGATCCGACACGGTCCGCCGTCGGGTGACTGTAGGAGCGTATACCTTTCGAGTTGTGATGGAGATGTATTTGCAGCAAAGTCACTGAAGCTGCTGAAGATGCCTTAAAGCTTAGCTAGTTAAACTACCACACTTATGACAAAGTTCTTTGCCGAAAAAATTCATTTACTAGAAAATGGACTTAAATGAGTTCTTTTGAAAGTTACATGCATAAACGTCTAGGTATCATTTGCCGCATTCTGGTACTTGAGCTTGCAAGAAGAATTTTTCGCAAATGACGCCTGCCTGCCAATTGCTAATTGTGCCTGTAACGTGTGCCATTGTGACCAATTGATTGAACAATTTAAATTGTGGAAAAAAAAATCGCCCACGAGCAGGATTTGAATCTGCGGCTCCTGGCTCAGTACGCCAGTGCTTTAGCCACTAAGCTACCGTGACCACTGCTCGTGGTATTGAAATTAACTTCCACTTGTTACGTCTAACCCTTAATTTTTTTTTTAGTTTTTCGGCATATCTATACGACTTTGAATTAATTGCAAATTTTTCCGTGGGGATATCCTCATGGACGCACTCCGCCCGAGGTAGGCGGAGCCAGTGTCAGACTCTTACCGACTAAAACCACCACGGTGTTCCTTCTTTACCTTAGCCGGGGGCGTGGGAACCCGTGAGTATTCACACAACCACCCCCGACAGGTCCCGGCCCGCCACAAGCAGGCGAGCCCCTTCTCCCCGTGCGGCCTAACGACGGCCGCACCCTCCTCAGTGGCGCACACGGAACACTGCACGCCACCTCACCTCACGGGCATTTACCAGCTACACCAGCTGCGTCAACTACGCCAGCTACGCCAGCTGCTGGTTGGGCAGCAGACCACCCCGAGTCTGCTGCTCGCAGGCCCATCCTTCTGTATTTTTTTATAGAGGTGTTCTTCCTTGCGGTCCGGGCGGTAAAGCTAAGACCCTCGGTCCCAAGAGGCGCGAGAACAATACTCAGCAGGCACTCCTGGGATTACGAGACCAACGGGGGCAGGGAAGGACAGTCCCCCCGCTGCTTGCCCAGTGGCAGGGTGAGTGCACACCGGGCCCGCCCCTGCTCCTCCACAGTGCCCTCTGCTTTCTCAGAGGGACACGCGGAGCAATTTCCCATTGGCCCACATCGGGCCCCTCCCGTGTCAGAATATTCGCCACAGGCAATAAGGGCCCCCGGTCCAAAAAATACTTATTGTCCGTGCCCAGGATGCACCGGCCAAACAACTGCCGTTCCCTCTAGACGTGTCCAGAAGGACAAGCAGCCGTCAGACACACGTGGAGGTTTTCTGGCCAGCACCACAAGTTAAATTCGATACCACGAGTAGTGTTCACGGTAGCTTAGTGGCTAAAGTACTGGCGTACTGAGCCAGGAGCAGCAGGTTCGGATTCTGCTCGTGAGCGATTTTTTCTTTCCGCAATTAATATCTTTAGATTTCGCTTCGCATGCATAATTGCGTTAATAATAATAAAATGATTGATCGATGTTGGAGTTCCAAGTCAAAATATTTGATTGTTTTGTAAAAAAAATGTTATTTTTTTCGAATAATCGTTTACGTGCACTTACAAGACGTTAATTATGAATCTAGTTATTTGCACGGTTCCAAAAAGTTGGTCCTATGGAGAAGAGCCGGCAAGAAACTCCATGGATATACTCCATGATTATACGGAAATCATTTTAGTTTTAACTTTATTAGAACGGTTTCTTTGTATCTGTTTTATTTTATGGATTAATTAAATAAACGCCGTTTGCGTTGAACAATACGTACCTTCACGTGTTATCGGATTTAATTATTTTTGAATTTAAAGTAGAATCGACGTAAGTCATTTTGTTGAGTACAGTTAATTAATGTATCTTTTTGTAACTAAAGCTCTGCGCACCGAATAAGTCATGTGTGAGACCCTGACGTCATCATAAACAAAGAACGTTTTTAAATCAATCTTCAGTACCGCGAATAGCACAATCGTTAAGCATCTTCACCAAAGTGTGCCCTTCTAAGTGCCATCCAAAATCCGGCCAAGTGGAGTGAAATCTGAGGCGACACGCTGCGGGGTCGGCGGCCTGCGCCCGCGCACCCAACGTACGCGTGTTTAGACACAGATATGAGCCGTTAATTACGATTTCGCTTGTCACGCCTTCTGCCTTGCTTAATGTTCAGATTAACTTTATTATTATTAAAATAAAAATCATCGAGCCTCTAGGCGCGGTTTGACCAAACTTTCTTTTGGATTCCTTATTTGATACTTTCATGACCACTTTAACTAGAGAGAGTGAGTCAGCTGATCTTTAATAACTGGACGCAGGCTGACATTCTAGGAACAATTAATATTGATTAATTTAGGTGTGACACACTTTGTATAATGAAAAAACTCGAATCAGCAAGAATACTAGTTGTAAAAAAATAATTGAATAAATAAAGCTCGAACAATATTTATAGTAGACAAACACACGAACGAGTTCATCGGCAATAAATTAATATGAAGGAAGCAGGTGCTTTACAAACAAGTTGTTAAAATTGCTTCAACATTTTAAGACACCTATTTGTGTGGATCATAATTACTTTGTAAATATTTTAATCATTACAAATTAATAATACATATTACGATCTAAATTATTTCCTCTCGATATCGCGTTGTAAAGCGAACTCAGACGAACATCTGTGGTTATTTGTGGTACCTACAGCCGCTGCCACATTCCATCAAAGTCATTATAGATAACTTATCTAAGTCAAAATCACGAAACAAAAATTGGTAAACTTAATCAGTATTAAATATTGTGAAATCAAGATGATTTCTGAAGTATAGGTAACATGGTACATTCTCATTTAGTGATAATGTTATAAGAAATAGATTCAATTCTAAAGATACAAACGAAACTGTCTCAGACGCTTTTATGACAAGTATTGAGCAAAGCAGCGAGTGTATGTATCGCCCACACGTCCTCCAGCTTGCCAATAGAACTCGATAGATACGATCACACGCTGTTCCGAAATACGGAATAACAGTAATGTTTATTCCATTGAACTCAAAACTCGAAGTAAGAAGTGTGTACTTAAGTCTTCTTATTGTTCTAAACAATGTGCGAGCTGGCAACGATACGGTCTGTTTCAAATTGTTTTCTTGAATAGTATTGAAGTTGAAGGAGTCCTAACAGGTAGCCTAAAAAAAAGTCAATTTTTTTGTTTCAGTAACTTTTTTACGACAATCATTTTTGGGGTGCTACTGACCAACACCTAGACTCGAAACAACTATCTGTGGTAAACACAAAGGGCACAAGGGAAACGTGCAATGTCACAAAGACAATGAACCGAGAAAATGACGAACAACTTTTGATCATTGCTTGTTATTGTACTGTATCAATATTTTGAATGAAGATTACTCCAAGTCCGTGCATACTACTGCAAAGTGTGTTTTGGCGTTTCGTTCTTAACACATTTGAACTAAACAATGCCTTTTTTTTTTAATTTTATGGTATGGTGAAACGAGCTAAAGGCCCACCTGATGTTAAGCGGTTACCTTTGCCCATAACAACTGCAATACCACTTAAGCTGTTACCTAAATGGTACCGCAAGTCGGTTCGCCAAACCGAGACATGAAGATGGAAAGTCTCATGTGATTGTAATTTCACCGGCACCCGTACCTTTCTGACCGAAACACAGCAATGCAAGCATCACTATTATTCTATTTGGCGGAGAAATAAATACGGTGGTAGTAGTTCCCCGGACGAGCCTTTTCACAAAGGAGCTTTACTACTACTAGCAAACTGGTTCAAAAAACATAAAAAATGTTACATCACATGTTTTTCTCCTTGCGAGAATCGAACCGGCGACCCGCAGATTGCTCAGCCACTACGCCTATCGTGGCAAAATCATGCGTGTGCGTATGTGTGTTGAATTGCTGGGAATAGTAGTGTTGCAAAAATGTATCTCTTAAAAAACCTATTGAAAATTGTGGTCTTCATATAATTGCACAGTAGCCAGTGTGAGTCAGCACAAATCATAGCAAAGCGTTCTTACTTGCACAGTAGCCCTTCACATGTAGACAAGCAATTTATACGAACTGCCGCGATATCGAAGCGATACCGCGGCGAGCCTCAGGCGAAATTAATTAGAAGTATCACGCACGCGCGGCATCTCATAACATACGTCATACAGCGCACCGCTGAAATTATGCTGAGCTGAGCGACACGATTGATCGCCAGCCCGCAATGGATTTACAGCCACTCGTTTTAACCGAGAACCAATGGTTACGTAATGTAGTGAATTATAATTGTTGCAGAAGTGATGATATACGCGTTGCATATTAATTGCTCGGTAAAGCTTTAGAGATCTAGCTTTTCGGTAAGATGAATGTCTAGTTTTGGGTTGTAGCTATATGAATATAATTAACTGATATTATATGAGCAAGCAGATGCAGTCGTAAAGTCTTAATTAAGAACATCTTTTAACAGCAATTATACCTGCTATTATCTCTAAAAAAACCTAGCGGCGCTCCTCCTTGCTCCACGGCACGCTATCTCATCACATTAGCGTGCCAATTAGACAATAATGGCGTCAATCGTCGAGTCCGAGAGAAAACGCCATTCAGTACGCCATACAGTAAATCTAAGCTTGTTACTCGGTCAGAATTAATTGACCGTCTCTTCCCAGCACCGGCAATAAACTCTCCAAACCGTATCGAGTCTCCAAAACCCACTGACTATCTAAAAACATACGCAACACTGTGCCCATCTGTGTCAGAAACTTTAAACTGCACCTGCACAGCTATATCACTCAGTGTAACTAAATGGTGTAGGTGGAAAACGTCCGAACAAATTTTGCCTTTGAGAAATTAATTGGCGTAACGGCTATGTTTTTAATTACCCGAGTTTCAAGCAAATGTACACTTGAACCGGTGCGCGGTAAATGTTAGAAGCCTGTCGGGTCTATACACATATCATGTACAGTCGACTGCATGACAGTGGTAACACTTCAATTCGAAAACCGCCCTTACTGCTTACGAAATAAACATGCTGCTAATGTCAAAGTGTTACCACCGACGTGCGGTCGACCATACAATGTTTAAAACTGAATCTTGTTTCTACCATGCCGTGTCTAAGCTGCAGAAAGCAGAAGTCTGATTTATTTAGGAATCCAGGTGTACTACAAGTATATCAAAATTTACGGATTTAGCTCAGCGGGGAAGTCCTCTAAGTAGGAGGACACGTCAAATGTAATGCTTTAACTTGATTTATTTTATAACTTATTCGTCAGACAGATGACTTTTATTTGAAAAAAAAAGGAGCAAGATTAAAAAAACCCGCCAAGTGCGAGACGGACTCGCGCAGTAAGTGTTTCGTACCACCCATGGAGTTGATATCCCATAAAAACTGATCATCAAAAGACATCAACGCATTGTGAGTGAAATATGATTTTTTGCATCTCTTTCTTACGCAGGTACCACCACATATCTCAATGTTTATCTTACTTTTATTATTTGTTGCTAAACTACATAGCATACACTATAATCAGACCAAGTTTGACGGTGGTATGTGTTACTATTTTGAAGATTGAGCAGGAACAAAAAAAATGCATGTTTTTAGAGGTTTCTTGTATGGGGAACCCCTAGGGTTTTAGACTTTTAAATTTTTAGTATTTGTCGTGATAGGAGTCTTAGCAACACATATTCTAAGAAAATTTCAACCGGCTACCTATTACCGTTCAAAAGATACAGCCCTGTGACAGACAGACGGTGGGACGGACAGACGGACAACGTAGCGAGAGTAATAGGGTCCCGTTAGCACCCTTTGGGTACGGAACCCTAAAATCTAACTTATTTGACCATAACGATGAGTTATCTCACCCATGAGACTAGAAAACACTCCCTTTTACATCTGTGAATCCTAATCATTCCATTGCTGACTGCTAGTCTGGATCAGCATATAATTAAGCGCACTAGCCAGTAGCACAGCGGTGACCCTCCCCTGTACGTGTGAGCTCGCTCGC
The DNA here is from genome assembly GCA_949699075.1 of Asteroscopus sphinx. Taxonomy (NCBI): domain Eukaryota; kingdom Metazoa; phylum Arthropoda; class Insecta; order Lepidoptera; family Noctuidae; genus Asteroscopus; species Asteroscopus sphinx. Next base: position 633,545 of record OX453006.1, read on the forward strand.
CGGTGACCTTGACGGAGCGCGTGTACATGCAATGTATTGGCTGGGCAGCCGAGAGACTGCCCGTTCCACACGCCGCGCACCGCGCAAGGCCCCCACGCTCGCCCCGCCCCGCACACATCGCCGCGAGCAATTTTACGAGCACACATGCTTAAGTGTCGCTTCTTGTCGTTGGTATATATTCTATGCCAGCAGCCAGTCAACCGCGACGACTTATCGAGCAGTACTCCGGCGCACTCTTAATAGCGCCCGTTTGACGTGACTCGTCAGGAAAGCTTGCAGCAGTCACTTATCATTGCACCTAACATCCTTAACAGAACATGAATTACTGTAAACGTATTAATGCAAATAGATGAAGGGAAAATGAACTGAATGTGAATGAAGGAAGGTTTGGATTCGAAATGTTATGGGGTTAACAACAACACGGCTACACTTCAAGCTATAATTTCTAGTATAAGCTGACCTGTCATTGTATGGAAAACCTATATAATGCGAGGTCAGCTTATACTGGCATTGTATAGCTTGATGTGTGGCCATGTGTTCAGTCAACGCCAAAATTCGATTTTGAAACTTCAAAATGAATTTTCTCAGGGTTACCTATTGGTTTGTCTGAACTAATAATAATACTTTTGTTTAGAAATAAGCATATCTATCGTTGTTAATTAACAATAATTTAAAAAAGAAATTGACTCCTACGAAAATTGATTTTGAAATTAAACATTTGTTCATAGACTTTTGCCGTTGACTGTATGCTGGTCAACTTTGGTACTGCTTGAGCGTAAATAATAAATCATGCACTATTGTGAGGCATGAAGACATTGAGATTAATACAGTACAATATAAACACACCTCTAGCCGTTATGATGGTTCCTTTACTATCCGTGCAGTTCGTCTTTGGAACTCACTCCCACACTCACTTCGCGAGAGCTCATCTCTGAACATTTTTAAGAGAAGAATTAAGGGACATTTCCTCTCTAAATAACTGATGATAATATATATTTATTTAGTATTTGTGTACGTATATTATATAAAATATGTATGTAGGTATATTATGCTAATTATATATGAATTTGTAGTTTATTCAAGTAGGTTTTATGTAAGTTTGATTATTTAGTAATTTATATAGACCTAGACCTAAACAGTTGTGCACTAAGTTTACACTCAGCCTCTTGTCTACACTCACTCTATCGCTCAAAGGTTTGCTGGAAGAAAACTCATTTTTGAGTTAAGCTCGCCTTTGTACATGTAATTTCTATTTACAAGTTTTACTGTATTTCTTTTTCTGGTGTACAATAAAGAATAAGAATATAATAATATTGTAGTCACAAAATCGGAACGATCAACCTATTCTACCTTTTTTCAGTTTTCATTAAACTAGCTTCGTTGTTGTCTGTTGCTTGACTGTTTGGTTTTCAAAAGCTTCGATACTTGGCCGCTACCCGGTTTTAATCCATCCTTTAGTATAACAAACCAGTGTACCAATACTGAAAAATACACATACATATAAGCCAAGAACAAAAAAATCATCTAGCAACTATCACCGTAACTAAACTAGGGGAAATCAAATGGCCGTCGCAGTGAATCTGGATCGTATAACCAGTACTAGGTCCACTATGTTACATCAACAAGTCGAGGTCACTTGTACATGTTGCAAATGTAGCTAGCGTCCGATGTGTAGTTTCATCAGATGGTGTTAATACTTTTACTAACTAACTAACTAAATAAAATTGACTGAAATGGAAGGATATGGTCCATATATGCAGAAGGGTGCACCAGAGGCTTTAATAGTTAGAAGCAAAACTTAAAAGGCTACCTGGATTAGGTATTTGATCAAATCCAAGGCCCCGATATGATTTGGTATGTAGGACAAGACAAACTCAACTTGCTTTCAGGGATTGGCACATCTCTTCTTCTCTCTCTTAATTTAAAGCATTGTCGCACACTAGGTTTAGGGTGACTTTCCAATAGAGCTGTGCGAGATAACTGAGCAGAAGAAACACAGCTCTGGTGGCAATTCACCCTTACTGCGTTTACGGACAGAAATTTCCACATTTACAAACGCCCAGACACAGTTATTGAAATTAAGAAGAAACACTGGAAACTTAGTTTTTAAACTAATCTGGTCACTATCACTTATACACCCCAGTACCGAAATATCGGAAACTCACAAAAAAGAATTAATATGGTAAATATCCCGTGACATTTAATAATATATAGGTATAACTGGAATCTTAGAACTATACAATACGTGCAATCTAACTTGACTGGCCTGAAGTTAGGCACTGCGCATGTTTTCTCTGCCCCTTGCCACCAATGACACCCATAAAACAATTATTGCGACAGTCTTGTGACAACTTCAGGGCGGCCAACTTCTATTGCGCGTACTGTGACTAAAGTTTCCTAGTGTGTTCGTACGTATTATAACTCACAATGTTACCTTCATAGGAAAACGAGAGTTCTTCTTAATAAGCTTGTTGATAGCAAAATACGTGATTTTGTATGTAGATTAATTCGATTTCTACTATGTCGTATTAGCCTCACAAAATGTCAAGGATGCTTCTTATCAATTTATGTAAAAGTTTAAAACAAATATAGTATTTTTCGAATATATAATTATACACAAAGAATCAAATACTCACACATAGGTACACTTGTACTGTAAAACAGTGCTGTCACTAAATAAGTAAATACAGAAGGACCACTGCTTTAACACTACTTTTTATAGTCATGGCCCTGGCCACCGTACAAGTAGCAGTGTTCCCAGTGCAAAAGAGTCAAAAACTTCTTATAAATAAAACATAGTTCAGAGATAACTAGTGAAATTATTACAAAAAATGTGAATTACCAGTCGCAGATTGCACACTATTTAAGTGAGCTTGATGTCACGATCTATTCAGAGTGGATCTTTTGTACATTCTATGTCCACAGTAGATGTTGCTCCGCGGCTGGCACGCGTTCAAGGAGATCGTCTGCCACACCCACGAGGAAGCCAGCAGTAGGAGCCAGTCACGTGCGCGCTAATGATGGGCGACACATTACGAACCTGTTCGCGCAAATACGAGCCATATATCAAACTATTAAGTGATCAGGTCGCCATTTTGTGTGGCCATCCGATTGCCTATAAACAGCATACATATTCAACGATCCGGAGATGTCCGCTGCTTGGTTATTATTTGGTTGGTTATTTGTGTGATGAACATAAGTGTTTGTGTTGTTCTGGGTGTTTCTTATGTAATATAAGTATGTATTTACAAAAAAAAAAATGATAAGTATTATATCCATTGTCTGGCACTCATAGCACAAGCTCTGCTTAGTTTGTGACTAGATGGTGCTGTGTAAAAATGTCACAGAAATATTTATTTATTTATTTGGTTGCCGCCATCAATGATCCGGGTAAATATTCAAGGGCCTTAGTAGTTTAACAGAGTAATGTAAAGCTTAATACCAGAACTTTCTGATTAAATATCGAGATCAACATAGAAATTAAGACAAAGTATAAATGAGAAAACCATCAATAAGATCTAGGTACTAGCAGCTCTAGAGTTGAATAAAACCGGCCAAGAGCATGTCGGGCCATGCTCAGTATTATAGGGTTCCTTAAGTAGGTGTAATTACAAACGAATCAAATCGAATATTAATCATGGCTATTTTAGTTTTTGCAATAATCGGCAGCATTCACGACTCAGAGCGTGTTGTTAGTAGCGCCATCTAGCTATAAATTCAAGAAGCCAAATTTAAGAAGTCTGTCATGTCAAAGTAACTTTTTATGATTTTTTCAAATAGAAAGTAGCTAAAGGAGCATTATTAAAAAATTGAATTGAATTGAAAAGGAGCATTATTTGCAAAGATCATTTTTCTCTAAGGTCAATGACCTTTGAACTAGTACGTTTTAAGTATTTTTCAGTTTTCTCTCTATAACTCAAAAAATTATAATCACATTATACTCAAAATAATTTTAAAAGAGAGTTTTCACAAAGGTCTATCAATGTGCAAGATTAAAACTTTCTACGTTGGATAGTTTAGAATTGGCTGGGGGGGGGGGGACACATTGCAAGCCACTTTGGCGGGCTATATTTCGCAGATGGTACACCTGATAAAAAGTGGTGTATGAAACATTACCTTCATTTTGGTAGACCTATTCAATGATAAACAAGAGGGGGTGCAGCGAAAAAAAAATTTTCATCCCCATTTCACATGTACAGACGCCACCCCTAAAATACGTAAAAACGATTTTTTTACATACATACATACATATTATCACGCCTGTTTCCCATTGGGGTAGGCAGAGACTATGGATTTCCACCTGCTACGATCCTGACACACCTCTTTCGCTTCATCTACGATTTTTTTATTGTTTTAAAATTGAGATCTATATGTAGACTATTTTTTTACAAAATTTCATTTACTTATGTTTATAACTGTAGAAGTTATTAAGCTGTAAAGGATTAGGACAGACGGACAGACGGACAGACGAACGGTCATGACGAAACTATAAGGGTTCCTTGTAGGACTTTGGAACCCTAAAAAACACAGACGGACAGTAAGTTACAAACCTTTTATTTTATTTGGTGTATAAACGATGACGTTGACGCGAAAATAAATAATATACTTAAAGTTACGCAAGATGTCACGCACGGCCGCGTAAACCTTTAAATACTGCTGATTTATGAGAACCTTTTAACATGCCAGTTTAGACGAAACCACAAAAAAAAATACAACTTAGTTCCTTCGATATTTTTTTATCTAATGAGGTATTTAAAATTAATAGCACTTCTTACCTACTTTTCATATCATTCGAGTAAAGCCAAATGATGCGAATAGCGTGTTAATTACATTAGGTATTTCTTTTAAATTCACCATAAATCTTAATTTGATCCGAACAACAAATGTAAACGATCCTAAAACTATTTAATGTATTACTTAGCGTATTACATTGATTCATTGTTTTAATATGATAATACGTGTTGGACAATGATTTCATAATTTGAATACGAAGATCGTCAATCATCATTCGTAATCAATCCACTAAAACATATGAGCGTTTAACATATCGGTCCATATCTCCCCAACGTAATATTAGCTATGTAAAACAACAGCAACAAAAAAATAATAACGCGTAACAACATAAACATGTATTAAAGTCCTTTTAGAATAAAACTTCCGTTATTCACAACAAACAACACAATAAAACACCTTGTTTTTTTAGACATCATATATGATTCACTGTTTTAAAATGGTAATAAGAGCTATTTGAATATTTAGAGTGTCATTGGGCACCACCTCGGCTGCGCACGCGCCGTCTTGTTCTTTCCGGGTGTGTATCTGTGTATTTTTTCTCATTGCACACAAGTCAGCGAGTATGAATTAAGTATTGTAATGTATGCAAATTTTTGCTAAAGATCCGCTCGGGGTTTTTGCTCTCCACTTAATACTAGGGCAACATAACTTTACGAATTGCAGTCGAATTAACATAATTGAGAAAAAGTTAAATAATATTCATGACTGTTAATTTGTCGGTTTATAAGTGTTAAAGGCGTATAATTGAATGTTGTCGGCCCACGCCCACGCCCAGCGACTCATTGCTTTTGTGCTTAAAGTTTTTACGAGTTTGTGAATGTTTACATTCAGTGTTATATGTGTTTGCGCTCCTGGTTCGCGACTGTTGCCGTGTTTGTGACGCATGTGACGACAGCGCACACTGCCGAGCGCGCACTGTTTGCCGATTCGCAGTGGTTCTGTGACATTGTCTTATCTGTGGTCACACCTTGGCGATGCTTTAATTTCGTAATACACACCTTGTGTTTTTTTTTGTGAATCTGTTTTAGGCAGTCATAAGTCATAGACTCATAATGAGTCCAAAGTATTATATCGTTTCCTTTACAAGGTAAATAATTATGAAATAGTAGTAGCCACCGCTAGCGGTATCTTTAGGAAATCTCAACGACGAAGGTCGCCGATGACTACGAAATATATTAGTGTGCCACATACCGACAGGTAGGTGGCGTGGTCGTTAGCCGTTCTATAATATAAAATGTAGAAACATATGGAGCCATTCCGCTTAATGGTAAGTTTGAACAGTAAGTTCACAATTCTACTATTTATAATATTAATAATGTGTTTAAAACTGGTTCATGGGGATATCTGACCGAAAACGACTAACTAAATTTATTGATATTACTTTAACTGGCGCTGCGTGAATATTTTTTTGTATCGAATAGGCAGTTTGTGAGCTCGGTTATGTCTCAGATGATAACAGCCTCGGTTGGGGTCCGGTTTGCTCGCCACTGCTGGAGTTTGATGTGATTATTCAAGGCGCGGGTCGCGAGGTGTCAGCACGAACCTGTGATCGATAGAAATATTTACTATCTAGAATTAATCGAACTACAACCACTACCATTGATAATAAAATATTATTCAAATATTAAAAGAGAATGGGCGTTTTTGTGTCAATGAGTGGTATATATATCAATAGAAAGAATCAAACAATACTCATTGTCTTGTGTCACACAACTAATGCCAATAATTAGTATTTGAGGAGCTAGAGCTCATTAAATGTCATCATCATCATTTCAGCCGCAAGACGTATACTGACTGCTGGACATAGGCTCCCCTAATTACGGGGGGATATGCCATAATCGCCACGCTTGGCAGGCGGGTTGGCGATCGCAGTTGGTTGTTTAAATACTCAGAGAACGCTGCTGCCCATCCTCTGTTGAGAATCCCTTAGTCGCCTTTTACGACACCCATGAGAAGAGATAGGGAAGATAGAGGAAGATATAGATCATCATCATCATCATCATCATTTCAGCCGAAAGACGTCCATTGCTGGACATAGGCCTCCCCCAAGCATCGCCAAGATATAGATAATTAAATGTAACCATTTGAATCTATTTTCTTTCACATTATTATTAAAATTAACGATTGTTAATTGAATCATGATTAGAATATAAAAATATTCAATATAATTAGTTTAAATCTGTGTATAACCTAAAAGTACAAATGTGGTCCTTGGGTTGTATTTCTTCATAATACACATAGTGCAGTGTATCAGACGGGTAGTATAGTATAACGGGCTGGTTTCCGCAACTCCACGATCAAGCGTGTATTTTGCGTACGGTATCAGACGGGTAAATAATTATAGTAATATAACTCTGTACAGTTCGACATTGTAAATACTGTAGTAGTAACAAAAATAATTGATTTGATACAGTTAAAACTGCAACTTATGTATATTGATTTACATAAAGTGGATCAATTTCATTTGATAAGATTGACAAATAAAATAAAATAATATAAAGTGATAAATAGTCATCAGTCACCAATAAACGAGTAATGATATCATTATACCCCTACGATATAATTATATACCGCTATAAAATAATAATTTTATGAAAATAAAGCAAATCTGTAATTATGTACTGTATGTAACTCACAAGTTTGGTTCAAAAGACATAAACGCGCCGACCGATCGTATGCTCAGGCGCTCAACTGTGCTGAGTAAGCTGGGCTTATATGCGGTGGGCCTGAAGATGATAATAGCCCCAAAAACACTAAAAACAAATAATTGATATCTGGTATGTAAGTAATAAATCAACACAGCAAGCACAGGTATTTTTAAGCAGTGTTTAGAAAGACCTATCTGTTGCTATAGGATTAATTTCTGGAGGAGGAATAGACCAACGCCCAAACATTATGCCCATTCTCCGTTAATATTTCTCGTGTTTAAATATTTACGATTGGAATATTATTTTTCCTCCTTTCACATATTAACCGAGTGTTTTCCGGTCTTGATTAACCCAAATCCAAATTTCGAAGAAAAGATTTTAATTCTACGGTTAAATGTTGTTTATGTCATCGCATCTCAATAATAATTTAAGTGAAACTTCTATATAGACGGGGGGTATTAGGATTTTTCTGTCATGAAAAAGTGTTACGGCCGCGTGGAGGTGGTACACGATACCTACATGAATATCGCTTGGCGAGAGGCAGCAGCGGCAGAGGGAGAGAAAGGCTACGCAGGGTTCGTCCGAAATGGATGTTTTTTTTGGTTCCGGATTTAATTCAGTTTTTTTGTTTGATATAATAAAATATGTTTAAATAAAAAATGCATTCATTAAAATGTACCTAACCTAACCAAATCATAAATTGCAGAAAACTGCGAAAAAAAAAACTAAATCTGTAAGCACACATTTCATTTTTTTCTTGATTTAAATCAATTCGAGACTACCACTACCACTATGCTACATGAGCACAGTATGGGACACTAGTAGGGGCAATAGTTGCTCGGGGCCTATGCTAATACGCGCGCAGCATGCTCCCGCGTTACGTGCGGTAATGGGTCCACTTCTAGCTATTACCACTTGGTTCCACTTGCTTCCAGGCCGTTTTGTTTATATCACTTATAAAGCAGAGCCTGTGATTGGTCTAAAGACAGTTTAGTTGAGGATTATAGTTGAGCTGACGTGTGCTGGAGCTATTGTGACAGGCAATGGCTTGATGTCTCTGGTTTAATGCACGATGTCGAGTTGTAGACGTATACATACGAGGTATCAAGCTTAAAATCACTTTGATAAGGTAAAAAATCGATGTGTTAAATCACCACTAATTGTACAATAGTTTAAATGCATATTTAATGTCACGTATTTTGAGGTAAGTACAATAAAGCATGCAAAATGAATTAATTAATTTTTAACATTTAAATCCTCTATATGTTATCTCTCGTAAGTTATAAATAACGAAGCGTAGATTTAGAAGTGTAGCGTACACATACTATTGTTTTATACAGGAACTATTTGACATCGTTAAACAATTATTAGATTTCGGTAAAACCAAACAAAATATCAGTACTTCTACCAGATGATGTCAAATGTCAGATGTCAGTTCTTCTTCGTAGTAGTCCTTTTACCTACATTGGAGTTTCAGTAAACTGAAACTCCAATGTAGGTAAAAGGATCGTTACTCAAAGCTTTGTGTAGATTCTGCCTATTCCTGAAAAATAGTAAGATTTTTTTAATCAAGAAGTTTATGGTAATAGCTCCCTTCTTTGCTTACAGAGCTAAAATGTTTGTGTCTTGCATTTTTATCACAAAACTCGAACTAAAGTTGGGTAAATATCATCATCATCATCATCATCATTTCAGCCGAAAGACGTCCACTGCTGGACATAGGCCTCCCCCAAGCATCGCCACAACGACCGGTAAATATGGTATGTTTAAAATCGTGAAATACCCCATTTAAAATCAAAACATTTTAAGCAAATATAACAGTGATTATAATTAGTTGCAAATTGTCTGTTTTATTAGTGTGCCGCCGAGGTAATATTAGTTTTTAAATCATTTAGTTTATTGCTCGTGGCCTAACACAGCCCTGTCTCAGTCAGTCAGACATTGATTGAAATTATATTATGAGCGTTTTAGCAATTATTAAGAAAATCTTGATAACCTGAATTGAATTTGGCATTGTAGTAAGGTGAACGAGAACTACGCAGAGCGAGCAGTCTTCTAGATGTCTTGGTACGAGGGACCTTGGCATGTGGTGCAGTTACAAGCAGTGGTCGCAGAAAAAAGATTTAATATAAAACCCAGTAAAGTATCAGTTATCTAAGACGCAATTACAGCGCTTAATAACAGCGGTGTGTGCGCCTGCGCGGGTCGCCTGACATCCGTTTTATTTAGCGCGCGGCCGCGCCGCCGCGGGGGTCCCTAAACGTCCAACCGGCTTATATAATAATTGTTCGCCATTTTCATTTAAAAACGTTTTTTTCCGTCTTGCCTGCCATTAACACGCGGTGCGTCTCGGTCGGCGGCGCGGGCGCACCTCCAGGCGAAATAATTTATTGCCGATTTGAAGGAAAATTGGTATTTTGTTGTAAAATATAATATGCCGTAGCGTTGCGGCGTTTAATTCGCATCGACGCGAATTTCTGCTTCGATTCCTTCGATACCATTTATAGACGTGTATCGGCTTGTTTACGAGTGTGCCGACTACTTTTGCGTTAAATTAATCGCAGTGGACTCTTTTGATTGTACGGTCGAGAATTAAAAGTAATTATAAGAAGTCTTATCGCTGGCGAGTTATAATATACGCATATTTAATGGTAGCTCGTTAGCGAGCGGCGGAGCGGGGACTGCGCGACTCGGGACCAGATAATAGAAATGTTGAAAATAAAAACTAGTATTTATGTGTGCGGGTTCTCTCGCAGCCGTGAGTTCACGCCAAGTTATTATTTTGAAGACCAGCCAACGTAAACGGGCGTTGGCTTGCGGCCATCGCCATATATGGCCGTAAAAAATACCGATAGGTTTAATAAAAAACAAGTAATTACATATCTTCATTTGACCGTGATGCGCTGTGTTTTTGCGGCGGTTCCGGACGGACGGGCGTGCTACAGCGGGCTGGGAAATGCTGCGAAAATATTGAACGCCTTATATAATTATACTCCACCCTCGGCTCGCCGTATATGGGCGCTGGGCGCTGAGAGCGGCCGGTCAAGGACCTGCCTCCACCGGCTTCACACCTTGCCTTAATTGCAAATTCTAACAAAACCTAATACAATGTATTAATTTAATTATGTTACTGCAAGAACCCGTCGTCGATTGTCCAAAGTATATCTAAAGTAATTCTATAAGTTTTTTTTTATAGTATAGGATGGCGAAACGAGCTAAAGGCCCACCTGATTTAAGCGGTTACCTTTGCCCATTACAACTGCAATACCATCTAGGCTGTTGCCTAAATTGTACCGCAAGTCGGTTCGCCAAACTGAGACATGAAGATGGAAAGTCTCATGTGATTGAAATTTCACCGGCATCCGTACCCTTCAGACCGAAACACAGCAATTCAAGCATCACTATTTGGCGGAGAAGAAGGCACGGAAGTTTCTCTAAATACTCAAATGTCTTTCCAAAACTACTGCATAAGTCTCCAAAGTTAGAGCCATGTGATACATGACGATGACGATGGCGAAGCCGACGACGACGCGGCGGTACAAGTTTCTAAAGTTTCTGTCACCTTAGGTATATAAAATAAATAATATTGATGGTTTGCCCAGAAAAACTGACACATCCTGTTTATTTAATAAATTAACTATTAGATCATCATCATTTCAGGCGAAATAGGCCTCCCCCAAAGAGGGGGAGGTACCTACTTACCCAATATTCTGATCCGAATAAGCAACACCCTGTATAACTCTCGATCAGCTGAAACGCTACATGCTGTAAGCAGCACGAGATTCTCCACACACTCGATAAATGAATATCGATCGATTCAGTATAATTGTGAGCACAAAAACGATGTCGACTCTGCACGTGATACGAACCAGTTATAAGCTTATAGCGATTCTTCAAAAATCAATTTTCTATGACAAAAATATAACATAACATAACATAATCATCCCATTACTGTCCCACTGCTGGGCACGCTCTTCTTCTCAGTATGAGAAGGTTAAGGCCTTAGTTCACCACGCTGGCGTAGTGCGGGTTGGCGAACTACACACACCATCGAGAAATGTATGGAGCCCTCTCAGCTGTGCACGTTTCCACACGATGTTTTCCTTCACCATTAAAGCAAGTAATAATCAAATTCTGATTCGCACATGAATCCGAAAAGTCAGAGGTGCAAGCCGGGATCCAACTCGCACCCTCCCGCTTGGAAGGCAGGCGTTCAACCACTAGGTTATCACTACTTCTAAAAATATAACTTTCTATTCTATTAGCTGCGGAAGCGGAGGGGGTAGGTCCGAGCACACCTCACTAGTTGGCTCCAGAAGGACGGGTTCGTCCTTGGGCTTCGTCACCAAGAAGTGGTCGGGTTGCGACTTCTTCAGACCGTTCTTGCCGGCTTGGTCCCATGTCACCTCGATCTTGAACTTAATTCAGAGCACTCCTTGCCTATTAAGCAGCACTAGTCATGTGGCTGTGTTGACGCAGTCATTACATGGAGTGGATCATGAGGCCGTCCACAAACTTTTTTTTTATTACGGTCGAATTTCGACCACTGGTCGACCTCTCGTTGTATTAATTTAATTATTTTATACAATAAATAATAATAATAATATATTTTTTTTTTCTTTTTTTTTCTTTTTATACGAGCAGCCTGTGGGTGTCATACACGCAGAGATCCTACAACGCTCTCCGCGTTCAATATAACAACGCGTTAAGGGTGCTGTTGCGGTTGCTCCGTTTTTGCAGCGCATCGGGAATGTTTGCCGGGGTGCACGTGGACTGTTTTTATGCTACCATACGCAAAAGGGCGACCTCGATAGCGGGCAGAGTGCGGGGCAGTAGCAACAGCCTCCTCGCCTGCGTCGCCGACAGGCTGGACGGGCCGTTTCTAAAACATTGGCTGGCCTTACATGCACCTGTTTATCAGGCATGGGGCAGATAAATAAAACTTAATATGTACCTATCTATGTAATAATTTTATATATGTTATTAAATATTAATATACAATTTAATTTAAAATTTAAAATAATTTAATTAAACAATAACGTACGTTCAAAAATATTTAATTCAATACAATTCAATTCATTTATTTGCCAGAATGTAGGAGTACATGTATGATCTTAAATTGTAATGGCCCATTTACATTCTACCATTATATGGTGTGCAAATATATATTAAGTTAGTTATTAAGCTAGTCTAATTCCATGTCTTTGAAATTCGTTTAATTTTGTGTAATAATGATAAAATTATGTTGTTGTTAATATTATTGGTATTATTATAAATGCAATGACTGTAACTTGTAACTATGGGTGGATTTGCCTGAAATAAATAAATTTATTATTATTTATTTTCAAAGTAACAATGACTCAATGTGTTAGTAACTATATTACTTAATAACTATGTTAGTATTCCTATTATATAAGCTTAACTAAAATACACAAATTAATTCTTACACAAAAACATAACATACACAACATTTTAAACACATAAACTCATCCACTTTTTAAAAAACGGACAGTCATTATTTTGGAAAAGAGGTAAGGTCTATGCAAGTCCCCTATGTCACTGCGACCTAAAAGATCTATTGTAACGCCTCTAATAGTATACTACAGCACCTCTCCAAGCCGCAAGCCAACCATAAAGTCGACTATAGCCTTGGGGTTTGAGGATCTGATCTCATCAGCTGAGATTGTGTGGCCTCCAAGATGCTGACTTCTAATGTGGTGCACTGCATCACATTCGCATAGGATATGAATGGGCGTTTCGTCCTTTTCGCGACAAAATCTGCAAACTGTGATATCTGTGAGGCCCATCCTGTGTAGATGTTTGTTCAGTTTACAGTGCCCTGTAAGGGTTCTAGTCAGGATCCTTATATGGTTCCTGTTAAGCGAAAGCGCTTCTTTTGTAAATCTCTTCCTGAAGCCTACTAGAAGCGCTTTCGAGTGCTCTTGGCCTGGGGTTTTTTTCCAAAGTCTAATGCTTTGATGAGTTCCCCAGTCCTTAAGATTAGCCGAGGTGATGCATTTCGGAACCCCACAAATTGGCTCCGGCCCTACAGTGGGGCATTCCGCACCAGCTCTAGCGAGTTCATCAGCGGCTTCATTACCCCTAATTCCGCAGTGCCCAGGTACCCATCCTAGTGTCACAGAATTTGTTTTTCCTAGCGAATTTAGTAGCTGGACACACTCCTTGATAAGCTTGGAGTCGATTTCCTCTGATTTTAAGGCCATTAGGACTGCCTGGCTATCAGAGAATATAAATATTCGCCTTTTTATGTAGGCCCTTTGCAGGCTTTCACGGATACAACCAATGATGGCAAATAATTCCGCTTGAAATACGGTGGTATATTGACCTAGGTTAGCGAATTTCTTAACCTTTGGTCGTCCTCCGTGGAATCCAGCTCCTGCCAGACCCCGTTTCTTTGATCCGTCGGTAAACCAAACAACGTCAGTGGACTGATATTTGCAAGGCATGTCGACGGACAGTCATACCTGCCCGCTATCACACTCAGGATGCTGTTGCTGCTCGCACGCACTCTGTGCAGCAACGAAGCAGCTCTTTTGCGCAAAATTGCTGCAAAGCCTGTCTATCTGTGCGTACCTCCATGAACATGGCGGATGCGCTGCAAAACGGTGGTAGTCAGGTTAATCTTATTTAAATGTAAAACCAAACCTTCACGTCAACCACGCTACCCGCTACCCTCCTCTTCTCGCACCAAATAATTATGCATATGGACGCACGCATTACCCGATTTCGTTACATTTATCCGTTGTGCTCGGAACAAAAAGCGCAAGCTGTGACGTATTGTTGTAAATTATCTAACACGCGAGCTAAGCTATGAATACAAAAAAAAACTGTAATGAGGAACGTAATTCCACCGTTTGTTGTTGTTTGTTGTGTTTAAATTGTATCTCACATAATTTGTGTACGGATATAGACTTGTTTTTTTTTTAGTTATTCATAGTTTTTTTTTTACAGATACCTAAAGAACTATTTCCAGAGACCTGTTCTACTGAAATTCATCACCAAAAAGCAGAATTTGTGGCAGTTAGTGCAAAAATGGTCTAAGCTTTAGACAGTATGGAGATCATATAACTATGGAAACTATTTTTGAATTTGAATTTTTGTAAATTCCACTGTGGTCTTAATTTTCATAATTTTGGGTAGCGTAATTGTGATTGTAATTACGGAATTATATTATTATTTAAGTGGAATTAGGAATAAACTACTTTTTTATTTAGCATCTATGAAATTATTTGCCGAACAAGAAAAATGTGGGTCTACTAGAGTCATAGCACAGAATATCTAATGGTACTATAGTAGTCATAGTTAGGCTATTCCTGTAGTTGTCATTGTTTGCCCACCTTTTTGTTTATCGCAGTCTGACTGGAAAAATTATTAGTAAGTAATTTGTCACAAACAAACGGACTGACCTGACGTCCTGGCTGGTGATAGCTTGTTGTTCCATATACCAAATGTAATAAAGGCGTGCGGAGAATATTAATAACCGAGCATTCTATAACCATGCAAAAATTAGAAAAGTATTTTCAAATATTTTGTTTAAAAATTTCTTCTGCTTTACTTGCTTTTAGGATTTCAAATTAGATGTAACACCTACTCTGATAATATTTTATTAAGACATTTTATTATTATTTTATTATATTAAAATTTCTTAACATAATTCTTAAAAAATACAAGACCATTCAAATTAGTATGTCAAATATCGCTAATTAATTGACTTAGATCAATGAAATTAACATAGTAGCGGTCTAGATCTTTAAAACTAGATCTAGGAGATGGGCTCAGCTTGAGATTTCATTTTAGAAATTATTCGAGTTTCAAGATAAGAATCTGTGGGTAGACATTCTGAACAGACAACTTTCCAAAACGAGATATTTTCAAAAATGTATTTATATGTAATAAGAAAGCGAAATAGTTTTTGATGTAGTGCCTACGTCAAGTATTTTTATTTGTTTGTTGAAAAATTTATAAACCACACTTTCTATATCATTAACCCCCGATACAAAAATGTAGGTAATGTTATAAGGTAAAAAAAATTGAAATATAGATTAGAAAACTCATTTTTACTGTTCGACTTAAGGGAAGTGAAGAATATGAAAGTTTTGTTCATACTATAGTCATTAAATTTTGTAGAATTTTCATTTATTGTGTCTAAGACTAACAATAACCTTCTTTCCTGGCCGCCAGGTTGGTTAAACGCTAAGAAGCGTTATTTTAACGATCTCAGTTACCTTTTGCTACAAACTGTTAAACAATAGACCATAATATTCAGAACATGTTCCCATTGATACAAAATTTACAACTTTTTTCTAAAAATATCTCCGGTTCAGCTAAATGACGACTTAAAATATCAATTTTCTAACCAGAAAATCGGTTTTCTAAACCTCAAATTTCTAGTAAAATAAATACTATATATAATCAATCAATCAACTCAGCCTATCGCAGTCCACTGCTGGACATAGGCCTCTCCCAAGTTGCGCCACAACGCTCGGTCCTCTGCCTTCCGCATCCAGTCCCCCCCAGCCACGTTCTTAAGGTCGTCGCTCCACCTGGCAGGGGGAAAAAAAAATATAAAAAAAAATATATAATAAAAATTCCTATATACCAGGCCCCTCAGAAAGTATTGCGAAAAAAAGTTTTTATATATGGGAGACTGGCCAGTTATAATGTTTTTCGAAAATATGATTATTTATAAGTAAAAATAAGTAAGTTCCAATTTCAAAATTTCCCTCCACATTTTTTGCGAGTTAATTCAAAGTATTGTGTCTCACTGAAATATGGATCTGCGCCGTGAACATTTTAGAGCTATGATTTTATACGATTTCAAGTGTCGCCTGAAACCGGATGAATCGTACGATAGACTTCAAATGGCATTCATGGATGAAGGCCCTTCCAAGGCAACCGTGTATCGTTGGTATAACGAATTCAAGCGCGGTCGACCAACTTTGGGGGATGACGAAAGAAGCGGTCGCCCTTTGACGGCTGTTACCGAAGAAAACGTGCTAGCAGTGAAAAATTTAATCCAAGACAATAGGCGAATTACATATCAGGAGATTCAACACATATTGAAGATTGGATCGGGAAGCGTTCACGAGATTCTACACAGCCATCTTCGCGTGAGGAGGATAGTATCACGCTGGGTGCCGCACAACCTCACCGATGCTCAGAAGCAGGCCCGGGTGGAATGGTGCCGTGATATGCTTAACAAATTTGAAGCAGGCTCGTCTCGGCGTGTTTACGACATCGTTACAGGTGATGAGTCCTGGATTTATCAATACGACCCAGAAACCAAGCGCCAGTCGACTGTTTGGGTGTTTCAAAATGAGCCAACGCCTACCAAAGTGAAGCGATCTAGAAGCGGGGGTAAGATTTTGATCGCTAGCTTTTTTAATTTGACTGGCCACTTGGTATCAATTCCCTTACGGGATCAAAGAAGCATTAATGCCGAATGGTATACTACCAAATGTTTGCCAGAAGTTTTCTCTGTTATAAGCAACAAGCGACCAAACACAGGGCTCCGCGGGCTACTGCTCCACCACGACAATGCACCTGCGCACACCGCACTCAAAACGAGGGACTTCCTGGACAGCACGCCAGTCAAACTCCTGGGTCACCCTCCTTACAGCCCTGATCTAGCACCGTGTGACTTCTTTTTATTCCCAAAAATAAAAAATCAGCTCAAAGGGATACAATTTTCGTCGCCGGAAGATGCGCTGGCTGCGTTCGAGCAGGCTGTAAACGAGGTGTCTGCGGCGGACTGGAAAAAGTGTTTTGAAAACTGGTTTAGGCGCATGAATCTTTGTATAGAGGCTGGTGGAAAGTACTTTGAAAAGATTTGATAAAAATATATGTACGTATAGAACAATTTTTTTTAGTTTCGCAAAACTTTCTGAGTGTCCCATGTATAATAAAAACATACAACTTCAGACTTTTGCCAACATAATAAAATTGAAATACGAAAATAATTAATAAAAAATCTTATCATCAACTTGAAATGGAGGAAGCCTTAGCCCAGCAGTGGGACAGTACAGGCTAACAAAAAATACGGAACCCTAAAAAGAAAAAATAGACCATTTATATTTTCTTGCGCTCGCGACGTGGGCTCTGTACCACACGATCTGGGCTCAGTATCGCGATATTTAATTCAGTAATCGAATTTTTATAGATCTTTCTATCAAATAGGATAACAATGCCAAAATCCGCATAAAGTTGCTGTTTTTGTAAAAAAATAATAAGACGGCTCTTAAGTACTAAATTGTTTGGGATGGTTCTGCAAACAAACAGAATTTATGACTTCCAACAGAAGATGAATTTTAAGGTAATTTTTCAGGAAGTACTACTATAGGAAAAACCGGCCAAGTGCGGACTCACGCAGTAAGGGTTCCGTACCACCCATCGACCTGATACCACATAGAAACTGATTTAATTTACGAGAGTTCATCAAAAGACATTAATCAAAGAAAGTGTGCGAAATATGAATTTTTGCATCTCTTTCTTACGCAGGTACCACCACATATGTCTAAGTTTGGGTTATTTTTGGTATTTGTTGCTAAAGTACATAGTACCTATGTACTATAATCAGAAAAAGTTTGACGCTGGTATGTATTACCGTTTTGAAGATAGAGTAAGAACAAAACCGTTGAAAAATGCAAGTTTTTCGAGGTTTCTTGTATGAGGACCACCTTTGGTTTGAGACTTTTTTTCATTTTTAGTATTTTTCGTGATAGGCACCATAGTAACACATATTCTGTGAAAATTTCAACTGGTTACCTATCACCGTGACAAAGATACAGCCCTGTGGTGACAGACAGAGGGACGGACAGCGTAGCGAGAGTACAGAATATCTAATAGTACTGTCGGTAATAGGGTCCCGTTTGGCACCCTTTGGGTACGGAACCCTAAAAATGAAAAATTAATTCAGAAAGTGCGATAATATTTTCTTTTAATGTGAAGTCTAGTCTAACACTATGGGTTATAATGGATTAACTTGTTGCTCGGTGATGGCGAAGAACATATGTCATAAAACTCCACTTCCAAAACATCGGAAAATAATGACATTTTGAGCACAATTTTACCATCTTACCAATAAAATCTTTACGTTTCACTCAACGACAATGAGTCCGAAATGCGTTCAAAGAAGTGCATTAAATTCCACCAAAATGTTACTCTGTGTCCACTATAGTCGGCCCACGGCTTCATAAACTTCCCTCCCTCAATGGCCGGCTACATTATGGGTAGATGGGCCAGTTTCACAATTTTTCTAACCGTAGGTAGCCATTGGACGCTAGCAATAAACACGACGGTATCGCAACTGATCCTACGCACTAGATACACGTTGAACGGTACCTATTGGATCGTTTGTGCAGACGGGCGGTTATCACGCGCTGTTTGAAAGGCAACGAGTGTGCTTTGTGTGTAAGAAAATAAACATAGTGTGGTATCGCAAAAGATCAGCACTACTAGATACAGACTGCACGATACGTTTACGACACATGGTTTGTGCAGACTGGCGACTCACATGCGGCAATATCAAAAAAGATACGCCATATTATAGTGTTGCCGCAGACTCAGAACCTGGATGGATGACCACTGTTTATAGCTTATTAAATTAAATAACGGTGACTCTAGACTTCAAGGTACTTACTTGAGTACTCTGCTATTTAGTTGTTCATCTAAAAATCATACTAATACCTAATATAAATGGGAATGTATAGATGTTTGCTTGTTTATTTCTCCTTCAATCGAGCTGAAATGGCTGTACGGCTGGAACGGAAATTTGGCAAGCAGATAAACCTTGAATTGGATTCACTTACTACAGTATATTCTTTTTATCTATACACCACAGGAGCGAAGCCTCGATCATCAGTTAGTTACTCTCTAAAACTATAAGTCAAGACGTCAATCATTTACAACAATTGTACGTACACAAACAAAAATGGGTCTGCTTGCTTGCTACATAAAATTGTCATGTAGTTAAAGCTACAATAATGTCATGGTTGGCAGCTACCACCTGTTTGGAACCCAGTCCTAAAAATAATCAAGTCCCAAACAGCACGCAACACTGTAAAAGATAATGATATTGTGAGTGATTACTGCGTGCATCGAAACGATTTTAATTAATAATATTGTACGGTAGATTAAAATATTTTTTTAGAAATATTTGTAAAGACGCTTGTCATCTTAGTCTACCTGCGACCACGAAATGCTGCAAAGCTTTCGAAACGTCACGAAAACCAATTTAAATAATATACGCGATTTAATCCGGTTAAACGTTTTATTACAATAATGTCATTACGTTCCATTATCAAAGTTGTATCTATCAACTGCAAGCGTTAGAACCGCCAGCCTGCTCACACAGAACAACATTGGTGGTGGCGAAAACCGCCGCCACGTCGTCTCGTAAACATGTCAAATTTATGAAGAGAAAACGCCCGCGTGCGCCCGCCCCGGACATAATTACCGCGCTGTATCGCGACACCAATGAAAACCACATCTTTATGTACCCGTTACGCAGATAAACCTAAAATGTTGATGGCTGTACGCCGCCACGACTATTGCCTACGAGATAAAAAATATATTTAAAAAAAAACTAGCCGGCCCTGGCTGAGCGCTCCGTGTTCTTAATGACAACATCTCAATGGCATTTCACATATTTTTTACCGAAAAGAATTGTATACTACAAATTAATTGACTAGTTTTGGCTCATAATTTTGCGCCGAGATGTAATTAATGTGAACAGGAAAGATCACATTACCGGAGGGAAGGGCCATACAAATTAAGATGGCTATAGTTATGAAAATGAGACCACCAATAAACAATACCTGAGACCTGCAATTTTTGATGAACTCACAGAACATGATGCAATCACACAAGTCAAATGAACAGGCACGTTGGACCCACGGCGGCGAGCCGTCATTGTCATTTCAAAGAACATTTTTGCTGATCTTACTGTTAGTCAATTCTGAAAGGCATTGTGAGTTTAAACGGAAAACCGCGGCGAGTGTGTAAAGTGTGTTACAGTAAGGCTTTCATTGAGTGCTGCCATGTGAACGGACTTGAACAAAACCGTCTAATGTGTTACCGGTATGACAATACACGTAGGCCGCTAATTTATGTAACGTTTGTCGATATTGGGGTTATGCGTGTTGTCATCGCTCCTCCTAACTATTATTTTCCCACGTATAGTTACTATTAGGTATTGAATAGGCTACCCGGCTCAAAAGTTGCGGCCATCTCTGCGAAGAAACTGCGTAAAGTACATACATAATCAGCCCATTAGCTACTGCCCCTCTGCTGGGCACGAGCATCCACCACGCTGGCCTAGTGTGGCGGACTACACACACCATCGAGAACTGTATGGAGCACTCTCAGGTGTGCAGGTTTCCTGGAAGTCAGAGTGTGAGCCGGGTTCGAACTCAAACCCTCCCGCAAGAAGGCAAGCGTGCAACCTTTAAGTTATCACTCCATCTATAAAGTACGTACTTAGTAAAAATGGTTTACTGGATCAGATTCAACAGAATAAGGTCGGTACTACATATTTGCACTTCTAGCATATATTCAGAGAAAAACAAAAATCTTAAAAATCAAGAAAGGTTTTTGCTTTTAGTAATTCCTTGTCATTATCTTCGTTTACTCTAAAAAAATTCAACAAAATCCACCAATAATTGTAACAGTTGACACAGTACCATGTTATCAGTGTTTTTGCGCGTCGCTGCGGCGAGTGCGCGGGCGCAGGGGTGACGTCTGTGGGGGGGAAGGCAAGGCATGTCGGACTTGTTTTAATTGGCTCAAGGAAGCACGCTTCAACGACTCCCGCGCAGCCGACCTGCCTGTATCTGTGAGCGAAAATTTACTGTTAAATGTACTAATTCGCTACTTGTGTTACTGGTGGTCTTATTTGGTCGTAGGTTATAAGCCTTCTTAAAGAAACGAAGGTTCTGAAGTGTTTATGTTAACACTTCTTCGTCGCCTGTTTCTAAAACTGTTTGTGAGTCTTATTAATTTCATTTCGGCTGTCCACTTTCCCTCATTTGTTGAGAGAAACATCTATTACTACTAGAGACTCACTATTTTCTAGATTTGACAAAAACTTTAAGAAATAATAGGGCTTACTGCACCCATAGCTTACCTTAAGCTCTGTTTAGAAAGAAAACTAAACGTTATTAAGTAGTAAAAAGCCAGTACTAATTCTAAATCACAATAAATAATTACTTACTTAGTGTTTCGGTCTGAAGGGTACGGGTGCCGGTGAAGTTACAATCACATGAGACTTTCCATCTTCATGTCTCAGTTTGGCGAACCGACTTGCGGTTCTTCTTCTATCGTGTCGACATGAGCTACATATGATAATAGCTCATACCGTGGGCAAAAGATTTGTCAGTCAGCAGGTTGGTAGCGGAGCTAACTGCCCAGGGTGCGCCGGACGATCACTCGTGGAGGCTCTTTTAATGCACCCAATGACTTCCATTTAGGCTGATGCCTAGGTGGTATTGCAGTTGTTATGGGCAAAGGTAACCGCTTAACATCTGCTGGGCCTTTAGCTCGTTTCGCCATCCTATACTATAGAAAAAAGACATCTAGAATAAAAAAATTGTGACACTGATTATTTTAATTGTGACATAAGTAAAGCAATTGTAATTATTCATCTGTGCCTTGGCACACGAAATTATTTATAAAACTGCACGGAGCATATGTTAAATGAGCGAATTATGTCCATTTGACGTATTCATTAGGCTAAGTTAGCTGGAGGCACGCGGCGACGTCACGACGGCGACGCGAAGCGGCGCGACACGACGCGACACGACGTGATGACGTGACGGCGACGCAGCGCGCACGCGACTTGGAAGGGTGGACGTCTTACCTGTAATACGAACGTGAAGGTAGCAAAGAAGAAAGTATGTGATTATTTTCACCTAGTGCAGAAGCAAAATAGAAACATGCAGTCGGGTTTTTCGGTTTTTAGAACTTGAAAAATCGTAGGATCCTGGGGCTTCAAACTGGTTCGCTTAATGAGTTAAGGGTGAATTTGTGCAGAGAGTGTTGCATTATCAAGTCTGACAAGATAACTAACATAACATAACATAACGTCTCGCCTGTATTTCCCTGAAGGGGTAGGCAGAGGTGTATAGTACACACACATTTCGCCAGTTATGTTATAGTCCCATGTAATAGGGGGCGAGCCTATTGCCATTAACCGGACACAAATCCATACTCCGGGCTGCTACTGAGAATTTCCTTATGAAGAAACCCAATAAATAAATAAATAAATAAAACTTTGCCCGACCCGGGAATCGAACCCAGGACACCACGCTCAGCAGTCGCGCTTGCGACCACTAGACCAACGAGGCAGTAGTAGTAGTTAGTAAATAACTAACACTTGCAATAAATTAGTTAAAAGTCAACAAGGGGCACTTAAATCAAATAGATCAACATACGCTTTCGTTTAACAACCCATAAACAATATTTACATAAACGAAAACTAACCTACGGCATACCATGAATGATTGAACGAATATGCTAAGTAATGGAAACACTCAAAACGTATGGTCCACCCCTTGTCTCGACTCCGCATCAAATAATTAATAATGACAATAAAGCAGCGCGTGCGCATGCTAATTGATCGCAAGTTATTCAAATAAGCGAGAGGAAAAAATCTCGCACGTTACAATTATGACAGCCACTCGCCTCGGGAATAATGCTAAGAATTTATTTGAATTACAAATTGAACATACACCAGACAGTTTTAGCGCGGCGCGAATAAATAAATTGATATTATGCTAAGTGATGATACCACAGTTAAACGCCGCAAACGACCTTGACATAGACCCATAAATAAGAATATCTTAACCACTCATACATATGGACGGCGGTTCGCACACTCAAATATGGTAAGTGCCGGCTTATGAATACATTTTATTATTTAAAACTCGGTATGTTCATTACTAAAACAAATACTCGTAAGGCGTAGTAATACAGGCTGTTTCTGTTTGTGGCGCACTTCAGGGTTGGTGTGTGGCCTGCAGCCCGACGCGTCATGGGCTCCATGTCCGCCACCGTTGCCAGAGTTCTCACTCTATTAAAGCTAAATTATTCATTAGTGGATAGTATTATATGGTTAGATGCGGAGGTGATATTTTTACGCCAATCTCCGGTAGGTTTAACGTTAAACGTTCAAGGTGAGCGGGGTTGTGTTGGCTGAGTCGCGGGCTGCCTGCGCCCACGCATGTTCCAAACGCGTAGGGTTGCCAAACCTGCAACACAGACAAACAAGCTTCACTATAATTACATAACCTTAAATACAGCATAATTTTATGAATAGTGAATAGTTTAGAAACGCTACTACTACCATATAATAAATTCAGTATTTTTATTGGAACGAGATCAAAGTGCTATCATTAATTTTGAATTTTATTGAGCATGAATATGGAATTAAAGAAACTACTAAATTAGCCTTTAGGTTTCAACACATGTAGAAATCTGACAATATTAAAAATGCGTAAAGATTTGAGCACAATTCAAATTTTACTGCAGAACCTGTATAAATTAGCAAATCATTGAAAATGTTTCAAATAGATGACATGAAAATATTTAAAAAAATCTGTCTAAGAAGTTGAAATAAATCTTTGATGTTTTTTGCAAAGGTAGAAAAGAACCTTAGAACACTGCAGAACACTTAGAAACGGTCTTAGACCAGTAAGCCTCTAGATGTCGATTAGTCGGACACCCTCGGTCACCACGCATATGCAGGAAGCACTGCATATCACACGCCCCGCTGCCAATCAGGACCTCAGTCCGTCAGCGAGCGGCACCAATCATACGAAATCATACCGCCAAACTTTTGAGCTGACCAATCACCGTCGTAATGCACCGTCCGCCCCCCGGTCCCCGCCAACATTTTACGACTGCGTTCTCATGCAAAACATTGTTTATGTGGCGTCTTGAGGCTTACTGGTCTGTGGAAACTGTTAACGGGTTATTGTGGTTCGGTGCTACTTGAGAGAAGCCCATGCCTTGTCAAGGCCAGGCTGAGTTATATAGTTCACAAAATACGGAAAAAAAAAACAGAAACATGACATTTGTTTGTAAAGTAGCCGTAAAAGATTGCTACATGAAAATTAAAATTTCGCATGTTGGTCGCGCTAGCCCTACGCCTAGCTGACGTCAGTTAGTGAGTCGCTATCTGGGATACAGAACAATGCTTGCTATCTGCCTATCGAAACGCCATTACGTAACTACTAACATCTCTATCGGTTGTCGGTTGCATAGGCGTTTCCTTGGGACCGCTATCGGTCGCAAGCGGGTGGCAATGACATTTCAAATGTTACAACTAGAATTTTATTCGTAGCTCAGGTCGCATTAGTGTCGACCTCGTGGTGACAATTCGAATTTCCTATTAAATATTTATTCGAATTGTCACGGCTGCGATTGGTATCGATTTATCTGCAATCAAGTAAGGTGACAGACGGTAAGGAGACAGGTAATCGTAAAAAACGTTTTTGTTTAAATTTTTGTTGTCTGCTTATATTTTTAATTACTCACATTATAATGAACGATCGCAAAAGAAATAAACAATTAAATAAAACCATCTATGACGGCTGAAGACTGATATGAAACATCAGTTGCCAACAAAATTAAATTGGAAGTAGTATTTAAGAAGTGTGGACGTACTAAAACGTATGTTGAGTTGAACTATATTTACGGGCCTTGTCGCGCACAATGAAATCAAAACATAACAAACATTTTTACTAACCTCAGCCTCGACGTTTCAGCCAAGTTGCATTGGCCGTGATGAAGCAGACTGAAGTATGCGGGTGTCATCGGATTGAGCGGCGGGTGTTTTCTCGAACTACCCGCTGGTTTTTCGTAACGTCGCTGTCCGTAACAAGATACGCTGAATCACGACACACAATGCTGACAGTTTTGGCGGACACACATGTAGACAAAACACGACGCGAACACTTCTCGATTACCCGATTCCAAGAGGAGGACAACCTATATCCATTCTTCTGATAGAAATTTTCATATTTCTTTATCTCAATCGCTTCTCGTACAATCAATCAATCGTATGTTGAGTTACTTGAAAATGCATCTCGATGTGTTGCATATTGCACAAAATAGAGAGCACCCTGTGATAACAATTCTCATGACCCGAGGCGAGATCACACGCGCGTTCTCCTCACAATAAAAACAAGACAACAATCGTTGTTTCCATTAAACAAATTCGTGAATACGTAATGCTGCTCAACGCTTCATATTATTAATATTTATAGAATCGCCGACGATTTGAATAGATCGCTGATAGCGCTCGTTAGCGCCGACTACTGATCACATCTCGATCTGTTGATGTTTGTTGTTACCAATTAGCTTATCGGAAACGTCATACCGTTTTTTGTAATGTGTAATAATATATTTAAATATTATTATTTAGTTCAGATTGATGTTGAATCTTGATAGTGAAGCGCTGCGTAATTGACAGTCTCGAAGACGTTTGTGATTTAATTAAAATTTTCGTCTGAATAGTGTTTATGTGTGCGTCTGTGTGAATGATGCCCGTGACGTGCAAGGAGGGGGCGCAGGGCAGCGCAGGCGCACATTCATAAAAACGCAGCATTCATTGACGGTCATGTGATGTGTATCTCGATGAATGCAGTATACGCTTAAATTACACATGTTTATGATTCATACATTTTATCGCGACGAGTTCCATAACTTGTAGGAACAACCTTGCGTATCAGCTTAAGACTTAAGTGTTTACTACTTAACCTACGTGTTATAAAACCAGCAAAAATATTTTGTTTAAACTTTTCACGTATTTCTATTTAGAATTTATAAAACTATTAGTATCTTGGTAAATTTAACATAACATAACATAATACCACGCCTGTATTTCCCCGAAGGGGTAGGCAGAGGTACATAGTATACACCCACATTTCTCTTTCGCAGTTATGTTATAAGTCCCATGTAATAGGGGGCGAGCCTATTGCCATCAACCAGGCACAAATCCAGACTCCGGGCTGCTAATAAGAATTTCCTAACGATAAAACATCAAAAACTGGTAGACTTCATCGTCATTATATCAGCCCAGAAACATTCACCGCTGAATATATCAAAAACACAAGACAAAGCATGGTCACGAGGAAGCTACCAGTCCATGATATTAGTAGATAAATTATATCTTACGGTCTATTTTTTCTCTCTTGTCTTATTTATTAAACAATCTTGGCATGTCTCTTTATTCAAATTACTACGGATAAAATGTTATTACTGGTTCTGCACATGTAATTAGATTAAAAAACGTTATTTAGTGTGTGAAATTGTTAACAGAATGCCTTTTAATGATTATTATTGACAAATTGCGTTCAAAAGACATGCTAAGATTGTTTACTAAATAGACAAGTAAGAAAAAACAGAGTATAGTTGCCTTAGGATAAGAGAATCTAACATTAAAACATATTCTTTGCCAGAAACCATGATGATTCTCACGACACGGTAGACTAACATCAAAACTAACATTATAATACCAGAGAGAGGGTTAAAGTACGGCTATAAAGGGTCACCCCCAACTACTGCACGCATTAAACATATTAATATTCCCTGGTATACTGCGTGCTGATCCCGTAACGACAAAAGGAAGGATACAGCGAACGTGCCTCACAAAGCGATCGACGATATTATCCTAAGGTTTTTGTGTCGCCGTATTAGGAGTGACGCCGGGAGACAAGCGACGTGTACAGACTTTGTAGAAAAAATAACGTTTGTTTATTAGTATTGTTTTTTTGCTACATCTTGGCTACTGAGATGGTAGCCGTCGCCCATTGTGGATATATTGACGTTATTGGGCAAACCCAACATCAAAATGTTAAGTCTTAAAACGGGAGTGATATATACTTACAATAACTAACACTTATAAACAATGGTACGAATAAATTATCGAAGATGATACTCATGAGCTCAGACGAATAAAAAAGGCGGACGGAATCTCGCTAAGAAAAGATTGAAGCAGTCCATTTTTTCCTAAACCCACTATAATTTCGACAGCATTTTTTTCGCGATTTCATGGTTGATCCCATGGTAAAAGTTGTTCATAATGATGAGTACAATTACCCCTTTTCGGAAAATAAGCGATTCAAATTTCAGCATGAATGTCTCGTGTGTTAAAATGCTGTCGAAATTATAGTGGGTTTAGGAAAAAATGCAGTGCTTCAATCTTTTCTTAGCGAAATTCCGTCCGCCTTTTTTATTCGTCCGGGAAATAAGCGATTCAAATTTCAACATGTATTTTATTTGTGACACTATGACAATGACTACCGTCACACGAGACGCGAGATCGCGGCTTTTTGTCTTACTATGGGTGTGAATTCTTGCGTGCCAGCTCGTACTTTTAAGCAAGCCGTCTTACTATAGGTGCTTCAATTATTTTTTAGAAAGATTCTGTCCGCCTTTTTTTATTCGTCCATGCTTATTAGGTTATTTTTAAATGTGAAATATAACAAAAGCCAAGACGACTGCTACGAGAGGGTAGGTAGAAGTATAACAAGGTGGTACTGACAACAAGAGAACATATAAAAGTTTTTTTATCCTTTTTTAGTTTTTTGGTTACATCATATGACCTTTGGTGGCCATCAACATCCTAGCCCTCCGGCTACCGATGCTACCTATCAATATTCATATTCTTAAAACTTTTCCTTATATCTGCCACGAACGATTAACAAAATTACCCATACGACTTAATACGACACTAAATCTTAATGTGACCAATCAGGAGCAAACAAATTGTCATACAATGAGCGCGTGCTTAAGATAGCAGCCTTAAAATATCGCACTTGATAAACATCTTTATGTGTTAACTGCGCAAGAGTCAGCTGGTTTATTACTGACTGAACGAGGCTAGAAATGACAGAAGTGGTTGAAAAGTATCCAGCGCGCAGCGCTGAGACCGTATAATACTCTCAAGGACGAAACCGTGTACTGCTTGATATAAATTTCTATGAAGTACTTCATCATTTTAGCCAAAAGACGTCCATTACTGGACATAGGCCTAGGTTAAATACTCAGAGAACGCTGCTGCCCATCCAACAAAACATTAACTGTACTTACAGAATTTAATGTTACTATTTCAATTGAAATATTAATAAATTTACCTGCTCTTCATGGATACAGCCACACCTTTGAATCTTTCGCAATTTCTTAATCGGACATCTCCAAGCCAATACTAAATCCACTCGAACAGTGATTGTCTCCTTTGTATCGCAAAAGTAAATAAAAAAAGCTTAGCCCAGTAATCCCACAACATGACAACACACAAAACTAAAACCGTCAACTTACATAACGCAATCAACGTATCGTTTATTTCTAAACGCTGCAGACAAATCCTTTTGTCACACACGACAACCCTAACATAACAAGACATCCACCGCCAACCTTGTTCCAAAGTCGTTAGGTTCTAATTCCCTTGTAGCATTTCATCTCCGGAATTGTGTAGGTACTAAGACCCGATTAGGTGAGATAGGATAATTCTCGATTCGTCGTCAATGCTCGTTGTATCTGGCGTGCGACAATGTACCTTAAATGCATAAGTTTATTGCGCGCTGCCATCGAAACGCGACAGATACAGAGGTGAGATGATTATAGGATACCAGATATTCTCGGAATGATCGACGAGATATGGAAACTGGTACATTTGACAGAATTTAGTGGTGACTATGTCTCTTGAACGATTCTGTTGGCCAAATAAACTGTCCGAATTCACAGAGCAGTAGATATAGTTTAAAGTAGTGTCAATATGTAGGTTTTACTCGTAAATTAATCTTGCCTTTATGGTTCAAAATACAGATTTGTAGGTTAACTTTATTTGCATAGCGAATCTGGTCAATATCCGAGTTGATACTACAGATATCTTAAAGATTTCAATCAAGAAACTAGATTAAGGAGTGGTGGTCTAAAATCTAACTCAATTTTGAGCGTGCATTGCATATTCCGCTTCATAGGCTTACTGTGAAGCAAAACACTGTCTTAGTATCAAGGACTGACGGATACATACATTGCATTAACTGTCCATTGTTTTGCTACCTAACATACGTGGATCAAAAACATACAAGTGTCTGCGGAAGTATCAATAATACCAGTGATTCGGAAGTCAGATAGCTTGAATATATTGTGAGAAAAGCCGAAAAGGTCACGCCCGACGCAAGGTCAAGAGCTGACGAGAGATAAGGATCAGACGAGATGCGAGGGAACGTGTCCCAAACCGTGGGAGTGGGGCACAATGCTCTTTGTAACGCCACCAAATAAATTCTCTTACATAATTGTGGCAATTAAAAGTTTTATGCGCCCGCGCACCGAACACCAGCGAAGATGGCCGAACGGTTCCGATGTGACATTCTGATCGGTTGATAACGTGTTAACTGCTTTCCATACACGGAAATGAAACAGGTGCGATGGAAAAGTGTTCAAACTGAGATTCTGTTAGATGTCCTTTGTCTGGTGTTTACGATTTGAAATAAAATACACATTTTTATGGCTATATCGACCTGTCGTAGATGCAGTAGATAGAAAATGGTCTGAAGATAAATGAAATACCTGTTCATAAGAGTAGCAATTTAGATAATTTTGAAGTTACCTCTTTAATGAACACCAATTCTGGAAAAAAAGCACTGTTTATTTACAAGTATCAATGTAGAAAACATTATGTAAAACATATTATCCGTACAAAGATAAAGCTGAACTCACACAGCAAATTTTAATATTTCTTGTGGTCACGTTTTGGGTTTTTATTACAATATAAAATCGTAATTTATCTGGTTTTGATATAAACCACAAAACTGTGGTTAGGGTAACTTAATAAAATAAGGTATACTTTCTTTTGAGTTAATGGTGTGTTTAACATTATTTTTCCATATAATTTATCAACTTGTTTCTGTGGATGTGATGAGTTTATTATCAACCACTATTCTATCTTCACTTAAACTAAGTTCTCCTCTAAACTTAATCGTAACTTTGTCACGGTTTCCAGTTCGGCATCTATTTCGCTCCTTTCCATTTCCATCTTTCAATTAACCTCATTAACCACAAGTTGATTACTCCATCAAGCTGATTTACGTTTTAGTTACTGTCTTCCTCTCATGTAGGTCCATATTACGGAATTTTCCTCTATTACAGTTTGATATTGATCACTGCTTAAGCATAGAATCGATACTTGAGCATCGGTCTTGTTCCAATACATTAAGTATAAGCTTAAATTCAACAATAATTTTACCAGACATTGCAAGGAAATCTGTGCTTAAGCGGCGTCTCTACCACACTTGATTGATTACATATAAAATTTCTGCTCAAACATGAATCTACAACTGAGTAGGTAACATCTAAAAAAAACTAACTTCAGTGTAACTGTGATTAATGAATCTATACTCGAGGAATATTCTAAAATTAAAGTTCAACTCAAACTAGTTTTAAGCAGTGCTCAAAGCTTGAGTTTCGTTTTGTAATACGGGCCTTAGTATCTTTTTCGGTGACCACAATCTACTTATAATAAGCATGTTTATTTAATAGACCACAAATGTGTGGTCACTCAAAGTAAGATAATCTAAGGCAAGTGTGAGTTCCTCCCTATTGGTATCGCCGTCGGCTATCTACACATAATATCGTAGTGTCCATTGTTTTGAATGTATAATTTCCCACGTGCTCTCAGTTCCATGGCGCGTAGTAACGACCTCAGATCAGCTGATACCAGAGTGATCTTGATTGATAAGTTTATTTCATACTTAGTTAAATGATACCTGGATTTAGTGAAAATTTTATGTGAATTTCGGTAAGATTGGATAAAAATTGTACTATACAGTTAGTGGTTTATTTTTGCTCTTAATATGTTTCTAGTAAATAAACGAAAACATATATAACCAACTTATCTACCTATTGAGCGAATTGAAAATGGGCATGATTATAAAAAAAGTTTAACATTTTTCTCAAACTGGTGTGAGTTTGATGCGTTTTTATTTAACAAAACATCATACAAACAAAGTACACACGGCTACACATCAAGCTGTACAAAACCAGTATAGGCTGACCTCGCGTTGTAAGGAAAACCTATACAATGCGAGGTCAGCTTATACTGGAAATGTACAGCTTGATGTGTAGCCGTGTGTACACAAACAACAAAAACGTAAATAACTTGTTATTGATAAAGACCGCATCCTCACAAAAAACGAAACAAGAATCCTTAGTTAATCGTGTTTTCCTTCACTCAAATAGGAAAAATACCAAACAAATAAATATAAAACACGGAAGCGACGTCGTAGCGTAGCAGGCGCATGTCGTGGTGTATCCTTTGTTGCTGCCTGTGCGCACCGAGGAAACACCTTGAGTCGTGACGTCACGCGGAGGACGCGTCGCCGTCGGCGTGTGAACGCTGATAGTAAGAAATTGTATGTTTGAATAAACTTCTCAGAGAAAATATTACTGTGACGAAGGTCACAACAAGTTATTATT
Source organism: Asteroscopus sphinx (assembly GCA_949699075.1). Classification (NCBI taxonomy): domain Eukaryota; kingdom Metazoa; phylum Arthropoda; class Insecta; order Lepidoptera; family Noctuidae; genus Asteroscopus; species Asteroscopus sphinx. The sequence goes on from OX453006.1 coordinate 665,485, forward strand.
AATTGTTGTATGACATTAATCTGGGAAAATGAAAATTAATGTGCATATTGTTATGTTACGGCGTTGTTGACTTTGAATGTGTTGGCAATGAACTTGACGCTAATGAAAAAGAGCGTAGAGATAAGAAATTGGGTAATTGTCGCCTCGACCTGGAAACCATGGAAGTCAGCCAAGGGAGACGGACTGCTGAAACTACTCTGGCACCTGTATACGGTAACAAAATGAGCGCTATTGTAGCAGCTAGGAAAAGGAATATAGAGCATCCAATAGACCTGCACGGTATAATCACATTATTTGAATAAATTTGATGTAATAAACAATAACCTATTTTAAAAAGAGTTTATCCATGGAGTTTCTTGTCGGTTCTTCTCCATAGGACCCACAATTTGGAACCGTGCAACTAGAGCCTGACCTTTCAAAAGTGCCTGTAATTAGGTTTATTTGAAATAAAAAACATTGAAATTAAAATTGAATTCTGCTATCTCCAGAATATTTCATGAGTGGCAATAGTGGTCTTTTTTTCCTTGTCATCATTTTATTTATTTATTTGAATACTTCTTCTTGCGTGGGTGAACCATTTTTTCATAAAGTATTTGGCCACTTCTATGGTGGTGCTCGTGGCTTCGTTTAGGTCGGCTCTTGTCTGTTGACAGGGCTCAAGGACAAGTAAGCTAATGAGCCATGGACTGAATGGGGGCACACAATCGCATTCACATTTTGAGGAGTCTCGCATTCCCCATTCGTACAAATTTTCTTTGCAGCGACCAACTTGAGTACGGAGCCGGTTGAGACTGGCCACGGAAGATCGTGACCTGGGGGCAGGTGTTCTTGCGGTGCTACAAAATCAGGCGGTGGTGGGAACTTTTCCTTCCACAGCCCCGTCCTCATTGCGGGTGGAGTTATGAGGTCCGAGTGGAGCCTAAAACTTTTGCGAGTTTTCAACCGGGCTGTGCATAAAAGTGGTATCAATACCATAGGCGTTGTGTATCAGATGAACTTAGGCAAAGTTTATCCGATGTTTTTTCTCTATGCCAAGAATTTGGTTTATCCCAAGTAACGCACAAGCCACACACATTAAAACCAATTACACGTTTCAAAACAAACATCAAGAACTTTCTAAAACGAAGCTGTAATGAAGACGCTATTACGAGCCAATCAAACATACCGACCTGCGACCTCGGGTCATTCGACAATTAGCCAAAATCGAATGCCATTCTAACATTTTAACATTTTTTACGTTTTATAAGTACCTCACGATGCGTTTATATGCAATTATAACTTGTTTCGTTATTTTAATAACTACCTAACATGTGGATTTTTTATGTTTCCGGTGTTCGCTTAAACGTTTTTTTGTGCACATCCGATATTTAATTATATTATTATTGTGCTATTCGTGAAACGTGTCACAAAAAATCCTTTGAGTTACTTCTTTTATCGGTTGGTATAATTAGGCACAGAAATAGAGCAATTTAATTTAATGTTTTGACGAGTTTCCTACTATAATTCTATCGTTTTTGTGTAGTTTTATATTTTTGTAAGAAACTTAACAACAACATAAGATCACGCCTGTATTCCTCCGAAGGGGTAGGTAGCGGTGTAATAGTACACCCACATTTCGCCGGTTATGTTATAGTTCCATGTAATAGGGGGCGAGCCTATTGCCATTGACCGGGCACAAATCTAGACTCTGGACTGCTACTGAGAAATTCCTAATGAAAAAATCCAATAACACTTTGCCCGACCCGGGAATCGAACCCAGGACCCCACGCTCAGCAGTCATACTTGCAACTACTAGACCAACCAGGCAGTCTTAAGAAAAAAACTTAACAACTTTTGTAAGAAACTTAGTTAAGACGTGATAAGTTTTTTTATGTAACGGGGGGCAAAAGAGCAAGCAAGTCACCTGATGGTAAGCAATCTCCGCCACCAATTGACTTCCGTAACACAGTCGCCAATACGCTGCCGACCTATTAAAAAGACGTATGCTCTTTCCTTGAAGGCTCACATGTTGAGTTTGTTCAGGAAAACCACTGACGGATGTTTGTTCCACAGTTTTGCTGTGCGAGGCGAAACGTAGTTATAATAACGCAATAAATTATCTCTGGATTTTAAATGTTAAAAAAAAGAAAAGAATGATGAAGCTTTTCTTCCAACTTGGAATGGTGTACTAGGAACTCACAATTAATAGGTCGATATACTATGCAATTTACCACCGATGACCCCTTTTTATAGCCATAAAAATATAATAGAAAACGTTGAAATCCCCTTTCACCCTTTCAAAGAGTACCAGGTCGTCAGCGCTAGGCGGAGCTATCGGTATTAAATAAGGCGTTATCAGTGATCCGGTCATCAATCGTCCGCGGATCTGTCGTACAATAGCTGTACCCCTCTTTTGGAAGCTTCGCCCTATGCACAATACTGAGGTACTAGGAGCGCAAAAATGTATGGATGTGGTAAGTGGTAAATGTGTCGCAGGAAAGGTTTTTTTTTGTGTATATACTGCAGCAGGTTTCTTCGATAAGCTGAGTTGATTGTATGTATCTTAAAATATTATCTTGTGAGTTATTTATTATCAAAATAGAGGAAGATTCCATTAGAAAAGATTGTTGCGTGATAAAGATCCTTATTTTATTTTTCATACAACCACACATGATTTTTCTATGTCAAGATGTCTCTAAGATACTTCGAAATCGCAAGAATCAAGTTATAATATATCATGCGTGGGATAGCAATAAATCTATCGAGCTAACTGCACGAGGATAAATAAATAAAATTAATAAACCGTTACCTCATCTTTTAGAAATGTTTACAGACAAAGTTTTTTTTATAAAATCACGAGCTGTAGTCCAATCAGTTAGGAATTATACATATGAACAGCCAAACAATCTATTAAGCATCATAGAATTAATTACAAGAGTGTTTCAAGCTTTAGTTGGCATAATGAACGGATACATCAAGTAAACGACGACCAAGTAAGACGACGATCAAGTAGTTGACGACCTCTGTGGTCTAGTGGTTCGAGTGTCGGACTGCTGATAACGAGGTCGTGGGTTCGATTCCCACAGGACACAAATATTTGTGTGATGAACATAAGTGTTTGTGTTGGTCTGGGTGTGTTGCTTATGTACGTGGGACACTCAGAAAGTTTTGCGAAACTAAAAAAAATTGTTCTATACGTACATATATTTTTATCAAATCTTTTCAAAGTACTTTCCACCAGCCTCTATACAAAGATTCATGCGCCTAAACCAGTTTTCAAAACACTTTTTCCAGTCCGCCGCAGACACCTCGTTTACAGCCTGCTCGAACGCAGCCAGCGCATCTTCCGGCGACGAAAATTGTATCCCTTTGAGCTAATTTTTTATTTTTGGGAATAAAAAGAAGTCACACGGTGCTAGATCAGGGCTGTAAGGAGGGTGACCCAGGAGTTTGACTGGCGTGCTGTCCAGGAAGTCCCTCGTTTTGAGTGCGGTGTGCGCAGGTGCATTGTCGTGGTGGAGCAGTAGCCCGCGGAGCCCTGTGTTTGGTCGCTTGTTGCTTATAACAGAGAAAACTTCTGGCAAACATTTGGTAGTATACCATTCGGCATTAATGCTTCTTTGATCCCGTAAGGGAATTGATACCAAGTGGCCAGTCAAATTAAAAAAGCTAGCGATCAAAATCTTACCCCCGCTTCTAGATCGCTTCACTTTGGTAGGCGTTGGCTCATTTTGAAACACCCAAACAGTCGACTGGCGCTTGGTTTCTGGGTCGTATTGATAAATCCAGGACTCATCACCTGTAACGATGTCGTAAACACGCCGAGACGAGCCTGCTTCAAATTTGTTAAGCATATCACGGCACCATTCCACCCGGGCCTGCTTCTGAGCATCGGTGAGGTTGTGCGGCACCCAGCGTGATACTATCCTCCTCACGCGAAGATGGCTGTGTAGAATCTCGTGAACGCTTCCCGATCCAATCTTCAATATGTGTTGAATCTCCTGATATGTAATTCGCCTATTGTCTTGGATTAAATTTTTCACTGCTAGCACGTTTTCTTCGGTAACAGCCGTCAAAGGGCGACCGCTTCTTTCGTCATCCCCCAAAGTTGGTCGACCGCGCTTGAATTCGTTATACCAACGATACACGGTTGCCTTGGAAGGGCCTTCATCCATGAATGCCATATGAAGTCTATCGTACGATTCATCCGGTTTCAGGCGACACTTGAAATCGTATAAAATCATAGCTCTAAAATGTTCCCGGCGCAGATCCATATTTCAGTGAGACACAATACTTTGAATTAACTCGCAAAAAATGTGGAGGGAAATTTTGAAATTGGAACTTACTTATTTTTACTTATAAATAATCATATTTTCGAAAAACATTATAACTGGCCAGTCTCCCATATATAAAAACTTTTTTTCGCAATACTTTCTGAGGGGCCTGGTATTATAAGTATGTATTTACAAAAAAAAGTATATACGTATTATATCCATTGTCTAGTACCCATACCACAAGCTCTGCTTAGTTTGGGACTAGATGGTGCCGTGTAAAAATGTCCCAAAGATATTTATTTATTATTATTATTTATTAAACACATAGAATAAGGTGATATCGAAGGCTCAGTCTGACAACGTACAATATTTCTACATTATTTGCAACAATGTCGAACCGCTGTAGCTGCGTGGGTATTGCAAACTTTTTGTCCAGCTTCCTTTAAGCGTCTGCTATACGGTGACAAACCAGCCTCCCCACCAAGGTGACCTTGATGGTTTCCAACCATGTGGACAGTGGTTTGTCACCAAATTTTGTTTGATGACGGCTGTCAGCTATCAACCTCAAGGTCACCTCAAGGTCAAAGGTCAAGATGTCAAGGTGACCTTGGTGGGAAGGCTGGTTGCTCACCGTGTAGCACACGCTTTAGTTTGAATTGGTGAACGCAAGACTGGCCTATCATTTCAGACACAATTGTAAATCACTTTTGTCTAGAAATGACAGGCTGTAACGAGGTCCTACTCGTTATGCTGCTCACCCTATTTCGTTTTCCTGGCCACTTTATTATACTTTAATCAATCCAAATTCAAAATTATTTTCAAAAATGGCTAATTTTCCACTGTTTTAGCTCAGTTCTATATTGTACGCTGAAAGACACTCATGTGTCTGTGACTGTGTCTTATAATCATTATATTATTTTATTAACAAATAGTCAATATATCAATTTACCAGTTAAGTGAGATACAGTATACCAAAAACGTTCCTGCTTGTGTTTTTATTGTTTGTGCCGACCTACCAATCTACCTACCTACCTATCTGAATCCTGCCTCCAGCCCGAGCTCGCTGCATGGGCATAACAGCAGCTCAATTGTTTTATAGTCGGAGTTGACCTACCACTCCTCCGGCCCTCCGTACTACTGACTCTCTCTGCCCTCCATACCTCAGAGGAGTTCCATAACTCCATACCACTAGTTCTTGCAGTTCCTGTATCACTAGTTCCTGTCGTTCCTGAGTTCTATTCCTGTAGTTCCTGTTCTCCTCCTACTTCCGTGTGTCACCGTGTGTCAAGCCACCGAACCTTCGACCCTGCGAGTCTCCTGTCTGAGCTACCCAACACTGGCCACGACGTGACAAGGCTACTCTTGTGCTCACCGCCTTGTGTCTCTGGTTTTAATATCCCAAGTTACTGACGGAAATAATTGTAACCTGGTAATGGAGCTGGCTCTACGGTCATCAGAGTGACTAGTGCGCGTTGAAAAACTTACGCAAACGTGAACAAATACATCGATTTTCATTCATAAACCAGTAGCGCCCCTGGCGCAAAAGAGGAGAAACTACTGATTTATGGATGAAAGGCGACGCATTCGACTGAGGTTTCGATCACGTATGGGTAAGTTTCATACACGGATTCGGCAGTAAGTTCTGTTTCTCTGCATGGTTAAGTTAGACAATACTCGTATCTTCTGTCAGAGCTATATATGCCAGTAAATCGTGTCTGTGTGTGCGTGGTTGTTGTCACTCCTTGTGCGCAGTGGTCCTTCTGTCCACAATTTATGAATCAAGATAAGGTTGGTTATGAATCATAACTCGGTCCAGACGCGATGACCCCTGACTCTGCTGGACCCATAACGCGGGTCTGATAGGGTTATTATGCCACCATACTCGTCATTATTATATACAGCTTGCTACGGTTAATGTAAGATACATTAGTCTCACTTTTCTGAAAAAAAAACTGGTTGTATAGCACTTCAAAAAATACTGAAACGGGTTTTTTGGTGGATAAATTATAGATGTTCAGGTGGGTGTGATTATAATAAAAAAATTGCATTATCTTTCTTGTCTCTTCAGCCATCACCAAGGTTCGTCTTATATTCGCTTAGCTACGCACCATTCTATCGAAAAGGTACCTAAGAAGAAAAAAAAGGCAGGAGTTTGTTTGCTGTGTATATACATGCTGAAATTTGAGTCGCTTAAATCCCGAAAAGGGATCATTGTACTCATCATTACGAACAACTTTTACTAAGGGACCAACCCTGAAATCGCGAAAAAAATATCAGTTGGTCCCTACATTTGTGTTCACTTAAATTAATAAAATGTAGGGGTCACCTGATTATTTTTACGCGATTTCAGTGTTGGTCCCATAGTAAAAGTTGTTCATAATGATGAGTACAATGACCCCTTTTCGGGATTTAATCGACTCAAATTTCAGCGTGTATATAACGATTTCAGTCATTTCATCATAGTTTAATCAAGGTATTTTTCTTGTAAATCAAATGATAGCAATGCTTGTGATACACACTACAAAACAATCTTCATCAAACTTATATATTTAGCAAAATTTACATATCTGAAATTTCTATATTCTATGATCCATAGTAACATCGTAGTCGCAAACCCCTACACGGTGCAACAAAGAACTCGGAGGCGCGGACGCCGCTGTCATAACATGATCGATCAGCACTGATGAATCTGCCCACACCCTGACGGAGCTGAGGGATTTAAACTACAGTTTAATATGTACGGCGAGGGTAACTGCGCGGAAGATGACTTAATTCAGTGGCGGGTTAACAACTGTCACTCAAACAGAATCCTGTAAAAAATTATGATATCAAAAAAATCTAAAATGATCTCACATGCTTGGTCATCCTAATGTGCAAATTTTGAAATTTAACTATTTTTGTGTGTATACCTGTATACCTACTTAGTACTATGGTACAAGCTAACCAATCATAGCTTTTTTTTTTCTTTATAGTATAGGATGGCGAAACGAGCTAAAGGCTCACCTGATGTTAAGCGGTTACCTTTGCCCATGACAACTGTAATACCACATAGGCTGTTGCCTAAATGATACCGCAAGTCGGTTCGCCAAACTGAGACATGAAGATGGAAAGTCTCATGTGATTGTAATTTCACCGGCACCCGTACCCTTCAGACCGAAACACAGCAATGCAAGCATCACAATTTGCCGGAGAAGTAGGTACGTGGTATTACTTCCCCGGACGAGCTCTATCACAAAGGCGAAAAAAAAAAAAAATATATATGTTGTCAGCATTTTCAATATTAATATTTTAAAAATTGATGTTGGTGTTCTCGGCGTCATAAATCCTCAGATGACTCGCACCTAGCTCCATGGCTAACTCTTAATTACGATTATTTTATCTTAATCACATGAAACCACAAACTCATATAGGTATAATTAAAATCTAATAACTGCATCTCCATTGTAGCCGGGGGTGGGTAGAGTTGGTGCTATTGTACGCTGTGATGTTCAGCTGTCGCAGCGGCTTTGTGGTGATCGATGGCGCATCACGCAGCCGATTGGTTGCCGTGACCACGGCACGCAGCAGAGGGTGACCGATAAAATATGAATGATTAGGTGTTATTGTGGAGTAAGTGTATTTGAAGAGTAATGAATTCGGTATCCGATTATAAGGACTTTTTATTTTTATGTTCACCCTTATCGGATCCGAGCTTATCCATTCTCTGGATACAGCAAGATGAAGGCTAATCTCACCGTCTAAATAAAGAGAGTGTTGAAATAGGTAAACGCAAAAAGACTAGTATTCATTGTCGACATGGCATAAACAATTAACGTCAAAGAGTCATTGTCAAGTTGTCAATATTTGAATATCTGTCAATCTGTCACTCTCTCTCAACTATTTGATGTAACGGCGTGTGATTTTTTGTTTAACGTATAAAGATCTGTTAATATCAATTACCATCGTTTAATTTATCACTATAATCCAACAGAGAGTAATTATGATTGTTTTTTTTTAAACCATTTTGTTTAAATCTACATCGGAGACAGTCAAAACACCAAATGATTTAGGCACCGGTATGGTCACCTATAGAATCGTTTAACTTCGTAATTTACTTTTTGATTAATTGACAAGAAGACCATCTGCAATTAAAGTATTTATGTCTCTATCCACAAGTATATTATTCTACAATTCCATATAAGTAAACCACAAATTAACAACCGCACCTAACTAATACGTACCAGTTGATTCAAATATTGGCCGGAATTCCGCGAATATTTCAATTACGTGCAGTCCAAACGTCGGAATTCCGTTGACTGTTTGGATACGTGGGGCATGGCGTAATTGGGCTAAACGTCATGCAATGTGTGGACTAGTGCAGGTGTGGCGATGATGATGCTCGCTAAGGAGGCGGCGGAGAGGGTTCGAGAGGCAATGATCTCTCTTCCCATCCACAGAAGGCGACCTGGGCATCGTACGCCGACCTCCAGCCACCCTAGGTGTGGTCCTGTAGGCGGCGGACTCGGGGTGGCCCGGCACCCGACCATTGAAGGCCCGTGACGGTGGCGCGTAGTGTTCCGCGCGCGCAAGTCAAGTGGAGGATGCGGCCGATGTGGTTTCCGCACAGGGAGTAGGGGCTCGCCTGCTAGTAGCGAGTCAGGACCTGCTGGGGATGGCTGGGCGAATACGGGAGTTTTTCCCACGGTTTTTCGGTAGAGGAACACCGTGGTAGTTTTTAGTCGGTAAGAGTCCGATACTGGCTCCGCCTTCCCCGGGCAGAGCCAGGGGAAAACCCTCATGTACGCACATGAAGATTTTCCCCACGAAAAGTGACGATATGATAAGACGCTAATGACCGATATAATATTTTCAATGGTTTTAATTATGTTAAATGCATGCTCACATGCATATTGCAAATTTTCTTTGTATGTACGGATCATTGAAAGAGTCCGTATATTATGTCCAAAGATATTAATTGTGTTTGTAACTTACGGGTAAGTCATTAATGAAAAAAAAAACATAATGGCGTAAATGACGACTTATGTTACACTAACGTGACCATTTGTCGCAAATCTTCCATAGTGTGCCTTCACCTTACAATGATACTAAACATTCAAGATAACAACATACTCACTGTAAGAAACTTGTAGGAAGATGTTATGTCAGTTAGTCAGTCTTTTAATTTATAGTCGACCACACGGCTCCCATTCATTATAAATATTCGCCATTTATTACAAGTTGTCAAAGCACGAGTTTATCTCGCATTCTTCTGGTCGCAGTTGGCAACACTGATGGAAGTGGGCCGCTTTATCGCGTCGATCTGTCGCTTGGACATTAATCCGGCGCGCGATGACTGCGCAAGGTCGCGCTTTAGAAAGGCGCCTCGGTGTACCTCGGACCTACGCGACAACAAACATTGTTGTAATGCAGGATTTTGCAGTTGTGCCGGAACATTTGTATATGAGCTGTGACATAATTTGGTAACATAAAGATTGATAAAAAGGCTTATTATCCCAATGTTTGCGCTTGATCATTGTGCAAGCGGTTTGATAAAGGTAGAAACACTGTAACGAGGCTAGACTCGTTATGCTGCTCACCCTGTTTGGATTTCCTGGCCACATATTTGACGACCTCTGTGGTCTAGTGGTTCGAGTGTCGGACTGCTGATCACGAGGTCATGGGTTCGATTTCCACGGGACACAAATATTTGTGTGATGAACATGAGTGTTTGTGTTGGTCTGGTTGTTTCTTATGTGTTATAAGTATATATTTACAAAAAAGTATATAAGTATTATATCCATTGTCTAGTACCCATAGTAAGCTCTGCTTAGTATGGGACTAGATGGTGATGTGTAAAATGTCCCAAAAACATTTATTTATTTATTTATATATACTTATATACTTCAATAATCCAAATTAAAAATTTGAAATAATGTTAAAAATGTTTTTTTTTTTTCATATTTAAGCTCAGTTCTATATTGTACGTTGGAAGACACTCGTGTATCTGAGACTGTGTCTTGTAACCATTATATTATTTTATTACAAATCAGTCAACGAAGCAAGAACCCGAAGAATTGCCAAACTTAAGTGGCAGTGGGGGCACATTGCTCGCAGAACGGATGGCCGATGGGGCAGTAAAGTTCTGGAGTGGCGACCGCGTACTGGAAGGCGTAGCGTGGGTAGGCCCCCCACAAGGTGGACCGATTACCTGGTGAAGGTCACGGGAATCCGCTGGATGCGGAAGGCGCAGGAATGGTCGTTGTGGCGATGCTGTCCTCTGCCTTTCGCATCCAGTCCCCCCCAGCCACGTTCTTCGGGTCGTGTAAGATGTGACATAATAAATACAGGAAAAAAATCAATAAAACAAACAATAATAACAAACAATCAATAATCATGAATAAACAGTTATTTGGTGTGCTATGATATAATACAATACACATACGCTGCCCAAACCTGGTCTTTTACAGTTCACCAAAGGTCCACGCTTGAGGTTTGCCAGCGAGCAATGGAGCGCAGTATCTTGGGAGAAGAACTCACAGACCGAATTCGGAACACAATGCTGCGCTCCAGAACACAGATTGCTGAAGTCACTCAAAAAGCTGCCAAGCTTAAGTGGAACTGGGCCGACCACGTTTGCCGAATGTCGGTAAAATGTTGTACCGAGTGGGTCCCGAAAAACGTGCAACGGCATCCCGGCAGACCCAGGCGAACATGGCGGGACGAGTTGGACTCGTATAGAAAAGACTAGTCCACGCTTGCATTTGACCGGAAAGAGTAGAATAAGGAAGGGAAAGTCTTTGCCCTTTGAGACAATATAGGCTGAAAATAAAATAATATGATACAAGGCAAAGCTGCCGTGCTGTGGTTTTTCCCTATCCAATGGATACGAACATTACACAATAGTTTTTTACTATTACATCGTTAAAAAATCCACTTACATACACAATAAGTACACATATCTAGTTTATTTTCACAATCCAAACCAATCTGCGACACACTAAATATAAATTGCCAACTGTCGCCAAATCTCGGCCTCAATCGGCTTATCTGAACGACTGCAATCAAGCATCAGCTAAACAAATAGACGATTACGTCACGGTGACGTGACGTGATACGATACGACACTGACAGGACACGTCATAACGCACTTGTAAGAACACTTGGCTCTCAGAAAGTGGAGCGATGGAACTGGTTCTGGCTTTGCGATCTGGAGTTTGATTCTTGCGTCAGGTGTAGATTTGGGTCGTGTTGTGCGGTGTCCAGTTCTTTAAGCTGATAAAATATCCTAATGATGGTAGCTTTGATTGCGAAATACTAGTTGTAACTACACACAACACAATTTTAATTAAACATCAGAAAAAAAAAAAGTTAGTCTTCCTCATTATTATGAACAACTTTTATTATGGGTCTTTTATGACTGACTCGTTGGTCTAGTGGTTGCAAGCGCGACTGCTGAGCGTGGGGTCCTGGGTTCGATTCACGGGTCGGGCAAAGTGTTATTGGGTTTTTTCATTAGGAAATTCTCAGTAGCAGCCCGGAATCTGGATTTGTGCCCGGTCAATGCCAATAGGCTCGCCCCCTATTACATGGGACTATAACATAACTGGCGAAAGGTGGGTGTACTATACACCTCTGCCTACCCTTCGGGGAAAATACAGGCGTGATGTTAAGTTATGTTATGTTGTTTATTACGGGACCAACCAACCCTAAAATCGCAAAAAATTATGTGAACACAAATTAATGGATCAGCCGATATATTTTTTCGCGATTTGAGGGTTGGTCCAACAATAAAAGTTGCTCATAATTATTAGCAGAGACTACCCTCAATTTTTGTCTCGTGATTTTAAAGTAGGGCTGTATAATAGTAAAAGAAACTGAACAAACGACTGAAGAAACGGCTTGAACGTTTAGAGTATAACCACAATTATAGGACAGGGTGGCGAAAAATAATGTGCGAACTCTGATCCTTGCAACAGACATTTCGTTCCAACTCTAAAATCAAATTCCGTATATTTTTCTCCTAGAAAAAAATAGGGAAGAGAAAAAAGAAAGGGAACAATTACATGCATTACGAGATCTAAGAATAATATAGCAAATCTCCAAGGACGTTGAACACACGAATGCAACATCAAATATTTTGGTAACTATACATCTATTATCGCGTATTGCATCATCACTTGGTTACGATCTCAGAGGCGTCGCCTATAAAACTTTAATGGGTTAATACGGTGTTATTATACGACAAATGTACTAACTAAACATAGTTGGGTACAGCAAGAGAATAAATAAGACAAGCTGTAGGTACAGAGTCGACCTAACAATAGTAGGTATTACACGTAATGAAGTATGAAGAATCAGCGCATATATGAACCGTTACGAAGGGTAATTGATTGCGCATTACCATAGGGATTCACCAGAGGATGGGCAGCAGCGTTCTCTGAGTGTTTAACCAACCAACTGCGATCGCCAACCCGCCTGCCAAGCGAGGCAATTATGGCATATCCCCCAGCATGTTTATGCTTGGGGGAGGCCTATGCCCAACAGTGGACGTCTTTCGGCTGAAATGATTTACGCATGTGGAGAAATAAAGATATTTTTTATGTTATCACTTAAAACGGTGAAGGAAAACATCGTGAGGAAACCAGCACACCTGAAAGTGCTCCATACAGTTCTCGATGGTGGGTGTAGTCCGCCAACTTGCAGTAGGCCAGCGTGGTGGACTAAGGCCTAACTTTTTCTCGCTTTGAAAAGAGGCATGTGCCCAGCAGTGGGACAGTAATGGGCTGGTTATTTTGTATTATAAGATGGTGAAACGAGCTAAAGGCATATGAATTGTGAAAATAAAAATTCGTTCACAAGCACGATTCGAACCTGCAAGTTCTGGTTCAAGCAAAAGCAATGATGTACATTGCTTTTGCCAAACTTAACTGGCAGTGGGCGGGGCACATTGCTCGCAGAACAGATGGCCAATGGAGCCGTAAATTTCTGGAGTGGCGACCGCGTACTGGAAGGCGCAGCGTGGGTAGGCCCCCCACAAGGTGGACCGACGACCTGGTGAAGGTCGCGGGAATCCGCTGGATGCGGAGAGCGCAGGATCGATCAAAGTGGCGATGCTTGGGGGAGGCCTATGTCCAGCAGTGGACGTCTTTCGGCTGAAATGATGATGATGACACCAGTGCTTTAATCGCCAAGCTACCGTGAACTCTGCTCGTGGTCAGTTCGAAACTTCGAATCCTGCTCGTGAGAGAATTTTTATTTCCACAATTAATATTTTTGCGAAGAGTTAAGTGGTAAACATGTTTAGTGCTAAAACTGCTGCAATTATCAGAGTAGCACTCAGGATGCCGCCAGTCATCTTGATATAATCCCTTTCATAGTCCGTTATGTTATACATGGGAAGACTCAAGACATGACATTAATCAAAGAAAAAGGAACCTAGAGCATTAGAAAAGAAAAATACTAGGATTACCTGTCAAACAAGAAGTATTGAACACTTGTCCTGGCAATTTGCGCAGGATATCAGTAATTACTAGCATGTACAGTATAGCTTGTCTGGTTTATACCTTAGGGCACACCTAACATCCGCACTTAGATACCGATCTGATAAATAACATAATATAGCGATGACGTCACACGGCATGTCACGACTCACGAGAGCCGTTGGAAAATAAAGTTATTATTTATTGCGTCCGCGCACGCATATCAGCTGGCTGTTAGAGATCTGTCACATAGGAGTTTAACAGGCGGTGACATGGCAATTGCACTGCAACAACGCAACTAGTATGATAAAGGTATGTACAAAAATAAGAAGCTTTCTCATAGTCACTTGTTAGGAGCTGAGAAAGTAGTTACGAAGGTCAAGTCTCCTTTTAACAGCGACGATGAACCTTGTCAATAACCCTAATCATCCTCGGGAATTCAAGCTGACGAGATGGATGGTTATCTCTGTGTAAAAGGTTATTTCTGGGTTCAACGTTTCCACGTTACATTGACACTTGAAAAGCTGAATGTTGTTACCCTTACAGCACAGAATATCTAATAGTACTAACGTACAGACTGGCCACTCACCGCCCCCCGGCAATTTAAGATTCCTCGCCCGCGCTCCGTACGCACCCGCAGTTTGACGGCAATTAGACTGCAAGATTGCAATGGATGTCAATCGCCAGTCACCATACAAGCACGCCATCTCTGAGAACCACTAAGAAGCGAATTGGCATTACGAGCGGCGAGCATCCCCAACCTACACGTGTGTGTGCATTCGTATACAGACGTAATCTTGTGTATGTGGGCGGTGCTAGTGTTTATATTGTATTGAGTGAGGCTAGATTAATTATCCAGCCACGACTGCCTGGTTGGTTTACAGGTCGTCAACGCTAAGCTTGAGGCCTTGGGTTCGATTTCTGGGCTGGGCAAAAAGTGTTATTGGGATTTTTCTGTCAATAACATTTCTCAGTAACAGTCTGGAGTCAGGAAGTTGTCGGTGCTTACACCCCCGTGCCTCGGAAAGCACGTAAAGCCGTCGGTCTTCGCCTGATCTCTCTCCGGTCGTGTCGGATTGCTGTCCCATCGGATTACTGCTGGCTGTACATGAAGGAGAACGGTTTTTGTTGGCTTCACTATGGTTGTTTGCAGCACTTAGTCTATATTTTTTACTATGGCTGTGTGCTATGAGTGAAAATAAAAAAGTCTTGAACCAAAGGAGTCCCCATACAAGAAACCTCGAAAAACATGCAGTTTTTTCAAAGTTTTTGTTCCTGCCCTATCTTTAAAACGGTAATATATACCAGCGTCAAACTTGGTCGGATTATAGTGCAAACTACGTTATTTAGCAAAAAAATACAAAAAATAGGGTAAACATATGGTGCGTTGATGTCTTTTAATATAATAATAATATAATATAATAATAAATTATTTATTTGTACATCAAATGCAACATAATTATATGAAGTACACAGAGACTTATGAATTAGTTGCACAACAGTGACAATTACAAGTCGAACGTCAGACAAGAAGCTTCATCATCATCATCATCATTTCAGCCGAAAGACGTCCACTGCTGGACATAGGCCTCCCCCAAGCATCGCCACAACGACCGGTACTGTGCCTTCCGCATCCAGCGGATTCCCGCGACCTTCACCAGGTCGTCGGTCCACCTTGTGGGGGGCCTACCCACGCTGCGCCTTCCAGTACGCGGTCGTCACTCCAGAACTTTACTGCCCCATCGGCCATCCGTTCTGCGAGCAATGTAGACTAACAATGCAACAAGAAGCTTGTATCTGTATATATCTATATATATCTGTGTATATGTATTTTGATGAACTCTCGTAAATTAAATCAGTTTCTATGGGGTATCAGGTCGATGGGTGTTACGGAACCCTTACTGCGCGAGTCCAACACGCACTTGGCCATTTCTGTAAATTAAATATGTGAACAGTGTAACAGTTTTAGGAAAATAAACATTTATTATTGATGTTATTATTTAACTTGGGATAGGCCTATGTCCAGTTTTATCCAGTAGGGGACTGCGATAGGCTGAATTGATTCATTGTACCGACAAGTGTGTTAACGCTCATACATCGCGTTTGTGTGTTACAATCCTTACATGTCGTCACGGTATTAAGTTCATAGTTTCAAATAGTAAATAAATAAATAATTAATCTTATAATTGTTAAATGTAACTCAGAGACAGCTTCTTGTTCCTGTTTTCTAAAAGAGTATTAGTTATAGCAAGTTCTTAGCTATATCTGCTTGTTAAGATAATAATCTGGTCGGAAATGAAAGGGAAACGTCATGTAGTGCTGGTCCTCTAACACAAGTGAGAGACTTGGTACAAGGAAGAGGAATATTTTGTATTTACTAACTGGTTTGTAAACTTGTTGACATGTTGTGGGGAAATTATATTTTCCGATTTGTTTATTATATAGCAACTTATGAGAAAACTGGCTCTGTTTAATGCGTAGTGATATACTTTGATGTTTTCAAACTAATAATTATGTACTCCAAAGCGGCAACGGTAAAATTTCTATGAAAACAGACATAACCTTTTATTTGGTATAAAAATATGTACCTATAGGTACACTATTTTTTTATTACTCAGAAAACTTTAGGAGTAGAATAAAATAGAATAGAACTTTTATTCGCAAGAACAGTTGTCTTAGAAGGTCTTATAATATGAGTGTCGATAGAATCATGTTCCACTTTATAAAAAGGCAGGCAAATATTTTATTACAATGCATGCAAATCTTGATTGTAGTCTCTGCTCATCAAATAAATCAACTGTTCCATACATTTTGATCGAATTAGTTATTCACATGTGTACAGACTAACAAAATATCTTTTTGGGATATCTTTTGGGACATTTTTACAGAGCACCATCTAGTCCCAAACTAAGCAGAGCTTGTTCTATGGGTACTATAAAATAGATATAATACTTATATACTTTTTTTTTGTAAATACATACTTATAATACATAAGCAACACCCAGACCAACAAAAACACTTAAGTTCATCACACAAATATTTGTGTCCTGTGGAAATCGAACCCACGACCTCGTTAACAGCAGTCCGACACTCGAACCACTAGACCACAGAGGTCGTCACAAAGAGAGATGTATCCAGGGTTGCCAATATAAATTAAGTTTTCTCGGGAGATTATGGATGTTTTCGAGTAGAATAACATTTCAATAACAGACAAACTATATTTATACAATACCCTAATCAAACCGTTCGATAATAATTTCCTGAGAAATCTTCATCTATATCTGACGACCCAGGATACTTAACTCTTTGTAAGACTGAACGGAACTGCAGATTTTTGTTTACGATTCTTGTTTGGTTCCATAGGTTGTGCAGAATTATAAGCAGAGACTATCATAGTTGACAAAAAATTGTGGTGTCTACTAACTTTTATCAAAGTAATAAAGCAGTAGAGATATTTCCTATAAGTCTTAAGTTAATATCCAAGCTTGTAAAAGAATAGAATAGAATAAATTTATTTGCTTAAAATGTAGGTTACATGATGATGGAAAATTTAACATTCTTTAGACGAAGTACAGAGGAATTAAAACAATTACTTGAATTTATTTATGCAGCTACAAACAGCATGTGATAAGACTAGTTATTTCAGCATTACATTAATTCATAGCATACGCCGTTGTACTGAACATTGAGAATGTTATTTCACTAATCTATACATTTCCTTTACCTTTCTTTGTCGTACATTTTCTGTGTGATTTTTCTTAATTTTTCGTTTTTATAATTAAATGGTTCCCCACACTTGGTTTCTCCTGTATCGTGTGTGCGTTTACAAATATAAATCTCAGATGCATAAACACTCAGGGCCCCAATTCTCGCGTTATAATGTCTGATTCATGTCAGAGTCATCCATTGAAGAGTTCCCTTCTTTATCTCCGAAGATCTTCATCAGATCTTGGCCAAATGATACTTTCTGAATGCAAATGCTTGACTTGTTGTTGAAAATACCAAAAACGTACGAAAATTAGTTTTCAATAGACATTCTTCATTTTGTTTCGACATTATGTCTAGTTCGAGATAGTGTTTATTCGTGGATTTGGAAAAGGCCTACGACAGAGTGATGAGGAATGAACTATGGTCTGCTTTGTCCATCTATGGGGTGAATAGCAACCTGATTCAAGCGTTGAAATCTCTCTATGCGGATTCTAGCGCTTGTGTCAGGATTAACGGCGCCTACTCTGACTAGTTCAGCATCGATAAGGGTGTGAGACAGGGATGTGTAGCGTCGCCGTGGCTGTTCAATCTATTCATGGACAGTTGTTTGAAAGATTTGAAAGAGAGTGAAAATGGTTTAGAAATGAATGGGTTACTTGTCAAATGTCTCCTCTATGCCGATGATCAAGTTATCCTTGCATCGTCGGAGGGGGAGTTACAGAAGATGGTAACAATTATGGATGGTGCTTTGAAGAGTAAAGGAATGAAAGTTAATGTTAGTAAGACAAAAGTTTTGGTTTTTGAAAAGGAAGAAGTTATGACAGAGTGCAATATTTTGATAGGTGACGAAAAGGTGGAACAAGTGAAAGATTTTGTATACCTGGGTTCCATGTTTACGAGAGATGGCAAGCATGTGAAGGACATTGAAAGGAGAGTGAGTGCTAGTAATCAGGTGAATGGGGCACTACACACCTTCATGAACAGTCGCAAAGTGTCGGAAAAGGCACGGCTGGCTGTTCATGGGGGAGTGTTAGTGCCTACACTTATGTATGGTAGTGAAAGTTGGGTATGGCAGAAGAAACATGAAAGTAGAATAAATGCAGTAGAAATGAGAGCTTTGAGAAGTATGTGTGGTGTAACTTTGAGAGATAAAGTAAGGAATAACATGATAAGGGAGCGTTGTGGAGTGAAAGAAGATGTAGTGACAAATATTGAGAAAGGTATGTTAAGATGGTTTGGACATATAGAGAGGATGGACGAGAGGAGATTGACGAAACAAGTATACGAAGCGAGTGTGGATGGAAGAGTTGGAAAGGGACGACCTCGGCGAACGTATCGCGATCAAATCGCGGATGTTCTCAAAAAATGCCAGGTTAAGAGAACTCTAAATCGATGAGCATGCATGACGAGGTTAATGGACGTAGATGAAGCGAAAGAGGTGTGTCAGGATCGTAGCAGGTGGAAATCCATAGTCTCTGCCTACCCCAATGGGAAACAGGCGTGATAATATATGTATGTTTATAATGCGAGAATTGACTTCTTGACCCGGAATAACAATCCATAAGTCATACAAATATTTGTTCTGTGCCAAAATTGCACCCACGTTCAGTTGTGAAAGAGCCGATCACTCAACCAATGTGCCAATCATGTAACGGTCGTTTTCTACCTATATTTGTCACAGCCTAGCCTTCTTCCAACTATGCTGCAGGTCAGCTAGCCAGCCAGTCTACCCAGCTGTGTATCAGTTTCTACTTCATAATCACCGGCGTTAATCACCGTTTGGAGTGTGGCTATTTAGTGCTCAATTGCGCGGAACCAGTCCCGATCGTTTGGTTTATGTTATTGTGGATCGCCTTGACGGTTGACACTACGTACGCGCCGCCTCGCTGTATAGGCTGAGAATGTGGCTGTTACGTGATTAGATGCAGATACAGTGTGACTTCTAGGTTTTGAAAGAGTTATAATTTAGGATTTTAAATTAATTTAACACCATCAGCGGCAAGCTCTTGGTGCAAATCCAACGACTTTGATTTTGGTTCCGGGGTGCTTAGGCTACCCCAGAATAATTGATTTCATCTCTACACCCACTTCTTTCTCTTTTTTTCAATGTGTATCAAAAAAGATATACAATGTATTGACAGTATGTATCGTAAATTAAGCACATGGTGCTGAGGGTGTTAAATTTCTCATATGGACCTGGTTATCTAGACTATGGAAAAGACGAATCATGTAAAAAAAAATCTTTATAGGACTGTTTGATGTACGATTTTAAATTGAAGGCGTCATAATATTTGATTTATGACATCGATTTTTTTAAGTGCCACCCACACCCAGGGAGGTTTAAGTGGTATTTTTTTGACAAACAAGGTTTTATTATTATGGGATAAATTTCGATTTAATAATGTTGTAGAATGTTAATAGTTTAAGAGTGCGAATGAATGTTAATAATATGTAATTTAAAAGATAAAAAACTATAATTAACTCCATCGTAATTTAAAAGTATTGTTAAATATTTATTTATTTAACATGCATTATGAAAAAAAATGTATGCCAGTAGCTGGTGGAACATGTATTAGTTCAAAATAATGTTTTCTAACACCTTATTGTACCATGTTTGTTGCAAATAAATACTATTCTATTCTATTGTATTCTAAACTAGGATTGTATACCTGGGTAAGGCCGTAAAATTGGCCTCATGTAACATAAAAGTAACTATAAA
This sequence comes from Asteroscopus sphinx, assembly GCA_949699075.1. Classification (NCBI taxonomy): domain Eukaryota; kingdom Metazoa; phylum Arthropoda; class Insecta; order Lepidoptera; family Noctuidae; genus Asteroscopus; species Asteroscopus sphinx. The sequence goes on from OX453006.1 coordinate 685,623, forward strand.
GTAAAAAGGTAGCTGGTAACTTAAAAGTTTTTAAAGGCATTTTCAGAACAAATTTTTCAAGCTTTATACCACTTTTATGTTACGTAATTTAAAAAATTGTAAAAAATGGTAACATAAGTCTCATAAAAGTAACTTAAAACCTGACCTCTCGTCAAACATTCTCAATTTTACGGAATTACGACGTAAATATAGGCGCGTACGCAGCTTCTAACTATACCTTATACATTACATTAATTATGTAATTTGTGTTTTCAAGTTAAATATTAATATTTTCATTTAAATTAACCAGTACAATTTTTTTCGACGACAAATATCTGCACCTCACCAAACAAAATAATGCACAATCACAAAAATGGCTGACTAGTGATAATTATGTAGCACAGATATCATAGACAATAGTGCAGCCAAGGTATCAAAGTAGATTGTACTGCTCAATTGATATTTTTTTGGGAAAATTTTGGTAACATAAAATAAGTAACTTAAAAGCTTTAAATGTGCGGACACGATGTAATTTCCCAAAATAATCATTGTTTCATTTATCAAAACGGTCGTAATACCAGGCCCCTCAGAAAGTATTGCGAAAAAAAGTTTTTATATATGGGAGACTGGCCAGTTATAATGTTTTTCGAAAATATGATTATTTATAAGTAAAAATAAGTAAGTTCCAATTTCAAAATTTCCCTCCACATTTTTTGCGAGTTAATTCAAAGTATTGTGTCTCACTGAAATATGGATCTGCGCCGGGAACATTTTAGAGCTATGATTTTATACGATTTCAAGTGTCGCCTGAAACCGGATGAATCGTACGATAGACTTCAAATGGCATTCATGGATGAAGGCCTTTCCAAGGCAACCGTGTATCGTTGGTATAACGAATTCAAGCGCGGTCGACCAACTTTGGGGGATGACGAAAGAAGCGGTCGCCCTTTGACGGCTGTTACCGAAGAAAACGTGCTAGCAGTGAAAAATTTAATCCAAGACAATAGGCGAATTACATATCAGGAGATTCAACACATATTGAAGATTGGATCGGGAAGCGTTCACGAGATTCTACACAGCCATCTTCGCGTGAGGAGGATAGTATCACGCTGGGTGCCGCACAACCTCACCGATGCTCAGAAGCAGGCCCGGGTGGAATGGTGCCGTGATATGCTTAACAAATTTGAAGCAGGCTCGTCTCGGCGTGTTTACGACATTGTTACAGGTGATGAGTCCTGGATTTATCAATACGACCCAGAAACCAAGCGCCAGTCGACTGTTTGGGTGTTTCAAAATGAGCCAACGCCTACCAAAGTGAAGCGATCTAGAAGCGGGGGTAAGATTTTGATCGCTAGCTTTTTTAATTTGACTGGCCACTTGGTATCAATTCCCTTACGGGATCAAAGAAGCATTAATGCCGAATGGTATACTACCAAATGTTTGCCAGAAGTTTTCTCTGTTATAAGCAACAAGCGACCAAACACAGGGCTCCGCGGGCTACTGCTCCACCACGACAATGCACCTGCGCACACCGCACTCAAAACGAGGGACTTCCTGGACAGCACGCCAGTCAAACTCCTGGGTCACCCTCCTTACAGCCCTGATCTAGCACCGTGTGACTTCTTTTTATTCCCAAAAATAAAAAATCAGCTCAAAGGGATACAATTTTCGTCGCCGGAAGATGCGCTGGCTGCGTTCGAGCAGGCTGTAAACGAGGTGTCTGCGGCGGACTGGAAAAAGTGTTTTGAAAACTGGTTTAGGCGCATGAATCTTTGTATAGAGGCTGGTGGAAAGTACTTTGAAAAGATTTGATAAAAATATATGTACGTATAGAACAATTTTTTTAGTTTCGCAAAACTTTCTGAGTGTCCCACGTATATGTCATATTTTAGAAAAGGCGATAATCATTAAGATAAACTATAAATTTCAATTGAAATACAACGAAATGTAAAATTCAATAATATTTGTACAAGGGTGAAAATTTGGGACACTTTTATTTGTTCTAGAAAATGTTATGTTCCCACGATATTTTATTTAAAAAAATACAAAGAAAATGTTTTTTAGATGTTTGTGGCATTTCAACAACTAGATAAGAACTTCCTTAATGCAGGAAAATAATAATTTTACAGGTGACTTATCGTTTTCATATTAAATAAATTCCGGACGAAAAGCTATAGTGAAATAATCCCTTTTTAACGGCCTTACCCACCTATTATTGATAATGTAATAAATAACAGCGGCTAGTGCACATAATGTTACGTACTTGAATTACGTCACACACTTGAAAGCGTCACATAATACGTTTTTCTCAGTATATATACTTAAACGCGTTGGTTCGGACTGTTCGGAGTGCACCAATGGTCAATGAGTCTAACATTTTATTAATCTAATAAAACGTCAAATACACAAACTTGCATTTAGAATTATCATTACTAACTTTATTGTTATTAGAAACACTAAAAGTTAAGAAAGATTAAATGTAACTATGTAAACTGCAGTTGAATTATATGGTAGCCGATCGTAAACCAGCGGTCAATATTAGATACATTCGTTTAAAGAAAATTTTACTTTTATTATGGACATGTTCTACAATTCAAGTTTTGAATTAAATTGTAAATAAAATTTACATTAAAGTAATTATTTAACTACCTATTCAATTTTCTAGAAAATCAGTTTCAATGAAACTTTAATTCAATCCGTTTTTATATTATAAATGCGAATTGGTGGGAGTTTGTTTGTTTGTCCTTCAATTATACCGAAACAGTTGAATATATTTGGTTAGAACACAGATAGACCACTCTGGGATAGACAAAACATATCAGCTACTTTTTTTTTTCGGGAAAAATAAGAGTTCCCTAGTGGTGCACGATTACGTCTTCCTATGATAAAAGAGCAATGTGCCCCGCCCACTGCCACTTAAGCTTGGCAATTCTTCGGGCTATGTCGGTCACTTTCGTTCTCCTGCGAATCTCCTCATTTCTGATTCGATCACGCAGGGACACTCCGAGCATAGCCCTCTCCATTGACCTTTGAGTGACTTTGAGCCTTCTTATCAGGCCCATTGTGAGCGACCACCCTGGTGAAGGTCGCGGGAATCCGCTGGATGCGGAAGGCGCAGGACCGGTCGTTGTGGCGATACTTGGGCCATCCTATCTGATTATAATATTTCAATGTAAGAGATTTGTATTCACTACCGGTATCTAATTAACAATCTAATAAATCAATAATGATTTGAATATTTTGAATGCAGCTAATTCCTATAAAATCTATTATTATTAAAAAAAAAAAAAAAAAACGTAAATTTAAATCTTAAATAATAATTATGTAAATAAAGTAAATTAATGTAATTCATTCTAATAATAATGTTTAATAATGTTCTATATATAATGTATTAATATAATATATTAATGTTTAATTAATTAAGTACTAATATTTGTATGCCACCTGTGGCAGCACACAGAGAGACTACCTATAATGTACCTAACACCAAAATTACCTGTGTACACAAATAAACATTTTGATTTGATTTGATTTGATTTGGGGGAGGCCTATGTCCAGCAGTAGACGTCTTTCGGCTGTAATGATGATGATGATGATGATGATAAAAGAATTATATGCGGGCGATGCCGCAGACATAAGCTAGTTATTAATAAAATAATCAGTCAAAGTTTGCGTGTTTATTATTAGTAATATTAAGTGCACGGAATTTTTACCCGACTGCGCCAGAAGGAGGTTTATGTTTTTCGAGTGTATGTATGTATGTATGTATGTATGTATGTATGTAGGTATGTATGTATATTTCTTTGGCACGCTCTGTGGCCTAAACGGCTTGATGGATTTGAGATTGAGAGGTGTCGTTAGATTCGTCTTAATTCTGAGAGTGACACTGGGTACATCAAAATTTAAAAAATTAAAATGGCCGCTTTTTGGCGCCATATTACCTCTTCAAAAATTTTTTTTTTCCGTCAAAAACTATCGAGTGGGGTATCAAAATAAAGGGTTTTATAAATGCTTTACAAAAATATATACAACTTATATGTTTAAATGTAATTTGGAATGAAAAATGCTAAAAAACAACAAAATATTCAACGTTAAAAATTAATTTGACTTTAAAAAAAAAAACATAATAGTATGATAAATAAAACATAACAAAACTAAAAAAATTAAAATAAAAAAATTAATTAACAAAAACAAAAAACCCGACTGCGTGTAAAAATAACAGAAAAGATATAAACAAGACTTATCAACACGCAGGCGGAGGCTACCTATGAACTATTATGTAATTCATGACCAAAAACATACGTAGCCTCCGACTGCGTGTTGATAAGTCTTGTTTATATCTTTTCTGTTATTTTTACACGCAGTCGGGTTTTTTGTTTTTGTTAATTATAACTATCGTTGTTTTATTATGTTAAGGCACTGCGTTGATGTCTAATAGTCTGGCGTTCGAACTAAAGAAGATTAAAAAATTACTCATTTTGTTAAAATGTTTCAAATAGGTCATATTATTTTGTTGTAGTTTCTTTTCTGTGCTTTATGTAATTAGCCTATACCTATTTATAATACTGATAATTATTGTGAAATATATTGAACATGAGACGTTATCAATATCATTTTAGCGAAAAATCATTTTTTTTTGTATTCATATTTTTGAGAATTTTTTTGCACAGCATCATCTAGACCCAAACTTAGCAGAGCTTGTGCTATGGGTACTAGACAATGGATATAATACTTATATACTTTTTTTTTTAATACATACTTATAATAATACATAAGAAACACCCAGACCAACACAAAAACTTATGTTTATCACACAAATATTTGTGTGCTGTGGGAATCAAACCCACCTCGTGATCAGCAGTCTGACCCTCGAACCACTAGACCACAGACGTCGTAAAATATACAACTGCCAACTTTGCAATATCATTGAAAGGTTAATAGTATTGACTTGAACATAACATTACCTAGTTAATAGGTTAACAGAGCTCAGTTAGTCGCACGCGGCACGCGGCACGCGGCACGGTAGCGGCGCGGCATCGCCAGTTAGCATTGAGACTTCAGCGGGTGAAATACGGCGCGCCTGCCGCCCCGAGGTCGCGATACCTCGCTAGCCAAACGAAACTATTAGATGGAGAAATTTACTTTAATTGAATACTGTCAGTCTGTTAATATATATTTATGGTGTGTTTTATTTGCGTTTGTGTTCTATTTATTTTGACTTGAGATATTATTCGTCTATTGTAATTTTATTGTTAGATTAGATGTAATTTTTTTTAATGTTGATACTACCAAATACTAATACACGTTTTTTTTATGAGATATAGATCTGCTCTTGACCGCAAACTAGACAGTTTTGTCAAGATGTGATCGACGATGGAGTGAGCATACACCGATAGGTGCCGATTCACTCCAGCTTTAAAGGCGTTATAACACGTCCAAAACAAAGCAAACAAAGAAAGAAAAGAAAGCAAAGTCTTAACCCAATTTTTCGTGTTTTTGATTGCATGTTCCTTTGTCAAAAATTGTACTGTTATATTTTTTGGAAATAAATTGAATTGAATTGAATTGAAAACCTTACGTTAAAAATTACAGCTACAAGATAAAATTGACAATAATGACAAAACAACCAAAGCGTATGACCATAGCTTATTGCTTAGTAACAAAATTATGCTAAAATGGAACCAAAGGATAATTATTATTTACCTAATACGTTTGAATGTATTATTTTCCCCACTTCAGTATATCGGTAAGCTCTGCACGCGTGCGCGGGCGCCGAGCGCATGGTACCACGCTCGCGCACTGTAGCTGCTAATATTTGCTCTAGTGTAGGCGTCCAATACATGACGGAAATAGTGAAAAAATAAAACCTACGCTATTTACACGAATGTCAGGAAACATGTGGGTAGAATAAATAGAACGAATGTTTATGTTTTTTTTTAATCATTTTGTTTTTTTATCAAGGTACAGTGTTGAGACTCTCCATCTATAGATACGGTAGATACCTGTCCATCTACGCAGTACACAGTGGACGAAATTCAAACTGCTGTCGAGTTGTATAACTCACTCGCAATCGCGATCATGTTGATTTTAATGTTCATTGCTCTGTATGTTTTGACAATCCGTTTTATCAGCAAATAAGCGCCGTACAATGAATATAACATAACATAAACATAACATCACGCCTGTATTGAAATATAATATAATACAATACAATACAATTAAAAAATTAAATTATTAAATTAAAAAAAATTAATTAAATTAATTATTTAATTAATTAAATTATTTATTATACAATGAATATGTGAAAATTAAAACTGTTTTCATTATAAGTGTGTTACCTACACGGTAGAAAGTCAATAAAATAAGATTGCTGACTTTAGCAATAAGAAGCTGCCAAAAGGACAATAATATTCCATTTGTGTGAGTTTTGATAATACATATGTTACAGCCAATGCAATTAATCTGGATATCATTTATACTATCCAACCATTATGTATAATATCTACCCAATTTATATTTATTTATATTTATATTACGTTTCATTAGCAACACAACCCAAAGGTTGTGTTGCTAATAAAACGTATGTCATTAATTTCTTTCACAAATAACTTTTTAAACTAAATCGCATGAAATAAATTATTTAAAACGAAATAATGCTTAAATCCAATTTAATGACAAGCAAAGAGATTTTTCAGAGTAATAATAATTCTATTATATTGTAATGTAAGGTAAAATGATAAAACTGTGGTAAAATACATGGAATAATAATAATTTTGAAATGTGCCTAATTGGTAAAACTGACATTTGTAACAATCGTTGTCAACAAATAAATTCAATTCATTTCGAAGAGCAAGTGGCGTGTGGCAAATAATTGAAAAAATTGGTGGCAGCGAATGGGTTAAAAAAGTCACAGTCTGTAGGGGGAGTAAATAAATATACTTAAAAAGACAAGCAGATATATTTTTGTAATTTTTACGAAATCATTTTTTTTTTGGGTTTTTTTTTTTCGATACATAAATTTGCAACCATCAACACACACAAGTATCTCAGTAAGTCAAGATTTATAAGCCGTGTCCCTTTCAACCTGCCTGCATTGTGAACAGACTCCTTCAATGTTCCGTGTTGGACACATAACATAACTGTCTGATTTATTACGTTAAATGCGTATCACAGTTGATCGTATCGCTAACTTAAGGTTACTGGCTGTCGTCTACTTATTTATAGACCAAATATCACTGATTTTCGATCACGAAGTCATTGACTGGACCACGACTATGGTCTAAGTTCTTGAATTACAATTAAATTCGTGGTCAATTAGGTATCAATTTACTTCTTATCTTAAGTAGGTATTAAACTCCTAACGATAGTAACTATACACAAATAGCAAAATTTCCATAGCCAAAAGTCTTTTATATTCATTGAATTTGTCGTCAGTACTAATATGATAATAATCACCAAAGATAAACAAATTCTTACCAGCAATTACATAACGCAATTAAAGGAATCGAACGTACACAACTAGCGTGCTGAATAAACATACAGATTATCTCTGATCTATCGCTAATGTACAACATACATTGCCTCCTACGTTCAGTGGCTGATGACTTGTAGCCTCACAAATGCAGCAATGTAAATCAGATACAGCAAATAAAAAGCGCTTGTTCTCATTTATATTCATTATGTACAGCAAGTTGTAATTATCGTATTAAACATTACGTAAACGCGTTGAGTGCTGCTCGGTTATGTTTTTGCATGAATTAAAACTAATCAAATCGTTTATTTGCGTTTGTATTATTTTAAACAATTAGCTGCTATCGTACAATATAGGTTATATAGAAAAAATACCTTAAAGTGTGTTAAAAAGAGCTATAAGTAATTTTTAGTATTCTTTAGACTATTATTTAATATAGCAAAATAAAAGAAGCTTACTGTTAAAAAAACTTGATGTGGGATTCAGATTCGACGTCAAGTGTATGTAATAACAGGGTGGTACCTATCGGCGTGGAACATAGCCTCATGAACATTGCTGTGTAATCCGCTTTCCACTCCATAGAGGATTTTTACTTTTGTTGCGCCGTCTCATCACTGTTTCGCAACTTTTTTCTGATGTGCAATCTGTAAGTTACCATTAAACCACAATTAAAACTGTAAAACTATGGTTCGCCGTTACGAACCGAAAAAGAGAACGTTTTTAAGTAATTAAAATGGCCGGTGTAGACGCAAGAGGCGTGTAAAAAGTTGTGAGTGTTTGTTACGATGGGCGCGCGCGCAAGTAGTACAACTCCGATGTTTCGTTAAAATATTTGAGCGAATTAACCCGTCTAAGTTGAAAAAAATATAATTAAATGGCTGTTTTTAAGGTTCGTTACCTGAGATTGATATCTGAATTCACAAAAAGAAAGCAGAAGATCCCTAACATTCAACATTTTTCTAATTCAAACATTTCAATTCTTAGAAACTAACTGTTATTTAATTCAACACGTAGCTTGGTTTTCTGCGTATTCGGTGTAACGCACATGTTCTGCGCGTGCGCATCGGGGTCGGTCTGCGTTAATCTACGACTATCTACTTCACTCCCGAATATACCGTCATATGATATGTTTCTATTTTATTACATGTTTGTATTTAAATTAAATTCATCGTTTTATTGTGTACATGTCTTCATCCAGTGTTACATCGTTATCTTGTGGTGCTCATTACGATGCCCGGCTACAGTTAGCAACAAAAGTGAACGAGATAAAAATGCCCATTACTCTACCAATGAAATAAAATGGGAGTTATCTCTAGTACGTTAGTACTAGAGAAATTATTACGGTAATGATACCAAACCAGTACTGTTACAGCAGAATATCGTTAACATTATAGACAAAGTGGTCGTCGCTTTTATACGCTGTAAGCTCATCACCTATAGATAACACGTGGCTCACAGGTAAATTTAAAATGGACTTTTGTTAATGTTCATTGCTTAACTAATTTAACTAAATATATCTCAATTAGCAGGTGGATATTGGAGATATCTCTTTGAACAGGAACCAGATAAAAATCCTGACAAGAACCCTTACTGGGCACGGCAAGCTGAATAAACACTTTCACAGGATGGGTCTCAGTCATACACAGTTTGCAGGTTTTGTCGCGAAAAGGATGAGACGCCCATCCATATCCTATGCAAGTGTGATGCAGTGCACCACATGAGAATCCAGCATCTTGGAGGCCACATTGTCTCAACGCAGAAGATCAGGTCCTCCTCCCCCAAAGTCATAGTCGACTTCATGGTTGACTTGCAGCTTGGGGAAGTGCTGTAATGCTGCAAGAGGCGTCACAGTAGATCTTACCAGGTCGCAGTGGCTAAGGGGGCGTTCAAGACCCCTCCTCTTTCCTCAAATAATATGCTGGTTTGTGACGACCTTAGACTAACATAGTTTTTTGTTGGTCTGAGGTGCCGACATAGTGACAAAGCAGGAATCCCTCACATTTCCGATGCTGCTTATTCATTTTAAGAGGAGGTCCTTGCCCACCAATGGGACAGTAGGTATGTTCTCTAATACTGAAAGTAACATACCATGTAATTTTTATACGAAAAATTTAGGATGCTTAATCGTTTTTCGTTGCGGTTTTCATAAGATCGAAACTTCTAGAAAAATCTAGGCTATTCCATGTTCAGGTAATCAATGTCAGCTCTTAGAAAGTATCGCGCTGTGACGGCGAGTGTCGATAACAATTATCGTTGTTGATAATTGCGCCATTAGTCCGTCAATCACACGACGCTCGATAGGAGTGCAGGTAACTGTCAGGTGAAGACACTGCCGTAATTAGAGTTTGTTTTGTAAGCATTGCAAAAATGGCTTGGTGAATATTACCAGAAGAATGCTGGCAAGAATGCTGTTGTCACTGCCGCGGACACGACCTACTAATGACGCAGCTCTCTTTCTGACGATGGTATGAAAGCCATCGGTACGAGCGTCGGCAAACATGCCCGACGCACTGCAGTGCCTCGGCACCCCCATCATCCTATAAGCGTTGTTATACTGAATATGAGGAAGATATGTTCAATAATGTTCCAGGTGTTGATTGAAGTAGTTGGCATTCTCATCATTCATCTGGACCTTAATACTGGACCTGAACACTGAACCTAAATAATATTTCTAACTTGTGTCATCTTCAGTAACATAATAAATAATAATAATAAATGTTTGGGACATTTTACACAGCACCATCTAGTCCCAAACTAAGCAGAGCTTGTGCTATGGGTACTAGGCAATGGATAAATACATACTTATAAATACATAAGAAACAACCAGACCAACACAAACACTTATGGTCATCACATAAACATTTGTGTCCTGTGGGAATCGAAGCCACGACCACAACATCATTAATACTTGTAGTTTAACTGTCCAGCGGTTTGGGTTTCTTTGGCGTACTTGGATGGTCCTGGCTGGTAGTAGTAATGAGCATCGGTTCATTGAGCTCCCTATAATATGGTTGAGCCACACGATGGCTGATGCATGCAAGACATCAGTTGAGACCGTTCAACTCAAATTGACCTAGCAATTTCTTCAAAAGGCAAGTCCAGGCGTTGACCTGCACTGTTCACACACAAATTGTTTAAACAAGTTGAATGTTTTTTTTTATAGTAATGGATGGCGAAACGAGCTAAAGGCCCACCTGATGCTAAGTGGTTACCTTTGCCCATAACAACTGCAATACCACCTAGGCTGTTGCCTAATACCGCAAGTCAGTTCGCCAAACCTAGACATGAAGATGGAAAGTCTCATGTGATTGTAATTTCACCGGCACCCGTACCCTTCAGACCGAAACACAGCAATGCAAGCATCACTATTTGGCGGAGAAGTAGGCACGGTGGTAGTACTTCCCCGGGCGAGCTCTTTCACAAAGGAGCTGTACTACTACTTTATATCTGAACTTTAAAAGAGACTTTGATACTGGAAATTGTTTCTGCATTTCTTTTCTGATGTAGTCACACAGGAACGCTATTTGGTTTTAATATAACCAACTTGTAAGGGATTTAAACATCCAATTTGCATTTTTATATAATTGAGATTTTATAACTAAGGTAAGTTATACTTTGCAATATAACAAGTCTATATTAAGACTGCACTTTAAAAAATATTTGTACCAGCAGATCATTTAGGCGCTCCTTTAAAATTCATGCGTTCCTCCTTTGTCCCTCCACGCCATATTAGCGCGGTATTGAATCCACTCGCTTTGGCCGCCCTGACGTCACCGGCCCTGGCATTGTTGCCAGGATAGTGAGGTCATTCACCATTGCCAAGTGATTGATTGGCCATACGTGCCATAGCGTGTCACGTAGTGTTGTTCCCATTTGGCAACGTCGGATAAGGACATTCGGTTGTGGTGGCTGTCGCTTTCAATTGTTTTGAAATTTATTGACGCCTTGCGTAATGTTTGCATTATATTTCCATAGCGTATATACGAGGAATGTTGGGTAATCACGTTTCCTGTTGGAAAATTTCCATTGCGACATGCCACGGTCAAATAACAATGTCAGGAGCTCTCTCAGCAAAATCAACGAGATTTCCACAATTTTCTTCTTTAATTTCTCAATAACTTACTTCTTTCTTCAGACGAAAGACTTCATACTCGGCAGTCAAGCTTTCGATCAATAGAATAATGATGCAAACTTAGTCAGAAGTCTTAAACCAGAGGAATGTAGCCTATTAACTTCATCATCATCATCATTTCAGCCGTAAGACGTCCACTGCTGGACACAGGCCTCCCCCAAGCATATATTGGGGGGATATGCCATAATCGCCACGCTTGGCAGGCGGGTTGCCTGGCCTATTAACTTGAATTGTGCTAATTCTGGAGGAGTTATGTGAAACGAACAAGATTCCTTTACCCAAGATTGACGACGCATAGGTACCTTCGTGATTCTACAACAATGTTCACTCCACATACAATTACCAGGTCCTAGACAATAGTAACGAAAGTAGCCAACAAAAACGTATGGCGCAATTCATCGTGGCGTGACGGTGTTTTTGCCGGCTCCGCGAAATGCGCCCGTGCATGGCACCACGCTGTGACCAGACGAGTCACCAGTAGGTTTCACATGCCTGAAATAATTTTTACGATTGCTGAAATACACGGTGTTGGGAAAAAAAGGTGTGTGGTCAGGGGATCCCGTGAAGAAAGAAGGTCCTCACGCACACACACACAGACACACTAGAAAGAGAAAGAAGAAAGAGCGCGTGGTGTGCATATATGCCTGCTCATAACGCAAAGTTCTCCCGAATCACACCTATTTTATTATTTTTTTCGAGACGGAGAAAAATGCCTATCGCATGTCACACCACCCGGGGAGGCGGTGTGGTTATGTGGGACTCACACCCACTACAAACTCCGCCGTATGCTTCTCTTGCCTTGGGTGGATGGGCTCCCAGAACTGCAATGCATGGCATTCGCGACCCATCCAGCGCACCCCACTTCAGGGCCTTCCACTTTTAACCTAAACTCTCTTTCGGCGATGTGTGTATAATATACTTATCTTTCTACATTTCCCCAATAAAAACCCCCCAATCTTAACCACACTAAAAAGCACCCAGTAGACTGCACACACAGCCCATTAACATGTAGCGTTAATAACAGCTCGTACAGCGACACTCGCTGCGCCCGCGCCTCTTAATTAATATAATTACTCACACACAGACACACACACGCTGCAATTAGTTTGGGTATACTTCAGTGCTTCTTGGTGTACCTGCTAATTATCAACACTGTTATGAGTGTTTATTTTGCCATATTGCAGTTCCCAGCCATGCACTTTTTTACAGACAAGTTGTTGAGTTTTGATAATACAATACAATATAATACAAATACTCTTTATTGTACACAAAAGAAAATAGCAACATATATGACTTATAAAGAACACATGTACAATTTCCATCATCACATAAAATATTGACTAACAGTCTTATTTTGTAAGAGTGGGACCCAACCTCAACAATCTAAAGATGCTTTGGAAAAGGCCAGGTCACCAAATAACAAAGAATCAGGTTCGAATCCTGCTTGAGCGAATTTTTCTTTCTAGGACAGGGACTTAATTGGAAACGCATAATATGTATAGTATAAGCTAAGGGTTTGTCTCCATAAAGGCATTTAACATACGGATGCTGACTAGTGCTGAGACTTGATGAGCTCAGTATATACATTATATAATCCTTAAAACATCATATAATATATCAATAGAAAGAGATCGTATAGAATGGCTTCATCTCAGCTGCGAGCAGCGAATCACACGTCACAGCCCAATAAATCATGAAACAAATGAAGTGTTAATTATTGCCTATTAATTATTAGATAACTGCTCATTGTCCTATCGATCACCACATTCCGTTGACTTTTTTCACAATTCCCAGATCGTAAAAATAAAGTATCTACCTACTTATTACATTGTAAACTAATTTCAAAGAAAAACAGTCGATATTAAATCATGCGTTACAACCCAGGAAGGCTATATAAAAAGGGGGATTGTGAATACCACGCAACTGCAATATTTTTTTGGTATGTTCTATCCAGTTAGCCTGCAATGGTTTTCACTGGTTCATTGGACAAAACACGCAATCATGTTGTAGATAAGTACCTTTATAGTCTTGGACGAATAAAAAAAGGCGAACGGAATCTCGCTAAACAAAAATTTAAGCACCCATAGTAAGACGGCTCGCTTAAGAGTACGGGCTAGCACGCACACAGTTACACCCATAGTAAGACAAAAAGCCGCGATTACACAACAAATCTCATGTGACAGTAGTCATTTTCGTAGTGTCACAATTAGAATAACAATACAAAATTTTGTCGAAATCATAGTGGGTTTAGGAAAAAACTAAGTGCATCAATCTTTTCTCAGCAAGATTCCGTCCGCTATTTTTTATTCCTCCGAAATTATAGTGATTAGTTTCACCACATTTGCCAACGTTACCTCTTGATAAGAACGTGTAGTATTGATTAAAAGGCTTCAATCGAATAAAACAATAAAAAAAAAAACATTAGACTGCCTTATTTTTCTCTATCAAATTAAGACATTCTACAACCAACCTATTACAAACCCAATCGTTTATAACTTTGATCTCTTTATCCAACTTTCTAGCCTGAGTCATGCAATAATTATCTCCAAAATCTCTGTTTAAATACGTCAGAAAGTTCAAAATTGCTTGGTATTGTGTAGTGTAGGCCTGGTAAACAACATCATCACGTCAAGATCGGATCGTCTTCAGTATAAATGGTCATACAGGTGAGTCGTGACAAGCCATTAGATACATTACAGTTAGCTAGAACACATATCATTTAATTCAATTTATTAAATATTATGCGTAGCTAAATGATTGGGATGTTTAGAACACACGATTATCGATTGGTGAATTTAATAATTATAATGCTCCAACGGTTGAAGCCAAAAGTATTTTTGAATGAAGCCATAGTGTACTGCTATAGAGAACAAAAATAAAATCCTGCAAGTTATGCCATTGTGTATGATATAATAAAATATAATAAGAAAAGATATAGGATTACGTGAAGTGTGTGTGTGTGGGTTTTTGTATATATGTGTAAGTGCGTGGTGAGTAGGGGGTGAGTTGGGACAACAAAACTGATTAAAGGGGTCAGCATAACCATCTTATGTTTAAGATTTCATCATTCACTCGGCTGAATATTCGAAGTTAATTTAGAGACGCTAATCTTACCACAAGTTATAAACATTTTCGCTATGCTTACTAGTACTCTCTTCAGTCCACTATAACAAAACAAAAATAACACGGGAGAGTTATGTATAATGTAGAGGCTCTCATCCGACTAATCGTTTCGTTAAGTGTAAGCGGGGCCCCAAACTTAGAGGTCGCGGGTCAGCCCGGCCGCTGATATTATTAATAAGATTTTTTTGCGAAAGCTGGAGAGAGCGGACATCGCGCCGCAATCAATAACCTCTCGTTTATCAGACACATATGTCTATTAGGACGATTTATAATAATGGTTACAAGGAGAGATTGAGAGTGATTTGGGACATTCAATTCTGTAATAGGTCTAAAACAAAATGTTTAGATTTTATGTTATTAAAAATTGCTGGTGGCAGATCTTCTTGGCTCGTGGATATAGACTTTCACTTTTTAGTAAGAGAGGTGATATAAGGAAACCGATGATTTAAATAATGGACGAACACTTACACAAATAATCGAGAAAATTAAAAAACAAAAAAAAACAATAATTTGTTTTTATTTCTTACAATAAAAATCTCCCGCTATTTTGAACTTCACCCCAAACAACTGCAGTGCTATTGACCTCCAAGTTCCTCACTTTCAAAACAACTGCGATTAACTTAACAACTCCTCCTCATTTGCCTCACTCTTTCAGACCCTGGTCTCTTGACATTTTATGAACGCTTTGTGTCTTCCCACCACTCCAACAAGACCTTCCTTGCCCTCCCCTTGCTTAAGTTACTTGTTTGGTAAGGACGTTTCTGTATGGAGTTTGAGGGGTCTGGTTATGTTGGGCCATGTCTAAGGTGGGCACAATATGGCATGAGACAATAACACCGATGAATATGCATGGTGGCATCGCGGCGTTGCAATTTGGCCGGAACACTGGTGTAATGACAATGTGACAAAAATAACATGTCTCGTACGTGTGTACGCACGCGCCGGTAAAACGCGGCGGTTAAGCGCTGAATACGTATGCGAAACTACGAGTAAGAAAGGGATGATTTCAATTAATACAGTTATAGATGAAAAGAATGATACATGTAATTAATACAGTGATGACATTAGGGTGTTGCCAAATATAAACAAGCAAAGTGCGTGCAAGTTGCAAGTGGTCGAGCGGAGAAGGCATTTTTGGTTGTTGAAAATTTCACGTTGTATTTGATGTTATGTTGTTTTTATTATTTATTTTACATAATTTTATGATCTTCGTTTATTGTTTGTTTGGCGCCGACTCATAATTAATTAATTACATTCGTTTAGTTAGGAAAAGACTAAAAGCTTTATATAATTTTTTGCTTTTCAGTTTATGTTTTCGTCGGTTCAATTTTTTGTAAAAAAGTTCATTTTTTTTTTTTGTGGCTAAAATCTAACTCCATGTCTCCATTATGTTGTAGTGTCTAGAACTACATTAATGTGCGCCAAGTTTCAACAGAATCGATTAACAGGTAAGAATTCAGTGAGTGAACAAACACTCATTCCCTGTTTTCCTACCCTTAGGGGTGGATTTTGATTTTGAAATTTAAATGGGACTGACTTCGAGATATACCCTATCTATTAAAAGAAGTATCATCAAAATCAGACTACTCTGTAAAAAGTTATGCGTGGTCATACATAAAAAAAAAAATATACGCGTCGAATTGAGAAGCCCCTCCTTTTTTTTCGTCGATTAAAAATAACATAATTGGAGCTCCGTTCTTACTATGACAAGTTTATGAAAAACATGCAGTGGCTTAGAGCATTTTGTTTTAATTGTAATCTATATGTACCTATTTATTTATTTACCAGCGACTGTAAATCTACATATACTTAAGTATAGCCTATAAAATTCAATTCAATTCAATCGTTTATTGCGAATTTAGGTAAAGTAGGTGTTACATGAATATTGTCATAAAAACAATCTTTGTGCAGCTATATTCTGCCATTTAGCATGCAACAGGAAATACAGAGTATCAATAATAGTAGTAATATGTAACTATATATTTCCAGTAACTCGTTCGAAATAAGGAATGAAGTCTTCCCAACTTATTATAATTTATTTTCAACTGAAGCGTTAGATATTTCTAGTGCGTGTTCAGGCATATACACTGCGCAGACGCAGCCGGTGACAATACTACACGAGCGACTGACATAACGCTGCGTGTGTATGACTAATCATCCACTACCACTGTAGCTGTACACACGCGCGTGTAGTATACTCGTCTAGCTTACAGCTAGTGGCTGGAATGCAGACAATAGGTAGGTACAGTCGACTGCATGACAGTGGTAACACTTCCGTTCAAAAATCGCCCTTACTGCTTACGAAATAAAGATGCTGTCAATGTCAAAGTGCTACCACTGACGTGCGGTCGACCGTACGTAAAAATAGAAGTACAAGCATGGACTTATTCTGAGATTCATTAAGAATTTTAAAATAGCTTTGATATTAATTCCATGTATTTGGATTCATGAACAAAGTCTTTACAAGGGTCCTACGAGTCCTCAATGTCAGCTGCGAATGTACTATGCCGTAGAAGGTGAGATAAAAATATTAAAATATGGAAAGAGAAATAATCCTTATCGACAAAAAACATCATATATAGGTACAGTCTGTTTTTGTATACTTGTCTTATTTAGTAAACAATCTTGGCATATATTTTCAATGAAATGCATCATTTTTATTAAAAGTCATAATAATAAAAATCTTACGTACTAAATAACATTTTTTAACCTAGTAAATACATTTTACGTCCACTGCTGAATATAGGCTTCTCCCAAAAGGGCATATGTGTTACATTTATGTTATGTAGTATATGTATTCTATTATGTTGTTACACTGCGTACTACCCCTCTCTTTACTTGCCCATATTGTCCATCCTAAGGTTGTCTGGAAGAAATCGCCTTGAGCGATAAGACCGCCCATTGTACATGTGTTCTATATAAGTCATATATGTTCTATCTTCTTTTGTGTACAATAAAGAGTATTTGTATTGTATTGTATTGTATATGCCATAATCGCCACGCTTGTCAGGCGGGTTGGCGATCGCACTTGGTTAAATTAATACTCAGAGAACGCTGCTGCCCATCCTCTGGTTAACCCCATAGTTGCCTTTTACGACACCCACGAGAAGAGATGGGATATCAATATTTAGTTATTTTAAAAACAACATTAAAGAGACTTACTGACAATGCTTACATAAAAGACAAGTATAAAAAAATAAATTCTAGGTACCTTTTTTAAACGCAAATCTGAATTTGCAAAAGCAGAATTAATTGATGTTAACATAGACAGCACTTAAGTACCTAATTAATACGACGTCTGTGGTCTAGTGGTTCGAGTGTCGGACTGCTGATCACGAGGTCGTGGCTTCGATTCCCACAGAACACAAATATTTGTGTGTGATGAACATAAGTATTTGTAATAAAACAAAGTTTAACCGGATTAAATCGCGTATATTATTTAAATTGGTTTCCCTGACGTTTCGAAAGCTTTGCAGCCAACTCCTCAGACCGGTGAAGTGTCACATTCCCTTACAAGATGCAGGGGTCTACAAGATTGATTGTGATTGTGGGTTATCATACATAGGGCAAACAAAGCGTAGTATAGCCACTAGAATTAAAGAACATATAGCTGACGTCAAGAACAAACGCTCCATAAAGTCTGCAGCTTGTGAACATGCCCTAGACAAACCCAACCATTTTCTTCGATTTGATAAACCACAAGTTCTGGCGAAGGAAAACCGATATGTACCTAGAATGCTCCGTGAGGCAATTGAAATTAAAAAAACATCCTAATTTTAATAGAGAAGATGGTTGGCAGCTACCACCTGTTTGGAACCCAGTCCTTAAAATAATCAAGTCCCAAACAGCACGCAACACTGTAAAAGATAATGATATTGTGAGTGATTACTGCGTGCATCGAAACGATTTTAATTAATAATATTGTACGGTAGATTAAAATATTTTTTTAGAAATATTTGTAAAGACGCTTGTCATCTCAGTCTACCTGCGACCACGAAATGCTGCAAAGCTTTCGAAACGTCAGGGAAACCAATTTAAATAATAATATACGCGATTTAATCCGGTTAAACTTTGTTTTATTATAATGTGTAGTGATCGCGAAAACCTAAGAAGTTATTATAAGTATTTGTGTTTTTGGCTGGGTGTTTCTTATGTATTTTAAGTATGTATTAACAAAAAAAAAAAGTATATAAGTATTATATCCATTGTCTAGTACCCATAGCACAAGCTCTGCTTAGTTTGGGACTAGATGGAGATGTGTAAAATGTCCTAAAAATATTTATTTATTTATTATTATTATTAAATATTAAGCTTTTTAAATATTATTATTTGTAAAAAAATTGTTTATATCCTGTAGCATGAGTATTCTAAAATGTAAAATCAATTCTTCGTTCATTCTTAAAAAAAATTAAATTAGCTTCACTTAATGTAATTTTTTATTTTTTACCGAATGAACTCTCTCAGAATCGGGACCCAAAATAGGTACCCTAACTGCTTAACCGGGTGGCGGAAAATCCCGTTAGGGCCTCCATCTGCCGAAAAATTTCCCTAAACCCAACTTATAAACTAAAAACGCGGTTGCAAAACCGCATAAGGGCGTCCCCCGAGGGAGGGCTCGGACCTTGGCTTACTGGGGCATTGCGGGGGGACCCCACTGGTATGTCCCCCTGGCAGCCGTTACTGTATCGGGAATGGTTTTCTCGAAAGTGGCGGACATTCGGTATATCGGGTGGGTGACGCGTTTAGCTACAAGCCTCGCCGGCGAGGACGAAGACCTACCTAATCCTAACACAGTGGCGGTTAAGCCTATTCCTAGGAACTACTCTAGAGCCTATGCTCTACCGACCCTATGGTCGGTCTCGCGTGACGAGATTATCTCCGGTTGCGACACCGTGAGGGCGTCCCCAGGGGGGAGCTCGAGCCTCGGCTCAGGTGCAGCGGGGGGACCCCTCCACTGGTCCCCCCGGCAGCCACTGCTGCATCGTGTTGGGTTTCTCGAGAGACGGACTCTCGGCATCTGTGTGGACGTCGCGTCGTCGGTCTTCGCGGGCGGGGACGATATTTAGGACGACGGCGTCGGAGTGTGCTGGTGTCCTTATTGGACTCCTGCTAAAGTGTGGTATCATCATCGGGTTCTATTAGCGCGTGCCTGGGACGGCGTATCTTGCTGATAGCTGAAAGCTGATATTTGGTGGCCGCTACAACCAAGGAGTTGAAATGCTTGGGGGCGGAATCGAAATAGCGTTTGGAGGCACGCTTAAAATACTGTTTTATGGTGGGCAGTTTAAGGAAGTACCAGGGGGCACCTACGGCCTTCCGCAGGAATCGGGTTTGATCACTTATCGTAAAATATTAAATTTAATTAAAATAAATCTTCAACGGCAAATATTCAAAGTCTTGACCTAAGAGTTTCTGTCACAGATATCGATCGTCAAGAAAAATCATACAACTAGCGTCATCTTTCGGCGCATGAGTAACAAGCGGCGACATCTGCCCCGTTACGTACGTTACAAGGCACAAATAACAAAAAGCAGCGTATTCAGTTAATCATCGATTGTCAATAGCAGGGCGAACGGAAACGGTGCGATGCCTACTTTGCAATGCAAATCACTTCGAATTCCTTCAATGTCACAAATAAGCAGTCGATATTCTGTAACCCCTGCGTTCGGGGTTACGCAGTATTAACATATAAATAACAAGCGTTTCTCAACTATTGATGGCATTAAATGCGACTTTATTTATGGGTTACACATTTGCATATTACGGGTTACAGTTAAATTGGCAGGATAATGCGCCTGCGCACCTGGTAAAGGTGTGACGATGCGTTTTTCTAACGATTAATTAAAAATCGCGATTAATTATTTATTGCTATCGTGTACGCATATACCTTTGCAGTACTTACAATGTACTTAATGTTAATCAACTTGCCATAGCAATTACAGCAATTAGTAATAGTCAGTAAACTTTTGCAAATGTATTAAATTAATTACTTGGGACTTGCTTTATTGCAACAATACTCGCCTTTTTAACTTCAGAAACTCAAAAGCTTAATTTTTTTTATTTTGTTGTATCACTTTAACAGGTCTGTGTGGACTTAAAGAATAGCACCACCCTTATCTCTTCTCATGGGTGTCGTAAAAGGCGACTAAGGGATTCACCAGAGGATGGGCAGCAGCGTTCTCCGAGTATTTAACCAACCAACTGCGATCGCCAACCCGCCTGCCAAGCGTGGCGATTATGGCATATCCCCCCTTAATTGGGGGAGGCCTATGTCCAGTAGTGGACGTCTTTCGGCTGTAATGATGATGATGATACTTTAACATAAAGTGGTACAATTCTAAAACTGTCAAAATCGATCTACATATCATATTAGATTCCGCTACGATTTGCTATGTTGCTCTTTTCAATTCAGAAATTAACTGTACCTATAATATACAACGATATTTTTCGTATAGGTAGTTCAAACCTAATACACCCCAAATAGTTTAGTAGTAGTAGAGCTCCTTTGTGAAAGAGCTCGTCCGGGGAAGTACTACCACCGTGCCTACTTCGCCGCCAAATAGTGATGCTTGCATTGCTGTGTTTCGGTCTGAAGGGTACGGGTGCCGGTGAAATTACAATCACATGAGACTTTCCATCTTCATGTCTCAGTTTGGCGAACCGACTTGCGGTACCATTTAGGCAACAGCCTAGGTGGATTGAAGTTGTCATGGGCAAAGGTAACCACTTAACATCAGGTCGGGCTTTAGCTCGTTTCGCCAACGTATACTATAAAAAAAAAAAAAAAAAAAAAAAACATCAGAACTATCTGAGTTTTCTAAATCACAAAATGGCAAGTTTTTAGAACTACTTAGTTCCCTAGTAGGAATGGGGGAAAGTAAAGAATGTCGTGCAGGGTCTACCTAATGCTTGGAAACTCATCGAACTGAACTTCTTGGGCCTTATGGACCTATTCAAGACTCGCTGATGTACTTACTGAATTTAACCATAATTACAAAATTGAATTTGAATTGGTTTTTTGTTTGCATGATTAATGGTATAAAAACTATCCCAAACGATTCTCTAACGGTCAAAATTAATATTCAATCTATCCACGATTTACTCTACTAGAGATAGAAATTTTACATATGTTGTTTGGAGCTTATGTTAAATTCCTATCTCCAGTAGGCAGTAGGCCAAATCGTAGATAGATTGGATATTAATTTTGGCCCTTAGTGATTCTGAACAAAATACTTTCAGATTTGCACTGTACTAAATTAATGACGTCTGTGGTGTGGTTCAAGGGTCGGACTGCTGATCACGAAGTCATGGGTCCAATTCCCACAGGTCACAAATATTTGTGTGATGAACAAAAGTGTTTGTGTTGGTATGGGTGTTTCTTATATATTATAAGTATGTATTTACAAAAAAAAGTATATAAGTATCATATCCATTGTCTAGTACCCATAGTACAAGCTTTGCTTAGTTTGGGACTAGATGGTACTGTGTAAAAAATTCCCAAAATATCTATTTATTTATTAAACGTTGTACACATTAACAGTTTACATATTATTATTATATGGAAACCACACTAGCAGCTAAGTAAGCTGATGCGTCTGTGTCTTGCAATTTGGAGATTTTGTCAAGTCTGTTTTTGAAGCAGTTTATTGTGGGTGCCATTATCACACTTTCAGGGAGTTTATTCCACTCTGTGACTACACGATTTGGTTGGAAGTGGTAGAAAGGGTTTCCTTTAGATAGCATTCTCCATAATTTTAATGGGTGTCCACGTAGGTTTTTGTTGGCACTGAGAGTGTACAAATTCTCAATTCCGGGAACATTGTAGCAACCAGTGAGTATTTTATATGTTTCAATAAGACTTCCCCTCTGTCTACGCTTTTCAAGAGAGGTAAGGCCAAGATCTTTCAGGCGTTGTTCATAGGTTTTATTCTTCAATATCCCAACCATCTTTGTCGCCCTTCTCTGTACACTTTCCAAAAGAGCGACGTCTTTTTTAAAGTACGGGTCCCATATCGCATATGCATACTCCAGATGTGGTCTAATATAAGTTTTATATTGTTTCAATAATGATCTTGGTGTGAGACATTTAAATGATTTTCTAATAAGATACAACATAGAATTTGCTTTTTTGACTATGCGTGACAGTGATGTGCGTTTCCCATTTTAAGTCATTACTTATAGTGACACACACACAGTACATATTTATTATTGTTCAATATAAATACTCGTATAGGTAATCGGTCGGCAGCTGTCGCTAAACGATACCCAATAAACAATATATCACTGTATATATATATTATATATGCAACACCTTTGCCATTCTGATGCTAATCCGTCGAGTTTGGACAAAAACACATTGATTGGTATCAATGAGCGGCAATTTGAATAATTTTAAAATAAATCATCGCCGGCGCAATCATGCTAATTTTACTATCAAACGTTTTGGATGATATTATGAATTGATTTCCGTAGCTCGCTGCGAACATTTTTACTGCGTTACGGAAGGTAATGGTCTGAATACATTTTGTTTTGTTGATATCTATAGGCAAATATGAATCGGATTGTATTTATTTATGCCTGATTTATTACGCGATTAAAATTTCAATAAGTGAATATAAATTGATGTCTATCATTTATCAAAAATAGAACGATTCACATATTTTAATTCGTAAATTAGAACACCGTTTTTAAACAAAAATCAACGTTCACAATCATTTAATATACCGTTCGTTTTTGTCACACACTATAATAGTTCGTTCGTTTTATCTGCAATCAACATTCTTAATTTTCATTTGAAAAAAAAGTATAGTTAGAAATTTTGTAAACACAAATAGTTCAACACAGAATTATCTGACAGCCATCAAATTGGAAAATAACAAAACTGTCAACGTAACGTGAAATTAGGCAATTTTATGAATGCCGTCGGATGGCGGCATCCGTGTACAAATTGCTACTTAAAACGATAAAAATCGATGTTGATACTTTCCTACCGTTCAACACAAAAACAATGGCAGCGCGACCTGCGCGACACACAAACAATAAATTCGCTAAATAATAGTTATCGGAAAATAAGTCCAAAACATTATCGTCATCCGGAAAGCATAAAAATATTTCAAATCGCCAAGACAATAGAGCGGAGACAATGGACCCTGGCGCAAAAAGGGACCAACTTATTTTTTTCCAAAAAAAGTGTGATTTTTTTGCAAAAGCGTTCCTTCGACAACAATCAGTGCACCGCCCTTCGGTAGGGAGGTTTTTTTAATAACGGGCCCGAGGTTTGTTTATTTTGTTGACTAATAAGTATTATAGGTAATGGGTTTTCATAGTAAAAAGTGGAACTGCCCATAAAAATAAAGGTAAATAATTGTTTTACTTAGAGTTTACAGGGTGAAACATAAAATTACATTTAAAATAGTGTCGAACGAATGGCTTTAATATCCAGTTCTGTTACTAAAGTTGTTTAATATTTGTGGCAATTTTGGTATTAATTTTATAATAATAATAATAAATAATTTATTTATTCACATAAAATAATTTATTTATTCACATAAAAGGTGCTTATAAGGTTAGAACACTAATCCCTACACTAGGATTCCCTGTCGCGTGGGGATTAGTTACTCCCATTAGGTATTAAATATAAAAAATAAGTGAGTGATTAATGACACAATACATAAAAAGTTCCAGCAAATGTGAATAAATTGTGAGCAAAGCAACAGGACAAATAGATTGAGTGAATCCTGATATTAATCTTTATCGTTGTATAAATCAAGTTCCATATCCAATCACATACTACAAAAGCTATCTAATTCCAACAAACAAACTGATTAGCATACAAAAAACGTTTCCATGATCACATAAAGACGATGCACTAACCGCGACCCTCACGTTCGAGGCAAAGGTGGCAACACTAAATAACGGCCCAAACAACCGTTTCCGAAAACCGTAAAGGAAGTAATTACATATTCTAATCCAAATCCAGGGTCCCGCTTCATATGTCACTCCTTACACAATAAAAAAGGTAACACACATACAACCTCCTTCTAACGGTAGACTCTTTCTTCACCGGTCCTGAGAAAAAAAATCATCAAGAACCGCATTTCTAAACAGAAGAGCATACGAAAAAAATCGCATACTTACTTATAATCTCAAAAAACAATGAGATGAATACAATCAAATCTATGTCTAAAACCAACAGCATAAGAACTCCTTTTCAAAAGCATACCCATGAGTGTAACATTAAAATTTATGCACGCATTTGCATAATGTGCATAGCCCCTAAATTTTATTCAATAAAAAAATAGGATGGGTAGAAACTTTTTTGCATAAATTCTTACAAAAGAATCGGGTTAAACCATTCAGGAAGTGAAATGTCGTAGATCCGTTGCATCGTTGATTGAAAATCAAAGTTCAAACGTGCAATGTAATAAAAATAACCTTTAGATCGAACATATAAAAAACAAAATAGCAAATCAAAAAAAATTGCGTTACATCTTTTTGCTCGCGGCCCCCTTTCGCGTTGCACAATAGACCAAAATGTACCTGACTATAATTTATGCGAGAATATTAAGAGAAATGTACCTGCCCTTTTTGAATATTAAGTGCAACCTAACCCCTGACATTACTGAATAGGGTTAAGATACTGTTTGAAAAGGAATAATATAAAAAAATGCAAATAAACTGTCCCCACATCTATTCGAGGGTTACAGGTATGCGAACTTATAGAAAAAAAATTGCAAGCGCTCAGCGCGCGCAGAAAGTTCCGCATTTATTATTGCACAAAGGGTTCGGGGCTGTTGTGATAATTGATGGATCCCAGCACTTGTCACCTTGGCGTATAATTTGGGTGTGTACGGTTCTTTTCTTATGCATATTCGGTAGGGAGCGTCGCATAGATAGTTCGTTTTTTAATAGCGTTTTTTTATTATGCTCTGTATGCAAAGATTTATTGTGGAGCCGCGGGATGTGCGTGAGAAAGCTAGGAGATAATCGAATTTGCCTATAGACGCATCCACCCTAGGCAACCCTTTGGTTCGATTCATTCAAGTTCATGGGAAATATGTGAATATTCAAACAAGATGTCATCTCCTTGAATATCGATTGCCGTTGAGATCCTTTTACAGAGCCTGGGAATTGATACATTGAATAGGAAGACCCTGTTAGGGCTTTTGCATAATCTATCGGTGGCCGTGACGTTAGGTTGCTTTGTTTGGTCATAACGGAACTTCTCGATAAAGGGTTTAAAAATGATCGTTAAAAAATAAGACCGTTACAGTTTTTTCCTTGGACTACTGTCCACGTTTTGTCTAAGAGTAACCGTTGGTGTCTTTTATGAGTTTTTTAAATGTTTTTTATGAAGGCAGATAGCTGTTTTATTTGTACTACGCGTATGACTTTATTGTTCTATAAACGAGAATTACGAGTGAATAATAAAGAAATAACATTCAAATTGAGTGTGTATTTTTTATCCAAGTAAAATGTTTTAGTACCGAGTGCTTAACGTAAATTGTTTTTTATGATAATTTTAATTTTTACTGTCAATAAAATTGTAAGTTAGTATAATTTAATATTTTACAGAATGAAGTAACAATAAAATAAAATTGTCAATAAAACTTAATAAATAAAAAAATAACAGTTACATTGCTTTACCTATGCAAACATGTCAAAAATTTAACCCTTTTTTGTGCATAGTGGTCACAATGACCGCGGCATGTTTTTTCGGAAAAGCATTTTGCTCCAGTTTTTGTTTGTACCCAAACAAATAGTGTAATTGATGTCGGTATTGTCGGCGGGCATTTGACAAACCATGACGCAATATACAGACGGACAAAAGGGAAGAGTTGGCAAAAAGTCGTGTCGTAAAGCTGAATTTCTTTAAAATGTTGCGGTTTGTACAGGATGTAAATAAATAAATATTTTTTTTGGCACATCTTACACAGCACCATCTAGTCCCAAACTAAGTAGAGCTTGTACTATGGGTACTAGATAATGGATATAATACTTATATACTTATTTTTTTTGTAAATACATGCTTGTAATATTTAGGAAACACCCAGACCAACACAAACACTTATATTCATCATACAAATATTTTTGTCCTGTGGGAATCGAACCCACGACTTCGTGATCAGCAGTCCACCCCTCGAATCACTAGACCACAGACGTCATCAGTATGTTACTAGTTACACTCGGAAATTTTATGCACCTAATACAATTCTAATAACATATTCTATGAGTTACAAAAAAAAAATAGGCATAGTTTTAATTAAACGTTTACTTCCTCCACTTTTTTATATCTAGGTACCTTCTTATTCAACTTTTAAAAAGGACCAAAACCGTATTTATTGCACAGAGGAAAATATTAATATGTTAGAATAACCCACGGAAAATATGTTGATGTAACAAGAAAACGCTCGCACTAATTAATGAACTTACTAATTTCTCTATGAGCGAGATAACAAATTAAAATTAACTCGCCAACACATCATTACAGCTGTCAAAATTATATATTTAACGAGCTCATTATACCTAATTGGGTTTGTTGGTTTTACATAATATGCACATTAACATTAATATGGCAGTGGTATAATTCAATAATAGTGTACATTTTCTATAGTAATTAACTACTGAGGGCATTATAATACCTGTATTGTACTGGTACGGAGCAAAAAAAACATCTTGTCTCATAAATAAGCAGGTGTTAATTTAGTACATACCTTTATTGTTGCGAATCCTTTTACTTGTACTGATGTTAGTATCCAACCATTTATGAATAATAAAATAGTTTCACACTCTAAGAAACGTAAAAGGAGAAGACATTATGCATGTTTTTGAAGTTTTAGTTATAACTATTCGAATAACAAGTCCAAGTCAAGTTTTCTGTCCAGTTCATTCTTGTACATCCTAAGGTTGCCTGGAAAAAATCGCTGATCTCGATAAGGCCGCCATTTGTACAATAGTTTAAATGCATATTCAATGTAATTTTTTTTTTATGGTGTACAATAAAGCATATATAAATATATAAAAAATAAGTAACAAGCAGTAGTGTTCATAATGTTAGTGTAGTGCATTTATCTTTTCAAGCAGAACACCACATACCAAAAAGACATCACACTGTTAAGTAAGTGTCACTAATTTCCACAATTTTTTCTCCGTGGCAGACCTTTCACCAATACTTATAAAGAAATCGTCAGCAAACAGTAACGTGTCCCGTGTTTTGTGTTTTTGCTCCAATAAACGTAAACTTTCGTCACAGCTACCATTGAAGGGTTAAGTTATGCAAATTGCCCTACAAATTGGCCCGGAGCCGATTGCCCGAGCCTACCTATTATAACTCCGTACTTTCCAAAATAAGCTTTTTTATTTGTCAAAAGTTTTGTTCTTAATTCAAACAAATGGTTCCAGGAAATTATTTTCGGTTCGGTGTTATTATTAACATTTAAAACTCGAAGTTATTTTTACTACTGTTAGTTTTTTTCTCTAAGACATTTCGCACGGGAGAGAAAATGAAAAACAGTTTTGAAATGGATCCTTATGATTTATCTTTATAATCTGTCCCTGCAAAGGTATTAATTAAGAAGAAAAAGAAACATTCTAACGATTTTTTTAAAGCAAAACTACAATAACGCCACAATACAATATCGCCGGACCGTCCGAAAGCGCGCTGGGTTGATGATATCGCCAAAACCGCAGGAAACACCTGGATGGGGGTCGCACAAGATCGAAGAGGCTGGCAAAAACGAAAGGAGGCCTATACCCAGCAGTGGCTGATACCGGGCTAGAATGATGATGATGAAAACTACAATGGCCTAAAACTGGAATACTCATCGTTTAAAAAAAAAAAAAACAATTTACATTATTCTACACGATACAATGATATTAATAAAAAAAAATAAAAAAATCTTTATTTCAGATCACCGATCCATATAATGTTAGTATGACCTTAACCTATTGTTAGTAATATAATTAAACACAAAATTGCCTAATTAGGGACATACATGTCTCTCCGTACATGTATACCCGCCCAGTGTCTGATAAATGGTCCATCAATTTTGTCCACCAGTGTGGCTAGAATACTATTAGGACTAGAAGTGGGCGTTTAAACAAAAAGCGCTTAAAAAAGTCTAATTAAAAAAAAAGCGTATAAGCACGCTTTGTGATTAAAGCAGATTTCGTTTAGACTTTTTCGTAAACCAAACTTATGCTTTCAATAGTACGATTGAAAAGTAACCTTATTTCTATGATTATAAGACTCAATTTCAAAGTTGACTAATGGTGCTTTGAAACCGGCAGAATTAAATATTATTCGTTTACGTAAAATTTGTTTAGAGAAAGCACTTTTTTATTTTATTGATTATTTTCGTATCGTTTAAACATTTTAAACGTTTTTGACCTTGATTGATTTGCTTTTGCTTTGGCGCTTAGTTTATTTTTCGTCGTCAACGAGTGAATGCGTTTTTGAATGTTCTCCTTGGTAATTACGCGACGGTTGTAGTTTGTTTGTATAGTTTTTAGTGAACTTTGTAAATAGTTTAAATGTAAATAGAATAGTGTAATGTAGACAAATAAAAGTCAATTTTTTTAGAAGTGAAAAACGAAAAGCGGCAAAAGCAAACAACAACGTTGGCAACGATGCGCTGGTCGACGCCAAACTACAAAGTCTCGAGCATCGGCGCAGAGTTGCTAGCCTATCGGTTTTTTATCGAATGCATTTCGGCGAGTGTGCGTTGGAATTGCACAATTTAATTCCCCCAAGCCCTTTCCATTATCGGACGACCAGACGCACGGCGATGCGCCACCGTTATATGGTAGATATTCCACCCTTACGCACGAACCGGTTTGCTAATAGCTTTATCATGCGTACCGCCAAAGAGTGGAATTCCTTGCCGGCGTCAGTGTTTCCCGAGAAATATAATCTGGTGGTCTTCAAGACTCGAGTGAATAGGTTTTTGCTGGGCAAGCGTGTACCATCGTCGACCGCACCATCGCTTAACATCAGGTGAGGTGGCGGTCAAACGCAAGCCCGTTAAGAATAAAAAAATAAAAATAAAAAGCGTAAAAAAATTCGTTGGCAGAAAAAAGCACAACCTTTAAACACGCTTACGATTTTAAGTCGTTTTTCCCAACTTTAATTAGGACTACCCCGGAATCGCCTCAGCATCGAGGCACATCGCTTGCGCATAATGGCGTAGAAATCATCCAATCTCGCTTCAGCAAACATGCCCGATGCGCTGCAACACCGAGGCAGCCCCAACAACATCCTCAGCGCATTATTATATTGAATGCGCAGAGCGTTGTAAGCCTTTTGCGTGTACTTTACCCACAGGCTGCAGGAGTAGAACGACTGACAATAAGCTCTGAAAAGAGTCAGTTTTACTTCCATAGTGCACCGTGCAAACCTGCAAGCAAGCATGTTGCATCGAACTGCCAACGCCCTGCGCTCCCTGTCAATATCTTGGTCATCTGTGAGATAATCCGTGACCACGTGCCCGAGGTATTTAAATTGAGAGACAACCTTCAGCGGAGTTCCGCGTAACAATATAGGTGGAATATTTTGTGGTGTGTTTTTACGTACTTTAAAAAGCATTATTTCACTCTTGGTGGCATTATACCTCAAGCCATGAGCCTCCGCATATCTCTCACAGACGACCAACATATTGCCGTACACGAAAAGCGCAAAGGACTTATATGTGTCACGGCGAGCCGTTCATTTTACATTATTTTTATGACAATGAGCATACCATAAATAGATATATAGATAGAATATACTTTATTGTACACCACGAAAATAGTAGAAACAGGAACAACGTATAAATTATGGGTACATGCGCGGTCTTATCGCTAAAAGCGATATCTTCCATACAAAAGTACGTACTAAGTTTAGTAGTAGTAGAGCTCCTTGTGAAGGAGCTCGTCCGGGGAAGTACTACCACCGTACCTACTTCTGCCGCCAAACAGTGATGCTTGCATTGCTGTGTTTCGGTCTGAAGGGTACGGGTGCCGGTGAAATTACAATCACATGACTTTCCATCTTCATGTCTCAGTTTGGCGAACCGACTTGCGATAACATTTAGGCAAAAGCCTAGGTGGTATTGCAGTTGTTATGGGCAAAGGTAACCGCTTAACATCAGGTAGGCCTATAGCTCGTTTCGCCATCCTGTAATATAAAAAAAATTATGTTATTATAATAGATTAAGGGTAGTAGGCTCAGGCGATAAACGCGTGTTGATGCGTTACAAAAAATCTTTTAAAGTTGTACTTGTAACTTTTCGAAAGTTTGTTGTTAAGGGTTTGCAGATCCTCTGGTAGTTTATTAAGATAGACTAATTTTTTTACGCGTCTATGCATCGTGTTATTGAAATAACTGAAAACCTCTTAAAGATTTATTTTACTCATTAGTATGAACAACTTTTACTATAGCACCAAATCTGAAATCGCGAAAAAATATCAGCTGTTCCTTACAAATCGACAAAATGTAGGGAACAGCTGATTTTTTATTCGCGATTTCCGTGTTGGTCCCATAGTAAAAGTTGTTTATACTGATGAGTACAATGACCCCTTAAGAGGTTTTCAGTTGTAGGTATATTTTAATGCCTATTCAAAAGTAAGTTTTATAGCCAACCAACATTTTATACTAACCTTCTTAAAAGGTTACAGATGGACTCCCATCAAAAACCACACTCTATTCACGTACCGTCACGTGGCGTGGTCGTGCCGTCCCCGTCCCGTCACCGAACGTGATATTCCAGCCGAGACATAATCTGCCTACTTTATACCGTATACATGTCAAATTTTAATTGAATCCCGTATTAATATGTTCTTAACGCGATACCAAGTTATCTCAGTGAAGGCACCGGTATCCAACAGTTTCATTTTTATTCCCATATTGATCTTGAGTTTAAAATCGACGTATCGGCTAATCTGTGAACGTATCGTGAGAATCGATTAAAGGTAATGGTTTACTTAAATTTTGTGTAGTCGATGGATTTGTGGTGTTATGGACGTGCTGGACAAATTTTAATGTCTGTGATCATCGATGGGTCTTTGACGGTTGTCTTGTCAATGTAATATAACCAATTTTTACGAATAAATAACAGGTTGAAATAGCTGTTTCTTTTCAGCAGGTTTGAAGACAGCTGATTTTATAATTTTCTCCAAATTTAACGTTCTTGCTTTTAAAACAATTTCATTTTAATTCCAACGTCATATTGAAATAAAATTGAGTTGGTTTTTTCAAACAATTAGTTTGTCAATGCCTAAGTTTTATTTGTAATCTGTGGGGCAATTGTGTAATGAATTCACTTTGACATTAGCTTTCATTTTGAAATTAAAGCAATATTCATTGCGTGGTACGTAGTTGCCGTTAACATGGATTGTTAAAACACACGGAGCAATGAACATTGAAATCCAGATGATTGCGATCGCGAGTTAGTTACGCAATTCGGCAGCGGTTCGTTTGTCAAAAAACCATTTAAACCATTTATTTAAAAGGCATAAATTTGTTTTCAACCTGTTTTTTGAGCAATGGAAAACAGTTTTCCGTTTCTGATAAAAAAAACTGTTTTAAAAAGCCGTTCGTTGATTCAATGCCCACCGCTATCTGCGATAGATTAAAATTATGAGATGTTTGTTAAAGTGAGCATGGGACCTACATTTAACACATAACATAACATAACATAACATCACGCCTGTATTTCCCCGAAGGGGTAGGCAGAGGTGTAATAGTACACCCACATTTCGCCAGTTATGTTATAGTCCCATGTAATAGGGGGCGAGCCTATTGCCATTGACCGGTGTTACGCAATGAAGGACAGTTTCTTGTTTTATAATAATCTTTTAATAATAAATAACAAAATGAACTTATGATTATGTACTATGTTAATGTTACAGAGATTGAGAACGAGAACGATGTCTCTAGATCGTGGTCGGGAACGAAGTGAGTCGAGTAGGAAGGGATCGAGCGGTTAGAAAGGATGTTTGGGGAAGGGATATGTTAGTGTGAAAGAGATGGAAGATGTTAAACAGAGATAGGAACAATAAAATAGACTTATGACTAATACAAACAAATAAGGCTAGTGCTAATATATAACACCTCCCCCCTTAGAATAAAGATTGGGCCGTGCCCAATTTTTGGATATTTGTAGGAGTGCTCGCGATGTCGTCATCATCTTCGTCTTCATGCATGATGTTGTAGTATCGAAGGCTGCCATTTGCATCGCAATGTGCTGTTGCCGACGGAACGGGCAAAAGAGTTGTAATTTGGATACAGCCAATGCCAATTGCCAATTTGGATGGTGTAATGTTGATCTTCGTCTGGATACAATATTCCATGGGTTGTATTTGTAGCACTTAATGCAGACGAATAGTACTACTGCGACTTTGTATGTTGGTCTGACGTTGAAGTTGTAGACTGGTGGTTTGCAGGAACTGGTTTCGGATGAGAGCTTTTTGCCTTCTTCAATGGAGTTTGTTGTTTCACGGCGATACTGTTGCCTGTTGGTATTCGTAGCCAAGAATGTTTGCTCGGAAAGGATATTAAGGTATAGGGAAGATATAGGGAAGAGTCGGATTGTGGAATAGGAATAGGGTATAATATGATATATATATATAAATGTATCATTCCTGACTAGTGGGAATTCTAAAATATATACTAATGTATTGAGATATATATAGGAACTTAAATGAGCTGATTCTAATATAATATATATTTTATCTAATGTGATGGAGGCTACTGGATTTCTGTTTGATCTTGATGATTGTATAACCGAAAAGTCGATATGATTTATGGATGAATTACACTTGATTTTGCAAATAGCACGCTTGTAATGATATCGTCAACTTTTTTTTTTTCATGAGTTTATAGCTTCAGTAATCTGGATGGAGACAATAGACATTTACTCAGAGATAGTTAAGTTAAATAAAAGTTTAATTGTAGAATTAAAAATGAATTAATATTTACAAGGTTGTCGTTGATGACATATTCATTATAATAAATATTTTGTAGCTTCATTAAAATTTGCTATCGTGGATGAAACCTGGATACCTGGGATTGTATCTGGGATACTTATGAGCCATTTTGAAACTGAGCTATCGGTATAATAATGAAGTTCATAGAGCTTAGAATATCTAAGTGAATCTTAACATAAGAGTTAGTAGTGATTACGCTAGGTATAATTAAAAATACGAATTACGAAATAGTATGTGATTGATAATTATGTACAAGCCTTTCGATACAGTCACGGAGAAGTAACGATGGTTCTAAGTTTCTATATACGATTAGTTTACACGAATATTCAGATATAAGGATTTCCCCAAATAATATTTCCTAAGATAAACTGAGTATTCCGATGAACAACAGTGGTGGAATACCTAGAATGGATGAATTATTGTAATTAATAACTAAGTTTTAAGCTTATTGTTATATTAAAGAGAAGTAAACTAAGGATGTATTAGCATAGAAAAATGTACAATAGATGGTGCCCATTAGAGACGGAATAATAAAACAAAAATGCAACAGGTGCATAGACAAAAGCTATTGTTTGCAGGCCGAGTTCTTTCGGCACAATCATCATAAAACTAAAATGCACATCTGGTGGGTATTTTGACCGTTTCTTAAAACTTGAAAACTATTCATGATATTTCTATAGAACAATGCATCTACAAAGTCATTAAAGATTATACTATTTCCTAAAACACGTTCTAAAATCATGACATCTGGCAAGCATTCTTCCGACAAAATTGTTTTACAATGTTATTCTAAGATTTAAGTTTCTTATCTTCTATTTAGTCGGTATATTAGAAATGTACCCCTCACATAATTACCTAATTGTTATTTTACGATCCTACAAAAAGTATAGGCTTTCTACAAAAGTAGTAAAAGGTTCTTATATTATACTATCTTGGAAATAATAAAATTATGAATAGCCTATTATCTAACCTACCTAATTAACCCTAATAAATTTCTCTTTAGTCGCTTCTTACGACACCCACTAGGAGAAATGGGGAGGTACAATTCTATCCCGGTACCACACGGAAATACACAATTAAATATTGCTTGACTTTACCGGTCTCAGGCGATTTGCGTGGACTAATTGATTTTTTCCTGATTTTCGAATGATGTAATTTTCATTGAATCCTACTCGGATGATTTCGTAGGGACCATCCCATTTAGGGTCCAAGTTATTCGGGGTAGGATTTCTCAACATCACTTTATCACCTGTAGAAAAGTTTGCGAAATTTTTGATCTGAGCATCATACCTATCTTTAGCTTTTTCTTTCATAGATTCTAAGTTGCGACGAGCTATATCACGTGAGACTTTAAGACGTTCGTTTAAGTCACGCAAATAATCGTGTGTAGTATAGTCGTTGTTTTCTTTGAACGAATATAATGAACGGGGTTTATAGCCGAAGAGTAGTTCGTGAGGTGTAAATGCCGTAGATTGATTTACTGATGTATTGTGGCACATAACAGCAAATGGTACGATTTGATCCCAGTTCGATTGATTCCTCTTATGGTACATTCGAATGTGATCACGAAGCGTGGCATGAAACCTTTCGAGAGCGCCATTTGTTTGAGGATGATAAGCAGTACTTACAGTGTGACTAGAGCCTAATAGTTTTATGAGTTGTTTAATTACAATATTTACAAATTCTGTGCCTTGATCAGATTGGAAACGTTTAGGAATACCGTAATGTTGACAAAAAGTCACCAAAGCTTTAGCTACCGTAGTTGCTTGTTTGTCTTGTATTGGGTAAGCTTGAACGAATCGAGTTAAGTCATCTTGTAATGTTAATATGTATTTATTTGATTCGCTAGTTATGTCGGAATATGAAACTAAGTCAATTGTCACCCGTTCAAATGGTTCACTGGAAAAAGATGTAATAACCATGGGTGCTTTGTAGGTTTTTCTTTGAATTTTATTACGTTGACAGATTTGGCAAGTTTCTATGTAATCTTTTATAGTGTCAGACATTCCTTCCCAGAAATATTCACATCTGATTTTGCGAATCGTCTCTACAACACCTCGGTGGCCGGATAATGGATCATTGTGAAAAGTTCTAAGAATTTTAGGAATCTCGTCTGAAGTTGGTTTTTTAACTCTATTTTGACATATGGTGATTTTACAATCATAAGTATCGGCAAGATAAGCCGTGATATGTAGTTGTTCGTTACCTTTGAGTTTAGAAGTGGGGTCATTTTTCAGATCGGGAATGTAAAGTGATTTTAAGTCGTGATTTTGTAAACAACTTAGGAGTGTTTTAAAATAACTCTCATGATTCCAAGGGTCAAAGTGTGTGGGTCTCGAGTATCCAAATATTATGTTTTGGTTTTTGTCTGAAATCAATGAATCAGAGTCATAGAGTGTCTTCTGTTTCTCTAAAAATGGTTCCACTTGAGTACAAATGGATATAGCTTCGTTGAAAAGGTCGTTTTTGTCCGAGAGTTCGCAAGAAATAGGGATAAAAATATTTTTATGTCTTTCATCAAGTAGGCGATCTGGAGAAGTTAGGAGATTTTGGGTGTCAAAGCTGTAATTTGAAGAATTCTCAGAAAAATGTTGATAATTGATTTGCAGGTAATCTTCAGGAGTGTTCGTACATAATAATGTATTGGTGTTGAGTATTGGAGGTCGTGATAGTGCGTCGGCGTTCGTATTATTTTTACCTGCTTTATAAATAACTTCATACTCATATTCTTCAAGTTTCAAGCGCCAACGAAGTAAACGACTCCCAGGATCTTTGATAGAAAAGAGCCATGTAAGGGGCTTATGATCGGTAACTATTTTGAACTTACGCCCGTATAAATAAGGTCTAAAATGCTTTGTGGCCCAGACAATTGCTAACAATTCCCGTTCTATTGTGGAATAATTACATTCGGCTTTGTTAAGAGTACGAGATGCATATGCTATAGGCAAATCTTTACTTATTTCACCTTGAGATAACACGGCGCCTATAGCATGTATCGAAGCATCTGTGGTTAAAATAAATTCCTTAGTAAAATCGGGGTATTGTAATATGGGAGGATTTATGAGTAAATTTTTACAATCGTCGAAAGCTTGTTGTTGAGTTTCACCCCAAACGAAAGGGATATCCTTTTTTAAAAGACTGGTTAGTGGTTTCGTGATTTTGCTAAAATTGGAAATGAAGCGACGGTAGTAGCCGGTGAGACCTAAAAATGCTTTTATGTCTTTACATGACTTAGGTACAGGGAAGTCTTTAACAGCTTTTACTTTGTCAGGGTTAGGTTTGACACCATCGTTTGAAATAATGTGACCGAGATAAGCAACTTCTCGCCTAAGAAATTCGCATTTATCAGGCTGGATTTTTAATTCATATTTACGTAGTCGGGAGAAAACTTCTCGAAGTTTATCTTCGTGTTCCTGGAGGCTGGAGGCAAATACAACTATATCATCAAGATATACGAAGCATCGTTCTCCTTGTAGACTACATAAAACAGAGTCCATGACCCGTTGAAAGGTCGCTGGTGCATTTTTTAGGCCAAAAGGCATTCTTTTATATTCATAATGACCGTAGGGAGTATTGAATGCAGTTTTAGGGATATCTTTGGGTTCTACCTCAAGTTGGTGGAAGCCAGATGCTAGATCTAGAGTGGTGAAATATTGAGAATGACCTAATTTATCTAGTATGTCGGTAATGTTCGGTAGAGGGTAACTATCTCCGATAGTGACTTCATTCAATTTACGATAGTCAATAACAAGACGCCATTTTTGTTTCCCTGATGCATCAAGTTTCTTTGGAACGACCCAAATAGGGCTACTCCATGGTGATGAACTAGGTCTTATTATGTCTTGATCTAATAGGTTTTGAATTTGTGTCTTGACTTCGCCTTCATGAACTTGTGGAAATCGATATGTTTTAGTATGAATTGAGATGTCAGTTGTTGTTGGAATTCGATGTTTAGTGTGGTTACTAAAAGTCAACGAGTCACCCTCGATAAAAAATATATCTGAGAACTCGGTAACTATCTTATCTAATGATATTGACTCTTCATTATTCAAATGTTCGCGTCTAATTACTGACAATACTTTCTTTTGTCTATCTGTTTCCGATGTATGATTTACATTATTTATTTGATGTGAGTTTAAATCTAAGGTTTCTTTACCGATTTCGTAAGGAGATACTTTGATATTTGGAATATTAATTACATGGTCATTTTTATTCGTATTTACACAAGTGATAACAAAGGAGTTGTTTTGCACGTTAACTAAAGCGTGGGGAATAACGACGCCGTCTTCCAACATTTGTTTTTCAACAATGGCTGTACCGGTTTGAACACTATTTGTTGTGCAGGTAATAACTGTTTCGGAACGACCACTAATAAAAAGTTTATGAGGGTCAATATTAGGTTTAGGGCTTTCGTTCATAAAATGAAGTTTGTACGTTCTGTCACGTATTCTCATAGTTTTAGATTGAACATAGATGTTACAATTGAATTTGTTCATAAAATCGTTACCTATTATGCCATCTGCCTTGATATTGAGGTTTGCTACATGAAATTTGAATTTTGGCAAGTTATCAAGGGATATTTCAGTTGTGCCTGAAGTTAGAGTGGGCGATTGAGTACTAGAAATTCCTACAATGGATGCGATGTCAGATTTATTTACATTAGATGTGCCTATTTTATCATTTTTTATTACTGATATTCCTGCTCCGGTATCGATTAGAAGAGTAACTGGACTGCCTTCGACGTGAAAATTACAATGTAATAGATTTTCAGGAGGTACATCGTTTACTGGTGAAATGGTAAAAGATTGTATTTTAGGTTTAGATTTATTGGATTTCAGTTTAGATTTGGAGTTAGATTTGGTCTTTGATTTTGTACATGATTTAGTAGGGTTATAGGATTTAGTGGATTTGTGAGACTTTAAGGAATTAGTAGATTTAGAAGATTCAGTGGAGTCATTATATTTACAAGATTCATTAGAGTTAGTAAGTTTGATACATTCGATGGAACTAAGGGTTTGGGGCTGGTTACCCTGTCCGTAAGGAGTTTGTTCATCCGTTTGTATAGAAACATCTTTATATTGTTTCTGACATGTTTGGGTAGATGCGCTTTTGTTTAATAGAGATTTAGTGTTTTGTCCCCGATGGACTGGATTAAGCGGATTTTGTCTTTGGTTATTAAGACCTAACTCATATGCTTTTACATTTGAAAATGAGTTATGTCTTCGATTGATGTTTCCGTTTGTGGGCAAGATGTTGGAGCGATTTCCAGCGAGTTGCCCATCTCGTTGGTCGCCCAGTAGTTTAAATTATTAATGGGGGCTGAAGAGGCGGGACGAGCGTGTTGATTTTGAATGTTCTTAAGGTTATTATTATAAGCGCGTTTTCGACATTCGGATATTACATGACCAATTTTTTTACAGTAGTTGCATATTTTTGTATCTTGATGATTAGCATTATTTCGGTTGTTGATTATCGGTAGTATCGGACGAGGTTGATATGACACAGGTGGTTTTTGTAAATTAACATAACTTTGATTTGGTCTACTATTAATACTATTAGGTCGCGGCATTGTAAGTCTAAATAATGATTGTCGAGCATTATTCATGGCTCGAATCTTATCTTCCTGAAGGGCAAAGCGTCCTGCTTCTGAAAGGTTTGTGAAACCTTTTGTTCTCAGCATTATACCGATATCGGAACTAAGCCCATTTACAAAAACGCTCATTGAAGTCTCCTCAGTACTAGCTAAACGACCAATAAGAGTATCGTTAGTTATTTCTGCGTTAATTTTTTCAATTATTTTGCTTCTGCATAAGTCTACACGGTGAAAATATTCTGTCACCGTTTCATGCGGCTTTTGGAACATAGATTGTAATTCTAAGTTAAGATGAGAAATAGTTTTAACATTTGAAAATCTGTCTATGAGGAATTGTCTAAGTTCATTCCAGGATGTATATTGTTTGGCGTGGACGTCGGATGCGCCTGCACCGGTTATATTGTTTAAAGCGTACACTAATAAAACTGGTTTCTGATCAGCAGATCCTAATTTGAAGGCTGAGTCGCAAGATCGGATAAACCTATAAACTTGATCGGCTGCATGAGTATCAAATGTGGGGATAAGTTTTAAAAGGGTTGTCATATCCAACGACATGATTTTTAGATTTGATTTTTGAGCAAAAACGAACGATGTATCTTGGTGTGACTCTGTTGAGTCTGATGGTTCGTTTTTGAATGTACAATTACTATTTTCGGACATGAAGGAATTATAAATATATATATAATAATATGGACATGGAGTAATTTATAATAATACAAAATAGTACATAAGATTTAGAAATAGATATATAAAATGTATTGTATGGGATAGGAAAGGAGTTAGAGCAAACAAGTCTTAGCCACTCACCACAGTAACAGCAATGTTATCAGCATAGTCCGGCGAAGCGATCGAAAGCCTGCAGCTACCGCACGTCTTCTTGTAGGCGATGTTGTCCACGAAGAATCGCACGTTTGCTTCGTCTTTTCGCGTCGCGTTTCACGCTGAAGTATCCTACCGACTGCGCCAGTTGTTACGCAATGAAGGACAGTTTCTTGTTTTATAATAATCTTTTAATAATAAATAACAAAATGAACTTATGATTATGTACTATGTTAATGTTACAGAGATTGAGAACGAGAACGATGTCTCTAGATCGTGGTCGGGAACGAAGTGAGTCGAGTAGGAAGGGATCGAGCGGTTAGAAAGGATGTTTGGGGAAGGGATATGTTAGTGTGAAAGAGATGGAAGATGTTAAACAGAGATAGGAACAATAAAATAGACTTATGACTAATACAAACAAATAAGGCTAGTGCTAATATATAACACCGGGCACAAATCCAGACTCCGGGCTGCTACTGAGAATTTCCTAATGAAAAAACCCAATAACATTTTGCCCGACCCAGGAATCGAACCCAGGACCACATGCTCAGCAGTCGCACTTGCGACCACTAGACCAACGAGGCAGTTAACCTACATTTAAGCTATCTTTAATCGAACTATTTCTGATGATGATAATCATATTCCCTGATCCTCCCATGATCTCAATCAATTGTCTTCTTAGAATAGAATAGAATAATAATTTATTTGCAAAGAATGTAGGTAGATGAAATAGTGGTGTTAACAGTAGAGTGACCCTTGGACATCCGTACAAACTACCTTGAATGAGGCATGCAAACATTTTTGAGTTAAATTAAATCAATTAAAATACAAATTAAAATCCATAATACTAATAAAACAATAATTAAATCTATTAGGTATATTTAACTGAATAAAATATAAAAATATGTAGGTATGTCTTAAACGTCAGGATACAAATTATAGACACATGACGCTATTATTTATTTCGATGTTAATTTTGGTTTAACTGAAATGTTTTTTCTTGTGTAAAATACTAAAATTCATTTGCAGTTTGATATAGGTACCTTAATCCAAAATCTATTTACTTATTGTAAGTTATCCTTCACCCATCCAATAATTAATAATATAAACAACCTTTTTAGCAATTTCTTAAGGACTTAAATATGTTGGATGATAACTAAGTGGTTGATCCTATCATTATCTATCTTAGTCTACCTGCGACCACGAAATGCTGCAAAGCTTTCGAAACGTCAGGAAAACCAATTTAAATAATATACGCGATTTAATCCGGTTAAACTTTGTTTTATTATAATATTTTAACAGATACCAATAAAAATTGGTACAACTGAACACAAAAGAGTCAAGATTTTTTAGACTTATCTCAACGAAAAAGTCATTCGTATATACCTATATGATATATGTCATTCCCATACATATTGATTGTTTTCTATAACGTTGATGATTGAAGATTGTCAACTTGGCTAGGGGGGCTGGAAACAGATCATAATGACACATGACTCAACATGGTTTCAGTTAATCGCTTGGTTACCAAAGTGACTTATTATTATACCAGGCCACTCAGAAAGTATTGCGAAAAAAAGTTTTTATATATGGGAGACTGGCCAGTTATAATGTTTTTCGAAAATATGATTATTTATAAGTAAAAATAAGTAAGTTCCAATTTCAAAATTTCCCTCCTCATTTTTTGCGAGTTAATTCAAAGTATTGTGTCTCACTGAAATATGGATCTGCGCCGGGAACATTTTAGAGCTATGATTTTATACGATTTCAAGTGTCGCCTGAAACCGGATGAATCGTACGATAGACTTCAAATGGCATTCATGGATGAAGGCCCTTCCAAGGCAACCGTGTATCGTTGGTATAACGAATTCAAGCGCGGTCGACCAACTTTGGGGGATGACGAAAGAAGCGGTCGCCCTTTGACGGCTGTTACCGAAGAAAACGTGCTAGCAGTGAAAAATTTAATCCAAGACAATAGGCGAATTACATATCAGGAGATTCAACACATATTGAAGATTGGATCGGGAAGCGTTCACGAGATTCTACACAGCCATCTTCGCGTGAGGAGGATAGTATCACGCTGGGTGCCGCACAACCTCACCGATGCTCAGAAGCAGGCCCGGGTGGAATGGTGCCGTGATATGCTTAACAAATTTGAAGCAGGCTCGTCTCGGCGTGTTTACGACATCGTTACAGGTGATGAGTCCTGGATTTATCAATACGACCCAGAAACCAAGCGCCAGTCGACTGTTTGGGTGTTTCAAAATGAGCCAACGCCTACCAAAGTGAAGCGATCTAGAAGCGGGGGTAAGATTTTGATCGCTAGCTTTTTTAATTTGACTGGCCACTTGGTATCAATTCCCTTACGGGATCAAAGAAGCATTAATGCCGAATGGTATACTACCAAATGTTTGCCAGAAGTTTTCTCTGTTATAAGCAACAAGCGACCAAACACAGGGCTCCGCGGGCTACTGCTCCACCACGACAATGCACCTGCGCACACCGCACTCAAAACGAGGGACTTCCTGGACAGCACGCCAGTCAAACTCCTGGGTCACCCTCCTTACAGCCCTGATCTAGCACCGTGTGACTTCTTTTTATTCCCAAAAATAAAAAATAGATGTCACCTACCCTAATGTACTGCTGTAATTACAATAATTAGATGTCACCTACCCTAATGTACTGCTGTAATTACAATAATTCCACAGCGACTTTTTAAAAGACACCCACCTTCCATCTTTATTTGGTAAAACGTAAAGCTTGAAACCTATTATCACCTGTACTTCGACATAGTTATGATGTACAGCTTGGTTGCCGTAGGGACTTTTGTTTATAGAGATGTCCTCTGCCAGAATATACTGATATCGTAAGTGACCAGTGAAAAAAAAACATTAATAGCGCTATAAAACAAAATTAGAAAATACTTAATATTTTTTAACAAAAAAGTTAAATAACTAAAACCAAAACACTCGACTGCACGTAAAAATACCTGAAAAGATATTAACGGCACATGGCTACAAGTTAAACAATAGAATTTAATTAACTGATACACGCACTATCATTGTCACAATTTTTTTTCCAGTTCCACAGTTTCTTGTTGGAATTCGAGTACTTACCAATTACAATTAGAAGCCAATTTATTTATTCTTAAAAATAAACTCGGCTTCAAAAAGGAACCATTATTAATTACTTATCGAACAAAATTGTTATTTAGAGAACATGTATCGTCCCGAGTGA
Organism: Asteroscopus sphinx; assembly: GCA_949699075.1. NCBI lineage: Eukaryota > Metazoa > Arthropoda > Insecta > Lepidoptera > Noctuidae > Asteroscopus > Asteroscopus sphinx. The sequence goes on from OX453006.1 coordinate 728,940, forward strand.
AGCGAAAAAAAACGCGCCAAATGACCGTGAACGCATCGTATCAAGGGATCGATACATATAATCGATACTTATAAATCGAGACTGTTATGAGACGATAAAATCGGCCGGCAACCGCCGCCGGCTACTGGGCGTCGGCCTAAGCGACGATTACTCTCCGCTCTTCTTATTTTGTTGCTGGCCACTCGATGCGAGATTATCGATAAAATAATTAAATGGTTACTCTCGAAATCGATTCCCGAGTGTTGTTATCGAGACTCGTGTTATTTGTTTCATTTTTCTTGTTGCGAAATAGTCGCCTCGAACAAGTCGGAAAGTTTTCGGTTTCACAGTTACAAAGTTTTACTAACTACGAACTTTATTAAGTATTCAGAATCTGATTGGGAATGTTAACTTTTTAATCGGATTACTAACTTCATGTCATGCTACTGAACTTTATTTATAGCAAGTTGTTAATAGTACGTCTCCAACTCTCCATGTATGCATTAATTAAAATAATTGAAATTTGCTCGTAAATATAAGATCCCGTGATGTTTAAAGAATCTAATTGGTACAGAAGACTCATACTTTAATAACTCAGAAATAAATTATATTTTAGTGCTTGTTATTTGTTTGATAAATGAAGCTTTATAAAGTTTTAAAGTGTATATATAATTATGTACGCCGTTGATAAGTACAGTATGCTTTAATACACATATCATTTAGTCGCTACTGAGAGCTGAAACCCACTAACTAATTGACGTTTCATTGCATAGCTTTCTCCGTTCCTTCAAATATCCTTTTGACTAATGAAGCAATGTACGCTGATATTCCGAAAAGCTCGGCCTGAGCTTCGTGCGTGCCGTCCGGCCGTTCCCTCAGATGGTCGACATCTTAATTGTCGGCCGGTGATAACTCGACTCACTGATTTATAATGCCTCCTAAACGTATTAGTGCCTTTGTCGGCTCTCACACATATCGAGCGACTTAGTAGCGGCTTCCGCTGCCACCGACACTTTTATCCCTTTTATATAAATTTTAACAATAAAACAAACCACTGTCACAAACAAACGCCACAGAAGTTTTTTAAGAAGCCTCCAAAGTAGAAATATTCTCCGAGGAAAAACGACCACGATTAAGAATGCTTTGCTAGTTGAAAAATGTTAAAACTGCAGCTACTAAAAGATAAACATCGACTTTGCTACGCAAATGAGAACAAATATCAAATAGGAACTTATAATAAACCGCATTTCCAAGTGAAACTAAAATATTTTTACAGTTTTGTTTATTTAGCATAAGTTTGCGGATCTTTTTATGACCGAATAAACTCACGCCGACACCTTTTTACAGCGTCGTTTGTTTCGCTAAACACACGATAATTTACATATTATTATCTGGAGACATAAAAATCGGACGTTTGTTGTCAGCGGTGTCAACGAGGTATCAACGTCGTGACTGCTGCCCAACAAAAAGTATGCGACGCTGGAAAAAAGGTTGATTTAGAAAAGAGCGTGTGAGACATGCGTGTGATGAATTGACATGTTCCTGGGACCATTAGGGGCGAGATAAGAGGCATTTAACTCAATCCGCGGCGTACGCGCACCCCCGCCCCCCGCGCCCTGCGCTTCACCCGATCGCCTGCATGCACAGGATGATGCTGAGTTGCTACTAAAATTGTTTTATTCAAATTAATTTTTAAAAAAACCTGACTCGCCATCATGTTATAACTATTGATAACTTAAAACTTACATTAAACCTACGTTAACTAAAAAATACTTAAAGCACTCAAGTTATTTTAAAAGACAGATAGACAAACAGACAGAGAGACTATAGAATAGTATCTATAATGTAACACCAAAAAAAAACCTGTGTACATAAATAAACATTTTGATTTGAAATCGGGAAAAGTAGAAGAAATGGAGGGAGGCCTTTGCCCAGGAGTGGGACAGCACAGGCTCATAATAATAATAATTGATTTGAAAAAGCAGATTAATAATTTTGAAAAGGCAAGCTGTTAATTTTTTAACTAAGATATAGTCCAATAAGAACGTTGAGAGAGTTATTGTTACATTAACTTTCTTGGTCTAATAATAAAATTTAGATTCTCCCACATTTTTTTATGATATATTTGGTTTAGGCTGTCAGTACAAACATAAACATCTTTGTTACAAAGACTTTTGATGCTGTGTTAGAAATGATAACTAAGTTTATGGTTACCGATAAATCCAATCTTAAAAAAATACAAAATCAATCGAGCACCCTGTGCATATCCAGTGGTATTGGGTCCGATAGGCGGTGTTTATGTGAGTGGCACCGACTCGCCCGGTAGCCCCTTAATGAGTACCGGCTTCCGTCAATAAAATAATTTCGATGGGCTAGAGCCCATGGCCTACAGCCTACCGTGAAATTTTCATCGCCCACCAATCACCTCGGGGAAGCGATATATTGTCCAGATACTTATCTAATTAGAACTTAACGTTACGCTCTGTTTTGCTTTCCACTTGTTTTAATGTAGGTGTATTAAAATTCTTGTTGAGAGAATTTGGAGTTGTTAGGTAGTTAGATGTGGAAAGTATAGTATTTTGAGATAAGTCGTTTATTTTTATACTACAGTTACTATAAATTTTGGATCTGTGGACTAGCACTTGCTGTGATCAACTCTCGGGCCTTCGCTATTGTCAAAGGAGTAACTGAGATGATGGATCATTCATTATACACAAGAAAAAAAAGTTACGTATAAGGGCTAATGAATTCAAATTGAAAATGATCGACTGAGTGATATTGGTGCTAGAAATAAGGTACTACAGTTCATTTTAGATTTCAATATAGGTATATAAAACTCAGCCTTTGAAAAAAATGCAAGTAGGTATGCGTCTGAACGCTCAACTAAAGATTAAAGGGTAGCTTTTTGTATTATTGACAACATTCTTACCAGTTCCTCCCTTAAAGCTGCCATACATTGGGATTTTTCAGTAGCTGGTTATAATACGTTCCCATACATTGGCTGGTGCGTGATATCGCTATCTGCAGATAAGCGGCCCACGACCGACGACTTATGTTCACAGGCCCTAATTAACCTGTTCATTAACGCTGGCGGCAACACTGAAACTAAGTGCTATACTAGCTTCGAGATTTATAGAGTATTTTATGATACAGTGATTAGGAAGCGTGAATTTTATGTTCCGGAGAAGATTTGTTGGAATCATTGATGGATCACGCGATGTTCTTATTAGAAAGGCTGAGCTGGTAGCCAGCAGTTTGATAGGTCTTGACTTTCCGTCAGTTACGTATAAAAAGTATGAAGTAATTGTATTGGCTTCGGCTACATATAATTCAGAGTACGTTGGTGATGATATTAGAACCAATGGCGACGAGTTTAGAAGAATGCTGGTCACAATAAATAAAAAGAAAGAAAGAAAAATATTTTATTCAAAAACTGATCTAATTAGACTTTTACTAGAGACCAGAAACGAATTCAGGACCTCAGGTGCTGTACCTGACTTTGACAATAAGGATACGAAATATTAATACCTCAATTCTCCAATAAAAGAACAAGCATCCGACAATCTTTCCAAAGCATATTCAAATACGCTAATACCGCCCACAAAAGTATTGAAAGGAATTGATTCAACGAAGACAAAAGAAGTCAATAAATATAATGACACAACTACCGAATGAGAATATCAAAGTCCGGTAGCTTAATTTATTCCGTGTCGCATGTAACCTGAGGATGGAGCGGCACAAATAAAAAACAGATGAATACACTTATCTGAGGCTTAGAGGACCTCGAGAGATGAATTTTAATGGAAGAAAGCTGTGTTCCGCGATATGGGGGATTTGGGTACAGGGATTGGAATCTGGTTGATTAGAAGTCCATGAAAGTAATTTTAAGATTTGAAGGACTTTGGAGTTAGTATGTCATAATAAAATTTTAAATGTGACGACTACAAAAGTAATTATTTTGGCTTGTTCTCAACCAATCTGGCTGACAACAATGATCCATTTTGAGAAGTCTAATGGCGGAGCTCTTTAATTTTATTTGTAACTCACTAATTACTTTAGCGTAATGTTAAACTTATTCGAAAGTAAACAAAATCAATTAGGTACTTGATTCTAACAAGAATTCCAATTTTCTTATCTGAAGTTCCAAATCAATTTTTTTAAACATCTTCCAACCTACAGAACCCGATCCACACTTTAAGTGTTGAACTACAACATTTTTAATCGCCTTCTTTGGATCAATCGCCGGGCGAGATTTATGTGGGCAATTACACGCGCCTGCGCCACCGAACGTACCGCTAATAAAATAGCCGGTACCAACTGATTTTGTATTAAAGTTAAGATTGTAGATGGAATGAGATTTTAAGTAATTATTATATTTATACACACTTATTATCACGCTTGTTTCCCATTGGGGTAGGCAGTGACTATAGATTTCCACCTGCTATGATCCTGACGCACCTTTGCTTCATCTACGATTATTAACCTCCTCATCAGTCCTCATGTATACTCGTTGAATTAGAGTGCTCTTATCCTGGCCTTTTTTGAGAACCCGCAGAATGGATCATATTGCTAAGTTGTTCTAATGTTTTGTAAAGCTATGGTAGATAATAAGGTATCAAAAAATTACAAGCAATTTTACAGGTTACACCTACAAAATATGCCCGTGAAACTCATAATTTTTCGTCCATATCAACAGTTAACTTCAGAAACAGATACATCAATACAATAACTCCATTCACAGCAACATCCAACAACACTTCAACTCGGATTTTAACAACACTTCCAATAGGAAACCGCAACAGCTTTCTTTCAAGAAAAGTGTGAGCAATGAAACTTTCTTATATCGCATAATTACCCTAACCCTTACATTTCCTACAACCAGAACTGCTCCCAACCTAGAACCTTTTTACAGCACTGTTAATGATGGCCAAGCGTCCGTCTCCAGCTAACCGGCGGACATTTACGACGTCGTCCATCACGACACTCGTCATAATACGTGTGAGAATTAATTATGAACGTGTGAGATTCCCACTTTATTGGACGAGGCGGATTCCGATAGGAATTAACGGTCGGTTCCCAGTAGAGGCCAGAGGTCGCGACTCTGATACTTAGGTACTTTATATGGTGTCTTCTTTGGTCTTTTGATTAGTGATGAGAGTTTGGAGGTGTTCGATAGTGTTAGATTCAGTCTCAGAAATGTGGATGATAAGTGTAGTGTTGGATTAAAGATCAGAGTTGCGTCAGTGTGTTTTGTATAGAAAACTGACTTTGGGTAAACTTTTTTTTTTTTTTAATTTGATTAATTCTGAAGTGTACCTACCTAAAAAGATACGTTTAAATAATTTAATGTAATAGCTATAAGAAACCTTTTTCAACTCCATTACTTTTTTTAGTGTTCCGTACCCAAAGGGTGCCAACGGGACCCTATTACTCTCGCTAAGCTGTCCGTCCGTCCGTCTGTCTGTCACAGGGCTGTATTTTTGTAACGGTAATGGATTACCAGTTGAAATTTTTACAGAATATGTGTTACTGTGCTGTGCTACCACGACAAATATTAAATACTTAAAAAAGTCTAAAATCAAAGCGGGTCCCCATACAAACAACATTCTTTTCAACGTTTTTGTTTCTACTCTATCTTCAAAACGGTAATACATACCATCGTCAAACTTGGTCTTATTATAGTGCATACTATGTAGTTTAGCAACAAATACTAAAAATAGGCCAAACGTAGACATATGTGGTGTTACCTACGTAAGAAAGAGGTGCAAAAATTCATATTTCGCGCATGATGCGTTGATGTCTTTTGAAGAACTCTCGTAAATTAAATCAGTTTCTAAAGGGCAGCAGGTCAATGGGTGGTACGGAACCTGCTGTGTGAGTCCGACTCGCACTTGGCAAGTTTTTAGAAACACAAGGTGTTTTGTCGATGATGAAAATTACTATTTTCAATATCATTTAGCAGTTAAAAGTCAATCAAGCTATCATTTTACCAGCAATCGACAGTTGCGACCTTGTCAACCAGTTGATCGCCTTTAGGCCGCTGGCTACATTACATAACTTAGATGTCGTGTAGACTGCGACAAGACAGCTTGTAAGCATCGCTAGACATGTTTAATTGACCACTCCTATCTGTTGACAAGTTACGATAAGCAACTGGGACATTTTAGTTTTATTATTAACGAGATATTAGCGAAACAAAATTCTATGGGTGCTAGTATTGGAATTCTCAGTATGCTATAAGTAGCATGTAGTATGCATGTGAAAGCAAAGCTATCCATCTGATGTAATTTTCTATTACCAGGCCCCTCAGAAAGTATTGCGAAAAAAAGTTTTTATATATGGGAGACTGGCCAGTTATAATGTTTTTCGAAAATATGATTATTTATAAGTAAAAATAAGTAAGTTCCAATTTCAAAATTTCCCTACACATTTTTTGCGAGTTAATTCAAAGTATTGTGTCTCACTGAAATATGGATCTGCGCCGGGAACATTTTAGAGCTATGATTTTATACGATTTCAAGTGTCGCCTGAAACCGGATGAATCGTACGATAGACTTCAAATGGCATTCATGGATGAAGGCCCTTCCAAGGCAACCGTGTATCGTTGGTATAACGAATTCAAGCGCGGTCGACCAACTTTGGGGGATGACGAAAGAAGCGGTCGCCCTTTGACGGCTGTTACCGAAGAAAACGTGCTAGCAGTGAAAAATTTAATCCAAGACAATAGGCGAATTACATATCAGGAGATTCAACACATATTGAAGATTGGATCGGGAAGCGTTCACGAGATTCTACACAGCCATCTTCGCGTGAGGAGGATAGTATCACGCTGGGTGCCGCACAACCTCACCGATGCTCAGAAGCAGGCCCGGGTGGAATGGTGCCGTGATATGCTTAACAAATTTGAAGCAGGCTCGTCTCGGCGTGTTTACGACATCGTTACAGGTGATGAGTCCTGGATTTATCAATACGACCCAGAAACCAAGCGCCAGTCGACTGTTTGGGTGTTTCAAAATGAGCCAACGCCTACCAAAGTGAAGCGATCTAGAAGCGGGGGTAAGATTTTGATCGCTAGCTTTTTTAATTTGACTGGCCACTTGGTATCAATTCCCTTACGGGATCAAAGAAGCATTAATGCCGAATGGTATACTACCAAATGTTTGCCAGAAGTTTTCTCTGTTATAAGCAACAAGCGACCAAACACAGGGCTCCGCGGGCTACTGCTCCACCACGACAATGCACCTGCGCACACCGCACTCAAAACGAGGGACTTCCTGGACAGCACGCCAGTCAAACTCCTGGGTCACCCTCCTTACAGCCCTGATCTAGCACCGTGTGACTTCTTTTTATTCCCAAAAATAAAAAATCAGCTCAAAGGGATACAATTTTCGTCGCCGGAAGATGCGCTGGCTGCGTTCGAGCAGGCTGTAAACGAGGTGTCTGCGGCGGACTGGAAAAAGTGTCTTGAAAACTGGTTTAGGCGCATGAATCTTTGTATAGAGGCTGGTGGAAAGTACTTTGAAAAGATTTGATAAAAATATATGTACGTATAGAACAATTTTTTTTAGTTTCGCAAAACTTTCTGAGTGTCCCACGTAGTGTTCAATTTTATTCTAGACAGACATTCATGATTCCAACTTGTCTTCTAGTAAATACTTAGCTGTGCTGATAATAAGCTAGCTGTAGCATCCCACAATTCCAAGAGTGTTTCCGATTACGTACCTAATATACCCACTATCGAAAACATCTTATCAATAAAAACAAAATCCAGCTCCCATAATGTCCAGCAAATAGCTCCGTTATCAGTAGGATCGTCCCCCGCGGCGCCTGCGCAAGCCACTTGCTAATTACCCGCGAACTTGCCCGAACGTATAGAGACGTTCGGCTAACTTCGCTCGTGACCCAACGATCCCCGACCGATATCGAGGAAGCTCTTAGATTTTAGATGCACGATTCTTACCAAGTGGTATTTGGGACTTATTGGGATGTGAGACCGGGATTCAATAAAAGAGTTCTTTGAAGGATGAGATAAATTGAACTGGTTCTTAGAAATATCACTTAGAACCTACTACTGTATTGTGTTTGTGCAACTTGAATAATAAAATTATAGATTGCAACCAAAACATATTTTCAACGTTTAGCAAAGAATGATAATATCTGTTAAGTGAGTAGCTGCTTATGAAGTATTAAATGCAGTAGTAGATATTTATCTAAACTGTCAAGTATTTTTATTAGTTGTAAAAATCTACCTCAAAACTAGTATGTAATGCAAATACGTTTTTGCTGGGCAAGCATCGTCGACATCGTGAGGTAGCGATCAAACTCAAGTCCGTAAGCTCATTAGGTATAAAAATTAGAGATGCGCCGAATATTCGTTTGGTATTCGGTATTCGGCGTATTCGGCATCTTTTCCACTATTTATATTCGGCCGAATTTTGTTTTTGTTTTGTTGCCGATTATATTCGGTCCAAGCATTTCTATTTTCTTAGCTACATGACATGGTGTAGAACTACTAAAAGACAAAACTTCTTATGTAAGATTTATGTTATATTATAAGTCAAAGAAAACATTTATTTCTTATCCTTTAGTTAGTACAGTCAATATTTATTTTACACCTTAAATCATCATTTATTTTCTTAAGCACGTGATCTTTGACGCCCACTCATATTGCAAACACAATGAAGTTAATATTATCAATATTTTAATATTTTTGTAATGATAAGCACCTTTGTAATTTTATTTTCTTTTTTTATTTGTAACTTAATCGTGCGATGTTTTGAAGCAGTGTCTGCGCGGTGTGTGAGCGGGTAACGGGCGGTGAGGTGCGGCTCGCTCGTCATCTAGCCTTATATGTTATAACCTGTTTACGCGGCATAACAATGTAATGGTAAACCGAATAATTCGGCCGAATATCCGGTTCGGTAAAGGTTAAACCAAATAATATTCGGTATTCGGTTATTCGGTGAAACCACTATTCGGCGCATCTCTAATAAAAATACTATTAACAATAGTAAAAGTGTGCCCTATTACGATGAATACGCAGGAGTGCACCAAATAAAACCGGCCAAGTGTGAGTCGGACTCACGCAGTGAGGGTTCCGTACCATCCATCGACGTAATACCTCATAGAAACTGTGTCAAACCCTTGGTTCCTTGAGGGTTTGGTCTGGGGTTTGAGTTTTACAAAAATGTTTGAATACATCAGTGATGATACCTACCTAACCCGAGTATGTTTATTAATTAATGCAGTGATTATGATTACTCCATGAAATCAAAGAACTATAAGATTTTTCATTCTAAAGAGCCTAACCTAACGGCGGAGAATCTTAACACGCGATGTAAAAATCAATTGGAATTGCACAACGCCATCTAGTGACAAGTCGACAACAAAAATTAAGTGATTGATGTGTTAAGATTGTGTTTGTTCCCAATACCGCCGCTAGGTGGCTAGACAAACTGATTTAATTTACTAGAGTTTATCAAAAGACATCAACGAACGTACGCAAAATGTGAAATTTTGCATCTCTTTCTTACGTAAGTACCTCCACATATGTCTATGTTTGTCCTGTTTTTAGTATTTGTTGCTAAACTACATAGTATGCACTATAATCAGACCAAGTTTGACGCTGGTATGTATTACCGATTTGAAGATAAAACAGGAACAAAAACTTTGAAAAATATGTATGTTTTTCGAAGTTTCTTGTGGTCCCCATACAAGAAACTTCCCCCTTTGAATTTATTTTTATTTTTATTTTTAGTATTTGTCGTGATACACACTATAGTTACACATATTTTGTGAAAATTTTAACTAGTTGTCTAGTACCGTTATAAAGATACAGCTTTGTGACAGACAGACGGACGGATAGCGTGGCGAGAGTAATAGGGTCTCGTTTACACCCTTTGGGTACGGAACCCTAAAAACGTAATTTTGTTAGTTGACTAACAAGTGTATCGGGAGGAACGGGATGATGCATCATTGATGAGAAACTAACATAAAGAGTTCATTATTAAATTGAAGCTTTATGAATATAATACGAGGCTGAACGTAAGTTATTTTCTTTATTTGTTAACAATCTAACAGTTCGATTAACATTACACATTTAGCATTCTTACATTTTCTGAAATAGTGCGCGTTGATTGCGCGCTTATTATGGCGACCATTACCCCTAGTTAGCTGTTCATTACAATTTAATGCTGAAGAGTTGTGCCAAGGGTTAGGTTACAGATACATATTTATTAAATGTTAATCCCATCACGTTACAAAAGTGACTCTTAAACCTTTATCAAAGCTAAAGAAATAAAATAAAATCTGGGAAACTTGCTCCTATATTATTCAAGAATTACGAATTTAATGACACAGGTATCTTTTTCTGAATTTAACTCAATCAGACACCTTAACCTTGGTATAAAGTTGGTCAAGGTTACGAAATTTTTTCAGCAGTAAAAAAAATGTCAGGACATAACGTTCGAATTAAGTTCACTATTTGTAGCTACTTGCTAACTTAACATACATAATCAACATGTCTTAGGTAAGTTGTATCTCAGACAAATATCATCATTTCAGCCGGAAGACGTCCACTGCTGAACATAGCCTGGGAGGCTGGGGGACCAAGAATCGCCACAACGAGTGGTCCTGTGCTTCCCGCATCCAGCGGATTCCCGCGACCATCACCAGGTCGTCGGTTTACCTAGTGGGGGCCTACCCACGCTGCACCTTCCAATACGCGGTCACCACTCCAGATCTTTAAAATATACCAGTACAATATTCCACTCGGCGTTGCTCCGTGAGGCTATTGAATTTTAATAGAGAAAATGGTTGGCAGCTACCACCTGTTTGGAACCCAGTCCTAAAAATAGTCAAGTCCCAAACAGCACGCAACACTGTAAAAGATAATGATATTGTGAGTGATTACTGCGTGCATCAAAACGATTTTAATTGATAATATTGTACGGTACATTAAAATATTTTTTAGAAATTAATGTAAAGACGCTTGCCATCTTAGTCTACCTGCGACCACGAAATGCTGCAAAGCTTTTGAAACGTCAGTAAAACCAATTTAAATAATATACGCGATTTAATCCGGTAAAACCTTGTTTTATTACAATATTCCAATTAGACTGACTCTTCTTCCTAGACAATATGAATACCAAAAGTCACATACTCGTAACAGACATACACACACACATTTCAAAATGGAAGTCAAGCTTACGCAACACGGTTTCCCACAGTTGAACACAGCTTCCATTTTAAACGGGCGCCATTTCTACAATAAATTCAATAGGAATTCCCGATGCCTCAAGGTCGAGGCTTATTGGTGTACAAGAGAAATGCATTTGATCGGGCACGGTGCGTTATCTGTGCGATGAGGAGATAAGCAGGTGTATGGGTGTAGTGCCGTAATGCACATGTGCGGTGTGTGTTGCCGGTTGCTCCTAGGATTCCTACTAGCAAATCCATTGGACGTCAAGTTGAGATAGGAATTTTTGAATAGTTACGTACTTCCTAGTGCAACTGTCGCTCATTGGGTCCGTGGATGCCTCGATGATTGTTTCAGGAATTGATTGGTGACTAACAATGGTTAAATATAGGTCTTTATACCTAATTATATTGCAATTTGTTAGACTTAGTTACATTTTGAAATTTGTAAACCGAACCACTCTCATACTCAGATTCACGATAAAAGTAGGTACCCACATAATAGGCCATCACTAGACTCTTCATCATCATCATCATTTCAGCCGAAAGACGTTCATTGCTGGACATAAGCCTCCCGCAAGCATCGCCACAACGACCGCTCCTGCGCCTTCCGCATCCAGCGGATTCCTGCGACCTTCACCAGGTCGTCAGTCCACCTTGTGGGGGGCCTACCCACGCTACGCCTTCCAGTACGCGGTCACCACTCCAGAACTTTACTTCCCCATCGGCCATCCGTTCTGCGAGCAATGTGCCCCGCCCACTGCCACTTAACTTTAGCAATTCTTCGGGCTATGTCACTTTCGTTCTTTTGTTTACTTTCGTTCTCTAGCGAATCTCCTCTTTTCTGATTCGATCACGCAGGGACACTCCGAGCAGAGCCCTCTCCGTTGGCTTTTAAGTGACTTTGAGCCTTCTAATAAAATTACACTAGACTTAAAATTACAAAATAATATCATAAATATAATTATTTGTTAGGCAAAGGATAAAGTTTCGCGAAAGGAAAACTTTGTTCCGATCTAGCAACAACTGGAGAGTTTAACTGCTAAGTTAATCTGCTTGGCCGTATTAAAATTGTTTAGATTGCCGCTAATCTGAATACGAGCAGCTGATAATTTTCTTTTAATAGACCAGACTTTTAGATATTCCTGATACTTTGCTTTGATAGAGTAAGATTTTGTAATACTTCTGTATTAACACAACGGTTACAGTTATGATCAACCAGTGATTTGACAGATGGAATATTGTGCAATCAAATAACAGTAATTGTTATAAGTTACAGTATTATTATGTAACTGCCTCGTTGGTCTAATAGTCGCAAGCGCGACTGCTGAGCGTGGGGTCCTGGGTTCGATTCCTGGGTCGGGCAAAGTGTCATTGGGTTTTTTAACCGACGAACGACCGAATAAAGGAGGAGGTTCTCAATTCGACGCGTATATATATATATATATTTTTTTTATGTATGACCACGCATATCTTTTTACAGAGTAGTCCGATTTTCATGATTCTTTTTTTAATGGATAGAGTAAATCTCGAAGTTGGTCCCATTTAAATTTCAAAATCAAAATCCACCCCTAAGGGTAGGAAAACAGGGGATGAGTGATTGTTCACCCAATGAATTCTTACCTGTTAACAGATTCTGTTGAAACTTGGCACAGATAAATGTAGTTCTAGACACTACAACATAATGGAGACCTGGAGTTAGATATTAGCCACAAAAAATTATAAAATTAAACTTTTTAACAAAAAATTTAACCGACGAAAATAGAAACTGAAAAGCGAAAAATAAAATGAAGCTTTTAGTCTTTTCCTAACTAAACTAATTTAAATAAAAATTATGAGTCGGCGCCATTTTTGCTTTTCAGTTTCTGTTTTCGTCGGTTCAATTTTTTGTTAAAAAGTTTTATTCAATAGGAAATTCTCAGTAGCAGCCCGGAGTCTGGATTTGTGTCCGGTTAATGGCAATAGGCTCGCCCCCTGTTACATGGGACTAACATAACTGGTGAAATGTGGGTGTACTATACACCTCTGCCTACCCATTCGGAGAAATATAGGCGTGATGTTATAACATAACACATAATCAGCCCATTACTGTCCCACTGCTGGGCACGGGACTCTTCTCAGTATGAGAAGGTGATGCGGTGCGGTGTGCGTGATGTTATGTTATGTTATTATTATTATGTATTCTGTGCTTACAGATAAGTTATTGTAAATGAACGGACTTTATTTAACTTTCATATGATAAACAATTCCGCACAAAAAAGGATAAAGCTAAGGTAAAACTTATTTTATCAAAATCACAATAAAAAAGTAAATCAAAAGATAAAGAATAAGAAACTGTTGCATATTCTCACAATAAATGACAGTAAAAAACAACTGAACATCTTAAACCTACCTACCTAGTAGTACCTATAAGAATATACAAGAATAGTGCTAATAAGCGCCATCCGCTGGATACCAATATCACCATTAAAATGCTCGCATCTTCCTTTGAACGGTTGTCACATAACAGTAAGTAGAAAAAACTGTGCTTTTGTTCTGCAAATGCGAAATGACTGGCTGGATTGAAAAAAAAAACTTGTTTTTTTTTGTAATTTAAAATTAGAACACCAGTTATTTGAAAATGCAAAATGCCTAGCTGAGTTGAAAAAAATACAAGTAATATTTATGTATATTGGAACCATAAACTAAAAAACCGGACAAGAGCATGTCGGGCCATGCTCAGTATTATAGGGTTCCTTAAGTAGGTCTAATTAGAAACGAATCAAATCGAATATTAATCATTGCTATTTTAGTTTTTGCAAACAGCGCCACCTAGCGCTAAATTTATGAAGCTAAATTTAAGAAGTGTGTTTCTTTTTGTGATTTTTTTAAATAGAACGTAACTAAAGGAGCATTATTTGCTATGATCATTTTTCTCTAAGGTCAATGATCTATGAACTAGGACGTCTTAAGTATTTTTCAGTTTTCTCACTATAACTCAAAAATTTATAATCACATAAAAAAAAAAAAAAACAAAAAAAAAATCTAAAAAAAAAAAAAAATCTTTTAAAATTATTTCGAGTATACTCGAAATAATTTTAAAAGAGAGTTTTTATAAAGGTCTATCAATGTTGAAGACTATAAGATTCTACGTTGCATAGTTTAGAAATGGCAGGGGGGGGACACATTGCAAGCCACTCTGGCGAACTGTATTTCGCAGATGGTATACCTGATAAAAAAGTTGTGTATGAAACATTACCTTCATTTTAGTAGACCTGTTCAACGATACCACACACGAGGGGGTGCAGCGAAAAACATATTTTCATCCCCATTTCACATGTATGGGCGCCACCCCTAAAATACGTAATCTAGATTTTTTTATTCTTTTAATATTGAGATCTATATCTATTCCATTTTTTGTCAAAATTTCATTTACTTATGTTTATAACAGTAGAAGTTATTAAGCGGTAAAGGATTAGGACAGACGGACAGACGGACAGACGGACGGACATGACGAAACTATAAGGGTTCCTTGTCCTTGTCTTTCCTACGGAACCCTAAAAAGCTACACCAACCAATACACCAATAATTAAAAAGTATGTTAAGTTTATGATTGGAACAATATTTGTTTTCAATTGTTGCTTTAAGAATGGCTTGATCAACACCTATAATATTTGTGTCTATGCTCAACTCTATCAAACTGTCAATTTGCTTTAGTAGTAGTTTCATTGATACAATGAAATAATTTAGTCAGTGGTATACATACGGAGACGGAGGCTTTATTGTTGAATTCTTTGACTGCAACCAACAGCATCGATTTATGCTAATTGATGGTCTCAGTTAAGGTCTTATCTTCAAAGCTGTTTATTATGTATACAATGATATTTATTGGATGAATATCAGACATCAATCTAGCTTTAGTGATTTTATTCTCTTTGGCTATACTTTTTGGTACTTATCTATACCTACATTTCGAAAAAAAATAGTTCAAGATTCCGCTTCGAGCGTCCTATAAGAATATTTTCTAGTCGGTTCCTTTTTCATTGCAACAAAGTTTTATTATTCACTGCACAATGCAATCTTTAAATCCAAGATCCAACAGGTGGCCTGTTTTACTTGCCATTCTGTTAAACCCAACAAACATAAATTTCAATGATACTAGTAATGCGAATATGTAAAACCGGCCAAGAGCATGTCGGGCCATGCTCAGTATTATAGGGTTCCGTAGGTTAAGTAGGTGTAATTACAAACGAATTA
Source organism: Asteroscopus sphinx (assembly GCA_949699075.1). Classification (NCBI taxonomy): domain Eukaryota; kingdom Metazoa; phylum Arthropoda; class Insecta; order Lepidoptera; family Noctuidae; genus Asteroscopus; species Asteroscopus sphinx. Next base: position 744,351 of record OX453006.1, read on the forward strand.
AATCGAATATTAATCATGGCTATTTTAGTTTTTGCAATAATCGGCAGCATTCGCGACTCAGAGCGTGTTGTTAGTAGCGCCATCTAGCGATAAATTCAAGAAGCCAAATTGAAGAAGCGTGTCATTTCAAAGTTACTTTTTGTGATTTTTGCAAATAGAAAGTAGCTAAAGAAGCATTATTTGCTATGATAATTTTTCTCTAAGGTCAATGACCTTTGAACTAGGACGTTTTAAGTATTTTTCAGTTTTCTCTCTATAACTCAAAAAATTATAATCACATTATACTTGAAATAATTTTAAAAGAGAATTTTCACAAAGGTCTATCAATGTGGAAGATTATAAGTTTCTACATTGCATAGTTTAGAAATGGCAGGGGGGGGGACACATTGCAAGCCACTTTGGCGGGCTATATTTCGCAGATGGTACATCTGATAAAAAAGTGGTGTATGAAACATTACCTTCATTTTAGTAGACCTATTCAATGATACCCCACACGAGGGGGTGCAGCGAAAAAATTTTTTTTTTCCTCATTTCACATGTATGGACGCCACCCCTAAAATACGGAAAAACTATATTTTTATTCTTTTAAAATTGAGATCTATATGTAGACTATTTTTTAACAAAATTTCATTTACTTATGTTTATAACTGTAGAAGTTATTAAGCTGTAAAGGATTAGGACAGACGGACAGACGGACAGACGGACAGACGGACAGACGGACAGACGGACAGACGGACAGACGGACAGACGGACAGACGGACAGACGGACAGACGGACAGACGGACAGACGGACAGACGGACAGACGGACAGACGGACAGACGGACAGACGGACAGACGGACAGACGGACAGACGGACAGACGGACAGACGGACAGACGGACAGACGGACAGACGGACAGACGGACAGACGGACAGACGGACAGACGGACAGACGGACAGACGGACAGACGGACGGACATGACGAAACTATAAGGGTTCCTTGTAGGACTTCGGAACCCTAAAAAGGAGAAAAAAATATACGAGGGTTGTTTTTTACATAAATAGATAAATGCCGATACAGTTATCTATGATCATAGCTATCGGCTAGATAAAGCTTGTGTACCAGGATTGCAGAAGTCGCAAGGAGCTCTCGTTGCGCTGTCAACTGATGGAAAAACTCAGATGTACTAACTGCGGTCTTAATGAGAGTCGACAAACTGGATGGCGAAGGGCCTTCGCGATCGATTTGTAAGGATATGCTTGGGTTTCTTTGGTTTTATGTTGTATTGGTTGGGTAATGTTTTAAGTATCAGAATTCTGTTGGAGCTGGAACATGCATACTTCCAATTTCATAACTTCTGTCAAAATGACTAGTCGGGACGATGTTAGGCAAACTTGGTTTATATATTCGTGGTTACAATTTGCGCTGTAGTTTGTGCTACTGACTTCTGCTGTATACATTTTCCATAATATTTTCGCGATATTTACCTACAGCTAACATTGTTTCTAGTTGGAAATACTGGGTACAATTATTCTACGTCAAATCCCGTATTTTCTGTTTAATTTACGGTTTTCCTAGTCATACATATGGTAGTTGTAGAAGACCATTCATTATGTTTTAGCTCTTCAACTAAGTTCTGCAGACTATAAGTGTAATTTTACGATTACTAAAGTCATAGAGCGAGGATATTATACCATCAGAATAGACAATTTAGATCTGACTACTATCTGCTTTTGTGCTGAAAAGGGCATAAAGTATGCTACCGTTACTAGAACAGGGCCCTTTTACAGTTACATGTCTGTCGTATCCACACTTCGCCGCTGGGCCGTCATAACACGCGCCCTAAAAGGCAGTGGTATCATTACCCGACCGGTCGGCTACCGGCCACCTCCGCGCCGCACTGCTCGCCTGGTAGCCGCGCACCCAGCCTCGAGTGTTGTTTTTATGCACCTCGCTATGTTTGTGTTGCTATTGAGATGGCATGTTACCTAGTCTGTCTGTCAATTGCATCTCACAATCGATTTCGTGCCTTTCAATCTTGAAATTAAAGTCCAATTTTCTTTTACAAGTTTCCAATACAATGGTGGACCAAGTCGTTTCATTCACGTTTCTTTGTGTTCGGTATTTGGAATATGACGTAAATGGACGTATTATATATTTTTTGTGAAGTTTATTTACGAGCTCTCGTAGATGCAGCCTTTTTACTCTGCTCTGACTGGCAATTTTCTGAAACTCAGTAGCTGGGAGTAATTTCGCATAGCATTATTCGGTAGCTCTGCCGTGTTCTGGTCGCCGGGTATCGCCTCCGGCTGATAGCGACTAGTGATAATAATAAACGTTGAGAGGCGAAACTGAGAAGCATTTATGACTGTTTATTATTACTGTTGGAACACTGTAGTTTATTCAAATCAAATCAAATCAAAAATTTAAAAAAAAAATAAAAAAAAAAAAATTATTGGACGATTAATGTGTTCAATAAGCCGCGAGAGTTGAATTAATCCCGGCGTATCGATCGCATTATTGTTATTAACAGCATTGAATTCTTGGAAATTAAATAAAAACAAATTAGACTTTAGTAGAAGAAGTTACCCGTTAAGGTTAGATAGCTAAGTATATGCAGGAACACACGACTACATATCAAGCTATGATTTTCCGTATAGGCTGAACGTGCATTGTATAGGCTTTCCATACAATGAGAGTTCAGCTTATACTAGAAATCTATAGCTTAATGTGTAGCCAAGCGTACATACTGGCAGTCACCCAAGGATAAAAGCAAATAAATAGTCAACAAACTAAACAATTAATCTAGATAATTAGCAAGCATTACAGCTTGGTATCCGACATACATAGATTGCGGTAGTTTATGCCTAGTGCGATAATTACCAATAATTTATCGTCATAAATCGTGGTGTAGGTAGCAATTAGCAGCTGGTAACGTACTGGCCATCTACAAGTTGTATTAAGTGCCTAATGGTTTTCCTCAGGAGTACGAACTACGAGTGCTAGTAGCAATTCTATACACAGCTTCGTTGCAGTATTTGACATGTTATTAACGCTACCCCTTATATGGAACTCATGGAACTTCAATGTTGTTTGGTGGAGCATTATAATTATTTGCGGCTAACAGCACAAAACATTGTTGTCAAACCGCAACAGTAAAATGATTGACTTTACTGTAGCCTTCTTTTCTAGTGGAAATTCTTTACGGATACCCTCCGTCTCGAGAAAAGGGTATGTCGGACTTCTACTGACTAAAATCACACGGTGGCCATCCCCAGCACAAAATAGAGGATAGAGGAGCTCCGGGAAATATGTGGGCTGCGCCACGCCGGTACTCTCCTTGGCTTATTACGCCTCCTCTTGTCTGGTGAATGTCCTTGATCCCTATTAGTTCTTTACAAACTATTACATTAGAGACATGTAAGTAGGCAGTCAATCGCAAGCCCATTAGGAATAAACGTCAGAAATATGTCAACAACAAAAATCGATGGATGTATGGAATTCAAAAATTAATTAACCCAGGAGTAAATTATTTACCCTCTAAAATTATTATGAGGTCGGCTCCGCACGTTAGCCCAACACGCGAAGCGAAATCTAACGATATAAATTGAGAAAAAATCGCTCACGAACAGGATTCGAGCCTTGTCGAAGCAGGAGTCGCATGTTCGAATCCTGCTCGTGAGCGATTTTTTCTCAATTTAAATCGTTAGATTTCGCTTCGCATGCGTAAATGCGTTAAAAATAATAAAATAATTAGTAAGGGTAGGCATATCTATACATTATAATAAAACAAAGTTTAACCGGATTAAAACCAATTTAAATAATATACGCGATTTAATCCGGTTAAAAATTGTTTTATTATAATGTGTAGTGATCGCGAAAACCTAAGAAATTATTATATCTATACATGTTTGAATTAACTGCAAAGATAAGTCGGTTATGAAACACTATTTCTTAATAAGATATCGCTGACGTCACTCAAAGTCGTACCAAAAAGTGGAGGTTAATTTCGATACCACGAGCAGTGTTCACGGTAGCATAGTGGATAAAGCAATGGCGTACTGAGCCAGGAATCTGCGTTAAAAATAAAATGTTATTTAGTGTGCGAAATTATTAACATAATGTCGTTTAATAATTATAATTGACGAATTACATTAAAAAGACGTGCTTTTGAAGCAAATAAACATTTTTTGTTTCTTTCTTTCTAAGATTGTTTACTAAATAAGACAAGTTAGAAAAAACAAAGAGTAGGTATCTCATGAAGTATTAAAATTCGTAATAATAGAGCTTCATCCTCGCTGGTGACGGTAAAAAAACTAGGTAAAGCTACTTCAAATATTTCACATAAATATAGTCCAGGATTGTTTTAACAATACCTTTTCAAAAGTAAATTCTCTCAAGTTCTAATTGAAGCAATGCAGATTTAACATGCCATTGCACTCGGACGAATAAAAATAGCGGACGCAATCTCGCTAAGAAAAGATTGAAGCACTTCGTCTTTTCCTAAACCCACTATAATTTTGACATAATTTTAACACACCAGATTTATATTATTATTTTATTTATGACACTACGACAATGACTACCGTCACACGAGATTTGTTGTGTAATCGCGGCTTTTAGTCTTACTATGTGGTCATGGGTGCGTGCCAGCCCGTACTTTTAAGCGAGCCGTCTTACTATGGATGCCTCAGTTTTTGTTTAGCAAGATTCCGTCCGCCTTTTTTTATTCGTCCAATCCATTGCATAGATTTCAAAAAAAAAATTGAAACTTGGTTGAGAACTCACCTTTTAATAATGATGTCGATTAAAAAAGAAAAATATATGACTTATACACCGAAAAATACCCTGTACTTTTCGAAATTCCGAACATATCTGTACAATATGCATATATGTACCTATAAGTAGTAACTATATTCTTTATCATTATGAACAAATGACCCTTTACCAATCACTCTCGTATTATAAATTCGTAAAGAAAGCGCATCGCGTATGATTGATTAACCCGATAAATACCGATGCTGGGTCGATTCGACCGCGGCCGAACCGCGACGGTTATTATCTTAATTCGCAATTACATGTAACCTTTAATCACTGATGTGCGTTGCCGTCTGCCAGGGGGAAATGGGTAATCTTGGGGTAATAACTATCATTGCTGCTTTGTAAGGGTTTCCCTCAAGGTTCATTTCAGCTTTGATTGGTGGAAATGCTTGTATTCGGAAGTATTTGTGTCTCTAGCAAAAGTACTGGAAACTTGACTCTCAGTGTGGGCCTTAAACAAAAGAAAATAGTGGGTGAACAAGCAGCGGTAACTGTAAGTAATTGTAGAACAGCAAATAATGCTTGACACTAGGATCATGTAGGGTCAAGTGTACTGTTACTTTGTTCTTGTAGGTAGCACTGTTAGAAAACATCTGCTGTTATTCGGTTTATCACATTTGGAATGGGTTCCTTCCGAAAATAAGATAATGTCTCCACATTGGGCAAGCGGAATTTTGATTAGTTCTTTCGCACTTATAACGCTCCTGCCAGACCCCAGCCTGAAACAATTGACATCTATCAATCAATTCTGTAAACATCCCATTCCCTTAAATATCGAAGACTCTACACTCGAAGTTGTTGACGATTATGTATACCTAGGATAAACTGTCCAGTTGAGTAGGTCCAACTTCGAGAAAGAGGTCGTCGAAACTGACTCGGTTGGGCAGCGTTCGAGAAGCTACGCAATATCTTCTCGTTCAAAATGCTGCAGTATCTATGACTAAAGTCTTTGACCAGTGTAATTTGCCAGTAATTACTTACGGCATTGAAACGCGGTCACTCACAGTGGGCCTGATAAGAAGGTTTAAAGTCACTCAAAAGACAATAGAGAGGGCTATGCTCGGAGCGTCCCTGCGTGATCGAATCAGAAATGAGGAGATTCGCAGGAGAATGAAGGTAACCGACATAGCTCGAAGAATTGCCAAACTTAAGTGGCAGTAGGTGGGACACATTGCTCGCAGAACGGATGACCGATGTGAGCGTAAAGTTCCGGCCGCGTACTAGAAGGCGCAGCTTGGTTAGGCCCCCCACAAGATGGACCGACGACCTGGTGAAGGTCGCGGAAATCCGCTGGATGCGGAAAGCGCAGGACCGTTCGTTGTGGCCTGTCCAGCAGTGGACGTCTTTCGGCTGAAATGATGATGATGATGATGAATCAATCCTGAAAATATAATGAATATATTGACGTATGTGAATCTTCACCATCGTAAAAATTGGTGCAGGAATTTTGTTTATTGTATCTTAGAATAATATAAGATTCTGCAAAGCAAACGCGAGGAATGGCAAGTAGGAATACTAAAAGAATCTTCAAAATCTTTTCCAATCATTATGAGCTGTTTACATCATTGTACACATGAGACACATATCACACTTTTTCATTGTATTTTTACTTGTGTGTTCTGTGTCTTGTTTTTGTACTAAATAAACGTTTTATCTATCTATATATCTATCTGTTTGGTTCGTGATCAACCGTTACCACTTAAGAAACGCATCAGCTAATTCGTAAAATCGATTAGAATAAATCAGTATTCGACATAAAACAGCTGGTTTTCTAAACTAATCCGATATTTACGACACAAAGTGACATTTTTAATGTCAAATAAAATTACAGTTAAAATCCAGTGAAAGTAAGTTCACGTTTCTCTTCCCACGTGTGGGTTATGGGTCGACCTTTAACTTTCCCATGGTTAACTATTGGAAGATGACATCATAATGTACCAATATTGTTAGTGTAATGTATCATCCTTATACTTCTTTATTGAGTTTCGAAGTATAGAAAAGTCATTTCATATGTGTCTCTAAATAATTGGATAGAAGTCACAGACCGTGAGATACTCAGCTCATGGGGTGTAGGAACTGACCTCATGGTTAATCCTATTCTTTACAGTAACTGACATTTCACGGGATCGGGAAGCTGAAGTGGCAATGTCAATGCCATATTAGCCGAAGAACTGATAACTGTTGAGGTAGACGTGTTCTTGAGTGGCGACCACGAATCAGCAAACGTAGGGTAGGACAGCCCTTAGACTAAATGGAGTGATGATATTCGCAAGGTGGTTAGTAGCGGCTGGGTGGCCGAGCATCAATCTCAGTGGTGTGCTATTGGAGAGGCCTATGTTCAGCAGTGGATAGGTTGATGATAACGATGATGATGATGATTATTATGATGATGAACTGATGTTCGATGTCGACAGTGTTGAGTTTAGATCAAGTAACAACAAAAGCTTCTTATTCTAATGAATGGATCCATCTTGGCTGGAGGAAGGCTTTCTCATACTCGCGACTTTGTCATCAAGTGCAATCCGCGAGATCAGTAGGTACTCAATATGGTCAAAAGTGTAGAAAGTCAGTTCAGTAGTGACCGTAATCGGAGTGTAATGTACCATTAAGACCACATTAAGGTGTCAACTGAACACCTCATAATATTTTCAATCACCCTTTTAAAACAAATCGAAATTACTTAAAAATGTATTGAATCATTCATCATATCTCGTACGAAATATCAATACCATATTGATAAAGTTTGACACTTTTTTGTAGACTGATTATGTTAAGCAATTCTATACGTGTGGTCTAATTCACTTTTAATAATTCAGAGTGCGCTGTGGTCGATGAATAAGCTTAGTATTAATAATGCCATAGATATGGTAATGTTATGATTTATGCCTATTACTGTCGGTGTGTTGATTAATTGTTAATTATATTTGCTAATCGTGTGATCTCGGTTCACAAAAAAGCGGTCATTCGCATCGGATAATGTTTGTTAATAGAATTTTAAATTTCGCTGTCATCAAATTGGTTCCACAGTGTTGCCGGAAAACATAACTAATAGAGAGACTGATAGACGAACTTCTGCATTTATGATACTTAATTAATAAGTAGAGATTCGAAAAGTTTCGAGAAAAGAAAACTTAGCAGCTACACTTAAGCTTTAAAAAATAATCCCTTCACTTCCCAAGCTCAAATCTTCTTTTTACTATACCGAATATAAATAAACGGTTTACCAGTTTAACTGTTCTCGGCTACCGATAGATTTAACTTTAACCTGATGTCAACTGGGAATACACAATTTTATTAAATACTAGCTTTTACCCGCGGCTCCGCTCGCGTTAAATTCTGCTAACCCACGTCAGTCCAGTCCAGTCCAGTCCATTCTAGTCCAGTTCCACTGTCCTACTGTCCCGCTGTCCCGCTGTCCCGCTGCCCCACTGCCCCACTGCCCCGCTGCCCCGCTGCCCCACTGCCCCAATGCCCCAATGCCCCGCTACCCCACTGCCCCGCTGCCCCGCTGCCCCAATGCCCCGCTACCCCACTGCCCCGCTTCCCCGCTGCCCCTCTGCCCCTATCCCACTGCCCCGCTGCTCCACTGCCCCGCTGCCCCACTGCACCGCTTCCTGCTGCCCCACTGCCCCGCTACCCGACTGCCCCGCTGCCCAGCTGCCCCGCTGCACCACTGCGCCACTGCCCCGCTAACCCACTGACCCTCTACCCGCTTCCCCACTGCCCCGCTGCCCCACTGCCCCGCTGCCCCACTGCCCCGCTACCCCACTGCCCCGCTACCCCACTGCCCCGCTGCCCCACTACCCCACTGCCCTCCACTGCCCCGCTGCCCCGCTACCCCAATGCCCCACTGCCCCGCTTCCCCGCTGCCCCTCTGCCCCGCTGCCAGTATCCCACTGCCCCACTGCCCCGCTACCCCACTGCCCCGATGCCCCTATCCCACTGCCCCGCTGCCCACTGCTCCGCTGCCCCACTGCCCCGCTGCCCAGCTGCACAGCTGCCCCACAGCCCCGCTACCCCACTTCCCCACTACCCCGCTTCCCCACTACCCCGCTGCCCCACTGCCCCGCTGCCCAGCTGCCCCGCTGCCCCACTGCCCCGCTACCCCACTGACCCACTGCCACGCTGCCCCACTACCCCACTGCCCCCCACTGCCCCGCTGCCCCGCTACACCACTGCCCCGCTAACCCCGCTGCCCCGCTAACGCCGCTGCCCAACTGCACCGCTGCCCCACTGCACCGCTGCCCAGCTGCCCCGCTGCCCCACTGCCCCGCTGCCCCGCTGCCCCACTGCCCCACTATCCCACTGCCCCACTGCCTGCCCCGCTGTCCCCCACTGCCCCACAGACCCGCTACCCCACTGCCTCACTGCCCCGCTGCCCCGCTGCCCCACTGACCCACTATCCCACTACCCCGCTGCCCCGCTACCCCACTATCCCCAGCCCCACAGCCTGCCCCACTGCCCCACTGCCCCGCTGTCACCCTGTCCCGCTGCCCCGCTATCCAACTGCCCCACTGCCCCGCTGCTCCGGTAACCCACTGCCCCGCTGCCCCACTACCCCACTGTCCCAACGTCCCACCGTCCCACTATCACTGTCCTACTGTCCCACTGTATGCCCCGCTGCCCCGCTGCCCCACTGCCCCACTGCCCCTCTGCGCCACTATCCCACTGTTCCGCTGCCCCACTGCCTCGCTGCCCCACGCCGCTGCCCCGCTGCCCCACTTTCCCGCTGCCTCGCTGCCCCGCTGCCCCACAACCTCACTGCCCCTCTGACCCGCTGCCCCGCGGCCCCACTGCCCCGCTACCCCACTGCCACACTACCCCGTTGCCCCACTATCACACTGCCCTCTGCCAGCTTCCCCGGTACCCCACAGCCCCGCTGCCCCGCTGGCAAGCTGCCCCACTGCCTCGCTGCCCCGCTGCCCCACGGCCTCGCTGCCCCGCTGCCCCACCCCGCTGCCACGCTGCCCCACTGTCCCGCTGCCTCGCAGCCCCGCTGCCCCACAACCCCACTGCCCCACTGCCCCGCTACCCCGCTACCCCACTGCCCCACTATCCCACTGCCCCACTGGCCCACTGCCCCGCTGCCCCGCTGCCCCAGTACCCCACTGCCCCACTGTCCCACCGTCCCACCGTCCCACTGCCACTGTCCTACTGTCCCACTATCCCACTGTCCCACGGCCCACTGTCCCACTGTTCCACTATATCACTAATCACTATCGTCCCGTCCCATGTCCCATGTCCTGTCCCATGTCCCATCCTATGTCCAGTCCCATGTGCCGTCCCACTGTCCTGTCCCATGCCCCTTTTCATGTCCCGTCCCATTTCCCGTCCCACTGTCCTGTCCCATGTCCCGTCTCATGTCCCGTCCCATTTCCCATCCCATGTTCCGTCCCCTGTCCCGTCCCCTGTCCCGTCCCCAGTCCCGTCCCCTGTCCCGTCCCCAGTCCCATCCCCTGTCCACTCCACTCCACTCCATCGTACATTACTATCCGCTCGTGCAAATGCATAGAAGCTTCGAACTGTCGGGTGAGTACGCAACCCACGAATTAATTTTTTTCTTTCTTTCTGTCTTTCTCAAAACCCATACCAGTTTTTAAGTCAGATCATCAGCTTTCAAACAAAAAAAAATCATCAAAATCGGTCCAGTAGTTTTAGCGTGATGCTGGAACAAACAAACAAACAAACAGACGCTAGACGTTTACAATTTTATAATAGTTAAGATTTATTTTAACAGTAGTTTTTGTTTTCACAGTCGATAATGCATCGTTCAAAGTCAAAGTCAAAAGTATTTATTTCGAATAAGCATTGACATACATTTTCAAAACGATAATTATGAATCTAGTTGCACGGTTCCAAAAAGTTGGTCCTATGGAGAAGAGCCGGCACGAAACTCCACGGATATACTCTTTTCAAATAATAATAGTACAGTGATTTGTTGCATGATTAATTGGAAAGAATTGTGTGAGAATAATGTAGGTTAATGACTGAGACAAATTCACTGAAGTAAACTAATTAATAATTAATAATGATTTTAAGTTTTGGCTCGACCATAATAGGAGGGAACCCAACGATCCGATACAGCATATTCAAGCTTGCAGCAAGTTCACGCGCCTACACCTTAGTATTATTACGTTATTATTTAGATTTCTACACCTACCTACTTTTCATTACCAAAGTGAAACATGATTTTGTCACTCAAGTGATGGATGGATGATTTAATTACCGAACTGTGTGCTCGTTTGTCACCGGCTGGCTGTAATACTGATAGAGTGAGTGCAACGTATCTGCTGCACGTGCCGATGTACCATCCATCATGGGATGTGAAGCTTTGAAGCGTGTTCATGTGATGTGTTGTACTTGTTGGTTACTATGTTTTATATAGATAACTAGCTGTGCCCCGCGGTTTCACCCACCGTGAGTCGCATCGCATCGCCCGCGCTTTTACTTCGTTTTCGCTTAGCATTCTATCTGACTTTTTTTCTTTTTGTTCGGCTCCTTAGTGTTGTAGCGTGATAGTAAATAGCCTATACTATTTCTCATAAATCTGGCTGTCATATACAAAAATAATTTTTCGATTCCGACTGGTAGTTCCAGAGATTACTGCGTTGAAACTAACTAACAAGTAATCAAACAAAAAAACTTCAGCTTTATTATATTATTTATAATCTAATTAGTATAGATGTCATATAAGTTTATAGTAGAGTTGATAGCAGCTAGAACAGCATTTATGTAAGCTTTACCAGTAGCAGATATGTCAACCACCACTTTTGCACCTCTGTGGTTGATAGGAACGTACTGGTGAATCAATTGTGTGCACTTTCAGTATTTGATTTTTTATTCTTATTATTTGAAAAGACACCTGCAGGCGTAGCATGACCGCTGTAGACAAAGCTTATGTCGACGGAAGAATAGACAAAATGACGTATTGTAGAAAGATTTCTTCCGTCCGTAGCATGCCGATGTCAATAATGAAGAAAAGAAATGTTTCTATACTTCGATCGACACATGTCTACAACGTCGAGCATGACGAACATATTTTCTCTACTTTTGACAGTTAGGGGTAGACATGTTTCTCTTCAAATAGAAGAAATTAGTCTACATCTCATGAGACCTAGACAAAATTATTCTTTAGTTTTATTAGGACTAGATTCTTGTTAAATTGGTTTCATTGGAGTTTTTGAAGAACAATAATAACATGTCGGGTTCTGCCAGGTGGACCGACGACCTAAAGAACGTGGCTGGGGGGGACTGGATGCGGAAGGCAGAGGACCGAGCGTTGTGGCGCAACTTGGGAGAGGCCTATGTCCAGCAGTGGACTGCGATAGGCTGAGTTGATTTCGGGTTCCTATCGTCGCTATCTCCTTAGTTATTATCAAAAACTAGCCTTTGCCCGCGTGTAATTCGTAATAAGTATCGAATGACTATCGTGCATCCTTCGGGAACTGTGTCTTCCCGGGATAAAAAGGTTTCTTTTATGTTAATGCACACCCTATGGTCTACGTGCTAATCTTCATCCAAATCCGTTTGGACATGATTGAAGGACAAACAAACAAACATCCATACTTTTGCATTTATAATAATATTAATTTACTTTGTAATAGTGATGCAACTCGAGTCCACTTTTACTCGAGTGACATCGAAAAAAAACGTACTCGAGTGAAAAAAATATCGACTCGAGTTCACTCGGACTCGATTCACTCGCCAATCACTCACCAAATAACTTTGGTTTTATGAACAGACCATATTTGCTCATTTTTATAAGCATATAATATTAATTTCTATATATAAATGTTGATTTTGTAAGACTGGCGATGTATTGAAATAAAACTTCAAACTTTTCGTTTTAATAAGCCTCAACTTATTGAAAAAATGAAAAAATAATGAATTCACGTATTATGACAGGTGACTCGTTAGAGGCGAGTGATCGAGTGACTCGTGAACCACTCGAGTGACTCGACGGGTCGATCATCAACATCATCAACTCAGCCTATCGCAGTCCACTGCTGGACATAGGCCTCTCCCAAGTTGCGCCACAACGCTCGGTCCTCTGCCTTCCGCATCCAGTTCCCCCCAGCCACGTTCTTTAGGTCGTCGGTCCACCTGGCAGGAGCTTTTGACGGCTCGATCACTCGATTAAAATTGTAAAATGACTCGAATGACACGAGTGGTAAAATCGGACTCGAGTCGCATCACTACTTTGTAAAACGCATCCTTCGACCTTGAAATTCATGACTAAAAAATGCGTATTTTTGTTGCTTTGAATTACGTACAAAATGTTTCAAAACTTATTCGATTCACCTTTTTTCTAGATAACGAAACGTAATAATATGGTAGGATTTGGTAGAATTAGTACGGCACTAGCTACGTTCCCGTTGCTATGGAAAAAGATCTGTCGCTTTGTCTACGTAGAAACTCGAGTCGACGGGTCGCCTCATGCTCGAGAAGAAGAGATATCTTGACGTATAGAAAGAGCTTTGTCTACTCTTGGAAGAATAGACATAGAATTGGTCATGCTACGCCTACTGGTTTATTCTTGATACTTTGACGCTCTTTGTTTTTTTTGTTTTATATTTTAAACAGTGTTATGTTATATAGTATTTGATTTTTTATTCCATTATTTGAAAAGACACCAGGTTTATTCTTGATACTTTGACGCTCTTTGTTTTTTTTGTTTTATATTTTAAACAGTGTCTTTAAATTGTTATGTTATATAGTATTTGATTTTTTATTCCTATTATTTGAACTATATATATATTATTTTTTTATTGACTGCCTCGTTGGTCTAGTGGTCGCAAGCGCGACTGCTGAGCGTGGGGTCCTGGGTTCGATTCCCGGGTCGGGCAAACTGTTATTGGGTTTTTTCATTAGGAAATTCTCAGTAGCAGCCCGGAGTATGGATTTGTGCCCGGTTAATGGCAATAGGCTCGCCCCCTATTACATGGGACTATAACATAACTGGCGAAATGTGGGTGTACTATACACTTACGTCACCATCACATACACGTGATGTTATGTTATGTGTTATTATTTGAAAAGACACCAGGTTTATTCTTGATACTTTGAAGCTCTTTGTTTTTTTTTTTGTATATTTTAAACGGTGTCTTTAAATTGTTATGTTACAGCTCGATCAATAGAAATAACGAGCACTGAAATCAAGCATGCATTTTCCATTCCAAAGAATCATAGCAACCATCGCGAACAGCGTCTCGATTACAAATTAAACTAAAATCGCTCCATTGATATTAATACGATACATTCAAAGCAATTGACGCCGTAAATGTTGACGATAAATCGTACGCGCACTAAATAAAATAACACGAGAATCGAACCCGCTACCCGGTAGCCGAGAGCTGTCTCTCACACACTCGCAACACCGCTTATCCTGGCAAACACAAAAAAAAAAAGGATTCAAGATTTATTGTGCATCGATCTTCAAATCGAACGGCGCAGTAATCTTATAACTATCTCACTTACTCTTTAAGGAAACAATGTACTATCTCGCTCTGTTTCATTCAATAATCGAAGCTCATACAGGATCGCTTTGTGATCTTATTTTCGATTAAAGTATGATGAATGAATGATTTACAATGTTATAATGTAAACGCCTTGGACTGGTCTTAGATTTAAGCTGAACTGGTTTTTTTGTTTGTTTGTTTGTCTATCGGTCTATTCCAATTAATAGTTTGAGAGCCAATATAATAAAATTTTATAGAGGGTTCCTATAACTTTCCATATTCTAAATACTTAATGAATTTATAACATAACATAACACACATAACATCACGCCTGTATTTCCCCAGAGGGGTAGGCAGAGGTGTATAATAACAGTACACCCACATTTCGCCAGTTATGTTACAAGTCCCAATGTAATAGAGGGCGAGCCTATTGCCACTAACCGGGCATCAATCCAAACTCCGGGCTGCTACTGAGAATTTTCTAATGAAAAAACCCAATACAACTTTGCCCGACCCGGGAATCGAAACCCAGGACCTCACGGTCAGCAGTCGCGCTTGGAACCATAAGACCAACGAGACAGTGAATTTGATATACTTGCATAATTAATAAATAAATAATATAAATATCTTTGGAACATTTTTACACAGCACCATCTAGTCCCAAACTAAGCAGAGCTTGTGGTATGAGTACTAGACAATGGATATAATACTTATATACTTTTTTTTTTGTAAATACATACTTATAATACATAAGCAACACACCCAGACCAACACAAACACATATGTTCATCACACAAATATTTGTGTCCTGTGGGAATCGAACCCACGACCTCGTTATCTGCAGTCCGACACTCGACCCACTAGACCACAGAGGTCGTCAATAAAAAAATAATATATATATAGTTCAAATAATAGGAATAAAAAATCAAATACTATATAACATAACAATTTAAAGACACTGTTTAAAATATAAAACAAAAAAAACAAAGAGCGTCAAAGTATCAAGAATAAACCTGGTGTCTTTTCAAATAATGGAATAATAAATTACTATAATATTTCATTAAGTCCATATACCTACAACATGTAATTGAAATAACTGAAAACTGAAAACCTCCTAAGGGCTCATTGTACTCATCCACGCATTAGAAACAACTTTTACTATAGGGCCAACCTTGGAATCGCAAAAAAACAGCTGCTTCATACATTTATGTTCATGTAACTCGACAAAATGTGGGAAACACAACAGCTGATTTGTTTTTCGCGAGTTCTGGATTGGTCCATGGTAAAAGTTGTTCATACTGATGAGTACAATAGCCCCTTAAGAGGTTTTCAGTTATTTTAATTACACGTTTTATCAATCAACTCAGCCTATCGCAGTCTACTGCTGGACATAGGCCTCTCCCGAGTTGCGCCACAACACTCGCACCTCTGCCTTCCGCATTCAGTCTCCCCCAGCCACGTTCTTTAGGTCGTCGGTCCACCTGACAGGGGCTCGACGCTGCGTTTGCCGATTCGCGTCTCCACTCAAGGACTCGTCTGCTCCAGCGGCCATCGGTCCTTCGACAGACATGGCCAGCCCACTGCCACTTCAGCTTACTGATCCTACAAGCTATGTCGGTTACTCCGGTTCTTCTCCGGATAATCTCGTTACGGATGTCCTTCAAAGAAACTCCAAGCATAGCTCGCTCCATAGCTCGCTGAGCGACTTTGAACTTGTGGACTAGCCCAACTGTCAGTGTCCACGTCTCGGCACCGTAAGTCATGACAGGCAGGACACGTTTTATGTAACTACCTAAAAAAAAAACATTCAAAAACGTTCCATACACATACACACAAAACACAAGTAATTTCAACTGAATTGTAACTGGTGGTTTGTATAGTCAGCAACGAAAGTAGGATATCGCTGTACAAAGTTTCAAAAGTGATTTGCAAAAGAAAATGTACCGCTTCATTTTTTTGTAATAAATTGTTATTGAATAGAGAATACTTTAATGACTAACATATTATTTACTAAAATATTTAAAGCAATGATTGGGTTCTATGATATTACCTAATTAATAACAATTTCAAAATAATCCTCGACTTATATTACTGATTGTGTTATGTAAGATAAAAAAAAAAAATCGTAAATGAAAATACCAAGTTATTGTTTATTTGTTAAGAATATTTAACTATTGTATGAATTTGTAGATTAGATAGCTATATTTGCACGCTTCGTATTTAAACGACGACCTATGTGTAATTTTAAGAATAATGTAAGCTTCTCATATAAGTGAACTGAATGTTCTTTTTGAGAATAAAGATTCTTTAAACCTAAGATCGCGTGCAACAGAACGCAGCGTTTTTGCCAAGAAACTATGATGTCAAATCTGTGCTTCGAAGAGAATAAACAAAATACTGAGAAGAGGCTCGTGCCCAGTAGTGGGACAGTAATGGGCTGATTATGTTATGTAATGCAAACAAAAGACTTCAAGGACTGTTGCAGAAAGTTTATCAAAATATGTGTGTGGTACATTGGGGATGCGTAAACAAAAGGCAATAGATACACAGTATCGATTTCTAATTAGCTTGTTTTTTTTTGTTGTTTTTTTATAGCTTGGCTATATGAACTTATGAATTACATATGATTGTAAAATAAAGTTTTGCATAAAGATATAAATTGTGGAAAGAAAAAATCGCTCACGAGCAGGATTCGAACCTGCGACTCCTGGCTCAGTACGCCAGTGCTTTAGCCACTAAGCTACCGTGAACACTGCTCGTGGTATCGAAATTATCCTCCACTATACGTCTTTGGGTGACGTCAGCGATATCTTATTAAGAAACATTGTTCATTAACCGACTCGACTAACTTTACAGTTAAATCAAAGTCGTATAGATACGTCGTCGTCGTTCGCTTCGCATGCGTAAAATGCGTTAAAATAATAAAATAAAGTTTTGCATCTTTGAAAAATGTGATTTTCAGACAAAACATCACTCATTTGTCATTTTGCCGTCTCTCCCGCTGGCATCATCTTTACTAAGACCTAACTTCTTCATATCACTATGGATATTCGTCAACTAGATGGCTTCGCCTCTCTTTTTTGTAGCCATGGAAAAGAACTTTATCACAACGTGGTATCTTGGTGTTGATGTTACGTGACTGAACCATCTTAGACTGTGTTAAGAATGAATAATCATTTTGTATCTATTGTAAGAGTGATTTTATTTAAAGATCTTATAAATTTAATTATGGTTACTATTTCAGTCCCAACGATTGATTTTGAAGTTTTCAGTTGGCCCGAACTTGCTGCGGGTATATCAACATCAATGTCATGTCAACTGTAGATGCGTTTGCGCATTACGTGTTTAATGAAGTAAGAATTTGTCATATTATTTGTTTAAATCGCCGTTTATGTGCTAATACCGGAATGCGTTCAATCGCCAATCGCCAGCGATTACACCTTAGAAAAAACATATAAGCTTAGCAATTCGTTTAAGTAGTTAATAGCTATAATCGGTGTAATCGGTCAAGCCGGTCCATCTCCATATAGAGAACGGTACATGAGACTAGGCTGCGCCCGCGGCTCCGCTCGAGACCTTGCCCGCACAAAACTTGACTTACTTTTACTGGCACTTGACCAATTTCTAGGCGTAATAATTTATAATCGCCAAAAAACAACCTTCTTAAGGGGTTATTAGATTATGTAATCGTAGCTGTAATTAATCTTCGTTTTGACCTCGATTTCAAAATATTCGTTGTGGTTATCCTCGTCCTGCAATATATCGAATAATTTGTTTGAACTGCATTCAAATTCAAATAAATTGGAATCTGATAAGGTAGACGAACCTATAATTGATACAGCTTGAAATTTTACTAAAACACAGACACACACACCCCTCCACACACATGATACTCCACACACAGAAAAAGATGATATAAATACCGTAAGATTCCCTAACTTTGCCCACAAGTCCTAACTTTGCCCACAAGTCCTACTTTTCCTGACGCATTAACTTGATATTTACACGCACTAATTCTTTATAACTGAACCAAAAGTTAGCGTTGTCATAGTTTTTAAATCTCCCCCCGGACGGAAATCATAGCTATTATAGTTTACTCAAAAAACAACTAGGCAAAGTAGGGCTTGTGGGCCAAGTTAGGGCAGTTTACGGTACTTGAAATAACGACAATCAGTATCAGTACGCAGTATCACTATCATTATCAGTGAATATCACTATCAGTATCACTATAACTACTCATGAACGAAGCTCACAATACATACATCATCATCATCATCATCATCATTTCAGCCGAAAGACGTCCACTGCTGGACATAGGCCTCCCCCAAGCATCGCCACAACGACCGGTCCTGTGCCTTCTGCATCCAGCGGATTTCCGCGACCTTCACCAGGTCGTCGGTCCACCTTGTGGAGGGCCTACCCACGCTGCGCCTTCCAGTACGCGGTCGCCACTCCAGAACTTTACTGCCCCATCGGCCGTCCGTTCTGCGAGCAATGTGCCCCGCTTACTGCCACTTAAGTTTGGCAATTCTTCGGGCTATGTCGGTTACTTTCGTTCTCCTGCGAATCTCCTCATTTCTACAATACATACAGTCTAGCTATAACTATTACCTATATAACGTCTTGCGCCTGCGCAGTTTGATAAACGCAAACATTTAGATCGTGCAATGGAACACGTTATAAATACCCTATAATGATTGATATTAGACCATTAAGGAAATATCGGAGGCTACTAAGAATAATCACGTTTATACTAATTTATTAAGAGTATAAATAAATTAAAAAATATATAGAATCATGATCGCTTCTTAATAGAACAACTATTAAGTACAGTCAACCGCATATCAAGCATAAAGTAACCATTATAAGTGGAACTGGCTTAGAATATAAGTTTCGTATAAGAAAAGCTCAGCTTATGCTGGTTTATTTTCCATCAATATGCGCTTGTCTGTACGTGTCTTGATAATATCGCATGCAGTAAGATTATAAGGTTTATTCCGTAAAAAAAATGTGTTAACCTAGATTTTAAAAAACCTTTTTTTAATAATACCCTGACACAATTTTACTGACGCTACTTTATAAATATTCTATAAATATTTCATGTAGTATTGTTTAAAATACACTGATAAAACTCAACAACTAATTTTATAAACATTGCATGCCTCGTTGGTCTAGTGGTCGCAAGCGCGACTGCTGATCGTGAGGTCCTGCGTTCGATTCCCGGGTCGGGCAAAGTGTTATTGGGTTTTTTCTTTAGGAAATTCTCAGTAGCAGCCTGGAGTCTGGATTTGTGCCCGGTTAATGGCAATAGGCTCGCCCCCTATTACACGGGATTATAACATAACTGGCGAAATGTGGGTGTACTTACTATACACCTCTGCCTACCCCTTCGGGGAAATACAGGCGTGATGTTATGTTATGTGTTATGTTATGCATGACTAAACTATTTTAATGAACACTTAGGTAATCGGACAAACCCATCATCATATCATTATATCATCATATCATGAAATCTTCACAATTGGACAAGTCCTCAGACTACGCCAGCATTAATTGATTTCTACAATAAATTGAAAACATATCGAAACCACGTTGCAACACAGAGATGCTGCTTTCCACATAATTGGAAATGAGATGGCGGTATAACTCTAAAATGATTTTAAATCGACACCTGATACGATGCAGAAGGATAAAGTATCTAGCAAATCGTTATTGAAGATAAGGCGGGCCGAGGTCGCGCCAAATCACTAGTCTAGGAAGCTGCTATGGTGCGGAGTGATCGCGGGAGCGGGGCAACCTGACTTTTGAAGCAGTGGAGTTTCCTACACAATTTTATCTGTTTGCTTCTTGATGAACCTATGAAGATTTTACCTGTTTATTTATCTAGAAGATTTATGAGTTGTTATATGTTATGTGAAGTCTCTCCCGCTTCCGTTTGCTCTACGTACACTCATCTACTCACATTTTAGGCGAGCCAGCAGTAATTATACCTGTTTACTTCTTACGATACTTAGAGCTTTGTATGGCTCTGTATGATTTCCCTCCCACTTTTGCTCCCACTCGCTCCACGTACAGTCGCCTAGCTGTGTATGGCACGGTATTATTCGCTCCCGCTTTCGTTTCCGCTCGCTCCACGTACAGTCGCCTACACATATTTTAGATGAGCCAGCAGTAATGTTACCAGTTTGCTTATTACGATTCTTACAGCTTTGTATGACACTGTATGATTCCGCTCCCACTCACTCCACATACAACAGTCACCTACTTGTATTTTCGGCGAGCCAGCATTAATGTTACCTGATTGCTTATTATGGTACTTACAGCTGTGTATGACACAGTATAATTTCGCTCCCGCTCACTAAACATACAACAGTCGCCAGCACATATTTCAGGCGAGCCAGCAGTAATGTTACCCAATTGCTTATTACGATACTTAGAGCTTTGTATGACAATGTATGACTTCGCTTCCGCTCTCGCTTACGCTCGCTCCATGTTCAGTCGCCTACACATATTTTAGGCGAGCCAGCAGTAATGTTACCTGTTTGTGGGGACATTCCGACGACGTTGCTGTTGAAATCGACGCGAACCAGATTGTTTACGTTTTAGATAGAGATAGCTGAGCACGTGAGATACTGGCGCGATTAGCTTAACGTGGATACGCTACTGTTTTAGTGGAGTAGAGCAACAAATGAGTTCTGATACGCCGAGTTAAATAAATTGGAAATTGGTCGCAATTTTTGTTAATCCATAACAGTTTTACGGTTTGTAGAAACGTCTTACGGAAGGCTGTCGATAAATAGTGAATGAAACAACGGTTGTTAACTCAAAAATTTGATGGTCTTTAATTAGACAAGAATACAAACAAAATACACGGGGAACCAGTCACATAATAAGTATCTAAAACAAAAACTACTCCGACATACAGAGGGATTAGAACCATTTTTCAAACATAAAAACATATCATAATACCAACAAACAATCCGTCCCATCCACTCAGCTGCCACCGTGCCAGTTTCAATAAGTTGCCATACTGGTCAGACATCAGTACCGGGCGACCTTCCTTGGCGACAGGTCAGTCCGTCGAATGGCGACTAATAGAGCGGCTTGAAGCCAGCACTGGCCGCTAGTCCAGTCTTGCGAAATAAACAACCTGCGCTCTGCCATCCTGACTGGACACTCATTGAAAATAAGTAGGAGTTCAAATTAAGAACAACTAGCTGATGGGATTCAAAATAAGAACGGTCATTGTAACAAATCAAATTAAAAATGATTAGGTTATGGTCATTGATATTTTGAGCATGAAATCTACAACGTAATTGACATTATGCTAGTACTAGCCGCCACTATGTTATTCCAGTAAGTTTATAAGCCTTGCAGCTACTCGACTGTCCAGTTTGAGAGGGTAATTTTTTTTTCTAACTGATGACACAGGTCGTTTTAGTTAAAGTAAAATCAATCATCTGTCTGATCGGGCTCATCTACATGAGCTTCAAGCTACCAACTGGTGAGATGTTGCGCAAGATCGTGCAAAGTAGAGAGTTCTCGTTTCGGAGATCATGGCTCTTTTTGAGTCGTTGAGCCTGAGGAGTTAGTAAAATAAAAAAATAAAAAAATCATAATTTCTCGCCATGTGTAAATAAATCATTAAGTATCAATGTTAAAATCAATAGCGCAAGGCAAGTGATGCTAGGAGTGGTCGACAAGTCCGATAAAATAATAATAATAAATATCTTCGGGACATTTTTACACAGCACCATCTAGTCCCAAACTAAGCAGAGCTTGTGATATGGGTACTAGACAATGGATATAATACTTATATACTTTTTTTTTTTGTAAATACATACTTATAATACATAAGAAACACCCAGAACAACACAAACACTTATGTTCATCACACAAATATTTGTGTCCTGTGGGAATCGAACCCACGACCTCGTGATCAGAAGTCGGACACTCGAAGCACTAGACCACAGAGGTCGTCAAAATCCGATCTCCGAATACTTGCAAAAAATACTCGTACATTGACGTTTCGATTATCAAATCGGATTGAGGGCAAGTTTAAAAGGCAAGACCAGTCTACTGGTTACAGCCGATGTACTGAGCCTCTTTGCCGACAGTGATTAAGTCAAACGAAGTCAAACGATTGATGATCAGGAATTGAGAACAATCACACCGGTTATGACTGATAAGACAAGGAATATTAATGGTAGAGCTTAGTTGAAGTTTAAACTAGTGACGTTGATAACAGGGCAAGTTATGAAGTCACCACCTGCGACCTACATCACTGGTAACCAAGTAGTAGTAGATTGGTAATCTAAATAATCTTCCCATTACAACCGGCTGAACTCTCATGAGGCAGCTGATTCACATGAATGGAGGATTAGACCAGCGTCGTGTGTGGGCAGATCTAGACGTAAAAGCTCTATAAAACATGAACTTGATGAGGTTTCTATACTACTGACCAGTTCATGATAAGATTAGTAAGCCTTGCTTTCGATTTGATACTAGAATTATTTATAATTTTCCAAAATTTTTAGCAATTGCTGTATATAAAAATAAAAACCTGCAGCTTAGGCTTCAAAGTCAAAGTCAAAGTATTTATTTTGCGTAGAATAGGTTGGTTACAAGATCTTATGTAATTATGAAAAACATAATAATGCTCTCTATTTTGCTAACATACATAAAAAAAAAAACAAAAAATTAAAAAAAAAAAAAAAAAAATGTTTAATGTTTTGTTTGTTTATAATGTTTTCTTCGAAAACATCATCATCATCGTTATCATTTCAGCCGACAAAAATCCACTGCTGGACTTAGGCCTCCCCCAAGCATCGCCACAACGACCGGTCCTGCGCTTTCCGCATCCAGCAGTTTCCCGCGACCTCCCACAACCCAGTCCTTTTTTTGTACGTCTGTGGTCTAGTGATTTGAGTGTCGGACTGCTGATCACGAGGACGTGGTTTCGATTCCCACAGGACACGAAATATTTATGTGATGAACATAAGTGTTTGTGTAGGTCTGGGTGTTTCTTAAGTAGGTATTATTAGAATGTATTTACAAAAAAAAAAAAATGAATAGTAAGTCCATTGTATAGTACCCATAGCATAAGCTCTGCTTAGTTTGGGACTAGATGGCACCATCTAGTCCCAAACACAAAAAAAAATAGTGTGTAAAAATGTCTCAAAGATATTTATTTATTTATATCCATTATAATAAAACAAGTTTAACCGGATTACATCGCGTATATTATTTAAATTGGTTTTCCTGACGTTTCGAAAGCTTTGTAGTATTCGTGGTCGTAGGAAGACTAACGGCCAAAATTAATATCCAATCTATCCACGATTTGCCGTACTAGGGATAGGAATTTGACATAAGCTCCATACAAAATATGTCAAATTTCTATCTCTAGTAGGGTAAATTGTGGATCGATTGGATATTAATTTTGGCCGTAAGACGACAAGCGACTAAGCCAAGCGAGTCTTAGTCTTCCTGCGACCACGAACGCTGCAAAGCTTTCGAAACGTCAAAAAACTAATTTAAATAAAATACGCGATGGAATCCGGTTAAACTTGTTTTATTATAATGTGTAGTGATCGCGAAAACCTAAGAAATTATTATTATATCCATTGTCTAGTACACATAGTACAAGCTCTGCTTATTTTCGGGCCAGATGGTGCTGTGTAACAAATGACCCAAAACATTTATTATTATGTATAAAAAACGTCCCAATACTCAGATGAAAGTATAAAGAGTGATGCTGACACGGATGAAGTACTATTTGGCTTGTAAATCAATATAATTAGGGACGTTAAATTCCTGTTAACACCTCCCGGTGATTACGATGTCGTGATCGTAAACGAGCGCCCACTTTGTACATTTCTGCATACATATACATAAATTACATTGCTGGCCACAGTCCATATGCATGCCAAGGGCCCGCTACCTGCTCCACGATGGAATAAAAATAGATTTTATTATAATTATGGACAAGTCACGTTAATTACGTACATAGCGAAGGTTGGCTAATTATAATTATGAAATGTCCAATAATTGTTGACGACAACTGTACGTAACTATAACTGTACGTTAACTGTGTAATTTTATAATTATGGAGTATGAAGATGTGGAAAAATGTAAAGCAATATTAAAAATACATTAAAAAACTCTGTTATGGTTGCAAAATGCTATACGTACAATTTAAAATGAAACCAGCTTGAATCTTTTAATTAACTAATTGTAAGGCTTTCCGTCCGAAGGCGCGCTGGGTTGATGATATCGCCAAAGCCGCAGGAAACACCTGGATGAGGGACGCACAAGATCGAAGAGGCTGGCAAAAACGAAAGGAGGCCTATACCCAGCAGTGGGTGATACCGGGCTAGAATGATGATGATGAAGGCTTTGGTACAAATGTTGATTACGTGTTTGTTAGTATCTATTTGTGATACATGTCAATAAACAACGAATGAATGAATGAATGAATGAACATTTTATTTGTTTAAAACATGAGTATACAATACAATGTGTAAGCACATGCATTTAAGGTGTTTAAATAGTAGGTATAGCAGCTACAATGTTTTGCCACTGCGGGCGTACAAATACTTTTGATTCTAGGTAACATTGATACTTGCTAAAACATGCAATTCTTCTTGTTCTACATTATATAAAATGAATTACCTATTGCAGAAGACACGATAAGTATAAAAAGGTATGAAAATCGAATATAATGTCAATGTAATAAAATTAGGCTAACAATGTCATGACCGACGACCTGGTAAAGGTCGCGGGAATCCGCTGGATGCGGAAGGCACAGGACCGGTCGTTGTTGCGATGCTTGGGGGAGCCCTATGTCCAGTAGTGGACGTCTTTCGGCTGAAATGATGATGATGATGATGAACAATGTCATGATAAGTAAAATGTCAGTGGAAAATTAAAACAATAACAAAAATAAGATGTCAAAATACAGTTCATCGGAGAACCATGTTAAGTTACTCCATCTCAACAGTTTTTAGGTGTAATTCTTCTCAGTTTTCATCTACCTGAACACTACCTACCTACCTACCTACCTACTTTTGAAGGCTTATCTTTATAAATAGATAGATAAACGTTTATGCAGCACAAAACAAGACACAAGACATGATTTTTTTTTTTTGCAGTGCACAACACATAACATAACATAACATCATGCCTGTATTTCCACGAACGAATGTATTTGTATTTTTTTTGCAGGAATCTTTTACAAATAATAGTTAAGAAAAGAAAAAACAGACCGAAAAGTATTTCACAGCAGCAGCTGTTGAGGAAAACGAATATAATCCTTTTCATATTTTGCGACCTTTAAATAACCAAGTTCGATGTATTATTATGTGTCTATAGGATTGTACCAAATGGGATAAGGGCAGGAGGATGTTGGGGGTCCAGTTCAGTATGCACCAGGTATTACAGCTGACGCTGGTAATCTCTCTTGTCTTTTATTTCCTATTTTTACTTTCCATTGCACTGGGAAATCATCAAGCTTTTTGTAATCTTCTTCCATAAAACCAAACTCACACACACAATTGTATGCACACACGTACACACATACTTATCTCTTTGAACGTCTGTCACCACTCAACTTTCCAGCAGTTTCGATTTCAGTTATAAGCAACCCATCCGTTTTATTGCTTGTAACACTTAAACAACGTTTAGGTTTATAAATAGCCGGCCGGTCCAGCGGGTCGCATATCATTTCTAGCTTTCTGTACGACAACGTTGTGCTAATACCTTTAGTAGATATGAATCTATGTGCCTACAAGCTTCATTCAATTGATGATTGGCTAAATTATTTATAGTTTTATTCGTTTGTAAGTCGGTAAGCTCTAAAGCAATGATAGCCTAGCAGTTGGACGCTTACCTCCATTCAGCATTGTCTGAGTTTGAACTCAATCGTAGCTCTGCTTTTTTGGATTCATGTGCAGATCAGAATTTTATATTCACTTGCTTTAACGGTGAACAAAAAACATCGTGAGGAAATATGCACACCTGAAAGTGTTTCATACAGTTCTCAATGGTGTGTGTAGTCCGCCAACCCGCACTAGGCTAGCGTAGTGGACTAAGCCCTTAGCCGTCTCGTACTGAGAAGAGGCTCGTGACCAGCAGTGGGACAGTAATGGGCTGGTTATGTAAGCTCTAAAAGAAGTGATAACCTAGCAGTTGGACGCTTCACCATACAGGAGTTTCTGAGTTCGAACTCAATTTTACCTCTGCTTTTTTGGATTCATGTGCAAATAAGAATTTGATTACAATTAGGAGTCTATGTTGATTAAAATTGTATATTATTGTTATTGTGTGCCTCTGGCTGTAGTAAACAAACCATTTTTCTTTCTTTCTTTTCTTTCTGATTATAACTTGCTTTAACGGTGAAGGAAAACATCGTGAGCAAACCTGCACACCTGAGAGTGTTCCATATAGATCTTGATGGTGTGTGTAGTTAGCCAGCCTGCAATAGTCAAGCACAGTGGACTCTGGCCTGAACCCAAGAATAAGATACTAGATTATTCCCAGAAGTGGGCTAGATTTTAAAAGAAGATAGAAAGGAAACACATTAACAGTCAAAATAAATATATCCACGATTTGCCCTACTAGAGATAGGAATTTGACATAAGTTCCATACAAAATATGTCAAATTTGTATCTCTAGTAGGATAACTCGTGGATAGATAGGATATAAATTTTGGCCATTATTCGACATAGGACAGTCACAGCACAACAGTTAATAAATAAATAAACAAAAAGGCTTATTTTTGTACCTACATAATGTGTTTTTGAGTATGCCGAAAGGGTAACCACCTCAGCATGTGCTGGGTATGGATTATCCAGGGCTGATTTTCAGTTGGCACCCTAACCCCCAGTTGGCTGGTTGATTGTTATGTTATGTACCTTGCCTATGTATGTATGTGAGCGCTAAAGACACACTTTTGCTTTAATCGTCCTTCGTTGCTTTCAATCATCAAATAGCCTTAATTTTCCAGTCCACTATTGAACATAAGCTTCGTCAAGAATAAATAGTTGAAGTATTAGGGCTGACCAGTCTCGCCATCTATTTGTGTGACAGGGTGGAAGATCAGATTTAAACCATTTAAACCATTTATTTTGCCACACATACACAAAATATACATATTACATGCAAAGGTAACAGGACAAATTAATGAGAACACAACATGCATACAACATAATACCAGGCCCCTCAGAAAGTATTGCGAAAAAAAGTTTTTATATATGGGAGACTGGCCAGTTATAATGTTTTTCGAAAATATGATTATTTATAAGTAAAAATAAGTAAGTTCCAATTTCAAAATTTCCCTCCATATTTTTTGCGAGTTAATTCAAAGTATTGTGTCTCACTGAAATATGGATCTGCGCCGGGAACATTTTAGAGCTATGATTTTATACGATTTCAAGTGTCGCCTGAAACCGGATGAATCGTACGACAGACTTCAAATGGCATTCATGGATGAAGGCCCTTCCAAGGCAACCGTGTATCGTTGGTATAACGAATTCAAGCGCGGTCGACCAACTTTGGGGGATGACGAAAGAAGCGGTCGCCCTTTGACGGCTGTTACCGAAGAAAACGTGCTAGCAGTGAAAAATTTAATCCAAGACAATAGGCGAATTACATATCAGGAGATTCAACACATATTGAAGATTGGATCGGGAAGCGTTCACGAGATTCTACACAGCCATCTTCGCGTGAGGAGGATAGTATCACGCTGGGTGCCGCACAACCTCACCGATGCTCAGAAGCAGGCCCGGGTGGAATGGTGCCGTGATATGCTTAACAAATTTGAAGCAGGCTGGTCTCGGCGTGTTTACGACATCGTTACAGGTGATGAGTCCTGGATTTATCAATACGACCCAGAAACCAAGCGCCAGTCGACTGTTTGGGTGTTTCAAAATGAGCCAACGCCTACCAAAGTGAAGCGATCTAGAAGCGGGGGTAAGATTTTGATCGCTAGCTTTTTTAATTTGACTGGCCACTTGGTATCAATTCCCTTACGGGATCAAAGAAGCATTAATGCCGAATGGTATACTACCAAATGTTTGCCAGAAGTTTTCTCTGTTATAAGCAACAAGCGACCAAACACAGGGCTCCGCGGGCTACTGCTCCACCACGACAATGCACCTGCGCACACCGCACTCAAAACGAGGGACTTCCTGGACAGCACGCCAGTCAAACTCCTGGGTCACCCTCCTTACAGCCCTGATCTAGCACCGTGTGACTTCTTTTTATTCCCAAAAATAAAAAATCAGCTCAAAGGGATACAATTTTCGTCGCCGGAAGATGCGCTGGCTGCGTTCGAGCAGGCTGTAAACGAGGTGTCTGCGGCGGACTGGAAAAAGTGTTTTGAAAACTGGTTTAGGCGCATGAATCTTTGTATAGAGGCTGGTGGAAAGTACTTTGAAAAGATTTGATAAAAATATATGTACGTATAGAACAATTTTTTTTAGTTTCGCAAAACTTTCTGAGTGTCCCACGTATGTGTGGCAAGGGATCCAGCTCAGTATTTGCTGTGCATGTAGGTATGCACAGCACTGATTTTCAGCTGGTCCCTCCCAAGTGAAATTTACGCGCACCAGATTTGTGAATGACAAACGAGTATAAAGGTACTTCCAAAAATATGATCTCAGACTGCAATTTTTTTCAAGTAATTTATTGTTAGTAAATTGAGTATAGCTTAAAACCTATTTCATTAAAAAGCTTGAAATAATCTGTAATTTTTTCCCGTTCACAGATCATCACGGAAATAAACGTAAGTTAATTATTTTTTATCTTATTAAATAATTATCTTTTATTTATTTATCGCCATGTCAAGTTTAAGAAACATGTTGGGTGACATGTTGGTTCTCTAATGGTGTACAATAAACCCACTAAGTTTTACGATGACAATCATTGCGCTAGCATTCATTAGTGGCGGGTCGCGGTCGCGGGCTTGGATACCAAAAACCATAAAAACGTATTTATTCGATCTTGTAAATACGTTATAATGAATAATTAATATATTAATGGTCACAAGTGACATCTTTATTGCTGGAATAACATATATTTTTGTTTGTGAAAATAGAATTTATTGGATGAAACGAATAAAAAATTCAGGTACAGTTATGATTTAATTTGACAATAAAATTATTATTGAAAAAGTTTTTTGCTTAGTTGGTGTTTGAATTTGTGATACCTGTTTGGCGATGTAATCTAATTAAAAAAGAAACGAATAAGAATATAAATTTCAAAATATTAGACAGCTATGTTCTCATATTTATTAACTGTGTGGTTTCATTCGTGCGACTTCCCAATAACTACCTACCAGGAAAGCTGAGGCATCTCAAGGAATAATAGATATAGTTATTCCTTAATATAATAGAAGATTATACTGTAGCCACCTATCTTGTTGTCATGGTTGGCCAATGTGGCTTTAGGACTCTCCTGTAAGATTTTCCTTCGAGGTCGGTCACAAACTATCTAGTGTCATAAAGGCTAGCAGGAAAAACTTTGTTATCCCGACAAAAACTCTACTACGTAACAGGAATTCAATGCATTTATATCAGTATCAATTCACAATAAAACACTGCATTGTAAACATTCGCTTCTAAAACAATTAACTTTTTAGAACAATTAGCGTTATCAGTAGCGAAATTAACCAGCAGTAATGTCGTCGTGACGTGCGCATGTGAACGTGTGAAATATGAAGTTATTGTAGCACGAGTTAGAGCCATGATAACGTTTTATCACCCACAAATGTTGTACAATCTCACTGTAATAACGAAATAACCTTGAATTTATAGTCCTCTTTACGAAACGAGCGGGGTACCGAACGCAGCGCAAGTGTGGTGCCTTTAAGTTGGACAGTAGGAAGTTAGAATAAGAGATTACTAAAGATTTGAAAAAAAAAAAAATATTGAAAATTTTGAGAATATTTCTGGCCCTGTTCTTATATTTTTAAAGCTATTTTTCAGTAAGTAATTATAAACACGATCGAATGATTAATAATATCACATAAAATTAATATTTTTTTAATATTTTTCCTTCATTAAACAGATTCCCCCCTTTTTGGGGGAGGCCTTTATCCAGCAGTGGACGTCTTTCGGCTGAAATGATGAAACAGATTCTTACGACCACTGCCTTTAAAAAAAATTTAAAATTCCAGTTTGTTTTTATTAATTTCCGGTATTTTAAAAAGGAACATTATTCATAATCATTTATTGCTTTCACTTCTGAACACACACACACCTTCACATACACCTTCGTGATGCAGTAGAATAATAGTATCAAACATGAACCCTGCTAGGGCACAGCAACATCTGGTTATCCAGATTCTATAGTCTAAAATTATCTATATACCTAAATTAAATAACTTTATTACAAAACTATACCTACACAACATAGTTCTTAGTCAATTATTTATAAACCATATCTTGTCAACTCACTATTAATTTGTTCATTCATTTTAACATAATTTTAATTCAATTATTATTAAACCAGTTTTTAAATTCTAAATTAAATAAATTTATTAAGAAATATACATAACATAATTTAAATTCAATCACTATACCACATGTTGGTGACTAACCTAATATTTTTACACACATATACACATAGGTAAGTTCATGTTGGGATCTCACAATTTAAAATTAGTTAACATTAAAATTATGTTAATAAACCCAATACATTATTTGTTTAATTACTCCCTCCCAAACCCGCTAATTTCGACTTATAATAATGATTTTACCTTTTTATGGTCAATAACCTGTAAATTGTGACGTCTTTTTCACACGTTCCACTTGTAGGCACAGTCGATATATAAACATAAAAAGTATAACTAATCGTGTTTGCTGTCGGTACGGCACCGCGATGTTCACCGCGGGGACACAGTCTCAAAGTTTTATTGGCCCATAAACTTGCCGAGCGGCCGGTATCCGGTATCTAGCACCGGTACCCGTTACTTTAGATACCGAATTTATTTCATCAAACGCACATCTCTACTCTCGCTGACCGTGCTTTTTAAGGTAGTTTCTCACTGTTTGCTTCTACTATTTTTCGCATAACATCACTTCGCTTGTGTTATTGTAGGTAGCATAGCTTAAATTGCATTGCTAGCATTTTTTAAGGCTTTACCTAGTTGATTTTATCTTAATTTTATGTACAATTTTATCAGTTTATGTTATTTGTGACTAACTGGAAAACTAGAAACATTTCTAGTAGGTAAGTTCTAAAGTTCTGAACCTTTTATTTTGCATTGTACAGCTATAATCTTTACAGCTTCTCCCACTAATTTCTGGCCAAGTTTTAAGTGGAATACCACCTCAAACGTCGTCATAGCGACCCACCGGTAAGTAACTTTGTCCATTACGTCCAACATATTGGCATTAAACTCTGCTCAAGTGGTGAAATCTCTAAAATCGCTTACACTGTGAGTCGCCTTAATACGCGTTTTAGATATTATTAACAGGCTATGTTTTTAGTACTTTACTTTAGTGTTGTGGATATCCGTTGATCTGGGAGTAAGAGGGATCCATACAATGTAGGAGCTGAATCAGTTCGGCTATTGCTGAGCTCTGAAGCTTTGAACAATTGAACTTATACCACCTTACTAAAATATCGGTCTTAGCAAGAGGTTTGGCCTAAGTCGAGGTTAAATACCTTTTTTATGAAATGTTTGACATTATACTCGAACGAGTATCTCAACATGGTCTTAACTTTTGTAATAAGGAGCACATACTTTGATATTTTTTAAGCTTCATACAATTGTTGCTGACTTGCATGGAACCTACTAAAAGATTGATACATTAGGTCAGTGTTGCCAAACCTGGGGTCCACGGAACCCTGGGAGTCCGTGAACATATCCCAGGGGGTCCGCAGGTCACATCAATAAAAATAAAAAGTCAAACAATAGATCAGTCACAAAAGAGCAATAAAAGAGCCTCCACGAGTGACGATATTTAATTGATCGTCCGGCGCACCCTGGGCAGTCAGCCCCGCTACCAACCTGCTGACTGGCTAATCTTTACACCACGACATGAGCTATTATCATTATGTAGCTCATGTCGACACGATAGAAGAAGAAGTCACAAAATGGATAAAAAGCCTTTCAGCATCCACTATAGTAAATGCTCATCGGAAGACAACCTAATTGAAAGATTCCAAACGCAAATAATCATCATCATCATCATCAACTTAGCCTATCGCAGTCCACTGCTGGACATAGGCCTCTCCCAAGTTGCGCCACAACACTCGGTCCTCTGCGTTCCGCATCCAGTCCCATGCACTAACATCATGCAACATCACCCACTGCGGTCACCAACCCGCCTGCCCAGCGTGGTGACTATGGGCATACATCCCAAACGCAAATAAGTCTTCAATAAACCAGGCAAGAGCTTAGCTCTTATACTCGTAAATTGTCCTTGAATCGCCTTTTATGATATCTATCAACCATTATTGATATTGGTATCTAAATCCAGTAGTCACCCAGTTCCTTATGATATGCAAAAGCTGCTCCAACCAAAGCGCAAAGCCACAAACATTCGATGAACAAAATGTTTAGCGCGTTACGTGTTTGACATGTTATTGCGAGAGCTCATACAATACAATAGCAACAATACGCGAATAACTGTGAGCTGTGACACAGTTGTTCTGTTGGGAAATAATGCCAAAACGTTAGCTGGATAAAATATGTTAGGTAGAGGTATTATATGATGACGTAATGTACGCCTTTTTCAAAAATGTTTTATACTTGGACGCAAAAGGCTTCAAATTTCTTATTTATAGGGTTGCGTACCCAAAAGATGCCAACGGGACCGTATCATTAAGCCTACGCGCCGTCAGTCTGTCCGTCTGCTTGTCTGTCACAGGGCTGTCTTCTTAACATTAATAGTTATCAGTTGAAATTTTGGCAGAATATGAGTGTTACATACATCTATCATGGCAAATACTAAAACTAATAAAATGTTTAAATCCAAAGGGATCCACAAGAAACCTTTGAAAAAATAAGTATTTTTTCAAAGGTATTTGTTCCTACGATATCTTAAAAACTAATACATACAAGCGTAAAACTTGGTGTGATTGTAGTGCATACACAATAATTAAATAAGAAATAATAAAGAGGAT
The DNA here is from genome assembly GCA_949699075.1 of Asteroscopus sphinx. Taxonomy (NCBI): domain Eukaryota; kingdom Metazoa; phylum Arthropoda; class Insecta; order Lepidoptera; family Noctuidae; genus Asteroscopus; species Asteroscopus sphinx. The sequence goes on from OX453006.1 coordinate 777,741, forward strand.
ATGTGGGGTGATACGGAACCTTACCTTAACTTAGTGCGCGAATTCACGAGTTATTCAAGCAACACATTTGTGTGTAGGAATCTCTTGCAATATGATCTATGACCACAGTCACATTCTGCCTAAAGGGATTGTAAATTATAACCTAGTAATTTCGTACAATAATAATTTCGAGAGATTTTGTTTGTTAAAAAACTCTCGTTTGACCTCAATAGCTCATAACAACCACCTGTTGATGCCAAAATCCAGAGAAAGCATTCCTCTGCTCGTATTTTAAATATGATATTCCTTGGTCGCCTTCCAGTTCAGCCATAAATGGAGTACTGTTGAATAGCAGTGTAAAATCATGAAAAACACTGTTACCTTCCTAGGGTAAATGTTGTTTTAATATTAGTTTAATATTAGTAAGACAAATCGTATCTTCAATATTTTTGATTGGCCATCAAAGAAAACATCGTTCCATACATCCACACAAAATGACATCTGTGTTTTGTGGTTCGAGTGTCGGACTGCTGATCACGAAGTCATGGGTTCGATTCCCACAGGACAGAAATATTTATGTGATGAATATAAGTGTTTGTGTTGGTCTGGGTGTTTCTTATGTATTGTAAGTAAGTATTTGCAAAAAAAAAAGTAGTATATCCACTGTCTAGTACCCATAGTACAATGGGTTAAACCCTAACCCCTAAGCTCTGCTTATTTTGGGATAAGATGATGCTGTGTAAAAAGGTTCCAATAATATTTATTTATAGAAACTACAAACTGTAAATTTAAGTAGATATATCAAAATTACCAAAGATTTTTTGTGGGCCATTAACACCCATGATCGCAGTTTTAACGTTGTTTATAATTGAATAACACCCATTGAAGACACCATTATACGGTTATAGTGATAAAGAATACCATCTTCATAAGTTTGATTGCTTTTTCGACACGTTTTCTGATGGATTCGATCAACTGATTGCTAATAATAACAACACAATGCTTCTATCGTTCGAATGAAGCATTATTGTAACAGAACTGAACCCATTGACTTGCTTTTAAGTTTTAGAAGTGAGTTTGGTAAAAATGATGTCGCAAATAAAGAAAAAAAAACAGTAGGTAACTTACTTTTAAAGTCATGCTCCAGAAGGAGGCTACAGAGCGGGATCGGGAGAGGGCTGACCCCGCTCGGAGACGAAGGCGCCGGGGAGGCAACCGCCCTGGCGCAAGGCCCAGATAGGTCGAAACGCTGGATCCCCTGCATCATCATCACACATCTGGAATCGTGATCGCCACCACCTCCGGGATCGTGGACGCTAAGAGTTGGGGTCTCGAGGCGTTTCTGGGGAGGATAGCATTACGTGGTGGTCGCGTGCTGCTGTGAGGGAAACAGTATTGTATTCCAGGACGTGCCAGAGGCGTAGCACTAGAGGGCACCGGCGCGCTCCATTGGAGTTCCCGGAGCTCCTCTATTTTGTTCTGGGGATGAACACCGTGTGGTTTTAGTCGGTAAGGGTCCGACATATCCCTCCGCTTTCCCCAGATGGAGGATATCTATGAGGATATCCACCCTAAAACAAAAAAAAGGTTACTTACTTACGTCGTAACTATACTTAAATTGGTGGCAATATAGTTTAAAAAATCAGCATAGTTTTGTGGATTGCGTAGGAGTCAAATTCCCGCAGCCAAATTGTGTAAATCACTCGCGATCTTGTGATCGATGGTTTCAATTTTCATTATGTCTTGACAATCCGCTTTAAGCAGTGATAGCCTGGTGGTTGAGCGCTTTGCCTTCCATGCGAGAAGGTCTGAATACGAACCCGGCCCGCACCACTAACTTCTCGAATTCATGTGTGGATCAGAATTTTATTATCACTTGCTTTAACGGTGAAGGAAACCATTGTGAGGAAACTTGCACACCAGAGAGTGCTCCATACAGTTTTCAATGGTGTAATGGTGGCATTGTTTATAAGGAATAAAACTGACTGAAATCATGGCCACTTCAATTATATCAATTCAGAAATATGAGAATATTACACATAAAGGTTTTTTTCCTATAAAATGTTTTGCAAGTAAAGACGCATGAGACCCAAGTCCAAACCACAGGAAACCACATTGCAAACCACAACAAAAAACACATGTAACTACAACTGTACAAACAACATGATTGAATCCATTTCCTTGCACAAAATTACTAACAATTTCACACAAATGATAGACAAACGTCTGTTTCCGACACGATGGCGCAGTTTTTTGGCACATCGATTATTCGATTACTCGATTGTTCCGTGGCTAATCGATGCCCACGCTAAGGATTACACCGCTATTAGCTGCCATCCTCGAAGGCCGGGTAATGCCTTCCGGCTTATGGCTCCACATATTAATCGATTTCGCGATACACGAAATAGGTCATTAGTTTTTAAAGCTACAGGTACAATCGACTGCTTGATTTGGTAACACTTGAATTAGAAAACCGCCCTTCCTGCTTACTGTAGTAAAACACACGTAGGTTGGTTAAATACTGATTTATTTTAATATACCCTCAAGTACAGTTACAATTAGTTTTAGACATACCGTCATGAATACACTACACTAACGAAATAAAGACACTGTCAATGTCAAAATGTTACCACTGAAGTGCGGTCGACCTTACCTTATGACTTATATAAAGAATAGAATACCTTATGACTATTGTTGTTGGATAAAAAGTGTAATGTATCAATTGAGATGTTATTTTTTGGAAAATTGTAGCCAGAAGCGGTGGCAAATGACCCAATTATGATTATGCTAAGTTCTTTATACTTTTATGTTGTGTTTTCGTAACATGAAAAAAAACTAGCAACTTAATATTTCAAAATTCGTTGTTTGTCTGTAATACGTTTTGTTTTGTGTGTCTAAAACACAGATATTATTAAAAATATAGACAAGTGCTACGAAAAATCATAGTGAAACTAAAAAAACTATGCTCCTTCGTGTACAACCAGCGCTCACGTACACACCATGCACCTGAAGGATATTTTCTGTCGCAATGCTTACTGGACGATGTCGCGCACAGTTTTACAAGCCGCGTCTTGTGTACTGAGAGGGGTGAGCACGGTTTGAGATGTATATATCCTCCGCGTCTTTTCCCAACAATTTTGGCGTCGGCTTCCAGTCTAACCAGATGCGGCTGAACATCGGCATTGTACACGGAGCAACCACCATCAGACACCCGCAACCCAGTTACTGGGTAATACTGACATTCGGAGGTTAGACCAGTTGTCAGACTTTCGGGCTTCTGACTACCCGTAACGACTGCCATAGATATTCGTATGACAACCGGGACCGACAGCTTAACGTGTTCTCCAAGGCGTGGGGCGGGGATATTTTTTACTATGTATATCTATATCCAGCGGATTCCCGCGACCTTCACCAGGTCGTCGGTCCACCTTGTGGGGGGCCTACCCACGCTGCGCCTTCCTGTACGCGGTCGCCACTCCAGAACATTACTGCCCCATCGGCCATCGGAAGGCACAGGACTGGTCGTTGTGGCGATGCTTGGGGGAGGCCTATGTCCAGCAGTGGACGTCTTTCGGCTGATATGATGATGATGATGATGATGATATCTATATATAGCAGTGATAGCCTAGTGGTTGAACGCTTGCCTTCCATGCAGGAGGGTGTGAGTTCGATCCCGGCCCGCACCTCTGACTTTTCGAATTCATGTGCGGATTTATATTCGATTATCACTTGCTTTAACGGTGAAGGAAAACATCGTGAGGAAACCTGCACACCTGAGAGTGCTCCATACAGTTCTCGATGGTGTGTGTAGTCTGCCAACCCGCACTAGGCCAGCGTGGTGGACTAAGGCCTTAACCTTCTCATACTCATACTCATACAGAAGAGGCCCGTGCCCAGCAGTGGGACAGTAATGGGCTGATTATGTATGTATGTTATGTTATATCTATGGTCTAAAACAAGTTTTTTCTAATGAATTATTTTGTTTTCAACTGAATGATTACTGTGACTTTCAAATGGCTGACATAACAGAAACTTTGCGTTCAGGCTTTAACGAAGCTCTAAGCATTTTTGCAGCAACTTGGGAGAGGCCTATGTCCAGCAGTGGACTGCGATAGGCTGAGTTGATTGATTGAAGCATTTTTACTATTTTACGAATAACATTAATTAATTCTATTCTCACGGAAAAAACCATCATGTCCATCATTGTGAAATGCATCAAACAATCAATTAGTGAGTCTTCGACCTTCGGCTCGGTTCTCACTGCGCTAATAAAATATGATTTCGTAAGCCTAATCGCGACGCATGCGCAGATAGAGCATAAATACCGGAGTCCCCATGACGCCTCTTGATTTACTGACATTGCCCGGCCTTGGGGCAAGCGCCGCGCTTTAGGAAATTAGTTTTTGACCGCGTCTTTACCTGTTTTCGTAGTTGCGTTTATTGGTTATTGAAAGTGGTTTTCGATTTTCAATTATCGTTTCTGAATTATTCTTTGCATATAGGTAATATTTTGGTTACATGTTTATGGTAGTTTCGTAGTTCTGGTTATTAACTGTCATCGGCAGCAACTGCGCTGTATTTTATTGCTTTTCTCGGCGTCATTATTTTATGAATTCATTGCATTTCAAAATCAACTCTGGCAGAAAGTGGTAGGTACCTAGAGCACACCTCGGACGCTCAATACAATATAAATACTAGCACCACCTACATTTTTTTTTTTTTTTTTTATAGTATAGGATGGCGAAACGAGCTAAAGGCCCACCTGATGTTAAGCGGTTACCTTTGCCCATGACAACTTCAATACCACCTAGGCTGTTGCCTTAATGGTACCGCAAGTCGGTTCGCCAAACTGAGACATGAAGATGGAACACATACACAAGATTAGGTCTGTATAAAAACGCACACACACGTGTAGGTTAGGGATGCTCGCCGCTCGTAATACCGACTGGGTTCCTAGCGCTTTTCAGAGAATATGGCGTGCTTGTAGCAACTGGTGATTGACATCCATAGCAATCTTGCAGTCCGATTGTCGGCACAATATGGGCGGTGTGGGCGGGTGCGGGGTCCGGGCGAGGATCTTGAATTGGCGGGGGGCGGTGAGTGGCCGTTCTGTACGATACTAATAGATATTCTGTGCCTATAGTGTCCTTTTTACAAGATCTGTAACCTCTTTGCCACAGGATTCATATATTGATAAAACAATAAAAATAAATTTTAAAAGTTTTATTTAATTTTTTATTATAAGCTTACATCAAATACAGAAGACTATCGCATCAATATCCGTTACATTAATTAATGGTAGGTGGATGTTTCTCAAGGTTAATATAACATGTAACAACAAATATATTAACTAGATACTTAATTGATTAGATGTCCTTTTATGTCTAATAGAGAATGTGAGTGGCGCTGCTCTTGATATAATAAATCAGATTAAACGTCTATAAAATATGGTGAAGAAGGTCGGTAGCTCAATGTTGGCCCATTTTATCAAGAGCTTTATTAGTCTGTTCATTGTGTGAGTCGTTACAGCACTGATCATAATTTTTTTTAAACTGTTCTATACAAAAGTGAAAACCTAATTTAATCAAAATGTTATAACAGTTATTTTTTTCGATTTCAAGGTTGGTTACATAGTAAAAGTTGGATAGAATGATGAGCAGAGTTTACCCTAAACTTGGAGACGTCTACTTTTCTAAATTGACTTTTATATGATAAATAAAGCATGGCAAACGGCACACCTAACCCTTGCCCATAACAACTGCAATACCACCCTAGCAGTAAAAACTATAGGTTTAAATTTAGTGAGAGGAGTGGTGTACTCCCAAAAATGGTAGTATTTTTTTTTTTTTTTTTTTTTTTTTTAATTTGGTTCACAAATTGGGTGTGACAGATAAAACAAGTTTAGGATTACAAATACAATTAAAATACATAACAGGTGTCCACCCTGTGGCAGTGAACACATCATGCGTAGTAGTATGTCGATAGTACCATTTAGCTTATTGTCTCTTTCACCTTTAGTTTATCACTAGTGTTTGGACAGCTGCTAAAAATAGCGTATATTTGCAGGTTGCAATTAAAGAAGACATTTGGGAGTATCGACCATACAGCCCAATAGATGCCTAATGTTGAGTATAATAAATGCAATACAATACAACAATACGCGTACAATAAATTCTGCCACTAGTTGAAGCGGGGTACTGCAATTCGATTGGCCCTACCAAGGCGGATATTGGTTAATCACTAACGCGGCAGTTTTGAAGGCTTATGTAAGTGGTCGAAACTGATTTGAAGATTTCAAGTGGCGAATAGTGGCGACCTACATTTGTGAAGTTTCATAGATGTGTTGCAGACATCGGTTGCCTGTTATAAGGCGTCTATGGGGTGTATAGTCGATGTTTGGGAAAGTACGTACAGGTATGGGCTAGTCCACAAATTCAAAGTCGCTTGGTGAGCTATGGAGCGAGCTATGCTTGGAGTTTCTTTGAAAGATAAAATCCGTAACGAGATTATCCTGAGAAGAATCGGAGTGACCGACATAGCTTGTAGGATCAGTAAGCTAAAGTGGCAGTGCATGGGCTAGCCAGGTCTGTCGAAGGACCGATGCCGCTGGAGCAGACAACCTTGAGTGGAGACTGCGAATACGCAAACGCAGTGAAGGGCGCCCCCCACCGGGTGCACAGATGACCTGAAGAAGGTAGCTGAGAGAGACTGGATGCGGAAGGCAGAGGACCGAGTGTTGTGGTGTAACTTGGGAGAGGCCCTTATCCAGCAGTGGACTACGATAGCCTGAGTTGATGATGATAAATAGATAGATAGATCATTTATTTGTCAGAATATGGTACAATACAGTTGTTATAAAAAAAAATTGAATCCAACATATTCTGCCGTTTCCGGCGTACAAATATTTAATCTTTTTAATGGTATTGGAATAATTTTAGAATACAAAAATTTCATTATACTACAATTATCAGATAATTTATATAATAACTTCTTAGGTTTTCGCGATCACTACAAATTATAATAAAACAAAGTTTAACCGGTTTAAGATAATTTATAATTGAATCATCATCATCATCATTTCAGCCGAAAGACGTCCACTACTGAACATAGGCCTCCCCCAATTAAGGGGGGGAATAATTGAATAATCGTAGAAAATTAAAATGATGGTGACAAATAAAAAAACCAGCATATTCACAAGTATCCTGTAAGGTTGCAGCGCCTTCGGAAGCGCGTGTCGCGCGCTCGTACTCGCGTGTCGTAGGCACTACATAATATTATAGCAAGCCTTATTTAATATTTAATTTTGGCAATACAAAACTTTTTAAGCGAAGTGAATAAAAATAAAAATTACGACCTGGACAATACATTAATAGTTGATCGCACAGAAATAGATAGAATGGAAAAGTGGGCAGGGCGCGCGTGCCAATACTCTGCACCATAGTGCAGGGCATTTCAAAGCCTTTCTCAATACGCCTTATAACTTGTTTTTGTAAATACTGTAACAAAAACCCGCACAAATGCCTTATTGTGCTGTTACTATCTGCAAAAACAATAGCCGTAAAGTTAATTTAAAAAAATTAATTACGTCCTTATGTAAGGCGCGGTTTTTCCGAAAGTTGCCACACATGAATCGCAAGTAAAATTGTGATTATAACCATTCTATCTCTATCTACTTCTGTGGTTGATCGCTTGCTCCATGTAGAAGTACCGAATACGGTACCCACCTCAATATTTTTGTATTCATGTTATGTTTATGTGCCTATGATATTATTTATGACTATAACTAATAAAGATAATAATGATGTTTTATCATCCCATATAGTGTTTACTGAGACTGCCGATAGTTGCAAATGCGATATGTGTGATTTCAAATACCAAACTTGATGATGTAATATTTGCTAGATCACGAAGATTCCTTATACAATACCAATTATAGAAAGAGACAAAAAGCTTTCACACAAAATTTAGTTCCACCCCACAAGGCCGCACCATGTTTTAAACAGATTAAAAGAAAATAACACAAATATAATCGCATGTAAAACACTAGACCGCGGGCGATGCACGGCGACATGCGATTGCACAAAGTTAACTCGGATCAGTCGCGTGCGCATGCAACTTAGCAACGGATGGGCTTCACGTTTCATTGCTTATAGTGTGGACCTGGTGAATACTTTTGAATATTGAAATGGGTCTAGCCATAAGGCCCACCACATATTGAACCCAGTCCATGTACAAAACATGGTGTGAATGACGTGTTCTGTAACGTATGTTTGTCCCACATCCGTCACTAAATGCCGCGAGTTAAGTTTTTGCAAACAAAAGACATAAACGCGCCGCATAGCACTCGGGTTGGGCTGAGATCAAGATAAAGTTACCAAAAATATTCAGATTTGGCCCTCCAGTCTTATCTAAAAACTAACTTTGTATACAGTTATATATACAGTGGAGAGCGAGGATATATTCTATTATCATATAACCAATAAGCAGGACACTTGAAACACTAGAGTACACATAACGACTCGTGAATCTGCCTAAGCCCTAAAATATGGCATCTAGTCTAGTCATATTATCTTGTCTTATGTATTATAAGTATGTATTTACAAAAAAAAAGTATATAAGTATTATATCCATTGTCTAGTACCCATAGCACAAGCTCTGCTTAGTTTGGGACTAGATGGTGCTGTGTAAAATGTCCCAAATATATTTATTTTATTTATTTATTTCATTATATTTCAGTCACACTTTGCGACCTTCACTGAAAAATAAAGGCTATATAACTACTGAAATATAAATAAGAATAATAATAATACGATCTGCAAGGTTAAGCTGCAGTTGCCGCGGTCAGTCTGAGGATGGGTGACCGTTTCGTTACACATCGAGACCCCTCCGTGCCTCGGAGAGCACGTTAAGCTGTCGGTCCCGGTTGTCATACGAATATCTATGGCAGTCGTTACGGGTAGTCAGAAGCCTGAAAGTCTGACAACTGGTCTAACCTCCGAATGTCAGTATTACCCAGTAACTGGGTTGCGGGGGTCTGATGGCAGTCGCTCTGTGTAAAATGCTGATGTTCAGCCGCATCTGGCTAGACTGGAAGCCGACCCCAATATAATTGGGAAAAGGCTCGGAGGATGATGATGAACTACTGAAATATAATCTCAAACAATAAACACACAATAGTAACAATATCCACTCATTAATAAACTAGGTATTTAACTTATTAAATACTTTAAAAAATAGTTCTTAACAAATAGCTCCAAAGCTTTCGCGGTCTAACCAACACAAAGTTGCCATCACCTAAAGATATGTGCAACTAATCCGCATATCTCCGATTCCGTGCGTGTAGACCATGCACCTGTGGGCCCGGACAGCCGGACAGACGACCGCCTCCGGACAACATTACCCTAATTTACAACTATTCGGACGTGCATGTTCACGCGATTTCCAATAATGCATGGAATTTCGATGGATTTTGAAGGAGTTAAGTGTGATCTTGAGATGGGACTATTGTTGTGTTAAAATTAAATTGCGATTTGTTTAGTACTGATATTACAGCTGCATCAGTTGAGATTGTAAACCAACCTCAAGATTTATGATACTCTTGGTGTACTACGCTATGGGTCGCGGGTTCGATTTCTACACAAATATTTGTATGTGATACAGTTGTAAAAGAAATCCTATGTTCAGCTTTTTTTAGAAAAAATAATACAAACATAAATAAAAATTGTTTTGTTCTCATAGCAATTTCCCTCGTTACATAGCTGTAAACGAAAGGAGAACGAAAGTAACCGACATAGCCCGAAGAATTGCCAAACTTAAGTCGCAGTGGGTGGGGCACAGTGCTCGCAGAATGGATTGCCGATGGGGCAGTAAAGTTCTGGAGTGGCGACCGCGTACTGGAAGGCGCAGCGTGGGTAGGCCCCCCACAAGGTGGACTGACGACCTGGTGAAAGTCGCGAGAATCCGCTGGATGCGGAAGGCGCAGGACCAGTCGTTGTGGCGTTGCTTGGGCATAGGCATTGGGGGACCAATGCCTATGTCCAGCAGTGGACGTCTTTCGGCTGAGATGATGATGATAGCTGTAAACGAGTAAAAAAGTAAAAGATTTTGTTGAACCCAGCCTTTCACTTGGATCTTAAAATATTATTGTTCACTAAGCAAAGTGCATTGATGTGGGCTTCAAAGCAACACGGCAACATGGCTGCAATATTCCGGTCGTCAATAAATAAAATCTAAGTTAATTCTATAGAATACCTAAGAGTTTTTATACCCACGTGTAGTAGATACACAAGGAATGCAACGATTCTCAGTACAAGTGGACGATAAAGGCAATTAAAAGGAACTGCAAAATAAATAACACACGACACTTCAAGAACAGCGGGTGCGGCGCCCGCGCCGGTCGCAGCTGTGACGAGCTGCTAGCACGAAGTCATTATGTATCATAATTGTATGAATATTTTTAAACGCTAAGCTTAGAGGATTCTGTAGGTAGATCTATTATACAAGTTATTTAAGATACCTTTAGGTACTATGTAATGAATTGGTATATTCCTAGATTTTCTTGTCTTTCCTCAAGATTTTCCGCCTGAGAAATAACATAAACTAATATTAAGGATGTTTATCTACTAACACTACTACTAACAAAACGCTAGTTTTTGCATTATTAATAGGTACTTAAGTTGCCCTAGAAAAAAAATTGGTATTCTAAACGTAATTGTAACTCCGTCCTCTAATTATTTTCACAACAACTTTAAATGTGAAAGAAACTTGGCTTACATTTGCATTATACATATTATTAAAAAAAACTTATTTATAGTAGTTTATTTCCACAAAACGGCACGGAGTGTAAGCTTCGAAGATAAAAACATCGAAGGCGTCGGTGCGCCATACTTCTCCGCAGACACCATGGCTTGTCTGCGCGAATTGGCGCCACTCGGTGCCACTAGCAAATCTTCGTGCAGCAGGTGTAGATGGTGATGCAAGGGCAACAGCATCCGCCGCAGCAACCACCGCCGCAGCAGCCCCCACCACAAGGTCCGCAATACATTTTCTATGGGATGTATAGAGTACTTTTAAAAGGCCCAAAACGGGTCGGTATAGACCTAAGTTGTGGAAAGTCACTATTTTGTTTAAACTTGTCTCGCTAGGTAGCTAAAAGCTTAGGTATCAACTTGACGCATTACAATTGCAGTTCAATGCTGGTCATGGACATCAAGCTCACCGAACGCCCGGTTGCTGAATTGATCGATTATCCAACATTTGAACAAATCCCCAAGAATGCTTTAGTTCTAGGAGTGGCAGCGACACGACTACCGTCAGCCAGGAGCCTGCGCCGGCGCAGCGCCCGGTAGCGCGCGGTCACGAGATTAATGTCACGCCGATCGCAATCTCTTCCGCGTGCCACGACGTATGACCGGCGCACGATCATCGGATTTTGGCGCTTTTGATTAGATTTCATCTTAATTAAGTTTGGCTGGAAGTAGGGGGTGGGAGTGATATAAGTGTTTTCTGGCTCAATCTGTATAAAACTTATAAATTATTTGAAAACTTTAGTTCAACCAGTAGTGTAGCAATAGTCGGCTTTCTAGCCATATAAACAAGGTTTTTTAGCTCTTATCAAAGATATTATTCACTTTCAAGTTACAAAAACTATACTATAATTAATATATATAAACATATAAATATTCAAAGCAAAAGCATTTATCAATGAAGTCTTGTTTTTATGTTTGTTTGTTTCTCTAACTCTTGATTTACATGTGTAACCTATAATAATCATATTTCAAATAAAAAATATGAATATATTAATAAATTATTCGACAAATTCGCTACGCGATCTATCCGCGCGTTAACATCGGTAAAATATTCGTTTTTACCATTCAGGAGCACGCCCGAATGGTAATCTGTCCAATTAATGTATACATATAAAAATACAAATAACTGTGTAACAAGTACTTCCGAATTTGTTATATATTTACATGTAAAGTTATTCATAATTAGAAGTAAAAATTATACGGACTATTTATCAATTATTTAAATGTATATTTATGTTAAACGCCAATTATGATTCGTTTGAATCGAGTGTTGACGCAGTAATCACTAACATTTATTTAAGTTGATAATTAGAAATGTAACAAAAAGTTAACATGACTATTAGTTAGTCATCGCTGTATTAGTAATGTTAAAGTTATGAATCATTTACCCGAGAATATATTAAGCAGTAAAAATGTAGACATCTAAATTTCCACACGACGTGCGACGTCTTGCCATTTTACCGTAGTGTAGTGGTGACGGTTTTACATTTATTTATTTAAATAAAAAACCATAATTTTATGGCATAGGATGGCAAAACGAGCTTAAGCCCTACTAGATGTTTAAAGCTTGCCTTAAAATAAATAAATAAATAATAAATAATTTTGGGACATTTTTACACAGCACCATCTAGCCCCAAACTAAGCAAAGCTTCAAGTACTATGGTTACTAGACAATGGATATGATACTTATACAGTGGCGTGCATTGGTTTTCGGCCTAGGTAGGCAGGCACTAAACAGACAGAGCTAGTTACTAGTATAAAATTAAAAAATCTCGTACACATACGTTTTATAGTGAGACACTGTTAAAAGACCATTACATTTGAATGACGGCACCCAGTTAGTCCAGTTACAAATGTATTAACGTGTAATAGTCATAACATTTTACCTTTTCTTGAGTCAAAGACAGATTTGATTTTGTATTTGTCTACTAATATACACTTTTTTTGTTTTGTCAACAAACGAAAACTGACTGAAAGGGTTTCTCGTAATTTCTCTAAACACATATACCGAGCACTGTAATTCATCCATGTTTACATAAGTTTCTTTACAAAAACCTTCACAAATCACAATGAAACGAACTACCTAATTAGTTTTTCTTTGTCTACGTAATTAATACACGATTTATGCAATTCACCCGCGCAAATAGAAACAAAATGTCAAATACTGTCATGTGTCAATGTCAACTGCGAATAAATTAGAGTTGGGCGTTATTTAACTTCGGTTAGAGAAAATGCTTACGAGGGTGTAATCGTTTTGTGGATGTAGTAATGTAACGATTAATTTACGAACATACATACAAGTTACAAAATAGATTTACGGAGCACGAAAACAACAGATTTTACACAATTATTATATTCAATTCATTATAACATTAGATAAATAACGTTATAACGCCATCGATAATTCGATATAAGCGTATACTAAGTTTCGTTATTTTACGATAAATGTGTAGCAATGTACGGTCGACCGCATGTCAGTGGTAACAGTTTCGACATTGACAGAGTCTTTATTTCGTAAGCAGTAAGGATGGTTTTGTAAGTGTTACCAGTGTCATGCAATCGACTGTACAAAAAAAAATGGTATTATATTTACCATTTACACTTAAATGTAAATAATATAAAACAATTACTATCTTTACTTCGCCATTATTTTTCTAATGTTGAGTATATTTTTATTATAACGATCACTTTGTAGTTTGTATGGAAATAACTAGTTATACACAAAACGGTTACGTGTGAAAAACGTTACGAACGACCCATGACGCGACGAGTCGATAAGGCTACACCTGTAGAGCTGATATTGCGGATAAATTGCGAATGTCAAATGTTAGTGTGTTACGCATGGCCGTATCATGATTTATGTTTTTGTCGTATTACGTCGCTAAAGTAGTGTGCGTGTGTATATAGTTACGCCAAATGGTTTGATTGTGTGTGAAGTTACAGGCATTCGTGCGGCTGACCTGCCTAATGCCTGCACCTAGTATGAAGTTTCGCATTTAATTCATACATTATTATTGAATACCTATGTTAATTGTTTTTATTTAATACTCTGATTAATTTATTTAATAGTAGTTATAAGAGTAGTTAATACTGAATTGTAACGAGGTAGGCATTGCTTATTTGCCTATATGCAATGCACGCCACTGTACTTATATACTTTTTTTTTGTAAATACGTACTTATAATACATAAGAAACACCCAGACCAACACAAATACTTATGTTCATAACACAAATATTTGTGTCCTGTGGGAATCAAACCCACGACCTCGTGATCAGCAGTCCGACACTCGAACCACTAGATCACAGACGTCGTCATAAAAACTGCAATACCACCTAGGCTGTAGTCTATGGCAGCGATTCCCAAAGTGGGTTCCGCGGAAACTTCGGGTTCCGATGAAGGAAAGCCAGGGTTCCGCAAGCAAGCTAAACATTTTTTATTTCAACCAATTGAGTTCGTTTAGTTATTGTTGGGGTTCCATAAAATAAAAATATATTTTTCTTTTATTTTTAGGGTTCCGAAACCTTTAGTTTGGGAACCCCTGGTCTATGGTACTGCAAATCTGCATTTGCCAAACTGAGACCTAAAGATGGAAAGTTTTATGTGATTATAATTTTACCGGCTCCGTACCACGAGCACTGGAACATCCTGAACACAGCGATGCAAGCGATGCTCTCAAGCTCTTTGGCGGCAGAAATAGGAACGACAGTACTTTTCCGAACGATCTCTTTTACAAGGTACTCTACTACCACTAAAATAATTGAACGTATGTGTCTATATGATGATGATGACGATTATCAACGTTGAAACAACCTCTGTTGTTTTATTTACCTCTGTAAATGATAGAATCCCAGAAAACCGTTACATATATTATAATCAGGACAGAGGAAGTTAGACACAAACATAAATTACTGCGCGGTGGACTAAGGCCTTAGCCTTCTCGTACTGAGAAGAGGCCCGTGCCCAGCAGTGAGACAGTAATGGGCTGGTTATGTTATCTTGTGTATAAATTACTGTAGAAGCAAGAATACAACACTAGTATTCATAGACAATTTTTGGAAATTGTCGACTAATTTAGGTAGGTACCTACCATTAATTTTATTAAAGGTTTTTCTTTTCAAAAATGGACTTGCGTTTGACCGCCACCTCACCTGATCTTAAGCGATGGTGCGGTCGACGATGGTTCACGATTGCCCAGCAAAAATCTATTCACTCGAGCCTTGAAGACCACCAGATTATACCAACGAAATAGGTATGAACTATTCCAAAAGTGTAAACAAATTATGAATCACTCGCCATGATGTTCGCCAAATTGGGTTTGCTCCTATAATGGTCGAGCCAAAACTTAAAATCATTATATTATTGTTGCGACACTGGATAGGGCTTCACACGTCTAGTGCGAATTATATCCAGCATTTATTAATTTTAAGTTACTAACATTAGGTTTTTTAGGTTTTCTTTTGTTTTTACTAACACTATATATATATATATTTGACTGCCTCGTTCGTCTAGTGGTTGCAAGCGCGACTGCTGAGCGTGGGGTCCTGGGTTCGATTCCCGGGTCGGGTAAAGTGTTATTGGGTTTTTTCATTAGGAAATTCTCAGTAATTATTTTATTATTTTAACGCATTTTACGCATGCGAAGCGAATTCTAAAGATATAAATTGTGGAAAGAAAAAATCGCTCACGAGCAGGATTCGAACCTGCGACTCCTGGCTCAGTACGCCAGTGCTTTAGCCACTAAGCTACCGTGAACACTGCTCGTGGTATCGAAATTATCCTCCACTATACGTCTTTGGGTGACGTCAGCGATATCTTATTAAGAAACATTGTTCCTTAACCGACTCGACTAACTTTACAGTTAAATCAAAGTCGTATAGATATCACCCTTACTAATTATTTTATTATTTTAACGCATTTTACGCATGCGAAGCGAATTCTAAAGATATAAATTGTGGAAAGAAAAAAAAATCGCTCACGAGCAGGATTCGAACCTGCGACTCCTGGCTCAGTACGCCAGTGCTTTAGCCACTAAACTACCGTGAACACTGCTCGTGGTATTTAAATTCTCAGTAGCAGCCCGGAGTCTGGATTTGTGCCCGGTCAATGGCAATAGGCTCGCCCCCTATTACATGGGACTATAACATAACTGGCGAAATGCTGCCTACCCCTTCGAGGAAATACAGGCGTGATGTTATGTCATGTTATGTTATGTTACTAACACTATATGTATCTACTTGTGATCTGAAATAAAGATTTTATTATTATTATATATTATTATTATATTTTTTTTTTTTTTTTTATAATAAGTCATTAATTAGTTTACTTCAGTGAATTTGTCTCAGTTATTAACCAACATTATTCTCACACAATTCTTTCCAATTAATCATGTAACAAATCACTGTACTATTATTATTTGAAAAAAGTATATCCATGGAGTTTCTTGCCGGCTCTTCTCCATAGGACCAACTTGTTGGAACCGTGCAACTAGATTCATAATTAACGTTTTGAAAGTGCATGTAAATGCTTATTCGAAATAAAAACTTTTGACTTTGACTTTGACAATTCTTTAGTGGCTTTTGAAGCTACGCTGTAAGGCGTGCTCACTACAGCTTCTTTCAAGAAACGTTGCGAATGTTACCTGCAGTTTTTATAACACGAACGTACATGTAAATAACAGAGTTTTCTCCCACTTGCTCGGAAATTGGTTCATTATTCAAAAAAAAGAATACAACAGTCGGCTCTTTTCCGTACGCAACGAAATAGCTGGCCGGTAATGTCCAACAGGACAATAATAGAAATTGCTGGACACTTTTTATTTTTTAAATGATGCTGCCGAGTTTTTTAAGTACACACTTACATAAATTAGATGTTTTTAGGTACAAAATATTTATCATTATACATGCTGTTGAATGCGCATTTTTTTTTTTCAAAACTTTGAAAATAGAACATGGTATGAATGAAAATGAAATACTGTTGAATTAATTTGTGTTGTGTTTCCTCGCAAATGAGAGAAAAGTTCTATACAAGTCTCGGCCGAAATAGCAATTAACGGCCTCGTTTAGTTAAAACCGGCCAAGAGCATGTCGGGCCATGCTCAGTATTATAGGGTTCCTTAAGTAGGTGTTACAAACAAATCAAATCGAATATTAATCACGGCTATTTTAGTTTTTGCAATAGACGGCAGCATTGGCGACTCAGAGAGTGATGCCAGTAGCCGCTAGATGGCGCTATACAGTGCCAAATGTAATACACGGCACTTGACGGCAGCATTGGCGACCCTGAGAGTGTTGTACGACGCCGCTAGATGGCGCCAAATTTAAGAAGTGTGTCGTCAACATAACACAAAGTTACTTTTTGTGATTTTTTCAAATAGGAAGTAGCTAAAGGAGCATTATTTGCTATGATCATTTTTCTCTAAGGTCAATGACCTTTGAACTAGGACGTTTTAAGTATTTTTCAGTTTTCTGTCTATAACTCAAAAAATTATAATCACATTATACTCGAAATAATTTTAAAAGAGAGTTTTCACAAAGGTCTATCAATGTGGAAGATTATAAGTTTCTACGTTGCATAGTTTAGAAATGGCAGGGGGGGGGACACATTGCAAGCCACTTTGGCGGGCTATATTTCGCAGATGGTACACCTGATAAAAAAGTGATGTATGAAACATTACCTTCATTTTAGTAGACCTATTCAATGATACCCCACACGAGGGGGTGCAGCGAAAAAAAAAAATTTTTCCCCATTTCACATGTATGGGCGCCACCCCTACAGAACGTAAAAACTATTTTTTTATTCTTTTAAAATTGAGATCTATATGCAGACTATTTTTTAACAAAATTTCATTTACTTATGTTTATAACTGTAGAAGTTATTAAGCTGTAAAGGATTAGGACAGACGGACAGACGGACAGACGGACGGACATGACGAAACTATAAGGGTTCCTTGTAGGACTTCGGAACCCTAAAAAGGACTCAGCATGCGCCTCGTCCTTTCAAAATCACTTGGGAAGTACTCGGCTTCGCCTCGTACTTCCAATATAACTCGGCCGTCAATTGCTTCATTTCAGGCCTCGACAGTTATGTACTATTATGTGGTGATACTGCTAACATACAAGTTCTATAATATCACCTATTGACATATTTATGATACTAGTCATCGTCATACATACCGACTGACTCAGACACAAGTGAGCTAGGATTTAAGATTTATTGAGACAGTTGTAATTGTTGCTAAAGCATTTACCTATTTCTTGTCTTAAGTAACTCATCGCAGTTCCTGGTATACAAGAATCTTTCAAGGAAACTTTATATCCTATTGACAGTCGCCAGCAGACTTCGCTCTTGTGGTGTGGCAATAAGAATAATCATATGCAATCTATGTGTTTCTGTATGTTAATCCAGGACATACTCTTTTATAATGGGCACAGCCAAGTTGTTTAATTCAATGCCACTTACAACCCTAACGCCTTTAAAGCTGGAGTGAATCGGCTCCTAGGTTTGCTCGCTCCATCGTCAACCGCATCTTGAAAAAGCTGTCTATATTGCGGTGAAGAGCAGATCTATATCTCATAAAAAAACATGGTCTATCTGTGTGCAAAATTTTATCTGAATCCGATTAGCCGTTTCAGCGTGATTGAAGGACAAATAAACGAAGAAACATCCATCCCTTCGCATTTATAATACCAGGCCCCTCAGAAAGTATTGCGAAAAAAAGTTTTTATATATGGGAGACTGGCCAGTTATAATGTTTTTCGAAAATATGATTATTTATAAGTAAAAATAAGTAAGTTCCAATTTCAAAATTTCCCTCCACATTTTTTGCGAGTTAATTCAAAGTATTGTGTCTCACTGAAATATGGATCTGCGCCGGGAACATTTTAGAGCTATGATTTTATACGATTTCAAGTGTCGCCTGAAACCGGATGAATCGTACGATAGACTTCAAATGGCATTCATGGATGAAGGCCCTTCCAAGGCAACCGTGTATCGTTGGTATAACGAATTCAAGCGCGGTCGACCAACTTTGGGGGATGACGAAAGAAGCGGTCGCCCTTTGACGGCTGTTACCGAAGAAAACGTGCTAGCAGTGAAAAATTTAATCCAAGACAATAGGCGAATTACATATCAGGAGATTCAACACATATTGAAGATTGGATCGGGAAGCGTTCACGAGATTCTACACAGCCATCTTCGCGTGAGGAGGATAGTATCACGCTGGGTGCCGCACAACCTCACCGATGCTCAGAAGCAGGCCCGGGTGGAATGGTGCCGTGATATGCTTAACAAATTTGAAGCAGGCTCGTCTCGGCGTGTTTACGACATCGTTACAGGTGATGAGTCCTGGATTTATCAATACGACCCAGAAACCAAGCGCCAGTCGACTGTTTGGGTGTTTCAAAATGAGCCAACGCCTACCAAAGTGAAGCGATCTAGAAGCGGGGGTAAGATTTTGATCGCTAGCTTTTTTAATTTGACTGGCCACTTGGTATCAATTCCCTTACGGGATCAAAGAAGCATTAATGCCGAATGGTATACTACCAAATGTTTGCCAGAAGTTTTCTCTGTTATAAGCAACAAGCGACCAAACACAGGGCTCCGCGGGCTACTGCTCCACCACGACAATGCACCTGCGCACACCGCACTCAAAACGAGGGACTTTCTGGACAGCACGCCAGTCAAACTCCTGGGTCACCCTCCTTACAGCCCTGATCTAGCACCGTGTGACTTCTTTTTATTCCCAAAAATAAAAAATCAGCTCAAAGGGATAAAATTTTCGTCGCCGGAAGATGCGCTGGCTGCGTTCGAGCAGGCTGTAAACGAGGTGTCTGCGGCGGACTGGAAAAAGTGTTTTGAAAACTGGTTTAGGCGCATGAATCTTTGTATAGAGGCTGGTGGAAAGTACTTTGAAAAGATTTGATAAAAATATATGTACGTATAGAACAATTTTTTTTAGTTTCGCAAAACTTTCTGAGTGTCCCACGTACAAGTAGGATTTTTCATATTCCCTCCTATGAAGTTAATATTGTTTGTTGGCAGGTTATGTCCTTAATAACCATTTTGTTGAAATAGTGGTACTTTGCTGTATAAAGGTTTGCCATCCCCGTCCTATGGCAATGAAAGTAGCATAAAAAAATTTAGGCTCATACGCTGTAAGAAGTCATCTTTAACAATAAACTAAAACTCTTCACTGTTCTTAGAGAAAACGCTCCTAGCCGGCCTCCTATAGCAGGACTTGCCAGCTTGAGCTGGTCGATTATTGTATTTATCTATTATTTGTATCAAATTTGACGACGTCTGTGGTCTAGTGGTTCGAGTGTCGGACTGCTGATGGGTTTGATTCCCACAGGACACAAATATTTGTGTGATGAACATAACTGTTTGTGTTGGTCTGGGTGTTCCTTATGCATTATAAGTATGTATTTACAAAAAAAAGAAAGTATATAAGTATTATATCCATTTTCTAGTACCCAGAGTACAAGCTCTGTTTAGTTTGGGACTAGATGGTGCTTTGTAAAAAATGTCCCAAATTTTTTATTTATTATTATATTTATATTATAAAAATTCCCAGGAAATTCCCAGTAGCAGCCCGGAGTATGGATTTGTGCCCGTTTAATGGCAATAGGCTCGCCCCCTATTACATGGGACTATAACATAACTAGCGAAATGTGGGTGTACTGTACACCTCTGCCTACCCCTTCGGGGAAATACAGGCGTGATTTTATGTTATGTTATATTAATCAGTTATTATGTTCATCATCATCATCATCATTTCAGCCGAAAGACGTCCACTGCTGGACATAGGCCTCCCCCAAGCATCGCCACAACGACCGGTCCTGTGCCTTCCGCATCCAGCGGATTCCCGCAACCTTCACCAGGTCGTCGGTCCACCTTGTGGGGGGCCTACCCACGCTGCGCCTTCCAGTACGCGGTCGCCACTCCAGAACTTTACTGCCCCATCGGCCATCCGTTCTGCGAGCAATGTGCCCCGCCCACTGCCAATGAAATGTATTGAATTAAACACGGACGATCGCAGAATGTTTTTAATTATTAGACAACATCTAATGGCTTATGACATAGATTCCAACTTGAAGGTTGCATACATACAAAATACACTACATTTTTCCCCTCTTAAATAGACATCTATAACAATACAAAATAAACAAATCAACTTTATAAACTACAAAATAGACAGTCAAAACATTAATTGTTCATACCCAGACTATCTTTAACATGTGACCGCAAAGTCATGGAGTGAGGGACATGAGTGACGTGACTGACTTTTTTGACTGGTGTAACTTCCGATTTACTAGAAACCGATTGCTCACCATTCCCTGATGTATCCGGTAATGTGGCTATCTCCGCCCGCGGAAACAAACCTGGTAGAGTTGAGCAAACTTCCTCGACACTTTCCTCACTAACCGACTGTTCAACACCAGGCAAAGAATGACGTGACTTCCGTGTAGGAATTCTTTTAACAATTTGGTCAATGTGCCGTCTATGAATATTATTGTCGTCACTAGCTCTAACAACATAAGACACTGGACCAGTCCTCCTAACAACCTCTCCCTCTTTCCATTTAGCCCTATTACTAATACTGTAATCACGCATGAGCACCGAGTCTCCCACGTCCGCCTCTCGCAGCGTACCGCTGCGACGCAACTCCTGCGCTCGTTGTGCCTCTTGCACTATAGCGCCCGTGTCAGGTCGCACTAAGTCCAAACGTCCACGTAGTCTATGCCCCATTAAAGCAACCGACGGTTCCTTGTTCGTGGTGCTATGCTCAGTGTTCCTGTAACTGAACAAAAACCTACTCAAAGCCGTATCGTAGTCAACATGTTCAGTAGTCGCCTTTTTAAGCACCTGTTTAATGGTGCGAACGGCATTTTCCGCTGCCCCGTTGCTAGACGGATGATAAGGAGAAACCAAAATTCGCTTTATGCCATTTTTCCTTAGATATGTATCGTATTCAATTGAGGAGAATGGCGGACCATTGTCACTAACAATACATTTGGGTAATCCAAAGCGAGCAAAAGTCTTCCGAAGAAAAGCAATAACTCCACCGGCAGCTGTGCTGGACAAACTCTCAACCTCCAACCACTTAGAGTGAGCATCTATCAAAACCAAATAATGTCTATTATGATATGGTCCTAAAAAATCAACGTTGAGTCGTCCCCACGGCTCTGTCGGCCACTCCCATGAGTGTAACGGCGCGACCGGCGGGTTATCTCTGTGCGCTGCACACGGGGGACACTCGCGACAAATACGCTCAATGTCCGCATCAACGCGCTCCCACCAAACATAATTACGAGCCACTTGTTTCATTTTCACAATGCCTATGTGACCACTGTGAAGTTCGTCTAACATCATTTTCCGAACACTTTTTGGTACCACTACGCGATAACCCCAAACTACACAGCCATGTTCTAAAAACAAATTGTCTTTTCTAATAAAGAAAGGTTTCTCGTTATCATCTTTACATTGTTGTGGCCAACCGAATTTAATATAACCGATTATTTTATTAAGCAACACATCTCTTGCTGTCTCCAATTTAATTTCGCGAAATGTAATTGGTAACGAACCCTCAATAAAATTCAAGTAACTCCCCTCTGCTAAATCCTGATTATTTGAATCATTTGATAACGACTTTAATGGTAAACGAGACAAAAAATCAGCAAAACAATTTCTTGCCGACGGCACATATTCGATATCAAAGTTGTAACCGGCAAGCCTTATTGCATATCGCTGAATACGACTAGCAGCCGTTTGAGGAATACCTTTATTTTCAGCGAAAATATAACTTAACGCCCGATGATCACTCCGTAGTAAGAATCGTCTCCCAAACAAAAAATTATGATGTTTTGTAACGCCGAAAATGATGGCTAAAGCCTCTTTATCCAATTGAGAATAATGAACTTCAGCATCATTTAGCGTACGTGACGCACAACTGACCAATCTTTCTGATCCATCCGGGTAGCGGTGCAACAGTACGGCGCCCAATCCATAAGCGCTGCTGTCCACCGACAGTATTAGCGGCAATTTTTCGTCATAGTGTGCTAACACGGGTGCGCTGGCCAATTTGTTTTTAATCCTTCTAAAAGCCATGTCACACTCCTCACTCCAAAGCCATTTTGCTCCTTTCTTAAGCATGTTATAAAGTGGTTTTAAGATATCACTAATATTTATACAAAATTTAGCATAAAAATTGACTAATCCTAAAAAACTCTTTAGTTGAGATACATCAGTAGGGATTGGAGCTGTGACAATAGCTTCCACCTTCTTTTCATCTGTGTGAAGACCATGCCTATCAATGCGATAGCCTAAATACGTTACACTATTTCTAAAAAATTCACATTTAGACAAATTCACCCGTAAACCAGCATCCCTTAAGCGGGTCAAAACTGCTCTTAAATTTGCCATATGCGTAGCTTTATCTTTTCCCGTTACACAGATGTCATCAATCCACACAACCGTTGACGGCAATCCACTAAGCGTTTCCTCTATTAATTTTTGAAAATTTTCTGGAATACACTTTATTCCAAATGGTACTCGATTATAAACAAACGTACCCACATGTGTTGTGATTGCTGTCATCGCTTGTGAATCCTTTGTTAATAAAATTTGCTGATAAGCATTTGACAGGTCAAGTTTTGAGAACTGCTGACCACCTGACAAGGTTGCGAAAATATCCTCTATACGCGGTAGCGGATAGTGGAAATCTTTAATTCGCGGATTAACGGTGATTTTGTAATCGCCGCAAATGCGTACATCCCCATTTTTCTTGATAACTGGTACAATCGGTGTGCCAAAATCAGACTGGTCTACCTTATACACAACGCCATCATGTTGCAATCTTTCAAGCTCGCGCTCGACTGGCCCACGCAATGCTATCGGCAATGGACGCGCTTTTACGTATACAGGCGTAGGGTCTGCCAGATATAAACGAATTGGAGTTCTAAAAGTTCCAAGCCCATCAGCAAACACTTCTGAAAACTTTTTTTTTAAACTTGCTACTTCATCATAGCTCCCTTCAGTTAAACGATGACATCTTGTAACGCCTACCTGTAACTGCCGTATCCACGTACGACCCAATAAAGGGGGCCCCCCTTTATCAATTATAAACAATTCAAGGCAACTAGTCTGCGATCCATGAGTGACTTTGACAACAATATAACCTAAAGGTTCTATGATTGTGCCCGTATATGTTTTCAAGCGTAAATCTTTTTGTACAATAGGTATATAAGAAAATAATTTGTCATATAAACTTTTCGAAATAACAGAAATTCTGCTACCAGTATCTATTTCAAACAGAATGTACTGTTTCTCCACTTGCATTTTTATATAATATGGAGCGTCATAATTACTACTCACATTGTGATAAAAGTTCAAATCAATCTCACTTGACTCTTCAAAAAAAAACTGACCTCTCGGAGCCTCGACGTCGCTAGTTTTAGCAACATTCGCACTGTTCTTGCAGACTGTCTTGAGATGACCTTTCACACCGCACCGATCGCAAGTATAATTCTTGAAACGGCACCTGGCCGCGGTATGACCTTCCCTTCCACAGCGCGGGCAGTGCCGCTGTGGCGCGACGTTGCTGTCACGCTGTGTAGACACCAGCTGTGAGCGCCTAGCTGGCTGCACCGCCCCCATGCGATGCACCATTTCAGGCGCAAGCGCGCTCGCACTGCTACCGGACGCCGCCACCATCGCGTGCCTGTCCGCCGCCTCCAGTGCAAGGGCTAGTTCCACAGCTCGACTATACCCTAAATCCTTTTCGGCAAAAAGTCTAGCCCGAATTTCATCACTCTGCAGACCCGAGACAAACTGATCTCGAAGATTAGCTTCTAGAGGATTGCCTGATACATTGGCGAAATTACAGGTCTTAGCTAAATGTTTTAGACTGTGCAAATATTCACTTACAGTTTCGCCTTGCTTTTGTTTTCTTTGCCGAAAGATATGCCGTTCTGCAATCTCCGATCGTTTAGGTTGTAGATGTTCCCTAACTATGGACTCCAGTTCTTCAAATTTTTTGTTTTCGGGGAGTTCTGGTGCACATAAATCACACATGATTTCATAACATACCGTGCCTACATGCGTGATCAAAGCCGCCACATGCATTTCCTTTGCGACGTTGTTCAGCGCCAAAAATTGCTTGATACGCCTGCAGTACGCCTCCCAATCATGGTTTTCAACGTCAAAAGCCTCAATTTTACCGAAAACCATTTTAAATTTTATTTTTTTCCGACTGCGCCAATGAAATGTATTGAATTAAACACGGACGATCGCAGAATGTTTTTAATTATTAGACAACATCTAATGGCTTATGACATAGATTCCAACTTGAAGGTTGCATACATACAAAATACACTACATTAAGTTTGGCAATTCGTCGGGCTATGTCAGTTACTTTCGTTCTCCTGCGAATCTCCTCATTTCTGATTCGATCACGCAGGGACACTCCGAGCATAGCCCTCTCCATTGCCCTTTGAGTGACTTTGAGCCTTCTTATCAGGCCCATTGTGAGCGACCACGTTTCAGTACCGTAAGTAATTACTGGCAACACACACTGGTCAAAGACTTTCGTCTTGAGACACTGCGGTATTTTGTTGTTTGTTGTTGTATTTTGTTCATAGTAAAAAATAATGAGAACAGACACACGTGTTTACACGTTAATAGAAAAACGGGTAAGGCCTGTGATCTTTTCGCGTCTTCAGCACATGATTATGGGTTCCGTTTGGGTCTGAAACCAGTAAATAGTAAGTTCAGTAAGTTTTTTTAATTTTTTTATAGTATAGGTTGGCGAAACGAGCTAAAGGCCCACCTGATGTTAAGCGGTTACCTTTGCCTATAACAACTTCAATACCACCTAGGCTGTTGCCTAAATGGTTACATGTAAATAACAAATAACGGGAAGAAAGGATGTGGTTTACTTCATTCACTTAGGATTAAATTCAGTGACTCCGTGGATAAATGCCAAGGAAGCACAAGGTCTAGTGATGACGTAAATACATCTACCTACCTAAGTATCGACGTACTGCGCAGTACGTACTAGAGCTGCGCAGGCGCCACCATCAAGGCCACAGACGCGCAGACGCTCCCCGCAACTCCTGCGCAAAACAAAGCTATAAAAATCAATACTTACCTAATGGTTATGTTTTTTGCAAATTGAACAACAATTGTTGAATTGAGGCTAAAATTATAAAATTATATAATTTAGTTGTAAGTACTTTTGTATCTCATTATAAGTGAACTGTTTGTTCTTATGAGAAATAAAATTCTTTAAACCTAACCTCCTGCCCTTATCCCAATTTATTTGGAGTCGGCGCAGCATGTTTTTTTCTTCCATACATCTCTATCAGCCGTCATCTCCGTGTTCACTTTCTTTCTATTCATATCATCTTTCACACAATCTATCCATATTTTCTTCGGTCTCCCTCTTTTCTTATAGCCATCAACATTCATACTTAAATCTTTCCTCGTAACATGCTCCTCATTCGTCCTCATCACATGTCCTTACCATGACAGTCTATTGCTACTTAACTTCTCTGTCACTGGCGCTACTTTCAGACTCCCTCTTACATATTCATTCCTTATCCTATCCATTCTCGTTACACCACACATTCCTCTTAACATTCTCATCTCAGCTGCATGCACTTGCCTTTCATTAATACCTTTCGTAGCTCAACATTCCGATTCATACAGGACAGCAGGTCTTATCATGGTCTTATAGATTTTCCCCTTCAGTTTAAGAGGAATTCGGGAGTCACATGATTATTCTTTACTAAGAAGCAATGAAAAATATTTTTAATCAAGGTTGTTTGGTCATCTCTTTGGAATAAACATGTCTACTGCGAAAAATAGATGATGAAATTATAATAAAAGTTAAATGCTATTAATATTAAATGGGCTTCATCATCATCATCATTATTTCAGCCGAAAAACGTCCACTGCTGGACATCGGCCTCCCCCAAGAGTTCCTCCAATATGCCATAATTACCACGCTTGTTAGGCGGGTTGGCGATCGCAGTTGGTTAGTTAAATACTCAGAGAACGCTGCTGCCCATCCTCTGGTGAATCCCTTAGTTGCCTTTTACAACACCCATGAGAAGAGAGAGGGTGGTGCTTTCTTTATGTCCGGCACCACTCGGAACAAAATGAAATATGCTTAGCCTCGTTCTAACCTTTGCCCGGAATTACAAAATTGTGGACAAACACTCAGAGGATTACAATTCTGATCAAATAATTAATAATTTGTACACCAGTCATGGTCAAATATGTTGATCCAAACCATCATTTATATCTATAATAAGCATCTCAACCATGTATTATTATCAACACATGTTTTTGCAAATAAATATATCTTTATCTTTATCTTATCTTTATCTAATAAATAATAGAAAAATAATATGCTGGGAACAGTGTTTACCATAGCTAAAACTTTATATTTACCAACCTATGCTCGGGCCTATAATTCAGTTCATCACAAAAAGACGTTATAGCGCATGCCTCGGGAACTATTTATATCCCAGGGATAAAAAGTAACCTACATGTTAGTCCGGGCTATGGTTTATCTGAGTGCCAAAATATATTATTACTGTAGCTTAGTGGCTAAAACACTGGCGTACTGAACCAGGAGTCGCAGGTTCGAATCCTGATCGTGAGCGATTTTTTCTTTCCATAATTTAAATCGTTATATTTCGCTTCGCATGGGTAAAAATGCGTTAAAAATTATAAATAACTGCCTAATTTCTTTTAAATCCGTCCTGCTGTTTCAGTGCGATTAAAGAACAAACAAACAGACATCCATATATACCAATTCACAATGATTCAAAAAACACCGCTTTAGCTCTTCCTTAATTGCTAAAGAAATACTCCCTAACTTTCCATTTTCATAAATTAGTGGACGTTATATGGCGGTGGCTGAAAAATGTGCGCGTTATATCACGAGAGGGGGGGAGAAGGGAGGAGGGATGAAACAATAGGGATAGTAAGCTGTTCCAGCTGTAAGGAGGCTGATTGCTGCCTTCGATCCGACATCGATCCGAGTAATGCGTTGAGGGTGAGTGTAAGTCAGAGACGGTAGCGGGCTAAAAGTGTTTATGTAACTTTCTTGTTAACTCCCCGCTATACAAACCTTTGAAGGTACCACAAAGTAAGTAGTTGCCGTAACACACCAATTTGTACTGCGTTGCCGTAATATTGTGTTTAAAAGAGCTGTATGCTAAAGTCATTTACCTCACCTTAAGCAAAACGTAGGTACATACTTAGGTGTAAGTCCATACCTCGGAGAGCACATTAAAGGCCCGTACAAGGCAAAAGCAGGTCAGTAGCAGCGCAGGTTGAAGGCGGGCCCACGCAAGTTGTAACACAAGGAACAATATGAAACACGACACACTATTAGCGCGGGCCCGCTGGTGAACTGCGCCGCTCCTGCCCTGCTCTGGACCCGCCGGAGACGAACCAGGCAGCGAGGCGCGCGAGCATAGGAGCGGTGCAGTTGCGTTGTATCACTACGGCCGCCATACTAACTAGCCACACCGGAGCAGGACAGGGCGGCAAGTCAGTGTGACGTCAAAGTGGTTACGAGGCAGTTGTATTGTTTGACAACCGATACAACATCATAGAATGTATATACTAACGACAAGAAGCGACACATAAGCATGTGTGCTCGTAAAATTGCTCGCGGCTATGTGTGCGGGTCGGGGCGAACGCGGGGGCCGTGCGTGGTGCGCGGCGTGTGGAACGGGCAGTCTCTCGGCTGCCCCATCCAAGGCACAGCGGCGACGATTGCATTCATGCGCTCGCTCAAGGTCACCGGCGAGCGAGCTCACACGTACACCGAGAGTCACCGCTGTGACAACATGTCATATTGAAAGCAGTATGGCGGGTTCGCCATTAAAATGTTTTAAATGTAACCTTTTAGTGTGACGTGTGCTGCGCTATTCATGCCCCGCGCTGGTACTGATCTGCTTTTAGTTTATACAGGCCCTTAAGCTACGACGTCCCGGTTGTCATAAGAATATCTATGGCAGTCGTTACGGGATACCCGAAAGACTGAAAACTGGTCTAATCTTAGAATGTCAGTATTACCCAGTAACTGGGTTGCACAGGTCTGATGACGGTCATCCCGGGTAAAATACTCTTGACACACAGATGTGGCTCAGTTTTTGGTACAAACTTTAGCAAATTACCTACCTTGCGTTATTGTATTATTTACTTCTGATAGAGAGCTCCTTGACTTCCTTATTACAAGTTTTACTTAGTTTGGCAGTCAAGAGTTCAATTTCTTGTGCCTATGTTTTTATGCAATAATCTATTTTTTACCTTGTTCAAGTTTCATGATTTTTTGGTAATCAAGTATGAAAACCGCATTTTTCCAATAGCTCGTTTTCCTAGAATACTTTCGATACGCCAACCGCCATATCCCCAGCCTCACATCCTTCGCAGCGTATCGTAGCGTAATGGGGTGAGCGATTGCGCGTATTTAGGCACGCGGAGCACGTAGCGCGCGGAGGAATTACGCGCGTCGATCCCACAGCACCGGATTCGGTCAATCGATGCTCCCGCGGGACTCGGGCGAAACTCAGGAACATCCGAGCAGATATTTGAATAGAATATTTTTAATTGTAAATAGAGATATCTTTGTAAATGGTACCTATGTAGGAAAATTCATTTTCTCCCACTTGCTCGGAAATTGGTTCATTATTTAAAAAAAGAATACAACAATCGGCTCTTTTCCGTATGCAACGAAATAACAGGCCGGTAATATCCAACAGGACAATAATATTTTTATTTTTTAAATTATGCTACCGAGGTTTTTAAGTACACACTTACATAAATTAGGTGTTTTTAGGCACAAAATATTTGTCATTATACAGGCTGAATGCGCATTTTTTTTTTCAAAACTTTGAAAATAGAACAAGAACCGCCCGCGGGCGAATTGGCGTGAATGAAAATGAGATACTGTTGAATTAATTTGTGTTGTGTTTCCTCACAAATGAGAGAAAAGTACTATACAAGTCTCAGCCGAAATAGCAATTAACGGCCTCGTTTAGTTAAAAAGTTTCAAAATCACATGGGAAGTACTCGGCTTCGCCTCGTACTTCCAATATTACTCGGCCGTGAATTGCTTCACTTCAGGCCTCGACAGTAATGTACTATTATGGACATCATAATCTATGAATTCGAAAAAAAAACAAAGGTTTGTATAAGAATCGTACATACCAAGTAGCAAGATAAAATCTATAAGAATTTTCTTCATGTTCTACTCTGGTTGATAATATTATTATAACAGTCCACTCATTGTCTTATAAGTATGTACTTACAAAAATAAAAATAAAATATATTAGTATTATATCCATTGTCTACTACTAGTACCCATTAGTACAAGCTCTACTTAGTTTGGGACTGGATAGATGGTGCTGTGTAAAACTATCCCAAAAATATTTAATATATATTATTATTATTATGTAACTATGAACTATCTCCATTAGAAGCTAATTACACAAACATACCCAATGAAATTAATTTTTCTACATAGATCTGACGTAATAAATCTTCTGCTATTTGGGCTCAATTACTTGTAATTAGTTTGTTTAGACGTCCCAGTTCACCTGCGCACTCACTACTAGCATAATTATGTAACACTGACCGAATATTAATTGGGTTATAAACTAGTGCTCATGTAGTAATGTAATTGACTCATCAATGGTGTCAATTCTCTTGTACACTGCAATAAATTGCTCTATGAGGATGGCCACCATGTGGTTTTAATCGGTAAGTGTCCTCCTACCGACAACCCCCTCTAGAGGATTTCTACTCGAAAAAAGTGAGGTCTATCTCTAAAAATGATTTGCCTCGTTGGTCTAGTGGTTGCAAGTGCGACTGCTGAGCGTGGGGTCCTGGGTTCGATTCCCGGGTCGGACAAAGTGTTATTGGGTTTGTTCATTAGGAAATTCTCAGTAGCAGCCCGGAGTCTGGATTTGTGCCCGGTTAGTGGCAATAGGTTCGCCCCCTATTACATGGGACTATAACATAACTGGCGAAATGTGGGTGTGCTATACACCTCTGCCTACCCCTTCGGGGAAATACAGGCGAGATGTTATGTTATGTTATGTTATCTCAAAAAAATCTGGTGTTTTAGGTACCCTAGACAGGCATCCCTCCATTTTAGATTGGTAACGCTAGACGCACCTATTCAATTTATGAGATGGACTACTGAAATTTATCTTACATCTTCATTTCAATTAATTCAAAACTATGTGTATCGAACTACCAGTAAATTGTAGGATTCAAATGTTCTCAACAAGGAAGTTCTAATAGATCAGATTCGCCACACATCGCCATTAACCGGCACAAAACGTGAGCCACGATCTAGATTCATAAAAATAAGCGCTAAATAATAATTATTATCGTCTTTTTTCTGAACGTTTTTGTAGCAGTATTTTAATTGATTGGTGAGATATTAATCAAGCCTGCATCGTGCAGTTCATCTTCATAACCGTCACGTCTCTTATAAAATGTATCTGAACAGTTGAAATGAAATTTTGTCAGTTACATGTATAGTTAAAAACGCAGATTTCTTGTGTTTTTGTAATACGGGCTTTTAATGATTTTTTGCTCTGAAGCATCTATTTTGTTTATTATATTGACTGTGCATTCAAATCCACTGACTTTCATAAAGGCAAACTTTCTACTAAGTCCTGTTTCACTGTCACGATTTTTTTTACAAAAACTGTAGCAGGAAAAACTGTATCAAAGTCCCTGCCCAAGAAAATGCATCAAGCAAAAAAAATCGGTCATAACCGTCAAAGTCAAAAGCAAGAACTTCACCGCTCAAAAAAATGTTATTTTGAAAAAATCCCTTCGTGCGTTAAACGCCACCCTAGGGGGAGTCATGGGCCCCCCTGCCCCCTTACCACCCGTTGGTAGTAATACCGCTTTATGCAATGTGTACGTGCGTGACAATCACGCTTTATTGCCAGAGACGCGAAATTGAATGGATCCCGGTGGCGACGCGTTTTTTCCTGGTACAGAGATGTTTGGGTCCAAACAAGGTGGTCTAATTGATTTGTTTTTAATTCTGGTCATATGAATTGTGCCATATTTCTATATTCTTTGTATCACCAGCTGTTTTGAAAAGATCTAAATTTTACTAAGACAAGTCAAATATAAAAAAAAACCGGCCAAGTGCGAGTCGGACTCGCGCAGTAAGGGTTCCGTACCTTTCAGCGACCTGATACCCCATAAAACTGATTTAATTTACGAGATTTTATCAAAAGACATCAACGCACAGTGTGCGAAATATGAATTTTTGCATGTCTTGCTTACGCAGGTTCCACCACATTTGTCTATGTTTGTCTTATTTTTAATATTTGTTGCTAAACTACATAATATGCACTATAATCTGACCAAGTTTGACGCTGGTATGTATTACCGTTTTGAGGATAGAGCAGCAACAAAAACGTTGAAAAAAATGCATGTTTTTTGAGGTTTCTTGTATGAGGACCCCCTTTGGTTTTAGACTTTTTTTTGTTTTTAGTATTTGTCGTGATAGCAATACATATTCTGAGAAAATTTCAACCGGTTAACTATTACCGTTCAAAAGATACAGCCCTGTGACAGACAGACGGACGGACGGACGGACGGACAGCGTAGCGAGAGTAATAGGGTCCCGTTCGGAACCCTTCGGGTACGGAACCCTAAAAACAAATTCAAATGTTTTCAGTTGATATGGCTGGGTTTGAAAAGTAAAGTTTGTAATTGTAATCCAGTGAAAGTTTGTTTAAAATAGCATTCAAGATACAAAATTATTTTGATGAAATGCAAATAAACTATGAGATAAATACCTACTTTAAAAACGTGTTCCGGTATAAATATTCTACCAAAAAAAAATCAGGAAGCATTATAACAAACTCTATTTATATCTGAATGTTTAGCAATAAAACACGATAAAAACGCGCAAGGGACAGAGCCAGGGCTGTCACAAAAATAACCCGTCGCGTTTAAAAAGATATACAGTAATGTAACGCGTACGTGCCGCAGCGCAGGGGTGAACTACGTCGGAGCTGTGGAGTTTGAGCTGAGTTGTGGTACACTTTGTAGTTGTAAAGTTCAGTTGGGATATCTATCGGTTGTGTTACAGTAGTGTGATATTGGTGTAGTGGTTTAAAGTTTGATAGTAACTATTGAATATTTCTTGGATATCATGTTAGACAGAGTCACAGAAGTTACATTTATTTCATGATACTCTTGTTCTTCCAGTTGACAGTATTTTCTTGATTAAAAATTTACTGCAGGTAACGAACTTCTGGAAAAACCTGCAAGTATGTACTCTTCAAAATACCGCAGTGTCTCAAGACGAATGTCTTAGACCAGTGTGTATTGCCAGTGATTACTTACGGCACTGAAACGTGGTCGCTCACAATGGCCCCGATAAGAAGGCTCATAGTCATTCAAAGGGCCATGGAGAGGGCTATGCTCGGAGTGTCCCTGCAAGATCGAATCAGAAATGAGGAGATTCGCAGGAGAACGAAGGTAACCGACATAGCCCAAAGAATGGCCAAATTTAAGTGGCAGTGGGCGGGGCACATGCTCGCAGAACGGATGGCCAATTTGGGGCCCGTAAAGTTTTGGAGTGGCGACCGCGTACTGGAAGGCACAGCTTGGGTAGGCACCCCGCTAGGTGGACCGACGACCTGGTGAAGGTCGCGGGAATCCGCTGGATGCGGAAGGCGCAGGACCGGTCGTTGTGGTAATACTTGGGGGCAGGCCTATGTCTTGCAGTGGACGTCTTTCGGCTGAAATGAAGATGTACACTTATCTAATCAACAACCTTAAAGTTATTGATTTTGAATCATGAGACAGTTATGACAACATGAGAACGAGGAGGTATCTTCTTGAGCCTTGACGTATTAATACTGACACCTTATTTATCGGTCGTGTTTTTGACATTTGACAGTATTTAGTTTTCGCTTTCTATGCTGTAGTTGCCCCATAAAGGTATTATACTGACGTCAGTATAGATTTTTTTTTTTGAATTTATTCATGACCATGGACACATGTCCTTCAGTCGTAATCATTGAACATATTATACTTGTATCCTAGTAAAGTGATGGAAACTTTACTAGGTTTCCGAGGGGATGATGAGATAATACGAAAGATGTCTTTGAGTTGCCCCAATTCTACAAACAAGACCTGACAAATAAATATTAACGCAGTAATACGGCGTCACCAGCCACAGATCTAAGTAAACGCTAGACCCACCCTCCGTAATCTTGAATTATTGATGCGGAATGCGTAACGTACAACATCTATTTTTATGACTCGCCGATACTCTAGCCGCTTTTTACGACTATAATATACATCATGCAGTTGTAGTAGAAAAAATCTATTGGATGTATCGAGTGGTGGCGGTAACCTAGTGATTTCTGATGTGCGGACGCCGCGGCGCATAGTAATGTGATGTTACAGTTATTGTGTGACGCAGAATACTTTTACTGAATTGGGTCGTGAACATATAATTTGAGTGTGGAATTTGACAGATAAGGAGTCGAGATAATCCTTACTTGTGTTATGCTTATGTTCGTGAATTTTGTCTTGGCGCTGATATTGTTAATGAATGTTGTTACTACTACACCTAAGGAAGAAAATGGACGACTAGAATTTAGAGCTTTTATTTTACAAGAAATTGTAAATATAGATTTCTAAGCTTTTAATAAAAAATTATAGAATTTAGCTAAAAGCCGGTTCTCATTCCGCGCAAATTTCAGTATAATATATCTTGATATCTCTGAAAAGTTAACCTACATTAAATATCAATATTATTAATATAGTAACTCGTGGGTATCTTGGTCAATCATGAATATTATGAACAAAATGTAAACAATAAAAAGTATTTTCAGAATCTTTACTATTGCCACATTAGATCAATTCTGCCACTACTACCGTAATCCGGCAGTCAGACTGGCTATAACACCTCTATGTCCCCCCAATGTATCATAGCTCTACGAATATTTAGATGTGGAAAATGTGTCTATTTTTATTAGTCCTTGATCGATTGTTAAGATTTTCAAGTCTATAAATTTTAATACCAGGTGGGTGTAAATTTTCTATTGGAATGGTGCTAGTGCCCATATCAAGTAAGTGTACCAATTTAACTGTTTGCTTAAAATGACAATTTACGTTCATGAAGTGATAATTTGAGTATTGATTTATATATTTAGTCAACAACTGATAAACGTTCAATTAATTGAACTCAATGAATATTAATATCGAAATAATTAATCCAAAAATTACTCATATTTATTAATAAAACAAACCATATTTTATTTGGTAACATTATGAATCATCGAAAATCAAATTTGGAGCTTTATGTAAATTGATCTACCTACTTTTAGGTACCACTGAAGTGATTTTACGCCCGTACTATGAAGTTGGTATAACTACTGGTAATATAAATATTTTAATTGTGAAAAGAAAAATCGCTCACGAGTAGGATTCGAACCTGCGACTCCTGGCTCAGTACGCCAGTGATTTAGCCACTAAGCTACCGTAAACACTGCTCGTGGTATCGAAATTATCCTCCACTATGGTACGTCTTTGGGTGACGTCAGCGATATCTTATCGACTAACTTTGCAGTTAATTCAAAATCGTATAGATATGCTACTAATTATTTTATTGACGTAACATAGTGGAGGATAATTTCGATACCACGAGAATGTTCACGGTAGCTTAGTGGCTAAAGCACTGGCGTACTGAGCCAGGAGTCGCAGGTTCGAATCCTGCTCGTGATTGATTTTTTATTTCCACAATTTAAATCTTTAAATTTCGCTTCGCATACGAAAAAATGCGTTAAAATAATAAAATAATTACTGGTAATACCTTAGATAAAAGGTGATCATGCCTCATGAAAACTAAATTAATCTCTGTTATTAGACCAGTAAAATACTAGCATCAAGAAAAATATATATTTGTATAACGCCAGTTCTAATCATTCTGCATACTACGAGGTCCCCAAAGCGGTCCATCATTGGTTAATAATAATTTATTTGTTTGCGTCACAAGCAGCGCGCTTTATTATTATTGCACCACATATTTATTGACTTGGCACGTTTAGGTGCATCCCACAAATTGTAAGTACTCTACGAAAACATTGTAAAAGATGATCACTGTTGGATATCAAGTAACTATCTGTTATAATTTATAACCATAAAACTGTATCAAATGTGCGTGAGATTGCATTTGCTTTCATTGCAACAATTAACCAGTTATAACCATAACCGTAACCCACAAATCACAACAGGTTTGACATAAAATATAGTTAGTATGGTTACGGTCATTTAGTTGGTTTAAAGAGTGGCATATTTCATCCAAGGAGATGCTGAAGTGGACCGAGACTTTATGCACCGGATCAACTCAGGACAGGGGCGTAGCTACCGCCATATCAGCCGTATCAATGATACGGGGCCCAGACGTTTTCCACAATCTCAGATTCCTGATATGGATTTGTAATGAAGATATAGCAACTAGAACAAATTAATCATTTGCATAAAACATAACCTCCCCCCCCCCTTTGGGCATCGCCACAGTCAGGTAAAAAGGGGCTACCAACAAATTTTGATACAGGGCATATTTAGGTCTAGCTAAAATTAAGTTCTTCAGTCTTTGTTTAGCGAGATTCTCTCCGCCTTTTTTATTCGTCCGAGCATTAGTATTTATATTTGCCTTCTTAGAGGCCATACTAACGTAATATGTAGTGAACATTTCAAATGACTATCTAATACGGTTCAAAATATACAGTCCTGTAACAGACAGACGGACGGACAGACGGCGTAGGCAGAATAACAGGGGACCTTTGGGTACGAAACCCTGATAAAACCACATCTCATACAGAAACAGTCCAAACGAATCAAGAAACGGACCCGTTAGGCAAGTACTAAATCAGTTAATCTGTCCACATAGAATGTAGTAAGTAGGTTGCAAGAAATAAACCAGCCACTAACTATAGCGAGTGATTGATGCGACGTATATCTCGGTGATAAGGCTCTGCTACTAATTAGCATTGTGGCTCAGAATGCCGTCCTGCAGGTACAGTCAACCGCACATTGATGGTGAATAAACCAATGTAAGCTGAGCTTTTCTTGTATGAAACTGACATACACAGCCAGTTCCGCTTATAATGGTTGTTACCATTGATATGTTGGTCATGTATTGTTGGTATGGTTGACTGTACTTGTGCCACTTGTGGGTACAAACGTTTAGCTTATGTTTGTTGTAATTAAATGATGGAATCTGGGTTGTGAATTTGTAGTGTCAAGTTAATAATAATTATTCCATTTAATTTTAATCGTCCCCTCTCACGCTTGGCTTCGGCCCGCCAACGAGGTTCTTCGCCCACCCAAAAAGAGGAGAAAATAAAGATATACTGATAATAATAATAATAAATATCTTTGGGACATTTTTTTTACACAGCACCATCTAGTCCCAAACTAAGCAGAGCTTGTGCTATGGGTACTAGACAATGGATATAATACTTATATACTTTTTTTTTGTAAATACATACTTATAATACATAAGAAACACCCAGACCAACACAAACACTTATGTTCAATGCACAAATATTTGTGTCCTGTGGGAATCGAACCCACGACCTCGTGATCAGCAGTCCTACCCTCGAACCACTAGACCACAGACGTCGTCAGTTAATCTAGGATAGTTGTTACTTACTTTATTTTATAAGTCCTTTGGGATATTTTACACAGTACCATCTAGTCTCAAACTAAGCAGAGCTTGTCATACATGTTTTTCATCATCATTTCAGCCGAAAGACGTCCACTGCTGGACATAGGCCTTCCCAATGGTAAATGAATGAATGGTTAATCGTTGAGCTGAAGGTTGGTTAACTGTTGATAAGCGTTGGAGACGTGTTCTTGAATGGAGACCGCAAATCACCAAACTAACGTTAGGACTCAGGACTCAGGCTCGGTGGAGCGATGATATTGGAAAGGTGGCTGGCAGCAGCTGGATGCGAGTAGCCAAGGATCGATGTCAGTGGCGTGCTGTTGGAGAAGATTATGCCCAGCAGTGGACTAATATAGGCTGATGATGATGATCGTTGGTTTACAGAAAAAAATGCTTCGGCATCTTTTCTCCGATATTGTAACAACAACAAGGGTTATAGGTTTATCACAAGAACGATAAAAGTAATATCGTTATAAGCAGCTGGATCACGGGCTTGATGCAGAAAGCGGCACTTCTGGACACAGCGCGTATTGTTAGGAGTTTCCTTTCTCTAGAGCCCTAACCACTTGTAGCTTGAACCCTGTACCCGATGCCGGTGGCCCCTTTTCTTTTTTCATATATTTAAAAGTGATTTTTTTATTTAGAAAAATAATTAAAGATATAATTTATATGCAAACGCAGCGTAGGGCGCCCCCCCGCCAGGTGGACCGACGACCTGAAAAACGTGGCTGGGGGGGACTGGATGTGGAAGGCAGAGGACCGAGTGTTGTGGCGCAACTTGGGAGAGGCCTATGTCCAGCAGTGGACTGCGATAGGCTGAGTTGATAATTTATATGTTGATAACTTATAATAAAACAAAGTTTAACCGGATTAAATCGCGTATATTATTTAAATTGATTTCCCTGACGTTTCGAAAGCTTTGCAGCATTTCGTGGTCGCAGGTAGACTAAGGTGACAAGCGTCTTTACAAATATTTCTAAAAAATTATTTTAATCTACCGTACAATATTATTAATTAAAATCGTTTCGATGCACGCAGTAATCACTCACAATATCATTATCTTTTACAGTGTTGCGTGCTGTTTGGGACTTGATTTTTTTTTTTTACTGTGTTGATAACTTATCAATAGAGAATCTTATCTATCTGATTATCTTAAGGCAGAGGACCAAGTGTTGGGGCGCAACTTGGGAGAGGCCTATGTCCAGCAGTGGACTGCGATAGGCTGAGTTGTTGATGAACTTATCAATATCAATGATAAGTATAAAATTGAATAAAGGAAATAATATAAGATGTACTTCCTCTTTACAACCTTACTTGAGATTATTATTTAAAGATCCTTTACTGATTACATTTGCTATCATAGGATAGGCCATCCTGTCTCTGACTATGAGTTCCATAGAAGGTCAATAAAGGATATGAATTGAATGGGTGACGACGATTGTTTGGTGAAGCTGAAGATGAGTTATCTGACCATCGATATATATGTACTACGTACTAGATGCGCTGTTTAGAAAAACAACATGGTTACACAAGTTATGGTTCCGGAACCACACTGTCATCTGTCATTAGTTCACTTGACAGCTGTCTCACGAACACACGTAAATTTTATCAACGGTTGCGTCAACTGAATTTGGAACATGCTGCTTATATGAGATCGCGTGTCTATTTTATCTGACTAACGCTCTCCACCTTGTGGGGGGCCTACCCACGCTGCGCCTTCCAGTACGCGGTCGCCACTCCAGAACTTTACTGCCCCATCGGCCATCCGTTCTGCGACGACGTCGCACGACGTCCTGGTGAAGGTCGCGGGAATCCGCTGGATGCGGAAGGCACAGGACTGGTCGTTGTGGCGATGTTTGGGGGAGGCCTATGTCCAGCAGTGGACGTCTTTCGGCTGAAATGATGATGATGATGATGAACGCTCTCCAAGAGAGAGAGGAGAGCCATGGCCTACGTTCAACAGTGAAATTCTATAACGAAAAGAAATAAATACTTATTGCCAGTTAGATATGATTTGGTGCATTAAAACTGAAAACATCAACATTAAACAAAAAAAACATTGGTAGATATAATTTTTACTGTATGTTGTATATTCTACCAACTAGTATGATGAAATCATTTCATACGATTGTTATTATAAATTGATACATACATCACTACTCTTAATAAATGCAGTATAATTATTGTGTTACTGGTCGCCACTGCCAGCCCATCGCCTACAGCACAGTAACCTGTTCCAATCTACTTCTATTGCGTAGGATGGTAAACATCCTGATGTGTACATTGTCTTGTATGTTCCTTCTTGTCTCCTGTGATTGGGTAGGCAGAACTGGAAGTATTGCCTCTTTATCATACGTTGGCAACGCCCGGAGCTAGAGCCCGAAGCAATGCTTTTAATGTTGTGAATATAATTTTGTGTCTGTGTAGACTGTGTAATTGTAACTAATTAATTACATAGACGAAGTACTGCGAACAATCATAGTGAGCCCAAAAAAACTATGCTCCTTCATGTACTACCAGCGCTCTCGTACACTCCATGCACCTGAAGGATATTTGCTTTCACGATGCTTACTGGACGATGCCGCGACATGTGTACTGAGAGTGGTGAGCACAGTTTGAGGTATTTATGTTATAGGTATATATACGGATATTAGTAGTAACGACATAGCTGAGGAACTGAAGATTGACCAGAAACAGTTTTGTCCCTTTTGAATGGAAGGTGGACCGATGACCTGAAGACCTGTGGGGACTGGATTCGGAAGGCAGAGGACCGAGTGATATGGTGCTACTTGGGATGCCTATCTCCAGCAGTGGCCTGCGATAGGCTGAGTTGATTAATTGAATTACGCCAAACACAAAAGCATACTATATATAGCATTTCAATTATATATATTGTTACTAACAATAATGGATCTATGTTATCTGAGCAATAAATGAATTATTATTATTATTATTATTTTTGTACATTTATTTTTTCTCTGCTAACCGGGATGACTGATGGCACGGGCCTAAGCCAAGTGTTGATCAGTGAAGTTAGGATTTGGGGTAGGTCTTAAAGATGATCATAAATTAGTTTGGGTTATCGGATTCACACTGCAGGAACTTTCTTACTAGTCTGCACGTGTTCAGTATCGCCGCTTTCTGCATTAGGTTGTAGGTGTTTGCAGGTAAATTCAGGGTATTAAGGGACTGGTGAAGTTGTTTGGGTATTACTCCTGTAGTAGACAGCACTATAGGGACTATTATTACTTTTTGCAGATGCCAAAGTCGGGTAATTTCATCTTTTAATTCTATATATTTAGATAGTTTCTCAGAAATCGTAGTCTGTAAGTTGTGTGTATTTGGTACGGCAATGTCTATTAAGTATCCAGTTTTGCTTATTTTATTAATTAGTGTTATGTCTGGTCTGTTAAAGTGAATTGTTCGGTCAGTTAGGATAGCTCGATCAAAATACAACTTTGTTGTGGGGTTCTCTAGTACAGTTTCGGGGTTGTATTTATAATATGGTTCTATGGTGTCTATGAGTTTGTGTTGGTAAGCTAGTTTCTGGTGAATTATGTTTGCTACTTGGTCGTGTCTGTGTTTGTAATCTGTCTGGGCTATTGATTTGCACGCGCCTGTAATATGTTGTATTGTTTCGGCAGAGCTATTGCATTTTCGACAGGTGTCAGTAGCTAAGTTTTTAATAATATATTTTCTATAGTTTTTAGTCTCAATTACTTGATCTTGTATCGCGATCATGAAGCTTTCAGTCTCCGGGAAGAGT
Source organism: Asteroscopus sphinx (assembly GCA_949699075.1). Lineage (NCBI taxonomy): Eukaryota > Metazoa > Arthropoda > Insecta > Lepidoptera > Noctuidae > Asteroscopus > Asteroscopus sphinx. Next base: position 819,042 of record OX453006.1, read on the forward strand.
TCCCCTCGATTAAGCCAGTTGTTCGACGCCTCTTTGTCGACATTTGTTTGGCATAAATCTTGACGATGTCTTCCGTGTAGAGACTTTTGACTCCATTCTAGAATTTTGGTTTTGTCATCGGTCAGTTTTTCGTTCTTCTGTTCTGCTGCACTTTTTAAATTGAGAGGTGTGTACCGCCGATCGTTTTGTGCTACTGATTTGTGTAGTGTGGAGGATTCAGATTTGGCAAAAAAGTACTGTCTAAGTGTTGTGATCTGTTTATTGTGTAAGTTTAAAATGTCAATTAATCCCCTTCCTCCTTCTTTTCTCGGTAGTGTTAGTCTTTGTAAGCAGGATCTTGGATGGTTTTTACGGAATTTGGTCATTGTTGTGTTAATTTTTCGCTGTAAATTTTTAAGGTCAGTTTTGGTCCAGTATATTATTCCAAATGAATAAGTGAGTACAGGTATTGCAAAGGTGTTGATTGCTTTTATTGTGTTTCGTGAATAGAGTTGTGTTTTTAGAATTGTGTTAAGTCGATGTTGGAATTGTTGTTTTAGTTTTTGTTTAGTGTCTTTATAGTGTATCTGAAGGGATTGATTGTATCCTAAGTACTTATAGGTATCCTGTTCGCGTAATGGTTCTATGTGTTGTCCTGTTCCTAAGGTGTATTGGTGTTGATAGTTCTGCCCTGCTCTAACAGAATTAATTTTGCATTTATCTATTCCAAATTCCATCTTTATGTCATTTGTGAATTGTTCTGTCAGGTTAGCTAATTCACAAAGATGATTCTCACTTTTTGCGTATAGTTTAATGTCATCCATATAAAGAAGATGATTTAAAACAATATTTTGTGTTTCAGTATGTCTGTCTGTATCGAGGTCTAAAGAAATTCCTAGTGAAGTTGAGTTTAGTATATTGGAGAGGGGATTAAGAGCAAGACAAAACCACAACGGGCTAAGTGCATCTCCCTGAAAGATGCCTCTCTGTATTTTTATTGGGTTGGTCTCTACTGTTTCGGTCGGAGTAGTTAATCTAAGTACGGTTTTCCAGGTTTTCATTATAGTCTTTAGGAATGTTACTATTTTTGGATGTATTTTATAAATATCTAACACTTTCACAAGCCAAGAATGGGGAACTGAGTCATAAGCTTTCTTGTAATCGATGTACATGCTAAATAGGTTGGTCTTGGTTTTCTGAACTTTATTAAGTATTACGGAATCTATAATTAATTGTTCCTTGCAGCCTTGACTAAATTTTCGACAGCCTTTCTGTTGTTCGGCTAAGATGTTGTTGGCTTCAGTGTGTTGGTATATAATTTCAGATAAGCAGGCTGTGATAATCTTATACAAGGTCTGCAAACATGTGATAGGCCTATATTTAGCTGGGTTAGAGAGGTCATTGCAATCTTTTGGTATCATAAATGTTGTGCCTGATGTTAAATAGGCTGGTATTGTGTTGGGGTCCTGGATAAAACTATTTATATGATTATAAAGATAATTGTGAACTGCTGTAAATTTTTTGTACCAGTAGCTATGAATAAAATCTGATCCGGGTGCTTTCCAATTGTGTAAGCGACAAAGTACTTTGTGAAATGTTTCAGGGGGAATGTGCTCAAACGACATTTCCTGGGTGTTTATACTGTTATTTGTCAATTCTGTCTGTATCCAATCAGCTTGGTTGTTATGTTCAATTGGGTCTTCCCATATTCCTGCCCAGAAGTTTTGCAGTGTTTCTGTGTCCGGACTGTTGTGTCCCTCGTCATTTGCGGTGTTTCCCTGAGCATTGGTTGTTGCCTGTCTGATGTTGCGGTAGAAAAGTTTTTCATTGTGGGTAAATTGAGTGTTTTGTTGCTTTCTTAGTGTACATGCTTTATATCGTTGTAAGCGGCCTAATACGACTGAGAGTTTTTGTTTAAGTGTGTCTAGTGTGTGCGCTACTTGTGTATTTGGTTCTTCATGTATAGTATGTATTTTATATTCTTCTATGATACTTTTAACATGTTTTGTTATTTTTCTACTTCTATTACCGTTGATGAATTGTGTCAGCCTCCCTATTTTTGCTCGTAAATCGTCTAGTTTGCGTTCCAGACGCCTTTGCCAATTTGGTTTAAATTCTTTCTTCAGGCATCGGGGACTTTCTATAGGTTTGAGCTCTATTTTTGCTCCATTAACCTTAGCAACGGTCCACGCTGCACAGTATATAGCGGTCTGTAATGTATAAAAGTCTGAATCTTTATTAACATTTTCAGGGAGAATAATTTTGTTCAGATAACTTACTATTTTCGCAAGATTTTTGGATAGATTTTGTTTGGGAATATAAACTCTATTTGTGGGGCTGGTGTTTTTATAAAATTGAAATGCTCGTTGGAATGTTTCATCTATTTGAGGATTTCTTTCTAGCTCTGTGTGTGGATTAGGTAAGATTTCTTCTGCAGGATTTATTTCAAAGCTATTTGCCGGTATATTATTTGAGTAACCTTCTGTGACGTTTGTATTAATATTATTTGTACATTGAATACCGACGCTGTTGTTAGAGTTAACTATATTTGTATTTTCGCTAGTATCGATGCTCAAGTTATTATTTAGTCCTAGTTCTTCAGATACTTCTAATTTTAATAAATTTAATCTACGATTGTTGATATATTTATTGTTGACTATTGCTCTCCTCTGATCAGCTAATCGCTGTTCACTTAAATGGGAAAGTGAAGGGAACTTGTTAATGAAGTCTTGATACATAACTTTTCGATATGCTGTTTCGTTGGTGCCAAGAGCTGTTACTCGATAATACGACCGCATTATGGCTTCATTATGTTCATTGGTCCATCTCATTCGAGACTGTGTTGTATTTCGTGTCTGACATGCTTCTGAGGGTATGGTATGTATTTGTGTTTGTGTTAATTGTATGGGTACCAGAGTTTCTTGATTAAGAGTAATGGGAGTTTGTGTTTGTTGGTTATGAATGTTTGATTGTAATTGATTTAGCTCTTCTTGAACTTCGATGTGTATTTCGTCTATTGTTTTTTGTGGTAGTAATTTATTACGTACTATGGCTCTACGTTGGTCTCCTACTCTCTGTCGACTAACCTGCATATTTGGGTATTTTTCTATGAATTTTAGGTGAAGTGGTTCAAGATAAGTTCTTGTGTCTGTATTTAATGCAGTTAATTGAAGATAAGTTCGCAGTATAAACTTGTTCATTTCTGGTGTCCATCGTCTGCGCGTTGTAGAAGCGCTCGTAATGGGTGCAAGCTCAGAGTCAGGGTTGACATCTTGCACAACACTATCAAGCGTGCTGATGGTGGACAAGCTAACTGTTCTTCTAGTCATGTATGACGGGCGGGTCGAAGGAATAGATGAAAACAATGAATTCGGAGGGTCAGAAGTTGCGTACGACATTTGCGTAATTTCATCATCTAAAGGTGGCATCTCTGCCTGTTTAACTCTTTTAGTTTTAGATCTAGTAATCATAATTGTTCCCACGAGAAGCTAGGGACTAAATACGTCGACCACGGCAGAGCCCTGCGTTCACCGTGGCAAGGGTAAATTAAACTGAAGGTCCCCTAGTGTCCAGAGTTCGCATACTAGCGACTAAGCTTTCCCTTAGCCATGAAACCCTCGGCGTATGCTGTTTCACCTTGGTTTGGAGGGATTGGGAAATGGAGAAGCTTATAGCCTGGGGGTTGACTAGAAGCTTAGATAGGGATTGGGGTTTGGGATTAGGCAAGGTAAGAAAGGAAATGTAGGATTAGGGATAAGGAAAAGGTAATTTGGGCAAGGAAAGTGCTCTTGGTCTGGGAGTGGACCAAGAACAAATTTGTACCCCTCTTGGTCTGACCTTTCACCCTAGACCTGCCCGGCATGAGTGTATCTACCGGTATAGCCCTAGCGCTCATTAAGGCGCACAAGCCCTACCACGACGTCAACGTAAGGATACGACGGAGGGTTATTATTATTATTATTATAGTAAAGTTGCAAAGTTTGTAGTAAGTGCCTACTTTGTTTTCCTCTTGGTTTTGCTACTTTGAATACTTAAACCAACAAATAAAAGGTAGTTACTCCAATATGAACCTGTCATACACTAACCTGCCTTCAATTGCCTGTCAAACCCTAAACAAGGTAATCACCACGCAGACGCATGCCTACGTCACGTGGTCGTGCGCAGTAATTATGACGCTAATTAAATTATTTCGACCGCCCGGACCATGCGCCCACGGCGACGTACGGGATCGGGCAGAGAATATAATATGTAATGTAATGTAGAGGGAAAAGTAGAAGTAGTTGTAATAGGTAGTAGTTGTTGAAAAAGTAGTTGTGGTCAGTGTTGGTAGTAGTGGTACAGGTATCAAATAGTAGTCAATATAGGAAAGTACATCTTGTTATTACCTTACTATTAGAATTTTCTGTGTTATTACTGCGTTTGATGGGTTACGACGACGTGGACGTATTCAATAGATCAGAGGACTTTGAGGAAGAATATTAAAAGTTGTTGTTTGCTGCACGTCAAATCAGTTCTTAATTTTTTCAGTCTGGTATGAAAACTAGACTAAACTCATACTTCTCGAATTTATGGGCTTTAGGTTGACACGCCAGGCCAGAAGGATCATGAGGTGTTGTCACGATCAGATTTTGTATTTCTTTGCCTTTTCTACTTTTTGTGGATCTCTATATGATTAGAGTACAAAAAAAAAAAACTGGAAATAATTACAAGATGATAATAGAGATGTTTTCATTTATTATTATTTTACTGAGTTAAAACAGATGGCCGATGGGGCAGTAAACTTCTGGAGTGGCGACCGCGTACTGGAAAGCGCAGCGTGGGTAGGCCTTCCACAACGTGGACCGACGACCTGGTTAAGGTCGCGGGAATCCGCTGGATGCGGAAGGCGCAGGATCGGTCGTTGTGGCGATGCTTGGGGGAGGTCTATGTCCAACAGTGGACGTCTTTCGGCTGAAATGATGATGAATGATGAGTTAAAACTTAAACTACGAGAGCCGAGCGCTAGAGTATTTTGTATACCGAACAAAACCAAGATACTTTAATCAGCATTACGAATCACAATTTTTTACTATACAACAAACAAAAAAACAGTAGCGTTTTAAAAACATACAAAGCACGTCAGCAGTTATTTAACATTATAACTTATAAACCTTTCCGCGACTCGTGCCTGTCAATCAAGTGTCACATCTGTTCATCGGCCACTGATCTATCAATGCTGTATAGCAACCCGTTGAGAAGGCTCTCAGATGTTATTACTGCTCTCAAGTATTTTTAGTGTCGGAGACCATGTGACCAGCAATTAACGGTGAACATTGTAATTTGTGAGCTTAGAGCTTCTCAGATTTAAGAGGTGAATGTAATGTCGAATGAAATCATTAGTAGTTTTTGATGGTTCATATGTCTCTTTTTGAATTGCCACATGTACTTATCTTCCTCCAAATATACACCAGAATACTACCTTTCCAAATAGATTGAAACATTCTAAGACATTGCCTATGTATACAATCTCTATTCTAAATTGTACGATTATGATACATATATGTATAATATATTTTGTGCTATTTATTTATTTTAGTTTATAAACATGCAGTAGTACGCCACGGACTGCCCCCATGATCTAGATCTTACGTCTCCTTTGTCCATCCAAAGGTTGTCTGGAAGATATCGCTTTTAGCGATAAGACCGCCAATGTACGCATAATTTATACGTTGTTCCTATTTACTACTACTTTTATGGTGTACAATAATGCGTATTCTATCTATCTTTCTACCTACCTCTCTCTGCATTTAATAACTTCTCTTTACAAACGTTGCAATTCCTTTTTAGGGGTGCATAACAATAGTAAATACTATCAACTGACTACTACTGTGTCAAAATAAAGAAGTGGGTTCGCTGTAAACTCCAATAAGGGATAATTTGATCAACTGTCTTTATTTTATTATTATTATTCTGCGCGGGACATATTATATATAGTTCACAAGTGTGTGCGCAAACACATGTGCACTCTCCATTCCCTCACTCTCATAATCCGATAGGACGGCAATCCGACACGACTGGAGAAAGATCAGGCGCAGGACCGATGGCTTTACGTGCTCTCCGAGGCACGGGGTGTAAGCACCGCCAAATTCCTGACTCTGGGCTGCCACTGAGATTTTTTTTTGGTAGAAAAACTCTTTTTTCCCGACCCAGGAATCGAATCTTAATCTAAATCGTAATGGTAATAGGCTCGCCCCCTATTAAATGAGACTATAACATAACAAGGTGGACACCGACGACCTGGTGAAGGTCGCGAGAATCCGCTGGATGCGGAAGGCGCAGGACCGGTCGTTGTGGCGATGCTTGGAGGAGGCCGATTTCCAGCAGTGGACGTCTTTCGGCTGAAATTATGATGATGATGATAACATAACTGGCGAAATGTGGGTGTGCTATACACCTCTGCCTATCCCTTCTGAGAAATACAGGCGTGATGTTATGTTATGTTGGAAATCGAATCCAGGACCTCATGCTCCACAGTTGCACTTGCAACCACTAGACCAACGAGGCAGGGAAACACCCCGTCTTCATAGTACGGTTATTGTGAATGACAAGTCCATCTGAGGTGGTTTGTCTGACTAGAGTCACTCCCCTGGTGTTGCGGATGCCCAAGGGTGGCAGAGACTACTTACCATCAGGACCCGCTTGCTCATTTGTACCCCTGTTATAAAAATTGTCTGTTAATTCTTCAATAGACCTCTAATTTATCATTTTATATTTATAGGAAACGTGTCTTAGCCGTTGGGCTATTGTCAATGTCGTATAAGTCGATTTAAATGCATCACAAGAGGAAGTATTAAAAAAGCTTATCTTAATTACAATCTCAGCTATCTAATAAAAGACTTGTACGATAAGATCTGTTTATCATTCAAGATAGATCGTTATAAACAAATAAGGAAGAGTTTTGCGTAAATAGGTGATAGATTAGCTACATCACGTAGATGTTGATACTTTACTTCAACTAGTATGTACCACGCTATATTGATGCACTTCAAAAATAATTTATGTAGTTTACATTTTTTTTATAGTATAGGATGGTGAAACCTACTAAAAGCCCACCTTATGATAAACTATTTGCCCATATTCAATTTAATTTTTTTTTATTTCAAATATACCTATTTACAGGCACATTTGAAACGTCAGGCTCCAGGTGCACGGTTCCAAATTGTGGGTCCTGTGGAGAAGAACCGGCAAGAAACTCCATGGATATACTCTTTTCAAAAAGGTTATTGTTTATTACATCAAATTCATTCAAGTAATGTGAGTATAATGTTGGTTAATGTCAGAAATAAGCAAGAGTTTAAAAGTGAGAATATTGCCTTTAGAAATAAACGTAAAAAAAGTTGCCATAGTATGTAGGAGCTGACCTGTCCGCAACAACTACAATACCAATACCACCTTTTTTTTTTTTTTTTTTTTTTTTCCCGTGGGGACATCCTCATGGTCGAACTCCGCCCGGGGTAGGCGGAGCCAGTGTCGGACTTTTACCGACTAAAACCACAAAACCACCACGGTGTTCCTTCAACTACCTTAGACGGGGGCGTGGGAACCCGTGATTATTCACACAACCACCCCCGACAGGTCCTGGCCCGCCACAAGCAGGTGAACCCCTTCTCCCCATGCGGCCAGACGACGGCCGCACCCTCCTCTGTGGCGCACACGGAACACTGCACGCCACTTCACCTCATGGGCCTTTACCAGCTGCGCCAACTACGTCGGCTGTGCCAGCTACGCCAGCTGCTGGTCGGGCAGCAGACTACCCCGAGTCTGCTGCTCGCAGGCCCTGCCTCCCGTATTTTTTTATAGAGGTTTTCTTCCTCGCGGTCCGGGCGATGAAGCCAAGACCCTCGGTCCCAAGAGGCGCAAGAACACTACTCAGCAGGCAGTCCTGGGATTACGAGACCGACGGGGGCAGGGAAGGACAGTCCCCCCGCTGCCTGCCCAGTGGCAGGGTGAGTGCACACCGGGCCCGCCCCTGCTCCTCCACAGTGCCCTCTGCTTTCTCAGAGGGACACGCGGAGCAACTTCCCATTGGCCCACATCGGGCCCCTCCCGTGCCAGAATATTCGCCACAGGCAATTAGGTCCCCCGGTCCAAAGGAGACTTATTGCCCGTGCCCAGGGTGCACCGGCCCAACAACTGCCGTTCCCTCTAGACGTGTCCAGAAGGACAAGCAGCTGTCAGACACACGTGGAGGTTTCCTGGCCAGCACCCCATACCAATACCACCTAGGTTGTTGCTTATATAGTATTGTATGTTGCGTTCGCTAAAATGGACATGAAGATGGAAAGTCTCATGTGATTGTAATTTCACTGACACCCGTACACTTTACATTGGAACACAGCAATGCAATCATTAATGTTTGGCGGCAGAAATAGGTACGATAGTAGCACTTCCCCGGACAAGCTCTTCCACCTGGTACTCTAGGACGTAGCTACTGAAGACGTCAGCAACATCCTACTGAGAAACAAACCAAAACGTATAGAACACTTCATGACATGCGGCTGTTGTTGCAACCACTGTACTAAAAAGCTCATTAACCAACTCTTACTCAGCCATCTTCACTTTAAGCGTTAACGACACGAATCAAATCACCATTCCTATACCCCTCCCTTTAAAAAGCTTAATAACTCACCAAGTAAATTTCCTCTAATTCAGCTTAAAATACTGCAAGCTGCATTGGTCTATAAGACCGGGGCTCAATCTTAACCCTTCTGTAATGAGCGGCGAATGAACTCAACGGAGGGTTGAGACTGAAGGGTTTACAGGATTCGCGAGCTACCTAATATCTTTGTTAGAAAAGTAATGAAGCGACTTTATGTGACGTCATTTGGACTTTTAATGATGAAACGGATAAATAGACGGTTAAGGGATTCGGAAGATAGACTATAATGTTTAATGCAGGAATAAGATATATATTTGTTTGTATATGAAAACAATAGGATTACAATAAGGCAAATACCAGGCCCCTCAGAAAGTATTGCGAAAAAAAGTTTTTATATATGGGAGACTGGCCAGTTATAATGTTTTTCGAAAATATGATTATTTATAAGTAAAAATAAGTAAGTTCCAATTTCAAAATTTCCCTCCACATTTTTTGCGAGTTAAGTCAAAGTATTGTGTCTCACTGAAATATGGATCTGCGCCGGGAACATTTTAGAGCTATGATTTTATACGATTTCAAGTGTCGCCTGAAACCGGATGAATCGTACGATAGACTTCAAATGGCATTCATGGATGAAGGCCCTTCCAAGGCAACCGTGTATCGTTGGTATAACTAATTCAAGCGCGGTCGACCAACTTTGGGGGATGACGAAAGAAGCGGTCGCCCTTTGACGGCTGTTACCGAAGAAAACGTGCTAGCAGTGAAAAATTTAATCCAAGACAATAGGCGAATTACATATCAGGAGATTCAACACATATTGAAGATTGGATCGGGAAGCGTTCACGAGATTCTACACAGCCATCTTCGCGTGAGGAGGATAGTATCACGCTGGGTGCCGCACAACCTCACCGATGCTCAGAAGCAGGCCCGGGTGGAATGGTGCCGTGATATGCTTAACAAATTTGAAGCAGGCTCGTCTCGGCGTGTTTACGACATCGTTACAGGTGATGAGTCCTGGATTTATCAATACGACCCAGAAACCAAGCGCCAGTCGACTGTTTGGGTGTTTCAAAATGAGCCAACGCCTACCAAAGTGAAGCGATCTAGAAGCGGGGGTAAGATTTTGATCGCTAGCTTTTTTAATTTGACTGGCCACTTGGTATCAATTCCCTTACGGGATCAAAGAAGCATTAATGCCGAATGGTATACTACCAAATGTTTGCCAGAAGTTTTCTCTGTTATAAGCAACAAGCGACCAAACACAGGGCTCCGCGGGCTACTGCTCCACCACGACAATGCACCTGCGCATACCGCACTCAAAACGAGGGACTTCCTGGACAGCACGCCAGTCAAACTCCTGGGTCACCCTCCTTACAGCCCTGATCTAGCACCGTGTGACTTCTTTTTATTCCCAAAAATAAAAAATCAGCTCAAAGGGATACAATTTTCGTCGCCGGAAGATGCGCTGGCTGCGTTCGAGCAGGCTGTAAACGAGGTGTCTGCGGCGGACTGGAAAAAGTGTTTTGAAAACTGGTTTAGGCGCATGAATCTTTGTATAGAGGCTGGTGGAAAGTACTTTGAAAAGATTTGATAAAAATATATGTACGTATAGAACAATTTTTTTTAGTTTCGCAAAACTTTCTGAGTGTCCCACGTATTGTGAAGATAAATTATGCACTGATTAATCAATTCGAAGCGTTATAATACAAATTAAATATAGTTTTATAAGTTTTATAACTAAAATAAACAGTAACTTTATTGGCATATTTTCTTATCACTTTAGATAAAAAATCATTCAGAGATAAAATCAAAATCTAAAATCAATTTTTTTTTATTTCAAATAAACCTAACTACAGGCACTTTCATCCGTGTGGTGCCGGACACAGAGACCACCCTATATCTTCTCATGGGTGTCGTAAAAGGTGACTAAGGTGACCAGAGGATGGGAAGCAGCGTCCTCTGAGTATTTAACCAACCACCTGCGATCGCCAATCCACCTGCCAAGCGTGGCGATTATGGTATATCCCCCCTTTTGGGGGAAGCCCATGTCCAGTGGTGGACGTTTTTCGGCTGAAATGATGATGATAACAGGCACTTTTGAAACGTCAGGCTCTAGTTGCACGGTTCCAAATTGTGGGTCCTATGGAGAAGAACCGGCAAGAAACTCCGTGGATATCCTCTTTTTAAAATAGGTTATTGTTTATGACATCAAATTTATTCAAATAATGTGAGTATAATGTAGGTTAATGCCAAAAATAAACAAGAGTTAAAAGGTGAAAATATTGCCTTTAGAAATAAACGTAAAAAGAGTTGCCATAGTATGTAGGAGCTGACCTGTCCCGACAGACGGCACCCGTTCACGAGTATGACGCGAGCATCAGCCTCAACCATATTGAAGGGAACTTAACTACCCGACACTAACGCTACTATCAGCATGACATTTACGTGAGCATGACAGACTCATACTGCTAGACAACAGATAGGCAGGAATATATAGAATTACTGTAAAAACATTAATGGCCACATCATACTTACATTTTACATGTTAATCACCTATAAAAAAATTGTAAGCATCTCATACTCGTTGCAGTTCTATAACAGAAATTAATGCAATATTAGAAAAATAAAAGTGTAAATAAATTGTATAATTCAGATAGATTAGCTATACCTACTTACACGACTTGAATACGATTGGATAGTAAATTTTTAGGACTCACAGTATAAATATATAAAAAGTAATCTGTAGTGATAAGAATTGATAAGAAGTTTGCTGTTATACATGAGGTGTGTGCTTTTTGTTTGGTTCCGTATCAGTGGTCTTATCGTAGAATATGTAGGTACATATAAAACTTCATTCTTAGTTTTTACTAAAACTCATCAGGTGTCATAGTTCTCATAATTATGAACAACTTTTACTATGGGCCCAACCCTGAAATCTCGAAAAAAAAACTGCTGTTCCCTACATTTGAGTTAACAAGTCAACAAAATATAGGGAAGAACTGATATTTTTCGCTATAAGATATGCTGCAAAATACAATTTTAATGATTCTTTGTCCAAAACAGCAAACGGTTCGCGCACTGGTGTCCTACGAGACACCTGCACGCGGCAACAAGTTCACGCACCTCAAGCTCATGCCCAAGTGGTGACGACCTCTGTGGTCTAGTGGTTCGAGTGTCGGACTGCTGATCACGAGGTCGTGGGTTCGATTCCCACAGGACACAAATATTTGTGTGATGAGCATGAGTGTTTGTGTTGTTCTGGGTGTTTCTTATGTATTATAAGTATGTATTTACAAAAAAAAAAAGTATATAAGTATTATATCCATCGTCTAGTACCCATAGTACAAGCTCTGCTTAGTTTGGGCCTAGATGGTGCTGTGTAAAAATGTCCCAAAAATATATCTTATTTTTTTTTTTTTATATTATCGAAATTCATTCAAATCTTTTCGTAAAGACTTTGTCAATTGTAAAAACCTTAGCAATTTTTAATTTTTCCATAAGTCAATAATATAGTATCGCAATTTTTTAACACCTGTAGGTAAGTAATCGTTAAAAGTTTGGTATAATAAACAAAGATCACAGTAACTTGTGGCTCACAGTGCGTTCTCGACGTTGTAAATACGCAAACAACTAATTTATAATGAGATGAAAGATGTAGGCCGGGAGACAGACTGCAAACTGGTACTAAATAATAAATAAATAAAATATGTATAACATCCAGTACAGACTCGTAAGTCCTTTTTAGTTTTACTAAACTGTTGTTTTATTATTAACCTCTACTATCCCACTGCTGGGCAAAGGTCTCCCCATGTTCTTATAAACTTCCCTATCGGTTGCTTTTTCTGTCCAATCATTAAGAAAATTAATAATAATTACAAGTTTACAATTTCGACATTAATTTCCCTGTGATCTTGAAGTAGGGATCATGTTTTCTTGTCAATAGTATGTTTTTTTTTTCTCAAGATTCGTATCCTGTGAAGTAGGATTATTTCTGGGGATTCTTTATGGTATACAAATTTTATTGCAACACTATTATCACGTATAACAAATCACAATCTTAAGGCAGCTTACAAACAACCTCATATATTATAATAAGTAAGTAAACTTTAATAAATAACGGCGATGTTAATCAAAGAGTATGTCTAATACAAGCTCTATTTGCAAATAATAATATGAAATTGGCTGTTTGTAAAATTAATAATTCTAAATTATTAATTTTAACAGTGCATAGGTTTCATATTAAAATATACAGCTAATTATTTAGGAGTTAATACCAGTATTTTGGTACATTAAGAATATTGTAAAATTAACTAATTATTTGTTTCTTATGTCGACCAAATGAAATTAATGTTTCTGTTTTTGAAAACTAAATCTTATTTCACGCAAAACGATCGATCAATAAGCATCTAGGATGACGCGAGACGGCTTAACCAATTAATATATTTCGATGTTTTTTTGTGCTTTTTTTGTACTCTTGTGCATAATAATAACAAGTCTGACAAAATAGTTTGAGTATTATGGGGATTTCGAGTATTTTGACAAAAATATTACCTAAAAAGCCAGAACAGAAAAACAAACCACACATTTCCTCAATAAAATAAACAATTTAGGTGAATTCAGTCAAAATTACATGATACACATACTTTTAATAAGCGTATGAAGAAATCAGCTTCCAATATAACGTGAGAAAATTGCCTATCTCCTGTACTAACACACAGGGTGTTATAAATCTGCAGGCCCACGGCGCGCCATAAATAAGACCGCAGCCACACCTGGCGGCTTGACGGACACCTACGAGCTGCGCAGCGCAGCGCCCCGTCGCGGTTTGACGCATTGCTGCCAGTGTGCTATCGGCCTAATCCAATGTTTACTGTCTGCCTATTATGCTGATAATGCGTGAATTAAGAAGAGTTTAAACTATAAAAATGAGAACAGCAATGCTATTCAGGTAATTATGAAGCAAAGAGATACTCGTACCAAATAAGTTCTATTTCATCAGTATGACTGCCTCGTTGGTCTAGTGGTTGCAAGCGCGACTGCTAAGCGTGAGGTCCTGGGTTCAATTTCCAGGTTGGGCAAAAAGTGTTATTGGGATTTTTCTGTCAAGAAAATCAGTAGCAGCCCGGAGTCAGCCGTGCCTCGGAGAGCACGCAAAGCTGTCGGTCCTGCGCCTGATCTCTCTCCGGTCATGTGGATTGCCGTCTCATCGGATTATGAGAGTGAGGGATTAGAGAGTGCACCTGTGTTTGCGCACACACTTGTACACATAATATGTCCTGCGCAGATGGCTAGTCTCCGTTGAGATTAGCCACCGCGATTATGATTTTCATGTATCTACAAAATGTCAAGGTAGGGTGGCCATAGACCATTATTGTGCACCATAATTTCACTGAGTTTATACTTGTTTACATGAAATGGCTGGTTATGAAAATTTATTAAACGAATATTTCTTGTTACAGCCTTTGCCCGGCAAGTTATTAAGATTTACCCAATATCTTACCTGTTTCTCATTATTAACTTCCTCCTAAGGCAAACTTTATAAACAAACACCACATCCCCAATAAAATCACGCGCCGTCAACTACCATTAAAAGAAAAGAAAAATACGCCCCTACTTATATAGAAAAACAATAAAGCTTGGTTAACGAGACGTGTCATAACCTACGGTACACCCACAGGACGCCACACAAATCGCATTACATTATTTGTAACCCGTCCAACGCGAATTGGTACCCGTCTGTATTGGTACCCAAGTGGAATTGGTACCCGTCTGGTATCGGTCGCGGCTGACTTATTACGGATGTGTATTTCAATTGTATTTACGTTCAGCAAATAGGTGTGAGCTGGTTTGTTGCTCATTATTGGAACTAAACAACTAATGAGAAGATTTAAACGATAGAAACTGCAATACAATCTAGTTAGTATAGGTTGTTAGAAATAAAATGATGGGATTTAAATAAAGGCATAAAGGATATACAACTTGTTATTGAAATAACTAAAAACATCTTAAGGGGTTCATTGTACTCATCAGTATGAACAACTTTTACAATGGGACCAACCCTGAAATCGCGAAAAGAATATCAGCTGATCCTTACATTTTCGTTCAAATAAATCGAAAAAATTTAAGGACCTGTTGTTTTTTTTTTCGTGATTTCAAAGTTGGTTTGATAGTAAAAGTTGTTAATACGGATGAGTACAATGACCCCTTAAGAGGTTTTCAGTTATTTCAATAACACGGTGCCGAGACGTGGACACTGACAGTTGGGCTAGTCCACAAATTCAAAGTCGCTCAGCGAGCTATGCTTGGAGTTTCTTTGAAGGATAAAATCCGTAACGAGATTATCCGGAGAAGAACCGGAGTGACCGACATAGCTTGTAGAATCAGTAAGCTGAAGTGGCAGTGGGCTGGCCATGTCTGTCGAAGGACCGATGGCCGTTGGAGCAGACGAGTCCTTGAGTGGAGACCGCGAATCGGCAAACGCAGCGTAGGGCGCCCCCCTGCCAGGTGGACGGACGACCTAAAGAACGTGGCTGGGGGGGACTGGATGCGGAAGGCAAAGGACCGAGCGTTGTGGCGCAACTTGGGACAGGCCTATGTCCAGCAGTGGACTGCGATAGGATGAGTTGAATAACACGTTGTATACAAAAAGAAACTTGCGTGATTGAAGAAACTGAAGTAAATTGACGCATTAGTCAAGGATGGGCTTGGAGACAACCTGTTCCATTTAATACACTAGTGTAATCTTTGAAACCTTGTAATTGCCACTAATGCTCTCAAGCAGCTGACACTAATCATGCAATATCGCAATCTTTAACTCCAAACATCGATGTGTTTATGTCGTTTCGGTGATTGGTATCATTAATAACAACATTTATCTCCTGAGCATGTGCTTGTAAGATTATTTACCTCCAAGTAAATAATGGGGTTATATTTAATTAAACTTACTTTCTGTTAAATCCACCTTGCGAGCAATTACAGATAGTCGTACAACTTGCCATTAGAGCCGTTTGCCTCCCGATATTAATGTGATCATTATTGTATACAACAATTTTCTTAGTCGGGAATCCTGTGGCACGTATAGGAAATTTACCGCTGTTTGCTGCCAAGAAACTATGTTACCTTTGTATTAAATACAGAACTAGTCGGACCAAATATGGGAATAAACAACAATAAAGTTGAATGATTTATCAACAATACATAAACGCAGTAGATAGTACACATTATGTAGGGCGTGTGTTGGTGCCAGGCCCCGCGAGCGCCCACTTCCTACACCACGTGTCAACGAAGGAATGTAGGCCTTCGGAATGCGACGGCACCAACCGCCATCATATTGGTACCAAATACCACACAGTCAACTTGAAAACAAACTCTATTACTGGTATATATTGCTCCGTAATTGCCATCAACATTTACGGGTTGACTATTGGTCCCAACATTTGCCACATATTTAGTTAGACTCCTTTACATGCGTATAGAGATAATTGTAGACAGTTTATATGTTAATATGTTAATGTCCGCGAAATTATAGCCGATAGTCTATCGGAAGTCGGTTAAGGCCGTTTTTTGTACAATAAAACTTAAAGAATGCGTGCCGCGTTTCTTTATAACATTAGCACATAAATATTGCCTAATTGTTGTTGAGAAGAACGTAATTAAATGTTTGGCATAGTTTCAAAATAGGTCGTTTAATTCAAGATGAGTTAAAGGGGGTCGCGAAACGCCTCGGGCCTAGTTACTATATGAAAATGTGGTTGTTATAATCAATACTAAGAGAAACATTGATTTATTAGTAATTTTATCTTCTATGATTAATTTGAATGTGTTTTAATTACATACTAAAGATATTCTTTAAACTTAATAATACAATCTTTGAAATAGTGTACAGAAACAGTAAAAAAATAATTCTAAGTTACCTATTAAATAAACATTAATTTAATAATTTAAGGAAATAGGTGACATTTATTTCGTCTTAGATTAAAATTGGGTTTCACTACATTCGACATTTCAGTTGTGCAAATATTTAAAATATTTAAGTATTCGAAGTGTTTTATCAATCATCGTTAGATTGGATACTTTATTATAATAAAACAAAGTTTAACCGGATTAAATCGCGTATATTATTTAAATTGGTTTCCCTCACGTTTCGAAAGCTTTGCAGCATTTCGTGGTCGCAGGTAGACTAAGATGACAAGCATGCTGTTTGGGACTTGATTATTTTTAGGACTGGGTTCCAAACTGGTGGTAGCTGCCAAACAGCATGCAACACTGTAAAAGATAATGATATTGTGAGTGATTACTGCGTGCATCGAAACGATTTTAATTAATAATATTGTACGGTAGATAAAAATAATTTTTTAGAAATATTTGTAAAGACGCTTGTCATCTTAGTCTACCTGCGACCACGAAATGCTTCAAAGCTTTCGAAACGTCAGGGAAACCAATTTAAATAATATACGCGATTTAATCCGGTTAAACTTTGTTTTATTATAATGTGTAGTGATCGCGAAAACCTAAGAAGTTATTACTTTATTATTGTTTCCATCTCGACACATAAACAGCGTGAGGTTTAGCACCGTTTATCAACAAAACAAACAACTTCTAAAAACAATTTGGAGGTCCATTCAAATCTCTGACTTACAAATTCAATACCCTATGGTTTCTCCATACATTCCGGGAAGCGATCCCACATATCATTTTTTCCATAAACATGTTTGTAACAGTGACAAACAACGGTATAGCGCGAAGAACAACATTTTCGGAGCTATAAATAACCCCGCTGATATTTATTTTTACTGCCCAGATCTGGAGATAGAACGGTGAAAGCAATAGCGATAGGTGACACAGATACCATTATGGTTTTAAGATACCACTGTTTCTATGGTGACAGCGGACATACCTGTAGTCTTAAATGGAGATATCGCAGATGGTTATCAGGTAAGGAAACTTTATTGTATGGTCCAAATGTGTACAGTCTATGGAAATCTCATAAAAACATGGTTGCAATAGATTTTGACTTCGAAAGTTAACACGCTGATGGGTCTGGTCTTTTCCCGTCATTATCATAAAATATTAGAAAATGTTTAGTTTATAATTTTTTTTCTAATAGAGTAACCATCTCGCTTGTGAACACGCTTTTGATTAAGACACTATATTTAGTGACTGTTTTCCACACACACATACACTACTTATTACTTTTACCAAACTATTTAACATAGGTAAAGCATCCAAGATCTTTATTTATTCTCCTATGAGCATCATATAAAACTATAACAAGCTTGAAGAACTTTTTGTCAAGTTCAATTCCCGCAGGAACAATATTTATACATGTTATTGAATACCTGAAAACCTCTTAAGGGGTCATTGTACTCATCAGTATGAACAACTTTTACTATAGGACCAACAATGAAATCGCGAAAAAATTATCTGCTGATCCATACATTTTGTCGATATAAGTAAGGATCATCTGATTTTTTTTCGCGATTTCAGTGTTGGTCCCATAGTAAAAGTTGATCATAATTATGAGAACAATGACCCCTTAAGAGGTTTTCAGTTATATCAATAACACGTTGTATATATAAGCTATGGTTAGTTGGCAAGGGTTTATAATAGTGATACAAGATGAACGCTAGAGTCGGGTAACGATATAAAAATATAATACAGTCAACTGCATCTCAATGGTAACAAATCCATTATAAGCGAAGCTGGCTTAATATGAAGTGTCATACAAGACAAACTCTGCTTATACTGGTATTGTTACCATCGCTATGTGCTTGACTATAGGTACATTAGGTACCACTACAATGAATGGCAAGAAACTTTACAAGATCTTCACCATCATCCACAATCACACGAATAATTCCAAATACCGGTACGAGATCATCAACGTATTAAAGGAATGCTACATGGTAGTCCGTGAAATTCAAAATTGTTGGTGTTTTTTGCAAATTGTAGCTTTATTTCGCGTTGTATATCGGTCAAAATATGATTGGCGGAAATAATAACAATATATCTACTGAATAACACTCATAAAAAATATTAACCTAGCTCTATAAGCTGTACAAGCTCGAAAATCGATAATTTGATCGTAAATTAATATTACCGAGCTTGTACAGCTTATACAGCGTACCCTTCAGACCTATTTGACGGAGAAGTACCTAGGTACTGTGGTAGTACTATTATATACTATTAGTTCTATTTATATAGGTACTTTTAACTTCTTAGGTTTCGCGATCACTACACATATCCAAAAAAAAATGATTTTCTTTTAGGCTATAGCTTTCCCTTATAACAGCCCGTATTTTCGATGTTCTTAAAACCTTCTCAAAGTTCTGATACCCAGCGTTCTGATCTGCCAAACGACGCATGAACGTTACAATCAATAGCAGCGCTTTAAAATTGGCCCTAAATCTAGTCCTCCCTTGCAAATTCCGCTCCACTTTCCAGCTTATAATGGGGAAGTTAAAAAATAACCATTTCAGGCTCGGTTAGTTCACCTTGCTGGGGCACCGGCCAAGATTAAGCACCTCCTATTTAGACAGGAAAGATTAGGCAATTATATGAAAGAATTGGATTAGAGTTTCAATAGTCTTGTGGGGGTGATTCAAGTGAGCCGTGTTTTTGCAGAATAGCTCATGAATTATGAGGTTGACGTGATTGTGGCGGCTTATGAAGCGTGTTTCGTCAAATACACCATATAATCGTTATCCTAATTGTTAACGTTTTTGAGTGTCTCAAGAATGCATAGATCGCTAATTAACCAAAGCAATCAAAGCATCAATACTTTTACCAAATTAAAACAATTAGTTTAATTATAAGCAAACAACCGATATTGAGAAACGAAACAATTACAAGGTGTCAAAATGTTACAACCTACATTCTAATAATCATCTCTAAAGGTCAACAACAGACGTTATAATATATCTGGATGGCAAAGTTCACCGAGCTAAGTTACAATCCGACTGAAGCCATCCATCACACCGTTTAAATAATAAATAAATCAGTAATAATCTTCAAGTGGGTCGGGGAACAACCACCGATGTTATTTACAACCTACAAGATACGAACATAAAAATCTAATGTACGTTTGTGTACAATAAATCACTCAATGTGTACGATACAAGACGGCAGCGGAGGCCGAATTTAATGGCGAAAATTCTACTATTTCGACATAGCGTTCCCACAGAAGATTTTTTTCGAACATAAATATGCTACTGTCATAATTATATGACAAATTGTGAATGCCACTGGGTTTCCGGATTGGGATTCATCATTTGCGTAAGACAAGGTTGCGCAAGACAGCAAGAAAGTAGAAATTGGTGATAAAAAGTTAGCTACAGGTGTGAATATTCATGCTTCGTTTTATTGCAGTGTATTTAAAGTTGCCAATGTATTGCAACTATTATGTCGGATTTATACTTCGGTGGTACAGTCGAACGTACGTCAGTGGTAGAAGTTTGACCTTGATAGCGTCTTTATTTCAAAAGCAGTAAGGGTGGTTTTCGTAATTCAACGGACGTGTAGTTGACTGTACTTGCACATTTCCACATTACATTAACAGTCAAAACGATTTCTTTGTTATTGTAATGTTTTATCCCGAGTATAAGAGCAATCAGGTTGAACTTATCGACTTACGGCCAAAATTAATATCCAACCTATCCACGATTTGCCCTACTAGATATAGGAATTTGACATAAGCTCCATACAAAATATGTCAAATTTCTATCTCTAGTAGGGTAAATCGTGGATAGATTGGATATTAATTTTGGCCGTTAACTCATAAGACAGTAAAAACAGTATTATATTTACGGCTAAACTTATACTTAGGTTAATCCTTTAAATTACAACGGGATATTTTTAAGCTTACATTTGCTACAATCCCTATATTAATGCTTAATAATTCACGTGGCTTTTTGAGTCATATAAATTAATGTTTTATCGAAAGCTTAATTTCAGTTCTCTAAGATATCAACTAATCTTGGATATTGTCTGTATTCCCTGAAGTGAATTCACCCATCAATCGAATAAACTAAGTCGCGCGCCTTACTTTAATTTTATTTCGTACCGCTACAAATTAATTTGTGGATAAATTTTCCTTTATGGACGTTTTCTGGGGGATGTTTTTTGCATAGCGAGGGGTGTCGTTTAGTTTTTTATCGGATGTATTTAAAGAGTGGATCCCCCGGCATCCGTGGGGTTAAGTTGTACGACTTTAATACTTCCTTGTCGCACGTACGCGAGGGATTCCTCACAAGGGTTCGTCTCGGAGATATATTTTGTAGTTTCGCAATCAGAAAGGATATTTATTACGTTTTATCGATAAGACTCTTGTATCGCTTCCACTCTAGTCATGCTTCGATAAGTGGAACTGGGAATCAGGATATCTTGTGTTTGCGAGTTGAGAATTCAGATTATACTGTATGTAACAAAAACCCTGTTGTTCCTGTGAGGTACGTTATCAGTATCGATATTCATACGTAAGGACATAACTCATTTGGAAAAACTCTTCAATAAAAATAGTCAAATTAAATACTTACTTACTTACTCCTCTGGCTCAGCGACCCAAAGTGAGTCATGGCCTCCGAAACGAGAACTCTCCACTTTCCTCGATCTTGCGCGATATCTCGCCAGTTGGTAGCTTGAAGCTCACGTAGATCAGTCTCCACAGCATCTCCCCAGCGATATCTGGGGCGACCAACTGGTCTACGTCCGTTTGTTAGTTAATATCATTGGCGTAATCAAGGCGCAACGTTTGCGATGGCTCGGCCACGTCGAACGCATGGGGGAAGATCGAGGAGCCAAATTAAATATTAAATAATTATTAATTGTAAATTTAAAGTGATTATATAACTCAAAACTCACTCACTCAGTCATTATATCAATAAAAATAATCTAATTAAATATTATATCATTTTTAATTGTAAATAACATAACTGGTGAAATGTGAGTGTACTATTACGCCTCTACCTACCCCTTCGGGGAAATACAGGCGTGATTTTATGTTATGTTATGTTATGTGTTAATTGTAAATTGAAAGTGTTATAAACACTTTTAATAATGATTTATTATTTAATTTGATTATTTTTATTTAAGAGTTTTTCCAAATGACTTGTGTTCTTACATATGAATATCGATTCTGATAACGTACCTCACAGGAACAACAGGGTTTTTGTTACATGTTGTACAAGAAGCTCTTCTTATCTGGGCTTAAGCAACTCCTAAGTTCCAAATATTTTATAAGTAACTTTTGAATGCCAAAATACAAATTTACACACATGGCTTCTATACGCGGTACTCCTTAGGAATGGTCATCGTTATCAAGTCGTCCCCTTATTCACATGTAAAACCTACTCATATTTTACTATAAAGTGTTAGGAAATAAAAAAACCTGTTCCTATAAAATTACACATACTACGATGTAAATTAAAAGTTTCGTCCGTTCTCATTACCATCTCCTAGAAGTCCATCATCTCTATAATAACAAAAATTCAATTAAAGCTATCTCAGTTGCAACAGAAGCGTGTAGTGATCTCAATCAACATTTTTTTGTTCGCAGCGGGCGCGGCTACCGGCGTGTGCGCAGCTTTACGAGCGCTACAATTAAAAACATAATTGCTTAAGGATTAAGTTTTGAAGTACTTTTTATAGAGCTTCTGATGGGAGATCGTAAGGCTTTTGGATATGTTGCTGGAGTGTGGGATGATTGATTAAGTCTTAAAGCTCAGATTAATTCAGATCGTGTGTTCATTGAATCGTAATTATTCGTAGAAATTTTGATTCACAAAAAATCGTGATGTTTCTTTCAGATTTCGTGTCGATGTTGACCCTGCCTTAATAACCACAATATAAGCAATAACTGTTCAATCAAAATTATCACTAACTAAAATACAGTCGAATTGAGAACCTCCTCCTTTTTTTGAAGTCGGTTAGTAATCAAAACATTATTATCCATAAAAATACCTGTAGATAAAATAACTTGTAAATTAGGCGCAATGTTTACTAAGACTCATAATCTTATTTCACAAAGAGACTGTCCCACTCTAGTATCGATCGTTCTGAATGACACCGATCTTTTTACTTTTAATTGAAAACATATTACCTATAACGATTCGAGATCAATGTTTTTAATTTACTAGTTTGGTGAAGTATCTCCAAGATAATATCGCATTGGTGCGCCTGAAATGCTGTAGTGTGTAGGTTAATCATATTACCTAAACGTAAGCTAATTATAAGTAAGTAAGAATTATGTACTTTCAAGTTGTTAGCGCGCTTAGTCTTAAGTTAGATGTTAAGACAATATAACGTACTTTTACCTACAATACGTCTTTCATTTGGACGCCACTACCGACAACCTTTACATGGCGACCCTGCCACCAGGGACCATGGCCATCGGTTGCAGTGAGTCAGGTGGATAATTTTGATAAATTTACGGTGTTTTTGTCATGGGAAAGTCCTACTCAAAGGAAGAGGACATCGTCGCATAGAATGCGGCCGGAGCGAGTTCCAATGATAGCTTCTAAAGGACATTGGCAATCACCTCAGCACTCAATTTTGATGGCGTTTTTTGGAATAGCTGCATTATATGGCGCTTATCTTGTTATCTTATCTTGTTTTTAATTTTTATGTAACCCCACCTATAAGTTGCCTGCTTGTGTTTATCACTGTGTTTTAAATGTTGCGCGTCGTTAACTGTGACAATAAACTATTTTTCTTTCTTTTTTTCTTTCTTTTATCATTTCTACAAAAAGTTCCACAAGCGATGGATTAATGCGGAAGTGGACGGACACATCCTACAACGCCTGCAAATTAGGATGTCGGCGCGCAGGGATCGTATTGCAGAGAATGCGGGCGCTGTTTAGGAGGTTATGTAAAAGACTGTGACGAGTTCAAAATCAAGATGAAAAAGTGTAAAAAGAAAAAACTAATTCAAAAATAAACTGAGTTGAAAAAAAAAATAAGTGCGAAATAAAGAGTGTTTACGGAAAATTTATTTAGAGGCAGTAAGTTCTAGGTATATTAAAAATGTTTTACCTTTACAATGCTATCATAAAATTTTATGATGACTCGGGCACTTAATTACTTACTATTTCTTTATAAATTATAACAAAGTTTCAGTAACAACTAGATAGATCAGAAAAACAATTTTGTTAGTTAATAATGATTATTATAGCCGGTATTAAAAAAATAAAAAGTAATAGGCTTGAGGTCATTTTGGAATACAAAAGCTATTGACTCTTTTGTAGTTTATTGACCCTAACAAACCTACACTTAATTGATTATACCAAATCGATAAAAATATTTATCGGATCCGAATAATCAGAATCGATTACGCACATCAACATCAAACTATTGTTAAGGACGATCCGTAATCTGATCACGTTCGAACAGACAATGTAAAAGAAACAGTAATTCTTAAAGAACGTTTCGATTAAAATCGTTCAAGTTTTATGACCTTGTACTTGAGGGAAGCCATGCATATTGCTAGTTCGCTATAAGAATTCTTAGTTCCCCGCGAGGGAGTCTTACCTAAATTGCCGTAACAATAAGGGTTCGACTTTAAGGGAGACTTCTTTTTTTATTTTACAGTAATTTCCCATTACATTTTACGTGAGTCAGTCTTGTGGGGTGAAGTTTTTGCAATTGCAATTTTAACCGCCGTTCCGTATTCTGTTTTATGATTGCCGTAAGTGGGTAAGCGTGTTTGGTAATAGAAATAATGAAAATAGAAATACAACATATAAAAATAAATTAAACAATCAAAGGTACCGAAACGCAGAAATGAAATATGTATCGCAATAAATCAAACGAATACAGAAATGATAGTCGATTGCGAAAACACATAAATGCACGCATTAGACTCAATGGCCGACCAAAAATGGCCAGGATTAGTATTTGTCGGCTGCCGTTGAAAAACAGAGGCTTTTTATGGCTCACCGCCCGTGGCTCGCTAATCCTACGCCAAAAAACACAATAAGCCATATCGTGACGTCACAAGAAGAATGCCACCAAAATTATTATCCTAGTCGTTGGGACCCCCGCGCGATCTCTGTAAAGCGTTTGATAAAGTGGATCACAAAACGCGACGCGGAGCAACGCTATAATATAAATAAAAACGGGCCCATAAGTGGCCCTTGCGGTAAGCCCAAGTCTCAACCGCCCCACGCGGAATCGAGAAAGTGGTTTCATAAGCTAACCGTGCGAAACGCCTTCTCAGTTGTTATTGTGAAATATGAATTATGAAAATAATAAAAAATAAAGCGTTCGGGGGTAGAGCGGGGTAAAGCGAGGCACGCGGCGGCACGTGCGCTGCTCGCGAGCCAACCAAAATATTGAAAAGTTTAACCGCACTATTGTGCCCGTACCACGGCGGCCGCGTTCAATGTGACACGTGACTGTCTTAATTTCATCAATTAAAGTGAGAAATTGTAATCGAATTACTTGCGGGGAATGGCTATAAAAATAGCTGGTGAAAATATATTGCACAAGGTCATGATAAAAAATAAATTATAAGCTTTTTACAAAAACAGCACATGTCAACAAAAATGTTTTCAGTACAATAAAAATTAAATAATAACTTCGTTGTTTCGAGAAAAAAACTGACATAATATGGTTTTTGTAAGATGTTCCTCAAATATTTTCAGTGTTTTATAGTTAATAATAAATAAATATTAAATATTTTTGGGACATTTTTACACACCACTATCTAGTCCCAAGCTAAGCAGAGCTTGTACTACAGGTACTAGACAATGGATATAACACTTACACACATTTTTTTGTAAATACATACTTATAATACATAGGAAACTCCCAGACCAACACAAACACTTATGTTCATTACATAAATATTTGTGTATTGTGGGAATCGAACCCACGGCCTCGTGATCAGCAGTCCGACCCTCGAACCACTAGACCACAGAAGTCGTCGTCAGTTGCAAAGTTACATTACTTTTCTTAAGTTTCATGAAAAAAAAAAAACATTCCAACAACCAAGTTTAAGGACAATAACGTGGTACACACAGTTAATATCAGAAAACTTACAAATTTAATGGTCTTGCGTTAAAAAAGGTCAAGAAATATTTAATGTAAAACTAATAACATACAAAGAGTGCGTTAACTTCACACTCTTTACTGATTAACCCGTTGTTTAACGGAGGGTTGTTTAACCGATCTTAATAAGGATTATCTGAGCTCCTGCATTCATCCAATATAGACGCGACGAGGCGCCTTTGTATTAATAGAGGAAAAATGTAATACTGTTTGTGTGCCGCGTCGGTCCCGCCGCCGGATTACGGGGGTAGTTTTTTAAATAGGGTTAGGTTTTTTCCGCAAAGCGAGGGTCGTGATAAATGACACATGCACATTTTTCGAAATACCCAATTTCGGATTTAAGTCACCCTCAAAGTGGCCGGTGTCGCCGGACAATGGGGCCGCGCTCGCGCAGTCATTTACACCATCGCTTTGTTGTTACGCGAAAGGGTATTATGGTGTTACCTCACTAGGATATTGGAAGCGGTTATGGGGTTTAATAATGCATTTTTCTATCGTGACGGGCCACCATTACTTTGAGATAAACTGCGCGTAAAATTGCCTTTGAAAAAACTTAACGAGTGTGTTGTATTGATGGATAATTATGGATTCTGTTGTTAGGTTGGCGAAGGCAGCCTGTTTCAGTTTTTGTTTGAATAGTCGATTGAACAAATTGCTGCAAGATTTGTTAAAGTAAAGGTAGGAAAAAAGTGAAGTTAATGAGCATTGGTAACAGTAATGCATTAAACTTATCAAGCAGAGGCGTCGAAACGATCAATTTCACCGTCTGTCAAATCGACTCATGCGCACATCCGCGACTTTTTACGCAGATCATCAAAGATGGCGGTTGATTAAAGGCTTGCAATTAAAAAGTAGTTAGTTATCGTGTTCACTGATATTTACTAGCTAAACGAATGATTTAAATTATGCGTCACTGATAACAACGTTTAAACTTACAAAAGCAAATCAAATTGAAATAAAGACATATTGAGTGACTTATTTAACGAAACATACCTAGACGTTTGTCGGAATAGGTGTATTTGACAACTATGTCATTCCCTACTAGGCCGGTACGGTAACTGTATATTGATAAACATCTCACGCAGCTCAGCCTATCGCAGTCCACTGCTGGATATAGGCCTCTCCCAAATTGCGTCACAACACTCGGTCCTCTGCCTTCCGCATCCAGTCCCCCCCAACTACTTTCATCAGGTCGTCGGTCCACCTGGCTGAAGACAAGTGGACCGACGCCCAAATGTGCTTAAAAGAACAATATTTTGAGTCGAAAACTATTAACAATTAATGTAATTAATTAAAAGATAAAAAATAACACAAGCTGACCTTTAGAACTGTCGTGTCGCAATTTTTCTAATATCCTCACAAGCCAAGATAAATGGATCAACACAAATATCTTCGCAATTTATTATAATGTCCCCATTAAAAGTGGGGTGAGCACAAATCAAAGTGTCATGAAACAATTCTTAAACAACTATTAAAGGAGTCGTGATAGTCTGCCATCTTGTAAAATAGTTTGTGCGGTAAATACTGCGGAACTTTGTTAACACAATATTAGCATAGTTTTTGGGAGGGAATAAAGTTTATTTGCTTCGAAAAAATATTATGAATATTTTCTTAATCTACATAACTAATACTACTGCATCTGTTTTTCTTCACAAGGTCGACTTCTTATATCGCGGACTCCCTTTGGTTGTAGACTTTTCATTATTTTTAGTATTTGTCTTGATTTGATGATGATTTCAACTGGTTACCTATTACCGTTCAAAAGATACAAATCTGTGACAGACAGACGGACGGACGGACAGACGAGTACGTTTCGTCCTATGCGTATTACCTTATAATACGCACAGGATGAAATCAAATGTAGTCGACAAAATAGCCCCGCAGATCTTCAGGTGCAGAAACGTCCGGTGTGGGAGCAGTTTGTTTTGTGAACTGTTTAGAAATGTTTTTAAATGTTGACAAACGTTTATAAAGACTGGTGTGGGAGCACCTGAAGATCTGTGGGGCTACTTTGTCGACTACATTTGATTTCACCCTGTGCGTATTATAACGTAATCATCATCATCATCATTTCAGCCGAAAGACGTCCGCTGCTGGACATAAACCTCCCACAAGCATCGCCACAACGACCGGTCCTGCGCCTTCCGCATCCAGCGGATTCTCGCGACCTTCACCAGGTCGTCGGTCCACCCTGCGGGGGGCCTACCCACGCTGCGCCTTCAAGTACGCGGTCACAGTCATTACGTAATATTTCATCATAATTACATAGATCGGACTAACTTACCAAGTGACGTCCGATCCTCGATTATGTGAAGCAGTCTCGTTTCCATATGTACTAGTAGTAGGCACTAATTTGCTTACGATGCACACTTTTTAAAGATGAAAAATTGGATTACAATTTTATAATCTGAAATGAAACCAAACGCAACCTGACGCGCTCTGTGGAGCTGTCACCCAGAACTGTCATTGTACTTTTTTGTGCGCGATGCGCATGCACGTTATTTTCTAAATACTAACATAATAGTGTTTAAGTGTACTTATTAGGTGTAAATATTATATATAATCTGAACTGTCATTTACTTCAAAGTCACACAGGTAGACACAACTTTCATAAGGGATATTGAATCTAGGATACACTGGGTCGGGTCGGGAATTGGATGGAAACGAGACTGCTTCACATAATCGAGGATCGGACGTCACTTGGTAAGTTAGTCCGATCTATGTAATTATGTGAAGCAGTCTCGTTTCCATATGTACTAGTAGATGTTTAAAGAAGAAAGTTGTGTAGTATTAGTTTAGATTAGATACCTAATCTAAACTAACCAATCACGCAATTGGTATCAAAAAGGAAATCAGAATAATCACATACAACATGATACGATGGTAACAATGTCGGTCTTATTTTCTATACTTAGTTACTTGGGTAATAAAAGTAGATGTAGCTATCTTTATATAAAGCAAAATCATAAGTTCACAAGTCAAGTAAAGTCCTTGTGTATGTGTGTTTAATAACAATTACCTTAAACACAATAAACAATTAAAGGAAAAGTAGATTTGTTGAGGCATGCAGGTCTGTAGAGATGTATGGCTATGATTCGTACAGATATCTTTTATTTTAACTATCTCTGTCTGTATTCAAACTATGAAATCTTGCTATTCAAATTGATCGAAGATTCAAAAGAATAGAATAAGATCATGAGATTAGGTAGGTACACATATGTATAGACAATGTGGATTTTTATTATTGATTTACTTATCATTACATTATTATTAGGCCTATGTCCAGTAGTGGACGTCTTTCGGCTGAAATGATGATGATGATGATGATGATGACATTATTATTATATAACATTATTTGCCTCAAATAGGTGCTTATAATATGTAGGTATAAGGATTTTTGTATTGATTGAGTAAAACAAAAGTCAAGAAGTCCATTTCCTTCTTGGTTTCTATAAGAATTCTGACTGCAAAAATATCACAGTTAAATTAAGTATTCGTTTTTACTGTAAAACACCTTTAACTGAGGAGTATCATTATTTGACCCAATTGTGTAAACAAAATAATTGGTTTAAATAATTCATCCAATAAATAATTTCCTACTCTATCTCATTCAACTGAGCCACTTGTTAATTAAAATCTTCAAAGGAAGATTTATTTTACCGATTTCGATTTTTTATACACAATTATTCTGCACATCCCTAATGAGCAGTCACTTTTACAACCTAGTAACAATAGGTGCCTAGTGGTGTCAACTATTTAGTATATCATAATGGTGTACCTACTTCAAGGAAGATTTTTATTTTTATTTTGTGTTATAATCTTATAATGTAGGTATTGCGTTAACCGCATTCTACAGTTTATACTAAGGATTATAATTAGAGAGCATAACGAAAGCAAACAATTTTGCTGCTCCCTAATTTGTATAATATAATAATTTTGAGCGATGAAAATGTAACTTAATATGTAAAGTTGAGGTCGCATTGATGGAAATCTATCCAAAAAACATCATCAATATTATTAAGGATTGATCCTCTAACTAAAATATCTTTAGTAAATAATTAAATATTGATTCAGATCGGCCATTTTTAAAGATAAAATTAAATATTTCTGGTCCTATTATTATTATTATAGGTACACACTGACTCCGATTATGGATCTGAGCAGGCAGCATTTTTATAACAGCACCTTAGTTCAGTTTGATAAGTAAGCTAGCATGCAACCATTGCTGCTTAAGTAAAGGTCTTGTACAAGGGAAGTTGAGTCCTGATGGGGGATAAAACCAATTTGTGGAGTCATAACTAGTTCTATCAAACTTATTCGTGTACTATCGTGTATTAAAAAACCATGGTACCATCCATGGTTTAGCGGCCACCAAAATACCCCAACAATGCCCCCCCCCCCCCACCTTTTTTGATCCTACTTAGAAGGCCAAATGGAGGAAAGAATGTCTCATCCTATTTTAAAGGGGAGGCACCTATGTATTTCAGGATATCAAAACATATGATATTGATATTACCTACAATGTATTACTTATCATTAGGAACTTAGAACAGCTATATACAGAAACCATGTCCATGCGCACAATTTGATGCATGGGCAGGCACAAATGGCTCCATTCCGTACAGCTTAAGCACGCCCATGTGCGTGTCGGTGAACATTTGACGTGCCGCTTGCGAGCACTTATCGATTGTTTTTGTGCTTCAACTTTGAGCGGAAATTTGGATGAAACTATCACTCTGTGTCTTATTACTCTAAGATTAGGAATAATTTTATTAGCTTTTCCAAATTTGTCATAAATTTCGCATAACACCTGCAGCGAATTATTTAGCATGGGTAGGTAGGTAGTTTAATTTAACAGTACCATCTGTAAATTTTCTGTATAATACAACAAAATTTTGTGTAATAGTTGTGTTTTTCCCGTGATTCAGGAACCTTCCATTATTGAAGCAACACTATGTAGGTAGTGGTAAACGTTGAACTAAAACAAACAACTAAGGATTATTGCATTTCCACGCGATTCAGGAACCCTCCATGATTGAAGCAACACCATCTAGTGATAACCGCTGAACTAAAACAACCAACAAATTGACTCGATTGGTGAAAAAACCACCAAGCTGTGTTCATTGGTTCTTCTTTTATGTGAAATGTGAAAGACTGGATTCTCTACTGCCTGTTATCAAGAGAATCTCACATTATAATTTGCTAGGTACCTACTAAAGTTGGATGCAAAAATAATAATAATTAAATCCAGTAATACAATCATTAGGTAGTTGAATAGCTTTTCATGTATTTCTAGATTCATGAAACTGATATTTTATCTTTTCTTAGATCTTTAAGACACTATAAGGTATCCTTAGCTTTCAGTGGTGTAGTACACAATATCTTTCAGTATAAAATGCACAATAAGTAGGTATGAATACCTGCATTTACTTGATGTCCTTTATGATTCCATCCACTTTAGATGGACGGAAACACTAGATAATGAACTAGTGTTCCACAGGTCAACATGTTTCTAAGTTTAGAACAGGAATATATTATTAATATCCTATCATATTTAGGATTAGTAATAATACAATACATACTAATTGGGAAGATATTCTAATCATCTGGTTTGTACCTGTAACATAGGTGGCCCGTAGCGGCCAATTGGATTTGTTTGTAATATTTCTTCCATTTAAATAAAGGATGTCTCATGAAAGATTTCTCCATTTGTATATAACAATATGCTATTGTTATCTAAGATCTTATTAGTATCTTCAGGTATTGCCTCAACCTCAAGTGAACTAATTCAGATATGTCTTCCACTGAAAGTGATAGATGTTCAGATGTTTCATGAATATAGACTGGCTCATTGGCCAATAGGCTCGCCCCCTATTACATGGGACTACAACATAACTAGCGAAATGTGGGTGTACTATACACCTCTGCCTACCCCTTCGGGGAAATACAGGCGTGATGTTATGTTTGTATGTCATTGGCCATGTTCAACACTACACTTATGTAAAGTGAAATCCTCTACATGTAAAAGGTGTTTTGCTGTAAAGTAATATTCATTAACTTATTACAACAGACTATCATTTGTGTCTTACTCACCTGAGGAAAATGGCCTGAGTTAGGCTTGATTTTATTACAAATTAATGTGTAGGTATCACTGCTCTTAGACTGTGACATATGAACAAAGTTGAACTTTTGCTGGAGCTCCCGCTGTGCTGAGAATATAAATGTTATGAAGGCTGCAGCTGACATTTCATGAAAGCTCGAGGACCCTTTATATATTATAAAGCAGTCTTTTCCGCCCCTCCTATTAACATCCTGTTCAAGGAACATGGGGAACATGCACATGTTATGGCCATGGCTAACCTCTCGTGAATGCTCAAGGATGCATGGAATCTATTCTCTCCATTGGCTGACCTCCCGTGAAAGCTCTTGGAGTAATGGGAACATGTATGTATCATCGCCACGGCTAACCTCTCGTGATAGCTCAAGGGCGCATAGTGAATCTCTATTCTCTCCTTTGGCTGACCTCTCGTGGAAGCTCTTGGAGTATAGGGGAAATGTATGTATCATGGCCACGGCTAACCTCTCGTGATAGCTCAAGGGCGCATAGTGAATCTCTATTCTCTCCTTTGGCTGACCTCTTGTGGAAGCTCTTGGAGTAAAGGGAAAATGTATGTATCATGGCCACGGCTAACCTCTCGTGATAGCTCAAGGGCGCATAGTGAATCTCTATTCACTCCTTTGGCTGTCCTCTCGTGGAAGCTCTCGGAGTAAAGAGAACATGTAGGATGTATCACAGCCACGGCTAACCTCTCGTGAGAGCTCAAGGGCGCATAGTTAATCTGTATTGTCTCACTCACTCAAATAAAGTCACGAGAATCACTCAAATAACTGCTACTTATTTTACCAACAAGTTCGAACTTGCTTGATGAATTTACCAATTTCTTGATTAATCGCTACTAGCTGAGCTTAAGACATAAGCGCACAGTATTATTTTGTTACGTATTAACGTATTCACTACCACTACACAGGTAATCATGTTTATAATGATTGAAATTGTTATCACTCACTCCCAAGCATCCCTGACGCCGACGCCGCCGCGCCGGTCTCTTCTCTGTTCTTTAATACTGTGTTTTGTATCGATTTTGATTTTCCTTACACATATCACTACGAGTATGTGATTATATATAATATTTACACCTAATAAGTACACTTAAACACTATTATGTTAGTATTTAGAAAATAACGTGCATGCGCATCGCGCACAAAAAAGTACAATGACAGTTCTGGGTGACAGCTCCACAGAGCGCGTCAGGTTGCGTTTGGTTTCATTTCAGATTATAAAATTGTAATCCAATTTTTCATCTTTAAAAAGTGTGCATCGTAAGCAAATTAGTGCCTACTACTAGTACATATGGAAACGAGACTGCTTCACATAATCGTTACGGAAGCAATCTATCGGAAGACCTATGCTTAGTGCCTATGTTCGCACTGATGGTTTCAATGGCACTTCCATAATGAGAATATATCAAATAAGAATGTAGTACCTTTCAAATTCACACAATTATTATTACTGCACCATGTCAATTATCATTCAATATGAATGGAAACATTTCAATAACAAGTTTTGTGGTGCATATTTAAATATTCGGCAGTAACAAAACGTTATGGCCAGTAAACAGATCACTAGAGTTTAAGATGTCTGTATGAAGTTAGTGGGCCAGTTGGAGCAGTAGCAGCCATGAACTGAGATCATTTGCCAGTCGTTATGGAGATGGAGAGCACAATTCTATCATGAAACATGATTTAGAAGTAGATAGATAGATAGATAGAATATACTTTATTGTACACCATGAAAATAGTAGTAAACAGGAACAACATATAAATTAGGGGTACATGGGCGGTCAAGATACAAGTAAAATGTTCTGCCCAAAATTTTATATCGCTTGTGTGCTCTCAAAGGTCACAGTGTTATACTTTTAGTAGTTGCAGAGATCCTTTGTGGAAGAGCTCGTTTGGAGAAGTACTTCCACTGTATTTACTTCTGCCGCCAAACACAGTGATGCTTGCATTGTTGTGTTCCGGTGTGAAGGGTTCGCCTGCTGGACATTACAATCACTTCATCCATTCTTCCATCTTCATGTCTCAGTTTGGCGAATGGACTTGCGGTACCATTTAGGCAACAACCTAGGTGGCATTGTAGTTGTTATGGGCAAAGGTAACCGCTTAATATCTGGTGAAGCTTTAACTCGTTTCGCCATCCTACAACCACAGATGTAGATGATGTTTTTTTATGTACAACATAAAAAAAACAAGTGTCATATCAGCCGTAAATGTTATTGCGACATAGAAAAATAAAATATCAATATCATGTCCTGGGTTGCTTGTAATGAGAATGTTAAGAGGAATGTGTGGTGTAACGAGAATGGATAGGATAAGGAATGAATATGTAAGAGGGAGTCTGAAAGTAGCGCCAGTGACAGAGAAGTTAAGTAGCAATAGACTGTCATGGTATGGACATGTGATGAGGAGGAATGAGGAGCATGTTACGAGGAAAGTTTTAAGTATGAATGTTGATGGCTATAAGAAAAGAGGGAGACCGAAGAAAATATGGATGGATTGTGTGAAAGATGATATGAATAGAAAGAAAGTGAACACGGAGATTACGGCTGATAGAGATGTATGGAAGAAAAAAACATGCAGCGCCGACCCCAAATAAATTAGGATAAGGGCAGGAGGATGATGATGTCCTGGGTTGCTTGCATCATGCGTTACAATAGATTTTTTTACCATCACAAACGTTAGCTTCGCCAAGTCTGTAGGGGCTTGTACATTCGCCTTCCTACCGGCCTTTGACTTCTTTTTCAGGGATATTTCGGGAACAGTAAGAAAAGATGCGTTCGCTGATAAAGTTTTCAAGCGCATATTCACATAATCACGATTTTTATATAGTTCGAAGATAGAGGGATATGGGAAAACAATAATATGTTGCTAATTTTACATTCTTGCGCGCAGCTGTGATTGGCTTACGTATGACGACCCAACTACACAACGCCACAGATAATGTAAAATAATGATGCCGAACTACAGATTATGAATACTGCTAATATTTGGTCTTCAACAAAGTCTAGTCTATTACAAATAAATAGTTATAAACAGTTTTGAAATCAATGTTTATTTATCAAGACCTTGTTTGTTGTCTTGTTACTGTTCGTTGGAAAACAAATGATTTTCACAAACTATTTTCATCAGTCTACGGCCTGGAGAAGAGTTTATGAATACTCGAAAATATTGAAAACCAATATAATAACAACGAACAGTGTGAAAACTACGAGATAGCATCATTTCAATCACAGTGTATAATTAACCTTAAATTATCTTTATCCAAGAATAACGCGTAAGTACCTTTTTAATATTCTAGTGCAGCGGACGGAACCACGTTGTCTTGTAGTCTGTGGCGCCTGCACGGACCATTACGTTGTGTATTATCAGATTCTGTTTAGCTCTGGTGAAGAAAGATTCATCTCAGACCAGACATATTTGATTTGAGTTGAAAAGTTTCAGGCCGAAAAACGCTCTCCGGCCATATTCTGTGAGGTAAGACTACAGTTCCAAAAAAGTTGCACACATTAAAAATTTGTGTTGAATATTTTGTAATGTTATTTAAATCTCTTTTTGACTCCTAAAACTATGACTATAGTCATATAAATAAACCCTGAGGGGCTGGACTCATAGTTTCAAAGTCAATATTGTCAATTGTATTGTATACTCATGTTTTATGCAAATAAAATTTTCATTCATTCATTCATTCAATAAATATTCATTATACGATTTCATTGGAAATCCACCATTTCAAATATTTTTGAGAGCGAATAAGTATCTGGAGGGGCTTGTAGCGAAGTAACAACCGCGAGGATTGTACGATCTGCAAGGTTAAGCTGCACTTGCCGCGGTCAGTCTGTAGATGGATGACCGCTTCGTTAACAATCGAGATCCCTCCGTGCCTCGGAGTCTCGGAGAACACGTTAAGCCGTAGGTCCCAGTTGTCATACGAATCTCTGTGGCAGTCGTTACGGGTAGTCAGAAGCCTGAAACTCTGACAACTGGTCTAACCTCCGAATGTCAGTATTACCCAGTAACTGAGTTGCGGGGGTCTGATGGCAGTAGCTCGGTGTAAAATACTGATCATCATCTATCGTGCGAAATGAGCTACATAATGATAATAGCTCATGCCGTGGGGAAAATATTAGCCAGTCAGCAGGTTGGTAGCGGGGCTGAATGCCCAGGGTGCGTCAGACGATCAATTAAATATCGTCACTCGTGGAGGATCTTTTAATGCAACCCAAAAAAATAAAAATAAACTGATGTTCAGCCGCATCTGGTTTGACTGGAAGCTGACCTTAATATCATTGGGAAATGGCGAAGAGGATGAAGGTTTCCGTGTCCTGAAGCAAAATAGCACAGAAACAATGTTGAAGCCACACAACACGACAAATTCCCGGCACAAAACTTTTGATTTTATTCGCCGTTGCTTCGATCATATCCCAGTAAAAACACCCTCGATGGGAAAAAGAAAATGGCCTTTAGGAATTTCTCTTTAGCCAACCCTTCTAACCGTTAATAAATGTCACGGAGAGACCGTTGACATTTGGGGTGACCTCATGACGCCATGTGCGAGGACCGTCCTGCTAAACGGTGTCTCCACGGCCCACTTCCGACGTTTATGGTCACCATACTTTTAATACTTTTTAAACAGTGAAATAGTGAACGCCTGCGCATTAAAATTTAAGGGCCATGTTGATTTTAAATAGTGATAATAACATGGTTGTTTAAAGTGGCAAATAGACTTGAATTTCTATGTAATTGCTACGCTATTGCTTTATGATATCGCTTCGCTAATTTTCTCTGTATTGCAGTGGCAATGCTTAGTGACAATCGTAATGGCTAAACGCATCCCTGTATGTTTTAGTTTTTTACGAGTTTCCTTAATAAAATGGCATTATTGAACGCTAATCATAATTTTGTATATCCGGTGTGCATTCTTTTTGCAATTTTATTAAACTATTGTGGTAAAGAAATACCTGTTTATTGCTATCACAGAGTTATAAATTACAATCCCATAATGTAATTAATAGAGAAGATGGTCGCCAGCTACCACCTGTTTGGAACCCAGTTCTAAAAATAATGAAGTCCCAAACAGCTCGCTACACTGTAAAAGACAATGACATTGTGAGTGATTACTGCGTGCATCGAAAAGATTTTAATTGTTATTTTATTATTTTAACGCATTTTACGCATGCGAAGCGAATTCTAAAGTTTTAAATTGTGGAAAGAAAAAATCGCTCACGAGCAGGGGGTCTACTCCCGTTCGACGATATTCGATAAATCGCACGATTCATCGCACAATTTGCTACTCCGGTCAACCATCGTTCCCTTATCGCATGCGATGATCGTGTTTTGATGTTTGTTTTTCTCATCTCCGGTAAATTGTACACGACTATGAACCGTAGTCTATCTTAATTGTGCCTTTTTTATGTGCCTATCTTTATTATGTAAGTATCAGTCGGAACGAAAGTTCGTTCTTCGTTTGTCGTTCGTAAAACGCGAGTAGACCTACAGGATTCGAACCTGCGACTCCTGGCTCAGTACGCCAGTGCTTTAGCCACTAAGCTACCGTGAACACTGCTCGTGGTATCGAAATTATCCTCCCCATTATTGTCCCACTGCTGGGCATGGGCCTCTTCTCAGTACGAGAAGGCTAAGGCCTTAGTCCACCACCGCACTAGCCCTTAGTCCACCACCGCACTAGGCCAGCGTGGCGGATAAACTTGTTTTATTATAATTATATTGAATTTGAACATTTCACACCTGTCAGAAACTGACGAATTCTGAATGCCTGATACTTAAGTGCTTACAGTCCCCAAATATTTATGAGCGAAACACCAGTAATTTGTTTACATTAATTATTTTTTACAACCATGTCATAAGGATTCGATCAATTCGTTCGATCGTTTCTCCAAAACAAGTAAACTAATTGTAGTTATTTAAAAAACATAATTACAGGAACTCATTACATACTTAGCTCAGTGCAAATCGTTGGGGACTGCAACCGTTCATTAATTGAATATTTTTGTACGTGTTAATGACAAAACTCGATGTGCGTGGAAGTAATCTTGCCAAAATGTCGCGGCTATTTACTGACGGACATGTGCGCTTGCACCTGTAGCCCGCGGCGTGAACATTACATTGGCCCCAAGTGTACGAGGGGCAATGAAGAAAAGTTGCACATTAAATTGGCCTGAAGGGCACGAAGGTTGAAGTGTAACTAATTGCGTCACTCTACAGTACACTTGATTGCAAAAAAGGTGAAATGCTATAAAACTAACGGCATTTTTTTCTTGATGCTTTATGAGTATAGGACATAATGGGGGTGGTTAAGGGAAGTACGACAAGTAGTTACGGTAGTACAAGTAGCATCTTACTGAATATGGCACAGAAGCCTACATTTATTGGTTGTTTTTGACAAACTAGAACGAATTTTAATTTAGGCTCCTTTTTAATTTGCTTCATGACATTGATATAGCTTTTTTTCCTTTTTAGGGTTCCGAAGTCCTACAAGGAACCCTTATAGTTTCGTCATGTCCGTCCGTCTGTCCGTCTGTCCGGCTGTCCTAATCCTTTACAGCTTAATAACTTCTACAGTTATAAACATAAGTAAATGAAATTTTGTTAAAAAATAGTCTATATATAGATCTCAATTTTAAAAGAATAAAAAAATCGTTTTTACGTATTTTAGGGGTGGCGTCCATACATGTGAAATGGGGATGTAAACATTTTTTTCGCTGCACCCCCTCGTGTGGGGTATCATTGAATAAGTCTACTAAAATGAAGGTAATGTTTGATACACCACTTTTTTATCAGGTGTACCATCTGCGAAATATAGCCCGCCAAAGTGGCTTGCAATGTGTGTCCCCCCCTGCCATTTCTAAACTATGTAACGTAGTAAGTTATAATCTTCCACATTGATAGACCTTTGTGAAAACTCTCTTTTAAAATTATTTCGAGTATAATGTGATTATAATTTTTTGAGTTATAGAGAGAAAACTGAAAAATATTTAAAACGTCCTAGTTCAAAGGTCATTGATCTTAGAGAAAAATGATGTTAGCAAATAATGCTCCTTTAGCTACTTTCTATTTGAAAAAATCACAAAAAAGTAACTTTGACATGAGAAACTTCTTAAATTTGGCTTCTTGAATTTATCGCTAGATGGCGCTACTAACAACACGCTCTGAGTCGCGAATGCTGCCGATTATTGCAAAAACTAAAATAGCCATGATTAATATTCGATTTGATTCGTTTGTAATTACACCTACTTAAGGAACCCTATAATACTGAGCATGGCCCGACATGCTCTTGGCCGGTTTTTTATGCTTAAAATTATGATAGTCTCTAATAAAAAACCGCTTCAACAAACCGACAGACACCGTATTGATTCCATGAATATTTAATCTTTCTATATTAATACTGCTGCCTCGTTGGTCTAGTGGTTTCAAGCGCGACTGCTGAGCGTGGGGTCCTGGGTTCGATTCCCGGGTCGAGCAAAGTGTTATTGGGTTTTTTCATTAGGAAATTCTCAGTAGCAGCCCGGAGTCTGGATTTGTGCCCGGTCAATGGCAATAGGCTCGCCCCCTGTTACATGGGACTATAACATAACTGGCGAAATGTGGGTGTACTAATACACCTCTGCCTACCCCTTCGGGGAAATACAGGCGTGATGTTATGTTGTTATGTGTTATATTAATACGTAACGATTTAAAAGTAACATCTATTGCAACTGCAAATACAATTTAATTGGTACGCTAAACGCTAAGATAACTCAATAACCTAACAATTACTCTCTACAAACAAACATACCAAGTCAATCATCGCTTCTCATAGAAATTACATGAAAATCTTCGCCTTAACCACACATTTTACGAGCATTCGATACGCAGATGATATCGTTGCGTATAATATGGTAATTAGCGCTTTATTAGTGTTTATACGTGTTCGTTCAGGTGCGCTATTACTGCACTTTTTTGCTGACACCGTTGTACCTAATGGATGCCTTAAAAATTAGTTACATGCCTAGTTTGGGGTTTAGATTATAATTTTATTTTTAACCGACTTCAAAAACAAGGAGGTTATAGTGCGTTTAATTATACTTTGATGTCGGTGGCGTTAAATTTACTGCATATATCTAACTGCTTATGACCGTTGTGTGCCTAGTAAGATTTAGAGATTTTTTGTGGCAATAAACATTTTTTCTTTCTTTCTTTAAAATAACTTTGGAACGTTTCTCTGCATTAACTTTCCTCTGAAACTGATTTCTATGAATCTTGATACATATTGATCACGATATTGACGGCATAGTAACTTATTTATTAATTCTTATCATGACTGGTCACATAAGTCAATTTTCTATTTACCAAAATCCAATGTCAAAAATCATTGATTAAAAACCAGCCAAATGCGTTCCTTACGTGAGTGTTGTACCAGCATCTTTTTTAATTTTTTGTTTAACTATAGACTATTTACCACAATCAAATAAAGTCTGACGCTTGTATGTATTACCGTTTTTAAAATAGAGCAGGAACAAAACACAGAATCATACGTTTCCTTCAAGGTTTTTTGTATGGGGACCATCTTCGGACTTTTGGTATTTGAGCAGAGATTTGATCTGTTATCAGTTATCACTCAAGAGTGATTGAGACCATGCTTGAGTAGATATATTAATCTTTCCTATTTGAGGTTATATTCGTGTGCTATGTTTTTGAATCGAAATTTATAATTATCGTATTGGAATAAGACCGATGCTCAAGTAACGATTCTATCCTTAAGTAGTGATCAGGTGATTGAAGTTTAAACTGCACTTGAGGAACCTTCTGTAATACGGACCAAGACAGCCCGAAAAACGCCCAACTTTCACTGCTTGCTAGTGTCCCTACCCACAACCACATGAAAAATCTGGTTCATATTGCTTTAGCTAAAGCTTAATCTTCATCATTGAGTTTCCACAGTCACATTGAAGACACCGGAAGGTTCTGAAGAAATATCATGAGCCTTATTAATTTGAATTCCAGTAACGGATGAAATGAAGTGGGTGAAAACGAAAAAAATAAGCAAAACCAATAGTTTTATATCTTTAAATAGTTATTTGTTATACAAGAGAGCAAAGTTGCTTTTTAACCGCGTGCTCAATTTTGATGCCCGAGCAAGCGAAGGATTCTAAAATTGAATCACGAGCGCAGCGAGTGATTCAACAGTTAGAATCCTGAGCGTTAGCGAGGGAATCAATAGAGCACAAAGTGAAAAATCTTTGCACTCGAGTGCAACACGTAACTTTTCATCGCACCTCAGCGAGGAAATGACTAAATGCAAAAAAAACATTTACAATCACAAGATACTTTTATTTCACTTTAGGTATTAACTACTACATTATGATAGGTAAGTATTACAGAATAATCTTTAAACTATAACAAATAATACTTAGGTATGCCTAATTAAGAAAAATTTAAAGTAACGTTGCTACAGTTACTTAAGTTGATATTTTTGTTAGGTACTGTAATGTTGGTGTTAGTGACTTGTGTACTGTTTTTCGGTAAACTATCTGTCATACTTAATAGTTGTACCGATTCATCGGATTCCCTTGGCGTAAATGAGCAAAACGTTTTCTGAGAAAGTTTTGGTTCCTTTATCTAGTCGCCACATGTTAACCATATCGTATTGTTTCAAATACTTCTCGCGTGATTGTTGAGGGAGAAAGCTCATTTGTGCATTATTAACAGTTTTAGTCAATTCTGTTTGCGTCAAATAAACTTCCTCGTCGCTAGAACCACTCAAATTCAAATTTTAATTTATTTCCAAATAAATATAACAGTACAATTTTTGACAAAGGAACATGCAATCAAAAACACGAAAAATAGGGTTAAGACTTTGCTTCCCAAAATAGAGCGGTGAGGCCCTGTGTTATGGGATAAGCAAAACGCTCTGCCCTCCAGAATTGTGATAAAGAAAATTATTGAGACTGATCTGTGTGCAAAAACAGATTCACTGTATACAAGATAAAATTATTAAATTAAGTTCAAATGTGAGGTTATTTGAGTGAGTATGGGTAGTGTCCGTGTGAATGGGTGTGCATGTGGGTGTGTATGTGTATGTATTTGGGGGTAGGGGGGGGGGTGTAGCGTATAATTATGGGATACTCATACCCTAAAATGAGTGGTTCTAGCTACGAGGAAAGTAAAGGAATAGACCTGTGCATTTTAGGTTTTTCACTTGTTTTCAAGTTTCTTGTTTTTAACCTAAGGTTTTAATAAAATGACGTGAAAAGAAACTGGCGCGCGCAAAGCAAATAAAAAAAAGTACACCAAGAAGGTTCCGAGTCTGAGTTTTTAACAAAATAAAAAAGGTTGTATGATAAATTCGGCACCATGGAGGGAGAAGTAAATAGGTTTAATGATGTTTTGAATTCACAAACCTAGAGCACACGATGTTCTAAATTCAATTTACTTTATCCTCTAGGGGATAAAAACGGCTTTTGCACTCAGATATCGAAGAGCAAAAATACTCTTTCCGAGATGGGGGGATGAAAAATTTGTTACGCTTATGGTATAATTAAGCTGATTTGTATCGATGATAGCCTTGAACGATGGGTCATTAGCTGCATACTTCCATACTGGATTAAAGTTGTTACCTGATGCGGTCATCGGCACAGGGTGTTAGAAATTATTGTAAGTAAGTCACGGTTGTTATCTTTGCAAAAAGAACCATCCAAAGAAGCATTATTATAACTTCCTTCTTTACCTTTCATAAAATACTAAAATGTCTAATAACTTTTCAGTGCAAACAGCTACCTAAACGAAAAAGGATGGAGTAACACGTTTGTTTACTTCAATCAATTAATCAATCAACTCAACCTATCGCAGTACACTGCTGGACATAGGCCTCTCCTAAGTTGCGCCACAACGCTCGGTCCTCTGCCTACTTACTTCAATAATGTTTAAAAAATGTTAATGTTAATGTTTTTTTTTTGTTTACTTCAATAATGGTTAAAAAAAAAAACAATTAGAGCCCACAGACATAGTAAAAAATAACTATGTCTGTGTTAGAGCCAAAATACTTTGAAAAATGTTTTAGAATGATCACTATAAACAATTACACACTTAACCCTCCACTGCAAACCCTAAAAGAAAACAAAGCTCATCAACTTTTTGCGGCGAAATTACCATAACCAATACGAGTAGTTACGCACTGGAACATCTTATTACGTCGCCGCCTGATTGGTTACAATGGCACAATTGATTCGGTTGCGTCACGCTGGTCAGTGCGTGCGAGTTCGTTACTAAACATGCACATTACGTATGCTGTCACTTCGTTACGGATGAATAGAGTCACAGATCTTGATTCAGTAGGTTCGGAAGACAAGTGGTCGGTTTGGTAGGTTTAATTTCCGCCCGTAGTTGGATTTCAGCTACTGATTGGCTGAGATTATT
This sequence comes from Asteroscopus sphinx, assembly GCA_949699075.1. Taxonomy (NCBI): domain Eukaryota; kingdom Metazoa; phylum Arthropoda; class Insecta; order Lepidoptera; family Noctuidae; genus Asteroscopus; species Asteroscopus sphinx. The sequence continues at coordinate 862,234 of OX453006.1, forward strand.
ACGTAGCACGATTTTTCAACCAATTGGTAATTTATGTTGTTATTTTTACATATGAAAAGGCTACCTATTCTGCTGACAATGTCCCTTTTTCAAAATTCCTGGAAAACGAGGTAAAAAGAAGGCTGTGTATCTTTAAGGTTTTGTATTAAGTCCTTGATGCACGGTGATAGTTAGCACAAGTAGATATCATTTGAAAATGGTTACAAAATCAAATAGAGTAACCAGTCATACAGGTGCAGTAACTGAAACAAAAGAAGAAGCTACTGTCAGATTAAATCATAACGAATCATTGATCTAATACACGCGTGTAGCGCTAATTAACAACCGACACATCTGCTTCATACACACGTCAATAGAACAATAGAAAAACCAACAGCGTGACGTAAATAAACCAATTTGAGTCACTTTCGGTCTCACTGACCCCTACCGCGGTCGCACGGTTATCGCCCATCTCAACGGATTTTAGACAACAAAATTAGAATCCAACTAATTTCACTAGACAGCCGTGTCCACTAATATAGAGCAGTAAAAAACACGCTTTATATTTAGCTAAATAACCTTAATCTTAATGTAGGGTGGTAACATCTTTCCGCCTTCACCCCTGACTTACACCACCACCGCAATAAGAACCCTAACTCTACATCTTTAGGGCCCATTTTCAATTACTAAAAAAACTATTCTTATACTCTTTCGTGAGTTGTGCTAATTGATATCTTGTTGTATCTGGACACAGTACGTTATACGAGACGCAAGGTGGTCGGCCGCAAGGTGCGCGGCGACCGTTGGCGCAGGCGCACCTTCCTCGGCCGCCGGCGGTAATAATACCGGCCATAGCCGTGTAACAACTGATTAGTGGAACGAAACGGTGACAGTTTTCCACGAGACAGTCTCGGTAGATTTATTGACAGATAGCTAAGTGATGAGCTACTTCCGGGTTCTAAGGGGCTGATTATTCAATTTGGTGTGACAAAATAACAATTGGTGGAGATGATGACTTACTTAGCATTATTGTGATAACATGTACTGTTACGCTTTTGTAAGGAGTAAGGGGTTAAACCTACAAGTTATGAACTTCTGAAGCGACACTTCTATAGCATCGCTGCGCGTTCGCCAGGGAGTATACCGAAGAAAACGTCACGTGCAAATGCATTTGCTTCTTTGGCCCCGTTCCTTGACGCCACTCGTTATTTTCAGGACAATCATGACAAGTATTTGATCTTCCTCAAAGCAACTTTTCCCTAATTGACATGTACAATCCAGTTACTTCTTCTACCTAGTCACTGTGACCAACATTTGTGGTGGCAGCCCATAGGTTAAAAACCCAGTGCCTTTAGTTTTATATGTACTTTGTTGAAAGTTTATTGATGGTAGTTCCTATCTGATATAGGTATGTATATTTTTCATGGTAATTTAGCAATGCGTTGCAATGTATTTAACTTTAGAAGTTCACAAACCAACAAACAAAATAACTATTCATATTTTTGGTCAGAAACCTTCGCACGCGCACAACACACCAAACTTTCATCATATAATCAGATGAATGGTATAGGAACGCATAGAATACGTACACATACATACATAAATATTATCACGCCTGTTTTCCGTTGGCGTAGGCAGAGACTATGGATTTCCACCTGCTACGATCCTGACACACCTCTTTCGCTTCATCTACGCATACAATACGAACAAACAATATGCCATGTTATTTTTATCTATATACAAATATTTATTTTTATATATTTGAAGAAGTTAACAGAACCCAAGAAACAAAAGATGCACCTAGACCTAGCGATGGTGTTTTTTGTGCAAGTGAATCACACCTGCAGTCAGATTGATCGCAGGTGGGATGCCGCGACGAAGGAACACTTCATTTTGTTCTAATAGAAAGTGCTTAGCTATTTTAATATCATGCACGGTATAGTATGGCGAAAAGGTATTTTTTTCGTTCGAAGTAGGTACCTACCCTGAGTCTACCTAGCCTTGAGTACCTAGTAGTTTTCTTGATGGAATAATTCTCCGGATTAATACCTACTAGCACGCTATTATTTCATCAAGTTGGACTTGTAATTTGATAAGCATTCTAAGTCAATAAGTACAAAATCTGTTAAAATTGCCATCAATTCCAGGAGATTTAAGTAAATAGGGGCTAAAAATATCAAAATGATTGTATAAATACATAGTTTAAAAGAGATAATACGCCAGAAAGCAATTACTTAATAATTGCTTTTAATCTAAGCTGGTGACAACTTAAACAATCTAGCCACTTATTACTGATAAATGCACTATAATTAAAATGCTGTGTCCACGAATACAGTCCAATAAATTCATATGAAATTGAGCGTTTTATTACTAAACCATTTAAACGATTTATTTTGCCACACATACACAAAATATACATATTAAATGCAAAGGTAACAGGACAAATTAATGAGAACACAACATGCATACAACATAATATTTGTGGCAAGGGATCCAGCTCAGTATTACTCAGTCAATAATTGCATGTTTACGCATATGCGCAAACGCATTTTGTGCATTACACACCTGTTACTTATGCTGTTTGTAATGTTGAGTACAAGCAATGAACAGAAACACAATTTAAATAACAAGCAGCAAATGAATACTTAGATGCTACATGCCAGGGGGTGAAAACTTCACTGCTATGTGAAGATTAAATCCACCGTCACCCAGTTTTCCCGGATATCCAATGGTGACAGCAACAAACACTTCAATTTCAGCAAGATCTACATTCAGCAGGTTGTCAGCTCACTCATCGTAAGCCATTTTTTTTTTAAATAAGATATTTTACAAAATCTACCAGCAGGAAGTCGGTGCCAATATTTTCTTAAATCAAACTGAATTAAAGGCACCGACTTCCTAAACTGTTTCACATAAATTTTATTATTTTATTCTTTTTGAAGTCGTTTTTACTTTTTTTTAAGTAAATTTTATTTTTCTAATTTGAGTCGCATTAACAATAGAAAAACAAGCGATTGCTGCAATCCCGGATGATTTGCTGTCATCCAATGAAGAGTTCCCTTCTTTATCTCCAAAGACCTTCATCAGATCTTCACCAAATGATACTTTCTGAATGCAAATGCTTGACTTGTTGATGAATATACTGAAATAGCTATAGGTATGTATGTTTGCTTGTATATTTGAGGAGTTCCCTCAATTCCACATGGATCCCATAATCAAAACTGGATATTGATAAAATGGGACCAATCTGTACGTATATCCATTCAAATAAAAAAGAACTTTCGAAATCGGTTTATAAATGACGGAGTTCTGAGGTAACAAACAAACAAAAAAAAAACACAATCGAATTGAGAACGTCCTCCTTTTTTTGAAGTCGGTTAAAAACACGGAGTAATGTAATCCCCTTTGCTACAATGATTATGTAATTTTTCCTACAACTGCTAGCTATGTTGAAAACGCAACGATACATTGCATTAGCAAAGTTCATAGTTTCCAGGCGAAGCGTTGTGGAGCAGTCGTTAACTGCTCACGCGTAAAAATACTAGCTTACAGTCACACAAGAGATAGGCGCAGAAGGGTAAGACACACACATAAGCTAGACAAGCTCTACAAAACTATCAATGGTTTATACTAAACAGTATGTTGACGATTTAATCTGTGGAAAGAATAAAACTTTTTAACAAAAAATTTAACCGACGAAAACAGAAACTGAAAAGCGAAAAATAACTAATTATGAGTCGGCGCCAAACGAACTTTTAACAAGCAAAGTGCGTGCAAGTTGCAAGTGGCCGAGCGGAGAACGCATTTTTGGAAAGTTATTGTTTATCGTTGAAAATTTCACGTTGTATTTATGTGACGTTGTTTTTATTATTTATTTAAAGTAATTTAATGATCTTCGTTGATTGGTTGTTTGGCGCCGACTCATAATTTGTTATTTTTCGCTTTTCAGATTCTGTTTTCGTCGGTTCAATTTTTTGTTAAAAAGTTTTATTTTTCATTTTTTTGTCGTTAAAATCTAACTCCAGGTCTCCATTATGTCTAGAACTATATTTATGTGTGTCAAGTTTCAACAGAATCGGTAACAGGTAAGAATTCAGTGGGTGAACAAACACTCATCCCCTGTTTTACTACCCTTAGGGGTGGATTTTGATTTTGAAATTTAAATGGGACCAATTTCGAGATATATCCTATCCATTAAAAAAAGAATCATCAAAATCGGACCACTCTGTAAAAAGTTATGCGTGGTCATACATTAAAAAAATATATATATATATATATACACGCGTCGAATTGAGAACCTCCTCTTTTTTTTCGTCGGTTAAAAAATCGCTCACGCGCAGGATTCGACCTGGCGTCTCCTGGCTAGTACGACAGTGCTTTAGCCACTAAGCTACCGTGAAAACTGCTCGTGTGGTATCGAATTTAAACTCCACTTGGTAATGTCTTTGGGTAACGTCAGCAATATCTTATTAAGAAACAGTGTTTCTTAACCGACTCGACTAACTTTGCAGTCAATCAAAGTCGTATAGATATCCCTTACTAATTACTTTATTATTTTTAACGCATTTACGCATGCGAAGCGAAATCTAATGATTTAAGTTGTGAATAGAAAAAAAAAGCATGAATCCTGCTCGTGAGCTATTTTTTCTTTCCACAATTTAAATATTACATTTTGCTTCGCATGCCTAAATGCGTAAAAATAATAAAATAAACAGTATGTTGTTCCAGACGAATACTACTACTACTAACTCCTAAGACACAGGGACACGCTTATACTTGTAGTATTTGTTTATTGATTGTCTTGTTGGTCTAGTGGTTGCAAGCGCGACTGCTGGTTCGATTCCCGGGTCGGGCAAAGTGTTATTGGGTTTTTTCATTAGGAAATTCTCAGTAGCAGCCCAGCTTCTTCTGCCTACTGAGAGGACAACCCTATCAGCGGGACATGGAGATTCTGTATTTTTTAACAACTTCTTAATTTAACCTGTGTTCACAAAATAAATGAATATGAATATGAATATGAACCTCTGCCTTCCCCAACGGGAAATACAGATGTGACGTAAGTAAGTATGTTTATTATTTAAGTCTTTTATTGTTTATTGTTCTGAGTATATTGTTTCGATTCCCACAGGACACAAATATTTGTGTGATGAACATAAGTGTTTGTGTTGGTCTGGGTGTTTCTCATGTATTATAAGTATGTATTTACAACAAAAAAAAAAGTATATAAGTATTATATCCATTGTCTAGTACCCATATCACAAGCTCTGCTTAGTTTGGGACTAGATGGTGCTGTGTAAAAATGTCCCGAAGATATTTATTTTATTTATTTTATAGTAAAAAGTATAGACGAAGTGCTGCGAATAATCATAGTGAAGCCAAAAAAATCTATGCTCCTTCATGTACAACCAGCGCTCACGCACACACAAGTCACTACTAGATGGCTCCGGCTTCTAGCACTGGGCTTTCTGTACCTTTTTACCGCATACTTGTATTCCTAGGGCCCACCTACGTTCAAAACTGCGAGGTTTACGACGCAGTTAACTCAGTCTGCGCGATTGTTAGCTGAGCTAGGCTAGAAGAGGATATGTCGACACTGAGGAATTGTTTGCAAGTAGATCATAACACGTTGACTTATAGTGACACTTTCTACTGCAAACTAGGGTTACGGGTTTGTCAATATTTTCCGCTTTTATACTTACTTTTATAATTGTAATAAGACAGATATGATGGATCGTCACCATCATCATCATTTCAGCCGAAAGACGTCCACTGCTGGACATCGGCCTCCCCCAAGGGAGGGATATGCCATAGGGTGAGTTGGCCGTAAGGTAGAGATGGCCAACAAGAAAAAAACATACTTCTGCTCAACAGAGAGCACTACTCTCCGGCTAATTTGCTTTATATTTATTTATATTATTTATTATTAATAATAAATAATATAAAAATATAATAATAATAAAAATATAATTATAATATTATAATGCGTAGAAACGACATTCCGCTAGAATTACGCCAAAAAAAAACTAAGTATTGGGTAATATCGGCCTATTTTGTTTTACCTATAGCTCGATGTAATCGAAGGGTTTATGTTACACAGTGTAAAGATGAAAATTTACGAAAAATTTGGAGTTTTTTTTCTTGATTGCATAGTTCACGAGCCACACTCAATAATAACTTCAAAATTGCAAGTGAGTTTATTATATTTTTTACAAAATATATGTTGGCATCTCTCCTGGATGATTAGGAGAGATGGCAATTTTCAGTCGGTGTAAGATGCCCCGTATATAATATGAGACATTTTCATTAAAAAATGGGTAACATAAAATATCTAAGAAAATAAGTCACTACGCGAAGAAACAAGAGCGAAAACTCATTTTGTAATGTTAGAAATGGTAAAATGTGTATCTGAGCGACTTTGGAAAACTATGAATTACCAAAAAATACCCTAGTAAGACGATACACGGCAAATAATGTCAAAAAGAATTTAAGGGACCATCTTGCCTGTTCGGCAAAGAAAATCAGGAGTAGCTCCTTCTAGAAAGAACTAAAGCTAAAAAAATATAAGTTAAACAGTAGCTAATGTTGATTTAAAAACTGGCCATCTCTCCCTTGCTACTATGATCATCTCCCCCGGACACTCTGGGAGAGATGGCCAATCGTATAATTTTAATAATTAATAAATTATTATATTAATTATGTAAAAGCTCATTATTACTTGTTATATTTTGAAAGTTTAATTATTAAAGTTTAATTAGAAGTTGATTTTTGTGAATTAATCTTCATAGTTTTAATTTTCTGGCTTCTGAAGTTACGAGGGCCAACTCCCCCGGACTTACCCTATTTGCCACGCTTGGCAGGCGGGTTGGCGATCGTAATTGGTTGGTTAAATACTCAGACAACGCTACTGCAAATTCTCTGGTGAATCCCTTAGTCGCCTTTTACGACACCTACGGGAAGAGATAGGGTGGTGCAGTTCTTTGTGTCCAGCACCACACGGAACACGGATATGATGCATATTTTAAGCATATTTTCAGTAATAGTCTGCAAACAATGTCAATGGCAATAGGCTCGCCCCCTATTACATGGGACTATAACATAACTGGCGAAATGTGGGTGTACTATTACACCTCTGCCTACCCCTTCGGGGAAATACAGGCTCACGCCTGTATTTCCCCGAAGGGGTAGGCAGAGTCATGTTATGTTATGTTAGTCTGCAAAAAAATTATTTATTTCTTCAAAAATAATAATGTTAACATAAGTATTTTAAACATCAATAGGTATACTTGACTATTGAAAGTTAACAAAACATGTAGGTGTTGCAACCAGAGCCCTTTCTAAGTTATAAAAATAACTACAAGTCTTCATGTCTCAGTTTGACGAACCGACTTGCGGTACCATTTAGGCAACAGCCTAGGTGGTATTGAAGTTGTCATGGGCAAAGGTAACCGCTTAACATCAGGTGGGCCTGTAGCTCGTTTCGCCATCATATACTATAAAAAAAAAAAAAGTACAAAGAGTACCTATGTAGCTATAAAATTAATAGTTTAAAAAAATACAACATACATAACCAGCCCATTACTGTCCCACTGCTGGGCATGAGCCTCTTCTCAGTACGAGAAGGCAAAAAAAAAACAAAAAATACAAAATACAAAAAATACAAGACAAGCCATTAATGTTTTAAATTGGCATTGTTAAGTATGATTATGGGGCAACTGTTTTTTTTATGAAATATAAAGTACGATATCATCATAGGTGTGTGGCATCAATCCCACTGCCATAGAAATCTAAATAAATGTAATAGAAGTGGCAAAGGCGCATGAACTTGTGGCCGCGTACAGGTGTCTTTTAGGAGCACGAACTATTTGCTTGATCATAAGTGCTGTTTTGTACGCAGAGTCACTAAAATTATATTTTGCTGCATATTTAGCAGCGGATTTTTTCATTTTACATTGAATGCTAGAAACATTGTAATCATTGTGTATTTATAATGAAGTTAATGATTTTTGAGTAACTTTTTTTTTTGTAATGTAGTACTGATAAATTATGACAATTAATTTAATGTTACGTTTAGAATAATTGTATGAATTCTCGTAATACTAAGAATGGTGTTCATACCTATAAGTGACGTCTTACACCGTACTAAAGACTTATGGACATTAATTATAGGTTTACATTGTAAATATGTCGTTGGTGTGCCTTGCTTAAATAAATAAATAAACATGGTGGGCGTTATTGCGTATTTTTGTGTTAGTGGCGGAAAACCGGCAACATTCGTTCCCATAGTAAAAGACAGTAGATATCATTTCTAATACCTTATTATTTAGATTTCTATGCCCATTGCACTTCAAACGAACTTTGTCCTTTCACCTTATTTCACCCCCACCGTTGCTCCATTATTCTTGAGTGCTAAATAAAATGATAACACATCGCCAAGGGTTCGCTTAGGTACATAGGGCAGCTATCAGACGGCAACCGATCGCCATAAAAGACCCCGGGGGTGAATGTCCAAACTTTAAGAGACTTCTAAACTTTTGCGTATTTGTATTGAAGACTATTGAGGTAAGGTGACTTGACACCATTTTGCTAACGGAGTGTCTACTTTTGAAATGGTTTTGCATTAAGGGTGTCATTGGAAGTTAGTTATGGTTTTCTGAGATTATTTAGTGACCATTGGATTAGCAGAGACCTGAAAGTTAATTTTATTGAAACAGAGATAAACACCTTCACTTTGTATTACCGAATCTTTAATAGAATAGAATAGAATAATTTATTTCGCAAAAACTACGGGTCCAGACAGATGGATAAAGAGTCACAATTAGTTACCACATATTTTGCCATAAGTGGTACGCAAAAAAATTATAACAATAATAATTAAAATCAGATTAACATAACATAACCAGCCCATTACTGTCCCACTGCTGGGCACGGGCCTCTTCTCTTGCAGACTAGTGAATTTGTATTTGCTAAGTTTATGAAATATTTCATTTTCATTAGTTCCCTCAGGAATCTATATAACCTGTTGTCCTGTCTGGGTCGGAATGTTGGGCTACAAAAGGAATTAATGAATGGCAAGTGCATGCAGGAAATTAAAGAATGTGTGGTGTAGCGAGAATGGATAGGATAAGGAATGAGTATGTAAGAGGGAGTCTGAAAGTAGCGCCAGTGACAGAGAAGTTAAGTAGCAACAGACTATCATGGTATGGACATGTGATTAGGAGGAATGAGGAGCATGTGACGAGAAAAGAAGAAAAGAGGCAGACCGAAGAAACCATGAATGGATTGTGTGAAAGATGATATGAATAGAAAGAAAGTGGACACGGAGATGACGGCTGGTAGAGATGTATGGAAGAAAAATACATGCTGCGCCGACCCCAAATAAATTGGGATAAGGGCAGGAGGATGATGATGATGAGTCAACATTGATTACTCTAAAAACACAAAACATGTAGCTTAATACTTAAAACCAAGACAGTAATCTACTTTACCTTCAACTTCTTTATAGTCCACTTAAACTTGGCAATAAACACCACGATGGCAATACCAGGCCCCTCAGAAAGTATTGCGAAAAAAAGTTTTTATATATGGGAGACTGGCCAGTTATAATGTTTTTCGAAAATATGATTATTTATAAGTAAAAATAAGTAAGTTCCAATTTCAAAATTTCCCTCCACATTTTTTGCGAGTTAATTCAAAGTATTGTGTCTCACTGAAATATGGATCTGCGCCGGGAACATTTTAGAGCTATGATTTTATACGATTTCAAGTGTCGCCTGAAACCGGATGAATCGTACGATAGACTTCAAATGGCATTCATGGATGAAGGCCCTTCCAAGGCAACCGTGTATCGTTGGTATAACGAATTCAAGCGCGGTCGACCAACTTTGGGGGATGACGAAAGAAGCGGTCGCCCTTTGACGGCTGTTACCGAAGAAAACGTGCTAGCAGTGAAAAATTTAATCCAAGACAATAGGCGAATTACATATCAGGAGATTTAACACATATTGAAGATTGGATCGGGAAGCGTTCACGAGATTCTACACAGCCATCTTCGCGTGAGGAGGATAGTATCACGCTGGGTGCCGCACAACCTCACCGATGCTCAGAAGCAGGCCCGGGTGGAATGGTGCCGTGATATGCTTAACAAATTTGAAGCAGGCTCGTCTCGGCGTGTTTACGACATCGTTACAGGTGATGAGTCCTGGATTTATCAATACGACCCAGAAACCAAGCGCCAGTCGACTGTTTGGGTGTTTCAAAATGAGCCAACGCCTACCAAAGTGAAGCGATCTAGAAGCGGGGGTAAGATTTTGATCGCTAGCTTTTTTAATTTGACTGGCCACTTGGTATCAATTCCCTTACGGGATCAAAGAAGCATTAATGCCGAATGGTATACTACCAAATGTTTGCCAGAAGTTTTCTCTGTTATAAGCAACAAGCGACCAAACACAGGGCTCCGCGGGCTACTGCTCCATCACGACAATGCACCTGCGCACACCGCACTCAAAACGAGGGACTTCCTGGACAGCACGCCAGTCAAACTCCTGGGTCACCCTCCTTACAGCCCTGATCTAGCACCGTGTGACTTCTTTTTATTCCCAAAAATAAAAAATCAGCTCAAAGGGATACAATTTTCGTCGCCGGAAGATGCGCTGGCTGCGTTCGAGCAGGCTGTAAACGAGGTGTCTACGGCGGACTGGAAAAAGTGTTTTGAAAACTGGTTTAGGCGCATGAATCTTTGTATAGAGGCTGGTGGAAAGTACTTTGAAAAGATTTGATAAAAATATATGTACGTATAGAACAATTTTTTTTAGTTTCGCAAAACTTTCTGAGTGTCCCACGTATGTGAGCTAAACGGCCTGATAACCGCTGCTCCCGGCACGGTCATCAGATACCAGCCTTCGCTGTAAGGGGCCCAAGGGTCAAATGTCGCAGCTTCACACTTACTCTAAGACGCATCTTTTCCAAAAAGATCGTTTGGCGTTAGATTCATATAGAGTTGTTCTTACAATATTAAATCTTTCTTAGTTTTAAAATATTTACCCGAAACCTTTTTGAATTAAGTGTACATTCAATTTATTATTGTATTTCACGTTTCATATAATTTATCTTTTATCTTGCTTAAAATTAACAGATGCTCAAGTCGTTGTCATGGAAAATAACTTACAATTCCTTGTGTTTGTTATATTGAATCAGCTTATTACTTTCTATCAATTGCTTTATTAACAGAGAGGTAACATTGACATAAAGTAAAAACCAGCCAAGTGTGAGTTGGACTCACGCAGTAAGAGTTCCGTATCACCCATTGACCTGATAATTTACGAGAGGTCATCAAAAGACATCAACGATCATACGGTAAATGTGAATTTTTGCATCTCTTTCTTACGCAGGTACCACCACATATATCATGGTTGCCCTATTTTTAGTATTTTTTGCTAAACTACATAATATGCACTATAATCAGACCAAGTTTGACGCTATTATGAATTACCGGTTTGAAGATAGAGCAGGAACAAAAACATTAAAAAATGCATGTTTTACGAGGTTTCTTGTATGGGGACGGACCCCCTTTGGTTTTCGTTTTATTTTTATTTTTAGTATTTGTCGTGATTGCAACATAGTAACACATATTCTGTGAACATTTTAACTGGTTATCTATTACCGTTACAAAGATACAGCTCTGTGACAGACAGACGGACAAGACGGACGGACAGCGTAGCGAGAGTAATAGGGTCCCGTTTGGCAATCTTTGGGTACGGAACCCTAAAAAGTGGATAAAAGATAATTTAAATAGTGCAAACGTAAAAATTTATTATAATTACGCCTCTCAGCTAGTTTTTGTTGCACCTTGCTGATGATTACCTACAATGCAATAAAGAGTGAAAGTGCATACGTACGTAAATGATTGTGCTATAACCCATTAATATATTCTGGGATCAATGACAGGTATTTCGTGAAGGTAAATTGAACTCACACAATTGATAGATTCAATTAATGCCATTTTTAACACTATACTATCTTATCAGTGTGTTAAATATCGTGGCACTTAAAGGTTATTATTGTAAGTAGTAAGAAGTCCATGAGCAAATAATATGTTAGTATAAGTATGCGTGTGTAGTATGTATATGTGAAGTGTTTGATGTAAGTATTCCAAGACAACAACAACATCCGGACAAACCTGTGTAAGGTTTTTGTTGTCATTCTAATTGATTTTGTGTTTGTTTATAAAGACCTACAAATCTACTTGAGGCAAAAATGTAAGTCTAATTCACAGCTCTATACTATACATGTCACGTGACACATACGAACCAAAGAGTTGTCCGGTACATCATTACGGGCCCCTCGGAGGCGTCCCCCACATTACCATCTGATGCTACTCGATCTTCGTCGATACGTAAATGAGAGCGTTTATCCTAAATATTCTTTCATACATGACGTGTTATTGAAATAACTGAAGACCTCTTTAGGGGTCAATGTACGCATCAGTATGAACAAGTTTTACTATAGGAACCAACCAAAAATCTCCAAAAAAATAACAACTGTTCCCTACATTTTGTCGATTCATGTGAACAAAAATGCAGCTGAATGTAGCTGAATGTGGCTGGGGACAACAGATTTTTATTCACGTTTTCAGGCTGGTCTCATAGTAAAACTCGTTCATACTGATCGAACCTTTAAGAGGTTTTTAGTTATTTCAATAACTTCAATAACACGTTGTGTAATGAATGTAGGATATTTCGTTACTTCGTAGCATTAGTACATTTTTGAAACGATGACCAAACTTTTCATTTTAGCAGAAACGGTCACGTTTTTATTTCGTTTGATGTGATTTTATTTGCACTGTAATAATTATATCACTGTCAACTCCCTATATGCTTCTAGTATCGGAAATTTCCATCTTTATGTTAAAATATGCCAATTGTGTTTTAGGTACATTTTCATCATCATCATCATCATCATCATTTCAGCCGAAAGACGTCCACTGCTGGACATAGGCCTACCCATGCTGCGCCTTCTAGTACGCGGTCGCCACTTCAGAACTTTACTATCCCATCGGCCATTTTTCGGTACATTTTGATGTTTTGTTATTCACAAATACCAGGCCCCTCAGAAAGTATTGCGAAAAAAAGTTTTTATATATGGGAGACTGGCCAGTTATAATGTTTTTCGAAAATATGATTATTTATAAGTAAAAATAAGTAAGTTCCAATTTCAAAATTTCCCTCCACATTTTTTGCGAGTTAATTCAAAGTATTGTGTCTCACTGAAATATGGATCTGCGCCGGGAACATTTTAGAGCTATGATTTTATACGATTTCAAGTGTCGCCTGAAACCGGATGAATCGTACGATAGACTTCAAATGGCATTCATGGATGAAGGCCCTTCCAAGGCAACCGTGTATCGTTGGTATAACGAATTCAAGCGCGGTCGACCAACTTTGGGGGATGACGAAAGAAGCGGTCGCCCTTTGACGGCTGTTACCGAAGAAAACGTGCTAGCAGTGAAAAATTTAATCCAAGACAATAGGCGAATTACATATCAGGAGATTCAACACATATTGAAGATTGGATGGGGAAGCGTTCACGAGATTCTACACAGCCATCTTCGCGTGAGGAGGATAGTATCACGCTGGGTGCCGCACAACCTCACCGATGCTCAGAAGCAGGCCCGGGTGGAATGGTGCCGTGATATGCTTAACAAATTTGAAGCAGGCTCGTCTCGGCGTGTTTACGACATCGTTACAGGTGATGAGTCCTGGATTTATCAATACGACCCAGAAACCAAGCGCCAGTCGACTGTTTGGGTGTTTCAAAATGAGCCAACGCCTACCAAAGTGAAGCGATCTAGAAGCGGGGGTAAGATTTTGATCGCTAGCTTTTTTAATTTGACTGGCCACTTGGTATCAATTCCCTTACGGGATCAAAGAAGCATTAATGCCGAATGGTATACTACCAAATGTTTGCCAGAAGTTTTCTCTGTTATAAGCAACAAGCGACCAAACACAGGGCTCCGCGGGCTACTGCTCCACCACGACAATGCACCTGCGCACACCGCACTCAAAACGAGGGACTTCCTGGACAGCACGCCAGTCAAACTCCTGGGTCACCCTCCTTACAGCCCTGATCTAACACCGTGTGACTTCTTTTTATTCCCAAAAATAAAAAATCAGCTCAAAGGGATACAATTTTCGTCGCCGGAAGATGCGCTGGCTGCGTTCGAGCAGGCTGTAAACGAGGTGTCTGCGGCGGACTGGAAAAAGTGTTTTGAAAACTGGTTTAGGCGCATGAATCTTTGTATAGAGGCTGGTGGAAAGTACTTTGAAAAGATTTGATAAAAATATATGTACGTATAGAACAATTTTTTTTAGTTTCGCAAAACTTTCTGAGTGTCCCACGTACTTGCATTGCATTGCATTTTGATGTTTTGTTAGCAATGCTAACAACGCTAACATCCATTCATCAGTGGGACAAAAATGGGCTGATATGTTTATAGCAATTGGTCGGTAGCCATTATAACTAAAGTAAAATAAATAAATGAAAAAAACATTAGGCTGTATTAAAGAACAGACGCACAATTTCACATTATTATCCGAAACTAAGTAGAGGCTTACTTACGTGTTATTATACTGGGCTAGCACCCATACTGGCCTTCGTACGAGCCTGGGCTATGAGAAACCAACAAAACCTCCCACTTATTATAAAACAACACGATTATAAGATATCTAGCAGCGGCACAGACATAGTATAAAATATAGACGACGTGCTGCGAACAACCATAGTGAAGCCAATAAAAACCGTGCTCCTTCATGTACAACCAGTGCTCACGTACACGCCATGCACCTAAAGGATATTTGTTTTCGCGATGCTTACTGGAAGATGCTGCGACATGTGAACTGAGAGGGGTGAGCACGGTTTAAGGTGCACGTGTTTGCGTGAGTACTGGTTATACATGAAGGAGCACGGTTATTGTTGGCTTCACTATGGTTGTTCGCAGCATTTTAGTCTATATTTTTTACTATCTCTGTGAGCAGCGGATGCACATTTCAAACACGTTGAGTGGGTACGAAGCTTAAAAATGTGGCTGCAAATACCTTTAATTACAGGTGACCATAAGAAAAACTACACAACAGGGAATTACAGGTAATTATCAAGTACAAATATTTGAGGCATGTACAGTCAACAAATCGGAATCATGACCCACGATAAGCTTAATATCCTACAGACATTCTAATACAATTAGGTTGAATTTCGCGTTAACAGATATTTCCCTGGCAACTGACTTGTTATCAATGTTGTTAGCTATTGACAGTTACAGCTAGTTTACCAATAAAATTATTTTTCTAATTTTATTCTTAATGTTTAACTCCAAATAATGTTATTTATTTATTTATCATTTATTGCGTGAAATATGGTACAGAGGATATTATAAATTAAATGAATTTACCACACTCGGACGAATAAAAAAGGCGGACGGAATCTAGCTAAACAAAGACTGAAGCACTTAATTTTTTCCTGTACTTACTATAATTTCGAAAGCATTTTAACACACCAGATTTATACTGTTATTTTATTTATGACGCTACAACAATGACTACCGTCACACTAGATTTTTTGTGTAATCGCGGCTTTTTGGCATACTATACTTTTAAGCGATCCGGCTTGCTATGGATGCTTCACTTATTGAATAGCGAGATTCCGTCTGCCTTTTTTTTTCGTCCGAGGTTCCACATATTAAGAGTATTGTTTGACACCTTTTCATACTTGACATTATATTTGTAATTTTTATTTTATTAATGGTCTGTAATCGAAAAAGTTTGTATAGGTTTCTTAAAAAATATAGTTGTTTGTAGGAAAAACACGTGATACGACAGCTAATTCGAAATTCAAAACATAATTCCTGGTTAATAAAAAACATAATTTCCAATCCAATTATAAATCTATTGCATTGATAACAAAGCTCAAAACGGCACAGACCTCTGACCCGTTTTAATGCAGTTTCTGTAATATTCAAAATGTCCTAAGTGCAGCATAGAAGAAAACCTTACTGTTTTGACGATTTCAAACGAATTATCAGCTGAGTGGGTCATGATTCCGATTTGTTGACTGTACATAAACATCGACTCCGTGTTAAATTGTGACACAAATTGTTACGTAAGTGATTCGAATTAGTTTAACGAGAGGTCGCCCAGTTGTCGAAATTCGACCGTAATGCATTAAATTATTATGATTGAACTATGCCGAAAAAAAACCATTTCCATTTTTTTTTATTGATTTACTCTAAAGCTCGTCAATAGCTACTAAAGCAACAAAAAAATAAAGTCGGTGAAAAACAGAGGAGAAAATGGAACTGAACAGTTTTCTTTGCCTATTTAAATTTAAAAAAAGTTCATTTATACGTGGTATGTAGCCAAACTTTAACAACCTGTAAGAAGTGCTGCGAACAATCATAGTGAAGGCAAAAAAAAACTATGCCTCTTTGTATACAACCAGCGCTCACGCACACTCCATGCACCTGAAGGATATTTGCTTTCGCGATGCTTACTGGACGATGCCGCGACATGTGTACTGAGAGGGGTGAGCACGGTTACAGGGGCATGTGTGTGTGAGCGCTGGTTGTACACGAAGGAGCATATATTTTTTTGGCTTCACTAGATTGTTCGCACCACTTCGTCTATATTTTTTACTATGTCTGTGCCTGTAACTCAAAAAGTGACTATTGTAACTAAACTAACCCAAAATTAGTAAAAAATTACTATAAAGTGACTATTGTAACTAAATTAACCCAAACATTAGTAAAAATGTTGTTCTTTATAGGTAAACAGTTTTGTTAAATCAAATTAACTTTAATAACGCCTTACCGAATTGTTTGTTAAGATCCACAGATCTAATATTTTTTCAGTGTATTTATAGATTGATGTAGCAGAATTTCTGAAAGGTAAATAAATATTTGTCTGAATTCAAGAATCGAACCAACATGGTGACAGCTGAAAGCACAAATGGTGAATGATTCTCTTCTGCACCAATTATTAATTTACAATTTTGAATGAATTTCCGAGTTGTCAAGCCAATTTATTCTCCTTCGCCCCAAATTATCAGCTCCTCAATTCGACGAATAACTATCGCCGATAGGCATTTAAGGAAAGCCAATGAAAATGCCCTTAAACTAGAAACACAAAGGTCTGTGTATAATAGAGCGTTATCCGAGGTGAGTAAGGACAAAGCAAATTGGCATGCCTCGACTGACCCTTGCTTGTTGGCTGCGCCGCTGTCTTAGACAAGCGTGGGCCAAGCTAGAGGCGAAGGAGGACGGCGATGAGATTAGCAAGAGCATCATAAGATCCGCGTATTTATAAAATTACGTGGCGGGGTACATTGCACGCAGAACGGATGGCCGATAGGCCGTAAAGTTCTGGAGTGGTAAAGGTGGAAGGGGCTGCGTGGGTAGGCCCCCCACAAGGTGGACTGACGACCTGCTGGAGGTCGCGGGAGTCTGCTGGATGCGGAAAGCTCTATAATTAAATAAAAATAAAAATATTAAACAAATTCAATGACTAAATTTTATGACACAAATTAGAAGCTAGTTCATACTACCTGCCAGACAAGTGTTATCTTCAATTTATCACAACACAATCACAAGAATGGAAGCGATGAAGGACACCCTCACTAATATGATGGATGCATTCAATAAAAGGATGTCTGTAAAGTAAGATGTCATAAAGTCATATATGTTGCTATTTTCTTTTGTGTACAATAAAGAGTATTTGTATTGTATTGAAAGCGCGAGACCAGTCGTTGTGGCGATACTTGGGTGAGGCATATGTTCAGCAGTGGACGTCTTTCAGCTGAAATGATTATGATGATGATGATTTGTACGCTGATTACTAGATGATGGCTAGACATAGCGTTCATACTAATAGATTTGTAGAATATAGGTAAGAATATAGAATATAGTAGTAAAAATATTTGTATTTGTACTTCTTCAGTCAAAAATTCGCCGCCATCTTATGACACAAACCGTCAACTAATAAGCGTGGTCGTCGGACGTCTCGTCAATAATCCGGAGCGGATTAGGACGGCGGCTGGCTTACGCAAATACGATCGGATTGTACCGGACACCGGACCGGAACGGACACGCCACCTGCGCTGAGCCGATTTAAAAAACGGCCGTATTAGTTGCTAGGTAAATTGTGAAAATTATTGATCCGATTAAAATAAAAATCTGTTGGGCACTATACAACGTGTTATTGAAATAACTGAAAACCTCTTAAGGGGTCATTGTACTCATCAGTATGAAAAACTTTTACTATGGGACCAACCCTGAAATCGAGAAAAAACAGCTGTTCCTCTACATTTGTTTTCACATAAATCGACAAAATGTAGGGGAACAGCTGATTTAATTTCGCGATTTCAGGGTTGGTCCCATGGTAAAAGTTGTTCATACTGATGAGTACAATGAGCTCTTAAAAGGTTTTCGGTCATTTCAATAACACGTTGCAAATAAATACTATTCTATTCTATTCTATTCTGTATGAGTAGTTTGTATACTGTTATACAAATAGTGTACAAATAATGCGAATCTGCAATAACAAATAACAAAGTTTCAGTTTTACATCCATTTTGTTAGTTAATTACAGATTACGAATTGTGATTCATCATTCATCATTCATCATCATAATTTCAGCCAAAAGACGTCCACTGCTGGACATAAGCCTCCCCCAAGGGTGGCAGAAATGCCATATACCCACGCTTGGCAGGCGGGTTGGCAATCGCAGTTGGTTGGTTAAATACTCAGAGAACGCTGCTGCCCATCCTCTGGTAAATCCCTTAGTCGCCTTTTACGACACCCATGAGACGAGAGAGGATAGTGCAATTCTTTACGTCCGGCACCACACGGAATTGTGATTAATTTACATTTATACTTGAGTGCAATTATAGTTTAATACATCCAAAACATCATAGCCCATGATGACACATAGAGAGTTGCTGAAGGCGACATGTGATTCTAAAATATACTTGATTTTTAAAATTCCAGAGTTCAACTTTCTCCTGAGGGTTTCCATAGAGAAAACCTCCACGTTTCAACTAAACATTTGACCCGACATCCAGATCGAGTCCAATTCACTCAGCAATTTACTTTTGCAATATTAACAAAATGCATGTAATGTTATAATAAACTCCTGCTCTACAGTATTACATCCCACGCGGGTGCTAACTGCGCATCGTTTGCGGCTCATTTGTCGGGACGCGTCTTGCGGTCACACGCTGCGGTCGCTAACTGGCTGTAACACCGCTTAATGCTCGGGTTTCTCATGTGTTTGTTTGAGGTTTACAGAAAGTTCGGTTATAATTTATACTCTTAAAGTTGAACTTCCTTAAACTTATCGTAACGAAAAAGTAAGGAAGAAAGAGAACATTAGAAAGAGGAAACAGCTGAAATAGAGGAAAGGGTTAGAGACGAGGAAGATAGAATTACGCAAGGTACGTGGTATATCAGAAAAGAACAGTGGTATTCTGTGAAATTTGAGAATGTAAATGAGGCGTCTACAGTGAAAGCCTTAACTGTTACTTACAAGCTTAAGTCACAACAACATAAATAATTATCTTAACTATTATAAAATTGTAAATTTGTGTTTGTTTGGTTGTTTGTTCGAGCATCACGCTAAAACTACTGGACCGATATTAATTAAACTTTTTGTGTTTGAAAGCTGATAATCAGACTTAAAAACTGGTATGGGTTTTGAGAAAGAAAGAAAGAAAAAAATAAAAAAATAAATTCGTGGGGTGCGTCCTCACCACTCCACCACTAGTGACTGAAAGAAAGAAAGAAAGATTTTATTAGGCACAGGACAGTGACAGCACAACAAATAACATTAAATAAAGTACTAAAATAGATATAAGTAAAACATGAAGTTGCTGCCGGGCATGCCCATGCCAAAAGGGTCACCAACTCAGCATGTGCTGGCGTTGAACGTCCAGCGCTGATTTTCAGTTGGCACTGACTGACTGACTTGACTGGACTGGACTGGAATCGACTGGACTGGACTGGACGGTCTAAATGAAAGGATGGATGGATGGAACTGGACTGGACTGGACAGGACTGAATTAAAAGGATCCGTCACGTGGGTTAACAGAATTAAACGCGAGTGGAGCCGCGGGTAAAAGCTAGTACCTAACTCATAAATCTGTTAGTTTGACCCTGCTTTCATGGAGCGGTATTAAGAAACAAATCTAAATCTAAAATTCTAAAAAAAAAAAAAAAAAACTAAAATTACGGACTTTATTTTTCAACAATGAGTCCACAAGTAAGCAACTGTAGCCCTTAGTTCAGACTTCAGTCTCAACTTTAAGCATAATTTCTGAGAATTTCACTCTCAACTTCCAACGAATAACACTCAAAATTACCAAACCTTAGCAGAAAGTATTCGCAAGATTTCACCGAAAAGCGTCCCGTAAGGAGTGTATAAACAGAGCAGTTCTGTTGCTCTGTTTGTCTGTTTGCCGTACTTTCTGTCGGTGTTTGCGTAGCCCGCAATCAGGGCGCTGGGCAAAGTGGGCAACGGGCAATTTATTCAACCCAGCGTCTTGGACTTTGATTTGTCAAGTATTTGTCTTTCGTATAAAATGAAAAATAATGTTTGGGAATTGAAATTTTTGGTTACTGAATTAGGATTTTGGTTTTATAAGGTAGTTAGGTGACATTAAGTTTAGTATTTAGTAAAATAATTTGTTAGTGTTTAGATAGTTGATTACGACTTTCAATAGTTATTACATCATCATTATTAACTCAGCCTATCGCAGTCCACTGCTGGACATAGGCCTCTCCCAAGTGCACCACAATACTCTATCCTCTGCCTTCCGCGTCCAGTCCCCCCAGCTACCTTCAGTAGTTACATCATCATCATCATCATCATTTACAGGCATGTAAATTTTAAGTTTATTGTTAATACACTATTTTTAGATTTTTTTTTCTCTCGCCTGTACCGAGACTGAAATAAATATTTTCTTTCTTTTCTTTCTTTCTTTTTTTCATCATCATTTCAGCCGGAATATGTCCACTGCTGGACATAGGCCTCCCACAAGCATAATTGTTGGGGGGATATGCCATAATTGCCACGCTTGGCAGGTGGGTTGGCGATCGCAGTTGGTTGGTTAAATACTCAGAGAACGCTGCTGCCCATCCTCTGGTGAACCCTTTAGTCACCTTTTACGACACCCACGAGAAGATATAGGAAAGATGTAGTAATTAAATGAATACTTGCAATGATCGTAGTCTGCTGTCATCTAGTCCCAAAACATGCATCAAAATGTCAAAAAGCTTTACTCTTGAAATATGAATATCGTTTTAGTATCTTGTTCTACACACCTGATATCAAATACACCGAATTCCTAACTTTATTTATTCCCAACACCAGGAACTCACAAAACTATTCGCCTGTCCATTTCCGTCAATAACCCAACTTTAATCTTGGGAACAACTTCGGATGTAAGGCGTCTAACCCTACACATTCCTCGGACGTAGGGGACGCGACATTCCTCACATGTTCTTCCGAATTTTTGCAAGACAAATAGCGGCTGTTTGACCGAAATGACATATGGGGGAGTGGGCGTCTCATACACTCCCCGGAATCCTCCGCTTTGGAGGGTTGGATGGTATGATTTATGCGCTGGCCGCAAACTTTCAGGTCTAGTTCCTCTACGGGCGAGTATTTATGGTACTGTTTAAAGTTGGACCTCGGTTTCATATTTATTGTGTTACTCTCTGAATTAAGTTTGTTTGTGTTGGGCTGTATTGTTGTGTTGTGGGTTTGATAATGTTTTAGTTTGTGAAATTGTTGGTGCAAAGTTTTAGTGATCTAGTTAGAAGAGCAGAGGTAAAGATTTGTATACAGCGTTATAATCAAATACGGTTAAATTGAGCTTCATTGATGACTTATCACTTTGTAATACAACTGTCAACCTACACTTAACATTTAAAAAAAACTCAACTTGTCGAAAACCACACAATAGCCACAAAAAGGTCTGACCACAAACAACGCTAACAAATGACACACGTTCAAACCGCAGGCGTATTGGCCGTAAAAAAGGCTCTGGCCGCAAAACCGATAGCAAATGCGCTACAAATGCTCGGCAAAATGCCTGCAAATGAGTGGAATTAGAGGTTACATTAGTGGTCGGGCGAAATGCCCCGCGTTTTTGTTGGCAGCCGGGCGGTAATTGATTCATTTGTTTTTTGCAACGTCCTCTTAAACCGCGTACGTTTAGGAAAGTTAAGGCTGTTACGCAATGAAGGACAGTTTCTTGTTTTATAATAATCTTTTAATAATAAATAACAAAATGAACTTATGATTATGTACTATGTTAATGTTACAGAGATTGAGAACGAGAACGATGTCTCTAGATCGTGGTCGGGAACGAAGTGAGTCGAGTAGGAAGGGATCGAGCGGTTAGAAAGGATGTTTGGGGAAGGGATATGTTAGTGTGAAAGAGATGGAAGATGTTAAACAGAGATAGGAACAATAAAATAGACTTATGACTAATACAAACAAATAAGGCTAGTGCTAATATATAACACCTCCCCCCTTAGAATAAAGATTGGGCCGTGCCCAATTTTTGGATATTTGTAGGAGTGCTCGCGATGTCGTCATCATCTTCGTCTTCATGCATGATGTTGTAGTATCGAAGGCTGCCATTTGCATCGCAATGTGCTGTTGCCGACGGAACGGGCAAAAGAGTTGTAATTTGGATACAGCCAATGCCAATTGCCAATTTGGATGGTGTAATGTTGATCTTCGTCTGGATACAATATTCCATGGGTTGTATTTGTAGCACTTAATGCAGACGAATAGTACTACTGCGACTTTGTATGTTGGTCTGACGTTGAAGTTGTAGACTGGTGGTTTGCAGGAACTGGTTTCGGATGAGAGCTTTTTGCCTTCTTCAATGGAGTTTGTTGTTTCACGGCGATACTGTTGCCTGTTGGTATTCGTAGCCAAGAATGTTTGCTCGGAAAGGATATTAAGGTATAGGGAAGATATAGGGAAGAGTCGGATTGTGGAATAGGAATAGGGTATAATATGATATATATATATAAATGTATCATTCCTGACTAGTGGGAATTCTAAAATATATACTAATGTATTGAGATATATATAGGAACTTAAATGAGCTGATTCTAATATAATATATATTTTATCTAATGTGATGGAGGCTACTGGATTTCTGTTTGATCTTGATGATTGTATAACCGAAAAGTCGATATGATTTATGGATGAATTACACTTGATTTTGCAAATAGCACGCTTGTAATGATATCGTCAACTTTTTTTTTTTCATGAGTTTATAGCTTCAGTAATCTGGATGGAGACAATAGACATTTACTCAGAGATAGTTAAGTTAAATAAAAGTTTAATTGTAGAATTAAAAATGAATTAATATTTACAAGGTTGTCGTTGATGACATATTCATTATAATAAATATTTTGTAGCTTCATTAAAATTTGCTATCGTGGATGAAACCTGGATACCTGGGATTGTATCTGGGATACTTATGAGCCATTTTGAAACTGAGCTATCGGTATAATAATGAAGTTCATAGAGCTTAGAATATCTAAGTGAATCTTAACATAAGAGTTAGTAGTGATTACGCTAGGTATAATTAAAAATACGAATTACGAAATAGTATGTGATTGATAATTATGTACAAGCCTTTCGATACAGTCACGGAGAAGTAACGATGGTTCTAAGTTTCTATATACGATTAGTTTACACGAATATTCAGATATAAGGATTTCCCCAAATAATATTTCCTAAGATAAACTGAGTATTCCGATGAACAACAGTGGTGGAATACCTAGAATGGATGAATTATTGTAATTAATAACTAAGTTTTAAGCTTATTGTTATATTAAAGAGAAGTAAACTAAGGATGTATTAGCATAGAAAAATGTACAATAGATGGTGCCCATTAGAGACGGAATAATAAAACAAAAATGCAACAGGTGCATAGACAAAAGCTATTGTTTGCAGGCCGAGTTCTTTCGGCACAATCATCATAAAACTAAAATGCACATCTGGTGGGTATTTTGACCGTTTCTTAAAACTTGAAAACTATTCATGATATTTCTATAGAACAATGCATCTACAAAGTCATTAAAGATTATACTATTTCCTAAAACACGTTCTAAAATCATGACATCTGGCAAGCATTCTTCCGACAAAATTGTTTTACAATGTTATTCTAAGATTTAAGTTTCTTATCTTCTATTTAGTCGGTATATTAGAAATGTACCCCTCACATAATTACCTAATTGTTATTTTACGATCCTACAAAAAGTATAGGCTTTCTACAAAAGTAGTAAAAGGTTCTTATATTATACTATCTTGGAAATAATAAAATTATGAATAGCCTATTATCTAACCTACCTAATTAACCCTAATAAATTTCTCTTTAGTCGCTTCTTACGACACCCACTAGGAGAAATGGGGAGGTACAATTCTATCCCGGTACCACACGGAAATACACAATTAAATATTGCTTGACTTTACCGGTCTCAGGCGATTTGCGTGGACTAATTGATTTTTTCCTGATTTTCGAATGATGTAATTTTCATTGAATCCTACTCGGATGATTTCGTAGGGACCATCCCATTTAGGGTCCAAGTTATTCGGGGTAGGATTTCTCAACATCACTTTATCACCTGTAGAAAAGTTTGCGAAATTTTTGATCTGAGCATCATACCTATCTTTAGCTTTTTCTTTCATAGATTCTAAGTTGCGACGAGCTATATCACGTGAGACTTTAAGACGTTCGTTTAAGTCACGCAAATAATCGTGTGTAGTATAGTCGTTGTTTTCTTTGAACGAATATAATGAACGGGGTTTATAGCCGAAGAGTAGTTCGTGAGGTGTAAATGCCGTAGATTGATTTACTGATGTATTGTGGCACATAACAGCAAATGGTACGATTTGATCCCAGTTCGATTGATTCCTCTTATGGTACATTCGAATGTGATCACGAAGCGTGGCATGAAACCTTTCGAGAGCGCCATTTGTTTGAGGATGATAAGCAGTACTTACAGTGTGACTAGAGCCTAATAGTTTTATGAGTTGTTTAATTACAATATTTACAAATTCTGTGCCTTGATCAGATTGGAAACGTTTAGGAATACCGTAATGTTGACAAAAAGTCACCAAAGCTTTAGCTACCGTAGTTGCTTGTTTGTCTTGTATTGGGTAAGCTTGAACGAATCGAGTTAAGTCATCTTGTAATGTTAATATGTATTTATTTGATTCGCTAGTTATGTCGGAATATGAAACTAAGTCAATTGTCACCCGTTCAAATGGTTCACTGGAAAAAGATGTAATAACCATGGGTGCTTTGTAGGTTTTTCTTTGAATTTTATTACGTTGACAGATTTGGCAAGTTTCTATGTAATCTTTTATAGTGTCAGACATTCCTTCCCAGAAATATTCACATCTGATTTTGCGAATCGTCTCTACAACACCTCGGTGGCCGGATAATGGATCATTGTGAAAAGTTCTAAGAATTTTAGGAATCTCGTCTGAAGTTGGTTTTTTAACTCTATTTTGACATATGGTGATTTTACAATCATAAGTATCGGCAAGATAAGCCGTGATATGTAGTTGTTCGTTACCTTTGAGTTTAGAAGTGGGGTCATTTTTCAGATCGGGAATGTAAAGTGATTTTAAGTCGTGATTTTGTAAACAACTTAGGAGTGTTTTAAAATAACTCTCATGATTCCAAGGGTCAAAGTGTGTGGGTCTCGAGTATCCAAATATTATGTTTTGGTTTTTGTCTGAAATCAATGAATCAGAGTCATAGAGTGTCTTCTGTTTCTCTAAAAATGGTTCCACTTGAGTACAAATGGATATAGCTTCGTTGAAAAGGTCGTTTTTGTCCGAGAGTTCGCAAGAAATAGGGATAAAAATATTTTTATGTCTTTCATCAAGTAGGCGATCTGGAGAAGTTAGGAGATTTTGGGTGTCAAAGCTGTAATTTGAAGAATTCTCAGAAAAATGTTGATAATTGATTTGCAGGTAATCTTCAGGAGTGTTCGTACATAATAATGTATTGGTGTTGAGTATTGGAGGTCGTGATAGTGCGTCGGCGTTCGTATTATTTTTACCTGCTTTATAAATAACTTCATACTCATATTCTTCAAGTTTCAAGCGCCAACGAAGTAAACGACTCCCAGGATCTTTGATAGAAAAGAGCCATGTAAGGGGCTTATGATCGGTAACTATTTTGAACTTACGCCCGTATAAATAAGGTCTAAAATGCTTTGTGGCCCAGACAATTGCTAACAATTCCCGTTCTATTGTGGAATAATTACATTCGGCTTTGTTAAGAGTACGAGATGCATATGCTATAGGCAAATCTTTACTTATTTCACCTTGAGATAACACGGCGCCTATAGCATGTATCGAAGCATCTGTGGTTAAAATAAATTCCTTAGTAAAATCGGGGTATTGTAATATGGGAGGATTTATGAGTAAATTTTTACAATCGTCGAAAGCTTGTTGTTGAGTTTCACCCCAAACGAAAGGGATATCCTTTTTTAAAAGACTGGTTAGTGGTTTCGTGATTTTGCTAAAATTGGAAATGAAGCGACGGTAGTAGCCGGTGAGACCTAAAAATGCTTTTATGTCTTTACATGACTTAGGTACAGGGAAGTCTTTAACAGCTTTTACTTTGTCAGGGTTAGGTTTGACACCATCGTTTGAAATAATGTGACCGAGATAAGCAACTTCTCGCCTAAGAAATTCGCATTTATCAGGCTGGATTTTTAATTCATATTTACGTAGTCGGGAGAAAACTTCTCGAAGTTTATCTTCGTGTTCCTGGAGGCTGGAGGCAAATACAACTATATCATCAAGATAAACGAAGCATCGTTCTCCTTGTAGACTACATAAAACAGAGTCCATGACCCGTTGAAAGGTCGCTGGTGCATTTTTTAGGCCAAAAGGCATTCTTTTATATTCATAATGACCGTAGGGAGTATTGAATGCAGTTTTAGGGATATCTTTGGGTTCTACCTCAAGTTGGTGGAAGCCAGATGCTAGATCTAGAGTGGTGAAATATTGAGAATGACCTAATTTATCTAGTATGTCGGTAATGTTCGGTAGAGGGTAACTATCTCCGATAGTGACTTCATTCAATTTACGATAGTCAATAACAAGACGCCATTTTTGTTTCCCTGATGCATCAAGTTTCTTTGGAACGACCCAAATAGGGCTACTCCATGGTGATGAACTAGGTCTTATTATGTCTTGATCTAATAGGTTTTGAATTTGTGTCTTGACTTCGCCTTCATGAACTTGTGGAAATCGATATGTTTTAGTATGAATTGAGATGTCAGTTGTTGTTGGAATTCGATGTTTAGTGTGGTTACTAAAAGTCAACGAGTCACCCTCGATAAAAAATATATCTGAGAACTCGGTAACTATCTTATCTAATGATATTGACTCTTCATTATTCAAATGTTCGCGTCTAATTACTGACAATACTTTCTTTTGTCTATCTGTTTCCGATGTATGATTTACATTATTTATTTGATGTGAGTTTAAATCTAAGGTTTCTTTACCGATTTCGTAAGGAGATACTTTGATATTTGGAATATTAATTACATGGTCATTTTTATTCGTATTTACACAAGTGATAACAAAGGAGTTGTTTTGCACGTTAACTAAAGCGTGGGGAATAACGACGCCGTCTTCCAACATTTGTTTTTCAACAATGGCTGTACCGGTTTGAACACTATTTGTTGTGCAGGTAATAACTGTTTCGGAACGACCACTAATAAAAAGTTTATGAGGGTCAATATTAGGTTTAGGGCTTTCGTTCATAAAATGAAGTTTGTACGTTCTGTCACGTATTCTCATAGTTTTAGATTGAACATAGATGTTACAATTGAATTTGTTCATAAAATCGTTACCTATTATGCCATCTGCCTTGATATTGAGGTTTGCTACATGAAATTTGAATTTTGGCAAGTTATCAAGGGATATTTCAGTTGTGCCTGAAGTTAGAGTGGGCGATTGAGTACTAGAAATTCCTACAATGGATGCGATGTCAGATTTATTTACATTAGATGTGCCTATTTTATCATTTTTTATTACTGATATTCCTGCTCCGGTATCGATTAGAAGAGTAACTGGACTGCCTTCGACGTGAAAATTACAATGTAATAGATTTTCAGGAGGTACATCGTTTACTGGTGAAATGGTAAAAGATTGTATTTTAGGTTTAGATTTATTGGATTTCAGTTTAGATTTGGAGTTAGATTTGGTCTTTGATTTTGTACATGATTTAGTAGGGTTATAGGATTTAGTGGATTTGTGAGACTTTAAGGAATTAGTAGATTTAGAAGATTCAGTGGAGTCATTATATTTACAAGATTCATTAGAGTTAGTAAGTTTGATACATTCGATGGAACTAAGGGTTTGGGGCTGGTTACCCTGTCCGTAAGGAGTTTGTTCATCCGTTTGTATAGAAACATCTTTATATTGTTTCTGACATGTTTGGGTAGATGCGCTTTTGTTTAATAGAGATTTAGTGTTTTGTCCCCGATGGACTGGATTAAGCGGATTTTGTCTTTGGTTATTAAGACCTAACTCATATGCTTTTACATTTGAAAATGAGTTATGTCTTCGATTGATGTTTCCGTTTGTGGGCAAGATGTTGGAGCGATTTCCAGCGAGTTGCCCATCTCGTTGGTCGCCCAGTAGTTTAAATTATTAATGGGGGCTGAAGAGGCGGGACGAGCGTGTTGATTTTGAATGTTCTTAAGGTTATTATTATAAGCGCGTTTTCGACATTCGGATATTACATGACCAATTTTTTTACAGTAGTTGCATATTTTTGTATCTTGATGATTAGCATTATTTCGGTTGTTGATTATCGGTAGTATCGGACGAGGTTGATATGACACAGGTGGTTTTTGTAAATTAACATAACTTTGATTTGGTCTACTATTAATACTATTAGGTCGCGGCATTGTAAGTCTAAATAATGATTGTCGAGCATTATTCATGGCTCGAATCTTATCTTCCTGAAGGGCAAAGCGTCCTGCTTCTGAAAGGTTTGTGAAACCTTTTGTTCTCAGCATTATACCGATATCGGAACTAAGCCCATTTACAAAAACGCTCATTGAAGTCTCCTCAGTACTAGCTAAACGACCAATAAGAGTATCGTTAGTTATTTCTGCGTTAATTTTTTCAATTATTTTGCTTCTGCATAAGTCTACACGGTGAAAATATTCTGTCACCGTTTCATGCGGCTTTTGGAACATAGATTGTAATTCTAAGTTAAGATGAGAAATAGTTTTAACATTTGAAAATCTGTCTATGAGGAATTGTCTAAGTTCATTCCAGGATGTATATTGTTTGGCGTGGACGTCGGATGCGCCTGCACCGGTTATATTGTTTAAAGCGTACACTAATAAAACTGGTTTCTGATCAGCAGATCCTAATTTGAAGGCTGAGTCGCAAGATCGGATAAACCTATAAACTTGATCGGCTGCATGAGTATCAAATGTGGGGATAAGTTTTAAAAGGGTTGTCATATCCAACGACATGATTTTTAGATTTGATTTTTGAGCAAAAACGAACGATGTATCTTGGTGTGACTCTGTTGAGTCTGATGGTTCGTTTTTGAATGTACAATTACTATTTTCGGACATGAAGGAATTATAAATATATATATAATAATATGGACATGGAGTAATTTATAATAATACAAAATAGTACATAAGATTTAGAAATAGATATATAAAATGTATTGTATGGGATAGGAAAGGAGTTAGAGCAAACAAGTCTTAGCCACTCACCACAGTAACAGCAATGTTATCAGCATAGTCCGGCGAAGCGATCGAAAGCCTGCAGCTACCGCACGTCTTCTTGTAGGCGATGTTGTCCACGAAGAATCGCACGTTTGCTTCGTCTTTTCGCGTCGCGTTTCACGCTGAAGTATCCTACCGACTGCGCCAGTTGTTACGCAATGAAGGACAGTTTCTTGTTTTATAATAATCTTTTAATAATAAATAACAAAATGAACTTATGATTATGTACTATGTTAATGTTACAGAGATTGAGAACGAGAACGATGTCTCTAGATCGTGGTCGGGAACGAAGTGAGTCGAGTAGGAAGGGATCGAGCGGTTAGAAAGGATGTTTGGGGAAGGGATATGTTAGTGTGAAAGAGATGGAAGATGTTAAACAGAGATAGGAACAATAAAATAGACTTATGACTAATACAAACAAATAAGGCTAGTGCTAATATATAACAAGGCTTTTCCAATTGTATGTTGTGTTGTGTTGATGAAGTGTTGCTTGAAACAGTTGAAACTGTATCATTTCAGTGCTGATCTTTTGTAGTCCATTTCCTAATTGAAATCTAATTACATTAAATTGGCATGGCAAATTCTACATGGGAGCCTTCAAGAAAAAGCATAATACGTCGTTTTAAAAGATCGGCAACTCTCTTGGTGTTCCAGATATGCCAAGGACAGCGGTGATTGCTTACCATCAGGTGATATTTTTACTCATTGCCCCCATCTGTTATAAATAAAACCGGCCAAGTGCGAGTGGGACTCGCGCAGTAAGGGTTCCGTACCTCTCAACGACCTGATACCCTGTAAAAACTGATTTAATTTACGAGAGTTTATCAAAAGACATCAACGCACAGTGCGCGAAATATGAATTTTTGCATGTCTTTCTTACGCAGGTACCAACACATATGTCTATGTTTGTCTTATTTTTAGTATTTGTTGCTAATCTACATAATATGCACTATAATCTGACCAAGTTTGACGCTGGTATATATTACCGTTTTGAAGATAGAGCAGGAACAAAAACGATGAAAAAAATGCATGTTTTTTGAGGTTTCTTGTATGGGGACTCCCTTTGGTTTTAGTTTTTTTTTTGTTTTTAGTATTTGTCGTGATACACCTCATAGCAACACAATTTCTGAGAAAATTTCAACCGGTTACCTACTACCGTTCAAAAGATACAGCCCTGTGACAGACAGACGGACGGACGGACGGACGGACGGACGGTCGGACGGACGGACAGCGTAGCGAGAGTAATAGGGTCCCGTCTGGAACCCTTCGGGTACGGAACCCTAAAAACGGCCTATATAAAATGCATGGTATGCAGTGAAATAAGGTAACTTTCAAAATTAACAAGTTATCTTTGCCTGACTTAATGATGGAAGATTCGGCAGATAGCTCTGATAAGCAACTGTCTCGGCGATCACGCAACAAGTGCTCACAAGAAAAACTACCTCACTAAGAAAAACCGTATGAACACCAACGGTAGATATAGAATCCCCATATAATCCCATTGGGGCTCGTATTCAATAAGTGTGTCCGCAAAAAGCGGCAATCAGCCGCAAATTCAGCCGCCCACGAGATTTGAGCCGTCCGGCCGGGCCGTTAGCGGTCTAACGGAAACCTACACGAGATTATAATCATTATTCACTTGGTCATAAGAACGAGAGTCCCTTAAAGAGTAAAGACTAAATTTGCCAGCTAAATCTGGGCTAGATTTAATGGTGGAAAGGTAAAAGCAATTGAAACTCTTTGGTTTTGTAGCGAATGTCATTGACGATGAGTGATAAGACAGAAAGTTATAGCTATCTTACAAGATCTTTATTGGCTAACTTTTAAAAACCTAAAATTGATCGCTACGAGACTTTTGTGGGTACGTTTTAAGATGTAAGAAACATTACAAAATAATGTCTTAATAAGTTGACAAGTCCGTGTGGTGCCGGACTTAAAGAATAGCACCACCCTTATCTCTTCTCATGGGTGTCGTAAAAGGCGACTAAGGGATTCACCAGAGTATGGGCAGCAGCGTTCTCTGAGTATTTAACCAACCAACTGCGATCGCCAACCCGCCTGCCAAGCGTGGCGATTATGGCATATTCCCCCCTTAATTGGGGGAGGCCTATGTCCAGTAGTGGACGTCTTTCGGCTGAAATGATAATGATGATGATGAAGTTGACAAAAAAAATGCTACACACACAATATTTTTTTACTTTTGAAAACTCGACTTCGACTTTCTCTCATTTGCGAGGAAACAATACAAAAATTAATCAACAGTATCTAATTTTCATTCGTGCCAATTCGTCCGTGCGCGGTTCTTGTTCTATTTTCAAAATTTTGAAAAAAAATGCGCATTCAGCCTTTTTAATGAATTAATGATAAATATTTTGTACCTAATTTATGTAAGTGTGTACTTTTTAAAACCTTAGCCTTTAAAAGCTAGCATAATTTAAAAAATAAAAACCGTCCAGCAATTTATATTATTGTCATGTTAGATATTGCTGGCGTGTTATTTCGTTGCGTACGGAAAGATAGATAGATAGATAGAATATACTTTATTGTACACCATGAAAATAGTAGTAAACAGGAACAACGTATAAATTATGGGTACACGGGCGGTCTTATCGCTAAAAGCGATATCTTCGAGACAACCTTTGGATGGACAAAGAAGACGTAAGATCTAGATAATGGGGGCAGTCCGTGGCGTACTACTAAACTAAAATAAATAAATAGCACAAAATATATTACACATATAGGGATCATAAATATATATAATAGATATATAAATACTGCGTACTGGAAGGCGCAGCGTGGGTAGGCCCCCCACAAGGTGGACCGACGACCTGGTGAAGGTCGCGGGAATCCGCTGGATGCGGAAGGCACAGGACCGGTCGTTGTGGCGATGCTTAGGGGAGGCCTATGTCCAGCAGTGGACGTCTTTCGGCTGAAATGATGATGATGATATAAAAATAATCTTACAATTTAGAATAGAGACTGGATACATAGGCAATGTCTTAATAAATTACAATCTATTAAGATCCGATTGATGTATTCTTTTTTTAAATAATGAACCAATTTCCGAGAAAGTGGGAGAAAACTTCATTAACTTAATAGCTTAATTTACTTATTAATTTTATTTAATTGACTTATTATTATCGACTTTAATTGTCACCATTGTAAGAGTAGCTACAACAAACAGTGTTTTTGACACAGTTTTCTTAATACTTCCGGTAGCCACATTAGCCATATAGCCGACATCGGTCAGTAATCGACATCCGCCCACCTTCTGTCTTGCAACCAGTGTCCGTCCGCCTTAACATCGTTCTTATGCCTGAAGTTTGTATGGCTAGAAAATAAGCGAACATCAATTGTTGACTTAAGCTTACAAAAATTACACGGAAACGTCAACGTCTGAAGGTGATTACTGAGATTCGCAATAGAAAAATGCTTTATGATTTGTAAGCTCGTTTGACTCGTATAACAAAATATCTAAGGTCGAGGGAAGGTGACTAACTTTTTTTATTAGTTATTATTAGAAATCTCGAAACTTTTTTAAGAGAAATAAACAACAGTGAAAAACCAATAAAATACTTAATGAAATGTCCAAGTTATAAGCGATTTAAATTTGTTCACTAGACAGAGACAGCCCTATCAAAGTATGACGTCATTGTTCAAAACCTTCATAGAAACTTGATATCTCTCTGTACAATGTCCGTTTCACACGACAAGGAAAATAAAAATAAAATAATAGGAAAATAAATGCCCCCACAAAAAACTTAAAAAGCGTATATCTTTTCCATTTTTCATGGATTTTATTACTTTTTTCAACAATGTTGTCGTTTCTGTACCTTCTTTTAAATAATATTATAAGATTTTTACCCGACTTCAAAAAAAGGAGGAGGTTATGTATTCGGCGGGTTTTTTTTTTGTCATTTATGTACACCGATTACTCCGAGATTTCTGGGCCGATTTACGTGGCTGTTTAAAAAGTAAAAAAAACAGTATGAGTGAACGTACACACGGCTACACATCAAGCTGTACATTTCCAGTTTATGCTGACCTCGCATTGCATAGGCTTTCCGTACAATGCGAGATCAGCTTATACTGGAAATGGACAGCTTGATGTGTAGCCGTGCATACATGAAAATCACGCGCTGCCTTCAAAATGTTGGTTTATGAAAAGATTTTGTAATACATACAAGGATTATTTTTTACTTTTTAGTTATGGTTTTTGAAGTCGGTTTTTTTTTTGTTAAATTTTTTTTTCTACTTGCTATTATTACCACCTATTTTAAGTATTACCACTGAAGTGGACAGTGGACTCCTCTCTTTCTTAATTTGCTGAAACATTCAAAAAAATTAAGAAAGAGAGTAGTCTCGTCTTTAGTGGCCACCCGAAGCTTTGCCCAAAGTCCACCGTGCACCCAGCCTCACACTTTTATTCCCATGTTATCTGATTTACAGTGATTTATCTTGGACTGCCCCGGCCGTAGGGAAACAATTACCACACTAGTGGTTGAATACCCCGACGATTCTTCATGTATCACACCTCCTTGGAAAACTGGCATTGAGACATAATGTGTTTTTGATTATATTGGAGAAATACAAAACAATTTGGTAGACTTTGACAAACGTTCTTGAAGAAACGTTTTACTTGGTTGCAAGTATTATTTTTATTATCCATTTGCTTTTATAACCAAAAGACTATACTACTGAAATCATAATTTTGTGTGCCAAGTGTGACTTTGACATATTAATTAATACGGTATAAGAAGACCCCCCAACCCCTTTTTCAGAAGTATAGGTGTATTGAAGTGATTTTATGATGTTTAAGTTTATTTTAATCAAACATTTTGAGTCTTTTGTATACACTTATATTTATAATAATAAAATAAGTGAGTTAAGCTATTAACATTTATAACAACTTAAACATTTAAATTACAGGTCCGTAAGAAGTGAAACATAAATTAATATAAACTGAATTAGATATTACATAAAACAATCTAAACAAAAAAGTAGCCAGACCCCATGCTGACAAAACTAACATTAATAATAAAAAAATCAATTGTAGACAAGCTATTTTTTATCAAAAGCAATTCAACCCATACAATTTAAGCTAGGATCAAATATCCGCACATCGATTATAACAGTTTGTATTTATTTATTCACAGCTATCGATCGACACGGGCTATTTATCGACAGTTTTTGTCTACAACAGCCAATGACTACTGACAGCTACCACTAAGTAAAAAAGTAATTGCAGATTACAGAAGGCTTAGGAATTAAAGACGATCCCTTCTTACATTTTTTCTAAAAAATAATGTAATCTAAGAGATCAGAGTTTAGTAAATTAAGATATCAAAGGTGTGTATAGTCCACCAATCCACACCAGCTCAGAGTTGTAAATTAAGATCTAAAAAAGCCTAACGCCTTCTGACATAGAATAAAGAAAAGAAATAAAAGTGCCTTTATGATTACTTAGTACGGGAAAATGTGTCACCAAAATCACACATTGACAATTGAAATAGTACATTAAAATACACAAAAATCAATTATGTGGTTGGGTCTATTTAAAATTCAAATTGAGTCTAACAATTATATTATGTTTTTTTTTAAATTCAATCTTATTAAACGTTGTTAAAATTAAAATTATTTTATTGAAATTTATCAAAATTAAACACACTACGATGAAATTATACACCTCTGTAAGAATTATTTTATGCTACCAATATTACACGTTAAAATTGCACAATAAGCAAAACTATTATGTATTGTTGTGATTTTCTTGTGTGCAATAAAGAATAAGAATAAGGTATAATCTAATATTTCACGTAAGCGTTCGAGAGTCATACATAATATAACATAACATAACCAGCCCATTACTGTCCGCCAACCCGCACTAGGCCAGCGTGGTGGACTAAGGCCTTACCCTTCTCATAATGAGAAGAGGCCCGTGTCCAGCAGTGGGACAGTGATGGGCTGGTTATGTTATGTTATGTTATGTTATGTATGTTCGAGAGTCGAGACATCGCAGTGTTGCAGCGTGAAATTAAGCGCAATTAAGTGAGTGTTGCGCATCTGCGCTTAATTGTGCCACGCGTGCGGTAGCTGTTGTTCACTTCCACCTTGTTTTGTATTCCATGCCTTCTCAGAAGACGCCCTAGCCCGGTAATGGTAAAAAAATAAACGGGCTGATTGTGACCGCTGTTTCTAAATAAATTGGTGGAGTTACGGGCTATTGGTATGTGGTAAGTACCTACTTACGGCCAAAATTAATATCCAATCTATCCACGATTTGCCCTACTAGAGATAGGAATTTGACATAAGCTCCATACAAAATATGTCAAATTCCTATCTCTAGTAGGGTATATCGTAGATAGATTGGATATTAATTTTGGCCGTTATATTAACTAGATGGATATGTTGGATTAAGTATACTTTTATTCAACGAAACAATTACACATTATTATTTTACAAAATCTCCAGCCATAATACAGGAATGTTTTTCGACAGTTGTTAAAGCAACTATATTTATCTCGCAAAAAAAAAAACTTTCAAATCGCTGCTATTGAATAAAGTACGCATCTGATAATAATATTAATGCATGCAGTAGGTGTCCGAGTGTTGTGGCGCAACTTGGGAGAGGCCTATGTCCAGCAGTGGACTGCGATAGGCTGAGTTGATGATATTGATGTTGGTGCAGTAGGTGCCTACTTATTATCGTGCTGTCGTGGACTTCTGTATATCTTTTTGTTGTGGCTGGTCAAGGCCATAGCCAACAAAAAGGCTATGATTGACTGGCAACGCATGCGCATTCGCGTAATGAGAATATACTTAGCGTTTGATTATAATTAAATATTGTGATACCGTGATAAGCGGTTTCATGGTTGTAATAGGTGTGTAATTCAATATATTTCTTGAATAAACAGTTTTTTTTAAATAATTAATGATAATTCTGTTACTGAATGTATGTAGTAGTATGTTGTATGTGGGAGAATCAGAATTGATCATATAAGGATAGCATTGGCATTGACTCGTAGCGAAGCAACGACTGCGCAGATTGTACAATCTGCAAGGTTAAGCTGCACTTGCCGCGGTTAGTCTGTGGATGGGTGACCGTTTCGTTACACATCGAGACCCCTCCGTGCCTCGGAGAGCACGTTAAGCTGTCGGTCCCAGTTGTCATACGAATATCTATGGCAGTCGTTACGGGTAGTCAGAAGCCTGAAAGTCTGACAACTGGTCTAACCTCCGAATGTCAGTATTACCCAGTAACTGGGTTGCAGGGGTCTGATGGCAGTCGCTCCGTGTAAAATACTGATGTTCAGCCGCATCTGGCTAGACTGGAAGCCGACCCCAATATAATTGGGAAAAGGCTCGGAGGATGATGATTGGCAATAGTGAAGTACAGACACAAACAGTCATTCACTCACACACTTCTATTAATTAGGTACCTAGTCTGTAAATACATTGCAGTACGGAACGATTTTCTAAATTATAATTAATTAATTCCGGGAAACACACCGAACAATTACTATAATCACGACATTATTGCGAAGATCTAATGTCATTTTGGGTCATGCAGTTCACAAGTGTATACACTGTACTAGTTAACCATATTTTAAGAGGTTTACACTTTTCACGGTAATTAGCTGAGCTAATAATATAGCGGTGTGTGTTGGCCAAAGACTTTGTATATACCAGGCCCCTCAGAAAGTATTGCGAAAAAAAGTTTTTATACATGGGAGACTGGCCAGTTATAATGTTTTTCGAAAATATGATTATTTATAAGTAAAAATAAGTAAGTTCCAATTTCAAAATTTCCCTCCACATTTTTTGCGAGTTAATTTAAAGTATTGTGTCTCACTGAAATATGGATCTGCGCCGGGAACATTTTAGAGCTATGATTTTATACGATTTCAAGTGTCGCCTGAAACCGGATGAATCGTACGATAGACTTCAAATGGCATTCATGGATGAAGGCCTTTCCAAGGCAACCGTGTATCGTTGGTATAACGAATTCAAGCGCGGTCGACCAACTTTGGGGGATGACGAAAGAAGCGGTCGCCCTTTGACGGCTGTTACCGAAGAAAACGTGCTAGCAGTGAAAAATTTAATCCAAGACAATAGGCGAATTACATATCAGGAGATTCAACACATATTGAAGATTGGATCGGGAAGCGTTCACGAGATTCTACACAGCCATCTTCGCGTGAGGAGGATAGTATCACGCTGGGTGCCGCATAACCTCACCGATGCTCAGAAGCAGGCCCGGGTGGAATGGTGCCGTGATATGCTTAACAAATTTGAAGCAGGCTCGTCTCGGCGTGTTTACGACATCGTTACAGGCGATGAGTCCTGGATTTATCAATACGACCCAGAAACCAAGCGCCAGTCGACTGTTTGGGTGTTTCAAAATGAGCCAACGCCTACCAAAGTGAAGCGATCTAGAAGCGGGGGTAAGATTTTGATCGCTAGCTTTTTTAATTTGACTGGCCACTTGGTATCAATTCCCTTACGGGATCAAAGAAGCATTAATGCCGAATGGTATACTACCAAATGTTTGCCAGAAGTTTTCTCTGTTATAAGCAACAAGCGACCAAACACAGGGCTCCGCGGGCTACTGCTCCACCACGACAATGCACCTGCGCACACCGCACTCAAAACGAGGGACTTCCTGGACAGCACGCCAGTCAAACTCCTGGGTCACCCTCCTTACAGCCCTGATCTAGCACCGTGTGACTTCTTTTTATTCCCAAAAATAAAAAATCAGCTCAAAGGGATACAATTTTCGTCGCCGGAAGATGCGCTGGCTGCGTTCGAGCAGGCTGTAAACGAGGTGTCTGCGGCGGACTGGAAAAAGTGTTTTGAAAACTGGTTTAGGCGCATGAATCTTTGTATAGAGGCTGGTGGAAAGTACTTTGAAAAGATTTGATAAAAATATATGTACGTATAGAACAATTTTTTTTAGTTTCGCAAAACTTTCTGAGTGTCCCACGTACTGACGTAATAATACCTTTATGGTGTTGGCCAAAGACTTTGTATATACTGACGTAATAGACCACTACAGTGTGCGACTGAGATACCGATCTTTACGAAAAAACCTATATGCTAGAAAGAGACATAATAAAATGTCAGTAGAACCGATTTTGAAAATTGTAATCTCCCATAGCGTCCCATCAAAATATAATACCTTTATGGTGTTGGCCAAAGACTTTCTATATACAATACCTTTATGGTGTTGGCTATCACGAACAAACACACAAATCGACAACAGTTGTGGGTAAAACAAAAATAAATGATGGCAGTAGGCTCGGACGAATAAAAATGGCGGACGCAATCTCGCTAAGAAAAGATTGAAGCACTTCGTTTTTTCCTAAACCCATTATAATTTCGACATCATTTTAACACACCAGATATATATTGTCGTCACACGAGATTTGTTGTGTAATCGCGGCTTTTTGTCTTATTATGTGTGTGCATGTGTGCGTGCCAGCCCGTACTTTTAAGCGAGTCGTCTTACTACGCCTTACTTTTTGTTTAGCGAGATTTCGTCCGCCTTTTTTTATTCGTCCAAGGCAGTAGGCCTTACAAGCGTTTTGCGAGCAAATTTTTAATTAGTGTTTAATATAAAAGTAAGTGTATAATTAAATGATAAACTACGAAGCCAACGGAAAATAGAGCACAGTTAGTTATTCAGTCGACATACTGTTTAGATCACAGCTACAACAATAAATAAACAGCCAACTAAACGCACTCGTGCAGAAAACGTAGGCAGATTACAATAATACGTTATTGTATCAGTTAAATTATCACTGTCTGGATTATTTTATTAAATGAATACAGAAATATTCACTGTTTTACTGTGTTAAGTAAACTGCCTGATTATTTTAGTGGTCGGAAGAGACGATGCTGAGCACCAGGTTTATAAATATAAATAAATAAATTATTTATTAACATAAAACTGGTACAAACATAGTATGACCCTGACTCCAGAGCTAGGCGTTATATCTGTGTTTCAGGAGTCGGTGACTTCAACCTGCTAAGTTACAACTTGCAAGGTTTTAGGCAACAAAGATATAAGATTAAATTAAATTTAAAGTGTAGAAGAATCACATTTCAGAAAACATAAATTCTAAGTAGTTGATGTCAAGTGCCTTGTGAGAGTGTGTTATGTTTGTGTGGGGTGTGTGAGTGTGTTATGTTTGTGTGGGGTGTGTTTGTACGTGAGTGAATATCAAGAATGTTTCATTGTACTTATTTCTATTGCAGTACAATTTCAGTTGCATCGTAGTCCTATGCCAGTAGCCAGATCTTAATTTTTTTATTTGTAAGGGGATTTATATCAATGGTTATGTTAATTAGGTTTGACCTGGGTATAGGATTTTAGAGTCAAGCAAAGTGGGACAAGTTTCTTCCGATGAGAGAGGGTTCGAGAGGCCACGACCTCTCTCCTCTCCCGCAGGAGACAGACTGGGCGCTGCAGGTAGGTACGCTGACTTCCAGTTACCCGAGGAGTGGGCCTGCAGGTGGTGGACTCAGGTACCCCGCCACTCGACCAGTCAAGTTCCAGATTGGTGGTGCGTGGTGTCCCACGGGCGCCAGTCAGGAGGATGGTGCGGCTGACGTTGAGGCCGCACAGAGGAGACCCAGCCCACCTACTAGTGTTGAGCCGGGACCTGTTGAGAGTGGGTGGAGAGTGCAGAGTATATCCCACGCCACCGGACAAGGATAGTTGAAGAAACACCGTGGTTGTTTCGTTAAGAGTCCGACACTTGCTCCGTTTTCTCCGGACGGAGCGCATCTGTGAGGATTTCCCCACGCAAAAAAAAGTTTCTTCCGATCCCGAAACTGAAACCGAAAAACAGTCGAGAATTTTTCGTTGTGCCCGGTGTAAGGAATTTCCTTGCTGATACTTTTAGTATTTACGTAAACAATTTAATGTAAATCTTTGGTGCTTAAGGTAATAAACCTAACTTAGTTGTGAACACCTGTCAAGATTTTTACATACCTAATTGTCATTAAGAAAAAGAAGAAGTTATTTGAAACAATTGACAGAGACACACAGTCAAAAGTACACTGTGCACATTGTTAAAAAAATATCATACATACACACAAAGTTGACGGCAAAAAGAAGAAAACAGAAAAGACAGAGAGAGAGAGAGAGAAAAAAATACAAAAATCGTATTTTTTTTACATAATACAGCTGCCAGGCATGTCAGTGTGTTCAGTGGTAAAACATTCGACGTGTGTGTCTCAGAGTTGTGGAAAATGTGTGTCCGGATCAGCATAATGCCAGGTTATTAAACGTGACGCTGGTATTCTGCTGGATACATGTTGTTGTGTTGTGGAATTATTAACAAATTACACTGGTAAATGGCAACCCCCTGGTACGGATCTTTAAACAATTTATCGATTACCCGTAGGTCACAGACATAATAAAAAATATAGACTGTCCTTGTTTTCGTTTGGTGTAAATGTACATCAAAGAATACTACTACCGCCGTACCTACTTCTCCGCCAAATAATGATGCTTGCATTGCTGTGTTTCGGTCTGAAGGGTACGGGTGCCGGTGAAATTATTGAAATCACATGAGACTTTCCATCTTCATATCTCAGTTTGAAGAACTGACTTGCGGTACCATTTAGGTAACAGCCTAGGTGGTATTGAAGTTGTTATGGGTAAAGGTAACCACTTAACATCAGGTGGGCCTTTAGCTCGTTTCGCCATCCTATACTATAAAAAAAAAAAAAAAAAAAAAAAATTTACGAAGTGTTGCGAGCGCTGGTGCGAACAACCAGCGCTCACGCACACACATAAACCTCTAACCGTGCTCACTGGTGCTCACCCCTCTCAGTACACATGTTGCGGCATCGTCCAGTAAGCATCGCGAAAGCAAATATCCATCAGATGCATGGTGTGTGCGTGAGCGCTGGTTGTATACGAAAGAGCATAGTTTTTTCTGGCTTCACTAGATTGTTCGCAGCATTTTTTCTATATTTTTTACTATGTCTGTGCCGTAGGTTTATTGTTTAGTTTATTAAACTTTTTCCTCCACCGTTCTATTAACACCTCTATCAGATTATGAAGGTTACAAATGGACGGCCTGATCAGCCACCGGTGGCTACCAACAATGAGCAATATATCAACTATTCATTATAAATAATAACGCTCACACTACTGCTCAACTGTTAGGTATAGTGTACACAACACATTTGGTTGATTATATTTATTTTGTGTATTTTATGTTATGCTGAATAAATATTAAGTTCGTCTGCAGATTGTCTTTTAGTTTGTTGAGCTATTAGGTCAAAGAGTATTCTTCACAGATCACGCCTGTCACATTTCAGAGATTGTGTACCCTAGAACCTATAAAAGCACTATTGCAATAACGACAATTCAATTTAAAGTAAGTATAACCTCCTCCTTTTTTTGAAGTCGGTTAAAAAATGAGGAACTAGATTCATAACGTTTTATAAATTAACGTAACTGCCTTTTCGGAAAAAAAACTTTGAATTTAATTGAAAAACCTCAAAATACATTT
Source organism: Asteroscopus sphinx (assembly GCA_949699075.1). Lineage (NCBI taxonomy): Eukaryota > Metazoa > Arthropoda > Insecta > Lepidoptera > Noctuidae > Asteroscopus > Asteroscopus sphinx. The sequence goes on from OX453006.1 coordinate 904,600, forward strand.
CAAAATTCTACAGTTATGAACATTGAAATGTTGAGTGTAGGTTACTACTCAATTTTTGCAAGTAACTCCAATGTTATTTTCTTGCGCCTTTTCTTCTGCGAGTGTAAACCATCTCTAAAGAAGATCCAATCAACGATAGGTGTTCATCACCGTTGAATAATTGCAGGTTTTTATAGTGCCAACAAGTGATAGATTGACGGCTACCGGAGAACGTTACAGTAAATTAAATACTACTATGTTGATACTACTTATAAATACTCTACGTTGATGCTTGATTGATTGGTAATAATAATGGTTCGAAGTTGTGGAATGGTTTAAGTATTGTATACAGACTTTATTTAATTATTTTAAGAAAACTCACAGCTAAATATAGTGTAAAATCAAAGTATGGCCTATTATATGTTTCCACTAATTGAAAATTTCTATAATATTTACCACTACATGCATTAGTACGTCACGGACTGCCCCATTATCTAGATCTTACGTCTTCTTTGTCCATCCAAAGGTTGTCTGGAAGATATCGCTTTTAGCGATAAGACCGCCCATGTAACCATAATTTAAACGTTGTTCCTGTTTACTACTATTTTCATGGTGTACAATAAAGTATATTCTATCTATCTATATATCTTAACTACACATAGAAAGGTTGCAAGATTAAGAAGGATGGATGTTTCAAAATAATATGAAGTAATATAAACAAATAATAACATACCAGGGAGTGAAGTCAAAAAACCTGTGCTCCTTCGTGTACAACCAGCGCTCACGCACACGCCATGCACCTGAAGGATATTTGCTTTCGCGATGCTTACTGGACGATGCCTCTACTTGTGTACTGAGAGGGGTGAGCACGGTTTTAGGTGCATGTGCAACTGCAATACCAGTGTTGCTGTGCCCGACAGGGTCCATAATGATCTCATTATTATAAGTTAACCACCTAAATACACATTGCGGAATGCAATAAATTATTGAGTCTTGCAGTTACATAGCAGGTGGGCCTTTAGCTCGTTTTGCCATCGTGTACCATGAAAAAAAAAGTTTCAAATCGTTTTCATTTCTTAAAATCTAGTCCAAAAAGTATCTTTCGTACGTATTGAGACCTTAAAACATGAAATCGTCCACATGTCACTTGTAACAGACACCAACACTACGTGGGCCAGCCATCGTGACTCAACACGAAACACAATGGCCATTGTGGACGAGCATTGTTTTACCAACTTTCTATTAACCTTTAACTACCGGGAAAAAACTGAGGCGCATGCGCGAGCGGGCCTGCTCCTTGCGTGGGCGCAGGAAGGTGCCAACGAAAGAATATTCGGTTACACCGGTTTTTAGTCAGCTAAAAAAGCTATCTTACGACAAAGTCTTGAACTACACTTTATTTTTGTCACTACAACACTTCATAATATGTTTATTTTGTCCTGGATTTTCGATTTGAGAACATTATCGGACTATAACGATTTTTTTTTATTTCTCACCTCAATACAATTTACAGTATACTGCGAGAGACTGGTGCCTAAACTAGGCGTAAGCCTGTATTTCAGGACACCAGGTCTCGTACCTTAATTATTAATTGCAGTTAATTATAATTTTTAATTGCAGTGTTAGTATGGTTAGTATGATTTTGTATGTATATGTGTGTTTATTTGTGTGCATGAATGTGTAATGTAATGTGAAATCAGTCAAGAAAGGACTCTTTCTAGCTATTTAATACAAACGGTCCAATTTTCTTTGAAGAAAGGTTCTTTATCGTTGTTGTTCCTTCATTGCTAAAGCCCCGCGCTGCATCGAACCTAGTCCAGAACAGTCGATCCCATTGGTGTGCAAGCCGGCTCGTTTATATCTTTTGTTCGCAGATGCTTCCCACTTAGTACTGAGTGATGTGGTACCAATACGGTGGTGCAGCAATCATCATCATCATCATTTTAGCCGAAAGACGTCCACTGCTGGACATAGGCCTCCCCAAGCATCGCCACGGCGATCGATCCTGGTAAAGGTCGCGGGAATCCGCTGGATACGGGAAGCGCAGGTGCAGTATTACTTTACAAGTATTACAAAACTATCCACGCGGTGTTCTGTGCAAGGGATGGGTTCAATATGCGGCAGGCCTAACACTTGCGTCTATGTCTTTGCCTGCTAAAGAGCAAGATAAATATATTCCAAACAACTTTTTCAGAGAGACTCATAAAAACATTGGTTTATAAGCCCAAGTAGTTCTGCTACCGTGCCACCAGCAACATGTCTTTGTGATGGCGTGTCTGTGGGAGGGACCGCCACTGTGTCTGTCGTGTCATCTGAAAGTAGGTTGAATCGATACTTACTGCTGTACTGTGTCAAGGTATTTCCTGTTGGCGGAAGTCAAGAAGTTATTGTTTATTGTTCTATAACAGTGATGTAGTTGTAGCTTGTTTTCCATGCAGGTTTTAAGTTCAAACACGGCCCGCACTTCTAACTTTTCGAATTCATGTGTTGCTCCGGTTCTTCTCCGGATAATCTCGTTACGGATTTTATCCTTCAAAAAAACTCGAAGCATAGCTCGCTCCATAGCTCACCGAGCGACTTTGAATTTGTGGACTAGCCCAACTGTCCGTGTCCACGTCTCGGCACCGTAAGTCATGACAGGCAGGACGCACTGGTTGTAGACCTTTGTCTTCAAACTTTGCGGTATAGGTAACGAGAAGACTCGGCGAAGTTTGCAAATGCTGCCCAGCCCAAACGGATCCTTCAGTCGGCTTCTTTCTCGAAGTTGTGTCTACCAAGCTGAATTACCTGCACTAAGTAGACTTATTCCGTTACAACTTCGAGTGGCGACCCTTCGACGAATATTGGCCTCGGCATGACATGCCTATTGAACATGACTTTAGTCTTGCCCAGAATCATGCCGAAACCGACACGCCGAGAGGCTCCGTTTAAGCTGTGCAGCATTTCGCGCAGTTGTTCCAGCGACTCAGCCATTACAAAAATGTCATCGGCAAAACGTAGATGTGATATGTTCTCGCCGTTAACGTAAATACCCTGTCCAGTCCAGTCCAGCGTCTTGAAGACGTTCTCCAACGCGATAGTGAACGATTTTGGGGATATTACATCCCCTTGTCTCACCCCTCTGCGCAGTTGGATAGGCTTCGTCTTTTGATCCTGGAGCTGAATAGTAATGGCAGCAGCGTTGTATAGGCATCTCAGCATCTCTATAAACCGATCATCAATGTGACATCGCTGAAGAGCATCCAGAACTGCCCAAGTTTCGATGGAGTCGAAGGCCTTCTCGTAGTCCACAAATGCCATACACAGTAACTCAATAGTATCTTACTTTAAATAAGTTATAGACACGTAAAGTCATTCCCCTATTCAATTAGACGGTCACATTATGGTCACGCAGTCACGCATTATTATTTGATCTACTGATAACCGATCAGACAAAGTTGAACTATCGCTAAGAGTCAAGTACGGCTATTTGCATGTTAAGTTATTGCGCGGCCTGTCAAGTATTGTCGGTGTTAGCTTGATAATATTACCGTCGTTCTAAGTAAATTGTATCTTATTGGTACTTCAATATCGGTATTATTACAACAATTAATATGGATATTTTAATGGATTAACATACTATTGAAATAAACGAACGAACAAGTGAACGAGATTTTTTTGTAGCAATAACGTGTCAAGCTTTATAAAACTTTTACAAGCGCTAGTCAATAGTAGAATGTTTGTTAAGCAATAACCTGTTAATCAAAAATCTTACATTTTATTGAAATTAGGTAGTTAAGATAAGTAATATTACCACGGTTAGTATGTAAAACGTATTTGAATGTAATTTTAAACAGTATTCTGTCATAAAAAAGCGTTGTTTTAATAATTTTACCGGTAAAATGACCTCTACACTTGTATAGCTAAAATCCTTATATTTATGTAATATTTTGACTTACCTTTGATGATCTTATATTCCCCAAGTCTTCTACTGCGTTTTCCATGTAGTATTCGTGGCTAGTAGTCTTGTGAGGCCCACTTTATACGTATAATTTTAATTAAATATGGGCCAATGTTGTTTACACAGCCGAAAAAGGATAATACTAATTACACAATAACCGATCATGTCCCATAACTTCTTTTAACTTTAAAGAGATGGCGCCTAGGGTCATCAAACAATGTTTCAAGTGCCTAAACATCTTATTGCAAAATGTCTTACCCTTCGAACTGATTTCGTGTCAACCTTTTTATACTCATTTTTGGTATAAAAACCATTCAATCAGCTTAAAACCCTATTGAAAAACGTTCTTTGTCAGCCAAAGAAGCGTACTGCATCATTAACTCAATTTTCGATTTTTTGTGGGTTGACACATTATTGCTTATCAGCATCCATATGTTCTCGAAATCGGCGTGACCAATACAGACTTGTACAAGATGAGATCCCTAGAATAACAAAATATAATAAAAGCTGTCTTGCTATGTGCGTACGTATCTATAATAAATTACCAAATACATTAAAAATACTTAATTGCAGGCTTTTTGAGGACAAATTGTACAAATGGCTGAATAAAAATAATTTCTATACTATTAGGGAATTCTTCGATCAAAGACTATAATGTCTACAATTTTGCATGCTTTAATTTTGAGCAAAACATGAATGATCACATATTTAATTTTAAAACACCTTTTTATACCATGTTTTATGCAAATAAATATATTCTATTCTATTCTATTCAGGATGGGCTTCACAGATATCACAGTTTGCAGATTTTGTTGCGAAAAGTATGAAACGCCCATTCATATCCTATGCGAATGTGTTGCAGTACTTGCAGTGCACCACATTAGAAGTCAGCATCTTGGAGGCCACACAATCTCAGCTGATGAGATCAGATCCTCAAACCCCAAGGCAATAGTCGACTTTATGGTTGGCCTGCGGCTTGGAGAGGTGCTGTAGTCTACTATTAGAGGCGTTACAATAAATCTTTTAGGTCGCAGTGACATAATGGGACATTACAAAGACTTTACCTCTTTTCTCAAAATAAAATAGAGAAACATTAATACAGGATGAGAAAGTTACCTAAAAAACCAACAAACTTAGAACCATTCACAGACATATTTTCTTTATTTTTTTGTTTATAACATGAAACTAGCTTCTGTCCACTACCTACATCGTCGGAACTACATACCGATCTGTCCTTTAATTGCGCCGTAAGGCGATCTCGTTGCGATCGTGACGACCTTCAGGCTCGACTCTGGTTCCTCGTACTTGCTGTACCTAGATACCAAATACGATAAACTAATCATAGATATATACCTATTTATTAAATATCTTGGAAATATATCTGGTACGTACATTTGTCTAGCTAGTGTGTTTGTGCATGTTTTTGTACAGGATAGGTCGACATGTGAACAGTAGCAACTAAATGTTTTCTTGAGAATAAAAATATAACACGTAACAGTTTCTTACGGGGTCTTCTCCATAGGACCAACCACAGAAATAGATAGAATGGTTGAAATCACAATTTTACTTGCGATTCATGCGTGGTAACTTTTTGAACAAACTACGTCTCCCATATTGACGTCTTTAATTTTTTAAATGTACTTTACAGCTTTTGTTTCTGCAGTAAGTAACAGCACAATAAGGCATTTTTACGGGTTTTTGTTACAGTATTTATAGAAACAAGTCATAAGGCGTACTGAGAAAGGCTTTGAAATGCACTGCACTATGGTGCAGTGTGTTGGCACGCGCGCCCTGCCCACTTGCCTATTCTATCTATTTCTGTGGGACCAACATTTTGGAACCGAGCAAATAGATTCTTCACGTTTTGAAAGTGCATGAATGCTTATTAAAAATAAAAACTTTTGAAATTTGAATTTGAAGCACTATACACGGCTATAATATCAAGCTATACATTGCCAGTATAAACTGACCTCGCATTGTATACGCTTTCTGTATACTGAAATGTATAGCTTTATGTATAGATGTGCGTACAATTGTACATTATGATACAAGTAAGCTAAGTTGACTATTATACTCGAGGCTAGATTGCAGCCCGAGCCAAAGGCGAGGGCGTAATGGAGCCGAGAGTATAATAGTCAATGCTCACGCGTGTCATACGACGTTTTTAAACACACTTACGAGGAAAAAAACATAAATTACACATTTTAGACGAATATAATATTGAATTTGTGAAAAATGATAAAAATGGTGACGCGGTGACATACAGCTATGCGCGCGCAGGTGGTCGAAGGAAACCGCCATACAGCCTAATATAAAAATATTTAAATTGTTTTTTTTTATTTATAACGCAAATTAATATTAATTTGTTGACAAAAAATAATAATTTGATGAAATGAAATGTTTATATAGCATATTTTAATTAATACAGTTGATTTATTCCCAAAAATGTTTAATTTAGTTCAGGCATAAAAACTCTTTGCTGCTATTTAAAAATAAACTGTAAAGTAAAAAGCACTAGTGCAATAATATAATGAAAAAAGCACGCGTGCGTTATAAGCCACATTATAAACGTAAATTCGATGCAATAAGAGCCACTTTACGAGCAAGTCTGTTGAAAAATAATAAATTACCTACTTTTTTTGCTACAAACACATAAAATATATTAAAATAATAGTAGGGCAAGGCATAGGCAGTCGTCTGTCTGTCCGTCCTAAGACCAGTAAACTTAGCCTTACTTAATGACTAGTCTGAGTACTTAGTCTGTGTTTAACCTTTGCTAAGTTAACATGTAACGCCTTGTCTAATAACCTCTTCAAAAACGATTACTGCTATTTCCTTGTGTATGATCCTCCTTTCCTTTCCTTGTGTGTGATCTGTATAATCTTATGTTTGCTATGAATACTAACATACTAAAATACTTTGTATTGAACGCTACAACATTTCTCTAATTGCAAAGTAATTGAAGCTCAATTTATGAAAATATCCTACTCATTTCGCGAAACAACACACGCCGCCACGTACGACGATATACCTTATTTCATTACGTTTGCAATAAAATTTTATACCCCCAGTCTTATCACAGGGTTAATAGAAAGCAAATAATAAACGGATTTAGTAGCGACAGCCACTTAACCCTTCAAAGGTCAACGAGTGTGACCGCTACAACATCGCAGTTATAGAACATAATGTAGGTGAATGGGTGCTTCTGGTACAAGTAGAGTTTTAGTGCCATATCTGCTCACGTAGGACCAGATTGTATAGCTACTGATTGGTGGTATACGACAAAGTTCTCGTAAAAATTCTTGTCGTAAAAAATGATGTCCAGAACATTTTTAGGGTTCCGTACCCGGGTGTCAAACGGGACCCTATTACTCTCGCTACGCTGTCCGTCCGTCCATCCGTCTGTCTGTCTGTCTGTCACAGAGCTGTATCTTTTGAACGGTAATAGGTAGCCGGTTGAAAGGGGTTCCTCATACAAAAAACCTCAAAAACATGCATTTTTTCAACTTTTTTGTTCCTGCCCCCCTAGCCAAGTTCACAATCTACAATCGTCAACGCTAATAGAAAATAATCAAAATGTATGGGAATGCCATATCTAAACGAAAAATTCATTCGTTGAGACATGTCTTAACCATACATTTTGGCTTTTCTATCTTCAAAACGGTAATACATACCAGCGTCAAACTTAATCTGATTATAGTGCATATTATGTATTTTAGGAACAAATACTGAATAAAAATAGGACAAACATAGACATATTTGGTACCTGCGTAAGAAAGAGATGCAAAAATTCATATTACGCGCACTACGCGTTGATGTCTTTTGATGAACTTCGTAAATTAAATCAGTTTCTATGGGGTTAGGTCAATGGGTGGTACGAAACCCTTACAGCGTGAGTCCGACTCGCACTTGGCTGGTTTTTTAATTTCATGTATCGCTTCATTTATACGTGCAGAAGCAGACGATTTTTGTATTCAATGAATTTTCGATTCAATCAAATTATTGGTTAAAACATTTCCGTCAATTTCTAAAATTACCCACTTTAGCTGGCTAGACTGGGTAATGGCATATCCATATGACACGTTCCATTCCGCAAATGACGATGTTTTATGTATTTATGTAAATAAATGACCGATCAAAACAAAATCCATTATCAGATGTCGTTGCGTGTCAGTTACTCACGATATCTGCCGATTCAAATATCATGGCGGCCGAGGCACACAGCGTCGTAGTGCGGGGCTTTGGAAAACAAAATATCTGCACGAGCCGACCATGTCCAGTGTCGACATTAACAATTCTGATGAAGCTTTCAGTATCATAATAGACGTGTCATTTTAGATATTTTGATACATTTGATTTTGATTTGATTTGTACATAAAACATACTTTGAAAGGGTTGAATTCGAACACTATGAACCTATTTTGATTTTGACAGATTTCCGTGATTATGCGTAGGGATTTACCTGTCCATTCTTCATATAAAGTGAAGTACCTACTAAAATAAATACGTGATTGGTAAAGCTGTATCGTTTAACTATTATGAATGTGTTTTCTTAGCCTGTCATCATCATCATCATTTCAGCCGAAAGACGTCCACTGCTGGACATAGGCCTCCCCCGAGCATCGCCACAACGACCGGTCCTGTGCCTTCCGCATCCAGCGGATTCCCGCGACCTTCACCAGATCGTCGGTCCACCTTATGGGGGGCCTACCCACGCTGCGCCTTCCAGTACGCGGTCGCCACTCCAGAACTTTACTGCCCCATCGGCCATCCGTTCTGCGAGCAATGTGCCCCGCCCACTGTCACTTAAGTTTGGCAATTCTTCGGGCTATGTCGGTTACTTTCGTTCTCCTGCGAATCTCCTCATTTCTGATTCGATCACCTCATTCGATCTAAGCCTGTGCTTAGATTTAATAGTGTTGTGCAATAATCGGTTATTATTTAGTACCCGCAGGAGTTGCGAAATCAGCTGCGTAACTACTTATAATACGTTTTTATTTCTGTATAATTAAGTACAACGTTTGGCAATTCTTAACTAAACTGCTAACAAACTAACTTCTTAACTTAAGCAGTAGGCGGGGCACATTGCTCGCAGAACAGATGGCCGATGGGGCGGTAAAGTTCTGGAGTGGCGACCGCGTACTGGAAGGCGCAGCGTGGGTAGGCCCCCCACAAGGTGGACCGACGACCTGGTGAAGGTCGCGGGAATCCGCTGGATGCGGAAGGCGCAGGACCGGTCGTTGTGCTAATGCTTTTGGGAGGCCTATGTCCAGCAGTGGACGTCTTTCGGCTAAAATGATGATGATGATGATGAATTACAACGTTCTTTTTTTATAATTTCTACATCCCCACAAGGTGGACCGACGACCTGGTGAAGGTCGCGGGAATCCGCTGGATGCGGAAGGCGCAGGACCGGTCGTTGTGGTGATGCTTTTGGGAGGCCTATGTCCAGCAGTGGACGTCTTTCGGCTAAAATTATGATGATGATGATGAAATACAACGTTATTTTTTTATAATTTCTACATCTCAAAGTTTTTTTAACATAGGAGGGCAAACGAGCATGCGGGTCACCAGATGGTAAGCAATCTCCGCCGCCCATGGACATCCGCATCACCAGGGGAGTCGCAGATGCGTCGCCGACCTTTTAAAAAGACGTATGCTCTTTTCTTGAAGGCTCCCATGTCGAATTTAGTTAGTAATTGAACCTACTGCGTTACAGTTTTATGATTTTGTTACCTAATGACTAATGACATATTCACATTTTCCTGTTATGGTTTCTAAATTAGTTATACATTAATTATAAACGATATACCAAAGACTTACAAAGAACTATTGTAAGTCTTTGCGATATACATTGTAAAGTGAAGATTTTCTTAAAACTTAAAACTCAAAGTAAAACTTTCTAGTAAAAGCCTTGTCATACAAAAATAAATTAATCTGAGAAAAAGACTATTTGAAATATCCGCGTAAATATCTAATCTCATTACCATATTACGGTTATTAAGAACTCTAAAAGGTGATTAGAAAAGTAAACTTAAGTCTCAGTTAATAGGCCTCTATATCTTTATTAACGGTTGAAGGGTTAACAGAGTTGTGCGCAATAAACGAAATGGAATAGTTAACCCTGCAGCGGTCTTCACACTCACTTTAATTTAGTTAACTGTTTCGTTGCGCCCGGGGCACTGCAGACCCGCTGACTGGGGAAAGGGTTGAGTAGTGATGGGAGATGCGTGTATCGATGGTTTGGTACAAAGCAATTACGATGGTTGACTACAAGAATATTAAGTTGATTGACGACGTCTGTGGTCTAGTGGTTCGAGTGTCGGACTGCTGATTACGATGTCGTGGTGTCGATTCCCACAGGACACAAATATTTTTGTGATCAACATAAGGGTTTGTGTTGGTCTGGATGTTTCTTAAGTATTATAAGTATGTATTTATAAAAAAAAGTATATACGCATTATATCCATTGCTGCATTGCATTATACACAGAACTGAATTGGACATAGCACTATGTCCAATTCAGTTCTGTGTAAAAATGTCCCAAAACATTTAATTATTTATTTAAACGTATTATGGAGATAATCCGATTTAAATTTGATAAATGGACAAAAAATTTAATTTTGTGTATACTTGCGATAACAAATGAAAATTTGGACTATTTTCCTGAACCAGAAGTCAGGTTCGAATCGAGCTCTCGAGATTTTTTTTGCTTTCCACAATTAATTTCGCTCGATTTTGCCCCGCTTGCGTTAATGCGTCAAAAAATAATATCTATCAAACTTATCACAAATAGAACGTTAATAAATAGGCATCTATTAGGCAAAATCTATACAAAATTCAACAAACCTCTAAGAGAGCTATCACACAATTTACGTAATATTTTTATAATAATCCTATTCCGTCAGCGTCAATTTTTTTACACATGCCTACTAACTCACTTTCAACACAAGACAACCGACAAAACATCAGTTTAACCCTTACCCATCACTAGTACAGAGCGTTTTCATCACCAGCTAATTTATATAGGGCCAGGCGCACCCCCGCCTATATTTAAAAGCTTATAATCGCGCGATGAAGTGTTGCCAGCGTTGATTAATCACGACTGAATTCCGCGAGTCTGAGAGCGCGCGCAAATTATTGAGGCTCGCAACACCAGCCGTTTGTCTCTGAAGCTCAATGGATTAAATTAAGAAATTAAAGGTTAATTTTACGAGTGTTTGTAAAATTCTTATGGTGTGGTGGAAAAGTTAGATAGTGGCAAATTATATTTTCTTTTACAATTTTTTATTTTTGTTCTCAATGGTGTGTGTAGTCTGCCAACCTGCACTAGGCCAGTTGGGTGGCTTGGATACTGTCCTGCTTGGGTGATGCAGCGCCGTGCTCTCACTGTAGCAATCGGGGGAAACCTCTCACTGTCGGCCATGGCTGACAGTGTGGAAGCGTGGGAGGCGGTTGCATCCTTCTGTGAGTAGGTTATCTCGCAAAGGAGGCGGTGGAGCGAAGTTAAGGAGGAAGACTCTCTCGCTGATCTGATCTGCCGCAGGAGGATGGGTCGGCACAGGAGACTTTATAGCGACCTATTGCCACCCTAAGGGGTACCAGTGGGCGACAGATTGGGGAGTCTATCACCCGCATTTCACGGCCCTCGAGTTGCGATGATGTCCCAAGTGTGCCCGGACATCGCCGCATGAGAGTTTATATAGTCCTCAAGGCCCGGAAGTGAGCCACGCTGGATGGGTCGCGAATGCCATGCATTGCAGCTCTTGTGGCTCGTCCAACCAAGGCGAGAGTAGGCATATGGCGGATTTTTAGTGGGTGCGAGCCCCACATAGCCACGCTGCCTCCCCGGGTGGTGTGGCATGTGGTAAGCATTTTCTCCATGTCAAAAAAAAAGGGCAGTGGGGTGGGCTAAGGCCTTAACCTTCTCATTCTGAGAAGAGGCCCGTGCCTAGCAGTGGGACAGTAATGGACTGCTTATATTATTTATTTATTTATTTATGCACAACAGGGTACAAAGGCGGTCTTAACGCGATAGGCGTTCTCTACCAGACAACCTTAGGGTAATGCAGAGACAAAGAATAAGGTAGATGCACTAGTAAAGTAGTAAAATATGTTTCGTACTACGGACTATAATTATTATTATGTTGATTTATTTACTCTATGTATGTTACATAAAACGTAAAACTATATTTAACAATACATAGGAATAAAGAGTAACAAAGGCCCTGCTTATTTCTTTAAGAAATTTCTTCCGGCAGACCTGCGAGAAGAAAATTAAAAAACCGGCCAAGTGTGAGTTGGACTCACGCAGTAAGGGTTCCGTTCTACCCACTGATACCCCCATAGAAACTGATTTAATTTACGAGAGTTTATCAAAATACATCAACGAACGTACGCGAAATGTGATTTTTGCATCTCTTTTTTTACCTTGGTACCAGCACATATGTCTATGTTTGCCCTACTTTAAGTATTTGTTGCTAAATAACATAATATGCACTATAATCTGACCAAGTTTGACGCTGGTATGTATTACCGTTTTGAAGATAGAGCAGAAACAAAAACGTTGAAAAAAATGCATGTTTTTTGAGGTTTCTTGTATGGGGACCCCCTTTTGTTTTTGTATTTTTTTTTGTTTTTAGTATTTGTCGTGATACTCTTCATACCAACACATATTCTGTGAAAATTTCAACCGGTTAACTATTACCGTCCAAAAGATACAGCCCTGTGACAGACAGACGGACGGACGGACGGACAGCGTAGCGAGAGTAATAGGGTCCCGTTTGGTACCCTTCGGGTACAGAACCCTAAAAAAGAGATGTAGATACAGTGTAAACCAATAATGTAAATATACCTAGGTGTATACATAATATATATACACCTTCATAATCGAATACATTTAAGACAGTTTGGACCGCAGCCCTGATGGCACATTTCGTGCAGTGGTTAAGTGCTAGCTGTGCTATGGGATGCAGATTTGATTCCCGTACAGAAAAAAAACATTTGTATAGCCTACCTATAGTTATTGTTGTGAGCCAAGAGAGCGTATCTGGGCCAACCAACTGGACGTAGACTGGTGGGTCACCCCAGATATTTCTGGGTAGATGTCGAGAAGGCTGATCTGCTGCATGAGCTTCAAGCTACCCACTGGCGAGATATAGCGCGAGGTCGTGCAAAGTGGAGAGTTCTCGTTTCGGAGGCCATGCCTGACTTTGGGTCGCTGAGGAATAAACATTAAGTACTTGCAGGACTATTTGTGAGTCACTTGCAGATAGCTCAGAGATTTTTTTATGAAGGTACATTTTTATTCATTATTAACTTATTAGGTGTCAAGCTAATAAAAAGCAGACAAAATGTTGAAATAGTTATTTAACACGCACAATCATCTTTAATTACGTCATACGAATATCTATGGCAGTCGTTACGGGTAGTCAGAAGCCTGAATGTCTGACAACTGGTCTAACCTCCGAATGTTAGTATTGTTAGTAGTTTGCGGGGGTCTGACGGCAGTCGCTCCGTGTAAAATACTGATGTTCAGTCACGTCTGGCTAGACTGGAAGCCGACCCCAATATAATTTGGAAAAGGCTCAGAGGATGAATCATCTTTAATTAATAAAAGCTCAAACGATAAAATTTATTAAGTAGAAAAATAAAATTGGTAAGGTTTGTACTTTTTACACTTCTTAAAACTCCCCAAATGCACTTACAACACAACAAACAAAATAAAAATAAATAGAAACCAATACATTTCGCAATCGAAAAATTTAATTAACTCACCGTAATAACTGGCGTATTATCCGTCGTTCAATTACCTAACGATAATACTGAACCGGGCACCGAACCCTGCACCTGCCGGCAGGTTTCTATATAAAGGAGTATGATAAAATCAATCGAATTGTCACATCGCGTGGGTGAGTAAGCAAAGTAATTATCGATACTAGATGTTTGAAACATTATCCTTGTCACATTCTGAAGTAAAATTATAGGATCGAGGACTGGCGGAGCGAATTGTGCGAGTTTTTGGTGTTGGGTAGACGTGCGATTTGAACGACAGATTATACATACTGAAATTTTAATCTTAATTTATTTAATCGCTTCTTTTACGAAAAGAGGTCATTATACTCATCATTATGAAAAACAAAAGAAAAAGAAAGAAAAAATATTTATTTTCTACAAAAGTGACGAACAAAATTACCAAAAAAATTCAAGAACACAGAACAAATACAGGTACAGAGCCAAGAAGTGTGGTTAAGATATGCGTCACATCCGCGCAAAACGGCCACCGCTCAGCATATTGCATATGATTTTTATGAATAACTTTTACTATGGGACCAACCCTGAAATCGCGAAAAAAATATCTGGTGGTCCGTACATTTTATCGATTTAAGTGAACACAAATGTAGGGACCAACTGATTTTTTTTTCGCGATTTCAGGGTTGGTCTCATAGTAAAAGTGGTTCATCATTATGAGTAAAATGACCCCTTTTCGGGAAAGAAGCGATTAAAATTTCAGCATGTATGTTGAGTGGAGATTGATTCAACAAACTTTGTTGCATTAATACCCAGAACCAGAGCTCTGAGGAATTGTTTGACCTTCCAGCCGCTGACTTACGACGGTACCACCCACCATAAATTAAATTCCATCCTCACCATCTTGATGGTTGGCGGTCAACTTCGATACGTTTCACACGCCATTTTTTGCCTCGTACAGCAAAACTGTGGAACCAAGTTCCGTCAGCGGTTTTCCTGAACAAATTCGACATGGGAGTCTTCAAGAAAAGAGCATATGTCTTTTTAAAAGGTCGGCAACGCATCAGCGACTCCCCTGGTGTTGCGGATGTCCATGGGCAGCGGATATTGCTTACCATCAGGTGACCTGCATGCTCGTTTGCCCTCCTATATTACAAAATAAACCGTAACAACTACCTATCTAAAGCGATACAAATATTTATTGCATGTGGGGATCGAACCCGCAACCCGTTGCGCAGAAGGCGATTGCTCAGCCACTTTGCCAATCGAAGTTTTGTCAATTTCTGAGTGTAAGTTGCTTATTCAGTTCTAAATTATAGAGAATTTTTCTCTTTAATTAACACGTTTTAATGTCTTTCTTGGAAAGAGTTGTAAGTTACCAACAAGAACAAGTTGTTTCTGTCCTCTACATTCAACATCTCTCTATCGCTCTAAGGTTTGCTGTTAGAAAACTCAGTTCTGAGTTAAGCTCGCCGATGTACATAAACTTTCCTACTGTAATATAAATGTATATCTGTGTGTACAATAAAGAATAAGAATAAGAATAAGAACAAATAGCTGCAGCTGCACTCTATAAAATAAATTCTAGATTTATTTCATGCCTTTAAATTTTTCAGGGCTCAATATCAGGCAATAACTAGCATGTATCCGAAAGTCGCGTTTGAACTGCAAGTCTGCAATAAATCCTGGTGAAACCCCGCTGCACACGTGCTATATGCCCATGGTACTACATTATAAGCCCCGCCGCACAGGCTCACACTCGCATTGGTCATCACGCGCCACGTACGAGTGGTGCTGCGTATTTGGCCTCACGTGTGATTTACGTGAGAGCAAATGCGGATTTCGATACTATGCTATAGGTTTTAAACGCTGCCACTTGCACGTGGCGCGTGATGACCAATGCGAGTGTAAGCAAGTGCGGCGAGGCTTATGAATGTAATGACTGAGGTATATGTATATACCGTATATGAGGTATAAAAAACACCAACATGACAGTATAATGAGATCCAAACACGGGGCCAGTTCGCGTTAATCAGTTAATCAATTTAAAGAAATTGATTAACTACGACTACAATTACATTCAGTTCAGTACAAAAAAAACGAATAAACGTAGTTGAAGCGAAAGATTCTCGAGTCATTTCTGCCCACCCCTATAGGAAACTGGAATGATAATATGTATGTATGTATGTTAGTACAAAAGTGTAAAATAGTATAAAGGGCAGAACAATATTGACACTTCAACATAAACAAACACTGATTATGCATATTTAGTACAATAACAACATAATTCATAGTTACTAGACATGCTCCTTCTATGCGCAATTTACTAAATCAATAATATCTAATAACTATCAGGCTCATTAACATATCGACAAATAAGTGCAATAAGCGTTTATTTACTTGCATTGCATGGAACAAGTTTGCAGAGCTCCTCATTAAGAACAACTATGCTAACTTAGTTGCTGAAGATAGATTTATGGTCTAAATAAATGACAATCACGCGCAGGAACTTTGTATTAATGTAATTCCTATTCATATTTAACTAGTTGCTTGTTATTGCAGGATGTATATGAAAAATACGTTTTCTTATAAAAGTCTTGGGACTTATTTTTAATAGCCCTGTTTTTCTGTCTGTACGTCCTTATTCATCTCCTGAGAATAAGTGATCCATCAGACGCGATTATTCATCAACATCATTATCATCATCAGCCTATCGCAGTCCCACTGCTGGACATTAATAAATAAATATCTTTGGGACATTTTTTACACAGTACCATCTAGTCCCAAAGTAAGCAGAGCTTGTGCTATGGGTACTAGACAATGGATATAATAATTATATACTTTTTTTTTGTAAATACATACTTATAATACATAAGAAACACCCAGACCAACACAAACACTTATGTTCATCACACAAATATTTGTGTCCTGTGGGAATCGAACCCACGACCTCGTGATCAGCAGTCCGACACTTGAACCGCTAGACCACAGACGTCGTCAAACATCTCTCTTCTTAGTCATTTACACTTGGCAGAGTGGTCATGGTTACGTCAGGTCTCGAAAGTTGAGTAGCAGCTCTTGCGAAGCGTCTCCATTCGACTCTATAATGGCGCTGCGAGAACGTTGTATCTTGAACCATGGTGGAGTGCGTGATGGTCTTGATAAATTAATAAAATAAATATAAATATTTTTGGGATATTTTTTACACAGCACCAACGGTTTTTTTTTTATGAGGTCTGACTAGCGAGATGGAGAGTAAATGCGGGGTCTCTTCACTTCCATCCTGCCCTGCACCACCAAGCGCTCCATTGAGTCCTCCGTCCAAGTTATTATGGGCAAAAAAATTGAGTATCCGTATTTGCACAATCGACGATAACCGTTCTTTTACATGCTGTTCTTTTAGGATCGATACATTGGTCCGGTGCGTAGTCCAGGGGACTGTTGGACTTAGGTCTCTTCAACATACGCCATTGACCTTGATCCTCGGTCACTCTTGTCAAGCTTCCACCAACCACCTTGCAATAAATCGTCACGACACCTGGCCTGAGGGCGTATCACGCTACATTTGCCAATTCGTGATCACTCAAGAACGTGTCTACTCCAACGGTCATCGGTTCTTCAGCTAACATGGCCGGTCCATTGCCACTTCAGCTTATTTTTAGCACCGCTATCAACGAATAAATTAGATTCAGCTTTAAGTCCAAAAAATGTAAGTGTTATCTTTACAGTAATACTAAAGAGCTACAATTATGAGTTGATTAAGTTTTGTGATCAGAGAAAAGTTTTTTTACACTTTTTTTCAAGAAATAAACTTCACACATACTTCTACTTACCTACTTCATAAGTCTCATCATGGCGATTGAAGACAATACAAATTGCTTCGTCTTCAACAACGCGATCGAGTTCCCTTTAGAAATATATTTCTAGTTTTGTAATATATTTTGTTTTGTTTTTTAGTCTAGTATATACGTACATTGATTCTGACAGCGGTATCGGCGTGTCCAAAAGTCAACAGGGTGCCGCAACGGCAATACAAAGGCATTTATTGTACAAATTTCACGGTTCCACGTGGGGTTGCGTGCAGCATGACAATTAGTATTGATACTTGGATTTCTTGTCGAGTTTTTTATTATTTTGATATGAAAGATAATTACAAAGTTCATCAAAACATTGAATTAAATGTGGAGATAAAATAATGTAAAGGGAAGTTTACACAAGACTTTTCAAAGTAAGAAGAGTATTTTCAATGCAAACACTGAAACAAAGTAAGCTTGCAACATATTAATCTAATACGATCACATTTTTCTCTTTTTAAAGCATAAATAATTATCTTTGTGTGATAATAATTCCCACATGAGTACTAGTTATAGATAAATTGATAACATTTCGACAACACCTTACTTATTTAAGAAAAGCTTCCATACTATAATTTCAACCACCATAGATAACTATAAAGTATCAAACCCCATAAGTCGTACTACACAGCATCCCTCCGCGGCCGCAGACCGCGGTGCGAAGCTGAAGGGTTGCATCACCACATACCCCATGCACAATTTTGTCACGCTTGTCTCCGAACAACCCCACAAACACCACAGCTTAACAACCCAACCCAACGAAAACTTAACATACTGCAGAAAAGTGGAGAAAAGTTCACTGAATTAATTTATGCTGTTGCGCTCAAAAAAGTGTGCGCTGGTTTAATTTTACCCTTTACATCGAAGGGTAAAATATATTTTTTTAAATCAACAATAGAGACGGATAACTAGTTTGTAGTGTAAACAAATTGCTGCATTGTAACTTTACGAAGTCAGTGGTTTTGTATGAGATTGGTAAATATTTACGGGGCATTTGAATATTAAAGGATAGTGTTTGGTAGCACCTAATGTTTAGTTAATTTTTGAATAATTTATTTTCTTTTTCGCTCTGATTTCCTCGTTTGATCTAGCGATCTTGTGGGTATTCGATATTGGAATCGATCGAGAAGTTCAAGCTTTTATCTCGTTTTATGCCCGTAACAACCGCAATACCATCATCATCATCTTGGTTGCTGCCTATAGTATTATTTATTTAATCATATGGCATATTTATAGGCAATCTAAACATCTATATTATTTTTTAATAAACAATGATAAATTGAGATTCTTCAACCACATGGTGGGGTCAGGTGTAAGGGTGTAAGGTGCCTATGGTATTATAAGTTGCATTCGCCAAACTGAGACGTGAAGATGAAAATTGTCACGTTATTGTTAACAGTGAATCTAAAAATATGTAGTTATTTTGAAATTTGGTAACGTCTGAATGCAGAAAGCGAAGAACTGAATGCTGATGTTTTTTTTTATAGTAAAGGATGGCGACAGAGCCAAAGGCCCACCTGATGTTAAGCGGTTGCCTTTGCCCGTAACAACTTCAATACCACCAAGGTTGTTGCCTAAATGGTACCGCAAGTCGGTTCGCCAAACTGAGACATGAAGATGGAAAGTCTCATGTGATTGTAATTTCACCGGCACCCGTACACTTCAGACCGAAACACAGCAATTCAAGCATCACTGTTTGGCGGAGAAGCAGGTACGGTGGTTGTAGTTCCCCGGACGAGCTCTTTCACAAAGGACTACTACTTAATATGTATTACGCGTACTTAGTATGAGACTGGAGAGAGGCATTTGGACAGTAATTATGCTGTGGCAGGCGTAGACAGCTTATAGGATCAGTAAGCTGAAGTGGCAGTGGGCTGGTCATATCTGTCGAAGGACCGATGGCCACTGGAGCAGACGAGTCCTTGGATCGAGACCGCGAATCTGCAAACGCAGCGAAAGACGCCACCGGCTAGGTGGACCGACGACCTATTTAAAGTAGCTGGGGGGACTGGATGCAGAAGGCAGAGGACCGAGTGTTGTGGTGCAACTTGGGTGAGGCCTATGTCCAGCAGTGGACTGCGATAGGCTGAGTTGATGAGGCGTAATTGAAAACTGACTGTCTGACTGAAATTCAGCCTTGGGTGTTCCAAGCCCAGCACAGCTGAGTTGGTTGCCCTACGTCAATTTCACATTTATTTGTGTCTTATTGTTATAGTTGCGCTGTCACAGTCTTGTGTTAAATAATATTATTTCCTTTTTTTATAGTATAAGATGGCGAAACGAGCTAAAGGCCCACCTGATGTTAGGCGGTTACCTTTGCCCATAACAATTTCAATAACACCTAGGCTGTTACCTAAATGGTACCGCAAGTGGTTCGCTAAACTGAGACATGAAGATGGAAAGTCTCATGTGATTGTAATTTCTCCGGCACCCGTACCCTTCAGACCGAAACACAGCAATGCAAGCATTACTATTTGGCGGAGAAGTAGATACGGTGGTAGTACTTCCCCGAACGAGCTCTTTCACAAAGGAGCTCTACTATTACTACTAAAACCTAAACCTTTCTCTCTTAATTTGGTTTACGGCCAAAATTAATATCCAATCTATCCACGATTTACCCTACTGGAGATAGACATTTGACATATTTTGCATGGAGCTTATGTCAAATTCCTATGTCTAGTAGGGCAAATCGTGGATAGATTGGATCACTGAGGTAATATGTACTACGTACTTGGATATTAATTTTGGCCGTTAGCAGTTAAACTTCAAACTATTAAAGATAACAATACGGTATTTGGTGAGGAAACCTGCACACCTGAGAGTGCTCCATACAGTTCTCAATGGTGTGTGTAGTCCGCCAAATAGTAATGCTTCGCACTAGGCCAGCTTTAGGCTTAACCTATCACTAAACCCAATTTTGTAATAAGGTGGTAAGGGTTTTGTTTTTACTACGAAATAATTAAAACAAGACTTCTAATTAGAAGTTGATGTGTTCATACTTTGAGATTCACCATCTGGAAAGCTAAATAGCCTTCGGTAAGGACTATTAAGTAAAAAGTATAATTTGAAAATATTTAATATCTTTGAATTAGCATATTATTAAATTTAGTAGAGCACTATAATTCAAAAGTTATCTGACAGTTTCTAGTCTTTAAAAGCACATAAATAACCCTTTTAGTTTACTAAAAACTTTGTCAGCGAAACATCAGTCAAGTGACGTATTCGAAAACTGCTGAGTATTTACAACTTTATAATATAGTTCTAGGTTACAAAAGTAGACCTTGTTACAATGTCTTAAGGGTTTGAAGAGTGAATATGATAATCTGGTAAAAGAGCAAAGTTTGCGCTCTTGAATTTGTGTGTCGTGTCAGTGAGAGTGAAACGTCGAGTATTAGGTCTGTTGTTCCGTAGATCAATGGAGTCAATTCCTTTGATATAAATCACTTTGATTCAATGAAAATGAATTTAAAAATAGAACTGCAATTATCATCATCATCATCATCATTTCAGCCGAAAGACCACTGCTGGACATAGGCCTCCCCAAGCAGTTCGGGGAGCTATGCCATAATTGCCACGCTTGGCAGGCGGGTTGGCGATCGCAGTTGGTTGGTTAAATACTCAGAGATTGCTGCTGCCCATCCTCTGCTAAATCCCTTATTCGCCTTTACGACACCCATGAGAAAATATAGGAACTGCAATTATAGGCAGGTATATTTACAATAAAAAACTGCAAATTATGTTGCGTCCACTGCAGAACACTGGCTTACATTAGGGTAGATAATGACATATAGTCACCTGTTTACACAATTAAAGTAAGATTTAACCGGTACAGTATGTAGCAGTCGTGGCTTGCTTTTGATAGCATTGAGATTATGCGGAGATTTTATTGAATCACCGGAGATTATCCGGATAATCTCCGGTTATTCAAAATACTCTAAATCTATATATATGAGAAGAAAAAACACGCTAAAAAAAAAACGCACATTTGGGGGCGTTTAAATGAACTGTCGGTCTAGCGTTCATCGAGATGTTGTCTATCGGAAAGACGTGGTAGAATCGCGTTCTGCAACAAATCAAATAACCGGTAGTTAAGTGAAATCACCGATTAGTCTCCGGTACTCACTCTAACCGGTGATTATCCGGTTTTTTGAGAACCGGTTCACACCACTAATTACAATCATATGAGACTTTTCATCTTCATGTTATGTTTCATGTTCAGTTTAGCGAACTGACTTGCAGTACCATTTAGGCAACAACCTAGGTGGTCATCATCATCATCATCATCATTTCAGCCGAAAGACGTCCACCCGTCCCCGAAGGGGTAGGCAGAGGTGTAATAGTACACCCACATTTCGCCAGTTATGTTATAGTCCCATGTAATAGGGGGCGAGCCTATTGCCACTGACCGGGCACAAATCCAGACATAGACCTCCCTCAATTAAGGGGGGGATATACCATAATCATCACACTTGGCAGGCGGATTGGCGATCGCAATTGGTTGGTTAAATACTCAGAGAATACTGCTGCCCATCTTCTGGTGAATTCGTTAGTCGCCTTGTACGACACCCATGGGAAGAGATAGGGTGGTGCGATTCTTTATGTCCGGCACCACACGGAACACTGAACGGAACGTGTAGCCGCGTAGCGTGTAGTATTGCAGTTTTTATGGGCAAAGGTAACAGCTTGACATCAGATGGGCCTTTTCCTATACCATAAAAAAACTGCAATACCACCTAGGCTGCGTTCGAAAAACTGAGACATTAAGAATTTATGCAATTCTTCGCCAAAACAAGTTGCGGTTAGCAGCAAACAACAAACATTTTTCCCAAAATCTACCCGATGTGACCAATCAGCATTGATTTATTTTCGATACAGTGAGAGATTAATAATTAATCCGCCAATAATATCGAGCTATGGTGTGCAGGGGAGAAAGTACGCCATATGGGCCCAATATAAGACCGCGTTAAAGTCGACACGCCGAATTAACCGTAATCCCGGCCATAATGTGAACATGTTTGAAAAATTTCAAATAGTAGGGTACGGGGTACGGTCGAGGACCTTTATTGAGGACATTTGGGAACAAGATTGGACATTGAATATTTGTATAATTGCAAAGGGTTTTTGCGTGACAGTATGTTTGCTTTGCTTCTAAGTACTTTGTACCTTACAATAAAAATGATGTCCATAAATCATAATTTATCCACTTTATTTAACATAAACAGGAATGATAAGAGAAATATGAGCTTCTATTTAATTATTACATATATCAATTTTAATGTAAACTTTTTAGAATTCAACTCTTATTATAAACTGTTTGTAGTTTTATTAATCACATCTGAAAAACGAATTGCAGAAATGTGACTTCCATGTAATAATTTATTAATCTCAAATCCACCCATACACCCAGTCTTCAACCTAACATAACCGTAACAATATCTAATGCAATATCTTTAGTACAGGGTTGTCTAATTTCATCCCGTTGACAATATAAGGGTTGAAGGTATTGACACAAATGTTGCGACCGCAGCCCTCTGTTTGCGGTTATTGTTTCCTTGATTCGGGCCCGTGGCTAATTAATTTACTCGTTGTGGGACCCCTAGCTGATTGAGGAGACGAATCGGTGGTTGAATTGTATGCTTCGCGAATTTCATTTTCTGGCAAAGAAGAAATTATATGGTTCTGGAGAGAACTTTGGAAATAAAAGACATGGCATGTTATTAATTGTAGACGAAATCTTAAGCAACATATTAACTCAGATTAGAATATATTAACCTGCTATATTAGTCATGGACGACGAGTAATCGTGAGTTACAAATAAATATTGTACCTATTGAAATAATATGATGCAAAAAAACCCAGTAATTGCAAGATGTCTGGTACTACATGCTGATAATAAATATCAATTGTTACTTCCAAATATTTTTAATTTACGAGAACGAGAACGTTGAAATATATTATACCCTACCTAATTAATCAACTACCAACATCTCTAAGGGATAAAAAAACAAAAAAAAACATGATATTTAAATTAAAACAACATTTCTTGCATGTTACAAATACACAATAATAAAAATAACTAGTCAATACAATTAATAACATTATTAATGTAAGTATAATAAATTCTCAAAAGTTTGCTGCATTGGTAGGAACAACCTGTATCAACACAAATACTACCCTCCACCACTTTGTTTTTAAAATTGGCTCGCGCAGTCACCGGTGTTCGCTCCTTCATAATGTAGCTAAATATTATCTTTAGAATGTTTTTTTATGTATAGCACCGAACAAATAAATAAATAATAAAAAGATAACAGCGAAGACTAAAGATTTGAATACTGATATACTAATGAGTTGGGAAGAGTTTATAAGTTTAGTCCTTCGAAGTACTTCATTGTACTTCTATTTATAAGCATTTAAAATAATAAGGAGGTAACAACACTCAATAGGTTTATATCTGACAAAATTTGCAAATGCAAAAGACACTCTTACCTAAACTTTCAAACATCAATTCCAAAACCGAAATCAAATTTGATTAAAATTAAATAGCACACAAAAGGCACCTCTATGCGGCGACAGCTTGTTGAAATCAAATCATAAATAAAGGAGGGGAACAATGGGGTGGATGGGTCCGAGTCTCCGAGTGCACCGCGATGATCCTCGTGATGGATGGAGAAACTACGTGGAGACGCGACGGAATGGATAATATGGGAGCCGAAGTTATGGAACTAATGTATGGCGCGGAGAAATGCAATTCTTTTCGGAATGCAATGTATTTAATAGGAATACTATCGCAGATTGTTTTGGATTTTGAGTAAAAATATATTGCAGCTATAGTGGACAGCTTCAAATTGATCGAGTTTTATAATACCTAGTTTTCAAAGATTTTTCGGAAGTCGACTCAGAATTAAAAAAAAAACCGGCCAAGAGCATGTCGGGCCATGCTCAGTATTATAGGGTTCCTTAAGTAGGTGTAATTACAAACGAATCAAATCGAATATTAACCATGGCTATTTTAGTTTTTGCAATAATCGGCAGTATTCGCGACTCAGAGCGTGTTGTTAGTAGCGCCATCTAGCGATAAATTCAAGAAGTCAAATTTAAGAAGTGTCATTTTAAAGTTACTTTTTGTGATTTTTTCAAATAGAAAGTAGCTAAAGGAGCATTATTTGCTATGATAATTTTTCTCTAAGGTCAATGACCTTTGAACTAGGACGTTCTAAGTATTTTTCAGTTTTCTCTCTATAACTCAAAAAATTATAATCACATTATACTCGAAATAATTTTAAAAGAGAGTTTTCACAAAGGTCTATCAATGTGGAAGATTATAAGTTTCTACATTGCATATTTTAGAAATGGCAGGGGGGGGGGGACACATTGCAAGCCACTTTGGCGGGCTATATTTCGCAGATGGTACACCTGATAAAAAAGTGGTGTACCAAACATTACCTTCATTTTAGTAGACCTATTCAACGATATCCCACACGAGGGGGTGCAGCAAAAAATTTTTTTTTCCCCATTTCACATGTATGGACGCCACCCCTAAAATACGGAAAAACTATTTTTTTATTCTTTTAAAATTGAGATCTATATGTAGACAATTTTTTAACAAAATTTCATTTACTTATGTTCATAACTGTAGAAGTTATTAAGCTGTAAAGGATTAGGACAGACGGACAGACGGACAGACGGACAGACGGACAGACGGACGGACATGACGAAACTATAAGGGTTCCTTCCTTGTAGGACTTCGGAACCCTAAAAAGGGATTACACAAAGTTCTATTCAAGCTAAGTAGTTTTCATTTAGTTACTTAATTTATGGACTAATGACAGAGAGAGGTGGAAGGAGAGTAGGGAGGCCTTTGCCCTGCAGTGGGACTGTACAGGCTCTTAATAATAATAATACTTAATTTATTACATTACATAGTTAAAACGAATGAACATGAACCACCTTTTAGTGATCAAAAACCCGCAGTACAGAGATGATCCAAGAATGAGAAGAACTAATTAATAATAGAAAATTATAGTTTAATACGTATTACCTTAAAACCTATACGTTTTAAGGTATTCTCTAAAATTCTTGTTCTTTTGCGAAAATTCCTCAAACGTCATTAATGTTTTCATCTATGGTTTTCATAGCAGTTCAAAATTTCCATACCATCACTCAGTCTTGTTCAGCAAGTACAGTAAATTGTGGTGCCGTGGTCCAAATCATCGTGTTGTCGGTCGCGAAGTTTTCCCCATCGCGTGTTACCGAGCGAGTACTTTGGGGTCGCGTTACGCGTGTAACGAGAGTTTCCTGCTTATTCATGTGTGTTCTACTTCTGTTGCTAACTTTGCTTTGGCAATTTGTTTGTTTTGTTTTTTCGTTGATGCAATTTTGGTTTAATTGGTTTTAACTTTTGTTTGTTTAATGTCGAAATATTTCTATCTTCTCTGTTGACTTCATCGGTTATTTAAGAACAGTATTATGTATATTTTCATAAATTTCAGCTGTTTGACCAATTGTCAAACAGTCAGTTATTTTACTGTGTTTGCTAACTTTACGTTATCTTTAATTAATCACGACTATTAACTTAATTCATAGAAGCACCTACGCCAATATTGCTTCATACCTACCCAGTTCCTATATTATTATTTTTACAGAAAGGAAACAAATTCCAAGTCGAATATCATTCTTTCACAGAAAATATCCTAGTGTTTGTAGAGTTTCATTTCAGCCTACACGCCACAATATCGCGGTTCGTTCATATCGGCTGTCAGCGCCAACTGACGTCCACTCATATTGACGTCGCGTCGCGTCACATTTCGCGTCAGACACGCTTTTTGATTTATACACAGCGCTTGCTCTTTTACTTTTTCAGTAACATTGTAGATTTCTGTGTTGTGTGCTTGTGTGAGCCTGGGAGCTATAGTTTTGTGTGATTCGTTTTTGCTGTATTATTTTTGGGAGTTTTTTAAGACAACTGCACATTTATAATGTTTCTTTGTAAATGTTTCTATTTTTTTATAATCACAAACTAAACTTTAATTTCAAATGTTAAAACTTCCTTCTAAAATAAAAACTAGCTAATTTTTTTATTTCCTTTACAAATTATTTTCTAATCTCTGAAAGCAATTTCCAGCACACGTTAGAATTGAAATTCTTATTCGTGTTGTGTGCTGTTCAGTCCTGGGAGATAACTCTTTAGTCATTAGCGTGGCTAATTGTGAAGCGCCGCAGTCCCCGGCTGCCGCTACCGATCCCCAATACCAACTGGAGTAAAGACTTGATCGGATGAAAAGTGGGAAACGCTGCGGTTGAACCGCTAGTAAAACGTATGGGAAGATTGAAGACGCCGTGTTTAAAAAGTAAGGATGTTTGATTAAAAAAATATTATTGGTTTACTTATATCGATGATATTATTATTATTTTATGTGACTTACCTACATAATTTAGACTACAAATACTTTGTCATCTGTGAAAAAATTTGCTTCCTCTGAAAGTTTTGAATATGTTTGTGAAATATAGCGTTTAGGGGTTTCATCATCATCATCATCATTTCAGCCGAAAGACGTCCACTGCTGGATATAGGCCTCCTCCATAATCACCATATGGGGGGATGTACCATAATCACCACGCTTGGCAGGCGGGTTAGCGATCGCAGTTGGTTGGTTAAATACTCAGAAAACGCTGCTGATCCTCTGGTGAATCCCTTAGTCGCCTTTCACGACAGCCATGAGACGAGATATGGTGGTGAAATTCTTTATGTCCGGCACCACACGGAACTTAATTATTGTACCTGGAGCGTTTTAATTCTTCTACTTTTCTTAACCTCTTTCTATCTCTCCTTAGATTGCGAAAATAATAAGACTTAAATATGTTTACTACTAAAATCGTCTTTCTAAACAGCAGTTCCATCCATTCTAGCCCTAAGCGTCAGTTCCACGTAACTCGGGAAGACCGCAATCGGCACGAAGTGGTTTTATCGACTGTGACCGAGGAGATTGCTGCTTTCAAAAAAGCGCACTTTAATTTTGGGCGGCAATGGAGGCTTGGATGCGGCCGTGCGTGACGACCGCCTATTTATTTTATTAGCTATAAAAAGTTTTTGCGACTTCAGTTTCCTTCGAACCTTTCTGTTACTGATCTTCCTAGGATAGGTCCCAGCTCGGGTTGATAGGCCTCGGAAATAGATGTCTGAGTATTTATGCAAATTTTGCGGAATTGAGAAAATTTGGGGACTGGGCTTAAGAGAGCTAATTTCAGTGGAAATTGGTGATATCGGAAAAATAGCTGTAGGCGTAATTACGCAAAATAGCATTTTACTTTGATTACCTTGCTAATGTTTATAGTTAGATCATGACCGCATGGTGAAGATAAACAAATAATTTCAATAAACAATGATCCGAAATTCCTCATAAATCTTATTAAAACAAATGTGTTCCAAGTTGTTTCAGAACCAATTCTACTAGGGTCTGCCCCTTGACTAATCGCCAAGCAATCGATACCCAAGTTTTTTCCGCTGCCCTCAAGCGGCAGACAAATTGTCTTGCGCGAAGAAATTAATTTGACAAGTCGCCGGGTAGAGAGCTCCCAAGACGCCTGTATTAATTTATTTGGACAAGAAAAAATGTGGCCGCGGTCAGGGAACGCCGTGACGAGATGGGGATGAATTGCGGAACACGCTGGTGGAACCAACTGAGAGAAATCGTTGTTTGCGTTTGTTAAATGACGTTTTTACAATATATTGTTTAAAGAATTTGGCAAGTGAAGGGTTGATATTGTGAGGGATGATGAAGTTGAGTATTATAGTAAAGATCATGAACATTAAGCTCCATTGTTATGATCATGACAGAAAATTTGTGGCAGAACTTTGTTTGTACTGAAAGTCCAGACATATTATTCAGCATAATGCACCTATTAGCACTACTAAAACTAAATATTAACCAACAATTTACGCAATTTATTACTATAGATCTCAGAAAAAAAGTAACCAATTCAAATTGAAATGTTTATTATTTCAATAAACCAAATTACAGGCACTTTTGAAACGTCAGGCTCTAGTTGCACGGTTCTAAACTGTGGGTCCTATGGAGAAGAACTGGTAAGAAACTTCATGGATTATAATATCCATGGATATATTGGATATACTCTTTTAAAATAGGTCATTGTTTATTCCATCAAATTCATTCAAATAATGTGAGTATTATCGTAGTAACTAATAAGTAATCCGTGATATAATGTAGGTTGATATCTGAAATAAACAAAAAGATTAAAAGTTGTTGTATTGCTTTTAGTAATAAACTTAAAAAGAGTTGCCATAGTATGTAGGAGCTGTTCTGTCCCGACAGATGGCACCCGTTCACGAGTAATTCACCAACAATTTTTGATAAAATACTCATAGAGTGTGCTAAACCCAAACTAACACTCCAAATCTGGCCCAAATCCGGACATAACCAAACACTACCAACTGCCATCAAACGGCAACAACCACAATACTTCCTTAATACTGCCACCAATTCAGTTAGCACCAACAGAGACATAATGACATCAGGAAAAACTTGAGCCGTATCGGGAAATATATCGGTAACGGAGGGGAACCGCGGGGGCCCGATTTATGACAATCTGATGATACAATCGAATCAAATAAAGCATCTATATAAATCAATGTCCGATTGGCGAGGAGGTGAGAATGATATATGCTGTTATTTCTGTAGTTTGTTTTGTGGTGTGAGATTTGTGGAGCGATGTAACTATGTGTGGGTTTAATTGGATGATATTAGTTGATATTATACTACAGGCTTCGTTCTCGATATATGTATTAACCATGCAGCTTTCTCGAGTTACTCGGCAACTGAACGCAATTTTCAGAGCTAAAACTAAACGTAATTATAAGTACATTGTCTATGTCCTTACGTCAACTGTCATTCTTTTCGTTTGAGCGGCAACTGTTACTGTGTTTCTCTGTGTTTATTTAAATAATTGAGTGTTAAAACTATATTTCAACCAAAATATAAAGCGTCGTCGGAAAGACGAACATTATTCGTCATAAAATAAAAGTGATAGACATCTTTTTTTAGTGTTCCAGGTAATAATACGTTGTCTTGTGATTGCTATTACACCGTTACGGCTACTAGCTTTTATAGTAGGTAAGGCCGCAAGGGTTTTTCGTAACCTTTGTACCGGTTGACACGGGTGGTGTACGAGATACATTGACGTGCTCATTCGTCTCGGGGCTTATACGAGATATACGCACGAGATCCTTCTACTCTTACGTGAGGTCCGTGAGACCTTAATAAGCAGTTTTATCAATCACTTGTACGATCTGTTTTTCAGTGGTATGGACACCACCATCAGGATGACCAGATCGGGTTCCAAAAGAACCCAAACCTCTGTTAGTGGAAAATACTATCTCCACCCTAACGGTTGATCCTGAGCCTACCTCAGCAGCACCAACAATAAGCTATGAGGTATTGTTAGCAGATAAGCCACATATTATGCCAGATAAGCCAAAATGTGATCCTATAAATAGAGACTTAGTTTTTATTTGGAGCTATATTTTGAAAAATGTCTTAGACATAAAAACTGTCTATAGTAAGTAATGCATTATCACTGTTGTTGGTAACGATACAGTAGACCGATTGAAATTGATCTCACTAGGTACTTAGTGATGCTGGAAGGATCCTGATGGATATATCCATCGTCTAGTACCCACAGTACAAGCTCTGCTTAGTTTGGGCCTAGATAGTGCTGTGTAAATGTCCCAAGAATATTTATTTATTTATTTATGGATTTAAATTGTGTCCAAACAAAATCAAGGACCAACTTCCCTGTAGTATATCTATGAAACTAGTCTTAGTGACAAGATCAAAGTTTTGAAAACTTGTCAATAAAGCGGTCAGTCAAACTTACAACAAATCATAAGGGAAACTTAACTGCGGTTTAGGTATGGACACCCAGTCCTCAATGCAGGCCCGGGAACATCACAGCCAGCATTATCAGTCCACGGTCAAGAAAACCAAAGCCTACCAGAAGAAAACTTCTGCTCGAACATAGAAGTAAGTCATGCCAGAAGGCTAGCAGACTTTTTACCTTGCTGGAATTAAATTTGCAAAGACAAGTCCATACTTAACTATATCAAAGGTTACCTAATTACCATTGTATAGAAGGCTCATTAGAATTTTGTGCCAGTACCTGCTTCAATAAAATCAGCTGAGAAAGATAGTGATATACTATTTATAGCTATCTGCAATATAATAAAATTGGGTGTATATCCCCTTGCAAGCCATGCCATATATTTTTATTCCAAAACATAACATAACATCACGCCTGTATTTCCCCGAAGGGGAAGGCAGAGGTATATAGTACACCCACATTTCGCCAGTTATGTTATAGTCCCATGTAAAAGGGGACGAGCCTATTGCCATTGACCGGGCACAAATCCAGACTCCGGGCTGCTACTGAGAATTTCCTAATGAAAAAACCCAATAACACTTTGCCCGACCCGGGAATCGAACCCAGGACCCCACGCTCAGCAGTCGCGCTTGCAACCACTAGACCAACGAGGCAGTTTACGAGAAGGTTCATATTAAACTTGTCTCTGAATACATTTGTAATGATTTGTAGACACATCTCATTTCAAGATGGGGGACTATAGGATGGCAACATTACCACTGTCTTCGGGAGATTACGTGGCAATAATTTATTTGAAGAAATCATATTTATTAATACTAATAATAAAAACATTTATTTCTCCAGCACATTAAGGATATTAACATCAGTATTCGCTTAACATATGTTATAGAGACTGGAGCCTTTACTAGATGAACCTGTGTTACAGGTCTCAATTGTATGAGTTTACTGCCCTCCCTTATAGCTTGGGCTCTGTACTTAATAATCATGAAAGCTGTGGTGACACATCTAAGACCTACTTTGTAAAGCATCTAGTAATCAATCATGTTTAGAGGATATTAAAGAAACATTAGCTCTCTTAGTGTATGAGATTTGTTATTTATTTTGATAAAAGCATAATAGTACCATCAGTCTTGATAATTAAATTCAAAGTTTTGTGTCTGACACAAGAAATATGACATTGCAATATTGCCTACAGGCAAAGTATTAAACATTAAAAAAGTCTGTTCAAAAGTACTTAGACCTGAAAAGTTGTATTATAAGAGATCTAGCAAAGTTAATTGGAATAATAATTACAGCCTGCTCAGGGGCACCTAGGCACACTACCGCTACTGTGGTACCATATGGTTGGTGTTACCTACCAAATTTTAAGAACATCATAAGTCAAAATAATTATTATTATTATCCTCTTTATTGAACAAGAGGTCATGATAGTTCAAACAAAAAACAAACAAAATTACATAATTATTCCCTTTATTTGCTACATTCTCTTATTAATATTTACATATTGAAATATTTTAATAAAAAAAAAAAAAAAAAAAAGTCTTAACATACATGTTATTATATCTTTATTTTCATAAAATGTGGTATAAAATATGGTTACATTTTAATCTATAGAACGGGCATATTTTTCCAATGTAATAAAATAAAATAGGAAAGCAATATAAATATAAATAATGTAAAAGTAAACTTACATTCAGAAATACAATTAGATCTGCAATGCTGGGCTAATAATATCAGTACAGAATGGGAATTAAATATTGTGACATTTCAATTGTACCTGAACTGGGAGAACCTAAAATAGATTATTTGCATCCCGCACTAATTCTAAATAAATGTATTTTATATGCCTGTTGGCGACAAAATCCAAATATTCTGTCTTGGACAGAATATTTCTTTGCCTTTTGTCCATTCAATTTAATATTTTATTTATTTATTTATCTATGCTCGCCACTTCACCCGCGTGAATATCGTTTATCGTGCACCCTTCCGGAACTGTTCATCTTCCCGGGATAAAAAGTAGCCTGTACATTAATCCGGGTTATGTTCTATCTGTATGCCAAATTTCATCAAAATCGGTTCAACCATTCTTGACCTATAAATGGTGTACCTAACCCGACTATGTTTTTATATATTCAGATGCCTATAAAATACTAAAAGGCTACAGGTATCATGGTCAGGCCCCACTGGCCTTCACAACCCTGGTACCATTACAGTTTAGATACATTTACTTCCATCTATACCATTTATTACATATTTTCTAACAAAATAATTTTATTCAAGGGCTGCCTATGGTACCTCAAACTTAAACTCTTATAAGTCAGCTCTATCTTTGTAGGGCTCTAAAATTGGGGAGGATGCTTGTACAAAGAGACCCTATAAAGGACATAAGTCCAAACCAGCGTTGGCAAAATAAAGTTCAATCAAAATTAAGTTGGATCCAAATAAAGTTCTAAGTGTATTTACAAAACTGGACTCCTAATATGGCATTAAGTCTTGATGTAGTATGTCAAAACACTGGTGGTTTTTGCTTCCACTAAGTACAGCTGAATGAGCACAAACTTTATTATTTACTAAAATATCTAAAATAACGCTATAAAAATAAAATGTATTTATTTTACAAAGTTATTATAAGTAGAACTAACAATAATTATCAGATTAAAATATATAATAGTATTATAGCTCACACTGAGTGATGTTTGAGCCAATATTGCCATTAATTACATAGTATGATTACGATGATCACTAACAATGTGTATAAAAAAAAAAAAAAAAAAAAAAATTGATTTGCCCTGCCAAGTCACAAATTGTGTGATTACATGATTCAATATATATATCTCTATAGAGGGCATGACAACTATTTCTAATTATCAAAAAATAAAAAATAAAACTGTTTTCTGCTTCTACCATTAGTTTTAAAGTACTCTCAGTGTGCGGTATATTTATATGAGTGGCTTTTCAGGACATAATAGCTACATGCGTCGCCTCTACGTCCAAAGCTAAGTCAAAAGGAACTTATTAGATGTAATCAGAAAGAGTGCTGGTTGGATAAATAACTCATAAACATTTTCGAAAATGTTTATGACCAACCATTTTTAATTTAGGGGATTTAGCCCATGCTGTGCTGAATAAATAAAAATAATTTTATTTACTAGTAGTACTATCTTAGTCACTGTTGATCTCAAACATCATAAGTGCCACGAGTAGAAAACACTTTCCTGTTCTTATAGCAAATAAGACTGATCATTAACATTTTTACTTTCTAAGATTATTAACGTTGGAATTTCTATAGATGTTTAATCATAGAGAAGAATTTAAGTGGTTCTAAATAAAACAATGTTGATTCCATTACAAATGTTTATTCAATAGGAATCCATGATGATTTTAAGGTTCATCTCAAGTTTACCATCTCTCTAAACATCTGCATGGTTAATACATATATCGAGAACGAAGCCTGTAGTATAATAGGTGATCAAACGAACTTACCTGTGATGTTCGATCATTATTATACGAAGGGCTTCGTTCGAAGATATATGTACCCTACCCGTCCCACCCCCGGTAAAATTGAGAAGACCTTACAAGACTCTAAAAAGAATGACAGTTGACGTAAGGACATAGACAATGTACTTATAATTACGTTTAGTTTTAGCTCTGAAAATTGCGTTCAGTTGCCGAGTAACTCGAGAAAGCTGCATGGTTAATACATATATCTTCGAACGAAGCCCTTCGTATAATAATGATCGAACATCACAGGTAAGTTCGTTTGATCACCTATTGTTGTGGATTATATTGAAATTTATAAATAAAGGTCCTACATTATTAATTCAAAATATTTGAAGTGGTAAATCTACTGATAACAAACAACCTTTACTATGAGACCAACCATATTATATTCTATTAATAATGTTAAGTAAGTATGTAAGTATAATAAATTCTCAAAAGTTTGCTGCATTTGTAGGAACAACCTGTATCAACACAAATACTACCCTCCACCAGTTTTTAAAGACGGCTCGCGCAGTCACCGGTGTTCGCTCCTTCATAATGTAGCTAAATATTATCTGGTATCTACCCACATTGTACTTATTTAATATCCTACCTTGTTAACTACATTTTTGTTTACCTGTTTGTATAGTCGATGATACTGATGTACGGTAAAACTCTAATGAG
Source organism: Asteroscopus sphinx (assembly GCA_949699075.1). NCBI lineage: Eukaryota > Metazoa > Arthropoda > Insecta > Lepidoptera > Noctuidae > Asteroscopus > Asteroscopus sphinx. The sequence continues at coordinate 939,181 of OX453006.1, forward strand.
TTTATGTTTACATCTTTAGAATGTTTTTGTTATGTATACCACTGAACAAATAAATTAATAAAATAAAATAAATAACCCTGAAATCGCGAAAAAAAAATCAGTTGGTCCCATTGATTGTATTAATACAAATAGTAAATAAAATCAGTTGGTCCCTATATTTGTGCCCACTTAAATCGATAAAATTTAGGGATCACCTGATGGTATTTTTTTTGCGATTGCAGGCTTGGTCCCATAGTAAAAGTTGTTCATAATGATGAGTAGATTCACCACTTAAAATATTTCGGATTAATAATGTAGGACCTTATATACTACGTGTTATTGAAATAACTACAAAACTCTTAAGGGGTCAATGTAGGTACTCATCAGTATGAACAACTTTTACTATGGGATCTATTACCTACCACATTCAAATACAATTGTAAATTATTCATGAAAAAAGAATAAAGAACCCTAAAGTCGCAAAAAAAAACAGCTGATCCCTACATTATGTCCACTCATATGAACAAAAAATTTAGGGAACAGCTGATTTTTTTTCGCGATTTCAGGGTTGATCCCATAGTAAAAGTTGTTCATACTGATGAGTACAATGACCCCTTAAGAGGTTTTCAGTTATTTCAATAACACGTTGCATAATCTTTAATGTGTTATCCTAATTGTACTGGAGTGCCCCGAGCACTCCATGAATGTATTGAACACAGCTTTCAGCAAAACTTACTCTCGGAACGTTCGCTATGGGGACCCGTATAACCAAAAACCTTTAGTTGTATCAGTTATGCAATTAATTTTTATTTTTTTGCGGGCAGCCTAAATTTCCTCATTAAGATATAAATTATAAATTAATAACCACATTTCGATGTATAACGATCAGTTATCGCATAACAATCTCTAGTTCCTAAAACGTAACAATACGCCATACCTGTAAGCATACGCAAGACACTCGCACGTCTCGATGCGAACCATAAAAAAGCAAAAGTTTCAATTAACAACGTTTCGATAGTCGAGTAATGAGTGGTTGCGTGGATTTATCGAAGGATAACCGACAATTAAACGTCTTTGTTCGGAGACGCGACAACGCAGACACGCCTACAAACTCACAAAACGTTGCGAAAACTTTCAGCTAAGAAATCAAAGTTTGTTATGGATGATTTTTTATTAAATAATTCTGGAAAGGGGTTACAAAAATAAAAAGTAAAGCAAAAATAAAGTGTTTGCATGACAACAAGATAACCGAACCATAAAAAAACCGGTGCACTGTTTTTATCGACCAGAAGGAAGCATCTCAAAGTAAAAAACAGTACTTTATCTCGAAGACCATCGTATTCCACCAAAAAAAAAGTGCCTTTCGATGGCTACAAAGAAAAGAGGGAGAGGAAGACCTCAAACCACCTGGATGTCAAATATCCATAGGGATATGGAGAAGCTCGGCCTTAGGAAGGATGGTGCCTACCAGCGGGAGAGATGGCGCCGCGTGATTAGAAAAGCCGACCCCGAGTAACGGGAAAAGGCGAGGACAAAGAAGAAGACCATCGTATTCCACCAGATTTCAATTGTATAAGACAGTGCACTCACAGCCATAAGGAACAGAAATTAAAACATTAACCTATGACTCACATACATCCATGGATTCGTGGATCGTGGCCGGCCGGACGACACGGCGCGAACGTGAGACAAAGGCAAAAAGTGCAGGCCGCACAAGACGCGACCGTATTGTTCCTGTGTGCTTACAGGAACAAAGATCTGTTGACGACGAAAGCGCCGATAGCATAATAGCCCTTAAATTTAACTAATAAACGCCCGCAAGATCGATAAACATTATAAGGCCTGTGAAGGTATGAAAGGGCTCGGAATGATTTTTAATGTGAGGTCGATTTTCAAGGTAGGATCGAATATTTGGCGGCAATTGTACTCTGTTATTATAAAGTTGTTATTTTATTCTTATAAGAATCTTCATCAACTTGGTCTATCGCAGTCCACTACTGGATAGGCCTGTCCCAAGTTGCGCCACTACACTCGGTCTTCTGACTTTCGCATCCAGTCCCCCCCCCCCATTTACTTAAAGCTAAGAATAAGAAGAATAAAAAAGAAGAATAAGAGAAGATTAAGTATTGCTATAAGAATCTTAGCTTTGTTTAAATCAACTAGTAAACGCCATTATTAATGACAAAATGTAATTTATAGATCGATAGATAGAACAGAATAGATAGAATATTCTTTATTGTACACCATGAAAATAGGAGTAACAACGTAATAACATGACATGTAATTAATATTAAAAATCCAAAATAAAAACAAGATTAAGAAATAAATTTTGATTAATGACTAAGTATATTTTGGTCTGAATCAAAATCTCTTTATCACCTAACTAGACTTAGATCAGATTCAATCAATCCCTACACCTCAACAGCTTAAGAGCTTGTAATAATTCCAATATTTCAATCGATACAATCCTATAACACTTCTTTAATCAGAAGATCTCAAATCGATTTCCAACGCCTATTGTAACCGTTGTAAGTCCATATCAGACATCATCTTCATCACCCAGTACATATTTTGATGACTTGACATATTTGACATCTACAGATCATTGAAATTTTGCGTTCTAATTAATCTCTATCTCTATACCACTAAGAATCACATTGGTATATAACAACTGCATAAGCATTTGTTTTTTATGCGTTACCAATTTTTCATGGTGTATATGGAGAAATAAAATAATTCTATATTGATTTGTAGTTTGGGTTGAAATTTGAATGTCAATTTGTATTTCAACCACCAAATCAATTTGTGTAAGTGCAATGTAGCTTATAATGCGTACATCAATAGTCTTTCATGTGCTTCATTCACAAACCTTACCATTCATGTCTTTGATACTGATTTGATGTTTGAATGAGAGATTTCATGTATGGACGTTCATTCATAAACTATAAGTACATACTATAATGAACTGACGTCAGCATCTGTTAGCCTTTTATATTTTTGGAGTTACTACTAGTGGTTCGCCCCGAACATAGACCTTGTGATAAACGTTTTGACGAAATAAATCGACAAATTTCTCTCAAACAAAAAAAAATTACAATTGGATAACTCTGAAATTAGTGCTGTGCGTATCTTTTCCAACAGAAATCTTATTTTTGTTGAACATTGACCCTTAAATGTCAGCATAAGCAGATTTCAAAGACAGGCCAGAAAGTGCTTGTGACAAAATGTTTTTGCTTTTATAGCTTAATATAACATTTATTCTTACTGATAAGTTTTAGTTTTTGTTTTTTAACTGCAGGATATGCTTAAAATGATCCATTAGTAAGAACTTTTGAAGTGGACCCGTTTTTCAGATAATCTCCGGAACAAAATAGGTCTAAAAACAGCGACTTTGGATGCTCACCAAATTGTTAATCTATGACCTAGAATATTTTTTAAAGTACTTTTGTGGTTTATTAAAAAGGTCTTTTCAACGATATCCCAAATGCTTGAGTAGAATGAAAAAAAAATCTCCCTTCTTGTTCATTATAAACAGCGATTTTGGCTTTGGCTTAAAGTTTTACGTATTATGTGAAATTTTGAAATAATTATATTATTTAGATTGTAAGTTATAAGGTTCTGACTCAGAACCTTATAACTTCCAACCCAAATTCTAACACTTCTGAAAGACAGATAGATAGACAGACAGAGGCGGACATAGTGCTGAGCGGCCTAGTTAACTCAGAGACCTCGCTTTAGTCGGTCAATTATCTGTTACCCATACAAAGTTCAAGAGTTTTCTATGACAATTTGTATCGAAATCTTAATATTCAATAAACAATTTGTAGCAATAATTTATTAACGTTTAACTACTTTTAGATGGTTATTGTAAATAATGTGGCACAGAACACATTTGATTTAAGTCTACAATATTTCCAATGACTCGTCGTTCACCTTGTTCCGTCAAAGAATAAAAAGAAGAAAAATGGGTAGGTACCTATTATAACTTATTCTGTTTTTTTTTACTTTTACAATAAACAAGCTTATTGCTATGATCAACTCATTTTCTTACGGGGAAAACTGACGAACGTATCGATCTACAAAAAATAAATGAATAGAAAGTCACAGTTTTGAACTACTTACCGTGATTGAAATTCCCATGACCAACAAACAGACTCAGCACAGTACAATACAGGAAATGACGGCTGCTTGTCCTTCTGGACACGTCTGGAGGGAACGGCAGTTGTTTGGCCGGTGCATCCTGGGCCCGGCAATAAAATCCTTTCGAGAGATTAACCTTCGGGGGATTTTATTGCCTGTGGCGAATATTCTGGCGCGGGAGGGGCCCGTTCTGAGCCAGTGGGGAGTTGCTCCACGTGTCCCTCTGTTGCCAACAGAGAGCACAGTGGAGGAGCAGGGGCGGGTCCGGTGTGCACTCACCCTGCCACTGGGCAGGCAGCGGGGGGACTGTCCTTCCCTGCCCCCGTCGATCTCGTAACCCCAGGAGTGCCCGCTGAGTAGTGTTCTCGCGCCTCTTGGGATCGAGGGTCTTGGCTTCACCACCCGGACCGCGAGGAAGACAACCTCTATAAAAAATTACGGGATGTAGGGCCTGCGAGCAGCAGACTCGGGGTAGACTGCTGCCCGACCAGCAGCTGGCGTAGCTGGCACAGCCGACGTAGTTGGCGCAGCTGGTAAAGGCCCATGAGGTGAAGTGGCGTGCAGTATTCCGTGTGCGCCACCGAGGAGGGTGCGGCCGACGCTAGGCCGCACGGGTAGAAGGGGCTCGCCTGCTTGTGGCGGGCCGGTACCTGTTGGGGATGGTTGTGTGAATACTAACGGGTTCCCACGCCCCCGGCTAGGTAGTTGAAGGAACACCGTGGTGGATTTATTCGGTAAGAGTCCGACACTGGCTCCGCCTACCCCGGGCAGAGTGCGTCCATGAGGATTTCCCCACGGCAAAAAAAGATAAGAAAGGAAATTAACAACAACTCTCTCAACTTATCTGACTCAAGTTGGTAGGGTCATAAGCAAGTTGTACAGAACAAAATATCATAGTTGCTCACATAACATACTAAATCCTCTCAGACGAACAAGTCCTTTAGGTACAAATGCACTACCAATACCTTAAACAAATTCTTAATCATGCGCAGACGCAAGGCACGAGCGGGACGTGATTAATACAGCCACACCCCGCGCCCCGTGCGGTATGCTAATGCCTTTGTCTCGTGTAGGCGCGCGCGCATCCTGCCAGTGGGCCGGAGAAAAAATTGTCAATTGTTATGACATACGCAGGTAGGATGATGGTGCAATGTGACGGAGATTAATTTGTATGAATTATAATTGGAGACACACACTTCCTGTGTCTGGAAGTGGAGACAAGAATAAAGTAATTGACTCAAAAAAGGTCTAATGAAATAAATAAAAATTAATTGAACGGCAGAATTAAGAAAAAATATTTAAAATTAATTAATCGAATGCTGTAAGGAGTTGAGTTGAAGCCGACTGTAGCAAACAACCAAATTAATAACGAAAATGAAAATGAAAGGAAAACTGAAAAAGTATGATCAACCATCATTGGGTATTTATGATTAGGGCTGCCATGACCTAAATTGCCATCGCCGGATAAATATTCCCAAAACCCTGGACATTTAGGTGAAAAAAGAATTGAAATCCGGACACACTTAAAATTAAAAAGAAAACTGAAATATAATTTAAATATGTAAATTGTGGAAAGAAAAAATCACTCACGAGCCGGATTCGAACCTGCGACTCCAGGCTCAGTACGCCAGTGCTTTAGTCACTAATCTTTCGTGAAAACTCATTTTTTTTTTTCTACAAACGGTGCGAACGTCCAATTTTCACCGGACACTTCTTGGGAACCCGGCTGGACTCCCCTGGACGAATGGCAGCCCTATTTATAATAATCTGTAAAAGATTTTATAATCAAGCAAGGTAATTATTTGAAAACTTTAGTTGACAAGATTGATGGATGACGATTATGCAATAGATATATCGATTCTGCGTTTGATAAATATTGAAGGAAAAAAAAGCACATTCAGCTATATGGTGACTGACGAGAAAGAAATGTCAGAGAAAATAACAATATAATGTATGAGTTATGTAATGTCATCATCCTCCGAGCCTTTTCCCAATTATATTGGGGTCGGCTTCCAGTCTAGCTAGATGCGGCTGAACATCAGTATTTTACACGGAGCGACTGCCATCAGACCCCCACAACCCAGTAACTGGGTAATACTGACATTCGGAGGTTAGACCGGTTGTCAGACTTTCAGGCTTCTGACTACCCGTAACGACTGCCATAGATATTCGTATGACAACCGGGACCGACAGCTTAACGTGCTCTCCGAGGTACGGAGGGGTCTCGATGTGTAACGAAACGGTCACCCATCTACAGACTGACCGCGGCAAGTGCAGCTTAACCTTGCAGATCGTACAATCCGCGCAGTCGTTGTTTGTTATGTAATGTAAGAGTACTAAATACTTGCACAAAATATTATTACGATATCGACGAGAAAATATTTTCGGTAAAAGAATATTTGTAGATCACTTTTTCATACCTTTTTATTACAAATAGGCGTTTACATACAGTTTTCAAACGTTTTGAATTTAGTTTCACGATTCCAAAATGTTGGTCATATGGAAAAGAGCCGGCAAGAAACTCCACGGATACTCTTTTCAAAAACTATTGCAAAACTCAAACTAAAATTATTCCTCAATGAAGCTTATTTTCTTCATATAACAACGGCACGCTTGGCATAACCAAGTCGTATTGTCAACACAAACGCGCCACATTTGCTGTAATTACCCCTGCCTACCCCACAATCCTCGTATTAGCAGCCTCGGCTTTCAACACTGGCCTTTCTGGTCTATGCCCTGAGGCATTCCATAAACCGAGGAGAATTTATCGCTATATTTATAATACATTGAATGTAGTGTAAAGGAGAAAGGTAAAGAAATACAAACTGGAGAAGCAATGGTTGTGTTGCAAATTGTACTGATGTTGGTATGGTTCTTGAGTGAAGGTATCGGGGTGTCAAACCTATGATTAGAGCATTATTACGGGAGGGGAACAATTGTGGTGAAAAAACGTTGCAGTTTCGTGTTTAAATAGAGCATTGTCGTTGAGCAAACATTTAATTTGATTTGACTGACATTTTCAAATATTGTAGGTATGCTTTATAAAAAAAAATAGCAGAATTGTAATGAAAATGCATGTCGCACAGATATCTAAATAAAGTCTGCATTTTTATTTGGACTACCTATTAGTACAGTCTAACAAAGCAATTAGTATCCAGGGTCGCCAAATATAAATGAAGTTTTCTCAGAAGATTATGGATGTTTTCGAGTGAAATATCATTTTAATAACGGACAAAGTTAAACTATTAATACAAAACTCTAATCAAACCGTTCTATAATAACTTCCTGAGAAATTTTATGTCTGGCGACCCTGGATACTATTTGCCATGTTATACTGTACCTATTATCTGTAGTTAAAAAACACGAACTGTACTTGTCTCAAGTCTATGAACTACATAAGAATGCAAATAACTAGATTGTGTAATACTAATAACTGTTATTAGTTTATCGAGAACTGTATCTTGTCACTACATAAGTGGCTACGTAAACTTGATAGTAATCCTGATCTCTTTACAACGCCTTTTCGAAAATGAAACTGTTTCTTTTTAACCTTCTATTATTAATTAAAAACTTGCTCTTGGATAAAAAAATATGATCGTTTAAAAGGGCAAGTATCAATATTATAGTTCGACTAATTGGCTTTTTAACTGAAGAAAGATAAAGATATTTATTCGCAAGGATATGGTACAAAAGAAATTTAGTGATGATCGCTTTTTGGAAATTGTGTATCGGGAAATATGCCGTAATTCTTGTAATTTTGGAGCGAAATTCCTTATCGCGGTTTGCGGTAGGTGTGATTCGGGAGAAAATGTAACGTTACGTCAGATTTTAACTATTAAATAAAACATGTAAAAATACATGTTCTACTAGGGATTGAACTAAGGCCCTGTGGTATCTCATTCCGAAGCTTGATGTTGCTGTGTGCTGTTATTGAAGATTGAATTATAGTTGAAAAATTTATCATAACTCATTGTTATGATAAAACCGGTCAAAAAATATGAATTTTAAGGATAAGTTCGTTGCTGACGGGGGTCCTCTGATCGCACAGGTTTTTTTTTAAATATAAAACTTCTTGTAGGACAGTCGTAGTATGAGCTAAATACGTACTAAATTAGTAAAAATAAAAGAATCAAATCTAAGATAAATTAGCGAATAGGTACTATATCTTTGTAGATAAAATTAACAGCCCTCTTTGATATTACATACATACATAACCAGCACATTGCTGTCCCACTGCTGGGCACGGGCCTCTTCTCAGTACGAGAAGGCCTTAGTCTACCACGCTGGCCTACTGCGGGTTGGCGGACTACACAAACCATTGAGAACTGTTTGGAGCACTCTCTGGTGTGCAGGTTTCCTTACGATGTTTTCCTTCACCGTTAAAGCAAGTGATAATCGAATATAAATCCGCACATGAATTCGAAAAGTCAGAGGTGCGGGCCGGGATCAAATTCACACCCTCCTGCATGGAAGGCAAGCGTTCAATTACTAGGCTATCACTGCTTATCTCTTTGATATAAAGCAAGCAAATACGAAAGAACTAAGCATCAACATAAATGCACATAATGATATTGTTTCAACCTTACGACAAAGTAAGATTTTAAAAAAATCTGCACCAGGCTCTACTCGCCTGTTTCTGTACGCGGACGTCGCCTCAATTTATCAAAGTTAACGAAGGCTTTAATTAAAATTAATAACGTTTTGCGGGACATTGTCGTCCGTGTGTCTGTCTGTGTGTCAGCTCTCTGCACGCACGTCTCCTCGGCAACGGTTGCACATTCATCTTGTTGTTTGTTATTAAATATGGTATGTTTGTTTTTGTTTATTGAACATGCAATTGTGTAAAGATGGAATTGAGGTTAAGTTTTTTATTCACTTGTACAGGTGATATAAATTCCCTAACCCACCATACGTTTATTGATCTGTTTTGATATCACAGAGGGTACCAATAATATGTGAAACGACTTCGGAATAATCTCATCAAAAAATCAACTAGCATGTGTCCAAAATTCAATGGGCACCAATTTTTAAACTGATAGAATCGCACCAAAATATAATCGTACAATTTGAAAAGTCACTAAATTGATCTCATTTAAAAAGTGAAAAATTGTAGCATGTTCCAGGAACCGGCAGATTACACGTGGCGATTGCGAGAAACACTATTATTGTACCCAATAACACCGTCACTGATTGATGAAGTCGATTTTTTTTCGACAAAACTAGCGTCCATTTAATCGAAGTCAGTAAAAAATCATTCCTCTAAACACCTAACAATAGCTGCTTTTTTCATAACAATAAGAGAGCGCTCCATGCGATCATCGATTACTTTTTTATCGTCTACAATATCAATAATCTGTTTACGCCCACTGTTAATTTCGACGTTAGTAAAATTGAAATTTGACACGTGTTACGAAGCGAAAATAATTTTGTGGGTGCATGATTGTGCGCTTCTAACAATTCTGTTTGTTTCTTTTGGCCGACGCCTCGTGAGTCGAGTCGGGGAGGCATTTAGTGTGTGACTAGCGGTTTTTTATTGCCTTTGTATTGAAAAAGTGTTCTTATGAGAGACGAGTGCACCAGAACACACCCACACCTGACGCCGCAGTCATTATCACTCCATCTGCGACTATATCGAAATTCACTTAAGTAATTGAGTCCAGTTTGGCGAAATGAGCCGCCGACGTCGCCGCATCTGTTATTAACATCATATCTAGTAATGGAGTTGTCGGTGCATCAGCAATAATTTCCAACGGTTTATTAGCAACCTTAACAGTTTTTATCGTAGTGCTGGTATTTTAGAATATGACAGCTCGTTCCTATGGTATTTTTATTGCGTACCACAGTTCGTATACGGTTCGTTGAACAAATACTTAAGTACGGATTGAATATCGATGCGTGTTTGAAGAGCCACTAAGAGGTATTTATAGGGGTCATCGGGTATCGTAAAAGATACTGATTGTATCGATATTATTTCAATTTTCTAATAAAAAAGGAACTTTCACGTGTTTACTCGAAGCTCATTACGCGTGGAGGCGGTTCACACGGCGCGAGCGCACATGCCCCGAAAACATTCAATAACATAACTTATATGTCGAAAACGAGCATTCAAATTACACAAAACTGACAGCTTTAATATTTGCCCTGAGCCGTGTATCGTGGAGCAGGACGCCTCATGCTGAGCTTTTAATTTGTTCCATACATCGTTTCACGTGGTTTTTTCTGTGTTTTGTTTGAGAGGAACGGTGATCGATCGTTTGTTCGCTTTTTTACCTTGTTTAATTTTGGAAGGAGCTGGTTGGTTTCGCTAAGTCATTAGTGGCGTGGTCCGCCCGCGCCCGTGCCGGACGGCGACGTGTTTCTCGCTTTTAAATCTTATTGTTCCTATTTGACAGCCCTTGTTTTGTTGTAGACAATGTTTTGTGTTACAAACATTCAGATGGTGTGTCAGCAAATGGTATCCCATTCGAATCTTACACGAATCGTTTAAATCTTTTCTGAACAGCTTGGTTTTATTTTTACTTTCGTGAAATATGGGCAAACATACGTAGAATCACCGACACGACTTTCTGCTTTAAGTATAAGCTTTCGAAATAAGAGTATCGGTTAATCATTTTCCACATAAACCTACAGTGATCGCTCCAAGTTCCAAGCAACGCACGAAGAAAGTGCTGGGAGCTGTTATCGATAAACCCAGCCGATGATTCCAAGCATCAGTACTTGCAACCGTTAACGAAACCGTATTGAAGGGAAAATTTGCATTCATAAATCAATATTTTAATTTGAGTTTAACCTTTTCTCAATCTCCTGCAAAATTTCGACCGATTATCTGATATAATTCATGTTGCTTTCTCGTTGCGATGAACACATCGTTTGCTCGTCCGTTCTCTTACGTCATGGGGAAATGTCAATGATTTTTGTGTTAAGGCAATGATTGATTCGCGATGAAAGTGGGTTGTGGATAAACGTTTCAGAAATGTGCAGGACGCGTACAAATTGTCGCTGCCTCGGGCTCGTGATGATTTAAACCGACGCATTTGCCCCTGCTTAAGTGTTTTTGCTACAATGAACGCAGCGATCGGTTTCATTGTTAACTTGGCCCCATAGCTGGCCATTACCAACGGATTGTGTTAAGCAGTCCATTCCTACTTAGAGACTTACTAGATGTTGTGTATACAAATCGAGCAAATAATGTCACGTTCTTAATTATATGGCTAGTAAGGAAGAGGGTAGATCAGGTGATCTGCTCATAAATATCCACCCGCAAATACTTCAGTTTACCCGTGACCATGATGCTTGCAACAGTGCCGAAATATCGGGAACTCAATCAAAATGATTTTCCTGGTAAATATCCCGTATTAAGTAGCAATATTAGTATATGATCAGCACATGTACTTATTGTATTTCAGCAAAAGTTTTTCAGCAGTACAATTTTTTATAGCGGATAGTCAGAGAAACCTTCCTAATACAACATGTTACAAAAACCCTGTTGTTCCTGTGAGCTACGTTATCAGAATCGATATTCATACGTAACGACACAACTCATTCGGAAAAACTCTTCAGTAAAAATCACTTTCAATTTACAATTAATGATTTAATTTAATTATTTTTATTGATAAAATCACTGAGTGAGTAAGTTTTGAGTGATATAATCACTTTAAATTAACAATTAATGATGATTTAATATTTATTTTGACTATTTTTATTGAAAAGTTTTTCCAAATGAGTTGTGTCCTTACATATGAATATTGATACTGATAACGTACCTCACAGGAACAACAGGGTTTTTGTTACATGTTGTATATTATGTAGCCGTTACAGCGACGAAGGGAATAGAGCTCTCCACACAAAAGTATCGCTTCTTGTATCTTCATAGCCGTAAAAAATACTTACTAAGCTGGCCTTTATCCAGAAGATAATTACGGTAGGTTGACTTAAATAAATAAATTAGACAGGGTAAAATGCTACAGAAAGTTAATTATTAATTTATCTTAAGAAATTGAGCGTATTTTATCAGCAGTCACCATTTAACAATCAACCAATACACGAAATAAGAGTGTTTAATCAAAATAAATATTCTATAACACAAGCAAATTAATATTCCGAGAGAAATCCCTTATGCCCAATTAATTCGTCGGCTTCGTATCAATCTTCGGGTGAAATCGGCTACTATCGGGTGTTAACAGGCTACGATGCGTTAGCGCCGTGTAATGAGAAAATTTGATGACAGTTTGCAATGTCTGATTGTGGTTTGATACTTTGATTAATACCTATTTTGGTTGAGCGACCACGACTGCTGAGCGTGGAGTCCTGGGAAATTCTCAGTAGCAGCCCGGAGTCTAGATTCGTGCCCGGTTAATGGCAATAGGGTCGCCCCCTATTACATGGGACTAGAACATAACTGGTGAAATGTGGGTGTACTATTACACCTCTGCCTACCCTTTCAGGGAAATACAGGCGTTATGTTATGTTATGTTATTTTGGTCGATAACATTGTTTTCTGTTTTTGCATTATCAGCGAAGTACAGTCGACAGCATGACAGTGGTAACACTTCAATTCGAAAACCGCCCTTACTGCTTACGAAATAAAGATGCTGCTAATATCAAAGTGTTACCACCGACGTGCCTGCCTGCAGCATGTTTGTTGTTGTAACTATCTGTCAGAGGATGAGAATTTTAAAAGAAAATATTCCATAAACCATAATATCTACTAAAATACTACCTTTATATCTTCATACCTACAATATTTTTTTACTTTTTAAATATTCACACGTACAGTCAACCGCATATCTGTGATAACCAGTTTAGACGGAGCCAGTCTTGTATGAAACTTACATACTAAGCCAGTTCCACTAACAATATTTTGTTACCATTGATATGTGGATGACCGTACCCTTAAAGCTTACTCAAGGTAAGTAGTATTGTAATCCACAGGAGCACATTTTAAAATTATAGCTTATCCAATATTTCCTGAATTAAAAACAAAGTACAGGATATGAAATTAAGTTCGTTATATAAAGGCAGTGGAGCCGAGGTCAGACCTAAGTGTATTACTTTAACTATAGTGCTGGCCTGTCAACCGTGATGAACTGCGCATAATTGCTGCCTACCCCACTTTGTTAATACGTTAAAACAATAATTTTACGGCTCACTTAGTTGCTCTTTGTTTAATACGTGTAATAAGCTTTATAAATATGTCAGAAATGAAATGGTATAGCCCACAGAAATAGATAGAGATAGAATGGTTGTTTATCACAATTTTACTTGCGATTCATGCGTGGCAACTTTCGAACAAACTACGCCTAATTAAATTAAATACAGTTAATAAAAAAAAAATAACATAGCCTTCAAAATTTTGGTTTATGTTAAGTTTTTGAAATACATACAAGGATTATTTTTTACTTTTTAGTTAAGGTTTTTGAAGTCGGTTTTATTTTTTGTTAAAAAGTTTTTATTTCATACTTTTTAGTTGATAATTCACAGAAAAACGAAACTATTAGTAGATCATCTAGGTAGGCGAAGCTAAAATAAACTGATTTATTGAAGCTAGTTAAAAAACTACTCGACCTAAGTCAATACAATTTATATGGGACCACCGCGCGGACTTCCTCTACCAAATAAAAAAACAACCACGCAAATCGGCCCAGAAATCTCGGAGTAATCGGTGTACAACATGAAAAAAAAAAAAAAAAAAAAAGCCGCCGAATACATAACCTTTCCTTTTTTTGAAGTCGGTTAAAAAATTACTGTGCTTTCTTCCAAGTTTACTTTTATTTTCTTTTGTGAAATTGTCTTTGAATTTTGTTTTTTTACTTATAAGTATATCTTATCATTTCATTTCATTTCATTCATTACATAAAACATAATCAGCCCATTACTGTCCCACTGCTGGGCACGAGCCTCTTCTCAGTATGAGAAGGTTAAGGCCAACAATAATAAAATAATCAATTTTAGTAACATTGTTTTTTTTGTCTTGTTTTGTACTAAATAAACGTTTTATCTATCAAGAAAAGTTTGAGTTTGGTTTTGTGTTTGTAAACGCACCCACGATATAGATAATTTCTTATTGTGGTACAACGTTCTTAAAAAAAAGTTAATTGAATCTACCGCAAACCCCAACACAGTTGACAACAGCCTAGATATTGGATCTTGAAATTAATGCCAGGAATAGTATTTGTTTCCACAAGCCAGATAGGTGGTACTGGTAGTAATAAAACAGAAATATACGATATCGTAGAACACGGTAGACACATAAACGGTACAGTCGCGAACAGTGCATATGGTGCACTACATCATCGTGACGCGCAAGTACTGCTGACAGATAGTGCGTAGCGATTGACGAACCAATATCGATAGAATGGAATTTCAAAAATGATTTGTTTTGTTTGAATAAATTATATAGACGTTAACTATATAAATTATTCAAACAGAAAAAATCTTTGTAATTTCTGAACCAAGTGGTCTAGGTGTTAAAACAAAAACAAAAATGATAGAAATAACAGGCAATGATCATAAAACACATGATGGTTGTTTTTTACAGAATATTATTTTATTTTATTTTAATAAGTTGAATTGCGTTTCTTTGTACCTAATTATACCTATAATTACATCAAATCTTTGTACCTATAATTACAAAAAAAATGTGTGGATCTACTTTTTATGCGTAAATATAACCATAAAAAAGTAAAGACTGCACGTTGACTTTGAAAATAAATTGTAACCGACTGTTTATTGGGATCTTCTACTTAATAAAACTCTAACAACTGATTGACAGATAACGCACAGCCTATATAAACCGGGGAACCTAGAAATTTTGCGAAAAAACATTCTTGAGAACCTACCATAGAGGGGCACTAAGTTAGGATTTTTGAAACTCCATCTCTAAATTTGTGTGGGTAGAAATTTTGTATCAAGAAACATTTTTTTTTTTAGGGAGTGAAGCTGCGGGTGTGTCAGCTAGGAAATAATAAAATAAATAAATCAATAAAAATATTCTCATAAAAATAAGCTCAAACATTTCAGTCATTTTCAATTTAACACTCCAGTTTGCAAGCAATGATTTATCAATATCAAACAATTATAACAGGCTCGATTCTATTTATAAGTGCATCCCTAACACGCGAGGTCCGCGATCCGGATTTATCGAGTGTCGACACAACGGCGCAGCACTAGGGGGCCTCACGCGTCGTGATACGTCGCTTGTACCTCGTAATTTAAAATCTCTGATTTATAGTCCAACAGTAGCATTAAATTTGTAATCATATATTGATTTACAGCCGCGATAAGGCGCGCCTGCTGTCTTCGGAGAATACTCGCGAGCTCTATCGTTGGTCCCTTTGTACGCGATTCGTTTTGTGCTGAAATTGCTTTTCAAACGTGGGCAGGACATATTGCACTGTGACGTACGCAATAATGTTTTGATGACGTTGTATAATCGAATTTATTTACGACTAGATAAATGTTATTGCGAGGTGTAAATATTTGAATTTCATCGTGTTATTTACAGCCTGATTTTGCTTTAAACGATGGGCTGTTAACATTGGTTATGGTTTAAAGTCGTGTTTTACGAAAGTGTGAAATTGGAAACGATGTAGGATTTGAATTTCTATTGCGTCTTTTCTCTATTTTCAAGGGCCTATAAACACATTTTTACGGTTCCATACCCAAAGGGTGCACTCGCTTACGCCGTCTGTCCGTCTGTCTGTTACAGGGCTGTATCATTTTAACCATAACAGGTAGCTAGTGGATTTTTTAACAGAAGATGTGTTACTATATAGCCTTTTTTATGAAAAATACAAAAAATTCATAAAGTCTAAACCCAAACGGGGTTCCAAAGTGAGGAACCTCATTCATTCTTCATTATTATTATATAATAATAAATAAATAAATTCATTTATTTGCCAAGAAACAACATTACATAATAAGGAATTATCCAGTGGCCCCACACTAGGCAAGCCTGTCCTGTGGGTGCCAGTATTAACGGTTTTTATTCCTGCTTTATTTTAAAAACATTAATAAATACAAATGCCAAACTTTGTGCAAGTTTAGTGCATACTATGCATACTGTATAATTTTACAAAAAATAAGGCAAACATAGACAATAGACATGTATGGTGGTACCTGCGCGTAAGAAAGAGATGCAAACATTCATATTTCACCAACAGTGCAGCACCACGCGTTGATGTCTTTTGGTATATTTCATAAATTAAATCAGTTTTTATCAGTACTTTTCTACGGGGTATTAGGTCGATGGATGGTCCGGAATCTTTACTTTTCGAGTCAGACTCGTACTTGGCCGGTTTTTTTAGATTTTTCATCATCCAACAAAACAATAAAAGTCATCGTTATCAAAGTTGTCGTTGGAACAATAGGTAAGGGGGCACATAAATATAAAATTAGTGGCATGTCCGCGTGTGATTCGGTTTGGTCGACACTTCCTGTGCATTGTCGACGTCTCCCACAACCATTGACTTGTACCTATGGACCAGTAATACCTACGAAATAAGCGTGGTATACCTACAATATCCGGGCCACCGTTATGGTGGCCATAGCTAGGGAAGTAAGTAATCAAAACTAAAAAGTATCGATATCGATGCTCGTGTTTCGTACCAGAGATGTGTGCTGATTAAAATCATTTTCAAGTAGTAATAAATTCGGCTGTCCCTAGGACATAAAAAATCAAGCTTCTAGGTCAAGGCAATCATACGGCTATGTCACATTTTGATACTCGCAAACTCTCATAAAAAACCTATAGGGTACTTCGCATTGACCTAGAATCATGAAATTTGGCCAATATATCGAAATATCTTCTTTTTTTTTCAATATATCGTACTCCGATTGTATATTTAAAAATATCGATAGATCAAAAATCTGATATTTAAAAAATATCAACAGCCCTAGTTTGTTTACTTGACAGCTCATGTACTATGGGCCACATTGCGGGGTAAGCGGGGTTGCCACGCGGCGTAGGTATTTTGACATCCCGTAAAGATGTTGCCAAACAGAGAATATACAAATAGCATGCGATCTCTTTCACCAGACGACATAACACGTTGGTTAACAAGAGACAAAGAATAGTTTCATAATTCAATAACGATTTAATAGATATTTGTATAAACTAGGTGGATATAGAAGAATGGGCATAAGAATAAGTTTTCCATAAGTTTCTTAATTCAATGCCCACAACACGCTGACTTGCGCTGGCTCAAGCACTGATTAATATGCGCAGAAATGACAAAATGTTGTCATTTCTAGTGACTTACATTTAAAAATATTTTTTAAGATGTATAAATAATTATAAACAATTATCTACCACGATTTTGTGTATTAGTTCTTTATGTTCTTGCTCGTAAAAATAGTCTGCACAGAAAACGTTAGCTTTCATTTGAGGCCTCACAAGAAGCATTGTTTTAAGCTTTGCATTCCAGAACATCTCAGTGTCAGACGGAAAACTTAGAACCTGAACTAGCTAGCTCCTGGCTTGTAGGATCAGTAAGCTGAAGTAGCAGTGGGCTGGCCATTTCTGGCAAAGGACCGATGGCCGCTGGAGCAGACGAGTCCTTTAGTGGAGACCGCGAATCGGCAAAAGTATTCTAGGGCTCCAGCCAGGTGGACCAACGACCTGATTAAAGTAGCTGGGGGGGACTAGGTGCGGAAGGGAGGACTGAGTGGATAGAACCTGAACGTGAACATTATCTGCAAATACTTTAAACTTGCCGAGATATAGCCATGGATAACGTAACAACTGTTTTTAACATCTGTGAGGCACGAGCCTTTCGTACGAATTCTACCTACTCTCCCGTCTACACATCCACAGTGAAAGGGCACAGCCGGGATGTGGGTGTCAGTGTGACGCGCCAACACTATGATTTGCGCCTCGCTCCGCTTGCGCCCAACAAATGATTGACGCCGAATGATTGATGCTAATCTTCTCCATCGAAAACCGCGTGTAATGCCCAAATTAAACGTTTTAAACTTTAATTTTTTGTGGAACTTTTGTCATGTCGTTTGTGCCATTGTGTGAAATCATTTGGTATTGATTTTTGGGTTCATTCAATGTTCAATAGAGAGACAAATTAATGTTATCTACATTTAACAGGTTCACCTAGTACAGGCTCCAGTCTCCACAACATAATGTTAAGCAAATATTTGTTTTAATGGTTTACACTGTAAAGATTCTTTATGTGGTGGAGAAACAAATGAATGATTTATTATAAATGAATGATTTATTATTTCATATTTGGGCTGATTAAGAAGCATGTATCGGCAAACGCAGCGTAGGGCGCCCCCCTGCCAGGTGGACCGACGACCTAAAGAACGTGGCTGGGGGGGACTGGATGCGGAAGGCAGAGGACCGAGCGTTGTGGCGCAATTTGGGAGAGGCCTATGTCCAGCAGTGGACTGCGATAGGCTGAGTTGATTGATTGATTGAAGAAGCATGGAGATTAATGACGCCATGGCAGGAAACATTGCTGGAAAATTTAACTGTATAAAGCTTTTTCTCTCTTTAGGGTTCCGTACCCGAAGGGTGCCACACGGGACCCTATTACTCTCGCTACGCTGTCCGTCCGTCCGTCCGTCCGTCCATCCGTCCGTCTGTCTGTCTGTGGCTGTATCTTTTGAACGGTAATAGGTAGCTGCTTGAAATTTTCTGAAAATATGTGTTGCTATGACAATTATCACGACAAATACTAAAAATAAAATAAAGTCTAAAACCAAAGGGGGTACCAGAAACCTCGAAAAACATGCATTTTTTAAACGTTTTTGTTCCTGCTCTATCTTAAAAACGGTAATACATACCAGGCTCAAACTTAGTCTGATTATAGTGCATACTATGTTGTTTAGCAAAAAATACTAAAAATAGGGCGAACATTGATAAATGTGGTGGTACCAGCGTAAAAAAGAGTTGCAAAAATTTATAATTCACGCACGATGTGTTTGATGAACTCTCATAAATTAAATCAATTTCTATGGAGTATCAAGTCGACAGGTGGTACGGAACTGTTACTGCGTGAGTCCGACTCTCACTTGACCGGTTTTTTATTAATCGCCCCTGACACATTATTATGCAGATTTGGTATTACTATGAAGTACTACGACCTTTTGAAACAATTATTATGATAACTTTAAAATGTATAGACTGGACAATCCGGGACAAATTAAATTATATTCTATAGTAAAACTAGAGTTAATAATGTAACTGAGCAATTAGTAGACACGTAGGCTTGTAGGCAGTGAACACGCTTGCGACACCGCGACGTATTTACGCGACTATTTCAATGCAACGTTTATCGCCTGTAAAGTTGCGGACAAACGAAACTGCACACAAGGTGCCAGATAACTGCTTCTCGGAACAAATGAAAGTATTATCAGTCGGAGTGCGCCGCTAAACGCGTGAAGTCGTAACCTCTAATAATAAAACATTATATATTCGCGACCACGTGCCACGAATAATGACAAAATGTGCCGCGTAAAGGGAAAACAAAAGTAGGTCTTTTTAGTTGGTCTCTCGTGTATGATTTTATAAGTTATCGGCACCTCTGTGAGTGGTGCGCGATTGTTCGCGGGTTTAATGTGGCCGCGGAGAGCGGCTCGTGAAGGAGACTAGTATCGATGCATACGCTACAACTGCGCCGTGTTGCGATTTATTGCATCTTAATACGACGTGCTGTGCAATACCTAAATTATCGTAGACCATGGAAATGCTTTTTATGTAACATAAAGGGGGAGATGGATTTGCAGTTATATTTCTGTGCACTGATTCCACTAAAATAAGAAAGAGCAGGGAAACTATTATTACCTACATGAAGCTGGTAGTCTTGCCAGCTTGGTTTTTTTCAAATTCAAATTCAAATTCAAATAATTTATTTTGTGATACACAGGTACTAAATAGGTTTTAATACAATACAATACCATCTGTGATCAGCCTCATGGCATACAAAAATTTTACAAATTTTTATGGTCAAAATAATGTATGAAATGAAATGAAATTATTTATTCTGCAGTCTGGATGTTAATATATACATACATACATACTTTTGGGACATTTTACACTACACCATCTAGTCCCAAACTAAGCAGAGCTTGTACTATGGGTACTAGACAATGGATACAATACTTATATACTTTTTTTTTGTAAATACATACTTATAATACATAAGAAACACCCAGACCAACACAAACACTTATGTTCATTACACAAATATTTATGTCCTGTGGGAATCGAACCCACGACCTCGTGATCAGCAGTCCGACACTCGAACCACTAGACCACAGAGGTCGTCACTTTCACTAGTCAATTCTTTTAAAAGCTAGATGGCGTCGGCATTTCCTACGTGGGACACTCAGAAAGTTTTGCGAAACTAAAAAAAATTGTTCTATACGTACATATATTTTTATCAAATCTTTTCAAAGTACTTTCCACCAGCCTCTATACAAAGATTCATGCGCCTAAACCAGTTTTCAAAACACTTTTTCCAGTCCGCCGCAGACACCTCGTTTACAGCCTGCGTTGGCTCATTTTGAAACACCCAAACAGTCGACTGGCGCTTGGTTTCTGGGTCGAATTGATAAATCCAGGACTCATCACCTGTAACGATGTCGTAAACACGCCGAGACGAGCCTGCTTCAAATTTGTTAAGCATATCACGGCACCATTCCACCCGGGCCTGCTTCTGAGCATCGGTGAGGTTGTGCGGCACCCAGCGTGATACTATCCTCCTCACGCGAAGATGGCTGTGTAGAATCTCGTGAACGCTTCCCGATCCAATCTTCAATATGTGTTGAATCTCCTGATATGTAATTCGCCTATTGTCTTGGATTAAATTTTTCACTGCTAGCACGTTTTCTTCGGTAACAGCCGTCAAAGGGCGACCGCTTCTTTCGTCATCCCCCAAAGTTGGTCGACCGCGCTTGAATTCGTTATACCAACGATACACGGTTGCCTTGGAAGGGCCTTCATCCATGAATGCCATTTGAAGTCTATCGTACGATTCATCCGGTTTCAGGCGACACTTGAAATCGTATAAAATCATAGCTCTAAAATGTTCCCGGCGCAGTTCCATATTTCAGTGAGACACAATACTTTGAATTAACTCGCAAAAAATGTGGAGGGAAATTTTGAAATTGGAACTTACTTATTTTTACTTATAAATAATCATATTTTCGAAAAACATTATAACTGGCCAGTCTCCCATATATAAAAACTTTTTTTCGCAATACTTTCTGAGGGGCCTGGTATGTGACTACCCCTGAGAAGAAACGCCGAAACAAACTCAGCGATCAAAGTCTCTTTTAAAGTCCAGACATTTATCTTGTATTAAGAATTTGTGCGAGAACAATGCAGGGCAACGGCAACGCCTGGACTGGCCTTCTGAAGAAAGTGCCAGGTCAATTTGAGTGGACCTGTCCCAACTGATAGCAGGCGTAAACAAAATACGAGACAGAATCACTTTCGCTATAAGTAAAGATAAATTACTTCGTCCAGTCTTCCACAGTTTCTCTTTCAAAGGATCGTTTTGAGCTCACTAAGGGAATTACCATGTATCGGGTTATCACTTACCAACTGTAACTACCCATAAGAACCACGTAAAACATTTCAAAAAAGTTTCATAATGAACCGTCTTTTGAATGAAAAAAGTATGTAACTATGTGAAACGTTTAAGGGAAAATTGTTTTAAGCCTTTTTGACGTACCTAACCTATTAAAATGAATGCATTCTAGAATCGTACCTACTTCTTTTATTAATTTGTTTGACAATGTGCTGCACTTATTATTATTATTTATTTATTCAACAAGTAACAATGACTCACTGTGTTAGTACCAATATTACTTAATAACTATGTTAGTATTCCTATCCTATGCACTTAACCTAAACCGCACTGTATGGTATGCAATACTCAAAACAACCTGAGAAACATCTTATCAAACTTTTCTTGGCTTCGTTATACTTAAGGTACAAGGCCTGATAAAAACCAGAATTATAATGAAAAATATCAAGCAGTCACTAGCCACCAGTACAAGCTTGCTGATCGAACTCTTGACCGCAAGCATTTGAGGGTTTCACTTCGACTTCAAACATGAGGTGCAAAGGAGGCAAAGCTGAGCACTTCTATAAGACTTTCAATATTAATTTCGATTGTGCCATATAATCAAAGACCGACCCAGGTACTTTTTTTTTTTTACTTTCTTTCTTCGAGCCTTTTCCCAGTTATGTTGAGGTCGGCTTCCAGTCTAACGAGATGCGGCTGAACATCAGTATTTTACACGGAGCGCCTGCCATCAGACCCCCGCAACACAGTTACTGGGTAATACCAAAAAATCACATGTATTTAAACTTTTATCAAGCCGTCGCTTGGTGTCTTGATTGTGCAGCGTGTGTAGGAGATGCGTGGTCATGTTTGGGGAGCTCATTTGGGGGTTGCTATCGATCAGCTTTTGCTATGGAGTCGGTCCTGGAATAGCGAGGGTGGGTCAGCTGATCCATACATTTTGTCGAGCGACATAGTACGTTTTCGCGGATTCGGGGTTGCTCCCTTGGTGGAGGTTGTTCTGTACTATACCCTGGAGGGGCTCTTCAAGTATGACCGCGCGTTTCTGATATGCGTTGTATAGGCAATGCTTTTTTATATCTTTTTTATGTAATGTAACTTTATCTTATTGTAATTTTAGAATTAATTTGAAATGTATTATATAAAGCATTCTATAGTATATAATATAATATTTTGATAGAATGTAATGTAATTAAGTTTAATTGCTATTTTACTGGCCACCTAGTGGCACCCACTGCTTAATTTTATTGTATTATCTGTGGATAATGTAGTGGGCTGCAACATTACCTTATACAAATTTGCTAACCCTATAATTGATGTCTTATGTTGTAGCTGTTTATTATCCCTCAATAAATAAAATAAAATAATACCAAAATCCTGTTTTTTTATTTATTTATTGTTTCTCAAATTGAATTTTGATTTCTTTTTGCTTCTATTTTGATCCACTGGGGCTTCTGCTATTTGATACATATACCCTTTAATCTTATGGTTAGGCCAGTTGTCAGACTTCCGGGATTCTGAATCCTCGTAACGACTGCCATAAATATTTGTATAGCAACCGGGACCGAAAGTATTCACCGAGGCACGCAGGGGTCTTGATGTGCAATGAAACGGTCACCCATCTACGGACTAACCGCAGCTAGTACTGCTTAGCCATTCAGATCTTGCAATCCACGTGGTTAATACTTAGCTACGAGCCCCACAGGAATACTTAAAGGCACATTATACTAAAATCACATATGGCTATTAAACACCACCTTTACTTCTGCCCAGCCCTTCGCTGACCACATGCATGACGATTCACACCGATGAGGTGACAATTAGACTTCAAAAGCAACTTCCTCAATCACAGAATTAAATGTACCACCGTGTAACGTAATTACTCGGTCTAATTTGTGCGCGCGACGCGTAACTGTGCGCACACGCAGCCAGTGCATTCATAGTGACATTGGTGTGTGAACTGTTTTCGTGGATAGCAATGATTGATGACAATGGGCGAGCTTTTTAAAGTTAATTTAGTTTTTTATGGTCCGTTTGAGAATTATTGATTTCGGTGGACGTGTCATAAAATTAAGACGACTAAAACACATGAACATCATTTTGTCGTCAATAATTTTTAACTATCGATATTAATCGAAAAGCGGTCATTGGAGTATATTTAAAAAACTGTCACTGTACTGCACAATACACTAGATATACTTACTGTACGATATATAGGTTCTTAGTCATATACATTTGACAGGCAGCCTTGCTACCTACATCATAACATAACCAGCCCATTTCGGTTCCACTGCTGGGCACAGGCCTCTTCTCAAAAAGAGAAGGATATGGACCTTAGCCACCACGATGGCCTTCTGCGGGCTGGTGGACTACACACACTATCAAAAACTTTATGGTGCGCTCTCTGGTGTGCAGGTAAGTATATATACTTTTATACAATACCTATATATCTAATAAGTTTAACAAATAAATTACTAACTATAACCATAACTAATTAACTATATCTGAGTCTATATCCATAGAGTTACTTGCCGGCTCTTCTCCATAGGACCAACTTTTTAGAACCGTGCAACTAGATTCTTAGTTAACGTTTTGAAAGTGCATTTAAATCCTTATACGAAATAAAAAACTTCGACTTTGACTTTGAAATACGTAAATTGAAAACCAATCTAACCAAACATATCTCTCATGATATTTTTTATTCTACAGTTACCAGGCCTCCAAGGCTCCGTACTTCCCATCAAAGCCAACTCAGCACCTAATTGACTGGCTTCAAATAAAACCATCTTCAAGTGCTGATCGGCTCAGCCCCCAATGCGACGATGGTTCATAAAACGCCTATTGCGTCGTGTGAGTCTTCGAGAGGTCTTACGCGCAAGTTTTCTAGTGGACACTGGAATCCCTCATTGGGAAAATCGACGTAGGTTGAGGAGTTACTAGAAGAGATATGGCTATTGACATTTTATTTTCACAATAATCTGGGGGAAAACAAAAATGACTACAGTGCATTACAAAACTTGATTGATTCACATTAGTAAAATCGACTGATAGAAAAAGTTGTCTACCTACCTACAAAGAAGCTCTTACCAAACTAACATTACACTACGGGCTTCGTTCTCGATATATGTTATTAACCATGTAGCTAAAAAACAAAACGTAAGTATAAGTACATTATCTGTGTCCTGACGTAAGGACACAGATAATGTACTTATACTTACGTTTTGTTTGACA
This sequence comes from Asteroscopus sphinx, assembly GCA_949699075.1. NCBI lineage: Eukaryota > Metazoa > Arthropoda > Insecta > Lepidoptera > Noctuidae > Asteroscopus > Asteroscopus sphinx. The sequence continues at coordinate 964,077 of OX453006.1, forward strand.
TTCTTTTTAGAATCTTGTAAGGTCTACTCAATTTTACCCGGGGTGGGACGAGTAGGGTACATATATCTTCACAAACAAAGCCCTTCGTATAATAATGATCGAACATCACAGGTAAGTTCGTTTGATCATCTATTATAGTACATTTTCGAAATATTTTCATCGAACATTGATACCTTATCAACTCAGCCAATCGCAGTCTACTACTGGACAAAGGCCTCTCCCAAGTTGCGCTACAACACTCGGTTCTCCATCTTCCATTGCATATCCAGTCCCCCTGCTACCTTCTTCAGGTTGTCGGTCCACCAGTCTTAGGGGTGCCTTTCACTGCGTTTGCCGATTCGCGATCTCCACTCAAGGATTCGTCTGCAACAACGGCAATCAGTTTTTCAACAGACGTGACCAGCCCAATGCCACTTCAGCTTACTGATCCTGCAAGCTATGTTCTAGCACTTCGGTTCTTCTCCGGATAATATCGTTGTAATTTGAACCTTAGCACTTTTCAACCGTAGACTTATTTCTTAGCAATGTTAAAAAAAAACTATCATATATGCGCATCTTCGGACATAAAGAATTGCATTATCCTTATCTCTTCTCATGGGTGTCGTAAAAGGCAACTAAGGGATTCACCAGAGAATGGGCAGCAGCGTTCTCTGAGTATTTAACCGACTGCGATCGCCAACCCGCCTGCCAAGCGTGGCGATTATGGCATTTCCTCCCCTTTGGAGGAGACCTATGTCCAGCAGTGGACGTCTTTCGGCTGAAATGAGGATGATGATACGCATCTTAACCCGCAAATATTTAAAAATATTGATACCTTTCCAGACATTACTGAATCTTCGTCCCAAATGAAACTCACCCGTTGGGAAAATCTTTGGGACGTAAGTGGAGGCACTTAAACGGCAGTAACCGGAGTCAGGGGCGATGTGGAGCAGATACGACATCCACGGCTAAATATACTAGTGTTGCTGATCCCGCCCGGCGCGTTAATAGGAAGGACGAAGGGACAACTTTTATTTGATGTGGACCTAACATGATGTATCTTTTGTTTGCTGTCCTGTGTTGCAAGACAATGCAATAAGCGCTACATAATGTAATTAAGTATTTTGGTAAAGTTAACATCAACACTTTTTTGGGACTTCCTTGATACCAAAACGTAGAAAAGTAAGATTTGTTGGAATAAAATCGTAACATCTTCTCTTGCTTTATTTGAATGAATAATTGTTAAAGATTTTCAAAGAACACCTATTAACATCGCCGACCATCTGTAACTCCTTGGCATGGAGTTGACTACTAACCTCAACTTCGGCACCACACTCGAGGCAAAGGCTCAACTACGGCAAAAAATTTGGGCATTCTTAACAAGGTGAAGCGATACTTCACTCCCGGACAGCTTTTCACTTTATATATGCTGAAATTTGAATCTGAATAAAAAAAAAATCAGTTGGTCCCTACATTTTATCGATTTAAATGAACACAAATGTAGGGACCAATTGATTTTTTTTTCGCGATTTCAGGGTTGGTCCCATAGTAAAAGTTGTTCATAATGATGAGTACAATTACCCCTTTGCGGGAAATAAGCCATTCAATTTAAAAGAAGCTAAGTCCGATCGTGTCAAAAAAAATACTACCAAAAAACATTTCAACTACGGCAGGACAGTCAACTTTTCGTAAATTTAAGACATTAAAGATTCTAAGTGCTTATGAACGAAAAAAACTTTATTTTTGACATTCTTAGAAAAAACGAGCAAGGGTGCTAAGAAAATCCACTATTTTCCCATCACCCCAGCTTATTACCTTTATCGAGAAAAACCGAACCGTCACGAGATTACACGAGGTCGGTGTCAACAGTCCGTCTTTATCAATCTAAATAGCGTTTATACTGCACTTGACCGGCGCGGTATAGTGTTTAGTGAGGGGAGCTGCTCTTTACGAGGCGATGAGACGAACTTAATACCATCGGGAGACAGGGTTCAGGAGACACGGTGTTTGCACCCAACTTAAACGAGGTGTTAGTCTCAGTTTTTAATGTTATACAAATATATAGTTATATTAAATAGAAATGTCTTAATATTGGAAGATTTCCCTACAATAACTTAAGGTGCAAAATACCGCAGTGTCTCAAGACGAAAGTCTTTGACAAGTGTGTGTTGCTAGTAATTACTTACGGTACTGAAACGTGGTCGCTCACAATGGGCCTGATAAGAAGGCTCAAAGTCACTCAAAGGGCAATGGAGAGGGCTGTGCTCGGAGTGTCCCTGCGTGATCGAATCAGAAATGAAGAGATTCGCAGGAGAACGAAAGTAACCGACATAGCCCGAAGAATTGCCAAACTTAAGTGGCAGTGGGTGGGGCACATTGCTCGCAGAACGGATGGCCAATGGGGCAGTAAAGTTCTGGAGTGGCGACCGCGTACTGGAAGGCGCAGCGTGGGTAGGCCCCCCACAAGGTGGACCGACGACCTGGTGAAGGTCGCGGGAATCCGCTGGATGCAGAAAGCGCAGGACAGGTCGTTGGGGCGATGCTTGGGAGAGCCCTATGTCCAGCAGTGGACGTCTTTCGGCTGAAATGATGATGATGATTAATATCGGAATTAAGATATTGAACATCTCAATTCCGGAATTGAAATATTGGATTCCCAGTTGCAAACATTTCTTTTTCTTGCGCTTATGGCCTTTTACTCTCTATCTTCCGCTCGATACGGAGGGAAGTGGAAACAAATTTTCTTCCCACTCCTCCTTATTTTTTTTTCTGATTAATTTCGTTGCGGATTTCAAGACAGTTCAATCATTTCCCCGGGACGCGCCGAGCTTCATTGATTCGGCGTTCTTTTGGTTTGTCACCATTGTAGATCCTGGCATCCAGGAGTTCCAGTGGTTGGAAAGGTGTGGCGGGCTTGTCCCAAAAAAAAAAAAAAAAATTTTTTAAATATCTTTCTGACGTTCCGGAATACCCACATGTGTCAAACCTATCACTTTACCCCTTACGGAAAAGTTCAAAACGAGTACCGAACTACGAATAAAGAGAGTGCTGTGACGTCAGAGGAGGAGATAACAGGAAGCCTGTAAGTCGGGGGCGTGTTATCAATCTATATTGCTGTAGCACTTGACCGTCGACATACGCCCCTTTGTAGGGGCCAAACTGCCGAGTGATGGTGTACAGATGAACTTTGATAGGCTGAGAAGAGTAGCTTGTACACAGATAAAAAAACGGCCAAGTGCGAGTCGGACTCGCGCACTAAGGATTCCGGACCATCACATTATGTCTGACTTTTATTATTTTCTGTTTAACTCTCAGACCAAAAGGTGGCGTCACTTCTTTGAAGAGTGCGCGGTAGTAACAACAGCATTCTAAAAGCGATTGCTGAGAGCTCTGACAGTCCTATATTAAAGGATTGGGTAGGCTTAGTTATCGGAGCTCTTAAGTAATATCTGCCTGTATTTTTACTAATATAAAATTTAAATTAACTTTATTTGCTTAAAATGTGGTACAGAGTATGGTACATTCTAAATAGGTGCAAAGACACATTTTGCCATATAATCTGACGATTTGAATTGTGGAAAGAAAAAAAAAAAAAAACTCTCACGAGCAGGATTCGAACCTGTGACTCCTGGCTAGGTGCGCCGGTGCCTTGACCACTGAGCTACCGTGAACACTGCTCGTGGTATCAAAATTAAAATCCACTTTATTTTTTCTCTTTCAACAATTTTTTAATTCGTTTAAATTATAATGTTATAATGTTTTAAATTCGTTTTTGTTTGTATGGTATCTTTGAATCCGATAATAAAGAATTATTTATTTATTTATTTAATACACAGCATGCAAATTTGTTCAAATCAAAATTTTGAAAATCAATTAAGCTAGCATATTCATAGCTTTAAGATTACTAACAAAAATATGGATAATTTATAATCTGAAATAAATAAATAATAATAAAAGAATAAGATAGATGAAGCGCGTAGAAGTAGCGAATGAAGCCAGAAAACGGAATACAAAATGGCAAAGAAGTACCTACTATTCCACCCACAGTGTTAGCGAAACGCGTTCGGGAGCGTCAATCTTATTCTGGTTGGAAATGCATAAACACATTCACAAACGCCCAGACCCACAACAAATATCTGTAGGTGATACAAATATTTGTTCCATCCAGGAATCGAATCCGCGTCCCGTAGCACAGAACCCTCAAATTATAGAGTCATAGACCCTCTCTAGGTGCACTGGTCACTACGTAAAGTGAATTTGAGTTGCTTAATTCAGTGCACAAATAGACAATGAGCTATATAGCACTAGAGAATAATTTAATTCTGGGGGCTTACATAGTTCATTAGCGGCCAAAATTAGGTAATCCAACAGATTATGAGCTACAGAGTGTATAGCACTAGAGATTCATTTTATTCTGGGGGCTTACTTAGTTCACTAGCGGACAAAATTATCTGCATCAACAGATCATGAGCTACAGAATGTATAGCACTAGAGATTGATTTTATTCTGGGGGCTTACTTACGGCCAAAATTAATATCCAATCTAACCACGATTTGCCCTACTAGAGATAGAAATTTGACGTATTTTGTATGGAGCTTATGTCAAATTCCTATCTCTAGTAAGGCAAATGGTGGATAGATTGGATATTAATTTTGGCCGGTAGTGCACTAGCGGCCAAAATTAGGTGCACTAATAGATCATGAGCTACAGAATGTATGGCACTAGAGATTAATTTTATTCTGGGGGCTACTATAACCTATCCAAGATCTGCCCTAAAAATAAAAATAAAAATTTGACATACAACTCCAAACAAATCATGTCAAATTTAGATCTTTGGTGGGGCAAATTGTGGATAGATAGGTTATTAATTTTCATCGTAAAAGCATAATTTCAAACGCTTTGGCAACTTAATTTTTACTTTACAAACATAGCGTGGATTTGATTAAATTTACGACTACATTTTCATAATTAAATACATAATTATGGTCTAATCAAACATCTAGTTAAAACGTATTATTCGTAATTTTCATAATCTTTACGAGCTTTTAACTGGAATATAGTTAACCGTACTTAGTTAACTGTTTAGTCTTTTTTAATTACACTAGGTAATTATCAAAAGTTAGTACCCTTTTTGCTAAAATTATAATAAAGCTAGCGACCCGCTCCGGCTTCGCACGGTCAAATATGAATGTACTAGCCTATGCCCGCGACTTCGCCCACGTGAATGTCGTTTGTCGCTCATCCCTCGGGAACTGTTTATCTTCCCGGGATAAAAAGTAGCCTATATGTTAATCCGGGTTATGTTCTATCTGTATGCCAAATTTCATTAAAATCTATACAGTAGTTTTTGCGTGAAAGAGTAATAAACGTCCACACATCCATACATCCTCATAAACTTTCACGTTTATAATATTAAAGTAGGATTATACACATATACCTTCCGGAATATTTTTTTAACCCGCAAATAATCAATTACGTAGTTTAAAAGAACTAAGGGTACAAACAGACAGAGATAGCGACTTTGTTTTATACTATATAATATATATAAGATTTTTTTATTTTCTTCCACAAATAACAAGCAACAATTTAGTGTTATCACAATAATATAACAAACAATTATTTGTGGGAGACTGGTGCCTAAACTAAGCCAGAGCTTGTATTTTAGGACACCAGGTCCCCCTCCTAGCGGCATGGATAACAATCATAATAGGTTAATTCTTATTTGTACTGGATTAAGTTAATATTAATTAAACCAGAATACTATTTTGACAATAATAGTTTTGTTAGTTTTATGTATGTATTGTGTATGTGTGTACATATGGGGTAAATGCTGTGTGTATGTGTGTACTATGAGATAGAAATAAGACAAAAAAGACTTATTTATCAAGGTCTTGAATTAAGTAGGTAATTACATAAATGTGTGAAGCCAGATGTCCAGCCACCAGAGCAAGCTGGGTTTCGAAAAGGCTATAGCACCGTAGACCACATCCATACTGTTCGGCAGATCATACAGAAGTCTGAAGAGTACAATCAGCCGCTGTGTATGGCATTCGTGGACTACGAGAAGGCCTTCGACTCTATCGAAACTTGGGCAGTTCTGGATGCTCTTCAGCGATGTCACATTGATGAGCGGTATATAGAGATGCTGAGATGCCTATACAACGCTGCTACCATGACTGTTCAGCTTCAGGACCAAAAGACGAAGCCAATCCAACTGCGCAGAGGGGTGAGACAAGGGGATGTAATATCCCCGAAATTGTTCACTAACGCGTTGGAGGACGTCTTCAAGACGCTGGACTGGACTGGACAGGGTATCAACGTTAACGGCGAGAACATCTCACATCTCCGTTTTGCCGATGACATCGTTGTAATGGCTGAGTCGCTGGAACAACTGGGCGAAATGCTGCACAGCTTAAACGGAGCCTCTCGACGTGTCGGTCTCGGCATGAATCTGGACAAGACTAAAGTCATGTTCAATATGCATGTCATGCCGAGGCCAATATTCGTCGAAGGGTCGGCACTCGAAGTTGTAACGGAATACGTCTACCTAGGGCAGGCAATTCAGCTTGGTAGACACAACTTCGAGAAAGAAGCCAACAGAAGGATCCGTCTGGGCTGGGCAGCATTTGGCAAACTTCGCCGAGTCTTCTCGTCGCCTATACCGCAAAGTTTGAAGACAAAGGTCTTCAACCAGTGTGTCCTGCCAGTCATGACTTACGGTGCCGAGACGTGGACACTGACAGTTGGGCTAGTCCACAAATTTAAAGTCGCTCAGCGAGCTATGGAGCGAGCTATGCTTGGAGTTTCTTTGAAGGATAAAATCCGTAACGAGATTATCCGGAGAAGAACCGGAGTGACCGACATAGCTTGTAGGATCAGTAAGCTGAAGTGGCAGTGGGCTGGCCATGTCTGTCGAAGGACCGATGGCCGTTGGAGCAGACGAGTCCTTGAGTGGAGACCGCGTATCGGCAAACGCAGCGTAGGGCGCCCCCCTGCCAGGTGGACCGACGACCTAAAGAACGTGGCTGGGGGGGACTGGATGCGGAAGGCAGAGGACCGAGCGTTGTGGCGCAATTTGGGAGAGGCCTATGTCCAGCAGTGGACTGCGATAGGCTGAGTTGTTGTTGTTTTTTTTGTTTGTGAAGCCAGATCTAAACAAGCAAATAAATGATTGATTGATTGATTGAAACAAAACAAAATAATAACTAAATATCTGTAGACAATTTTCTTTGCCTCTAACGCAAGTGAAAATCAAAGTCTGATGAACATGAATTCGGATCGTAATTTAAATTATAATGAACAAACACTGATTTTCGACAGAAATCCTGAAAATAACTTTATTTATTACGTATCGAAGAGTGAAGTTTCCTAATACAGGCATTGTTTGCTTAAAAGGGTAAAGGTATTTGTATTTAACTCTTTGAGTACCCCCAGAGCATGACATTCATAACGATGTTTCATTATTTAGGTGCACACCTTCTAAAACAATTGTATGTGTTTTTTGCTATCTCGAAATACCTTATCTTGATATTCAATACCTTCAAGATTCATATAATTAGCACATTAATAATAATTTTTCGGTGCACATAAAAATTCATGGAGCGAAACGTGTGTGCGGAACAAAAAATATCTAATTATAAATATTATAAATTAACTTTATTTGAGGTCAGACGCAATACAAAAAAATTTGATGATAACAATGATTTAATAAAAACAATGAGAATCAGGTGTGGCTGCAATGACAATAAATATTGTTAATTTTTATTTTGACTTGAACTAAGTACAGCCAGTAGCATATCAATAGTAACAAATCTATTATAAGCGGAATTAGCTTAAAATGTAAGTTTCATGCAAGACAAGCTCTCTTGATACTGGCTTTTAGGGTTCCGTACCCAAAGGGTGTCAAACGGGACCCTATTACTCTCGCTACGCTGTCCGTCCGTCCGTCCGTCTGTCTGTCACAGGGCTGTATCTTTTGAACGGTAATAGGTAACCGGTTGAAATTTTCTAAGAATATGTAATGATATGACCTCTATCGTGCCTCTATGCCTCGTTGGTCTAGTGGTTGCAAGCGCGACTGCTGAGCGTGGGGTCCTGGGTTCGATTCCCGGGTCGGGCAAAGTGTTATTGGGTTTTTTCATTAGGAAATTCTCAGTAGCAGCCCGGAATCTGGATTTGTGCCCGGTCAATGGCAATAGGCTCGCCCCATATTACATGGGACTATAACATAACTGGCGAAATGTGGGTGTACTATACACCTCTGCCTACCCCTTCGGGGAAATACAGGCGTGATGTTATGTTATGTTATGTTTATGACCTCTATCATGACTAATACTAAAAATAGGAAATAAAAGGGGGTCCCCATACAGGAAACCTCGATGATATGCATTTTTGTTAAATTATAGAGAATAATAATGCTGTTTTGTTTGTGTGCTTAAAAATCATCAATAGTTTTTTTTTTCTACTGTTGTAATTATCCTTCTGAAGCCCGATTTATACTGCTGTAATGCTGACTTCCGTATTATACCGTAAGTATTTAATAATGACAACGTATCAAAAACTACCATCCCTTTTATGGCAAACAGTTCTCCATAGGGCTGCTACGTTCGGAAAAACTCGATTTCCACAACTATTTACACTATAAAAAGTACAAACACTCAAATAATACAATCAACACTGTACTGTGTGTGTCTATTACATGGGACTTATAATAATAATGTCCTCCCGGCCGAATTTCGGTCACGGCGGCCAATCTCAATGGAGACTAGCCATTTGCGCGGGACATATTATAGTGCACAAGTGTGTGCGCAAACACAGGTGCACTCTCTATTCACTCACTCTCATAATCCGATGGGACGACAATTCGACACGACCGGAGAGAGATCAGGCGCAGGACCAACGGCTTTACGTGCTCTCCGAGGCACGAAGGGGTCTCGATGTGTAACGAAACGGTCACCCATCCACAGACTGACCGCGGCTAGTGCAGCTTAACCTTGCAGATCGTACAATCCAAACGCTTGCTACTTAGCCACGAGCCCCTTATGGGACTTATAGAAATGTGGTTGTAGGTATTAAACGCCACCCCTTTCGGGGAATACAGGCGTGATGTTATGTTATGTTTTTTGCACTGTCTTGTAAACAGTCCGGTTTCATCCTAACTTTAACAATGTTCTCCGCGACATTTCTCACGCAATTTTCTTATTACATTAGCAACCTTAATTCAGAAATCAAAACAGGACAATCGACTAGCTTCCCTTAGTAGTACATAAATTAAAGACAACAAGCAAGGGAAGGAAGGGGCCGGCAGCCGTTGGCTTCCGCCGGACACACTCGGCGGCCGGCGGCCGGTCCGGTCCGCCCCAACAAGTGACCACCCCCCATATGCCCTTCCGTTTGTACAGATCTTGATAATACGTCTTTTGATGTAAGGCTTTCAGTTTGTAAAAGAGTTGTCAACCTGTTCTGTATCTGTTATAAACTGGAATGTAATTAAGTTACCTTGGAAATTGAAACGGATTTAGAATTAAAATTGAGTCAGATTTAGTTGTACCGCCGAGCATATTTATGTGGGCACGGAACAAAGAGGTTTTAATGCTAGGAGTAATATTCTACTCTCAATTTGACCGTAATGCAGCTTCAAATATCGTACCATCAACTCCTTGGATAGCCTTGAACATTTTTTATGGCATAGGTGGCGAAACGAGTAGTTTAGTAGTAGTAGAGCTCCTTTGTGAAAGAGCTCGTCCGGGGAAGTACTACCACCGTATCTACTTCTCCGCCAAATAGTGATGCTTGCATTGCTGTGTTTCGGTCTGAAGGGTACGGGTGCCGGTGAAATTACAATCACATGAGACTTTCCATCTTCATGTCTCAAATTGGCGAACTGACTTGCGGTACCATTCAGGTAACAGTCTAGGTGGTATTGCAGTTGTTATGGGCAAAGGTAACCGCTTAACATCAGGTGGGCCTTTAGCTCGTTTCACCATCCTAAACTACAAAAAAAAAAAAAAAACAGGTAAAGGCCAACCTGACGCTAAGCGGTTACCTAATAGGCTGTTTCCTACATGGTAGGTACCTATTTTAAATCGCGTTCGCCAAACTGAGACCTAAAGATGGAAAGTCTCATGTGATTGTTTGACGACGTCTGTGGTCTAGTGGTTCGAGTGTCGGACTGCTGATCACGAGGTCGTGGGTTCAATTCCCACAGGACACAAATATTTATGTGTATAGTATAGTAGTATACAATAACGGGCTGGTTTCCGCAACTCCACGTCCAAGCGTGTATTTTGCGTACGGTCAATCTAAAAATATTTATGTGATGTACATATAAATGTTTGAATTAGAAATAGAAATAAACTTTATTTTGTGGTACATAAAAGATCTTACAATAATAATTTTTGGTCAACACAATTTACCTCATAAGGCATACAATAGAATCTTCAAGTTAACTTAAAAAAAATTACATGCATAAGGTACAGGAATATATATTTGTCATTATATTTTATTACTTAATCAATTTTCTAATTTTCTTTTTCTTTTTGTGTTGGTCTGGTTGTTTCTTATGTATTATAAGTGTGTATTTACAAAAAAGTATATAAGTAGTATATCCATTGTCTAGTACCCATAGTACAAGCTCTGCTTAGTGTGGGACTAGATGGTGCTGGTAAAAATGTCGCGAAATATTTATTATTATTATTATTGTAATGTCAGCGGCACCCATACACTTCGCATCGGAACAAAGCAATGCAAGCATCACTGTTTGGTGGCAGAAGTAGGTACAGGTGCAGTACTTCCCCGGAGGAGCTGTTTCACAAGGAGCTCTACTACTACTAAACACACGTCATACTATTAGGTAAAGTAAAATGCGACCAACATTGACTGTTGTTTTAGGCTGAACCCATAAAAAAGTTTATCATTGCAATATGCCGTAGTGTACATAAAGTACCTCGTTGGTCTAATGGTCGCAAGCACGACTGCTGAGCATGGGGTTCTGGGTTCGATTCCTGGGTCGGGCAGTGTTATTGGGTGTTTTCATTAGGAAATTCTCAGTAGCAGCCCGGAGTCTGGATTTGTGCCCGGTTAGTGGCAATAGGCTCGCCCCCTATTACATGGGCCTTATAACATAATTGGCGAAATGTGTGTGTACCATACACCTCTGCCTACCCCTTCAGGGAAATACAGGCGTGATGTTATGTTATGATATGTTATGTTAAGTACTTCTCTGAAAAACATAGTATCTATTATATCTAAAGTTTTCAACGAAAATATATACTTAAACAAGGTTCCAAGCGAACATTCATATTTTCCCTATCTTCAGCGGACGTAACGTGAAGCTCGTACTTGGAGCTGTCGGTTCATCTAGCCGTGGGCCGTGCATCGATTGCTGGCTGACGTGTGATGTATATAGGGCTGCCATCACCTAAATTGCCTACTTTGAGAACCCCGGCGAAATCAGGGCTTCCCCGGAACGACTATAAGAATCAAAAAATTATGTATTTTTTACCAAACCGCAGCGAACATCTGGGTTTCACCCGGATACTTCTTTATATATACTCCCCCGGACTTTCCCGGACTAGGACAAATCTGGGGAAACCCTGACGAATGGCAGCCCTAGCTGCACAAAATATTCAAGACGTAGGATGTAGGCAGGGCATTCAGTTATGTAATATCAAGTTCAGAAATATGTTGCAATATTGTAGCATTACAATTTAAGTTATGTTTTGACTTTTGTCACACATTGTAATACCTAGATAATAAGTTTTTGCTAACTACAACAACTTTATTCATAAAAATAGGAGTGTCTTAGGTTTTCGCGATCACTATACACTAAAATAATACAAGTTTTACCGAATTACATCGCATATAATATTATTTAATAAGTTTTCCTGATATTTCGAATTCTACCAGGAAAACCAAATAAATAAGTAGGTACGCAATGTAATCCGCTTAACATTGTTTTATTTACCACTTTACTTCAAAAAAACTGACATCTAACTTTTGTTCTGAAAAAAAATATTTCAAAGAAAGCTACTCTTTAAACCACAGATAAAAATATTAGTACACAGCGATCACTTTAGTGAAGCCCTTAGACAGTGCCTTAGAAAGTGAAAAATACGCTTCGTAACACAAGCTACGATAAATGCTTTTCGATCATATAATCTTCAAAAAGAGTATAGTTGTTACTTTACCAATAGACTTCACCAGGTAGTACATAATATGTACAAGCCCAATATGTAGCAAAGTACATAAACACGCATCGAGTCGCTGAAACTAATCGAGTTTTCAGTTCTAAGTTATTCTGTTTGAAGCCCGCGAACAAGTTTCGAGACGTTTAGTGCTCACGATACGACGCTTACGATCACTAAAACTCATGTTTGTTTATAATCAAAGTAAATAATGGCAGGTGTATTTACTTTATTGGTATGGAAAGTTACTACGGAGAACTCGTAAGTTCGATTCCCACAAGACACAAATATGTATTTATGTGATGAACATATGTGTTTGTGCTCGTCTGGGTGTTTCTTATGTAGAAGTATGTATTTACAAAAAAAAATTGTTTCTTAATATTATATCTATTGTCTAGTACCTATAGTACAAGGTCTGCTTAGTTTGGGATTAGATGGTGTTGTGTAAAAATATCCCAAATATTCATGTATTTAATTAACTATCAAGGCTAAATGCGGGTTTGACACTTATCGATGCCTAGTCTACGTTGAGAATGGCCGCCGTGACCGAAATTCGGCCGGTAGAACAACTAGGATTCATGCACAATCGACTGTCACAAATATTATTATATTCAAACTCATTTCATCAACTCTCATCTTTCACTTCTACTTTACATAGGCCTCTCCCATAGCATGCACATTTATTAAATAAGGCACCCGACTGACCTCTACTTTTCACAGCCCCTAGCCAAATCGTATGGTCTAAACATTCCACCACCAACATTCACGGAATGTAAACGTCTTTAACTAAATTCCCGTCTATATCATAACAGTGGTTATGTGCTGGTATCACAGGTATAGGCAGAAAGGTGAGGTACAGGCAAATCCGGGACAAGGATTGTATCGCAGACCCGCACGAGTTCGATAATCTTGATTGTGGCTCTGAGCTCTGAGGTGATAACGTTGTGCCGATTCATATTGGAATTAGGAATGTGCTTCAGAGCAAATGAGGACGGCATAGGATATCATATGAATTTTTAAGTCTAGAAACCATGTCTTTAACAAAAAAATTGGAAGGATCATCATGAATGAAAACTTTTTTATTAAAAGTACAAGTATAAACAAATAAATATAAATAAATATTTTTTTGGACATTTTACACAGCACTGTCTAGTCCAAAACTAAGCAGAGCTTGTACTATGGGTACTAGACAATGGATATACTACTTATATACTTTTTTTTTGTAAATACATACTTATAATACATAAGAAACACCCAGACCAACACAAACACTTATGTTCATCACATAAATATTAGTGTCCTGTGGGATTCGAACCCACGACCTTGTGATCAGCAGTCCGACACTCAAACCACTAGATCACTGATGTGGTCAACATATGAAATATATATTCAAATATGTGAATATTTCCTGAAATCAATGAAGTACAGCAAACCCTTGAACCTGTTCCCACTCTGGCCTACTTTGAGTAGCTGTCTACACTATACACACCATCAAGAACTGTGTAGAGCACTCTCAGGATCTCAGGTGTGCAGGTCTCCTCACGATGTTTTCTTTCACCGTGACTGAAAAAGTAGAAAGTACATGTTTCATCGTCATCATCATTTCAGCCGAAAGACGTCCACTGCTGGACATAGGCCTCCCCCAAACATCGCCACAACGACTGGTCCTGTGCTTTTCGTATCCAGTGAATTCCCGCGACCTTCACCAGGTCGTCGGTCTACATTGTGGGGGGAGCTACCCTCGATACTCCAGAACTTTACTGCCCCATCGGCCATCCGTTCTGCGAACAATGTGCCCCGCCCACTGCCACTTAAGTTTGGCAGTTCTTCGGGCACATGTTTAGCAGTACTTAAATGTTTAGGGAATGATATGAATTATGAATTGACGATGAAAGACAAATTGAGTGTCATTCTGATTATTCTGGACCACAATTATTGCACTCTGGTTTCAGCACAAATTCACTCCAATCCACTAGTGACGCGCGTAACTCAGTATCGAGTATCGATAGTCGTTGTCCGCTCATGCCCGCGTCTGCTCGCCGCGTCGATAAAAAGATTACACATTTGCGTATATGATTCGTGCGTGATGTGAATAATAATGTGGCCTCCCCTCGCACACTAATAGATTTTAATCGGCCGGCCAACGACTTGTGTGTGCGATTTCATTAATTTTTTGGTTTCGTTTTGGTATTGGTTGGTACATGATGGTGATGGGAAAGTAAAAGATAGATATTTGGCATTGGTGTGAGATGAAATCCACAAAAGATAGAGCAGTCTCCTACGCGAATCATTTGATTTCTCTCGCAGAAGTATCGATCAAATTGACGTCTGTGGTCTAGTCGTTCGAGGGTCGGACTTCTGATCTCGAGGTCATGGGTTCGATTCCCACAGGACACAAATATTTGTGTCATGAACATGAGTGTTTGTGTTGGTCTGGGTGTTTCTTATGTATTATAAGTATGTATTTACAAAAAAAAGTATACAAGTATTATATCCATTGTCTAGTATCCATAGCACAAGCTCTGCTTAGTTTGGGACTAGATGGCGCTGTGTAAAAATGTCCCAAAAAAAATGTTTTTTTTTTTTGATTGTACAAAGTTCATAGGAATATCAAAGGAATATTTGGTAACTTGATCATGAGTCACCTGTTAAATACTCACTAATCTTTAATTCTTATCAAAAAAGTTCGCAAGAGTACTCGTAGAGTACACCTTTACAAAAACATTTTGATGAATCTATTCTCCAAGACTGCTCTGTTTGTGACGTTTGTTTACTTCAACGTACCTTGCTTGATTTGAATACAAGAAATATTTGGCAACACTTTCTTACTCTTCAATGTACGTTAAAAACGCCAACATTTGTACAGCAGCAGTAATCCTCAGCAAGTTCTCATGAAAAGTGATTGCTCAGCGGCTTTCGTCTTTTTTATCTAGTTTATTTTGAAATATTAATGGCGTGAGCATTAAGCGTATTAGTGCCCTTTGTTATTGCAGGGTGAGAGCCTGCATGGCCTGTGTTTTGCATACGCGGGACGCACCACGGATTGCACAAATGTATTCGTCAACACGTAAATAAATAATGATAAACAGTGTGATTTAGTTGTGGGAATTGATCAAGTTTGGATACTAGTAATAAAATAGGGTACTGATCTCTTTTGCAACTGTGATGATGAACAGATTAAAAAGCGTATTAATTAAAATAAAATAAGGAATGTTATGCAAATATATTTATAGCAACCAAACCAAAATGTGTAAATGAGAGTTATTGGATCCTAATCTTGCTCATTGTGACTGCAAGGACTCAGAGCAGTCCATATTCATACTCAGTCACACTTGCTAGTATGTCGAATACCTGCACGAGAGACAATATCTCCTTTTAACAAAGTTATTTGAAACATTGACACGATAAGACAAAAAAGAGCAAACACAAAATACAACATCGTTTGGCTTAGACAGTGGACACCCGAGTGCTAATGTTACCACCTAGGTAACCAAAGCAGAACAATTAACTATTTAGACTGGACTATATTTAATTAGTTCTTTTCGAACGTCAGACATTTAGACAGCCCGCAAAAATACTCACCCTTCAGCGCTTTCTAGTGTTTAAGCAGGAAAGAAGCAGCGCAACTAACTCCCCAGCAACACGTCGCTGTCTGCCACTTAATAGTCTAAATATTTGAATACAAACAAACAATCTAAATGTTGGAATAAAATTTTTGCCTCACGTCATGTCAGCTAGACACACCAACAACCGTTAGCATGAATATTGTAGTTCACGGCCAAGGTCTGATTCCTTATTCCAATGGTGAAGGAAGACATCGAATAAATTGCTTACAAACTCTTTTTCGTTTTTTCATAGTCAAAAATATTCAGTTGGACAGTGAGAATCATAAAAGCGTGTTGCATTTCTAGCGTTAGAAATATAAACATAACTTAACTTTTCCATTGCAGTGGCTACAGCGGCAATCGACTGATATTAGCTACCGTTCAATGAGCAAACATAACATTTTAATAAACCAGTACAGTACACGGAACGGTTAAAAGATCAATAAAGAGACGATATGAGCCCGCCGAGATATCTACGCTCACAACAATACATCTAGCGATAGTGGAGCGATGTCTGCCCATAATATTCTTTGGGGTGCATCTCATTTGGCTTAAGAACCAGCCTTTGTCAACAAAGTTGGGGGCGGACGGAAAAATCGATAGTGGCCACGAACGCAGGCCTCCGATCATCGCCGCTTGTCTCCCGTAATTCGTGTCTCAATTTTAAATTTTGAATGTTTTGAACTGCAAAGACGATTTCATCATTAAGAGCCAAAGCAAACAGGATACTTTTAGCATCGGTGATTGTCAATTTAGTCGCTTTTCATAAGCTCAGTGCTACGATTGAACTATTAACTCCACACATGTGATTGTTGCGTTTATTTCAGAAGCTAGATGCAGCGACTCTCCCTTGCTTGACCTTATGCTTTATGCTGATGCAGCATCGACATTTTGATACCGCAGTGGACTGCGGTATCAAATTTTCGATGCTAAAAGTATCGTGTGCTTTGGCACTAAATAAATAGTATTTCACTTTGAAAAAGGTCATATTATATTAAATGTGCTGGAAAATTCTCTACCAAGGTTGAATACACCTGGACTTACAAAACTATTTGACCTTACCTTATTTGACCTAATGTTGCAAACTTAACACCTAAAAGATGCAGTTTCCTGCACCATAAAAGGAATAAGTTCGTGAGAGTACTGTCGTATCTGTGGTTTAATGTTAGTCGTAAACGATTTTCAGATACTTTATAATGACGTAGGAATCGCATTGTACGATGCAAGTAGATGTGGGTTAACATGCAAATGAGTGAAACTTCGAACACATGCAGTTGCTAAAACAAACTATTTGTAATTTACTCTATTTTCTGTAGCATCGGTAGGTATTGATTTAAATCTCTAGAGGCACATTATCATTTGTAAGTTGGACTCCGCTAAAGACTAACTTAATGCAGATAACTTGTGATGAACATGTAGGTACTACATCATAACGCAAGTCCTGCAATAAAACCAATGTAAGGCCCAAGATCCTCAGGTTTGACCTTGCCTGAAATAAAGTTTTTTTTATTTTTTATTATCATGTATCGGTGGTTATACTTCTGAGCCTTAATTTCATAATATCTTACTCCCATAGATCATAATATAATGTTACTTCCCCCCAACCTATGGGATTGGCCCCTGAATCTAGAATTTAAAATTTATTCAAAGTCAAGGTCAAAGTACAAGACCACTACAAAAATTTCATTCGAAACAATCAGAACTTGTAAGAAACAAGACACCATATCACTTTCAATACAAAAAGTGATCGATTGTTATGAATAAATAATTAAAATAATAACTACGTATTGTCAGTAATGCCTACTAATCACAAGTTAGTATATCTCTTTGCATAGCAATACGGTAATTGCTAATCATTATACACATTACTTAATTAGACAATCAGGCACGCTAATTTTGATGCGTAACATGCAGTCTAGTGTATAAAAGAATTAATGTTTTATTCACATTATTAATTAGTCATTCGGAGACCAGTTGGATTTTTTCACTGAATAAACCAAAATCTAGTAAAAAAATATAATTATTTCGCGTTTTCTGAATTTTCAGAAATCATGGTGTTGGATGGCCGTTGGAGCAGAAGATTCCTTGAGGCCACGAATCGACAAACGCAGCGTAGGACGCCAGGTGGACCGACGGCCTGCTAGGTGATTTACAATCGTTCGAAAGTGCTTTTCCGAATACGTCAGAAAAGGCACTCGTATCCTCTAAACGATATTCGCAAATCCGAAATCGAAAATTTATGACAGATCTATTAATGATTAACGTCAATTTACAGAAACTTCCGAGTCTCGGATTTGTGAATAGCGTTTAGTTAGAGGACAGTTCGATAACTTACCTCACGGATTCGGAAAGGTCATTTTCGGACGGTTGTGAATAAGCTACCTGAAGAAGGTTACTGGGGGGACAAGATTCGGAAAGTGGTGGACCGAGTGTTGTGCCGCAACTTGAGAGAGGCCTTGCTATGTTCAGCAGTGGACTGCGATATGCCGAGTTGATTGATGGTGTCCATTGGAGTCAAAATGAAGTTATTACGATAGGAATAGTTAACCAAATTGATGAATGATTGATTGCTCGTGACATTTTGTAGTGTTTGCCTGCTACTGGCTGCGCTGCGACACAGGTTTGATTATGTAGATAAGTTAAGAAAATATTGTACCGTTTAAAGGTAAATTACCGATTTCCACAACATTACACTAAGCTTTTGAACTAAAACTGGTTATCCGAATAGATATTTTTATCGATGTTATAGAATTCATTACATACCTACATACATACATAATGTTTTAGAATTCATTGGAATTAAATATTTTAAATCACGTTGTTATAGAATTCCAAATTATAGCAACATATGTTTATGAGGACCTTTGACAAGATTACTTGGTCTATGATGAGGACATGGATTTTTTTTTCGTGGGGAAAATCCTCATGGACTCACTCCGCCTGGGGAAGGTGGAGTCAACTAGATTGTCTGTCTGTCTTCTTGTCCAACAAGTGCTTATTCCGCCAATCAGTTTTCTAAAGCCACTGCCTACATCTACCTCTGTTGAATGCACAGACATAGTAAAAAATATAGACTAAGTGCTGCGAACAACCATAGTGAAGTCAATAAAAACCGTGCTCCTTAATCAGTGCTCATGCTACACATGCACCTTAAATCGTGCTCACCCCTCTCAGTTCACATGTCGCGGCATCTTCCAGTAAGCATCGCGAAAACAAATATCCTTCAGGTGCATGGTGTGTACGTGAGCACTGGTTGTACATGAAGGAGCACGGTTTTTGTTGGCTTCACTATGGTTGTTCGCTGCACTTAGTCTATATTTTTTACTATATCTGTGGTTGTATGAATCTATAATAGATTCATACAACTACCTAATTAAAATATTCGTAAGTGTTAATTAAGCTGCAGTAACAGTATATTAAAATAGAATATCGTTACGGTTCTATTAATTATAATATATGCAAAGTTTTCACTAAACGCCGGATCATTTTTCACACTCACACGTGTGAAACGGTGATTAAGATCGAGCCGCGCACGCGCATGCCCACTGTGATTGCGTAAACCCGTGGTTACACTGTTAGCGTGAAGTAAATTGAACTTTAATCACGACTTTCTTGAAGAATTTTCTTGTTGTAAGCTAAATATGAATTGATAACAAGCAACATAAAATATTTTTGAAGCTACGTTTATTTTAAAAGCTGCAACTTTAAAAAAATACTGAAAACGGCAAAAGAATGAAAGTTGTTGTAGAGATTTTGTGTGTGTTAATCTCGTTCAATAATTATTGAAGAGAGAGAGAGAAGACGCTCGTGCCCAGCAGTGGGAAGTAATTGGGCTGATTATGTTATTCTATAACACTAACCACATCTCTTCTTATTTTGAGAAGAGGCCCGTGTCCAGCAGTGGGACTGTAATGGGCTGGTAATGTTATGTTAATCTAGAATACTAATAATATCCAGTTCATTAACTCTTCTCATTTTGAGAAGAGGGCCATACCCAGTAGTGGGACAGTAATGGGTTGACTACGTTATGTTATTCTATATTTTCTAGTTTCTTAACTCTTCTCGTTCCGAGAAGAGGTCCGTGCCCAGCAGTGGGGCAGTAGGTAATGAGCTGATTATGTTATGATAATCTATTACACTAACAATATCCAGTTCCTTAACTCTTCTCATTCCAAGAAGAGGGCCATGCCCAGCAGCGGGACAGTGATGGGCTATGTTATGTTATTCTATATTTTCTATAATACTAATAGAATCCAGTTGTATTTTTAGGAACCTGCAACCTGCATCCAACTAACAATCATGACCTCTACTTTGTATGCAACTTAATACAATAGAGGGGTCAAGCTGTATCGCTGGATCTACTCAACCTATTCAGATAAAACATACCCTATATTTTAAGTTAGACTAATACCAATACAAATGCTAAGTTTCATAACGATCCGTTCAGCCGTTTTCACGTGATGAGGTAACAAACAGACAGACAGACAGACAGACATAATTTTTTTAAACGATTGATTCGTGTTCTATAGCTTATTTCTAGTCCCCCTAGCCGGTTTTCGCGAAAAAAAACTCAATGTACAGACTTTTCGACCTTTACAGTTTTATTATAGTAACTAGCTTTTACCCGCGGCTCCGCTCGCGTTAAATTCTGCTAACCCACGTCAGTCCAGTCCAGTCCAGTCCAGTCCAGTCCAGTCCAGTCCATTCCAGTCCAGTCCACTGTCCCACTGTCCCGCTGCCCCGCTGCCCCGCTGCCCCACTGCCCCACTGCCCCGCTGCCCCGCTGCCCCGCTGCCCCGCTGCCCCGCTGCCCCGCTGCCCCGCTGCCCCGCTGCCCCACTGCCCCACTGCCCCGCTGCCCCGCTGCCCCACTGCCCCGCTGCCCCACCGCCCCACTGCCCCGCTGCCCCGCTGCCCCACTGCCCCGCTGCCCAGCTGCCCCACTGCCCAGCTGCCCCGCTGCCCCACTGCCCAGCTGCCCCGCTGCCCCGCTGCCCCGCTGCCCCGCTGCCCCGCTGCCCCACTGCCCCACTGCCCCGCTGCCCCGCTGCCCCACTGCCCCACTGCCCCGCTGCCCCACCGCCCCACTGCCCCGCTGCCCCGCTGCCCCACTGCCCCGCTGCCCAGCTGCCCCACTGCCCAGCTGCCCCGCTGCCCCACTGCCCAGCTGCCCCGCTGCCCCACTGCCCCGCTGCCCCACTGCCCCGCTACCACACTGCCCCGCTGCCCCACTGCCCCGCTGCCCCGCTGCCCCACAACTCCGCTGCCCCACTGCCCCGCTGCCCCACTGCCCGCTGCCCAGATGCCCTGCTGCCACGTTGTCCCGCTGCCCCGCTACCCCACTGCCCCACTACCCCACTACCCCACTGCCCCACTGCCCCGCTGCCCCGCTGCCCCGCCTCCACTCTGCCCCACTGCCCAGCTGCCCTGCTACCCCACTGCCCCACTATCCCCTACCCCACAGCCTGCCCCGCTGCCCCCCACTGCCCCGATACCCCCACTGCCCCACTGCCCCGCTGCCCCACTATCCCACTGCCCCACAGCCTGCCCCGCTGCCGCACTGCCCCGCTTCCCCACTGCCCCGCTGCCCCGCAGCCCCACTGTCCCGCTGCCCCACTGCCCCGCTGTCTCTCTGCCCATCTGGACCGCTGCCCCACTGCCCCGCTGCCCCGGTAACCCAGTGCCCCGCGGCCCCACTGCCCAGCTGCCCCGCTGCCTCACTGCCCCGCTACCCCACTGCCCCGCTGCCCCTCTATCCCAATGCCCCGCTGCCCCGCTACCCCACTGCCCCACTGCCCCGCTGCCCAACTATCCTACTGCCCCACAGCCTGCCCCGCTTCCCCTCTGCTCCGCTGCCCCGCTGTCCCACTGCCCCGCTGCCCCACTGCCCTGCTGCCCCACTATACCACTGCCCCACTGCCCCGCTGCCCCGGTAACCCACTGCCCCGCTTCCCCACAGCCCCGCTGCCCCGCTGCCCCACTGCCCCGCTGCCCCGCTACCCAACTGCCCCAATGCCCTGCTGCCCCACTATCTCACTGCCCCACTGCCTGCCCCGCTACCCCACTCCCCTACTGCCCCGCTGCCTCGCCACCCCACTGCCCCGCTGCCCCACTTCCCAGCTGCCCCGCTGCCCGCTGCCCCGTTACACCACTGCCCCACTACCCCGCTGCCCCACTATCCCACTGCCCCGCTGCCCCGGTACCCCACTGCCCCGCTGGCACGTTGCCCCACTGCCACGCTGCCCCACATCCCCACTGCCCCACTGCCCCAATGCACCGCTACCCCGATACCCCACTGCCCCACAGCCCCACTGGCCCACTGCCCCGCTGCCCCGCTGTCCCACTGCCCCACTACCCCACTGTCCCACCGTCCCAACGTCCCACTGCCACTGTCCTACTGTCCCACTATATCACTATCGTCCCGTCCCATGTCCCATGTCCTGTCCCATGTCCCATCCTATGTCCAGTCCCATGTGCCGTCCCACTGTACTGTCCCATGTCCCGTCTCATGTCCCGTCCCATGTTCCGTCCCCTGTCCCGTCTACTGTCCCGTCCCCAGTCCCGTCCCCTGTCCCGTCCCTAGTCCCATCCCCAGTCCCATCCCCTGACCACTCCACTCCACTCCGCTCCATCGTACATAGAAGCTTCGATCTGTCGGGTGAGTACGCAACCCACGAATTAATTTTTTTCTTTTTTTCTTTCTTTCTTTCTTTCTCAAAACCCATACCAGTTTTTAAGTCAGATCATCAGCTTTCACACAAAAAAAAAATCATCAAAATCGGTCCAGTAGTTTTAGCGTGATGCTGGAACAAACAAACAAACAAATAAACAAACAGACGTTTACAATTTTATAATAGTTAAGAAGATAAGATAATAGATAATAAGGCAATGACTACCGTCACATGAGAGTTGTTGCATAATCGCGGCTTTTTGTCTTACTGTGGGTGTGAATGTGTGCGTGCCAGCCCATACTTTCAAGCGAGCTGTCTTACTATGGGTGGTTCACTTTTTGTTTAACGTGATTCCGCCCGCCTTTTTTTATTCGTCCAAGATCAAAACAACATCAAAATATCGCACGAGTCTTAAAAAAGATATCCGACGAATTCAACCAATATTACGTAGGTACGCTACTTGTTATCAATGTGACCGCGTCTCAAGGCGCGTAATAAGCAGCGAAATGCTAATCCGCAGCATACATGTTTGTGTAATGAGGCTACTTGCTTGCTTAAATAAATATTGAGTGACCGCTCAACGCGCCGAGATAATCAATCTCTAGCATACCACTTAAAAAATCGTTAAATAATTACAAGTAATGGATTTTTGCCGTGTACAGGCACAGAAAAAGCTTCATCTATTACAACTTTGAATAAATACTTTCTCTGATGTGAAATATTTTATCTTATCTTGTGTGTATCAATTTATAAGTGAATTACTACTACATCATTAGAATTATGGTTTTCTTCTTATAATTAAACACTCATTAATGTAGAGGTATAAATACTACGTAAATTTCATATTGTTTGTTTAGATAACAGGACAAACAGAACTTTTACAACAACAAAAAGTTCCATTTATACCGTGTTCCGAATTCAAATCAGACACCCGCTTGGTTTATTACGTCGATATGTAAATTTTGTACAGCGTCACTACCCTTATAAAGACCCTGTTTGAATTGAAAATTTAGTTGAACGAGCGAGAGTAAGCCGACATTCAGCCAGTGCGGCCACGTCTTTCAGCGAACTCGCTGCTTCTCTAACGTAACACGCAAATAAAACCTTTAAAAATACGTAAAAGCATTATAGAACCTCCTTATTTGCACGTGTCATTGTAATTATGATAATCTGTGACTTGAACTACCCAAAAAGAGCGCGAACGTGATTGTTTTTAATCTGTGACATTTTGATCTGTCAAAAAGCGCGCGTATATGCAGGACAACGATTGGTTCGCTTCTGCCCGGTTGTAAAGGCGGTAAACGATAACGAGTGACGTGTCGCTTAGTATTTCGATCTGTCAAAATGTGAAAGAGACAGAAGATAACATTGGAGGGGGACGGAGTGATCGCGTGCATGTTACGGTTTACGTATCGTAAGTAAATAATTATATTGACTTTGATTGTAAATTGGACTTTGTCTCGCGATTGCATTTCCATGGAGTTAAACCACTACCTACAGATTTAACGGAAGTTAACATAAGTGTAGAATTTCCTAATATATATACAGAAGCGAATTATTCAACTTAAATTGGATTTAATTAAACCAAACTTTCTCCTAGTTAAGTGAGAGATGGTTAGATACCGATAAGTTTCTAATCAGATTTTGTGGCATTTTAATAAAGCGGAGATATGCCAGAATGTGTGTTTAGCGGGAGGCGATAACTCATAGAGAATGACCTCATCACGGTGCGGGAATGGCATTCGGTATGCGCCACAGAGTACGTGATACGACGACGTCGTCCCAGTTCGCGTTCCGATATCTTCATTATAACCTAATATCGCACTTATATTTGGATATTTTAATCCAAAGATAAGTAAACTTTTTATTCTAATAACGTGTCATAAAAAGCAATGTTACGTCATATTTACCGTTAGTGAGAGTTGGAAAAACCTCGTCGTCGTTTCTGTAAGGAGTATTTTTTCTAATCTATTATAATAGAAGAATTAATTAAAATCTCATTGCTGCCGTACGGTGCCGACTAAGCATGGGCCACCCCACTTCATCCCCAGGGTGTCATAATGGCAACTTGTTAGGGGCAGCAGCAGTTTACCTGCATCTTTTCAAGTTTGTTTTTTTAAAGCGTCTGAAAAATAGACCCGGCTTCCAAAAACTGGTACCTGGTAACTGGTACTTCTACGATACATTTTAGAGTTTCAGAACGTCATCAATCTTATTTCAAACCTGTGACTAATGTTATAAAACCAACGTAACGTTTCTGATCTTTATTTGACTTAATTTTAAAGTTACACCTGGATCTTCAGTTTCGCTTCATCACTCTGCTATCACTATTGTTACCGATTTTTACCTGTTACTGCCTGTCAGGATTGTCGTTCACGCCTTTTAAAGAATATACAACAGTTTTCTTTCATATTAAACGTCACAACTATTTATGAAAAATATTAAACAGACAGTTAGATAAAAAAAAAACAGATAAACATTTTATTGATAAAAAGTTAAAAAAAATTTTTTTTCATTTTTAGTTAAAATTCTGTCTGTACCGCGAACCAACGCAAACGCCCGACGCAAACAGAGGGGTGCTATGGATTTAACGTGTGTATCTGTGTATCTATCTGGCATCGTAGCTCCCAAACGGATGAACCGATTATGATTTTTTTTGTTTGATAGGTGACTAGATCAAGAGTGTTGTTAACTATGGTTCCTGGAAATCTTTTCAGCTGTTTCATAAGCTCCTTTCTAGTTGATGAAGGGACGTAAGCAACTTTCATAGGTCTGGTCGATTGAAAATTTGGTATCCTGTTACTTCAATGATATTGCAAGAACATAGTAAACTTAACCTGATGCTGCAGCATCACCTGGAATCTGCAGGACTCAACACCTCACCAACTTACAGCAGAAGTATCGTGTTTGGGCCATGGGACTGGTTTTAATTATTAAGTTATAGTTAGATGGTTGGAGAAACCACAAACAACGCCATAGAGGTGGCCAAATACCACATGAATACATACATGGTACATAAGAACCATTGATACGAAGAAGAAGAAGTTAGATGGTGATCAGGGTCTGATTATGTAGCAGGAAAGAAAAATGAAGATTACTTTCACTCGTTAAATCGATAAGAAATGTTGTTATACGATGTAGTACCGTTTGTGGCAAATTAGTGTATGGAATATGTAAAGTGAATGCCAAACAGTGGCGTGCATTGATTTTCGGCCTAGGTAGGCAGGCACTAAACAGACAGAGCAAGTTACTAGTATAAAATTTAAAAATCTCGTACACATACGTTTTAAAGAGACACTGGTAAAAGACCATTACATTTGAATGACGGCACCCAGTTAGTCCAGTTACAGTTGTATTAACATGTAATTGTCACAACATTTTACCTTTTCTTGAGTCAAAGACAGATTTGATTTCGTATTTGTCTACTGATATACACTTTTTTTGTTTTGTCAACAAACGAAAACTGACTGAAAGGGTTTCTCGTAATTTTCTAAACACATATACCGAGCACGGTAATTCATCCATGTTTACATAAGTTTCTTTACAAAAACCTTCACAAATCACAATAAAACGAACTACCTAATTAGTTTTTCTCTGTCTACGTAATTAATACACGATTTATGCAATTCACCCGTGCAAATAGAAACAATAATGTCAAATACTGTCATGTGTCAATGTCAACTGCCAATAAATTAGAGTTGGGCGTTATTTAACGTCGGTTAGAGAAAATGCTTAACAGGGTGATGATAATCGTTTTGTGTAAATAGTAGTTTTGTGGATGTAGTAATTTAGCGATTAATTTACGAACAAAGTTACAAAATAGATTTACGGAGCACGAAAACAACAGATTTTACACAATTATTATATTCAATTCATTATAACATTAGATAAATAACGTTATAACGCCATCGATAATTCGATATAAGAGTATACTATTTTTCGTTATTTTACGATAAATGTGTAGCAATGTACGGTCGACCGCATGTCATGGTGTCTGACACGATAAGAAGAAGTGGTAACAGTTTCGACATTGACAGCGTCTTTATTTCTTAAGCAGTAAGGATGGTTTTGTAAGTGTTACCACTGTCATGCAATCGACTGTACAAAAAAAATATTGTAATATATTTACCATTTACACTTAAATGTAAATAATATAAAACAATTACTATTTTTACTTCGCCATTATTTTTCTAATGTTGAGTATAGTTTTATTATAACGATCACTTTGTAGTTTGTATGGAAATAACTAGTTACACACATAACGGTTACGCGTGAAAAACGTTACGAACGACCCATGACGCGACGAGTCGACAAGGCAGCACCTGTAGAGCTGATATTGCGGATAAATAGCGAATTGTCAAATGTTAGTGTGTTACGCATGGCCGTAACGTGATTTATGTTTTTGTCGTATTACGTCGCTAAAGTAGTGTGCGTGTGTATATAGTTACGCCAAATGGTTTGATCGTGTGTGAAGTTACAGGCATTCGTGCGGCTGACCTGCCTAATGCCTGCACCTAGTATGAAGTTTCGCATTGAATTCATACATTATTATTGAATACCTATGTTAATTGTTTTTATTTAATACTCTGATTAATTTATTTAGTAGTAGTTAATATTTAATTGTAACGAGGTAGGCATTGCTTATTTGCCTATATGCAATGCACGCCACTGATGCCAAACCACCTTTTAAAGACGACGTCCATTAATTGATTGTGTTATTTTAATTAGCAGTTGAGCTCCTATAGTGTTAGGATGGCGAAACGAGCTAAAGGCCCACATATGTTGCGCGGTTACCTTTGCTTATAACAACTGCAATATCACCTAGGCTGTTGCATAAATGCTACTGCTACTGCAACTACTGCAAGTCACGTTAATATTGTGATTGCCATTCATCGGCAATGCCATCATTACTGTTTAGCAGCACTAATAGGTGTGGTGGTAGTACGGTCGACCGCACGTCGGTGGTAACACTTTGATATTAGCAGCATCTTTATTTCGTAAGCAGTATGGGTGGTTTTCGAATTGAAGTGTTACCACTGTCATGCAGTCGACTGTCTTTCCCCAGACCGGTGATATGATTGACTGCATTATGTTGAAGCTAATCAAAAGCCGAAATTGTTTTAAATTCCACAACAACAACATTAATTAACATTA
The DNA here is from genome assembly GCA_949699075.1 of Asteroscopus sphinx. Taxonomy (NCBI): domain Eukaryota; kingdom Metazoa; phylum Arthropoda; class Insecta; order Lepidoptera; family Noctuidae; genus Asteroscopus; species Asteroscopus sphinx. Next base: position 991,671 of record OX453006.1, read on the forward strand.
AAAACATTAACATGATTTTTTTTTTACTTTTTTTTTATTCCAAGTTAGTGGTCTACAATTTAACACTAATTATCAGTAGTTTAAAATTAAATTACATGATTGATCTATTTCACACACATAAAAAACGAACTCACTATAAAACAATGATTTTACAATTGTCAGTAGATATGCCATAATCGCCACGCTTGGCAGCCGGGTTCGCGATCGCAGTTTGTTGGTTAAATACTCAGAGAACGCTGCTGCCCATCCTCTGGTGAATCCCTTAGTCGCCTTTTACGACACCCATGAGAAGATATAGGGTGGTGCAATTCTTTACTTCCGGCACCACACGGAACCAAACAACAAAAAAAATGACAAATACTAAAAATAAAAAAAGTCTAAAACCAAAGAGAGTCCCCATAGACAGACATGAATTTTTCAAGGTTGTTCCTGCTCCATCTTCAAAACGATAATACATACTAACGTCAAACTAGGTGTGATTATAGTGCATACAATGTAGTTTAGCAAAAAATACTAAAAATTAGACATAATATGTGGTGGTATCTGCGTAAGAAAGTAAACTAAATCAGTGTCTATGGGGTATCTGGTCGATGGGTGGTACTTCAAGCCTTGCTGCGTGAGTCCGACTCGCACTTGGCCGTTTTTTTTTATATTTACCGATAAAATATAATTACAAGTTCCGCACATCACGTAATTTGGTTAAAAATGTTATTTAGTATGTAGGTACAATTGTTAATAATATGTTATCTTTTGATAATTATTTAATACGATTTGCATTAAAAAGACATGCTAAGATTGTTTACCAAATATAAAAATTCTAAAGAAACGGACTGTACCTAATAACACATATTGGATCGTCACACACGAAACATGTGCGTTCACGTTCCCAATCCACCGTTCGTTAGGTCCTCAATCGATGACTACTCCACATTGAATCCTGCAGCACCTACCTACCCTCGCTGCTCCTCAGCCTCGGGGCCCGATTACCATAACAAGACCCCTATTACGCACCTACGGCTATACGTGCGCCACCATAACTTTGCTGTTGCAACCACAAAAATCACTAACAAAACGTTCGGAAGTCCGATTTTCGTAGCGGTAAAAATAAGTTTGTAAAGTCTTTTGTTACTGTCAAAACTAGAATTTGACAGTCGAACGCTTCGTTTGTCAATTGCTATTGATTACTTACGGTGTAGTAGGCAGCCGGCGGCTAATTTGGGGGCTGTAGTTAGGTATTTTTCGTCGCTAACTAGATAACAAGTGGTTTTAAATTGGAATCTACATAATAATGCGAGCGGAGGGTAGTGTAATGAAGTTGTGAGGGTGCGTGCCGCGTCACTCATTCACTCGTCTCTCGTCTCGTCTGAACCCGTCTCGCGGTGACGTTATGTGCCAGTTATTTATTACATAACAAGCTTTTCGCCCGCGACTTTATTTACGTGAATTCCCGTTTTTCCTGTTCCCGCGGGAATTTCGGTAATTTCTCAAAACTGAATGAACTAAAATCGAAGAATGGGTGTTATTAAAATATTATTATGTATGCATAATAATATTTTTTATCTACACTCGTATCGTAAAATTCGAATTATGAACTCGAAAGTAATGTCATAATGACATACTTTACGCACATGCACCTGTAATGAATTTAAAAAGTTTCATTACGATACAGTTTGCTGAACAAAACAATGCGGTAATTTAATTTTTTTTCCATAACCGCACACTTCAGCCCAACTAAGGAGTTTTTAATGCCACTTCGACCCATCCAAGGAGTTTTCAAACCTTTTTTTTAGCAGTCGTACAGTTTGGCACCAATGAGTTCACAAAATTCAGGGTGGCGCCACTTGTCATACATTGAAAATTTTTATCGTTTAAAATCGCGTTTTTGGCAGAACTTTTGATTGTCATATTGCTTTTAATTATATTTAAGTGTTTACAGGCATATTTTTTGTATGATAAAACAGAGATTGACGGAATCCTGACAAGGATAGAAAATTAGTTCCGATTATAATGTTTTCGCCAGACTATATTTTATTATCTGTGTAGGCGCGCACCAGCGCGCGTGCGCGGCCGCGCGATACGGCCTACTGGATTTGGTGATCGTTACTTGTAAATGTATTGTTATTGTTTACGTTATTATTATGGTTTTGTATGTCGAAAGTTTTATTCTGGGCAAAAATATCCGACTACAGCAGTGATACTGAACTGAGGAGAATATGACCCCGCCTGAATTTCTGGATGCAGCAACGTAAATGACGAATAATCTTTTACCAGAGAAATCAAGAAAAACAACGACAATATTACCAAGATTTTGACTTTGGTATTTTATTTAAAATTGTATGAGTGTAGATAAAATAGTGTATGAAACTGACATAATTAGGTATTAAAACACTCGTGTGATACTATTAAAAACCTCGCCTACGGCTCGGTTTTTAAACTCACACTCGTGTTTTAATAACCCCTATTATGCAACAGTTTCATAAACTACTATTAATGAAGTCAGATTAAATCGTGTAAACATTCATAAACAAGTCTGTGATAATTATACCGAATGTGTTTCTTTATAAATAACTAACAGCCCTTTCCGGCTTCGCACGGGTGGACATGAAAATATAGCCTATGTTACTCAGGGTGAATGTAGCTTTCTAATGGTGAAAAAAAAATTGAAATCGGCACAGTAGTTTTTGAGTTTATTCATTACAAACATACACACAAAAATACTAATATTTCCTCTTTATAATATTAGTATAGAAATATAGATAGTATAGATAAAGTCATTGTCTCAAAGGAATTAAGAAGGAACACTGCAATGAGATTACAAAATCTTCGTTACAGTAGGTATTCGATCATAAATAACTTAGCTCACCTAGGTACCTACGTTATCTAAAGAACTCCAGTGCAAAATTAATTCATCTTCCTAGACCAAACTCTAGGTACCTAGAGTACCTAGATAATATTAAGTAAAGTTGTAGGTAGGCTTACATTTTTGTTACCTACCTATACCTACATTGCTTACCAAGTTTTCTAACTTTCCTTGAGGGTGCAGTAATCGATGGCTGCAGAATTTTAGTTGCTTAGACAACAGCCTGCTGGCACATCTTTTCTAAACAGAGCTAAAAATAACACCTAACCACAGAGCACCGTGACCTAACTTTCCAAGGTTAAGGAAAATTTGAAGTTTTTATTCACGCCAACAGATGGCGCTGTTCACAAAACGGCATTCGCATTTCTGTAAAAACAATTCAGTACACAGTCCACTAACCACACAAAAAACTATGTTATTTATCTTGTTAAAAATATAAAAGATCAACAGAACTGTAGCACCGCAGGCGAACAATTAAAAAAACATTGGTGGTACGAATACGAACGTAGGAAGAGCACGTGCTATAAATTATCAACATCCCATGATAAAACAAACGCGCCCGCAGTCCACCGCTGTTTGTGTTTGTCCCTTTGTTTTTAAACAAAACTTTGTGTTACCGCTTCACAACACCGTTTTAGAAGTAAAACAACATAACAAGCCCGAAAACTATAAATAAATATACAAAAAGTTGGAAAACATAAAAATAAATGCAAAAAGTGATTCTAGCAGAGCGTGGTTTCGATCCACGGACCTCTGGGTTATGGGCCCAGCACGCTTCCACTGCGCCACTCTGCTCTTGGATGAAAGGTTGAAATAACGGTATAGATTGTGCATATGTGTAGTAATGTTACTTTTTGCTTGTTATTTATTTTTAGTTGAGGTAAAATCGTCAGCACTTGTGATATTATTATATTCATCAAATCAAATGAATTGATGACATGACTGAAAACTAAGAAATTATAATAAAACAAAGTTTAACCGGGTTAAATCGCGTATATTATTTAAATTGGTTTTCCTTCCTGACGTTTCGTAAGCTTTGCAGCATTTCGTGGTCGCAGGTAGACTAAAATAACAAGCGTCTTTACAGATATTTCTAAAAAAATATTTTAATCTACCGTACAATATTATTAATTAAAATCGTTTCTAAGAATTTCATTAGTTTAACAATTTGAATGACTTAAAAAAAAATTTTTTTTTTTTAATGTTAAAAAATAACACAAAAGAGATTTTGGCAGTTACATTTAACATTCAAGTGTTTAAAACCACTTGAGAGTATTTCAATCGAGAGTGATGTGTACTTAACTCGACGGGGCTGGCAGAGTGGTGTCAGTAGCCGTAGGGCACTTTTATTTATTTCCAGGGAAATGAACGTGAATGCCACATCAAGTGGGTGTATTTTTTTTTATAAGATTGAAGTATACACCCGTATATGCTTATAATTTAAAATTAGAGTTGCTAAATGTATTTAAAAAGATGCTGAAGGAAAATTAGTGCCTAATAAATCCCATGCGCTCCAAATATTTTGTTCTCGGCAGATCTTTGTATTTATTATTTAAATAAAAACAATCTTCATTTATTTTTATCCAATGACGCCCACATTTTGGAACATGAGTCATCATTTCAGCCGAAAGATATCCACTGCTGGACATAGGCCTCCCCCAAGCATATGTATGTTGGGGGGATATGCCATAATCGCCACGCTTGGCAGGCGGGTTGGCGATCGCAGTTGGTTGGTTAAATACTCAGAGAACGCTGCTGCCCATCCTCTGGTGAATCCCTTAGTCGCCTTTTACGACACCCATGAGAAGAGATAAGGGTGGTGCAATTCTTTACGTCCGGCACCACACGGAACATGAGTAAATAATATAAAATAATAAATTATAAAAAAATATCAAAAAGTAAAAAAATCGTGCCATATTTCGCACACACAAAATACATACCTACCTACTTAACCAAACCGTTAAATAGTTATTACGACAAATGACGTGCCCCAGTGCGAGAATTAACAAATATGGCATATCATTGCAGACCAGGCTAGGGTGAAGGTCCCAATAATCGGACGCGGCACTTGCAACAATGGCACACCTCGGGGAGTCTGTGGACGCCAATAAAATGGTACAAAGACGCCCCGTGGTGCCGCTCAGCCCCACCATCGTTCTTTATGGTATTAGAACAGTTAATCTCGTAGGCTAGGGTGTCGACTTTATTGCTTTTTACGGCAGTCCTGTATTCCTTGCTAATCTTGTTGAGAAGTTGCTGTTTGATTGGTAGGGTTCTGTGACGTGTGAGGCAGATGACAAATAAATAGATATGTACCTAGAATGCTCCGTGAGGCTATTGAAATTAAAAAATATCCTAGTTTTAATAGAGAAGATGGTTGGCAGCTACCACCTGTTTGGAACCCAGTCCTAAAAATAATCAAGTCCCAAACAGCACGCAACACTGTAAAAGATAATGATATTGTGTGTGAGTGATTACTGCGTGCATCGAAACGATTTTAATTTATAATATGGTACGGTAGTTTTATTTATTTATAAATATCTGTAAAGACGCTTGTCATCTTAGTCTACCTGCGACCACGAAATGCTGCAAAGCTTTCGAAATGTCAGGAAAACCAACTTAAATAATATACGCGATTTAATCCGGTTAAACTTTGTTTTATTATAATGTGCAGTGATCGCGAAAACCTAATAAAGTATTAAATAAATAGCAGACAGATTATTAAGATAGACAGACAGATTATTGTATTCTATCCTTTTTTTTTTATCTATCCTTACAAAGAATTTTTACACAGAAGACTATACTTATTCGTTTCAATTACTTACTGCAAACACGCAAGAAAACCAACAGTGATAAGAAGATCTAAAACGGAAGGCAACATTATCAAAAATAGTAAACAACAAAATCTTTAAAATTTATCAAAAACCTAATAGCTTGTAGCCATAGACCAGTAAGCCTCTAGACGCCGCTTAGCTGGACACCCCCGGTCACAACGCATATGCTCTACCACTGCATATCATACGTCACTCCGCCAATCGGAACGTCACTCAGTCAGCGAGTGGCACCAATCATAAGGAATCATACCACCGAACTTTTGAGCCGGCCAATCATAACGCGCCGTCCGCCCCCCTGACCCCACCAACGTTTTACGACTGCGTTTGAATACAAAACTTTGTTTATGCGGAGTCTTGAAGCTTACTGGTCTGTGCTTGTAGCTCATTAGTACTATTTAGTACAACTTGTAGTACATGCATACATACATATTATCACGCCTGTTTCCCATTAGGGTAGGCATAGACTATAGATTTCCACGTGCTACAATCCTGACACACCTCTTTCGCTTCATCAACAACTTGTAGCCTTAACTATAATCTAAAAAGCTATATTATTTATTCCCTATTGGACAGCTCTTAACATTGTATTAAAAGTGACAAATGAACCCATGCTTCTACTGAAAATGCAACCAGCGAACGCAAAGGGTTGCTACGCTAAAGAGGGTGCATTTCTCTCGAATCATAAACCAAAATTAAAACTTTTCGATACATTACTCTCGCACAATAAAACCATTCCGCTTCTGACTAAATACTCAGCATTAAGGTGTCCTTAGTCAAATGACATTGCTTTTCGACACCCTGACTTAATTCATACTTCATTACAAGTAAAAATCAACAATATCCCCTTTAAATAAAGTATATTTTCGAAAAGCTGGAAGTATCGTATAGGCCGTATGTGTTGCTAGTTAGAATAAAAAAAATCTTTATGAATGGGGTCGGCGTGTGACGATGTTGCCCTACTTTAATATATTATGTCGGCAATTCTGCCAATTGTTTTATTATTTTTTCATATCGTTACTGCTGGCATTTTGTTAACATGTATCAGGCATTTTTTAACCCTTTTTCAGTAAAACGACCAACACGTGACGTTTGATGTTCCATTACATTACTTCCATCTTCCATACCAGTTGCTAAACACAATGGTGTCGACTCTCTTGTTCACGAACTAAACTTATTTTAAACTATCGCTCTCTTTTACTAAAAGTAGATACAAGAAAGGGATGGCAACCATTTTAGAACTGTCAAATTAGTTTACGTGTTACATTTCTTTGTATTTTAGTGGGCACGTTCCGAGATCACGAATAAACTTGTATGGAAATTTTAATTTCGTCTAATTTGACAGCTCTTAAATGGTTGCCATCCCTTTCTTGTATCTACTATTAGTAAAAGAGAGCGATAGTTTAAAATAAGTTTAGTTCGTGAACAAGAGAATCGACACCAATGTAAAAGTATCTAAATTGGAAGACTTTTAATATAAATCCCAGTTGGACCCAGTGTTTGTAAAACAAACAATAGTTACTGAGGAATGTTTTGTAATTGACTTGAGGCTTTACATTTAAGAGTTGAAAATAGCCCAAATGTCATCGAGTCTTATTAAAAACTAAAAGTAATATTCATCACAAACAAAATACAGTATTTACCTCCCCACATCTACCCCAGCATCATTCATAAAATAATAGTGTCCGTCATCAAAAGGGACGTTTAACAAATGATACGACGTACTTCTATTGTTAAATCTTTTGTTATTTTGTTCGTACTTTTGCGTGCGTGATTGTAAAACATCGTAAATTGAGATTTCTTTACTCAAGTTTGCTCTCTGAACTCTATGCTTTATAGTTTATTTTTCTGTGTCTCTGTCTTCATTACCTCTATGTTTTATTTTTACATGATTTGTAATACGTACAGCTAATAAGTCACATGTGTATAATTATTATTTTATTGCTCGCGATTCGAATGCAAGTCATGATCGCTTATGTTTGGGTGCAGTATCTTACTTTTTGCTTTCGTTTTTACTTTTGATCGATCCTCATTGTTTTGTAGGAGCGTAGGACGTATTATATTGTCAGTTTTGATTTGTGATGACTGTTTTATGTCTCCGTTTAACTTTACACCTTATTGTTAAGAGATAAGCGACAGTTTTTACGGTCTTTCATAGTCCTCATTGTCATCGCATCAACCTTTGCAATTGTAATTACTGGTACGGTCGACCGCACGTCAGTGGAACTAGTTTGCAATTGACAGCGCCTTTATTTCGTATGTGGTAAGAACGATTTTCTAATTCAAGTGTTACCAATGTCATGCAGTCGACTGTACCTACATCTCATATATTTTGCGATGATATGGATAATTCAAGAATATCATTTATTCGAACTTGTTATGCTTTCGTTCATGTCTTTCATGTTTGATATGGTATCTTTAGCTTCTTTAGTTATTCTAGTTGTTTATTTAGTATATTTACTTAGAGTTTTTGTTTCTTTAGTTTATTTTTTAGTTTTTTATTAAATTGTTCCAATTCTGCAAAAATATATTGCAAATTCCATCTTAACATTTATAAAAGTTTAAGGGATTATGTCTAACTGGTGAATGAGCAACTTTCAATATCGTTTGCCAGATTTGTCAAGCCTGGTGATTATAGCGATCTTGTTGGAGGCCTATAATCTTGTAGAACTTGTATGTATATACTAAGTTGCTACTTTTATTTTATAAGTTATTTGCAGCATCCACCTGTTTCCTGGTTCACATATCAGTTTTGCGTGTTTATATCATGATAGCAATATTTGATTGTTGATGGAGCAGAACGCTCATCTAGAAAAGAAAACAAAGCAAAACTACCTATACATGGTTATTTTTAATTCACCAATAACCTTTAAAGGATGACTGTACTCATCAATTTGAACAACTTTTACTATGAGACCGGCTCTGAAATCGTGCAAAAATATCATCCATTCCATAGAAAATGTTGTGTATCCAAAATGTCAACCATACCTACTATGGAACAGCTGTTTTTTTTTCACGATTTTGTATCTGTTCCCATAGTGAAAGTTCTTCAAATTGATGGGTACAGTCAAACTTTAAACGTCTTTTAAACTTTTGACGTCTGTGGTCATGTGGTTCGAGTGTCCGACTGCTGATCACGAGGTCTTTCGATTGTTCGATGGTTCGATTCCCACAGGACAAAAATATTTGTGTGATGAAGATTAGTGTTTGTGTTGCGCTGGGTGTTTCTTATGTATATTATAAGTATGTATTTACAAAAAAAAAGTATGTAACTACTATATTATTATCCATTGTCTAGTACCCATAGTACAAGCTCTGCTTATTTTAGGAATAGATATTGCTGTGTAAAAATGTCCTAAAATATTTATTTTTTATTTAAAGGGTTATTGGTGAATTTAAAATAAACCTAAATTAAACCATGTATAGGTAATTTCGTTTTGTTTTCTTTTCTAGATGATCGTTCTGCTCTATCAACAATCAAATATTGCTATCACGACATAAACACGCAAAACTGATATGTAAACCAGGAAACAGGTGGATGCTGCAAATAACTTGTCTTATCTAATTGATGAGTAAAGTCATCCCTTAAAGGATTATGTGGGTGTGTTTATCACCTAACTCTCTCCTAAACGGCTGAACCGATTTGGATGAAATTTGGTGTGTATATTTCAATGAGTTCCTGGCAGGTTTGAAAACACAATTGGACCCAGTAGGTGGCGCTGCTGTCGGTATGTCACTGATCTTCTCCTAAACGGCAGGGACGATTTTAATGATATTTTTGTGTATGTTTGAGTGAGTCCCTGCAAAGTTTGAATTCACAAATAGACCCGGTAGGTGGCGCTACAGTCGGTGAGTCACTGATCTTCTCCTAAACAACAATTTAATGTGGCGCTGCTTTTCCGGGCAGGATGACGTCTGCCGGGTCTTAGTTTATAATTATTTTATTACTACAATTCCCATACCACGCCCAGAACAATTAACAACACAGTCTCACAATATTCCAATGAGAACCTAATGGTAGTGCACATCATAACTCATCTAGTTATGTTTTACGGAGTGCGTTTTGTTTGGACCGTCAGCCAGTTCCATTGATAGCGATCGACACGCTTCTATTGTGCAGGCCTGGTCTTCAGACCCGAGGGTCTGCTCGGCACGTGCACTTCATTATTTTCGCGCCAAAATGTTCCAACAACGCTTTGTTAGGAGATTAGGCGCGAGGGGAGGTGTGAGAGTCGCCTCTTGTTTTCGTTTTGACGATACGTTTTGTTAAAATGTTTTATTAAATGTCCTTTGTGGTGGGCTTCTGTAATTATTATTAGCTTTCGTTTGATAAAACTCAGTAGATTAATAACAATGAATATGAATATTTGAGACATTTTACACAGCACCATCTAGTCCTTAACTAAGCAGAGTTTGACAATGAATATAATACTTTTTTTTGTTGTTGTAAATACTTACTTATAAAACATAAGATTTGTGTACACATTCAACAATAACAACACGTGGTGCCAAACATAAAGAATTACACCACCCTATTATTATTATTTTCTTTTTTTTCTTCTCATGGATGTCGTAAAAGGCGACTAAGGGATTCACCAGAGGATGTGAAGCAGCGTTCTCTGAGTATTTAACCAACCAACTGCGATCGCCAACCTGCCTGCCAAGCGTGGCGATTATGGCATATCCCCCAACATGCTTGGGGGAGGCCTATGTTCAGCAGTGGACGTCTTTCGGCTGAAATGATGATAAAAAATAAATAAATATCTTTGGGACATTTTTACACAGCACCATCTAGTCCCAAACTAAGCAGAGCTTGTGCTATGGGTACTAGACAATGGATATAATACTTATATACTTTTTTTTTTCTTTTTTTTTTCGTAAATACATACTTATAATACATAAGAAACACCAAGTTCAACACAAACAATTATTTTCATTACATAGATATTTGTGTCCTGTGGGAATCGAACCCACGACCTCGTGATCAGCAGTCCGACACTTGAACCACTAAACCACAGACGTTGGTTAAAACGTAAAATCTATTTCATAATTTCTTATCATCAACATCATCAACTCAGCCTATCGCAATCCACAATTTCTTATCACATTTATGTAAATTCTGAGTCACTGAAGCAAGCTGTCAGAAAACAGGTCATCTCATTACCATCCGTGGGTATCCTGAGAACAACTCAGGAATCATGTCAGGTCTATTATGCAAGTTCCGTTTGCAGGTTGCGAAAATCAAGATGTTTGTAGAAAGGACACCTGCCTTTAACCGATTCAGAAGCCGAAAAATTCAAGGTTAATAGATGATAATGAAATTGGCAAGGTGGCTGGTAGCAATTGGATGCGGGTGGCCGAGGATCGATGTCAGTGGCGTGCCATTGGAGAGACGCCATCTAACTGCGTGCGACATACCTTCTGAGGGTTGGGATGAGCTCGCGCAACAAAGAGATCAATGGTGCAACTCTGTGAACAAGGCTTTTGAGGCTTTCGAAGAACGCCGTATGCAAGACCTCGGTGAAAAACGCCTCAGCAAAAAGAACCGACCAAAGCCTTCCTATACCTACACATATAACTATTCAGGTCAGTTGCATTGTGCGCCTTGCAACAGTACCTTTAAAACCAAACGCTAGCCACCTCTGCTCTCATGTCCGGAGCTAACAAGGTTCGCCGTAGACGGACATGTCATCGAGTACATTATCATCATCATCATTGGAGAGACCTATGTCTAGCAGTGGACTAATATAGGCTGATGATGATGATATATAGAAGAATAGAAGATTATAATAGAATAGAATTAGATCAGTATCCATTTTATTATATACTAGCTTTTACCCGCGGCTTCGCTCACGTTAAATTCTGCTTACCCACGTGACGGATCCTGTTAATTCAGTCCAGTCCAGTCCAGTTCCATCCATCCATCCATCTATCCTTTCATTCGGACCATCCAGTACAGTCCAGTCCAGTCCAGTCCAGTCCAGTCCAGTCCAGTCCAGTCCAGTCCAGTCCAGTCACTATCCCACTATCCCACTATCCCACTATCTCACTATCACACTATCCCACTATCTCACTATCTCGTCCCATGTCCAGTCCCGTCCAATGACCCGTCGCGTTCCAAGTCCCGTCCCATTCCATGTCCCGTTGCGTCCCATGTCCCGTCGCGTCCCATGTCCCGTCCCGTCCCATGTCCAATGTGCCGTCTCATGTCCCATGTCCCGGCCCATGTCCCGGCCCATGTCCCTTCCCATGTCCCGTTCTGTCCCATGTCCCGTCCCGTCCCGTCCCGTGTCCCGTCCCCCATATCACATGTCCCGTCCCGTCCCATGTCCCGTCCGTCCCATGTCCGGACCCATGTTATCAATTGTTCAGCAAATCAAATTTGGTGACACAACGACTGCAGCGCCACCTACAGGGTCCATTTGTTAATTCAAACCTTGCAGGGACCCGGACTCAAACGTACCTACACAAAAAATATAATTAAAATCGTCACTGCCGTTTAGGAGATCAGTGACATACCGACAGCAGCGCCACCTACCGGGTCCAAACGTTCTTTAAATTAGAGGGGACCCGAGTTTACCATACCGAACGGGACGAACATCAAATGTTTGACAGGTGGGAACAGTTTGTATGGGAAAATAAAATTGATTTTTTTACCATGTTCCTCACAAATTTTCCACAATTTCTAACCTTTTAAACCTTCCCTGGACTTCCACAAATATTTTAAAACCAGAATTAGCCAAATCGGTCCAGCCGTTCTCGAGTTTTAGCGAGACTAACGAACAGCAATTGATTTATATATATATAGATTTCTGTTCCATTTATAATAAGAATTAATTTAATAAGTTAAGAGAGTTTAATTTCTCATCAATAACAGTTTGTCGTAACGAAACAACTGATATGAATGAACCGTAGTAAACAGAACAAGTTTTGGACTTTGCAAAAGACAAGAATTATGAACCATGAATAAGCTCCGAAATATAGCCAATTCATCGCGAACACAATGGCAGAAATCATAAAACACTACACAAGGACGACGATCGTAACAATCACCCTAGCCATATCAATAGCGGGTTAGTTTATTCCGCTTTTTCGGCCCCTTCATTAATGGCCCCAATACGAAAATATTGAAACACAGAACCAGTACTATTATACCGGTGGGCGGTACCGGCCCATATTTATTATTTTTGTCACCATTGTACGCGCTGGGATTATAGCCAGTATTTAGATAAAATTGGGGATAAGGTCCGCTAATCTGGGCTTTCACCCTATTGTGGTAATGTGCTATCGATTTATTTTTTGCTTGTAGCAGCGTTGTGACCTAAAACAACGCCAGAATTGAGTTTTATATAGTTGTCCTAAAATTGGCCACAAAAATCCGAGCATTTTTGATAAAATTGTCTGACAAAATGTCTTAGAAAATGTCTTCTATCCTAAAAATTATTGTATGCCCAAAATGGGCTGATTGATGTATCTAACTAACACTATCAAGATGTATCATAACAACTGTAACCACTCAATCAGAAACAATAAAGTTTACTTACTTACTTACTTACTTACTTACTTAGGTTTTCACGATCACTACAGACAACGGTTAAACTTGTTTCATTAAATTGTCTGAAAGCCCATTTTCCGTAGCGTAGCTTTTGTATATTTGCATCAACTCAGCCTATCTCAGTCCACTGCTGGACATAGGCCTCTCCCAAGTTGCGCCACAACGCTCGGTCCTCTGCCTTCCGCATCCAGTCCCCCCCAGCCACGTTCTTTAGGTCGTCGGTCCACCTGGCAGGGGGGCGCCCTACGCTGCGTTTGCCGATTCGCGGTCTCCACTCAAGGACTCGTCTGCTCCAGCGGCCATCGGTTCTTCGACAGACATGGCCAGCCCACTGCCACTTCAGCTTACTGATTCTACAAGCTATGTCGGTCACTCCGGTTCTTCTCCGGATAATCTCGTTTCGGATTTTATCCTTCAAAGAAACTCCAAGCATAGCTCGCTCCATAGCTCGCTGAGCGACTTTAAACTTGTGGACTAGCCCTACTAGTGTGTATATTTGCATGCTTGTGTGTTTTGTACATTTGAATTAGCTGATTATAGATATCGCTCTAGTATTCGAAAGAAAATGTACCTGAATTACCAAGTCTTCAGCTACAGTTGTAAATTATTTTCATAAAATCAAATTTTATACATAAAATTAATAATTGAATAAAGTGATTTTAGTCTGCTTAATTTCTTCTAAAGGAATGCACCGATTAGTTTTTTCTTTTTTTTTTCAAAACTTTGAAAATAGAACAAGAACCTCGCGCGGACGAATTGGAGCGACTGAAAATTAGGAACTGTTGAATTAATTTGTGTATTGTTTCCTCGCAAATGAGAGAAAAGTACTATACAAGTCTCGGCCAAAATAGCAATTAACGGCCTCGTTTAGTAAAAAAAAAAATATCACTTGAGAAGTGCTCGGCTTCGCCTCCTACTTCCAATATTACTCGGTCATCAATTGCTTTATTTCAGGCCTTGACAGTAATGTACTATTATGGCAAAACGTGAGCTCATAAAAGTGACCTATGTAGGTTTTTTCTACCACTCATCTTAATATTATAAGAAATAGGTAGGCCCTAGTGCCCTAGTAACAATATACACCAAAACCTTTCATTCGCGATCTACACTACACGCGTTGTCTTGCACAAAACAGGCGTGGGCGCAAATCTTATGCCGTTTTACGACACGTTTACTGCCCCGAGATAATCGTTCACACAATATTATTACGATATTGTCTGTTCACGGCTTTATACGACTTGTGTGTGATTTGTGAATAATAGCGTCTGAGACCACTTTGAGATTATATTGGGTCGATGAATTTTAGATTTTAAATGTGTAGGTGCTGATATAAATAAATATTGGTCATTGTGCCATATCCTTCCTACAAGTTAAAAATTGTGGTACTTAGGTCATTGGCGACGATAAAGACTAGTGTTGCGCAAAGTTTTGTTTGCAGTCATTCGGTCTTGCATTTTCGCAAGACCAATGGAAGACGTAAGACTGCAAGACCATAACTTTGGACAATTTGATAAAGACGACTTAAGCACTATCTATATTATGATAAAATAAGTTTAACCGGATTATATCGCGTATATTATTTAGATTGGTTTATAAATAATATACGCGATACAATCCGGTTAAACTTGTTTTATAAAAAATGCTATAACGACAGCAATCTGCGTAAATCTAGGAAGTTATCATATCTTGAATAAAAAATCCAAACTGCCGGACGTGCTACTTAACTAGGTTCTTGAAATGAAGTAGATACATAGTAATTTAAAATGAAAAGAAGTACTAAAAATAAAAAGATTGTAAAATAAACAATAGCACAATAAAATAATCTCAATCAATATATAATCTCTCTATCGCTCTAAGGTTTGCTGTTAGAAAACTCAGTTCTGAGTTAAGCTCGCCGATGTACATAAACTTTCCTACTGTAATATAAATGTATATCTGTGTGTACAATAAAGAATAAGAATAAGAGCACTTTTTGCTGAAATTCATCCTCTGCTCAATCTAATAACATTTCAAAATTCAATTCGAATCAGCAGTTGGGGCCAATTTATATCAGGATATAATCTCAAAATAGTTGGTACTTTGGCACTGTCCCCAGTCACGTACAACATTAGCACTACACTGTGCACTGTCGTATAACCCTTGAAATTCCGCCCCGGGTCAAAAGCGACCCCTTCACTCCACAATATCAGATCAAGGAATGTCTTTGAGAAAATTCACAACGACGCTTTAGATGGCGCAACTTTGAATAACTTATTCTATTCCCGCACTACATACTTGATCGTGTACTAAAAGTACTTACAAAATTCCGTCACTTTGTTCACATAAGTTTTTTCACAAGGTTTTACAACCAATTTATTTATTACAAAAAAAAAAACTATTTTATTTTTAAGTATCGAAATAATCTATGTTGGTATAGTATATAAAAACGCACCTATTTTTTTTTAAATTAATCTTAATCTAAAGTTAAGATGGATACATGTTTTCTTCAGTACCTTATGATATGTATCTTTCACTAGAACATAATGCCCTAAAAACAATAATTAATTACTTTCCTCAGACCCCATAAAGCTCCCAAAACATATTTTAGCAATACCGAATGACCGGTGTGTCTGATCAGAAATCACAATTGAATACAGTACAGGCTGCAGCCAAATTCGGTGGAGGTATGAATATGATTCACTTTAAACGCAAGCTACTTGTATTTTTGGCGGAAGCAACACAAAAATATACCCATTTAGAAAGGTAAGGACGAAACGTGTGATTTATAAATAAATTGAGTTGATAATTTGCACCAATCATGCAAATTATAAAGAATATCTAAATACTGGTTTTATTCTAACAATGTTAAAAGAATTACCAATCGAATCGAAAAATCAAATCTTCGATTGCAATCGCAATCGTTCTAAAAATTATTCCACAAAAAACTTGCCCACTTATCTAAACGGTCTAAAGCACGTCTTGAACATCAAAAACAAAACTGAGTACGGAAAAAATCATTACTTGTTCGTATTGTTTTGAAAAAGGCCGCCCTACGAGTGGTGCCGGGCGGGTAGGCTAGGGCGGCAATCAATACACGGCGGTACCCGAGCTGAATACTAAGCAAGCAGGTACTGCTGACTGCGTCTGCCAGCACGTGCAGTTTCCCTACACATCGATATTCAGAAGCCGTGTTTTGGTACTAATTTTTGGATTAAGGAGTGCAGCGTTAAGTGTGAGAAACGTTTGGGAATGATAATGTAGTTTTTTGTGAAAAGTTTTTAGTTTATAAATGCAATGGATGCCTTTGAAATAAACCGCAAATAAAGCATTTTTATTTCAAAGTCAAGTAACCAAATAGATTTAAATTCAAACAATATCAATAACATTTTGGCACCATACTCTTTTGAGACAGAAGAGTAAATATGGCTTTGCAAGATGATGTAACCTAGATAGTGAATCAATAGCAGATGGAAAATCTTAAACACTATGTTAAAACGAACAGATAACCCGTCCAACTCAAACAATGAGTCAAACAATGAAGCACTCATCTCGAGAGCCAATCCAATCATCTCAAACAGTAACTGTCTGAGATAACAATACTCTTACAACCCTTGAGAATACGACCAAATCAACTTAGCGCTACATCCAGCGCCCTTGTTGACTTTTGACGTTTCACTATATTGGCTATGTTATCTTAGTTTACTTAATCAACGTTGTGCGCAACCGATTCGGTGTGTGGTCTCCGGGGGGCTCTAACCGGTTAACCGGTCCCTCAGCGGGCTCGCCCGGACGCGGCACAGAAGGGGTTTTCCTCCATAACACCGCTCTGAAAGGAAAATATTCCTTATCTTTTTAATTATGGCACAGCGTCGACTGTTCCGCTACATCATCTGTTTTAATTTTCTCACTGTCCTTGGGGAGAATGATAATGTAATATGTGAATAGCTGGATTAATAGTATAGTCGTTTACTTTTGTGATATAGGTATTATAAGATATCGGGTATTATTAATTGTTTTCTTGATAGCCCATAACGCTACGTTACACCGTATGAATGTAAGACGTGGGTTTTTAATATAGTAAGTAATCTGTATACAACACATTAATGCATAAATAATTTAAACAAAATCATCATCAATTCAAATAAGCTTTGCTTATATCAATTGACGTAGTTGATACTGCTTTTTTCTTTATTTCAATGCAACATATAATCAGAACATTAATTCTCAATTTTGCAGTAACCACTGCCATTCGGCATCATTTTCCCGACAGGCAAGCAGCCCTCAAATCTGGTGTCAAACTACATCCCATCTGTCACTGCTCGGCCGTCATAAAAACTTAATAAGTGATCCGTCACCATAAAATAACCATTAAAAAGCCGTCGGACGCTTTTAAAAATGCATCAAGAAATGAAATTGGTACTTAATTACCAAGAGAATTCACGGATCGGATTTCAGTGGGGCCGACTGGGGTGTTACTTATCACGCGAAATACAACCAAATATTATATTATTCTGCAACCCCATATCTAACTGCACCAGTAAGTAGAAATATCTGTGTGATTACAGATCTCTTATTTTACATAAATGATGCTATAATATTACAAAATTACGATAGAAGTTTTTCGAACTTTTTCGTTTTTAGTTACTTCTTCACTTAATCTATTTCTTGTTCATGTATATCCTCTCATTCTTTTGTATATGTCTCAGTTGTGTCAAATAAATATTTTTCTTTCTTTCTTTTTATCCTGAAATAACTGTAAAATTCTACAAAAGCTCTGATCAAAGAAAACCCCCATCATCTCATAAAACAACTCCACCATTTGCCCCGTCATCAAAAACCGAACGTCAATACAATTCATCTTTATAACGTCAAACCCTAAATACTTCACGTTGATATGTATGCAAATATTTACTATCACAGCACATAACAGGTACGCATATACCCCGACCCTGTTCACGAATGAACGCTTGACTGACTCTTAACGAATCATTCGCCCTCTGTGCCGTAGGTATTAGGTATAGCGTAGGATATGAACGGATCTCAATTTGAAATTTGCACGGGGTCTGTTTTGCCCCCGCGTCCAATACGGGGACTAAGGGGAGGGAGCGCAGTGCTAGTGTTAATTGCGTTTCTGACGGTTTATGATTTACGTTTGTACTTTTGTGATTGTTAATTGATATTTGGGGGTTAATTAATAGCGGTTTGTTTTAGATGTTCTTGTGAAATTGATGTAGGACCTATTGTTGGTTGTACAACAGTTTAGTTACATACCTACAACTTGATGATGAGACGATAACAATACCTTTTACAAATATTCATCATGTTAAAATTTTATTTTTACCATACATATTTTACACACAGACATAGTAAAAAATATAGACTAAGTGCTGCGAATAACCAAAGTGAAGCCAACAAAAACCGTGCTCCTTCATGTACAACCAGTGCTCACGCACACCGTGCTCACCCCTCTCAGTTCCCATGTCGCGGCATCGTCCAGTAAGCATCGCGAAAACAAATATCCTTCAGGTGCGCAGGACCGGTCGTTGTGGCGATGCTTGGGGGAGGCCTATATCCAGCAGTGGACGTCTTTCGGCTGAAATGATGACGCAAATTTCCTTAAAAGACTTATAATAGAACAAACCTAGTTCCATCAAACCACAATATTACATACACTAAACCAATTTAAAAACTCAATAAACGATCAAATAACAAACTAAAACGGAAATAATAATCGAATACGCATCTCATTATCGGTCGTTTTAAACTAAGGGACGAAATTATCCCTTTGCATTGACAAATAACAGGCTGGCGACTTCCTTGTTAACTTTCAATGTGTGGAGGAAACACACATTTGTCAAAACCTGCAAGGTAATTTCAACTTTATTTTCAGAATTACAAAATTTAGATTTGCTTAATTACGAAACTGTCACATAAGTCACCCAAAAATGTGACACTGAACTTTATTCTAAACAGTTTTAAGTTGAATTTAGGTTGCATATCAAACTTTGAAGGTCGTACTACAAATGTTTTGCGGTAGACCGTCATGAGGCTTGCTCAGAGGCGTCAGCTTGTATGATAGGATTTGTGTATGGAAGTATGAACTAATCTCCCTCGGTGGCGTTGATAACTCAATAACGGCGCATAATGAGACGGCCTTTGATGGTCCTGGGCCCTCTCTAGGGGAGGTGACAAAATCCTAATTGTAGATAAAAAGATAACTTCATCGAGGATTACTTTGTGTTTTGTGCAACTTGCATTGGCTCTTACAGCTTATTTACATAAGCTTGTTTACCTATGTGTGTAGTTAATGGGTTTTCGGCTGTTCTTTGTAAAGGAATGGGAATTGCGGTGAAAAGTGCAGTGTTCTTAGTTATGAGTTAGTTTATAAATCGATAATATGGCAGTTTAGGCAAAGAAGATGGAATAACCCACGCTAGTAAATAGTGTTTGGAATCGCAGATAAAAATATAAGTTTATAGCGCGTACCATAAAAACAACTCCCCGCGCCTCTAGGCTTCGTCGCATGCCAGCGAAGCTACGGGACTAGTTGCGACTTGTCGTCCCAACCCTATTCGCTGTATGCCGCCACGTGGCAGTTGGTTACATACCCCCGCGAGTGACTCACGCGCATCCTTGCGCCTCGCGTGCTTAATATTTGTAACAAGTTCTTTGTATTATCTTTTACACCTAATGTTTTATACTTAACCAATAATAATTACAGTTTTACACGCATATCATATACTCGGAGTTTCATTTGGTTTAAGGATAGAACCCCGACTATATCTGGCGCTCAACGTTCGGCCGTATTTTGTGTTAAAAACGGATTTTTAGACATTGTTCCGTGTATGACTGTTGTTAAGTATAACAATATCTGTGTAAAGACTCGATAAATAATGTTTGAGTGTCTAAAACAGTGACTTTCTGGGGTTTTTTCGTGCGGCGTTATATACTTGTTATATACCTACCTCGCCCACGCCGCCCGCAGTTTCGTTACGTTTTGTGTACATAGAACATTATTATCATTGAACTTTTAACATTTTTGGTGTAATATAATGACTTTACAGTGGATTTTGTGTTACGAACTAGTTATTTCATGTTTTTAGTCGTTCTAGTGCCTATTTATTTCCTAGAACAGTCGTGTAAGTACCTAGTTGGAATCCATTTTGTAATTGAACATTCTAGAACATTCATAAGTTTGCAGTGCTTATATTTTACGAACTTGATTTTAGTGCTCACGTTTAGTCATCCTAGTTTATAGTACTTTAGTTTAGGTTACCTAGGATAGTCGTGTTGTTGCAAGTCGTAATCCTGTGAACATTTGTGTACATTATATGCAGTGACGCTTCGTGCGAGCTTAAGACTTTTAGTGTAGGTAGATTAGTTAGGATACCTAGAACACTAACTCGTGTCGAACATTATTGTAAATAATAACTTTTTTTGTTTATAGTGTCTTGTGAGTTAGAGACCTAAAGTGAATTTAATTGTGTACCGTTTAAATATAGGTTTAGAACATTCGCGTAAGTTTTTATGAACGTTATTTACGTACTTACGTGTTGTGTACGAACAGTTGTCGAACTTTAGTGACGAACTAGGTTACCTAGGTACACTATTACTTATTTGTTGTGTCGGAACTTTGTATAGAGTGCATAAACAGACATGGTGTTAACACGGTCGCGTGCTAATAGTGCTTCGCGTGCTACGGAGCAGCCTGTAGTCATGAACACTACGGCTGGTGAGCAGTTAGACGGTGCTATGCCGTCTACTTCAGATGGAGGCGCATTGTTCGTTGACGTGCAATCGTCGACGCCGCCGCTGGCAGGACGTGCGTCCGCCGGCGCCTCAGCCCCATCACCACCACCACTGTATGGGCGTGAGCTGCCTGGCTACTCGCATATGGCACAGCACGGGCATGCTCCGCCCGTCGCCTCACCGCAACCACCGATGTCCGCACCCATTGTTATGACGGACCAACAATTGGTATTCCTATTGCAAGCCTTACGGTCGCAGCCGCCTACACAGGGCGCGCCGCCACCGCCGACGACGACTGTAAGTACAAACCTGGCTAATTGTACGGCGAGATTTAATGGTGCTGGCGATGTTCTGGCATTTGTGGATGCTGTCCAGATTTATAAAGACTGTGTTGGTGTTCACGACGATATTGCTTTGAGAGGCCTGCCAATGCTGCTCACAGATTTTGCGGCTACCTGGTGGCAGGGTGTAAAACATTCTGTTGCGAGTTGGCAGGAGGCCAGTCATCTTCTTCGACAAACATTCTGTCCACGTCTCCCACCTCATAGAATATACAGAGAAGTGTTTAGTCGAGAGCAGGGTGAAGAACGGACAGATGTTTTCGTGTGTAGGGTAAGAGCTCTAATCGCCCAACTACCGCTGCACACGCTACCTGAGAATCCAGTACAGCTGGATATGGTATATGGCCTACTCCATAGGAGAATCCGGGAGAGGGTAGCAAGGAGTGCCTTCACTTCCTTCGCAGAGCTGCTACAACAGGCTCGAGTGGTGGAGGATGTGCTCGAAGAAGTGTGTGCTGCTGCACCCGTTAAAAGAACCACTTCTGCATCTACCGCCCCGCCGTCTCATATTACTAGACCTGCTTCGACTCCATCAGCTTGTGCTTCGGTGAATAAAGAAGATAAAGCACCGCCAAGCAAGGCTAGACCTAGGTGCTCATTTTGCAAGATGTTCGGTCACGTTAAAGATAACTGCCGTAAACTTGAAAACAGGAATACGCCGACTGCGGAACCAGTTAAAAGCGAACCAGCCGCGGCCCAATCGGAACTGCGTCCGTCCGTAACATGCTTCGGTTGTGGTGCGCCCGGTGTGATCCGGTCGAACTGCGCAGTATGCAAAGGAAAACGCACTACACCGCCGTCCACGACGACCGCGTTCCAATCAGTGTCCGTAGGTGAAACCGCATTGAATCCGCGAGTGCGCCCTATCTTCAATGTGCAAGTGTTCGGTGCTGTAGGTACCGCGTTACTAGACACGGGTGCGAAGCAATGCGTTGCTAGCGATAGTTTAACAAGACATTTGCGGGCCAATGGCCAAGTGTTTAACAGTGTAGAGACAAAATTAAAATTCGCGGATGGAACCCAACGGGTTCAAACTGTTGAAACTGCCTTAGTAAATGTAAAGGTGCAGGGAGTTGCAATAACAACACTCTTTATGGTCTTGCCCGGCGCAACCGATTCATTACTAGGAATGAATTTCATAGAGGACGCTGGCATGATACTCGATTTCGATAGGAATCTTTTTTCTTTACGCTCTACAGGGTTTTATGAGATACAATATGAACGCGAAGATCGCGTTGCGGCCAGTTCTACGATGGGCCTCCGCGAGTGCGAGGGCGTTCTCCTACCACCAGCCGATAAGACAAAATTGGCTGCACTGCTAGAGGAGAACACTGATATCTTCAGTGCAGGGGGAGGGCCTACGCCCTTTGCCTTGCACAGGATTGATACGGGGAACGCCGCGCCCATCTCATCGCCGCCTTATCGGGTGTCACCCGCTAAGAAGGAGATTATAAAGGCTGAAATTGATAAGATGTTAGAACTGGAGGTAATAGAAGAAGCTGAGTCAGAATGGGCTTTCCCGGTCGTGTTAGTGCCCAAAAAGAATGGTGAGACCAGATTTTGCGTCGATTATAGGAAATTAAACGCTATCACGCGAACGGACAAGTATCCGCTGCCATTGATCGACGACATCCTGTCATCCACAAAGAGCAATTGTGTAATGTCCACCATTGATTTAAAATCAGGTTATTGGCAAGTAGAGGTAGCCCCAGAGGACAGACACAAAACTGCATTCGTTTCGCCGTTCGGAACGTTTCAATTTAGGCGCATGCCATTCGGCTTAAAAAATTCGCCATCCACGTTCCAACGATTGATGGATCGGTTTCGTGCTGGATTAAAGGACGTAACAGTCGTGGCGTACCTAGATGACATCCTGATAATTTCAGATAACCTGGATGTGCATCTACAGGATCTAAACCAGGTATTTGATCGACTACGTCAATTCAACCTCAAGGCAAATCGTGAAAAGTGTGTATTTGCCAGGGAACAAGTTACGTACCTTGGCCATGTAATTACGATCCAAGGAATCGAACCTGATCCCACGAAGGTCCAAGCAGTTGTGGAAATGGTACCTCCTACTAATCTTAAGGAACTTAAAAGCTTTCTGCAAACCTGTGCTTGGTTTCGCAAGT
Source organism: Asteroscopus sphinx (assembly GCA_949699075.1). Classification (NCBI taxonomy): domain Eukaryota; kingdom Metazoa; phylum Arthropoda; class Insecta; order Lepidoptera; family Noctuidae; genus Asteroscopus; species Asteroscopus sphinx. The sequence goes on from OX453006.1 coordinate 1,015,118, forward strand.
TTATCCCTTACTTCTCTGAAGTAGCACAACCGTTGACCGACCTCACCAAGAAAAACAAACCCTGGAAATGGGGAGAAAAGGAGGTCGATGCTTACAACGAGCTCAAGCGAAGACTCACAACGAGTCCAATCCTGCGCCAACCAGACTTCGAGCAACCATTTATTCTGCGCACCGACGCCAGTGCCTATGCCTTGGGTGCAGTGCTCGTGCAAGGTCCAGATCCGAAGTCTGAAAAGCCTATTGAGTATGCCAGTAGGTTATTAACGGCAGCAGAGCGGAATTACTCCACGACGGAGCGGGAAGCGTTGGCTGTAGTGTGGGCCCTAGATAAGTTTCGTGGTTATCTCGAAGGCGCCCAAGTCCGTGTTGCAACCAACCACCAGCCTCTGAAGTGGCTATTGTCTTTGAAGACACCAAGTGGCCGCCTAGCTAGGTGGGCCCTGAAAATTCAAGCTTACAACCTGGATGTTGAGTACACTCCGGGGAAAGCTAATGTGGTGGCGGACACACTCAGTCGTCCCGTACGCCCACTGTCAATTGATGAAGTACCTGACCCTATCTGTGATCTGTGTCCAGTCTCAGTAGACCTACCTCACCGTAGCTCCGAAGAGTTGCGAGCAGCTCAGCTCGAAGATCCTGAAATAAGGAAGATCCTCACGGACTTCGAAGACGGTGATGCTGCTACTCGATGGACAGATCGCGGTTATTATCTCTCCAACGGAGTCCTTTTTCGCTTTGATCCGTTTGGAGGATCTGAAGAGCCCCAGCTGGTCATACCAGAATCTATGCGCACGGAGATCATGAGAGAGCTCCATGATGCGCCCACAGCTGGTCATTTGGGCTTAGAGCGCACTCTTAAAAGAGTCAAGGAAAGATTTTATTTTCCGAATATTCGTAAAGATGCCGCGGACAAAAACCGCCGTTCCGGACCAAATTATCAGGAGGGTGACCTCGTACTCGTGGAGAGCCATCGTCTGAGTCAAGCCGCAAAAGGTTTCACGACTAAGTTTGCCCCGAGACGAGAGGGCCCGTATTGCATCAGTAAAGTTATTTCTGCAACCATTTACGAGGTTGTGGATAAAGAGAACGAACCTCGAGGCAAGTATCATGCCAGTCTCCTAACACCGTACGTAGGTGATTCCGATGTAATCGTGCATGGTAGGAAGAAAGGCAGACCCCGTAAGTCACCGGTTGCCAAGCCAGCTCCGGAGCCTTCAGCTGACTTGGAGGGGGAGGATATAGCGCGTACCATAAAAACAACTCCCCGCGCCTCTAGGCTTCGTCGCATGCCAGCGAAGCTACGGGACTAGTTGCGACTTGTCGTCCCAACCCTATTCGCTGTATGCCGCCACGTGGCAGTTGGTTACATACCCCCGCGAGTGACTCACGCGCATCCTTGCGCCTCGCGTGCTTAATATTTGTAACAAGTTCTTTGTATTATCTTTTACACCTAATGTTTTATACTTAACCAATAATAATTACAGTTTTACACGCATATCATATACTCGGAGTTTCATTTGGTTTAAGGATAGAACCCCGACTATAAGTTCCTCAATTCGCTCCAAGACCTATGCTTGTGAACAAAGAATAATTACCTATATGAAAATGTAAAATTCAAATCGAAAGATATAAAATTAGAAGACGTTTTTCTTGCTAACCACATCATTATTTATTATTATTTTTAGGCTAGAGGTAGGAGTCTTGAACGCCCCCTAAGCCACTGCGGCCTGGTAAGATCTATTGTGACGCCTCTTGCAGCATTACAGCACTTCCCCAAGCTGCAAGTCAATCATGAAGTCGACTATGACCTTGGGGGAGGAGGATTTGATCTCCTGCGTTGAGATGATGTGGCATCCAAGATGCTGGCTTTTCATGTGGTGCACTGCATCACACTCGCATAGGATATGGATGGACAAAACCTGCAAACTGTGGTATCACTGAGACCCATCCTGTGGTGTTTATTCAGCTTGCCCAGTAAGGGTTCTTGTCAGGATTATTATCTGGTTCTTGTTCAAAGAAAGCGCTTCTTTGTTTCTGTAGTTGGTTGATACAAATGTGCGAAAAACGGCCACTTTTGGCATTTTTTGTATCTACAACTACAGCGAACTATAATTTAGAGAGTTGATAGTTTCTACTTAAACTACAGTACCTGCTGCCGAATTGCGTAACTCACTCGCGATCGCAAACATCTGGATTTCAATGTTCATTGCTCCGTGTGTTTTGACAATCCGTGTTATCGGTAACTACGTACCACGCAATGAATATTACTGTAATTTCAAAATGAAAGCTTATGTCAAACTGAATGCATTACACAATTGCCCCACTGTACTTCAATCGTTAAAAAAGGATTTTCGATAAATGATGTATTCAGCGAGTAATATTTTTTTTACTGATGGGGGCGCCACTTGGGTAATACATTCCCCTTAAGCGAATACAATTCAGTCAAAAACAGTACGTACGTGCTCAATCTCAGAAACTATCAATTTGCTATCTCCCATCTGCCTTTTTTTTTGTTTTCGGTCGGAAATCCTCATGGATACCCTCCGTTTGGGGATGGCGAAGGGGTATGTCGGACTCTTACCGACTAAAACCACACGGTGGCCATCCTCTGCACAAAATAGAGGAGCTCCGGGAACTCCATTGGACCGCGCCGGTGCCCCTCTAGTGCTATGCCTTTGGCACGTCCCGGGAAAAACTGTATTTTTCCCCCACAGTAGCACGCGACCACCACGTACTGCTGTTAAAAAACTAATTATTTTATAATCCTACTAAGTACAACAATCCAACTCTTTGCGGTTGTCCAAAAATTCGTATTCCCCGACACCTCAATTTCACACCCTTGCACAATACACAACTCAATATTGCGTTATCTTAAAATAGAATCTACATACGTCACAGCATCCATCTGTCCTTCACACAAGGCTGCAAGGGTGTCAGAGCAACAAATTGCAAAATTAAAAGTCCCATGATAATATCTATGGTGAAATGTGGGGGACGAACTAAGAGCACTCTTGTCCTATAGATCATACATGCGTAATATCATATGATTCTCCCATAGGAATAGGTGGAAAGTACATACCTCTATCTTCCTATTATGTTATGGTTACGGTACTTATACGCCTTTAACACTTTGCGTAGATCAGACCTTTATTTGGCAACAGTTCCCAAAGAAGAAATTGTGAAAGAAACTCAAATTTAAAAATATTTTTGGGACATTTTTACACAGCACCATCTAGTCCCAAACTAAGCACAGCTTGTAATGTGTGTATTAGACAATGGATATGATACTTATATACTTTTTTTTTTGTAAATACATACTTATAATATATAAGAAACACCCAGACCAACACAAACACTCATGTCACATCACACAAATATTTGTGTCCTATGGGAATCGAACACACGACCTCGTGATCAGCAGTCCGACACTCGAACCACCAGACCACAGAGGTCGTCAAATTAATGTATATTCTGTTTTTTCGCGATTGTCTTATTTAGTAAACAATCTTAGCATGTCTCTTTATTCAAATAACTACTGATAAAATGTAATTACTAGTTCAGCATATGTAATCAGGTTAAAAAATATTATTTAGTATGTGAAATTGTTATCATAATGTTATTTAATAATTATTATTGACGAATTGCATGTAAAAGACATGCCAAGATTGTTTACTAAATAAGACAAGTAAGGTGAAACAGAGATTATTTGGGGATGTTGGTATTTTTTTTGCAAGAACTCTAGTCTCCACTTGTCTTTTGAGACAGTTTCCATAGAAGTTTTAAGTTTACTGGTCTGTCCTTCATCAGTCATCACTCCAAACATGTATGCAGGTTGCTATCGTATCTATTGTGCTGGTATACAATAGATAGTCTGCCTTGACTGGTTTGTTGGTAGACAAGGCCACAAAATACAGAAGAAATTACATGAAAAATATATAAAAAATCTGTATCTAGCTCACATCATAATCCTGGTAGATCCTCAAATAACACACGTTTCTTCGCTTAACCTGATCCCTATCATCTGATCGTTAATCACAAGTCAACGCAAAAAAGCGCCACGGCTAAAGAACGCCTAGAAGAGCTCTTCAGACAAGTGTCGATTGCTTACAGGCGTACTTGAGATCCGTTTCGGTAATAAAACACACGCTCGCATATAAAAAAGTGTCGCGTCTAGCGTGGAAGAGCGTGGTCTGTGTGGTAATTGAAGAGAAGTCTGCGATAGATGGAGAAGTGTGGATTATGTATTCATGTGATAGGGGTCGTATATTCGTATACACAGAACGTAAAGAAGTTATTCCTACAAGGGCGTTCATAATTGACATTTCAAATAAATAAATATATTTATTTTTTATAATAGCAGTGACAGCCTAGTGGTTGAACGCTTGCTTTCCATGCAGGAGGGTGTGAGTTTGATCCCAGCCCGCACCTCTGACTTTTCGAATTCATGTGCGGATTTATAATCGATTATCACTTGCTTTAACGGTGAAGGAAAACATCGTGAGGAAACCTGCACACCCGAGGGTGCTCCGTACAGTTCTCAAAGGTGTTTGTAGTCCGCCAACCCACACTAGGCCAGCGTGGTGGACTTAGGCCTAGGCCCAACAGTGGGACAGTAATAGGCTGGTTATGTATGTATGTGTATGTATTTTTTATAACTTTGAATCAAATTAACCAAAATGTATCACAAATCAATAATGGTATATGCGAAAACTTCTAAATGGCCTTATTTATGTTACGTTCATATTTATTTTTGTATTTGCCTAGCTGTACCTAAGTTTTCCAAACCAAATAATTAAATCACATTTTCATTAAGTATAGCCTTTTGAATAAGTACCTTTAATAAATTATAATGTAACAAATTAAGCTTAACTTTACAAATTATCATAACCCCAAAATCATGCTCTGAGTTTTACTTTAAAACTTTCAAGCAATTTATGTGCTAGTAATTTGTAAAATAAATTACTCAATATAAGTAACAAACTAATTAGTTCGTAGTTAATGCCTAGTGACGTCACGTTAACCAACTAATGTGTTAAATATTTCGTTGATTGTATCGCTCACACAATTAACGTTTAGTTATAAAATACCATCTGTATTGTATTGTTAATAGCAATTATTTTGATGTTTTATTTATAAAGCAAACTTATTTAGGAATTTGCTGAACAAAATGTATTTCGACTTGAATTTGGGCTGTAAAAAGCTACCACATTATCACTAACACCAGTGTCATCACTTTCTATTTGTCGTTAAAAGTCACCAAGGTCAAATAAGTTGGCGAAACTTCACAGACGTAGACTACGTGATGTGTATCGATATCTAATAATAACAAAACAAGAAAAAATATTATTTTCTTATTTTATCCAACATGTTTGGAAATTTCAACATTATTTTGACAACCTTCACCGAGATAAATCGAAAATGCTGTACCGGTCAAATACATGCGAACAGCGCACGGTAAGATGTAATATGTAAGTATGAAAATCCATGAATATCTGTCCTGTTTAACGCCCAAGTAAATTACTATGAAAACTCATATCTGTCGTGTAATTTGAAAACAAACTGAAAACTCAAAAATAAAAAATTCAAAATTATTTATTTGTCAAACATAGGTATGATGTACAAGACATGGTGTTAATTTTTAAATAATCCAGAATCACTATGTTTTGCCTTGATAGGCGTACAAATTTGGTAATATAAAGATAAAGATAATACTTATTACAGATTTGTGGAAATTAATTGTTTAATAATAATAACTGTTTTTATTAATATATATTAATGAATAGATTAACAAAGAAATCGGACTCTTGTGTCTTTACCTAAAGTTTGTTGTATCTGTCAGAAAATCATTTACTGAATAGTAAGCTTTCAGAACAAGAAAATCTTTGAGCTTCTTTTTAAATGTACGTATATCATCAGTCGAAATTAATAAATTGTCTTAGCTTAAGATAGATACAAGATACTGGAGCATGATACTGGAGGAATCCTTCACTTGGCAAGGAGAATGCATCATGGATCCAAAGAAAGAAAGAAGATAGCTGACTACATCTGTAAACATTGTACAGTTGAAGCAATTAATAACTTTCAAGTTAATACTTTTCAGTAGAAGTGACACAACCAGCTGCCTAATTGCGTAACTCACTCGCGATCGCAATCATCTGGATTTCAATGTTCATTGCTCTGTGTGTTTTGACCATAAAGGTATTATACTGACGTATAGAAATGTCTTTGGTTTTGACAATACATCATATTGACAACCACGTACCACGCAATGAATATTGCTGTAATTTCAAAATGAAAGCTGATGTCAATGTGAATGCATTGCACAATTACCCCACAGGTCTGCAAGTTTCAGAAATGTTATTGCAGTCGGTGGAACCATGATCATAATTCGAAACAAAATTGGTACCCGTTTCCATTTATAATTTCCACGCATTATTATTTGATAAAAGTAAAGCCTTCCGCAACCAGGCATAGATGGACTCACGTTTTCACATTCATCCATCAATGCTTCTGTTGACGGCAGCTACAGTAACTAACTACTATTTCTGAACTCATTATTTCAAATAAGTTCATCATGGAGTCAACAGTCAAGTCATCCTGGAGTCAACGACCCAGCGACACGCGAAGTACTTCATCATCATCATCATTTCAGCCAAAAAATGTCCACTGCTGGACATAGGCCTCCCCCAAGCATCGCCACAACGACCGGTTCGGCGCTTTCCGCATCCAGCGGATTCCCACGACTTGGATGGTTTGATCATCTTAGTTCTGTGTTCTATGGTTTGATCCATCTAATTTCTCTCACCATAAATATCAAACCCCACTGATAAGTTAATAGTTAGTCTAGATGCTTTTCGGCCTTCATTGATTTTGGGTCAAGGACGTGGTTCAGCGTGGGGGCTCTGATTGTCCACTAAGTGACTTCTGATATGGCGGCGGCACGCTGTAGTCACATACCGTCATGTGCACCGGGAAGTTATCATCATCATCATTGCAGCCGAAAAACGTCCGCTGCTGGACATAGGCCTCCCCCAAAAGAGAGGGATATGCCATAATCGCCACGCTTGGCAGGCGGGTTGGCGATCGCAGTTGGTTGGTTAAATACTCAGAGAACGCTGCTGCCCATCATCTGGTGAATCCTTTAGTCACCTTTTACGAAACCCATGAGAAGAGATAGGGTGGTACTATTCATTATGTCCAGCACCACACGGCACACCGGGAAGGTATACAAGGAGACAAATAGTCTCTTTTAAGTCCTCGTCGTAGTCGTTTTCTTTTACAGGCGTAGCATAGGGTGAGCTCCGGAGGCATATTACATTCCTGGAGTCCCCCATTATTGTTCTGTAGACAGCCACTGGGGGGGTTTTAGTCGGTAAGAATCCCACAAACCCCGGCCTCCGTCCCGCATGAGGTCGGCAGCATTTTGAAGGTTTCCTACTCGCAGCAAAACTATTTTTTTTAAATTAAAACCACTCCAATTCAAAATCAAAGACGCATTGTACATTTGAAACGTTGAAAACATGAAAAATATTCCATAACATGATACACGTTAGCGATGGCTCGGCAATTCGTCCCCTGTGCACAGTCGCGCGTTCAACCTTATGTGTTATTCATACGCGCGTATCAACAGTCCTTACCGTGTGCTCCTGACCTAGTACAAAGACTAAAATGTACCAAAACAAACCTAACAATCTTAAAGACAAAATGATAAACTTCGTATGAGTATTTTATCAATTGCACAATCCAAAAAAATACACAAGGAGTTAAAAAAGTTGCATCAACGACGTTTTCTACAGATGCAAATAAGAGCAAAGACAGTTGTTAACATTTTTGTCGAACAAACTTGTATGTAAATGAAACAAAATACATAACGCCCATGTACCCATAATTTATACGTTGTTCCTGTTTACTACTATTTTCATGGTGTACAATAAAGTATATTCTATTTATCTAACTATTCACATTCATTACTGATACTGTTAAGTAACATGTTTCTAAATATTCCAACAAATAATGCAAAGAGCATTGTGGCTTAGGTTCAAATTGATGTAGTATCTCGAAAACAATATAACATCCATTACAGAATTACTCACGTATACAACGTGTATCAGAAATGCGTGGTCATATTTGAAGAGCTTATTCAGGGGATGCTATCGAACAACTTTTACTTTTTACTTTTTTTCGCGATTTCAGGGTTGGTCCCATAGTAAAAGTTGTTCGATAGCATCCCCTGAATAAGCTCTTCAAATATGACCACGCATTTCTGATACACGTTGTATACTCTCATATTGAAGAGTCAATGAAATTTTTCAAAAATGCTGTGATGGACTATGAAAAGTAACGTAATAGTCCCCTGTGAATAGGGTTACCAGATGCAAAAATTAGATTTCCTCACAAAATCCTTGACTTCTCAGTAAATCTACTAACATTTTGACTCAATGTTCTTTTATTATTTTTTATTTTTTTATTTTAAATCCTTAAACATTTCTCTGTTTCCCTGACAGAGGGCCATAATTCACGACATGCTAGGAAAATTTCTGTCGTCTTTTAACCCTACCTGTAAAACATGGTGGCAAAAATTTTTCAACATACTTTGAACTCAACTTTACTCTTTACTCTAAATTCCGATTATTTAATAGTGAAGGCTTTTTTTTTTTTTTTGCTTTTTTTATGTGCAATATTGTAGAAACCAAGCTGTCCTTGACGTTAGAGATATTAAGGAGAGCAAATCACATCTTATTGCTTTGGTACACAAAGATAAAAAAAATGCTGGATACGCTTCAGTTATAAGGCTGATGGTTGACTACTACTTCAATGAATGTCTTTAATACGAAGGCAGCAGTGGACGCTGAGTTCACCCTCCGTGCAACCTCGTGAAGTTCAAATCTAATCTAATCTGAATAACGCTATTCATACAAGCTCGCGTATCAACAAACCACACACTGTACTCCTGACCTAGAACATGGGATTGTATAGTAAGATTACTGTAGCAGATTTGGTTAGGAAAAAGATTAACCCCCAGTTTCCGAAAGGCTGATCAACGCAAAAATTAACTAATCAGCTGTCAAATCTCAGGTCAAGCGATGTGATTGGTTGTTAATATTTTTGCCGGCCAATCACAGGAGCTGACATTAGATTTGACAACAGATCAAATTGATCAGCCTTTCAGAAACTGAGGGTGAGTGAAAGATATAAAAACGTCTGTTTGTTTTCAGTTTCTAAATGAGCTAGGCTTGTTAACACAGTTAAATAATATTGGTTTTACATATTCACAGTTAAATATTCTTGAATCGCATTTCTACTAATAACTCAAACTGAGCGCCTGAAAAATCACAATCACACTTAAGTCACGTCACGACACTGACGTCAACTCATTACAAAAGCCCGCCCCAACGAATCAGGCGTACAATAATTCAAAAAACGAATCTCCGCTAAAAACGTTGCTTTTATTGCGGGCGTGTTATCATACGTGTCCCGTCCGGGCCGGCCGCGCAAAAACACGCGGAACAACACGAATCGGGCTCATGTTAATATTTGAGGTATTTTTATTTGAAATTTCCATTTACACGCGGACGACCCCCTCTCTGAAACCCTCCCAGGAACCCTCTGCCCCCTCCCTCATACATATTCATCGGATGCACCCACCCTCCGTTACACTTTCTCCGTGCACAGAGTCGTTTACGTAGTAGCGATATTTGTGCGATCTGTGTACTGAAACCTCGGCAACTAGCGGCCGCTTCATAACCGCTTGATTTATGTATTCATATTTTACATTTCCTTTGAACGGGAGGGAAATATTGCTAGCGTAACCTAAAGTTGTTAGATATTGATTTTCTATTAATTTTTATGAACATGTTGACGAGTGATGTATTTATTTAAACATTTATCAGAATTTGTCATGGCGGAATCAAGTCCTATTTTTGCATTATTTTCCTTGTCTTATCTTTCCCTGGGGTGAGATAAGCTTCAGGCGGAGTCACTCGTGCGAGAGTGCTAGTCTTAGGTATTTTATGAACAACGTACTTTGTTGGATTTAAATCACTCGGGAACAGGTAATAAAGCTTAAATTTAATTAGGATTCTATTCATCACGCGTGTTTTTAAGGAGATTTATGACTAAGTTGATGGATCTTCTTGGTCCGTGTGGTGCCGGACTTAAAGAATAGCACCACCCTTATCTCTTCTCATGGGTGTCGTAAAAGGCGACTAAGGGATGCACCAGAGGATGGGCAGCAGCGTTCTCTGAGTATTTAACCAACCAACTGCGATCGCCAACCCGCCTGCCAAGCGTGGCGATTATGGCATATCCCCCCCTTAATTGGGGGAGGCCTATGTCCAGTAGTGGACGTCTTTCGGCTGTAATGATGATGGATCTTCAAGCTAGAGCATCAGAATTCAAATCACAACTCAGTTTTTTAACGGCGAATAAAATGTATAATTTAATGATCCTGTATTTTGCATCATGTCTTGTTCTTCTTCTTCCTCCGCGCCTTTTCGTAATTGTTTAAAGAATTTTATTTCTCATAAGAACTTACAAAACAGTTCGCTTATAATAAGATACAAAAGTACTTAGAACTAAATTATATAATTTCAGCCTCTAGAGCATTGGAATAGTTACAGTTTATATCACATACATAATTCTTTAGCTTAGTTTTGAACACATTCATGTTCTCACATTTTTTAGATCCTCTGGTAATGTATTGAACAGCTGTGTTCCTTCATACGATATCGTTTTCTATAGAAAAGAGATGGCTATAGTCTCCGTTGAGATTGGCCGTCGTGACCTCAATTCGGCCGGGAGGACATTATTATTATTATTGATGATACTATTGACTCATTGAAAGAGTCATAATAACGGTATTTATTGCGAGTAGCGAAGCAACGACTGCGCGGATTGTACGATCTGCAAGGTTAAGCTGCACTTGCCGCGGTCAGTCTGTGGATGGGTGACCGTTTCGTTACACATCGAGACCCCTCCGTGCCTCGGAGAGCACGTTAAGCTGTCCGTCCCGATTGTCATAAGAATACCTATGACAGTCGTTACGGGTATTCAGAATCCTGAAAGTCTGACAACTGGTCTAACCTCCGAATGTCAGTATTACCCAGTAACTGGGTTGCGGGGATCTGATGGCAGTCGCTTCGTGTAAAATACTGATGTTCAGCCGCATCTGGCTAGACTGGAAGCCGACCCCAATGTAATTGGGAAAAAGGCTCGGAGGATTGCGAGTATAATCAAACGTTTTTGACGCAAGAAGACCAACAGGTTTGCCAATCCACAAATTTAACATTCAAAACCTTCCGATGAATCTCAAAGAGCCAGCTTTTCCAATTGCACCAGTTTTATAGCAGGTACCCTGTATTGGGTAAGTTCGGAACTCCGGACGAGTAATAAATGTTCGCGTTCGGGCACAGTTCTGGCGGAGGCTGTAGTTTTGAAAACTAAATGTTTGTGTTGTTATGTTTATGTTGTATATATGTGTTGTTTATGGCTGTTTTGTTGTTATGTACTGTTAGGATGAATTAAATTGACATGATTGATTTTGTTAAAATCTTGGTTGTTTTTAGGGTTCCGTACCCGAAGGGTGCCAAACGGGACCCTATTACTCTCGCTACGCTGTCCGTCCGTCCGTCTGTCTGTCACAGAGCTGTATCTTTTGAACGGTAATAGGTAACCGGTTGATATTTTCTCAGAATATGTGTTGCTATGAGGTGTATCACGACAAATACTAAAAACAAAAAAAAGTCTAAAAACAAAGGGGGTCCCCATACAAGAAACCTCAAAAAACATGCATTTTTTTCAACGTTTTTGTTTTTGCTCTATCTTCAAAACCGTAATATATACCAGCGTCAAACTTAGTCAGATTATAGTGCATATTATGTAGTTTAGCTACAAATACTTAAAATAAGACAAACATAGACATATGTGGCGGTGCCTGCGTAAGAAAGACATGCAAAAATTCATATTTCGCGCACTGTACGTTGATGTCTTTTGATAAGCTCTCGTAAATTAAATCAGTTTTTATGGGGTATCAGGTCGTTGAGAGGTACGGAACCCTTACTGCGCGAGTCCGACTCGCACTTGTTTAGGGTTCCGTACCCGAAGAGTGCCAAACGGGACCCTATTACTCTCGCTACGCTGTCCGTCCGTCCGTCCGTCCGTCTGTCTGTCACAGGGCTGTATCTTTTGAACGGTAATAGGTAACCGGTTGAAATTTTCTCAGAATATGTGTTGCTATAAGGTGTATCACGACAAATACTAAAAACAAAAAAGTCTAAACCAAAAGGGGGTCCTCATACAAGAAACCTCGAAAAACATGCATTTTTTTCATCGTTTTTGTTCCTGCTCTATCTTCAAAACGGTAACACATACCAGCGTCAAACTTGGTCTGATTATAGTGCATACTATGTAGTTTAGCAGTAAATACTAAAAATAGGGCAAAAATAGACATATATGGTGGTACCTACGTAAGAAAGAGATGCAAAAATTCACTTTTCGCGTACGTCCGTTGATGTCTTTTGATAAACTCTCGTAAATTAAATCGGTTTCTATGGGGTATCAGGTCGATTGGTGGTACGGAACCCTTACTGCGTGAGTCCGACTCACACTTGGCCGGTTTTTTATAGTATGAGATGGTGCAACGAGCTAAAAGCCCATCTGATTTTACACGGTTTCCTTTGCACATAAAAACTGCAATACAACCTAGGTTGTTGCCTATATGTTATTGAAAATAGCTAGCTTTATCATGCGTACCGCCAAAGAGTGGAATTCCTTGCCGGCGTCAGTGTTTCCCGAGAAGTATAATCTGGTGGTCTTCAAGACTCGAGTGAATAGGTTTTTGCTGGGCAAGCGTGTACCATCGTCGACCGCACCACAGGTGAGGTGGCGGTCAAACGCAAGCCCGTTAAGAATATAAAAAAAAAAAATCGCATTCGCTTAACACACGAAAACATGGAAAGTCTCATGTTATTGTAGCTTACCGCATTAGTTATAATTATAATAGCCGAGATATTTTTTATGTCTACATAACACAGACTATAATGTACCAGGCCCCTCAGAAAGTATTGCGAAAAAAAGTTTTTATATATGGGAGACTGGCCAGTTATAATGTTTTTCGAAAATATGATTATTTATAAGTAAAAATAAGTAAGTTCCAATTTCAAAATTTCCCTCCACATTTTTTGCGAGTTAATTCAAAGTATTGTGTCTCACTGAAATATGGATCTGCGCCGGGAACATTTTAGAGCTATGATTTTATACGATTTCAAGTGTCGCCTGAAACCGGATGAATCGTACGATAGACTTCAAATGGCATTCATGGATGAAGGCCCTTCCAAGGCAACCGTGTATCGTTGGTATAACGAATTCAAGCGCGGTCGACCAACTTTGGGGGATGACGAAAGAAGCGGTCGCCCTTTGACGGCTGTTACCGAAGAAAACGTGCTAGCAGTGAAAAATTTAATCCAAGACAATAGGCGAATTACATATCAGGAGATTCAACACATATTGAAGATTGGATCGGGAAGCGTTCACGAGATTCTACACAGCCATCTTCGCGTGAGGAGGATAGTATCACGCTGGGTGCCGCACAACCTCACCGATGCTCAGAAGCAGGCCCGGGTGGAATGGTGCCGTGATATGCTTAACAAATTTGAAGCAGGCTCGTCTCGGCGTGTTTACGACATCGTTACAGGTGATGAGTCCTGGATTTATCAATACGACCCAGAAACCAAGCGCCAGTCGACTGTTTGGGTGTTTCAAAATGAGCCAACGCGTACCAAAGTGAAGCGATCTAGAAGCGGGGGTAAGATTTTGATCGCTAGCTTTTTTAATTTGACTGGCCACTTGGTATCAATTCCCTTACGGGATCAAAGAAGCATTAATGCCGAATGGTATACTACCAAATGTTTGCCAGAAGTTTTCTCTGTTATAAGCAACAAGCGACCAAACACAGGGCTCCGCGGGCTACTGCTCCACCACGACAATGCACCTGCGCACACCGCACTCAAAACGAGGGACTTCCTGGACAGCACGCCAGTCAAACTCCTGGGTCACCCTCCTTACAGCCCTGATCTAGCACCGTGTGACTTCTTTTTATTCCCAAAAATAAAAAATCAGCTCAAAGGGATACAATTTTCGTCGCCGGAAGATGCGCTGGCTGCGTTCGAGCAGGCTGTAAACGAGGTGTCTGCGGCGGACTGGAAAAAGTGTTTTGAAAACTGGTTTAGGCGCATGATTCTTTGTATAGAGGCTGGTGGAAAGTACTTTGAAAAGATTTGATAAAAATATATGTACGTATAGAACAATTTTTTTTAGTTTCGCAAAACTTTCTGAGTGTCCCACGTACTCAGATAATGTAGAACAAAAAACCGATGATGTACCGTAATAACCACAGATCATGTATAGTTTTTTTTATTTTTTTTTTAATTTATTCATGACCATGGATAGTCCTTCAGTCGTAATCATTGAACATATTATACTTGTATCCTAGAAAGTATCCTAGTAAAGTGATGGAAACTTTACTAGGTTTCTGAGGGGATGATGAGATAATACAAAAGTCATGTTTTTCAACTTTGTAACCATTTATCCACACTTGTACACGTTAACGATCACTTAACATTTAATAATCCACCATTATTACACATTAAAACTCGAAGAAACAGAAATTTTGGAAAATTATAAAAAATCCACAACATGATCTTTACGAATTTTCCCGCCAACCTCATCATGTATTGTTTATGTCCAGTGTTGTCAGTTGTCAATTTAACTTTACTAATTTGTCATGGAATTGTAAAGTATTATGTATAAGTATTGTAGTGTGTGCGTCAAATGGAGCGCAAGAATAAAATCTTTTTCTTTCTTTCTTATAACATATGACAAATCACGTCCGAAATCAGACTATCTTTCAAAAATTCCTGAAACCGAGCCTGTTATTTACAGCTACTTGCGGCGGAAGTGCGTAACACGCGCACCGGGCAGTGACGTCACGCCGGCCGAGGACACCGGAAGTGGACCGTGGCGCCGCACGCCGGAACCGGACGTCGCCGCAACGCACGATATCGCCTTGCCAGGGTAATGACCGATGATATTATTGAGCTATTATGTTTAGCTACATTTTGCAACGTAAGAACTATGTCGACTAAGGACTTGTAAGCAGTCACGGTTTAAACAGGTACAATCAACCGCATATCGTTGGCAACAAACAGAGCCAGTCTTGTATGAAACTTACATACTAAGCTAGTACTGCTTAATCATCATCGTCAACACAAACAGGAGACCGACTCAAGACATCCACTATTCAGCACACAACAAACAACGCAGAGGCTAAAAAGTCGGCATAGTTATTTAAAATCAGCTGTGGCCCTACCAGGGTACTCGGCCGAAGCCCTTCGTAAACCTCACTTACTACATCCAGCCTAGTGAGAATCTTCCTGCGGGGTATAACCTTATAATAAAACAAAGTTTAACCAGATTAAATCGCGTATATTATTTAAATTGGTTTCCCTGACGTTTCGAAAGCTTTGCAGCATTTCGTGGTCGCAGGTAGACTAAGATGACAATCGTCTTTACAGATATTTCTAAAAAGATATTAAATCTACCGTATTTATTTAATCTACCATACAATATTTATACTAAACGATTTATTTGTTATTTTTTTTTATAACCTTCCCTGGCCCACTTTGAAGTCACTCAACCTACTTCGAACCCAAGTGGGAAGATGTAATTATAATCTTGGAAAATGGGGTTACATCAACAAAAGGGCGACAGGTTGTGGTTGTGGGTATGACCCTCAAACTATGCCTCACCTCTTATCCTGTACTTTGTGCCCCAACACCTGCACCTTAAGCCTCTGCGCCGCCACTGATAACGCCGTAGAGGTTGCAAAGTTTTGAGCTTCCCAAGTCTGACAAAAGATCAGTCGTACCACTGACACGAAGAAGAATCATCATCATTATCATCATCAGCCTATATTAGTCCACTGCTGGACAAAGATCTCTCCAATGGCACGCCACTGACATCGATCCTCGGCCACTCGCATCTAGTTGCTACCAGCCACCTTGCCAAAATCATCGCTCCTCCAAGCCTGAAGGCGTCCTACCCTACGTTTACCGTTTCGCAGTCTCCACTCAAGAACCTGTCTACCCCAACAGCAATCGGTTCTTCGGCTAATGTGGCCGGCCCACTGCCACTTCAGCTTGCTAATCCGACTATATCGACAACTTTGGTTCTTTGTCGGATCACCTCGTTTCGGATTCGATCCTTCAAAGAAACTCCGAATATATCCCTGTCCATAGCACACTGAGCTACTTTCAGTTTGTGGACCAACACTACCGTGAGTGTCCACGTCTCGGCTCCGTAAGTCATGACAGGCAGGATGCACTGATTGAAGACCTTATTGAACCTGATTGAAGGTCTTAAGGTTATAGATTCCATAGGGAATAGGCGACGAGATGATTCGAAGTTCTGCTTATAGTGGTTTTATTCATTGATTTATGTGGTCGACTGTACATCCATTGCAATCCCAACACCGTAAAGTCACTCTCTGTTTACGTTATTACATAGTCTTAATTTGTATAGGAACCGCCCCAACTAGTTTGCAATGCAACTCCAATTCACTTCTCTCTCAAATTAGACCCTTAATAGTCATTATTTGTTATTCCGTTCCTTATGTATTGTAATGAGTCGACAAAGTAATATCCCGTCTTTATATTACAACTTCGGAAAGTCATAAGTATGTCGAAAAAGATTTGTTTTATGTTACAGACTACATGACTAGCATATCGTTCACAACAATTACCTAAACTCGCTTCTAAATATATACAAACCATTTCCTTAGGGCGCGGTCAAATTGAGAGCTGCTAACTAGAATCTAGTAGCTATTTAACAGTTGTTTAAGAAGAGCTAAACTGCAATAAAATTATGATGTTACAACACTTACAACTATCACTATCATTTCTAAAGTGTAAGAAGTTATTTTTTATGTACACCTACTGTACGTGGGACACTCAGAAAGTTTTGCGAAACTAAAAAAAATTTTTCTATACGTACATATATTTTTATCAAATCTTTTTAAAGTACTTTCCACCAGCCTCTATACAAAGATTCATGCGCCTAAACCAGTTTTCAAAACACTTTTTCCAGTCCGCCGCAGACACCTCGTTTACAGCCTGCTCGAACGCAGCCAGCGCATCTTCCGGCGACGAAAATTGTATCCCTTTGAGCTGATTTTTTATTTTTGGGAATAAAAAGAAGTCACACGGTGCTAGATCAGGGCTTTAAGGAGGGTGACCCAGGAGTTTGACTGGCGTGCTGTCCAGGAAGTCCCTCGTTTTGAGTGCGGTGTGCGCAGGTGCATTGTCGTGGTGGAGCAGTAGCCCGCGGAGCCCTGTGTTTGGTCGCTTGTTGCTTATAACAGAGAAAACTTCTGGCAAACATTTGGTAGTATACCATTCGGCATTAATGCTTCTTTGATCCCGTAAGGGAATTGATACCAAGTGGCCAGTCAAATTAAAAAAGCTAGCGATCAAAATCTTACTCCCGCTTCTAGATCGCTTCACTTTGGTAGGCGTTGGCTCATTTTGAAACACCCAAACAGTCGACTGGCGCTTGGTTTCTGGGTCGTATTGATAAATCCAGGACTCATCACCTGTAACGATGTCGTAAACACGCCGAGACGAGCCTGCTTCAAATTTGTTAAGCATATCACGGCACCATTCCACCCGGGCCTGCTTCTGAGCATCGGTGAGGTTGTGCGGCACCCAGCGTGATACTATCCTCCTCACGCGAAGATGGCTGTGTAGAATCTCGTGAACGCTTCCCGATCCAATCTTCAATATGTGTTGAATCTCCTGATATGTAATTCGCCTATTGTCTTGGATTAAATTTTTCACTGCTAGCACGTTTTCTTCGGTAACAGCCGTCAAAGGGCGACCGCTTCTTTCGTCATCCCCCAAAGTTGGTCGACCGCGCTTGAATTCGTTATACCAACGATACACGGTTGCCTTGGAAGGGCCTTCATCCATGAATGCCATTTGAAGTCTATCGTACGATTCATCCGGTTTCAGGCGACACTTGAAATCGTATAAAATCATAGCTCTAAAATGTTCCCGGCGCAGATCCATATTTCAGTGAGACACAATACTTTGAATTAACTCGCAAAAAATGTGGAGGGAAATTTTGAAATTGGAACCTACTTATTTTTACTTATAAATAATCATATTTACGAAAAACATTGTAACTGGCCAGTCTCCCATATATAAAAACTTTTTTTCGCAATACTTTCTGAGGGGCCTGGTATGTGTGTGTTTTTTTGTAGCAATAAACATTTTTTCTTTCTTTATTTCAATTTGAATAACGAAGTCAAAGCGAAATAGCAATAGATGTTAGTTGATGAATAGTTCACTAGTTTTTAGTTTGGTTTGCGAGTTAATAAAATTACAGCTCAGCTATTCGACCAGGCACTATATAACTCGCTCGCAATTTAATGTGTACGTTACGGTCGACCGAACGTCGGTGGTAACACTTTGTCATTAGCAGCATCTTTATTTCGTAAGTAGTAATTGCTTTGATTTTTTTTGAATTGAAGTGTTACCACTGTCAGGCAGTCGACGCATACTATCTACCAGTTAATGGCTCGCAAATGTGAGTTCGCCCTTATGTATTACTGCCGACAAAACAGTAATATATTGAAACATATCGAGCAAAGAAACTCGATCACGTCTCAGCTATAAGACAGCTTAATGCCGTCAACAAGCGTAAGCATTGAGCATCCGACGTATATTTCATAGACAAAAAAAGCAAAAAATAAAGAAAAATAAACCGCTGCAAACTTGTCATAAATATCCACCTCCAAAATCCCCTTTGTCGAGGATGTAATAAAAACCGCCGATATCTCGACAAGACAAGGAAAATCCCCCGGACCTCGCACAATGGTACAAAATGAAAGCAAAACTTAGTGTAATTAATTTCGAGTACCTACTCAACGCTTTTGTAATAAATCGTTTCATCCGCGTATAAATTTTATCCGGAGACGCGTCTGTTCGGCTGAACTTCAGCAGTGTTTCTATCTCGCTCGCACTCGCCAGAAATTTGCATAATATCACGTCACCTGTCCCTTTCGGAAATTTACAAATGATTTCCCAGTTGCCCGCTTTTCGTTAATCACGTGTCTCGAAAGCCGGTGTTGTTCCAATGTAAATTAAGCTTTATTATTGTATGTGTAAAGATGAATTTGGCATGTTAAGTGATAGAGTCCTGCCAGGGGTGTTCAACCGTTAGGTAAAGTTTGTCGAAATAATTTCACTCAGATATCGGGTGTGACGCAGTGCGAGCGAATAGCCGACGAGTCGTCGACTCAGGACAGAGATAAGAGGTAATAATTCTTAATCTCAGTGCAGAGGGAAGTTTGGGTCGCGGTCGGAACAGAGACATTGTTTTAGAACAACGATAATTTTCATAGTCTAGAGTTGAAAGAAGTTAGGAATCGCGGACATAAATAATATTAAGTGAGGAACTGTTACATGAGTTGCTTCTGAAACAACAAGTCGATGGACCTATACATTATTATTGTTTGTTGTTAGAAGTTTTCATGTTTATCATAGGGAACAACAAAGTTTTAAAACATAATTCACTTGGCATTGTTCTGAAAATTTCTTTTTGGAATAATGTCCACGAGAACAGATTATTTTCAAAGTCTGTGTTGGTGGAAATAACAAGCATTCATATAAATAAAATAGAGTAGCTATTTTTCAGTATGATCGCAAGCGTGTTTGCTGATTATAATCAGACCAATACTGTACCTCTGCTGGGCACGGACCTCTTCTCATTATGAGAAGGGTTCAGGCATTAGTCCACTACGCTGGCCTAGTGCTGGTTGGCAAACTACAACACACCACCGAGAACTGTATGGAGCACTCTCAGGTGTGCAGGTTTCCTCACGATGTTTTCCTTCACCGTTAAAGCAAGAGATAATCCAATTTTGATCCGCACATGAATTCGAAAAGTCAGAAATGTAGGCTGGGTTTGAACTCAGACCCTCCTGTATGAAAGTCAAGCATGCATCCAAAACGGTATTCTACCACTGTTTTTTTATTTGCTGATCACGGGGTGCGATTACCAGCTTGAATAATTTTATTGGTAAGAAAAGAGCATTAATCAAAGAGCATCTTAATGTCTCTTTAACAGATCGGCAACTGCCCTGTTGTTGCGGAAGTCAATGGGCGGCGGAGATTACTTACCATCAGGTGCCTGCTTACTCGTTTGGCCACCTCTATTATATTTAAAAAAAAAATGTTGATTTCTGTTAGGGAAACACTAAACTGTAGAATAAATAAATAAATAATAATAAATATTTTTTTAAATTTTTACACAGCACCATCTAGTCCTAAACTAAGCAGAGCTTGTGCTATGCGTACTAGACAATGGATATAATACTTATATACTTTTTTTTGTAAATACACACAGATACAGACCAACACAAACACTTATGTTCATCACACAAATATTTGTGTCCGTCGGAATCGAACCCACGACCTCGTTATCAGCAGTCCGACCCTCGACCCACTAGACCACAAACGTCGTCAAAGAAAAAGAAGCTGTGGATGTCCAAGGAATACCGTCTTCAATCAACACTTAGTACACACGGCTAAGCCTTTACTGGATTTGTACAGCTTGATGAGTAGCCGTGTGTACACAATCCTATCTTACTATTCTACCTTTCTCTTAATGAAATAGCGTGATCTGACGTAGATCATGCAGATATTAAACCGACATCAACACCATAGAGTGAGTTATACCTTACCCTTCATTCCAAAACTCCTGAGCTAAGCGTTCCAAACGTAAGGGCGAGTGCAAATAAATGGGCGCCCTTTCAAGAGGACCTCTCTGCTGGGTACACATCGGATTGCGCGTGAGTGTTTGCGCAAACCGCTTGTATTTAACGACACAGATGGATAACCTGGCTGTTTGCACTTGTTTTGAATATCCCTTTCAATTTAAAGACTGTTTATTGCTTCACGTGCTTGTAAATTATAACACACAACTGATTTGAAAATAAAGTTTGTTCAGATTCTGATGTGTTTTGAGAAGTAACTGCTGTTTTACCCCTAAAATTTGGCTTTAGCAGAACTGTTCATAACACGCTTGAATTACGAAAACCGCCCTTACTGCTTACGATATAATGACGCTGTCAAGGTCAAACTGCTACGACTGGACGTACATTCGCCAACAAGTATGACTTGAACTGCCTTCGTCAATCCAATTGACAAAATATCGTCGCACAAAGACTTACGGTCTTCTTCTTCTATCGTGTCGACATGAGCTACATAATGATAACAGCTCATGCCGTGGGCAAAAGATTAGCCAGTCAGCAGGTTGGTAGCGGGGCTGACTGCCCAGGGTGCACCGACGATCAATTAAGACTTACGGTATGTAGTGATATAAGTCAGGTTTCATGTTTAGAAGTAAAAGTAGTAATTTAATCCATGATAGGCCACTGCCAAATATTAGTAGCCTTTTAGTTATATCCTATTACAATGGAAAACCCAAATACTGTATACATTTTGAAATTATTACAACGTTTTCTCGTCAAGCCTGACATTTCCCACATACTACCAAAAACATACCTTATTTGAACACAACTACGTCTAAAAACAACACGGCGCTCACAAACATACTAAACGCTGTTAACGGTAGCAAAACAGATGATGTTTACTGAAGAAACACCACTATTTCAAAGTTTACCAGCCATATTTTAGTGAACAATTTAGCTATTGAGTTCACAATTGAGATCTAGGAAGAATCAGAGAATGAGTATAAATTAAATGATAGCTACGTTTGTTCGATGTTGTCAATAAAGAAATAAGGAGTTTTGAGCATCTACATTATACAGTGTGAGTCTCCATAAAAAGCACATAATATAAGTATGAAATTGAGTGAAACTGCTGGACATAGGCCTCCCCCGAGCATCGCCACAACGACCGGTCCTACGCTACCCACATCCAGTGGATTCCCACGACCTTCACCAGGTCGTCGGTCCATCTTGTGGGGGGCCTACCCACTTATGTCCAGCAGTGGACGTCTTTCAGCTGAAATGATGATGATGATAATGATGAGTGAAACTAGACACAATTTTAGGAACAGGTTTTTTTAAAACTTTTTTTCCTTATGTTTATACACGGTAAACTTTTTATTAGCAACTAACTGTGGACCCTTTGTAAATGAAACATTGTAATTTTTTACTAAGTAGTCTGACATGTTAAAATACAGCATCATCATCAACTCAGCCTATCGCAGTCCACTGCTGGACATAGGCCTCTCCCAATTTGCGCCACAACACTCGGTCCTCTGCCCTCCGCATCCAGTCTCCACCAGCTACTTTAAATCAGGTCGTCGGTCCACCTCGCGGGGGGCCGCCCAACGCTGCGTTTGCCGATTCGCGGTCTCCACTCAAGGACTCGTCTGCTCCAACCGCCATCGGTTCTTCGACAGACATGGCCAAGCCAGCCCACTGCCACTTCAGCTTACTGATCCTACAAGCTATGTCTCCATGGTTCTTCTCCGGATAATCTCGTTACGGATTTTATCATTATCAAAATCAAATGTTTTTTATTTCAAATAAACCTAATTACAGGCACTTTTGAAACGTCAGGCTCTAGTTGCACGGTTCCAAATTGTGGGTCCTATGGAGAAGAACCGGCAAGAAACACCATGGATAAACTTTTTTTTAAATAGGTTATTGTTTATTACATCAAATGCATTCAAATAATGAGATTATAATGTAGGTTAATGCCAGAAATAAACTTAAGCGAAAAGGATTAGGACAGACGGACAGACGGACGGAAATGATGAAACTATAAGGGTTCCTTGTAGAACTACGGAACCCTAAAAAATCACAAGTGACAGATACAGGATTCTATCTGGTGTACTCCTTCACTTACAGGAGGCCACAGCATGCACAAATTTAATGACTGAGCTAACTTATAATTAAGGTGAAAGTATCTAACTCAACTAAAAACAAAACAATATGTAGGTAATACATATATCTTCCTGCTTTCAATCGAGTCAGGCACTTTTTACATTATTTATATATATATATAACAACAGTTAATTTTTTCGTGTACTTTGACAAAGACGCACAGATGTCAATATCGCGAGTTTTTGATAACGCATTGTATCGTCTACAAAGTCTGGGCACAGCAGCAAAATGACCGAGATTCGTTCTAGAAAATGGAATTTCTAACAAATCATCAACATTTTTTCTGGGGAGGCGGGTGGGAATTTTTATTTTAATAGAGCTTAAGATTTCACTGCAGTCTATGATTCCGTTAATTAACTTATGAAAGGAAACATGAGTAGATCACAAGAAACATTCATGAAAATCATATATGATATCCTTGTTCATAATTTACCCTGTCTCGCAAGTCCGAGTTACAAATATTTTGCAACAGTAAGACAACCCCAGAACTCACCGCAACTAACGCAATATACGCATTTCTCCGCAATACTGCCGACAACGTCTTAATTACTGTATTTATGGTATGTTACGTACTAGTGGGAATAATTATACACAATTAGAGAAACAGAGATAAAGATGAACAGTTCGAAGACTTAAACTTTTACAAATAGGACACAATTTTATGAAAACGCTGCAACATTTCGGTGCCTTTTATGGTCTAAAGGCATGTTATTTTTAACTTAATTGTTTTTTCTTTGTTAATCTGTTTTTATTCGCCTGTAACGAGACTAAAATAAATTATTTCTTTCTTTCTTTCGAAAACCAGGACTTTCTCTAGGAAGATTAGCAATGGTGTTGGTGTTGGTCTTTAGACAGCCCTCTTAGAGTTTTGTCCATTTATTTGGAAGCAAACTGAGTATACATAATTTTTTCATCATATCCTTTCCATTGAAATATCATCATTATATCATTCATTATATATTCATTATCATTATTATTTCATTATCATTTATTATATTATCATTTATTATTATTACGGTTAAAGACATTTATTTCTCAAAAGATTACAATAATCACTTAAAGAGAAAATACAATTATATTTTTTTATTCATTATTATATCATTGGCATATCCCCGCCATTTGGGGGAGGCCTATGTCCAGCATTGGACGTCTTTCGGCTGAAGTGATCCTTTCCATTGAGGTATCCCTGATAGATGAATTAAAAAAAAAAAAAAGATTTCTTCATGCTTATCTTTCTGTTAGTGACCTCTAAATTCCGAGCCCACACTGAGTGTTTCGTCTCAACATCAGTAGGTATTGACCATCTTACCTCGTATCATATATGAACCTATTCTCTATTAACCACAGTGCAATAAACACAACATTGAAACAGCCGTCTTACCTACAAACCATCTCAAAGTCAGAGACGCCCAACCCCAAGTCACCATTAACCGCCATAGTGCGAACATTGAGTACCTGTACATATACGTAATGTTATTGATATATGTAGGATGGTGTAGGAGCGTTGAGATCTCCTATCGAGGACGCTGATCAGATAGAGATGGATAAGTAAGCGAGAGGACGCTCCTCTGGGACTGTCGCTACACAACTGGGATAATAAGGGAATGTGTGGAGTCGTCATAATTTTCTTTTTTTTTTCTTTTTGTGTGGCGCCTCAAACTTTTGTTGTATGTTTTTCAATAAAAAGTGTGCGGTTTGTCTTTAGTATTCAGAGTGGTGAACTTGATTTTGTATAGCCAGCTAAGTAATATTTTTCGTAAATTTGCATGATTAAAACATATATAGTGACTTGGGGTAAGTCGGGACAAGGGGTAAGTTCGTCCAAATAGATTTTCCGCAGAAAGTGTCGTCACAATATTACGACGCAGGCTAAAGTGAGGTGTAGGATAAACTGACGTAACTCGCTATTACCGCCAGCAATTAAAAATGTCACCACACTCTGCGTCAAATCCATTTAAACGAACTACCTGTGTTTGTGTCCCGACTTACCCCAAGTCACCTTAATATATGTTTGGTTAGAACTGTTAAAAACTATGCCGCCTGTGTGATAGCTTACCTAAAAATCCTGCCGATATGTTTTTAAGAGCCGTAAAATGCCCTAAATTTGCCCACAAAAGCTACTAACTAGCTAGCTATACTAGCTACTTTGCCTAAAGCATTAACTTAATTTATACACGCACTGATACTTTATAACTAAACCAAAAGTTAGCGTTGTCTAGTCTTTAAATCTCCCCATGTACGGAAATCATAGCTATTATAGTGTACTCAAAAAACAACTAGACAAAGTAGGGCTTGTGGGCCACGTTAGGGCATTTTACGGTAGGTACTTACCTTGGTATTGGTATTGGTATTGGTATAACGGGCCATTTTCTGCAACTCCACGCTCGGCGTGTTTTTTGCGTGTGGGTGGGAATAACTTGTTTACTCGAGCCACCCCAGCTCCTCGAGGAAGGCCAGCAGACGCTTGATGTTGCTGACTGTCTCTCGGAGAGTACCCGGATCTCCGAAGTACTTAGCCTTGTATGAGGCGACCTCCGGGCAGTTGAGAAGCACGTGGGCCGCTGTTTCTTCTGTCTCCATGCAGGCTCTGCACAGAGGACTGTCAGTCACACCTATGACAAAGAGGTGTTTGTTAAATGAACCGTGTCCGGTGTAGGCGGCTGTCACCGTACGTAGGTGTTGTTTTGACAGCCGGAGGAGCTGTTTGGTGATCTTACCGTCGATGACGGTGAGTGCTACCTTAGCCTGTCTGCATACCTCGTGGTTTATCCAGGAGTAGTTGTGTTTGTCTCTAGTGCGTTTCCTTACCAGAGTACGTAAATGACCGAAAGGGAGAGGTATTATGGGTTCAGGTCCTACCACGTCTGTACTCGATCCCCTCCTAGCGAGTTCATCCGCTGCGTCATTGCCTCTAGAACCACTATGACCTTTAATCCATTGTAGGGTTATATTGTTGGAGCTGCCTACCTGATTTAATTTCTGGTGGCATTCGTAGATGAGCCCAGAGTTGACAGTACAACTGTTGAGAGCCAGTAGAACCGCCATGCTGTCGGAGAGTATTCTAATAGAGTGATCTTTTACCTCCCGTGCCATGACTGCTGCAGTTGCCAGTAAGATGCCCATACACAAAGCTTGAAATACCGTGTTGTAGACACCCAGTGGCGTAGAGATGAATATGTTTAGGTCTTCTGAAAAGACCCCACATCCTGTACCTGATTCCGTTTTGGATCCATCTGTAAAGATCCTAAGTTCTCTGGGATTCAAACCCTCGCACAGATGGTCCTCATACAGTTGGATCTTGTATTTTTTGTCAAAAATGAACTCCTTCGGTATGCGGTCTTAGGTACTTACCTTGCTCTGAACTGAATTTTCAGTTTTAAAGTACTTGGTGTTGAGTATAGTCCGCCAATCCGCAGAAGGCCAGCTTAGTGGCCCGAATCCTTCTAATTCTGAAGAAGGCCCGCTTGCCTAGCAGTGAAATAGAGAAATGGGCTGGTTATATTATGTATTTAAGTATGTTATATTGGTTGACTACAGCTCATTTCGCTTTCCAATTAAAGATTTGGAAATATTTTGACAAAATCTAGCCACAACACAACTCCACCCCACCCAAAATCCATGAGACAACATCAAAGCCTCGCTACTAAATTAGACGTTTTGCAGATACTAAAAGATATTTAGCCGTCCCTCCCACCCCTCCCGCGCCACGGACCTCACCCCGCGCCCTCCTGGCAGTAAACTATTTAAAAGGGTTGTTTACACCCTGAGATATCACTGAGCCTTATGTATTTACGTCTGAAGTACGAACCAAGGTTGATGCTACCTACATAAGTTTTGTATATAACTATCTGGAGATTAGATGTAAGTATTCCTTGTGGAGAAATTTTTGAGTAAGTATTGACAAGGTTGAAAAACCATTTATTCAAGAGCTGTTTCAACTACTCGAAAATTTTCTAGCCTTTAATATTCTTACGGTAGCTTAGTGGCTAAAGCACTGGCGTACTGAGCCAGGAGTCGCAGGTTTGAATCCTGCTCATGTGTGATTTTTTTCTTTCCACAATTTATATCTTAAGATTTCGCTTCGCATGCGTAAATGCGTTAAAAATTATAAAATATTTAATGTTCTTGATTGAGTGTTGTTTTATAGAACAATTTGAGAGAGCCAGCCGTTGTCCATAAGCAGAATGCGATAGGCTTAGTTATTTGATTATGATCATGATGATGCTAGTAATTTAAACTTTGAGCCTGGTACATCCAGAATACCTTAGTTGATGAATTGAGATTTTAAGACATATCGATGCAGATTTTGTGTTCATAATTAAATTATATTATTATTACGTATTGCATTCTTATGTTCTTAGGAGTTTATACTCCCACTCGAAACATCTTCCTACATCAAAATCCGGTCCATCCGCGATCTATTTAAAAACAGAACACATTAACACTCCAGTCCTTTGACACACAACATACATAATGTATGACGCAAAAAAATCGTTACAGAATTAAAAATACATCCGAGATCGACGGGCGAACATCAAACGTCGATCCCTAAAATATTCCATTTGACAAGTGACACCAACGCCTTTGATCTGCCGAGGCGGACGAAATTGCAACCAATCACAGGCCGTTCACATTCTGATTGCTTGAGGGACTCTTAATTACCCGATGACCTTTCGTCCTGCCTCGCAAAGGCGTGTCGCAAGCCCTTAACACTTGGATGAGTGCCAATTTGCTTTAGACCGTTTCGTAGAATAGGGTGGCAAAGACGTTGGGACCATGTTTGGGACTATTTGTGAGGTTCGCAATGTTAATTGGACTGTTTAGTTATTTATGCTGATGAAGGTGTGGATTTGGTGACCTTTCATATTTTGGGTCAGGTTCCGACAGCAGACTGTTACCAAATTGGTCTAGTGCTTTGCTACCTCAACACCGGCTGTGAAACCTCAAAGTTTTGATTTCCGTGTTTTTCCGAAATGTTAAGGATTGAATGTCTCTTTAATTTCAACATTTTACCCTACCAAAGTTATAAATAGTTTAAGATTGGATATCATATAGGTTTTATTGCCATTACCGATAAACTATTGCAATGGACGCACAGAAATACATCTTTTAACCAGCAGAAGTCCCAAATAATTATGACTGTGATAAAACATCATAAAAACGGCTGGAATACACTTTCGCTACTTTTGTTGACATTCAGCTTTTGGGTTATATGAATTTCAAAAATGAGTTGTGCTATCAAAGTAACTAAAGTAGTAATTGTATGTCCACTTAAGTTATTTTGAGTACATATACTCATCACTGGCAAACTTCGCCGAGTCTTCTCGTCGCCTATACCGCAAAGTTTGAAGACAAAGGTCTTCAACCAGTGCGTCCTGCCTGTCATGACTTACGGTGCCGAGACGTGGACACTGACAGTTGGGCTAGTCCACAAGTTCAAAGTCGCTCAGCGAGCTATGGAGCGAGCTATGCTTGGAGTTTCTTTGAAGGATAAAATCCGTAACGAGATTATCCGAAGAAGATCCGGAGTGACCGACATAGCTTGTAGGATCAGTAAGCTGAAGTGGCAGTGGGCTGGCCATGTCTGTCGAAGGACCGATGGCCGTTGGAGCAGACGAGTCCTTGAGTGGAGACCGCGAATCGGCAAACGCAGCGTAGGGCACCCCCCTGCCCGACAACCTAACGAACGTGGCTCCCCCCCAGCCACTGGATGCGGAAGGCAGAGGACCGAGTGCTGTGGCGCAACTTGGGAGAGGCCTACGTCCAGCAGTGGACTGCGATAGGCTGAGTTGATTGATATTCATCACTTAGATAATTTTAAGTTGTATAGAAAACTCATAATTAATGAAATTCAAATGGAATGCATGCCTTGCATGCAATATGGCATTCTAAGCACCTATTTAAAACGCTTTAATCACTATTAAAGAAACACCCACTCAAAAGCCCTTATTTAAATACCTGTTTCCAATCACACGGGTAGATTGCTTCGGGAGGTCCCTCAGTTGCACGCTGACCTCAGTAAGCGGTGCCCTACAGGCCACTGGGGAGTTCCTCAAATAGACATACCGATACATTATGCTGGTGTAAATAGTCTGTGGAGATGCGCTATTACTGTGGGTGAAGGTGGAATTAGTTTGGAGGAAGTATTTCGAAATGATACGGTTATTATGTGTTCCATCTAAGGATAATTAATGAATGTGTTCAGATCTCGTTTTAGACATAAATCGTCTTTGAGGAATACAAAGGGACCTTTGTGTTTTGTATGCTTGGATTATTCTCATCAACATCCATCCAACATCCTGGAAAAAGCCATTACCACCAGGAAGAAGCCATTATCTGGCTCTTCTGAAAAGGAGGCTGATAGTTCACCACGCTAAGCATTTGTTTTGGACCCTTTTTTTGGATGACTATCCCTTCATCTTTAGTATGTTGTCAAAACCGCGTTCAACATTCGACAAAATTTTGCTAAACTTTATTCAGTCGGTGAAGAAAACATCATGAAACAAGCTCCTCACGAGAAGGAAAAAAGTTCTCGTACGGCGTGCGTAGTCGACCTGACTAGACCAGCGTGCTGGACTAAGAGCTAAACCCTTCTCATTTTGAGAAGAACATATTCCCCGCAGTGGGACAGAAATGGCCAACAAGAAACCTTTACATTCGTATGTTAGATAACTATGTAGGTACGTCTAACGATGTCAAAATTCCTCTAAACATCAAGAATATTTCTATAGTGCAGTGAGTATTGGCACCAGTATCAAACTCGAGGGCAGTCACATCAGACGCTGTCCAACGACAGGATGTGTTAGTTATGTTCCTCTGATACCATTAAGCTGACTGGCTCACGTGATCCCGCGCAAGAATACAGGGTGTATTGAAATATTTGGAATAATTTAGAGATAAGGTAACAGTTTAACAACTTGATCTTTGTAAAACAGAACAAAAAATCATTTTTAAGTCTCTCGGGAGTCTTTCAGGTACTTCATCATCATCATTTCAGCTGCAAGACGTCCACTGCTGGCCGGACATAGGCCTCCCCCAAGCAGTTTGGGGGGATTTGCCATAATCGCCACGCTTGGCAGACGGGTTAGCGATCGCTTGGTTGGTTAAATACTCAGAGAACGCTGCTGCCCATCCTCTGGTGAATCCCTTAGTCACCTTTTACGACACCCATGAGAAGATATAGGGTAACCACCCTATACCCAGATACTTAAGTATCTCTTTTGTCAGTTCTAGAATCCTAAGTTTTAATATGAATTGTGCCTTCTTGTACCAACCAACCAACCAGTACTAATATACTAGAATGACATTGCGCTGACGTTTTGGTGCAGTCGACCGCAAGTCAGTGGTAACACTTGAATTATGAAAACCACCTTTACTGCTTACGATATAAAGACGCTGTCAAGGTCAAATGTACTGAAGTGCGGTCGACTGTACTTTTACTTTTTAAGCAGTCCTACCAACTATTTATTATGTTTCTCAAATTAATGTCATAGTTATTTTTTTGTAGTTTCCATTTAGAAACAAATGCGTTTATCTCACAAAAGCTGCACGAGCTCCTTTTATGTCGCACAACAAAAACCAGAACCAATTTTAATCCTTTTCAAATGCACCATCCTGTAGTTAGTCCGAGACGCAGCGACAGACAGCTGATGTCTAAGATCAATCCTCGGCTCCCGTCTCGCCACAGACCGCACTCCTACATATACCACGATCCACTCCCTTTTATTTATTTGCACAGGACTCAATAAATTCCTAACTCGCAACCGATTGTTCGATGCACTGAAAAAAGGGCAACCAATGAAATACAATTCACCAGTCTCGTGGCACCAACCATTATTTTTTTCTTCTCTTACTAAATTAGATTGAAGTTTTTCGTGACAAACCAGGCTGAATATAAATTGCAGCTAATAGCAATTTCTTGGATTCATATTGGCGTTTTGCGATATCAGATCCAGTGGTTGTAGGATAATGGTTAATGTTGATTTATAGTCGTATAGTCGTTGTCCGACTAATAAATCTTCGAGTTAGTTTTGTTTAGTTTAGCTGGATTATTGGGTGTAGATATTGCTTTAGAAATTATGGCTACGAAAAGTTTTGTATAGTTCGGTAAATTGTTTGCTCTTCAACTGTTGTTAGAATAAGTTCAGGGTAAAATGTAGTTTTAAAATCATCTTACTATAATAATAAAGATGAAAGTCAGTTTGTTTGTACCAACTGTTGAATAATTATTTCCTGGAGCTAGCAACACATTGAATTTAAAAGATTTATAAAGTATTGAGCCCAAATGGTCCGTGTGTCTTTTTAACTGGCACTAAATTTCCAATAAACAATGAAAGCCTTTTCATTACCAAAACATTTCAAAACAAACCCGTGTATAAAATAAAGCCATCCGCATCCGTACAATACTAAATCTCCGGCTAACATTTCCAAAACTCATTAACGAAATAATATAATTAATTGAAATTCCTTAGATTACGCCAACATCTCACACTAAAAGCAACTCGGTGTAGTTGCGCGGGCGCCAGCGGGGGGGAGAGGAGGCCGCCACTGCGCTGTGATTAACGCGCCGGCGCGCGCGCATGTTTCAGTTAATTAGCCCACAGACATGCGGTGTTCACACCCCCCCTCCCTAAAAAGGAGATCTCAGTTAGCCTTAAGTAGACGACAGTGTGCCGACCATTCGTTTTGTTAGTACCATGTTGGTATTTTATGTAGCTCACACCGCGCAATATTGTTTACAAGCGCGCTAAATGTGTAATTAAACTTTATTTGGTGCTACTCTTTATTTATGTGTGGCCAAAATAAATAGATGGATAATAGATAGATTTGTGCCCGGTCAATGGCAATAGGCTCGCCCCCTATTACATGGGACTATAACATAACTGGCGAAATGTGGGTGTACTAATACACCTCTGCCTACCCCTTCGGGGAAATACAGGCGTGATGTTATGTTATGTTATGTTAAAAGAAATAAGTGCCTAAGAAAGTAAGATCGTCAAAGTTGATAGAGATTTCTTCTTAAGAATTGAGAAAACCCCGATTATTGAATTAAAGGCAGAAGGACCATACTTATTCGGATGCCAAGAGCTTGTAATTCGTAAACATCAAGTCTTATACCATCTCGCTACAAAGTCTATACACAAGTTTACAAACGCAGGAAACGAAAAATCTGACAGCTTTATCTCCCAACACATAATGCTATCAACCAAATCATCACCAAATCGTTTCCAAAGCTGAACAAGAACACAAACGAAAATGACAAATTATCTCACATCCGCCGTTTCAATCATACCAACTTAAATTGGAACGCAGAAATAATTAAATACACATTCAAGATCATATCACATGGCTCACGTTACATAACACACATCGAATAAAACCTGCTGCAGAGCAAAAACTTGACGTGGCATTGAGGAAAAATAAAAAAGAGACACAAATACACAATACCGAGGAGTCTTGGGTAGTATTACTCCATTCCGTTCTTAGCTTCTGTACGGCTTGGAGCATGCGAACAAAAACTATAAGAACGTTGCAATGTGGCCAACGGTAGCAAAATAATAAGATCGCACAACAAAATAAAGAAATGCCCTCGAAACAAAAGGAAGGCTAGTGAAATAAGGCGAAGAGGTTTACGGAGTGACGCGGTGTGGGCCCGCGCTCATTGTCTTCAGAATACATTAAAGGACTTGATGTGGATGTGGCACTGTTGCCTAAAACAGCTGGGATTCTCAGAGTCTCTGTTTGATAACGGCTTTTTCTCATCCGAATCTCATGTCGAGAATCGCTCTATTGGCCATTTATATCAGCTTTTGTTTAGTTTTTCACATAAATTATAATTCAGACACCGATTTCATAAAGGTGTATCAAAACTACTCCAGTTCACCATATTGCTACTTAGATGATTCATCAACAGTTTCATTAGTGAAAATTCCTGCATCGGAATTAAGTCCTCTTGTTCCAAAACAACAACTACAACTTATTTTAGTAGTAGTAGGCCTCCTTTGTGAAAGAGCTCGTCTGGAGAAGTACTACCACCGTGCCTACTTCTCCGCTAAATAGTGATGCTTGTATTGCTGTGTTATGGTCTGAAGAGTACGGGTGCCGGTGAAATTACAATCACATGAAACTTTCCATCTTCATGTCTCAGTTTGGCGAACCGATTTGTGGTACCATTTAAGCACCAGCCTAGGTGGTATTGCAGTTGTTAAAGGTGGGCCTTTAGCTCGTTTCGCCATCCTATATTATATATAAAAAGAACCTTGGTCGATCACGATGAACTCACGAAAATCTTAATGTCATTGCAACGTGTGACCATGACAAAAAAATCGTTGTGCGTCCTTATTGTCCCTTTTAAGGCAAAGGACTAGATAAGTTCGAAAACCCAGCACTTCAGAATCTCAATGAGGTTGCGTTGCTGCAACTTTCAATAAGCTCCCTAAAAATAATAGATTTATTTTATTTATAGCTTGATTCTTATTTAAATTTATTTATTTATGTCAAGTTATACCGGATATATAAATTTTAGGCACATTAGGCGGTTGTCAAAATCAATTAGTGACTTAAGTTTCACTAATAATAAGCTATAGTTTATTTTAATGATGGGTGTGGTTAATGGGTTTTAAATGTGGGTTAATGATTTAGGATGGAAAGTAAGTCACTGATCTTCGATTGGAAGCTGTGGATGTAGGAACACTCTCACTTCCCGAAGACGACAGTGTTGAGCAGAGAACTAGACAGGTCTGAAAAATATTGGAGTAGACAAGAAACGCCTAATAGATGATGAAATCGAACTAATTACAAAGACAGATCGAAGTTTAAAGTAAAATAATCCCTTTAAGGAAGTAGGAAAATTAGATCAATAACTTATGAAAGTTTTTTTAACTATGTTTTTTTTCTGTCACATAAATCATGTAGGTATGTTGCTTATTTTGTGTATACAATAAAGAGTATTTATATTTTAATATATTTTATGCCTGCATATTGCATATTATATCCATCCTTAACACAATAATAATATTAATAACAATTCCTATACACAACCTTATAAAAAGCCGCTATTTTAATCACCGGTCGAATCGTTAGAAAGTTTATGCAGATAGACGAAAATTAAATACACAACACACCTTCAACATAAATTGTACACACCACACGATACATTTACTTGGCTTCCAGCTCATAAAGGTTGTTAAAACTAGCCAAATAGAATAAAAAAATTTTATGAAAGTCTCAAACTAAGCAGAGTGGGACTACTATGGGTACTAGACATTGGATATAAATACTTTTATACTATTTTTTTTTGTAAATAATAATAACAATATTTTATTTCAGACGTATTATCCATAGCATTAAAATTAATCAATTAAAAACATACAGAAGAACAAAAATATTTTTATAAAATCATCAAAGACATGATAAAAATAAACGTCAGTTTTGTGTGGTATGGAGTTTGACCCAATGCCAAATAAACGGACAATCCGCCTATCCGCTATCACTTTCAGAATGCTGTTGGTAGGTGGTGCTTGCCCGGTCACGGTGCAATATGGACACCGCTCTTTTTCTCATGATAACATGAAAACCATTAATGCGAGCCTCCAAAAACATGCCCGACGCACTGCAATGCCTTGGCAGCCCCAAGAACATTCTAAAAGCGTTATTATATTGTACACGGCCGGCATTGACTACCCGTTGAGTAGATCTGACCTACAGGGTGCACGTATAAAAACATAGAGAGTATGATTTGAATAAAGATAAAAAAATAAAAAATACATACTTATAATACACAAGAAACTACACCCAGATAACAATTTGTATCCTGTGGGAATCGAAGCCACGACCTCGTTTTCAACAGTCCGTCACTCGAACCACTAGACCACAGACACATCTCGGACACTCGATACAAAATTAATGCTAGCACCACAAGATTACGTCTGTATACGAACGCACATACACGTATAGGTTAGGGATGCTCGCCGCTCGTAGTGCCGACTGAGTTCCAAGCGCTTCTCAGTAGTTCTCAGAGATGGCGTGCTTGTATAGCGACTGGTGATTGACATCCATTGCACGATTGCAGTCCAAGTGCCGTCAAACTGCGGGCGCGTGCGGGGCGCGGGCGAGGAATCTTGAACTGGCGGGGGGCGGTGAGTGACCGTTCTGTACTATTAGATATTCTGTGCCACAGACGTCGTCAAACTTGCACGATCTATATAGGTACTTCTGTTATTACCATCTTTTTGTGCTAAATTTATTCTGAACAACTACCTAGGTACTACATAAAATTCAATGTTACTACAAACAATGAAGATTGCCAGATCCACTTCACTTCTTACATCTACGTAACCCTCAGGAGATACTGGTTAAAAAAACCCTTCGCAATCGGACTGGTTGAGGTACATCATTGTTGGCCGCGATACCTGTCTGCGCCTGCGTTGTTACTACACGACACTTTACTTACACGCTAATGTAGCCCTTAACTTTATCACTATAGCAATTAGTTTTGTGTGAAGCAAACAGTCGTGATTGTGGCTAGGCACAAAGTTATTTTTCGTTGATTGATCGGGTAGGAGGTTAATTGGAATAGTCTTCGTCAGAATTTGTTTAGTTTAGTTCAGTTTGGCTTTTAGCTTAGTTAAATGTTGGAATTATTGAAAACTGTTTATCCTGTAATGCAACTTCTGGCAATAGCATCCTGAGATGATCCGCTGCAAGAATCTGACGATCTTAAGTGTAAAGTAAAATCAGCGAGAAGTTTAAATGTCAAGAAGCAAGATTTTGAAGATTGTCAAGATTCAAAGTTTTAAATACAAACTCAAGAAGTTCCTGATGCAAGTTCAATTATCACAAAAATAAAAATTTATCAAACTTATCAATTTATGTATTCAATTACCCAATTTAATTTATTTATCCAATAAATATAAAACAATTATTTAATTTTTCACTTACGCGGAGATGGTTACTATAATTTTCCTATATAGTATTTCACGTTAGTTATCATCTTAACTTATGTTGTACTGTCTTGGTCTGTGTAAGACTTCCTGGAAATCAACACTACACAACACTCATCTACCTACACTGTTCATAAAATACAACAGTAAAAAAAAAAAAAAAAAATATATATAATAATCTTACTTATTTATTTTTTATGGTTATTTACCAACATCACGCCTCACTGATCTACATTATTGCATTGTGAATTTGTGTCGACGCCGGTTGACGCTGAAAACCAGCGCTGTGTCTTTGCTCCGTGCATGAGGCACAGCAATATGCTGAGCGGTGGCCGTTTTGCGCGGATGTGACGCATATCTTACCACACTTCTTGGCTCTGTACCTGTATTTGTTGTGTTCTTAAATTTTTTGGTAATTTTGTGCGTCACTTTTGAAGCAAATAAATATTTTTTCTTTCTTTCTTTCTTTTTCTTTCATATAAACAGTAACATTCCTTTTTGAGGACTTTCTATATATAAAGTACAGGTGTCCTTGAATTTTTAGATGAGCTGTACAAGTTGAGTACAAAGGACCAAAACAATAACCCAAAATCGATTCCATGATTATTTGCGTAAAGTGTGAAATGCGAGCAGAATCAATTATATTTTAGTAACAAGATAACAAGATTTCCAAATTCAGCAGTGTTTCTTTTATTTTCGTTTTCTTTTGTAAGAAAACGTTGACCTTGATGGTTTGACAGTGACTGTACCGTAGGTGGGTTTTAGTTGAAAGGATATCGTTTGGGTTGGTATGGGTATGTGATGAGGAGGGATGAAACGCATGTAAGAGAGTGATGAATATAAATGTTCATGGATGGAGGAAGAGGGAGACCAATGAAAATATGAATTGTGTGAAGAATTATATTGAAAAGAGAGTAAACGATGAGATAACAGCTTTTTTTTTTGTAGTACCTATAGCTCCTTTGTGAAAGAGCTCGCCCGTGGAAGTACTACCACCGTATCTACTTCTCCGCCAAATCTCGGGCAAAGGTAACCGCTTAACAACATCAGGTGGGCCTTTAGCTCGTTTCTCCTGTATTCATGTACTATAAAAAAAACATGCACAAAGGACGAGACCCAGAACAAATATCCTTACTTGGGCCTTAAAAACATTTGTTTCGTATGGGAATCGAACCTGTAAACAAAACTGACATAAACCTGCTGGCTAAATTGAAATTGGTGTCTTGCTACCAATTTTATTTAAAAGAACATATATGTTACTAGCGCGCGCAATCAGAAAACTCAAAAACGTCCTAATTGTGACGTTTTGCTACTAGTCCGCATCAAGCAAAGTGCCAAGTGTGACCGGTGCCAAAAATAAAACATATATATAATAATACATATAATATGCAGAAAGTGATTCAATTATTACGCGAAAGTAACTTAAAGTAAGTACTTTGTATTAGTTAATATGTATTTGTGCTGCCTTGGGTATGTATTTTTTTAATTTTTTGTAAGGTTAATAACATATCTACCTATACTTTTAAATATCATTGCTTTTTACACCTATAAATCTTTACCCATCTCTTAACAAATTACAGTCAGCGGTAAACAGCGGTATTACATTCAAAAATTACATTATTCCGCCAACCACGAAAAGTCAACGTTATCTAACGCATACATCACATCCAGTAAACGCGAACGTAACGTAACCGTAAACGTGTACGTCACGTGAGCTACGTCACGTCACCGCTGGCGACACGAAGTTAGTTCAGAATCCGGCCCCGGTTTTACATTACAATTGTCGCTCCAGCCCGCGCTGCAATATGATAAATCAGTCGATGTGCGTACTTGTACAGACAGAAGTGTTTTAGAAACGGTTTTCAAGAAATTAGTGAGCTTCTAGCTATATTATACATTATTATTGATTGTATTTACACTTAAGAAATGTGTTTTTTTTTCATAGATAATTAAAATAGCCTGTATCATGGGATATAACATAACATAACATCACGCCTGTATTTCCCCGAAGGGGTAGGCAGTGGTGTAATAGTACACCCACATTTCGCCTGTTATGTTATAGTCCCATGTAATAGGGGGCGAGCCTATTGCCATTGACCAGGCACAAATCCAGGCTCCGGACTGCTACTGAGAATTTCCTAATGAAAAAACCCAATAACAATTTACCCGACCCGGGAATCGAACCCAGGACCTCACGCTCAGCAGTCGCGCTTGCGACCACTAAACCAACGAGGCAGTCGTGATTTTGATATGATATCGTGGGATATCACATCAAATAATCAGTCTATTTTTCATGTGAACTTGTGTTGCACTTAGCGTCATCCCCTGCCGCTACATCTGGCAGGTGGACCTTCGGGATCGTGGACGCTAAGAGAGGGGGGACTCGAGGCGTCTATTAAGCGATCCTGGGGGGACAGCAGTACGTGGTCGTCGCTTGCTACTGAGGGGGAAACAATATTGTTTTCCTGGGACGTGCCAAAGGCATAGCACTAGACCAGGCACCGGCGCGGTCCAGTGCTTTGGATGCTGAAAAGCTTAAAATTGTATTTAAAATAATGCTACTTCCTACTCCTACCCTATTACTAGAAGCATGCATGATTTATAAGTGTGGAATACATAATATTAACGATAGTAAACGCCCGTGTTGAGTTCTTTATTCATCATCACATTCTTTTGTTTTTATTATTCAAAAGTTTGTTTAAAAATACAACCAAACACTCGACACGCTTCTGTCTGCGACAGTACCAGGTGGAGATTTACACAGGCGGCAGGTACAGAGCTCATATCTGTAGGAATACAGTAAGTTTAACACACGCCCTGTAGCACTGTCTGCCAGTGCTATATACAGGATGATCCGTTTCAATATCTACTGCTGAAATAAAGGTTGGATTCAGCTACGTTTAATATTGAGAAGTTACAGATTGTTAGCATTGTAAAGGATACCTTTCATCTACGGGTATCGTAAGAAGCTACTCAATGATAGTCCCTGAGTAGCCTTTTACTATAAACTGTCTCTTACTCCAGAAGATAGAAGCGTCCTCCTGTTTAGTACCCAAGCCAAGCATTCGTGACCCATTTATTTAGCTGTAATTAACCAGTCAAGCGTCAGATTAGAAAAAAAACAAAATGGCGAAAGCGTCCTTGAACTTTTGACCTGGCCCATTTTGTAACTAAAATAGATCAATCATCAATCAACTCAGCCTATCGTAGTCTACTGCTGGACATAGGCCTCTCCCAAATTGCTCCACAACACTCGGTCCTCTGCCTGCCGCATACAGTCCCCCCCAGCTACTTTCATCAGGTCATCTATCCACCTGGCGGGGGGGTGCCCTTCGCTGCGTTTGTGCATTCGCGGTCTCCACTCAAGGACTCATCTGCTCCAGCGGCCGTCGGTCCTTCGCCAGACATGGCCAGCCCACTGCCACTTCAGCTCACTGATCCTACAAGCTATGTCGGTCACTCTGGTTCTTCTCCGGATAATCTAAAATAAATAAAAACATATTTTTTTAACATAAGCTTGTGTATTGTGTTTTTTTTACTACTGCCGAATTGTGTAACTCACTCGCGATCGCAATCATGTTGATTTTAATGTTCATTTCTCTATATTTATGTTTTGACAATCGGTATTATCAGCAACTGTGTACAATGAATATTGCTGAAATGTCAAAAGTATTGCTTTTGTTATTGTGAGTGTGTTACACAATTACGCCACTGTTATGATGATTATGATGATTTTGAGAAACAAACAGCTTATTGCAGTAAACTGCGAATATATTATCTTACATAAAAATAATATAAAAATAAGACAACTCGTTCATCCCTGGATAGATTGTGGAATAAAATCTGTAACCATGTACGAACAATATAACTAACTGTATTTGACATCAGTCATAAGAAATCAAGCTGGAACACAAACGCTCAAAGCCTCGCTAATCTATTTATTTTATTGTGTGGCAACAAAACCACGTGCTACATCGGCGCGACGCGACGCAAGCGCAGCCTTCGAGGAAGGCGCCTAATGAAGATCTTAATTGGGTGGCGCGCGTGTGTCCAAGCCTTATCGCCCCGCTCCATACTTGAGTATTTAATTTTGATTTGAAATACTTTGTCATTTTTTCATAAACGTTTTACTATTGTGTTTTTCAAACAAGAGGGAGTAAAAAAATGTTTATTGTAGTCCGACTTCTTGACGTGTAAAGTTTTGGATAAGGGTTTCGCAAAATCTGTTTATTTTTTTTCAAATATTGAAGCTATTTCAGGTCTTTTTTTTTTAATGCAAACACCCAATGTCAATTACTGTAAGATTTTAGATAGAACTTCTGAATCAAAACATCGTACCGCTGAAAAAAAAAAAAAAAAACAAAATATACAAACAAAAACGTCAAAAAAGCTCACGCGATACCACCATTACAAAATAACTCGGTCGTGTAGCCAGTGATTCGATTTAACTGAACGCAAATGTGAGATGCGACCGACATAAAATCAATCGGCGGGCACGCGAAGCTTAACACCGAAATAATGTAAATTATTGCTCGTAAAAGTGTCATTTTCGACGTACACGTGACGTCACCGGCACGACGTAATGCTGCACGTACGAAATACACTCCCACCCAAAACAAACCCTAAACACGCTTCTGTAAAATATAAACTCCCGTAAACAGCAAACGACCTGTCAGACTAAACGTATTTGAAAATTGTTTATGCTCAAACTGCCCCCGCTTCGTTATCTTTGTCATCAGTTAGTGAACATTTGCATGTCTGCCGTATTCCCCGACTAGGACTCTGCACTATCAATGTTTACAATATCAACATCGCTATGCGTAAATAACAAAGAAAAGACCAACGGATCTATGAAGGACGTCGGGACTCTGAACACCTCTGAACGCATCCAATCCGAAATTCGTATTTAAAATAGGACAAAAGCTGTCAGGGCAGTAAACCTCAAACAACGCGTTATCGGTGTGTTGCTGGTGCCGTGTTGTTATAGGCTTTCGCACACATAACCGATGAGACGTTCATTTACATACGGCGGGGGTGGGGGCGCGCGGGGGACGGACGCCGCCCCGGCCCTGGGGACCGCCGCGACGCCCTGGAACCCGCGCGCTAGACAGAGACCACTATATTATTATCCTGAGCTAAAAAAACGAAAAGTGGGCGGGGGATTACATTATAGTAGCGAAAGTAATCGATATTCTGTTTTAGTACGAGGTTGTTAGAGCTGCACCGCTGCAGCCTAAATACGTAAGGCAGTTAGGTCACGGAGGGCAGGCAGGTGGAGTGCGCTTTATTTTTATGCGGGACTCGCTAAGAGGATTGCGCCCATGAAAGGGGTGGAAGCCGTAACGCAGCGCTCCTGAAGCCTTCAAATATATCATAAACACGGATGGCTTTTATCATTTACGTCCCGTAAGACGCTCGTAGCTTTAATGACTTGAGTGCTCAGATTTAAGGCTCTAGTTTGATTTTTTAGGAGTAGGTATCTTAAATGAGCATTTTAAGCTTACCTACCTCTCCAAATTATAGTTTCTGAGGGAGAGATATTTTGCCTTTATATTTGTCTCCAAAAGCATATTTCTGATGTAATATTTTAGGGCACGCAATGCTGCCTCCTTTGCATGTAGGCATCGTTTTCGTCATTTATCCTTTACGTGACAAGCTGGCTTTCATTATTGCGTTCGGTTTTTTCTTTGTAAGAATACTAGCGATATCTTGTACAGGTTACTAACTTCCTCTAAACCTTTCTAAATTTAACATGCTTGAGGAGGTATATTATACTGCAATGATTTTCAAGCAGGATTACATTTTGTGATCTCTGAATCGCCTGCCTTAGCCATTGGATTCTTAAGGTTTTGAATGTTAGGTTATTACTTGATAAGAGCTTTTAGGTTAATATAATCTTCCATAATTATTAAATAACCTAATGCGATTCTGAGGACCAGCTCCCTCCTAATAAAGGACTAAACTAAAAATATATCCCCGCTATCTTAATTCAGTCTTCGAAAACAAAATTCCTTAGTAAAAATATTCCAACATCCTGGGAGGGTATTATTAACACAATTTGGCTTGGACCCTTACATCAAAGATGCAGCGTTTAGACCAAATGAGCCGTGGGCCATTCGCGCATAATTCAGCCTCGGAGGCTCTCGTAAAGTGACCGGACCTTGCAATATCAACCGTTACGGGTTTATAGTTCCGGTGCTAGTTTTCTATTGACCGGTCGTGGTCAATTAAATGTTTTTAGATGGTTTCAAGCTGAAGGTAAGAATAGGGTTGGATGAACTTGTAGGGTTTTTCTGTAAAAGTTGTTAGTAAGAACATTTTAGGCGCCTTCTAAGTTTTCTGTTTACGTAAATCATAGCTAAGTTAGACTTTTAGAGAAGTCTTGTAGTCTGATTCTTGTCACTAGTAAATATTATTTCACTTGAATCTATGTCCAAGGTTTTATTTTATTAAAAAATATCTTTTGAAGAAAATTTTCCAACACAAAGCTTAGTATTTTTCGTGTCTATAAAAACAGAATATAGTGGTCTGGTCCTACTGAATGAATCTGTAAAATATTCAAGGCCCTGATATATAGAAAGAAAACCTTTCAATACAAGTATACCTA
This sequence comes from Asteroscopus sphinx, assembly GCA_949699075.1. Lineage (NCBI taxonomy): Eukaryota > Metazoa > Arthropoda > Insecta > Lepidoptera > Noctuidae > Asteroscopus > Asteroscopus sphinx. The sequence continues at coordinate 1,057,638 of OX453006.1, forward strand.
CATAAAATACTCGTACATCGCACCCTTTGCACACATTACCCAAGCAAACTCGACGTAAAAACAAAGTTATAGTAAAAATCACGTAGTATCAACATACTTATAGGAAAATCCACGGTGACGGGACATAGCTTAGCATCGTAACGTGAAGATAGGGGATATTTATATAGTGATAAAATCCATTTACGACGAGCCCGGTACAATGCGGAGCGAACAAACTTTATTTCCATTGCTTTCATATCTAGGGAGGTAGGGATGGGAAGTGTCGATGCTTTTCCGGCTTATTAAATGGCTGTCTTTTTAATTATTTTAAATTAGAATTTGTGTGAATGCAAAAACGTATATTTTAAGGAGGAGTACTAGATTAAGGGTTATTGGTGCTTTTGTCACAGATTTTAATTTTCTTTCCGTAAATATAATTTTGTTCACACTCGTATTCTCTAAATATTATGAATCGTTTGAAAAGATGCCAGCCAGTTTATCGGTTATTGCCATCCAACTTTTCCAATAAAAATTAATAAATACTCTTTCTTCCTCATCTGAGTTTCAAACAAAGACCTTTAAAATTATTGATTAAATTAAAACAAACTTTGTTTTAAACATAAAACAAGTTTTATCAATTAAATAAGTCTGGCATCGAAACAAATCGACCAGCGTCCAGCACTACCAAAGCCACCCTCAGTTTTTCCTTCAATTTTCCTTTTGCTACGATCTCCACTTAATTGACGAAGAATTTTGATTGGTCCGTACCTACGCCATATTCTATGCATTCGTCGCGGCGGGAATTTACTTTTTTTTTTCATTCTTTTTTTTAATTTCAGCTCAGCTTCATTTATTATTCCGCCTCTTATTTTAATGGCTAGCTTCGTTATTGTCCGTCGAGTTCTCGATATTATTTTCGATTTTAATTGCTGGCTGGTTCTCTTCTGTTTTTGCAGGGCTTGTTGATTGAAGTGTTTCCAGTGTTTTTGTTCAACTTGTATTTTTAAGCGTTTGTTTTAAATGGTAGGTATTTTCATTACATATATTTTAATTTTTACTTTCTTTATTATGGTCATGTGTATTTTAAGTGATTTTACATCGTCTCCTTTGAGTAACCTGCCTGTCATTATCTTTTCACTTCGACTGTTTTTTTATTTTTTCAAGTTCATTACTGGGCATTCAAAAGCTTCATAGAACTTTCAAAAGCTTCCGATTTCCTTCACTCAAAGCATCTGCGTACATAAAAATCTCAGCATTACTCAGGAATAACATTTCAATCGGTGGAAGCAATTACTCGTCAAAGGCGGTACAGTTGAATGCAGAACTGATTAAACGGTACAATCGCGGACAGTATTGACAAAACTGCGCGCGCGTCGATGCGCCGGCGTCGAGTATCGAACAAATTTCCAGTATGGCCGCCCATTGAAACGTCACTGCTTGCGCATTGTATGCTCATCTTGGGTGATAGTTTGGAGAATAGAATAATCGGTATTATTGGGATTTTTAAGCGTTTTTAAGAGAAGACAACTAGCCTCGTTTGTTAATCAGTGACTCGTTCTGCTTGCCTGTCACACTGTAAATTTATTTGGTCTTAAAATTGCTTTAATTTCAAATCTCTTTTTGATCAGGTACCTACAAAAATATTCTTTAAGTATGGCATTGATTAAATAAAACTTTTGTACGGCTTTCGTTAAAACTGCAAGACTAGTGTACCTAAGCAAACTTGCCTTAAATATTTTCAGTTGAAATTTTGATGATTATACTAAAGAAATTGCAGATCAACTCAGAATTTCAGAAGTAGAATCTCCACTATGGGTATACTCCATATAGAACAAAGAGAAAATCCAGCACTTCCTATGTCCTCTGGAATTCATCCTCCGGGTCAGATGCAAGTTTTAATGTCATCTTCACTAGGATGATCGGAAAGATATACCTATCTTGATTCTTAATTTAAGAAAAAAAAATTGCAAAAAATGCAAGGAAGCAAGATGCTGAAGGTATACTCCTGAACACCCACCCCCTTGGTGCATAGTTCGGGAACCAAACCCAGTGTGTCGATTAGCGCACATTTGAACTGATGGGGATTCTTCCACACAATGTCTGATTAATGGGCATTAAGATTCAGACCGCGCACACTATGGCGCCGGCCGGTGACAGAGCTCGCGAATCGTGCACCTCTAGCAAATATATTCTGTTGCTAAGTACTTCTCTTATGAAGTACTTAGCAACAGAATGAAACACGTAGTTCAAAATCAAAGTACAACCTGATGGCATGTAGTACCACAACCACGATCGATAGCTTTAGAAATCTTGGTTCTGACTACAAATCAAAGGCGGATTTAAGACCTCACCAGCATTGACGTCATGGCACAAGGTCCCTGCACCTTACCAGTTTAAAAATAAAACGTGGAATTTATTTCAGAAAAGCCTAACAGCTAAAATAAATAATCACAAAAGCGAAAATTATTTGCACTTTCCTACTGATTAAATTGTAGCAGCAAAGTAAAATAATGAAAATTGTACGGTAGTTTTTTTTTTTTTTTTAAATATCTTTAAAGGCGCTTGTCATCTTAGTCTTCCTGCAACCCCGAACGCTGCAAAGCTTTCGAAACGTCACGAAAATCAATTTAAATAATATACACGATGTAATCCGGTTAAACTTATTTTATTATAAAGTAAAATCTACATCATCTACATACCTAAAGGTTGCACAACTCGTGTACCGCATTGTAGTTGTGTTGCAATTTTTCCTATTCGACTTAGACACATTTATAGGCCATATTGGAATTTAGGAGAGATTTTATTGACTCCGTTTTATGTTAATTGGATTTCCTTTAATTCGTTACGAAAAATATTACAACTCTTAATTGGATGAAGTATAATTTGTTAAGTGAATTTATTTGTCTTGTTTTAGTTACATTGGCATGGGTTAGTGATTAATAAAATTATATTCAAGCCTTAAGTTTGAAGAAGATGTGCACCCAAATTTTCACCACTCAACAATCTGGAAAAAGCTGGCCCTAACTCTTCTGATAATGACGGCAAATCACAAATTCTACTAAAAACTTATACACACGGTGGAATGTTGGAAAATGGATATGGCCAGCACAACCTGGTCATCCTGGTTAACTTCTTAATTTCAAAAGCTTTTCCGGATAATCTTGTTATGAATTGATATAGACGCGTAAGATGTTACGTAATATAAAAAAGTTGTATATTAAATCAGTTTTCTTTCTTTTTTTTTCTTTCTTAATACAACATGTTACAGTAAAGCGAATATCAATGGTAAAAAACCTTTTTAAGAAGAACTAGCTCAGTATGTCATCATCATCATTATCATCATTTCAGCCGAAAGACGTCCACTGCTGGACGTAAGCCTCCCATAAAAGGGGGGGATATGCCATAATCGCCACGCTTAGCAGACGGGTTGGCGATCGCAGTTGGTTGGTTAAATACTCAGAGAACACTGCTGTCCATCCTCTGTTGAATCCCTTAGTCGCCTTTTACGACACCCATGAGAAGATATAGGGTGGTGCAATTATTTACGTCCGGCACTACACGGAACCTCCACTGTGCCCTCTGCTAACTTCAGAGGGACACATAGAGTCATGGCTCATTGGTTCAGATCGGACATTCCCGTGCTAGAATATTCGCCCTGCACAATAAACTCCCCCGAAGAAAAGTTATTGCCCATGCCCAGGGTGCACCGGCCCAACAAACTGCTGTTCCTTCCAGACGTATCAAGAAGGACAAACAAACACAAACAAACCAACCAAGCCATCAAACACTCGAGGAGGTTTCCTGGCCCAGCACCCCTTCCTATAAAATATATCCTGTGACAGCTTGTAGTGTTACTAGATGCAGTTGAATATCAATATTAATATTATACCTACCTATTTTGATCGTCTTACCCAAAAACGTTACTGCACTCCAAGTTTCATTACAACTGCATCCAGCTACCCTGTACGGTGCAGCCGTACCTAAATAGCAACATAAGCCTCCCATAAAAGGGGGGGATATGCCATAATCGCCACGCTTAGCAGACGGGTTGGCGATCGCAGTTGGTTGGTTAAATACTCAGAGAACACTGCTGTCCATCCTCTGTTGAATCCCTTAGTCGCCTTTTACGACACCCATGAGAAGATATAGGGTGGTGCAATTATTTACGTCCGGCACTACACGGAACCTCCACTGTGCCCTCTGCTAACTTCAGAGGGACACATAGAGTCATGGCTCATTGGTTCAGATCGGACATTCCCGTGCTAGAATATTCGCCCTGCACAATAAACTCCCCCGAAGAAAAGTTATTGCCCATGCCCAGGGTGCACCGGCCCAACAAACTGCTGTTCCTTCCAGACGTATCAAGAAGGACAAACAAACACAAACAAACCAACCAAGCCATCAAACACTCGAGGAGGTTTCCTGGCCCAGCACCCCTTCCTATAAAATATATCCTGTGACAGCTTGTAGTGTTACTAGATGCAGTTGAATATCAATATTAATATTATACCTACCTATTTTGATCGTCTTACCCAAAAACGTTACTGCACTCCAAGTTTCATTACAACTGCATCCAGCTACCCTGTACGGTGCAGCCGTACCTAAATAGCAACATAAGCAACTCTTTTATAACACGCGGTTAACCCGCGTCATAACTTCAGTCGTATGTCGTAAGTCGTAACGGAACAAAGACACGGTCACATATCAGTGCAAATATATCGTTTATAATTAAGTCTATCGGTCTTTTATTTGTGGGCCTCATCTTTTACCAACCAAACAGCACGAGGCTTTCATTTCAGCGCTGAACTAATATTATTGCGAAATGTCCGCCGACTTGCATCCCTGCGGGTTCATTAACCGCACCCCGCCCCCGCCCCGCCGGCCGCACCCCCACCCCCTGGAACATCCACCCCGAGGAACTAGTATGACTAGATTATTAAATGGGAGATTCATGTATGAAATAAATAGGGGTTGTCTACGTTTAATGGTGGTCAGACTGCAGTTGGTCTATGTAAAAATAGAAACTAGTCATGTGTCATACCTTTTTATTCTAAAAAAGAGAACAGCAGGGCAATTGCGTAACTCATTTGACTGTTTAATTGTGATGTAAAATTGAAGACGATGTTGATAACATCGCAATCAAACATTGGAATTGTGTAACGACATAAAGGGACTTCATTATGAAGTAAATGACGTCAGGAGAGAAATCCATTGCGATGTAAATGACGTCATGTATGTTAGATCATGTTTATTTATGCATGTATGCTGCTGCAAGTATGCATTTTAAGCTTTATCATTCATTCAATTTCATGATGAATCTCTCCGACATCGTAATCAACAGTTTTGTAGTTACGCAATTGGAATTGTATCATTTTTCCGGATTCAAATGTCAAAATTGTCATTTTGTTGATTACGATGCAGTTACACAATTGTCCTGCAGGTAATGTTATGCCCTATGAAGATATTTTTTTAATTATTAAACTTTTGGGAAAAAAGATTATAGATTATAATATAAAAATATGATATTTTTGCAAGCTTGACATTGCCAAAAGATAATTATTTGAAGATTAAATAGAATTTGTTTTAGGGTTTTGTTAAAAGAAGTAATAAGACGATAGAGGCTGCATGGATGACAGATGACTGAGACTATAACAAAATGGTGAAAATTTTCTACTTATACATAATGATAAGTCTTCTTCGTATCGTGTCAATGGTTCAATTAACTTCAAATATTATTTGAATAAAAAGTGTCCACCTCAATGGCGTTATGGTGGTTGTTGGCGTTGGCGTTGGCATTGTTGCGTTGTTGTTGGCGTTTGACAGTTAGTCGCCTAGTCAGCATAGTCGACCTATCTCTAATAATGATGATGATGATACAAACAATAAAGTCGAAGTATACATAACGAAAAAAAACGAGCGGTACAACCAAAAGGAGATTTACGCAAAACCAACGATCTCTTTTACTCCTGAATCAATTAAACTCCTACAACCCGATTCCACGACCGTGTCGAAATGTTCGCGACTCGAGCACCCAAACAGAAATATTTAAAATATGCAAACGGCCCTCGACGCGTCGCCCACTTCAAGACTTCATTACAGAGTTAAAACAATACCCGTTAGGAGGGCGCGGACATAATATAATAATATGCGAAACGTAAGCGAAGTGGTTTCTTATTGAAGCGAAGGAAGGTGGAATCCAAAAACAACCAGCTTTTCTGGTCGTAGTGACACCAGCAACCTGGCAGTGGCCGATGAAGGTCTGGAGATAGACAACATTAAAATAATGATTCCACATACCAGTCCCAGTGCATCAGATTAGAGACAAATGTCACTGATAAGGAAGTGTTGTATGTACTCCAATCCAATCTAGTAAGGCACAGCAGGTTGCAAGTATACAACTGGTGTGGTCTACTGGCGCAGACTCATTCCACTGGCATCGGCATGGTTCCTTGCAGTTCTCGGAGCTCCTTTATTTTATGTTGAGAATAACCACCCTTGCTTTAGTCGGTAGGACTTAAGATTGGTGTAGATTTCCACTCGAATATTTGAAAAAGGTTACAACAAAGTTTCTAGTATGTCTTCAAACCGTGAAGGATGTTCCTTATGGGCAGAACTTATAGATCCTATACAATTGGAAAGTGATTTCGAAATTCGTCAGTATTTCCAAAGTTTGAATCATTAACCCTTAATTGTCCTTTTTTGAACTTGAACACCATAAAAGACTATTTCAATTTGTTGTTTGTTCATCACTATGCTGCTGCTGAAGCCTCTTCTCAAAATGAGAAGGTTTCAGGCCTTAGTCCATCACGCTGGCCTAGTGTGGGTGCCAACCCCTACACTTTCAAAAGCTGTATGGAGTACTATCAAGTATATACAGGTTTCCTCACGATATTTTCATTCACCGTTAAAGCAAGCAAGTTGATAATCAAATTCTTCGTGTAAATACAATTTTTTCGCATTGAAATTGACTTGATTTAGAACCAACATAATGATGTCGATGGCCAAAGCCTGCTAAAACTGATTTTCAACCTCCATGTTATTTTCAAGACCGATATATTCATCGTCCAAACGTAATACATTGAAATATCTCGGTACGTAGTCACCAATCTTAATTTCCCGTCGCTGGCACTCCTCCAGATCGTTTGTCTTTACTAAGTGACGCTCGGACAATGCTACTGGCGGGTACATATGTATTGTTATGTACACAGCTAAAAGGTACCTAAAGTCTGTTTTTTCTCTCTAGTCTTATTTAGTAAACAATCTTGGCATATCTCTTTATTCAAATAACTACTGATAAAATATAATTACTAGTTCTGCACATGTAATTAGGTAAAAAACTACTACCCCCAGTTTCTGGAAGGCTGATCAACGCAAAAATTAACTAATCGACTGTCAAATCTCAGGTCAAGCGATGTGATTGGTTGTTAACATTTTCGCCGGCCAATTACAGAAGCTGACATTAGATTTGACAACAGATCAAATTGATCAGCCTTCCAGAAACTGGGGGTTAGTGTGTGAAAAAATTGTTAATATAATGACTTAATCAGTATTATTGACGAATTGCATAAAAAAGATATGCTAAGATTGTTTATTAAATGAGACAAGTAAGAAAAAACAGAGTGTAGACATATAACTTTAGTCTCTTGCAATGGAAAGGAAAATTGCTTTTCTTCATTATCTAATGTCTCATGTAATTTATTAAAAAAATTGAGAATTCCCTTACAGGCAAACCCAATAACACTTTTACCATCGAACTCTGGACCGTTCTCTCGAGAGCCACCAATGGATCAGTGAAGCAATATTTGACAGTATTTTCTCATCTTAAAAAATCTTCAGTTCCTGGTCTCAACTTTTCACTTGACAACAACTCACATTACATAATTCATGGACGATACCTTGCACGCATCTACACGCACACATACATAGAACAAGTGACATGTGTTTACAAACAACTAATTAGAACGAGTCCCGTGTAGTGTGCGTGTTTTTGTTTCGCTGACAATAGCCGCGCACGCGTGTGTGTGTGCAACAGTGTGTGTACACTTGCGGATGTGTGAAGGCTGAGGTAAGGGGCCTGATGGCTGGCACAGCTCATGTAAAATGCATAAGATACGCTTTCATACAGGCTCGGGTCGCGTCTCGCGTTTGTCTCACTACGCACAGATGTTCGGAGAAAGCTGATTTTTGCGTGGCCGTGAAACTTGGCTGAAAGTAACCAAATATTTTTGTGACAATTACAATTGGTTGTACCTTAGAGGTTCCTGGCATTCTGTTTGCAGAACTGCATTAATTTTGTTCATTTATAAACAAAATAAATGCAAATAATATATATTTTTTTTTTTTTTTAGGCGCAGCGTGGGTAGGCCCCCCACAAGGTGGATCGACGACCTGGTGAAGGTCGCGGGAATCCGCTGGATGCGGAAGGCACAGGACCGGTCGTTGTGGCGATGCTTGGGGGAGGCCTATGTCCAGCAGTGGACGTCTTTCGGCTGAAATGATGATGATGATGATGATTTATTTATATAGTCTGAGTCTGGATTTGTGCCCGGTTAATGGCAATAGGCTCGCCCCCTATTACATGGGACTTACAACATAACTGGAGAAATGTAGGTGTGCTATACACCTCTGCCTTCCCCTTTGGGGAAATACAGGCGTGATGTTATGTTATGCGTTTTTATTTATATAGACCTGGTGAAGGTCGCGGGAATCCGCTGGATGCGGAAGGCGCAGGACCGGTCGTTGTGGCGATGCTTGGGGGAGGCCTATGTGCAACAGTAGACATCTTTCGGCTGAAATGATGATAATGATGATAATTTATAAAGAAAAACAAGTTTTTTCCGTTCAACTGTTTAATGGCTTATTTGAGTATAAGTGGATGCTGAATTGACTTTACAATTTGACTCGGTAATGATGACAGATCAGCTCTGATAGTCATTTATTTATTCCACCAAATCAATCCTATCGTGGAATAATTCGTAATTGAGAAGTTGCTAACACCTACACGCTAAATACTGCAATTAAAGCGTAAAAGATTTATCGCCACCATTGACACTTGAATATCTATTAACCTATAAAGGATATCTCTTGAAATCTTGTCGATACCCAACAGCTTACTAAATACTGGCTTAAACCTGACACTAAACTTGTAGGCAGGTTGTTTATTATTTGAGGTACAAATCTTGGAAAATAAATTGTTCATTTAATAATTCCGTATACCACTCATTTGCCCTAATTGAAAGAAAGAAAGAAATTGTGTTTATTGCCATAAATAATAAAGTTAACAAAAAAGAAAAGAGCATTAAAATAAATAATATGCAAGTGCCAAAGGGCCACCAGCTCAGCATAATGTTAGGTAGCAGTACAGGTACTGACTACCCAACGCTGATTTTCAGCTGCGACCCACTAGTGCCTCCCTCTAAAAAATTCTTGAGCTCCGATCACACTTTTTCTGGATCAATTTTAGACACTAATCTTGAGATTTCTACTCTTTAACACCAGAAAATCCTTGAATACCAATCATATGTTCAACCTAACCTATATATCCTGAAGACAGAATACCGTGACCTTATTCAGGCAGCGACAAAAGTATAGCGCGTGTTGCGCATTGCAATAGCAAGGTCGACGTCCCGGCAGGGGGTCGGAGGGACGGGCGGAGGGGGTGAGGGTAATTCCTCCCCCCCCCCCCCCCGTATTGTTCTCACCTCAGACACAACACTGCTCCTGAAAATATAAGAATTAAAGTTCAGATGTTGGAAATTGTTTTGGTTGGAGGTCGAGGGTTGGACCGCGAGAGATTGTTGTTATTCCGAGAAAAATTATTATGTTCGTATGAAAATTCTAAATATTTTAGACATTTTTGTGCTTCCAAAGTCTGTTTTAACCATCTTAAGATATGATCTTTGTATTAAAACCATCGTAGAGCCTTACCAGAAGAACCACGTGTCAACAACAGTTAAAAAAATTAAAGTTACTAGCTTATTCACAAGTCTTTCATTAGAAAATACAATTAAGATAAAAAGACAAAGTCATCAACACCTGAAGCCCGCAAATTAGAAACATATCTATAAGCTAGCCTAGATCATTAAAAAAACTTGTATTTCCTATCTCAAATTCCTGAAAATTATCCTAAACCTGCATTCCGTAGCCGTTTTAATCCTCAGTAACGGCGCGAGGCTAACGGGTGGCGGCTAAAAAGGCAATATCAGGAGATAACATCGATAGCCGGCGGAACAGTTCGGCAGTTCGGCACGTAAGTAGGCTGTGGAAATGGCCGCCGTAACGCTGTGCGTGTGCACACTAGGGAAGCAAATTGCGGAGAAGTGGTGAAGAAGATTTTTTTTTTGTAAAACGTTGCCCCACACTACCATGATTTCTTCTGTATGGTGGGTGTGTTTACAAACACAAATCTCACATGCAAAAACACCCAGACCCAGAACAACTATCTGTTGACTCGGACGAATAAAAAATGGTGGACGGAATCTCGCTAAGCAACGATTGAAGCACTTCGTTTTTTCCTAAACCCACTATAATTTCGACAGAATTTTAACACAACAGATATACAACGTGTAGCAGAAATGCGTGGTCATATTTTAAGAGCTCATTCAGGGAATAGCATAGAACAACTTTTACTATGGGACCAACCCTGAAATCGCGAAAAAAATATCAGGTGTTCCCTACTAAATCATCGATGTCGCTCGACAAAATGTAAGGATCAGCTGATTTTTTTTTCGCGATTTCAGGGTTGGTCCCATAGTAAGAGTTGTTCGGTAGCATCCCCCGAATAAGCTCTTCAAATATGACCACGCATTTCTGATACACGTTGTATATTGTTATTTTATTTGTGACACTATGACAACGACTACCGTCACACAAGATGTGTTGCGTAATCGCAGCTTTTTGTCTTACTATGGGTGTGAATGTGTGCGTGCCAGTCAGTACTTTTAAGCGAGCCGTCTTACTATGGATGCTTTACTTTTTTTTTGCGAGATTCCATCCACTTTTTCTATTCGTTCAAGTCTGTTGATAAGATAGATAGATAGATAGATAGAGTATACTTTATTGTTTGCACACCATAAAAATAAAAACAAAGTTATAACAAACATGAGCACAGTACTAACAATTGGCGGTCTTATCGCTTAAAGCAATAAGCAGCAATAAAGCATTAATATAAGCATTTGTTCAAGGCTGTTATCGAACACGCGACCCTTAGCTCAGAAGCCGGTCCCTCAACCACTGCGCCAATCGTGTACGGGGTAAATAATAGACCTTTTATTTTTGTCACGGAAGTATCCTTAGAATGTAAAAACATAAAATCTTTTAGTTGATAATAGGTACATAACAGCAGATTTAATATCACAGATGGCCTATCCAGGTTCAACAAAAAATACAGAAAAACAAAACACAATATGGAAACAACAGTTCATAAACTCGATCAATTTTAAGAACCTCTCTTTCAGGCTTTAAACTAAACAAAAACATACAAATAGTAATGAAATTTCCATCACAAAATAGAAACTGAGGGAAATGACTCATTACCAGTTTCTTAGTCTTACGCCCTTTGTGTGGTGGTACTCGTGGTATTCCGTGCTATTCAAACTATTACATTATTGCTAACACCAAACACTATTAAGAAAACTTATGTAGATTCCATTCAAAAGTTTAAGTTGCCTCGTAAACTCTACCTATTTAAATTTCTTCGACGAAACTGGTAATCAGTCCCTTCGTTGGTTGGTATAGACAAATGCCGCTTTTCCAATGCTTCTGAGAAATGGACCAGAATACTTTTTTTTGCTGGTGGACTTTGTTTTAAAATTTAAATTCAAAATTGTATATCAAAATGCAAATAGCTCAGAATTGTAATTTGTGTAAAACTGAATAAAAATACTAGAAGTAAGCCAATAGCAATAAATCATGTATGGATCAAAAAATCTAAAAATCCAGCGAATTATTAGGTATACAAAAGTTTTATATCCTCTTCTAGGAAAACAGTTTACGCCTATAAAAAGACACTAAACGTGCCCATTTACTTGAAAACAACACTCTAAATTACCATACTACTTTTTTCGTTTCCCTTGTAGCTCACAGCGTACGCTCACTAATGTTTGGGCGGGTGTGTGCAGGACATCTGCTTGTGTGTGACGTCGCCGGCATAGTAATAGGCCTCTTGTGACAATCGCTCGACTTTCCATCCACATTTCGTATTCGACGGATGCCTTAGGACCTTACAATAACCCGCTTCGCACCGGACATGGCTATTGCCTCCCGCTGTTTTTATTAAAAGCTATCTTTTTTTGATTTCCAGGTTGTGGTGTTGGATGGGTGATGCGGAGATGATAGTTCAATGAAAAGTATTACTATGGATGGAGATACTTACAGCGGTAGAAGATTCAAGAGCTTCAAAATGTTAGACTGTCACAGACACTTTCAAAAGAACCAGCATTATCAGTTAATTTATTTACTACAATATTTGGTAAAATCAAACTCTAAATAAAGGAAAACCTCACTTGATAAGATTCACGGACATTATTGGATGCCCTTAACGACAATGACACTACTTTACATATAAACCTATATGTGAGTAAGTATCCAAGAAATTACATGCTTGTAAAGGTAATCAAGGAAATTTTACGATCTTTATAACATGAATTATTGGAAGGTACGTAATCATTTATAATAAAAGAACATTGTTGATAAATAATGTGTAAGTTACAAGAAATGACTTTGTTATAAAAACCTACAAACTTTGAAGTACGTAAGGGCCTAAATTTCAATGCTGAAACGTTCAAATTAGACAGCATTGATACAAATGTCTTGAGATTTATATTTAATAATGTTATTGACTGAACATTAGCTCCTGAGATACAGGTTCCAACCTAGTTCAAGGGATGTGGTCAAAATCTTGTGGTTCAAAAAAAAAAAAGGTAAATAATGTAAATATTATCTTATTAATATAATTTTTCGACTACAATGGGAATTAACGAAGTGATCAAATCAAATCAAATCATTTATTCATTCATTGCATTTTGGGTATAATAATTATGATCACAGGGTCAAAAGAAAAAAATTAAATCTAAACTCCCAGGGAATGATTTTAAAACAACGCTATATTTTAACTGCACGCACCTAAAATATGAACAAATCCAACCAAACTCATTGTGAAGTCCGAGCTAATTCAAAACTATAACATTGTCGGACGGCTGTCAACACTAAAACTAATATAGTTAGTGTTACTAAACTAATTATTGAGGTTTAACGTGACTAAAATGTTAGACCTTGAGACGGAGACACTTTTGTTTCACAAATAGTTGAAACTTACTGTATAGAGAAAAGTGTAATTTCTGTAACAACAGAAGAATTTTCCTACGTTTGTAAATTATGAGTTTTAAAATTTTTGATGTAAATTGTTCAATGACACCATAATTGATAACGTTTACAGACGGTCATTACGGCAGTCAGAAGGCCGAAAGTCTGACCTACCTCCTAAGTCTTACCTTAGCATATGAAACATATGCATATATTCAAATATTGCATATGCAACTATGTATCACTATAGTTCCTAAAATGTAAAAAGTTATTTTTTATATTCAACGCATGTCGTCTTGTTGTGGCAATAAAACATTTTTTTTTCTTTCTTTCTTTTTTCTTTCATATCGGTATTGTTCAGAAGCTGGATTGCAGGAGTCTGACAAAATACTGATGTTCAGCCGCATCTGGTTAGACTGGAAGCCGACCCCAACAGTTGGGAAAGAGCTATGAGAAAAAAGTTTCATAATTGATAATATTTGCTCAACGAAGGTTTCCTAATGAACTACTACGATGAACGCTCGAATGAAATGTGGCCAAAATCACCATTGTTGGATTGGTGCAATGGTTTGGACACATTTGAAGTTGCTACTACCCATACCTTCCCTCTTGATAAAACCCCTATGTTTAGGACACCTACAGAAGATGATAATAATATTTTTTTTAGAAACAAACTACTTAGCAACCGTTTTTCGATTATGTGATCTTCAAACCCAACACCCTCGGTACACTCACACTCTCTGATCGGTACTGCATTGAGCTTAAATAAAGGGTACCAGACACTCATACCGCTCCAAGAAGTGCTTAGATATCCCAGAAAAGTAAAGATAAAATACCTTAAAGCTCGCCATTTCAGAGTTGACTAATAATTTAGATAAAATAATATTTTATATAGCACAGGACTGGAGCCCTGAGACAGCGAAGCGGGGTCGCGGCAGACCACGCAGGAGATGGAGAGACGAGCTCGATGTCTTTCTTGATGACAGCTGGCAGGAGGCGGCACAGAACCGCGATAGATGGAAGGAATTGAGGGAGGCCTTTGCCCAGCAGTGGGACAGTACAGGCTAACAAAAAAAAAAAAAAAAAAAAAAAAATATTTTAAAATAGTTGGAAACTTTGTATGATGGTGTGAAAACAGAAAAAAACTATACTGACGACTATCATCTCATCGTCATCATCATTACATTAATAGTCATATCACTAACATTTTCAATTAATCCTATAAATATCCAGATTTCTACATATCCAAATGGCTGCAACACACCAACACACCAACCGTCAAACCAACCTCTCTTCTACATATATATCGTGACAAACCTGAACTGACGAACTGATGACAGTCTCAACTTGGGCTCCAATTCCGCGAAGCACCCACACCAGTACAGTTCCCGAAACAAAATCGCTAAAACTTAAGGGGCCGACGACACCGCGGCCCGAACTGCGCCGCTCCAAATGTATTCAAATATATGCGCGATTAATTCAGGCTGCATAGCCAACGGGACGGTGTTAGTAGTGGCAGCCAGTCTCACTTTCTACGCCGGATCGATGGGGCCGTGACCTTCAGTGCCTCTTATTTGGTTCCTGAATCGATTTTTTGAAGGAATCTTTAGGAACTGGATCGATTTTTTTGGGGATCTGCTGGCGGTATGACTTTTGGGACCATGGTAACGGCTATTCCCATTTTTATGCTGAAGGGCAATGGCCGTGACCTTTGTTGCATATAATTTGGTTCTCAAATCGATTTTTTGCCTACATTTTCGGAAATTGGATCGATATGTTAGGGCGCTGTAAGTTAAGAGCAATTTGAAAGTGGATCAAACGATCATTCTCCAAAGTGAGTTTATGGCCGTGGAGCTTAATGGTAAATTACCTAGTTCCTATTTTTATTTGGAAAATTTAAAGTTTTAAAAAGAACCTTATAAATAACTTTCAGTTGGAATCTTTAAATATAGTTACAACTCTTAGGGCTAGTTTTTCAATAGTATGATAACTTTTAACCGAGGAATAAATGTGACGTTATGACAGATTTCCTATACTACAACTGTTTAACGTCACATTTATTCCTCAGTTAAAATTTATCTGACTATTGAAAAACTAGCCCTTACATTTCAAAATTTTTTTTTTGTTCCTAATTTTTTTTTTTCTGACAACATTTTGGAGCTTTTAGAATTTATTTTTCATAGTTTTCTCCTGAAAAAATACAACTACTCAAAGTGATATTACTTCTATTTCTAAGATATCATTAGTTTCATGATTCCCATGTGTTGATGTTACGTTACAATGACATAGCATTACAAAATTAAGATACCTTGAATAAGTCGTTTGGTGGGAAAATCGTAATTCTTATCGACGTAAGAGCATCATTTCTGTTTTTTTCTTACTGAAATATAGATAACACGATAACAATCTCAATCGCAGCCCGTTTATTAAGACTACATGTCATGCTATTGACATTAAAATTTAAAATTTGATCAGGCTATCAGTCCTATTTCTGGTAATTTCCGCGACGCGTAGATTATGGACTCGATAGCCTTCGCACTCTAAAATCAGCATACCCAGATAAACTGAGACACCGTTTGTGTCTTAAGTAAATAACTATTCATAGCACCTACCTAATATCGAGAAGTAGGTCCAGTTTGACTAATGGAACCAGATTTTCCGGAATATTAAAGACGCAGACTGGGTCAAGGTTGCCGTTATACCTAACATTCAACTTAATGACTATCACACGTAAAATATTCAAGCAAAAAACTTCGCGCCAAAAGCAGGCACTTAAAATAAAGTACGCACTTAGGCTGTATACCAACTATGTGGATTTTTTTATCTTTACGATTACGGGAGCGTCCCGCGAGATGCCAACTACAAAGGAACCACTAACTATCAATACATCCCTTTATAACGGCTAAGAGCCCCCGTTTTACAGCCAAAGGTTCGCCTTCAAAAGAAAAAGGCGCCCTTGTAAAATTCCTTTTCAGGTCTCGAAGGAGTTTTCGAGTAGAAGTAAAGAGTGTTGGAAGTACAAACATAGTTGTAGATATAGTAGGTAGTGCGGGGCGTCGAAGCGTTGTGCGTTGGTGTGCGTATGACGTGACAGACGCACACTGACGGGCAGGTGACGGTGTGTGCGTGGAATGCGGTACACGGGAGTACGGTCGGTATGATGCGCTCGCCATAAAATGAAAAGCTGGTGACGTCAGAGAATGTTTACGAAAAGTATTCAGGATGATTTTTCTGGTGTAAGTATTAGTTTAATTGGTAAGTATGACATATACATTATAATAATCAGAATAGAACCATGTACTGCATCAACGCTAACAAAACTACAGAGCCTTTCTCTACTTCGAATATAATTGAGTATATTCATAGCGTTTGTATGGATTGGGGACAATAAACTCCTAAAAATAAAAGCTAAAGCAACAAGCTTCAGAGATACGAGATGAAATTCAAATTATCAACTGATTCAATTTGTGTAGAATTTCAGCCTGAAAAAGGCACATCCACAAAATTTTACTGAACTGACAAAATCAAATATAGAAATTCTACTTGTTTAGCTATTATTAAATACGACCCGTCGCTACGGGTACGTCCGTACAGTACGCACGCACACATTCAAATGGCTACGTGCCGTCGTCTTGGCAACGAGACGCATGCGCGGCGCCGCCCACTGGCCCCCCTCCCCCCACCCTAGACCAGACTTAGCTCTACTAAGTGTATGGAAGTGAATCTATTCTGTATGATTGGTCATTGAAGATAAGTCGTTTCTAGTCGAACACGGTTTCAGCTTTTTTCTTTAATAGGTGTCGCTAAGTATGGGTTCCTTTTTACAATGTTATGTCTCATTCTGCAGTGATGTTTCTGGTTGATTTTGTTTGATAATCTTGTTCTGAATGCAATGATGCCTTGGTTGTGATGATTTTATTAGTATTGTTGACACTAATTAGGTTATCACCATACACAATGGTGTGTGACTCGATCATTAAATACGACTTTGATGATGACAATTATAATACATTTCTTAAATGTGTCTTATGTAGATAATTATCGTTTAATATAGTTACATAAATAAGATTATCATAACGCAAATCTTATTAAAAATGCTTTAAAAGAAATTATCCCTTAATTAATCATTACAACAGATATGGCTAATTCATCATCATCATCATTTCAGCCGAAAGACGTCCACTGCTGAACACAGGCCTCCCCCAAGCATGTGTTGGGGGGATATGCCATAATCGCCACGCTTGGCAGGCGGGTTGGCGATCGCAGCTGGTTTGTTAAATACTCAGAGAACGCTGTTGCCCATCCTCTGGTGAATCCCTTAGTCGCCTTTTACGACACCCATGAGAAGATATAGGGTGGTGGAATTCTTTACGTCCGGCACCACACGGCATATGGATATGGCTAATTGTCTTGTAATAAATAACACAATATTTTAATTAACCTCATTAAATACATCTACTTACGTTAACAGTCAGAGTGGCCTTATTGATAAATGTTCAATTATCTGATCATATACGCTGATATTTATTGTTCATAATTGATCAGCAGTTGGTCTACGGATAAAGATTTAAACTATTAATAAATGGAAATTGACATGATTGTAGCTTATCAACAAATTAAAATAGTTGGCTGGTTTTAGATAATTGTTAAATTGAATATTGATAATTTCTCTAGGTGATATTTTAAATTACAAAAGAGGTCGGTTTAGGTACCGGAAACTTATTAAGTAATAAAAAATGCAGTCGTTTCAGAAATATATTTTATCATATAGATTTTAGAAAACACCAAGCTTCAAAAAGTACCTTAAACATATTTTTCTATTGTAGGTATATCACTGTTTTATTAAGTCACATATTCCGTGCCTAGGTATATATATTTTATGCTACAATTCAGTAATTAAATGGCACATTTTCTACACATTGTATTATTTACATTCACAAATTCAGATCAAAACCTAGTACAAACAATTCGTATCAATAAAACTGTAACACCAACCAATCATTTAGAACTACGTAAATCAGATACAAGTAATAAATATTTACAAAAAGCAAAGACTAAACATACAATAATGGACCGGCGAACACGGGACAACATAACTATAGCTGGAGACTGAGACAGACAGACTCGCTAAACAAAGAAAGAAGATCACGCACACTGTAAAAAAACAAACAGTGTAGAGATGGGAAATTGCACACGTACGTTAGAATTTTCACGGTGTTTGTATGAGTTTTTGTGTGGGTATATGAGTGGTTGTATGTGTGTGTTACGGGAAATGCTCGTAGCATGAATGTAGGTACCCGGTTGATAGCGTTTGTCATGCAAGATATGAATCCACTGTCTTTCTAAGGGTTGTTAATACTTTATTTTTAACGACACAGTTTTGGTTTAAGATTGTGAGAAAAATGGCCTGTAGCGAGCTTTTCTTTTGATGTAGTGTTTAAAGGGAATTGTGAAGTTTTGTTTATTGTTTGGATGGGTTCAAGTTTGATGTGTAAAACTTGGTGTACTGCCTTTTTACAGGCTTAAAGCTGAATTAAATTACTTGTGCAAGCTTCCAAAATATTAGTTTTTCCCAAATCCTTATTTTCATTTTATATTGCAGAAGAGGAAAGACATTCTCAAAGTTGCCATAAATAATGAAATGTGATACGCGATCTTTACGACAAAACATTTACAAATGTGTGATATAGATCAGAATATCATTAAGAATACCTTCCCAAGAATCAAACGTCTAACATAATATAAATAACCCGTAGTAGAACAAGTTATATTATTAATTAAGGCGTCTGTACGTAACTCGATAATTTGCTCTTATTCGAAATTCGGGATTCACGGATTGTTTTGTCAGTTCAAATTGATGGGGAGACTTTGAGACTGACGTGATTTCACGGACGACGGCTATATTAATTAAAACATACATATCTTCGTAAAATTAAACACAGTAAAGCTATGATTATGAGTTAATGATTAACTACCTATGTTATACAAAGGACAACTCATATTTTATATGGCATAAGAAGCGACTTGAAAAATGTATCTATTATGTGAACTGAAAATTAGAAAAATTAATCAGATTACGGCGTGCATTTGGTACGGTAGGTAAGTAGGTTTATTTTTAGAGGTTTGAAACAAATCCACTGGATCTAGGTACCTACTTAGTTTGTACCGCTACATTTCTGCCTAGGCCTGAATGTAACATAGGTAGGTACCTACTGAGAAAATTTTGATAGATGCTACGACAGATGATAATCAAAAAAGCATGTATAGTTAAATTGAAGAGGTAAATATTTCTTTCGTCAAAGATCTTGTAAATCATTTTAGTAACAATGCCACTGACAACACTTAATAAAAATATTATTATGATCTTCCACGTTTTTACGGAGTGTGAACTAAACCTAAAAAGAGAACTCAAAGGCATTTTACAGAACATTACAAGTTTACGACAAAATAATCGATCGTAATATGCCACGACACCCAAATAAACATAAAATTCGTCTCGCAAACACCGTGCCGATTCATTCACAATAAACGAATGCATTGTAATTATTTACATTTTAAACTGTTGTAAGTCTGCCCGCCAGACAAGCGCCGGCCTAAAATAAACACGAAACAAACTTTTATTAAAATATCTACAAGCCGCTTTACGCGTTCGGCGTAAAAACGAGCACTGAACTTCCGTACCCAAACGTTGATACTACTAACGCCATCTCTTATCGAGTAGCGGAACTGTTATGGTTCCTCCCAAACTCGAGTGGGGGTGCAATAACAGTAAAACCGTAAAAGAAATGATTATAATAAATGAAACACGTTACTGCAATTACGTAAAAATGCAAGTGTGAAAGCGTACTTCTGTATTACCAAAGGAAATGAATTCAAATGACCTTGATTCATTAATGCGGAGTGCCATAAATAATACATGAGCCACATTATCATTGTTTGAAGTTTTAACAGCTTTTTCATTGGTGCTAGTGCTGATGTTCCCACAGTTGCATGTTTAGCCTTTCATTCATATACGGTAATTATTGTAAATGGTCGATTAGTATAATTTATCATGATGATAAACTGATATATTTACAAATTATACGAAGCAAGCAGTTTTTATTTAAGTATTTATTTATGTATTTATTTATTCATACTTTATTGGATTGAATTGAATTATTGTAATGTTTTCATCTTTATTATCACTTGATAATGTTGGAATGCCATTTAAAAGATTAGGTACGATTAACCATTTTAGTTTTTTGATGCAGATAATATGACACAATCTTCTTCTATCGTGTCGACATGAGCTACATAATAATAACAGCTCATGCCGTGGGGAAAATATTAGCTAGTCAGCAGGTTGGTAGCGGGGCTGACTGCCCAGGGTGCGCCGGACGATCAATTAAATATCGTCACTCGTGGAGGCTCTTTTAATGCATCCCAATAAATAATAATAATAATATTAATAAATGATGTAACATTTTTAATTTTTATGTATTTTGATTTCAGATGTTGTAATTTTATATGAATAATTTTAGTTCGTATATTTTTTCTGTTAAATTATTATTTTTTCTTTAATTGTTTAATTGAATGGTTTTATAAATTCTATTATAAATTATTGTACGCCTAACATGGCCGAGCAGTGAGATCGCACACCATGCTCTTTAGTAATAACACCCTTTAACCACTGTCTCACAATAAAGTACTTTGACTTAGACATTCAATGATGCAATCATTCATTGATATTGTACTGTGAATGCACACGTAGCATTGATTTGCATAAAAGGTACCTACGCCTTTTCTTTTCATTTTCATTTTATATTTTCGAGAATAAATCCTCTATGAAAAAAACTTGCAAAAATGTTGTTTTTCAGAAAAACAACTCAACTTAAAAAAGTAAAGTAATCAAATTTTCAAAAAAACGGTTCATGGTTGGAGAAAATCTTAGGAAAAACAAAATTATTCAGACATAACTTAAAGTTACTCATATGTAAGTGCCGTCGTAAATTCTACTTAGAGCGAGTGATCCGACTCGGTGCCTAGTGCTTACTTAAGCACAACTTAACTTACTTATTTTACTTGAGCGCTGAAACTTCACCGGTTTCTTCTCGCTAAGATATACGTAGGTACTATAAATAAAGTTTACCTGCTAAAAGATTAATATAAATGTTTTATCTTCTTATTTTATTACATTTTCTTTTCATATAAATCCTTAATCTTTTTGGAAACTTATGACTTATATTTTTAAAGAGATGATGATTATTATTAGATATAGGGTATATACCCAGTAGGGTACCTACCTATTTTTTTTAATAATTTTGCCAATCCAAGAACATAATGCATATACCTACTTATTATGAAAAAGAATATTAAAAGACTAAAACAGTAAGAATTTTAAATTATTGTAGATAATTACTGATTTGTAATGTATCATTCATGCACATTTGTTGATAAATGGTATCTGATAAAGTATTATTCTATTTTCTCCTCGAGGATCTAAATTTTATTATGTATTCATTCAGACAATTTTAACAACTTGCATTGTTGATTTTAATGTCATAATTCTATAAACTATACTCAAGTGCGGAAAAACGATCAAAGCGACAATATTAGTGAAATTAACTCTAACGAATGCTTACAAGTACTGAAAACAAATATGAATATTATTGAAACTCTATTAAATTGGCTGGTACGAGTACCTACCGCTGAATAACTATTTAAACTACATATTTAATGGCTAACACACACATATCTACACGGTGCATTGTTCACATCGATTTGCGTGAGTCGCGATGCGTGAAATGAACGAAAATAACCACCCATACGCACACTATCATGTACTTTGTATATTTATGTACCCACTTTAGTACACCTATAGTTAATATACATAGAAGTGTGACATGAATGCAGGCATTTTGTTTATGAGTAATGGTTGTGTGCTTGCTAATTGTTTTTTTGCACTAAATTAACTAAGCGTGATGGTCAACTTATATTTTTCATGAATAAACTGTTTAGTATTGATAAAAATAAATAAATAAATTGTAATGTAATGAAATATAATGTAATGTAATTGTAATGTATTGTATTGTAATTGTAATGTTGTATTGTTTGTATTGTATTGTTTATGTTTATTGCGACTTCAGAAGAACATAACAACAGTGTAGCCCTGGACCCTGAACTAGGATAACCTGTATGACAGGGGCCAGGCCTCTCGGTTATGTGGTACAGATTGAGAGACAATAGACTCAATTAAATTATCTAAATCTAGAAAAATTATGATTAAGTTTTACAATATTCTATTGGCAGATATTGTTTTTAATGTA
This sequence comes from Asteroscopus sphinx, assembly GCA_949699075.1. Taxonomy (NCBI): domain Eukaryota; kingdom Metazoa; phylum Arthropoda; class Insecta; order Lepidoptera; family Noctuidae; genus Asteroscopus; species Asteroscopus sphinx. The sequence goes on from OX453006.1 coordinate 1,080,224, forward strand.
TTAATAAATTAAAATATCCACTATATCCTATTTCAAGCCCAATTTGACACATCTATAGAACGCAACTCTGCAAGTTAAACATAAATTTGCAAAAATTAATAATCGTTGTTTACGATAATAAATAACTATTTAGTATCTTTGTTATAAAGTTATGTATTCAATACGTTTTTACTTATATCATCCAAGACTTCATATTTGGAATAGGGTGTAGTCTGAAATCAATAACGCAATAGGTATATGCCACTAGTCTTTTGTAAAATTTAATAAAAAGCCCGGAGTCTCGATTTGTGCCCGGTCAATGGCAATAGGCTCGCCCCCTATTACATGGGACTATAACATAACTGGCGAAATGTGGGTCTACTATACACCTCTGCCTACCCCTTCGGGGAAATACAGGCGTGATGTTATGTTATGTTAATAAAAAGTTTGCCTTTTATTTTACATTTTAGATTTCTATTTCTAAAGCATGCGACAGAATAAAACTCTAAATAATGCAATAAGTATAACAATAAAGTGAACTACAATAGATTTAATTGAATTTAAGATGTGGTTAAATCAAAATATAATTTATTCATTCATCGCATTTTGGGTATAACCACAGACATAGTAAAAAATATAGACTAAGTGCTGCGAACAACCATAGTGAAGCCAACAAAAACCGTGCTCCTTCATGTACAACCAGTGCTCACGTACACACCATGCACCTGAAGGATATTTGTTTTCGCGATACTTACTGGAAGATACCGCGACATGTGAACTGAGAGGGGTGAGCACGGTTCAAGGTGTATGTGCGTGCGTGAGCACTGGTTGTGAGCACGGTTTTTGTTAGCTTCACTATGGTTGTTCGCAGTACTAGTCTATATTTTTACTATGTCTGTGGGTATAACATAATCACAGGGTTATAAAACTCTCTCTCTCTGTCTGTCTCTGATGGACTCTCTTGAAAATTTAATTATTAGATACATTTATACTTAATTATGTCGCGAGATATTTACCATGTCAATCCTTTTGTACGAGTTGCCGATATTTCGGCACTGTTAGAAACACCATAGTTACAGGTAAACTATATAAATACATTCCTTTAAAACAGACCTCCTAATAAAATTAAAAAAATCAATCAATTTTTTACAAAGAAAAGCTTACAACTCTATCAAAGAATACTTTGATGATAAAATGTGAATGGTTTATTGTTTTAATGTTGTAATTTTATTTTGATTTCCGACTTATTGGTTACCTGTGTTTTATCTGTGTTGTTAAGTATTGCGTACTAAACGCAAGTTTTTGAAATAATTACTATATGATTTATATAACCTAAAAATATAAATAATTTAATTTTATCTAATGCTTATTAATAATAATTATAAAATTGTAAACGTCTAGCGTCTGTTTGTTTGTTTGTTTGTTCCAGCATCACACTAAAACTACTGGACCGATTTTGATGTTTTTTTTTTATTTGAAAGCTGATGATCTGACTTAAAAACTGGTATGGGTTTTGAGAAAGAAAGAAAGAAAGAAAAAAGGAAAAAAATTAATTCGTGGGTTGCGTACTCACCCGACAGATCGAAGCTTCTATGCATTTGCACGAGCGGATAGTAATGTACGATGGAGTGGAGTGGAATGGACAGGGGATGGGACTGGGGACGGGACAGGGGACGGGACTGGGGACGGGACAGGGGACGGAACATGGGACGGGAAATGGGACGGGACATGAGACGGGACATGGGACAGGACAGTGGGACAGGAAATGGGACGGGACAGGACAGTGGGACGGCACATGGGACTGGACATAGGATGGGACATGGGACAGGACATGGGACATGGGACGGGACGATAGTGATTAGTGATATAGTGGGACAGTGGGACAGTGGGCCGTGGGATGGTGGGACAGTAGGACAGTGGCAGTGGGACGGTGGGACAGTGGGGCAGTGGGGCAGTGGGGTACTGGGGCAGCGGGGCAGCAGTGCAGCGTGGCAGCGGGGCAGTGGGTCAGTGGGTCAGTGGGGCAGTGGGGCAGCGGGGTAGCGGGGCAGTGGGGTTGTGGGGCAGTGGGGCAGCGAGGCAGCGGGACTGCGGGGCAGCGGGGTATCGGGGTGGGGTAGCGGGGCAGCGAGGCAGTGGGGCAGCGGGGCAGCGTGGCAGTGGGGCAGCGGGGCAGCCTGCCAGCGGGGCAGCCGGGCAGTGGGGTACCGGGCCAACAGGGCAGTGGGGCAGTGTGTTAGTGGGGCAGCGTGGCAGTGGGGTAGCGGGGCAGTGGGGCAGTGGGTTAGCGTGGCAGTGGGGCAGCGGGGCACTGTGTTACCGGGGCACAGGGATAGTGGGGCAGTGGGGTAGCGGCGTAGCGGGGCAGTGGGGTTGTGGGGCAGCGAGGCATCGTGACAGTGGGGCAGCGGGGCAACGAGGCAGTAGGGCAGCGGGGATGCGAGGCAGTGGGGCAGCGGGGCATTGGGTTACCGGGGCAGTGGGGCAGCGGGGCAGTGGGGCAGCGGGGCAGTGGGGCAGCGGGGCAGTGGGGCATTGGGATAGCGGGGCAGCGGGGCACTGGGTTACCGGGGCAGCGGGGCAGTCGAGCATTGGGATAGGGGGAAGCGGGCCAGTGGGGCAGCGGGGCAGTGGGGCAATGGGGAAGTGGGGCAGTGGGGCAGTAGGGCAGCTGGGCAGCCTGTGGGGCAGTGGGGTAGTGGGCAGCGGGGCAGTGGGGCAGCGGGACAGTGGTATAGTGGGGCAGCGGGGCAGTGGGGCAGCGGGGCAGCGGGGCAGTGGGTTACCGGGGCAGAGGGACAGCGGGGCAGTGGGGCAGCTGGGCAGGCTGTGGGGCAGTGGGATAGTGGGGTAGCGGGGCAGCGGGGCAGTGGGATAGTGGGGCAGCGGGGCAGCGGGACAGTGTGGTAGCGGGGCAGTAGGGCTTCGGGGTGGCGGGGCAGCGGGGCAGCGGGGCAGTGGGGGACAGCGGGGCAGGCAGTGGGGCAGTGGGATTGTGGGGCATCGGGGCTGTGGGGCGGGGCAGCTTGGCAGTGGGGCAGCGGGGCAGTGGGGCAACGGGGCAGGTGGGCAACGGGGCAGCGGGGTTAGCGGGGCAGTGGGGCAGAGGGGTAGCGGTGCAGCGGGGCAGTGTTGTAGTTGGGTAGCTTGGCAGTGGGTCAGAGGGGTAGCGGGGCAGTGGGGCAGCGGGGCAGCTGTGCCGCGGGGTAGTGGGCAGCGGGGCAGTGTGATAGTGGGGCAGCGGGGCAGCGGTGCAGTGGGTTACCGGGACAGCGGGGCAATGGGGCAGCTGGGCCGGCTGTGGGGCAGTGGGATAGTGGGGTAGCGGGGCAGCGGGGCAGTGGGATAGTGGGGCAGCGGGCCAGTGGGGCAGCGGGGAAGTGGGGCAGTGGGGCAGCTGGTAAGCGGGGCTGTGGGGCAGTGGGGTAGCGGGGCAGTGGGGCAGCGGGGCAGCTGGGCAGTGGTGCAGTGGGGCAGCGGGGCAGCGGGGCAGTGTGGCAGCGGGGCAGTGGGGTAGCGGGGCAATGGGGAAATGGGGTAGCGGGGCATCGGGGCAGTGGGGGGCAGCGGGGCAGGCAGTGGGGTATTGGGGTAGTGGGGCAGCGGGGCAGTGGGACAGCGGGGCAGCTGGGCAGTGGGTCAGTGGGTTAGCGGGGCAGTGGGGCAGTGAGGCAGCGGGCAGCTGGGCAGCGGGGCAGTGGGGTAGCGGGGCAGTGGGGCAGCAGGAAGCGGGGCAGTGGGGAAGCGGGGCAGTGGGGCAGTGGGGCAGCGGGATAGAGGGGCAGCGGGGCAGTGGGGCAGTGGGGTAGCGGGGCATTGGGGCAGTGGGGCAGCGGGGCAGTGGGGCAGTGGGGCAGCGGGACAGCGGGACAGTGGGACAGTGGACTGGACTGGAATGGACTGGACCGGACTGGACTGACGTGGCTTATCAGAATTTAACGCGAGCGGAGCCGCGGGTAAAAGCTAGTTAATAATAAAAATGCTATGCTGTGTTCTATAGGTACTATGTCATTTGTATGCCTTTCAAGGTAAAACATAGTGTGAATTAATATTCTAATTTTCCACCAAGTTTTTAACTTTTACCTATGTTTTACAAATAAATTATTTTGATTTTGAAAATTTCGTCTCCTCGTTTGCCAATCCCATACGATGCAGTACTTAAAATGAAGTATACACTAAACTATTGACCTCATAAGTGTAAGTAGATGCACAGATCAGAACTGCAGTGTCGTTTGTTGGTAAGACGATGCGTGAAATGAAAAGATGGCGGGTGTCGCGCCCGACGGCACATCATCCTACCTTAGTTTGTAGCCTTTATTACAGTGTATTAAACAAAATTACTTAATATTTTGATGTTTTTGATCGCATCTGTGTGGGATCATTTAGTTTGATATGATATTTTTATGATAAGTATAGGTAGAAGTTTTGATGAGCCTGACTTTTTAACCGACGAAAAAAAAGGAGGAGGTTCTCAATTCGACACGTATCTGTTTTTTTTTTTTTTTTCTTTTTTTTATATGTATGACCACGCATAACTTATTACAGAGTGGTCCGATTTTGATGATTATTTTTTTAATGGATAGAGTATATCTCGAAGTTGGTCCCATTTAAATTTCAAAATCAAAATCCACTCTTAAGGGTAGGAAATGAGTGCTTGTTGACCCACTGAATTCTTACATGTTAACCGATTCTGTTGAAACTTGGCACACATAAATATAGTTCTAGACACTTCACCATAATGGAGATTTGGAGTTAGATTTTAGCCACAAAAAAAAAAAAAAACTTTTTAGCAAAAAATTGAACCGATGAAAACAGAAACTGAAAAGCGAATAATAACTAATTATGAGTCGGCGCCAAACAAATAATCAACGAAGATCATTAAATTACTTTAAATAAATAATAAAAACAACGTAACATTAAATACAACGTGAAATTTTCAATGATAAACAATAACTTTCCAAAAATGCGTTCTCCGCTCGGCGACTTGCAACTTGCACGCACTTTGCTTGTTAAAAGTTTGTTTGGCGCCGACTCATAATTAGTTATTTTTCGCTTTTCAGTTTCTGTTTTCGTCGGTTCAATTTTTTGCTAAAAAGTTTTATATTGGATACCTACTAGTAGTGCCATGCGTTACAATGCCAACATTTTTTTTATCAAAAACCGTCGCCGTAGCACAGATAATACGGTTGTAGCGCGCACAGCAACTCACCAAAGTTTTATGGCATTTATAGAGTGCTAGCCTATGCCCGCGACTTCGCCCGCATGAATTTTGTTTATCGCATATTCCTTGGAAACTGTTCATCTTGCCGGGATAAAAAGTAACCTACATGTTAATCCGAGTTATGTTCTATCTGTATGCCGAATTTCATTAAAATTGGTCCAACCGTTCTTGAGTTATAAATTATGTAACTAATCCGACTTTTTAACTCGACCGACGACCTGGTGAAGGTCGCGGGAATCCGCTGGAAGCGAAAGGCGCAGGACCGGTCGTTGTGGCGATACTTGGGGGAGGCCTATGTCCAGCAGTGGACGTCTTTCGGTTAAAATGAATGAATGAATGAATGAACCCGACTTTATAAGAAAGAAGAAGAAGACATGGGATTGAAGTCACTTTGCGTAGATGTCAACCATACTATGTTGTAGTAGTAGCACTGTAAGTGCAAAATTACTTGTAAATAAAAAATAAATAGATATTTCGGGACATTTTACACATCACCACCTAGTCCCAAACTAAGCAGAGCTTGTACTGTTACGGGTAGGTACTAGATAATGGATATTATACTTATATACTTTTTTATGTAAATACATACTCATAAGAAACACCCAGACCAAAACACAAACACTTATGTCCATCACATAAATATTTGTATCCTGTGGGAATCGAACCCACGACTTATGATGGAAGGTTCGACAGCACATTTCACATTATTTTTAATAACAATAATTTCTCACAACAATTCCACAAAAAGAACCGTAAAATTATCCAACCCCAAAGATTACTAACACCTGAAACCAGTCCCACTAAACACCAACCAAAACAATGCAAATCAATCCTCCACTTTAAAAGCGGAATTCCATTATTTTAAGGCTATACATAATATAAGTATGTCAGTAATAAATCCCGGTGTTTCGGGGAATACAATTAAAGCGATCCTGGGCAATCCGTGCATCGGCGGCGGAATTATAAATTCCGTGGGAATGCCGGCAGGTGGCGTCGTAATCGCATGAAGCCTCCCGAATCATAGCGAGCAACCTGCGCCAACTATACGCAAAGAATATGCACACTATGTAGATGGGACGAGAAATTTTGTTCAGTGTGGTGCCGGCCGGTGGTAAGGGCTAAGTGGCAGTGGGCCGGACATATTAGCCAAAGTACCGATGACCATTGGGCTAACCCAACAACCCAACGTCTAAACGTGTTCTAGAGTGCAACCGTAAATCGGAAAATGTTGCGTAGGACGCCCTCAGGCTAAGTGAAGTGACGTTCTACGCAAGGTGCCTGGTGAAAACTGGGTGACAGTCGGTGGCGTGCTATTGGAGAGGCCTATATCCAGTAGTAGACTGCGATAGGCTGATAATGATGATGATGTAAGGTGCTGTACACAAAGAATCTCTCTCGTGGATGTCGTAAAATGCGACTAAGGGGTTCACCGGAGGATGGGCAGCGGCTGTCTTTGAGTATTTAACCAACCAACTGCGATCGCCAACCCACCTGCCAACCGTGGCAATTATGGCATATCCCCCCAAACTGCTTGGGGGACGCCAATGTCCAGCAGTGGAAGTCTTTCGGCTGAAATGATGATGATGAAGCATCTAAATTTGTATTCATAATTTTGCCATCTTGCTATCGCAGCGCTCGGGAAACCAAGTATTTATTTTAAGAAAATAACATAAGTAAGACTTCCGTTTTTCCAATTTCCTCTTTTCCGAACCTTCCACACATTGTCGCATCTGTCCACAATACTCTCTGGTATGAGTAGGTATAATTGTGGCTGCTCGACTATTTGCACACCGCGCCGTGAAATAACACACCGCTGATAGCGACCCGTCGCTCGCATACTATTGTTTTTGTACCTTACTATCATTATATGTATGTAACAGGTACTTTTATATGTGTCCATCTATATGTAATGTACTTATGTGTTAAATAACACACAGCTGATAGCAACCCGTCGCACACAGCTACTCATATACTATGGTTTCTTACCTCTCTGTACCTACTTTTGTACTTATCTTTCTGTGATGAACCTACTTATTTGTTACTAATACACCGCTGATGGTGCCGGACGTAAAGAATTGCACCAGCCTATATCTTCTCATGGGTGTCGTAAAAGGCGACTAAGGGATTCACCAGAGGATGGGCAGCAGCGTTCTCTGAGTATTTAACCAACCAACTGCGATCGCCAACCCGCCTGCCAAGCGTGGCGATTATGGCATATCCCCCCAATATATGCTTGGGGGAGGCCTGTGTCCAGCAGTGGACGTCTTACGGCTGAAATGATGATGATGATGACACCGCTGATGGCGTCATGTTAGAAAAAGCTCTGTGAACATAACTACAACGAACAAACTGAAACCACAAATAAAAGAAAAAAAAAATCTCGGGAAAATTTAATGCAACGTAATCAAACAGATATTCAGTTATTTAAATAAAAGAACAAATATCTACATAAAAATGTTTATTGAATTTATGCACACACAGAGAAATTATAATAGAAACGAATAGTAAAAAGGCACTGCTTGTTTCTATATGAAATTTCTTCCAGCAGACCTACGAGAAGAAATTATGAAGCAAGGTGTAGACATTTATAAAGTAAAATGCTAATAAATGTACAGGCCTTTTTTTTTTTTTTTTTTTTTATATTCGAGGAGGAAACCTTCAAAAGGCTGCCGGCCTCATGGAGGACAGAGGCCGGGGTATGTGGGATTTTTACCCACTAAAACCCCCCCGGTAGCCATCTTCAGCACAATAAGTGGGACTCCGGGAAATAATAAGCCTCCGGAGCCCTTCCTGTGCTATGCCTATTAGACACTTCTCAAGGGAGACTTTATTGTCTCCCCTTACACTTTCCCGATTGGATTGGTACACGGCGGCCCGAGACTACTTCGTGCCATCGGCATCCCTGAGGTCATTTACTGGACACACAGAGCCTCCACTCTGTACGTCGTGACCTCAAAGGCTCCCCATTCTCCAGTCGCGTATCGATAGGGCGGGGAGTGCACCTTATAGCCCTATTAGGCTAGGTGCCGGAGAGGTTGCCTCTCCGGCGTCGCCTTCTCCGAGCAGGATCGGCCCTCTCTCGATCCCGCTCCGCAGTCTCCTTCTGGACCATAATGGTCTCGCAAAAGGAGGCTACTTCCCTCCAATTTGTCGTCTCTGCCAGCATAGCTGATACTACCGCTGACAGAGAGAGATCTTGCCCAATTTGATCGACCAGGACCCGCCGCTCAGAGTTCCATGCAGGACACTCTGCGAGTGTGTGTTGGGCGGTATCTTGGTCGCCTCCACAATGGTGGCAATTCGCCGTGGCCTCGCGTCCGATCCTATTCAGGTATTCACCGAAACAACCATGCCCGGTGAACACCTGAGTAAGACGATAGGTGACACGCTCACTTCTACTCAGCCAGGCTTCGAAGCACGGCAGGATGGCCTCAACCACACGCTTGAGCGCAAACTGCGGCCCTGAAAGCCGCTCGCGCCACAGCTCGAGCGCGTGTTGTCGCTCCTGCCGTCTCAGCCTCTCGAACGCCCTTGTGGGCGCGCCTTCGCCACTCTGGCGAATGGTGCGTATCCGGTCATACACCCTCGCATCCATATCTGCCAGTATATCCAGGGGTGGAAAGCGCGCCAAAAGAGTTGCCGCCTCGAAGGATATCGTCCTATACCCTCGCACAATTCGGATGGCCACTTTACGCTGCAGACTATTAAACTTAGCTCTGCTGCGCCGGGCGCCTGACAGTTTATTCGACCACACCGGCGCCCCGTAAAGGGCCATCGACCGCACAACACCCGCATAGAGGCGGCGAACTTCTTCTTGTGGTCCCCCGAGGTTGGGCAGCAGTCCGTGCAGGGCACCCATTGCCCTCTCGACCCGGGGAACAAGGCGTCCGAAGTGCTCTCCAAAGCTCCAGCGGCTGTCCAAGGTTAGGCCAAGGTATTTCATACTCTGGCCCACCTGGACTTGCGCGTCACCAACGCACACCGACACGCTGGGTGGTTGCCTACCTCGTGGCAATTTGTGAAACCATAGCGCCTCGGTCTTTTGAGGCGCTATCTCCAGACCCAGCCCGCGGATCTTGTTCACGACAATTGCCACCCCAAGCTCGGCAAGTCGGATGGTCCCCTCAAAGGTGTCCCCGCCGGCAATGACTAAGGTGTCATCTGCGTAGCAAACAACACTCACGCCAGTGGGAAGATCGACACGCAGAACCGCGTCGTATGCGAGGTTCCACAAGAGTGGACCCATAACTGACCCTTGTGGAACGCCGCACGTAATCTCCCTCCGATGGACTTCACCATCCCTACCCACATACTGTATATGCCTGTCGCGAAGATAGGCCCCGACAATACCCTGCAGGTAGGGAGGCACCTGATGGTGTATTAGGGCCCCCCTAATCGCGTCCCAAGGCAGGGAGTTAAAAGCATTGACGATGTCTAAGCTTATCGCCACCGCCACCCCACCCCGAGACACCACCTGCTCCGAGAGCGAACGGACCCGAAGTATTGCATCTACGGTCGAACGTTGCTGCCGGAAGCCATATTGGCTATCGGCGATGTCAGGACCCACCCGCGACAGGTGCTTGACGAGGCGAGCGGCAACTATTCTCTCAAATAGCTTTGATGCCTCATCAAGCAGGCATATGGGACGGTATGCAGAGGGAGACTCCGCGGCCCTGCCTTCCTTCTTCAAGAGGACCAATCTGGCTTCTTTCCAGCCGGCTGGGAACACACTAGAATGGAGGCAGCTATTGAAAAGCCGCCTCATGCGGTCCCCTAGTGCATCCAAAGCCAACACCCACGCCCGACCAGGAATGCCGTCGGGTCCTGGCGCGGTGTTACGAGCTTTCAGGCGACTAATGGCTCGGTCTAACTCCCCTTCTGTGACCCCTAACTCATCGGACCAATCCGACGCAGTCAGGGGCAGTGAAGAACTGTCCCGGACTGTAGGAAAAAGTGTGTTTACGACTCTTCCCAACAAGCCCAGGTCTAGAGTTTCCGTTAGCGGGGGGACCCACGGGCGTAGCTTGCCCATGACAATCTTATAGGGTCGCCCCCACGGGTTCCTATTCAGCTCCTCGAGGAGCTCATTCCAGGACCGAGACTTCGCATCCGCAATGGCGATGTGGAGCGCTTCCCTAGCCGCCCTGTAAGCGTCGTAGGCTTCGGATATCTCTTCGGCTGTAGCTCGACGTCTGCGTCGGGTTCGAGTGTACCGGCGGCGGGACCTCAGACAAACCAGGCGCAATTGCGCAATATCCTCTGACCACCAGTAGACTGCTCGGCGTATGGTGCATCTGGCCCGGGGCATCGCAGCGTCACAGATCGACGTCATCGTGTCCCGAAACCAGGTTGCCTCCTCTTCCGGGTTGGGCAAGATCCCTTCAACTTCTGTACCCCCAGACCACGCCACGACGTACGCAGTTGCGACAAATAAATCTCTGTTGAGCTTTTTTAGGGCCCAACGCCGCAGCGGCAGGTCTGAACCTGGACGATTTGGACCAGAAGGAGGGATGAGGGCCACATCGAATACAATATGGCGATGATCAGATAAAGTGACCATCTCCTCCGCCACCCTCCATCCAGAAACCATGCGGGCAACAGAAGAAGTCGCCCACGTCAAATCCACGACCGACTCCCCCTGCCACCGAACACATGTAGGAACAGAACCACAATTTAAGAGTCGGAGGTCAAGTGACGCCGCCCAGGCTTGCAAAGTCTCTCCTCTCGGACTGTCCCGGGTGCTCCCCCAGAGTCAAGAATGAGCGTTAAAGTCACCCAGGACGAGCACTGGACGAGGTAAACATTTGCCACGTATACAGTTTGCCACCCCGTCCAGGTATGCCTCGTAGTCGGCGAGGGATATATTGGGAGAGACGTAGCAGCCCACCACTGCCAGAGAACCCCACTCAACCGCAATGAAACCAGGCCCTCTTTCCAAAAAGGAACAGGGAGGCCCACCAGCCCAGTGAACGGCGACAGAGCCCTCGGTGTCCCCAAACCAACGAGGATGGTCCGGGACGTTGTAGGGTTCCGCCACCACAGCTATGGCAACCGACCGCTCCGCAATAGACTGCAGTAACAGGTTCTGCGCATTGCGGCAGTGGTTCAGGTTGCCTTGTAGAACTTTTAAGGCTGGGAATGTGATATTTCCATCACCTCCAGTGGGCAACTTGCCGACACAGACTCGTTACCAGCCTGGGTAGCTGGAAGAAGAGGGGCCTGTTTACCCCTATTCTTTCTTCTCTTCGGAGCACATTTTTTGCTACCCAACTTATGGTCGGTAGGGCGACCAAGGTCCGCACACAATGGACATCGAAGGCCCCGCGCCGAGCACTCCTTCATCTTATGGCCAGGCTCGCCACAGGTGAAACACCGGTTGCTTCGGTCAAACGTGCTAAGGCACTGGGCACGAGCGTGTCCCAGCTCTAAGCATCGGAAACACCTCATAGGCCGAGCAGCCAGCACATCTACCCGGACCGACATCCACCCTACACATATGCGTTTAGCGGACTCTAACATTTTAACCGTCGCCAGCGGGCAACGGACCCAGATGGTCCCCAAGGAGTTATGCGAACGGTGAATTTCTCCCACCTTCACTTCATCTAAGGGGCATCCACCCACCTCTGCGATTGCGGCAGCTACCTCAGAAGGTGTGGTAGAGTCATCCAGGTCCAGAATCCTGACCTCGCCAGTTTTAATTGGCCGAGCGATACGGACGTCCATACCGGCAAGGACCTCTCGCATTCGACTAGCAAGTTGATCTGCCTTGGTGCTATTGTCAGCACCTGACACTTGCAGAACTAAACCACCGTTGGCTGCCTTCTTTGACTTTAGGCAGCCGATCAGCCCAAGATCAGTAAGCGCGATGTGCTGCTTGGCAGTAGCCATCGCGCCCGCTAAAGTGGCAGCTGATCCTTCCGGCAGTGTCACTGTGATAGCTGCACACGCGGGGTCTCGAGGCAGCTTAACGGGCTGCTTTTCCTTTCGCCCCTGTGTCGACAAGTCCGGCATCTTCTTCGCCTTGCTCCCGAAAACGGTTGACCACTGCGACTGTGTGGTAGCAGGAGCTGCAGCCTGTGACGCTTGCGTGGGCACAGCAGGCAAATCTGCCACTGGATCACAGCCACGTTTCCCCTTCTTCCTCCTTTTCTTTTTTGCTCTTTGAGATTGTTGGGGTTCACTGGGCTGCGTCTGGATGGTAGGTTCAGTGACCTCTCGTGTATCTGCGGCCAGTGGTGGACGCTGACGCTGCTCAGGAAGTAGCCTGCTCTCAATGCCAGCTAACTTGGCATCCATCATTCCGCCAAGCTTAAGCATGACAGAACGCTCAAACTCCTGCAAAACCGCTTCTGGCGCCAATCCCGCCACTATGGTTGCCTTGTGTTGCGTGGTCACTGGTATGATGGCACTGCTAGGACCTGCCGCAAGATTGCCCTGCTGACGGAAGGAGTTCATCTGCTCCGTCAGCTTCCCTATCTGCGTTGTAAGGCTGGCAATTTGGGACCGCAGTTCCACGTTCTCAGCCTCCAGCCTTCCAACGTTTACCTCAGCGGAAGATCGCTGCGCCATCTCCACTACTGCGGCTTGCACCATCATAGCTGCTTCTCTGAGGCTTTTGACGAAGCACTTTTTCAGATTGCGAGATTCGTCTGCAACCTTTTCTACCATCGACAGGTTTTCCAAGATACAAGCGCTTAGATCTGCCGTTGGCTGCGCCTGCATCTTCTTTGCCAGTGCCTCTGAGCTCGACAAATTCTGCTTGGCTCGGGTGCTTGCCGAAGGACCTATGACACTGGGGTCTTCGTCCTTCTCTCCACTCTCACTTGAGGGTCTACTTGGGGCCGACTTTTTCGTGGCCCTAGCCGACTCATCACTTCCCGACGGTCGCGTCCGCTTGCGTCCACGACTTCGTCTTGATGCCGACGACTTTTGGGAAGTGAGCGACACCTGCGAGCAATCCGACTCATCGCTGTCACTCACAACCCCCTTGGCAACCGGCGTAGGTGGACGCACAAAAATCGCCCGGGTGTGTACCACCTTTGGCATTTCTTTTCCCTCTACAACAGGTGCGCTCTGCACCACCTCTTTCCTGCAGGATATTGGAAATGAGCCGTCCTTTCCTCGGGAATCGGAGGGTTGGTCGGCATTCACCCGCTGTTTGGGTCCCAATGATATAGACGTGTTGGGAACAGAACCCAACGACTCCACATCACGGGAAAATGAGCCTCCCTGGCTCGATGCGTCCTTGACGGACGGAGAAACGATTATGTCCGGAATGGACAAAAAGCGATCGTTGTCCCCCCCAGAATACGTGGGACTGACCGAACACTGTCCGGTGAGGGATTCTCCGACTGCAGAGCAGCCGGTACCCTCCTGGGGTAATATTCTTTTTCGATGCGCTTCCATTATGTTTGCTGAACACAGCTTTGCCTTTTTTGTGGGGTGTGGTCCCCAGGTGTTGGATTTTTTAAAGGGGTTGTCTCCCCGCAGCCCCTAAGGACCCCCGTTCCTCTCAATGAGGATTACGGGTCGGACAGACCTGTGGTCTGTATTAGACCGTGTCGGCTAGTCATAAATGACTAGCAAACCTGTCGCCCCTACGTCATCCTTGTCCTTCCAGGACCCTGTCTCAGTCCACTAGTCACTGGTTCGCATCCACGGTCACGTCTGATGACAGACACATACCAGGAGCGAACCACACTTGACTAGCGACTATACCTTCCGCCATATTCGCTCCATGAAAAACCCCAAGGAGCGAAACGCACACCCTGTCTCTCCCGGCAGTCCGTAATGGACTCCGTCTCGTATCGTATCCTTCTTTGTCTGGTGTCTCCCTTTGGACCTTTCCGGCATGAGTAGCTCTACCGGCATAGCCCCAAAGATCATTGAGACACGCAAGCCCCACCACGGCGACAACGTGAGGATACCCGGTGGGGAAATGTACAGGCCTACATATTAAAATTCAAAAGTTTTTGTTTCGAATAAGCATTTAGGTGCACTTCCAAAACGTTAAGAATCTAGTTGCATGGTTCCAAAATGTTGATCCTATGGAGAAGAGCGGCAAGAAACTCCATGGAAATACTCTTTTCATGTTAAATAGTACAAAGATATGTTACATGATTTCGTAAGAATTGTGTGAGGTTAATGAATGAGACAAATTCACTGAAGATAACTAATTAATAATGATAATTATTATGTTTAGGCTCAACCATAATAGAAGGGAACCCATCGATCTGACACTATGCCATTAACGGCTACATTATGCACACATTTACAGTGATTAAAAAATACTGAAAAGTCTTTAAATATAATGTCAAAATAGAGTATAATAAAAAAACATCTAAAAAAGTAAAAATGAAAAAAAAAACAAATGTCATAAAGGTAAAGGTTGTTTTTATTTAGCAAATATTTACTAACTCATGCGTGCTAATATGAAATAAAAATAGACTAGACAAATGTATTGCCTCCTATGGACTTAACATAATACCTTAACTAATTGTCCATACAAGCTGTCATAAGGGATGGCCACTACGAAAATTTACCTGATCGCCGTCCTGGGCCCGTGACATTATTACCCGTTCTATTTAATTAATAAAAATAATACTTTTTTCCTAATTACCAAAATCACTTACTGGTGGACTATATTTACCCCTGGGGGTCACAATCAGATCGTGACACCACCCTGGTACGCCGCATCCGGTCTACGCGGCCGCTGATTGGTCGGCGTGGTGACGTAACATCCTGTCGTATATAATGTGGGGTTATGACGATGTATTAAGTTCGATATTTTGTGGATACGGTCATTTGACGGTCATTTTGTAATGGTAGTTATAATTTTGAGCGTGTGAAGTTTGATTAAGTATCTTTAGTTCGTCAATTTTGTTAGTTTTCGAAACGTCACGAAAACCAATTTTAATAATACCTAACGCAATGTAATCCGGTTAAACTTGTTTTATTATAATGTGTAGTGATCGCAAAAACCTAAAAAAATATTAAGTATCGTAAAACGGAGTGAATAGAAATGCAGGGGTGAATAGGGACAAAAGTGGACAAAGATTTTAACATTGAAATAAGATAGTTTGTTGCCCACAAATACTTCAAAAATATTCTGCCATTAATTGGTAAACATTCTAAATTCAAGATGGTGGCCAGTTAACATTTTCAAATCATCTTAAAAATCAACAACACCGTAAACATTTATAAACGATCGATTACATACGATCTACAAACAGACAGTTTAATTTTTACCCTTCCTGTGATGAACCGCAATCGGGTAAAAAACGCAAGACTGGCTTAAACAATCGGTAACCCAAACTTAGCACCTCGCAATCATAAACAAATCGAAGCCAATTGAGGCGAAAACTAACAACAAAAAATTTACAACACGTATAATTTGACCAATAAAGTCATAATTAGTCATACATATTAATACATACGAGTACAGTTGCAAATTAGTGCGTTTTACGACACAAATAGTGCATTGAACATTAATGAGACAGCTAATTGAAGCGGCTTTACGCGTGGCAACACTGAATAACGTCTTCCTTTACCTTTGGTAATATTTACGCAGTACTGGTAGTACGAAAGTTGGACGCATTTTCCTTGGGGTCGGCGCAGCATGTATTTTCCTTGCATACATCTCTATCAGCCGTCTTCTCCGTGTTCACTTTCTTTCTATTCATATCATCTTTCACCCAATCCATCCATATTTTTTTCGGTCTGCCTCTTTTCTTATAGCCATCAACATTCATACATACATTTTTTCATACCAGTATCTACCAAAATAATGCTACATCTATAATAGACGTCAGATTTTTAAATCCTAACATCCCATAAAGTTAATAAATATGAAAGTATGGATGTTTAATTGTTTATTTGTCCTACAATTTCGCTGAAACGGCTGAACGGATTTGGATGAAATTTATAAGACCATAAATTAACATATCGGCTACTTTTTATCCCAGGAAGACAAACGATTACCGAAGGATGCGCAATAATGTCTTTCTGTGATAAACCGAATTATGCGGGTGAAGCCGCGGGCATAGTACCATTGCCATGTGCATACCTGAGATACAGGTTCTACCTAGTCTGGGTGCCAGCAGCTCCAATTTTTTTTTACTTTAAACAAAAGCTTGTGTGACTTGTTATAATAAAAGATTAAATATTATCTTATCTAAAGATATTAATGCACATGCGTTAATGTGCTAAAATAATAAAATAGTCATCTTATCTCACCGTGCATCTACAGATCACCATCACAAATCTGCTAATTTCCCTATGTTTAACAAATCTAAACGGCGAATAATTCAACAGCACGTATGTTAATACAGTGAGTGTAAATATGAATATCTTTGATTATTTCATTCATACTTAACCGTTGTGTTTCGTACTTGATGGTACAGTCAACTGCATGACAGTGGCAATACTTAAATTAGAAAATTTTACTTACTGCCTACGAAATAAAGACGCTGTCAATGTCAATCTGTTAGCACTGACGTGCGGCCGACCGTATAACACGACGGTTGATGCAATAAATAAACATTTACCGAGCTATTCGCAAATGGACATAAATAATAAAACAACTATGATCACCAATTTATAGTTTAGGTACAATTGTATTCGTTTAAATTTCCAAATTGTATGTATTAATAATCAAAATACATACCTATATAATATGGTGGGAATGCTGACATCTCTTAACGCTCCAAATGCCTTGGCAGACTACATATCTTAATTCTTTTTATTAAGTGGAAACTCACAACAGAGTGGATCCCAGACAACCAAAGACGAAGACGCGGTAGGCCCAGGAGATGGCGGGATGAGCTGGACTCCTACTTAAAGGATTGGCCACAAATTGCCATAGACCGCGAAAAGTGGAAGAAAGGAAGGGAGGCCTTTGCCCTGCAGTGGGACAAAACAGGCTCGTAAAAAAAATATTAGAGTCACTTAGGAAGCATTCAGCTTCATAAAGTTTACATTGTGATTGTGAAATGGTGCATAAAGATGTATGTTTATTATGGTTTTGTGTCCATCAGCTTTCAAAATCTCTTCGTAGAATTCTACGAAGAGATTTGACTACAATTGTAGTCGTGGGAGTCAACACATACCTAATTATTACTCAACCTATCGCAGTGGTTCTGTACCTCCTTTTTCGGCCAAACTTATGTCTACAGGCTAATAACGTCGACAGTAACATACCTACACAATTTAAGTGGTCACTTCAAACGGTAAACACCAAAGCAGAACCCACATACTTGGCAGTTAATAATAAATTCAAAGCATGTGTTATGTCCTGAGAATGATGCTAGCGCCGCCGCCATGTTGGACATCATGCGCCCGCGCAATATGGAGGCGAATGTTAAGTATTTATTATTACCTTTATTCATTGTACCTATAAACACATAATATAAATGATATTTTTATTTATTTTAAATTGCAGCCCACCAAGATCGGGAACGGAACATCTGATCGAGAGATCTGTACAAGACTAAAGTTACGTTCAATATGAATGTCATGCCGAGGCCAATTCAATTCGATTCTTCGAAGGGTGACGGCGTTCGGCACTCGAAGTTGTAACAGAATACGTCTACCTAGGGCAGGTCATTCAGCTTGGTAGACAAAACTTCAAGAAAGAAGCCGACAGAAGGATCCAGTTGGACTGGGCAGCATTTGGCAAACTTCGCCGAGTCTTCTCGTCGCCTATGCCGCAAAGTTAAATGAAATAAATAAAATTACTTAATTGCCATACGTAAACGAAATGAAAAGATGAGAAGATCCTAAATGAGGAGATTCGCAGGAGAACGAAAGTGACCGACATAGCCCGAAGAATTGCTAAACAAAGTGGCAGTGGGCGGGGAACATTGCTCGCAGAACGGATCGCAGATGGGGCAGTAAAGTTCTGGAGGACCGCGTACTGGAAGGCGCAGCGTGGGTAGGCCCCCCACAAGGTGGACCCACGACCTGCTGAAGGTCGCGGGTGTCCGTTGGATGCGGAAAGCGCAGGAGCGGTCGTTGTGGCGATGCTTGGGGGAGGCCTATGTCCAGCAGTGAACGTCTTTCGACTGAAATGATGATGATACATAAACGAACGGCTAACAGGAACATCTACTGTCAGCAGATTGAGATTTAAAGCATTGAGAACTATATTTTGAATGTTTGTATTGGCATTCAAGCAATCATTCATTCATTCGTTGGAGTCTGGATTCGTGGCCGGTTGATGGCAATAGGCTCGCCCCCTATTACATGGGACTATAACATAACTGGCGAAATATTGGTGTACTATTACACCTCTGCCTACCCCTTCGGGGAAATACAGGCGTGATGTTATGTTATGTTATGAATTGGCATTCAGGTCTCCACCTTTCAGATTTTGTAAAAAAAATATTTAAGTACTCATGCTCTAACAGTCACTTGAAAAGCTTTTAATTTTGTTTCTGTGTAGTGTGAGTAAGATTAGTATTAAAGTGTGTAGGTATGAGTGTGAATGTGGTGGTGTGTTTGTGTGTCTAGAGTACTGTTAATTAGATTTTTAAATTTAAGTTAACATGTCATAAGTTATCAGGTATTTTTTCCGTATCAGTTAGTACCTATATAAATGTATGATCTACACCGGGATAAAAAGTAGTTTTTCAGTATCAAGGTATTTTAACTCTTGTAGCTTAAGAATAGTCCAAAGCCGTCAATGATAGACATATCGAAAACGCGTAATACCGCGACTTTAAACGACTATGTCGATTGTAAATTACATAATTTTGTTTAGGATTCTACCAGCCTATTATCCAAATTTACACAATTGTGTAAAATAACTACTCTATTTAGATTTACAGTTCTGTATAATCAGCAAGTTTGGTGACAAAATAACTGCCCTAAACCATTGAATTATATGTTTACACGAGATCGTTGCCCTAAACAGTTTGTGCTTATAATAATTCCTTTAAACATATTTAGTTGTTCACGGCCTAACCGTAGCCGTTTCAAAAGAGAGTCGGTTAAAAATATCAAAAGCTGTGGGCGCTTAGCTGGTAGTTATGTAAATACTATGCAAATGTATGTATCGCCCGATCGCGGGGGACGCACTTCCTTCCGAGGTAATTATGCGTACGCGCCGGGTATGTGACGCGACGCCTGTCGTAGTGATAAACAGAGATAGTTACACGGCACTTACGGTTGAAACGATATTTTTAATAACGCGGCTGGTTAGGTAGACCTTAAACTAAGGGTTTTTGTACGACAGCCAGCTGACTACACAAGCCAATTGAAAAGTACTTATGTAGCAGAGGTAAGCTAGTTTTAGTTAGGAGTAAAGTTCTGATATTCAGATTATAGTAGCAGTAGTACTCTTCATGAAACAGCTCAACTAGCCTTTCCTATACGGTACTTATACCGTACCTATTTCTGCCGTCAAACAGTGATGCTTGCATTGCTGTATTCCGATGTGAAGGGTACGGGTGCCGGTGAAATTACAATCACATGAGTCAGCAGTCTCAGTGGTACTGATAGTAGTTGTTATGGGCATAGCCGCTCAAAGATCAGGTAGGCCTTTAGCTATCGTTTCGCCATGCAATCCCATAAAAAAACTGGCTAAGTGCGAGTCGGGCTCACGCAGTAAGGGTTTCGTACCACCCATCGACCTGCCCCCCTAGCCAAGTTGACAATCTACAATCGTCAACGCTTAGAAAACCATCAAAATGTATGGGAATGACTTTTTCGCTGTCGGGGCTGATACCCCATAGAAACTGATTTAATTTACGAGAGTTCATCCAAAGACATCAACTCACCTTGCGTGAATTATTGCTTATCTTTCTTACGTAGGTACCACCTAATATGTCTATGTTTGCCCTACTTTTAGTATTTGTTGCAAAATTACATAGTATGCACTATAATCAAACCATGTTTGACGCTGGTATATTACCATATTGAACTATGTTTACGGGACTTGTCGCGCACAATTAAATCAAAATATAATGAACATTTACATTTTTGGTATATTACCGTCTTGAAAACAGAGTAGAAACAAAAACATTGAAAAAAATGCATGTTTTTCCACTGAGGTAATGTTTTTTGAGGTTCCTTGTATGTATGAAACCATAGGGGTCTCCCCTTTGGTTTCAAACTTTATTTTTATTTTTAGTATTTGTCGTGATAGGAGTCATAGCAACACATATTCTGTGAAAATTTCAATCGGCTAGGTAGCCGATTGACTGTATGAAGATGCCTAAACGTTGATTGTATAACATTATCTATATCTTATTCTTTGCTAAGAATTGGAGGAGACAACAATAGCATAAAATAGACTAGAGTCCCCTTCAGATTCATATCACGTACCTACTTAATATACATGGAACTAATTACGAACAAATCCCCATAAAACTGTATGTGTTAAGATAACAGACAGTATCCGGATTAGATATTGTAAAGTAACATGGAAGTTATATTCCTTTGATTACCTAAAGTTTTATGTAAAAACTATACCTACATACATGTAATCGAATTTGTATATATAATTAAACAAAAAAACTCAGTTCTAAGGTCTACTTTAAATTCAACGATGTCATACAGAATTCACAAATCAGCTTTGTAGGTTACCTAATTATGACAATACCAGTCATAGGTACCGTCGCTCCTAGTAGGCTAAACGATAAACGAAATAGGTACTTTCAGTCCATGCATGTGCATATTGCATGTGTGTGGTGCCAGACACAAATAATAGCACCACCCCATCACTTCTCGTGGGTGTCGTAAAAGGCGACTACGGGTTTCATCAGAGGATAGGCAGTAGCGTTCTCTGAGTATTCTGAGTATTTATTTAACCAACTGCAATCGCCAACCCACCTGCCAAGCGTGGCGATTATGTCATATTCCACCTTTTGTGGGAGGCCTATGTCCAGCACTGGATGTCTTTCGGCTGAAATGTTGATGATGATGATGTACACACTTATATTAGCAAGTTAATCACATTAGTGACAGTTATTGTTACAGTCTACATTTTAAGGTTGGCATTCCACAACCCCGACAAGCAACTCTTTCGGAAAATACCGCGTTTCTTCGAATAAAATTAGACAAGAAAACAGACAACATTTCATTACAAGATTCGCATATAAACAAACTATCTGTTGCTTCAATAACAGGTATCCAGCTTGTATTTATAGCTTGAGCCTTAACAGGAGACAAGCAGTCTTGCAAGTGGAAAACTTGTAGCTTTTCGACCAGTTTAAACGCTACTCAAAGTAGATTGTACAATCAACAAATTATTCAAATAATTTTATTTTGTTGACAAGTGTTAGGTGAAGTTTTATCCCGACACATTTGCCATTTCAATTTATGGCATACAAAAAAAAACATATAACATATTAGTTATTAGTGACATAGAATAGAGCTAAAACACATCCCTACAAAAAATATAGGTAATATATTTAGAACATAAGACACAAGGCAAACAACGAATATCTTAATAATTTCTTAGATTTCGCGATCACTACACATTATAATAAAACAAAGTTTAACCAAATTATATCTGAATTTGAATTCCTAATTTTAATAGAGAAGATGGTTGGCAGCTACCACCTGTTAGGAACCCAGTCGTAAAAATAATCAAGTCCCGCACAAGTCAAGAACAGCACGCAACTCTGTAAAATATAATGATATTGTGATAGAAATTTAACATAATTTGTATGGAACTTATATCAAATTTCTATCTTTAATAGAGCAAATCGTGGATAGATAGGATATTAATGTTAGCCGTAAGTAGGTACGAATTTAATTACTCACCTGTCTCTTGAAGTCTCTTTTGCCCCCTGTACAAGGAGTGTCTATTCGAATGCAGTGTGATTTGTGTAATATGAACGTAATTTGAATATTTAGCTTATTATGAATTGTTGATGTTGATATTATGGTCGTAATGTTATTACTAAACGGCTACTGTTTACATTTCTACCTAAGTAGTTTACTGGCTTTTGGATTGCATACCAGGACAAGGTTGACTTGGAGATAAATATTTGTAAACAGCTGCAGCTTCGCTCCTGTCAATGATGATAAAAGTATCCTGTAGATATGTTAATCCAGAATGTAGTCTATTTTAGCCAAATTTTACTTTCGGACGTCTTTCGGCTGAAATGATGAGACAACTTAGTCCATAGGCACAATTCACAATTTTATTATTATGCTAGAATACACTCCTCCATATTATAAGAATATTTTTATTTATTTTAATTAAACTGGACATTATTCAAATAAGAATTAAGATTTCATTATTAGAATTAAGATCTTCTGTACCAAAATCACACCAATAAAGATTCTATTCTATTCTAAATATAAAATCATTTAGAATACTGTACGGGCTATGAATGTTCCGTGTGGTGCCGGACGAAAAGAATTGCACCATCCTCTCTTCTTATGGGTGTCGTAAAAGGTGACTAAGGGATTCACCAGAGGATGGGCAGCAGCGTTCTCTGAGTATTTAGACAACCAACTGCGTTCGCCAACCCGCCTGCCAAGCGTGGCGATTATGGCATATCCCCCCCCCTTTTGGGGGAGGCCATTGTCCAGCAGTGGACGTTTTTCGGCTGAAATGATGAATGATGACGGGCTATGAATAGCAAGATACCTTAACCTTTTTATTAACAAAACACGTTAGATTATAAAATCCGAACAGTTCAAACGGCAAATATACTTTAAGTATCCGTGTCGGTAAGGAATAATGTTGTAGTTTTTATTAATAAGGCGTACTATTAATAAAAACTACAACATTATTCCTTACCGACACGGAAAGCCGTCATTGGATATTAAGTAAAGTAGTGGCCAGTTAAAATACGGAGGTATACCGAAAGTATTTACAGAGGAACATTACCAACATTTGTTAGTACGCGACTAAGCGTATTAGTTGGGTGGAAAACTGTTTTCCAATTAGAGATAGCGTGTTCGGATTGATCGGCTGAAAGGACACTGTGTTTGCTTTATTAGAAAGGTTTTAGAAAAAGGTATCATATTATTAGAAAACAGGATTGGGAGAATTGGGAAGTCAGTTTTGGAAAAGATGAAAATTTTTAGGGTTCCGTACCCAAAGGGTGCCAATAGGGTCCCGCCCTATTACTCTCGCTACGCTGTCCATCCGTTACAACATAGTTTGCAACATAGTTTGCAACAAATACCTACTAAAAATAGTGCCAACATAGACATATGTAGTGGTACCTGCGTAAGAAAGAGATGCAAAAATTATTATTTCACTCACACGCTGTTTTGATGAACCCTCTTAAATTAAATCAGTTTCTATGGGTGATCAGGTCAATGGGTGGTACGGAACCCTTAGGTGAGTCTGACTCGCACTTGGCCAGTTTTATTTACCTTTAAGTTACAAATAAATAAATAGTTTTGGGAAAATACCTATGTTATCAACCCAATTTCGGCCACACAGTGCTCCAGTTAGAACAAAAGCTAGTAATTAAACACCGTGACGGTGTACCAAGCACGTTACTCTATTATACCGTAATGGTGTATAATAACCGGTGTTTGCTGCTATACCATGCTTTATGGGTCACCAACTATTACGGTTATTACGTCGGTCATAAGTTTCTGGTAACGTTTTTTTGGCAGGTATTATGCAAAACCCCGCATACCCTGGTACACCTTATTTCCTTTCACTTCCACATGGGATTCAATATTTTTAGTTTTGTTTTGTTGTTGTATGATCCATCTATTAGTAGGTAGGTACAGTCTAACAAAGTAATTAGTATCCAGGGTCGCCAGATATGAATGAATTTTTCTCAGAAAATTATGGATGTTTTCGAGTGAAATATCATTTTAATAACGAACAAAGTTAAACTGTAATTATACAAAACGCTAATCAATTCAATTCAATTCATTTATTTGTCAGAATATTGTATCAATGGTGTTATAAATATAATATGTTCATAATATTGTGCCGTTTCCGGCGTACAAACATTTTACTTCAATTGCAGACGTACAAGATAAAACAATAAATTTAATCGTTCAAGGAATGTCAAATATTTAGATTATTAAAATATAAACATAGAATTATTAAATAGTACATTAACGGCCAAAATTAATATCCGATCTATCCACAATTTCCCCTACTAGAGATGGAAAATTGACATAAGCTCCATACATTTTATGTCAAATTTCTATCTCTAGTAGGGCAAATCGTGGATAGATCGGTTATTAATTTTGGCCGTAAGTCAAGCCAACGAAACAGATAACAATGTCAGAAGTTTAAGTCGGAGTAAAAATTTCATCCAGAAATTCCTTGGTTGTGTAGTAACACTTATTCAAACCGTGTTTGGCCTAATAATTGCCAGAGAAATCTTCATCTCTTCTGGATAATAATTGCTTTGTTAGACTCTAGGTACATTATTGCTGACCCTTCGTAGTTCACCCATTGAAAAGGTTGTAGGTATAACTAGGGAAAATTGTGTGACAATTTTCAGAGTTAAATTCTGTGACAATTTTCAGAGTTAAATTCTTGTCACGAGAAATAGAATTATCGTTATTTAAAAAGTTGATAATAGTTGTCTGCCTTGAACAAACAGTTTGAAAACATATAAGATTGATATCGTCTGTACAAATTCTTCACAATATACCTAAGTACCATTTTCCTATCCTTCCAATCTCATCAAGGGTTTTAGGATCATCTCTGCCAAGTTTTCAGTCACGATAACGATCAAACTTATTTTTAGCAAAAATATTAATTCTCCAAACAAACAATCTATTTTATTTAAAGGAAATTGGTTCAAAGGTTGTCATAACAATATGACATAGTCGACAATGACCCAGCGAGTCCTGAACAACTTGTGATTACCATAATCTGCTGTTCCAATGATCTATTGACTCATATACAAGATGAACCTGGTCCCAAGGTCTCTCCATTCAGTAAAGATTTCATTTTTGTCTACAAATCTTAGACTATTGTTAAAAATATCTTGGACTATTGCTATTATTAGACACAATAGAAACTATTCGTGTAATATAACTTACGTGTAAAGCTTTGTGTGACCTACTTACAAAACAAAATATAACGACGTAGTTTTTTCTTTCGCTAAAAAACATGCCATAATCATAATCAGCCCCCCTAGCCAAGTTGACAATCTACAATCGTCAACGCTAATAGAAAACAATCAAAATGTATGGGAATGACATATCTCAACGAATGACTTTTTCATTGAGATATGTCATTCCCATACATGACGATTGTACATTGTCAACTTGGCTAGGGGGGCAGGTATTGCTGTCATGATGTTTACAAGGTTTTACAGTAGAATAACACAGTTTGAACCAACATCTGGTTTACCAGATTCTATAATCTTAATTTAATTTAATTCATAGGTATAACAAAATTTTATTTCAATTAGGTATTACTCTATATTTGATACAGACATAGTAAAAATATTTTTTTTACTATGTCTGTATCTTTAACTTTCAAAATCAGCAAATGCGAAAAAAATATAGTCAAATATCACTACATAGTAAAAAATATAGACGAAGTGCTGCAAACAATCTAGTGAAGCCAAAAAAATATTAGCTCCTTCGTATACAACCAGCGCTCACGCACACACCATGCACCTGAAGGATATTTGCTTTCGCGATGCTTACTGGACGATGCCGCGACATGTGTACTGAGAGGGGTGAGCACGGTTTGAGTTGCATGTGTGTGCGTGAGTGAAGGCAGGAGCATAGTTTTTTTTGCCTTCACTAGATTGTTTGCAGCACTTCGTCTATATTTTTTTACTATGTAGTATATTTGTCAATATTTTTTTCGCATTTGCTGATTTTGAAAGTTTTGCACACCAGCGTAATTACTAAATCAGATCATTTTGTCCCAAAGTCACCCTGATTCCTAAAACACAACCTAATCTCCCAAAGAAATTCCACGACCGGCAATTCCCAACCGAAAGATCGCAATCACAGTAACAGCTATCGATAACGTATCAGCAAGTAACGTTGCCAACGTTACTCCGTTTGTCTGTTCGTTACCCAGTTATTGCAGAGGGGTCGCCAGGTTATAAATATGCATGAGGAACGAAATGCCCATATGCTGTGGTCGAAGTATCGGTACTTCGATGGGAACTCATGTATTCTTTCGTCACGATGACTAGACAGTCTGTAGTTTGCTGATTTGGGGAATAGATTAGTTAGATTGGTCACATAGTTACATATACAACATGTTGATCTGTATTCGTGCCATATTTAAGGAGGTGATTATACCACTGATACTGAACACGAATCAATTAAAAAAACAATACCAAAAAAAATTTTTTTGTTTAGTATCTATTTGTAAACTAACAAATTCCCCCCGTGTGTCGCGTGCGACACAAAAACTGTGCGTGCGACACCACCAAAACAATTTATAGGTATTTCCACCCTTTGACAATGTCGCTGATGACTTATTTTCCGAATCGTTCAATATTTATTCTCGAATAACATAACACAAAAAAAAACAAAAAAACAAAAAAAAAAACTAAATCAAAATTCTCGAATCGTCACTATGTTTCTAAGGGTACCTATTAAATAATCGTAGAATTTTTAGAGTTTTTTTAGGTGACTAAGCACATTATTTATCACCATATCTAGAAATATGGCACGATTACAGATCAACATCTTGTATAGTAAGTGCCAGAACATGTGCCAAATAGCATTGAGTGTATAAATGGGAACATGCGTAGGACTTTCGTCTTTCAGATTTCTAGAGATACCAGCATGACACGCAACGATGGCTACAGCAAGAATGTTTAGGTGCATAGGTACAGGGTTAGTATGGATTTTTTTATTAAAACAAAGAGGCACTGAATATGGACCCTTTACTTGATAGCCGATTAAATGAAGAGAATAATGGTGTTGATTCTTTTTTTCACAATTCACAAACTAAACTTATTTTCAACTATCGCTCTCTTTTGCTAACACTAGATACAACAAAAGGGATGGCAACAATTTTAGTGCTGTTAAATTAGTTCAGGTGTTACACTTCTTCGTATTAAGATCACCAATGAACTTGTATGGAAATTTTATTCCAACTAATTTGACAGCACAAAAATTGTTGCCGTCCCTTTCGCTCATCTAATACATGATCTATTAATAGTAAAAGAGAGCGATAATTTAAAATTAACAAGAAAATCAAGACCAATGTTGTATTCATTGATATATGTTAAGTTTATTAGACATCCCAGTTCACTTGTATTTTAGTACACCTACAGATTACCACAAAATCACCTACGAATATTTTTGCCACTTACCTACATTTTCTGCCTTTTTCTTTGCCGTGGGGAAGTCTTCATGGACGCATTTCGCTCGGGAATAGCAGAGCCAGTGTCAGACTCTTACCGACTAAAACCACCACGGTGTTCCTTCAACAACCTTTGGCCGGGGGCGTGGGACTCCGTGAGTATTCGCACAACCATCCCGGACAGGTCCCGGCACGCCACGACTACATTTTAGCCTCTTCCCACTTCGGTGTCTTTAATCAAATTAATGCTGTTGCTACAATCGCAAGACAAAAATGACCAAACAGACGAAAAGTATATCATCTTCGTCAGCCTATATTAGTTCATTTCTGAACATAGGCCACTCCAATGGCACGTTACTGA
The DNA here is from genome assembly GCA_949699075.1 of Asteroscopus sphinx. Lineage (NCBI taxonomy): Eukaryota > Metazoa > Arthropoda > Insecta > Lepidoptera > Noctuidae > Asteroscopus > Asteroscopus sphinx. Next base: position 1,108,013 of record OX453006.1, read on the forward strand.
CATCGATTCTCAGCCACTCACATCCAGCTGCTACCAGCCACCTTGCCAATATCATCGCTCCACCGAGCCTGAGGGTGAGGCCTTACGTTTACCGAATAAAACACATGCAAGGCTATATTTTGACGATCAACAATAACTTATTCATCATCTCCCCACTATTACCTTTTCTAAACGTAGGAAACTGCTACAATCAGAAGCCTAGACCACAAACCCGAAGCTCAACAATCGCGTCGTATAAGAATTTCTCAACATTAATTATTCATTCCGTGGCGTACTATGACGAATAAATTTGCTTGTATTAGTGCTGAGTGTTAAACATTGTGTTTGTTCGCTATTTGTTTAAGTACACGCGATTGTTACTATTGTATTGTGACGTAATTGGGTGACGTGGGAGATACGGGTTCAGTGGAATGTTAGGAAAAAAAATGGTGGTACCTACCTATGTAAAAATAGTATCAGATGTTTGCTTCGATGGTTCATGCATGCACTATAGTTATGTACAGGTACGGTCGACCGCAAGTCGGTGGTAACACTTTGACATTAGCCGCAAGTCGGTAGTAACACTTTGACATTAGCAGCTGTATGTAAAACATACATATATAATGTTCTTTTTAGCAGCATCTTTATTTTGTAAGCAGTAAGGGCGGTTTTCGAATTGAAGTGTAACCACTGTCATGCCGTCGACTGTACACAGCACATGCTAAGGATTAGGCAGAATCTATGACCTTTTTAAGTAAAGTAGGTACCTAATTAGTAATTAACTTATGTCATTTCAATATTAATTTTATGAATCATAGTGGTTCTAAAATGGTAAGTCTATGAAAGGTAGGACTTTTCAGCTTAAATAAGTGCTAGAAGACAAGTCCTAATTGCAAAATTATTTATTTATAATAATATATGCTTTATTGTACACCATAAAAAACATTACATTGAATATGCATTTAAAATTAATTTAGCTCGAACTACAACTACCTAGGATCGAAAGATACCGTCAAATAGAAAAGATAATTTCATGATGAATAGTAGGTATTCAAACACATTCATTTATTTTCTAATAATTTGGTAATATAGGTTTTTATATACTAACTTTAATTTGCATAAATTTAGTTTACCGCCATCTATCATCGAGTAGCGACATTAATTAACAATTTTGTTCATTTTAACCGTTTTAAAAAACCAATTAAATTACTGCCTGACTTCCCTGAAAATAGGTAATTGCAACACTACTACTACGACACTCTAAGATCAGACCAAATCCTAAGTAACAACTAAAAAAAATCGTATAATATAGGCCTCAAAACAAAAACTGAAACACAACCGACCGTTGGAAAGCGAAACAGATACGAAAAAAAAAGTAAAAACAAGGGTTTTGAAAAAAGCTCGCCATGTGCGTCTAATTTTATTCCCCTGTTCACTGGATATGAAATTATATGCAAATGTATGCGCGAACGAACGGCCTGTGTGAGCCGGTGCGGACCGTGTGGGACCGGCCTACGATTGACAATTGAATGTTATGATATGCAAAAAATATTAAATAAGTAGGGTTAATAATGATGTTAATAGTGAGGTGCTGTGATTAATTAGGATTGGTATTTGGTAATTGTTAAGGTTATTAGTCTTGTTTGTGAATGATGACGAACTGTGTAAAAACAAAGTAGGTAATGGAGTTTCTTTGAGCTCTTCTCCATAGGATCTAAATTTTGGAACCGTGTAACTAAGTTCTCGACATCTCACAAGAGCATGTACTGTGCCTAATCTGACATAAAAACGAATGTTTTAAAGATGTCTCAGCTCAGAATAACGCCTCGCCTGCATTGTTTTCTTTATTTGTGTCTTCAGTGTTCAATGTTTTTATCCTGGGTTGCTATCATAGCTCGAGGAAGTTAAAATCTATCTATATAAACTATAATGACTGTATAGACTCTGATACGCATGCCTGTAACTTAAACGCTTGCATACGGTCAACCGCACGTCGGTGGTAACACTTTGACATTAGCAGCATCCTTATTTCGTAAGCAGTAAAGATGGTTTTCGAATTGAAGTGTTACCACTGCATGACAATGCAGTTGACTTTACCAGCTACTTTCATGTGTATACGTTAACTGGCATGCCCGTACCTGGCAAACAAGTTGCCTGCACAACATTTGATTTATTGGCATGCAATATGAGGGCAGGGACGCGACGGGCTACGAAACCGGCACGTTAATCTTTTTACTACGGTATATAAACTATTTAAAGCGTTATATGAAAGCAGTGATAACCTAGCTGTAGAACGCTTGCCTTCCATGCAAGATGGTCTGAGTTAGAATCCGGATAATTAGGTTATCACTTGCGTTAACGGAGAAGGAAAATATCGTGAGGAAACCTGCACACCTAAAGATTTAAATTGTAATAAAATAAAAAATAAAAAATTCTTTATTGTGCCAAAAAATATACATAACATTGGTTGAAGCCCTAGACCTCACACTAGGATTCCCTGTGTCGTGGGGTCTAGTCTCTTTCAGTCCAGAGGACATAGTTGACACGGTTCAGAATGAATTTAATGGTCAATGAGTTATAAATAACAAAAACAAAAAAACAGCTAAAAATATTGGTATCTTGTGTATGTGTGTGGGTGTGTATGTGGGGGGTTGTTGTGTGTGTTTTTTTGTGTGGGGGTGTTGTGTGTGTTGTTTTTGTGGGGGTGTTGTCTGTGTTGTTTGTGTGGGGGGTGTTGTGTGTGTTGTGGAAAAAAAAATCGCTCACGAGCTAATCTGAGAGTGCTCCATACAGTTCTTGATGGTATGTTTAGTTGCAATAGGCCTAAATCTCCTGGCCTACATGGAAGTCGCTAAACCGATTGTGGACCCAGGTAGGCAGATGGAGGCTGAATATGAGCATGTGGGGCTACATAGACTAGACGGCTACAGCCTGCACGTGTGGAATTGATCCTCAATCAATGTCACACTTGCTTTGCTGCTCCTTGTGCCCAAGCACTTGCACACTGAGTGACCTGAACAGTGCCACAGACAACGCACGGGACGTGGAGAATTTCGGCCAGCAGCGTCTGAAAACTGTGCCACTGTCAGTAATTTTTTGTACCATCGACACGAAGAAGAAAAGAAGTAGGCCAGTGTTGTGGACTAAGGCCTGAATTCTTCTCATCCTGAGAAGAGATCCATAGTAGGATACTAATGGGCTAGTTATATATAAACTCATAATGTGTAGATAGAAAAATCTGGATTTTGCCTACAAGCAATGCTTCGCCAACTTCCAGATCCAGTCTAGCTCAGGTACAGTGGAATGCATGACAGTGGTAGCACTTGAATTAGAAAACCGCCCTTACTGCTTACGAAATAAAGATGCTGTCAATGTCAAAATGTTACCACTGACGTGCAGTCGATGGTACCTACTTCAAACACAAATTCCTACATCCTACAACAATATAAGGCCAGGTTAAGAGTTCTCTAAACCGACGAGCATGCATGACGAGGTTAATGGACGTAGATGAAGCGAAAGAGGTGTGTCAGGATCGTAGCAGGTGGAAATCCATAGTCTCTACCTACCCCAATGGGAAACAGGCGTGATAATATGTATGTATGTATGTATGTACAACAATATTTGACGACTTCTATGGTATGGGTTCGATTCCCGGGTCGGGCAAAATGTTATTGGGTTTTTTCATTAAGAAATTCTCAGTAGTAGCCCGGAGTCTGGATTTATGCCCGGTTAATGGCAATAGGCTCGCCCCCTATTACATGGGACTTATAACATAACTGGCGAAATGTGGGTGTACTATACACCTCTGCCTACCCCTTCGGGGAAATACAGGCGTGATTTTATGTTGTTTGTTATGAACATAAGTGTTTGTTTGATCTGGGTGTGTTTCTTGCGTATTATAAGTATGTATTTACAAAAAAAAAGTATGTAAGTATTATATCCATTGTCTAGTACCCATAGTACAAGCTCTGCTTAGTTTGGCACTAGATAGTGCTGTGTAAAAATGTCCCAAATATTTATTTATTTATTTATCTAACTCATCCCAAATGTAACATTCAAAGCGAACTAATCACAGCAATTCCGGACACAAACGATGGAATTCCAAACAATAGCTCCCGATTGCACAGTATACGGTTAAGTATTCTTAATCTACGGTTATGGCCATCCAGTTTAGTGGTCGCACTCGCAGTGAATATAAAACAGGCGGTTTGGTTTCGGCGGTCCGTTATTAGTGACACGCTCTGCTGGATCTACGTCTTACGTCTGTTAACTGGACAGACGTTTTTTGGATAGATGATATTGGGTTTTGGCATCATACAATGATTAGCACGCTTTTACAAAAGGTTTATAGAACTCTTGTATCGACAACAGCCTCGGTTCTTGTCATAATATGCATTTCGAATATTACAGTCTATCTGCTTCGTTATTCATTAAGAGGTTCTAAACACCGTTGTTTACAGAATCTAAAAAAAAAAAAAACTTATCTGGAGTATTGCGTGACTGCTGAGCGTGGGGTCCTGGGTTCGATTCCCGGGTCGGGCAAAGTGTTATTGGGTTTTTTCATTAGGAAATTTTCAGTAGCAGCCCGTAGTTTGGATTTGTGCCCGGGCAATGGCAATAGGCTCGCCCCCTATTACATGGGACTATAATATAACTGGCGAAATGTGGGTGTACTATTACACCTCTGCCTACCCCTTCGGGGAAATACAGGCGTGATATTATGTTATGTTATCTGGAGTATTCTGAAATAATGGAAAATATTTTCACCCAATTTTGCCTTTATTGCACACTTCAGAAACCCAATTTCCTCTTATTTTTTTATTTTGTATTATATTCTTTACCGTACATACCTACAACAAACGAAAACAGAAAGAAAAAAAGATTATGTAAGTAGGTACTACAATGGGCGTTCTTATCGCACAAGGCAATGTCTTCTCTTTCAACCTTTGGATGGAGTAAAAGAATGGGAACCGATTGTAGTTAGTTATGGTGTACCTACAAATAGGTACGTTTTCTGCAGCAATATGAACATTGAACAATTTATTAAAATCTATCATTTATTTTCATCAACATAACATTCCCATCAAAAGATATTCGCCATACTTTTCGGTATATTTATTCTGATACTCAATATCCTAATTTAATTATTTAAAAACTCAACATTACTCAAACTTCTACCTGACTGGCGGCCGACGGCTCTCCATTTTTCTAATTCCTCGAATATATTAGAGTAATTTTTTAAAAACTTTCTGTTTGTTCGTCCCTCAGGTTGGTCCGTTTTTAATTTTCTCATTTATTAATCTCCGTCTTGATGCTCTCATAATATATTCTGTAACGTTCCGAAAATTGAAAAGTTACTGCGGGCGCGAATTGATACGTATTCTCATTTGAATAATGGACAAAATAATTAAAAGTAAAAATGTGATATCTAATATGCTTTTTCTATAGCCTGGATAGACTTGTGTGCTGATTGGAGATTACTATTCTTTTCCTTTGGTCCTTTTAATCGTAATTCATAAAAATAAATTATAAGTAATGATTTTTTAAGTGAGATCAACTTCACGATCCAAATGTGCTTCATTTATATAGGTAATCTGTTTCATTCGCATTACCTAAGTACCTATACATTTAATAAATAAAAAACATTTCAATCTTTTAAATCTCAAAAACACCTCCAAATACAGAGAACATAAGTTACTTTAAAATCCTTTATAATCTTGCGACAGACAAATCAAAGTGCATTACTCGTTAGTTCGCCTACTTGCTCAGAGAGGGCGCTGATCATTACCATATCAAGCGTCGCCCCGCCGCAATTAGCATCGCTTTGGTTTCGCCAAATGTAAGCTTTTTTTGTTAAACCCCTTAATTTGTTTCTGGGTTACCAGCGAAAGGGTAGGATTTTCCTTTAACTTTTGCAAGTACCGAATTATGTACATTTATCAATGCACTTGTATGTTAGTGAAAATAGCAAACTAGCATGTCACCATACAGATGTGTAACTGAATTTTGCTTGAGTGATCTTAGAGAAGTCAGTCGTTTTTATTAGGCAGTCAAATGGACAAATCTACGTCACAAGAAAAAACTCAATTTATTATCAATCTCGAAGACTGTGCTAAACCTATCGCGTTCGAGGCATCCATAGCCACACCAAATTAATAACCCCACATCCAGGGTCGGTAATACCTCCCAAACGCTAGCAACACCAACGACCGTCTTAAATTTTCAACAGCATTTTGCAAGTATCTGAATGCAAATGCTAAGACATTAGCGTGTAAAAGATAAGAAATAGGATTAGGAGTCTTTCGCGATTTACCAGGGGAATGACGCGGGGGACTGTTAATTGGTGTTAATTACCTGGCTGTCAATACTAACCGTGATTAGTTTATGCTGCACCGAAATACAGTTGTTTCTGGGAGACACCAAGGTTGGGTGTAATTAAATAGTATTTTGTATTTCATGGCCGTAAATCTAAATCCAGTATCTGAAACTTATTGGAAATACACAGACTTTCGTAATGTATTAATTAAAATTAGAAGGGTGTAAGAAACACAAATAATGTTCCTGAAACTTGTCACAGAATTATAAAAGAAAAACTAGGTTTCCAATTTAATAAAAAAATGTGATATTTAAAACATTTATTGAATGCTAAAATGTGTTGCGTTTATTTTCTAACGCGGCGAAAAAATCAATCTCCTAATTTCTTTAAGTTCCTATATGTGAAAGCAATATTTTACGACCACTTAAACAATACATCTACTTCAAATAATCCATGCAAATGAAACACATTCCAACCCTTTTATATTCCTAGAATAGACGCGTCATTCCCTCGGCGAGTTTTATCAATAAATGGCCAAAGGAAAAATTGATAAAATAAAAAGAATAAGGTAATAACAGTAAAATATAACGGTTGGTATAAATTTTCCTTTATTTCTTTACCCTGGCCGGTGGCCAGTGGCAGGGTGCATACGTAACGCGAGGGACTGAGTGTTTCTCTAATTTGGAAACAAGATGGATTGGCTCTGGGCATTCGTGTAATTTATCAAGCATTGACTCGTATTGTTGTGGTTTTGTTTATTCTGGTTATTTGGGATGTTAGAGTATGTTAGGGTAAATATATTACGTCGGTAAACGTATGCTAGTGTTTAATGTTATACAGTTAAGTAATAACTATTTTGTCAAGTGAAGCTTTATGCAAGTGCGACCACGAACGCTGCAAAGCATTCGAAACGTCCGTAAAACCAATTTCAATAATCTATGCAATGTAATCAGAATAAACTTGTTTTATTATAATATGTATTTTCCTGTATTATTACTGTAGCATGGAATGAGTATTGGTTAAATCAATAATTACCAAAAAATACAAAATAGTTATTACTTTTTTAACTAGATAAGATTAAACTTTTTACCGACTTATCTTCATTTGCTCACTCAATGAGAAAAACCGATCATGCCCTTTAAAATTGAGCCTTTCATGCTGATAAACGGAAAACCTATTAACATAAAATAAAACTATAATTTTGTCAAATTGATGAAAACATCTTCTATGCCTCGACACGATTCGCTATCATGGGTGCCATAACTTAAGAAAATATCACATATATTTTCTACCCGTGTAAATACACACGGATATTACTCCCGTAAACTATTCTAAATTTTCCTTTAGCCCCCTGTTTACTTTACAGCATTCCGCTCAGCCGTGAGTCATTACCATCTAAAAGTAAAAAGGTCCGTATAAAATTGATATCGGTGCAATACTTTGAGCGTGCCAGTATCTATTGACGTGTAAATATTGTTGTTTTTTTATTTATGGCCACCCCATGTCCGGCCAAGTGTTTGCTCTGGCAACATCCCTCGCAGTTTGTCAAAGAGACTCAACGTTAACGCATGAACTGTAATGATGTTTTATTATTTACATTTTTATGGGGTACGTCGGGTATTTATTTTCTTATGACAGCGTTTCAGTACTAAATTATATTTAGAAGAAAAGCAAATAATAAAAAGACTTTTTATTTGTGACAGCAATTAAGCAATACACTAGAAATTATATGAATTATACATATAACCAGCCCATTACTGTCCCTCTGTATGGGTGCTCTCAGGTGTGCAGGTTTCCTCACGATGTTTTCCTTAACCATTAAAGCAAGTGATAATCGAATATAAATCCGCACATGAATTCGAAAAGTCAGAATTATACGTTTGATCCCAATTTAAAAAAGGGGTCAAAAAACGTTTCATACATGAAAAAATACTAGTATATCCAAGTGCCTTAAACAATAATCTTACGCCATACACCCTGTTGTATTAACAGTTGCACACTGCAGACCTCAACCTAAAACTAAAAAAATAATAAATAAAACCACTGAGGCTATATGTTACATAGTACCTCAATGATAAAACCACACAATATCTCAAGAGAACCGTAGAACCAAATTAAAACGTAAAATAATCACCAATACAACCATTTTACCGAAAACCATCCGTTTTTATCAAGCCATAACATAACATAACAACATAACATAACATCACGCCTGTATTTCCCCGAAGGGATAGGCAGAGGTGTATAGTACACCCACATTTCGCCAGTTATGTTATAGTCCCATGTAATAGGGGGCGAACCTATTGCCATCAACCGGGCACAAATCCATACTCCGGACTGCTACTGAGAATTTCCTAATGAAAAAACCCAATAACACTTTGCCCGACCCAGGAATCGAACCCAGGACCCCACGCTCAGCACTAGACCAACGAGGCAAGCCATTCTTTCGCTTAATCTAACAAACTTGTGTTGCCAAATTTTCTTTAGGAAAACCTCGGAAATAAAGCCTGGGCCTCATTACGCCGGGTCATCAGTATGCATAATAAATTAGGTAAAGAGCCATCTAGCGGCGAACGGCAGAACTAAATAATGGTTGAGCAAAATGTACGGAAATGGATTGCTTCGCGGCTGTGACGAATGGTCGGGGCTGTGATTCTGTATTTGTTTTGTTATTTGATATTAATATTATACTGATAGAAATTGTTATAATTTACGATCAGCCGATGGGAGCTTGAGTTTAGTTTTAGTGGATGGTAAAAACGTGTGCAACCATTATTGGTAGGTAGGTGCCTAGGTATAAGTAGTTAAGGTGAATGCTACAGGGTAGCCCACGAAATTCAAAATTTTTGGTGCTTTCTGCAAATTGTAGCTTTATTTCGCGTTGTATATCGGTCAAAATATGATTGGCGGAAATAATAACAATATATCTACTGAATAATACTCATTAAAAATATTAACCTAGCTCTATAAGCTGTACAAGCTCGAAAATCGATAATTTGATCGTAAATTAATATTATTGAGCTTGTACAGCTTATTGAGCTAGGTTAATATTTTTCACGAGTATTATTCAGTAGATATATTGTTATTATTTCCGCCAATCATATTTTGACCGATATACAACGCGAAATAAAGCTACAATTTGCAAAAAACGCCAAAATTTTTGAATTTCGCGGGCTACCCTGTAGCATTCACCTTAAATATTTATGCCAGAAATGTTGGGAAATATATTTAATTTATTTAGTGTTTTAATAAAGTGTGAGTGAATTCTATTTAGTTTATTTATAAGACCATTAATAAAGTTGCTAATGCAAGTAGGTACTACTAAACTTTTATCTCTTTTAAAAAGGCGCTGCTCGCATTATTTTTTTGATAACGAGGAAGTTAATGGCGCATTTTAGCAAAGTCATCGTCTTTTGATTAATTGTTTACTATTAGGTAGGTATGCGTCTGTTGTGTGGACAGTGAATGTGTTAAGATTTACTACTGATCATAGACCAGTAAGCCTCTAGACGCCGGTTAGCTGGACCCCCCCGGTCACAACACATATGCTCTACCACTGCATATCATACGTCCCTCCGCCAATCGGAACGTCACTCAATCAGCGAGCGGCACCAATCATAAGGAATCATACCACCGAACTTTTGAGCCGGCCAATCATAACGCGCCGTCCGCCCCCCTGACCCCACCAACGTATTACGACTGCATTCGAATACAAAACTTTGTTTATGCGGAGTCTTGAAGCTTACTGGTCTGTGCTAATGATAGATACACATTATTAAACTTAACACATTCACACAATAAAGACAAAATAAAACAAATCTAATAAGAATGGTAACGAGATACTGGACCACTTTAAAAAAAAAAAAATATTTGCTGTAACTTTTAACAATAAAAATATCTCCAAATAACACGACAAAACTTAAAGACTAAATAGTACGTGGTATGTTATTGTTGAAACACTAACTATTTATCAGTGTTCGTCCTGAAAACCTCGACAAAGAACATCGCCAAAACATCTTACTAACAGACATAATTAAATACTGTATTTATCATAACGACGACATAACCACGACCATTACTGCAGATTCACCACAGGATCACCCTAAAGTAGCACTTTTTACCAACTATCCTCTCTATTGACAAACACAATACTCAGTTTTATAACTGTGCTTCTAAGGTTCAATTTTGTCTGCCATAAGTTTTCAGATTCGCACTGTAAGGTTGGCACAAGTGTGTAAGGGAACAATAACTAACAGGCGCGAGATGGCGCTACTGTCGATTTATCATGGAGTTAGTTTATGACAAGTGGCCTGTCGCCAACAGACGCCAGAAGATGCTTTTTACTGAGCACCTACGAGGATGGAGGTATATAAGAGGACATTTTGGAGGCGTCATTGGGTAGAATGGCTTTTTGAAAAGATAAGTTTGTTCAACTTTTCCGAAACTACATTGATGTAACTTTGTTTTCTATGTCCCCCGACTTAATTATGCTAATTGTTTCCCCAATTCATTTGACATAAAATCCCAGATGCACAATAATCAAAATACTTATCTTTTTGGTAAGTCATTAACAACAGATGGAGACTCAACACATGATGAATAATCATTACGTTTTGGCCTTTATCAAAGTCCCAAGTACCTACATGTAAGATATATAAAAAAATTGTATAATATTAAATAATATTTACCTCAAAAGGCAATCCAAGCGCAAAGATTTAAGAAGACTTTATATTTTAAATTACTATATTTTGCAATTTTCTTCAGTCTTGCTTCGAACATCCCCCGCGAAGTTGCCACAGACTATGGTAATGAGGTGAGGGCCTCGGGTTTTTGCTACTTTCATCCCCTGTACTTTCATCCCCAGTATTTTCATCCCCATTTGAATAGCGTGTTCAGCTGCGAATGTCGACCACGCGGAATAGTTTGTGATTTTAGAAGGATTGATGTGTTGTGCGGAGCTGGCTGTTTACTTCAGAAATATTACGAAGAAATAGCAAGTTTACGATAAAAATTTCTAAAAAAATCTTTTTTCGTTATACAAGTCTCTGACCGAATCGGTAAAGTTTTATTGCTTACGTCCACAATGTTCAGATAATAATTTAGCATCATCTTCAACATTCGTAGATCTTTTCACGTAAGTCCCATACGATCGAAATTGATAGATTGAACCAATTTTTCCACATAACATGGATTGCAAAAAAATCGATCAAAAGATAATAATTTAAAGTTTACTCAGTTCATCAAAATTCATTGTATGCTCCTGGAAATAATTTTCCTTTCTATCAAACCTTTTGCCATGCTGGCGATTAATGTAGATCCATAGATGCACCAAATAACTCTAGTGTCTTAATAGTTTCGGATCAAAAACTTAACGCTAAAGTACCTAGTAGTAGTAGTAGAGCTCCTTTCGAAAGAGCTCGTCGGGGAAAGTACTACCACCGTACCTACTTCTCCGCCAAATAGTGATGCTTGCATTGCTGTTTTTCGGTCTGAAGGGTAAGGGTACCGGTGAAATTACAATCACATTAGACTTTCCATCTTCATGTCTCAGTTTGGCGAACCGACTTGCGGTAACATTTAGGCAACAGCCTAGGTGGTATTGCAGTTATTATGGGCAAAGATAACCGCATAACATCAGGTGGGCCTTTAGCTCGTTTCGCCATCCTATACTATAAAAAAATGAAACTAAAAAAATCTTATTCTCTTTTTGTAACCTAAAAGGAAAAACTCTTTTCTATTTCCTCTTGACAAAAATCAAATATCAAACAAACCTGGCAGCATTTGTGGTGGAAGCCGTAAAGTTAAAATAAACGTTGGCTCGGCTCTCTGTAATGAAAGCCGCGGTTTTTCCATGACTATTCATGACACTTAGCCGCCGGCTTACCTACCAGCGTAGTCGCTGAAAACACTACTCAGTTGAAGGAGAACCTGGTATCGAACACTTGTGAGAAAGGAAATTATTATTACGAGCAGCATTTAGTCCAACCAAGCGGCAAACGTTAACGAGTCCATCGACCACATTAAATTGACCATTTTTTTAAATTCCTAACTAGACTTTGCCCGCGGCTTCACCCACGTACTGAAATAAAATATAGCTTATGTTACTTCTGGATAAAGTAGCTTTCTAGTCGTGAAAAGTTTCAGGGTTTATCGATTACAAACAAACAAACGAATGTTTTACCTTTATACTATTATTAAATTATATTATACGAGACATTTCCCGCGGCTTCGGCCGCGTTCTGAAATAAAATAGAGTCTATGTTACTTACCTATGGATAAAGTAGCTTTCGAATGATGTTATAATTATTAAAATTGGCTCAGTAGTTTCAGAGTTTATCAATTAACAAACAAACAAATCTTTCCTGTTCATAATATTATTAGTATAGATATAGATTATTATTATTAGTATAGATGGGCTTGACTTGACCGCCACCTCACCAAATGTTAAGCAATGATGCAGACGACGATAGTACACACACGCACAGCAAAAACCTATTCAGTCGAGCCAATTCGAGCCTTGAAGACCACCAGATTTATACTTATCGGGAAACACAGAGGCCAACAAGGAATTTCACTCCTTGGCGAAACGCATAACAATGCACAATAATTCTAAAGAACATTGCCATAATCATTACATGGAACTGCATAATTCTCGCACTCCTCTAACGAAGTTAAATATTCATTTTAAAAAATCCGAGCATCTACTAAAAGGAAGTTTCTTCTCAGCTCCTCCGCAAAGGATGTTTTCGATTTTTAGGATTGCACCTGGTTTTCTCGTTTGAGTCCGTAGTTTAAATTAGTTTAGTAGCAGTAAAGCTGTTTTTGAAAAAGCTCGTCCAGGGAAGTACTTCCACACCGTACATATTTATTCTGCCAAACAGTGATGCTTGCGTTGCTGTGTTCCGGTGCAAAGGGTACGGGTACCGGTGACATTATAATCACATGAAACTTTCCATCTTCATATCTCAGTTTGGCAAACGTGATTTACAATACCATTTAGACTACCAGCCTAGGTGATAATACAGTTGTTATGGGCAAAGGTATAACTTACATAACATACCTGCTGCCGAATTGCGTAACTCACTCGCGATCGCAATCATCTGGATGTTAATGTTCATTGCTGCGTGTGTTTTGACAATCCATGTTATCGGCACCTACGTACCACGCAATGAATATTGCTTTAATTTCAAAATGAAAGTTAATTTCAAAATGAAAGTTAATGTCAAAGTGAATGCATTACACAATTGCTCCACAGGTCTGATAAATAATCATTACATTGATCTTCACAATTCTTGCACTTCTAGAATCTCTGATAGGTTCAAAGTATTCACTTTGATGAAAGAAGTAAAGATAAAGGAATTTGATTTAAAACAATACAATGCCAGCCTTCTCGAATTCCTTGGTTTATGAACAATAAAACAAGACTTGTTTAGGTACATGTAGGTATATGTGAAAGTATCCATTCAACACGCAGTTGGAGGGCTATGCATGTTTTTGGTCATGAATTACAAAAGTAGTTCATAGGTAGCCTCCGTCTGCGTGTTGATTTGATACTTTCACATATACCTACATGTACCTAAACAAGTCTTGTTTACATCTTTTCAGTTATATTTACAAGCAATCGGGTTTTTTGGTTTCGTTAATTAACTTTTTTATTATAAATTTTTAGTTCTGTCATGTTTTATCGCGCTATTAATGTTATTTTCATAAATATATAATTCATTTTTAACATTGAATATTTTGTTGTTTTTTAGCATTTTTCATTCCAAATTACATTTAAACATATAAGTTGTATATATTTTTGTAAAGCATTTATAAATCCCTTTATTTTGATACCCCACTCGAAAGGTTTTGAAAAAAAAAATATTTTGAAGAGGTAATATGGCGCCAAAAAGCGGCCATTTTAATTTTTATAATTTTGACAGTCACTCTCACAGCTCAGTGTCACTCTCACAATTCAGACGAATCTAACGACACCTCTCAAGCTAATATCCATCAAGCCGTTTAGGCTACAGAGCGTGCCAAAGAAATATACATACATACATACACTCGAAAAACATAACCCTCCTTCTGGCGCAGTCGGGTAATAAGTTGGATTTATTTAGTCCTTGCTCATAGATTGCATTCTGGGCATTATCCTTCTAGGAAGTTTGGCTATTTGATGAAAAAAGTAGATTCACCAAACTGTGACGTGTGTGGAGTACTTGATGACGTCCAACATTTAATAACGGATTGTGTCAAATATAAAAGACAAAGGGAATTATTAGTGCGTGTTCATAAATTGAATATATTAGATGTTCGAACTTTCCTGTCTATGGTAGAATCGTCCATTTTGGCAAATCCCTCATCATGTTTGTGCTTAGTTAGATCTTAGTAGTATGGTATTAGTTTTGTAGCAATTTATTAAACACTAGCTGTGCCCGCGACTCCGTCCGCGTGGATGTCGGAAAATAACATCCTGTCATATTTATGAACACAATGTCTTCTAATATACATAAGTGCCTACTCAAACGATTACACTATTCACCTACCATTCTATATTTTGTTTGTACAACCAACCGGCCATGGTAATGGAATTAGCCCTAAACTCTTCTTATTCTGAGAAGACGCTCGTGCCCAGCAGAGGGACAGTAATTGGGCTGATTATGTTATGTAATTCTATAACAATAACCACATCCAGTTCTTTAACTCTTCTCATTGTAAGAAGAGGCCCGTGCCCAGCAATGGAACAGTAATGGGCTGATAATGTTATGTTATTCTATAATGCTAACAATATCGTGATCAATAACTCTTCTCATTTTGAGAAGAGGCCCATACCCAGCAGTGGGACAGCTGTAATGAGCTGATTATGCTATGTTATTCTCTATTTTCTTAACTCTTCTCGTTCTAAGAAGAGGTCCATGCCCAGCAGTGGGACAGTAATTGACTGATTATGTTTAGATAATTTAATCTATTACACTAACAATATCCAGTTCCTTAACTCTTCTCATTCCGAGAAGAGGTCCATGCTCACCAGCAGTGGGACAGTAATGGGCTGACTATGTTATCTATAATACTAACGAAATCTAGTTGTATTTTTAGGAATCTGCAAACAACCAACAATCATGACCTCTACTTTGTATGCAACTTAATACAATACAGGGGTCAAGCTGTATCGCTGGATCTACTCAACCGATTCAGATAAAACATACCCTATATTTTAAGTTAGACTAATACCAATACAAATGCTAAGTTTCATTACGATCCGTTCAGCCGTTTTCACGTGATGAGGTAACAAACAGACAGACAGACAGACAGACAGACAGACAGACAGACAGACAGACAGACAGACATACATTTTTTAAACGATTGATTCGTGTTCTATAGCTTATTTCTAGTCCCCCTAGCCGATTTTCGCGAAAAAATACTCAATGTACAGACTTTTCGACCTTTACAGTTTTATTATAGTATAGATAAGTTATATGAAAGGAACAATGGGACTGGCATGTTCTTGTTGTAGAATTAAAGTCCCTTAAATAATAAAGATAATATAAAACTAAATTAAATTAAAAATTTAAAGACCATCCAATCTAAGGAAATTTCTTGCCAGCTCCTCCCCAAAGGATCTGCTTGATTGCTTAACATCAGGTGGTATTTTAGTTCATTTAACCATCCTAGGTATACCAAAAAGTAAAAACTTTTATATAAAATCAACATTATCATCATCATTTTTTACTTCATCTAGATGGTGCTGTGTAAAAATGTCCAAAAAAATATTTATTTATTTATTTACTTAGGTGTTTTTTTGTTTTACTTTATATGTAACCCCACCTATAAATTACCTGCTTGTGTTTATCACTGTTGTTTAAATGTTGCGCGTCGTTAACTGTGACAATAAACTATTTTTCTTTCTATTTTTTTTCTTTTCCATGCTTGACAAATGGGATGGTGACTACTTACAACATTATGTTGTTAATTTATGTAAACATGTCTACCTTTTTGACATATCAACACAACCTTTAGTTCATTCCAGCTTCTTTCTTCGAGTATCCGACTTAAAGCTGGGATAATCGCAACAGTTTGCCGATTCACAATATCCATTCAAATCCTACTCGAATTTGACAAAAAATAATGTCCTGTATTGCCACGTACCACGTTCTAACGTCACCCCATCTCATTGAGATGCGGTGACCTCTCGAAAATCACAGACTCCACCCATATTATCATTCCACTTTTATATCGGCCGTTAATGTAATTGGCCGGTTACTTCGGATAACAAGTGGACTCTAGTTAATTAATTTTATGGTCAAGTTATAGTTGCGCTGGTTAATGTTGCTGAAACATTGGCTTCGTTGGGTTAGAATGGGTATGTGGAAGTTTCATTTTGGTAATGTTGTGGGGACATATAAATGTAGTTAGTAAGAGTAATAAAAAGTGTGTGCCTAAAGTACGTACTCGTATTTATTAGATGTCAAGAGTGTGGGATGTTACCCTCCAACGCGCTGTAGAAATAAATGTCACCAGATTTTTCTTTTGCCCAATGATATGGGTATCCAATAACTCATGAAAAATCGAATCGTGAAAGATTCACAAAATGGTCTCATCAACTCACCGCATGCAACTTCGATTTTTTGGCACGGAACAGTGTCCACAGTAAATTGATGAAATGGTTAGGAAAATTAATTCAAAAATTAAGTAGGTATACACGGTGTCACGTTTCTCGTGGTCCGAACGAAAACCATTGATAAAGGGCAGTAAGGGCTACCGAAAACACCCATGTATGTACTGCGAAAATCAACAGTTTTCGAGAAAATCGCAATTATAGTATTTGTCTCATAGTGCCTAAAAAAATAGATTTTACGCTCAAACTATCAATAGTATCATCATTATTTCAGCCGAAAGACATCCACTGCTGAACATAGGCCTCCCCCAATGGAGGGGGAAATGCCATGGCTGGCGATCGCAGTTGGTTGTGTGTCAGTTCCGTGTGGTACCACCTATATTTTCTCATGGGTGTCGTAAAAGGCGACTAAGGGATGCACCAGGGGATGGGCAGCAGCGTTCTCTGAGTATTTAATCAATAGTATACGTACAATTTTTTCATGCATACAAACAACAAAAAAGCTTTCAAGAAATAAAATAAAAATTAAGACTGAGACTTCTTTATTTTCCTTTAAAAAATCAAAAAACTTTTATCCATATTATATGGAACGACAATCACGTACCTACTGAACATCTTCCTTCAATAAATCCCTCGTTCAACCAGTCACCTTGTATAAGAAGAGGTCGTCTTTAGTACTTAGGTAAATAAGAGTCAGCCATTCGCCAATGTTTTTGTCTCGTCGCTTCTCCCCGAGCGACACCGCCGCGACGGTTGAGTAACAACTGTAAAGGCTGTTTAAAATCATTTTCTTTGAAGGCGGTTTGAAGTAACCTGCATTGATGTACTGGTAGCTTGAATGCCCGCTCTACATTCACGGCCGCAAACCTGCAAAGACGCTGTAGGTACATTGCATTTAGAAACCAATTTTGTTTTTTAGTGTTTCTAAAAACTCACAGCAATATAGAGTGTGTGAATGTTTGAGTAAATGTAGAGGGGTAAATCTTGAGTTGATTCCCCTGGCACATTCTAATTTGTTAAATTTTTTGGCATGTTTCTTAATCACCTGATACCTGTACACATTTTATTAGATTCGAGATTAGATAGATTTCTAGGCATGTTTCATTATTATTCATTAACGCGTACCTACAGGCGCAGGTGGCTAGAAATATTTTAAAATGAAATGCGCCAGGGGAATCAACTCTTCAAGATTTACCCAGAGTGGGCATTAAACTGAGATTGTTAACCCTCAAGCAATAATTTGATCTAAACAAATGCACAAAATAAAGAAAAACAACCTGCAATTTGATGCTTTCGAAAATACGGCATACGTCATAGGTTGATACGAGATCACTGTCCATTTCAACTTACTCGTAACTAAATAAACAGAGTCAAAAATCCATAAAAAATAAACCCGGTCGTTCCCACTAAAATTAAATCGGTCATCCACATTGAAATAACACCAAACGTACCATAATCCGGGATGACCGCGCCTTAAAGACATCCGGGCGGGTCGACTGTAGCCGACACCCCCATCTTCATCCACCATCCCCCCGAAATGTTGCAAAAGAAGGAAAACGCCCCCGCCCCCCTACTACCCCCCACATCCCGAGAACACTCCAGATAGCGATTGTTCATGTATGAATTCACCACATTAAGAGTCAAGTAGGATAAAAACAGAATCTGAGAAGCTTTGAAAAATATAGCGAGCATTGAGTGATATTCTTTCGGCCTTAAGTGGTCGGTTTTTATTCGAACCTTCGTTTTAGATATGTCGAGTAAAAATATACGGACAGATGTTTTTCGATTGTTAAGATAAGGTTTCTTAGAAAGCTGCAGACGGCTTATGTGAATTATTTGGAAGGATGCGCAAAGGATGGTTCCATAAGATCTCCTGTGCCATCATTCTGTGTTAATCAGCGATCAACGATAAGGATTTTGCATTAAGAAAATCAATAAAAAGTCCTACAATTCTACAATGGCAAATAAAAAGATTCGTTTATTTAAAACCGCCGCCCGCTGACTTGTATAGTATTACATTTGCTTTCACCATTCCAGTGGGTAGGTACACTCGACCAAACGGAATCATGACCCACCATAAACTTAATTTACTACAAACATTATAATACAATCAGGTCGAATTTCGCTTAAAGATATTTCCCTGGCAACAAACCTGTCATCAATTTTATTGGGCAGTGACAGTTAGTTTACCAATGTCTTTTAATTTGATTAATATTCTTCTGGAATTGAAAGAGTTAGTTTAGGTTTTTGAAAAAAAAAAATGTTTTCTTCTTTTTTATAGGTAAACTATGCGGAACCACAGTTAATTCGAAATTCAAAACATAATTCCAGCTTTATGAATAACGTAACTTTTTATCCAATTATATTTCCCTATTATTAATCTTTTGCATTAATAACAAAGCTCAAAATTGCATAGACCTCTGACCCATATTAACGCAGTTTCCTTAATATTCAAAATGTCCTAAGTGCAGCACGATGCTAATATGAAGAAAATTTTACCTTTTTTACAATTGCATACAAATTATCGGCTGAGCGGGTCATGATTTTGTTGACTGTAATTGTATTTTTTTTTTAAATCAATACGTATTTTTTTCGATGAATTACTGGTTACCAGTTTACCAGCAGGCTTTTCCCGCTTATTATAAAAAGACTTATCGCACATCCTTCAAAGTCAAAGTCAAGTCAAATCATTTATTTCAACTAGGCCAATTAAAGGCACTTTTGAAAGTCTACAGTGAATTATACAGTAAATTATAACCAGAATATCATAAAATTGTATAAATATCATCATTTTTAAGTAATCAATGTCACAAAAATAATAAACTAGAACTATTTAATAAAATTAGCAACCAGTTTGATTTTGTCTAGGTTGTCCTATGGAGCACGATCAGCATATTTCCAAACATTCTTATCTTCAATATAGTCAATCAATTTGTAATATGATTTCTTACAAAGTGTACTTTTAATATAAGTTTTAAATTTTCTTTCATTTAATTCCAATATATCAGAAGGTATTTTGTTGTAAAATTGTACACAGTACCCCACAAAAGATGTCTGTACTTTAGATAATCTGAACTGCAACGGAGCTATTTGGTTTTTATTTCTAGTGTTATAATTATGTATGTCACATACCTTATCAAAACGATGTAGATTTTTTCTTACGTACATAATATTTTCATAAATAAATTGGCAAGGCACTGTCATAATATTAATCTTTTTAAATAGTTCCCTAAGAGATTCGCGACGACGTAGATTATATATGGCTCTGACAGCTCTCTTTTGCAAAATGAAAATTGTTTCAACATCAGCAGCTCGTCCCCACAGCAAAATTCCATACGACATAATGCTATGAAAGTAACTAAAGTAGACCAACCTCGTGGTGTCTACATCTGTTAATTGTCTTATTTTTCTAATAGCATAAGCGGCTGAGCTTAGCCGCCCCGCAAGAGATTTTATGTGGGGTCCCCACTGTAATTTATCGTCTAGCGTAATTCCGAGGAAAACCGTTTGATTAATATATTCCAATTTTTCTCCATTCAATATGATGTCACATTCACTACTTCTAACATTTGGTAAAGTAAATCTTATACATTTGGTCTTTTTTTCATTAAGTACTAAATTATTTACGGTGAACCAATTTTGAACCTGAAGAATAGAGTTATTTACGTCGTCAACATTTTGTGTATGTCGGTCTATATTAAAAATCAATGATGTGTCATCAGCAAATAACACCATCTTCGGTTGATTATGAAGTAATTGGGGCAAATCATTTATGTATACCAAAAAGAGGAACGGACCCAATATTGAACCTTGAGGAACGCCCATTGTCATCTCAGATCCCATTGAGTATACGCCGTTTACCTGAACTTTAACCTGTCTTTCTTTCAGGTATGATCTTAGTAGATTGAGAGCTGTATTCCTAATTCCATAATGCTCCAGTTTCAACAGAAGTGTCTCGTGGTTAACGCAATCAAACGCTTTTGAAAGGTCACAAAATATTCCAATGGCATCTTGAGCTCCTTCCCACGCATTAAAAATTCGAGAACTTCTTTACTACAACTACTACTACTTTTTCCCGGGATATTTTTATTTATTATTATTTAAGAACATTTGTAGCGTGTTTTATGAGCAAATAAATGATTATGATTATGGTAAAAAGTAATCCATATTATTTATGATAAAAAGTATTCAGGTTATTGTCTACCGGTGTGCCAAATTTCATTCTAATCCGTTCAGCTTCAGCCGTATCAAAGTGACTGAATTAACATCCAAACACCTCCACAAACATTGTATATAATTTTGTGACTACAAGAATTACTTGGAAACCCAATAAGCAGTGTTGACTGATTGCTATCAAATACACCATTCCATATGCCAGCGATCACTACACTACCCACAAAAGATAACACAACTACCCCACAAGTCAAGTAAGCAATGCTAAGTAACCAAACCGGTACAATTACCATAGACCCGCACGAGCCACATACACACCTAAACTTCATGTCAATGCAACTTGCAGAAAACGTAAACAATCTCATTGCTCTTTTTATTCTAAACAACTGTCAGACATATACACATAACATACGTAGATTTAACACGGTTTAGAAGATGGCAAAAATCCATTTAAACGTAGATAGTAACTGCATTTACGGGATTACATTGAGTAGCTGATAGCTATCAGCAATATCTTTCTGTCTGCTAACAGCAACTTACTAAGATAACCAATTATTGGGCATTGAGCTATTAGAAGAAATACAAAATAATTGTCGGAAATCTCGGACGAATAAAAAAGGTGGACGGAATCTCGCTAAACAATAAGTGAAGCATCCATAGTATTAATAGTACGGGCCGGCACGACACGCACCGACGCACCGACGCACACATTCACATCCATAGTATGCCAGAAAGCCGACATTACGCAAAAAATCTAGTGTGACGGTAGTCATTTTTGTAGGGTCACAAATGAAATACTGCCTGCCTCGTTGGTCTAGTGGTTGCAAGCGCGACTGCTGAGCGTGGGGTCCTGGGTTCGATTCCCGGGTCAGGCAAAGTGTCATTGGGTTTTTTCATTAGGAAAATTCTCGTAGCAGCCCGGAGTCTGGATTTGTGCCCGGTCAATGGCAATAGGCTCGCCCCCTATTACATGGGGCTATAACATAACTGGCGAAATGTGGGTGTACTATCACACCTCTACCTACCCCTTCGGGGAAATACAGGCGTGATGTTATGTTATGTTACAAATGAAATAATAGCATAAATCTGGTGTGTTAAAAATGCTTTCGAAATTATAGTGGGTTTAGGAAAAAATTAAGTGCTTTAGTCTTTGTTCAGCGAGATTCCGTCCGCCTTTTTTATTCGTCCGAGACAGAAACTAATAATTTCTCTATAATCGCTGTCACATTTTGTTTACATTGCTGCCAAGTCCCAAAGAAAAAAAGTATACTCGGTACTCAATTTAATTGTATACAAAAGAGGTAATAAGGTTTTACAGCCGGCCCACGGTTTATGTCTTTATGTATGGGCTATGGGCTATGTGAATATGATGGTGTGCGAACGGATGGAATGCATAAACGCTTGGAATGGGGCAATTGATATTCTAGTACGGAGATGATAAAAATAAGAAGGCTTTCGTTTGTGGGTGTGTTTTTGGTCAATAGGTTTGTGGTATTTTTTTCAGTAGATTTGATAACAAGGAGCATAATATTCAGGAATACGACGTTATTAATACAATTAGGACTATATCTTAATTTATATAACACAGGATAACAAGTGCAAAAAATATATAATAATGTATTTAATTTTTTTTTTATAGAATAATTTATAGAATTAAGTTCAGTTTTTTAAGTTTAATTTGATTTTCTTCTTCATTGTGAAATAGTAACTTTTCATTTTCAGTAAAATAAAGTTCTATAGTTACCTATTTAATATATTATTACCCTTAAATCTTACCATGAAAGGTAACCCCTAACAAAACTCTGAAAACTAAAGTTATAAAAGAAGTACGGTACGTACGTACTGATGTACGGTAAAACTCTAATGAGTTTATGTTTACATCTTTAGAATGTTTTTGTTATGTATACCACTGAACAAATAAATAAATAAATAAGTAAAGTTATTTTTTAAATATATATTTATTTATATACTGAATATATAATTTCATAAACAAGTTAAGTATGATCATAACCACACAGCGAATATAACCACCCAGACTGCATTTCAAAAAAATCATCCACCCTTCCACGAAAGAAATGTTCCCGCCTCAAAAGCAAATCGTAAAGGTATGTAAATAGGTTGAAAAACCCTTAGTTGTTAACGAAGCGGGTCCCGTACATGAATATGGACGACCTGAAGAAAAGAGAGGTGTTAATCTTGGAACTCTGAGGGATCCACTTTTAATTAATACAATCAAAACAAACTGAGGGCCGCTCAACGGCTTAATTTGCAGAGATGGATTTTAAGGAGTTTGTTATTGATATAAAAGTAGACGTGTTTATTTTAATATATTTTAAACTAATAATTGTGAAGTTATTTCATTATTTCTTCTACATAAAAAGTCGATTTTTATCCCTATTAATAACCTTTAACACAAAATCAACGATAATTCCTAACGGCTTATACTTGCAATATATAAATTCTGCTTTTGCATCACAAAATATCATTAGATTTTCAAGAAAAGGCTTTTTTTAGGGTTCCGTACCCAATGGGTACCAAACGGGACCCTATTACTCTCACTACTCTGTTCGTCCGTCCGTCCGTCCGTCAGTCTGTCTGTCACAGGGCTGTATCTTTTGAACGGAAACAGGTAGCCGGTTGAAATTTTCTCAGAATATGTGTTGCTATGACTCCTATCGACACAAATACTAAAAGTAAAAAAAGTTTAAAACCAAAGGGGGTCCCCATACAAGAAACTTCGAAAAACGTGTATTTATTCAACGTTTTTGTTCCTGCTCTATCTACAAAACGGTAATACAATACCTGCGTCAAACTTGGTCTGATTATAGTACTTACTATGTAGTTAAGCAACAAATACTAACAATTGTGCAAACATAGACATATGTGGTGGTACCTGCGTAAAAAAGAGATGAAAAGATTCATATTTCGCGCACGATGCGTTGATGTCTTTTGATGAACTCTCGTAAATTAAATAAGTTTCTATGGGGTATCTGGTCGATCGGTGGTACGGAACCCTTACTGCGTGAGCACTTGGCCGGTTTTTATTTGTTTGTTTCAAGACGCCTTTTTTTTTTTTTTTTTTCATTGTTTGGTAACAGCATAATATTTTATAAGGGAACCAAGATCATCTCACAAGCTTACAGCCAATTTATGGAGGCTATAAGATTTTATAGAATCGGGATATTAACAGCACAAAATAATGATCTTCAAAATCCGTGCCTGGTCGTTTCGTCCGCAGTCCGACCCTTCAGTCTATGAACCGCTTGGTTTTAATAAAAACCTCATCTATTAATCTCCACTGTAAACTCATTTTCATACTTAACTCGATTTTGTCTGTTTTTCTTATTCTTATCTTAATTTTAAAATAAACAATGGAAAAGCTTTGTTAAATAACTACTAGCTTTGCTTAGGTCATTGCCAAGATTCGCTTTGATTTAAGAAGCTGTTGATGCGCCTATCAATCTGGTATTTGACTAATGTTAATAAATACCAAAAATGTTATGTTATTTAAAAGAAGGTACACAAACAACAACATTTGAGAATACAATAATAAAAACCATGAAAAAATTAAAGAGATACACGCTTTTTAAGTTTTTGGAGGGGGCATTTTCTGTGCTTGTCGTGCTAAGCGAACATTGTACAGAAAGATGTCCAGTTTGTATGAAGGTTTTGAACAATGACGTCATACTATGATTGTGCTGTCTCTGTCTAGTGAACAAGTTTAAATTACTTATAACTTGGACATGTTATTGAATATTTTATTGGTTTTTTCACTGTAGCTTAAACAGTTAAACAGTTGTTTTAAACAGTTTCGAGTTCTCTAATAAAAACCGGCCAAGTGTATGTTTGCCCTCTTTTTAATATTTTTTGCTAAAAAACATAGTATGCACTATAATCAGACCAAGTTTGACGCTGATATGTATTACCGTTTTGAAGATAGAGCAAAAACAAAAACTTTGAAAAAAAAACATGTTATTGTATGGGGACCGCCTTTGGTTTTAGATTTTTTTTATTTTTAGTATTTGTCGTGATAGTCACTATAGTAACACATATTCTGTGAAAAAATTTCAACTGGTTATCTATTACCATTACAAAGATACAGCCCTGTGACAGACAGACAGACGGACGGACGGACAGACGGACAGACAGCGTAGCGAGAGTAATAGGGTCCCGTTAGCACCCTTGGGTACGGAACCCTAAAAATTAATTTAAAAAAATTGCCACCTTCCCTGTTAGAAAGGCTACAACCTGAAATTATTAAAATTCTAGTCGTACGCACGGCTACACATCAAGCTGTATATTTCCAGTATAAGCTGATCTCGCATTGTACGGAAAGCCTATACAATGCGAGGTCAGCATAAACTGGAAATGTACAGCTTGATGTCTAGGGTCCTTTTTTTTTCTTTTTTTTTTTTGCCGTGGGGAAATCATCATGGACGCACTCCGCCCGGGGTAGGCGGAGCCAGTGTCGGACTCTTACCGACTAAAACCACCACGGTGTTCCTTCAACTACCTTAGCCGGGGGCGTGGGAACCCGTGAGTAGTCACACAACCACCCCCGACAGGTCCTGGCCCGCCACAAGCAGGCGAGCCCCTTCTCCCCGTGCGGCCTAACGTCGGCCGCACCCTCCTAGGTGGCGCACACGGAACACTGCCCGCCACCTCACCTCATGGGCCTTTACCAGCTGCGCCAACTACGCCGGCTGTGCCAGCTACGCCAGCTGCTGGTCGGGCAACAGACTACCCCGAGTCTGCTGCTCGCAGGCCCTACCTCCCGTAATTTTTTATAGAGGTTTTCTTCCTCGCGGTCCGGGCGGTGAAACCAAGACCCTCGGTCCCAAGAGGCGCGAGAAAACTACTCAGCGGGCACTCCTGGGGTTACGAGATCGACGGGGGCAGGGAAAGACAGTCCCTCCGCTGCCTCCCCAGTGGCAGGGTGAGTGCACACCGGGCCCGCCCCTGCTCCTCCACTGTGCCCTCTGCTGATATCAGAGGGACACGTGGAGCAACTCCCTACTGGCCCAAAACGGGCCCCTCCCGCGCCAGAATATTCGCCACAGGCAATAAAATCCCCCGAAGGTTAATCCCTCGGCAGGATTTTATTGCCCATGCCCAGGATGCACCGGCCAAACAACTGCCGATCCCTCCAGACGTGTCCAGAAGGACAAGCAGCCGTCAGGCACACGTGGAGGTTTTCTGGCCAGCACCCCTCGGCATAGGGTCCTAAAATTTAGATAGGTCATGCACTTGACCCTTAACTACTTTAAATAAACAGAAAGAAGACATTAAGCTAAGTCAGGATATTGGTTAAAAACACTACCTTGAACGAGGAGATTCGTAGGAGAACGAAAGTAACCGACATAGACCGAAGAATTGCCAAACTTAAGTGGCAGTGGGCGGGCACAATGGCAGTAAAGTTCTGGAGTGACGACCGCGTACTGGAGGGCGCAGCGTTGGTAGGCCCCCACAAGGTGGACCGACGACCTGGTGAAAGTCGCGGGAATCCGCTGGATGTGGAAAGCGCAGGACCGGTCGTTGTGGCGATGCTTGAGGGAGGCCTATATCCAGCAGTGGACGTCTTTCGGCTGAAATGATGATGATGATTATGACACTACCTTGCAAAACTCGTTAAGAATCTCGTACTTGCAATTTCAACTAAAGTTACGGAAAAAAAAAGATATTTTATGACAACTAGGTACTCCCTTCAGTAAATACATATTTTAAAAAATCTTCAACTTTTCCAAGTTGCCCCCTTTATTCGAATTAAAAAAGATGAAAGTAAACTCGCAAAAATACACTCAAGGAAGTCGCTTTAACCCCAATATTAAACTAAAAGCCGTCTATGAATACCAAATTCGCAGACAGACAGAACAACTCCTGAAATATAGCCCGTTGAACGACTGAAATTTACATGAAACATTTTAATATCGGCCCTCCACATTCACCTGCCCTTTTTTCTCACGCCTTAAAAGTAAGAAAAAAGTTTTGATGCCTCCGCTAAACCCGTTCCCTTCGCTTTAATAAGGGAAAAATAACGCTTCATAAAACCTCTTTGATTTACGAGGCACACTGGCCGAATGTGACAAACTTTTTCTTTTTGTCCACGTTCAAAATTCGAACAAACGTCAATCAAGCTTGAAAAGAACGTGTCCTTGTGAGTTTTGTTAGTCTTATCGACTGATTCCTAATGAATTAACCTTTGTATAAAAATTCAGGAATTTTGTTAGGAATAAGAAAGCCTTGCCTCGAAGTAAGTTTCATTTATTTTGAAAGTTATTTGAATAATTTGGATGCTGATGAAAGCTGCCTGCCAGTCACTTTAATATGTATTAGTCAACTGAAAATACTAGGGGCAAAAATACTACAACAAAATACTAGGGGCTAGCAACAACATTGTTTTGCTAGCCCCTAGTATCTTGTTGTTGATGTTGTCACAACATACAAATGAAGTATTTACAGGGCTACACAATGACAATAAAATCACCTTTGGGGCTATAGCTAAATATCACTAATTCCATTTAAAACATGAAAATTTCGCAATAGACACTGTGACGATGGTATAACAATGATGGGTGTAACATATATTTCGATGATGATTGGCTACTTTTTCGTCTTTAGGAACACATGGTTATACATAACAACTTTGCTTTATAGTAAATTATCACTGTTCTAAAACTGCTTTTTATGCCATGTCAGCTTTACCAATTCCCAAGTCTCACCAAATAGTAAACATCATGAAGACATCCAAAACAAAATAAAAAAGTAATAAATCGCATCTAGCAACACTCTCGAGAACCGTCAGACGAAAGCCCTTGACGTCACAAAGGTGGCGGGGTTGCCATGTCACAACTCTCGACCAAATTTATGCACATAGCTTACGTCACGAGGGCACTCCGTCACACGCGGGACGAGGGATAATGTGGCAACACTGATACGTAGAACAGAAAAAAGATGACACACTTTTTTTGCATTTCTTCCTTTGAAGAATTTTCCTGACTGAATGTGCTTGGTATGCAACATGAACTTCTAAGGCACTAAGCCCACTAAGTTTCGTTTAGTTGCGTTGCTATGACCCACGATTAAACTGATATGTCTGTAAGAATAATAGGGCATTTTTAAGCTTTGTCAGGCACTTTGAATTGATATGTCAGTAAAGGAGTAGCTACATCCACCTCTATCTATCTATCTAAATAAATAAAATAAAATAAAATCTATCTATGTAACCTTATTCTTAGTCTATACTAAACCGCTTAAGGGGTCATTGTCCTCATCATTATAAACAACTTTTACTATGGGACCAAACCTGAAATCGCGAAAAAAAATCGGCTCCATCCGTTAACACAAATCGTCAAAATCTAGGGATCAGCTGATATTTTTTTCGTAATTTCAGGTTTAGTCCCATAGTAAACGTTGTTCATAATGATGAGGACAATGACTCCTAAAGAGGTTTAGTATAAACTAAGAATAAGGTTGTGTTACTGAAATAACTGAAAATCTCATAGGGGGTTATTGTACTTGATAGTGTGAACAACTTTTACTATAAGACCAACCCTGAAACCGCGAAAAAATATCAATTGTTTCATACATTTTGTCGATTTTTGTGAAAAAAAAAACTATAATATATTGTAGAAAATCTAAAACTTATCATTACATCGTAATTAGTTTCAATTCCTCAGCAATTTCAATTTCAATTATTCAGCAGTTTGTGTGAAAACCTTATGTTCAGCAGTTGACATTTCCTGCAAGTTGTTGTTGATGTATACCAAAAACAATTCCTAAACAATTAAAAACAATTCCTAAACAATTAAATATTTATTTTATTAATTAAATATTTTCTTCTCCTACTTTATTCGTTGCTCTGTGACGTGTGACGATAAAGAAAGGAAACCATGTCACGAACAAAAGCCTGAAGTGTCGGCTTTGTAGATACATACATATTATTTACTGTATAAAAATATTAGAATATAATAATAATATATTAAATAATATTATTCTAATAAAAATATTAGAATAATATTATTTAATATTGAATAGATATACCATACGCATCAAATAATACTTTTTATTATCTCAGCGTAAGTATTGCGACAGTTCCTGTTTGCTTAGCATGGTGATGAGATTCATCTTCATCGAAGAAATTTCGGGATATCTGCCCCCCTAGCCAAGTTGACAATCTACACAATCTACAATCGTCAACGCTAATAGAAAAAAATCAAAATGTATGGGAATGACATATCTGAACGAATGATTTTTTCGTTGAGATATGTCATTCCCATTCATTTTGATCGTTTTCTATTAGCGTTGACGATTGACGATTGTGTAGATTGTCAACTTGGCTAGGGGGGCTGTGGTCGCAGTCAGTACTGGGATGGGTAATGTACAGTCGAGGAAAGAAAAGGTTCGTCACATTAAGGTTTATTTTTGCTTGTACTGGCAGATAACAACAATTACAGTTGAACTTACAACATAACATAACATCACGCCTGTATTTCCCCGAAGGGGTAGGCAGAGGTGTATAGTACACCCACATTTCGCCAGTTATGTTATAATGTAATAGGGGGCGAGCCTATTGCCATTGACCGGGCACAAATCCAGACTCCGGGCTGCTACTGAGAATTTCCCAATGAAAAAACCTAATAACACTTTGCCCGACCCGGGAATCGAACCCAGGACCCCACGGTCAGCAGTCGCGCTTGCAACCACTAGACCAACGAGGCAGTCGAAAAACTAAGTAGAACTTGTACTATGGATACTAGACAATGGATATAATACTTATATATATATATTTTTTAATACATACTTATAATACATAGGAAACACCCAGACCAACACAAACACTTATGTTCTTCACATAAATATTTGTCCTGTGGTAATCGAATCCACGACCTCGTGATCGGCAGTTCGCAGTTTGAAAAGATAACATGTACTCGCGACACGTTTAAAGGAATCAATTTGGAAATTGACGAACCTTTTCGTTCCTCGACTATACTAAGAACAGATATCACAATAACGCGTACGATAATATCGACAATTAATTATAATATTAAGTGGCGCCCCCATCAGTAAAAAAATGGTTACTCGCTGATTAAAATACAGTACCTGTACTTCAATTGTTAAAAACTATTTTTTTATAAATTATGTATTCAGCGAGTAATATTTTTTTACTGAAGGGGGCGCCACTTGGCTGCTACATGTGCCTTAAGCCATCAGTCCCGATTTTTGTACTTCTTGTATTAAAAAACTAAGAAACTACGTTTACAAAATTAACTTGGCGTACTAAATCTACGTTATGATATTTTATTAAATATTTTTGAATAGGAAAATCAACAGCTATACCAAAATGAATACACAACTAGTAGATAGAGTTATATAGCTATATAACGTAAAATTATTTCTCCTCTAAAAATAAGCTCTCACTCATAGTCAAAACATGAAAAAACTAAACATGACCGCAGGTGCAAGTTGATGAAAACACCCCCTTTAAAAAAGAATATTTTCCCGAATTAATAAACAACCCTTCATGCCAAGGTATAATAGATTCAAAGTGGGGTCTCTTTTATTATTTACTTACTGTTTATTTTTCAGGAAAATTTAAGGGTTTTCCGGCTTTTAGTTAAAAACTTATTTCTGTTTGTTTTAAATTAGATTGCAATATTTAAAAGAGAGTCATATAATTTTCGTAAATCCCCATTTGACAATTTTCATTAAAATTAGTCGATCCTGTTTTATAGGTACCTACTTACGGCACTATTTAAAAAAAATCGTGTGACATTTTTACTCGATTTTAAACTATCGATATGTAGGTCTGTGATCAATATATATATTTACTACGTATAGATGCGCTGTTTAGAAGAACAACATGATTACACGAGTTATGGTTCCGGAACCACACTGTCATCTGTCATTAGCGTGTCTATTTATTGACGTCGTTGTTTTAAACAAATGTTTTTTTTTTTAAGCCAGACAGTATTATTTACGCACTTCGCAAATAGAACACCAAAATTCCCGATAACCGAACGCCCAAACTCAAATTATACAGTTTTGAAACAAGAAAACGCGGGAAACAAAACAGCGGAGGTGGGTAGTGGCCGCATTTATTTGAATAATTTCCACGAGTATTTTCGGAGGCGAATCCATCATTTTGGCGCACCGTTTATATCGCAGATGGCGCTCGTTAGCCGGAGTAGAAATTATGTAATTTTTTTTTCAGATTTTAGGTTACAGTTACTTTGACAGTATTGTAAAGAACTTCTAGACTGCCATCTAACACACACACAACCTGTAGGAAAACCAAGTATTTTCTCATCATTCTCACACATAGAAATAAATAAATATTTTTTTATTCACTAAAAGTTTTTATATAAAATATCTATAAAGTCCCTGACTTCTGAGCTAGGTATAAACCTGTATTACAGAAGTCAGAATAAAATCAAATAAAATCTAAATACTAGATTAATGTAATTGATAAAGGCGCGTGAACTTGTTGCAGCGTGCAGGTGTCTCGTAGGACACCAGTGTTCGTGTGACCTTTTGTTTAATCATCAGTGCTGTCTTGGACGCGGAGTCACTAAAATTGTAATTTGCAGCATATTTAACAACGTAATTTTTTTTGGCTTAATTTATTTTGCATTGAATGCTGAAACATGGTGGGCGTAATTGCGTATTTATGTCTTGGTACCGCCAAACCGACGACACGCGTTCCGGTATTAAAAGACTGGAGATGACATTTATATTACATTATTATTTAGATTTCTATGTTCTCACTTCAAAAGAATGAACTGTCGATAAAAGCAGTGTCTGCGACAATACGTAATATACTATTCCTCACAAAGCGAATCTATTTATCTTTGTGACATTTTTATACAGCACCATCTAGTCCCAAACTAAGCAGATCTTGTGCTATGGGTACTATTATACTTAAATACTTTTTTTTTGTAAATACATACTTATAATACATAAGCAACACCCAGACCAACACAAACACTTATGTTCATCACACAAATATTTGTGTCCTGTGGGAATCGAACCTACGACCTCGTGATCGGCAGTCCGACACTCGAACCACTAGACCTACCACCACTCACTAGACCACTAGATTTATATTATGTACAGATATTATTCATCACTTTCTCATTATTTCTACTTATACTGTATAAGTTATACACTATATACGCTTACACAGCGCGTATACCGTCGGTAGTGTATTTGTTTCCAGTAGATTTCTTCACAATATTTTCCTGGAACATCCATCATTTTCCCGCCGAAATAACGGTTTGGGGGTTGCGGTGGGCCTGTTATCGGCCAGCGATAATCAATTCCAACAAGCCACCTACTTATAAGTGTATCTTACCTTGGTTTGGGGGAACCATACGATAAATAAATATATTTTATAAGCAAAAATACAAAAGAAAAGCTTAATCATCTGCTTGTTAGAGCGAGAATAAACTGTGGATCCTAGGTATAATTTTCATCAAACACAAAAGGTAACACTTGTTCACAGTGCATCTGTTGCCGGGTTTTTTTTTGCTTTTACTGACTACATATGGTATACTAAGTTCAAACACATACTTGGAATTGTTTGATCAGATCTGATTTTCAGTTTTAGATACCTAAATTCAAAACAGAAAAAACACATGTACTCATTTAATAAGATTTTTTAAAATTAAGTTTAGCATTTAGTTGTAAAAAACATAGTTTGAAAGCTCTCCTCTTATTAATTATTTTATTATTTTAACGCATTTTACGCATGCGAAGCGAATTCTAAAGATTTAAATTGTGGAAAGAAAAAATCGGTCACGAGCAGGATTGGAACCTGCATAGGGTTATGCAGGTTCCAATCCTGCTCGTGACCGATTTTTTCTTTCCACAATTTAAATCTTTAGCTCTCTTCTTGTTTAGACTTTGGAAAATGGCGTATCAGGGATCAACGCACAAATACTCTTAAATTAAGAAAATAAAAAATAAAGTAATTTGAGCTGCTAATTTGAAAATAATATGTCATAAGATATTGTAGTGTTTGCGGACGCCAGCGTAGATGACTTCTACGCCATTATGCGTAAAAAGGTGGCGTCGGTGTTGCGGCGTGTGCGAGGGAGCCCGAACAGTGTGCTGAGAATGATAGGAGATAGATACGACACCGTACTGCTCAGTAGCTTTACCGAAATTCAAAAGAGTGAGAGTGTTCGGAGTAAAGTGAGCCTACTGTGCAGACGGAGTGTATTCTAGCATAATAATGAATATTGTGAATTATGCCTATGGACTAAGTTGTCTAATAATAAATGTTTTTTTTTTTTTTTTAGGAAACGGTATCAACCATAAAGTTCGCGGCAGCTGACAAAAATTTAAATTTTGTAAACTAGTGTAATCAGTAGTGTCGGAAAATATTAGCAATCTGCAAACTGCACTGCATCAATTTTCCAGTCCATTTTCTATTGGAATACCTACTGTACATATTATAAATTGTACACACAGTGAAAGAGTTAAAGCATGCAGGTAACTAACGAAAATTTGTTCACAGTATGTAAGCCAAACAGTTTTGTTTGTGACTTCAGTTTATAAAATAACTTCTGTATAGCGCTTGTCACTTGGTCGGTTTGTACTTGTTAAATATTATTATGTTTCCTAGATTGGTTACCGAATTAAAATCTCTCGTTCTAGTATACATCCTAGAAATAATCATAAAAACAACAACTTTCACATAACACTTCAAATAGATAGGCAGTAAGTACTATGCAGGCAATTTTTTTAACACGCTGCAGTGTCGCTCAGTCGAATTAGGTCATAAACTCGGGAACTCACAAGTGCTTGTACATTTAGCAAAGTGTTGGCTATGTTTTATAGGGTTCCGTACCCAAAGGGTGCCAAACGGGACTCTATTACTCTCGCTACGCTGTCCGTCTGTCCGTCCGTCCGTCTGTCTGTCTGTCACAGGGCTGTATCTTTGTAATGTTAATAGATAAACAGTTGAAATTTTTTCACAGAATATGTGTTACTATAGTGACTATCACGACAAATACTAAAAATAAAAAAGTCTAAAACCAATGGGGACCCCCATACAAGAAACCTCGAAAAACATGCATTTTTATCAACGTTTTTTGTTCCTGTTCTATCTTCAAAACGGTAATACATACCAGCGTCAAACTTGGTCTGATTATATTGCATACTATTTAGTTTAGCACAAAATACTTAAATAGGGCAAACATAGAAATATGTGGTGATACCTGCGTAAGAAAGAGATGCAAAAATTCATATTTCGCTCATGGTGCGTTGATTTCTTTTGATGAACTGTCGTAAATTAAATCAGTTTCTGTGGGGTATCAGATCGATGGGTGGTACGGAACCCTTAATGCGTGAGTCCAACACGCACTTTGCCGGTTTTTTATGGTAGACTATAAGATAGCGAAACGAGCTAAAAGCCCACATGATGTTATGCAGTTACCTTTTTCTATAATAACTGCAATATCACCTAGATTGAACAGCCCTAACGATATAGCAATTCGCGTTCGCCAAATTGAGTCATGAATCGAAGGGTTGTGGATTTTAGTCGAGTAAACAGAGAAAAAGTAACTAGTGTTGCGCGTCCCTGAGCCGTACGCGCAACACTAGTAACGCGGTGGGCCTCTGACTCTTTTAACACAGCAGCTTCCTGAATGGTAACTATATCCTTCAAAAATACATCTTATATCCTCAACTAGGGGTCCTAACTACCGGTCAAGACTTCTACTTACTGCCTCGATTCTTCGTACTATTTCAAGGTTCCATGAGGGAGCTCCCGGCTGACTGCTGACGCCCCTAAGGCGACACTCCACATGTAGATACTGTTCCTGACTTCGCTCCAACCACGAGGCAGCGTCTACCTGTGATCCTGCTGCAAGAGACCTGCCTGCCGGCCTGTCCGTACCATCTACGTGGCGGAGACAAGGGACAGTACCGCTTCTATCTTCCTTCCTAAGTGCGTGAATGCTCAGTATAACGATAGCCTTACCCGTGACCTAGCCGAATATACCTACAATGAAATGTTTTAAATATTCGAGGCCTTAAACTCATCTCTCTACACACTAACCTACTATCTAACAGCTCTGCGCAGCCTCACTGCGCAGACTCTAACTGTCCTGTGGTTCCTAACACTGCAGTGACAACTACTTTTTTGCTAACGGACCTGCGCAGCCGCCTGTACCGTTACATGAAGATGATCTCATGTGATTGTAATTTCACCGGCACCCGTACCCTTCACACCGGAACACAGCAATGCAATCACTGTTTGAGGGTGGCAATAGGTACGGTGGTATATAGTACTTCCATTGATGACCTTTTTCATAAGGAACTCTACTACTACCTATTAAAAATGCTACAATTCTAAAACGTAGAAGTAATCATTTACAAATATACCAATTTATCTCCATTCCTTTTTATTAAAGTTAATTTTACCACTGTTACCAGTTCCGTCATCCGAAAAAACATTACATTGACAAATAGGTCCACCCATAGAGAAACGATAGTCGTTTCTCTATGGTTCCATCGTAATATTACACCGAGATTACATCAACTAGGTAATTAAAGAGGTTACTCTCACCATGAATCAACCTCCTTCATCTGCAGCAAAAGCAGAAATGTACCAAAATAGTGAGGAAGGCAGCTCCCTATTAATTCAGCTCCCCTCAGCATACATTAAGCGCTATTTGTTTTTGCAACATTAACATTTTTATGACTAAACTGAGAGAAATCACTTACTCTAAGTGTACAAACTTAATTATACCAAAAACGTATACACTATCAACCTTACTCCCTTGTTTTAGAGACAATTTTCCGTTGGAAATGAGTTTTCTAGTTTGATTTTAAGATGGGGAAGAAATTGTAATGAGTGTTCGAACTCAAAATAATTGTGTCTGCGTGCAAACGTTTGTTTTGATTCTGATGGCTGACTTAATTTTACAGCGTGAAGAATCAGTTTCATCAACTATGTATTTTACAGCTTTTAACATGAGGGGAACAACTTTTGGACAAAGAATAGGAGAATCTATTAAAGCTTTTCTATTTACATTTAATTTAGATTTTTATACATCATCGAAGTAGCTACATATTATTCAATTAAATATCTATATGATGTTTTTTTATGAAAGTGATTTGAACTATTGACACGAGAATTCTTAAGGAGAACGTATAAGAAAGACCTATGTTTTGGTAGTATTACGTAATTACTGAAAAATCCACAATTGTTATAGTAGAATTACATAATTACTGAAAAATCCACAATTCCATTCGCCTTGTCTATTACAATTCCAACATTCTAGAAAAACTCTTACCAGACGGCGCACTTCATTCGCCCTTTAATTTATTTACTCAAATAATAAAATGTAGGTCTTAACGAACGGTTCAAAGCCCCAACTGAAATTCAGCGGAGCATATTTAGAATCTGGGGGGGTCGCCAACGCAGACCGAACTTAATTCCGCCCGCCGCGACCGCTAAGAAAACTTTGCTTCAAAATTAATATTTCTTTCATTAAAATGCTGTAATATTTTCGCTTGCTGCATGCATAAGTAATGTCCATGAATAAGTTACGTGTAAAAATTCAGCGGCAAAGTCTCACTGATTGAACCAAGATATCGGCGACACGGTGCCGGCGTGTGGAAGTCGAAAGCGTAAGACATGTTGCAAGATACAATTGAATTTGAGGAGTAAACTTGTTTTGAAATCCGTAAAGCTGGAGACAACATCATAAATATTTGGCGAAAATTATTGTGGTTTTGTTATGGTAGCCGGATCTCTTCCGGGGATTCTTCGCACCCCCGCACCGCACCGCACCGCACCGCACCGCACCCGCAGGATGCGGAAGGTGCAGGACCGGTCGTTGTGGCGATACTTGGTGGAGGCCTATGTCCAGCAGTGGACGTCTTTCGGCTGAAATGATGATGATAATGATGATTGTGGTTTTACTTGACCTTTTTTTTACCGGTACGCAATAAAGAACCTGGCTTTCGGGGTACTTAGAGGAAAATGAACGTGCAATTAAGTAATTACACGCTATAGTATAATAAGCTTATGGTAATTACACACTAGACTTACATATTTTCCTCTATGCAACTGCAATTAACTTAATGAAGCCATTTTTGTGGTGTTTTTGATATCAGCACAACACTGTGGTCAATCCAGCACGTCATAGCGTATTATTAACACACAACTACTTGAGTGGAGTGGAGTTCTTGAGTGGAGACCGCAAAACGGCAAACATAGCGTGAGTAGCAAGTAAGCATGGTGTAGTGACGGTCTTTGCAAGGTGTCTGGTAGAAGCTGGATGAAAGTAGAAAAGTACGAGCTATAGGCTGATAATGTACTATCTATAGCAGCCCGAAGGAGTAAACGGCAAATATACCATGCTAATTCATATATAAAGTGGCAGTGATCCTTCCACATGTAAAATAATAAAGAAGAAGTGATTTTGTAGAAATGTACAGTCAGCTACATCAATTGGTTACCCCACTTACTAACTAACTCTCGAACAAGAGGGGTAACCAAATAATGACGCAGTGTGTACATATTTCATTTCAAAACCAAATAACTATGTTTATAACGGTATTATGTATGTACGATCAATCGTATTACCATAAATATAAATAAAAAGAATCATCAAAATCGGACTATTCTGTAAAAAGTTATGCAAGGTCATACATAAAAGTAGAAAAAAATATACGCGTCAACTTGAGAACCTCCTCCTTTCTTCGTCGGTTAATAATGATAGGTACTAACAAATTCATTATAAGCGGTATTTTGTAGCGGTTTTAATGGTAGCGGTAGCGGTATTTATTATTAGTGTTTTAATATGTATGTTTCACATTCACACAAGTCTGGCTCTGCTTATCTGCTGTTTGATGATGTCTGTCTGATGTGCACTGTTTACTATGACACTGAACATCTTAGGAAATTCGATATTATTTCAATCCAATTTCTTTCTCGGTCCTCCACAAATTCCACAATGTACACTGCCGTTTGTTTGTTTAACTCCAAAGGCTGTTGTTTGTCTTGCAGATTTGAGTGGAGAAGAGAGGCTTCGAAAAAGTCAAGCATGGACAGAATTGGAGGATCATTTGTATTTGAAATGAGGCAGGTTTATTTTTGAATAATTTGATTTACTTTACTGCTTTCATTCTTTTAATTAGTAGTTTATTTTGTTTGTTTTGCAGGTTTACGCGGATCACGAATAAAAGTAATTTATGAAAGTCCTACCCACAGAGGGAGTTTAGGCTTATTAGCCTCAAACTTTATAGTAATAACAGCCCCCTAGCCAAGTTGACAATCTACACAATCTACAATCGTCAACGCTAATAGAAAACAATCGAAATGTATGGGAATGACATACATTCCCATACATTTTGATCAAACAATCACTTCATACCAAGAAATTGTATAACTACTATTTGTAAGTGTTTACTGTACACCATTTATGTGGACTAAAATTTTTTTTATTTTATTTTTATAAAAGAGATCTTAAAATTATACTAATTTGACCTATAGCAATTTTCCCTAAAAGAACATAGAAATTTCCTAAAGACCGACTGCTCCATAGAATCAAGGTGCAAAATGAAACAATAAAGCCTTCACAATAACACTACGATAAATAATAACATAACATTTACGTTATCTCGTCGCATCATTAAGCTATCGCGGGGTGGGCAGAGTTCTCCCCGTTGCGTTGAATACAATTTACATACAAGAGTTTAGAGGGCGCTGGAAAAACAACGCGTTTGTCGGTTTAATTTGAAAAATTGGTTCTGTAGTCGTTTGTGTTATGACAGTTCATTTTGCATCACTTATAGGACCTATGTTTATTCGTGATAAAATGATATTTTTAGAGTATTAGTCAAATCGAATTATTTTACTGATATCTTTTAAACCAAAAAATACTTTTTACTCCGGCTTTAAAATAAGTGAGCTATTATTTAATAATGGTCATCAACACTTTTTAATTATATTAACTCTGTAAAAATTACAATGGTAATCACTTAAATAGGGAATGCCCTATTTCTTGTAGCATTTTGCCAAAATATTCGTTCATTTTCCGGCGATACTTAACCCAAAAAGTAAGTTTGTTTAGCATCTGCGGAACACAGTTTCAGTTCATTTAGTCGACAAAATGTATATTAAAAGTTAAAGCGCTTCCTTCTTCAACTGTTCGTAAGACTTACTTTGAATAAAGCCTCCTGTTCGCGCTGCTACTTATGATTTAGTTTTTCAGGTTGCGAAGATGGAAAAATAAGTAGGTAGGTAAATAGTCATTTATAATATAATATAATATTTAATATTTTGGTGATAAGGTGATTATAACATAATTTTCTTTCACAGGTAAAGCAGAACTTCTAGTGATTCATAATTACTATAATAATGATCATATAAAAATTTATTAAACAATTTGGTTATTAACTATTTCTGAAAAACTGAAACAAAACTTAATTAAATATGCTTTCCTAGTTTTCTAAACTTCGCAACGGCTAATCTGGCTTTCAAACTCTAGACACAATTTTAGATCAAAGCCAGCTCCAACATATCTACATACTATGCGACTTCGCAAAAGAAGTCGCTCACTGAGCAGCAGTCTCCAACGAGTTTTTTCTTGAATAATGCGAGTGTTATGGCTCGAAATATGCTTCATTTGGCGCGAGGCAACTTCTCTAAAGTGCGTAAGGAAATCATATTCATATTTTTTTCGCTTCAACTGTTCGCGACGCTAAATTTGAATAAAATATGGCAAGTTCTTTTTTTCTCTTTTCTGTTAGATTACTTTGACTGTTGCTGTCTGAAGTTGTTGGGACGAGCGCACTTATGAGCTCGTTTGAAGAGCGTCAGTCTTAATGAAAATTCAGCAGAATTTTCATTAATGCAGAAGATGCTTTACCGTTGAACACACAAATTGAGAATAAAGCAAAAGTATATGTTAGGAATTCCATTGATTTTGTTATTTTTCAAAGAAAAGTACCAACACATTATTACATATACATACAAACATAATCAGCCCATTACTGTCCCACTGCTGGGCACGGGCCCCTTCTCAGTATGAGAAGGTTAAGGCCTTAGTCCACCACGCTGGCCTAGTGCGGGTTGGTGGACATACATTATTTTTTAGTAGCAGTAGAGCTCCTTTGTGAAAGAGCTCGTCTGGGGAAGCACTACCACCGTACTTGCTTCTCCGCCAAATAGTGATGATTGCATTGCTGTGTTTCGGTCAGGCATGGGTGCCGGTGAAATTACAATCACATGAGACTTTCCATCTTCATGTCTCAGTTTGGCGAACCAACTTGCGGTACCATCTAGGCAACAGCCTAGGTGGTATTGCAGTTGTTATGGGCAAAGGTAACCGCTTAACACCAGGTGGGCCTTTAGCTCGTTTCGCCATCCTATTCTATAAAAAAAATCTACATATAATTCTCTATTGCGATATGTATTGATAGAAAGTTCATCGATTACTTTCTGCTATAAAGGACGAAGATTGAGGTACCTCGCTAGCAAAAATAATCAGGACTCCATATACAACAATAGCTTACTAAACGGCAAAGTTACCCAAACTTAGTTTTTTTATTAAATCCCCTTATCTAAAGACCCAAACTTTATCAAACATAGCCCACAAGACTCAATTATAAAGTGCACTTTGTCACATAAGTGTCGCGTCCAAGCCTTCCACACTTTGCAAGTTTAAACGCTATAAATTACAACAACTTTGTTCATAAAGAGATTCTTGCATAAACACGTTTTGTGACTAAAAAGCCGAGTACCCACAAAATTAAGTTTGAAAACCATTTAAGTCCGACCAAAAATCGCGTTACGAACTTTCGGGGCTCCAATCTTCGCATACATTAAGCGAAAGGTGTGAGTACGGACTAAAACAAAATCATTATTCAAATCCCCTGAATAATGTTTTCAGGAATCGGGACTGAGTTCCGTACGTCGTTTTTGAATTTTAATACGGACCTCTAACAAGTTTTCAGTCAAAGGAAATCGGTAGAACTCGGTGGGTGAGACGCTGGCGAGTGAAACGGACAAATCTTACCACGGCACTGCGTACCTACTATTTAGGTACAATATCCATGTTAAAATAGATGTGTAAGTGTTTTTTGTGGAGTTTATGTGTGTAGTTATTAGAAGTATAGCGAATTATTTTATTGTAGCAGATATAAGAGGCCCAGCTATCGCATTAGATTCAAGAAGAAGAATTAGATTGTAACCTATATTGATAGTTGTAAGGATGAGGAAATAAATAAATAACTTACATACCACAACCTTGCATCTTTCAGTCATATGATAATCATCATCATCATCATTTCAGCCGAAAGACGTCCACTGCTGGACATGGGCCTCCCCCAAGCATCGCCACAACGACCGGTAACCTTATTATCAACTCAGCCTATCGCAGTCCACTGCTGGACATAGGCCTCTCCCAAGTTGCGCCACAACGCTCGGTCCTCTGCCTTCCGCATCCAGTCCCCCCCAGGATCAGTAAGCTGAAGTGGCAGTGGGCTGGCCATGTCTGTCAAAGGACCGATGGCCGCTGGAGCAGACGAGTCCTTGAGTGGAGACCGCGAATCGGCAAACGCAGCGTAGGGCGCCCCCCTGCCAGGTGGACCGACGACCTAAAGAACCTTATTATAATTAATTTAAATTGTTTCTCTCTTTGTAGTAAATTTTTTTCAGGATGTGAATTGTAAGTTAAATATTTTTCTTTCAGAACCTACATTAGCACAAAATTTTTTTTAAACAAAGTTTCAGATTATCGATGTAGACAAGTTTTTTTTTTATGTTGCTCTACACTAAGTATGTTCTTGTATGCATCAGACCAGTTTGCTCCATGCATCAGACTG
Source organism: Asteroscopus sphinx (assembly GCA_949699075.1). Taxonomy (NCBI): domain Eukaryota; kingdom Metazoa; phylum Arthropoda; class Insecta; order Lepidoptera; family Noctuidae; genus Asteroscopus; species Asteroscopus sphinx. The sequence goes on from OX453006.1 coordinate 1,149,925, forward strand.
CTTATCGTGAGTTGTTAACTTGAAGAATTTTGCTTCTTAATCTCGCACGCATAGCATTTCATAAAAAAATCCAATGTCCGCTCAGCGCCTTAGTAGTGTACCTTTACGTAGTGTCGTCGGCCGATCAAAGGCTGGTGATCAAAGGACGCCGTTGTCCGGCCCAGGACGAGGTAATTAGCCACCTTCACGCCGCGCCGTCTGGGGGCGGCACGTGCCTCGGTGCTGGTGTTACGAATAACAAAGTATGGCAGAGGAAGTACGTAAGTTTCGAGTAGTTACAGTAAAAATTACACCTTTTTTAGATTCCTATTAGGACTGGAAGCCGACCTCAACATCATTGGGAGAAATCAAATGAAGAAGAAAGGACAAATTGGATATCTATTTGGGACAGGACACGTCATTATAATAAGTTTATGGACAGGACAATAGCATAAATAAATATCTTCGGGACATTTTTACACATCACCATCTAGTCCCAAACTAAGCAGAGCTTGTGATATTATTATGGGTACTTGACAATGGATATACTACTAATATACTTTTTTTTGTAAATACATACTTATAATACGTAAGAAAAACCCAGACCAACACAAACACTTATGTTCATCACACAAATATTTGTGTCCTGTGGGAATCGAACCCACGACCTCGTGATCAGCAGTCCGACCCTCGAACCACTAGACCACCGACGTCGTCAAATGTTTCACATTTTTGACTACCTTCAAAATGTATCCAGGAAACCAGTACCTTATACGCCCAAAGGAAGCTTTAGGATATGGTCTTAACTCTACAAGCAACTTTAGTTTTCTGTTCTCCATTCTTGAAAAAGTTGGATTTACAGGCACCCTGGTTCAGGTGTAATGGAAATAAGTTTTCGATAAGTAGACTTCTACGAGTTTAGCAACCTGTAACTTTGTATCTATCGTATGTAATTTTATGTTAAAACAAGAAAAACGTAAAGCTTTTGCCAATACATACGGTAAGTAACTTTTACAAGAAACTTTAGAAGTTATCCAATTCAAGATTTTTGCGTCCGTTACAAAATAAAGCTAAGACAGTCAATGACTTGTCGATATCACAACATCTCGGTATAATGACTCGAGCAGGGGGGATCTGGACGTAGTCCGGGGGCATAAAGTGCAATCTAAGATGGCGACGAGTCTCCGCGATCGGCGGTCACTCGGTCATTACTGCCCTCGCTACATCTATGAAATATTTATGACGACTGCCATAATAACGCCGGCGACGATATCATTATACTTTGTGATGGGGGTGTCGGGCGGGGCGGAATTTCTGAACGCTCCTTACCATTGCAAAGTCGCAATCGCGGGAGCTTCAAAACGCACGCGGATGCTCCGGACAACTTTTAAAACATTTTCTGCGCAGGTGAATTTAAATTCTCGTGTATTCCGAAATCACAAAGGCTTCTCGCTTTTCGAAGGAACCTGAATTCGAGTTCGACATTCAAATTTGTGAATCCTGAATGGAATCCAGCCGGTGTGCGCAGACGCGGCGGCTCCGGATCGCCCATATTAACTTGTTAATTAGGTCCATAATACGACTTGCAGATGAGCTACAGAGTTGTGAAGTTGAATACATAAAAAGCCCTTTTTCAGCGATCGCATGCATTGTTGCTGGTGTGTGCGGCGACGGTGGCCGGCACCGGGGGAGGCGAGCCTATAACGTATTTCGTACGTCCCACCAGCCACCAGAAGTTTGCCTGTTCATAAATAAACGGGAACGGTATTCAACAGCCCTTGGTGCTGTATGCATAACGAATTTGAAGGAGGCAAACTTGGAGGCTCTGCTGACTGGGATGGAGTATAAAATTCAGTAACAACATGGTGGAGGTTTTCATTCGGCGATCCGCTGCCGGGGAAGGCATAGCTCCGTCAGCGTAATTAGTGATATGTCACTTGATTGGACATGCGTTGTGACCTTGATTATGCGTGAACCAGTGTGATTGTACGTGTCGGTTGTTGTCAGTGGTCAACGAAGTGCTCAAAGTGTGAATGTTTATGAGTTTATGTGGTTGAATGCAGTTTTATTGCATTGTGCTGTGCATTGGTGTCTTCCCGCGCTTTCCCGGCCGCCATCTTGGGGATGCTGTCAAACGTGTAAGTACCGAGCTACCGCTAGGCGGCGTGCGTGTCGCATTGTGTATCAAAATAATATGGCCGCCTAACTCACAGCTTTGAATATTTTTGCATGGAATCTGCAAAATAAATTATAATTTTTCCGATTGTTTGAAAGCGTTTTATTATTACACCGTTACTTATTGGGTTGTTATATTTGTTTACTTATAATTTTCTAGGTAAGCTTCTTACGTTTTCTGTAGAGATTATTATCATTTATTATAGATTAGATTTATTTTAGTCTATGTCGTATATGTCGTTGGTGTGCCTTGCTTAAATAAATAAATAAATAAATAAAATCATGAAAGTCTATTAAGATAATTGAAATAATTTATCATTTTAATTAAATCTTGTTGTCACTTTATTGACCATTTAAACTTATTATTGATGTTTATAAACTTTTATAGTTAACTATAATTATGACATCAAGTCTTTCTCCAAGATTTAGGCATAGGTGTGTACATATATTGAGTTCCCTATTCCGCCTCTTCCTAATAGGATGACGAGCTTATTGTAAGCTCACTTGTATATTTAACTGAGATAATCAATATTATCAAATCAAATCAAATTTTCATTTGTGTACACAGGTATTTTTGGTGTTAGGTACATTATAGGCAGTATACAGTCTCTCTGTGTGCTGCCACAGGTGGCATACAAATATTAGTAGGTAATGAATTGTATATATACATCATTATCATACATCATCATTATCATTATTTGACGACGTCTGGGGTTTAGCGGTTCGAGTGTCGGACTGCTGATTACGAGGTCGCGGGTTCGATACAGGACACAAATAATTAACAAGTCAAACAACAAGTCAAGCGACAAGTCCCGTAAACTTAGTTCAATATGAGTGAAATTCGCGAAAGTTTAAAAGTAAATATTTAAGTTCATGGATGAACATAAGTATAAGTTGATCTGGGTGTTTCTAATGTATTATATGTATGAATGTACAATAAAAAGAATAGAAGTATTACATCCATAGAGTGCCCATAGCACAAGCTCTGCTTAGTTTGTAAGGACTAGATAGTGCTGTGTAAAAGCGTCCCAAATATATTTAATAATTTTTAATACATTACATTTAGAACATTATTACTATTATTTGTCATCTTATAACTTTCTCGATATACGACATTTCAAAGTTCAAAGCATTCTTATTTATGTAAAATACATTATGAGGCACTTAAAACTTAGCGGCCTTCTACAGGCGTAGCAAATTTGAGGGCTTCATTAATAATGTACAATAAGTTATGTCAGTTAATTTATATTAGTAAATTATTATTGATTAATTTGTATTATATGTTTAATTAATATTTAACACATAACATCACGCCTGTATTTCCCCGAAGGGGTAGGCAGAGGTGTAGGTATAGTACACCCACATTTCGCCAGTTATGTTAGAAGTCCCATGTAATAGGGGGCGAGCCTATTGCCATTAACCGGGCACAAATCCAGACTCCGGGCTGCTACTGAGAATTTCCTAATGAAAAACCCAATAACACTTTGCCCGACCCGGGAATCGAACCCAGGACCCCATGCTCAGCAGTCGCGCTTGCGACCACTAGACCAACGAGGCAGGCATTATTATTTTAATTAATATTTAAATATGATAATTTAATTAGTTATTTAATGTTACTGTCTTTATTAATTTATTATTGTAACACAGTAGTTCTAGTATCTTATAGTAATATTAAATCTTGATAGACCGCCGTATTAATTATTTTTATTTCGTTTTATATATTATGTATGTTCTACTTATGTATGTGTTTATTTCAGTTTTCATTTATTATTTGTAGATTGGCATACTTGGAATTCTTCAACTGAGTAAAAACATTTTTGGATAAGAAATGATTCTAGTTTTCTATTGAATGTTATAAGTTTTGTTTCTTTGTGGTAGTTTATTAAATATTCTAATTGCCATGTACTATTGTACACATAAATATATTGCATTTTTACAAACATAGATTATGTGAGGAGCTGGTGTCTGAGATAGGTATAGCCCTGTACTACAGATCACCAGGTCCTCACCCCACGATAAGTAACTATAGGTTAACAAATAGCCTCCTCCTTTTTGAAGTCGACTGTATGTACTGTGGACTTTGATTTTGCATTTTTAGTCTCGATTTATTGATAAGTAAGAATCATGGCGACACCTTGCTTGCGCTACTCACAGGTTTTGTATTGTGGTGTATCGATTCAGTTCGTGAATTAAATTCCTTGTACTTAGATAAATATATCTCAATAGAGCCAAAACTTTATCAACCCAACAATCGATACACAACAATCCTTTTTCTTCATCTTCATAAACATTTCCAAGTAGGTGTTGCATTAGGTGTGGACAAGCTCCTTAGAAGAAGTATATACCCATACCTGCCTTTACCAATCAAGTATAATTCATTGTGACTGTGTTGCGCTCTTTGTTTATAAAAAGACGCCCGGGAGCTGTCTGTCCAATAACAGCCTGTTTATTTCAAATCCGAAAGTTCATTCGTCCCAAATTCAAATTTCAAAATACAGACAGACCAAAAAATGTGAATAAAACAACCTAAAAGCTAATACCTCTCGTGGCAGCATCGAGGTGTTAATATGACGTCACGCGCGAACACGGTGACACGTCATTTTCCGCGCTAGTGCATCAACATTTGGATATGTCACGCGCAAATACAGGGTTATGCTGAACCAACTTAGTTTTACCACTGGCGCATCCATACTTTAGCTTTATTGCAAGCACATAAGGTGTGTTCTTTAATGTGTTGTAGTTTCGTGGGTGTGGCTTCTAGTTGGCCAGGCTTGATGTCAGGTCATGACGCGGTGTCCAATCTGTATGGTGCACGCATGTTGGTTTTGTATTGAAAGCTCTATAAATAGTTGTGCTGTAATATGAAAAATTTGAAAACATATATATTTGAAAATGGTCTTTCTTTTGTATGTATATCAAAGAAATAAAATAAAACTCGAATTATGTCGATGTTATTGAAAAATATGTTCCAAAGAGGATTTCGAAGACTCAATACTCAATGTGAAGCATAGGCGAGCATAGAGTTGTGCAGTTGTTATTAAACCGTTATATTCAGCTGGTCAATTTATTTAAAAAACCGGTTAAGTGTCCGCACTCACGCAGTAAGGGTTCCGTACCACCCATCGACCTGACACCCCATAGAAACTGATTTAATTTACCAGAGTTTATCAAAAGACATCAACGATCGTATGCGAAATGTGAATTTTTGCTCTTCTTACGTAGGTACCACCAAACATGTCTATGTTTGCCCTGTTTTTAACCGACTTCAAAAAAAGGAGGAGGTTATGTATTCCGCGGGTTTTTTTTTTTTTTTTCATGTATGTACACCGATTACTCCGAGATTTGTGGGCCGATTTACGTGATTGTTTTTTTATTTGGTAGAGAAAGTCCGCGCGGTGGTCCCATATAAATTTTATTGACTTAGGTTGAGTAGTTTTTTAACCAGCTTCAATAAATCAGTTTATTTTAGCTTCGCCTATCTAGATGATCTGCTCATTGGTTCCTCATTCTGAGAATTCTTGGCCGATATGCGTGTTTTTTTTCACGATAGTGATTGGACGTTTGGAAGAACATGAGCGAGACCTTTGCCCAGCAGTGGGATTGCAAAGGTTAATAAAAATATATTCTCAAATTGGTTATATAAACATTTATGAATCAACCCTCAACTAAAAAGAATGAAATAAAAACTTTTTAACAAAAAATAAAACCGACTTCAAAAACCTTAACTAAAAAGTAAAAAATAATCATTGTATGTATTTTAAAATCTTAACATAAACCAACATTTTGAAGGCGGCGCGTGATTTTCATGTACGTTCACATAAACTGTTTTTACTATAGATATTGCGCTCGACTGTACATTACATGACGCAAAGGGTCAACCACGCGCCGCCTTAAAAATGTTGTTTTGTTAAGATTTTAAAATACATACAATGATTATTTTTTACTTTTTAGTTAAGGTTTTTGAAGTCGGTTTTATTTTTGTTAAAAAGTTTTTAGTATTTGTTGCTAAACTACAGTATGCACTATAATCAGACCAAGTTTGACGCTGGTGTGTATTACCGTTTTGAAGATAGAGCAAGAACAAAAACATTGAAAAAATGCATGTTTTTCGAGGTTACTTGTATGGGGACCCCCTTTGGTTTTAGACTTTTTTTATTTTTAATATTTGTCGTGATAGGCACTTTAGTAACACATATTCTGTGAAAATTTCAACTGGTTATCTATCTATTACTATTACCGTTACAAAGATACAGCCCTGTGACAGACAGACGGACGGACGGACAGAGTAGCGAGAGTAATAGGGTCCCGTTAGCACCCTTTGGGTACGGAACCCTAAAAATTTACACCAGAATGTTAATTTTTAATCTCAAAATTAAATGCCTAGTATCCTAAGAAAGATGATTATTTAAGTAAGTATGTACCTACTATTAATATCGTTAGGACATTTTCTTTAAAACGTGAAGTACAGTGGGAAATCTTTCCGGTGAACCACTAAGGCTAAAATCGCTTGCACTCAATGTTCGATGGCAGCGGTAGGTACGTGTAATGTAGCAGGATTCGTTCAAGGGACTTTGTCGACAAAATGTACCACCGTGTAGGATTGGGACCGAACTTAAACATTGTTTCTTCCGTAGCCATTTAAAGGAGTTTTTGAGCCTCAGAAATATGAATTAAAAGTGTTTAGTTTTAATATCTTTGTGTTATAAAACTTTTGTCATATTTTAGTTAGGACTCAAACACAAATACTTAGAACTAAAGATAAAGAACTTGCATTCTCTTTTATTTACAAGTTGTTACAGAAATGTAACGAACAGGGTTATTCTCACGTAGGTACCTATATTAATTAATATACAGCACACAAGAATGTCACTTATTAATAGAAGTATTATAAAACAATGGGGCTAATAAGAAGTAGTAGAGATTTAGTAGTAATAGAGCTCCTTTGTGAAAAAGCTCATCTGGGGAAGTATCTACTACAACCGTCTGGCTTTATTTCTCTCTCAGGCGCGGACATCACATTAAGTTGTGGTCACAGCTAGGAATCAAACTTAGCTGATTGGTCTAACAACATAACATAACATAACATCACGCCTGTATTTCCCCGAAGGGGTAGGCAGAGGTGTATAGCACACCCACACTTCGCCAGTTATTTTATAGTCCCATGTCATGGGGGCGAGCCTATTGCCATTAACCGGGCACAAATCCAGACTCCGGGCTGCTACTGAGAATTTCCTAATGAGAAAACCCAATAACACTTTGCCCGACCTGGGAATCGAACCCAGGACCCCAATCTCAGCAGTCGCGCTTGCAACCACTAGACCAACGAGGCAGTCTAACAAAACATAATTAACTTCCATTCACCATGAATGCCCACTCGGTACCCTGATGGGTGGCTATAACTGTAAAACTGTAGTACGTGTAAAACCATTTTTTGTTTCCATTTCCTCCGACCAACACTCGTTAACGACGTGGGTAATAAGTGACGTCATAATTCACGTCAAATTACAATTCCTTGTTGAAATAGCGTTGGTCACGAAACCTGTAATGCGAGTAGACGATGAAAGAAATGAGAGGTAATGTTAGGAACAAGAGGAATATATCATGGCCAACCGCATTTCAACTTGTGGAACTTTTGTCACATTGCCAGAAAGACAGGTGACAATCTGGAAAAACTCTTTGTCACTGGCAAAGTGGAAGGGAAAAGCACGAGGCCGCTGTCCTACACGTTGGTCTGACCAAATCTGCATCTCTCATTCCATCTCGGTTCACGACGCTGTCCTGGCAACAGGCGATCGCAAAAAATGGCGTAACATCAAACACAAGAAATTTATCCATGGAGGAGGTCACGACCCTCAGTATTGAGGAATACGACTGAAGGAGGGAAGTGGAACTTGCTCAGTATGATAGTTTCATACAAGAAAGGTCCAGCTTATACTGGTTTTAACCATCGATATGCACTTGACTGGGCCTAGTACGAGTTTGACACTTACCGATACTTCCATCGAATTTGACGACTTTCATTCATATATCAGTAGCGCCCCTGTTGGATACAAGGAAGAACTGATTTATAAATGAAAGTCGACGAAAGCTATGAAAATTTTCTTAAGTTTCAAACTCTTACAAGGCTCTTTCCCGAGATAAAAATAAAGCCAGACTAACTGGGTTAAATCAAATAATTTGAATACAATAAAACAATATTGAAGCTGGTTAAAAAACAACTCAACCTATGTAAATAAAATTTATATGAGACCACCGCGCGGGCTTTCGCTACCAAATAAAAAACAACCACGTAAATCGGCCCAGAAATCTCGGAGTAATCGAAGTACATACATGAAAAAAAAAATACAAAACAAAAACCCGCCGAATACATAACCTCCTTCTTTTCTTGAAGTCTAACTGAATAATAATACTACTTAGAATAAAAATTAATTAATTAATAATTAATAACAGTAATTATTTATTATCTGGGGCCTTACTCCTGACTGGTTCGAACCAAACCGAGCTAATGTAAATTCCTAGAGGAATGCAGTACGAATTGACACTAACTCGAATTCAAATTCGATTGATACAGCATTCGATCCAGTCGGGAGTGGAATAGTATCTAAGACATGGGTCTCTATGGAGAGACAATACACAAATCGTGTGTATGACGCAGCATCACTTAAGAACGGCTCAACCGATTTGGCAAATTTTTCTTTGTCGTGTTTGTAATTTTTAGGACAAGGTTTGTATGAAAGAAAAATTGGAAAATAGGAAAGAAAATTTGAAAATTCGGGAGAAACTGAAAGTGCTCTTTTTTCCATGTAATTTTTATGTTTCTTATGTGAAGTAAGTACACAACACAACTTACTAACATAGAACATAATTAAACTGTAAGCACTCCCTATTATTGTATAATGCCCCTCTAGCCCTTTTACGATATCTGAGATAAGGAGTCCAGGAGACCTGTAACACAGGTTTTACTTAGTATGGGCTCCTGTCTCCCATCTTATTAACATAGTTTAATTCATAATTATACATGTAACTTATGAGATAAATAAATAAATAAAAATAAAATAAAAATGAATAAAAAAGTAAACAGCAAGTTCTTTGTGAGAATAAAAATGTCTTAAATCTCAATGCTTACTTCCCAATAAAGTCATAGAAACACCGTTCACTAAACACCTAATCACGGATTAAGATCAGCAGCTCACGTCTCGTGGCCTCACTTCAGATCAGAGCTGCTCCTAGACCAAGTCCTAGCATGACCTGACCCCTGACCGATGTAAGCACACCAATTCCAAAGATTCGCGTAGCGAGCGAGAGTATTTGCTGCATGCATAGGGCTGGCGAAACAGTTTTTCACCGGAAAAAACAATAGAAAGTAGTAGAGCTAGTTTAGTTTTTTATGAAAGAGCTCGTCCGGGAAAGTACTACCACCGTATCTACTTCTCCGCCAAATAGTGATGTTAGCATTGCTGTGTTTCGGTCTGAAGGGTACGGGTGCCGGTGAAATTACAATCACATGAGACTTTCCATCTTCATGTCTCAGTTTGGCGAACCGACTTGCGGTACCATTTAGGCAACAGCCTAGGTGGTATTGAAGTTGTTATGGGAAAAGGTAACCGCTTAACATCAGGTGGGCCTTTAGCTCGTTTCGCCATCCTATACTATAAAAAAAAATGTAACTGCATATTGTAACCGCCTTATGAATGCATGAACACTGCTGGTGCTGGGCGGATCCGCCCCACACACAACATTTTTAAAAACGATACTAGACCTATACTAAATAAACCATACTATCGAAATAACAATTATTTTTTTTACATTGATAAAAATTATATTGTTCCGTGTGGTGCCGGGCGAAAAGAATTGCACCACCCTCTCCCTTCTCATGGGTGTCGTGTCGTAAAAGGCGACTAAGGGATTCACCAGAGGATGGGCAGCAGCGTTCTCTGAGTATTTAAACAACCAACTGCGATCGCCAACCCGCCTGCCAAGCGTGGCAGTTATGGCATATCCCCCCCACCCCTTTGGGGGAGACTTAGTCTAGCAGTAGACGTTCTCTCGTAGCTTCGGCTGAAATGATGATGATGATGATGATGATGAATTAATAAAAAAAAAACCGCGCATGCAAAGTTTGGCGTGCAGCTAGCATTTACGTACAAATGCCTGATGTTTATAACTTTAGAATGTTTTTGTTATGTATACCACTGAACAAATAAATAAATAAAATAAATGAATAAACCTCGGGTCGCGGCCCGCCAGGCCTAGCCTGGTTGGAGGATCCTAATTTTGTGTTGGAGGAACATAGTTAAAGGTACCTCATCTCTCCATAATGATTTACCGTAAAATAACTAATGTCATTAGCCATTATGGCTGTTTTCGTCATATCTGTTTTGATTTCCACTAAGTTTTTGATGATCAGTGACTGACTAAAATCTAACGCATGTTTGAAGCATTGCCAGCCCTGGAGAGGAATCAATGCGGAATATGCGGATCCAGTGAAAGATGGAAAGGTAATAGAAGGTTGCGGCCGCCAGCGCCCGCGGCGTCCGCCCGTCGCACGCGCAGGCTCCGCGCTCTCACGCTCATTTACTTACAGGGCGATGTTACTTATCATATCAACATAAAATTACGCTTTTCTTCAAACATACTGTTGCATGAGGTCGGCAGGAACACGACAATTGCTGTGTCCCTGTAGGTACACTTATAGTAAGAAAGATAATTAGCCTATTTTTTTTTTACTATTGTTTGAAATACGAGTATAAAATAACTAACTGGTTCGTAGCCAAATAGCTACAACGCAAGTTAACCGATTAACCGATTAACCAAGCGGCAATATTGTCTTTCAAGGACCGCTCGATTTACTTGTGTTTATCGAAGTGAATAAGTACATTGAGAAAGGACAGTAGTGTTTTTTTTTCCGTGGGTAAATCCTCATGGACGAACTCCGCCCGGGGTAGGCGGAGCCAGTGTCGAACTCTTACCGACTAAAACCACCACGGTGTTCCTTCGACTACCTTAGCCGGGGTCGTGGGAACCCGTGAGTATTCACACAACCACCCCTGACAGGTCCTGGCCCGCCACAAGCAGGCGAGCCCCTTCTCCCCGTGCGGCCTAACGACAGCCGCACCCTCCTCTGTGGCACAAACGGAACACTGCACGCCACCTCACCTCACGGGCCTTTACCAGCTGCGCCAACTACGCCAGCTACGCCAGCTGCTGGTCGGGCAGCAGACTACCCAGAGTCTGCTGCTCGCAGGCCCATCCTCCTGTAATTTTTTATAGAGGAGTTCTTCCTAGCGGTCCGGGCGGTAAAGCCAAGACCCTCGGTCCCAAGAAGCGCGAGAACACTACTCAGTAGGCACTCCTGGGATTACGAGACCGATGGGGGCAGGGAAGGACAGTCCCCCCGCTGCCTGCCCAGTGGCAGGGTAAGTGCACACCGGGCCCGCTCCTGCTCCTCCACAGTGCCCGCTGCTTTCTCAGAGGGACACGCGGAGCAACTTCCCATTGGCCCACATAGGGCCCCTCCCGTGCCAGAATATTCGCCACAGGCAATAAGGTCCCCCGGTCCAAAGGAGACTTATTGCCCGTGCCCAGAGTGCACCGGCCCAACAACTGCCGTTCCCTCTAGACGTGTCCAGAAGGACAAGCAGCTGTCAGACACACGTGTAGGTTTTCTGGCCAGCACCCGAGTGTAAACCGTCTATCCTTACCCACTGTACCTATACTTATTGACTTCGCTAAACACTTGACCAATGTAAATCGGGCATTAGACAGCACAGACAAAAATAAAGTTGTTAACAGATAATCAACGACAATTGACAACATATGGCAGGCTAGAGGATTTAATAGTAAAATGGATTTTGGACCAACGAAATAGGTAGCTTGAATAATGACATTTCGCAATTAGAATTTGACTGAGAATTTCAAATGCAATCATTAGGTACGTATTTAACAGATTAGCATAGTTATAAACATAACTTTCTTTATATTAAAAGATATAAATCAATCAATCAAATCATTTATTCGCCACAAGATATCGTGTACAAAGATATTACAATTAATTACAAGTCCGTCATATCTTGCCTTTTTGCGAAAATTATGTTACATTAAATTGTGGAAAGAAAAATTGCTCACAAGCACTTGACTGCCTCGTTGGTCTAGTGGTTGCAAGCGCGACTGCTGAGCGTGGGGTCCTGAGTTCGATTCCCGGGTCGGGCAAAGTGTTATTGGGTTTTTTTCATTAGGAAATTCTCAGTAGCAGCCCGGAGTCTGGATTTGTGCCCGGTCAATGGCAATAGGCTCGCCCCCTATTACATGGGACTATACGAAATGTGGGTGTACTTAATACACCTCTGCCTACCCCTTCGGGGAAATACAGGCGTGATGTTATGTTTTATGTGTGTGTTATGTTAAATTGTGGAAAGAAAAATTGCTCACAAGCAGGATTCGAACCTGCGTCTCACGGCTCAGTACGCCAGTGCTTTAGCCACTAAGCTACCGTGAACACTACCTATGAAACAGTTAAGATATAGGGAGGTTGTCAAAAATAAAATAACAACCTCTAACCTCTGTATACACAAATTATTTATTTATTTTAAAGTCGTGGGTAGGAAGAAGACCCGTCACTATATTTCCCTTCGTTTTCTAAGGCGGATGCGCAGGTACTATCCTGGTTCAGCCGCCGTGGTGGTGAAGACCGAGATGGTGATGGGCAGCTGGAACTCGCCAGGCAGGATGGCGCCGGCCGGTACTAGGTGGGCAGTACGGGCCTAAGGTGAAGGTGCACCCGGAACGTAGCACCCCAATTGGGGTAAAAACACTTCACAGATTTTAATATATTGACTATTGTCAGTCAATAAAGAATGTGTGAAAATATTAAAATACGTTGAATTACGTTTGGACAGCACACGATTGACGTGTTTAAGCCGTAGTGTGAGAGGCGTCGCTTCGTATGTAACTCGGGGACCGTTAGCAAGGCGATGGCGAGGTGGGGACGCGATGACTAAACCATTTTATCATGCGCGCGCTCGCTACAACCAGTCATTTAAAAAAAACGATTCAAACTATGTTTTTATTGTATTAAAACCCTGAATTTAAGAATAATTAACGTTACTACGTTACACCTAATACATGTTTTTTCTGTGTATGTATTTATGTATGTTTAGATCTCGCTTCGCATGCGTAAATGCGTTTAAATAATAATAGGTACCAAAGACGTCTCTTGTAATGTCTTTGAATAGAACAATTTCTTAACATTTTTATTTTATTGTTATAAACATCATTAGAATTTAAAACAACCCATATAACAATCGATTGCAAAAATTCGTGAACATGAAAGCGACTGTTTGCACAGTGAGCGCGATTATCGAGTAGCGATCGGTAAAGATCGGTGATCACGAAGCGATGCGCGGGCGCCGATGATCGGTAACCATAACTACGTAAAGACAGCAATGGTGTGGAACTACCGTTTAAAAAATGATTTTTTTATTTTTATTTTACGAGTTCAATTTTTTTATAGGTACTGGATATTTTTTTAAGGAGTGCAGATAATTCGCATAATTGTTCAGTATCTTTTTCTTATTGCAACCACATTATTAAAATTCACTTTAAAACAAAATACAAAATGGGAGACTCGGAAAATTTTGTAGTGTAGGTACGCCATACAAATTGATTTTTTTAATAAACTTTTCTGTAAATCACCGATGTATGAGCCAAAAGCTACAACACACACACACACACACAACATGTATTGTAGTAGTCTCGATTGTTGCAAATATGTTCCTAACTTTAGATAGTTTGTTAATGTTGTAATGCTCCAATATAACTTTTACCACAATGATACTCCGACGCAGAACCATTTTACATTCGTTATTTCCTTTGTTATTTGTCCCAGTGGTCACGAGTTATCAACCGAACTTAGATCGCCCCTTCAGTTCCCTCGGGTGGAATTTATGGCGATAAAACAGAATCCCAATTCTAGGGAAAACATCAAAATATACACTTGTGATCTAATTAGAACCACAACAACACAACATTCAACATTCTCACACAACTGTGTGAGAATTTTACAGATACTGAATATTTTGATAACAAAATTGGCAACAAAATTACAAACAAAAAACAAACAAACAAACAAAAAAAAAACAAACAAACAAACTTTGGTCACTCAAGTTACCAAACATTATGTAGTCTGTTTTTTCTTTCTTGTATTATTTATTAAACAATCTTGGCATGTCTCTTTATTATAAATTCAAACACAATGTATGAAGGAAAATAAAAATGTAAATAGTTTCTGAATAAATAAACGAAATGAAATTCAAATAACTACTGATAAAACATAATTACTAGTTCTGTTTAAAATGTTATTTAGTGTGTACATTTTTTGACATAATGATCGAATTACACTAAAAAGACATACCAAAATTGTTTACTAAATAAGACAAGTAAGAAAAAACAGAGTGTACATACATTCATTAAGCACATGAAATTCTTATTATTATAGGTACAATTTTTCCACCTGTACAAGCACACATCGTTTTCAATTACTCCAGAACTTCCTGCATACAATACCCTACAAATACACGACCGACCAAAATTACGAACAATAGCGTTATCTCTAAAATAAAGAGAACGTAGCGACATAAATCTTCAGGACTCGCTCCGTACATTTTAACGGTTAAGGGAGACGCATTTTTATTCAAAATAGGCACTTAGTTAAAAAATATGTGTGTACCAGAGACAAACAACAGGAAGTGGGTGGAGATGGTCCTTTTTCCCGGAGTTCCTGTGGCCTCTGTGTGTTACCTTTTTGTTTTAAATTGAGCGCCAGATGCGGGGACTACTGGAATAAACTGGCGACCAGATAAATGACTCATTAGGAATTTTCCATTGGTTTTTTTTCGTCGTTGTAATTTTTGTGCTAAGCTGGTTGATGTTGATGATCTTGGTATAATTGTTAACCTGGATTACTGTATGTGGCTTAACTATTATAAAAAGATACGTAAACTACATTTCGAGAGCATTTTCGCATTCACAAACTAAACTTATTTTAAACAACTGCTCTCTTTTACTGATAGTAGATACAAGAAAGGGATGTCAACAATTTTAATGCTGTAAATTTAGTCGGAGTTGAAATTTCTATACGAGTTTAGTTGTGATCTCGGAACATGCCGACTAATAATACGAAAAGTAACACGTAAACTAATTTCATGAATGAAATTTCACGCATATCGTCTTGTTGTGGCAATGAATATTTTTTCGTTCTTTTCTTTCTTTCTTTTCCTTCTTCTAATTTGACAGCCCAATTTTTTTGCCATTCCTTTCTTGTATCTACTATTAGTAAAAGAGAGCGATACCTAGTTTAAAATAAGTTTTGTTTGTGAACAAGACAATCAACACCGTTGTTTGAAATTTTAAAATTAGCAGATATTCGATTTTATGGTATAAGTCATAAGTCATTTATTCATTTGTGTAACATAGGTACAAAAAAAAATATAAAGTTCTTAAATACAATAAAGAGTCCGCTATGTTATGCCAGCAGGCGTACAAATATGAATTTAAAATCTAATAATAATAAAATTTGAATCAATATGCTAGTAAAAAAATATTTAATTATATAACTCGAAATGTCACAAAATAATGAAATGTAATCATCATCCTCCTGCCCTTATACCAATTTATTTGGGGTCGGCGCAGCATGTTTTTTTCTTCCATACATCTCTATCAGCCGTCATCTCTGTGTTTACTTTCTTTCTATTCATATCATCTTTCACACAATCCATCCATATTTTCTTCGGTCTCCCTCTTTTCTTATAGCCATCAACATTCATACTTAAAACTTTCCTCGTAACATGCTCCTCATTCCTCCTCATCAGATGTCCATACCATGATAGTCTGTTGCTACTTAACTTCTCTGTCACTGGCGCTACTTTCAGACTCCCTCTTACATATTCATTCCTTATCCTATCCATTCTCGTTACACCACACATTCCTCTTAACATTCTCATCTCAGCTGCATGCACTTGCCTTTCATTAATTCCTTTCGTAGCCCAACATTCCGATCCATACAGGACAGCAGGTCTTATCATGGTCTTATATATTTTCCCCTTCAGTTTAAGAGGAATTCGGGAGTCACATGTAGTTCCCGTGACCTGCCGCCATTTCAACCATCCTGTGTTAATTCGGTGCTTGACTGTCCGGTCAATTTCACCATCGCTTTGCACAAGTGAACCGAGGTACCGAAAGTCGGAGCAGACTGGCAAGGGCACGCCATCTAGCGCAATAGCAACAAAACCGGAAAGACCGCCGAAATCGCAGAACATGTATTCCGTTTTAGTTCTGCTGATTTTCAAGCCAACGTTCTCCAGATTTTGTTGCCATTTTGCCAATCTACTCTGGACCTCAAGTCCATCTTCACCAACAAGGACAATGTCGTCAGCAAACAGCATGCACCAGAATGTAATGATGTTATAAAATAAAAATGGTATATGAATGGTATATGGTATAGTATAATAATACGGTATGGTATACGAGCTAGCTTCACAGTATCTATCTGTTCTGTACTCTTTCCTTCAAGTAAATACTTTAGCGGAAAGTTATTGCACAATACATTCTGGTTTTATTGCCGACTTTTTATCAGTCTTTTGTTTCTGTACACTTTATTTGCACCGCCATTGTACCCAATTCTTTTTGGAAATCGTACCGAAAAATGTTTAGTAGTTGAAAAATTAGCATTTGTGTGGTCCCTTCATCCCGAGTCCCGGATCCCGGGCCCGGGGAAGTTAGCCGGGCTCATTAATTTGTTGTTGTTTCTTTTATTTTTCTCCCCATTTTAATCCCAATTTGGTTAAAGCGTCCGTTTTGTTTAGAACACTTTTTGTTTAGAGCGTGCTAATGGAAATAGCGAAGTTATGATAATCTAACTAATACAATACAGTTAACGTCGCTTTGTCGTCAGTTTATGCAAAAAAGCTTAGTTAAATACAATTTAAACGATTTACAAAATTCACATTAACTGAAGTGAATAGAACGGGAGCAATATCAACATATTGAACTAAGTTTACGGGACTTGTCGCGCACAATTAAATCTAAATATAACAAACATTTTGACTAACCTTGACGTTTCGGTCAAGTTGCATTGGCCGTGGTCACGAGCAGACTGAAGTATGTGGGTGTGTATTCGCGAAAGTTTAAAAACTTCTAATATCAACATAGTATGAAACAAGTTTGATATATTAATGTTTAAGTTGATCGAGCATTGATATACTGTTTTAATCGCTTCTTTCCCGAAAAGGGGTCATTGTACTCATCATTATGAACAACTTTTACTATGGGACCAACACTGAATTCGCGAAAAAAATCTGTTGGTCCCACATTTGTGTTCACTTAAATCGATAAAATGTAAGGACCACCTGATTTTTTTTCGCGATTTCAGGGTTGGTCCTATAGTAAAAGTTGCTCACAATGATGAGTACAATGACCCCTTTTCAGGAAAGAAGCAATTAAAATTTCAGCATGTATAATATATAGATTGAATTGTAATTATAAGTCCAAAATTTTTCATAAATTTGTATCAACGAGATTTAGACGTTTGGTACTTATTTAGTTTGAGTAGTTATCCACGTACGTACCTATTTTTATTCCATACGCTCATTGTTGCCTTTGTGTATAGAATGAATAATAGAATACCATTCCATCCTAATAATATTATCAGTAAAAAAAAAAAAAAAGCAAACTTGGCAAACTTCGCCGAGACTTCTCGTCGCCTATACCGCAAAGTTTGAAGACAAAAGTCTTCAACCAGTGCGTCCTGCCTGTCATGACTTACGGTGCCGAGACGTGGACACTGACAGTTGGGCTAGTCCACAAGTTTAAAGTCGCTCAGCGAGCTATGGAGCGAGCTATGCTTGGAGTTTCTTTGAAGGATACAATCCGAAACGAGATTATCCGGAGAAGAACCGGAGTGACCGACATAGCTTGTAGAATCAGTAAGCTGAAGTGGCAGTGGGCTGGCCATGTCTGTCGAAGGACCGATGGCCGCTGGAGCAGACGAGTCCTTGAGTGGAGACCGCGAGTCGGCAAACGCAGCGTAGGGCGCCCCCTGCCAGGTGAAGCGACGACCTAAAGAGCGTGGCTGGGGGGGACTGGATGCGGAAGGCAGAGGATCGAGCGTTGTGGCGCAACTTGGGAGAGGCCTATGTCCAGCAGTGGACTGCGATAGGCTGAGTTGATTGAATATTATCTGTGAAAAGTGCGAAAAAAAATGTGCGAAAGTATGAATGTTTGTTTGTTCTAAAATCACTCTGGAACGGCTGCAAGGATTTGGATGAAACTACTGGATATCATAATAGGTATTACGGTTAAAAAAGATACATTCCTGTGATAGACAGACGGACGGACGAACGGACGGCAGTGTAATTTAATATATTATTAATAATAATAAGGTCCCGTTGGCACTCGTTGAGTACGGAACCTTTAAAATGAAGACTTTGATATAATCTCAATCAATCAATCTAATCTTTGGGCTGGAGCACCCGAGTACCTCCTTCTCCCACTTGACCGCATTCAGCGTAGAGCGGCTCGAATCGTCGGCGACTATATTGTTCCCAATCGGCTTGACCCTCTAGCCTTGCGTAGAGACGTTGCATCTGTATGTATCCTCTATCGCATTTACAATGGGGAATGCTCTGAGGAATTGTTCGACCTTATACCAGCCGCTGACTTCCACCATCGTACCACTCGCCATAAATCTAAATTCCATCCTCACCATCTTGATGATTGGCGATCAACTACTGTACGTTTCACACGTCATTTTTTGCCTCGTACAGCAAAACTATGGAACCAACTCCCGTCAGCGGTTTTCCCGAAACAATTCGACATTGCTCGTTTCTTGAAGGCTCCCCTTGTTGGGGTCCCGGTTATCATACGAATATCTATGGCAATCGTTACGGGTCAGAAGCCTGATAGTCTGACAACTGGTCTGACCTCGAAATATCAGTATTGCCCACAGTAACTGTGTTGCGGGGGTCTGATGGCAGTCGCTCCGTGTAAAATACTGATGTTCAGCCGCATCTGGCTAGACTGGAAGCCGAATTTAACGTAATTGACACAAGGCTCGGAGGGTGATTTTGATTCTGGACAGTACTTTTGGCAACACACACCGTACACGTTTGACAACACACCGTACACGTTTCAGTGGGTTTTTGCGTACAGAGTCCATAGCAGCAAACACATTAATTTTTGTTACATGGGTGTTGTTGCTGTAACTGGGACAATAAACAATTATTATTTCTATTTTTACAATTTAAATCTTTAGATTTCGCTTCGCATGCGTATATGCGTTAAAATAATTAGTAAGGGTAGGCATATCTATACGACTTTGATTTAACTGCAAAGTTAGTCGAGTCGGTTAAGAAACAATGTTTCTTAATAAGATATCGCTGACGTCACCCAAAGACGTATAGTGGAGGATAATTTCGATACCACGAGCAGTGTTCACGGTAGCTTAGTGGCTAAAGCACTGGCGTACTGAGCCAGGAGCCGCAGGTTCGAATCCTGCTCGTGAGCGATTTTTTTCTTTCCACAATTTAAATCTTTAGATTTCGCTTCGCGCATATACGCATGCGTTAAAATAATAAAATAATTTCTATTTTTCTTTCTTTTTATATGCAATTGGCAAAAAAACATATTCTTCTTATAATTAAATGAATGGCCATATCACTTTTCTTTTTTTTATAGTATAGGATTACGAAACGAGCTCAAGGCTTACCTACCTGATGTTAAGTGGTCACCTTTGCCCATAACAACTGCAATACCACCTAGGCTGTTACCTAAATGGTACCACATGTTGATTCGCCAAACTGAGACATGAAGATGGAAAGTCCCATGTTATTGTAATGTCACCGGCACCCGTACCCTTCAGACCGAAACACAGCAATGCAAGCATCACTATTTGGCGGAGAAGTAGGCACGGTGGTAGTACTTCCCCGGACGAGCTCTTTCACAAAGGAGCTCTACTACTACTCTCTATCACTATCTAAAGATAAAACTACAAATAATACAAGATTCTACACAAACAAAGTCATTATTCCGTTCAATTTATCTCATCCAATATTACTTGTAGGTATAGGTACACACGGCTACACATCAAGCTGTACAAAACCAGTAAAGGCTGACCTCGCGTTGGAAGGAAAACCTATACAATGGTCAGCTTATACTGGAAATGAACAGCTTGATGTGTAGCCGTGTGTACAAGCACTCAGACCAAATTATTTACCTTCTTTTAATTCGACGACGACCAAATCTTGGACCATACCATACCGAGTATCCATATAGCCCTACTAAGCTCCGCCTACTTCACAAGGCGTGGCGGCACCACGCCTTCGGCCCCGCCTTCTGGACGTTTTTCCAGGAAACTTATGTAATATTTTCTCAGCAGGGTGGTGGGTGGACGTTTGTCTTTACTGAGGACGAGCTCCCAGGATTATTAAATTTACCGAGCCAAAATGGCCGACAATTTATGTATGTACTTTATATAGCGGGCTATGTACTTTGATTTAGTGGTTTAGGTAGAAGTTCTTGGAATATATTTTATCTGTAAAGGATGGGTCTTACTTGGTATGTACTGAGTTTTATTTCGGAGAGGGTAGTTTCTGAAAAAGTTTTTCTTCGTAACAAAGGTTTTTTCAGCTTATTTTTATGTTACTTTCGTAGTATTGATTGCCTGTTGAAATTATACTGAATTTTCCAAGGAATTTTCATTTATTTAAAGATATAGGTAAATTGTGGAAGAAAAAAAAACGCTCACGAAAAGGTTTCGAACCTCATGGTGGCTTAGTGGCTAAAGCACAGGCGTACTGAGCCAGTAGTCGCAGGTTCGAATCCTGCTCGTGAGCGATTTTTTTTATTTATTTATTTAAACTTCATGCAACATGTAACATAGACGGACTTAATGCCTTAGGCATTCTCTCCCAGTCAACCTTAGAGTGACCTTAGGTTATCTTTTTCCACAATTTATAGCTTTAGTTTTTGCTTCGCATTCGTAAATGCGTCAAAAATTATAAAATAATTTTCATTACTTTTCACACAATTCTTTCTTGTAGTTTCCAAGAAAAAAAGACAATTAATTAATTCCAAAAATATATAAATGAATATTTTTGGGAAATTTTTCACACACCACCATCTAGTCCCAAACTAAGCAGAGCCTGTACTATGGGTACTAGACGATGGATATAATACTTACATACTTTTTTTTTTTGTTAATACATAATTATAATACATAAGGAACACCCAGACCAACACAAACACTTATGTTCATCACACAAATATTTGTGTCCTGTGGGAATCGAACCCACGACCAATGAAAAACAGCTGAACAGTACCTCCTTACTCTATGTCATGGACGAATAAAATAGGCAGACGGAATCTCGCGAAACAATAAGTGAAGCACCCATAGTAAGACGGCTCGCTTGATAGTTTTTTTATTTTTTTTGGGGGATTTTTCAATCATGATAATGTCACCCCCATGATTGCATACAAACAAAATAAGGTAATAAAATAGAAACAGAACTTACACACGGCTACACATCAAGCTGTACATTCCAGTATAAGTTGACCTCGCATTGTATAGGCTTTCCGCTATGAAACATATGGCGATGCTTGGGGGAGGCCTATGTCCAGCAGTGGACGTCTTTCGGCTGAAATGATGATGATGATGATATAGCTTGATCTGTAGCCGTGTGTACAGTAGACCGCACATCAGTGGTAACAGTTTGGCCTTGACAGTGTCTTAATTTCGTAAGCAGTAAGGGCAGTTTTCGTAGTTCAAGTATTACGACTGTACGTACAGATTAGTGATGTAGGTATGCTAGAACATTTATCACTAATCTGTGCGTACGATCAAGCTAGCCGTTTTACTATGGGATGCTATGGGTGCTTCACTTATTGTTTAGCGAGATCCGTCCGCCTTTTTTTATTCGTCCATGACATAAGTGGATTCTTCTTGATAATTGTGTCTTTCATTGTAAAAGCAAATTATCTCTGTGTAATTCTTCTTCTTCTATCGTGTCGACATATAGCTTCAGTCTTCTTGCAAAGTAATGTCCAAAAAAACTGTACCTACATCTAAAGTAGTATAATAAGTGTAATACCTACACCTATACTACGGGTTATTGAAAGAACTGAAAATCTCTTAAAGGGTCATTGTACTCATCAGTATGAACAACTTTTACTTTTATTTTTCGATTTATGTGAACACAAATGTGTTCATCAGTTGCTTTTCTTTCGCGATTTCAAGGTTGGTCCTACAGTAAAAGTTGTTCATACTTATGAGTACAATGACCCCTTAAGAGGTTTTCAGTTATTTGAATAACATGTTGTATACCTACTTAAACAATTTTTTATGAAGTTACACCAATTTTACACACAATGAATGACATAATTCACAACTACCTGTAAAATGTATTTAAAAAAAATAAGTATCTATGATAATTTCATCTTTTAATGGTTACACAAATAGAAGAAAATATTTCATCGACTTCTTTGACCGTCGTCAAATGGTTTTATTCATAGACGAATAAGAAAAAGCGGACGAAATCGCGCCAAACAAAAAGTGAAGCATCCACAGAAGTCCACGGCTCGCTTAAAAGTACGGGCTGGGACGCACACATTCACACCCATAGTAAGACAAACAGCCGCGATTACGCAACAAATCTCGTGTAACGGTAGTCGTTGTCGTAGTGTCACAAATAAAATAACAATATGATGTCTGATGTGTTAAAATGCTGTCGAAATTATAGTGGGTTTAGGAAAAAATTAAGTGCTTTAACAGTATGCTTGGACAGTATGCTTGACTCTTACTTGGCAAAACATATTAAGTTAAACGATGCACAGTTTGGGTTTTGCCCTGGACTATCAACTGAAAGTGCGATCTTAAGTCTCAAGCATACTGTTAAATACTACACTGACCGTAAGACGCCGGTGTACGCCTGCTTCCTTGACCTCTCCAAAGCTTTCGATCTAGTTTCATATGATGTGCTATGGAGAAAATTGAGGAGTAGGGGTATACCGGCGGATCTGCTAAATGTGCTACAATTCTGGTATTGTAAACAAACAAACCGTGTTAGGTGGTCTAATGCGCTCTCGGAATCATATGGGTTGGAGTGCGGGGTGAGACAGGGTGGTTTGACGTCTCCAAGGCTCTTCAACCTATACATTAACGACCTAATAGACGAGCTCAGCAGCATGCGTGTCGGATGCAGGGTGAATGGTGTTAGTGTTAACAACATCAGCTATGCGGACGACATGGTGCTGCTGGGCCCGTCACCGGGGGCGATCACTGAGATGCTCAAAGTTTGTGAGGCTTACGCTGCTGCACATGGACTGGTCTACAATGCCAAAAAATGTGAATACATGGTTTTTGGGGCTGCTGGTAAAGGTCGGGAAAATGCACTCGAACTTACTGTAAACGGTACGTCAATACACAGAGTCGCAAAATTTAAATATCTTGGGCATTTTCTTACTGACGACCTTAGTGACCATGTCGATATGGAGAGGGAGCGTAGGGCACTGGCGGTCAGGAGTAATATGTTGGCACGAAGATTTGCTCGGTGTACTGACCAAGTAAAAATTACACTGTTTAAAGCGTACTGTCAGAGTTTCTACACCAGTAATCTTTGGGTCAACTACACGAAAAGATCGTTGGATGTCCTGCGCATCCAATACAACAATGCTTTTAGGATGTTGTTGCGACTGCCTCGTTTCTGCAGTGCCTCAGCTATGTTCGCGGTAACTCACACCGATGGGTTTAATGCTATCATCCGCAAAAAAACGGCATCTCTATTGAGAAGAATCAGGGGCAGTCCCAACAATATCCTGAAGGCGATAGCAGCAGATACTTGCTCTGCTATGATTAAAAAATTTGTGCATAGAGTGATCACCTAGCTGTCGGGTGATCTATGCAAAAACAATATTATAATATATGTCACTTTATTATGTTACTAACAATAGTATTTAAGTTCATGTCTGTTACTAACAAATTATGGATCTTTTAGCTGTCCGAAATAAAGTACTTGATTTGATTTGATTTGATTTAAGCTTTTCTTTGCGAGATTCCGTCCGCGTTTTCTGATTCGTCCGTGGTTAAATTTAATTTTTTTGTAAACAAAGTGCGAGTCAGCCCCAATCACGTCATGGCCATAGCTGTAGGCCAATTCACATAACTAAATAAGTGCAGTTGTAGTGCAGTTGCAGGCGCAGTTAAGTTTTAATCAAAACAACGCTTTTCGTATTCTCTTATCTTCGGCTGTCACCGTCAGATACGAACTGCAGCGTCACTGCAACTTGATCGGTGCGTCATAAAATTACGTGAATAAGGGGGCCCAGGCCGTCTAGATTCTCTGTACAGGAGTCATTGTACAGCGGTGCATGTGAGAGAATCCAGACAAAACGTAGATTTTAGTTTGAGATGTTACTAACAATAGTTGTTAAGATTGTCCTAAAGTCTATGTCAATTTAATTAAATAGAAAAGTAAACAAACGGGTTATTAACAGTTAGTCAGTCAGTTTGTCAGTCATAGAAGAGTTTAGTGATATCCGCTTGTAGTGCCAATTACAAATCAATTTATTAATCGAATGATTTGATTTAATTTACTGAATCAGTTAGAAACAATGATATTTAAAAGTACAGTTATGTTACTTGCACTCGCAACTGAAGACTCGAAAACGTCCTAATTATAATTAGAACGTTTTTTCTATTAATCTGCGCCAAGTAAGGTGCCGAGTGTGATTAGTGACAAATAATAACTAAAATTGTGTTCAGAAAGTGTTCCAATTATGACACAAAAGTAACTTGCAGTAACAAACATAACTTTGTACTAGTTTATGTGAATTGTGCTGCCGCTGCGTACGGAACATTTTTTTCATTGGTTTTGTTAGTGTATGGCATATCTATGCTTTTAAATATCATTGGTTCAATGAAATTAAAGAAAAAGCCATGAAATTTTTAGGTATATTTAAAGTGTTGACGGGATCTAGTTGGGGTATACATCCTTCTCATTTGAGAAGATTGTACATAGCTATTGTTCGGAGTAGAATAGACTACGCAAGCTTTCTATATGATACCAGTTACACAAGTAATTCTGTAAAGCTGGATAGAGTTCAGAATCAATACATGCGTATAATAGGGGGTTTTATAATAAGTACTCCCATACACGTCATGGAGTCGGAGTTATTGCTGCAGCCTTTATTTGTGCGTCGTTCTTTCTTAGGTGGTAAATTCTGGCTTAAGACTAAATCGCTTTGTAATAACAATTTAATTTCGGTGTTAGAAGATCTGTCTATTTTATGTCAAAATTTATATTGGCGACGCAAGAAGAAACCGCTTTTAGTAACAATTCATATTAATTTTAAATCATTACCGATGTGTTCGAGTATGCAACTTGAAATGTTTAGTTTAGATATCTGGATTAATAATTTAGACACACGTAGTTTTATAAACATTAAAATTCAAAATTTGGACAAACCTAAACATCGATATAATAAACAAAATATACTTCTTCTATGTAATAAGTTTTTATACGGAAAATATTCGGGATTTTATAAGATATACACAGATGCCTCCAAGGACAGAAAAGGTATAGGTGCTGCTTTTTTAGACATACAAACAAAGGACTATGTTAAACTTTGTATTACTGATCTTAATTTATCTATTATGTATGCTGAGCTTGTTGCCATTGCAGAATCATTATCTTATGTTAAATCAATTGATCATCACTGTAATTTTGTAATATTTACCGATTCTAAGAGTGCACTTCAGCATTTAGAGAAATGTACATCCATGGTCAGGGGCATTCCTTTGGCATATAGTATTTTAAAAAGTTTAAATGAGCTTAATACAATAAATAAGAAAGTCATTTTGCAATGGATACCTTCCCATATTGGTCTGATTGGTAACGAAACAGTGGATAAATTGGCTAAGGAAGCCTCGGTTGATGGTGTTAACTTCGGTTGTTTGCCTTATTACACGAACTTGTTGGGTAGTGTCAGGGAGTTCTGTACAAAGTTGTGGTCAGAGTATTTTGATAAAAGATCATTGACTAAAGGAATTTGGTACAGAACTATGCAACCTACACTGCCTCATATTCCTTGGTTTGATGGATGCAACATGGGAAGGCGTGATATTGTGATGAGCTTTAGACTTCGTTCAGGACACATTCCATTGAATAAGTTTGGATTCTTAATGGGCAAAGTCAGTTCTTCGAACTGTACTGAATGTGATGTTGTGGAGGATGTTTACCATGTTTTGATGGAGTGTGTTCGGAACGAAGTTTTTAGGAAATATATCATGCAAAAGGAAACTGATTTAATTCCTTTTGATGTTGGCTTGTGTAATAGCATTTTGTCTTTCCCTCTTTCAGTGAAGGCCAAATTGCTATATAGGCTTACACACATAGGCATTAAGAATAGATCTCCTTAAGTTACTATTTGATCAAATTGTTTTTTTGTGATATTGTTATTATTTTTTGTTTCTTTTATGGGGGGTGACATGTTCAAATATGAACAAACCTCCTTCAATTAATAAAGATTTAAAAAAAATAAAAAAATTCATTGGTTAGAAACATATGCTTTTTTGGGACCTTTTTGAACTTTTCAAGTTGTTTTTAGGCTACCGAGTGAATTTCAAAAAAACAATTTAAAAATAATAATCAAACGAATATTAAAGATATAAATTGTGGAAAGAAAAAATCGCTCACGAGCAGGATTCGAACCTGCGACTCCTGGCTCTGTACGCCAGTGCTTTAGCCACTAAGCCACCGTGAACACTATATTGAAACGAATATTGTTGGAAAAAGCGGTCAGCTATCAAGTTGAAACCTTCAAAATACGGATGAATGAATGTGTTACTAATTGTGAGTGATTGTGTGATAATTTTACCGAAATTGGATTTGTTTACCTTTGTATTTAATTGGATTGACATAGACTAAACACATTATGGGTCTCAGATACTTGAATTTAATTTTAATTAACAATCTCTAATGTGTTTCATTTGATCAATTTTAGCTATTAGACGCCCTGATTTTAACTAAATCAGTGTTATTAAAGCCTAAGTAAAGAAAGAAATAAAAAAGAGAAATTATTTATTGCTACAACAAGATGACATGCGGTAGGTGCACATAAAAAATAACTTCATTAGGTTATTTTTTTTTATATTATAGGATGGCGAAACGAGCTAAAGGCCCACCTACTGTTAAGCGGTTACCTTTGCCCATGACAACTGCAATACCACCTAGGCTGTTGCCTAAATGGTACCGCAAGTCGGTTCGCCAAACTGAGACATGAAGATGGAAAGTCTCATGTGATTGTAATTTCACCGGCACCCGTACCCTTCAGACCGAAACACAGCAATGCAAGCATCACTATTTGGCGGAGAAGTAGGCACGGTGGTAGTACTACATTTTAACGAAACGAAAGCTAACATAACAGGAACGCAGGGCCCTGAGCATCAAAACTATGATATTTATATCCAATTATCACATTATAATATGCATAATAATTTACACAACTTTCACGGTATCAGTGGATACAACGCTCCGGGATCCGTGGCTAATTCAGTCTGATCCCGGGATCCGTGGATACAAACCCAATCTACCCAATCTAAGATACTTCTTTCGGTAGTAGGTGAGCATGGACATAGTAAAAAATATAGTCGAAGTGCTGCGAACAATCATAGTGAAGCTAAAAAAACTATGCTTCTTCGTGTACAACCAGCGTTCACGCAGACATATGCACCTCAAACCGTGCACACCCCTCTCAGTACATATGTCGCGGCATCGGTCAGTAAGCATCACGACAGCAAATATCCTTCAGGTGCTTGGTGTGTTCGTGAGCACTGGTTACACACTGGTACACGAAGGAGCATAGTTTTTTTGGCGGCTTCACTATCATTGTTCGCAGCACTTCGTCTAAATTTTTTACTATGTAGGTGGGTTAGACACATTATCCGTATCCGAAAATTAGTGATTACTAATCGAAGCCTATTCATAAATTACAACGTGGATACATAGCTAAAAGAATCACGTTTATCTATAACTAGCAGTGCTCTTGCGGCTTCGCCCACGATTTTTTTTAACATACCCCGTTGCGGAAAAGAAAAATACGTAGGTATTTCATTATTAGTACCTAATTTATTAACTTTGAAGAGAGTTTGTGTCAAGTATAGAAACTTCGACACCCTTTTTTACTCCCGTTGGGTTTAATTTTTGAAAAATTTAATAACACCCAATTCATTAATTGCTTTAAAGAACTTTATACCGAGTTTCGACTCAATCCAGCCAAGCAAAAATATTTTCCCATACAAAATGTATAACCCTATTTCACCTTCTAAGGCTAATTTTGGAAAAAGAATAGATAATTGTTACATTATTTACTTTAAAGATTATTTTTCTATTTTTCTCAAGTTTTAAGTGAATCGATCCAGCAGAAAAGATTTTTCATACAAACTAAACCCCAGTATTTTCCAAAAATCCTTTCTTAGTGGGCGATTACGTTACAAAAGAAACGTGCTGTCCAAATTCACGTTTCTAAATTGAGCAGTTTCGGTTCAGCTATAATATAGGTATGTAATATAAGTATAGATACGTATTATAAACATAACGTAACCAGCCCATTACTGTCCCACTGCTGGGCACGGGCCTCTTCTCGGTACGAGAAGGCTAAGGCCTTAGTCCACCACGGGTTGGGCAGTAGCGTTCTCAGAGTATTTATTCAACCAACTCAACAACAGCGATCGCCAACCCGCCTGCCAAGCATGGTGATTGTGGCATATCCCCTTTTAGGGAGGCCTATGTCCAGCAGTGGACGTCTTTCGGCTGAAATGATGATCGATAAGTATTGGTGTTCCATCTAAAACCATACACACACATAACCAGCCCATTACTGTCCCACTGCTGGGCACGTACTTCTTAGAATGAGAAGGATTCTGGTCGTATTCCACCACGCTGTTCTACTGCGGAATGGCGAACTACATCGAGAACCTTTTGGAGCACCCTCGTGTCAGGTTTCCCCACAAAGTTTTCCTTCAGCATTAAAGCAAGTGATACTCAGAACCAAACGATGTAGCTTTTGAATAATCAAAGATTTTTTTACTTTACATCGAATGTTCTAGAAATTATAAATAATCTGAGGGTATCGTAACCTTTGAATAATCAAAGATGTTTTACTTGTATTAGTACGGTCGACCGCACGTCGGTGGTAACACTTTGACATTAGCAGCATCTTTATTTCGTAAGCAGTAAGAGCGGTTTTCGAATTGAAGTGTTACCAATGTCATGCAGTCGACTGTACATCGAATGTTCTAGAAATTATAAATAATCTGAGGGTATTTCGAAAAAAAATAACTCTTCGTATTTACACATCAATTCATAACGAGGTGTCTGCATTTTCTGTTTACATTTCAAATTCATTATTATAAAACTTGTAAGCTATTACGAAATTAAACAATAATATTATAAACCAATTTAAATAATATACGCGATTTAATCCGGTTAAACTTTGTTTTATTATAATGTGTAGTGATCGCGAAAACCTAAGAAGTTATTAATATTATAAGACTCATATTTATATCAAACAGCTTACAAAACGTAAAGATTGTAGTGTACAAACATTGAATTATAAATCAATGATATTTAAAAGTCATTGAGTGTAATAATCGAATGAAATTTTATATGACTTGTAATAAATATCTTTTACCGATAAAGTATGTAAAAGTATGAACTAGATTTAATTTACATTTAAAATTTCTACTTTTATTTGTGAAAATAAATAAAAAACGGGTTTTTTTTTTTGTATTGACCGAATATTTTTGTAAAGTTCGCAGTGATAAAAAGATCATATTATTATAACAGCTGGTAAAAAAGCACAGTCGTCAAGTAGAATCTATAAAACTATAAATACCACCTTACCTGATAAGCTAGTATGCTAAGCTAAATTACTGATAGCTCACTTAAAATTTTGCATGCCAACTAGGCAAAATGACGGATTTTGA
Organism: Asteroscopus sphinx; assembly: GCA_949699075.1. Taxonomy (NCBI): domain Eukaryota; kingdom Metazoa; phylum Arthropoda; class Insecta; order Lepidoptera; family Noctuidae; genus Asteroscopus; species Asteroscopus sphinx. The sequence continues at coordinate 1,180,109 of OX453006.1, forward strand.
TAACAACTTTATGTAACTCATTTCTAGCAAATTAACATTCTTATTCTTAATAAATAAAATGAATATTTTTAGGACATTTTTACTAAGCACTACGCAGAGCTGAGCAGAGCAACTAATCAGAGCTACTACTGTGCTAGTACTGTGTGTACTAGACAATGGATAAAATACTTATATACTTTTCTTCTTTTTTTGTAAATACATACTTATTTTAAATAAGAAACACCCAGACCAACACAAACACTTATGTTCATCACACAAATATTTGTGTCCTGTGGGAATCGAACCCACGACCTCATGATTAGCAGTCCGACACTCGAACCACTAGACTACAGACCAACAGTAATAGAAAGGCAAGGTCTTGATTTCATTTTGTGAATTTCTGTTAGTGCAAAACGTGATTCTGACAAACAAGCATTGGACTTAAGTTCATTCGATCAACATTAAAAAGAGAATTTATTTTAGAACTTTTTCAATTCAGTAAAATGATTTTCTGAAACATATGGGACTCATCCACTAAAAACTAATCCTAATTCTAAACTAGGCTTAAACAAAAGAAACAAAGGATTGTGTGTATTTTCCTACTATTTATCATAACCAACGAGGAATGACCCATCATCAAGTTTCATAAAGAAAAACTTAAAGCTGAAACATTCCACATTTATATTTTACTATTATTATTATCAGCTTGTAGTGTCCCACTGCAGGGCAAAGGCCTCCCTTCCCTTTTTCCACTTGTCCCTGTCTTTTGCCTTCTGGGGCCAATCCTTCAGATAGGAGACAAGTTGGTCCCGCCATCTTCTGGGCCTGCCGCGTTGTTGTTAGCTGCTATCTGGAACCCATTGTGTGGTTGTTTTCGCTCATAGCTCCTCCAGCATGCGGCAGATGTGACCAGCCCAGCCACTTAAGCTTGGCAGCTGTTTGGCCTACATCAGCAATTTGTGTTTTGGAACGCAGTATAGAGTTTCTTACACGATCAGTAAGTCTAACTCCTAGGATACTGCGTTCCATTACTGTGTCCTGAAATACAGGCCTAGAGCTTAGTTTAGGCACCAGTCTCCCACAGCATTTTTAACTTTTATGGCTTACTCTGATACCATGTAAAACTAATGTAATTACTAATATTGTGGCGAGAAATAAATCATTCATTCATTCATTGCTCGCTGACTAACTCCAAGTGCGGACTTTTGACGCTTTGTCAATTTACATGTTTTACTGTCACATAAAAATTCAATTCAAACTATACCTAACATAAATGAAGTAGAAGATAAATTAATGGCTAAAATCGTAGGTAATAATATAATGTAATAGACAAGCAATGAAATTTCATTCAATCAAATGATGTATTTGATCGTTGGTAATAGCTACTAAATTACAACGTTATTTTTTGTGTAATGCAAACCTCAACACCCCGCCGCCTCCAAGAGTGACGATATTTAATTGATCGTCAGGCGCACCCTGGGCAGTCAGCCCCGCTACCAACCTGCTGACTGGCTAATCTTTTTCTCACGGCATGAGTTATTATCATTATGTAGCTCATGTCGACACGATAGAAGAAGAACACCCCAAAAAGTTTTTTTTTCTAAATCACGAAAGTAATATTTTCATGTTTTTTGAATATCTGTGAGTTTCTCAGTACGAAACGGAGACAATTAAGATTGTTAGGGACCTTTTCACAATCTGCTAATGTACTGTATTCATCCATAATAAGTAATAACCGAATTGATATTTCAATATATTTTTGTTACATAGTAAAAAAACTATCGCAATCGATTCTTCGATTAATACTGAACGAACTGTTTTCAGATTTGTACCTTACCTTTGCACTCATGTGTCAAACCACCTTTTAAAGGTCGACAAATAACGTTGTATAATGTACAAGAATGAAAATTAATCACATAAATTGACATAAAAGATAAAGTATTTGACTAAAAGAAAATGTAGGTATTATCTTAATAAATATGTTTTAGTGAAAATGTACAGTTACGGTGTTATTGCAATGCGCTGTCATAAATGAGGTATATAACCTCGAGTGCGCGGGCGCTCTGCGTATTCGGGCGTTGCAGCGGGACGTAAGTACTACTAATTGTTACAATTAGATACCTAGTTCATTTTAATTTGCTTTAAATTTTAACTACATTGTGTTTAGGTCTTCAATTATTCAAAGTATCTTGATATCCGTGTATTGGTAGTAATCTCTTCGTGGATGAAAAAATCTAAATTGTATTTACCCACTCTCGGATGTGCCGCCATTTTGTGAAACTTGCCAGCACATGCTTTCTTTAACAATTTTTTCTTGTTCAATCTTTATGTAAGCTGTTCTTATGTAGCTATTTACAGTAATGGAACGGCAATGCATAATTTTCAGTGTAACTAGCATGGCTTAGAAACTTGGTTAGAACCACGTGTTTGTAAGCGTGCTTTGTCTCGTTTCTCATCTTCAACAATGTAAGAAAATAAAGTAGCTAGGTACCTATAGTGTGTTCAACATTTCTAACATTCTTCTTTTTTTTTACAGTGAGCCAGGGTCCCCGCAAGACCTGTGACCTGTCGCGGTATGGTAAGTACCACCGACACTTTTCGTTGCCACGTTGTCTAAAGTAGGTATACACAATAAAGATCTGCCTTCTTTGCTTAGAAATCTTTTACAGAACCATTCACGATACGCCTAAACAGTAAACTTTCATAGTACCTACCTACTTCATAGTAGTGTTGTCTAAAGTCTTGCGATCTTGCATTTTTGCAAGACCAATGCAAGACTACAAAACTTTTTTACATATCAAGTTACTGAAATTCTGAAGATCCTCTGATATTGAACGACATCCTACCTCTGCCTATTACAACTCTTATACCACGTGGGTCGTGGGTCGTGGGTCTTCGACCTACCTAGAAATTGACGAGTCTATTATATTTGAGCTTAATCATCGGCAGCACATACTTTGCTGCAGCGCTGCACGTGTTATTTTGTAATTGTTTAATTTCAGAACAACTATTGGGGACGAACGTTACCGCTATAAGCCTGTACCCCATAGTTTTGGCGCGACCATTTACTTGCCTTGCGTAATAATTCCGCAGCAAGAAAGTTTTTTACGTCCTTAGCGCTTTTCTGCGAGAACTACGTCCAGAACTATTAGTTTCTTGTTAATTTGTATAATCAACCACATGTTTCTCCCACAGCCAGGAGTACCAAGCACAAGTCCTGGCAACGGCAGCATGCCACGGCACGTCCGATGCCTCGGTCGCCGACGTAGAGTGACGTCGCCCGACCGTACCACTGGCAGGCGCGGCCGCTGCCCCGGCTCTGCATAGCCCCGTGCGGTGGCAGCTCCCAGCATGCCACGGCACGTCCGATGCCGCGGTCGCCGACGTCGAGCGACGTCGTCCGACCGCACCGCTGGCAGTCGCGGCCACTGCACACCATTCATTCCATTATTTAGATTAAGGTAAGTTTTTTTTGTATTTGATCAACCTGTACCGTAAAACAAATGGAAATAGCATGAAGCGTGCGCTCCTTAGTGACCGTGCCATATCACTTTAGTGTGTTCTAAATCTAATCACTTCCATAAATGCTCTTTTAATGAGAATAGAGTAGCCACGTCCGCCACGTGCCATTTCTGTTTTACGCCTAACGCCTTTTTTCAAGTTTTAGTTAGGGAAATTAGAATGCTCTAGATTTTCACCGTACCACCCGGTATTATCAATCGAACATTGTTTTTCGGATAGTAAAGTTAATTTCAAATGTTGGCAACCGTAAACCGACCGACCGTATACGAGGCAGTTCTCTAATTGCCTTGGTCGACTACTAGTAGAATCTAATACCCTCTTCAAAGCTGAGTTTTCGGCTGAAATGATGATGATGATACATTCTATGTTCTAACATTATTTTTTCTTTTTTCCAGATGATTACAACATGGCTTATCAAAACTTAGATATAAGATTAGTTAAGTTACTCGGTGGTGGTATAATATATAATAATTAGTTAAGGAGCTTTCTGTTAATACTAAGACAGACCAAGTCACAAACTACACTTTTCCGTTTTAATCATTTATAAGTAGTTTATTATTGTCGTGTAAAACGTGTACCATCAAATAATCTACAATTCCTATTAAAATCGTGTCACATGGTCCAAATCGTGTTACATCAATTAATGTAAAAGACTTCACTATCATTTTTTCGTGTTAATTCAAATAAGCTAATTCCTTTCAGCTTAGTCAGCAAAGTCATTTAGTTAATAAGAGAAGATATTTTTTTTCTGTTTTTTACTGTATGTTTTTTCTACTTTAGATTTAGGTATTGGAATATAAAACTTTTATCTCGGATAATTTTAAGAAGTTTTTTTTGAGTGTTTTTTACGGTGTTTTTTCTAATTTAGATTTAGATATTTAAAACTTGTCACTTTATTACTTTTAATCCGTATCTACAAAGCATCTTGTTAAGAATACACAGTAAGTTTTGTTAATATAAACATTGTGTGGGTACACTTATGTATTTTATTTTCGTTCCTCGATTCTATTACACAATTACTTATAGGATAAAATATTTCATAATTATCTAAAAATATAGCTAGAATATTATGCAATATGTGGTCCTGTAAGTCATTACTACACACACACACACACCCAGTGTTTCCATTTCATAATGGAGTCTAAGGATGCCTGTCTAGAATGCCTAAATGCCAGAAATAGGTCTGTTTAAGATCGTGCAGATAAGTATAGGATTGAAGATGGCGACACTTCTATTGTTTTATGTGTAAGCGAAAGGCAAATGCAAATTTTCAATTCCACTCTTTATCTGCGCGAGTACCTACTAAAAAAATATATTTATTTATTTATTTAATATAAGGTTTTTGGTATTTTTTACTGTAGGCAACACACACCCAGCAGTTTTCACACCCTTCTCTTTCGCTTGTTCTTTATAAAATCCAAACTGAAGTTCCTATAAGTAAGTAAATATTAAAAACAAAATAAATGCACCATAAAACAAGCTTCCAGCCTAACCCAACTCGGTAGGCATTACGAAGACTTTATAGCCTAAAATAACTTTATTTTAGAAGAACATTACAAGGCGGCGGCAAGACGGCGTTAGCAAAAAGCTTCGCAAGTAACAGATGATCTTCATTTAAATATTTTCTAGGGACATCGGGGGTGTTTCGAGTAGGTACTAAGGACGGGATCACAGTAGATGTTTTTTTAAGGAATAGTAGTTTTTCTTTGATGTTTCTGCTGTGCAAAATGGAGCACTTAAAATTTACAATATTTCTTGATAACATAATTTGTTCTACTTAATTGGATGGTACTGCCTCGTTGGTCTAGTGGTCGCAAGCGCGACTGCTGAGCATGGGGTCCTGGGATCGATTCCCGAGTCGGGCAAAGTGTCATTGGGTTTTTTCATTAGGAAATTCTCAGTAGCAGCCCGGAGTATGGATTTGTGCCCGGTTAATGTCAATAGGCTCGCCCCCTATTACATGGGACTATAACATAACTGGCGAAATGTGGGTGTACTATTACACCTCTGCCTACCCCTTCGGGGAAATACAGGCGTGATGTTATATTATGTGACATAAATGCCCATATCGTTTGATTGCGTTGACATAAAAGCTTGATTTTTTTTTTACTCCTAGGGACCGTAGACCTAAGTATTTGACATAAATTTCAACTTGATATCTGAACCCGTTTTTAGGGTTCCGTAGTCCTACAAGGAACCCTTATAGTTTCGTCATGTCCGTCCGTCTGTCCGTCTGTCCGTCTGTCCGACTGTCCGTCTGTCCTAATCCTAAACAGCTTAATAACTTCTACAGTTATAAATATAAGTAATACAAATTTTGTTAAAAAATGGTCTAGATATAGATCTCAATTTTAAAAGAATAAAAAATCGTGATTACGTATTTTAGGGGTGGCGCCCATACATGTGAAATGGGGATGAAATATTTTTTTTCACTGCATCCACCGTGTGGGGTATCATTGAATAGGTCTACTAAAATGAAGGTAATGTGTCATAGATAACTTTTTTATCAGGTGTACCATCTGCGAAAGATAGCCTGCCCAAGTGGCTTGCACTGTGTCCCCCCCCCTGCCATTTCTAAACTATGCAACTTAGAAACTTATAATCTTCCACATTGATAGACCTTTGTAAAAACTCTCATTTAAAATTATTTCGAGTTTAATGTGATGATAAATTTTTGAGTTACAGTGAGAAAACAGAAAAATACTTAAGACGTCCTAGTTCAAAGGTCATTGACCTTAGAGAAAAATGTTCTTAGCAAATAATGCTCCTTTATTTACTTTCTATTTAAAAAAATCACAAAAGTAACTTTGTGTTACATTGATATGACACACTTCTTCAATTTAGCCTCTTAAATTTAGCGCTAGTTGGCGCTGTTTGCAAAAACAGTATTGATGTGTTTAAGTATTGCATGTCCGATGTGGGTAAACTGTTAATTAACTAAATACTATTATTTGCAATGTCAACCGCACATTATATGTAACAGTTAAGCAATAAATGATTCTGATTCTGATTCTGAAAACTTAAATTGCAATGATTAATATTCGATTTGATTCGTTTGTAATTAGACCTACTTAAGGAACCCTATAATACTGAGCATGGCCGACATGCTCTTGGCCGGTTTTTATATAAAAATTCTTGACAGACGGACAGACAGACAGACTGACGGACAACAAAGTGATCCTATAAGGGTTCCGTTTTTTTCCTTTTGAGGTACGGAACCCTAAAAATTATTAAATATATGTTTGTTTTATATGTTTATTGTTTTAATGATAGTTATGGAGTAGTATATTGAATAGAGATCATGCCAGCTATAAAAAAATATATGAACATTTAAAAAAATGCAAATGATTACGTATTTTTAGTTTTTGGTGTACAACTTTTTTTACCCGACTGCGCCAGAAGGAGGGTTATGTTTTTCGAGTGTATGTATGTATGTATGTATATTTCTTTGGCACGCTCTGTAGCCTAAACGGTTTGATGGATCTTAGCTTGAGAGGTGTCGTTGGATTCGTCTTAATTGTGAGAGTGACACTGGGTATATCAAAATTATAAAAATCAAAATGGCCGCTTTTTGGAGCCATTTTATGTGACTTCTAAATTTTTTTTTGCTTAAAACCTATCGAGTGGGAAATCAAAATAAAGGGTTTTAAAAATGGTTTACGAAAATGTAAACAACTTATATGTTTAAATGTAATTTGGAATGAGAAATGCTAAAAAACAACAAAATATTCAACGTTAAAAATTAATTTGACTTTTCAAAAAAAACATTAATAGTATGATAAATAATACATGAAAAACTAAAAAATTACAAATAAAAAAATTAATTAACAAAAACAAAAAACCCGACTGCGTGTAAAAATAACAGAAAAGATATAAACAAGACTTATCAACACGCAGGCGGAGGCTACCTATGAACTATTATGTAATTCATGATCAAAAACATACGTAGCCTCCGACTGCGTGTTGATAAGTCTTGTTTATATCTTTTCTGTTATTTTTACACGCAGTCGGGTTTTTTGTTTTTGTAATTTTTTTTTTTTCTTTAGTCATGTATCTTGTTTAAAAAAGGAACTCAATTTTTTTTATACATATATTAAAAATTTCTTAAATATTTTCCCGCAAAAAATAACTCTAAATAAAGAAAACTCAACCCGTGCGCTCCGTGCAAATGATATGCAGGTCGGAGTCAATATCGCGGGATCAAAGCCGGGCAGTGAACACTTAGCGCCTATATTAGTGCCTCTCAAACAACACTGTTTACTAGACACGACAATCGTTTCACTGTTCAATTGTATAAACATTTCAGAGCAAGGAGATTCTATTTTTAAATTAGGTATTTTGAATTTTTTTAACGTTCTAAAAAACGAAAAAAAACTTCCGGTTTCATTAGTAGATATAAAAATGTCACCCGTGTAAGATTTTTTCATAGAAACAATCTTTCCTTAACCCCGACGGGTAAAATTTTTGAAAAACCCAAAAAATACGTAATTTATTGTTGATTTCAAGATTTTTTATACCGTATTTTAACTCAATCAAGCCACGTAATAATATTCTCCCGTACAAAATTCATCATCCATTGCCTCCTATTTTATTAGTAGTTTTGGAAAAACGAAAATTGAGTTTTTTATTATTTACTTCAAGTTTTGAGTGAATCGGTCCAGGTAACAAGATTTTTCATAAAAATCCTTTGAAAAATTATCCTTTCTTAGTGGATGTTTACATTATAAATAAACCCCATTGTCCAACTTTCATGTAGAAACATGAAAGTTACGCACAGCATGTATCTCTTTATACTGTATAATTGACAACCTCTGTGGTCTAGTGGTTCGAGTGTCGGACTGCTGATCACGAGGTCGTGGGTTGGATTCCCACAGGACACAAATATTTGTGTGATGAACATGAGTGTTTGTGTTGGTCTGGGTGTTGCTTATGTATTACAAGTATGTATTTACAAAAAAAAAGGTATTTAAGTAATATATCCATTGTCTAGTACCCATAGTACAAGCTCTGCTTAGTTTGGGACTAGATGGTGATGTATAAACTGTCCCTAAAAATATTTTTTTTATTTGTTATTATTACATATAGTGCTATTTGTAAGTGTTTACTGTACACCAAATATGTGAAAAAATTTACTAAATAGATACATTAACATCCTTACTCTGTGCTCAGAGGTTTGGGCTCTGCGTTAATGAATCAGTCAGTCAGGATATCTCCCTTTATAAGTAGGTATAGATATATGTATAGATAGATATGCGCGGGTCATCAAGACCCACAGAAATAGATAGAATGGTTGTAATCACAATTTTACTTGCGATTCATGCGTGGCAACTTTCCAAACAAACTACGCCTTACATTTTGAAGTCATTATTTTTTTAAAATTTATTTCAATCAAATGTACTTTACAGCTTTTGTTTCTGTAGTTAGAAACAGCACAATAAGGCATCTTTGCGGGTTTTTGTTACAGTATTTATTGAAACAAGTCATAAGGCGTGCTGAGAAAGGCTCTGAAATATCCTGCACTATGGTGCATGGTGCTGCCACGCGCGCCCTGCCCACATGGCCATTCTAATTTCGACATAACATAGTTTTTGAGAAAAACCCCTGTAAACCGTCCGGGAGGACAAACACGAGAGTGATTTTATATTGTTCCGTTTTTCCTTTCAAATTATCATTCATCATCATCATTTCAGCCGAAAGACTGCTGGACATTGGCCTCCCCCAAGTGGGGGGGATATGCCATAATCACCACGCTTGGCAGCCGGGTTGGCGATCGCAGTTGGTTGGTTAAATACTCAGAAAACACTGCTGCCCATTCTCTGGTGAATCCCTTAGTCACCTTTTACGACACCCATGAGAAGAGATAAGGGTGGTGCTATTCTTTAAGTCCGGCACCACAATAATAGAACCCTAATAATAGGTATAAATTGCAATAGTAAAATAAATCAATTACAAAACATCAATCGAAACTTATTTCATCGCACAAATACAGGTAATCAAATTACTCAATTTAAAATACAAAGTTACAAAACCAATTTACGATTCCTTTGAGTTTCACTCTCATATATCATTGAGTCGCAATCGCAACACATTATCATGAATATGACATTAGACAGGTACAAATGCTACAAAGCCATCGACTCGCCTATAAATTGAAATGAGACTGTGAATTAAAATATAAATCAAAAGAGGATTTTTCTCGACGCGTCGACGAAACGAAATTGGAAAAATGTACCGCGCGACGCGGGAGCGGGTCCATGCCCATTGTTTTGCTCGATACGTGATTTTATGGGAAATTAGTAAAAGAATAACTATCACGGTAAAAATTCAGTCACGTGGATAATACACTAGCAGACCCGGCAGAAGTCGGCCTGCCAGGAAAAGCAGCGCCACATACAACGTGGATATGACAATACGACAATAAATGAAAACACGGTTATTAAAATAAATAAGTTGTTTATCCAAAATTTATAAAACTATTTTTTTTTACAAAATGAATATTTAAACATCGAACACCTTTGTAATCATCTGTAATAATTGAGAAAGAGTGTTTAAAATTATATGGACTCGCACAGGTCTTTGACCTAACGATCTTTGTCTAGAAAAATAGTTTTACATTGAAAATTAATGAAATTAAAATAATTTCCTGTGGCTAGGTTATTAACTGGATATGATGATTTTTTTGTATATGAACAGAGGACGTGATACTCTGTACGCGGTTTTAATTAATTCGTATTGTCATATCCACCCTGTATAATTAAAATCGTCCCTGCCGTTAGGAGAAGATCAGTGACATACGGACAGCAGTGCCACCTACAAGTCCAATAGTGAATCTTAACCATTATCGAATCCACTGAAACACACACAAAAAATTTCATTCAAATCGGTCCAGCCGTTTAGGAGGAGTTCAGTCACATTCACACGCACAGAAGAATTATATTTTAGATAGATAAGAAAATGTTCCTAGAAATGCTGAATGGGAAACATTTTTCACATTTGCCTGAGTCACTTTGAAACGGGAACTAACCCCTGAATTTAGATACTCTTAATCACCTGATATTCTGAAGATGCATTTTATACTCAATTATTATTCCACAATGCGTAAGTTTAAAAGCAAATTACTTTGAGCTGAAACTTCCTTGATCGCTAGCCCATGAAATGTTTACACAAGAATTAGATACTTATAAGCTCGAACGAATAAATAAAACCAGCCAAGTGCGAGTCAGACTCGCACAGTAAGGGTTCCATACCACCCATCGATCTGATACCCCATATAATTTAATTTACGAGAGTTTATCTAAATATTAGTTTAGTTTATGTGTAAAAATGTTTTGGTCCTGAATAAATGTTTTTTTTTTAAAGACATCAACGAACAGCCGCGAAATATGATATTTTGCATCTCTGTCTTACGCAGGTACCACCACATTTGTCTATATTTGTCTTATTTTTAATATTTGTTCCTAAACTACATAATATGCACTATAATCTGACGAAGTTTGACGCTGGTATATATAACCGTTTTGAATATAGATCAGGAACAAAAATGTTGAAAAAAATGCATGTTTGTTGAGGTTTCTTGTATTGACCGACCCCCTTTGGTTTTTGGACTTTTTTCGTTTTTAGTATTTGTTGTGATACTGCATAGCAACACATATTCTGTGAAAATTTCAACACTTTATCTATTACCGTTACAAAGATACAGCCCTGTGACAGACAGACGGACGGACGGACGGACGGACAGCGTAGCGAGAGTAATAGGGTCCCGTTTGGCACCCTTCGGGTACGGAACCCTAAAAAGGCTGACGGAATCTCGCTAAACAATAAGTGAAGCATCCATAATATCCATAGCTCGCTTAAAAGTACAGGCACGCACTACAGTACGCACTGATTCACATCCACAGTATGCCAAAAGACAAAGACAGACATTTATTGCTCAAAATGTGCACATAAATGTAGCCGCGATTACGCAAAAATCTAGTGTGACGGTAGTCATGTTGTAGTGTCACAAATAAAATCATAGTATAAATCTGGTGTGATAAAATGCTTTCGAAATTATAGTGTGTTTAGGAAAAAATTAAGTTCTTCAGTCTTTGTTTAGCGAAATTCGGTCCGCCTTTTTTTATTCGTCCGAGCTTATAAGCATCATAACTTGTTTATTGTGTTTAAACCATAGAAAAATGTGTTATATGTCTATGGTTTATACCATATTCTAATGATAAAATTTTCCTTCCAAACAGTCTCAATGGCATTGTCTATTGATGGAAATGTACATTATTGTACATGCACTTCTTCATACACGTCGCACTATTTCATGATATTATTTTAGTATAGAAAATAGTAAAAGATGTGACGTCACACCTGTACCGTATAATAACGGAAACGCACGCCCCACAAGATAATAAGAGTGTCCCCGTACATATTAAAGCGTAGGGCTCTTACAGACGGCCTGTAATACAAACTCATTTAAATATACATGATGAAATTGAAAGAATTACGTCGGGGAGTGGTTTGTTGCAGAGAAATTGTGTGATATATTGCACTGAAAAAAAAGAATGATTGATTTTACTAAATTCCGCGTAAATTTTATCAAATTCGCGGGTTAATATAGGTCCTACACACGAAATTGTTGATTTTACCAAATAGAACTGGTTGATTATGTAACCCATACGTTTAGTAAATTTACACATTTCATTTTGTTTATTCAACTAAAAAGTTCTGTATATTTCACATCGATTATTTTCGATATTTTACGATGAGATTTAGTAAATGTCACTTAACGTGTTATGTAAAATATGTGAAATTAATTTTGCTACATTTACTCATTTCATTTTGTATATTCAACTAAAAAGTCCTGTATATTTCACGTCGATTACTTTTGATCTTTTACGATGAGATTTAATAAATACCACTAAACGTGTTATGTAAACAATGTGAAATTGATTTCGCTACATTTACTAATTTCATTTTGTATATTCAACTAATCCAGTCCTGTATATTTCACGGTGAGATTTAATGAATGTCACTAAATGTGTTATGTATAATATATGAAATTAATTTTGCTACATTTACTCATTTAATTTAGTATATTCAGCTAATCGAGTCCTGCATATTTCACGTATATTACTTTCGTCCATTTAACGATGTTGATTTAGTATGTTTAACTAAAAGTGTTTGGTAAAATATGTGAAATTAATTTCATACAATTTACCAGATATCTTGTTGTTGGTTTAGTATATTTTACTAAAAATATGCAAAACTGATTTTGTGATATTTACTCTTATGATTTCGTATCTTATATTAAATAAGTTTTGCATATTTTACGTAAGGTATTGTAATAAAATATGTAAAATTAGTATTGTAACATTTACTCATACCATTTCGTACATTTTAGGAGAGCACATTTCGTATACTTTACTTCACTTTTAGTAGTAAAATATACGAAATGCGCTCTCCTAAAATGTACGAACAGGATGTAGGTATATTCAATTAAACATGTTTCGCCATTATGCATGAAAGCTGTAAATTATTGGTTGACTGAAAATCTCTCGTAGCGTAATATACTGGGTGACTAGTGCGCATAACTTATAAGGATGTTCAGACCATCAAACTAATGGTCCGACTGAACGAACATCCTCAAAAATTATGCGCACTAATAAAGTCACCGTGTATACTTTGTCGCCAGAGACTTGTAGTCAGCTGCCTAATTTACAGATCAGTAAACTATCAATAAAAAAATAAACGAAAGACAAAATCACCCGCCCGTGAGCGGTATCATACAGTACAAAATAAAACTGAAAATAAAAGAACATGTTTAGCAAAATTTACCAAAAAGTACTCCAATTATAACTGTTAAAAATACACATTTAAATGTTAAACAAATTAAATCTGAATTGTATGATAAAATGTTACAATAATTTTGTTCGGGTTATAACTAAAATAGTAAAAGAAAACAAAATATTAAATGAATAAAATTGAGTATATTATAATTGTTATCAAATTACTTTTACAATAAAACTTAAACAATTCACTTACAGGCGAGGTAATAACTGAAATATCACATAAAATAATCAACTAGTGTGTCACAAAACAAATGTGGCACAAAATAATCATAAAAGGCTTTCAGGTTCAAAAGGAACACTTCCCATAGTGTACACCGGTTTCAAAAGGTAGGTACAACTCCCGAAATCTCCACTTCCGAAAACTTACTTTTTCCAAAATGCACCTTTCCCCTAATTTACATTTCCCAAAATGTATCTTTTTCAAAATGTACATTCTAAGAACAGATAGGAATAACTGACTGAATAGATTTTAAAGTACCAGGATCACATAAATATGGAGGTTAACTTATTTTTATTTACTTTTTGTTCTAAGAATGTACATTTTGTGTAAGATACATTTAGGGAAATGTACATTCCGAGAAAGGTGCATTTTGAGAAATGTACTTTTTGAGAAGTGGACATTTCAGGAAATGTACCTTTTGAAACCGGTGTAAATTATGGGAAGTGTACATTTTGAACCTGGAGGAAAAAAGGAATCAATTTGAACGATGTTTCATTGTTCACAGTGCCTTCAATAAGAGCCCTTATTTGCAACAAGTCATACTGAATTGGGTATTTGACTTGAGAATGGATTTTACGATTTAAGGTTTAAAAGAGCAAAAGGATAGCAAAATAAACCTCTACGCGAAATTTTGGCTCAATTTGACGAATTTTACTATGATTTCTAAGACTCCAAATTTGGTAAAAAAAAACAAAATTTTCTAATGGCAAATTAGTGTTGATTATTAGAATCCATACGTAATTGGAAATAATGTTGTTATTGATTTTTTAAATGTTTACACATCAAACAAATTATCACTAAGCAAAAACATCACTTTCTTTTGCGGCCGCGCGGTGTGAAATGTGACGTCACAGAACAGTGACGTCACATTTCACAATTTGCTTCCCTTTCTGCTCTATTATATACCTTAAAAGTATCCATTGTCAAGTCAGATATCCAATTGTGTGATACTGTTACTGATTGAGAAAAAAATTAGCAACGCGTAACAAACAGTATTACTGGATGCGAATTTTTATTCTCGTCTAGTAACATGTGTTAGTAAATGGTTCATATTTATCTCTTGGAGCAGTTACCTAACACCGTTACTTAAAGAATATTTTTTTCACGTTCAGATGATGAAGGAGATGAAGGAGAAGAATAAGTATGAACCATTTACTAACAAGTGTTACTAGATGAGAATAAAAATTCGCATCGAGTCACACTGTGACTCGTTGCGAATATTTTTCTCAACCAGTCAGTGTGACACGATTCAGTGCGACTCGTTGCGAATAAAGGAAAAGAACAGCATTTAAAATACAACATAACAAGACTGCCAGAGAGAGCGAAAGGAAAACGTACACAGACCATAATAATATCTGTCAACATCAATAGATTATAATTTTAATTAAAATTTACTTTAACCCAAAATAAGTTTTTTTTCTTAAGAGGACGCTCCCAAAACGTAATTCCCACCCTCGCGCTCCCCTTACACACCGCAACTGCGGGCCGCTCTCGTCAATTTTATGCAGTTGCAATATAACTCATTTTCGAGAAAATCATTCTCGCGCGTTTTACCACGGTAGTAAATGACGTAAGTGTCAAAACAGTTTTCGGTTTACTACAAGAATACTAAACAATCTATACAAATTTCCTCAAGCCAGTATTTAATAAACTTTATTATCTTCCTATCTGCATATATTTTATATAGCTCACTTAAATAATAAAGGAGAAATATTCAAAAAATCTCTAAAAACGCATGATTTTCAAAAAATAAAAGTATCGAACAAAAATCTACTAATTATGTAACTGTCTAGTCAAACGATAGATACAATTTCAAAAAAACATGTATTTAAATATGGCATTCATCAAGCATGTGCTGGATTCAGCATATGTTTTCAAAAAGTTACCTCATTTTGGGAGCCTAGTCTTAATGTACATATTTATATTTAAATGTACTTAAAAATATGGTTCGGGTAACCTCTTACAAAAGGCCCGTCGTAAAGGATGTCCAGAAGGGATCATCTTCAATCATGTGACTCTAAGGGTAGTTAGATATGCTGACCCATTCTGCAATAAAAAGAAAGAATTATCCGCCCACAATGTCCAGCATACCAACGCTATGCAAAACCTTAATATTATATGTACATATTTATATTTAAATGTACTTAAAACTAAGGTTGCGGTAACCTCTTACAAAAGGCCCGTCTTAAAGGATGTCCAGAAGGGATCATCTTCAATCATGTGACTAAGGGTAGTTAGATATGCTGACCCATTCTGCAATAAAAAGAAAGAATTATCCGCCCACAATGTCCAACATACCAACGCCATGCAAAACCTTAATATTATATTACTTAACATTATTGCTAAGTTTACATCTAACGCAGTTAAAATTCAGCTTTATACTATATCAATACATACAAAAAATATTTCTAAGTTTTATCAAAATATACTAAATAATTCTTAGTCAAATCCTACTTATCATATTAACCACGCTCTGCTACCATGTTGGAAATGTCACGGGGTAGTATGATAATACTAGTTACTCAACACTCCTCCTCAAATTTATACTTTTAATTAAAATTTGCTTTAAAACCCAAAACACGGTTCGATAATCTCTCTAGTTACATGTACTTAATTCTACAGTATGTATCTCCATTACACATTATATGCGAATAAGTTGGAGCTATGATAAGGTCCTCAGGTTTTAAAAATTTCCATGCGTCAGCCTCAACTAAGTTGAGATCAAACGCTTGTAGGTGTTCATTAAATCCGTTACAGTTAATTTCTTTACACAGAAAATAAATATCTGTTCCTGACGCCGTTACAAAAATAAATTTGATTTCAAAAAACTGGTACCTGTCTTCGTTGGAAATAATTAAAATAGCATGTTGCATATATTTGATCCCATTGAAAGAAACCCAGTTAAATGTACCAGTTAATTCTACATCTCGAGGAATTAAAATATTTTCAATGTCATTAATATTAGAGGGAATAAAGTTTACCCGTGAACTTAGTTTTATTCTAGCTTCATCTCTTTTTACAGTATAAAGTCTATGAGCAAATGACAGTTGTTCCTTAATTAACAAAGTTAATGCTAAATTTTTTCTGGAAGTTATTATTGAAGCAGTGTTTTTTAATTGTTTATGTTTGGCTTCAAACCTCATGCACCAAAATAATCGTAAGGGACCAACTTGTTTAATAATGTCAGGGTAATGAACCATAAAATGGTGTTTAGGTTTTAAGGTGTCACGAAATAGCTTTACGTAACCCTCATGGTGTTCGGTGATTAAAGTTTCAAGTAAAGCAATTGTACTGTAATCAAGATTCCTGCTAAAAAGTATGTCAATTATCTTAAGCAATGTAAGAAAAAATAACCATACTTTATCATCTTCTGGGATTAAATCTCCTACTAATAGAGAGAAAATGTGTACAAACAACATCATTTCAGAAGCCGACATATTAAATTTGTTCTTTAATAAATGTTCCCGTTTTACTTTTGTACATTTGTCATTTAACTCATTTCCTTTATAGTCAAATAGTCGTAGCCGGTCATTAAGAGTATCTAAATTAAAAAGTTTTATGGTTTCCGTATAATACAAAATAATATGAGCAAGGTCATAATGACAAACACCTTCAAATATGTCATGCATTATATCAACACATAAATTGTCCACCACGTGATATGTATTAATGTTGTTAAATATACAAGATTCATTAATACCGGTCACTGATACATCATTAGTTTCAACATCAGAGGAATAATTTTCTCGATTTCTTAGAAGGTTGTCATCTTGTTTACATTGTTTTTTCATTATAGTTTTATCGGCCTTACAAATTCGACAGTAATAGTTACTTGAAAATGATTTTGTGAATCCTAGTACAGTATTAAGCCCCAAATTATCACCGATGACCATTGCAAGTATAAAATATACCCTGAAGTTACCTTCCGATGTTACTATATCAATGCCATTTTCCTCTAAACACTTCATTTCTTCAATAAGCTCGTGAAAAGTAGCCGCGTTTCCGTAAGTTTTACTATACGACGACTTATGCAACATAGCAACAAATATATTTTCTAAAAGTGATAAGTATTCACTTCCCATAGTTGGAAATTGGAAATATGTGGCAGAAATAGAATGAACCCCAGCATGACTTCCCAATGGATTGTTACATTCAAAATCGTCATTGTACAAAAAGTACGGTACGCATAAGTACCCTTCTTTTCCAGATATTTTATGTTTCCAAACCTTGCCTTGAGTATAATTTGATATTGAATTAGGTTCAGCATCGTTATATGTTTTTAAAACAGAAATAAAACCGGGTAATTCGAAAATTTTCTTAAATATTAATTTTAAAGGTACTCTAGCTCCATACTCGGAATTTGGTCTTATTGAAGAATTGGCAGTATTTGAAAATGTACCTTCAGCAATAAGAAACTTTTTAGGAGGTATATAAATGCCAAGTTCAGAAAAATGATTCATTACTTGATACTCTGTGGATAAATTTTCAAAAGGTTGCGATAATGTTTTAATAACTTTTTTTAATTTTTCGAGATTTGTTTCTGAAGCACTAGGTAAAAGATCAGTTAACATATTACTAATAACATCAGTTATATGCTCTGAAATATTACTAATTATTTCGTTGGCACATTTTCGATTAATGTTAGGATTACTGTATAAAGACAAAGCGAAAGTGGCTGTTGAGTTATTAAAAATTTCATCTTTCTGGGGAACATGGTTACTTTCAGGTTCAAAAACAAAAGGGCGTTCATCATTATCACTATTACAGTCCAAGTTGAAAATTATTTGTTGGCTACTTGATGTACTCGGTTCTTGAATAATATTGTTGTTTCTACAGTTTGACAGGCATATTTCGGAAGGTAGATTCAGATTATGAGCATTGGTCAGATGACGACGAAACGAACGTATATTTGAAAATATTCTGGTACAATTAAACTGTCTACAGCAATAAGTGGAGTTAGGTCGCAAGTCATGGCTAAATTTCAAGTGTAAGAAAAATGATTTATAGTCGTTTAACACAGACGAACACATAAAACAAATAAACATGTTTAAATAAACTATAGGTTCGATGGAAACAAATTGGACTTTTTTATCATCAATTCTTTAAAAATGTCTTTGGATTATGTACAAAATAAAATGTTTGGCACAAAATAGAAATTTCAGTCTCAAAAGGTTTTAAGACAGATCCGCCATAAAACAAGCTACACTTGAAATTTTTTTATCAGATTTGCAATCAATTCCGTAAAAATATTTTTGGATAAAGGTCCACACGTTAACACACTCTGTCGGGTACTCTAAATTGAAAACATGGAAAATTTTAAAGCATACATCTACTGCTTTTAGTAGGGTGTCGATCTTATAAATGACTGATTCATAATGGACATAGTAATCGGTTATTTCTTCTATCGATGACCCTACCACGACTATCAGTGGTTGGCAAGTAAGTCCTTTGGCCAAGTGCTCATCCTGACGCAGCTTGATCTTTGTTACTATTTCGCTCTGATTCTGTAATAGAACAAATACAAGGTTGAACAAATACAAATATACAAGATGTTCTGGGTCATAAATAATCTACCACACTGAACCCATTGCCTGTAAACTAATATCACAAGTCTTCATTGGGTTGAGTTCTAAAGACTTGCTGATTTCCTCACGATGTCTTCCTTCACCAAAGAGCAAGTCATAATAAGAAAAAAACGAATCAGCTACCACAGGTAAATACTTTGTATTATTTATTTTTTAATTTACTGCGCACTTTATTTACTTACCGCGACATGTAAAATGAAAGCCTTTTCTGATTCAGCAATGCTTGGTTTATAATATTTTTTCTTCTTTTCTTCGGTTTTAACTAGAATTTTAATGGTGGGTGGCATCTTCGAACTCATCAGTTTTAGGTAAACATAATCTCTCACATCTGCAAGGAGTTAAAAATTATTACAAAGCTAAGCCTGTAAAAATGAGGACTGTCTATTATCTTTATTTAATATAATGAAAATAAATTAGCACCTACTGACCTGGTGTGGTACTATCGTCGTTCAAAGTTTTCAGATTATCCACGCAACTTTTTATTTGACTGTAAATTGGCAATGCTTTTTCCATGAATATTGGCCACTTTTTGAACAATTCTAGGTCATGGTTTGGGTACATGAAATCAAAATCTAATTCAACCTAAAAAAATAAAAAGTAAAATTGAATGATTACCTACGCATAATTTTTTGTCCTAAACATAAAACCTATACTGTTAAATGGCATAAATATCAATTGGCAAAATATTTATTATCAAAAATTCTAAAAGCATAATATCATAAGGCCGAATTTTGTCAAGCATAAATATTGAATGGCATATTTGCAAAAAACTTAATTATTTAAAAAATATATTAAATATTTAATAATAAATTATACGAACAAGTTTGTAGCCCAAGCTTGCTTTGATTGAAGGCCACTCATTAAATAAGTCCTGGATGGTTTTATCTTTTCCAGATAAATCTTCTTTTCGCAATGTCCTTGTTAGTTTCCACTTCTCCACAACATCTACCCAAGGCTCTTTATTAAATTTCAACCATAGCTTCATATTATTAAGATCTTCAAGTGATACATTTTGGGACTCTTAAACAAATAACATTCTATATCCATTGAAATTGAACTCGTAAAACTGTGAATGTGAGACGTTAAAATAAGAACTCACAAAGCAGATTGTTTAGTTGAGTTCCACCGCGGTCGCCCGCCAACCGATCGCAGAGCGCGCGGGCGCAACCCGCCGAGGCGGAGCGCCGAGGCTGCGGGTGACCGCGGTCCGAGCGATTCTACTGGTTGCCCGTTCGGAGCGGCATTTAGGCACATCACGTCCACTTCGCATTTGATCCACTTGGTCCAGTTCGCGAAACGTCCATTTCGCATTTGGTCCATTTCGCAGATTGTCATTTCCCATTTGATAATATTTCACATAAATATGGGAAAAGGTTCTTTTTTTCATATTCTACAAATGTCAGATTTTTATTTTTACTGCAACGTATTAAGAATAAAAGAACAAATTTTTTTTTAATATAAAGTAATTGAAAATATAGAAGCTAACCTTTTCTGCGAAATGGACCAACTGCGAAAGAGACGTGTTTTCGGAAAGTGGACCAAATGCGAAGTGGACTTAATGCGACTAAACGATTTTTCATACAAGCAAAATGATTTTCAAACCCGATAGTGCAAAGTTGAAATGTTGAATAATATACCTTCATGAGTTTCAGTTATGGTAATGGTGGATGTTTCGTGTTTCTTTATGAGTCCTGATTTTCTTAAAATCCTTCTTTGGTTATGGTACCGGTCTACCAATTTCCCTCTTGCTGGAATATATGACTTCCCATATTTTCTACTAGGAACATAATATGCATCCTGAAAAATTGTTTGTAATGTAGTAAATTCCAATTTGATTTTTTTTCAGATATTACCCATTACTTGATATTCCCATATCGACCAAAATTGCTGATAGGTAGCAGAGCAATTTTAATAGGGTAATTTTAAAATTTTTGAAAACCGCTTATATTTAAAGATTGGGAGGAACGATCCAACAGAAAAATAAAATAAATAAATTAATTAATGTATTTTTCTCCATGACACCAATTTATAAAATAAACGGTTTTTAAAAATTTGGAAAATACCCTATTGCCAGTGGAAGCGCTCCTTGCAACAATCTGGTTATTGATCTGGAACACTGAAGGAAAAACTGAAACATTTAAAAACATTATTTTAAATAACTTTTCCGAGCCCTGGCGACGAGTTGCAAATGGGAAGAGTGTGCAGAATCCGAGAAAATTCAAGACTATACATGGTATGCTATCCATACTATACAACTACTGTTACTATATTACCATAATACTACTATAGTAGAACCAATATACTATTATCTAATCTACCATACCAAAATATTTTTGCAATAAAAATATAACCTTCGACTCGAATGTGAAAAATTTAACAATTTGACTGGACATGTCCTCATAATTTTTTGCATCCATCGAACCCTTCCTTTTTATGAAGTATTCTATAATACATTTTGATAAATTGTTTCTTATAGTTGTATCATCAATCTTCTTGTTTATATACTGAAGGCATATTTGTCCGATACTAGTGGTCTTCAGAATTTCTTTTAAATTAAAAGACTAGTGGGAGAAAAAAAAATAGGACTTATACACAGAAATGGTAAAAATAGTCAGTGTTATTACAAAAAAAAAATTCAACAATGCTGTAAATTTTTTGACAATATTGTTTGAAAGAGACAACATCACATTTAAACAGGCGTCTAAGTTAAAGTGTTTAAAAATCTTTTGTAATAACACTAAGTAAATTAAAAAAAATCAATAAAACTATCAATTGGAAAGATATGGATAAAAAAAAGATATGAAATCAAAGTTAACTTCACTACAGACATGGAATCAAATTCGACTCACTGGGAAATAAAAATCACAATACATCATCCTGGGACCATGTTCTGGCTCCATCATCAGACCCGAAACATCACCTCATCACAAAGCACTCATTAAAACCAATCTAACGAGCCCTAATACAGTGAGTTTCCGGCTACCAGGGTTCAGATCCTGTGGCCACCTTCCGACTCCATTCATCATCAGACCCTGAACATCACTTTACTTCATCACAAAGTGCTCTTCAAAACCATTCTAACGAGCCCAAACAAATTGAGTTTCTGGCTACCAGGGTATCTGTACCCTAGTAGCCAGAAGGTGGTCACAGGATCTGCCTGTGACCACCTTCTGGCTCCATCCATCATCAAATCCTGAACATCACTCATCACAAAGCGTTATTCAAAACCAATCTAACAAGTCTAAACCGCTGGGTTTTCGGCTATTATGGTACAGATCCTGTGACCACTTTGATTTTTTAATTAAAAAATAATGAATTAATCGTACATACATAATAATTTATGATAATTAAAAGATTTGCATTCAAGAAATTGAATTGAATTGAATCAAAAACATAAATGTGAATGTATGGGCAAATTCGTTTTCACAAAAAAAGAAATCAAAGTCAAGTTCAACATAGGTAAGTAGGCCAACACACATACAACATACTTATGTATTTACTTACAAGTGAATTTCATGAGTTTTTTGTTGATTGACCTTAGTTCTTCCATATTTCCTGACTGTTCTTAATCCTATGACCAAAAAATTGGAAGAAAAAAAAATAGGTAACGAAAAAAAAAACAAACACAAAAAGGCAATAACATTGACTCACTCCTGGAAAACTGGCTATAGCCATACAGCAGGGAAATTCTTCTAGCATTATGGCCATTTGTAGCAGGAACCACATAGGGCGGGCTTTTTAATAGATAAATTATTTAGTAACTTCTTAGGTTTTCGCGATCACTACACATTATAATAAAACAAAGTTTAACCGGATTAAATCGCGTATATTATTTAAATTGGTTTCCCTGACGTTTCAGATAATGATATTGTGAGTGATTACTGCGTGCATCGAAACGATTTTAATTAATAATATTGTTGATTTTTTAGAAATATTTGTAAAGACGCTTGTCATCTTAGTCTACCTGCGACCACGAAATGCTGCAAAGCTTTCGAAACGTCAGGGAAACCAATTTAAATAATATACGCGATTTAATCCGGAACTTTGTTTTATTATAATTTTTTTTTTTTTTTATTTATTTTTTAGAGTTGGAAGGGGACGACCTCGGCGAACGTATCGCGATCAAATCGCGGATGTTCTCAAAAAATGCCAGGTTAAGAGTTCTCTAAACCGACGAGCATGCATGACGAGGTTAATGGACGTAGATGAAGCGAAAGAGGTGTGTCAGGATCGTAGCAGGTGGAAATCCATAGTCTCTGCCTACCCCAATGGGAAACAGGTGTGATAGTATGTATGTATGTATGTAAATTATTTAATTTTGTAGTAGGTATTTATGGTATCTGTTATTAACAAGGCAATTTCAAAATAAAGTGTAATAAACTAACCTCTTCGTTCGAAGTAGCACAAGAACAGCCACTAGCCGCAGAACTATAATCGCTGCCCACATGCCCCATAGAATCCTTATCTGATTCTATTGATACTGTGTCTAAAGAACATGTTTTCTGTAAAAATTAAGATAAGATAAGGTACCTATGTTATTATTTTATTAATGTGAAAAAACTATTTCAAGTTGACTCCAGCTAGATCAGTGCTCATACTATTAAGAGCATTTGATCTGAGATACATTAGTAACATTGCTACCAAAACTAAAAATCTTTACTAATATTTAAAGCTGAAGAGTTTGATTGTTTGTATGTTTGAACGCGCTAATCTCAGGAACTACTGGTTCGAATTGAAAAAATATTTTTGGGTTGGATAGTCCATTATTTGAGGAAGGCTTTAGGCTATTATCATCACGCTACATACAACCGCGAAACATTTTCAAATTAATGCAGGTGAAACCGCGGCGAAAATCTAGTAATATATATGTAGTTTATTTACTTCTTTTCTCTTATAGTACAAAAACAAAATAATATGAACAAATCAATCAGTTTTAAAACAAGCAAAGCCTGTGCTTGAGATTACCGAGCCTAAAGGCTCATTTGCTACATTCTGGAAAGTAGGTACAATAATAGGTATATACTTCAAAATACTCACCAGGGATTTATTTTCATTTTTAAATTGAGCTAATCCAGCCTTGAATTTAATTCTATCCTTTATTCTTGATTTTGGAATCAGCTCATTTATATCAGAATCAGAAATATTTTCTATGCAAAATACATCCAAGTCATATTCTAAAAAAAGAAGGAAACAATAATTTGGTAATTTCCCAGTTTGACATCAGCGAATTTGTATTTGGTGGCAGGGCAGGGCCCTGTTTATTAAACGCTACAATCCTACAATTTTGTAAAATGTTGTTAAATTGTACTACAAGTACTGTTTAATAAACACAACAAATAGTGAGAATTTTGCACATAAAAATCTTACAAATATTTTATATTACAAATGCTATTTAAGTAAGTTGTATTATTTATTAAACAGAAACTTGCAGATTCGTAGCTTGTATACAATTACAATTTACAATTAGTAGCATTTATTAAACATGGCCCAGGGAGTGATATTAAAATTTGGAATACATTTATCTAAAGTATCTACATAGTTATATTACATATTAATATTTGTATCAAGTAATATGAGATGATGATACTTTAGATACAAAAAAATACAATATTTTGTGGTTATCAGACAGATATTCGCTAACTAGGGTGTCATATTAAAGGCTCAAGGTCAAGGACTATCTAACGAGCTATGTTTGGAGTTACTGCGCGTTCAAATCAGAAATAAGGAGATCTGCAGGTTACCAACTTAGCTTGCAGAATAGCAAACAAGCTCCATTGGCAATAGGCAAGGCACATAGTTAGGAGAACTGGCAGCCGCTGTTGGATGGCGACCGTGTACTTTACGATAAGACTGACCTGTTAGGACGAAAGGACCTATTCTACCATTCTAAGTTGATAATAAGTAGGAACTTAGAACTTACCTTGAAATACAGCTTGTGTTTCCTTCGAGACTCCCCAGGAATCTAGAAGTGCTATGGCGAAGTTGGTGTCTAATGTAAATCCTAACGTATTTTGTGACGTCGAGTCCATTTTCACTCACTATGAAATGAACATTGAACCTCTAGCGTAACTATGAAAATGAATGATTATAATTAATTATCTAACTAATCCAACACAGAGCACCGCGCACGCGTCACACCACAGAGTACATTGTTATATACCGTCACATGCACGCCCCGACAACCGACCGACCGAAAGAAAAAATTTGAAGAACAGTGTTGCCAACGAGATATTTTGAATTCCGCTATGCAAGTTAGAATTTTTCCGCCAAAAATCCATCAAAATTATATATTTTATTTACGATTACTTCATCGGGTAAATCGCACGAGTAATATGCCTTGGCATTTTTTCAGTCCAAAATGTATTTAGAAATGGTATTGACCATATTTTCTGTACTTCATTTCCATTATTTAGATTTTACCTTATTTCTGTAGATGCTCGGAACAAATGAGGGAACATTTGTTGAGAAGCATGTTTTCGTGTCCGCATATTTTTTTTTTTTTTTTTTATGATATTATAAATCTTAAAATCAGAAGTTTATCTAATGGAAGTAGCTTCTTGGCATAATTATGAGTTTTATACGAAACGCTCAAGGGTGTCAGCGCGACACCCTTTCTTATCTTGTTCAGTATTGTCAAAATATCATGAAAATTAAAACAAAAACTTATGCGGACGCGAAAACACGGTACCTACCACCCAAAATCTACAGGAAAAAAAAAAACGCTAAAAACGTCCGGACATGATATGATCAGTAGGTACACAAAATGTCTAAAAATCGGCCAAGTGCGAGTCGGACTCGTGCACAAAGGGTTCCGTACCAATCGTTATTAATATCGAGCAAAAACGGCAAAAAATCACGTTTATTGTATGGGAGCCACCCTTAAATTTTTAAATTAGTTTGGGACTAGATGGTGCTGCGTAAAAATGTCCCAAAAATATTTATATTTATTAAATATTTATTTTATTCTGTTTTTAGAATTTGTTGTTATAGCAGCAACAGAAATACATCATCTGCGAAAATTTCAACTGTCTAGCTATCATACAGCAGCCTATGATACAGCCTGGTGATAGACAGACAGACAGTGAAGTCTTAGCAATAGGGTCCCGTTTTTACCCTTTGGGTACGGAACCCTAAAAACGTTTAATTTTAGTTAAAATTATTCCCATCATTACCTACGTCAAATTACTTATAATAAAATTAAAAAGGACGGAGAGGTGTTAATCTGGCAACTCTAAGTCGTATCGAGTCGAGAACGGAACGCGAATAGGTGGAAGAATAGGTATGACGTCACGTCAAATGACATTAAAGTTTAGTAAAATCTCAAAGATGTTTCGTAAAATCAACATTTTAATTAAGTAACATGTAGGTAGGTAGGTATATTGGTATGGTATAGATAAAAAAAAAAGAGTAAAATCGTTACTTTTTTAATATTTAATCTTACTAATATTATAATTATGCGAAAGTTTGTGAAGATGTTTAGATGTTGGAATGTTTGGATGTTTGAATGTTTGGATGTTTGTGACTCAATCACACATAAACGGCTTAACGGATTTGGATGAAATTTCGCACACATATAGAATATGATCTGGATTAACAGGATACTTTTGATTCGGATGATCTCCAAGATATAGGTACTGGTCGCCCCTAAGGCGACACTGTGACCCAAGATCGGCATATCAGTAGTTACGACGTAGCTGAAGAACTAGGAATTGACCACAAAACAGTTTTGGTGCATTTGAAAAAAACTGGGTACACAAAAAAGCTCGATATTTGGGTACCTCACGAGCTCACTGAAAGAAACCTAATGAACCGTGTACTCATTTGTGATTCTTTATTACGACGTAATGAAACCGAACCATTTTTGAAGAAGCTGATAACTGGTGATGAAAAGTGGATCACGTACGACAAGAACGTGCGAAAAAGGTCGTGGTCAAAGGCCGGTCAGGCTTCACAGACTGTGGCGAAACCCGGGTTAACTCGCAACAAGGTGATGCTGTGTGTGTGGTAGGATTGGAAGGGCATTATTCATTATGAGCTGTTACCACCAGGCAGGACCATCGATTCTGAACACTACTGCGAACAACTGATGAGATTAAAGCAAGAAGTTGAGAGAAAGCGGCCGGAATTGATCAACAGAAGGGGTGTGGTTTTCATTATGATAACGCTAGACCTCACACATCTTTAGCCACTCAGCAAAAATTAAGAGAGTTTGGCTGGGAGGTGTTAATGCATCCGCCGTATAGTCCTGACCTTGCACCATCAGATTTCCACCTGTTTCGGTCTCTTCAGAATTCTTTAGGCAGTGTCAGGTTAACATCACGAGAGGACTGCCAAAACCACTTGTCGCGGTATTTTTGATCAGAAGTCCCAAAACTTCTATAGAAATGGGATCATGTCCCTACCTACAAGATGGCAAAAAGTTATCCACCAAAATGGTACCTACATACTTTAGTTAAATGTAAATAAACTATATAAAAAAATGTTTTGAATTTTCTTAAAAAATGCGAAGAAACTTTTTCCCCAACCTATTATATTGTTAGCTTTTGCCTTTGCTTGCATTCACCCGATTTACAACCCCAAAAGTATGTACATTAAAAAAATAAAAAATAAAAACAATACTATTATGTTCCCTCATAACTTCTAAACTACTTCAATCAATCAACTCAGCCTATCGCAGTCCACTGCTGGACATAGGCCTCTCCCAAGTTGCGCCACAACGCTCGGTCCTCTGTCCTGTCCTTCTAAACTTCTTACTTATGATAATTTGATAAATGAAGTATCGTCATAATTGGTGTCAAGTAAAATCAATTTCCTAATTTGTTAGATTTTACGAACAACTCTAGTAGAGTAGCAAGCCACACCTATCGGATATCTAGAGAACTGTGTTGCTAAATTCGTACTGTTGTTTAAACAAAAGTTCTTTGTTGATTTTATTGACAAGCTTGTGTAAAATGTACATATTTGTAATGTCAATTATATTAAATATATCTCATAATTTGTGTCAAGTAAAATCAATTTTCCACTTTGTTAGGTTATACGAACAACTTTAGTAGATTATCAAGCGTCACCTGTCGGACATTTGGAAAATTGTTTTGCTAAACTCGCACTGTTGTTTAAACAAAAGTTCTTTTTTGAATTTATTTACAAGCTTGCGTAAAATTAACATATTGCTAATGTCAATTATATGAAATGTATCTCATAATTTGTGTCAAGTAAAATCAATTTCCTAATTTGTTAGATTTTACGAACAACTTTAGTAAAGTAGCAAGCGACACCTATCAGATATCTGGAGAACTGTGTTGCTAAACTCGTACTGTTGTTTAAACAAAAAATCTTTGTTGATTTTATTTACAAACTTGCGTAAAATTAACATATTTCTAATGTCAATTATATTAAATGTATCTCATAATTTGTGTCAAGTATAATCAATCTTCCAATTTGTTAGTTTTTACGAACAACTTTAGTAGATTAGCAAGCGTCACCTGTCGGACATTTGGAAAACTGTTTTGCTAAACTCGTGCTGTTGTTTAAACAAAAGTTCTTTTTTGATTTTTTTTACAAACATGCGTAAAATTTTCATATTTCTAATGTCAATTATATGAAATGTATCTCATAATTTGTATCAAGTAAAATCAATTTCCTAATTTGTTAGATTTTACGAACAACTTTAGTAGTGTAGCAAGCGACACCTATCGGATATCTGGAGAACTGTGTTGCGAAACTCGTACTGTTGTTTAAACAAAACTTCTTTGCTGATTTTATTGACAAGCTTGTGTAAAATGTACATATTTCTAGTGTTAATTATATTAAACGTATCTCATAATTTGTGTCAAGTAAAATCAATTACTTAATTTGTTAAATTTTACGAACAACTTTAGTAGAGTAGCAAGCGACACCTATCGGATATCTGGAGAACTGTGTTGCGAAACTCGTACTGTTGTTTAAACAAAACTTCTTTGTTGATTTTATTGACAAGCTTGTGTAAAATGTACATATTTCTAGTGTTAATTATATTAAACGTATCTCATGATTTGTGTCAAGTAAAATCAACTTTCTTATTTGTTAGTGTTACGAAAAAATTTAGTAGCATCACCTGTTGGAAATTTAGAGAACTCTTACGAAAGTATTTTACAAACTTTCTTTAGTGTATTCAAATATTTGTTCGATAAATTTTACTATACTTAAAATAGTTTTAGTCAATCTGTTTTGTTATGTAAAATCAACAAAGTGGATTTTGTTAAATTCACTCTTGTTATAGTAAAATTAACTATGAAAAGGGTTGACTATGGTAGTTCATTACTCAACCTACGCAACTTTAGTACATTCAACAATTCTTTTTTTTCAGTGTGTGTTACGTTGTACTGTGGGAAAATTCAATGTGTTTGTGACTTGATACTTAATAACTTATTTACTGCTTTGTTTTCTTCTCTTTCTTTAATGAATTTGTCGTCATCTGTCTTTGAATCAAAACCGATAGGTAAGGTACCGTGTATGTTCCGTGTGGTGCCGGACTTAAAGAATAGCACCACCCTTATCTCTTCTCATGGGTGTCGTAAAAGGCGACTAAGGGATTCACCAGCGGATGGGCAGCAGCGTTCTCTGAGTATTTAACCAACCAACTGCGATCGCCAACCCGCCTGCCAAGCGTGGCGATTATGGCATATCCCCCCCTTAATTGGGGGAGGCCTATGTCCAGTAGTGGACGTCTTTCGGCTGAAATAATGAAAAAAAAAATGATTAATTATTTTACAGTAATTCCATATATTCCTGCCTATTTGTTGTCTGGCACTATAAGTCTGTCATGCTCACTTAAATGTCTTGCTGATGGTGGTTAGTGTCGGGTCGTTAAGTTCCCTTCAATATGGTTTAGTTAAGCGATGGCTGATGCTCGCGTCATGCTCGTGAACGGGTGCCGTCTGTCGGGACAGGTCAGCTCCTACATACTATGGCAACTCTTCTTACGTTTATTTCTAAAGGCAATATTCTCACTTTTAAACTCTTGTTTATTTCTGACATTAACCTACATTATACTCACATTATTTGAATAAATTTGATGTAGTAAACAATAACCTATTTTAAAAAGAGTATATCCATGGAGTTTCTTGCGGGTTCTTCTCCATAGTACCCACAATTTGGAACCGTGCAACTTATTTGAAATAAAAAATATTTGAATTGAATTGAAAAAAAATGCGAAATCGGCACAATATGCGCATTTGGGCTAGCCTGTAATGATAGATGTATGTTGTGATAAATAAATGAATTTTCTTGGCAAACTTGTTATGGTTTAAGTGGATCATTCGCCTCTGATTACCAATTAATAAGGTTTTATTTATTTATTTATTTATCTATTTAAACTTCATGCAACATGTGTACATAGGCGGACTTAATGCCTTAGGCATTCTCTCCCAGTCAACCTTAGGGTGATACAGAGATGACAAGGCAGGTGCAATATTGATTCACGACACAAAACAAGATGAGAAATAAATTACCACTAAACAATAGATAAACATACATAGGTATATATATATAACATACAATAAGTACTAAATATATATAATAACAATAATAATAAGGTTTTCATATATAACCAATGCCACAGGATGTCTTTTACCAAACTGAAGCTCTTCAATGAAATATCTTTACATTTTAGTGGTAAAACGGACAGCTGTTTTAATTATCTGACAGTATGGTACACGTGTAATCTCACTAAAAGGTTTCTTAAATAATTTCGATGTACATGTTTCAGTATTTCTTTACCACAGATATAGATAGAATGGCCAAGTGAGCAGGGCGCGCATGCCAACACTCTCCACCATAGTGTGCAGGGCATTTCAAAGCCTTTCTCAGTAGGTACGCCTTATGACTTGTTTCTGTAAATACTGTAACAAAAACCCGCAAAAATGCCTTATTATGCTGTTTCTAACTGCAGAAATAACAAGTACATTTGATTTTTTTTTTTTTTTTAATAATGACGTCAATTGGGGCTCGTAGCGAAGCAACGACTGCGCGGATTGTACGATCTGCAAGGTTAAGCTGCACTTGCCGCGGTCAGTCTGTAGATGGGTGACCGTTTCGTTACACATCGAGACCCCTCCGTGCCTCGGAGAGCACGTTAAGTTGTCGGTCCCGGTTGTCATACGAATATCTATAGCAGTCGTTACGGGTAGTCAGAAGCCTGAAAGTCTGACAACTGGTCTAACCTCCGAATGTCAGTATTACCCAGTAACTGGGTTGCGGGGGTCTGATGGCAGTCGCTCCGTGTAAAATACTGATGTTCAGCCGCATCTGGCTAGACTGGAAGCCGACCCCAATATAATTGGGAAAAGGCTCGGAGGAGGATGATGATAATAATGACGTCAATATGGGAGGCGTAATTTGTTTGAAAGTTGTCACGCATGAATCGCAAGTAAAATTGTGATTACAACCATTCTATCTATTTCTTTGTTCTTTACCTTATTTATAAGACACTGTTACTGCTGCTACGGTGGGGTCTTAAAAACTTGGGAAGAAGGTCGTTTGGTGTATTATTTATTTATATTTATTTATATATGCTTTATTGTACACCATAAAAGACATTACATTGAATATGCAGTATACCAGGCCCCTCAGAAAGTATTGCGAAAAAAAGTTTTTATATATGGGAGACTGGCCAGTTATAATGTTTTTCGAAAATATGATTATTTATAAGTAAAAATAAGTAAGTTCCAATTTCAAAATTTCCCTCCACATTTTTTGCGAGTTAATTCAAAGTATTCTGTCTCACTGAAATATGGATCTGCGCCGGGAACATTTTAGAGCTATGATTTTATACGATTTCAAGTGTCGCCTGAAACCGGATGAATCGTACGATAGACTTCAAATGGCATTCATGGATGAAGGCCCTTCCAAGGCAACCGTGTATCGTTGGTATAACGAATTCAAGCGCGGTCGACCAACTTTGGGGGATGACGAAAGAAGCGGTCGCCCTTTGACGGCTGTTACCGAAGAAAACGTGCTAGCAGTGAAAAATTTAATCCAAGACAATAGGCGAATTACATATCAGGAGATTCAACACATATTGAAGATTGGATCGGGAAGCGTTCACGAGATTCTACACAGCCATCTTCGCGTGAGGAGGATAGTATCACGCTGGGTGCCGCACAACCTCACCGATGCTCAGAAGCAGGCCCGGGTGGAATGGTGCCGTGATATGCTTAACAAATTTGAAGCAGGCTCGTCTCGGCGTGTTTACGACATCGTTACAGGTGATGAGTCCTGGATTTATCAATACGACCCAGAAACCAAGCGCCAGTCGACTGTTTGGGTGTTTCAAAATGAGCCAACGCCTACCAAAGTGAAGCGATCTAGAAGCGGGGGTAAGATTTTGATCGCTAGCTTTTTTAATTTGACTGGCCACTTGGTATCAATTCCCTTACGGGATCAAAGAAGCATTAATGCCGAATGGTATACTACCAAATGTTTGCCAGAAGTTTTCTCTGTTATAAGCAACAAGCGACCAAACACAGGGCTCCGCGGGCTACTGCTCCACCACGACAATGCACCTGCGCACACCGCACTCAAAACGAGGGACTTCCTGGACAGCACGCCAGTCAAACTCCTGGGTCACCCTCCTTACAGCCCTGATCTAGCACCGTGTGACTTATTTTATTCCCAAAAATAAAAAATCAGCTCAAAGGGATACAATTTTCGTCGCCGGAAGATGCGCTGGCTGCGTTCGAGCAGGCTGTAAACGAGGTGTCTGCGGCGGACTGGAAAAAGTGTTTTGAAAACTGGTTTAGGCGCATGAATCTTTGTATAGAGGCTGGTGGAAAGTACTTTGAAAAGATTTGATAAAAATATATGTACGTATAGAACATTTTTTTTTAGTTTCGCAAAACTTTCTGAGTGTCCCACGTATATATATTGTATATGTATATATATATTGAGTATTATTACTTGGGTACCCACACTTAGCAAAGGTACATAAATAGATAGATAGAATATGCTTTATTGTACACCATAACAACTGCAATACCATCTAGGCAACAGCCTAGGTGGTATTGCAGTTGTCATGGGCAAAAGTAAGTGCTTAACATCAGGTGGGCCAGCTCGTTTCGCCATCCTATATTATAAAAAAAAAACATGAAAATAGCAGTAAACAGGAACAGGAACAACAACGACGTCTGTGGTCTAGTGGTTCGAGTGTCGGACTGCTGATCAAGAGGTCGTGGGTTCGATTCCCACAGAACACAAAAATTTGTGTGATGAACACAAAAATATGTACACATTTATGTATTATAAGTATGTATTTACGAAAAAAAAAGTATATTAGTATTATATGCATTGTCTAAACCCCATAGCACAAGCTCTGCTTAGTTTAGGACTAGATGGTGCCGTGTAAACATGTCCCAAAATATATATTTTTAAAAGGGTAAAGGGTGTAGGTCGAATAAACGTACCAATCTATACGAATGTGTGAGTTTTAATGAAGAGACCATACCATTATAGTATTAATGTATCGTTTTCCATGTCACGCTGCGAAAAACTGTCATTCTTTGTTGTGATTTGACGTTTATTGCAGTCAGCATCATACTACATACACACTAACTTATAAGTAGTCTGTAATACTAACTACCTACATACTGTAGGGGATGCCACCTTAGTGGCAGTTGACTGCTGCTAATTTAAACGATTGGATTTGATAGTAGAAATAGTTTATTCCGGTATTACTATGAAAACAAACAAAAAAAATATTTTATAAATTTGTATTGTATTGTATTGTTGTTTGGAAATTCTCAGTAGCAGCCCGGAGTCTGGATTTGTGCCCGGTCAATGGCAATAGGCTCGCCCCCTATTACATGGGACTATAACATAACTGGCGAAATGTGAGTGTCCTATACACCTCTGCCTACCCCTTCGGGGAAATACAGGCGTGATATTATGTTACTATGAAAACCTAAAATGCCACGCTAAAATGATGATTTTCATGTAAATGGAAAGCGAATGCATCCGGTTGCTGTCCGAATATGCACTGTAGGCCTAGTACGAGTTTGACACTTACCGATACTTCCATCGAATTCGACGACTTTCATTCATTAATCAGTAGCGCCCCTGGCGGATACGTGGAGGAACTAGTAGTTTATGAATGAAAATCGACGAAAACTATGAAAGTATTATAAAGTGTCAAACTCGTACTAGGCCCTGTAACGTAAAAAATATGGAAGAAAACACTTTTCACATCACAAACACGTTTAATTTAAGGTAAAAAATAACGGGTCGAAATATTTTTTTAAAATGTACAAAAGGGTAAAAAAAAGATACTTCGAAAAAAAAAGGCACTGCAGAGTCGAGATTTTACATATAGATTGACCGGGATGTTAATCGAGCTAAACACAAACTGTCTCGAAAAAAATAAAAGATTGCATGCAACGTTTCGTTTTTTCGTCCCCTTACATAAAATAAAATATCATATACCGCGGATGGCAAGAAATGTAAAACTAAACAGGAAAAAAATACGCTGCTATATACCACTACTATAAAAGAAAATAAAAGTGAGGTCTTGAAATAAACTGCTGTCCTTGTGAAGATGGTAGGGATTTCGCACTCCCGGAAGGCAATTTGGGTGGAGTACAGCGACGAAGATTTGGCTCTTTCTTCCTCAAATCTTCCGTCCTGGACCCTCAGCAACACTGCTTTGGTGCCGGATCAAAACCAGGCCCCATGCAGCTGGTCCCACGGGGTGAAGCCGAAACCCGGCTTGTGTACTAATATGAACGTCAAAATAACAGGAGAGAACAAACTGACATCGACACCTTTTTACAAGTACAAAATGTAGCCGACTGGATAACCAAACAACGGTGTAAAACCGGACAATTATGATCACATCAGCAAAATTTTGGTGTAAATGAACGAACACAAGAAGAAAACCAGTTCTGATGGCTACCAAATCTGCAAAGACGCGCTTTGAAAATAAAAAATTGACGATAGAAATTTACGAAATCGAAGTTCAAAAATGACACGCCAAGTGAA
Source organism: Asteroscopus sphinx (assembly GCA_949699075.1). Classification (NCBI taxonomy): domain Eukaryota; kingdom Metazoa; phylum Arthropoda; class Insecta; order Lepidoptera; family Noctuidae; genus Asteroscopus; species Asteroscopus sphinx. The sequence goes on from OX453006.1 coordinate 1,215,259, forward strand.
TTTTTATAAAGAATTTACAAAAAAAGGTAGTAATAAAAAAATGCAAAAAGTTTTTATCCGTAGCGGGTTAACGCTACAGTACCCCTTTTCCAACAAAAAAAAAAACTGTGGCAACCCTGAAAGGATGTGACAACCCTAAAAGGATGTGACAACCCTAAAAGGATGTGACAACCCTAAAAGGATGTGACAACCCTAAAAGGATGTGACAACCCTAAGGATGTGACAACCCTAAAAGGATGTGACAACCCTAAAAGGATGTGACAACCCTGAGTTAATGTATTATTTATTAAAGGAGTGAGCCAACACAAAGTGAAAGACCAAACAAAAGAAAAGTGGCATCTCCAAAAGGAGTGATAACACGAAAAAAAAAAAAAAAAAAAAAACCTAAGACCTTACTGAAATTAAATAAACCTTGTTAAATAAACTAACTTAAATTAAACTAACTTAGTACAAATATACTTTAATATATAAACTAAATTACTCTAATTAACAACAACGAAGTGCAGCAGAAACTGAATAAAAATGAAAGTTGACCTTCACCTAAACGTTATCAGTGCGAGCTTCAGATGCGTCGCGAATAACGGAAAACATTAAAGCTAGGAAATGATAAATCACATTAGACCAAACTGACCAAATTATAGTTTGGAGATCCCTAAATAATAAGAAAAAAATAAAAATAAACGAAACTTCAAACAAAAAATTCCGTCTAAGGAAAATACTAGCGGCTTCAGTCAAAAAATATACGACCTCAGTCAAAGATACGACTCCAGTCAAACAAAACAACACGGAGTCAACGAATAAGTATTAAAACAAGAGAGGAAATAAATAAATTCCAGATGTGAAATTAAATAGTAAACGAATGTCCTACAGGGTGTGGTGTAACTTTCACCAGATAAAAGGATGACATATCGAAAAATAATTTATAGTGAATTATTCAAAAGAATTAGAATATATCACATAACAGAAGGTTCGAAAGTGAGAGGACAACTTGTAATAGGATAAATATACAAAGGGAGGGAATTCTTAAGTTATTAACCAAGAGGAAATCCTGTAACATTGGATAGATTACTAAATGAAACTCAAAATTCAAGTGAAATGAGTGTCTAAACAATAGAAAAAATTATACCGACTCTAAACAGAACGATTGATAGCGCCACCTAGCGGCGTAAGATTAAACAATTAAATAACCGGTCATGAAAATAGTTCAAGACACAACCGCTAGATGTCGCTATTTAGTTGATTATAATAATCGAAATATTTATTTCAAAAATTAATTTATAATTTTAAGAAGTTAGAGTTAAAGTAATTCTTATGGTCTTATTGAACAGATTGAATCATTTAAGAATATCTTTAATATGATATTGTCCAGAATGAACAGAATCACAGTCTTGAAGGACATAAGTGGTTCTAGAAACGACCCTAATAACACGGCATTTAATAAAGCGGGGAGCGAGTTTACCAGAAAAGTATTCAGCAGATGAAGATTTAGAAAAATTACGCCTCCATACAATGTCACCAACGTTAAGTGTAACCGCTGTACGGTTCGCGTTATACGTTCGAGAATTTCGGAGAAAGGCAGTAGAGAGATTGTCAGCTACTTTCGCATAAACATCGGCTAGGGAAGTTAGATTCTTAGCGTGTATTTCCCGACATCCAGCTAAATTATTGCTTGGGGTCTGGCTAATAGCGCGGGATGAATCCATACAGACTTCTCTACCGAATATGAGAAAGTTTGGCGTAAAACCAGTGGCTAAATTAAGACAAGAATTGAGATATAGTTTGACTTTAGGCAACATCTTTGCCCAATTCCTTTGGTTCTCGCCAACCAAAATGCTCAAACACGTAATGACACTTTGGTTATAGCGTTCAACCGTATTGGCCTGTGGTGTATAATATGGGGTAAATGACGGGGAATCAATGTGAAAAGACCTAAGATAGTTTAAAAACTGATTACTACGAAAAACGGTAGCATTGTCACAGAGAATAGACCGTGGAACACCAAAATTAAAAAATATTTCAGATTCCAGAGCTTTAATAACTGAACTGGTGTCAACCTTCTTAAGGGGAACAAGCCAGACATATTTAGAAAAAACATCAACCATAGATAAAATGTATTTGAACCCATAATAAGCGATTGGTAATGGGCCTATGATATCGATTGAAATCATTTGTAAAGGCAAGGAAACCACCTTGGGGTAACACATAAGACCACGGGGTTGAGTATTAGCGATCTTATAAGCTTTACATACATCACATTGCTTAAGAGCCGTGGTTACATCCCGAAACATGTTCGGCCAATAGAAAATTTCCTTGAGTTTATGATAAGTCTTGGTTACTCCAGGATGTATCGAAGGAGGATTATTATGTACTTCCCAAATCGCGGATGGAACCTTTTCAGCAGGTAAAACTACACGCCAAGGATCAGGACACAAAGGAGTAATGATCGGCATGCGTCTTAAGAGAGCACCGTTCCGAATGGCGTATGCAGGAAACATTTGTGGAGTATCTCGAGCACCAACATAAACCCTTTTATACCATCTATCATTAGTATGTTCAGGACCTTGATCAAATGTAACCGGACTTGCGTACATCCTAGATAAAGCATCAGGTACGACGTGTTGCGAACCCTTACGGTGAACGATATCAAAAGTATATTGGGAGATAATAGTAGCCCATCGAGCTAAACGGCCGGAAGGATTATGAAGCGTGAGGAGCCATTTCAAGGCCATGTGATCAGTTATAACACTAAACTTCATTCCATCTAAATAACACCGAAAATGCTTAATAGAATCAAGTACAGACAAAAGTTCGCGCTCAGTAGTACTATAATTGCGTTCAGCTTTGGAAAATAAGCGGGAATAATAAGCGATAGGGTGTTCAACATTATCAATCTTTTGTGAAAGAACTGAACCGAGACCAACCGCTGACGCATCACACTGCAAAAAGAATGGTTTCGAGAAATCCGGACAAGCCATAACCGGTGTATTGATTAACGCGACCTTTAATTTGGTAAATGCGTCTTCGGCGGCATTATCCCAATTTATAAGATCACGACCTTTCTTTTTTCCAATAAGGGCAGTGAGTGGAGCTATTATAGAAGAAAAACCATCAACAAAGCGTCTATAATAGGAACACATTCCAATAAAACCACGTAGTGACTTAGCTGTAGTAGGGGTTGGATAGTCCCTAATGGCATCAAGCTTGCTGGGGTCAGTTTGTAAACCCTTCTCATTTACAATATAACCCAAATATTTTAGTTCGCTTTTACAAAATTCGCATTTTTTAAGATTAATAGATAAACCGGCTTCCTTAAGACGGTTTAGAACCTTTCTAAGGAGCGCGACGTGACTGTGAAAGTCTTTTGAAATCAGAATTAAGTCATCAACGTAACCGAAAACACAGTTATCACTGGTAGAAGTGAATTCAAAATTAACAATCATATCGGTAAGACGTTGCATCTCAGAGGCTGCATTTGTGAGACCAAATGGCATTCTGACAAACTCGAATAAACCACGTTGAGGAACTATAAAAGCAGTTTTCTCACAGCTCTCATCATCAGCAAGAGGGATCTGCCAAAAAGCACTTCTAAAATCAAGCGAGCTTATATATCTTGCGCCGCGAAGGTTGTCAAGGATATCGTGAATACGAGGGAGAGGATAAGAATCCCTCGTAGTAACGCTATTCAATTTCCTACTGTCAACGCAGAAACGAACGGACCCATCCTTCTTAGTTACCATAACCACTGGACTAGCCCACGGAGAACGAGAGGGACGAATGACACCCACCTCCAGCATCTTATCAATCTCCTCGTTGAGGATCTTTAATTTAACAGGAGAAAGAGGGTAAAACCTTTGTCTAATTGGTGGTCCACATGTGTTAATCTTGTGTGATAACCAAGTAGTCTTACCCAGACCAATCTTGTCAGATGAAATGACTTCGAACTCATCAATGACCTGTTGAAGACATAGTTCTTGTTCAGGTAATAGAACGTTACGCGGATGTACGTAACGAACCTCACTAATACAAGAAACCTGAGGAAGGCAGTGGTTGTCGGAAGGAAGGTACATATTGCCTTTGATATTTTTGTTAAAAGCTTGACTAAAAACGGAAGTTAAACCAAACTTATTCCAGAATTCAATACCTAGAATAACAGAAGAAGACATAGAACGAGCTACTAAAAATTCATGGACAAAAGTTGTATCATTAAACTTAACTGGGAGATAAATTGTTCCCAAAATATCAATAGGAGAGTTATTAGCAGAAATAACACGAGGGCATGAATCGTTTTTACCCAGAGAGATACCTAGTTGCTGGGTAAAACAATCACTAATAAGGGACATTTGTGCTCCAGAGTCAAGTAACGCTTTAATGACACGGTTACACAATAAAATCTCGATAAACGGTCGGTTATCAGACGAATCGGACGTTATCACCGGTGACACTGTACGGAGCAATGCGTGTCGCCGGTGGATTAAACATTTTTTGGATTGCATTTAGGGCAATCACGGGTTATAAAACCAGGCGTGTGGCACTTAAAGCACAGCATACCAGGGAAGTCAGGACAAGTACGATAGGGATGTCCTGTTTTATTACATTTTGGGCACATTTGCGATTGGGTGGTAGTGCTCGAAGCAAATTTAGTCGTTTCGGGTAAAAAGCTTTCGAAATGTGAAGTCATATCAATAAGAGAGTCCATATCAGTAAATTTATGAATCGATAGACACGGGAAGTATCTGGAATGCATGTTATGTATAATAATTTCCAAAAGATCTGACTCATTGACCGGTTTGCGTAAGGAGTCATTCAGTTGAGAAATCCTTATAACAAAATCTTTAACAGTTTGATCAGGTTTTTGCTTTAGATTCCTGACCTGTTGCTCGGTTTTAAATTCAAAATCTACAGAACCGAAAGTCTTTACAAAATACTGTTTAAGTTCCAGATACGTTAAATCAGATCGGCGGATCGACCTATAATAAGTTAATGCGACTCCGGACAAAACTTCGTGGAAGCGTTTCAAAAGGTATCCGTCAGACAAATCATCCGCTTCCTTCTGTTCCTCAATACTCAAGAAAAATTGCCGAACACACGTACTACCATCATAAACAATTTGCCACTTTTTAAGTGAAAATCGTTTTTGGACGTAAACCGGACAGTCTTCCGATTTCATTGGAGAAGGAAGCAAAGAATGACTAGAACCATGCGTTGTCCTAGGTGGAATCGGTGGTGGTCTGGAAATAATAGGACTTTCGCGAAGAGGAGTCTCACAGATAGGAGCTTCTTCTGCCATGTTTAATTACAAAAAGGGTAAACAAGAAGTAGGTCGGACCTAAGAACTAAATAAGAAATAGACTCAAACAACCGTGCAAACAGCTTACCTTTGGTCACGACGCCTAAACATCCACACACCAAACACACGCTACGGGAAACTAACTAAGACTAACAACAGGATCAGAATAAAATTCGGGTTAAAATTATTATTTGGAAGGAATAATAAAAGAGTTCAATATTGGGAATAGTTACAAGGTTAGTATTAAAAATTGTATTTCACAAACAATGTATTAAAGCAAAGTATGTTGACTTCTTCAAGCAATTTCGTGAAATGAGAAACAATAAATGGATCTTTCGAGAAACACGCAATTCCTTCAACTTCTATTCGGGACTCTGTACGACTCTAATACCTGAAACATAGAAAGAAAAAAAAACAATTGAAATTTTGCTCGCTAGGAGCACCACACACGAAATAACAAAAAAATAAAATTATATCAGTATTAATAAATATTAAATACTTACTTTAAATTCGGGCGCCAATTTGTAACGTAAAAAATATGGAAGAAAACACTTTTCACATCACAAACACGTTTAATTTAAGGTAAAAAATAACGGGTCGAAATATTTTTTTAAAATGTACAAAAGGGTAAAAAAAAGATACTTCGAAAAAAAAAGGCACTGCAGAGTCGAGATTTTACATATAGATTGACCGGGATGTTAATCGAGCTAAACACAAACTGTCTCGAAAAAAATAAAAGATTGCATGCAACGTTTCGTTTTTTCGTCCCCTTACATAAAATAAAATATCATATACCGCGGATGGCAAGAAATGTAAAACTAAACAGGAAAAAAATACGCTGCTATATACCACTACTATAAAAGAAAATAAAAGTGAGGTCTTGAAATAAACTGCTGTCCTTGTGAAGATGGTAGGGATTTCGCACTCCCGGAAGGCAATTTGGGTGGAGTACAGCGACGAAGATTTGGCTCTTTCTTCCTCAAATCTTCCGTCCTGGACCCTCAGCAACACTGCTTTGGTGCCGGATCAAAACCAGGCCCCATGCAGCTGGTCCCACGGGGTGAAGCCGAAACCCGGCTTGTGTACTAATATGAACGTCAAAATAACAGGAGAGAACAAACTGACATCGACACCTTTTTACAAGTACAAAATGTAGCCGACTGGATAACCAAACAACGGTGTAAAACCGGACAATTATGATCACATCAGCAAAATTTTGGTGTAAATGAACGAACACAAGAAGAAAACCAGTTCTGATGGCTACCAAATCTGCAAAGACGCGCTTTGAAAATAAAAAATTGACGATAGAAATTTACGAAATCGAAGTTCAAAAATGACACGCCAAGTGAATTTTTATAAAGAATTTACAAAAAAAGGTAGTAATAAAAAAATGCAAAAAGTTTTTATCCGTAGCGGGTTAACGCTACAGCCCCCTGATGTCGGCGCGCACTCGACGCGGCCTAATTGATTAGCTAGATCAGCAAACGGGTGTTCGAATTATATCGAACACATAGGTACTATAACCAGAGATTACTTATAAGGTACTACGTAATATAACCACAGTATAATTATCTGTTCTATACAGTGGTTCGACAAAAACTGTTATTTGACAGTTTTTAAAGGCAACTCGGGATATTGTTTTACAGTTTTGAAGGCAGTTTGGGTTGGACACTTAACTCTTGCGTTGGATGACTTTTTGGAGTGGCTAGACTGTGTTATGACTATGACATTACGTCATGCGAGCGTTAAAGAAAGCAAGGTGCTTGAAAATTTTCCGAAAATGTAGATGAATGACCAATTTCTATGTGGAAGACTACCAGAATATCAAATTAGACTTTTGTGATCTCTGCTGTTATCAAAGAAATAGCCCTGTTGCCCGGAATTTGCATTTAACGCTTAGAATTATGACCCTTACAATCTCAAAACTTAAATAAAATGATAGCAAACAGCTGCCACACCCAATTCCAGTCTCCAACCAGCCACTCCTAAAATAAAACCCTTTAATCCAGCTAAAACCAAGTTTAATATAAAAGACACTACCATTATTAAAGCAACCATATCTACGACAGTATAGCCCACTCCATTACCAAGAGAGCTTTCTCAGTGAGAGCCATCAAAGAAAAATAATCCATCTGAAAACACTTGACACAGTTGGGCGGCCCCGCCCATCCGCCCGCCCACCATCACGCCACGCCCAGCCATCTTGGAGCCTCCACAAGCTTTGGTTTTTCCCGCAGAACTTGGACTGTATATTTTAAGTAAAGTTATCTTTGTCCTGAATTACTTTTCCGCTAACATCGGTTGTCTGAAAGGTGTATTTTATGAAAGTTGTTTACTTTGCCGACGTAGTTAATGTTGGAGTTTGTCTTGGCAGGATTTCAGTAGCGTCTAGGTTTATTTAGTTTTTGTCTAGAAAATTAGAAGAAGTATAAGATCAATAGTTTGAATCTGCCACGCCTTAAGGGGAATGTATCAGCCAAGTGGCGCCCCCATCAGTAAAAAAAATATTACTAGCTGAATACATCATTTATCGAAAATTCGTTTTTAAAGATTGAAGTACAGGTAGGTACGTGGGACACTCAGAAAGTTTTGCGAAACTAAAAAAAATTGTTCTATACGTACATATATTTTTATCAAATCTTTTCAAAGTACTTTCCACCAGCCTCTATACAAAGATTCATGCGCCTAAACCAGTTTTCAAAACACTTTTTCCAGTCCGCCGCAGACACCTCGTTTACAGCCTGCTCGAACGCAGCCAGCGCATCTTCCGGCGACGAAAATTGTATCCCTTTGAGCTGATTTTTTATTTTTGGGAATAAAAAGAAGTCACACGGTGCTAGATCAGGGCTGTAAGGAGGGTGACCCAGGAGTTTGACTGGCGTGCTGTCCAGGAAGTCCCTCGTTTTGAGTGCGGTGTGCGCAGGTGCATTGTCGTGGTGGAGCAGTAGCCCGCGGAGCCCTGTGTTTGGTCGCTTGTTGCTTATAACAGAGAAAACTTCTGGCAAACATTTGGTAGTATACCATTCGGCATTAATGCTTCTTTGATCCCGTAAGGGAATTGATACCAAGTGGCCAGTCAAATTAAAAAAGCTAGCGATCAAAATCTTACCCCCGCTTCTAGATCGCTTCACTTTGGTAGGCGTTGGCTCATTTTGAAACACCCAAACAGTCGACTGGCGCTTGGTTTCTGGGTCGTATTGATAAATCCAGGACTCATCACCTGTAACGATGTCGTAAACACGCCGAGACGAGCCTGCTTCAAATTTGTTAAGCATATCACGGCACCATTCCACCCGGGCCTGCTTCTGAGCATCGGTGAGGTTGTGCGGCACCCAGCGTGATACTATCCTCCTCACGCGAAGATGGCTGTGTAGAATCTCGTGAACGCTTCCCGATCCAATCTTCAATATGTGTTGAATCTCCTGATATGTAATTCGCCTATTGTCTTGGATTAAATTTTTCACTGCTAGCACGTTTTCTTCGGTAACAGCCGTCAAAGGGCGACCGCTTCTTTCGTCATCCCCCAAAGTTGGTCGACCGCGCTTGAATTCGTTATACCAACGATACACGGTTGCCTTGGAAGGGCCTTCATCCATGAATGCCATTTGAAGTCTATCGTACGATTCATCCGGTTTCAGGCGACACTTGAAATCGTATAAAATCATAGCTCTAAAATTTTCCCGGCGCAGATCCATATTTCAGTGAGACACAATACTTTGAATTAACTCGCAAAAAATGTGGAGGGAAATTTTGAAATTGGAACTTACTTATTTTTACTTATAAATAATCATATTTTCGAAAAACATTATAACTGGCCAGTCTCCCATATATAAAAACTTTTTGTCGCAATACTTTCTGAGGGGCCTGGTACTTTAGTTAAATCAGAAACTATTAATTCTGTAAAATATAGTTCGCTATAGTTGTAGATAGAAAAAATGCCAAATGTGGCCGTTTTTCGCACTTTTTCTATCTACAACTACAGCGAAGTATAATTTACTTAAATTATGAGTTTTTGAGAATTTAAAGTATGAGTTAATAGTTTCTGATTTAACTACAGTACCTGTACTTCAATCATTAAAAACGAATTTTCGATAAATGATGTATTCAGCGAGTAATAATATTTTTACTGATGGGGGCGCCACTTGGCTGCTACATTCCCCTTAATATAAGAATTATTTCTAGACTCGGGGACTGAAAAGCATAAAGCACATAGTCAAATCTTACCCAGAAGTGAAAAGCACAAAGCACATAGTCAAATCTTACTCAGAAGTGAAAAGTACACAGCATAAAGTCAAATCTTACTCAGAAGTGAAAAGCACAAAGCACATAGTCAAATCTTACTCAGAAGTGAAAAGCACAAAGCACATAGTCAAATCTTACTCAGAAGTGAAAAGCACTAAGTCTCTTATGAGATTTAACTCAAGTGCTTTTCACTTCCGAGTCTAGATTTATGCTAGACCGTATAGAGGGTGTGAGGCAAGGACAAGGCACAGACGAGGCACCGACGCCACAATGCTGCGTATAATTTATTTGGACTAGGTAGTTCACATTGCACCGAGCCGAGTTCACGTCTCGAACGAGTCGCTGTCTTTGTTGCTTGGTGAATTTGGACTCGGCTTGGACCCGGCACGGCCTAGTATAGGTAAATAATTTAAAATCCTTTCAGCGATGGCGACACTGGCTAAAATCGAGCATACGCTCACGTTTACTCGCGTAAATGAAATAAGCAGCTCGACTTAAATTAATTATAAATGATAGCAAAGATAGGCAGCATCATCCTCCTGTACCCTAATAACAACTGCAATCACCAATTCGTATGCGAAGCGTGATGAAAGCAGCATGTATCACCATAATTTATTAGTAGTCTTTTAGGTTATCGTGGAACAGCACATTCAAAACTAAATTGCTCTCATGTCTGGAGGTAACAGGGATCGCCGTTGACTGGCACATCATGTCCTCAAAGAAGACATCATCAACATCAATGGTGGTTCATGTTTAATAATTAGTGGACAGCGTTCACGAACTGATTATTTGATAGCTCACACTGGTCCTTAACAGATCCCACATAGTTATAATTAAATTAGAATCCATTATTCTGCGAACTTGTTTATTATTTCAAAACTTCACGTCGATCCAAGCGTATTGGCAAAGAGGTAACTTTAATTCGTAGAGTTCTGGATCAACTTTAGATACTGTATACAAAATAATTCCATAAAATATTTCGAGGACATAGCGGTTGGTTCTCCGACAAACAATAATTTTATATGGCGGTCACCAGCTGCCAACACATTTATATGGTGTAGGTACAGATGCAAGTCTACAGAAACCTAAAGAAATACATATTACCTACGTCTTAAGTCAAAAGTTAGTCTTTAGTTGGTTAATGAACAAAAAAACAAAAAAAACGCCGAAGTGCAGTCTTCCAGTAAAATACTTTTCTCTAGGACGCTGAACATCGGTTGCATCCTAAAAGCGTAACACTGCACATTCCGATACAATATTTCTGTTTTAATTTGTTTTAATTAAATATCAGCTGTTTTTCCCCTCGTAGATTATAAGGATTGACTTATAAACAGGCTAAAAACTAAATGATAGTACAGTTATTATTATTGTCACTAATTGCCGTAGTAAAAATCAGGAAAAAGTTAGTAGGTACCTACTAGATCGCCATATCACCTGAGCAAATAACTGATTAGTTCAAACTTAAAACAAATACAACCCCAAGCTCTTTGAAACGCTAAAATAAACAACCTTCACGAAAAATACATCAAAAGCCGTAAAAAATTACTTTACTCTCTACACGTTGGGAGATCGTCCATCGAAAATACGTGATCAAAACGTTGAACAAACTCAATCCCCAAAGAAAAACACCGGTAGATTGCGAGCTTTCATCGCAAAGCGAGAGATATCAAAAAATACATCGGACGCCCGCTCCGCGCTTTATTAAGAATAAATTTAGGGAGGACGAAGAGGACCATGGGTGGTCTGAGTGAGGAGAGATGAGCGGTTTGGAGAAAAATCTAAAGGTTGCCTTTGAAAAATATGAAGACGATCGTTGGCACTCATGTGGAATAGAAAAGAAGCCAAATTACAATTGTAGCATAATTATCGTAAACTGCTTCTACCATTATCTTGATAAAATCGATATGAATGAGTCTGAAGGTCTCAAAGTCTCAACCTAAATGCAATTAATTAAAGCTTAAAAAATAGCCAAGTGAAGTCAGACACGCGCACTGAGGATTTCGTTCCGTACCATCACACTACCTAACTGTTATAATATTTTTTGTATTTGCCATCATAGAAGCCATCACACATATTTTGATTTCAACTAGGTACCTATTACAAAAAAAGTAAAGGAAACAGCCCTGTGACAGATAGACAGATGGATAGACGACATAAAGCTTAGTAAAAAGCATCCATTGGCGCACCGTTTGTGTACAGAACCCTTGAAATTAGAAAAGATCCTGCCTGCACTTGATAAAAAAATAACTCCAATTGAAACATACAGAAAACTTTTTTATGTATCCTCATCGTCATTATTGTCCTTAAACATCAAATTTGAACATGAATTTCTATCATCTAGAAATTAATACCTTACATACTATGAGAAGATGATGTCTTTCTATTAGAATTTTATGCCGTTCTTGCACAGACCACTAGAGGCTTACTGGTCTGTGCGTTCTTGCCAAGATAACAAAAAGTTTATGTATGTTAGCATCCCGCCCCGCTACCAGCTTAACTGCAAACCCCGCTACCGCTTATCCCTCACAACTCAATAGTGCGAGGTGCCTATCTTCAGACTAATGCATTTATGCAACAGACGCTCGGCAGGATCGATACAGCGCGTAATTTCACGAAAATATTGTGGGAACCTTTTGTTTCTTACTTTGTTACTTTTATATTTGAAGGAGGGTATAGTTTGGGCGGTTTATCACCTCTCAATTTCAGTTAGGAGGCTTAAGGTAGTCTATGAACGTGGGTAAACGAAAGGACGTGAAAATTTATGCACTGTTTTTGACCAATTTTGAGGAAATACTTCGTTCGTTGATGTTTAACTGTCTCCTATAATGAACTGATGAACGCCTCGTATAAAAACTCAACAGAGGATTTGAAACGTCTAAATAATATGTCAAAGGATGTATTGATATTTCAAGCAAAAGATTAAAGTGGGTCCCTTATTATCCCATTATTTTAACGCATTTACGCATGCTAAGCGATATCTAAAGCTATACCTAAATGATCGAAAGAAAAATTCGCTCACAAGCAGGATTCGAAACTGCGTACCAGAACTTGGGTTAGTCAGTTAGCTGACTGAACCTGTTTTTATCCAGAAGTCGCAGTTTCAAATGCAGCTCGTGAGCGTATTTTTCTTTCCACAATTTATATCTTTAGGTACCTATAAAGTGATGCATAATAATAATATAATAATTATTGATATTTGTTTTATTGGGTTTTTTCATTAGGAAATTCTCAGTAGCAGCCCGGACTACGGATTTGTGCCCGGTTAATGGCGATAGGCTCGCCCCCTATTACAAGGGACTTTAACATAACTGGCGAAATGTGGGTTTACTATACACCTCTGTCTACCCCTTCGGAGATACAGGCGTGATGTTATGTTATGTTGTTATTTGAATTGGTTTTACAAAGCACTATTAAATGCAAAAGAAAAGAGAAATTTTGAAGCGCATACGTCCTATAGGGTCATCGTATTAATCAAACAAGCCTATTACATACACCGCTAGACAAGGGTCTTAATATTCACCAACATTTAGGTACTGAAGCCCACAGACAGTATATAATATAGACGAAATGCTGCGAACAATCATAATGAAGCCAACAAAACCGTACTCCGTACAAACCAGCGATCACGCATACACATGCATTTGAAACCGTGCTCACCTCTCTCAGTATACATGTCGCAGCATCGTCCAGTAAGCATCGCGAAAACAAATACCCTTCAGGCCTTGGACGAATAAAAAAGGCGAACGGAATCTCTCTAGACAAAAAGTGAGGCATCCATAGTAAGACGGCTCGCTTAAAAGTACGGGCTGGCACGCTTACATGCACACCCATAGTAAGACAAAAAGCCACGATTACGCAACAAATCTCGTGTGACGGTAGTCGTAGAGTCATAAATAAAATAACAATATATATCTGGTGTGTTAAAATTATGTCGAAATTATAGTGAGTTTAGGAAAAAACTAAGTCCTTCAATATTTTCTTAGCGAGATTGCGTTCGCCATTTTTATTCGTCCGAGCTTCAGGCACATGTGTGTGCGTGAGCACTGGTTTGTACACGAATGAGCATGGAATTTTTTGGCTTCACTTTAATTGTTCGCAGTACTTCGTCTATATTTTTTACTATGTCTGTGCTGGACCCATAAAACAATCAATCAACGTCTCATTTGTATAACTTGGATAGTTAACTAAAGTGCCCACTCCACAAAAGCGACGATACATGCACGAAAATAAGCCAAATACATATATTCGCAGTAAATTTCCCGTACACAATCGAAAGCCTGACCCAAATTCACCGTAAAAATATACGCAAACACAAGACAGATACGATCCTACAGCTAGGTATGTATGGACAAATAAAAGTTTCCTTTTACTTGGCAATAGATGAAAAATAAATAAAAAGGAAGGTAGAAGTGAAACAAGGCAGTCTTAACAAGTTGCAAGTAAATCGGATTTGAGAGGGCATTTGAATAAGAGGCAAAGCAGAATTTGAATAGCTCTCGAGAGTTTTGTTGCTAAAAATAACAATAGAGGAAATAAAATGTTCGATTGTTTCGTGCGTAATTCCGAAGCGTAGACGCTGCTCTGAGGATGCTTATCGGAGTAAATCTACAGGAATGTATGTTATTTTAAGCGCATGAAGATCGATTTCTTTTTATATCCGCCAGCATAGAATAATTAGGTTTAAAACCACGCGGAGTGAAGCAAATACATGTTGGTCTTAAAACCTTTAAAACTACCTACTAACATGGTTTTTAAGAAAATTGTTACTAACACAAATGGGGATTCTCCGAATAAATAAATGAATTGAATTGAATTAAAAGGCTATGTCAGTTTAGCTTACACGCGTCTATGTGTGTGTCGGCGAACATTTTACGTGCCGCTTGCGGGCACACATCGGCTGCTTTAGTACTTCAACTTTGAGCGGAAGTTTAAATGAAACTATCACTTATAAGTCAGCCAGATAACATTACGGAATATTGTCATAATCAAGACGGGTGGAAATCTCTTACGACCACTAATGCAAAAATAAGATCATGAAAAGAGAATTTACTTATTCTTTGTGGACGATTTTATGGCAAAGACGACACACACAACAATTAAAATTATTATAAAAAAAATGCTACAATTTTTCATACATAACATAACATCACGCCTGTATTTCCCCGAAGGGGTAGGCAGAGGTGTAATAGTACACCCACATTTCGCCAGTTATGTTGTAAGTCCCATGTAATAGGGGGCGAGCCTATTGCCATTAACCGGGCACAAATCCAGACTCCAGGCTGCTACTGAGAATTTCCTAATGAAAAAACCCAATTACACTGCCCGACCCAGGAATCGAACCCAGGACCCCATGCTCAGCAGTCGCGCTTGCGACCACTAGACCAACGAGGCAGTCATGTGATGTTATGTTTCATACAGTTCTGAGCTATTTTTAATGTTTTAAGTTCCTATCTAGCTCATCGGGAAGTTACTTTAAAACCAATTGCATTTGTATCGAACAGACAAACAGACAGACAAGAAACCGAGTTTGGTAATAAACAAGGTCTAAAGATCCCTCCCCTCCGCCCGTTGCTCAAACGTTGTCATCATCATCATCCTCCGAGCCTTTTCCCAATTATATTGGGGTCGGCTTCCAGTCTAGCCAGATGCGGCTGAACACCAGTATTTTACACGGAGCGACTGCCATCAGACCCCCGCAACCCAGTTACTGGGTAATACTAACATTCGGAGGTTAGACCAGTTGTCAGACTTTCAGTCTTCTGACTACCCGTAACGACTGCCATAGATATTCGTATGACATCCGGGACCGACAGCTTAACGTGCTCTCCGAGGCACGGAGGGGTCTCGATGTGTAACGAAACAGTCACCCATCCACAGACTGACCGCGGCAAGTGCAGCTTAACCTTGCAGATCGTACAATCCGCGCAGTCGTTGCATCGCTACGAGCCCCTCAAACGTTGTAATTATGTTAATTAGTGTGAACCTATGCAAATTATATTTCCTCAGTCTTATCTAAAATTACAGTAAAGTTATCAGTTTATAAGTTTAGAGGTAATTATGGAGAAAACAAATGTAAAAAAATAAAATAGGTACTTAATGGTTCAAATTGGTTCAATGGTTCGGCCATTGCATTTGTACAGATTGAAAGTAAATTTATCATTCTTGCTGGCCTCTCCTCTAATAATTATTAATTGTAGGTAAGTATCTACTTCTTCTTCTTCGTGTCGACGGTACAAAAAATTACTGATAGTGGCACAGTAATCACACGCTGCTGGCCCAGAAATTTGCCACGTCTTGTGCGTTGTCTGTGGCATCGATACGGTCACTCAATGTGCAAGTGCTTGGACACAAGGAGCAGCATAGCAAGTGTGACATTGATTGAGGATCAATGCCACACATGCAGGCTGTAGCTGTTTGGTCTATATAGCCCCACTTGCTCATGTTAAGCCTGCATCTGCCTACCTGGGTCCGCAATCTATTTAGGGACTTCCATATAGGCCAGGGGAGTTTATACCCTACAGGAAGTCTCTCACTGGGTTGGATGTAGTGTGCAGGTGGAGGTAATTTTTCCAGCCACAGTTTTCGACGAGCTTCAGCTGGAGAACCTACGAAGTAAGTAACCTAAGTAGTAGTATCTAGTAAGTATCTACTGCTATTACAAAAGACAAATACATTTCCATAGAATAATTTATAACACCAAAGCAGGTGATCAGATTTTTTTTCTTCTAATAATACGCAGTACGATCACGGTAGTTAAGGTACGGTAGGTTTTGATAAGACTTCAAATAATTATTTATTCATCATATTCTTTATTGTAAATACACCAAACGAAAACAAAGACAGTAGTAGATGATAATTCAGCTTAGTGGTACAACTATGGCGAACAATAACTAAGCTAGCACAAATTAATAACAAGCAATATCGTTACCGATCAATCCTTTCAAGCTTAACCTAAAGAAACGAACAAAAAGCTTGAACATAAGCAATAATGTATACCGATCAATCGCATTACCTTTCAAGCATAACCCAGTTGCGAAGCTTATTAAAATAATCGACTTGCTTATAATATGGGGTGGCGTAGCTGCGTAGGTACAATAGAAGCGAAAGAACGAAGTCACTTCCGACGCCAGTTCTATACCTGTTGGTTTTATCATAATGAACGCATTTAGCCTAATTAGTTATGTGGAGCCAATGTTGGCTGGTATGGAACAAAATATTGTTGCCTCATGTCACACAAGTATATTATACTGTATACCCCATTTTCTGTCCAGTTCATTCTTGTCCATCCTAAGGTTGCCTGGAAGAAATCGCTGATCGCGATAAGGCCGCCATTTGTACAATAGTTTAAATGCATATTCAATGTAATGTTTTTTATGGTGTACAATAAAGCATATATAAATAAGTAAATAAATAAATATATTACGCCTGTTTCCCATTGGGGTAGGCAGAAACTATGTATTTTTACATGCTACGATCCTGAAAAAGCTCCTTCTATCATATATGTTCATGATGTACACTTAGTATCCAATAAATCTTTGAATCATTATCCTCGTCATACATATCGTGTTCCGTGTGGTGCCAGACACAAAGAATAGTACTACCCCATTTCTTCTCGTGGGTGTCGTAAAAGGCGATTAAGAGGTACACCAGAGGATGGGCAGCAGCGTTCTCTGAATATTTATTCAACCAACTGCGATCGCCAACCCGCCTGCCTAGCATGGCCATTATGAAAAATCCCCTCCTTTTGGGGGAGGCCTATGTCCAGCAGTCGACATCTTTCGGCTGAAATGATGATGACGATATACTCGCGTTGTCATGTCAGTTAGTAATAATTTACTTAGCTTTATACTACTTAGCTTTAACTACTTTTTTTTTCTTTTTTTTTTATGATATCGGATGGCGAAACGAGCTAAAGGCCCACCTGATGTTAAGTGGTTACCTTTGCCCATAACAACTGCAATACCACCTAGGCTGTTACCTAAATGGTACCGCACGTCGGTTCGCCAAACTGAGACATGAAGGTGGAAAGTCTCATGTGATTGTAATTTCACCGGCACCCGTACCCTTCAGACCGAAACACAGCAATGCAAGCATCACTATTTGGCGGAGAAGTAGGCACGGTGGTAGTACGTAGTACTTCTCCGGACGAGCTCTTTCACAAAGGAGCTCTACTACTTTAGACTTTCATAGAAATTTAACATTGTTCAAGGCTTGACCCTGGGGCACGAAATAGCCCTCGCCTACGCAAGTGGGCCCTATTGACAAAGTGATGCTTAATGCAAAAATATTACACAGTGCAGACATGTTTTTCGTTAATTCGTTTCTGACAGCGATCGCCATAGATAAGAGAATACGAAAAGCATTGTTTTGATCGAAACTTAACTGCAAGTGCGCTGCAACCGTACTTAAAGAAGTGAGAAAGAAGTGACCGTAACTAAAGAGTTACGTGAATTGGCCTTCAGTTACTGGGCAATACTGAAGTCCTAAGATTAGGCCAATTGTCAAATTTCTGGCTTCTAACTACACTTAACGACAACCGTAAAATTCCTAGCCTACTTAGTAGTAGTTTTAGGGTTCCGTAACCAAAGGGTGCAAACGGTACCCTATTACTCTCGCTA
Source organism: Asteroscopus sphinx (assembly GCA_949699075.1). NCBI lineage: Eukaryota > Metazoa > Arthropoda > Insecta > Lepidoptera > Noctuidae > Asteroscopus > Asteroscopus sphinx. Next base: position 1,233,406 of record OX453006.1, read on the forward strand.
CGCTGTCCGTCCGTCCGTCTGTCTGTCACAGGGCTGTATCTTTGTAACGGTAACAGATTACCAGTTGAAATTTTCACAGAAAATGTGTTGCTATGAGGTGTATCACGACAAATACTAAAAACAAAAAAAAGTCTAAAACCAAAGGGGGTCCCTATACAAGAAACCTCGAAAAACATGCATTTTTTTCAACGTTTTTGTTCCTGTTCTATCTTCAAAACGGTAATACATACCAGCGTCAAACTAGGTCTGATTATAGTGCACTATGTACTTTTGCAACAAATACTAAAAACAGGACAAACATAGACATATGTGGTGGTACCTACGAAAGAAAGAGATGCACTAATTCACATTTCACGTACGTTCGTTGATGTCTTTTGATAAACTTTCAAAAATTAAATCAGTTTATATGGGGTATCAAGTCGATGGGTGGTACGGAACCCTTACTGTGTGAGTCCGACTCACACTTGGCCGGTTTTTTTAAATTATTGTAGGCACCACGTTTGGTAGGAGGACCTTGTGGTTTGTGGACGCTAAGAGTGGGGGACTCGAGGCGTCTAGTAAGCGACCCTGGGGAGGAAATCAGTACACGGTGGTCGCGTGCTGCTGTGGGGGAAACTATATTGTTTCCCGGAAAGTGACAAAGGCGTAGCACTAGAGGGCACTGGCGCGGTCCATTGGAGTTCCCGGAGCCCTTTATTTTGTGCTGAGGATAGCCATTGCCGTGTGATTTTAGTTGGTAGGAGTCCGACGTATCCCTCCGCCTTCCTCAGACGGAGGATATCCATCCGCATGGCTACATAGCAAGCTATACATTTTCAGTATAAGCTGATCTCTCAATGTACAAAAAGCCTATACAATGCGAGATCAGCTTATTTATAGCTTAATATGTGGACGTGTGTACCTTACCTCATCATCATCATCATCATTTCAGCCGAAAGACGTCCACTCCTGGACAAAGGCCTCCCACAAAGAGAGTTGGTTGTTTAAATACTCAGAGAATGCTGCTGCCCATCCTCTGGTGAATCCCTTAGTCACCTTTTACGACACCCATGAGAAGAGAGAGGGTGGTGCAATTTTTACGTCCGGTACCACACGGAACTTACACGGTACCTTACCTATCTATCTTTAATGTTACTACAAATTCCCTAAAAGTACCGTATGCGTTTCCCGATCCAAATATCTCAATACATTGTCGAGTTTATCAAAGGTCTGATCGACAGTATACGACACAATGCGACGAATCGTAAATATTTGTATGTGGCGCGCTTTCCTTGCGTTTAAACGCACAAAGCGTGGAAATCTAAAGTTTTGCATCGTCACCTTTATAGGCGATTACGTTTTCTTCAATACTTTTCAGCGAGTTTGGAAAATTTGAGGTGGTACAATATTAAATGTAGTCAGCCAGTACAAGGAAGGAAGGAAGGAACAACTATGGCATTTTTCTATCAGTACAGTAGACGTACTGAAAGGCGACCCATACACCTCATCATTCATCATTTCAGCCGAAAGACGTCCACTGCTGCACATAGGCCTCCCCGAAGCATCGCCACAACGACCGGTCCTGCGCTTTCCGCATCCAGCGGATTCCCGCGATCTTCACCAGGCCGTCGGTCCACCTTGTACTCACGCTGCGCCTTCCAGTACGCCATACACCTACAATACAATATAAACATGCAGTAGTACGCCACGGACTGCCCACATGATCTAAATCTTACGTCTTCTTTGTCCATCCAAAGGTTGTCTGGAAGATATCGCTTTTAGCGATAAGACTGCCACTGTACCCATAATTTATACGTTGTTCCTGTTTACTACTATTTTCATGGTGTACAATAAAGCATATTCTATATAAGTCAGATCAGATGTGCTGCATCTTATCTTTTCCCAAGTGTATGTGAGATTGTACATCAGTTTTGTGAATTACAATAAAAAAATAAAAAAAAATAAGTATCTACAATATATTGTGCAATATTAATATAGCATAATTATTATTGTATCGTCCGCATATTCAATACTATTTCAATATTACCCCTAATATTATTCATCATTGCGCAATTGCAAAAATTGCGCAATTATATTGTAGCTTTGCCGCCTTACTGATATCGTTAGATTTATAAAATATTTTTTTTTTCTTTTTTTTTCTTCTTTTCTTTCTATATTCAACCCAAAGACTTTGTATATACTGACGTAAATTCAACCAGTCTTCAGAGCTTTCGTTTAGCGATAGGATGCTTCCAATACAAATACAGTAAAGGACACTATGGAAAGTGATGTGTGTGGTTCTTCCTTACAAGGAGTATTGTTTTCCAGGATTTAGGAGGCTACATAAATTAACTGGTCGTCTAAAGCGTTGATAGCCTAGCTGTTAAACGATTACCTTCCATACAGGAGGGTCCGAGCTCGAACCCGGCCCGCACCACTGGCTTTTCGAATTCATGTAGGTGTGGATCAGAATTTGATTAAATTATCAATTGCTTTAACTATGAAAGAAAACATCGTGAGGAAACCTGCACACCTGAGAGTGCTCAATACAGTTCTCGATGGTGTGTGTAGTCCACCAATCTGCACTAGGCCAGCGTGGTGGACTAAGGCCTGAAGTGAAGTACAGCAGTGTAGCAGTGGGACAGCAGTGGGCTGATGATGATGATAAAACTGGAAAATAACTAAAAATTTAAAATTGCAGGACATTAACAACTTGCGGCTGTCTGTCAACGTTATCATATTTCGGCTAGTTTTTCATTACGTCCGTATACTGAAGCAGGATAAAACAAGAAAGAGTTTAGTCTTCGACACCCTTTTTTATAAGCAGAGAAAACGCCTGTCGTATGCTACACTACTCGGGGTGGCGGTGTGGTTATGTGGGGCTCGCATCACTAACCACAAACCTGCCAAAAACCACTAAAAACCATGTTTCTTGCAAATATAAATCATTATCTTCAAAAAAGCTCCGCCATGCGCCTACTTTCGGCTTGGGTGGATGGGCCCCAAAACGCAAGACGTTCATGAACCATCCACGACAGCTTAACAGCGTGACCACAGCTTCATCAATACCTTCTGACAACTCTCAGATTTGCCCCCAAACAGCTGTGGCCCGTCTTCAGTAAGCAAGCAACGTTCACTTCAAAACTTCGAAAGGAATACTCTCGAAATACCACATCCAACCACACCATCCTCCTGCGAAATCACAAAAAAAACCGTCAAATCACGTCGATTAGTGTCCCGTGCTCTACAAAACTCATTGTTGGGACACCACAATACTGCAAACGATCATCGACACAACAGTTATACAATCTAATACACTAATATCACCCTGTCATTTGTATACGTCAGCCCTCCACGTATTTATAGGAGGCTCGAAGGGAAATTATGACAGTTACCTGTGAAAATTTGGGTGGAAATGAGTTAAATCTGTGTTGTGGACTTTACATTTAAAATAATGCTGTAATTAGCTGAGTGATTACTTGAAGTTCGGGGTGCAGTCCAGATTTTTTTTGTCCTAGTTTTTTTTTTCAATTCATTTATTCGCACAAAAGTTGGTACATAACACAGTTAGTCAGTTAGTTAGTTTTTGAAGTTCAAACCTCCTAGTCATGTCTGGTCAACAAAACCTAGTCACGAAATTAATCTAGAGGTGACAGTATCTATTGAGTAGTTATGCTTTAGCCATTCCATATAGGTATTGGCACAAAACCAACATCCAACCACGATAGCTTTAAAACCTTAAAACAAAACAAAAATGGAGATGCAAACGGAGCCCCTAGATTTGTCAACGAAAGGCAAGAAACCAAACAAAATGTTAAATATAATCGACTTCAAGTTCCTAGAGGGGCTGAACAACCACCTAGTCAAGCTATACGAGAGAACGAGTCTGGTCTGCAACAAGGATAGCTTCTGTATACCACAGAAGGTGACTAGCATGAAGAATATACTGCCTTGCCAAGTCTGTTTGAAGACGTTTGACCGGCCGTCGTTGCTGAAAAGGCATATGAGGACGCATACGGGTAATTAGAAAACTTAATTCAAATTAAAGGGATGCATTATTATTGGACCAAGCGGTGTACAGAAAAAGCTAAACTGGTTCATGTTCTACACTGTATCTGCCAAATGTATGTATTTTTTTTGCGGAAATTAAATAAATAATAATAAAAAGAGCCTCCACGAATGGCGATATTTAATTGATCGTTGGGCGCACCCTGGGCGACTGGCACGTAGGTACTACTGTTGCTGCAGGTTGGTAGCGGGCTGGCTAGCCCCGCTACCAACCTGCTGACTGGCCACAGACCAGTAAGCTTACTGGTCTATGTGACTGGCTAATCTTTTTTCTACGGCATGAGCTATTATCATTGTATAGCTCATGTCGACACGACAGAAGAAGAATTCTTGGTTCCGCAACCTTTGTAGAATTAAGTCGTCAAATTTTCCTGTGTTTGTCTGGTTTCTGCAAAACTTCGCTCGGTTTTCCTCGACAACTGCAAACCGTTAGATATTTTCCTAAGTTATGGTGGACTAAACATAGTGATTATATTCTCTTTGGTCTAATCGTTGAAGCCAACCAAGACCACAGCGTAGATTCCAATAACAAAGCCACAGCCACAGCGACGTTGTGAGAAAAGAAGTGACAGTTCTTTGACAGTTTAATTATTTGTATTATTTATTTCCAGTTTTACTTATTTATTATTTATTTGTGTAATTGAAGCGATTGAAAACACACAAATCACCGACCTTGGCAGGAAGCTAGGATTATATAATTGTAATTGATATTTGTAAGTCATTATACTTTTTCTGCTTACGAAGAAACTACACTAGTAACTATATAAGTCTATGGAAGAAACAGTTTCTAAAAATCTAACAGTCTAGACGAGTTGTTTTACCTAAAAACAACTCGATATCACACTACAACATAATAACGTAATAGATAGGCACCTATCGTTAAAATTACACATTCTCATACCTAAGTACGTGTAACTTATAATTCTTCACAGTGTTTCACAGGCATGTGATCTGAATTTCCTTGTTTCAGGCGAGAAGCCCCACATATGCAACGTGTGCAACAAAGGTTTTAGCACATCTAGTTCTCTGAATACACATCGTAGGATACACACAGGTGGGTACCTACCTTCTTCTACCTCTGTGAAGTGTGATCCAACACTCGTTTTATTGTGTCTTGAAGGATAGGATCCACTTAAATCTATAAAAATATGATAAAGGTGTTCCTAAGCTTCAATAATATACGTACACCACTATAATAAACAATCGTGGAAATGGTCGTCATCGTGGAGTTACCATTGTAAATCGTTCATAAGGATGCTGGTCTGATGACAACTTTTGGCAAAACAAGCTAATGGGGGCAGGAATAGGTACGGTGGTGTGATAGTACTTCCCCGAACGAGCTCTTTTAATCGAATTATAAGCTGGAAACCAAACCTCTGATGACGAAAGATGATTACGTTTAAATTTTGAGTTTTGAATTCACTATTTTGTGCAGGTGAAAAGCCGCACAAATGTCCTGAATGTGGCAAATGCTTCACAGCAAGCTCCAACCTGTACTATCATCGGATGACGCATACGAAGGTAATATTCTACTTATCTTTCATTCGAAATCATTTTAGTATGGTTTTGTACGTAAAAACCATGCTCAAATTATACATAAAGTACCAGTAGATCTACTCGCGTTTTACGAACGACAAACGAAGTACGAACTTTCGTTCCGACTGATACTTACATAATAAAGATAGGCACATAAAAAAGGCACAATTAAGATAGACTACGGTCCATAGTCATACACAATTTACCGGAGATGAGAAAAATAAACGTCAAAACACGATCATCGCATGCGATAAGGGAACGATGGTTGACCGGAGTAGCAAATTGTGCGATGAACCGTACGATTTATCGAATATCGTCGAACGGGAGTAGACCCCCTGCTACTTAACTGAAAATTCTCAAATCCTAATAAGTTTTACTACGCTACGAGTATGTACAGATATCGATATAATTTTGATTGGTACCTACAATCAGTGATTATCAAACTGTGGAAGCAGGCCCAAGGGGTTCTTCAGATCTTGATATAATTAGGTACCTAACATTTTTTTAAGCGAAGAAAATGCCTACGCATGTCACATCATCGGGGAGGCGTGTGGTTATGAGGGACTCGCACCCACTAAAAACTCCGTGTGAGCCTACTTTCGCCTTGGGTAGATAGGCCACTAGAAATGCAATTCATGGCATTCGCGACCCATCCAGCTCGGCCCCCTTCAGGGCCTTCCACTTTCTTCATAACTCTCCTTCGGCGATGTCCGGACACACTTGGGACATCACCGCAGCTCGAGGGCCGTGCAATGCGGACGATAGACTCTCCAATCTATCGCCCACATGTCTCCGTTAAGCCACCTGCGCCGACCAGTCCCCTCCTGCGGCAGATCGGATCAGCGGGGGAGCTTTCCTCCCTGACCCGCTCCGCCGCTTCCTTCTGCAAGATAACATCCTCGCAGAAGAACGCGACTGCCTCCCACGCCTCCCTACTGGCACGCATGGCCCTGACCACGGCCGGCATTGAGAGATCTCCCGCAATTGCTGCAGAGAGAGCACGTCGCTGCATAACCCAGAGAGGAGACTGCGCTAGAGTATGCAGGGCCGCGTCCTCACTACAGCCGCACTGGTGACACACGGAAGTCGCCTCCCGTCTCGCCACTTTTTGCAGGTATTTGCCAAAGCGAAATGCCCCGATAACACCTGCACCAGACGGAAATATAATTAGGTACCTAAGGCAGCTTCACAAAGGTCGCGAGAGTTTTATGCGTAACGAGAGTTACGTTTACTTACATACTTATGATTAAGGATGTCTCGCTTCGTAGAAGCTTATAAGCCACTGCTGTATATGCTTACCCAGCAAGAACCTATGCACTCGAGACTAGAAGACCACCGATTGTAGGTACTTATTGCGGAACACAGACCGTGGCAAGGAATTTAGCAGTACGCATAAAGGTGCCTATCTCTTCTCATGGGTGTCGTAAAAGGCGACTAAGGGATTAACCAAAGGATGGGCAGCAGCGTTCTCTGAGTATTTAAACAACCAACTGCGATCGCCAACGGGCGGGGCGGGTCAGGCGGGGCAGGCGCCAAGCGTGGTGATTATGGCATATGACCAACATGACCAGTGTGGCGATGCTTCAAGGAGGCCTATGTCCAGCAGTGGTTGTCTTTCGGCTGAAATGATGATTATGATAAAGGTGGCGTCCCACGGTTCGTGATTTTACGTAACGCAAATGCGGACCTTGTCAAAGACATTCACAATCTGACAATGTTTGAGTAGACCAGTTTATCATATTGAAATTGTGATTTAGTTTCGTAGTATCGTCATAAGAATAGAGTATTGTTCGTGTTGGGAGCAAAAGAAAACTAGATTTTTTGATATTGACTAGATGAAGCTTTAATTCGTGTGTTTTGTGTTCAACATTGAATGAATAATGGAAGGTGTTAGTTAGCCGCCGCGTCGAGTGATATTCCCGCTCTGTCATTGGCTGGCTGCGCGTCGGGTGATATTCCCGCTCCGTCATTGGCTGGCGGCGTGTGGCGATACGAAGTGAGCCTTGATTGGTCAAGCGGTGGCGTAGACAAGTATTATTACCTATTATATGGTATCGTCCCTAAATTCACGCACCGGTGGAAGCCACCTTAATAAAGAACAAGAACCTTTCTTATTTGTAGAACAAGCCCCACAAGTGCTCGTGGTGCACGCGCTCGTTCCCGACGCCCGGCGAGCTGCGCGCGCACGTGGCGGCGCTGGGCGGCGGGCACGACGCGCGACACTCGCAGCGGAGGCCCAGGCAGTACTCGCAGGCGTAAGGACACGGTACTATCAAGTACCACCAAGTATATTGTGTTTATGGCTTATCTAGATTCTAACAAAAATATAACGCTTAGGGCGGCTCCACACGTTGGCCCCAACGTTGGGGCGAGCGTTGGCCCGTAATTATGCCTAGCGTCCACACGTTGGAGATAATGTTAGTTCATACAATACAATACAAATCCTCTTTATTACACAACAAGATTATATTAATTTCTTAAATAACTACTTATGCGCTAGTGTACAACTGGCGGTCTTATCGCTCCACGGCGATCTCTTCCAGACAACCATTGAATGGACTGGAATGTCATGGAAGAGACAAAGGGTAGTTACCGGTGCACTTAAATGATATCGGAAATTTAACTAATTAAACTAAACTAACTTAACTAGTAAAAAAATATGCCAAAATATACATACATGTATTATCCTCTATAACATCATAAACTTACACACGATTACAATAAATAAATATAGCTATATATACGTGGGACACTCAGAATGTTTTGCGAAACTAAAAAAAATTGTTCTATACGTACATATATTTTTATCAAATCTTTTCAAAGTACTTTCCACCAGCCTCTATACAAAGATTCATGCGCCTAAACCAGTTTTCAAAACACTTTTTCCAGTCCGCCGCAGACACCTCGTTTACAGCCTGCTCGAACGCAGCCAGCGCATCTTCCGGCGACGAAAATTGTATCCCTTTGAGCTGATTTTTTATTTTTGGGAATAAAAAGAAGTCACACGGTGCTAGATCAGGGCTGTAAGGAGGGTGACCCAGGAGTTTGACTGGCGTGCTGTCCAGGAAGTCCCTCGTTTTGAGTGCGGTGTGCGCAGGTGCATTGTCGTGGTGGAGCAGTAGCCCGCGGAGCCCTGTGTTTGGTCGCTTGTTGCTTATAACAGAGAAAACTTCTGGCAAACATTTGGTAGTATACCATTCGGCATTAATGCTTCTTTGATCCCGTAAGGGAATTGATACCAAGTGGCCAGTCAAATTAAAAAAGCTAGCGATCAAAATCTTACCCCCGCTTCTAGATCGCTTCACTTTGGTAGGCGTTGGCTCATTTTGAAACACCCAAACAGTCGACTGGCGCTTGGTTTCTGGGTCGTATTGATAAATCCAGGACTCATCACCTGTAACGATGTCGTAAACACGCCGAGACGAGCCTGCTTCAAATTTGTTAAGCATATCACGGCACCATTCCACCCGGGCCTGCTTCTGAGCATCGGTGAGGTTGTGCGGCACCCAGCGTGATACTATCCTCCTCACGCGAAGATGGCTGTGTAGAATCTCGTGAACGCTTCCCGATCCAATCTTCAATATGTGTTGAATCTCCTGATATGTAATTCGCCTATTGTCTTGGATTAAATTTTTCACTGCTAGCACGTTTTCTTCGGTAACAGCCGTCAAAGGGCGACCGCTTCTTTCGTCATCCCCCAAAGTTGGTCGACCGCGCTTGAATTCGTTATACCAACGATACACGGTTGCCTTGGAAGGGCCTTCATCCATGAATGCCATTTGAAGTCTATCGTACGATTCATCCGGTTTCAGGCGACACTTGAAATCGTATAAAATCATAGCTCTAAAATGTTCCCGGCGCAGATCCATATTTCAGTGAGACACAATACTTTGAATTAACTCGCAAAAAATGTGGAGGGAAATTTTGAAATTGGAACTTACTTATTTTTACTTATAAATAATCATATTTTCGAAAAACATTATAACTGGCCAGTCTCCCATATATAAAAACTTTTTTTCGCAATACTTTCTGAGGGGCCTGGTATATATTACCTATATATACCAAATGAATATAGGACAACAACATACTCATGTCATTACTGGGACAGATAATGCTCCTTAACTAATCGCTTAAAAATAGGTAGTGATTGAGCACGTCTAATCCCTACAGGTATCTCATTCCACAAACGAATAGCCTGCACAGTAAAGGACTTATCGAGGAAGTTTGTGGAATGAGTTGGCATTTTCAACCTTAAGTTCATATATATTACACTACTCTGTGTAATGTTAGTTTAGTTCCATCAGAGCCAATGTAAAGACGTCAGAAATAGATGTTGCACGGCGCACTTTAAGATTATTAAGTGCTTAAGAGCTGAATTGTCAATTAAAATAACACAATAATTAAACAATAGACGTCGACTATGTTTCTTTTTTGACATACAAGAGAATATCATTATTATTTGTCATCATCATCATTGGAGCCTGTCAGTTATCCAGTGTTAGTTGTTAAATATTAACCTTGCTCTATAAACTGTACAAGCTCGATACTATTAATTTACGATCAATTTATCGATTTTCGAGCTTGTAGAGCTTATAAAGCTAGGTTTATGTATTTTATGACTATTATTCAGTAGATATATTGTTATTACTACCGCGAATCATATTTCGATTGATATACAACGCGAAATAAAGCTACAATTTGCAAAAAACGCAAGAAATTTTGAATTTCGCGGGCTGCCCTGTAGCATTCACCTTAACCTAACCCTTTTAGAAGTTTATTAATTCAATTTTTTTCTATTACAGATCTACTCTCCACAGCTAAACCAACATAAACGACAAAAAATAAAACAAAATGAACTATAATAAAATCTTTTATTCGTCTATCTTCTGCTTCTTGGCGTCTTCTTCTGTCTCACTCTCCATCTTCCGTTTCTCCCCGCTCTCACTCTCCATCTTCTGTTTCTCCCCGCTCTCAGTCTCCATCTTCTGTTTCTCCCCGCTCTCACTCTCTTGTCCCGTGGAGTTCTTCTGTGTTTTGTGGTAGTCGTTCTGTGAAGCTTGGTTGTCGCACGAGGTGTCTACTTTGAGTAGTTCCCGCAGCGCCATTGTCGCGTAACAACTTGCTGGGAGCGTCATGTTTAGAAGAAGTGCTTTGAATTTTCCGTCTGGAAAAGAGCAAATAAAAATGAGATTAGGGTAACCGAATAGTTATTATTTATTTGACGGATTTAGCAAAGCAAAAAGCAAGATATTTTTATCTTTATTAAGTAATAGTAGAGCTCCTTTGTGAAAGAGCTGGTCCGGGGAAGCACTACCACCTTCTCCGCCAAATAGTGATGCTTGCATTGCTGTGTTTCAGTCTGAAGGGTACGGGTGCCGGTGACATTACAATCACATGAGACTTTCCATCTTCATGTCTCAGTTTGGCGAACCGACTTGCGGTACCATTTAGGCAACAGACTAGGTGGTATTGCAGTTATTATGGGCAACGGTAACCGCTTAACATAAGGTGGGCCTTTAGCTCGTTTCGCCATCAAATAGTATTAAAAAAAAAAAAAAAAAAAAAAACTTGTTATTGAAATAACTGAAAACCTCTTAAGGGGTCATTGTACTCATAAGTATGAAAAACTTTTACTATGGGACTAACCCTGAAATCGCGAAAAAAACAGCTATTTCCTACATTTGCGCTCAAATGATTCGACAAAATGTTGGGAACAGCAGTTTTTTTTGTTCGTGATTTCTGGATTGGTCGCATAGTAAAAGTTGTTCAAATTGATGAGTACAATAATGGTATAATAACATGCTTCACCAAGTATTCTCTTCCCGTGACAGCTAGGTCACTTGATTGCCTCCGTACTACGTCACTGACTGCGGAGCCAATAGCCGGCCGATATCGTGACACATGTCAGTTTGATGTGCTGCCACTTTTAGGACTAACACATAAAATAAGGGTACATTGGCGGTCTTATAAACCCGAGCAAAATGTATTTTTCCACTTACTTGCTTCTATAAAGAACTTTTGAACTAGTATACAGTTTCCTTTAAGGGGCATGTAGCAGCCAAATGGTGCCCCCATCAGTAAAATAATTATTACTCGCTTCATCATCATTCATCATTTCAGCCGAAAGACGTCCACTGCTGGACATAGGCCTCCCCCAAGCATCGCCACAACGACCGGTCCTGTGCCTTCCGCATCCAGCGGATTCCCGCGACCTTCACCAGACCAGACCGCTTAATACATAATTTATCGAAATTTCCTCTTTAACAATTAAAGTACAGGTACTGCAGTGGCGTGCATTGCATATAGGCAATTAGGCAATACCTACTGCTTTCCTCATTCAAATTCAATAGTGGTGTAAGTTATTATCTTTTTTTCAGAGTACGATGATTATTTATCTTAAAATAGACCTATTAATGCTAAATTAATCTTCCTACATCAAAAAATCAATAACTTACAACACAATTAAATTCAAGTGAAGCAGGCCAATGCACGCCACTGAGGTACTGTAGTTTAATCAGAAACTATTCTGTAAATTATAGTTTGCTGTAGTTGTAGATAGAAACAGTGCTAAAAACGGCCACTTATGGGGGCGCCACTTGGCTGCTACATGCGCCTTAAATCGTAACGGACCAGAATGTAAAATCTGGTCCTTCGAGTCGATATAGGCCGCCTTCTCCAGGCGGAGGGTATCTATGAGGATTTCCTCACGTATAAAAAAAAAGTGTTTGACCTTCCACAATGCCGGTGATGCGGTTGTTCTTCATCTCGTCGAGGTCGGAGGCGATGAGGTCTGCATAGGGATCGGAGTACCGCACACAGCTCCACGAGACATCGGCCGGACGGATCAGCATGTGGCGGTAGGCTCCCGACATGCTGTAGCTCCTGGGGGGGGATACACAAATACAGCATGAACGGCATAACAAGGGACGTAATCAAGAATATGATAAGAATACCTTCGGTTCTTAAACTATGCAAAAAATGGTCATCATATCATACTTTTTTAGACAAATTCTCTCTACCTACTCTAAATCTAAGAAGACTGTGTCTTGATCAATCGCTCTTATATAACCACTGCTGGACATAGGCCTCTCCCAAGTTGCGCCACAACACTCGGTCCTCTGCCTTCCGCATCCAGTCCCCCCCAGCCACGTTCTTCAGGTCGTCGGTCTACCTGGCGGGGGGGCGCCCTACGCTGCGTTTGCCGATTCGCGGTCTCCGCTCAAGGCCTATGTCCAACAGTGAACGTCTTTCGGCTGAAATGATGATGATTTAGTAAACATACTGAAAAAAAAAAAAATGTGTGCGGTCAGGTAATACAGCAACATATTTATCTTTATACAACGTGTATCAGAAATACGTGGTCATATTTGAAGAGCTTATTCAGGGGATGCTATCGAACAACTTTTACTATGGGACCAATCCTGAAATCGCGAAAAAAATATCAGTTGTTCCCTACTAAATCATCAATGTCGCTCGACAAAATGTAAGGATCAGCTGATATTTTTTTCGCGATTTCAGGGTTGGTCCCATAGTAAAAATTGTTCGATAGCATCCCCTGAATAAGCTCTTAAAATATGACCACGCACTTCTGATACACGTTGTATATATAATTCTTTTGTGCGTATGTATGTGACTGAACTCCTAAACGGCTGGACTGATTTGGATGACATTTTTTGTGTGTTCCAGTAGATTCGAGAATGGTTTAGATTCACAATTGGACCCGGTAGGTGGCGCTGCTTTTCCGGGCAGGACGTCCTGCCGGGACCGCTAGTATCTACTAAAAATCGTCAATCAATATTATATTTCAAGCAATCTATTTTTTCGGCTCCTAGGAATCTCTTGAGCCCTTAACACGCTAATGGTTTGGATGCTACGTCCGAAATAAATGATTAGGTATTTAATTTTATTTTAAATCTTCTATCGTGTCGACATGAGCTACATGATAATAGCTCATGCCGTTGGAAAAAGATTAGCCAGTCAGCAGGTTGGTAGCGGGGCTGACTGCCCAGGGTGCGCCGGACGATCAATTAAATATCGTCACTCATGGAGGCTCTTTTAATGCACTCTTTTAAATAAATGAATGCCACTAGATTAGGACTTATTCTCAAAGGCACGTTTAAAATAGGTAACAAAAATAAATAAAAATTAAACTTACTTGCTTCGCATGCGTTAATGCGTTAAAATAATAAAATAAATGGTAAGGGTAGGCATATCTATAAGACTGAATTAACTGCAAAGTTAGTCGAGTCGGTTAAGAAACACTGTTTCACTTTTTTTTTTTTTATTATTATTTTTTTTTTTTTTTTTTTATGAATTAGTTAAGTCACAATAAAATTATATAATAATTAATACATTTCGTAATAATGGTATTTCTAATTTTAATATTTGTAATAGATAACTGTATGCCTAATTTAATATTTAGTTTAGTTTAATTGCATGTGTATTTGCACACCTGTTAAGGTAGGATATGGTAAAAGAACTTTGTTTTAACCTAAGTATCACCCCATGTACACCCGTATTCAAGCAAATAAATGACTGATTGACTGATTGATTGATTGCCTCTCAACTTCCGTTGTCCGAAGTCAAGCGTGCCTAAAAAAGTTATACTTCAATAATAAAATAATCCTTACTTGATCTTGTGCCTCATATCTAAAGCAAGTCCATCTTTCTTGAGTTGCTCTTCGTAGAACTCCTTCATATTGGGTGGGTATTCTATGGAGTACCCGGGCAGTGGCATCACAATATCTAATATGGTGTAAGTGCCAGCATCCACATCCTTTTGTGTTAATATCTTTACGGGAATTTTAGGTTTCTCCTCGTTTTTATTCTGATTTTGTTTATCTTTAGTATTTGTGTCTGTTTTTGAAGTAACATCTGCTTTCTCGTTGATATCCTGTTTTTCTTCTTTCTTAGCCATTGGTATTTTCTCGGTAGTATTCTCTTCGGGTTGAGATTCTTCTAGATTCTCTTCAGATTGATTTTCATCGGCTTCAGTTTCTTCTGAATCAGATGGTTCATTTTCGAATTCGTCTGTAAAAATTAAAAATGATGTGATTTTATATATCACTACTTTAAAATCACCAGAAAAAATGTAAAGGTAGTCTCTGCTAATCATTATGTACAACTTCTATCAAAACCTGGAATCGTGTAAAAAATATCAGCCGATTCCTATATTTGTGTTCTCATAAATCGACAAAATCAACAAGAGGGGCTCGTACTGAAGCAACGACTGCGCGGATTGTACGATCTGTAAGGTTAAGCTTCACTTGCCGCAGTCTGTCTGTGGATGGGTGACCGTTTCGTTACACATCGAGACATTCGTTACACTCCGTGCCTCGGAGAGCACGTTAAGCTGTCGGGTCCCGGTTGTCATACGAATATCTATGGCAGTCGTTACGGCAGTGGCGTGCATTGCATATAGGCAATTAAGCAATACCTACTGCCTTCCTCATTCAAATTCAATAGTGGTGTAAGTTATTATATTTTTTTCACAGTACGATGATTATGTATCTTAAAATAGACCTATTAATGCCAAATTAATCATCCTACATCAAAAAATCAATAACTTACACCACAATTAAATGCAAGTGAAGTAGGCCAATGCACGCCACTGCGTTACGGGTAGTCAGAAGCCTGTAAGTCTGACAACTGGTCTAACCTCCGAATGTCAGTATTACCTAGTAACTGGGTTGCGGGGGTCTGATGGCAGTCGCTCCGTGTAAAATACTGATGTTCAGCCGCATCTAGCTAGACTGGAAGCCGACCCCAATGTAAATGTAGGGATCAACTGATATAAGAATAGAAAAGTTGAAAGGAAATCGTTTGGGTTGGTATAGGCATGTGATGAGGAGGGATGAAACGCATGTTACTAAGAGAGTGATGAATATGAATGTTCATGGATGGAGAGGGAGAGGGAGACCAAAGAAAAGATGGATGGATTGCATGAAGAACGATATGGATGAAAAGGGAGTTAATGATGCGATGAAGGCTGATAGACATAACTGGAAGACCTATTGCTCCAACCCCAAGTAATTTGGAATCAGTAGCCCTTGCACGAACAATTTTGACGTATCGTAACGTTAGTGTAAGCGTTTTTTTAATTAAAATTACAAAAAATCTATGTTCTATTACGATATTGAACTAAGTTTACGGGACTTGTCGCGCACAATTAAATCAAAATATAACAAGCATTTTACAATATGAGTGAAATTCGCGAAAGTTTAAAAACTTCTATTACGATGTCTGTGGTGTAGAGGTTCGAGTGTCGGACTGCTGATCACGAGATCGTGGGTTCGATTCCCACAGGACACAGATATTTATGTGATGATTGTGTAGGTCTGGGTGTTTCTTATGTATTATAAGAGTTGAAGTATTGTAGTTACCTTCTTTGTCGACGTGTGTATGATATGTGATTGGTTAGTAGTAGTTGCCGTGTGGTATCTGGCAAATAAAAAGAATAGACCACCCCCCTTCTACCCATGGGTGTCGTAAAAGGCGACTAATGTTTGAAATCAGGAGGAAGGGCAGCAGCGTCCTTCTGTGCACCAACATCGTGCAACATCACCCACTGCGGTCACCAACCCGCCTGCCCAGCGTGGTGACTATGGGCATACATCCCTATGAACGCACAACACATACAACGGCCCCCAGTTCCCGGTGGTCCCTCTATTCCCGACTACGGTAGCGGTCGTGGTAACGGTGGGACGGGGGGTGCTAGGAATCCCCGGGTTACGGCAGGCTACCAAAACCGACGACTATATCTGGCAGAGTACAATGGAAAAACGTTGAGACTGGACCATCACCTCGCCGAGCTTGAAGTAGAGTTAAGTCATATAAAATGGCATATACTGGGGTTATCCGAAGTCCGTAGAGAGGGAGAGGACACGATAACCCTGGAGTCAGGAAACTTACTCTACTTCCGCGAAGGTGATCAGCTCTCCCAAGGTGGTGTTGGTTTTCTTGTCAATAAGGCCCTCGTAAACAACGTTGTGGAAATCGGTAGTGTGTCGACACGGGTAGCGTACCTTGTACTAAAGCTAAATGATAGGTACAAGCTGAAAATAGTGCAGGTATATGCGCCGACCTCGACACACTCTGACGATATAGCCGAAGCGATGTACGAAGACATAGCTAAGGCTATGAATAGTACCGCTAAGGCTCACTACAACGTTTTTATGGGGGACTTCAACGCTAAAGTGGGAGTACAAGAACGCGGCGAATCGAGAATCGGACCTTACGGTTTGGGGCGCAGAAACCACAGGGGCCAAATGTTGGTCAACTTCTTGGAGTCCCAGGGGCTCTTCTTAATGAACTCCTTCTTTAAGAAGAAGCCCCAAAGAAGATGGACCTGGAAAAGCCCCGACAAGGTGACAAGGAACGAGATAGACTTTATCATGACGGATAAGAAGCACATATTTAGAGATGTCTCTGTGATCAATAGGTTCAACACCGGAAGCGATCACCGACTTATCTAGAGCTGAAAGAACGCGCTTGATTAAGTCTACTCTCCGACCTTCGCCGCTCCAAACCAGTTTGGGCTCCGAAAGGTTCCAAGCGGAACTTCAAAATCGATTCGACTCGCTGGAAACCACGGGCAATATTGAGGAGAAAACCAACACCATGGTCAAAACATTGCAGGAACTGTCTCGAAAATTCTTTCCGTCGCAGCGTGGAAGCAAGATGCCCAAGCTTTCGACTGAGACTCTCGATCTGATGAGGAAAAGACGGGAAATGTCAGCCGCGCATTCGTTTTCATCAGATAATAGGTCCATAAACCTACAGATTAGGAAGCTGATGCGACGTGACCTCCGCCGCTCCAACACCCGCGCCATTGAGGCTGCGATTGAGCTAAATAGGGGGTCGAAAGTTTTCGCTCAGCAGCTAGGGAGGACCCATCTGATGAAACTGAAAGCCGCGGATGGCAAAATAGTCACCTCTAAGATCGAGATGCTTGATGAGGTCGAAAACTTCTATGGGCATTTGTATTCCACCAAAACGGCGAGACCAGCAGTTCCTAGCAATGACGACAAAAGAGCCCAGCTCACGCGCCATTACACCGAGGATCTTCCGGACGTTGACCAGGGCGAGATTAGGGCGGCCCTCGAGCAGCTTAAGAACAACAAAGCTCCGGGCGATGACGGCATTACTACTGAACTCCTAAAAGCAGGCGGGGCTCCGGTCCTGAAGGAGCTACAGAGTCTGTTTAATGCCGTCATCCAACAAGGCTCTACACCGGAGGCATGGAGCGAGAGTGCGGTGGTACTGTTCTTCAAAAAAGGGGATAAAACCCTACTAAAGAACTACAGACCCATCTCACTCCTGAGTCATGTATACAAGCTGTTCTCGAGGGTCATCACGAATCGTCTCGCCGGAAGACTCGACGAATTCCAGCCACCAGAGCAAGCTGGGTTTCGAAAAGGCTACAGCACCGTAGATTACATCCATACTGTTCGGCAGATCATACAGAAGACTGAAGAGTACAATCAGCCGCTGTGTATGGCATTCGTGGACTACGAGAAGGCCTTCGACTCTATCGAAACTTGGGCAGTTCTGGATGCTCTTCAGCGATGTCACATTGATGAGCGGTATATAGAGATGCTGAGATGCCTATACAACGCTGCTACCATGACTGTTCAGCTCCAGGACCAAAAGACGAAGCCAATCCAACTGCGCAGAGGGGTGAGACAAGGGGATGTAATATCCCCGAAATTGTACACTAACGCGTTGGAGGACGTCTTCAAGACACTGGACTGGACTGGACAGGGTATCAACGTTAACGGCGAGAACATCTCACATCTCCGTTTTGCCGATGACATCGTTGTAATAGCTGAGTCGCTGGAACAACTGGGCGAAATGCTGCACAGCTTAAACGGAGCCTCTCGACGTGACGGTCTCGGCATGAATCTGGACAAGACTAAAGTCATGTTCAATATGCATGTCATGCCGAGGCCAATATTCGTCGAAGGGTCGACACTCGAAGTTGTAACGGAATACGTCTACCTAGGGCAGGCAATTCAGCTTGGTGGACACAACTTCGAGAAAGAAGCCAACAGAAGGATCCGTCTGGGCTGGGCAGCGTTTGGCAAACTTCGCCGAGTCTTCTCGTCGCCTATACCGCAAAGTTTGAAGATAAAAGTCTTCAACCAGTGCGTCCTGCCTGTCATGACTTACGGTGCCGAGACGTGGACACTAACAGTTGGGCTAGTCCACAAGTTTAAAGTCGCTCAGCGAGCTATGGAGCGAGCTATGCTTGGAGTTTCTTTGAAGGATAAACCGGAGAGACCGACATAGCTTGTAGAATCAGTAAGCTGAAGTGGCAGTGGGCTGGCCATGTCTGTCGAAGGACCGATGGCCGCTGGAGCAGACGAGTCCTTGAGTGGAGACCGCGAATCGGCAAACGCAGCGTAGGGCGCCCCCCTGCCAGGTGGACCGACGACCTAAAGAGCGTGGCCGGGGGGGGACTGGATGCGGAAGGCAGAGGATCGAGCGTTGTGGCGCAACTTGGGAGAGGCCTATGTCCAGCAGTGGACTGCGATAGGCTGAGTTGATTGATAGTAGTAGTTACCTTCTTTGTCGACGTGTGTGTGATATGTGATTGGTGAGTAGTAGTTACCTTCCTTGTCGACATGTATGTGATATGTGATTGGTGAGTATTAGAGTTACCTTCTTTGTCGACGTGTATGTGATATGTGATTGGTGAGTAGTAGTTACCTTCCTTGTCGACATGTATGTGATATGTGATTGGTGAGTATTAGAGTTACCTTCTTTGTCGACGTGTATGTGATATGTGATTGGTGAGTATTAGAGTTACCTTCTTTGTCGACGTGTATGTGATATGTGATTGGTGAGTAGTAGTTACGTTCCTTGTCGACGTGTATGTAATATGTGAGTATTAGAGTTACCTTCTTTGTCGACGTGTATGTGATATGTGATTGGTGAGTATTAGAGTTACCTTCTTTGTCGACGTGTATGTGATATGTGATTGGTGAGTAGTAGTTACCTTCCTTGTCGACGTGTATGTGATATGTGATTGGTGAGTAGTAGTTACCTTCCTTGTCGACGTGTATGTGATATGTGATTGGTGAGTAGTAGTTACGTTCCTTGTCGACGTGTATGTGATATGTGATTGGTGAGTAGTAGTTACGTTCCTTGTCGACGTGTATGTGATATGTGATTGATGAGTAGTAGTTACCTTCCTTGTCGACGTGTATGTGATTGGTGAGTAGTAGTTACCTTCCTTGTCGACGTGTATGTGATATGTGATTGGTGAGTAGTAGTTACGTTCCTTGTCGACGTGTATGTGATATGTGATTGGTGAGTAGTAGTTACGTTCCTTGTCGACGTGTATGTGATATGTGATTGATGAGTAGTAGTTACCTTCCTTGTCGACGTGTATGTGATATGTGATTGGTGAGTAGTAGTTACCTTCCTTGTCGACGTGTATGTGATATGTGATTGGTGAGTAGTAGTTACGTTCCTTGTCGACGTGTATGTGATATGTGATTGGTGAGTAGTAGTTACGTTCCTTGTCGACGTGTATGTGATATGTGATTGGTGAGTAGTAGTTACGTTCCTTGTCGACGTGTATGTGATATGTGATTGATGAGTAGTAGTTACCTTCCTTGTCGACGTGTATGTGATATGTGATTGGTGAGTAGTAGTTACCTTCCTTGTCGACGTGTATGTGATATGTGATTGGTGAGTAGTAGTTACCTTCCTTGTCGACGTGTATGTGATATGTGATTGGTGAGTAGTAGTTACCTTCCTTGTCGACGTGTATGTGATATGTGATTGGCGAGTAGTAGTTACGTTCCTTGTCGACGTGTATGTGATATGTGATTGATGAGTAGTAGTTACCTTCCTTGTCGACGTGTATGTGATATGTGATTGGTGAGTAGTAGTTACCTTCCTTGTCGACGTATATGTGATTGGTGAGTATTAAAGTTACCTTCTTTGTCGACGCGTATGTGATATGTGATTGGTGAGTAGTAGTTACCTTCTTTGTCGACGTGTATGTGATTGGTGAGTAGTAGTTACCTTCCTTGTCGACGTGTATGTGATATGTGATTGGTGAGTAGTAGTTACCTTCCTTGTCGACGTATATGTGATTGGTGAGTATTAAAGTTACCTTCTTTGTCGACGCGTATGTGATATGTGATTGGTGAGTAGTAGTTACCTTCTTTGTCGACGTGTATGTGATTGGTGAGTAGTAGTTACCTTCCTTGTCGACGTGTGTGAGCGGCACCAGGTCGCCGACGGCGGGCGCCAGGCCGTGGCGCCGCACGCGCTCCGACGCGGCGCGGTTCCACACGAGGGACTGGTACGCGTGCAGGTACAGCAGCCGCGTGTTGCGCGCCAGCTGCAACGGAGCGGTAGGGGTGGATCATACAATCATAGTTCTCCCCTTCCTCCGAGCCTTTTCCCAATAGGGTATTTTAACTCAAAATTATCTTTTTTTTGCGGCAATCTGCTGGATGCCGAAAGCGCAGGAGCGGTAGTTGTGGCGATGCTTGGGGGAGGACTATGTCATAGAAAATCTAATAGTAAGCACGACTAGTGGCAGTGGGCTAGCCATGTCTGTCGAAGGACAGATGGCCGTTGGAGCAGACGAGTCCTTGAGTGGAGACCGCGTATCAGCAAACGCAGCGTAGGGCGCCCCCCTGCCAGGTGGACCGACGACCTAAAGAACGTGGTTGAGGGGGACTGGATGCGGAAGGCAGAGGACTGAGCGTTGTGGCGCAACTTGGGAGAGGCCTATGTCCAGCAGTGGACTGCGATAGGCTGAGTTGATAAGCACGACTACACATCTAGCAGTAAGTTTCCAATATAAGCTGATCTCGCATTGTACGGAAAGCCTATACTGGAAATGTACAGCTTGATGTGTAGCCGTGTGTACTAACGTACAGAACGGCCATTCACCACCCCCCGCCAATCTAAGATTCCTCGCCCACGCACCGCACGCGCCCGCTCTTTGACGCCAATTGGACTGCAAGATTGCAATGGATGTCAATCGGCAGTCGCTATACATGCACGCCATCTCTGAGAACTATTGAGAAGCACTTGGAACCCAGTCGGCATTAGGAGCGGCGAGCATCCCTAACCTTCACGTGTGTGCGTTCGTAATCGTATACAGACGTAATCTTGTGTATGTAGATGGTGCTAGCATTAATATTGTATTGAGTGTCCGAGGTGTGGTATGAAAGTAAAAAAACGCCTCGCTGTGGGAGGAGCGGCGCGGAACTATAGCTCACCTTGTTCAGCGCCCCGAGCAGGTCGTTGGGCTGTTCCCCGAGTGCCCGCAGCAGGCACCTCGCTGTGGGAGGAGCGGCGCGGAACTATAGCTCACCTTGTTCAGCGCCCCGAGCAGGTCGTTGGGCTGTTCCCCGAGTGCCCGCAGCGCGCCTCGCTGTGGGAGGAGCGGCGCGGAACTATAGCTCACCTTGTTCAGCGCCCCGAGCAGGTCGTTGGGCTGTTCCCCGAGTGCCCGCAGCGCGCCTCGCTGTGGGAGGAGCGGCGCGGAACTATAGCTCACCTTGTTCAGCGCCCCGAGCAGGTCGTTGGGCTGTTCCCCGAGTGCCCGCAGCAGGCGCGCCTCGCTGTGGGAGGAGCGGCGCGGAACTATAGCTCACCTTGTTCAGCGCCCCGAGCAGGTCGTTGGGCTGTTCCCCGAGTGCCCGCAGCAAGCGCGCCTCGCTGTGGGAGGAGCGGCGCGGAACTATAGCTCACCTTGTTCAGCGCCCCGAGCAGGTCGTTGGGCTGTTCCCCGAGTGCCCGCAGCAGGCGCGCCTCGCTGTGGGAGGAGCGGCGCGGAACTATAGCTCACCTTGTTCAGCGCCCCGAGCAGGTCGTTGGGCTGTTCCCCGAGTGCCCGCAGCAGGCGCCTCGCTGTGGGAGGAGCGGCGCGGAACTATAGCTCACCTTGTTCAGCGCCCCGAGCAGGTCGTTGGGCTGTTCCCCGAGTGCCCGCAGCGCACCTCGCTGTGGGAGGAGCGGCGCGGAACTATAGCTCACCTTGTTCAGCGCCCCGAGCAGGTCGTTGGGCTGTTCCCCGAGTGCCCGCAGCAGGCGCGCCTCGCTGTGGGAGGAGCGGCGCGGAACTATAGCTCACCTTGTTCAGCGCCCCGAGCAGGTCGTTGGGCTGTTCCCCGAGTGCCCGCAGCAGGCGCGCCTCGCTGTGGGAGGAGCGGCGCGGAACTATAGCTCATCTTGTTCAGCGCCCCGAGCAGGTCGTTGGGCTGTTCCCCGAGTGCCCGCAGCAGGCGCGCCTCGCTGTGGGAGGAGCGGCGCGGAACTATAGCTCACCTTGTTCAGCGCCCCGAGCAGGTCGTTGGGCTGTTCCCCGAGTGCCCGCAGCGCGCCTCGCTGTGGGAGGAGCGGCGCGGAACTATAGCTCACCTTGTTCAGCGCCCCGAGCAGGTCGTTGGGCTGTTCCCCGAGTGCCCGCAGCAGGCGCGCCTCGCTGTGGGAGGAGGTGCGGCGCGGCAGCAGCTTGGCGGCCAGCACGGCACCTTCCTCCTTGTAGGCACGCAGCGCCCTCTCCAGGGGACCCTCGCGGAACTCCAGGATCAGATCTATTGCCTGGAAGATGGAATGAAACAATGTAGTCGCTTCTAGAACATGTCCTTTTGCGGACAAGCGCAAGTTGTAGCAAGCGCCCGATACGCCACGTTTCGGACGCTCTGTGAAATTGTTTCAAATTGTTACATCGGATAATATCAAGCGCTGTCGTATAATATGTATCTTCTAATAAATTCGTATCGTGTATCCTAATAAAGTGCTGAATTTGTCGCTTAGCTGTGCTGATAGTCCGCTTTTAATTTCATAACGTGGCGGTGAAAATCCAAAAACAACAAAGAATACATACCTCTTTAAAATTCCCCTGCAGCATCTTCAAGCCAATATTATAGGTAGGGGTGTCGATCCGGGAACCGAACCGCTGCAGCCCGTAGTAGTTGATGAACCCGTGCTCCTGCAGGTACTGGCAGGCCGCGTCCACGGTCTCGTCCGCGGCCGTCACGTTGCGGAGGGCTATGCGGAATCTGAGGAGACACCACCGTGTTTATTCTTATTAAGACGCTGACAACAGGCAAATACCCCAAATAGGCTTCTTTTAAAAAAAATTTTAGCTGTATCTATTCAGTTTGTGGCAGTGAAAAAAATATATGTTAATCTTAATCGTATTTTCTGAAACTGTATTGTGCCCAAAACACGTTTTCTTGAAGTTTTCTCTATAGAAAAGAATTGTAAACTAACCTCTTAAAACATGCTTTAAAGCAAACAATCTCTATTATTTACTAAATATTATAAATAAAATTAAGAAAACATTTGAGAAAGACAATAATCTAAACATTTGTTGTTTCTGTTTTTCAAACAAGCTTTTAGTTTTTTATTAAAAAAAATATTGTTAATTTTCATTGAAGTTGAGCGGCGTATCCGACGTCCCTCGGCTCGTTGCCTCTCTTTCAGTTCTGTACGAAACGACAGTGACCGCAGAGGTCTGATTTTTTAGGTGTTGTAAGCCTGTTAAGAGGAAATATGGGCAGAGATTCCAACTATCCAGTTCTTTGCAATCGTCCTACGATTTCCGCAAAGATACGGTTTTTCCGATTATCCTTCGACATACTGGGTGTAAGGGAAACGCTTCCGAAAACGATAGTGCTGGTGATTACTGATACGAAACCACAAAAAAATGCATTTTTTTTTTTTAGATTTTTTCATATTTTTTTGCATTTTTCATACATAAGCTTTGGTCAGTTAAATAAAACAGAATCGCAAAAAAAAAAAATTACTTAATTTTTTAAAGTTCGCAATGTAATTCAAATAAAATATCAGCTGGCGCTAGGGGTGAACGGCATCCGCTCGCATACGCAGTCCGTGTCGTAGCGAGCGTAGCTAGGTTAGGTACGCGCGGCATTGATCCCTAGTTTTGTACGCTTTACATTGCGGGTTTGCAAAATACCAAATCACTAAAACAATGAGTATAAGGCTGATGGTTATTGGTATTCGATTAAGTTTAGGTAGTATAATAATAGCCTTTCAGTTTCGGGAGCGTTTCCCTGACACCCAGTATAGAAGTTTCGCTACAAAAATATATAAGCCAAGAGCATGTCGGGCCATGCTCAGTATTATAGGGTTCCATGACCTATGAACTAGGACGTTTTAAGTATTTTTCAGTTTTCTCACTAAAAAAAAAATTTCTCTCAAAAATTTATAATCACATTATACTCGAAATAATTTTAAAAGAGAGTTTTTATAGAGGTCTATCAATGTGGAAGACTATAAGTATCTACGTTGCATAGTTTAGAAATGGCAGGGGGGGGACGCATTGCAAGCCACATTTTAGTAGATAATAATAATAGTATTCAATGATAACCCACACGAGGGGGTGCAGCGAAAAAAAAAATTTCATCCCCATTTCACATGTATGGGTGCCACCCCTAAAATACGTTATCAAGATTTTTTTATTCTATTAAAATTAAGATCTATATCTAAACCATTTTTTAACAAAATTTCATTTACTTATGTTTATAACTGTAGAAGTTATTAAGCTGTAAAGGATTAGGACATACGGACAGACGGACGGACATGACGAAACTATAAGGGTTCCTTGTAGGACTACGGAACCCTAAAAACTAGGCCTACCTGTTCCCCTTCAGCATGCCGAGCTTCAGGTTGTGGTCGGCGAAGCGGAAGTTGCCCAAGTGCACGTTGGTGAGGCTCCGCGCGGCCGCCGCCAGCCGCCGCGGGTCCAGCCGCCGCGCGCTCAACCACTGCGAGGTCTTCGCGCGCCGGTCCTTGGTGCCCGCGTAGCCCAACGAGGACGGCTTCATGCTGGAAAACGTTTCAACTCTTCAGGTTTAGGTTCAGGTTTCTCTCTACAGCGTCACCGAATATGTAAATGACAAATTATGATATGAAATGTTAGAAATATACTTGATTTGGATTTATTAACTATGTGACATTGTATAATTGACATTTTTTGGTACTGAACTTGGACATAGTAATGTGCAGCCTGGCGCAACTCCCTAAGAAAAAATTGAAACATGATAATGTATGAAACGAGCGCTAAAAAACATGGCGGCTATCGCTGTCTTGCTTTAACATATATTCGACTCTATCGCACGCATCTACTTGAACATAGCCGCTAACCGCCATTCTTGTTTGTTTTGGTTGTCTTAAGATTAATGTTTTTGCTATAAGCCGTCGTTTTTTTACTTTTATCGTGTGTTTCGCGGATTAATCACGTAAATTCGTGTTATGATTGTTTATGTGTACGTATGTGAAGTAGTTTTTGTCAATCGAATGTAAAATGTGTGAAATATGTAGTATAAAATCTAGCCAGACTGATGGCCAAAAGCGAATCTTCATGGCTAAATTCCCTTTGAATGAATACAGGTAAGCATAAATTGGCAATTGGTAGGCTATTACAGAAAAGGAATTACGTGTTTTACAATTTTCTGTTAAAAATCTAACGGCCGGTTTCTGATTTGAGAATTTCAGCTTTACTTAACTAAGCGGCGCTCAAAAATTGAGTTTACTTAAAACGAATATTTAAGTATTTTGTGTTTCACATGTTGAAAAATTTTCCACTCAAACCTCCATTAACTAAGTAACTACTTAAGTCTCGTGCCAACGTTCAGGCAAACATTTCTACGTTTCGATTCATGTACGGAAACCGGATATGAAACGATAAATTCAATCATATGTAAGTCTAAAGAAAAGAGTATCGACATTTAGAATTCAATAATATTATGCCGAAATAATTATAAAATGCTACAAAAATAATTATATTCACTATTTTTTTAACAAAGTATGATGTATAATTTTAGAACGCAGCGGCACGATATGCCTAGAATGGATTGCACTTCCCAATCCCAACGTCAACAATTTACGTCAACAATTTAAAGAAAACCACGGTATTTTAATGTACTGTGTATCATTTGTACCTCTATTGATTTAAATACATACATCAATAGAAATGAAATTATTTCTGCAGTAGGTATTCGTATCTTGTCACACAAGAAACGTGTGAGAAATCCAGCAATGATATAACTTCGTTAAATCTTAACCTGCTACCTATAACTAGTGACTGGAATACGAACATACTATTAATTAATAATAAAATCGTTATGTTGGGGTCGTTGGTTGAATTATAACATAAATTTATTATTACTGGATTACAACCTTGCATTGGTTGATTCAATATGTGAGATAGTGGACATATGCCGTCACAGATTTAGTGAACTGCGAAGATGAGACGCGAAGAATCAATCTGCAGGCCGTACAAGCATGTTTGTCTTTCGGAGGAGTACATGCTGATAATATCTCATTCCTATTAAAACATCAACCAATATTGAACCAGCTTCTTCCAGTCTGCGCCGATCGTGATAGATAAAATAAATCTCTCCAGCTAGGCAGATGGTAGTGCTTATATTATCTTTGGGCATCTGCCCATCTGTTTGTCCATCTGGACTACGTAGGTGTGGACCCGAGTACACCAAGGATTGGGATTGTCTACCAAGGATTGGGAAAAACCAGTGATAGTGTCAGTAAAAGTTACAATCATAAGTTAAAACAGTTTAATGTTATATAAGTACCGAATGTTCATAGTTTATTTATTCAAATACCTACTTATCAGATCAAAGACATTCAAGGTATCTATCATAAATCTCTAAACTGTGAATTTTGTTCCAACAAACGTGTGGAAATAAAAATGACAGACTCATAGTGTGTTTTTTCATTCATCAAAACAATATTATGTTTGTTCCATGTGTGGTTCCATGGATGTATGACCTAATGGTTCTTAGTTTTTTCCATAAACATTGGTTTTTTCCAAGTATTTTCATATAGATTTATTTACATAATTTTTCAATATTTTTGAAGTCAACAAATGTATCACCATGACGACGTATGGTTTGTTTTTTCTCGTTTTTCTAGGTGGCATTGATTCCATAAAATACCTAAAGAGGTTGCATAACAATATTCAAACAAAAAGTTTTGTTATTAACTTTTCGTTTTACCATAGAATACTGACTTCATTCTTACGAGGTATTCTATTTTACATACATTCATAATATCACGCCTGTAGGTATTTCCCTGAAGGGGTAGTCCGAGGTTTATAATAGGTACACTCACATTTTGTTAGTTATGTTATCAGTCCCATAGGGGCGAGCTTATTGCCACTAACCGAGCACAGATCCAGACTTCGGACTGCTACTGAGAATTTGCTAATTAAAAAAAAACCTGTGCGGTCAGGGGACCCTCGGTCAGGAACGATTCCTCACGCACACAAACAGACATACTAGAAAGAAAAAGAAAGAGAGAACGTGCGGTGTGCGTACATGCCTGCACATATCACAAAAATCTTACGTGACGTTACATTTCCTCCAGAATCACACCTACTGCAAGCCTCGTTAAGGAACTTCCTTCGAAAAACTCAAAGCTGCTCATTTTTTTTCCGTGGGGAAATCCTCATGGACGCACACCGCCCGGGGTAGACGGAGCCAGTGTCGGACTTTTAGCGACTAAAACCAACACGATGTTCTTTCAACTACCTTAGCCGGGGGCGTGGGAACCCGTGAGTATTCACCTCCGACAGGTCCCGGCCCGCAACAAGCATGCGAGCCCCTTTTACCCGTGCGGCCTAGTGTCAGCCGCACCCTCCTCGGTGCCGCACATGGACCACTGCACGCAATCTCACCTCACGGGACTTTACCAGCTACGCCAGCTGCGCCAACTACGCCAGCTGTGCCAACTACGCCAGCTGTGCCAGCTACACCAGCAGGCGTAGCATGACCACTGTAGACAACCGATTTGTCTACGGAAGAATCGACAAAACTACATTGTATAGAACTTTATCTGTCACTAGCTGTGCCCGCGACTCCGTCCGCGTGGATGTCGGAAAATAACACCGTGTCATAATTATGAACACAATGTCTTCAAATATATACATATAAGCGCCTACACAGACGATTACACTATTTACCGACCATACTATATTTTGTTTTTACAACCAACCGGCTAAGGTGATGGAATTTCATGGAATTAGCCCTAAACTCCCTCATTCTGAGAAGACGCTCGTGCCTAGCAGTGGGAAGTAATTGGGCTGATTATTTTAAGTTATTCTATAACACTAACCATCTCTTCTTATGCTGAGAAGAGGCCCGTGTCCAGCAGTGGGACTGTAATGGGCTGGTAATGTTATGTTATTCGATAATACTAATAATATCCAGTTCATTATCTCTTCTCATTTTGGGAAGCGGGCCATACCCAGCAGTGGGACAGTAATGGGTTGACTACGGTATGTTATTCTATATTTTCTAGTTTCTTAACACTTCTCGTTCCGAGAAGAGGTCCGTGCCCAGCAGTGGGGCAGTAGGTAATGAGCTGATGATGTTACGATAATCGATTACACTAACAATATCCAGTTCCTTAACTCTTCTCATTCCAAGAAGAGGGCGATGCCCAGCTACGGGACAGTGATGGGCTGTGTTATGTTATTCTATATCTTAACTATTATAAAATTGTAAACGTCTGTTTGTTTGTTCCAGCATCACGCTAAAACTACTGGACCGATTTTGATGATTTTTTTTTGTTTGAAAGCTGATGATCTGACTTAAAAACTGGTATGGGTTTTGAGAAAGAAAGAGAGAAAGAAAAAAAGAAAAAAAAAATCGTGGGTTGCGTACTCACCCGACAGATCGAAGCTTCTATGCATTTGCACGAGCGGATAGTAATGTACGATGGAGTGGAGTGGAGTGGAGTGGACAGGGGATGGGACTGGGGATGGGACTGGGGACGGGACTGGGGACGGGACAGTGGACGGGACAAGGGACGGAACAGGGGACGGGAAATGGGACGGGACATGGGACAGGACAGTGGGACGGCACATGGGACTGGACATAGGATGGGACATGGGACATGGGACGGGACGATAGTGATAAAGTGAGATAGTGGGACAGTGGGATAGTGGGACAGTGGCAGTGGGACGGTGGGGCAGTGGGGTAGTGGGCTAGCGGGGCAGCGGGGCAGTGGGGTAGTGGGGCAGTGGGGCAGCGGGGCAGCGGGGCAGCGGGGCAGTGGGACAGCGGGACAGTGGACTGGACTGGCGTGGGTTAGCAGAATTTAACGCGAGCGGAGCCGCGGGTAAAAGCTAGTTTTCTATAATACTAATAGAATCCAGTTGTATTTTTAGGAACCTGCAACTCCCAACAATCATGACCTCTACTTTGTATGCAACTTAATACAATAGAGGGGTCAAGCTGTATCGCTGGATCTACTCAACCGATTCAGATAAAACATACCCTATATTTTAAGTTAGACTAATACCAACATAAATTCTAAGTTTCATTACGATCCGTTCAGCCGTTTTCACGTGATGAGGTAACAAACAGACAGACAGACGAATTTTTTAAACGATTGATTCGTGTTCTATTGCTTATTTCTAGTCCCCCTAGCCGGTTTTCGCGAAAAAAAACTCAATGTACAGACTTTTCGACCTTTACAATTTTATTATAGTATATAGATAGATTTTGTCTATTATTTCGTAGACAAAACGCTTGTCTACAGTGGTCATGCTACGCCTGCAGCTGCTGGTCGGGCAGCAGACTACCCCGAGTCTTCTGCTCGCAAGCTCCACCTCCTGTAATTTTTATAGAGGTTTTCTTCCTCGCCGTCCGGGCGGTGAAGCCAAGACCCTCGGTCCCAAGAGGCGCGAGGACACTACTTAGCAGGCACTCCTGGGGTTACGATATCGACGAGGGCAGGGAAGGACAGCATCAGAGGGACACGTGGAGCAACGCCCCACTGGGCCCACATCGGGCCCTTCCGGTGTCAGAATATTCGCCATAGGCAATAAGATCATGTCGTGCTCGTGAACGGGTGCCGTCTGTCGGGACAGGTCAGCTTCTACATACTATGGCAATTCTTTTTACGTTTATTTCTAAAGGCAATATACTCACTTTTAAACTCTTGTTTATTTCTGACATTAACCTACATTATACTCACATTATTTGAATAAATTTGATGTAATAAACAATAACCTATTTTAAAAAGAGTTTATCCATGGAGTTTCTTGCCGGTTCTTCTCCATAGGACCCACAATTTGGAACCGTGCAACTAGAGCCTGACCTTTCAAAAATGCCTGTAATTAGGTTTATTTAAAATAAAAAACATTGAAATTGAAATTGATCCCCTGAAAGTTAATCCCTCGAAAGGATTCTCCAGACGTGTCCAGAGGGACAGGCAACCGTCAAACACACGTGGAGGTTTTCTGGCCAGCACCCGACCCACAGCTGCTGGTCCTTCTCCATACGTCTGGAAAGAACAGCAGTTTAATGACCCGGTGCAACCCGGGCACGGGAAATAACTCTTTTTCGGTGTACTTTATTTTCCGTGGTGAATATTCTAGCACGAGAGGGGCCGTATCTGGGCCAGTGGGGCGATACTCCGCGGGTCCCTCTGAAGTTAGCAGAGGGCACAGTGGAGGATGCAACGCACGGTGTGGTCTCGATGTGCAACGAAATGGTCAACCATCCACGGACTGACCGCGGCAACTGTAGCTTAACCTCGCAGATCATACAACCCGCGCAGTTGCTATTGCTACTTAACCACGAGCCCCTCATAGCAACGTCACATTTCATTCATAAATTAAAAATTAATTATTAATAGTTAAATTCATTTAGAAATATACCTATAGACCAAACCACGGACGGGTTTAATTATCATTTATTTAATAAAGAACCGTTAATACCTATTCAAACCTAACCAATAGAAAACTTTGTTAGAACTACTAGAAAAAAAAACACTACTGCAACAAGGTGTTGTATGGTCAATTCTGGACTATAATGACTGTTTTGAGAATACCAGCTACACTTAACAAAGCGGCACTCAAATTTTGAGCAATACTTAACTAATTTTGTGTTTCACACGCCAAAAACTGTTCTGCTCAATCGTCCATCAACTAAGTATTTCTCAAACTCTGCCTGGGTGCAGTACCAACGTTCAGGAAAACATCAATGTACGTTTCAATCAAAGAGGATGTAATACTACGTATAGTTTCAAACCACCCAAATCGAAAACGATTTGAAAAAATAATAATTACATGTTAGTATAGCAATCGATACATCGTTTTTTTATTAATATTATTCCAAAACCATTGAAAATTTCTATAAAAAGGTGTTCATAAAATAAATTGAATGCACAATGTATGAACTAAATGTAGTATATTATATACTCTTTGGTATGTACCTCGCCGACCTTGTTTCGTGCTTGGCCAGTTTGGCTACGTCAAACCTTTGCGTCAAACAGAGAAAAAAATCACTAACGCAGTGTTGCCAATGCTACGGCAATTACCGTGTTCTACGGTTTTCAGGCTAAAAAACTACAATATCTACGGCCTACGGCCGTAGCAAAATCTACGGCTTTCAGTCACGGTAATCATGTTTTCGATAAATATATCACTCCATGTATCCAAATGTATCTAGTGCGTGTTCATCTTTGCTTGTAAATCCGAATTCCAACTTTGCAAAGTAATTGTGAGTGAGAGTGTTATGGACAGGTATTTCCCGATTAGATTACCCATTTAAAATGAAATGTTGTTAATACGTTTTTTATTAAAAAGAAAAAAGAGAAAAATGGCGAACAATTAAATATGCACGAAAAACTTAAACAAAGCGCCATTTGGTTGATGCTGAAACGTATCTCCTTTTTTTTGGCAGTGATACGCAAAGTACTCTGTGGTGCTTCGGCCGACCGTTGATCTTTTCCCTATAAACACGGCTTTTCTACCAAACGTACACAGCTGTCTAAAAATTATTATTGGCACCACTGCACTAACGTCAAAAATTCAAAAAAACAAAAAAATGTCAACTGCAAAATTCTATAATTTTAACACGAATAGTTGAACTTATTTGAATTAAAATAATATAAATTAAATTATTTCTACAGTACTCGTGTACGCATAGTAGTATCTACGTCTAGTATAAGCTACGTGTGAAATCGAGCAATATAAGATTAATTACATGAAAAATTTACGTCTTACGAAAGTCTATAAATTGGAATACGAAATAATTATTGTAAAATAGAATTACAACCATTGGTTGATATGTGAGAAAGTTATCCCATGTTATTGCAGCTATAAATGCGACGCGAATTCCGTACGTTGTTGAGCAGTCTTTGATTATACCTGCCTCTGGGCAGTATACATTGCTCATTTTTATTACTTCATCGACAAAGATCAGCGATTCTCCTCCAGTCTGCTGTCTATACAGTTGTCTGAGCTACGACGTGAAGTCATCACTCGCATCATGATATAAATCAATGTCTGACCTCTCCAGCCAAGGCGTATACCTAAGTGTAATCAAGGATTAAGAAAGAATTTGTTATAGTGCCAGTGATATTGAAAGTTAATAACCATTGGGTTACAACAGTGTATGAACTTGAAGCAATGTTATTTATGTTATAATGATCAAAATTTTGTAAAGTTGTTCAAATTAATTGATACGTTACGACTTTACGACTAAAACCGAAGTGCGGCTACACCCAACGCATCGACGTGGCGACTGTCAGCTGGCCTTCCCCTGGTGTCACCGATGTCCATGGGTGGCGGTGATCACTCACCACTCCGCCCGGTTACCCACCTGCTCGTTTGCCCACTCTATTATTGAAAATAAAGCCAGTTGTATTTGGATATAACTAGTTCTAGCCTTGAATCATGCTGGCTACCAATCCAATTGGTATAAACAGTATGGTTAAAACTATGGAGGAGTGGCTGGAGAGGTGCTATGATGCCCTCACCTACTGGCTGACCCAGATTCTCTCGGGGCATGGTTGCGTCGGGAAGTATCTGTGTCGCATAGGCCGGGAGCCGACGCCCAAGTGTCATCACTAAGGAACTTCCCAGAGGACACGGCGCGGCACACACTGGAAGAGTGCCCAGCTTGGGTCACGCAGCGCCATGACCTCATCACTGCAGTAAGCGGCAGCGATCTGTCGCTTCCGACTGTGGTTTTGTCTATGGTCGGGAGTGAGAGCGCTTGGAAAGGCGTCGTGTCCTTCTGCGAGGAGGTGATGCTCGCTAAGGAGGCGACGAAGAGAGTTCGAGAGGCGATGGCCTCCAGACACCAGGTGCCCAGGTGGCCTGCGGGTGGCGGACTCGGGGTGTCCCGCCGCCTGACTAGTCTCTAGTGATTACATTGTAGGAGAGTGTCGCTTATACGTATCTATTATAAATCCTATGTTTTTACCATTTTGTAATTTGTAGAACCTACTTATTATTTATAGTCCTATGTTTTATTTAGAATAACACAAGTATGTACATTTAAGACAGTGATTTTGTGGAAATAAAAATAAAGACAATCTTTCTCAGAATGTGTGTTTTTTATTCATTATCATCATCTTTCTCCTGCCCTGATTGCAATTTAAGGAGGCTGAGGTGGAAGACTTGGGTTCTTTAGGTTCTCTAGGGTTTCCTCATAAAAGAGCTTGAGTTACTCAAGGAGCTATGGAAAGAATAGCTTTTCAGTTAGGGGTTTGCTCAGTGGGTAAACTTTGGGAGTAAAGATGATAAGGTCATCATCTTTGTTTAAGAATAAAATTAGCAAGTAGACCTGAAACGATTTCCATTAGGAAATCATGGCATCAAAGATGGATCGAATATATAGGGAAGGTCGTAGAATGTGCTAGATGATAACCATAATAAAATTGCAGGGAAACGAAAAAACCCCTATTATTTGCCTCCAAAATATATTGAGTGGAGTTTAAGTAGCCAAATTCGGATACTTAAATTTCTTCCGCTCAAATCAAATTTAAGTATGTATTTGAGCGTAGGTAACGTGTTGTGAAATGCAAATTTTGATTTAAGCGAACGAAATTTAAAATTTTAAAAATTTTGACGGTTGAATGCTTATCTTTGAGAAATGCTCAGATTTTTCCTTAAAACCATACTCAAATGATACCTAAGTACTCCGTAAGTAGGTGATGTGAAACGCAATTTTCTAGTTAAGCGGACGTAATGTCAAAATTTAATGGGAATTTGAGAAAACTTATCCTTGAATGCTTAACTTTGAGAAATACTCAGATCAGAAACAGAATTTCGTTAAACCCATACTCAAACCACACTTAAGTACCACTTAACTGAGTTTTCTCAAATCAGAAACCGGCCGTTAGTCTAGAATTGATAAAATAACTTAACAGTAGATTCACTAGTGTTTGTCGTTTTTTTTTATCGACTGTCGATATTTACATTTTTTATAAATTTACTTACAAAAAACAAACATATATTTTTAGTTACAATAAACGTAATTAGTATCTGGCAAAAATGCCTATAGGTACCTACTCGGTTTTTTTTAAAATTGTCAGTATTGTGTCAGTCTGTGTTTTATCATGCAAATGTGCCTGTAAACACATGAATAAATTAAAATGAATGAGACCATCTAAAGCTTTGCCAGAAAAGCAAATTTTTGTAATGTAAGACAACTGGCGCCCCCATTTTATGTACTTTTATGCCAAATTGTAATTTTCTTTGCTTAGTGTAATGCACTGCTAATAATAATAATGCAATAAATGTTTTTTTTTAAAACATTTGAGGCAGTCATTTTTTAACAAAGGATTTCAAGAAAAAGAGGAACCAACTAAGAAAAAATTCTGTTCCATCTGTAAGACTTACTGCAGTTGGCAGATGAGCTATTCATTGGATTTCCACTACACACCGCTAAAACTAAACGAACCGGTAAGATTTAATTTTAGGCCTAATTCATAGAATGCGACTTGCACTTTTCTGGTTTCTTTAGTAAGTAACTCAAGTTTTATTATATTTACAGGATTGTCTTCTGTTATATCTATGACACCTGTGGCTCTTGGACTAGTAAATCTTGTAAGTTTTTTTTTTTTCTGGTATGCCTTCACTTGTTAGAACTTAGTGAACTTATTGAATGACTAATTTTTTTTAATTGCAGATTCTTCTACATTTACTTCCGAACCGAATCACGAATAAGACGTAGAGAAATCTCAAGACGCCGTTGATAATTAATATACAATTTTGGACAATTTTGCTCTTCCAGTTATTCCCGAGGAGGCACAAATTCTCGACGAAGAGATTGAGAACTTTTTCAAATCATTTGACAAATAAGCAACAGTTTACGTAAACGGATACATAAGCGGCTTCTTCAGTGCTCTTAAAAATGTAATTTTTGAACAGTGCATTAATTGTATGAAAGTGTAAAACCTAAGTTTCTGCAGATTGTGCGAAGAAAGCGCAGCAGCTGAGAATAGGAAAATAAAGCCCAATGTTTTGTTTCATTTTAAAATCGTAATAGCAAATCTCATTGTATATTCAGGTTTAATTAGACTAGATTTTGACTATACAATGGAATGTCTCTTATTCCTACTTTCGCCATCGCGAACTTGGTGTCTTTTACCGAGTTAACGTTGGAGTAAGTAGGCCTACCCTAAAATTTAATAAGAAAGGAAAATTTGGAGGCCCTATACGCATTTTTTTTTTAGCAATTTATCGATAAAAATATGCGCGAGTAGTACATCCCTATTTGGTTATTATGTTGGCAGCTCCGCCTTTACGTCATGTAACTAATGTCAGATTAATTTTTGTTTTGTTGGTAACATTTTTAGCGCTCGTTTCATATATTTGACGTTTTCCATCTTTTTCTATGGAAGTCCCGTCTCTTAAACGTAGTGGTTATATTCTCTTTGGTAATGTGATATTGTATAATTGACATTTTTTTTTTCTAATTTTTACTTTTAATTTTGACTTTTATAATGTATGTGTAAATTTGCATGCCGTAAGGTTGAATATGGTGATACTAAATGTATTTTTTATTTTTAACATCAAATGTAATTTAACCCATATTTCGCAAATAAATTGATTTGATTTGATTTGATATATTTTGCTCCCACTTGCTCAGAAATTGGTTCATTATTCAAAAAAAGAATACAGCAATCGGCTCTTTTCCGTACGCAACGAAATAACAGGCCAGTAATATCCAACAGGACAATAATAGAAATTTTCTATTTTTTTTATTATGCTACCGAAGTTTTTAAGTACGCACTTACATAAATTAGGTGTTTTTGGTACACAATATTTACTATTATAATGGCTGAATGCACATTTATTTTTTCAAAAGTTTGAAAATAGAACAAGAACCGCGCGCGAGCGAATTGGCGCGAATGAAAATTAGATACTGTTGAATTAATTTGTTTATTGTTTTCTCGCAAATGAGCTGTGCAAATGAGAGAAAAGTACTAAGTATATAAGTCTCGGCAAAAATAGCAATTTATAACATAGGGGGGCATACGAGCAAGCGGGTCACCTGATGGTAAGCAATCTCCGCCGCCCATGGACATCCGTAACACCAGGGGAGTCACCGATGCGTTGCCGGCCTCGTTTAGTTAAAAAGGACTCGGCTAGAGCCTCGTCCTTTTAAAATCACTTCGGTTGTACTCGGCTTCACAACATCCTTCTAATACTGCTTTATTTCAAGCCTCGACAGTAATGTACTATTAGTTTATAAGAAACATCATTATACACTCTGTTTTTTCCTACTTGTCCTATTTAGTAAACAACCGAGCCATGTCTTTTTAATGCAATTCGTCAATAATCTTAATGTATAAAACAAAGTCTGTTCCCGCCGTCTGTCCCTATGTATGCTTAGATCTTTAAAACTACGCAACGGATTTTGATGCGGTTTTTATTAATAGATATAGCGATTCAAGAGGAAGTTTTATATGTATAATACATGCATAATATAGCAGCATTGCCCCCGGGCGAAGCCGGGGCGGGTCGCTAGTAATTTATAACTCGAGAACGGCTGAACTGATTTTCATGAAACATACAGATAGCATACAGATAGAACATAACCCGGATCAACATATAGGCTACTTTTTATCCCGGGAAGATGAACGGTTCCCAGAGATGCGCGATAAACGACACTCACGCGGGCGAAGTCGCGGGCATAAACCAGCCCATTACTATCCCACTGCTGGGCACGGACCTCTTCTCAGTACGAGAAGGCTAAGGCCTTAGTCCACCACGCTGGCCTAGTGCGGGTTGGCGGACTACACACACCATTGAGAACTGTATGGAGCACTCTCAGGTGTGCAGGTTTCCTCACGATTTTTTCCTTCACCGTTAAAGCAAGTCGCGGGAATAAGCTAGTAATTATTATAAGACACAATGTTAACAATTTTACACACTAAATAGACACATTAATAAAATAAATTCACCAAAATTTAAAAACCCCCGACACAACCCTTACACATTCATACAAAAATGTACCGAATGTAACGATTTACACCGACCGGGCCGCGCCGGAGCGTGTCACAGCGCGTCGTATCGGATACGCGCGCACGCGGCCGCAACCGACTGCGACTCGTACTGGTACTTAATTATGTGAAGCAGTCTCGTTTCCATATGTACTAGTAGTAGGCACTAATTTGCTTACGATGCACACTTTTTAAAGATAAAAAATTGGATTACAATTTTATAATCTGAAATGAAACCGAACGCAACCTGACGCGCTCTGTGGAGCTGTCACCCAGAACTGTCATTGTACTTTTTTGTGCGCGATGCGCATGCACGTTATTTTCTAAATACTAACATAATAGTGTTTAAGTGTACTTATTAGGTGTAAATATTATATATAATCACATACTCGTAGTGATATGTGTAAGGAAAATCAAAATCGATACAAAACACAGTATTAAAGAACTGAGAGAAGAGACCGGCGCGGCGGCGCCGGCGTCAGGGATGCTTGGGAGTGAGTGATAACAATTTCAATCATTATAAACATGATTACCTGTGTAGTGGTAGTGAATACGTTAATACGTAACAAAATAATACTGTGCGCTTATGTCTTAAGCTCAGCTAGTAGCGATTAATCAAGAAATTGGTAAAATCATCAAGCAAGTTCGAACTTGTTGGTAAAATAAGTAGCAGTTATTTGAGTGATTCTCGTGACTTTATTTGAGTGAGTGAGACAATACAGATTAACTATGCGCCCTTGAGCTCTCACGAGAGGTTAGCCGTGGCTGTGATACATCCTACATGTTCTCTTTACTCCGAGAGCTTCCACGAGAGGACAGCCAAAGGAGTGAATAGAGATTCACTATGTGCCCTTGAGCTATCACGAGAGGTTAGCCGTGGCCATGATACATACATTTTCCCTTTACTCCAAGAGCTTCCACGAGAGGTCAGCCAAAGGAGAGAATAGAGATTCACTATGCGCCCTTGAGCTATCACGAGAGGTTAGCCGTGGCCATGATACATACATTTCCCCTATACTCCAAGAGCTTCCACGAGAGGTCAGCCAAAGGAGAGAATAGAGATTCACTATGCGCCCTTGAGCTATCACGAGAGGTTAGCCGTGGCCATGATACATACATTTCCCCTATACTCCAAGAGCTTCCACGAGAGGTCAGCCAAAGGAGAGAATAGAGATTCACTATGCGCCCTTGAGCTATCACGAGAGGTTAGCCGTGGCGATGATACATACATGTTCCCATTACTCCAAGAGCTTTCACGGGAGGTCAGCCAATGGAGAGAATAGATTCCATGCATCCTTGAGCTTTCACGAGAGGTTAGCCATGGCCATAACATGTGCATGTTCCCCATGTTCCTTGAACAGGATGTTAATAGGAGGGGCGGAAAAGACTGCTTTATGGGTCCTCGAGCTTTCATGAAATGTCAGCTGCAGCCTTCATAACATTTATATTCTCAGCACAGCGGGAGCTCCAGCAAAAGTTCAACTTTGGCCATATGTCACAGTCTAAGAGCAGTGATACCTACACATTAATTTGTAATAAAATCAAGCCTAACTCAGGCCGTTTTCCTCAGGTGAGTAAGACACAAATGATAGTCTGTTGTAATAAGTTAATGAATATTACTTTACAGCAAAACACCTTTTACATGTAGAGGATTTCACTTTACATAAGTGTAGTGTTGAACATGGCCAATGACATACAAACATAACATCACGCCTGTATTTCCCCGAAGGGGTAGGCAGAGGTGTATAGTACACCCACATTTCGCTAGTTATGTTGTAGTCCCATGTAATAGGGGGCGAGCCTATTGGCCAATGAGCCAGTCCATATTCATGAAACATCTGAACATCTATCACTTTCAGTGGAAGACATATCTGAATTGGTTCACTTGAGGTTGAGGCAATACCTGAAGATACTAATAAGATCTTAGATAACAATAGCATATTGTTACATACAAATGGAGAAATCCTTCATGAGACATCCTTTATTTAAATGGAAGAAATATTACAAACAAATCCAATTGGCCGCTACGGGCCACCTATGTTACAGGTACAAACCAGATGATTAGAATATCTTCCCAATTAGTAGGTATTGTATTATTACTAATCCTAAATATGATAGGATATTAATAATATATTCCTGTTCTAAACTTAGAAACATGTTGACCTGTGGAACACTAGTTCATTATCTAGTGTTTCCGTCCATCTAAAGTGGATGGAATCATAAAGGACATCAAGTAAATGCAGGTATTCATACCTACTTATTGTGCATTTTATACTGAAAGATATTGTGTACTACACCGCTGAAAGCTAAGGATACCTTATAGTGTCATAAAGATCTAAGAAAAGATAAAATATCAGTTTCATGAATCTAGAAATACATGAAAAGCTATTCAACTACCTAATGATTGTATTACTGGATTTAATTATTATTATTTTTGCATCCAACTTTTGTAGGTACCTAGCAAATTATAATGTGAGATTCTCTTGATAACAGGCAGTAGAGAATCCAGTCTTTCACATTTCACATAAAAGAAGAACCAATGAACACAGCTTGGTGGTTTTTTCACCAATCGAGTCAATTTGTTGGTTGTTTTAGTTCAGCGGTTATCACTAGATGGTGTTGCTTCAATCACGGAGGGTTCCTGAATCGCGTGGAAATGCAATAATCCTTAGTTGTTTGTTTTAGTTCAACGTTTACCACTACCTACATAGTGTTGCTTCAATTATGGAAGGTTCCTGAATCACGGGAAAAAACACAACTATTACACAAAATTTTGTTGTATTATACAGAAAATTTACAGATGGTACTGTTAAATTATACTACCCATGCTAAATAATTCGCTGCAGGTTTATGCGAAATTTATGACAAATTTGGAAAAGCTGATAAAATTATTCCTAATCTTAGAGTAATAAGACACAGAGTGATAGTTTCATCCAAATTTCCGCTCAAAGTTGAAGCACAAAAACAATTGATAAGTGCTTGCAAGCAGAACGTCAAATGTTCACCGACACGCACATGGGCGTGCTTAAGCTGTACGGAATGGAGTCATTTGTGCCTGCCCATGCATCAAATTGTGCGCATGGACATGGTTTCTGTATATAGCTGTTCTAAGTTCCTAATGATAAGTAATACATTGTAGGTAATAGGTAGATCATATGTTTTGATATCCTGAAATACATAGGTGCCTCCCCTTTAAAATAGGATGAGACATTCTTTCCTCCATTTGGCCTTCTAAGTAGGATCAAAAAAGGTGGGGGGGGGGCATTGTTGGGGTATTTTGGTGGCCGCTAAACCATGGATGGTACCATGGTTTTCGAATACAGGATAGTACACAAATAAGTTTGATAGAACTAGTTTTGACTCCACAAATTGGTTTTATCCCCCATCAGGACTCAACTTCCCTTGTACAACACCTTTACTTAAGCAGCAATGGTCGCATGCTAGCTTACTTATCAAACAGAACTAAGGTGCTGTTATAAAAATGCTGCCTGCTCAGATACATATCGGAGTCAGTGTGCACCTATAATAATAGGACCAGTAATATTTAATTTTATCTTTAAAAATGGCCGATCCGAATCAATATTTAATTATTTACTAAAGATATTTTAGTTAGAGGATCAATCCTTAATAATATCGATGATGTTTTTTGGATAGATTTCCATCAATGCGACCTCAACTTTACATATTAAGTTACATTTTCATCGCTCAAAATTATTATATTATACATAATAGGGAGCAGCAAAATTGTTTGCTTTCGTTATGCTCTCTAATTATAATCCTTAGTATAAACTGTAGAATGCGGTTAACGCAATACCTACATTATAAGATTATAACACAAAATAAAAATAAAAATCTTCCTTGAAGTAGGTACACCATTATGATATACTGAATAGTTGACACCACTAGGCACCTAATGTTACTAGGTAGTAAAAGTGACTGCTCATTTGGGATGTGCAGAATAATTGTGTATAAAAAAAAAAAAGAAATCGG
This sequence comes from Asteroscopus sphinx, assembly GCA_949699075.1. NCBI lineage: Eukaryota > Metazoa > Arthropoda > Insecta > Lepidoptera > Noctuidae > Asteroscopus > Asteroscopus sphinx. Next base: position 1,275,253 of record OX453006.1, read on the forward strand.
TAAAATAAATCGTCCTTTGAAGATTTTAATTAACAAGTGGCTCAGTTGAATGAGATAGAGTAGGAAATTATTTATTGGATGAATTATTTAAACCAATTATTTTGTTTACACAATTGGGTCAAATAATGATACTCCTCAGTTAAAGGTGTTTTACAGTAAAAACGAATACTTAATTTAACTGTGATATTTTTGCAGTCAGAATTCTTATAGAAACTAAGAAGGAAATGGACTTCTTGACTTTTGTTTTACTCAATCAATATAAAAATCCTTATACCTACATAATATAAGCACCTATTTGAGGCAAATAATGTTATATAATAATAATGTAATGATAAGTAAATCAATAATAAAAATCCACATTGTCTATACATATGTGTACCTACCTAATCTCATGATCTTATTCTATTCTTTTGAATCTTCGATCAATTTGAATAGCAAGATTTCATAGTTTTAATACAGACAGAGATAGTTAAAATAAAAGATATCTGTACGAATCATAGCCATACATCTCTACAGACCTGCATGCCTCAACAAATCTACTTTTCCTTTAATTGTTTATTGTGTTTAAGGTAATTGTTATTAAACACACATACACAAGGACTTTACTTGACTTGTGAACTTATGATTTTGCTTTATATAAAGATAGCTACATCTACTTTTATTACCCAAGTAACTAAGTATAGAAAATAAGACCGATATTGTTACCATCGTATCATGTTGTATGTGATTATTCTGATTTCCTTTTTGATACCAATTGCGTGATTGGTTAGTTTAGATTAGGTATCTAATCTAAACTAATACTACACAACTTTCTTCTTTAAACATCTACTAGTACATATGGAAACGAGACTGCTTCACATAATTACATAGATCGGACTAACTTACCAAGTGACGTCCGATCCTCGATTATGTGAAGCAGTCTCGTTTCCATCCAATTCCCGACCCGACCCAGTGTATCCTAGATTCAATATCCCTTATGAAAGTTGTGTCTACCTGTGTGACTTTGAAGTAAATGACAGTTCTGGGTGACAGCTCCACAGAGCGCGTCAGGTTGCGTTCGGTTTCATTTCAGATTATAAAATTGTAATCCAATTTTTTATCTTTAAAAAGTGTGCATCGTAAACAAATTAGTGCCTACTACTAGTACATATGGAAACGAGACTGCTTCACATAATCGAGGATCGGACGTCACTTGGTAAGTTAGTCCGATCTATGTAATTCGCCACAAATGGTACTACATCAAATACCATTTCATATCGATTAAACGAGTGAAAATAGTAAAACAAAGTTTAACCGGATCAAATCGCGTATATTATTTAAATTGGTTTCCCTGACGTTTCGAAAGCTTTGCAGCTGCCAACCATCTTCTCTATTAAAATTAGGATGTTTTTTTTTTTTTTTTGTTTTTTTTTTTTTAACTGCCACCTGTTTGGAACCCAATCCTAAAAATAATCAAGTCCCAAACAGCACGCAACACTGTAAAAGATAATGATATTGTGAGTGATTACTGCGTGCATCGAAACGATTTTAATTAATAATATTGTACGGTAGATTAAAATATATTTTTTTAGCAATATCTGTAAAGACGATTGTCATCTTAGTCTACCTGCGACCACGAAATGCTGCAAAGCTTTCGAAACGTCAGGGAAACCAATTTAAATAATATACGCGATTTAATCCGGTTAAACTTTGTTTTATTATAATGTGTAGTGATCGCGAAAACCTAAGAAGTTATTGAGTGAAAATAGCTTAGAATCCTTTACCAATTTATCCTCATTTCTCTTTCCTGCTCCAGCATCAGACCCCGATCACCATCTATCTATAACTTATTCATTGAAACCATTCCAATCAACCCTAACACGATATCTCTGCTTAAGTTGGTAAGGAGTTGGGTATCCTGCAGATTCCAGGTGATGCTGCAACATCAAGTCAAGGTTAACATGTTCTTGCAATATCATAGAAGTAACAGGATACCAAATTTCGAATCCATCAGACCTGTGGAAATTGCTCACATTTCTTCAACAACCAGAAAAGAGCTGATCATCATCAAACGGCTGAACAGATTTCCTTAAATCATAGCTAAGAACACTCTCGATCAAGTCACCTTTCAAACACAAAAAACTAAAACAAAATCGGTGCATCCGTCCGGGCGCTACGATGCCACAGACAGACACACAGATACACACCTCAAAAACATAACACCCCTCTTTTTCGTCGGGGGTTAAAAAAGGTGTTAAAAAACATAACACCCCTCTATTTCCGTCGGGGGTTAATAAATAGGTTTTTAACACGAGTTTTTTGAGTTATTTTATTTTTATTTTATTTTATTTATTTGGGAAAACAAACAATTGTACAGTATATATAACTTAGATGGTAAGGTTTAACAACTAGGTTAACGTACAATTAGAAGTGGGCGTTTAAACGAAAAGCGCTTAAAAAAGTCTAATAAAAAAAAAAGCGTATAAGCACGCTTAGTGATTAAAGCAGATTTCGTTTAGACTTTTTCGTAAACCAAACTTATGCTTTCAATACTACGTTTGAAATGCAACCTTATTTCTATTAGCATAAGACCCAAATTCAAAGTTGACGAGTGGTTTGATAATCGGCAGAATTAAATTTTATTCGTTTACGTAAAATTTGTTTAGAGACAGATTTTTTTTATTTTGTTGATTATTTTCGTATCGTTTAAACGTTTTTGACCTTGATTGATTTGCTTTTGCTTTGGCGCTTAGTTTATTTTTCGTTGTCAACGAGTGAATGCGTTTTTGAATGTTCTCCTCGGTAATTACGCGACGATTGTAGTTTGTTCGTATAGTTTTTAGTGAACTTTGTAAATAGTTTAACTGTCAATAGAATAGTGTAATGTAGACAAATAAAAGTACATTTTTTTAGAAGTCAAAAACAAAAAGCGTCAAAAGCGTAAAAAAATTCGTTTGCAGAAAAAAGCACAACGTTTAAACACGCTTACGATTTTAAGCCGTTTTTCCCACCTTTACGTACAATCCACGACGTTTCCACAAATTACCTTTTGCAAAACTGTGTACAATATCAATTGAATTTCAATTTTGTAAGGAACTTATACTAAGTAATTATCATTGAATATTAACTGAGACTACTAATAATCTGTTTTTTAAAGCTATTGTGAGACAAAACAAAGATATCTATGTCAACAAAGTTTTCATTGTAGATTTTTATTATTAAAATAATGGCTTATTTCCCGAAAAGGACCCCTTAGGATCATCATATAAGTCCCATAGTAAAAGTTGTTGTTAATGATGAGTACAATAACCCCTTTTCGGGAAACAAGCCATAAAAATTTCAGCATGTATATACTATGTCTCATGATCAGACATCGAAGCCAACCAAAAAATATGATGCTACAAAATGAAGGGTGGAGAAAAATAACATGCTAAAACTCACTGCGGTCCTATTCGTTCCGCTATACGTACAGCTGCATCCATTGTATCACAGTTCTCCTTGTGCACTATGAAATGTACATATTCGGCCGGCCACACCCACTTTACTCTGTTATCTACACGCACTTTAGAAACAAAGAAAAAATTACATGAGAATCTTATATTTTTACCATTTTCTCCTGTTTGTCAATCGATCTTCTTTTTAGGGTTCCGTACCCAAAGGGTGCAAACGGCACCCTATTACTCTCACTATGCTGTCCGTCCGGCCATCCGTCTGTCAGTCACAGGGCTGTATGTTTGTAACGGTAATAGATAACCAGATGAAATTTTCACAAAATATGTGTTACTATGGTGTCTATTACAACAAATACTAAAAATAAAAAGTCTAAAACCAAAGGGGGTCCCCATACAAGAAACCTCGAAAAACATGCATTTTTTCAACGTTTTTGTTCCTGTTCTATCTTCAAAACGGTAATACATACCAGCATCAAACTTATTTTTATTTATTTACAAAGTACAGCCACATCACATACATTAAAATAATCACTATACTCTTAACTAAACTGTAACTGGTCTGATGTACATGACAATAACGGCGTACATAACTTGCTCTGATTATAGTGCATACTATGTAGTTTAGCAACAAATATAAAAACAAGACAAACATAGACATATGTGGTGGCACTTACGTAAGAAAGAGATGCAAAAATTCACATTTCGCGTATGTTAGTTGATGTCTTTTGATAAACTCTCGTAAATTAAATCAGTTTCTATGGGGTATCACGTCGATGGGTGGTACGGAACCCTTACTGCGTTAGTCCGACTCACACTTGGCCGGTTTTATTTTGTAGATATTGACGAGCTTTAGTGTTATCAATAAAAAAAAATGGAAATTGTATTCTTTTCGGCAAAGTTCAATCATGAAAAATTTATGAAGTACAGTGGAATTTCGACAATTGGGTGACCTCTCGTCATATTAATTAAATAATAATATTATTATCTTTCTCAGACTTTTCAGACAAACTTTTGCACCATTTTTGTCATAGTACATCTTTTTGGAATCAGAAGAACATAAATAGAAAATACCACATCATACCTCCTTTCTTAAATTTCTGGAAGCGCATCAACTTCTTGTCATCAATATTGACAGTGCTGGCAACTATACCCTCACCAAATGCCTTCTTGACTGCATCATGGATTTTAGTTCTCTGTTCTTTAGTTACTCCTTCCATATCAATCTGTAATGATAAAAATTAAAATGAAATAAAAATATAAAACACTGGACTGCCCCCATTATCTAGATCTTACGTCTTCTTTGTCCATCCAAAGGTTGTCTGGAAGATATCGCTTTTAGCGATAAGACCGCCCATGTACCCATAATTTGTACGTTGTTCCTGTTTACTACTATTTTCATGGTGTACAATAAAGTATATTCTATCTATCTATCTAAAACTAAAGTTTTTATTTATTATCTCTAAAGTGAATATAGCTGGAGAGTGGAGGGACCTTTATTCTCAAATTAAGTAAATTAATAAATATTGGGACATTTTTACATATTACCATCTAGTCCCAAACCAAGCAGAGCTTGTGCTATGGGTACTAGACAACGACAACCACCACCACCACCACTACCACACACACCACCAACCACTAGACCACAGAGGTTGTCAAAATTGAAAACATCCAACTATACCCGCGGCACGCTATGATGGCGTTTTTGACATCTTCCAATAGTATTGTGACATTTTTCAAATTATTATCGTAAAAAATATAATAATAATATGCCCTTCCGGCCGAATTTCGGTCACGGCGGCCATTCTCAACAGAGACTAGCCATCTGCGGAGGACTTATTATAGTGCACAAGTGAGTGCTTGCGCACAGGAAAATTCTCTATACCTTCACTCGCATAATCCGATGGGGTGGCAATCCGACAGGACCGGACAGGCAGCTTTACGTGCTCTCCGAGACACGGGGTGTAGCACCGCCAACTTCCTGACTCCGGGAACACGGAAAATGGGCAAGCCAAAAAGGGTTAAGTTAATAAGTACTACAAGTACAAAACCTCAAACATATCTGGATCTGGATTCCTGCTCACAACCAAAGTGTTGATTTTATCCCAAGTATCCATCGGCAAGATCTCCAGGTTGTACTTAGTGAAAAGGAGATCCTCATCCTCACTGACTTCATCTTCTTCAGGAGCTTTCGGAGCCTTCTTACTTGTCAACTTGGCTATTTCACCCTGTTCATTTATTTCAGATACTTGGAAGTCAGAGTACCTAGTGAAGACAAAAATATAAAACATAACCAGCCCATTACTGTCCCACTGCTGGGCAGGAGCCTCTTCTCAGTACGAGAAGGTTAAGGCCTTAGTCCACCACGCTGGCCTAGTGCGGGTTGGCGGACTACACACACCATTGAGAACTGTATGCAGCACTCTCAGGTGTGCAGGTTTCCTCACGATGCTTTCCTTCATCGTTTAAAGCAAGTGATAATCGAATATAAATCTGCACATGCATTCGAAAAGTCAGAGGTGTGGGCCTTACGATCGAACTTACACCCTCCTGCATGGAAGGCAAGTGTTCAACCACTAGGCTATCACTGCTGCTGCCTAGTGAAGACATTTAAAGTTAATTATTGGACTGGCTTCTCCCAAGTTTTATAACAAAACAAAACTATACTTTTCAGTGGCAGAATGAAATTACATAAATAACTTTTTTAAAGCTTTTTTAAAATTGCTTTAGTTAACTGAAACAAGATTCACCACAACACAAATTGTTCATAAAAAACGAAAGAAATAGAGTGAACAGTATAAATGTCGTAGGATAATCGGAAAAATCCGTTCCGTTCTGTGTGTTGCCAGACATACAGAATAGCACTACTCTTATCTCATCTCATGGGTGTCGTAAAAGGCGACTAAGGGATTCATCAGAGGGAAGCAGCTTTCTCTGAGTATTTAACTAACTAACTGCGATCGCCAATCCGCCTGCCAAGTGTGGCGATTAGAGCATATCCCCCTTTGGGGGAGGCCTATGTCTAGCAGTGGATGTCTTTCGGCTGAAATGATGATGGTGATGAAATGAATAAAGGAAGTAGTAATAAGGGCCGGCCACTGGTAGCTTGGAACCTGTTCCTAATGCCAGTGGGCTACTATTTTCTTATATTTTTTATTCTTTCTATAGAAATATTTAAAAATGTAAATTAAATGTCTATAGATGAATAAAAGTACAAAAATATAATAATATTTATTGCACATAGTGTTTAATATTAACTACATTAGTTTAACACTGTGTCATAGCTATTACCACCCACCTCTCAGGGAGAAGATGCCAAAGTTCCAGATTACAGGTAAATATAACAAAAACCTTAGAGTAATAAGACACAGTGAGTTACATTCAAATTTCCGTTCAAGCACAAAAACAATTGATGTGTGCCCAAGTGTGTGCAAGCAGCAGGTAACATGTTCGCCGACACACAGATAGGCGCGCGTAAGTTGTACCGAATGGAGCCATTTCTGGCTCCAATTTAGTTGCTTCAAATTGTGCATGCGGACTTGGTTTCTTTGTGTAGTTATTCTAAGACAAAAACGTAAGACTAAACAAGTGAGTGTACTATGGTGTGTTATGGTATGTTTAAGTGTAGTGTGTGTGATGGTAGTTAGAATGGTATGTGTGATGGTAGTTATAATGGTGTGTGTGTGAGTTAGTTAGTGAGTACACACCTTGATTTAATTATTCCATTGAATCCTATTTGCTTACTAATATACTCTGTGACACCAATATCTTCCTCAGACAGTCGTTTTCCCGGAGTATCCCGTTTTTTCCACTGAACTTTATTCCCGCTATAATTGTTTTGGAATTTGTTACCACCACTAGAACCCTCAAATCTATCCCATTGGCCTTTAAAACCTCCGTGGTTACCAGACCACCCTCTATTTCCCCCACGGCCACCTCTAAAACCCCCTCGTCCTCGGCCCTGTTTATTTTGACTCCATGGCCTGTTTTTATTCATTTTGGCTTAGAATCAATACTTAACCTATAAAAACAAAGATACAAAAATAAGTTATTAATAAAATATATAAGTTTATGGTTCACGTATCAGATGAATATTTAGTGACTTAGAGTGATTGAGACTTATGTTAAGTTTTATTCAATTTAATATTATTATTATTTGGATTACTTTCTACAATACCGTAAAAAAATACCGACACGCGAAAATCTCAAACAAAATCACAGATGACAGATTAGTGAATTAGTGATGCGAACACAGAGAAAATAATCACTACGTTACAGATGCGACTCGAGTCCACTTTTACTCAAGTGACTCGAGTGACATTGAAAAAACACGCACTCGATTTCACTCGTGGTGAGTTTTGTTTTCGGGATATTTACACTATGTGCGTACCAGCTCCATTATACCCTAATAACACCTGTCGCACAAATTACTTAGCAATATTTTAAACTTTACAAAGGTTGAGCTAAAATTTTGTTATACTTACCCACATCCCTTCAGCATACATCATCATTGACTCATATCGGGCACACTCCCAGTGGCGGATTTACACAGTAGGCTATTCAAATTTTGCCGCCCCTACCGACCTTTACATGTGTCAGTTCCTAGATTATTTTTACAATCTAAGCACTAAGGGGTGGCCCTAGCAAGTTGTTCAGGCGGTGTGAGATCTATTTGTGGCGCCCCAAATGTGGGAAGCCAAGGGGGGGGTATATTTTTGTGCTATTTGTGAAAATTCCTGTAAGATGGTCAGTGGTGGAGTAACCCTTTCGGAGGCTTGGGGTGAAACTTACTCTGAAATCGACGAGGCGAGGGTAGAGGTTATGCAAAACGCCAAGAAAACATCACCAATACAATAGTGAATGTTATTATCTAGTACAGCGCAATTTTTTGGGGTTTTTTACGAAAACTTGACGAAAATGAATTTGTAGCTGCAAAAAGACGTATACAATTTTCAATTTTTCAATTTCAATGTTTTTTATTTCAAATAAACCTAATTACAGGCACTTTTGAAAGGTCAGGCTCTAGTTGCACGGTTCCAAATTGTGGGTCCTATGGAGAAGAACCGGCAAGAAACTCCATGGATAAACTCTTTTTAAAATAGGTTATTGTTTATTACATCAAATTTATTCAAATAATGTGAGTATAATGTAGGTTAATGTCAGAAATAAACAAGAGTTTAAAAGTGAGTATATTGCCTTTAGAAATAAACGTAAGAAGAGTTGCCATAGTATGTAGAAGCTGACCTGTCCCGACAGACGGCACCCGTTCACGAGCATGACGCGAGCATCAGCCATCGCTTAACTCAACCATATTGAAGGGAACTTAACGACCCGACACTAACGCCACCATCAGCATGACATTTAAGTGAGCATGACAGACTCATACTGCTAGACAACAAATAGGCAGGAATATATAGAATTACTGTAAAAAACATTAATGGCCACATGATACTTACATTTTACATTTTAATCACCTATTAAAAATTGTAAGCAGTTCATATACGTTGCAGTTCTATGTCAGAAATGCAATATTAGAAAAAAAGTGTAAATAAATTGTATAATTCCGAAACAGTAAAGTTAATAAAGTGTAAATAAATTTAATAATAAACAGTTAATAATAACTGAAAAAATGTCAAAATAACATGACTTGGTAGAAAAATTACCAACAGATCGATACAAAAAATAAAATGTGTCAAAAAAAAAACAAAATGTCAAAGGAAATAATAAAAATAGATCCAATGTCAAAAGTAAAAGATAGAAAATAAAACTAATGGTCCAATAGGAATAAAATTAACAATTATAAATGATCCAATAGGAAATAATTACATGTCAAATGCCAAGAGATATCAAATACCTAGTTGAGGAGAACCAGTGGGTCGCAGTGTGCAGGTGGGAATCGTATTCCAGACATTTTTATCAGCAATGTATTGGTTTATATCATAATAAGCTCTTGACATTAACACACGTTTTGTTACTAACTTGAATTTTATATATATACATATATATATATATATATATATACACTCCACGAAATCAAAATACAAATTCAAGAAAAGTTTTTGAATGGATCTTTTCATTTCATAAACCAAGAATATATTAGCAGATGTTATGTGAACACTAAAAAAAAATCAATTATTATTTCATCTTAAATTAACTTTATTAATTTGGCAAAGTGATGTAGATCTTTTTGCAGCTGTGTGTGTATGAACAACGAGGACTCATTCTTAGGTTATATACTCATTGGGACTTATATAAGTAATAATAGCGCGAGCGAAGCGAGCGTGAAATTTTCATTATTTAATTATTTAATAATTTTATAATGCAGAACTGGGTAACAAGGCGGTCTTAACGCCATAGACATTTGTTGGACACTCGCTGTCCAGGCATAATGACTGTGCGCCGCCTACCGTTGGGCTGGGAAGCAACACAGATTTGTGAATAATTGCTATGTGTGTTCCTGTAGGAGCGCCGCGCACACCGTTCGATCACGGGTGCGCTTCTTCACTATGACTTGGCGGTCAGACCATATGTGTAATAAATACTAATAGTGAGTCAACTCCTTTGTCGCGGCACAAAATGCTGACACAGTATTGCCAGATGGCAAGTTTGAAACTGTCGCAGATCTAGGAAAAAAATATCGTATAATTATCGCATACGCTTTCTTATACAAAATTGTAATCTTTTAATTGTAATATTTTAAGGTTTATGTCCAAAGCTTCAAACGATTAGTGTGTTCCACAGACCAGTAAGCCTCTAGACGCCTATTAGCTGGATACCCCCGGTCACAAAGCATATGCAGTAGCATTGCATATCTTACGCCCAGCCACCAATCGGGACGTCACTCCATCAGCGAGCGGCACCAATTATATCATCGAACATTTGAGCTGACCAATCATAACGCGCCGTCCGCCCCCCGGTCCCTGCCAACATTTTACGACTGTGTTCTCATGCAAAACTTCGTTTATGTGGCGTCTTGAGGCTTACTGGTCTGTGGTGTGTTCTTTTTAACACTACCTGTGCCTACAAAGCTACTTTTGTTTTACAAAAACCAAGATTGTCATTGCAATCCAACAAAATATATGTTAACACTAGAAACGCACATCAGGACACAGATCATGTCCAAAGCGCGGTCACTGCGGGCAGAGTTGGGATGTACTCGGTTCCCATAGAGTAGCGAATATGCAGATTGGTCATTGCATCATTCTTATGATGTTACCTACTATTTTGTGCCTTCTGTGCGTCAAATGATATTAATCTATACAAGCAACATTAAATTTAATTAGGTTGAGTTCGGTCGAGTCCAGTCGAGTTCGGTCAAGTTCAGTCAAGTTCAGCCGAGTTTGGTCGAGTTCGGTCAAGTTCGGTCGAGTTCGATCAAGTTCGGTCAAGTTCAGTAGAGTCCGGTCCGGTCCGGTCCATTTTTTTTTCTTTCTTTCTTAAAACCCATACCAGTTTTTTAAATCTAATAATCAGCTTTCAATCACAAAAAGTTTCATCAAAATCGGTCCAGTAGTTTTAGAGTAATGCTCGAACAAACTATTTTATAATAGTTAAGATATAAGATAAGATAATAAAAAGTAGCCAATATGTTAATACGGGTTATGTTCTATCTGTATGCCAAATTTCATTTTTATTTTTTATTTATTTTTATTTTATCATCACATCCATACATCCACACACCCATACATCCATACTTCCTCACAAACTCACGTTTATAATATTAGTAGGATAGGATGTGTAGTGATCGCGATAACCTAAGAAAAATACTTTATTATTTACAAACTTATTTAATATTACTTATAAATAAGATAGCATAAAATAAAACTATTATCTAAAGTTATTAAATAACTACGAAGAGCATTCATATTTTACCTATTAACTGTTTTGCATTATTTATTCTATGATGCGGTAACGCTATCTCTTTTCAACGCGCGGCGCCCGGCCGTAAGAAAATACGAGATAGATAGTCACTGGTACTCACCGTCTTGCTTACGCTCGTTGGGCGAGTCAAATTATTGGACTTGACCAAGTGCAGGTAAAAAACTGTTCAAATTGTTGTAATCGTACGTAACTGCAATGTAATAATTTAGTTTTTATTATTATTTGTCGTTACCTATTATTCAAGCTTAATATTAGTATTTAGTAACGTACTACAATTGTTTTGAGTGAGTCAAGCTCCGCTCTGCGCTTCACAAATCTTAAAGTCACACTAAACAAGGTGTACGGCATGTGTACGTCGTGCAGTACAGTACAGTTGAACACAGTGAGTGTACGGATCGCGTCATCTATTAGATAGACATCGTTGTTGCAATCGGATGAATTTTATAAGAACACGTACGGGACAAACAAAGAAACATTAATTTTTATTTATAGATAAGTTATAAATAAAATCAGGAAATAATTAGAAAAATATAAATTGATCGATTTGTATAAATTAACTAAGGAAGGTGGTCCCTAAGATACAGGTTAACCTAGTTTGGGGATCAACGTTCATCTGAATTGTAACATGTTACTTATTTTGGAAATAAACGATTATTATTATTATTAATAAAATAAAAATTTATTATTGTTCCAGTTAGCAGCAACAATTAAAACGAAACAATGCAGAGCAGGCATACAAAACAGATAAATAATCCAATAGCACTCAGTCTGACTGTCTGACTCTAGGTCTGACTGAACTAGGAATGAACTGACACAGACCGACCGACGAACAAAGACTAAATAAAATAAATGAGTAGAACTGAACAGGACGCAGGTATGCAGTTGAAAGCAAAACATAGTTTTTTTTCGGTTATTTTTTGTGCATCTTGTTCAGTCTGTCCGACACACAGACTACTAGGGGATATGGTCCGACAGACTCTGTCGTATGCGTCACACATAGTGAGTGAAAGAAACGAGAATGTATGCCTTAGCTTATTGTTAATTTTGGTTGTTGTCACTGCCTCAAAATTATCGCAGTGCTACATAAATTATCGTATGAACTAGTAAAACTATCGTACGATACCTTGTTATTATTTTTTATCGCAAAGGACTTGAAATTATCGTAAATTTACGATAATTATCACACGTCTCGTCTGGCAACGCTGTGCTGACAGGCGAGTACCTACTACCTAGTAGTAGTGGGCGTTATTTAGCATAGATCGTTTTCACAACGTTGTGACTGAGCCACAACGCAACGTTACTGACGTTTTCCACAACGATCTATTTCTCAAAACCATCTATATATTTTGCTACAATAGCAACAACTACTGACGTTATGATTTTCCACAACGATCTATTTCTCAAAACCATATATTTCTCAGTAACGTCTATTTTTCAAAACGATCTATTTCTTAATACCGTCTATTTCTCAAAACCATCTATATTGATGTATTGCTATGAATTAGCAGATTTTGATTACGAACTGTTGGATTACGCTTAAAGAAGTTAACACAATAAATTAAGGGTCTGGTACACTTGCACAAAAACACGCGCGTGCAGAGCTAGTCAAAAATTCTGATGGCCATATCTCCTAAAGTTTAGGTCCTAAATCATAGGTGTTGTTGGTTGTTGATACCCAAATGAGCAAGCCTCGATGATTTCTAGACAAATGAATGATCCAAACTTCTGACGGCCATATCTCCTAAATCATAGCTCTTAGACCCATAGTGTTAGTCTCAAAACGAAGGGCTCGATGAGCTCTAGCCAAATATATGGTCCAAACTTCTGATGGTCATATCTCCTAAACTATAGCTCTTAGACCTATCGTGTTAGTACTCAAATGAAAGGGCTCGACGAGATCTACCCAAATATGTAATAAAAAAATCTGCTTAAGCGATTTTCGACCTTACTGACAAATGTTTAATTTCGTAAAATTTGATAGCTATGATTTATTACTAGTCCAAATATTGAAAGGAAATCATTTTTCGCTAAATGTCGATAAGGTCGAAAATAGCTTGGCCGAATTTTTCATTACATATTTGGGTAGATCTCGTCGAGCCCTTTCATTTGAGTACCAACACGATAGGTCTAAGAGCTATAGTTTAGGAGATATGGCCATTAGAAGTTTTGACTACAAATTTTCTAGAGCTCATCGAGACCTTTCATTTGAGTACCAACATGATGGCTGTAAGAGCTATAGTTTAGGAGATATGGCCATCAGAAGTTTGGCCCATTTATTTGATTAGAGCTCATCGAGTCCATTCATTTGAATATCAATCGTGGTTGGCAATATCGCATTTAGTCGCCATAAAACATTACGCATAGGTGACATCAAATATTTGAAGAAAATATAAAAACATTTATTCAGTAAGACATTAAAATCGAATAGATCGTTGTAAAATAGATAGACACGTTATTGAGAATAAACGGTGATTGAAAAATAGATCGTTGTAAAATAGACGGATACGTTATTGAGAATAAACAGTGATTGAAAAATAGATCGTTGTAAAATAGACGGATACGTCATTGAGAATAAATGGTGATTGAAAAATAGATCGTTGTAAAATAGACGGTTTGTACAACGTTGTCCAGACGCAGACAACGTTGCGTTATGTTACCCAAAAATCACGTAACGACACACCTCAACTACATAGTGACCTAGTACTGAGCCTAGTATATAAAAATATGCAAGGGTTGTTACAAAAGAAAATATCTTTTGCAAAATAATAATTATTACATCAGATAATGACTTTGTTCAAGCACAGAATATCTAATAGTACGTACTAACGTAGTTCAAGGAAGCTCAATAATAGTAAAAAATATATGAAAAAAAAAACTACTTTTGCCAAAAACGCCGTTTGTTATGATGAAAACGATGAATAAATTCAGATTTTTCCAATTTTCTGCGATTATATGACAGAGGATTATAATTATGTTCTTGTGCGACGTCTTATTAGTGATTCCTCGTTATTGGCAGCCCACAATAGTCTCAGCGAATGCATTTTAGAATAAAATTAAAGTTTAATTTAATGAAATATAACTATGAAATACACAGAAACAATATACAAATACGTATGTTTACTCTTTAGCGTCAGGGTCCGAGCTCACGCTAAACTATCGTGTTGCGGAACAGAAAAAATTGCGTTTTCCGTAGTCAAACATGGCGCTTGTCTACCATTGTCAACCGTTTATATGAAGATTGGCGCTGGGTTTACACGCTAACTTTTCCGCACGGTTCAATGTGGGATTTTGTCTACCAATTTAGCAACAGTCACGTGACATCTCTCAAGCTTATGTCATTTCCATACATTTTTTCCTTTCCGCAGGCGTTAGGCGTTTGTGGAAAGTGGATCTTGTCTAGACCCCCAGGTGTGATGTTTTGCAAATACTAAAAAAACTTTTCGGCCGCTTCGCTCGCGTTACTGTACGAGGTAATTTGTGACTTTGTGCCATATTTAGGTATCTAAATGTTCTGTTCTTCATAATTTACTTAATAATACTCAAAACACATTGGCAAATTAAAATACTAAATAAATATAAACGGTAACTTTTTTTAATAAAAGCACATAAAAGGTTACTTTTTGATCACTCTCAGGTAAGTTTTGACAAAAGCGAGTTGGCAACACTGGAACGAACACGGATTTTTCCCGCGAATTTCTGTTGAAATCTGTCAAACAAAATTGGTTTGGTTGATTGTTATTTGAACTTATTTTAAAGGCACTAACTGTTTTTTGGAACTTTGGAACAGGAAATTTGCATTAGTTTGCAACAAAATATAAGTGCATTATTTATATTCAACAACAGTCTCATCATCAGTATTACAATAGTCTCCTCATCCTTCACGTTTCAATTATCATCATGCCAGTGCGCAAAAAGACTTCGAACGGTGAGTTATAAACATAACCACTTCGCCCTTTTACTAATAGTAGATACAAGAAAGAGATTTCAACAAATTTAGAGCTGTCTGTCAGTGTCGCCTTAGGGGCGGAGTCATCATCATCATTTCAGCTAAAAGACATTTACTGCTGGACATAGGCCTCCCCCAAGCATCGTCACAACGACCGGTCCTGCGCTTTCCACATCCAGCCGATTCCCGTGACCTTCACCAAGTTGTCAGCTGCCTAATTAGAATAAACATTTCCATACAAGTTTTGTGTGTAAGTGTGGGTAGGCCCCCCACAAGGTGGACCGACGACCTGGTGAAGGTCGCGGGAATCCGCTGGATGCGGAAGGCACAGGACCGGTCGTTGTGGCGATGCTTGGGGGAGGCCTATGTCCAGCAGTGGACGTCTTTCGGCTGAAATGATGATGATGATGAATGATACAAGTTTTGTTGTGATGGCAGAACATGCCCACAAAAATAAAAAAATGTGACACGTAAACTAAATTGACAGCACTAAAATTGATGCCATCCCTTTCTTGTATCTACTATAAGTAAAAGAGAGTGATAGTTTAAAATGAGTTTAGTTCGTGAACAAGAAAATCAACACCACTGACCAAACTTACTAAAAATCCATTTTACAGTTATCAGTTCTGCTAAAATGAGGGCAAAGGCCGAATCACGCAGCCATCGCGCCGGTTTGATACTGCCAGTGGGTAGAATCCACAGGATACTCAAAAAGGGGTATTATGCACCTCGTATTGGTGGAGGTGCTGCGATTTACATGGCTGCAGTGCTAGAGTATCTTGCTGCTGAGATATTGGAGTTGGCTTCAAAAGCAGCACAGGATAACCAAAGAACTAGGTGAGTTTGTTTCAATAAACCATCTAATTAGGTTGGTACTTATCTTTGCTCTATGCATGGTATAATAAGATGTTTTACCAGGTACTCTTCCCGTGACAGCTAGGTCACGTGATTGCCTCCGTACTATGTCATCGGCTGTGGAGCCAATAGCAGGCTGTTATTGTGACACTTGTGAGTTTGATGTGCTACCACTTTGTGTAAATAAATTACCTGAGCAAAATGCATTTTTTTCATTAGCTTGTTCACTTGAATCACTTTTGAACTAGTAACTTTATACAGTTTCCTTTAAAAACTAATTAGATAAATAACACGAGATGATAAATAGTTAGGCTATTTAAGAATTTGTTTTATATTCACTACTAGCTTTTACCCGCGGCTTCACTCGCGTTAAATTCTGCTAACCCACGTGACGAATCCTGTTAATTCAGTCCAGTCCAGTCACTATCCCACTATCTCGTTCCATGTCCAGTCCCGTCCCATGACCCGTCGCGTACCATGTCCCGTCCAATGTCCTGTCTCATGTCCCATGTCCTGTCCCGGCCCATGACCCTTCCCATGTCCCGTCCCGTCCCCCATGTCACATGTTCCGTCCCGTCTCATGTCCCGTCCGTCCCATGTTATCAATTGTTCAGCAAATCAAATTTGATGACAACGACTGCAGCGCCACCTACCCGGTCCATTTGTTAATTCAAACCTTGCAGGGACCCGGACTCGAACGTACCTACACAAAAAATATCATTAAAATCTATCATCTAGTCAGTTTAGGAGGATTAGTGACATACCGACAGCAGCGCCACCTACCAGTCCAATTGTGTTTTTAAACCATCCAGAAACCCATTGAAACACACACAAAAAATTTCATCCAAATCTTATTTAAAATGTTCTTTAATTTAGAGGGGACCCAAGTTTTCCATACCGAATGGGACGAACATCAAATGTTTGACAGGTAGGAACAGTTTGTATGGGAAAATAAAATTGTTGATTTTACTATTTTCCTCGCAAATTTTCCACATTTTCTCACCTTTTAAATCTTCCCTGGACTTCCACAAATATTTTAAAACCAAAATTAGCCAAATCGGTCTAGCTGTTCTCGAGTTTTAGCGAGACTAACGAACAGCAATTGATTTTATATATATAGATGTACAAAAATCTCAACTATATTGGAGATATCAATAATTTTTTATTTATTTATTATATCAATAAATGGCAACACTGATCGTGACATAGCTTGGAGGCATCGCACTGTCATCGCGGGAAGAGAATACCTGGTGAAACATCCTTTGACAAACTCTGTGGTCTAGTGGTTCGAGTGTCGGACTGCTGATCACGAGGTTGTGGGTTCGATTCCCACAGGACACAAATATTTGTGTGATGAACATGAGTGTTTGTGTTGGTCTGGTTGTTTGTTATGTATTATAAGTATTTACAAAAAAAAATTGGCCAAGAGCATGTCGGGCCATGCTCAGTATTATAGGGTTCCTTAAGTAGGTGTAATTACAAACGAATCAAATCGAATATTAATCATGGCTATTTTAGTTTTTGCAATAATCGGCAGCATTCGCAACTCAAAGCGTGTTGTTAGTAGCGCCATCTAGCGATAAATTCAAGAAGCCAAATTTGAGAAGTGTGTCATGACAAAGTTACTTTTTGTGATTTTTTCAAATAGAAAGTAGCTAAAGGAGCATTATTTGCTCTGATCATTTTTCTCTAAGATCAATGACCTTTGAACTAGGACGTTTTAAGTATTTTTCAGTTTTCTCTCTATAACTCAAAAAATTATAATCACATTATACTCGAAATAATTTTAAAAGAGAGTTTTCTCAAAGGTCTATCAATGTGGAAGATTATAACTTTCTACGTTGCATAGTTTAGAAATGGCAGGGGGGGGGGACACATTGCAAGCCACTTTGGCGGGCTATATTTCGCAGATGGTACACCTGATAAAAAAGTGGTGTATGAAACATTACCTTCATTTTAGTAGACCTATTCAACGATACCCCACACGAGGGGGTGCAGCGAAAAAAAATTTTCCATCCCCATTTCACATGTATGGACGCCACCCCTAAAATACGTAAAAACGATTTTTTTATTCTTTTAAAATTGAGATCTATATGTAGACTATTTTTTAACAAAATTTCATTTACTTATGTTTATAACTGTAGAAGTTATTAAGCTGTAAAGGATTAGGACAGACGGACGGACATGACGAAACTATAAGGGTTCCTTGTAGGACTTCGGAACCCTTAAAAAAGTATATAAGTATTATATCCATTGTCTAGTACCCATAGCACAAGCTCTGCTTTGTTTGGGACTAGATGGTGCTGTGTAAAATGTCCCAAAAATATTTATTATTATTTATCTTTTTATACCACGGCTCTATCGTCCGTGTGGTGCCGGACGCAAAGAATGCCACCACCCTATATCTTCTCATGGGTGTCGTAAAAGGCGACTAAGGGATTCACCAGAGAATGGGCAGCAGCGTCCTCCGAGTATTAAACCAACCAACTGCGATCGCCAACCCGCTTGCCAATTATGGGCGCGTGGCGATTATGGCATATCCCCCCAAACATGCAAAGCACTAATAAAAACTGGCCCCTAGTCCCCGGCGGCCCCGCTAGCCCTGGTTATGGTAGCGGCCTAGGTAACGGCGGGGCAGGGGGTGCGAAGAATCCCCGGCAGAGATCCGGCTACCATAACAAAAAAACACTGTAGGTCTACTCGCGTTTTACGAACGACAAACGAAGTACGAACTTTCGTTCCGACTGATACTTACATAATAAAGATAGGCACATAAAAAAGGCACAATTAAGAAGGACTACGGTTCATAGTCGTATACAATTTACCAGAGATGAGAAAAACAAACGTCAAAACACGATCATCGCATGCGATAAGGGAACGATGGTTGACCGGAGTAGCAAATTGTGCGATGAATCGTACGATTTATCGAATATCGTCGAACGGGAGTAGACCCCCTGGACCTGGCAGCATACAACACACGTACACTGCGGACCGACGAGAAACTTGTCGAACTCGAGGAAGAATTGAGCAGGTTACGATGGGATATCCTAGGGTTATCTGAAGTCCGAAGAGAGGGGGAGGACACGATAATCCTCAAATCCGGTAACTTGCTCTATTTCCGGGAGGGCGATCAACTTTCCCAGGGCGGTGTCGGGTTTATTGTCCACAACTCTCTTGTGAATAACATAGTGAAGATCGAGAGTGTTTCGACCAGGGTGGCGTACCTTATACTCAGAATAACCGAAAGGTATTCATTGAAGGTTATACAGGCCCCGACCTCGAAACACCCCCCGACGATGAGGTGGAGACCATGTATGAGGATATCTCGAGAGCTATGCATGGCTCTAAAACTCACTTCACTGTTGTCATGGGAGACTTCAACGCGAAACTGGGCAAGCGCTACGATGATGAGCTGCGAGTGGGGCAATTTGGATATGGATAACGGAACCACCGGGGTCATCTACTGGCCGGCTTTATGGAGAAAGAGGGACTCTATATGATGAACTCTTTCATCAGAAAGCGTGAGCACAGGAAGTGGACCTGGTTGGGACCTGATGGTGTAGCAAAAAATGAGATTGACTTCATTATGTCGACGAAGAAGCAAATATTCACTGATGTCTCTGTGATCAACGCGGTCAAAACCGGAAGTGATCACCGTTTGGTAAGAGGCACATTGAATCTGAACATCAAGCTGGAAAGATCTCGAATGATGAAGTCTACGCTCCGTCCAGCATCGATCCAAATCCAAAACCCCGAGAGCTTTCAGCTCGAACTTCAGAATCGTTTCGAATGCCTAGGGAGCTCAGTGGACGATTACAACGATGGGTTTGTGGAAACAGTCCATACGGTCGGGTCTAGGATCTTTAGGACCCGTCGTACAAACAGAAACAAAAAGCTCTCTGACCACACTCTTGAGCTCATGGCGGAAAGACGCGAGATGATTCTGCAGTCCTCACATGATGCGACTAAGTACCGGCAGCTCAATAGACAGATCTCAAAGTCCTTGAAAAGTGACCTACGTCAATTTAATACCGAACGTATTAAAGACGCGATAGAGAAGAACAAGGGCTCCAAAGTCTTCGCAAGAGACCTGTCTATTGCGCAGAGCCAGCTTGCAAAACTGAGGACTGACGATGGCAGAGTCGTATCCTCCAAGCCAGAGCTATTGAAGGAGGTCGAGAAGTTCTATGGACAGTTATAAACGTCCACCCGGAAACCCGCTGTAAATCGGGCTAACGACCTAAGAGCTCGATTCACCCGACACTATACCGGACGTCAGCTTGTACGAGAAAGACACCGGGTGATGACGGAATTACGGCCGAACTCCTGAAGGCGGGTGAAAAACCGATCCTTAAGGCCCTTCAGAAGTTGTTTGATTCCGTCATTCTCGAGGGGAGCAGAGGTGTGGTGGTACTCTTCTTCAAAAAGGGCGATAATGCTCTACTGAAGAATTATAGGCCCATCTCACTTCTGAGCCATGTCTACAAGCTGTTTTCGAGAGTCATTACGAACCGTCTTTCGCGCAGGTTTGACGACTACCAGCCTCCCGAACAAGCAGGATTCCGAAAAGGCTTTAGCACCGTAAACCACATACATACGCTGCGGCAGGTTATACAGAAGACCGAAGAGTATAACTTGCCTCTTTGTTTAGCGTTTGTGGACTACGAGAAAGCCTTCGATTCGATCGAGACTTGGGCGGTACTACAGTCTCTTACACGGTGCCAGATTGACTATCGGTACATCGAAGTGTTAAAGTCTTTGTATGAAAACGCCACTATGTCAGTCCGATTACAGGACCAAGCCTCGAAACCTATCCTTCTGCAGCGAGGTGTGAGACAGGGAGATGTCATCTCTCCGAAACTGTTCACTGCTGCATTGGAGGATGTCTTCAAGGTTCTGGACTGGAATGGGCTAGGCATTAACATAAACGACGAGTACATCACTCACCTTCGGTTTGCCGACGACATAGTAGTCATGGCTGAGACCACGGAGGACCTCGGTACAATGCTCAATGACCTCAGTAGAGCTTCCGATAGAGTGGGTCTTAAAATGAATATGGACAAGACAAAGGTTATGTCGAATTCCCATATAGCACCCTTTCCCGTAAGCATCGGAGAATCTACACTCGAAGTTGTTGACGATTATGTATACCTAGGACAAACTGTCCAGCTAGGGCCTGATAAGAAGGCTCAAAGTCACTCAAAGGGCAATGGAGAGGGCTATGCTCGGAGTGTCCCTGCGTGATCGAATCAGAAATGAGGAGATTCGCAGGAGAACGAAAGTAACCGACATAGCCCGAAGAATTGCCAAACTTAAGTGGCAGTGGGCGGGGCACATTGCTTGCAGAACGGACGGCCGATGGGGCAGTAAAGTTCTGGAGTGGCGACCGCGTACTAGAAGGCGCAGCGTGGGTAGGCCCCCCACAAGGTGGACTGACGACCTGGTGAAGGTCGCGGGAATCCGCTGGATGCGGAAGGCACAGGACCGGTTGTTGTGGCGATGCTTGGGGGAGGCCTATGTCCAGCAGTGGACGTCTTTCGGCTGAAATGATGATGACCATGGCTCTATGAATCTAGTCACAGTCAAATCAATTTACATCCTAATTTGCTTTATAAATATTGAGAGTGCATTCTGTCTAGTTCAACATTCCTGTAACAAACATCTAAAAACCAATACTCTTTCCACCTTCCCAGAATATCGCCTCGTCACATATTGCTGGCAGTTCGTAATGATGAAGAGCTGAACAGAATATTTGATGGTGTAGTTATATCACAGGGAGGAGTCTTGCCACATATTGAACAGGAACTGCTACCGAAGAAGACTAATAACAAGAGCAAGCATCATAATACTAATAGTGCATCACAAGAATATTAAATTGTTATTTTACTTTATTTTATAGGTGGCGGTCAAATGCAAGCCTATTAGGTATATAAAAAAACTGAGAACTGGAGAGCCAAATCATCATAATATCTTATTATAATTTCCCATTCAGTTGAGAGCAACCGATAATGGATTTTCATTTTCAGCCGAATACGAAACCGAAATTCGGCATAAACTATCAATATTTAAATCAAAATCCATTTTAAAGCTTTTTTTTTTCTATATAAGACCAAAAGATTTTTATGCATTTTTAAATTGTATTTGCATTAAATCATGCGTTCGACCCTTTCTATTTGAAGGTTTTGTTTAGTCCAGCTGCCGAATTGTGTAACTTTTGAACAGTCCTTTGGGAAAAGGGTGCTAATAAAAAAATCTAGTAAACATTATCTATGAAAAATAACATTATTTGAACTTTTGA
This sequence comes from Asteroscopus sphinx, assembly GCA_949699075.1. Classification (NCBI taxonomy): domain Eukaryota; kingdom Metazoa; phylum Arthropoda; class Insecta; order Lepidoptera; family Noctuidae; genus Asteroscopus; species Asteroscopus sphinx. The sequence continues at coordinate 1,297,661 of OX453006.1, forward strand.
ATAAATGGACTATGCCGTCCTATTGGATAATTATTTTGGAGTTTCATACTCTTAGGGCTTGTTTCACCACCTGAGCACTATCTGCTATCTGCCAGATTAATTCAAGAATAGAACAAAATTTTGTATGAAATTATCTGCCAGCTAGAGAAGCAGAAACAGGCCCTTAATGTTATTTATTAGTGTTAAAATATGGATTTTTCGAAGCTCGTTTTTCAATTTTTTTTATTTTTTATTATATTCTTTAAAACTAAAATCAAAAAAATCCAAATTCTTTACTCTGTTGTTCTTTAGTAACATTCCCAAATAATGACAAGACTAATTGATATAATGCCTAGTTTTGGGCGTACATACATCACCAAATATTGAAGTAATCTCCCTTCTACTTATACGAAAAATAATTGGCTTGCGCTTGCGCCGCCTAAGGCGGTTCATACACCTACAATATAATTGCGCAATATTCGGCAATATTAATATTGCACAATTATTATTGTATCATCCTTATCTTCATTTGTCTTTCAATCCCATTGCACAATTGCAAATATTGCGCAATTATATTGTAGGTGTATGGGCCGTCTTAAATCTAAGAATTATGGATAAGTATATGTTAATTTCCGCCGTAAGCAGTAAGTCGCCAGACTGTCAAATCTATGGTGCAGTTAATTAATGATTATTATTAAACAAATGAAATAAAATCTTTCTTTTATTTATATGTTGATAGATATAATTGCGAGATGAAAACGAAAGAGTAAGTTGTTAAGAACACTAGTAAATGATTAACTTCTTATTATTATTTTGACGTATCCATATATCCTCCTACGTCTACCTAGAGCAGGTAATTCAGCTTGGTAGACACAACTTCGAGAAAGAAGCCTACAGAAGGATCCATTTGGGCTGGGCAGCATTTGGCATACTTCGCAAGAGTCTTCTCGTCACCTATACCGCAAAGTTTGAAGACAAAGGTCTTCAACCATGCGTCCTGCCTGTCATGACTTACGGTGCCGAGACGTGGACACTGACAGTTGGGCTAGTCCACAAATTCAAAGTCGCTCAGCGAGCTATACTTGGAGTTCCTTTGAAGGAAAAAATCCGTATAGATTATCCGGAGTGACCGACATAGCTTGTAGGATCAGTAAGCTGAAGTGGCAGTGGGCTGGCAATGTCTGTCGAAGGACCGATGGCCGTTGGGGCAGACGAGTCCTTGAGTGGAGACCGCGAATCGGCAAACGCAGCGTAGGGCGCCCCCCTGCCATGTGGACCGATGACCTAAAGAACGTGGCTGGGGGGGACTGGATGTGGAAGGCAGAGGACCGAATGTTGTGGCGCAACTTGGGAGAGTCCTATGTCCAGCAGTGGACTGCGATAAGCCGAGTTAATGCTATATCCTCCTGGCCTACAGATAATCGTTCTAAGTCTAGGTATTTGTGTAATTTGTGTCTGCACATTTGTGCTTTTTGTGTAATACTAATGACCAGCCTTATACTGTACCAATAATTGGGAAGGAACTAACTCCTGAAACACAGGGATAACCTAATTTTGGAGTTAGGGACTTATTTAAATTGTTATGTGGAAGTCAATAAAGTATTTACTATTTACAGACACCCACGATAAAGAAGTACCAAATCCAAAGACATTTCTATACTTACGTCAGTATAATACCTTTATGACCAAATCCTTGGAAATCTACTTTTGTTACACTTGAAAGTTAGACTAGTTTATTGTAACTAGTATAGTTTCCCATATTTTTTGTCAATATAGGTGTTGCTGCAACCTGTGACGTCTAAATTCTATACATGTATAGCTCAGACGTAGGTACCTTAAAGGCCAGCGCACACCAGGGGATTTTGCCACCGCACAATGAAAATGTCAGCGGCCTATTTGGATACCGTGGCATGCTGGCAGCTATCGAGACATCCCGCGGCATGCTTTCGCGTCCCTTAGCATGCCGTTGCAACGTGCCGTTACCTACCGTAGCACCCTGACGCGGCATTCTCTAGCGCGCTCTTCAATGCCGCGAGGGGAAATCCCCTTTTATGCTTTGGAGTCGATCCCTAAACATTGGAATCTGTATCTTGTTACCACTAGATATGTATGAATTTGGATCAAGATAAAATGCTGTGCCCTGCCGTCTCCGGTGTGCGCTGGCCTTAACGCGTTTCTTTGGTCTCTCAAGTTCTGCTTCTAAGAATTTCATTACAGAAAAACTTGATCAATACATAACTTTATGTAAGCTAAGTACCTACCTCATATTAATATAGTTAGGCGTGGAAAGACAATGTAGTGATTACCTAAAAGTAAGTAAGTGGCCTACCTTTAATGATTGTAAGTATTATTTTTGGACCATGCTATATCAGGTAAAGAAAGAAATCTTCGTTACCTTTGAGCTAGATAGTGTAGTATGTAGGTACTGACTGATAAACTGGTTATGTAAGAAATGTATAGCCAACCAAACGAAACATCATTGTCATGTATGGTTGAATATTCAGACAAGCAACGAATGAGGTACAGTCGGAAGCTTATGTTTATAATGGCTAGAATGGATAAATATGTGTTTATGTAATCTATGTGTAGAAGAGAAGGCACTACTACTTATAGTTTATAGTCATATATTCCTTCGGGTGGATTGGGTCACACAGATTATATGGGCACGACGAAAGGCAAATATGATCGCTTCTAACTGTACCTATATTTAAATTATTATAAATTCTGCAGTACGAATTAACTGTCTCATTGGTCTAGTGGTCGCAAGCGCGACTGCTGAGCATGGGATCCTGGGTTCGATTCCCGGGTCGGGCAAAGTGTTATTGGGTTTTTTCATTAGGAAATTCTCAGTAGCAGCCCGGAGTCTGGATTATTGCCCGGTTAATGGCAATAAGCTCGCCCCCTATTACATGGGACTGATAACATAACTGGCGAAATGTGGGTGTACTATACACCTCTACCTACCCCTTCGGGGAAATACAGGCGTGATGTTATGTTATATTACGAATTAATTGTAATAAATAAATAAAACAACTTCAACCAGTCTTGTAAATGACATGTAATTTTAAATACTGTAAACAAGAGATCTGTTATTTAATTCCATTATATTAGGTAGGTACAATGTTTATAAACTCACATTTTTACTTTATAAAATGAAAAAATACATCTATTTCGTACTAAATACTTCACATAGTTCTGAATATTTTCTCAACATTGAATTTTAATATTTTTTACAGTTTACTTGTAAGATATTTTTGCAACTTTTACAAACCATAAACGTGGAATAAAGTGAATTTCACTTATAAAATTCATTTTACATTTAATACAGGTACGATATTGTAATAGCTTTTTCTGTTACAGTCAGCTGCATAAAGATGTAGGTATACATTTGGCGAAATTAAAAAGGTAATTCAAGAAAAAAAAGTAGGGATTGAAATCTTTCAACATTGTAGGTACACTTCATCATCATCATTTCAGCCGAAAGACGTCCACTGCTGGATATAGGCTTGGCAGGCGGGTTGGCGATCGCAGTTGGTTGAAATGTATATCTTTGCGAAGTAATTTTTTTGGAATTTTCATATCTATTACCTACACAATCTTGGTACCGTAACGCCCTAACTTGGCCTACTTTGCCGAGTCGTTCTTTGAGTAAACTATAATAGCTATGATTTCCGTACCTGGAGAGATTTAAAAACTATGACAACGCTAACTTTTGGTTCAGTGATAAAGTGCCAGTGCGTGTAAAATTAAGTTAAAGCTTTAGGCAAAGTAGGGCTTGTGGGCAAAGTTGGAGCATTTTACGGTATGCCTATTTAACGTTCATTTTTTAAATAACTACTGAGAAAATATAATATTCATTTACATTTATTTTTTGCTACAATGCGAAAAAGATGTGCATCCTTGGTGCGCCGGGTGCGGGCTAGCTCCAATAGCATCCTAGGCATGATTGCAGGCAGATTAGATTGCTGTCTTTTGAATCGCTGCTCCAGAATTTCTGCTGGAATTCTGAAGCAGTGATTCAAAAATTTTTACTGTTAATTTTGAATTGTTTTATAATTAGATTGCATTTTAATTTTGATATTACTAACATAGTTTTTAAGTAAATAATGTTACTAACCCTATGAGTCTTGGTTACTTGAATCAAATAAATAATAATAATAATAACTAGTTCCGCACACTGAATTAGGTTGAAAAATGTTATTTAGTATGTAAAATTGTTAATATGTTATCTTTTAATAATGATTAATTAGGATTTGCATTAAAAAGACATGTCAAGATTGTTTACCAAATATGAAAATTCTAAAGAATCGGACTGTACACTCATGCTCATACCGATGGTGAAAACCAGTGTAAGTAGAATGTCTTGTATGAAACATATATACTAAGCCAGTTCCGCTTATAATAGTTTTATTACCATTAATATGTGGTCGACTGATCATATGATTAGTATGTAGCTTTTACGACAGTATTATTATTAAAAAATATGAATAATTGGTATCAATTCTCTTATTTACGAACTAAACTTATTTAAACTAGCGCTCTCTTTTACTAATAGTAGATACAAGAAAGGGATGGCAACAATTTTGGAACCGTTAAATTAGTGTACGTGTTACATTTCTTTGTACTTTAGTCGACACATTCCGAGATCACCACTAAACTTTATTCATTAAAATTGTTGCCATCCCTTTCTTGTTTGTATGTACTATTAGTAAAAGAGAGCGATAGTTTAGTTCGTGAACAACAACGACAACAACAAGAGAATCGACACCAGTGACTCAATAAGAAGACATAGTTTTAGTAACAAATCAAAGTGTGTAAAAATAACACTAAAAAGGAGATAATTTTTAAAATAGACCATGAGATATTATCTGTGCCATGAATGATTACGATGAATATGTAAGAACTGAAGTAGTAACTTTTACATACTACAGTATGCTTAATATAACTGTCCACTCTGAAACCAGGCTTTGCGGGCCGGGCTGGTACAGTCACGTAATAAGTGTGAGCAGGACATAAGAATGCATCGAACATTAACGAACGAATGAGACAGCGAGAACATGCGCTCCCCCGCCATCTTGCCATTCAAATGAACAACCTATCAGAGCCTTGTCGCCATTACCGCGCATGCGCGCTACTGATTTGGTTGCAAACTTGACTACTGCGCAGTCACCTGTTTCACACTTAACAGCGGCACATTTATATTAGGCGTACTGTACTAAAATTGCAATAAAGGAATCTGAAAATTCAATATTTAAAAAGCACCTTAAACAACGTGTATCAGAAATGCGTGGTTATATATATTGATCTGTATCCGTGCCATATTTAAGGAGGTTATTACACCACTGATACTGAACACGAATTAATAAAAAAAATCAACACATTTTTTTTTAAATACCTATTTGTAAAGAAACAAATTCCTAACAATTTCGCGCGCGAAACAAAAACTATGCGGGCAAAACCACCAAAAAAATAAGCAGATTTTTTCGCCCTTTTACAATACTGCCGGTGACTTATTCTCAGTCTTTCAGGATTTATCTCAAACTCTCGCTAATGTTTCTAAGTGAATAATTGGTTATTAAATAACCATAGAACTGATTAAGTATTTTTAGATGATCGAGAAAAATTTATATCATTTGTTCTATAAATATGGCACGGTTAGATCAACAGCTTGTATTTGGAGACCTCGTAAAGGGAATGCTATCAAACAACTATTCCAACGGGATCAACCCTGAAATCGCATAAAATAAATCAGCGCTTCCATTAATTTCGGTCGAGATATTGCATTTTTCTATGAAACAGCCGTTTTTTTCAAGATTTCAAAATAGTCGCCATATTAAAATTTGTTCTAGGCTATGCCCTAAATGAGCTTTCCAAATACACGTCCTTGTATACTTTGTATGTTCTACTGAAAAAAAAAATTACTATCAAAATACTTGATTTAATACAATCATTTTAAGTCATATCTACATTTGACCATGATAAATAACTTATAAGTGAAACTCACTTAACATTACACAAATAAAATTAACGTAACAAAATATCATATGACTACAATTAAATATACATGTTTGATCAAACAATTTAATACAAATTAATATAATTTATATCAAAGGAACATTGGGTGTAGCATAACTACGTACCTAGGGCACATACAAAAACTACTACAATTATTGTACCTATCTAAAAACTATGAATAATGTTAAAAGGAATACTTTATAAAATACCAAAGTAAATGTAGCACATCAAAAAATATACAAGAAAATCTTTTAATAATAAATGCAATTTTATTGATCTGAACTTTCAATAAATGTCGAGTCAGTTTGGAGGTCGTTTTGAAAAGTCAAAATTAATTGATTGAAACTGGGTTTAAAGATTTCAACATCAATAATTTTATCATTAAACGACTAAACTCATTCAAAGAATGGGTTTAGAAGTTGCAGTTCCACTATTACTCTCGTGATCTCTCGAGAGTAACGTGGCGGCCATTTCTAATTACATTCTTGAAACAAGATAAAATCAAATACAAGCGACAAATTTTAAAGGTGGATCATATCAAAGAAACTGAACAGCTGTACGTAAGAAACATTAGGTCGCCAGGCGAAAAAAAAATGTTTTCCCAAACAAGAACCTTGTTTACGCCCGCCGCACATACTCACACTCGTATTGGCCATCACGTGCCGCGTGCGAGTGGCAGCGAAACACTTCCTATTGGCTATGTGCACGACAGGGGCGCCGCCTAGCTGTCCCAATAACAAACGTCACTTCGTTTACATCATGGTATAATAAGATGTTTCACCAGGTATTCTCTTCCCGCGGTGACAGCGCGATGCCTCCAAGCTACGTCACGATCAGTGTTGCCATTTATTGATATCTTCAATATAGTTAAGGAGATTTTTGTTCATAATGAATATAAAATAAATTCCTAACTAGCCTACTTATTTGTTATCTCGTGTTATTCATCTAATTAGTTATTAAAGGAAACTGTATAAAATTACTAGTTCAAAAGTGATTCTTTATAGAAGTAAATGAAAAAATGCATTTTGCTCGGGTAATTTATTTACACAAAGTGGCACCACATCAAACTGACAAGTGTCACGCTAACAGCCCGCTTTTGGCTCCACAGCCGATGACGTAGTACGGAGGCAATCACGTGACCTAGCTGTCACGGGAAGAGAGTACCTGGTGAAATATCTTATTATATCATGGTTTACATCAGGGACCGTACAACCCCGGTTAAGAGTTAAGTCTTTCGAAGGGGTAAGCCGTTTATGAGGTTACCTTTATCATCATGTAACCCCTTGAATGGGTTATATCTTTGAAACCCAGTAAAAGGGTTCAATCAACTCAGCCTATCGCAGTCCACTGCTGGACATAGTAAAAGGGTTACCATTATAATAAAAGGGTTTTGTGCGGGTTACACATGGTTATTCAATAAACTTGTGCGAAGTAAGTGTTGGAGCATTTTGCAACCTATGCCCATCATCGAGCGATCATATTACATTGCTCCGAGCCGGAATGTTACGCTGTTATCGTTTTATACTTACTAACTACACGAAAGAGACTTTCAACGATCATTCTTGATCGTTGACAGTGTAACCCTTATGAACGGATTTAAGCCTTTCAAAAGGGTTACCTATATCGAATGGGTTTTTGATTAACCGCTTAGAAAAACCCTATAGAAAACCCTTTCAATGGGTAACCAGAAAGGTCCCTGGTTTACATACACTCGCGCCACTGCCACTCGGAAAACGTGTCTCAGCTATCTAGCTCCACTCGCACGACACGCGCGTTCACACAGTGCCTGCGTCGACAGGTGAGTCGGTACTACGCTATAGGTTTTAAACGCTGCCACTCGCAAGCGGCGCGTGATGACCAATGCAAGTGTGAGCATGTGCGACGGGCGATATCGCTAAGGATTTGTATGGGAAGTAAAACTTTTTTTTCGTCTGATGACCATGTTTCTTATGTAAACATTTTCAGTTTCTTTGGAAGAATCCACATTTAAGATAGTCGCATTATTGTATTTCAAAATTTATAAACAGGTAAGTCTCAACATTTAAAAAAGTAGTTTATTTTTTGTGTTACACCGCTGAAACCATCGGATCTTCTCTTAGAATTGACCTTAAAAGGCAACAATTAAATTGATGCGTTCATTAAGGTGATATTACACGGTTCAACCAGATTGAAGTAATTGAATTGAGTTTTTTTTATTGATTGTTTTAATTTCATTGAAGCAATATAAAAGGGTCTTGTTGAAAAATACATTACACAAGACAAGCGTTTATAAGATATGGATTCGGTACTGTAAGCTGATCAAAATTAGCACAAACTCCAACAATGTACTGTTATTAATTGAGGATTTCCATTGCCTACCTTCTGTCTCCATCGACAGATCAAATAATAATATTGTATTGTCATAGGGTTACAGACATGTACCAAATTTTAGTCAATACTAATAATGGAAACTACTTTAAAACGTCCCAAACATACTAACAAAGCTAAATAAAAGCTTGTACCAGATTGAACCGTGTTGTCGCCTTTACAAGTAACAGCAGTTTATCTCAAATATGTGTATGAAGTCACATTAGGAGTAAAGCTTTATAGAAAATTAAGAGAAGGTAATAAAATGACATAAGATATACTGTGTGTAGCGAGGGGTCTAATTGAGATCTCTACCTCTGATCAGCTAAAGATACTAAGAACTAATAAAAATATAACTTTAAATAATATAAAAGAACCAAAGGATTGCACGAAGGTAATTACTTATAATGTAAATACTTGAAATGTTAGGTAATAAATTAAAGGTACAAAATCATTTAAATAATGTTTCTATAAAATATAAAGGTTTAGTTATAAAAATGCAAATAGTGCTTAAAATTCACATAACATTTACGTATAAATAGTTTGTAAGTTTGCAGATTTTTAAGCTATTGCATAGCTTCTATCGCGGGCCTTGAGCGTGGAGACCGAATCCAGAAATTCCGTAACGAAAATAACCTAACACCACTCCGACCGGCACAGCGGTGATACTTTTTAGTTTTGCCATCTATCGAAGAATAGCAGAACTTTTAATGAGTTTTTGAAATATCACGCGTCTCTTTAGTTCTGCAAATCGCCTCTAGGTGGCATTGATTGTATGCGTTACTGCGCATGCGTAATCCCCCTCTTCGCCCCGCAATCTGGTGACTCATGCCTGCTTAGAGTTTCGGCGTTAGGGCACCTCCTCTTTGTATTTACATAAAAAATGCTATGCAATAGCTTTACCGCGGCAGTCTCCGAGTGCCACACGTCTTTTTTTTATCAATTAATCAATCAAAATGTTTGTTTGTATACACATGCATTTTTGGTGTTGCATTTTATTTTAAACCTAGACTTTGACATCCTAAGTATCAAGATTGTTTACCTTTTCTTAATTACCTGAACACTTCTAGTATACAGACTGAGTTATGTTACTGACTTAACAACCACATAAAATCTAGGTTATTTCGATTTTTCTCATTAATATTATTTTCAAACGAGAATGTTCCATTGTGTAAAGGTAAAAAAGTAATAAGACATGCATAAGTGACATCGAATTAGATAAAATTACATGACTACACCAGTTGCTTCTAATGTAAAGGAGCGCATAGACTGACCACAATCAATCTAGTACTTGAAAAATCTGGGCCTGTCTCACATTTTAATCTTGAAGACAAAAAATTATAAACAAACGTCTGTTAAACTATCACCTCAATTGCGCCAACTTTGCCCATATAGCCCTACTACTTTAAATTAACGGCATTTATTTAATTTTTGACACGCTAACACTTCATAACCGAACCAAAAGCTAGTGTAGCCACAGTTATAAAATCTCCACAACCACCAAATCATAGCTATTATAATTAAGTATAGCCCTACTTTGCCTACCTGTGGGCAAAGTTGGAGCTTTTTACGGCATAAATTTTGTTCACTGTTTCACTCCACTATGCCCAAAAAAAATACAATCAACTGTGAATTCCTGACAGATAGATTCCGGAAAGATCAGTCTTTATCACAATGTGACAAAAAAAAGCCCTTAGAACTACATCTCTTTAAGGGAGCGTTCAAGTATTACGTAACGCAATTTTTGGAGATTTTTGACCAAGTGAACCCCCCGTAACGTTGTTATTTACCCCCCCCCCCCCCAGTCAAACGTTACGTAACCACCACCAAGTTACCATTTTTACCCGAAAGTCACTATTATGTGACGTAAAGTACCGGAAAGTCACTAATATACCTGTGTTATTGTTTTAATCGCGTTAATATTATTTATTAACATTTGAAATGTCTTGTTTTTAAAAGCAAGAGTTTTTATTTTTCTTGTTCTTTATTGTCCTAATAAATTTAAATCTGAAGGGTTAAAACAATGTTACGTAACGCGTAGTTAAAAAACCCCCTCCCAACCCTGTAACGCATCGTAACGTCTCAGAAGCCCCCCCCAAATTCGTTACGTAATACTTGAACGCTAATAGTATAAACAACATTGTACTTATTTCTAGATTGATAGAATCTTGTGCGCATTGTAATCAATTAATTCGTAAAGTCGATGTGACTTATTCAATCATTTAGGTCGGTATTACAGAACGAAGCTCAAGCTTTGAACACTGTTTAAAACTAGTTTTAAGTTGAGCTTTAATTTTAGAATATCGCTCACAATGGGCCTGATAAGAAGGCTCAAAGTCACTCAAAGGTCAATGGAGAGGGCTATGCTCGGAGTGTCCCTACGTGATCGAATCAGAAATGAGGAGATTCGCAGGAGAACGAAAGTAACCGACATAGCCCGAAGAATTGCCAAACTTAAGTGGCAGTGGGCGGGGCACATTGCTCGCAGAACGGATGGCCGATGGGGCAGTAAAGTTCTGGAGTGGCGACCGCGTACTGGAAGGCGCAGCGTGGGTAGGCCCCCCACAAGGTGGACCGACGACCTGGTGAAGGTCGCGGGAATCCGCTGGATGCGGAAGGCGCAGGACCGGTCGTTGTGGCGATGCTTGGGGGAGGCCTATGTCCAGCACTGGACGTCTTTCGGCTGAAATGATGATGATCCTTCAAGCATAAATTATTTGATCACAGTTCAGCATTATTCTAAAATAGTACGTGCTCAGTTGTAGATTCATGCTTGAGCAGAGATTTGGTCTGTAATCACTCAAGTGTAGTCGAGAGAGCGCTTGAGCAGATTTCCTTGCTATTTCTGAATTGAAGTCAAGTTTATAATTACCGTTTTGACCAACGCTCAAGAAACGATTCTGTGCTTGAGTAGTAATTAGATGACTTGAGGAACGTTTTGTAATAATGACCTTAGTGATAATGAAGCATCATTTGGCAGTGTTTGGTAACGCCTAAGGGCATAATTGAAAAAAATATGGGTGAATTTAAATAATTCTGTGATAAATTGTCAAAGAGGATTGAACAAGTCGAATATTTTTCAAGAGAATTTAAATGAACGTTTTCACAATGAGCAAAATTTAAACACTCATTAAAATATTAATTTTAGAGGGTAAAATACATAATAACATACTGCATTCGGACATTCATACACATCATCAATACTTTTCATTCTAAATAGCATTACTGAGACAAGAAGACCATAAGTATTAAAATATTGTTGTTCATACTTGCAGTTCTGGACCTCAAAGCTCACTAACGCCATCTAGCGGTACTTCGCTCTCACAACAACAAATAGTTGGCCACACGAAACATGCCATTTGAGACATCACTCTGGATTCCCCTCATTTAACTACATTCCTTTCATTGATTGTAAAGTACGTGTAACAAGCTCAGGATTTAAATATAGAAAATTGGCAACAATGAAAAATATAGCATTATATAAAAATTATTAATATTATAGAATTGTTTGTTGGTTCAAATTAGACTAATATCTGTACAACTTTGTTCTCGTCATGGATTAAACTTCAAGTAGTTTAAAATGACATTTAATACATGCACTTCAAGAGTCACAGTTCACAGTGCAGTGTAATTGAAAGGTGAAAACTCCAATTCACAGGACTTACCATTCAAATCAGAATCGGATCCTTTTGTAAAATAGGTCAATTCAGTCTTTAATAATAATCATAATAACCTGGCAACACTGCTCGGGTAACAAGCTGTCACGTAAAAATATTGAAAATAAAATTATCAAATTGAATAAAAATACAAATTAACTGACGAAAACGATTTTATGGTTAACGCATTAACTATTAAAAATTAAAAACTCTTTTAAATAATGGCAAAAATGCGGATACATAAGGAATATGAAAAACAAAGAATATGACAGATGTCATAATAATGAAAACCCACAAATTTTGGATAATACGATGAAACTTACGACACTATGCTGACCCGAGCCCGCACCAGGGCATTAACAATGAGAACACGCCCAAGATCTCCGGACTCGCCGCTCAGCTCCGCCTCGCAGCCGCCGCAACACACCTTACCAGTGAATCCAGTGATACCGGCCGCTGCAGCCGCGTCGAGCTCGAGCGACGAGTACTACTCCCCGCCGTCGTCGCCACCACCTGTACGCCGTCGGGGAGGAGCCCGGCCACCAGTTTGCTTAGGACCCCGAGGCCAACCGGCCCCGAACAGGGTCCCCGCTGCCGGTGGAAATGTGTCGCGCATGAGATGGATACAGTCCATAAATGAAAACGTCATGCGCGCATATTATGGGGCAACAGAGGGGGGAACTAATCTCACCGCGTACCGCGATAGGATGCTCTCTCTGTTTCAGGTGCTTGAGCCAGCCGTCAACGTTTCGGCCCAGCGACTGTCGGATCAGGTGCGGGTCATCCAACGAAACCATAGGTTGGACGACGTCGTACTTGAGCGGCTTCGCTCTGAAGTGCAGGGCAACCATGCCGTCACCCCCCCGTTGCAGCCCGTGGTACCGCTGCAAATACATTCTGCACCACCACGGCCCATCCACACTGATGGGGACGGAGATGACGAGGTTAGTCCTGCAAGTATACAGTGCAGTGAACAATTGAGGAGCGCCCTGGAGGGTGCGATTCGGGAGTATCGATCCACACCACCAGAATTAAGACCACGCTTGCCTCGTTTACCCATGCATAGAAAGAATAAGGCGCTAGTGTGTGCTCTGGATTCGTTGCTACCAGACTACTTTGATAGCAGTGAAGACCTCAGTGATACCCACTCGATCCTGTACTGCGCAGCGGTTGCGGCATGTCGTGTAGCTCACATCAAGTTTGAAAATAGTGATAGAGCTACACGACCAAAACCTGCTATACCTGCTTGGCAGTGCAGGATTGAGCGTCGTATTGGGGGGGCCAGAGCACTCATTGGCAAATTAATCTGCTTCAGGGAGGGCAACACTCGCCCAAGAGTGATGCGCTTTGTGAGACGGGCTTTTTCAGGGACTGATATCAGTCCTCAAGATTATATGGCTCGTGTCACAGAGCGCATAGACTTCCTGAAGCGGAAGATGTATGCATGGGCAAACCGAATCAGAAGGTATAAGCGACGTGTGGAGCGATATACCCAGAACCGCACGTTCCAGAGTGACGAAAGGCGGGTATACAGAACCTGGGAGCATCCTGACCAGGGTGTGAATGGTGTGCACCTGCCGGATGATGATGCCATGAGCTTATTCTGGCGCAGCATCTGGTCGGTGCCCACCAGCCACAACGAAGGCCAATATCGGAAATGGAGGCAGTCCTCATCAGCCCCGAAGACGTGGCCAGCGCAGCCCATCCACTACCCAATTGGAAGTCTCCAGGGCCGGATGGGCTGCACAATTTTTGGCTGAAGTGGCTACGCAGTTCACACGCCTGCTTGGCGTCCCAATTTCAGTCGGCCTTGGAGTCTGGGTCGCTACCCCAGTTTCTTACAACAGGAGTTACCCACCTGCTCCACAAGTCTGGTAGTACCACGGAACCCAAAAATTACCGTCCTATTACTTGTTTACCGACGGTATACAAACTCCTCACATCCATTCTGAGAGCAAAAATTAACCATCATGTTGAAAATAATTCAATCATGTCTGCTTCTCAGAATGGATGTAGGAATGGGTCCCGTGGCACTAAGGAGCTTCTCCTCATTGACATGACTATTAGCCAGCAGGTTCGCCGATCCCGAAAGGATCTGTCGACATGCTGGATAGATTATAAGAAGGCCTACGACTCCGTGCCGCATACATGGCTTGTGAGGGTGCTGGAGTTATATAAAGTTAACACAACTCTATGCGCCTTCCTGAGGTCGTGTATGGGGCAATGGAGAACGGTCCTTCGCTATCCAGGGTGTCGGCAGCCTCAAGGTAACGGAGAACCGATAAGGATCGAGCGGGGAATATTCCAGGGTGATAGTCTGAGTCCCCTGTGGTTTTGTCTAGCCCTGAATCCTCTAAGTACATTGCTGGAGGAATCAGGGTTGGGCTTCCAGTTGAGGAGAGGAGGTCAAGTAATATCCCACCTCCTCTACATGGATGACCTAAAACTGTTTGCCCCCACTGATTTGCAACTGATTGAGTTACTGAAAGTAACTGAAAACTTCAGTAATTCTATCAGGATGGAATTTGGTGTGGACAAATGTGCGGTCATGCATGTGAAGCGAGGTGAGATTGAGGAATCCGAGGGAGTACAACTCTCGGATTCTACACTCCTTAGATCCCTCTCCCCAACTGAGACCTACAAATACTTGGGTATGGCGGAGGCGTTAGGTATCAGCCAGGCCGACATGAGGCAATCGTTGCAGGAGCGCTTCTTTGGCCGCCTGAAAAAGGTTCTAAAAAGTCTTTTATCGGGCGGAAACAAGGTGCGCGCCTTTAACGGTTGGGTCATGCCGGTCTTGATGTACTCCTTCGGTATACTCAAGTAGACTCAGACGGATCTTGACGCCCTGGATCGGAAAGTCCGCAAACTACTGACGGCATATCGGATGCATCACCCACGTTCATCGGTGATGAGGCTGTACATCCTGCGGAAGTGTGGGGGTCGTGGTTTTTTAAATGCTAAGATCCTCCACAACCGTGAGGTGTGCAGTCTAAGGGAATATTTCCTTCACTTGGACGTGGGTATGCACCGAGATGTTGTTACAGTGGACAAGGGACTGACCCCGCTCTCTTTAGCTAAAGAGAACTGGCGCAAACCTGTGGTACTGGATACCAATGACCGCAGGGAGGTATGGCAAAGCAAGGAGCTTCACGGACGCTTCTACCGGGCTCTTCATGGGCCCGATGTAGATTTTCTAGCGTCCGTATCCTGGCTGCGTTTCGGTGACCTCTTCGGAGAGACCGAAGGCTTTGTGTGTGCAATTATGGACGAAGTAATGATGACGAACAACTACCGGAAATATATTGTGAAGGATGGCACGGTTGACATCTGTCGGGCATGCCACCGTCCGGGTGAATCTATCCGACACATTATCTCCGGGTGTTCTCGTCTTGCTAACGGTGAGTACTTGCACAGGCATAATCTGGTAGCCTGGATTATCCACCAGCAACTTGCTCTGAAATATAATCTTGTGGAATCGGAAGTACCGTACTACCAGTATGTGCCCGACCCAGTTCTTGAAAATAGTCATGCCACACTGTACTGGGACCGATCCATCATCACTGACAGGACTGTTGTTTTCAATAAACCTGACATAGTGGTGATGGATCGTTCAGAGCGCCGCGCAGTGATTGTTGATATCACGGTCCCTCTTGACGACAACCTCGTGAAAGCTGAGAAAGATAAACAAATCAAGTATATTGACTTAGCTCACGAGATTGTCGACATGTGGGATGTGGACTCAGCAGTCATTGTACCGATAGTCATCACGGCCAATGGCTTAATAGCCAAGAGCCTCGACCAACACCTAAGGAGGCTCTCGTTGGGCGGCTGGATCAAGGGCCAGATGCAGAAGGCAGTACTCCTTGAAACGGCACGCATAGTGACGAGGTTCCTTTCTCTGGGGCCCTGACCACCGGTAGCTTGGACCCTGTTCCCGATGCCGGTGGGCAACTGTTTTTTATATTTTTAAATGTTTTTTTATTTATTTAATATTTAAAAATGTAAATAATAAGTTTGTTAAGCTAATAAAGGGAATCATAATAACATTAATTGGCCTAATTTGAACGAACGAAACGCAAGTGGTATCACCACTTATTCAAACAACATTAGATAAACACACAACCATATAAAATGCACTCACACACGAAAGCATGTTGTATACTTTGTATTGCTGTATTGTCGTTTGATTTGCTAATAAACGAGCAGAACTATGTTGCCATGCTTTTCCTCCACCATTACTGTTGTCAGAGACAGTCAGAGCGGAGTTCTCACGAGGCGATTTCAGTTGATCAACTTTCTCATGGAGCGAGCGACATTTTTTTACGAGAAATCGAGTAGCGATGGGACGAATGGTATTTTTTTTCGAATCATTCGAGTTGAAGTGATCGTTGATTCGCATCACAATTCGAGTTGATTCGACTCGGTCAGCAGTAGCAAACTCGTGGTGCGAATGCGACGCGTATGTTCTAATGTATCGAGTCGACTCGAGCCACCGAGTTGGGCACGGTTACATTAAAGTTATCAAACAGCGAGCCATCCGAGTTAGCGAGCCGCGTCGAATCGGGCGAGTCATGCAATTGGTAAGGATCGATCGAGTTGATTCGTATACACGAATCGTGACGATTTCGCACCACCTGATACTTTTTCTCACTTGAACTCGTAGTTCGAAGCTATTCGCTGTTTCACTCGCTCGCTTACCGCCACGTGCCCGGGTGAGCACCAGCAAATAGCTATGTAAAACTAATCAACTCGGTTTTAAAGAAACACAATTCGAATCAGCAAGTTTAAAAAATAACTCGAGTTATTCGAATCGCGCATCGCTAAAATCGAGTTGATCAACTTAAATTCGTTTACGAAACGTGTTCTTATGATAAGATGTAAGTTGATCAACTCAATTCCCAGCCAGGTGGACCGACGACCTGAAAAAGGTGGCTGGGAGGGACTGGATGAGGACAGCAGAGGACCGAGTGTTGTGGTGCAACTCCTCGTGAGAACGTCGCTCGCTCCATGAGAAAGTTGATCAAGTAAAATCGCCTCGTGAGAACTCCGCTTCAGTCTTAAACAGATTTGGCTGAATATTTACAAATGAGTCATAATTGATTATACAAAGGGTAGATCCTCCAACCAGATGGTGGATGAAAACCCTAACTCTCGGCCACACTAATCCGGTTAAGCATAGTCCATAGTCCGGATAGTCCATTCGAAAAAAAATCCCGATAGATGTCGCTACAACTTCATTAATGTTGTTGCAATTGTAGTTTAAAGAGAAATAGACATAGTCACTGAAATAGGAATGGTAGAAGCAAAACTTAGCTGACATTTTCATTATACAGCGTGACAAAAACCATTCATCTTTCTCTAACGCACGTTTAGCTGCGATTTTCTGTAAAACTATTTTATACTAATTTGCTAAATGCATGACAAAATTTTGTCTGGACTAATTTATTCATGTGATCTATGAAACTAAGACAGACAGCAACAAACTCATCAAACGCAAGCCATGCATACATATCTCATATTCAAACACAATTTGTTAAAAACATCATAAAATAATATAATATTGCTCCGCCTAAATTGCTATTGTTACATTAACTCATTTTGCCCCTTTCGTTACTCTCGGAATCGCTTTCATTTTGACATTTGAACAAGTTATATGTTAAACTGTCAAAATTAAAGCGATTGCAAGTGTCACGTATTTGGAGGGCCATAGACATAGAAGCGGTTACATATTTCAACGTCAATTGCCATACAAAATGTTTGTAAAAGCTTATTTTATGAGCTTATTGAGCTGAGAGCACTTGTGTTATTATCACATATATTCTTATCAGTCGAACGCAGAACTAGTTTCTGCATTGGGTCTATAATTATTTTAGAATTTTCTTCGTTCGAATTTTGTTCTTTGTTCGTAATATCTTCGTCAGATTCCTCCGTTTCGTTCGCCGATTTATTGTCAAAATACGGGAAGAAATCGTAGTGGGATTTACCATTGCTAATCTTAGATTTATCTTTGAAACACCGTTTTTTCTCTTCGTTTTTGATTGTGGATATGTTGCGTTTTGAGAATTCGTCCCAGCCCTCTGTTGTTTTGCCGTGCATAGGATTCCAGTCTTTTCTGAAGGAGCTTGAAGGTTTCATTTCGTTTGAGGAGAATTTTTGTTGGATGTCATTGATTTGGTTGTGGTTTTCACGAGTGGAAACTATTTGGCCGTATACAGGGGTACAGTATGTAGTGTCTGGTGAACCGCCTTTACTGTCTCTATTTATATGTGTCTGGTTAATTTGACAATTGTTCATACCCGAGTCGAATTCTGACTTCTGTCCAGCATTGAGAAGTATTTGCTTGGAGGATTTGACAGGTTTCTTTTCGCCATTCGGCCCTCTGTTTGGAGAACCACCTTGCTTCATTTGACCATTGTCGTCTTCATTCATATTTTCTTCACCGATGCCATCAATGTCGTAAACCTGAAATTAATCAAAAAACCGCATATAAAGAAATAGTTAATATTAAATTTTTTACAATGGTGATGATAAAAAACTGGCCAATTGAGAGTCGGACTCGCGCACTCCGAGGTTAAAGGTGGTTTCAAATCGGCGAAGCGAGGATTGGATAGGATGGGCGTGAATTGAAATATTGCTGACCCTTTCACACCAAAAGATGTACATCGCCAGCACGTGCCGTCTCGCGCCGGCACGCACCTGCGTCTGTTTGCTTATTTTTATTAATAATTAACTCACTGAATTTCATAAATTATAGGTAAGCACCAAACATTGCTCTCATGAAAAGGTAAGTCGGATTGAAGAACAAACTTAACTTTGCAGTGGTATTAATTGATAGTTGAATTTGGTTGTAGTTTTTTTTTGTTTCTTTGCTGTATTACCTGCTTATGTGCTGTATAAGATATGTGCAAAACAAAATAAATATTTTTCTTGCTTTCAAAAGAGTTCTCCCATACATTAGTCTACATCACAGTCAATGCTACAAAGTGCAAATGCAAGAATGTAATCACAAAAAAAAGTGATATAACTACAAATTAACATCACGCCTGTATTTCCCCGAAGGGGTAGGCAAAGGTGTAAGTACACCCACATTTCACCAGTTATGTTATAGTCCCATGTAATAGGGGGCGAGCCTATTGCCATCAACCGGGCACAAATCCAGACTCCGGGCTGCTACTGAGAATTTCCTAATGAAAAAACCGGCCAAGAGCATGTCGGGCCATGCTCAGTATTATAGGGTTCCTTAAGTAGGTGTAATTACAAACGAATCAAATCGAATATTAATCATGGCTATTTTAGTTTTTGCAATAATCGGCAGCATTCGCGACTCACAGCGTGTTGTTAGTAGCGCCATCTTGCGAAAAATTCAAGAAGCCAAATTTAAGAAGTTTCTCATGTCAAAGTTACTTTTTTGTGATTTTTTCAAATAGAAAGTAGCTAAAGGAGCATTATTTGCTACGATCATTTTTCTCTAAGATCATTGACCTTTGAACTAGGACGTTTTAAGTATTTTTCAGTTTTCTCTCTATAACTCAGAAAATTATAATCACATTATACTCGAAATAATTTTAAAAGAGAGTTTTTACAAAGGTCTATCAATGTGGAAGATTATAACTTTCTACGTTGCATAGTTTAGAAATGGCAGGGGGGGGGGACACATTGCAAGCCACTTTGGCGGGCTATATTTCGCAGATGGTACACCTGATAAAAAAGTGGTGTATCAAACATTACCTTCATTTTAGTAGACCTATTCAATGATACCCAACACGAGGGGGTGCAGCGAAAAAAATTTTTACTTCCCCATTTCACATGTATGGACGCCACCCCTAAAATACGTAAAAACGATTTTTTTATTCTTTTAAAATTGAGATCTATATGTAAACTATTTATTAACAAAATTTCATTTACTTATGTTTATAACTGTAGAAGTTATTAAGCTGTAAAGGATTAGGACAGACGGACAGACGGACGGACATGATGAAACTATAAGGGTTCCTTGTAGGACTTCGGAACCCTAAAAACCCAATAACACTTTGCCCGACCCGGGAATCGAACCCAGTAGGTCTACTCGCGTTTTACGAACGACAAACGAAGTACGAACTTTCGTTCCGACTGATACTTACATAATAAAGATAGGCACATAAAAAAGGCACAATTAAGATATACTACGGTTCATAGTCGTATAAAATTTACCGGAGATGAGAAGAACAAACGTCAAAACACGATCATCGCATGCGATAAGGGAACGATGGTTGACCGGAGTAGCAAATTGTGCGATGAATCGTACGATTTATCGAATAT
Source organism: Asteroscopus sphinx (assembly GCA_949699075.1). Taxonomy (NCBI): domain Eukaryota; kingdom Metazoa; phylum Arthropoda; class Insecta; order Lepidoptera; family Noctuidae; genus Asteroscopus; species Asteroscopus sphinx. The sequence goes on from OX453006.1 coordinate 1,317,958, forward strand.
CGTCGAACGGGAGTAGACCCCAGGACCCCACGCTCAGCAGTCGCGCTTGCAACCACTAGACCAACGAGGCAGTTTAAAAAACAAAATGTTTACAAATTAACGATTTAAGATATTTTCCTTTACTTGTGCTGTGAAACCTTGCTTCTTGCTAAACATGATTCTAGGTCAGCGAGAAGTACCCTAATAGGTTTTGATGAGTGAGTTTGCGAATATCAAAATAGGTGACATAAATGGCCATATCCTTTGATTGCATTGACTTGCAGCTTGTTTTTTTTTTTACTTGAAGCTCTCCAAGAGACCTTAATATTTGATATTAATTTCAACTTGATGCCTCTACCCATTCCTGATAAAATAATTCTCGATAGACGGACAGCAAAGTGATCCTATAAGGGCTCCATTTTTCCTTTTGAAGTACGGAACCCTAAATATTAAATAAATTGAGAATTTCTGCAGTTCTGGCCATATCCAGCAGTCTATGACAGAGATTGATTCTAAGAGAGGTAATTCAGGATCCTTCCTAAATTACCTTACCTTATTATTATTATTATTTGTATCTCTTTAATATATGGCATATCTTCCGTGAGGAAGAAATCCGGACATTTGAAAGGCTTGCCAGAGGACACAGGTCCAGCTCGCAGTCGCCCCCCGGTGTGCACTCACCCTGCCACTGGGCAGGCAGCGGGGGGACTGTCCTTCCCTGCCCCCGTCGATCTCGTAACCCCAGGAGTGACCGCTGAGTAGAGTTCTCGCGCCTCTTGTACTGCTCGAAATATAATATTATAAAACCGGAACAGAATGGTTTCCAAAAGGGGAAATCCACTATTCTGGCATGCTTTAATTTGGTACATGAGGTCATTCTTGGGCTTGACGCTAAACAGCAAGCTACTGTACTCTTTTTTGACATGTCCAAGGCATTTGACTTTGTGGTTCATGACATTCTACTGGTTAAACTAGAAAGATATGGTATACGGGGACCTGCGTTATCTTGGCTCAGAACATATCTAGAAAATAGACATCAATGTGTTGAAATAACTCGATTGGGTACTGATAAGGTTGTTGCATCACAGCGCTCTAACTTTCAAATAAATAAATTTGGTGTTCCGCAGGGTAGCGTATTAGGACCCTTTTTATTCTTATTTTATATTAATGACCTACCACATGTTACTAATCACCAAAGTATTTTATTTGCCGATGACATTTCTATAATTGTAAAATCTAATTCTGACAATTTAAATAATTATGAGGATGACATTAACAACACTATTAAAAATGTAATTGAATGGCTTGATACAAATAATTTGAATGTTAATTTATCGAAAACTAAGTATGTACAATTTAATGTAAAAGGACGTAAAGAAATTAATCTTAACATAAAATATGGAGAAACAATTCTCGAATATGCTAATAATGTGACATTTTTGGGAATATTATTGAATAAAAGCTTAAATTTTACCACTCACGTCGACAAGGTGTGTAACAAAATAAATAGATTTGTTTACGTTCTGCGACGGCTAACAAAACTGACATCTCTAAGCGTAACGCTAAGTGCCTATTATGGTTATGTTGCCTCAAACCTCAACTATGGTCTTCTACTGTGGGGTAACAGCACAGACGTTAAGAGAGCATTCATAGCTCAAAAAAAATGTGTAAGAGCAATTTGTTGTAAAGGACCGTATGACACATGTAAGCCATTATTTGTTAAGCTAGGAATACTTACTCTTCCAGGAATGTATATCCTCGAAATATTTAAGTTTGTAAAACAATATCCTCATTTATTTCAAACTGCCGCTGATGTGTATCCTAGAAACACAAGGTCGTCTAAAAACCTTGTTATGGGATTTTGTCCAAAGACTTCCTTATTGCAAAAGAGCTGCTATGGCATGTGTATAAAAGTTTTTAATAAGATTCCAAAGAGATTTAAAGAAGGCCCCATACAGCTAATGAGCAAAAAATTAAAGGCATGGCTACTAAATAACTGCTTTTATGGTAAATGATTTCCTTAATTTTGCATGTTAATGTAGTTAGCAAAATAGAGAGCATTATTATGTTTTTCATAATTACATAAGATCTTGTAACCAACCTATTTTACGCAAAATAAATACTTTGACTTGACTTGACTTGACTTGGGACCGAGGGTCTTGGCTTCACCGTCCGGACCGCGAGGAAGAAAACCTCTATAAAAATTACGGGAGGTAGGGCCTGCGAGCAGCAGACTCGGGGTAGTCTGCTGCCCGACCAGCAGCTGGCGCAGCTGGCACAGTTGGCGTAGTTGGCGCAACTGGTAAAGGCCCATGAGGTGAGGTGGCGTGCAGTGTTCCGTGTGCGCCACTGAGGAGGGTGCGGCAGACGTTAGGCCGCACGGGGAGAAGGGGCTCGCCTGCTTGTGGCGGGCCAGGACCTGTCGGGGGTGGTTGTGTGAATACTCACGGGTAGAAGTGGGCGTTTAAACAAAAAGCGCTTAAAAAAGTCTAATAAAAAAAAAAGCGTATAAGCACGCTTTGTGATTAAAGCAGATTTCGTTTAGAATTTTTCGTAAACCAAACTTATGCTTTCAATAGTACGATTGAAATTTAACCTTATTTCTATGAAGATAAGACTCAATTTCAAAGTTGACTGGTGGTGGTTTGAAACCGGCAGAATTAAATTTTGTTCGTTTACGTAAAATTTGTTTAGAGAAAGCACTTTTTTATTTTGTTGATTATTTTCGTATCGTTTAAACATTTTAAACGTTTTTGACCGTGATTGATTTGCTTTTGCTTTGGCGCTTAGTTTATTTTTCGTCGTCAACGAGTGAATGCGTTTTTGAATGTTCTCCTTGGTAATTACGCGACGATTGTAGTTTGTTTGTATAGTTTTTAGTGAACTTTGTAAATAGTTTAAATATAAATTAGAATAGTGTAATGTAGACAAATAAAAGTCAATTTTTTTGGAAGTGAAAAAGGAAAAGCGGCAAAAGCGTAAAAAAATTCGTTGGCAGAAAAAAGCACAACGTTTAAACACGCTTACGATTTTAAGTCGTTTTTCCCAACTTTACTCACGGGTTCCCACGCCCCAGGCTAAGGTATTTAAAGGAACACCGTGGTGGTTTTAGTCGGTAAGAGTCCGACACTGGCTCCGCCTACCCCAGGCGGAGTGCGTCCATGAGGATTACCACATGGAAAAAAAAAATGGGGGGAAAAAAAAGGTATGGGGCACCAACTGGGGACAGTCCACAGCTGCACTATAGAAGTACAGTCATATTCCGTCCCGTGGAGGTGCAGAACTATTGCGAAATATGGGAACTAAAATAATAATAATTATTATTATTTTGTTTTTAATGATTTTTAGTTTTTTTACAAAGAAGAAAGCACTAACCTTATACATAACATCCTGGTTCAATCCCTTCTCCCGTTCTCTCTTATTCTGGACAGCTAACCACACATCCTTCAGTTCTCCGGCCAAGTCCCGGTCTTTCATTATGATGGGACTCCTTGCTAACACTAAGCCAGGGTTCATTGCCTCCACAAAGTCACAGAGCAGGCTCACTAGGGCTTCACGATCCTGAAAGTTGATAAAGAAGGCTGGTTAAGAACTTAAGAAAATGTATGAAACAAAGAAAACATTCGCATTCACAATCATACAATCCATTATGGTATGAGCACACCTCTGCCACCTAATACAATATAAATGCTACCACCACCTACATACATAAGATTACGTCTTATACGAACGCACACACACGTGTAAGTTAGGGATACTCGCCGCTCATAATAGTCGTAATACCGACTGGGTTCCTAGCGCTTTTCAGAGATGACGTGCTTGTATAGCGACTGGCGATTGACATCCATAGCAATCTTGCAGTCCAATTGCTGGCAAACTGTGGGCGGGTGCGGGGTCCGGGCGAGGAATCTTGAATAGCGGTGAGTGGCCGTTCTGTATGTTAGTACTATTAGATGTTCTGTGGTATAAGTGTCAAATAATTTTCTATGTGGTACTGATAAGAGTTTGATATCAATTAAGATAAATAATCCATTTCAATTGACAAAATTGTACAATAAAACTCAGGTGGTAATTGAGGAGTATAAATATGGTAACATTTGCAGCACAGTATTTTAGGATGGGTACATGACTGATAGACATACACAGCCTCCTCTTTGCCGCAGCTACAACATGCAAAGTTAGTTTTAATAAAACAAAGTTTAACCGGATTAAATCGCATATATTATTTAAATTGGTTTTCCTGACGTTTCGAAAGATTTACAGCACTTCGTGGTCGCAGGTAGACTAAGATGACAAGTGTCTTTAAGAAATTTCAAAAAAAAAAATTTAATCTGCCATACAATATTATTAATTAAAATCTATCGATGCATGCAGTAATCACTCACAATATAATTATCTTTTTACAGTGTTGCATGCTGTTTGGGACTTGATTATTTTTAGGACTGGTTTTCAAACAGGTGGTAGCTGCCAACAATCTTCTCTATTAAAATTAGGATGTTTTTTAATAAAGTTAGTTTTGTTATAATATTACAACTCTGTATCACTGTAATTCCTAAAGAAGTTATTTTTTTAAGTGCACCCTACCGCATGTCGTTTTGTTGTGGCAATAAATATTTTTTCTTTCTTTACAAACTGCACTTACAAATTATTGTTAGGATACAATCATGACCGATACAGCACTTGCAAATACAATGTTAGAAGGTAATTTCTATATTAACAGCCTTGCTGACCCTCTCTGTGCAAGGGTACACTGGTTTAGTAAAAAAAAAAAAAAAAACTAGAAATTTTCCTGCAGCTTCATCCACATACTGAAATAAAATATAGTCTGTTAATTCTGGATAAAGTAGCTTTCTAATGGTGAGTTTATCTATTACAAACAAACAAATCTTTACTCTTTATAATGTTAGTATATATTTCGATATTTGTCCTCCACTATAGTTATTGAGAGCATATTTTACCTAACAAGTTAACTAACCAATTGCAGTCAAAGGATTAAGGACTATTACTGTAGTGTAACTCTCTGATTTACAACTATATTCTCAACACACTCCTTCAAACTTTGAGTCGCTTAATTCCCGAAAATAGTTGTTTATAATGATGAGTACAATGACCCCTTCATTGTACTCATCATTATAAACAACTTTTTCTATGGGACCAACCCTGAATTCGCGAAAAAATAATCAGGTGGTCCCTACATTTTATTGATTTAAGAGAACACAAATGTAGGGACCAACAGATTATTTTTTCGCGATTTCAGGATTGGTCCCATAGTAAAAGTTGTTCATAATGATGAGTATAATGACCCTCTTTCGGGAATTAAACGGCTAAAATTTCAGCATGTATAAAAAAAAGTATTACTGTTGGACTAGTGGCATTCTTTCCATTGGCTTTGAGTATATCTGGATTCACCATCACTGCAAATACTAGCATCGGAGGCCTGCCACTGTTTGGTCCGTAGTTCTGTGGCACCTGGAATTACAGACATAATATTATGAGCTCTTCTGGCCAATTAATTAACACAATAAATAAACAATGGATGTGGGCATTCATTGGCATTTGGACAGACAAGAAGATATAGAATAATTATAATACTGAGGTAAAAACTGGTATAGAAAAATACAAATTAAAAGCAGCTGAATTGCATTACTAAGAAAATCCTATAGGAATTGTATTTTTTATTAAGGAGACTTTAAGGAATGATGTTTGTAGCCAGTGTTATCATCACCAGACTGTATTAAAATTTGTAAGAGATCACTCAATTATATTGTGTATAACTGAATATTGAAGGGGTGTTTACTACTGTTTACACATGATGTCATACAAATAACTACAAGCAGTTATGTTGTGTTCTTGTTAACCCTTTTCTGAAGTCAGAACTAGCGATGGATGATTTCTCAAAAAAAAACATTAGAATAAATAATTATTATAATAATTGTAATTATGCATGTTCAACTGTTGATTAATTCATCTCCACAAAACATAATTCGGATGAAAATCAATGTTTATTTGAAATAGACAAACTACACAAAGGAGATCGAGAGCCGAGGCCGTCCGTTGGGTGCAGCTGTGGCCTCAAAGGTACATCAATTGGATTCATTCATTCATTGAGGTACGGTGGAATTACTAATATTAGTAAAACACATGCATCGCGCTAGTGTCATCACAAGTAGCGCGCATCAGCCGCTTCATAACAATCAACCAATATTCTAATAATTATGATTGTCATTCTAATGCATTCTAATAAACCAAACATTAGTATGATTCAATTAATTGTAGTAATAATTGCCTATAGCTAGTCAGAACAATATGAATTATTAAACTTAACTGTATTTACATAATTTGCACATTGAGCATATCAATCTTGTTAATCCGGTAGTGGACTACAGTCAAAAATTACCAAAAATGTAATATTATTTAAAAGAAGGTACAGAAAGGACAACATTGTAGAAAGAATAAACAAAATCCATAAAAAAATGGGAGAGATACACGCTTTTTATGTTTTTGGAAGGGGCATTTGCTGTCCTTGTTGTGCGAAACGGACATTGTTCAGAGGTAATTATGTCAAATTACTATGAAGGTTTTGAACAATGACGTCATTCTTCAATAGTGCTGTCTCTGTCTAGTGAACAAATTTTAATCGCTTATAACTTGGACATTTCATTAAATATTTTATTGGTTTTTCCACTTTTCAAATTTTCAAGATTTTTAATAAAACTACTAAAAAAAAATAGTCATATTCCCTATTGGTATGCCACTGGTCAAAAGGCGACACTGACCCAAATTTCTTTTGATGATCAGTGGGTCAGAGTGTCGCCTTAGGGGCGGAGTTGTGCTACATAAACTATGACATGATACCGCTAGTAACTTAATAACAACAAGTAGTTGTAGATATTATGTCAAATGAAAATCCATAAATGAAACACTAACCTGCATTCCACCATATAAAGGGATAGGATCTGAATATTGTTTAGGGTTCGCTATCTTCTGCCAACCCAACACATTTATGTACAATTTCTCCGTAGTGTCCTTTATTATATCCTGGATACACATGTGCGGCTGTGGTGGATTTTTAAACTGACGAAAAGCTCTCGATCCTCTACCATATTGAACCGGCACCACTCTCTCTGGAGGGTTCTGATTTTCCATATCAACACGTCGTTTAACACTAGCACTTGCAGATATTTACGGTGGGCTCACAAAACATTCACAATAAAATCTAATAACCAATAATGACATTTCTAAAAGACCTGCCCGTCATCAAAGTTTAATGAACTCCAGCCGGGTCGAATCGTGTTATATTTACTCCTAAACTGTACTTGATCACTCAATAGTAGGTTTATTTATGTATATGTTTATTTTAATTAAGCTCCTACTTAATTAAGTAAACTCAAAGCTCTTATGTGTAAAGAAAGAAAGAAATCAAAAGAAAGAGCTTCCTTGAAAGAGAAAGAGACAGCCTTTGTTTTTTTAATTTCCAGGAAGGGTTGCCATTGCCACTATTACCAGGCCTATTAGGTTTCCACGTAAAACCACCTCTAAAAAATCTTAAAAAATTGCTTTACTTATTTGGTGACTCTCTTGATTTTTTAATGAATCTTAGGCCCGTATTACAGAACGTTCCTCAAACGTTGATTACTGTTTAAAACTAGTTTTGAGTTGGGATTTAATTTTAGAACGTGCCTTAAGCAGAGATTTATTGATTACAGTTCAGTTGAGTTTAGCTCTATTTTATACTGTCACCTGTTTCGGTATTTGAGCAGAGATTTGATATGTAATCATAATCCACTCATAATCACTCTAGTCTGGTCCAGAATACGCTTGAGCAGATTTCTATTCTATTTCAAGCCAAATTCGTGTGTTATGTTGTTATAATTACCGTATTAGACACACACGCGAATACACACTTTAGACGTGGAGTTGCAGAAACCAGCCCGTTATACTATACTAACTACTACCGTATTGGAATAAGACCAATACTCAAGTAATAATTCTATCCTTATAATAATAGATCAGGTGATTGAAGTTTTAACTATAGTTGACGAACGTTCTGTAATATGGGCTTTAGAGCATCTAGCTCTATCTAGCTCTTTGAGTATATATATACTCAAAGATCTAGCTAGACCAAAATACGGTCTGGCTATTATCGTCCGCCGTCATCGGACGATAATAATACTGAACGCACCAAGAGGATTTTTTTTTACGGACTTTTTAAAGCTGCTTGAGTAAAACACAAGATGACGCTTTTTTATACCTCACAAACTGACGATATTATGGACGATATAATACTGCTTTAGATCATTAAATCATGTCATGGACCTCCAGAATAGAATATTTAGACAAATATTTTGGACTTTATTTTATATTCTGTCCAATTATGCATTAAGGTGGTAACTGCATCCCAGTTTTGTACTTAACCCATTGACTTTTATTTTAAAAACTTTCACCCATGGCACATTTATAGCCTGGGCAGTCAGAACAGTGTAACGTGGACACCAAGATATCGACCTCAGAGCAAATCAATATGTGGCACCTTGCTAGTCCGCGGTATCAGAACATTTAGCTACGGCCCATGTTTCACCTGTTTTCTATATAAAATTAATAGGTATACAAAACCAGTCCATTCTGTCCCACTGCTGAGCACGGGCTTCTCAGAATGAGAAGGATTTAGGCCTTAGTCCACCACGCTGGCCTACTGCGGGTTGGCGGACTACACACACCATCAAGAACTTTATGGAGCACTCTCAGTTATGCAGGTATCCTCACGATGTTTTCCTTCACTATTGAAGCAAGTCTTAGGTAATCATATTCTGATTCGTAGGTATTTACAATCAGAAATCTTTCCGGTGAACCACTAAGGCTAAAATCGCTTCGCTTGCGCCTTCGAATGTACCTATCTAGTTATTAATATAGTAATCTGTGAATGTACCTAGCAGGATTCGTTCAAGGGAATTTGTCGACAAAATATATCATCGGGAAGGATCGTGACCGTACATGAATCCTAAAGGACCGACGTGCGGACCGATTTCGGACTCGAACCCTTCTGGATAGCAGTGTAGCGACATCTATCGCATTACATGCGAACTAAAGCTGACGACGTAGTATGTGACGACACGAATCCTGAATCGCGCTATCAAAAGTTTACCGCGCAGTTAGCATAAATACGGACGCCCAACAGGGCCGGCGCGCCCGCCAGGCGTGGACCCAGCCTGGCCGGAGGATCCTCCCTTTATGTTGGAGGGACATGACACCTCATTCCTCCACAGCAGGCAAGCGTTCAAACGCTATCACTGCTTTTCTGAGGGCCATTAGGCCACCTTTATTGCCAAAGTCTCAAATGCACCACAATTTGAAGTTGTGCATTGATTCATTTTATAGCTATTAGCACAGAGTTAGGATGTTAATATTATACCTACTGTGCTATTAGGTTGGCAGCAGCATGATGACTTGATGACTATGACTTAACATCATGCATGTCTTCCGCCTCTTGGAGTTAGCAGTTTAGTTAGTTTAGTACCTATGTAACAAGTAAATAATAACCGGTTAGTTGTCACGTGTGAGGTTATATGAATTGAAAGAAATAATTATGTTAGTTTAATTTTATTTATTTGATGCTCTATGGGTGTAGGTATTTCAAACAAATATCTGTCTACATAATAAAGGTACTACGTCGCGATCGTAAAAAATGTCTGAGTCGTTTTTATTTTCTCAGCAATGTATAATAGCTGTAAGCTCCTTTCAGTATCTGCAAAGAAAGAAAAAAGCATGTTTAATAAAGCATTACCTACTACTTCATCACTTTTTCAATACCAATCTTAAGTCCTATGCATTTTAAATAATACAATCGGTACAACTAATTACCTACGTTACGGTAGGTCCGCGGTATTGTCACGTCCATGATTATGTAGGTATAATATAAGTTCAATTTGGTTCATCAGTTATATTCGCGACCACGCGACCACATTATTAAGGATTGACAACGAAAATTAAAATATTTTGATATATTTCTCAATTTAAGTATATCATTACACGATCAATCTGATATCAATCTATAACCAAGGTCATGGATTTGAACTATCAATTCAGCCTATCGCAGTCCACTGCTGGACATGGGCCTCTCCCAAGTTGCGCAACAACACTCGGTCCTCTGCCTTCCGCATCCAGTCCCCCCCAGCCACGTTCTTTAGATCGTCGGTCCACCTGGCGGGGGGGCGCCCTACGCTGCGTTTGCCAGATTTGAACTAGCTAGCTACTAATATAGTACTGATGCCAGATTGATAGTCACCTAAAATAGACGTTGACCCCTGAGATTCTTTCGGCGTTTCTTCTCAGGGGTAAACAAATATGAAATGCCGACGCCAAGTAGTATAAAAAAACTACTTTAGTGAAGTGATTAGTAATAATTATTTTATTTTTAACGCATTTTACGCATGCGAAGCGAAATCTAAAGATTTAAATTGTGGAAAGTAAAAAATGAGTGATGTAAGTGTGTGATTAGTACCTTTTTTTTTGTTTTCGGGTGGAAATCATCATGGATACCCTCCGTCTTGGGACGGCGGAGGGGTATATCAGACTCTTAACGACTAAAACCACACGGTGGCCATCCTCTGCACAAAATAGTACGTACACACCACGTACTGCTGTCCTCCCCAGGGTCGCTTAATAGACGCCTCGAGTCCCCCAACTCTTGGCGTCCACGATCCCGAAGGTCCCCTGCCAGATGTAGCGGCAGGGTTGCTGCCCTTAGCCCTATCTGGGCCTTGCGCCAGGACAGTCGCCTCCCCAGCGCCTCCTTCACCGAGCGGGATCGGGCCTCTCCCGATCTCGCTCTGCGGCCTCCTTCTGAAGCATAACGTTCTCGCAGAAGGAAGCCATGGCCCTCCAAGCCGTCAGATCTGCCAGCATAGCCGACACAACTGCTGACAGAGAAAGATCCTGCTCGATCCAGCTGACCAGGTCCCGCCGTTAGGAGCCCCACGCAGGGCATTCCTCCAGCGTGTGCTGTGCGGTGTCCTGGTCACACCCACAATGGTGGCAATTTGCCGTGGCTTTGCGTCCGATCCCATTCAGGTACTCACCGAAGCAACCGTGCCCGGTGAACACCTGAGTAAGCCGGTAGGTGACACGCTGTGTGATTAGTACCTACCTAATAGTAATAAAATTGTATTTCTCTCTTCACAAAGAAAAAGAAGTTAGAAGATTTAGTTTTAACATTCAATTTGTAAGACAAATTTTTGCAATTTCATAAGTTTACCGAAATGTCACTTTCATATTAGTTACATGCGAAAATTTCGAAACCAAACGAGTTTCAGATGAAGAATAAGAATAAAATAAATATCGCTTGAAAATACTGTGGAACTAGTAAATGCTCGTCTACATCTCCCAGAGTTATCCTCCTGTGTTCTTGCTATAGACTAAGTACTGCGATAACGAACGATACCTATCCCGTTTTCTGACCATATTGAAAGAAAAAAAGAAAATAAAGAAAGAAAAATGATTTATTGCCACAACAAGACGACATGCGGTAGGTGCACATAAAAATAACTTAATTAATTAGGTACATTTAAGGAATTACATTGATACCTACATTGCATGTCGTAGCTGCGGCAAAGAGGTTGACACTCTGTGTTGTAACGTGAGTCACAACACAGCGCTGATTTTCAGTATATAGTAGTGTGTATTGTATTGTAGTATTGATTATATAGTGCTAATCCTAATTCTAGCTGATTTATCGCTATTATTAGCAGGCCTATGTTGGGCAGTGTATATTCGCGTACCGTATAAGCACTAGGTAGGTAGGACAGTTAACTTACAGTAACGAAGGTCGGTAAGGTAAGATTTGTGAAGGGCCCTGCAGTGAAAATGTTCTTGATACGGAGCTGTCCCACCAGAATTAGCACCTCTTTTCTTTGCTTGTTGCTCGCTGTCCACCATTCGCTTTCGTAGGGTCCTAACGGCATATTTTCATTCTGAAATATAATTTCAATAAATTTTGAGTAGGTAGGAAGGTAGGCATTTTATTTGTCCAACTTTTAATCCTATGGCCATTGAAGCAGGCGAGTCCTTGAGTGAGGACCACGAATCGGCAAACGCAGCGTTCCGTTAGGTGCCTGGCTGGGTGGACTGACGATCTAAAGAAGGTAGCAGGTGGACTGGATGCGGATGGCAGAGGACCCATTGTTGAGGGAGAGGCCTATTGGCTATGTCCAGCAGTCGACTGCGATAGGCTGAGTTGATTGATCATTTATTTTAATGTATGTAAGATATGACTCACTTTGATCAGTACGTCGTTGCTGTGCCAGCAGAATAAGAACAGCTGTGCTATCCCGAAGATTAAATACTCGGCCATCAAAAGCTTCTGGGCAGCGTTTTGTGCGGACTGCAAAGATTTTTGATTACAAAATCAAATTTAGTTTTTCATATTTTGAATTTGTTCTAAAACTTTTAAAACATCTTATTTAGTAACTAGTTTTAAATATTCAGGGTGTGTTCTTCTATAATGTACCTAAGTACCTACCTTACCACTATAAAATTAGTCATACCTATACCTAACTAATAGTCATGTTATTAATAACCGCACATCTCCAACGTTTCGACATGCGATGCGAGATGCGACAGTGTGACGTTGCTCTAGATATTAGGTATTTACCATGGAATTATTAAGTAGGTACATACTAGGTACTTGTAATTACCTAGCTCTAACTTTTTAAACAAAAATACTTACGGTTAGTTGATAGGCGCTAGCACACAGCATTAGCGAACACATGACCACGTAAATAAACATGACCGGCGATAACAGGGAATTAAATAATCTCGAATACCTGAAACACAAGATACAGGAAATATTATTTATGGGCGTCCATAATTATTGTTTTGTTTTTTAGGCAGTCTGGCTGTACGAAGAAGTTCTTTGCCTCGTAGTGGTTGAGTACGTAAAATATTTTATCGATAAAACGGCGCGGCGTAACTAATAGTAGGTGGATAGTAGGCAGTTCTTTGTCCAAATAATATTAAAATGAATGTTTTTCGTGAATATGATTTATGTTTCATTTATATCTTAATTAAATAATTAGAAAATAACGCATGCTTGACTTAGCGAAAAGAATTTCAACGCATCAGAAGAGTTTTAGTAGTGTGGATAATAAAGGTACCGGTCAGCACAAAGTATCTAGGTCTATGCAAGAAACGCAACGTGATCATAGTACTTAGGTAATAATTTTGTGCAGAATTTCTTTCACATAACATAACATAACATCACGCCTGTATTTCCCCGAAGGGGTAGGCAGAGGTGTAATAGTACACCCAAATTTCGCCAGTTATGTTATAGTCCCATGTAATAGGGGGCGAGCCTATTGCCATTTTTTTCAATCAGAATATAATATAAATAAGTAGGGATTTTGTATAATAAAGTGCCAGTAAATTTTGACGACCTCTGTGGTCTAGTGGTTCGAGTGTCGGACTGCTAATCACGAGGTCGTTCCCACAGGACACAAATATTTGTGTGATGAACATGAGTGTTTGTGTTGGTCTGGTTGTTTCTTATGTATTATAAGTATGTATTTACAAAAAAAAAAAAGTATATAAGTATTATATCCATTGTCTAGTACCCATAGCACAAGCTTTGCTTAGTTTGGGACTAGATGGTGATGTGTAAAAATGTCCCAAAAATATTTATATTTATTTATTTAGTAAAGTAAGTTAAAGCTAAGTGCCATCAAGCTCAACTATTTGCCCCACCTTCTATGCTTAAGAATAATCTAGAAAAATTGTGCGACTGCTTGTGTAAAATTGTTATATTCAGAGCTCAACCCAGGTGGTACCTGATCATAGGATTTTCTAATCTGATAGGTACCTACTGGTAAAGTTTTTGCATAAATCTAAGCAAGGTAGGAAATATATTAGCGAGAGTTAATTTTGTAATAAGAAAATAAAATTTAGGTACGGTCGACAGCACGTCGGTGGTAACACTTTGACATTAGCAGCATCTTTATTTCGTAAGCAGTAAGGGTGGTTTTCGAACTGAAGTGTTACCACTGTCATGCAGTCGACTGTACATCAATTTATGTCACACCAAAAATGGGGTTTTATTTGGGCAACCAGATTTATTTTCAGCGTACAAGTACTTTTAAATGTAGTGTACTTTATAGTGGTACCTTCGGGTAGATTTAATTATGGTAATTTTGACACAACTAGGTACTAATAGAACATAGTTTCTGATCCACAAGAATATTTTGAAACTCAGTAATCCATCCGGACATTAGTAAGATTAGTAATCTTACTAATGTCCTACTAATATTATAAATGAGATAGTATGGATGTTTGTTTCTCCTTCAGTGGCGCTGAAATGGATGAAAGGATTTGGATTAAAATTAGCACGGATAGACCATAAACCTGATTAATATTTAGGCTACTTTTTATTCCGGGAATATACACAGTTCCCGAGAGATTGGCGATAACGTCATTCTGTGATAAATAGAACTATACGCGAGTGAAGCCGTGGGCAAAGGCTAGTAGTATGTGATAATGTTAAATTTAATTGTGGAAATATTTATTAGGTAACTGCCTATTTGATGAAATTAAAAGATATTAATCTATACCCTATATTATAATACTAACAATATGCTATTCTTATCAACCAATCAATCAACTCAGCCTATCGCAGTCCACTGCTGGACATAGGCCATGCTATTCTTATAATAGGCTATAAATACCTAATCTATATGTAGATTTTAATGACAAGTGCCTAACCTATAGTATTTATTTTTCATTAAATAATACTACACATTTCTTATAGAGATAAGCAGTACCTTTGTGCTCAAGTGTTTGTTCTCGTGTATGTTTTTGTATTAAAATGTGTTGTGTGTACATAATAAATAAGTAAAACCTTTATTTCGTAATCAAAGCATAACGTTTGGGCTCGGCCACGTCGAACGCATGGGGGAAGATCGAGGAGCCAAGAAAGCGTATCTGGGCCAACCAACGGCATGTAGACCAGTAGGTCGCCCCAGATATCGCTGGGGAGATGCTGTGGAGGCTGATCTACGTGAGCTTCAAGCTACCAACTGGCGAGATGTCGCGCAAGATCGAGAAAAGTGGAGAGTTCTCGTTTCGGAGGCCATGACTCACTTTGGGTCGCTGAGCCAGAGGAGTAAGTAAGTTTATTTCGTAATGTTGTAAAATGACCCCTCTTCGTTTTCGAAAAGGCTATATTTTCAGCTTGTATAGGTACTAACGTTCACGACTAGGTTCTGAACTGAAACTGGTAGTCTTATCATCCATATTGATGATGAAACTGTTTTTCTCCAGTATCCAATTTTACAACAATATAATTCATAATCAGCTCATTACTGTGTCACTGCTAGGCATGGGCTTCTTCTCAGAATAAGAAGAATTTAGGCATAAGTCCACCCCGCTAGCCTACTGTGGGTTAGCGGACTACACACTATCGGAACTTTATGGAGCACTCTCAGGGTTGCAGGTTTCCTCACGATGTTTTCTTTCACCGTTATTTTTTTATTTAGTAGAATGATGAAACGGGCTAAAGGCCCATCTGCTTTTAAGTTATTACCTTTGCTAACAATTGCAATACCACCTAGGTTGATGCCTAATTGGTATTGCAAATCGCGTTTGCCAAACTGAGACATGAAGTTGGAAAGTTTTATGTGATTGTAACTTCACCTGCACCCGTATCCTTTGAATCCGTATCAAGAATCACTGTTTGGCGGCAGAAATAGGTACGGTGGTAGTACTTTCCCCGATGAACTCTTTCAGAAGGAGCTCTACTACTACTAAAAGTGCAAGTCCGAAAAGTCAGAGGTGCGGGCTGGGTTCAAACTCAAACCCTCCTTCATGGAAGGCAACTGTCCAACCATTAGACCGTCACCAATTATTCCAATTGTATTTTTCTAATATTATATTATATTGTATTTTTTATGTAATAAAACAAATAGTCTAGGTAAATTTCAATGGCTGAAGTGGTTGTACTGTGGTTTGTAAGGATATTAATTTTTTTTAAATAAACAGCGCTACTGAAAAGTGGTCTGGCAAATGAAGGATTATGGAATGATCTGTGTAAAAAGTATAAATGTAATAAACGAATTAAATTTTATATTATCATCATCAGCCCATTACTGCCCTACTGCTGGGCATGGGCCTCTTCTCAGAATGAGAATGAATGAATGAGGTTTATGTGACTTGTAATAATGATTATTCCTACCAATAAATAACTGAATAAAAAGAAAGAATACTGCATGAGGAATCTTAGAGCATAGTTTTCTTAAAATTGAATATTAATAAAATAATTATGTTTTTTCTTTCATCTGGTTTTAGGTCAGTTAACTGACAAGTTATTCTGTGATTCTTGTTTACCTACACAACATTAAAGAGAAATTTTGCAAACGTTTGTTCGGATTACAGGAAAATACAGACTATATTATCAAGTCGTAAACAGAATATCCAATATCTGTCACGCGTGGAGAATGAGGTTTTGTCCCCTTGCCTAGGAAGAAGTAATAATAGAAAAATATAAAGGAATTAATTAAATATAGAACAAATAATAATGACTGTGTAATCTGAGCTAAGAATAAATAAAGACGTTAGAAAGAGTTAGGAAATCTTAAACAAGAGAATCTGTGCAGCAGACTTTCTACTTTCGCTAAAACAGCTTTGATAATTTATGCAGATAGTACAAGTTTAGTGGTTTTAATGTTGTGCTTTCAGGGATAGTCACGACAGAAGCAAAATTATTTCAATCTAGGTTGAGAATTAAAATTTCAATTCGTATAAATATTTAATTCACACCTAGGTCGACTGATGGTCTTGTATTTATTTGTAATATAATAAAAATGCAGGCTACATACTTTACCAACATGATGTGTATTCCATGTAGCTGTCGTACAACCTCTCCACACTCTTTATCGCTGATTACACCTCCAAATACCCCAAAAATTTGCTTACATCTTTCTCGTAACAGGTCCAATTTTCCACCAAAATACACCATGATTACCACGATACATGTATCATAAGCCGCCATGATAGCAGCACCATAGGCACAAAGGAGTATGTGCCAGAGAACTGTGATCCAACAACCAGGTGAATGGTACTTATCAAAAGGCATCCAAGAACTAAAGATGTGTGGAAAGTCCTCAGTCCCATTACGCATATTTTCTCTAAAAGTAGATGAAGACAGATATCTCATTAGAGGTGTTGTTATTGTTGTCAAGAACGTTGTAAAGACTAGACCCCAGTAGAAGTATGTGAGGCGACGACAGTATTTAGTGTAAGTTTCGATAATGTTGCCTCTAATCTTGTCTCCGTTTTCTCTTTCGAATTTATCAGATGCTGTGACATAGTCCAAGACTTCTCGCCAGCTGGTTTGCCATAAGATGAAGGTGTTCACTTTCACAATACAGACGACGCTTAACATGGAAATCTTCAAGTTGGTCAGCACGAGGTCCAAATCCGATCTTATTACGTACAGTTCCATGTATTGCGTAGCCACAAACAACGTTACTATCTCATGTAATAAAATGTACATTATTTTAGCTAGCTTGTTTTTAGGTAATAGTAATCCCGTTTTCTTTATTATCCAATAGTTTGGGCCCAGAAATGGTCGTTCTGGGTTTTCGAAACTTTGAAGTAGCGAATTCATTTTTCAATCAAATCTTTTGTCGAAGTGGCGACGAATTGATTTGTGCCTGGTATTTATACTGGTACAGTGCTGTAGTTAACCGCCGATGCCTTACAACCCCAATGTGGGGAAATCACTGCCTGCTTTTCCAGCGGGGTTAGATTTTTTTTCCTGGGTGATTATATACTTGATCCCATACATTTTTAAGGGATTAGTATGACATTAATTTTGAAATATCCAAATTGTAGCGGCTACCTACTTAAAAGTGAATTATTCTCCCATTAAATGTAGCTCATAATGTCAGTGAAATGATAAGCTTGTAAAATTACAGGAATTAGTTTCAATAACTATACTAGGAATTCTTTACCAGTTTCTATTCATGGGTTGATACTTATTTTTATGAGAATCTTACAGCGTTATATACATGCCCGTACATTAATTTGTGTTTTTATATACCTACATTCAGTAAGCTTTATACATAAGAAGCAGCATTGGCTTTATATAAGGCTCTTTAGCCTTCACGAGTGAAGATATTAACGTAATTGATCGTCCGACGCACCCTGGGCAGTCAGCCACACTACCAACCTGCTGACTGGCTAATCTTTACACCACGACATGAGCTATTATCAGTACGTAGCTCTTCTCGACACGACAGAAGAAGATTAGCAGCAAAACCCAATGCAATGACATCAATCAAATCATCAATCAATCATTTCAGCCGAAAGACGTCCACTGCTGGACATAGGCCTCCCCCAAGTATCGCCACAACGACCGGTCCTGCGCCTTCCGCATCCATCAGATTCCCGCGACCTTCACCAGGTCGTCGGACCAATGCAATGACATCCTACAATACAATCTGTATTGCGTAATTTCAATTACAGCGATTCGAATGAAGTTTAAAAATACAGGCAATCAATCAACACAGATCGATAAAATAAATCTCCTAAAACAGGCAGTTCTAAGCAGTTTTTGTTTTGGTTGTTGTATATAACTACAAAATATCTTTAACCAATTTCAATAGTACCTAAGTATCCACCCCTAAGATAAAAATAACGAAGGAAATATTAAATGAAAAATCTTTAGAATTAAAATAAATATCGATACCAGGTTTTCCCTATCCCAACGCTAGCTCAATAATAACAGTCACAGAGTCTTATTACATTGTATTCCAAACCGTTAATTTAAATGTCTCTATTATACCCGCTAAATGTGGGCGTGACAGACACACCACGGACGCTCCCCAGGCCCTGGTAAAAAATAATAAAGCTATCACACATCCATGATACACCCCATAATTACGTGCTGAATAAGATATAGGTAAAAAAATATGACACGTCAATCATTTAGAAAATAATGTGGACACCTTTATTGGAGAATTTAATTATTTCCAGTAATAGGTAACCAGATTTTATCAGTTATTAGGTACTACAGCTTTTTTTCTAGTGCTTTTTATAAGAGTTTAGTACAGTCGTACCTACTTAAAGTGTTGGATAATTACGGCGATCACTTTAATTAATTTAGAAGGCAATTCAGAATTTCGCATTATTTTCGATAACGAATTCAAATAAATTTATTCTCAGGTCTTACATTATACCTAATTAGGATTAGCTCTTACAACTTTAGTGCAATTATTGACATGCAAATATCTTAAGATTTAGTTAGTGTACCTATAAAAAATAAAAAATGCCTGTGTAGCTGTACCTACCCTTTTGGGGAATATTACGCTAAGGCCTAAATATTTGATAACTGTGGTCTAGTGGTTTGAGGGTCGGACTGCTGATCACGAGGTCGTGGGTTCGATTCCCACAGGACAAAAATATTTGTGTGATGAACACGAGTGTTTGTATTGGTCTGGGTGTTTCTTATGTATTATAAGTATGTATTTACAATAAAATAAAAAGTATCTAAGCATTATATCCATTGTCTAGTACCCATAGCCTAAGCTCTGCTTAGTTTGGGACTAAGATGTTGATGTGTAAAATGTCCCAAAAATATTTATTAAAAATATGTTTATTATTTATTTGGTCTGTAGTCTTAAACATAATTATTACGTGAATTGCAGCTACTGATATTTTCTTACCAGAAAAACCCATTAAGATGTTGCACGACTTTTAAATAAAATCCAGGACATGTTGTGTAGCTCGGCAGCCGAGCTTGCGATCATTAGATTAATGAGCGTAGGCCTCAGATTTATGTGGCATAGAAAAAGACCATTATAATTTTGCATAAAAATAAAAAATCATTTCAGGCGAGTAACACGTTTAATATCAAATACATAAACCCATATCATATTATTATACATAACATACATACATAACCAGCCCATTACTGTACCACTTCTGGGCACGGGCCTCTTCTCAGTACGAGAAGGCATATTATTATAATTACCTACAATTAGACTTACAAATCAATATATGAATTATTACTTCATTCTTCAATCATTGAATTTTTTCGCAGGTGAACGAAAGTAACTGACATAGCCCGAAGAATTGCCAAACTTAAGTGGCAGTGGGCGGGGCACATTGCTCGCAGAACGGATGGCCGATGGGGCGGTAAAGTTCTGGAGTGGCGACTGCGTACTGGAAGGCGCAGCGTGGGTAGACCCCCCACAAGGTGGACCGACGACCTGGTCAAGGTCGCGGGAATCCGCTGGATGCGGAAGGCGCAGGACCGGTCGTTGTGGCGATGCTTGGGGGAGGCCTATGTCCAGCAGTCGACGTCTTTCGGCTGACATGATGATGATGATGATGATTTTTTATAAAATAGACAATAAAATTATTAAATAAGTATCATCCCGTTAACACCACAATTATTAAATAACTATCATCCGGTAACCTCACAGCGCTGGTATAAAGGATTTAAAGGGAAATGTTTACATTGCCATAAATTATGACAATATTGTTATGAACATTAACAAGCTTTCCTATTGTAATATTAATGTGTATTTGTGTGTACAATAAAGTATCATAATATTCATAATAACATTATTGTCATAATTTATGGCAATGTAAATCACATGGCAAAAAGCTTAGCAAACTCATAATTACCACTTTCTATTATTATCGTAAAATATGTAGGCCCCTGCCCTGCTATCCCCTTTACAGGAAAGAAAAGCATACCAGCCTAAAATAAATAAACAGTGTTTTTTCTAACTTGGTAACATTTATTACTGTCAAATTAACAAAATTATATGACAACACTGAAAACATTACGTACTTACGATAGCAGTATTCTTAGCATGTAGACGAAACGCTTCCCATACAATTCTGAAGCATTCTTGACAGCTGTTATGTTACAAATTGCAACTTATATTATTAGAGTGGAACGTCCAAATATTGTTTATTTTTATTTTGTGTTCTTAACCGGCTTGTTGAAGAGATTTTTTATTCTATAATACTAAGTTATTTGTCGAATTGTGGATAATTGCATTTAAATGTGCTAGTTTTATACAATGGTTAGCTGTGCAGTAGCTAATTGTAAAAACACGTCCGCGAAGATAACTAAAAATAAAGATGGAATAACGTTCCACAGGTAAGAATTTCAAACTTTACTTTCTTTTGCATAAATAGAAGAATTTATGTAGTTGCTTTCTTCTTTGCTGCTATGTAGACTAGGTGTGATATCTGTGAGACATCAAGTATTGTTGCCCACATGCTTATTGCTAAATTAACAATTAAAATTATTTAACACTGGTTGAATAGAAATTATCTTCAGTGCTCCTCTCGAGCAGCGATTTACAAAGTTGGCTCCGTTGAAGGAAAGCCAGGGTTCCGCAAACAAATTAAATTCTACAAATCGAGTTAGTTAGTGTTGGGGTACCATAAAAACATATTTTTTTGAGCTCCAAACCCATGAACGTTTGGGAAGTGCTGCCCTAGAGTATATTTGTTTTGTGCTTCAATGTATGAAAAGTACCTGCAAGTAAAAATTGTTTATTACCGGGCTGCAGATTTCCCCGTGACAAAGAGAGACGAAAGCAGTGGGAGATAGCAGTGAACAGAGAAAAGGAATGGTCTTCCACTGCATCTAGTGCTGTTTGCTCTGAACACTTTGAAGCTAAGGACTTCTACTTGACAGAGAGTGGACTGAGGCGCCTCTCTGTGGATGCTGTGCCGGCTATCAATATATCCGTGAGTTAATTTAGTTATAAATGTTAACAGTGCCTGTATATCTGACCTCTATTTTCATATCTATTTTTGATCTACTTTGAATGACTTTTGTTTTTATTTTAATCTTCATCCAACATGATCTTTTTGGTTAATAAAAGAAGATATGTAATGATTACTTGAAAAAAAAAAAACAAAGAATAGCACCACCCTTATATCTTCTCATGGGTGTCGTAAAAGGCGACTAAGGGATTCTCCAGAGGATGGGCAGCAGCGTTCTCTGAGTATTTAACCAACCAACTGCGATTGCCAACCCGCCTGCTAAGCGTGGCGATTATGGCATATCTCCCCTATATTTGGGGGAGGCCTATGTCCAGCAGTGGACGTCTTTCGGCTGAAATGATGATTATGATGAATGATTAAATAAAAAATATGATTTAACAGAACTTATTTCTTTCCTTTATCTTACAAATAGAGTAATAGGTAAGCTAATAATTATTTGTGTTAAGTTTATTGCAAATTGTAATGAATATAATTTAAGGTGGTAACTACACAAGAGGTTTCTTATTTTATAAATTAAATTCTATCACATTTCAGCCATGTCAAGACCCTGAACCAACTATCTCTCGTGTCCAACCCATTGACATCCAACCAACAGACACGGAAGAAGTGATCAAACTCAAATACAAAGTGCACAGACTTGAGATCATAGCGGAGAACAGAAAGAAAAGACTGAACCTCATGTGGCAAAAAAAGAGAAGACTACGGAAGAAGTTGGATAGAATGAAGTGTTTGATCAAACATTTGATCAAAAATAAAAAGGATAAAGGAGTGATTAGTTGAGACCACAGACCAGTAAGCCTCTAGACGCCGATTAGCTGGACACCCCCGGTCACAACGCATATGCAGTAGCACTGCATATCATACGCCCGCCGCCAATCAGGACGACAGTCCATCAGCGAGCGGCACCAATCATATGGAATCATACCACCGACATTTTGAGCCGACAAATCAAAAACTTTGTTTAAGCGGCGTCTTCAGGCTTACTTGTCTGTGGTTGAGTGAGACTAAATAATAATTTATAAAGTTTTTTTTTGCATAATAATATTTAATAGTGTACTTATTTCTTAAAGAAGGTATTTAGAAGTATTGATCTGATTAATGTTATCAGTTGAATGTAAATATTATTCTTTCAATTGAGTATAATTGTGTAAAAAACTAAAATATCTGGATTCATATTGTATTTAAAACTATATACAGATGTTTTTTTATGTATGTACGTATTGATACTCTCAATAACAGCTAATATTATGTGTGATAAAAAGGTTATCTTTTTTAGGGTTCCGTAGTCCTACAAGGAACCCTTATAATTTCGTCATGTCCGTCCGTCTGTCCTAATCCTTTACCGCTTAATAACTTCTACAGTTATAAACATAAGTAAATGAAATTTTGACAAAAAATGTAATAGATATAGATCTCAATTTAAAAAGAATAAAAAAATCTTGATTACGTATTTTAGGGGTGGCGCTTATACATGTGAAATGGGGATGGAAATATTTTTTTCGTTGCACCCCCTCGTGTGGTATATCGTTGAATAGGTCTACTAAAATGAAGATAATGTTTCATACACAACTTTTTTATCAGGTATACCATCTGCAAAATAAAGTTCGCCAAAGTGGCTTGCAATGTGTCCCCCCCCCTGCCATTTCTAAACTATGCAACGTAGAAACTTATAGTCTTCAACATTGATAGACCTTTATAAAAACTCTCTTTTAAAATTATTTCGAGTATAATGTGATTATAAATTTTCGAGTTATAGTGAGAAAACTGAAAAATACTTAAGACGTCCTAGTTCATAGGTCATTGACCTTAGAGAAAAATGATCGTAGCAAATAATGCTCCTTTAGTTACTTTCTATTTGAAAAAATCACAAAAAGAAACACACTTCTTAAATTTTGCGCTAGGTGGCGCTGTTTGCAAAAACAAAAATAGCAATGAATAATATTCGATTTGATTCGTTTGTAATTAGACCTACTTAAGGAACCCTATAATACTGAGCATGGCCCGACATGCTCTTGGCCGGTTTTTAAAGATATCTGTTGAAATGCATTTAAAGAAAGATCTGTAGTTAATAAAGACTTAGGTAATTAATGATTCTATAAAAGAAAATAAATATTAACATAATTTGTTTATAATTTTTACATCATCATTTCAGCCGAAAGACGTCCACTGCTGGACATAGTCTTCCTCCATGCATCGCCACAACGACCGGTCCTGTGCCTTCCGCATCCAGCGGAATTATATAAATATTATTTAAATTGGTTTTACTGACGTTTCGAAAGCTTTGCAGCATTTCGTGGTCGCAGGTAGACTGATGACAAGCGTCTTTACAGATATTTCTAAAAAAATATTTTAATCTACCGTACAATATTATTAATTAAAATCGTTTCGATGCACGCAGTAATCACTCACAATATCATTATCTTTTACAGTGTTGCGTGCTGTTTGGGACTTGATTATTTTTAGGACTGGGTTCCAAACAGGTGGTAGCTGCCAACCATCTTCCCTATTAAAATTAGGATGTTTTTTAATTTCAATAGCCTCACGGAGCATTATTAATAACTGTCTAATTTAAAAATAAAATAAAATTCAATGATTGACTAGTGAAATTATAATAATTCATTTATTTATTTGTAATTTAAATTTTCTCAATGTACTTACGTAATTATAATAATGTGATATGGGTGTATGTGTATGACGTCATACCTTGCCGGAAATAAAGAAATTTTATTATTTTATTTATTGTTTTGATGGAAACTAGTTACGTGAATAGCCTAAATTAAAATTTCTGGTCTAATTGAGATAAAAACTCGATTTTCCACATCAAACCTTCATGTTATGCACTGAAAGTACTTTTCAATAATGTTGAAAATTATTAGCAAAAAGATTCCTTCGAGCCGGATTTGAACCAGCGACCTATGGATGACAACCGTTGTACCTCTACAGTCCACCGCTCTACCAACTGAGCTATCGAAGGCTTGTGGAAACTGGCCAAATAAACAATCTGTTGCCGAAGAACAATCGAGCATGAGTTGATTATCGTGCAAAGTGCAGGTAGCTAGTGGAGATTAATTATTATTTGTGTATTGACGTTGACGAACTCAATAGTATTTGAAAAAGTGTGGCATACACTTTTAGGAAAAGTATAGTTAATGAAAAGTATCTACCTAAGTATATCAATTCGTCGTTCGATTCTCGCTGAGAGCAGACGTCGCGCAGTCGCGCTCGCGTGTGTGAAAAGTGCTTACACATCAAAACAACGCCGTCGTCGCGGCCGGCCGCAATGACCTAGTTATTACGCAAGGCCTCACGTATGACGGCAAAAATATATAAACATTTGTTAAGGCGAAGTACTCTCTGCAGTCATGGCTGTCTCGAAATCTACTATTCAAATTAAAACTGAAACAGAACGCCTGTTACATAAATATTATATAGAAGAAAAAAGCGAACGAGAAAATCTTGAAGGTATTGTAACTCAATTAGAAACTAAAATAGAAAATCTTCAACAACAACTGAAGAAGTTCATAGAAGATAAAACAGCGGATACCGCGAAAGAGAAGCCCACTTCATGTACTGAATATTGTACAGATGAAGAGGAACTTGCTAAAGAAACTGAGTGGATAAGAGTGAAAGGCCGGAAAAAACGAAAACTGAATGCATCACCCACACAGATAATTGAAGAGGAAAAAGGTACTAGCAAGTCACCAACTCAAGAGGAGGAAAAGGTGAAGAAACCACCGCTACCTCCGCCTATAATAGTAGATGGGGTCAAAAACTACCAATCTTTTTATGATCTTCTATCTGAAAACAGAATACAAGACTCGTTTACTATTAAAATGATGAACGGAGAAGCCGTTAAAATAAATGCTTCAAATGATGAGTCGTATAGGGCTATCACACAGCTTCTAAGTAATAACAACTGCCTATGGCATTCTTATGAAAACAAGCAAGATAGACCCATACGAGTTATGGTAAAGAAATTGCACTTTACCTGTGAGCCAAGTAGAATAGTCGAAGACCTACAGAGCAAAGGTTACAAAATTGAAGAAGCTGTAAACAAACTGAGATGGAAGGACAAGGTACCCCTCAATATGTTTATGCTTACTTTTAAAAATGAGGAGGATATCAATAATATCTATAGGATAAAATCAATACTGGGATGCAAAGTTGAAATGCAACCCCTTAAAACATCTAGACTGATTCCTCAATGCAAGAGATGTCAGGCTTATGGACACACGCAAAAGTATTGCTCCAAGGAACCAAGATGTGTTAAATGCACAGGTAAACACCTAACACGAGATTGCAAAAAATCTGCAGAGGAAAAACCAAAGTGTGTGCATTGTGGCGCACCACATCCTGCCAACTACAGAGGTTGTATGGTTGCTAAAGAAATGCAAAACATCAAAAACAAAAGAGAGAAAAAATCTACTACTTCTATGCAGCAGACAGTACCTGGTAACAAAACGATACCCGCCACAAAGAAAAACCAACAGGTCAGTAAAAACATCAGCTACGCACAGATGGCAGGAAACAACGCTAATGTAAGTAATAATAAACCATTAGAAAACGCTCTAGACGGAAAACTGGACGAGATTCTAAGACTTATGTCTACATTTGATTTCCGCCTGAAAAAAATTGAAAACAGCACTAGGAATGCTGCTCCTCTAACTAAAAAATGATTAGAACACTAAAAATTATGTTATGGAATGCTAATGGGCTGCTACAGCATCAAAAAGAATTAGAAGTAGTCCTTCATACAGAAAACATTGACTTGTGTTTAATAGCTGAAACACACTTTACTAAGCAATCTCACATACAATTTAAAGGTTACAAGGTATACCATGCACTTCACCCAAACAATACTGCAAGCGGTGGCAGTGCTGTCATTATAAAAGAACATCTTTACCATCAAGAAGAAAGTAAATACGAGGAGCCAGAAATTCAGTCTGTATCCGTACGTGTCAAAACCAAGCGATACTCTTTTTCAATTGCAGCCGTGTATTTTCCGCCAAGGTATCAGTTGAAAAAAGAGAAATATCTATTCTTCCTCAAGACACTTGGCGATAGATTCATCCTTGGGGGTGATTTTAACGCTAAGCACGTCCACTGGGGCTCTAGGATCACAAATACTAAAGGAAGAGAACTTTTTAGTGCGATAAAAGAGATGCAATGTGATTTTGCATCCACAGGAAAGCCAACCTATTGGCCTACCGATCCACAAAGAAAACCTGATCTAATTGACTTTTTTGTGTACAAAAATATATCAGCGAACTATTTAGATGTTAACGAAATGTATGATATGAACTCAGACCATTCTTCTATAATACTAACATTAAGTGAGCACGTAATATTTAAAGAAAATAAATTAAGAATAGTTAATAAAAAAACTGACTGGGAAAGTTTCAAATCTGATTTGGACGATAGTATAAACCTCAAAGTTCCACTAAAAAATCCAGAGCATATAGACACAGAGTTGGAAAAGTATATAGCAGACATTCAACAAGCAGCATGGAGCAATACACCCGAGTTATATGGTAGATCAAAGGCAACCTCATACCCTAAAGAAATTTTAGATCTTCTACACAGAAAAAGACTTCAAAGAAGCAGGTGGCACCTGACTCGATTTCCAGAAGACAAAAGACTACTAAATAATCTTACTAAAAGACTTCAGAGAGAAATCAAAGATTTTATTGACACGTCTATGAACTCTGATCTGAGAAAGCTAACCAATGATATCAGTACAAACTACTCGCTCTGGAAAGCTACAAAAAAATTGAGGGGACCTGTTTTGCAAATCCCTCCTATCAAGGAAGAAAACGGAAAATGGGCTATTAATAACGAACAAAAGGCACAAAGATTTTCACAACACCTGGAATGTATATTCAAACCACATGAAGGTCATTTCGACGACCTTTCTGAGGATGACATCCTGCAAGAAGAGCTAGAGATAAAACTTACAACACCAAAAGAAGTTGCTAGAGAAATTAAACTAAACATTAACCCCCGAAAATCACCAGGATATGATCTAATCACAGGAGATATTCTGCACAATTTACCACGTAAAGCCATAGTCAAACTAACAACTCTCATAAATGCTGCATTCAGATTAAAATATGTGCCTAATTTGTGGAAAGTTGCCGAAGTTATTATGATAGCAAAACCAGGAAAGCCTCCTCACGAAGCTACATCGTATCGACCAATTTCCTTGCTTCCCATACTATCAAAATTGTTCGAAAAGCTATTGCTTAAGCGACTATCACCATTGTTGGATGAAAATAATCTAATTCCCGAGCATCAGTTTGGATTTAGAAAAAATCACTCAACAATAGACCAAGTTCATAGAATAACAAATGTCATTGAGAGAACGTTAGAAGAAAAGAAAGTTTGCTCTACAATTTTCTTAGATGTGGCACAAGCCTTTGATAAAGTTTGGCACAAAGGCCTCTTATGCAAACTCAGAGCTAACTTGCCCAAACAATTTTCAGATATACTTGAGTCGTATATATCTAACAGAGTCTTTAGAGTCAGACAAGAGGATGCCTATTCTGAACTTAAAGAGATAAGAGCTGGGGTACCACAAGGAAGTGTCTTAGGTCCGGTCCTATACCTACTGTACACGTGTGATATCCCAAAACTACAAAATAACACAATTGCAACTTTCGCTGACGACACAGCTATAATGGCTACAGGCAACAGTCACGAAGAAGCAGGAGAAAAAGCCCAAGATGCAGTTAATCTTGTGTATAACTGGACAAAGAAGTGGCGCATTAAGCTCAATGAATCCAAGTCGGTCCATGTCGACTTTACAAATAAAAAGTTTAAGTACCATCCAGTGTTCATAAATAACCAACCAATACCACACGCTAACACAGCTAAATACTTAGGTATGACGCTTGACGCTAAGTTACGCTGGAAGGCTCACGTCAAGAAGAAGAGAGAAGAATTGGGCTACCGCCACAAAAATATGTATTGGCTCCTTGGTAGACATTCTCAGCTGTCAATACATAACAAGCTATTGTTGTATAAGCAAGTTCTAATGCCAGTATGGACTTATGGCATACAACTATGGGGTTGTACCAAAGAAACTAACATAAAAATAATACAGCGTTTCCAAAACAAAGTGCTCAGGGACATCGTGAACGCTCCCTGGTATATCAGAAATGAAGATCTTCACCGGGACCTCAAAATGGATTTCGTTAAAGATATCATCCAAAAGTATGCCGAGGCTCATGAATATAGACTTCATCATCATGTGAACGTTGAGGCTATCCAGCTCCTCGACAACACAGGCTTAGTGAGGAGACTGAAAAGGACAAAGCCTTTTGAGTTAGTGTAGTGTTAAAATTAAAATAGTGATGTAGACAATATTAATTAAAGACACATGAAAAAAGTGACTTCGCCTTAAGAGACGCTAAGATAGTGCCAGTGGACACATTCTTAGAAATAATATTATTATCTAGCAGTTTAAGTTAGCATAAAATTACTTATTAGTCTTGTAGACTAGATCGTAATTATATTAAGGTACCAATAATTAACTATTAAGACCTTAAAACATTAAAAAAAAAAAAAAAAAAAAAAAACCTAAGTATAACACTTCAGAATTAATTGGAATATACCATGATTTTACTAGTATTTATTTTTATTGTAGGTAATTGTATTCATAATCACGATAATACGTCATTCGCTTATCAAACATCGTAGGTACAATCAAGCGCAACGGTGGTAACAAAACCACATAAGTTTTTTACGTATTTATTTGGTACTTTATTCTTTATCTATTAAATTAATAGAAATATGTAAATTATTAATCACTGAGTAAGCTAAATAGATATATTTTTTTGTATCATACATAATATTTTACATAAGTACCTGTACATTATATTATCTGTGCCTGTACCAATATACTTACATCTAACATCAGCTGCTAACTAACTAGATAAAGGTTTATATTTTTATATACAAGTAATTGCCTGCTAAAATATTAATGAAATATACAAACTGATTTGATTTATAACTATGTTGGTTTCTGAATTTCGTAATACAAAGGTTATTAATTTAGTGTTTGTGATTATAGTAATAAAAATAATAATAATAGGTTCCTTTCTCTGGGGCCCTGACCACCGGTAGCTTGGACCCTGTTCCCGATGCCGGTGGGCTACTGTTTTTTAGGGTTCCGAAGTCCTACAAGGAACCCTTATAGTTTCGTCATGTCCGTCCGTCTGTCCGTCTGTCCTAATCCTTTACAGCTTAATAACTTCTACAGTTATAAACATAAGTAAATGAAATTTTGTTAAAAAATAGTCTACATATAGATCTCAATTTTAAAAGAATAAAAAAATCGTTTTTACGTATTTTAGGGGTGGCGTCCATACATGTGAAATGGAGATGAAAAAATTTTTTTCGCTGCACCCCCTCGTGTGGGGTATCAATGAATAGGTCTACTAAAATGAAGGTAATGTTTCATGCACCACTTTTTTATCAGGTGTACCATCTGCGAAATATAGCGCGCCAAAGTGGCTTGCAATGTGTCCCCCCCCCTGCCATTTCTAAACTATGCAACGTAGAAACTTATAATCTTCCACATTGATAGACCTTTGTAAAAACTCTCTTTTAAAATTATTTCGAGTATAATGAGATTATAATTTTTTTAGTTATAGTGAGAAAACTGAAAAATACTTAAGATGTCCTAGTTCATAGGTCATTGATCTTAGAGAAAAATGATCGCAGCAAATAATGCTTCTTTAGTTACTTTCTATTTTAAAAAATCACAAAAAGAAACACACTTCTTAGCTTCATAAATTTAGTGCTAGGTGGCGCTGTTTGCAAAAACGAAAATAGCAGTGATTAATATTCGATTTGATTCGTTTGTAATTAGACCTACTTAAGGAACCCTATAATACTGAGCATGGCCCGACATACTCTTGGCCGGTTTTTATATTTTTAAATGTTTTTTACATACTTAATATTTAAAAATGTAAATAATAGGTTTGTTGAGTTAATAAAGGAAATAATAATAATAATTTATTTATTCACATAAAATCAGTTCTTGTTGTACAGTAATAGCAATAACAAAAACCGGCCAAGAGCATGTCGGACCATGCTCAGTATTATAGGGTTCCTTAAGTAGGTGTAATTACAAACGAATCAAATCGAATATTAATCATGGCTATTTTAGTTTTTGCAATAATCGGCAGCTTTCACGACTCAGAGCGTGTTGTTAGTAGCGCCATCTAGCGATAAATTCAAGAAGCCAAATTGAAGAAGCGTGTCATTTCAAAGTTACTTTTTGTGATTTTTTCAAATAGAAAGTAGCTAAAG
The DNA here is from genome assembly GCA_949699075.1 of Asteroscopus sphinx. NCBI lineage: Eukaryota > Metazoa > Arthropoda > Insecta > Lepidoptera > Noctuidae > Asteroscopus > Asteroscopus sphinx. Next base: position 1,349,047 of record OX453006.1, read on the forward strand.
GAGCATTATTTGCTAAGATAATTTTTCTCTAAGGTCAATGACCTTTGAACTAGCACGTTTTAAGTATTTTTCAGTTTTCTCTCTATAACTTAAACAATTATAATCACATTATACTCGAAATAATTTTAAAAGAAAGTTTTCACAAAGGTCTATCAATGTGGAAGATTATAAGTTTCTACATTGCATAGTTTAGAAATGGCAGGGGGGGGGACACATTGCAAGCCACTTTGGCGGGCTATATTTCGCAGATGGTACACCTGATAAAAAAGTGGTGTATCAAACATTACCTTCATTTTAGTAGACCTATTCAATGATATCCCACACGAGGGGGTGCAGCGAAATTTTTTTTTTTTCCCCATTTCACATGTATGGACGCCACCCCTAAAATACGGAAAAACGATTTTTTTATTCTTTTAAAATTGAGATCTATATGTAGACTATTTTTTAACAAAATTTCATTTACTTATGTTTATAACTGTAGAAGTTATTAAGCTGTAAAGGATTAGGACAGACGGACAGACGGACAGATGGACAGACGGACAGACGGACAGACGGACAGACGGACAGACGGACAGACGGACGGACATGACGAAACTATAAGGGTTCCTTGTAGGACTTCGGAACCCTAAAAAGGTGCTTATAAGGTTAGAACACTAATCCCTACACTAGGATTCCCTGTCACATAGGGATTAGTTACTCCCATTAGGTATTCAAGAAAAAAAAAATACAATAAAACATAAGTAAGTGATGAATGACACAATATATAAAAAGTTCCAGCAAATGTGAATAAATTGTGAGCAAAGCTATTCTTAATTTCTAATTGACAATAGGTAAAGCAAATTTGAGGAAAATTTAAGAAAAATAAAAGGGTTTCATACGGATGTGTGGGATGTGATAGTAGTTAGAAACATCACAAGTCTGACCTACGTATTAAATATAATAAGTAACTTTGTGTTTTTTTGTCACTACTAAAAACCCACAAGAGAAGCCATTACCTACTTCTTATTCTTTAAATCGTAACCACTGAAATACTGTTAACAAATTCTGTTTCTCGATTTTACGTATGATCTCGGTATTACCTATAAATTTTAGGCGATAGTTATATTTTCGTGTATCAGATAATTCATTCAAAAAAGGGAAGAACGTTAATTTATGCTAATTAAGAAAAGATACGGCCCTAGAATCGAACCTTGAGGTACACCCTTATTAAACTCATTAATTAAACTGTCGTCTATAGATAAAGTGGATTCTGTTTGTTAGGCGATTAGCGGTTTGCCATTTTCTTAACTAAGCAGTAGGTACTTGTTTGTCTCTTGGTAAAAATCTGAACAATACTAGACAGTGCAAATTGGTTGCATCAAGTGAACCGACCAGAACTTATCTACAACGGTACCTTAACCACAAAAGGCGCCGTTAATTACGCGGACAGTTTTCTCTGATAACATATCTGTAGAAACCTCAGCTACAGTTATTGCCGGTTCTCGATACCGCATCCATTGATCGTGCGCGCGCGCAGGTGGGGGCAACACCGTTCTCCCACCAACCAACTCGCCAGTACCTACCATCGCTGCCAACATTGAGTGACGCGCGTATTTACGTTCCAAATTTAAAAATAATCGACTCGATAAATTATACGTTTTTTTTTATTTTTCATATATTTTGTGTTATTGTGTTCGTATTATGTGATGTTTAGTGTTCGTGTAATGTTCTATAAGTTATGCCCGAGTTGCACGCATGTCATTGGATTAATTTAGTCAGTTGCAACAAACGAAAATGTGACTGTTTGTTTTAATGTCAAGTTATAATCGATCGTTTATCGATAATGGGTTTTATTGACGTTCTCTTCACAATATAAAGATGAAGATGAGAGAGTTTTTAAGGATTACGTTTGTGTGTGTGTGCGCTTTCCTTTTGGCAGTGCGTGAGACAAAGTGTGAGGATGAAGTGTCCGAAGTGGAGGAAGGTGGTACCTTGAGGGGTGAGGATCAGAATGAACAGAGGCGGGATTCCAAAGGTCCCTTACCAGGTAAGGATACAATAAGCATAACATAACAAACATGCGCGGATCATGTTGACATTATAAAAACAATAACAAATATAAATAAAGTAGTAACGGTGCGTGATGATTAATTTATGTAAAGAATGTCAGAGTAGAGGCCGTATGGCTGTGTTTGTGTAAACTATGACTGCTAACATGATACCATGGTGTTAAGAAACATAGAGTATGTAGGTACCTACCTAAATAGAACTTTGATCGAAGAAATAGAATCATCTTAGTTTTGTGTTATTGATTCGAAAACAGATGTTTCGTTTTTCATTGTATTATTTGCCACGGCAAAGTTTTTCTTAACCTGCGCATGCGATTATACTCTTCCCACACATTTCCAAGTGTATGACTAAATGAATATTCTCAATTTGTTACGCCTTTCATATAAATCACACATCAATGGATTAGTGTATGTTGGTTTGTACCTATTCATTAGTATTGGTGTTGGTACGAAGATATTAATATAGAAAACTGAAGCGAATTGGAAAGTTGCGAGCGACGATGACCGTTTCACTATCACTAGTTGGTTATTGACATTTTATAAATTACGTATAAATTTTGTATCTATCTGTCTGTGTCTTTTTTGATTATTTAGGAGCTTAATCACGTAGAATTCTTAATAATGTACAAAATAAATATGGTCTATATAGGTATGTCAATAAGCAAGCTTCATTTAAAGTTCTTCTTCTTCGTGTCGATGGTACAATATTCATATCCTGCTGGCCCAGAAATTGGCTACCTTAATTGCATTGTCTGTAGAATTGTTCAGATCGCTGAATGTGCAGGTGTAAGGGCAAAGAGAGCAAGATGACAGATGTGGCATTGATTGAGGATCAACGCCACAGGTACAAGCTGTATCCGTTTTGTCTACGAAGCACCATTTGCCCATGTTCAGCTTATATCTGCCTACCTGGGTCCGCAGACGGTTTAGTGACTTCCATGTACGCCAGGGGAGATTATGTTTCAAAAATTTAAATTTGTCAAGATTGCACTGTGTATAAAGCTATTGATGGCTTGCATTTATCTCATACGTAGTTTAAAGCATTAAAGTACAGCTTTTCTCTGAGTCGACTTTTCTAAAGGCTGACTCCTCGTTCTCCTTAGACGATAACTCTTAGAAAGTAACTTCTTTAACACGATTTTGCGTTTCCTTCCTGCGGTCTGTCTTACACATACCTATCTGTTCTATCTATCTTTAATCATTATCTTGGACTCCTATAATCTCTAGTTCTTTCTCGATATTTTATGTGCCATGAAATAATCACAATCTCTCTTCTGGACTTCCAAAATTAGGTTTCTCTGAAAGTAAAAAAATGCCAATTCTAACTCCTGTTTTATTTTAACACGATCAACATCGGTATCATATTGCACAAAAATGCAGGCAGCACTACAGCTTGTCTAAATTTAAGGAACCGGTTTTACGTTTTAAATACCAGACTTATCTCTCACGCGTCTCGTGGTAGTGTCAGATTATTGAGTGTCATAATTCACCTAGTATTAACCTGACCTAGTATTGACCTTTATCCGTTTTAAGTTATATTTATTTGGCCCGTATCAAGGTAACGGAGGTTTGACGACTTATTTTTTGAATTAGTCTCTCGTCTAACCTCATAGCTCAACTGACCTGTATTTGACGAACCGGTCTCTACATCAGTAGCGTTATTAATATTATTATTAACCTTTTGCTGTATACTACTAGATATTTCTTATATTATAGTGTGTCATGCGATATTTACCATGTAATTCCTTTTTCATGAGTTCCCGATATCATCCCGTGGCATAGACACAATAATATAAGTGCTAGTGACCATGTTGGATATTCCTTTCCTATAGATTCATTGAACAGTTTGTTATGGGTATTTATACTCATAGGCGTGTAGTCATCAGTGGATGGTATGTCTTTTTTTAAGGCATGGGATGGTGAAACGAGCTAAAGGCCCATCTGATGTTACTTTTACCCATAACAACTATAATATATGTATATGGTGATGTTGACTAAATGATTTACGTACACCAAACTAGGACATGAAAGTGGAAAGTCTCATGTGATAATAATTTACGACTGTCTGGATAATAGACTTATGATAAGCTACTTACCTACTCGATTATATTTATAAAATACGTAAGTCTTTCAAGACTACACAAAACAAGCAAAATGATGACTAAATGAATATTGAATAGGTAATTTAAAATTGGTTTATGTTTTACATAATGTCCCACTTTCACCAGACAAGTCTGGTATCCGGTGTATAATTAATACTTAATTAATTACTACATGAACAAGACTTCAGTGTAATTTGGATTGGAATACAATTTTTTCAGATGTTAAGTGTAGGTATTCGTATTTTATTAATGTTAGTTTTACTTATTATTACAACTCGTACACCTATAGTAAAACTGTTTTCTTGACAGGTTTATATTTAGTCTATTTTAGTCAACGACCATACAGCCCATAGACGCCTCATAACAGGCGACCGACGTCTGCAACACATTTATGAAATTTCACTAATAAAACATTTATTTAGAATCGTACAGTCCATACACGCTCGCACATTGTTTTGTCATTTTGTATTGTCCGTACATTGCTCGCAGAAATGATGGCCGATGGGGCAGTAAAGTTCTGGAGTGGCGACCGCGTACTGGAAGGCGCAGCGTGGGTAGGCCCCCCACAAGGTGGACCGACGACCTGGTGAAGGTCGCGGGAATCCGCTGGATGCGGAAGGCGCAGGACCGGTCGTTGTGGCGATACTTGGGGGAGGCCTATGTCCAGCAGTGGACGTGTTTCGGCTGAAATGATGATGATGATGATGTACAGTCCATATTAGGTGACACATAAAACATTACAAAAAAAAAAAATTGAGACTAACTTGGCTGCCGGCTTTTGCACAGTCAGCCAATGTCTCAAATGGATGCTTAAACAGTCTTGAGCCACGACGGCAAGCAGACTGTTGGCACTGCCCCTTACCCGACGCAACAGGGATGCAATTCTTTTTCGCATGATTGCATAAACGTCATCTATACGGGCTTCAGCGAACATCCCTGACACGCTGCAAAAGACTTATGTAGGTCGCCACTATTCGACACTTGAAATCGTCAAATCAGTTTTGACCACTTACATGAGCCCTCGAAACTGCCGCGTTAGTGATTAGCCAATAGCTGCCTTGGTAGGGCCAATCGGATTGCAGTACCCCGCCTCAGCTAGTGGCAGAATTTATTATACGCATTGTATTCAACATTAGGCCAACACTGTGCCAAATAAAAATAATGTTTTTCTTTCTTTCTTTGTTCTTTTCTTTCTTTCTTAGGCGTCTATTGGGCGCCTGTATGGTCGTTGATTTTAGTTCACTCTAAAACCTTTTTAATTAGTGGATGATCTTTTTTAAATAAATAAATATTTTTGGGACATTTTTACACAGCACTATCTAGTCCCAAACTAAGCAGAGCTTGTGCTATGGGTACTAGACAATGAATATAATACGTATATACTTTCTTTTTTTTGTAAATACATACTTATAATACATAAGAAACACCCAGACCAACACAAGCACTTACGTTCATCACACAAATATTTGTGTCCTGTGGGAATCAAACCCACGACCTCGTGATCAGCAGTCCGACCCTCGAACCTCTAGACCACAGACGTCGTCATCATCATCTTTGTAGTCATGTCTACTAGTCATAGTTTACAATTTAGCTTGAGCTTTGTAAATCAAGATAATTATATAAGTAGGTATTACATTATTTAATTTGGAAGATTTATTGACCCAAAGTATGTTTATTACAAATGAATACATTTTATGTTTTGTTATGGTTATGTACCTTCGAAACTTTCTACTGGGTTTGGATTTTAATTAAAGAATCATTTTAAAATTAAAATAGAAACTAAACAAATATGGCTTAAGATGGCCTTTAGTTAAAATCCAAGCTTAATCGACTGGAACGTTTCAAGCCAGATTAATTAATTGGTGATTAAGTAATCACTCGCAGTGAGTTAACTAATCTAATACGTAGGAATTAAACATTTGACTTATGTGCAATTACTTCGATTAGTTTCCCTTAACATATTTGTTTTATTTCCATCAAATTTTAATTGTATCAAATACAAATAGTACCTACCTACGTTCGGATTTTAGCTTGTGCGGATATTGTTAATTAATTTAAATGTCGGAAAATCCCGATTTGAGATTGTTATCGATCATTCGTTTCAATAAATTGCCGTTTACCTGGCTTTATATCATGATGGTCATAATTTGTAATGCATTAAATAAAATCCGTTCTCAACTACATAAAAAATGATGCACAAAATATAGCAGCATTTCTTCAGCAGTCTACCATAGACTCACTAAAACGGGATAAGGCGTACACAACAAATCATCAAATAAAACTGTAAATAAACAGAAGAATCAGGCCTAGCGAGTGAATGACGAACAGAGGCATCGACCTTCCGCGCCTGACAACTCTTGCGCAAGCGTGCGAACCATTCATTTGCATTACAAAGCGTAACGTACATAGGTACTCCGTTACTACTTCACTAAGACTATGGTTGCAGGCTTTGGTTTATGTAACATGTGTGTTTCATTCAAATTAGTTCAGAAAGTTTCATTTTTGTCTGGGATTTACAGTTGTAATACTTGACAATTATATTCCATAATAGATTGGTTTGAAAATGGAGAGTAGGTATGATGATAATTATTTTGACTGAAATTAATCTTTAGCAAAACCTCTTGGCACATTATTATTTATCTGATAGTGTTACGTTGATGAGCAAACACAAACAAGTCTGCAACTTCGTATACTTAGTACTTACGTATTATTTGAGCTTATTATCAAATAAAATAATATTGGTTTCGTTTAGATACGTTTTTGTTTGTCAAATCACTGGGTTAATCCAGTTTGATAAACACAAGTCTTTTTAGTTTTAAGTAATTTTAATGAGCCAATAAATGGTACAGGTACACGGGTAACTTTGTATACTTGTTATTTTCCGCTTATTTTATCAAATAACATAATATTGGTTCATTTCGTATAGATAAGTTATTGTTTGTCAAATCACTGGGTTAATCCATTTGATAAACACAAGTCTTTTTAGTTTTAAGTAATTTTAATGAGTCAATAAATGTACCTGTACCGACCTGTTGGTTAATTAAAATTATCGTCTGTAACTTCGTATACTTGTTATTTTCCGCTTATTATCAAATAACATAATATTGGTTCATTTCGTATAGATAAGTTATTGTTTGTCAAATCACTGGGTTAACCCAGATACTTGACAAACACAAGTCTTTTTTAACCGACTTCAAAAAAAAGAGGAGGTTATGTATTCCGCGGGTTTTTTTTTTTTTTTTTTTTTTTTTTTTCATGTATGTACACCGATTTGTGGGCCGATTTACGTGGTTGTTTTTTTATTTGGTAGAGAAAGTCCGCGCGGTGGTCCCATATAAATTTTATTGACTTAGGTTGAGTAGTTTTTTAACCAGCTTCAATAAATCAGTTTATTTTAGCTTCGCCTATCTAGATGATCTGCTCATTGGTTCGTTTTTCTGAGAATTCTTGGCCGATATACGTGTTTTTTTATTCACGATAGTGATTGGACGTTTGGAAGAACATGAGCGAGACCTTTGCCCAGCAGTGGGATAACAAAGGTTAATAAAAAAAAACTCAAATTGGTTATATAAACATTTATGAATCAACCCTCGCAATTTTCAACTAAAAAGTATGAAATAAAAACTTTTTAACAAAAAAAAACCGGCTTCAAAAACCTTAACTAAAAAGTAAAAAATAATCAACGTATGTATTTTAAAATCTTAACATAAACCAAAATTTTGAAGGCGGCGCGTGATTTTCATGTACGCTCACATAAACTGTTTTTACTATAGATATTGCGCTCGACTGTACATTACATGACGCAAAGGGTCAATCACGCGCCGCCTTCAAAATTTTGGTTTATGTTAACATTTTAAAATACATACATTGATTATTTTTTACTTTTTAGTTAAGGTTTTTGAAGTCGGTTTTTTTTGTTAAAAAGTTTTTTAGTGATAATTTTAATGAGCCAATAGATGTACCTATTGGTTCATTAAAATTATCGTAACTTCGTATACTTAACACTTTCAGCTTGTTATCAAATAAAATAATTAGGTTCACGCAACACGTTGCATCAATAAGGTAAATTTTTAAGAAAAACAAAGTTATTTTAAAGATAATTTATATAAGGCAATAGGTACATACATCTATTGGCTCATTAAAATTATCACTAAAAGCTCTTGTTTGTCAAAGTTACTGGGTTAACCCAGTGATTCCACAAACAAAAAACCGGCCAAGAGCATGTCGGGCCATGCTCAGTATTATAGGGTTCCTAAAGTAGGTGTAATTACAAACGAATCAAATCGAATATTAATCATGGCTATTTTAGTTTTTGCAATAATCGGCAGCATTCGCGACTCAGAGCGTGTTGTTAGTAGCGCCATCTAGGGTTAAATTCAAGAAGCCAAATTTAAGACGTTTGTCATTTCAAAGTTACTTTTTGTGATTTTTTCAAATAGAAAGTAGCTAAAGGAGCATTATTTGCTATGATAATTTTTCTCTAAGGTCAATGACCTTTGAACTAGGACGTTTTAAGTATTTTTCAGTTTTCTCTCTATAACTCAAAAAATTATAATCACATTATACTCGAAATAATTTTAAAAGAGAACTTTCACAAAGGTCTATCAATGTGGAAGATTATAAGTTTCTACATTGCATAGTTTAGAAATGGCAGGGGGGGGGACACATTGCAAGCCACTTTGGCGGGCTATATTTCGCAGATGGTACACCTGATAAAAAAGTGGTGTATCAAACATTACCTTCATTTTAGTAGACCTATTCAATGATATCCCACACGAGGGGGTGCAGCGAAAAAATTTTTTTTTTCTCCATTTCACATGTATGGACGCCACCCCTAAAATACGGAAAAACGATTCTTTTATTCTTTTAAAATTGAGATCTATATGTAGACTATTTTTTAACAAAATTTCATTTACTTATGTTTATAACTGTAGAAGTTATTAAGCTGTAAAGGATTAGGACAGACGGACAGACGGACGGACATGACGATACTATAAGGGTTCCTTGTAGGACTTCGGAACCCTAAAAAACGTAGGTATCTAAATAAACTAAAGGAAACTATTTGATAATAAGCGGAAAATATTATAACTTGTTACAGACATGAATCTATTCTTTTCTTATGCTATTGGCTCATTAAAATTATCTTTAAAATAACTGTAACTTCGTATGTGACATTTTTCGCTTTTATCAAATAATATACTTAGGTTTATCTCAGTTACTTCGACAAACATAAACGTGCTCTAATGTTTTAAAAATTTGACTGGTTCATTGTGAACTAAAACTTATCATTTTCCTATTTTAATAACATTTAATTAAATTACTAAAATTGTTTTGATGTCTGCTCTTCCTACAAAGGATCATAAGCATAACTATGAGAGCTTTACCTTTTGATTTATAATGACCCCTTGCATTTCGATGTTACTGCAGTTGTACTGCTCACGTTGTACCATCGCTCTGGGGAGTCTAGGGCTTCTAAATGCCAAGACACATGACGAAATACATCCAGGTTAATGATTAAATCTATAAATTGAAGTTAAATTGGATTCAATTTGAAACAGCCTACTGAAAAACCTACTTCAGGCACCAGTCTCTTACAAAGTTGGTTTTTAGGGTTCCGTACCCAAAGGGTGCAAACGGGACCCTATTACTCTCGCTACGCTGTCCGTCCATCCGTCCGTCCGTCTGTCTGTCACAGGGCTGTATCTTTGTAACGGTAATAGATAACCAGTTGAAATTTTCACAGAATATGTGTTGCTATGAGGTGTATTACGACAAATACTAAAAATAAAAAAAAGTCTAAAACCAAAGGGGGTCCCCATACAAGAAACCTCGAAAAACATACATTTTTTTCAACGTTTTTGTTCCTGCTCTATCTTCAAAACTGTAATACATACTAGCGTCAAACTTGGTCTGATTATAGTGCATACTATGTAGTTTAGCAACAAATACTAAAAACAGGACAAACATAGACATATATGGTGGTATCTACGGAAGAAAGAAATGCAAAAATTCACATTTCGCGTACGACCGTTGATGTCTTTTGAGAAACTCTCGTAAATATTAACCGACGAAAAAAAGGAGGAGGTTCTCAATTCGACGCGTATATATATATATATTTTTTTTATGTATTACCACGCATAACTTTTTACAGAGTGGTCCGATTTTGATGATTCTTTTTTTAATGGATAGGGTATATCTCGATGTTGGTCCCATTTAAATTTCAAAATAAAAATCCTCCCCTAAGGGTAGTAAAACAGGGGATGAGTGTTTGTTCACCCACTGAATTCTTACCTGTTAACTGATTCTGTTGAAACTTGACACACATAAATATAGTTCTAGACACTACGACATAATGGAGACCTGGAGTTAGATTTTAACCACAAAAAAATGAAAAATAAAACTTTTTAACAAATAATTGAACCGACGAAAACAGAAACTGAAAAGCAAAAAATAACTAATTATGAGTCGGCGCCAAACAACCAATCAACGAAGATCATTAAATTACTTTAAATAAATAATAAAAACAACATCACATCAAATACAACGTGAAATTTTCAACGATAAACAATTACTTTCCAAAAATGCGTTCTCCGCACGGCCACTTGCAACTTGCACGCACTTTGCTTGTTAAAAGTTCGTTTGGCGCCGACTCATAATTAGTTATTTTTCGCTTTTCAGTTTCTGTTTTCGTCGGTTCAATTTTTTGTTAAAAAGTTTTATGGGGTATCAGGTCGATGGGCGGTACGGAACCCTTACTGCGTGAGTCCGACTCACACTTGGCCGGTTTTTATAATTAGGGTTCCGTGCCCAAAGGGTGCTAACGGGACCCTATTACTCTCGCTACGCTGTCCGTCCGTCCGTCTGTCTGTCTGTCACAGGGCTGTATCTTTGTAACGGTAATAGATAACCAGTTGAAATTTTTAGAAAATATGTGTTACTATGAGGAGTATCACGACAAATACTAAAAACAAAAAAAAGTCTAAAACCAAAAAGGGCAGCAAGGGCATACAAGAAACCTCGAAAAACATGCATTTTTTTCATTTATTTTGTTCCTGCTCTATCCTCAAAACGGTAATACATACCAACGTCAAACTTAGTCTGATTATAGTGCATAGTATGTAGTTTACCAAAAAATACTAAAAATAGGGCAAACATAGACATATGTGGTGATACCTACGTAAGAAAGAGATGCAAAAATTCACATTTCGCGTATGTTCGTTGATGTCTTTTGATAAACTCTCTAAATTAAATCACTTTCTATGGGGTATTAGGTCGATGGGTGGTACGGAACCCTTACTGCGTGAGTCCGACTCACACTTGGCCGGGTTTTTTTTTGGCACCTAGTAGTTTAAAAAAAACTATTGTGAAGAGAGAATAAACTGATTATTTATAAGAAGTTATTATAGGAATGTTAGCTTTTATCCGTTCTCGTGTCTTATGCTTATTAAAATATTTATACTAGTATCAATTCGTGTGCCAAGCGTGACGATTATGGCATAGCCCTACCGTTGAGTGCATCAAAAGTTCGAGGGGCTCGTGGCTGAACAACTACGTGGATTGTATGAGCTGCCAGATGGCTAGTCTTCGTTGAGATTGGCCGCCGTGACCGAAATTCGGCCGGGTGGACATTGTTATCAAAACTCCGTTTCTTATTATTTCAATAAGTTATAAATCTAGTTGCACGCTTCCAAAAAGTTGGTTCTACAGGAAAACATTTTAACTAGTGCGCAAATTTTTTTTGGTGGTCCAGTATGAGTAATAGAACACATTTCCATTAATTGTTCAATACTTTTTATTTTATTTTATTTTCATCCGACTTAAAATCAGCAAAATATGGACACAATCTGTCCGGGGAGGGGGTTGTACCCCCGATGCAAACCCGCAGCCGCATGAGCCAGCCGTCGCGCGCTTTCAATTATGTTATTACGTACAGATTATGCCCATATTTTGCTGATTTTAAGTCGGATAATAATCGGATATAAAGTATTGAACAATAAATGGAAATGTGTTCTATTACTCATACTGAACCACCAAAAAAAATTTGCGCACTAGTTAAATTTTTTTCCTGTATAGAGGAGACGGTAAGAAACTCTATGGATACTTTTTTCAAATAATGGAACAATGCTTGTTTGTTAATACTTAAATTCTTTGGCAAAATTTGTATGAGCAATGACTAGGACAATTTTATTGTTATGAGACATATTCAGCAGTTTACAGGTTAATTATTATGATCAATATAGGTATTACCAATTAGTTACTGCGTTAATATGTCGATACTTCTGTCGTATTTTCACAGCTGATTTAATTTTATAGCCCTCAAATCAACATGTTACGATTCAACGACGACATTGCTCATACAGGTAGTAGATATCTAGCAGCTAGGTAGCCTCGGCACATGGTCACATTTAAATACAACTCTGCATCAATTACAAGTCTAGTATAACCTCTTTTGGTTTTTAAAAGTCTATACCTGGATTTTTTTTAAGAAAGTTCTAAATTAAATATCTCTTTATTCGCGTTGGGGGTTTTAAAATAACGTAAATGTTGATACTTTGGTCGTAATTATAGTAGTTACTTGCTGAAACACATACAAAACGATAGTGTTTAATTGATTGGAAGGGAGTTATTCCGAAATAACAAATACGCAATTTCAAATACCATTTTATATTTATTGCATAGTGGCGCGTGATTCGGTCGTAAAAATCTTAAAGCACAATGAAATTAAGTAACACCACTGAACTGCGAACTGCGACCCAACGCTTTTCTTTAACTATTTCGTAAATTAATGTACCTACTACTATTGGTTGTAATAAAATTTAGACTTCAAAGAACTATGACTTTTTACGAAATATCCACACACGATTCTCATTTGACCCGCATTATTTCAAGTTCAAATCGTACATGAATTTTTACAATTCGCCATGCCATTGATGCTTATGTACCCATCAACTCAATGCATGTTTTATCAATAAATACCATAGCATCCTTGTACATGTCATTGGTTTTATCACTAATGTTAAACAATACAACATTTTGTAACTTTTTGTTTGATCAATCAAGGAGTATTGTCAGAAAGTGGCCTCCGTGCTTTCTTTCTGAATCATCTTTTTCACTTACGACACGTTTCGATAATAAAGGTTTATTGATTGATTTTTTGGTTCTTGCCAAATCTTTTATTGTCAACGCCAACGACCTAGCTAATCAAATAAAGATTGTTATATTTTATGATGAATATTTACCTGTCTTTTATCTAGTGTTAGCAAACATCGTGGATCTTCGCAAGTTCAATGCAGTCGAGCAAAAACTTCGATTGAATTTCTCATAGAAATTCTTCATTACAGCTCTGATTGCATAGCGGGATTGAAATTGTGTCTGTTGGAAGAAAGATAGATTCGTTCCCAATTATAAAACCTAATGGAGATCGTCGATGGCTAACTGTGAGTTATAGATTGATACCAACATGTCATGATGTGCTACGTCCTATGTGTGATCGTCGAAAGATCAAAGGCTTGGCTGTTAATTTTTGTTACACTATTGTATGTTTCATAAGGCTTATCTCTAATCTTTGTAGTCTATAAAATTGTATTGATTACTTTGTTATGAACTTAACTTCAACTTCGCTCCCTAGTAGTCTTATTTATTACAATTTTACTATCCGTTTAATTTAGTTTATCGTTTTAAATATTTATTTCTCTTATATTGAGCATTGTTCATTTTTTATTGGTAAACAAGTCAAGTAAGGTTGAGGGGATTTTGTATTGTTACGTTATATTATCAGGTTTTATGGAGATTAACATCACGTGTCCTGAGTGCTGCAGCGGTCACATGTGGATGATATATTATGTTTACTTCAAGTATTGCGTAGTTAAATAAATCTATGGATATAAAAGGTAAATTGTAAGAATAATTATTAGCTTTTTCATCATAAATTCAGCCGAAAGACGTCTACTGCTGGACGCATTAGCTTTTTTAGTTTCATTGATTTATTTCTTAATTTACACTTTTGCAATTAATAATTATTACAAGTACCTATGTTGCTGCAGGCTTAGTAGTCACACGGTCAAATTGCCTCCCGGGTGGCCTGACATGCGACAATCATTTACTCTGGCTAAAAAAAGGCTTTTCAGTCCCGCTAAATAGCAATATTTTATACCATCTGCTTTAGTAATCCAAGATCTATCTTTACATTTTCATAAAAAAAGAGTTTTGCCTTTGTCTGCCAGATACTCGTATTCGATATTTGAGCTTATCTCGGAATCTGGCTGGTTTATGTTTGAATCAATAATGTTTTTCGAGGAAGGCTGTCTATGGTGCATGCATTCTTCGCGTGAGAAATCGCTTTCGATACAAGTATACCCATCTAAATGTCCACTGCCGAGATTTTTAATAGACTGCGCTATAGCGCAGGTTGCGCGTTAGGTATACCTACTTAGCTAATGGTTGTAAGGGAAAGCGCAAAAACCCATGTCATAGTTGGAGTTTTTGACTTGAATTTTTGCTATGCTTAATGAATGACAGTTCATTTATCTAGTTGACATGTCACATTATAAACTGACAAAGGCGACTACATTTTTCAACTATTATACAACATCAGCGTCCTGGTTGTTATTCAGTTTTTTGCCATTGTCCAAGCATCATACTGCCTGCTGATATTATGAACGTCAACAGCCATCATCAGCATTTTCATCTGAACAATTTTCTGGTGCTTTCACAGGGTTTTCTACATTTTTATAATAACCAATACCTATTGTGTTATTAAAGAGCAACATGATTTCCCGCTACCTTTCCAATACAGTGTCATCGCTAGTGTTAGTTTTTACCGTATCGTTTTCTCCGTCATTGTTACTTTTGCTTCGGCCTTCTGCACAAGGCGATACTTTCAAAGTATGGAAGGGCCGTTGCATACATATTATCACGCCTGCTTCCAACTGGAGTAGGTAGTCTATGGATTTCCACCTGCTACGATCCTGACACACCTCTTTCGCTTTAGCTACGTTTAGCTCATTAACCTCGTGATGCAAGCTCGTTGGTTTAGAGTTTAGAGTACTCTTAACCTAGCATTTTTTGAGAACGTCCGCAATTTGATTGCCAGGGCCGTTACAGTATCCATAATACATTTCATGCACTTGCGAAGTCATATAGACACCTAGCTTATTGTTACTGAAATATATTGCGTTGTGTAGTACCGAATAGTACCTTTTAGGGCAAGATCACTCTCGTGTCCGTCCATCCGGACAGTTTAAAGGTTTTTTGTATCGAATGGAAATCTTCATGGATACCGTCCGTCTGGGGAAGGTGAAGGGGCATGTCAGAATCCTACCGACCAAGACCACCCAGTGGCCTTCCTTCGCACAAGAGTCATCCTTTGACACGTTCCGGGAATACAGCATAGTTTCCCGTCGACCATACCTATAGCCCATGGTCGATGTTATGATGATTTCCTCAACAACACATCTCGCTAGTGTATCGAGTGCCATCCAACATCAAAAGCCAATCATACAAATCGGTGAGCATTCGGCCCCTTCCTGTTAAACTGACTAAACAATGAAAACGGAATTTCCTTTGTGATATAATAATGTACTGTAGTGACTATATGTGTGTATGGGAGCGTTTTCACTGGCCTTTGTCAAACAATCATATTGTATGGTCGCCATTCAATGTGTTTTATGTACTTTATGTTGGATTTTATATATTCGAAAAGATCTAGAGATTACCTATTTTAGAGGTTTGTGTTTTGTATTGTATTTAATGAAAGAAATTTTATTTTTATTTATTTTTATTGAAGCTTAGAAAAAGAGACATGCTTGGAAGAATTTTCGTTTTATATTTTACTGTGGGTTTGAAGCCGTTCCGAAGTCGTTTCAGATACAAAATATGATATGTTCACAACATTATGTGACTTTTCCCTTTCCCATAATATGCAGAATTGGTATTATAGGAATGACTTGTACAATTTTTTCTTTGCCTGTGATACTGTAGTGTCTGCTTGTAGTTACCTACTATTTAGGTTTTAGAGATCAGAAATCATAGAATCATATTAATGTGCCAGAAACTAAATAGTGATACTTAGTTGTTTGAAAATAACGTAGATTTATTTATAATAAAACAAAATTTAACCGGATTAAATCGCGTATATTATGCGCGTTAATTAAACTTTGTTTTATTATAATGTGTAGTGATCGCGAAAACCTAAGAAATAGGTTTATTTGTTTATCTTTTAGCTACTAGATTTTTCCATTAACTCCTCCTATAACAGTCTGCTGCTGGACATAGGCCTCTCCCAAGTTGCGCCACAACACTCGGTCTTCCGCCTTTCGCATCCAGTCTACCCTAGATACCTTCTTCAAATCGTCGCGTCCTTCCTGTGGGGCGCTCTACGCTGCGTTTCCCAATTCGTGGATTATGTTTAAAATATTATTTATTTTGGGCAATAATTTTAGTAATGATTAATATAAACGGAGCCCTTAATCATGAGCTGGTTACGCCGCCGCGTAACCAGCTCATGATTAAGGGCTCCGTTCGAGCTCGAAACCGGTCGGGCACACCCGATGATATAACGTGAGTAAAACCGTTTATATTAATCATTATGAATTTAACTCACGATAGTTATTATATAAAAATAATTTTAGTTGCATTGTGTACATTTCAAGTTTCAAAATTTCGAAATACCAAGATTTTAATTAAATTCCTTTTATAACGTAGGTAATTAAAATATTTAGTAGATTAAGTTAGCTAGATTTCTCGACGTTTGCTAATGCAAATAAAATCTTTTGTGTTTAAGGATGCGTAAATAATAATGCCTTATTAAATCGGCCACGCGTGTTGATTTATGATTTCTAAGATAAATGCGAATTTTGCAATAAATTAGAGAATCACCTCGCAATTTTACATACTCTGAAAAACATAGCCATCTTTATTATATTGGTTTTATCACAGCAATTGAAATGTAATGGAACAAGCTCCGGCTTCCTTACAATTAAAGGTATAAAATCCTGGTTTAAATGTGACTGGAACTAAAGCGAAACTTGCTTAACATCAGGTGAGGTGGCTATCAAACGCAAGCTCATTAGGCATTAAAAAAACCTTGTATTCGTAGTTATAACCTGACCCTACAAATAAAGATAGGTACTTAAACACTAGCCTAACTCCCTCGGGGTGAGTCTTGTCAGGCGAAAATATCTTGGGCTAGTGTTCACCAACATTATTTTCCTACCTTGGTTCCAAATTACTTGTGATCGGCGCATAGGTTATGTTTTTTCTTCCGTTCTCCCGTCAACCGTCATCTCATCATTTATTTATTTATTTAATTCTTTATGCACAACAGGGTACAAAGGCGGTCTTAACGCCATAATTGTTCTCTACCAGACAACCTTAGGGTAATGCAGAGACAAAGAATAAGGTAGATGTACCAGTAAAGTAGTAAAATATGTTTCGTACTACGGACTTATAATTACATATAATAAAAATTGATAAATTACACAATAGATTAATTACATTTACTCTCTTCATTCATCTTTTCTTTGGTGTACCACTCCCATCTCTCATTTTTATGAACATTCTACATTCATTACTCTCTTAGCAACATGCGGTTAGTCCTCCTCACAC
Source organism: Asteroscopus sphinx (assembly GCA_949699075.1). Classification (NCBI taxonomy): domain Eukaryota; kingdom Metazoa; phylum Arthropoda; class Insecta; order Lepidoptera; family Noctuidae; genus Asteroscopus; species Asteroscopus sphinx. The sequence goes on from OX453006.1 coordinate 1,366,802, forward strand.
ATGCTCATACCAACTAAATCGATTTCCTTCCAATTTTTCTGTCACTTTCAGACTCCCCTCCCCTCCCTCTTATACATACCTATATTCATTTCTTACTGGTGGCTAGTACTGATGCTGGTGGCTGATAATGATACTGGTCGCTGGTGTTCTGCCACATTTCAGTTCGGCGTGTGAAGTCAAAGTCAAGTTAGTCTGGATGCGGAAGGCAGAGGACCGAATGTTGTGGCGCAACTTGGGAGAGGCCTATGTCCAGCAGTGGACTGCGATAGGCTGAGTTGCTTGATTGTTGATTGTGTGAAGTCAAGAATCTATAGGTCCAAGGCGTCAAGCGGCTCATTCATAGTTTCGAGTTCCGCCCGTCCAGTACATTTGCTATTATACTCGCAGACTTACTGTTTCTGAGTTGGTGTACACCAGCTTAAAAATAATAACCAAAAGATTGTTTTCCAGTATTTCGTAAAAGTTGTATTATTTCAATGGCTTGGAATATGTTAGCGCCTGGCATCCGTTCAAGTCTGTAGCCGTTTGTTAACGTTGCGTGAAGAAACCTTTGAAAGTGGACGAAGGTTACTATGGGTGTCGACAGACTAAACGAAAGGATTGTGTTTTGGGAAAACAGTAGCTTCTTCAGCTTCCATCTTTCTATTTATATTTTATTTTTATTTTTAACGCATTTACGCATGCGAAGCGAAATATAAAAATTATAATTGTGGAAAGAAAAAAATAAGAAAAACCATTTCTTAATAAGATATCGCTGACGTCACCCAAAGACGTACCATAGTGGAGGATAATTTCGATACCTACCACGAGCAGTGTTCACGGTAGCTTAGTGGCTAAAGCGCTGTCGTACTGACCCAGGAGTCGCAGGTTGGTTCGAATCCTACTCGTGAGCGATTTTTTCTTTCCGCAATTTAATATTTACATTTTTTTAATTCTAGAATTTAAAAAATAGAAATCTTGTCTCCCAAAAATCCTCTTTTTGGAAGACAGCCTGTAACTACGTCGCCATCATGTTGTACCTATGTGTATACCTTAACTCGAAGTTCATAGAATCCTGATAGCTAAGACATCTCTTGATTTTTTTGAAGAGGTTTTGAAATCTTATTCTCGAACTATTTCAGTAAATCTGCTTCTGTGACGACAAGTAATTTGCAAAGGTATGTATTTCTTCAAAGAATGCTGGTTGTACATCACTATACTTTAAATTCTTTTTTACAAATTAACTCTTACTTCTTTTAACTTATCGTCAACATTGTGTTACCAAATGAATGGTCATTTTATAAGAACGAGTACTCAACAGCTACTGGAATTCGATACCTATCTACACAAACAAATTGCCCTGTCACTGTCTGATTACTTAACAAAGAGAACATTTCAATCAGTGTCCATTATAGTACGTACATAGAGTTCCATTTAATTACATAATTCCACATTTTTCATCGTAACTTTACGGTACACCTAATTGACAATGTGACGTATTAGAAACGTGTAATAATTCAAGCGATTATCGACCTTATGTCTTTACAATAAGACTATGAAAACATATAAGGGAGCCCTAAAATAGAATGCGTTCCGCTATGCGCACGCTGGCTGATTTTAAACTTAAACATGTATGTTGCGCAAAACTTACTAAATACATGTTGAATAACTGCGTAATGTAATTTCAACTTAACTACTTTGTCATAAGGTAAGGATTGCTTTGTGATATAAGCTGCATATTTGGACTAGTGAAGTTACGGGTATGTTACATGAGCATATTGTTGCAATTAACGCTAATGCCTTGTGGTTTCGATTACAAATGGCTTCAATTGTTATTTTGTAATATTTTCATCCTGCTGAGTGCTGACGAGCCTCCTGTTTCAGTTATTATATTTGCGTGAGAAATGTTAATTTGTACCTATTAGGTACCTACTGTAAGTTTAATAGCCTGTGGAGTGATTTCTCTTTTCAATGTATTTCGTACGTTTAAAGGACACATTACTGAACTTAAGGTGTCTATATTTATGTCTCAACAAACAGCCATCCTACTTCCTACTAATATTATAAACGTGAAAGTTTGTGACGATGTATGGATGTTTGCAAAAACTACTATATGGATTTTAATGAAATTTGGCATACAAATAGAACATGACCCGGATTAACATATAGGCTACTTTTCATCCCGGGAAGACGAACAGTTCCCGAGGGATGCGCAATAAACCACCTTCGCGCGGGTGAAGTCGCGGGCATAGGCTAGTTGTTTAAATCCTTCATTCTGTTGCGATAAGTAAAACAACGGTTTGGCAGCGTTCGGAAAGCTACGCAATATCTTCTCGTCCAAAATACCGCTGTGTCTCAAGACTAAAGACTTTGACCAATGTGTGTTGCCAGTAATAACTTACGGCACTGAAACGTGGTCGCTCACAATGGGCCTGATAAGAAGGCTCAAAGTCACTCAAAGGTCAATGGAGAGAGCTATGCTCGGAGTGTCCCTGCGTGATCGAATCAGAAATGAGGAGATTCGCAGGAGAACTAAAGTAACCGACATAGCCCGAAGAATTGACAAACTTAAGTGGCAGTGGGCGAGGCACATTGCTCGCAGAACGGATGGCCGATGGGGCAGTAAAGTTCTGGAGTGGCGACCGCGTACTGGAAGGCGCAGCGTGGGTAGGCCCCCCACAAGGTGGACCGACGACCTGGTCAAGGTCGCGGGAATCCGCTGGATGCGGAAGGCACAGGACTGGTCGTTGTGGCGATGCTTGGGGGAGGCCTATGTCCAGCAGTGGACGTCTTTCGGCTGAAATGATGACGGTGAATGATGATGATGATTTAAAAGAAAAACGTCAGAAAATGGTACTTATTATCTACGATTTAAGATACGAATTCTCGTACATTTTCGAGATCGAATCTTTGAGTAAGAGGACGTTTGTTTGTTTCATTACTGATCTCAGACCAAAATAATAAGATAGACGGACTGCGTAAAACTAATGACTGAATCCAGAAAAAGGAGTACTGAATAGCCGAGCAGTACCTACTATTCCGCTCACAGTTTTCGTGAGCAGCGATCGGGAGCGTGCGTCTAATCCTCAAACCAAAACAATAAGATTGACGCTCCCGCTCCCAGTCGCGGCTTGCTAACACCGTCAAGTCAAGTCGAGTCAAGTCAAATGTTTTTATTTCGAATAAGCATTGACATGCACTTTCAAAACGTTAATTATGAATCTAGTTGCACGGTTCCAAAGAGTTGGTCCTATGGAGGAGAGCCGGCAAGAAACTCCATGGATATACTCGTTTCAATTAATAATAGTGCAATGATTTACATGATTTTTAATGTTTTTTTTTTTTGTTACATGGTTAATTAAATAAATAAATAAATATCTTCGGGACATTTTTACACAGCACCATCTAGTCCCAAACTAAGCAGAGCTTGTGATATGGGTACTAGACAATGGATATAATACTTATATACTTTTTTTTTTGTTGTAAATACATACTTATAATACATAAGACACACCCAGACCAACACAAACACTTATGTTCATCACATAAATATTTGTGTCCTGTGGGAATCGAACCCACGACCTCGTGATCAGTAGTCCGACCCTCGAACCACTAGACCACAGACGTCGTCAAACTTGGTTGGAAAGAATTGTGTGAGAATAACGTAGGTGTGGGCGGAATAGTAGGTAGTGTGGTGCAGGGTTGTTGCGAATATCAGCATCAGCATCAGCATCCGCTGATCATCAGCGTCATTTTCAACATCAGCATCAGCATCAGCATCCGCATTAAATGATGCTGATATTTATGCTGATGTTCATGTTGTAACGGGACCGAAGGGGGAGGGGCTTATGGCACATTTTTTGTTTCGCTTATGAGTTTTGACCGCTAGTCAGTGGCGTGCATTGCATATAGGCAATTAGGCAATACCTACTGCTTTCCTCATTCAAATTCAATAGTGGTGTAAGTTATTATCTTTTTTTCAGAGTACGATGATTATTTATTTATTTTTGACTGCCTCGTTGGTCTAGTGGTTGCAAGCGCGACTGCTGAGCGTGGGGTCCTGGGTTCGATTCCCGGGTCGGGCAAAGTGTTATTGGGTTTTTTCATTAGGAAATTCTCAGTAGCAGCCCGGAGTCTGGATTTGTGCCCGGTTAATGTCAATAGGCTCGCCCCTTATTACATGGGACTTACAACATAACTGGCGAAATGTGGGTGTACTATACACCTCTGCCTACCCCTTCGGGGAAATACAGGCGTGATGTTATGTTTTATGTTTGATGATTATTTATCTTAAAATAGACCTATTAATGATAAATTAATCTTCCTACATCAAAAAATCAATAACTTACACCACAATTAAATTCAAGTGAAGCAGGCCAATGCACGCCACTGCCGCTAGTATACCTACTACGTTTATGGTTTTGACCAATCATAGCACAGAATATTGCACTTCGGTGATTTAGCAAAACCAAAACAAACTTGTCTATTACGACAAATGTCAACAGCAGACAGTACAGTTGAAAGAGGCGTTCTAACAAAAAGGGAAATGTGGAGCTATTAGTCAGCTAATAAAAAGCCAAGGATGAAAATGATTTATGCTGGATTGCCTTTGCTAGATAAAAATATCAATCAAATCAAGCTCTTCATTAACGAATGCAATCGTAACAGAAGCATTAAGGTAATAAATAAAATAAAATAAAATTAATATTGTTGGGACATTTTACACATCACCATCTAATCCCAAACTAAGCAGAGCTTGTACTATGGGTACTAGACAATGGATATAATACTTAGATACTTTTTTTTAATAAATATATACTTATAATACATAAGAAACACCCAGACCAACACAAACACTTACGTTCATTACACAAATATTTGTGTCCTGTGGGAATCGAACCCACGACCTCGTGATCTGCAGTCCCACACTCGAACCACTAGACCACAGAGGTCGTCAATAATAAGGGGAACTCTACATTAAAAAATATATATATATATTGGCGTTTGCGTTCGCGCTGCTCTTTTGTGCGCTCAAAGTAGGTCCATCATTCATCATCATCATGTCACCCAAAAGTCATCCACTGCTGGACATAGGCTTCTCCAAGCAGTTTGGGGGAATACGCCATAATCGCCACACTTGGCAGGCAGGTTGGCGATCTCAGTTAGTTGGTTAAATACTCAGAGAACGCTGCTGCCCATCCTCTGGTGAATCCCTTAGTCGCCTTTTACGACACCCATGAGAAGATATAGGATGGTGCAATACTTTACGTCCGGCACCACACGGAATAAAGTAGGTCCAGTTTAAATAGTTTAACTTACAAAAAGTTTCTTTCTTTATGTGCAAAAACTTTGTATATAAGTTTATCTCTCGTTTGTTTAAGCATAGTGAAAGAATGCTCGAATGCTTTTATTTAAAAAGAAAAGCCTTAAAACTCCTTTTAAAATGCGCCTAAAATGGAGTAAAGTTTTCGGTAATCCTAAAAAAAAATTTGCGCTCGCTTCGCTCGCGCTAATTTACAGGTTTCTTTACGGGTTTGTCTCATGTAGATTTTCAATGTGCATGTTATGTTTTTCATAATTTACTAGATTTTAGTTAATAATTCGTAAATAAAAATGTAAGGTCGCGATATTTTTTCTAAGGATCTATGAAAACATGAAAAAGTTTCGTTTGTTATATTATTTGCCCTTTATTTTAAAATTTGATTAGTCACCGTAAAAGTTTTAAAAAGGCACTATTTTTAGCCATTAACCAATATCGGATTTTTATAAAAAGATATATTATATAAATAAATTCAAATAACATTTTTATATAAATTCATAAGGTACACATTTCCAATTCAAAAAAATCAGCATCAGCATCAGCATCCGCTGATGTCAATGTCAAAAATCAGCATCAGCATCAGCATCCGCTGATGTGATAAAATTCTGGATCAGCAACAACCCTGGTGTGGTGTGTATTGTTTTTTCTCTCTTGTCTTATTTAGTAAACAATCTTGGCACGTCGCTTTATTCAAATAATTACTGATAAATTATAATTACTAGTTCTGCACATGTAATTAGGTAGTGTGAAATTGTTAACATTATGTATTTTTAACCGACGAAAAAAAGGAGGAGGTTCTCAGTTCTCTTTATTTTTTTTATTTTTTTCTGTATGACCACGCATAACTTTTTACAGACTGGTCCGATTTTGATGATTCTTTTTTTAATGGATAGGGTATATCTCGAAGTTGGTCCGATTTAAATTTCAAAATCAATATCCACCCCTAAGGGTAGGAAAACAGGGGTGAGTGCTTGTTCACTCACTGAATTCTTACATGTTAACCGATTCTGTTGAAATTTGGCACACATAAATGTAGTTCTAGTAATGTAGTTCGGATGTACATTGGGGTGCATTAAAAGAGCCTCCACGAGTGACGATATTTAATTGATCGTCCGGCGCACCCTGGGCAGTCAGCCCCGCTACCAACCTGCTGAGTGGCTAATCTTTTTCCCACGGCATGAGCTATTATCATTAAGTAGCTCATGTCGACCCGATAGAAGAAGAAGTACGAATGTCTTCCGTGCTCTTACAAGTAACTTAGATTACGTCAAAGTTACAGCATGGATGTGCGTATAATCGCTTAAGTAAATAAAGCCAGCAGACGCAATGTGAAGCATTTAGCGTGTTCAAACGTTTCAAGTTCATCGCCTACTTAATAATATAAAATTAAATAAGACGAGGTCATGTGCGTGGGAGTCGATCTTAACGTGTACTTAGTATCTACACATTATAAATTGTTTGAGTTTAGAGGCTTATAATTTATAATGTACGGCATTTTTGAAGAATAGTTATTGTAGTACAGCAAATACTGAGCTGGATCCCTTGCCACACATATTATGTTGTATGCATGTTGTGTTCTCATTAATTAATTTGTCCTGTTACCTTTGCATACAATGTGTATATTTTGTGTATGTGTGGCAAAATAAATAGTTTAAATGGTAGTTGCTTCCTCGAGATTTAAATCCAATTATTAAGGACTTAGTTCATCTGAACATATTTCTAGACTACAAGTTAAATCAAGAAAACTACGTATTTAATTTGTACCTATGTAGGTTTTTACTAACGCCCTAAAAATTATAAATACCACTTTTGTCTTGGCTCTTGTTTTTTGTATAGACATGCAATAGAAGCCAAAATTTTGTGGTCTTTCTTTAATTGGGATCATATTAAAAGTACTTATATTATCCTTCTTGTAATTAATTGGTTAATTGATAAACATCTTACATCTCACCATAAAGGTTAAACAAATAAAAATGTAGAAATCTAGATTACCTATAGATGATAGCTAATTTTAGATTATAGAATCTGGTACGCCAGATGTTGCTGTGCCTAACACGGTTCATGTTTGATACTATTATTCTATTGTAACACTTTCTGAACACCATGAAAGCAATAAATGATTATTAATTATGAATCTTACAAAAACTTCATCTTCATAACAGCTCAGCTGTCAAAAAGAGGTTGTAAACTTCTATGTCCGAAGTGTTTTTTTTTTTTTTTGTACATTTATTTTTGCTCGGCTAACCGGGATGACTGATGGCACGGGCCTAAGCCACTTGGTTGATCAGTGAAGTTAGGATTTGGGGTAGGTCTTAAAGATGATCATAAATTAGTTTGGGTTATCGGATTCACACTGCAGGAACTTTCTTACTAGTCTGCACGTGTTCAGTATCACCGCTTTCTGCATTAGGTTGTAGGTGTTTGCAGGTAAATTCAGGGTATTAAGGGACTGGTGAAGTTGTTTGGGTATTACTCCTGTAGTAGACAGCACTATAGGGACTATTATTATTATCAGCCTGTAGTGTCCACTGCAGGGCAAAGGCCTCCCTTCCCTTTTTCCACTTGTCCCTGTCTTTTGCCTTCTGGGGCCTTCAGATAGGAGTCAAGTCAGTTTCTTCAATATGAAACATATTATCTTATTAAAATTCATTACACCAATTTCGTACCGACTTTTACTTCACCACATTTCACTCACTCTCAAGTACTCAGAAATACATAGAAATCTAAAAAATAAGCTAATAGAAATGGCAAAGGCGCGTGAACTTGTCACCGCTTACAAGTGTCTCGTATAATAGGACACCAGTGCGCGAAACTTTTGCTTAATCAGCAAAGCTGTTTTGGATGCAGAGTCACTTCTTCTTCTTCGTGTCGATGTTATAGTATTTAAGTAATCGGTGGTTTTAGTAAGGGGCTCGTGGCTAAGTAAGAACCGTGTGGATTATACGATCTGCGAGGTTAAGCTGCACTAGCCGCGATCAGTCTGTGGATTGGTGACCGTTTCGTTACACATCGAGACCCCTTCGTGCCTCGGAGAGCACGTAAAGCCGTCGTTCCTGCGCCTGATCTCTCTCCGGTCGTGTCGAATTGCCGTCCCATCGGATTATGAGAGTGAGGGAATAGAGAGTGCACCTGTGTTTGCGCACACACTTGTGCACTATAATATGTCACGCGCAGATGGCTAGTCTCTGTTGAGATTGGCCGCCATGACCGAAATTTGGCCGGGAGGACATTATTTAAGTAATCTCTTGGGTCAGATTTGGCAAGCCCAAAACTTTGCCACTACAACGGCAGAGTCACTAAAATTGTATTTTGCAGAATATATAAGAGCGGAATATTTTTTTGCCTTAATTTATTTTGCATTGAATGCTAGAAACATGGTGGCCGTAATTGCGTATTTATGTGTTGGTAGCGGAAAACCGGCGACACGCGTTCCGGTGTTAAAAGACATTTCTATTACCTTATTGTTTAGATTTCTATGACTCAGACTCATCAAGAAGAAACCCACGAACAATATAAATCGTACGAAGAATGTTATTAAAACATGCGCCTGCGACGCTCCGATGACTTCACTCTCGCTTGTAGGTGTACACAATCGTGTGACTATGGAATGCCTTCAATTGATCCATACTAGGTCTGCAGGATATTGAGGGATGGGATTTTTTTATGGAGAAAGCCTAACCATATTAGATAATATTAATGCTAATAACATGTTATAGCGATTCTATTATACAACATACTTATATTACAAGTAAAATTAATTCTCTTACTACAAAGCAAGAAAAGAAAATTGGTTTAACACTTCCAAATTGGAAAGCTTTTCTTGGTGAAGCAAAGCGTTTCAAATGAGTTCTAGAGTCGGTCTCCAGGAGTTTATAAGCGGCTTTAGTTCGGCGGTTTTCTGAAAAGACAAACTTAGACTATAGTCTTAGCCCAGAAACTAACATCCATAGGAAGCATAAATAGGAGTGCCTTATCGATAAGTTTTATTATTGTTGGAGTCTTTTACTTTCACCAATGTCCATGCAAATAAATAATTTGAATTTTGAATTTGCAGATAAACGCTTGATAACACAAGGAAAGCTTACGCGCCAAAACGATCTTCATAAAAAAAAATCATGATACACTTCAATACAAAGGCGATTCAGTGTTGTCGCGATTGGCATAATGTTTGATACTAAAATAAGTGAAAGTTTCTTTTCAGAAGTGGAAAGCATGTTACTTTTACTGTGGAGCGTTCATTGTGTGTGTTATATTAATACGAGCAGAGAAAGGGGTCTAATTAATTTACTTCAATAAGTACTAAGAATTTGAAAGACCACGTAGAGAAAGCTACTGAAGTATAATATAGTAAGTCTACATATAAGTGTATTGTATAATAGCTGCCGATAGCTGACGTCCGTGGCTTCGCTACCGTGTTTTGTTCATACAAACTTTACCACCACTTTCGAGATGGAATTTTGAAAAACCCTTCTTAGTGCATCTCTAGGGTACTCTTTTATCTTTTTGATTTCTTTCCTCTTTATAGTGATTCTATTATACAACATACTTATATTACAAGTAAATTAATTCTCATACCTACTACCAAGCAAGAAAAGAAAATGATAGCTTAGCGGCTTATGAATTGTTAGATTTGAAAATGAATGAAACGTATACCTAGCTAGTGCTGTGTTAGACTACCCAACAATGTTTGCATGCCCTATTTTAGGCGGAGTATTATGCACCAATACAATTTTAGGCGGAGTATTATGCACCAATACAATTTTAGGCGGAGTATTATGCACCAATACAATTTTTTTTTTACCATCCATGTAACAATATTCACGCAAATAAAGAATTGAATTGCATTTAAAGCACTGCTCGTGAACGAATTTATTTTCCAAAATTTATATCTTTAGATATCGCTCCACATGCGTTAATGCGTTAAAATAATAAATAATAAGAAAATAAAAGAGATCACTAATTTTCCGCACTGCTGTAAGGGTCAGAAATAAAAAATGAAGACAAAACAAGCGACAACAAAACATTTCATCACATCACACTGGACATAGTCTTCATCTAAAATTCACCAGAAAATAATAAAAAAACAATCAGTGCAACCACTACAAATCGTTTAAAAATTATGAAGTAATTTAAAGAATTGTGCAATTCAATTTCAAAATGAGTAACAGACAAATGAACGTAGGTAGATTCTTCGAAATTCGTAGTTTATAAAATAATAATTTTATTCATGGCCGAATGCGCGGCGGAACATTGATAGAATAATAATAAAATTAGGAATGTATTTAAAATATTTGTAAACCTCTAATAATGGCAATAGGCTCGCCCCCGATTAGATGGGACATATAACATAATTGGCGAAACGTAGGTGTACCTACTATACACCTCTGCCTACCCTTTCGGGGAAATACAGGCGTGATGTTATGTTATGTAAACCTCTATTGGTCAAATTTTATATTCAATCTATCCACGATTTACCCTACTAGAGATAGAAATTTGAAATATTTTGTAAGGAGCTTATGTCAAATTTCTATCTCTAGTAGGGCAAATCGTGAATATATTGGAGAATAATTTTGGCCGTATATGGATTAAAACTTTACCGACTCAGATTAACATAATCAGTTATTTATTTTGAACCCAAAGGCTTGGGTAGAGTTGTATGTATACATTCAAAGTTATTTAGTTTGGGAACGAAAATATTTGGACAATGTTTGTCGTTTGGAGACTAGCGAATCTCGTTTTTATTAGATACAAAATTAACCCTCAGTTAATGAAAAATTGCTGCATAAATCAATTTCACCTTTCCTAATTTGGGTATCAACTTCTGTATATGTCTATGGCCTCTTTTGTAATTTCAAATTAACTAACAATCAACGTGCGTCCATCCAATCAGGTTCTGTATGGTGTTTATAAACATAGAATTAATGATGATTTGTCAATATCTATTAAATTATGCAAAAATTCGACTGCGCAATACATACTGTTAACAAATTCTATGATTACACGAGATTTTTAGTGTTGTGTCAGGTCGTCGGGCTTATACTGTGTGGTCGAGTCTGGTGTTACTGATTCACACGTCATGCCTATCTTGAGCAAAATAATTATTAGTATATTATACATATTTGATTGTTCTCAGTGACAATACCAGATTCATGTACCACATATTATTATTTTAAAAGAGTAATCATATAGTTTCTTGGAGCTCATCTCCATAGAATCTACGTTTTGAAACCGTGCAACTAACTAAATTTATTTTAATTATATGTGTATGAGTGTGTTCCCTATCATTATAATCATATTATTAACCTGTGATCGTCATTCCTGATCAAAGCCTTTCAACAACCGTTTCAAATAAAAGTCTTATACTCCCAACATTGCCATTCTTGGCTGACGGATTGGTGATCTCTTTATCATTGTATTTGGAGACTAGAGGACGCTACTGTCCATCATTTTGACTTAATCCTAATCATATAAGTAAAGTTATTATTGTATTTTGTGTTTTCTGTATGCTATATATGTATTGCTGTTGGTATACCATAAATAAATAAATCCTTTTATGACACCCTCTAGTACTTATGTAAGTTAGAGCCCTGCAGACGACAAACTCAACTGTCAGCCGATATTTAGGTTATGTATGGGAAATCGACTGGCCGGTGTGCGTACTGATTAACAGACAAAATTAATATCCAATCTATCCACGATTTGCCCTACTAGAGATAGAAATATGACACAAGCTCCATACAAAATATGTCAAATTTCCATCTCTAATAGGGTAAATCGTGGATCGATTGGATATTAATTTTGGCTGTAGGAATCCAACTTAGCTATCGCCGGATTAAATCTGCAGTTTGCGGCGTGGAGGAGTTATTCTATGGTGTCCTACGCCATATCGAATTCCATAATATCGAATCTAATTTGTATGTTGCTAAAATCTTTAATATTAAATCAGTCACACCTCCCACGTCCTATAGATATTTTGTATTGTTATAAGAACAAAACATTCTTGAAATTGTTTTGATTATAAATGGTGTTATTTTATTTTATAATACGCAATGACGAAACACGGAGATTCCTTGTTTACTTCATTTGTGAGTTTTGTTTTGTTTTTGTTAACGTAGTTCTACTCTGTTACAACCTTTGTTTTTGTAAATTAAATAGACAATATTTATTTTTTTGCAAGGATAAATTTTGCGTGTTTCTCTAGACACGTATAGAAACGCTTTATTACTAGGTATTTACTATAAACCCTTTTGTTTAGTAATGATATTCATAGTAAGAATTTCATACTCATTCTTAATTCTACGTTGGTTTCAGTGATTGTACGCCTACATCTTTTCCTGAGTATCCGAACTTTTTTATGTCATTCATTACTTTTATTTGAGTAAACATCGGTTTTCAAAAGATTTGACGTTCGCAGTCGTTTATAAACTTTTATTCTCAGATTTTGAGTCTTTATTAAAATTCCAACAATAAAAAATGCCTGACAACCGTTAAATGATTTTCATAAATTAATGCAAGAAGTGGTCTTATCCTTTTAATTAATTATTCTATTATTTTTAGGAAACAAAAATAATTTTATGGATAATACTGTACGATTGACATGCTGGACATTCCTAGGAGAATATGAATTCTGTCAAACTTAATTAATTAGTACTGAAAAATGTAGACAATACGTTTTTTTTTTTATCTAATTGAAAACCAATTTAAATAATATACGCAATTTAATCCGGTTAAACTTTGTTTTATTATAATGTGTAGTGATCGCGAATACGTATTTATCACCAGAACTATGTCCGACCAATTGGCAAAAATCTTGGTTACCAAATTGAATAACGTTATGTGCAAACGCGTGTACGTGAACACATAAATTATTGTAAACGTGAGAGAAAACTGGTAAGTTTCGACTAATACACAAAACCAACATAATTTTGGGGTCTATTCCAATCAAGAATTGAAGTTTAACTGGGCCGATTGGCCACTTTTAAGCCTATTAGTTTAGTTTTATGATAGGAAGTAAATTATTCAGTGTTAAGTATACCATCAAAACTTCACATAATACCGATGTACAGTTTAGTGGGTTAAAAACTATACTATAATCGTAACATCGATCGCTTTGAAGCACCATCATAACAATTACGATATTAGATTCTTATGTAAAAACCATTTAGATCTATCAACTAATAGCGTTTTATTTAATTATCTAACACTTACATAATGGTTTATATAAGGGTTACGAATGTGTGTGTATGGAAATTGCATAGCGTGTAGATTTTCTACAGGTTTAACTTCTGGGTGAATTTCAAATGATACCGCTTCGGCCGTAACGGGCTTGCAAAACAACATTTTTCTTCCTTACACACTTAGTGTTTTTCTTTCTATGGTGAGAGTCCTGTCGGTCGCTAGATTATTCCATTTAAAATGCTGGTCTTCAGCCGCGTCTAAGTTAGACTGGAAGTCGACCCTCACAAAGTTGAGAAAAAGCTAAGCGGAACATGGTAAGAGATGATGCTGAGAAAGATGATGATGAGAGAGATAGTGTTTGTCAGTGGCTTAATAATGATCTAGCATCTAGTCATCTTTGATAATTATCATAAGCAGCTGGTCGTTTTATGTCTTTGTACAACATTAATCTAGAATTTGCAATTGACTTTGGTAAAAATGGACAACTATGTTTTGTGCGTACTGATAGAACCAGCAAAACAGCGTTCTAATACCGCTTCGATACACGCTAAGTTAATGAATACAACAAAACATTGCTTAGACAAATTCAAAAAACGCAAATTATATGCGTTGCTCTAGATTCTGTTGGGAAATCGCATCGGAATCGCATTACGTTTGGCTTGTCTAGCGCCTATCGAATGCAACCGCAGAGGTTGATCGTATTGGGGTGGCATAGTAAGAAGTAAGGACTAACTAGTTCTCGTATTGAACCAAATTGTGTTAATATGGGTGATCAAAACTATTAAAAGGATGAGATCGTGAAAAACTCTGGCATAGAGACGTTGAAAACTTCTGCGTTGGTTAACAAGTAAAATGAACATCAGAAATCTTGAGTTCTTTCTAGTGTCTTTGGTGTTCCCAAACCGAAGAGCATGCCTGAAGAGATAAATAAACGTAGATGAAGCAAAAGGGTGAGTCAGGATCGTAGCGTGTGGAAAAAGGTAGTCTGTATTTACCCTAAAGGCAAACAGGCCTGATTGTACGTAAGAATGTGTGTCTTTCTTGTGGCTACTATTTAAATTTCAAGTATATCCATAAGAGGGCTAAGGAAATCGTGATAGTGGTGAATATGTGATAAGAACAGAACATTTTAGCTGTGTTTGCCCATCAAAATTAATCTTAAAACAACCATTACTTAATGCTCATCTTAATGTTGTAACCATGACTTGTAAGTTACAACCATTGATTGTAACTTGTGTTTATAGTTCATAACCTTAGAACTGCGATTAAAAATTTAACAGTCGAGTGGTTATTGTAATTAATATGAGGCGAATTATTAATAACACCGTTTCTATTGAGCCGTTTGAGAGGTTCAAACATCATCGAGACATCAGCGAGGTCGTTGTTGGGTTAATACGAGTTATCTGAATGGCATCACTAGTGCTATTTTCATCAAAGTTCTGTAAGCTCCGTGTTTGGACATAGAATTTTGACTGGGAACTTTGTACGAGAAGATAATTTAAGTGTTAATGCAATTTATCGATCAAACAGTTCAAACAAAACCTTAAACCGTGCTCACCCCTCTCAGTTCACATGTCGCGGCATCTTCCAGTAAGGATCGCGAAAACAAATATCCTTCAGGTGCATGGTGTGGACGTGAGCACTGGTTGTACATGAAGGAGCACGGTTTTTGTTGGCTTCACTATGGTTGTTCGCAGCACTTAGTCTATATTTTTTACTATGTCTGTGGTTAACAGTTAAAACGTTTAGTTAGTGATATGTTAAAATATTCCTGCGTTGGACGTAAAATTTCACAAGACAGCGACGTAATGCCAAGGTATACTCAAAGGGAATGGTTCTTTGAAAATTTATTAAAATCATTCTGACCGATAAACGATCTTATGATTTTAACTTTAAAGTAGATAATTGAATACCTGTCAGTCTAATACAAATATTACTTAGTATTACTGGTATTACAACTAAGTTGTGAAGTTTGCCGTTCAAACATAGGTACCTACATATAAGTTCACAGCAAGACCGATTCACGGTGCGCAGTTGCAAACTTTTCAAAGACTATTGAAAAATCAACAATAGCCTTTAGTTATTCGAAATAAGACTTATATTGGCTGCAGAGCTAACAGTGTATTTTGAAGATTTTATCACCGAGGTTGTACAGCGGAAAAGCGAAGAGGCTAGCGGTCGTTGCAAGTAAATAATGTTGGTTTTAAAACGGCTGTTATTTCATTGTTATTTACGTTCTATAGTGTATACCTAATTATTTATCTAAAACATAAGTTTGTATAATGTACCTAATGTGATAAATATTTTCGGGAAATTTTTACACATCACCATCTAGTCCCAAACTAAGCAGAGCTTGTAGGTACTAGACAATAATTACTAATTATTGTACTTTGGATATAGGTCTCCCCCAAGCAACGCCACAACGACCGGTCCTGCGCCTTCCGCATCGAGCGGATTCCCACGACCTTCACCAGGTCGTCGGTCCACCTCGTGGGGGGCCTACCCACGCTGCACCTTCCAGTACGCGGTCGCCACTCCAGAACTTTACTGCCCCATCGGCCATCCGTTCTGCGAGCAATGTGCCCCGCCCACTGCCTATGAGGCCTATGTCCAGCAGTGGACGTCTTTCGGCTGAGATGATGATGATGATGATGATTGTACTTTGTGAATTTTTCGCTCACGGTTGAGGATCTATCGACAAGTAGATGGTCACCTAAACCTGGTTGTGGTTGTGTCAATGTGGCAATTCTCTTTGGGCTATACGAGAGTTTAGTTTTATCCACCATGTGCGTCTTAAGTATCTTCTGGCCAAATCTATCGTGTCCCTAAACCCTTAATTTAATAGTCTTTGGAGACAGGATTGTCTACAATACACCATTATTATTTTTAAGGTTAGTCTCTGCTTATCATTCTGCGATACTTTTACTGAGGGGCCAACTATGAAATCGTGAAAAATAATCAGCTGTTTCATACATTTTGCTCAAGTTAGGTATCCACTTATGTTTAGAACTACTGATTTTATTCAATTGAGCTGGTCAAAAAAGTAAAGTCCCATTATAAAAGTTGTGCAAAATAATGAGCAGAAACTACCCTCAAAGGTTTTGGTAATTAAAAATAGTGGTGTATAAAATAAAGTTTATGAAATTTGATATTATTCTGTAGAAGCGAAGGCTTTATTTTGCGTCCCAAGAAATTTAATTCTTTGTATATTTTTTTTTTGTATGGTATAGGATGGCGAAACGAGCTAAAGGCCCACCTGATGTTAAGTGGTTACCTTTGCCCATAACAACTGCAATACCACCTAGGCTGTTGCCTAAATGGTACCGCAAGTCGGTTCGCCAAACTGAGACATGAAGGTGGAAAGTCTCATGTGATTGTAATTTCACCGGCACTCGTACCCTTCAGACCGAAACACAACAATGCAAGCATCACTATTTGGCGGAGAAGTAGGCACGGTGGCAGTACTTCCCCGGACGAGCTCTTTCACAAAGGAGCTCTACTACTACTAAATATATTATTATTATGTATTATCTCAACTCCTAAGTTTTTTAGGCATAACTTTGTTTGACGGGGGAATCAATCATTTTTGACGTTGCAGCTCCTTGAGAACAAGCTCAATAAGAATCCGACAGCCTCAAAAATCTAGAGTATCTATATATACTGAATGAATTATGTAATTGAATTGCTTCTCATTAGGGGCGGAGGTTGCACCAGGTCAAGGTGTCCACAATGTCGTCCGCCATTGTCTTCTGATTTACACAGCTCATTGTATTAATGTGGGCAGTATTGTATGCACCATTATTTGTAGTTGTTGTGTTGTTTGATTTTTAGTTTTCCTGCCCTTATCCCAATTTACTTGGAGTTAGTGCAGTGTCTTATTTAAATTAATCTTCTTTATCAGTTGTAATTTCAGTGTTTACTTCTTTCATTTATTTGGTCACTCCAATCTTTTTATTGCATTTGTGCATACATAGGTTTAGATTTGTAGAATAGTTGATATTGCAGTCTTTTGAATTTTATAAAGCTTGTTATGTTTGGGCAGCTTGCATCCTAGCTTTCTTAGAAAACATTAGGTCAAAAAAATTTTTCAACAAACAATTTTCACAATTCAATCATACCTAAAAAAAATTCTACAATAGTTTAATATCATTTGCAATTCTTGCGTACATGAGGCAATTTATCTGATTATTATCGTCACGGTGCCATGACCGTCGTAGATGTGTGTGTATTGTTTAAGAATGTATACAGTACAGTCTGAATATTGTACTTCAAAATTACTTCGATCATTTGTTGACATTAGAGGAGTGCCTTTTGGGATTGCACCTGTTTCCCAAAAGCATTAATGTCCAATACAGAACCCAAAAAGATTTTTCATCTTCCTAGTTCGGCGGGCTGTGGCTGCGCTGCCGCTGCAGCTGCGGAGACCCTCAAGCGTCGCAAATGTATAATAGTAATATTATCGGCTGCTATGATTTTGAGCCGTTTGGGGTCGAAACGCGAAACGAGTGCTTGACTCCTTTTCAAGGAGATATCCAGGAGACAGTAGGGCAATTGTGTAATGCATTGACATTAGCTTCCATTTTGAAATTAAAGCAATATTCATTGCGTGGTACGTAGATGCCTATAACACGGATTGTCAAAACACACGGAGCAATGAGCAGTGTAATCCAGATGATTGCGATCGCGAGTGAATTACGCAACGTGGCAACACTGCCAGTCTTTTGGGCACGCTTCCGGATGACAGTGATGTGGAGGAATTCTTCGACGCCTAAGTTATGATATTATCAAATCTGTATTTTGTAAAAGATTTTGTCAATAACTCTAGAAACTTGGTACTCAGTTCGTACAATCTTACCTATCTACTTTTGGAGCACATACAAATTCTCATGTCACAAGTTTCTGAACATGTCCCAAGTATTTTGATCATAGTACGTGACACGCAAACCGATCCAACCACATTGATAACTTCAAAAGACTTCAATGGGGCCTTTAATAGCTAACACAGTTATAGTCTTATGAAAACTATATGTACGTGCTAACTTCTACAACTTAAGAGGGAGATGAAGGTATGAGAATAAAAGGGATAGCTATGTGTTTGGCGTTTCGTTTGTCGTCACGCACGGTCCGCTAGAAAGCCGAAGTTAGCTCGGGAAAAGCGCCGGCGCTCGCCTAATTGAATGCCGTATTTGTACGACACGAACACTGCTTTCCCGGGGTGTGTCAATTAAAATTGCACCTTAACTGAATAATTATATTGTTCTTTTTATGATCATTCATGTGTTTATGGTTAAGTGTTGGAGGAGTATTTATATTTTTATTATAACACGTTGATATCCGCGTTTTACGCTTATTTTAACGTGCCATTTTTGTTGAAGACATGTTTGTTGATACCTGTGTACACAAATAAACATATTTTTTTGATTGGATATTGATAGGCTCTTTATTTTCAGAAGATAATCCTCAATAGAAATGTGGCTAAACAGAAAGAGCTGTCAAATCAATACAAATACAACTAAGTGCTCAAAATAAATGTTGGTATTTCACATGTAAAGTGTAGGCATATTAGTTAAATTAAAATTGCACTAAAGACTATCATCTAAATAAGCTTTCTCTTCAAAACGTTTATATCGAATTTTTTCTTCATTTTGTACTGTTTATTTGCAAAAAAAACAGTTCTTATCGAATTGAAACAAAACGTTTTATTAACGATACAAACGGTATCGTGACTAAACTTCAGTTTTACGATCACGCTCGTACTGGCTGTAATTTTAACATATTTGA
The DNA here is from genome assembly GCA_949699075.1 of Asteroscopus sphinx. Taxonomy (NCBI): domain Eukaryota; kingdom Metazoa; phylum Arthropoda; class Insecta; order Lepidoptera; family Noctuidae; genus Asteroscopus; species Asteroscopus sphinx. The sequence continues at coordinate 1,386,060 of OX453006.1, forward strand.
TTAATTAATGGGCCTGTCCGCGATTGTACTTTTTTACGATTATGTAGTTTTTGTAATAGTAATGTGCTTTGTTAGAACATATTTAACCGGTTATTAACGAAACTTGAAGGCATGAATGAAAAAAAGTTTTAAAAGGAGACTTTATATTAATGTATTGTCTATCTATGCGAATAAATATCTTTACAGGAAAAAAGTGAAAATTAAATTCCGGACAAGTTGCAGAGAACGATTAGCATGGGACGTTTTAGGTCTATATATAATATATGATTCTTCTGTACGTGTGTTTGTCACCTACCTCCTCCTAAATGGCTAGACCGATTTAGATGAAGTTTTGTGTGTATATTTCAATGGGTTCCTGGATCGTTTGATAACACAACAACCCGGTAGGTGGCCCTGCAGTCGGTGTGTCACCAAAATTGATATATAAAATATCATATTTAATGTGGTACTGCTTTTCCGGGTAGGACGCCGTCGCCGTCGGCCTGCTAGTGTACCTATAATAAATATCATTAGAGGAAAAAAGTGAATATTCAATTCCGGATAAGTTGTAGAATAAATATTAACAGAACGATTAGCAGGGGACGTTTTAGGTCTGATGTAAATAGATAAACAGGATGAGGAAGATAATACAAAACTCTATTTTGATAAAAAATTGCAATACAATATACACAATAAACAAACACCGTTATTTATAAGGTAGCACTTAGCGAGTATAATAACTCGTGAATTTACAATCTAAAGATTGTCGTTTCCGTCTATATTTCGTACATAAACAATTCACGTCTTCCAGCGGAAGTCATAAAAATAAACTTACTAGTGAGGGAAGTGAGTCACCGGTTCTCATGTATCTTTGATTTATATTGTTATGTATTTTTGAAGGAATTTAGAACAAAACTTATAATGAAATAGCTTAAGTGAGTATTATCATATAGAGTTTTGCTATTGAGGGGCAATACGCTTTTACTATAACCAAAATATAACCCGACGATCTGGTGAAGGTCGCGGGAAAGCGGAAAACGCAGGACCGGTCGTTGTGGCGATGCTTGGGAGAGGCCTATGTCCAGCAGTGTACTGTACATCTTTAGTCTGAAATGATGATTATGATGATGTTGATGATGATGGTGATGATGATGATACCATAACCAAGGTATCTTAACCATTTTTAATGGTTGGTTGACTGCCTCGTTGGTCTAGTGGTTGCAAGCGCGACTGCTGAGCGTGGGGTCCTGGGTTCGATTCCCGGGTCGGGCAAAGTGTTATTCGGTTTTTTCAGTAGGAAATTCTCAGTAGCAGCCCGGAGTCTGGATTTGTGCCCGGTCAATGGCAATAGGCTCGCCCCCTATTACATGGGACTATAACATAACTGGCAAAATGTGGGTGTACTATACACTGCCTACCCCTTCGGGGAAATACAGGCGTGATGTTATGTTATGTTATGTTAAGGTATGGTGATCTGTAAATATTTAATTTAATATTTAATTAAAACGTGATGGTATGATACTGGTTTCGATTCTCTTGTCCACGAAATAAACTTATTTTAAACTATCGTTCTATTTTACTATTAGTAGATAGATACAAGCAAGGGATGGCAACAATTTTAGAGTTTTCAAATTAGTCTGAATTAAAATTTCCATACAAGTTTAGTCGTAATCTTGGAACGTGCCCACTAATATACAAATGAATGTAATACGTAAACTAATTTGACAGCATTAAAATTGTTGCCATCCCTTTCTTGTATCTACTGTTAGTAAAAGAGAGCCATAAAAATAAAAAATAAAATATCTTTCGGACATTTTTACACAGCACCATCTAGTCCCAAACTAAGCAGAGCTTGTGGTATGGGTACTAGACAATGGACAATGGCCATAGTTTAAAATAAGTTTAGTTCGTAAATAAGAGAATCAATCAATATCTGCTTTTTAATACGAGGAGGTAGCGGGTGGTAATCCATATAGTCTCTGCTTACCCCTATGGGAAACAAACGGTATAGATAGAACCTGAATATATTGCTAACGTTTATTTGTGTAAGCAACGGAATAAATAAAAGTTACGAGTTAAATGAAGACATAGTTGAAGATAAACTGGAATTGAATTGACTACATAAATAATTTTCCGGAGTTGCCTTTTTCTCGGTGGCGATGAATAAAAAACATTGAATGGGCCACCGTTGAAGGTGTTGCATACTACAAGACTTATCTCGAAATTCATATTAAAAGGCAATACATTCGTAATATATGTAAAAATTACAAGTTTAGTAAATCCTCGTCCACTGCCGGGTCTCAACAAGACCTGTTCACATTGACAGCATTCCGGCAACGTCCTTACTACTGCTATTGTCTTGTTTGTTGTTTATTATTATTGCTAATTGTATGGAGATGGATCATTGTAGATAGCGTTGCGTTGAATCAAAAATTTATCATTTTTGCAACTAAAAGAATTGGAATCTAGTAAGGCAGACCCTATCGTCCAGCGTTCCATATTTCGAGTTTACGATTAAAATTATGAAGAGGTAAGCATATTTATACGGTAACTATGTACCGTGGTAAATAGGTACGTAGAAATGAAATCAAGCTAATTTTCGGTAAACGGTCAACATATTGAACTAAGTTTATTTTGACTAAATGTTTGTTATATTTTGATTTAATTGTGCGCGACAAGTCCCGTAAACTTAGTTCAATATGAGTGAAATTCGCGAAAGTTTAAAAACTTCTAACGGTCAACATGCTAAGAAGACATACAATGAAACCCAAACTCTACTTGAAGCCTCATTTGACATGATAAATGAGCAGTTGAGGAAATAGTACTACCTACTTAGTGATAGGTTGTCGACGCTTATCTTTAAGCAAAATCTATACATGCTGAAATTTTAATCGCTTCTTTCCCGAAAAGGGGTAATTGTAATCATCATTATGAACAACATTTACTATGGCACCAACCCTGAAACCGCAAAAAAAAATGGCCCCTACATTTGTGTTCAATTAAGTCTATAAAATGTATAGGGACCACGTGATTTTTTTTTCGCGATTTCTTTTACCATAGTAAAAGTTGGTCATAATGATGAGTACAATGACCCCTTTTCGGGAAAGAAGCCATTAAAATTTCAACATGTATATAAATAAGCAAAGAAAAAACTGGTCAGTAGCATTTTCTCCTCTGTTTGTCAACCGAGTTCCTAATTTTTTTGTTTAGTAGCTATTAAAGAGCTTTAGATCAATAAAAAAAAAGTTTTTATTTACGGCTTAATTCAATCATAAAAATGTAATGAACTACGGTCGAATTTCGACCATTGCGCTTCAATGTTTGCAAGAAACTGGATTTTTAGAGAACAGATGAAACCAATCAAGCAAACAATGGAAGCAATCTTCAATTTTCTCATAGAAAGAAAAACAAGAAAATTATGAGTATACCTAACCCAAACACATTCGATTCCCGTCTGCAAATTACGTAAAGTATCATAACATTAGATAACAGCGAGTACGCTATTCAATATTGAAAAGGCAGTTTATGTCAAACAGTATGAAACAGTGCGATATTCGAGTGGACTGGCCACTTTTACTTTCTCTAGAGAAAGTGCTGGGTCGAGCAGCTGGCGCCAGCCGCGAATGAAATGTAAACATGTTGTTATTTTTGTTTCTTTTGGATTAAAATAATATTTTCCTGTTAAATTGGAAATGTTGTGTTATTTATTTAAAGAGTTGGATGTGGTAAGAGCTATATCATAAATAATCGTCCTTTTTTCACCGTTTCTTCTTTGTACATTAGCTTCGACATCCTAATTATATTTTTTTTCATAATTTATGTGTTCACCCTAAGTTGTTTTTAGCTAATTCAGGTCAAATCTATTATTTCTGATTGAAATTCTCACCTTCACTACAATTATTATCACATAAAATCGTTGGATCAGCCGCTTACGATTATAGAAATCGCCTTTTAAATTGTTATTAGTATCTTTATTCATCTCAACATCAATACCTACAAGTTGTCTGCGAAAGAGTTCTATTATACCTATTTTTTTTTATTTTTTTTTGTAACGGTAGTCTCTGCTCAACATTCTACACACCTTTTACTATGGACCAACTGTGAAATCATTTTAATAACATGAACAATCTGTAGGATTGCCGGCTTACTTGTCTTCGAAATCACAAAACTAATATATTATTTTAAATACTAATGTCTTATATTAATCATTCAAAAACGACGATAATGTTAATTCGTCTTTGTGTTGTCAATTTATCATTTCTAGCGTTGGAAATCAACACTAGTTATGCAATATTCGATAAAAAATCGACGCTATTTTAAACGTTACTAGTTTAAAAATAGAGACGTTTATCTGGTGAACTTTAATTGTGACTTACACTTTAAAGATTCTGTCGTATCGTAAATGTTTGGGAAAGACTTGTTCAGATGTTGTGATAACCACTGACCACTGATCAAATGTTTATGAGCTCTGTTAGGTAATATTTAGAAAATATTTCCTTCTTTTTGTCTAATTTTTTTGTCTCGTTTTTTGTTCCTAAATGTTAGAGGTACCGCAATGATAAGTGCTCAATACATTGCTGAAATAATTTTAGTTTTATCTTCCTCTTCATCGTGTCGATAATTGGTTTTGTGATTATTGTTGATAAAAATTTAGCTACGCCGATAGGCTGAGTTGATGATGATGATGATGACAGCATTATCAGTGGCCTCGCACAGGTCTTTGATTGTGCAGATGGTATTGCATTGCACAGAGAACAGGACAGCAGGCAATTGGGCATTGTATATGTAGTGACTCCATTCCAGACTCATCGCGACTCATCTGTGTATCCCTATCTGAATTAGTTGAACCTGTAGCAATCCACCTGGCTTCAAAGTCAGTTCTATAAAACTCTTATCGGCAAATGGATTAATGAAGATGCTCCAATCACAATGGATCATCAGTTATCGCAAACTGACCTACGAACTATGACCGATCCTAGTATTGCTAGAATCACGACGTAAAAAGGAAGATGCGTAGCATGTTTTTTTAATGTTGTTTTGATTAAAATATCAAGCTTTACACTTATAGAATTGTTTACTTAATATGTTATCACAAAATGTCAAGGATTAGGTATAATTTTTCAATCGGAGGACGGAAGAAGTAGCACGTTTTTTTCTGCTAAGTGTCAACGAAAATTAGTGCTAATTTAAAAGATATTGATATGTCTTTATTCTTATTGCTTCATAAACATTCTAAAGAACTCAGATAATTTTATTAAAAATTTAATCAGGATACCAATTCTTGTAATTGAAAATGTTCAAAATATCTTTCCGATCTTATTTCAAAGTTGTAAATGTCAAAAATTATGACAGTAGATGTTCCTGTTTCACCTTTATTTGTGACATTTTGACTTTGAGATCGGATCGGAACTACTTAGGTATATTTTGAACATATTTAATTACAAGAATTGACCCTCAGGCAACCCCCTGAGGGTTCATAACACCAAATCATGTTTAGACAAAAATAAAACAAAATAGTGCTTAAGATCATACTATTTATTTTAGCTGCTTACCTTACAATTTCAAAGACATGCCTATGTTGACCTTTCTCTAAATGCCAACGTATCGTAAATCGTTTAGTTAGAGGTAAATATTCTTCATGATCTAAAGCCAGCGTATCATCAGCTAAAATGATAGATGGATCGATTCTTCTTTGTTGCTATATTATAATGTCTTAAAAGCGTGTTTTGGCCTTTGTGTCCTCTTAAAATGTCAACTTATCATAAATTGTTTAAAGGCAAACTTCTCTTTTTAAGTTTTACACTAACTGTTGATTAGAATTTCCTATTTAAAGATCTTATCTTGTGTTCCTTGGCTACCAAGTACGACAATATTTCTACATATCGTAATTACCCAAATGATTCTTAAATACTTATTAATGGACCATTAAAACCGGGTGAATTTTTACACATATCCTGTGTTCAATTCATTCCGACGCTATTTAGTATGACGCTAATTATTTATCAGTGTCGTAGTAGTATTAAAGATGAAAGTGGTTTGTCTGGTTGCCGGAGGCCGCCGTGTTTCTCTGCACACACGAAATAAATAGGTAAAGAAGGCTCAGTTGGTTGGTAAAATGTACTCAGCCTATTACAATCCACTACCATGGGAGAGCCCAAAAAGAGCAGTCAATTCACCGATCTACTACCATAGAACTCCCATAAAGAGAGCTGTAAATATCTGTAGTCTCTTTAGGAGTATTTGGGTTCGTCACAGCAAAGCTAGTTTTCCGGCATCAGTTAAATGCCTCATTTGGTAGTCGATTTTGATGATCCTATCTTTTATCGTCACATAGTTGCAAAAATGCCTTAAACTATTGCAATACGCAGCTACAGTGAATTAAAGAGTGATAGTAGTTACTTCAAATTGATTCAAGTGGGTCTTCTGTGGCTGTTTGCCTCGTAGGTTGCGCCCGCGCAGGTTCTAGAAACGTTGCGTACCGTTGGAATTTACTCTAATTTTCGTCATAATGCATTTGAAGTTGTAGTGCCAAATGGTGTAAACATTTAATAAGTAGTATTAAAATTGTATTATTCATTGTGGGTGTACTATACACCTCTGCCTACCCCTTCGGGGAAATACAGGCGTGATGTTATGTTATGTTTATGTTAAAATTGCAGACTCGTGATTAGTAATTGGGTCCATAAAATTAAGTGCTTATTTAACACTCAAAATCTTCAAAGAACATAAATGAACCGTTAAAAACCACATACCAAAACAGTCACTAAAACTCTAAAAATATAACTAATATAAATTCAAAGGTAAGGTGTCTAAGATATGTAGATATATATGTAATTCGCTTTACATATAAAACAATACTACAAAGGCTGGGCGATTTCTATGAAGACATACACAATTGACACAATAGTACAGCCAACCGCAGATAAATGGTACCTATATAAAATCCATCATTAGCGGAACTGTATTCGTTTGGAAAGTTCGTGCAAGACAGCTTCTTCTTATACTAGTTTTGTTATCATTGGTATTTGCTTGACTGTACATGCTTACTAAGAAACCGTTTTACGTATTCGCAGAAGTAGAGCGAGTAAACTTGGTTGAACGAATAAATAAATATTGCAAATTAAAGGCTAGTACACCAAGTTGGATAGAAAAGAAAAACACACGCTTGACGATTTTGTGCACTTTCGACGGATCGGAGTGGTTCCAAAATCAGAGAAATAGACGCATTCAATACCTATACACATTATTACATATCTGCAGCTTATAACACAAAAAGTCTTTGTTCATAACCTTCCAAAAGCGGTTCACATTCAAATCTTCTGTTCTGGATTCCTGTTCTAATTTGCAGCCAAAGAATTGAGCTCAGCTCCAATAGGAAATGAAACTGCAAGATATTTCATTTGCAAAAGGATGCTTAGATGAAGCCTGACTCTATGATGACTTGCCTGAGCCAATAGAAAGGGTTGAGAGCAGCGGGCGATAGATTGGGGTATCTGTCGTCTACATTGCACGGCCCGCCAGCTGTAGTGACGTCCCGGGTGTGCCCGGAGAGAGATAAGGTAAAAAGTGGGAGCTCCTGAAGTGGGACGCGCTGGAAGAGTCGCGAATGCCATGCATTGCAGTCCTCGTGGCCCATCCACCCAAGGCGAGAGTAGGCACACGGCGGATTTTTTGTGGGTGCGTGTCCACACCGCCTCCTTGGTGGTGTGACATGCGATAGGCATATTCTGCGTCTCAAAAAAAGGGTTGTGGGAGTGACATTACACAATAGAATTCACAGACCTAATTGGATTCAGGGCTTCTGTAGAAAATAGAAAAACAAGAAATAAACTGTTAAGAAATCTTTTGTAACTAGGTTCTCGTTCAGTAGGTACGAGTTTACGACGCACAGTCTGTTATTTTGCCTTAGTTGCGGCCATGTCCATTTTATGTTTTTATTCGATAGCTATAGTAACGATAAAGGTTTGGCAGAAACACCTATAGTGTTTTTTTGTATAATTATAAAGTTATTAAGGTTTCATTGAAAAGTGAGAAAAACAAAATTAATTTTTATTTTCGAAAATTGTTGTAATACATATTTAGTTAGTCCTTTAAATAAAGTAACAGCATAATATATATTTAGATAAAAAAATGGGGCATCGTACCTTTGATATATTAGGAGATTTTTTACTTTTACCGATTAACACAAAACATTTTTTTTTCATGTTTTCTTATCACGGTCGCATCTTATTTTCATTTAAATATATGCGTAATGTTATTGTCAATAATACACTAAAATATGACATGCGTCAATAGCAGGAATACGAAGATAGAGAGTTTCTAAATATTTTTGAAATTTCTATGGAAATAGGGTTGTCGCAATTGAATAAATAAAAAAATAAAATAAAAGTGCCAGATATTTCCCAAGATTTAACTAAAAAAAAAAAAAAAAAAACATAACATAACATCACGCCTGTATTTCCCCGAAGGGGTAGGCAGAGGTGTGTAGTGTGTTAGTATTTAACTAACTTTGAGTAAACTCTTTCTCGTGTCTTTCTGTGTCTCTTTCTGGGTTTCTGTTGTCTGAAAACAATTACTATAATGTTCTCAATGCTCTAAGACTACAACGATACGTGACGCTAACCTAGCAGTCATCATCGGAGTTTGTCAAAACTTCTTGTGATGATAATACGAGTATATTATCATCAGAAGCGTCTGTTACCAATTCAGTATTAGGAATATCAGCAAAACTTTGCGGTAATGGATCATGGGTAATAATACACGCACACCGTAATTGTGAGCTGGTATTTGTGATGACATTAAAGACTTTTCCGTCAATTATGGTGAGGTATAATTTTGGATCTCCGACAACGACATATCCAGCAAAAATTTCCGAATAAATTAGTGAAAGATTTTCAATTTCTTCTTCTACCCAGTTCCTTTCTTCCAGAATCAGATCTTTTGATTCTGATCTGTATTGTATTTTTATTGGTTGGCAAAATATAAAAGATTGTGGATTTGGGTTTGACCATAAGACAAAACCATCAAGACTTTTTATGCGCAACGGAATGTAGGTAGTAGCAAAGAGGCAGTGTTCGTCATCAATTTTATCAGAAAACGTTTGCTTATATGTTGACTGTCCTGTGCTACCATCAAAACCCCATGAACCCTCAAAAACGCAGTGAAGTGTATCTAACTGTTTTTGATTGCAATATTCCGAAACCCTTTGGTCGCAAGAGTCAATGATTCGTCGAAACGTGTGCATAAGTAAATCATTTAAAGGTACTTTGGCTTCTCGTTCTGATATTTCAATTTCAACATCAAGATAACAATGTCTTTTAGCTTTTTGTATCTTATAATAGGGAGGGTAAATATTAAATCATCGAGATTTGGCACCTTGTTGCATGTAGATATAGTCCTCCACTGATAGTTTTATATCAATCATTAAACAAAGAGCTTCATCAGGAGAATAGGGTTTGGGTTCCGATTTTGACTTTATGGTTCCTGCGATTTTTTTAGGCCGAGTTGGACTTTTCAAGCATTCCTTTATTATAAACTCAAACTCCTGAGTAGAACTTTTATTTAGTTTTTCGCCGGTTTCGTCTGTTACTATTCTCGACATAACTTTAATTAGTTTTGAATGAGGTTCTCCGTCAAGCGATTCCTAAAGATCTTTACGTGCACGGCGCTTTTGGCGATCACTTAAATTTTCATAAAATGTAGATGTGGAACTGGATGAAGCATCAAAATTAGTTTCAGGTTTCGGATCTATTGAAGGTTAGTCAAAGCTACTAGTTCCCGAAGTCGAAGGATTACTTTGTAATAAATGTGTATTTGATGTGAAACTGGAATGAGCGCCAAAAGAAGTTTCAGGTATCGGGTCTTCCAAGTTCTTGGGGTCTTAAAGTTTTTTGTAAGGCATAGCTACTACTTCTCGAAGTTGAAGGATTATTTTGTAATAAAAAATGTGCCTCATCCAATTCTATAATATTTTGTTGTGGTAAAAGACTTTCCTCGATATTCACTTTTGGTATTTCAATATCAAAAATAGTGGAAAGCCAGTGTTTGTTTTTATTACAAAATCGTTTGAAATTCCGTTTACTACTGCAATATAAAGTTCCACATTTACTTAAAAAATTTGAAAGATTGTAATTAAATTCATTGTTTTGGCTATCGATATTGTTCGGAATTCCATTTGGATATAAAGCGTTTAACACGATTAGGCATCGTTCCTCTGAATCGAGATCCAAAGGTCTTTTATGAACCCCGTGCAAATGTGCCTTATCTACCAAAATTTTATAAATTCCCAATTTCGTGAGTGATTTCTTCAGATCCGTGTTCGTGCTTTCGTTGTTAGTCGTTGGAGTTGCCACTCGCTGACCAGCATGAGGGTTGGCGCCCTCATGCCCCCCTTGCATTAAGTCCTCTGGTCGGGGCCCAGAAGGACATCCCCCAGCAGGACGGGTCAGTACCTGCTGAGGCAAAGCAGTGCCATGGGTCTTTGACGGCTCCATGACACCTCACCCCCGCTTCTCCAGATATTATGTATGGAAATTGGGTTTTGACATTCTATCTAACGAGGGCGGACCCCTTCCCAATTCCACATAATATCCTTCATCGAAGATTCATTTTGATGTAAGTGCATGCACTTACAAAACAAAAAAGAATAATAAACAAGATTTGTTACATGATTTGTTAGTTACAGGTGAATCTAATAAAATCGTGTTTGTTAAGACATGATTAGACCAAGGATAATGCTTCAGAAATAGTAATAGGAAATTATAATAATTGAAGAAGCAAATTTATTCCGAGCGAAATTGGTCGTTTGTTAAAGGCGCCTACATTAGTTGACAACCCTAAATTAAAACTTTAAAAATGAATATCTCCGAGTTCCTGTGTTCGTTGCTTCTTATTTTTTTTGTGGTTATACTTAGTAGTGTACTAAACAGTTACACACAAAAATAAAATGCGACCATGTTAAGAATGACCATAAATAAAATTATTATGAAATCATGGAAAAAATAAAATTGACGCCTAGGAGAACGCATTTTTTTATGATAAAATAGATGTAATGATGCATTAAGTTAATGGCTAGCGTGCCATGAAACATTTATTGTAAAATGTTCATTATGAAAGCCTAAAACACGTTTCTATGGTTTCTATGGATTTTTCTCGATTTTCGAAATATTTTGAAAACTATGACACTTAAAACCACGGGGGTTTTAATAGAAGTTTTGTTTGGTTATTATCTTTCTAAAAGCCTCAAAAAATAAGGATGGCCGCAACTAAGGCAAAATAACAGACTGTGCGACGTGACCTAGTACAGTATGCCCTACCTTTATACATACACATGTTGTATATTTACTAAGATTACGTATAAGTTTCTTTGAATGGCAGAGGTCGTGTGTATTTACTTAGATGAGAAACAAGTAGAGGGCATCAGTCAAATATGATCCAAGCAAGGTTTTAAGGAGGACAATTAATGGTATGGTACTATTTGTCATGTGGTATGATTGCAGTTTGTATTCAGAATACAATTGTTTTATGGAATTTCAAGCTGTGTTAATATTGATTGTTGTCATGTCTGTGCATGTTTGCTAGCTCTCATATTAGGTAGAATTAACTTTTATGGAAATACCAACTACAAGTAGTAGAATAGAAGTAGAAGTACAATAATGTTCAAGTGATCTCTAAATCTATTAGCAGTGAGAGGCAGTGATTATATATAGTATTCTAAGGCCTGAATCCTTCTTATTCCGAGAAGGGGCCCGTACCCAGCAGTGGGGCAGTAATGGGCTGGATATTATGTAATACCTCCTTAGATTCCTACATTTGACTTCGAAAACCTGTTTCCCGTGTGCTTCTGTGCTTATTACTCATAAGTCCAACAGTTATTTTTGTTTCAATTGTGGTTGACTTGACAGTAGGTATTTTATGTTTGTAAAGGCACCCACGACACAGCCCATCCTAACGTAACACAGTGACTATAAAGCCAAATACGTTTATAAAAATTCTGACTAAGTATGTCCATAATATTGGTAGTAACAAATGTTAAACAAAACTATAAAACTGTGTAATTACACAGTTTTATAGTTTTGTTTTTCATGAGCTATTTTTTCTTTCCACAATTTATATCTTTAGATTTCGCTTCAAACGCGTAAAATGCATCAAAAATAATAAAATTATTAGTACGGCTAGGCACATCTATACGACTTTGAATTAACTGCAAAGTTAGTCGAGTCGGTTAAGGAACACTGTTTCTTAATAAGATGTCGCTGACGTCACCCAAAGACGTAGTAAGTGGAAGTTAAATTCGATTTTCTTTCCACAATTTATATCTTTGGTAACAATTATCTTAACACTTTGGTTATCTGAGGTAGTTCAAAGCATCTATTTCAATACATAATAATATTAACTTTAATATGAACTCATCAGGTCATATGCTTCCTGGTGAGTCTACTTACAACTGCAGACTCTGGTCTTCAAGTTCTTTTTATATCAATCATCTTTAGGATTCCGTTGCCACTACCTCAAATTCAGTGAATCAGTGAGACTGACCACCGTAAAAACCTAAACATCGTCACCTTATGCCATCATCTTTTAAAAACATCCAACTACCGACTAATTATGCATCAGGAAGTTATTCTCAAACAATCAACACATCACGAGTTATCAAACAGGATTTAAGAACGTTTGATTTAATTGCTTCGGTGATTACTTATTGATCCGCACTAGCATCGAACCTTGACCCGTGTGTACTGCGAATAATTTACTTGTCTATATCATGTTTGTAATGACAGATGAGAGTCGATAAGCAGTAAGTGATCCGTGATATAGACGTGAGCCAAGTTATGATAGGTAGGGCATGTGAAGCGATGCACCTAATCTCGTATCTTGACGTCTTTCATCATTTCAGAATTTATGCTTGAAGGATCATCATCATTTCAGCCGAAAGACGTCCACTGCTGGACATAGGCCTCCCCCAAATATCGCCACAACGACCGGTCCTTTTTTTTTTTTTTTTTTTTTTTCTTTCGTGGGGAAACTCCTCATGGACGCACTCCGCCCGGGGAAGACGGAGCCAGTGTCGGACTCTTACCGACTAAAAACCACCACGTTGTTCCTCTACCGACCCTTGGCCGGGGGCGTGAGAAATACACCCGTATTCGCCAAACCATCCCCGGCAGGTCCCGGCTCGCCGCTAACAGGCGAGCCCCTTCACCCCGTGCGGCACCCACATCGGCCGCACCCTCTTCTTGACTGGCGCGCGCGGAACACAACGCGCCACCGTCACGGGCCTTGACTGGTCGGGCGGCGGGCCACCCCGAGTCCGCCGCCCGCAGGCCCACACCTAGGGTGGCTGGAGGTCGGCATACGCCCTCCTACGACGCCCAGGTCGTCTCCTGCGGATGGGAAGAGAGGTTATTGCCTCTCGAACCCTCTCCGCCGCCTCCTTAGCGAGCATTACATCCTCGCAGAAGGAGACGACGCCTTCCCAAGCGCTCTCGCTCCTGACCATAGACAGAACCACGGCCGGAAGCGAGAGGTCGCTGCCGCCTACTGCAGTAATGAGGTCACGGCGCTGCGCGGCCCAAGCTGGGCACTCCGCCAGTGTGTGCTGCGCCGTGTCCTCTGGGCAGCTCCCGCAGGGCACGCCGCTATTGCGGCGTGCCCTGCGCTGGGTTGCGCAAGTCACTCCTCCCATTCAGCCACTAGGATCTGGTGGACCTCAGTCCGATCAGGCGGGTCCTCACGCTGGTGGTACCTCAGCGCAAGGTCTCTCGCCTCCAGATCCCAGGGCATTGATCCGGCTAGGAGGCTCGCCGCCTCAAAGGAGATCGTACGATATCCCCGTATCACCCTGATGGCCATCGCACGCTGCGGCCTACGCAGCAGCGCGACGTTGCAGCGTGTCAGGGTGTCCGCCCACACTGGCGCCCCATAAAGGGCCATGGACCGTACGATCCCCACGTAGAGCTTCCGGCAGGAGGCGTTTGGTCCCCGCAAGTTTGGGAGCAGCTGCGATAACGCAGCCACGGCCCCCGTTAACTTGGGACAACGACCGGTCCTGCGCTTTCCGCGTCCATCTGATACCCGCGACCTTCACCAGTTCGTCGGTCCACCTTGTGGGGGCCTGCCCACGCTGCGCCTTCCAGTACGCGGTCGCCACTCCAGAACTTTACTGCCCCATCGGCCATCCGTTCTGCGAGCAATGTGCCCCGCCCACTGTCACATAAGTTTGGCAATTCTTCGGGCTATGTCGGTTACTTTCGTTCTCCTGTGAATCTTCTCATTTCTGATTCGATCATGCAGGGACACTCCGAGCATTGCCCTCTCCATTGCCCTTTAAGTGACTTTGAGCATTCTTATCAGGCCCATTGTGAGCGACCACGTTTCAGTACCGTAAGTAATTACTGGCAACCAACACTGGTCAAAGAATTTCGTCTTGAGACACTGCGGTATTTTGGGCGAGAAGATATTGCTTAGCTTCCCGAACGCTGCCCAACCGAGTCGGATTCGACGATTAACCTCTTTCTCGAAGTTGGACCTACCTAACTGGACAGTTAGTCTTAGGTATACATAATCGTCAACAACTTCGAGTGTAGATTCTCCGATGTTTACGGGTCTCGATGTCTTTACAAGACAATAATTAACTTGTACGTTGAAAATTAATCAGCTCTTATAAAGAAACAGTTACCGAAGTACGAAGTATCTCCTCCTGTTTTTCATGTATGTATTTGAAAGTAAATAATATCGTTTGACAAGTATGTTTTATCTTAGAACCACAGACCAGTAAGCCTCAAGACGCCACATGAACAAAGTTTTGCATGAGAAAACAGTCGTAAAATGTTGGCGAGGACCGGGGGGCGGACGGCGCGTTATGATTGGTCGGCTCAAATGTTCGGTGATATGATTGATGCCGCTCGCTGACGGAGTGACGTCCCGATTGGTGACTGAGCGAACACAAATCATATGCAGTGCTACTGCATATGATTTGTGACCGGGAGTATCCGGCTAATAGGCGTCTAGAGGCTTACTGGTCTGTGCTTAGAACACTTTTTTATTTTATTTTAGGTCGCCTCTAAAATGCTAAAATGCTTAACAACTTAACGAAACACCACTTTCCACTATAAAGACAACAGCATTTAAAAAAAAAAACTTCACAAAGACTTTTATAGATGTCTCTTTCCAAATAAACAGCAAAATTTCTGTTTCGTGCCTCGAAAAACCTCACGAAATAATGCTTATAATTTAAGGAGTAAGGACACCACACCTACGTACGTATTGCATCTTGCTTGGACACACTGCGGCACGATTTTATACTGTGTTCGCATTATGCACGAATACATCAATTCGTAGGAAAATTAAATTACAAAATCTCGCTTCTGCTACAATACCTACGAAAGATAATTTCTGTTTTGTGTAGCCTTTAATTTTGCATGCCGTGGCCTGTTATTACTGGTAAACTGACCTTCAACGTAATTGTTTTGTTAGATACCCTTCAATCTAGAATCTTTTTGTTGTTGTTGTGATGTTCCCATCATAATTAGAAATAAATGGAAAGCAGGAAAAAATTGACAGTTACAGCAGTTCAATAAACCGAGTAATTAAGAGGAATTGTTTTATGTCATTTTTAAGTTGTAGTTTTTGTAAGACCAATCTGAAATACCTGTCCGGAAAAACGGCATAACACATTATAGTCTCAATAATTTTAGCAGCCTGAAAAGTTACTATCTCAGGCTACAATATATTTCATACAAACCCAACATACATTAGAAATATCCCATATCTACATATCACGACAGAGCTCAATTTAAGTGACGAGGAGGTCGACAAACGTGAGTACGAAAATAATCGTGCGCATGCAATTCTCAAACGTGGCGGCACGAGTCGGGTCAACGTGTCAGGAAATATGAGCATTTAGTTACGGATCAGCGTCAACGAGATTTGTGAGTCAATGTCGTTGTGTGGTCTACTTCATCATCATCATCATTTCAGCCAAAAGACGTCTACTGCTGGACATAGGCCTCCCTAGTGGTCTACTTAGGAAGACAGAAAAATTGTTAATTTTTGATGAATTTTTAATAAAAATAGAACGTAACGAACTCACCATTTCTCATTAGCATTATCATCAGCCTACATTGTCATATTAGTCCACTGTTGGACAAACATAACATAACATAACATCATGCCTGAATTTCCCCGAAGGGGTAGGCAGAGGTGTAATAGTACACCCACATTTCGCCAGTTATGTTATAGTCCCATGTAATAGGGGGCGAGCCTATTGCCATTAACCGGGCACAAATCCAGACTCCGGGCTGCTACTGAGAATTTCCTAATGAAAAACCCAATAACACTTTGCCCGACCCGGGAATCGAACCCAGGACCTCACGCTCAGCAGTCGCGCTTGCAACCACTAGACCAACGAGGCTGCAATAGCCTCTCCAATAGCATGCTACTGACATCGATCCTCGGCCACTCTGATCCAGCTGCTACAGCCGCTTTGCTAATATCTTCGTTACACCGAGCCTGAGAGCATCCTACCCTTCGCTTTCGTTTGCCGATTCGCGGTCTCCACTCGTGTACATCTACCCCGACGGGTATGATACCATATTCTCGGTTTGTCTTATTCATTTGTTTTGGTTTTAAGACTCTTGTTGAAAAATCACTCTCAACGTTGAAGAACTTCATTTGATAATTTTCATAAACTAGTATGTCAGGTGATGGGGAGATAGAGAGCTTGTTATTACTTTGGGTTTAAGAGAGTACAAAAATACTTCTCTCATCTTGTTTTACAACTCATGGATTACCTGCGTGTAGACAATTAGGTATGTCCCTCAAATGATCTGCAGTGATGTCTTGCTATTATTATGTTAATCTCTTCTTGTTAGCCTCTTCTTTCTTTCTATCAAAGGGCCCATGCTTCTCTTCTACTATTCTAGATGCTATGAGATGATTCATTATCTTCATTTTCCTTGTCTTGATGATAAAGTGTGAGAAGGGAAGACAACCCATTCCCTATCCAATGAGCCATTTTTCTGCTGTCTGGACAGTGATTGTGTTAATATTGTATTTATTACATGATTACAGTTTTATTATTGCTTGGCCTTGTCTTCTTTTACCGTTTCAAAAGTGCGTTACACCCGCTCACTTAATTGTCCCACTAGTACCGTTATTGATAATATGAGTAAAGAACTTAAAAATCGATTAAAACATATCGCTAATTATCACTAGCTGGTCACGAAATGAATATTTTTAGACATGCATGATGTTTGGAATTAATTCAATATTCAGTTTTTGTTTATTTTTTATTAAGTTAATTAAGTTAATAACTGAACTATTAACAAGTTTTTATGTGGTTTAATGCATTCGTGTTCCAAACATTTATTTTAGATTTCCGTTTTCATGCAAAAAATGCAGATTATATTTTTCGCAGAATTGCTACCATCTTTATTTAAATCGTGTCAGCATGATATTTAAAAACTCATAAATTCTTTATAGACTAAGTCATCTCAAATCGTGACCCTTTTTAGGGTTCCGTAGTCCTACAAGGAACCCTTATAGTTTCGTCATGTCCGTCCGTTTGTCCGTCTGTCCGTCTGGCCGTCTGTCCGTCTGGCCGTCTGTCCGTCTGTCCTAATCCTTTACAGCTTAATAACTTCTACATTTATAAACATAAGTAAATGAAATTTTGTTAAAAAATGGTTTAGATATAGATCTCAATTTTAAAAGAATAAAAAAATCTTGATAACGTATTTTAGGGGTGGCGCCCATACATGTGAAATGGGGATGAAATATTTTTTTTCGCTGCACCCCCTCGTGTGTCATTGAATAGGTCTACTAAAATAAAGGTAATGTTTCATACATAACTTTTTTATCAGGTATACCATCTGCGAAATAAGTTCGCCAAAGTGGCTTGCAATGTGTCCCCCTCCCAGCCATTTCTAAACTATGCAACGTAGAAACTCATAGTCTTCCACATTGATAGAACTTTGTAAAAACTCTCTTTTAAAATTATTTCGAGTATAATAGTGATTATAAATTTTTGAGTTATAGTGAGAAAACTGAAAAATACTTAAGACGTCCTAGTTCATAGGTCATTAACCTTAGAGAAAAATGATCTTAGCAAATAATGCTTCTTTAGTTACTTTCTATTTAAAAAAAATCCCAAAAAGAAACTTTGTGTTATATTGATATGACACACTTCTTAAATTTAGCGCTAGGTGGCGATGTTTGCAAAAACTAAAATAGCAATGATTAATATTCGATTTGATTCGTTTGTAATTAGACCTACTTAAGGAACCCTATAATACTGAGCATGGCCCGACATGCTCTTGGACGGTTTTTTTATTAAACATTTGATTGGTTTTACTCAGAAGAAACAAAAAGTTAAAAGAGTCCAGAGTATTTTTATTTTTTCGGGCTTGCGTTTGACCGCCACCTCACCTAATGTTAAGCGATGGTGCGGTCGACGATGGTACACGCAATTCATCACTTTTGGGACTTTACTCATGGTCATCACAGTCAGTGATAGTGATGACCCATGACTGGGTTATAACTTATTATGAGAATCCCCCACAATAATCAAATTCAAATAATTTATTTGCAACTAAGTGAAAAATATAAGTTCTTATTTATGTAAATACATTAGGAGGCACTTAAAACTTAGCAACCATACTTGATTATAGTTTTATTACCAACTAACCATAGAAATATAAGTCTATGCAACTAACCTTAGTTCATATGTGGTAAAGTGCTACCAAACATCGTGATGTGCAGTGCTCGACGTAGGCGATGACCTAGCAATCCTAGCATTCTGTGAATAACGCACAACCGTGGTAGGTATAGTCATTACGTTTGATAGCATCTTAGGCACGACAGCTCTTAAATGTCGTGCGGGAATACTCACTTAGGAGGCTGGTCGGAATATGATGTCAACAGTGTTAAGGTAACTTTGGTTGCCAGTGATAGCCTAGTGGTTGAACGCTTTGAACGATGCCTTCAATGCAGGAGGGTCTGAATTCGAACCTGGCCAGTACCCACAGAAAAATATAGAATGGTTGTAATCACAATTTTACTTGTGGTTCATGCGTGACAACTTTCGAACAAACTACGTCTCCCATATTGACGTCATATATTAAAAAAAAAAAAAAATAATCAAAATAAATGTACTTTACAGCTTTTGTTTCTGCAGTTAGAAACAGCACAATAAGGCATTTTAGCGGGTTTTTGTTACATTATTTACAAAAACAAGTCATAAGGCGTATTGAGAAAGGCTTTGAAATGAGCTGCACTATGGTTAAGACTGTTGGCACGCACCCAGCCCACTTGGCCATTCTATCTATTTCTGTGCCAGCACCTCTGACTTTTTAAAATCCATGTGCGGATCAGAATTTGATTATCACTTGCTTTGAATCCTTTTTTGACGTCAGCATCTTTAATCGCTTCAAACTGGCTTGCACGCACTCTGGCCAGTAAAAATAACCTCATCTTTTATATGAATTTGTTCAACAAAATTCAATCATCATCCAATTTAAAAATAAGAATGATTCAAAAGCAACATTGCCCCGATTTAACGCTATTCAGTAACTTACCATTGTGAAAATAAGAATTGCGTAATGTATAAACTATTATTTTGCTGATTGTTTAAATATTTGTTCGTGTTGTACATGGCGTGTCGCTTGAATTGACGATCCTACCACTTTATAAGGGATGAAACCATAGAAATAGAAATAATAAAATAATAGAAATGTTATCTACTGTCTTTCACTACGGGAACGCATTTCGCCGGTTTTCCGCCATCACCACATATATACAGTCACCCCGACCAAGCTTCTAGCATTCAATGCAATATAAATTAAGCCTAAAACAGCGGATATGCAGCGGATTGTTTTATGCTGCAAAATACAATAAATAATAATATAAAAAAAATATTCACAAAAAGTTTTACATTGAATATCTGTAAAGTCCCTGACTTCTGAGCTAGGTAAAAATCTGTGTTACAGAAGTCAGTGTCTTCTCCCATTAGTTTAACACAAATAGTAAATAATAATAACAGTTTACAAAATTTATTTGAACTGTGGACTATGTGTTGTGTGAGTGTGTGAGCGGTGTTCGTGTAGGTGTGGTGTGGGTGAGTGTGAGTATGATGGATGACACAAAAAGAAATAAGGAAAACGCGAGAAAAGAGATCATAACATAGTAAAAGCTGGCAGCTGACTTTCTAGTACAGTCTAACAAAGCAATTAGTATACAGGGTCGCCAGATATAGATGAAGATTTCTCAGGAAGTTATTATAGACTGGTTTGATTAGGGTTTTGTATAAATACAGTTTAACTTTGTCCGTTATTAAAATGATATTTCACTCGAAAACATCCATAATCTTCTGAGAAAACTTCATTTATATATCTCTACTCTGTATACCAATTGCTTTGTTAGACTGTACTAGTGAATAGACAGACACAGGAGAATTTTATGGAGAACTAGCCAATGCCAGTGGCTTCGCCCGCATGTAATTCGGTTATTCACTAATGTAATCGCACATAATTCGGGAACTGTATCTTACCGGGATAAAAAGTAGCTTATATATGATTGATAGACAAACAAAAAACTAACATACATACTTATGCATTTATAATATTAGTCATACATTCAGCAATAGACACTATTATTATGGGAGAATGAAAGTTATAATGTGAACCTACACTATAGCTATATTGTCAATATTATAATGCATACGATTTACAAATAGTATTGGCAATAGTTCCATGCATATGCACCTAATCTAATGAAACAGTCACACGATATGTCTTATCGCCTTTTCCGGGTAAATAGCTTTTACCTACAACATTGCCTCATAATTTTTTCATCACATAGCAACTCGTACATATTCAACCATTTGGTTAATATTGTGTTAGAATTAGAACTACCATTATTCATATCAAATCAAATTAATCTTTATTTGTGAACATAGGTGTAGATGGTGAGATTTGTAGCAATTTGATGTTATTGGGACTTGGGACGTTAGAAATTTAATGTTGACAACTCTTATTTTTGATATTACCGCGTCGCTGCTTTTGATAGTTTCATTTTGTGATTAAGATCACCAGTTTCATTAAAAAGCTTTCGACTTTTCACTCAAAATATTCGCTTACAATCTTAGTATCTACAATAATTTATATAAAATGTAAATATGTACAGTATAAATATAGCTTGCAACAGATTATTAGATAGTTTGATTATAAGATCAGTTTTTCCACTTCTAAGTAATATTTAAGAGGCTGATAACACCTAAAAAATCAGACCTCTGCGGTCACTGTCGTTTCGTACAGAACTGAAAGAGAGGCAAAGAGCCGAGGGACGTCGGATACGCCGCTCAACTTGAATGAAAATTAACAATATATTTTTTTAATAAAAAACTAATAGCTTATTTGAAAAACAGAAACAACAAATGTTTAGATTATTGTCTTTCTCAAATGTTTTCTTAATTTTATTTATAATAATTAGTAAATAATAGAGTTTGTTTGCTTTAAAGCATGTTTTAAGAGGTTAGTTTACAATTATTTTCTATCGAGAAAACTTCAAGAAAACGTGTTTTGGGCACAATACAGTTTCAGAAAATACGATCAAGATTAACATATATTTTTTTCACTGCCACAAACTGAATAGATACAGCTAAAAATGTTTTTAAAAAAAGCCTATTTGGGGTATTTGGCTGTTGTCAGCGTCTTAAGGCTGTATTCAGACGGTCTGCATTTGAACTGCAAGCTAGTTGTAAAATAGCGGTTTTAGTGCAGTTGATATAACTAAAATGTCAACCGTTGTCGACACTTGGATAACCTCTGATACTAATTGAAAAATAAGCGACTGGAATTCTTTATTTGGAATTCTTGAATTTCTTTGTCTTGATCTAGATTTGCGACATCATCAGTTGCTAAGCTTCTTCCGAAATGTTCCGGATTTATTTCCTCAGTTTGCTCATTTCTGCTCGGTCCGTTTAGTCACAGGCTTGCAGTGTGTTGCTTCACTGCCCCTCTTCTTTCAAGAATGATTTCACGCTTATAAAAACACTGTTTGATACGGGTCTCTAATTTGGTTGCTAAATCGTTTTTAATGGATTATTTTTGTCGAAGGCAGAAGCTGGAACTTTTGTTTTATTTTTTACTTATTTAAAAGTGCGAGGAGATGTTATTTTTGATGATCTATTTTCCCTTCTTCTCAAGACGTGTACTGGGCTCTGTAGGTACCTACCCTAGTAAAATACGAATTATTAATATTAAATGATTGTGTGAATTACAATTGTTAATTGATATAACAGGCGAGGTAGATAAGGCACAAACGTGTAATGGTGTAATAATAGAACAATCTAACATGGTTGCAGGTGTTTTGGAAGACACACCTGGTATCCCAGCTATGCAAGACAAACCAAAGTATTTTGACATAGTGTAGGTGTTTAGTGTTAATTCCGACAAAATATTAATAAAAAATATTAGAAATGTATTAACTTTTACATGGGACTATAACATAACTGGCGAAATATGAGCGTACTATACACCTCTGCCTACCCCTTCGGGGAAATACAGGCGTTATGTTATGTTATTACAAATCTGAAAGTTTGTGAAGATGTTTGGATGTTAGTTACTCAATCACGCTATATGGGCTAAACGAATTTGGATGAAATTTGGCATACAGATAGAACATAAACCGGATTAACATATATATAGGCTACTTATTATTGGATGCGCCTGCGCAACCTGCTCGTGAGCGAATATTTGTTTCCACAATTTATATCTTCATATAAGCTACTTTTTATCCCTGGAAGATGACCAGTTCCCGAGGGATGCGTGATAAACAACATTTACGCGGGCGAAGCCGTGGGCATAGGCTAGTTATCTTTGGCGGAAATAACACTAAATATATCATCATCATTCATCATTTCAGCCGAAAGACGTCGACTGCTGGACATAGGCCTCCCCCAAGCAGCGTCACAACGACCGGTCCCGCGCCTTCCGCATCCAGCGGACTAAATATATAGTAACTTCATATTTTGTAATGGATTTCCTCAAAGTAACGGCTGATTCCATAATTTTTTAATCAGCAATACATTTGCCGAAGTAGTATTAGGAATATTCTCATAGATACTTTTACTACAAGATGGTATGGCCATCCATCTTAGTAGGTACTATTAGATATTCTGTGACCATCCATACCCTCTTTTAAGAACTTATAATAATGATTACACCAATAATGATGAACTACGAAATATATTGAACATCTTACAAACTAAGCGTGAACCTAATCCTAAATCACAGCTGAACTGACAAACCGAAACAAACATCTTTCACGTCAAAGGCACAAAAAGCGAATCCTCTTAGCAAATAATGACGGCATCACGAGCCATCGTAATTAGTGCTGTAAAAACAAATTTTCGAAGACGCTGCGCTGGTGGCAAAAAGCACGCGTCGGTAAGGCCATTGGGATCCGTCTGTTATAATTGTGTTCAGAATATATTCGAAACGCTGCGAGAATGCTGATTAAAATATCCTGTGTTGTATGAATATTAATTAATATGTATTGTCAAGCATTTTGCTGGAAGTTGTATTGAGATTTTGTTGGGTGTTATGCAAAAAAACCTTTATTTATTCGCATGAAGCATGAACCTATACCAGTCGTTCTTTGGATTATAAAGTAAGACTACGATATGTAGCTAACCAAATATTGAGATGAATAATTAAAATACAATTTGAGATTCACACGACAGAGTAGTTCCTTAAATATTTTTTGTTTAATCCGGATTAAGTAAAAGGAAATAAAAACTAATACGTTAGGTTATTCATAGTGTTTAATATCATGGATAAAAATTAAATACAATAATGTAAATTAAAATATGCTAACTACGGGAAAAACTTGAGGAAAACAATAACTACTGAATGTAAGTAAATACAAAATAAGTAGGTAAAAAAAATACAAAAAAATTAGACATTTTAATGGAAACATAGTACCAGAAGTAAAAAAAATACGGTTCCTGGATTCTGCAAAAAAAGGTAGGTAACCTTTTTAAGAATTATTCTTAAAAAGGTTATCTTTTTATAAGAATTTAGGTATGTTTTGGTAAAAACGATGTAGAATTAATGCATTTTAAATAGATAAAAAATAATAATTTATGCTATGCTTTATTTTTTTTTCGTTCTAAGACCGTAAATCTACATTTGGGTCATCTTAACCTTTACGTGATTTAATATCAGTGTCACACATAAATAAAGTACTAAACCTATCCATGTTATAAAATAATGCTTGACTAAACCTTGATCTAAGTTGACTGTTAGATTAAAACCTTAAAACAATTCACAACATTATTGTTTTGCTGAAGTATTATATTGGTACTTAACATTCCGTTCGACCTCCATTTAAGTTAATATTAAAGATAGTCAAACAAACAAATAGGATTAGGTATATTCCCACGTTTTTATTGAAGACTTGTAACTTGTGTCTTTTAAGCCGAAATACGTAATAATAACTAATTGTAATAGGCATTTGAATTTATTATGTTAATATTAGTGGTTTCTTAGTTATTTTTGATGCTTTGAGAACAAGAAGATTTAAATAGTTATTTATTATAAACTGGCCGTTTTGACAGTCTAGCAGTATTATTGTGTTCTGTGATTCTAAGTTATTATTTTGATTCGTGCTTTAAGCCGTAGTGTTCTGTATGGGTTTTTAAACTAAAATGATAACTAACACTTATATTAGTATATGTCACGGGATATTTAGCATGTAAATCCTTTTCTATGGGTTCCTGATCCTACTGCTCTGGTTAACTTTATATAAAATTATTTCGTTCAATTGTTGCAGGTACGTCAGCATCTACAGGTTTTGCCAGAAAATGAGGTTTGAAATCATAATCAGGCGAATCAAAATCCTATTTGGCGTTCGGCTAGTTTTTACAGCAACACAGATTTCGTAAAAAAAGAAATCTGATTCAACAGACATACAATACGTAAATTTAGTTTTTGTGATCATTTTGTAAATTACTGTCAGGCAGTGGATGGAACGAATCCTACGTCTGTGAAATGGATGGCAAAATCTCTGTTACTAACGAGTTAACAGAATTTTTTAATGGAAAATCGTTGTTCCGATTCTACATGTTTCCAACTGGTTTTGGAACTGAATTATGGGAAATCTTGGGAGTCCATATTTAAATTCTGAAAATATATAAATTAATAGTTTTGTAAATAGAGTACAGGATTAATTATTTCCAATTTAAGTATTGTCAAAATAATGAACCTACTTAATCCCAATGGTTACTGTTATTCTTGTGTTCAGAATAATGAGAAGATTTAAATCTTTGCAAGATTTAAAACAGCTATAGAAGATCTATAATTTAAACCATTTCAGTTAAAATAAAACTGCACACATTAAAGTGTTTAACCAAACACTAAAGTAAGAAGCTATTCAAACACTGACCTTATGTATTAGCGGTGCAAGGAGGTCGTTATTTGTTTAGAGGCAGCTACGTGATTGTCATGGAGGAAATTCATTCATAGTCTTTAGTCTTGAGGTTCACGCTTGAATTAATGTGTTTACCTCCATCGCTTTGGCCTACATAGTGATAGTGACAAATAACAAGCTTAATGTTAGAAGTGTTAATGGTTCTTGCAATCGTGTTTACGATCCTTAGATGCAAAAAGGTCATCCGGTTTTTCGATTAGAAGAACAGCTTGAATAAATTCTTAAAAAGTATTGGAACAGCTACCTTTCGATTAGGATTTCAAAAAATAACGGTAGGATAAAGTACTCTTCAAAATTACAAAAGGGTTCTTGCCTATTCATTTAATGAAAGTTAACATTAACGTTCTACCCATTATGTACAATTTTATAACAATTCCATAAATAAGTATTAAATAGAATCGCATACAAGTACTAGCAATTTACAGACGTGCGTAAGAATGATTAGATGTAATAATAAGTCCTGCATATAATTGAATAAACATGCCATGCGTCTATTGTGTTTACTTCCTTCACGTGGATATGCCTCAACTAATTACTTGGGTTGTTATACCACTACTTATAATACCTACCTGTCATTAGGGTTGTCAAGAAAACCGGCGATAAAAGCTGATTCTACTGGTCATTGACAAACTTTTGACATTTGTTATACCCTAAACAAGCACGCATGTCCTATCCGGATTTTGCATTTTTTTCTGTTAGACAACTATGTTAATTATATCAAATGTTAATTACGTCGTCAGGTTGAAGCTGAATTTATGCAACTTTGTTAGGCTTGATGTCTGGTATAACCGGATTCGGTTGAATATCAAAAAATATTTATTAGCATTGTTGTTAATTACTTAAATATAGGAAGATATGTAAAACCTGTAGCTGTCATAATGCCGTCCGTTAGCGAAATGTCTGGCTAAGACACCATACCAATGTTGAATCTGGCAACCCTGTCTTTGGCAATAGATCTGTTTCCTATAGCCTGCGGCTAGTGTCTTATTGTGATATTACTATATGTTTTTATATAGTAATTATGATTGTAGTAGTGTTATTGATTAAAACTAAGAAGAAAAAATGTTGCAAAATCATTTAATATCTAGCAATTGTAATTTTCATTATGTTTTTGTTTGACCCTGCTGCGACGTTTCTTCAAATGAGTATGTGACTACAGGTAATTTATTAATATTAAGAACCAACCTAACAATTTTAAGTTTCTTTAAAGCATATTTTATGTCTTTATAGTTGAACACTAAAATATCGATTTAATTCTTAGAGTCGATGCAAAGATTTTGTATGGATTTTAATTATTTATTTGTGTTTAATTTATGTGGATGATTTGCAAATGTATTGAAACTATTTATTTTGTTTCCTTTCAAGTAAAAATAATATATAATGCTTGAATAGTTAGAATTGAAAACATTAAATACTATTCATTTTGTACGATCCACATACGCCTAAAGAGCTGCCACAGTTTCTTTAAATCGACAGAGGCGCTACAAGGTTATCAAATTGAGGCCCGTCGAAAACTGTGGTTGGAAAAATTACCTCCACCCGCTAATTATATCCAACCCAGTGAGAAGCTCCCTGCAGGTCATAATCTCCCCTGGTTTACATGGAAGTCCCTAAACCGTCTGTGGACCCAGGTAGGCAGATGTAAGCTGAACATGAGCAAATGGGGCTACGTTGACAAAACGGATACTGCTTGTACCTGTGGCATTGATCCTCAATCAATGCCACATCTGTTATCTTGCTTTCTTTGCCCTTACACCTGCACATTCAGCGATTTGAACAATGCTACAGACAATGCAATTAAGGTGGCCAATTTCTGGGCTAGCAGGATATGCATATTGTACCATCGACACGAAGAAGAAGAATGTTGTACGATTTTATTATTCTAATTTGAATATTTGCTAAAATAATGCATTAGTGTCAAATACTTACATAAGTATTAATCAATTAATTTATGCTTAAGTGTACATTTGCATTAGTTGATTTTTCATCAGGCTCTCAAAGTAATAAAAAGGTTTAATCCATACTAAGAAGCCGATTCGAAATGCCATTAGTAACTTTGCATTTTTGTTTTTCTTTTGTACCTGAGGTCTTCGCCCGTGCCTTATTATTTAAGTTTGGGCAGATATTTTAAAACAAGTGACTTCACGTGGATCTTCTTCGAGGAAGTTTTTGTTATTCATCGATATCCAAATATTTTTTATTATTATTTATCAATAACAACAATGTTTTTCGTAGATCCTTTTTAAGTACCTTTTTATTAATCTTAGATAAAAAAAGATGGTTAATGGTTGGTGGTTGATGGTTGGTTCTATGGTTCGCTTTTTGACGTAACCTCCTCCAAAGTAGAAGTAAAAATAAATAAAAATCCCAAGTAATAATCAAGTCCCAAACAGCATGCAACACTGTAAAAGATAATGATATTGTGAGTGATTACTGCGTGCATCGAAACGGTTTTAATTAATAATATTGTACGGTAGATTAAAATATTTTTTAGAAATATCTGTAAAGACGCTTGTCATCTCAGTCTACCTGCGACCACGAAATGCTGCAAAGCTTTCGAAACTTCAGGAATACCAATTTAAATAATGTACGCGATTTAATCCGGTTAAACTTTGTTTTATTATAATGTGTAGTGATCGCGAAAACCTAAGAAGTTATTAAAGTAGAAGTAGCTTACATTCTCGTTAAATGGATTGTTTAACTGTGTTAGGACTGCGAGTGACTTCCTCTCATAGCATAATTTCCCTTCTAAACTTATTTACGATCAGAAATTGCTGCCTACACTCACGTAAATGTATTCCTTGGAGTTTGGGTCTGAGATTTTAACAGAACAGATAAAAATTCACGTCACAGTATGTTATGACTTGACACAAGAGGTCTTCGCCCGTTCGTTCAATATGCAAATATTATGCATATTATTAAACCCGCATGGTCATCTTAACAACGTATCTTACTTTCGCTTTTTCGTTTCAAAACGATATTCAACAATTTTACCAGAAGTGACATTTTGTTGTGCTCAAAACAACACTATCGTCTCGATTTGTCAATGTATTATTTATTATATCGAGAGTAATTTATCGATTTTCTACGGATCATTCAGATTGAATATAGATGTTCGAATCAATTTTTAATGCTAGACTTTCGATTGCTGAATATTTAAATGCAGTGTTGCGTTGTCTGTTAATGAAATGTGTAATCAGAGAGAATGTAGGTTTTTGTTTAAATATTGCATTGTTGTTTAATGGCAGCTCGTTTCTTCTCGTAATGACGGCGGGTGTTCAAATTACATATATTTATCTTCTTTTTCTCTCAACTTAAGCAAAACTTCAAGCTGTATGAACACTAATTCTATTTACGGTGTTCAAACCGCAAAAAGTTCAAAGGCCTTTTTTGCTGAAGAGTCTTTAAGAGTCCAAATGGACAATCCAATTCCTCAGACTAAAAGAATAAGATAGATGGAGCGCGCACAGTGACTGAAGCAAGAAAAAGGATTACTAAATAGCAAAGGAGTACTATTCCACCATGTCTGTCCAAGGACCGATGGCCGCTGGAGCAGACGTGTCCTTGAGTGGAGACCGTAAATCGGCAAACGTAGCGTAGGGCGCCCCCTCGTCAGGTGGACCGACGACCAGAAGAACGGGAGCTTGCATCAATCTTATTATTTTGGTCTGAGGATTAGACACACGCTCCCGAATCCCGATCGCGGCTCGCCAACTCTGCGGGTGGAATAGTACTCCTTTGTTATTTAGTAATCCTTTTTCTGGTTTCAGTCACTAGTTCTACGCACTCCGTCTATCTTATTCTTTTGGTCTGAGTCCAATTCATGTTTTATAAAAATAGCATAGGTACACCACAGTTTCTCTAAATATTTAAAATAATTTTAGTACCTTAACGCAGGACCTATTGATGAAATATCGCAGTGTTTTATAAATTTTTAACTTTATCAGACTGAAGTCTAATGAATATATTATAATAAAGATGAAATACCATTAACTATCCTCATTTATCAATCTTTTTTAACTAGCTGCGCATTGACAGCTTCATTGACCGTATCTTGATAATGCCATCAATCAAGAAACATTTCTGCCAGCACTTTACAAAGGAAATGTTTTTACAGTCATTTTGAGCATCACGCTAAGCGATCATTTAAGCTGGTTATAACGTTGGCGCAATGTGACAAATGTTGGACATTGTTTGATGCCGATCGATGGCCAGCTTGTTGTTGGGCCCATTCTGTTGTACATCCGTTTGCAGATTGTGAGGACTTTGAGTAGACTTCAAGAGTGGGTATACCACTTGGATTTTTTTATAAGTGCATCATAGCCTATGGTTGAATGTGTACGGTAAATGGCAATATTTGTCCTCAACTTTATCAGTATCATCGATGAACAGGTAAACATTCAACATACATTTCTGCCTATCCGGGAAATTTGTGATGGTGACAGTAACATGCAAGAAGTCTTGTATTTGAAAACAGCAATGTATGCTATCCACTCTAAAAGTTAGACATAGTTATATTTAGCTCTTTATATCAGCATGTTTTGTATAAGGATCATTCCGAGAAATTATTTGACGTTGTTTTTGAGGACTTGCTTTGAAATGTCAAACTTTTTTTTTGGTTCTCTTTAAATGCTAACATGGTTTTCTTAAATGTGATTACGTCACTATTATTTACAGGATGACTGACCTGCATGATAACAATCACAGAGGTGTTTTTTATTTGGCAATATAAATTGTACGGTCATACCATGGACGAATAAAAAATGGACGATTTCTCGCTAAACAATAAGTGAAGCACCGTTAGTACGGCTTGCTAAAAAGTACGGGCTAGATTCACACCTATAGTAAGACAAACAGCCGCGATTACGCAACAAATCTTGTGTGACGGCGGTCGATGTCGTAGTATCACAAATAAAATAGCAATAATATTTGGTGTGTTGAAATGCTGTCGATATTTTTCCCTAAACCCATAGCGGGGGTTTAGGAAAAAAATAAGTGCTTCAATCTTTTCATAGCGAGATTCTGTCCGCCTTTTTTTATTCGTCCGTGGATCATAAGTGGTTTTACGAATACGAAGTTTCTGGTTTTATATTGCCTTAATTTGAGAACATAAGATGGGTCTATGATGTAATTATTAAACCACAAACATCAGTCAATATTAACAAATATGTTATGCTTATCAACAAGTGTCGAAGAACACATGTTTCACAGTTTTTTATTCAAAATCGTGATGGTAAGCAATCAAGAGCTAATAAATAGTTTTTGTATCTTCAATTTACTTAATGATCTTTATTACAGGCGTAGGAACATCTTCATACTTTTTACTGTAACATGTGACTCCTCACGTGGAATTAGAGGTGGCTTTAGGCACCACGGAATAGGAAGGCACATAAAGGCAGTATGATGCGATGCGATGACGCACAAAATATAAATATTTATTTAAAATTTATATAGATTCACACAACTATACATTAATGGAGACAAAATTAACAGTATTTAGTACAATGGTACTGCTTCATCATCATCATTTTAGTCAAAAGACGTCCACTGCTGGACATCCATTATCGCCACGCTTGGCAGGAGGGTACTGCTTATTTCAAAGAAATATAAAAAGGGTAAAATATTCAAAGAAATATCGTTCGTTCGTTGTTCATAAATATCGTGTCACAGAACTCTGCACAGAACTGTTAGTAGGTAATTAAATGTAAAATGTAAGTATCATGTGGCCATTAATGTTTATACAGTAATTCTATATATCCCTGCCTATTTATTGTCTAGCACTATAAGTCTGTCATGCTCACTTAAATGTCATGCTGATGGTGGCGTTAGTGCCCTTCAATAGTGATGGCTGATGCTCGCGTCATGCTCTGAACGGGTGCCGTCTGTCGGGACAGGTCAGCTCCTATATACTATGGCAACTCTTTTTAGGTTTATTTCTAAAAGCAATATTCTCACTTTTAACGTTTTTGTTTATTTCTGACATTAACCTAAATTAAACTCACATTATTTGAATGAATTTGCTGTAATAAACCTACACATGTAGCTTTACTTCATAAAACTATTATTTTATTTTATTTAACACATTTGTGTTTGGAAAAAATGGATCTGACAACGCTAGTCACAAATCAGTTTTGAAAATGTTCTTGGTCTTGAACTCATATCTTGTTAATGACCAGTAAACGCCTCTTCAAGCTACACAATAGCTCAACGGCTGTGTTTAATCCTTCCAAAAAAAAAACAAAACAAAATTAATATTTTTATCAAGATGGATCTCTGGCGAAGCTACCATTCAAATGCTTCCATAGATTTTTTTCTGACCATGGCATTGAAGCCCACATGAGTATATGCATGTTTCATTACTTAATTGTCTCAAGCAAAAACTTGAATAATAGATACCATTATTTTTAATATAAAAGAGCAATTAAAACGCCTACGTTATATTATCTGTGCAAACAGTATATGAAATAGTTCTTTAGTTTTGTGCCTCAAGCGTTGATATAATTATGATGTTTAATATCAGAATAACGTCTTGATTTTTTTGATAGTGAATAGAATAGCAAATAAAATAAATAATTATATGTAAATAAACTTGATTTCCCGTCATGGGAGCTGATCGTCTTGTGCAGATGCTAATATGTACTACGGTACTACTTAAAAATGCCACTGACAAGTACATGATAAATACAGCCTTATTCAGTACCTATGTCTGTTAAAAAAATATTAGTGAGGTGATAAAATCAACAACCTCTGATAGATGGCTCTTTTATAGCATTTGGAATCAGTTATCTTACAAGAATGTCTTACATTGCTCGCAGAACGGATGGCCGATGGGGCAGTAAAGTTCTGGAGTGGCGTCCGCGTACTGGAAGGCGCAGCGTGGGTAGGCCCCCCACAAGGTGGACCGACGACCTGGTGAAGGTCGCGGGAATCCGCTGGATGCGGAAGGCACAGGACCGGTCGTTGTGGCGATGCTTGGGGGAGGCCTATGTCCAGCAGTGGACGTCTTTCGGCTGAAATGATGATGATGATGACAAGAATGGACGGCAGTACGATTTACAGTTGGACTCAGCTGTCATACAAGAATGGATGGAAGTACGATTTAAAAGACTCAGTTTTTCAATTTCAATTTTTCACGACGTCTGGGGTCTAGTGGTTCGAGTGTCGGATTGCTGATCACGAGGTTGTGGGTTCGATTCCCACAGGACACAAATATTTGTGTAATGAACATGAGTGTTTGTGTTGGTGTGGGTGTTTCTTATTTAATAAAAGTATGTATTTACAAAAGAAAAAGTCTAATAAGTATTATATACATTGTCTAGTGCCCATAGTACGGTCGACCGCACGTCGGTGGTAACACTTTGATATTAGCAGCATCTTTATTTCGTAAGCAGTAAGGGTGGTTTTCGAATTGAATTGTTAACACTGTCATGCAGTCGACTGTACAAGCTCTGCTTAGTTTGGGACTAGTGGCAGGTGCTGTGTACAATTTCACAAATATTTATTAGCTATTATTAAATTAAAGGTTAATGTCAATTAACCTTACGCTTCGCAGTGCTTCGGGGGACGGACGACCATGTCAGGGCGTTCCACACCAATCAAGCTATGATAAGCGTATAGTTTTCGTAGTATCATGTAATTTTTTTAATATAATAATATCAGATTGTGACTATAAACGCTCGTATCGCCATCCAATACTATAAAATATATATATATATATATATATATATGAGGGGCTCGTAGCGATGCAACGACTGCGCGGATTGTACGAACTGCAAGGTTAAGCTGCACTTGCCGCAGTCAGTCTGTGGATGGGTGACCGCTTCGTTACACATCGAAACCCCTCCGTGCCTCGGAGAACACGTTAAGCTGTCGGTCCCGGTTGTCATACGAATATCTATGGCAGTCGTTACGGGTAGTCAGAAGCCTGAAAGTCTGACAACTGGTCTAACCTCCGAATGTCAGTATTACCCAGTAATTGGGTTGCGGGGGTCTGATGGCAGTCGCTCCGTGTAAAATACTTATGTTCAGCCGCATCTGGCTAGACTGGAAGCCGACCCCAATATAATTGGGAAAAGGCTCGGAGGATGATGATATATATATATATAAAGAATATATATATATATATATGTATACAATGACTGATGAACGGTCACAGGGAATCACATTTACAGATATATTTTCAAATTCTTGTGCTTGTTAGTATTTTTTTATAGATCGTGAGGAAACTTGCACACCTGAGATTACTCCATACTTCTCGATGGTGTGTGTTTCATATATATAAAAGTACTCTGTGGTGTGTGTAGTACACCAACCCGCAGTCAGGTGCATGGTATGTGCGTGAGCGCTGGTTTGTACACGGAGAAACACGGTTTTGTTGGCTTCACTATGATTGTTCTCAGCGCTTCGTCTATATTTTTTACTATGTTTGTCAATGAGGCATATAATATGACAATATAATCTTTTTCACATAGAACGGTACGGTGACAGCAGGATAGAATGATGCCTTATGAGTAAGTGTAAAAGAGACTTCACCACAAAACAAAGTTACTATACTTACGTCAGTATACAAATGTCTGCCACAAAACATATGTATTTGGCACCTGTACCAATGCTATGTGAAAAATATTGTAGTCAATTAACAAGTGTCTAACCCAGAAATTAAAGGTTAATATCAATTAATCATATGCTTCTCAGTGCTTCGGGGACATGTGACCATGTCAGGGCGTTCCATACTAACCAGCTATGAATGGTATAGTACATAGGATTGAAGTCACGAGTAACCGTCACGACCCAATACTTCCTCGTTGTATAACGATTTGTTAACTTTGAATGTATAATCGGCGAAATTTTTAATGTTAGCGACTGTGTGAATAATTGATCGAGTGATTCATTGACGCCCATCATTTGAGGCGGCTATACTTTATTAGGAACTTGTTATTTTCTTAGAAAAACAACAAGATTTTAAACATATGTATTTCAACGTCCGTTCCGTGTGGTGCCGGACGTAAAGAATTGCACCACCCTATATCTTCTCATGGGTGTCGTAAAAGGCGACTAAGGGATTCACCAGAGGATGGGCAGCAGCGTTCTCTGAGTTTTTAACTAACCTACTGCGATCGCCAACCCGCCTGCCAAGCGTGGCGATTGTGGCATATCCCCCTTTTGGGGAGGCCTATGTCCAGCAGTGGACGTCTTTCGGTTGGAATGATGATGATGATACAACGTGTTATTAAAATAACTGAAAACCTCTGAAGGGGTCGTTGTAGTCATCAATATGAACAACTTTTACTATGGGACCAACCCTGAAATCACGAAACAAAAAAAAACAAAAATCCACTGTTCCCTACATTTAGTCGATTTATGTAAACTCAAATGTAGGGAACAGCTGTTTTGTTTTCATGATTGACATAAATATTTGTGTCCTGTGGGAATCGAACCCACGACCTCGTGATCAGCAGTCTGACCCTCGAACCACTAGACCACAGACGTCATCGAAATAAACAAATATGAATCATGTTTGTTTATTTGTCCTTCAACCACGCTGAAACAGCTGAAAGGATTTAAATGAAATTTGGCACATAGATACACCATGTCCTGGATTATCATCACATAGGATACTTTTTAGGGTTCCGAAGTCCTACAAGGAACCCTTATAGTTTCGTCATGTCCGTCCGTCTGTCCGTCTGTCCGTCTGTCCGTCTGTCCGTCTGTCCTAATCCTTTACCGCTTAATAACTTCTACAGTTATAAACATAAGTAAATGAAATTTTGACAAAAAATGGAATAGATATAGATCTCAATTTTAAAAGAATAAAAAAATCTTGATTACGTATTTTAGGGGTGGCGCCCATACATGTGAAATGGCGATGAAAATATTTTTTTCGCTGCACCCCCTCGTGTGGGGTATCGTTGAATAGGTCTACTAAAATGAAGGTAATGTTTCATACACAACTTTTTTATCAGGTATACCCTCTGCGAAATACAGTTCGCCAAAGTGGCTTGCAATGTGTCCCCCCCCCCTGCCATTTCTAAACTATGCAACGTAGAAACTTATAGTCTTCAACATTGATAGACCTTTATAAAAACTCTCTTTTAAAATTATTTCGAGTATAATGTGATTATAAATTTTTGAGTTATAGTGAGAAAACTGAAAAATACTTAAGACGTCCTAGTTCATAGGTCATTGACCTTAGAGAAAAATGATCGTAGCAAATAATGCTCCATTAGTTACTTTCTATTTAAAAAAATCACAAAAAGAAACACACTTCTTAAATTTAGCTTCATAAGCTTAGCACTAGGTGGCGCTGTTTGCAAAAACTAAAATAGCAATGATTAATATTCGATTTGATTCGTTTGTAATTAGACCTACTTAAGGAACCCTATAATACTGAGCATGGCCCGACATGCTCTTGGCCGGTTTTATCGACATAAGATGATAATGTCCTCCCGGCTGAATTTCGGTCACGGCGGCCAATCTCCGGAGACTAGCCATCTGTGCGGGACATATTGTAGTGCACAAGTGTGTGCGCAATGTGTTTGCGCTTTCTATACCCTCACTATACCCTCACTTACATAATCCGATGGGACTGCAATCTACCAGAGAGAGATCAGGTGTAGGACCGACGGCTTTACGTGCTCCCCGAGCCACAGGAGCCTAGCACGAAAGAAAGAAAAAGAAAGAAATAATTTATTTTTGTTCGTTACAGGCGAAAAAAAACAGATTAACAAAAAAAAAGACGTGTGGCACTCGGAGACTGCCGCGGTAAAGCTATTGCATAGCATTTTTTATGTAAATACAAAGAGGAGGTGCCCTAACGCCGAAACTCTAAGCAGGCATGAGTCACCAGATTGCGGGGCGAAGAGGGGGATTACGCATGCGCAGTAACGCCGATACAACCAATGCCACCTAGAGGCGATTTGCAGAACTAAAGAGACAAGCGTGATATTTCAAAAAGTCATTAAAAGTTCTGCTATTCATCGATAGATGGCAAAACTAAAAAGTATCACCGCTGTGCCGGTCGGAGTGGGGGGTGTTAGATTATTTTCGTTACGGAATTTTTGGATTCGGTCTCCACGCTCAAGGCCCGCGATAGAAGCTATGCAATAGATTAATAACACAAGACCATATAAAAGACCAAAAAAGGCATCTCAGCATATGCCACAACCCCGAAATGTTGCAGCGCTGGTTTTCGGATGGGTATTCTTATTTATTTAACTAAGTTACACCATAATCTTAACAAACATGTCATCATCATCATTGCGGCCTTATAATACCCATTTGTGGGTGTAGGCCTCCTCCAAATTACTCTACTTCTGGCGGTCTTCACTGGACATGGACACTGAGAGTTGGGCTAGTCCACAAGTTCAAAGTCGCTCAGCGAGCCTCGGAGCGAGCTATGCTTGGAGTTTCTTTGAAGGATAAAATCCGTAACGAGATTATCCGGAGAAGAACCGGAGTGACCGACATAGCTTATAGGATCAGTAAGCTGAAGTGGCAGTGGGCTGGCTATGTCTGTCGAAGGACCGATTGCCGCTGGAGCAGACGAGTCCTTTAGCGGAGACCGCGAATCGGCAAACGCAGCGTAGGGCGTCTCCCAGCCAGGTGGACCGACGACCTAAAGAACGTGGCTGGGGGGGACTGGATGCGGAAGGCAGAGGGCCGAGTGTTGTGGCGCAACTTGGGAGAGGCCTATGTCCAGCAGTGGACTGCGATAGGCTGAGTTGATCAGACGACCTCTGTGGTCTAGTGGTTCGAGTGTCGGACTGCTGATCACGGGATCGTGGGTTCGATCCCACAGGACACAAATATTTGTGTGATGAACATAAGTGTTTGTGTTGGTCTGGGTGTTGCTTATGTATTATAAGTATGTATTTACAAAAAAAAATGTATATAAGTATTATATCCATTGTCTAGTACCCATAGCACAAGCTCTGCTTAGTTTGGGACTAGATGGTGCTGTGTAAAAATGTCCTAAAGATATTTATTTATTATTATTATTGATTGGCGGTCTTCAGCCCTTGACATCCAATCCAGGCCTGTATGTTGTCGGATGTCGTCCACCCAACGTTTGGGTGGCCGTCCTCACGATCTAGTGTGCTGTCGTGGTCGCCACTCCAGCAGTCTCCGCATCCATCGTTTCTTGTCCATTCGAGCAATGTGTCCCGCCCATCTACACTTACGCCTAGCTATTATGGACACTACATCTTTGACTTTTGTCTTGGAGCGTATCCACTTATTCGTCTTACGGTCACGTTTCACGTAAGGTGATTCCGAGCATTGCTCGCTCCATTCTTCTTTGCGCTACTCGCTCCATTTCTGCAGACAGTTCCGTAAGAGTCATAGTCTCTACAAACAAACAAACATGTAATCGAATTTAAAGTCTCCTATATTTCAGCTTCAGCCTTGTACTTCAAACCGATCGATCGATCGGTTAAAGCTGCACCATCATCCTGTTACCGTACGGTTTGGTCACGGTTCGTTACCGATCATTGGCGCGGTAAAGCGGGCCTAGTTACGGTATCAGGTCTTATGCAATCTATTGTGTAGTTGTTTGGAAGTGATTTGATATTTAATTCGGTTGGTTTTTTTTTGTGAACTTTTGATGATTTTTAGGGAATGACTAGTTTTTTTTTTCTAATTTTGTCTGGGTGGTAACTGCTAGAGAGTATTATCAGAGAAAAAAAAAACATTTTGTTCATCCGGATTTTTCGGGCACAAAACAAAACAAACACTTTGATTTTGTTCATGTTTAATTCATATTGAATATGTTTTCCTAACAAATAATAAACTAATCATATTGTATTGTATTGTCTTCCCCTATAATTATCTTCTCATGGGTGTCGTAAAAGGCGACTAAGGGATTCACCAGAGGATGGACAGCCGTGTCCTCTGTGTATTTAACCAACCAACTGCGATCGCTAACCCGCCTGCCAATCGTGGCGGTTATGGCATATCCCCCCCTGTTGGGGGAAGCCTATGTCCAGCTGTAGACGTCTTTCGGCTGAAATGATGATGATGATTGTCTTCTAGGCATGAAATAAACATAGGAAATAAGATCACTAAGACCAAATGGTATGGTAGAATAAATTGGAAAATAGACAGAAGTCAACCCTTGCTTACCATAGATCGCTCCTATAAAGGCTCCATTACAAAAGCTTTTTACCTTGGAAAACTCACTGGCATTAGTGTAATTTTCTAGAAGTTTCCTTTTTTTATTACGTGGTTTTTAAGTATCACTGAATTCCCGAGTTGGTTGTTACTAAGCTAAAGAAACCCATTTCGCTGGTCTACCTGGACCTCAAGGACCTGCTTGGGATCCGCTGATACACTTATTTAACCAAAATGAGTTTTGAAAAAAAATGGGTAAATATAACATGATATAAAAGTAATATCAATCGATTCTCCTAGTGATAAGGTGTACTACAGGCAAGAAAACGTGCCCGTGGTCCACCCAGGTGAACTGAGCAGGTAGATCACGTCCTCGGACTGATTCTAAACAAACTACTTTCAGGCCAGGCGTTTGTTTTGTTACAGTAAAGTTACACGTTGTATTATTTCGTTAAATCTTTATTTCTATTGTCACTATTGACACCAACAAACAACAAACCAGCCCATTACTATCCCACTGCTGGGCACGGGCCTCTTCTCAGTATGAGAAGGCTAAGGCCTTAGTCCACCACGCTGGCCTAGTGCGGGTTGGCGGACTACACACACCATTGAGAACTGTATGGAGCACTCTCAGGTGTGCTGGTTTCCTCAAGATGTTTTCCATCACCGTTAAAGCAAGTGATAATCGAATATAAATCCGCACATGAATTCGAAAAGTCAGAGGTGCGGGCCGGGATCGAACTTACACCCTCCTGCAT
This sequence comes from Asteroscopus sphinx, assembly GCA_949699075.1. Classification (NCBI taxonomy): domain Eukaryota; kingdom Metazoa; phylum Arthropoda; class Insecta; order Lepidoptera; family Noctuidae; genus Asteroscopus; species Asteroscopus sphinx. Next base: position 1,425,392 of record OX453006.1, read on the forward strand.
GGAAGGCAAGCGTTCAACCACTAGGCTATCACTGCTTTTGACACCACATCAACATTAACTCAGGCTTCTCCCAAGCTGCGCCACAACACTCGGTCCTCTGCCTTTCGCATCCAATCCCCCCAGCAACCTTCTTCAGGTCATCAGTCCACCTGACGGGGGCACTCTACGCTGTATTTGCCGATTCGCGGTCTCCTTTCAAGGACTCGTCTGTTCCAGCGGCCATCAGTCATTCTACAGACATGGCCAGCACAGTGCCACTTTAGCTTACTGATACTACAAGCTATGTCGTTCACTCCGGCTCTTTTCCGGATATTCTCGTTACGGATTTTATCCTTCAAAGAAACTCTAAGTAGCTCGCTCCATATCTCGCTGAGCGACTTTAAATCTGTGAACCCAACTGTCAGTGTCCACGTCTCGGCACCGTAAGTCATGACTGGCAGGACGCACTGGTTGAAGACCTTTGTCTTCAAAGTTTGCGGTGTAGGCGACGGGAAGACTCGGTGAAGTTTGCCAAAAAATCGACACCTACGGGAAGACAATAATCTTATTCTCGACCGACATATTATACAGAAGATATTACTACATATTTATGCCATCGTAAATAAGACACCCAGTTCCACACATAAGGTACCCAACACACCATATAAGCGTCAAATAAAATGCATTCAATTCAATTAGCATTGCATACAAGATGACCTGTTTGCATTATTTAGCATAATTAACATCAACATAATCTGTGTAGTGAAAGCCGGGCGACGGAGTGTGTGTTGCGTCACACTAATTAATTTTATTACGAACAAAGCGAGGTTGTACACGTAATTAAAATAAAAGGGTAATAAATAAGGCTGTTAGACTAAAATTAATAAGGATGTATGATTATGTGTAATGGACTTGCAGGTCGTGTTTGCGGATGTCTCAATAGAATTCTAGATTTTTTGCCCGAATTAATTCGGTTTATCACAGAAAGACTGTTTATTTTTTCAGGATAAAAATAGCTTGTATTTTAATCTGGGTTATGGTTTATCCAAGTGCAAAATTTCATTTAAATCCGTTCCGCCATTTCAGCGTGATTGAGTAACAAATATCCAAACATCTTGACAAACTTCCACATTTATAATATTAGTAGGATACAATACATGCATGAATGTTTTAAAAAGGTTATTAAGTAAATAACTACTTGGGGCATAAGCAAGTAAAAAAAAAAAAATAATATCCATTGCTCGGTATTTTGTTTCATTTTAGATTTTCATGATTTAATATGGGATTACTAACTGAGGATTCGAACCTGCGACTCCTGGTTCATGGTCATGAGCGATTTTATTTCCACAATTTATATCCTTAGAGTTCACCCCGTCTGCGATTATGCATTAAAATAGAATAATTTATAAATTATATAATGTCTTCTAGATAATTCACTGATTCCAAAGCTCATTGTCAAAGTTAATAAATAAAACAAAAAAAACACAGCTACTGACTCTGACCCTCGCGGGTTATTGAATAAACAATAATAGATTTGATAACACAAAAACTTATATAATAAGACGACTTATAGATTTGTGAACGTTTCATCATCCTACTAGAAAAGTCGATGATCCTACGTATGATCTCTACGTATGATGTGATTTTTTTCAAATGGCTGCGATCGCCAACCCGCCTACCAAACGTGGCGATTATATGATACAACGTGTTATTGAAATAACTGAAGAAGACCTCTTAACCTCTTGTACTCATCAATATGAACAACTTTTACTATGGAACCAAAACTGAAATCGCGAAAAAAAATGCCGCTGTTCCCTACATTATTTTGATTTATGTGAACACAAATGTAGGGAACAGATGTTTTGTTTTTCTCGTTTTCTCGGTTGGTCCGATAGTAAAAGTTGTTCATACTGATGAGTACAATCACCCTTTAAGAGGTTTTATGTTATTTCAATAACGCGTTGTATATGATTTCTAGATCATATTGAATCTCGATAAATAGTGGACTTTGTGTGATAGATAGTTGAATTCATTTGAGTTCCCTCTGAGGCTTCGAGAATCATAATAAGGTTAGGTTCTTAGTCATGTCATAAAAAATGGTTACTAATTTAATAATGGGTAATGATATACCAACACAAACATTCATGATCATCACTCAAATATTTGTGTCCTGTGGGAATCGAACCCACGACCTCGTGATCAGCAGTCCGACACTCGAACCACTAGACCACAGAGGTCGTCAACACACACATTGATTGATTGATGACATTATACAGATAATATCCGTTTAATTAAGAGATAATAAGATCTATCTAAGTATTAAAGTAACGACTACTTTACGAGTACCTGGGTACTAAGCTAGATAGTCATTATATAATTACTACCTACGAATGTAGTTGCACAATTATCATGAGATTGAACCAATTTGGTATATAAGAGCAAAACAACAACAAAAATAATAGAACTATTGTCTATGAGTATAGTATAACTTTGAGTTTGACGGTTGTTACGTCAAACTCAAAGTTGTCGCAGGTGATAAATCTATAAAATTGATTCGGATCAATGAATTATTTAGGTACTCAGTTCCTCCATTTTCCCACCAGATATCGCAGAAGTGAAAGCTTTGTCTTATTATTCGTGTGAAATTAGTTTTTGCACTGATACTGTTTACGTAAAACATTTAATTTAATACGCTAATCGGATTATGTTTCATAATATTTTAATTTGGACGGAATAATTTTACGGTTTTCGTTTAGGTGTATTTTCGGCATTTTCCGGTTGGCGGTATTACGAAACTAAATTTTCGGGTACTGAAATGTCTGTGTAATTTTTCAAGGTGCAAAACACCTGCAAAGTTGAAAGTGTTAAAAAAAGTTGTTGATCTAATTAGGAGATTACAATTTTATTGAGAATCATGTATTTACTTACTTGTTTATACTTTTTACTAAACTGAAAAAAGGACTCCCATTATATGATTGCGTGATTTTAAATGTATATTGGCATATATGTGTGTGATATATCGTACATACTAACTGTACCTAAAACTGTTTTTTGTATTTTTACAGGTAAGCACCAGTTCCAAGAAATTAATTTAAAAGCAATACAAGTAAGCATTCTGCTACAACCCATAAGCAATACAAGTAAGCATTCTGCTACAACCCATAAGCAATACAAGTAAGCATTTTGCTACAACCCATAGACTTAGCGAAACCTTTTTTAATCGGCTCAATGAGACGAAAGCATAAAAAAAAGCATAAAGCAAATATTATTATTATTTTATTTTTTATTTTTTATAAAGCATATATGAATAAACGACGTTAGTTGTAGACACTAGACATGACATGTGTACAGTGTCTAAAACTAACAACATTCAGCATCAAAAACGCAGCAATTTTTATTCGCTATATTTATATTACTTACCAAAAATTCAACAAGTGTTGCGTTAATGATAAATCACGATTTACACGATTATTTAATTTTATAAAACTCGATTCTTGTAGAAATACTTAAAAAAAAACTGATGCAAGCGGCCACGCTTCAAATTCCCGGCAGTCTTGCAACTTTTTTTCTTTATTAAAATATGATTTTGATAACTGTTAACTGCATGATGCTATTTATTGCAACAGTTTTATAAATCTTTGCAAGAAAAAGAGAAGTTATCTAACTTTACAATCGTATTTTGACAGAAGATTTATACTGAATTAAAAACTCATCTCGCTGACATAATAGCTCGGTCTATTGTTGATCAGGAATCGATTGTTTCATAATGACTGTCGAAATCGGTCGGTTGGTAATAGAGGACAGACACTACAATCAGAAGATGGTAGTACTGTGAAGTGAACTCATGGACACTCATGAATAATGCACTATCAATGATAGGTTACTTCTGTGGTAAGGGTTATGTACGATGCACAGTACATGTTTTTCAAAATATTTTAATTGTAATTAACATTTTTAGTTATAGGTTTTTAAAATATTTTAGTTGTAGAGAAATAAGTTAGCTAGTAGGCTAGCGTATTTGCACTTTGAGCGCGAACTACATTTAGGGATTGTATTGACGTACGGCGGAGCATAGAAGATGCATTTTTGTATGTACATCATTTAATTAGTGTTCAATTAGACGTGGTTTTCCAATCGGACAACTTGTATTTTTATTTAGATTCATACCTTTTGAGGATTCACTGTAATTCTTCACATTTTAACGAAATTTTCAGCATGAATCTATTTGCATTGATAAACTTTAACGTTTAGACACACCGAGAAGGATCAATGGTTTTTGTAATGGTGTTTATTTTCGTATACATAAGAACCCTTACGTGAATAGGTACTTACCTAGATATAGGTACCTCCCAACTGCTAGTAAAGATTTTTTTTATATATCCTAGTACGTCTTGTTCATGTGTGCGATTACATACGAAAAAATCAAGACTTGGATTATAATAAAATTAAAAAAAAAACTTTTATTTCACGAAAATTTGTAGACAGGAAGTCCATCTATTATGGTAGTCTGTAAACAATGTATCTATGGTTAGAATAAACTTTGATATATAATAGATAAAACAATAATGTTGAGAAAAATTTAAGAAAAAGACTAGAAATTGAAAACAAAACAAACAAAATTGTTTTCTCCATTCATATATTTTTTGTGGAAATAATCCTCACTTAACTCATAAAATTACATCGTTTATCAAATAAATAAATATGTTATAAAATTATAACAGAGCTGTAATTCACGAGGACATACTAATTGCTGTAGCGAGATCCGTTTTATTATCGTGTAGGTAGTGCACATAGAAATCTAAATCGCCGCGTACGGTATCTCTTTATACTGTGGTACAGGTGTCTTTTAGGAAAATGCGCGCACCGTTTGCTTTATCATTAGTGCTGTTTTGGAAGCAGAGTCATTAAAATTGTATTTTGCAGCATATTTAGCGGCGGATTCTTTTAGGTTTATTTATTTTGCATTGAATATTAGAAACATGGTAGGCGTAATTGCGTATTTATGTGATGGTGGTGGAAAACCGGTGACATGCGTTCCCGTATTAAAATACAGTAGGTAAATTATAAAGTATTATGTACAAGTATTATGTCTTTGGTTGTTGTGTGCGTCAAATCGAGCGCAAAAATCTTTTTCTTTCTTTTGATAACATTTCTATTACCTTATTATTTAGATTTCTAAGGTACTGCACTAACAATGAGTTATCCGTTCGTTTTTCCCTTGAGCTCTCCCTTCACTAGCCCTTTGAACTATGTATAAAATCGTGCCGCAAAAACGTGGTAGATTAGATACACGTTGAATTTAAGTAAAGATGAGTTTTCGAGTGTCAAGAGCAACTGCAAATTAGGTCTGTTGGAGGGTTGTTCAGCCTAATGTCCGGAAGGTAATGTGAGCATTCGATTTATACGCGCAAAATCAATTTTACTGGCATATTTAAAAGTACAGACACGGATGAATATAAAAAGGCGGATGGAAACTCGCTTAGAAAAGACTGAAGCACTTATTTTTTTCTTAAAACCATTATAATTTCGATCGCTTTTTAATACACCAGACGGCATACCTTTAATTTATTTGTGACACTACGACAACGACTTCCGACACACGAGATTTATTGCATAATAGCTGCTGTTAGACTTACTATTGCTGTGAATGCGTGCGTGCCAGCCACTAATTTCAAGCGAGCCGACTTACTATGGGTGCTTCACTTATTGTTTAGCGAGATTCGCTAAACAATGAGCAACAACAACACACGCTAGTAACATATCTTTACTACAGATATGTTACTAGCGCGCGAAATCTGAAGACTTGAAAACTTTCTAATTGGGACGTTTTGCTATTAGTCCCCGTCAAGCAAGTGAGCGTGTCCGGTGACAAAAAAAAATAGCGGTGGGCGATTATGAGATATACTAATGAAATCATTCGATTATGAAGATGTCTCGAGATATCTCGATTATAGCAGTTAGTAGTTACTAATTTAGTTATAATCGTGATCGCGAGTCAACGCAGAGCAGAACGAGCAAAACACGATGGTCGGTCGGGTACCTACACTAAATGAAAATTTGGCTGAGGTTAATTGCCATTGACTCGTTTTGTTGATATCAATAACAAAAATTAAAATAAGTAAACTTACTGTTAAATGCACGTATTTTACTTTGTTATTTATTAAAGAATATTATTTGTTGTTACATTTGTATATATTGTCTAAATTTGGTATATATTTATGGATATATATTAGAATTTATTTTATATATTTACACATGTAATATTTTCTATGGTAGGTAAATATTTATTTATTTATTATATTAAATATTAGTCTTCCTTGTCCTGACTCCACCAAAAATACACTTTACAACAGGAATAATACCCAGTTCAAATTAGTAGTACAAAAAACTCGAGTCTCCCTACTTATTAGTAAAAAGTTCAAGTACTAATTTGTACTACTAATCCGGTTGTAAAAAGTTTTCACAACAGGATTAGTAGTACAAATTAGTAACATCATTCGATTATGAAAATAAATTAGTTACTAATTTCATAATCGATTATCAACATTAGTAATACAATGTAATTCGATTATGCCAATCATTCATAATCGCCCACCGCTAAAAAATATACAAAAATGTCGTCGTGCGTTTACAGAAAGTGTACTAGTAGTGACGCGAAAGTAACTAACTTACTTAATATGTACTAGTTCATGTGTACGAGTGCTGCCGTTTGTTTTGTTAGAGTATAACATTTATACTTACTTATAAATATCATTCAATCAATCAACTCGGCCTATCGCAGTCCACTGCTGGACATAGGCCTCTCCCAAGTTGCGCCACAACACTCGGTCCTCTGTCTTCCGCATCCAGCCACGTTCTTTAGGTCGTCGGTCCACCTGGCAGGGGGGCGCCTTCGCTGCGTTTGCCGATTCGCGGTCTCCACTCAAGGACTCGTCTGCTCCAGCGGCCATCGGTCCTTCGACAGACATGGCCAGCCCACTGACACTTCAGCTTACTGATCCTACAAGCTATGTCGGTCACTCCGGTTCTTCTCCGGATAATCTCGTTACGGATTTTATCCTTCAAAGAAACTCCAAGCATAGCTCGCTCCATAGCTCGCTGAGCAACTTTGAACTTGTGGATTAGCCCAACTGTCATTGGTAACTAGTAATTTTTCAAATGTTTTTTGATGCAATTTTGTGAGACAACTTTTAACAGCTAAATGATTTTATGTTTAGTTAGAAAACCTAAAAAAAACCGGCCAAGAGCATGTTGGGCCCTGCTCAGTATTATAGGGTTCCTTAAGTAGGTCTAATTACAAACGAATCAAATCGAATATTAATCATGGCTATTTTAGTTTTTGCAATAATCGGCAGCATTCACGACTCAGTGTGTTAGTAGCGCCATCTAGCGATAAATTCAAGAAGTTATGTCATTTCAAAGTTACTTTTTGTGATTTTTTCAAATAGAATGTAGCTAAAGGAGCATTATTTGTTATGATAATTTTTCTCTAAGGTCAATGACCTTTGAACTAGGACGTTTTAAGTATTTTTCAGTTTTCTCTCTATAACTCAAAAAAATTTAATTACATTGTACTCGATATAATTTTAAAAGAGAGTTTTCACAAAGGTCTATCAATGTGGAAGATTATAAGTTTCTACATTGCATAGTTTAGAAATGGCAGGGGGGGGGACACATTGCAAGCCACTTTGGCGGGATATATTTTGCAGATGGTACACCTGATAAAAAAGTGGTGTATGAAACATTACCTTCATTTTAGTAGACCTATTTAATGATACCCCACACGAAGGGGTGCAGCGAAAATTTTTTTTCCATCCCCATTTCACATGTATGGACGCCACCCCTAAAATACGTAAAAACGATTATTTTATTCTTTTAAAATTGAGATCTATATGTAGTCTATTTTTCAACAAAATTTCATTTACTTATGTTAATAACTGTAGAAGTTATTAAGCTGTAAAGGATTAGGACAGACGGACAGACGGACAGACGGACGGACATGACGAAACTATAAGGGTTCCTTGTAGGACTTCGGAACCCTAAAAATCAGCTTTCAGATAAGTTTAAAATCAAAACCTTCATTTTGTAAACATAGGTTGTTTTCAACACTTTTACTTTTCACTATGCTAGTTAGATGGTTCCAGCGTTTCCTATTTGGCTGACCATTTGAAAAGATACGCCGAAACAAACTCAGGGTTAGGATTTTGTTGTTTAATCATTATTTTTTAGTCCAGACAAATTAACCTTTTTTGCAAATCTGTCGTGATATTTTGAGCTAAACAATCCTATAAAAGAAATACAAAAATGCTTCGACGAGGCGTGAATACAGCTAATAAACCAATAGAACTCACATAATAATATTTGTTGAAGTCGTGATGGTGCATAAGTTATAACAGGTTTGTATCTCCCTCCTTCTAATGGCAGGGTAACCCGTTTTCATTCAGAAAAATATTAAGTCTGAGGTGCCAAGTCTCTTGGAGAAGGTCGCAGTGGCATAATAATAATAATAAGCCCCATGGAGATGGAATTGGCGGAGAAGGTCGTCAACTCCTATCCTAACCATGGAACTTGTTATTTTTGGTGAGAAATGTAATACCACTTTTCCATGAGAATTTGATGTAAAAACTAAACTGAACTTTATTTAAATGTCATACTGATGATAGAGATCGGGTTGTTATGGACCTATCTGGTCGCCAAACTCCAAAAAAGTACATTGTTTCTTTCCATTTTTCGTCATCATTTCTTGAAGTATGGAAAGAATGGAAAAAATATATGGTGGAGTTGAGTAGTTTATGTATCCATTTTGAAAGATGGATACACGATTTAAATAACTTGGCTTGATAGAAGAAACTTGACACTTTGAATTAATTTTATGACGAAAATTTATATAGAACATGATTTTGAAACTTACACGATATATTTTATCGCAAGCCAAGTAATCAATTTCATTAAAAAAAAATTGATAAAATTACATTAATTTAATGTTTTACATAACTAATTGATATCACGGGCCGGCGCGCCTCAGTGCTCCAGCTCCCCACTGCGCCCTGCAGTCCACCCCGAGACGTTTCGTGCAGGGATAGGGAAGTTCCCTTTAATATATTATTGTCATCAAGCGATGGCTGAGACTCGCGTCATGCTCGTGAACGGGACCCGTCTGTTGGGACAGGTCAGCTCCTACATACTATGGCAACTCTTTTTAGGTTTATTTCTAAGGGCAATATTCTCACTTTTAACCTTATTGATTATTTCTGACATAACCTACATAATACTCTAATCATTTGAATGGATTTGATGTATTAAATAATTCCCTTTTTAAAAACCGGCCAAGAGCATGTCGGGCCATGCTCAGTATTATAGGGTTCCTAATTACAAACGAATCAAATCGAATATTAATCAATGCTATTTTAGTTTTTGCAAACAGCGCCACCTAGCGCTGAATTTAAGAAGCTAAATTAAAGAAGTGTGTCATATCAATATAACACAAAGTTACTTTTTGTGATTTTTTAAAATAGGTAGTAAGTAACTAAAGGAGCATTATTCGCTATCATAATTTTTCTCTAAGGTCAATGACCTATGAACTAGGACGTCTTAAGTATTTTGCAGTTTTCTCACTATAACTCACAAATTTATAATCGAATTATACTCGAAATAATTTTAAAAGTGAGTTTTTATAAAGGTCTATCAATGTGAAAGATTATAAGTTTCTACATTGCATAGCTTAGAAATGGCAGGGGGGAGGACACATTGCAAGCCACTTTGGCGGGCTGTATTTCGCAGATGGTACACCTGATAAAAAAGTTATGTATGAAACATTACCTTCATTTTAGTAGACCTATTCAATGATACACCACACGAGGGGGAGTAGTGAAAAAAAAAATTCACCCCCATTTCACATGTATGGGCGCCATCCCTAAAATACGTAATCACGATTTTTTTATTCTTTTAAAATTGAGATCTATATGTAGACTAGTTTTTAACAAAATTTCATTTACTTATGTTTATAACTGTAGAAGTTATTAAGCTGTAAAGGATTAGGACAGACGGACAGACGGACAGACGGACGGACATGACGAAACTATAAGGGTTCCTTGTAGGACTACGGAACCCTAAAAAGAGTATATCCATAGAGTTTCTTGCCGGTTCTTCTCCATTGGACCCACAATTTGGAACCGAGCAACTAGAGCCTAACGTTTCTAAATGCCTGTAATTAGGTTTATTTGAAATAAAAAAACACATTTGAATTTAATATATAGGTATTTATTATTTCTTCCTTGTCCATCCAAAGTTTGTCTGCCAGGGACAGCTATTACTTACTAGCGATAAGACCAAGCCGAGGTCTTGGTCCACCTGCTCCTTTTACCTGGGTGGACCACGGGCACTTTTATTGTACAGACCTAAAATACCATAAAATACAGAACTTCGCATTATGTGCTGTATTTTATTACTGTACACTTAAGCATACATCCTGATTTGTATCTTGTATCATTCTTTGTTGAAATTTTTCCTGTCCAATTATTTCCACGAGTACATTCACCTTAGATACAACAAAGTAGATACTATTATGTTACATGCGTATAACAAAATTAGAAAATCCGTACGTCTATACTATATTATTTAACATCCACATACAAAATTACAGCTATGCATGTGCATAAATTATATGAGTCGAAGCGAAAGCAGGCAGCAGTATCATAACTGTCTACAAACTTACATTTGCGGTTTATCGAGACGTTGATTACATACATTTGTAGACAGATAATGTTCGGTAAGTAATTTTGGTAAGTGCCTTATAGAGTTGGTAATGCGGTTGATTCGAGAACGATAATATTGAATGTTTCCGTGCGATTTCTATCCTGTACGTAATGAGGTCTGTTAGGATTACTGGTCGATTTTCTCAAGTATATAATGTTAGTAAGTAAGTACATACATACATACATATTTTCACGCCTGTTTCCCATTGGGGTAGGCAGAGACTATGGATCCACCACCTGCTACGATCCTGACTCTTTCGCTTCATCTACCAGGCCCCTCAGAAAGTATTGCGAAAAAAAGTTTTTATATATGGGAGACTGGCCAGTTATAATGTTTTTCGAAAATATGATTATTTATAAGTAAAAATAAGTAAGTTCCAATTTCAAAATTTCCCTCCACGTTTTTTGCGAGTTAATTCAAAGTATTGTGTCTCACTGAAATATGGATCTGCGCCGGGAACATTTTAGAGCTATGATTTTATACGATTTCAAGTGTCGCCTGAAACCGGATGAATCGTACGATAGACTTCAAATGGCATTCATGGATGAAGGCCCTTCCAAGGCAACCGTGTATCGTTGGTATAACGAATTCAAGCGCGGTCGACCAACTTTGGGGGATGACGAAAGAAGCGGTCGCCCTTTGACGGCTGTTACCGAAGAAAACGTGCTAGCAGTGAAAAATTTAATCCAAGACAATAGGCGAATTACATATCAGGAGATTCAACACATATTGAAGATTGGATCGGGAAGCGTTCACGAGATTCTACACAGCCATCTTCGCGTGAGGAGGATAGTATCACGCTGGGTGCCGCACAACCTCACCGATGCTCAGAAGCAGGCCCGGGTGGAATGGTGCCGTGATATGCTTAACAAATTTGAAGCAGGCTCGTCTCGGCGTGTTTACGACATCGTTACAGGTGATGAGTCCTGGATTTATCAATACGACCCAGAAACCAAGCGCCAGTCGACTGTTTGGGTGTTTCAAAATGAGCCAACGCCTACCAAAGTGAAGCGATCTAGAAGCGGGGGTAAGATTTTGATCGCTAGCTTTTTTAATTTGACTGGCCACTTGGTATCAATTCCCTTACGGGATCAAAGAAGCATTAATGCCGAATGGTATACTACCAAATGTTTGCCAGAAGTTTTCTCTGTTATAAGCAACAAGCGACCAAACACAGGGCTCCGCGGGCTACTGCTCCACCACGACAATGCACCTGCGCACACCGCACTCAAAACGAGGGACTTCCTGGACAGCACGCCAGTCAAACTCCTGGGTCACCCTCCTTACAGCCCTGATCTAGCACCGTGTGACTTCTTTTTATTCCCAAAAATAAAAAATCAGCTCAAAGGGATACAATTTTCGTCGCCGGAAGATGCGCTGGCTGCGTTCGAGCAGGCTGTAAACGAGGTGTCTGCGGCGGACTGGAAAAAGTGTTTTGAAAACTGGTTTAGGCGCATGAATCTTTGTATAGAGGCTGGTGGAAAGTACTTTGAAAAGATTTGATAAAAATATATGTACGTATAGAACAATTTTTTTTAGTTTCGCAAAACTTTCTGAGTGTCCCACGTACGTCCATTAACCTCGTCATGCATGCTCGTCGGTTAGAGTACTCTTAACCTGGCATTTTTTGAGAACGTCCGCGATTTGATTGCTTCTTTGGTGGTGATTTTTTAGAAGTCGCTTAATCGCTAACGGATACAAGTTGGTCGCTGCAAGGATAATTTAGCCAGGTGGGGGGATACATTGACGTCAGTATTACTGCAGAGTGCGATTGCGGAGCTCCCATGCAAAGCGAGTCTTACGCAATTAGTTGCCTGCCATGCTCCGCTGGGAGGACCTAAAGCAGGCTACGGAGAACGAAATACATTGTGCTATTTTCTGATAAAAGATCACCTAAAACAAGCCATTGACACGAAAAGAAGAAGAATCTCTCGTGAAACAGATTGAATAGTCTCACTTTTGTCCAAGAATCCAGACTTTATTGTTGTTTGTGTCGCTATACATGCTGAAATTTGAGTCGCTTAATTCCCGAAAAGGGGTCATTGTACTCATCATTATGAACAACTTTTACTATGGGACCAAACCTGAAATCGCGAAAAAACAAGTGGTCCCTACATTTTATTGATTTAAGTGAACACAAATGTAGGGGAACAACTGATTTTTTTTTCGCGATATCAGGGTGGTCCCATAGTAAAAGTTGTTTATAATGATGAGTACAATGACCCCTTTTCGGGAATTAAGCGACTCAAATTTCAGCGTGTATAGCTCATGCCGTCAACAAAATATCAATTCCTTAAGCTCACTTTCCAAAAACAATCAAAAGGTCACATTACCAAGACAAACAAATCGCGACCAAATATCACCTCTTTAATACCATCAGTTGAACGATCGCCTCGCTTCACTTAAGTCGTGATACCACCATAAAGATGATGAATTGACATCAAACGCAAGTATTTGTGTTGCAACTCCAGCAAAGAGTGGTGATATTTAATAAATCGCTGTGAGATATCGTGAATGAGAAATTAGGTGAAGTTCAGAGCAGTGATGACATGAAGATGGCACATATTGCGTGTGTGTCGTAGGTATATAAATACCTTTGCGGTCTCCTTTCTTAAGGTGCATGTAGCAGCCAACCCCTCATCCTCCTGCCCTTATCCCTATTTATTTGGGGTCGGCGCAGCATGTCTTTTCCTTCCATACATCTTTATCAACCGTCATCTCCGTGTTCACTTTTTATCCATATCATCTTTCACACAATCCATCCATCTTTTCTTGGTCTACCTCTTTTCTAGTGGCAAAAGTGGTAGTTTTTCGCACATTTTCTATGTACAACTACAGCGAACTATAATTTACAGAGTTAATAGTTTCTGATTAAACTCCAGTACCTGTACTTCAATTGTTAAAAACGAATTTTCGATAAATGATGTATTCAGCGAGTAATCATTTTTTTACTGATGGGGGCGCCACTTGGCTGCTACTTGCGCCTTAAGCTTGTCTAAGAGGTAACCTGGGAGATATATCGGGAGAATGGATAATAATAAGCATCTGGTACACACGGCTACACATCTAGCTGTAAAGAACCAGTATAGGCTGACCTCGCGTTTGAAGGAAAACCTATACAATGCGAGGTCAGCTTATACTGGGATTGTACAGCTTGATGTGTAGCCGTGTGTACCATATAGATTTAATATAGCTAAAATTGTAGCTGGTGAACGTCGCGGGAATCCGCTGGATGCGGAAAGCGCAGGACCAGTCATTGTGACGATGCTTGGGGGAGGCCTATGTCCAGCAGTGGACGTCTTTTGGCTAAAATGATGATGATGATAGCAATAATAGTTATAGCAGATAGTGCGTGATGTGACGTAATGTGAATTAAGAAAAGAGTAACCTACTTAGTTCTAATTTGATGATTCAATCCTGCAGATTTAGTTACACAGAGTTACACCCCTTTTCAAAATGTTGTATGTTTAGTAAGTTGCAAATGAAAATAATGTCTCACTTTACATTAAATTCATAGTTTTTATCAAAATCAAAAAATAAATTCTTCTATCATCATTCACCCACGTTCTGACTGGATATTACGTCAAATCAAAAGATATCGCATGTAATAACGGGTTCTGCGTAACGGTGACCACATCGGCGTCGCGTGCGCATCGCCGATAGTGTGCATGCCAGGAATAATAGTGCGATTCTATGTTAGAATTATGCGTTTAATAACCGTTGGTGAATTAGTTGAATTTTAAGTGACATTACTGATTTGTTTTGGTTGTCGGTGATTTAACATTAAACTATACTTTAATTTAGCATTATCACAGTTACCAGCTGGATAACTTGTGAAAGTTACTAAAATATCTTCAAGTAATCCGGATTTTGATGCTAAGCGAGTACATCAACAAAGAATAGGTATCGCTTGTAATCCTGTCAAGAAAATGCAGGATTAGATGACCAATTTAGAACTGTAGACTGAAGTTAAAAATGTTATAGCTATCGTTATATCAATCTTTTATTTAAAGCACGCATTCTCACCAATCGTATTCACTCCAACCCACAATCGTCCATCATAGTGTAGCCAGTTAAGGCACAGCCGAGCCCACTTCCTGGCCATTAGCATGCAGCGGCTGTTCACCGCTTTATCGACGCTTTATGTAACGGCCCGTGTCCCCCGCACCCTGCACACGAGGCAATGGAACCTATCTTAATGTACTACTTCGCTTCCCTCCGAGATCTCTATCGCTTCAGGTTTACAGAATAACGGGAACGTGAAACTGTAGTATCGAGCGAGTGGCTGTACCAAGATTGTATCTGGTGACCACTTAGGTGCAAAGTTACATGCCCATTTGGTTTCTGGGTTAACACAATCTTCTTGAAATCAAGAAAAATTGAACTAATTGCTATAACTGTACAGTACATCATGGTGATAACATCAGGTTTTACTTCATTAACATCAACTCAGCCTATCGCAGTCCGCTCCTGGACATAGGCCTCTCCCAAGTTGCGCCACAATATTCGGTCCTCTGCCTTCTGCAGTTGCCTGCAGGTGCCTTCTCCAGTCCCCCCCAGTTACTTTAATAAGGTCGTTAGTCCACCTGGCTGGGGGGCGCCCTACGCTGCGTTTGCCGATTTGCGGTCTCCACTTAAGGACTCGTCTGCTCCAACGGCCATCAGTCCTTCAACAGACATGGCCAGTCAACTGCCAGTCCAGCTTACTGATCCTACAAGCTATGTCAGTCACTCTGGTTCTTCTCAGGATAATCTCGTTACCGAGGTTATATTTATCACTAAAAGTTCAAAACACAATATCGGTCAGAATAACATTTTAATAAAATGAAATATTTACATCAATTTCCCTATAGACATGTTTTCTTTAGGGAACTTTTACGTCATCCGGTAAAGGACTGTCAGAAAGCGGCCACACTATAGCTAAGTACCACCTGGTTCCAAATACGTTTAGCAAATTCTGTCTCCATTTCGACGAGTTCATTAGTTCAGGATACTTAGATTCATATGCAGTCACACCCATCACAATATTCCTTAAATGATAGAACAACAGGCATCCCGACCAGATTATAAGAGCCAGGTCCATGAAAAAATATAGAACGTATATGTCTTTAATCCCCATTGGTTCTGGTATTACGAACCTGAGCAGCGGATTGATGATACGGAATGCAGACAGAATCCATCCATTGTCTTCAAACTTCATAGATACAAAGTAGTAGTTGTAGTAAGTCGCGTAGATCATTGAAATGAACACGTGTCCGAGGAACAAGATGAAGTATCGCTGATTGTACAATCCAATGCAGCGCGCAAGGAAGGAGCAGTGGTGATCTCTCCTTATAATGCACACGTTGCATTTCATGCAATGCCAACTCTTCGCTGGACGTGACATCCGACAGTACTCGCAGTACGTCCCTTCACCGTAGACGGGCCTTTTTAAAGTCGAGTCGATTAGGATACTGAAAATCATGTTCCCAGTGACATTTATGAAGCAGAGCGTTGCTAAACAGATGTGCATTATCTGTTTGGCTATACCAATTTCTAGCATCGCGACAAGATTTGGATAAACGAAGCTCATTTCGAAGACGAAAATGCCGGGAACTAACACAAACACTACAGCGTAACATTGTGCCTTCACTAAGATGGTTTGCAGTAAAGAACTTTGGCGGAATGAGTTCATTGCGAATTTTTCTATTATTTTACCATAGTCTTTCTTTGAGATTGACAGTGACATTTGGCAAGATGCGAAAATTCGTAAATGGCAGATGGCGGCTGAATTGTAGGAAACCAGTTTTAAATATGAACTCCAAAGAAGTTGAACTTGATTTATTCTGACCATAGTGCAACTAAAGTTCAGGAAAACAAGTTTGCGAATGTTTTTTGTTCAAAATTCTATGTGCTTAGGATTTATATTCGATAAAATATTTTATGATAGTAAAGGGTATTTAGATTTTTTTTTTAAAGTAAGTTTTGTCGATAGGTAATCCTGATATGATCCTTATGTTAATGCTTCCGTTAAAAATTCTCGTGTATTATAAGTATGTATTTACAAAAAAAAAAGTATGTAACTGTAAGTATTATATCCATGGGTACTAGACCCATAATACAAGCTTTGCTTAGTTTGGGACTAGATAGTGCTGTGAAAAATGTACCAAATATAAAAAAAATATAAAAATCAAATGCTCCTATAATTTTCATTCTTTTGTGCGACTAACTTACTACACATACCACTAATCTATACCTAAATTCTTCAAAATAACGCATTTGGATAGTACAACAAGTAAATACTAATAAAGATATACTACCTTTAACTAGCAAATAGCGGTTCGAAAGCGTGTGTACCGTTGCGCTTGCGCACGATCCTGGCATTTCGTTCCTTTACTTGTCTGCAACTGACAGTAATTCGCCAGAAGCCAAGGAAGGATTGTACATTTATGTGACGTTTTTTACAGATTAAAGTATTAGAAAGCTTTTGTGGTAAAATATTAGGGGACTATTTAAGACTTTGGGTCTCTTGAAGCTTGATTTTGAGTTCGTAGAGTAACAATATTATTTATTTGATTTAAATATTAATGTAAACACTATTGCTGGTAGAGTTACTCGGAGAGATACCAAACTAGGTGTGTGATCTTTTGAAGTGGGCTTGTGCTATACGAGTTTCTAATATCTTTTGCAAAATTTGTAATTTTTATGATAGTATTTTAGATTAGTTCTATGTTGAAAATAATATCATTTTATTTCGATATACGCACCAATTTATCCCACTTATCACATCAAAGGCTTCGAAAATTGGCTATCTTACTTACAAAAGTTCTGAATCTCGCAACAGAACACATGTCAATCATGTAGGTCAATGATGCGGTAACGATCATTATTATAACCATTATTATAATAGAACAACGACAATAACATCTCTGTATGCATGTTATTACAGATGGAGAACATATCATCACGCTAATAGTTGTAAACTATCGAAATTTTCTCAGTGTGTTGAGCAATGCTTGTTATTGCTATCGGAGGATCGTTATGTAGTGTAGTCAATGATATTTAAAAGTATAGATATATCATACTCTAACAAAACAAACGAAAAAATGTTCCGTACGCAGCGGCGCCACAATACACATAAACTAGTATAAAGTAAGTAAGTTGCTTACTTCAAGTTACTTTCGCGTCATAATTTTTGTCTTTCTGTTCACACCATGACGGCGTTTTTGACACCGGTCACGCTCGGCGCCTTACTTGACGTATTTTAATAGAAAAACGTCCTAATTAGGACGTTTTCGAGTCTTCAGATTGCGACCGCAAGTAACATATCTGTACTTTAGAAATCAAATGAATTTGAAGACATTATGTTTTTGACTGCCTCGTTGGTCTAGTGGTTGCAAGCGCGACTGCTGAGCGTGGGGTCCTGGGTTCGATTCCCGGGTCGGGCAAAGTGTTATTGGGTTTTTTCATTAGGAAATTCTCAGTAGCAGCCTGGAGTCTGGATTTGTGCCCGGTCAATGGCAATAGGCTCGCCACCTATTACATGGGACTATAACATAACTGGCGAAATGTGGGTGTACTATACACCTCTGCCTACCCCTTCGGGGAAATACAGGCGTGATGTTATGTTATGTGTTATGTTTTTGATTTAATCAATTTTCTGGCAAGGTTTAAAAAAGGAAAATGATGTTTTTCTGTTTTAGGCAGTGATTTTGGACAATGCTTAGCCAATACTTTTTACTTTATTCTTTAAATCAAAAGTATCGATTTTAAAATAATGTAAAATGATAATTTTTCTAGTTGTAAACATTGCTGTCACGTCCAGGGTAGGGTATTATGATGCATCTATAACAGTGTCGCTAATAGCTGTAAATTATCGGAATTTCTCAATGTGTTGAGCAATGCTTGTTATTGCTACTGATGTATCGTAATAGTTTGATAAATGTTTCTCATCAGTTTGTGAAAGGTAGTATCTGTAGTTACAAAACGATCGAAATACTATATAATTATTAATTATTTTTGTTATTCCTGGCAAAAATCAGGCCTTAATTACAGCTGTTTCAATAGGAATTTCATGAGTCTTATGTTTGGATGTTAGTTATTCAATCATGACATAACAAGTGAACTTATTCGGATTTTTTGTTCAGAGGTAGAATTAATAAGCCCACAGAGTTCTATCGTCCTAAAAAAATTGGAAATTCACGAGAAAACAAACGCGATACAGAACAAATACATTTCAATGCGGTAAGGCACTGTTAGGTAAATCATCTGCAGATGAACTCAATTCCAAGGACAGGTGAGCTAAGTAAGCATTTTATTTCCCATGGCATATAACCACCATAAAACAAAGTAATAACAGTCCTTGATCCGTCACTACAGGTGATAATACCAATGCACCGTTTTATCGCTATTCAAAGATATATCTCAGGTCCATTAAACCCCATTAGATCTATCTTATGATCGATGGTGCTGAAGAACAATAGCCATTTTTGTATTGTTATTTATAAGCGATAATAGATCTTATTACGTGGTGGTAAAGTCAAAAATTAAGTCAATTTGGAGTGTTGAAATGTTGGATTCGTGGTTGAAATTGATTGTGCGTCTGAAAATGTTATGATACTGGTGAATGAAGATATTAAAAATGGTTATAAGTCTATTTGAGAAATTAACGAGCCTGTGGAAATGTTATATTTAAGTTTTATTGTCTTGGTTTACTTTAGGTATAGGTAACTTCGTGAAATTGGTACTCAATGACATCTTATTATCGGGCACCAGATCCGCAGCTGTAAGTACCAGTGGCGAAGAGTCCATATAACACGATTCCCAGCGGTTTCCCTTTAGAAATTGCTTAAATACAGATCAACGACATTTCTATGCTAATCTATTGTTCTAAGTACAAAAAAAGAATGAAAAATTATTATTTTATTTTATTAACGTGTGATCTTATCCATTTTAGCACTTTTAGGTACCTACGGCTCCCCTTCTGAAAATATTCACCCTTCGCCACTCTCTTTCGCCTTTCTTATGGGTATGGCCTCCACGTTTTTACCTGACTACGGCAAAGCCGAGGAGGAAACTATGTTTCTTTTTTTCTTTATCTGGTTATACGAAAACCATATTTATTTTAATGATTGTTTGTCATCAATGAAATTTAATTCATAATTAAAAATTAAGTTTATACTTACCTGTTTAATGGGCGCTTTTTATCGCAGTTGGGTTTTAGTTCTCAACTTTAATTTTTTAAGTAACTGACAAGTTTAATAACTTTTCTTTGACATACCTATGAGCTAATACTTCGATGACCTTTATTTGTTACTGGCGAAGAGGCAGTTGCTGTTGTCATATCTACGTTGTCTTTTGACGTACAAAAATGCACAGTCCTTACAACAAACCGTTTCATAGATACCGCCTAAATACATATATGTATTAGGTAACCGATGCCTGTCTTCCATGCAGGGTGAGAGTTCGAGCCCTGCCCACAATTTTGACTTTTCGAATTGATGTGGTGAAGGAAAACATCGTGAGGAAACATGCACATCTGAGAGTGTTCCATACAGTTCTCAATAGCGTGTGTAGTCCGTTAACTCGTACTAGGCCAGCGCGGTGGTCTATGGCCTTATCTTTTCCATATTGAGAAGAGGCCCGTGCCCAGCAATGGGCTAGTAATGGGTTGATTATGTAACCGATGTCTTCGTTTACTATTTCGACAACCTCTCAAAAACATCCCGAAATCTCCAATAAGGCGTCTAAGATAATCTCAGACGAAACATAACCTACGGGTGAGTTACGCAACAATACCATCGGAGTCAAAATGGCAGATCTACGTGATGATCGCTAGGTGCAGTTTGTGAAATATTGAATTTAATAGGAAACCACAAAAGGCCAGTTAATTCCGTTACGCAAGGTGCACGGATAATGGGTTTGTAAATGTACCTTCGTATAGAGTAGCCATCACGTCCATGATCTTGCAAGAGTTCAGAAGCATTACATAGTAACTACACTTAGTACTAATGAACACAATCTCCTACTTCTGGTCTTTCCCAATTATGTTGGGGTCGGCTTCCAGTCTAACCAGATGTGGCTGAATATCAGTATTAGACGCAGTGACTGCCATCAGATCACCGCAATTCAGTTACTGAGCAGTACCGACAGTCTAATTCATTTAGAGGTGTTTCTTGTATGGGTTTAGACTTTTATTATTTTTATGAAAAATACCGCAGTGTCTCAAGACGACAGTCTTTGACCCACAGAAATAGTAGAATGGCCATGTGGGCAGGGCGCGCGTGGCAGCACCATGCACCATAGTTCAGGATATTTCAAAGCCTTTCTCAGCACGCCTTATGACTTGTTTCTATAAATACTGTAACAAAAACTCGCAAAAAGGCCTTGTTGTGCTGTTTCTAACTGCAGAAACAAAAGCTGTAAAGTAAATTTGAATAATTTTTTTTTTTTTTAAATAATGACGTCAAAATGTAAGGCGTAGTTTGTTCGGAAAGTTGCCACGCATGAATCGCAAGTAAAATTGTGATTACAACCATTCTTTCTATTTCTGTGCTTTGACTAGTGTGTGTTGCTAGTAATTACTTAATCATCATCATCATTTCAGCCTAAAGACGTCCACTGATGGACATAGGCCTCCCCCAAGCAAATGTTGGGGGGATATGGCATAATCGCCACGCTTGGCAAGCGGGTTGGCGAATTACTTACGGCACTGAAACGTGGTCGTTCACAATGGGCCTGATAAGAAGGCTCAAAGTCACCTAAAAGACAATGGAGAGGACTATGCTCGGAGTGCCCTGCGTAATCGAATCAGAAATGAGGAGATTCGCAGGAGAACAGAAGGTAACCGACATATCCCGAAGAATTGCCAAACTTAAGTGGAAGTGGGCGGGGCACATTGCTCGCAGAACAGATGGCCGATGGGGCCGAAAAGTTCTGGACTGGCAACCGCGTACTGGAAGGCGCAGCGTGGGTAGGCTCCCCACAAGGTGGACCGACGACCTGGTGAAGGTTGCGGGAATCCGCTGGATGCGGGAAGTGCAGGACCGGTCGCTGTGGTGATGCTTGGGGAAGGCCTTTGTCCAGCTGTGGACGTCTTTCGGCTGAAGTGATGATGATGATGAATGATGAAGTCATGATAGAGGCTATACTAACACATATTCTGTGGAAATTTCAACTGGCTACCTATCACGCTTAAAAAGATGCAGCCATTTAATAGATATACGGATGAAAGGATAGACGGTGCGCGGTGTATAGGCATAGTTAAGGTCCTGATGGCACCTTTTGGGTACGGAACCCTAAAAAGATTATCATAACATAAAACAACATCACGCCTGTATTCCCCGAAGGGGTATGCAGAGGTGCATAGTACACCCACATTTCGCCAGTTACGTTATAAGTCCCATGTATCAGGGGTCAAGCCTATTGCCATTAACCGAGCACAAATCTTGACTCCAGGCTGCTACTGAGAATTTCGTAATGAAAAAACGCAATATCACTTTGCCCGACCCGGGAATTGAACCCAGGAACCCAAGCTTGGCAGTCGCGCTTGCGATAACTAGACCAACGAGAAAGTCCGATCGAAAAGGATTCTCCATTCTGTAATAGGATAGTCCTGGCTCCTATTAGAACAGATTTCTATGCACTAGTCCTCCTAGTTGAGTAACAACGTGAGTTCCGAGTTTAACTTAAACATACAGGAAAATACGTAAGCGGTTACTTTACGGTGCTCATGGCTTGTGTGCAGAATTGAATTATGCTTCAAAAGTACCGTATTTTAGAATTGCAAGCTTGTATCATAATTTGCGACAGTTTGCAGCAGGCGTAGCATGACCATTGTCGACAAGCGTTTTGTCTACGGAAGAATCGACAAAACTACGTTGTATAGAACTTTATCTGTCATTTTGTCTGTTTTTTCGTAGACAAAACGCTTGTCTTGGTGGCGGTGCCTGCAGTACATGACATATAAGCAAAGAACGCACAAGATCTCTTATTTTCTCATCCAATCTGCAGTATTCATTGAGTACGATTCTTGAAATCATAGCCAGTTTAATGTTATCCTAAGGACTTTTAGATCGGTAAAATTACGCTGTCTCCCGTTTCTTATTAAATGTGTTAATTTTATTTTTGTGTACAATAAAGAATTAAGAATGATTTCGTATAATCTTAAAATCAAAAATCAAAATCAAAATAATCTATTTGTAAAACAGGTAAAAGTCAGTGACATTGTTAAAAATTCTGATTTATCTGAGTCTGGTTTTCCGTAAGTGTTTATTATCAATCTTTATCAATCATTGACAACAACTCAGCCTATCGCAGTCCACTGCTGGACAAAGGCCTCTTTCAAGATATGCCACAACATTCGGTCCCTTCTTAGCTACCTTCTTAAAGTCGTTGGTCCACCTGGCTGGGAGCGCCCTACGCTGCGTTTGCCAATTTGCGGTTACCACTCAAGGACTCGTCTGGTGCTATATATCTTTGTCGATATCGGATTGACAACAACATAGATAAGTTATAAAATCATGACCAAGTACAAATTCCATCAAGTAGGTACTTGGTATAGTGAAAGTGAAATTCCCTATCGAATGCTGCACGCAATATCGTCATTTAATAAATCATACTGCAAACCTTTTAGTCGGTCACGTATTACCTGTCACGCTTGCCATTACTCTTTAAAGGGTACGACAGGGCTTCAAAGCATGGATTTCAACAAAGTACTGATATTAGGTTTGAGTTTAAAAACATAGTCTAGTCGTCACTGATGCCTTTTGGATTACATCGAAAACAATTTGCAGTCACGAATGTCAATTTGTGTCTTACCTTGTTCATTAATTCGTTAGTTGGATGGTTACCACAAGAACTACTATAAGCCTGATCATTCTGAAGAACAAGTGAAAGACTCGATTCGGAAAGCAAAGATGGTTTAGTGGTGTATCTTAGAAGAGACCCACGTTTAGTAAATAGTTTTTTAATGTCATCTAAATTTACTACAAGTGAAGTGAAGTTTTCATGACATCCCAGACCTTGAATCACAATAGCGAAGTTTGAGAGTCAAGTGTACGCACGGCTACACAACAAGCTGTACATTTCCAGTATAAGCTGATCTCGCAATGTGAGGTCAGCTTATTCTGTAAATGTACAGCTTAATGTGTAACCGTGTGTTCTACATCAAACCTCAAATTGTTTTTATTTCTGATATACCTAATTCCAGGTAGTTATGAAAAGTTAGACTCCTTGTTACATGGTTCAAATGGTAGATTCTAAGGAAAATAACTAGCAAGAAACTATGGATATACCTATTCTGTTTAAAATAATTGTTCGATACAACAAATTAGTTCAAATTATGTCCCAAATCAATTCAAATCTCATCATACGGGTTTCTGTCATCATCTGCAGTGTTTGGTATATCATCTCACAGTTAGTGTAAGATCTTCAGTGTCAATAATGGACATCACACTTCTTCTAATGACAACATTAGATCTTATACGATTATGTATTCTCATAACACTCCTAAAGTAATACACCTGCACCGTTTTTGGACCAGTCTAAATGCTTGGAAACAAATATGATGAAAGTTTACGCATAACTATTGTGTTCATAACACGCGATCGTATCAAATTGCAAACTCGATCACGTAATAGCATTTCGGTAGAACACAGTTATGTCATAAAATAATAAAAATACAGTAGGTTCAACGCTTTTTTTGAAATCCGTAAATGTTCACATGCGTTTAAACATGAGTTCAACAGATTGTATTTCGATTGGTTAGTCACCAAAATCTCTAAACTCGGCAAATAGGTTAGTGATCATAGTAAAATAGGAAGAAATAACTTATTCTTCGCTGGGAATCACAGGGCACGGTATTGGAAAAACAAAACCCTTTTGTCTATTGCAGTCTGCAGTCACATTGCGCGTTTTTTCGATATTGTTCTATGCTCTTTTTGCGTTATACCTTGTATCACACAATGTACCTAGTACTTCTGTAACCTATCTGTTATGTGGGAACAGTTATGGTATTATTGAGTTTAACTGTAGTTTGATGATAGCTTAGAATTGCTCGTTTCAAAATATTCGGGTTAGGTAGGAAAGTTACTGAGTACTGCACTGACCTTATCTCCGTAATAATTGGGTTTCCACACTTTTGTATCATGGGTTTCTTCCTTGTATTGCGAAGAACTGAGAAGGTAGGGCTAGTAATAATAGTCTAAAATTGTATGGTTGTAATGGGATGAATGCTTACTGCATTTTCTTCTGCTTTGGTGACGTAATAGTTAAGGCACTGTTCTAAGGCCTTAGACACATGAGTTGTTTTAGAATAACAAATTCAAAGTCCCTCACATTTTTTTTATAAAAAAGTTTTTTCTATGATAGTAGATGGCTCAAGATAGAGGAAAAAGGCCCACTTGATGTTTGCCAAACTGAGCCATGAAGATGGAAAGCCTCATGTGATTGTAATTATGTTTTCGAACAACTGAACTATTGGCCTGCCTATACGTCATGCCGAAAGTAATATCGACATAGCGATAATCTTTAGTTACCTGAAACTATATCTTATTGTTTAGAGTAGCACTGATGCCTTTTGTGGGGAAATCCTCATGGACGCACTCCGCCCGGGAAAGCGGAGTCAGTGTCCTCATCTACCTTTGGCCGGGGGCTTGGGAAACGCTCTGTATTTGCTAACCACCCCCAACAGGTCCCAGCTCACGACTAGTAGCACTGAGCCCTACTGCATCTTATTTTCTCCAAGGCTTTAACCTTCTCATAGTGAGAAGAGGCCCGTGCCCAGCAGTGGGACAGTAATGGGCTGATTATGTTATGTTATGTGATTTTTGGCACATGTATGGAAAACACAAAATAGTTCATTACACTCGAGGCTGGATCGCAGCCCGAGCCAAAGGTGAGGGCGTAATGGAGCCGAGAGTATAATGACCAATGCTCACGCATTTCATACGAAGTTTTTAAATAAAGAAATACGAATACGAATAAAGGAATCCGCGCGCCATTTTTCAAAAATTTATTTATTAATAATTTTATTATTTTAACGCATTTACGCATGCGAAGCGCACATTAGCGCGCATTTAGCATATAGCCAGGAGTCGCAGGTTCGAATCCTGCTCGTGAGCGATTTTTTATTTCCACAATTTAAAATGTTCATTAAGTTCTCGGCTCCATTACGCTCTCGCCTTCGGCTCGGGTTGCAATCCAGCCTCGAGTATGATGACCAACTTAGCTCACATGTATCATAATGTACTATCAAAGGAAAATCTAACAAGGAAAAGAAAATATAGAAGGAACCATCAACAACCAACACCATGCAAAAACAAAGAGAAAATAAATGACTTTACAAATCATTGTTATCATCTACGTTATCAGATTTATAATAACATAGCAAGCCTATGGGAAAGTCAGTTCCCATGGTAAAATAATGATGATGGATGGAAGCTTCATAATGACGGCTCATGATATAATACTTAATCTTTATAGTTAATCTTTTACTGTAGTAGTACGTGATCGGTAGTTGAAAGTATCATAAAAGAGTTTTTGTATCTGTATGGTTAATTGAGACGCCATAGCTTGGATTTGGTATGGTCTTTAGCTTAAGTATAATAGATCACCTCCCAGCAACTCTTTAAATGGAAGTGTCTTTAGCATAGTCCATCCGATAAAATAGTGGCGTGCTTTGAAAAGTGGCGCCCTTTGAAAATTGGAGAGAAGAAATGGTGCGGCGTGGCGCTACTAACTCCGGGGATTAAAGTAAAAAAACCGGCCAAGTGTGAGTCAGACTCACGCAGTAAGAGTTCCGTACCACCCATCGATCTGATACGCCATAGAAACTGATTTAATTTACGAGAGTTTATCAAAAGACATCAACGAACGTACGCGAAATGTGAATTTTTGCATCTCTTTCTTACGTAGTTACCACCACATATGTCTATGTTTTCCCTATTTTTAGTTAAACTACATAACATGCACTATAATCTGACCGAGTTTGACGCTGGTAGATATTACCGTTTTGAAGATAGAGCAGGAATAAAAACGTTGAAAAAAATGCATGTTTTTTGAGGTTTCTTGTATGGGGTCCCCCCTTTGGTTTTAGACTTTTTTTGTTTTTAGTATTTGTCGTGATACACCTCATAGCAACACATTTTCTGAGAAAATTTCAACCGTTTACCTAATACCGTTCAAAAGATACAGCCCTGTGACAGACAGACGGACGGACGGACAGCGTAGCGAGAGTAATAGGGTCCCGTTTGGCACTCTTCGGGTACGGAACCCTAAAAACTAGGATAATACTGAGATAAGAATCCATCTTTACCTTCGTACTTATGTCAAATTATGGTCATCAGTCCGCCAGCCGACATTTGCAGGATTGTTACATCGCAGATTTTATTAGGATTACCACGAATTTTATTTATTTATTTATTTGTTCAGTGGTACACATAACAAAAAACATTCTAAAGATGTAAACATAAACTCATTAGAGTTTTACCGTACATCAGGATCATCGACTATGCATACAGGTAAACAAAAATATAGTTAACAAGGTAGGATATTAAATAAGTACAATGTGGGTAGATACCAGATAATATTTAGCTACATTATGAAGGAGCGAACACCGGTGACTGCGCGAGCCGTCTTTAAAAACAAAGTGGTGGAGGGTAGTATTTGTGTTGATACAGGTTGTTCCTACAAATTTAGCAAACTTTTGAGAATTTATTATACTTACATTAATAATGTTATTAATTGTATTGACTAGTTATTTTTAATTATTGTGTATTTGTAACTAGCAAGAAATGTTGTTTTAATTTAAATTTTATGTTTTTAATAAACGGATTCTTTTAGTTCCTGCAACTCGCTTGGAAGGATGACATCAACGCCTTTATGTTACTCCCATTTAATATTAACATTTAAAGGCCACATCAACATACAAATGATTGAACAAATTACAGTACCTCAATGATATTTAAAAGTACAGATATGTTACTTGCACTCGCAACTGAAGACTCAAAAACGTACTAATCAGGACGTTTTTTCTATTAATCCGCGTCAAGTAAGGCGCCGAGCGTGACTGGTGAAAAAAAAAAACTAAAATGCCGTCGTGTGTGTACAGAAAGTGTTCCAATTATGACGCGAAAGTATCTTGAAGTAACCAATTTAATTCACTTACTTTGTACACTTACTTACTTCTTTCTTACTTTTTTTTATGTGTATTGTGCTGCCGCTGCGTACGGAACATTATTTTCATTGGTTTTGTTAGGTTACGGCATATCTATACTTTTAAATATCATTGCAGTACCTACTTAACTACTTACTATAAACAGTTACTCTATAAAAGTAAACTCTTGGAAGGTTTCTCAACTGATGGCGAAACTATATAGATTAGTTTACTATTCCGAAGAACTTGTTGCTTTATATTTGCAACAGATCTACGATAGTTGTAGAATAAAACACAATATAATTGCAAGTTATAAGATAATAGTCGTAGCTATTGTTAAAAAGACAGAATTGTTATAATATCAAGATAAAATTACTTTATTTCTATTCTATTTGCTTACTATTATTACTGTATTGTTACATTATTTTAAATTTTGATAATTGGTACGGATGAAATAATATATAGTTACAGCAATAGAAACTCAGAGGTGTTGCAAAAACTATGTTATAAATTGTAATCATTAAGTAATATCGGCTCATTTTTAGATTGCACATAGAAACAATCATTATCATCATCATTTCAGCCGAAAGACGTCCACTGCTGGACATAGGCCTCCCCCAAGCATCGCCACAACGACCGGTCCTGTGCCTTCCGCATCCAGCGGATTCCCTCGACCTTCACCAGGTCGTCGGTCCACCTTGTGGGGGGCCTACCCACGCTGCGCCTTCCAGTACGCGGTCACCACTCCAGAACTTTACTGCCCCATCGACCATCCGTTCTGCGAGCAATGTGCCCCGACCACTGCCACTTAAGTTTGGCAATTCTTCGGGCTATGTCGGTTACTTTCGTTCTCCTGCGAATCTCCTCATTTCTGATTCGATCACGCAGGGACACTCCGAGCAAATAGAAACAACATCTGAAAGTATTTTTAGGAAGACTTTTAAACGTGAGAGGGCCGCCGTGTGGGAGGTTTTCATCAACTCAGCCTATTGCAGTACACTGTTGACATAGGCATCTCCCAAGTTGCGCCACAACACTCGGTCCTCTGCCTTCCACATCCAATCACCCCCGGCCACGTTCTTCAGGTAGTCGGTCCACGTGTCGGGGGGGCGCCCTACGCTGCGTTTGCCGTTTGGGAGGTTTTGGTTTTAATAAAAAAAACAAGATTTCGTTAGAAGTTAAATTTACTATAGGAAGGTTTGTTTTATAATATGGAAATACAGTAAAAAAACAGTCAAGCATTTTTACAAGAACCTGCGTATATTAAATATGCAATACGAATAATACTCGATCGAATATTAATTGGTCCGATCTATTATTGGACGATTGTTGCAATCAATGATTAGCAAATGTAATTGTAATATGTATTACCTATTATGTTTCCAATTTTATATCTTCATTGTGATTTAATTTAATTGTTACATTAATACATAAATGTTATTGTTTTCATCTGACAACATGTATGTCAACCAAATATTTCACACGCTGATAACCAGCTAAATAGATGAGACTGACGCAAATTACTGCTACTATTATGTATTATATTTTTGGCGAAATAAACGAATCCGAATTTGAATCTACGAGGCTATCAATATACACATAAAGCTGAGACACATAAGCTGTATGTTGTATGTTTGCTGCCTGTAGCCATCATGTGTATCCCACCAAGCAGTCATACAAGCAGAGGCGGACTTTCTATAAGGTCGACTAGGCCCGGGTGTAGGGTAGTGATGCGACTCGAGTCTGATTTTACCACTCGAGTCATTCGAGTCATTTCATAATTTTACTCGAGTACTACTCTAGTGGTCGAGTCACTCTAGTGGTTCACGAGTCACCTGTCACAATCCTTGAATTAATTATTTTTTATTTTGTCAATAAGTTGAGGCTTAAAACATAGTAGACATTAAAAGGAAAAGCGTTCTTAAGAATAATAAAAACACATCGTTTCGCATGTCTCGGCGAGTCAGTGGCGAGTGACTCGAGTCCGAGTGAACTCGAGTCGATATTTTTTTCACTCGAGTGCGTTTTTTTTCTGTCACTGGAGTCACTCGAGTAAAAGTGGACTCGAGTCGCATCACTAATGTAGGGCGGCCAACCTGCGCTCCCCGCACATTTTTATGCCGCAAAATCAGCAGAAAGCGGTGCCGCGGCAGCTACTACTAAACGGTTTAGGTTGGCCGAGTCCTGCTAGTCCTCTGCATGTAGCGTATGCAAGCTACATACAGGCAATTCCCGCTATAAGTCCACAGCAAACTGAACGGATACTAAATAGATAAAAAAAGCCGGGTTAGTTACACCATTCTTCTTCTTCTATCGTGTCGACATGAGCTACATAATGATAATAGCTTATTCCGTGGGGAAAAGATTAGCCAGTCAGAAGGTTGGTAGCGGGGCTGACTGCCCAGGGTGCGCCGGATGATCAATTAAATATCGTCACTCGTGGAGGCTCTTTTAATGCACCCCACTATTTTGCTACACCATTTATAACTCATGAACGGTTGGACCGATTTTAATGAAATTTGGCATGTCGATAGAAAATAATCCGGATTGACATATAGACTATTTATCCCTGGAAGATGAACAGTTCCCGAGGGATGCGCGATAAACGACATTTAACGCGGGCGAAGTCGCGGGCATTGGCTAGTAAATAATAAATTAATAAATTTTTATTCAGAAAAAGTTTTTACTTAATATATCTGTGAAGTCGCTAACTTACTACAACAACAAACAACAATCTTGTACAGCTATCTTAATTTATAAGGCCTGTTAACAATTACGATATGACAAAACGAATATCAATTTTATTATCGTGAAGCCTTAGGCTATAATCGTCAGTGTAGTGCTCAAATTGATTTTATTATAGGTACTCCTTTGTTCTTCTGACAAGATGAATGAGACAAATTGGTTAGTTACCTAAGATTAATTGATCGGGTTCAATATAAAACTGACCGCCTTTAGATTCATCCTGAAATAATAAATTGGTTATGTTATGAGAGGTCGAAGGTAATGGGATGTAATAAGAACAGTCTTAATAATGAATTAACAGTAATTCATTATAAATAACTAATCGAGCGCCTATCAAAGTTAGGTCATTTAATTTTGGTTTTTAGAACATGATTTCTGATTCTATTATGATTCAAATAGGTACGTTTACATAAAATACACGAAGGATAGCGGTCAACATTAATATTCTATCTATACAAAATTTGCCCAACTAGAGATAGTAATTTGACATCTGCTCCATACAACTTAGCTTCGCTTTTGTCTTATATAGCTCTTCTTGATCGTCAGACCTTAAAATAATTGCTACTAAACTATTCGCTGGCTCAGTATTTAAGGTTCTGTGGTAAATTTTTTGCACTAATTAAGTTATAAATATTACATGGTTCTGTCTTTTGGCTGTTGTTTTTGTTACATACGTCCTAATTAAGTTATATAGTTTTGTAATTAAACCTCACTTTCCCAAATTGAATAAAAATCACTTAAGTAGGACTTTGTAGTGAGCCTTCGTATGGCTTAAATCCACATCTCCCTTTATATCTTTCCGGATTTCCATCTAAAAATAGTTCTCTTCACTCATTTAATTTTAATAATTTTCATCTAAAAATGTAAGGAAATTCTTTCATTTCAAGTTTTCTTAAATTTTCTTTTTGGGTTGCATTAATAGATTCTCCACAAGTTACGATATTTAATTGATCATCCCAACCCTGGGCAATCAGCCCACCTACCAATCTGCTGACTGGCTAATCTTCTCCCCACAGCATGAGCTATTATATCATTATGTAGCTCATGTCGACACGAAAGAAGAAGATTTATCGTTCATTTCGTATTCAATTAAATTTTCCTACTGACGGGCACACGAATCGATTCATTCAACGCATAACATTCGAATATCGAAATAATAAAAGAAACATGTAATTCAACAATAGAGACGAAGGCCGGGTGCGGCGAATCGATGCACGCACTGTGGTTAATCGATTTGGTCGTATCGAGATACAATCGGTGCACCCAGAATCGACCTATGGCAATCCTTTATTATAATAAAATGATGAGATGTTTACGTGTGTAAAGGAATTTAGTTTATTTTGAGTATATGGAGATCCAAGGCGAATATGAATTGGCAGTAACTGGAGTCCAAAAACAAGATGACAGCGTGACTATAACTTTAATAATTTGGTACAAAAGTTTGTTTCATAGCACGTTTTTTAAACGTATCTGAGTTAATATTGTATTGTCATCCAGTCGTGAGCTATGTTTAAATTTTCAAGTCTCTAGTTCATTGGGAAGTTAGTTTAAAATCGATTACATTGTACCGAACAGACAAGACTAAAAACGTGGTGACAAAGTATTGTATTTTGTAGTCTATTAGGTGTATTCCTACCATAACGCTTTAGGGTTTGACCTTATAGCTACTACTCATTCTCCGCAGTCTTTGCTGGGTTGCTAAGAATCAGGAGTAGGACTCCTCCCTTTCGCCATTTTCACTTCTTACTGGCCAGTAGCCGTACAACCGTACATACCAGGCCCCTCAGAAAGTATTGCGAAAAAAAGTTTTTATATATGGGAGACTGGCCAGTTATAATGTTTTTCGAAAATATGATTATTAATAAGTAAAAATAAGTAAGTTCCAATTTCAAAATTTCCCTCCACATTTTTTGCGAGTTAATTCAAAGTATTGTGTCTCACTGAAATATGGATCTGCGCCGGGAACATTTTAGAGCTATGATTTTATACGATTTCAAGTGTCGCCTGAAACCGGATGAATCGTACGATAGACTTCAAATGGCATTCATGGATGAAGGCCCTTCCAAGGCAACCGTGTATCGTTGGTATAACGAATTCAAGCGCGGTCGACCAACTTTGGGGGATGACGAAAGAAGCGGTCGCCCTTTGACGGCTGTTACCGAAGAAAACGTGCTAGCAGTGAAAAATTTAATCCAAGACAATAGGTGAATTACATATCAGGAGATTCAACACATATTGAAGATTGGATCGGGAAGCGTTCACGAGATTCTACACAGCCATCTTCGCGTGAGGAGGATAGTATCACGCTGGGTGCCGCACAACCTCACCGATGCTCAGAAGCAGGCCCGGGTGGAATGGTGCCGTGATATGCTTAACAAATTTGAAGCAGGCTCGTCTCGGCGTGTTTACGACATCGTTACAGGTGATGAGTCCTGGATTTATCAATACGACCCAGAAACCAAGCGCCAGTCGACTGTTTGGGTGTTTCAAAATGAGCCAACGCCTACCAAAGTGAAGCGATCTAGAAGCGGGGGTAAGATTTTGATCGCTAGCTTTTTTAATTTGACTGGCCACTTGGTATCAACTCCCTTACGGGATCAAAGAAGCATTAATGCCGAATGGTATACTACCAAATGTTTGCCAGAAGTTTTCTCTGTAATAAGCAACAAGCGACCAAACACAGGGCTCCGCGGGCTACTGCTCCACCACGACAATGCACCTGCGCACACCGCACTCAAAACGAGGGACTTCCTGGACAGCACGCCAGTCAAACTCCTGGGTCACCCTCCTTACAGCCCTGATCTAGCACCGTGTGACTTCTTTTTATTCCCAAAAAAAAAAAATCAGCTCAAAGGGATACAATTTTCGTCGCCGGAAGATGCGCTGGCTGCGTTCGAGCAGGCTGTAAACGAGGTGTCTGCGGCGGACTGGAAAAAGTGTTTTGAAAACTGGTTTAGGCGCATGAATCTTTGTATAGAGGCTGGTGGAAAGTACTTTGA
Source organism: Asteroscopus sphinx (assembly GCA_949699075.1). Lineage (NCBI taxonomy): Eukaryota > Metazoa > Arthropoda > Insecta > Lepidoptera > Noctuidae > Asteroscopus > Asteroscopus sphinx. The sequence goes on from OX453006.1 coordinate 1,459,004, forward strand.
AAAGATTTGATAAAAATATATGTACGTATAGAACAATTTTTTTTAGTTTCGCAAAACTTTCTGAGTGTCCCACGTACATCACTTGAACTCTAAATTCAAATTTAAAACTGCCAGAATTTTTGTTTTTCATTTGCGTCTATTCAACCAGTACCCCTTACGTAAAGCCGCGTTTTCACTACTTTGTCAAGTAAACATTTTGATCGAAGCAAAATGTTTGACAGTTCTGTCAATGTTCGCTCACAATGCGGCAATGAACACTAGTAAACCAATAACACAACTAACACGAATGAAAGAGCGAGAGAACAATCGGTCGCCAGTCCAAGCGATTATCACCGAACATACGTATTCGCTGGTTTAAGTGTTTTTGTTTTCCGCATGAACGAATGCTTGCTTTGTTTGTTTGTTATGTCAAAACGCGGCTTTAGGAATCATATGCACGGAAAATTAAGAACTGTAGGATGTTTTTTCTTGCTTCGTCATAAGGCGGATGTTACACCGTTCTGTTATTTGGGTCGTCAACTTATTGATTAATGGTGACATTAGAGACACAACAGTCGTGTCCTCGACGTGGGTCGCTTTTTGCGTATGTTATTATTCTGTCGGAATTATAAATCGTTTGGCATTCGTTTTAATAAATCAGTACATATTTTTTAAACTAACGAACAAAAAAAAGACCTTTACAAAAATGGAATTTGTAAATATAAGGTACCTACCTAATATAGATAGATAGAATATACTTTATTGTACACCATGAAAATAGTAGTAAACAGGAACAATGTATAAATTATGGGTACATGGGCGGTCTTATCGCTGAAAGCGAATAAAAAAAAAGTGAATATAACTGGTTATTGCTAGTTATTAAGTACTAAGTTACTAACATAGGATAAGTTGCATTTGTTACTAACACATTATAGACCAATAATTGTTGTCTGATGAATAAAGAATTTGATTTGATTTAAATAAATAAAATAAATATTTTTTGGACTATTTTACACAGCACCATCTAGTCCCAAACTAAGCAGAGCTTGTACTATGGGTAGTAGACAATGGATATATTACTACTATATTATATATTACTTATTTGATAACCTTATTAGCCGAGGTCCATAGAAGGGCTTAATGTACTATCTAAAATCACTTGCGCTCAGTTTTCGACGGCAGCTGTAGGTACGTGTAATGTATCAGGATTCGTTCAAGGGACTTTGTCAACAAAATGTATCACCGGGAAGGATCGTGGCTGTACATAAGTCTTCTTTTTTCTTTTTGGAGAAACGAGCTAAAGGCCCACCTGATGTAAAGTGGTTTCCTTTACCCATAACAACTGCAATACCACCTAGGCTGTTGCGTAAATGGTACCGCAAGTCAGTTCGCCAAACTGAGACATGAAGATGGAAAGTATTATAGAAGTAGTAAGTAGTAGTAGTAGTATTAAAGTATTAGTAGTATTATGAAACTTGAATCAATGGATAAATCTTAGACTGATTAATTTTCTACTGTTGCCTTCAATCTTATTGTATGCCTAAATAGGTAAACTGTGCTGATCCAATCTTGTACCTATAAGAACTGTAATGTACCACTGTTGATACAATAAAGATTATATTATATTATATTAAGTCTCATGTGATTGTAATTTCACCGGCACCCGTACCCTTCAGACCGAAACAGCAATGCAAGCATCACTATTTGGCGGAGAAGTAGGTACGGTGGTAGTACTTCCCCGGACGAGCTCTTTCACAAAGGAGCTCACTACTACTTCTTTTTCTATCATGTCGACATCAGCTACATAATGATAATAGCTCATGTCGTGGGGAAAAGATTAACCAATCAGCAGGTTGGTAACAGAGCTGGCTGAGCGTATGCCACATTGCCCACCAAATGATCTACTGATCGTTTGGTGGGCAATGTGGCAAACGCTTTACTGAAGGTATGAAGAAACGAAGCGACTCCATCTAACTGGCTATAATTTTTCCTACAGAATGCGGAGGTACCGAGGTCAATAGGATCACTCTAGATAATATCAGCAGGAGTGGCTTCACTGATGTAACAGTGTGAGTTACCGTGGTGTAATGATGGGGCCGATAAAATCGTACTGTGTCGCAATGTACCTATTGGAAATATTGCGAGAGTACCTATTTACGCGTACCTACTTGAGAAGATTTGAGTGAGATGTGTGGCGCCTGAGGGTTACGGTAAAAGGGTCTATTGTTTGACACAATACTGGTATTAAATCTTGTCGCTGCATGGAGAGTTTGTGGCTATTGACAGCGACAAAATGTCAAGAAGGTAGGTAGAAGCGTGCGATCATAACGTAATGTGGACTCCATATATGTCTTGCTGAGTGATTAGGTATTCTTAATTATTTGTTTGTTACAGTATAGATAGCCACATCACATACTTTAAAATGATCACTTTGACGACCCCTGTAGTCTAGTGGTTCGAGTGTCGTACTGCTCACGAGGTCGTGGGTTCGATTCACTCAGGACACAAATATTTATGTGATGAACATAAGTGTTTGTGTTGGTCTGGGTGTTTCTTATTTATTTACCAAAAAATATGTATAAAAGTATTATATCCATTGTCTAGTACCCATAGTACAAGCTCTGCTTAGTTTGGGACTGTATGGCGGTATGTTAAAATATCTTAAAAATGTTTTAATTATTTATTATCACTACACTTAATAAAACAATATTTTGTCTCATGTACATGATATTAATGGCGTCCGTATACTTATAACTAGTTGGCTGAAAAGCTAATAATTTACAAAACAAAAAGTTTAATGACAAGAAAAATTTTTTTGAACAATTTTTTTTTTGTTTTTTTAGTTTAATGTTTAAGTTTGTTGACGACCTCTGTGGTCTAGTGGTTCGAGTGTCGGACTGCTGATAACGAGGTCGTGGGTTCGATTCCCACAGGACACAAATATTTGTGTGATGAACATGAGTGTTTGTGTCAGTCTGGGTGTTGCTTATGTATTATAAGTATGTATTTACAAAAAAAAAGTATACTTATAAGTATTATATCCATTGTCTAGTACCCATAATACAAGCTCTGCTTAGTTTGGGACTAGATGGTGCTGTGTAAAAAATGTCCAAAAAAAAAAAAAAAAAATGCAACGAGTTTTATAGTAACATGAATAACTGCATACGATTAAACTAGAACAAAACTAAGACAAATATAAACCTAAATTCAGACTAAATTAAAACAAAAACATGTAGTCAAACTTTCAATTCAATTCATTTATTTTGCGAAAATGGGTACAAAAATCTGATGGTAATAAATACTGGTACTTTTGAAATAATTTATATTATTTGGAGGCGTAAATAATAAATAGAAGAGTAGATACTAATGCCAAAGGCAATTATTCTACGTTTTAAAGACGCTGTTGTGTAATCAACCTTAAATTTTATCATACCTACAAACAATGATATTTAAAAGTAAAGATATGTCATACCCTAACAAAACCAACGAAAAATATGTTCAGCACAGCGGCAGCACAATACACATAAACTAGTAAGTGCAAAGTTAGTTAGTTACTTTAAGTTAGTTTCGCGTCATAATTAGTACACTTTCTGTACACACATGACGGCATTTTTGTGTTTTTTTGTGACACGGCAAGCCTTGCTTGACGGAGACTAGTAGCAAAACGTCCCAATTAGGACGTTTTCGTGTGTTCAGATTGCGCGCGCAACAACATATCTGTACTTTTTAAAATATCATTGTCTACAAATAATAGTCACGTTCAACTTTATATAAAAGAAGTTTTAACGAAAATATCCTATCATGTTTGTTTAATTGAAAGTTATCAATTAATTGATCTATGACAAATTACATCATGTGGACATTTTAAGTGTTGTAATTATTGAACCGAGAAGAATAATTAAACATTTTAATTTAAAGGAAGTTACGTCACTCAATATCGGAAGTAAAAGTTGCTGTCTACGTAAAATGGTTTCCCACTTGCCGAGTATGAAAGCTTTGTGTGAATTTTATGGGTTTTTTTTAAATTGATAGGCATGGGAAAGTAGGTTGATTGATTAACACCTGGTTCAGGTGTTTTGTCTAATTATTTGATCACGCAAGAGCCCATAAATCATTTTAAGGTAAGACTGTAAGCCACTTGTACTTTTTTCTGCCGTCTTTTTGGGGGTTTATAAGGCCACAGCAACTTTGGTTTACCGGGTTCTATAATCTAAAATATATTCATAACAAAATTATACATAATTGAGCCGCTAAGCAGGTCATAATCAGCCCATTACTTCCTACTTCTGCCCATAAGCCTATTTTCAAAAAGAAAAGAGCCGAGCCTTTCTTCAAATCAGAGAATCTAATAACAACATTGTTAGACTTAAGGATTTTTGAAAGTACCTATATGAATCAAATTCAATATTATGAAAATCTGAATATAAATTACTTCAATCTCATTAATGACCGGTAGATTTCAAAGTAATTAGAGGATTAGAGATGGGTTTCTAATATAAATAAGTAAATATTATAACAGTTACTAATAGCTTTTATATCATGCATGGTTCATGGAACATTGCAATGTTGATGTATTTTGCAAGATTATTTTAAATTGTATCTTGTGTTAATTCGATTGCAATATTATTAATATTAAAGTACCAGGTTACCTACTATAAAGTAATATTGTAGCATATAGCATTGTAATATCCTTCTAAGTCTACCGTTAGTGCTGTGCTGCATGTTTGCTAAAGAAACCCGGTTTTAACTTTCAATACCACTTTTACATCCTTTATCAATGCATTCTAGTGACACTAATAGTTTCGTGGGAATAAAACCAGATATGTATTAGTCAATCAAAGGATGTAATTGAAATATAATCTATTCAGCCTAATGGGTCAATATCCGTTATTTTTATACAATAATATTATTTGAAATATTTTATTCGCACACAGGATTCCATATTAAAATAATGTGTCATGCCGGAAATAAGTATGTGGTTTTAATTAATTGCCTCGAAATTTTAGTGTCTCGTGGACGGCTAACCCAATTTTTACGTAATTCAAATTTTATGTCAGCATACAAATGTATCTGTGTTATAAATTCCAATGTTAACGACATTGAGTATTTATGAGGTTAATAAATACTAATTCATTCGACACTTAGCTAGCTCTTATGTAATTTTAAATAACTCCTTTACAATAAAATGAATGCACTGGATGTGGGTGCATCATAATTGTTAAAATGCCAAACTTAACATCATAGCATAAGTTAATTTATTGTTCTCAAGTAACTTTGTGTTTTTACTGATGCGAATAAACTTTAAACCTAAATGACATGGAGTAATTCACATAATTAAACCTAAATGACATGGAGTAATTCACATAATTAAACCTAAATGACATGGAGTAATTCACATAATTAAACCTAAATGACATGGAGTAATTCACATAATTAAACCTAAATGACATGGAGTAATTCACATAATTAAACCTAAATGACATGGAGTAATTCACATAATTAAACCTAAATGACATGGAGTAATTCACATAATTAAACCTTAATGACATGGAGTAATTCACATAATTTTCTTGAATTAGAATGTACCTGTCACGGAAATAGATAGAATAGTTGTAATGACAATTTTACTTGCGATTCATGTGTGGCCACTTTCCGAACAAACCACGCCTTGGATTTTGACGTCATAATTTTTTTTAAATTAATTTTAATCAAATGTACCTTGCAACTTTTGTTTCTGCAGTTGGAAACAGCACAATAAGGCATTTTTGCGGGTTTTTGTTACAGTATGTATAGAAACAAGTCATAAGGCGTGCTGAGAAAGGCTTTGAAATATCCTGCACTATGGTGCTGAGGGGCTCGTAGCGATGCAACGACTGCGCGGATTGTACAATCTGCAAGGTTAAGCTGCACTTGCCGCGGTCAGTCTGTGGATGGGTGACCGTTTCGATACACATCGAGACCCCTCCGTGCCTCGGAGAGCACGTTAAGCTGTCGGTCCCGGTTGTCATACGAATATCTATGGCAGTCGTTACGGGTAGTCAGAAGCCTGAAAGTCTGACAACTGGTCTAACCTCCGAATGTCAGTATTACCCAGTAACTGGGTTGCGGGGGTCTGATGGCAGTCGCTCCGTGTAAAATACTGATGTTCAGCCGCATCTGGCTAGACTGGAAGCCGACCCCCATATAATTGGGAAAAGGCTCGGAGGATGATGACTGAAACGTGGTCAGCGACCACGTTTCAGTACCGTAAGTAATTACTGGCAACACACACTGGTCAAAGACTTTCGTCTTGAGACACTGCGGTATTTTGGACGAGAAGATATTGAATTTTTTCTTTAATCAAACCGAATCAAATGCACCTAATTCCTAAACTGTTTCACACAAATTATTTTATTCTTTTTGAAGTTAATTAAATATCATAACAGTACAATGTTAATCAATCCTTTGAAGAAGATGGGGTAGTTAATTCTTAGGATGGTAGACATCCTACATCATAAATCACATTAACCAAATCGGTCGAGCAGTTTCGTATAAAAAGCCGACAATACAAACATACGCACATCTTCCTTATTCTCGCTTACAGAATTTCTAGGTCAGCACATTATTTAAACATATCATTCACGAAACAGAGTCATACATTATTTATTTATTGTAGTTTATCTTCTTTTAGGAAAATTCCTTCAGGAAGTCGCGCATCCTTTATGACATTACAAGGTTTTGGATGAGGATGTTTGGATGTTAATTTACGTGTATTTTTATTATTGACCGTGTATGGAATCAATTTGTGACTTCAATTATAACTTTAAATTTTCGCAAAGTTGTTTCCGCTGTGATCGCTACATGTATACAACGTGTTATTGAAATAACTAAAAACCTCTTAAGGGGTCATTGTACTCATCAGTATGAACAACTACTGTGATATCTTTGTTCCAAAAATCAGCTGTTCCGTATATTTTGTCTATTTATGTGAACACCAATGTAGGGAAAAGCAGATTTTTTTTCGGGATTTCATAGTTGGTCAAAAAAATTGTTCATAATGATGAGTACAATGACCCATTAAGATGTTTTCAGTTATTTCCATTCAAAAACACGTAGATGGTTCTCAATTTTTTTTCATGTATTTGTAATATTCACTTACGTCGCTACTTTGCAAGAATCTCTCTCAAAACACATCTAAATTATTTTCAAAATTTAAATAAGACACATTACAGAATCAAATGGTCGTTCGTTTTGAGTAAATATTTAAAGAAAAAACATATTATTGTATCGTTATTCATGAAAAGCAGTGGTTTAGTGTCAAAATTATTTATTTTGGTGACATTTCATCAAAAACTGATATAAATTATTTCACCGTAGTTACGTTCTTTCAAAAACAGCATGTTGAAATGTAAGTTCCAACGGATGTTATTACTACCGTAATTAGTAAATTCTATCTTCATCAAATATGCGGAAAATAATTTTGAGTACCTATCTAAAAAAAACAGCTTCCTAATGCTCACCAAACAAAGGGCTGATATTAAGAGCCGTTTATTTAATTAACGTATATTTTTTAAACTTCGAATGTAAAAAAACACGGAACGTTTTGATTGCGCCTGCGCCGGATATTCGCGTCTTCCTCAAACATTGTAAACGCTGTTATGATTTACTATTGTTTTACTGGTAAATTGTTGTATTGTATGAAATAATTGTAGCTTTTTTAATTATCATCAAGTCAAAACCGCTGTTTCAATTCAGCTTATCTTAGGCCTCTTCCAAATTACACTTCAACACTCGGTCCTCCGCCTTCCGCATCTAGTGCCCCAGCTACCTTCTTCAGGTCGTCAGTCCACCTGGCCGGAGGGTGCCCCACGCTGCGTTAGCCGATTCTCGGTCTTCACTCAAGGACTTGTCTACCCCAATAAAAAATAAAGTAAAAAAAAAAAATAAAAAAAATATCTTTAGGACATTTTTACACAGCACCATCTAGTCCCAAACTAAGCAGAGCTTGTGCTATGGGTACTAGACAATGGATAAAATACTTATATACTTTTTCTTTTTGTAAATACATACTTATAATACATAAGCAACACCCAGACCAACACAAACACTAATCGTCTAATCGTTTGTTTCTAATATTGCATTATTTTCTGTCATAGAACTGCAACGTGTATTGCTTACAATTTTTAATAGGTGATTAAAATGTAAAATGTAAGTATGATGTGGCCATTAATGTTTTTACAGTAATTCTATATATTCCTGCCTATCTGTTGTCTAGCAGTATGAGTCTGTCATGCTCACTTAAATGTCATGGTGATGGTGGCGTTAGTGTCGGGTCGTTAAGTTCCCTTCAATATGGTTGAGTTAAGCGATGGCTGATGCTCGCGTCATGCTCATGAACGGGTGCCGTCTGTCGGGACAGGTCAGCTCCTACATACTATGGCAACTCTTTTTACGTTTATTTATAAAGGTTATATTCTAAAATCTTGTTTACTTCTGTTGAATACATTTGATGTGATAAACAATACCTATTTTAAAACATACGTAGCCTCCGACTGCGTGTTGATAAGTCTTGTTTATATCTTTTCTGTTATTTTTACACGCAGTCGGGTTTTTTGTTTTTGTTAATTATTTTTATTTTTAATTTTTTTTTAGTGTTGTCATGTTTTATTTATCATGCTATTAATGTTTTTTTTGAAAAGTCAAATTAATTTTTAACGTAGAATATTTTGTTGTTTTTTAGCATTTTTCATTCCAAATTACATTTAAACATATAAGTTGTATATATTTTTGTAAAGCATTTATAAAACCCTTTATTTTGATACCCCACTCGATAGTTTTTGACGGAAAAAAAAAATTTGAAGAGGTAATATGGCGCCAAAAAGCGGCCATTTTAATTTTTTAAATTTTGATGTACCCAGTGTCACTCTCAGAATTAAGACGAATCTAACGACACCTCTCAATCTCAAATCCATCAAGCCGTTTAGGCCACAGAGCGTGTCAAAGAAATATACATACATACACTCGAAAAACATAACCCTCCTTCTGGCGCAGTCGGGTAAAAAGAGTATATCCATGGAGTTTCTGGTCGGTTCTTCTCCATAGGATCCAGAACTTGGAACCGTGCAACTAGAGCCAAAAGTGCCTGTAATTATAGGTTTATTTGAAATAAAAAAATTTAACATTTGAATTTTGAATTTTTGAATGACCATCGGTCCTTCGACAGACATGGCCAGCTCACTGCCACTTCAGCTAGCTGATTCTCCGAGCTGTATCGGTAAGCCAAAATCCAGAATTCCTGAGAAAACACTGCTTCTATAAGAAATGCTTTAATGCAACCAACATTTCTCGTAACTAAATACGTTAAGTTATAAAAAGTTATACATTGTTAAGCCGCTTACTTTCACTGGATAACTTTTACTTACAAGGACGACCGCTTTCTAACCGTTTGGTCAGATCCATACAAGCTGATAACTGCTTTATTTTAGTTGTTATAAGGGCGTTTATTGGGTATTCATTCTGAAAATAGGTCACGTATTTGCTGGGAGAACTTGATTTGTCTGCATTCCGAAAGGTTTGATGGATTTGTTTGAATCTTTAGTTATTTGAGGTCATTGGTCTCAATATACAACGTTATTTTGTGTATAATGGAAACCTCAAACACCCCAAAAACATTTTGATCAGAACTGTCTCAGAATATTTTGTTGTAAATCACAAAATTACATGCTTTTAGAGTTGTTGTTAGTTTCTCAATAGGAAGCGGCAAAATTAAAAAAATCATGTAGGGTTTACCTGATGTAGGGAAACTCACGGTCTGCTTATGGATTGAATTTAACCATAACAACCAAATTATACCGGCCGCACCTCTGTTTTTACCCGACTGCGCCAGAAGGAGGGTTATGTTTTTCGAGTGTATGTATGTATGTATGTATGTATGTATGCATGTATGTATATTTCTTTGGCACGCTCTGTAGCCTAAACGGCTTGATGGATCTTAGCTTGAGAGGTGTCGTTGGATTCGTCTTAATTGTGAGAGTGACACTGGGTATATCAAAATTATAAAAATCAAAATGGCCGCTTTTTGGAGCCATTTTATGTGACTTCAAAATTTTTTTTTTGCTCAAAACCTATCGAGTGGGGTATCAAAATAAAGGGTTTTATAAATGGTTTACGAAAATATATACAACTTATATGTTTAAATGTAATTTGGAATGAGAAATGCTAAAAAACAACAAAATATTCAACGTTAAAAATGAATTTGACTTTTCAAAAAAAAATATTAATATTATGATAAATAAAACATGACAAAACTAAAAAATTTCAAATAAAAAAATTAATTAACCAAAACAAAAAACCCGACTGCGTCTAAAAATAACAGAAAAGATATAAACAAGACTTATCAACACGCAGGCGGAGGCTACCTATGAACTATTATGTACATAATTCATGACCAAAAACATACGTAGCCTCCGACTGCGTGTTGATAAGTCTTGTTTATATCTTTACTGTTATTTTTAGACGCAGTCGGGTTTTTTGTTTTTGTTAATTAATTTTTTTCAAATTCATGTGCGGATAAAGAAATGGATTATCATTTGCTCTAACAACATAACATCACGCCTGTATTTCCCCGAAGGGGTAGGCAGAGGTGTATAGTACACCCACATTTTGCCAGTTATGTTATAGTCCCATGTAATAGGGGGCGAGCCTATTGCCATTGACCGGGCACAAATCCATACTCCGGGCTGCTACTGAGAATTTCCTAATGAAAAAACCCAATAACATTTTGCCCGACCTGGGAATCGGACCCAGGACCCCACGCTCAGCAGTCGCGCTTGCGACCCCTAGACCAACGAGGCATTTTATTAGTTTATTTAGTTTGTTTTATTTGCTCTAACGGTGAAGGAAAAACATCGTGTGGAAACCTGCACACCTGACAGCACCCTACAGTTCTAGATTGTGTGCCGTGCACCAACGCGCACTAGGCCAGCGTGGTGAAATAAGGTTTTAGCCTTCTCATTCTGGAGGCCCGTACCCAGCCATGGGACTAATGGAATGATGATGAATCAAACATAATTTTTAAATATATTTTTTGGTTTAAATGAGGGGCTCGTAGCGAAGCAACAACTGCGCAGATTGTACGATCTGCAAGGTTAAGCTGCACTTGCCGCGGTCAGTCTGTGGATGGGTGACCGTTTCGTTACACATCGAGACCCCTCCGTGCCTCTAAGTTATATAACTAAACTTTTGCAACGCTAGAAAAAGGCAAATACGTTTATAAGAACTACTTTTATAACCTAAAACCAATATGTCCACTAACGGCCAAAATTAATATCAAATCTATCTACGATTTACCCTACTAGAGATAGAAATTTGACGTATTTTGTATGGAGCTTATGTCAAATTCCTATCTGTAGTAGGGCAAATCGTGGATAGATTGGATATTAATTTTGACCGTTAGTTGACAAAATAAATCTTTGATTCTTTGAGTCATCAGGTTAATGACCGAAATTTAAACTCCAATTTTCTCCTACAATTATGTCCTTAAGAAAAACTGAATCACTATTATTGTAAACTTTAAATGTTGACCACCTAAGCTTTCTCTTTGAATCATTAATATAACACAGTTATTTCCAATATCCCGGATATTTCAATTCTGTGAAAAATATCATGCAATGTCATTGACCAATGAAGGAAAAGGATTGTATTATAAATATAAAGTTGATTGCAAAATACTGAATGAGTTATCATTATATGAGGTCGTTGACCTATTGTTTGAGTCAAAGAAGTGTGTGATGCTTTCATAACATTATTTTAATTTGAATATAGGTATTTTAATGGAGAAGACAGTTTCAACATGGATTTAGAAAGAAAATAAACAAAAAGGTTTTATTTATGCGCTCGGTTTGACGAAACATTAAACTTTTACATAATTCGTGTTAACCTATAGTTACTAAAAGATAAATTCATCATTATCATCATTTCAGCCGAAAGACGTCCACTGCTGGACATATACCTCCCCCAAAAGGGGGGGGTATGCTATACGATAAAAGACTGTGGAAGTGTAAATCGATCTTTACATAACACCAACTACTGAAAAGGATGCTCAACTTTCTACGTCTCACTGCCATTTAAAACAATCCATATCGCTCAATACATTACGTTTAACTTCGAAAGGTAATAAGACCACTTTCTCCCATTTTATGGCGCCATTACACCATATATCTCTGCTATTAATGGTTGCAAGTGTGGGAGTGTTTGTGGTTTCACATGGAGAAAATCCTATTCGAAACATAGTTTGGAGGTTATGTAATGTGATTTTTGGTTCTTTTTCGGGTTCCAGCTGACGATAGGTAGCCCCCAAAGATCCAGCATCAGTTTATCAGCTAAGCACATATCCTCTGCAACTGAAATTTCTGTTACAAAAGGCTCCCGTGATCATCAATCAATCATCAAGTTTTTAGTATACTTACAAAATGACCCGTTTTCTGATTTGTGGTCATCATTAAGGTCCAAGACCCAACCATCGTACACCATACGGCCAAGACAGGAGTGGATAGTTTTGTAAAAGTAATGCCGTACCGTAAATTGGTCCCAGGCCGCGTGGAAAGCATTTGTGAATAAAAGACAAAGGCGTGGTCTGTTCATGTTGGCCGTGGTCTTGGCCAATACGGCCTTATAGAACAGTTTATTGTCCAATGGTTTTAATCTGAATTAAACAAAATGAAAACTCGTCTCAATGCTTTGAAGACTTCAGGATTTTAAATAGTTTGAAAGTACAATCTGATACACAATTATGTCATTGTTTATCATTAATTTATCATAGTATTATATTCGAAGTGTAATAGAAATGCATGTGTACATGTCCAGTTTGTTAAAGGAAGATAGTGAAGTGGATTTATACAACATGTTGATCTGTATTCGTGCCATATTTATGCAGTTGACTATACCACTGATACTGAACACGAATCGATAAAAAAATCTATATCAAAAGAAAAAAAAATTGTTTATATACCTATTTGTAAACAAAAAAATTCCCTCCGTTTATCGCGTGTGACACAAAAACGATGCGTGCGAAACCACCAAAATTTTTTGCAGGTATATCCACCCTTTGACAATGCCACCGATGACTTATTTTCAGAGTCATTCGGGATTTATTCTCAAACCCTCGCTATGTTTCTAAGTGAAAATTTGGGTATTAAATAATCGTAGAATTTTTAAAGTATTTTTAGATCACTAAGCACATTCTTTATCATTTGCTCTAGAAATATGGCACGGTTACTGATCAACAACTTGTAGTGGATCGGACCTTTGAACTAGCGTGGGAGGTGAATTCTATGGAAATTAGCTCTGACGCTTATTCAATAGAAGATTTATCGTATAAAACAATACTGATAATTGAGAAGGTCATGTCCCCAGACGACCCGTTAAATCTACGAAATGAATCATATAGCATATGTTTATGCTAAAAACGAGAACTTTCAAACTTTTATTTCGTGCACAATATTGAGCGCTTGTGAAGGTCAAAGACCGAGCTTTGTTGTTTTGCAAGCTTTAGAATTACATTCGCAAAAAATCGGAAATAAGAAACAAAACCATTTGGATATCCGAACAAAAAACTGGGCTTTTAATTGCTTTTTTTACCGTATAAATCTTTACTAATATTATAAAGAGAAAAGATTTGTTTGTTTGTAATCGAAAAACTCTGAAACTACAAAACCGATTTTAATCATTCCTTTACCATTAGAAAGCTACTTTATCCAAAAGTAATATAAGCTAGACGGACGAATAAAATGGAGGACGCAATCTCGCTAAGAAAAGTTTGAAGCACTTAGTTTTTTCCTAAACCCACTATAATTTCGACATAATTTTAACACACCAGACATATATTGTTATTTTATTGATGAAACTACGACAATGACTACCGTGACATGAGATTTTTTGTGTAATTGTGGCTTTTTGTCTTACTATGTGAGTGCATGTGTGCGTGCCAGCCCGTACTTTTAAGCGAGCCGTCTTACTATTATTATTATTATTTATTTATTGAACGGCTATGTCGGTTACTTTCGTTCTCCTGCGAATCTCCTCATTTCTGATTCGATCACGCAGGGACACTCCGAGCATAGCCCTCTCCATTGCCCTTTGAGTGACTTTGAGTCTTCTTATCAGGCCCATTGTGAGCGACCACGTTTCAGTACCGTAAGTAATTACTGGCAACACACACTGGTCAAAGACTTTCGTCTTGAGACACTGCGGTATTTTGGACGAGAAGATATTGCGTAGCTTCCCGAACGCTGCCCAACCGAGTCGGATTCGACGATTGACCTCTTTCTCGAAGTTGGACTTACCTAGCTGGACAGTTTGTCCTAGGTATACATAATCGTCAACAACTTCGAGTGTAGATTCTCCGATGTTTACGGGAATGGGTGCTATATGGGAATTCGACATAACCTTTGTCTTGTCCATATTCATTTTAAGACCCACTCTATCAGAAGCTCTACTGAGGTCATCGAGCATTGTACCGAGGTCCTCCATGGTCTCAGCCATGACTACTATGTCGTCGGCAAACGGAAGAATTGCCAAACTTAAGTGGCAGTGGGCGGGGCACATTGCTCGCAGAACGGATGGCCGATGGGGCAGTAAAGTTCTGGAGTGGCGACCGCGTACTGGAAGGCGCAGCGTGGGTAGGCCCCCCACAAGGTGGACCGACGACCTGGTGAAGGTCGCGGGAATCCGCTGGATGCGGAAGGCACAGGACCGGTCGTTGTGGCGATGCTTGGGGGAGGCCTATGTCCAGCAGTGGACGTCTTTCGGCTGAAATGATGATGATGATGATGATTTATTGAACAAGTAACAATGACTCACTGTGTTAGTAACAATAACTTAATAACTATGTTAGTATGGATGCCCTACTTTTTGTTTAGCGAGATTCCGACCGCCTTTTTTATTTGTCCAAGATAAGCTATATTTTATTTCAGTATGCGGGTGAAGCAATGGGCAAAGTCTAGTATTATAATATGTTGTTACATATCGACATAACTCACAGCATCAGCAAGCAGGCAGCCATATTAGCCGAAGTACCGCTTTGGGGTAGACATCTTTTTGAGTGGAGACCGCGAATTGGCAAACGTAGGGTAGGAGTGGTAGGTAGGACGCACTCAGGCTCTGTGGAGCGATGATATTGGCAAGGTGGCTGGTGGCAGTTGGATGGGAGTGGCCAAGGATCGATGTCGGTGGCGTGCCATTGGAGAGGCCTATGTCCAGCAGTGGACTAATATTAGCTGATGATGGTGATGACACAAATTAAAGTATTTATCAAGATTTTATACTGTGTTTTGAATTTTCTTTGGTAGGTATGCAGGACATCTTTTGGACATTATTGTCACACACTGTTATAGGAAGCCTCACCTCCAGTTTCTGGAAGGCTGATCAATTTGATTTATTGTCAAATCTAATGTCAGCTTCTGTGATTGGCCGGCAAAAATGTTAACGACTAATACGCTTATACGCTTGACCTGAGTTTTGACAGCTGATTAGTACATTTTTGCGTTGACCAGCCTTTTTGGAAACTGGGGGTTAGTCTAACAAGGAATCTGACGAATAGCAAATATTTAAATTCAGGGTTTCCCATTTGAGGTCCGCGGACCCCCAGAGGTCCGCGAGAGCATGTCTCAAAGGGTCCCCGCAGGTCATATAAATAAAAATCAAATAGTTTTTTCTAGAGGTATGTGGAGATTATGATTGATCTTTTAAGGGACCGCCGTTAAAAAAGGTTGGGAAACGCTGTTTCAAATGATATTCTTTCTTGTCTGTCTGTCTACACAAGTACACAGTATTCAACGTGCGCGTTGATTAGCCGTCAATGCTATATTCGCAGCTTTTGATTGGCCGTCAGTGTGATAATCGCAGTTTTTCTGTCCGTCACGACTTCGTGGTTAAGTATATGTAATCGGTGATCAGTTATCATGTCAGTATGTAGATTACTATCTTTAGATAGCTGGCTAAAGTTCAAGTGATAATATATTATTATGTTACAAAATAATTTTGTTTGATTAATGTCGTAGGTTAATGTCATTAAAAAGCTTTGATATTGAAGATTGTGTGTTGGAGAACGTATAAAGTCTCTCGCAGACTGCAGACTTTAAAGCGGTTTGCAGATCAAGAGCTAAGCTATGCCAAAGCTAAGCTAAGCTAGCTAATCTAAAGTAAATTGATAGCTTTTTGATAGTTTGCGGTCGACAAAAACTTCCGTCACACGAGATTTGTTGTGTAATCGCGGCTGTTAGACTTACTATGGGTGCAAATGTGTGCGTGCCAGCCCGTACTTTCAAGCAAGCCGATTTACTACTAGGTGCTTCATTTATTGTTTAGCGAGATTCCATCCGCCTCAGGTATATGTAAATGTATATTTACGTATGTGTAAATGTGTATTGGTTAATGACGTCAAGATACAATTTTAGATGTAAACATAATTTTTAGTATTAATTAATTTTATGTTTCATTTTGTTCTTTAATTTTATTATTTGGTCTGATTTATTTTGCATACCAAACAAATAAGTACAAAATAAACATTATAAACATACTTCATCAGACAAATAAACCCATAAACAACTACAGAGATATTGCGTCTCTATTCTCAATCTTACAATAGTTCGTTCACCTAAGAATGATATCATTGAGAAGACGCGCCGTTCAATAATCATTGAACTAGATAGTCTTATAATGTAGCCATTTTAATATTACCAGTTGAGATTTATTTTATTGCTTCCGTCCGTTTTTAGTATTGTTAGATAATTTTATTATCACACCTGTTATACAGTCTTGCCTTTTCCCTATTATGATGGGGTCGGGTCCCATTCTAAAGCTGCGTCTACGCTAGGCGAGCCGGTCACGAGCGGGGCTGTTGTTGCAGCGTTAAGTGTGGATGTTTGTGTTCGTAAAAAACCGACAATTGGCGAAGCGAGGCCGAGCACAGGTCGAACGCTTAAGGCTTGCTTGTTCCAGGCTCCTAAGTTCGTCTACGCTACGTAAAGAATCATGGCGAGATCCACACATTGAATTGTTCAAAAAAATATTGTTTTAATATTATTACTAATATTTGTATGCCACCTGTGGCAGCACACAGAGACTATACTACCTATAATGTACTTAACACCAAAAATACCTGTGTATACAAATAAAAAAATTGATTTGATTTGATCAATAGTAAAACTATTCCTACTTCTCTAAAAATCTCTTTTTTTTTTTTTCAAAATTTGCATTGATTCTTTAATAAAGGAGACGAATTTACTGGTAAAGGAGAGCTCCTTCCTTTCTCAGATTCCCGCGACCTTCACCAGGTCATCGGTCCACCTTGTGGGGGGCCTTAAAAACATTGTTATTGTACAAATACATGATGCGTACATACGCCTGTATGCACTATGCACATAAGTCATACGGATTATATGGACCCGACAAACATGAGGTACGAGGTCTTATCCTAATATGGGTGCTGATTATTTACGTAGCTCGGGCAATATTTGTTTTGAGACGTCATTTTCGAGAAAGAAAAAGGACTTGTCATTCGAGATTTAGTAGGGAAGTACATTGAAAGTCAAAGGATGCTTCATCATCATCATCATCATTTCAGCCGAAAGACGTCCATTGCTGGACATAGGCCTCCCCCAAGGGGGCATATGCCATAATCGCCACGCTTGGTAGGCGGGTTGACGATCGCAGTTGGTTGGTAAAATACTCAGAGAACGCTGCTGCCTATCCTCTAGTGAATCCCTTAGTCGCCTTGTATTCGTACAAGGCGACTGAGAAGAGAACCAAGACGGCGACTGAGCTGACCAATGAGAAGAGATAGGGTGGTGCAATTGTTTATGTCCGGCACCACACGGAACATTTTCAGCAGTAGTCTGAGTTAATTGATTTAGTGGAGCAACTTGACACTTCCATAACAGTAGTTAGGCGACCCTGCCTGTGGGCCTTGACAGTAGATGTGGACAGTTTTGTTAAACCACTGGTGGTCAAAGAAGATTAAGTGATAAAACTTTTTAACAAAAAATTGAACCGACGAAAACAGAAACTGAAAAGCGAAAAATAAAATGAAGCTTTTAGGCTTTTCCTAACTAAACTAATGTAAATAACTAATTATGAGTCAGCGCCAAACAAACAAGCAATGTGTGTGCAAGTTGCAAGTGGTCGAGCGGAGTACGCATTTTTGGAAAGTTATTGTTTCTTGTTGAAAATTTCACGTTGTATTTGATGTTATGTTGTTTTTATTATTTATTTAAAGTAATTTAATGATCGTTGATTGTTTATTTGGCGCCGACTCATAATTAGTTATTTACATTAGTTTAGTTAGGAAAAGACTAAAAGCTTCATTTTATTTTTCGCTTTTCATTTTCTGTTTTCGTTGGTTCAATTTTTTGTTAAAAAGATTTATTTTGTGTTGTTTTGTGGTTAAAATCTAACTCCAGGTCCCTATTATGTTGTAGCACAGCACAGGTAATGTAATACTACAGTAGTTGTAGTGTCTAGAACTACATTTATGTGTTCCAAGTTTCCGGTAAGAATTCAGTGGGTGAACAAGCACACATCCCCTGTTTTCCTACCCTTAGGGGTGGATTTTGATTTTGAAATTTAAATGGGACCAACTTCGAGATATACCCTATCCATTAAAAAAAGAATTATTCAAATCGGACAACCCTGTAAAAAGTTATGCGTGGTTATACATTAAAAAAAAAAAAATACGCGTCGAATTGAGAACCTCCTCCTTTTTTTCGTCGGTTAAAAAACAAATCACATCATTGGAAATTGGTGCTTTGACAAATAAAGGGTGGGTTTGCGGTGGGCATGAATTCGGATGATTTTGGTTAGTTTTCGGTTTTCGATGTCGATAAACTATTCGTGACATTAATATCAACGTTCTTGTAGGCCAATTCAAGAAACTAAAGAAGTGCAATTGCAGTTTCGATCAAAACAACGCTTTTCGTATTATCTTATCATCGGCGGTCGCTGTCAGATACGAACTGCAGCGTCACTGCAACTTGATCGGTGTGTCATGAAATTACGTGAATTAGGGCCCTGGTGCAGGAACAAACCAACCACATTTTAAGACAAGGCTTGGTCTTACCAGCCCTGGGCTGATTATGTAACATTTATGGACAGACAGATGGACTTCTAAAGTAACAATTTTCCTTGTGACCGTTGCATAATAATTACTCGTTTATTTTCAATTCATCGAGTCACCAAGGCGTGGCTAGGTCTAGGTAGAGTTTCTACTCCATATAAGGCTAAGCTAGCTTTTTGCCGGGAAATAGCCAATATCGTGACATCGTGGGCGACTTGATCTCGATATACCAGGCCCCTCAGAAAGTATTGCGAAAAAAAGTTTTTATATATGGGAGACTGGCCAGTTATAATGTTTTTCGAAAATATGATTATTTATAAGTAAAAATAAGTAAGTTCCAATTTCAAAATTTCCCTCCACATTTTTTGCGAGTTAATTCAAAGTATTGTGTCTCACTGAAATATGAATCTGCGCCGGGAACATTTTAGAGCTATGATTTTATACGATTTCAAGTGTCGCCTGAAACCGGATGAATCGTACGATAGACTTCAAATGGCATTCATGGATGAAGGCCCTTCCAAGGCAACCGTGTATCGTTGGTATAACGAATTCAAGCGCGGTCGACCAACTTTGGGGGATGACGAAAGAAGCGGTCGCCCTTTGACGGCTGTTACCGAAGAAAACGTGCTAGCAGTGAAAAATTTAATCCAAGACAATAGGCGAATTACATATCAGGAGATTCAACACATATTGAAGATTGGATCGGGAAGCGTTCACGAGATTCTACACAGCCATCTTCGCGTGAGGAGGATAGTATCACGCTGGGTGCCGCACAACCTCACCGATGCTCAGAAGCAGGCCCGGGTGGAATGGTGCCGTGATATGCTTAACAAATTTGAAGCAGGCTCGTCTCGGCGTGTTTACGACATCGTTACAGGTGATGAGTCCTGGATTTATCAATACGACCCAGAAACCAAGCGCCAGTCGACTGTTTGGGTGTTTCAAAATGAGCCAACGCCTACCAAAGTGAAGCGATCTAGAAGCGGGGGTAAGATTTTGATCGCTAGCTTTTTTAATTTGACTGGCCACTTGGTATCAATTCCCTTACGGGATCAAAGAAGCATTAATGCCGAATGGTATACTACCAAATGTTTGCCAGAAGTTTTCTCTGTTATAAGCAACAAGCGACCAAACACAGGGCTCCGCGGGCTACTGCTCCACCACGACAATGCACCTGCGCACACCGCACTCAAAACGAGGGACTTCCTGGACAGCACGCCAGTCAAACTCCTGGGTCACCCTCCTTACAGCCCTGATCTAGCACCGTGTGACTTCTTTTTATTCCCAAAAATAAAAAATCAGCTCAAAGGGATACAATTTTCGTCGCCGGAAGATGCGCTGGCTGCGTTCGAGCAGGCTGTAAACGAGGTGTCT
Organism: Asteroscopus sphinx; assembly: GCA_949699075.1. Classification (NCBI taxonomy): domain Eukaryota; kingdom Metazoa; phylum Arthropoda; class Insecta; order Lepidoptera; family Noctuidae; genus Asteroscopus; species Asteroscopus sphinx. The sequence goes on from OX453006.1 coordinate 1,479,447, forward strand.
GCGGCGGACTGGAAAAAGTGTTTTGAAAACTGGTTTAGGCGCATGAATCTTTGTATAGAGGCTGGTGGAAAGTACTTTGAAAAGATTTGATAAAAATATATGTACGTATAGAACAATTTTTTTTAGTTTCGCAAAACTTTCTGAGTGTCCCACGTATGAAGGCTGGACGTATTTATAATTAATTGAATAGTGTAAAGGTTAAATATTGGAGTAGTGACTGTGTTTCTTTTAATGGATTATTTCATCACTTTGTCACACTGGACTCGTAAACTAGTAGGCATTAATATTACGAAGGGGATGCTGGAAGTGAACTATGGTGTGCGGGTTCTCCTGAACCTGGGCGTAGGTGAGTGAATGCAGTAACATGAAGCGTCAAGACATGTTGTTTATTAGGAGTTTCACAGCAAACAGAGAGCGAAATTATAGTTTCACGGTATTTTATAATTTCTAGGAATCTGTGTTGCCAACAATTTTACTGCTAAAATCAATAAATCGATAGCACACGCTCTGCTTAGTTTGGGACTAGATGGTGCTGTGTAAAAATGTCCCAAAGATATTTATTTATCGTTAAGTAAATCGATAACCAGGCTAAAATTATATAATATAATCAAGTTGGCTAGTGACGAGATTTACAATCATAATCTAATTGACTCTGGATATAAACAAGATGAATTGAAAGTATAATTGACTCTAGATAAAAGACCTATGTCTTCAGGGCTGTCTACGTTGGACTTCATTAGTTGCTTCCGCTGATATGGAGTGGCTTCTGGGTTGGCTGATCTACGAGTTTTTTATATTACTTTTCCTTTAGAAAATGACTTCCCTTTCGATTGAGTCCTTTCAATACGACCTTGCTTGTATCATTAATCTCGACTGCTATCCCAAACTCCATCTTAGTGCCCTGCAGATTAAGTGTGTTCTGTATTGCTGTGTAATTTTGTATCCAGAATTATCCGAATCTGAAAGATTCTTACAGAAATTATTAACCTTTTCAAACATTTTTCTTTTATAAAATGTATCTCTATGAAACAGTGACACGGCCTACTTAGCTACGATACACTTAATACACTTATATCTATTAAACCATTGGTAGTTGTTACCTCATAACGAGTTTCTCACAACGGAAGAATAAAACAGCTGTAAAGGTCGACAGCTTTCAAGTAAACGTCACCGTTGACATATCCCATGAGCAAAGTAGCTTTAACTACGGTTAATAGAGTGCTTGACGACTTGTTCTGTATAATATACTACTAGTAAACATTGAAAATCAGGTCGATTTTCTAAGTGATAAGACTATAGAGGACCTTTAAGTAGTTTCCTACAAAGTACGCCAACTTTTTATTCTTTATAGACGTGCGTTTGACCACCACCTCACCTGATGACAAGCGATGGTGCGGTCGAGGACCTTATTCATTTGTTGGTGTTATCGCACGCATCCCTCATGAACTGTCTATCTTGTGAGGATAAAAAGTAAACTATATTTTAATCCCGCTTATGGTTTATCTGTGTGCCAAATGTCATGCAAGTTTGTTCAGCCGTTACAGCGTAAAGAAGTAACAAACATACATATACACTCACAAATTTTCGCATTCATAATATTAGTGTCTCAGATTTAGTGTGATTGTTTATATATTTCAATGGAATTTATATTGAATTTAATTTATTTATTTTTGGGACATTTTTACACAGCACCATCTAGTCCCAAACTGAGCAGAGCTTGTATTATGGGTTCTAGTTAATGGATATAATACTTACATACTTTTTTTTTGTAAATACATACTTATAATACATAAGCAACACCCAGACAAACACAAACACTTATGTTCATCACACAAATATTTGTGTCCTGTGGGAATCGAACCCACGACCTCGTGATTAGCAGTCCGAAACTCGAACCACTAGACCACAGACGTCGTCGCCGTAAATGTAAACAAACTGGTAATTGACGACGTCTGTGGTCTAGTGGTTCGAATGTCGGGTTGCTGATCACGAGGTCGTGGGTTCGATTCCCACAGGACCAATACACAGAACAGGACAAAGCTCTGCTTAGTTTGGGACTAGATAGTGCTGTGTAAAAAATGTCCCAAAGATATTTATTTTTATCGATATTTTATTTGATAACGACCTAAATAATGACATACACCACATACCTAGAAGCTACTTTAGCGTAGTTGCTGTTCGTAAAATAAAATTTGATAAATTTATTGTTCCACGAAGAGCAACCGTCAAAAATATTGAGTAGTTAAGTAGTTGTTTGTGGAATACGTCAGTTGCGATTCGCTCAGGTGCTATTCAAGCAGTTGCTATTCCTGGAATGCCTTATGTTTTTGTCATGCTTGGTTCGATCTTTATAATACATTAATTACATAGGTTTAAATTCACAAAACAAACAGACTTTCGCAATTAGAACAAGATTTAGGAAATCCGCTCCTTCAGCGAGATCATTCATCACCATCCCACGAGCAGCATTGATTTAGGGCAAAGTTCGGAAACTGGTACATTACTTGTCTACCCACTAACCCATGTTATTATAGCAAGATTCGTAAGGCTATCCGTCATGTTTAAGTGGAATCTTGAGCTAACTTCATGAAGCACGTTATTGATGCATGTGACTTTTGACTTGTTGATACTAAATCTGATTCTTCTGCCTACATTTTTTTGATCTTATTAAGGAATGCGTTGTATGTGTGGATCATAATTTGAATATTACATGCGTTAATGGTGAAGGAAATCATCGTGAGGAAACCTGCACACCTTATAGTGCAATCCGCAAATGGGGTAAAATAATGATGTATTTTTCATAAATACAATTTTCATAGATATGCAGTCATAGCCTAGCCATATTACCACCTAGCGGGTAAATGCTTGTCATCCGTTCAACAGGGCCTGAGGTCGAAGTTGGCCCGCCCTCCGCCTTTTTAGATTCATGTGCGGATCAAAATTTGATCAGGGAAAACATCGTGAGGAAACCTGCACACCTGAGAGTGCTCCATACAGTTATCGATGGTGTGTGTAGTCTCCCAACCCGCAGTAGGCCAGCGTGGTGGACTGAGGCCTAAATCCTTCTCACTCGAACTTCTCACGAAAAGAGGTGTTGGTGACTAACCGGCCTGGACGACGGAGGGGTATGAAGTGCATGAGGAAGGGAGGCGCGGCCTGCTGGCCGCGAGCGGCGCCGGCGCAGGAATGATGATTCATTCAATATAGACCACCGGTCGATACACACGACAGTACTGTACGCGTCGCGAGCTACTTGTTATTACCTTTAGATTATTTATTATTAAACTAGTGTTACCTACAGTCCTAGTACTTTATTTCCAGAGTTCCCTTAGATACTTAGATAGGGTACTGGATCCTACATATGGTCCTTCGAGCCGGATCTAAGTATCAAAGCTCTTTTGCTTATCATCATTTGCAGCAGGATTAATTTTGAAATTTTTTGACTCTTCAAGTGTTTCCAACAGATTAGATCTATTTCTTAAAAATGTCAGAAATACACTCAAGGTTGGAGTATCAGTTAGAGTATTCCTATGCTCTTCCCAATGTCTGTTTGTAACCGAATCTAATTTTGAAGATACAATAAAAATTATTAACGTGTCCCAATGTTCCACCGGCTGATCTAAGGTCTGTAATGCTTGAAGATTCTTGCTAGTTACGTCTATAATGCGTCTAATACCTTCGCTCGATTCTTTTTGTATAGATGCAACAGTAAACAAAGCCTTCACGTTGAACACCGTCACTTATGGCACTGCATCCGCACCTTTTTTGACGACGCGATGTCTGAAACAACTATCCACAGAAACTTCAGACGAAGCTACGCGGCGGGCTATAGCTGACGACTTATACGTAGACGATTTTCTCTCTGGGGGAGACACGATTTCCGATACAATTACACTTTGTAATAATGTTATTAAAACATTAAATACAGCACAACTTAATTTAAGAAAATGGCAATCGAATAATATACACATACTCACATCTGTAACACAAAATCATAACACACCCACACATGACATATCGAATACAGTTGAGTTAAGTGCCAATGAACTTTCAAAAACATTAGGACTTCATTGGCAATGTACTCTAGATCAACTCACATTTTCAATTGACATTACAAATACAGATTTAACTATTACAAAAAGAATCATACTTTCAATAGTGTCACAAATATTTGATCCATTGGGGCTTGTCTCACCTTGCATAATACAAGCAAAACTCCTCATGCAAAAACTATGGGTTAGTAAAACTTCATGGGACGAGGAGGTACCTGATGACATACGCAAGGTATGGCTCAATTTCACACATACACTTAACCATCTTAACCATCTAAATATTCCCAGAAGAATTACGTGCGAGTCACCCATATTGATCGAATTTCATATTTTTACAGACGCTTCTGAGAAGGCGTACGGAGCGTGTCTCTACGTTCGTTCTGTTAACACAGATGGCTCGGTTAGTGTGAACCTTTTCGCTTCCAAGAGTAAGGTAGCTCCAATTAAAGTTACTACGATACCACGTCTAGAACTCTGTGGCGCCTTGCTGGGAACAAGGCTTTGTACAAAGGTACTCAGTTCTGTTACTTTTCAGTCTGTGAACTGTGTTTTTTGGTGTGATTCCATGATTGTTCTGGGATGGCTCACGTCATCACCTACATTGCTTAAGCCCTTTGTACGGAATCGAGTTTCCGAGATACTGGAAGGTTTTGGTAATAATGACTGGCGCTACGTACCTTCAAAGGATAATCCTGCCGATCTTGTGTCGCGTGGGATCGGCGCGGACCAGATAGGGAATGCATGTCTGTGGTGGTCCGGGCCACAATTTTTGTTACTGGATGCATTGCAATGGCCTACTAAGCCTAATTCAAATAGTAGTAATATGCTACCAGAAACCATTACTTTATTACACACTCAGGACGTTAATTCAAAACAAAATCATCAAATATTTAGTGTATTAATCAGCAATTCATCAAATCATTCAAAACTTCAGCGTGTCACAGCATATATACACAGATTTATAAATAATGTAAGGAATTCACAGACGCGGTTGTGTGGTTCACTTACAAGTTCAGAATTGACATTTGCTTCTAATTTCCTTATTAAAGTTGCACAAAATGAGTCATTTCAAGAAGAGTACCAGTTACTTAAATCAGGAAAAGAATTACCTAGAAAGAACCGTCTTCTTTCCCTATCACCCTACTTGGATAGCAACTTAATTAGAATCGGTGGTAGGCTTGATAATTCATTTTACGATTATAATACAAAACATCCCATACTTTTAGATAGTAGACACAACTTAACGAGGTTAATATTTGAATCTTATCATTTAAAACTTTTCCATGCAGGTCCGCAACTGTTGCTAGCAACTGTGAGGCATAGGTACTGGCCTCTGGGTGGTAGAAACTTAGCAAAACGGGTTGTCCGTACATGTGTCAAATGTATAATATTTAAAGGCGAGACCATTCAACCTCAAATGGGTCATTTGCCAAAGGAAAGAGTACAGTTAGAGTATCCGTTTCTTGAAACTGGCACTGACTATGCTGGTCCCATAATGATTGCTGATCGTAAGGGGAGAGGTTGTCGACTAATTAAGGCTTATATATGTGTTTTTGTCTGTCTGGCTACAAGGGCGGTCCATCTGGAGCTTGTCTCGGACCTCACTAAAGAAGCATTTATCGCAGCTCTTAACCGATTTACGGCTCGTAGGGGTAAACCAAAATCCATTTTTTCAGATAATGGATCTACCTTTGTTGGCACATTCAACGAACTTTCTAATATTTTAAAACAGGATTATACATTTGAAATGGCTGAATCAGGTATAAACTTTTCTTTTATTCCGGCATACACGCCACACTTCGGTGGATTGTGGGAGTCGGCAGTTAAATCTGTCAAGCACCATTTACGACGTATATTAGGTCTTACCCATCTATCGTACGAGGAACTGTCCACCTGTCTTATTCAGGTCGAAGCGATACTGAACTCTCGACCACTCACGCCCCTTTCCAATGAACCCTCTGATTTTACTCCGCTTACTCCATCCCATTTCCTCATTGGAAGACCACTCATCTCTTTGCCTCATCCACAGATACTCAACCAAAACGTCAGCAACTTGCAACGGTTCCAGCGAATTGAGTACTTGAAACAACATTTCTGGAAACGATTTGCTAATGAATATATTTTCTGGCTACAGCAAAGGACAAAATGGTGTACATCTAGAGGCAGGCTTGAAGAAGGTGCCTTGGTGCTTATCAAAGATAAGAATGCTCCACCACTATTATGGCTTCTTGGGCGAGTAGTTCGTCTGCTTCCAGGGAGAGACGGCATCGCGAGAGTGGCAGACATCAAGACAAAGAAAGGCGTCATTCGTCGGGCTTATAATACGCTTTGCCCTCTGCCCACCACTTCGTAATATTGAAGACTTCTCTTCAACGCCGGGACTATGTTGGTGACTAACCGGCCTGGACGACGGAGGGGTATGAAGTGCATGAGGAAGGGAGGCGCGGCCTGCTGGCCGCGAGCGGCGCCGGCGCAGGAATGATGATTCATTCAATATAGACCACCGGTCGATACACACGACAGTACTGTACGCGTCGCGAGCTACTTGTTATTACCTTTAGATTATTTATTATTAAACTAGTGTTACCTACAGTCCTAGTACTTTATTTCCAGAGTTCCCTTAGATACTTAGATAGGGTACTGGATCCTACAGAGGCCCGTGCCCAGCAGTGGGACAGTAATGAGCTACTACTGTTCCACTGTTGGGCTCGGGCCAGCTGACCAGCTGGTTATGTTATCTTTATTGGGAATGCATAATACTGCAAGCAATTTTATTGTAATTTGATATTTGAATAGGTAGACATATTAAATTCCTAGCTTCATTAATTATGACCAAATTATTATAACTATTAGACAGAATTATTCAAATTACGTAATAATTTAAAGTTATGATAAATCATAGGTCGAAAGGCAAAAACTTAATAATATTAGCAATTCAAAGATAACTACTGAGTTAAAATTAAGTTCGCAAATGTTGCAATATTTAACCTTTAGTGTTAGTTATTACGTTGAGTACCTAGTTTTTTGGTGGTCAACCAAAATTATTATGGCGTGTTGTACCTGGTACATAATATAACACTGCGAACCACTGTGTTGTGAAAATCAGCAGTCATTCATTGTTTCATTGGAACAAGAATATTCCGTTGAACATATTGGCCCCGAGGAATATTTTCAGGAAGGGCGTAACGACATTTCTGAGGACATTTTCTTCTTGCACCTATACAAGAATGTGCAATGAGAGAAATGGAAATAGCCTAAATGCTTAGCCAGATTTAGTGCTCGAGGTCATTACGAATAACTACACTATTTAAAGTGATCTCACTTTTAATACAATGATATATTGTATATTTTTATAGTAGACGAGCGAAAACGAGCAAGAGGGTCACCTGCTGATAAGCAATCAACGCAGCTCATGGACATTCGCAACACCAGGGGAGTCGTCGATGTGTTGCCGATGAAAATGAAAAAAAAATTGATAAGAAAACCTACATAAATAATGACCAACATGAAACTGACAAACAAGGAATTTGGTGAAGTAGACTGAGACGATGAAAAACACATTGTTAGTAATTATTATGAAAAAAAAAACATAAATGTTTATTAATTTACATTTCTAAGTCTATTCGTATTAAATGTAATTGACTGGAATTTTTAACTAGAAAGCGTAAATAAAGCAAGCAAATAGTCTTGTCGATACAGTTGTTTAAATATAATACTGTTACTGTTATAGGTAAGAACTCTAGTTGTATTCCGAAGATATTGACATTGCAGCCATGTTTAACTTGTCTGTTCAAAATAATTGTTTTTTTTTTTCAATCGCTGACCTAAGAAATATACCTACATAAAGTATAAATTTTGTTCCGTGTGGTGCCGGACGTAAAGAATTGCACCACCCTATGTCTTCTCATGGGTGTCGTAAAAGGCGACAAAGGGATTTACCAGAGTATGGGCAGCAGCGTTCTCCCAACTGCGATCGCCAACCCGCCTACAAAGCGTGGCGATTATGGCATATCCCCCCTTTTTGGAGGAGGCCATATTAAGCAGTGGACGTCTTTTGGCCGAAACAATAGGAAGTAGAATAGTACTAATCTACTACCAGTTTAGTAATTAGTAGCAAGTGACTTGTTTACATGTGTCGAATCACTAAAGCGTAGCGATATCACTCTACTAAAGATTGGAGACATGTAAATCGGATTTTTCACAGATTATTATTGGATAAGATAAAACAGAGGATACTGCAGATTACCGCAACTTACGGCCAAAATTAATATCCTATCTATCGACGATTTGCCCTACTAGAGATAGATTTTTGACATAAGCTCCATACAAAATATGTCAAATTTCTATATGTAGCATAAATTACGTCAAAAAAACTCCTATCCACTGATCGTCATTACTATCCCAGAATTGTACGAGAAGCGATTGAGATAAAGAAATATGAAAATTTCAATCGGGAGGATGGAAATAGGTTGTCCTACTCTTGGAATCCGGTAATCGAGAAGTGTTCGCGTCGTGTTTTGTCTACATGTCCGCCGAAACTGTCAGTATTGTGTGTCGTGATTCAGCATATCTTGTTACGGACAGCGATGTTACGAAAAACCAACCGCGGGTAGTTCATGAAATCATTCATTCATTTAAAACACTCGCCGGTCAAGACGATGACACCCGCATACTTCGTTTGTTTGGCAAATCCGCCATTCTATTGGTCGTCGTGATCGGAACTGAATGCCGTTTGAAGAAGCTACATCACAGTTCTACATGTTACATTTCGTATTTGCCTCTTAAAGTAATAAAATGATTAAGCAGTAAAACGCTTATCACACATACACATCAGCTCCGTGTATTTGCTAAATTTAACATAATGTCCATAGCAAAACCGCCATATGTGACCTCGATGTTAACAGGTCCCCGTGTCCTTTCTATTAACAAGTGCGCTATACGTACCGCATACCGCTAGATAAGACCTACCTACCTTGTGGAATGGTTATTGCTTGAAATTATCTTAAACAATATATAAATACTGTTGTTGGAGACAGATTAAGATTATGTTCAAGTTTTGTTTTACTTGGTTTATCTAGGTTTTATGCATCTTTGTAAGTGTTGTCCAGTAGATCTAGGATTAGATTTTAACTTATAAGAGCAGCCTTTCCAAAGCTGGGGTCTGCGAACTTTGAGGGTATACGAGCATTTACTTACACGCTGAGTTTTTTGTCGTCATGGAAACGAAAAAAATAGACTCTATCAATAACATTCGATTGATCGAAAAATTAGAAATGATCACCAATTAAGTAAAAGAAACTATAATGTATCTACATTTTATTAAAAAAATTAAATAAAAAACAGACTTTTTCGAGAGTGATGGTAATATTTCCAAATTTTTAATAGTTATACAAAATTTCAATATGAAATAATCAAAATCGTAACATTGAACTCAAAAAAGTAAAGATTTCTTTAAGTTGGGTTAATGGCAATACTTCTGGAATTATTGTTATTTTTTTCTTCTACGATTTGTGTGGACCAGAATTGCGGGTGTAATTACAAAAACATACCATAACATGCAGTAATAATGGAAAAAATGTACCTGAAATGTACCTGATTGTACTTAAAATATTATTCAGTGTAGCTTTTTTCAATCGTAGTTATCAGTTAACCTGGTGTCAGAATAGCGGGTAAAATCTAAATCTGAACAGATAACATTTTAACTGCGTTTTGATACATAGAATTATAGGTAGACAACATGCTTGTTAGACTACACACAACACATAACATAACCAGCCCATTACTGTCCCACTGCTGGGCACGGGCCTCTTCTCAGCAAGAGAAGGTTAAGGCCTTAGTCCACCACGCTAGACTAGTGCGGGTTGATGGACTACACACACCATCGAGAACTGTATGGAGCACTCTCAGGTGTGCAGGATTCCTCACGATGTTTTCCTTCACCGTTAAAGCAAGTGATAATCATATTCTGATCCGCACATGAATCCGAAAACTCGCACCCTCCTGCATGGAAGGCAAGCGTTCAACCACTAGGCTATCACTGCTACGCTACGCTGCCTGATAATGTATTCTTTAGGACTACTCAACGCGTCATTATGCAAAGGTTAATATAATAGACAGATGTTACACATATTATGACATAAGATAAATGTAAATTAGTAAACTAGTAATACACAGTAAGCTACAAGGAGAGAAATAACAGTACTACTTATCAGGCGACAGCTGTGAGTGCAGGCCAGGCTAACCGCTGAGCTCGCACGGAATGCGCACACGCCTCTATCCGAGCCATATTGCGGCATACTTAATTGTTCGTTGCTTGTTCAGTGCTGAGTCTGAGCTTTTAATTCATCATCATCATTTCAGCCGAAAGACGTCCACTACTGGACATAGGCCTCCCCCAATTAAGGGGGGATATGCCATAATCGCCACGCTTGGCAGGCGGGTTGGCGATCGCAGTTGGTTGGTTAAATACTCAGAGAACGCTGCTGCCCATCCTCTGGTGAATCCCTTAGTCGCCTTTTACGACACCCATGAGAAGAGATAAGGGTGGTGCTATTCTTTAAGTCCGGCACCACACGGACTAATTAGGAGCTTTTAATTAATTGCTAAGTATCCGCAATAATTATTATAAATGCGAAAGTGGCTCTGTCTGTCTCTTTGTAAACTTTTCAAGACGTCTTAACTGAACTAATAACTTTTTGTATCTAATGGGCTTGCGTTTGACCGCCATCTCACCTGTAAGTGATGGTGCGGTCGACGATGATACGCTTGCCCAGCAAAACCTATTCACTCAAGTATTGAAGGCCACCAGATTTTACTTATCGGGAAACACGGACATAATTTTCAACTTCTGTACGCTACAGCATAAACTCTGCGGGTGATTGTTCGTTCGGAGTGAAAGTATGAACTATCCCTTACAGTGTAAGCCCATTTTAATTAGATTTTTATTGCTCTCATCAGCAATTTGCAGTTTTGTGTTAATCTAAATATGTTACATTTACACCTTGTCTCAAGAACTCATCTTGAAGTCATGTATTTATCGTGTAGCATATTGGTATATTCCCTATCATGTAGGTATATTCGCTTCAACATAAAGCTTTTAAATAAGGCAGTGATAATTAGTTCGTGTGATTGAAAACGTGCAGTTGATTTTAATAGGATGACTTTAATTGAAATGAAAATTAGATGCATCAGGTATAATGATATTGTACCGGACGGGCGGTCTCGAAGGTACCCAAGCCGCTGACGCCCTATACACTATGGGTTCCAGGTACTTCAGCAACTGTGTCCTCGTACTGAAGGCTGGATGAAGACTGGGCGTGTGTAGTGGAGACAAATGAAAACAACAATATTCTTCTAGCTATAACTTCAGGGCGTGTTCTTGAGGGTTCACAAGTTTGGTTTTCCCACAGATGTACTATTAGACCGATGACTACGAATTTTACAGGGAAACATGGTTACTAAGGTACCCCGAATCTTTACCGACTCGAGAACCGCAAGAAACACGCACTGTTTTAACTTTATTTTGTAACTATTTTCATTTGATCATACAGTGTTTTATTAGATTTACAACTATTATACATGCTAATATATATTAGTGTGATACATCATTAGAAAGCTTACAGAAATACCTACAGAATGACATACAGCTACAGGGTATTTTAACTACATTCACACAGACTATGATGATGTAAGTGTTAAAAATACAATAATTGATGCCCTATTACTATTTCCCTATGTAATTAGGTTACATAACTCGGTACCTATTTACTTGGATCTATCTATGGCTGTTTATTTAAACTGTTAGCTGTCTTTTGACACTAACTCCAAGTAAATAGGTCCACTATATAGGGCACAATTCAATCTTCTATTTACTTATGGTAAAACTGTATGAACATTCGACTTTGTGGTCATCAAAGCGTTATGCGCACACACACACATACAAAGGTATTTTGGCTCTATTTTACATTTACTATCAAAACACTATAAAATACTATCAAATCACTATAAAATACTATCAAATCACTATAACATACTATCAAAACACTATAACATACCATCAAAACACTACAAAATACTATCAAAAGACTATAAAAACATTAAAGATTACATAAAGAGTAACATAAAAACACAAACAATCAACTATTGATTTAAACATTGATCTTAGATTAGATTAATTTAACTTTTTTAACATTAGAATGACACACTCGCGTATGGGTGACGCGTTGTCGCGAACATATCTCCCGCCGTGCAGCGTAGAGACGACTCGATGCGGAGCTGCACATCTGTTCGGTGAGCGACTGTTCACTCACTTTGGTAGTGGGACGAGCTTCTTCGTCGGACGCTTCAATATACCGCCTGCTGTACGCACCTCAACTGTGCGGATTTCGCCATCGGCACCGGGGTAGACCGCCACTATTCTGCCTCGCGGCCAGGTGTTGCGGGGTAGCTGACCATCGGCAATGAGTACTAGGTCGCCGATTTGGAGAGCGGGCCCACGAGCTTGCGGGTCTCGTCGGTGCTGTAGATCTGGGAGGTACTCACGTACCCATCGGCGCCAAAACATGTCAGCGAGCACTTGAGCGTGGCGCCAATGCTTTCTGCCGACCAGGTCCTGTTCGCTGAAAACGCCGGGGTTAGGTAGTCTCGCCGATCCGCCAAGTAGGAAGTGGTTTGGCGTGATTGCTTCTTCATCTTCACTGTCTACGGAGACATGTGTTAGAGGCCTGCTGTTCACAATATACTCAGCTTCGCAAAGCAAAGTCGATAACACCTCTTCTTGAGGGTGACGATCGTTGAGGACGGCGTACAAGACGGTCTTCACTGACCTTACCAGCCTTTCCCACACTCCCCCCATGAATGGTGCCGAGGGGGTAATGAATCGCCATGAGATGCCACGACGGTTTGCTTCTTCCTGTAATGCCTCCCGTAGTTCTCTATCTGCCCCATGCATGTTAGTGCCATTGTCCGAATGGATTTCGGTCGGACACCCTCGACGCGCTGCGAATCTTCGTAGTGCCAGTATGGTGGAGTCCGCACTGAGGTTGGCGGCGATTTCCAGGTGCACTGCTCTCGTGGTGAGACACGTAAAGAGTGCCACATATCTTTTCTGATGCTGGCGTCCTACTGTGATCGAGAGGGGGCCGAAGTAATCCAATCCGGTATAGGTGAACGGTCTCCTATGGTGTGCGAGACGCGTTCTGGGGTGATCGCCGGTTGCCGGTTCCGATGGTCGCGCTTTTCTAATGCGGCATGGTAAACATTGATGAATGACCTTTTTGGTTATCGGTCGCATTCTCACGATCCAGTAGCGCTGTCGTAGCTCGTTGATGGTGAGCTCTGTCCCACTGTGCTGGAGTTTTCGATGGGTCCAATCTATGTACAGTTGTGTTATGTAGTGATCACCATCCAGTACAGGTGGACTTCTCATGGAGTCCGTTACTCCGGTTACGGCAGCAATCCGACTTCGAAGAACGATAAGGTGGTCTTTCATCTCGACTCGTAGCGGATGCAAGCGACTGTCTCTGGCGACACTTCTATTGGCCTTGAGTTCTATTATTTCTTTCCTAAAGGCGTCTTCCTGCACCGCGCGCATCAGAATGTTCTCAGCTTCGTGCAAGTATTCGGCTTCGAGTACGACGAATCTCCTGACTGGTGGTTCTATTTTCACAGCCTTCTTCACGGGCATCTGTGTGGTCTTCTTCTTTTTCCTCCAGTCGGGATCTTTCTCATCGTTTTTCTTGGTTCTCTTGTATAGAGTTCTCCCTTTGGTTTTCTGGCACAGGGACGTAAATTGGAGAACGATTGCTGTGGCTCTTAACAACCGTTCCCACTTGGAGAACCTCTTTGGGTCTGGAACGACTTCTCTGATGTTTCCTATGTTGTCGGTTCCCGATAGCGTGAAAGCTTTTTCCTCTCCTGTATTTTCTGCTTCTATAGTCTTTTCTGCAGGCCAAGTCGCCGGGTGATTATAGAGGAAGGCTGGTCCCCGATACCATTCATGATCGGAGTTGAAGTTGGTCGGTACATCACGGGTTGCTGCGTCGGCAATGTTCAATTTCGTTGGTACCCAATGCCAATCTTCTACTTTACTATTCTCCTCTATGGCCGCCAGGCGATGAGCGACGAACGGCTTAAAAACTCTGGCTCCCTTCTTTATCCACGTGATCACAGTCTTGCTATCGGTCCAGTAGCTGATCGAGTCTGGCCTGATTCTGTGTTCTTGCACCACTGCGGCAGCGACTCGGCTCCCCATCACGGCCGCTTGTAGCTCGAGCCGTGGTATCGATGTTAGCTTCAAGGGAGCTACTTTAGCCTTTGCCATGATGAGGCTGACGCGAACTTCGTTGTCTGGTGTGGTCGCTCTCCAGTAGACCGCAGTTGCGTATGCGGACTCGCTGGCATCGGCGAATACGTGGATTTGGAGGTTAGTGGCGTCGCTGTAGCCGGGGTAGCATCTTGGGAATCCGACTTCTTTTAGTTGTTGTAGATGACACATCCACTCTGCCCATTGTGTGGCCAAGTCTTCGTCTATCTCTTGGTCCCAGTCTATTGCTCGTCTCCAGGCTTCTTGCAGTATTTGCTTTGCCCGAATAGTGACGGGTGAAGCAAGACCGAGGGGATCGTACAGTGACATCACGATCTTTAACGCTTCTCGTTTAGTCGGGGCCTTCTTTTCCAATATGTTGGGAGGTAGACGAGCGAGCTTAAGGTTGAAGCTTAATTGGTCCGTAGCCGGTTTCCACATTATTCCGAGTATCTTTTCCTGGCTATTGTTGCTTCCCAAATCGATAGTCTGTGTTGGGTTCTGCTGTGGTTCCAGCTCACGGAGCACTGTCTGGGAATTGGACACCCATTTTGTGAGGTTGAATCGCGCCTTACTGTGTATATCCCGAACTGTCTTGGATATGCGCGTTGCCTCTTCTTCGGTTTGAAAACTGTCTAAGTAGTCGTCCATATAGTGATTATTAATTATGGCTTCTACTGCTTCCGGATGCTTCTCTATATGTTGTACTGCGTTCCAGTTTTTGGCGAAAATTGCTGTACAAGGTGAACTGGCTGCGCCGAATATGATTGATGTCATGCGGTATTCTTCGGGAGCTCCCTCCCGCCGGTGTCCTCTCCATAGGTATCGGAGGGCGTCTCTGTCTTCAGGTCGCACCTTGACCTGCATGAACATTTCCGCTATGTCAGCGGAAACGGCGAAGCGGTGACGACGAAAACGCATCATGACACCGGGTAGGGATTGTAACAGGTCTGGTCCCGTTAGCAGGAAGTCATTGAGCGACATCCCTTTTGTTTTGGCAGCGGCGTCGTGTACTATCCGGAGCTTTTCTGGTTTGAGTGGGTTATGGACATCAAAATGGGGTAAGTACCATGTCCTTTCTGGGGTGTTCACCTTCGGCGCTTCCTCAGCATATCCCTTTTGTGTAAGAGATTCCATTTGCTCTAGGTATCTCGTCTTAAGAGCAGGGTTGCGGTCCAGTTTCTTTTCTATGGAAGCGAGCCTTCTCAGGGCTGTCTCGTAACTATCTGGCATCTGGACGTTTCTATTTTTCCACAAAAGCGCCGTTTGAACATGTCCACTCTCCAGCTGTTCTGTGTTTTCTTTCAAAATATCCTCCGCCTTCTTTTCGGGATCGGAGTCTGGTCGACGCGGATTGATCATTAATGACTCCAGTGCGAAGAATTCCCGTAGTTGCTGGTCGAGTTTCTCATCGCCGGCGATTACGTTGTTGATGAAGTGAACTTGCTGACCCAGCGTCCTCGTATGTGCCCCATGCAAAACCCAGCCCAGTGGAGTGAGTGATGCCACTGGTTGGTGATTAGGCCCTCTTCGTATGTCGGTGGCCAGAAGAAGATGCCAATTGTCCTGGCCTATTAGGATTTGCGGGGTGCCTGTTGCGTAGGTCAGCTTTCCCTTCAGATCTTTAAGGTGTTCACAGTCTGCGATGTCTTCTTCGCCCACTGTCTGAGGTGACAGGTGGAACTCGGGGATTGTGCGTGCTCTGAATGGCACTCTGTTGTCCCGAGAGTCACTAAGTGTGACGTCGACTCTTCGGGAACCGGGAGTATTTATTGTGATGTTCCCGATTGCCGCTATCTTAAGTGGTTCCAGTACTCCTTCTGCTCCAACCTTCTTCGCTATTTCCTCAGCGATCAACGATACTGTAGACCCGTCGTCGAGAAGTGCGTGAGTAGACACTTCTCCCGCCGGTCCGACGACTCGGACTGGAACTATTTTCAGGTACGCATGGTTGGAGCACGATCTTGAGCTGGCCACGGTCTCCTTTGCTTCGGAGCTATTTTCAGGATCTCTAGGCTTCCTATCATGATGAAGTAGTCGATTGTGCGTAGCCTTACATTCGGCTATTCCGCACTGCCTGCGCTTACAACCGTGTCCCGGTAATCTATTTCGCAAGCAACGATAGCACATGTTGTGTTTCTTGGCTAGTTCCCACCTCTTGTCGGGGGAAGCTTCCTTGAACTTCGAACACACGGCAGCGTGGTGTCCATCCTTTTCACATAGGCGACACTTCTGACCGGATTTATCTATGGCTGTGTGTGTTCTCTGTATGACGCGTCGGTTCGGCTGCGGTTCTGTTATATTTTCTGGCGGTGCGAAGGCGCTGCAGAAACGGGCTTGTTCAGATACGAATTCGCTGAACAAGCTAAGGTCTGGCGTGGAGTGGTGCGTTTCGGTATATGTTCTGTACCACAGCACGCGCAGCGAATTTGGTAACTTTTCTGTAAGTGTCCGTAGCAGCTCTGCGTTCAACAAATAGTGCTCTTTCTTTAGAGCGCGAAGAGTGACGACACCAGTCCTGATTCGGCTTGCGAATGTGCAGATATCTTTTGGAGTTTCGCTGCATCGCGGCAGGTTACGAAGCTTCTCGGTTTCTGCTTGTGCTATTGAATCTGGGCGTCCAAACTGTAGCTCCAGTTCTTTCATAATTTCGTCAGGCTTGGCGTGTCCTATGAGCTCTGAGCTTACTGTCTCAAGTGCTCTTCCGCGTAGGCTTCTTCTTAGCCTTGCAGTGTTCTCTACATCGTTAAAGTATCCACGTGTAGTTTCATAAATGGCGCGAAACGAAAGCCATTCTGTATGTGCTCCGCTGAAGTTCGGTAGGGTCATAATGACCTTGGAAGCAGCATGGTGGTGTGGGGTCCAGGTCGAGTCACTATCTTTCTTGACTGCGAGTGCCGATATAGCTGACGATAATTCTGTTATGAAGGGGCGAAGTGTATCCATTTTACTATGCTCTCCTGTTATGAGAGGTGCGATTTTCTCCTTCACTTTACTGTTTGCTATATCTGCTTCTATGGTCGCTCGCTTTTGGAGTTCTAATGGTTCTATGACCGCTGGGAGAGCTGGTGGCACATTGCCCGAATAACGAATATCTCTCTCGGCGGCGGTGATCTCCTTGGAGCTGGGTTCTGGACCTTCCACTTCTGTTGTCGCTCGCGGCTGCAGGTTTTCTAATCGTTCTATGACCGCTGGGAGAGCTGGTGGCGCATTGCCCGAATAACGAATATCTCTCTCGGCGGCGGTGACCTCAGTCGAGCGGGGTTCCGGGCCTTCTTCGAGCCAGGAACGCACGAATTCTGTTTTGGAGCCGGCATCTTCTAAATAGTCGTCGTCCGAATCATCTTCGGCCCTCTGTAGCGCTATTTGCGCAAGCTCCATCTTGATCTTTAGTAGATCCTCTCGAGCCTTCAGTATTTTTCTTTGGCTCCGTGTCGTCCTTGTTGACGGCGGTATTGACGGTTCGATACGGGCGTCACCCCGGGTAGTCATCGGCTGTTCACGGCGTGTATTCTTGTCCGTTGGTTTCAGTGTTCTATCACTCGACGCTGCTGGTCGTGGTGCTTGATCGGACGGTGCTGGTATTGAAGGGATCACTTGAATAGGTGGCGATGGTGGGCGCGTAATTTCTATTCCCTCGACAGTGGAGGGTGACTGTGGCGGCTGTTGATGACGTATGGCTGACGTACTAGGTGCTGCGTCTGGCTGAACAGTCACTCGCGCCTCTGGTACCCTTCCGTGTGATCTGGTAACCGGCATCGTTGCTGTCTTCTTATAATTTCACCAAGCTTCACTATAACTCTTGAACACTGACCTTCTTTAAGTTGAATCTTGATACACGATTCTTCTATCTTGAAAAACTTCTATAATTGTTCTTCACTATGATTGTTGAACACTTGAAAACTTCTTTAAATTGAATCTTGATACACGATTCTTCTATCTTGAAAACTTCTATAACTGTTCTTCACTATGATTGTTGAACACTTGAAAACTTCTTTAAATTGAATCTTGATACACGATTCTTCTATCTTGAAAACTTCTATAATTGTTCTTCACTATGATTGTTGAACACTTGAAAACTTCTTTAAATTGAATCTTGATACACGATTCTTCTATCTTGAAAACTTCTATAACTGTTCTTCACTATGATTGTTGAACACTTGAAAACTTCTTTAAATTGAATCTTGATACACGATTCTTCTATCTTGAAAACTTCTATAATTGTTCTTCACTATGATTGTTGAACACTTGAAAACTTCTTTAAATTGAATCTTGATACACGATTCTTCTATCTTGAAAACTTCTATAACTGTTCTTCACTAATAGTTGCTCAGGAAATTTACTTCAAAAGTTGTTCTTCAGGAATAAGTCTTCAGTTGTAAGTCTTCAGGAAATTATCTTCAAAAATAATTCTTCAGGAATAAGTCTTCATTTGTAAGTCTTCAGGAAATTATCTTCAAAAATAATTCTTCAGGAATAAGTCTTCAGTTGTAAGTCTTCAGGAAATTATCTTCAAAAATAATTCTTCAGGAATAATTCTTCAGTTGTAAGTCTTCAGGAAATTATCTTCAAAAATAATTCTTCAGGAATAATTCTTCAGTTGTAAGTCTTCAGGAAATTATCTTCAAAAATAATTCTTCAGGAATAATTCTTCAGTTGTAAGTATTCAGGTTGCTGAGTATCCGGCTGCGAAGGACCAGAGAATGTACCGGACGGGCGGTCTCGAAGGTACCCAAGCCGCTGACGCCCTATACACTATGGGTTCCAGGTACTTCAGCAACTGTGTCCTCGTACTGAAGGCTGGATGAAGACTGGGCGTGTGTAGTGGAGACAAATGAAAACAACAATATTCTTCTAGCTATAACTTCAGGGCGTGTTCTTGAGGGTTCACAAGTTTGGTTTTCCCACAGATGTACTATTAGACCGATGACTACGAATTTTACAGGGAAACATGGTTACTAAGGTACCCCGAATCTTTACCGACTCGAGAACCGCAAGAAACACGCACTGTTTTAACTTTATTTTGTAACTATTTTCATTTGATCATACAGTGTTTTATTAGATTTACAACTATTATACATGCTAATATATATTAGTGTGATACATCATTAGAAAGCTTACAGAAATACCTACAGAATGACATACAGCTACAGGGTATTTTAACTACATTCACACAGACTATGATGATGTAAGTGTTAAAAATACAATAATTGATGCCCTATTACTATTTCCCTATGTAATTAGGTTACATAACTCGGTACCTATTTACTTGGATCTATCTATGGCTGTTTATTTAAACTGTTAGCTGTCTTTTGACACTAACTCCAAGTAAATAGGTCCACTATATAGGGCACAATTCAATCTTCTATTTACTTATGGTAAAACTGTATGAACATTCGACTTTGTGGTCATCAAAGCGTTATGCGCACACACACACATACAAAGGTATTTTGGCTCTATTTTACATTTACTATCAAAACACTATAAAATACTATCAAATCACTATAAAATACTATCAAATCACTATAACATACTATCAAAACACTATAACATACCATCAAAACACTACAAAATACTATCAAAAGACTATAAAAACATTAAAGATTACATAAAGAGTAACATAAAAACACAAACAATCAACTATTGATTTAAACATTGATCTTAGATTAGATTAATTTAACTTTTTTAACATTAGAATGACACACTCGCGTATGGGTGACGCGTTGTCGCGAACAGATATCATTACATTTTTTACAGTAAAATAAATATCAACGACTTGTATGTCCCTATGTTTTCCTTTTTGTTGATAAATTATTTTTATAAGCACTAGAATCCCTCAAAAAATGCTGAAAATTGTCTATTTAGACCGCTGTCAATAAAGACCTAGTGTATAAATTTGACAACTATTAATGAAAAAAGAAAAACATAGGGGCACAGTAAATATTCTTTATAATCAGTTTATGAAATAGCTTTTGAATTGGTCCAGTTTTAGAGGAGAAAATAGTCGAGAGCCAAATCTTGAGTTATGACTTTTTTACAAGGACTGCTTTGAGGCCGAGCACTCAAAGAGCAACAGCGATAGTTCCTTCAAATCCCTAAATTTTAAGTCTCTCTGCCCGCAATTCATACTTGAAGCCGACTACAGTTTTTATACCTATACAAATACCTAAACAGATTAAAGTACGTATTATTAAATTAAGCGAGAACAAAATCTTATTGTTTATAAACAATAGCGTAGCCCATTGAATGGGCGAGAATGATCATAAATATTTGTCTAGCGCAAGATAGAATCAATGCGCATACGCACACAATTCGTAGCTTTGTTCTCAAGTAATTATGTCATGGTGATCGCAATTGTTTACTATTTCGGTGATAGATTTCAATGATAGTTTGGTGAAAGGAAAACAGTGTGAATGTTTCAATGTCAGTGAATCAGCGGTAAATGATGACATTGATGTATATGATATAGGTATTAAGGTGAACGCTACAGGGTAGCCCGCGAAATTCAAATTATTTTGCGTTTTTTGCAAATTGTAGCTTTATTTCGCATTGTATATCGGTCAAAATATGATTGGCGGAAATAATAACAATATATCTACTGAATAATACTCATAAAAAGTATTAACCTAGCTCTATAAGCTGTTCAAGCTCGATAATATTAATTTACGATCAAATTATCGATTTTCGAGCTTGTACAGCTTATAGAGCTAGGTTAATATTTTTTATGAGTATTATTCAGTAGATATATTGTTATTATTTCTGCTAATGACATTTTGACCGATATAAAACGCGAAATAAAGCTACAATTTGCAAAAAACGCCAAAAATTTTGATTTCGCGGGCTACGCTGTAGCATTCACCTTAAGCCGAAGATGTGGCTTACATGTATAATAAATAGTATTTGCTTACAAATAATACTATCAGAAGATTTGAATTATACTATGTTTTTTGAATTCTAATATTCTAATATTGATAGAAATGAGCTGTAAGGCGGTTGTCTCATGGTTTGGCTTTTGGTGGAGAAAGATTTTACCATCGCACTGAATTGTAAAAAGTTGCACACGGAATCGTCAACCTCGGCTGTCGTATAGACGCAAGTCTCTACAGCAAGAATGCACGTCTATAGTATGGCCACAGTCTGTGCCATAGTGCCTTTTTTTAAAGCAGATAAAATGTCTTGCGTCATGTCACGCTACTCGGGGAGTTAGTGCCTTTTTTAAGCGGAGAAAATGCCATGAGAAAACGCATTTCACACCACCGCACCGAGGAGGCGGTATCGTTATGTGGGAATCGCACCCACTAAAAAACTCCGCCGTGAGCCTACTCTCGCCTTGGGTGGATGGGACCTATCCAGTGCAGCCCCTTTTCGGGCCTTCCACTTTCTTCCTAAATTCTGCTTCGTCGATGTCCGGACACACTTGGGACATTACCGCAGCTCGAGGGCCGTGAAATACGGATGATAGACTCCCCAATCTATCGCCTGCTGGCCTCTCTTAGGGCGGCATCAGGTCACCGTAAAGCAATCTGCGACGACCCGTCCTCCTGAGAGACAACATCCTCGCAGAAGGACGCGACTGCATCCCAAGTTGAAAATGTTCTTGGGATCGTTGGATTTTCAGTATGCTGCTGCTGAGAGACAGATTCTCAGTCAGTTGCGAATGTAGCTTGCCGCGGAGAAAAATCTTTCTAGAGCTGATTTAGATTCGGTGATTTAACATGACACGGCCGTGTTTCTATAAATAAAGTCTAATCAAAAATTTGAACTTTCTAAAACAATAAAGTTTCGAAATAAAGAAATTAAAAAATATACAAATTCCACGGTCGGCCATGGCGGCTGGCAGTGAGAGGTCTTCCCCAATTGCTGCAGTGCCTCCCACGGAATACTTTATATTCATTTCCTCTATGGTGCCTCCCCAGGCAGTGCCTAGCCTAGCCTATTTTTACCTCTAAAAACAATAAGCCAAAATGCAAACCTTAAGCGTAGACAGGGCTTTTCCAACAAAGGTAGACGTCATTCTGTCTGATCCTAGTTCTTAGGTATGTAAATATTTCGCAATCCAATCCCATTTACGTGACTTGTCAGCATTTCCCGCCAACTTGCTGGGCCTACTTGTTATCCAAATTCCAGCAATTGTGTAAATCACGTCGAGTTACCTGTTTTAACAATACTTGTAATGCTGGTAATAAGAAACCTGTTTATAGCAAGTATGCGTAACGGCTAGACAGGCGGGAATTAGATATTAGTGCATAGTTTGGACAATTACCCGTTGCCACATTGCATATTAGTCCGAATGTATAATTATTCGGATTTAGCTACTCTGTATTTAGGTATACCATGTTAGAACGATGATCTTAAGGAGGGAACTGTAAAAGATTGGGGTAAGAAGGTGGATGAGAATGGGTTTCGTCATAATTATTATTCATCTGTGGTTTCGTTGGGCAAATTTGAAGAGGTGTATGTTCTATGAAAAACTCACCTGTATCTTGGAAAAAATCATCATCATCATCATCATTTCAGCCGAAAGACGTCCACTGCTGGACATAGGCCTCCCCCTAACATCGCCACAACGACCGGTCCTGTGCCTTCCGCATCCAGCGGATTCCCGCGACCTTCACCAGGTCGTCGGTCCACCTTGTGGGGGGCCTACCCACGCTGCGCCTTCCAGTACGCGGTCGCCACTCCAGAACTTTACTGCCCCATCGGCCATCCGTTCTGCGAGCAATGTGCCCCGCCCACTGCCACTTAAGTTTGGCAATTCTTCGGGCTATGTCGGTTACTTTCGTTCTCCTGCGAATCTCCTCATTTCTGATTCGATCACGCAGGGACACTCCGAGCATAGCCCTCTCCATTGCCCTTTGAGTGACTTTGAACCTTCTTATCAGGCCCATTGTGAGCGACCACGTTTCAGTACCGTAAGTAATTACTGGCAACACACACTGGTCAAAGACTTTCGTCTTGAGACACTGCGGTATTTTGGACGAGAAGATATTGCGTAGCTTCCCGAACGCTGCCCAACCGAGTCGGATTCGACGATTGACCTCTTTCTCGATGTTGGACTTACCTAGCTGGACAGTTTGTCCTAGGTATACATAATCGTCAACAACTTCGAGTGTAGTTTCTCCGATGTTTACGGGAATGGGTGCTATATGGGAATTCAACATAACCTTTGTCTTGTCCATATTCATTTTAAGACCCACTCTAAAAATACCTCAGCCAAAATAAACGAAACCACAACCAAAACCAGAAATCAGCCCTAACCCAACAAGATTCTACTTACCAAAGAAAGATGCGCCAAACTGTCCAACGAATATAATAAATACGAATATAATGATTTCCTTTATTGAATTTAATTCACAGATAAATTATATTTTTAAATATTTCTACATAAAAAATAAAAAAAACATTTAAAAATATAAAAATAATGGCCCACCGGTATCGGTTCCAGGGTCCAAGTTACCGGCGGTCAGCTCCAGAGAAAGGAACCTCTTAACAATACGCGCAGTAATAAATGCGAATATTTATTATTATGGGTGTTTGTTTGTCTTTCAATCACGCTGAAACGGCTGAGCGGATTCCAGTGAAATTTGGTACATAACTGAGCTAGCACTATATGTAATTTCAGACATCTCTTTTGTAAAATTATGAATGCACTGAATGGGTACACGACAATTCTTTGAAAAATAAAAATAAACATTTTTAAATTCGATGAACTAAACCATCATAGCTTAAGTTAATATTAATATTGTTTAATATTGTAAATTCAATTCAATTCAAAACTTTATTGCTGAACAAAGTAGGTACATAAATATACATTGCAAGATGTTGAGTGAATGTGCAGTTCACTATGTTCTACCAATTCAAAACTTTATTGCTGAACAAAGTAGGTACATAAATATACATTGCAAGATGTTGAGTGAATGTGCAGTTCACTATGTTCTACCAATTCAAAACTTTATTGCTGAACAAAGTAGGTACATAAATATACATTGCAAGATGTTGAGTGAATGTGCAGTTCACTATGTTCTACCAATTCAAAACTTTATTGCTGAACAAAGTAGGTACATAAATATACATTGCAAGATGTTGAGTGAATGTGCAGTTCACTATGTTCTACCAATTCAAAACTTTATTGCTGAACAAAGTAGGTACATAAATATACATTGCAAGATGTTGAGTGAATGTGCAGTTCACTATGTTCTACCAATAAGTGACTTAACTTACTTACTTGACTTACTTGTTCTCAAGTAAGTGACTTTGTGTTTTTATTGAGAATAAATTTCTTTAAACCTAATATAAAATGATCATATCCCGACCATATCGGATATTGTTCATCGACAAACCACGAAAGTGAAGCCGTGGGCGTCAACTAGTTAAGACAATAACAAAGATTTAAACAAATACGTCTTTCCAATGCCCGTTACCAAGCAAACAGAACGGTCACAAGTCATTAGCCGCTGTTTTCTAAACTTATGCATATTGATGAGTGCTGTATCTGTGCTCCCAGCCTGGATAGTCTTTGTTAGACACGACTTCTTACTTAGTGCTTAACGATCGTGTTGCTCATTCATGGGAAACTACTTAAAACTGGCCAGGGAAGTAGCCAGAGGCTAATTTTGTAGATTATAATGATTGTGGTTTAAATTTAATTGATTGGTATTTTGAGTGGCTGTAATTCCATTCGGTATAAAAATTATTTTTGCGAAAGATTATTGTAGTCTGTGCTATTATTCATAAAAAAATTCACTGTTGTACTCTGACCACTGTGCTTATGAGTGGTGGAGTGAGGTCAATTCAATAATCAATAGTTTATTGCATTGTATAATGTATAATACAGGTGGTGGGCTTAAAATTATGTTCTTCTTCTATCGTGTCGACAAGAGCTACATAATGATGCTCATGCCGTGGGGAAAAGATTAGCCAGTCAGCAGGTTGGTAGCGGGGCTGACTGCCCAAGGTGCGCCGGACGATCAATTAAATATTGTCACTCGTGGAGTCTCTTTTAATGCACCCCATGTTAACAATTATGGACCGTGTCGGGCACAGCAACAAATATTCTTACGTTTGCTCTGATTTTTGTAAACTAACCATGAGATTTTTGTATAATAATATATAGAAGCATATAATAATGGACATTACTATACTCTTCAAGTCTTCATATTTGACGACGTCTGTGATCCAGTGGTTCGAGTGTCGGACTGTTGATCACGAGTTCGAGCACGGGTTCGATTTCCACAGGACACAAATATTTGTGTGATGAACATAAGTATTTGTGTTGGTCTGGGTGTTCCTGTATTATAAGTATGTATTTACAAAAAAAAGTATAAAAGTATTATATCCATCGTCTAGTACCCATAGTTCAAGCACTGCTTAGTTTGGGACTAGATGGTGCTGTGTACTGACCCAAAAATATTTATAAAATGTATACAACGTGTATCAGAAATGCGTGGTCACATTTTAAGAGATCATTCAGGGCATAGCATAGAACAACTTTTACTATGGGGCCAACCTTGAAATCGCGAAAAAAATATCAGCTGTTTCTTACTAAATCATCGATGTCGCTCGACAAAATATAAGGATCAGCTGTTTTTTTTTTCGCGATTTCAGGGTTGGTCTCATAGTAAAAGTTGTTCGATAGTATCCCCTGAATAAGCTCTTCAAATATGACCACGCATTTCTGATACACGTTGTATAAAATACATAAATTAATACCATTTATAAAATTTTATTCATTCTAAGCCTTTTGTGATAGAAGGTGAATCAGGATCACTCAGATCATGGTTTTTTCATAAGGAAATTCTCATGGTCGTAGAGTAAAAGCCCCAGTTACCGACATACAGTGCCCCATTGTTCGACAAAAAACAACCAACTTCAGAAAATTAGAGCAATATTATAATTTAGTATTTTAGTATACGGTTAAATATTATCTAATAAACATTGAACTGTTACATAGTGCACCACAAGTACCTACGTAAAAAATCATCACGAAACCAAATATTTGAATTATACTTGTGATCGTCCCTTAAAGGGTCGATAATTTGGGGATGTTACGTTACTAGGCCTGATTTAGAGGAATTTAATAATTATGTTGGACACTTATCGACTAAACACACCATGGTACTCCTCCTTCCTCCATACTTTAGGCCAGGGTATTAAGTGTTTTGTGTGGTCAGGGCTACAAGATTTTCCTGACGGGCGGCGCCGCCCAAAAGTCTATTTTGTTAAGTTGATATGCATCTCCACTTAAATAAATAAAGAACCAATGCTGGAAACAATTTATTTATTTATTTAATTCTATAAACACAACTGGGTACAAAGGCGGTCTTAACGCCTTAGGTGTTCTCTACCAGACTACCAACAATTAAAGTACCAACCAATTTATTATTTAAACAAAGTTATCTCACAACATACCAAACACGACCTATTGAAGCACAATGTATTAATTAACAACATCAATTAAAAATTAACTAACAATACAATTGTTTTACATTATTTGTTCATATTTTACTTTGCATCGGCCTTGTCAGTTCACTACCAGTATATCTTGGGCCGTCACGATATTGCTTGCTTTCAAAGACAATACGTTAGATTGAATACATTTATGCTTAGTTCCTGATATCGCCGGCGTTCAAGTTATACAGGCGCACTGAAACTGTGTGAATCAAATATTATTGTATATTGTATAATACGTGTAAGTATTTCATAACTTTCTGACATTGGAGGTACCTTCGGTTATCGTAAAGGTGTAATATTTTTAGCGTTTATTTATATTTATAGTGGTATATGACCTTTAGGGTTGAGGTTGACCTGAGGTCGAGGTGAGTTAAAATTAATTTACTTCCCAGAATAACCTGAAGGTGAAGGTCGGAGAAATAATTTGCGCTTCTGACTTGTTTGTCAACAATAAGTAACCTTGCGTTCGTCTTCTTTCTCAGAGAAAATAAAATGTTTTGCAGTATTTTGCGGTGCTCGATCTTTATCAATCGATTGATCTTCTTTTTTAACCGACGAAAAAAAGGAGGAGGTTCCCAATTCGACGCGAATCCATTTTTTTTTATACACTTATATATTTACACAAATATTTATCGTTAAAAATATCAATGTAAAACATGTTACCTAACATATATTTTTTTTTTAAATTGGAGTGTAAATTGTAACTGAACGGTATTTGTTTTATAATAATTATGGTTATAGGTATAGGCGGTGTAGATTTATAGGTATTCTATTTATTGACGGTAAATAAATTGGACATGCTTATAAATTAAATTAAAAATTGTCGTTTAGTTATTACTGTATATTATGTTATGTTGCTCGCAGAATGGATGGCCGATGGGGCAGTAAAGTTCTGGAGTGGCGACCGCGTACTTTGCGTAACCACTAGTAACTCGTCATAGAATTATGCGTACTTAGCATGCAGTGTGACAGTAATGTTGTAACACTTAACACAATTGTGCATGATGTAGGTGTTAATTTAGTGGCACTAGGCCTAATACCTTCGCATTTTATAGGCGATGGATGACAAACCTTTCATGTACCTACCTACTGTAAGTAGGGCTGCCATACGTCCAGAAGAAGAAGAAGAAGATAAGTCCAAAATTTTAGTAATTAGATAGATAGATAAAACATTTATTTAGTACAAAAACAAGACACAGAACATACAAGTAAAAATACAATAAGAAAGTGTAATTAATTAATTAGTGTAAGTGTAATTCGCCCGAATGCAGCGGAAATTCCAAAACATCCGGAACTTTGTAAAATATAAATAAATGTTTAAAAAATTTGTTACCGAAGCCGACCGGTAAAAGATAAATATGGCGTAAAACTCAATTTTGAAGAAAATGTCCGGAAATTTCTTTATTATGTCTGGAAACTATTTCATTGGTCTGGTAACCCTAACTAGGAGTCTTGATTGACCCTGATAAGTGATAGGTACTTATTTGAATATAAAATAGGGGCTCTTTGTGGCCTGAGGTCAAACCATCCATTGGCTTGAGAAATAAGTCATTATGATTGCCAGGCCGAAAAGGCACCACTGTTAATGGTTGCGAAAATGTGTACAGGTTGTAATCAAATGCATTGGACAGTTTTTAAAGTTGGATTCTACCAATGAAACTGAACAAATTTCGCTAAGAAACATGGATTGATAAACAAAAATTTGAATTCAAAATGAACTTCAATATTGAATTATAATTTAGCGGCAAGGTTTTGGTAAAGAAAGTAAAAAAAAAATGACGATCCATGTTTCTTTGGGATTTTTTTTCAGTTTTATTTGATAGAATCCAACATAAAAAATTGACGAATGCATTTGATTTTAAACTGTATAGTTTAAGTGTATTTTGTAGGAAAATTACGGGAGTCATACTTTTATACATAACTTCTGACGCACCCTGGGCAGTCAGCCATCTACTAACCATTTTGAACTAATCAAGTTCATACCAATACGAAAGAAAAAGCGAAATAAGCACGTTTTTTACGAAACACAGATTATATTATTTTCCTAATCACAGAAGTCACTCAAAACGGTACACCGCGGCACCGGTAGAGACAATCCTCAAGCTATATTTCTTCAAGATGTATTTTAGCAGACAGATTTAATTTCCTTCACACTTACCGACACACATTTCTCAATACAGTAATGAGACATGCAGTCATTAGTAGGTTTCTCGACCACTGGAGTGTCTTGTAAACAAGACGCCTTGGTTCACTTCTGTTGACCCTGTTTCACGTGTTGATTTTTTGCTCCATTTGGCTTAGGTTTCTGTGTTTGTTATTCTCAAGTCATCTTTATGAGTAAAAAGATAAATGCAGAATGCCCAGTCATTGCAGAAAATTGTCACCTTTCGGTAAAAGTCAAACACTTTTCAAAAGTCAACAACTTTCGGTAAGGGTCGACTTGTGTTTGTCTATGAAGTTTCGTCCCGACTGATGCCTACACAGTAACGATAGGCACAAAAAGGCACAATAAAGATAGAAGACGGACCATAGTCGGATGAAATTGACCAAAGATCAGAGAAACAAACGTCAAAACACGATCGTCGCATACGGACCTCCAGAACATTCTCGAATGTAAGAATTAAAATGTGATTTTATAATTCACGTGTTACCACTGTCATGCAGTCAACTGTACTTATACCTACGATGAAATAAACTACTTACTACACTTATAAATTTTGACGACGTTTGTGGTCTAGTGGTTCAAGTGTCGGACTGCTGATCACGAGGTCGTGGGTTCGATTCCCACAGGACACAAATATTTGTGTGATGAACACAAGTGTTTGTGTTTGTCTGGGTGTTTCTTATGTATTATAAGTATGTATTTACAAACAAAAATGTATATAAGTATTATATCCATTGTCTAGTACCCATAGTACAAGCTCTGCTTAGTTTGGGACTGGATAGTGCTGTGTAAAAATGTCCAAAAATATTTATTTATTTATTTCGCTAAACACATGACGAATGTGAATTGGGCACAAATTCAGTAGACTGCACGTTTTGACTTTTTATAAAGCTTTTTTTTTTTATGGAAATCCGGTGTTTCTGGGAACGGCGGAGAATATTTAGCATTCCTACCTATTAATACCATACAACGTCCTTACAAAAGGCAAAAAGCCCAAACACACCTTACAGAAATTCGATTTTAAAACAAATAAAATTATTGTTGATTGACTTATATTCATCAGTTTTTGGAAAGTAAGGATATTCTATTTTGTATAACGAAGGGTAATTAGAAGAACTCTTTTTTTTAAATATGCGTCTGTGTGTGAAACCAACCTTATGATTGACTTTCTGCACTTCTTTATCTTATGTCAAAACGGTAAAGTCTTTTAAAATAATTGAAGTTTCGTGTAGCACTCGCAACGGTAGGGGTACCGTATGTAGTGTTCTAAAGAAGAGTTGCTGTACCAGAATATTTGATGCTAGTTAGAATCTAGAATGCGTATTATTGCTCATTATTCTGAGCCTATCCCTAGTGATTTTATCTAAAGGTTTGGAAGTGAGGAAACCAACATTGTTTATAGTAGTTTTTAAACTTTCGCGAATTTCACTCATATTGAACTAAGTTTACGGGACTTGTCGCGCACAATTAAATCAAAATATAACAAGCATTTTGACTAACCTCGACGTTTCGGTCAAGTTGCATTGGCCGTGGTCACGAGCAGACTGAAGTATGTGGGTGTCATCGTCTTGAGCGGCGGGTGTTTTCTCGAACTACCCGCGGTTGGTTTTTCGTAACGTCGCTGTCCGTAACAAGATATGCTGAATCACGACACACAATGCTGACAGTTTCGGCGGACATACATGTAGACATACCACGACGCAAACACTTCTCGATTACCGGATTCCACGAGGAGGACAACCTATATCCATCTTCCCGATTGAAATTTTTATATTTCTTTATCTCAATCGCTTCTCGTACAATTCTGGGATAGTAATGACGATCAGTGGAGAGGATTTTCGGGTCGTGTAGCTCAATCCAATGGTTTGGTCCTGAATCGAGCAAATGTTCGGCTATGGCAGATTTGTCCACTTGACGGCGCCTTACCGCTGTGATGTGCTCCTTCACTCTCTCCGCGATAGTACGCTTTGTCTGTCCAATGTATGCAATGTTATATGTATGTTTTGTGTCCAATGCTTGTTATATTTTGATTTAATTGTGCGCGACAAGTCCCGTAAACTTAGTTCAACATTGTTTATGTCTACAGTTTTCATTAATAAAAATCATTCGATATCAGTGCTGATTTTTTAGGACCGATGTTGTTCCGTGTAATATACACAAGAATGAGATGCCTGTCTTGTACGTTATTAATAAACGGCTGTTTATGTTAAACTATATATACGGGACTTTTCGTGCACAATAAAATCAAAACAAAAAATCCATTTTGACTAACCTCGACGTTTCGGCCAAGTTGCATTGGCCGTGGTCACGGGCAGACTCTCTGGCTGTTTATGATATCTGATATGAAAGGATTCCTCTATTAGTTCGAAGTTCAAAAACAGTTTATACAAAATGTATTGTAGACTCACTTGCATTTAAAATCGTAATCAATCAATTTATCGATAAATTAGTTTACTCACTAATGTAACTTAATCAAAATTAATTAATCATTAACCCTACTGTTGATTAATCGTGCTCAACCAATTAAATCCCCAACAATAATTTGATTTCGGCAGCCGTCATCAAATCATTTGTCAACTTCACTGAACCGTCACTTGACCTAGCTTTAATCCCCACTTGCCCAATCACTAATGATCACCGCATGACCAACGTGAACAGTAGCCGTTTCGACAGTACTAGTGCGTACATAGAAAAGATAAGTAACTGCAGAAGGATTATTAAACTCAAGTATTTTATTTACTGTTCACTTCTATCCATTAACGACCAAAATTAGTATCCAATCTATCCACGATTTAACCTACTAGAGATAGAAATTTTACATATTTTGTATGGAGCTTATGTCAAATTACTATCTCTAGTAGGGCAAATCGTGCATAGATTGGATATTAATTTTAGCCGGTAGAGTGTGGTGATAGAGATATTCTCTAGCCAAAACTGAACTCACCTTCCACCGTCTGGTCGTCACCTTCCTCCAAGAAATACAGAAAATGCGAATAGTCTCCAAACTTGGAAAGGGTTTCTTTATTTAAGAAGGATTTCATGTTCTTCGATCTTTGAATATTTATACGTAAACACGTTTACTGTCCAGACATCAGAACAAGTTCCTTATAGGGGCTTGCCGTAGTTGTGATTCGGGAGAAAATGTAGCGTTACGTCACGTTAAGATTTGCGTTATACCGATAGACTACATTGAATATACGGACATAGAGCTGACCTCACCTCTTTAAGCGCCATCTGGTGGGTAACGTCAAAGTTACAGTTAACTATTAAATAAGTATCATTATCATTTTAGTACAAAACTTACAAAAGACAAAAATAAACTCACATAACATAAATCCTCTTGTTTCATAAACAATAACTACCGAGAAAAACGTCAACTGTCATTAAAATTTCCAAAAACGTTTCCACTCAAAAGTGCACGAAATGTACTTGTATTAAAGCACACATTTCTTTACAGGAACAGTTGCTTCTTTATTTCAAACAGTTTGGAAAACGCATGCGTGTACGCAATAGGCAGTTACAACTTGTGGTCCATATTGCAACACGGCGAACCTTACTTTATAAACTCATACAATGGCTGTATCATAAAATTTTCAACCTTATTGAATTAATAATAAAGTTAACAATGTGTGCATATTTTAGTTAGTATTGGTAAAAGGTCCACGGAAACCATGGTAGGTATAAAATAATGGTTTTCAATATCGTACTTTTTCATTGTTGTTACAACATTTTTTATAGAAAATTCTTAAAGGCTTCATAATGGCCCAATAGGTTTGGAAATCTATTTTCGTTGATATTCTTAGTCAAAACTGTACAGGAGGACAAAGTTTAATTGAAATCTGACATGTTTTATGGAATGCAGGTATTCTTTAAGTAAAACATAAAGGTATTTTAGTTTGTACAAATTAAAAACATAATAATAATAATAATAATAAGTAACGTTTATTTCACCAACAATTTATACAACCACTTATAGCAAAACTTAAGGGCTAATATTTACGTATACAACATGGGAGCATCTGTATCCGAAGTAGGACAGGTCCTGTATCTCGTAAAGTAAAAGTTTGTTTGTGAAGTAAAAACATAAGATTAAATATGTACCTAAGATAACATTCATGTTGTCTAAGGTTTTTACTTCAAAAACAGAACATGAGTAATTTTCGCCATTTAGACGTTAAATAATTTAAGCAACATTATTATTATACATATACCTACCGATCGCTGTTAATCAACTTTTTATTTGGTCTCCACACTCAGGATGGTCCTGTACTACACAGACCATGACAAATAACTTAATACCTTCAGTGTGGAGTACGCAAACGCATTTTAATTTCGTATGCGTACGCGCATTGCGTCACTGCGTCACTCATTGTCGTCTCATTAGTACGCTGACGATGCACTGATATTATAACACTGTACGCTTTGTTATTTTTGTTGTTTGCCAATCCATTGTGGTCTGGTGTGCGACTATTAAAAAAAAAAATGCCTTTTTTGCAATAAAATATTAGCATGCTATTTTCACCTTTATTTTTTGCAACGAAAAACTTGGTAAGACAAATTGTCATCAGTGGTATCAATAAGTACTCGAAGATCAGGGTGTAAGTATACGAATCACGCATGATGAAATGTTAAAATAAAGTTATAGATCATTTAAAATTATTTGTCAAACATGCGTTTTCATACAATCAAGCATGCAAGATGTAAAAGTAAAAAAAGAAGCACGTTACAAACTTAGTCGCCTTTTTCAGACCAACCCAGGCCTTCTTCTTCTGTCTTCTTTTTCCGGCTTTTTTTCCTTTTTTTTTGCCTACCAATCCGTACTTTAAGTAACTTAACATAATAATTTTAATTAATTAAATCAAATCAAATCAAATCAAATCATTTATTCGCCACAAGATATCGTGTACAAAGATATTATAATGAATTACAAGTCCGTCATATCTTGCCTTTTTGTAGGCATGCGAAAATTATTTTACATTTACAATAAAATTATATTAATACACATTACCTACTATTGAACATTAAAAATATTTATATACCTATATCATTACTATTTTATTATCATTATTATGTCTTAAATTCAAAATTTGTTTATATTATTATTAATATATACTTATGTTACAATATGATATCAAATAAGTATTAAAATTTGTGTGCAAAAAAGTCTTCAATGGTGTAAAAAGAACAATCTGTAAGCAATTTTTTTAATTGTCTTTTCATTCGTGTTCAAATAATTAATGTTATGTTGTTGTTGGTGTTAGTGGGTATAATATGATTTTCATAAATAAAATAGTCTCGCGTAGGCTCGTAGCCGACTGATATACGCGTCCCGTCATAAACAGGCCTTTTGAACCAAAGCTTCTATTAGCTTCGTTGTGCGTTCGGCCGCTGCCGGGGAGGAGACTGGGAGAAAAAGTGACCGCGCGTTCTATCTGCGCTTGCAAATGCGTAGAGGCTTCGCTTCTGTTGGGCGTCCTCCGACGACGCCACCCGTTGTTTTATGTGTGGAAATACCCATACTTATTCTGTGGCCGGGGAAGAGATGATTTTTTGCTACTACTTTTGGCTAGAGGCGAGGGTTCAGGAAGGTTTCAGAAAGATTTCGTAGTGAAAATATTTTTATTATACATGCTTCAATTTTAATCGCTTCTTTCCCGAAAAAGGGTCATTGTACTCAACATTATGAACAATTTTTACTATGGGACCAACCCCGAAATCGCGAAAAAAAAATCAGGTGATCCCTGATGATCAGATGATTTTATCGATTTAAGAGAACACAAATGTTGTTTGTGAACAACTGATTTTTTTTCACGATTTCAGGGTTGGTCCCATAGTAAAAATTGTTCATAATGTTGAGTACAATGACCCCTTTTCGGGAAAGAAGCCATTTAAAATTCAACATGTATTGTGTAATGTGAAATGAAAGGTACAAAATCCTCAAGAATTTTTAGCTCAAAAAGACACTTCAACTTCAGACAATTACTAATATTAATTATTAATTACTGTCTGCAACATTTAAATGCACTTAATTGCCGCGTCAAGCTTTACATTTAACTTTAATTGTTTAAATCCACTTAACAAAAACTGCATTCGTAATCTTAATTAATCTAATGACCATCTCTTTCTCTTACAGGTAAAGAGCTCACAACACATCACTGAAAAACTAACCTTATTCTTTCGAAGATAAAGTTGAATGTCAAAAGTAAGTGGTTCTTACATAAAAGCGAATGTTTAAGTGAAAGTCGTGGAGGCATCATATTACCATAACTGAACAAATTATGAATGACAAAGAAGTTTCGTTTCGTTTGTTATCCTTATTGAGAGAAAGATAGACAAAGGCAGTTTTTGTAGTGTACGTTGCATGAGTAAAGTGGGGTAAGTGACCTATTATTTACGGGCTTAGTGTGACATACAAGCACGTGAAAGTAGCGGAATAGAATAATAAATAAATAAATATTTTAGGATTTTTTTTACACAGCACCATCTAGTCCAAAACTAAGCAGAGCTTGTACTATGGTTAGTACAATGGATATAATACTTATACAGTTTTTTTGTTGTAAATACATACTTATAAAACATAAGGAACACCAAAACCAACACAAACACTTATGTTCATCACACAAATATTTGTGTCTTGTGGGAATCAAACCCTCGTGATCAGCAGTCCGACCCTCGAACCACTAGACCACAGACTTCGTCAACCGCCGCGCGTGGTCGGAACTTTCATACATAATATTTATACATGTCACAGGATGACTTTTTATTCACAATCCAATTTTTTTCCAATAACAAAGGTAATTTTTGAGATGCAATATATCAATTTTTTAGTACTGATCCGAGTGATCAAAGGAAAAACAGGTTTTTTTTATTTTCATCAAAGTCATTACTAAACAAACAAACAAACAAACGTTAACATTGTGATGAGTTGATGACATATTCTCAATATTTTAATTTTGTGATTACATGTCTCAATATTTTAGTACAGAGAGATTTTACACAAAAAGAAAAAAACACGTTTTTTATCATTTTTATCGATTCGTAATGTTAAAATTTGGATGGTGATTAAAAAGTCAACTGTATAAAGTTTAATAGCAATACAATCTCAAAATTAGTCCACTCGTCTGACATTGGTTATCAATGCAAGAAGTGCAGAAATACCTATTTAGCAATTTTGACGATTTTTGACCGAGTTATTGCAACTTCTTGCCTGCCAGATTATTGAATAGGTCAAAAGTATTGGGTTCTAATACTTCTAATTCAAGCAATTCAGAATTATTTTTCGCAAACATAAGCTGGATGCACTACTGAAAAATATAGCAAACAAAACACATTCTGAAAAATGTATTAGTCGCACGGATGTTGCTGGTTGCTATGGACATCAATACATGGTATAATGTGTATGTATATTTTTGTACATGTGTACAATTGTCTTCAATATATCCGGTTCAAATGAATGCCTTTTTATTTGGACCATGAAATCAGAGTCAGACATGCACTTACACCGACCGCTTAAACTATGAACTTCTGCAAATTAAAACAACAACACAATTTCGCAGTTTATTTTCTAGTTTGTTTTGTTAAACATTGACAAGCAACATAGTTGATAAAATTTTACGATAAATCCCAGCAAATACACGAGATTAAAAAATCTTAATCGACTTATCAGATAGTGAAATTCTTGTTTGTAAAGGAAAGAGAAAGAAAGAAAATACACAATAAAATGTTAAAGCTGATATCGCTACTATCACCATCGATTGCTATCTAGACAGGAGAACGCTATAGCTCATCCTAATGACGTAATCCCCTTTTTTTAGGCGGAGAATATGTGTGGGGCTCGCACCCACTAAAAACTCCGCCGTATGCCTGCTTTCGCCTTGAGTGGATAGGCCGCAAGAACTGCTATCCATGACTTTCAATGCGTAATCCTTTTTTTAATATTTTTTTTTTGCCCTTGAGAAATCCTCATGGACGCACTCCGCCCGGGGTAGGCGGAGGCAGTGTCGGACTCTTACCGACTAAAACCACCACGGTGTTCCTTCAACTACCTTAGCCGGGGGCGTGGGAACCCGTGAATATTCACACAACCATCCCCGACAGGTACCGGCCCGCCTCTAGCAGGCGAGCCCCTTCTCCCCGTGTGGCCTAACGTCGGCCGCACCCTCCTCAGTGGCGCACACAGAACACTGCACGCCACCTCACCTCATGGACTTTTACCAGCTGCGTCAACTATGCCGGCTATGCCAGCTACGCCAGCTGCTGGTCGGGCAGCAGACTACCCCGAGTCTGCTGCTCGCAGGCCCTACCTGCCGTAATTTTATATAGACGTTCTCTACCTCGCGGTTCGGGCGGTGAAGCCAAGACACTCGGTCCCAAGAGGAGCGAGAACACTACTCAGCGGGCACTCCTGGGGTTACGAGATCGACGGGGGCAGGGAAAGACAGTCCCCCCGCTGCCTGCCCAGTGGCAGGGTGAGTGCACACCGGGCCCGCCCCTGCTCCTCCACTGTGCCCTCTGTTGGCAACAGAGGGACACGTGGAGCAACTCCCCACTGGCCCAGAACGGGCCCCTCCCGCGCCAGAATATTTGCCACAGGCAATAAAATCCCCCGAAGGTTAATCCCTCGAAAGGATTTTATTGCACGTGCCCAGGATGCACCGGCCAAACAACTGCCGTTCCCTCCAGACGTGTCCAGAAGGACAAGCAGCCGTCAGGCACACGTGGAGGTTTTCTGGCCAGCACCCCGGGGAGATCCTGCTGCCTGATGCATGTCACCCAGGGAGGAGATGTAGTTATGTGGGGCTTGCACCCATAAAAAATTCTGCCGTGTGCCTATTCCCGCATTGGGTGGATGAGTCGCGATAAATGCAAAGCAAGGTATTCACGACAAGTCAACCCCCACAAAGGTAGCTTAATTTTTATCGGGATTTAAATAAACGTCGTTGGTTAAGAGCCCTAACATACAATCATAATTAGCATTTCAGCCAAAAGACGTCCACTGCTGGATATAGGCCTCCCTCAAAAGGGGGGGATCTACCATAATCGCGACGCTTGGCAGGCGGGTTGGCAATCGCAATTCGTTGGTTAAATAATCAGAGAACGCTGCTGCCCATCTTCTGGTGAATCCCTTAGTCGCCTTTTACGACACCCATGAGAAGAGATAGTGGTGCTACTCTTTATGTCCGGCACCACACGGAACAACAAACAATGCCCTCTTTGAATCGTCAGCTCATATTATTACCGTGCATTTAAGTGCTAAATTACAGCTTGGGGATAGGCAGTTAGTAAAATAAATAAATAAATATCTTTGGGACATTTTTACACAGCACCATCTACTTCCAAACTAAGCAGAGTTTGTGCTATGGGTATTAGACAATGGATATAATACTTATATACTTTTTTGTTGTTGTAAATACATACATATTATCACGCCTGTTTCCCATTGGGGTAGGCAGAGACTATGGACTTCCACCTGCTAAGATCCTGACACACCTCTTTCGCTTCTTCTACGTCCATTAACCTCGTCATGCATGCTCGTCGGTTGAGAGAACTCTTAACCTGGCATTTTTTGAGAACATCCGCGATTTGATCGTGATACGTTCGCCGAGGTCGTCCCCTTCCAACTCTTCCATCCACACTCGCTTCGTATACTTGTTTCGTCAATCTCCTCTCGTTCATCCTCTCTATATGTCCAAACCATCTTAACATACCTTTCTCAATCTTTGTCACTACATCTTCTTTCACTCCACAACGCTCCCTAAATACATACTTATAATACATAAATAAATAAATAATCCTGAAAGCCTAACTCTATAGTAACAGTGGTGTTGGAAAGCTGTCCCACATGAGTGCAGTGCCAGTTTGTCGCTTCACTGACTTGTACGAGTGTACGTTGTACGTTCCAGTGCTTTTGTAGTTGAGTTCGTGTTGTATGCCAGCCCCCATGTGCAGTCAACTGACTTCAATAGGTAGTGTAGTTATCATTATAATTTTTTTTTTTTTAAAGATTATGCAGTGAATCCCATAAGATGTAGAACATAATACAATACAAATACTCTTTATTGTACACAAAAAAAACAACATACATGACTTATACAACCTTATTCTTAGTTTATACTAAACCTCTTTAGGAGTCATTGTACTCATCATTATGAATAACTTTTACTAAAATGGGACCAACCCTGAAATCGCGAAAATAAAGATCACATAAATCGACAGAATATCGGGAACAGCAGATTGATTTCAAGTTTTGTCCAATACTAAAAGTTGTTTATAATGATGAGTACAATGACCTCTTAAGAGATTTAGTATAAACTAAGAATAAAGTTGTATAGAATATATATGTACAATGGCACACGAACTTGTTTGCAATAGAGATGACCTGCCGTTTAAGCGCCTTTTCATACTCCTGTATTTGCAGTCGAGATTGCAAAGCAGCTTATCTGACTCTTACTCAAATTCAATAAATAATAACCAAAAATAAATAAAGAAACACACACACTCTACAATACATAATAATAGGTGTCATTCAATTCTCTATCTTACCTCAATATGTCAAGTCTACGCCAGTCCACTACAACCTCCAGTAGCCTCTCGTTTAACTATCCAATGTTATCCATCCAAAGGTTGCCTGGAAAAAATAGCCTGCAGAACAATGAATTGAAAGAAGAAAGAAAGAAAAATGGTTATGGTTGGTTATGGGTTTGAATGGTATGGGAAATGGAAATGGATGAAATGGAAATTGCTTAGCCCGTTGTAAATATTTTATCTTAAGCATTATATTAATGTATTTTGCTTGTGTTTTGTGTACAATTAAGAGTATTTGAATTGTATTGTCTCCATTCATCGCTGTGACACCGTTATCAGCACCACAGTCCATCACTCCACATGTAACTAAGCATGCTATCAATAAATTATTTATTCCTAACTCATTGACAACGATTCCATTCAGCTGCGACCACCTACACAGGATGATACCTACATGTCAGACGACCACACGTCCACGATCGATCGCTGTGAGAACGGCGCGCACGATGCGCCTGCGTATGTAAAGGATTTATACGTTCGTCGATCATCTGCGACGTGCGTGGCAAGCTTCCAAGAATGCTGGAATATGGAACATGGCTTGAGGAAAATTGTGGTTCAAAATAGAAGCCTTTTTGTTGTTCCTAGCAAATAATGGGCCTTCTTGATCCGTTGGTGTCACCTAAGGAGATTAAGGAGTTAGAGCTGCAGTCCACCAAAATGGACAGAAGAGAAATAACTCAGGCAACGAATAGTATTGCGTAATTTTTGCGATCGGTTCCCATTCTTCTAGTCCATCCAAAGGTTGTCTGGAAGAGATTGCCTTGTGCGATAAGACCGCCCATTGTACTTACTTAATCTTTCTGTAAGCTATTGTCATTGTTTTCGTTTGGTGTAATGTACAATAAAGAATATAATAAATAAATAAAAAAATTTTACATCTCTCGATATTGTTTCAACGCAATCCTGTATATTAAGCAACCCTATTGTTTGTTTACGACACATCTCCTTTCCTCTCCGTTTTGGTCAATACCTGGCCTTATAGTCTGCCTGGATGGCTAGCTGAATAGAAGTCTGACTACTGGTCTAACATGTATGTCAGTATTGGCCAGTAACTGGGTTGCGGGTGTCTGATGGGTGGACTAGAAGACAACCCCAACGTACTTGGTTAAAGACGAGGCGGATGGATGGACATCTGGACAGATGAATGAAATAATCTGCATTACTGCGTGGGTTTGACAAGCAGCCTCAAATATATTTTGGAATGATATTTAAACTAGATCTATCAGAAAACTAGCTTAACGTGCCAAACCAATGATATAACTAAACTAACGATTAAAAGTAACATTAGTGTCGAACCGTTCCAAATATGGCGCCTATTTTTATAGCTGTGTGGTAACATTTTCTGAATCATTATTATATTATAGTTTGCACACGGGTCAAAGAGTCTGCTTATTGCGTCATTTCGACCTCTTGAAATGAAACCCACATGATTTCAAGAAGAATTCAAAGATATAGAACGAAATAATAAAACGTTAGATCATATAAAATCGGGGCAAATAGAAAGCATTTAAATGCATTAATTTCAGGTAACTGGCATACATATGACATAAAATACAGAAAAAAACAGACACAAAAGATATAAACAGATGCATCCAAGATATACAATTATTGCTTTATTTGTTTTGAGTATAATAATCATTGGCTGCTTTTGCTGGCTTGGCACCCGCTCATCATCACTTGGGGTTGACACTGAAAATCAGCGCTGTGTTGTGACTCACGTTACAACACAGCATCATGCTGAGTGTCGACCTCTTTGCCGCAGCTACGACATGCAAAGTAGATATCATACATTGATAAAATGATTCAAGAAATGTACCTAATTAAGTATTTTTTATGTGCACCTACCGCATGTCGTCTTGTTGTGGCAATAAATCATTTTTCTTTCTTTCTTTCTATACATAATTATAATACCTAATAAAATTTAGGCACTCCCAGCAACATGTCTGTTACAGCAATGCCTGATGTAAGAGCAGTCCAGTTGCCAAGCAATCATCGTCAGGACAATATTGGAGCTGGCCCGCACCCTGCGCACCAAGGACGCGTACCGCTAGCATATGGTGGTGTGGAAGCAGTCTGTGCGCGCCTCCGAAAACATGCCCGAGGCACTGCAGAAGCGGGACAGCCCCAATACCACCCTGAACGCGTTTATTGTACCGGACACGGAGGGCACTGTAAGCAGCTTGTATGTAGGAAACCCATAGGCTATACGTGTATAGAGAGGTGCAAAAGGCTTTAAAAAGCAGACAGAACAAACAAAACCAGACACTTTTAAAAGATTGCCTAAAACAAATATAATCGCGTCGTGAGCACAAAACACCTAATTAGGTCTTAGACCTTAGACCCTATAGTCTTCTTATAGATGTCTTTTTCTGTGGCTAGACTAAATAGACAAGATAACTGACTAACATAAACAGAATAATTCCTTTGCTTTTGTACCAGGTTTTGTTGTAAATATTTGTGAATAACCAGATGGCTTAGGTCATAGGAATAACTTCTCTTTACGCGGAAATTGGCACAGACGACAGACATTCTGACTACTGTGCCAATATTATCTCTTGCACGTATTAGGAACGGCTGCAGTCGCGTCAATGTCACCTCATGTAATACTTTAAGTCCATAACTGTCCCACTGCTGGCCACGAGTCTGTTCCCAGAATCAGAGTTTTTTAAGCTAATGCTTCTGGAGACTCACCAAACTGGCCTGCATATTTCATAGGTTCAAGATAAGACGTGGAAGATAAGAAGTACATAAGTAATTTAAGTCTTTTAATCTGAGTCAAAAACCTTGAAAACACATATATGCCTACAACATGTTATTGAAATAACTGAGAACCTCTTAAGGGGTCATTGTACTCATCAGTATGAACACTTTTACTATTGGAACAATACTGAAATCACTAAGAATAATATAGGAAATATAGGGAACCGCTGTGTTTTTTTCGCGATTTCAGGGTTGGTAATATTAGTAAAAGTTGTTAATAATTATGAGTACAATGGCCCCTTAAGAGGTTTAGTATAAAATGAGAATAAGTTTGTATAATATTTCTTATTTAAATACTATCATAATGACTCTATCATCTCAATAAAATGCTCCCACGCATAAAATACAACACAAATTAATTCATCCATATTGCTACTAATTCACAGCTGCTATTTCTCCATTAAATTAACAATATGCTTCCTCTATAACAGTAATATAATGTGCCATATATGGTACAGGATCGGATTATGCAAATTTAGCCTGACCTATTAGAAATATACTATGTTTATCAATGTTTATCCGAGTTGAACTACCAAATTGATTTCGTCATTAGCTATAGTGCCATTTGCTAAGTGTGGCGTAACGAGAGTGGATAGGATAAGAAATGAGAATGCGAGAGGAAGTTTGAAAGTAGTGCCAGTGACGGAAAAGTTGAGTAGCAGTAAATCATCATGGTATGGGCATGTGATGCGGATCAATGAGGAGCATGTTACGAGAAAAGTTTTGAGTATGAATGTCGATGGCTATAAGGAAAGAGGAAGCCCTATGAAAATATGGGTGGATTATAATAAATAATAAATATTTTTGGGACATTTTTAACAGCACCATCTAGTCCCAAACTAAGCAGAGCTTGTGCTATGGGTACTAGACAATGGATATAATACTTACATACTTTTTTTTTGTAAATACATACTTATAATACATAAGCAACACCCAGACCAACACAAACACCTATGTTCATCACACAAATATTTGTGTCCTGTGGGAATCGAACCCACGACCTCGTTATCAGCAGTCCGACACTCGAACCACTAGACCACAGAAGTCGTCAATTGGAGTGAAATGTGATTGTGTGAAAGATGATATGGATACAAAAAAGTGTACACTGAAATGACGGCTGATATAGATGTATGGAAGAAAAAGCCATGCTGCGCCGACCACAAATAAGGATAAGGGCAAGAGGATGAATTATTGATTAGCTGTAGCCTGTAGAGTGAATGTCTTCATGATTCCTTATAAAAGTCGAACAAGAAATTGCTTTATCATCCAATAGCTGGATGTCACTTAGGTACACATCATTCATCGTTTTGCGAAACAGTGATGCTTGCATTGCTGTGTTTGGTTCTGAAGAGTACGGGTGCCGGTGAAATTACAATAACTTGAGTCTTTCCATCTTCATGTCTCAGTTTGGCGAACCGACTTGCGGTACCATTAAGGCAATAGCCTAGGTGGTATTGAAGTTTTAATGGGCAAAGGTAACCGCTTAACATCAGGTGGGCCTTTGGCTCGTTTCGCCATCCTATACTATATAAAAAAAACATAATACGACATGGTAGGTATCTTCTGTCATTCTTAGTGAAATTTTAATTTTTCTATGAGTTTCTGTCAAAAATGGTAAATCGATACACACAATCGATAATCGATTTCTACACGGGCAACTATACATCGAACAAGCGGTAAATGTATCAATCTTCAAGTTTCTGTTGCTGATCTCATTAACGACGTCTGTGGTCTAGTGGTTCGAGTGTCGGACTACTGATCGTGGGTTCGATTCCCACAGGACACAAATATTTGTGTGATGAACATAAGTGTTTGTTGGCCGGGGTGTTCCATGTATTATAAGTATGTATTAACAAAAAAAAGTATATAAGTATTATATCCAGTGTCTAGTACCCATTGTACAAGCTCTGCTTAGTTTGGGACTAGATGGTGCTGTGAAAAAAATGTCCCAAAAATATTTATTTATTTATTTACTAAAATCAGGAAGACTTTTGTCTTCTTCTCTCTTACCAATTTCGTTACTAACAATGTCCCTTGAGTTTTCGAAAATATTTTGAATGCGAGGCTTAAAAGCAAGTTGTTACCTTAAAATGAATTTTATAGAAAACAAACGTTTATTGTTTGTTAACTTTCCGACGGTTTTTATAGGCTGTAAACGTTCTGTATGTACTCAATTTTAATATTAAGTACACACATAAAGTTAATAATTACTAATGTGATACCCAAATTAATGAATTGGGTAAGTTTTATTTCTATTTTATTGATACTTGTTAACGTTAATTAGTTTGCGTCATACAATTAATGTCTTCTCTTTTGTCACCTTAAGTTCAGTACACACCTTGGATGAATAAAACAAAATTCAATTTCTTTATTTGCTTAAATGTGGTAGATACAGATGATGATGATGTCAGGTACAATTTTATTGAGTACGGCACATTTACCATAAATAGCATGCAAATGATAGATAAATCTGAATTTAAAGTCACAAAATTCATAATTACTAACAAGAGTTACATTAAACATTATTAAACTCATTTTTCTATGAAAGTCATCATCATCATCACTCATCATTATTATATAAAAATAATTAACTATTTTAAAATCATAATGAATTATTTTAACATTCAATTTAATTAATCATATT
Source organism: Asteroscopus sphinx (assembly GCA_949699075.1). Lineage (NCBI taxonomy): Eukaryota > Metazoa > Arthropoda > Insecta > Lepidoptera > Noctuidae > Asteroscopus > Asteroscopus sphinx. The sequence continues at coordinate 1,524,404 of OX453006.1, forward strand.
ATTATAATCATTTTTACATTATTAATATTTGATCAGTAGGTACATAATATTATAATTATTTATGTCTAAATTTCAAAGCCATATCGTAGCTATAGAATTTGCAAGGATTTTTTATGAAGTACTCCTCTATTGAATAGAAACTTTCTTGTAACAACCACTTTTTTAACATAATACAGAATTTTTTGTAGGGTAGATCAGTAATCGATTTAGGTAATGAGTTGTAAATAAGGGGAGCCATGTAAACACAACTCCGCCTAAACAGTTCCAGTCTAGGTACAGGTATTTCAAAAGCCATGTGCGAAAAGGCGGACGGATTCTCACTAAACAAAAAGTGAAGCATCTATAGTAAGACGGCTCACTTAAATGTACGGGCTGGCTCGTACACATTCACACCCATCTTCTTCTTCTTCGTGTCGACATGAGCTACATAATGATAATAGCTCATGACGTGGGGAAAATATTAGCCAGTCAGCAGGTTGGTAGCGGGGCTGACTGCCCAGGGTGCGCCGGACGATCAATTAAATATCGTCACTCGTGGAGGCTCTTTTAATGCACCCCACCTTTCTTTCTTTTACTTTTTTCACCCCCATAGTAAGACAAAAAGCCGCGATTACACATCAAATTTCGTGTGACGGTAGTCATTGTCGTAGTGTCACAAATAAAATACCAATATATATCTGGTGTCTCAGTCTGGTGTGTTAAAATTCTGTCGAAATTGTAATGGGTTTAGGAAAAAACGAAGTGCCTCAATCTTTTCTTAGTGAGATACCGTCCGGCATTTTTTATTCGTCCGAGGTACACACATAAAGATAATGATTACTAATATGATAGTTAACTTAATGAATTGGGTAAGTTTAATTTCTATTCTATTGATACTTGAAACATTTTTGAGCAATTTACGATCACATAGAAGGTAGGTATCTTTTTCATTATTCCCGTAATAAGTACCCTTTATAAAAATGTATTGACATTTCATAATAATCATCGCAATATCAATTCCGAACAAACTTACTTTATTTCAAATTGAATGTAATGAAATGTTATCTCGATGTTAATTTAAAATTGATATACAACGTGTATCAGAAATGCGTGGTCATATTTTAAGAGCACATTCAGGGCATAGCATACAACAACTTTTACTACGGGGTCAACCCTGAAATCGCGAAAAAAATATCAGCTGTTCCCTACTAAATCATCGATGTCGCTCGACAAAATGTAAGGATCAGCAGATTATTTTTTCGCGATTTCGGGGTTGGTCCCATAGTAAAAGTTGTTCTATGCTATGCACTGGATGAGCCCTTAAAATATGACCACGCATTAGTAGTTAAGTAGTAGTAATGCGTCTTCATTCTCCTAACCAACTATGTTGGGGTCGGCCACATCAGTATTTTACACGGAGCGATTGTCATCAGACCCCCGCAACCCAGTTACTGGGTACCTAATACTGATATCCTAAGGTTAGACCAGTATCCAGACTTTCGGACTTCTGACTTCCGGGCTTCTGACTACCCGTAATGCCGTGCTCTCTGAGGTACGGAGAGGTCTCGATGTGTAACGAGCGGTCACCCATCAACTGACTGACCGCGCCAAGCGCTAAGCTGCGCTCCCTCACAGGTCGTAAAATCTGCGCCTCTGCGACAGTAGATACAAATGAATAAAAATACACACATGAATTTTATTACGGCATACACTCAGACAAACAGAACAGGTGAAATGCAAATAAAATAAAACTTTTTGAAACAAAAAATGAAAAGCGAAAAATAAAATGAAGATTTTAGTCTTTTCCTAACTAAACTAATGCAAATAACTAATTATGAGTCGCCGCCAAACAAACAAGCAAAGTGCGTGCAAGATGCAAGTGGCAAAATTATTGTTTATCGTTGAAAATTTCAGGTTGTATTTGATGTTATGTTGTTTTTATTATTTATTTAAAGTAATTTAATGATCTTCATTAATTTTTTGTTTGGCGCCGACTCATAATTAGTTATTTACACTACCCAGTTTAGTTAGGAAAAGACTAAAAGCTTCATTTTATTTTTCGCTTTTCAGTTTCTGTTTTCGTCGGTTTAATTTTTTGTTAAAAAGTTTTATTTTTATTTATATTGTGGCTAAAATCTAACTTCAGGTCTCCATTATATTATAGTGTCTAGAACTACATTTATGTGTGCCAAGTTTCAACAGAATCGGATAACAGGTAAGAATTCAGTGGGTGAACAAGCACTCATCCCCTATTTTCCTACCCTAAGGGGTGGATTTTGATTTTCAAATTTAAATGGGACCAATTTCGAGATATACCCTATCCATTTAAAAAAGAATCATCAGAATCGGACTACTCTGTAAAAAGTTATGCGTGGTAATACATAAAAAAATGTGTTGTGTGTACATCATCATCATCATCATCATTTCAGCCGAAAGACGTCCACTGCTGGACATAGGCCTCCCCCAAGCATCGCCACAACGACCGGTCCTGTGCCTTCCGCATCCAGCGGATTCCCGCGACCTTCACCAGGTCGTCGGTCCACCTTGTGGGGGGCCTACCCACGCTGCGCCTTCCAGTACGCGGTCGCCACTCCAGAACTTTACTGCCCCATCGGCCATCCGTTCTGCGAGCAATGTGCCCCGCCCACTGCCACTTAAGTTTGGCAATTCTTCTTAAAATTCAAATTCAATTATTCTTTGTGTGTACATAAATAAATGAAATAAATAAAAAACCGGCCAAGAGCATGTCGGGCCATGCTCAGTATTATAGGGTTCCTTAAGTAGGTGTAATTACAAACGAATCAAATCGAATATTAATCATGGCTATTTTAATTTTTGCAATAATCGGCAGCATTCGCGACTCAGAGCGTGTTGTTAGTAGCGCCATCTAGCGATAAAGTTACTTTTTGTGATTTTTTCAAATAGAAAGTAGCTAAAGGAGCATTATTTGCTATGATAATTTTTCTCTAAGGTCAATGACATTTGAACTAGGACGTTTTAAGTATTTTTCAGTTTTCTCTCTATAACTCAAAAAATTATAATTACATTATACTCTAAATAATTTTAAAAGAGAGTTTTTATAAAGGTCTATCAATCAGGAAGATTATAAGTTTCTACATTGCATAGTTTAGAAATGGCAGGGGGGGGGACACATTGCAAGCCACTTTGGCGGGCTATATTTCGCAGATGGTACACCTGATAAAAAAGTGGTGTATCAAACATTACCTTCATTTTAGTAGACCTATTCAATGATATCCCACACGAGGGGGTGCAGCGAACAAAAATTTTTTTTCCCCATTTCACATGTATGGACGCCACCCCTAAAATACGGAAAAACGATTTTTTTATTCTTTTAAAATTGAGATCTATATGTAAACTATTTTTGAACAAAATTTCATTTACTTATGTTTATAACTGTAGAAGTTATTAAGCTGTAAAGGATTAGGACAGACGGACAGACGGACAGACGGACAGACGGACAGACGGACAGACGGACGGACATGACGAAACTATAAGGGTTCCTTGTAGGACTTCGGAACCCTAAAAAAGATACGCGTCGAATTGAGAACCTCCTCCTTTTTTTCGTGGGTTAAAAAGGCATGTCGTTAATCCAAGGGAAAAAAGCTATTGAAAAATTAGGCCTAGGTTAACAATAAACAATATCTTAGCTTCAGAAGCAATAAAACATGTAAATACGTGGGACACTCAGAAAGTTTTGCGAAACTAAAAAAAATTGTTCTATACGTACATATATTTTTATCAAATCTTTTCAAAGTACTTTCCACCAGCCTCTATACAAAGATTCATGCGCCTAAACCAGTTTTCAAAACACTTTTTCCAGTCCGCCGCAGACACCTCGTTTACAGCCTGCTCGAACGCAGCCAGCGCATCTTCCGGCGACGAAAATTGTATCCCTTTGAGCTGATTTTTTATTTTTGGGAATAAAAAGAAGTCACACGGTGCTAGATCAGGGCTGTAAGGAGGGTGACCCAGGAGTTTGACTGGCGTGCTGTCCAGGAAGTCCCTCGTTTTGAGTGCGGTGTGCGCAGGTGCATTGTCGTGGTGGAGCAGTAGCCCGCGGAGCCCTGTGTTTGGTCGCTTGTTGCTTATAACAGAGAAAACTTCTGGCAAACATTTGGTAGTATACCATTCGGCATTAATGCTTCTTTGATCCCGTAAGGGAATTGATACCAAGTGGCCAGTCAAATTAAAAAAGCTAGCGATCAAAATCTTACCCCCGCTTCTAGATCGCTTCACTTTGGTAGGCGTTGGCTCATTTTGAAACACCCAAACAGTCGACTGGCGCTTGGTTTCTGGGTCGTATTGATAAATCCAGGACTCATCACCTGTAACGATGTCGTAAACACGCCGAGACGAGCCTGCTTCAAATTTGTTAAGCATATCACGGCACCATTCCACCCGGGCCTGCTTCTGAGCATCGGTGAGGTTGTGCGGCACCCAGCGTGATACTATCCTCCTCACGCGAAGATGGCTGTGTAGAATCTCGTGAACGCTTCCCGATCCAATCTTCAATATGTGTTGAATCTCCTGATATGTAATTCGCCTATTGTCTTGGATTACATTTTTCACTGCTAGCACGTTTTCTTCGGTAACAGCCGTCAAAGGGCGACCGCTTCTTTCGTCATCCCCCAAAGTTGGTCGACCGCGCTTGAATTCGTTATACCAACGATACACGGTTGCCTTGGAAGGGCCTTCATCCATGAATGCCATTTGAAGTCTATCGTACGATTCATCCGGTTTCAGGCGACACTTGAAATCGTATAAAATCATAGCTCTAAAATGTTCCCGGCGCAGATCCATATTTCAGTGAGACACAATACTTTGAATTAACTCGCAAAAAATGTGGAGGGAAATTTTGAAATTGGAACTTACTTATTTTTACTTATAAATAATCATATTTTCGAAAAACATTATAACTGGCCAGTCTCCCATATATAAAAACTTTTTTTCGCAATACTTTCTGAGGGGCCTGGTATTACCCCATACTGCTAAGGATGTGAGCTATTATTTCGACTACGATCAACTCGGTTCAAGGAAATATCGATTATATTGTTACATCGATCGCGAGCCGCATCGAGTGTTGCAACATTTGAATCGATTGTTAGATTGTTATTATTCAATATTGCTACTGCATGCTGTTTAAGGTTTTATTTTAAGTGATTGTAATGTGATGTTGTTGTGTTTTGATTGGTCAATTGTTGCTGATTGTATAATTATGAAATCATACAAATAAATAGTTATCTACTATAACAGTTTAATGTGTTTATATTTTTACATGTACACATTTATATTGTAGCTGTTTATTGTCCCATAATAAATAAAATAAAATGAAATCAGTTTTTTTTATCACTTACTATAACGGTAAAGAAAAACATCGTGAAGAAACATGCATAATTGAGTGCTTTATAAAGTTCTTGATGGTGTGTGTAGTCCGCCAACCCGCAGTAGACAGCGTGGTGGACTAAGGCCTGAATGCTTCTCATTTTGAGAAGAGGCCCGTGCCCGGCAGTGGGACAGCAATGGGCTAGTTATGTTTATGTTATCATTATAATATTGAGTCTTAACCAGCTGCAACGAAGAAAGATCAGGTTTTTAGTCCGTGTAAGCGATTACTAGGAACCTGTTTATAATATTTATCAATAGATCTTAGGATTTCAAAAGTGCACAGTTGCATACCTGAGCAGTGACTACATACCTAGTCGAAATAATTGAATCAGTTTCGACTAACCTGTTTGCTTTCTGATCTTTACGACTTTATGATAGGCAAAGATAAGTCGTTGACATATTTTTATTACCTCATGAGGTGATACAATTTAATGCATTCAATACGAACGACATACACATCGACAACTAATAATGCCTTTTGCATTGGACATGGAAGTACAACTGTGCCATTAAAGCTTAGTTTTTCTTTAGCTTATCAAGAAATAATAGAAAAATAATATAGGATGGCGAAAATTTTAATTAAACTATCACTCTATGCCTTATTAATCTAAGCTCATGTGATTGTGATTTCATGTGGTGTATTTATGAGAAAAATAAAAGTTTTTAGTGTGCTGTGAACTTTTATATTGCTGTCTCATAAGCAGCCATGCGGTGGCACTATCTAGACTTCTAGAGGAATATAATGTAAGATTTTATGGGTGTCATCGGTAGAAAGGGGCGGGGTAAACATGCGCATAACTTTAGGGCGGTCAAGTTAGATTGCGCGTAATTGGACTAGTTTTGGATATCGCATATTTCTAAGTCACATTAAGACGCGTCGTATGTAAAGTTCAGCGAGTATGCTAATGAGTGGCATGCTCATTAGTGAGTGGCCTTAGCTTGCACACTCGTTCCAAAATATGACGATCCAGTTCCTAAGATACCGGTATTCTTAATATTATTGTGTATTGGCAATGTGTGGGTTATTTTGGAAGATAAATGACGCATAACTGGGAGTATGTGCCCTATAGATTCTTTTACGGCCAAAATTAATATCCAATCTATCCACGATTTGCCCTACCAAAGATAGGAATTTGACATTAGCTCCATACAAAATATATCAAACTTCTATCTCCAGTAGGGTAAATCGTGGATAGATTGGGTATTAATTTTGGCCGTTAGTTGTGTTCAATCAACTCAGCCTATCGCAGTCCACTGCTGGACATAGGCCTCTCCCAAGTTGCGCCACAACGCTCGGTCCTCTGCCTTCCGCATCCAGTCCCCCCAGCCACGTTCTTTAGGTCGTCGGTCCACCTGGCAGGGGGGCGCCCTACGCTGCGTTTGCCGATTCGCGGTCTCCACTCAAGGACTCGTCTGCTCCAGCGGCCATCGGTCCTTCGACAGACATGGCCAGCCCACTGCCACTTCAGCTTACTGATTCTACAAGCTATGTCGGTCACTCCGGTTCTTCTCCGGATAATCTCGTTTCGGATTTTATCCTTCAAAGAAACTCCAAGCATAGCTCGCTCCATAGCTCGCTGAGCGACTTTAAACTTGTGGACTAGCCAAACTGTCAGTGTCATTGTATAATGTTATTTAAAGGCAAGTAGTTGTGCTACTTGCCTTTAAATAACATTATATAATAAAATCATCATCGTCATCATCATCATTTCAGCCGAAAAACGTCCACTACTGGACATGACTAATAAAAACATGTAATTAATAAAATATATGTATAAACTCGTAGGTAAGTAGCAACTGCGCGGGTTGTATGATCTGTGAGGTTAAGCTACACTTTACGCGGTCACATCGAGACCCCTCCGTGCCTCGGAGAGCACGTTAAGCTGTCGGTCCCGGTTGCCATACGAACATCTATGGCAGTCGTCAGAAGCCCGAATCTGACAACTGGTCTAACCTCCAAATTGTCAGTATTACCCAGTAACTGGATTGCAGGGGTTTGATGGCAGTTGTTCCGTGTAAAACACTGATGTTCAGCCGCATCTGGTTAGACAGAAAGCTGACCCAAACATAGTTGGGAAAAGGCTCGGAGGATGACTTGCGTTTGAATAACATTATATCATCATCATCATCATTACAGCCGAAAGACGTCCACTACTGGACATAGGCCTCCCCCAATTAAGGGGGGGATATGCCATAATCGCCACGCTTGGCAGGCGGGTTGGCGATCGCAGTTGGTTGGTTAAATAAAAACTCAGAGAACGCTGCTGCCCATGCTCTGGTGAATCCCTTAGTCGCCTTTTACGACACCCATGAGAAGAGATAAGGGTAACATAACAACATATAACAACACAACAACAACAACATAAACAAACAATATTGAATAACATTATATAAATACATATAATTAATAATATATACATATAAGATGTATGAAACTTTATTATCATTAAACTATAGTTATTCTCCATCAATAGGGTTGTCAATTTGTAGGAAACCAAAAATCAATACAACACGCTAGGATTATTTTCACGTCAATTTTTTTAAATAATCTCCTAATCTTATGCACCATTTTTATGACAGATTGCTACTGCCTAAACCTTCACACGGATGTATAAAATATGCCCATACACTATGGTAGGCGTGATAGTGTCATGTCCTCAATCTATTACATTACTCCACCTATACTTGTCTTAGCATACCGATGTAGGTACTCTATTGCAACTACATAACTAATTAGCATATAATGGTGTTAACAAGTTGTTTAAACGACATATTTGAGTATTATAATCCCTAACTATTGCAACTGCTTACATTAAATTACGTTTACCATTATTGTGGGTGAAACAGTTTTAATAAATCATCATATTATTAACTCGTTAATGTCTTCTTCTGAAAATGGACCTTCGGATAGATCTATACACAATAAAAGTAGGTACGTTAAACCATAATGCTGTAATGAAGCCTCCTATCGTACCTCTATTAGAAATCAATCAATCCACAAATGCCACATTTGTTATCTTGTCCTCTTTGCCCTTACACCTGCACATTGAGCGATCCGAACAATGCTACAGGCAACGCAATTTAGGTGGCCAATTTCTGGGCCAGCAGTATATGAATATTGTACCATCGACACGAAGAATACATACATAACATCACGCCTGTATTTCCCGAAGGGGTAGGCAGAGGTTTATAGTACACCCACATTTCGCCAGTTATGTTATAGTCCCATGTAATAGGAGGCGAGCCTATTGCCACTAACCGGACACAAATCTAGATTTGGATTTGGATTTGATTTGCAGTCACGAAGAAGAATATTAGAAATCGATTGAGTGGTCACTTGCTTTAACGGTGAAGGAACACATCGTGAGGATAGTGTGTGTATTCCGCCAACCCGCACTGGGCTAGCGTGGTGGATTACCGCTTCTCATTCTGAGAAGAGGCTCGTGCCTAGCAGTAGTATGATAATAGGCTGTTTATGTGAGTGATCTCGTCTTTTTATTATTCTTAGAACACTTTAGGTTACTCTTAGGAAAAGAGGGAAAATCGTTTGTTATGTTCCAAGGACAACATATTTATTTAATAAGAGTTGAAATAAAAAACCACGTTTGCGATTATTTCCTGAACACATAATTCTTAGAAATGTTCTGGCAGACCAAACCACAAATCAATCTGCCAGTGCTACCAATTAACGGCAAAAATTAATATCCAATCTATCCACGATTTACCCTACAAATAAATTAAATAAATTTGACATATTTTGTATGAAGCTTATGTCAAATTCCTATCTCTAGTAGGGCAAATCGTGGATAGATTGGATATTAATTTTAGCCGTAATTCGTTAGAGATAGCCAACATTTTCTTCAGTCAACTTTAACAAACATTTTATGGGAAGAGTACCTACAAACCATAAAAGGGTACTTTTGAAATATTATATCATTTTTTCACAGTTCTACCTTTAGATTAGCATATAATGGTGTTCACAAGTCGTCATATCGATCACATTCAAGCTCAATGCCGACCGGTACTGGTCTATAATCGACATTTCAATCTGTAGTATATGTGACAGTGGATTTGCATATTCACTAAGCCTCTCTGTAGTTGAGGAGGTTGCACATGAGTTTTAAGAAACGCTAAAGTAACCTATTGAAACGTGAATGTTAGTGCTTCTATCATTTAATTTTCTTCATATTATGGTCATGTCCAACGTTGATGAATATTACCAAACAAGAACTCTTTGTTGCGTTATACAGCTGGATAGACATAAAATATGTAAATGCTTCTAAATTAATAGAGTTTTTTTTCTAAAAAATGAAACCTATCTGGAAGATGTCTTCTCTTTTAGCACGTTATTTACTCAAACACTCACTCTAGATCTTACGTCTTCTTTGCCTATCCAAAAGTTGTCTTGAAGATATCGCTTTTAGCGATAAGACCGCAAATGTGTCCATAATTTATACGTTGTTCCTGTTTACAAGAAAACTCGTTTTGTTTGTTTGTTTTCCTGTGTTTTTGTTTAGAAGAAACATGAAAGCATAATAAATGCTGTAGAAATGAGAGCTTTGAGAAGTATGTGTGGTGTAACTTTGAGAGATAAAGTAAGGGATAACGTGATAAAGGAGCGTTGTGGAGTGAAAGAAGATTTAGTGACAAAGATTGAGATTGAAAATTGAGTGAAGACACATAGAGAGGATGGACGAAAGGAGATAGACGAAACAATTATACGAAGCGAGTGTGGATGGAAGAGTTGGAAGGGGACGACCTCGGCGAACGTATCGCGATCAAATCGCGGACGTTCTCAAAAGATGCCAGGTTAAGAGTACTCTAAACCGACGAGCATGCATGACGAGGTTAATGGACGTAGATGAAGCGAAAGAGGTGTGTCAGGATCGTAGCAGGTGGAAATCCATAGTCTCTGCCTACCCCAATAGGAAACAGGCGTGATAATATGTATGTATGTTCCTGTTTACTACTATTTTCATGGTGTACAATAAAGCATATTCTATGTTTATATTTATTTCGCTTTCCTGTCTGTCTGTTTGGTACAAATTTTGAAATCGATTTTAAACTACCTTTCAGATGAGCTAGAAAATTTAAACCTTAATTAAACATAGCTCATAATTAGATAACAAAGCAATAAATATACCGATCACTCTCGTTTTAAACATGCGGTACATAAAAAAACAACTTCAAATTAATTTTATTCTGAATAGGCTTGCGTTTGGTGTTGTGATGTTAGGCGATCGTACTTTTGACGATGTGCACGCTTGCCTAGCAAACATCTTTACTAGATATCGTTGCATATTTTTCAACCGGGCTTCAATGGCTCAGATATATCTTTCAACAGTTAACCGCAGCGTTTCTCCACCAAGTGTACAAACTCTTTATCGCAGTAGTATCTTTCATTCGGCCTGCACTGTATGTAAATAGAGGCGGTTGCATGTTTATGTATTCATAGCTTTGTTTGCTAGTAACGCAAGGTTATGCTACTTCTTTGTCTGATAGTGGGTTAAACTGCGATTATGCTGATTATCTTGTACGTGTGTCTAGTTTGGTTTGCAATAGTAGTAACTTTGAACTGCAATAATATTAGTAGTGTAGATACCATCGTAGGTAGGTCCTAAAAATCCTAATATAGCTAAGATCACACTTTAATATAATAAAAAAATACATTTAACAAATTTTAATTTAAAGATAAAGATAAAGATATTTTATTTTGCAAATATGGGTACATGGTACATAACGTGGTGGTAAACATAATAAACAAAGTTCAGCCATATTTTACCAGTTGGCATGCAAACAAAAAAAAAAAACATGTTAATTAATGTGAGCACGACATGAACATTGTAAGTATTTCAAATATTATTAGGTATACTATATAAATCATTATTAAAAGACATTATGGTGTAATAAAAGGCAAAATAAAAAATGCCAAGTCAGTAAATTAAATTAAAATCAATAAATCAGAAGTCAAATTTATAAAATTTCATTTTAATAGTTTATAAAGTCTTTTTCGTTCAAAAAGTCCAAATTTTACATTATTTTTTGTTCTTTAGAACAATAACATAACATAACGACATGCCTGTATTTCCTCGAAGGGGTAGGCAGAGGTGTATAGCACACCCATATTTCGCCAGTTATGTTATAGTCCCATGTAATAGGGGGCGAGCCTATTGCCATTAAACGGTTGTGCCCGTTTAATGGCAATAGGCTCGCCCCCTATCCAGACTCCGGAGTCCGGAGCTGCTACTGAGAATTTCCTAATGAAAAAACCCAATAACACTTCGCCCGACCCGGGAATCGAACCCAGGAACCCACGCTCAGCAGTCGCGCTTGTGACCACTAGACCAACAACTCTCTTTGCTTCAAATTTTCCTCTCGCAGGTCTGCTGGAAGAAATTTACTATAGAAATAAGCAGTGCCTATGACTATTGATTTATATTATTTTATTATTATTTCTCTGTGTGTGCATACATTTAATAAATAAATACAAAGAATAGTGATCAAAATCTTCAATAACAGTACGTAAGTTACACAACAACTAAGCAAAAATAAAAACAATACATTTTAATCTCTATATCAGTTAGATACAGAATCTTATGTTCTGAAAAAAATAGAATACAGTTGACCTCACCTCGACCCAGTGGGTCTAACAATACTAAACGAAGCTAGGCCAGTGTCGCCGCTATCGAGATGATAACCAAATTATATAAGTAATACAACAATACAACAGTTAACATAATGTATGTAATAACGTTATTGTAAATGTGCATGAACCATTCATTATTTAATAATAATTGAATCAAAGGCGTGAACTTTAATAGATTACGAGAAGTAATGACGTAGTGTTATCTACATAGTAGGTGTATAGAAGCTAGCATTAAATTTTCTATCCATAGAGGAACATAAGGGAATGTTGCTGACTTTTCTTCTGATGGGTTTTTCGAGTCATCTTTTACGCTACCTCATCCTGTTCTTACATGAACGAAAAAACAAAGATAAAGATATTTTATTTTGCAAATTTGGGTACATGGTACATGGTGGTAAAAATAATAAATAAAGTTCAACCATATTTCACCCGTTGGCATGCAAAAAATATCAATTTAAATGTGTGAACACAACATGAACATTGTATGTATTTTAAACAAGGCAGAGAACAAGATATGATAGCCTATTAAGATACACTCCATTCCCTGAAAAAAGCTTATCCCAGCAAGAGATTGAGAAAACCTGAAAACCTTAGCCTTTTTGTAAAACTTATGGAAAAGAGAGCCTACTCAATGCAAGCACCGCGCGTTCTTACCAAATAGGTCAGGTACTAACGTAAGACTATTATAAATATTATAACATAAATTCTTCAAGCAGCGGCAATCCTACGCCTCCACAGAACAATCACACAATGAGCAGACCTGTGTTTATCCATCCATCGCTTCCCATAGAACAACGGACTCATTAAGTCCTCCGCTATTGTGAGAATGAAACAGATTCCTGATAGGAAAATATTTTGTCTGAGAAATGTTGACAGCCTCTGGGTAAATACTTTGCACTCTAAGACCTGATAAACTGGATAGCGGTATTATATCTTGGATAGGCATGTCCTAGTTTTAAATCTCATCTTCACCAGGTATCTGATCGCCTGTAGTTGTGATTGTGGTTAAAACGTATCTAAACTCAGCCTATCGCAGTCCACTGCTGGACATAGGCCACTCCCTAATTGCGCCACAACACTCGGTCCTCTGCCTTCCGCATCCAGTCCCTCCCAGCTACTTTCATCAGGTCCACCTGGCTGGGGGGCGTCCTACACTGTGTTTGCCGATTCGCGGCCTCCACTCAAAGACTCTGCTCCAGCGGCCATTGGTCCTTCGACAGACATGGCCAGCCCACTGCCACTTCAGCTTACTGATCCTACAAGCTATGTCGGTCACACCGGTTCTCCTCCGGATAATCTCGTTATGGATTTTATCCTTCAAACAAACTCCAAGCATAGCTCGCTGAGCGACTTTGAATTTGTGGACTAGCACAACTGTCAGTGTCCACGTCTCGGCACCGTAAGTCATGACAGGCAGGACGCACTGGTTGAAGACCTTTGTCTTCAAACTTTGCGGTATAGGCGACGAGAAGACTCAGCAAAGTTTGCCAAATGCCATTCATCATTGCAAAAATCCGGCTTATCTTAGGTTAGTCGCAAATAACAACTCACGTAATGAGTGCTGATTGGCTTTTATGAACGTTATGCACTAACGGATGCACTGATTGGCTTACGGTTACATTACTTCGTCTTCCGAGCCATGTTTTGACCAATCAGAATGAAAATGTTATAAATCGACTCTTAAAATAGCCAATCAGCGTTCATGTTTCCAATAGTCCTAAATAAAGAGGTATTTTCGCAATGATTCTAAAAAAACAGCTCGGATGATTGCGAATGTTTCTCTTAGATTCCTATTATCCGGTTCTTTGCAATTGTCTTAAGATTTTCGCAAAGATACGATTTTTCCAATTATCCTACGACTTATACATACTTATCAGAATCAAGTGATATTGTAATTACACTTGCCAAGGTCTTGGAGAAGGCTTATGTTTAACAGTAACATCGACAAGCCATCATGATAAAAATCTAAAATTGAACCTGTAATTTCACATCACAACGTTAAATTAACTATAACCATACGCCAGTTAACTGTTACCAAACTAAAACCGAAAGGTCGTAGTAACGGCTCCAGTATATAATTTAATACTTCAGTATGTAATGACTGTTCTGTACAAGCACATAGCCTGACTAGTCAAGTCATACGTATACTATAATTTATTTATTATTTTTAAGTGCAACTACTATTTAACTGTTTTTGCGTATACCAGGCCCCTCAGAAAGTATTGCGAAAAAAAGTTTTTATATATGGGAGACTGGCCAGTTATAATGTTTTTCGAAAATATGATTATTTATAAGTAAAAATAAGTAAGTTCCAATTTCAAAATTTCCCTCCACATTTTTTGCGAGTTAATTCAAAGTATTGTGTCTCACTGAAATATGGATCTGCGCCGGGAACATTTTAGAGCTATGATTTTATACAATTTCAAGTGTCGCCTGAAACCGGATGAATCGTACGATAGACTTCAAATGGCATTCATGGATGAAGGCCCTTCCAAGGCAACCGTGTATCGTTGGTATAACGAATTCAAGCGCGGTCGACCAACTTTGGGGGATGACGAAAGAAGCGGTCGCCCTTTGACGGCTGTTACCGAAGAAAACGTGCTAGCAGTGAAAAATTTAATCCAAGACAATAGGCGAATTACATATCAGGAGATTCAACACATATTGAAGATTGGATCGGGAAGCGTTCACGAGATTCTACACAGCCATCTTCGCGTGAGGAGGATAGTATCACGCTGGGTGCCGCACAACCTCACCGATGCTCAGAAGCAGGCCCGGGTGGAATGGTGCCGTGATATGCTTAACAAATTTGAAGCAGGCTCGTCTCGGCGTGTTTACGACATCGTTACAGGTGATGAGTCCTGGATTTATCAATACGACCCAGAAACCAAGCGCCAGTCGACTGTTTGGGTGTTTCAAAATGAGCCAACGCCTACCAAAGTGAAGCGATCTAGAAGCGGGGGTAAGATTTTGATCGCTAGCTTTTTTAATTTGACTGGCCACTTGGTATCAATTCCCTTACGGGATCAAAGAAGCATTAATGCCGATTGTTATACTACCAAATGTTTGCCAGAAGTTTTCTCTGTTATAAGCAACAAGCGACCAAACACAGGGCTCCGCGGGCTACTGCTCCACCACGACAATGCACCTGCGCACACCGCACTCAAAACGAGGGACTTCCTGGACAGCACGCCAGTCAAACTCCTGGGTCACCCTCCTTACAGCCCTGATCTAGCACCGTGTGACTTCTTTTTATTCCCAAAAATAAAAAATCAGCTCAAAGGGATACAATTTTCGTCGCCGGAAGATGCGCTGGCTGCGTTCGAGCAGGCTGTAAACGAGGTGTCTGCGGCGGACTGGAAAAAGTGTTTTGAAAACTGGTTTAGGCGCATGAATCTTTGTATAGAGGCTGGTGGAAAGTACTTTGAAAAGATTTGATAAAAATATATGTACGTATAGAACAATTTTTTTTAGTTTCGCAAAACTTTCTGAGTGTCCCACGTATGTATAGGTGAGTTTTGAATATAGTGCTGGAGGGCCAAATGCAAAACCTTAAGGTATAGAGAAAAGTTGTCAAAGAACTTTGGATTTGGAGCTCGATTTTAGAGAAAACAAAAAAAACTTTTTTTGAATTTTGAAAAAGCAGTTCGTTCGGCCAGAAATCGAACCTAATCTTTTTTGCAAAAAATATCACCTATGTTGTTGAACCAATTGATAAGGTTACTGATAAGGAACAAGTCTCGCAAAGAAATGTTTTGTGGCAAATCTAAGGAAATGGGATTTTTGTAACTAGTTTCTTTATAAAGGTAGTTCTTTTCTTTATACTGAGAGACTGCCTTGGTGGTCCAGTGGTCGCAAGCACGACTGCTGATCGTGGGGTCCTGGGTTCAATTCCCGGGTTGGGCAAAGTGTTATTGGGTTTTTCTTTAGGAAATTCTCAGTAGCAGCCCGGAGTCTGGATTTGTGCCCGGTTAATGGCAATAGGCTCGCCCCATATTACATGGGACTATAAAATAACTGGCGAAATTTGGGTGTACTATACACCTCTGCCTACCCCTTCGGGGAAATACAGGCGTGATGTTATGTTATGTTTTCTTTATAATGTAATCACAGACATCACTCCGCTTGAATAAATAAAGTTTTTATGGTCAATAGTTACATGGTATGAAAATAACTTCAAAACTCAACCTCTGTGAACAACCTTGGCAGAACCATAACACATGTGATTTCTATTAGCAGTTAACACGACAAAACATCGGAAGTATGGCAGTATTACCATCGCGTGACCAATTGCCAGTTTCCGGAGATCACAATACGGTATGTAGAATAATAGTTATAGTAATAATTATGATTATTACTCCCACAGTATTGTGTGGATGTGACAGTAATATCACTGTGTCAGCTATCCAAGCTGTGATAATTGTAATTATTGTGAAACTTTTGGAGCTGATATTTTTTTTATTTTTTTTGTACGCTGCATATCTTTCGAAACGTTAGGAAATCTAATTTAAATAATATACCTACGTGATTTAATCCGGTTAAACTTTTTTTTTATTATAATGATTATTTTTAATTTAATTACTTAATTGAATTTTTGGAAAGTGTAATATACAAAATGTATTATCTGCCAGTCTTCTGGGCACTTTTCCAGATGACAGCGGTGTGGAGGAATACTTTGACGCCTAAGAAGCACGCCTTTTTATACTATTTTAAATTAAAATTATATTATTTTGTACTTGTATTTTATATTTGTGTTGTAAATAATGTACATTTGTAGATAGATTAATTGATTAATAATGTAACTCAACCTTAGTCAATAAAATGTTTTTTATATTATTTTCCTTAGGTTGTACTTTCATTATTAGTATTTGGAAAATGCACTGTTTTTTTTGAAGTGGTAAACTAGTCTTGTGCTGTGACATTACTTGAGGAAAGTCAATGTCCAGGCTTCTAGGTTCCAAATAGTGAACAAAACAACATATAAAACAGCAATACATAAATAACGTCTTACAACCGTTATTTTTAATAACCGTAAATAACAACAAACGAAGCTGACGTTGTTCTGACATCGTGACAACTGCCTTAATCATCATAATGAAGACCGGGCGTGAATAACTGCTTCTGAGTACTCGCTTTAGAACTGAATAGTATAAAATTTTCAACGATGTTATTAGTTTTCAGGGTTCTGTACCCAAAGGGTGCCAACGGGACCTAATTAAATCACTAAACCTACGCCACTTGCTGTACCTATCTTAAAAATAATAAATAAAAGCGTCAAATTTTGTTTGAGTGTATTGCACTCCCTATAGTTATACAATAAAATATAGTAAAAAACCGGCCAAGAGCATGTCGGGCCATGCTCAGTATTATAGGGTTCCTAATTACAAACTAATCAAATCGAATATTTATCATTGCTATTTTAGTTTTTGCAAACAGCGCCACCTAGCGCTGAATTTAAGAAGCTAAATTTAAGAAGTGTGTCATCAATATAACACAAAGTTACTTTTTGTGATTTTTTCAAATAGAAAGTAGCTAAAGGAGCATTATTTGCTATGATAATTTTTCTCTAAGGTCAATGACCTTTGAAATAGGACGTTTTAAGTAATTTTCAGTTTTCTCTCTATAACTCAAAAATTTATAATTACATTATGCTCGAAATAATTTTAAAAGAGAGTTCTTACAAAGGTCTATCAATGTGTGAAATTATAAGTTTCTACGTTGCATAGTTTAGAAATGGCAGGGGGGGGACACATTGCAAGCCACTTTGGCAGTTTATATTTCGCAGATGGTACACCTGATAAAAAAGTGGTGTATCAAACATTACCTTCATTTTAGTAGACCTATTCAATGATACCCCACACGAGGGGGTGCAGCAAAAAAAAATTTTTCATCCCCATTTCACATGTATAGGCGCCACCCCTAAAATACGTAATCATGGTTTTTTTATTCTTTTATAATTGAGATCTATATCCATACTATTTTTTAACAAAATTTCATGTACTTATGTTCATAACTGTAGAAGTTATTAAGCTGTAAAGGATTAAGACAGACGGACAGACGGACAGACGGAGAGACGGATGGACATGACGAAACTATAAGGGTTCCTTGTAGGACTACGGAACCCTAAAAAGAGCGTGGTCCGACTCGTCCTTGGCCGGTGTTTTCGTCGCCTCATTGCTTGAATGTCCAACCGACCATTGACCGAATTTTACCGGAGACGTTTTTTATAGTTTATTATTGATTTAAGAGAAATATTTTTTAAACTTTGAAGATTTAAGAATAATGTAATATATATATACGTGGGACACTCAGAAAGTTTTGCGAAACTAAAAAAAAATGTTCTATACGTACATATATTTTTATCAAATCTTTTCAAAGTACTTTCCACCAGCCTCTATACAAAGATTCATGCGCCTAAACCAGTTTTCAAAACACTTTTTCCAGTCCGCCGCAGACACCTCGTTTACAGCCTGCTCGAACGCAGCCAGCGCATCTTCCGGCGACGAAAATTGTATCCCTTTGAGCTGATTTTTTATTTTTGGGAATAAAAAGAAGTCACATGGTGCTAGATCAGGGCTGTAAGGAGGGTGACCCAGGAGTTTGACTGGCGTGCTGTCCAGGAAGTCCCTCGTTTTGAGTGCGGTGTGCGCAGGTGCATTGTCGTGGTGGAGCAGTAGCCCGCGGAGCCCTGTGTTTGGTCGCTTGTTGCTTATAACAGAGAAAACTTCTGGCAAACATTTGGTAGTATACCATTCGGCATTAATGCTTCTTTGATCCCGTAAGGGAATTGATACCAAGTGGCCAGTCAAATTAAAAAAGCTAGCGATCAAAATCTTACCCCCGCTTCTAGATCGCTTCACTTTGGTAGGCGTTGGCTCATTTTGAAACACCCAAACAGTCGACTGGCGCTTGGTTTCTGGGTCGTATTGATAAATCCAGGACTCATCACCTGTAACGATGTCGTAAACACGCCGAGACGAGCCTGCTTCAAATTTGTTAAGCATATCACGGCACCATTCCACCCGGGCCTGCTTCTGAGCATCGGTGAGGTTGTGCGGCACCCAGCGTGATACTATCCTCCTCACGCGAAGATGGCTGTGTAGAATCTCGTGAACGCTTCCCGATCCAATCTTCAATATGTGTTGAATCTCCTGATATGTAATTCGCCTATTGTCTTGGATTACATTTTTCACTGCTAGCACGTTTTCTTCGGTAACAGCCGTCAAAGGGCGACCGCTTCTTTCGTCATCCCCCAAAGTTGGTCGACCGCGCTTGAATTCGTTATACCAACGATACACGGTTGCCTTGGAAGGGCCTTCATCCATGAATGCCATTTGAAGTCTATCGTACGATTCATCCGGTTTCAGGCGACACTTGAAATCGTATAAAATCATAGCTCTAAAATGTTCCCGGCGCAGATCCATATTTCAGTGAGACACAATACTTTGAATTAACTCGCAAAAAATGTGGAGGGAAATTTTGAAATTGGAACTTACTTATTTTTACTTATAAATAATCATATTTTCGAAAAACATTATAACTGGCCAGTCTCCCATATATAAAAACTTTTTTTCGCAATACTTTCTGAGGGGCCTGGTACATTATTTTTAAATCATCAAAGTTTTTAAAATATTTCTCTTAAATCAATAATAAACTATAAAAAACGTCTGGTCGGTTGGACATTCAAGCACTGAGGCGACGTTTTGTTACCTTCACTATTTTCTATTATGTGCTTTCGACATCAGCTGAATCTTTGGTATCCTCCTGTAACTAGGAAAAGTGATTTGATTAATAAATCTGTCAAATCTTAAATCTTCAATCAATCAATCAACTCAGCCTATCGCAGTCCACTGCTGGACATAGGCCTCTCCCAAGTTGCGCCACAACGCTCGGTCCTCTGCCTTCCGCATCCAGTCCCCCCCAGCCACGCTCTTTAGGTCGTCGGTCCACCTGGCAGGGGGGCGCCCTACGCCTAAATCTTAAATCTTGTCTGTGATCAATTAAATAAGTCTGGTAGAGAACGCCTATGGCGTTAAGATCGCCTTTATACCCAATTGTGCATAAATAATTAAATAAATAAATAATAAAGTTGCTAGTTTGTAGGAAATTAGAAACATATTGGGTTGACAGAGTTGGGTCATTAGATTTTTTAATTGTTTATACGACATACATTTTTAACATGTAAAATGACTTTCTACAAATGGTGTTTTCTAAAATAAAATTAATGCCAAAAATCTTAAAACGAGGTTCTTTGCCAAATAAATTGAATATAACATGCCAAATAATAATATAATAAACGTTCATGACTATTCATTTATCTCCTTAAACTGCTCCTAGGATAAAATTATTGGTAACTAAAAAATAATAAATCTCTAGTCGACGTAGACAAATTGCCAATTCATCTATTACAAGTATAAAAGTAACCATTTTTTGCTTCCAAACATTTAAACTATAATTGATACCTGTAGTTCATTCACTTTGTATTGTTCTAGCATTGTTAGATCATCAGTCAAGTATTCAATAGATTGGTATGTGTAATAACAGGTTGCCATGGTGAATAGCATTTTTAACCGACTTCAAAAACAGGAGGAGGTTATGTATACAGCGGGTTTTTTTTTTCATGTATGTACACCGATTACTCCGAGATTTCTGGGCCGATTTACGTGGTTGTTTTTTTATTTGGTAGAGGAACCCCGCGCGTTGGTCCCATATACATTTTATTGACTTAGGTTGAGTAGTTTTTTAACCAGCTCCAATAAAACAGTTTATTTTAGCCTCGCCTACCTAGATGATCTACTAATACTTTAGTTTTTCTGAGAATTCTTGGCCTATTTGCGTGTTTTTTTTAACAATAATGATTGGACGTTTGGAAGATCATGAGCGAGACCTTTACCCAGCAGTGGGACAGCATAGGTTAATAAAAAATCTTGTAACTTTTGAAGCAGCTCCCATTATCAGAATTCACTGAAATTTGGTACACGAATGTAAACCCGACCCAGCTTCCTGATTCAGTACATGTTCTATAAGCAGTAGACGACAGATTCGGTTTGTTATCTCTTTTTCTTGTTAAGTGAATCGTAGACAAAACGAGATAACAAACCGAATTGGTCGACAACCGTTTATCGAAAATGTTTTGAATCGGGGAGCTGACAGCGAGCTGATCTGCTGACGAAGACGGCTGATAGACAAGGAACTCCTTAATAAATTAATAGAAGTACATTGATGGAGTTTGTGCTCCTTTTTGAAAGAAAGAAAGAAAAGAAAGAAAGAAAGAAAAATAGTTTATTGTCACAGTTAACGACGCTGATGAGCTTACAGTATCGAATCCGTGTCATATAAATGCTTGTCTTGAAAAATATGTTTTTCAACAAAAAACTTCTTTGATTATTAAATTATTGTTCCTTATGTAGCAACAATAGGCATTCAATAACATCATGTCAAAAATTAAATTAAATATTCAGTTTTCCTATACCTATGTGTTATTTGTTAATTAACAGCTGCCGCTTTTGATGCTAAAGCCCGTGATTACGAATCGTATTTTCAATAAACAACATTGCAAAACATTTTAAAGTAGATAAAGTTAGCGATTGCATTCAGTCTTAATATTTACCTTAAGGAAACAAAACACCTAATTAACAACAACTGTCTTAATTAAAAAATGCCACTGGCATCAAAGCAATGTATTAAAAACAATCATATACCTAATTGACAAAGTTATTTAAATCTTGAAATTTATTTTATAATTAATGAGTTTGTCCAGTCTATTAGATTAATATGTTTTTTTTGACTTACAATAATAATGTAATATTAGATGTTTTGGTGTAGGTTTGTTTTGCTTTACTCAATATTAATTTTAATAAGGAAAACGTCGGACGAAAATATTTTTGGCTCTTGACTGAAAAGATTTATGAGCCCAATACAGATAAATATTTATATAAGATTACATTAAAACAACGTTTAAAGATTTATCAAAATATTGCCGATTGTATATTCTACTTTATTGCTTGTATTTTGCCAATGTTCATGAGCTGCCGGAATCAAAGGCGATCGTTGCGTATCGAACGTCGCCGGAGGGCATACGCCTCTTACTCTTAATAAGATAAACGATCGCGATTGTAATAGGGACGTGTGAAGGCTTTGATAAGGAGGCAAACGCAAAACATAAACACATGGCAGCACCTCCATTGAGACCCATCACAACCAATCAAACGAGTTAAACTGACATTAACATGAAATTGATTTGGTAACAACGATAGTGACGCCATTACTTCGCAGGTTTTCTACCCCACTGGTTGAAAACAATTTACTGGCTAATTTTAGTCCTGTGTAATGCTGAAAAAACGATACTAATATTAGGGTGCGGGATGTGGTGTCCCTATAGTCTCTTTTCGGCGGAGACAGTATTTATTAAGGCTCGGCCACGAAACTGGCGTGGCACTCCAAGTGAATTAACTTTGCGCTGCAAGCGTGGACGGTCAAGTTCATACATTGATTTAAGGAGCGTCAGTTGCATGATCGTAAGTCCTATGCCTAAATAGAATTATAATAGGGGGCGAGCCAATGTTCATTTAAAAAATGCGGCACAGCAACTCTGTATCATCATCAACTCGTATCGACCTTCTGCTGTATGCTGGCTTTCTTTTCTTTTTGCCAATCTTCTCTGAATTTTAAACAAGAATGGTAAAAACAACGACTTGGACACCTAAGGGTGTCAGGACCTTCGGTAGCCACAGTTTATTTTAATGTACTCTGTGGTAGCCAGTCTTGTGGCCGACAACAAGGACATTGCATCCTTTAATCCCAAGACATACATTCGATAGCCGCCATTGTGACCATCATACCAATGAGGCAGTAACGATTTTTATGTAACCCACTCCGATCAAATATACTATGATCGTCGGTAAGTTGGTAACATATTATTAACAAATGACTGGAAACGATTGAATTAATACTCGTGGGAAAATATATACCCTGTGATAAAGTTTATAGCATATAACATGTGAACATTTATAATGACAGTTACTAAACTTGTAAACCGTGAAAGGGAAAGCGGTTATTAATTAATTAAACATTATTGTTAATATTAATTTGTCATTGCAAATCGATGTTGACTACTATGAGAATTCGAATTTCAATTTCACAATCGATTTATAGGTAATCCATGCATTCAACTTGATTTGATTTTGATTACAATTTAAGCTTTTTTAAACTACTATTCAAAATCTAATAGCTTATGCATAGATTTTGTAGTTTAAAATTTAAAATTTCTATTATCATCCGATAAGGCAAGGCTGTATGATTCGTTTTTATTTTACTATTGTTCTAGCCATATTGAAACTTGACGTGATTTTTTTTTTCATCATTGCCGTTGCTTATTTTATCAACACCATTAGAGACATTTTTATTCAAAGCAACAACAAGGGCACGACCAGTTTCTTCATCTATCATACAAGTACTCATATGAAAAGATTTGATACGACCTTAATTCAATGTTCGTACGTTTGTAGATCATGTTAAGATAAATCATTGCTAATGCCTTGTATGAAATCAATTAGTGTTATGTTAATCGAAAAATTCCTTTGTGGATTTGGCAAACCAATGCTGTTCTATACTTAAGAATATATAAGTAGTTCCTTGTTACTTCATTCTAAAGTTCTACTCGCCTTGTTAAGGTTTCAGCTAACCTTAAAAAAAAAATGTCGTAACAACTTGCTAGTTTACATTCCGATTCATCATTATCTTCATAGTCATGAGATGATTCATCTTTATCAGCCTTTAATAGTCCACTGCTGGACTTAGGCATATGCAATAGAATGTCACTGACTTCGATCCTCGGCTTCTCTCATCCCCCAGCCTCAACTGTAGATTAAGATAAACTATACTAAATGGGTCTATGTCTAAAATATCCATGTCCATGTAGAAGATATAGCTTCTCATGGGTGTCGTAAAAGGCGACTAAGGGATTCACCAGAGGATGGGCAGCAGCGTTCTCTGAGTATTTGAAAAAAAAAATGATTTATTGCCACAACAAGACGACATGCGGTAGGTACACATAAAAATAACTTCATTACATGGTACATTTTAGGAATTACAGTACAGATACCTACGTAGTTGTAATAATCATGCCAAGACCAACTTTGCGTGCCGTAGCTGCGGCAAAGAGGTTGACACTCACCATGATGCTGTGTTGTAACGTGAGTCACAACACAGCGCTGATTTTCAGTGCTAACCCCAAGTGACGAGCGGGTGCCAAGCCAGCAAAAGCATTGAATGATTATATACCCAAAACAAATAAAGCAATATAATATAAGAGAGTGGGTGTGTGTGTGTGGGGGGTATGTGTGGTATTTAACCAAACATCTGCGATCGCCAACGCGCCTGCCAAGCGAGGCGATTATGGCAAACTGCTTGGGGAGGCCTATGTCCAGCAGTGGACGTCTTTCGGCTGAAATGATGATGATGATGATGATACTTAATGGATCAAAAGAGCATTTCCGTATTCTGAATGATTTTTTAGATGGAGCAAAAAGGTTTATTGTGCTTCGTTTTCCTCGTTTCATTAGCCCTGTTATCTTTATTGTTTTTGTTGTTTATTGTTATCTGTAGCGATATTGTATGGTCTTTGTAACACTTTTCTCATTAAATTCTGTTATTACCCAATTATTAACGGTCATTACTCAGTCTAAATGACTAACACCTTGAGTATAACTGCGTTCTAATGCGCATGTCATTTATGTGTTAACATTAACAACATAATTATGTTTGACATAATGAGGTGGAATAAGGAAATGTAAGTTGTTATGTCAATTATTAAAATATTTATTACCTTAAAGAAAAAGGCATGATTTTTCAACATATTTTTTTTACCTGAAGAAGTAGAAATGGGTTCATTGGGTACTATTTCAAAAATCGAGCTGCGAATTAAAAGAACTCTAAACTTTTCTTCATATGGACATCGAATTCAGACTCGAGACCTCCACTTGACACACTTAGATCAATAGCCAATTTTTTATAGGTTTGAGACATTAAGCACTAATTCTATTGAAATGATTTATGGGTGGTGCAATTCCGAAACTGTTCTATTTATTCGCACAGATAAATATTAGGTCTCGAGCCCGTTATATCTAGACGAAAATTGGCGGAGTTGATTTCAAACAGCAGATGTGATTAAGTCTCTAAAGGGTTTATGGTTACAAGGATAATGGGTATGAATTGAACATTATCTAATAACCGAACAGCGGTAAAACCTAATACAAATCAGAATGAAAAGTCAATAGCGGGATACGTATATTTTGTTACTACAGAATTACTTCCTGTCATTGACTTTTCCAACTGGGGTAGGAACATAAAGCTACAATGTACTAAAATGTGTTTCATTTACAAAATAGAAGGGTTTAAATCAAAACTAGTATCTGCTCGCGATTTTGCTCACATACAAGTACAACCCGATTTATCATAGAAATACATTATTCGCGCAGCCCTCGGTAACTATCTTCTCGGGATAAAAAGTAGCCTATATCCAGGACATGGTCTATCTGCGTGCCCAAATTTCATAAAAACCTGTTCAGCCATTTCAGCTGGATTGAAGGACAAACAAAAATAAACAAACATTCATTCTTTCGCATTTATAATGTTATTAGGATTACTGAGAACGGAGTGAACGGGAGTGACATAGTAATACAGTATCGTTTTAAGTATCAATTAATTCAATCCAATGTAGTTTTAATTAGTCGTCAGTGCTTTGGTAGTCGTTGCCAATTTGACTACCCGTCTTGATAGCTTAGAATATCACTACATACAGGTCGCAACAATTTTGTAATTGTGAGTCGTAGCTATCACAGAAATGGAAATCAAAGATGGATAGATAGAGTATACTTTATTGTTTGCACATCATAAAAATAAAACGAAAGTTACACAAAACAAGAGCACAGTACTAAAAATTGGCGGTTTTATAGCTAAAAGCAATTTCTTACAGACAACCATTGGTTGGACTTGAAATGTATAAGAAAATATAACGGGCAGCTGGCGGTTTACTAATAGAGAAAACTTGTAATAAATAAATACCAAACTAAAATAAATACATAAAAGTATGATAATACATATGTCAAAACTATACATATTTACATTAAGATAATACATACTTACGGAAATGTAACATAACTACAAACAAACAGGCGAAGAAGCTTTGGTGCGCTGTAGATCAGTATCTCTTCAAAATATTAAGATGTTTAATAACTTGTTATCGATCTATTGAAAACGGAGTTGATGTATTGATTGAAATAGCGATAAAGTACAAGATAGCTAAATTAAAACACAAATAGTGGGCTTTAACTGATGTTTCTAGGCTTAACCTTCGCGTTTTGGCTTTAAGCGTCCGTGAATCTTGAAAAACTACAGTTGCTTGGTTCTTAATGTCAGCGCACTTTTTGGTCTTATGGCTACATGGCTACCACGTATATCGATAGATATTGCTAGTGATTAGTGATCATTATTTGTAGATCGATACTTATGTATGCCTAGGTACTGTAGGAACCTGTTGTCATACAAATATTTGTGCCAATCGTCGCGTGCAGTCAAAAGCTCAAACGCTCGAAACCAGGTTTATTCCTGTATTAGTTTCACAGGTTTCACCACTTGGAATACTTTACGCTTTAAAAACTTAATAGTATATATTACACTCATACATGATATTTTGTAAAGGACACCATTTTATTGCTTAACATCCAGTTTAATCCACACTAAAATCTGAAATGAAATAATTATTATACGTGCAATATCAATATTTGTAATCATTAATTATTATATGGGCGGGCCTGGGTTGGGAGTTAAATGTCACGTTTACCGCTGTTGCTAGTATCTGATTCTGATGGTAATAGGTGTGTTGAGGGCAAAGGTATTTCTCTAGCGTATTTTATTTCATTAAGAGAGTTATGGTTTCAGCTGTATCAATAACATTTTGAGCAGTTTGAATTGGCTTAAACATATTTGAATTATTTTTTTAGTCTTGTTGCAACGATAGATATTTAATTTAGGTTCCTACGTCTTTCATTTCCATATTAATGTTAACATGTTCAATGAATTTGTGTCTGTTTGTTTGCTATAAAATATTATGTAGCAAACAATATTGTACCATTTATTATTTGAGAAGAGTATATCCATGGAGTTTCTTGCCGGCTCTTCTCCATAGGACCAAGTTTTCGGAACCGTGCAACTAGATTCTTCTTTAACGTTTTAAAAGAGCATATAAATGCTTATTCGAAAAAATACTTCTAAATTTCAGTTTGAATAATATGTCTGTCTAGGGTTTCTAAACAAATTGTTTTTGTATTCAATAGAAGACGCTCAATGAAATTAATTTTGAAACTTTTTCGAAACAAGGTATTCACTTTTTACGGTTCACAAGTCTACCAAATGAGTCAATAAATGGAAATGAACCACTAAGCCTATTAAAATAACGGCTTAATTCCATTTACACAGCCTGGTAAACCACACATTACTTCACAGTTACAACACAGCTGTATAATGGACGTTCCAAGCGACAACTTTCCTTAGGAAAGTCCACAGTTGCATGGTCATTCATACGAAATATATCTGAAGTATAATGTTATGACCACTTATGTTATTATTAGCTAATGTTAGTAGCTTTCTCTGTTTACTTGTGTTTGCTATATTTGTTTGTTTATGATGATTTTCTCTTGTTTCAGGTAATGAGCTGAATTTTGTTGAAGGGATGAGCTACTGAATACTTGGTTTGCTTTGGAGAAATTATCTGTTATTATTTATTTGCCTTCCGATAGATACTATTTGCAGATGTCTGTCGAAAGACCGATCGCCGTTGGAGTAGACGAGTCCTTGAGTGGAGACTGTGAATCAGCAAACGCAGTGTAGGGCGCCCCCCACCCAGGTGGACCAACGATCTAATGGAAGTAGCTGGGGGGGACTGGATGCGGAAGGCAGAGGACCGAGTGTTGTGGCGCATTTTGGGAAAGGCCTATGTCCAGCAGTGGACTGCGAAAGGCTGAGTTGATGAGATACTACTTTTACCTTTAGTGCTCGGCTCATAAATCTCATTCATGACATATCATCGGTTCACCATAGTGAGCCGCATAAAAGTATTGTGCATACTATTTTTCGACATATGCAGCTTCTTGTTTCTTCACAGTTTGATTATATCAGAAAGGGGCAGTGAGTATTTCAATGACAGCCTAGACCTCTCTTAATTGCTTCATTTTATTAATTGTATAAAATACCTCATCTATAAATTGCATACCTCTTACAAAATAATAATATACATTCCATCGGCTACATATTCCGTGGGCGACCAACCGACCGAGCAGGTGAACAAAAGACCGATACGGCACGAACGAGTAGCGATTGTGTTAAGAAGCAATTTAACTGTCTAGCCGGGCCTAATTTATTCGTAACATTAGCTTAATTTATGTTGTAAACGACATATTGTTGTTTATCGACGATGAAGTTGTAGGAAACCACTTGGAACGTTGGGGGTTAACGGTCAGAGGTAAATGATTATGAAGATGATGGTGGTGAACCAAGGGGTTCAACTATGTGAAATTGATTATGTTATTGCATTTACGCATGCAAAGCGACATCTTAAGTTATAATTGTGGAAAGTAAAATTCGTTCACGAGCAGGATTTGAACCTGGGACTATTGGTTCACGCTAGCTTAACGGTTAAAGTACTGGTGTACTGAAACAGGAGTCGCAGGTACGAATCCTGCTCGTAAACGAATTTTTTGGAACGAAGTTCCTTAACGCGGCTTGCGGTAGGCGAGATTCGGGAAGTGGGTGATAGATTGGCGAGTCTATCATCCATACTGCAAGGCCCTCGAGCTGCAGTGATGTCCCACATGTGCCCGGACATCGCCGAAAGAGAGTTTAGGTTAGAGGTGGAAGACCCTGAAGTGGGCCACGCTGGATGGGTTGCGAATGCCATGCATTGCAGTTCTCGTGGCCCATCCACCCAAGACGAGAGTAGACACACGGCGGAGTTTTTAGTGGGTGCGAGTCGCACGCCGCCTCCCCGGGTGGGAGATGCGATAGGCATTTTCTCAGTCTAGAAAAAAAAATGTGATTCGGGAGAAAAATGTAACGACACGCAAGATTTTTGCTTTACGAGCAGGCATATACGCACACCACGCGCTCTCTTTCTAGTGTATCTGTGAATTTCGTTTCTGACGGGGGTCTACTGACCGCTTTTTTTTTCCAAAATTTATATCTTTCCATAGGATTACTTGTTCAAGCTTTAGACATTAATCATTGTCACTAACTACAGTGCCCACTTCTTACTAAATAGCTCAAATAGGTTTCATGACATCACAATCCAGGTATCCCATATCTTAAATCTGACATCATGAACTTTGTAAGCTATATTGTCATAGCTTAAACTGTTGTTAAGAATTCCAGCACCTGTGTTTATTGCAGGTCGTGATCGGGTCGGTCGTACATTCAATAAATTGTTATTAGTTGAGGTCATTTCGATACCTAAGTCCATGCTGTATGTGAATGTGTAATATTATCTTAGGGCACATTACGAGTTTATTAATTTTATTTATTTTAACAGCTGCCTACTGTACTTACAGTTGCCCAACACGTCAGTAGGCCAAGCTACAATTTAGCGCATAAATAGGTACAAATAATTATTTTACGTATATGTTTTAGTACTATTAAGTAAACCTTCCCAAGGATCATCATCATCACCATTTCAGCCAACATAGGCCTCCCCCAAGCATCGCCATAATGACCGGTCCTGCGCTTTCCGCATCCAGCAGATTCACGCAACCTTTACCAGGTTTTTTTAGTAGTACCTTAGAATAGTCTTCTCTTTTCTTATGGTAGTACCACCGTCCGGGTCCGAGTCCGGGGAAGTACTACTACCGAGCCTACTTCTCCGCCAAATTGTGATGCTTGCATTCGGTCTTGTTCTGTCTTGTTTCGGTCTGAATTCAAATTGTACGGTAGATTATAATATTTGTAAAGACGCTTGTCATCTTAGCGTCGATCGACGTCTGTGGTCTAGTGGTTCGAGTGTCGGACTGCTGATCACGAGGTCGTGGGTTCGATTCCCATAGGACACAAATATTTGTGTGATGAACATAAGTGTTTGTGTTGGTCTGGGTGTATTATAAGTAGGTATTTACAAAAAAAAAGTATATAAGTATTATATCCATTATCTAGTACCCATAGTACAAGCTCTGCTTAGTTTGCTGGTGCTGTGTAAAAATGTCCCAAAAATATTCATTTATTTGTTTAGTCTTCCTGCGACCACGAACGCTGCAAAGCTTTCGAAACGTCAGGAAACCAATCTAAATAATATACGCGATATAATCCTGTTAAACTTGTTTTATTTTTAGTAATTTAGTCGTTTGAACATTGTGGTGTTAGGAAATCATCTTGTGACATTACAGAAAAAAGATTTTGAGGTTTATAATAATTTCACGAGTAAACAAGTGCAAAAGACTTAAACTAAAATGAGAAAAAATATGGGAAGACAAGGTAAGGAATTCCCAGATAAGGAAAATAACCAACATTTATGAATGTATGCTTGCGTTTCTTCGAACCGCTCTTTTCCCTTACACTAGATTATAATGATAGCTGATAGCTGCCATCACTATGCGTCGCACGCGCGTTACTATAGGCGGTATGTAAGGTTGAGAATGGACCCCATATATTATACGTACTTATTACAACTTGCAACACTTTGTTGTTGTGTCTTTATTGTTATTTGTAAACTTTGTGACATTTCATTGAATTTCGTATTTCATTTAGCGGAAGAAAGTAAAAAAAAACTATAAACAAAAACTAAGGCTTATACATGGCGAAATTATAAACGCTTCTTTCCCGAAAAGGGGTCATTGTACTCATCATTATGAACAACTTTTACTACGGGACCAACCAGATTAAAATTTCAGTATGTATTCAGAGACGAATCTAAGCGTGAACTCATGCTTCCAACTGTTAAAATGCAAAGGTCACTAACACTTATTATGTGTCAAAATTGTCACAGGGTATGTACCACGTATATCCTTTTTTATGAGTTGATCGAGTGATCGATTAAAACGATTCGAACCTTTATGTAATAAAAGTAACATGCGCAGAGGCACCACCATCTTTGTTTAAGTTATTTGCCGGCTATCATAACATAACTGTTGCATTACAATGATTAATTTTATTCTACTTTCGCTTTAGATAGCTTCAGTGAACCTTACGCTAATCACTTTAGCCTGACCAAGATGGGGTGCTGGCCAGAAAACCTCCACGTGTGTCTGTCGGCTGCTTGTCCCTCCGGACACGTCTGGAGGGAACGGCAGTTGTTAGGCCAGTGCATCCTGGGTACGGGCAATAGAATCCTTTCGAGGGATTAACTGTCGGGGGTGGTTGTGTGAATACTCACGGGTTCCCACGCCCTCGGCTAAGGTATTTGGAGGAACACCGTGGTGGTTTTAGTCGGTAAGAGTCCGAAACTGGCTCCGCCTACCCCAGGCGGAGTTCGTTCATAAGGAAAGCCCCATGGCAAAAAAAAAATGTCCGGGTAGTTGGGAGTCCTGGAGACCTGTAACACAGGTTCACTTAGTACAGGCTCCAGTCTCCACAACATAATGTTAAGCAAATACTTATTTTAATCATTTACATTGTAAAAATCCTTTATGTGGTGGAGAAATAAATGTTGTTTATTTAAAAAAAAAACAATTCATTCAATTAGATTGGGCTGCAATTTTGGCTGCATTACATAGAGAACTTATACTTTCTGCAGCAGTTATAGTTTATGACCAGTCTAGAAAAGAAACTAGGCTAGACTTTCTATTACCTAATATTAATTACCAAACCTTTGTGGGGTATACAAAGGCTAATATAATGGCCATTGTGGGCAACGGAACTACATAACGCTAATGGTCAATGAAATTCAATCAATTCGCAAGTTATTCAATTCGAGTTCAAATGAGGCTAATACAGGATTATCTAAGACAACATTATTTTCGAAAGTAGATAAAAATAGTGTGCTGAATAAAGTAATTCAGTGGTATCTTTTATTGATGGATTGAGACTAGAGAGAGAGGAAGATTAGTACAGTCGATCGCACGTCAGTGGTAACACCTTTTTTTTTTTAACTAAGGAAGGCATACGAGCCAACCCGCATGGGTCAGCTGATGGTAAGCAATCTCCACCGCCCATGGACATCCGCAACACCCGAATGAGATATTTTGAAAGCCGCCCTTACTGCTAAATAAATAAGGACGCTGTCACTTCACAGCGTTAGCACTGAACTTCGGACAACTGCACATTAGACTTTTTATAAATGAAAATCAGCTTTACAGTTGAAGTTTGAATCATTCATCATGTTGTAATAATTAATAAATTATTCGACAATAGTTTTTTTTCTAATCTGTAAATGCAATTATTCTTATTTTTTTAAACAAAGGAATGTTTCTTTTGGGTAAAATTTTCTATCTTCAATGTAATTTTTCTCCATGTCCCATTCGTCACAGATAATAAATACTATACGCATTCTTTTTCAACCGACTTCTTTCCACCCCGTAGGTATATCACAGGGTGAACTGCTATTCCAAAATCCTTTGGGGCGCCACATCTTAGAACATTTCCCAATATCTTATACCCAGGTAATCCCACTAACAATATAAAATCTAATTCACCGTTCTTTTTCAAATTAATGTCACAACACCATTGTCAATTAGACTTAGCAATCAGACTGCGTTTCCACCTGCCAATCCAGGCCGGATCGAGCGGCCTTTGTAAATTTTAATTTCATGCCGAGTGGTTTGACTAAGATTAGTTTTGCAATGGATAATAGTTTAATAGCGTCCTGTTTGCAGACATGCAGATTGGAAAGGTTTGATTGACACTAGATCTTATATTATTAGCTGGTATAAAATCGTGGAGATATTTGGCCACGGCTTAGAATAGTGCGCCTGATCTCTGTCCGGTCATGTCAAATTGCCATCGGATTATGAAAGAAAAAAGAAAGAAAGAGAGATTATTTATTCACAAAAAAATTAAAAACAAATAGAATTAACACAATAGAATGTCTAAATGACAATGACGTATGAGAATGCACTTGTGTTTGCGCAGACACTTGTGCACTATCATTATTATGTCCTGCGTAGCTATGGCACAGATTTCTTATAAGTTATTACCGTTGAGATTGGCCGCCGCCGCGCCGTAACCGAAATTCAACCGGGAGGACATTATTATTATTAAAATAGTGCGAGCGTTCCGTGTGGTGCCGGACGTAAAGAATTGCACCACCCTCTTCAGGGCTCATTGTACTCGTCAGCATCAACAACTTTTACTATAAGACCAACCCTGAAATCGCGAAAAAATATCAGCTGTTCCCCTACATTTTATTGATTTATGTGAACACAAATGTAGGGGAACAGCTGATATTTTTTCGCGATTTCAAGTTTGGTCTCATAGTAAAAGTTGTTCATACTGACGAGTACAATGAGCCCTTAAGAGGTTTTCAGTTATTTCCATAACACATATAAAAATATAGGTATTGTGATTATTATGGCGAAACATATTCCGATCCGTGAAATGTAGTTACAATTAGCAAAAAATGCGAGATTTAGAATTTCGCGGGCTGTTGCGTCGCAATGAAATATGAATACATTTCAATTTATTTTCAGGAAACTGGTGCTGAAAGTTATGTTTAAACATAAAAAAATATAAACCAATAAATATATTGCATACCGTTTTTAGCGACAGTCATGTTTGCACATATTACTATGCGTATGCGCAGGCGCTAGGCGACGCAGTGCCTAGGCGACCCCATTGCCGGTCACTGCACGCAACGAGTAGATGCAGGTGCAAATAGGGAAGTGGTGTGATCATATCGATATGTAAGAAGTATTTTCTTTAATAAAGTAAATTTCACATGATGCATGGTGCAACGGACAGACGATCTCAAGAGAAATCTAGATCATGGATATATATTGCTAAATCTGAACGCATGAAAATTCCTCGAGGAAACAATAATTATTTTTAGTTTAATTAGATTGAAGTATGAAAATTTGCTATTTAGATGGCGATTGTGATAAAAATTATGACATTGTACTTTACTTGAATTTGCGCATCTTCAACAATCAGTGTCGCTAATCACTTCTGTTATAATTAGTACGCCATTAATGCCACGATCAGATGTAATCGTTCGAATTCCGCCATCAGCAGTGATAAAGTAGGTACTTAATAAGTCTATCGCGACTATATCGATATATTCTTCCACTTTCCCATCCCTACGTTAACAGTGCGAGCCGTTGCTACTATCGTGCGATTGTGTGCACCTCTCTTTTATAGTGCGTTTGATTCACTATGTCGTATAGGTAGACACACTATAGACTTGGAGATTTAAGTTTCTTTGTGTGTGTGCTTTTCTGTATGCAAGCACTTTCTTGTGTGTTTGCTTGTCGTCAATTCAGTTAGATTTGAAATGAAATAGTCACAATTGTTTTTACTTAGGCTCTCGGGAGTCACTGGGGGCCATGTTATGACATTTAACATGATTTAGACATATTAACAATTTTCTTAGCGTGATATGGTAATCAGCCAGGGAGTTTATGAATAGATAGTGTGAAGCATTTTTTTTCCATGTAATTGTATTTTTTTTTTGTATTTTTTGTTGCTGCTTTTATTTTATGTTGTTATGTCATAATAACTGCTTAGGTAAAAATTATTTTAATCTACCGTACAATATTATTAATTAAAATCGTTTCGATGAACGCAGTAATCACTCTTTTTTAGAAATATTTGTAACGACGCTTGTCATCTTAGTCTACCTGCGACCACGAAATGCTGCAAAGCTTTCGAAACGTCAGGGAAACCAATTTAAATAATATACGCGATTTAATCCGGTTAAACTTTGTTTTATTGTTATGTCATTTTAGATTTTATTCATATTAGTATAGGTGTGAAGTTTTATAATGTATGTCTATGTTAATGCTTTGGCTGTAAGTTTGCAATGTGAATGTCGAGCTTCTCACATCCAATCCACAACCATTGAGAAGAATAAGATGTGTTAATAAATTTTAATAATGCATTGTTTAATGCATTCAATTAATATCATTTGCAAGCTTCTTTACGGAGTGTAGAGTATGAAATAGTACAGCTAATTTTATATCCAAGACTTACATAATTATTAAATAAGCTACAAGCATGTCATAAAAAATTTCACTTCCTGATTTCTGTCACCTTTTCTCGCATTTTTCACACAATTTATCCGAACAGATCTCAAACTAGAAAAACAGTAAAACTACTTCATTATTTCAATTACAATTATTACAATTAAGGCATGCCAGACATTACCAAACGTTATTATAATATCTAAGTTTCTTTGTACAAACAATGCGTATTCTTTACATTGCGAGTTTTTTGCCAAATCACGGAAAAAGGAATGCAATCTAGTATTACGAATGTGTATCTGTGAGAACTTGCAAACAATTATGCTGGGAATATGTCAGGTGCCATGTTGGAGCCAACAGTTGAACCAATATTGCGTATTTGATGCAATAATTATGTTGTCAAAGGAAACCAGACTTATGTAATATGAGTTATGTTTGTTAATTTTTTATTGTTCTACTATATGTACAGTTATTTGTGGACAAAGGTAAATTGTGTCTGTGTGCAACTCGAATCGCCCACAATAGTTATCAGAAGTTTTCGTGACTAAAATGTGGCGATCATAGAGGAATAAATAAATAAATAAATATTTTTGGGACCTTTTTACACAGCACTATCTAGTCCCAAACTAAGGAAAGCTTTTGCTATGGGTACGAGACAATGGATATAATATTCATATTCATATTCATTTATTTCGTAAAGCCTATTTACATGTCAAAAAATAAAAATAATCATTAAATAAATTCATTCGATTCAATTCATCATACAATATTAATAATTCAGTAAATAAAAATTCAATAAAATAACATACAGCATTAATCATTAATCAAATAGGTACATGTCATGTTTGTCATGGCATGTCAGTCACAAGTATAGTCTACAAAGTCTAAGTCTGTCTATAATCAGTGTACAAAGTTTTTGGTATCAATGCGCTGTCGTCAGAAATTCGTCAAAACTGTAAAAAGTTTTTTCAATTAGCCAACGTTTCAATCGAGACTTAAAGCAAGCCAAGTTCGGAGCCGCCGTGATAGTACTCGGTAGTTTGTTGTAATATACTTACCTATATACTTTTTTTTGTTGTAAATAAATACTTATAATACATAAGAAACACCCAGACCAATACAAACACTCATGTTCATCACACAAATATTTGTGTTCTGTGGGAATCGAACCCACGATCTCGTGATCGGCAGTCCGACACTCGAACCACTAGAACACAGACGTCGTCAAATGAAATGATATGAATGAAAGTATTTTCAAGTTATTTTAAGTTTTAAGACTCTTAAATCGTCTTCTTGCTTGCTCTGTTAAGCGGGCTACACACGATGAGGTGGAAGAAATCCCGAACTGAAGGCACGGCTGGAAGCGGCCTGTCATCAAATGTTTCATTCGATGACGGGGTGAATTTTTTTAATTATAATTCCCATATCGATAAAAACCTACAGCCTCATTAATCCATTTAGGTCATAGACCTCAGAGTTTAGGCATTTAATGTAGGTAAACTAGAATGGCAAGTACCTAGGAGGCGAAAGGCGCACATTGCTCGGATTCTACTTTAAACAATCTAACTGACCACCTAATTTGGTGCGCTAAAATGTTACTTTGCTAAGTTTGGCGTTGCGTCGATTTGGATACTGTGGTTCGGATGTGTTTTTAAATAAATTATATTTGAGTTTGAAAACGCTTTGAGAACTCTTTCATAATGCGCACAGCCAAGTTGTGGAATTCACTGCCGGCATCTGTATTTCCGGGCACTTATAACCCTAACGCCTTTAAAGCTGGAGTGAATCGGCACCTAATAGGTTTGCTCGCTCCATCGTCGACCACATCCTGACAAAGCTGTCTAGATTGCGGTCAAGAGCAGATCTATTTATCATAAAAAAAAAAAAAAAAAAAGAGTTTTTTATTTTCCAGTTTAATGTATTCGAGCTCTAAATGTAGGTTTTGTAGAAGGTGGTGGAAGTTACAAGATAATATTTTATCCAAGTAAAGCAAATTCTCAAAATGAGAGTGTCCTC
Source organism: Asteroscopus sphinx (assembly GCA_949699075.1). Taxonomy (NCBI): domain Eukaryota; kingdom Metazoa; phylum Arthropoda; class Insecta; order Lepidoptera; family Noctuidae; genus Asteroscopus; species Asteroscopus sphinx. The sequence goes on from OX453006.1 coordinate 1,561,601, forward strand.
GAGGATTGCGTCATTGCTGAGTTCTCATCTTTTTGACAAATTCATAATATTCTGTGGAGATATAATAATATTTTTCTTAATTCTGAGTAGGTATTAACTTGACTGGCCTGTAATTCTTTAACGTAGAGGCTAGTGTTTCATGTATATTTTTGTTCCTCTAATTTGAAAAGCCTGGAAAATAATAAAAGTTCAATTTATTATTTATTTTATATTGCGTTTAGAAAATGAAAAAGATAGTTTTAAAGTTTCATAAACAATTATTTGTAAAATTAATAATCCCCTGCAGACATAAAAACTATCCCAGTGGCGCTCGCTTAGTTACTATGTCACAAAACCAAGCTTGCAAACAAAAAATAAAACTGATAGATACCAGGCCCCTCAGAAAGTATTGCGAAAAAAAGTTTTTATATATGGGAGACTGGCCAGTTATAATGTTTTTCGAAAATATGATTATTTATAAGTAAAAATAAGTAAGTTCCAATTTCAAAATTTCCCTCCACATTTTTTGCGAGTTAATTCAAAGTATTGTGTCTCACTGAAATATGGATCTGCGCCGGGAACATTTTAGAGCTATGATTTTATACGATTTCAAGTGTCGCCTGAAACCGGATGAATCGTACGATAGACTTCAAATGGCATTCATGGATGAAGGCCCTTCCAAGGCAACCGTGTATCGTTGGTATAACGAATTCAAGCGCGGTCGACCAACTTTGGGGGATGACGAAAGAAGCGGTCGCCCTTTGACGGCTGTTACCGAAGAAAACGTGCTAGCAGTGAAAAATTTAATCCAAGACAATAGGCGAATTACATATCAGGAGATTCAACACATACGTGGGACACTCAGAAAGTTTTGCGAAACTAAAAAAAATTGTTCTATACGTACATATATTTTTATCAAATCTTTTCAAAGTACTTTCCACCAGCCTCTATACAAAGATTCATGCGCCTAAACGAGTTTTCAAAACACTTTTTCCAGTCCGCCGCAGACACCTCGTTTACAGCCTGCTCGAACGCAGCCAGCGCATCTTCCGGCGACGAAAATTGTATCCCTTTGAGCTGATTTTTTATTTTTGGGAATAAAAAGAAGTCACACGGTGCTAGATCAGGGCTGTAAGGAGGGTGACCCAGGAGTTTGACTGGCGTGCTGTCCAGGAAGTCCCTCGTTTTGAGTGCGGTGTGCGCAGGTGCATTGTCGTGGTGGAGCAGTAGCCCGCGGAGCCCTGTGTTTGGTCGCTTGTTGCTTATAACAGAGAAAACTTCTGGCAAACATTTGGTAGTATACCATTCGGCATTAATGCTTCTTTGATCCCGTAAGGGAATTGATACCAAGTGGCCAGTCAAATTAAAAAAGCTAGCGATCAAAATCTTACCCCCGCTTCTAGATCGCTTCACTTTGGTAGGCGTTGGCTCATTTTAAAACACCCAAACAGTCGACTGGCGCTTGGTTTCTGGGTCGTATTGATAAATCCAGGACTCAACAAGTTATTAGTGCGGCGACGGAGCAATCACCTAGCACCCGTAACACAGGTTGACTCCTAGCTCGGGACTGGGTCTTGCTCTGTCTCCCACGTAAAATTCCAGATGTATCTGTCGCTCAATCTAGTACTTAAGTTGACCTGTACTCATACGTTTATAAATAAAATTTATGATTATGATTATGATTATCACCTGTAACGATGTCGTAAACACGCCGAGACGAGCCTGCTTCAAATTTGTTAAGCATATCACGGCACCATTCCACCCGGGCCTGCTTCTGAGCATCGGTGAGGTTGTGCGGCACCCAGCGTGATACTATCCTCCTCACGCGAAGATGGCTGTGTAGAATCTCGTGAACGCTTCCCGATCCAATCTTCAATATGTGTTGAATCTCCTGATATGTAATTCGCCTATTGTCTTGGATTAAATTTTTCACTGCTAGCACGTTTTCTTTGGTAACAGCCGTCAAAGGGCGACCGCTTCTTTCGTCATCCCCCAAAGTTGGTCGACCGCGCTTGAATTCGTTATACCAACGATACACGGTTGCCTTGGAAGGGCCTTCATCCATGAATGCCATTTGAAGTCTATCGTACGATTCATACGGTTTCAGGCGACACTTGAAATCGTATAAAATCATAGCTCTAAAATGTTCCCGTCGCAGATCCATATTTCAGTGAGACACAATACTTTGAATTAACTCGCAAAAAATGTGGAGGGAAATTTTGAAATTGGAACTTACTTATTTTTACTTATAAATAATCATATTTTCGAAAAACATTATAACTGGCCAGTCTCCCATATATAAAAACTTTTTTTCGCAATACTTTCTGAGGGGCCTGGTATTGAAGATTGGATCGGGAAGCGTTCACGAGATTCTACACAGCCATCTTCGCGTGAGGAGGATAGTATCACGCTGGGTGCCGCACAACCTCACCGATGCTCAGAAGCAGGCCCGGGTGGAATGGTGCCGTGATATGCTTAACAAATTTGAAGCAGGCTCGTCTCGGCGTGTTTACGACATCGTTACAGGTGATGAGTCCTGGATTTATCAATACGACCCAGAAACCAAGCGCCAGTCGACTGTTTGGGTGTTTCAAAATGAGCCAACGCCTACCAAAGTGAAGCGATCTAGAAGCGGGGGTAAGATTTTGATCGCTAGCTTTTTTAATTTGACTGGCCACTTGGTATCAATTCCCTTACGGGATCAAAGAAGCATTAATGCCGAATGGTATACTACCAAATGTTTGCCAGAAGTTTTCTCTGTTATAAGCAACAAGCGACCAAACACAGGGCTCCGCGGGCTACTGCTCCACCACGACAATGCACCTGCGCACACCGCACTCAAAACGAGGGACTTCCTGGACAGCACGCCAGTCAAACTCCTGGGTCACCCTCCTTACAGCCCTGATCTAGCACCGTGTGACTTCTTTTTATTCCCAAAAATAAAAAATCAGCTCAAAGGGATACAATTTTCGTCGCCGGAAGATGCGCTGGCTGCGTTCGAGCAGGCTGTAAACGAGGTGTCTGCGGCGGACTGGAAAAAGTGTTTTGAAAACTGGTTTAGGCGCATGAATCTTTGTATAGAGGCTGGTGGAAAGTACTTTGAAAAGATTTGATAAAAATATATGTACGTATAGAACAATTTTTTTTAGTTTCGCAAAACTTTCTGAGTGTCCCACGTATTGCATGATTTCATACGTTATTAATTAACTTCTATCGTAATTAAACCGTCTTTTTTTTGTCTGTCAAGGGTGTATGTGACTTTTTCTACATTGAATACACTTTGCGTTTCTCATAGATAGAACAATATGAAAGCTACATTTTAGTGCGCCGTTACGAAAGGTAAATTTTCCCAGCCTTCGGACCCTACAAGTATCTACATCGGTAAAGGTACACTGTGAACTCTAGCATTATGAAACTGTAAGATCTTGGAATGGGGTTTGGGTAATACTAAATTAAAATTTAACTATTCATTCATTCAAAAACCTTTTGTAGAACACTGAGTTATTATGATACACATAGAAATAGTTGAAATACCAACAATGAACATTTTTACAACCAGAATACAACAGTCAAAAGGTAAGAGCAATTAGTGAAACCCTGTCTTCTTAACTAGGATACCCAGGATACCCTGTATCTTAGAAGACACTTCTTCTTCTTGGAGGATAGTTGTTACTGGTTTTCTGACATTTTAGTAGCTGTTCTCAGGTCGGTAGAAAAACATGAGGAGGCTGGGATCTCGAAGAGTTTAGTCTACCGATGATAGATGTTTTTTAGGATGGTGATCTTCTTTTAGGGAAAAAGATTATCCAGTCAGCAGGTTGGTAGCGGGGCTGACTGCCCAGGGTGCGTCGGATGATCAATTCAATATCGTCACTCGTGGAGGCTCTTTTAGTGCACTGGATGGTGATAACTTTTTTTTTTATAAATTGTAGTTTATTCTTTAATTTTCCTTGACGAAGTGAAAAATGCTAAAATTAATTAAAACATCTCGTCGCCTCAGTGCTTGAATGTCCAACCGACCATTGACCAAATTTTACCGGAGACGTTTTTTTTAGTTTATTATTGATTTAAGAGAAATGTTTTTTAAACTTTGAAGATTTAAGAATAATGTTATATATACTATACAATAATCTTATATCATCAAAGTTTTTAAAATATTTCTCTCTCTAGATTATAATTTTATAGTCAGTATTTTCTCTTATATAAATATGAAATTTTTGATTAATTTTATTTATTATATAATTTAAGGAAAATACTTACAGAAATCTTTTGATAACTCTGTTGCTGCTTGCATGACATTAGTATTTTGCTGCGTTCAGTATAATCTACCAGGTATACTCAATTTCAGTCATCCTTTGGAGCTCGCGAATTACGTGCTGGCCTTTCTTCACTCTGAAACGAAATTCTCTGTACTTCCTAAACCACTAATATTATTTACTTTTACCTTGTATTTTCATTACGGTACATAATGAGCATCCTCTACCGGAGTTACGCGACTGTTGCGCAACTAATAGTTGTACGGTAGTTGTGACCGCAGCACGGGAACCGGTTGATACAACGGATCGAACACCCGTTATGCTATGGGTGGTGGTCTAAGATGGGAGAAATGGGGGATCAAGCGAAAGACTCTCAAGAGTCTTCAAAGAGACGATACGATGTTCTGAGAGAAAATTTAATGGCTGTAAGTGGTCTATATCAAGTCATCATCATCATTTCAGCCGAAAGACGTCCACTGCTGGACGACCAGCCAACAACGACCAAATATCAAGTGTTAAAACAAAAATTAATACTTCAACCATTCAACAAGGTTGATCACGACTGAAGATATAAAGATTTTAGCAGTGGCACGATATAATCACACAATACTAATATTATAAATGCGATTATGGATGTATGTGAACACTCACGCTGAAATAGCGAAACGGATTTGGTGTTTTTTTTTTTTTTTTTTTGTATCCATAAGAACAATAGTTTACAATAACCAGTTGGACGATAATAACTGCAGAAGTGTATCACTGTGTCGCAGTTATTAACACCCGCCACAGAAGCAACGTAATATTTTTACTAAAGTTCTTATTTTAATAATCTAGATTAAGTTAATTAGTTAGTTAGTTAGATTTTTAGCAGACAAAGATATAAATCATGTTCTGGATTAACACATAGGATACTTTTTAAGGAGATGGAAACGATGCCACGGGTGACAAGCGACAGCTATATATCATATTTCCAAGGTTGAAAGACGCCGGAAGTTTTTTTTTTTTTGAATATTTTTATGTGGTCTATAGCAGATTCACATGCTAGATTCACATCTAGTAGATGTCAATCAGATGTACTGCATCTTATCTTTTCCCAAGTGTATGTGAGATTGTACATCAGTTTTGTGAATTACAATAAAAAAAAAATACAAAAAGCTTAACCTTGTACATATAAGAGATAGCCGCTGCAAGTTCACGACTTGCACCACACAGAGTCGTGACACAAACTAGTAAAGAACGTGTACCTGAAAAACCGTGAGATTACGAACAAATCCAACTATTTCGCACGAATCCGTTTACATAACCTTATGCAACTGAGATGTAAATAACTGAATGTACGCGAGATTTTATTGTGTATTGAGCAATTTACTAAATGGGCTTAAAATGTTTACTTTTATTTAATTTTACGGTCTCTTTGCTTTATGGAGTAAGAATTTCTATCAGATTAACGTTAGACACATAAATATTTGAAAGTAGACGTAACACATACATAGTGCTACATCTGTGGTATCCTATCTTAATAGGTAGATATGTACTCTTTAAAAGTGGGCATGCGGGCGGCGGACTCGGGGTAGCCCGCCGCCCAAACAGTCAAAGGCCGTGACAGTGGGGAGGGTGCGGCCAAAGTTGAGGCCGCACTACCTATATGTTAATCCAGGAAATGGTCTATATGTATGCCAAATTTCATCAAAATCCGTTCAGCCAGAAGTAACAGAATATACACACTCACAAACTCGCATTTATAAAGATAAAGATATATCACATTATAATAGTATAATGTGATTCATATAATATTAAAAGGGCTTTGCCTCTCAGAAGGCCAACCCCACGTCCGTGCATAACATCTTAGCCACGTGAGAGGCGGACACCTGGAACGAAATTTCTTTCCAGGTGACCAAAAGGGCAATGGCAAAACCCACCAACATGGAGAATATAAGTAATAATATACGTATAGGGCCGCTGCCCGGGGGCGATCGCCGGGGCACGTCTGGAGCTGGTGCTGGACGTGACAGCATACGAACCACCAGTGGCTCTTTGCTGAACAGGCGGGCGAGAGTCGGGGAACTCGAAAATGTCACAGCCGACCAACGGGGCGGGGAGGGGGTGGATGATGTTTTGCAGAGTAGGGCTTCGCCCACAGACTCTGTCGGCTCATCCACAACGACCACACATAATTTAAGTGACGATAGAAGAAGAAAGTGGTCAAAAGAAGAACTAGAAGAATTAATGTTCTGTTATTTTAAAGCACGTTCAGAAGGACCAGGTTACATAGGCCGATTACAGGCACTTTTTACAGAGAGGAATCCTAATAATGCTAAAATTCATAAGTTTAATGGAAACACATTGTCAAATCAAGCTCGCAGAGTAATAAAACAAAATGTCATATCACAAGAATTACTAGACCGAATACAAAAACAAGCAGAAGGTACAATATCGATAGAGAACCCAGAACAGATTTTACATGCGATTCAAGAACAAGCTACAATACCATCACCAGATAACAATATACAACAAAATGTACCACATACACAACACACACAACACATACAACACACTCCAGAAGAAGCAGAAACAATCGACCAGATGACACGCAACATAGAAGTTAATGAGGATCAGGATCCATTAGTCTTACACTTCCTTCAAATATTAGCTGAAACAAAAGAGACTCCACTTGCAGAACGCTTACTTTTACCTAAAGCTAAAATAAATAAACGATTTATAGAAAATTTAAACACACTAAACCACTATATACCTAATCTATTAGTTACCAATACTAAACTACGCGAAATAAATGATATAATATATGCAACCGCTAAAACTCTAATATTAAACAATAAACAAACACCATACATACCCAAAAACATTATTAAACCAAAATGTGATCCACCTTGGAAAAAAAGAATACAAATGAAAATAGAAAAATTTAGGAAAGAATTAGGTCAGTTAATAGAAATAGAAAGAGGGATTAATACACGCAGGATGATGAAAATTAAGGATAAAATATATAATAAATATAATATTCAAAATGAAAACGATCATAAAAATACAGCAGAAACACTTAAACAAAAAATTAAAGCTCTAGCAGGTAGAATAAAAAGATACGAAGATATGAATAAAAGAAAAGAACAAAATAGTTTATTTATGGAAAATCAACATAGATTTTACAAAAATTTAGGAAGCAATAGTAGTAAAGACATCAAAATACCGAGTAAAGAAGGAGTGGAAGAGTTTTGGACCTCAATATTATCAAACCCTATACAATACAATGCTGAAGCTAAATGGATTAAAGAAGTAGAAATTTCGTCAAATGAGGTTAATACAATAGATATAGAAGAGATTACAGAAGATCAAGTTAAATGTGCCATAAGAAAACTACTGAATTGGAAATCACCAGGAATAGATAAAATACAAAATTACTACTTAAAATATCTTACCAGTGTCCACAAGTATTTAAGTACATTATTCACCAATATAGTTGCAGGTACAGAAACATTCGAAGAATGGTTTACTACAGGTCAGGTCATATTAATCCCCAAAAATGAAAACACTGAAGATCCGAAAAATTGGAGACCGATAGCATGCTTACCAAGCATGTATAAATTGTTAACTTCCGTTTTAGCCAACGTACTGTATAGTCACTGTGATGAGAACAATATAATGGCAGTAGAACAACGGGGATGTCGTCGTGGTGCCAGGGGCTGTAAAGATCACCTTATGGTCAACAAAGCAATATTAGAGGATGCACATCAATCCCAAAAGAACCTAAGCATGGCGTGGATAGACTATCAAAAAGCCTTCGACAGCGTATCTCATGAATGGCTGCTAAAGATACTTGATATCTATAAATGTCCAGCTATGATTAAAAGGTTCCTTCAGCTGGCTATGCCTTCATGGAGGGTGATCATGACAGCCCGTGGCTCCCAAGATTCAATAACTACTGAACCGATATATGTAAGGCGCGGAATTTTCCAGGGCGACTCCCTCTCGCCGTTACTGTTCTGCTTAGCAATTAACCCTATGTCATTCATATTAAATAAGTACGAAATGAAGGGATACAAACTTAAAGATAGTTTCTGGATAAACCATTTATTATACATGGATGATCTTAAAGTCTATACAAACAATAGAAGTAACCTACAGGTATTATTAGATAGCGTAGAGATATTTACAGGCGACATAGGAATGAGGTTCGGCTTAGATAAATGCAATATAATACATATTAGTTCAGGGTATAGGAGTAGTGCAATAGGAGAAGGCCATATACTATTAAGCGGAGAAACTTTTAAGCAACTTGCAATTGAAGATAGATATAAATATTTAGGAGTACATGAATCAGGAAAAATAGAACACAGTATAATTAGGGATCAAATAACTAAAGAATATTTTAAAAGAATAAAAAAACTGCTTAACTCACATCTCAACTCGCGCTTTCTAATAAAAGGTATAAATGCATATGCTATTCCGGTCTTACTTTATTCATTTGGTGTTATTAATCATAAAAACAGTGATCTAAAAAAAATCGATGTCAAAACAAGAAAATTACTAGCGATAAATAAAGCACATCAACAGAAAGCAGAAGTTAAGCGACTATACTTACCGTTGACACAAGGAGGAAGAGGTCTTATAAATGTAGAGTACATGTACAAAACACAGATAGTTAAATATAAACAATACTTAAAAGCAGGAAACGACCATTTAATTCAAGCAATAGTACAACACGACACACAAAGGGATAAATATTCAATAATTAAAGAAGCCCAAGAAATAGAATCAGAACTACATTTGACACAGAACAGCACACACACTGACGAAGAAATTAAGAAAGCAATAGTAAAAACTCACAATGAAGTATGGAGAAGTAAGCAGTTACATGGGCAATTCCCAAAAAAAGTACTAGATCAGGCCAACGTAGACGTAGAACTTTCTTTTAAGTGGACTAAAAAACAACAGATATCCCCCAAATTAGAGTCATCAATATTTGCCATTCAAGATCAAGCCATTATGACACGACAGCATCAACGCGATATATTAAAAGAGCCAGTAGACGGAAAATGTCGCCTTTGTGCCTGTAAAGATGAGACCACTCAGCACATCATATCAGGATGCGAAAAATTGGCTGGGACCTATTATGTCAAAAGGCATAATAACCTCGTCCAGTACGTTTACTGGTGTCTAGCCAAAAAACATAAAATAGAAGTTTCTGACCTTTGGTGGAAAGAAACACTCATTCAGCCACAAGTTAAAGAAAACGAATCTGCTAAAATCTTATGGGAAATGCCTGTCCAAACTGACATCACTGTAACACATAATAGACCTGACCTAATATACATAGACAAAAATAGTAATAAAACATTTTTAATAGATATAACCGTACCATCCGACTACAACATAGGAGCTAAGGAAATTGAGAAGTTAAGCAAGTATCACCTTCTGAAAACTGAAGTCAGTCGTTTGTGGAATACACACACGACTGTCATCCCGATAGTAATAGGCGCAACAGGAATAGTCGCTAAAAGCATTAATAAGTATATAGATAAATTAGATACCAACATTGACATCAGCATTCTACAAAAACAAGCAGCTATACACACATCAACCATACTCAGTAAAGTCCTAGGAGATACGGTATTCGTACACAACACACAAGATCAACACATACAAAATACGCAACAGTCACTAAACACGCAACATTCATCAAACACACCACAAGCACTAAACACGCCACAAACCTCAGACATACCGCATTCATTAATAACGCCAAACCCACCAGACACAACTCAAACACCGGACACAACTCAAACATCGGACACACAACAGTCATTAAACAGGCAACGGGGAAGAGGCAGAGGGCGAGGAAGGAGAAGAGTAGTCACTCGCACACAACACACTACAGATACACACTAGTCATCGCTCTTAATTTATAATCTAAACGCTATTATCCATATTATATATTTATCTAACTATTTAATATAATTTAAAATATATATCGTAATACAGAGAGTAGGGGAAATAAATACCTTTTTTCCTGTGGGTTATGGGACGGGGTATTTATCAAAACCGACAAAGGTCGAGAAGTTGAACTCAACATACAAGTAATTAAAAGGGCTTTTATCAATAATAATCATCACGTAATTACTCGATACGAAGTGCTGCCAGGTGGACGGACGACCTAAAGAGCGTGGCCGGGGGGGACTGGATGCGGAAGGCAGAGGATCGAGCGTTGTGGCGCAACTTGGGAGAGGCCTATGTCCAGCAGTGGACTGCGATAGGCTGAGTTGATTGTTGATTGAAGTGCTGCGAACAATCATAATGAAGCCAACAAAAACCGTGCTTCTTCGTTTACAACCAGCGCTTACGCACACAAATGCACCTCAAACCGTGCTCACCCCTTTCAGTATACATGTCTCTAGCGTGTGGTCGGTAAAACCCGTCCGCGATTCGTGCGCATCAATAAAAACGCGATTAGAAATTCATATTGCATTAAAAAGTCAGGAAAGATAACCGATTAAAGTTATATTAGGTTAACAAAATGTTACACATGTGTTATAATGTTTTTTTTTTAATATCTAATGGGCTTGCGTTTGAACACCACCTCACCTGATGTTAAGCGATGGTGCGGTCGACGATGATAAACGCTTGCCCAGCAAAAACCTATTCACTCGAGTCTTGAAGGGCACCAGATTGTACTTATCGGGAAACACAGACACAGACACACGGCAAAGAATTCCATTCTTTAGCGGTACGCATGATAAAGCTATTAGCAAATCGGTATTAGTGCGTAAGGGTGGAATGTCTACCATATAACGGTGGCGCAGCGCCGTGCGTCTAGTTGACCGATGATGAAAAGGGCTTGGGGGAACAAGATCGTGCAATTCCAACGCACACTCACCGAAATGCATCCGATAAAAGACCGACAGACTAGCAACTTTGCGCCGATGCTCGACACTTTGTAGTTTGGCATCGACCAGCGTATCGTTGCAAATTAGCCTCTTGGCACGCCTCTCGATCGACTCAAGAACACACGTAACTGGTATAAAGTATAAGGTGGTTCTGGTAACTTTTTTCGTTCAATCTGTTCTGTTTCCAAAGGAAGTGAGATAGCTACCTACATTATTATATACTCCTCTGCTAATCTAAATACAATAAAGTCAACTACTTCTTAGAGTCAATTCATACCAAGGTTTATGTTCATTAGGAAATGCATAGTATCGCTTGAAAGACATGGGATGCACGGCCGCGGGGGGCTGCTGGCGGTAGCTTTTGTCCTCCCCCGCGACCCAAAGCTAATGGATAAGCCTAAAACTTTACTGCCAACCGCTGCCACTTCAGTGTGAATTGATCCTTAGATCTCTGCAAATCTAAAAAAAAAAAACCGCAAATGTGGATGGCTTTACAGCGGTACATCGCAAGTCGCAAGAGAATAGCGTCCCTGATGCACCGTTTGCGGGGCAGCCCCAACAGTTTCCTGCAACTCATTGCTGAAAGAATGGAAACTGACTGCTCTTTCATGAAGTGCTGGACAAAAATTCATGTAACCCGTTTCTGAACCAGTGTTTCCATTACTATAGGACATTATTATATTTTTATTGTATGACATTTTTTTGTTGTTGTTGTATGACATATTATTTAATTGCATGACATATTATATTATTGTTTAATGTACACTCGAACAAACGGAGTCATGACCCAACTTAAGCTTCAAACATTCTAATACAATTAGGTCGAATTTCGCTTAATCATATTTCCGTGGCAACAAACTTGTTATCAATTTAATTGGGCAGTGACAGTTAGTTTTCCAATAATAGCAAAAAAAAGACGTGTGGCACTCGGATACTGCCGCGGTAAAGCTATTGCATAGCATTTTTTATGTAAATACAAAGAGGAGGTGCCCTAACGCCGAAACTCTAAGCAGGCATGAGTCACCAGATTGCGGGGCGAAGAGGGGGATTACGCATGCGCAGTAACGCCGATACAACCAATGCCACCTAGAGGCGATTTGCAGAACTAAAGAGACAAGCGTGATATTTCAATAAGTTATTAAAAGTTCTGCTATTCATCGATAGATGGCAAAACTAAAAAGTATCACCGCTATGCCGGTCGGAGTTGGGGGTGTTAGGTTATTTTCGTTACGGAATTTCTGGATTCGGTCTCCACGCTCAAGCTCAAGGCCCGCGATAGAAGCTATGCAATAGTTTAACAATAATCATTAATCTATTGCATTAATAACAAAGCTCAAAATTGCATAGACCTCTGACCTGTATTAGTGCATATTCCATAATATTCAAAATGTCCTAAGTGCAGCACGACGGTAATAAGAAGAAAATGTTACTATTTTGATAATTTTATACGAATTGTCGGCTGAATGGGTCATGATTTGAGCGATTTGTTGACTGTAACGATGGATGATTTATAATTTTATCTTGATTTATCTGAAATAAATGAATTCAATTGAAATCTCAAAACACCGCAAGTTACTGCCGCTTCGAATGTAGGTATAATTTTTTGTACTACATGCATGTAAATACAAACAAAAGAGTCACCGTTAGGCTGATTATACACGATACTTTCTCTGTGTGTTGTCGTGTCAAGGTTTAGTGTGTTAAGTTACACTTATTGTTTTAATCGGCGCGCCGTCGTGAGAGTAGGCTTTGTAATGTCAGTGATGACATTGAAGCGTATGTGTACTTAGCGTATGTTACTATGAGAACCTTTTTTGATTTTCGTACGCAGTTTTGGATCACGGCCTTACAGAATACTTTTTTGAAGTAAAACTTCTTTACGCACGCTTGACTTGGGGAGTAAGCTGGTGAATGCGTTACGAAAAGTGAGGCGAACGGAGGGGTTAGTGCGGGACGCGGGGAACGAGGCGCGAGCTAGGCCGTCCACGACACAGCGCCGGCAGATGTATGCGCGCCGCGCCGCCATTCCTTTATTCTCATTGAAATAGTATTGAGGGAGATACCAGGCCCCTCAGAAAGTATTGCGAAAATAAGTTTTTATATATGGGAGACTGGCCAGTTATAATGTTTTTCGAAAATATGATTATTTATAAGTAAAAATAAGTAAGTTCCAATTTCAAAATTTCCCTCCACATTTTTTGCGAGTTAATTCAAAGTATTGTGTCTCACTGAAATATGGATCTGCGCCGGGAACATTTTAGAGCTATGATTTTATACGATTTCAAGTGTCGCCTGAAACCGGATGAATCGTACGATAGACTTCAAATGGCATTCATGGATGAAGGCCCTTCCAAGGCAACCGTGTATCGTTGGTATAACGAATTCAAGCGCGGTCGACCAACTTTGGGGGATGACGAAAGAAGCGGTCGCCCTTTGACGGCTGTTACCGAAGAAAACGTGCTAGCAGTGAAAAATTTAATCCAAGACAATAGGCGAATTACATATCAGGAGATTCAACACATATTGAAGATTGGATCGGGAAGCGTTCACGAGATTCTACACAGCCATCTTCGCGTGAGGAGGATAGTATCACGCTGGGTGCCGCACAACCTCACCGATGCTCAGAAGCAGGCCCGGGTGGAATGGTGCCGTGATATGCTTAACAAATTTGAAGCAGGCTCGTCTCGGCGTGTTTACGACATCGTTACAGGTGATGAGTCCTGGATTTATCAATACGACCCAGAAACCAAGCGCCAGTCGACTGTTTGGGTGTTTCAAAATGAGCCAACGCCTACCAAAGTGAAGCGATCTAGAAGCGGGGGTAAGATTTTGATCGCTAGCTTTTTTAATTTGACTGGCCACTTGGTATCAATTCCCTTACGGGATCAAAGAAGCATTAATGCCGAATGGTATACTACCAAATGTTTGCCAGAAGTTTTCTCTGTTATAAGCAACAAGCGACCAAACACAGGGCTCCGCGGGCTACTGCTCCACCACGACAATGCACCTGCGCACACCGCACTCAAAACGAGGGACTTCCTGGACAGCACGCCAGTCAAACTCCTGGGTCACCCTCCTTACAGCCCTGATCTAGCACCGTGTGACTTCTTTTTATTCCCAAAAATAAAAAATCAGCTCAAAGGGATACAATTTTCGTCGCCGGAAGATGCGCTGGCTGCGTTCGAGCAGGCTGTAAACGAGGTGTCTGCGGCGGACTGGAAAAAGTGTTTTGAAAACTGGTTTAGGCGCATGAATCTTTGTATAGAGGCTGGTGGAAAGTACTTTGAAAAGATTTGATAAAAATATATGTACGTATAGAACAATTTTTTTTAGTTTCGCAAAACTTTCTGAGTGTCCCACGTATAAGTTAGTGAAGTTTTACTTCAGTCGTGTACTCGTGTGGTCTAAAGCACACTAGTTTGTTGTTCAACGAGTTTATTTGATCACAAGGTAACAGAAACACTGACGAGAAAAATTTCAACAAATAAACTAGTTGGGCTCTAGACGGTGTTCATTCATAATAAAATTTAAAAAAAAGTTTTATCTTGATAATAATCCTGAACACCATAACAAACTCCTATCTACCATTGGTAAAACAAGTCATAAGTCATTTGTCATTTATTCATTTGTGTAACATAGGTACAAAAAATCGGGGGTCGAGTCATCCACGTCCGTAGGAGAGTACCCCTTTTCCGAATCCCTACACGTGATCCCTGGGTGGTGCAAATCGGGTGACATACTGGTGGTAGGCCTCAGCCGACGGCTTGCGACCACCCACCGGGCAAAGACGTGCCGCCAAGCGACCCAGTCGTGTTCCGGTACGATGCCCAGTGTAGCCACTCGAGAGGATGGGTCGAAATAGTTGTTTCACTGCAAGCAGACCAATCTGACGCGCGCTGATACTGTCACATCGGGAGGCTAATCGCGGAGGGTAGCGGGATCCGAGGCACGGTGCACCGCTGGCCGACCGCAGGTAGTAGGGGGCCCAATTAGTGTGCTAGCCACACATGAAAGGCTGCCCCGCCAACTAGCGAAAAATCCCGGGATGCGCCATCGTGCCGGTCGGCGACCGGTTGAGAGGGCCCGATGGACACTCCTGGGGGGGCTCGGGCGTCCCCGCAGTCTCCGGCTTAGTCCCCCAATGTTGTGACTTGTCAGTGTGTGTCTGAACGTTAGCAGCGTGGAACCTCACTTCACTGCCATCCCCTCACCTTCCTTCACTCGACAAAAATAATGATAAAGAGAAGCAAGAGAAAAATGGTTTCACAGCGGCTGCACTCCCTCTCTCTCAAAGTGCACCTCCACAACATCCGAGGTCTGCACTCAAATCTCGTTGCAGTCCACCACCACCTCGAGACTGATAAACCTTCACTCCTGTTTCTCTCGGAGACGCAGATCGGATGTCCGTCTGACGTGTCGTACCTTTCCTACCCAGGGTTTACCCTGGAGCACAACTTCAAACCACGTGCGGGCGTATGCCTGTACGCCCGGGACGACATCTGCTATCGGCGTCTCCGAAACCTTGAAGATCCCAGTTTCTCCATACTTTGGGTTTTGGTTGACACAGGCATGGAGAAAATTCTGTATGCCTGCGTCTACCGTTCACATAGCGGAGATCAGGAGACAACCAGGCTCACACAGTACCTTAGTGAGGCGGCGGATGCGGCCCAGCAACGGTACCCTTCGGCCCAGTTAGTGATTCTGGGGGATTTCAATGCCCACCACCAGGAGTGGCTTTTCCCATACCAGATAACTGACCACGCAGGGAGAGAGACGCGAAAGCTGGCTTTAGCGTTAAATCTCACCCAGCTGGTCCAAGGGGCAACGAGGGTGCCTGATGTTGAGTCGCACACAGCCAACTGTTTGGACCTTCTGCTGACAACTGATCCAGACCGGTATTCCTTGTCGGTATCATCACCCTTAGGTAGTTCTGACCACTGTCTGGTGAAATCTGTATCCGTCTACTCTCCGCCCGATCCCAGCCCTAGAGGCATCCGGCGAGTGTGGCGGTACAAAGCAGCAGATTGGGATGAGATGCGGTCGTTTTTTGCATCTTATCCTTGGCAGCCGACTTGCTTCTCTTCTGATGATCCTTCAGTTTGTGCAAGCGCCGTAACGGACGTGTTGCGTCAGGGGATGGAGTATTACATTCCATTTTCTGATGTAACAATGTCTGGCGAAGCTCGTCCATGGTTTGGGGCCGAGTGTAGAAGCGCTGAGGCGCTGAAACACACGGCATACCTGGAGTGGGTCGACGCTCGAAACCGCAAAACTAAGGACTTAAGCGAGAAGAAGAGAGCTTTCAACAAGGCTGCCAAGTCCTGTAAGAAGGCTTTGCGCAGAGCTCGATTTGACCACATAGGCCGAATAGGTAACAAACTTGCTTCTTACCCGTCGGGTAGTAAGGCGTTTTGGTCCCTGGCGAAGTCGGTCGAATCGAACTTCTGTCGCCCCTCACTACCTCCACTGCTGAAGCCTGATGGGTCACTGGCCCACACTGCTGAGGAGAAGGCAAACTTGTTTGCCTCTCTCTTCGCGGATTCTTCACGTCTCGATGCTGGTGGCGCTACACCCCCTTCTCCACAAAATGGATGTGAGACTTGTATGTCGGATATTCGCATCCACCAGAAGGAGGTCCGTAAAACGCTACGCAATCTTGACGTGAACAAAGCCTGTGGCCCCGACGGTATACCAGCCATAGTCCTTAAAACCTGTGCGCCTGAATTGTCTCCGATCCTGACACGCCTATTTCGTCTCTCGATGGTGACTGGTAAAGTGCCGAAATCCTGGAAGCAGGCTAATGTGCAACCAGTGCCCAAAAAGGGCAGTCGTGCTGACCCTGCTAATTACAGGCCCATCTCAGTAACGTCCATACTCTGTAAGAGTATGGAACGAGTACTTAATAACAAGCTCCTAGGATACCTTGAAGCTAATGACCTTCTGAGTGACCGACAATACGGTTTCCGCCGAAACCGGTCTACCGGAGATCTTCTTGCGTATGCCTCCCACATTTGGAGCGAGGCCATCGAGAAACACGGAGAAGCGATTGCCGTTTCTCTTGACATCTCGAAGGCCTTCGACAGGGTCTGGCACGATAGCCTTATAAACAAGCTTCCTTCATTCGGCCTGCCTACTGATCTGTGTAATTGGATCTCAGACTTCCTGAGGGATCGGTCGATCCGAGTTGTCATTGACGGCTGCACGTCCGACCAATTGGCTATAAATGCCGGGGTCCCTCAGGGCTCAGTACTCTCCGCAACTTTGTTTTTGCTCCACATAAATGATCTGCTAAGACCCGGCACCTTTGGGTACGCAGACGACAGCACCGTTGTTGAGAGTTACACATCCAATGCACGAGCGAGTCGGACGCAAATCCAGTCTCTTAGAGAGGCCATGGTTGAACGCTTGAACTTGACCCTGAAAGCTGTCTCCGAATGGGGTGATGCTAACTTGGTCAAGTTCAATGCTGCTAAGACCCAGGCGTGCCTGTTTTCTGCTAAACGGAGTCAATTTGAACTTACTCCAACTTTCTGTGATGCATCCGTGCCGATAACTGACCACCTTGAGCTTCTTGGCGTGTCACTAACATCCACCCTAAACTTCGGCTCATACATAGAGTCCAAGGCTCAACTTGCTGCCAAAAAGCTGGGCATCCTCTCTAAGGTGAGGCGGTACTTCACACCTGAACAGCTGCTCAATTTGTACCAAGCACAAGTTCGGTCCTGTATGGAGTACTGCTCTCATCTCTGTGATGGTTCGGCTAAATATCAACTGGCGGCTCTCGAGTCGATTGAGAGGCGCGCCAAGAGGCTCGTTGGCAACGATGCGCTGGTCGACGCCAAACTACAAAGTCTCGAGCATCGGCGCAGAGTTGCTAGCCTATCGGTTTTTTATCGAATGCATTTCGGCGAGTGTGCGTTGGAATTGCACAATTTAATTCCCCCAAGCCCTTTCCATTATCGGACGACCAGACGCACGGCGATGCGCCACCGTTATATGGTAGATATTCCACCCTTACGCACGAACCGGTTTGCAAATAGCTTTATCATGCGTACCGCCAAAGAGTGGAATTCCTTGCCGGCGTCAGTGTTTCCCGAGAAATATAATCTGGTGGTCTTCAAGACTCGAGTGAATAGGTTTTTGCTGGGCAAGCGTGTACCATCGTCGACCGCACCATCGCTTAACATCAGGTGAGGTGGCGGTCAAACGCAAGCCCGTTAAGAATAAAAAAAATAAAAAAAAATAAAAAAAAAATAATATAAAGTTCTTAAATACAATAAAGAGTCCGCTATGTTATGCCAGCAGGCGTACAAATGTGTATTTAAAATCAAACTGAGAAATTTGAATCAATATGCTAGTAAAAAAATATTTAATTATTATCATACAACTCGAAATGTCACAAAATAATAAAATGTTTATGATGATGTTATAAAATAAAACCGGCCAAGAGCATGTCGGGCCATGCTCAGTATTATAGGGTTCCTTAAGTAGGTGTAATTACAAACGAATCAAATCGAATATTAATCATGGCTATTTTAGTTTTTGCAATAATCGGCAGCATTTGCGACTCAGAGCGTGTTGTTAGTAGCGCCATCTAGCGATAAATTCAAGAAGCCAAATTTAAGAAGTGTCAAAGTTACTTTTTGTGATTTTAACAAATAGAAAGTAGCTAAAGGAGTATTATTTGCTAAGATCATATTTCTCTAAGGTCAATGACCTTTGAACTAGGACGTTTTAAGTATTTTTCAGTTTTCTCTCTATAACTCAAAAAATTATAATCACATTATACTCGAAATAATTTTAAAAGAGAGTTTTCACAAAGGTCTATCAATGTGGAAGATTATAAGTTTCTACGTTGCATAGTTTAGAAATGGCAGGGGGGGTACACATTGCAAGCCACTTTGGCGGGCTATATTTCGCAGATGGTACACCTGATAAAAAAGTGGTGTATGAAACATTACCTTCATTTTAGTAGACCTATTCAATGATACCCCACACGAGGGGGTGCAGCGAAAAAAAATTATTCATCCCCATTTCACATGTATGGACGCCACCCCTAAAATACGTAAAAACGATTTTTTTATTCTTTCAAAATTGAGATCTATATGTGGACTATTTTTTAACAAAATTTCATTTACTTGTGTTTATAACTGTAGAAGTTATTAAGCTGTAAAGGATTAGGACAGACGGACAGACGGACGGACATGACGAAACTATAAGGGTTCCTTGTAGGACTTCGGAACCCTAAAAATGTCAAATAGTATTCTTGGTCACTAATTATAATATTATTAAATTAATTGGGAATTTAAAAAGATTAAGATTAAGTAATTTAAAATATAACGATACTTATCGTCGATATCGTCTCCCTCATCACTTGCTACTTTACGAATAACAAAGGTGACACGACTCGATGGCTGGACTACTACCAATAGTTCGTATAAATGCAGGTAGATCAAAAACTTAACCACCTACAACAAACGAAATTAACTTGCATTATATTTAGCATTCCTTCCTTAATATTTTAAACAAGTTGAAGTTTTAATTGACCAATAATGTAAAATTAATTGTTTTATATGCGTAACTGCATTATATAGTGTCGTATGTGTCTAAACCTCGCACTAACTAGGTACGTTTCTAGTCTAGTGTTAACATGTCAATAACATCGTAGTCTTTATTACATTATTTATGTCTAAATCTATACTAATCTATACTTCTATACTAATATTATAAAGAGGAAAGATTTGTATTTTTGTGTGTGTTTTTTTTATATTATAGGATGGCGAAGCGAGCTAAAGGCTCACCTGATGTTAAGCGGTTACCTTAGCCCATAAAAACTTCAATATCACCTAGACGGTTGCCTAAATGGTACCGCAAGTCGATTCGCCAAACTGAGACATGAAGATGGAAAGTCTCATGTGATTGTAATTTCACCGGCACCGGTACTCTTCAGATTATTTTTTTCAACGGCCATCCGTTCTGTGAGCAATATGCCTAGCCCACTGCCACTTTTTTGGCAATTCTTCAGGCAATGTCGGTTACCTTCGTTCTCCTGCGAATCTCCATATTTCTGATTCACCAAGTTATTATTAAGTAATTAAATGGTTTAAAGTAAGTAAGACTTTTTAAATACCTAACTAATTTGCAAGCTGTATACGTAGGGCATGAAGGGAAGAAGGAAGGGAAGGGAAGGGAGGAGGAAGGGAAATCGCCTTTAAGGTTTTTATCATGATTTTTGAGAGAACACGGTTTTGTATTTACAAAAATGCGAATGTTTTTTCTTCCTTACGTCACTTTTCTCGCATCGCATCGCATTTGGAATGGTTCATTTATTATGGAATCGAAGATAAAGTTTTTAATTATTTTCGAAATCGTCATCTTGCGATGTGGAGGACATTGCTTGTCGCAGTACATAAGTACTTACTAGGTGAAGGCTGTTCCTCCGGATCGAAACAACTTGATACCGTGCAATTATTTCTATTGTGGTCATCATGCGATCTGTCGTTTATGGACTGTAATTGCGGTCGGATGTCTCATCCGATGTCGATGTAATCATACCTGAGGTTTGAAGGTTTTAGGATATTGTTTATTTGTGTACGAAAGACATTTCGAAACAAAAACATTTATTTTTCACTTATTTATCTTTCAGTATCATGACGAAAACGTGTTGAATTCAATGGCTTTTATTTTGCAACTCTCTTTGTATCAATATCTCTGAATTCGGGGCTAAGAACTTGATAGATAGGACATCATTGAAACCTGTTTACATCGTAATATAATTAAAATTTATGCAATTTTTGTTTCATAATATAACTTTAATGCATTTCCATTGTATTTTGTTACCAAAGTATTTAACCTTTTAAAAGGAACCTCAATCCTACACACAGTATTTCCCACAGAAATAGATAGAATTGTTACAATCACAATTTTACTTGCGATTCATACGTGGAAACTTTCGAACAAACTAGTCAAATGTACTTTACAGCTATTATTTCTGCAGTTAGAAACAGCACAATTAGGCATTTTTGCGGGTTTTTGTTACAGTATTTACAGAGACAAGTCATAAGGTGTACTGAGAAAGGCTTTCAAATGCCCTGCACTATGGTGCAGTGTTGGCACGCGCGCCCTGCCCACTTGGCCATTCTATCTATTTCTGTGGTATTTGATGACGTCTGTAGTCTAGTGGCTCGAGTTACGGACTGCTGATCACGAGGTCGTGGGTTCGATTCCCACAGGACACAAATATTCGTGTGATGAACATAAGTGTTTGTGTTGGTCTGGGTGTTTCTTATCATTTACAAAAAAAATGAAGTATATAAGTATTTTATCCATTGTCTAGTACCCATATTACAAGTTCTGCTTAGTTTGGGACTAGACGGTGCTGTGTAAAATGTCGCAAAATTATATTTATTTATTTATTTACCAACCTACTTTCCTATCCCAGACTTACAACTATAACTACCACGAACTTAACACGACTTTAATGCAGCATTATGTATCCATTACAGGCGGTGGTCGAAGGACCACGACGCAGAGCAGTGCAAACGCGACAAGGGACTCGCAACTTCTCTCCCTGCTCGCCGCGCGGAGGCGACAGCTTCTCAACGAAAGACTGGCGACGCATATTAATACGCTAGCGTCATTAGCACATAAGGCTAACAAGTATGTATTGTCTCTAGGTGAAGGGACTGTAAAATGGGTTAGTTTAGCTCTATGAGGCTAGAAGTAAATCTGTTGTAGACTTATTAATAAACATTTTGTGTGAAATACAATGGTTGTAAAATAAACTTAGTTACTAGGTTTTTTATAAACTTGGTATCTTCTCATGGGTGTCGTAAAAGGCGTCTAAGGGATTCACCAGAGGATGGGCAGCAGCGTTCTAGAGTATTTAACCAATCAACTGCGATCGCCAACCCGCCTGCCAAGCTTGGCGATTATGGCATATCCCTCCAAACTGCTTGGGGGAGGCCTATGTCCAGCAATGGACGTCTTTTGGCTGAAATGATGATGATGATGACTAGGTTTTTTGAGATGATTTTTTTTTCGCAATTTTTATATTTTATTAACCGACGAAAAAAAGGAGGAGGTTCTCAATTCGACGCGTATATTTTTTTTTTTTTTTTTTTTTTTTTTTTTTTTTTTTTTATGTATGACCACGCATAACTTTTTACAGAGTGGTCCGATTTTGATGATTCTTGTTTTAATGGATAGGGTATATCTCGAAGTTGGTCCCATTTAAATTTCAAAATCAAAATCCACCCTTAAGGGTAGTAAAACAGGGGATGAGTGTTTGTTCACCCACTGAATTCTTACCTGTTAACCGATTCTGTTGAAACTTGACACATATAAATATAGTTCTGGACACTACGACATAATGGAGACTGGAGTTAGATTTTAACCACAAAAAAATGAAAAATAAAACTTTTTAACAAAAAATTGAACCGACGAAAAGTGAAACTGAAAAGCGAAAAATAACTATTTATGAGTCGGCGCCAAACAACCAATTAGGGCAGATCATTAAATTACTTTAAATAAATAATAAAAACAACGTCACATCAAAAACAACGTGAAATTTTCAACGATAAACAATAACTTTCCAAAAATGCGTTCTCCGCTCGGCCACTTGTAACTTACACGCACTTTGCATGTTAAAAGTTCGTTTGGCGCCGACTCATAAATAGTTATTTTTCGCTTTTCAGTTTCACTTTTCGTCGGTTCAATTTTTTGTTAAAAAGTTTTATTTCATCATCTTTAATTGATTAAAAATTGATCAAGTATATACTACATAATTACTAATGGTATTTTGCCAAATCCAAATAGATATATTTATTATTACTTACGAACACAAAACAAGAAGAAATCCAATACATATTTAATTTCATTTTCAGAACAAACACAACATTCGTCCAGTTAGAAGTACGAGACTCAAATAGCTCTATAGTGAAGAGAATAACGTTTGACAACTCGAGTAATGTTCCAGCGTCCACACTGAAACTTGTAACCTCCGACGGATTCAAGGAAATCAGACAAGATGTGAAACCACACGAAATACGACACCTGTTCATACCAAGGCAATACCAAGAAAATAGAAGCAGAGCAGGGTTTATGAATAACCGAAGAAGAGAAGGAATCAATAAGGCTGTAACGATACCTGAACGAATAGAAGTAACTGAAAGTAGCATAGTATACGTCCCACCTGAAAAATTCGAGAATCTCGATAAAGATATTGAGTTCGACCCTGAAGAAGAATTTCAAGTAGACGAATCGAATCATGGTCTATATTTACTCAATTATTCTGACACAGAAAACTTAACACAGAATACAAATATAAACGACACTGATACTGAAGTTAAAGAAAATTTTACCAAGATAGAAAGTACGACACAACCTAGTAAAATTCTATTAGATGAAACAACATCGGCAAAATCTGTTGAAAAAAAATCAGAAGAGAAATCTGAAACTAACATAATTGCCAACAGTACTGAAAGTAAGAACACAAAACTTATAAAAGTTGAGAACGACAAAGAAAACCGCACACTTTTTATGTCTGATGAGATTTACAATCACTTCAGACCACTCGAAACTGAGTTACCCATTGAAGAAATGGCACCGTTTAGATATTTCGGTCAAAAACTTGGTGGGCAAGCTATAAGTGATAATCTAACCAACTCTCCGACATTATCAGCATCGACCAAATCCGTAAACTTTATAGTAGCACCATCAGAGAAAAGGAAATTCAATTCAAGGTACTCGGCTACTGAAAAATATAAGAACATCAGCGTAGATGAAGAAGAAATTAACGAAGATATGGACGTTTCAGTTGTAAAGAATTTTATAGAGAAAAATAAAATAAGGAATACAGTGAAAGGGCCCGCTCCAGCACGGCATGTGGGCCTAGTAAATGCATATAAAAAAATTTCAACCACTACGCCATCTACTACAAAATCACAAAATATTGCACAGTTAAATGTTACCGAACGTATTATAGGAAATATTGCGTCTACCACAGTTGATAAAAGTAAAGATAGTAATAAAACAAACAGTACTTTAATAAATAAAGAAATAGGGTCTAAATCTAACATAAGTAGTAGTACTGCAAGAGAGAATCCATTAAATAAAACAAATGTCACTTCTGCTGTGCCTAGAAACTATACCCGAAACTATTCAAATATAATGAAAAGACAAAGACTTAGAGCTTCATCTAGCACTGAAAATACGCCAGTACTTCCCACTCTGTTAATAAATGCTACTACAACTGAAAAGGCGGCCACATCAGTGTACACGGCAGTTGTAACATCAGTATCCATAACTTCGTCTATGAAAGGACATAACAAAACCGATGGTGGTCTCAAAGACGAAGATAATAGTACTGTAACAGATAGTCTTGAAACAAATAATATTACTATACCCAAAGAAGTTCTCGTAAATGAAACTGAGGCTACGACGATTTCACCGTCAAGTTTCAGACCTAAACACATTATAAGAATTAAAACTACGACAACCAGCAATCCTAATACTAGTCCCAATATTGCGTCTCCACTTGTCAGTGAATTGTCCACAAGGAATACAGCGTACATCAAAAACGAAACTGAATCGAAGATATCAGATAGATTGGCGAGTTTATTCCGACAGAGAAATATCGAAAATGCGACGAATAGCACGACAAGACCTAGTAAACATAGAAGAAAACGACCTACGACTACTACAACTACAATTTCGACTTCTTTACTAACTTTACTACCTACTGAGAAAGCTAGGGAACCCCCAATATCAACTACACAAGCCACTACAGCCTATTCTAGTATTCTCACAACAAATTTGCCTCCAGACACAACAGTAGCTTTCAAACCATTTGTTGTTACATCGCGAACTTCATCAAAATCAAGTTCTAAGCCAGTTTTTGTTCCAAGTACTACAACCAAACATGGTACAGGCAAAAATGGCAATAGAACTGACGGGGAAGAAATTGAAGATCCCGCATCACAGAATGAAGAGGTAGTGATAGAAGCAGAAAAGACGTATACAGCATCTTACGTGTTAGCCGGGTTAGGATTTTTGCCAGTTGCAGCGATAGTGGCTTTCGTTCTTAGAAGTATATTAAATAAGAAGACCAAAGAAATTGAGACGGAGTACGAAGGGTATTTTGAGGACGGAGATATTAAGAAGGAGTCTCCTATTACACCGGTGGCGAGGCCGCCGATACCGACACTGGCAAAACCTGATCAGAAATGGGAGTTCCCGAGGAACAAGTTGCGCCTTCAGACATTGTTGGGACAAGGGAACTTCGGGCAGGTGAGATAATTATAACATTACATTTAACTGCTGTAGAAGCAAAACGCTGAGCTAAAATCGATACTCAAGACGCTGCCAACAGCCAAATACCCCAAATTGACTTCTTTTAAAAACATTTTTAGCTGTATCTATTCAGTTTGTGGCAGTGAAAAAAAAAAATTTTCATCGTATTTTCTAAAACTCTATTGTGCCCAAAACACGTTTTCTTAAAGTTTTCTCGATAGTTTTTTTTTTTAATTAACTTCTTAAAACATTATTTAAATCAAACAATCTCTATTGTTTACAAAATATTATAAATTAAATTAAGAAGACATTACTAGTATAGTATTATATTACCTGTGACGAAAGACAATAATCTAAAATATAGTTTTGTTTCTGTTTTTCGAATAAGCTTTTAGATTTTTTCATTTAAAAAATATATTGTTAATTTTCATTGAAGTTGAGCGGCGCACCCGACGACGTCCCTCCTCTCGTTGCCTCTCTTTCAGTTCTATACAAAACGATAGTGACCGCAGAGGTCTGATTTTTATATGTTGTCAGCCTCTTAACGATGCATTACTAGTTTTTTGATTCTTATAAATCTACTAAAGTAACCGTGACATCTATAATTTTAATCAACCCAAACCTAATAAGTTTAATAACATTTACAGGTATGGAAAGCTG
This sequence comes from Asteroscopus sphinx, assembly GCA_949699075.1. Lineage (NCBI taxonomy): Eukaryota > Metazoa > Arthropoda > Insecta > Lepidoptera > Noctuidae > Asteroscopus > Asteroscopus sphinx. Next base: position 1,587,687 of record OX453006.1, read on the forward strand.
AAGCAGATGACCTGAACGGCCATGATGGACTGACGCGTCTGGTAGCTGTCAAGAGTATCAAGGAAACTGCCTCACAGAAGGAAAAGCAAGAACTGCTACACGAGATCAACATCATGCAGAATATAGGAACACATCCCAACGTTGTGACGGTGCTCGCTTGTTGCACTGAACAAGGTGTGTATTGCTTTAAATAAAACGCCAAACGCCGCTCCAAACCCCGCACAGTTGATCGTCGACCTGTTGTTCTACCATCATACATAGGGCAAACAAAGCGTAGTATAGCCACTAGAATTAAAGAACATATAGCTGACGTCAAGAACAGACGCTCCACAAAGTCTGCAGTGTGTGAACATGCCCTAGACAAACCCAACCATTTTCTTCGATTTGATAAACCACAAGTTCTGGCGAAGGAAAACCGATATGTACCTAGAATGCTCCGTGAGGCTATTGAAATTAAAAAACATCCTAATTTTAATAGAGAAGATGGTTGGCAGCTGCCACCTGTTTGGAACCCAGTCCTAAAAATAATCAAGTCCCAAACAGCACGCAACACTGTAAAAGATAATGATATTGTGAGTGATTACTGCGTGCATCGAAACGATTTTAATTAATAAATATTGTACGGTAGATTAAATTAATAATTTTTTAGAAATATCTGTAAAGAACGTCGTTTCGAAACGTCAGGGGAAACCAATTTAAATAATATACCAGGCCCCTCAGAAAGTATTGCGAAAAAAAGTTTTTATATATGGGAGACTGGCCAGTTATAATGTTTTTCGAAAATATGATTATTTATAAGTAAAAATAAGTAAGTTCCAATTTCAAAATTTCCCTCCACATTTTTTGCGAGTTAATTCAAAGTATTGTGTCTCACTGAAATATGGATCTGCGCCGGGAACATTTTAGAGCTATGATTTTATACGATTTCAAGTGTCGCCTGAAACCGGATGAATCGTACGATAGACTTCAAATGGCATTCATGGATGAAGGCCCTTCCAAGGCAACCGTGTATCGTTGGTATAACGAATTCAAGCGCGGTCGACCAACTTTGGGGGATGACGAAAGAAGCGGTCGCCCTTTGACGGCTGTTACCGAAGAAAACGTGCTAGCAGTGAAAAATTTAATCCAAGACAATAGGCGAATTACATATCAGGAGATTCAACACATATTGAAGATTGGATCGGGAAGCGTTCACGAGATTCTACACAGCCATCTTCGCGTGAGGAGGATAGTATCACGCTGGGTGCCGCACAACCTCACCGATGCTCAGAAGCAGGCCCGGGTGGAATGGTGCCGTGATATGCTTAACAAATTTGAAGCAGGCTCGTCTCGGCGTGTTTACGACATCGTTACAGGTGATGAGTCCTGGATTTATCAATACGACCCAGAAACCAAGCGCCAGTCGACTGTTTGGGTGTTTCAAAATTAGCTAACGCCTACCAAAGTGAAGCGATCTAGAAGCGGGGGTAAGATTTTGATCGCTAGCTTTTTTAATTTGACTGGCCACTTGGTATCAATTCCCTTACGGGATCAAAGAAGCATTAATGCCGAATGGTGTCAAATGTTTGCCAGAAGTTTTCTCTGTTATAAGCAACAAGCGACCAAACACAGGGCTCCGCGGGCTACTGCTCCACCACGACAATGCACCTGCGCACACCGCACTCAAAACGAGGGACTTCCTGGACAGCACGCCAGTCAAACTCCTGGGTCACCCTCCTTACAGCCCTGATCTAGCACCGTGTGACTTCTTTTTATTCCCAAAAATAAAAAATCAGCTCAAAGGGATACAATTTTCGTCGCCGGAAGATGCGCTGGCTGCGTTCGAGCAGGCTGTAAACGAGGTGTCTGCGGCGGACTGGAAAAAGTGTTTTGAAAACTGGTTTAGGCGCATGAATCTTTGTATAGAGGCTGGTGGAAAGTACTTTGAAAAGATTTGATAAAAATATATGTACGTATAGAACATTTTTTTTTAGTTTCGCAAAACTTTCTGAGTGTCCCACGTACGCGATTTAATCCGGTTAAACTTTGTTTTAAATTATTTATTGAGATCCCTTATGATTTTTAGAACGGAAAGTTATAATCCCAGAATCTGAACATATAAGTACAAAAAATGAAATAAAATACTCAAAATGAATGAACAAAGAATGCAGGGAATTCGCTTCTTACCAGTTCGGTTGACAGCCAACAAAACTACCCACTATGTATTGAATTATATCCGCATCGAGTTTATAATTAGTACTTTTTTTTATTGTTCTCATGTAAGTGACGATTGTCTTAAGTGAGAAATAAAGTTCTTTAAATCAAAAATCAGTTATCAAGATGAAGAAATTCTCATAACCTGTCTTGGGTTTGTAAGCCAACATTGGCAACGTAATTTTATTTTTATTTTTTATGAATCACTGATAGATTAATTATACAGGAAGCTTTTCTGGACTAGTTATCTTGATGTTGGTTCAGTCTGGTGACATGGCTGATACAATCTCTAAACGACTACCCTATAATAGCCGGTATGATGTCCGTAGGATTTATTATACGAATTTTCTTCGTTCAACTAAATCATCCTTCTCATTTACAGAACCCTATCTCCTCATAATGGAGTATGTGATGTGCGGTAAGCTGCTCACGTACCTGCGCGAGCGCCGGTCGAGGCCTGACCGCTTCAGCGGTAGCGGAGCACTAACGTCTAGAGACCTCACTGTCTTCGCATATTGCGTGGCCAGGGGAATGGATTACATCGCGTCAAAAGGAGTAAGTTATTTGATTATAAATACATAACTTATAATTAGCAGTGATAGCCTAGTTGAACGCTTGCTTTCCATGCAGGAGGGTGTGAGCTCGATCCCGGCCCGCACCTCTGACTTTTCGAAATCATGTGCGGATTTGAATTCGATTATCACTTGCTTTAACGGTGAAGGAAAACATCGTGAGGAAACCTGCACACCTGAGAGTGCTCCATACAGTTCTCAATGGTGTGTGTAGTCTGCCGACCCACATTAGGCCAACGTGGTGGATTAAAGCCTTAGCCTTCTCGTACTGAGAAGAGGCCCGTGCCCAGCAGTGGGACAGTAATGGGCTGGTTATGTATGTTTATGTTACATAACTTATAGAGAGGTGTAGACAAGACTTTTGCAGAGTGGTTTATTTAAAACATTGAAACCTAAATGAAGTGTTATTATAATTATCTAATTTATAATTGTATAGGTACCTATAATTAAACTGTAGAACTAACTTCGTGTTTATAACCACATCACGCAAAAACTACTACACGGATTTTAATGACTTTTTTTATAGTAAAGTAGCGACCATTCGCATGGGTGATTTTATTTCCATAAAATTTCTTTCTTACAAACTTTGTCCTTAAAATTACAAACAACAAAAAAAAACAGCTATCAAGTAATGCTCCATCATACAATATAGTTCCATATAACAACACAACAACATAACATCACGCCTGTATTTCCCCGAAGGGGTAGGCAGAGGTGTATAGTACACCCACATTTCGCCAGTTATGTTATAAGTCCCATGTAATAGGGGGCGAGCCTATTGCCATTAACCGGGCACAAATCCACGGGCATAGTTCCACATGTCATGTGGAAATTGATTTTTATTTCTATATCTATAGCTTCAGCTACAGATATAGAATTTCATAGAGTTGATGACACATAGAAACACAGCATGTTAACCACACAACTTTGACAATGAACCAGTGTCACAGCAGTGACACTCCGTGTACGTGTGAGCTCGCTCGCCGGTGACCTTGTGCGAGCGCGTGAATGCAATAAGCTTTGGTTGAGGCAGCCGAGAGACTGCCCGTTCCACACACCGCGCACGGCCCCGCGCTCGCCCCGCCCCGCACACATAGCCGCGAGCAATTTTACGACCAAACATGCTTAAGTGTCGCTTTTTGTCGTTAATATATATTCTATGCCAGTGTCATTCAAGTCAGTGTGATAAACTTAACTAATTAACAACGTCTTAAACTTCCAGATCGTCCACCGCGACCTAGCAGCTCGCAACGTCCTAGTGGACCACAACAAGTTGTGCAAGATCGCCGACTTCGGCATGTCGCGCTGCGCCGGCGCAGGGGCACGTGCACCTAGAGGGGCGCTGCCCGTGCGCTGGATGGCACCCGAGGCACTGCTGTACAACGTGTACAGCCACCACACCGACGTGTGGGCCTTCGGGATACTGCTGTGGGAGATTGTAACGCTTGGTTAGTTGACGAATAAAACCTTTTTTAACATTGCCACTCGAAAAAGGCATTTTATTCATCGATAACAGTGAATAAAACTCTCTTTTACTCACAAGTGAGTAAAAACATTTTAAATTTGGAACAAGCTCGAATTATGTACAAGAAATGAATAAAACGTGCTGAACGTACTGGCTGGCTGAATGGAGCTATCAAATTTAAATTAAGAAAATATAAATACTACAGGTTGGCTGATTGAACGAGGGACTTATTGAAGGACGATGTCTAGTACTTGATTCTCGTTTCAAATATGTATACAAATTGTACCTTAATTTTTGAAATATTTTAATAATCGATTTCATACATTTCTGTGGACACTATTCCGCGCTTACAAATCAAAGATTCGTGCGGTGATGTGTGCACCTAGCACGGCAGTGTCCATCGGTGGCTATTTTCACCCTTTTTGCCTTTTGTACTAGACAGCAGACCCCTAACAGTCAGAGCTTGTGCGAGCATTTTGACTACTGTACCTTACACGTCATATGTCGAATATTTTATTCATCTTTTTTCTTTATGTGTACGCACATTCTACCATATTTTTGAATATGTCTCTCATTCACCCGGTCATGCTATATACCACTATTTATTTTCTCGCAGTCAGTGGTAAAAAGTTAAATAGTTAGTTAGTTATAAGTTGATAAATTCTGCCACTAGCTGAGACGGGGTACTGCAATCCGATTGGCGCTACCAAGATTGGCTAATCACGACGGCTCATGTAAATGGTCGAAACTGATTTGAAGATTTCAAATGGCGATCTACATTAGTGAAATTTCATAGATGTGTTGCAGACATCGGTCGCCTGTTATGAGGCATCTATGAGGTGTATAGTCGATGACAATACCTTACTCACAAATTAATAACTGAAGTATAGGCTGATATATCGAACTCTTTCTATCATGAAACTTATTCCATAGAGAAGAAAAGTTCACCAGTATATCTACATCTATTATTCATTGTAAAAACTTGGTAAAAACATTTGATGGGTTGGAAGGTACCTATAATATGGAAGAAGTTTACAATTACCCAATTATTTAAAAGATTATTTTTTTTAAGACAAAATTACTAATCATCTGATTCATATTTCCAGGATCAACGCCCTATGCAGCGATGTCCGGGCGCGAAGTCTTAGCAGCTGTGACAGAGGGCTACCGCCTGGAGCGGCCCCCGCACTGCAAGCCGCAGCTGTACCGCGCCATGCACTCGTGCTGGCACGCGGACCCCTCGCAGCGGCCCAGCTTCGCGACCCTGAAGTCTCAGCTCGCTGAGCTACTGGACAACGAACCTTCAGAAGGAAACTACGTAGACCTGGACTCCTTCTACCAGGAGTCTTCGGTGTACAGCGACCCGTCGGCCATTATCAATGATGATGAAGGTCTTTCTGCGGAGTATGATCGGGAGAGACGGTGCTTTAGAGAGTGAGTAGTTTTAATTCAATTTAATTGATTCAGTAGTAGTAGATCTCCTTTGTGAAAGAGCTCGTCCGGGCAGTACTACCACCGTACCTACTTCTCCGCCAAATAGTGATGCTGCTTGCATTGCTATGTTTCGGTCTGAAGAGTACGGATGCCGGTGAAATTACAATCACATGAGACTTTCCATCTTCATGTCTCAGTTTGGCGAATCGACTTGCAGTACCATTTAGGCAACAGCCTAGGTGGTATTGCAGTTGTTATGGGCAAAGGTAACCGCTTAACATCAGGTGGGCCTTTAGTTCGTTTCGCCATCATATACTATAACAAAAACAAAGTTCTTTAGTTGGACAACAAAAAATCCATTGAGTTAGTAAAAATATCTAATAGTTACTGTTAATAATACTTTAATGAATTTAATTAACCTATCTACTTATTTAAATTTAAAGCATTTGTGTGGACGAAACACAAGCAAGAAATGATTTTTTCAACTGATCATCGTCCTTAAATAGCAAAATAAAACTCTCAGCCACCGTTTTCAGGACGCTCTTGTTACTGGCTTGGTTATGTTCGCATAACTCGACATAATGTAGGCAACAACTGTTTTTGTCACGAGTTTTGTTTTGTCCCATAGTAAAAATAGTTCATACGGATGAGTACAATGACTCCTTAAGAGATTTTAGCTATTTGAATTACGCGTTGTAAAAATCCTGAAAAACCTTGTACACATTCAAAAGTTGAAATCGTAATTTTTTATTTTTTTTTATTTTTTATTAATTATTTTAGTTTGAATTAACCTAATCAAAAATGGATTAAGTCATTAGCTTATAACTCATTTTGACACGATAGAAGAAGAAAGCATTAGGTACCTACTATCAGTCCCGCATCTACACTTGTAAAAGGGAAGAGGTGCAAACTGCCGATTTGCCGCCCTCTAGGAAACATTTTCAACACACAAAATACTAGCTTTTCCGTATTTTTTAAGATAACATTAATTTACGTGTATTTTGGAGCTTTAAACCACTTCTGCGGTCCAGAAAACGGGTTCAGCATAGTACAGACAGCGAAACTGGCTGGTGGCTGGCCGCCCCCCAGTTTTCAACGCCAGGGGCACCTGCCCCCCTCGATGCCCCACTAGATCCGGCCGTGTCTACTATGGCCATATGATACCTGCATATCTTGCTTGAGCAACCTACTAATAAAGCTGTTATTTCTAGACTCACCACCGGTCCTACAAAATTCGACAACCGATCGTTCAACTTCAGAGATGAGGAGCTGCGAAACAAGTTCGGCATCGCCACACAACGGATGGGAGGCTTCGGCATCAGAGACGTACCATTCAACGACAGAAACTTCTCCGACGGCGAATTCAACGAACGGAATTTCCCGAAAGAGAATTTCAGTGACACGAATTTTACCGAACGCAAAGACGGGAAACTCTCAACTTCCAGTTTTCATCGAGAGAGAGAAAGAGAAAGGGAGAACCCTTTGGTCAGTAGGAATAGTTTTAATGGCTTCCCCAGAGTAGGGACTAGGGATAGGGACAATCACTTCCAAATGACACCCGATGGCCGAAACAAGCGGGTATCGGAATTTGAATGTGACATTTAAGCGCATCACAAAGATGGCGGAGTTAGAACGATAGTCTGGGTAGTCTAATCCCTGTCTTAAATTTAGTTGTTTCCTCAAACGTTTCTAGACTCAAACTCAGGCATGGAGCCTCCAAGGGTTTCAACAAACAATATTAAAATCGGTATTCTAGACATTTCCTCAATGTATCTTGAGGGAATAAATAACGGAACGGAACGGAAACGGACGGATTGTATTGTATTTAAATCGCGTCTTGGTAAATGTATTCCATAAATTCGTCAAAATCGGACGTTTTTTCAGAAAAGAAACAACAATAATCACGTCGCAAATAACACTTTTCCAATCTTGAGGAAGCCTTAAGATAGGTCGCGACGTACCTTGAGTTCTTTCTGGTGAGGAAATCTCCGTCACTTGATAGTTTTACTCAAGGTGTTGAGTAAGGAAAACTATCAAGTGGAGGAGATTTTTTGCAACTATGAATACCACAGAGAAAATATTGTATTGAATGACGTTGAGTGGAGTCTAGAAACGTTTGAGGAAACAACTTAGATATGCGTGTCAAGGACGCTCAATTGCGCCCTGTGATTAAAGCTCACTTTAATGAACATCTGGGCATAACTTAGTCGTAACAATTTTTTATTAATTGTGTTCAAGTTAGATTTCTATTCCGTAATTAGGTATATGAATGTGATATGGATATTGTATTCACACGTAAAGTGAATATATTACTCTGATAGAAAAAAGTTGAAAAGCATTGGAGGAGGATCTTAATAGCTTTATTATTTTTACAAAATCTTAAACGTTGGTGCAATTATCAAAAGGTCGATTCTCGTAATTAAAAAATGTTCATAATATGATTCCAAACTAATCTCAAAGTTTTTTTTTTTTATATTAATGTGTAGATTTCAGTAATAAAGGACCATAAACATCGACCATGCACCCCACAGACGTCGCTTAACAGACGACCGATGTCTGCAACACATCTATGATATTTCACTAATGTAGGTCGCCACTATTCGCCCACTTGAAATCTTAAAATCAGTTTCGACCACTTACATGAGCCGTCAAAATTGCCGCGTTAATGATTAGCCAACAGCCTCCTTGGTAGGGCCAATCGGATTGCAGTACCCCGCCTCAGCTAGTGGCAGAATTTCTTGTACGCATTATATTCAATATTAGGCGTCTATTGGGCTGTATGGTCGTTGACCATAAAGTATTATCTCGTTAATGTCAATCTCATGGCTGTAGATGTTCCTGTTTGACGTTTATTTGCGACATTTAGAACATATACGTGGGACACTCAGAAAGTTTTGCGAAACTAAAAAAAATTGTTCTATACGTACATATATTTTTATCAAATCTTTTCAAAGTACTTTCCACCAGCCTCTATACAAAGATTCATGCGCCTAAACCAGTTTTCAAAACACTTTTTCCAGTCCGCCGCAGACACCTCGTTTACAGCCTGCTCGAACGCAGCCAGCGCATCTTCCGGCGACGAAAATTGTATCCCTTTGAGCTGATTTTTTATTTTTGGGAATAAAAAGAAGTCACACGGTGCTAGATCAGGGCTGTAAGGAGGGTGACCCAGGAGTTTGACTGGCGTGCTGTCCAGGAAGTCCCTCGTTTTGAGTGCGGTGTGCGCAGGTGCATTGTCGTGGTGGAGCAGTAGCCCGCGGAGCCCTGTGTTTGGTCGCTTGTTGCTTATAACAGAGAAAACTTCTGGCAAACATTTGGTAGTATACCATTCGGCATTAATGCTTCTTTGATCCCGTAAGGGAATTGATACCATGTGGCCAGTCAAATTAAAAAAGCTAGCGATCAAAATCTTACCCCCGCTTCTAGATCGCTTCACTTTGGTAGGCGTTGGCTCATTTTGAAACACCCAAACAGTCGACTGGCGCTTGGTTTCTGGGTCGTATTGATAAATCCAGGACTCATCACCTGTAACGATGTCGTAAACACGCCGAGACGAGCCTGCTTCAAATTTGTTAAGCATATCACAGCACCATTCCACCCGGGCCTGCTTCTGAGCATCGGTGAGGTTGTGCGGCACCCAGCGTGATACTATCCTCCTCACGCGAAGATGGCTGTGTAGAATCTCGTGAACGCTTCCCGATCCAATCTTCAATATGTGTTGAATCTCCTGATATGTAATTCGCCTATTGTCTTGGATTAAATTTTTCACTGCTAGCACGTTTTCTTCGGTAACAGCCGTCAAAGGGCGACCGCTTCTTTCGTCATCCCCCAAAGTTGGTCGACCGCGCTTGAATTCGTTATACCAACGATACACGGTTGCCTTGGAAGGGCCTTCATCCATGAATGCCATTTGAAGTCTATCGTACGATTCATCCGGTTTCAGGCGACACTTGAAATCGTATAAAATCATAGCTCTAAAATGTTCCCGGCGCAGATCCATATTTCAGTGAGACACAATACTTTGAATTAACTCGCAAAAAATGTGGAGGGAAATTTTGAAATTGGAACTTACTTATTTTTACTTATAAATAATCATATTTTCGAAAAACATTATAACTGGCCAGTCTCCCATATATAAAAACTTTTTTTCGCAATACTTTCTGAGGGGCCTGGTATATTAGATTGGAATTAAATTTGAAAATTTATTTTAAATTACGAGAATTGACCCTCAGATGTTGATGATGGAACCTTGAAGTATACTGCTAAGTTATGCCCGTTTAATCTATTTTCGTCACATTCCCACTCATTCAGTAAAACTCGACTGAAATGTAATTAATTTGTGTGTTTATATTTAGGAGTAATATTATAAACACTAGCACTGATTTGACAAAACGCAATATTTTGCACTAGTGTAGAAACATGACATTACAAGTTAAAATTTCATACCTACTGAAATTTCGTAACTTGAAAACTATGTTTATATTTGTAAATAATTTTGTTAATTTATAATAACAGTATTTTTATATTAATGAATGTCGTGGTTTTCATATGAATATTTTGTAAATAAAGAACTGTTATGTGTGTTGATTATGTATATGTGTTATAGGTGGATAGGTTTACTTATACCCCGCATTTGATACAGGTTTATTCAATATTTTAACTTGGCCATGTCTTACGTTACATTTTCTTTGTAAAGTAAAGATAAAGTTCTAAAAGTTTGAAGTATTTAGATTGGAGTAATTTACATTATGCACAGATAAAAAAATCGTCTCTTGCTGTCAACAACAAAGTACATTTAGACGCACTCAAAAAGAGTTGGGTGTCGTTACAACAAATGTAGGCGTGGGCTAGGGAATAGTATGCACACACTCAAAGAATCATGGCTTTTTGGTCTCAATTTTACATATTTCAAGAGTATAGGTCAAGTTTTTGATATTATACAGTTTGACAATTCTTTAAAATAAGTGTAACTATGACATGTAAAAAAGTTGGATCATAATGGTGCTATACAATTATAGTTTGCTATTGTAAATATCAGATGTTATTTTATACTGAGTGTTATATAACATATTGTAACATTTTATATATTTTATGTTATTTGTGTTATCTGCTCACAATTTTATCTATGTTTCTCTATCACAGTTCGATATCGCTGTCTAGTCTCAAAAATTGTATGATTGTATGATAGTATTGGTTATATGTAGTAAGACCTGATTGTATTTTAAGTTTAAAAAGAATTATTTTATTATAAATTAATATTAAAATGTATTGAAAATTTAAAATACACTTTTATTCTTTTTATTTTATTTATTTATTTATTTAACATGCATTATGGAAAAAATTGTATGCCAGTACCTGGTGGAAATACAAATACAAATACAAATCATTTATTCTGCAAATTGGATGTTAAAGATCACTTTTACAAGTCGGTTATTTATAAAAACTAGATGACATCGGCATTTCCTATATGACTACCTCTGAGAAGAAATACCGAAACAAACTCAGGGATCAGTCTCTTTTAAAGTCAGGAACATGTATTAGTTCAAAATAATGTTTTCTAACACCTTATTGTACCATGTTTGATGCAAATAAATACTATTCTATATTCTATTCTATTCTATTCTATTGATATAGCACATAGATGGGCAACGCCTGGCCCGCGGGCCGGATGCGGCCCGTCGCGGCATTTGATCCGGCCCGCGGTACACTTAGGGAGTCCTATTAAAAATATCTACTAGAATTATCACTGCACTTGGTTTAGACTAAATGCACGTGTATTGTAGGTATTGGCTGTGTGCAAGATGGCGGTGGCGAAAGTTAAATCGATTGCAGCGCACGCTGTGTCAGAAATGTGAAACATATCGGGACTGTGTTTTTATTTCCACGCTAAATTCGGTGTCTTTTCGATTTTTATGAGCTAAAAAAGGAAATGGATCATAAGACTTGTTGTTTTGTGAACTGCACAAATAATGACAAGATTAGTTTATGTAAATTTTACAAGATTCCTTGGAATTCGAGCAAATAAATAAATGGGTACTTAACTGCTTTATAAAGGAAAAAACAAGTTAGTGGTTCGTATAATTATTAAGATTTCATTGATTAGTTATAATAATTAAAAATAATAATGTTAAAACAAAGTAACATTACTGGATATTAATAATTAAGGCAGAATTTAGAGGGTAAGGTACCCTGCTTTTTGAAAAAGTAGCGGGTTTACCAGGAATGGAACCCAATCTTTTTGCAAAACGTATCACCTATATTATTGCACGAATTTATAACGTTGCTGATAAGGAACAAAACCTGCAAAGAAATACTACGTGGCAAATCAAAGGAAATGTTGTTTTTATTAAGATTTTTATTATTTTTCATACATTTTAATATCAGACTGCAAAAAAAAATGTATTTATTTCAGGCATTAGCCCATAAGTTGTTAGTGATGAGTTAGTAACAGATTGTGCTTATATGATAGATTAGTGTTATTAGTACTTAAATTACTGATTTATTTAAACCTATAGCGACCTCCACCCAATGTCTCTGGATGGGACAATCCGGTCTGTCAGCAATCATTTTCAGGATGCTGTTCCGAGTGTTACGCATGCGTTGCAGTAAGGAAGCCGCTTTCTTACGCATGATGGCGTGAAAGCCATCCGTGTGAGCTTCAGCAAACATTCCTGATGCACTGCAACGCCACGGCAGCCGCAATAGCATGCTGAAGGCATTGTTGTATTGTACGCCCAGAACGTTGTAGGCTCGGCTCGTATATGACACCCACAGGCCGCTTGAGTAGAAGGACTGACAGAACGCCTTAAATAAACTCACTTTGACGTCTGCCGTGCAGCGAGCGAACCTGCGGGTGAGCATATTGCTCCTCACCGCCCACACCCTCTCCCGTTCTATGTCGCTATCATCTCTTAAGTCCCTGGTGACAACGTGACCCAGGTACTTAAAATTGTTGACCACATTGAGTTCTACGCCGTTGAGATATACCAAATCATCGATAGTTCTATTCTATGAAACTATGGTATTTATTTAAACAATGATCTTATGACATACTACTAACAAAAACTCAATTGGCTGTCTCACAAGGTACGCAGTAAAACCTGTAAGATTTATTTCACAAATTGTTATTAAAATCAATTAACAGGTAACTATTTTTTAATAATTAACAAGTTAGTATTAGTAAGTAAGTTAGTTAGCATGTATGGAAAAAATCCCATTTCCTTTGATTTTCCACATAATATTTAATTTATTTGCAGGATTTGTTCCTTATCAACTAGCGCAATAATATAGGCTAATATTTTTGACAAAATATATTGGGTTCGATTCCTGGTCAAACCAGCTGGTTTAAAAAAAAACTGAAAATGCCGTTTTCGTTTTAACATTGAAAATGTTTTTTTTCTAAATCGAGCTCAAGACTCCTTTGACGACTTTTCTCTCAACCGGTTTGGAAAAAAGTGGGTTAGTTAGTTTCGGATTTGGCTCTTCAGCACTATTTTCAAAACTCATTCTCTATACAAGTACAATAAATTACTAGTAGGTATTCATAATATGAAATGAAAAGAGGAGATTCCCAGGAGAACGAAAATACACACAGACACAGCCCGAATAATTGCCAAACTTAAGTGGTAGTGGGCGCATTTCTCGCAGAACGGATGGCCGATGGGGCAGTAAAGTTCTGGAGTGGCAACCGCGTACTGGAATGTGCGTACCGCAGCGTGGTTAGGCCCCCCACAAGGTGGACCGACGACCTGCTGAAGGTCGTGGTAATGCTGGATGCGGAAAGCGCAGGACCGATCATTGTGGCGATGCTTGGGGGAGGCCTATGTCCAGCAGTGGACGTCTTTCAGCTGAAATGATGATGATAATTTTTCAAAATATTGCATAACTGACTCTCCTTTGTACCTAACTGAACCTTTCATTTTTTGTAATACAAAGCAGTTTCTTATTTTTTTGTCAATACAATGTAATGGGATGGTCAACTTGACAGTTACTAGATTTTAGAAAACAAAATACAATAGGTAGAAAAATTCCCACAATCGATGCAAAAGGGAAAGTACACATCTTTACATTTAAAATACCACATCTTACCCAATACTGAAATACCGCAAGTGTACATTTGGGGCCATCTTCGTGCAAAACAGATAGTTGACGTTTGTCTATATACTGTAATGATAGTGCAAGGCAGTGTAATCGCAGTGTACTTTCATTCAACCACAGCCGGTGCACCGTTGCGTTTGTTTGATGTCCTTTGTTATACAGGCTGTTTTACAATAGTATTAGAATTTTGATAAAAACTTCAAAGTTTACATAACCATCCGTTATATTGCCCCATTGCTAGGTACATTTCTTTTCTCAAAATGAGAGGTTTTAGTCCACCACGCTGGCCTACTGTGGGTTTGAGGACTACACACATAATTAAATCTCAATTGCTGACGTTTATTGGATTACAACTATTTAATTATCCTATGAATCCAATTTGTTTATTAAACTATTATCATATTTCCGTCAAGTAGGTTAGACTCAGACATTATTGTTTGATATTTAATTTAATGTAAATTTAGTTTTTTTGTAAAATATAGGTAATAATAACAGATATTTAAAAAAATTGTGTACATTATTATTGTAGATCTTTACTTCTATTCCGACAAAAATTTATGCCAGCTAAGCCGAAACATAATTAAACTTTTTTTATACATCTCCGTAACTAAATCTGAAGTTTGAATGTTTCCACATGATTTTTTCCTTTACCGTTAAAGCAAGTGATAATCAAATTTTGATCCATGCATGAATCCGAAAAGCGAAAAGTCAGGTGGGGGCCGGGTTTGAACTCAGACGCTTCGCATGGACCGTAAGCGTTTAACCGCTAGGCTATCATTGCATATTGTGATCAAAAGGTTGATTACATTTGGCAATTAACCATACGTGATGGATGTTCCTTGTACCTAACCGTCTATCAGAAAGCTCCAGATCAGCGTTAAATGTTTGCGGGGTCATAATATACAAAGGATTCATAATATATTAAGGGCATGATGGTTTTAAGCGATTTGACAATAATTGAAATGTTTACTATCAAGTACCAATTTTATGCGTAATTAATGTTTTCAGAACCAATAATTAAACTGATAAAGGGCCTGTCAGCGAAATTTGTTGTAACACAAGTTTGTTGTAACACAAGTTTGTTGTAACACAAGTTTGTTGTAACACAAGTTTGTTGTAACACAAGTTTGTTGTAACACAAGTTTGTTGTAACACAAGTTTGTTGTAACACAAGTTTATGGAACACAAGTTTGTTGTAACACAAGTTTGTTGTAACACAAGTTTGGCTGCCATCGAATCCAGCACGTTTTAGAGGAGCATCGAGGAGAGTGTGGCAGTGCACAGCGTTTTTTATCAGGCGCGCATCACACTGCATTTGTCGACGCACACAATATTGTTAACATGTTACACAGGTGCTATATATAAATATAAAGCACTATATACTATGATTAATATGAATAGCTAGCTAGCTACCTTGTAGTCACCAATAGAAACGTGTTCTAATATTTTTAGAGAATGATCCTGCGTACTGAGAGAGAGAGTGCCCTATGTTAGCCTTTCTCAGTGAAAGGACTATAGTTATTATTTTAGCATTCAGCTACAAGCGATGTCTAAACACAATGTAGATTAAGGGAGCTTACCTTAAAACAAGAATTATTATACCTTATACAATTTACAAAAAATGTTTACGTAAAGATTTAAATTGTGGAAAGAAAAAATCGCTCACGAGCAAATATGCCAATATTATTTGCGTAAAAAAAAAAAAAGAAAAGAAAAATAGTTTATTGTCACAGTTAATGACGCGCAACATTTAAAACACAGTGATAAACACAAGCAGGCAACTTATAGGTGGGGTTAAAAAAATGCGTTAAAATAATAAAATAATAAGTTAACGTCAATTAAATAGCTTACAATTTCAACGCACCCTGTACACAACATCTTGAAAGTGTTACGCACAACGAACAAAGCTTCAATCACAAAGAAAGTAACAAGTATCGCCAAACCGCACGCTTCTAATATTCAAATTGTTTCCTTCTTTCATCTATAAACTGCAAACGTAAATACTTTGTAGACAATATTGTTGTGAAGAAAATTATTCTTGGAAACCTACCTATGTGAAATGCCTGGGACTTGGTTATAAGTTATAACATACGAACTTTGTTTTACATCGTTTGGTAATAGAGAAATGTAATTAAGAAATGCAATCATTTTATGCTGCAAAAGGGACGATAACGCGAATGTACACGAGATCATTAAGTGATGCTCACTCTATAATAAAACAAAGTTTAACCGGATTAAATCGCGTATATTATTTAAATTAGTTTCCCTGACGTTTCGAAAGCTTTGCAGCATTTCGTGGTCGCAGGTAGACTAAGATGACAAGCGTCTTTATAAATATTTCTAAAAAAATATTTTAATCTACCGTACAATATTATTAATTAAAATCGTTTCGATGCACGCAGTAATGACTCACAATATCATTATCTTTTACAGTGTTGCGTGCTGTTTGGGACTTGATTATTTTTAGGACTGGGTTCCAAACAGGTGGTAGCTGCCAACCATCTTCTCTATTAACATTAGGATGTTTTTTAATTTCAATAGCCTCACGGAGCATTCTAGGTACATATCGGTTTTCCTTCGCTAGAACTTGTGGTTTATCAAATCGAAGAAAATGGTTGGGTTTGTCTAGGGCATGTTCACACACTGCAGACTTTGTGGGGCGTCTGTTCTTGACGTCAGCTATATGTTCTTTAATTTTAGTGGCTATACTACGCTTTGTTTGCCCTATGTATGACACCCACAATCACAATCAATCTTGTAGACCCCTGCATCTTGTAAGAAAATGTGACATTTCACCGGTCTGAGGAGTTGGCTGATCTTTCTTTGGGGCTTGAAATAGGTTTTGATAGAAGCACGCTTCGAGATATGACCAATTCTGACGCTAATATAATTTTGATGCTCACTACTTAAGCGATACATCATTAAAGTGATACAGTGTAAATACGGGTTGATCACTTAGTGATGTTCATTTAAATTACACATCATTTAGTGACTAGTCAAATTTTACAGATAATTCAGTGATGTATCACATAGTAATCTCGTGTATAATATTCGTATCGTCAATGATGTATCATTAAGTGATACATCACTTAGTGATCTTGTTCACATTTGCTATTAGAATCACTTTTACAAGTGCTTTCGTATAACTAGATGGCGTATAATGACGTTTCTGGCGTTTAATGTTAAGAAACATTTTGCACACAACACACAACAAACAACACAAAAGTGAACATTTCGATGAAGTCAAATAGGTAACCACTTTAGTTTAGTGTAAAATTCGGCCAAAATGTTCTTGAGAATACAAAGTATAAATTTTATTTATGTAGAAATGTTGAAGTCGCCCAAGCTTTGCATGTGTTGGTGGTCGTGGTGTTGGCGTAGTCAAGGATCTGAAGAAAACAAGATTGTACAAGCACAATTGTCTTCTTGTATGTTAAATGAAAACTTAAAAGTAAAAAAAAAACATATGTACTTTTCTGTAAAGAAAAGTTTCCCTCCGCGTCTGTCTATCTGTCTGTCTGTATGCGCCAATCTTAAAAGTAGGTACAGTCAGCTGCAAAAACATGCACTTTGCGAAATTAAAACGGTAATTTAAGAAAAGGTATTGATTTCAGTATTGTACACATCATCATCATCATCATTTCAGCCGAAAGACGTCCACTGCTAGACATAGGCCAAGCAGTTTGGGGGGATATGCCATTGTACACATAACATTTGCTAATGCATAATAATTAGGTTTGTAAAATGTTAAGATTTAATCAACAATTTTATCATTAATTCGCGATTCAGTTTTGTGGAGTGTAGGCATACATATTTTTGCAGCCGACTAAACGGATTTTATACTAGCGTATAAAATGATCATCAGTGATAATTGATCTTCTAGTAAGATTTAGATGGATTCTCAGACGAATAAAAATGGCGGACGCAATCTCGCTAAGAAAATATTGAAGCAATTACATAATAGACATAATGTTAACACAGATATATATTGTTATTTTATTTATGACACTACGACAATGACTCATACCGTCACACGAGATTTGTTATATAATCGCGGCTTTTTGTCTTACTATGTGTGTGCATGTGTGCGTGTCAGCCCGTACTTTTAAGCGAGCCGTCTTACTATGGATGCCTTACTTTTTGTTTAGTGAAATTCCGTCCACCTTTTTTTATTCGTCCAAGGGTGAATTATTATGTACGTGTTCTTACATTCATGTACCTACATGTGCGAAGCCAAGTCGGGTAATCTATTCGTACTCTTGTATCGTTGCTTCTTTACAGCCATAGCTGTTGGTTGTTGATTTTCAATATTTTATTTTTAACCGACTTCAAAAAAAGGAGGAGGTTCTCAATTCAATTGTATTTTTTTTTGTTTGTTACCTCAGAACTATGTCATTTATAAACCGATTTGGAAAATATTTTATTTATTTGAAAGGAAAAAAATATACTTCCAGATTGGTCCCTTCAAAATCTATTTCTGATGATGGGATCCACGTGGAATTGAAAGAAAGAAAGAAAGAAAAAAATATTTATTTGCTTCAAAAGTGAGGCACAAAATTACCAAAAAATTTAAGAATACAGAACGAATACAGATACAGAGCCAAGAAGTGTGGTAAGATATTGAATTGAGGGAACTCCTCCAATATACATACAGCGAATTTGGTATTTTCATAAAAACAAATCAATCATTTGCATTCAGAAAGTATCATTTGGTGAAAATCGGATGAAAATCTTCTGAGATACAGAAGGGAACTCTTTTCTGGATGACAGTAAATCATCAGGGATTGCAGCATTCATTCGTCGTTCAATTGTTAATGCCACTAAAAATAGAAAAATAAAATATACTTTAAAAAAAGCAAAAACCGACTTCAAAAAGAATAAAATAATTAATTAAATTAATTAAAATAATTTATTTTGAAACAGTTTCGGAATTCAGTGCAATTTTTTTCTTAAATCAAACCGAATCTAAGGCACTTACTTTCTAAACTGTTTCACACAAATTATTTTATTCTTTTTGAAGTCGGTTTTTACTTTTTTTATACATTTTATCGTTGATTTATCTGCTCATGAATCCATGTAGTTGTTACCAGGCGATTATAGCTGTCTCAGTATTATTATGTTTACGTCTTACGCGCAGAACAATCAGAGCGTGATAAAACGCATAACATCAACCTTTTTCTGCACGTAACTTATCTTTTATATTTTTAGATATTGCTACGGTTCTTCCAATAACTTATTTTTGTAGTTTTTTATTGTTAAAGATAAGGTATTTCTACAAAAAAAAACTCATACTCATAAGAATATCTAGATCGATTGGAAGCTTCCTCTAAAAAATGGTATCTGTATTAATATACAGACATAACATAACTTGAAATTAATTTATTGTGGATCACATGTTCGTTCATAAGATGTCAAAATATACAAATTAATTTATTAATCATAATTTGACTTAAAATTATACATATACATAATTTTAAATCAAATTATGAGAAATATTATAGCATTTGACATTATTATTAAACAAACATGTTTTTATTTAATTCGGAAGCATACCACTTAACACTTTGTGGTACGATATCTTCAGGCAGATCAAAAAGAACAATTAATGTAAATAAATAAATGAACATTTTTGGGACATTTTTACACCGCACCATCTAGTCCCAAACTAAGCAGAGCGTGTGCTATCACTAGACAATGGATAATACATATATACTTTTTTTTTGTAAATACATACTTATTTATTTATTTATTTAATTCTTTATGCACAACAGGGTACAAAGGCGGTCTTAACGCCATAGGCGTTCTCTACCAACTACTACTACTTATAATACATAAGAAACTTATGTTCAAATATTTGTGTCCTGTGGGAATCGAACCCACGACCGCGTAATCAGCGGTCTGACCCTCGAACCACTAGACCACAGACGTCAATATGAACCAATTTATGACTATGAACTGGTATAAACTTATTATTTTAATGCACTACGGGATAAGGTAATAAAGAGGACGCGCGTGGACGGAGTCGCGGGCAAAAGCTAGTGTTTTATGTAAATGAATAAGCCCCCACAAACTGCAGACTTTTAACGGCTGATCGTATAGTTAGAACTCTTGACGACATATGGGCACAGAGTATACCAGAGAGTAAGCTTCATACAACCGCGCTATGATAGGTACACTACTACAAGCATAAGACGCGTGTGTGCGTGAGCACTGGCGGCCTCGTCGCGTACGCAGTGAAACCGGTTTATACCAGCTCAGCCAGTGCTCAAGCTAAGGGCGTACATCTAGCACGTCGTCTTTGTTTTCGTTTCACGTTTTGATTTAATGAGTAAAGAATAATAGTGTTTTAATTTAAAAAAGTGTAAATATGGTTTACTGTACTGTGTGTATGAACAATAATAGAACGAATAAAAACATATCATTTTTTAATCATCCCAAAGACTCCAATAGGTAAGTAGCAACTTGGTTATAATTTATTATTTTTAATGTGGTAGATAGATACCTCTTACATACATAACCTAATTCCTACCTCAATTTCGAAAGAAAACTTAACACGGTGGTGAATAAAACGTTTTGGTATTGAACGTAAATGGTTGTGTTTTTTTTTTAGTAAGTTGCACATACTATGTATGTGCACCTATCTCGTAAATGGTGCGATCAAGACCAAAATTAACGACTATACGAGTATTTTTTTTCTATTAATACCAGATGATATTGGTGTTTATGATTCGAATTACGTAGGTAATACCTAGGTACCTACCTATTAGTGATTGAATAACTATATATATTATTTTTATAACACAGACATAGTAAAAAATATAAGCAACGTGCTGCGAACAATCATATTGAAGCCAAAAAAACTATGCTCCTTCGTGTACAACCACAGATAATATTATACTCCTGATCCTGAAGGATATTTAGTTTCGCGATGCTTACTAGACGATGCAGCGACATGTGTACTGAGAGGGGAGAGCACGGTTAGAGGTGTATGTGTGCGTGAGCGCTGATTGTACACGAAGGGCATAGTTTTTTTTAGCTTCACTAGATTGTTTGCAACACTTCGTCTATATTTTTACCCGACTGCGCCAGAAGGAGGGTTATATTTTTAAACGACTTCAAAAGGTTGCAATTCAACCGTATTTTTTATTTTATTTTTATGTTTTTTACCTCAGAACTCCATCATTTATAAACCGATTTCAAAAATTATTTTTATTTGAAAGATTGGTCCCATTTTTATGAAAATCTGGTTTCGCATACTCATTTAATTTATCGTTGTAGAGGTAGGGACAGTCAGAAATATTACATAATAAAAAGCTGATAAACGTTTTGTTAATTTCATTTCATCCACATGTGCCAACCCTACCAAAATAGGTATAATTTTTGCACGTTCTTTAGAAGCTTACTCTCTGGTATACTCTGTGATATGGGAGTGCGCGCACCGGCAGACTTGATTCCCTATAGGTACAAAACTTATTTCACGCATATAATGGCCGAAAGTTTATATGTATTCTGGGAGGGCCTTAGTTATTCATTATGCAACAAGGATACAAAAAAAAACTTACGTACTATTAACGGCAAAGCCTTATCCATATACGCTTATTAAAAATTCCATGAATAAAAATAAGTTAAAACTTAAATTTACGTATGCGTATGTAAGGCCGCTTTCACTGTTTCAAAAGATAATGTCACTCAAACAACGTAACACAATAAGTTTGACATAATTTGTATAACTATAGTAATAGATATCTCTTGATGAATATTAAAAGCATTATCTAATTTTGACCAACTTAAATTTTACTCTACAAGCGAAATCCAACTTTTGTCACCTAGAAATAGAGTCGTAATTAAATGAATTGGTTGAAAATATTAGTCGTCATAGATACGTTTGTCGATGACAATGCACCGATCGATAGCTTTTGGCTTCCAAACTGTGAAAGCTTATTCCGATACATCACAAATACAAATTGCAGTATCACCCTAACCTTTGGTATAGTACTCACATTTTTTTTCTTACCATTACATAATATACATTACCGAATAGGTGTAAATTCTGACACAAAATTTACTTTTTCATTTACATTTAACAAAAGGCTCTATTGTCCACTGATAACATATCAGATGCCCACAAATGACCCCAGCATGGTGAAAGTCGTCAGTTCCGGTATTATCCGACACCTGTATACACAAGATGAGAGAGCATGTTTGTGTGCATGTGTGGGGGAGCGCACGCGTCCATTTGACGTTGAATCGCGGAGAGCTGCGTGCGCGCATCGCTGTGGAAAAGACATCAACGCGCGCTTACTAAATATTTTTTTTGTAAATATTTTTTTGACATCCAAATATGTGTTCGTGCGAAGTGCTAATATAAATAATTTGTAATATAATCTAGAATGATTATTGACTGAATAGATAATTAAATTCAAAAAAATGGCGCGTCTATCTGTCTATAGAGTTTTTCTCGTCGCGGCGTTCGTCATGCTCCTGAAAGCAGAAGATGATTTGAAAGAGTTTGAATTCAGTGACCCCTTTGAGGTGATGATCGCACAGGAGTCTAGGCAATATCAGACTGTAGTAAAACCTCCTATTAGGATAGTAAAACCTACTGGGGTGACAAATTCTCATAGACCTCAGTACAATTTGGACTCTTTCGAAGACCGGTCTCATGATACTTTAGAAGATTTCGACACTTCAACGCGAAGAACTTTGGTTAAGAATTACAAGTCTTCTCATAAGATAAGAGCTAAGGAGGGGATGATAAAGGATGCTGTGTTGAGGGCGTTGGAGCGGAAGGACCATGTGGGCAAGTTCGCACAGATCCTGCCCATCATCAGGGCGATGTCCGGGAACCAGAGGGTGGCGCTGGCGTCGCTGGTGGCCAGCCAAGTTAGCACCCCGCCCGGAAGATCGCCGCTGAATCTTGCACAGGTAGGTCTTTTTAATTTAATTTCTTTGGTAATCTTGAATTTCAATGGTTGAATATCGCATGACAAAAAATACCGTTTCTTCTTTGGTTTTAGGATGTAAAACTATTTCTTTTAATTTTAACTTAACATCCTTCATCAACTAAGCTCATAGCGTAGCATCTTAAAAAGCTCAATCGTAAAATTTAAATGCAATATTAAAAAATATCTATTCAGAAATGTTGGTATACTCTCAACGGGCACAAAGTCGCCGGCGTCAGTGAAACAATAGAAAATCTATTTTGTCTCATTCTGTTCTTTGATGAAAACATTGCCCAGAATATCTTCTTCTCGCGGGTGGTTTTTTAGACGGAATCATCATCTCATATGCTGCATATGTACAGCCAAGCGCACTTAGATGGTAAAATAACAACTATAAGCAGAGCCTGTCTTTTATGAAATAAACATTCTAAGCCAATTCCACTTATAATAGTTTTGTTATCATTGACTGCCTCATTGGTCTAGTGGTCGCAAGCGCGACTGCTGAGCGTGGGGTCCTGGGTTCGATTCCCGGGTCGGGCAAAGTGTCATTGGGTTTTTTCATTAGGAAATTCCTAGTAGCAGCCCGGAGTATGGATTTGTGCCCGGTTAATGGCAATAGGCTCGCCCCCTATTACATCATAACATAACTGGCGAAATGTGGGTGTACTATACACCTCTGCCTACCCCTTCGGGGAAATACAGCCGTGATGTTATGTTATGTGTTATGTTATGTTACCATTGATATGCGGTTGACTGTACCTACTCCCCATACACAGCCACCAATTGTTTTACTTAAAAGCTTATTACACCATTACAATTTCCACAGCGATGTTACAAAACCAAACAAACCTTGCATTAATTACCTATGCACTACAGTACTATTAATTTTTGCATATACCTCTGTACTACCATAGAACAAATAATAGTACTAGGTACTACTTCCATGAAGTCATAAGTCATAAGTCATTTATTCATTTGTGTAACATAGGTAAACAAAAATAATATAAAGTTCTTAAATACAATAAAGAGTCCGCTATGTTATGCCAGCAGGCGTACAAATGTGAATTTAAAATCTAAATGAGAAATTTGAATTCATATGATAGTAAAAATTATTTAAAAATTGTCATACAACTCGAAATGTCACAAAATAATAAAATGTAATGATGATATGTTATAAAATAAAAATGTTAAATAGTATGTGTACTTGGGCAAGCTTTTAAAAAATATATCAATATCTTCATTGACTATAATTTTAACTATTAATCAAACGTGTGGCGCATGACAAGTTATAATCTCATTAGTCAAATTTTTATTCCGTCCCAAAGACAAAAAATCGTCAGAGTCGTCAACAATTTAGTTCACTTATAACGTAATAATCGTAATTATTATCTAACCGCCATTTTTGAGGTGAAGTCCATTGGTTCCTGTCATTGACCAAATGAGACAGACGCTAGTACAAATCTATCGTTTGAGAAAATCTAAAATAGTGTTTAGAACAAAGAAATCCCACGAGCGTAGGTAATAAAACATAATATCAGAACGAATTTGATTTGTATCAAATTCTATTGTTACATTTATTCAGCTTTTAAGAGTCCACTGTTGGACATGTGTATGCTCTCTATAAAGCGAAATTACGTTTGGCAAGACTACAATCTTGCGTAAGGCATAAGCTACGCATAAGCTGTGTTGCTGGCATATGGGGTGCCAACTGAAAATTACGGCTGGGTATTCCACGTCCAGCAAGTGCCGTTCCTCTCGGCATAGGCTTGCTCGAAAGCAAATTGACTTGGCACTTTAAAGAGTATATCCATGGAATTTCATGCTGGTTCTTCTCCAAAGGACCCACAATTTGGAATTGTGAACTAGAGCCTGACGTTTCAAAAGTGCTTGTAATTAGGTGTATTTGAAATAAAAAACGTTTTAATTTGAATTAGTTCAAAAGGCAGTCCAGGCATTGATTCATTCTTCATAAGGTTTCTGCAATTTTCCAGCTTATGTCATACAACTTGGATTATTCCGTGAAGTATTCATTTTTCAGGGTCTTTCCATCAAGTGTATTTAGAGTGACTGCCTCGTTGGTCTAGTGTATTTTAGCGTGAGGGCCTGGGTTCGATTCCCTGGTCAGGAAAAAAGTGTTACTGGGATTTTTCTGTCAATAAAATTTCGCAGTAGCAGCCCGGAGTCAGGAAGTTAGCGGTGCTTACACCCCCGTACCCCGGAGATCACGTAAAGCCGTCGGTGCTGCGTCTGGTCTCTCTCCAGTCGTGTCGGATTACTGTCCCATCGGTTTATGAGAGTGAGGGAATAGAGAGTTAACCTGTGTTTTGCGCACTCACTTGTTTACTACAATATATGCCGCGCATATTATGGTTAAGCGTGGCGATTATGGCATATCCCCCCCTTAATTGGGGGAGGCCTATGTCCAGTAGTGGACGTCTTTCGGCTGAAATGATGAAAATGATGATATTATGGTTAGTCTCCGTTGAGATTAGCCTCTCTGACCAAAATTCGTCCGGGGGGACATTATTATTATATTTTAGGGTGACTTTGCTGTAGCCTATTCCTATATCCAAGAATATCATATTTTCGAAGAATTGCCAAAGTTAAGTGGCAGTGGGCGGGGCACATTGCTCGCAGAACAAATAACCGATGGGGCAGTAAAGTTCTTGAGTGGCGACCGCGTACTGGAAGGCGCAGCGTGGGTAGGCACCCACAAGGTGGACTGACGACCTGGTGAATTCCGCTGGATGCGGAAGGCACAGGACCGGTCGTTGTGGCGATGCTTGGGGGAGGCCTATGTCCAGCAGTGGACGTCTTTCGGCTGAAATGATGATGATGATTCAATTATTTTAGTGTTGAAACGCAAAATCTCATTCAGTTAGATTATCGCATATTCTGACATTGTCATTGCTAGTTCAGTTGGGTTGGGTTATTGATGCACTTTGTCGATGAAAATGGACTTTCCCTGACAATATTGTTTTGTTTAGAACTACATTGTCATGGTTACGTAGGAAGGGCAAAGTAGGTAGCTTTCGCGTCATATTTGGTGAATGACATTTGGAAATTGGATTCTTATAGAAGTTTCCCTCACAGTACATATATTTGTATAGGTAGCTTACAAATAGATCTGTGCTTAGAATAACTAGGCTTGGGCTCAAATTCAGAGACAAATCTAAGGCCGGCTCCACACGTTGGCCCCAACGTTGGGACAAGCGTTGGCCGGTAATTATGTCTAGCGTCCACACGTTAGAGATAATTTTAGTTTAGTCCACACTCTCATAAAAAATAACTATGATAATGAAAATGCATACGTGTATCAATATACACTAGTACGGTACCTAATTACTTAAATAGGTAGTATTTTTTTTACAAATGTTACACTATTGTTTTATATACCTACTACTTAGTTGTTATAATCCACTCATACGCAGTTTCCCCGAAAATACACTTGCGGCCAACAAGAATGCTCCACATTATTATTTTGCGACACAATACAGTGAGAGAATTGGTTCGCATAATTATTGAGTTTTTACTTTTCCGTTTCTCTGGTGCAAACGTGTTGTAATTAGTCATGTGAACCAACGTAATATGTAGAAATGTTCCGTTAAATAGCTGTTTCTTTGCGGAAATCCATATCTGTATTCCATAATTGGATTTCCTTGAAATGACTTAATTTCGTTTTTATACTACGAAGACGAAATTAATGTATGTTATTAAAAGTAGCAAACACACCGCTTTTTTAGTAAAAAACTTAATTGAAAAAAAACTGTAGAACCAACTAACCAACTTCCGTCAGCTGTTCATCATCAATTCAGCCTATCGCAGTCCACTGCTGGACATAGGCCTCTCTCAAATTGCACCACAACACTCGGTCCTCTGCCTTCCGCATCCAGTCCCACCCAGCTACTTTCATCAGGTCGTCGGTCCATCTGGCTAGGGGGCGCCCCACACTAGGTCAGCTGTTGTTCCGAATAAATTCGAGTCTTAAAAAAAGAGCCGATCTTTTTAAAAGGTTGGTAACGCATCAGCGACTGGTGTTGCGAATATCCATGGGCGGCGGTAATTGCTTACCATCAGGTAACTAGCACGCTCGTTAGTCCCACCTGTTATAAAAAAAAACTGGCCAAGTGCGAGTCAAACTCACACAGTAAGGGCTCCGTACTACCCATCGACCTGATACCCCATAGAAACTGATTTAATTTACGAGAGTTTATCAAAAGGCATCAACGCACAGTGCACGAAATATGAATTTTTGCATCTCTTTCTTACGCAGGTACCACCACATACGTCTAAGTATGTCTTATTTTTAGTATTTGTTGCTAAACTACATGATATGCATTATGATCTGACCAAGTTTGACGCTGGTATATATTACCGTTTTAAAGATAGACCAGGAACAAAAACGTTGAAAAAAATGCATGTTTTTTGAGGTTTCTTGTATGGGGACCCGCTTTGGTTGTTGTTTTTTTTTGTTTTTAGAATTTGTCGTGATACATATACCTCATAGCAATACATATTCTTAGAAAATTTCAACCGGTTACCTATTACTGTTCAAAAGATACAGCCCTGTGACAGACAGACGGAGGGACGGACGGACGGACGGACGGACGGACAGCGTAGCGAGAGTAATAGGTTCCCGTTTGGCATCCTTTGGGTACGGAACCCTAAAAATGAAATTAAAGTAAGTAATTAGTTCAAATTATAATACGCTCAAGACACAATAAATCTATATTCAACATATTTTTATTGTCAAGTCATGCAAGTT
Source organism: Asteroscopus sphinx (assembly GCA_949699075.1). Classification (NCBI taxonomy): domain Eukaryota; kingdom Metazoa; phylum Arthropoda; class Insecta; order Lepidoptera; family Noctuidae; genus Asteroscopus; species Asteroscopus sphinx. The sequence continues at coordinate 1,615,155 of OX453006.1, forward strand.
ACAAATTCTACAAAGCATTGTTTTGTGAACATATCGAAAGTAAATAAATATTTTAAGTGGCAATGTGCGGTTTTTGCGGCTTAAGTCATTTGCAATTTGTTAGGGTTGCGGAAGTTATTCATGGTTTTGCAAATATTAATATCAAAGTTTGTTATGAAACTTTCACGATACTTAGGTTGACAGTAGTACTGTTATGTTTTGTCGTTTTAAAATTTCATTCAAACTAAAAATTTGCATAATTTATAAATAATTTGGATATATTTGAATGTGTTATCGTTTCAAACAAGTTTTAGCGAATTTCATAATCTAGTTTTAGTGATGCAATTCAAAAACTAATTATATAAATAATATGTAAGTTATCCCAAATAGGTGTTTTCGGTCATCTTCATCAAGTTTTTTTAAAATATGATGATTATATGCCTACATAATTAGAATAGAGTAATAACCACCAACGTCAATCATTCACCTAACTATGTACAGTAACTGACACATAATTAAAATAACAACTTACACCGCCGAAAACATCAAATCATTTATAATATAGAAAACACTGTACAGGAAACACTCATGTCACTTGCTAACTTTTTATTGATCGTTTAATTACTATTACCACGACAAACATTCCATCTCCCTCATTGTTCTCTCTAAAGTATCATAATCCACACAGAGATTTCATTCGATCTCCAATATCGCGGAACCGGGTCACTTTTTTTGTCCTGCAGTGTAATTTTCACGCTTCTTCATATTGTATGTGATTTTTTGTAGCTTTTGCTTAACAATAATTTCTTTATTTTAAATTTTAATTAATTAAGACGAGATAGTTCAGAGTTTTTTGCCTTCTTGCTTGTCTGTACTTTGTTGTTTTTGAATTACCACGAGCCGTGAAAAAGTATAAGTTTAGTTCTCTACAACTTGGTATCCTCAGTTGAGTTTTATTTGTTATCCGAATCAAATATGAGAACTGCACTGTTAAGGAAAAATATTATGTCCATGGGGCCTACCATATACAATAAAATACCACACAGTTTTAAAGAGCATCCAATACGCTTATTTAAATCCAAGCTGACTGCATTAATATCCTTTAAATGACTACTCAATAAAAACTTCTTCATCATCATCATCATCATTTCAGCCGAAAGACGTCCACTGCTGGACATAGGCCTCCCCCAAGCATCGCCACAAAAACTTCTTAAATGATAATAATTTATAATGATTTCCAATAATTGTTAATTGTGACAATAGATATAATATTGTTAATTGTGACATAATAAGTATTATATATATGACATGACACAGTATTATTTTGTATAATTTAATTTAGTATTAAAATTTATAATAAATCATTGAAAAGTTTGCATGCCGTAAGATATAATTTATTAGGACTTATTGTTGTGTTACCCTCCACTTTTAATTTCATGAACACAAAATAAATATGATTTGATTTGATAATTTGAAGTCCAGGATTATGTTTTTGATTTTCATGACATGACACAATATTGTCACAGATTACTCTGTATAATTTAATTAAATTGCCTGTTAAATGGGTGAAAAGTTTGCATGCCGTAAGGTAGAATGTACTGGGACTTATTTATGTGTTTCCAACTTATGTATCTACCTACATTGAACGCAAATAAAGACGATTTGATTTGATTTGAGACACTTATTGACACATCCAAAAAAATTGTTAATCCTTCCCCACAATGTTTATTCTATATTTTGGAAACATCAAACTTTTATCTTTGGATAAATTCTGGCCTATTAATATGATGATGATTTGGATCTGTCAGATGAAGAGCACTTCTTTTCTATTTAGGTGAAAACTTTGGCTCTCAATTTCTAATGTAAACATGTGTGTATCTGACCAGTATCGAACTGAGATTCAATCGTCATCGGAACGAATACTCGTGATTCGATTTAAACGCTTTGTTTATTTCCGACGTGTAAGTGATGCATACTAAATTCGATAAATTACGGTTTTGTGGAAACTTTTCGAATATTAGTTAAGTATGAATATAATCATGAAACCTCACAATACGATCACGGATCATAGATTTAATTCTGTCTTGTGCAATATTAGTAAAAGTTTTGAAAAGAAAAACAATTATTTGCTGACGATTTAAATATACAGGTACACACGGCTACACATCAAGCTGTACAAAACCAGTAAAGGCTGACCTCGCGTTGTAAGGAAAACCTATACAATGCGAGGTCAGCTTATACTGGAAATGTACAGCTTGATGTGTAGCCGTGTGTACCTACACTCTGATTTTTCTCTCGTGTCTTATTTAGTAAACAATCTTGGCATGTCTCTTTATTCAAATAACTAACGATAAAATATAATTACTAGTTCTGCACATTTAATTAGGTAAAAAAAAAAACATTGTGTATGAAATTGTAAACATAACGTCTTTTAATCATTATTTTTGACAAATTGCATTAAAAAGACACGCCGCGATTGTTTACTATATAAAACAAGTAAGAAAAAACAGAGTGTAGGTACCTACCTAAATATTTTAATCGTCAGCAAATAATTGTTTTTCTTTTCAAGTATTTTATTATTTTACACCAATAACTTAACTTATCGAAGAATATGACGACCTGGTGAAGGTCGCGGGAATCCGCTGGATGCGGAAGGCACAGGACCGGTCGTTGTGGCGATGCTTGGGGGAGGCCTATGTCCAGCAGTGGACGTCTTTCGGCTGAAATGATGATGATGATGATGAACTTAACTTATTGATTTAGTTTACTACTTCGATAGAAGTCAGTAAACTTATATTTTGAAAGTGTTTTAAACCAAATATTTTTGCGCTTAGGTACAGATTGTTCAAAAGTGATCTGAATAACTAAGAAAATCAAACTATATGTCAATGACACAAGAGGTGTTTCAATATGAACCAGAGATTTCCACCCGCGGTTCTACCGCGGGTAGATGTCAAATCTGTGATATGAACACAGTACGTACATGACAACTGTCATTGTGACAGTAATTTTATCCTTTTGGGATAAATTTAAATTTGATGTGGGGTGATTACTTGAATTGCCAGTTAATTTTTTTCTGTGGAGTAAGACAGAAATTTGACATTTTGACAGTTGTAAAGGAAATCTGTCAGTCACATTTATTCTTCAGTTAAAAGTTATCAGGCCATTGAAAAAGCGGCCCTTACTTGTTTCAATAATTTTGAACAGTCTGGTCGTCCCATAATTTTTGACGCTGACTGTACATCAGAATGTACTTCCTAAGGTAAGAGACATTTGTGCAGGGTACAGGGAGAGGAATACAGGTAGCCACATTCTGATGAAAAAAATCTATAAAATGCCATTGACACAAAAAGGAGAACAATTTGTGTTTCTTCTGGAGATCTCTGAGCCTCTTTTGCATTTTCTAAGGATAGCCACTAAGATGGTTATAGTTTAAAAGCATATGAATAAAAATCTATACAGATAAGCCAAGCCAAGCTACATACAAGCAGCCTGTTGTGGTAAATTCACCCATAGCGCGGCGATGTGTGCGTGCCGTTCACCAACGGGTTCACATAATCTACATAATCTATTTTATTTCACCAATGACATTGTATTTCATACTTAATTTTCAGGAGCAAATGGTAGCAAGTGTGACATTAGAGCATTGCGCATAAAAAATAATTAAATGTAAAATTTCACATGTGAAATCATTGTGATTTTGTGATTAAAGAAAATAATTTTATGAATGAAAATTAATTATAAATAGCAATCATTTCCATGCCTAGTTTACGTAGGCTCCGCTGTGGTATGAACCGGCTTGCGCTGGCTCAGTTGTCTAAAGAGCTTGGCTTCTGCACTGAGGTAATATGTACTATGGGCTTCTGTATGAACTTTTATTCGTGTATCATTGTATATAAGGTCGAAAACCGGCTGCAATAAGGTCAAAATTCACACTTACTATTTTGCTATATTTGTTGGTGTTAGTGCTAGTCGCTCTACAAACCAAATAAAATCGACATTTCTTTTTCAATATAACGTAATCCTAAAATCAATTATCCACACAGACGGCAGGTGTTGTAAACATTGTCTGACGCCATTTTCTTTTATCAGTAATTGTACCGTAAAATCGTCGTGGCCGTAATGAACTATTGACCCTTTGTAAGAAATCTGTAGTTTTGTTACGAAGGCGATACGGTTTTTATTCGATAGAATTTTGTAGAAATACAGTTTCGTTACAAGATATATCGTCAATATTATACGCAATTTAATAATACACTATTTAAATGTGTCTAAGTGCGTGTTATAAGATGCGTTAGTTATTTGCACTGGAAAAAAATTGCCTCCTTAAAAACTACAAAGGTCAAATTCAAATTCATTTTTTTTTAAATTTTGAATAAGCGTTTACATGCAGTTTCAAGACGTTATCCATGCACGGTTCCAAAAAGTTGATGGAGAAGAGCCGGTAAGAAACTCCATAGATATACAGGTCGGATGGTTTTGACTTTCGGCATAACATTTCATTTTAAACAGGAAGAATTCCCAAAGCTGCGAAATCAATCAAACAAATTACCTATTAGTCAACCAAGACAAATAGACAATTAGCTGATACGTGGTTTACCTGCTCGTTTACCACGCATACTTCTCAGTATCATACATTTCGCCCTCCTTACCCCATGTATTTGCTGATGGTGACATGTTTCACGATTGTCTAAATATATTGGTCAACTAGTAGAATCAACTTTTGTCCTTTCCAATCGTTGTTTACACAAAAACTTAATTACACGCTCTAAATATCATTTCAAATTCTTTTGAAGTATAATAATGAATAACACACAATTTATGAACGAACACAAAATATTATTAAGAATTACAATCATAATAACGACAAATACTTCGGTAAATTTTCACATAATTGAACTTTTGTACAAAAAGGGGTCGATATAACTTACAATACACAAAGTTATATTGACATAAAAGATCAAAAGAAATCATAGATTCGTAATACGTACAGTCGAGTGCATGACAGTGGTAGCACTTGAATTAGAAAACCGCCCTTACTGCTTACGAAATAAAGGCGCTGTCAATGTCAAACTGTTACCACTGACATGCGGTCGACCATACATTACATTAAGGAGTTATATATATTTTATGCCCTTGTACTTATTAATTATTTTGTGAAACTGATAGATTTAATATTAAATATTTGACATCAGAACTCGAGTGTGTCAATGCCAATTTATGATGAAGGGTATTTGAAGTTTTGTAACCTTATTTTATGTTGTTGTTGTGATCAACTTTCGTATAATATTGTGATATCTATGGATTTATTTATCAGTTTCACGGGTTTTGCATAATGCCAAAGTTTTTAACACTTCACCTCATATATAATTTATTAAATCGAAAATCAGACTGCAATAAATTACCGTGCTATTTTACATATACTTATCAGAATAATGTCTACACTTTATACATTTGTCAGTCAGAAGAAAATTAGTTTGATAAAGAAACTTAAACCCTGGTAAAGCATAAAAAGGCCGGATGAAAAAAGAACGAATTCATTTAATTCTATCTTAAAATCAAAATATGGATAAAATCAATAAATTTATAACAATCACTAGCCGATAGCTTAAGCTAAAGCGTTAGAAACTGTAATATACAATTTTAGGACAAACATGAACTGTGGGATGCCCATATAGGAAATATAAACATTTCCTTTCACACCTCAACTTAAATCTATAAAATGTCAAGACTATCTCATGACTGCGACATAACAATATGTAAATAATTGTTATATGAACGTCTTACTTTCACTGAAACTAATGTTGCATTAACAAAGAAAAAAATATTTGACTGTTATGGAGTCTAGATCCAAATATGTAGTAGCAGTATTTGAATAATTTAACTTTTACGGTTTCATGTAATATATATTAAAAAAAAAAATTTATGTTGTGTCGTAACATACTTTGTCTGTGATGTCTTCTTTACTGCCAAAGACAGTTATTTTCTTCTTTAGGGTTGGCACGAGCTACACTTGAATAGTCCATGCCTTGGTGAAAAGATCAGCCAACAAGATGATAGCGAGCTAACTTTTTTTACGTGGACGCATTTCGCAAAGGGAAGCCGGAGTCAGGGGGTCTACTCCCGTTTCACGATATTCGATAAATCGTACGATTCATCGCACAATTTGCTACTCCGCTCAACCATCGTTCCCTTATCGCATGCGATGATCGTGTTTTGACGTTTGTTTTTCTCATATCCGGTAAATTGTATACGACTATGAACCGTAGTCTATCTTAATTGTGCCTATCTTTATTATGTAAGTATCATATCAGTCGGAACGAAAGTTCGTACTTCGTTTGTCGTTCGTAAAACGCGAGTAGACCTACTGTATCGGACTCTTCCCGACTAAAACCACCACGGTGTTCCTCTAACCACTTTTTGCTGGGGGCCTGGTATAGGCTCTGTATTCTGCTACCACCTCCGATAGGTCCCGGCTCGCCTCTAGCAAACGAGCCCCTTCTCCCCGTGTGGCCTAACATCGGCCGCACCCATCCGTCCAGCGCACGTGGAACTCTGCGCACCACCGTCACGGGCCTTGAAAGCGGATGGCGGGGTAGTCCCCGAGCCTGACGCCCGTAGCCGTAGACCCACTACTAGGGTGGCTAGAGGTCAGCGTCCTGCAGCACACAGTCCGTCTCCTGCGGGTATGAAGAGAGGTCGTCTCTTCTCGAACCCTCTCTGCCGAGCGAGGCTGACGGCCCAGAGTGGCCCAGACTTACTTTGTTAGTTTTGTAACTCCTGGAATACAACCAATGAAAAAAGGATCGTATTGATTGGAACAGTATAGCCCCTAGGCACAGCATCGGTCAAAGTTTTAAGAAAAGCTCAACATTTTTGGACCTTCGATTCTGACGGGCAAGAATGAACTACTTTTTATCATACCTTTGCACCACATTCATGTTAATTTTATTGTTCACCAGTCTTAACCCACCAAGATTAGTAAAAACTGAAAATCAGTGAAAAAAAAAAAGATTTACGGTCCATTTTTTATTCGTCCGAGTTTACGGTTTTGTGTGTAAACATTGGATCGCCAATTCAGCGTGAGATTAAAATCTCTCAGATAAACATCTCTTACCCCTTTCCAAGAACAGACTAATTTATCAAAAATAGTCCAGCATCCGCTTTCATATCACGTCGGCGCCGTTGCGGCATCCGATCCGTTGCACGTGACTGGCTCACAACTATTCCAAGATTATTCGATGAATATGTAGCAGAAACTGCATCTTTGTGGAGCAGGGGAGAGGTAGAAAATATTGAGGGCATCTTAGTTAATCAGCTGTGTTGGCTAGCTGTAGTATAGTATAGTATCCGTTAACGGGCTGGTGTCCGCAAATCCACGTCTAAACGTGTCTTTTGCCTACGGGTGGGAATTTACTCGATCCACCCCAACTCCTCAAAAATGGCCAGCAACGCCTTGGTGATGCCAGTGATCTCTCTGAGGGTACCTGGGTTACCGAAGTACTTGGCCCTGTATGTGGTGACCTCAGGGCAGTCTAGAAGCACATGGGCTGCTGTCTCGTTTTCCACCATGCAGGCTCTGCACAGTGGGTTGTCCGTAACACCTATGACAAAGAGACGTTTGTTAAAGGACCCGTGGCCAGTTATAGCAGCTGTGACTGTACGCAGCTGTTGTTTTGACAATCGGAGGGATTGTTTCATCTTCTAAACCTCTTGCATCCTTTTCTTCACCTCTAACGTTGATTTACTGATCAACATTATACTCAAGTTAGTGAGGCAATTTTTTTTTTTTTTTTGCCTTTCAAGGTTAAACATAGTGTGACGTATGTTAATTTTCCACCAAGTTTTTAACTTTTATACCTATGTTTTACAAATAAATTATTTTGATTTTGATTTTGATTTTAGTTTAATCAATACTACTTGAGTCGTTGCATCGACCAACCTCTATTCGACAAAAAAGCCATCGTTTCTCGATAATCAATATCACTGTTTTGTCGAGCAGTTCTTCTTGTTTAAGATCATGTTCTTGACCTACAACTGATACTCATTCATAATGATTAATTTAAACACTGATTAGTATGCATACTGCTAATTTTAAATTATCATATGGCGTTGCGTGACGGAACCGCGGTCGCGTGTGCCATATTGTCAGGAAATTGTGTGTTTGCTTGTTTGCATGTCTGGTCATGAGTTCCTTTCAGAAACCATATTATTATAATTCTTTTATGTCAAGGTTGTTGACATTGAGTGTCTGCTAAAATTACTGGCTGGTGTAGGGTAACTGATGGTGCCCTCAAATTGCGGTGATGTCCCAAGTGTGCCCGGATATCACCGAAGAAGATTCTATACAGGAAGAAGGAGGTCTGAAAGTGGGCCGCGAATGCCATGCATTGTAGTTCTCGCGACTCATCTACCCTAGGCGAGAGTAGGCACACGGCAGAATTTTTAGTTGGTGCGACCTTCACATATCTACACTGCCGCCTCCCCGGGTAATATGGCATGCGGTAGGCATTTTCCCGTCTCTAAAAAAATGGTAATTGATTTTATAGTTTTGGTTCTGTTATCAGAGACACACTTATGAAGTTATAGCAGTCATCACGCCCATGTTCTAGGTGCTAGAAGCCTCTGAGTCCTTTCACGGCATTACCGTTACCTTTTGATTACGGCCCCCTATAAATCGATTCGATTGGAGCTTTTATTTTGTTCGTATATTCTCTTTCCTTTGTTCTTTAGTCTTCTTTTTTATACCCTCTGGTATGGTCGACTGTACTACCGCCGTAACTATTTTTGCCACCAAACTGATACTTGCATTACTGTGTTCCGGTACGAAGGATGCTGGTGATATTACAATCATATGAGACTTTTCATATTTAGGTCTTAGTTTGGTGAACGTGATTTACAATACCATTTAGGCAACAGTGGGCCTTTAGCTCGTTTCGCAGTCTCAACCTTTTCACTGCCATGTTATAAAGTTAAAAGCGGGCTATTAGCTCAGCTAAGCGACGAATTCATCACATTATTGGGATTAAACTATAAAAATTCACAACATTACCGTTCTAAACATGACATAAATAATTCATAACTACATACGTTTTCAATTTCGATAATCCACGTAATCCTGTGAGCATCTCCATAGTTTCCGATCACTTTCGTTTTCGTTCACCTTACGTCAAAACTTTCGCTCTATGGTGTTATAATGCTGGTATCTCGAGTAGCCTACCAAATATTACGTCAATGGAGGCAGAGATGATTTATTAAATTCGGTAGGCCGACTTGACAGATTCGTATTCATTTAAATTGGTTGATTTATTGTTTAGTCGCTTTCGAGATTTTTGATAATCTAAGATATGGATGCCTTGCGGTATTAAGTCCGCCTTGTATGTACGTAATACATGTTCCACTTTTGTGCATTAAATAAATAAATAATACGGAAGTATGCATAATATAGATTAGTTTGATTATTTCTTGTTTTAACGGTGAAGGAAAACATCGTGAAGAAACCTGCATACCTGAGAGTGCTCCATACAGTTCTTGATTTCTTGATGGAGTGTGTCGTCTACACTACTACTACTACTACACGACGACAACGACGGTTTACGATCTATTCCATTTAATTCAACTATAAGTTCAATCAGTTGAACTAATTGGACAAAAATATTCCAACTAGTAGGACAACTTTCTAAGTAATGGTTAAAAATTACCTGCAATTTGAAATAAATGGAATATCGTTGTTCAATAAGTTCAACTAAAAATAACTTTAAACAAAACGGGGTTTTCATAGTTGAAACTAATGAATGTGGTGCAAAACAAATGAATGTCGTAAAAACAAATGAACGTCGTAAAAAACACATGAATGTCGTAAAAACAAATGAATGTTGTTAAAACATTTGAATGTCTTAAAAAAACAAATGAATGTCGTAAAAAACAAACGAATGTCGTAAAAAAACAAACGAATATCTTAAAAAACAAATAAATGTTAGACGAGCCTTTTTCGGCATTTACATTGGTACATTGGCGCATTGGTACAATGGTGCAATGGTACAATTGTGCATTGGTACAATGGTGCATTGGTACAATGGCGCATTGGTACGCATGGTTACACATCAAGCTATAAATATCCAGTATAAGCTGACCTCGCATCCAACGGAAAACCAATACAATACGAGGTCAGCTTATACTGGATATAAATTGCTTAATGTGTAGACGGCTAATTCTACGTGTACAATGGCGCATTGGTACAATGGTGCAATAGTACAATGGTGCATTGGTACAATGGTGCAATGGTACAATGGTGCATTGGTACAATGGCGCATTGGTACGTACGGCTGCACATGTAGCTATACATATCCAGTATAAGCTGACCTCGCATTCTACGGAAAACCAATACAATACGAGGTCTGCTTATACTGGATATGTATAGCTTGATGTGTAGCCGTGCGTACCAATGCGCCATTGTACCAATGCACCATTGTACTAATGCACTATTCTACCAATGCACCATTGTACCAATTTACCACTGTACCAATGTACCATTGTACCAATGCACCATTCTACCAATGCACCATTGTACCAATGCACCACTCTACCAATGCACCATTGTACCATTGTAAATGGCGAAGAAGGCTCGTCTAACATTCATTTGTTTTTCACGACATTAATTTGTTTTTTACGACATTCATTTGTTTCACAACATTCATTTGTTTTTCACTACATTCATTTGTTTTTCACGACCTTCATTTGTTTTTTACGACATTCAGTTGTTTCACAACATTCATTTGTTTTTCACGATATTCATTTGTTTTTCACGACCTTCATTTGTTTTTTACGACATTCAGTTGTTTCACGACATTCATTTGTTTTTCACGACATTCATTTGTTTTTTACGACATTCATTTGTTTCACAACATTCATTTGTTTTTCACGACATTCATTTGTTTTTACGACATTCATTGGTTTTTCACGACATTCATTAGTTTTAACTATGAAAACCCTGTTTTGTTTAACGTTATTTTTAGTTGAACTTATTGGACAACAGTATTCCATTTATTTCAACTTTCAGGTAATTTTTAACCACTAAGCGAGGTATCTGAGTTAACTAGGCCGCTGAGCACTTATCCGTCTGTCTGCCTGTCAGAATCAAAATATACTTATTTGACTTTTATACCAATATAAGACATTAGCTCAATACGTACGTTTATTTTTCTCATTTAATTTATAATTTAGGGCGGACAGGTTGAACTTTTCGTTCCTGTTTATCCACAGACAGATCGACAGAACAAGGGGACAGACCAGAATAATTTCAAGGAAAATATGTACCTACCTAGGTGTTCCACGGATAAACCCGATTACCCCAGAGTACATCTAGGTGTACCACGGGTACAAAGAGTTAACCGTGGAACACCTAGGTGTACCACGGGTACAAAAAGTTTACTGTGGAACACCTAGGTGTTCCACGGGTACAGGAAGTTAACCGTGGAACACCTAGGTGAACCACGGGTACAACGAGTTACCCGTGGAACACCTAGGTGAACTACGGGTACAAAGAGTTACCCGTGGAACACCTAGGTGAACTACGTAGGTGGACCACGGGTAAGCAACCGTTTTCTTAAATAAAGTGTTATTACTGACTTGTGGTTGACTGTACAGAACTTTACAATCCGTTTATGACACAGCTTAAATTAATAATGTTGTTCATAAAACGATTTCCATGAATGGTAAGTAGTTTAATTTCTATTAACTCATTAGTTTGGGCGAAAGTGGTTTAATTGGAGATAAAAGGTTGTAATTATTTATTTAAAATTTGTATATGTCTGAATAAACTGAAACACTAGTTTTCTTAAATAACAAGGTAATTGCTGTTAAAGAGTGTTTTGTTAACACGTCGTGTTTATCTTGTTAAAAGATGTTCAGAGTTTAAGGAAAACATAATTTGCAATAAACATTACATCACGCCTGTATTTCCCCGAAGGGGTAGGCAGAAGTGTATAGTACACCCAAATTTCGCTAGTTATGTTCATGTTTGTTATGTTTATTTATTTAGTTGTGAAATAAATTAATCTCGTTTCCTTTACAATTATCACACGATATAAATATAAGTACATGAACAAGGATTATAATCTACTATATATAATTTTTCTTACTATATATACGTCCGTGTGGTGCCGGACGTAAAGAATTGCACCACCCTATATCTTCTCATGGCTGTCGTATAAGGCGACTAAGGGATTCACCAGAGGATGGGCAGCAGCGTGCTCTGAGTATTTAACCAACCAACTGTGATCGCCAACTCGCCTGCCAAGCGTGACGATTATGGCATATCTCCCCAAATTGCTTGGGGAGGCCTATGTCCAGCAGTGGATGTCTTTCGGCTGAAATGATGATGATGTTGACATGACAAATAATCAATCACACGAAAGTAAGTCGGGAATATTAAAGAAAATCATAATTGGTGTTGATTCTCTTTCTTGTTCACAAACTAAACTTGTTTTAAAACGATCGCTCACTTTTTAACCGACTTCAAAAAAAGGAGGAGGTTATGTATTCGGCGGGTTTTTTTTTTTTTTTTTTTTTTTTTTTTCATGTATGTACACCGATTACTCCGAGATGTATGAGCCGATTTGCGTGGTTGTTCTTTTATTTGGTAGAGGAAGTTCGCGCGGTGGTCCCATATAAATTTTATTGACTTAGGTCGAGTAGTTTTTGAATCAGCTTCAATAAATCAGTTTAATTTAGCTTCGCTTACCTAGATGATCTACTAATAGTTTCGTTTTTCTGTGAATTCTCAACTAAAAAGTATGAAATAAAAACTTTTTAACAAAAAAAACAAAACCGACTTCAAAAACCTTAACTAAAAAGTAAAAAATAATCCTTGTATGTATTTCAAAATCTTAACATAAACCAAAATTTTGAAGGCGGCGCGTGTTTTTCATGTATGTTCGCATAAACTGTTTTTTACTATAGATAAACGCTCGACAGTACATTATATTTACATGACGCAAAGGGACAGTCACGCGCCACCTTCAAAATTTTGGTTTATGTTAAGATTTTGAAATACATACAAGGATTATTTTTTACTTTTTAGTTAAGGTTTTTGAAGTCGGTTTTGTTTTTTTTGTTAAAAAGTTTTTACTAATAGTAGATACTGGAACGATTGAGTAAAACACCGGTTGGAGACTAACTGATTTATTGAAAAAACACATGTACCGACATTTACGAAAACCAAACATTTTATAACTACCCCATTTTCCCCCCTTTAAATTACAAAACATTTTTCTTATTTCTATTGTATGCACGCAAAGCTCGATCTGATATACCGGCACGGGGCGGGGATTGAGACTCTTCCGCCTGTACCTGAGATACTGAACCTGAAGGTTCCACTGTGGGCTCCTTCCCAGTCTCCTCCGTCCCGGCCCCGTCCGATGCATCAACATATTCATCGGCTTCCACACAACCATTTTTAGAGTTACTTTCGTCAGACGATGTTCCTTTACTTGTGCGCGTCAGTGAGTAACGGTTCTTAACTGAAATTAATTGATCTTGGTGTCTGCGCCATTCACAGCCATCCCCCATATTTACTTTAAATGAAACCGGTCCCGTTTTGTCAACCACTTTACCTTCCGTCCACTTACTTCCCTTCACTGAATAATTGCGTGCAAGAACAGGATCACCAACCATAATATCTCTGTGTGTGCCGCCTGCGTTGGCTATCTGTCGGTCCTGTGCCGTGCGCACTACCGCGGCCACATCGGGCCGTACCGCGTCCAGTCGGGCTCGCAAACGACGACCCAGCATAGCCACCGCCGGCGACACGCCCGTCGTGGCGTGCTCACAATTACGGTATTGAAATAAGAATTTGCTCAGTGCCTTAGATACATTTTCACCTTCATGCAAAGCTCTTTTAATTACTTTTTTTACAGTTTTAACTGCGTTTTCTGCGGCCCCGTTCCCTTGAGGGTGGTACGGCGCCGAAGTTACGTGCCTGATACAATTATTATTACAGTACGTCTTAAAATCCAATGAAGAAAATGGTGGGCCATTGTCTGTCACGAGTTGTGAGACTAAACCAAAACGGGCAAATATAGACCTTAAAGCCAAAATAGTGCTTTCAGCATCCGTACGCTTCATGGTTACGACTTCTAACCACTTCGAATGGGCATCTACTAAAATTAAATATTTAATTCCGGACAACTCCGCGAAGTCCGCGTGGACGCGTTGCCAGGGATGGAGCGGGAACTCCCACGGGTGAAGCGTAGCGCGCGCGTGCGCGTCGCGCACCACCCGACAAGCCTCACAATTCCGGCACACATTCTCAATGTCTTGATCTAGACTAGGCCAATAGATATAGTTTCGCGCTAAATTTTTCATTTTAGTGATACCCAAATGACCTTCATGAACTTCTTCTAGGAGTCTTTGACGTAAGGATGACGGAATTATGATTCTGTATTTATAAATCAAGCAGCCTAAATCTGTGACAATTTCCTCTTTACGCGCAAAGTACGGTTTTTCCGCCTCAGAACTTGCAGTCGATGGCCAACCAAACATAACATAACCGAGTATCTTACTTAACAATGCATCTACATTTGTTTCTTTACGAATATCTTTAAAATTAATAGGTAAACAATCTTCTACTAAGTTAATATAACTAATGGCTTCGGATGGGCGGGGCTCCAGTGCCAGCGGTAAACGAGATAACGCGTCAGCCGGGCCATTGCTGGTCGAACGGACGAACTCCACTGAAAAATCATAAGCAGCTAGTCGCGCGGCCCACCGCTGCAGACGGCTAGCAGCCGTTTGCGGTATGCCGCCTTTAACGCCGAATATAAAACTTAACGGCTGGTGATCAGTGCGTAACACGAACTTTCTTCCAAATAGGTATTGATGGTGTCTTGTAATACCAAAATATATTGCTAAAGCTTCCTTATAGAGTTGACTATAGTTTTTTTCAGCCGGATTAAGTGTTCGTGAAACGCAGCTGATCGGTCGTTCAGAGCCATCAGCATAAAGATGTGAAAGAATAGCCCCCAGGCCATAACTGCTACTATCAACTGAGAGCACTAGCGGCCGCCCCTCCTCATAATGCGCCAACACACGCTTACTTAATAATGCTCGCTTGGCATCTGCAAATGCCCCAGCACACTGAAAATCCCACGACCAAAGAGCCTCCTTTTTCAAGAGTAAGTGCAAGGGATGCAATAAGGTGCTTAGATTAGGAATGAATTTACCATAGTAGTTTAACAATCCTAGGAAGCTCTTTAGTTGTGTCACATCACTTGGTTCAGGCGCATTTTTAATCGCCTCAATTTTATTCGGGTCCGGATGCAACCCCTCCTTATCAATAATAAAACCTAAGTATGTTACACTTTTTTGTAAAAATTGACACTTATTTAATTTTACAGTTAGGCCCATTTGTTGTAATCGTTCGAGTACAACCCTCAGATTGCGTAAATGTGTATGTCTATCCCTACCAGTCACACAGATGTCATCCAAGAACACGACTGTACCCGGTACGCCACGGAGCGTCTCCTCCATCAGTTTCTGGAATTGTTCTGGTACGCACGACAAACCATAAGGTACACGGCGGTATACAAACGTACCGACATGTGTCGTAATTGCAGTAAATCGCTGTGAGGCCTCATTCAATAATACCTGTTCATAAGCATGCCGAAGGTCAATTTTTGTATATTCTTCTCCATTACTTAAATTAGCAAACAACTCTTCGATCCGCGGTAGTGGATAAAATTCACGTTTTAATCGCGGATTTATGGTGATTTTGTAATCACCACAGATTCTTATTTCACCGTTGGATTTTACAACAGGTACTATTGGTGTGCCAAAATCTGAATGTTCAACTCGATATATCGAGCCATCGCGCTCGAGCCGCTCGAGCTCGCGCTCAATCTTCCCCCGCAGCGCGAGCGGCGCGGGCCGCGCGCGCACGTACACACCGCTGCTATCTGTGAGCTGTAGACGCAGCGTTTTCTTACACGTACCTAATTTATCACTAAACACTCCAGGAAACTCTACACGAAGTCGGTTCACAAATTGATCATCCAAAATTTCGTTAATACTTATTTGATTAATTTTTAACGCTCTTAACCAATCTCGACCGAGTAGGGGCCGACCCCCGCCTCTGATAATGTACAACATTAAGTTATTAGCCGAAACATTATTTAACGTAACGTTTACTAACAAATAACCAAGAGGCTCAATTCGTGAACTATGTAAAATAATATTATCGGGATTAATATGTTTACATTGAAATAGTTGTTTGTAACAATCCTCATTAATCGCCGAAATCCGGCTACCTGTATCAATCTCACAATCCAAGAAAACGTCGTCGATCTTCAGCTTAATAAAATAAGGTTTGTTACCTTGCGAAGAAATATGTAGGTTGTAAAATTCGTCCTCCGAACTTTCGTCCATGAAGTTTTGCCGCCTGGAGTAATAATTAACACTGTCACGATTACGCACATCACCTCTTTTGCACATCACCTTTAAGTGACCGCGCTGATTACAACTATCACAATTGTAGTTGGCAAACCGACACTTATCTGCACGGTGCGCCTTGCCGCACCGCCAGCAGGCCGAATCCGTCCGGCGCGCGACACTTGCCCCCGCAGCCGGCTGCGCTGCCCGCGGGCCCCCGCCGTCGCGCCGTCCCCGCACTGCATGCAGGCCTTCGCCCGCCTCGCCGCTCGCACCCGAGGCGCCTGACACTGGCGCCGCACTCGCGCCGCACTCGCGCCGCTCACCTCCGCGTGCCTGTCCGTGGCCTCTAATGCCAGAGCTAGCTCCACCGCTTTACTGTAGTCAATATCTTTTTCAGCAAATATTCTAGACCTCATCACGTCACTTGCCAGCCCCGAGACAAACTGGTCACGAAGGTTTTCCTCTAATTTGCTACCAAAATTACATGTCGCTGCTAAATGTTTCAACTGTTGTAGGTATTCTGTTAGTGGTTCACCTGGTCGCTGTTTACGTAAACGGAAAACATGTCTTTCGGCTATTTCCGACCGCTGTGGCTCAAGATGGTTGGTCACCAAATTCACCAACGTGTCAAATCCTTTGGTCTCTGGATGGTCCGGTGCACAAAGGTCACACATAAGGGCGTAGGTAGCCTCGCCAACCACCGTGATCAACATCGGCACTTTCAATTCCTCCTTCACTTCATTTAATAATATAAATTGCTTTACTCGTCTGATATACGCCGGCCATTGTTTCGAGTTGAGGTCAAATGTTTCAATTTCCCCAATCGGCATGTTGCACTTTGACAATATATCACTATTAACGAATACTAACACGATATTAACTATAAATTCCGCCGATCAACACGCGTATTATTGTTTTTATCCCATCCTCGTCGCCAGTGGAACGATTGAGTAAAACACCGGTTGGAGACTAACTGATTTATTGAAAAAACACATGTACCGACATTTACGAAAACCAAACATTTTATAACTACCCCAGATACAAGAAAGGAATGGCAACAATTTTAGTGCTGTCAAATTAGTTTACGTGTTACAGTTCTTCGCATTTTAGTCGGCACGTTCCGAGATCACGACTAAACTTGTGTAAACATTTTAATTCCGACTTATTTGACGGCACTAAAATTGTTGCCATCTTTTTCTTGTATTTACTATTAGTAAAAGAGAGCGATAATTTAAAGTGAATTTAGTTTGTAAACAAGGAAATCTCAACGTTTTCCCGCCCGAAGCTTGTCGCACATGAAGACTCTAATCTTGTAAATTTCTAGGTCTAAAATGTACTACCCAGAAAAATGTACTGTAAAAAAATATAAAAAAAACATTTGTTTTGATAAACCGGCTTTTCTACTGTAGCTAAAAATAAGGCTAAAAACAAACACGAAGCAGTTACACTATCTTATAATCTTATAACCAGTAGTGCACGCGATAGGAATCTCAAAAGAATGGTTCTACACAAAACTGGAACTAGGTCTTCTCATGGCCGTGAAAGGGTCATTGAATGGCCACTATTGTGTGAATCTATTTTGTACGTACGCTTGATCTCACGTTCTTGTCATAAAACTAAACAGCTGCAGTATCAAAGCGTTTATTTTTATATTTTTGTGGGAAAATGAGTGTTTTGAACTGACGTTAAGGTCTGAAGTATTGTCAAAAACACAATATTTCAGTGAATCGATGAATTAGTTTTGCAAGGGTATGATACAAAAGTTCTTATATTTAAATATAATAGTTTCACAAACCTCGGTCACTTTGACACGCAGAAGACGAAAGATAACATTATTTATCTACTTCTTTTAAAGACTCTGTCAGTGACTTGATCATTCAAGTAAAAATATGCCATTAATAGAACACACTCGCATGGATTTTGTATTTCAGAGGTGCTTGGGAATAACTCGCATTTCTCTAACTTGGAAACTTCGCCAGGAAAATACGTTTTTCAAATTATCAGTCATACAATGTCCGCTGTTTTAAATAGCATCTACATTTTGTCCACTCTGGTTCCTTCCTTGATCTTAGTCTTTTTTCTTTCTTTTTAATTACATTTTTCATTTTTAAATCATGAACTGTTCATCAATCTATTCACAATATATTTTTCCATGTCTTTCATGTTTCTTTCATTACTTAAATACCATTTCTATTAAGATTCTGTTAAAAAAAGTACATAAACACTTTGCTGTTTCCAGGTGAGATCAATGTTTGGTAACAGTGACAACACAACAGACCTTATGCTACCAATACTCTTAGACATGGCCAATTTAATACGAAGAGCCGTCAGGTCAGGGAAGGAACCGAGAGAAGTCAAACAACCGTATGAACCAGCACCACCACAGTTACTTAGACGATCTTTCACTGAGGACACAGAATTAGATGACGAACCATTTGACATGGGTATCGAACCCACGACTATACGAAACCGTAGAATCTTTCCAAGGAATTACACTAACAAGGCTTACATTGGAGACAGAATACAGAACACTGTACATAAAGAAATCAATAACATCACAGACACTACAGATACTGTAAGTAAATGTAATGACAATTTTAATGCCAACAACTATCATTAAATTATAAAACAGGTTACGAGGGAATCTCATATGTAGGAAATTATGCCTAGGCAGTTAAATAAAATACAAGTTTAACACGTTCATCAATAATCATAAAATCACTGACCTACACTAACAACTGTGACAACATAAATGTGACTTTAGTGCGATATTACAGTTGGACGCAAACGGTATTGACATTCTTTGAATCTTTTTCAATTAAACGTGAGCCTTGCATCATAAACATTAATATTTTACATTCCTTAATTTTTAACTAAGTAGTTTCCTGAAATAGATTTGACTTTCTGAGATCTCTTTTTTGTAAATTTTTTCCTCTAAGAAAAATACGTTTTTAAAATCCAATCTTAAAATTTTTCAGCAGAACGTAACAACCCCATCAATGACAACGCCAGAACCAACAACTCCAATATCAGTGGTCAAGAGCCAATCAACTATCATGTCACGACTGGACAACGGGACGTTGGACCTGATGGCAGAATCCACGAACCAGACGCTAGCACAAGACCTGCCGGTAGCTGAAAAGCTGAGAGCTTTGAATAGATACACTGATAGAAAAGGTTAGTTATCATCAGGTAAACACAGTTAGTGGAAGTGTTATCAACTCAGCCTATCACAGTCCACTGTTTCACATAGGCCTCTTCCAAGTTGCGCCACAACACTTGGTCCTCTGCCTTCCGCATCCAGTTCCCCCCAGACACCTTCTTCAGGGCGTCGGTCCACCTGGCGGGGGGGCTGCATTTGCCAATTCGCGGTCTCCACTCTAGAACTCGTTTGCTCCAGCGGCCATTGCCTACAAGCTATGTCGGTCACTCCGGTTCTTCTCCGGATTATTTATTATTTATTTTATTAATTTTCCACAAAAGAAACACAAACATTTGGCAGATAGAGTGTAGAACATAAACCAGTTTAGGTTTTTCTGTACACCGCTTGGTCCGTCGACATTCATTACAACAAGATGTGGGTGGGTGAACACGACGCATCGCGCTCGCTCACCCCGTGCAAAAATTCCCAAATACCCTCAATTAATTTATATCTTTACTACTACTATTGAGAAGATTGTACTATTGAGAAGTAAAATAGCAGATTGCTTACAAAAACACAGCATGTTTCAAGATAATCTCGTTACGGAAGTGTTATGAAGTGGAATTTTATTTTGGCACCAGAAGGTTAGTGACCGCAAAGCCAGATCTTCAGTGACATTGCTGCATGTCATCGATCTGATGTATGAGCTTTTGTGAATGGAAGGTGTCCTTGACATTTGATAGCTTTGTTTGAACCTGTTGCATGAGTTAATGTTTAAATCAAAATGCTGATTTTGGGAATAAAACTACTTGCCATTGCACAAGTTGTGATTTGAAAGAAAACTTTCTGATCTTTCAACCCAACACATTACACCTACTTACAAAATATAATTTAGGGGTTATACAAGCACCTGTTGCAGTTGAAACTGTTCTCACTAGAAGAAGAAAGTAAATGAGGTCATTCCAAATTTATAACAATGAAATTGAAACTAAAATCTAATATCCTTTTCTATTTGTATTTTCCAGGGTCTCCGTTCCGCCGTGGCACCTACCAACCGAAACCCCCATCACTAGCCCGCCGCACAACTCCTGAACCTGCTGCTCCAGCGCCACCATCCATTCCTAGAAGAAGACCGACTCCTGCGAGAAAACTCCCTACTTCAGTAGCAGAGTCAAATAAATGTGAACTGTTCACAAATACCTTATGTCTACATTCTGATGACTATCCAACGTAAGTAGCTGGATTGTGTTTTACAATAATTTAAATTGCATTTAGCATAAAAAAATTACCTTTTTTGGCAGTCGCGGTGTTTAAATACCAATACACTGATACTGAAATACTGATTCTATATTCAGCCACAGTATATGGGGTTATTTATTTTGATAAGGTTGGAATCCGACCTCGGCACAGTTTAGGAAAAAAGCTAGGTAAGAAGGGAGCATCAAAAGTAATGGAATTAACTAATGAGTTATGACAAGATCAGTTATGCTGTTTTTATAAGGGCTCAAAAGTTGGGCTTAGAGATAAAATACGAGAATATCATCCAGGATTTATACACTGTAATAAGGTGACCGTTATAATGATAATCTATTTTATGAAAGCTATGTTAGGAGATTGTGTCCCCTCCGTGCCTCGGAGAGCACGTTAAGCTGTCGGTCCCGGTTGTCATACGAATATCTATGGCAGTCGTTACGGGTAGTCAGAAGCCTGAAAGTCTGACAACTGGTCTAACCTCCGAATGTCAGTATTACCCAGTAACTGGGTTGCGGGGGTCTGATGGCAGTCGTTCCGTGTAAAATACTGATGTTCAGCCGCATCTGGCTAGACTGGAAGCCGACCCCAATATAATTGGGAAAAGGCTCGGAGGATGATGTTAGGAGATTGTGTGCACAAATTAAGATTGTATTCAATGATGTCATAAATTTTCTTCTACCGCGGGTTGTTAGCATCATAAGCCTTGTTTTAATAATATCTTAATAATTCACTATTGGTGGTGTGGTCTAGATTTAATGTTGTTTTTATTGCATTGCATAAGCAAACTTGGCTTAGAGAAATCTGCATAATTATTGGATAAGAACAGGATCTATTTTGTAACTCCAAAATACTATAATCAGCGAATCGAATACATAAACTTCAGTTTAAAATTCTCAACAAGTCCAAGCAACTTCTTTTGAATTTTGAATGGTTTCCCAAAATTTCTTAAACTGGTTTTGAGTTTCAAGCATTGATATTTTGTTGCATAACCAGGATTGTATAGAAAGCAAGAGTAATGTGTTAGCGAAAGTGATTCTCTTGGTGTGTCGTGTGGTTTGCGAATGTCATGTAATTTTTCCGAAACGATCTGCGTGACCGTTATTATTATGAACGAGGTGTGAGTTCGAGTATGTGAGGTTTACCTCTTTTTTGTTGTTATGGGCAATTCATTACATTTCATTTTCTACAAAAATAAGGCTTACTCGTATGATAGGAAAATTGTGACACCTAAATGTAATCTTTGAAGTTGCAATAAAATGTGTTGGTAAATTTTTTCCTTTATTATTTAATGATGTAGTTTATTTAATGAATGGAATTCAGTTGTCTGAAGTATTTGACAAATTGTTTTCTAAAAACCCAATAGTCATTTGCGCCTTACTTTTGATCGTCGTAACAGTTAAATTAATGTACCTAATGTCTTCATTGTCTACATCGAAATAATGTTACAAAACCCACAAAAAATCTTTGTGCTTATGAAGGGATTCATAAAGAGTGCATCTTACATAACAATAATAGATGAGTCTGTTTGTTTTTCTTCGACAACCAATTATATTGTCTACGGTCTTGAGTCATTAAACCATCGAAACGTAACGAATTAACCTTGAAGACGGATCTGCATAACGATTTCTAGGAGCCACTGTCTTAATTGATTTAAATTTCTATGGTAATGGTAATATCAATTTACTTTTTAAAATTAATCATAGCATCTGATAAGAAAATTTTCAATTCATCAATGAACCTATTAATGTTCGTAAGCCTCAAGCACTAAGAAAAACATCCTCTTTTTTAAATTCACAGTAGGTTGCGAAGTAAACTAAATGGCACACAAAAAACCGGTAGGTATTTGGTAAATTAATAATTATTTATATTCGTATCATCTAAATATATAAAACAAAGTCGGGTTAGTTACACCATTTATAATTCAAGAACGACTGGACTGATTTTAATGAAATTTGGCATACTGATAGAACATAAACCGGATTAACATATAGGCTACTTTTTATCCTGGAAAGATGAAATGTTCCCGAGAGATGCGCAATAAACGACATTCACGCGGGCGAAGTCGCGGGTATAAGCTAGTAATTTATAATAATGATAGATAATAAAGAAAATATACCTAATAAAGATAAATATTAAAATCAAAGATTCAATTAACCAACTATTAGATGCGACTTGATACGAGTAAATAATTTTAGCATAAATAACGTGTAGAAAATATAAATCAAACTTCTGATGAGAATTATTATAATACTCTGTGGTATCTGTGGATTAATTGTATGTCGCGGGTAGGCCGCTAATTAATAAACAGTTGGTTCGTCGACTTGACCTTTCATTGTGTTTCTCTCCTGATAATAACCCATAAACACTACTGGCGACGAGAAAAAAATAAAATAAAAATGCCGATCGGAAAAATTGAACAATTTGATGTGTCCAGCAAAAAGTGGTTGGCTTACATTCGACGCGTGGAACAGTTTATGGCGCTCAATGAAATTAAACCTGTGTTACAAGTGGCTACATTAGTGACGTTAGTGGGTGAAGCTACTTATGATCTAATGTGTGATCTTTGTGCGCCTGACAATCCGGAGACTAAAAGTTTTCAGGAGTTAGTGAAGATAGTTGGCGACCATCTCGAACCAAAGCGTTCTGAGATAGCAGAGCGGCATATATTTAGAATGAGACGTCAAAATAGCGGTGAAAGTCTGAGCGATTATTTGCAAGTTCTCAAACATCTGGCCAGCACGTGCAACTTCAAGAGTTGTCTCGAAGAAAACTTGAGAGATCAATTCGTGTCTGGTCTTGTGAGCGATGACATGAGGTCGCGGCTATTCGCCGAACCAACGTTGACGTACAAGCGGGCGGTGGAGTTGGCGTTCGCACTTGAAGCAGCTGACCGGCACGCGCAAGCGAGCGGGATGACGGTCATACCGACAAGTTCCGGGACGGCCGAGCCGATGCACCGGCTGGCGACTGCACGAGGGCGCGCCGCGCCTTCCAGCAGCGGCAGCAGCATCGAAGGAATGCGCTCTGTTTCCGCGCCCGTGGGCAATATGCAGCGCACTTCACAGCAATCTTGTTGGCGATGCGGAAAGGGGCACCGAGCCATTGTGTGCCGTTTTAAAAATTATACCTGTGACGTGTGCGGCCAAAAAGGTCATCTCAAAGTGATGTGCAAGCGTAATCCCCGTCAGGGCGAGATGTGCTCGTCGAAGGGAGGGCAAAATTATATTAATAATAGTGATAGCGATTTGGAGTCGGATTTGTATAACCTTAACGTGTGTAATAATAGTGATCGGCCATTTAATGTGTGCGCGAAAGTAAACGGCAAGGCGATAACGTTCGAGCTGGACACTGGCAGTAAGTTGTCTGCGATTAGTACCTATTCTTATGATGAATATTTCAAGACGTTACCGCTTATCGCTAAAGATGTTTGTTTACATTCGTATAACGGTACTCGGATTGAAGTGGTCGGTTATATTTTAGTTAATGTTGAGATCGGGACACACTCGGCGGGAAATTTAAAATTGTTTGTTATTAAGAATGGCGGACCTCCTTTAATGGGTAGGTCTTGGTTAGGTAAATTAAATATTGATAAAATTAAAATTAACGAAATGATTTTAAATCTATCAGATGACAAATTAGTGGATAGCTTGAAAAGTGAATTTCCCACCGTGTTTACCTCTGGTCTTGGGACATGTACCAAACAACTTTCGTTAAGATTGAGCGACACGACCCCCATTTTTATAAAAGCAAGATCATTACCGTTGGCATTACGTAAGCCTGTTGAATTAGAACTGCAGCGACTCGAGGCAGAGGGTACCATCCGTAAGGTAGAATACTCAGATTACGGGACACCAATTGTACCGGTCATAAAAAAATCGGGTGAAATACGAATCTGTGGGGATTACAAAGTCACAGTTAATCCAAAGTTGATTCGCGACCCGTACCCTATGCCACGAATCGAAGAGTTGTTTGCCGCATTAAGTGGTGGCGAGCAGTATTCAAAAATCGACCTTACCACCGCGTACCAACAATTATTTTTAGATGAAAGTTCGCGGGCTTGTAGTGCTATAACAACACATATTGGCACCTTTGTTTATCTTCGCACTCCGTTCGGGTTGACATGCATTCCCGAAAAATTCCAAAAATTTATGGAAGAGACCCTTAGGGGCTTGAAGGGTACTGCGGTATTTTTGGATGACGTCGCGGTGACGGGCGCCACCAGGTCAGAACACATAGCTAATCTGAGAGCTGTGTTGTCTCGTTTAGGTGAGGTTGGTTTGCGAATTAAACTATCAAAGTGTAGTTTTATGAAAGAAAGCATTACTTATTTAGGTTTTATTATTGACAAACAGGGTTTGCATCCAGATCAAAATAAGATTAAAGCTATTGTGGATGCGCCGCCACCAGAAGATCTGACTCAGCTCAGATCATTCCTGGGTATGATTAATTATTATGCCAAATTCATACCGCAACTGAGTACAATTTTACATCCTTTGCATAGTTTATTGCGTAAAGAAAGTGTTTGGGTCTGGTCAGCAAATTGTGATAAGGCTTTCCAAGACATAAAAGCAGCTATTCTAAGTAGTAAGGTATTGGTGCATTATAACCCGAAACTACCTTTAGTGCTTTCTGTAGATAGCAGTTCATATGGTATCGGCAGCGTGTTGTCGCATCGTTTCCTAAACGGCGATGAGCGCCCCATTTGTTTCGCTTCACGTACACTTAACGCGGCTGAAAGATCCTATAGTCAGCTGGACAAAGAAGCGCTCGCGATTATTGCTGGTGTAATCAAACACCATCAATATATTTACGGTCGTCATTTCATTATTAAAACTGATCACAAGCCTTTAACTTTTATTTTTGGCCCAAAGTTTGGATTGCCGCAAACGGCAGCAAGTAGGCTGCAAAGATATGCCACAAGGCTGGCGTCTTATGACTTTGAGATTGAGTTCGTTAAATCGAGTGATAACAGCAATGTCGATGCATTGTCGCGACTGCCGCTGCCGTACGAACGAAAATATTGTGATGAACTGGGTTCGGTGTCATATGTAAATTATGTCGAGGAATCTTTTCCAATCAGCGCAAAAGAGGTGGCTTCATGGACATTGAAAGATGGAGTTTTAAACATTATAAAAAGTTATCTTATTAATGGCTGGCCTTCGAAAATCGTTTCAGACCTAGAAAAACCCTATTTCCACCGAAAAGATAATTTATCTTTAGATCATGGTTGTATTTTATATAATCACCGAGTAGTCGTGCCCGAGTTTTTGAGAAAACAAGTTCTTGGCGAATTACACGAGGGCCATTTAGGGGTAGTTAAAATGAAAAACATAGCAAGAAGTTATGTTTATTGGCCCACATTAGATGTCGAAATTGAGATCCTCGCGAAGGACTGTGGCGCTTGTCGCCAGCAGCGTGACGCGCCTCCACGTTCCTTGTTGCATCCCTGGGAATTCCCAGCACGGCCTTGGCAGAGAGTGCACATTGATTTCGGTGAATTTCAGGGTAAACATTATCTTGTTTCTGTGGATGCTCACAGTAAGTGGATTGAGGTGCAGAAAATGTCTGGAACTAACGCCACGGCGACGATAGGTAAACTCAGGGAATTGTTCGCCCGTTTCGGTCTTCCATCACAGGTAGTAAGTGACGGCGGTCCGCCTTTTAATTCGGCCGAGATAGCAAACTTTTTTAAGAAAAATTTCATTACGCATACGATTACTAGTCCCTATAGGCCAGCGGGAAACGGAGCAGCTGAAAATGCAGTAAAATTAGTAAAGCGCGCCATGAAGAAGGCCGCACATGAGAAGGTTGACGTTGATACGGCAGTCTCTAAATTTCTGTTCCAATATCGGAATTGTGAACACGCGACTACAGGTGTCGCACCGGCTGAAGCGATGCTCGGCAGGCGGCTCCGTGGAAGGTTGGACGTGCTGCGTCCGAGCTCGCAGCGCGCCAGCGAGGAGGCGGCGGCCCGCGCCGCGCGGCACCGGCCCGGCACGGAGCGCCACGCGGCGCCCGGCGACCAGGTGCTGGCCCGGGACTACCGCGCGCGCGCCGACAAGTGGGCACCGGCCGTGGTTACCGCGAGAGAGGCGCCGCTCACATATCGAGTGCGTTGTGCTGACGGAAATGAGTGGAAGAGGCACATTGACCAATTACTACCAGTAGGGAAATCTCGATCCACTTTACGGCACTCCGTGGTTGCACCCGAGGACTCAGATCACGTAAACACAGAGGATACGTTTGAGGACGCAGTCGGGGAAGCTACCGGTACCGACGACGGCCCGAATACGGAAAACCAATTTTTGAAGTCCCCAAAAGACACCTCTAAGGCGTTTTTGGTCCCAAATCGTGAAGTTTTACCGAAACCAGGTCAATTATCAGCTACTTATAAGACTCCTGAGAAGTCACATATGCGCCCAAAACGCGCTTGTACTTTAATTACAAAGAATTATAAGTATTAATCTCAGATTACTTAGTAATTTGTGGTATTATATAGTTTTTTTTAAGTAGTCCAGTTGTTTAAGGAAAAAAAAAGTGTATTACATACTATACTATTATTTTTTTTTCATTTATAATCACAGTTCACTCATAGGCCCCGTATTACTAATAATTTAAATTAAAACAATAACACTAAAAGTTGTTACTAGGTAAGAACATTGTATTACCTTGTATTACTAATAAATTATATTACAAAAATAACACTAAAAGTAGGTACTATAGGTAAGTTAGAACATTGTATATTTGCAGAAGTATATAAACGGTAGTTTTTGTAACTTCATATAATTTTTTGTTTTTTTTTAAGAGGGGACGTGTGGTATCTGTGGATTAATTGTATGTCGCGGGTAGGCCGCTAATTAATAAACAGTTGGTTCGTCGACTTGACCTTTCATTGTGTTTCTCTCCTGATAATAACCCATAAACACTATTATTCCATCTATTTATGGTGGATCTTGAATTTTTTATTCGTTCTGGATTGAAATTTAAATAAGCATAAAAATATGGTTTTACCGATATCATCAACATATCAAAATTTCCATCAGTAAGATATTTGGCAAATGCCATACCAAATGGAATTATGTTAATTATTTTACAGTATTTTACTTCTATTATATAAAGAACACGCAGACTGCATGTAGGTATCATTTGATCGTAAAAATATTTTGTAATTCGTAAAATGGCCAACAACTTTCTAAATGCTGCTTTAATTTTAAATATCCTTTAGTTTATGGTCGTATATCTTATATTTATATGTTTTCTCTTTTTAGAACCAAATCTAGGTAGCTCAAAACATTAAAAAAGTTATGTAATCTATTTTTAATCATCCTCGCATTTTTTCCCAGTTTTATTGGGTTAGACACCAGAACCTTTTTTTTTTGAGACCGAGAAATTGCCTATCGCATGTCACACCACCCGGGGAGGTGGCGTGTGGGACTCGCACCCACTAAAAACTCCGCCGTGTGCCTACTCTCGCCTTGGGTGGATGGGCTACGAGAACTGCAATGCATGGCATTCGCAACCCATCCAGCGCGGCCCACTTCAGGGCATATAGGGGAGCCTGCCCGGAGTGACTGCCATCAGACCTCCGCAACCCAGTTACTGGTTAATACTGACATTCGTAACCAGTTGTCAGAATTTCAGGCTTCTGACTACCCGTAATGACTGCCATAGATATTCGTATGACATCCGAGACCGACAGCTTAACGTGCTCTCCGAAGCATGGAGGAGTCTCGATGTGTAACAAAACGGTCACCCATCCACGGTCTGACGGCGGCAAGCGTAGCTTCACCTCGCAGATCGTACAATCCGCGCGTTTATTACTTTTCTAGGAGCCTCTCAATAATCAATTAATTAATCTTATATCGTAATATGTAATTTATTTTTAATATTTGATGGATATTCAATCGCGTTTCAATCAATACTCCGAATACTCGAAGCACAATTAGAATAACTTAAAAAACTGTATAATAATTGAAAACAATGTATCTCTTATTTCAGCGAAGCAATAGTGCAGTCAATACGGCGCAACAAGGCAGCTGCTGCCGCTTTACTTGCTGACTACAGAGATCCAGGAGAAGGCGTCGTTGATGGAGTAACTGCGGCCCAAGAAGCTAAATACAATGAACAGCATTACCTTGTGTCAGATAGGTAAGTTGTCTGATGTTCTTGAAGTCATTGTGCAGATAATAAAACGCAACGAGGTATTTCTTAAAGATTTCCTGGTTGGTTACAGAAATTATAGAGGAGCTTTAGTCGCTGTCCAAAAGTCAAATTACAATGAACAGCATTTTCTTTTATCTCATATAAAAGTTGTATATGACATACTTGAAGTCATAGGGTAGGCAATGAGGTGCAACAAGGCAGCAGTTGCAGCTTTCATAGCTGATTACAGAGATTCAGAAGCTGTAGTTGATGAAATTTCTGTGGCCTAAGAAGCAAAAAACCAGCATTACTACTTGTACTTAGTAAATAAGTTTTGTCTATGATGCACTTGAAGTTATGGGGTACCCAATAAAGGGAAATTATTGATTTAATTTAATGAAAGTATTTGCTGAAGATTTGTTAGGATAATCCAATAAAATCCCTGCAGCCCAAGAGCTAAAATATAATGAATAACATTGCCTTGAATTGAGTAGGTAGGTTATCTATGGGTGATATGCCACTGCTCAAATTTCTTTGTCCAATCCAATTTATTTGATGATCAGTGTTTTTTACATACAACATTTGATGAAAATCATCCAATTTCTTTGATCAAAGTCACATTGGACACAGAAATTTGGCGAGTGGCATACCATCCTAAGACATATTTGAAGCCATTGAGTAGGCAATAGGCGCAACAAGGCAGCAGCTGCAACTTTGATGGCTGACTACAAAGATTCAACAGAAGCTATAGTCGATGAAATTACTGCGGCCCAAAAGACAAAATACAATGACCAGCATTACCTTGTTAAATACAAATAGATAATTTGCCTATAAATAAAATAAAAACTAAAGTATTGTACTGTCAGGCATCGAGACACATACATGTCTATGACATAGTTGAAGCTATAGGGTAGCCAATTAAATTAAACAAGGCATTTGCTGCAGTTCTGCTAGCTGACTATAGAGATTCAGGAGAAGCTGTAGTAAATGGAATTCCTGCGGTCCAAGAGACAAAACACAATGGACAGCGTTACTTTTAATCTCATAGGTAAGTTGTCGATGACAGATTTGAGGTTTGATGGTAGGTAATGTGGTGTAACAAGACAGCAACTGCATTCG
Source organism: Asteroscopus sphinx (assembly GCA_949699075.1). Classification (NCBI taxonomy): domain Eukaryota; kingdom Metazoa; phylum Arthropoda; class Insecta; order Lepidoptera; family Noctuidae; genus Asteroscopus; species Asteroscopus sphinx. Next base: position 1,645,219 of record OX453006.1, read on the forward strand.
AATATTCCTGCGAAAAAGTTGAAATTCCTGCAGCCCAAAAGGCAAAATACAATGACCAAGCAAGCAAGCAAGCAAGCATCAAGGTGGTTTCACACCGGCGAGGCGTGGCGTGGATGGGCCGAGCGAGTATTGAAATTTGTATAGCAAAATTTCAATTCATGTCACGCCCATCTTTGGTGTGAAAGGTCTAGATAGGCGAGGATGTGCGAGGCGAGAATTGAAATATTTGTTGGTACAACATTAAACTTTATGGCTGCATGAATAGAGTATTTACTACAATACAAAACGGTACATCGCGAGCAGGCGCGTGCCGGCGCGTGCTCGCGATGTACATTTTTCGGTGTGAAAGGGTCAGCGAGCTTTCAATTCACGCCCATCCCATCCAATCCTCACCTCGCCGGTTTTAAACCACTTTTACCTTTTTGAAACACCTGCCAGGACACTGAACACTTACTAATAATTCCCGGCTAGCTGACGCTGAACTAAACACACACTCCACACACACACACACACACACCCCGACTCACCCCCATCCATACTCACCCACACCCTATACCATACACACCCCCACCCATACTCACCCACACCCGTCACCCACCCCCATACACACCCTACATACAACCTCAAATCCTCTTTCACTCTATCTCACATCCACTTCTTGCATGATAGCTAATATATTATTTTAATATTGTATCCTAATATTACTATTATCAAATTAAATCAATTAATGTTTTCTTAAAGTGCTTTACTTGTACTGTACCCCATAAGTGGAAGTTCACTGATGCCTGGGATACAGTGTTTTACATTAGTACAGGCACCAACGGTTCAAAATTACTGATAATGCCCTTTTAGTATGTACTACTTAAACTCAAACTCTTAAACTCTTGTAGCTAAGAAATAACTTTTGTCTATGACACACTTATAGATACCATGCCCCTCAGAAAGTATTGCGAAAAAAAGTTTTTATATATGGGAGACTGGCCAGTTATAATGTTTTTCGAAAATATGATTATTTATAAGTAAAAATAAGTAAGTTCCAATTTCAAAATTTCCCTCCACATTTTTTGCGAGTTAATTCAAAGTATTGTGTCTCACTGAAATATGGATCTGCGCCGGGAACATTTTAGAGCTATGATTTTATACGATTTCAAGTGTCGCCTGAAACCGGATGAATCGTACGATAGACTTCAAATGGCATTCATGGATGAAGGCCCTTCCAAGGCAACCGTGTATCGTTGGTATAACGAATTCAAGCGCGGTCGACCAACTTTGGGGGATGACGAAAGAAGCGGTCGCCCTTTGACGGCTGTTACCGAAGAAAACGTGCTTGCAGTGAAAAATTTAATCCAAGACAATAGGCGAATTACATATCAGGAGATTCAACACATATTGAAGATTGGATCGGGAAGCGTTCACGAGATTCTACACAGCCAACTTCGCGTGAGGAGGATAGTATCACGCTGGGTGCCGCACAACCTCACCGATGCTCAGAAGCAGGCCCGGGTGGAATGGTGCCGTGATATGCTTAACAAATTTGAAGCAGGCTCGTCTCGGCGTGTTTACGACATCGTTACAGGTGATGAGTCCTGGATTTATCAATACGACCCAGAAACCAAGCGCCAGTCGACTGTTTGGGTGTTTCAAAATGAGCCAACGCCTACCAAAGTGAAGCGATCTAGAAGCGGGGGTAAGATTTTGATCGCTAGCTTTTTTAATTTGACTGGCCACTTGGTATCAATTCCCTTACGGGATCAAAGAAGCATTAATGCCGAATGGTATACTACCAAATGTTTGCCAGAAGTTTTCTCTGTTATAAGCAACAAGCGACCAAACACAGGGCTCCGCGGGCTACTGCTCCACCACGACAATGCACCTGCGCACACCGCACTCAAAACGAGGGACTTCCTGGACAGCACGCCAGTCAAACTCCTGGGTCACCCTCCTTACAGCCCTGATCTAGCACCGTGTGACTTCTTTTTATTCCCAAAAATAAAAAATCAGCTCAAAGGGATACAATTTTCGTCGCCGGAAGATGCGCTGGCTGCGTTCGAGCAGGCTGTAAACGAGGTGTCTGCGGCGGACTGGAAAAAGTGTTTTGAAAACTGGTTTAGCCGCATGAATCTTTGTATAGAGGCTGGTGGAAAGTACTTTGAAAAGATTTGATAAAAATATATGTACGTATAGAACAATTTTTTTTAGTTTCGCAAAACTTTCTGAGTGTCCCACGTATGTGTTAGGGAATAAGGCGCAACAAGGCAGTAACTGTAGTTTTGATGTCTGACTACAAGAATGCAGAAGAGGGTTACATTGATGGTGTTACTGCAGCCCGAGAGATTAAATACATACAACGAATAGCTCGTTTCCAACAGTTAAGATTCAACAGCAATAGTAGCGTTGTAGTTTCATTCAAGGCTAATGTTCTGTCATAGCAAATTAGCCTGACAATAATTTATTTGAAACTTTTTTTGCAGGAAATTCTGGATTCTCCCATATTCATCGGACTTATTTAGTTTTACTACCACTGATTAATATGTCAAACTACTGCTATATTTTGCTTAATTATCAAGGTCATCATCTTTGCTTTATTGATTTTACATCCAGGCGAGGCGACACAGCAAACCGTGACTTTGCCGGTGCTGGTGAAGCAGGCTTCATGTGCCCCAGTACAGTGAAGTACGCCAGACCACAGCGAGCGAGGGCCACGTCTGGACAATGGAAGTACATCGTGAACACCGGAGAACATACGCAGACATTGAGGCTGGAGAAGTGTTTGTAAGTAATGCAATACAGTACGATTATGTTGGAAATAGGGTAACTACACGAAGTGTTGAAGGCTGATGCTATCTATCTGTTGGGACAGGTCTACTTAAACTTCTCCTTCTGTTATGTCAACATGAGCTACATAATGATAATAGCTCATGCCGTGGTGTAAAGATTAGGCAGTTAACAGGTTAGTGTTCAATTCAATTCAATTAATTTATTCGCATAAAAGTTGGTACATAACACAGTTAGTCTTACATGTAATTAGGATTAGTTCTTACAACTTTAGTCAAATTATTGACATGCAAATATCTTAGTTTAGGGTAAGCAGTTCCACTGACATGCAAACATTCTTATTCAGTATAAATGGCTATAATTTAAAACAACAAGAGATACAAGGATACTTGTTAAAATTGTGATTTAATTAAATAATAAGATTTTTCAAGAAGAAGAAGAGCGCGGCTAACTGCCCAGGTTGCGCCAGACGATCAATTAAATATTTAATTAATCATTCACTCACTTAAACTCATCTGGCACATACCACAGTAGACAAGTTAAGGCGTTGTGCTTCATTGTCTGATTTTAAGAGCAATCTTGACCTCTTAATTGGTTTTGGCGTTTCTGAGGTAGTCAAAAAGGAAACCCCAATGCCATACTAGTTAAAATGAGACTTGAACGAGGGACTTACTAAAGGAAGAAGTTCAGTACTTGATTCTGGTTCCAAAATTAAATATGTAGAAAAACTTATACGTTAATTATTGAAATATTTTCCAATCGATTTCATTAATATTATTATGGACACTGTTTCGCGCTAACAACTTAAAGTTGCATGTGGTGAGGTGATACTTCAAGCAAAGCAGTGTCCATCAGTCACTATTTCCACCCTCTCCGCTTTTTGTATACTAGCCAACAGAAGACTGGACTAGTCTTAGTCAAAGCGGAGGTATTTAATCTACACTCTGACACTATGCTATGATTAAAAATTGTTATTAAATTTAAACTTACATAACATACAACATAACCAGCCCATTGCTGGCCCACTGCTGGGTACGGGCTTCTTTACAGTACGAGAAGTATCGAGAACTGTATGGAGCACTCTCAGGTGTGCAGGTTTCCTCACGATGTTTTCCTTCACCGTTAAAGCAAGTGATAATCGAATATGAACATAAAATTTAAACTTGCAACACTATAAATTAAAAGAGCCTGATGTCTATTATTTCAGTAACATGTTAACTTCTTACGAAAATAAAATTATATCTATTTCTTGCAAGATTTGTAATCGTGACGATAATAATTAGTTTTGACTGACAATGAGTATGAAAATGTTGACAAATATTTTAGCTTTTGTTAAAGTCGAGTGATAGCTTTATTATCTTTTTGTAGCAATTTTACAATAGTGGCTATTAAAATAATAAGAAAAAAACCGTCCAAGTGCGAGTCGGACTCGCGCGGTAAGGGTTTTATTTATTTATTTATTTAAACTTCATGCAACATGTGTACATAGGCGGACTTAAGGCCCAGAACGCCGCGGAGTGATAGTGAGCGAGAAGCAAAATACGAGGCTTGCCGGGAAGGAGTAGTGCGGCATGAAGTTGACGCCACTCCGAATGAAAGTACATCTAAGCGAAAAAAAATATACTCAGAAAATATGTGTATTTTCGATAAAATGGCTTAGTAAAATTATTTCAAAATAATAAAAAAATATTTAGGTAAAATATCATACCAAAATACCAATAAATGTTGGACATATTTAGGAAACTGTTTGAAAATAAACAGTTTCCGAGGTATGTTTGGATTTTTTTATGATCCAGCCAAATAAGTGAATTCATGTTTTGGACTTAATAATATTGTCACGTATATCCTTGAGTAACACATATTTTAATTTCAGTACCATAGAGTGAGTAGTTTTTGAGCGGGATTCGCATTAGTTTGTTGAATTACGGGTTTCGGCCCCTTAATGCCTTAGGCATTCTCTCCCAGTCAACCTTAGGGTGATACAGAGATGACAAGGCAGGTGCAATATTGATTCACAACACAAAACAAGAGTTCTGTACCACCCATCAACCTGAAACCACGTCGAACCTGATTAAAAATGAGTTAAGGGGAATGTAGTAGCCAAGTGGCGCCCCCATCAGTAAAAAAATATTACTCGCTGAATACATAATTTTTTTATCGAAAATTAGTTTTTAATGATTGAAGTACAGGTACTGTAGTTTAATCAGAAACTATTAACTCTGTAAATTACACTTCGCTGTAGTTGTAGATAGAAAAAGAACGAAAAACGGCCACTTTTGTAATTTTTTCTATCTACAACTACAGCGAACTATATTTTACAGAGTTAATAGTTTCTGATTAAACTACAGTACCTGTACTTCAATTTTTAAAAACGAATTTTCGATAAATTATGTATTCAGCGAGTAATGATTTTTTACTGATGGGGGCGACACCTGGCTACTACATTCCCTTTAATCTAAAGACATCAACGCCCTCTGTGCAATCAACGTGCACCTTTCGTGAAATATGAATATTTGCATCTCTTTCTTACGAAGGTGGTGGTACCACAAAAGTCTGTATTTGCTTAATTTTTACCAAGTTTTTTATGAACTCGCTTCCAGTCTTGTCTGTATGTTGGGTACAAATTTGGTAATCGATTTTAAACTAACATCCCGATAAGCTAGAGACTTGAAACTTTAAACATAACTCGGAACTGGAAGACAATGCAATATTACTCGCTTTCGTTTTAAAAACGACGGATTAAGGAAAACTTTTTCATCAAATTATATTATTTGTAATCAATACAGTATTATTATTCATTTATTTAACAAGTAACAAGACTCACTGTGTTAGTAACAATATTACTTAATAACTATGTTATTGTGTCTATCCTACGCACTTAACCTAAACCGCACTGTATGGTATGCAAATCCCTGCTACAAGCTCAGCACCGATGTCAGCATACAGCAGCGATTCACACACGCGCAGTCAAGCCTGCCGGCTATACAGCGCAGTATAACGTTGGGGCTGGCCCGCACCCGGCGCACCAGGGAGGCGCATCTTTTTCACATCGAGCGTAGAAACAATCGACGCGGGCTTCAGCAAACATCCCTGATGCACTACAGAAACGGGACAGCCCCCATTAACACCCGGAACGCGTCGTTATATTATATACGAAGGACGCTATACGATTTTTGAGTATAAATAAGGCTCAGCACGCACTGCGATTAAACGCCCGCGTTTAACCGCAGGTCTGAAACCGCAAAAAAATGTAACACATAGCTTTCTATACAAGCGCACGCATTAGTGACTTTTTTCAGTGGCTGATTTTAAAAACGCAACTTGTTACGTTTTTACCGCGGTTTGAAAACGCGCGGTTTTTTTGTGTCCCATATATAGTAACAGTACTGTGGCGCACGCATGGCGGTTAATCGCATTCGGTTTTTATTCAGTCTCGACTGTGCGAGTGCGGAGGATAGACGTTTTTGCAGAGGTTAAGTCATGTCGTCCGACTCAGAAAAATCGAATGTAGACTACGACAATGTGTCAATAAACATTATTATTGAAGTGGAAAAAAGGCCGGCGTTATATGACAAATCGTTAAATCAATACAGAGACAGAAATATTAAAGTCGCTTTTCAGGTGATATTGCATTACGAAATGAAGTGTCTTCAAATTGTAGATACTGGCCCACGTCTTGTAATAATTTATCAAAAGTGCCAATCGACATTCTGTAGTAATTAAAAAACTTATCGGGATGTTGACGCACGTTGTTGTACATTTTGCAAAAGTATCCTTTCAAATGTCTTTGATCAGTTAGTGGATGTACCCAGTACCTATGGCGGCGGCGTTGTTTACGTTTTCTATTTTTTTATTTCAATATCAAACCTACAACACATGCTGCTCGCCAGAAATCCATGGTGAAATGAAATAAATTGAAGCAAAACGCTAGCCGCAGTGCGTGTTGATGAGCGTTTGTTTTCAGCTATTCCTAAACCGCGCGCGTTTAATCGCAGTTCGTGCTAAGCCTAACCCACAGGCTGCACGTGTAAAAGGAGGTGCAATATGCACGAAACAGAGTTTTTTTCACCTCCCTAGAACGACGTGCAAACCAGCAAGCCACCATATTAGCTCTAAACGATAGCGCCCTTCCTTACCTTTCTAAATCTTGATCATAAGTATTCGTAAGTATTGTAGTACAATCACACTAAAGACGCTTGTATGTAATACCGTTTGGAAGATAGAGCAATAAAAATGCAGCTTTCTCGAAGTTTTTTGTATGCATTGTTTGGTTTTGGTTTTTCATATTCTGTGAAAATTTCAACTGGCTACACCTGTTAAGCCCTGTGACAGACAGATAGCCGGACGAACAGATGCCGCCGGGGTGGCCCGCTGCCCGAACAGTCAAGGCCCGTGACGGTGGCGCATAGTGTTCCGCGCACGCCAGTCAAGAGGAGGGTGCGGCCATTGTGGTTGCCGCACGGGGAGAAGGGGCTCGCCTGCCAGTGGCGAGCCGGGACCTGCCGGGGATGGTTGGGCGAATACGGGAGTATTTCCCACGCCCCCGGCCAAGGGTCGGTAGAGGAACACCGTGGTGGTTTTTAGTCGATAAGAGTCCGACACTGGCTCCGCCTTCCCCGGGCGGAGTGCGTCCATGAGGATTTTTTCCACGAAAAAAAAAGGCAGTGTAGTAGGGACCCGTTGGCACGTAATCAACCGAAAACCTAACAATGTCATAAAAAAACAGAATTAATGCTTGAAAAATCTTTTTACAGAAAACCGAAAGAATCGTGTACCTACCTGACGGATAACTTCAAATCGAAATGCGTTCAAGTTTATAATTACCATCGGCTGCTAACTTGGGATCAGCAGAACGGTCTCCATATGGATATATTCAAGGTAAACACAATACTATTCGTTCATTTCAATATTTTTATAGCAAATATAGACCGTGCCATTCACGAGGTCGTGCCTCATACTTCTTCCTTAATCACTATAGTACAAGTGTGCATTATTCCGCTAGTGTTTTAGTTTTGTCTATACACACTAATTACCTATGACTGTACACACACACTACAATGAATAAACTAATCAATAATTCTAATAAATAATGTACTGTAAGCGATAGTAGTAGAGCTCCTTTTTGAAAGAGCTCGTTCGAGGAAGTACTACCACCGTACCTACTTCTCCGCCAAATATCGATGCTTGCATTGCTGTGTTTCGGTCTGAAGGGTACGGGTGCCGGTGAAATTACAATCACATGAGGCTTTCCATCTTCATGTCTTAGTTTGGCGAACCGACTTGCGGTACCATTTAGGCAACAGCCTAGGTGGTGTTGCAGTTGTCATGGGCAAAGATAACCGCTTAACATCAGGTGGGCCTTTAGCTCGTTTCGCCATCCTATACTATAAAAAAAATAAAAGGAAGAAGAATGGGGCGCGTCTTCGGGGATGACGCGATCTAATAGTGTCTTTTGCAATACTTGAATTGCATTGAATTCAAAAAGATACCTTAGTGCAATGTATTTTTTAACCATTTTTTGTTGACTGTATAATCATTAAATTATTCTTTCTAATACTTTTATTAAAGTTTATTTTATTTTATTCTACTAGTAAGAATGGGCATAAATTCTGCATGACTTTGAAAACGTAAAAGCTCAGGGTCGAGTCAAACCACGTAAATTATAGGTGATTAAATGAAGAAAATCTTTTCTTTTAGGTTCCAACATGCTGTTCCTGTCACATTGAAGGGTACAGCGTGTCCTTCCCACCCCTAGGCCATAGACTTCAAGAAACCTCTTCAGAACATTTTCCCGGTGAAGACTTGTCATCAGAAACAGGGAACCATGCTTTTGAAAACGTTCAATCTACTATACAAAAACCAAAACTAAAATCTCCACCGTTTAGCCATAAAAAACCTATACCATCCTTCCCATCATTTACGGATAATCAAAACTTGATATCTGGCAGTCCTTTCAGCAAAAACAATGACAACGATGACTCTTTACCTGCGAACCCCTTAGATTCTTATGGAAACTCATATTTTCCTGATTCATTCAACCAAGCTAGCTCAGTACGGCATATAAAACGACCACCTTCTGTCAGAATTCCTTCACCGTCATCTGACTTTGATGAAGTGACTTTACCAAGTTACTTGGAACCTCCAACACCGGCAGCCGGTTCATCATTTAACTTCATCAAAGACAGTTCACCCAAATTTAAACTACCTGGAAACCAGTTCAAGAGAACTACAAGGCCTAGCTCATCAGGGCGAAGACCAATAAAAAAGAAAATATCCGGTGGACCAGACGACCTTATCTCATCAGGCTCACAAGCCGTTGAGTCTTTCCCTAACAGTAGCGGTGACACGTTAGATGAAGATATTGATTACGAGGAGCCTGATATCGGCCAGGCAACTTCTGTAAACACTCCAAAGCCAAGAGTGACTATTGCTCCAAAACTTACGGCGTTAACAACGGAAAAACAAACACCAGCACAAAAAATAAGAGAGCCTAGTAATCATGGAGACAGACAAGAACATTTCAATGCAAATGGTAAACGAGTGAACTATAATTATCATCCAATAATAGATTTTTTCGATGAAGACAGAGAAATGGAAGAAGACGAATCTATAGACAGAGAAGACGTTGAAACAAGTTTTATACCAAGCCGAGAATCTGAATGGAAACCTATTAACCATCCACCTTCAAGAGATAGCCAAACAAATGCGGTTGGTAGAAAAAAACAGACATAAATTAAGTTACATGATATAGACTTAAATTTTAATTACGGTGATGATATCAGTATAATGAATGAATGAATGAAGTGTAAATGATGCAATTATTCATGTTTTGATTAATAGAATATATGTAAGGTATAATTTAAATTAAATTTGTTAGAACGAGCGATTGAGACAATGTTTCTGCTGATGTAATATTTGATACTGTACTCTCGTTTAACGAGATCACTTTTGTATTTCTCATTAAGCTATAGCGATTAATTATCATATTGATAACAAACAAGGTGTAATATTCTAGAAAGCTACCGACTCTTTAGATCTCTTTGTGAATTCGACTAGTGCCTACCGTATTACAATAAAACTACTGCTTACGATTATTCGCAGTCCCTAAGGTAAAACGAGTATTAAGATTGCATCAGCCATTCTATACGTTATCTGTCTTGATTGCTTGTCTGTAGATACATACCCAAATAGTTTTAGTTTTAGGCTGCGCAATATTGTATACTTACTTTCATTATCGAACGAAACCAAAACGAAGTTGCAATGTAAATTGTTAATATTTATTCTTAAATTATTATTTTGTAATTTATTTAAATTATATTAAGCGAAATATTAGTTTAAGTTCCATTTTAATGATAAGATTTCAAAGACTTCACTGAAATAAAAATAATACATAATCGTTTTAATGTTTTCTTTTTATCCTAGACACAGGAACAGTATCAGTAGTGGAAGGGTATTTCTCATAAAAGAAACGAATGCATCTTTTATTTTGATATTGTTTTTTTAAGTTTAAGGGGGCGGGCACAGACAAAACGCATTATGCAATAAAACATTGATAAGAACATACCCTTATCTCATCATCATTGGTTTGCAAGTAATGTTTTTCCATCATTTATAAAACAAATAACAAACCGTGACTGAGTGACAACTCATAGCCTAACCAGTACCTAAAGATTTGAAATTTGGAGGAAATATTCCTTAGAGTACCCTACAGGTACACCAAACAGGGATTTTTGAAATCCTATATATAAAATAAAAATAACACTGAAAAGGGGTGGTAAAATTTGCATGAAGAAAACAGGAGCGAAGCCACGGGCTTCATCAGCTACTCGTTTATAAACTTGAACGTTAACAAAATAAAGTCGATCCAGTTAAGTAGCGTCAAAAGTGAAAGCAACAGAACCAAAGTTGAACGCACTACGTGAAGATATCTCTCATTCGTTCAAGCTCAACAGAATAGTGTAACAACAGTTCACAAAAAGTGTGTTGGGACACTAGTACGTAACCTAGATGTTCATTGAGACAGCTTATTGTGTGATAACAGAATTTAATAGAATCTTTGGCAATGCATTATTGGTTATGTTGCAATTTGTCATGTTCGAAAATTAGTCGCGTAGTCTCGACTGTTTCAAGTATCATTGGTCACTGTGTTACAAATGTTCTAAAACGCTATGCGGAAATCGATTCCGTGTGTTTAGCAATACTTGTAACTGGTTTATATTTGAAAACAGAATTGATTTCAGTAACAATCCTACCAGGTGTGTAATGTAACTGTTTACAAGCTTCCTGATGAAATATAGATGCACTTGAACTTGACATCAAAAACAGGTTAAATTCAGTTGATTACGAAAATATGACGAAAATTTTAGCTTGGTTAGTCAAGCTTCTTAAGAAGAAAACACATTTTTTCAAGAAAGTCATATATCATTGATAAAACTTTATTTATAAAAATAACAACTTTATAAATAAGTTCTATTATTCGTTATAAAAAACATTATCATTTACATCTATCACAGTACAGTTAACAATAGTAAATAATTATAGATTTTGATAACTCAATCGATCGCTTTCGACTCTAGTCTTGCGATACGTAATGTGGCACTTTCTATTACAATAGACTAATTACTTTCGAAAAAATCCAATCGCCATCTTACGAAACTATCACAATAATTTAGTTTTGCTTACATTTTGCACGCAATTGTGGCCTAAACTTAATCAATAAAATTAAATTAGATTACTTATCATCTATGCAATATTACTGTGCAAATATGGTATAAAGAAAATCTCACAAAAAATAATAAATTCATTACCGCAATACCGAAGTTACGAATGAAGACGTTTAAAAACTGTAAATATAATTACATTATGATATAAGAGAGACTATACATAGTTTTAATGCTATTTTAATACCCACCCTTGATTTGAAAACTTAAAAGCGATGTAGAAATTTCATATTATTATTATTTATTTATTAATTTCCAATATTCATTGTTCTAAACGATCAATGATATTGCCGTACACGAAAACCGCTAAGGACTTATCTGTGTACGGCGAACGATATTAGAACCAACTAGAGAAAATAAAAAGTTTGTCATTTTGAAAAATACTACCCAACTCTGACTTAGTTACAATCAACTTTACTACTACTATATTAACGTAAATACCGTCATAACAATATGCTTCAACTCGTAAGAGGGAATGACCGTGAAGTTAATAGAGGCAATTGGAACATTGCAATCTATCAATAATCAGCAGTTCATAACACGATAGGTTATTAGAATTTGATTATACGACACTTCAATTTTCTCCAGTCCATTTAGTAATTTAAGTTACATAAAATTGCGTCACACGTTCTTTTTCTATATTAAAACGACCAGTAAATATAGTGGCAGTTAGACTACTACAATTTTCAAATCAAAAGTAAGACAACTTTTAAACCAAGCAATTAAATATTGGTACTAGTATTGCCTGAATTACTTAAATACTAGGTTTCACTTAAGGTTTCATCATGCTACGAAATAGTTTTGAGACGAAATAGAAACCTGTCATCTTTTTAAGAGTATGAATGGTTTGAACATTTCTATATTTTCTACTAATCAAGCATCAACGTAATAATACATTCGTTTACTAGGGTCTACGATATAACCTGGTGTACTGGTCAATATGGGAACGACTTGCGCAAAACTGTTTAGGAGTACGGCGGCACTCCTTCTAGCATTTTTCTTTGAACTTTTTACGTTAATATCATCTGTATTTTCCTTCGGTACTATCAGCCTAGCGCTCCTATAATTTCCACCATGCATTCTTTCATTTTTGGAATTGTGGGATTCATAATCATCATCCTGTTGTGATGAATGATCTTCATCATGATTGTCATCGAGTTCAATTAATCTCTCGCTTTTTCTGCTTTTATCTTTGTCTTCGTTGTGTCTCTGAATATCGTATTTAAGGTTACCACCATGCATTGCTCTTACTGAAGGTTCACTCCGTTCAGTAAGTCTGGAACTTCTGCCACTATTTCTTGTGCGTTTTAAATCACTTAATGATTTCAAATTACCTCCATGCAATCTTTTGGGTGCATACTCATCCAGTTCAACATGTTTTGTGTTCTCACTCTGTGAGGTTTCAGCATCTTTAGGAGGTTTGGTACTACGTTCTCTAGGCTTAATTAGTCTCAGATCTTCTTTTGTAGCTTGTCTATAGTTTCCACCATGTTTTGGGCCCTTATCCAGATCCAAGTTTTCTCTGAATATATCAACGTCACCTAGGTTATTAATTGCTTCTGCTAAGTCATCATCTTGGTACAAATTCAAAACTTCGACATCTTTTTGTGGTTTTCTTCTTGGGACTACAGGCATTTCCTTAATAATCTCTACTTCTTTGATGTCTTGTTTAAACTGCGTTACATGAGGAGATGATTTATTTACGGGTAATTCTTTGTGTATTTCAATCTTCCTTCTAGTAATGACTGGTTTATTCTCTGGTTTAAAATGACGAGAAGAGACAGTAGGGATGGTTGTACGAATTAAAGTAGCGACAGTTGTTGGGGGAGCATCTGTTGTTCTAAGCAGAGTGCGTTTGGTTGGTTCAGGTGTGGTTATTTCAGGTTTTGGGTCCTGTTTTTCTTCTTCCTTATCATCATCATCATCAGCATCGTCATCATTGTCATCATCATCGTCGTCATCGTCGTTGTCATCGTCATCATCATCATCAACATCTTCTTCATCGTTTTTATTATCTTGTTCTTCATTTGTCTTATTTTGGTGTCGTTTTTCTTTTTCATCTTCTTCTTTTTCATACATCGGCATATAATCGTCCATATTACTTTTGAGTCCAATCAAAGCATCAATTTCTGCTTTTCTCATATCATCTTCGTCATCATCACCATATTTCTTCGAATCTGTCACTAAAGTGCTCGTATGTGATTTCTTTTTCTTTTCTCTGTATTTAGGTATCTCTATGTCATCTTCTTCTGTGTTTTCATTTTCTTTAGGCTGCTCTGTTACTTCCATTTCAGTGTCAATATTACCATCGGGCTTATAATTACGAAATCTGGTTACTAGCTTAAGCCGTTGTGCTTCTGTGGTATGTTCCGGTACTTTTTCCGTTGTTGTAAATCTTATTCTTCTTCTAAATATTGGTTTAGATGTCGTTGTTGTGGTCGTTGTGTCTTCTTCTTCATCATCATCATAATCTTCACCATTATCTTCCTCGTCAGAATCTTCTTCAGCATTTTCCTGTTCGTCAGTAGCAGTCTCCGAAGTACCACTTGCAACTGTCTTTTTAACAGAATTTGAAGCAGCAACATTTTGAATATCGTCAGTTTTAGGGATGAATTGCGATACATCATAGTAAGGCTGCGTTGTTGTTTTCGGTAACCTATAACGATGAGTACCTCGAGTTGGTCTTTGTGTAGTATTTACTTTATCGTTTTCAGTGGTTGTGTGGGATTTATATGCGTCAACTGACATCGCTCTTTTATTTTCAACAGGAGTATATTCTGATTTATGATTTGTGGGCCTGAGTTCATACCTAGGTTCACCTCTTCGGTGATCTACACTGACATCTACGAAAGTAGAATCAGAATGACTATTTTCATTTCTAGAAGGCTTTGCTCTATCTTTTTTTCCTATATCTACATATGTACGACCGATAGTTCTTTGCTTAAATTGTTTATCATCTTTGTTTGATCTTGAAACTCGATCTGAAACTCTACTTGATTGCAATTGCTTAATCAAAGGGCTTATATTATTTGTTGTTGTGGTTTTCTTGGAATCTTGAACTTGGCTATCTCTTATTATTTTGTACGGTTCATATACAAAAGGTGTTGCTCGTTTCCGTCTTAGGTTTGGGGGTAATTTGGTCACTTCTTCTCTGTTTTGGAAGAATTTGTATGACATGTTTAAACGGTCTGTGGTAGAGTTTAATAAATGCGCTGATACATCTGTGTTTTGTTCTGGATTTTGTACATTGTTTTTAATATTTTCTAAAACATCAGTGTATGTATTAACCTGTTGGGTATCATTAGTAGCTTTTAAACCTTGTGGTGTATACAAAGAGGTTTTTAATTCGTCATTTGTGGTATTTATAGACCGTTGGAAGTTATTCTGGTCACTCCTTAATTTATGTAACAGAACAAAAATGTTTGTTTTAGCATCTTCTCTTAGTTTGCCGGATGAATCTATGATATTTTTTATTTTAGTTTCTTGATCATTTTTTACTCTGACGTTTTTCAGCTTGTATGTGGGAAGTTTAGGTGCAGTGATTGGTTCTGGATTTGATATAATTTCTTCATTGAAAAACGGACTATCTAAAGGATTTTCACCAAAATATTTGGCTTTAAAACAGTCAATTTTATCACCAAGGTCCTTGAGACGGGGTTGTTCTTTTATAGTTTCAAAGCTTTTTTTTCCTTTAGTTTCTTGGATGTCTTCATCATCCTCATCTTCTGTAGGATTTTCACCATTTTTTAATTTTTCAGGTAATGGATCAACTTCGTCATCGACTTCAGGACATTCGAGTAGGGATCTAGAGTCATAAAACTGAGTTCCACCATCTGATTTCCTTGGTATAAATTTGAGATTTTCAGCATATCTGAGAGGTGAATCTATATTTATATCCTTGAAGTTTTTAAAATAGTAGGGGTATTTTTCTTGTAAATTATCCTTTTTTGATTCTAACTTCTGTTTTGCAAGTATTGGAAACTCGTTTAAAATTGACAAAGTTGAATTTAAATTGATTTCAGGTACCTTAAAACTTATTTCTCTTTTATCAACTGCATGTTTCGGATTCTTTTCTTTTGCTCGATTAATGAGAGTTCTTGATTCTCTTTTGTTATGATCATCACTTTCTTCATCACTATAACTGTCATTATCACTGTCATCATTATTTTCATTCTCATCACTATTTTCGTAGTCACTATTATCATCATTTTTAGTATCATCATTACTGTTGTCATCACTAGGATAAGTAAGTCCTTGTCTTTTATTTCGGTTACCAACTTCAGGCCCATCGCCCTTTTGAATGTCAGCACCAATAGACTCTTCATGTTCAACTTCAGAATAGTCCTCAACTTCTGCTTCTTCTTCGTCGTCTTTATCATTATTTTTCCATTTTTCTCCATGTTCTGTTTGATCCCTGTATTCTGATCCTCTACCATCTTGATATTTTCCACTGATGGTAGGGATCTTGTACAAACCGCCGCTATTTTCGTGCTCTTTGAGAAAGCCACCATGACCTTCGTGATCTGAGGCATGCTTTTGTTCTCCAGCGTGATCAAATGCCGAATCCTCGTAGCCTTCTTCACTGTACACAGTTTGCGCTTTAGTACTTTTAACAGCTTCTCTTAATCGAGGTGCGTTTATTACTTCTTCGTAAGTTTCTGCATCGTCAAAGGCTGCTTTTTTCGGCAAATGCTTGAAAGTTTCAGTTTTCCTGACTTGAGCATAATTTTTTACAGGAATAAACTCATCTATCACATCCTCATCCTTGGGCTCATGTTTTTGAAGCTCCAGTTTTTGGAAGGTTGGTGGTCGATTTTTCTGTACAATTTGATTGACGGATTCATCAAGATTATTCCTAAGTTGTGTGTATTTCTGTTTACCTTTTTCATATATATCGTAGCCGTCTTGAGGTTCAGTTATGTCCTCGGCGACTGGCACTTGAGGATATTCATTATGCTCGTCATCGTATTTCAAAGCATGTTGTTGTCTCAAATGATGAATGTGATTATGCAATGGACGGTAATGCACTGGTCTTATTTTTGCGTTTTGATTCCAAGGATGCTTGAATTTTTTATTTAGTACATTATCCCTGTGGAAGTCTCTAGATGGTAATTTATAATATATCGGTCGTCTTTGAGGCCTGTGGATTTCGTATCGCGCCGGTATATTTTTATTCGGCAAAAGTTTACCATCCGTTTTCTCTGGACTCTCCAAATACTCGTCTTTAGCAATATTTGGTTCACCTGCTTGTTGCTCATATGCCTGCAACCTATTTTTACTGTCTTGTAAATCGTTCCTTATTTTATTAAGTACAGGATCTTTGTAAATTTCCTGTAATGCAGGTTCTTCCGCTTTATATGGGTGGAATATTTCATAGTTACTAGACGTCGGTTTCACATAACTATTTAAGTCTACATTTTGCTGTACATAATTTTGAAATGGCTGATAAATTGTCTTGTCGTCATCTAGCATGTGATGAATACCCAAGGTGGGTTTCTGTTTACCCGTATACGGTCTCACAGGATACGTTTTATAATGTTGCTGAGGGTTCTGCACTCCATGAAACGCTGCTATATCAGCAGCAAACCTGGGTTTCTGCGCGGTATATTCAAAATATTCCTTTGGAATCGGATGTTGATTTGTTGGTTTAGTGATCTGTACGTTTTTTGGCTGAATAATCTCCACTGAGCTTTCATCGTGGGGTTCATTTTTCACTTCACTATTAGCACTGCCGTCCCACGTGACTGGGACCTTGATAGTCGAACACAGTTCACAACACAAGAGCACTAGGAGTAAACTGGGGACTTTGGTCATGTGCATTGTTCACATCACGGATCGCGGCGGTGGCTGGTGGTTGACTGAAGCAGGTCGATGGGCTACCGAACGGTTTTTATCTCCTCGGTCGTTCGTTGCGGACCGATTGCTTGTCGGCCGTTCGCTTTATTTATCGCGTATGGTTTAAGATATAGACTAAAGCGTTTTTTAAATTTTATGAATATCAATTTTATACATTATTAATTAAATGTAAAATAGTTTCAGTCACGTTTATGTAAGTTATACTGTAACTTACTAAACTTGTGATTTGATATGGAAGAAATTATAGTCATCAAAAATAAAAAAAACGTGAATGTATAAATAAATAATGACAATACTTTTAAATAATATATTTAATCAAAAATAAATATTAATATTCATCATCATCATTATTTTAGCCGAAAGACGTCCACTGCAGGACATAGGCCTCCTCCAAGCATCGCCACAACGACCGGTCCTGTGCCTTCCGCATCCAGCGGATTCCCGCGACATTCACCAGGTCGTCAGTCCACCTTGTGGGGGGCCTACCCACGCTGCGCCTTCCAGTAAGCTAGTGGCCACTCCAGAACTTTACTGCCCCATCGGTCATCAGTTCTGCGAGCAATGTGCCCCACCCACTGCCACTTAATTGTTATTTATTTATAACAACAATATTTCAGACCTTGTATGTTTTTTTGTATATCATAGTCATTTTGAATTTGGAAAAGAATTTTAGGGGCTGCGCTCTGGCACGAGATGGAAACTGTAATGAAATCGTTCGCAGTAGTAGTAGTTCTTCGCCCAAATAGGTACTGAAACGAAATATGCCTATGTTACTTCTGGATAAAGAAGCTTGGTTGTCTGTAAGAAATTGCTTTTAGCGATAAGACCGCCAATTGTTAGTACCCACTGTGCTCATGTTTGTTACAACTTTAAAAACTTTAAAAAATTTAATAACTTTACAAAAGTATACTCTATTTATCTATATATATATCTTTCTAATGGTGAAAGAATTATTGAAATCAGTAGTTACAGAGTTTATCGATTATAAACCATCAAACATACAAATATTTCATCTTTATAATATTATTAGTATATTAGTATAGATAACTGATATCTTAAATAAAATCCGCAATTATTTAAGTTGAAGTTAATTAAATAATAAATACCAGATATAAATACCAGAAATTACCTAATAATTTATTAAAAGCACGGCCATACAAAATACATAAGAAATCTTAATAACTAATTAATAAGGCAATTTAGGAACAGTCATCATTGTCTGCTGTCTCTCAAACTAAGTAAAAAAAACCTCTATCAAGATACACGGCTTTTCAAGGCGCTTGTAGCAGCCAAGTAAGAAAGCTTGGGCAGTCAGCTCCGCTACCAACCTGCTGACTGGGTAATCTTTTCCCCACGGCATGAGCTATTATCATAACGTAGCTCATGTCGACACGATAGAAGAAGCAGCCAAGTGGCTCCCCCATCAGTTACAAAATTATTACCCGCTGAATACACATCAATTATCAAAAATTCATTTTTAACAATTGAAGTACAGGTACTGTAGTTTAATCAGAAACTATTAACTGTGTAAATTATAGTTTGCTGTAGTTGTAGATAGAAAAAGTGACAAAAGTGGCCGTTTTTCGCACTTTTTCTATCTACAACTACTTCTATGTAACAATCTAATTATGTATTCAGCGAGTAATCATTTTTTTACTGACGGTGGTGCCACTAGGCTGCTACATGCCCCTTAATGTGATGTGTATATTTAATAGTGAGTTTTTAATCGGTGATATAAATGATTCTCAACAGTGTCTGGAAATTATACACTTGTGTTTAAGGCTATGAAGCCTCATATTATAATAATGATGATTATAAAATAAAATAATATTAAGAAACATCAAATTCTGCAATCTCGCCTAACTTGCACCAAATATCAGTTCAATGGAGAAATTAAGAAAAAAGGTACATGAAAGATAACGAAACAGATAAATGGCTAACGTCTGGACAAAGACAGCCGGATCTTGTGGCCTTACAAGGTATGTTACGTGAAAACACATGATTTATTATTTATTTGGTTTCAGTACTTTGTACCGTGTGTCTGGAATGTTGTATAATTATATTGTGTAACAAGAAGTGTCTATTATTAGAATAGATAATATATAGATAGACGAAAAACCCTTTCCGTACAAGACTTGTGTTGTGAAAGACTAAAAGCATGCACGGACAGACTATGTATTAAAATCTTTCAATTATACGTTCAAAATTTATTTTGTTGAATTAGGTACGCAATAAGTGTGCTACAAGAAAAAAACCGACCAAGCGTGAGTCGGACTCACGCAGTAAGGGTTTCGTACTACCCATCGACCTGATACCCCATAGAAACCGATATAATTTACGAGAGTTCATCAAAATACCTCAACGCACAGTGCGTGAAATATGAACTTTTGCATCTCTTTCATAAGCAGGTACCACATATGTTTTTTGTCCTATTTTAGTATATTTTGCTAAACTACATAGTATGCACTATAATCAGGCCAAGATTGACGCTGGAATGTATTACCGTTTTGATGATACAGCAGGAACAAAAACGTTGAAAAAAATGCATGTTTTTCGAGGTTTCTTGTATGGGGGCCCTCTTTGGTTTCAGACTTTTTTAGTTTTAGTATTTTTCGTGACATTCATAGCAACACATATTCTTCGAAAATTTCAACCGGCTACCTTTCAAAAGATACAGCCCTGTGACAGACAGACGGACGGACAGCGTAGCGAGAGTAATAGGGCCCCGTTTGGCAACATTTGGGTACGGAACCCTAAAAAGTATTATTGAGTCTTTTTGATACAGATGACTTAAAAGGAATTTTAACAAGCTCTTATTTAACTTGCCTTGTTCGTATGTGTCTCTCCGGTTCATTTGCCATCCATTTTTTGACCACTTGCTGGCATCCGTTTAAGCAGAAATTTGACATAATTATCTATTTAAATTCGGTATAATTATGGAGTCGGAAGGAAAAAGCTTACATATATATTTCAGTGATGTTAAAATGAATATAGTATATGTATAAATAAACTTAAAGATTGTTCTTATGAACTTCACATCGCGAGATATCATCCTTTCGCCTATCGTTTAGTCCATCCTTCACCGCTCTCTCCTGATATAACCTTTCAGGAATTTCATATGGTCTATGAACAGTACCCTTCTGTTCATTCTTCGATTGTGTGACACCATGCAGCGTGATATCATTATTATAATAACAGATATGTTATCATAATGCATTCTTTGCTGTATCTGAGTTATTAGGTAAATGATCCTATCTGTTTTATGACACTATAATCCTTCGATTGTTTTTTGTTTTATGTTATAGGGCAGGCCATAGCTGTGAGTAAGGAAGAATGATTATTTTTTTAAACATTAGCAAGTGTTCCATACAGTTCTCGATGGTGTGTGTGGTCTGCCAACCCGCAGTAGGCGAGCGTAGTGGACTAAGGCCTAAACTCGTCAAAAAGCTAAATATACAACGTGTAAGAGAAAGATATAGTCATATTTACAGAGTTATCGAACTAAAATCGCGAAATAAAATGTGTACGGTCAGGGGACCCCCGCCAGGAACGAATTTATCCTAAAATCCTGTTCCTAATAGGGATGGTGACAATTAATTTTTTATTCATGTTTATCAGAAAACTCGAAACCGTTTAAAAAAAAATAAGCAACAGTGAAAAAACCAATAAAATATTCCATAAAATGTTCAACTTTTAAGCGATTTAAATTTGTTCATCTAAGAGACAGCACTATCAAACAATGACGTCATTGTTCAAAACCTTCATAGTAACTTGACATCTCTCTGTACAATGTCCGTTTCGCACGACAAGGACAGAAAATACCACCTCCAAAAACTTAAAAAGCGTGTATCTCTTCCATTTCTTCATGGATTTTCTTTATTTTTTCACAATGTTATCCTTTTTGTACCTTCTATAAATAATAAAACATTTTTGGTCATTTTTAACAGTACCGTAAAATGCCCTAACTTTGCCCACTGGCCCTACTTTGCCTAAGCCATTAACTTAATTGTTACACGTACTGACACATTATCATTGAACCAAAAGTTAGTGTTGTCATAGTTTTTAAATATCCCCAAGTACGGAAATCATAGCTATTATAGTTTACTCAAAAAACAACTAGGCAAAATAGGGCTTGTAGGCCAAGTTAGGGTATCTTACGGTAGTCAACTACCGGATTGTGTAGGTTTGAACTAGAACCTAACACGTTTCTTGTACTTAAAATTTGCACTGTCTGGCTAGTTAAACGGAAAGTGTTATAGAATAGAATATATTTATTTGCTTAAAAACATGGTATAAAAAGGTCTTATAGTTCATAACGAGCAAACATAACATAGTGTTTAAAAGTTTAAAAGACATAGTGACTCGGTGATTGTAGGCTGAATTTAGCTTTTACTTACCTGGTGCTTCCTGAAGTCGCCAACGCAACGTTAGCATCATCAGCCTATATTAGTCCACTGCTAGACATAGGCCTCTCCAATGACACGTCACTGACATCGATCCTTGCCCAATCGCATCCAGTTGCTACCAGCCACCTTGCCAATATCATCGCTACACCGATTCGCGGTCTGTACTCAAGAATACGTCGACACCAATGGCCATCGGTGCTTAGGCTAATGTGGTCGGCCCACTGCCACTTCAGCTTGCTAATCCTCTCCAATGGCACGTATCGGCTGTATCGACAACTTTGGTTCTCTGTCGGATCACCTTGTCCCGGATTCGATCCTTCAGAGAAACTCTGATCATAGCCCTTTCCATCACATGCTGAGCTTCTTTAAGTTTATGGATCAGCCGTACCGTGAGTGTCCACGTCTCAGCTCCGTAAGTCATGACAAGCAGGACATACTGATTGAAGACCATAGTATTAAGGGTCTGTGAAATAGGCTACAAGAAGATTCGAAGAAGTTGTCCAAATGCGGCCCATCCCAGCTGTATTCTACTGCTAGTTTCCCTTCTTGAAGATGGACTAAGAATTAAAAAGAGTTTATCGATGAAGTTTCTCGCCGGTTCTTCTCCCACCATGTGAAACTGCAACTAAAGTCGATGTTTCATAAATGACTGTTATTAAGTCTATTCCGTGTGGTGCTGGACGTAAAGAATTGCACCACCCTTATCTCTTCTCATGGGTGTCGTAAAAGGCGACTACGGGATTCACCAGAGGATGGGTAGCAGCGTTCTCTGAGTATTCAACCAACCAACTGCGATCGCCAACCCGCCTGCCAAGCGTGACGATTATGACAAATCCCCCCTTATTCGGGGGAGGCCTATGTCCAGCAGTGGACGTCTTTCGGCTGAAATGATGATGATGAAGTCTATTTGAATTTGAATTTATTTCATTTAATAAAGACATTAGGGCATTGATCGGTGTCACCTGTGAATCCTGTGATAAAGCATTTATCTTGGCTAGTGAGCGGTTCACAGAATGTATTGGAACTCCTCGATTCCCAGTTTGCTACGGCCTTGCCTATGATGTTTGTACATTCAGTACAAGTAGTAATTATTCTAACTTGTGTATGGCGAAATATACTTCTCAATGCATGCGGTACAATTACTGGTTTGGGTTGGGACCAAATTGTTCACCGGAAGACGTGAAGTAACGAGTGTACCTATTAGGTACTTCTAACATTGATAGATATTAATTATACAGGCAAAACGAAAGGCAAGTCTAGGAATGGGGCCAGACATATTGTCAAAAAATATGAATAAAAAATAAAAATAAATAAAAATAATGAATACAAATGTGAATATAACATATTGAAGCGTGAAAAATTGAATGTTGTTCGTCATTGATTCTAGAATATCTAAATAGAATTTTCACGCATTATTTAAGAAAAGTACTAAACAAGCCTTAGCCGCAACCAGGCATTGATGGACTCACGTATGTGTGCCTCGGCTTCGCATCGGCCCACATTTACACGCTCGATCATTAATGCCCCTCTTGTCGGCCTCTGCTGCAGTAATGTACTATTTTACTTTAAACAGCTCTATTTGGAAGCCGTTTTATACGTTGTTCCTGTTTACTACTATTTTAATGGTGTACAATAAAGTATATTCTATCTATCTTCTATCTATCTATTTGCAAGCCAGTTGAAAAATTTAAATAAAATCTTTGATATAACCTTCTTGTTTGCTATTTTTTGGAGTAAAAAATTCGTTCCATTTTTAAATATCACGACAGATATGAGTTTTCATAGTAATTTATTTGACCGCTAAACAGGACAGATATGGATTTCATACTTACATTGCCAGCCGCTCCTTGCATGTATTAGCAGTACAGCAGTACAACATTTTCAGTTTATCTCGAAGAATGTTGTCAAAATAATTATAAAAATGATATAAGCATAAAACAACAACACATAACATAACATAACATCACGCCTGTATTTCCCCGAAGGGGAGGGCAGAGGTGTATAGCACACCCAAATTTCGCCAGTTATGTTATAGTCCCATGTAATAGGAGGCGAGCCTGTTGCCACTAACCGGGCACAAATCCATAAGCAGGTTATAAGCATATAACTTTCATAAAAACTGTAACCTTAGCTTCTTAAATGTAAGGGAAAATATTTTGCGCAAAGACAGTACAACAGTAAACTAAATGTAAGCTAAGAACTGTTGTTTATGAATCCACCGTTTCAACACAAGGGAGTGGTTATCTTGGCGAGCATGCGAAAGGCCGGAGACCCGTCGCAGGGCAGTGAAATATTGTAACTGCTTTTAAGTCAGCATATCTATTTTAAACTTGTGCTCTGGTTGTTATTGTAACTATGATTCTACGGTTGGGTAATACAGCAAAGGCTACGCAAAGAATCATTTTATGAAGTGTGATGCTTCATTTGATGAATATACATCTCACGATACAGAGAGAGGTAATGGATATCGTCATCGATCTTTTGTCAAAATATTGTTGGTAATCTGGTGATTTTGTTCCCAGTTTATCCAAATACTTCTTAACAACAATGTGGGGGACCCCGCGACTGTGGTTGCGTCGCTATCAATAGGTGTGTGGTGATGGTGTCACTTAAACACTAAGGAGTAACTAGGTATATGAGAAGAAACTCAGTAAGTCAGTATTTAGGTATTGTGAAGGAAATAAAGCGTAAACTTGGGTGGACGTGGGAGTGTGACTAGATCCGTGTAGTCTCCGCAACGGTTGTGAATTTGTAAGGGCCGTGCGCACTTAACTTAATTACTTGTCTAAATTACAGAAAAAAAACGACAGTAAAAAACAAACAAAACCATGTGATCTTAATTTAAAAAAAAAACAAGCTCCATTTTCAAACTCGTGCACCACGGTTCACTAATGAAGCAACCCTGATAACGATTAAACATTTTCAATCGTATCTAATTGATGGAAATTGTAGTAATTTATCAACAACGCAACGCCAGTAACAATTCAATGATAGGTTTGTGAAATGCTTCGAGGGGGTCTCATTTATGTAATGACGTCTGCAATCGGTAAATGGAGCATTCGGTTTGTTGTTGATGTAATGGTAAGCTGGGTACGTTTTTTGTGGTCCGTGGTGTTCTTAAAATAGTTTTTAGAAGCCTCAATCTAGGGCTGAGTTTTTTTAAGGCTTATTTTAATTTCGGCCGGTACCCACATAATTATTTATTTGTTGAAAAACTTAACTGTACATCCTTTTTTTTTCTTTGTACAAGCGTGTTATTTATTCTATGGTATGATTTGAAATCTATTTAATCTACACTAATATTATGAACAGGTGTTTGTTAGTTTGTGAGTTTGTATGTAGGTGGTAATCTCCGAAACTGATGATCCGATTCTGAATTTTTTTACTAATAGGAAGCTGCATTATCCCTGTGTGCTATAGGCTACAAATTATTAAAGTATCATGTGTATTAACTGAGCTATCATGATTTTAAATAAGATTTGGAATAGCATTCTTTGCGTGCGCGCGCCTAAACGGTTGTATATAAGTGAAAATATGTTTAGCAAACATGTAGGCCTTTAATAGTTCTACAAAACATTCCGTAACACCATATTATATCTAACTTTTATATTTCATCATCACAATCACTTATCGAGATAAGATTTTCGCTTTACAGTATGTTATTTGGTTATATAGTTTAGGAGATAATATAAAATTACGAATCTTCTACTTAATAAAACTTTTTAACAAAAAATTGAACCGACGAAAACAGAAACTGAAAAGCAAAAAATAACTAATTATGAGTCGGCGCCAAACGAACTTTTAACAAGCAAAGTGCGTGCAAGTTGCAAGTGGCCGAGCGGAGAACGCATTTTTGGAAAGTTATTGTTTATCGTTGAAAATTTCACGTTGTATTTGATGTGACGTCGTTTTTATTATTTATTTGAAGTAATTTAATGATTTTCGTTGATTGGTTGTTTGGCGCCGACTCATAATTAGTTATTTTTCGCTTTTCAGTTTCTGTTTTCGTCGGCTCAATTTTTTGTTAAAAAGTTTTTTTCATTTTTTTGTGGTTAAAATCTAATAACTCCAGGTCTCCATTATGTCGTTGTGTCTAGAATTATATTTATGTGTGTCAAGTTTCAACAAAATCGGTAAACAGGTAAGAATTCAGTGGGTGAACAAACACTCATCCCCTGTTTTACTACCCTTAGGGGTGGATTTTGATTTTGAAATTTAAATGGGACCAACTTCGAGATATACTCTATCTATTAAAAAAAGAATCATCAAAATCGGACCACTCTGTAAAAAGTTATGCGTGGTCATACATAAAAAAAAAAAAATATATATATATATATACGCGTCGAATTGAGAACCTCCTCCCTTTTTTCGTCGGTTAATAAAATTCTAAAACTGATAAAGCACAGCCTATGCCGGTGGCTCGACTATAGAATCATGAAATTTTACCCCGGAGTTCCTTATTGATGAGGAAATTACTTAAAAAACGGTTTTTGAAAATTCACCCCCTAAGTGGGTTAAATAGGGGGGTTCAAGACCCCTCTTAAGTACTACACGTTCAGGTAATTATTGCATGTTTTCAACAACATGATGTAGATTTCCGAATTCCACGCATGCGAAACCGCAGGCAAAAGCTAGTATCTTATACTACCAACCATACCAACTATTGGCTACCAACTCGTAATCGCAATCCAATTTCCCCATACGAGGTAGTACTTAAGTGGTACTTGTTTAATTGAGCAGTCGTTTAGAGGCTTTCAGTGTCAGTAACCTAGGGTCTGTGACTCTAGGTCAACTAGGCCTAGGCCTATGATTGCTATAGGATTGGTAAACGATAAAAGGTAATTATTTTTTGTGGTAGGTAATAACTTTTATTATTTGTCACAACAACCAATTATAACTGATTTCTATTGCTGTTTTCTTGATTGCGGTTCCTAATATTAACGAGCTAATCGAAAATAATATAAATCCTGGCCAAGTTCAAGTTGGACTGGCGCACGTAGTGTTCCGATGCTTTTGGGATTCAATTCAGCCATAGAAATCTAAATATTAAAGTAATAGAAATGTTATCTACTGTCTTTTAATACCGGAACGCGTGTCGCCAGTTTTCCACTACCAACACATAAATACGCAATTACGCCCACCATGTTTCTAGCATTAAATGCAAAGAAAAATTAAGCCTAAATACAATTCCGCTGTTAGATATATTGCAAAATACGCCAAAACAGCACTGATGATAAAGAAAACGATTCGCGCACTGGTGTCCTATGAAACACCTGCATGCGGTGACAAGTTCACGCGCCTTTGGCACTTCTATTACCTTATTATGTTTATTTCTATGGCTCTAAGCGGACCTCGCAGTGCTATCAGTACAAAAACCCGCTTAGGGATCTTGTTGAGTTGTGCGTCTGTGTGAGTGTGCCATTTCGAGCGTTTGTACGTAGTTTTGGTACTCCTTTAGCTATATGTTTACTGTGGCTACGGTGCGTAAGTTAAATTCTCAAGTTGGCAGGTAATACTGCTCGCTTTTCCATATGCATATACCACAGTTTCACCATTGTTTGATATATCTCTTCGTAGAGTTCTTGTTTTTTTTTTGATGTTTTGAAAAATATTCCCTTTATAATAATGTTTTCTTCCACTTGCTCGGAAATAGGTTCATTATTCAAAAAAAAAGAATACATCAATCGGCTCCTTTCCGTACGCAACGAAATAACAGGCCAGTAATATCCAACAATTGCTGGACAGTTTTTATTTTTAAATTATGCTACAGAGGTTTTAAGTACACACTTATATAAATTAGGTGTTTTTAGGTACAAAATATTTACCATTGAAAATAGAACAAGAACCGCGCGAGAACGAGTTGGTACGAATGAAAATTAGATTCTGTTGAATTAATTTGTGTATTGTTTCCTCGCAAATGAGAGAAAAGTACTATACAAGTCTCGGCCGAAATAACAATTAACGGCCTCGTTTAGTTAATAAAAACAATTTAACAAAAAATAAAACCGACTTTAAAAACCTTAACTAAAAAGTAAAAAATAATCCTTGTATGTATTTCAAAATCTTAACATAAACCAACATTTTGAAGGCGGCGCGTGATTGACCCTTTGCGTCATGTAAATATAATGTACTGTCGAGCGCATATCTATAGTAAAAATAGTTTATGCGAACGTACATGAAAATCACGCGCCGCCTTCAAAATGTTGGTTTACCAGGCCCCTCAGAAAGTATTGCGAAAAAAAGTTTTTGTATATGGGAGACTGGCCAGTTATAATGTTTTTCGAAAATATGATTATTTATAAGTGAAAATAAGTAAGTTCCAATTTCAAAATTTCCCTCCACATTTTTTGCGAGTTAATTCAAAGTATTGTGTCTCACTGAAATATGGATCTGCGCCGGGAACATTTTAGAGCTATGATTTTATACGATTTCAAGTGTCGCCTGAAACCGGATGAATCGTACGATAGACTTCAAATGGCATTCATGGATGAAGGCCCTTCCAAGGCAACCGTGTATCGTTGGTATAACGAATTCAAGCGCGGTCGACCAACTTTGGGGGATGACGAAAGAAGCGGTCGCCCTTTGACGGCTGTTACCGAAGAAAACGTGCTAGCAGTGAAAAATTTAATTCAAGACAATAGGCGAATTACATATCAGGAGATTCAACACATATTGAAGATTGGATCGGGAAGCATTCACGAGATTCTACACAGCCATCTTCGCGTGAGGAGGATAGTATCACGCTGGGTGCCGCACAACCTCACCGATGCTCAGAAGCAGGCCCGGGTGGAATGGTGCCGTGATATGCTTAACAAATTTGAAGCAGGCTCGTCTCGGCGTGTTTACGACATCGTTACAGGTGATGAGTCCTGGATTTATCAATACGACCCAGAAACCAAGCGCCAGTCGACTGTTTGGGTGTTTCAAAATGAGCCAACGCCTACCAAAGTGAAGCGATCTAGAAGCGGGGGTAAGATTTTGATCGCTAGCTTTTTTAATTTGACTGGCCACTTGGTATCAATTCCCTTACGGGATCAAAGAAGCATTAATGCCGAATGGTATACTACCAAATGTTTGCCAGAAGTTTTCTCTGTTATAAGCAACAAGCGACCAAACACAGGGCTCCGCGGGCTACTGCTCCACCACGACAATGCACCTGCGCACACCGCACTCAAAACGAGGGACTTCCTGGACAGCACGCCAGTCAAACTCCTGGGTCACCCTCCTTACAGCCCTGATCTAGCACCGT
This sequence comes from Asteroscopus sphinx, assembly GCA_949699075.1. Taxonomy (NCBI): domain Eukaryota; kingdom Metazoa; phylum Arthropoda; class Insecta; order Lepidoptera; family Noctuidae; genus Asteroscopus; species Asteroscopus sphinx. The sequence goes on from OX453006.1 coordinate 1,674,225, forward strand.
GTGACTTCTTTTTATTCCCAAAAATAAAAAATCAGCTCAAAGGGATACAATTTTCGTCGCCGGAAGATGCGCTGGCTGCGTTCGAGCAGGCTGTAAACGAGGTGTCTGCGGCGGACTGGAAAAAGTGTTTTGAAAACTGGTTTAGGCGCATGAATCTTTGTATAGAGGCTGGTGGAAAGTACTTTGAAAAGATTTGATAAAAATATATGTACGTATAGAACAATTTTTTTTAGTTTCGCAAAACTTTCTGAGTGTCCCACGTATGTTAAGATTTTGAAATACATACAAGGATTATTTTTTACTTTTTAGTTGAGGTTTTTGAAGTCGGTTTTATTTTTTGTTAAAAAGTTTTCATTTCATACTTTTTAGTTATTGTTTGCGAGGGTTGATTCATACATGTTTATAGAACCGATTTGAGAAAATATTTTTATTAACCTATGCTGTCCCACTGCTGGGCAATGGTCTCGCTCATGTTCTTCCAAATGACCAATCACTATAGTTTTAAAAAAACACGCAAATCGGCCAAGAATTCTCCGAAATACGAAACTATTAGTAGATCATCTAGGTAGGCGAAGTTAAAATAAAATATACTGATTTATTGAAGCTGGTTAAAAAACTACTCAACCTAAGTCAATAAAATTTATATGGGACCACCGCGCGAGCTTCCTCTACCAAATAAAAAAAAAACCACGTAAATCGGCCCAGAAATCTCGGAGTAATCGGAGTACATACATGAAAAAAAAAAAAACCCGCGGAATAATAACCTCCTCCTTTTTTTGAAGTCGGTTAAAAAGGACTCGGATGGCGCCTCGGCCTGTTAAATCACTAGGTAAGTACTCGGCTTCGCCTCATACTTGCAATATTACTCGGCGGTCAATTGCTTCATTTCAGGCCTCGACAGTAATGTACTATTATTATTATCATCTATTTATATCATCACACCATAAAAGCCTTTGATAGAGATGATAAAGGATGGCGAGGATAATTCTTGTAGGAAAAAAACAATCCATTGATTACTATATTAGCATTGTTTTCGCACAATAAGGAAAATTAATTGTAAAAATATTATCGTAATTAATAGGCGGGTGCCGCTGATTATAATGGTTTAACGCTTCGACCAACAATACTATATATGCACGGTCTTGTACAAAATCAAATCCAAAAAAACGTCTTCGCGATAAAATGTATAGTATTATATTATCTGTGGTACTAGTAATTATGTATACGACAACGACAAGTATGACAGACCATCCTTTGTTTGCACATTTGGAGTACGGTTTTTTTTCTACACATTTTAGCGTCGTGAATCGTCTCACCGCCAGTGCGGCTGAAGTAATACAAAATACAAATACAAAATAGTTAATTGTGCTTTAAACAAATAGTTTTACAAATTAGTGCTTGGAGTCTGCTTTTAAGCAATTAATGCCTGTGTTAGGAAAGAGAGTAACTGAGAGTGAAACTGTAGACGCGACTGATTATAATTATTTATTATTCACAGTTTTGATGGTGCAGCTTTTCGTGTGGCGATCGTGCATCTAGAGTATGTTTGATCGAAGGTTTAATTCATTTTTAGGGTTCCGTAGTCCTACAAGGAACCCTTATAGTTTCGTCATGTCCGTCCGTCTGTCCGTCTGTCCGTCTGTCCGTCTGTCCTAATCCTTTACAGCTTAATAACTTCTACAGTTATAAACATAAGTAAATGAAATTTTGTTAAAAAATAGTATAGATATAGATCTCAATTTTGAAAGAATAAAAAAATCATGATTACGTATTTTAGGGGTGGCGCCCATACATGTGAAAAGGGGATGAAAATTTTTTTTTCGCTGCACCCCCTTGTTTGGGATATCATTGAATAGGTCTACTAAAATGAAGATAATGTTTCATACATCACTTTTTTATCAGATGTACCATCTGCGAAATATAGCCTGCCAAAGTGGCTTGCAATGTGTCCCCCCCCTGCCATTTCTAAACTATGCAACGTAGAAACTTATAATCTTCCACATTGATAGACCTTTGTAAAAACTCTCTTTTAAAATTATTTTGAGCATATTGTGATTATAAATTTTTGAGTTATAGAGAGAAAACTGAAAAATACTTAAAACGTCCTAGTTCAAAGGTCATTGACCTTAGAGAAAAATGATCATAGCAAATAATGCTCCTTTAGCTACCTTCTATTTGAAAAAGTCACAAAACGTGACTTTGTGTTATGTTGACGACACACTTCTTAAATTTGGCGCCATCTAGCGGCGTCTAACAACACTCTCTGGGTCCCCAATGCTGCCGTCAAGTGCCGTCTATTACATTTGGCACTATATAGCGCCATCTAGCGGCTACTGACATCACTCTCTGAGTCGCCAATGCTGCCGTCTATTGCAAAAACTAAAATAGCCGTGATTTATATTCGATTTGATTTGTTTGTAACACCTACTTAAGGAACCCTATAATACTGAGCATGGCCCGACATGCTCTTGGCCAGTTTTATTTCTTCTTCGGATGTCTTTGAAAGTATTTCAGGATTCATGTCAAGGATTTGTTAGGTACCTACATTGTTACATAAAACTTACTATTGTATCAAAATGAATATCATGTATTTCGCTTGAATTTGAGGTGAAATATTTTAATGTTTTTCTATATTAAATCAACATCAAAGACGATCAACAACAGCTCTAAATATTTCAATTAATACTTTTCAGACTCAAAATGATAGTATACAACTCTTCGAGTTATTTCGAGAGAGTTAAAAAATAAATGCTGTTTATAAAGAACACATGAATGAAGTGTCTTCACCTAAATTAAAAACTAAGAAAAGCGTTATAATAATAATAAATAATAAATTCATTTATTTCAGATAATCAAATCCATAGAAAAAAATTACATGTCATAAAATTGTAATAATGTCAAGAAAAGTTAATTAATAATTTCAAATGTAAAAGCATGTCACAAAAGAAACATAAATTATCATTCATTAATTAAATATAGAACCCATTCTTAGAACTTTAGTTTTGTATAAGTTTAAGTTAAAATTAAATTACTCATAAGCCTAAATTTTAATGTACTTAAATAAAGCAAATATAATCTATATACTTACCTGCCCGTTTCGCCATTGTTTACTTAAAGTTACGAAAAAGAAAAACCAATGAAAGCGATGGTGAATTCGGTCATTAGTTACAGAGTTCCCCGTAACAATTCGTCATGGTGGCCATTGTTTTGTTTTGCTAACTGTCTAGCCATGAGACGAAAACAATTTTTGTTTTGACAATGTTTCTACCAGAAATATCACACTATCTTATAATAAATCATAACATAATATTTTATGTTATGATTACATGGGACTCGCGCCCTATTACATGGGACTTACAACATAACTGGCGAAATGTGGGTGTACTATACACCTCTGCCTACCCCTTCGGGGAAATACAGGCGTGATGTTATGTTATGTTATGTTATGTGTTTACATTATTACGATTCGGGACCTGCCGGGGATGGTTGGGCGATTACAGGAGTTTTTCCCACGCCCCCGGCCAAGGGTCATTAGAGGAATACCGTGGTGGTTTTTAGTCGGTAAGAGTCCGACACTGGCTCCGCCTTCCCTGAGCGGAGTGCGTCCATGAGGATTTTCCCCACGAAAAAAGGCAGAAGTACGTACGGTGGTAGTACTTCCCCGGACGAGCTCTTTCACATGGAGCTCTACTACTACTAAATGTATGTTTGTATGTTCAATTTGATGGAATTAGTGGTGATATGGTGGATGGCAGAACTAAATTGTTGGACAACAACCCACGCGAACAATGCACACACTTAATTTAGTCAGCGAGAAAGTCGATTTGTTCACGTGTTCGCTGAGTGAATTCACAAGAGTGATATTGTATATTATATTATGTTATTTGTGATCTTAATTTAATTTTTTTTTTTTTAGTAAATGTGTAATTGTTTGGAAACATGTGGTTTAGTAATACCTAGTTATCAGATCAGTGGCTGCACTATCGATTTGGGAATTCCTGTAATGGTAGCTGTATGTATATAAATAAATAAATAAATATTTTTTAAATGAATACAAATGAAGTATATCGAAATAATAAATCAATACTTTTTCCTTGAGTCAACTTAATTAGATCAAAGATTTTTAAATTAGCTTGCATCTTGTGCAATCCGTAACGGATCTTTTACAACTTAGGCCAGTTAAAGTGTTAGCGCCATTTTTTGCGTCAAACAATATAGCTTGATTTGCATTTAGTAACTTGAGATGATTGTTGACTAACATTGGAAACTATTGAGTCAAGGAAAACGTTTTTTATATGCTCCGCTTTGTAATACGTGTCTAATTTTAAAATGAACTGAAACTAACTTTAGGTTTGTAGAATTTTACAGTTCAAATTCTATGTTGTTTAGTTTTCATTGTCCTTACTAGACAAGCCACTAGACCCGACCACCAGAGACCACCACCAGACCAGACCAGACCAGACCACCACCAGAGATCACCATTACCACCACGACCACGACTACCAGAGAGTGCTCCATACAGATCTCGATGGTGTGTGTAGTCCGCCAACCCGCACTAGGTCAACGTGGTGGACTAAGGCCTTAACCTTCTCGCACTGAGAAGAGGCCCGTGCCCAGCAGTGGGGCAGTAATGGGCTGATTATATGTTATATGTTACTAGATAAACAGCGTCATCCAATAGTCGCAAATTATAATAGGAAACTCTTACAAAATCAAAATTTAGCCAATTAATCTAGGGATTGACACTCAATTTTTATATCGTTTAGTTTTGGAAGCTTTGATAGCGTCCTATTTTTTGTTAGTCTAACATTTCTTTAATTTATCCCAAAAAAAATACTTGCAATTATAAAGGCTAAGGTGTACCTAATTATACAACGAGTTATTGAAGTAGCTGAAAACCTCATAAGGGCTATTTATGTTCGAATAACTCGACAAAATATACCTACCTAGGCAACGGCTGATTTTCATTTCACGATTTCTGGATTCGCCTCATAGTAAAAGTTGTTCATAATGATGTTTTCAGTTAATTTAATTACACCTTACGTATTATGTATCTTTGTTTTCAACGCCATCTACATCTATTGTTCGGAACTATCACATAGCCTGATCGATAGATGCTTGGTTTGTCATGTACAGTGAAAACAGTACAAGGAAACAACATGTTTCTGATATTCGTGGCTGTCAGGAGTTCGTCGCGGTAAATATAGAATGCTCTTTGCAAATTCTAGCTGCTTGTTAATACACTTTACATTAAGCTTAAAGTTTTGAGGAGCGTTGTTAAAAAACAGAGTTTGTGTATGGTGTTAATTTATTTTGAATCTCTTGTGAATGTGGATGAGAAAGAAAGAAAGAAAAATGATTTATTACCACAACAAATATCTATTATGAACATTATTATTTATATATCATCCTCCTGCCCTTATCCCAGTTTATTTGGGGTCGGCGCAGGATGTTTTTTTCTTCCATATATCTCTATCAGCCGTCATGTCCGTGTTTACTTTCTTTCTATTCATATCATCTTTCACACAATCCATCCATATTTTCTTCGGTCTCCCTCTTTTCTTATAGCCATCAACATTCATACTTAAAACTTTCCTCGTAACATGCTCCTCATTCCTCCTCATCAATATATAATATTATTATTTATAATAAAACAAAGTTTAACCGGATTAAATCGCGTATATTATTTAAATTGGTTTCCCTGACGTTTCGAAAGCTTTGCAGCATTTCGTGGTCGCAGGTAGACTAAGATGACAAGCGTCTTTACAAATATTTCTAAAAAAATATTTTAATCTACCGTACAATATTATTAATTAAAATCGTTTCGATGCACGCAGTAATCACTCACAATATCATTATCTTTTACAGTGTTGCGTGCTATTTGGGACTTGATTTTTTTTTTTTTTTTAGACGCTCCACAAAGTCTGCAGTGTGTGAACATGCCCTAGACAAACCCAACCATTTTCTTCGATTTGATAAACCACAAGTTCTGGCGAAGGAAAACCGATATGTACCTAGAATGCTCCGTGAGGCTATTGAAATTAAAAAACATCCTAATTTTAATAGAGAAGATGGTTGGCAGCTGCCACCTGTTTGGAACCCAGTCCTAAAAATAATCAAGTCCCAAACAGCACGCAACACTGTAAAAGATAATGATATTGTGAGTGATTACTGCGTGCATCGAAACGATTTTAATTAATAATATTGTACGGTAGATTAAAATAATTTTTTAGAAATATTTGTAAAGACGCTTGTCATCTTAGTCTACCTGCGACCACGAAATGCTGCAAAGCTTTCGAAACGTCAGGGAAACCAATTTAAATAATATACGCGATTTAATCCGGTTAAACTTTGTTTTATTATAATGTGTAGTGATCGCGAAAACCTAAGAAGTTATTATTATTTATATATATAAACAGGCAAAAAAAAACCGGTTCACTACCATTTTCTCCTCTGTTTGTAAACAGATTTTTTTTTCGTTTAATAGCTATTGACGAGCTTTAGTGTTATCAGTAAAAAAAATGGAAATAGTTTTTTTTTGGCATAGTTCAATTTAGGAGGACCCGTAGAAAATGACAAGATTGTTTTACCATTGGCTAATAAGTCAAAATATTCTGTCTTACAAAATATGACTATAATGGAGTTATCTATTGACTTTATCTAACATTTTTATCGAGCAGTTAATTTGTTAAGATGTTATCAGTTACTTCATTACCAAATATTGGACGGGCCCTAAAGTTTCTAACAGTTTTGACCTTAACAAAATTAATTATCAAGCCTTATTCGTTCAAGGGCTGAAAGTTCGAGATGTCAAAGATTACGATGTTGTTGCTGTTAAAAAAATGAAAACGAGAGGAATGTACTAGCCAAGTGGCGCCACCATCAGTAAAAAAAAAATACTCGCTGAATACATTATTTATCGAATAGTCGTTTTTACCAATTGAAGTACAGGTACTGTAGTTTAATCAGAAACTAAAAAAAACTCTGTAAAATATAGTTTTCTGTAGTTGTAGATAAAAAAAGTGCCAAAAGTGGCCGTTTTTCGCACTTTTTCTATCTACAGCTACAGCGAAGTATAATGTTAATATTTATAATGAAAAGTTAATAGTTTCTAATTAAACTACAGTCATCATCATCATCATCATTTCAGCCGAAAGACGTCCACTGCTGGATATAGGCCTCCCCCAAGCATCGCCACAACGACCGGTCCTGTGCCTTCCGCATCCAGCGGATTCCCGCGACCTTCACCAGGTCGTCGGTCCACCTTGTGGGGGGCCTACCCACGCTGCGCCTTCCAGTACGCGGTCGCCACTCCAGAACTTTACTGCCCCATCGGTCATCCGTTCTGCGAGCAATGTGCCGCGACCACTGCCACATTCTTCGGGCTATGTCGGTTACTTTCGTTCTCCTGCGAATCTCCTCATTTCTGTTTCGATCACGCAGGGACACTCCGAGCATAGCCCAAACTACAGTACCTGTACTTTAATTGTTAACAACGAATTTTTTATATAATTATGATGTATTCAGCGAGTAATAATTAATTAACTGATCGGGGCGCCACTTGGTTGCTACATTGCCCCTTAACTTGATACATCATGTGTTTATTTATCAGACCTAAAGCTTAAAACTCGTAGGATAAATATTATATATCTTCCGAGTATTTTGACGGTCACTGTCGGTATATAAATAGCGGTAGTACCGCCGCGCGCCACACTAAAGTGCTGTCTTTGTGGCCATCATGATTTCTTTGCGGGTGAGTGGATTTGTATTACATACTAATATAGGTAATTAATTAATTTGTAGTGATACGATTTAACTACGATTTGGTAGATTAGAGAACGATATCAGCCTGAATTTGTTGCACCCCAAGCCCATCCCAACTTATTTTGGTATAACTAGTAATAGTGTTAAGTTTTGAATTAATTAATTAGAATAGTTTTCAATATCCTATACTATCCTATTCTACTAATATATAAATGCACTAGTGTATTTTTTGGTTTATTTTGTGGTTCGGAAAGTGACAAAGGATATTAAATATAAAAATTTATATTTAACATTCTATACGGACATACAACATTTTATACAGTAGCATTCTAAAATAATGCTATAATAAAGAACCATGAGAGCGAAAAGAAACGAAGGTTCCGTGTGGTGCCGGACGTAAAGAATAGCACCATCCTATATCTTCTCATGGGTGTCGTAAAAGGCGACTAAGGGATTTACCAGAGGATGGGCAGCAGCGTTCTCTGAGTATTAACCAACCAACTGCGATCGCCAACCCGCCTGCCAAGTGTAGCGATTATGGCATATCCTCCGAAGGCCCACAAGGTGGACCGACGGCCTGGTGAAGGTCGCGAAGGAACTTTTAACAAGCAAAGTGCGTGTAAGTTGCAAGTGACCGAGCGGAGAACGCATTTTTGGAAAGTTATTGTTTATCGTTGAAAATTTCACGTTGTATTTGATGTTACGTTGTTTTTATTATTTATTTAAAGTAATTTAATGATTTTCGTTGATTGTTTGTTTGGCGCCGACTCATAATTAGTTATTTTTCGCTTTTTAGTTCCTGTTTTCGTCGGTAATTTTTTTTGTAAAAAAGTTTTATTTTAAATTTTTTTGTGGCTTAAATCTAACTCCAGGTCTCGTAGTGTCTAGAACTACATTTATGTGTGCCAAGTTTCAACAGAATCGGTTACCAGGTAAGAATTCATTGGGTGAACATGAGTGAACAAACACTCATCCCCTGTTTTCCTACCCTTAGGGGTGGATTTTGATTTTGAAATTTGAATGAGACCAACTTCGAGATATACCCTATCCATTAAAAAAAGAATTATCAAAATCGGACCACTCTGTAAAAAGTAATGCGTGGTCATACATAAAAAAAAAAAAAAAAAATTGATACGCGTCGAATTGAGAACCTCCTCCTTTTTTTTCGTCGGTTAAAAATGATGTAAATTAAATAAATTTCTGACAAAACCATACCTACTCAACATAGTTCAGCAGTGGACGTCTTTCGGCTGAAATGATGATGATGAATGATGAGAGTGAAGCCGCGGGTATAAGCGAATTCTAATATTGTGATAAATAGTAGACATCTCGATTCTATTCCTCTAAAAGTTAGGCAGACTTACTGTACCTTGTCTTGAGTCCTTGAGTGGAGACCGCGAATCGGCAAACGTAGCGTAGGGCGCCCCCCTGCACTGACCTGGACCGACGACCTAAAGAACGTGGCTGGGGGGGAACTGGATGCGGAAGGCAGAGGACTGAGCGTTGTGGCGCAACTTGGGAGAGGCCTATGTCCAGCAGTGGACTGCGATAGGCTGAGTTGATTGATTGATTGACTTACTGTACCTCAATTTTTTTGTGGCAGTGATTTTATTAATTAACTCTCATATAATGGAGAATGCCATATGGCGTTAAATTCATTTTATGTATCTTTATTATGTACAATCAAGTACATATCAATGGTCAAACCAGTCCTTTAAGCAAAACCTGTCTTGTATTAAACTTGAATACTATGTTTGTTCTGCAGAGTTCCGCAGAATGGTTTTGTTACCACTGATATGCGGTTAACTGTACTTGTTGCTACGAAGGTTGCCATTTCCACAAACGCAAGTAACACGGGTCTCTTCTCGTAATGAGAAGATTAAGGCCTTAGTTCACCATGCTGGCCTAGTGCGGGTTGGCGAACAGTACCCGAACACTGGTGTCTCTTGTTCATGAACTAATCTTTTTTTAAACTATCGCTCTCTTTTACTAATAGTAGATACAAGAAAGGGATGGCAACAATTTAAAAATGTCAAATTAGTCATAATTTAGATTTCCATACAAGTGCCCACTAAGATACTAAGAAATCAATCAATCAACTCAGCCTATCGGAGTCCACTGCTGGACATAGGCATCTCCCAAGTTGCGCCACAACGCTCGGTACTCCGCCTTCCGCATCCAGTCCCCCCCAACCACGTTCTTTAGGTCGTCGGTCCACCTGGCAGGGGGGCACCCTACGCTGCGTTTGCCGATTCGCGGTCTCCACTCAACTCGACTCGTCTGCTCCAGCGGCCATCGGTCCTTCGACAGACATGGCCAGCCTACTGCCACTTCAGCTTACTGATCCTACAAGCTATGTCGGTCACTCCGGTTCTTCTCCGGATAATCTCGTTACGGATTTTATCCTTCAAAGAAACTCCAAACAAACGAAGAAAACAAACAATAAAATTAAACAAAGAAATGTAACACGTAAACTAATTTGACAGTTCAAAAATTGTTGCTATCCCTTTCTTGTATCTACTATTAGGAAAAGAAAGCGATAGTTTAAAAAAAAATTAGTTCGTAAACAAGAGAATCGACGATATATCTTGTTACGTGTATATTATGTACTCGCATTTTTCACATTTCAAGCGAGCGGATGAGCCAACGCTTACGGGAATTCGATTAAATTCAATTACCTTGTTAATAGCACTGCTTTCGCTAATACTCGTAAAATTGAAAGTGATATAAACATTTAAATGCTTATGTGTTTACGAAATACTTATTTAACATTTGGAGAATACGCGAATCACCCTACAAAAGTTTGAAGTTGATGTAATTTTTTCAATAGAACTAGTTCAATTAGAAGTACTTGCGCAATTGCCCTACTGGATGCATAAACTGAAGTTTTCGCATGCCTGCTAAAGGCGAGATGTGCTATTGAACATGTATTATATTTTTAGGAACTTATGTACCATATCTTCTGCGAATAAATTACTTACTTACTTCATCATCATTATCGTCATCACCAATACCTGGTACTCTCACCGCACTCAAGAAACTCTTGAATTGTAATCCGAAATATGGTCATAATGCGGATGATCGGAAGAAGATTTTGTAGTATGCCAGAAGTATTGCGTATAAATCATCGTTTCAGCCAAAAGACGTCCACTGCTGGACATACGCCTCTACCAAGCTTCGCCAAAACCAATCAATTAGGAGTACAGTTACCTTCAATAATTTTAAATCTGATCACCTTTATGTTACAAGCTGCTTTGTCTATCCTAAAACTGTTTTGTTATATTCTACATATGCCATTATTGTTATTAGCAATGTTATTTTAATATTGCTCACGTTTTATTTGAGAAGTGGCAAATTCTTGTACCGGAAACCAAATTAATCTATTTATGAAATGTAACCTTCAAAACTTTGATCTCTAAAATTATTCCCTTCCTTTATCTAATTTCCTGCTTATCTTAAATCTAGCCTACAAGACTAGCTTACTTGTAAGCCTTCAATAAAGGCCAAACGACATACATGATCAAGATCAAGTTCAGATCAAGCTAATGTAATGCAACTTGACGTGTGTTATGTATGTTATGTAATGTAATGCACGAGGTTGTTCGGTTAGTGATATAATTTGTGTTGAGTTATTGCTGAGTGACTTAATTGGTCTCGTGCTCCAGTTTTTAATTTACTTATCGGCTGTTTTATAAATTACTTAAACTAAAATTACATAAATAAATCATAAATTCTTTCGTTTACCATGGTTTTTATGGAAAGTTTGAAAAGTTTAGGGATTGGAAGAAGCTCAATTCTAATTATTTATTTATTAAGAGCCTGTACAGTCCCACTGCAGGGCAAAGGCCTCCCTACTCTCCTTCCACCTCTCTCTGTCTGTGGCTAATAAGGACCAGTCTTTTTGAAAGTTGTCCAGTTCATCCCGCCATCTCCGTCTGGGCCTGCCGCGTTGGCGTTTGCCATTTGTGGGGGCCCATTGGGTCATACGTTTGGCCCATTGGTCGTCTGGCATGTGGCAGATGTGTCCAGCCCAGTTCCACTTCAGCATGGCAGCTTTCCGAGTTACATCAGTTATTTTTGTCCTGGAACGGATGATTGTATTCCTAATCCGGTCAACAAGGTTAATTCCCAGAATACTCCGTTCCATTGCTCTCTGGCAAACATCGAGCGTGGTCCTCTGTTGAATTGTCAAAGACCATGTTTGAGAACCATATGTGAGGATGGGAAGAATGCATACGTCCATGAGTCTCTTCTTAAGGGACAGAGGAAGATTACCCTTCATGAGTTCTTTCATGGCCCAATAGCTCTTCCAGGCATTTTCGGTGCGTCTTGCAACTTCCTTATTTTGCCTTGCCTGGAAAGAGACTATTTGACCTAGATAGAGGTACTCATCGACGTACTCAACCTCCACACCCCCCACTGTGATTCTGCGATACGAACTGTTCGTCATCAACTTGGTCTTTGACATGTTCATTTGAAGTCCGACCTCGAGGCTTGCTATGCTCAGATCTTGTAGCATCTGAGTCAACTCTAAATACTAATAAATATTATAAATGCGAAATTATGGATATTTGTTTGTCCTTCAATCACGTTAAAACGGCTAAGCGAATTTGGATAATATTTGGTGCACTGATAGACCATAACCCGGATAAACATGGAAGTAACTTTTTTTCCGGAAAAATAAACAGTTCCCGAGAAAGGCGCGGTAAAATCTTTCAGTGATAAACGGAATCAAACGCGGGCGAAGCTACGGGCATCAAATCAATCAATCAACTCGATCAATTTTTGATCATCAGCAGAAGGTTCAACAATCAACTCAGCCTATCGCAGTCCACTGCTGGACATAGGCCTCTCCCAAGTTGCACCACAACACTCGGTCCTCTGCCTTCCGCATCCAGTCCCCCCCAGCCACGGCACGGTAGCCACGGGCATGTAGGCTAGTAAATAAATACAATCTTTATCATACGAAATGTGGTACAACTTACTCTTTGCACTGTAAATATGCTGTGTTGCAAGTCAATTAATGTAGGAATCTATTCAAATATTGACTAATAAATAAAATAGCCTTCACAATCCAATTTTCAATTATGGATAGTTTCTTTCAAACCGTAGAGTAGGATCTTTTTCAAGTCTGAATTACGTATTGCAATTTGAGCATACTTAATTTTATTTTTTTTCTTTAATTTTTCATTTTTATAGACTGGGTTTTTAAATAGACTGTTGCAGTTAAGATGGGCCATATTTTCTTTCAGTGAACTGTAAATTTTATTACTACTTTTTTATTTCTATTTTATTATTACTGAGTAAGATCAATCTAGATGCATAAACTTTTATGTAGTAGGTGTATATTATTAATAAAAAAAATATTATTAAATATTATATATTGTAAAAATTATTATTCTTTATAAATTAATCTACTCTCACAAATATCGAACTATTTCCACGCCGACACGGAAGCAGACATGAACTATTTAAAAACGAAAGCACAACACATTTTAATTGGTATGTACATAAAAATAATGGTGCAAGGCTTTTAAATGTCAGTTGCACTATATCAATGCGGTTGGGTTGCTGTTAACAATGTCTTGGGCTTGTGAAGTGACCTTAGGTGGATATGGCTTTTGAAAAAACCGGCCAAATGCGAGTCTGACTCAATGGTTTCGACGAAACTCTGTGCCATAGTTTTATTAGTTTTTTTAACTATAGAGTTGTATTACAATCAAGTTTGATACTTGTATAATACAAGTTACCGTTTTTAAGATAGAGCAGAAAAAAAAAATCGTGGTTTTTTTAAAGTTTTTTTTTTTTTTTTATAAAATAGGAGATAAGAGCTTTCGGGATACCTGATGGTAAGCAATCTCCGCCGCCCATGGACATCCGCAACACCATGAGTCGCCGATGCGTTATGTGCAATGAATGTTGCTTAAGTGCAAAATGGAGAGATGTATGGAGACAACCTCTTTGGATTTAGATTTTTTAATACTTTTAGTATTTGTCATGATACAGATCATAGTGACACATGTTCTGTGGCTACCTATTGGAGTAACAGATGTTGTAGGCATATTATAAGGATACCGTTGGCACCCTTTGGTTACAGAATCCTAAAAATAAATCTAGTAAACTATTGACCCTTCCATGTATTTACATCTATGAGCTAACTGTCTTGAAAACGCATATTTCTATGTTTGAGCAGCTAAAGAGCAAACGAAATAACCAAAGGATCTGTTTTCCATCAAACAAAACTGCACAATTTAGTAAAAGCATATTTTGTATGGCGCCTTGCATTTATAATCATCTTCCTACAGATATATTGAATTGTTCGAACGTAGACACATTTAAATTAAAATTGAAACAATTTCATTTTATCAAGGCATATTATAGTGTGGTTGTGTATCTTAATGAAAAATTAAATCTACGTTGACATTGTATAATAGGTTTTGACATCACGATAATGCACTTTCAATTATTTACATTTGACATGCTTTCATATTCACTTTGACATTAAGATATTGTATTATTCTTGACGTATGTTACATATTATGTTTTATTGCTTTAGACGCTTCAGTTAATAGCTTGGCGTAGAACTCTGTATTTCCTGTTGCATGCTAAATGGCAGAATATAGCTGCACAAAGATTGTTTTTATGACAATATTCATGTAACACCTACCTTACCTATATTCGCAATAAACGATTGAATTGAATTGAATTTAGTATTTCTTGTTTAGAGAAATAGGTCCTTATAAACCCCTCTAAAAGGTATGCTGACGCCTGACGCTGTATTACCTACAAAAATATCCAAAACTACATAAAAAAAATTGCAAGAGGCCTCTGTGTCATTTATCATCGGCAGAAATAATCATTATTTCCTTTAGAAAATTTATCTTTTAAGGAAAAAAAAACCACAGTCAAAATAATTTCGAGTTGAACCATAAATATTAATCGTGGAAAAGTTCAAGTTCACTTTTTCACTTTGTTAATCTATGGCCGACGAGGGTACACGATAATTGTTTCTAAAATCGATGAAAAAAATATTTTGAACATTGCCATTTTGAAATTTTTTTTTTGTCATTTTGATTTTGATTTTTGGGGTCCTGGGTTCGATTCCCGGATCGGGCAAAGTGTTATTGGGTTTTTTCATTAGGAAATTCGCAGTAGCAGCCCGGAGTCTGGATTTGTGCCTGGTTAGTGGCAATAGGCTCGCCCCCTATTACATGGGACTTATAACATAATTGGCGAAATGTGGGTGTATCTACTATACACCTCTGCCTACCCCTTCGGGGAAATACAGGCGTGATATTATGTTATGTTATGTTATGCCATTTTGACCTCCACATACTTCTTTAATTTAAATTAATATTCGTTGGAAACCAATCCTTCGTTTTAGGAAATCATAAAACCGGTTATTCTGCAATGCGGAAACTTTTACTTCCTATGGCTAATTTAATATCATAATGAGTCTATTAGCTATAAACAATTGGGGGCTTGGTATAGCCGAAGGCCGATGACTGTCAGGGTCATTGATGTCATTGTCAATATAGTCTTGCACAGGACAAAGTTCAAGTAGGAAATAATACTAGATTTAGCATACGGTCATACAGTTGGTTTTTGAAGTAAAACTTCTTTAGGCACGCTTGACTTGGGGGTAAGCTGGTGAATGCCTTACGAAAAGTGAGGCGAATGGAGGGGGTAGTCCGGGACGCGGGGAACGAGGCGCGGTACGGCCGGCCACGACACAGCGCCGGCAGATGTACGCGCGCCACCAATCCTTTGTTCTCATTGAAATAGTATTGAGGCAGATATAAGTTATAGTGAAGTTTTACTTCAGTCGTGTGCTCTAAAGCACACTCATTTTTAGGGTTCCGTACCCAAAGGGTTCAAACGGGACCCTATTACTCTCGCTACGCTGTCCGTCCGTCTGTCTGTCACAGGGCTGTATCTTTGTAACGGTAATAGAAAACCAGTTGAAATTTTCACAGAATATGTGTTGCTGTGAGGTGTATCACGACAAATACTAAAAACAAAAAAAAAGGGGTCCCCATACAAGAAACCTCGAAAAACCTGCATTTTTGCAACGTTTTTGTTCCTGTTTTATCTTCAAAACGGTAATACATACCAGCGTCAAACTTACATACATACATATTATCACGACTGCTTCCCATTGGGGTAGGCAGAAACTATGGATTTCCACCTGCTACGATCCTGACACACCTCTTTCGCTTCATCTACGTCCATTAACCTCGTCATGCATGCTCTTCGGTTTAGAGAACTCTTAACCTGGCATTTTTTGAGAACGTCCGCGATTTCTTCGCGATACGTTCGCCGAGATCGTCCCCTTCCAACTCTTCCATCCACATCTGCTTCGTGTACTTGTTTCGTCAATCTCCTCTCGTCCATCCTCTCTATATGTCCAAACCATCTTAACATACCTTTCTCAATCTTTGTCACTACATCTTCTTTCACTCCACAACGTTCCCTTATCGCGTTATTCCTAACTTTATCTCTCAAAGTTACACCACACATACTTCTCAAAGCTCTCATTTCTACTGCATTTATTCAGCTTTCATGTTTCTTCTGCCATACCCAACTTTCACTATCATACATCAGTGTAGGCACTAAGTCTGATTATAGTGCATACTATGTAGTTTAGCAACAAATACTAAAAACAGGACAAACATAAACATATGTGGTGGTACCTACGGAAGAAAGAGATGCAAAAATTCACATTTCGCGTACGTTCGTTGATGTCTTTTGATAAACTCTCGTAAATTAAATAATTTTCTATGGTTCTATGCTGTGTTTCGGTCTGGAAGGGTACGGGTGCCGGTGAAATTACAATCACATGAGACTTTCCATCTTCATGTCTCAGTTTGGCGAACCGACTTGCAGTACCATTTAGGTAACAGCCTAGGTGTATTGAAGTTGTTATGAGCAAAGGTAACCGCTTAACATCAGGTGGGCCTTTAGCTCGTTTCGCCATCCTATACTATATAAAAAAACCAAGCGCGAATAACGCTACAGAATGTTCGCCTCAAAAAAATTTACTGCTCACTACATTCCTTCTATCCAGTTATAAAATTTCAACATTAAAAATTTCAGGTTTCCCTTCTCCTGAGCGCTGTGTTTGCGCTGATCGCGTTGTCTGCAGCGAGACCGGACAGTGGTGAAACTATTCCTCTACCCGGCCCAGGACTGTCATACGGTTAGTACCTATTCTTTAAGAGCTTATTACATCCTTATCAGGAAATAAGGAAAGTGTGAGTTAACATCCTTACTCTGTTGTATCGGTCGGTGAAATCAGGTGGTTTCTTCCCTAAATCCTTAGTGTCACATCATCACACATCACTTCAGCCGAAAGACGTCCACTGCTGGACACAGGCCTTTCCCAATAGGAGGGATATGCCATAATCGCCACGCTTGGCAGGCGGGTTGTCGATCGCAGTTGGTTGGTTAAATACTCAGAGAACGTTGCTGCCCATCCTCAAATAATCCTTAGTGTAAAGATATAAATTATGGAAATAAGCATTCGCTAACGAGCGCATGCATGGCGCATGCGTTAATGCGTTAAAATAATAAATAATTTCTAAGTGCAATGCCCTTGACCTAGACCTTGACACAGATAATATAATACTATACTAGACCTTGAGATATATTAATATATTAATCTTAATAATCCTGAAAAATATTTTTTTTTTACACAAATGTCACATACAGATACAACCAGACCCGTAGCAAATATATGTGGATCACACAGATATTTGTTCCGTGCGGGAACCGAACTCACGACCCTTAGGGCAGAAGCTAATCACTCAGCCACTGCACCAACGATGTTCTCACTGAATGAATGATATTTTTATTAGCATAAGTAACATTTTGTTCGTCTAAGGTTAAAATGAACTAACTGCGATCGCCAACTCGCCTGCTAAGCGTGGCGATTATGGCATATCCCCCTTAATTCGGGGAGGCCTATGTCCAGCAGTGGACGACTTTCGGCTAAAATGATGAAGGTTAAAATTGGGTTTCACTACATTTCAGTCGTAAAAATATTTTGATTCTCAATAAATGGAAATCAATCTCTTTCTCTTTCTGAAATTATGGTGGTTTGCAAACATGTAGCTTCATCATCATCATCAACTCAGCTTATCGCAGTCCACTGTTGGACAAAAGCCTTTGCCGAGTAGCTTACTCTTTTGACATTCCTGGACTTTACCGACTTATTTTTGTGATGAACCAAGGGAGGAAAAAACAAAATTGTGGCACTGGATCAATTTAGCACTTATATTTCATAACGCACTTGACTGTATCAAATTAAAATAATGACACGTTTTAAGAACACAGCAGTGAAAACCTCATAATTATTTGCACAGAACGTAACTTTACAGGACGACAAAAGAACTACCCTTATCTGCTTATCATCAGGTGACCCGCATGCTGGTTTGCCCTCCTATGTTATAAAAAAAATTGTCTAAAGAGAAGTTCTTTTGTCTTACATATATCCAGGGCCGTCTCTAGCTTATCATGCTCCGGGGTGTGAAGCCAGCTTAGGCATCTCCTAGCCATTGCAGCACCCCCATTCCCCCTTAGTATTATAGGTTTGGTAATGGCTGCTACATACAGCGGAAATTAACGTTTGTTAGATTATACTGTTTATGCAGGTACAGTCTAACAAAGCAATTAGTATCCAGGGTCGCCAGATACAAAGGAAGTTTTTTCAGAAGATTATGGATGTTTTCGGGTGAAATATCATTTTAATAACGGACAAAGTTAAACTGTATTTATACAAAATCCTAATTAAAGCGTTCTATAATAATTTCCTGCCCCCCCTAGCCAAGTTGATAATCTACAATCGTCAACGCTATAGAAAACAATCAAAATGTATGGGAATGACATAATATGTCTTCTACTTTCGTTGAGATAATATCTCAACGAAAAAGTCATTCGTTGAGATATGTCATTCCCATACATTTTGATTGTTTTCTATAGCGTTGACGATTGTAGATTGTAACTTGGCTAGGGCTGAGAAATCTTCATCTATATCTGGCGACCCTGTATACTAACTGCTTTGTTAGACTGTACAAGTACAATTATGATAGATAAGTAAGTTTGAGTTTATATGATAGGTAAGTTTGAGCTGAATAAAGTAATTTCGTGGGTCTCAGAAACCCTGATGCCACAACACCCGGGTGAGCTGCATCCCTTGCACCCTGGATTGAAATCTTGAGACAGCCCTGCAAACATCGAATGCCAGTCTGTAAAGGACCACGAGTTATGTTTATAATAGCCAACGAATAAACAAAAATTTATTTTTGATACAAAGATTTAATAAAACATTAAAGAGGTTTTCACTGCCGAGCGAAAATATCGACATTAAGTATTCATATATGGAAACAATATACAATAGGTAAAACATTAAGGCGCATCTGGAGCTTTTGCCTGTAATGTAACAGTTCAAATTTGAGCATTACATCAGTGATTGAGGAAAACCAGCATTCGCCTGTAGTGTAACACTTTATATTCGAGCATCACATCGGTGAGTGAGGAGAACCGAGCATTACATTTCGCAACCTGTAATGATACAATTTGTAACATTACACTCACCGGGAAAATTCACATTTAATTTAAACATAGTAAAATGGGAGTACCCGTGATACAATTTGTAATATGAATGCGCACGACTACAGGTAAATGGTCGTCAGTCAATACTGCCTAGTATTGTAACGTAATGCTCAAAATATAATCTCTTGGATTGTTATATTTCAGTAAAATGTTCGTCAGTCAGTGAGGCAGTATTGTAACGTAATGCTCAATATCTAATATTTGATTGTTACATTACAGTCGAATGCTCCGGTGAGGCACCTTAAAATATGATTGCTATAAACACATTATTTCCATAAGCCCACCGCAACTTTTGTAATCACAACACTATATTTGGATATTACACACAAATTGGAATAATACAATTTGTAAACAACTTTTTTGCATTCGGAAACTGAAAGTTAATTTTAATGCAAAACAAACAATATGCAAGTTCGATGAACCCAAGTGTCTCGTTTTAAAATTGGCCTCAGATTACAAAACAAAACAGCAAACTATTCTGTTTCTCAATCATTAAACTTTTAAAATAAAACAGGTATGTGAAACTTACAAAAGATATTATAAGCAATACTTCAAATCTTCCTCCGAGCTTTTTCCCAATTATGTTGGGGTCGGCTTCCAGTCTAACCAGATGCGGCTGAACATCAGTATTTTACACGGAGCGACTGCCATCAGATCCTCGCAACCCAGTCACTGGGTAATACTAACATCGTAAAGTTAGACCAGTTGTCAGACTTTCGGGCTTCTGACTATCCGTAACGACTGCCATAGATATTCGTATGGAAACCGGGACCAAAAACTTAACTTGCTCTCCGAGTTACGGAGAGATCTCAATGTACGATGAAACGGTCACCCATCTAAGGACTAACCGCGGCTAGCGCAGCAATAAATACTTAATAAAATTTCGAATATTCTCATAAAAATAATGTTTTATTTTTTTAAGAGCTAAGTAAGTTATTAGGACATAATAGATTCTTGTGCCAAAAGGTCATAGAGAGGCATGAAAGGCTGTACAGTAACCTTATTGACCTCAAATTAACATTAGACGTAAGTAGGTGAGGTACTCGCTGATACTGTATATAAATATACACGAACGAATAAATATCTACACTTATCTTATGAAACCCCTCATAAGGGTTCTGCCCTTTTGCTACAAGGGATAGGTACAACATACAGATTTGAGATCCAAGGTTCAATTTGTTTGCCAGTTGCGTTAATAGATACTTAATAAGGTCCTCCCGGCCCAATTTAAATCACGGCGGCCAACGGAGACTAGCCATCTGCGCCGGACATATTACACAAGCGGGGCACAAGTGTGTGTACAAACAGGTGCACCAGGTGACGACGTCTGTGGTCTAGTGGTTCGAGTGTCAGACTGCTGATCACGAGGTCGTAGGTTCGATTACCACAGGACACAAATATTTGTGTGATGAACATGAGTGTTTGTGTTGGTCTGGGTGTTTCTTATGTATTTTTTTTTTTTTTTTTTTTTTTTTGATATGGCAACTTGTTTAAACATTACTGCCAGCGTCCAGTCTTGAGAAATACAAGCTAAAAAAAATAAAAAAAATATGAGCTATAAAGAAAAGGAAAATTGAACAAATAAAAAAAATTCAAAATAACAGGGTTCAGAGTGACACGTGATTTACCTGAAATAAATAAATAAATAATATACATAATTTAAAAGTTACAGCACCCAACATATATTATCATAATTTTATATTATTTTTAATTATAAATTTGGATAAACATTTTAAAATTAAATGGTTATTATTAGATAAACACAACAAAGTAGGGATATTAATTGGAAAAGGAATTTTTAGCTTTGTTAACATTTGAAACATTTCCGAACGGTCATGATTGGGGCAGGCAAAAAAAACATGGTTGACATCACCTTCGTCCAAGCCACATTCACAAAGCGAGGAGTCTTTTATTCGGAGTTTATGGAGAAAGGATTGCGTGCAGCAGTGACCAATACGCATACGACATATAATGGATGTAACCTTTTTGCTCAGGTGAGTCTTAAAGAACCACGGCTTTTTAGTTATAACGGGTTGTATTTTTGCATAATAAGCACCTTTCTCTTTTACAGAATTCTCCCAGTGTTTGAACCATGATTCTTTCAAGTACTCTCCCGGAAGTGCCACAAGGTCATGGCAGTAGTTTTTAAAAGAAAAAGTATCACCGCAAATGACTGCTTCCTTTGCCAGGACGTCAGCCCGTTCATTCCCAACTATCCCAACATGACTAGGGGTCCAGGCAATAGAGATGGAAAGGTTCAACGTTTGACATTGTAACAGTATTTTCTTTATTTCAAACACAATAGGATTATGTGACTTACTATAGAATGGGTTCTGACTAAGTGCTTGTAATGAACTCAGAGAATCTGATAAAATTAAAGAGAACCGGAGTTTGAAGAGAAGACAGTACTTGACAGCTTCAAGGATGGCAAGGATTTCACCAGTGAATACAGAAGATTCTGGAGGAGATTTGATTTTCTGTACAATGTTCCAGTTTTGATGATAAACTGCATAACCTACACATCCCTGAGAATTCAATTTAGAAGCGTCTGTAAATAATAGGTGATGATTTGAATAATTATTACCGATTACATGAAGAAATAGTTTATTAGGGTTGATAGTATCTTTGTCGATTCCTAAATTTGGAATAATTTCAGGTTTAAACAAAACAACTGCCAAAGGAGAATCGAACAAAGGAAGTTTGGAAGAGCGATAGACCGGGTTGTTTATATTTTGCCAATTACGGACACTTTTCACCAGACAGGGGGCTGATTTGCTATTCCAGAAACGACTTGTGTTGCAATATTCTGAAAGAAGTTGAAGTTTAGGAATAAGGGGGTGATTATTAAATTGAAGAGAGCGGAAAAAAAAACGATCTGCCAAGTACTGTCTCCTTAAATAGAGTGGGGGGTCACCACTCTCATTCTGTAGGGCGTTAACTGGGCTAGACTTCATGGCTCCTAGAATGATTCTTAGAGCCTTTGATTGAATTAAATCAAGTTTTTTCATATTAGCTTTACTGGCCGGTTCTAACAAAAAGGTACCATAGTCAAGATGGCTCCTTACCAATGCATTATAAATTAATTTAAGGCAGTATGGATGAGCTCCCCACCAAACACCACATAGGGCCCTCAGGATGTTAATATTGTTTTCACACTTGTTACAAATATAGTTTATATGAGGCAGACCGGATAATTTTGAATCTAGGATATAGCCTAAAAATTTAATATTATTAACACGCGTAATTAAGGAATTTTGTAAATGAATTTCAAAATTTGGGATGACTCTTTTTCTAGTAAAGAGAACTACATTACTTTTGGCTGGAGATAGTTCTAAACCATGGGATAAGAGAGACTCATTTAGGGAAAGTAGCGAATCTGATAACGAAGCAGCACAGTTCTCAATGTCCGTATCAGCCCGATACAGGAGCAGGTCATCTGCATATTGTAGAAGTCTGCAATTTGGAACAGTGTTGTCAAGACCAGACATATAAAGGTTATACAGAAGGGGGCTTAATACAGATCCTTGAGGGAGACCTTTATAAACTTTACGGGGATGAACAATATTGCCATCTAATTTTAAATAAATGGTACGGTCTAAAAAGAAGTTTATAATAAATCTTGTCATCTTCGGTGATATTCTTAGCTGGAGTAATTTCTCCCTAAGAATAGGAAGTCTGACATTGTCATAGGCTGAGGTGATATCAAGAAATGCCGCGATAACTGATTCATTACAGGTGAATGCGAGTCTTATATCAGTAACAAATATGCTAAGGCTGTCTGTGGTACTTCTCCTCTTCCGAAATCCGAATTGGGTTGGAGACAGAATATCGTTACTCTCGGAGAACCACTCCAATCTATTTTTAATAAGGTGCTCGGTTACCTTGGCAATTGTAGAAGACAAAGCTATAGGACGGTATGACATGCTATCACCTGGATCTTTTTGAGGTTTCAGAATAGGAAGGACTACTTGAGTTCTCCAGGGGTCTGGGACTATCCCTGATTCAAAGAGGATATTAACTATATCAAGAAAAATAGAAAGAGAGTGATCATTACACTGGGAGAGCAAGGAATAGGGAATGCCATCTAAGCCAGGAGAAGAATCTTTTACGTGAGAAAGGACTAGTTTGAGTTCCCTAAGAGAAAAAGGTTGATCAAGGGTTTCATCAGATGAATCAAAAAGGTTATAAGAGTAGGAAAGTTCCTCCTTGGAGGGAACAAAGGGTGGGGCCAGTTTGTTAAGAAATGAATCAATACATTCAGAAGGTAGAGATCCTGATTTAAAAGCATCGGGGAGAGACGAACGATAACGCCTTATATTGGTCCAGACTTTAGATGAATGAGTGCCAGGGGCGACTGAAGAGCAAAAATTTTTCCAGCCTTCACGTTTTTTTGAGCTGAGAGTAATTTTAGTTTCATTCTCTACGCGTAGTAGCTCACTAAAATTATAGTCGGACATATCACTAGCGTAGGTCGCCTCAGCTCGTTTTCTATTTCGAACAGCTTGAGTGCACTCACTATCCCACCAAGGTGGAGAGAGTCGAGATTTGGTGTTCGGGTTTTTAATAGGAATAGCTGAATCTGCAGCAAACAAAAGGGCTTGGGTGAAGAGCTCGATACAGACTGTTGCATTCTCAGAAGTGACCATAGGTATCTCATTGGTTTTAACTCTAAGGGCGCAGTTGAATAAGGACCAGTCAGCCTGATCTAATTTATACTTAATTGCCGGCTTTTTCTTAAGTATTACTGAACCACACTTAGGATACGAGACAAGAATTGGAAAGTGATCACTACCATGTGCACTGCTTAGGGTTGTCCAAGTCATGAGCGATGCTAATTCATTAGAGCATAATGACAGATCTACCGCACTTGTGGTTCCATTAGGACGTCTTCTGCGAGTGGGTAAACCCGAATTTAAAAGGCAAAGGTTAAGATCGTCTAATATTTCCAATAGTGCTGCACCGCACGGATCAATGTAGTCAGAGCCCCAAAAAGTATGATGACAATTAAAGTCACCAAGAATAAGAAAGGGTTTAGGTAAGGATGAAATAATGGACTTAATCATACTGAGGATAGGTAGGGAAGGGTAAGGAAGATATATTGAAAGGTAGGTGATATCATGCACCCTGACCGCTACGGCATTGAAGCCAGTATGGCAGGTAGGCAAGTTCACCAATGAATAAGGGATAGAATTACGGATAAAAATGGCAGTTCCAGCATAGCCGTCATCCCTGTCATCCCGGACACAGCGAAAGCCCGACACCCTAAAGTGGGAGCCAGGCTTAAGCCATGTTTCCGAGATGGCAGCTATGAGAACATTATTTTTATTTAAAAGATATAATATGTCAGAAGTTTTATTTACAACACTCCTACTGTTCCATTGTAGGATTGTTGGGGTGGCACACATTGTAAATGGTGGATTGTAATTTATTCAGTTTATAGGCAACGTTGGACGGTAAATGTGAAGAGCGAGAGACAATTTTGTAAAGTGTATCAATAAGGTCAGAGATACTCGAATCAGTTTCATTGATAAATTCTGTATTCTCCGGCTGGCTAGGGGGGAAACCACAACCATTGGGAGACTGAGGGGATTCAAAATCATTTATAATTGCCTGGTGGGCTTTTTTGTCATAACCTTTTTGCACCTGAGGTCTTTGTGGTTTAGGGTAAAAATAGGTTTTGCGGTAAGACATGGTATTATTTTGAGAAGAGATTCGAGGAGAAGATGAATGTAATGTAGGAGTAGGTGAAAGTTGGGGAGGAAGTTTTTGTACAACCTCAGCAAAAGATTTTTTTATTGGGGGGAAGTTTCTAGCAGCCTCCAGATAAGATATAGCTTTCTCTGCCATATCTTTCTTAATATTTTTTTGACGTCCATGTTCTAAACAACTACGGTCTGTAGCTTTATGATTTCCCTGGCAATGTAAGCAGAAGTAATCACATTCCTCTATCTCACATTCTTCCGAAGTATGGTTCAGACTACATTTTGCACATCTTGGCTTAGAACGACAAATTTTTGAAGTGTGACCAAACCTACAGCAGCGGAAGCACTGGATTGTTGGGTATTGGTACACTTCAACAGGAATAGCGTTATAGCAGATAAATGCTCTTATCGGGAGTACTTGGCCATCAAATGTCACCACAATTGACTCGGTGTCTTCAAAAGATGCAACACCACCCCTAAATTTTTTAGCTCGAAGTCGTCTTACTTTAAGTGCTGCAATCCTATTCGGGGAAGAACAAAGTTCTTCTATAATTTCTTCAGGGGATAGGTCAACTGGAACACCTTTGATGACCCCCAGGCGGGAGACATTGAATGATGGGATAAATGCCTTATACTTGTCTGATAGGCTTGGATTTGAAGTAAAATTATTGGCATCCTCTGGTGTAAGAAATTGTATTGAAATGCGGTTACGACCAATTCGTTTAATGCCATCATCAGCAATATTTTTGATATTATTTTTTTTAAGAAGACGGCCAAAAGAAACTGCATTAAGGGTGGTGCCTGATGTGGGTGAGTCATCGGGGACCACTCTTTGGACATGTACAATAAATGGACCACGATCGTTTTTGTTATATGGGCGCACTTGGGATAATTGGGAAATAGTACTATGTGGGTCAGTCTGGTTAGTACTGGGTGGCTGTGTAGTACTGGTCAATACTACTTCCATAGGTGGAGAGCATTGGGAAAGTGTTAGTTGGGACTGAGAGTTAGTGATAGAATTTTGTGTTAGTGGAAAAGGGGAGTTACTAATAATTTGGGGTTTCGGAAGGGATGGAAAGGGCTCATTAATTGACGATGCAGAAGAACTAACATCTATATCGCGGTTAATGTCCATTCTACTTTCTCTTTCTTTTTTATTATGTTTATTATTTTTCTTATGTTTTTGTTTATGTTTACCTAACGTCTCTGAATAAATTTCTTGTGTAAGGTATTGTTTTTTATTATTCGAGATGTTATCATCACTAAGGCTCTCGCCGACAATAGTGAGAAAGCATGCTGGTGACGGGATACTAAAGGGTTCTGGATCATTAGGAGGGTCAGGATCGGGTGGCTTAGGAGGAATGGACGAAGTGTCCATGTTTATATTTTGCCTTTGAGGTTAGGTTTTAACAAATATTTAAATACTTACTTATAAAACACCACAAATAACATACACAGCAAATCAGTAAATAAACTAAAACACAAAACACACGTACGTACACAAATGTCACTAGGAAACCTGTTAGCCAGCTAAGTGCCTAATTCACGTGGATCGTTCGTTGACATTCAACTGACAGTCCTTCTTATGTATTATAAGTATGTATTTACAATAAAAAAAAATATAAGTATCATATTCATTGTCTAGTACCCATAGTACAAGCTTTGCTTAGTTGGAGACTAGATGATGTTGTGTAAAAATGTCACAAATGTATTGATTTATTTCCTCACTCTCATAATCTGATGGGACCAGCAGCCACGACTGGAGAGAGATGAGAGAGATTAGGAGCCTTAATTCCGACTAGATCGAGTTCTGTATCAATCAAATTTGAATTCGAGTTAGTGCCAATTCGTACTGCATTCCTCTAGGAATTGACTTTAGCTAGATTTGGTTCAGAACTCGAACCAGTCGGGAGTAAGGCCCCTGGTGCAGGACCGACGGCTTTACGTGCTCTCCGAGGCACGGGGTTGTAGCACCGCCAACTTCCTGACTCCAGGCTGCTATACTGAAAAAGATAGACCATTACTCATTTACGTTATCTACATCTCAGTCATCATCATCATCATCATCATCATCATCATCATAATCATTTCAGCCGAAGCCAAAGGGGGGGTATATGCCATAATCGCCACGCTTGGCAGGCGGGTTGGCGATCGCAGTTGGTTGTTTAAATATTCAGAGAACGCTACTGCCCATCCTCTGGTGGTGAAGATCTCAATCATACAGCACTTAAATCCAGTTTTGAAGTGTTTAAATAATTAAATATTTTATATATTATATACAATTATTAACATAATTAAATATTATTTTTCAGGAGGCATCCCTTACGGCAGTATGAGCGGCAACGTAGCAGAGTTCTTCAGGCAACAAGCGGCATCTGGTGGCCGGTCCGTGAACCTTGGCCTCCGTGGCAATAATGTGGACTATGCTCCGATTGAACAGTACCTGAGATAGATGGCGCTACGTGTATCTAGATTAAGATTTATTTGTACAAAATAATGTAACTAATTATTATAAAGTTAGGGTTGTATTTGTAAGTTATCCTATACCATTGTTTTTTCAAGACGGGTAAGAAAGATCTAAAATGAGATCGGTTTATTAATATCACACTCATTACTCTAGCGATTGTGTTTGAGTTACAGTAGCGATTTTGGTATGGATGACAATTTAATTTTTAAGTAAATGCCATTTATTTATTTTATCAATAGACTTTTATTTTTGGAAATATAATAGTTTTACTCTTAACCTCTTGTATGGCGCAGTTCCAGACACATTTAAAATTCCATTATCTCTCGCGTGGATCGTTTAAGCAGACAAAGGTTAAGCTAAGAGTAATGAAGTAGGTTAAAAACATGTAGCAGCCAAGTGGCGCCCCCATCAGTAAAAAATAATATTACTAGCTAAATACATCATTTATGGAAAATTTATTTAAAAAAATTTAAGTACAGGTATACCAATCAACTCAGCCTATCGCAGTCCACTGCTGGACATAGGCCTCTCCCAAGTTGCGCCACAACGCTCGTTCCTCTGCCTTCCGCATCCAGTCCTCCCAGCCACGTTCTTTAGGTCGTCGGTCCACCTGGCAGGGGGGCGCCCTACGCTGCGTTTGCCGATTCGCGGTCTCCACTCAAGGACTCGTCTGCTCCAACGGCCATCGGTCCTTCGACAAACATGGCCAGCCCACTGCCATCCACTTCAGTTTACTGATCCTACAAGCTATGTCGGTCACTCCGGTACAGGTATATACTGTAGTTTAATTAGGTAAATTAAAGTTCACTGTAGTTGTAGATAGGAAAAAGTGCCATAAGTGCCCGTTTTTCACATTTTTCTATCTACTACTACAGCGAACTATAATTTACAGAGTAAACAGTTTCAGATTAAACTACAGTACCTGTACTTCAATCGTTAAAAACGAATTTTCGACAAATGATGTATTCAGCGAGTAATCATTTTTTTACTGATGGGGGCGCCACTTGGCTGCTACATTCCCTTTAAGGGGTCATTGCATTCATGAATATGCACAACTTTTACTACAGGACCAACGCTGAAATCACGAAAAAAAAATTAGCTGATTCCTACTAATTTTGTCGATTCATGTGAACAAAAATGTAGGAGACAGCTGATTATTTTATCGTGATTTCAAAGTTAGTCCCATAGTAAAATTAGTATAATGACCCTTTAAGAGGTTTCAGTTATTTCAATAACACAATGAATAAAGCGTTGTTTTGGAATACAGATTAACTAAAAGAAAATCTAAGACTAGGTACAACATAGAAAAATAACACAAAGTCTATATGGTACAAGGTAACAAGCCATAGCTATCCAATGAAAAACAATTTCCATACCAATCTAACACGATTACATACTCGTATGACAAAAACACTACACACATGAATGACACTGTTGTTTTAACAACTTAGTTCTCACGACTATTGTTGTTAGCATTTACTATTTTTTGTAAACGCCGATAACTCGTACGACGTAGATTGTATTAATAAAGGTAAACTTAAAAAGTACGACAGCATAATTATATCATCATCCTCATCCTCCAAAAAAAAATGACTTTCCATACAAACACTTGACGACGTCTGTGGTCCAGTGGTTCAACTGTCGGACTGCTGATCACGAGGTCGTGGATTCTATTGCCACAGGACACAAATATTTATGTGATGAACATAATAAGTGTTTGTGTTGGTCTGGGTGTTTCTTATGTGTTATACAACGTGTATCAGAAATGCGTGGTCATATTTGAAGAGCTCAGTCAGGGCATAGCATATAACAACTTTTACTATGGGACCAATCATGAAATCACGAAAAAAATATCACCTGATCCCTACTAAATCATCGATGTCGCTCGACAAAATCTAAGGATCAGCAGATTTTTTTTTTTCGCGATTTCAGTGTTGGTCCCATAGTAAAAGTCAAATATGACCACGCATTTCTGATACACGTTGTATGTATGTATTTACAGAAAAGTTAAGTATATAAGTATTTTATCCACTGTCTAGTCCCCATAGCACATGCTCTGCTTAGTTTGGAAATAAATGGTGCTGTGTAAAAACGTCCGAAAAAAGTACTTCAATCAATCAATCATGTATGTATGTATTTATTTATGTATTTTATTTATTTATTTACTTAAGCGATAAACAAGGTTCTTACGACCCATGTTTCTACCGAAATTTGTTCGGTTTCATTGGTGTAAATTCACCTTTAAAAGCCGCATGTACCTATTTGATTTAATCCTATGCATATTTTAGTAGCATATAAGATTTGATTGTTGCTGACGTATCCTGAATTGTCTTTTTCTTATTCAGATGTGAATAAATCTGAATGTATACGCCTACTCTTAGTAGCTCAAAAAACAGAACAAGGCAGTTCAGTCTAACAACTTTATGTTACGGCGCAACGCCTCATCCGTTTAAAAAGCAATCATTGAGAATGCGTCAAGTTTTCTAGGATAATTCCATCAGGCGTTCATTATAATACTTTGTTATTACTTAATTTACATATGTCATCATTCTACTGACGTCTTTAAACATGTACGCACGATATCCAGTAAATCAGTTTTTATTGTATTTGGACTTTAATTTGCCCCAGTGTGTAGTCGAAATATACATTTTAAAACCTACTTATACCCGAGTAGCTACACCCAAATACACATCCCCTAACTCCAAGGCCTCTGACAACACTCACGTGCATGACATAACAGCTACTGCGCAGGCGACTGGGTCACTCGCCACGCGTCACCGCTCTATACTATGACATTAGATTAGTCTTGTATCACATGTTGTTATAAGCAAGCGTGGTTATTACTGAAATTGGGTCAAGATGCGAAGGTGATTCGCAATGGTGGCGTAAAGGTGGCCTGGTTAAAGAAAAGCGATGAAAAATGGAAGAAATCACTGCGAATGCGCTGGTTGACGACTAACTAAAAAGCTTTGAACATCGGCGCAGAGTTCCTAGCCTATCAGTTTTTTATCGGATGCATTTGGGCGAGTGTGCGTTGGAATTAAACAACTTGTTTCCCCCTAGCCCATTCCATCATCGAACACAAAAGAAACACAAAAAATGCTTTCTTCTTTCTTTTTACTACTTTTAGCTTCAACTTTTCATAATTTTTATAACCTTCGTTCTGAACTTCTTCTTCGTTTTGAACTATTGAATTAAACAAACGACAAAAATTCCTCATAAAAATGACTGTCACTCAAATCAGTATGCTCATCACAAAAAATAATAGAAAAGTGCAAAGCTTTTATGAGCATAATATTGTAAGCGTTGTATAATTTCCACTCAATATTACGGTGGCTGTACATTGAATACATTCACCAAAACCACAATTGTGGAAAACAAATCCTGGCAGAAGTCCAGTTTATTTATAGAATCAATACTGAGAAACAGCTTTGTTAGATTTACCTCTATCATCCTCTATTTAAAAGCATTTATTTTAGATTTTTCCCGTTTAAAGTTGTCTTTAAAGTTTTCTTGTTTTATGCTACCTTTCTGAACGTAGTGAGAAAATTCAAGTGTCGTGCAGAATTCAGAAGATATTTTTGTCTCATGGGGAAAACCTGTAGGGGCTATTTCACCGATATTAGAAAGAAAACGTCACTATTTGCCACTACGACTACATTAATGGTTACCTACGTCACAGATAATATAATACTATACTAGTACCTACGTTAAGTTCACTAGCATCTTCTGAAAAAAACTGAGATTAAAAAGATTCAAACTTAGTTTAATATGGCTGTATAAGCATATCTCAAAAATAACAAAAAATAAATAGATTTGACACTTTTTTTTTTATAGCATAGGATGGTGAAACGAGCTAAAGGCCCACCTGATGTTAAGCGGATACCTTTGCCCATTACAACTGCAATACCAACTAGGCTGTTGCCTAAATGGTACCGCGAGTTGGTTCGCCAAACTGAGACATGAAGATTGAAAGTCTCATGTGATTGTAATAAAATTCTTAAAACTGACTAGCAGATGACACACAGCCTAAACCAGTGAGTCTAGAACAGTGGTTCTTAACCTTTTTGTTATGGGGGACCATTTGCCCAAACCTTTATGATGTCACGGACCACTAAATTGTTTGCCGGTGAAATTAAGTTTTAGTTTTGTTTAGTGTTATAACTCAATACATAGGTAATAAATAGCTTATGCAATGTCAGAGCAAATATCATGAATATTTTTTGGTGTATTCGAAAACATGACACCATTTTATATGCATTTTACAGGGAGTTTAACAACTTAAAAGTTAGTTAAAAGGTTAAAAAGAACAATTAGTTGTTTCTAAAAAGTTGTTTGTAAATTCTTACTTGGCTTTTTGATCGAAAATAAATAAATACTTTTTAGTATTTTTTTTAAATCAAGCGGGGTAAAACAGGGGTGAAGAATGTATTCTGAAATTGAATGAAATTCCGTTATTTTTGAAGTGATATTTGTCAAAAATGGTACCTATTTAGTTTTGGTTGAAAAAAAGGGGGTAAAATTGGATGTAAAATAGGGGGTGAAAGTTTGTATGGGAAACATGTAATTATTTTCCAAATTCCATACACAAAACCATCAAAATTAATACTATGGTAGGAACTCAATCGAAATAATTACTATCAATAAAAAATCTCCTAAAATTAACTAGTTACTGATAGTATGACATAAAAAGATTTCGCGGCCACCGTCAAATAATTGACGATGACGGACAAGTTCGATTCACGATCGGACATGGTCATCGATTGACTGAGGCTTGCCATTTATTTGTATAAGGTCTTTATTGTGCACTGTTATACAGTAATTAGGAGATCCTTGATTGTTAAGTAGAAGAAATAAAGCCGCTTCGAGTTAAAGTTAAGGGTGCAGCCACACAGCGGGCGGGGCGGAACTGAGGCGGAGCGTCGACCGAACGTGGACGGGGCGTGCTTGTCACACTGCGGGCGGATCGCGTGCGGGACTGAAGTAGAAGAAATGAAGCCACTTCGAGTTAAAGTTAAAGGTACAGGCACACAGCGGGTGGGATGGAACTGAGGCGGAGCGTCGACCGAACGTGGACGGGGCGTGCTTGTCACACTGCGGGCGGATCGCGTGCGGGACTGAAGTAGAAGAAATGAAGCCACTTCGAGTTAAAGTTAAAGGTACAGGCACACAGCGGGTGGGATGGAACTGAGGCGGAGCGTCGACCGAACGTGGACGGGGCGTGCTTGTCACACTGCGGGCGGATCGCGTGCGGGACTGAAGTAGAAGAAATGAAGCCACTTCGAGTTAAAGTTAAAGGTACAGGCACACAGCGGGTGGGATGGAACTGAGGCGGAGCGTCGACCGAACGTGGACGGGGCGTGCTTGTCACACTGCGGGCGGATCGCGCGTGGGACTGAACGACGACGGAATGACAGCGTCAAAAGAAAACGTTCCGCTGTCTGTGTGACTACTACTATGCATTCCCATATAATACATCGCCAGCGGATCGGTCACGCCGTCAGAACGCACGGCAGGACGGAATAATACAGATCAGTACATTACAATACGACGAGACCCGCCGATGATACGCTTCTGTTCCGTCCCGCTTCAGTTCCGCTCGCTTTGGGTTTGCAACTTTAATATTTTTTATTTATTTTCGGGTAGAAATCCTCATGGATATCCTCCGTCTGGGGAAGGTGGAGGGATATGTCGGAATCCTACCGAATAAACCCACCCGGTGGCCATCCTCAGCACAAAACAGAGGAGCCCCGGGAACTCTAATGAACCTAGTTTCATCTGCGTAAAATAGACGCAGAAAAAATACTTTTCAGGACACCGAGAAAAGTCTGTTTTTAGATTTTATATTATTCAAAGATGTAACTTTAGAAAAAAACGTACCTTCGGACTCAGGAGGCTAAAACAGAAATTTAGCAATGCTCTTTGGGTGGCAGAAATAAGTACCATAGTGCTAGTAGGTCCCACAATGAAAATTTATTCTCAAGGGGCTCTATAACCACTAAACTTGAAATAAAAGAGATGTTAAAGAAATACAGATGTTAAAACAGAAAAAAACAGTTTGCAACATACCCTTAAAGTGTACAATATTCTGAGTTAAAAAAAAATTGAGCTATAAAACGCAGCGACTTAGTCCCGTATTCCAGAACGATACTCAAGCGTTGATCTCTGTTTAAAACTAGTTTTGAGTTGAGCTTTGATTTTGGAACGTTCCTCAAGCAGTGATTTATTGATCACAGTTCAGCTGAGTTTATTAGCTTTATTTTATACTATCACCTGTTTCGGTATTTGAGCAGAGATTCGATCTGTAATCACTCTAGTGTGGTCCAGATTACGCTTGAGTAGAGATTTCTATTCTATTTCAGGTCAAATTCGTGTGTTTTGTTGTTGAATTAAAGTTTATAATTATCGTTCTGGAATAAGACTGATACTCAAGTAACGATTCTATCCTTAAGTAGTGATCAGGTGATTGGAGTTTAAACTGTACTTGAGGAAACTTCTGTAATACGGGCCTAAGATAACAAAAAGAATAACTAACAACCTAAAAACTGAATTAACAAAATATCATTTAAAAATAATTTCATACTGCTTGATAGCGTTGAAAAGATGTCAGCAGTTTCTGCTGTTAATGATTGCCAATCTCAGGATTAAATAAATAAAGTTAAATTAAAAAAAGTTGAGTGATTTATTCATTCGGATGAGGTTTCGTATTCAAACAAGGTTTTAAATCCTAAACTATTCTTTTTTTTTCGCACTATTTGCGTCGCTAATTTGCCAATCTGATGGATGGCTAAAGTATCTGTCTGTATACTGATGCCCTCTTTCTACAATATTTTGACTGCCATGCTTACTAATTATGGCATTACTCGTATAAAACCGTGCGATGTTTTTGGTGTAGTTGTTAAGAGAACGCTCCCAAAACGTATGTCCCACCCTCGCACTCCCCTTACACACCGCAACTGCGGGCCGGCCGGACGATGGATAAAGGTTCAAAAAAACATGTATCTTAATTTGACATTCATCAAGCATGTGTTC
Source organism: Asteroscopus sphinx (assembly GCA_949699075.1). NCBI lineage: Eukaryota > Metazoa > Arthropoda > Insecta > Lepidoptera > Noctuidae > Asteroscopus > Asteroscopus sphinx. The sequence goes on from OX453006.1 coordinate 1,708,803, forward strand.
GACTCAGTATATGTTTTCAAAGAGTCACCTCATTTTGGGAGCCTAGCCTTAATGGTTGTTTTATTCTTGGTAACGTTGCATGGGGGGACACAGAAAATCTTTAGCGCACGCCGTACAAAGGCAAATGTTTATATTGTTTTAAAATGAGTAGCAGATACTGAACCAATATGAAAGTTATCCGCACTCCTTAAAAATATCCTGTACTAGCCTGTGCCCGCGGCTTCACCCGTGTGGATGTCGTTTATCGCGCATCCCTCGGGAACTGTTCATCTTCCCGGGATAAAAAGTAGCCTATATGTTAATCCGGGTTATGTTCTATCTGTATGCCAAATTTCATTAAAATCCATATAGTAGTTTTTGTGTGAAAGAGTACCAAATACCCACACATCCATACATCCATCCATACATCCTCACAAACTTTCACGTTTATAGTATTAGTAGGATTATAGTAGGAGTAGGATTTTGACATTATTTTGGATTATATACTTACCTACATCATCATCATTCTCCTGCCCTTATCCCAATTTATTTGGGGTCGGCGCAGCATGTTTTTTTCTTCCATACATCTCTATCAGCCGTCATCTCTGTGTTTACTTTCTTTCTATTCATATCATCTTTCACACAATCCATCCATATTTTCTTCGGTCTCCCTCTTTTCTTATAGCCATCAACATTCATACTTAAAACTTTCCTCGTAACATGCTCCCCATTCCTCCTCATCACATGTCCATACCATGATAGTGATATATACTTACCTACGTCCTTTACAAAATACATAGATCGTACAGAATATTGTACCTATCAACTGCATTTTTTAATCAACATACTATTATCCCGTTCAAGAAGGCTATGTCCCGTTACATCACAGGTGTCTTCACAAGTCACCCCATCAATTATACCAAGACGTACACCCACCTTTTATAGCCCACATATCCGCCCACCGATTGGCATAGAAAACAATCTTCTCACAATAAAAAAGGCATTCCATTAAGACCAGCACCTGACGCGAATAGTAACGTTGTAATGTATCAATGAATTTGTCCACTCTTGTGACGTCAGCGCATTGTAAGCTGAAATATATACGTATACGATATCTGATGTATCTGCGTGTTGAATACATAAAATTATGTTATTTTTCAATGATGACAGGATTTTTGATATCGCGATATGGATGGAGAGAGCTGTGTGGATTGCAAGATCTGCCATATTAGGCTGCGCTAGCCACGGTCACTGCTTGGATGGGTGACTGTTTAGTTTCACATGGAGACCCCTCCGTGCTTTGGAGAACACGTTAAGCCGTAGGTCCTGGTTGCCATACGTCACATGATGGTAGTCGTTACGTGTAGTCAGAAGCCCGAAACTGGTCTAGCCTTAAGAAGTCGGTATTACCCAGTAACTGGGTAGCGGGGGTCTGATGGCAGTCGCTTCGTGTAAAATACTGATGTCTAGCCGCATCTGATATCATAAAAATTACACAAATTTTGACTATAGTTTACTTTGAGAATCTAAAGTTGATCTTTGGGCTAGTCAACCCATAGTCAAGTCAGTTAGTAGAGATAGTTAATCCACTTGACCAAGTGAATTGCCTTTCTTTCAGTATGATCTGGTTGTGAATCGCAGTAACAAATCTTCTTTTTACTTATGACTTTCAGGTCATCTAAAGAGAGAGAAGTAGTATTATTTGCCGAAAAAAAGTCAAATTTTGCAAAGTATTTTCTGAAGTTCCCGCCATTCAAGTAAGATATTAAGAAAAACAAATAAGTAGCATGGTGAAAAATCCGTCGATTCAGCTTATCGCAGTTGACTACTCGTTGACATAGGCCTCTCCCAAGTTACACAATACTCGGTACTTCGTCTTCCACATCCAGTCTCCCCAGTTACCTTCTTCTGAATGTCAATCTTACTGGCTCTTGGAGCGCCGTATGCTACGTTTGCCGCGGTCTCCACTCAAGGACTCGTCTGCTCCAACAGCCGTCTGTCTTTTGACAGACATGGCCAGCCCACTGCCACTTCAGCTTACTGATCCTACAAGCTATGTCGGTCACTCCGGTTCTTCTCCAGATAATCTCGTTACGGATTTTATCCTATAAAGAAGCTGCAAGCATAGCTCGCTCCATAGCTCGCTGAGCGACTTTGAATTTGTGGACTAGCCCAACTGTCAGTGTCCACGTCTGGGCACCGTAAGTCATGACAGGCAGGAACGGCGATCGGTCCTTCAACATACATGGCCAGCCCATTGCCACTTCAGCTGACTGATTTTACAAGCTACGTCAGTCACTCCAGTTCTTCGTCTAAATAATGACATGTCTTGGATAATTCGTGCATTTTTTTTCCTAGGCTTGCGTTTGTCCTCACCGTACATCACGAAATTCCCATTTCTATCCCACATCGCAGGCATCAATAGCACTGGTTTTTACTGAATTAAAAACGTCCCAACTTCATTGTGTATTCACTGAACATCGCACGTGGTATTTCGAGTTTCTGTGACGTATTTGGCAAATGTGTTATTAAACAACTTCTTTTCAAAGAACCGTCTTATATTACGGATAGAATCAATGCATTTCGATTCGTTCCCGTTATATAACTCTTCAAAACAATAGGTCCTTTCGATACAAACTAGATTTGGTAAGAATGAAATGTGGTAACCATTGTCTGGGCGTTTTAGGTCTTGTAAACGACAATTTAATGTAGAATTGCGATACCGTTGTTTAAGACAAGAAAAAAAACGAGTTATTGAAATAATTGAAAACCTCTTAAGGGGTCAGTCAGTATGAACAACTTTTAATATGGGCCCAACCGTGAAATCGCAAAAAATAATTCAGCTGTTCCTTACATTTTGTCAATTTATGTGAACACAAATGATTTCAGGGTTATTCCCATAATAAAAATGAGCCCTTGAGAGGGTGGTCCTCTAATAATGTTATACATTATATTTAACGTGGATCATTGTGGGAATGAACCGCTCAAGTAGAACTATCGAAATAAACGTCATCGCCCGGGTCATCCTATTGTAGAAAGAAGCACCTAGGTACAGTCTAACGAAGCAATTACTATCCAGGTTCGCCAGATATAAATGAAGTTTTCTCAGAAGACTATGGTTGTTTTCAAGTGAAATATCATTTTAATAACGGAAAAAGTTAAACTGTATTTATACAAAACCCTAATCAAACCTTTCTATAATAATTTTAATTTTCCCGAAACAATTCGACATGGGAGCCTTCAAGAAACGAGCAAACGTCTTTTTAAAAGGTCAGCAACGCATCGGTGACTCCCCTGGTGTTGCGGATGTCCATTGTCCATGGGCGGCGGAGATTGCTTACCATCAGGAGACCCGCTTGCACGTTTGACCCCCAAGTGTTATAAAAAAAAAACCAGAGAAATCATCATCTATATTTTTTTTTATCTGGTGACCCTGGATACTATTTGTTTCTTAGACTGTATTTCATCATCTAAAAGAACAGATCCAGTACCTACATCTGAACCTAATGTTACGAGACCAATAAAAAATGGATAAAGTTATATAAGAGTTAGAAAAAAAAAACATAAAGTACACCTTTCCATCTGTATTTGCATGTATTTAACATAAACGTTCTGAGTCATCTGATCAGTTATTCTGGAAACAAGCGCAGTATTGGCACCAAGTATCTTTTGTGATGCGGTGATACGTTTGATGAACTTGAATCGAACTGTACCGTCATCTTGAACTTGATCGCGGATGTGACCTGATACTTATTACCATGTGCAGGTATTTGTAGTACCTTTTTGTTTTTGGGTGGAAATCCTCATGGATACTCTCCGTCTGGCGACGGCGGAGGGGTATGTCGGACTCTTACCGACTAATACCACACGGTGGCCATCCTCTGCACAAAATAGAGGAGCTCCGGGAACTCCATTGGACCGCGCCGGTGCCCTTCAAGTGCTATGCCTTTGGCACATCCCGTGAAAACAATATTGTTTCCCACACAGTAGCACTCGACCACCACGTACTGCTGTCCTCCCTAGGGTCACTTAATGGAGTTAATGGACGCCTCGAGTCTCCCCACTCTTAGCGTCCACGATCCCGAAGGTTCTCTGCCAGATGTGGCAGCACATGCGGCCCTTCGCCCTATCTGGGCCTTGCGCCAGGGCGGTTGCTTCCCCGGCACCTCCTTCTCCGAGTGGGATCGGCCATCTCCCGATCTCGCTCTGCGGCCTCACATATATTATAGTATTTTGTCTCGGCGCCCTAGCTAGTTGAATTGTTCATTTTGTAACCGCGAATGCCTGAGTTTAGTTTCTGGAGAATGATAAACAGGAACGCCTCCCGACGCCCCTTTTTACTCTCTACGGTGCACTAGAGCACCGCGGCGCACACTTTGGGAACCCCTGCCTTAGGATTTTAAATACTTATCCAAGTGGACTGAGGCAAGACCACCACTTACCACCGAGGGATTCCCAAAATAAGTACAATATTGGCAGTGCAGTACGTACATTTTATATAAGTGGTCAAGGTTTCAATAGCATGGTATAATGATCGCTGTGACCTCTGGCTGCGGAAGGAAGGATTGTTTTGATGGTGACAGTGTCCGTTTGATTGTATGACTTCAGGTATGGACTTAAACGGAATAGTGAAATAAATTTCGGTGACTACACATCAAAGAATCATGGCTACAGCTGCAGGCTGAAGCGGAGAAGGAAAATTAGTTTTAATGGCTATGTATGTACACATCAAAGAACATTGTAGTTATACAAACCAACCAATAGTAAGGATTTACGAAATAATTAAAAGAACTTCTTATTATGTAGAACATGATGTATTTCGGGGTAAAACATGGAAATTATCAAGTTGGGTCATCTCTCTTAAAACTAAGGGTTAGTACACCGCGACGCAGTGGCGGCAAAGCGACTTATTTAGTAACAATTGGACTTCAACTTAATTTGTTTCTACATACGATTGAAATTTTAATAGCGAAATAAAATTACACTGGGAGGCTCAGAGAGGGTGAAGAGCGGTCGGGCAGTCACAGGCGTCCAAAGGAGCCAGTACAAGCCTAGTCGTAGCCAGTGAACTGCTCTTCGTCGCCATACTCTGTCGGTGTGCGGTAACCCTGTGTACGATTTCTGAAATATTAAATTTTTCTTGTTTAATTACACAATTTATTTAAAATGAAAAATATGTAACCGCTACTGCTTATGATTTAATCCCCGATGTTCCTCACATGTCGAAACACTGCGTTTTGACAGTCCTACTTCAAACTAATTGCTGTGTTTCCTACCTTCTCATTACTCGCACGATAATTCGAATCTTATTAGAGGAAATTATTACTTTTATTATCACTCAAGGTCTTAATTTTTCGTGAAAAATGGGGGTCTGAATTTGAGAAATATCGTCAAGGTAAATAAACTTAACAGCTCCCTAGGAATGGTTTTCTAAGTGGGAATCGAAGCTACAAACTGTTGTGCAGCATCCAAGCAATCTCAGTGAATATATTGGTGAGTAGCTGATGTGGCTTCACTCCTATATAGGGTTGCTAGATGGCTGGGAAATCTGGGAAAGCCCCGGAATTTTACGTCTGGTCCCGTGTCCAGTAATAATAAATTTCTGTCCACCACACAAAGTGTTATATTGAAATTTAATACTCTGGAGTGTTAAATTTTTGCTACTTTTATGTTGATTTTGATTCCCTACCTAAATTTAATGAATAAGCAAAAGAGAGGTGAGGGAGTGTCTTTTGATGTAGTTGGTATTGTAGTTTTTACCTAAAATACAATATTTTTGACAGACCTACCTGTCAATTTGCTTTCTTCTTCATCTTTGAAAAATAAAACAAGGGAGAAAAATTATTGCAATTTAACTAAAATCACATATGTATTAAAATCACGTATATTTCAATACATTTTTATAGCGTTCAAATGTCCAGAAAATGTTAAGAATTTATCTAGTAACCCTACTATTATGTGCCTAAAAGGTAACTTATTAATTAATTAATCCAGGACATGGTCTATCTATGTTCCAAACCAATTTCATTAAAATCCGTTTAGCCGTTTCAAGGTGATTAAAGAACAAACAAGCAAACTTCGATACTTTCGCATTTATAAAATGGGTGGATAGATCTTTATATGAGTATGAGAGGAGGAAGCAAGGAGTTTCAAAGAGTGAACGTCAACGTACACTGGTTCAATGAAAATATATAAATTTTTTTTTTTGGTGTCTTAATGTTAGCTTAACCAAATCAAGAATTACTCAAGATAAACACAGCTTGTTTTCTTTCAAAAACAATTAAAAAACCAAAACACCTAATTAAGATTATAATTAAAACTATGTTTGTACGTAATAATAAATGTGAATGAACATGTTTCTAAAGTATTTTCCCGACCTAAAAATAAACATGTTATCGGATTATTTAAAATTTTCTGTTGTTTTATTTTTCTCAGCCTTACCATCAAGGTCTTCATTAGTGGTTTTGTCAACGTCATTTTGAATCGACTGACCTGCTCCTTCGTTAACTTTGTTCTGAAACAGAAAATTAAATAGGAATCACAGTTTTCTGAACGATCTTAGCCATAGATCGACCTACAATTGTGTTTAATTTTCAATTTATTTCTTAACATAGCATAGTACCACTGCTGGGCTGCTAGCTCTTCTAAGAATTAGAAGAATTCAGGTCTTACTTAATGCACTACGCTGGCTACTGCGGGCTGGCGTACTAGAGTCAAAGTAATGTATTCGGGCCGGTATTAATCGGCATAGCCGGACGGCAACATTGAATATATATAGATGAATGTTCGGGGAAAAGGCCGGTCGGCTTAACCGTACTCGGGTGAACATTGGTCGGCACAGCCGGGTGGAAAAATCAACTGCAGACTTATGTCACTCGGGTTTTGCCGATCAACCGAAAGCGACCCGAGAGTTCCGGGTGGCTTTGCCGATCAGCACGAGCCGAACGTATGCTTTTTAGGGTTCCGTACCCGAAGGGTGCCAAACGGGACCCTATTACTCTCGCTACGCTGTCCGTCCGTCCGTCCGTCCGTCCGTCCGCCCGTCCGTCTGTCTGTCACAGGGCTGTATCTTTGGAACGGTAATAGGCAACCGGTGGAAATTTTCTCAGAATATGTGTTGCTATGAGGTGTATCACGACAAATAATAAAAACAAAAAAAAAACTTAAATCAAAGGGGGGACCCATACAAGAAACCTCAATAAACATGCATTTTTTCAACGTTTTTGTTCCTGCTCTATCTTCAAAACGGTAATATATACCAGCGTCAAACTTGGTCACATTATAGTGCATGCTATGTAGTTTAGCAACAAATACTAAAAATAAGAGAAACATAGACATATGTGGTGGTTCCTGCGTTAGAAAGACATGCAAAAATTCATATTTCGCGCACTGTACGTTGATGTCTTTTGATAAACTATCGTAAATTAAATCAGTTTTTATGAGGTATCAGGTCGTTGAGAGGTACGGAACCCTTACTGCGCGAGTCCTACTCGCACTTGGCCGGTTTTTTTCTACAGTATGGGATGGCGAAACGAACTAAAGGCCCACCTGATGTTAAGTGGTTACCTTTGCCCATAACAACTGCAATACCACCTAGGCTGTTGTCTTAATGGTACCGCAAGTCGGTTTGCCAAACTGAGACATGAAGATGGAAAGTCTCATGTAATTGTAATTTCACCGGCACCCGTACCCTTTAGAACGAAACACAGCAATGTAAGATGCGAGTCGTCAAAACTTCCGCGTGAGTGATTAGCCAATAGCCGCATTGGTAGGACCAATCGGATTGCAGTACCCCGCCTCAACTAGTTGACAGACTTTGTTGTACGCATTATATTTAACATGAGGCACCTCATGTTAAATATAATGCGTACAACAAAGTATTGGGCTGTATGAATGATGGTTAAAATAACTGAATAATTTTCCTAATAGACTGGACTGACCAAATTTGGGAAGGGCCAATCTCCAGCCGTAGTCTGCGATAGGCTGAGTCGATTGATTCAAGCTACTTTTATTTAATTAGCATATCATTCAATTTCCCTTTATTTATTTATTGTGTACACCTAATACCTATTAATTTAACGCCCTATGCGTTTCATTGGATCCTTCACGTCATGTTAAATTTATACGCTGTTTTTATTAGCGTTGTTAAGAAGATGTGTTTTGGCAGAATCGGAAACAAGATCTTGAAAGAAGCCAGAATTGGGAAGACAGTGGGAACTATTTACATTCAAATTCTATTTTGTCTTTCTGAAATATTGTTGTGTATTTATAGTACAGTATGGCGAAATGAGCTAAAGGCTCACCTGATGTTAAGTGGTTACCTTTGCCCATAACAACTTCAATACCACCTAGGCTATTGCCTAAATGATACCGCAAGTCGGTTCGCCGAACTGAGACATGAAGATGGAAAGTCTCATGTGATTGTAATTTCACCGGCACCCGTACCCTTTAGAACGAAACACAGCAATGCAAGCAACTATTCACTATCTATAACTATTTGGCGGAGAAGTAGGTACGGTGGTAGTACTTCCCCGGACGAGCTCTTTTACAAAGGAGCTCTACTACTGCTTGTAATAAAGTAATTTGATAAAATTTAATTGTGGTAAGCAAAAAGGGCTTTTATTAAATACAATCATAACGCCTCGGCATCATAAGAAAAAAAAAAGTGAAATTAATTAATATTAAAATTAATTTCATAATTTCAGCCGAAATACGTCCACTGCTGGACACAAGCCTCCCCCAAGCATCGCCACAACGAGCGATCCTGCGCTTTCCGCATCCAGCGGATACCCGCGACCTTCACCAGGTCGTCGGTCCACCTTGTGGGGGGCCTACCCACGCTGCGCCTTCCAGTACGCGGTCGCCACTCCAGAACTTTACTGCCCCATCGACCATCCGTTCTGCGAGTAATGTGCCCCGCTCACTGCCCCTGCTGCTTCTTCGGGCTTTGTCGGTTACTTTCGTTCTCCTACGAATCTCCTCATTTCTGATTCGGTCACGCAGGGACACTCCGAGCATAGCCCTCTCTATTGCCATTTGAGTGGAATTTGAGCCTTCTTATCAGGCCCATTGTGAGCGACCACATTTCAGTGCCGTAAGTAATTACTGGCAACACACACTGGTCAAAGACTTTCGTCTTGAGACACTGCGATATTTTGGACGAGAAGATATTGCGTAGCTTCCCGAACGCAACCGAGTCGGATTGGACGATTGGCCTCTTTCTCGAAGTTGGACCTATCTAACTGGACAGTATGTCTGGAAAACATGTACGAAGTAATTAATAAATCATTCGTAGACAGGTAATTAGTAATTAACAATCAAACAACCAATCAATTTTCCACTCAAGTGATCTGTGAAGTCAATGACTGTGATAGTAAATACTTAATCAGTGAGGCTTGTGGCTAAGCAATAACCACATGTATCGCAAGATACAAGGTTAAGCTGCACTAGCCGCGGTCAGTTATTGGATGGGTGACCGATTCGTTGTACATCAAGACCTCTCCATGCCTCGGAAAGCACGTTAAGCTGTCGGTCCCAGTTGCCCTATGTTACCGAGCTTGTTTCGCCCGCTCTTGGGTCTTAGTCGGGTCTGTCCCTACTAGGATTTGTCAAAACAGTATTTACACGTAATTTTTGCGATTTCCTTTATTTTTTCTCGAAAAATTATTGATTCGCTACGAGATTTTAATTCAAATTTTTACTTCTCTTTGGCGAATTACGTAGCTCTTTATAGCCAAATAATCATAAGTGTTATGTACGCCGTTATTGTCATGTACATCAGACCAAATACAGTTTAGTTAAGAGTATAGTTATTATTTTAATGTATGTGATGTGGCTGTACTTTTATAAATAAATAAATAGTTTTTTTACGTGAGTAATTCATATATAAAATACCGCCAACCACCCCCGACATGTCCCGGCTCCAGCCGCACCCTTTTGACTGGCGGGTGCGGAACACGACGTGCCACCTTCACGCGCCTTGGCCAGCAGAGCTGCCAGCTGCACCAGCTACGCCAGCTGCACCTGCAAAGCCAACTGCGTCAGCTACACCTGTTACGCTAGCTACGCCTACTGCACCAGCTACACCAGCTACTCCAGCTGCGCCGACTATGCAAGGTACGCCAGCTGTTGGTCGGGCAGCAGACTACCATAAGTCCGCCACCCGCTGGCCCCCTATTACCCCGTAATTTTTTTATAGAGGGGTTCTCCCTTGCTGTCTGGGCGGTGAAGACAAGACCCTCGGTTCCAAGAGACGCCGGAACACTACTCAGTGAGCTTTTTTGTGGTTACTAGATTGATGGGGGCATGGAACACAGTCTTCCCGCTGCCTGCCCAGTGGCAGGGTAAGTGCACCCCTGCCCCATCCCCGCTCTTCCACTGTACCCACTGGTGGCATCAGAGGGACACGAAGAGCAACTCCTCACTGGCCCAGATCGCCAGAATATTTGCCACGGGAAATAAGGTCCCCCAGTCAAAAGAAGATTATTGCCCGTGCCCAGGGTGCACCGGCCTAACAACTTCTGTTCCCTCCAGTCGTGTCGAGAGGGACTAGCAGACATCAAGCACACGTGGAGGTTTTCTGGCCCAGCACCTCTGATTACTCTACCTGTTGGTCCGTTCGTCCGTCCGTCTGTCTGTCTGTTTGTCACAGGGCTGTATCTTTTGAACCATAATAGAATGACAGTTGATTTTTAAATTATTTATTGAATTTTAAATCAATTAACTGTAAATCCTGGTACCTACTTTGACATTGCCTTGGGAAAGAAACAAAGCTATTTTTAAGTATGTGAATCGAGATAAATTAACGGGTCTGACCTGTTAGTTATATTGAGCTGAGTCGAGTCCTCATCTTAATTAGCTGTACATCCACTTGTTCACTGCAGAATGCGTGTGACTGATATCTGCGGACTATCTTAAGTTACTATTTTAAGTTGATTTACGTCCTGTCCGTGTAATAACTTATTAAGATGGTGAGTTTAGTCTGCCAATGCCAATTTCAATTCAACCAGCGCCCTTAATACAAGTTATTTTTATAACTTAGCAAGGGCTCTGGTTGCAACACGTACATGTTTTGTTAACTTTCAATAGTCCAGTATACCTACGGATGTTTAAAATACTTATGTTAACATTATTATTTATGAAGAAATAAATAAATTGAAAAATTGAAATTGAATGCACAGTCAGCGTGGTCTAATGACCCTTCTCATTCTGAGAAAAGGCTCGGTAATTGGCTATTTAGTATATTACATGTATCTACATACATACATAGCATCACGTCTGTATTTCCCCAATAGGGTAGGTAGAGGTGAAAAGTAACAGCCACATTTCGCCAGTTAAGTTATAAAACCCATGTAATAGCAAACATAACACATAACATAACATCACGCCTGTATTTACCCGAATGGGTAGGCAGAGGTGTAATAGTACACTCATATTTCGCCAGTTATGTTATAGTCCCATGTAATAGGGGGCGAGCCTATTGCCATTGACCGGGCACACATCCAGACTCCGGGCTGCTACTGAGAATTTCCTAGTGAAAAAATCACAATAACACTTTGCCCGACCTGGGATTGATTCCCGGGTCGGGCAAAGTGTTATTGGGTTTTACCCAGGACCCCACGCTCAGCAGTCGCGCTTGCAACCGCTAGACTAACGAGGCAGTTGTCATTAACCAGGCACAAATCCAGATTCCAGGCTGCTACTGAGAATGTCTTAGTGAAAAAACCCAATAACACTTTGCCCAACACGGGAATCGTACCTAGGACCCCACGCTTAGTAGTTGCGCTTGCAATCCTGTATCTGTCAATTATGACTTTTTGTGTATATCTTTTGTTGGAGGTCTTCAATAATATAAATAAATTAATAAATAAAAAACCACAAGACCAGCGAGGCGGCTCATTACATTCACAGAGTAAATAAGTAAAAAAATATAGTATGTAAAGCTTCAGTATAAATTATAACCATATTCGTAATACGCCAGGCGTATTATTATAATGTAATTCGTATATTTACAAAGTCAAGTCAAAAGAGTGCTTCTAAACTACAAAATCAAAATGGCGTTAATTATTCAATGCATTATGTGGTTAATTTTATAAATAGCTAATTAATAAACTATTTAATTTATTATCGTCAACTTAAAAATAACTAGAACATAAAAATAGAAATGCAATGAAAATAGAAACCACATAGAAAGGTTACGAGTAATTTAACGTCATAATAACATAACATAACAACAACATAACATCACGCCTGTATTTCCCCGAAGGGGTAGACAGAGATGTAATAGTACACCCACATTTCGCCAGTTATGTTATAGTCCCATGTAATAGGGGGCAAGCCTATTGCCATTGACCGGGCACAAATCCAGACTCCAGGCTGCTACTGAGAATTTCCTAATGAAAAACCCAATAACACTTTGCCCGACCCGGGAATCGAACCCAGGACCCCACGCTCAGCAGTCGCGCTTGCAACCACTAGACCAACGAGGCAAACGTCATAATAAAATTAGCAAATATTTTAATGTGCTTAGTTTTCAGTATTTGTGTTTTATATGCATGAAAATTTCATGTGGTAGGTATACCGACCATAACTATTCCACCCTGCTTAAATATCACTAAAAACCTCTCAAAATATAGGCCACTTGATCAGTTACCTAAAATCCCAAAGCTAAGGTCATTGTCTGCACAATGGCAGTATGGGAGCCGTCCATCCGTGTAGCTAGGACGCACTAGAGATATAAAACGGCGCGTAGGGCGCTGACGGTCAGTGTACAACCGATGTCATCCAGGCACCATGGCTTGCAAAGTAAGTGGGTTTTTCATTAAGTGGTGATCAGTTTTTTGGGACTTAAGAATTTCTTTTGATTATTTATTTAATTAATGATTGTTTGATAATAAGTTGTTATGATTTTTAGGTAAGGGTTGATAAAAACGTTTTTTTTTTTATGCTTTTTGAGTTTAGTTTGAGATTGTTATTTTAGTATTTAATTTTTAGTATAATTTTGGAATTGTACTTATTTATGATTATATTTTCCATCTAAAAGGTGAGCTAATATTATAAGGGTGTCATTAAAAGAAAAAGTGTACAAGTGTACAATAGTGTACACTAGTGATGTGTTATACCATATTGTACTGATGGCAAATTTTGACTTCAAAAAAATTTCTTTACGGAATATACAATTTAACTTTCATTCTTGTTTTGGCCATATCAAAGGGAAATAAAAATGAGATAAAGCTTAGCGATTTGGCAAAGTCACAATACCTCTCACTCTTCCTCATATGTTGCTTTAGATATGGAGTCCATAAATTTTAGTTATCTTTTGCTATATAGATAGATAAATAGGGTTAGTTAAGTAGTAATAGACTGTCATGGTATGGACATGTGATGAGGAGGAATGAGGAGCATGTTACGAGGAAAGTTTTAAGTATGAATGTTGATGGCTATAAGAAAAGAGGGAGACCGAAGAAAATATGGATGGATTGTGTGAAAGATGATATGAATAGAAAGAAAGTGAACACGGAGATGACGGCTGATAGAGATTTATGGAAGAAAAAAACATGCTGCGCCGACCCCAAATAAATTGGGATAAGGGCAGGAGGATGATGATAGATAAATAGGGTATTCTTTATTGCACACCAAAGAAATAAATTTAAGCAATACAGTGCAATCAGCTAAAATGATGTCTTGAAGGTAATCTACAATATTTCCTCCATACATAATCAGCACATTTTCTCCATAATCCTATTCGTTTTATCAAATGATTTACATAATATCATATTTTCTTTAAATACCTTGACTTTTACCTTCACCCTCAAATTGAGTTTTCATGAACATTTCTGATATTCAGAAAAAAAAAAGAATTTTTGAATTCATGAATTACTTTCATCCGTCCAATCCTCTATCAGCTATTTAATTAGCTGTAAGTATTTCATAATGGAAAGATTAGCATAAGCCTCTAATTAGCCCTCCAGTACATATCCGTGGGAAGTCTGTTCAAAAGATCGTGAGATATGAAGGTCCAGTGTATTGTCGTAGGACAATAAGTATTATACACTCGTACCTGCTGTGTAGTAGCTAGGTAGATAATTGAGACGTAATGATTTGTATTTACTTTGGTCAATTGTATTGTTGTATTTCAATTTACTTCTTGTAATAGAGTGAACAATTGTATTACAGTCAAGAGATATAAGGTATAAAATGTTAGTTTTTCTTTATACTAAATCGGAAAAGGGGTCATCATTGTGAATAACTTTTACTATGAAACCAACCCTGAAACTCAAATGTAGGGGACAGCTGTGTTTTTTTTTTCAATTTCTGTGTTGGTCCCATAGCAAAGGTTATTCATAATGTTGAGTGCAATTACCCCTTTTCAGGTTAAGAACAAAAACTAATGTTGTGTTATTGATAGATAATAAAATATTGTTTTCAGGTTTTGTTTAAAAAAAATGTTTTTGTTAATATTAAATGGGTCGTAGCATTGGCCATAAATGCATTTTTTGTCCTTTTTAAAAGTGCTTATCTATTCTTACTAAACATTTGTGGTTTAGTCAGTCTAAAAAAGGTTTAAGTAACAAGTAATGTGTCGAGTGTTGTCACTGATTGAGTGACTTAATTATAGAAACAAGGTGTTTTTAGACTGAAAACCAGTGAATTGGGGTTTTAGTGTTGTGGAAAATAATATTTCTTAATGTTAAAAGAAAGGAAGAAAAAAGGTTTATTGACACAGTCAGAGGCAAACAATAACAATAATATACAATGTTATTATCTATAATACAACTTATACCTAAAAATATAATCGTGTTCCTCACGGCTGCGCAAAATAGGCTCAGTTCAGCAAAAATGCCAGACAACTAGTGTCTGGTGCTGGTTTTCAACTGGACCTTATTTATATTATTTTATGTTATACCATTTACTAAAATATTTTTTCTATTCCAGATTGCCTTCTTCACCGCCGCCATTTTCCTAATCGTAACATTATCACACGCTGCACCTGCCGAAGAAAAACCAGTGGAAACCTTCAAGGTGGTAGCGGAGAAGGATGACCTAGAAACGGCCGACAAAGAGGACCTTAAGACTGCAGCCACACATTGGGGTGGCGGACATTTGGGTGGTTATGGTGGACATTACGGTGGCCATTACGGTTACCCCAGCCACTATGGCTATGGCTGGGGATGGCCCAGCTATAGCGTCGGATACTGGCCCTACGGAGGATACTACGGCCATGGATATGGCGGATATGGTGGATATGGCGGCTACGGCGGGTATGGATGGTGGTAGGTAACTCTTAAGGGGATGATAATAATGCCAGTATTACTTTTAAGTTTACCGAATTTTTAGATTTTTTGTGAGATTGGTAGGTGGATGAAATATGTCTATTTTAAATAATATAGGAAAAATAGGTCTTTCTATGATATGTTTGTAATATCATCCACACTCGATATTTTTAGGTAATTATTTTCAATTGTAACGAACTATTCATCTAGACACAATTAAAAGCTCGAATATTATATTTTGTCATGTGTGGGCAATCTCATTACTTGCCGGTAAAATGTGTATAATATTGTATTAAGGTTAGCTTACACTAGGTTTTATTGACTACACTTTGTGAATTCGTATATTTAAAATAATTTACGACACAAAATAATTCTTGAGACAAGACAAACACAATTATGCATCTTAAGTCTACACAAATATGATTGATAATTCAATATTTACTAATAAGTTAAGGAATTTATAATGTCTGTGGGTACCGTAACATCCCAAATTTATGAAGGGATTTCCCAATTTGGTACATAAGCATGCGTGCGTGACGCATTTATAGATACTTATGCATAAATATACAGTTACTTACAGCTATCTTATATAGATATTCCGATGGTGTTTTATGACATCTGTTGGTGTGGTAGCAACGTTTTTTTGATTTTTACCGTTTCATATTCGATACAATGCATTGTTTGCAAATTGTTGTTATTTCATAGACACATGCTCAGACCAACTGTTGGATCAGTCCATGTGACTATTAATTTAATGTATTTGTATATCTTTTGTCAGCTATATTATCACATCAAATCAAATCATTTATATGTTATACACCGGTAATAAATAGGTCTTAATCAAACACAATACAGTTCCATATGTGATCAGCGTCGTGGCATATAAATGTCATAAAAAAAACAAATAAAAATGTCATAGGTTTACATAAGACGGACATTTTGTCAAATGTGGGTAAATTCTTACACAATAGCCTTTTATTCATCTACTATGTAGGTAAAATTCGCAAGTGTGTCCTAGGTTTAATTTATGTAAGAGTATAATTATTATATCACTGCCGTAAAATGTATTGTAATGTATAAATAGTGTAAAATATATACAATATATTTAATAAATTATGATTGAATTAATGAATACATTTGTCGTTTTCCTAACCTGTCGAAGTAATGGTAATAAATGGCCACACATAAATAACATAACATAACCCATTACTGTCGCTGTACTGTACTGTCTTCTCAGTATAAGAAGGCTAAGGCCTTAGTCCACCACGCTGGCCTATTGCTGGTTGGCGAACTACACATACCATTGAGAACTGTATGGAGCACTCTCTGGTCTGCAGGTTTCCTAACGATGTTTTCCTTCACCGTTAATGCAAGTGATAATCGAATATAAATCCGCACATGAATTCGAAAAGTCAGAGGTGCGGGCCGGGATCGAACTCACACCCTCCTGCATGGAAGGCAAGCGTTCAACCACTAGGCTATCACTGCTTTGCTGAGTCTATGGCATCAAACAAAAATGCACAATCGTGATTTTGGGCTATACAGATTGTTCAGTATAACATCTATCTATGGGAAAAACCAACGGCTAAAAAAGAGTTTTACCCATACAGAGCTATGAGGTTTTTAATCTGAGAGAGCTATACAGTTATTTATGACATGTATGTGACATGCACATAAATCTGAAAAAGATGATAACTAAAACTATTTATGAAGAGTTTTATTATGTGACGAAAGGGTTAGAATTATTACGTAAATAATATCTTTTAGGTTCAGGTTGTATACCTTCTCGTATAATCTAAAATATAGAGAATACAAGTTTTTTCCAGGTCAGACAATACCTTGTTAGCCGGTGTGTTTGTAAAATAATAAGAATAAAATTCTTCTTAAATTATTCTTCGATTTGATAAACCACAAGTTCTGGCGAAGGAAAACCGATATGTACCTAGAATGCTCCGTGAGGCTATTGAAATTAAAAAACATCCTAATTTTAACAAAGAAGATGGTTGGCAGCTATCACCTGTTTGGAACCCAGTCCTAAAAATAATCAAGTCCCAAACAGCATGCAACACTGTAAAAGATAATGATATTGTGAGTGATTACTGCGTGCATCGAAACGATTTTAATTAATAATATTGTACGGTAAATTAAAATATTTTTTTAGAAATATTTGTAAAGACGCTTGTCATCTTAGTCTACCTGCGACCACGAAATGCTGCAAAGCTTTCGAAACGTCAGGGAAACCAATTTAAATAATATACGCGATTTAATCCGGTTAAACTTTGTTTTATTATAATGTGTAGTGATCGCGAAAACCTAAGAAGTTATTAATAAGAATAAATCTTTATTTCGGACACAGTCCATATTATTTTTGGTAATACAGCAAACACTTATAAACTACTGTTATAAACTACAACACAACAAAACCTTCAATCTAAAACCACAGCACCGGGACGGTATATCCGACATCAGGGCGCGTGGTTACTTGACTGCATGCAGCACTCAAGCATCGGAGAATCCCACCGGTCCGCAAATATGCACAAGTTGCTGTTCAAGCTGGATCACCGCTTACGTACGCATGACTGTAGCGAAGCTGTCAACAATCGCCTCAGCAAACATGCTGGAGGCGCTGCTATAACGCGGCAGCCCCATCAGTCAGGGCCCTGACAGACATTAGTTCGTTTTCCTGCCACATGTCGCCACCTGTCGCGGTTTCGATTTTTTTTATCTGTGGGGTGTTTGATGCCATGACGTTCTAGTTATTATTGTCTTTGAATATTGTGTTAACAGCTGATCGAGTGCCAGTATTATCGACTATCGTATTATCTTGTAACATCTTCGCTGTTTTAGCTTGAGTCCAGTTCTTCGAGACTCCAAATTCGACACAGTTTAATGATAAGACAATTCGCGAGTTACCGCTTCTGTTTTCAGTGCAGTATTGTGCGTGAACTTTTCGTCATAGGAAACAAGTGAAACTAATGCTATTTCTTATCCCCAAGAATGCTAATTTAGAGCTTTGTTGTTGACAATCTTTGTGCCTACAAAATATAATATGAAAATGATGATGATCCTGTTTTATTTCCCTTAATCTAATCTTAAAAAGTACCTACCTATAACTACAGTATATATGGAGCTACGACATAACATAACATAAACATAACATAACATCAGGCCTGTATTTCCCCGAAGGGGTAGGCAGAGGTGTATAGTACACCCACATTTCGCCAGTTATGTTGTAAGTCCCATGTAATAGGGGGCGAGCCTATTGTCATTAACCGGGCACAAATCCAGACTCCGGGCTGCTACTGAGAATTTCCTAATGAAAAAACCCAATAACACTTTGCCCGACCCGGGAATCGAACCCAGGACCCCACGCTCAGCAGTCGCGCTTGCAACCACTAGACCAACGAGGCAGTACGACGAGGAGCTACGACGACCTAGAAATATAGCTATAGCTAGCTATCTACCTACACGCGATGGTAGTGACAAAATGCAGGGCGGCAATTTAGTGAAACTAAGCTCCGGAGTCACTGTCGCATCTGTAGCTAGCTACTAATATAGTAGTCTGTGCCATCAGTATCCTGAACGCATTGTTATACTGTACACGCAGGCCGCTATATGCCCTCAGTGTATAGTCCACCCACAGGCTACATGTGTAAAAAGATTGGTAGTATGCTTTAAACTTTAATCAATTAAAATAAACGTTAAAAGTAAAACCCGACTTAAAAAGAGTAAAATAATTTGTTTGAAACTGTTTAGGAAGTAAGTGCCTTTGATCCGGTTTGATTTAAGAAAATATTGGCAACGACCTCCTAAACAGTTTCACACAAATTATTTCATTCTTTTTGTAGCCGGTTTTTACTTTTTTTGAAGTTCATTTTATTTTTCAATTTTGAGAGGCATTAACAATAGAAAGACAAGCGATTGCAGCAATCTCGGATGATTTTCTGTCATCCATTGAAGAGTTCTCTTCTGTATCTCCGTATATCTTCATAAAATCTTCACTTACTGAATGCAAATGCAATCTTGTTGAAGAAAATACCAAAATCTCTATATATTAAATCTCTAGAGTTCCCTCAATTCCACATGGATCCCTTTATCAGAACTTGATTTTGATAAAAATGGGACCAATCTGAAAGTATAACCTTTCAAAGAAAAAAAGAGTTTTCCAAATCGTTTGGTAAATAACGGAGTTCTGAGGTATTAAACATAAAAAAAAATACAATAGAATTGAGAAACTCTTCCTTTTTTTGAAGTCGACTAAAAATAGAAACAAACAATTCGATGCACCAAAAAAAAAAAACACAAACCTTGCTTTAATTGACTTTGAAGGAGATTATTAATTATAACTAGTGAAGCAAGTCATTACAATGGATTTCGCGATTTCAGGGTATGTCCCTTAGTAAAAGTTGTTCATAATAATGACTACAATGACCCCTTAAGAGGTTTTCAGTTATTTCCATAACACGGTGTAGAGTATCTTTACATAAGTCATCTTATGCAAAAGAAAAGATACGATGCTACACACTGATTGATTAAAAACATAAGCTTGTTTGATTTAAAACAAAATTGCATACTAATCTAAAGAAAGCACACTTTACTCTACTCGTTGAAGTCTTTTCAATGGCGAAAACGTAATTTGAATATTTGAATATTTCTACAACATTATATTTTGAGAGCACGCCATCTAGTCTTTATGCTTAGAACTAAACCTTAGCTGTTGTAAGTTGTATGTTTCTTTCACTTTGGAAGTAAACCTGTTAATATTACAAATAGAACTAACCTAAACTAACCTAACCAAACCAAATTACGTAAAAAGGAAGCACACTATATATTATTTCGTTGAAATCTTTTCTATGGCATAAACGCCATCTGAATTTCTCCATTCATTATTGAAAAGCACGCCATCTAGTCCTTATGTTTGGAACTAAACTATGCTCAGACGCACCTTAGCTGTTGTAAGTTGTATTCTTCTTACACTTAAAAAGTAAACTCACGAACAGTATTGCTTGAACTTACTTGAGGCGCGAACATGCTTTTGAAAAGTTCTAATAGATGGCGTTATTAGTTCAATTCAATCCAATTCAATCGGTGTATTACATACCATGTTGTAAAAAGATGTTAACAATATTTTAAAAGTATTTAACAATATTTATGATCCACAGAATATTATTTTTTTCTCTTATTGGAAATAAGACAAGATTAATACCTACACGATTATTGTAAAGGTTAGCTTGATTATATGATTATTGTTATAATAGTCAATCTATAATTACTGGAAAGGACTTTTTTATTTTTTAAAGTTTTCAAAATGATTGTAATTGATGCAGACCATGAAAAAATATGATTTATTTTCCTTGAAGATTTAAATGACTGATATCTGTAATTAAATACTAGTATTAATAACGACTGTAAACTATGCAATTATAAATATGCCAAAATAAAAAATAAAATATAATGTCCTACTAATATCATAAATGCGAAAGTAGGGATGATTGTTTGTTTATTTGTCCTTCAATTACGCTGAAACGACTGAACGGATTTGGATGAAATTTGGAATACAGATAGACAGATACCTTGGATTAACTTATATGTTACTTTTTATACGGGAAAGATAAACGTTAAAGTTTTTGAGGAATGCGTGATTAGGGTTTCCATCTGACTGGATTAATCCGGTCTTGCCTGGGTACATAGACCGGACTCCGCCCGGATTTCATGAGATACCGGATTTTTGCACGCACTGATGCGCCCTTCAAAAGCACATGCTTAAGCGGAATTCAGATACATACTTAGGCGCTTGAAAAAAATAGTGCAAAAAAAACTTTTTAGATGCTGTTGCTAGTACCTTACCAAAAATATAAAAGTAAATAATAATAATAATGTCCTCCCGGCCGAATTCGGTCACGGCGGCCAATCTCAACAGAGACTAGCCATCTGCGCGGGACATATTATAGTGCACAAGTGTAAAAGTAAAGTAAAGTAAATGTAAAGTAAACAGCAGGTCTGCTGGTAGAAATTTCTTTGAAATAAGCAGTACCTTTGTACTAAATCATTTTAATGCTGTCTTCTTTCATATTTTGTTGTGTGTACATAAATTATAAATAAATAAACTTTTTATTTTCTGATTGAGTGGTTACAGTTGTGATACATAATTTAGATACAACAATCAGCCCGTTTTGGGCATACAATAATAAGTTAAAATAAATGTCTTTATTTCATTAACAGCTATTAAAACATGTTTAAAACGTTACTAGAATCTATTGATTTTTATTTTCGGCCATAGACCAGACTTTTTCCAAAAATCAGGATTTATCACCATTTACTTTGCGACTGGCTCTTCGATTTTAGGCCCAAGCCCTATGCGTGATAACGTCTATCTGTGATAAATCAAATTACACGCGGGTGAAGCCACGGCCATACCCTAGTGCAATATAATTTAGACGTCATAAACTGCATATAATCTTTATTGCTTTTGTAATAATGACTTAATAGCTATAAAATATTTTTTATATCGGTCATAAACTTGTATGTCTTATAAAATAGCTTCATTTTAATTTGTATGATGGGTAAATTATACTAAGGTGAACAAGTTTGTGATAACTGTAGGATTGGGTACTAGGTTGGTTGCTCGCAGAACGGATGGCCGATGGGGCAGTAAAGTTCTGGAGTGGCGACCGCGTACTGGAAGGCGCAGCTTGGGTAGGCCCCCCACAAGGTGGACCGACGACCTGGTGAGGGTCGCGGGAATCCACTGGATGTGGAAGGCGCAGGACCGAAGACAAAAAAATAACTAAATAGTTGGGCGCCAGTGTCACGTCGTGGTCTCGGTGAGGGTAGCTCAGGTAGGAGTAGGAGTCTCCTACTCCTACTCCTACCTGATAACCCGGAGACAGCGGAGGCACTCAGACCGGAGGCTCGGAGGGTCGAAGGTTCGGAGGCTTGACACCGTGACACATGGGAACTTGGAGAACAGGAACTAGTGGTACAGGAACTGGTAGTCAGGAAATCCAAATAAGGTGGTGAGCAGCGTAACGAGTTGAACCTCGTTACACCGGTTGTTGTGGCTATGCTTGGGGGAGGCAGTGGACGTCTTTCGTCTGAAATGATGATGATGATGATGGGTACTAGGTAGCTTTGGTGTTCTAATCTACATCCATAAACAGCCAAACTTATCCTTCTCGCCTTTTCCCAACTATGTCGGGCTCGGCTTCCAGTCTAACCAGTGCGGCTGAACATCAGTATTTTACACGGAGCAAATACCATTAGATCCCCGCAACCCAGTTATTGGGTAATACCAACATCCTAAAGTCATACTTTCAGTCCATTTGTCATACTTTCAGATTTCTGACTACCTTTGACGACTGCCATAGGCATTTGTATGTTTTTTGTATTCCGTGTGATGCCAGACGTAAAGAATTGCACCACCCTATATCTTCTCATGGGTGTCGTGAAAAGCGACTAATGGATTTACCAGAGGATGGGCAGCAGCGTTCTCTGAGTATTTATCCAAACAACTGTGATCACCAACCCGCCTAACAGGCGTGGTGATTTTGGCATATCCCCCCTTAATGGGGAGGCCTATGTTCAGCAGTGGACGCCTTTCGGTTGAAGCGATAGACATTTGTATCATTCGTATGGCAACCGGGACCGACAACTCGTGCTCACTGAAGCACATAAGGGTTTCGATTTACAAGGAAATGGTCACCCTTACAAGGACTGGCCGCGGCAGCTTAACCTTGCCAATCTTGCAATTGACGCAGTCACTACTGAGCCACGAGCCTCTCGTGAGTTTGAGCAGTTTATGTTATGATAATTTGCAAGTTTCTTTAAACATACGATTAGACGAGCGTTTTTAAGGGTGTAGGTACCACGTGCAGAAGGCCAATTCACGTAACTAAAGAAGTGCAGTTGCAGCGCAGTTGCAGTTAAGTTTCGATCAAAACAATGCTTTTCGTATTCTCTTATCTACGGCGATCGCTGTCAGAAACGAACTGCAGCGTCACTGCAACTTGATCGACGCGTCATGAAATTACGTGATTTAGGGCCCAGGTGATGTAAATATTTTGATTAAGGCGCTCCCTCATGGGGAGCATTTGCCTGTAATGTAGCAGTTCAGATTCGAGCATTACATTAGTATCTGAGGAGAACCAATCTTTACAGTGCGCAACCTGTAATGATACAATTTGTAAAACTCACCGGAAACATTCACCTTTAATGTAACCATAGTGAGTGGGAGTTCCCGTGATACAATTTGTAACATACATAAAACATAATCAGCCCTTTACTGTCCCACTGCTGGGCACGAGCCTCTTCTCAGTATGAGAAGGCTAAGGCCTTAGTCCACCACGCTGGCCTAGTGCGGGTAATTTGTAACATGAATGCGCATAACTACAGGCTAATGGTCGTAAGTCAGGGTGGCAGTATTGTAATGTAATGCTCAATATCAAATCTAGGATTATTGCATTACAGGTGAGAGAGTGAGGGAGCGCCTTATGAAAATAAATTGTTTATTGTTTTTAACGTATTAACGTATGCGGATCGAAATCTGGAGATAAATTGTGGAAAGTTATCTCATGAATATTGCTAATGGGAAAGCAAACTGCCCTGAACTGTTATTTAAAATTTCTTTGAGAACAAACACCCTTTGTCTGAGACAACGCCGACTTTTGTCTGTCCCGTTTGAGAAAAAACACCCTTCGTCTGAGACAACGCCGACTTTTGTCTGTACCGTTTGAGAACAAACACCCTTCGTCTAAGACAACGCCGACTTTGTCCGTCCCGTTTGAGAACAAACATGCTTCGTCTGAGACAACGCCGACTTTTGTCTGTCCCGTTTTAGAACAAACACCCTTCGTCCGAAACAATGCCCACTTTTGTCTGTCCCGTTTGAGAAAAAACACCCTTCGTCTGAGACAACGCCGACTTTTGTCTGTACCGTTTGAGAACAAACACCCTTCGTCTAAGACAACGCCGACTTTGTCCGTCCCGTTTGAGAACAAACATGCTTCGTCTGAGACAACGCCGACTTTTGTCTGTCCCGTTTTAGAACAAACACCCTTCGTCCGAAACAATGCCCACTTTTGTCTGTCCCGTTTGAGAACAAACACCCTTCGTCTGAGACAACGCCCACTTGTCTGTCCCGTTTGCTAGAACAGGATACAGAGCCAACACGTTTGTTTTGCGCGCTTGTGGGTCTTTTAACCAATGTGCACTGGATATAGACCTATTTTGCTCAAGCATTTCTTTAGTTAAGAAACTTATAGCCAGTAACTTTTTTGACACTACTACTGGTATTGCCTGATTTCAATTGATGCACACTTTGTAACCTGTACGCTTAAACTACTTACTACCTTATTGATTGTACTATTACCTATATAATTTACCTGTGAAGATTTGTAAATGGCACAGGATTACCTATTTTCAGCATTATACAGATTCTGTTTGACTGTAAATCTTCCAAACTTTAAGTAGATAAATAAAAAAGTAAAAAATCGCTCCTGAGCAGGATTCGAACCTGCGACTCCTGGTTAGGTACACCAGTGCTGTATCCACTAAGCTATCGTGAACTCAGCTTGTGGTACCGAACTTTTTTTTCCACAATTTATATTTCAAGAAAATAAATCTAACGTTTGTTATTAAAATATCAGTAAAGTTCGCATGATTTATGTTAAAAATAAGAAGTTTTATTTTAATTGTAACCTGTCATGTTTTATAATTAATTACTGTTTTTAAATAGTTCAAGTGACTTTTAATAAAATTAAGATTTGTATAAGTAAATAAATACGTAGTGTTTATCTAAAATAAAGCATAGCATATGATTCAGGATATCTTATTTGATTAATGTTATGAAATAATATTTATTTTTAGATGGTTTGATTTGAACATATTTATACGTAAATTTAGGTACCCTCAGAGAGATCAGACCAGCAACACCAAGACGTTGCTGGCCTTTTTCGAGGAGTTGGGGTGGATCGAGTAAGTTCCCACCCGCACGCAAAATACACGCTTGGACGTGGAGTTTCGGATACCAGCCCGTTATACTATACTATATACTATACGTAATTTAAGTTGTATACAATATTCTATGAAACTTTTGTATTTTGAAAAGAATATTAAACTTTTTCAGATAAAAATTTTAGAATCTGCACAATGAAAAGGCAGATAAATATATTGTTCACAGATTGTTCTTTTCACACCATTGAACACTTATTTGCAAACAAATTTTAATACTTAATTAAATAATATTGAGACATACTTATTAATAATCAAACATTGATTGTGACTTAATAATGATAATATATAATTGTTTTTTTTTTTTTATTCCTAACGGGCTTGCGTTTGACCGCCACCTCACCTGATGTTAAGCGATGGTGCGGTCGACGATAGTACACGCTTGCCCAGCAAAAACCTATTCACTCGAGTCTTGAAGACCACCAGATTATACTTCTCGGGAAACACTGACGTCGGCAAGGAATTCCACTCTTTGGCGGTCTTTGTTTTTATTAATTTTAAATTACATTGAAATTGATTGAACTGATATTAATGTGAAATTCCATCCATAGAAAAGCTATTCAAGCCAAGCTAAACAACTACTACGCACTAGGCCAGCGTGGTGGACTAAGGCCTTAACCTTCTCATTCTGAGAAGAGGCCCGTGCCCAGCAGTGGCAACAGTAATGGGCTGGTTATGTTAAGTTAAACAACTACTAAACCTTATTTTGTAATGTAAGGTTTTGCCAAATTAAATGAATTTATAATACAATAGAATTAACCCCAAACTGCTTGGAGGGGGCCTATGACCAGCAGTGGACGTCTTTCGGCTGAAATTATGAACTAAAAATAATGCAATAAATTTAATGGAAGTTTGTAATGGAACCGTGGACGACTGATAGTATAAAAACTTTTTAACAAAAAATTGAACCGACGAAAACAGAAACTGAAAAGCGAAAAATAACTAATTATGAGTCGGCGCCAAACGAACTTTTAACAAGCATAGTGCGTGTAAGTTGGAAGTGGCCGAGCGGAGAACGCATTTTTGGAAAGTTATTGTTTATCGTTGAAAATCTCACGTTGTATTTGATGTGACGTTGTTTTTATTATTTATTTAAAGTAATTTAATGATCTTCGTTGATTGGTTGTTTGGCGCCGACTCATAATTAGTTATTTTTCGCTTTTCAGTTTCTGTTTTCGTCGGTTCAATTTTTTGTTAAAAAGTTTTATTTTTCATTTTTTTGTGGTTAAACTCTAAATCCAGGTCTCCATTATGTCGTAGTGTCTAGAACTATATTTATGAATGTCAAGTTTCAACAGAATCGGTTAACAGGTAAGAATTCAGTGGGTGAACAAACACTCATCCCCTGTTTTACTACCCTTAGGGGTGGATTTTGATTTTGAAATTTAAATGGGACCAACTTCAAGATATACCCTATCCAATAAAAAAAGAATCACCAAAATCGGACCACTCTGTAAAAAGTTATGCGTGGTCATACATAAAAAAAAAAAAAAAAAAAAAAAAAAAAAAATATATACGCGTCGAATTGAGAACCTCCTCCTTTTTTTCGTCGGTTAAAAAATAAAGGGATAAACTTTGATTATAGTCAAAAGGGATAAATAAAGGGTGCGAACGGTACGCAAATCGGAGGTATATTGGTACAAGAGAAAAAAGAAAAAAAATATAGAAAGAAAGAAAGAAAAATAGTATATTGTCACAGTTAACGACGCGCAACATTTAAAACACAGTGATAAACACAAGCAGGCAACTTATAGGTGGGGTTACATAGAAAGTAAAACAAAAAAAAACACATAGGTAAAAAATTAAGAAAGGACAGTCGATACAAAATATAAGAAAAGTATAGTTGACCGCATGACAGTGGCAACACCCGAGTCTGAAAAACCGCCCTTACTGCTTACGAAATAAAGGCGCCGCCAGAGCCAAACTGTTACCACTGACGTACGGTCGACCGCACCTAAAATTACATAACAAAATAAAATATCTTCGTTAGTTCTCAAGACAACCGGCCAATTGCACGCCGTAGCCGCGACAATGAGGTTCCCACTCAGCATGTTGCTGTGTAACAGATCAAGCCACTACACAGCGCTGATTGTCAGTGGGCACCCCAAGTGTGACACAGACGGGAACCCAACATATACACGTCAGATAAAATAAAAATAAATACATTATACTAAATTCATATCATTAAAATAAAATAAAAATAAATAAATCTCATTTTTTTTTGTCAATCGCTTTAGAAAATATTTTTGGTTTTTGAATAAAAACTTTAACGCCAAAAACGATTTTTTATTTTTTTTTATTTTTTTTATTTAACTGTCTATATAAAGGAACAATAACGAGTTACAAAATCACAATACAGTTACCTTTTGCTTGGCTGATGATGTAAGCACCTGGTGCCCGAACTAGGAATTAACCTGTATCTCAGGCACCAGTGACCCCACCCCCACACAACAAGTTGTATCAACATTTAATGTATCAGAGTTCAGACTGAAAACCCCAATAAATCAAAACTTTGCTCACATTATTAAAAGTAAACAAATACAATTCAATTAATCTGTCATACAAAGGACAATAATAAAAGAGATCACAACAGACGTAAGTCTGTGCCACAGACAGCAGTATCACAGATTTGAATACAAAAATTAAAAATAAAGCTAAATACGATGACGCCAGAAATAAGTACCCTATCGAGGGATGCTTCCCACGCCGCCGGTCACCGGTACATATAGGTCACAACTGTTATGTAGACTGTTAGAAGCGTATAGACAACAATAGATGACATGAAACCATACAATAGTTCTGGTGTATTTAAAACTTTACATCAATTTGTATTACCGTAAACAATAAGAAATAGAAGAAAAAGAGAGATATCAAAAAGAAGTAAAGAACGAAGCTAAAAAAGGAGAGCAAAAGAAGAAAAAAATAGGAAGAGGAAGAACAGAAAGAGAGGAGGTGGAGGAGATAAAGAGGTAAAGAAGCATAAAAGAAGTTAGGAAGGTAGGGTTAAGAGATTTCTTTAGAGGTAAGGAAGTACCTTTAGCTTTGTAAAAATAGTTTTTTTTCTATGTACCTATAACTTTCTGTGTGCATAAATTGATAAATAAAAACCACCACGGTATTCCATCAACTAAATTTGGCCGGGAGCGTGGGATACGAGCATTCTCCTGCCACCCCTAACAGGTACAGGTAGATGCGAGCCCCTTCTCCCTGTGCGGCCTACCATCGGCCGCAACCCTCCATGTGACGACGCGCCACCTCGGGCATTGACTGGTACGGCCACGGGCTTTCCCACAGAGTACAGTAAGGCTTACCATAGAGTAAGGCACCATTGAACCAGCTCTATGACTCATTGTATAAATATTTAATATCTTCAGCTGCATTCTTATACAAGAGCCTCATCAAGATGGTTAGTTACGCATGAATGAAGGCTAAAGCCATCTCAACACGCGTGATTATATTATCTTTGGTGTCAACAACGGCCATTGTACACAGAAGCATTAACAGAAGTCACTTCAACGTTTACCATACAGTTCAAGTTATAGCCAATGATACTTGACAAATACCATTCTACGGTTCACTTGCGAGTGCTGACAGTAATTGAAGTATGAATAATGTGACCATTTTTTTGGGCCAAATCAGGAATTTTTTTATTTTTATAAGCTTTTATTTTGCTACAAAATCAATAAAACCATTTAAACCATTTAAGGCACTACTAAGAGCTAAAAAAAGCAGAGGACGGAGTGTTGTGGCGCAACTTGGGAGAGGCCTATGTCCAGCAGTGGACTGCGATAGGCTGAGTTGATGAAGAGCTAAGTGGCGCTTCCATCAGTAAAAAAAATATTACTCACTGAGTACATCATTTATCGAAAATTCGTTTAAAATAATTGAAGTACAGGTACTGTAATTTAATAAGAAAGTATAACTCTGTAAATTATAGATCGCTGTAGTTGTTTTTTCGCTTTTTGTATCTGCAACAACAGCGAGTATATTTTTTTTGTGATGTGGTAGCTCTCTTTGTTTTGTACAAAAATAAACATTTTGATTGATTGATTCTTAGTAGGGCCATAAACCATTTATCTTGCAATACACATAAAATAAACATATTACATGAGAAGATTAGATTACAGAGAATACAACTTGTATAGTACCGTAAACTGCCCTAACTTGGCCCACAAGCCCTACTTTGCTTAGTTATTTTTTGAGTAAACTATAATAGCTATGATTTCCGTACTTGGGGAGCTTTGAAAACTATGACAACGCTAACATTTCGTTCAGTTATAAAGTGTGAGTGCGTGTAAAAATTAAGTTCATGCCTTAGGCAAAGTAGGGCTTGTTGGCAAAGTTAGGGCATTTTACGGTACATAATATGTGTAGCAAGGGATCCAGCTCAGTATTTTCTGTGCATGTATATATGCTCAGCACTAATTTTCAGCTGCCCCCCCTCCCATCTGTATAACGAGATTATCCGGAGAAGAATACAGAATTGGCAGTGGGCTGGCCATGTCTGTCGAAGGATTGATGGCCATTTGAGCAGACGAGTCCTTTATTGGAGACCTCGAATCAGCAAACGCAGCGTAGGGTGCCAGGTGGACCGATGACCTGAAGAAGGTCGTTGGAGTGGACTGGATGCCAAAGACGGGAGTGCGAGTGTGGTAGCGCAATTTGGGAGAACCCTGTGTCCAGCTGTGGATTACAATAGGCTGATTTTTTTGGTAAACGGGACAGTCCCGGTAAAAATAGGACGTATGGTCACATTTAGTATGAATCAATCTAATCAAACAGAGCATTCGCTCTTAGACTATAATTTTGTCGGACTCCTTGCCTAATAAAGGCGGCCTTGCTTCCTCAAAGGTCACGGTGGTGACCTTTGCTTCCAACAAATTTATTCTTACTATTCGATCCGGTGTGATGACATCTATTTGGAAGCGTAACTCGATTCCGGTGTCACTCGATACAGAGATTATCATCGATTGTGATCGTGTTGATCAAAGAACCGTTGAGAGGTAAAGTTTGGTTAAATAAATATGTTGTTGCAAATAAATTAGTCAACTAAATTAATACCTACTTACCTATCAGTAAAATTAAGATGTGTGAATTTAGGCATTTTAACTATTTAAATTGTGGAAAGAAAAAATCGCTCACGAGCAGGATTTGAACCTGCCAGCCAGGAGTCGCAGGTTCGAATCCTACTCGTGAGTGATTTCGCTTCGCATGGGTAAATGCGTTAAAAATAAAAAAGTTTTAATTTTAAATTTCGCATTTTTGGCTTTATTCTGATCATAGTTTTGTTTTTGTTGTTATGAATATAAGAATAAGCCCCTGCTCGCATCGTTACGCATGTAATCGAGACATTTCGAAAGAACTTCCACATGTTAAAATATGAATAAATGCCTTTTTTATAACGACAAAATTCTAATCATGATTATCGTAAAATAAACGTGTTGTATTTTGGCGTATCTTTTGTATCATTTTACTTTTTTTTTTTACTGGGCCTCTATTAAAAACTTAGTTAGAGAAACAAACTGCCAACACAAACAGATGTCGAAAAAGATAAGATAGCAGCAGATATCTGTGTGACATCAGCAACAAAAACAAACTGCAATCAATAATCTTTCTGACAGCTGTGATTATTGTAACAATATATTGCCATACCGCACTAGTCTGCCAAGTCGCACTAGTTTGCCAACCCGCACTAAGCCAGCGCGGTGAACTAACGCCTTAGTCTTTTCGTTCTAAGAGGAGGCCTGTGCCCAGCAGTGGGACAGAAATGGGCTGATTTTAATCCATCACATCGACCATTGACTGGTCAATCTTCAGCAGTGTACGATTTTTGTTTGGTGGCAAGATGGAAAAATATTTTCACCTTGGATTTCGTTATTCAAATATTCTTCTAAATTGTTTCAAGCACCTATAACTCAAGTTGAAAAGTGCTAATAACAAAAATCACTTCATCATAACTGAAGGGTCATTTATGTACTACAAGCCCAACCATACTTGAGATCTGTTTATTTCAAAGGCTAAAAGTACCTACACAAAAACATTGACAGTACATTCACACGTACACACAAATTGTTAGTTACGTAAAACGACTTTGAATCAATGTGATAATATGATTAATATAAATAAAAATAAAATTGATACGGTCAAGAACAATTACTTTTATGAGTATTATTGTAAAATAAACGTTATTTTATTAGTTGTTTATTTCCTTTGGGAATAGGAAATGAAAAAGAAACCGTGGGGTTATTTTGTCAAAAAAAAATATTTTTAAAATTTTCGATAAACATCTTATTTAAAATAATCAAGTCCCAAACAGCACGCAACACTGTAAAAGATAATGATATTGTGAGTGATTACTGCGTGCATCGAAACGATTTTAATTAATAATATTGTACGGTAGATTAAAATATTTTTTTAGAAATATTTGTAACGACGCTTGTCATCTTAGTCTACCTGCGACCACGAAATGCTGCAAAGCTTTTGAAACGTCAGGGAAACCAATTTAAATAATATACGCGATTTAATCCGGTTAAACTTTGTTTTATTATCTTATTTATATGTTTAAAATGCTTCTATAGACTTACTAGTCCACTATAACCGTGTTATTATTAAAATTTAATGTTATATTGTCATCTCCACATTGTAGGTATATTGTATTTTTGGTTTCTAATGTAATCATATTCACTTATCTATCTCTTAAGTGAGTGAGTAAGTGTTATTGGGTTTTTTCATGAGAAAATTCTCAGTAGCAGCACTGAGTCTGGATTTGTGCACAGTTAATGGCAATAGGCTCGCCCTCTATTATGATTTGATGTTATGTTTGTGTTATGTGTTATTATTTAATGTTGTATTGTCATCTCCAATATACAAATATTGTATTTTCAGTCTCTAATGTAATTATATTCACTTCTCTATCTCTTGTTCTATTCAAATGAATCATAATACATTTGCAAGTGATTTATGTATTTTCATATCTCTTAAATAGCCCATGGCGACTGGCAGGTCATAATATATTATGCAAATGGTCATATATATCTTATATCTAAATAATATACTCATCGTGCGTATCAAGGTAGACATCATATTTCACTGAATGATTTAGATCATGCAAGAATGTGGTCTATATTGAATATGAACAACGGTATTTATGGGCCATAGAGGCCAAATACATAAAAATATGTAAAACTATAACCATACAAGGTTGATCTATGGTATCAATTCATTTAAGTAGAATTTTTAGTGAAAAGTAGGAAAAAAACCTAACGGTTTGACTTGAGATGAGTAAAGCAAAAAAATATTAATCGCACCGACCCCTAAGAAATCGAAAAGCATTACAATTGGCGGAAAATTAAAAAGAAAGTTTTCCTTTCTACATAATTATATAATCTATATACAATAGACGGGACAGATACCTAAATGTAGTAACGCAACGTAGTATACATGCTGTAATTTGAATCGCTTATTTCCCGAAAAGGGGTCATTGTACTCATGATTATGAACAACTTTTACTATCGGACCAACTCTGAAATCGCGAAAAAAAAATCATGTGGTCCCTACATTTTATCGATTTAAGTGAACACAAATGTAGGGACTAACTGATTTTTTTGAGTACAATGACCCCTTTTCGGGAAATAAGCGATTCAAATTTCAGCATGTATTTAGTTATCATCCACCTTATTACAAAATCTGGTTTAGCAATAGGTTTAGCCTGAGGTGCAATTAAAAGCTTTTATTATGTTTGGAGTTTGACGTTAGACGTGATTTAAAGAAGGGTCTAAAACCTTTCTAAACTTTTGTAATAAAAGAGAGCATGTTTATCTTTTCAGATGTCGCCCTGTATTTAATTACTTAACAATTACTAACAGATAGGGGTGGGATATGTGCTTCGGCGGATGGAATCCCTAAAGGGATTCTCCGCCGCCCGCCCGGTTAAGCAGCGATAGCACTTCGGTGCAGCATGCGAAATGTATATTAAAAAAAAAATATGCGTTCATTCCACGTTATTTACCTCTGTTTTATGAACATTCATCATCATTATCATCATCAGCCCAACTGTCCCACTGCTGGACACGGGCCTCTTCTCAGAATTAGAAGGTCCTTATCTTATTCCTTAGACCAAACCTTAGTCCACCACGCTGGCATAGTGGGCGTTGGTGGACAGCGGCGGTACCGTAAAATGTTACAACTTTGCCTACATAGTCCTACTTTGCCTAATATGTTTATTTAATAAACTATAATAGCTATGATTTCCATACTTCAGGAGATTATAATTGTGGCAACACTAACATTTGGTTATGGCAATAAAGTTATTAAGTGTAAAAAGATTGTGGGGCTGACAGAAAATGAGAAAGAAGGTTCCGTTATTAATAAACGTGTATTTGCTTCAGAGTAACAATATGCTATAATGGTGGACAGACACGCACAAAAATTAAATAAAATTAAGTATTGGGATTACCAAAACAGTGTGTCAAAAATTTGTTTTTTTTGGCAAAGTAGGGCTATGTGAGAAAAGTTAAAACATTTAACCGGTAGCCGTCAAAGCGACGTTTACTCAAACTAGGCCAAGCAGGCATATGCGGACGCACGTAGGATGCAATGAGCAATGTAAATAATTTAATTATATTTATAGTATTTATAGATGTCGTTATGCCGTGACATTCTCGACATACATTGGTCTTGTAAGGATTTGTGTATTGGGTGAGTGCCAGTCTGGGCCACTTAGAGTAATTACTGAGCTTGAACGTCTTGCCGCGAGGTTTTGTCTACATTTTACCAACATTGGCTTTTTTACCGTTTGGATGATATTAGCGTTTCGGGGGAAAACTGTATTCCCCTCTAAATATTACTAAAAACTTTTGTGGGTTCTGATGGGTTTAAAAAAAAAAAATATTGTTGGTATTCTAATAGAAACTACTTTTCTTCGTTATAATTTTAAAGCAAAAAAATCGTAATTTTTGTTGTCTATATCTACGAAGATATTGGGAAATTAAAATAAAAAATCTAATCAACATGTCGCTTTTTGTATGGACAAGATTTTTTTTAAATATCTTAATTGTATATAATTCTTCTTTATGTGTGTTTGTCACCTAACTCCTCCTAAACGGCTGGACCGATTTGGATGAAATGTTGTGAGTATATTTCATTGGGTTCCCGGATGGTTTGAAAATACAATTGAACCACCGGGTCCAATTGGCGGAGTTGGCGCTGCTGTCGGTATGTCACTGAACTTCTCCTAAACGGAAGGGACAATTTTAATGATATGTGGTGCTGCTTTTCCGGGCAAGACATCTGCCGGCTCCGCTAGTATAGGTATAAATATCTACTTTTTTGTTCATGTTACCACGTTGATTCCACTAATTCCATTAAATATGTATATGCTAATAAAATTATAAATGCGGAAGTCATTTTGTCTATCATGTTTTCAAGGCTAAGCCGCTGCACCGATATTAATGATAAGACATTATTTAGGACCAAAAACTGTAAGTGCAGGCCAACGAAAAAAGTTACAGATTGTTATTTTGAGTTATGTTGTTTTGACGGATTGTCTTTAAGTTATTGGTCCAAGAATATATGGAAAGTGACGGAGTAGCATTAGCAGATCTAGGAACTAAAGAACAGTAAAGAACAACCAGCTAGGAAATTCAATACAATACAATAAAAAACAATCATCCGATCTTTTTAGTAGTAACCTAATTTCCTTAAACTATGACTCTTTATAAATATTACTTTTCTAGCTTTTACCCATGGGTTCGCTCGCACTAAATTCTGCTAACCCAGGATCCTGTTAATTCAGTCCAGTCCAGTCCAGTCCAGTCCAGTCCAGTCCAGTCCAGTCCAGTCCAGTCCAGTCCAGTCCAGTCCAGTCCAGTCCAGTCCAGTCCAGTCCAGTCCAGTCCAGTCCAGTCCAGTCCAGTCCAGTCCAGTCCAGTCCAGTCCAGTCCAGTCCAGTCCAGTCCAGTCCAGTCCAGTCCAGTCCAGTCCAGTCCAGTCCAGTCCAGTCCAGTCCAGTCCAGTCCAGTCCAGTCCAGTCCAGTCCAGTCCAGTCCAGTCCAGTCCAGTCCAGTCCAGTCCAGTCCAGTCCAGTCCAGTCCAGTCCAGTCCAGTCCAGTCCAGTCCAGTCCAGTCCAGTCCAGTCCAGTCCAGTCCAGTCCAGTCCAGTCCAGTCCAGTCCAGTCCAGTCCAGTCCAGTCCAGTCCAGTCCAGTCCAGTCCAGTCCAGTCCAGTCCAGTCCAGTCCAGTCCAGTCCAGTCCAGTCCAGTCCAGTCCAGTCCAGTCCAGTCCAGTCCAGTCCAGTCCAGTCCAGTTCAGTCCAGTCCAGTCCAGTCCAGTCCAGTCCAGTCCAGTCCAGTCCAGTCCAGTCCAGTGCAGTCCAGTCCAGTCCAGTCCAGTCTAGTCCAGTCCAGTCACTACCTTTTTATTTATTTATTTAATTCTTTATGCACAACAGGGTACAAAGGCGGTCTTAACGCCATAGGCGTTCTCTACCAGACAACCTTAGGGTAATGCAGAGACATAGAATAAGGTAGATGCACCAGTAAAGTAGTAAAATATGTTTCGTACTACGGACTTATAATTACATATAATAAAAATAGATAAATACCTATATACATTATACACACTATACTATCCCACTATCTCACTATCCCACTATAACACTATCCCACTATACCACTATCCCACTATCACACTAACCCACTATCTCACTATCACACTATCCCACTATCCCACTATCTCACTATCCCACTATCCCACTATCTCGTCCCATGTACAGTCCCGTCCCATGTCCCGTCGCGTCCCATGTCCCGTCCCGTCCCATGTCCAATGTCCCGTCTCATGTCCCATGTCCCGTCCCATGTTATCAATTGTTCAGCAAATCAAATTTGGTGACACAACGACTGCAGCGCCACCTACCGGGTCCAATTGTTAATTCAAACCTTGCAGGGACCCGGACTCGAACGTACCTACACAAAAAATATCATTAAAAACTATCATCTATCAGTTTAGGAGATCAGTGATATACCGACAGCAGCGCCACCTACCGGGTCCAATTGTGTTTTTAAACTATCCAGGAACCCATTGAAACATACACACAAAATTTCATCCAAATCTTATTTAATACGTTCTTTAAATTAGAGGGGACCCGAGTTTACCATACCGAACGGGACGAACATCAAATGTTTGACAGGTTGGAACAGTTTGTATGGGAAAATAAAATTGTTGCCTTTACTATTTTCCTCGAAATTTTTCCATATTTTCTCACCTTTTAAACCTTCCGTGGACTTCCACAAATAGTTTAAAACCAAAATTAGCCAAATCGGTCTAGCCGTTCTAGAGTTTTACCGAGACTAACGAACAGCAATTTATTTTTATATAAATAGATTAACAGACATAATAATACTATTAGAGACAGGCAGTTGATCGAATTGAATATAGAAGTTACCTTAGTTTTACACTTTTACAGTTAAAACTTTACTAATGGCTGCTTATCAGTGGCTAGGCGGGTATGTTCTATAATAGTCACATTAAGACTCTCAAAACCAACCATGAGAGCACTGTATGTTTAGGTAAATGGATTATAAGTCACATCATCAATAATATAACAAAGTTAAAGGACAAGTGTCGGTTATAGAACGTCCGTTTTGCTCAACGACTCGTAGCGAAGTGCGCGCTCCCCACTCCAATCGCCCATTATCAATATGGTCGACTTTGGTCGGGTGTCATCACGGTGTCATCTAATAATAATTGCTCGATGTCATAGCGCTGTGTTGCCATTTTTCTCCGCCAATTCTTAACAATACTACCTATGTCATATAACATATACGATATTTTCTCAACAATTACACATAGGTACCTAATATAAAAAATAGTCTACGTCAACCTATTACAACCAACTCTCGCAATGTCACAAACGTTTATTTAGCGTCATTTTTCTAGCAAATCACACAACTTAATCACAAAAATAAAGTGGCACAGCTACAAACATAAGATTTGCTAAAATCAGCTCTGTCTTAAAACCTTAAAGACCAAAGTTGAAAAATTACAAAATATGGACTTTAGTAATTTTAATAGTACCTATGTATAATATAATATTTATATAGCGGTTAACTAATAAACCAATATTTTGCATAATTTATCTAATATTAGAGTGTGTAAGTAAGCCACCGTAACTTTTTTATTTGTTCTTTGATTACGTTTTTTGTTGAACGTGACGTGAAATCTGATGCTGATTAAGACATTTTATAATTAATTTTGTTGGTAACGATAAATTATTGACAAATTCTTGCTTTTCGACAAGTGTGCGTTGGAATTACACGACTTAATTCCCCCAAGCCCATTACATCATGGGAAAGCTAGCCAGATGCACGGAAACACACCGCCCTTATTATTCTATTATTCTACGCTGTTTACAGCATACTGTCGGTGGTTCTATACATGCAGTCTGTGGGTCAACTACACGCAGAGGGCATCCAGCACCCTGCGCGTGCAATACAATAATGCATTTAGGGTGTTGATGGGGCTGCCGCGCTACTGCAGTGCTTCCGGCCGGCATGTTCGCAGAGGCGGGAATAGATGGTTTCCACGCTATCATGCGCAAGCGATGCGCTTCCATCATGCGCAGGGTACGCGCCAGCCCCAACAGCATCCTAAAAACTATAGCAGATAGGTGGGACAGCCCCATACTGGGACATTGGATACGCCTACATGCCCCTGTGGCGTAATTCTTCAATTTATTTTATTCACTGGCAGATGTAAGTACTAACATTCAAATCAATCAAATCAAATCAAATATTATTTATTTCAGAAACAGGTACAATTTTTCTATCTTTACTAACAATACACAGTTAAATGTTTAAATCTTACCAAGATAGAGTTAACGGCGGTGTCTGTGCTAGTATAAACTGTGTGACAGACACCGGCGCCTTCCTCCCAAAAATTTAAGGGTACAATTTTACAATTTATCAATTTTTATAACAAGTAATTATGCCTTTTAGAAAATAATAATTTAGGAACTACATTTAATTTGTCATGTATTTGGGACTAGATGTGTAAAGGTATGAGTGTGTGTTTATGTTAGATGTGTAAAAGAGTTTAGGGTGTATTGAGTAGGGGTGTGTGGGGAGGTGTGTGGGGGTGTGTGTAGGGGTGTTTGTGTGTGGGGATGTCTGTGTGGGGGTGTGTGTGTGTTTGCGTGTGATACATGGTGGGGAGCGTGAGCATTGCAACTATCATAGTTATTATGTTTCTCTCAGAAACAAGCCTTCAGTCTGTTCGTACGATAACTTCTGTAAATATTCCATCACCACTTTCTTACATTCCAATTTTGGTAAAGGATATATGTTACAGAACCTATTTAATTTATTATACAGAAAGGAACTTAGACTATAGTAGTGACGACCTGCTAAAGCAATCCTAATTCGCACACTCGGGCATACGAGGTCTTTACGCCGCTTGTTTGACAGCAACTGAGGATCATAAGCCAGTGATGAGTGTTTACGCAAAACTACATGTAGCGCACATAGCTGCCTTACAGTTAGAACAGAGACATCTTTATATAATTGGGCAGTAGGATGGCAGTAGGGCTTATTAAGCATAACTTTTAAGACTGCTCTCTGCGCTCTCTCAAGACGAAGCATGGCGTTTTTAAAGGTGCCACCCCATACCGGTATACAATAGGTTACGAGTGACTGCACTAACGCAATGTATATAGACTTTAGGAGCGGCACTTCTACTACGTTTCTTAGCTTCTTCATCGGAAACATCAGCTTACGAACACGAGACACCATCACATCGATATGTTTGTGCCAACTTAACGTGTTGTCAATTTGAACTCCCAAATATCTAACACAAGAGGCTTTCTGAATATGAGGGCACCTGCAATCACTGGGTGTGGGGAAAGGGCAGCTATGGGCTTTAATATCACCAATGTTTGGTTGTGTTGAGCTTCTAGCTGAAAAGGTAACGAAATGGGTTTTTGCCACATTTAGCGTAAGCAAGTTAGAAGAAAGCCAGTCCAAAACAATTCTAAGAGCCTTTTCAGCTCGGCGATGGGCCGACTCCCAAGTATCACCGCTTACAATAAGTGCCGTGTCATCAGCGTAAACAAGAATACTGCAGTCAGGTATCGAGAGCTGACAGAGCCGGTTCACATAAATGAGAAAAAGTGTAGGGCCCAAGACACTACCCTGAGGCACTCCGAAAGTAAGACTTTCGTCACCACTGACATAGTTTCCCACTTTTACGCATTGAGATCGGTTCGTAAGATAGTCACGAAAAACCTTCAGTGCAACTCCTCTTACTCCAAGCTCTTCCATCGCCTGTAACAGGATTGGCACAGAGACCGTGTCAAAAGCTTTCGCAAGGTCCAAGAAAATACCTATGGTTTTAATTTTGTTATCAAGATTTCCAGCAATATGGTTGGTTAACTCAAGTACAGCGTCTTCTGTTGATTTGCCTTTCCTGAAACCATACTGGTTTGAGGCAAGCGCTTTGTTATGCTCAAGGTAATTGTGGAGTCTTTTATTCAATATTTTTTCCAGTATTTTGGACAAAATACTCAAAACTGATATGGGTCTATAGTTTTCGACACGGTCACTGTCCCCAGCCTTGAATACAGGAGTAACCAGTGCTTTTTTAAACGTTTTCGGGAACACCCCATTAGATAGGCAGAGATTACAAACGTGTGTGATGAGAGGAGTTAGGATATGCCGAGCCGATCTAACAACAGATACAGGTATTCCATCGTAACCCGCAGCACAGTTTAGTTTTAGACCCAAAATAATAGTATTTATTTCCTCTTGGTCACTCTCCAATAGAGCAAGGGAGATTCCCTGAGGATTAGTTTCACCAGTGTACTCAAAATTGTGGAAACGGCTAGCAAGTTGACTATTCGGTATCTGCGCCGCCAGACCGATCCCAACATTTGCAAAGTAGTGGTTAACAAAGTCTACTGAGGAATTCGGATCACCACACAAGTTGAGAAGAGCCGCAGACTCGTTTGTCGATACATTTTTCCTGAAACTTATTGAATTTATGATATCCCAGGTTGCTTTTGAATTACCACTTGCCTTTCGAAGCTCGTTTTTATCATATTCACGTTTGATGTTTTTTAGAAGATTATTGCAATAATTTCTATATCT
Organism: Asteroscopus sphinx; assembly: GCA_949699075.1. NCBI lineage: Eukaryota > Metazoa > Arthropoda > Insecta > Lepidoptera > Noctuidae > Asteroscopus > Asteroscopus sphinx. The sequence goes on from OX453006.1 coordinate 1,749,199, forward strand.
TGTGTAAGTAACCTTAGATATCATATTATTAGGGTCTTTATTTGACTTCATGTGAAGTTTGTCACGGTTACGGATACACCGTAACAGACCAGGCGTAATCCATGGCTTAATGATCTTTTTCCTATGTGGTATTTTTTTCAAGGTGGAGTGTTCGCATACAACGTTTGAGAGAGTGCAAACAAGGAGATCTGCACACTGGTTGGGGTCGGAGCTATTTAGTATTTCTGAGAAGTCTGTTTTCTCCAGGCAATTTATCACTGCTGGTAAATTTATATGTCTAGAAATACTCTTTGGTTTTTCTATAAGGGGAACTGAGTCTATGCAAAGCAGTACTGGCGTATGGTCAGTAAAATACGAATCAAAGACTAAAGTGGTGGAACACTTACTGGTCCTCAGCAGCACATGATCTAGACACCTGTTAATACGTGTGATGAAGTAATGTGTCGGAAGAAGGCCATGAAAACTTGTAACCGACAGGTACTCATCCGCCATAGTGTCAATATTTTCGGGGATAATATTTATGTTAATGTCGCCAATAATTGCCACTGTGTTTACCGAAGAAAGCAATGTCAGTGTGTCATTTAATGAGCTCAAGAACCTGTCTGCTTTTCTAAACGAGGGTGACCTATAAATTGCCACAATGGCAGTATCCGAACCAAGTCTTAAAATAAGGCAATTGGCGTCTTGGACCTCAGGCTCTGTAATTGTGTAAATAAATTCGCTACGTGTATAAATGATGACTCCATCGTTTTGGTTATCAAAGCTAGATTTAACTGGGCTGTAGCCATTCAAGACGGGTATATAGGACACTTTGCTCAGCCAGCACTCGGAAAGAACAATCACATCGCACCCAACGTCAATTGAGCCCATAAGTACAGTTAAGTTATCGAAATTGCAGTTTATACTCCGTATGTTTACATGAAGAACATTTAGTGTGCGTTTAGATGAGTGCAAGTGTTGCAAACACTGATTTGGAGAACAGACCACTGATTTAGCCATATTTAACGAATCAACGGAATCCATAAACTTATCAAAATTGTCCACTATAATCCGGTAATAAAAGCAGGGTGCAAGATACAGGATCGAGTTGTCGATTTATACAAACGAAGGAACAGTAGGTGATTGATAGTTTTACGGTGTTATATGGGAAGCCCAATTTGGTTACTAATATTTTATAGTTGTAATATTCGAAATAGTTATTTTTATGACAGTTTATGAGAGCGTGTTGTTGAGTATTTTGAGTGAGTGTTGTGAGGATGGTAGTGAGTATAAGTGTACTTTGTTTACATAATTTAAATTCAAAAACATGGCATGCATTATAATAATAGTTAAGGCTTAGAAAAGCACCCCAATAAAACAAATAGGAATAGCATAGTCAGACGTCTGGTTTCAGGTTAATTAAATCAGCTTCGCTATTTATGCAATGACCAGTGGCGCCCTCTATCTTTCGTATGAAAATCTTTCCATGTGAGGTCCAACAAAAACTGTAATCATTCGATTTACAGAAATCGCGAGCCAGGAAGTATAAGCGCTTCGCTTTGTGTGTCAAACTTTCGGATACAAAAACTGGTTTATCTGGGCCTTCTAGCTGTATTTTTGACGTTGATAATTTGTTTTCTTGATTAGTTTTATTGTAGCTTTTTACAAATTTAATTAATTTTTCCTTCATTATAATGGACGAAAAATTTACAAGAATAGTCTTGTTAGACTCGGATTTTGTTTTAAAGCGATAGACATCCCGTATATCAGATGCACATATCGGCAGCCCTACAGCTTTGCCAGTGTTTATAATCATTTTTGATAAGTCATCCTTAGCTTCATTGGGTATAGCCGGTAAGTTCCTCAGTTCCACACAGGAGGCTCTATGAAGGTTTTCCAAGTTCTCTACCTTCTCTTCCAATAATTGTATATAAGCTATGTTTTGGTTGCGCTCGGCTGATAACTTATCAAACTCCTTCATCAGATCGTCATATTTACTTGAGACAAAATCAATTGAGCATTTCATGGATGCATTCAAATCCTTAATATCATTAACTGCCATTTGTAGCGCAGCGTATTTAACATTTTGCTGTTTTTCAAAGTTCGAAAATAAAGTCCTCATTTCATCCATGAAAACGTTCATGTCATCCACGTGCTCATGTTTACGTTTACGTTGATTGACTTTAGGTGACAATTCCGTCTGACTAGGTAAATCAGGCTCCGATTCATATTGTAAAACGGTTGATTTTGGTGGTGTACGTCTCAGAGGCATGTTTGTTTGTTTCCAGTGTAATGTATTTTAGGAAAAACACAAAAAGACAAAATATTTCTTACTTCCTCCTTTAGATTTAAACTAGGGTCTTCTTCTCAGAGCTGCGGGGCAATACACGACTGAATCCTGTAGGTGGACTGTGGTCAGTGACAGGAAGCTTCTGTATGTTGTGGCAGGTGGCCGTAGGCTACGGTCATATGTGTAATAAAATTAATCCACCAAGCTACGGGCGGCGACAATTATAGGGCGCGCAGGCAGGTACAGGAATACTTAGTACTGTAGTGGCAGCAAGCCGTGACGCAGGCTTGGGTGGGGCGTAGTGCAACTGAGATAGCACGACAATTGAAGGCAGCGAGTACTAGGAGCACAGGTGGTCAGCGGTGTAGCGAAGGAGCAGCTATCGACTACGTCACCGTGGAGGCGTTGCGTTGCGTGCTGGGGGCGTGGGTAGATCGTTGCGCAACAAAGATGGCACTGTACCTTTGAGCTGCTCACGCGCAAAAGGGGTGGAGCGTCCGTGTTCAGCGTTGGTGTGCTTTCGATGCAGCGTAGCGGCCAAATGTACTTCTTTGAGTTATGCACTCCTATTTTTTGAGCTGATTTAACTTGGGTATTTGATTTTAAATTATAATTAAAATAACTTTGTGGAGTCTATAGCACGTCTGCTCGTGTTCGAGGTCCAGGGGGAAGGCAAAAATTACACAAAACATTAGTTTCTAAGTTGTTTGTATACTAATCAAATGGACTCACAGACTGAAATAAAAGATTTTAATTTTTAATTATGGTAGACATTTCATTTCCCACCCTTAAAGGAACAAACCCGGGCAAGGATTTCAAATAGAAATCTGGTATTAGTTTGTTGCCCGTGAATCAAATGGACTTTAAAAATGTTCTGCCTTAATTTGGTAAACATTCTACGTCTTTGTAGGCAACAAACTATCTTATTTCAATGTTAAAATCCTTGCCCACTTTTGTCCCTATCCACCCCTGCAACGGTATTTAACACGTTTTACGGTAAGCATGCTGTTAAGGAGTGGAGCTCCTTGCCTGACTGTATTTACTGATAAGTATAACCTGGTGGTCTTCAAGGCTCGAGTGAAAAGGTTTTTGTTTGGCAAGCGTGTACTATGTCGACCGCACCATCTTTAGGCGGTGACGGTCAAACTCAAACCCCTTCATCATCATCATCATCATTTCAGCCGAACGATGTCCACTGCTGGCATAGGCCTCCCCCAAGTATCACCACAGCGACCAGTGCTGCGATTTCCGCATCCAGCGGATACCTGCGACCTTCACCAAGTCGTCGGTCCATCTCGCCACTCCAGAACTTTACAGCCCCATCGGCCGTCTGTTCTGCGAGCAATGTGCCTCGCCCACTGTCACTGAATGCTGCCCAACCGAGTCGGATTCGACGATTGGCCTCTTTGTCGGAGTTGGACCTACCTAACTGGACAGTTTGTCTTAGATTTATATGTATAATAGTCAACAACTTCAAGTGTAGATTCCTAGATTGAAGATTCTTCAAACCCCTTATTAGGAAAAAAACACATGAACAAATATGTCACGATCTCAGACAAAACTAACTTAGGCAGATGTGTCAAACATTTTGGCCTTATTACAATAAGTAAACATCAGTTCAAAAGTATCCAGAGGTCATGTGTATATCAAACCGCGCCGTTCACTTACAGGTGTCACATTTCGTAAAGTAGCAGTTAAAATTAACCGTAAACTATTGGAATTCTGAAAGTGATTTTTATCCGTAAAATCCTATTGAAACATAGTATGATGGATGATGAGGTATCAACAAAAGATCAATGATTACGCAGCTGAGTAATTGATAAAATTGAACAGCTCGCTGCACACGCTTACACTTACCGCACGCAACTAATGTTTTGTACGAGTTAGTAGTAGTAGAGCTCCTTTGTGAAAGAGCTCGTCCTGGGAAGTACTACCACCGTATCTACTTCTCCGCCAAACAGAGATGCTTGCATTACTGTGTTTCGGTCTGAAGGGTACGGGTGCCGGTGAAATTACAATCCCATGAGACTTTCCATCTTCATGTCTCAGTTTGGAGAACCGACTTGCAGTACCATTTGGGTAACAGCCTAGGTGGTATTGCAGTTATGGGCAAAGGTAACCGCTTAACATCAGGTAGGCCTTTAGCTAGTTTGGCCATCCTATAATATAAAACAATACAACTGTCTGGGTTTCGTTGCTTGTTTTGTTGATTATCTAAAATTACATTATTCTTAGGATAGCTGGTGTATTCATCATCATCATTTCAGCGGAAAGATATCCACTGCTGGACATAGGCCTCCCCCAAGCATATTATAATATTATTATTTATATTTGGCTGGTGTATTGCTAGTATTTAATCTGTTAAACGCACTCTTTTTTCCCGTGGGGAAATTGACATGAACGCACTCCGCCCGCGGAAGGTGGAGGCAGTGTTGGACTCTTTAAAACCACCACGGTGTCCCCACGGCTAATAGGCGTGCCCCTTCTTGCTTTATTATTAACATCGCATATTATTCATCATCCTCCTCTGAACCTTTTCCCAATTATACTGGAGTCGGCTTCCAGTCTAACCAGATGCGGCTGAACATCAGTATTTTACACGGAGCGACTGCCATCAGACCCCCGCAACCCAGATACTGGATAATACCGACATTCGGAGGTTAGACCAGTTGTCAGACTTTCAGGCTTTTGACTACCTGTAACGACTGCCATAGATTTCGTGTGACAACCGGGACCGACACCTAGGCTCGGAGGGGTCTCGATGTGTAACGAAACGGTCACCCATCCATAGACTGACCGCAGCAAATGCAGCTTAACCTTGCAGATCGTACAATCCGCGCAGCCATTGCTTCGCTACTAGCCCCTCATCACCGCATACTATTAACATCCGTAATAATCTTATTTATACGCAATAAAAATGCGATTATTAATAATACTGATTGATTGCTACCAAAACGATGAACAAGGGCATTTTAATAAAGTGTTTTAGACGTAATTTATTATATAAGTTGTCATAATTGAGTTGGTCATCATTATGAACTTATGTTAATAAGGGTTTCCGGTGATGATGACTGGAGGCAATGGAACTTGAATATTTCAAGGATGTAAATAAGTAGTACATACATGGTGTTCCGTATACTGGACGTAAAGAATAGCACCACCCTTATCTCTTCTCATGGGTGTCGTAAAAGGCGACTAAGGGATTCACCAGAAGATGGGCAGCAGCGTTCTCTGAGTATTTAACCAACTAAATGCGATCGCCAACCTGCCTACCAAGCGTGGCGATTATGGCATATCCTCCCTTATTGGGGGAGGCCTATGTAAATTAGTGGACGTCTTTCGGCTGAAATGATGATGATGGTGATGACAAGGTGGGGATGGTGGTATGAAATTAAATGAAGACACGGTTACAAGTAAGCTATAGCGAAAGTCTTTGACCAGTGTGTGTTGCCAGTAATTACTTACGGCACTGAAACGTGGTCGCTCACAATGGGCCTGATAAGAAGGCTCAAAGTCACTCAAAGGTCAATGGTGAGGGCTATGCTCGGAGGAATCAGAAATGAGGAGATTCGCAGGAGAACGAAAGTGACCGACATAGCCCGAAGAATTGCCAAACTTAAGTGGCAGTGGGCGGGGCAGAAATGATGGCCGATGGGGCAGTAAAGTTCTGGAGTGGCGACCGCGTACTGGAAGGCGCAGCGTGGGTAGGCCCCCCACAAGGTGAACTGACGACCTGGTGAAGGTCGCGGGAATCTGCTGGATGCGGAAGGCGCAGGACCGGTCGTTGTGGCGATACTTGGGGGAGGCCTATGTCCAGCAGTGGTCGTCTTTCGGTTGAAATGGTGATGAATGATGATGAAGTAAGCTATAGAAGCATGTTAAGCACATAAATAAGTTGTTTATCGAAAATATAAAATCTAAATCTTTAAACTAAATAAATATTGAAATAATAAGTAACAACAATTTATCATCTTTAATCATTGAGAAATATAGTTTTAAATCATATGAATTCGCGCAGGTCTTTGACCTATCCTCGCCTAGTAAAATGGTCCTACATTCAAAATTAATAAAATTGAAATAAGTTTCTGTGGCTAAACTTTTAAAGCGTATATAGCAGCCAAGTGCCCCCCTCAGTAAAAAAAATATTACTCGCTGAATACATCATTTAACGAAAATTTGTTTTTAATTATTGAAGTACAGGTACTGTAGTTTAATCAGAAACTATTAACTCTATAAATTATACTTCGCTGTAGTTGTAGATAGAAAAGGTGCAAAAAACGTTTTTCTATCTACAACTACAGCGTACTAAATTTTACAGACTTAATAGTTTCTGATCAAACTACAGTGGTGTCGATTCTCTTGTTCACGAACTAAACTTATTTTAAACTATAGCTCTCTTTTACTAATAGTAGATACAAGAAAGGGATGCCAACCATTTTAGAGCTGTCAATTTAGACGGAATTAAAATTTCCATACAAGTTTAGTCGTGATCTCGGAACGTGCCCACTAAAATACAAAGAAATGTAACACGTAAACTAATTTGACAGTTCTAAAATGGTTGCCATCCCTTTCTTGTATCTACTTTTAGTAAAAGAGAGCGATAGTTTAAAATAAGTTTAGTTCGTGAACAAGAGAATCGACACCAGTACCTGTATTTCAATAGTTAAAAACGAATTTTCGATAAATGATGTATTCAGCGAGTAATATTTTTAAACTGATGGGGGCGCCACTTTGGCTGCTACATTCCCCTTAAAGAATAGTATTATTAGAGGTTAAAATCAAAATACCAATTATTAAAACTGATGATAATGACTAAATTAAGTAAATAATTGTGGCAGTCTTGTATTCATCGAAATACCTTTATTTTATACATTTAGATTGGAATTTATTTTGTTGGAAACTGGCTTCGCATCAACACAACAACCAGTTGGTCCTTTATACCTAATACAGCATATTTCTGGTTTCCGAACAACTTAGGTATATTAAATACCAGATTTGAACAAATTCAAGAATAAAGCAACGCAGCCGTTTCATATCAAACAATTATCAGTTTCCCGTTTAACTGTTGTTTTAATTGGATTAATTTCAAAAAACACGCTAAATTAAGTAAATGATAACTAAATTTCTACATCCAATAAGTTCAATCCTAGCGCAGTAATACCAACGAGAGCATTAAAGAGTCCCCATCCCACCAAGTTATGTTATAGACAACAATAGATATTCTTGTAATCAATGATATTTTAATGTACAGATATGTTACTATACTAGCAATCTGATGACTCGAAAACGTCCTAGTTAGGATTATTTTTTTCTATTAATCCGCATCAAGTAAGGCGCCGAGCGTGACGGTGACAAAAAAACTAAAACGCCGTCGTGTGTGTACAGAAAGTGTTCCAATTACGACGCGAAAGTAACTTCAAGTAACCAACTTACTTACTTTGTACTAGTTTATGTGTATACTGCCGCTGCGTACGGAACATTTTTTTCGTTTATTTGGTTAGGGTATGACATATCTATACTTTTAAATATCATTGCTTATAATCGAAAGATGATTGCTTCAAATACAGACAGAAAACTAAAATTAAAGAAAGATCGAGTGAAAGTGATTGCTAGATGATTGGTATGAGTGAGTGGGTATTTTTTATGAACTATAAATGGAACTTAATTATCTTTTCTTCAGCAAAACACGTGCGTAACGTAGTTGTCATTGACAATACAAAAGGTCAAGGAATCATTAAAAGTTCCTTAATCTATTTCCTATCGTAATGGATTCAACAAACATAATATCGAAATGATGCGCTTGTGATGGTGTATCCTAATTACCATTCAAAACTTTATAGCAGTGGACGGCCCTGAATTTAAAATATACCACAAACGTGCACAGATGTGAGAAAATTAAGACTTTTATATGTTACGAGATGATTCTCTCTACCTGGTCCACTGCTGGAAATAGGCCTCTCCCATGTTGTATTTATTATATTCTTTATTGTACATACACCAAACGAAAACAAATAAAGTAGTTTACAGATAGATTATGTAAGTACAATGGGCGGTCTTAACGCACAAGGCAACCTCTTCCAGGCAACCTTTGGATGGACTAGAAGAATAGGAAGCGATCGTGGGTAGTTACGGTGTAAAAGTCGATACGTTTCGTATATAATATACTTAAATATAATAATAAAAAGTACATGGCATTGACTTGTAGTTGTACCACAACACTCGGTCCTTCTGTTATTTATTCTAAAAGAACTACGCATTTTTCGGAATAAATTCGCCTATGTCACTCTCTGGCTCACACAGACAAAGTAAAAAACATAGACGGTGTGCTGCGAACAATCATAGTGAAACCAACAAAACCGAGCAACAGAAAGATATTTGTTTTCGCGATGCTTACTAGACGATGCCGCGACATGTGTACTGAGAGCGGTGAGCACGGTTTGAACTGCATGTGTGTGCGTGAGCACTGGTTTGTATACGGAGGAGCACGGTTTTGGTGACTTCACTATGATTGTTCGCAGCACTTCGTCTATATTTTTCACTCTCTGTAAAATAAAATAAAAATCAGCCCGGCCACAAAAAAATCACGTTGCCATTGCTGCGTAAAAGAAGGACGAACCAACAAACACATTTTCGCAAGGTCATCATCAGCATTCATCATCACCCCATTACTGTCCCACTGCTGGACACGGGCCTCTTCTCAAAATGAGAATGTTAAGGCCTAAGTCCACCACGATGGCCACGTGCATGTTGGCGGACTACACACACCATCAAAAGCAATCTCTGGTGTGCAGGTTTCCTCACGATATTTTCCTTCACCGTTACAGCAAGTGATAATCAATCTGATCCACACATAAATTCAGAAAGTCAGTGGTTCGAACTCACACCCTCCTATATTGAAGGCAAGCGCTCAACCGCTAGGCTAGGAAAGATTAATAGGTATTACAAGGATTTTAAATAATAGTAGAATTGCAGGTCAACTGTAAACATTACTAAAACTTTCCAAGTTTATATTTAAATGCCTAGGAAATATCAATCAACTCAGCCTATCGCAGTCCACTGCTGGACATAGGCCTCTCCCAAGTTGCGCCACAACGCTCGGTCCTCTGCCTTCCGCATCCAGTCCCCCCCAGCCACGTTCTTCAGGTCGTCGGTCCACCTAGGAAATATCCCTTTTTTTTATTTATACTTTTTTCATGCCTATTTAAAAAAAATAGAAAATGTACCTACCATTTATCTTCAAATTACAGTATGGCAGTTTTTTTCCGAATTCACAGGGAGCTTATCAGTATACAAAGATCTTGTACTCTGTTCACAAGTACTAACAATTTTGACCATGTTTAGCAGACTTCTAAAACTTGAATACAAACAGAAGTTACAAACAACAACTTTTTTTTAACCGACTTCAAAAAAGGAGGAGGTCATGTATTCGGCGGGTAATTTTTTTTTTTTTTTTTTTTTTTTTTCATGTATGTACACCTATTGCTCCGAGATTTCTGGGCCGATTTGCGTGGTTTTTTTTTTATTTGGTAGAGGAAGTCCGCGCGGTGGTCCCATATAAATTTTATTGACTTAGGTCAAGTAGTTTTTTAACCAGCTTCAATAAATCAGTTTAATTTAGCTTTGCTTACCTAGATGATCTACTAATAGTTTCGTTTTTCTGTGAATTATCAACTAAAAAGTATGAAATAAAAACTTTTTAACAAAAAATAAAACCGCCTTCAAAAACCTTAACTAAAAAGTAAAAAATAATCCTTGTATGTATTTCAAAATCTTAACATAAACCAAAATTTTGAAGGCGGCGCGTGTTTTTCATGTATGTTCTCATAAACTGTTTTTTTTACTTTATATAAGCGCTCGACAGTACATTGTATTTACATGACGCAAAGGGACAGTCACGCGCCGTCTTCAAAATTTTGGTTTATGTTAAGATTTTGAAATACATACAAGGATTATTTTTTACTTTTTAGTTAAGGTTTTTGAAGGCGGTTTTATTTTTTGTTAAAAAGTTTTTATTGATATCATCATACTAAAAAAAAAAAATGAAAATCGTGTCGTCTGCTATAAAAATGTTGTAACCGTCAACGGTAATAAAATATTGATGAAAACAAACGAAGATGCGAAGGCGTTCGGTTCAGAAATGTCAAACAACTACAAAATTAGTCTATTTCTTAAGGTTTTTTATTAGTCTAGCTTTTTGCTGCGATTTTGTCTACATTGATCGAAATATTAATTGAGGAAACAACTCTTTATGAGATTGCCTCTATAACTGCAGATCATGTACCAAAATTTGGGCCCTGGCAGTAAGCAACAACAAATGATCAATGGTCCCTTATAATATGTTATTCTCCTGACTAGCAGACCCTCAGCAGCTCCAGCCAGCAGCTTCTGCCTTAAGTGTATGCATTTCCAATTGCCCTTGCCTAGCACGTAGTAGGTAAGGTCATCATAATGAAAAGAAATGTCATAATGATTGTGGATGGAATGTAATGCTCATCATAATAAGAAATGTGACAAATATAAAAGAAAAGAAAGAAGAAAGAATGAAAAAGTATTTATGCGTCTAGAGTGATGCACATAATTACCAAAAATTTAAACAAAATAATAATAATAATGTCCTCCCGGCCGAATTTTGGTCACGGCAGCCAATCTCAACGGAGACTAGTCATCTGCGCGGGACATATTATAGTGCACAAGTGTGTGCGCAAACACAGGTGCACTCTCTATTCCCTAACTCGTATAATCCGATGGGACGGCAATTCGACACGACTGGAGAGAGGTCAGGCGCAGGACCGACGGCTTTACGTGTTCTGCGAGGCACGAAGGGGTCTCGATGTGTTACGAAACAGTCACCCATCCACAGACTGACCGTGGCTAGTGCAGCTTAACCTTGCAGATCGTACAATCCACACGGTCGCTACTAAGCCACGAGCCCCTTAAACAAAACAAAAATACAAGAACAAAGAATCAAAAAGTTTGGTTACATATGGATCACATTCGCGCAAAACGGCCATCGCTCAGCAAATTGCTGTGCCATATGCACGGAGCATAGCTAAAATTCAATAAAATTCGTGACAAAATGATTTATCACAGTAGTGGATTTTAGGCTTGTTGCTATATTTAATAATAATAAAATATTTTATTTTCAGAAAACTACATTCCATAATATTTTTTGTTAGTAACAATGAAAACATAAACAACTATGTTAGTAAACAAAGATAATAAACATAATGTCGAGTAATGCCCTTGTTTGTTTTACTGTATCAAAGTCGAGTTCTGTATTCAAAAGATTCTTAAAGACATACAAACTATTACTGCAATGTTTATATCATTACAATCTTTTTTTTTCGTACATCAAACTTGCTAATTTATATAACAGATTCATTCCTTGGTTTATTTTGTTTTTAGTACTGTATTAAATAATAAATGCCTTAATGTTTATGGTGATTAGATGACAATAAAACTGATTTTTTGTCTGCTCACACAAATTTTATGACAAAATAAAAAGAAACTAGTTTAGATTAGAGATAATAGAGCAGAAATGGCTAATAGGTACTAACTGACCTTAATTTTCACTCTATTGTTTGAAGGTTATATGAAGGTCGTGCAGTGTTAAACATTGAATCTGGTTACTGTGGAATTTGACTCAGCTGCTGTTGTATAAGGTCATGTTTTTTATTTTATTTTACCATATTTAAGTAGGTAAACGGCAAACGCAGCGTAGGGTGCCCCCCAGCCAGGTGGACCGACGACCTGAAGAACGTGACTGGGGGGGGGGGGGCTGGATGTGGAAGGCAGAGGACTGAGTATTGTGGCGCAATTTGTCCTTATTTTACCAGAGTACTTATAAATATAGTTAATTTTGTTTTAATTCAAGTTGTTATTAGCACCCCATTGTTCGGGTAATAGTGTTTTGTGTAAGTAATAGTATGCGTTTATGTTGAGTAATAGTAGTGTGTGATATATTGAAATATTGTTTGAGTGTAGTATGTGTAAAGTGATGGGTGAGGGTGATCAACCATGGCAAACGTAACTTGGAGTAGGAACTGATAATTGAAATGATAATGATGATACAGAAAAGGATAAAGACATTCTTGAACTTCTCACATACATGGCTTTCGTTAAAACCAGTTAAAATTGTGGTACTAGGTGACGGACAAGCAAACTGTCCACCCAATACACTGACGAAATGTTTGAGTCAACACATTTGTCGTAAGAATTAGTAAGGGCATGTTTAGCTGTGCCGAAAGAAACACGCGAAATTAAGTAATAGAGCCTCCACAGTAATACTAAGGTATAAACAGAGTGGTATAGGAATGATTTAGCATTCTCTATGGCCTGGTTTATTAACAGTCAGATAAAAAAAAAAGTTTTGACAGATTATCTATACAAATGCTGTAAAAACGTAAGTTACTCGCTGATAAAAGTGAACTGATGATTGAATAATCGACCCTAAGTCAAGTTTGTGGTATTAAATGCTCGAAGTATCACAAATAAATAAATGACTCTCTGTCTAAAGCGTTTATTAAGTTTATTGCCGCGTTCCGCTGTGCAGAGCATTTTTCATATACAACGTGTATCAGAAATGCGTGGTCATATTTGAAGAGCTCAATCAGGGCATGCTATCGAACCACTTTTACTACGGGACCAACCCAGAAATCACAAAAAAAATACGGTTGTTACCTAAAAAAACCACATGGTGGCAGTTCTAAACACAAAATAGAGGGCTCCGGAACTCCAATGGACCGCGCCGGTGCCCTCTAGTGCTACGCCCTTGGCGCGTCCCGGAAAACAATATTGTTTCCCCCACAGCAGCACGCGACCACCACGTACTGCTGTTCTCCCCAGGGTCGCTTAATAGACGCTTCGAGTACCACTCTTAGCGTGCACGAACCCAAAGGTCCTCCCGCCAAATGTGGTGGCAGGGGATTTTGTTCCATCGATGTCACCCTACAAAATGTTTGGATCAGCTTTTTGTTAGTTATTTCAGGGTTGACCCCATTAAAAATTGATCGAAAGCATTCCTTGAATGAGCTCTTCAAATAACCACGCATTTTTAATACAAATTGTTACTTATGTTGTTACATATACGATACAAGTACTGTAAATAATTCACGCGGAGAAATGTTGCTTTTGAACCAGAAAATCTGATTTACACAAAACCCGTTTTACAGCAGATTTTTGCAGATTACAAGATCCACACGAGTGATTGCGATTGAGAGAAACAAACACAAGAACAATTCATATGGAACTACCGTGAAACTTTACAGAATTACGCCGGTGGCTATTAGCCACTCATCATCATCATCATCAAAATTTCAGCCGAAAGACGTCCACTGCTGGACATAGGCCTCCCCTAAGCATCGCCACGGCGACCGGTCTTGCGGTTTCCGCATCCAGCGGATTTCCGAGTTCACCAGGTCGTCGGTCCACCTTGTGGGGAGCCTACCCACGCTGCGCCTTCCAGTACGCGGTCACCACTCCAGAACTTTACAGCCCCATCGGCTATCCGTTATGCGAGCAATGTGCCCCGCCCACTGTCACTTAAATTTGGCGATTCTTCGGGCTGTGTCGGTTACCTTCTTTCTCCTGCGAATCTCCTCATTTATGATTCCATCACGCAGGGACACTCCGAGCGATTAGCCAATATGGCTTAGAAATTAATAGTAGCTTAAAATTTGGGCCCTGGCAGTAAGCAACAACAAATGATCAATGGTCCCTTATAATATGTTATTCTCCTGACTAGCAGACCCTCAGCAGCTCCAGCCAGCAGCTTCTGCCTTAAGTGTATGCATTTCTCCAGCTACCCCAATTGCCCTTGCCTAGCACGTAGTAGGTAAGGTCATCATAATGAAAAGAAATGTCATAATGATTGTGGATGGAATGTAATGCTCATCATAATAAGAAATGTGACAAATATAAAAGAAAAGAAAGAAGAAAGAATGAAAAAGTATTTATGTGTCTAGAGTGATGCACATAATTACCAAAAATTTAAACAAAATAATAATAATAATGTCCTCCCGGCCGAATTTTGGTCACGGCAGCCAATCTCAACGGAGACTAGTCATCTGCGCGGGACATATTATAGTGCACAAGTGTGTGCGCAAACACAGGTGCACTCTCTATTCCCTAACTCGTATAATCCGATGGGACGGCAATTCGACACGACTGGAGAGAGGTTAGGCGCAGGACCGACGGCTTTACGTGTTCTGCGAGGCACGAAGGGGTCTCGATGTGTTACGAAACAGTCACCCATCCACAGACTGACCGTGGCTAGTGCAGCTTAACCTTGCAGATCGTACAATCCACACGGTCGCTACTAAGCCACGAGCCCCTTAAACAAAACAAAAATACAAGAACAAAGAATCAAAAAGTTTGGTTACATATGCATCACATTCGCGCAAAACGGCCATCGCTCAGCAAATTGCTGTGCCATATGCACGGAGCATAGCTAAAATTCAATAAAATTCGTGACAGAATGATTTATCACAGTAGTGGATTTTAGGCTTGTTGCTATAATTAATAATAATAAAATATTTTATTTTCAGAAAACTACATTCCATAATATTTTTTGTTAGTAACAATGAAAACATAAACAACTATGTTAGTAAACAAAGATAGTAAACATAATGTCGAGTAATGCCCTTGTTTGTTTTACTGTATCAAAGTCGAGTTCTGTATTCAAAAGATTCTTAAAGACATACAAACTATTACTGCAATTTTATATCATTACAATCTTTTTTTTTCGTACATCATACTTGCTAATTTATATAACAGATTCATTCCTTGGTTTATTTTATTTTTAGTACTGTATTAAATAATAAATGCCTTAATGTTTATGGTGATTAGATGACAATAAAACTGATTTTTTGTCTGCTCACACAAATTTTATGACAAAATAAAAATAAACTAGTTTAGATTAGAGATAATAGAGCAGAAATGGCTAATAGGTACTAACTGACCTTAATTTTCACTCTATTGTTTGAAGGTTATATGAAGGTCGTGCAGTGTTAAACATTGAATCTGGTTACTGTGGAATTTGACTCAGCTGCTGTTGTATAAGGTCATGTTTTTTATTTTATTTTACCATATTTAAGTAGGTAAACGGCAAACGCAGCATAGGGTGCCCCCCAGCCAGGTGGACCGACGACCTGAAGAACGTGACTGGGGGGGGGGCTGGATGTGGAAGGCAGAGGACTGAGTATTGTGGCGCAATTTGTCCTTATTTTACCAGAGTACATATAAATATAGTTAATTTTAATTTTAATTCAAGTTGTTATTAGCACCCCATTGTTCGGGTAATAGTGTTTTGTGTAAGTAATAGTATGCGTTTATGTTGAGTAATAGTAGTGTGTGATATATTGAAATATTGTTTGAGTGTAGTATGTGTAAAGTGATGGGTGAGGGTGATCAACCATGGCAAACGTAACTTGGAGTAGGAACTGATAATTGAAATGATAATGATGATACAGAAAAGGATAAAGACATTCTTGAACTTCTCACACACATGGCTTTCGTTAAAACCAGTTAAAATTGTGGTACTAGGTGACGGACAAGCAAACTGTCCACCCAATACACTGACGAAATGTTTGAGTCAACACATTTGTCGTAAGAATTAGTAAGGGCATGTTTAGCTGTGCCGAAAGAAACACGCGAAATTAAGTGATAGAGCCTCCACAGTAATACTAAGGTATAAACAGAGTGGTATAGGAATGATTTAGCATTCTCTATGGCCTGGTTTATTAACAGTCAGATAAAAAAAAAAGTTTTGACAGATTATCTATACAAATGCTGTAAAAACGTAAGTTACTCGCTGATAAAAGTGAACTGATGATTGAATAATCGGCCCTAAGTCAAGTTTGTGGTATTAAATGCTCGAAGTATCATAAATAAATAAATGACTCTCTGTCTAAAGCGTTTATTAAGTTTATTGCCGCGTTCTGCTGTGCAGAGCATTTTTCATATACAACGTGTATCAGAAATGCGTGGTCATATTTGAAGAGCTCAATCAGGGCATGCTATCGAACCACTTTTACTACGGGACCAACCCTGAAATCACAAAAAAAATACGGTTGTTACCTAAAAAAACCACATGGTGGCAGTTCTAAACACAAAATAGAGGGCTCCTGAACTCCAATGGACCGCGCCGGTGCCCTCTAGTGCTACGCCCTTGGCGCGTCCCGGAAAACAATATTGTTTCCCCCACAGCAGCACGCGACCACCACGTACTGCTGTTCTCCCCAGGGTCGCTTAATAGACGCTTCGAGTACCACTCTTAGCGTGCACGAACCCAAAGGTCCTCCCGCCAAATGTGGTGGCAGGGGATTTTGTTCCATCGATGTCACCCTACAAAATGTTTGGATCAGCTTTTTGTTAGTTATTTCAGGGTTGACCCCATTAAAAATTGATCGAAAGCATTCCTTGAATGAGCTCTTCAAATAACCACGCATTTTTAATACAAATTGTTACTTATGTTGTTACATATACGATACAAGTACTGTAAATAATTCACGCGGAGAAATGTTGCTTTTGAACCAGAAAATCTGATTTACACAAAACCCGTTTTACAGCAGATTTTTGCAGATTACAAGATCCACACGAGTGATTGCGATTGAGAGAAACAAACACAAGAACAATTCATATGGAACTACCGTGAAACTTTACAGAATTACGCCGGTGGCTATTAGCCACTCATCATCATCATCAAAATTTCAGCCGAAAGACGTCCACTGCTGGACATAGGCCTCCCTTAAGCATCGCCACGGCGACCGGTCTTGCGGTTTCCGCATCCAGCGGATTTCCGAGTTCACCAGGTCGTCGGTCCACCTTGTGGGGAGCCTACCCACGCTGCGCCTTCCAGTACGCGGTCACCACTCCAGAACTTTACAGCCCCATCGGCCATCCGTTATGCGAGCAATGTGCCCCGCCCACTGTCACTTAAATTTGGCGATTCTTCGGGCTGTGTCGGTTACCTTCTTTCTCCTGCGAATCTCCTCATTTATGATTCCATCACGCAGGGACACTCCGAGCGATTAGCCAATATGGCTTAGAAATTAATAGTAGCTTAAAATTGAGGGTCTGCTATTAAAGTATCTCAATATTTCAACGTCAGTCTTTAAACGCCAACTATGACCGATGTCAAACTCTTCAACAAATTATGAAATAGTGTGGGCTTTAATTAATTTAATCAATAAATCAAAAGTGGGCTTTATGAAAGAGTTACGCCTATTGTTACAAATGGAGACATAGTTTAGGTGGAATTAATTTTGACACGACATTTATTTATCAATTTAGATTGTATTTTTAAATTATTGATTGTTGCCATTCGTATTGTGTGTACTTACCGAATTTTGTGACTCTAGTTTTCTTTTTCCTAGGCCAAGATGTATTACAAAGGCTTTATAATCGCGAAGCATATTGCATCGCAAAATTTGTTTTTCGTCTGACTATTAATGTTTCTTAGGAAAAGTTGTTCGGTTTTATTGGTAGAATCCATCGAAGCTGTGTTTGATTTCAACCTGTATAAAATAATAATTTAATAAAGACATTCCGAAGACCCTACAAATGGCAAACGTCAATGTAGCAGGCTGGGATGTAGATGGGGGTTGAGCTGTTGGACTCCTTCCAAAAAGAAGGATGAGTAGGGAAACGTTTCCCCTGCGTGGAAGAGCTTCCAATACTTGATATCCTACCATCCTACTAATATTATAAACATGAAAGTTTGTGCAGATGTTTGGATGTCTGATATTCAATCATGCGTAAGCCAATAAATAGATTTGAATGAAACCGAGAAAGAGATAGCCCGAGGCCCGGAGAAGAACATAAGCTACTTTATAACCCGGAAAGATATTCAGTTCCAAAGATATAGACAATAAACAAAATCCACGTGGACAAAGCCATAATAGACATAATAATAATAAATACTGAAAGTTCATAAGCAAGCTGTAACTCCTATACATTATATTACTATCAGGTCAGAGTATAAGAAATAGTTTAGTCCAGTGACTTATGTAAATACGAATTATTTATGCGACCTCGATTAACCTCAGGCAGTTACACTGAGCAAGTTAAGCACATTTAATATTCTTAAAACGTTCGAACCATCAGCGGTTATTAGAATTATGTCTTGATTTAGACATCAAACCATAATCATTTGATCTTAATTTTTATACTTAAATTTAAGTGAGTAACTTTAAATTTCTGCTAGATTCTATAATTCTTCCTGCCTATTTGTACTTTATTGGTTTGTGATTCACAAACGCAGATACCTCATTGATGGGCTGAAAAAAAGATTCTTAATTATTTAGTTATATAAAAATTTAATTAATAAGGAACCGATGTACATAGGTGAGCATAACTTTAAAAAAAAGAGAAATTAAAGATCAAAGATTTTTGGATATCGAGCAAAGGATCATCTCGTTCACACTAAGGTAACACTTCAATGGATGGTGGTCTAATGAATAGGTTTTTGCTGGGCAAGCGCGAACCATCGGCACCCTCAAAATAATAAATTCTGTCGCCGTTAGGGTCCAACAACTCTCAAATAAATAAACAACGATGCGCTGCGCTGGTCGGCACTAATCTGCAAAGCCTTGAATATCGGCGTAAAGTTGCTAGCTTATCGCGCTTTTATCGGATGCATTTCGGTGCGTACCTATGCATTGGAATTATATAGGTGAAATTGAAATTGAAATTTATTTATTTTCAAGAAAACATGTTTTTACATTATAAATGTGACACTGGATCCCACACTAGGATACCCTGTGATGCAGGAGCCAGTCTCTTTCGACACATCGGAAATGACATTAGTTTTACCAAAATTAGTTGCGTATTTTAATACAATCATCATCATCATCATCATTTCAGCCGAAAGACGTCCACTGCTGGACATAGGCCTCCCCCAAGCATCGCCACAACGACCGGTCTGTGCCTTCCGCATCCAGCGGATTCCCGCGACCTTCACCAGGTCGTCAGTCCACCTTGTGGACTACACCAACCCACGCTGCGCCTTCCAGTACGCGGTCGCCACTCCAGAACTTTACTGCCCCATCGGCCATCCGTTCTGCGAGCAATGTTTTAATACAATAATAATAAATAATTGTATGTGTGTGGGGTGTGTGTGTAGTGAGAGTGTGGTGTGTGTGTGTGTGGGATGGGGGTGAGTATGGAGTATGTATGTGGGTGGTGGGGATGATGAGTGCGCGAGTATGTCCGTGTTAGTGTTGAAAAACTAACACAAACAAACTTCATATTCATCCATGCTGTTTTTCAACAGCATGGATGAATATGAAGTTTATTTGTCTATGGAAGTAGTGATAAGGAAAAGGATAGTGGTGTAGCTATATGAAAACGGAAGACCGTTTTCATATAGCTAAGACCTTGCAGCCAATTCGTCGCTTGTTTTTTACAAGAAAACTTGGTCAAGGGTAGGATATTCAATCTTTTGTTAACTTTATCGTACAAGTATGGCCCTATGCAATAAAACCCTCTATTGCTGAATTTAAGATTGCAGAAAGCTCTGTTCCATTATTATTATATTTACATTGGTATTTTATTTTCTCCTGTTCCATTCCATCATCGGACAACCAGACGTACGGGAATGTGCTACTCTTATACGGTTGATATTTCACCCGTAACCCGTTGCACGAAGAGTTTTTCTAAGACTTTTTGCGTACCGCTAAGGATTGGAATATCTTGCGTGTGTTTCCCGATGGGTATAATCTGGTGGTCTTTAAGGCACAAGTGAATATGTTTTTGAGCAAGCGTGCACCATTGTCGACCGCATCAGGCTTAACATCAGGTAGCGGTCAAACGCGAGCCCATTATAAGATTTAAAAAAAAAATACCACTAAACTTTATCCTCCTGCCAGGAAGACACATAAAGTCTTAAACTCACAAACCACAACAAACACGCAGCCACAAAATGATTAACACTTCTGCGTATTCAAAGATTAATGTCACATTAACGTAATGATTAAATGTCAAGTTCAAACGATTATCAAAAACTAATTTGGGTCTCTCATTAGGAGGCCAGTAAAATGTACAGACGAACAAAGATAAAAGTATACAGGGTCTACATCATAGAAATCTATATAATAAGATGATAGACGTGGTAAACGCGCATGACCTTGTCGCTGCGTGAAGGTGTCTCGTAGGACAACAGCGTGCGAGCCGTTTGCCTGATCATCAGTGCTGTTTTGGACGCGGAGTCACTAAAATTGTATTTTGCTGCATATTTATCAGCGGTTTTTTTTTTGGCTTGATTTGTTTTGCAATGAATGCTAGAAACATGGTGAGCGTAATTGCGTATTTATGTGTTGGTAGTGGCAAACCAGCGACACGCATTTTGAAAAAGAAAGACAGTAGATAACATTTCTATTACCTTATTATTTAGATTTCTATCAATATCATCATCATAAATAGTTTTTCTCCTACTACAATTGACTGGGGATATAGGATACCCCCCCAGCTATAAAAAATCGTGGTGGTTTCAAAGTCGTCAGCCATTTATCAGCCCAACACCTGACCAGCACCACTTCGCTATTCGGTATCCACTCTTAGTCAACGGGTAGTCAACTAGGCGAAGGGGCATTGAATTCTTGAGCGATGACCTATAGTCAGGAAGATTAGACTGTCCTCCGTCTTCCCCGGGTGGAGAAAAGCATCCTTGAGGATTTCCCAAGGCTAACAAAAAAAAACTCTGTAAGAAGTTTTCATTAGACATTATGATAAAAAAAATGGATTTGGTTTTTGTACTATTTTACAGCAAAAAATCCACAATTTCTAAAAGACAACTTCACCTTTGTCTCGCGACCCTACATACTTATCTATTTGTTCATCTGTACATCACATTACATCACGGTATGTCGTCAGGGAGGTAGGCAGAATACTACGTTGTGTGAAGTTCATTAAGTAATAGATTTGTAAATGCTGATGGTATTAAAAAAAAATATAGTTGGTTGCCAAGGGTCATTGCTTCATTTGACGTGACAGGGTTACCGGTTTGTTTCAGACACATACTATAACAGGTGTTGAACCAATGACCGTGTTTCTATATTTTGTTTGTTCACGGTGTTTCTGGCATTTATTTCGTTACATACACGTTGTATAAACTACAAAATAAGGTTAAAAATAAACATAACTTTTACCATTTCATTAGGTAAATAATAAATTGTTTTTTTTTATAGTATAGGATGGCAAAACGAGCTAAATGCCCACCTAATGTTAAGCGGTTACCTTTGCCCATAACAACTGCAATACCACCTAGACTGTTGCCTAAATGGTACCGCAAGTCGGTTCGTCAAACTGAGACATGAAGATGGAAAGTCTCATGTGATTGTAATTTCACCAGCACCCGTACCCTTCAGACCGAAACACAGCAATGCAAGCATCACTATTTGGCGGAGAAGAAGATACGGTGGTAGTACTTCCCCGGACGAGTTGTTATGTATGTGAATCCACTCACATTATAAACTATGCCATATCAATCACCATGATGATAATAACGCACTGGATCCAGCTGTCATTGAGAAAGATCTATTCATTCCTGACCTATGTTGGACTCGTTACAAGACTAACCTATGCCTATTGTACGTAGACCTGGCTGATGAATCCTATGAGGCCTATCCACAGAAATAGATAGAGTAGAATGGTTGTAATCACAATTTTACTTGCGATTCATGCGTGGCAACATTTGAACAAACTACGCCTCCCATGTTAACGTCATTAATTTTTAAAAATTAACTTTATACAAATGTACTTTAAAGCTTTTGTTTCTGCAGTTAAAAACAGCGCAATAAGGCATTTTTGCGGATTTTTCTTACAGTATTTATAGAAACAAGTCACAAGGCGTACTGAGAAAGGCTTTGAAATACCCTGCACTTTGGTGCAGAGTGTTGGCACGCGCGCCCCGCCCACTTTTCCATTATATCTATCTATTTGTGTAGCAATAGGCATATAGCAGCATCATAGCAATTCGGTACGCGTCGTATCCTTTTCCGTCACAAAATTAAGTTAGGTAGTTCGGTAACCTAGTGGCACCCACAGCTTAATTTTATTGTATTATCTGTGGAAATGTAGTGGGCTGCAACATTACCTTATACAAATTTGCTAACCCTATAATTGATGTCTTATGTTGTAGCTGTTTATTATCCCTCAATAAATAAAATAAAATAAATAAACTAAGCTAAGTATTCTAGTATTCTTGAAAGTATGCTAAACGTCACATTGACATCAAAATCCATTGACATCTGGCAGATCAAAGAGGATACAGACGTGAGATACATGCACTAGGTTTGCTGAGAAAAAGTTCGGGTCAAGAACAGAATTAGTATCTAAGATTACCTGCGCCTCTCTAACTCAACTTTGTAGTATTTTTTTCTATTGGGACATAAACGACAAAGTATAGCTGCTTAATGGCTCCAAATTCCATTCATCATCATTTCAGCCGAAAGACATCCACTGCTGGACATTGGCCTCCCCCAAGCAGTTTGGCAGCAGTGATAGCCTAGTGGTTGAACTCTTGCCTTCCATGCAGAAGGGTGTGAGTTTGATCCCGGCCCGCACCTCTGTCTTTTCGAATTCATGTGCGGATTTATATTCGGTTATAACTTGCTTTAACGATAAAGAAAAACACGTGAGGAAACCTGCACACCCTGAGAGTGCCCCATACAGTTCTCAATGCTGTGTGTAGTCCGCCAACCAGCATTAGACCAGCGTGGTGGACTAAGGCCTTAGCCTTCTCGTACTGAGAAGAGGCCCATGTCCAGCAGTGGGACAGTAATGGGCTGGTTATGTAAGCAGTTTGGGGGGATATGCCATAATCGCCACGCTTGGCAGGCGGGTTGGCGATCGCAGTTCCAAGCAGGTTCCAAGACCAAGGAGACAAAGGACTAATATAGGCTGATGATGAATGACTTTGGTCCGTGTGGTGCCGGACTTAAAGAATAGCACCACCCTTATCTCTTCTCATGGGTGTCGTAAAAGGCGACTAAGGGATTCACCAGAGGATGGGCAGCAGCGTTCTCTGAGTATTTAACCAACCAACTGCGATCGCCAACCCGCCTGCCAAGCGTGGTGATTATGGCATATCCCCCCCTTAATTGGGGGAGGCCTATGTCCAGTAGTGGACGTCTTTCGGCTGAAATGATGATGATGATGATGAATGACTACATAGCGCATAAAAATATGACAAAACACAACCGCCAATATAGGTCAAGAGCAACATTATAATAGAAACATTCCAATCGTCAAACATTCTATTTAAATATAAACAACGATATGTCGACATTTATTTGCAGAAGTCATTCCGTAGTGAGGCGAATAAATCTGCGACAGTGAAAGGATGTGAACTTTGACGTGTGGCAACAGGTTGGAAGCCAATCAATGTTGTAGTGTTTGATTTGACAGTTGGTAGCATTTGTAGTTTATGTGCGAAAGAGAAGGAAGTGTACTGTCCGACACACACGTGAGACGTAAGTAAAATGGCAAGGTCGTTCCCGCGCACTCCATCTGACATCACGGGACGGTAACGGGTTGTGAGATCTGAAGCTGATATACAGGTGGTCAAAGAAGAATCATACAACTTATTGTTTTAAATTCTTCGTCTTCTGTGGTGTCAACATGAGCTATATGAATAGCTCATGACGTGGCAAAAAGATTAGCCATTCAGCAGGTTGGTAGTGGAACTGATTGGCTAGGGTGCACCGGACAATTAATTAATATCGCCACACGTAAAATAATAATATAAAATTATCCTCCTATATCCTACTAATATTATAAACATGAAAGTTTGTGAGGATGTATGTATATTTGTTACTCTTTTACGCAAAAACTACTGTATGGATTTTAATACCCCCCACACACCCCCACACTCATACACACCCACCCACATACAGCCCCCCCCCGTGTAACAACATGTACGTGGGACACTCAGAAAGTTTTGCGAAACTAAAAAAAATTGTTCTATACGTACATATATTTTTATCAAATCTTTTCAAAGTACTTTCCACCAGCCTCTATACAAAGATTCATGCGCCTAAACCAGTTTTCAAAACACTTTTTCCAGTCCGCCGCAGACGCCTCGTTTACAGCCTGCTCGAAAGCAGCCAGCGCATCTTCCGGCGACGAAAATTGTATCCCTTTGAGCTGATTTTTTATTTTTGGGAATAAAAAGAAGTCACACGGTGCTAGATCAGGGCTGTAAGGAGGGTGACCCAGGAGTTTGACTGGCGTGCTGTCCAGGAAGTCCCTCGTTTTGAGTGCGGTGTGCGCAGGTGCATTGTCGTGGTGGAGCAGTAGCCCGCGGAGCCCTGTGTTTGGTCGCTTGTTGCTTATAACAGAGAAAACTTCTGGCAAACATTTGGTAGTATACCATTCGGCATTAATGCTTCTTTGATCCCGTAAAGGAATTGATACCAAGTGGCCAGTCAAATTAAAAAAGCTAGCGATCAAAATCTTACCCCCGCTTCTAGATCGCTTCACTTTGGTAGGCGTTGGCTCATTTTGAAACACCCAAACAGTCGACTGGCGCTTGGTTTCTGGGTCGTATTAATAAATCCAGGACTCATCACCTGTAACGATGTCGCAAACACGCCGAGACGAGCCTGCTTCAAATTTGTTAAGCATATCACGGCACCATTCCACCCGGGCCTGCTTCTGAGCATCGGTGAGGTTGTGCGGCACCCAGCGTGATACTATCCTCCTCACGCGAAGATGGCTGTGTAGAATCTCGTGAACGCTTCCCGATCCAATCTTCAATATGTGTTAAATCTCCTGATATGTAATTCGCCTATTGTCTTGGATTAAATTTTTCACTGCTAGCACGTTTTCTTCGGTAACAGCCGTCAAAGGGCGACCGCTTCTTTCGTCATCCCCCAAAGTTGGTCGACCGCGCTTGAATTCGTTATACCAACGATACACGGTTGCCTTGGAAGGGCCTTCATCCATGAATGCCATTTGAAGTCTATCGTACGATTCATCCGGTTTCAGGCGACACTTGAAATCGTATAAAATCATAGCTCTAAAATGTTCCCGGCGCAGATCCATATTTCAGTGAGACACAATACTTTGAATTAACTCGCAAAAAATGTGGAGGGAATTTTGAAATTGGAACTTACTTATTTTTACTTATAAATAATCATATTTTCGAAAAACATTATAACTGGCCAGTCTCCCATATATAAAAACTTTTTTTCGCAATACTTTCTGAGGGGCCTGGTAATTATTGCCACGAAAAACTTGCAAATTTTTTATTGTTATTATGTACTCACATTGGGGATAGGGACTGGTATCTTTAACACAGGTTACTTCGTAATCTAGCTAAGATGCCAGTTGTGATCCGTATTGTAACCGTAAAACCAAAAATCACTGCCATGAATTTTATTTGTGTAATCCTAAGATTTTATAAATTAACTTTACAAATAAATGAATATGAATACGAATATATTACTGTGTGTATTAATAAATAAATAAAATATATAAATACAGACAGGCATACATAGATAGAACATAATCCGGATTAACATATTATAGACTACTTTTTATCCCGGGAAGATTAACAGTTTCTGAGGGACGCCCGATAAACGACATCCAAGCGGGCGAAGCCGCGGGCACAGACTAGTATATAATAATTTCGTAAATTTTATAAATCTAATTGTATAACAAATTAAAAATACCAGATGTTGTTCCAAAAATACTATATTTAGGCTTGGCAATTAGGTATGGAATTAAATTGAATATAACATCTACCAAATATCCGATTCTAGCTAAACCCAAAGCCCAAAGGAACTTTTTTATTTAGAACTTTGTCTGAATTGGCTTACAATAATAACCATAGAATTTAAGCACTTAATTGTCCAATTTATTACCACAATACGACGGACGCTGGCATTAAAAGGTATGGATAGACAAGAGGTTAAGCAATATTATATAGGTATATGTTTTCTTTTCATTCTTCTTCTTCGTGTCGACATGAGCTACATAATAATAATAGCTCATGTCGTGGGGAAAATATTAGCCAGTCAGCAGGTTGGTAGCGGGGCTGACTGCCCAGGGTGCGCCGGACGATCAATTAAATATCGTCACTCGTGGAGGCTCTTTTAATGCTCCTTTCTTTTCATAGCAAAATATTAATAACCATCATAAAATTGGAACCATCATAAGTCTGGATTTGTGCCCGGTTAATGGCAATAGGCTCGCCCCCTATTACATGGGACTTATAACATAACTGGCGAAATGTGGGTGTACTATACACCTCTGCCTACCCCTTCGGGGAAATACAGGCGTGATGTTATGTTATGTTATGTTATCATAAAATTCATTAGTTTATAGAAAAGCATCAACGTATATGAGTTTTCACAATAAATTCCTTAATAAATCAATTAAGTACCTATGTAATATATTCATTTATAATCACTACATGTTAGTTGTTAATAAATATAAATAAGCTTACGCTAAATTGAAAAATGGTTACTTAATTAAAAACAGCTGACATGGTTTGGAGTCGAAGGCCATAACTACGTTCCATCAAAATGTTATGTAAATAAGTTTAATATTCCTTGCATATTTTTTTTAAAAGTGTTACTTACAAACAAGACTGTTGCCCTGTTGCAGAATCCTTGATTTTTCATGGGCTTTAGAAAAAAAAAATAGCTGTCCTCTCTACGAAAGACCGCATAACTTGATGGAGAATTTTATTACATTATATGGTGGATTACATGTCGTCCGTGTGGTGCCGGACGCAAAGAATTTCACCACCCTATATCTTCTCATGGGTGTCGTAAAAGGCGACTAAGGGATTCACCAGAGGATAGGTAGCAGCGTCCTCTGAGTATTTAACCAACCAACTGCGATCGCCAACCTGCCTGCCAAGCGTGGCGATTATGGCATATCCCCCAAATATGATGTTGCGGGAAGGCGCAGGACCGGTCGTTGTGGCAATGCTTGGGGGAGGCCTATGTCCAGCAGTGGACGTCTTTCAACTGAAGTGATGATGATGATGATATGGTATAATATAACATAACACATAACATAACATAACATCACGCCTGTATTTCCCCGAAGGGGTAGGCAGAGGTGTAATAGTACACCCACATTTCCCCAGTTATGTTATGGTCCCATGTAATAGGCGGCGAGCCTATTACCATTGACCGGGCACAAAACCAGACGTACGTAACTGATACGTAAAAATAGTGATTTTAAGCATCTCGGATGCTTAAAATCACTTTTTTTACGTGTCAGTTTTTTTAAAACTAGATTGCACCTGCATTTCTTATGCGACTACCTCTGAGAAATAATACCTAAACAAACATAGAAATCAGTTTCTGTTAAAGCCAAGACATTTACGTTGATGTAGGCTTGATTTCACCAATGATAATTCTTTGGTTAAACGACCGTTTACCCATAATTCTAGTAAATTATTGAGTAATCGGCCGATTAATCAGAGAATTAACGTTAATGAATACCGACCTAACTCGGTATTTGTGTGTGAACAGTCAACACCTGGACTGGTTTTTTGAAGAATGTCCCAGGACGATTTTAGTGGACCTGTCTCAACTGATGGTACCCATCATGCATCAGCCAGTAGCTCAATCATATTTTTTTTACCAATAAGTATATTCTCACATTCTTCCATTCTCACATCACCAAATAACACGCACGTTAAGTTTCCATTAATTCGGTGGCCCAGGCGCAGACAATCAGCGCATAATTTATCGCTGAGCTAAAGGTTGACGTGAAATAAATATCTATGAACATTGCATTCACTTGTACAGTCGACTGTATGACAGTGGTAACACTTGAATTAGAAAACCGCCCTTACTGCTTACGAAATAAAAGCGCTGTCTATGTCAAACTGTCACCACTGACGTGCGGTCGACCGTGCATTCAGGTTAAAGTTTATTAGTTAAATTTTAGTTGTTTAAACTTGGTGACATTACATTATGCTCAGTATGTTACAATTTTATTTTTATGGTATGCGAATAATAAATTATACTCTATCTATAAAATCCGTTCAACAAAAATAGTGTCTAAAATTAAAAAGAAGTCCATGAAATATGTTGGATCCATTATTTTTTTATAACAACTGTATTGTACTATATTCTGACATATAAATGACCTATCTATCTATCTATCTATGGACAAACAACAAATAAAATAAGGTGTTTTTTGAGTAAGATTTGCTGCCCTTGCTGTCATTTTATTGAAAACCTAAGCTATATTAGATTTCGTGCTCTGCCTTCAATCTAGGACACAATGTTTGTTGGAGTGATTAATCGTCATTATCGACTCTTATCGATTCGATTCGAATCGGGGGCATAAAATAAAAGGTTCGATTCCCGGGTCAGGGAAGTCACTTTTGAAAAATACTTGAATGCAGTATTACTTGCTTTAAAAAATAAGATCATGTCTTCTTCATCATCACCATCATCATCATAATTATCATCATCCTCATCATCATCATCATTTCAACCGAAAGATGTACACTGCTAGACATAGGTCTCTCCCAAGCATCGTCACAACGACCGGTCCTGCGCTTTCCGCATTTAGCGGATTCCCGCAAGATTTTACTTGAATAAGATGATGTCTTATTCAAGTAAAATTTCCTATTTTCAATATTGACAGGGTGTCCCATCGCTATGCTACACTATAGTGATATATATATCATCATCATCATCATCATTTCAGCCGAAAGACGTCCACTACTGGACATAGGCCTCCCCCAATTAAGGGGGGGATATGCCATAATCGCCACGCTTGGCAGGCGGGTTGGCGATCGCAGTTGGTTGGTTAAATACTCAGAGAACGCTGCTGCCCATCCCCTGGTGAATCCCTTAGTCGCCTTTTACGACACCCATGAGAAGAGATAAGGTTGGTGCTATTCTTTAAGTCCACACGGACTATATATAATTATAACTATATATACTATATGTATATATGATTCTTCTGTGCGTGTGTATATGATTGAACTCCTAAACGGCTGGACCGATTTTGATGAAATTTTTTGTGTGTATTCCAATGGATTCGAGAAAGGTTTAGATTCACAATTGGACCCGGTAGGTGGCGCTGCTTTTCCGGACAGGACGACGTTTCCCGGGGCCGATAGTCCTGTATAAATCTTAACTTATTCAGTTGTTTCTTATAATAGTAACGTATAAACAAAATAGTTTTCGATAGTTTATGTGCATTACTACATATTAAAAAGGGACAATAGCGTTCGAGTATCTCGTAAAACTTTAGGCTACTCGCCTTGGCATCGCCATCGTAGGTTTATTGAAACTGATGGCATGTTCCGTGAATGCAACAGTTTAAAAGTTATGTTTATTTTATTAATTTGACATGTTAATAAAATGAAGGTGAACTTTTTTTCCCCTTTTGTCTGGGGCTGATTGTTTTTAGGGTTCCGAAGTCCTACAAGGAACCCTTATAGTTTCGTCATGTCCGTCCGTCTGTCCGTCTGTCCGTCTGTCCTAATCCTTTACAGCTTAATAACTTCTACAGTTATAAACATAAGTAAATGAAATTTTGTTAAAAAATAGTCTACATATAGATCTCAATTTTAAAAGAATAAAAAAATCGTTTTTCCGTATTTTAGGGGTGGCGTCCATACATGTGAAATGGGGTTTTTTTTTTTTTTTTCGCTGCACCCCCTCTTGTGGGATATCATTGAATAGGTCTACTAAAATGAAGGTAATGTTTGATACACCACTTTTTAGGGTTCCGAAGTCCTACAAGGAACCCTTATAGTTTCGTCATGTCCGTCCGTCTGTCCGTCTGTCCGTCTGTCCGTCTGTCCGTCTGTCCGTCTGTCCATCTGTCCGTCTGTCCTAATCCTTTACAGCTTAATAACTTCTACAGTTATAAACATAAGTAAATGAAATTTTGTTAAAAAAGTATACATATAGATCTCAATTTTAAAAGAATAAAAAAATAGTTTTTCCGTATTTTAGGGGTGGCGTCCATACATGTGAAATGGGGAAAAAAAAAAAAAATTTCGCTGCACCACCTCGTGTGGGATATCATTGAATAGGTCTACTAAAATGAAGGTAATGTTTCATACACCACTTTTTTATCAGGTGTACCATCTGCGAAATATAGCCCGCCAAAGTGGCTTGCAATGTGTCCCCCCCCCTGCCATTTCTAAACTCAAAAAAATTCAAAATTCAAAATTCTTTATTGGAACAAACTGATTTACATATTTTGTGTACGTTAACAGCTGCATTAGTTCAGAGAACTGTGTCGCAGTTATTAGCGCCCACCTCAAAGAGTGGAGATGACAGTATCCAACATTACCTATATCAGAAACAAATATCAACAATAACAGTATAGGTAGGTAAGTATAGGTATTATCTTAAATTTATTTTAATTATATATACCTATATATATATATATTCTATTTTTATTTAATAATGTTAAGTGTGTTCGGATATTGTGTTTTGTGTCATTGTAAGTTTTGTGGTGTGTAAGTTTTTGTGTGCGTGTGGTGTACTCGGAAGGAAGGAAAATGCCGATACTTATGTTATAAGATTTTCCAACTCTTCATAAGTTAGTGAACTGAGCCATTGGTGAGTGACAGTTTTACATTCCCGTCGTATAAGAGAATAAATATTAAGGATTTTGTTTGTTTTGTTATATAAAGTGGAGCTTATGAAATGATATTGCCGTTTTACTATTACAATAGTAGATAGTTCTACCTGACACACTCTATCTGATCTGCGTTTCTGTCTACTGAGATTAAGGTCAAAAGAAAGTTCGGAATGCTTGCGTAAAATTGTGTTTAGAAGAAAAACCTGTCTAACCGTGGGTAATTTGCAAAGGGTATACAGTTCTTGGGTAGGAAAACGAATGGGTTTATGTGTCATAACCTTAAGGACCGCCCTCTGTGCCCTTTCTAGACGAAGCATCAAACACTTACCAGAACTACCCCAAGCTGTACTACAGTAGTTTACAATCGAGTACGCCAGTGCGTAGTAGACTGTTTTTAGTGTGGGAAAATCGGCAGATGATCTTAGGTTCTTAAACACATATATCAATTTTCTAACCCGCGAGACTAGTGACCCAATATGCTCTTTCCATGACATTGTACTGTCGATGATTACACCGAGATATTTTATATTATTTGTGCGCGAAATTTTATCACATCTGCAGTCAGTACTAGCAATAGGGCATTTGTGTGCAGTTAGGGTGAAAGGAGAAACTGGCTGTGATGCTTTACTTGGCGCAAACGTAATGAATTTGGTTTTATCCAGATTCAGAGTCAGCAGGTTGTTTGTTAGCCAGTCCATAACCATCTGCAAGGCAGACTCAGCATGTACAACTTATAAACTATGCAATGTAGAAACTTATAATCTTCCACATTGATAGATCTTTGTGAAAACTCTCTTTTAAAATTATTTCGAGTATAATGTGATTATAATTTTTTGAGTTATAGAGAGAAAACTGAAAAATACTTAAAACGTCCTAGTTCAAAGGTCATTGACCTTAGAGAAAAATTATCATAGCAAATAATGCTCCTTTAGCTACTTTCTATTTGAAAAAATCACAAAAAGTAACTTTGACATCAATCAGACTTCTTAAATTTCGCTTCTTGAATTAATCGCTAGATGGCGCTACTAACAACACGCTCTGAGTAGCGAAAGCTGCCGATTATTGCAAAAACTGAAATAGCCATGATTAATATTCGATTTGATTCGTTTGTAGGTACTTAAGGAACCCTATAATACTGAGCATGGCCCGACATGCTCTTGGCCGGTTTTTTTATCAGGTGTACCATCTGCGAAATATAGCCCGCCAAAGTGGCTTGCAATGTGTCCCCCCCCCCTGCCATTTCTAAACTATGCAATGTAGAAACTTATAATCTTCCACATTGATAGACCTTTGTGAAAACTCTCTTTTAAAATTATTTTGAGTATAATGTGATTATAATTTTTTGAGTTATAGAGAGAAAACTGAAAAATACTTAAAACGTCCTAGTTCAAAGGTCATTGACCTTAGAGAAAAATGATCATAGCAAATAATGCTCCTTTAGCTACTTTCTATTTGAAAAAATCACAAAAAGTAACTTTGAAATGACACACTTCTTAGATTTGGCTTCTTGAATTTATCGCTAGATGGCGCTACTAACAACACGCTCAGAGTCGCGAATGCTGCCGATTATTGCAAAAACTAAAATAGCCATGATTAATATTCGATTTGATTCGTTTGTAATTACACCTACTTAAGGAACCCTATAATACTGAGCATGGCCCGACATGCTCTTGGCCGGTTTTTAATTATTGACAAGATCCGCATTCCTTATTAACAGATTACTTCGATCATTTGTAAGCTTCTTTATTTATGCAAATCGACTGCCGTTTTAAATCTGAAAATATGTATTTGATTACAGTCCGTTTTTCTATATTTTGTATTAGGTACTTAGTAAGCAATCTTGGTAGGTCTCTTCAATATTGTTTTTTTATTAATAACTAACTACTAACATAACATAACATCACGCCTGTATTTCCCCGAAAGGGTAGGCAGAGGTGTAATAGTACACCCACATTTTGCCAGTTATGTTATAGTCCCATGTAATAGGGGGCAAGCCTATTGCCACTGACCGGGCACAAATCCAGACTCCGGGCTGCTACTGAGAATTTCCTAATGAAAAAATCCAATAACACTTTGCCCGACCCGGGAATCGAACCCAGGATCCCACGCTCAGCAGTCGTCAACTAACTAAATTACTAATATACTAATACTAAATAAACTATAATTACTAGTTCCAAACACATAATTATGTTAAAATATTATTTAGTATGTAAAATTGTGCCTTCCGCATCCAGCGGATTCCCGCGACCTTTACCAGGTCGTCGGTCCACCGGAAGGCACAGGACCCCAGCAGTGGACGTCTTTCGGCTGAAATGATGATGATGATGATGTAAAATTGTTGGTATAATGTGTTTTAATAATTTTGAATTACAGATTGGATTAAAAAAGACATACCAAGATTGTTTACTAAATAAGACAAGTTTAAAAAAATAGACAAACTATTACAAGACTCGAACTCTCAACGAAAGATAACATTGACTGTTTTAAAAGGCAGTTCGGGCATCACGCTCCCGCGTTGGTTAACTGGATGCAGTAGCTAGACTGTGCCCTTATTTTGGTGTTATCACTATCGATGTTTTTGCAAGTGTTGGCAAACCAACCCTCTGTATGAAAATAAATTTCATCTTATAATCTGTACCTAGCTCTGCTGCCAAACAGTGATGCTTGCATTGCTGTGTTCCGGTGTGAAGGGTACTGGTGCCGGTGAAATTACAATCACATGAGACTTTCCGACGCAACTTGCAATACAATTCCATCAGCAGACTAGGTAGTATAGCAGTAGTTTTTTTTTTTTTTTAAATATAATATAAAGTTTATTTGGTTCAAAAATTACTAGTTTACAATTTGTTCTTTTTACAGTTTATCAAAATGATATTTGGTACAATTTTATTTAGTCACGTTGACAGCTGAACTAGTATTAACTGTGTGACAGCTGTCAGCGCCCTCCATTCTAAGTCCTAACACATAAAACAGTTTCAAGTAATTTTGTTTTCTAACATTCTATTACAATAAACTTAGAAAATAAAAAATAATAAAACATAATAAAACAATTCATAGCTGTTTTTATATGGGGTGTGTGTGTGTGTGAGTGTATGCATATGTGTCTGTGTAGTGCGTGAGGATATGTTTTGCTTCTGTAAATTTGTATAATTTCCTACTTATTTAATTATTTTTTCTGTTTCAATATACGTCAGACTTAGAAGCCAGGTTTTTATTTTATTTTTTATAAGATTACTGGCTGACCTGTGGATGTTGAGTTTTTGGTGAACGATATTATAAATACGAGTACCTATTATATAGTATTGCCTCGCCGCAAACGTAGTTCTATGAAACTCCGATTTACAAATCATCATCCTACTACGGCCCATCGGACGGGCATCCTGTTCACATGATACACTTAAATGCCGACGGAGCACAACATTCAAAATAAACAACTGTCTTACCGTTAAGACAGAACATTCCTTGTATAAGAGTGTAGTACTGTACCATCGAGGCTTTCTCGTCATATCTTTTATAACTGCCCTTTGTGCACGTTCCAAACGCAACATGGTAGTTGGACCTATACCACCCCAAGCCACAATACAATAAGATATTACCGACTGTGCAAGAGCATGGTATACAGAAGTTAATGTTTCAGGATCGGCACAGTATCTTAACTTTCTAAACACACTCATTAACTTCCGCACTCGAGTTAGGAAGCACAGAATAGAATAGAATAAACTTCATTTCAAGCACAATGTACTGATATAAGGTTAGTCTAGTAACAATTTCCTTAAGCCTAAATGTTAGTAAACATATTTACATTCTGAAATATGTAGCTGACAACAGTGAACTATAAATGGACAGTCTACCCGTCAGCTATCATTTTCAGGACCTTGTTGGAACTGGTCCACACTCGTCGTACAACGGACGCGGTGCGCTTACGCATCGAGGTGTAAAAACAATCTACAATCGCCGCCACAAACATGCCCGATGCACTACAACGTGATGGAACCATCAATGGCATCAGTTTCCTGAATGCGTTATTATACTGGACATGGAGGGCTCCATAAGATGCCTGCGTATTCTTTTTCCACAGGCTGCACGTGAAATCGATGAACAAAATGCTTTGAAAAGAGTACGTTTAACTTCAGTAGTACAACGTGCAAACCTGCGGCTAATCATATTCGCCCGAACTGGTCATGGTTACGGTTATGGAACTGGTTATGGTCAAATTTAATCGCTTTTATCAAATTATCCTTTAAAAATGTTATGATACCCTTAAACAATGATATTTAAAAGGATAGATATGTCATACCCTGTCGCGAAAAGGACGAAACGCCCATTCATATCCTATGCGAATGTGATGCAGTGCACCACATTAGAAGTCAGCATCTTGGAGGCCACACAATCTCAGCTGATGAGATCAGAACAACAAAACCACAAGGCTATAGTCGACTTTATGGTTGGCCTGCGGCTTGGAGAGCTGCTGTAGTCTACTATTAGAGGCGTTACAATAGATGTTTTAGGTCGCAGTGACATAAGGGACTTGCAAAGACCTTACCTCTTTTTCCAAAATAATAATGTCATACCCTAACAAACAAACGAGAACAATGTTCCGTACGCAGCGGCAACAGAATACACACAAACTAGTGCAAAGTAAGTAAGTTGGTTACTTGAAGTTACATTTGCGTCATAATTGGAACACTTTCTGTACGCACACGACTGTATTTTAGTTTTTTAGTTGTCACCGCTCACGCTCGGCGCCTTACTTGACGCGGTATAATAGAAATAAAAAAATTAATTAACAAAAACAAAAAACCCGACTGCGTGTTAAAATAACAGAAAAGATATAAACAAGACTTATCAACACGCAGTCGGAGGCTAAGTACGTATGATTTTGGTCAATTACATAATAGTTCATAGGTAGAGCCTCCGCCTGCGTG
Source organism: Asteroscopus sphinx (assembly GCA_949699075.1). Taxonomy (NCBI): domain Eukaryota; kingdom Metazoa; phylum Arthropoda; class Insecta; order Lepidoptera; family Noctuidae; genus Asteroscopus; species Asteroscopus sphinx. The sequence goes on from OX453006.1 coordinate 1,784,974, forward strand.
TTGATAAGTCTTGTTTATATCTTTTCTGTTATTTTAACACGCAGTCGGATTTTTTGTTTTTGTTAATTAATTTTTTTAGTTTTGTCATGTTTTATTTATCATACCTACTATTAATGGTTATTTTGAAAAGTCAAATTCATTTTTAACGTTGAATATTTTGTTGTTTTTTAGCATTTCTCATTCCAAATTACATTTAAACATATGAGTTGTATATATTTTCATAAACCATTTATAAAACCCTTTATTTTGATACCCCACTCGATAGGTTTTGAGCAAAAAAAAAGTTTTTAAGTCACATAAAATGGCTCCAAAAAGCAGCCATTTTGATTTTTATAATTTTAATATACCCAGTGTCACTCTCACAATTAAGACAAATCCAACGACACCTCTCAAGCTAAGATCCATCAAGCCGTTTAGGCTACAGAGCGTGCCAAAGAAATATACATACATACATAAACTCGAAAAACATAACCCTCCTTCTGGCGCAGTCGGGTAAAAACGTCATAATTAGGACGATTTCGAGTATTCAGATTGCGAGCGCAGTAACATATCTGTACTTTTAAATATCATTGCCCTTAAATGACATATAACAATGTTTGTATAGTTATAAGTTATAGTTAAGAGGGCCTTTGTTTAGCTATAAACGTTAGTGCAGACAGTGAATAACCGTATTACCGCGGTAACAATTTACTTATCTTTTCATTTGTCCCTTCCTCAGGCGTTTTTGCAATTTGTTCAAACATTTGTCTTCATTATGCTCCTATTGAGCCAGTATGTTTGTTGTGATGAATCAACAAAGACTAAAATGCAAGTACACTTTGTATGACACTTGTGATCTATCAATACATAAGTAGTGCGCAAATAAACCGATTCGATGTCGTATTAGTGTGACTTCATGGGATTGGTCAAACCACAGATGTAAGGCTCCACCACACAGGTGCATTAATATCGGTCGATGTTATCGCATGCGTTATTAATAAATAATAAATATTTTTGGGACATTTTTACACAGCACCATCTAGTCCCAAACTAAGCAGAGCTTGTGCTATGGGTACTAGACAATGGATATAATACTTAGATATACTTTTTTTGTTGTAAATACATACTTATAATACACACGACTGCCTCGTTGGTCTAGTGGTCGCAAGCGCGACTGTTGAGCGTGGGGTCCTGGGTTCGATTCCTGGGTCGGGCAAAGTGTTATTGGGTTTTTTCATTTGGAAATTCTCAGTAGCAGCCCGGAGTCTGGATTTGTGCCCGGTCAATGGCAATAGGCTCGCCCCCTATTACATGGGACTTATAACATAACTGGCGAAATGTGGGTGTACTATACACCTCTGCCTACCCCTTTGGGGAAATACAGGCGTGATGTTATGTTATGTTATAATCACAAGAAACACCCAGACCAACACAAATAATAATAAAAAAAAAAAAATAAAAAAAAAATAAAAAAACCCACGACCTCGTGATCAGCAGTCTGACATTCGAACCACTAGACCACAGACGTCGTCTGTCGTCTGGTTTGATGTTGTGGCTGGTGCTCTGCATCGTGACTGACAGGTCGCAGGTTCGATTCCCGTACGGAGCAATTTAAGTAAGGGCTACAGATATGAAGGCAGTTGTTCCAGGTCTAGTTGTGAAGATATTATCTGTGAGTGTACACACGAATATGAACGAAACGTTACCCACGTAAAAAAAATATGCAGTAACTGTGCAAAGCATCAAATTCAATCATCAAAATTAATTACAAATTAAATAAAATAAATAATAAAATAATAAATCAATAATATAATTAATTAAATTAAATTATTATTTAAGTATTAATATTTGTATGCCACCTGTGGCAGCACACAGAGACTACCTATAATGCACTAACACCAAAATTACCTGTGTACACAAATAAACATTTTTAATTGATTGATTGATTGATTGTGCTTCTTAGGGTTCCAAACCCAAAGCATAGGCAAACATAGACATAATTTTGTGGTCAGAAAGATGCAAATATTCATTCGGTGCAACATTGCACGTTGATGTCTTTCAAGATACCAACGCGCAGCGCTGTACGTTTGGTAAACTCTCATAAATTGAAACAATTTCTACGAGGTATCAGGTCGATGGGTGGTACGGAACCTTTACTGCGCAAGTCCAACTCGCACTTTTCTGTGATATAAGCCTGCAGACAACTAAGGGAATCACCAGAGGTTGTCAGCAGCGTTCTCTGAGTATTTACTCAACCAACTGCGATTGCCAGCTCAACTGCAAAGCGTGGCGATAATGGATATTCCTACCATTGCGGGAGGTATATATCCAGTAGTGGACGTCTTTCGGCTGAAATGATGATGATGATGAAGCCTGCAGTAAAAATATTCAACTTATGAGTTCAACTATTTAGATTAGAGATTTCATGCTTGGCAGCTTACTTTTGACTAATATATAAGACAGTGTCTCTCGGATACTTATTTTTTATAGTCTTAATTTATTATTTTATCAGCCAAGTGGCGCCCCCATCAGTAAAAAAAATATTACTCGCTGAATACATCATTTATTGAAAATTACTTTTTAACAATTGAAGTACAGGTACTATAGTTTAACAGAAACTATTAACTCTGTAAATTATACTTCGCTGTAGTTGTAGATAGAAAAAGTGCAAATAACGGCCACTTTTGTCATTTTCGATAAATGATGTATTCAGCGAGTAATATTTTTTTTACTGATGTGGGCGCCACTTGGCCACCTTCCCCTTAAGTGGACTTACATTTAGAAGGAAGTGTGCATAATATACTTAGACATTTTAATCAACAAAATTAGGAAGTATAGTTTAGATACACAAGATGATTCATTATTCAAAAATAACAAAAATTTAATGCAATATTTAAATAAATCTACAATAAATTAGAATTAAAACGGTTTTGGACAGATATCGTATATCTTATAAATTATACGATAACATAAAATGCATTAAAATTGAATAATTTAAACCGAAAACGACATTGACATGCGAAGTGATTGACATTTTGTTGCGAAAACAAAATAAATTATGCGTTTAAAATTATTATTCTTGCATATTTATATTATTAATAAAAGTCTTAATTTATAAGCGTTTATGTTATGGCTGTAATAATAATAATAAAAGAACATGTTATTTGCATTGCTTCTGCATTTTATGTTCGGTGTAATAGCAATGTGAGATTGATATACAACCTTATTCTTATTCTATACTAAACTTCTATCTTGTTTGTGAAAGAGTTCGTCCGGGGAAGTACTACCACCCAGTGGCGTGCAGTGGCCTACTTTATTTGAATTTAATTGTGGTCTAAGTTAGTAACTACTTGTCTGCCAAATAGTGATGCTTGCATTGCTGTGTTTCGGTCTGAAGGGTACGGGTGCCGGAGAAATTACAATCACATGAGACTTTCCATCTTCATGTCTCAGTTTGGCGAACCGAATTTCGGTACCATTTAGACAACAGCCTAGGTGGTATTGCAGTTGTTATGGGCAAAGGTGACCGCTTTAACATCAGGAGGGCCTTTAGCTCGTTTCGCCATTATTAAAAAAAAATTACTATGGGACCAATCCTGAAATCGTGAAATAAAAATTCAGCTAGCGATCAAGACCGGGGTTTATACCCACTTAAACCCCTTTGGTGGCTGTCTTCAGCACAATAAGAGGGGACACCAGGAATGTATTATACCTGCAGAGCTCTTCCCGTGGTACGCCTGAAAGTCACGTCTCATGGAAGGCCTTTTGCCTTTTGCTACACTTGTACAAAGTGTAAACCTTCCCGATGTAGTGCATACGGCGTCACGTGACCACTTCGTACCGCTGCCATCCTTGAGATCATTTGAATTGACACACAGAGTCCCTACTCTAAGCGTCATGACCTCAAAGGCTCCCCAGGCTCCGGATGAGTATCGATAGGGTGGGATCGGAGTGCGCTGTGGAATAGTTGCTGGAGTGGTATTCTCACCAGCGCCGCCTTCTCCGAGCAGGATCAGCCCTCTCTCGATACCGCTCCGCAACATCCTTCTAAACAAAGACGGTTTTACGGAATGAGGTTACTACCCTCCAATTTGTCGTATCTGCCAGCATAGCCAACTTTACCGGTGGCACAGAGAGTTTTTGCCCAATTTAGACTCGCCGCTCAGAGGTCCACGCGGGACATACCGCGAGCGTGAGTTGGCCGATATCCTGGTCGCCTCCACAATGGTGGCAACTAGCTGTGGCCTCGCATCCGATCCTATTCAGGTATTCACCAAAACATCACGCGTAGGTACTGACTAGGGGTCTGCTTGCTGATAAAAAAGCCAGAGAGAGTGGCAATAGCACCCGATGGACCCTGCCGTGCTAGGTGCATCACCTTAATGCATACAACTTTGTTCTGTAAGCGCGGAACAGTATCCGCAGTAATTGATGAAAATTATTTGAAAATTATTAAAAAAATAAAGGACGATACTTTTTTTTACATATTCGGAACGAGAATCAAGAACTAAACATCCTCCTTTGATAAGGTCGCTAAACCAGTCATTTCGGTAAAATTTATATAATAACTGATAAGTTTTTATTTTACACAAAATATTTACATTTTTACTTGATAAATAACTTCAATACTGGCTGACAATTTATACTAATTTAGGTACTAAAATTATACAAGCGCAAAGTTTGAAGACTAAGGTCTTCAACCAGTGCGTCCTGTAATGCGATAGTTTTTAAACTAACTTCCCGATGAGCACTTGACTTGACACTTTAAACATAGCATAGAACTGAATGACAATGCAATATTAATATTAATATATGCGCGACAAGTCCCGTAAACTTAGTTCAATATGAATGCAATATTAACATGCTTTCGTTTTAAAAACGTGGTACCTATTTAAAAACACTTTTTTCTAATTATTATTTATTACACACATATTTGACACAAACATTTGTGTGATGAACATGAGTGTTTGTGTTGGTCTGGTTGTTTCTTATGTATTATAAGTATGCATAAAAAAAAAAAAAATAAGTATTATATCCATTGTCTTGTACCAATAGTACAAGCTCTGCTTAATTTGGGACTAGATGGTGCTGTGTAAAAATGTCCCAAAAATATTTATATTTATTTATGTTTATTACTAATACTGTATAGATTTCAATGTGGTCTGAAATAATATATCTTTAAAAAAATTGCGCTAATTATGATTAGTGTCGAGAGAGAGCGTTGTGGCACCTAATTATGTCATCGTAAGACAATCCATGTTAAAGATCTGTGTGTTAATTACCTTACAACATAGGTACTGGAAACCGCAAGAAAACCAATATTACCAAATTATTCTAACTTAAGGTCACAAATTCTTTAAGAAAAAGTAAGAACTAAAACTGGAAAATTGTCAAATGTAATAAAATTCATGAATATTTATGAGGAGTACCGATGTATTTCGTTTGGAAATATTTGCTTCTTTTAATTGCGTTTTTTTAGTTAAAAAGTTTACGCTATTTCTCGATGTCTCGAATTCTCGACACTTTTTTCTCGTCTCGAATATGTCTAGATTTCCCGGGAATTCTAGCTTCGTGAAGTCTCGACCAGAAATCCTAATACCAATGTGGAGGATCCTCCCTTTGTGTTGGAGGAACATGATACCTCGTTCCTCCACAGTGGTGACCCCGACGTGATCGTCACAGACAGTGTTTCCACACTGGTGACGCCAGCATGAACATTATTGCAGCCTTCCAAGCAGCATCGAAGTCATCATCATCGCTGACATTCGTTCATCGCTCTTTCGGCATCCAGCCAGCCAGTAACCTCGGCTTCAAAGGGACCTGCCTAGATGCCTGTAGCGAACGCGCAGACCTGGTCAACCCTCAGCCACTTCAGCAACGGCACAGCACACTGCACTTCGGCCGGTCAACTAGCAGGACCACTTCCTCCTAGTCGACGCAGCAGCCAGCCATTACGCAGCACTGCACCACCTCGACTTACTGAGGCATTCGCAGCATTACCGCACACAGTACCGACTCACCGAGTACTACGAAGCATCCACCTCGACTCACTGAGGCATTCGCAGCATCACCGCACACAGTACCGACTCACCGAGTACTACGAGGCATCCACCTCGACTCACTGAGGCATTCGCAGCATCACCGCACACAGTACCGACTCACCGAGTACTACGAGGCATCCACCTCGACTCACTGAGGCATTCGCAGCATCACCGCACACAGTACTGACTCACCGAGTACTAAGCGGCATCCGGTTCCGCCTCATTGGAAACTTCACTGGCACTGAGGCGACATGAGAACTATCCTACATCGCGCAAGCAGAGTTTACACGCAAGTTAGCATATATACAAGAGCCCAACATCAACCGTTGGGCAATAGCCCGCCAGGCGCAGACCCAGCCTGCTCGGAGGATACTCCCTTTGTGTTGGAGGAACATGATACCTCGTTCCTACACACCACCAATATACCAAGATAAAATTATGACTGACACTAAGAGAGGCTTACGTCAACGTTAAATATAGCAAGATTAGAAGAGGAAAATCCTGTAAAAATAAATAAATTATGTATTGATCCTTGTTCAACGTTAGTTGGACATCCCCACACACATGTGTGAAATCGAATAAACTCTTAATTAAACTAATGGACTACAGTTAAGCATACTAGGAGTACGAACTTTTTTATTGATGAAGGAAAATCCGCAATGGTTTTTCATTATGGAAGCCTAATATCTTCCCCGGAAATTTTACGCATGAAAAAAGATTAACCACAGTATCAATCTATAGAGCAGAGTAAACATAGAATCAGAAAATATAAGTACAGTCCATCCACTCAAATAGTAGCGGTACACCCAAATGACATGCAGAAATTGAATGATATTATAAAATGGTGGCAGAAAAAAAAGTAATGGCAGATTATTAAATAAAAAACCGGCCAAGTTTGAGTCGGACTCACGCAGTAAGGGTTTCGTACCACCCATAGACCTGATACCCCATAGAAACTGATTTAATTTACGAGAGTTCATCAAAAGACATCAACGCACCGTGAGTAAAATATGAATTTTTGCATCTCTTTCTTACGCAGGTACCACCACATATAGCTATCTTCATCCTATTTTTATTATAAATAGTTAAAGCGTTTGCTACACGGTGACAAACCACCCTCCCCACCAAGGTGACCTTGCTAGTTTCCAACCATGTAGACAGTGGTCTTTCACCAAATTTTGTTTGATGACAGCTGTCAGCGACCAACCTTCCACCAAGGTCACCTTAGTGGGGAGGCTGGTTGCTCACCGTGTAGCACACGCTTAACTTCTTGTACTTTAATAATGCCTTAAAATTTCACCAAATCTAGCGCGTACACGCTAAAATGGCAGCACTGGGACAAGTATGTAATTGCTACACACATCGTAATTCTTGGCTTGTCCATTTGACTTTAATTTTCGTGGGTGGTATGCTCATAAAATTAGGCAAATCGTTCATAAAGTAAAGTTTAAGACTCCGTTATGTTCATTCATTAATTAAATTATGGTATTTACAGGGTAATAGGACTTCAAGGTACAGCGAAAGGTACAGGACCTACCTATTATGTTAAAATCGTAAAACCATGTTGCATGTCTAGCTGCTGCTAAGGTCTTTGTTGGATATAAAAACCCTATTGTAATGTATGAAGGCTGCATATATATGCTCTTTTATATCCAACATATAGTATAGAGGCTGATTCAGGTAGAGTCTGTGAATTAGGGAAATCTCTGTATGGTCTTAAGCATATTTACTTAAGCTTTGCCTAATCGAAATTTTGAGCTTATGAGTATGAATCATACAATGTTTTGATTTTGTTTTGTTCTCTAATTCTAGTGTGTCGTTGAATTTACGAGAAGTTTTGTTTAATTCGGTATGGTAAGAAAGTTACCGAAAAGATTAATTAGGGCTTATGGCCATCGTTGTTAACTTTGTGTACTTATAATTTTAAGTTTAGGGTGTGTGCTAATAATACAGTTTTAGGGAGAGTGTTGGATATAAAAACTCTATTGTAATGTATGAAGGCTGCATACACCTATGTAGGCTTGGTTTGTTTTTCTGTAAGCCCTCTCTGCTCTTGACGTTGTATTTGATAGACGTGTTGAATTACCAGAAAATATATTTTATTTAGTATTCTTATTTGTTTCTATTCTTATCTACAATTTACATCATTAACTCTAACAGGTTATGGGCCCAGTATCCCAGAATCTTAGATAAGAATATACAAATAAAGAAAGTGTATCTAGGTATAAAAAGTTGTCTGCCCTGTGTTCGGAAAAATTCAAGATGGAACCGGCAAAGACGATGAGTATTGAGCGATTTAATGGAAGTAATTACAGGCAATGGAAATTTCAGATAAAGTGTGCGTTGAAGTCCAAAGGAATTGATATGTATCAATCACGCCCGAAAGAAAATGTTTCAGAATGGCTAAAGAATGACGGATTAGCCATGTATATAATTACGGCCGCCATGGATGTAAAACAAATTTCGCTTGTGGAAAATTGTGAAACCGCATGTCAAATTATGTCAAAACTTGATTCTATATATGAACAGAAGTCAGAACTTAGTAAAATGCTGGTTCATGAGCGTTTTTACCAATATAGAATGAATACAAGTGAAAGTATGGCGCAGCATATATCTAAAGTTGAAAGTCTTGCTCAACAGCTAAGAGATAGTGGTGAAGATATAAGTGAAACTGCAGTTATCACAAAGATAATAAGTACGTTGCCCAGCAAGTACAGATCACTTCGACAGGCATGGATGTCGCTAGATAGCAAACATCAAACCATACATGTCTTGACGGCAAGATTACTTGATGAAGAGGCAAGTTTGACATGTGAGGAGGAAAATGAGACTGCCTTACTTGTAGCGAAACAGAAGAGTTCACATTTGAAGGAAGATGATTGTAGTGAAACCAGTAGTGAGAATAAACGTCATCGCTTTGTATGCTATAACTGTGGCAAAAGAGGACATTTTGCCAGACAGTGCCGAGCACCAAAGGAAAGATACAATAAAAGCCAAGATAAAAATAACACCAATGTTGAGTGTATGAGTACAGTGTTTCTTCAGTGTGAAGATGATGATGATGGTGATATGTGGTTGCTTGACAGTGGCGTGTCAGCTCATATGACGTACAGGAAAGAGTTTTTCAAGGAATTAAATGTTAGTCATTGTAAATCTGTTATGTTGGGAAATCAACAGACTCTGGATGTGAAGGGTGTTGGTACAGTAATCATTCGGAAGAGTATCAATAGACACACAGAGGAAAATATGTTAACGAACGTATTGTATGTTCCTGACTTAAAGAAGAATCTATTTTCTGAAGGAGTAATAGTGAGAAAAGGTTTTGAAATTATTAAGAAACACAACAGTGCCTGTATTTACAAAGATAATGTACTAGTGTTGTGTGCAAAGTTAAAATCGAATAACCTTTACTATATTGACATGGAAACAGTGACAAGTGCTGATTGTAACTTCGTACAGAAAACCATTCAAAATGAGATGTGTACAGCTGATATGTGTACACAGACAGCAAACATATCTTTTGAATTAGAAAATTCTCATGACTTGGACGTGATGAATATAGATACTGAGGTGACCGATTCTTCTTCAGAGAATAGTTTGAAAAGTTTGTATGTAAATAGCGTCGAATTATGTATACCTTCCTATGAAGAAGTGAAGCGTAGTGAATACATTTCTATTGATGATGATGAAGAGTTGAATCTACAGAATGAAGAAGCGAAGAGAACAAAGATTCAAACTCGGATGATAGTTGAAAGTTCAGTTGATATGTGTTCAAAGGCAGCGAACACTAGATTGGAAGAATCTCTTGACTTAGATTTAACACATTCAACTCCTATACATGCTGAGAATGTAGATGCTGAAGTGACTGGTTCTTCTTCTGTGGATAGTCTGAAAAGTTTAGATTCCGATGAAACTTATGAAAAAAGTCAAGAAATAAATAGAAACTATGAAGTAAATAGCGCTGAATTATATATACCTCCCTATGAAGAAGTGAAGCGTAGTGAGTATATTTGTATTGATCAATATGAAGAGTTCATTGCACAGAATGAAAAAGCGAAGAGTATGAAGAGTCAAACTAGGATGACAGTTGACAGGACAAGTAAGAAACCAATGATTTCCAAATGGAAATTTCATAAGAAGAGAAGTGGAGATAGTAAACCTCCACGTTACAAAACAAGAATATGTGCTAGAGGTTGTCATCAAGTGAATGATGTCAAAACGGCATTTCTTAGTGGAACATTAAATGAACATGTTTACATGAAGATACCGGATGGTATAGTATAGAGGCTGATTCAGGTAGAGTCTGTGAATTAGGGAAATCTCTGTATGGTCTTAAGCATATTTACTTAAGCTTTGCCTAATCGAAATTTTGAGCTTATGAGTATGAATCATACAATGTTTTGATTTTGTTTTGTTCTCTAATTCTAGTGTGTCGTTGAATTTACGAGAAGTTTTGTTTAATTCGGTATGGTAAGAAAGTTACCGAAAAGATTAATTAGGGCTTATGGCCATCGTTGTTAACTTTGTGTACTTATAATTTTAAGTTTAGGGTGTGTGCTAATAATACAGTTTTAGGGAGAGTGTTGGATATAAAAACTCTATTGTAATGTATGAAGGCTGCATACACCTATGTAGGCTTGGTTTGTTTTTCTGTAAGCCCTCTCTGCTCTTGACGTTGTATTTGATAGACGTGTTGAATTACCAGAAAATATATTTTATTTAGTATTCTTATTTGTTTCTATTCTTATCTACAATTTACATCATTAACTCTAACATTGAATTACCAGAAAATATATTTTATTTAGTATTCTTATTTGTTTCTATTCTTATCTACAATTTACATCATTAACTCTAACAGGTTATGGGCCCAGTATCCCAGAATCTCAGATAAGAATAAACAAATAAAGAAAGTGTATCTAAGTATAAAAAGTTGTGTGCCCTGTGTTCAGGAAAAATTCAAGATGGAACCGGCAAAGACGATGAGTATTGAGCGATTTAATGGAAGTAATTACAGGCAATGGAAGTTTCAGATAAAGTGCGCGTTGAAGTCCAAAGGAATTGATATGTATCAATCACGCCCGAAAGAAAATGTCGCAGACTGGCTAAAGAATGACGGATTAGCCATGTATATAATTACGGCCGCCATGGATGTAAAACAAATTTCGCTTGTGGAAAATTGTGAAACCGCATGTCAAATTATGTCAAAACTTGATTCTATATATGAACAGAAGTCAGAACTTAGCAAGATGCTGGTTAATGAGCGTTTTTATCAATATAGAATGAATACAAGTGAGAGTATGGCGCAGCATATATCTAAAGTTGAAAGTCTCGCTCAACAGCTAAGAGATAGTGGTGAAGATATAAGTGAAACTGCAGTCATCACAAAGATAATAAGTACGTTGCCCAGCAAGTACAGATCACTTCGACAGGCATGGATGTCGTTAGATAGCAAACATCAAACGATTCATGTATTGACGGCAAGATTACTTGATGAAGAGGCTAGTTTGACATGTGAGGAGGAAAATGAGACTGCCTTACTTGTATCGAAACAGAAGAGTTCACATTTAAAGGAAGATGATTGTAGTGAAACCAATAGTGAGAATAAACGTCATCGCTTTGTTTGCTATAACTGTGGCAAAAGAGGACATTTTGACAGACAGTGCCGAGCACCAAAGGAAAGATACAAAAAAAGTCAAGATCAAAATAACACTTTGGCATTCAATGTTGAGTGTATGAGTACATCTCTTCAGAGTGAAGATGATAGTAATATGTGGTTGCTAGACAGTGGTGTGTCAGCTCATATGACGTACAGGAAAGAGTTTTTCAAGGAATTAAATGTTAGTCATTGTAAAGCTGTAACGTTGGGAATGGACATGGAAACAGTAATAAGTAGTGATTGTAACTTGGTGCAGACACCCAAAAGTTCCCTTAAACTGTGGCATGAACGTTTGGGTCATGTAAATGTCAACGTAATGAAAAATATCTTAAAATTGGGGCTGTTAGGTGAAGTTGATGATCCTGATGACAACTTTACATGTGAAGCCTGCTTATTTGGAAAGCAGAGTAGATTTCCATTTCAGTCATCGCAAAGAATAATAACAGCACCAGGTGAAGTAATTTATAGTGATGTCTGTGGTCCAATGACTGAACCATCAGTACAGGGTATGAGATTTTTTGTCTTGTTTAAGGATGCTTATACTAATCACAAAGTCGTATTTTTCATGAGACATAAAAGTGAGGTTTTAGACTACTTTAAAAAGTATAACGCACAAGTTTTTAATAAATTTAACCATAACGTGAAGGTGTTACATACTGATAATGGATTGGAGTATGTTAATAGAGATTTTTCAGATTTTATGTCACGTTTAGGCATAAATCATGAACGCACAGCTCCTTACACCCCACAACAAAATGGGCGCGCTGAGAGAGAACTTAGAACTATTGTGGAAAGTGCACGGTCCATGCTGTATAAAAACAATATTCCAAAGAAAATGTGGGCAGAAGCTGTAAATTGCGCAGTTTATTTGCTAAATAGAGTGCCATCTACTCAAATACCTAAAGAAACTCCGTATGAAAAGTGGCATGGTGAGAAGCCCTCCTTGAAACACATTAGGGTGTTTGGTAGTATTGGATATGTACATGTACCAGATTCATGCAGAACCAAATTAAAATCAAAAAGCAAGAAAATGATTTTGGTCGGATTTGACTCCATGAATTATAGAATGTTTGATCCTGAATCTAAGAAAATAACAATTTCTAGAGATGTTATGTTTGATGAGATGTGTTCAGTTGCTATGTTTTCAAAGGCAGCGAACATTAGATTAGAAGAATCTCTTGACTTAGATGTAACACATTCAATTCCTATACATGCTCAGAATGTAGATACGGAAGTGACTGATTCTTCTTCTGATGATAGTTTGAAAAGTTTAGATTCCGATGAAACTTATGAACCAAGTCAAGAAATACAGAATATTCTAGATACACATATGAGTTTGAGACCAAGAAGAAATAGAGACTATGAAGTAAATAATACTGAGCTATATATACCTACGACCTATGAAGAAGCAATCCACAGTGAAGATTCTAGTGAGTGGATTGAAGCTATAAATGATGAGTTAAACGCACATAAGGAAAATCAAACTTGGATTATAGTTGACAGGACAAGTAAGAAACCAATAACTTCAAAATGGATATTTCAAAAGAAAAGAAGTGAAGATGGTAAATCTCTACGTTATAAAGCCAGGTTATGTGCTAGAGGTTGCAATCAAGTTAAAGGTATTGACTTCAATGATACATTCGCTCCTACAACACGAATGGATTCAATTCGAATTTTACTTAGCATTTCAGCAAAATACAATTATAATATTCGCCAATTAGATGTCAAAACTGCATTTCTTTATAGAACATTAAAAGAAGAAATTTACATGGAGATACCAGAAGGTATAGAAGCTGATTCAGGTAAGGTCTGTAAATTGGTTAAATCTCTCTATGGTCTAAAACAGGCACCTCGCTGCTGGAATCAGTAATTTACAGATATTTTAAAGAAATATGGCTTCAAACAATGTCAATCTGATTATTGTGTTTTTGTGGGATACTCAAATAATGTAAGGGTGTTGTTAGTTTTGTTTGTTGATGACGCGCTGCTTATATCACCTAATGATGAATTATTGGATTCAATAATAACTAGTTTAAAGCAACATTTTAAAGTAAGATTAATGGAGTTACAATATTATGTTGGTTTGGAGATTGTAAAACGGGCTGATTGTATATTTATACATCAAGGTAGCTATATTGAACAACTTATTAACAAATTCAATATAACTAATGCTATACCTACTAAGATACCGGCAGATCCAAATGTTACATTAACGAAAAGCAGTGATAATGCTATTGTTAGGTTTCCTTATAGGGAGGCAGTAGGTTCGTTACTGTATCTGTCATGTGTTACGAGACCAGATATATCCTACGCTGTAAATGTAGTTAGCAGACATATAAATAATCCTAACTCGGAACATGTTTCTGCTGTTAAAAGAATAATTAAGTATTTAATTAATACTAAAAACATGGGTATACGTTACACTGGTAATAGAGAATTAATAGGTTACTCAGATGCTGACTATGCTGGCGATGTAGATACTCGAAGATCAACTACTGGATACTTATATTTAATGAACGGTGGACCAATTACTTGGGCTAGTCAGAAACAACGTACAGTAGCATTATCGACTACTGAAGCAGAGTTCATGGCAGCATGTGAGGCAACTAAAGAATTCCTGTGGATTAAACAATTTTTATTTGATATTGGGGAAACTTGTGATGATAGTGTCAACTTGTGTATTGATAATCAAAGTGCTATCAAATTAATTCATAACCCAGTGTATCATCGAAGATCGAAACATATTAATGTCAAGTATAATTTTATTAGAGAGGTTGTAGAACAGGGTCAGTTACAAATTAAAAATGTAAAAAGTTCTGATCAGTTAGCTGACATTTTTACTAAAGCTTTTCCTATCTAAAGCTTTGAGTTTATTAGAAGTCATATCATGTTTTGTTTGATTTAAATGTGTTCTCAAAGTTATTTGAATTTACGAGAAGTTTTGTTTAATTTAGTATGGATAAGAAAGTTAATGAGAAGATTAATTAGGGCTTATGGTCATGGTTGTTAACTTTGTGTACTTATAATTTTAAGTTTAGGGTGTGTGCTAATAATAGAGTTTTAGGGAGAGTGTTGGATATAAAAACTCTATTGTAATGTATGAAGGCTGCATGCACCTATGTAGGCTTGGTTTGTTTTTCTGTAAGGCCTCTCTGCTCTTGACGTTGTATTTGATAGACGTGTCGAATTACCAGAAAATATATTTTATTTAGTATTCTTATTTGTTTCTATTCTTATCTACAATTTACATCATTAACTCTAACAGTCTTATAAACGGAACGTGTAAGTAGTGACATTTTAGCTACCCACTACCTTGAATTATTTTAATGATTCACTCAGTATACTTATATTATTTAGTCTAAGATCAGAATTATACGATGGATCCAATGATATTTAAAAGTACAGATATGCTACTGAGCTCGCAATCTGAAGACTCGAAAATGTCCTAATCAGGACGTTTTTCGATTAATCCGCGTCAAGTAAGGCGTCGAGCGTGACCGGTGACAAAAAAAAAAACCGTCGTGTGTGTACAGAAAGTATTCCAACTATGACACCAAAGTAACTTGAAGTAATCTATTTACTTAATTTTTACTAGTTTATGTGTATTGTGCTGCCGCTGCGTACGGAACACTTTTTTCGTTGGTTTTGTTAGTGTATGACATATCTATATTTCTAAATATCATTGGATGGATCCCATTACATTTTGAACTCTATTATTAATAATTTCTTAGGTTTTCGCGATCACTATATATTATAATAAAACAAAGTTTAACCGGATTAAATCGCGTATATTATTTAAATTGGTTTTCCTGACGTTTCGAAAGCTATGCAGCATTATCTCTATTATTAAGTTTCAATGCAGAAGCCATACCGTTATGGTTTGTTATAAGTCAGCGCCATAACATCGAATCCAAAATAAAAAATGTGGACTGACTGCAGATTGACTGACTGACTGAAAAAATTTAGACTGACTGTAGATTGACTGACTGACTGAAAAAATGTGAACTGACTGTAGATTGACTGACTGACTGAAAAAATTTGGACTGACTGACTTAGTCTATTATTTATATTTATTTAAATTTTATACTTGGTGCATTATATTCCGCCTAAAATAGGGCATGCAAAACTATGATTATTCAGTGAACCATTTTTGTAAATACTGAAAACGAAACAGCTAATAGCCACAAAATGGATCTTTTTATATTGCATTGTACACACGGCTACACATAAATCTGTACAAATACAGTATAAGCTGACCTCGCATTGTAGGCTTTCCTTACAATGAGAAGTCAGCTTATACTGGAAATGTATAGCTTGATCTGTAGCCGTGCGTACATGCATTGTAATAAAAAAATTATACAACAAACGAACACTAAAAATTATTGGAACACGAAGCAGTCATTCCGATTTTTTTGGAAAAAGTGCCTTTTTAGGGTTCCGTAGTCCTACAAGGAACCCTTATAGTTTCGTCATGTCCGTCCGTCTGTCCGTCTGTCCTAATCACAAAAAGTAACTTTGTGTTATATTGAAATGACACACTTTTTCTTAAATTTAGCTTCTTAAATTCAGCGCTAGGTGGCGCTGTTTGCAAAAACTAAAATAGCAATGATAAATATTTGATTTGATTCGTTTGTAATTAGGAACATAGGAACCCTATAATACTGAGCATGGCCCGACATGCTCTTGCCCGGTTTTTTGATTTAATACAGTTTTGATCTAAGGGTGCGATATTACCTTTCCATACCATGAGCATAGAGACGATCGTCGATCGTATATTTTGTAGCCTTTGATGGCGAAGCGAGCTAAAGGCCCACCTAATGTTAAGCGGCTACCTTTTCCCAAAACAACTGCAATACCACCTAGGCTGTTGCCTAAATGGTACTGCAAATCGCGTTCCCCAAACTGAGACCTAAAGATGGAAACTCTCATTGAATGTGATTGTAATTTAACTTAATATTCCCATTTCGTTTAATATCCCCGGAAGATAAGAAACACTTTACTGCATATAAAATTATTGTGTGTAAAAAAAACGTAAACGAAACAAAATTGCTGTGTAATTCACATTTATTGTTCTGATTTTCAAAGCTGATAAGGATGTGTGTGAAGTGACCTTATGTGGAATGTAGCAGCCACGTGGCACCCCCATCATAAAAAAAAATATTACTCGCTGAATACATCATTTGACGACTGTGGTCTAGTGGTTCGAGTGTCGGACTGCTGATCACGAGAACGGGTTCGATTCCCACAGAACACAAATATTTGTGTGATGAACATAAGTGTTTGTGCTGGTCTGGGTGTTTCTTATGTATTATAAGTATGTATTTAGAAAAAAAAAAGTATATAAGTATCCATTGCCTAGTACCCATATTACAAGCTCTGCTTAGTTTGAGACTAGATGGTGCTGTGTAAAAATGTCCCAAACATATTTATTATTTATCCAAAATTAGTTTTTCACAATTGAAGTACAGGTACTGAGAAACTATTAACTCTGCAATTGTTTAAAAATAATTTCCCTTAACTTAATATTCCCATTTCGTTTAATATCCCCGGAAGGCAAGAAACACTTTACTTCTTATACTACACTGTTTGTAAAAAAATTACGTAAACGAAGCTCAATTGCAGTGTAATTCAAATTTATTGCTCTGATTTTCAAAGCTGATAAAGAAACTGACATTAATTAAAATCTCATGCACTGAAGAATCTGCTGGTAACAACATAGAACATAACAAAACCAGCTCATTACTGTCCTACTGCTAAGCTCGTGCCTCTTCTCAGAATGATAAGAATCCAGGCCTTAGTCCACCACGCTGGCCTAGTGCGGGTTGCGGACTACACACACTATCGAGGACTGTATGGAGCAGATCTCAGATGTGCAGGTTTCCTCACGATGTTTTCCTTCACCGTTATGGCAAGTGTTAATCAAATTCCGATCCGCACATGAAAGCGAAAAGCCGGAGGTGTGGGCCGAGTTTGAACTCAGACTCTCCTGCATGGAAGGCAAGCTTTCAAACACTAGGCTATCACTTCAACAACATACACAACAACATATTATACAACATGTCTGGCATTGTGGTGCCGGACAGTACGGGGTGGTGCCGGACATGAAGAATTGCACCACCCTATGTCTTCTCATGGGTGTCGTAAAAGGCGACTAAGGGATTCACCAGAGGATGGGTAGCAGAGTTCTCTGAGTAATTAACCAACCTACAAAAATACAATTTTAGTGACTGCGTCCAAATCAGCACTGATAATCAACAAAAACACTTTGGTACCTCTATTTAGATTTCTATGGCCTCCCCCAAGCATTGCCACAACACCTACCCACGCTGCGCCTTCCAGTATGCGGTCGCCACTCCAGAACTTTACAACTCCATCGGCCATCCGTTCTGCGAGCAAAATGCCCCGCCCACTGCCACTGTGTGCCTGTGTTCAACTTAATATAAAATTTACTTTGTTTAACAAGCTCCGGTTCCCACCTGAACAAGTAATAATATTGATAAGCGATAGTGTTGAGAAACAATGTAAGCGTTTCCGTATATCTTATCCGTCCATCGCGGATATAAAATGATTGCCAGCCGTCAATGTTTATAGACTGGTGTGACCTTTAGATCGCTACATGTGTTAAATATGAGCTTCTGCTTGAGACTGTATTTCCCGACTACTTTCTTGGAATTCAACAGCCGGCAAAGGTCTACGAATGAACGTGCGTCTACATAAAACAAAAACAGTTGAAAGGGCATCAAATTATATTTCATCATCATCGTCATCATTTCAGCCGAAAAACGTCCACTGTTGGACACGGGCCTCCCCCAAGAGGGGGGATATGCTATAATCGCCACGCTTGGCAGGTGGGTTGGCGATCGCAGTTGGTTGGTTAAATACTCAGAGAACGCTGCTGCTCCTCTCGTGAATCCCTTAGTCGCCATAAATTATATTTAGGGAGAGCAAATAGCTGCTCTTGGCAAACTTCGCTGAGTCTTCTCGTCGCCTATACCGCAAAGTTTGAAGACGAAGGTCTTCAACCAGTGCGTCCTATCGTCATGACTTACGGTGCCGATACGTGGACACTGACAGTTGGGCTAGTCCACAAATTCAAAGTCGCTCAGATAACTATGGAGCGAGCTATGCTTGGAGTTTCTTTGAAGGATAAAATCCATAACGAGATTATCCGGAGAAGAACCGGAGTGACCCACATAGCTTGTAGGATCAGTAAGCTGAAGTGGCAGTGGGCTGGCCATGGGTCTTTCGAAGGACCGACGGCCGCTGGAGCAGACGAATCCTTGAGTGGAGACCGCGAATCGGCAAACGCAGTGTAGAGCGCCCCCCCTCCCCGCCAGGTAGACCGACGACCTGAAGAAGATGGCTGGGGGAGACTGGATGCGGAAGGCAGAGGACCGAGTATTGGGGCGCAACTTGGGTGAGGCTTATGTCGAGCAGTGGACTGGAAAAGGCTGAGTTCATGATGATGAAATAGCTGCTCTTGATTATTTGGACACAACTAAAGGAGCATAAGATACAGGATATCCTAGTTTAGGAGACAGAGTTTCACTAATTGCTCTTACGTTTTGACTATTGTATCCAGATTGTAAAAATGTTTATTGTTCTTATTATGTTGGTCTGCGAGTGTTTGTATTGCAACAATTTCTATGTGTACCATAATAACTTTAACTTTTTTCGCGATTTCAGGTTTGGTCCTATAGTAAAACTGATTCATAGTGATGAGTATAATGACCCCTTAAGAGGTTTAGTATAAACTAAGAATAAGGTTGTATAAGTATTTGACTTAAAATTTAATATAAAAACTTAATTTAATTGAATAATAATGTATTTCTAAAATTATTTTTAAAATTATTTATACTATTCTAATTACGTATTTGATGTTCTTGTTAGTATTAATTTAAAATAAGAGACTGTACTTAACAACTAACTTATAACTATGGGTGAATTTGCCTGAAATAAAATGATTTTATTTATTTATTTTATTTTTATAAAAAACATTACCCATTATAAAGACAGTTGAGTACCAAGGTTCTGATTATATCTAAATGAGGAAATTACTCTATTTATTAATTTTCAAAAGCAGCTCAGAATTAAAGATATTCAGAAACTAGCAAAACTGGACATCGTATTCGAGATCAAAAGCTAGTTTGTATAATAAATACCAGATCCTAATACCCCCACTAGACCTCACTCAGTCGCAATTTTTTGAGTCAACCTGTCGGGATGACTGTTGAATAAAAAAGAACCGTAAAACATTCAGTATATTAATGTCAGTCAAATTTTCAGGCTTACTTAAAAGTTGGTAGGCGCTATATATTATATGCGCTCGACGCGAGCGAAGCTCAAACGTATCCGCGCACGCGCAAAGTGAGACGCGTTTTGTGCAGTGTGAGCTATAGGGAAATAATATGCAGTGTATGTGCTAGTCAAGCGAAGGAAAAATGGTGAGTTTCATGACTTATTTCCTGTTTCTATTTTGTAATAGTGATTTCGTTTTAAATAGTGCGAAAAAAGTTTGCGAAAAAGTTCAAGTTTTATAATTTAGTTAACTTTGCTAAAATAATGGACAAATAAAAGTTTAATTTCGGAATATCATATTTAAGTTTAATACTAAGTACTATGTGACGACAACTTTGACTTTGTTTTGCTTTATGCTGTGGAAAATAATGTGAAAAGCTTTTCCTTTTGTTTCTTAACAAATTGAAAAATAAAAACAGTTTATTACAATGACCTTGCATACTTTGCTCGTAAGTTAAGTCTTGTATTGTATGATAAAACATGAAATATTTGCCATTTCAGTATTTTTAAATAAAATTTATTTTATTTTCGATAAACAACTACATATTATAATTATTCAATGCCATCATACATAATTCCAATCAAATTAGCAAAATTGCCAATATTTGGCAACAAAAACTGCGAAATTGTGACAGTTTCCAAACGTTTTTCCCTATAAATATTACATTAGCATTATTTTTGTGTGATATTGAATGTCATAATCATAATACACACATTCCTAATCTATGCCAATATATTCGCTTTATAGTGTTAAATCGTAAAAATTGATTTATTGAGTTATGCAAAAGATTTCGCACATTTTGTTTGACCGCTCATAATATCTTTAGCTACGTACTCATTTTACTCATATTTCATGTAACTTTAGTACATACATAGTGTACTAATAATTATGCCATGGTCTGTAGGTTCGTTATATGTAGGTACTCAACCAAGTTGTATGAACGAGATTTCTGAAGGATAGATGCCATCAACTGAATATGATAATCATGATTTGATGAGGCTATTGTAGCCCAAAAGTGGACAAAAGTTTTTCTTTGAAAAACTAATAAAAATATCAAATTATCTATATATATATAAATGAATCCCTATTTCCCTTGGTCACGGCATCACGCGTGAACGGCTGGACCGATTTCGCTAATTCTTTTTTTGTTGTGTTTGTTATTGTCAGGAGAAGGTTCTTATGAGGAAAATTAAAATATTTAAGAATACTTAACCACCATATTAAATTTTCTAATGATTTTCTAATATAACCTTATGGCGTTTGACATAACATTGACAAAATGAGCGCAAAATAAAAATAAAACAATGTAAAAAACACACACCTACGTAAAAAAAATTAGTATCGTTTAAAACAAATGCTTTGGTCGGAGTTTTATATTGATAAAATACATCACTACATAGTATAAAACAAAGTCGCTTCTCGCTGTCTGTCCCTATGTATGCTTATATCTTTAAAACTACGCAACGGATTTTGATGCGGTTTTTTTAATAGATAGTGATTCAAGAGGAAGGTTTATATGTACATTCTGTAGTATATTTAGTGTCAACATTGCACCCGTGCGAAGCCGGGGCGGGTCGCTAGTTTAAAATAAAATACTTTTCATGAAGAAAAGAGTTTCGGTCAAGCTTAGACGCTGAATATGTTACATGTTAAGAAGATCATGACAACCTAAATAATTACTATTTTCAACGTGATATCAGAACCAACTAGCTCACTAAATCATAGATAGTTAAATAACAGTAAATAGTAATTAGGGTGCGACGCTGTTACAAGCAAAATAGTGAAGCTACAAAGATGCGCATGCGCCGGAGGACAAAGTTACGCAACGAAGGCCGCCGCGCAAAGGTCACATCCACCGAACGACAGATTCGACCGGTGTTAACTGAAATTATTCGTATTGTAGCATAAAAATAATAATTTAAACGATGATGACAAATATTATAATTCATCATCTAATTGGTATTGTAGTAATTATAATGAGTCTAGTTTTCCGTTCTTATAAAATATAACTGAAAATTGGGGAAAATCCTTTTTCTTAGGAAGAAAGTTAATGTAGTAGGTACTATTCATTTATGAAAACAAATACAGTATCGATGTTAACGAATTCTTCTACAGCATTTCTGCATAATTATGTCAACAAATTAATTATGTCAACAAATAATTTTAATAACATAGACAGACATTTTAAAATGGATTTTATGTGTTCAGGCAGCGGTAACTTTGAAACGGCGGCTTTAAAAAAAATATTATACAATATTTCATTACTAAATAACTGCCCAGTGTTTGTTTAAATTAATGATATATTTAAAAATACAACAAATTTATTTTTAAATAAGTTTGAAGTCAAAGAAAATTAATTAAACTTAAATAAAATTTCACGTAATTTTTACAAGCGATTCGTAAATCAATATGTCAGCAGCCCGTCATGACTTATGCAGTGATCTTTGACCCGATACGTAACATATTGTAGTAAAGTTTACTGAACGTAACTTCAAATGTTGCCGACACACTTTATATTGAGAGATGTAGCGTGAGATCAGCTTGCCTGATTAAGATACAATACAATACAAAAATACAAAGGTTTATTTCATCAACACAATATAGGTAACATTAGTTGGTGATTGGAGCCTCCTTTTAAGCAAATAATGCCTGTATTAGGAGACTCCGCTCTTCAATAGATAGCTTAAATAACTTATTAAAATATAATTTTAATTTATTTATTTATTTATCTTTATACATATTAATTATTATGATATTGTATATGTGTGGGGGTGTGTTCAAGTGAGGAATGCATGTGTGTGTGGTGGATGGAGTGTGTGTGGTGGATGGGGTGTGTGAGAGTGTATGTTGAGGGTTTTTAGTGAGTTATGTCATATATTGTAGGAGTGCACCTATGTTTACTTGTCTATGAATTTTCATTCAAATAAACTGTTTACAAACAAATATTATAGTTTTTATTTCTGTTAAATTTTGCGCTTGCGTGCTCTGTCCTGCGCTTTCCGCAACCAGCGGATTTCCGCGCATTTTACATTTATTTTATTATAATTAAAAGTAATATTTACAAATTTACTTGACACTAATAAATACAAAACTTTGGTTTAATCATTCAGTGTCATCAATTCACTATCTTGTATTTGCGTCATGTGTTGTCACTTTTGATGTACTAACTGTCTTCCTTCCCTTGACCACTATTCGGTTCTATTACTACCGTTGCACCACATTAAAATATGTAAAATTATACCAACTTAGTCATTTAATGACACACCAGTTCCATATTTTTTCATGGTCACAGGCCATAATGTAATCTTTGCTCTTATGGCATCTTATTACTTCATCAATGCTGAGTGAACGAACATCCTGCATGCCTACGTTATTTTATATTTATTTATGCAAATAAACAACTTCTATGTTTAATCTCAGGTCAAATAAATCCTTTGTTTGGACAAAGGAATTTTTAAATCGATCAAAGTGATATCACGTTTAATATTTGTATATTTAAATAATAACCACATCCCAAGGTTCTGTCTTACGTAAACAATGCCTCGTGTCAGTCACTCCTTAAACAAAAAATTACAAATTTGACATGAATCAAACTAAATAAAACCGTTTAAAAAACAAAGGTTTCCTTAAATTCTATAGACATTAATCTGCAATTATTGTACATGTCCATTACATACTAGAGTCTGCCGTCTTACCGCATTATTGCGTACTAGCTCTTTAGACACAGTAGTGATTGGTTGACAAGAATGCCAACAACCAATCGCATCACTCGACATTGTGATAAAAAAAAAATGCTTTGATAAACTTTTCCGAAGCTGAGGTTTCAAACAACGAGTCATTATTCAATTTTAATAATTTAAAAAACGAATTCAGAGTTTTATGTTTTTTTTTTGTAGTAGTCTAGCATCTCGAAACTGATGAAGCGCCTAATATTTGTATATTTAAATATCAAACCACATACCAAGGTTGTGCCTTACGGCTTACGTAAGCGGCTTGTCATTGGCCATTCAAGAATTTCATTAATTAAAACATAGTTAAGTTATATGTTTCTGTATAAGGTTTCATTATATTTTTTCTTGGTATGAACATCGGTAAATACGATGTAATTATCAGATTAACTACTGTACTGTCAGCAATTAAAGTCTTCGCTTATAAGTGCGTGTTTTGCATAGTGTATAGACCAGTCGCTCATTATGGAAGATTAAAACGGTTATTATATTTGTAATCGTTATAGTATTTTTCAATTATTATTGATATTTTAGTAGTAGTAGAGCTCCTTTGTGAAAGAGCTCGTCTGGGGAAGTACTACCACCGTACCTACTTCTCCGCCAAATAGTGATGCTTGCATTGCTGTATTTCGATCTGAAGGGTACGGGTGCCGGTAAAATTACAGTCACATGAGACTTTCCATCTTCATGTCTCAGTTTGGCGAACCGACTTGCGGTACCATTTAGGCAACAGCCTAGGTGGTATTGCAGTTGTTATGGGCAAAGGTAACAGCTTAACATCAGGTGGGCTATAGGCTCGTTTTGTCATCTTATACAATAAAAAAAATACTTACACTAGATTAAGTTGTGACTCGACAAGGGTATTTTTGGTTTTTAAATAAATTCTGTGAGACCTAATAAAATTTAACTAAATATGTTATTATGGTTTGGTTAAGTAAATTTTGGCGTAACTGGGTCCAGATTTTTATACGGCATAGGATGGTGATGGATGGCGGCATAGTGTTATTTGTTTTTTTTTATTAGGAAGTTCTCAGTAGCAGCCCGGAGTCTGGATTTGTGCCCGGTCAATGGCAATAGGCTTGCCCCCTATTACATGGGACTATAACATAACTGGCGAAATGTGGGTGTACTATCACACCTCTACCTACCCCTTCGGGGAAATACAGGCGTGACGTTATGTTATATTGTGTTATGTTAGGATGGCGAAACGAGGTAAAGGTTCACCTAATGATAAGTAGTTGCCCTTAGCAAATTGCGTTTGCCAAACTGAGACATGAAGTGAAATGGAATGTCTCACGCGATTGTTATTTCACCGGCACCCGTACCCTTCGCATTGGAACACAGCAATGCAAGCATCACTGTTGGGGTAGAAATAGGTACGGTGGTAGTAATTTCCCGAACGAGCTCTTTTAGAGAGAGCTCTACTAATAACTTAAATAAGTACCATGTATTTGCGAGAAGAGAATCACTAGCGAGAAGTATCAGTAAAAGATTACATTTAAAAAACCGGCCAAGAGCATGTCGGGCCATGCTCAGTATTATAGGGTTCCTTAAGTAGGTGTAATTACAAACGAATCAAATCGAATATTAATCATGGCTATACTTTTTTAGTTTTTGCAATAATCGGCAGTATTCGCGACTCAGAGCGTGTTGTTAGTAGCGCCATCTAGCGATAAATTCAAGAAGCCAAATTGAAGAAGTGTGTTCAACATAACACAAAGTTACTTTTTGTGATTTTTTCAAATAGAAAGTAACTAAAGGAGCATTATTTGCTAATATAATTTTTCTCTAAGGTCAATGACCTTTGAACTAGGACGTTTTAAGTATTTTTCAGTTTTCTCTCTATAACTCAAAAAATTATAATCACATTATACTCGAAATAATTTTAAAAGAGAGTTTTCACAAAGGTCTATCAATGTGGAAGTTTATAACTTTCTACGTTGCATAGTTTAGAAATGGCAGGGGGGGGACACATTGCAAGCCACTTTGGCGCGCTATATTTCGCAGATGGTACACCTGATAAAAAAAGTGGTGTATGAAACATTACCTTCATTTTAGTAGACCTATTCATTGATACCCCACACGAGGGGGAGCAGCGAAAAAAATTTTTTCATCTCCATTTCACATATATGGACGCCACCCCTAAAATACGTAAAAACTTTTTTTTTATTCTTTTAAAATTGAGATCTATAAGTAGACTATTTTTTAACAAAATTTCATTTACTTATATTTATAACTGTAGAAGTTATTAAGCTGTAAAGGATTAGGACAGACGGACAGACGGACAGACGGACAGACGGACAGACGGACAGACGGACAGACGGACAGACGGACAGACGGACAGACGGACAGATGGACAGACGGACGGACATGACGAAACTATAAGGGTTCCTTGTAGGACTTCGGAACCCTAAAAATGAAACATAAACGCAGTAAAACTGAATAGATTTCACGCACTAAAACAGCCACAAACCAATAAAATTGAATTGGTTGCATCCCAGGTTGCGCCCACAGAATGCGTTTCAATAAACCATAACGATTTACAATAAAATAAGGTTACGCCAAGACAACCAGAAACACTATAATTGTGAGTGTTCGACGGCAGCCGTAGGTACGTGTAATGTAGCAGGATTCGTTCAAGGGACTTTGTCAACAAAATGTATCACCAGGAAGGATCGTGACTGTACATGTTGATTGATCGGCAGGACTTTAGTCATCACGCATGGAAGATACTTAACCATAACAAACCGTTGCAAGGCATTCCTAGTTCACGAAATCGTACTTCGAAAGTACCACCCAGTACCATCTAATCCAACTATCTTATATACATGCTGAAATTTAAATCGCTTGTTTCCCGAAAAAGGGTCATTGTACTCATCATTCTGAACAACTTTTACTATGGGACCAACACTGAAATCGCGAAAACAAAAATCAGGTGGTCCCTACATTTTATCGATTTAAGTGAACACAGCGAAGCGGGGTCGCGGCAGACCACGCAGGAGATGGAGAGACGAGCTCGATGTCTTTCTTGATGACAGCTGGCAGGAGGCGGCACAGAACCGCGATAGATGGAAGGAATTGAGGGAGGCCTTTGCCCAGCAGTGGGACAGTACAGGCTAACGAAAAAAAAAAAAAAAAAAAAAAAAAAAAAAGTGAACACAAATGTAGGGACCAACTGATTTTTTTTTCGGGAAATAAGTGATTCAAATTTCAGCATGTATATTTTTCTATGACCTATATTATACTAAGTTTCTATCAACAAAGCAGGTGTTACCGAAACCAATTCCTAAATAAACAAAGGCTTGTAATCTAAATATCCTACAATTCTTCATTGTTAAATGAAACAAAACAGTATTTTTTTTCAGCAAATATTTTTATAAACAATAGAACTAGAGGAATGTTGCGTACGTCTGTTATTTCTCTATGTTGCTGTTATGTATGGGCTAAGTTATAAAGTGATAGCGATTATGGAAGGTATAAGAACTTCTTGTAAAGTATTGCAAATGTAACTATAATACTCAATCAGTAATAATCTATAAGTAAAAGGCGTCAGTCTGCAATAAAATTACTTTAGAGACAAACCTAAAAATTAACAATTACATATATTGCGGAAGGCTGCATTTCCCAGTTGTGTAATATGCAGAAGATGTGCAGCATTTGCTAATGGATTGTGTGAAAAAAAAAAGACAAAGAGAATCCGTGATGAAAGAACTAAGATATGCAGTACCTTTGTGCTCAAGTGTTTGTTCTGTATGTTTTCTATAATAAAATGTGTTGTGTGTACATAAATAAATAAAAAATAAATAAACTAAAATTTAATTCATTAGATATTGGGCTGCTAAACTATTGTGTGGTTTACTGCTTAGTCAGTGATTTTATTCTTCTTCCTGTTAATTTTTAACAAATGTGTACGTGTTAGACAGTGTATAAGGTACTATGGGGCAATTTAATAATAAACATACAAAAATGGATTTGGAATTCCAATTGTAATTTTGTCTGATCTTGAATCGTACTCATGACCTCAAAGATGCATTCGTGTGTTACCACCATTAGGCAAATGAGGAGATTATCAATATAAATCATGTTAACACTACTCAAAATGCTAAGCTAAAGGTCGAAGCATGTTAAAACTTAATAAATAAATAGCTGTACACCAATGCCGTATATTTATAACATAATTTATCATAAATAAATAGTATTTTAAGAACAAATATGTATTGGTTATTAGTCTTTTTCAAGACGAAGGTTTGTTTTGATTACACAATGTTGTAAGCGCCGTATGAATAATTACCAGAATTAACATTTTTTTACTACGAATGCATCAGATTTGTATATTGAATTTATTTATTAGTTTGATTGGTAGATATTTACGCCTTGAACTGTAACATGATCCTGCAATCAATACCACGATCGTTCGTGGTGACGTCATAATACTACAATGTTTTACCTGATTTTTTGTCCTATCTCTCAAACTTAAAATCTATACTACAATAAAATGTCACTACAGTCGTGTAATACGGCCCATTTTTTACATAGAACTAATAAGACTCACTGACTCTTATAACTTGGGCCACAATCTATGCAATGTACGCACATCGCGTCCTACTGTAGAGATGCAACGACAGATTGTTTTGTGTGCTGTGCTTTGTTTAGCCACCTGACATCGTACACTCGTGTTAGCAAGTGGTTGGAACTATTCATTTTATTGTAAGTTCGATGAAGAACCGCCATTGAGATAGAGTGGAGATCGCGAATTTGCAAACGTAGGGTAGGACGCACTTAGTCTCAGAGGAGCGATGTTATTTGCAAGGTGGATGGTAGCAACTGGGTGCGAGTGGCTGAGGATCGATGTCAGTGGCGTGTAATTGGAGAGGCCCATGTCCAGCAGCTGTAGGCTACTATATACTGGTGATGAACATATTTTGTTTTTTGTTTTTTTTTTGTTTTTTATTGTTCCGTAGTCCTACAAGGAACCCTTATAGTTTCGTCATGTCCGTCCGTCTATCCGTCTGTCCGTCTGTCCGTCTGTCCTAATCCTTTACAGCTTAATAACTTCTACAGATATAAACATAAGTAAATGAAATTTTGCAAAAAAGTAGTCTAGCTATAGATCTCAATTTTAAAGGTATAAAAAAATCGTAATTACGTATTTTAGGGTTGGCGCCCATACATGTGAAATGGGGATGAATTTTTTTTATCGCTGCACCCCCTTGTGTGAAGTATCATTGAATAGGTTTACTAAAATGAAGGCAATGTTTGATACGTCACTTTTTTATCAGGTGTACCATCTGTGAAATACAGCCCGCCAAAGTGGCTTGTAATGTCCCCCCCCCCCCAGCCATTTCTAAACTATGCAATGTAGAAACTTATAATCTTCCACATTGATAGACCTTTGTTAAAACTCTCTTTTAAAATTATTTTGAGTATAATTTGATTGTACATTTTTGAGTTATAGAGAGAAAACTGAAAAATACTTAAAACGTCCTAGTTCAAAGGTCATTGACCTTAGAGAAAAATAATCTTAGCAAATAATGCTCCTTTAGCTACTTTCTATTATAAAAAAATCACAAAAAGTAACTGTGTTATATTGAAATGACACACTTGAAATGACACACACGCCATCTAGCGGCTAGTAACAACACTCTCTGAGTCACCAATGCTGCCGTCTATTGCATCTGGCACTTTATAGCGCCATCTAGCGGCGGCTACTAACAACACTCTCTGAGTCGCCAATGCTGCCGTCTATTGTAAAAACTAAAATAGCCATGATTAATATTCGATTTGATTTGTTTGTAACACCTACTTAAGGAACCCTATAATACTGAGCATGGCCCGACATGCTCTTGGCCTCTTTTTATAGTTTAGGATGGTGAAACGAGCTAAAGGCCCACCTGATGTTAAGTGTTTACCTTTGCCCATAACAACTGCAATACCACCTAGGCTGTTGCCTAAATGGGACCGCAAGTCGGTTCGCCAAACTGAGACATGAAGATGGCAAGTCTCATGTGATGAAAATGACGTGACAATGAAGATTTTACATAAAAAATATAGTAGGTATTTGAAGAATTGACGATTGTTAAGAATTGATGTATTGTTCAGAAGTTTGTTGAAGCTAGACGTGGGATAAGAAATAACTGACAAGTGACAGCTTGAAGGATCTGATAACATGAAATAATTATATCGTAGCAAGTTGAAATGTTGACGTGGCATTTAGAAAATATTCATAAAAACCGGCCAAGAGCATGTCGGGCCATGCTCAGTATTATAGGGTTCCTTAAATAGGTCTAATTACAAACGAATCAAATCGAATATTAATCATTACTATTTCAGTTTTTGCAAACAGCGCCACCTAGCGTTAAATTTGAGAAGTGTGTCATATCAATATAATACAAAGTTTCTTTTTGTGTTTTTTTTAAATAGAAAGTAACTAAAGGAGCATTATTTGCTAATATAATTTTTCTCTAAGGTCAATGACCTATGAACTAGGACGTCTTAAGTATTTTTCAGTTTTCTCACTATAATTCAAAAATGTATAAAAATAAAGATAAAGATATATTTATTTGCAAAAACATGTGTAGATAATAATCACAATATACTCGAAATAATTTAAAAAGAGAGTTTTTATAAAGGTCTATCAATGTGGAAGACTATAAGTTTCTACGTTGCATAGTTTAGAAATGGCAAGGGGAGGGACACATTGCAAGCCACTTTGGTGGGCTATATTTTGCAGATGGTACACCTGATAAAAAAGTTATGTATGAAACATTACCTTCATTTTAGTAGACCTATTCAATGATACCCCACACGAACAGCAGCGAAAAATAAATTTTCTTCCCCATTTTACATATATGGGCGCCACCCCTAAAACACCTTATCAAGATTTTTTTTTTATTTTAAAATTGAGATCTATATCTAAACCATTTTTTAACAAAATTTCATTTACTTATGTTTATAACTGTAGAAGTTATTAAGCTGTAAAGGATTAGGACAGACGGACTGACGGACAGACGGACGGACATGATGAAACAATAAGGGTTCCTTTTAGGACTACGGAACCCTAAAAAGGACAAAGGTAATGTTATACAGTATTTAGTAATTTTTATATACCTTTTAAATAACAGAGGAAACGTGATTTGATTATTTCCACTTTATTTCTTATTATCTAAGGTTTATTATAAGGCCTAGACCTTTGAATTATATTATCAACGCGTGAAGTTCTTCATTAAATCGGTTTCTGTGAAATAACATTAATATTATGTCGGTAAAATAACATAAAAAATATTTTTTGCCCAAAAAATAAAATAAAAACTTATTCAAAACTTGTTATTACAAATTAATAATGTTGACCGCAGCCAATTAATAATTTAAATACATGTTCCTTGTTTTTGAAATGAATTTAATACGGTTGTTGAACCGAATGGTAAATAATAACATACCTACTTCATAAGTTTTATTAAAACAATCACAAAACATATTATTACTATAACATTTATTTCGACGACGTCTGTGGTCTAGTGGTTCGAGGGTCGGACTGCTGATCACGAGGTCGAGGGAGGGTTTGATTCCCACAGGATACAAATATTTGTGTGATGAACATATAAGTGTTTGTGTGGATCTGGGTGTTTCTTATATATTATAAGTATGTATTTACAAAATAAAGTAAATAATTCTTATATCCATTGTCTAGTACCCATAGCACAAGCTCTGCTTAGTAAAGGGCTAGATGGTGCTGTGTAAAAATGTCCCAAAGGTATTTATTATTATTATTTATTTCAATTTATCACAATATTTGACTTTTTCACTAATAATTAAATAAAAATTTAATAAAATAATGTGTAGGATGTTTTTTTACTATCTTTTAATATAGGAAGGTGAAACGAGCTAAAGGCCTTCATTTACAATTTCTTTATTTGTACAAAACGAAAAAAAGTAAAGTAAAGTTCAGGAGTGGCGACCGCGTACTGGAAGGCGCAGCGTGGGTAGGCCCCCCACAAGGTGGACCGACGACCTGGTGAAGGTCGCGGGAATCCGCTGGATGCGGAAGGCACAGGACCGGTCGTTGTGGCGATGTTTGGGGGAGGCCTATGTCCAGCAGTGGACGTCTTTCGGCTGAAATGATGATGATGATGATGATGTACAAAACGACTGCAGTAGGTACCTCCTAGGCTGTTGCCTAAATGTTATTAAGAGTCGGTTCGCCAAACTGAGACATGAAGATGGGAAGTCTCATGTGATTGTAATTTTACCGGCACCCGTACCTTTCACACCGAAACAAAGTAATTCAAGCATCACTGTTTGATGGCAGAAGTAGTTACGGTGGGTTTGTGATTGTGAATATTATTTTCTCGAAATATTTTTATTCTGAACACTATTGGTCGCGATTGTACCTGTGAGTGGCGCAAACCAGTAGCGTCTCTGACACGTTATGAAATTCTGATTGGCAGTTATGCACAAAAGCGGAAAGTTCGACTTATTGTATTTAGCTATTCCAGTTTTTCTTACTTAAGTCTTGTGTTTACCACTGTATTTGTCAATTGAACCACTTGTGGAATACTGAATAGTGTTTCTAGGTAATGATGTTTCATGCCACAGACAGTAAAAAATATAGACGAAGTGATGCGAAAAATCATAGTGAAGCCAATAAACACATAGGTACACCTGAAATATATTTGTTTTTGGCGTTGCTTACTGGACGATGCCGCTAAATGTGCGTACTGAGACTACTGAGAGCGATGAGCATGGATTGATGTGCATGTGTGTGTGTGTACGTTGGTTTGTACACGAAGGAGCACGGTGTTGTTGGTTTCACTATTATTGTTCGCAGCACTTTGTTTTGTATGTTTGTGTTTCATGCAATGATATTTAAAAGTAAAGATATAATACTAGCGCGCGCAATCTGAAGACTCGAATACGTCCTAATTGTGACAAAATAAAAAGCTTTTAGTCCGCGTTAAGTAAGGTGCCGTGCGTGACCAGTGACAAAAAAAAACAAATATCCGTCGTGTATGTACAGAAAATGTACCAATTATGTCACGAAAGTAACTAACTTACTTTTTAATAGTTTATGTGTATGTATGCTGTCGCTGCGTACGGATATATTTTCGTTTCTTTTGTTAGGGTATAACATATCTGTGCTTTTAAGTATCATTGGTTTCATGGTTATTACTTATTTATTTATGAACTAGCCGATGCCGATGCCGCGTCTTCGCCCGCGTTTTTTCGGCTTTTTACAGAAATATACTAAAGATTCATCCTGCGAGAACTGTTTATTTTCCCGGGATAAAAAGTTGCTTGTATATTAATCTAGGTTGTGGTATATTCGTATTCCAAATTTTATCTAAATCCGTTCAGTCGTTTCAGCGATATTGAATGACATACAAACAAATATCCATACTTTCGCATTTATAATACAAGTAGGATGAATACGTAGGAACATATTTAAAAAAAAACTATGAATAGAGCTAGTCTTGATTTGCCATGCTTTTAAAATGCATCACTAACCGACTTCAAAAAAAGGAGGAGGTTATGTATACGGCGGGGTTTTTTTTAAAATTGCTAACGTAATTAAAATGTTCTATGAACATAAAGTATTCCGTGATATGTTCAACATCTTAATTAAGCATGATGTATTTCCTACTAAAGTAATACCTATGTATGTATGTACATAAACAACAATAAATCAAGTTTTTCGTCTAAAGTTAGGAATTTTACTTAGCTGATTGTATCTACTACAAGTTAATTTATTACTATTGCAGTAAAATAAACCTAAGGAAACAAAGCCTATACCACAAAGTTTGAAGACAAAGGTCTTCAACCAGTGCGTCCTGCCAGTCATGACTTACGGTGCCGAGACGTGGACACTGACAGTTGGGCTAGTCCACAAATTCAAAGTCGCTCAGCGAGCTATGGAGCGAGCTATGCTTGGAGTTTCTTTGAAGGATAAAATCCGTAACGAGATTATCCGGAGAAGAACCGGAGTGACCGACATAGCTTGTAGGATCAGTAAGCTGAAGTGGCAGTGGGCTGGCCATGTCTGTCGAAGGACCGATGGCCGTTGGAGCAGACGAGTCCTTGAGTGGAGACCGCGAGTCGGCAAACGCAGCGTAGGGCGCCCCCTGCCAGGTGGACCGACGACCTAAAGAACGTGGCTGGGGGGGACTGGATGCGGAAGGCAGAGGACCGAGCGTTGTGGCGCAACTTGGGAGAGGCCTATGTCCAGCAGTGGACTGCGATAGGCTGAGTTGATTGATTGAAACCTAAGGAATGTATGTTTCAACATTGCTTAAAAATTATCATAATAACATAATCAGCTTACTATTGTCCCACTGCTGGGCACACTCCTCTTCTTCGAATGAGAAAGTTAAGGTCTTAGTCCACCGCGCTGGCCTAGTGCGGGTTGGCGGACTACACACAACATCGAGAACTGTATGGAGCACTCTCAGATGTGCAGGTTTCCTCACGATGTTTTCCTTCACCGTTAAAGCAATTGATGATCAAATTCTGATCCACAAATGAATTCAAAAAGTCAGTGCTGCGTGCCTTCTCTCCGATTTAGAATACATTCAATAAGCAGTTGTCGACCGTTTCGGTTTGTTATCTCGTTTCGTTTACGATTCACTTAACGAGAGAAAAAGAGATAACAAACCGAATCTGTCGACGATTGCTTATCGAAGAAGTTCCGAATCGTGGAGCTGGTTCGAATTAAGACCTTTGTCATAAGCTGAACCATGCCACAACGGTTTGGAATTAACATTTCTTGTTGATAGTAATATGTACAAATTACAATTTCACAAATTTTCAATTTTACAATTTCATAACATAACATCATGCCTATATTTATATTTCCCCGAAGGGGTAAGCAGAGGTGAAAAAAAAAAAATTGCGAAATGTGGCTGTTACTACATAGTAACAGCCACATTTCGCCATTTTTTTTTTTTTTCCTATTTCATATCTATCCATATTTATTTGATTAAAGAATTGTCAATAAAATTAGATTACTAACTTTAAAATTATTTACATTAGTATGAATAATCAATTTGCAATCCAATATAATAAAAAATATTACATGTTATGAGATAAGTGAATTATAATTATTTATAACTATTATTATAATGTAATTGTTATGGAACCTATTATTTATTAGTATGTTGCTGTGCCGTTACCGGGTTTCATGTTGAAACCATATAAGTACCTTTTTTTTTTTTGTTTTTTTGTTTTCGAGTGGAAATCCTCATGGATACCCTCCGTCTGGGGAGGGCGGAGGGTTATGTCGGACTCTTACCGACTAAAACCACACGGTGGCCATCCTCTGCACAAAATAGAGGAGCTCTGGGAACTCCAGTAGACCGCGCCGGTGCCCCTCCAGTGCTACGCCTTTGGCACGTCCCGGGGAAACAACAAGGTTTCCCCAACAGCAGCACGTGACCACCACGTGCTGCTGTCCTCCCCAGGGTCGCTCAGGACTTATAAATGTAACACCTATGTACACATGAATGCAATAAAAGTTTTGAGTTTGAGTTTGAATTTTGTATTTATTTATCATTAGGCACAATAGAAAATCTATTATTTGCATGGCCGATCGGCCATTTCACGAGCACTTAAACTTACCAGTTAAAATTAAACCTGAACCCCAAATGCGAGATTTTTCCTCAAGAAAACGTAACTAACACGTTTGTGAATTGAGTAGAAAATGAATGAAAACAGAAAGCTTAAGTCACTTTTCGCACGGGGCGTTTTTATGTTACCATTTTTTACTCGATAAACAAACGTGGTAGTTAAATTTTCTTGTGGCAAAGAATTTACTTATTCCATAGTGTACCCATAGTTCTGTACCAGTAGTACAGTTTTTGAGACATATGATATTGTTTTTGGGGCCTAAGGCCCGGCGCATATTGAACCCAAAAAAAAACTCAGCACAAGGCCAGACAGTGCGTTTATATCTTTTGTTCGCAAAAGCGTCCCTCGTGGCGTTGGATTAGAATGACATTTGACTAAAATACGGAACGCATAAATCCTCAATTCATTTATTGCACTCCACAAGTATTTATACATACATACATACATATTATCACGCCTGTTTCCCATTGGGGTAGGCAGAGACTATGGATTTCCACCTGCTACGATCCTGACACACCTCTTTCGCTTCATCTACGTCCATTAACCTCGTCATGCATGCTCGTCGGTTTAGAGAACTCTTAACCTGGCATTTTTTGAGAACGTCTGCGATTTGATCGCGATACCTTCGCCGAGGTCGTCCCCTTCCAACTCTTCCATCCACACTCTCTTCGTATACTTGTTTCGGCAATCTCCTCTCATCCATCCTCTCTATATTTATAGGTGTTACATTATAGTTTAAGTATCATATGCGGGCCCTGTCGGGCACGGCAAAACGTAGGAGAGTGGAGGATTCACTTTTATATACTTTATTATCAAGTTGGTAAATAGTTATTGTATACTATGTAAAATTATCATAAAACAATTCGTTTATGTCATAATAACATTTATTTATCAGGATTTCAGTCCAGACAAATGTTGGCATTTATGTGAGTAGGGTCTGGGTTGTCTGGTGGATTTTTAACTTTAACATGGAGCCTTCGGTCAAAATAAATGACAGATATTTATATTTTATGCGTGTATATAATGAAACGCGTAATCATGTGATTCGTCATCGTGTAACACTTATCATCGAAGTATTGCGAAGTGCATTTTCGGTTTGTAGAAATCTTTACACGTAAAGGTACCTCAACGTGACGGTCAGGTCAGGTCATTTAATCTTATTATCTTGTTGTATATCCTTGTAGGGTCACATTGGTCGTTATGTTTTTTTCCCTGAGATAGCCGCTAGGTACGTAATAACTGCAGATTTATTTATTTATTATTATTTTTTTTTTTTTTTTAGATAAATGATATGTATGATTTTTAACCCACTTCAAAAAAGGAGGAGGTTTTATGTTCGACTGTGTGTAGTTTCACGAATTTCTCCGTCAATTATGGACCGATAATTTTTTTTTCTTTTGTTTAAAGGGATATTTGCCCGAGATGCTCCCATTTATATATAATTTGGTGAATATCTGATGAAAATATTCGTAGATAAAGAAGGAAACTTTTTAATGGATGACAGCAAATCACCCACGATTGCGGCATTCGCTTGTGTATCTATTATTTGTGAGACTGTAAACATAAAATAAAATAAACAAAAAAAAAAAGTAAAAACCGACTTACGAAATTTACGAATAATAATTTAATTTGTGTGTAACAGTTTATGAAGTCGGTGCCAATTTTTTTTGAATCAAACCGAATCAATATTCCTCGGCAGATTGCTCGTAACATGTGGTCTTCTGAGTGGCGGAACTCATGTCCATACTATCGAAAGCGTCGTTTTCAGTAATGGTTAGAGAGAACTCAATTATAGTTTTTGTATGTTTTCGCAATCTTGGGACCCCACGATACAGGCATGCCTAGTGTGGGGACCACGGCAAATAAACTTTGTAAGCAATGAAAAATGTACAAATTACCTAGCTATAAATAAGATCTCATTAACGTTACTGATGACTGATTTGTATGTTTGAAATAAATATTTTTGTATTTTTTGTATTTGTATACTATTCTTCCAATTGCAGCTATTCTAAAGGTTGATTTTTCCTCGCTCGCCACCTAGCTTCCTTGCATAGCTCTAGTGGAAAGCCACCCTAACACTAGTAACTGCTTGTCAGACACATACTTTTTATGTAAAAATATTTTTCAGTTAGAGCAGTGCTTTTCAAACTGTGGTTCGCGACCCCCTGGAGGGTCGCTAACGCCGTACAAGGGGGTCGCAGTCACTTACAAATTAAAAGTTTTATAGTTCTTAATATTATATTTGTTAAAAAACCTTACTGCCGCTACCGCTGCCGCGAAGGGCGAGGGAGTCGCGGGCATTTCTTTTTTCTAAAGGGGGTCGCGCTATGGAAAATA
Organism: Asteroscopus sphinx; assembly: GCA_949699075.1. Lineage (NCBI taxonomy): Eukaryota > Metazoa > Arthropoda > Insecta > Lepidoptera > Noctuidae > Asteroscopus > Asteroscopus sphinx. The sequence goes on from OX453006.1 coordinate 1,822,630, forward strand.
CTGAAAAACACTGAGTTAAAGAAAACACAGTGCAGAATTTTAACACCGACTGTTGACGTATCCTTTTAATTGTATATTTAACCTCAAAATACATTAAGCTACAAAAGGCATGAGAAAAATAGAACACAAAAGAAACATTAAAAAACTTCGCAACTTATTGTTAAGTTAGCCATTAATTGTAGCTACAGTAGGTACACTAAGTTAATATATACACCAAATAATTAAGTTAGGTAGTTTTGTTGTTTTATGTAAATGCACTAATAGATGCTTGTTTTATTTTTTGGTTAAATGACTGTGTTGTGTTTGGTATTAATTACCTACCTAAGATTTGAAAATGATCTTAGATCAGATTTTTGTATTTAAATGGCCACTTTTACAAAATAATTTTAAAATGGTTAAAATATAGCATTTATGTTGCTGATTTTAATCACGAACATCTTAATTGTGGCTAATAAAAATAAAAAAACTATAATTGGTTTTTGATGCACTCTATTTTTACCCGACTGCGCCAGAAGGACGGTTATGTTTTTCGAGTGTATGTATGTATGTATGAATGTATGTATGTATGTATGTATGTATGTATGTATGTATGTATGTATGTATATTTCTTTGGCACGCTCTGTGGCCTAAACGGTTTGATGGATTTGAGATTGAGAGGTGTCGTTAGATTCGTCTTAATTCTGAGAGTGACTGGGTACAGTCAACAAATCGGAATCATGACCCACTCAGCTGATAATTCGTTTGAAATCGTCAAAACGGTAAGGTTTTCTTCTATGCTGCACTTAGGACATTTTGATTATTACAGAAACTGCATTAATACGGGTCAGAGGTCTTTGCCATTTTGAGCTTTGTTATCAATGCAATAGATTTACAATCGGATTGGAAATTATGTTTATGATAAAGCAGGAATTATGTTTTGAATTTCGAATTAGCTGTCGTTTCACGTGGTTTTCCTACAAACATCTATATTTTTTAAGAAACCTATACTAACTTTTTCGATTACAGAACATTAATAAAATAAAAATAAAAATGACAAATACTAAAACGTCAAGTACTTATGAAATGGTGTCAAACAATATTTGGAGTTAAACATCAAGAATAAAATTTAGAAAAAACAAGTATAAATTCTGCGGAAGACCACGTAGTAACTAATCAATTATCTGGCCGAATTTCAGCTAACATGTGAGTCTGGATGAGTGCCGGAAATGTAGGCGAACTCGTCCAGATTTCTTCTCATGCAAATTCAATTAACTATGTTGACTTATTAGAAGAAAATAAGTTACCGATGGTGCGAACGGTTTACCCGCGAGAAGAAGTTCCGAACTTCTTCTACGTTCACGATAGCTGTCCAGTGCATACAGCAAGAGTTGTCATTAGTTGATTTCACCATCATTTTCATAGCCGTCCCCGGATCCCAATCCAAATAAAAATTTTGTGGGCTTGATGGTCCAAATGTGGGATAATAGAAACGAGAGGACAAGGCAAGCACTTGAACAACGTTGTAACAAAATTTGGGATTATATGAGAGATGAGAGGAACGGACATATGCAGTCGCCTAATCGGATCGATGTGTTGCAGACTAATGGACGTTATTGAAAACTATTTTGCTTACTCTCGTTTTTAGGATAAATTAATTGTCATTCATTAATGTTATTGTGAATATTTTATTAAATAAATAAATACAGTATTTTATTGTGTATTTCCCTTATCTCTTAGTTAGTGATGTTTTATGCAGTGGGTGGGTAAGGTGACTAAATAATAAAGAAGTGCATAATATTGTGACATTTCACAAAACTATAGTCGCATTAATCGATGTCTTTGATCGATGCCATTCGGGTGGATGTGTTTATACGCAGTTACGTCTAGTTACGTAGTAATACCCTTGCAATATGGCATCGAATTTTCATAATAAGTCAGTCCATCATGAGGTATCGAAACTCAATGTCTATTGTCCGCCATCATGCGTGTTAGCATTTGAAATTTATAGCTTCACATGTTATGGTTAGTGCCAAACGTGTCAAAGAAAGTTCACGTTCTATGCACGAAAGCACGAAAGGAGATGGCATAGGGAGACGACAATTTTATTGGTAAACTAACTGTCACTTTCAAAAGCTAACAAAATTGATAACAAGTCTGTTGCCAGGGAAATATCAGTTTAAGCGAAATTCAACCTAATTGTATTAGAATGTCTGTAGGATATTAAGCTTATCGTGGGTCATGATTCCGATTTGTTGACTGTACATCAAAATTTAAAAAATTAAAATGGCCGCTTTTTGGCGCCATATTACCTCTTCAAAATTTTTTTTTTCAGTCCAAAACTGTCGAGTGGGGTATCAAAATAAAGGGTTTTATAAATGCTTTACAAAAATATATACAACTTATATGTTTAAACGTAATTTGGAATGAAAAATTCTAAAAAACAACAAAATATTCAACGTTAAAAATGAATTTGACTTTTCAAAAAAAACATTAATAGTATGATAAATAAAACATGACAAAACTAAAAAAATTAAAATAAAAAAATTAATGAACAAAAACAAAAAACCCGACTGCGTGTAAAAATAACAGAAAAGATATAAACAAGACTTATCAACACGCAGGCGGAGGCTACATAGGAACTATTATGTAATTCATGACCAAAAACATACGAAGCCTCCGACTGCGTGTTGATAAGTCTTGTTTATATCTTTTTTGTTATTTTTACACGCAATCGGGTTTTTTGTTTTTGTTAATTAATTTTTTTATTGAAAATTAAAGTTATCCTGTTTTGCAAAAGTCAATAACCACAACACTTTCAATTTCAAAATTGTATGCGTCTAGACGGATATTGTTTTTTATTTAGGTCCCATTATTTTTATTAAAAAAGAAAAAAGTATGTAGGTATGTAAAGTATTTACATACATAATAATATGAACGATTGGACCAGGATATCCTACACGATGTTATACTATAATTGATTAAAAACACTTATCACAGCAATTACGTATCGAAAAAGACACAAAAACTCTTAGTGCTTACACCATAGAGTCTATGATTGAAGCGAAAATAATTAACAGAAACGCAAGTAAACTTGAATTTTCAATGTCAATAATTGAGCAAATATGTCAAAGGTGGCTTGAAGTGTCGTCTTCGCGGAAGTACAAGCTTACATACAAGCAAAAACAAACTGTGTAACTATGTTGTTAACGTTTATTTTTCAAGTTATGTTGCATCACTGACATCATAGGCGGTTTTGCAAAAAATGTGTAAGTTTGTGAGAAATTAATGTATTGAATATTTATTTAGTTACCTTGAACTTTTATGTATTGATACTAATTAGTGGAGGGTTATAAATAACAGTGTCTTAAATTGTCTCAAGTGGATAGTCGTTAAATTAAGAGGACGCTCCGAAAAAATAGTTCCCACGCTAGCTCCTCCCTTACACCCCACCACCCGCTAGCTACACTTGTCACTCACCGCTAATATTGAAATATAAAGTCAACACGGCGAACAGAGAAACCATGGAATTGCCTACTAATATTAATGTTTTTTTAGCACCACAGTAAAATTTGAATTATACTTACCTGACCATTTTTGTCCTTTTTCCAGAAATATTCTTTTCTTGTCAATTGCTTTATCAATACGATCCATTTTAAAAGGAGCTATGGGACATTTTACTTCTACAACCATATCGACAATAATACCATCAGGCGTGGCTCCAAAAAAGGGATATTTTTCGTCTATGTAGAGGCCACATTTCTTAATTTCAATATTTTGTAATTGTGATAATTGCTCTAGTGCCACTGCTTCATATTGTCTTCCGTACTGTATGGAGGAGACATGTTGGGCAATTGGTGTGCTGTAAAGTATGTTTCTTAATATATTTCTACACCTTTGAGTCCTTCTACGTTTTATTACTTTACCAAAATTTGTTCTAAGCTCAAGCCACTCACTGCACTGACTTAGTAAAACTGTCTGTTGACTAATACGGTTGCGTTCTAATCCAGTCTTACGCAAATTATCTATAAAAGTTTCCTTTGACAGTTTGAAAGTTTCTGGATCGATATCTGGCTGCTCTGCATTTTCACCATAATTTAAATCGGAGGGTTTGGCAGCAGTAAAACAACGTTTCTTTTTTCGTTGTGCTAGTCTAGTTCTTTCCCTTTTCAGATAAATTTTATCTTCGCACTTCTTTGTGCTAGTCGTAGATGATGTCTGGTGAATATTTTCGTGGACTGTCGATAGCAATCTTTTTGTGTTGAAAGACACTACTGCTCCCCCACGCATCGAGTTTGGTAGCCTCGGCGTTGTGAATAATGTATTCGCTTGTCACCATCTTCACAATCACGGAATTAAATTGTTAATTTCTACTATGTTGCTATCAACATCTTCAATGAGACTTTTGCCGCAAGCATTTTGATTCTTTGGCAGCGTAATTCGTTTGATATGAACGGCGGCACCAACACCCATCTACTATGACTTCAATCATCGGGATGCCTTTCTGTCTCACCAGCCTTCTTCATTTCATCCCAAGCTGTTTTCTCCCATTCTTCTGCTATTTCGTCTTGCATTTTTTTTTTCGTTTAAACCGACTGCATATGTAAATTATTTTAATTGAGCATATCCACCGCCACTTGCCGTAATTCCAGCTACGGCTTCTTTATTTATGTCCCAATCTATTGATTCAATATTAATTTCTTTGTTGCACATTAAACAATTTAAATTTAATCGCAAATAGAGTCCGTTTTGGTGTTCAGAAACCACTTCAACAGAACTCAACCCACAGTTAAAAAGGGTGTCGTGATCGGCGATAGTTTACAAATTATCGAAAAAACGTTGTGTGTTCACCATCCGTCTCCCACTTAGTATTTTGCTTTCCTAAAACGAAGGCGTAGATGTTAGTATAATCACAATAAATATTATTTTAGTTAGTATCCCTCTTGGATACTTTGAAACAGAGTTGCAAAAAACAGGAAATTTAAAATGAATGGGATATTGCGTTCGCCTTGGTAATGTCAAACCAAGGCGAAAGCAATATCCCATTCATTGCTTGTTTTTTTTTTTTAATTATCTCATCGTACTGTTAGACGGCCAACCCCGGTTGTCTTTTTAAAAAAAAACTTCAATGACCTACAACACTATTTATTTGGAACACAAACTACGTTACACCGAATTAGTATGACTTCCCAAACTTTGGTACTGCACGCGGTGATGCCCAGATTCTAACTGAATTTATTCAATATTAAAATGACCAACTAATGAAATTGATACTCAGCACAATATCTATGAACATTTATGACAATAACAATAGGAGTGCTGATGTAGGCTTTACTGCCTTATAATAAGGGTCATAACAGTACGCAAAAGTATGATAATTTTGACGTCTGAAAATTAACCCTTTTTTTCCCGTCCCGGCTTGCCACAATTCAAGTAGGCGAGCCCCTTATCCCCGTGCGGCCAAACGTTGGCCGCATCGACAAGGACCAGCGGCCGTCAGGGACACGAGGGCGTTTTCTGGCCCAGCACCCCACACGCTAGACCAGACATACATACATACTGGGTTTTAAGTCTCAACTGTCTCAACATATAATAGAACATTTTTCACCTTCCTATTGAGGCTATGAAACTATTGACTGTGTTCGGCGACCATTAGTTAACTAAAATGTTAAAACTATTTTCATGTAAGTGGCATATTTTTTCTTTTTGAAAATAAATTTCTTTAAACCGAATTCAAATAAAATATCAGCTGGCGCTAGGGGTGAACGATATCCGCTTGCATACGCAGTCCGTGTCGTAGCGAACGTAAGTATGTTAGGTACGCGCAGCATTGATCCCGAGTTTTGTACGCTTTACATTGCGGGTTTGCAAAATACCAAATTACTAAAACAATGAGTATAAGGCTATTGGTTATTGGTATTCGATTGTGTTTAGCTAGTATAATAATAGCCTTTCAGTTTCGGGAGCGTTTCCCTGACACCTAGTTATGTATTATCAAGCCTGTTTCCCATTGGGATAGGCAGCCATCTCTTTTTTTTCATCTACGTTTAATACTCGTCATTGAGTCGTCATGCATATATTATTAATAAAAATACTTTGTTTTTTACGGACAACATAATCCAAGTATACAAATATGATGTTTATGTTGTATTGGTCGTGGACCTGAAAAAGTTTGTTACTTTGAAACCACTGGAAAAGCCCAGCACTGTGTACCGTACTAGGCCACTGTGATGAGATGACCTTTTTGACGTACTCATACGATAATTTTTCACATAATAACTCATAATTTAATTTTAGAACGTCAGTATGATGTCCCTGATGTAACGTTAATGAAAATCAGTTGAATTAAATGTTCCATAATTGCTGTTTTATTTGTTAATCTAATACTTTGTTTAAAACATGTTTTAAACACATTGGCAAAAAAACATTGTTTTTTCCCTCGTGTTTTAAATCAGTTGGTGATTATATTAATCAGATTCAATGGTGTTTAAAACATATGTTTTTTTCGTAACAACTCTGCTTTGAAAAAAAATATAATTATAAACATACCAAGTTAGTCGTATCCTGTAACAACTCCATTTTATTATACTTCTCAAAAGTTTCGGGAAGAATATTTTCTTTGATCCCATCGTTTCTTGTATTTCCATTTGCCTTAAAATTAAATGTTTTATAACTAATGATGTGCATACCTCATCATTACAGCCGAAAGACGTCCACTACTGGACATAGGCCTCCCCCAATTAAGGGGGGGATATGCCATAATCGCCACGCTTGGCAGGCGGGTTGGCGATCGCAGTTGGTTGGTTAAATACTCAGACAACGCTGCTGCCCATCCTCTGGTGAATCCCTTAGTCGCCTTTTACGACACCCATGAGAAGAGATAAGGGTGGTGCTATTCTTTAAGTCCGGCACCACACGGACCAGTCCGGCACCACACGGACCTTGCATACCTCATCTCCAAAAAACTCAATCTATTTTATTATTTTAAAACGATTGTAGCCTAAAAAGAAAGTACCTAATATACAAGCTTCTAGTACTGGTGATGATTGGACGCTAAGAGTGGGGGCCTCGAAGCGTCTACTAAGCGACCCTAGGGTGGACAGCAGTACGTGGTGGTCGCGTGCTACTGTGGGGGAAACAATATTGTTTTCCCGGAACGTGCCAAAGGCATAGCACTTGAGGGGCTCCGGCGTGGTCCAATAGAATTCCCGGAGCTCCTCGATTTTGTGCAGAGGATGGCCACCGTGTGGTTTTAGTCGGTAAGAGGCCGACATACCCCTCCGCCGTCCCCACACGGAGGGTAACCATGAGTCTTTCAACAGAAAAAAAAGGTCTCCACATTGATCAATTATATTATCAGTGTGATTAGAGCCAAAATTCAATGCTGGCAATCTAAAAAAAGTTAATTAATCATTTTTACATAGCATGGGTACGATGACAGCAGGACAAAACGATGCCTTATGAATAAGGGTAAAAGAGACTCCACTACTAAACATGTATTTGACACCTGATCCGTACCCATGCTATGTGAACAAGATTATAGGTAGAGATTTTATTCTATTTACAATAAATATGTTACGAGTTATGACCATTATCAATAAAAACACAATCGGTTGATTTGCTTACTCAATAAGGATTTTGACATAACTTGTTCAATCCAATCACAAGTTATGTCAAAATACTTATTGAGTAAGCAAATCAACCGATTGTGTTTTTACTTTTTTTTTTGCGAGATTCCGTCCGCCTTTTTTATTCATCCAAGGTTTTACATAAGTAAACAAAAGTAAAGCACCCATGACATGACAATGACCAAAATGGCAGAGGCTATGGTGCCTTTTCTTTGTCTCGCAGACATTCAACAATCGTGTGTAGGTAAACATACTTGTAATACATAAGAAACACGCAGACCAATACAAACATGTTCAACAAATAAATACTTGTGTCTTGTGGGAATCGAACCCACGACCTCGTGACCAGCAGTCGCACACTCGAACCACTAGACCACAGACGTAGTCAAAGTAGTAGTTATAGTTTCATTTCAAGTTTGGCCCTCTCCTAACCTATTCCATAAATTCACGCTGTATAAACCGCTAATACAATATTTCGTGTGTTATACCTACTCAAGTTGTACAATTTTACACTATACATACCCACTTTTCTTTACGTAATAATACTGGAACTAGAAGTAAATTTATAAGTTCAACTGGCGACTCCGGTAGTATCTCTGTTCCGAACAAGTAAATTGCTTCCTATAAAGAAAACGTTTATATTTTAGTTTTATTAAAGCTAAAATAATAATAATACATTTTTAGAAATAAAATAGATAATAATGCACTTACCTTTTAGATTGTCTAGCGATCATACTTGCTTCTTTATAACGTTTAGCTATTTTTCTTTTTGAAACATATTTTCTATTAATTTTATTACCCATGACACTAGTAAAAGACGTCAACGTCTGTCAGAATGATTTTTAAATATTTTATGCTTGTTTTATGGCTATAAAGTCTTTTTTGTTTACGGTATTAAATATTTTCGTAAATTCGTGACAATTCACGCATAGACGCGACAGACACAGACCCTTCCTCTATAGCGCAATGCGCGGCACTGAAGGTGAGCATTGCGATTTGCTCTCGTAAATTTTATGTTAGCTGCAATAGAGCTCACTTTCAAATAAATCATTCTCGCGCGTTTTACCGCGGAAGTAAAGGCCGTAAGTCTCAAAACAATTTTCGTTTATTACATAAATAATAATTAATCAATAGAAATTTCCTTAAAGCTGTATTTAATATACTTTATTATCTGCCTATCTCCATAAATTTTATATACCTAACTTAAATAATAACGGAGAAATATTCGGAAAATCTCTAAAAACGCATGATTTTGAAAAATTAAAAGCATCGAAAAAAAAACAACGAATCATGTAACTGGGATAGTCAAACGGTAGATAAAGGTTCAAAATAACATATGTTTAAATTTGAAATTCATCAGGCATGTGTACGACTCGGCATATGTTTCCGAAAAGTCACCTCATTTTGGGAGCCTAGTCTTAAAATACGACGTTTATTTTTAAGGCAACCTTTATCCTCATTAATTTTATGGCGTGAAAAATTAATAAAATCATATTACTATACTTAGGTTTTACCACAGACATAGTAAAAAATATAGACCAAGTGCTGCGAACAACCATAGTGAAGCCAACATAAACCGTGCTCCTTCATGTACAACTAGTGCTCACGTACACACCATGCACCTGAAGGATATTTGTTTTCGCGATGCTTACTGGAAGATGCCGCGACATGTGAACTGAGGGGTGAGCACGGTTTAAGGTGCATGTGTGTGTGTGAGCACTGGTTGTACACGAAGGAGCACGGTTTTTGTTAGCTTCACTATGGTTGTTCGCAGCACTTAGTCTATTTTATATAAACTTTGGTTTTAATATAGTGATTAAAGATGAAGAGAAAATGAAAGCCAGACTTCGAACCTTTCCGTTTTTTTTAAAAATTGTGTTCATTAGGACCCAACCTACTACAAATATAGGGGACTTACCCCCAGTTTCTGAAAGGCTGATCAACGCAAAAATTAACTAATCAGCTGTCAAATCTCAGGTCAAGCGATGTGATTGGTTGTTAACATTTTTGCCGGCCAATGACAAGAGCTGATATTAGATTTGACAACAGATCAAATTGATCAGCCTTCCAGAAACTGGGAGTTAGTCTATATTCGCGGCTTGACCCGCATATAATTCGGATTATTGTATCACCGAAAGATTTTATCGCGCATCCTTCGGGATCTGTTTAGTTTTCCGGGGATAAAAAGTAGCCTAATATTAATCCAGGTTATGGCCTATCTGCAAATCCACTTAGCTATTTTAGCACGATTGAAAGACAAACAAGTAAAAAAACAACAAAATCAAAGGACGATAATACTCCTTTATTTTCAAAGGAATTAAAGTCAAGACAATTAAATTACACATTCAAGGCACATGTAGAATGTAATGATCGATTAATAATGTTTTAGTCAACAACCATAACTTGGTAGGCTTGGTACTTAACCCTCCCACCCTGCACACCGGGGATAAGTGGATAAAATTACGTAACAGCACAAATAATTGTGTACTTAAACATTTTTGAGTTTTTTTTTGTTGTAAAAATGCAAATGTCGTGTTATATCACTGCGCTTTTACTTATAAAAATAATGATGTAAGGTATTTTAGCCCTTACATAAAAATGTTATTTTATTTATTTATTTTTTGAGTTACTGTAACTCATTTCTAGCAAATAAACATTCTTATTCTTATTCTTTAAGTCCAATCATTTGTGATAATGATCAAGAAAATAAGACGATCAAAATCAGAAAGCATGTTGCTTAAATAACTTTACAGTAGGTACCTACCTAACTTCGTAAGGCAGGAGGCACCTTTAATATGTTTTTTTAATCTATAAACTACTCAATAAATATGCTAGATTTATAAAAACAATGAGTATTTTTTAATTAATCTCAAAATCAAACAAAAGTATACTTGTCTAATAAAAAAGATTTTTATAAAACTTTGTCGCTACCTCAGACGAATAAAAAAGGCGGACAGAATCTCGCTGAACAAAAAGTGACATATTCATAGTATGCTCGCTTAAAAGTACGGACCGGCACGTACACATTCACATCCATAGTATGCCAAAAAACCGCGATTACGCAAAAAATCTATTGTGACGGTAGTCATTGTTGTAGTGTCACAAATAAAATAATCACAAATAAAAATAATAGTATAAATCAGGTGTGTTAAAATGCTTTCGAAATTATAGTGGGTTTAGGAAAAAATTTAGTGCTTCAGTCTTTGTTTAGCGAGATTCTGTCTGCCTTTTTTATTTGTCCGAGGTCGCTACTGCCATTTTATAGCAGCAAAACAGAAGTAAAATTAAGAGAGATAGTAAATTATATTTACTTAAAACATTGTTTAATAAGTAGTAGTAAAGCTCCTTCTGAAGAAGCTCGTCCGGGGAAGTACTACCACCGTACTTACTTCAGCCGCCAAACAGTGATGCTTGCATTGCCGTGTTTCGGGTGCCGGTGAAATTACAATCACATGAGACTTTCCATCTACATGTCTCAGTTTGGCGAACCGACTTGCGGTGCTATTTAGGCTACATCCTAGGTAGTATTGCAGTTGTTATGGTTAAAGGTTACCGATTAGCATCAGGTGGGCCTTTAGCTCGTTTCACCATCCTATACTATAAATTTTTTTTTGTGAGTTTAGGTATAACTATTAACATGTTTATCTACACTCGTATCATGAAATTCGAGTTATGAATTCAAAAGTAATATAATGATAGACTTTTCGCACGTGAGTCACTTGGCTTAATTAACAATTAATGATGATTTAATATTTAATTTGATTAATTTTAATGAAGCGTTTTTTCCAACTGAGTTTTCCTTATGTATGAATATCGATTCTGATAACGTAACCCACAGGAACAACAGGGTTTTTGTTACATACTGTATTACGTAACATCACGCCTGTATTTCCCCAAATGGTCGAAACAAAAAAGTACACCCAAAAGAGGGGGATCTGTCATAATCGCCTCGCTTGGCAGGTGGGTTTGGGATCGCAGATTGGTTGAATAAATACTCAGTGAACGCTGCTGCCTATTTGACGACGTCTGTGGTCTAGTGGTTCGAGGTTCGGACTGCTGATCACGAGGTCGTGGGTTCGATTCCCACAGGACACAAATATTTGTGTGATGAACAGAAGTGTTTGTGTTGGTCTAGGTGTTTCTTATGTATTATAAGTAAGTATTAACAAAAAAAAATGATATAAGTATAATATCCATTGTCTAGTACCCATAGCACAAGCTCTGCCCGGAGCCCTGCCTTGAGTGCGCTTTCTTTCTATCCAGCCCAGTATCATGAGCCTTTCCAGACAGAAATAGATAGAGATAGAATGGTTGTAATCACAATTTCACTTGCGATTCATGCGTGGCAACTTTCGAACAAACTACGCCTTACAGATTGACGTCATTGGTTTTTAAAAATTAACTTTAATCAAATGTTCTTTACAGCTTTTGTTTCTGGAGTTAGAAACAGCACAATAATACATTTTTGCGGGTTTTTGTTACAGTATTTACATAAACCTCATAAGAAGGCTCAAAGTCACTCAAAGGGCAATGGAGAGGGCTATGTCCGGAGTGTCCCTGCGTGATCGAATCAGAAATGAGGAGATTCGCAGGAGAACGAAAGTAACCGACATAGCCCGAAGAATTGCCAAACTTAAGTGGCAGTGGGCGGGGCACATTGCTCGCAGAACGGATGGCCGATGGGGCAGCAAAGTTCTGGAGTGGCGACCGCGTACTGGAAGGCGCAGCGTGGGTAGGCCCCCCACAAGGTGGACCCACGACCTGGTGAAGGTCGTGGGAATCCGCTGGATGCGGAAGGCACAGGACCGGTCGTTGTGGCGATGCTTGGGGGAGGCCTATGTCCAGCAGTGGACGTCTTTCGGCTGAAATGATGATGAATGAAATGATGATTTACATAAACAAGTCATAAGGCTTACTGAGAAAGGCTTTGAAATGCACTGCACAATGGTGAAGAGTGTTGGCACGCACGCCCTGCCTACTTTTCCATTCTATCTATTTTTGAGCTTTCCAGCTAATGTCTAGGTTTATTTATTTATCACAATCACCACTACCTTAATGTTATTGTTATTGACACATAGTAAAAAATGTCGACGAAGTGCTGCGAACAATCATAGTGAAGCCTTTAAAACCCTGCTCCTCCGTGTACAAACCAGTGCTCACGCACACACATGCACCTTATACCGTGCTCAACCCTCTCAGTTCCCATGTGCGGGATCGTCCAGTAAGCATCGCGAAAACAAATATCCTTCAGGAGCATGGTGTGCGTGATCACTGGTTATACATGAAGGAGCACGGTTTTTCGTGGCTTCACTATGGTTGTTCGCAGCACTTAGTCTATATTTTTACTATGTCTGTGGTTATTGTATAATATGTCCGAAAAGGCTGAGGGCACACTCCTGGCATAAAACAGATAGCCGCTTGGTGATGATGTTAGGCTCTTCCAGTATAGACTCATAGTTCTCATGGCGGTCCATGGTATCCGAATATTTTATCACTTCCAGCAATAAAATTAAAACAATATTATAATAAAACAAAGTTTAACCGGATGAAATCGCGTATACTGGGTGTAAGGGGAACGCTTCTGAAAACGAAGATAGGTGCTGGTGTATACTGATACGAAACCACGAAAAAAAATGCGATTCTTTTTATAGATTTATTCATATTTTTTTGCATTTTTCATTATGTATGAGTATTATTTAACCGCCCAAAGTTAGTTATGAATGAAAAATACAAAAAAAATATATATAAAAAAATCTAAATCGTGGTTTCGTATCAGTAATCACCAGCACTATTACCTGTCTTCGTTTTTGGAAGCGTTTCCCTGACACCCTGTATTATTTAAATTGGTTTTCCTGACGTTTCGAAAGCTTTGCAACATTTCGTGGTCGCAGGTAGACTAAGATGACAATCGTCTTTACAGATATAAAAATAAAAAATTAAAATCTACCGTACTTACAATATTATTAATTAAAATCGTTTCAATGCACGCAGTAATCACTCACAATATCATTATCTTTTACAGTGTTGCGTGCTATTTGGTACTTGATTATTTTAGGACTGGGTTCCAAACAGGTAGTAGCTGCCAACCATCTTCTCTATTAAAATTAGGATGTTTTTTAATTTCAATAGCCTCACATAGTTTTATTTTTCATAGTTTTATTATAATGTGTAGTGATCGCGAAAACCTAAGAAGTTATTATTAAAACAATATTGCTTGAATAAAATTTATGATGCAATTTTATTATGTTGATGTGCATAGGGGTTATTGACCTGTTTTAATTCTTATACCTAGACTTAGCTAATTATAATGAAAATCAAATAGAAAGATAAATGAATAATAAAATATCTATCTTCCTAACTGTTAATAGATACAAGACTTAAAACAAAATCAAAATTTATACTTATTATAAACTACTTACCGTTACAAAAAATGCCGTAGCATAATTTTATACTTCAGTATTTTTATTTATACGTTGAGTTTTAGAATAAACCTGTGAATCTGGAAAAATTATTATTTTTTATCTTTTGTCCTCCTGTTTTATTTGTTTAATCGTATGGCATTAGGCTATCTATACATCTATATTTTTATTATTAATATATAATTCACAATGATTATACCTTCTGTGAATTAATTTGCATATTAATTTATAAAATATCTTGATAAACTATAATATTTACAGAAAAAGCAACAGGTTCATTCACCTCTTATATTATTAGTAAAATGTAGGTAGGTAAATAAACAGAATATAACGATGACGTCTGTGGTCTAGTGGTTCGAGTGTCGGACTGCTGATCACGAGGTCGTGGGTTCGATTCCCACAGGACACAAATATTTGTGTTATGAACATGAGTGTTTGTGTTGGTCTGGGTGTTTCTTATGTATAAGTATGTATTTACAAAAAAAAAGTATATAAGTATTATATCCATTGTCTAGTACCCATAGTACAAGCTCTGCTTAGTTTGGGACTAGATGGTGATGTGTAAAATGTCCCAAAAATATTTATTTATTTTATTTTTAATAGCGGTGTGATAATTATTCGCTGAGTGATCCCGAAAGTGGCCTTTTTTCGCACTTTTTCTATAAACAAATAATATCTTTGGGACATTTTTACACAGCACCTTCTAGTCCCAAACTAAGCAGAGCTTGTGCTTTGGGTACTAGACAATGGATATAATGCTTAAATATTTTTTGTTGTTGTATATACATACTTATAATACATAAGCAACACCCAGACCAACACAAACACTTATGTCCATCACACAAATATTTGTGTCCTGTGGGAATCGAACCCACGACCTCGTTATCAGCAGTCCGACACTCGAACCACTAGACCACAGAGGTCGTCATCTCGTCGGCTATCTACAACTACAGCGAACTATATTTTATAGAGTTAATAGTTTCTGATTAAACTACAGTACCTTTACTACAATTCTGTAGAACCACATTTTCGATAAATATTGTACTCAGCCAGTACCTAATTAATTAATTATTGAAGTAAAACTTCTTTAGGCACACTTGACTTGGGGGTAAGCTGGTGAATGTGTTACGAAAAGCGAGGCGAACGGAGGGGGTAGTGCGGGACGCGGGGGGGTGCTGGCCAGAAAACCTCCACGTGTGTCTGACAGCTGCTTGTCCTTCTGGACACGTCTAAAGGGAACGGCAGTTGTTGGGCCGGTGCACCCTGGGCACGGGCAATAAGTCTCCTTTGGACCGGGGGACCTTATTGCCTGTGGCAATTCTGGCACGGGAGCAACCCGATTAGGGCCAATGGGAAGTTGCTCCACGTGTCCCTCTGAGAAAGCAGAGGGCACTGTGGAGGAGCAGGGGCGGGCCCGGTGTGCACTCACCCTGCCACTGGGCAGGCAGCGGGGGGACTGTCCTCCCCTGCCCCCGTCGGTCTCGTAATCCCAGGAGTGCCTGCTGAGTAGTGTTCTCGCGCCTCTTGGGACCGAAGGTCTTGGCTTCACCGCCCGGACCGCGAGGAAGAAAACCTCTATAAAAAATTACGAGAGGTAGGGCCTGCGAGCAACAGACTCGGGGTAGTCTGCTGCCCGACCAGCAGCTGGCGTAGCTGGCGCAGCTGGCGTAGCTGGTAAAGGCCCGTGAGGTGAGGTGGCGTGCAGTGTTCCGTGTCGCCACAGAGGAGGGTGCGGCCGTCGTTAGGCCGCACGGGGAGAAGGGGCTCGCCTGCTTGTGGCGGGCCGGGACCTGTTGGGGGTGGTTGTGTGAATACTCACGGGTTCCCACGCCCCCGGCTAAGGTAGTTGAAGGAACACCGTGGTGGTTTTAGTCGGTAAGAGTCCGACACTGGCTCCGCCTACCCCGGGCGGAGTGCGTCCATGAGGATTTCACCACGGAGAAAAAAAAAAAAAAAAAAGTGCGGGACGCGGGGAACGAGGCACGCGCTAGGCCGGCCACGACTCAGCGCCGGCAGATGTACGCGCGCCGCGCCTTCATTCCTTTGTTCTTATTGAAATACATAGTATTGAGGGAGATATAAGTTAGTGACTGCCTCGTTGGTCTAGTAGTTGCAAGCGCGACTGCTGAGCGTGAGGTCCTGGGTTCAATTACCGGGTCGGGCAAAGTGTTATTGGGTTTTTTCATTAGGAAATTCTCAGTAGCAGCCCGGAGTCTGGATTTGTGCCCGGTTAATGGCAATAGGCTCGCCCCCTATTACATGGGACTTACAACATAACTGGCAAAATGTGGGTGTTCTATACACCTCTGCCTACCCCTTCGGGGAAATTTAGGCGTGATGTTATGTTATGTGTTATGTTATAAGGTAGTGAAGTTTTAATTCAGTCGTGTGGTCCAATGCACACTCGTTTTTTTGTTTTACTGTTTTTTTCCACTGAGCTGTAGGGAGCCCCTTAAGTAGGAACACGCCTAATAATATAAATTTTACGGTCACCCTGAGGTCATAATGCACAAGTTTGCGAATCACCAATATCGAAGGTAATATTATTATGGCAAACGTGGTCCCGCATAATTAATTTGTCACGCAATTTTAGTAATCAATTATGATTAATGACAACTTTGAGAACACAAACAATGGTGATAATTGTATTCATCATCATTATCATCATCACTAACCAAAAGACGTCCAATGCTGGACATAGGCCTCTTTCAAGCATAGCCACCACGACCGGTCCTGCGCTTCCCGAACGCAGCCCAACCGAGTCGGATTCGGTGATTGATAACTAATTGTATTCACTGCTGTATAATAGTACCACAGAAATATGTAGATTGAATGGCCAAGTGGGCAGGGCGCGCGTGCCAACACTCTGCACCATAGTGCAGGGCATTTCAAAGCCTTTCTCAGTACGCCTTATAACTTGTTTCTATAAATACTGTAACAAAAACCCACAAAAATGCCTTATTGTGCTATTTCTAACAGCAGAAACAAAAACTGTAAAGTACATTTGATTAAAGTTAATTTAAAAAAATTAATGACATCAATATGGGAGGCGTAGTTTGTTCGAAAGTTGCCACGTATGAATCGCAAGTAAAATTGTGATTACAACCGTTCTATATTTCTGTGAATAGTACATTGCTGGGTGTACACATATATCTGGCGCAGGCACATACCTATATCTGGGTGTGTATACCTTTATTTCTTTACCTGACAGAAATAGATTTTTTATGTTAAGTTATGGACCATTTATTTGATAAAAAATACAATCGAATTAAGAACCTCCTCCTGTTTTTGAAATCGGTAAAAAATATAGAAAAATATTGATATTTACTCACAAATTACTTCTCATATATGTTTAATTTGCAACAAAGTATCAATGACAGTTGTTGTAACTCGTTTTTGTACTACAAATCTTTAATTTATTCAAATCATTGTAAATGTAAATAATATAACACAATGTAAACCGGTCATAGTCCGAAATGACCGGGTGACGTCGATAAGACCATGTCTAATCTTATTTTATGGTGATAGTGTTTTAAGAATTAATTAATTAAAGTTGAAATAAAAAAAACCGGCCAAGAGCATGTCGGGCCATGCTCAGTATTATAGGGTTCCTTAAGCAGGTGTAATTACAAACGAATCAAATCAAATATTAATCATGGCTATTTTAGTTTTTGCAATAATCGGCAGCATTTGCGACTCAGAGCGTGTTGTTAGTAGGGCCATCTAGCGATAAATTCAAGAAGCCAAATTTAAGAAGTTTGGCAGTTACTTTTTGTGATTTTTTCAAATAGAAAGTAGCTAATGGAGCATTATTTGCCATGATCATTTTTCTCTAAGGTCAATGACCTTTAAACTAGAACGTTTTAAGTATTTTTCAGTTTTCTCTCTATAACTCAAAAAATTATAATTACATTATACTCGAAATAATTTTAAAAGAGAGTTTTTATAAAGGTCTATCAATGTGGAAGATTATAACTTTCTACGTTGCATATATTAGATTTTTTTATTCTTTTAAAATTGAAATCTATATGTAGACTATTTTCTAACAAAATTTCATTTACTTATGTTCATAACTGTAGAAGTTATTAAGCTGTAAAGGATTAGGACAGATGGACAGACGGACAGACGGACAGACGGACAGACGGACAGACGGACAGACGGACGGACATGACGAAACTATAAGGGTTCCTTGTAGGACTTCGGAACCCTAAAAAGAGACCAAGCTCACTTTTTTGTTATTTATAGAATGGAATTTAATTTAATTTTCTTTATATCCGGGAGGAAAGACATCTTATGTTTTATAGCTTTGTTTACTGATGCGAAAAGTTACTTATGACTATCGAATATTTGTATAAATAGACTGCACTCTTAATCAAGTCAGCCTATAGGCCTATACTAATAAGTGAAAAAAGCCGAGTAAGGGCTAAGCTCACTACACATATTACAGGGTTAACTTTTTTCTCATTTAAATACGTACATTATATACCATTGTATTGCCTCGTTGGTCTAGTGGTTGCAAGCGCGACTGCTGACTGTGGGGTCCTGGGTTCGATTCCCGGGTCGGGCAAAGTGTTATTGGGTTTTTTTCATTAGGAAATTCTCAGTAGCAGCCCGGAGTCTGGATTTGTGCCCGGTCAATGGCAATAGGCTCGCCCCCTATTACATGAGACTATAACATAACTGGCGAAATGTGGGTGTACTATACACCACTGCCTACCCCTTCGGGGAAATACAGGCGTGATGTTATGTTATGTTATGTTATTATATACCTACATTTCATTTTAAAATAAGAATACATTTTGTTTAAACATGACTTCAGTGTTGCAAACAAGGTGTATAATTATGTCTATGAGGCCGGCAGTCACAAAGTGTACTGAAGCCTCGGCAAAAATTTGATTAAAAAAAACAGAGTATGAGAGATTTTCGGTTAGTAACATTGCATATTGGATTATTCAAATTCAAATTCACTACAGTACCTGTACTTCAATTATTAAAAACTAATTTTCGATAAATGATGTATTACCACGATGTCTGTGGTCTAGTGGTTCGAGGTTCGGACTGCTGATCACGAGGTCGTGGGTTCGATTCCACACAAATATTTGTGTGATGAGCATAAGTGACCAACACAAATGTTTGTTTGGGTGTTTCTTATGTATTATAAGTATGTATTTAAAACAAGTATATATAAGGATTATATCCATTGTCTAGTAACACAAGCTCTGCTTAGTTTGGGACTAGATGGTGCTGTGTAAAAATGTCCCTGAAATATTTATTTTATTTTATTTTTATTCAGCGGGTAAAAAAAAAAAAAACAACTTCTTCTCACGCTTATTATTCCTTCAAAAAAGTGCTATATTATCTCCACTGACCTCAGCTTTCGACACACAACGAGACAGATAAAATTATTTATAAAAACCTGTTCCACATTACTAATAAATGTTTTTAAATGATGCCGATGACCACCTTTGGGACTAATTATGGCATTAATGGTAACCTTGGTGACTCTTGAAGATAATATGGGAGATGATTTAATAAAATCTGTTTTCTTTTATGAAGTTATTGGACCTTCAAACTTTACATCATTATCATATTTTTTATAAGACTGTCATCAACGTTGTGAACTGGGGACTCCCAGAGTGGTACTGTGTAGAGATGCTTTTTGCAAATACAGTCATAGGCAAACAATGATATTTGAAAATATAGATATGCAAAAGTATTTTACGCAGCGGCAGCAAAATACACATAAACTAGTACAAAATAAGTAAGTTGGTTACTTCAAGTTACTTTCGCGTCATAACTGGAACACTTTCTGCACACACACGACGGCATTATTTTTCGTCACCGATCACGTTCGGCGCATTAATTGACGCGAACTACAATATAAACTAGTATAAACTAGAAAATACGTCCTGATGAGGTCGTTTTCGAGTCTTCAGTTGCGAGTGCAAGTAACATATCTGTACTTTTAAATATCATTGTAGGCAAATAGATTTAATTATACAGGTGAGGACTGCTGTTTTAATTGAACTAGTTATAAATCGTTAGTGCGTGTGTTAGTGATCGTGTAACTTCTGAACGACTTGACTGATTAAGGTCATATTTACTAAATATACTTTTTTGGTCAAGATAATATGCATTCCAGGAACAGCAACGGAGTGAATTGCAACTAAGTGAATCGCAACTGAAGTATTTCATGAACAGCAACTACGTTAAAGTAGCTTCTAGTGATGTGGTGTATTTCATTGTATAGGTCAATATCAAATAAAACATATCGATAAAAATCACCAGTATGTTTATATTTAATAGACCTAAATTACATGCATATATTGCTGCTAATAACGCTGATACTGATAATGATGCTGCTGTTTTGTTGATGATGATGATAGCTATGCTAGGATCTGATAGTTGGTGCTGTGGTCAAGTTAGTCACAAATTCTATATTGATTTGGACCAATATGACTCCCATTTCCAATGTATGTTGGTTTAGTGTCAAAAGATAAAATCATAAAATCTGGACCTCAGCTAGTATTTAAGCTTCTAAACAAATATTATTAAATTTTAAAAAGACATGAAATGTTTTCTACAGCGTAGCCAATACAAATTTTAATTAAGTACAATTTTTGTTACAAATATATCCAGCTTTATTGGTGACACCGATAGCATCAGAGTTTCTTTCTTGACATGACCAAAAAAATACAAAATATCTGCAAATAAACTAAAAAGGTAATATTGAAAACATTTTAAGTATACCAAAACGACTGGAAAAACAAAACTAACTAATTTGTATAGGAAAAACCAAAACAAAAATTAGAACAAATATTACACGTGTAAAGTCGAAAACCTTATTAACATAAGAGATCACCATCAGATGACATTGCAGTGACATTGAGAGGACGCGTCTATGCGTAGGCGCATCATGACTTAAGTGCCCGTATATGGAGACCAGTGTAGGTTCCTCTTGCATCTTTTGTAATGACTTTATTATTCATTTGACTCATGATGTAATTACAATTATTTTAATAAATAATAAGTATTTTGGTATTTTTTCACAACTATTCCCAAAATAAGCATAGCTTGTACACACGGCTACACATCAAGCTGTACTATTCCAGTATAAGCTGACCTCGCATTGTATAGGTTTTCCTTACAACGCGAGGTCAGCCTTTACTGGTTTTGTACAGCTTGATGTGTAGCCGTGTGTACTATGGGTACTAGACAATGGATATAATACTTATATACTTTTTTTGTAAAAACTTACTTAAAATATATAAGAAACACCCAGACCGACACAAACACTTATGTTCATCACATAAATATTTGTGTCCTGTGGGAATCGAAGCCACGACCTCGTGATCAGCAGTCCGACATTATAAAAATGTATTATGAATTCATTTTTATGACTATTTGATTTCTTCGCGGTATTTAGTCACAAAAAATAGTACATTGCTGTCGAGGCGAGGCATGAAATTAAGGAATGGACGGCCGAGTAATATTGGACTTCTGAAGCGATTTTAAAACTAAACTGAATAATAAAACTTTAACTAAACAAGGCCGTTAATTGCTATTTCGGCCGAGACTTGTATAGTACTTTTCTCTCATTTGCGAGGAAATAATACACAAATTTATCCAACATTATCTAATTTTAATTAGCACCAATTTGTCCGCACGCGGTTCTTGTTCTATTTTCAAAGTATGAAAAAAAAATGCACATTCAGCCTTTATAATGATAAATATTTTGTACCTAAAAACACCTAATTTATGTAAGTGCGTACTTAAAAGCCTCGGTAGCATAATTTAAAAAATAAAAACTGTCCAGCTATTTCTATTATTGTCGTGTTGAATATTACTGGCCTGTTTTTTCATTGCGTAAGGAAAAGAGCCGATTGTTGAATTCTTTTTTTGAAAAATGAACCAATATCCGAGTAAGTGGGACAAAAACACAACATAATAGGGTAATAGACTAACCCCCAGTTTCTGGAACGCTGATCAATTTGATCTGTTGTCAAATCTAATGTCAGCTCCTGTGATTGGCCGGCAAAAATGTTAACAACCAATCACATCACTTGATCTGAGATTTGACATCTGATTAGTTAATTTTTGCGTTGATCAGCCTTTTAGAAACTGGTTGTAAGTCAATGTTAACTCGGTTTTATTTCAATCTAATTGTCTCTTCATCTTATGAATTCAAAATGATGAAGTAATATGTTCACTGAGAAATATATATTCAGCATATTGTTTCGGTTATACCCATGCACGCTCATTAACATAACGAGAGGAATTAAGCAATACTCTGTGGGATTTTGTCCATGTTTATACTTGACACAGATAAAGAAAGTAGCATCTATACAATTAATAACCCACAATTAGTGAATTTACTTTTTGCCCAACTTCGCATGTTCACAAATTGAATAGACAAACGTTTTTTATTGCACACACACACAGATACACACAATGATAGGAATTCTGCTCCTTTGTTTACAATTCGACTTACGATTGTAGTCAATGCCAAATGCAAATAAAATCGAATTTATAATGTTGTTGCATTTAATAAGACCATCGTGTCTGTTAAAAAACTTTTTAACAAAAAATAAAACCGCCTTCAAAAACCTTAACTAAAAAGTAAAAAATAATCCTTTTATGTATTTCAAAATTTTAACATAAACCAAAATTTTGAAGGCTGCGCGTGACTGTCCCTTTGCGTCATGTAAATATAATGTACTGTCGAGCGCTTATCTATAGTAAAAAAAAAACAGTTTATGCGAACATACATGAAAAACACGCGCCGCCTTCAAAATTTTGGTTTATGTTAAAATTTTGAAATACATAAAAGGATTATTTTTTACTTTTTAGTTAAGGTTTTTGAAGGCGGTTTTATTTTTTGTTAAAAAGTTTTTATTTCATACTTTCTAGTTGATAATTCACAGAAAAACGAAACTATTACTAGATCATCTAAGTAAGCAAAGCTAAATTAAATTGATTTATTGAAGCTGGTTAAAAAACTACTCGACCTAAGTCAATAAAATTTATATGGGACCACCGCGCGGACTTCCTCTACCAAATAAAAAAACAACCACGCAAATCGGCCCAGAAATCTCGGAGTAATCGGTGTACATACATGAAAAAAAAACCCGCCGAATACATAACCTCCTCCTTTTTTGACGTCGGTTAAAAATGATATGGTATCCATTTAAAATAGGTATTGAAATAAAAATAAATTAATTCATGATATTTTTAGACAAAACTTGGAAAGCATATTGGGAAAGAATCGTAGAATGGATTAAAGAATCGTGAAGGTGTGGCGATGCTTGAGGTAGGTCTATGTCCAGCAGAGGACGGTATTCGGCTGAAATGATGATGGTGTATCGGGTTCGCAGTGGGTGGAAATCCATAGTTTCTGCCTACCCCAGTGGGCAACAGACGGGATAAATATGTGTCATCATCATCATCATCAACTCAGCCTATTTCAGTCTACTGCTGGACATAGGCCTCTCCTAAGTTGCGCCACAAGTCCCAATAAATGTGTGTGAATGGATTAAACTTTATCTTAACTTTATCTTATTAAAAATGCTATCTTTGGTAAAAAAAAATGCAAATTCATTTGTGGAGCAGGAAAAATAATGTGAATGGGAATCCCTACACAGCTAAAATTAATTTAAAAAAACTAAATTAAGGATGCTAGGGTTTCAGGGTACATTTCCCATGATATATTGAAAACTTGATAAATTCACTATAAAATAAATAAATAAAATAAATATCTACGGGACATTTTTTACACAGCACCATCTACTCCCAAACTAAGCAAAGCTTGTGATATGGGTACTAGACAATGGATATAATACTTATATACTTTTTTTTTGTAAATACATACTTATAATACATAAGAAACACCCAGACCAGCACAAACACTTATGTTCATCACACAAATATTTGTGTCCTGTGGGAATCGAACCCACGACCTCGTGATCAGCAGTCCAATTCTCGAACCACTAGACCACAGACGCCGTCAATAAGATAAGGAATAAACCGGTACGCCTTGAGAGCTCAGACCATTTGAGAGCCAAGAATGCAGATGCGTTAAAATTGAATGAGTTAAAGAAGTTTATATCCATGAAATAATTTTCAAAATCGCTTCCATAATTGCCTAAGATGTTTAAAATAATAATAAAATGAAAAAAATATTATTTATAATTTTAATAATATTGATGATATCAAACTTGTTTTACTACAAGAAACTGGATTTCTTAATTAATTTCAAGATGTTAGAATAGGCTATCAATAGTAAAAAATTTCACAGTATCAAATCCAGTTTGGGTGATTTTGATGATTATATGCAACATCAAAATCATCGGAATTTTAAAATAAAAAATAGCCATAAAATTTTAGAATTTATGTAGTGTTACTAAAACAAAGCTAATTCTATGGCTCAATAACAAATGTTTCTAGCTGATGAGCTCACAATTTAGATAGAAAAAGAAGTAAACAAAAAAAAAACTTAGGGTTGATAATTTTATGTCAATCCTACTAACACCTACTGTAAATGTGAAAATATTTGTATTTTTTTTATTTGTCGTTCAATCACGCTGAAATGACTAAACGGATATAAAAAATATTTGGCTTATAGATAGATCATAACCAGGATTAACAAATAGGTAACTATTTATCTCCGGAAGATAAACAATACCCGAGTGATGCACGGTAACATCTTCTGTGATAAACCAAATTAAGCACAAGTGAAGCCGTGGCCATAAGCTAGTTAAAAATAAACTAACCATGTCCCCCATACAATGAAAATTTTCAGTTTTAACTTGAATTCAGTATCTTATTCCGATCCATCGTCAATTTTACACCATCAATAAGTCCTAGTTGGGTATGGCAGAAGAAACATGAAAGCAGAATAAATGCAGTAGAAATGAGAGCTTTGAGAAGTATGTGTGGTGTAACTTTGAGAGATAAAGTAAGGAATAACATGATAAGGGAGCGTTGTGGAGTGAAAGAAGATGTAGTGACAAAGATTGAGAAAGGTATGTTAAGATGGTTTGGACATATAGAGAGGATGGACGAGAGGAGATTGACGAAACAAGTATACGAAGCGAGTGTGGATGGAAGAGTTGGAAGGGGACGACCTCGGCGAACGTATCGCGATCAAATCGCGGATGTTCTCAAAAAATGCCAGGTTAAGAGTTCTCTAAACCGACGAGCATGCATGACGAGGTTAATGGACGTAGATGAAGCGAAAGAGGTGTGTCAGGATCGTAGCAGGTGGAAATCCATAGCCTCTGCCTACCCCAATGGGAAACAGGCGTGATAATATGTATGTATGTACGTAATAAGTCCTATCACCTTTCCCTTAAAACACTAAAATGTTAAGAACTTGTAGCAGAAAGCGAAACTACGATTGACAGGCGACCTCAAAACGATATTAATGGTCTCGATATATGTACCGTACTTTTTACCTTTTTGACATTTGTGTTTTTTTTTTGACATTGTGATTTTATTGAAATTTTTATTTTTTAGACATTCTTTTATTATACTCTATTTTGACACTGTATTCAAAGACCTTTCAGTAGTTTTTATCACTGTAAATGTGAGCATGATGTAGCTATTAATGACATAGTGTCAGATCGATGGGTTCCTTTCTATTATGGTTGAGCCTAAACATAATATAATTATTAATTAGGTAACTTCAATTAATTTATCGCACTCATTATCCTACATTGTTCTCACACAATTCTTTCCAAACCATGTAACAAACCATTTTACCATTTAACATGAAAAGAGTATTTCCATGGAGTTTGTTGCCGGCTCTTCTCCAGGACCAACATTTTGGAACCGTGCAACTAGATTCTTAACGTTTTGAAAGTGCACGTAAATGCTTATTCGAAATGAAAACTTTTGAATTCGAACATCACCCATTTACCAGGCCATTCGACGTGGAGTGTGACTCAATGGTCAAAAAGGCTAAACTACAATTCCTTGTTTAAACATCTGTTAGTAAAACTACGAATTTGAAGAAATCGTTATATGAATTTAATGATATCCGGGAGATAGGAAAACCCGAAACACAAGGCTTCTGCGTAAGTTATAGATGTCGACAGAAAAGGGCAATGAACTCACCAAATATGCGCATAAATTTGGATAAACCTTAGGATTGTTGTAGGCAGTAACAGTTGTCGAAATAAGAAGCTCATTAATCAGTTAACTAAAGATTATAAGAAATAATAATAAATAAAATGGTGTTCTTCCAAAAAACTCGATCAAAGAGTCAGGTCCACGAGTATTTCCAGAAAGAAAAAAAACGCTATAACGATAGAGAGCAGTAAGTATTGTAGATTAAGCGCTAGTCGTACAGGGTGGATGTTCACACCTAAAACAAACTTGAGCTAGCATGACTACTTTAGATAAGGGTTTTGTTTACGAAGCAATAGACAAAATTACATTTTCCGTTCGATACAACGTAATTTTGTTTACTTTTCCATAGGCAAATCTATTGTCTACAGTGGCTATGCTACGTTTGCTGATGATAAGAACTGATTGTCAATATCTTTCCCAGCCATGACACGATATCCGTTTCCTAATGACTTACAACTTACTCAAGAGATAAGCCAAATATTTTCCCCAATACATAAATGGAAACCGTTTCGTGTTCAGTTTCAACATGTGACCCGGATCTTCTCAAACCATCCGGACAAATACCGGAGCAAGGACAAATTCAGAAATCACAAAGCTACTGCTCAAATGTCAAGGCTCCAAAATAGCACAGCCAATTTTGATTTACGACCAGAATTGGTAACATTCTGGAATCATATTTCATTGTAACTTGGAATTTATTCATTGTGACTTATATGGTTCGAATTTTATTAATAAATTGGTTAGAACTTGTTATTTTCATTTATTTATAATAGATTGGATGGGTTTTTTTGGGTCTGTTAGTTTCAATATCCATTTCTAAAAAAAATTCAGTTGATAAATTTTATCGGTAAGAAACATTTTTTATTTCGTGTTTTATTGTCATTCCATGCTAACTCCAAACAAAATATTATTATTTTGTTATATGATTTTTGCTTCTATTTGACTATCAGAATTAGTAAACAAACATAATTTAATAATTATCCTAAATTTTTTACCTTGTTTTTATTAAAGTTACCCAGCCTATTCCATGTTCAAAGTCTCTTGTTTTAACTAATGATGGAAACATAATAATAATAATACCTAAACTTCCAAGTTATTGCATTACTTGGGTACCTTCATCTAATATTTATTAAATGGCGTCTTTGCCATAAGTGTAAAAAAAAAGAATATACAAATACTTGCAGATCATTAACGTTGTTTTATATCAATCATTTGCAGTATGTAGTTTGATAGCTCTATTAACGTTTAGACCCATTAAAGAAAAAATCTTTCTCAACAAGGTAGGTGTTTCAATTAGTATTTCCCTAAATATTTACTGTTGATCAGAGCTCCCCCTAAATTAAATAACGATTCGACAAGGACATTGCCAAAATAGCTTATCACAGTAGGTGAAATAAATGATAAGAATTCAAATAGATGAAAGCTAATCTGCCATTCATTTTCACGACAAATGATAAAGCTTGGATTTTTGTAGGAATAAGCAAGATATTTGTCCGTTTTAAGACATAACTGCACAACAAAGCTAGTTTATTATATTTTATCAAGTCTGTTTTAAATAATAATTTCTTAGGTTTTCGCGATCACTACACATAATAATAAAACAAGTTTAACCGTTTAACCGGATTACATCGCGTATCCACAAGGTGGTCTGACGACCTGGTGAAGGTCGCGGGAACCCGCTGGATGCGGAAGGCGCAGGACCAGTCGTTATGGCGATACTTGGGGGAGGCCTATGTCCAGCAGTGGACGTCATTCGGCTGAAATGATGATGATGATGACATTGCGTATATTATCTAAATTGGTTTTCCTGACGTTTCGAAAGCTTTGAAGCGTTCGTGGTTGCAGGTAAACTAAGATGACAAGCGTCTGTACAAAAAAAAATTAAAACAACCGTACAATTTTTTATAATTAAAATCGTTCTGTTGTAAATAGCTTAGTAAACATTTTGGTTTAAGCTTTGTTATTATTATTATTTTTAGCTTATGTTGTCCCACTCCAGGCAAAAGCCTTACATTCTTCTTCATCATCATCATCATTTCAGCCGAAAGACGTCCACTGCTTCACATAGGCCTCCCCCAAGCATCGGCTCAACGACCGGTCCTGTGCCTTCCGCATCCAGCGGATTCCCGCGACCTTCACCAGGTCGTTGGTCCACCTTGTGGAGGGCCTAACCACGCTGCGCCTTCCAGTACGCGGTCGCCACTCCAGAACTTTACTGCCCCATCGGCCATCCGTTCTGCGAGCAATGTGCCACATTGTGTTACTTTCTTATCAGTCATATTTCTTTCTTCCACTCTTTTCAGTCAAGTACAAGTGTCTTTCCTATACGCGTAAAACTCGTCTCGCCACCCTCACCTGGATCTTTCGCGATTGCATTGGACGCTTTTTTAAGCTTTGTTATTTGAAAAAAAAAACTGCCCTAAGGTTATATGAAAACATACATCATACAACCTGCCTAAAAGGATTTTTTTTTATTTTTTTTTGAAACTCCAATCGTAATTTAAAGTAACTGTCGTGTTAAAAATAATTACTGTAGACGAGGTCCTCATTACTGCCCAACAAAAGCTTACGTTACTCGGACTTACGCAAGCAAACCAACTGGACGAGCCTTGTATGGGATGATGACACAAAAAGACAGTAAAATTGGTTTCGATTGAATTCTGTTGAGATGTGTGAATGATTTTAGTGTTTTGAAGGGACGCAATCCGGCCAAGGTATATTGATTTGTGTTATTTTAGTTATTTTATGAAATAATTTTCTGTATACCGTTGAGAACATATATCGTTTTTAGGCTTCCGTACCCGAAGGGTGCCAAATGGGACCCTATTACTCTCGCTACGCTGTCCGTCCGTCCGTCCGTCTGTCTGTCACAGGGCTGTATCTTTGTAACGGTAATAGATAACAAGTTGAAATTTTCACAGAATATGTGTTACTATGGGGTCATGATCATCATCATTTCAGCCGAAAGACGTCCACTGCTGGACATAGGCCTCCCCCAAGCATCGCCACAACGACCGGTCCTGTGCCTTCCGCATCCAGCGGATTCCCGCGACCTTCACCAGGTCGTCGGTCCACCTTGTGGGGGGCCTACCCACGCTGCGCCTTCCAGTACGCGGTCGCCACTCCAGAACTTTACTGCCCCATCGGCCATCCGATGGGGTACATCACGACAAATACTAAAAATAAAAAAAGTCTAAAACGAAAGGGGGGTATCTAAGAAACCTCGAAAAACATGCATTTTTTTCAACGTTTTTGTTCCTGTTCTATCTTCAAAACGGTAATACATACCAGGGTCAAACTTGGTCTGATTATAGTGCATACTATGTAGTTTAGTAAAAAATACTAAAAATAGGACAAACATAGACATATGTGGTGGTACCTACGTAAGAAAGAGATGCAAAAATTCACATTTCGCGTACGTTTTTGATGTCTTTGATAAACTCTCGTAAATTAAATCAGTTTATATGGGGTATCAGGTAGACTTGTGGTACAGAATCCTTACTATGTGAGTCTGACTCACACTTGGCCGGTTTTTATTTATTATTGTTTACTCATAGCTTAAGACTATACTCTTTTTATTTATTATTCATTTATTAAAGATAACAGAGGGTCCAGTGTGTTAGTAACAACTTTGCTATCCACCCGACATCTCTCTATTAAATGTGTATTCAGTTATTTGAATTAGTAAATATTCAGTAGTAGTAGTAGTTAGTAGATTTTGTACTTTGAAACACTTTTTTTCTTTTTTTTTCGAATGGATTCTCGCAGAATTAGTACCCAAAATGGATACCCTAACTGCTTAACCGGGCGAGTGGCGGAGAATCCCTTAGGGACTCCATCCGCCGAAAATACTTTGAAACACTTTATTTTATTCTTTATATTTAGTGCGTATGCACTGAAATTCCTAATCTGTCGCATATTTATAAATTGAAGCTACATACAATTTAAGTATACATCCCATTCCTAATACCATTCCTCACACCATTAAAATGCAAGTAATCTTAAATGTGGGTGTCTCAACTGCACATTATAATGCAGTTAACACAAAATCTAATGGTCGTTTAACCTAAAGCCTTGAAACTCCACGTAATCTTTCACCAAATTCTGGACAAACTGGTTGGCGATGACTTATTGCAACTTCATTTATTGTTTCTAACTTTTAAGCATTTTTAAGTACTAGGCAATAGGTTCTAATATTACTTTTTTGTGAATGTGAAAGACGAGGCATGTTTGTTATTTTCTTAGGGTTTTTAAACAAATACAAATCATGCTTAGTATCTGTAACTAAACGATGGAAGAGACCTTTAAGAGTACAGAAGAATATCAATTCAGTACTTATTTCAGGTGGTAAACCTTCGATATATTTACGGTGTAGTCGCCTCACTTTATACTATGACTACTACTTACTTGGTATTCCTTGTTTGCTGGGTGTGTTTATAATAAAATTTCAGCTGGGACCCAAAAGTTAAACGTAGATCGTAACCCTCACTAGAAATTCCAAAATGGAATTAATTTCACACTGATATCGAAAACAATGGTTCAAATTCAAATTCAAAAGTTTTATTTCGAATAACCTACATGCACACACAATGCGCTTTCAAAACTTTATGAATCTAGTTGGTCAATAAAGAAAACACAACACTGAAAGACTAGAATTCATGAAGCAGGCAGGTAATAATTTAATCAATATACACATTATAATATCCAAGTCAATTATTGAAACCAATACTGGTAATAAAGATCAAGATGCTATCTCAAGAATGTTTATGTTTCAAGTTTCCTTTTATAGGTACTGATATTTACTTTTATACGGAATCCTTTGGACCTGATCCATTATTGAAATATATCGAGGTCTTAATATAATAATCTACGATATTTTACATGGCGCCTCAGTGAATGCTAAAGATCATGTACGTACAACAAAAAATTGATGGTACAGTTTTATAAAAAATCAATTCATTTAAATGATTCTTTTAGGTGTAATAACATTCCGTACACGCTACCTATCAATGGGCACGGCGCAATATATTTTATCAATATGATGTTCAAAACAATGATGTACTATGATTGTGATCTTCTACCAGACAGAAAATTTAATGCAAAAATGCAAAAGATTATCTCTGTAATAATGTGTAAACTATTTAAAGCAAATTCTAAGAAAAGGTATAATAGATATCAATTAAAATAAAAACAAAAGCTTAAAGACGCAATAAACTGATAAGAGGAAAAACACAAAAGCTTGTTACATTAGTAATATATCAATTCAATTTAATCGATTAAACCTGGAGGCATGGCTGGCATTTTACAACTATTACTGATAATATGATTCCGGTAAACGCGAAAGGTTAAGGTCAATTAGCATCAAATAAAACGATTATGAAATTAAAGAGTCTCCCTCAGGCATTATGGTGACAGATTATTAGGTAATCTGTAATTTTTGATTACGTAGGTAGTGTTGATTCCCATCTCATACGCAATTATCATCTATGAGGTGTCATCCGAAGTCACTATAATGACTTGGACACCTCATATAAAACTAGAATTGCAATCTGTTTTTCTATTACGAATTTCATAACTGCTTAAAATTTTGAATAAAAAATAGATAGGTAAGTACATAAAATTGCTACTTAGTCTTCTAGTACTGAGTTCATGACCATTTTACCAGTAACTCTAACATTTAAAACATCCTCCCTTTCACTAATTTCAAAACAAATTTTACACAATACAACTATTACACGCACTTCTTCAATTCATTTGGCTGAAATCAAATCTTCGTCAAAATTATCATCCATCATAGTTTCTAACAATTTGTTATTGACAACGTCTAATTTACAAATGTTAAGAAATAAGTCGCAAACAATGGATTCTTCATCAACTTTTGAATTAAACTGTGATATAAGGGCCACTTGACACCAATCTGTCTACTTATTGCTTTAGCAATGTTAAGCACTCTCATCATAAATGGCTTACAATTCAAGAACTTTATTGTTATAAAGATCATAGTGATTTAGAGGCTTTGCCTTACATTTTACGAACCAGTTAAATAATTTGATATAATTTTGTTTTTCAAAAAGTTCTTCATCAACGAACAGTAAAAGTTTTTTTGTTGTTTCAACTGCCTAATCCTGATCAATTTATCATAAATATTGAAAGATTGATGTTTTCGGAGAATGGTCTCGGTCTAATATCTACTTTACCTTACTCGCCTTCAGTTGCCACAAGAATAGATAAGCAGGATAAAGCAGGCAATTCTTATACACGGAATGAAAATGGACTATGGTTCAGGCTAGAAGTTTGTTGGTACCTAAGGCACGCTCAACAATCAATGTTGTGAATACTCATGTTTATAAACACCAGAAGGAATCTTTTGTCCAGTCTTTTCGTAGTGTCAGAACAAACCGGTGCAGTGGCGGCAGTATTATTCAAAAATTCTCAAATCTGTGACTGTGTAAATATTTATTCTAGTGATATCTACTTTGATTTTGGTTTGACAAGAGAAGGCAGCCTTCAGGTAATGGTCATAAACTCCACTTCGATTGATTAGATCCTTTTTCCAATATGTAGACAGCTTTTATTTTTGGCGCGAATGTCTAATATACATTAGCTTTAGAAAAACCAACTTTTCACAGTATGGTGTAATCGGAAGAGATGAATTAGTTTAGCCAAGGACAATCTTGTTTCGGATTACATTTGGAATCAAGAATGTTCTTATAGAAATAGCTATACCCTTTCCCATAAGTTATTTTATCAAGGTTGGTGACTTGTCCACAAACGGAAATAAAATTAATGATGATTGGATTTGATGAAGAAATTATTTTCTATTAAGATTAAGAAACACCACTAGCTTGCTCAATGTACATTTGCATCATGTCATTACGCTATAGTTTACTTTAAACTAGCTTCGGTAATGATTATTGACTTTGAATTAATTATCTAAGCTGTACGTTCAATAGTGGCGCTACCTATAAAAGTATTACGGTATTAGTACTAATATTTGATTATTGATGTGATGTGTGAGATTTTGGTGGGATTCAAGGTTGACATAATTGGAAAAAGTCCCCAACATTATTGGGAAAATACTCTGAAAAAGAGAGTTGAATTTAATTTTCCATATCGTTAATATAGGGCTCTCTTCTTGTGTATAACCAATACCGTTTTAGGTGAGACCTATAGAAACCATCTCCTTTCAATATTTTCTTTTGCACCCACCGTTATAAAATCGTGAGTTATTCACACGACACACCTTGGCAAACATATCTGTTCATAATACACCAATGACGATACATACCTCGCAAGTGACCTTAACGAAGACAGATGACCAAATTCGCAATACAAAGGGTGTGACAAAGTTGAAACGATACACATTTTTCTAAATCACTTGACTAACAAGTTGCGAGCTGCTTCCAATCGATTGGTCTCGCCGTTTGAAACATGTTCTGTCACTTCCCAAACCAATGCTGAAACTAGCACAGTTACTGTTGTAACCCACAGAGTTGCAGGTCAAGGTAAAATCAACATTATCATGGGATTTCTGAGACCTAGAAGGGCGGCCCTAAAAATTTATGGTAAGTTTGATCCAGTAAAACTCATGCAGAGTAATAAGTCTGTCTTTTTCACATGGGAAAATCGTCATGGACGTACTCCGCCCGGGGAAGCCAGAACCAGTGTCAGAATCTTAACGACTATATCCATCACGGCTTTCCTCTAACTACCTTTGGCCGGGGGTGTGGACTCTGCATTCTCTAACCACCCCCTCTGTCTTTTTTCACATAGGGAAGTCGTCATGGACGTACTCCGCCCGGAGATGCCAGAGCCAGTGTCAGAATCTCAACGAATACATCCATCACATTGTTCCTATAACTACCTTTAGCCGGGGGCGTGGGATACGCTCTGCATTCTTCAACCATCCCCAATAGGTCCCGGCTCGCCACTAGTAGTCGAGCCCCTTCTCAGTATATTTAAGGCCATCTGTCATGTTCTTATATCTAGGGCTCTTTAACAATAATTAAGTTGAAATATGCATTCAAAATTTCGAGAGATACCATCCATAAATAAATACCCATTTCTATAACTTCATCTAGCGTAGTAGCACACGTCGTGTTTGTTGACTGTCGCAACGTCGGTCACTATTATATATCTTAAGTAAATAATTACTAGCTTCTACGATACTAAGCGACCTTCGGGGCAGTTTGTTAATTTTTGTGTCATCTGCTCATACATATGACCTAGGTATCGCTGGCAGTCGGTCGATATTAATAACAGTTGTTTTGCCTTCGAATTGTTTACCGATTTCGTATAAATTTGATTAAGTTGAGGTTATATTTAATTCATGACAAGATTTTTAAATCACATCACTTTCTTGACTGTTATAATGACTAACCAAAAATCTCTAAATATAAAATGTGTAGACAGTAGGGATGTTACGGAGGTGGGTATACCGGAACCGGAGTCGGAGCCAGAGGTTTTAAATCTGATTTATCGTAGTCGGAGTCGGAGCCGGAGTCGCAAGTGGAGTATAAGACAAATCTAGTGTACAGAACTACCAGTTCCAGTGGTAAAAACACTAAAGTGGCAGCATTGATTAAACGAGAAAAGCATGCGTGAGGAGATTCCCTGAGCAACAAGTCACGCGGTCACTCACTGCTTTTAGATCTTCGTTATAACCTCCGGTTTAAAATTATCGAAGCAGAATTCGTAGTCGGAGATGTAAAATCAATCGGAAGTCGACCTTTCGGAGTCGAAATCGAAGCTCCGTAACATCCCCAGTAGATAGAGATCGATGTGGAAAAACCACTAAGTTAGAGTCAACATTATATTGGCGGCATATAAACCTACCTAATGAAGGCTGTTATGGCAATGTTGTATTCGATGTGTCTTGACTCCTCAGTGAAACACGCGTAGGTCAAGCCAAGCAACAACTTTTTATTGTCAACAGCAACAATAAAAAAACCGGCCAAGTGCGAGTCGGACTCGCGCAGTAAGGGTTCCGTACCTCTCAACGACCTGATACCCCATAAAAACTGATATAATTTACGAGAGTTTATCAAAAGACATCAACGTACAGTGCGTGAAATATTAATTTTTGCATGTCTTTCTTACGCAGGTACCACCACATATGTCTATGTTTGTCTTATTTTTATTATTTGTTGCTAAACTAAATAATATGCACTATAATATGACCAAGTTTGACGCTGTTATATATTACGGTTTTGAAGATAGAGCAGGAACAAAAACGTTGAAAAAAATGCATGTTTTTTGAGGTTTCTTGTATGGGGACCCCCTTTGGTTTTAGACTTTTTTTTGTTTTTAGTATTTGTCGTGATACACCTCATAGCAACACAATTTCTGAGAAAATTTCAACCGGTTATCTATTACCGTTCAAAAGATACAGCCCTGTAACAGACAGACGGACGGACGGACGGACGGACGGACGGACGGACAGCGTAGCGAGAGTAATAGAGTCCCGTTTGTCACCCTTGGGGTACGGAACCCTAAAAAGTGTTTTTAGATGTTTTTTTGCTTGTGATGTGTACTGCAAACAGGCACCATCAATGTGAGCAAATATTAAATGAATACATGTCTTATAGCCGAGTCTAAGTTGAGTCCTGAAGGTTTCGTACCCGTGGTCCACCTACGTAGTTCACCTAGGTGTTCCTCGGTTAACTTTTTGTACCCGTAGTTCACCTAGCAGGTGAACCTTAAGGGGTTGACAACACCTAAAAAATCAGACCTCTGCGGTCACTGTCGTTTCGTACAGAACTGAAAGAGAGGCAACGAGCCGTGGGACGTCGGATACGCCGCTCAACTTGAATGAAAATTAAAAAATTTTTTTTTATTAAAAAACTAAAAGCTTATTTGAAAAACAGAAACAACAGATGTTTAGATTATTATCTTTCTCAAATGTTTTCTAAATTTTATTTATAATATTTAGTAAATAATAGAGATTGTTTGCTTTAAAGCATGTTTTAAGAGGTTAGTTTACAATTCTTTTCTATCGAGAAAATTTCAAGAAAACGTGTTTTCGGCACATTACAGTTTCAGAAAATACGATCAAGATTAACATATATTTTTTTCACTGCCACAAACTGAATAGATACAGCTGAAAATGTTTTTAAAAGAAGCCTATTTGGGGTATTTGGCTGTTGTCAGCGTCTTAGCGACGTTTATTGTATAATAGACACTACCTATTTATTTTATTGTGTATGTTCCGTGGATCGTGAAAGTGTTAAGTACACATAAGTTAAACTATATGGTCAATGTTTACTAAATATTATTATACAAAGTATGCCACTCATAAAGTGAGATAAGCAAAAACAAAGTCAAATGACCTATGCTTCGCAGTGTTCGTTGTAACCTACTTACAAATACATAGTTATGTTACAGACTCCACGTGCGACTCATTTGAATTTCCGTCAATGAACAAAGAAAATTTGTCATGAAGAGCACGTATTTTGTGTGAAATATGTCGGTTTACGTCTAGTCTATAGTTAAATATTTGAATACACTTTTTTAAGTGCCAAAAATTTTCCGTTTAGTTTATCAGGGCGGCATAATCGCATGTGCGACAAAGCCCTTAAAATAAGAAAAAAAAAAAAAAAAAAAAAAAAAGTGCCAAAAATTAAAACTAATGATTATGAAACCGTGTGGAACCCGGTAAAAATAGAGACAGGGCTTGCGTTCTACTCCGTTTTGTTATTAGCAACAATTCTACTGTGTACTTACAAAGTACACAGTAGTGTACTAGTAGTTAAACTTTGTTTTATTATAATGTGTGGTGATCGCGAAAACCTAGGAAATTATTAATGTTATATACTTATACTTCGACGACCTCTGTGATCTAGTGGTTCGAGTGTCGGACTGCTGATCACGAGGTCGTGGGTTCGATTCCCACAGGACACAAATATTTGTGTAATGAACATAAGTGTTTGTGTTGGTCTGGGTGTTTCTTAACATAACATAACATAACATCACGCCTGTATTTCCCCGAAGGGGTAGGCAGAGGTGTATAGTACACCCACATTTTGCCAGTTATGTTATAGTCCCATGTAATAGGGGGCGAGCCTATTGTTTTTTATGTATTAAAAGTATGAAAAAAAAAAAAAAAAGTATATAAGTATTGTATCCATTGTCTAGTACCCATAGTACAAGCTCTGCTTAGTTTGGGACTAGATGGTGTAGTATAAAATGTCCCAAAAGTATGTATGTATGTATTTATTTGTTATGTAGAAAAATTTGCTCACGAGCAGGATTCGAACCTGCGACTCCTGATTCGGTACACAAGTGCTTTATCCACTAAGATAGGTACCGTTTTTAATACAGGTGCGATAAAAAAAAATATCTATGCACTGAATTGCATAACGTACTTAATAAGCATACCGCACATCAAACATCAATATGAAATCCATTTACAGAATTATCTCTGCTACCCAAAATCTTAGATTATAAACATCATAATTATAATTCGTTCTGCACATTCTATTACTGTGCCAAAACTATTGTTTGTTGCCTACCAAGTAATTAACTGCCTACAGACGCCGACGCGTACAAAATTTATGAAAGTTATATCATGCATTGAAGATTGACTGTCTGCAAATATATTGTACTTGAAACAAATCCGCATTGTACCGAAAACGCGTAGGTTATCGAGATTCACAATTTTTTCTGCCACTTGCTCGGAAATTGGTTCATTATTCAAAAAAAAGAATACAACAATCGGCTCTTTTCCGTACGCAACGAAATAACAGGCCGGTAATGTCCAACAGGACATTAATAGAAAATGCTGGACACTTTTTATTTTTTAAATTATGCTACCGAGGTTTTTAAGTACACACTTAAATAAATTAGATGTTTTTAGGTACAAAATATTTATCAATATACAGGCTGAATGCGCATTTTTTTTTCAAAACTTTGAAAATAGAACAACAACCGCGGGCGGACGAATTGGCGCGAATGA
Organism: Asteroscopus sphinx; assembly: GCA_949699075.1. Taxonomy (NCBI): domain Eukaryota; kingdom Metazoa; phylum Arthropoda; class Insecta; order Lepidoptera; family Noctuidae; genus Asteroscopus; species Asteroscopus sphinx. The sequence goes on from OX453006.1 coordinate 1,860,735, forward strand.
AAATTAGATACTGTTGAATTAATTTGTGTATTGTTTCCTCGCAAACGAGAGAAAAGTACTATACAAGTCTCGGCCGAAATAGCAATTAACGGCCTCGTTTAGTTAAAAAGGACTCGGTTCCCGCGTCGTCCTTTTAAAATCACTTGGGAAGTATTATTACTCGGCCGTAAATTGCTTCATTTCAGGCCTCTACAGTAATGTACTATTACTTCAACATAAAACATAAGATAAACATAATCAGCTCATTACTGTCGCCACTGCTGGGCATGGGCCTCTTCTCAGCAGAGAAGGTTAAGGCCTTAGTCCACCACGCTAGCCTAGTGCGGGTTGATGGACTACACACACCATCGAGAACTGTATGGAGCACGCACTCTCTGGTGTGCAGGTTTCCTCACCATACCTCAACAATCAACAACAACAACAACACTACTACTTGTTTACTTCAACAATTAGTAGGATATATTTTATGATACATATTGCTATGGGAAACGGTAACCACTTCGTATCATAGGTGGGCCTATAGCTCGTTTCGTTATCCTTAACCACAAAGAGCTCGTCCGGGGAAGACACCGAACCACCACCACCGTACCTACTTCTCCGCCGAACAGTGATGCTTGCATTGCTGTGTTTCGGTCTGAAGAAACACAACGGGTGCCGGTGAAATTACTATCAAAATAAAATCAAATCAAATCAAATCAAAATTCTTTATTTCGTCTCAAATTATTACCAGTAACATAAAATTGAGGCAGTCCCAGTAAGTAATAAACAATACTTGTGTTGAGACTGTCTCGCTTCTTCCCTTAAATTATACTTTATACATATTATCTATCACATGAGACTTTCCATCTTCATCTCAGTTTGGCGAACCGACTTGTGGTACCATTTGGGCAACAGCTTCGGTGGTGTTGGAGTTGTTATGGGCAAAAGTAACGGCTCAACATCAGGTGGGCCTTTAGCTCGTTTCGCCATCCTATAATATATAAAAAAAGACAAATTATATAAATACTATCACATAATAATTTGATTACTAATACGGTATCTAAAATTAGATAAATTATTTACATAAATTCGCAATTCTACAGACATTACACGTAATGATTAAAATCGAATAAAACGAAGGACAAGTGGTCATTACGCATAATAACCAATCAGCTAAAAAAACAGTATAAAGACGGTTGTGTTGACTTAATTAAATCATTGTTAGTGACAAAATACTTCATCAATGTCATCTTGTGGTCTAAGTTGCAAAGTTGCAGCGATCAAACGTTTAAAATTGAGAAAATTAATAGACTGTTTGAAAATTATACTATTGATGAATGAATGAATGAATGAATGATATATTTATTTGCAAGAATATAGGTGACACAAAAAAAAACAAAAAAAACACACATTATTTAAAACTGCGTGTGTTATATTTATCTACGCAGGGAAATTTACATAATCATGTTACTGCTTTGCATGAATAATGACACTACACAAATTTAATTTTCTAAATTTAAATAAAGGTACTCATTACAAAAAAATCAAGTGATCGTTTGTTATTTTATAAAGATTTGTTGTGTCATTATTCGCACAAAGCAGCGATTTGTTGTAAATTAAATCTATCTATATTTTATCTTCCAGGCTGTTTAGCGATTCAAAAGTTTTTTCCGATTTCGAATTGAAAGTTTAAGACGCAATACATGGTATTCATAATAAATATTTTACGCTTTATTTGCAAGCCATCCCAACTTTGTATTGGTCATATGAATTTAATTTTGTTTAATCACATTTAACAACAACGATATGGGTTCAGAAAATTAAGAATAAATAAATGATTATTTGAACAAAACATAGTTCATATTGGAAGTAGAAAAATACAAAAAAAAATATAGAAGACTTTTTACTAGGTTCTGCATATTTGACCAGACAGAGAAATCAAATCAATCAAAATCAACCTTGAACCATTCAACTTCTTGTGCTAATAAAAAAGTAATTTTTCTTCCTTTCCTAAAAAGTCAGGACAACTGTTGTTTTAATTTAAATTACAACATTGACAAACAAGATTAAACATTTTTCATATCATTGAAAATAATCACCATTGCCTTTTTATACACCTAGTAATACAAACATTCTGATATGAGTATGAAAAACCTGCTTAATTTCCCAACACAGCATAATCTTATAATAAATCGATTAATTTAAAACAAAACTAGGCAATAAATCCATAAAGTAAAACTTTACGTCGGTTGACGAAATCCTTTACCTTGGGCCATACGACATACGAGTTGAATTCCACCAGTGTTGACCGGAACACCTTGAGCTTCTTCAACGAAATATGTTCCACTGACGCAGAAATGAACAGTCGTAAATAGCATACATTTATGGTAATTAATTTAATTCTCTTTTATAATATTTACGAGCATAAAATAGTATGGTCAGGGCAGATTTCTTTTAGGCGCCTGTGAAATTTATAACAATATCGTTCAAATGAGTTTCCTTTTCGCCAACCCGCCTGCAAAGCGTGGTGATTACGGCATATCTCCCTCTTTTGACGAGACCTATGTACAGCAGTGGGCGTCATTCGACTGAAATGATTCAGAATTTATAGTTATTTAAGAAAGCCTGATATTTAGCTAACTACATAAAAATATTACAAAAAAAACTAATATTTGATACACAAAACAGAGTTTATAGTTATTTAAGATACCCTATATCATCATTATCATCATCATCATTATAATGATGATATTTTGAATAGAATATTTAGAATACTTGCCCTTCGGCGGATGGAGTCCCTTACGGGATTCACCCGTTAAGCAGTTGGGGCACCTATCTTGGCTGCCATCTGCGAAAGTACATTCGAAAAAAAAAATTGAATACTTGCCTACTAAGCTAGCTAAAAAATATTACAACAAAAAGCTACTGCCTGAGATACAAAACGTCTGTTTTTGTAGTTATTTAAAAAAATCCTAATATTTAAAATACTTAGCAACCTAAAAATATAATAACATGTATTACAAAAAAAGCTAATGTTTGTTAAACAAAACATCAGGTTTTATAATTACTTATGAAACTCTGATATTTAAAACACTTCGCTAACTACACGAAAAATATTACAAAGAAAAGCTAATATTTTATATAAAAAAACCACCAGATTTTTTAGTTATTAAAGAAACCCTGATATTTAGAATACAACCTAATATTTACTGACATGATTTCGTTTTTAAAGCATTCGTGACCAATACATTTGGCTCAGAATTTGGGTCGGCTGCATTATTTAACCTTCTGTAGGCGACATATTGCAATCATTTATTTATTTTATGTTATGTTATGTTATTTAGAGATAGCTCGAATAAGTAGCGGTGATACATTGTGTAAACTATTATAGTAGGTAATAAAAGTAGTTAAGAAATTACTTTATAATAATAAAACTAGTTTAACCACATTACATCGCGTATATTATACCATGGTACCTATAAGGTAATTATGTCGTAGGTACTAAAACGTCTGATTCCTTGAAAAAAGTCAGATGACAGGTCTACGGCAAAAACCCAAAAACTGATCACAGTTAAGAAACGAAAATGGGTGGGTTATGATTAGAAATTGACCTTGACCCAATTATAGGTATCCCTTGACTAGCTGTCAAAAGCCGTTTATAATATGAAAAAGAAAAATTCGCACTTATGGTTCCGTACTACTGCACATTTACTCTTTTTAATATGTTTAACCACGTTTTTTAGGGTTCCGAAGTCCTACAAGGAACCCTTATAGTTTCGTCATGTCCGTCCGTCTGTCCGTCTGTCCGTCTGTCCGTCTGTCCGTCTGTCCGTCTGTCCGTCTGTCCGTCTGTCCGTCTGTCCGTCTGTCCGTCTGTCCTAATCCTTTACAGCTTAATAACTTCTACAGTTATAAACATAAGTAAATGAAATTTTGTTAAAAAATAGTCTACATATAGATCTCAATTTTAAAAGAATAAAAAAATCGTTTTTCCGTATTTTAGGGGTGGCGTCCATACATGTGAAATGGGAAAAAATAATTTTTTTTCGCTGCACCCCCTCGTGTGGGATATCATTGAATAGGTCTACTAAAATGAAGGTAATGTTTGATTCACCACTTTTTTATCAGGTGTACCATCTGCGAAATATAGCCCGCCAAAGTGGCTTGCAATGTGTCCCCCCCCCCTGCCAACAACCATAGTGAAGCCAACAAAAACCGTGCGCCTTCATGTACAACCAGTGCTCACGTACACACCATGCACCTGAAGGATATTTGTTTTCACGATGTTTAGTGGACGATGCCGCGACATGTGAACTGAGAGAGGTGAGCACGGTTTAAAGTGCATGTGAGTGCGTGAGCGATGGTTTGTACACGGAGGAGCACGGTTTTATTGGCTTCACTATGATTGTTCGCAGCACTTTGTCTATATTTTTTACTATGTTTGTATGTCTGTGTGTGTTGCATGAAAATATTAAGATTTATACGCACAATGTCAAGTGCTGACCACAGGGGTCAAGCCAAGTTCTCTAAAGCTAATGTTATGAAATTTTGGCCGTGACACGAAGATTAAATTAATTAAGATAAAATAAATCAATAAATAAATAAAAAACAATCAATGATTATGTATACATAAATACAAAATAAAGGTATACTTAGAATTTGTGCACGGTCGGTCGATTATGCATTAATTAATGGGAATAATAATAAATTAATTGTTTTGCACAACAACTTTTTAAAGCAAAATTTCTATGGCGTCATTGCCTGCCACTGCTGAGTAAACCGAGAAAAAATGCTTCCGCCTCCATTAGCGCGCGACTACACTACCTTACTACCGTACCCAAGTCCCAAAAAAATAAAGAGAGATGTAACGAGATATTTCATGTTTCTAACTCGAAATTTTCTGTTATTCCAGAGGCTGTCACTGCACCTGGCCGTGGTACTCCTTGCGGTGTACCACACCTGCAAGGCGGAGCGACCTGCGCGAGCGATCCAGTTCGGTTCAAGCCAAAACTATGCGGTGATCGGATCCCCCATCTCCGCGAACCTCGACGAGGACGGGTACTTCTACCCGAAACCGAAAGTCCCCTTCCCGCCACCACCGCCACCTCCAACTAGACCCCCTCCCCCACCACCACCACCACCGCCAACCAGACCCCCTCCTCCTCCCCCACCACCACCAACAAGACCCCCACCCCCACCACCACCGACGAGACCTCCAGTAACTCAAACAACAGGATACGTATATGAAACACCGCGCATACCGTTCGAGTATCCTACAACAAGGAGACCCACACCACCACCGCCACCACCACCACCACGCACTCCACCACCACCACCCCCAACAAGACCTTCTACGTACCTACCACCACCAACAAGGCCACCGACACCTCCGCCAACAAGGCCGCCACCTCCACCACCGCCAAGGACGCCACCACCAACTAGGCCACCACAAACAACAGGATATGTGTATGAAACGCCTCGTATACCATTCCCACCCCCAACAAGGCCCCCTCCCCCACCTCCACCGCCACCAACGAGACCCCCGCCCCCACCTCCACCGCCACCAACGAGACCCCCTCCTCCACCGACGCCACCTAGGACACCACCACCACCACCACCCACGAGACCTCCAACGCCACGTACTCCACCACCAACGAGACCTACCCCTCCACCACCGACCTACAGAACCCCGACCACAGGATATGTGTACGAAACACCAAGTATACCATTCCCACCCCCAACAAGGCCGCCTCCTCCACCTCCACCGCCACCGACGAGACCACCACCTCCACCTACCAGACCCCCTCCCCCACCACCTCCACCACCAACCTACAGACCTCCGACCACAGGATATGTGTACGAAACACCACGGATACCATTTACAATTCCAACAAGACCTCCACCTCCCCCTCCACCTCCAACAACTAGAAGACCCCCACCCCCACCACCTCCAACAACTAGAAGGCCCCCACCCCCACCACCTCCAACAACTAGGAGACCCCCACCCCCACCTCCACCTCCACCAACCAGGCCTCCACCACCACCAACCAGGCCTCCACCAACCTATAGCACCATCTATGACAACTTTAGAACAACAGGCTACACCTACCCCACTCCAGTAGTACCTTTTACTTATCCAACAACGACTAGGAGGCCCTATATTCCCCCCGTAACTCAACCAACAACTCAGAGAACGTTCCCACCCGTGACGTATCCAACTACGACAAGGAGACCTACACCTCCCCCGACCAGACCACCGACTTACAGAACACCATCCACATATCTTCCTCCACCACCCCCAACTAGACCACCCACTTATTTGCCACCCCCACCTCCAACAAGGCCTCCGACTCCCCCACCAACGAGACCATCACCTCCACCAACAACAAGAAGGCCATCCACATACTTACCACCACCACCTCCTCCAACAAGGACTCCCACGTACTTACCACCTCCTCCACCAACACCACCGCCAACAAGGCCACCCCCACCACCACCACCTCCAACGAGGCCACCCCCACCACCACCACCACCTCCAACAAGGCCTCCCACTTACTTGCCACCCCCTCCCCCGACACTTCCACCAACAAGGCCACCACCGCCTCCAACACCACCCCCAACTAGACCACCCCCACCAATAACTCCACCGCCATACAAAACCACGGGCTATGACTATCCTATCCCTAAAGTACCGTTCACTTTCCCAACAACAGCCAGACCACAAACCAATCCCCCAGTTTACCTACCACCCAGTACTACGCGAGCGCCTCCAACGAGACCGCCGGTCTACATACCTCCCCAGACAACCAGACCTCCAGTGTACATACCTCCTCCAACAACAAGGCCACCAACCTATTTACCCCCTCAGACAACCAGAGTGCCATATACAACACCTCCCACGAGACCACCGGTCTATATAACAACGAGGCCACCGGTCTATATAACAACGAGGCCTCCGGTGTACATTCCCCCATCAACGACCAGAATACCTTACACGACTCGACCGCCTTACGTCGAAGACAAAGGGTACTTCTACGATCGACCATTGGTACCTTTCGTGTTTTAAGTAATTTAGTGTAGAAATACTAGGAACCTGATGCACCGAATTTAAAACGATGAAATTGTATTATTTTTGTTCAATAAATGTAAGTTACCTGTGTAACTGACAAAGAAACATGTATGGTTTTTAGTTGTAGTTCGAAGTCAGACCAAGTGTAATTAAGGTTTTTCTTATAGAAAAATTCCTAATTACAGTCTGAAGTTAGAATCATGCCAGATAGGTGAAAAAAGAAAACATATAGCTTATGTTTAATATAATATGTGAATGATTTTCACGTCATTGAAATATTTTTGTAACAATATAACATAACATCACGCCTGTATTTCCCCGAAGGGGTAGGCAGAGGTGTAATAGATTTTTGTAAGATTCCTTAATATTATAAACTTTTATTTCTGATTGATCAAACATAACATCAATCTAGTTTGGTTATACCATGGTATAATAATATGCTTCACCCACAGACCAGTAAGCGTCTAGACGCCGATTAGCCGGATACTCCCGGTCACAAAGCATATGCAGTAGAACTGCATATCATACGCCAAGCCGCCAATCAGGATGTCAGTCCGTCAGCGAGTGGCACCAATCATACGGAATCAGTGGCACCAATCATACGGAATCATTCCACCGAACTTTTGAGCTGACCAATCATAACGCGGCTTTTGTCCCCCCGGTCCCCGCCAACATTTTACGACTGTGTTCTAATGCAAAACTTTGTTTATGCGGCGTCTTGAGGGTTACTGGTCTGTGGCTTCACCACACACCTAGATGACCTATATATACACCTAGACCTATACTTAGGTGTTATATATCTATGCTTCACCAGGTATTCTCTTCCCGTGATAGCTAGGTCACGTGGTTGGCCCAAGACTACGTCATCGTCTGTGGAGCCAATAGCGGGCTGTTAGCGTGACACTTGTCAATTTGATGTGCTGCCACTATGTGTAAATAAATTACCCGAACAAAATGCATTTTTTCACTTACTATAAAAAAGCACTTTTGAACTAGTCATTTTATACAGTTTCCTTTAATAACTAATTAGATGAATAACACGAGGTAACGAATAGTTGGCTAGTTAGGAGTTTATTTTGTATTCATCTTCTTAATGTATAGAATTCTTCTGTACGTGTGTTTGTCACCTAAGTCCTTGTAAACGGCTGGACCGATTTGGATGAAATTTTGTGTGTATATTTCAATGGATTCCTGGATGGTTTGAAAGTACAATTGGACCCGGTGGGTGGTGCTGCTTTTTCGGGCAGGACTTCTGCCGGGTACGCTAGTTATGAATAAAAATCTCCTTAACCGTATTGAAGATGTCAATAAATGGCAACACCGATCGTGACGTAGCTTTCACGGGAAGAGAATACCTGGTGAAACACATTATTATACCTAGGGTATAACTATTTAGCGTACAGAGTAATTTTAAAGAGTAATCGCATTTTAAAATATTTGCAATACCATTCGCAATTATTTGACCATTATTGTTTGCTTTACATGGTGAAATTTTAATCGCTTCTTTTCCGAAAAGGGGTCATTGTACTCATCATTATGAACAACTTTTTCTATGGGACCATACCTGAAATCGCGAAAAAAAATCATCACATTTGTGTTCACTTAAATAGATAAAATGTAGGGACCACCTGATTTTTTTTCGCGATTTCAGGGTTGGTCCCATAGTAAAAGTTGTTCATAATGATGAGTACAATGATCCCTTTTCGGGAAAGAAGCGATTCTTCTTCTATCGTGTCGACATGAGCTACATAATGATAATAGCTCATGCCGTGGGTAAAAGATATGCCAGTCAGCAGGTTGGTAGCGGGGCTGACTGCCCAGGGTGCGCCGGACGATCAATTAAATATCGTCACTCGTGGAGGCTCTTTTAATGTACCCCAAGCGATTAACATTTCAGCATGTATTCAAACTAATTCTGAATTCAGCCAATAAAATAAATCATAAACTTTTATCATGCTCAATGACGTGCAATGTTGAAAATTTCTTATTAACTAAACTTTAATAATTTCGGTGTGATCAGGTATCGAATAAGTTGCCATATAAATTGTGATACCAAACAAAGTACTACGTACTCACAGTCGCAATAATATAATATTATATTTTTTTTGTTAATAATGTTTGTTTATATATTAGTAACTAGTTATAACTATATATATGTAACGGTAATACTCAAAAATAAAACGCGGAATCACTGCCTTTAACTAATTCTACGTTTATAATTGTAAAATATTTTTTTAAATAAAAAACATGTGAAATGTTTGTATTATTTTATTATACTCCTCGTTATTTCCGTAAGTCTATCGCATATTATTGAGGTAAGTAATCTAATAATATAACCATTCAATGGATCAAAGGACACAGCAGTTCTTGAGGCAATGATGAAGCTGATGAACTCGCCAGAAGGGGATCGAGTATGGTCGTGGTGGGACCTGAACCCATAGTGCCACTCCCCTTAGGGTACCTACGCAACTTGCTAAGGAATCGCATCAGGGATGAACACCACAAACTATGGAAAGGCCATGGTGAGAGCAGGCAGGCCAAGGAGGCCGTTTCACGAAACAAGCCCTCCGATTGTCAAAAAAACAGTTGCGTACAGTCACAGCTGCTATAACTGGCCACGGGTCCTTTAACAAACATCTCTTTGTCAGAAGTGTTACAGACAGCCCACTGAGCAGAGCCTGCATGGTGGAAGACGAGACAGTAGCTCATATGCTTCTAAACTGCCCTGAGGTCGTTACATACAGGACCAAGTACTTCGGTAACCCAGGTATCCTCAGAGAGATCACTGGCAACACCAAGGCGTTGCTGGCCTTTTTTGTGGATCGAGTAAGTTCCCATGCGTACGCAAAAAATGGGCTTAGACGTGTAGTTGCGGAAACCAGCCCGTTAAACTCATCATCATTTCAGCCGAAAGACGTCCTTTGCTGGACATAGGCCTCCCCCAAGCATCACCACAACGGCCGGTCATCCGCTTTCCGCATCCAGCGGATCCCTGCGACCTTCGCCAGGTCGTCGCTACCCACGCTGCGCCTTCCAGCACGCGGTCGCTACTCCAGAACTTTACTGCCCCATCGGCCATCCGTTCTGCGAGCAATGTGTCCCGCCCACTGGCACTTAAGTTGGGCAATTCTTCGGGCTTTGTCGGTTACTTTCGTTCTCATGCGAATCTCCTCATTTCTGATTCGATCATGCAGGGACACTCCGAGCATAGCCCTATACATTGCCCTTGTATACTATACTAAACCGCTAGAATTATATATCGCTTTTAGCGATAAGACCGCCCATGTACCCATAATTTATACGTTGTTCCTGTTTACTATTATTTTCATGGTGTACAATAAAGTATATTCTATCTATCTATCTAAACTGAGTCCGTAAGTCTGCATAAACTAAAGCCATAAATAAATAAAGAGAATAAAGAAGAGCGGAAATGTCAGCTGATCATGGCAACTATGTCTTCAAATAATAATAATAATAAATAATAATAATAAAACATTTATTGGAACAGAAAACACGTTTACATACAATGTGTACGAAAATGACTGCATTAGTTATTAAACTGTGTTGCAGTCATTAACGCCCATTTCAGATGGATTGAGGCGACAGCGTTCCAACTGAACTGAAATTGTTAAGTAAGTAGGTATGTGTATGTGGAGGAGTGCGTGTGTGGGGGGGTGTGTGTGCGTGTGTGAGTGTGTTGGGGGGTGTGTGTGTAGGGGGAAGAGTGTGATGATTTTGCGTGGGGATGTGTGTGTGATATTTTGCTACAGAAATTGAGAGACATAAAATAATTTTATCTAACGACACTGCACAGTTCAACAAGCTCAAAACTAAATGCTGGATTTCTTTTTAGAAACATGAGATCCATTTTGAAATTCGTAAAATAAAGCAAACAGCACCAGAATCAGTGTGATAGTAAAAAAAAAATAGATCACAAAAATATTTATTTATTTATTTATTCTTTATGCACAACAAGGTACAAAGGCGGTCTTAACGCCATAGGCGTTCTCTACCAGACAACCTTAGGGTAATGCAGAGACAAAGAATAAGGTAGATGCACCAGTAAAGTAGTAAAATATGTTTCGTACTACGGACTTATAATTACATATAGTAAAAATAGATAAATACCTAAGAAAATATTCAACCAAAACATTGTTTCATTTTCCAGACGTTTTTTCCATAATAAATCAGTACAGAGATCGTTGAAGCGCGAAGTTCGACGACACACTATTAATTTATAATCGGCGTAAATGAATGTGCTGGACTAAGGTATTCCACACCTAATTCCTAAGTGAAAATACTGAAAAAATACCGGCCAAGTGCGAGTCAGACTCGGGCAGTAAGGGTTCCGTACCACCCATCGACCTGATACCCCATAGAAACTGATATAATTTACGCGAGTTCATCAAAAGACATCAACGTACCGTGAGCGAAATGTGAATTTTTGCATCTCTTTCTTACGCAGGTACCACCACATATGTCTATGTTTGTCCTATTTTAGTATTTGTTGCTAAACAACATAATATGTACTAAATTCAGACCAAGTTTGACCCTGATATGTATTACCGTTTTGAAGATAGAGCAGGAACAAAAACGTTGAAAAAAATGGTTTTAGACTTTTATTTTATTTTAGTATTTGTCGTCATAGCAACACATATTCTGAGAAAATTTCAACCGGCTATTTATAACCGTTCAAAAGATACAGCCCTGTGGCAGACGAGACGGACGGATGGACGGACGGACGGACAGCGTAGCGAGAGTAATAGGGTCCCCGTTTGGCACCCTTCGGGTACGGAACCCTAATTACGACAGTTTGATGTATTAGGACTGTTATAAACCGATCGATCAGAGAATAAAAAGTACATCGATCACATATGCAAAATGATCGTAGAAGCTGTTGCATTTGCACGTGGGTAAGCGCTACTGCCATGCTGTAATTTTCTATACAGATTCATGCGATCTATTACCAGTAGGCGTAGCGTACTATGGAAAAGGATTTTGTTTACAAAAGAATAGGCAAAATGACAGTTTTAGTTTAGACAAATCTCTTGTCTACAGTATCTACAGTCCATGTCACGACTGCTTGGCTGTCTTTAGCCAAGCGCCCTGGGCACTTTAGGACAAAATGTGACCCGTTGATCTAGTGGTCGCAAATATAACTGCTAAGCGTGAGGTCCTAGGTTCGATTCCCGGGCCGAGCAAAAAAGTGTAGTTGGAATTTTTCAGCCAAGAAAATTTCTCAGTAGCAGTAGTGGTAGGTTACTTTTCATTCATAAATTACTTTTGAAACTTTGGACAGTGTTAACCTACTGACCATCTGAGCATTAGTGCAATTGTGCATGTGAAAATGTAAAGGTGGCGGTCAGCCCTCCTCCTATACAGGAGAATTCCTAGAGTTCCTTTGTTCCCCTGACACTGTGGGCATAGCAATATGTTTTGCTGTGATTTTGCCTTTAACGCAATACATGTGCGAAGCGGAAAATCACAACATTAGAAGCACGAAATCACTACTTTAGAAGCACCAAATCACAATTTTTTTATGGTATAGGATGGTGAAATGAACTAAAGGCCTGATGTTAAGCGGCTGGCTTTGCTCGTGATAACTGAAATAACACCTAAGTTGTTACCGAAATAGTGTGGCAAATCGCGATCACCAAACTGAGGCCTAGAGATGGAAAGTCTCATGTAATTGTAATTGCACCGGCACCCGTATCCTTCACACCGGAACACAACAATGCAAGCATCACTTTTTGGCGTCAGAAGTAGGTACGGTGGTAGTACTTCCCCGGACGAACTCTTTCACAAGAAGCTCTACTACAACTATCATCATTCATCATTTCAGCCGTAAGACGTCCACTGCTGGACACAGGCCTCCCCCAAGCATATATTGGGGGGATATACCATAATCGCCACGCTTGGCAGGCGGGTTGGCGATCGCAGTTGGTTGGTTAAATACTCAGAGAACGCTGCTGCCCATCCTCTGGTGAATCCCTTAGTCGCCTTTTACGACACCCATGAGAAGATATTATTATCAGCCTGTAGTGTCCCACTGCAGGGCAAAGGCGTCCCTTCCCTTTTTCAACTTGTCCCTGCCAGAAGGCAAAATTCTGGGGCCAATCCTTCAGATAGGAGTCAAGTTCGTCCCGCCATCTCCTTCTGGGCCTGCCGCGTTGTCGTTTGCTGCTGTCTGGAATCCACGGTGTGGTTGTTTTCGCCCATAGCTCCTCCGGCATGCGGCAGATGTGACCAGCCCAGTTCCACTTAAGCTTGGCAGCTGTTTGGCCTACATCAGCAATTTGTGTTTTGGAACGCAGTATAGAGTTTCTTACGCGATCAGTAAGTCTAACTCCTAGGATACTGCGTTCCATTGCTCGCTGACAAACTCCAAGTGCGGACTTTTGACGCTTTGTCAGTGACCATGTTTGCGCTCCATAGGTGAGGGTGGGATATATGGTGGTGCAATTCTTTACGTCCGGCACCACACGAAACTATACTCGTTGAATTTTCGTTGGTTTTGGAAACGAAAATGGGGCCATTGTACTCACCACTATGAAAAATTTTTACTATGGGACCAACACTGAAAGCTGATCCCTACATTTATGTCCACATAAATCAACAAAATATTATTAGTGGCAGTTGTTATGGGCAAAGGTAACCGCTTAACATCAAGTGGGCCTTTAGCTCGTTTTGCCATTCTGTAATAAAAAAAACACATTCTTAAAATCGGCAGCATTTGACAAACTTCGCCGAGTCTTCTTGTCGCCTATACCGCAAAGTTTGAAGACAAAGGGTAACTAATAGGGAATCTGTGACAAAGGTCTTCAACCAGTGCGTCCTGCCTGTCGTGACTTACTGTGCCAAGACGTGGACACTGACAGTTGGACAATTCCACAAATTTAAAGTCGCTCACGAGCAGAATCGGAGTGACCGACATAGCTTGTAAGATTAGTAAGCTGAAGTAGCAGTGGGTTGGCCATGTCTGTCGAAGGACCGATGGCCGCTGGAGCAGACGAGTCCTTGAGTGGAGACCCCAACTCGGCAAACGTAGTATAGGGCGCCCCCAGTCAGGTGGACCGACCGAACATTGAATTTACTTGAGCATATTTGAACCCCCCGGGGCATCCACAGACACTTACTGTTCCCCTTGAAGCCCCTGCTCAGGGGGTATGAAAGTAGCTGGGGGGGACTGGATGGGCAAGGCAGAGGACCAAGTGTGCAAAATTGCACCGCAACATTGCTGCTGCTGGACTGCTGATTCTTAGAATATTAAACAGTTCCAAGAAAAACCAACCATATTTCCCTTCATCAGGTCGTCGGTCCACCTTGTGGAGGGCCTACCCACGCTGCGCCTTCCAGTACGCGGTCACCACTCCAAAACTTTACCGCCCCATCGGCCATCCGTTCTGCGAGCAATGTGCCCCACCCACAGGTCGCGGAAGGCGCAGGACCGGTCGTTATGGCGATGCTTAGGGGAGGCCTATGTCCAGAAGTGGACGTCTTTCGGCTGAAATGATGATGATGATGATGATATTTCCCTAATGAAAGTACCTTGTTTGTTTACATTGCCGTTCATAATATGCAATGTTAGTTTCGTCAGAGAGAGTACAATGTAACAATACATCACGCTGCCTCATAATAAATCCAATACACTTGTAATTTTGTAATTAGTTACAGTGTATCATTAATTTTACTTTATCGACGCCTGTGTGGATTAGAAAGCTTATTAAAATTCTAATAATTTTAATATGTTCATAACAGAACTCTTTGATGTAGGTAATGAATATTTGGCAACACAAAACAGTTACTGTCTGAAATTATATAGAGTTTCACTTGAATTGAGCATAATGGCAAAAAAAATATACATATCATACATATTTTAGGTGGTGTGACCACAATTTTAACTTAATAAGATAGTTATAAAAACTTTGTTTCCAGTTTAATAAACTCTTTTCAGTGTATTTGATGAAGCCTAAACTAAGAAATAATATAAAAGATGATAAACTCAACTAAACTGACTTCGAGAAGATCTTACTAATATTTTGTGATGGTGTTTGTTTGTTTGTCCTTCAATCATGCTGAAACAGCTAAACCGATTTGGATGAAATCAAATTTGCGCTCATAAAAGTTGAAGCATAAAAACAATTGATATGTGAGGCACGTAGGCGCGCGTAAGCTGTACTGAACGTAGCCTTTTAAGGCCAACTTGAATTTGCCTCACTCCACTTGCGACTACTGTGGTTCTAAGCTTCATTATTCTAAGGCTGGATCATTGTGAACCATAAACTTATTATACCTACTTACTTACTACTTACTTAGTGCCGTGCCTCACTTATGCTTCTCAAACGTGGCCGCTATCAGCGAAGCACTTACAGAAAGTTAAAGGGTGCCAGAAAGGCATGGAAAGGAGCCTCCGGGGCCTAAAATTAAGTGACAAAGTGAGACATAGAGATATAAGGAATATCAACAAAGCACAGAATGTAGAAAAAACCATTTTGGGTTTGAAATGGAAATGGGCTGGACACGTTCAAAGATCGCCAGACAACAAATAGTCCAAAATAGTCACTAATTGGTATCCATTTTACAAGAAAAGACGACATCGACAAGGAAGACCATCTAAAAGATGGAGCGACGATATAGTTGCTACGGCTGGAAACACCTGGAGTAGACTACCCAGAGACAGAGTAGGGTGGAAACAAATGGAGGAGGCTTTCACCGCTAGAGCGGTCCTTACATAGATACAAAACTACTAACAAGCTAGGTTAAAATAAAACAATAACACACAACTAACAAAAATATAGAATAAGCTCAAATCTAGATGTGTATGTACGTAAGGAATAAATAAAGCTATTATCATTATCATCATACAGACGAAGTGCCGCAAACAATCATAGTGAAGCCAAAAAAAACTATGCTCCTTCGTGTACAACCAGCGCTCACGTACACATGCACCTGAAGGTAATTTGCTTTCGCGATGCTTACTGGACAATGCCACGACATGTGTACTGAGAGGGGTGAGCATGGTTTGAGGTGCAAGTGTGTGCGTGAGCGCTAGTTGTACATGAAGGAGCAAAGTTTTATTTTGGATTCACTATGATTTTTCACAGCACTTATTCTTTACTATGTCTATGACGCTATTATGATATGTTTATGTTGTGAAAAGACTTATTTAATATTTTTTGCGCTGACGCGTATTTACATTGTATACATGGCCAGTACGCAATGGTGTGAAACTGATCGCGTATGAATCTTTTTTTTTTTTTCTTCCCGTGGGGAAATCCTCATGGACGCACTCCGCCCGGGGTAGGCGAAGCCAGTGTCGGACTCTTACCGACTAAAACCACCACGGTGTTCCTTCAACTATCTTAGCCGGGGGCGTGGGAACCCGTGAGTATTCACACAACCACCCCCGACAGGTCCTGGCCCGCCACAAGCAGGCGAGCCCCATGCGGCCTAATGACGGCCGCACCCTCCTCTGTGGCGCACACGGAACACTGCACGCCACCTTACCTCACGGGCCTTTACCAGCTGCGCCAGCTACACCAGCTGCTGGTCGGGCAGCAGACTACCCCGCGTCTGCTGCTCGCAGGCCCATCCTCCTGTATTTTTTTATAGAGGTGTTCTTCCTCGCGGTCCGGGCGGCAAAGCCAAGACCCTCGGTCCCAAGAGGCGCGAGAACACTACTCAGCAGGCACTCCCGGGGTTACGAGACCGACGGGGGCAGGGAAGGACAGCCCCCCGCTGCCTGCCCAGTGGCAGGGTGAGTGCACACCGGGCCCGCCCCTGCTCCTCCATAGTGCCCTCTGCTTTCTCAGAGGGACACGCGGAGCAACTTCCTATTGACCCACATCGGGCCCCTCCCGTGTTAAAATATTCGCCACAGGCAATAAGGTCCCCCGGTCCAAAGGAGATTTATTGCCCGTGCCCAGGGTGCACCGGCCCAACATCTGCCGTTCCCTCCAGACGTGTCCAGAAGGACAAGCAGCCGTCAGACACACGTGGAGGTATTCTGGCCAGCACCTCATCGCGTATGAACCTAGCATGAACCAAATTAGCCAGCCCCGACTCCATTTGGTCTTGTATGTCGTACCCCTAGACTCCTAGAGCATTTTTGTAAATCTGGAGGTGCGGAGGGAGAGCAGTGCGAGCATATGTGACTGCGATTTGTTATGCAAGGGTGGAGGGGCTGCACTTCCCGCAGCACCGGAGACATGTCGTAAATTGCAAATGAGAACCAAAATTTTCCAAAAATAATCTTGCTAATGATTATTATATATATATATATAAATCTTTATTTCAGATCACAAACTAAGTAGATCCATATAGTGTTAGTAAAAACAAAAGAAAACCTAAAAACCTAATGTTAGTAACTTAAAATTAATAAATGTTGCTGAAGTTACAACTGGATATAGTTCGCACTAGACGTGTGAAGCCCTATCCAGTGTCGCAACATTGGACAATCCCACTTGTCGCACAATGCGCTTAGGATGCTGTGGGAGCTGGAACGCATTCTGCGAAGGGTCGAGGCACACCGTTTTCGGATGATGGCATGACAACCATCAATCCTCGCCTCAGCGAACATCCCGGAAGCGCTACAAAAACGCGGCAGCCCCGCCAGCATCCTAAACGCATTATTATACTATAATACTATACTTGTGTTATTGCACCTCTTCAATTTTTAACTATACACGACTAGCATGCACAATTCGTGTATGTTTTGTAACCTCTTACATTGCAAACCATACTCGACTAACTACTAGTACGCCCAATTCGTGTATGGTAAATAACATCATTCCAAAATATACGCGAACAGTTTCCTATGGATGCGTACTGGGCCTTGTGTACAACATAAATACGCTGCACTGACTGTATGTAATACTCATACTGCTAATATACTTGTGTATCCCGTGAGTGAAAAAAGCGTAAACTAAATGAAACTCGATAATAATAGTACTGTATGAAGAGTAATTAAAATTGATAGCAATACGTAGCGCTTCGCTCAACCGCGGTAAGTGGAGCTCAATCAGTACCATCATGCAGTAAGTTTATCCAGCACATATTCTGTTAAGCCAGTAATATACAGGATGACTAGTTGATCGAGCGACTTATAGAAGGAGGATGGCAGTAAATTGGTACCTATCAACTCAGCCTATCGCAGTCCACTGCTGGACATAGGCCTCTCCCAAGTTGCGCCACAACGCTCGGTCCTCTGCCTTCCGCATCCAGTCCCCCCCAGCCACGTTCTTTAGGTCGTCGGTCCCGCCCTACGCTGCGTTAATTGGTACCTACCTTATGCGTATTTAGCTTTCATAATGTTTTTTTTTTTTTTTTTTTAATAAATATAATTAAATAAACATTTTTGGGACATTTTACACATCACCATCTAGTCCCAAACTAAGCAGAGCTTGTGCTATGGGTACTAGACAATGGATATAATACTTATATACTTTTTTTTTGTAAATACATACTTATAATACATAAGAAACAACCAGACCAACACAAACACTCATGTTCATTACACAAATATTTGTGTCCTGTGGGAATCGAACCCACGACCTTGTGATCAGCAGTCCGACACTCGAACCACTAGACCACAGAGGTCGTCAAATTTGTACCAAAAAACACCTAATTTATTTAAGAGTGTACTTTAAAAACCTCGCTAGCATGATTTATATGCTATGATATTGCTGGCGTGTTATTTATATGCTATGATATTGCTGGCGTGTTATTTATATGCTATGATATTGCTGGCGTGTTATTTATATGCTATGATATTGCTGCCGTGTTATTTATATGCTATGATATTGCTGCCGTGTTATTTCGTTGCGTACGGAAAAGAGCCGATTGATGTATTCTTCTTTAAATAATGAACCAATTTCCGAGCTAGTGGGAAAAAAACATTTTATTATTAGATAATACATGAAGTTGACTTTCAATAATACCTTAAAAAACTTTTTAACCTTTGGACGTTTTGTGGTTTCTTAATTCCTCTTCCACTCGTAGATGTACAGTCGACCGCACGTCAGTGGTAATAGCAACAACAACATCTTTATTTCGTAAGCAGTAAGATCCGTTTTCATAAGGCAAGTGTTACCACTGACGTGCGGTCAATTGTAAAGAAAGAAAAAATAATGAAAAATGGTTTATTTACTACAGCCAGAGGCACACAATAACAATAATATACAATTTCATTCATCTATAATAGACTCCTAAAAGTATAATTGAATTGTATAATTGTTTTAATTGTAGTTTAATAGTAATGGATAGTAAGTTGTAGAAGTAATGCTATCGAAATATAAATGTAGCAATATGTACCCTCGTCGTATTGTATTAAGATTTATTTATTGCGCTTCTGCGCTTCCTATCTAGAGTTGTAGCTTAAGGCGATTTAAATACATCAGTACAACAGTAGCCTTTATTTGACAACAAATTGCAGTTTCTAAATATAATTGTCGCAAAAATTTAAGCAATTTTGTCCACTAAACAGTGGAAGTCCGCTCAAAATGACGCAACAATTCAACGTCACGGCAACATGTCACTCTCTACTCCATTATACAAATGACCCGCGCAATTTATGAGTTTAGTGCACATAAAATAAACAAAAATTGCTTGCTTAATAACATTACAATGTAATATGGACAGCATACGTAGTGATGTGAATAAATTACATATAATTGTGATTTTCACTGGTGTTACGAACATTCAGTCGTGGGGAGCGGTGGCCGGTACGCTCCAGTGCGTTACGTCCGCGCATCGTGTCGGCTAGTGATGGAAAGGCGAGTGTCGATGGTTTGATGATCTTATCGTCTTACTGATAGGAGTTATTAACTTTTATAAGCAAAAATGTTCTTTGGAAAGAGTTTATTTATTTATTTAACTTTATGCAACATGTGTACATAGGCGGACTTAATGCCTCAGGCTTTCTCTCCCAGTCAACCTTAGGTGATACAGAGATGACAAGGCATGTGCAATATTGTTTCACGACACAAAACATGACGAGAAATAAATTACAACTGAAACAATAGATAAACATACATAAGTATAAATATATAACATACAATAAATAATATATGTATAATGTACATAGGTATTTATTTATTTTTATTATATGTAATTATAAGTCCGTGGTACGAAACATATTTTTCTACATTACTGGTGCATTTACCTTATTCTTTGTCTGTGCATTACCCTAAGGTTGTCTGGTAGAGAACGCCTATGGCGTTAAGACCGCCTTTGTACCCAGTTGTGCATAAAGAATTAAATAAATAAATAATAAATATATATAATAATATACTATTATAGTCATAGATAAAAATACAAATGAGATGATTCTGCCAAAATTTTATCTAGAAAGAACTTCTGAACTTTCCTTTTAAAAGAGTCCCGCTCATTCTACAGAAGAATAGATTGAATATGGATATGATAGGATGAGTGAACAAAGTTAGAGAGATGAGTTCTTGCGGTGAGCCAATAAAAATAATACGAATAGAATTAAGCAATACCTATGCCTTGTTGAAAAAAATACTACTTTTGCTAAAGTGCAATCATAATATTTCACTGCAGCGCAAAAGCCTCTTGACAATGAAAAACCATTTTAGGCCTTACTACCGATAAATCAAATCTTATAACGTTACAAAACGCCGCATAAAGGGCATAATAACATCATCGACTATCGATACCGAAATGAAAGCCCCCGCTCAACCCTACAATCTCAAAAGAAAACACAGTATCGCCGCGCAAAGAATCCGTCACATTTTCTAGTGCGGACGCAGCGTACGCGCGCGTTCGAACAAACAAACCATTCCTGCAGCAGTGATGACAATGTGTCGATAACATGTCCAGTGAGGGATCTGTGACGTCGAGTGGGTCCCGCATCCGACAGTTCGGCTTGTACAGGACTATCGATGCGCGGACCGAAGAGTTTCTTCGGTCGTCGAGGAAGCGGCAGATAAGGCAAGGATGCGCTTGCGCAGCCATATCAACGGCGATCACAGTTACCGTTGTTGTTGTGAGTAGGTTTTCTTTTGTTTTGATTAATTTTGGCACAATTAATGGAATACTATCTTCTATTATTTGTTTTGATGTGTGTCATGTGTGTGTTTAACGGGGACTTTTGTGTGTGCGTTATTAATTGTGTGTTTAAAAGTTATTTTGTTTTTGTATAATAGAATTAGGGTTTACCATCGTAATGTAAAAACATCTAAACCAGGGGTTTGACTGTGACTTTTCGAATAGATTTTGATACTGAATATAACGTGAATCGGTTAAAAATAAATTTGGCAATGTTTGTACAATAGTAGATGAATCTTGAGGTTTTTTTGGTAGCCTTTTTTCATAATGGTTACAACCTAATTTTATATCATCATTGCATTATTGCATAAAGAACTCCGTCAGTGCAGTATTATTCTCTGCCATAGTAACTTAGTGGCTGGGGGGGACTGGATGCGGAAGGCAGAGGACCGAGTGTTGTGGCGCAACTTGGGAGAGGCCTATGTCCAGCAGTGGACTGCGATAGGCTGAGTTGATAGTAACTTCAACAGAACTGTAGTTAATATTCACTTAAAATCAAACATCTTAAACACATTTTTGGTGCTTAACACAATGTTTAAAACCAAATATAGTAATAACACATTTCAGCATGATTTGTGCCTGTAATGAAATTGCTGAGGAAACAGTCTTTCTGTCAGCAATAACTTCGATTTACGGAAGCATCGTAGATAGCAGTGGCAAATCAATTTTCATAAACAATTTGTTATTTATAAACAAATTTATAAACACGTTGTGGTAATTATATAAACATTGTGGATCACTGTGTTAGTTTATTGTCGGTAGATTTATTGTCTTCATTGTAACGTTTGCTTCGATTACTCAGATGCGGGTAATTCTTTGTCATAGATGGAACCACAGAAATAGATAGAATGGAAAAGTGGGCAGGGCGCGCGTGCCAACACTACACCATAGTGCAGGGCATTTCAAAGCCTTTCTCAGTACGCCGCGTAATAACAAAAACCCGCAAACATGCCTCATAGTGCTGTTTCTAACTGCAAAAACAAAAGCTGTAAAGTACATTTTTTTTATTTTTTTTAAATTAATGACGTCAATATATAAGGCGTAGTTTGTTTGAAAGTTGCCACGCATGAATCGCAAGTAAAATTGTGATTACAACCATTCTATATATATCTACAGCTGCCCCCTAGCCAAGTTGACAATCTACAATCGTCAATGCTAATAGAAAACAATCAAAATGTATGGGAATGACATTTCTAAACGAAATAGTTATTTGTTATACAAGAGTGCAAAGTTGCTTTTTAACCGCGTGCTCAATTTTGATGCCCGAGCAAGCGAAGGATTCTAAAATTGAATCACGAGCGCAGCAAGTGATTCAACAGTTAGAATCCTGAGCGTAAGCGAGGGAATCAATAGAGCACAAGGTGAAAAATCTTTGCACTCGAGTGCAACACGTAACTTTTCATCCCACCTCAGCGAGGAAATGACTAAATGCAAAAAAAACATTTACAATCACAAGATACTTTTATTTCACTTTAGGTATTAACTACTACATTATGATAGGTAAGTATTACAGAATAATCTTTAAACTATAACAAATAATACTTAGGTATACCTAATTAAGAAAAATTTATAGTAACGTTGCTACAGTTACTTAAGTTGAGAGTAATATTTTTGTTAGGTACTGTAATGTTGGTGTTAGTGACTTGTGTACTGTTTTTCGGTAAACTATCTGTCATACTTAATAGTTGTACCGATTCATCGGATTCCCTTGGCGTAAATGTGCAAAACGTTTCCTGAGAAAGTTTTGGTTCCTTTATCTAGTCGCCACATGTTAACCATATCGTATTGTTTCAAATACTTCTCGCGTGATTGTTGAGGGAGAAAGCTCATTTGTGCATTATTAACAGTTTCAGTCAATTCTGTTTGCGTCAAATAAACTTCCTCGTCGCTAGAACCACTCATTTTAGGGTAATAGACCTGTGCATTTTAGGTTTTTCACTTGTTTTCAAGTTTCTTGTTTTTAACCTAAGGTTTTAATAAAATGACGCGAAAAGAAACTGGCGCGCGCAAAGCAAATAAAAAAAAAGTACACCAAGAAGGTTCCGAGTTGAGTTGAGTTGAGTTTTTAACAAATTAAAAAAGGTTGTATGATAAATTCGGCACCATGGAGGGAGAAGTAAATAGGTTTAATGATGTTTTGAATTCACAAACCTAGTGCACACGATGTTCTAAATTCAATTTACTTTATCCTCTACGGGATAAAAACGGCTTTTGCACTCAGATATCGAAGAGCAAAAATACTCTTTCCGAGATGGGGGGATGAAAAAGTCATTCGTTGAGATATGTCATTCTAATACATTTTGATTATTTTCTATAGCGTTGACGATTGTAGATTGTCAACTTGGCTAGGGGGGCTGTGGATCGAACGTTAACAAATAACGTTTTAAGTATAATTCCGAAAAATGCTAAGCTTGCGCGTGTAATGTATGTCAGAGGGGCTGTGGTATGGGCTAAAATAGCCAAACAGTGTCGCAATTGATAACACGCAATTACATAGGTAATATGGTAAACATTCCACCCTTAATACGCACGGAGCGATTCGCTAATAGCTTTATCATTTACGTAAAACTAAAGCTCGTCCGGGGAAGTACTACCACCAGTACTACTTCTCCGCCAAACAGTGATGCTTGCATTGCTGTGTTTCGGTCTGAAGGGTACGGGTGCCGGTGAAATTACAATCACATGAGACGTTCCATCTTCATGTCTCAGTTTGGCGAATCGACTTGCGGTACCATTTAGGCAACAGCCTAGGTGGTATTGCAGTTGTTATGGGTAAAGTTAACCGCTTAACATCAGGTGGGCCTTTATACTATAAAAACCGGCCAAAAGCATGTCGGGTCATGCTCAGTATTATAGGGTTCCTTAAGTAGGTGTTACAAACAAATCAAATCGAGTATTAATCATGGCTATTTTAGTTATTGCAATAGACGGTAGCATTGGCGACTCAGAGAGTGTTGTTAGTAGCCGCTAGATGGCGCTGTACAGCACCAAATTTAAGAAGTGTCATTTAAATATAACACAAAGTTACCTTTTGTGATTTTTTAAAATAGAAAGTAGCTACAGGAGCATTATTTGCTAAGATCATTTTTCTCTAAGGTCAATGACGTTTGAACTAGGACGTTTTAAGTATTTTTCAGTTTTCTCTCTATAACTCAAAAAAATATAATTAAATTATACTCAAAATAATTTTAAAAGAGAGTTTTTACAAAGGTCTGTCAATGTGGAAGATTATAAGTTTCTACGTTGCATAGTTTAGAAATGGCTGGGGGGGGGATACATTGCAATTGGGTCACTTTGGCGGGCTATATTTCGCAGATGGTACTCCTGATAAAAAAGTGATGTATGAAACATTACCTTCATTTTAGTAGACCTATTCAATGATATCCCAAACAAGGGGGAGCAGCGAAAAAAAAAATTCGACCCCATTTCACATACATGGGCGCCACCCCTAAAATACGTAATCACGATTTTTTTATTCCTTTAAAATTGAGATATATATCAAGAATATTTTTTTGCAAAATTTCATTTACTTATTTATATAACTGTAGAAGTTATTAAGCTGTAAAAGATTAGGACAAACGGACAGACGGACAGACGGACAGACGGACAGATGGACGGATATGACAAAACTCTAAGGGTTCCTTGTAGGACTACGGAACCCTAATAAAAATGGTTTTCGTACAGAAAGTCAATTAATTTTTTTCATCAGCGATAGGCTGCATTGATTGATAGAATACCTAAACTTTGTTTTTTTTTAGTTGATGATGAAGTGTTGGGCTAGAAAACCTCCTCGATTGTCTGATGGCTGCTGGTCCTTCTCGTCGATACATCGGGAAGGAACAGCAGTTTGTTGGGCCAATGCACCCTGGGCATTGGCAATAACTCTTCTTCGGGGGACCTTATTGTCCGTGAATAATATTCTGGTACGGGAGAAGTCCTATCTGGGCTAATGGGGCGTGACTCCTTGTGTCCTTCTGAAGTTAGCAGAGAGCACAGTGAACGATGTGAGATGTGAAAGAAAACCTCTATAAAAAAACTTTTTAACAAAAAATAAAACCGACTTCAAAAACCTTAACTAAAAAGTAAAAAATAATCATTGTATGTATTTTAAAATCTTAACATAAACAACATTTTTAAGGCGGCGCGTGGTTGACCCTTTGCATCATGTAATGTACAGTCGAGCGCAATATCTATAGTAAAAAAAAATACCCGCGGAATACATAACCTCCTCCTTATTTTGAAGTCGGCTAAAAACAGTTTATGTGAACGTACATGAAAATCACGCGCCGCCTTCAAAATGCTGTTTATGTTAAGATTTTAAAATACATACAATGATTGAATGGGCGAAACTCACAACAAAGTGGATCCCAGAAAGCCGGAAACGAAAACGCGGTAGACCCAGAAGGAGATGGCGGGATGAGCTGGACTCCTACTTAAAGGATTGGCCACAAATTGCCATAGACCGCGAAAAGTGGAAGAAAGGAAGGGAGGCCTTTGCCCTGCAGTGGGACAAAACAGGCTCGTAAAAAAAATAATGATTATTTTTTACATGTTTATATAACCAATTTGAGAATATGTTTTTTATTAACCTTTGCTATCCCACTGCTGGGCAAAGTGTCGCTCATGTTCTTCCAAACCTCAATCACTATCATGAAAAAAAACATGCATATCGGCCAAGAATTCTCAGAAGAAGTCGGTTAAAACGATTGGTTCGCTTTTAACCGACTTCTTCTGAGCAGATCATCTAGATAGGCGAAGCTAAAATAAACTGATTTATTGAAGCTAGTTAAAAAACTACTCAACCTAAGTCAATAAAATTTATATGGGACTACCGCGTGGATTTTCTCTATCAAACAAAAAAACAACCAATAAATCGGCCCACAAATCTCGGAGTAACCGGTGTACATAAATGAAAAAAAAAAAAAAAAAAAAAAAAAAAAAAGGCGCGGAATACATACCCTCCTCCTTTTTTTGAAGTCGGTTAAAAATTACGGGAGGATAGGGCCTGCGGGTGGCGGATTCGGGTTAATCCGCTGTCTGGCATGGCTGGTGTTACTGGCGTGGCTGGCGTGGTCAGCGTGGCTGGTCAGGATGGCGTGGCCTGCGTGGCTGGTGAGGCTAGCATGGCGTGGAATAGTTTGACGTTTATGACACCCTGATACACATTTTACGGAGTGGTTATCGTCAACTAATGTCTTTGTTCTTTATCGGGCATTCCTTTATCGAACCAACTTGCGGTACCATTTAGGCAATAGCCTAGGTGGTATTGAAGTTGTTATGGGCAAAGGTAACCGCTTAACATCAGGTGGGCCTTTAGCTCGTTTATCCACCCTATACTATAAAAAATGAAAAAATAAAACTATTTGTCTACTTGGGATATGTTAATCTGGGTTATGGTCTACCTATCTGTGCGCCTGATCTCTCTATGGTCATGTCGAATTGCCGTCCCATCGGATTATGAGAGTCAGGGAATAGAGAGTGCACCTGTGTTTGCGCACACACTTGTACATTATAGTATGTTCCGAGTAACGGCTAGTCTCCGTTGTGATTGGCCGCCATGACCGAAATTCGGCCCGGAGGACATTATTATTATTATTATCTGTGTGCCAAATGTCATCCAAATCCGTTCAGCCGTTACAGCGTGAGGAAGTAACAAATATACATACGTACACGCTCACAAACTTTCGCATTAATAATTTTAGTGTGATGTGATAAACTTCTTAAAAGTGCTCTTCCGAATAGCTAACCTTTTCTGGCGACTACTTCAGCCTTATTGGCTCGTGGCCATTTGTAGGCAAACGTAATACTTCTTTTTACACTTAGTACAATTTTCTCTTTATTCCAAGAAATAAGACAATCCTGCACAGGTCGCCGTGACGTCACTGCGCAAGCGCCTCCACTAATATTCCAAACACGTTGTCGTTTGTGTACATAATTGCGGTGTTGCTTTTTTTCCTCTACTTTTTATTTTGTACACATACACTTATTATACACTGATTAGTTATACGCTTCCTTTTTGATAGCACGCGTCAATTTCTTTTAAAGCTACGCAAAGAACATTGTCTTAAATTCTGCTAGTTAGATGCCAATAACATAAAATAACATAATCAGCCCATTACTGTCCCACTGCTGGGCATGGGCCTCTACTCAGTATGAGAAGGTTAAGGCCTTAGTCCACCACGCTGGACTAGTAAGGGTTGGAGGACTATACACACCATCGAGAACTGTATGGAGTACTCTCAGGTGTGCAGGTTTCTTCACGATGTTTTCCTTCACCGTTAAAGAAAGTGATAATCAAATTCTGATCCGCACATGAATCCGAAAAGTCAGAGGTGCGGGCCGGGATCGAACTTGCATCCTCCTGCATAGAAGGCAAGCGTTCAACCACGATGCCCATGGCGTCTGAATAAATCTCAGATGAATTCCAGGAAAAGATTTTGGCACCAATGTTGTACATCGCTAGACTTTCCCTCTTTGGCAAATATCAAGTTCTAGATTCGCCGTTTTGACTTTATTGTTATTATTAGAATGAAAAGGCTTACCTCTTACCCTAAATCCTTGGGTCTTGGATGCCTCTAAACCACTGCGACCTGAAAAGATCTATTGTGACGCCTCTTGATGAAATTGACTATGACCTTAGGGGTAAAGGATTTGATCTCTTGCGTTGAGATAGAGATTCTTTATTATACACAAAAAATATAATAATACTGTTAATGAGAAATGTGATGTACTGTCAACCTCACATTGTTAAAACACAGTGGTTACACTTAAATTACGACAACCGCCCTTACTGCTTACGAAATAAAGACGCTGTCAAGGTTAAACGGCGGTTAAAGGGCGAGCTTAACCTAAAAATGAGTTCTCTAACACCAAACTTCAGAGACAGTAAGATAGTTATTTTATTCTAAAGTATGTAGGTACACCACAACTCCCTGTAGTCAATATTATTATCTACACATACTGGGTGTCAGGGAAACGCTTCCGAAAACGAAGATAGGTGATAGTGCTGGTGATTACTGATACGAAAACACAAAAAAATGCGATTCTTTTTTTAGATTTTTTCATATATTTTTTTGCATTTTTCATACATAACCAGCTTTGGGCAGTTAATTAAAACTGATTTGCAAAAAAACCCCATTTATTTACTTAATTTAAGTTCGCAATGTAATTCAAATAAAATATCAGCTGGCGCTAGGGGTGAACGACATCCGCTCGCATACGCAGTCCGTGTCATAGCCAGCGTAGGTAGGTTAGGTACGCGCGACACTGATCCCGAGTTTTGCACGCTTTACATTGCGGGTTTGCAAAATGCCAAATCACTACAATGAGTATAATGCTAATGGTTATTGGTATTCGATTGTGTTTAGGTAGCAAATTAAGCAGGTTTTGTTTGTGTTTGGTATAATAGCCTTTCAGTTTCGGGAGCGTTTCCCTGACACCCAGTATAGGCATTTCTAGCATAGTACAATAACTTACACTTGTCTATATTTTTTACCTCAACACACGCACTTATGATGTTACCTATTATTACTGTCATAATTGACGTTACACTGTCTACATTGCTGACGCAATTTCGTCATAAATCAAATAGTTTTATTTATGATTATTATTGGTTTCATTATTTCCTATCTATTATTTTTGATGGCGGTTCCTGGTTATTTATTAGGATCTTTTATTGATATTGAATAAAATATGATGAAAAAATAACAGGTTAAGAAAGAAGACGTACTGATAGATGATGCGATAGGCGATGATGATGTCTGGAAGAGCTACAAAAAAATCAGCTGATCCCTACATTTGTGTTCATAGACAAAATATAGGAATCACTGGTTTATTTTTTCGCGATTTCAGGGTTAGTCGGATAGTAAAAGTTGTTCATAATGATGAGTACAATGGCCCCCTTTTTTTTCCATAACCAACAAAAATTCACCGTGGATATAAAATTTTATAAGTTAATTATGTCATTTAATAATATTACTTGTAGAGATTATTACAAAAATACTTGTGGTGGTTCATGACATGACTCACAGCTAATAGAGATTTTTTTTTTAACTTTATGACTCACAGCTAAACTAACCCCCCCCCCCCCCCCCCCCTCACCCCATAGGCAAGTTTATCTGTGGTCATTAAAACGAATAAATGGATCATTTAACTCCCGTATAAAAAACCTTTCACTTAAACACTAGAATATCTCGCTCATCTGACGTCATGGCAATGCGCGCTGCGCCTGCGCCGATGAAGAAAGCAGAAAGTATGCACATAACGCTCAATATGTTAACAACACACATTGTTCCACCTAGAAAATAAAATATTTGCATTCAATGTTATTTCCTTATACGATTGCGTATACTATGCTATATTTCTGCTTACCAAGCAAGGAAAAGCGTGATATGTTAGCAAGTAATTTCTACGACCGATATAAAGTAATATTGAAACAGATAACACACATATTATACGACGTGTTGATCTGTATTCATGCCATATTTAAGGAGGTGTCTATACCACTGATACTGAACACAAATCAATTAAAAAAGACGTGTGGCACTCGGAGACTGCCGCGGTAAAGCTATTGCATAGCATTTTTTATCAATACAAAGAGGAGGTGCCCTAATGCCGAAACTCTAAGCAGGCATGAGTCACCAGATTGCGGGGCGAAGAGGGGGATTACGCATGCGCAGTAACGCCGATACAACCAATGCCACCTAGAGGCGATTTGCAGAACTAAAGAGACAATCGTGATATTTCAAAAAGTCATTAAAAGTTCTGCTATTCATCGATAGATGGCAAAACTAAAAAGTATCACCGCTGTGCCGGTCGGAGTGGGGGTGTTAGGTTATTTTCGTTACGGAATTTCTGAATTCGGTCTCCACGCTCAAGGCCCGCGATAGAAGCTATGCAATAGCTTAAGCGCAGTAACGCCGATACAATCAATGCCACCTAGAGGCGATTTGCAGAACTAAAGAGACAAGCGTGATATATCAAAAAGTCATTAAAAGTTCTTCTATTCATCGATAGATGGCAAAACTAAAAAGTATCACCGCTGTGCCGGTCGGAGTGGGGGGTGTTAGGTTATTTTCGTTACGGAATTTCTGGATTCGGTCTCCACGCTCAAGGCCCGCGATAGAAGCTATGCAATAGCTTAAAAATCAATAACAATTTTTATTGTTTAAATTCCTATTTGTAAACAAAAAAATTCCCTCCGTGTGTCGCGTGCGAATAAAAACGATGCGTGCGAATCCACCAAAACAATTTGCAGG
This sequence comes from Asteroscopus sphinx, assembly GCA_949699075.1. NCBI lineage: Eukaryota > Metazoa > Arthropoda > Insecta > Lepidoptera > Noctuidae > Asteroscopus > Asteroscopus sphinx. The sequence continues at coordinate 1,891,107 of OX453006.1, forward strand.
TATTTCCACCTTTTGACAATAACACCGATGACTTATTTTCAGAGTCGTTCGGGATTTATTATCAAACCACCGCTATGTTTCTAAGTGAAAATTTGGTTATTAAATAATCGTAGAATTTTTCAAGTATTTTTAGATGATAGCATCTTATTTATCATTTGTTCTAGAAATATGCCACGGTTACAGATCAACAACTTGTATGAGTTCTGCTCATATAGTTGATAAGGTCCCTATTAACACGTTGCCTGCCATATGAATATACTTGCAGTGAAAAATTTGTACCCTTTCAAGAACATTCATAGTAGGCAGCAGATCTTAGTAATTGTCTAACTGATTGTGTCAATGTGTAAAAAAAAAAAAGATATTTTTATTGATTTATTTCCAATACCACAATATCTCACTCCCGCTTTCCTTCCACTGCCAACGTTTTTTTGGCAGAAAACCTTACTTAAGGGGAATGTAGCAGCCAAGTCCAGTAAAAAAAATATTGCTCGCTGAATACATACATCATTTATCGAATATTCGTTTTTAACAATTGAAGCACAGGTACTGTAGTTTAATCAGAAACTATTAACTCTGTAAAATATAGTTCGCTGTAGTTGTAGATAGAAAAAATGCCAAAAGGGGCCGTTTTTCGCACTTTTTCTATCTACTCTTCGATCCCTACATTTGTGTTCACATAAATAGACAAAATACAGGGATCAGCTGATTTTTTTTTCGCGATTTCAGGTTTGGTCCCATAATAAAAGTTGCTCATAATGATGAGTACAATGGCCCCTTTTCGTTTCCAAAACCAACGAAAATTCAACGTGTAGAGGGTAAAAAGTACCTACACAACACTTTGTGCAATGTCATGTATGTAATACAATAATTTAATACATCATACTTTGCAAAATACCCAATTATGCATACTCAAACACGCCTATTGCAATAAAGTTACAGGTTAATGACTAATAAAAGAATAATATTACGTTTTTTATTATTAGATGAATCTTTCGAAAACAACGATGAATGGCATTAAGTAGCTGTAAAAATGTCATTTACTGCATGTATCTGTAAATTAAACAAACATACTGGATAACATTTTTTACCTTCGGGAAAAAAAAAGATCTTGTAATGTCTTTGATAATAGCCATGAGATATGAATAATAAGGTAATAGAAATGTTATCTATGTCTTTTAATACAGGAACGCGTGTCGCCGGTTTGCCGGTGTGATGTTCTGGGGCAATTCTACCGAGAAGGAGGCTGCGTTCAAGGCGCAAAAGAAATGTGTCAGAGCTATATGTAAACTGAAACAAACAGACAGCTGTAGACCCTTCTTTATTGAATTAAGTATTATGACTCTACCTTGCATCTACATTTATGATCTAATATTGTTTGTAAGAAAGAATATACAACTTTTTGAACAGCTGTCTTCTAGAAGACAAAACTATCAAATAACTTTTCCACCAAACAGAACAGCTCTTCTAAACAAAAGTGTATTTTGTATGGCCCCTCGAATTTATAACCATTTACCTAGAATGATACATGATATTGAAAGTACGAATATGTTTAAAAATAAAATTAAAAACATTCTTTTAATGAAGGGGAAGTACTACAGCGTCAGCGAATATGTAAATGACAAATTATGATATGAAATTCAGACATTGTATAATTGATTTTTTTTGGTACTGAACTTGGACATAGTAATGTGATATTGTATAATTGACATTTTTTTTCTTCTAATTTTGACTTTTATAATGTATGTGTAAATTTGCATGCCGTAAGGTTGAATATGGTGATACTAAATGTAATTTTTTTTTTATTATACTTTATTGTACACACAAATACACATTAATATTACAATAGGAAAGCTTATGTACATCGGCGAGCTTAACTCAAAAATGAGTTTTCTTACAGCAAACCTTAGAGCGATAGAGAGATGTTGATATATTAATAGAGGATAAAAACAAGTGTACAACAGAATAACAAACATTTTTACTACATAACTTATCTAACAAAATTAAACTATTTACAAGTAAAATAAATATATTAAGATATATATACTTATATACATAAATAGGTACATACAAATGTACATAAAATACATATATATACATAAAATACGTATATATATATATATAATACATATGATTTATGGTGAAAGAAAATGCTCCTTAATTCTTCTCTTGAAGACATCCAGTGAAGGGCTATCGCGTAGAGAGTGTGGAAGAGAGTTCCACAGGCGCACTGCATGAATGGTGAAAGAACCGTCGTAACGGCTAGATGTGTGATAGGGCATACGGAGGAGAAGGGAAGAGGATGAGCGACAGGGCTTTCCCCTGGGGACAAGATACTCAAAGCGTTCCCGGAGATATGATGGAGAATTAGGATTGTGAAGAACAGAGTAGAGAAAAGAAAGAATGTGAGTATCTCGACGACGTCGAAAGAGCAGCCACCTCAATTGCGTCCGGAATTCCGACACATGGTCGTATTTCCGAAGGCCAAAAATGAAGCGGATTGCCAAATTCTGCAGTCGTTCGAGTTTATTGAGAAGTTCCTCTGTTGCATCAAGAAAACAGATATCAGCATAGTCAAGAAGTGGAAGAAGAAGAGATTGGGCAAGAGTGATTTTAGTAGGAAAAGGTAGGAACTTCTAGAACCGTTTGAGAGACTGGAAGGAGTAATAGGGTGTATTCTACTTATCCTGCTTACTTCCGCAATGTGAACGTTCCAAGAGAGATTGCATTCAATAAAGACACCTAAGTTCTTGGCACTTTTGGAATATTTTATAGGGACGGAATCGTACAATACCGGCGGAAGAGACTGCTTATCCAAGAGATCAAGATAGTATTTGCCACCAATAATGAGAGCTTGTGATTTAGTAGGATTGACCAGCAGGCCAAAATATTTAGCCCACTCATTGATATTTTGAAATCAATGGCCTCAGGTAGCTCGTCGATTTTGAAATGACGATAAATTTGCAAGTCGTCTGCGTAAAGATGGTAGCGTGAAGATAAAATTTTAGTGAGTTCGTTGATAAAAACTGAAAAAAGAAGAGGAGAGAGGACGCCACCTTGAGGCACATTTTTTTTTATTTTTAACATCAAATGTAATTTTACCCATATTTCGCAAATAAATTGATTTTATTTGATTTGATTTGCTATCACACACACATAAATACACACATAAATACGAAATTACGCCCACCATGTTCTAGAATTCAATGCAAAATAAATTAAGCCTAAAAAAGATTCCGCTGTTAGATATGCTGCAAAATACAATTTTAATGGCTTTGCGTCCAAAACAGCACTGATAATTAAGCAAAAGGTTCACGCACTGGTGTCCTATGAGATACCTGTACGCGGCGACAACTTAACGCATCTTTGCCACTTCTATTACCTTAGTATTGAGATTTCTCTGAGTGTACCTAACAATTATGTAAGTACCTAAATAATCTGTATCTAAGTTACAGTAAATAATCTCTTATGTCTGTAGTTTTTTATTATGTGACTAATATTTTTGACTAATTTTAAATTGGACAGTGTAAGTTAATAATATTTAATTTAAACTATAATCCAACATTGTACATATTCATAGTATCCAACACACGTGTTCATGTGCTAATTCAGTTCTCTTTCTCGTTTCAGAGTGTCATACTGGTCTACGAATACAACATCAATTCAGAGTCAAACGTAAATAAAAAAATCTCTTTAAAACCAAACTGGATTGGGCTTATGAACGAGAGTGATATAACGACATTGAGCTCAAAGTTTAACAAGAAAATCAATTTCGACAGAACAACACTAAAGCTTCTGCCAATACTATTAAAAGCACTGAACAAAAACAGATATTTAGAGAAGATTCTAGAAGACTATTCAAGTTCAAGTCCATCTTATGTAACAAAAGACTCAACTGAAGCCACTTTTACGAGAAACATTTTCTCTAATTCTAAAAATTGGCTGAAATTGCCGACATCACAGAAACATTACACGGTTGATTATAAAACATCACCGTTAATATATTGGAAAAGTCCAACAAAACGTTTGGATTATCTCACAAAGATAAGGAAGATAAGAGACTACCAAAGAATGTTGGATTATTTCGACAAAATGATCAATGATAAAGTTGGAAGTAATTTAAAAAGGGAATTCGAGTATACTGATAATCCCTTACTAGCTGCAACCATTCCCATGAAATCCAAAAAAGACAAAATAAAAAAGATTCAACAATTAAAACATCCTCTTGAGACAATTAAATTTGTAAAGGAATTCAAAGCCGAAGATGACGAGCGTATAGTAAATTGTAAATGCCCAAAGAAATTGGGACAGTTGTTAAGTAAACTGATAGCGGGTATACAAGATATGATTCCACATATGATCAGTAATAAACTAGGTATACGCTCATGCGAAAATGAGACAAAATTAATTAAAATCCAACATCAGTTTACAACCCCCCAAACAGTGAAACCAACGAAGCAACAAATAAGTGAATTTGCAACGAACTCGGTGATTTCGAGTCAGAAGTCTAACATTCGTAAATTAAAAAAAATATCAACTACTCTGTCTCCAAAACCTACAACAACAATTAGCAAAATTACCTCTACAAGCACCACTTCAAGTACAAGTACTACACCAAGTACTACTTCCAGTACAACTTCCAGCACTACTACAAGCGCAGTTACTGGTACCCCTGATAGTACCACTGTTAGTACTACTGAACGTACCACTGAAAGTACCACTGCCAAAACCACTGTCAGTACCACTGTCAGTACAACTGCCAGTATCACTACTAGCACCACTGCCAGTACCACTGCCAATACTATTGCCAGTACCTCCGCAAAAACAACTACAAGCACCACTGCAAAAACTATTGTCACTGATACATTGACAACTACTGAAAGTGATTATGATACAAAAAAAATTGACGACAACACGATACAAACCTTACCAAATACTTTACTGTATGAAAAAAATACTTTGGATTACGATTCAATTGTTAAACCTACTGAAACACCACTGATTGAAACAACCATAAGTCCAAATATAAGACGTACAACGACAGAAATGTTTGTACCTATAAAATTTATTGATTCATCTAACGAAATGTCCAGCACTGAAAAATTGTTTGATGCGTACACTGTAGAACCATCGTATTTTCGTGAGACCATACCTTTATTTAGAGAAGAAGAGTATGATGATTATTTTATTACTACTTCTAAAAGTACTAATAACTTTGAAAACCTCGACGTTCACAGCATGGAATTGATTAAAACTAAAATGATGTCCCCTCATGATACTCAAAATAATATAAGAAAAAATACACCAAAATTAAGACCTTATAATTATCATCCAGTTATCAAGCACAAAGACTTGGACTTATCTTCAATGAGAAAAATGGCTGATATGATATATCTTCCTCAAGAAAAAATCTCCAGAGAGTGGAAATATAGCATAGAACCTAAACATTCAGTGCCATCTTATAAAAATCAAGTTGACTCAAGATTGCGCCCTAGCTCCAGAATAACAAATTCAGTTGAAAGTAATACTTCCATAACAGATACAAGGTTTTCGAGTTCATTAAAAAACAGTATCAAAATAACTAGCTCCATACCTGACGTTAAAATAGAACAATTAGATACAAAACTTGACCAAGGAAGCAGTGAAAACATGGGCGAAGAAGAATTTCCAGATGAATATGGTTATAAGACAGATAGTAGTACTAGAGCAGTTACCTTAAAACCTTATAAGTATAAAAATACTACAAAAGAAATGAACACAGATACAGAAAATGAGAAACAGTCCAATCTATGGCAATTATTACAACATGAAGAGAAGTTCACATCAAGATCTCCAAAATCCATGCTACCTTCTATGAGACCAATATATTTGGAAGTTCTACGAAATAATGAATGGAGACAAGATGACCATCCCGACTACGATATTAATTTCAACAACAATATATTTGATTTGCCAAATATTAATTAGTATATTAAATTAAATACAGTATACTATTATTTGTAAATAATAGTTATTTTATCTTCTTTTTACTTGTATGTATTATGATCATAAGTGTTTTTCAAAATAATACACGGCACGATTTCAGCTGCTAGAAAATATTATATGTATTATTATTATCTACTTACATGTCATGAAAATTTTACTAATAACTATTGTTCTAAGACTTGTAAGAATACGAAATGAGTAAAAACTAATAAAATCATCACATACCTACAAAACCGCTGTATAGGGCGATGCAATCATTGCTATCTTATTTAGTACAAAAGCAGTTTATTTTTACCAGTATAACTAGGTAACCCTTAAAGATTTTCTAGTAACAGATAGCAGTGTATTCTTCTCATTCAAACCAGTGTTTCTCAACCTGGCCGTGAAGAAAATTTTTGATTTCCTATATCGCCCTATACAGCGGTTTTGCAGGTATGTGATGATTTTTTTAGTTTTTAATCATTTCGTATTCTTACAAGTCTTAGAACAATACATATTAGTAAAATTTTCATCACATGTAAGTAGATAATAATAATACTTATAAGATTTTCTAGCGGCTGAAATCGCACCGTGTATTATTTAAAAAAACACATGATGATCATTCGCTGCGCTGCCGTTAAAAAAGATTGGGAAACGCTGATTGAAACTATATTTTAATATATTTCTGTCTATTAACACATATTTTAGAAATAAATATAATTCGCTAATTGAGAGCTATAAGTACTATAGAGCCAATAATGAACAATCACTTTAAATTTTCTTAAATACCCAATATGTCGTGGCAATAAAATGTTTTCTGTTCCAATAAAATTATTATTTATTTTTTATTAATTCATGGTGGCCCTTTTTGAAATATGGGAAAATGTTATAAATAAAAAAAACTCCTCTATTTCATTGCCTGTAAAGATTATTGGTGCAACTTGGCATTTTTATTGGTTATGCCAATATCATTAATAAAGAAAGCCCGGTTTTTGCAAGAATAATATTAATACCTACATAAATCGAAAAAGACACACATAATAATACTCGTACTTGGCTTTACTTATTTTCTGTGATTAATATTGGAACTTAATGTCTTTTTGTAATACATATGCGATAAGACTAATGTAATATTTTATATTTTCAGGTAATTCTACTAATCTACGAATACGCGATTGCTGTAGAATGGAGTTTAGTACAAAGCACGAAAGGCGTTAACAGAATAGATGGCGTCAGAAGCGACCAACCATTTGCTGACAGACTCGACCGAAGCTACTTCCAAGATTACTATGAACGAATGCCTCTACTCATTAATGCTTTGCAAGAAAGCAGCTACTACGACCCATCATTGGAAACTTCTGGACCTTTTGCCAAAAGAAGAAGATACAACATGACAATAATAAAACCGACAACACTGAAACCTATTCATAAGCCCAATGTGGTCAGAAGAACAAGCCCTCGACCTTTTTTCTTTGAATACAGAAGTCCCAATCCAGTGCCATTCAGCAAAACGTACGGATCAAGGAACTGGATTGAAAAATATCGAAATGAAGAAAGATTGAAAAACATACGACAAATTATTAAATATTTGGAAACGACAATCAATGCAAAAGCAGGAGATATGCACTCAAAACCCACTAACACACATATAGCGTTTACAGGCCTCTATATAGAACCCATGTTGGAAAATAAAAGCTCAACTGCAGATTTAAAGTCAGACTTACAGCCAGAAAGTTCTGATAATACAAAGAAATTTAAATCTAACCATCTAGCAGATCCACTCTTCAATTTCAAACCAGACAATCCTGGAGATGTTAATCTGTTAGCTGATGAATTTCTGCGATTTGCACCTATTCCTACTCCAAGTCTATTAGATTCAACAAACAAATATCCAATGTTCCGACAGATTCCATTTCAAAAAAGGAATTGTTTTGGTAACAAATGTGAGGAAATAGATAATGGTAGTCATACATTTCAAGAGAGTTCCAGTGAAAATAGACAAACAGAAGCGCCACCTGTTAGTACTACAAAATCATTCAGTGTTATGCTTAACTTATATCCTATAAAGAAAGAACAACCGACAACCACTAAGTCCTTAGATGACATTTATCTTACAACGTCACGACCTTTAATACAATTTAAAAGAAAGTCCAATGTTGCATATCGACCCATGTATACGCCGTATAAGAGACCCAGATACCTGAGCGATATAATTAATCAACAGACCAAATTACAAAAATCCAAAGAAACTAAAAATAAAGACAATACACAAACCGAAACAGGTACTCAAATGATAGTACATGTAAAAGTGTACAGTCCTGATGAAAAAACTGATATGAGAAACGAAACGAATAGGTTACACCCCACAATACCATTGACACAAACAAATGCATATACTACAAAAGCCCCTATAGAATTGTCATCGTCACAAATCGAAGATTATCATGCAGGCAGTTCAGGCTACATACCTGTAGAAACTAAGTTGGAAACACCGTCATTGCCTAAAGAACCCAACATGCAGCCTTTTTTTGAATTAACAACTAAATCATGGCCTGCTCCTACAGAGGTATACCAATTTAATGCTGGAGACGCAAAAATGCCAAATCAGAATGTAGGATTAGAGAGAAGAACGAATAATCAACAAATAGAGATTAGTAGAAGAAATTATGGCGAACATATTGATGTAGAGAGAAAGAACAGTAACCAACACATGGAATTTAGTAGAAATTTTTTCGGAGAACATATAGATAGACATGAGGAACCCAGCACACTAATAGTTAAGCTTAAAAATGAAATCGTTAGAACCACAACCCGAGCCCCTGAAGCAGACAAAAGTACAGAAAAGGCTGAGGAAACCACAACAGTTTGGACGTATGTACCTCAAATAAATGGTCATTATAGAAGCATCAATCAAAACTCAAAGAACGTTAACATGTGGTTAAACGCAAACCCAGAAAACGATAGAAAAAAGCGCTTAGAGCAGTCTGTATCAGGTATACGTGCTTATGTTCCAATGTATGTAGAAATTAAAAGAAATCACACTCAAATGTATGGCAAAGGAGATCATGATTACGAGAACGATGACATTGCTGATAATCATGATATAAATAATCAGTAGGTAAATATTGATTATAAAAAAACCTTTCTTGTGGATTAGTAGAGCTAGAGAAACTTGTTAATTTAAGTAATAATTATTAAAAATATGTATTTTTATGTGTCCCACCGACTTTACTTGCTACCCATTGATGTGTCTTGTGCTAATTTCAACTTTGTGGGCACGTTTGTAAATAAAGATAGTAAAAAATCGTTTCTGTAATAGTTTTATTTATTTTTTATGTTATGGCAGTTGTGTAAAGAAATATAAATAAAAAATTGATTTCAGTCTATCATTTCATAAAAGCATGACTCCCCACAGTAAACATAGCAGATGTGTGTATTAACGCTGAGTAGAATTAAAGTATAATATAAATGTCAATTTATAAGGAGTTCACCAGAGGATGGACAGCAGCGTGCTCTGAGTATTAATTCAACCAACTGCGATCGCCAACTCGCCTATCAAGCGTAGCGATTACGAAAAATCCCCCCTTTTGGGGGAGGCCCATGTCCAGCAGTAGACGTCTTTCGGCTGAAATGATGATGATGATGATGAATGCCAACTTCTTCTCTTTCGGAGTCTTTTCCCAATTGTGTTGGGATCCACTTCCAGTCTAACCCGATACGGTTGAACGTAAGAATTTTACACGGTGGACTGTCATCAGACCCCAGCAACCCAGTTACTGGGTAATACTGACATTCTAAGATTAGATCAGTTGTCAGCTTATACAGGGTAAATTGTTAGGGGAAATACGTAGAACCAATATGTAACATAAAGTTTGAAGGTTAGAGTTGGTGCACAATACTTCATAATCATTTCAGCCGAAGACGCTTACTGATGGACAAAGGCCTCTTCCAAGCATCGCTACAACGTGGGGTTGCGGGACTCCACTGGATACGGGAATTGCAGGACCAGCCGTTGTGGCGATGCATAAGTAATACTAAGGTAATTTAATTATTTAAAAGGTTTCTCATTTTCGCAAAAAAACCGGCAAACGGTGGCGTTGATTGATTGATTGATTTATTTATTTGCATAATATGGGTACATCAAGTTATTAATAAATAATATAAAGTCCTTATCCACATTTAACCATTTACGGTATGCAAATATTAATTACAATACAAATTATTATCAAAATCTAAATTCAATTCATTAAATATTTTTACAGCAATGATTAAAAACAATTAACACACATGTCAATTAGGAGAAAGAAACAATATTAATTATACCAATAATAATTATATAATTAATTTTTTTTTTAATTGCATTCACAATTGAATTGAAGTAAGGAAAATGTTACATAGCTGGAAAGTTAATCGGAATATATTGCTATTTTTCATAAGCGCCACTATATTTCTACGGGAAAACTATGAACTAACTCATCAAGAGATTTACATGTGCACGCGCGTAGCTAGAAACGATCATTCGTAGTTTGAATTTATTTTCATAGATGGCGGTAACGTTAATTTAGAAAATCACTTTGTTTGTTCTTAAAGGTCCATTATGGATCTACTTCTAGCTATCAGTTATCGGGTTTCATTATCGTGATACAAAAACATTTATTTAATTCAATTATCTTATGTTTTTCTTTCTAACCATCCCATCCCAAATTACCCTTTTTAACTTAGTTAATTTTATATACTTTTTTTTATTTTCGCGTGAAAATCCTCATGGATACCCTCCGTCTGGGGACGGCACAGGGGTATGTCGTACTCGTACCGTTAAAACTACACGGTGGCCATCCTCTACACAAAATAGAGGAGCTCTCATAACTACATTGGACCGCGCCGGTGCCTCTCTAGTGCTATGTATTTGGCACGTGCCAGGAAAACAATATTGTTTCCTCCACAGTAGCACGCTACCACCACGTACCGCTGTCCTCCCCAGGGTTGCTTAATAGACGCCTCGAGTCCCCCCACTCTTAGCATCCACAATCACCAAGGCCAGATGTGGCGGCAGGAGATGCGGCCCTTCGCCCTATCACTCTTAGCGTCCACAATCACCAAGCCCAGATGTGGCGGCAGGAGATGCGGCCCTTCGCCCTATCTGGGGCTTGTGCCAGGGCTAATTTTATATACCTAGGTATGTTCAAAGCTCATGTCGATGGTAACGAAACCAGTTTATGCAAGGCCTGTCTTGTTTGAAACGTGAAACAAATATGCACCGACTTTTTCGCGGAATGAGAGGAATTCAGGCAACCAAGCCAGCCTACTGCAGGTTGGCGGACGGAACTGTGATCTGCACTTAAATACGAATAGTTAGAGATGTGGGCAAGGATCAAACCGAAGACTAGCGTTCAACCAGCTAGGTTATCACTACGAAAAGTAAACAACTATATTAGAAAGAAACACAGAATTAGTAAGAAATTTGCTCACAAACTCAGATCCGAACATATTCCATGCAAAAAAATTAGCTTTATGGTGAAGAAAATATTATCTTCACCCAACTGTGAAGAGTGTGGAGTTGTTGAGGATTTACACCATATAGTCTCACGTTGAGTGCCACTCATAGTTCCACGTTGAGCTCCAGTTATAGTGTCCATGTTTGGCGCCACCTTATTGTCTCACGTTGAGCGCCACATACAGTGTTACGTATGTATTTATTTAGTTAAGAATACCGGCTAGCGTATAACTATCTTACAACTACAACTAAACATACGAAGAAAACACTATAAGTGGCGCTCAACGTGAGACTATAAGTAGCGCTCAACGTCGCACTATAACCAGTTGATGGAATGTGTCCGATATGAGTCTTATATAAATGATTTAGTTAAGGCCCTAAATTTTAACAAGACTGATGTAGGTACATGCAAAAGATCTGTTAAAATTTATGGGCCTGATAATTATAGTTTAAGTAAGTGTCGTATTAGGTACTTGTATTTAGGGTATGATGGGACTGTCATACGCTACGCGGAAAAGTCCCCTTAAAATGTAAAAAAACACACAAATCAAAGTACACATACATAAATACATAACATCATGCCTGTATTCTCCCAAGTGGTAGTTAGAGGTGTATAGTACACCCACATTTTTCCAGTTAGGTTATAAGTCCTATGTAATAGGAGAGCCTATTACCATTAACCGGGCACAAATCCAGACTCCAGGCTGCTACTGAGAATTTCCTAATAAAAAACCCAATAACACTTTGCCCGATCCGAGAATCAAGCCCAGGAGTCCTGGCCAGGACCCCACCCTTGGCAGATGCGCTTGCGACCACTAGACCAACGAGGCAGTCGAAGTAGGTAAAATCAAAGTAGATAAAACGAAATCCATTCTTCATGCTTTCTCGTAAGTAATATTTATGTCAAACGTTGGCAGTAATCGTCAAACCGTATCAAACATTGTCCATATTGACTCAACAAGAACGTAGAAAGTGAAGACACCTATCATCACTGATTTGTGAATAAAAGAATTTGGAATAAAGTACCTATACTGAGATAGTATAGTATAGTATAACGGGCTGGTTTCCGCAACTCCACGATCAAGCGTGTTTTTTGCGTACGGGTGGGAACTTACTCGATCCACCCTAACTCCTCGAAAAAGGCGAGCAACGCCTTGGTGTTGCTGGTGATCTCTCTGAGGGTACCTGGGTTACCGAAGTACTTGGCCCTGTATGTGGCGACCTCAGGGCAGTCTAGAAGCACATGGGCTGCTGTCTCGTCTTCCACCATGCAGACTCTGCAAAGTGGGCTGTCCGTGACACCTATGACAAAAAGATGTTTGTTAAAGGACCCGTGGCCAGTAATAGCAGCTGTGACTGTACGCAGCTGTTGTTTTGACAATCGGAGGGCCTGTTTCGTAAACCGGCCGTCGATTGTGGGAAGTGCCTCCTTGGCCTGCCTGCACTCACCATGGTCTTTCCATAGTTTGTAGTGTTTGTCCTTGGTGCGTTTCCTTACCAAGTTGCGTAGGTATCCAAAGGGGAGTGGCACTATGGGTTCAGGTCCCACGACAACCATACTCGATCCCCTTCTGGCCAGTTCATCCGCTGCGTCATTGCCTCGGGAACCCTATACTGAGATACCCATTACACTTTTTTTTCAGAATAATCATAATATGCTCGAGAACTTGTTTTGTTTTTCTTTTCCATAGTAAGAAAAAAAAATTACAAAATGTTGGTGATGTTGGCCATTGTTGGTGACAGCTATTAAGAGACATCGCGATATCTGTTAATTACTAACGACTGGTCCACACACTTAAAGTAGCTCAACGGGCTATGGAAAGGGCTATGCTCGTAGACTCTCTGAAGGATAGAATCCTGAACGAGGTGATCCGACAGAGAACCAAAATTTGTCGACACAATCTGAAATTAGGAAGACGGACAGTACCGTGATACAGTTTAAACTAGAACGGAGGTGAATCAATTCAACAACCGATTACCTAGTGATGATAAATGTTTAGTGTATGAATCAGTGGTGTTTATGTAACAGAATAAATACTATGTAAGTATACCTAATTACCTAGTAGATAATTGTTATGTAAACAATACGGTTTAAAGTTGTTCCTTTGTAAATGTGAATAAAGTTTTTATTTATTACTTATTTATTTGAATCTACAGGATCAGTAAGCTGAAGTTGCAATGTCCTAGCCATATTAGCCAAGGAACCGATAACCGTTGGGGTAGACGCATTCTTGAGTGGAGACCACGAATTGGCAAACGTAGATAGAATATTCTTTATTGTATACCATTAACAGTAAAACTTAGGACTAACATGTAAAATAAGGGTACATTGGCGTACTCCGCCACGAACGCCAACGTAGGGTAGGAAGCGATGATATTGGCAAGGTGGCTGGTAGAACCTGAATGCGAGTGGCTGGAGATTGATGTCAGTGACGTGCTGTCACGTCGTGGCCGGTGTGGGTGGCTCGGGCAGGAGACTCGCAGGGTCAAAGGTTCGGTGGCTTGGCACACGGTGACACACGGAAGTAGGAGGAGAACAGGAACTACAGGAACAGAACTCAGGAACGACAGGAACTAGTGGTACAGGAACTGCAGGAACTAGTGGTATGGAGGTATGGAACTCCTCTGAGGTATGAGGGCACAGAGGGCCAGTAGTACGGAGGGCCGGAGGAGTGGTAGGTCAACTCCGACTATAAAACAATTGAGCTGCTGCTATGCCCATGCAGCGAGCTCGGGCTGGATTCAGGAAATCAGGTAGGTAGGTGGTAGGTCGGCACAGACACAATAAAAACACAACAAGGGACGTTTTTGGAATACTGTATCTCACTCAACTGGTAAATTGATACATTGACTATTGTTAATAAAATAATATAAAAATTATAAGACACAGTCACAGACACATGAGTGTCTTTCAGCGTACAATATAGAACTGAGCTAAAACAGTGGAAAATTTGCCATTTTTGAAAATAATTTTGAATTTTGAATTTGGATTGATTAAAGTATAATAAAGTGGCCAGGAAAACCAAATAGGGTGAGCAGCATAACGAGTTGGACCTCGTTACAGTGCTATTGGAGAGCTTTATGTCCAGCAGTGGTAGCCCATATAGGCCGATGACGATAATATCGTCTACAAGCATCTTAACGCAGGGAAAATTGAGAAGGTGCCAAATACAACAGTTCAGCACCGGTGCCGGTGTAGGTCAATGACTAATCAATTAGTATGGTTGTTTACTGCCGGGTCAGAGTCACGGCGGTCAATGGCTGACACCGATTTTGATAGTCTTAATTGATCAGCCAAAGCATAAAATTTACATAATTCAAGGCCGAGATTACGACTACAACCTATGATATAGAGGGTGAAATCAAACACACGTGGCAAATTTTAAAAGTGGTTTTTACCGATTACACTGAACAACTTATCCTAAGAAACAAGGGTCGTCAGATGAAAATAAAATGTTGGCTTCCCAAACAGATAATTACCAAGGAACACGCGTTCACACGCAAGCAGTACTGTTCTGCTCACTGTTTTGCCTCGCTGTCCTGCCCTCATGCACAATAGGCATAAGGTTTTTTTGTGGGAAGTTTTATTTTTTTCGTCTAACTACCCATGTTTCTTAGGAAAAGTTCTTCAGTTTCATTGGTAGAATCCACCGTTAAAATTTGTCGCATGTATTTGATTCCATCTTGTATTAGAACTGATAATACCGCCGCTTATGAAGCTTTTGTGAACAAAAGACACAAACGCGCCCACTGGCACTCTGTTGGGCCCGGCTGATTTTAACACGCAGCCGCGGGTCTTTAGATGCGAGAAGTGAAGCATGGTGTGCGGGTTCTCCTGAACCTGGTTGTAGGTGAATGAATGCAGTAACACGAAGCATCAAGACATGTTGTTTGTTCGGAGTTTCACAGCAAACAGAGAGCGAAATGACATTTACTCGTTTTTTTATCATTTCTGGGAATCTATGTTGCAAATCCTGCACGAATATTTATTTCCACAATTTTCGAAAAATTCTGTCCTATTTTTAAGTCCGTGCCCAGTAGGTAGTGAGACAATAATGGGCTTTAAATATGCTTGTACGCATTTTATAAAAAAATATTGGCTATCCGACAAAATGTTTCTATACAATCATTCATTAAACAAGGATTTCTATGAATCTAAAAATAACTGAATTTTATTGTTATTAAAATGCATTCCTAGATTTGACAAATTTTATAAAAAATATTGTATGCCCAAAATAGGCTGATTTATTTATATTATCAGAATATTATATTATAACAAGTCGTGTGCCCCAAGACGTAAGTCTTTGACCAATGTGTGTTGCCAGTAATTACTGACGGCACTGAAACGTGGTCGCTTACAATGGGCCTGATAAGAAGGCTCAAAGTCACTCAAAAGGCAATGGAAAGGGCTATGCTTGGAGTATCTCTACGTGATCGAATCAGAAATGAGGAGATTCGAAGGAGAACTAAGGTAACCGACATAGCCTGAAGGACTGATAAACTTAAGTGGCAGTGGGGGGGGCACATTGTTCGCAGAACGGATGCCCGATGGGGCCGTACTGAGAGGCGCAGCGTGGGTAGGCTGGTGGTAACAAGGTGGACCGACGACCTGGTGAAGGTAGCGGAAATCCGCTGGATACAGAAAGCGTAGGACCGGTCGTTGTGGGTTTGTCTCCACGGATCCCGGGATCAGACCGTATTAACCACGGATCCCGGGATCAGACCGTATTAACCACGGATCCCGGAGCGTTGTATCCACTGATACCGCGATCCGTTTCCCTCAAAGAAACAAATTATTATTTTACCCGCTGATCACGGTATCCGTGGCTACAAGAAAGTAAATACAATAATTTTCGAAACTGATGACGGTGTACAAAGTATTTTTTTTTTCCAGTTATTTCCCAAAGGAAAGAAGTTTAAATTAAAACAGTGGCGATGCATGGGGAGGCCTATGTTCAGCAGTGAACGTCTTTCGGCTGAAATGATGATGATGATGTTATAACAACTGTAATCACTATCAGAAACAACAAGGTTTACTTACTTGATATTACCTATATCTCGTTGTACCTAGTTTTTTATATTGTTACAGTTATTGTTTCTATTATAAAATTTTATGAACACTGCTAAAGGCCAACTAGAAGTTTTAACAGATACATACAAGATAAATTATTTCATTGGACCTTGGAAATTGGAACTAGGTGTGTTGGAAATATGAATGTCGTTAAAATAGTCACGAGTTACGTAGGTATGAATTCTATTAAACACCGCGTTGTTTTACAAAGATGTAGATTTCGGTCATGATTACAAAAATAAATAGAACAGTTTTCTATTGTTTTAAGGTATTGCAAATTTTCAAGTAAAACTTCTTCAGACACGCTTCACTAGGGGAATAAGCTGGTGAATGCGTTACGAAAAGTTTGATCGGGCGAGGCGAATGGAAGTTGAGAGGCAGGTAAGTATAAGTTAGTGAAGATAGAAAGAGAGAGAGTTACGTTTCGTATATTACTGCAGGGGCAAGAGAGAGAGTTGGGGAGTAAGCTGGTGAATGCGTTACGAAAAGTGTGATCGGGTGAGGCAAACGGAAGTTGAGAGGGAGATATAAGTTAGTGAAGTTTTACTTCAGTCGTGTGGTCTAAAGCACACTCGTTTTTTTATTTGTTTATTTATTTATGTACACACAAAACATTTAAAGAAGATTAAAATCGTTATCGTTACTCGAAACAGCCCTAGTGTAACTTTTTTTTTATTCTTGAACCCTGTGACTGTACTTAGCCTCATCCATAGTTCGTCTGTGATTATAGGATCAAGCATATAGTAGATTTTGGGCTTGATTATCACCATTTTAATTACCAACTTTTTATTAACTCGCTCTGTCTGTTGAACTAAACACATGCTCAATTGGTAATATCTGCATTTGATAAACATCTTGTGATCAGGATTCTGGACGTGGGCCACATCATTATGGAACGAGAGCCTCATGCAGCCCGCAGGCCGTATGTTTGACATGACTGCCTTATAGTATCTAGCCAAATTGTATAGATGGAGTTAAAAAATAAAAAAAGCCTTTTATTCCGTGCTACAGCTGCTGCAATAATAGTTACACAAAATTTTGACATACACATTTTCTTTTCCTTGATTTTTCAATAATTCGCATCAATTGTAATAATCTATATTTATATGATTTTCTAATTTAAATAGATGGGGTTACGGGTTTGTAATTCATTAACAACACTTCAAGAAATGATTGTACTTCTTCTATTTGACCAACTTTTAGTGTGACATAACTTTAAATTTAAAAATAAACATGTTGTATATATTTTGGTTCCGTGTGGTGCCGGACGTAACGAATAGCACCATCCTCTCTCTTCTCATGGGTGTCGTAAAAGGCGACTAAGGGATTCACCAGAGGATGGGCAGCAGCGTTCTCCGAGTATTTAAACAACCAACTGCGATCGCAAACCCGCCTGCCAAGCATGGCGGTTATGTCATATCCCCCCTTTGGGGGAGGCCTTTGTCCAGCAGTGGACATTTTTCAGCTGAAATGATGATGATGACATTTTGGTCAAGTACACAAAACACAATATAGCTTGCAGGATCAGCAAGCTGAAGCGGCTGTGGGCTCGCTGGCCATCATGTCTGTCGAAGGACCAATGGCTGTTAGAATAGACGAGTCCTGTGGAGACCGCGAATCGGCAAACGTGGCGTAGGGCGACAGGAGCCAGGTGGACCGACGACCTGAATAAGGTAGCTGGGGGGGACTGGATGCGGAAGATGGAGCGCCGAGTGTTGTGGCGCAACTTGGGAGAGACCTATGTCCAGCAGTTGACTGCGATAAGATGGATTGTTGATGATGATACAAAGTATTTTTAATGGACCAGTATTTTTTATTTTTTTTATAATTCAAAGTTGGTATCATAATAAAATTTGTTCAAATTAATGTTCAATAATTAAAGGGTTAATTGTTAATGAATTAAAAATAAAATAAATAAATAATCCTATATATTCTGGTCGAATAAGCTTTGTAGTTGATGTTATCAGTGTTAAGCTTTATAATCTTATATTTCAACCCATCCGGGGTGGTCTCTCCAAGGAATAATTGGGTGGCCTACGTAAAGCCGGAAACAAGCATACAAAAATGCATCATAAGTAATCATAACCCTTCATTATTTTAATAAAACATCACAAGTCTGTCGCACTGCCCTTGAATTAACAACTTATAACTGTTGTATGTATTATCGTATGTTAATTTATTGACAGACAAATTCCAATACTATGCAACCATAAACTAGACATGCGTTGCACTTTTACTAGGACACACCTATTAACCAGTTCTTTGACAATACAATAAAAAAATCGGCACACCTCTACGTTCCAAATGATGTATTCCAAAATGACCCTAAAAGGAAAAATAGCCTTCAATGAAAGACAATAGTACCGAGTACTCAATTCCCTTAGTACCAAAACATTTCTCTGAATACAACGGACCCCCTTAGAACGTGACCTAGTAGACCTTTCCTCTCTTTCTAACAACATTGACCTCAAATCTCCCATCTCACATCACGCGTCTTAAGAAAAACCCCGTTACTTTTACCTGTGCAAAAAGGCTCTATCTGCGGAGGCTTACAGATGACACTGACAGGTTACTGCTGTTTCTCTCGTGTGGAACTTAATTTTGTATGTTAGAAAGGGAAAGGTAGAATACTAATCCGGTTCGTAGACCGGTGGTGCAAGTTTTTGACAGTACGTATCAAAGTTAGCAGAGTAGTTGAGTTGGTGTATAGTGTATTTAGTTTCTTTAGTGTTATTTATTGTTTTATAAATAAAACTATGTAATATTGTGTGATTTGTGAAGTGCCTTGTGTTTATAGGAATTGTTTTTATTAAGGTATGTATTGAAATGTGTCACATGTTGCAATAAGGCGTATTTACACGGTACTTTCTTTGCATAACATGTCAGTTAGTCATCAAGGTTATGATATACCTCGTGAAGACTGACCTTTAGGAAACGGATTGATTTTTAAATGGAAAGAACTCAAATAAAACAAGAATTTAATGTTTAGATTGACATTCAAAAAACGATGATATCACGTAATTACCAAGTCGTAAAAATGTGCTGTATAACAAAACTGCTATAATTATCAAGTCGGCAGTTTCCTAGATATTCCTATATAAAATGTATTGCAAATAAAATGTAATGCATTTTAAACCTTATATTTAACACATTGGCTTCTCTTCCGGGTTTTTTTGTGTTCATAAATGAAACCTTAAAAATGTTTACGTATGCAAGTTTTCAACCACCCTATTTGTAATTTAAGGACTTATTTTAATAACAGTTTGAAGATAAATCTGCTAAGTGTGGGGTTTTGGTTTCGATTCCCATGAAGAGGATCGTGTTATTAGGTTTTTTAGGTTTAGTTTTAAAGAATATTTTATTTTTGTTCGCTTATATGAGAAGTTTACATTTATCACAAAAATTACAAATAATTAGTCGTTTAGTGACTATTAAATACACATTTTTATAAATTTTATTACAACGTTCTTTATTTCGTTTGAATATCTAATAGACAGAGAGACGTCACCCACCGCCAGCGTGACGGCGAGGCAACTAGGTGGCCAGTATGTATTAATGACGAAGCATGCAAATCTATCTATACCCTACAAATTTATACAATAGGTAAAATATTCTAAGCAAATATACAAGATTGGACGACGTCTGTGGTCTGGTGGTTCAACTGTCGGACTGCTGATCACTATGGTTCGATTCCCACAAGACACAAATATTTGTGTGATTAACATAAGTGTTTGTGTTAGTCTAGGTGTTTATTATGGATTATAAATAGGTATGTATTTACAAAAAAAGAAGTATATAAGTATTATATCCATTGTCTAGTACCTATAGTACAAGCTCTGCTTAGTTTGGGACTAGATGGTGCTGTGTAAAAAAAATCCCAAAATATTTACAAATATTTATTTATTTGTGATGTTGTAATTATGTAGGTAGGTCTCTAATTAAACAATAATTGTATCACAAGTCACAACATTATTAAATTCATTCGTTTTCATTATTAAATTGTCAGAAGCTGCCCAGAATACGGATTTGTGCCCGGTTAAGGGCAGCAGGCTCGTCCCTATCACATGAGGCTAATAACATAACTGGAGAAATCCAGGTGTTACTATTACACTTATATACCTGCCTCCTTCTTCGGGGAAAACAGGTGTTATGTTATGTATGTGTGTATACAGCGTTACTTTTTGTTAACGCGATTTGAGAAACGAGTTTGTTCAGAATCACGAGGAGAATCGATTGGGATGATTTTTTTCTAAATCACAAAATTACATGCTTTTATAGTCACTGCAAGTCCCCCAGTTAGTAGCGAAAAAAGTGAAGAATGTCATACAGGGACTACCTGATGCACGGAAACTAATCGAGATGAACTTCCTGGATCTTAAGGACCTATTCACGATCCGCTGTGGCACTGAATTTAACCATAATAACCAAATTGCCGAAGAATTGGGGCGGGGCACATTGCTCGCAGAATGGATGGCCGATGGGGCAGTAAAGTTCTGGAGTGGCGACGGCGTACTGGAAGGCGCAGCGTGGGTAGGCCCCCCACAAGGTGGACCGACGACCTGGTGAAGGTCGCGGGTATCCGCTGCATGCGGAAAGCGCAGGGCCGGTCGTTGTGGCGATGCTTTGGGGAGGCCTATGTCCAGCAGTGGACGTCTTTCGGCTGAAATGATGATGATGATGATAAACACTATCCCAATCAATTCTCCTGGTGATTATAAACAAACCAATTTCTCAAATTGCGTCAACAAAAAGTAAAGTTGTAAGTATATGAGGGAGTCGAAACTACCACGTTTGTGAGGAAACCTGCACACCTGAGAGTGCTCCATACAGTTCTTGATGGTATGTGTAGTCCGCCAACCCACAGTAGGCCAGCGTGAAAATGACCTGAATCCTTCTCATTTCGAGAAGAGGCCCCCTGTCCAGCACAATAATGAACTAAATACATACATAGCGTCACGCCGGGGAATAAGCAGAGATGTATAGTACACCCACTTTTCACCATCCCATCTAACTGAGAGCAAGTATATTGTCATTAACCGGGCACAAATCCAAATTCTGGGCTGGTACTGAGAATTTCCTTATGAAAAAACCCAATAATAATTTTCCCGACCCAGGAATCTAACCCAGGCCCCCACGCTTAGCAGTCAACGCAGGCACTACAACGAGGCAGTCACAGCAGTTGAGTTGAGATTAAAACAAATCAAATAGATTCAGCCTGAAAAACAAAGGCTTGAGTCATCTTCTCTTCTCGAGATCCAAAGGAACAGACGTCCCTTTTCTATGCCAGAAAGTATATGACAAACATAGTTATTCCATTAGCGCAACGGAATTCTGACCAAACAAATATCGGAACGGGTTCTGAACGGTACAGTTTGTATGTCAGTGGCGCGAACACATTCCGAATACTGGCATTCGTGATACGTCTATATATATGTCACGAAAACCTTTAAGATATTTTGGTACATAAAGACCATGTGATATTTGAGTATGTCTTCCTTTCCAGTTGCATTGAGACCTTGAAGGTAATTATGTAAAGAACAATGACATTCTATTACGTATTTCGAATGCTCTGTGCAATATTTCGAGCATTGTTTACTTACAAACCTTTCTGGCTTTATCTGCGTAAATAGAACATAAATGTCTTGCATTAGATGCCAAAGATTTACCGAAATATGTTTGAATAACGGTAGTGCACGATTGTAATAATATAGGGTACTGGCCAGGGTTGGCACTGGCAAGATTTGATGAAGATCTTCCGAGATAAATGGCCTAAATTAATATCCAATCTATCCACGATTTGCCCTACTAGAGATAGGAATTTGACATAAGCTCCATACAAAATATAAATAAATAAATAAATATCTTCGGGACATTTTTACACAGCACCATCTAGTCCCAAACTAAGCAGAGCTTGTGATATGGGTACTAGACAATGGATATAATACTTATATACTTTTTTTTTTGTAAATACATACTTATAATACATACATAAGAAACACCTAGACCAATACAAATACTTATGTTCATCACACAAATATTTATGTCCTGTGGGAATCGACCCCACGACCTCGTGATCAGCAGTCCGACCGATCCGTGTCCGATGTCAGATTTCTATCTCCAGTAGAGTAAATCGTGGATAGATTGGATATTAATGTTGGCCAAAAGAGAACTCTTCAATGAATGACTGCAAATCACCTGCGATTGCAGCAATCGCTTGTCCACGTAAAAAGTACAAATTTGGGATTTTAATAATACATGCTGAAATTTGAATCGCTTCTTTCCCGAAAAGGGGTCATTGTACTCATCATTATGAACAACTTTTACTATGGGACCAAACCTGAAATCGCGAATGAAAAATCAGGTGGCCCTACATTTTATCTATTTAAGTGAACACAAATATGCGATGTAATCCGGTTAAATTTAGTTTTATTGTAATTCACTCAAATCCACATGAATTCCTAAAACTTTTTTCGTAACATATTCCTCATTTCATCGCATCACATAAAACAGATCGTATTTAAAATATCCTTAAATACAACTAAACATGGATGAAATCTTAAAAATTTGTGAGAAAACATGGTGATTATGTATTCGATTTTCCGTGTTCTCGTCAGTTAAGTAAAGGAAACGAGTTACTTAACAAGGTGAGCAAACGATTTTTATTTTTTTATCTTTATTTATTTTTACTTTTATCCCGTGGATTTGCCAGTCCTATTGTTACAAATAACATACTTATAAATTATGTAACTAGTGTTTACACATCTCATAAACATGTTTAGCTGCTTCCGAGTTTGGAGCAGCTAAAATGCTTTGAAATAGACCAACATTGTGTCTGCTTATTACTTTATATCTCTGGAAAAACTGTTCCCGGCTGCTACGATTCCGTTCACATTCCATCAAGTAAATTTGGACATCATCAACTATGCCACAAATTTCACAATTTGGCGCATCATATTTTTTCATCATGTGTCCAAACTTCCTTGATGGAACATGACCGGTTCGCAACCTTAATGCCATAACAACTGTGGTTCTATTTAACAAAGTATCCGCAAACCAAGGGCCACGAGGAGGCTCACTTTGTACAGTTTTATACCAAATTTCTTTTTCTTTGGATCTTCGGTCGAAATATTCCTTCCAAGTATCATAACAATCTTTTTTGTGATTGTTTAAAATTTCGGAGTAAAAGGGTAGAATTTCAAAATTATTTCCTTGGTGAGACCCTAATTTTGCTAATCTGTCTGTCTCCTCAGCTAACGACGTGGTGTTGCTTATGCTATATTAAGACAAGTTGAGATTTTACTTCAATATCTTCCTACATGTTGAACATCCAGTGCTGTTTGACCTGTAAGGGAAAAGTTAGACTGAATAGGTGTAATATTACATGCGTAAGGATCTTTTCGGTGGGAAATCCCAGTATTATTAGGGCATAATAGGTACATACTTGCGTTAAGAGGACGCTCCGAAAAAATAGTTCCCACGCTAGCTCCTCCCTTACACCCCACCACCCGCTAGCTACACTTGTCACTCACCGCTAATATTGAAATATAAAGTCAAGACAGAGAACAGGGAAACCATGGAATTGCCTACTAATATTTATGTTTTTTTTTTAACACCACATTAAAATTAGAATTTCATTACAATTTGTTTATAGTATACAATTAAAACTTGAACGGAACATCAGAAGGCCATTTCTCGTAATTAAAAACGTTCAAAATATAGTTCCAAACTAATCTCAATCTCCTGACAGTAGATGTTTCTGATTGCCGTTTGTTGGTGACATTAATGAACTAGGTGTTCAAATTACTCAGTGCGCCTATATACAAATTTAAATGAATAATTACACAAAAAAAAAAAAAATACTCACCTGACCATTTTTGTCCTTTTTCCAGAAATGTTCTTTTCTTGTCAATTGCTTCATCAATACTACCCATTTTAAAAGGAGCTAGAGCACATTTTACTTCTAAAACCATATCGTCAATGATACCTTCAGGCGTGGCTCCTAAAAAGGGATATTTTTCGTCTATGTAGAGGCCATATTCCATAATTTCAATATTTTGTAATTGTGATAATTGCTCTAGTGCCACTGCTTCATATTGTCTTCCGTACTGTATGGAGGAGACATGGGCAATTGGTGTGCTGTAAAG
Organism: Asteroscopus sphinx; assembly: GCA_949699075.1. Lineage (NCBI taxonomy): Eukaryota > Metazoa > Arthropoda > Insecta > Lepidoptera > Noctuidae > Asteroscopus > Asteroscopus sphinx. The sequence goes on from OX453006.1 coordinate 1,915,777, forward strand.
TATGTTTCTTATTATATTTCTACAGCTTTGAGTCCTTCTACGTTTTATTATTTTACCAAAATTTGATACGGTCAATAAGTTGCGTCTAAGCTCAAACCACTCACTGCACTGAATTCGTAAAACTGTATGTTGACTAATACGGTTACGTTCTTATTCAGTCTTACGCAAATTATCTATAAAAGTTTCCTTTGACAGTTTGAAAGTTTCTGGATCGATATCTGGCTGCTCTGCATTTTGATTCTTTGGCAGCGTAATTCGTTTGATATGAACGGCGGCACCAACACCCATCTACTATGACTTCAATCATCGGGATGCCATCTTTACTGACGCGACCTTCTTTCAAAGCGACTTCTCTTTCTGTCTCACCAGCCCTCTTCATTTCACCCCAAGCTGTTTTCTCCCATTCTTCTGCAATTTCGTCTTGCATTTTTTTTTGTTTATTTCGTTTAAGCCGACTGCAGATGTAAATTATTTTAATTGAGCATATCCACCGCCACTTGCCATAATTCCAGCTACGGCTTCTTTATTTATGTCCCAATCTCAAATCAATCAATATTCAATATTAAATAAATTCTTTGTTGCAGATTAAACAATTTAAATTTAATCGCAAATAGAGTCCGTTTTGACGTTCAGAAACCACTTCAACAGAACTCAACCCACAGTTAAAAAGGGCGTCGTGATCGGCGATAGCTTACAAATTATCGAAAAACGTTGTGTGTTCACCATCCGTCTCCCACTTAGTATTTTGCTTTCCTAAAACGAAGGCGTAGATGTTAGTATAATCACAAGAAATATTATTAAAGTTAGTATCCCTCTTGGATACTTTGAAACAGAGTTGCAAAAAACAGGAAATTTTATGTTGAATGGGATATTGCGTTCGCCTTGGTTAGACATTGACAGCTTGTTTTTAAAAAAATTATCTCATCGTACGCAAAAGTACGATAATTATGACGTTTGAAAATCATTTCGTAGAAATACTACAAATTATATACGCTAGACCCTTTCTTTCCCGTCCCGGCTTGGCACAATTCAAGTAGGTGAGCCCCTTATCCCCGTGCGGCCTAACGTTGGCCGCATCGACAAGGACCAGCGGCCGTCAGGGATACGAGGACGTTTTCTGGCCCAGCACCCCACACGCTATACCCTAGATACATACATACATACTGGGTGTCAGGGAAACGCTTCCGAAAACGAAGATAGGTAATAGTGCTGGTGATACGAAACCACAAAAAGAAGCGATTCTTTTTTTAGATTTTTTCTCTTTTTTTTTGCATTTTTCATACATAACCAACCAGCTTTGGGCAGTTAAATAAAACTGATTTGCAAAAAAAACCTCATTTATTTACTTCTTTTTTTTAAGTTCGCAATGTAATTAAACAACTATATATGTATAATACTTGCATCTTAATAAGGAAAATAATCGATAAACCCATCCATACTAACTTGTCTTTTGTAAAAATATCACAAATTAGTAAACGAAGTCTTCGACAACCTAGCTTACTTGTACTGCCAAAGGTAAGAACAAACTTCGCAAAAAAAAGTATTACCTATGAAGGAGCAAAGCTATAAAATAAATTGCCATCTAATATAAAAAAATGAGCTCATTTAGTGGTTTTAAGTCTCAACTGTCTCAATATATAATAGAACATTTTTCACCTTCCTGTTGAGGCTATGAAACTATTGACTGAGTGTTCGGCGACCATTACAATAAGTTTACTAAAATGTTAAAACTATTTTCATGTAAGTGGCATATTTTCTTCTTGAAAATAAATTTCTTTAAACCGAATTCAAATAAAATATCAGTTGGCGCTAGGGGTGAACGACATCCGCTCGCATACGCAGTCCGTGTCGTAGCGAACGTAGGTATGTTAGGTACGCGCGGCATTGATCCCGAGTTTTGTACGCTTTACATTTCGGGTTTGCAAAATACCAAATCACTAAAACAATGAGTATAAGGCTAATGGTTATTGGTATTCGATTGTGTTTAGCAGCCTAGTATAATAATAGCCTTTCAGTTTCGGGAGTGTTTCCCTGACACCCAGTACGTATTATCAAGCCGGTTTCCCATTGGGGTAGGCTGCCATCTCTTTTGTTTCATTTACGTTTATTAACCTCGTCATACATATACCTATTATTAATAAAAATACTTGTTTTTTACGGACAACATGATCCAAATATACAAACATGATGTTTATGTTGTATTGGTCGTAGGCCTGAAAAAAGTTTGTTACTTTGAAATCACTGGAAAAGCCCAGCACTGTGTACCGTACTAGGCCACTGTGATGAGATGACCTTTTTGACTTACTCATACGATAATTTTTCACATAATAACTCATAATTTAATTTTAGAACGTCAGTATGATGTCCCTGATGTAACGCTAATGAAAATCAGTTGAATTAAATGTTCCATAATTGCTGTTTTATTTGTTAATATAATACTTTGTTTAAAACATGTTTTAAACACATTGGCAAAAAAACATTGTTTTTTCCCTCGTGTTTTAAATCAGTTGGTGGTTATATTAATCAGATTCAATGGTGTTTAAAACATATGTTTTTTTCGTAACAACTCTGCTTTGAAAAGAAATATAATTATAAACATACCAAGTTAGTCGTATCCTGTAACAACTCCATTTTATTATACCTCTCAACAGTTTCAGGAAGAATATTTTCTTTGATCCCATCGTTTCTTGTATTTCCATTTGCCTTAAAATTAAATGTTTTATAACTAATGATGTGCATACCTACATCTCCAAAAAACTCAATCTATTTTATTTTAAAACGATTGTAGCCTAAAAAGTAAGTACCTAATATACAAGCTTCTAGTACTGGTGATGATTGGACGCTAAGAGTGGGGGGGCCTCGAAGCGTCTACTAAGCGACCCTGGGGTGGACAGCAGTACGTGGTGGTCACGTGCTACTGTGGGGGAAACAATATTGTTTTCCCGGGACGTGCCAAAGGCATAGCACTTGAGGGGCTCCGGCGCGGTCCAATAGAATTCCCGGAGCTCCTCGATTTTATGCAGAGGATGGCCACCGTGTGGTTTTAGTCGGTAAGAGGCCGACATACCCCTCCGCCGTCCCCACACGGAGGGAAACCATGAGTCTTTCAACAGAAAAAAAAGGTCTCCACCTTGATCAATTATATTATCAGTGTGATTAGCGCCAAAATTCAATGCTGGCAATCTAAAAAAAGTTAATTAATCATTTTTACATAGCATGGGTACGATGACAGTAGGACAAAACGATGCCTTATGAATAAGGGTAAAAGAGACTCCACTACAAAACATGTATTTGACACCTGATACCGTACCCATGCTATGTGAACAAGTTTATAGGTAGAGATTTTATTCTATTTTCAATAAATATGTTACGAGTTATGGCCATTTTCAATAAAAACACAATCGGTTGATTTGCTTACTCAATAAGAGTTTTGACATAACTTATTCAATCCTATCACAAGTTATGTCAAAATCCTTATTGAGTAAGCAAATCAACCGATTGTGTTTTTACTTTTTGTTTAGCGAGATTCCGTCCGCCTTTTTTATTCATCCAAGGTTTTACATAAGTAAACAAACAGTAAAGCACCCATGACATGACAATGACCAAAATGGCAGAGGCTATGGTGCCTTTTCTTTGTCTTGCAGACATTCAAGAATCGTGTGTAGGTAAACATACTTGTAATACATAAGAAACACGCAGACCAACACAAACATGTTCAACAAATAAATACTTGTGTCTTGTGGGAATCGAACCCACGACCTCGTGACCAGCAGTCGCACACTCGAACCACTAGACCACAGACGTAGTCAAAGTAGTAGTTATAGTTTTATTTCAAGTTTGGCCCTCTCCTAACCTATTCCATAAATTCACGCTGTATAAACCGCTAATACAATATTTCGTGTGTTATACCTACTCAAGTTGTACAATTTTACACTATACATACCCACTTTTCTTTACGTAATAATACTTGAACTAGAAGTAAATTTTTAAATTAATTAGTTCAACTGGCGACTCCGGTAGTATCTCTGTTCCGAACAAGTAAATTGCTTCCTATAAAGAAAACGTTTATATTTTAGTTTTATTAAAGCTAAAATAATAATAATACATTTTTAGAAATAAAATAGATAATAATGCACTTACCTTTTAGATTGTCTAGCGATCATACTTGCTTCTTTATAACGTTTAGCTATTTTTCTTTTTGAAACATATTTTCTATTAATTTTATTACCCATGACACTAGTAAAAGACGTCAACGTCTGTCAGAATGATTTTTAAATATTTTATGCTTGTTTTATGGCTATAAAGTCTTTTTTGTTTACGGTATTAAATATTTTCGTAAATTCGTGACAATTCACGCATAGACGCGACAGACACAGACCCTTCCTCTATAGCGCAATGCGCGGCACTGAAGGTGAGCATTGCGATTTGCTCTCGTAAATTTTATGTTAGCTACAATAGAGCTCACTTTCAAATAAATCATTCTCGCGCGTTTTACCGCGGAAGTAAAGGCCGTAAGTCTCAAAACAATTTTCGTTTATTACATAAATAATAATTAATCAATAGAAATTTCCTTAAAGCTGTATTTAATATACTTTATTATCTGCCTATCTCCATAAATTTTATATACCTAACTTAAATAATAACGGAGAAATATTCGGAAAATCTCTAAAAACGCATGATTTTGAAAAATTAAAAGCATCGAAAAAAAAACAACGAATCATGTATCTGGGATAGTCAAACGGTAGATAAAGGTTCAAAATAACATATGTTTAAATTTGAAATTCATCAGGCATGTGTACGACTCGGCATATGTTTCCGAAAAGTCACCTCATTTTGGGAGCCTAGGGGGCTCGTAGCGAAGCAACGACTGCGCGGATTGTACGATCTGCAAGGTTAAGTTGCACTTGCGGCGGTCAATCTGTGGATGGGTGACCGTTTCGTTACACATCGAGACCCCTCCGTGCCTCGGAGAGCACGTTAAGGTGTCGGTCCCGGTTGCCATACGAACATCTATGGCAGTCGTTACGGGTAGTCAGAAGCCTGAAAGTCTGACAACTGGTCTATCCTCCGAATGTCAGTATTACCCAGTAAACTGGGTTGCGGGGGTCTGATGGCAGTCGCTTCGTGTAAAATACTGATGTTCAGCCGTATCTGGTTAGACTGGAAGCCAACCCCAATATAATTGGGAAAAGGCGCGGAGGATGATGTCTTGCGTTAACGGTGAAGGAAAAGATCGTGAGGAAAACTACACACCTGTGAGTGTTCTATACAGTTCTTGATGGAGTGTGTATTTCGCAACCCGTAGTAGGCCAGCGTGATGGACTAAGGCCTAAAACCTTAGCTATAATTGAACCTTTGGCGGCCTGACGACGATATATGTTGAATTGCATTATTTTTCGAATGGCTGTAAAGCAAGAGTGCAGCTAGCCAATCGCTTGCATGTCACCGCCCTGCCATTACGTAGCTTAAACTGTTATATTTTATAGAACGAAATTAAATAGTTTTTGATATCTCCAAATTCAAGTTTTCTTTACATAACACATACATAAACAGCCCATTACTGTCCCACTGCTGGGTATGGGCCTCTTCTCAGTCCGAGAAGGCTAAGGCCTTAGTCCACCACGCTGGCCTAGTGTGGGTTGGTAGACTACACACACCATTAAGAACTGTATGGAGCACTTTCAGGTATGCAGGTTTCCTCACGATGTTTTCCTTCACCGTTAAAGCAAGTGATAATCGAATATAAATCCGCACATGAATTAGAAAAGTCAGAGGCCGGGATCGGACTCATACCCTCCTGCATGGAAGGCAAGTGTTCAAACACTAGGCTATCACTGCTAAGTTTTTTTATTGACTCGTAAATAGAATCCCCAAGTGAATACGCTCAAAAAACCCATGAAAATTAAATTACATATTTTTTTGAACAGACTACCAAAACGCATAAAAAACTCGGGACATATTAAAAGGGCTCGAAAGCTTCTTAAAAATCGGTCAATATTCTAGGTTGGAAGCGGTAACGCAACGCCATTGTGTGTACGACCTCGTGTCACTGAACCACACACAATGGTCGTGAGAAATCACCATAATTGTTGGCTCTCCTTGATATAACTGCTTTTTGTTGCAGAGGAACTTCGCTACATAACTCCTTTGTCTAAATGTTTTGCGATTTTGTAGCGGGTATCGTTTAAGGCTTGATATAATCGGTGTCGTAAAAATATTATAATTTGTGAATTTTCAAGATCTACCGACCTTATGATCTTGCTGAATTGTTGGAAAACCCCAAATATAAAATAGCCTTTAGATTTATACGAAAGAGACACGGCGAGATAGATACACGACGACGTAATTGGATTTGAATGGATACGAAAGGTGGAGAACCGAGTGTTGTTGAGAAGCCTATGAACAGCAGTGGAGAGAGATAGGCTGAGTTGGTGGCTATTGGCTAATCACGCGGAAATTTTGACGGATTGAAACTGATTTGAAGTTTTAAATGGCGAATAGAGTTTTGGATGCGGAAGGCAGAGGACCGAGTGTTATGGTGCAACTTGGGAAAGGTTTATGTCCAGCAGTGGACTGCGATAGGCTGAGCTGAGAGAGAGAATCGAGTTTTGACAGCTCGCATCAGTGATCGTAACAGATCTGAAGTTTTCAAGCGGTAAATTCCAAGGCTCAACTTGCTGCCAAAAAGCTGGGCATCCTCTCTAAGGTGAGGCGGTACTTCACACCTGAACAGCTGCTCAATTTGTACCAAGCACAAGTTCGGTCCTGTATGGAGTACTGCTCTCATCTCTGTGATGGTTCGGCTAAATATCAACTGGCGGCTCTCGAGTCGATTGAGAGGCGCGCCAAGAGGCTCGTTGGCAACGATGCGCTGGTCGACGCCAAACTACAAAGTCTCGAGCATCGGCGCAGAGTTGCTAGCCTATCGGTTTTTTATCGAATGCATTTCGGCGAGTGTGCGTTGGAATTGCACAATTTAATTCCCCCAAGCCCTTTCCATTATCGGACGACCAGACGCACGGCGATGCGCCACCGTTATATGGTAGATATTCCACCCTTACGCACGAACCGGTTTGCTAATAGCTTTATCATGCGTACCGCCAAAGAGTGGAATTCCTTGCCGGCGTCAGTGTTTCCCGAGAAATATAATCTGGTGGTCTTCAAGACTCGAGTGAATAGGTTTTTGCTGGGCAAGCGTGTACCATCGTCGACCGCACCATCGCTTAACATCAGGTGAGGTGGCGGTCAAACGCAAGCCCGTTAAGAATAAAAAAAAAAAAAAAAAAAAAAAAAAAAAAAAATAGTGGCGACCTATAACAATGCTATATCATTGATGTGTTAACAGACATCGGTCGCCTGTAATGAGGCGTCTATGGGGTGTATGTTTAATGGGTTGAGTTGATGGATTCTAAGATTACTTAGTAAACAAGCATGTGCCAGGAGTTAGGGCCGTTGATTCTACCAGAAACATGATAATAATTAACGTCAGCATATATTCTTAACCCGTTAATGTCAGCGCTTGCAGCTTGTATTATCTCGCTTATAGTACCAGGTATACAGTCAACAGGATATAAATGGTAAAGGATTCATTATAAGCGGAACTAGCTAAGTATTTAAGTACCATACAAGAGAAGATTTGCTAAACTGGTTTGACCATCGATACGAGCTTGACTGTATAGAAATAAGGCAAGAAATACATTCCAAATTTACAGTAACTTTTCCACTTGCAGTACAATAAATTTATTTCCCAACAATTAATTCAAAATAGACCGGTATCGTATATTTAAAACGAAAACATCACGCACGCAGATAAAACCATACATTTATCGTAAAAGTATAGATTAAAGCAACAGATTCGATGCATGACGTACAACAATGCAAGCTCAGCAGTTTACACGATGCAATTCCTAGTGACATAACGTAAAAATGTGATTAAAAATAAGTGCCATATTTTTAATTTTACTACATTTTTATTAACCCGATTTTAGTCTTGTCTGTCTCATCAACATCATCAACTCAGCCTATCGCAGTCCACTGCTGGACATAGGCCTCTCCCAAGTTGTCTGTCTGTTCGGTACAAATTTTGCTATTGATTTAAACTAACTTCTCGCTGAGTTAGACACATGAAACTTTAAACATAGCTCAAAACTAGATGACAATGCAATATTAACTCGCTTTCGTTTCAAAAAGTGATGTAAAAAATATAGACAAAGTGCTGCGAACAATCATAGTGAAGCTAAAAAAACCGTGCTCCTCCATGTATAAAACAGCACTCACGCACAAACATGCACCTCAAACCGTGCTCACTGCTCTCCGTACACGTGTCGCGGCATCGTCCAGTAAGCATCGCCAAAAACAAACATCTTTCACATGCATGTGTGTGCGTGAGCACTGGTTTGTACACGGAGGAGCACGGTTTTTGTAGGCTTCACTATGATTGTTCGCAGCACTTCTTCTATATTTTTTACTATGTCTGTGTGTAAAAAAAACTCTTTCATCGAATTATGTTTAATATAAAAGAAAAAATATAACATAACAAGCAAAAAAAATATAGCAGTGATAGCCTAGATAGCAGTGATAGCCTAGTGGTTGAACGCTTGCCTTCCATGCAGGAGGGTAAGAGTTCGATTCCGGCCCGCACCTCTGACTTTTCGGATTCATGTGGGGATCAGAATTTGATTATCACTTGCTTTAACGGTGAAGGAAAACATCGTGAGGAAACCTGCACACCTGAGAGTGCTCCATACAGTTCTCGATGGTGTGTGTAGTCCATCAACCCGCACTAGGCCAGCGTGGTGGACTAAGGCCTTAACCTTCTCATACTGAGAAGAGGCCCGTGCCCAGCAGTGGGACAGTAATGGGCTGATTATGTAAAAAAAAAAAAATGATTCTGTCCTGCACAGATCATAACCAAAACAACAAAAAGAAAAGAGAGGAACAAAACCTGTCCAAACAACAAGAAGTCTAAAAAGACAGGGCTATATTCTGATATATCTACATAATATGCAATTATTGAATCGTGTTATTTGTACGTTTTTGCCGTGAACTAGTTGGCTTATTTTCGACTATCTGGTAACCTCACATGCCAGGGGTACGAGCAAAACCGGTGTGAATCCCACCCGCACCCTCGGCCAAAGATCAAGTCCAGTAAAACCATTTGACGATCCCAGGCGGAGGGTGTCTATGAATATTTCTCCAAGTAAACATGTCGATCGATAGTAGGGAATTACTGCTGATACTTCTCCTAGCTCTCCTCGCTCTCTTTCTCCTACCCTTTTCCAAATAATGTTAAGGTCGGCTTCCAGTCTAGCCAGATGCGGCTGAACATCAGTATTTTACACGGAGCGACTGCCATCAGACCCCCGCAACCCAGTTACTAGGCAATACCGATATTCTAAGGTTAGATCAGCTGTCAGACTTTTGGGCTTCTGACTTCTAGTAACGATTGCCATAGATATTTGTATGACAACCGGGATCGCGACAGCAATAGATGGATGGATAGAATGGCAATAGGCTTGACCCCTATTACATGTGACTTAGGTTTATCTTAACTGGCGAAATGTGGGTAGCTTACACCTCTGCATACCCCTTCGGGAAATATAGGCGTGTTAACCTCTCCAAGGCACAGAGGGGGATCGATATGTAACGAAAAGCTAACCCATCCACGAACTGACCGCGGCTAGTACTAGCTTAACCTCGTAGATATTGCGATTCAAGCGGCTGTCATTGGTAATTATTGATACGATATTTATTTATTTTTTCCCTACCTTTTTATCACGTAATAAGGGTGCGTTCACAAACACAAAACTCACAAGCAAAACTTAGGCAACAATCCCTGAATCACATAAATATTTTTCTGTGCGTGAATCGAACTTCAAGCAATCGGTTTCTGCTCTGAAGGTCATCCTCAGAGCAGAAGCCGATTGCTCAGCCACTCCTGGAGGACAACTTTTAACCCCTTACCACCAGCTTCTGTAGACAACTTAATACAATATCTGGCGACCCCATAAGAGTAGCGTGAACATAGTCCAGTGAACTACTTACCCAACGGCCACAGTTTTGCGGTCAGACATTCTTGTATAAACACTTACGTCAGCGACTTGTTTTGCAATTGTAATCTTTGGGTGACGCTGTCTGGCCATTGGTAGCATTCGATTTTTGTAACGGGAAGTATACAATGGCCTAGGTTGGACAAAGTTTACCAGTACCCACGGAAGTGTTATTGAAATAACTGAAAATCTCTTAAGGGGTAGTTATACTCACAAGTATGAACAACTTTTGCTATTGGACCAACACTGAAATAGCAAAAAAAAACAATTTGTTCCTACATTTTATCGATTTGTGTGAATACAAATGCAGGGAATAGCTGTTTTTTTTCGTGAGGAAACCCCTGAGAGTGCTCTTTAAAGTTCTGGATGATGTGTGTAGTTCGCCAACCAGCACTAAGCCAGAGTGAGACCTTTTCATTCTGAGAAGAAACCCGTGCCCAGCAGTGGGAAGCTAATGGGCTGATTATGTTATGTTCTGTTGGCCAACCTTGGTTTTTTAATAGTTTAGGATAGTGAAACGCCCACCTGGTACTAAAGATCCACCTGGTGCTAAACAGTTACCTTAACCCTAAAAAACTGCAATACCACCTAGGTCGTTGCCTAAATGATAACGCAAGTCGGTTCGCCAAACTGAGACATGAAGATGAAAAGTCTCATGTGATTGTAATATCACCGGCACCCTTACCCTTCACACCGAAACACAGCAATTCAAGCGTTACTGTTTGGTGGTAGAAGTAGTAGGTACAGTGGTAGTACTTCGCCAAAAAATTTACTTGGGGGTAATAATAGCAATATTCTTTAAATATCTAGCACGAGGTCAATATCACTAGTCTCAATTTACAAGCAATCCACAACTAAGTACCTGCTTCTTGCAAAGATACCAGTAATCTATTCGCGACAAAGATAGCATGTACCGTATCTTCTATATATATATATACTATAATAAAACTGTAAAGGTCGAAAAGTCTGTACATTGAGTTTTTTTTCGCTAAAACCGGCTAGGGGGACTAGAAATAAGCTATAGAACACGAATCAATCGTTTAAAAAAATTATGTCTGTCTGTCTGTCTGTTTGTTACCTCATCACGTGAAAACGGCCGAACGGATCGTAATGAAACTTAGCATTTATATTGGTATTAGTCTAACTTAAAATACAGGGTATGTTTTATCTGAATCGGTTGAGTAGATCCAGCGATACAACTTGACCCCTCTATTGTATTAAGTTGCATACAAAGTAAAGGTCATGATAAAAATACAACTGGATTCTATTAGTATTATAGAAAATATAGAATAACATAACATAGCCCATCACTGTCCCGCTGCTGGGCATGGCCCTCTTCTTGGAATGAGAAGAGTTAAGGAACTGGATATTGTTAGTGTTATAGATTATCATAACATAATCAGCTCATTAGCTACTGCCCCACTGCTGGGCACGGACCTCTTCTCGCAACGAGAAGAGTTAAGAAACTAGAAAATATTGAATAACATAACGTAGTCAACCCATTACTATCCCACTACTGGGTATGGCCCTCTTCTCAAAATGAGAAGAGATAATGAACTGGATATTATTAGTATTCTAGAATAACATAACATTACCAGCCCATTACAGTCCCACTGCTGGACACGGGCCTCTTCTCAGCATAAGAAGAGATGTGGTTAGTAATCAGCCCACTTACTTCCCACTGCTGGGCACGAGCGTCTTCTCAGAATGAGGGAGTTTAGGGCTAATTCCATGAAATTCCATCACCTTAGCCGGTTGGTTGTAAAAACAAAATATAGTATGGTCGGTAAATAGTGTAATCGTCTGTGTAGGTGCTTATATGTATATATTTGAAGATATTGTGTTCATAATTATGACACGATGTTATTTTCCGACATCCACGGGGACGGAGTCGCGGGCACAGCTTGTTTATTAATAAAATAACCTAGTTAGAATGTCTCTAGCTACAGATTATAGTAGTTGGCCGATTGAGAAATCAAAACGAATGCCACAGGTTGATTGTTCAATAACAAGTTTTATTAAGAATTTCATGTTTCAGTTGATTTTGTTATTAGATGTGAAGAGATCCAAACACAACTTATACTCTTGGACGAATAAAAAGACGGACGGAATCTCGCTAAATAATAAGTGAAACATCCATAGTATCTCGCTTAAAAGTACGGGCCGGACGCACACATTCAAAACCATAGCATGCCAAAAAGCAGCAATTACGCAAAAATCTAGTGTGAAGGTAGTCATTGTGTCACAAATAAAATAACAGTATATATCTGGTAATGGTGGGTTCAGGAAAAATTAAGTGCCGTCTTTGCTTAGTGAGGTTCCGTCTGCCTTTTTTATTCGTCCGAGCTTATACAATTGTATTGCTAGTTGTAATACAGCGTGCTCGCTTTATTTCTATCTCGTGTGGTTCCTCATAATAGCAACCTTTCCGACTCCTTTGCTATTAAGTGAGAGTGAGAGGTCTTAAGAATAGCACCACCCTTATCTCTTCTCATGGGTGTCGTAAAAGGCGACTAAGGGATTCACCTGAGGATGGGCAGCAGCGTTCTCTGAGTATTTAACCAACCAACTGCGATCGCCAACCCGCCTGCCAAGCGTGGCGATTATGGCATATCCCCCCCTTAATTGGGGGAGGCCTATGTCCAGTAGTGGACGTCTTTCGGCTGTAATGATGAGAGGTCTTGTCCAATATTAACTTGAGTTTCACATAATTTAGACGGAGTACTTGTGAATTCAGGCGCAGGCTGCCTCGTGTGGCGAAGTTTTTTTATTCCAACATTTTTGTTTTTAATGTTATAATGAATGTTTGTATTCAAATAATAATAATATGTAGACTACTAAGATTAGACAGAAACATGTTGCTGAGGAGTAGTTTGTCTTCTTCTTCCCAGCTTAAACAAATAGGAAGCGGTAAAGGGCGGGCGTTTTTTGAGATGGTTTTGTCTGACGTTCGAAAAGAAATACTTTTTAGTTCATGTTAAATGAATAATTTTTCACCAGGAATATCCTGGTTAAGGTCGCGGGAATCCGCTGGATGTGGAAGGCATAGGACCGGTCGTTGAGGCGATGCTTGGGGGAGGCCTATGTCCAGCAGTGGACGTCTTTCGGCTGAAATGATGATGATGATGAATAATTTTTTACTTTGACTTTGACTTCACCACGTGAGTGTATCGTGATTCATGCATGGTTTTGTCGACATCTGTGGTCTAGTGGTCCGAGTGTCGGACTGCTGATCACTAGGTCGTGGGTTCAATTCCCACAGGGCACAAATATTTGTGTGATGAACAATAAGTGTTTGTGTTGGTCTGGGTGTTGCTTATGTATTATAAGTATGTATTTACAACAACAACAAAAAGTTTATAAGTATTATATCCATTGTCTAGTACCCATAGCACAAGCTCTGCTTAGTTTGGGACTAGATGGTTCTGTGTAAAAATGTCCCAAAAATATTTATTTTTATTTATTTATTTTAACATAACAGAACATCACACATATTGAACTAAGTTTACGGGACTTGTCGCGCACAATTAAATCAAAATATAACAAACATTTTGACTAACCTCGACGTTTCGGTCAAGTTGCTGCTCATGACCACGGCCAATGCAACTTGACCGAAACGTCGAGGTTAGTCAAAATGTTTGTTATATTTTGATTTAATTGTGCGCGACAAGTCCCGTAAACTTAGTTCAATATGAGTGAAATTCGCGAAAGTTTAAAAACTTCTATTACATAACATCACGCCTGTATTTCCCCGAAGGGGTAAGCAGAGGTGTAATAATAGTACACCCACATTTCGCCAGTTATGTTATAGTCCCATGTAATAGGGGGCAAGCCTATTGCCATTGACCGGGCACAAATCCAGACTCCGGGCTGCTACTGAGAATTTCCTAATGAAAAAACCCGATAACAACTTTTTATTTATTTTATTCTTACAAAAAGTTATAGGGTTTGTCAAAAAGTGGAAAAGACGAGCATTTCATGCTGGGACGAAGTTCCGAAAATAGGCTGTTATTCTCTCTGCTGCTGAATTGCGTAACTCACTCGCGATCGCAATCATCTGGATGTCAATGTTCATTGCTCCGTGTGTTTTGACAATCCGTGTTATCGGCAACTACGTACCACGCAATAAATATTGATTTAATTTCAAAATGAAAGTTAATGTCAAAGTGAATGCATTACACAATTGCCCCACTGGTTTCTGTTTTAAATCTATTTGACCTCAAATAATCCACTATAAAAATAAAAACATAAAACTTACCACGTGCTCATTTTTAAACCTAATCTGTATCGTATTATGCAACACACTAGTTTAAGTAACGCCAAGTAACGAGTCATTATGAATGTTAAGTATTTTTAATTGCGTATGTTACAGTCTGGTCTTCATGCACGAAGGAGTAAGACCTTGATTTTTTTATCTTTCTGACATACTCTAGATCAGTGTTTCCCAAAGTAGCCAGCGTTCCGCGAACAAACTAAAAACATATTTAATTATTGTGTGTATTATGGATCATCATCATCATCATTTCAGCCGAAAGACGTCCACTGCTGGACATAGGCCTCCCCCAAAAGGGGGGGATATGCCATAATCGCCACGCTTGGCAGGCGGGTTGGCGATCGCAGTTGGTTGGGTAAATACTCAGAAAACGCTGCTGCCCATCCTCTGGTGAATCTCTTAGTCGCCTTTTACGACACCCATATTATAAATAAATAAATATTAATAAATATTTTTGGGACATTTTACACAGTACCGTCTAGTCCCAAACTAAGCAGAGCTTGTACTTTAGGTACTAGACAATTGATATAATACTGATATACTTTTTTTTGCAAATACATACTTATAATACATAGAAACACTCAGACAAACACAAACACTTATGTTCATCACACAAATATTTGTTTCCTGTGGGAATCGAACGACCTCGTGATCAGCAGTCCGACACTTGAACTACTAGAACACGGACGTCCTCCGTATTATATTATATTTTTTTGTAAAAAATGAGAATAAAATTTTTATAGAGTCGTATTTAATGCTACAGACAGAAATGTGTTGCTGAGGGGTTTGTTAATCCGCTATTTCTTCCCAGCACAAACACAAGGAAGCGGTGAAGCGCTGGCGTTTTCGGGAGCTGTCTTTTTGTCGACGTTCAATAAGCGCTAACTGACTTTAGCCTAAATTGAATAAATATCATTTTGAATCAAATTTATTATATTAAATTGTTAATTAAACTTAAATTTCAACAAATTAAGTTCGTTTAGTTAGTGTTAGTGTACCATAAAAAAATGGTTCTGAAATAAAAAAGAAACAGTTTGGGAACCGCTACTCTAGATGACTGTAGCAACGATCGTAAGGCACCGTTATTATAGATTTGGTTTCCTCAGCTTGGAGCATATTAGGTTATACACATTACTACACAATCATTTTCTTCTTGCTAGCGGTATAAGGCAGATACAACAGAAAATACGTTATTGAGACTCCCAGGCGTCTTTTGAGCGCTTAATGAATTAATAGCATAGCTTTGTTTTTTATAAAACAATGCCTGGATTTTAAAACAGACCTTGACCTCTGTGTTTGTTTCGAGCATTTCTTCTTGGTGCCATCTAGACCCAAAAAAACACGACTTGTAGATAAAAGTTTCCTTAAGGCGCATGTAGCAGCCAAGTGGCGCCCCCATCAGTAAAATCATTATTACTCGCTGAATACATAATTTATCGAAATTTCGTTTTTAACAATTGAAGTACAGGTACTGTATCAAAAAATGTTAACTCTGTAAATTATATTATTAAAAGTGGCCCTTTTTCGCACTTTTTCTATCTACAGCTACAGCGAACTATAATTTACAGCGTTGATAGTTTCTGATTAAACTTCAGTAACTGTACTTCATCTGTTAAATTAATTAACAAAAACAAAAAACCCGACTGCGTGTAAAAATAACAGAAAAGATATAAACAATACTTATCAACATGCAGTCGGAGGCTACGTATGTTTTTGGTCATGAATTACATAATAGTTCATAGGTAGCCTCCGCCTGCGTGTTGATAAGTCGTGTTTATATCTTTTCTGTTATTTTTACACGCAGTCGGGTTTTTTGTTTTTGTTAATTAATTTTTTTATTTTAATTTTTTTAGTTTTGTCATGTTTTATTTATCATACTATTAATGTTTTTTTTTTGAGAAGTCAAATTCATTTCTAACGTTGAATATTTTGTTGTTTTTTAGCATTTTTCATTCCAAATTACATTCAAAACATATAAGTTGTATATATTTTTGTAAAGCATTTATCGAGCAAACTGTCGAGTGGGGTATCAAAATAAAGGGTTTTACCCTTTATTTTGATACCCCACTCGATAGTTTCTGACGGAAAAAAAAATTTTTTGAAGAGGTAATATGGCGCCAAAAGCGGCCATTTTAATTTTTAAATTTTGATATACCCAGTGTCACTCTCAGAATTAAGACGAATCTAACGACACCTCTCAATCTCAAATCCATCAAGCCGTTTAGGCTACAGAGCGTGCCAAAGAAATATACATACATACATACACTCGAAAAACATAACCCTCCTTCTGGCGCAGTCGGGTAAAAAGAAATAACGATAATTTTTCAGCGAGTAATAATTATTTTATTGATGGGGACGCCACTTGGCTGCTAAACATAACCAGCCCATTACTGTCCCACTGCTGGGCACGGGCCTCTTCTCAGTACGAGAAGGCTAAGGCCTTAGTCCACCACGCTGGCCTAGTGCGGGCACTTGGCTGCTACATGCCCCTTAAAAGATATGTTTAGAAATATACTCGTAACTATAATCATTAAGCAAGACATTTACAGTATCAACAAAAGATACAGACCATATAAAGAAATATAACCATAAAATAAAATGTTCTCATTCTCCTTTTCAGAATGGCCGAAATAATATTTCAGCGTCGAAAAATCCCGACAGTGATATCAGATCCGAACCCCTTGATAATCTTGCTGATACTGTCACTGCTTCAAACATGTCGGCCACAAGTCATCAACATAGCACCACACTTCGTGCCTCAGATCGGAGACATGTCACAATTCAGTCTGTCCGAAAATACGCCTGTGGGCACACCGGTTTATCATTTAAAAGGTATTCATGCTTTTTCTTATTGCTTATTCACACACTATGCTCTTTTTTCCGATATAATAATATTAATTATTGATATCTTATGAACGGAAATTGTGCTGTATGCTTTATCATTCAATTCACGCGTAATGGAACATTATAATGTAACTTGATACCAACTCCGTTCCGTGTGGTGCCGGACGTAAAGAATAGGGAAGGTGACTATTATTTTTTAATTCCCATTTAGGGTTCCGTAGTCCTACAAGGAACTTATAGTTTCGTCATGTCCGTCCGTCTGTCCGTCTGTCCTAATCCTTTACAGCTTAATAACTTCTACAGTTATAAACATAAGTAAATTAAATTTTGTCAAAAAATTGTTTAGATAGAAACAAACAAATCAATCAATCAATTTTAAAAGGACAAAAAAATCTTGATAACGTATTGTAGGGGTGGCGCCCATACATGTGAAATGGGGATGAAAATATTTTTTTCGCTGCACCCCCTCGTTTGGTGTATCATTGAATAGGTCTACTAAAATGAAGGTAATGTTTCATACATAACTTTTTTATCAGGTATACCATCTGCGAAATACAGTTCGCCATAGTGCCTTGCAATGTGTCCCCCCCTGCCATTTCTAAACTAATGCAACGTAGAAACTTACATTGATAGACCTTTATAAAAACTCTCTTTTAAAATTATTTCGAGTATAATGTGATTATAAATTTTTGAGTTATAGTGAGAAAACTGAAAAATACTTAAGACGTCCTAGTTCTTAGGTCATTGACCTTAGAGATAAATGATCTGAGCAAATAATGCTCCTTTAGTTACTTTCTATTTAATAAAATCACACGCGCTAGGTGGCGCTGTTTGCAAAATCTAAAATAGCAATGATTAATATTCGATTTGATTCGTTTGTAATTTGACCTACTTAAGGAACCCTATAATAGTGAGCATGGCCCGACATGCTCTTGGCCGGTTTTATTAGAAATCTCGAAACTTTTTCACGAAAAATAAGCAACAGTGAAAAAACCAATAAAATATTTAATTAAATGTCCAAGTTATAAGCGGTTCAAATTTTTGCACTAGACAGAGATAGCACTATTAAAGAATGACGTCATTGTACAAAACTTTCATAATAACTTGACATATCTCTGAACAATGTCCGTTTCGCACGACAAGGATAGAAAATGCCCCTTCCAAAAACTTAAAAAGTGTATCTCTTTGATTTTTTCTTGGATTTTGTTTATTTTTTCTACAATGTCGTCCTTTCTACACCTTCTTTTAAATAATATAACATTTTTGGTTATTTTTAACTGTAGTCAACTACCGGATTGCACCACCCTATATCTTCTCATGGGTGTCGTAATTTAACCAACCAACTGTGATCGCCAACTCGCCTGCCAAGCGTGGCAATTATAGCATTCCCCCGCCTCCCTCTTCGGGGGAGGCCTGTGTCCAGTGGACGTCTATTGGCTGAAATGATGATATCATCTTGTCATATTCACTTTATGACATGTGAATTTTACTTATCGGTCTTCGCCTTAAGAATTTGCTATGATATTACCTCAATTGTAAATATTGTAGTGTACCTACACTACTGTTATTATATCACTGCTTTCAATTAATAAACTGGAATAGATTCCGGAAAGATGAAAGCCAGATTTCAAGTAAAACATGGGTATCTTTTTATCATAACTACGCATAGAAATGGGTATCCTTTTACACATGATTATGTTGTTTTGCCAGTAGATAAGCTAATTATCATCCTCTTTCCTGTGTCACAACTTATTTGTAGTCGGCGCAGCGTGTATTTTCCTATACTTACATCTCTATCAGCCGTCATCTTAGTGTTCACTTTCTTTCTATTCATATCATCTTTCACATTAGTAAATATTTTAATGTCTTTGTCTTTCACACAATCCATCCATCTTTTCCTATATCCACATTCATACTTAAAACTTTTCTCATAACATACCTATCATTCCTCCACATCACATCAAATTATCAAGATAAGCTTATTCAATATTGTTTAGGCCGCAGCATGCATCTTTTTTTTTTCCATTACAGGTGTGGACCCAGAGAATGGCCAGCTCCGGTATTCAATATCCGGGCAATACTTCTCAGTAGACTCTCTGACTGGTGTCGTGACCCTTGCCAAGACT
The DNA here is from genome assembly GCA_949699075.1 of Asteroscopus sphinx. Taxonomy (NCBI): domain Eukaryota; kingdom Metazoa; phylum Arthropoda; class Insecta; order Lepidoptera; family Noctuidae; genus Asteroscopus; species Asteroscopus sphinx. The sequence continues at coordinate 1,935,069 of OX453006.1, forward strand.
TTGGACAGAGAGGAGCAGAACGCTTTGGAAGTCATCATCAGCATTACTGGTACGGACGAGTATTATGAAAAAACTTTTTATATTCCGGATCTAGTTTTTTTCTTGAGATTTTCTATTAATTTAAGAAGATTTTTTCATGTTATCCTTTTAATACTTTTCTTCTAGAGTTCATATCCTGGTTCAAACGAGTTCTTGCAATAGTTCTCTAATTACCAATACTCTGCTAATTTTGATAATTTCCGGTCGTTGCATCATAACCATAACTGTACTTTTTTTGGTTTCTGGGCGCTAGTAACATTTGGGTTAACAGTTATTTTACTATTGTATGAAACTTTTCTGAGCATTTGCTACACGGTGAGCAACCAGCCTCCCCACCAAGGTGACATTGGTTGGAGGTTGGTCGCTGACAGCCGTCGTCCAACAAAATTTGGTGAAAAACCACTGTCTTCATGGTTGGAAACCTTCAAAGTCCCCTTGGCGGGGAGGCTGGTTTAGTAAGGGACGAAATAGGAAAGAAACAGGGTGATATTTCAATATTTCAGCAACACAATCAATGGGAAATGGGAATACACAATTTAAATTACGTAGTTTCCTCAATACAATCATTATTTTCATTTTGATTGAAAATATTTAATTTGCAGATGAAGGTATAGCTAACACAGAACCAAACACAGTGTCGTTGAGACGCGTCATTCCAGTGAAGGATGTCAATGATAATCCACCTGTTTTTCATAACAGACCTTACATTGTAAATATCAGTGAAGCTACTGCTGTTGGTACAGAAATTGAGGTATTTATTATTAAACACGATATTGAACTTTTACATAATACTTTCTTAACTTTAACAATAGACAGTGCTGAACAAAAAATGATTGTCAAGTCATTCATTTAAGTCCTAGTCTTTAATGAATGACTCGCTAGATATCATCCAAGTTGAAAGTTGTGGATATTATGACCACAAGCAGTCAAGTTAATTTTTTTAATGTTTTGCTAAAAAAAAAATCGTTTAATTTTCAGGTGAATCCAAAGATAACAGTAACAGATCGTGATGAAGGCGAAAACGCGAGAATACAAGTGATATGTTCTACCAAAGAGAAAGGAAGTGATTCTGAAGCATGCGCTACGTTCAGAGTTGAAACTGATATGGTTGGTATAGTATAATTTAAATATCATACGCATAGTTTTTTTTTAAATAATAATTTTGGAAACAATCTAGGTAAATTATGTAGTGGGTGTTTTTTTCTTCTTGTTATTGTGCCTCTGTAATGAAAGTACTAAACTGTTCCGTATCAATTGTAATTCTAAAAAGTGTTGCAAAAGACTTGATAACAGCTTACTTTCTGAAGTTGTAGAGCCTGTTGATATATGTTTTACTTCTCACAACTTATCAATTGCCCGCAACCTTGCCCACCAATTTTTTTAAATTTGGATTTTTCTACTTTTCACGACATTGTTAACTTATTTCAGGGATCCAATATTTATGTGCCAGTTTCTCATCTATGACGATTTCAAATTACAGATAACACCAAATGAATACAATGTGCGGCTCTTCTTGAACCAGTCTCTGGACTTTGAAAGCAGATCAGCTTACGTTATTAGTTTAGAAGCTACTGACTCTTCTGAGAAGCCGCTGAGAGCTCTTGCTAGTGTTGCGATAGCAGTATGGGATGTACAGGATCAACCACCAGCGTTTTTGAATGCGCCGTTTTCAGCGACTGTGCCAGAAAACACACCACCAGTAAGTATTCTGCTTCCAAAGTTATTCCTTCTATTAAGTTTAGGGTTATAATTTGGTCATTTGGTTTGGTTGTTTTGGAGTTTATTAATATTAAATTAAATATATTAATTATATATTTGGGATATTTTACATAGCACCATCTAGTCCCAAACTAAGCAGAGCTTGTACTATGGGTACTAAACAATGGATATAATACTTATACACTTTTTTTTATAAATACATACTTACACCCAGACCAACAAATTGTTATTATTTGTGTGTGGGAATTGAACCCACGACCTCGTGATAAGCAGTCGGACACTCGAACCACTAGACCACAAACGTCGTCAAAGCATATGTTTGAACATTTATACAAAGTCATGATTAAAGCAATTAATCTTAGTTGTCTTAATAGAAAAAAAAATTTGCTTTCAGAACACAAGCATTATGGAGATCATAGCTAAAGATGGTGACACAGCAAACCTTCGGCCAGTTCTGTTGACCCTTGAAGGTGATACTGAGCAGTACTTCAAGTTGCTTCCCGACAGACCTTTGGGACGGGCTACATTGGTTGCTTCCGACATTCCGATTGACAGGGAAAGTGATGTCGTGATGCAAAACGGAGGCGTTTACAGTTTCTTTGTCAAGGTACTCACGACAAAGTTGTTATTTTTGTTTATTTATTGATTTTTCCAAGCAAAGATCTACAAATAACACAGTTTGTCATTGATCAATTCGTCACCCAAAGACGTATCCAAGTGGAGGTTAAATATCAATACCACGAGCAGTATTCACGGTAGCTTTGTGGCTAAAGCACTGGCGTACTGAGCCAGGAGTCGCAGGTTCGAATCCTGCTCGTGAGCGATTTTTACTTTCCACAATTTAAATCGTTAGATATTAACAGAATTATTTATATTATAGTGCATATTGCTTAACCAAAAAACTTCTTTTTATGATTTTAGGCTACAGAACTAATAAATAACGAAGTGCCATCAGATTACACGGTGACAACTATTACGATAATCGTAACTGACGTTGACGACCACGTGCCAAAATTCAACAAAGATGTATTCGATATATCGATACCTGAGAACATCGAGAATGGCAGTCCTATCCCTGGACTATCTATTTATGTTGAAGACCATGATATTGGACAAAACAGTAAATATGACCTAAGTCTAAGAGATGTGTTTAATTCTGAAGGCGTGTTTGCTATAAGCACAGATCACGGTGAAGGAAGAACTCCAATCAGTATAAAAGTCAAAGATTCCACCAAATTAGATTATGAAGTAGAAGATGATAATAAACGACTATTCAGTTTTGATATAGTTACATCAGCTAATGGAAGAGAATTATCATCAGCTCGAATCAATGTCAAACTTCTTGATATAAATGATAATACTCCAATTTTTGAAGAATCTACCTACAAATTCAATGTCCCTGAAAATGCGACAATTGGAACAAAAATTGGTGATGTTTATGCTACTGACAGAGACTATGGAATATTTGGTGAAATTGAATACACTTTGACTGGGTTTGGGTCTAATATGTTTAAGACTGATAAGAATACAGGTGGTGTTTATGTGCGACAGATATTAGACTTTGAAAAACAGAAAAGTTACAGTCTAACACTTTTTGCTAAAGACGGAGGTGGTAAAGGATCAACAGCAAGTATTTTTATTGAAGTTTTGGACGTTAATGATAATGCTCCTTTATTTGAAGCGGCGGAGTACAGTAGAACAATTAGAGATGGAGCTACTAGTTTTGAACCGCAGTTTGTTGTTCGAGTAAGTAATTTTTTTTGTAAAGTATGAATGAATTTATTAATGTGCTTAGTTTTTTATCATATATTCAAAATCATTGATTTCAACATATACAAACAACGATAATCTAGAAATATATATTTAAATAGATTTAAAGTAATATAATATAACTTATTTTTTCAGGCCACAGATGCAGACGGCCCAACACAAGGTGATGGACAATTAAAATATTCATTGGAATCTGACAACAGTATTAGTCGCAAAGGCAATGTCTTTACAATTGATGAAGATACGGGAGAATTAACTATTATCGAAAAAGTTGATAGCATGGACACTCCCCGTGGGCAATATGAGCTAGTTGTTAGAGCAACTGATTATGGTAAGTCGTAGAAGATAATTAGGAGTCAAAAATCATGGAATTTTTTCTAATGTCTTGTGGAAAACCAAGTATCATGTCCATCTTATGACCTTAATCTTTCTTCAGGAATTCCACCTCTCCACAACGAAACTAGAATATTCATTCGAGTAGGAGTCCCAGGCAACCAGCGTCCTACTTTCAAAGGCAACTATCACCACTACAAATACACCGTTTCCCAACATAGTCCTGAGACAACAGAAGACTTCACCTTTGATCTAAACCCTATGAACTATAAAGCTAATATAAGAGAAGATGCAAAACCAGGTCAAAATGTGACTATAGTGGTAGCCAATGATCCCGATGGCTTGGATGATTTGCTTACGTATCATATTGTATCCGGGTCGAGAGATAATTTTGCCATCAATGAAAAGTAAGTTTAATTTGATATTTACAAACGATCGCATGTTTATTAAGCATCATATGAACATTAGTTCTTCATACACAAGTCATTATTTTGTTCTAGAACCGGCCTAATAACAGTTTCTAATGATGCAAACTTAGACCGTGACATGAATCCTGATCGATATGAAATCATAGTATCAGCAGTTGACAGCGGAATGCCTATACCAGAAACTGCTACGACTACTGTCTTTGTCACCATTCAAGATGTTAACGACAAACCACCAAAGTTTAATGTGACGGAATCAACAACACACATTTCTGAAAAAGCAAAAATAGGTGATAAAGTTACGAGAATTATTGCTTACGATACAGATGTCAATGCAAAGTTACAGTACAACATAATGGAGCCAATCAAGGCTCTTTCCAAAGCTGGTGTCCAACTAAAAGCCAACTCACCATTTGATTACAAGCATATGTTTCGTATAAATGAAGACACTGGAGAAATATTTGTTAACGGAACTTTGGATTACAGTCAAGCATCGATAGTTATTCTGTCGATCAAAGTTATCGATGTTAACGCTGAAATTAATAAAGAAAAACAATTTGCTGTGATAGAACATACAATTTATATCCAGCCGTATGCTGACAAAAATCCTCAGTTCACCAATGCGGGCTGGACGAGTTCAAATCCAGTGATATACCAAAAAATCAAAGAAGAACAGCCTATCGGAAGTACTGTTGTTGTTTTGATGGCTGAAGATCCAGTATCCGGACATTTGGTATCGAGCTATAAAGTCATTAATTCAGAAACAGATCTGCTCCAAGTAGACCCATTGAGTGGTCAAGTAGTTCTGACCAACCATTTGGATTATGAGGACCTCACAACTCCTAATCTAACAATAACCGTAAAAGCAGCGAGTAATGATGGCAGTAAATATAGCATAGCTAAAATTATTATAGAGGTTATGAATATTAATGATAATCCACCTATTTTCGAAAAAGAAGTAAGTTATATACCTATTTATTCTGGAGTTGATAAAGCAAATTGCAAAGTGACATTTAAAGTTGTAAATAATATTTTCAACACACTTGCTCGTAAAGTGGCTCTTATTGCTCCGCTTTTAGGTTCATAATGTAGCTTATAACGCACACGTGTTTTTAGGGTTCCGAAGTCCTACAAGGAACCCTTATAGTTTCGTCATGTCCGTCCGTCTGTCCGTCTGTCCGTCTGTCCATCTGTCCGTCTGTCCGTCTGTCCGTCTGTCCGTCTGTCCGTCTGTCCTAATCCTTTACAGCTTAATAACTTCTACAGTTATAAACATAAGTAAATGAAATTTTGTTAAAAAATAGTCTGCATATAGATCTCAATTTTAAAAGAATAAAAAAATTGTTTTTACGTTCTTTAGGGGTGGCGCCCATACATGTGAAATGGAGAAAATATTTATTTTTTCGCTGCGCCCCCTCGTTTGGGATATCATTGAATAGGTCTACTAAAATGAAGGTAATGTTTCATACATCACTTTTTTATCAGGTGTACCATCTGCGAAATATAGCCCGCCAAAGTGGCTTGCAATGTGTCCCCCCCCCCCTGCCATTTCTAAATTATGCAACGTAGAAACTTATAATCTTCCACATTGATAGACCTTTGTGAAAACTCTCTTTTAAAATTATTTCAAGTATAATGTGATTATAATTTTTTGAGTTATAGACAGAAAACTGAAAAATACTTAAAACGTCCTAGTTCAAAGGTCATTGACCTTAGAGAAAAATGATCATAGCAAATAATGCTCCTTTAGCTACTTTCTATTTGAAAAAATACCAAAAAGTAACTTTGTGTTATGTTGACGACACACTTCTTAAATTTGGCGCCATCTAGCGGCGTCGTACAACACTCTCTGGGTCGCCAATGCTGCCGTCAAGTGCCGTGTATTACATTTGGCACTGTATAGCGCCATCTAGCGGCTACTGACATCACTCTCTGAGTCGCCAATGCTGCCGTCTATTGCAAAAACTAAAATAGCCGTGATTAATATTCGATTTGATTTGTTTGTAACACCTACTTAAGGAACCCTATAATACTGAGCATGGCCCGACATGCTCTTGGCCGGTTTTTACATTATATTATTGCACTAGTGCTTTTTACTTTACAGTTTATTTTTAAATCGTAGCAAAGAGTTTTTATGTCTGAACTAAATTAAACATTTTTGGGAATAAATCAACTGTATTAATTAAAATATGCTATATAAACATTTCATTTCATCAAATTATTAATTTTTGTCAACAAATTAATATTAATTTGTGTTATAAATAAAAATAAAAATTTATAATATTTTTATATTAGGCTGTTTGGCGGTTTCCTTCGACCACCTGCGCGCGCATAGCTGTATGTCACCGCGCGGTCCGCGCGCCATTTTTATCATTTTTCACAAATTCAATATTTGTCTAAAATGTGTAATTGATGTTTTTTTCCTCGCAAGTGTGTTGAAAAACGTCGTATGACACGCGTGTGCATTGACTATTATACTCTCGGCTTCATTACGCCCTCGCCTTCGGCTCGGGCTGCAATCCAGCCTCGTGTATAATAGTCAACTTAGCTCACTTATATCATAATGTACTATTAAATAATGTTATTGTTGTTATTAATTATTTCTAGCTTTACAAAGTAAGTATCCTAGAGTCAGTAAAATATCCAGAACATATTGTGACTGTTAAAGCACATGATGGAGATGCAGTGTTGACTGAAGAAGACAAAATTAAAGGTTACTCAGACGTTCGATACACATTGAGAGGCGAAAATTCAGACCTGTTCAAGATTGATAACGTTACAGGAGCCATACAGGTAACTAATATTATCTTTATCTTACTCATAAATTACAATCAAACTAAATATCTAAAAAGTTAAAAACGAAACATTGGTATGTTCCCGTATTCAAAATGATATATTTACTAGCTTATGCTCGCGGCTTCGACCGTGTGAATGCCGTTTATTGTGCATTCCTCGGAAATTGTTCATCTTTCCGGGTAGCCTATATGTTAATCCGCGTGATGTTCTATCTGTATGCCGAATTTCATCCAAATTCATTCAGCCACCGTGATGGTGTAACATACATCCAAACACTTTCACAAAGTTTCACATTTATAATATTAGTAAGATTAATATAACATAACATAACGTAATCAGCCCATTACTGTCCCACTGCTGGGCACGGGCCTCTTCTCAGTATGAGAAGGTTAAGGCCTTAGTCCACCACGTTGGCCCAGTGCGGGTTGGTGGACTACACACACCATCGAGAACTGTATGGAGCACTCTCTGGTGTATAGGTTTCCTCACGATGTTTTCCTTCACCGTTAAAGCAAGTGATAATCAAATTCTGATCCGCACATGAATCCGAAAAGTCAGAGGTGCGGGCCGGATCGAACTTGCACCCTCCTGCATGGAAGGGAAGCTTTCAACAACTAGGCTATCACTGCTACGCAATTAAGATTAATATATTATAATAAAACAAAGTTTAACCGGATTAAATCACGTATATTATTTAAATTGGTTTCCCTGACGTTTCGAAAGCTTTGCAGCATTTCGTGGTCGCAGGTAGACTAAGATGACAAGCGTCTTTACAAATCTCACAATATCATTATCTTTTACAGTGTTGCGTACGGTTTGGGACTTGATTATTTTAAGGACTGGGTTCCAAACAGGTGGTAGCTGCCAACCATCTTCTCTATTAAAATTAGGATGTTTTTTAATTTCAATAGCCTCACGGAGCATTCTAGGTACATATCGGTTTTCCTTTGCCAAAACTTGTGGTTTATCAAATCGAAGAAAATGGTTAGGTTTGTCTAGGGCATGTTCACACACTGCAGACTTTGTGGAGCGTCTGTTCTTGACGTCAGCTATATGTTCTTTAATTCTAGTGGCAAAAAAACAAAAAAAATATCCTAATTTTAATAGAGAAGATGGTTGGCAGCTACCACCTGTTTGGAACCCAGTCCTTAAAATAATCAAGTCCCAAACAGTACGCAACACTGTAAAAGATAATGATATTGTGAGTGATTACTGCGTGCATCGAAACGATTTTAATTAATAATATTGTACGGTAGATTAAAATATTTTTTTAGAAATATTTGTTGTACGCTTGTCATCTTAGTCTACCTGCGACCACGAAATGCTGCAAAGCTTTCGAAACGTCAGGGAAACCAATTAAAATAATATACGCGATTTAATCCGGTTAAACTTTGTTTTATTATAATGTGTAGTGATCGCGAAAACCTAAGAAGTTATTAAGATTAATATATTAAATTTTAATAACTCGTAACTTTAATAGGCTCGCCCCCTATTACATGGGACTATAACATAACTGGCGAAATGTGGGTGTACTATTACACCTCTGCCTACCCCTTCGGGGAAATACAGGCGTGGTGTTATGTTATGTTGTTAATAACTCGTGACTTGGGTAAAATTTGTGAGCAATACAAATCAAAATACTTACTTCTGAACCATTTAGGTCGCCGAAAATAAAACATTGGACAGAGAACGACAGTCAGTCCTCAGGCTAGAGATTGAAGCTACTGACACACCAAGTGGTGGAGCAGACAAGTTGAAGACTACCGCCACTATTCTTGTGGATGTCCTGGACGTTGATGATAACACGCCGGAATTTGAAAAAAATGTTTATACTGGTGAGCTGCCAGAAATTATATAAATATTTATTTATTTATTTATTTATTTATTTATTTATTTTTATTTATTTTACTGTCTATATAAAGCAACAATAACGAGTTACAAAATCACAATACAGTTAACTTTTGCTTGGCTGATGATGTAAGCACCTGGTGCCCGAACTAGGAATTAACCTGTATCTCAGGCACCAGTGACCCCACCCCCACACAACAAGTTGTATCAACATTTAATGTATCAGAGTTCAGACGTAACGTATATACGTCGTGACGTTGGGACGTATATACGTCCCCATTACTAATAAACAATATTGAAGGCTTATTGATAACTAAAAGTAAGGTGCGTAGTTCTTCGCCAAATAGTGATGCTTGCATTGCTGTGTTTTTGTCTGAAGGGTACTGCTGCCGAATTGCCTAACTCACTCGCGATCGCAATCATCTGGATTTCAATTTTCATTCAATTCAATTCAATTCATTTATTTATTCGGAGAATCTCCATTTATGTTAGCATTGCTCCGTGTGTAATTGAAAATCCGTTTTATCGGCAACTACGTACCACGCAATGAATGTTGCTTTAATTTCAAAATGAAAGCTAATGTCAAAGTGAATGCATTACACAATTGCCCCACGGGTGCCGGTGAAATTACAATCACATGAGACTTTCCATCTTGATGTCTCAGTTTGGCGAACTGACTTGCGGTACCATTTAGGCAACAGCCTAGGTGGCATTGCAGTTGTTATGGGCAAAGGTAACCACTTAACATCAGGTGGGCCTTTAGCTCGTTTCGCCATCCTATACTATAAAAAAATATTAAACTTAACATAAAAAAACACAAAAATATTATAACGATAACAATTTTTTTAAATTTCAATTTACAGCTGTGGTACCAGAAAATGTACCGATTGGTATAAGTGTAATCAATGTAACCGCAACCGACCCAGATGAAGGATTAGGCGGAGAGATTAAATACGACTTTTTGGATGAAGGGGAGGCTAATGGTAAGAATTAAAATAGGAAGCTAACAATAGGAATAACAGGCAGAAAATAAAACGTTCTTAATCAAGTCAAATCAAATAAAATAGGAAGCTGAATATAACAGCTATAACAATAATCCTATAATCCTATAATCCTTCCATATCGATAGGGGATCGGAACTGTCTCTCCTAAACACAGGTTACTTTGTTGCCTATCTAGGAGAACAGTACTCTACCCTTTAACTAGATTAAATAAGTACTTAAATTGTAAGCCTGTGCTAAAATCCTTCCATGTAATCTAGTCCAAGTTTAACAAATAAATAACTTTAACTTTATAACAGACAGAAAATAAAACGTTCTTAATCAAGTCAAATCAAATAAAATAGGAAGCTGAATATAACATGCAGAAGATAAAACGTTCTTAATCGAGTCAAATCAAATAAAATAGGAAGCTGAATATAACAGGCAGAAAATAAAACGTTCTTAATCAAGTCAAATCAAATAAAATCAAATACTTCATTTCGGACAACTAAAAGATCCATAATTTGTTAGTAAAAGACATGAACTTAAATACTAATGTTAGTAACATCATAAAGTGACATATATTTAAAAAAATTGCATAGATCACCCGACAGCTAGGAGATCACTCTATGCACAATTTTTTTAATCATAGCAGAGGAAGTATCCGCTGCTATCGCCTTCAGGATATTGTTGGGACTGCCCCTTATTCTTCTCAGTAGTGATGCCGTTTTTTTGCGGAAGATAGCATTAAACCCATCGGTATGAGTTACCGCGAACATAGCCGAGGCACTGCAGATACGAGGCAGTCGCAACAACATCCTAAAAGCATTATTGTATTGGATGCGCAGGACACCCAACGATCTTTTCGTGTAGTTGACCCAAAGATTACCGGTGTAGAAACTCTGACAGTATGCTTTAAAAAGAGTAATTTTTACTTTGTCTGTGCACCGAGCAAATCTTGGTGCCAACATATTACTCCTTAATCATTACTTTTATATTTACCAATACAAACTATTAAAGAACGTTTTCTCAAATACTCAGGTGCCCAACAGTGGGACAATAATAGGATTATACAAAATGCCGAAAAAAAAAAAGATGTCATTTTTCTAGGACTCTTCACAATCGATGCTATAACTGGAGAAATTACAACCCGTAAAGACCTGACCGGTCGTGGCCGTACAGACCCATACAGACTACTTGTCGGAGCAACTGATGGTGGTGGACATACTGGAGACACGTCATTGTCTCTGTACATCGGTGACGTCAGTGCTAATGATGGTGTGCCGAGGTTTATCAGACCTGCTGCTGGAGAAATACTTAGTATTAGTGAGGTGAGCACTTATATACACATTATATTAAATCGCGTATTTTATTTAAATAATATACGCGATTAAAATCCGAAACGAGATTATTCGGAGAAGAATCGGAGTGACCGACATAGCTTGTAGGATCAGTAAGCTGAAGTGGCAGTGGGCTGGCCATGTCTGTCGAAGGACCGATGGCCGCTGGAGCAGACGAGTCCTTGAGTGGAGACCGCGAATCGGCAAACGCAGCGTAGGGTGCTCTCCCGCTAGGTGGACCGACGACCTGAAAAACGTGGCTGGGAGGGACTGGATGCGGAAGGCAGAGGATCGAGTGTTGTGGCGCAACTTGGGAGAGGCCTATGTCCAGCAGTGGACTGCGATAGGCTGAGTTGATTAATTGATACGCGATTTAAATCAAATATACAAGTATAAAACATGCATTCTCATCAAAAAAATTACAACAAATAAAATTCATTCGAATATACAATTTACTAAAAAGAATCACAGATACCATACAAGAAATAAATATATGCTAAATCTCCCTTTTCCAAGGACGGATTATGGTAAAAGAAATTTAATGTATGAGGGGGCCCAAATATTTAATAAAATACCCAGAAATATTATAGATATTGCTTCGATTAATATGTTTAAGAAGAAATTAAAAGAATATCTCCTAAGTCATGCTTAACACCTGTACAAAAATTATTATGAACCCGTAGAATTCATATATAGAATGTAGATACTATTGATACCCTAGATTTACTTTAAGGTGTGCGATGTCGGATGTCGGTTCGGTCATCAGTACACCTACTTATTTAAATTACTTCTTTTTTTTATATCCAAATTATATAATACTATTAAGGCTAAACTAACACTAGCTCTTAAGATCATCGACTAACCTACTTTTTGTATTTTCAATTTTTAAGTTTCTCATGTTAAGTGAACTCTGTAAGTTCTTTGTGAGAATAAATGTCTTAAACCTCATTTAATCCGGTTAAACTTTATTTTATTATAATTTGTAGTAATCGCGAAAACCTAAGAAGTCACTTATATACACTTACTTACTCTCAAATAGGTTTTTTATATCCGTTTTCAAGATAAAAGTAATAAATAAACTAAAATATTTACATACTAACAATACAATACAGCCGAGCTACTCATATGAAATAAGCGAACAAAAACAATCGTAATACTTACCTAAATATTCCTTCTAAAATCAAAATACCAACTTCAATCGTTCCTCTACAGAATGCAACAATCGGATCTGCGGTATTCCAAGTGGTTGCAAGTGATCCAGACGACCCAACGCAGCCTTCTGGACAACTGTTCTACTCAATACAAGCGAGTAACCCTGATGCTAAGATTTTCGCCATCGGTAAATTTGTTTTTCTATTTGTTTAAAAAATCGTAGTAATTTAGTTCCATTCTTCTCTTACAAATAGATAATGGAACAGTATTTTTAAGGCTCTAATTCTTAAAACCAATATTTTATATTTCCATGTCGTGAAAAATAATTATGTATTTATTTTATTATTTTTAACGCATTTACGCATGCGAAGCGTAATCTAACGACTTAAATTGTGGAAATAAAATTCGCTTCGCATGCGTAAATGCGTTAACAATAATAAAATAATTAGTAAGGGTAGGCATATCTATACGACTTTGAATTAACTGCAAAGTTAGTTGAGTCGGTTAAGAAACACTGTTTCTTTTAATAAGATATCGCTGACGTCACTCAAAGACGTACCAAGTGGATGAGAATTTTGATACCACGAGCGTGTTCACGGTAGCTTAGTGGCTAAAAGCACTGGCTTACTGAGCCAGGAGTCGCAGGTTTGAATCCTGCTCGTGAGCGATTTTTTATTTCCACAATTTAAATTATGTATTTGTTTTGGTAACAGTAGTATGTCCGTTTTTAGATCCCCATTCAGGCCAAATAACTACACGTCAAACATTAGACAGAGAACGCAAAGCATCATACACCTTAGTGTTACTGGTCACGGATAGAGGACAGCCTCCACAGCAGAGCACTAGGATAGTCACTGTCATGGTCACTGACGTTGATGATCATAAGCCGCACTTTGGAAGAAACTTGGTAAGAATAGAACGTCTTATAATAAAACAAGTTTAACCGGAAATGCTGCAAAGCTTTCGAAGCGTCAGGAAAACCAATTTAAATAAAGGAAGGTAATTTAAAGGGGAAGGAACTGATTTCTGACACACAGGCTAGATTATAGCTTAGTTCAGAAAACAGAGCTTTCAACAAATTATGAACTTATTTAGAGTCAAAAAAAAATATATAGAAGGTAAAAATATATATATATTTATATATACCCAATTTAATCCAGTTAAACTTTGTTTTATTCAATGACATAGTAAAAAGTATAGAAAAAGTGCTGCGAACAATCATAGTGAAGCCAGTAAAACCGTGCTCCTTCGTGTACAAACCAGCACTCACGCACACACATGCACCTTAAACCGTGCTCAGCCCTCTCAGTTCACATATCGCGGCATCGTCCAGTAAGCATCGCGAAAACAAATATCCTTCAGGTGCATGGTGTGTACGTGAGCACTGGTTATACATGAAGGAGCACGGTTATGTTGGCTTCACTATGGTTATTCGCAGCACTTAGTCTATATTTTTTACTATGTCTGTGGTTTTATTATAATGTGTAGTGATCGTGAAAACCTAAGAAATTATTAAGTTTAACCAGATTAAATCGCGTATATTATTTAAATTGGTTTTCCTGACGTTCCTGACGTTGAGCTACCACCTGTTTGGAACCCAGTTCTAAAAATAATCAAGTCCCAAACAGCACGCAACACTGTAAAAGATAGTGACATTGTGAGTGAGTACTGCGTGCATCGAAACGATTTTAACTATTAAAAATTGTACGCTAAATTAAAATATTTTTTTAGAAATATATGTAAAGACGCTTGTCATCTTAGTCTTCCTGCGACCATGAACGCTGCAAAGCTTTCGAAACGTCAGGAAAACCAATTTAAATGATATACGCCAATAAATAATAATGATATAGTCCAAGCTGCTCGTTTATGGAATGCGTTACCTGTGCCCATAAGACGTGCTCAGACGCTAGCTTCTTTTAAAAAGCTTGTAAAGGAACATTACCTCTCTATATAAATTGTTATTTTATTGAGATATTGCTACACTGGTATATACACGTATTTTATTTTCTTATTTATTTAAGAATACTATTTGTTGTTAGATTTGTATATATTGTATATATATTTGGTATGTACCTATTTATGGATATTTAATAGAATTTATTTTCTATATTTATACATGTAATATTTTCTATGGTAGGTAAATATTTATTTATTTATTATATTATATATTAGTGTTATTTTTATTATTATTAGTATTTGTTTATGAAAGTGCACCACATACTGCCCCCATCTATTTTTCACGTCTTCCTTGTCCATCCAAAGGTTGTCTGGAAGATATCGCTATTAGCGATAAGACCGCCAATTTACCCTTATTTTACGTGTTAGTCCTAAGTTTAATAATGTTAATGGTGTACAATAAAGAATATTCTATCTATCTATCTATCTACGCGATTTAATCCGGTTAAACTTGTTTTATTATAATGTGTAGTGATCGCGAAAACCTAAGAAATTATTAATAGAACGTCTCTTGATTGTCCTTCCCTATTTGATTCAAATCTATAGGTGTAGATCTTAAGACATAAATTTGAATTCATGACCAAATACCTATAATCCTTAACCTTAAATACGATACCATAGCCATTGATCAGAACATATTCATATTGACTTTGATATGTTATTTCTGTAAGTACATTAGTTGATGTACCTATTTTTTTTTTCACTTAGGACGATCCACCAGTTTTCATGACAGTCAAAGAAGAGGTCCCTGTTGGTACAGTGATTGGTCAGCTGGAAGCAATTGACGAAGATATTGATGAAAACGCCGCTGTAGACTACGCTATTACTGGTAAATTATTTTGAACACCATTTTAGAAAACAATCTTCGCATTTTTTTTTTCAATTCAATTCAATTCAATTGACGACCTCTGTGGTCAAGTGGTCCGAGTGTCGGACTGCTGATAATGAGGTCGTGGGTTCGATTCCCACAGGACACAAATATTTGTGAGTCAAATATAAGTGTTTGTGTTGGTCTGGGTTTTGCTTATGTATTAAATGTATATTTTTACAAAAAAAAAAGTATATAAGTATTATATCCATTGTCTAGTACCCATAGTACAAGTTCTGTTTAGTTTGGGACTAGATGGTGCTGTGTAAAAAATGTCCCAAAGATATTTATATTTATTTAATTATTTATTAAAAAAATGAAGAAATAAACAAACTGAATGGTTTTAGGTTATTACATAAAAATTCAAAAAGTTCAGAGCAGAATTGAAAATAATTGTTATCAAATATTCCTTTAACGTTATTTCAATCGATTCCTTAATCAAAAACTGTGCAGATTTAAAATACATACATACATATTAGCACGCCTGTTTCCCATTGGGGTAGGCAGAGAATATGGATTTCCACCTGCTACGATCCTGACACACCTCTTTCGCTTCATCTAAGTCCATTAACCTCGTCATGCATGCTCGTCGGTTTAGAGAACTCTTAACCTGGCATTTTTTGAGAACATCCGCGATTTGATCGCGATACGTTCGCCGAGGTCGTCCCCTTCCAACTCTTCCATCCACACTCGCTTCATATACTTGTTTCGTCAATCTCCTCTCGTCCATCCTCTCTATATGTCCAAACCATCTTAACATACCTTTCTCAATCTTTGTCACTACATATTCTTTCACTCCACAACGCTCCCTTATCACGTTTTTCCTTACTTTATCTCTCAAAGTTACACCACACATACTTCTCAAAGCTCTCATTTCTACTGCATTTATTCTGCTTTCATGTTTCTTCTGCCATACCCAACTTTCACTACCATACATAAGTGTAGGCACTAACACTCCCCCATGAACAGCCAGCCGTGCCTTTTCCGACACTTTGCGGCTGTTTATGAAGGTGTGTAGTGCCCCATTCACCTGATTACCAGCACTCACTCTCCTTTCAATGTCCTTCACATGCTTGCCATCTCTCGTAAACATGGAACCCAGGTATACAAAATCTTTCACTTGTTCCACCTTTTCGTCACCTATCAAAATATTGCACTCTGGCATAACTTCTACCTTTTCAAAAACCATAACTTTTGTCTTACTGAAATTAACTTTCATTCCTTTACTCTTCAAAGCACCATCCATAATTGTTACCATCATCTGTAACTCCCCCTCCGACGATGCAAGGATAACTTGATCATCGGCATAGAGGAGACATTTGACAAGTAACCCATTCATTTCTAAACCATTTTCACTCTCTTTCAAATCTTTCAAACAACTGTCCATGAATAGATTGAAAAGCCACGGCGACGCTACACATCCCTGTCTCACACCCTTATCGATGCTGAACCAGTCAGAGTAGGCGCCGTTAATCCTGACACAAGCGCTAGAATCCGCATAGAGAGATTTCAACGCTTGAATCAGGTTGCTATTCACCCCATAGATAGACAATGCAGACCATAGTTCATACCTCATCACTCTGTCGTAGGCCTTTTCCAAATCCACGAAAGAGCAATAGACTTTTTGACCTTTGGCCAAATATTTTTCAGCTATGCATCACAAGGAAAAGATCTGATCCGTACACCCCATGCCCTTTCTAAATCCCGCTTGCACATCCCATATTTTTTCATCAGTTACTTTTATCACTCTTTCAATCAAAACTTTTGCATACAATTTGCCGACAACACTTAAAAGGCCACGGTAATTCTTACAGTCTTGCTGTGACCCTTTTCCTTTGTAGAGCGGCACAATAACGGCCTTACACCAGTCTTTTGGTACCAGGCCATTACTCCAGTAAAAGTTGAAAAGACGGTACAGCAGACTAGCCAAGCCACCACGCCCTGTCCAGCCTTCAGCATTTCGACTGATATCCTATCATACCCTGGAGCCTTTCCTGATTTCATTCTGTTCAACGCTGATGTAAAATGGTTACTTATAATAATTAAACAAGTTTAACCGGATTATTTCGCGTATATTATTAGTTACTTGTTAATTATTATTTACTTGCAGTTGGAAACGACTTCGGTTTGCTGAAATTGGAAAGAACAAACGATAGCAAAGCATTGATAACCGCAGCGGCTAGACTTGACAGAGAAGAGGTGTCCAAACAGCTTATCACAATAAAGTGCTTCAAATATGGCACTAAGCCGAGACTGACTAAATCTTTTAACAGACTGGTAAGAAACATTTTGTGTAGCGTATTTGTAACCAAAACGCAAATAAGTATTTTCTGATAAATTTTAATATTGAATACCTTCAAAACCTACTTCGGCTTAGAAGCGTGGCTATCGCATGCGGAGTGTAGTAATTTTAAGTTAGCCTTAAAAGGCTACGTTTGTATATGTTTGTACTCGTGCGTATACGAGCGAACCGTACGATGATTTCTCACGAGTAACCGACGAGAAGCTTAATTCGTCGCGCGCTTGTAAGATTTGTCTTCTGCCCACACAGGAAGATTTAATAAGTTGAATAAGAAGCCTTTCAACGTGTGGGAAGATGTCGCCGCCAGCACCTTACGTTTTTATAAGAGCAATGTGTTGTAGTAACTCAAATAATATAATTTTGTCAGGCGCTTACATTATTCCTTTGCATGTAATGTGTATATTTTGTGTATGTGTGGCAAAATAAATGGATTAAATGGTTTTATGGTGGTGGAAGAGTATAAGTAACTCTATGGGTGGAAGTTAGTAAAGTTAGTAAAATATCACTCACACTCTCAGCACTTTCACGCACTCCCAATACACTCTTTCATACGCACCCAAACATTCAAATTCGACACATTCGCACAACTTCAGCATTTTTATTTATTATCCTTTTTTTATTATTACGTTTTGCTATTTGGTCAGTTCATAATGATATCATAAAATACAGTACCGACCCCGGGAATGCACTTTGTTAAACTGTGAATAGTATCGTAGGATTCCACGAGACAGGCTTGTCCTAGTGTGCAATCCACAAGTTAATTGTTTCCTTATGTAATACCTACTACTTATACCTGTAATGTACCTCTTAAGGAAATGTAAAAATACAGTTATTTTTGGCAAATAAATGATTATCTTATCTTATCTTATCAAAATTCGCTTGTTCTTTATCCGATCAGTCGAGAACGTTGTCCTTTATAATAATTCAAAATTAAAATATTGTAATTGGAGTTATTAGCGTTTTCATTGAACAAACCTAGAAGCAGAAGAATTACTCCTTGTGTCCAATCAGACATAAAATTGTTTGTATAATATGTGCTCTTTTGTGTGTGTCAGCGGACATTTTACATGCATCTTACGGTTACACATTATTGTTTTTAACTTTTTATGTTTCAACTTTGAGCGGAATTTTGAAAGAAATATTACTCTGAGTCTTTTAACTCTAAGCTCAAACATTACAATACACGAGCATGATTGAACATGGCAAAATAACTTCTTTCAGTCAAAACTTAAACAAGGAAAAGCTACGAGCCTTAAATTGCAACTTTTAGTGCACAAAAACAATAAGATAAGTCTTCAGACCAAAATAATCAAAACATTTCATTTCTAGGACCCCTCTGAAATCCAAGTGCTCATCAAAATCATAGACGTGGACGACCATCTTCCCGAGTTCGAGAGTGCAAACATGACAGTAGGGGTCAGGCTAAATGTGCCTATAGATACACTAATAGCTTCAGTCAAGGCCACAGACAAGGATCCTGACGCAAGGCCTATAAACTACAGTATCGTAAACATGAGCTTCGAGTCACCGATCAAGGGAAAATCTCTGAACAATATCACTGATGTGATTGTGTTGAACAATGTGACTGGAGACTTGAAGATTATGAAGAATTTGATACATTACGCTGATGGTATATTTCGGTGAGTTTCTTGCATGGAAACAATTATATTGTTATGGTTGGTAGACTTTGATTAATTATGATAAAGATGGACCTCCTACAATGCCACTAAAGTCTTAAGAAAAAAAAAGTCTCTAGGCATAGATGCTAATCGCAAAAAAAAAGTTTCTACTTCATTAAAATACAATGAGCGTAGCTACTACATATTTTTAAATAAAGCTCAAGGCTATGGAAACATAATTACGGCTTGAAAATGATAATATACTATTTTTTATAATACTTTTGTATTCAAATTTAAATTAACAACATATTTTTGTTCCAGGCTGGTTGTTCGAGCAAATAATACTAACGACTCTAATAGACTCAGCGATGTCTTAGTAGAGGTAAGTCATTTACCTTACGTTTTAATTAGTATTTACAAAAAATAATAATCACGGCATTATTCTTCCACCTAGCCTTTGCCCAACCATTTTGGTCTTAACGGCATTGAGCCAGACAAAACTCGGATTGATAATCTTAATGCTTATACTGAGATCTAACGACGAAAAAGCCAAGGTAGCTTTATCGTCGACGAAATGCAGGTAATTACTATCTTAAGGACCCTTTTGCGAAAACTGACGATCTGGCAGGCTGCACTTGGTGGATTCAGGAGATATGCGGTGGGGAAAAAAAATAAAAATTGCTAAAAGTATTATATAAAGAGGGGGAGGAGGGAAACTTTGATTTATTTACCCATCTTAATTAATTTTAATGCTTGATTCCTAGGTGGTAGTAGTAAGGGAACGCGACCTCCTTCGTCTCGTGATGCTGGGCGGCACAAGGCAGAGGTACGCTGAGCTTCGAGACAGGATGTCTGCTGCTCTTGCGCAGAAAAGCCTCCGGATGCAACTACATGACGCCAACACTGCCTTCTTTGCCAACCCTGGGTAAGGAAATATGAATCTTTTTCTTATATGAAAAGGCTAGGAGACAGAAAGAAAGTTGAGAAACAGGATCCTTTTGATAGATCAGGTGATACGCATGCTTGTTTGCCCTCCTATGTAATAAAAAATAAAGCAGTAGTGGTTTTTCTTCTCTTAGTGTCAATGGGTAGTTTTTAGATGGTTATTGACCAGAAAGTGGTACCCTGTGTCCCTCACACCGTGGCTTGCATAAGGTCCTCCCAGGACATTGGAGTTCCCGGAGCTTCTCTAATTTTGCTGAGGATGGCCATCGAGTGGTATTGTCGGTAGAAGTCCGACAAATCCCTCCGCCATCCTATGCCATACCAAAAAAAACTAACAAATACAGCTGGTAAGGACTTATCATTCTTTAGTTAAAACCTTTTTCTTCAATTTAATTTGGAGCCTCATCGTGACATCTTTGTGAAGAGCCCTTAAGAAACGAAAATGTTACAATCATCCAAATATTGCGAATAAATAATGACTTGCTTTGATGAAAAACTAACCGGAGATGAAGTTGCAACTTTAGTTTGTGTTTACATTTGATAATTTATATTTACAGAAAACTTATACATTTTAGTATGTATCTACTAAGTTAAGAGTATGATGTTTTTATTTAAAGAATTATACAATACGCCTTTGAAAATTTCGTATTGTATAGGTCTCTCAAACAATCACTCTTAAATAAAATAAGAAGCTGTCAAAGAGGAATGGAAAGGAGCTACATGAACATCAAATTAAAAGATCGAGTCAAAAGTTCACTGATAAGGAAAAGAACAAAGGCGAGAGATGCGGTCAAACAGGTCCTGACGCTGAAGTGGAAATGGTCAGGTCATATTCAGAGAGCTACGGATGAAAGATGGTTACAAATAACAACAAATTGGTACCCAATATACAAAAAAAGAAGGAGGGGTAGACCACTGAAAAGATGGAGTGATGACATCATACAAATAGCCGGCAACCTATGGCCCAGATGGGCACAAGATAGAGCCACCTGGCACGGTTTGGAGGAGGCTTTTACCGCAAAAGGCGGCCCTTACACGGATACACCTAAAAATACTAACCTAATTTAAGGAAAAATTAAATAAAAACTAACATTACTAACAAATAAAAAAGTACACACCACAAAATAGTAGATAAGAACTACTTGTGTAAGGGATAAAATAAAGCTAATAAATAAATAAATAAATAAATACAATACGCCTAACATAAAGCGACGAAGAGGTCCGTACCCAGTAGTGGGACATAAGGGTTGATTATATAGATTGATATATTATTTATTTATAAGGTGGACCCTGGTGAAAACCTGGTGACCTTTTATAGGTGGAATATGTCGTGGACAAACTATTGCATTGTAACAACTTATGTACCATATTTCGTGCAAATTAATAAATGAATTGAATTGAATTGAAGGTCGCGGGAATCCGCTGGATGCGGACAGCGCAGGACCGGTCGTTGTGGCGATTCTTGCTGGACATATCCAGCAGTGGACGTCTTTCGGCTAAAATGATGATGATGATTTTATTTATTGATTATTGTTACAATACAATACAAATACTATTTATTGTACACAAAAAATAAGCAACATACACAATTTAGGTGCATAAAAGATAATTATGTACATATGTCTTATCGTTCCAGGCGATTTCTTCCAGAAAATCTTAGGATATTATGTACAATACAGGTTGACTGGTTGAAAGGGGGACTTATTGAAAAAGGATGTTCAGTAAACAAATATGTATTTCAAATTTATATTATATATTCCTGTATAAAAAATCGTACCTTAATTTTTGAAATATTTTTACCAATTTATTTCATCAATTACTGTGGACGCTGTTTCGCACTTACAAATCAAAGTTGCATGCAGTGAGGTGATGCACCTAGCACGGCAGTGTCTATTGGATTATATTATCTGTGCTATCGGTCACTATTTTCACCCACTTCGCCTTTTGTACTAGACATGTAGACCCCTTAACAGGCAGAGCTTGCGCGACCATTTTGACTCCTGTGGGGTAATTGTGTAATGCATTCACATTGACATCAGCTTTTATTTTGAAATTACAGCATTATTCATTGCGTGGTACATAGTTGTCAATTTGACGGATTGTCAAAACACACGGCGCAATTAACATTGAAATCCAGATGAATGCGATCGCGAGTGAGTTACGCAATTAGGCAGCAGTACGCGTGATTTATCGTGGAATATTTTATATGTACGCACATTCTACCATTTTCTTAAATATTTCCCTTGTTCACCCAGTCATGCTGTATAGGCAAGTAATGAGAGGGGTAGAACGCAGTGTAACAATTTATGTATTCTACAGGCCCTGTTTCCAGTTCAGGAAAGTAGAATCCGGTGAAGCGTTAACACCTAAAGCCATGAAGGCAACAATTCGTGCATTAGGCACGGAATTCCAGGAGATCCTGGAAAACTTCAATGTTCAGAACATCACTGGCTGTGGAGTGTCGAGGACAAAACATTCACCGGTGCAGCACGCATTGCTGGCTTTGGCCGGAGTGTTGCCATTCGCGGCCTTCATAGCTACCCTTGTACTTTGCTGTATGCATTCTAGTGGTAAGTTTTCTTCTTTATTCTACATTAGACGGTAAAGTTTTATTATGTTACTGAAACATTTCAAAACCTGAAATCAGTTTGTTTAGAATCGAGAGTAGAATGGTTACACTCATAGAAATCTAAATAATAAGGTAATAGAAATTTTATCTACTGTCTTTTAAGGTGGGCACCGACGATGCATCCATTCGGACGCCGTTTTAATGACTACATCCAAAAAAGCATGACTTGTTCTAAAAATAACAATTCAATACAATACAATGCAATACTCTTTATTGTACACAAAATAAATTAGCAACATATATGACTTATACAAACGTAACATACGTACCACGCACACATACAACAACACATACGTACACAATACAACATACGTTGTAACGTCTGTTATATTATGTACGTATGTGTCAACCATACAACATACAACACGTACATACCACCACGTACAACACACGTTACACACATACAACATACACACGTTACTAAAACACACTTATAGCATACGTTTTTATCATTCACGGCCCGATTTTGGAATGCGGCCACGCCATTCGGACTGTTGGATGTTAAAAGTTGATAAAACTGATGATGAAAATTTCTAAATTGAAGCTGATGCATGCCTATATAGGTAAACAGAACGCGTAATATATAATAATATCCTTTGGAAATAGCCGGCAGGGGTGTGCACCCCTAGGCACCCTACATAGTGCTGTGTGCAGGGTTGTTAGATCGAGTTTCTGAATTTTCCCCATATTCATATATTTTTTCCCCAACATGATACGTTTAACAACTTTTTTCCCCATTTTTTTTTCAATTAGAAATACAATACAAATATTACAAATTAAAAAATATAAGACTATGTTTATTCAAAAAATTGCTATAAGAACATTTTATAGTGTTCGTGGATGATATTTAAAACTTTCGATACTTCGTCTGTATTCCAACCCTCAATTATTTAGTCACATAAGTCACAGACATTATACAAACTAGTACAATATCTGTATTGTATCTGTATTTTACTTTCCCCAAATATTTCCCCAAAATCACAATAATTTCGGTCCCCAAAATTTCCCCAAGAACGATTTTTTTCCCCAAAATTGTGATAAAAAACCCCAATCTACGGTTACTGTGTGGCGAGTAGGGCGCGTTTATTAGAATAAGTATGAAAACAAAAATTACCAATATCTTCTGAAATAATGTGTAAAATAAACAATTACTTGCTTTATCAATTTGTTACAATAGAAATTTGTTAGGCTGTTTGAGGTTTTGAGTTACTTAAATAACACGTAGTATAGTTTAAAATAGGCTTGCAGCTGGACCCAAGCCGAAGAGCTTAGGAAGAAAGTGGAAGGCCCTGAAGTGGGCCGCGCTGGATGGGTTGCGAGTCCATGCATTGCAGTTCTCGTAGCCTATCCACCCGAGAGTAGTTACATGGCGGAGTTTTTATTGGGTGCAAGTCTGACATAACCACACCATCTCCTCGGATGGTGTGACATGCGATAGGCATTTTCTTAGTCTCAAAAAATGGGACAAACCGAACCTATAAAAATTAGAAAACACCTAATCAAAGGAGTCATGAAATTGACTTTAGAAAATGTAAGAAAATAAATCGCCAAGAAGAACATTCAATACGCAATTTATTATTATCACACTGAAAAAAACGAGTGTGCTTTAGAGCACACGACTGAAGTAAAACTTCACTAACTTATATCTCTCAATACTATTTCAATGAGAACAAAGGAATGGCGGCGCAGCGCGCGTAGGTACATCTGCCGCCGCTGTGTCGTGGCAGCCCGCGTCCCGCACTGCCCCCTCCGTTCGCCTCGACCGATCATACTTTTCGTAACGTTACGTAACGCTCTCGCCAGCTTACTCTCCAAGTCAAGCGTGCGTAAAGAAGTTTTAATTTTTAAAAAAATCGTTAAATGTAGCTGAACTTTCGTCTACCTGTAATATAAGAAAGTGACTCCATAATTCATAATTATTAAAAGGTGACACCTAAGTTCTTTAAAGTTTAGTGACGTCTTCACAAATTTTGGTTGTCACTCCAGTTTTTTTTTAAAGTTGTAAGTATAATAATAAAAAAATGTAACAATATTCTCAACATAACGATACTTTAAATCGTATACGTCAATGGTATTACCGATTCACTTAAAATATATAATTCTATGGGTAAATCCCTAGTTTGAGAGTTGGTATACAAACTTGTACTAAAGAAATATTTAAATTTAAGTACATCAAGTGTTTGTCTTTACTTAGTTATAAGAATCTACAAGAAAAACCGGCCAAGTGTGACTTGCGTGCGCGCACTAAGGGACCAATCCCACCACATAATAAAATAAACTTAAAAAAAAGTAAAAACCGACTTCAAAAAGAATAAAATAATTTGTGTGAAACAGTTTTGGAAATAATTGCTTTTGATTCGGTTTGATTTAAGAAAAAAATTGCGACTTCCTAAACTTTATTATTATTTTTGAAGTCGGTTTTTACTTTTTTTAAGTTTATTTTATTTTTCTATATTTAGTGGCATTGACAATAGAGAGATAAGTGATTGCTACAATCCCCGATGATTTACTATCTTCCATTGAAGAGTTCCCTTCTTTATCTCCGAAGATCTTCATCAGTACTTCACCAAATGATATTTTTGAATGCAAATGCTTGATTTGTTGATTAAAATACCAAAATCGCTATATCTATGCCTATAATATTTGAGGAGTTCCCTCAGTTCCACATGGATCGCATTAAGAGAACTAGATTTTGATATGACCAACGGGACAAAAAAAAAAATAAAAAAAACTTTTTAACAAAAAATAAAACCGATTTCAAAAACCTTAACTAAAAAGTAAAAAATAATCATTTTATGTATTTTAAAATCTTAACATAAACAACATTTTGAAGGCGGCGCGTGGTTGACCCTTTGCGTCATGTAATGTATAGTCAAGCGCAATATCTATAGTAAAAACAGTTTATGTGAACGTACATGAAAATCACGCGCCGCCTTCAAAATTTTGTTTATGTTAAGATTTTAAAATACATAAAATGATTATTTTTTACTTTTTAGTTAAGGTTTTTGAAGTCGGTTTTATTTTTTGTTAAAAAGTTTTTATTTCATACTTTTTAGTTATGGGTTGATTCATAAATGTTTATGTAACCAATTTGAGAATATTTTTTTTATTAATCTTTGCTATCCCACTGCTGGGCAAAGGTCTCGCTCATGTTCTTCCAAACGTCCAATCACTATCGTGAAAAAAAAACACGCATATCGGCCAAGAATTCTCAGAAAAACGAACCAATGAGCAGATCATCTACATAGGCGAAGCTAAAATAAACTGATTTATTGAAGCTAGTTAAAAAACTACTCAACCTAAGTCAATAAAATTTATATGGGACCACCGCGCGGACTTTCTCTACCAAATAAAGAAACAACCACGTAAATCGGCCCACAAATCTCGGAGTAATCGGTGTACATACATGAAAAAAAAAAAAAACAAAAAAAAAAAAGCCGCGGAATACATAACCTCCTCCTTTTTTTGAAGTCGGTTAAAAATATATTTTTAAATCGGTTGATAAATGACGGAGTTCTGAGTAACATACGGTCGAATTGAGAATCTCCTTCTTTTTTTGAAGTCGGTTAAAAATTAAGTTTTCATGCTGTGGCGTAGTAGGACGTATGAATAGACCGATAAGTTGTCTTTGAAACTTCGTCCATTTTTATCTAACATAGTATTCTTTCTCTTGCAGCAAAGAAAAGAGCTCGGGAGGCGCTGCTAATCACCAGAGAACCTCCACCAGTAGCTGTCAGCAACATATCAGGGCCCACCAGACTGTATGCTGAACCACTGTATACCACGTGACGTAAACGTAGCCGCGAGAACTAAAGTACTCTTAGGAGCACTTGTCCATTGCGTCTGATCCAAATTCGAGAAATAACTCCCAAAAAAATTTGATGACAACGGCTAGAATTTAAAACGGACGCAGTGCAAAAACGCTCTTACTTTATGTTAAATTCAGACGACTAGCTAAGGTGTCCCTATATTTAGAAGAATACAATATTAAAAGCCTTGTGTTGTTAGCATGGAGAAAAGAAAGGAGCGGAGGTGCTGCAAGGCAATTAGGTCATGCGCCTTCAATTTGGTCATGACGTCACAGTGGGCGGAGCCGCAAAGCTTAATTTCAAATCAATCTTCACTGAGTTCGGTTCTGTTCGATTTTAATAGATTTTGAATATTTTTGTTGTTTTAACAATGAAATGCGCTGTTGTTGCATGTAAAAATTTCTCAGAATCAATACTAAAACATATTGATGGTATAACATTTCATGTGCAAGTCCCATATATTTATATTTTCAATTTTAAAACATAAATGTTCTCGTTTCATCGCCAAATTGTTGCTAGAGACATCTGTCGTCGAAAAGACGCATTCTAACCACTTCTCACCGATAACATGTTTTTAACATTATCAAAGCATATTATGAAAAAAACTATTAAATTAAATAAATAAATTGTTCTAGTTCATTTTACTTTCTAAAATGTTAGTTATTTCATAGATAAAATTACATAGTTGCATGAAATAAGAGGAATATAAAATAAGAAGTGCCATCTGTCGGGAAGTAGTAAGTAATAACTAGGGATGTAAAAAATAATCGATTATTTAAAAAATAGATACTTTTTATTTTTCAATCGATTTGGGTCAATTATTATTTCTAGAAAAATCGATTATTTAGAAATCGATTTTTAGGGTTCCGTACCCGAAGGGTGCCAAACGGGACCCTATTACTCTCGCTACGCTGTCCGTCCGTCCGTCCGTCCGTCCGTCTGTCTGTCACAGGGCTGTATCTTTTGAACGGTAATAGGTAACCGGTTGAAATTTTCTCAGAAATTGTGTTGCTATGAGGTGTATCACGACAAATACTAAAAACAAAAAAAAGTCTAAAACCAAAGGGGATCCCCATACAAGAAACCTCAAAAACATGCATTTTTTTCAACGTTTTTGTTCCTGCTCTATCTTCAAAACGGTAACATATACCAGCGTCAAACTTGGTCAGATTATAGTGCATATTATGTAGTTTAGCAAAAAATACTAAAAATAAGACAAACATAGACATATGTGGTGATACCTGCGTAAGAAAGACATGCAAAAATTCACATTTCGCGTAGGTTCGTTGATGTCTTTTGATAAACTGTCGTAAATTAAATCAGTTTCTACAACGTGTATCAGAAATGCGTGGTCATATTTTAAGAGCTCATTCAGGGCATAGCATAGAACAACTCTTACTATGGGACCAACTCTGAAATAGCGAAAAAAATATCAGCTGTTCCCTACTAAATCATCGATGTCGCTCGACAAAATGTAAGGATCAGCTGATTTTTTTTCGCGATTTCAGGTTTGGTCCCATAGTAAAAGTTGTTCGATAGCATCCCCTGAATGAGCTCTTCAAATATGACCACGCATTTCTGATACACGTTGTATAGGGTATCAGGTCGATGGGTGGTACGGAACCCTTACTGCGTGAGTCCGACTCACACTAGGCCAGTTTTTTTACTTTAAGCGTCGTGTGTTTTCGATTTTTTTCTATTATGTCTTCGTCAAGGTCAAGTCAAAAGTCATTGTTTTATTGACACTGACTCATTAATTTGAGTTTTTTGAGTTTATTCATTTTGTTCCAACCTTCAGTATAATTTAAGTTCTTGTCCCACATTCGTTGGTTCGTTCATTTTATTTTGTTTTTTCGTAAATCAATTTGTGTTCAGACGCTTTTTTTAATGCACAGATGTCTAGCACCAAACCAAATAGATTGCCGAAGCTTGTTTCTTAATTCCTTACCAAGCAATATGTCGTAAAAAAATAAGAAAATAATCGATAGCTTCAGCTTTGGCTCTGAAGTAATAATTGCTGTTGTAAAATTGATTGAATCTGTCCTTGATATTTTTATTTATTTTAATGAAAAAAATCGATTAATATTTTCAAATAAATCTATTTTTGATTAATCGATTTTGATGAAACTTAAAATAATCGATTATTAATTAATCTTTTTTTACAGCTAAGTCACATCCCTAGTAATGGGTCGATTTCACATAAAATTGGGTACCACGAATGATTTTACACTAATGAGATCATGACATAAATGAAATGTAAATCACGCTAATGGCATGCATATTTTTATTGGTTTACAAAGTAAGTTTAGCCTTATTTATATTGATGAAGATTACTGTTAACAAATTGTAAAAATGTTTATCAATTGTTGTTTCGATGTCAAAGGTTTTAGTATTGTTCATAAGAAGACTTAATTTACATTTTTAAACCAATAAAAATATCCACATCGTTAGTGTTGTTTTGGATATCATCTGTGTCACGATCTCATTAGTGTAACTTCATTCGTAGGCTGTGAAATTGACCCTAAACTGATCATAAAAAATGTGTGCATCATACCAGCAAGACCACATCTATTTTTATCTAATGTACTAATTATTGCATGTTTAATGCAATAATTAGTAAAAAGAAAGAATGAATAATATTGTTGAATGTTTGACTGGTATTGTCAAATATTATGAAAATTGCACACAACGTAGATTTTATGTTGATGATTAACATTCACTAAGTTTTTTTTATTTAAATGTATTCTAAAATTTTCATTTTCTCGTTTGTCGTTTTTTTAAACTGTTGATCACGTGATACAAAACATCTTGAGACTTGCTTTGCCGTCATTTCGGGTGGGTGACGTCAGAAAATTGTACTACATAAGGCGATCTAAAAGTTGCCATGATCGTAAAAATAAAAAGTACCAGTTTTTTAACGAGTGGTATAATAATAATATATTCATGTCAGTCGATTTATTTTTTATTTTATTGAGCCAGGTTACTAACAACTACAACACTAGGTTTACTTTATAACTTACTAACCTGTCCCTGAAAGCTGTCTCTGAATGGGGTGATGCTAACTTGGTCAAGTTAAATGGTGTTAAACCCCAGGCGTGCCTTTTTCCTGCTAAACGGAGTCAATTCAAACTGACTCCAACTTTCCAATTATAAATTTTAATGTGTTCTCACCATACTAACGCACATAGAATGTTCTGGAATAAAATAATGAGCTTTGTACGCCACAGTGGCGAGTAGACAAACTAAAATGGAAAATTGTTAATGCTGTTACGCTGTGATAATTCATTTCACCGCTAGATGGATTTACTAATAATGGGCGGATTTTCCATAGTGAGGTGGAGCCATTGCTGTACCTCGTCCCCCTGTCACCCGCATTCAGGCGACGCTTCTTTCTAAAGAGATTTTGCCTTGCAACACCTCCGCTCCTTTCTGTTCTCCATGGTTGTTAGCTATCGCTCTAAATTAGGTATGTATTATAATAAAACAAAGTTTCACCGGATTAAATCGCGTATATTATTTAAATTGGTTTTGCTGACGTTTCAAAAGCTTTGCAGCATAATTAAAAATAGCGGTTATACTTTGTTTTATTATAATGTGTAGTAATCGCGAAATCCTAAGAAATTATTAGGTATGTATTATTAAGTTTTTATAGTATGTATAGTTCGTGCGGACGCTGACTCCTTCTTACTAAAGCTTCAGACTTCAGACACACAACGAGTGGCACGGAAGCGGGACGGAACTCAAACGAATCGCCGGCGGACCTCGTCGTGTTGTAATGTACTGAACTGGGGTTTTACTCGCGACTGCTGTATCAATCTAATTTGATTTCGAGTTAGTGTCAAATCGTACTGCATTCTTATAGGAATTGTCATTAGCTCGATTTGGTTAAGAACTCGAACCAGTCGGGAGACTGGAGTATGGCTTTTGTATTAGATAGTGCACATGACATTAGATATGGCTTTCCGGTCGTTTGAATATGACGGCGTGACTGACCCGCCGTCGGACGGAAAGACAACGCCGGGCGGTGCGCGACCGATACGCTGACGTTGTATTATACGGGAATACATAGTAGTAGCATAAGAAAAGAGAAGACTAGAAGCGAAACTCGCGCCCCAGACACATTCAAATCCACGATAATAGCCTACCGTCTAGCGTACCTTTAAAGAGATCGGACAGTCGGGGCTTGCGTCGCCTTAAGCTTGCACGCGCGTGCCGTCAGACTGATGCGGTCATGGCGCCAAAATATTGCGATGTATTTGGTTGTAAAAGTAATTCAAAAACAACGCCAGACCTAAGTTTCTTTAATTTGCCCAAAAATTTGGAAAAGTAAGTGATATTTTCACAATTATCATTTATTCTCCTGTTCATTAATAATTTTTATAATCCGTAAGTCAAAAGTATAAATGATAACTACTGTTTTTTCTCTTTGTTGTTGTACGTGGTCCATTTATAGGTACTGAAATCATTTCATTTAGTTCAAATTATCTAATTATGTAAAGTAGGTAAATATTAAATAATATTAGTAAGTAAGTAAATAGAAATTGCTTATTACGTAAAACTAGGATAAAATAATGATTTCATAGTAAAGAACAGTCTAAAATATTTTTTCAAACTAAGCCAATAGATGACTCATTCAATATTTAGCAGCTAACAGCCCTGGCAGCACGCGCGGACGCCAGAGAGACGTTGCGAGCTGAAGGGGGAAGTAGGTATTTACAAGGCGGCATTTGGGGTCCGTACAAAAGAGATACGTTTCTATACTAGTATTATTACCTATTCTATGGTATGGTATTCTATGTCACACAGACAGCGAAACGTTTTCTTCTGGCACCGTCATTCCGCCGGCGACATGCACGCCCCGTCCACGTTCGGTCGACGCTCCACTTCCGTTCCGTCCCGCCCGCTGTGTGTCTGCACCTTAATGCAATCTGGTATTCTATCATGTCAACGATAACCACGCGTTGCATACAATTGTTTCGAGAAGCGAGTGCCATTATTATCACTGGCGTATCGTGGTAGTGGCCACGTTGACAGCAAGCTCGTTGCATAGCTACCCTTGTAAACTTGACAGATTAGTATGATTAGCGAATGGGGGCAATGCATGGAATTAATAATTAATACGAACAGCCTTGTTAATTCCACGGGTCAATGACCGTTATTGCCATGTTATACCATCGAACTATAGGTATGTGTAATTGAGTAGGTTCTCTATCCACACAGTCTAAATTTAACTGAATTTAGCATAATGTATAAGCTGCTTAATTGTGACTGTACATATAAAAGTTGACTGTGTATGTTTGATTTATGTGTGGAGAGTGTGTGTATTTTGAGTGTGTAGGTATATTAAAAAATATTTGTAAATAGACAAAACTTGCAAAATGTTACTAACAAAGGGTTTAGAAATATTTAAATGTCATAATTTAACAAAAAGTGTTTTTAAATATTGTTTAAATTATAAAATTTGTAAATGTTGCAGTATTCACTAAGAAATTAGAATGTTATTATGTTTTTATACGTATTAAAGTATGTAGATACATTATTTAAATAATATAATTTTGCCAATACTATAATTAATAATGCACAATAAAATAGGATTATGTGGTTGCCATTAATAATAATTTAGACTATCATTATGATCGTCTAAATTGCCTTTTATAAATCATTTTTAAGTACAAAATATATCTTTTAGAAAACGGAAACATGGTCCTTACTTTGACCAAAAAATTCGAGACATGGTTAAGAATGAAAAGTATTAAAATTAAATAAAAGTAATGTGTCATGGTGTCATGCATAATAACAGTGTGATAATATTTTATAGAATTTTTATCAATTAAAATTAAATCTAAGTCACAATAATTAACGAAAATAGTACCTATCTAAAATGTAACTAGTTAAGAATTAAGTAGATATACAAGAAGAAGAAGAATAAAAAAAGAATATAGAAGAATTAAGTATATGTATACAAGATAGAGAAGAGAAGAGGTACGCAAAATACACGCTTGGACGTGGAGTTGCGGAAACCAGCCCGTTATACTATACTATACTATGTATACAAGATGTTGATCTGTAACCGTGCCATATTTCTAAAGCAAATTAAAAATAATGTGCTTAGTCATCTAAAAATACTTGAAAAAAAATTACGATTACTTAATACCCAAATAACTTAGAAACATAGCGAGGGTTTGAGAATAAATACCGAAGGACCCTGAAAATAAGTCATCGGCGGCATTGTCAAAGGGTGGAAATACATGCAAATGTTTTTGGTGGTTTCGCACGCATCGTTTTTGTGTCGCACGCGACACACGGAGGAGATTTGTTTGTTTACAAATAGATATTTAAATAAAATAAAATAAATTGGTATTGATTTTTTTATTGATTCGTGTTCAGTATCAGTGGTATAGTCACCTTATTAAATATAGCACGAATACTGATCAACATGTTGTATTTAAAAATATATAAATAATGAATACGTTAATCTACATTGTACATGTGTTCTATATAAGTCATATATGTTGCTATCTTCTTTTGTGTACAATAAAGAGTATTTGTATTGTATTGTATTGTAATCTATGTTGTATATTTTATATTAAATAAATTATTTGGTTTCTATATTTTGTGTTTTTTTTTGTGAACTTTCTAATAGTAATCCTTTGTTAGCAAAACACTTAGCGGAGATAAAAAAATCAATAAGCAAGGTGTAAAGTGTCGATTGTAAAGACTTTTTAAATGGGTATTTTTTTAAATAAAGTTAAAAAACGAAAAACCGTCAATAAAAGAACCTAACAACAAGCTTGAAATATTCTAAAGCCCTGTTTCAATTACTAAAGCATTCTTAAAATAGCTGTAGTTGTAAATTCATTAAATTAAAAAGCATACACTACATTATTTTTAAAATATACACATAGGTAGGTATATTGCTTATAAATCTTATAACCTTATTTAAAAAAAATGTGTGACCAACTATTCAAGTCTCTCAATTGGCCTCTAGCAACAAACACTTTAAACAAACAACCATAAAAACTGCGTTCAAACAACAATGTATTGTGTCTGCGGAAAATCAATAAAATACCAGACCTGTTCTGAGTCACCAAGAACCTTATAACTAAGACACAAATTTCGTATGACTACAGTCTAATCCCAATAGGCAAGGACGCAAGAACTATGTACGGCATTTTACTCATAATAGCTCTAGTAGTCATATTCACACTTATTATTGGGATATACCAGAAGAATACGAACGCAGTATGTCTTTCCAGAAGAAGACAAGAAGGGAAAACAGTGCTAATAACTGGAGGAACAGCAGGAATGGGCCTGGAAATAGCCATAGATCTCGCCCACCGGGGAGCTAGAGTCATCGTTGCCTGCCCTTTTGAAGAAGAAGGCACGAATGCAAGACAACAAATAATACAAGAAACGGAAAATGAAAATGTTGTATTCAAACTCCTAAACCTTGGATCTTTGAAGTCTGTCAGAAAATTCGCAGCAGACATCCTGAAGAATGAAGATAGATTAGACGTTTTGATTAACAATGCTGGTGTTGGGGCACCCGGAGACTTCCTTACACCTGACGGCATGAACTTCATCATGCAAGTTAATTATTACGGCACATTTTTGCTGTCTCTTTTACTTCTACCACTTCTGAAGAAGACAGGTAAACTTGGAGAGCCTAGTAGGATATTGTTGACAACATCAGTTTTACATCAAATTGGAAGAATAGATATTGAAAACCTGAATAAGGTCGGCTATTGGTTCCATCTTCAGATCTATGGGAATAGCAAGCTATGTCTCGTGCTTTTCGCAAAAGAACTGTCAAAAAGATTAAAAGACTCTAATGTCGTGATAAATAATGTGGATCCTGGAGCAGTTGGAACTAAGATCTTCGATTCTGGAAACAAATTTGTGGGTTTTTTTTTGAAGTTTTTAATAAATAGCTTGTTTAAGACGCCATGGCAGGGTGCCCAAACAGCTTTGCATGTAGCCATAGACAAGAAAGCTGGTGAAGTAAATGGAGCGTATTTCCAGAACTGTGAAATCAGTAGGGCTGTGAAAAGGGGTTATTGTGACAAAACTGCCAAAATACTTTGGGAAGAATCTGTGAGATTGGTGCAGCTAACAGACGATGAGTTGGAAAAGTGTTTTAAGGATTTATAATATGGATGTGATATGATCAAATATTATTATCGTCTTATCAATAAGATCGTTTAAGTACAAGCTCTTCAACCTGTACTTAAACGATCTTATTGATGGACTCAGCAGCAAACCTGTCGGATGCAAAATCGACAATGTCAGTATTAACAACATTAGCTATGCAGATGATATGGTGCTGCTGGGTCCAACGGCCGGCTCAGTTAGGGATATGCTAATAACATGCGAAGAATATGCAGCCAGACACGGCCTAACATATAATGTAAAAAAGAGTGAATACCTGATTTTTAAGGTTCCTGGTAAGCAGATTTCTTACGACCCTGTACTGACACTCAACGGGGAGCCGATGAGAAGAGTTACTCAGTTTAAATACTTTGGTCATTATGTCACTGAGGACCTTAGGGATCAGGTAGACATGGAACGTGAGCGCAGGACGCTAGCAGCAAAGTGTAATATGTTGGCGCACAGGTTCGCCCGCTGTAGTAGGGAAACAAAAATAACGTTGTTTACTGCTTACTGCCAGAACTTCTACACGGGCAGCCTGTGGGTCAACTATACTCGTAAAGCTCTAGACGTCCTGCGTGTTCAATATAATAATGGTTTCAGGATGCTGTTGGGGCTGCCACGATACTGTAGTGCGTCCGGCATGTTCGCAGAAGCTCGAACAAATGATTTTTATGCTGTAATAAGGAAAAAGACCGTATCCTTACTAACCAGAATGCGTAGCAGTTCCAATAGCGTTCTGAAAGCTTTATCTGAGCAACATGATGCTCCTATATTGAAGCATTTTGTTAATGTGTTGGTGCGACAAGGGCAACCTTGTCGTTCATAAAATTAAATGTTTGTGTATTGTTCAATTTATTTTAAATACTAACCCGTAGTTTGTTAAGTTTTTACTAACATGTGGGCCTCTGTAGTCACAATTAATAAATGAATTTAATTTAATAAAGCATCCTTATGTAATTGGCTGCAGTTGTCACCATCGCTTTATTTGCACGTTTTTACCGTAACACTGATCTCTTGTTATTGAGGTCTATGCTACTAGGGTTAGTACGCTGGTTTAGCCAACAGGTTAATACAGCAGATGTTTGAGCTATATACGAGTGTCCCAAAATTATTTTCTTTAGAACGAACGCAGCATGATTATTTTTAAAACGATGGGACTGTGCGGTTTCTCTTAAAAATAATTCTGTTAGATGAAAGTCATCCTCGAAAAGGAAATAAATGTATTTCTTTTTTGGTTCTCTAACAAGGAGTACAATTTTAATAGTATAATAGAGGGTTCAAAGTTTACACAGACAAAGTCGTGGGCAGAAACTAGTTTTGCATAATCTATTCTCATAATCGATAAGCTATAGTTATTGCTCATAGTTGTATTTTTACGGCCAAAATTAATATCCAATCTATCGACGATTTACCCTACTAGAGATAGAAATTTGACATATTTTGTATGAAGCTTATGTCAAATTCCTATCTCTAGTAGGGCAAATCGTGGATAGATTGGATATTAATTTTGGCCGTTAGTAGTGTTTATCATGCAATCTAATGTCCATTACTTATTCAAAAATATTGTAAGTTTTTTTAATTATTATTGACATTTCCGAGATCGTTAAAGAATAGTTATCTACAATGTATATGAGTAATACTAGCTAAGTTAGACATTGTAATACAAAAGAAAATACACAATTGTTAAATTTGTGTTTAGTGTTTTCCTTATCCTTTATTTACTTCTTTTGAACCTGTCATCCAATAGCTACAATAATAAATTATGTACTTATTCTTTTATTTCGTTTACCTACTCATAAATCACTTGCATACTCGTAATAGTAACAAGTCCATGAATTTTTAATTTTTTTTAATACTGCTAAAAGCGCGTTTTGTAATGGAGGTTCCTCGCTCTGAAGCCCTGACCTACCTACATTTATGTATACAGTTTGAGCAATTAATGTATTTGTCTTTGACTACGCGTAGCTTGCTTATTTTCACAATTCCAGTAGGATATTTTAAATTCAGTTATCTTTTTTCCTCTAAACCTAACTCAAATTTCCATCGAGTTTAAGATGACATGACATGGTCTACTTTCCTGTGTCATCCATTTCCTAAGACGTTCATATTTCTATGCCGTTGTAGCGACATCTATCCGGTGACATAAGAACTATCCTACATCGCGCAAGCAAAGTTTACACGCAAGTTAGCATAAATACAACCGCCCACCATCAATCGTTGGGCAGTAGCCCGCCAGGCGCAGACCCAGCCTGGTCGGTGGATCCTCCCTTTGTGTTGGAGGAACATGATACCTCGTTCCTCCACACCGTCAATGTCACAATTTTAAAATACCCACTTTCTAACTCGTCTAATTTCCTAAGTGGTCCACTGTCTACCTCGTCTACTTCTTAAGTAGTCCTATTCCTAACTCGTCGTCTTTTAATAGTCACTTATGCCCGAAGAACCCACAAGGAGGACGGGGGTGAAGCCTGAATGTGGGGATTTGTGTGCGAAGCACCCCGCAATAAGAAATAAATCCGACAGTAAATATCTGCTAGTTAGGTAAGGTTATATTAGAAACGTGACCACCGGCAGAGCGGGTCAGGGAAGAAGACTCCTTCGCTGATCCAATCCGCCGCAGGAGGACGGGTCGGCGCAGGCAGCTTTACGCTGAACTGATACTGCCCTAACAGAGGCCAGCGGACGATAGACTGGGGAGTCAGTCGTCCGCATTGCACGGCCTTTGAGTTGTGGTGATGTCCCAAGTGTACCCGGACATCGCCTAAGGAGCGTCATTACAGGAAGAGGGTCCCAAAAATGGGCCGCGCTGGATGGGTCGCGAATGCCATGCATTGCAGTTCTCGTGGCTCATCCACCAAGGCGAGAGTAGGTACACGGGAGTTTTTAGTGGGTACGAGCCCCACATAACCACGCTACCTCCCCAGGTGGCGTGACATGAGATGGGCATTTCGTCCGCCTCAAAAAAAAAAAACCGTGACCACGCCATGCCATTTGTAAAGTGAAGGAGATAGGAAAATGGACAATACGACAGTAAATGAAAACACAGTTATTACTAGTCTATAAAAGCATTTTAAACACATAAATAACTTGTTGTTGTTGTCTTGTTGTTGTTGTAACTGCCTCGTTGGTCTAGTGGTTGCAAGCGCGACTGCTGAGCGTGTGGTCCTGGGTTCGATTCCCGGGTCGGGCAAAGTGTTATTGGGTTTTTTCATTAGGAAACTATCAGTAGCAGCCCGGAGTCTGGATTTGTGCCCGGTCAATGGCAATAGGCTGGTCCCCTTTTACATGCGACTATAACATAACTGGCGAAATGTGGGTGTATTATATACATCTGTCTACCCCTTCGGGAAATACAGGCGTGATGTTATGTTAGGTTATGCTATGTTAAATAACTTGTTTATCGAAAATTACAAAAAACGGTTTTTTTAACAAAATAAATATTAAAACATCGTAATAATAAATAATACCATTTGTAATCATCTGTAATCATTGAGAAAAGTGTTTAAAATTATTTAGACTCGCACAGGTCTTTGACCTAATGATCTTTGCCTAAAAAAATGGTCCTGCATTCAAAATTAATGAAATTTAAATATTTTCCTGTGGCTAAGCTATTAACTGGATTTGAGTTTTTTTTTGTATACGTTCGGAGGAAGTAATATTCTGTACGTGGTTTTATTTAATGTCGTATTGTCATATCCATCCTGTATAGGGAGTGGATAATATAGAAAGTGGACAACATGGGAAGTGGACGAGACAGGAGTATGGATGGCATAGGAATATGGACGTCTTAGGAAATGGACGACACAGGAAAGTGGATCATGTCATCCGGAGGGCTTATGTCAATTTCCTAGCTCTAGTAGGGCAAATCATGGATTTTTCGCAGTAAGATAGGGGAAGCCGTGACATAATTACATCCCTTAATTCCCTAGTAAGAAAGTGTCTCATAGCTATTTTCATTAGTTAAAGATATAACTACGGCACGGTCTCAATCTTGTAATGTAACTACAACGTGTAATTGAAATAATTGAAAACCTTGTACTCATCAGTATCAACAACTTTTACTATGGGACCAACCACGGACCAACCTTGAAATCGCGAAAAAAACAGCTGATTTTTGCAATATTTTTTTTTCTCGATTTCTAGGTTGGTCCCATAGTAAAAGTCGTTCATACTGATGAGTACAATGACCCCTTAAGAGGTTTTCAGTTATTTCAATAACACGTTGTATATCCCTAATCTAGTGAAATAGTTAAAAGTACACGGAAGGACAAAAAAAATGGATTTTGTCATTATTTTTGAACTGTGATGACGAAACACTGATAATTTTCATCAAAACAACGAATTATCATAACGTTTTACAAGTCACAACAATGTCAACACTATAGGAAGCAGGTAGTAGATATTAATAAAAAATATGTGTTTTTATCGTAAACTTATTATACTAAGGTAGTACCTATAATACATAAGTCTGTGGTTTTTATTTAGCCGTACTTTTGGTAATTATCGCCATCAAGACTGGTTAGAATTTTAAAGTTGAACGTCAGGATGGCTGGTTGCCATACTACTAGGTACTGGTACTGGTACTACATTCAGCATTGAAACGTATACGAAAAATTGCTTGGTACCAACGAAATATACATCGTTGCTTGGTACTTTTTTGCTACCTTTCGTTAAATAATTGCTACAGTATTAAAAAAGTAATTTGTATTTTTATAGATGGACTTTTATTGATTTTATGATGATAACATGCATGCTTTACCACTAAATGTGAGGCGTGCACAATCACTACCGCTTTTTAAAAAAATTGTAAAGGAACACTACTTGTCAATCTGTTTCACTACTTCTTGAAATTGCTCAACTACTACACTTTTTTTTTTTTTGGACATTTTCACACAACACATTTTCAAACTAAACAGAGCTTGTACTATGGGTACTAGACAATGGATATAATACTTATATGCTTTTTATTTTGTAAATACATACTTATAATACATAAGAAACACCCAGACCAACACAAACACTTATGTTCATCACACAAATATTTTTGTCCTGTGGGAATCGAACCTATGATATGAGGAAGCGGGGTACAGCGATTCGGTTGGCCCTGACAATGTCATTATGTCATAGAAACTTCAAACTTTGTAGGGTTAGAGACGAGACAGATTTAGATTCAACACAATATAATATCGATAAAATATTATTTTATCGATATTATTTTTATGTAATACTTAGTATTAATTATAAGGATTTTAGCTTCTTATTTCTTTTAATATTATTTAATAATAAAGTAATTAATATACTAATAATAATAGTAAGTATTACAAGTAGGGAGGGAGTCTTTCAAAATTATCTTAATTTTGAAAGTAAGACGGGTGCTCTGTACTTTCAGAATTAAGATAATTATATCTTTAAAAATATCTTTATGTATTTATTTGGTGTTGAATATGGAGTTATTATTTTGTAAAGCGGATATTTTAAAAGAGGTAATTGTCCGTTTATATAGTAAATAAATATTAAATAATAAAATAATTAATTTAGTAGTAGTATTATATTATTTATTTTACCCAGCAATATTACACAAAATGTTACATTAACATACTAGGTACTACGTCTAGGTATAAATATTATTGGACCTACTTAACATTTAAAAGTGAACACAGCATGGAACAAAAACAAATATTATTGCAAACTATAACAGCTAATTAG
The DNA here is from genome assembly GCA_949699075.1 of Asteroscopus sphinx. NCBI lineage: Eukaryota > Metazoa > Arthropoda > Insecta > Lepidoptera > Noctuidae > Asteroscopus > Asteroscopus sphinx. Next base: position 1,975,456 of record OX453006.1, read on the forward strand.
TACGTAAATAAAACGTTATTCAAAAGAAAAGAACCTACTCAAAAATAACTTAAATTTAAAGGACAAAAAAAAAAAAAATCTAATCACCACTAATCATTTTATAAATAACTTAATTTTATATATGTATAGCCTTCGAATAGTGCATTTGTAACTTTTAGCTTTTATAATAAAGCCATTATAAATACCATTCGATATAATCAAATAAAACAAATTTTGTGACTAATGAATATAACAACTAATGTTAACAACAACTACTAAATACGGCCCTGGTGCGAGTGCATCCCTGCCTTCTGCGGGGGAAATGCGCGCGCGCGGGACGGAGCAACGGCGCCGGCGGCGCAGGACAGCGCATCGCCAGGAACCATCAAGCTACCGCGGCGAACGCACGTCGCTATAAGCAATTTTTTGCTGTACTAATTTAATGAAATTGAAATAGACGAATATAAGTGGAAACAGGAGCATTTAATTAATCGCCTGGAAGTCCTATCTTCAACATTTTGGTGACCCCGACGTGATTACACGCAAGCGAAATCATTGGTTTTAGTGGTGCCGCATAGCCGGCTGGAGTGACAGTGCCGTTATTTTGTGCCTGTGCTACGAGTGCTAAGTATCATTTATTTATCCTATTCACGGCCCACCATATTCATTGCGCATTGCGTTTATTCATATTAATCCTATAAAAATCGTATTTTCATTGCACGTAAAGCATTAATTTCCGTATTGCCTATTATATTATACTTGTCTTGATGCTAAATCGGAATTACCCTACGACGCATTATTCTTTATTCTTGCAACATAACTATTTCTTAATAATCTTTCTAAATCAGCTAATTAAGTACAAAAATCATATAAAGGCTTAACTTAGCTTGAATAATAGTACATAATAAACCTTGTTACATTTAAATTATTAGTACAATTCCTGCTATCTTACGCATTTTAAATAAAAATATACCTACCTGCCTGTTTAGTTATATTTAAATTACAAAGTATTAACCTACCTAACATACATTCCAGTGAGTTATGGAGGGTTGATACCGCGAAAGTGTGTGCTGCCTGGACCGCGTGGGCATACTTACGTATGCATCCGTGCTGCCCTGCGCTTCGCACACGGTGCTTCTGCTTCTACTGCTGCTGCTGCTCGCTGACTGGTTTCCGATAAGTGCTTACAAACCGCTAGTACCATTTTAATGTTTACTATATACCTACTTAAAAAATATCTAATTTCGTTGAATCTATAATTTGACTTTCTGGTTGTTTGTTCCTATATTTTGTTAACATGGAAGAAGAGTTAAAATCATTAGTCCATCAACGCGGCACAATAAAAGGTAGACTGACTAAATTCGAAAACTACATTAAATCAGTGCAACAAATGGATGTGAAAAATATAACAAAATTACAAATATCGGAATTAGAATTTAAGGTTCTAAAAATCGAATCACTATTTAATACTTTCGATAAGATTCAAACAAATATTGAAAAATTGACCCTATCAGTAAAAATAAATGAAGAACTGAATGAACGTGATAGAATCGAACAATCTTTTGCTACCGTCATTTCTGTTGCACATGAAATAGTGTCTAGTTCAAAGGTCAAAGATGCATCAGAGTCATCAATACCTGATGCCGCGTCGACGGAAAAACCAAACATCAAGTTGCCCACTATCAAACTTCCAATGTTTGATGGTAATTATTTGCAATGGCTGGAATTTCGTGACACATTTGAATCTTTAATTCACCAAAACAGTACGATTCCAGCCATCAGCAAATTTCACTATTTAAGATCTTCTTTAGAGGGTGGTGCCATTGTCGTGATAAAGTCTATCGAATTTACGAGCGCCAACTATGAGGTTGCTTGGGACCTATTGAATGAGAGATACAACAACAAAAACATTTTAGTAAATAATCACTTAAAATCTTTATTCAATTTTGATCAAATTTCAAGAGAATCACACAAATCTTTGCGGTACTTAATTGATCACATGTCTAAAAATTTACGGGCATTAAATACTCTTGATGAACCAACTAAACATTGGGACACATTAATCATTTTTATGATGACTATGAAACTGGATAGCACCACAGGTCTAAAATGGGAAGAATTCAAAGGCACACTTCTACACGCGACTAAGTTAGAGGACTTTTACAATTTTTTGCGCAACCGCGCCGATGTTCTCGAAACTGTACAATGTAGTAACACTAGTAACACGAACAAAAGGCTACATACGTCACTAGTGTCTTCCTCAATTCAAAGTAACAATTGTACTTATGAGTGTGCCTTGTGTAAACAAGATCATCGCCTTTATGAGTGTCAACAATTTAAGGCGATGTCACCTGAATCTAGGTTGAGCCTAGTAAATAAGCTTAGGCTTTGTAGTAACTGCTTGCGCGGTGGCCATCATTACTCACGTTGTGGTCTTGGACCTTGTAGAATCTGCAACAGAAAACATAATTCATTACTACACCTAAACAATTATAAGGCTTATTCTACTAATTCTAATACTACAAACACTAATCAACAAAAAAGTATAAATACAAATGATGTACAAGCTACTGTTGAATCGCAAAATACAAATACTAATTTACAAAAAAATACTAATTTACAACAAAATACTAATTTACAGCAAAATACTAATTTACACCAAAAACCCAATTTACCAAAAAATACTAGCTCACAGAAAAACGCTAATACGAGCATGCTACAGGTTATGAACACTACAAATACGTACTTACCCAATCCGGTGTCCACAGCCATGCCTGGCCAGGTACTACTGAGTACAGCATTGGTCGAAATTGTTGATTCAGAAACTAATAATACTTACCTAGTCCGGGCACTGTTGGACAGTGGCAGCCAATCGTCGTTCATCACTGAAAATACAAAAAACATGTTAAATATTATCACTAAAACAAGTGCCATATCAATCACCGGCATCAACAATGGTACTACAAAGGCAACACAAAGTTGTCAAGTTCTAATAAAATCAAGAATCAATCAATTTATATTCGGTGTTTCATGTGTAGTCATACCCCACATTACGGGTAACCTGCCGAGTATCGCAATAAATCCTTCACGGCTAAATATGCCAGCTAACATTCTACTAGCCGACCCAACTTTCTATCATCCCTCTGAAGTAGACGTACTTCTTGGGGCCGACGTATTCTGGGAAATAATTGATTCTCACAATCAAATTAATTTAGGGCGAAACAATCCCATATTAAGAGAAACTAAACTTGGCTGGGTGGTAGCTGGACCAATGGGCGGGAGCCCTACTAATAATAATACTACACATTGCAATTTCAGTCAGGAAATATCAGAAAAACTAACAAAATTTTGGGAAATTGAGGAGGTTTCACCAACACGAAAATTATTAAGCACAGATGAAAAATTCTGTGAGACACATTTTATACAAACTACGACACGTCTTGATGACGGACGGTTTTGTGTTACTATTCCACTAAAGAAAAACCCAGAAAATACACTGGGCGATAGTTACGAAATAGCAAAAGGGCGATTCCGCAATTTGGAGAAAAGGCTATCCAAATCGCCCGAGGTTAAGCAATCTTACAAAGAGTTTATTGATGAATATGAGAGGTTAGGACATTTAACTGAGATTAGACGCCCTGCTTTTGCAAATTACGTTCCTCATCATGCGGTAATAAGAAACCAGAGTGAAACGACAAAATTACGTGTGGTCTTCGACGCGTCATGTAAAACTTCATCTGGAAAATCTTTTAATGAAATACAGGTGGTAGGGCCTGTTGTGCAGGAAGATCTGATTTCACTTCTGCTTCGATTTCGCGAGAATCCCTATGCAATGTCAGGGGACATTGAAAAAATGTATAGGCAGATTATGATACACCCTTCACAGAGACATCTTCAATTAATACTCTGGAGGGATGACGAAATGAAGCCTCTTAAAACATTACAACTCAATACAGTTACATATGGGACTGCTTCTGCACCATATCTAAGTACAAGGTGTTTGCTACAATTAGCAGAAGAATGCAATGATCCCACAGTAAGTGACGTCATCAAACATAATTTTTATGTTGATGATCTATTACTCACAGCAAATTCAAAGTCTGAGTTACAAACTACCATTGCTGGCGTCACTCAAGAACTAGCAAAGGCTGGTCTTCCACTGAGAAAGTTTAGGACAAATTGTCCAGAAATATTCGATAATTCTATGTTCTCTAAAGATAATCATGAATTTTCAAAACAATCTTCCATTTTAGGCTTGATATGGTCACCTACTAAAGATACCCTACAGTTTTCAACTGACGTCAAATTATCTCAAATAGCGACCAAGCGAGCTATACTTTCTTCTACATCTCAAATATTTGACCCATTAGGGCTTTTATCTGCATCAATTATCATTCCAAAAATGCTATTGCAAAAGCTTTGGCTGACCAAGTTAGACTGGGATGAACCAGTGCCACACCAAATTGCAAAGGATTGGAATGAATTCACTAGTAACATTATGCATCTTTCTCAGATAACGATACCTAGACATGTAACTTTAAATTCACCTAATGATATTGAAATCCATTGTTTCACTGATGCATCACAAAATGCATATGCTGCATGTTTATATGTCAAATCAAGTAATAATCTGGGTACTAAAATAAATTTACTATGCGCAAAAACAAAGGTAGCGCCTATCAAGCCAACCACAATACCAAGATTGGAATTGTGTGCCGCATTGTTGGGTGCTCGATTGCATGCAAAAGTTATACAATCTCTTCATGCTAATATCACAAAAACAACATTTTGGAGTGACTCACAAGTAGTTCTAGGGTGGATTAGAACAAAACCAAAAACTTTACATGCTTTTGTATGCAATAGAGTACAAGAAATACACGATTTAACAACACAAAATACATGGCGATACGTACCAACGGACACAAATCCAGCAGACTTGGCTTCGAGAGGAGTGCAACCTCAAAGGTTGCAGAGTGCTAGTCTGTGGTGGTCAGGTCCTCAGTTCTTGCTGCAAAGTGAAGATCAGTGGCCTCCGAATGATTTTCCTGATGTAGTCCTTCCTGAAATAAAAACAAACGTTAGTAAAACGTACGAAAATATAATTCAATTTGATAAATATTCAAATCTGACTAAACTACAAAGAATATATGCATACGTAATGAGGTTTATTAAAAATGTAAAAACAAAAACAAATAAAAATAAAGGTCTACTTACCGCGGATGAGCTGCAAACTTCACTAGTAACACTGGCCAAGCTAGCTCAGAAGGAGTCATTTTCATCAGAAATTGAAATGTTAGCTCAAAACAAATCGTTATCTTCTAAATCACACATTTTGTGTCTTAATCCATTTTTAGATAACGAAGGTGTGCTGCGAGTAGGCGGACGTATTCAAAAGGCTACTCAATGCAATTATGACAGAATACATCCCATACTAATAGATTCAAGGCACACATTTTGTAAAATTTTATTTGACAGACAACATGTCCGGCTGCTTCATTGTGGTCCACAACAATTACTAAGCTCAATTCGTGAGCAATTTTGGCCATCAGGCGGACGTGTTCTTGCTAGAAAAACTGTCAATAAATGCGTTATTTGTACTAGGATGCGAGGCAAGACAATACAACCCATAATGGGCAATCTGCCACAACCACGGGTTACACCTGCTTCTGCATTTGAGACCTGTGGTGTTGATTTTGCTGGGCCATTTAACATTTCCAGCCGAAAGGGTCGTGGTGCTAGAACTTCTAAATGCTATTTAAGTGTATTTGTGTGTTTTTCTACCAAGTCTTTACATTTGGAGGTCGTGAGCGACCTGAGCACAAATGCGTTTATTCTGTGCCTACGGAGATTCGTGGCAAGGCGAGGTGTGCCTAAAACTATTTATTGCGACAATGGCACCAACTTTGTAGGGGCAAACAACGAGCTAAAACGTATGCTTAAGTCTTGTCGTGAGCCAGTCAGTGAACTGGCTGCTAGCGAAGGCATAGAATTTCGGTTCAGTCCTGCGTACTCTCCGAATTTCGGTGGACTTTTTGAGGCAGGTGTTAAATCTGCGAAACATCATCTTAAAAGAATCGTGGGTAATTCAAATTTAACATTTGAGGAGTTAACAACCCTTTTCTGCCAAATCGAGGCTATATTAAATTCCCGACCCATAACACCATTGTCAGCTGACCCTTCTGATATCTTACCACTCACGCCTGGTCACTTTTTAATTGGTCGTCCTCTGGCTTCGCTGCCATCACCTACGACGGAGAAGATCACACCAAACCGGTACCAACATCTGGAAAGGCTGCGTCAATCCTTTTGGGACCGGTGGTCAAAGGATTACCTGTGTGAACTCCAGCAGCGTGTCAAATGGCGTACTAAAGGGCGTGAGATAACACCTGGAGAACTCGTCATCATTAAAGATGAGCATCTCCCACCAATGAAGTGGCAACTGGGTCGCATCGAAAAAACGTATCCTGGCCCCGACGGCGTTTGCAGAGTAGTAGACGTCCGGACAAGCAAGAACGTACTAAGAAGAGCAGTCTCGAGATTATGTCCTCTTCTCCCTGAGGAATCACCTTGAAAGCGAGGCTTTCAAGGGGCGGGAGGATGTTAACAACAACTACTAAATACGGCCCTGGTGCGAGTGCATCCCTGCCTTCTGCGGGGGAAATGCGCGCGCGCGGGACGGAGCAACGGCGCCGGCGGCGCAGGACAGCGCATCGCCAGGAACCATCAAGCTACCGCGGCGAACGCACGTCGCTATAAGCAATTTTTTACTGTACTAATTTAATGAAATTGAAATAGACGAATATAAGTGGAAACAGGAGCATTTAATTAATCGCCTGGAAGTCCTATCTTCAACAACTAATAACTGTAATTTGTTTCTAGTACTCGCTAGCAGCTACCGCGGCACCACTCACTTCGCTCGCTCACAGTTCTAACCTTACCTAACCTATTTGATATATTTCTGATTGTTTTTATATAAACAATGTTGAATTAGACAGTAAACTGTACAATTGTCGTTAATGTAACCTCAAATTATGCGACTGCTCAAGAGGTCTCTTTTGGATATTGAAATCTTTTTTATTATTTTATTTTAGTAGTAATTGAAAGCGAAATTCTGATAGTACTGAGTAATTTTTTCAGTGTTTACGTGTCAAACCGCGTTTGACATTATTATTGTGATATTTAATAGGTTTTAACAAAACCAAACATTTTCAGGGATGTAATAGTGCGATTGATTTTAATTGAGGATTTTTCTCGCAAAGAGGCCTTCGAAAGAAGTAAAAGACCAAGTAGCTTCATGGAGAAATATTACACATCCGTGCAAATCTTAAATAAAATCGAATGTGACACAAAAGTTGTTATTTTACTAAATTATTCATTCCTAGCTGTGCTTGTGACCCTGTCCGTGTGGAAGTTGTAAATTAACATCGTGGGCCTTACTCCCGACTGGTTCAAGCTCTGAACCAAATCGAGCTAATTTCAATTCCTAGAAAAAAGCAGTACGATTTGACACTAACTCGAATTCAAATTCGATTGATACAGCACTCGATCCAGGTGGGGTCAGGAGTAAGGCTTAGAAGTGGGTAGCTACTCTAATAACTAGCTAAATAGCGGCTAATCAACAAATAGCCATGGCTACTTCGATCAATGGCTACGATATCTGTCTACACGATAGCTAGCTATTGGCTACTGCTTCGAATAACCAACAAGTTTACGGTGTAGCGGGCAGCCGCCGCGCTGCCGTGAGCTGACCAAGTAAAAAAGCTATTGGCTATTGGTAGCTAGCTAGCGACTTTCTTTATTTTTACGATTTCTAACTTAACTTAGTAGTCAATTAGGTTTAAAATCGTTTGAGATCTATAATTTTGTTTGTACAACAAAAGAAGGGTCTTTTGTTGTAGTTTTTACTGTAATTTTATTAGTAAATTTTAAATTTTCAATGTTTTCGACAGTTAAATATGTAGTAATTAGTAATACGTAATAAATGTAAAAATACGTACGTACGAAGGAAAGTCATTTTTTTTCAACAATACAATACAAATACTATTGTACAAAAAAGAAGATAGCAACATATATGACTTATATAGAAACATGTACAATGGGCGGTCTTATCGCTCAAGGCGAATTCTTCCAGACAACCTTAGGATGGACAATATGGGCAAGTAAAGAGAGGGGTAGTACGCAGTGTAACAACATAATAGAATACATATACTACATAACATAAATACTATACATATATCTATAACAAAACTACATAAATATAAGATACAATAAACATAATAAATACAATACAATATGTCTAAATATTACATAATGTACCTGCCGGAAATTACAGTGATGATAGGTAGCGATCATTTACCAGTTTTTTGAATATAGGCAAAGATTGAGCACGCCTCACTTGTACTGGCAAAGCATTCCACAGGCGAGCAGCCTGAACTGTAAAAGAATTACCAAAGAAATTTGTGGAATGCGATGGTATCGCCAACGTGAGGTTTTCTGATGACCTTAAAAGCCTCGAATGTGTGTCACGAAGGAACACTAACTAACTAAAGGACTAACTAAAGGAACTAACTAAAGGACTAACTAAAGGAACTAACTAAAGGAGCATTCTTTGCTAAGATCATTTTTCTCTAAGGTCAATGACCTTTGAACTAGGACGTCTTAAGTATTTTTCAGTTTTCTCTCTATAACTCAAAAATTTATAATCACATTATACTCAAAATAATTTTAAAAGAGAGTTTTTACAAAGGTCTATCAACGTGGAGAATTATAAATATCTACGTTACATAGTTTAGAGATGGCAGGGGGGGGGACACATTGCAAGTCACTTTAGCTGGCTATATTTCGCAGATGGTACACCTGATAAAAAACCGGCCAAGAGCATGTCGGGCCATGCTCAGTATTATAGGGTTCCTTAAGTAGGTGTAATTACAAACGAATCAAATCGAATATTAATCATGGCTATTTTAGTTTTTGCAATAATCGGCAGCATTCGCGACTCAGAGCGTGTTGTTAGTAGCGCCATCTAGCGATAAATTCAAGAAGCCAAATTTAAGACGTTTGTCATTTCAAAGTTACTTTTTGTGATTTTTTCAAATAGAAAGTAGCTAAAGGAGCATTATTTGCTATGATAATTTTTCTCTAAGGTCAATGACCTTTGAACTAGGACGTTTTAAGTATTTTTCAGTTTTCTCTCTATAACTCAAAAAATTATAATCGCATTATACTCGAAATAATTTTAAAAGAGAGTTTTCACAAAGGTCTATCAATGTGGAAGATTATAAGTTTCTACATTGCATAGTTTAGAAATGGCAGGGGGGGGGACACATTGCAAGCCACTTTGGCGGGCTATATTTCACAGATGGTACACCTGATAAAAAAGTGGTGTATGAAACATTACCTTCATTTTAGTAGACCTATTCAATGATATCCCACACGAGGGGGTGCAGCGAAAAAAATTTTTTTTTCTCCATTTCACATGTATGGACGCCACCCCTTAAATACGGAAAAACGATTCTTTTATTCTTTTAAAATTGAGATCTATATGTAGACTATTTTTTAACAAAATTTCATTTACTTATGTTTATAACTGTAGAAGTTATTAAGCTGTAAAGGATTAGGACAGACGGACAGACGGACAGACGGACAGACGGACAGACGGACGGACATGACGAAACTATAAGGGTTCCTTGTAGGACTTCGGAACCCTAAAAAGTGCTGTATGAAACATTACCTTCATTTTAGTAGACCTATTCAATGATACCACACACGAGGGGGTGGAGCGAAAAAAATATTTTCATCCCCATTTCACATGTATGGGCGCCACCCCTAAAATACATAATCACGCATTTTTTATTCTTTTAAAATTGAGATCTATATTTAAACTATCTTTTAAAAAAATTACATGTACTTATATTTATAACTGTAGAAGTTATTAAGCTGTAAAGGATTAGGACAGACGGACAGATGGGTATACGGACAGACGGACGGACATTACGAAACTGTAAGGGTTCCTTGTAGGACTACGGAACCCTAAAAAAGGTACATATATCATTTATCGTGTACGTATCGGTCGGAGCAAAAGTTCGTTTATCGTTGAACGGGAGTAGACTCCCTGGCTGTTATAGGTATATAAAGATTGAATGTTTGAAATCTTAGTTTTTTTTTTTTTTTTTGTAGATTGCAAAATATTCTACTACCTATATTTTTCAATTTCGTTGATAGTATGGAGAACTTTGTTTCATCGATAACAGATTTAGTACATCACTAGTTACATTGACAATTAAATAGAGGGAAAGAGATAGTGTATTAAGTGCTTGCGTAAGAAAGAGATGTTTTGTGAAAGACATCAACGTGCCGTCTGCACCTTTGGTGTCCGTTGCGAATTAACCAGTATAAGATGAACTCTCATTAAATATTAAATCAGTTGAAAAATCTAATTGGATAATGACATTATTAACTTAACGATGAAATGTTATGCCGTCTTTCTGGACACTCAAAGTCTTGCTGTTTTTACAACACAATCGTACTGTGCAAGAAGTCATTATAACATTTATTTGTAAATTTTGTGTTCACTAACACGGAAGTGTCAACGGCTCACAGAAGTGGTCATAACTGATTCAAATTATTTGAGTGGCGGCTTACATACAGGATTTTTCCCTTATGTGTGATAGAAATCGGTCGCCTGTTATGTGGCGTCTAGGGGCTGTGTCGTCGCTGTCTTAAGGTAACGGGAATAGACTTGAGGGAAAGCTGCTTCTCTCACGGCCAGTTGTATGTGGCATGCTCCAGAGTAAGCGCACAGAGTAGCCTGGTATTCTAGCTCCCGAAGGAAATACAAAAAATATTGTTTACAAAGAAATACTGCGGTAGGTGCAGTATTTCGATTTCGTTGTAAAAAGATAATAATAATACCCCCGTGGTAACTTTCACCAAATCAAAGGCCGAGCTTCGTGCTCATAAAATATAACGAAATTTCATTTTATTTTCATGTTTATTTAACCTTTAAATCCCTACACTATAATAAAGATTGTTATTTTTTATAAGTATTTGAACATAATAATTGCAAAATTTAATAACGTAAAAACCCAACTAAAAATCCTATTAGAACCATTTTCGACTTCTACGCGGACGAAGTCGCAAGCAAAATCTAATATACTATAGTTTAAGTATCTATTGTTACTAGACAACAAAAAAACTATAATTAGGATGTTTTTAACTTTATACTTACGTTTTATTAAGATATCGCTCTGTTTCGAACTACCAGTGTGTATACAGTTCACACCGACACCGCTATCATGTACGAACTTCTACTAATTATTGCTTTAATTATTGTGATCTCTGTCGCGGTTTACCAGAAGCACACTAATGCAATATGCCTCTCCAGAAGAAGAGTAGAAGGCCAAACAGTGATTGTTACTGGAGGAACAGCAGGAATGGGCCTCCAAATAGCCACAGAATTAGCCCATAGAGGAGCTAGGGTCATAATCGCCTGCCCCTTCCCAGACGAAGGCAACAACGCAAGAAAACAAATAGTTGAAAGCACTACAAATGAAAACGTGGTATTCAAACTCCTGGACCTGGCTTCTTTGAAGTCTATAAGACATTTTGCTGCAGAAATCTTGAGCACTGAAGAGAGACTAGACATCTTAGTCAACAACGCTGGCATTGGGATTCCTGCAGATATCCAGACAGCCGATGGAATGAATTTCATAATGCAAGTGAACTATTACGGAGCATTCTTACTGACTCTTTTACTGCTGCCGCTTTTGAAGAAAACAGGAAAAACTGGTGAGCCCAGCAGAATACTAACAACAGCGTCACTACTTCACATGATAGGAAAAGTGGACTTACAAAATTTAAACCGAACAAACTATTACTGGTGTAAATTCCAGATTTATGGCAACAGCAAGATTTGTCTCGTCTTATTCGCAAATGAACTGACGAAAAGGTTAAAAGGCTCAAACGTTGTCGTTAATAATGTGGATCCTGGAGCAGTTGGCACTGGGCTTTTCGACTCTACAAACAAGGTGTTCGGAACAATTGTAAGAGTACTGTGTCTTATGATTTTCAAGACGCCATGGCAGGGTGCTCAGACCGCTCTACATGTTGCTTTAGACAAGAAAGCTGGTGAAGTGAGTGGAGCATACTTTAAGAACTGTGCCATGGAAGGAGCAGTGAAACGTGCGTACTGTGACAAAACTGCTAAAGCGCTTTGGGAAGAATCTGTGAGACTGGTGAAATTAACAGAAGATGAAGTAGAACAGTGCTTTGAATCATTATAGGACAAGTCTGTAGTATGTCTAGAATATGTAAAGAGAAGATACAAGTTGATTTACCATAATTAAGGTCGTTGTGGAGATGATTTGGAGAGGCCTAAGTCCAGCAGTGGACGCTTTTCGGCTGAAGTGATGATGATGAATTAAGGTATTAATGATAAATATTATACATTTTAAAATAGAGACAATAAAGTTTTTTTATTCAGGCTATAGTTTTTGGATCTTGACAATAAATTCAATCAGACAGGTTTTACTATATTGAAAAAATTCAAACACCTTTTTTTTTCTAAGAAAAAAATATTTAATCAAAGGATTTACTCGGGTTGGCATTAAAAACGGGCCGCACGAATTTGGGGTTTCTAAGAGTTGGGTCATGTAGGGATAGATTTCCCCTATCCTATGAGCTATCCTCTTGCGGAGACGCGTAATTTTTCATTGAGACGTGTATCAAGAAATCAAAAAAACTTTTTTACTTTAACTTTATATTGAATATTAAGCTCAAACCTATTAGAACTGTCATTAAGACTCTCAACCCTAGAGAACACTGTATTTAATGTTATTAAGGTTAGTCAGTCACTTTATCAGTTTTACTTTTTAGTTTTACTTAATTAAAATCGTTTCGATGCACGCAGTAATCACTCACAATGTCATTGTCTTTTACAGTGTTGCATGCTGTTTGGGATTTGATTATTTTTAGAACTAGGTTCCAAACAGGTGGTAGCCAGGTGGTGGTAATCAGTGTCATGTAACAGATATGTCATACTACGTCAAGAACTCCATGCGAACTGTCTGCCCTCCCAGAATAACAACTGTTTTTATAAACTCGGGACGTCACGCTCGCGCCTTAGCGAAGAAATACCGTGCGAAACTACGTCATGTGTTAACAAAATACTAAGGGCGAAGTTCACGGTCGTTGAATTGAAATAACCACTGTTTGCGAAATCAACCTGTTATTCAACAACAGATGTTTAACCGGGACGCGGGAATTTTCATCTTCACGACTCCTATCCTATCACTGATTTTGAAACCAAGCGTTTTCGGAATGAAAGAACGAATGATGTAACACGATTTATCAAAATGGTAACTAAATGGCTACAAAACCATGAAAAGCAAGACAATATAAAACGGTTGCATATTAGGTAACTCTTCCAAAATTAAAAGTACTTGATATAATGCTACCCTTTACATTTGACATATCTCTTTAATTTTGCAGGATAAATTATAAATATTAATGTAAACAATAAGCGTTTTATTTTGCTAACCATACACAATTTCTTTTGGAGCTATAAGGAAAGAAAAATTGCATCAACTAACAGATCTGAAATGTATCTCAGTTGAAGCGTCTTAATACAATGATCAATTTTTACTATGGCGACATCCCACAAATGTGCGGGATATTCCGGGAACCCGTCAGAACGTCCGCGTGCCCCGAAACTTGCACCAACCATCAGATCTGAAATGTAGGTATCTCAGTCGAAGCATCTCACTACGGTGATCACTTTTTACCCGACTGCGCCAGAAGGAGGGTAATGTTTTTCGAGTGTATGTATGTATGTATGTATGTATGTATGTATGTATATTTCTTTGGCACGCCCTGCAGCCTAAACGGCTTGATGGATTTTAGCTTGTGAGGTGTCGTTAGATTCGTCTTAATTGTGAGAGTGACACTGGGTATATCAAAATTATAAAAATTAAAATGGCCGCTTTTTGGCGCCAAATTACGGCTTCAAAAAATTTTTTTTTCCCTCGAAAACTATCGAGTGGGATATCAAAATAAAGGGTTTTATACATGATTTTCAAAAATATATACAACTTATATGTTTAAATGTAATTTAGAATGAGAAATGCTAAAAAACAACAAAATATTTAACGTTAAAAATGAATTTGACTTTTTAAAAAAAACATTAATAGTATGATAAATAAAAAATGATGACAAAACTAAAAAATTTCAAATAAAAAAATTAATTAACCAAAACAAAAAACCCGACTGCGTGTAAAAATAATAGAAAAGATATAAACAAGACTTATCAACACGCAGGCGGAGACTACCTATGAACTATTATGTAATTCATGACCAAAAACATACGTAGCCTCCGACTGCGTGTTGATAAGTCTTGTTTATATCTTTTCTATTATTTTTACACGCAGTCGGGTTTTTTGTTTTTGTTAATTAATTTTTTTATTACTATGGCGACATCCCTCAAATGTGCGGGATATAACGGGAAAAGTCCTATTTTCATATTAATATTTTTTTCAAAAAAATGTTTCATTTTTCATATTTATTTTGATACATATATTATTATTTCCTTTATTTCGTTACTAACCTCATTAAATACATTTTTAAATATTTTTTATAAAAAGAAAAGATTTTTTTTTTTTTATAATATAAAAAAACAGTGTTCCACCGGCATCGGGAGCAGGGTCCAAGCTACCGGTGGTTAGGGCCCCAGAAGAACCTCCTCACAATACGTGCCGTGTCGAGGAGAACCGCCTTCTGAATCTGGCCCTTGACCCAGCCACCTAACGAGAGCCTCTTAAGATGTTGGTCGAGGCTCTTGGCTATGAGACCATTGGCCGTTACGACTATAGGCACAATGATTGCTGAATCCACGTCCCACATGTCGACAACCTCGTGTTCTAAGTCCAAAAATATCTCATTTGTTTATCTGTCTCAGCTTTCACGAGATTCCCGTCATGCGGAACGGCGATATCAATAATCATTGTGCGGCACTCTAATCGATCTATCACCACTATATCAGGCTTATTGTTGATACACATCATTGTTATTATATTTATACGGACTCTTATAAACGGCCTATTTATAGATTCTTTTAAATACTTCTAGGTAGGTACCTTGAGTGGTAACTTGAATGTTAATCACTAACCACATGTGAAAAGTACGCTACAGAATATGGGCACAGATAATATAATACTGTATTATACGGTTACTGTATAATGTAAGGAAGAGTCAGTGCATTGTATTTGAGGCAGGGACCAAATATCATCAGGATGTGCCACCTATACAACTAAACGGCGTTCCACTCGAGCGAGTGGAACAATTCAAATACCTCGGACATCGAAAGGGAACGGAGGGCTCTGTCCGTGCGGGCGAATATGGTGGCCCGCAGGTTTGCACGTTGTAATTCAGACGTAAAGGTGACGCTCTTTAGAGCATTCTGTGCAACCTTCTATACGTGCAGCTTGTGAGAGAAGTATTCGCAAGCATCGTATCCGCCCTTCGAGTCCAATATAATAACGTGTTCAGAAAACTGATGGGGCTGCCTTGGCGTTGCAGTGCGTCAGGGATGTTTGCAGCGGCGCATGTAGACTGCTTCTACACTATAATAAATAAATAAATATTTTTGGACATTTTTACACAGCACCATCTAGTCCCAAACTAAGCAGAGCTTGTACTATGTGTACTTGACAATGGATATAATACTTATATACTTTTTTTTTGTAAATACATACTACTATAATGCGCAAGCGTGCAGCATCACTGGTGGCACGAGTCATGGCCAGCACCAACAGGGTTCTGAACATGATAGCTGACAGAGTGGATTGTCCATATAATATAATCCACTGCTGTCAGTTACATGTATCAAAATGTATAACTGATTACTAACACCTAGATTTAAGAAAATAAAATTGTTACTAACCCTATATCTAACCCTATATGAGTTGTTTTGCTCGAAATAAAGTTTTTCTATTCTATTCTATTCTATTCTAATCAAGTACCTAGGTACTTTGTTTATTTTTATCGATTAATTAAACACTTGACTGCAGACTAGTAGACTATACGTAATAATTACTGAACCACTGCTGGCCACGGGCCTCTTCTGAAAATGAGAAGAGTTCAGGTTTGGTTCTACCACGCTAACATACTGCAGTTTACAGGTTACATGGAACTTATAGCATAGCTGGCGAATTTTTTATTATATTTTATTGTGAGTTTTCTTACACCTTTACCTATCCCTTCAGGAATACAGGCGAGATATTATGTATGTATATTAAGTATTTTTAGTCCCAGTATTTTAAGTATTAACACAGATTACCTTATTAATGCAATATTTTTACAAGTTCATGAACGAATATATCACATTTTTTTTTTTTTTTTTTTTTTTGCTGCGAGGAGGAAACCTTCAAACCTTCAAGGCTGCCGGCCTCATGGGGGATGGAGGCCGGGGTGTGTGGGATTTTTACCCACTAAAACCCCCCCAGTGGCCGTCTACAGCACAATAAGGGGGACTCCGGGAAATTAATAAACCTCCGGAGCCCACCCTATGCTACGCCTGTAAGGCACGTCTCAAGGGAGACTAATTACTCCTAAATCATTGTTTTTAGATTGATTTGAATGCATGGATGAAACAATTCCCTGGGCAATTACGATCTTTATGTTTAATCTTGAAAGTTTTGTAATTAATTTTTCAACACACTTGCTCGTAAAATGGCTCTTATTGCACCGCTTTAAGGTTCATAATGTAGCTTATAACGGACGCGTGCTTTTTTTAATTATTAACGCACTAGTGCTTTTTAACCGACGAAAAAAGGAGGAGGTTCTCAATTCGACGCGTATATATATTTTTTTTTATGTATGACCACGCATAACTTTTTACAGAGTGGTCCGATTTTGATGATTCTTTTTTTAATGGATAGGGTATATCTCGAAGTTGGTCCCATTTAAATTTCAAAACCAAAATCGACCCTTAAGGTTAGTAAAACAGGGGATGAGTGTTTGTTCACCCACTGAATTCTTACCTGTTAACCGATTCTGTTGAAACTTGACACACATAAATATAGTTCTAGACACTACGACATAATGGAGACCTGTAGTTAGATTTTAACCACAAAAAAATGAAAAATAAAACTTTTTAACAAAAAATTGAACCGACGAAAACAGAAACTGAAAAGCGAAAAATAAATAATTATGAGTCGGCGCCAAACAACCAATCAACGAAGATCATTAAATTACTTTAAATAAATAATAAAAACAACGTCACATCAAATACAACGTGAAATTTTTAACGATAAACAATAACTTTCGAAAAATGCGTTCTCCGCTCAGCCACTTGCAACTTGCACGCACTTTGCTTGTTAAAAGTTCGTTTGGCGGCGACTCATAATTATATATTTTTCGCTTTTCAGTTTCTGTTTTCGTCGGTTCAATTTTTTGTTAAAAAGTTTTATTACTTTACAGTTTATTTTTAAATCGCAGCAAAGACTGCCTCGTTGGTCTAGTGGTTGCAAGCACGACTGCTGAGCCTGGTCCTGGGTTCGATTCCCGGGTGTGTTATTGGGTTTTTTCATTAGGAAATTCTCAGTAGCAGCCCGGAGTCTGGATTTGTGCCCGATCAATGGCAATAGGCTCGTCCCCTATTACATGGGACTATAACATAACTGGCGAAATGTGGGTGTACTATACACCTCTGCCTGCTCCTTCGGGGAAATACAGGCGTGATGTTATGTTATGTTATGCAGCAAAGAGTTGTTATGCCTTTCCAATTAAACTACAGTACCTGTACTTCAATTATTGTTAAAAACGAATTTTCGATAAATGATGTATTCAGCAAGTAATAGTTTTTTTACTGATGGGGGCGCCACATGGCTGCTACATTCGCCTTAAATGGCAATGCACTCGCCCGTGCCGTGCATGTCGTAAGTCATTTAAAATTCCAAAAGGATTGCTGATTCGTTTCCAAGGTTACAGGCAAAGTTGGAAATCTTAGTGACGGTGAGCCTATATTTTTTTTGTTTTTTTTTTTTTTTTATTCGCAATTTTTGTAACACCATAACAAAACTCATTCCAAGGGGATGTTACAAAACATAACACAAAAAGTTATAATTATAGTACTTAACAGTTTACAGTACTATTCCTTTTTCTATACACCTCTGTACTACTCCCATGAACTTGGGCAAACTATCAAAAAATATCCCAATACCTGTCCCTTCAAACCGGTATACAGCAATGATGCTGCATCACCGTATTCCAGTTTGAAGGGACAGTGGCAGAAATAGGTACTTTCATACGTCATTTCATGAATCAGTCAACTATACAACGTGTTATTGAAATAACTGAAAACCTCTTAAGGGGTCATTGTACTCATCAGTATGAACAACTTTTACTCTGGGACCAACCCTGAAATAGCGACAAAGTAATCATCTGCTCCATAAATCAGAATCATCATCAGAATCGATATTCATACGTAAGGACACAAATCATTTGGAAAAACTCTTTAGTAAAAATAATAAAAATAAATATTAAATCATTATTGAAAGTGATATCATCATTTCAGCCGTAAAACGTCCACTGCTGGACAAAGGCCTCCCCCAAAGGGAGGGGGGGAAATGCCATAATCGCCACGCTTGGCAGACGGGTTGGCGATATAATCACTTTCAATTCACAATTAATAATGATTTAATATTTAATTTTATTATTTTTATTAAAAAGTGTTTCCAAATGAGTTGTGTCCTTACGCATGATTATATTGATTCCGCTATCGCAGCTCACAGGAACAACAGGGTTTTTGTTACATATTGTATTTTATCGATTTATCTGAACATAGTGAACAGTTTTTATAGGTTTCATAGTAAAATAGCGGGAAATCGTAGTTTAAAAAAGTTAGTAAATAGAAAGAGGCGTGGCCACGCCTAAGGTCAAGTTTGGCAGTTATAAATAAATATTATAAATGTCTTTGGGGCATTATTACACAGCACTATCTAGTCCCAAACTAAGCAGAGCTTGTACCATGGGTACTAGACAATGGATATAATACTTATATACTTGAATTCTGTTTGACATTTCGACCGAGTGCACTTGAGAGGTTATTGCACAGATTTGACTTTTACCGCCGTAGAAGGGTTATTGTTAGATTATAATTTAGAGAAGCTTCAACCTACAAACACAACAACATTTTTAGAACATTTTTGTGTGGAATTAGAGATTTAGGTAGGTATAATATATCTATCCCTATATCTTCTCATGGGTGTCGTAAAAGGCGACTAAGGGATTCACCAGAGGATGGGCAGCAGCGTTCCCAACCAACTGCGATGGCCAACCAGCCTGCCAAGCGTGGCGATTATGGCATATCCCCCCCTTTGGAGGAGGCATGTGTCCAGCAGTTGACGTCTTTTTGCTGAAATGATGATGATGATGAATAGATTTAGGTAGTAGGTATGACTGAAGGAAAAACAAAATATACTTAGATTTTAATACATGATAATTTAATTTTATGTATATATTGTTTCTTAACAACAACAAAAAAAAATATAATGAGGACCAGTTTATAACCTTCTATACATACAGTTTTAATAAGGCGTCCCTCAACTTCGAAACACAGTGTGTTCACAGTCCGCGCCGACACCGGTACTATGTACGGATTTCTGCTTATTATTGCCATCATTATCATAATCGCGCTCTCTGTCGCGGTTTACCAGAAGAATACTAACGCAATATGCCTCTCCAGAAGAAGACTAGAAGGTCAAACAGTTCTAGTGACCGGAGGAACAACAGGAATGGGTCTCCATATCGCCACAGATTTAGCACACAGAGGAGCTAGGGTCATAATCGCCTGCCCCTTCCCAGACGAAGGCGACAATGCAAGGAAACAAATAATTGAAGAAACAGAAAATAAAAACGTGGTATTCAAACTCTTGGACCTAGCTTCTTTAAAGTCTATAAGACATTTCGCTGCAGACATCTTGAGCACTGAAGACAGACTAGACATATTAATCAACAACGCTGGCATTGGGATTCCTGCAGATTTCCAGACAGCCGATGGAATGAATTTCATAATGCAAGTGAACTATTACGGAGCATTCTTACTGACTCTTTTACTGCTGCCACTTTTAAAGAAGACAGGAAAAACTGGTGAGCCCAGTAGAATACTGACAACAGCGTCAGTTCTCCACATGGCTGGAAAAGTGGACGTACAAAATTTAAACCGAACAAACTATTGGTTCAAAGTCCAAATTTATGGCAACAGCAAGATTTGTCTCGTCTTGTTCGCAAATGAACTGACGAAAAGGTTAAAAGGTTCAAACGTTGTCATTAATAACGTAGATCCTGGAGCAGTTGGCACTAGGATCTTCGACTCTACAAACAAGGTGTTTGGAACAATTTTAACAGTTTCGTGTCTTATGTTTTTCAAGACGCCATGGCAGGGTGCTCAAACGGCTCTGCATGTTGCTTTAGACAACAAAGCAGGTGAAGTGAGTGGGGCATACTTCAAGAACTGTGCCATCGAAGGAGCAGTGAAACGTGCGTACTGTGAAAAAACTGCTAAAGTGCTTTGGGAGGAATCTGTGAGACTAGTGAAATTAACAGAAGATGAATTAGAACAGTGCTTTAAATCATTATAGGACAATAAAATTCTGTAGTTTATCTAGAATATGTAAAGATACAAGTTGATTTAGCATAATGGAGGTATTATTAATGTTTGTGGATTTTTATTAAATAAATGTTTCTTAGTTTTTTTTTTCATTTCATCTTAAAGTAAAATACAATCAAACAGACAGGTTTTACCACAATTTTTGGATGAAATAAAGAAAACTTTTTCATTCTTATGGGCCAAGTTTTATTTTATTTTATTACGAGTTAGTTTGTGATTAAAAAGAGTAGTAGTAGTGGAGCTTCTTGTGAAAAAGTTCGTTCGTGGAAGTATTACCACCGTTCTTACTTCTATCGCCAAACAGTGATGCTTGCATCGTCGTGTACCAGTACGAAGGGTACGGGTGCCGGTGACATTACAATCACATTAGACTTTCCATCTTCATGTCTCAGTTGGCGAACTAACTTGCAGTATCATTTATGCAACAACCTAGTAAAATAAAATAAATCTTTATCGTTTCAGCCAAAAGACGTTGACTGCTTGACGTAGGCCTCCCCGAAGTGTCGCCACAATGACCTTTTTTTTTTTTTTTTTTTTTTTCGAATGGGCTCTCGCAGATGGGACCGAAGTCCCATTTCTGCTTAACCGGACTTAGTTGGCGGAGAGTCCCATGTGGGACTCCATTCGCCGAAGGTTTTTTCCCTACATACTTACAAACTAGATGCGCGCGGCATCAATACCGCGCGTAATCGGGCGGGCGCCCCCCGAGGGGGGGGCTCGAACCTCGCTAGGGCAATTGCAGGGGGACCCCGCAGTTCCTATGTCCCCCTAGCAGCCGTTGCTGCATCGAATTGGTTACCTCGAAAGTAGCGGACTTTCGGTCCCTATCGGGTGACGTGCTAAACGCCGTGAAGCGGCAAGCCTCGCCGGCGAGGCTAAGACCTACCTAGAAAACCTAACCAGTGGCTACGCAATAGCCTGCTCCTAGGAACTACTCTAGAGCATAGGGCCGGTCTCGCGTGACGAGATTATCTCCGGTTGCTTACACCGTGAGGGCGTCCCCAGGGGGGAGCTCGGACCTCGACTCAGGGTGCAGCAGGGGGACCCCGCCACTGATCCCCCCAGCAGCCGGTGCTGCGTCGGCATGTGTTACTGTTTCTCGAGAGTCGGACTCTCGGATTCTGTGTGTGTGTCGCGTCGGTCCTCGCCGGCGGGGACGATATTTTGGACGACGGCGTCGGAGTGTGCTTGTACTTTTATCTGACTCCTGGAGGAGTGTAATAGCGTCATCGGGCTCAATGAGTGTGTGTCTGGGACGTCGGGTTTTGCTAATAGCAGATGGCTGGTAGACGGTGGCCGCCACGACCAAGGGGTTGGGGTTCTTGGGAGCGGAATCGAAATAGCGTTTTGAGACACGCTTGAAAAACTGCTTGATGGTCGGCAGTTTGAGGTCTAGGTGGAGGTCGACGTTGCGTACGTACCAGGGGGCGCCTACGGCCCTTCGCATGAAACGGTTTTGGAGGGTTTGGAGTAAGTGAATTCTCACCGGCTTAACGTGTGCGAACACAACGCTAGCATAGGCGAGTATGGGGCGGATACAGGTGGTGTATATCCTTACTTTGAGAGGAGTGGGCAACTTACTGTGCGCATTGAGTAGGGGGTGGAGACGTCCGAGGACGAAGGCGGCACGGTTTTTCACCTTGCGGATATGCGATCTGAAAGTCAGTCTACGGTCAAGGATCACGCCAAGGTATTTGGCTTCTCGCTGCCATGGGATCTGTTTTCCGAACATTGAGACTGGTACGCTTAATTCTTTACGATACTGTGACAGGGGTCTCTTATCGAAGAGGACCGCTGCACTTTTTTCCGGATTTACTTCGATTCTCCATTTCCGGAACCATTCACCTAGGGTGTTGGCCGCGGATTGGAGGGTACGAGAAATGGCGACATGGGTCATGCCGGAGTAATAGATTGCCGTGTCGTCGGCGAAAAGGGCCATACGGGCTGCACCGCATTTTGGAATATCGCTGGTGTACAGCGTGAACAGTAGGGGGGAGAGCACGGAGCCTTGTGGCACACCGGCGTGAATGGGATGGGGGGAGGAGAGAGCCCCTTCTATGCGATAGCGAAAGGTACGATTCGATAAGTAGTCTCGGATGATGAGCACGAGACGATGTGGCACATTCATAGTGTACAGCTTGTATAATAAGCCGTTGTGCCACACTTTATCGAAAGCCTTTGCTACGTCGAAAAAGAGAGTGCCGGTCATTTGACCGCGTACGAAGCCTGCACTGATGTGTTCTACAATGCGGTGCAGTTGATTAACGCAGCAGTGCTTTGTACGAAAGCCAAACTGCTCGTCGGGAAGGAGTTTATTTGAGTCGGCGAAATCTTTGAGTCGCTTATAAATAAGCTTCTCGTAGATTTTACCGAAGACATTGAGGAGACTAATCGGCCGGTAACTACTCGGCTCGGCTTTGGGTTTGCCCGGTTTGGAAATACCGATTACCGTAGCTTGCTTCCAAGCCTGGGGAAAGATGTTATTTTTAAATGCCGCATTGAAGATGACGGTCATTAGAGCGATTAGGGTGGCAGGGAAACGTTTCAACACCTTATTGGTGATGCCGTCTGCGCCGGGGGCTTTTTTGGGCTTAAGATCCTTGACTATAGAAAGAACTTCGTCAGGGGTGATCGGTGGGAGCGGGTCATCAGGGTCATCTAATGGGGGGGGGGGGGAGGGCTGACCTACGCTCTACTTCTGAGTTTACCTTGTCAAGGTGGGATTGGCTTACGGGAAGCGTACTGAGAGTGCATTGGGACTCCAAGCTGTCGGCTAAGCATTCGGCTTTTTCGTCATCATCAAAGGCCGGCCTTTGATTGGGTCGATTTAGGGGGGGCATAGCTGCCGTGGACTCGCATTTGAGTTTGCGTTGAAGTGCCCAGAAGGCTGAATGAGACGGTTGGATTTCACTGACTTCCTTGTCCCAGCGATCCTCCCGTACCTGAGCTACACGTCTTTTTACAGTATTCTGCAAAGAGCGCATATGGGCACGGTTGGCTTCGTTGGGAAAAGCGTCATAGGCACGGATGGCCGCGTTCCTCTCGGTCCTCAACTCATTAACATCGTCCGGCAGTTTCAAACGCTGGTCATCCAGCATCGGAACCTGCCGTGAGCATTCGCCCACTACGGACTGCACATGGTTGGTGAGCGAGGTGATCGCGGCCACCGTATCCGCGACTGTCTCAATGGAGTCAGGGATTGAATCTAGTTGGGGGGATGAGGTAGACTTGAGGCGGTCCTCTAGTCTCCTCCAATCGGTTATCGTTTTAGTTAAGGGTGGAGTACCGGGATCCGAGGGACCACCTCGGGGACCCAGTTGAATGATGACAGGTCGGTGATCTGAGACTAATTCTTGAATTACCTCGATAGAGCGAATACCGAGGTTTACGCGCTTTAAGAGGGCTATATCTAGGATGTCGGGCCGTTGCCCTACTGTATCGGGAAAGTGAGTGGGACGCATCGGGGCGATGACGTCAAAGGAAAGTTTGTCGCTAAGTGCTTCTAATTGAACACCAGCGGTGTTATTGGAGACACAGCTCCAAGAGCGATGTTTGGCGTTTAGATCGCCTGCTATAATTACAGAGTTACTAAGATCGAGTAAGGATTTGAGGTCGTCCTCGAGCAGACTCGCGGGTTTGTTTGAGGATCTATAGGCCGAGACTATGGTGATGGGCTGGTGCCCTGTCATGCCTAGGCGACAGATTGAAGCCTCCAGGCATGCTAGCTCTGATCGCCGAGGCACTTTACGCACCTGGGCTTTGCGTAGCAGTTACGCTGGGAATGACCATAAAGCTGGCAACGGTGACATTGACCAGGCTGGTTAGATTTATGGGGGCGCTCGACCGTAATGCCTGATAGGTGGCATACGGTCTTTATGTTATATATTGCCTTAGAGTTTTCGCTGGGGTGGCAGATGGCGAGGACCATGTTATAGGGGTCTCCGTGCTTTCCACGGAACATTCGGTGGGTCTCTTTAACGGGGATTCCTTGGTATTTGAGGTCGTTAAATACTTCCTCGCATATTACTTCCGTAGGGATCCCTCGGATTACGACTCTAAGGAGACGGTCCTCCGGTAGGGCGTAGGTGTGGAAGGACACCTTGCGATCGCGTAGCAGCCTGGTAAGGTTGCGGTAATCGGTGGGGGTGGGGACAATGACTTTTATGCCCTGCTGTGTAGCGCGGGCACTGGTGAAGTTTATTTTAAAATCGTTGCACCAGTCAGAGATCCTGGTCCAGTATGCCTTATCCTGGATGAATAAGGGAGGCGGGTTGGGTACCTTCGTCTGGGAAGATGAGGTAAGGACATGAGGGGAGGAGGGCCTGTTATCCTGCGAGGAGGAGTAAGAGGCGGGACGGGGGGTAGGGGCCGGGGCAGAGTTAGCCTCGGAAAGCTTTAGAGATTTGGAGGCAAGAGCTTCGGCCTTGTTTGTTTTACGGCCGCGTTTTTTGCCTTTACCCACAACCGTGGTAAAGGCACCGGCCTCGTCTGATTGGACCTCACTGTCCGAGGACATTTCTTGGTCTGATGGAACCGGGGAAAAATCGGGGTTTTGAGTGGGGGCTGGGGTGGGGAGAGGTGAGGGGGTACGGTCCTTATGGTCCAGGCTGGCTGAACGCCTAGGTGGACCACGCGGAGACCTCGGTCTCTCCTCATCGCTGTCGGGACGGCGGGCGGGGCGCCTTTGTTTCCTTATGGAATTTAAGGGTGGGGGGATAGGGGGCGACTCTGGAGAGTCGGGGACATCGGATGGTTGCGGATTGGCTACCTCATCGTCAGCAAAGAGGTTGCCATAGTTGGCTAGAAAATTGGGGTCCTTGAGGAGGACGTTTTTTAAGATGCTCAGGAACTTGGCATCAGACACCATCGTACAGATGATGACTAAGCCAAGCCTAGCAACAATGAGAGGGGAGAAAAAATTAGTGGCGTACTACCATGGGGGTTTGCTCCTCGGGTGGGTGTTCCCGGGAGTGTGTTCAAACCCTCCCCGTCGGGTATAGACGGGGAGGTTGTGTGCCTACTGGTGAGCCCTAAGCTTGCTCTCCTGTTTGCCAGTCTCAATGTGCAAACAGGTCCCTAAGTCTCTAGTGTGCAATGGGTGTTAACCCCTAGAGAATGCTAGATAGGACGAAACGGGGGTAAGCTAGGGAAGACTAGGAGATCCCCCAAGGCCTTCTGGTCCTAGCTTCTTCCAATTTTGCTTTGCCCTTAAGGAGCGCAGCTGGCGTGTCGGGTCAACGCCCCTCGGTTTGTTATCACCGTTAGGTATCCACCGAGAACCACAGTAAATAAGTGGGTTTTTCCTGAAGGGTCACTACGTTTTTGACGAAACTCTGTCTAAAGAGACAAAAGCGCGCCCGCTGTCTTGAAAAAGACAGCGAATGTGCTTATCGGGCTGCAGTCGGCGGGGCGACTGCGGAGGGCGCTACGGTGAGCCGTAGCGAAAAATATTCGGGCACGAAACTCGGCACGAAAGGACGGAGCGCGAGCAACACGACCTCTCGGGGCGAGCGTCAGAGCGTGAATGAATGAATTGTGGTCGTGCAGGGGATACCGTATAGTAAATAGTCCCAACCCCAATAACAAAAAAGTTATTAAGGGTGAAAGTAATAAAAATCCCCTGACACGGCCAATTTTGCACAGAAAACCAAAACCTATGGATAATCTATGACACCTAGAATGATGAGTCATAGATCATTAGATAGCCTAGATTTTTGCCTATCCATAGGTTTTGGTTTCATAGAACAGAGACAAATAGATACATAGATACAGACAGAAATGTAAATATAAATAGAATAAATAAAGTTGTAAATGGCTTGAGGCGCCTGCGGCTCTCGTGCCGGTAAAGTTTAGTGCCGCGTTAGTAAACACAGTTTCAATAGAATTCGTAGCAAGTTACCAATAGAATAGATACCTATACAGGTATATAGTGATACCTAGCTATGCTTGTCTATAGGACAGAATAGAAAGGGCAGTATAGCTAGGTATGTAGCAAATCTACCATATAGTCAAGCCTTCAAAACAAATGGAGTGGTCAAGATCATTCACGCTCTGACACTCGCCCTGAGAGGTCGTGCTGCTCCCGCTCCGTCCTTTCGTGCCGAGTTTCGTGCCCGAATATTTTTCGCTACGGCTCACCGTAGCGCCCTCCGCAGTCGCCCCGCCGACTGCAGCCCGATAAGCACATTCGCTGTCTTTTTCAAGACAGCGGGCGCGCTTTTGTCTCTGTCTGAGGAAGTCAGTCAAAAACGTTGTGTCCCTTCAGGAAAAACCCACTTATTTACTGTGGTTCTCGGTGGATACCTAACGGTGATAACAAACCGAGGGGCGTTGACCCGACACGCCAGCTGCGCTCCTTAAGGGCAAAGCAAAATTGGAAGAAGCTAGGGCCAGAAGGCCTTGGGGGATCTCCTAGTCTTCCCTAGCTTACCCCCGTTTCGTCCTATCTAGCATTCTCTAGGGGTTTACACCCATTGCACACTAGAGACTTAGGGACCTGTTTGCACATTAAGACTGGCAAACAGGAGTGCAAGCTTAGGGCTCACCAGTAGGCACACAACCTCCCCGTCTATACCCGACGGGGAGGGTTTGAACACACTCCCGGGAACACCCACCCGAGGAGCAAACCCCCATGTTAGTACGCCACTAATTTTCTCCCCCTCTCATTGTTGCTAGGCTTGGCTTAGTCATCATCTATATGATGGTGTCTGATGCCGAGTTCCTCAGCATCTTAAAAAACGTCCTCTTCAAGGACCCTACCTTTATCGCCAACTATGGCGACCTGTTTGGCAGCGCTTTTGCCGCCAAACAACCTGACGTCCCCGACTCTCCAGAGTCGCCCGATACCCCCCCACCCCTAAGGAGGAATAGGCGCCCCGCCCGTTCCGACAGTGATGAGGAGAGGCCGAGGTCTCCGCGTGGTCCGCCTAGGCGTTCAGCCAGCCTGGACCATAAGGACCGTACCCCCTCACCTCTCCCCACCCCAGCCCCCACTCAATACCCTGATCGCTCCCCAATCCCATCAGACCAAGAGATGTCTTCGGACAGTGAGGTCAACTCAGACGAGGCCGGTGCCTTTACCACGGTAGTGGGCAAAGGTAAAAAACGCAGCCGGAAAACAAACAAGGCCGAGGCTCTCGCCTCAAAATCTTTAAAACTTTCCGAGGCAAAATCTGCCCCGGCCCCTACCCCCCGTCCCGCCTCTCACTCCTCCTCGCAGGATAACAGGCCCCCCTCCCCTCAGGAACATACCTCACCTTCCCAGAAGAAGGTGCCCATCCCGCCTCCCTTATTCATCCAGGATAAGGCATATTGGACCAGGATATCCGACTGGTGCAATCAAAATAAGATTAATTTCACTAGTGCCCGCCCCACACAGCAGGGCATTAAAGTAGTTGTCCCCACCCCCACTGATTACCGCAACCTTACCAGGTTGCTACGCGAGCGTGGTGTGTCTTTTCACACCTACGCACTCCCAGAGGACCGACTCCTTAGAGTTGTGATCCGAGGGATTCCGTCCGAAGTCAGCTGCACGGAAGTGCACGCCGACCTCGATCGTCAAGGGATCCCGGTTGCTATAACCCACCGTATGTTCCGTGGTAAGCACGGTGAACCCTACAACATGGTCCTTGTCATTTGTCACCCTGGCGAAAACGCCAAAAACATCTACAATATAAAGACCGTATGCAATTTATCAGGCATCACGGTCGAGCGCCCCCACAAGTCAAACCAGCCTGGTCAATGCCACCGTTGCCAGCTGTATGGTCACTCCCAGCGTAACTGCTACGCAAAGCCCAGGTGCGTTAAGTGCCTAGGCGATCACGGGACTACCGAGTGCGAGCGTCCCAAGGAGAGGGACCAGTGCACGGAGCCCCCTAGCTGTGTCCTTTGCCGTAAAGCCGGGCATCCAGCAAACTATCGCGGATGCCCCAAAGCCCCCAAAATGCGCAACGCCAAAACGGCAAAACGCGCCTCCGACCGCGTTGCGAGGGAAGCCCCCTCCTACGCAGCCCCCTTCCATTACCAACCACCAAACCCTAGAGGCCCACTCGGGCCCTCCCCTAATTTCCACGGCCCACTCGGGCCCAACCCCTGGTTTAAGGGTAATCAAAAGCCCCAATACCCACCTCTTCCGACCTCTCGTCTCGCGCCCCCGGCCTCAGAGCCCCCCGCGCTGATGAACTTACCCATCCCCGCACCTTCTCTCAGGCCCAAAACTGCACCAGCAGCTAAAGCCCCCCCCCCATGAGAACCCCCCCTCCGGTAAACTACCCCGGCCTTCTGCCGAGAGAACACCTCGAACCCCAGTCAGGGGAAACCCGTATTGACGCCTACTCTAGACTTTGGGCCTTTACCCAAGGCATCCACGAGCAGCGCCTTCAGGTACTTACCAAGTACCAAGACATCTATAGAATACTTAATTCCAATTATAATGTATAATACGGCCCCACCCAAAAGATTCAAACCCCGTTCCCTAAATTTAGGCTTCTTTAATGCCAGAGGCATTAGTGGTCAACGCGATGACGTAGCTGTCTTCTTGCGTGAGCACCAACTTGACATATTACTCGTTCAAGAGTCCTTTCTCAAGCCCCACTGTCGTAATCCCAACATAGCCAATTATAGGCTGATTAGAAACGACAGAACGTACACCGCACTAGGCGGAACGCTAATCTATTACCGCAATTCTTTATATTGCATCCCCATTGACCCCCCAGAGCTAGCATGCCTGGAGGCTTCAATCTGTCGCCTAGGCATGACAGGGCACCAGCCCATCACCATAGTTTCGGCCTATAGGTCCTCAAACAAACCCGCGAGTCTGCTCGAGGACGACCTAAAATCCTTACTCGATCTTAGTAATTCTGTAATTATAGCAGGCGATCTAAACGCCAAACATTGCTCATGGAGCTGTGTCTCCAATAACACCGCTGGTGTTCAATTAGAAGCACTTAGCGACAGACTTTCCTTTGACGTCATCGCCCCGATGCGTCCCACTCACTTTCCCGACACAGTAGGGCAACGGCCCGACATCCTAGATATAGCCCTCTTAAAGCGCGTAAACCTCGGTATTCGCTCTATCGAGGTAATTCAAGAATTAGACTCAGATCACCGACCTGTGATCATTCAACTGGGTCCCCGAGGTGGTCCCTCGGATCCCGGTACTCCACCCTTAACTAAAACAATAACCGATTGGAGGAGACTTGAGGACCGCCTCAAATCTACCTCATCCCCCCAACTAGATTCAATCCCTGACTCCATCGAGACAGTCGCGGATACGGTGGCCGCGATCACCTCGCTCACCAACCATGTACAGTCCGTAGTGGGCGAATGCTCACGGCAGGTTCCGATGCTGGATGACCAGCGTCTGAAACTGCCGGACGATGTAAATGAGTTGAGGACCGAGAGGAACGCGGCCATCCGTGCCTATGACGCTTTTCCCAACGAAGCCAACCGTGCCCATATGCGCTCTTTGCAGAATACTGTAAAAAGACGTGTAGCTCAGGTACGGGAGGATCGCTGGGACAAGGAAGTCAGCGAAATCCAACCGTCTCATTTAGCCTTCTGGGCACTTCAACGCAAACTCAAATGCGAGACCACGGCAGCTATGCCCGCCCTAAATCGACCCAATCAAAGGCCGGCCTTTGATGATGACGAAAAAGCCGAATGCTTAGCCGACAGCTTGGAGTCTCAGTGCACTCTCAGTACGCTTCCCGTAAGCCAAACCCACCTTGACAAGGTTAATTCAGAAGTAGAGCGTAGGTCAGCCCTCCCCCCCCCCCAATAGATGACCCTGATGACCCGCTCCCACCGATCACCCCTGACGAAGTTCTCTCTATAGTCAAGGATCTTAAGCCCAAAAAAGCCCCCGGCGCAGACGGCATCACCAATAAGGTGTTGAAACGTTTCCCTGCCACCCTAATCGCTCTAATGACCGTCATCTTCAATGCGGCATTTAAAAACAACATCTTTCCCCAGGCTTGGAAACAGGCTACGGTAATCGGTATTTCCAAACCGGGCAAACCAAAAGCCGAGCCGAGTAGTTACCGGCCGATTAGTCTCCTCAATGTCTTCGGTAAAATCTACGAGAAGCTTATTTATAAGCGACTCAAAGATTTCGCCGACTCAAATAAACTCCTTCCCGACGAGCAGTTTGGCTTTCGTACAAAGCACTGCTGCGTTAATCAACTGCACCGCATTGTAGAACACATCAGTGCAGGCTTCGTACGCGGTCAAATGACCGGTACTCTCTTTTTCGACGTAGCAAAGGCTTTCGATAAAGTGTGGCACAACGGCTTATTATATAAGCTGTACACTATGAATGTGCCACATCGTCTCGTGCTCATCATCCGAGACTACTTATCGAATCGTACCTTTTGCTATCGCATAGAAGGGGCTCTCTCCTCCCCCCATCCCATTCACGCCGGTGTGCCACAAGGCTCCGTGCTCTCCCCCCTACTGTTCACGCTGTACACCAGCGATATTCCAAAATGCGGTGCAGCCCGTATTGCCCTTTTCGCCGACGACACGGCAATCTATTACTCCGGCAGGAGCCATGTCGCTATTTCTCGTACCCTCCAATCCGCGGCCAACACCCTAGGTGACTAGTTCCGGAAATGGAGAATCGAAGTCAATCCCGAAAAAAGTGCAGCGGTCCTCTTCGATAAGAGACCCCTGTCACAGTATCGTAAAGAATTAAGCGTACCAGTCTCAATGTTCGGAAAACAGATCCCATGGCAACGAGAAGCCAAATACCTTGGCGTGATCCTTGACCGTAGACTGACTTTCAGACCGCATATCCGCAAGGTGAAAAACCGTGCCGCCTTCGTCCTCGGACGTCTCCACCCCCTACTCAATGCGCACAGTAAGTTGCCCACTCCTCTCAAAGTAAGGATATACACCACCTGTATCCGCCCCATACTCGCCTATGCTAGCGTTGTGTTCGCACACGTTAAGCCGGTGAGAATTCACATACTCCAAACCCTCCAAAACCGTTTCATGCGAAGGGCCGTAGGCGCCCCCTGGTACGTACGCAATGTCGACCTCCACCTAGACCTCAAACTGCCGACCATCAAGCAGTTTTTCAAGCGTGTCTCAAAACGCTATTTCGATTCCGCTCCCAAGCACCCCAACCCCTTGGTCGTGGCGGCCACCGTCTACCAGCCATCTGCTATTAGCAAAACCCGACGTCCCAGACACACACTCATTGAGCCCGATGACGCTATTACACTCCTCCAGGAGTCAGATAAAAGTACAAGCACACTCCGACGCCGTCGTCCAAAATATCGTCCCCGCCGGCGAGGACCGACGCGACACACACACAGAATCCGAGAGTCCGACTCTCGAGAAACAGAAACACATGCCGACGCAGCACCGGCTGCTGGGGGGATCAGTGGCGGGGTCCCCCTGCTGCACCCTGAGTCGAGGTCCGAGCTCCCCCCTGGGGACGCCCTCACGGTGTAAGCAACCGGAGATAATCTCGTCACGCGAGACCGGCCCTATGCTCTAGAGTAGTTCCTAGGAGCAGGCTATTGCGTAGCCACTGGTTAGGTTTTCTAGGTAGGTCTTAGCCTCGCCGGCGAGGCTTGCTGCTTCACGGCGTTTAGCACGTCACCCGATAGGGACCGAAAGTCCGCTACTTTCGAGGAAACCAATTCGATGCAGCAACGGCTGCTAGGGGGACATAGGAACTGCGGGGTCCCCCTGCAATGCCCCAGCGAGGTTCGAGCCCCCCCCTCGGGGGGCGCCCGCTTACGCGCGGTATTGATGCCGCGCGCATCTAGTTTGTAAGTATGTAGGGAAAAAACCTTCGGCGAATGGAGTCCCACATGGGACTCTCCGCCAACTAAGTCCGGTTAAGCAGAAATGGGACTTCGGTCCCACCTGCGAGAGCCCATTCGAAAAAAAAAAAAAAAAAAAAAAAAAAAAATCAAATGGAGTAAGCAGAGGCCTCAAGCTCTTCATGAACAGTCAAGTCGGTGTTTTCATTTCCTGAAAAAATTCTCCCGGTGTTCCCGAAATAATCCTTCAGTTCGGCGTGGGAAGTCAACCTATAGGTACAGGGCGTCAGCGGCTCATACACACGGTATCGAGTTCCGCCCGTCCGGTACAATTATCATACACGTCACTGATTATGTTTTGTTCATTATTATTCTATTTGTGTACTGACTTTTCATGCCTCATAATTCTTAAAGAATTATGAGGCATGAAAAGTCAGTATATATATGTTATAAATAAATTAACATAATATTATTTACCTATAAGTATTGTATTTCGGTGTTAGTTTTGCTTGTTATTTTCAAGGTACTTTGAGCTCATTAGATTTGTATAACACACATAGTACATACACTTGGCAGCCTTTATACGGCGAAACGATGCGTTGATATCTTTTATTAGGTACATAAAGTAATTATAAGGAATCCCGTAACACATGGAAAATCTATCCTAACGAGGACCTGAATACACTCTTGTCCGGAAAAGCTGCCCATCTGGGGACGTTTATACACTCTGTCTGGAAAAGCTACCAATCTGGGGACGTTTGTGTGAAGATTAACACATAAGTCCCCCCAAAGTACTAAAAACATGACTGAAGTGTAAAACGTAGTGTGTATGAATTTTAAGTGGCGCCGGACACACACTGTCGGAGTGTATGCATGAATAATGACTACCAAACCGAGGTTTGACTAAGTTTTCCTTATTAAGTATACAGGAAGACTCAAAATCGCGCGTAGAATACGATTCAGTGGTCAGGTCGATCCGAGGACGTACCAAAAAGTCCCCCCTTTGAAAACGTCCTCGGATGTGCCTTGTGTATCCATACGCACGTCCCCACAAGGTACTTAAAACAAACACACAACTCACATACACATACCACACACATGCATGCCACCCTGAACTCAAATTATTTTTATTACTACAATTTTTTTATTATTTCTTTACTCTTCTACTACACGTACAAAATAATATTACTTGAAACTTTTGTTTCAAAATTAATTATTGATTATATTTTTCCATATTGCAATCTCTGGTACATTGATAACTCTTTTTCGATTGTATTGTATTTTTGTCAGATTAAAATTGTTGGGGGACCTGGGGTCTGATTCACAAACGTTCGAAAAGTTTCCGTTTCCAAAGTAAAATTTAACCGGCAAATGAAACATAACTACCACTTCCTGCGACCATAAACGCTGCAAAGCATTCGAAAGGTCAGGAAAACCAATTTTAATAATAAAACACAATGTAATCCGGTTAAACTAGTTTTATTAAGAAACAAAACGATTTGAGAACCGAACGGATTCGGAAACGCAAAGCGATATTTACGGAAACTCTTCCGAGAGCCATTTGTTGTAGGAAAGAACTCGATGTAAAATTAAAGAACTATGAATACCGTTTCCGAATCCGTTCGATTCTCAAATCGTTTTGTTTCCTAATAAAACTAGTTTAACCGGATTACATCACGTATTATTATTAAAATTGGTTTTCCTGAGATTTCGAATGCTTTGCACCGTTCGTGGTCGCAAAAAGTGATCGTTTTGTTCCGTTTTCCGGTCAAATTTCACATCGGAAACGGAAACTTTTCGAACGTTTGTGAATAGTACCGCTGGTGTCCTATAATACAAGCTCCGGCTTAGTTTAGGCACCAGTCTCCCACAAATAAATTCTTTATACCTGTGTAAATGCACAACCTTAAATAGCTCAAATGTATTAGTCTAAGATTTTATTTGTGGAATAGAAAATAAACGTCTTTACTTACTTATCTACTGTCTAATACTACGGGAACGCATATCTCCAGTTTTCCGCTACCAATACATAAATGCGCAATCACGCCCAGCATGTTTCTAGCATTGAATGCAAAAAAAAAAAATATTAATTAACAAAAACAAAAAACCCGACTGCGTGTAAAAATAACAGAAAAGATATAAACAAGACTTATCAACACGCAGTCGGAGGCTACGTATGTTTTTCTTCATGAATTACATAATAGTTCATAGGTAGCCTCCGCCTGCGTGTTGATAAGTCTTGTTTATATCTTTTCTGTTATTTTTACACGCAGTCGGGTTTTTTGTTTTTGTTAATTAATTTTTTTATTTGATTTTTTTTAGTTTTGTCATGTTTTATTTATCATACTATACTATTAATGTTTTTTTATTAAAGTCAAATTCATTTTTAACATTGAATATTTTGTTGTTTTTTTGAAATATACATACATACATACATACATACACTCGAAAAACATAACCCTCCTTCTGGCGCAGTCGGGTAATAAGCTTATATTTTTCGGCGGATGGAGTAACGGGATTCTCCGCCACCTGCCCGGTTAAGCAGTTAGGGTATCCATTTTGGGAACCAAAAGGGGGAGAGTCAATTCGAAAAAAAAAAAAAGATGAATATATGTATGTATGTATTACACCTTTTTAAGCAAATGGTGGGCGTCGAGACCACTTCAAAGATTAGGTGTGGCGATAAAATCTCAAAATCTCAAAATCTATTATAATGTGAACAATGTTTATGGTCATAGACACTTGACGTTTTGGAATGTACAGTCGACCACACGTCAGTGGTAACACTCAAATTACGATAATCGCCCTTACGGCTTTAAAACAATAAAATGTCAATCTTTTACTACTGACGTGCGGTCGACTGTACTATGGGGTATCAGGTCGATGGGTGGTACGGAACCCTTACTGCGTGAGTCCTGTCCGTGACACACATTGCCGGTTTTTTACATTTTCTCACATTTTCTGTTCCTGCTCTATCTTAAAAACGGTATAAATAAAAGTGTCAAACTTGGCCTGATTGTATTAGTACATTGGAAGTGCGTACTCACTACTCTACGGTTAAACAAATAAAACCGGTCAAGTGCGAGTTGGACTCACGCAGTAAGGGTTCCGTACCTCTCAACGACCTGATACCCCATAAAAAATTACGAGAGTTTATCAAAAGACATCAACGCACAGTGCGCGAAATATGAATTTTTGCATGTCTTTCTTACGCAGGTACCACCACATATGTCTATGTTTGTCTAATTTTTATTATTTGTTGCTAAACTACATAATATGCACTATAATCTGACCAAGTTTGACGCTGGTTTATATTACCGTTTTGAAGATAGAGCAGAAACAAAAACGTAAAAAAATGCATGTTTTTTGAGGTTTCTTGTATGGGGACCCCCTTTGGTTTTAGACTTTTTTTGTTTTTAGTATTTGTCGTGATACACCTCATAGCAACACATATTTTGAGAAAATTTCAACCAGTTACCTATTACTATTCAAAAGATACAGCCCTGTGACAGACAGACGGACGGACAGCGTAGCGAGAGTAATAGAGTCCCGTTTGGCACCCTTTGGGTACGGAACCCAAAAAATTATTAAAGCAGTTAAGTATTTCACCGACGTGTGTGGTGGTACGGGACGCTTGTTGCGTGCGTCCAACTCGCACTTAGTTTGTTTTCTTAACCTCGAAAGTGAAGGTTACTTTAACGAATTAATTTAAATCCGGAATAGGTATGTTTTTGGATTATTCGATTACATTCGACAAAATGTATGTAAGTATATTTAAAGTACTTTTAAATATCATTGGTATAAAACAGATATTTTTTCCGCGATTTCAAGGTTGCTTTTGCACCCATAGTAATAGTTGTTAAATGACATTTAATGATGATTTTAAATGACATTTTGAAAGTTGTAACTATAATAATAATAATTTATTTATTAAAGACAACAATCGGTCCAGTGCTATTACTGCTTACTTTAGTTAAATTAATTTACGTATTTTGTAAAAATTTGCATGCCGTGATGCCGTGTATTATATGTCAAAATGTGTCTTTGCACCTCTAATTAGAATGTACAGTCGACTGTATGACAGTGGTAAAACATGAATTAGAAAACCGCCCTTACTGCTTACGAAATAAAGGCGCTGTCACTGCGGTCGATTGTACCATCCTCTGTACCACATTTTAAATAAATAAAGTTAATTTGAAGTTTTATTTTTCATTTTTTTGTGGTTAAAATCTAACTCCAGGTCTCCATTATGTCGTAGTGTCTAGAACTATATTTATGTGTGTCAAGTTTCAACAAAATCGGTTAACAGGTAAGAATTTAGTGGGTGAACAAACACTCATCCCCTGTTTTACTACCCTTAGGGGTGGATTTTGATTATGAAATTTAAATGGGACCAATTTCGAGATATACCCTATCCATTAAAAAAATAATTATCAAAATCGGACAACTCTGTAAAAAGTTATGCGTGGCCATACATAAAAAATATATATATATATATATATATATACGCGTCGAATTGAGAACCTCCTTTTTTTCGTCGGTTAAAAATACTAAATAATGTGTGGGGAGGGAGGATGTGTCTGAAATGTAATGATATTATTAGAATAATTGGGCATAGAACTGCAGTAGTCGGGTACGGAATTCATCAATTTCATGTTGGCTTTAAAAGGCTACGCTCAGGACATAAACGCCTGCCTGTGTGTTGGCGAACATTATAATTCCCGCTTGCGGGCTCACCAGATTTTCATGTGCTTCAACTTTGAGAGGAACTTCGAAATAAATTATCTATGTCTTATTACTCTAAGATCAATCGACTGCAATCTAGTTTTACCTTTATAGTGATGTAACCCAACCCTTTGGAATAATTTACGTGGCTACTGTCAACTCAAGGTGCATCTTTGGCTTATTAAGTAATCTATGAAATGATACATTAGATACAATAACAGTTTATAATTTCATACAATAAATCAAAATGAATGTTCATAGCACACAATCAACTTTACATACTTTGTAAAGTGAAGGTATAATTTAATATAATCATAACTTTACTTAGTATAAAATAATAATGTAGGGTTAAAACCTACCTACATCCTTCGCAACATAAAATTGTGCAAATTATGTTTGGAATTAATTGACAAGCGAAGCGAGGTCTCAGAGTGAACTCAACTGCACAGCAATTTGTCCGTTTATCTGTCGGTTTGTCAAAACATTGTAATTTCTAAATCAAATAAGACAATTACTTCAAAATCTCACATATTGGTATTAAACAACTAAAATGTATCAATTTTTGTGACAACCCTATTTCCACAGAAATGTATAAAAACTTAGAAACGCAATATCTTCGAGATCTCGCAAGGTAGTAATTGAGTATTTTCTCAACTTGTGGTCTTTAGTGTATTTTGGTGGTAAAAGCTAATATTATTTGGCCAACTGTTTTTTTTTTTTAATTCACATAATAATTATTTTCTCGCATTCTAGTGCAGCTGGAGGCTTGCAATTTTCACATCTAATACATTTATAATTGACCATTAATAAATATATATTTACAAACCGGAGTTTCAATTTTTTTTTGGGAAATACAGACAAAGATATTTATCATGAAGGTTGAATGACCTTACAAAAAAACATCTGTATCTTCAAAGTTAAGTAAAATACCAAAGCAGGTGTTTCTTAATATGCTTTACTATGATTAAATCCATTAAAATCGGACAAAAAACGAGGGTGACCGCAACTAAGGGCAAATCACACCATATATAATACATATACATATACATACATATGTCACACACTGTAAAGTGTTTGAACTCTGCTGTACAGTCAACCTCACGTCAGTAATAACAGTTTGACCTTAACAGCGTCTTTATTTCGTAAACAGTAAGAGCGGTTTTCGTATTTAAGGTCCACCATAGTCGTGCGGTGGCGTACATTCAACAAAAATAAGATTTATATTTGGAAAAGATATAATATACCACACTTCTTGATTTGTTTGTAGTAGGTACCTGTATTTGTTCTGTTTGTTTTGTGCGTCACTCTTGACGCAAATAAATATATTTTCTTTCCTTCTTTCACAACACCAGTTACAGTCACATGAGACTTTCCATCTTCATGTCTCTGTTTGGCGAACCGACTTGCGGTACCATTTTGGCAACAGCCTAGGTGGTATTGAAGTTGTCATGGGCAAAGGTAACCGCTTAACATCTGGTGGGCCTTTAGCTCGTTTCGCCATCCTATACTATAAAAAAATAAAAAATAACCTATTTCACAGTCGCCCAACTGTATGTTTTTATTTGAAAGAAATGTGTCAGTTTAGTTCGTCAATTCGAACAAGATGGCGTTGTTTCCATTCCTGAATCGCGATAGTATGGTTTCCTTTACCTACATGAAAGAATTTTGGAGTTTAGACTTTCAACTCGTAAACAAAGGACAGTCGCGTACTTTGCTCTAAATAAAGTCTTGTAGTAGGTAGGTATATCTTGCTTATCGTGAAGTCTCCGCTCGGGGCAAATAACTAGTTTAAGAATAGGTACGGTCAACCGCACGTCGGTGGTAATACTTTGACATTCATCTTTATTTCGTAAGCAGTAAGGGCGATTTTCGAATTGACGTGTTACCACTGTCATGCAGTCGACTGTACCTTACCTATAGCATTCAAGTTAATCGTTCATGATCGGAATCATGGACTACATTGATATGAAGGTTGATTACTGTTGATTACTTAGATTTATACTTAGATGATGTTAAATAGTAACTATTTGTATTTTATCTAAATATTTATTTCACTGGTTTTATTTTTGATCATGTTTTACAAGCACAATCAATCAATCAATCAACTCAGCCTATCGCAGTCCACTGCTGGACATAGGCCTCTCCCAAGTTGCGCCACAACGCTCGGTCCTCTGCCTTCCGCATCCAGCCCCCCCCCCAGCCACGTTCTTTAGGTCGTCGGTCCACCTGGCAGGGGGGCGCCCTACGCTGCGTTTGCCGATTCGCGGTCTCCACTCAAGGACTCGTCTGCTTCAATGGCCATCGGTCCTTCGACAGACAAGTTTTTTCAAGCACAGTTATTGCATTATATTCCTGTAGAATTTGGAGGTGGGCAATGACAGCTGTGACACAGTGCATACTACTGCAGCTACTATCGTACTCTTGTACCTTGTTATACTTGTAATAATGTTGCCCAATAAACATTATCTTATCTTATCTTATTTAATTTCAAAACAATATGAATCTGTCTAATGACACATGTCAGTCGACCAGTCAAGTGCTACATTGGGCCAAAGTTATGCCCTACAAATGGCAATCGCGAACGCAATACGCCCAGCATTGCGGGATGAGCTAGACTCCTTTCAAAAAGACTGGTTTATTGGGAAACATTATTTTCAATTTATGTACCAGGGCGGGGCACATTACTTGCAGAACGGATGGCCGATGGGGCAGTAAAGTTCTGGAGTGGCGACCGCGTACTGGAAGGCGCAGCGTGGGTAGGCCCCCACAAGGTGGACCGACGACCTGATGAAGGTCGTGGGAATCCACTGGATGCGGAAAGCGCAGGACCGGTCGTTGTGGCGATGCTTGGGGGAGGCCTATGTCCAGCAGTGGACGTCTTTCGGCTTTCCTTTAATATGATTATACTTGCCATTGCAAGAGAGAGCCAATTAAATGAAACACGAGAATGAAAGAAGCAACTGGATTTAATTAGTTACCTATCTACTTTAATAATAGTAATGAACAATTTATTTCAGGCAAGCATATTCATATAAAATAATACAGTAATACAAATAATTCAAATAATAATAATACAAACATAATTCAATAGTATAAAAATAATCCAAATAAGTCTATGGTTTTAACCCAAAACAATAATTATAACTAATAATGACAGATTTGATTTGCTGATCACGAGGTCGTGGGTTCGATTCCCACAGGACACAAATATGTATGTGATGAACATAATAATATATTAAGTATTTGTGGTAGTCTGGGTGTTTCTTATATTATATTTTAAGTATTAAGGGGTCATTACACTCATCATTATGAACAAATTTTACTATGGGACCAACCCATAAAAAAATAAGCTGTTTTCCTACATTTTTGTTCACATAAATCGATAAAATGTAGGGGAATAGCTAATTAAAAAAATATTAAAAGTTATTCATACTAATAAGTAAAATGACCCCTTAAGAGGTGTTCAGT
The DNA here is from genome assembly GCA_949699075.1 of Asteroscopus sphinx. Taxonomy (NCBI): domain Eukaryota; kingdom Metazoa; phylum Arthropoda; class Insecta; order Lepidoptera; family Noctuidae; genus Asteroscopus; species Asteroscopus sphinx. The sequence continues at coordinate 2,016,064 of OX453006.1, forward strand.
TATTTCAATAAAACGTTGTTTAAGTATTATATCCATTGTCTAGTACCCATAGTATAAGCTCTGCTTAGTTTGGGACTATGTAAAATAAAATATAAAAAGATGGTGCTGTGTAAAAATGTCCCAAAATATTTATTATTTATTTCGTGTATCTGGAACACAGAAATATATAGAGATAGAATGGTTGTAATCACAATTTTACTTGCGATTCATGCGTGGCAACTTTCGAACAAACTACGCCTCACATATTGACGTCATTATTTTTTTATAATTAACTTTAATCCACAGACTAGTAAGCCACTAGACGCCTATTAGCCGGTTACCCCCGGTCACAAAGCATATGCAGTAGCACTTCATATCTTACGCCCAGCCACCAATCGGTACGTCACTCCGTCAGCGAGCGGCACCAATCATATCACCGAACATTTGAGCCGACCAATCATAACGCGCCGTCCGCCCCCCGGTCCCCGCCAACTCTTTACGACTGTCTCATGCAAAACTTTGTTTATGTGGCGTCTTGAGGCTTATTGGTCTGTGACTTTAATCAAATGTACTTGACAGCTTTTGTTTCTGCAGTTAGAAACAGCACAATAAGGCATTTTTGCGGGTTTTTGTTACAGTATTTACAGAAACAAGTCATAAGTCGTACTGAGAAAGGCTTTGAAATGCGTTTCACAATGGCGCAGGGTGTTGGCACTCAGATGTTAGAGCTTAGGTATTCTTTGCGAGTGTTGAGGAAATAACGTTGTTTCCCAGTCCAAGATATGCCAACGGGGAATAAATGTATGGGATATGAGAGGGTTCCGGAGCGTCCCTCTCCCTCGGTCGTATCCTGTTCCTCTTAAACGTTAAACTAAGACCTGAATTTCAACTGGACGGTATAATTATCCACATCTCTCATCATGATATTGAATTTGACTCGAATTGGTCTCTTTGCAGTATCTTCTTCGGGCAAGATCTGGTATCTTCGAACAACGGCTGTTACAGCTGTTTTCATTGACATCATCGCATATTGATAGCCTGTAAGGAAAAATAACTAGTTATTTAATCATCTATTCATGATAAAATATAATTCCTATCCCAATTCAATTACAAAATCAAAAATTACCAACAAATATTGAGTTAGCTACTTATGCCTCATCATCATCATTTCAGCCGAAAGACATCCACTGCTGGACAAAGGCCTCCCCAAATAAGGGGAGGAATGGCATAATCGCCACGCTTGGCAGGCTGGTTGGCGATCGCAGTTGGTTGTTTAAATACTCAGAGAACGCTGCTGCCCATCCTCTGGTGAATCCCTTATGCCATAATCGCCACTCTTGGCAGGCTGGTTGGCGATCGCAGTTGGTTGTTTAAATACTAAGAGAACGCTGCTGCCCATCCTCTGGTGAATCCCTTATGCCATAATCGCCACGCTTGGCAGGCTGTTTGGCGATCGCAGTTGGTTGTTTAAATACTCAGAGAACGCTGCTGCCCATCCTCTGATGAATCTCTTACGTTTTACGACACCCATGAGAAGATATAGGGTGGCGCTATTCTTTATGTCACCACACTTGTCTAATTTTGACAAAAAGAAATGTGTAACATTACATAATTTAACTACATAATATTTAATTATTGCACTGATCTATTTTTGCTTTCTGAAGTATGAATTGACTGAAGTCCGATGCCGATAGAACGGAAATATGTATTTTCAGGTATCATTGTATAGTTAAACAATTAGGTATATCAATTAACAATATAAAATTATTCTGTACATTATGTAAGGAAATAAAATACCTTTACGAACTCAGAAAACAAAAATACTCTCTCTTACACCTGTAGATAAAGTAAAGTTCTTCTTTTACAGAAGCAAGACTTACAGGTCCCTAGGAGATTGACATAAAGCTTTTACATGTATAGGACGATGATAATCTAGGTTTGTCAAGTCAAAGAATCGTCGACAAAAATTAATGTAATAGCAAACTGTTAGCTGTAAAAAACATGATGCCCAAACAATTATATCAGTATTATAAATATCTAATTCGACGATTTACATTAAGTACTGACAAGACTGTAGGACTGTAGTGGTTTGTATATTACCCACACATATACACAGTCAAGCGGCTGTGACGTCACACGCCTAAAATATCAGTCGTTCAGTTCACGAATTATGAATCTCTTTGACAAGCCAAGCATTCTTGCTTTGCATTCAAATTATTATTGGTTGTTCCAATTTCTGTGATTGTTGATTCCAATGTTAGTCTACTTGCAACGGACATGCTGCTGCCTAGGAAGCATATGGAGCTATCGAGTTTGTCGGCTGCAATCTATCAGATTTTCCACAGTCTGTCAACAGAGTGGCCAACTGACAAATAGTTAAGTTGAAGTGAAAGAATTGGTGTATGACTCGTAGACCCACCAATTTGACCCACCAGTGGTTCAAAATATTAATTTTAATGCCTCATGGTTCCACTGGTCGGTGGGGTCTACGATTCATAGAATTGAAGAAAGATGACGGAAATACCACTGCACTGGTGTTAGTCTTGAAAATAATTCTTATTTCCAAAATGCCATGAGATAATGAGTATTTCAAAAAAACCTAAAAAGTTCAGTTCCAATTCTAATCACGAATTTAAATTCTAAAATACATTATAGAAATACCCATCATTAAACCAATTTGTAAAGAACAAAGAAGTTGTTTGAAAGTACGGATTAACATTGGTCTAATGTGAGTGTTAGGCAGAACACTACTTGCAACTACTTTCTCATGCGAAATTAGCGCCAAATTGGTTTAATAATGGGTATTTCTATAATATATTTTAGAATTTAAATTCATGATTAGAATTGGAACTGAACTATTAGGTTTTTTTGAAATACTCATTATTTCTTGCCATATGCTTTTCTTTTTGTTGCAAGGAGGAAACCTTTAAAAGGCTACCGGCCTCTTGGGGAGGCCAGGGTGTGCAGTATTTTTTAATAATAATAATAGTTCACCTAAGCAGTTCCTCGGTCCATGGCTGAACGGCATGAAGGCAGCGGGGTGCTTGAGCGGCGTGTCTATGAACCGCTCTGGTCGGAACAGCTCTGCGTCCTCTCCCCAGTACCGAGGGTTGCGATGGACTCCCCAAATGTTAACAACAGCACCGCACCCGTCTACTAGGGTTACCCCTGAAGCTGTAATAAAGTAAAAATACATAGCCTTTGATAAAAAACGCTGTGATGCTAATCCCGGAGACAAGACATCATCGATTCGTCATCTTCTTGTCTTTATACCATTTAAAAAACCATGTAAACCATTTATTTTGCCACACATACATAAAATACACATATTACATGCAAAGGTAACAGGACAAATTACTGAGAACACAACATGTATACAGGGATCCAGTTCAGTATTTGCTGTGCATGTAGGTACGCACAGCACTGATTTTCATAATTTTTTTCCTTTTATTTTTTTATTTTTTCCAATTTGTTTGTGGTCGTGGCAGCATGTCTTTTTCTTATATACGTTTCTATCAGCCGTCATCTCAATTATCACTTCCTTTCTAGATTTATCTCATATTGAACTGTTTACGGGACTTGTCGCGCACAATTAAATCAAAATATAACAAATATTTTGACTAACCTCGACGTTTCGGTCAAGTTGCATTGGCCGTGGATAGATAGATTCATCATCATCATCATCATCATCATCATCATCATCGTAGATTTATCGCATTTCATGTTTCACACAATTCATTCCATATTTCCTTTGGTCTGCCTCTTTCTTAACCTATCTACATCCAGGAGACAGAAGAGCTCGTTCGGGGAAGTACTATCACCGTAGCTATGCTTTTTTCTGTCGTCAGCATCAGCATCAGCTCGCATTGTGATCCGGTGTGAAGGGACAAGTGCCGATGATATAACAATCGCATGAGACTTTCCATCTTCATGTCTCAGTCAAGCGATAGGCAACAGCCTAGGTGGTATTGCAGTTGTTATGGGCAAAAATAACCGCTTAACATCAGGTGGGCCTTTAGATCGTTTTGCTACCCTATACTATAAAAAAATGCCTTACGTAATGTTACATCGCTCTCCACTTTCCTCGCTATGGTTGGAACTGGTGGATACAATCTTAATGTCTCTTTGATGACAGCCTCCAGGTACTTCAGACGTGGCAGGTCTGCAGCATCCAAAGGTCTATCAGAATCGCCAAACACTTCTTGCAATCTGTTTCAAATAAGAAGATTTGTGAAATCGAATACACTGACATAGGTAAAGATTTTATAACCCGACTACCACAGAAGGAGGGTAGTATTTAACGGGTGTATGAATTGATGTTTGTGTGTATGTATGTTTGTCTGTGTCTTTGTGACAACGAAATCATCTTCCATAGTAATTTGCTGTTGAAACATAATATTATCACCTTTACAATATTATTCTTAGTTTATACTAAACCTCTTAAGGGGTCATTGTACTAATGAGTAACATAACATTATTATGAACAACTTTTACTATGGGACTACACTGAAGTCGCGAAAAAAAATCGGACCATCCCAGACGATCCCTACATTTTGTAGCAGATATATTTTTTTACGTTATCAGAGTTGGTCCCATAGTAAAAGTTGTTTATAATGACGAATACAATGACCCCATAAGAGGTTTAGTATAAACTAAGAATAAGTAAGAATAAGTTATGCTTGAGAACTTGGCTACCGGAGTGACTTTAGTTTGTAGAGACGTCCTTTAGAGCCAAAACTGGTAAGTCTACCCAGAAACCAGATGCAGCTCAATACCATTTTAGATGGAGTGACTACCATCAGACCCCCGCAACCATAGAAATCTAAATAATAAGGTAATAGAAATGTTATCTAAAATAATAAATATATATTAAAAAAATAAAATCGGAACACTTTTACACAGCACCATCTAGTCCCAAACTAAGCAGAGCTTGTGCTATGGGTACTAGACAATGGATATAATACTCAATGACAAGATTCCTCTACTCACTCTTGATAAACCTTCTCTTGAACATCAGGGTGTCTGGACAGCAGCAGTAAAGTGTACGAAGCACCCACAGCTGACGTATCAGTACCAGCACCAAGCATCACCATGATCTCCTCTCTTAGCTCGAGGTTAGTAAACCCTGTTAAAGTCTCTTTTTTTGAAGACTCGATCATAAGCTCTATGAACGTTTTAAGGGCCTCTTCCTCTGTATCTGTAGGATAATGTTTTTTTTTATTAGAATTAAGGAGTCTACTCAATACACCGTTCCATACCACGACCGTGCTATGAACGTAACCGTGTTGGCACATGCAAAGAAATACTCTTTTCTCCCACTTGTTTGGAAATTGGTTCATTATTTAGAAAAAAGAATACATACATCAATCGACTCTTTTCTGTAGGTACGCAAGGAAATATCCAACACGACAATAAAATAAATTGCTGGACAGTTTTTGTTTTTTAAATTATGCTATGGAGGTTTTTAAGTACACACTTATATTAACTCGGTTTTTTAGGTACAAAATATTTATCATTCTAAAGGTTGAATGTGCATTTTTTTTTTTTTTAATTTTGAAAATAGAACAAGAACCGCGCGCGGACGAATTGGCGCGAATGAAAATTAGATACTGTTGAATTAATTTGTGTATAGTTTCCTCGCAAATGAGAGAAAAGTACTATAAAAGTCTCGGCCGTAAAAGCAATTAACGGCCTCGTTTAGTTAACTATTAATCAATCTAATCACTTCGGAAGTACTCGGCTTCGCCCTCGTACTTCCAATATTACTCGACCGTCAATTGCTTAATTTCAGGCCTCGACAGAAATGTACTATTATTATTTATTTATTATTTATTATATGAATTCATATGAAACAACGCCCACTAGACCGTTCCGTCAAAGACCAACACCAATTTTACAATGTAAATATACTGACTGCCTCGTTGGTCTAGTGGTTACAAGCGCGACCGCTGAGCGTGAGGTCCTGGGTTCGATTCCCGGGTCGGGCAAAGTGTTATTGGGTTTTTTCATTAGGAAATTCTCAGTAGCAGCCTGGAGTCTGGATTTGTGCCCGGTCAATGGCAATAGGGTCACCCCCTATTACATGGGACTATAACATGACTGGCGAAATGTGGGTGTACTATTACACCTCTGCCTACCCCTTCGGGGAAATACAGGCGTGATGTTATGTTATGTTAAATATATAAAAAATACTGAAAAAATTATTTCATTATTAACTAAATGCCTGAATAATTTCCAATATTCTCCCTCAGTTTTTCGTTCTCTTAGAGAATCATGGATACAATAGCGTCGAGTATAATATGTAATATTTATTCTAAGTATTTTTTTTTATTTTTTTTTCAAGTTTTTTTTTTTCTTGACTTAATGATCATTGCTATGTACTAACCTTCATCATCATTTTCTGCGGTTTCATTTTCTTTCATTGATATTCTTTTTTGTTGTATTATCTGAAAATACAGAATGGGTACGGTTTATTTCTGCTGATATTATACAGAGAGCTCTGTGTGTTGTTCAGTTTATAGTACGACTATTTGCTAATTATATCAATGTTTCCGCAGGCATCATTTTCACAACCGGGTTCTGGGCTACATGGAGGGAAAGAACTTTAAATAGGTATTGAAAATAGGAAATTCTGAGCTGGAGCTGGGAATCCAACCTTCAAGTATGCTAAAAATATCATCCTGTATTTTTATGCCACCAATCGCTAAAGTCAATAATAATAATTAAATTACTCCGACAAACATTGTGTCTCAGATTGAAGGAAGACCATGAAATCTAATACAGCTTGGGTACATTTCAATAAAATGAAACCAGCGCAGCAAATTCTACTTATTTAACACCTTATTTTATTTATTGTCTGTCCATATTTCATGGATTTCCTCAATTTTGGACACTGTTTGCACAGATAGATTTTATCCTACCTAAAGAACTCGACCTAAAGAACGTGGCTGGGGGGGACTGGATGCGGAAGGCAGAGGACCGAGCGTTGTGGCGCAACTTGAGAGAGGCCTATGTCCAGCAGTGGACTGCGATAGGCTGAGTTGATTGACTCTATTAAGATCTACCAACAGAAATAAGCCAAAAAATACAAGTACTTCTTCGCGATTGTGTTAATTCGATTAGACATTTTTATTAATCCGTGAGTGCGAAATTTCTTTTGTGTAATTTTTAAAGTGCTTTCCCTCCAGCAAAGCGATGGGACACCCAGGTATAGGCTATTTATAGTATATTCTATAGAATATACTCTATAAAGAATATGTCAAATACAACATGTTGATCTGTATTCGTGCCATATTTAAGGAGGTGACTATACTACTGATACTGAACACGAATCAATTTAAAAAATCAATACAATTTTTTCATTTTATTTCAATACCTATTTTAAAAAAAAAAAAAATTTTTTATTTTTTTTATTGTTGTTATGTTCTTCTGAAGTCGCAATAAACATAATTATTATTATTATTTTCGGGTGATTTTATCTTTTCTTAGCCATTTGGCTAGTTTAACTACATTTACGAGCTGGGAGCCAAGTAAATGTAGCGTGTGGTGTGTAAAATTTATGTTGAAGGTGTGTTGTGTATTTCGTTTTCGTCTATCTGCATGAACTTTCTAACGATTATTATTATTATTATTAAACATTTAAAAACCCCCGTGTGTCACGTGCGACATAAAACAATGCGTGCGAAACAACCAAAAATATTGCAGGTATTTCCACCCTTTGACAATGCCGCCGATTACTATTTTCAGAGTCGTTCGGGATTTATTCTCAAACCCTCGCTATGTTTCTAAGTGATTTGGGTATTAAATAATCGTAGAATTTTTAAGTATTTTTAGATGACTGAGCACATTATTTATTATTTGCTATAGAAATATGGCACGGTTACAGTTCAACATCTTGTATATAATATACTTCAACTACACTTGTACTTGTATGTAATATACTTCTTGTAGGAGACTTTAATCTAGTGGACTCTGTGTCAAAAAATATCATCTTTTTTAAAAAGCAGAAACAGATTACCTCATCAATGAAATCACAGATAAGTTTCTTGCATTTCATCACAGTCGTATAATAAGGTAACCTTTTGAACACGAAGTCACTTGTCATGTAGGGCTGGGTTATCCTCGTCGCAGCCAACTGGAATAACGTATCAAAGGTCTGCACAATTGGATTTTCTGGATTCTTTTGTACTCCCACTTTAACACCCATGGTTGATTCTAAAAATATAAAGCTCAGTGTACATTTTCTCAGTACGAAATGGTGGATATGAAACATCTTGCTAAATAGAATATGATAAATTGTACAGCTCTAAAACTTAGATACTATGACAATGGTTCTCTTTGGTTTTAAGTTGGAAGTGTGTTCTACAACCTATGATATGTTATCATTTCTTAGGTTTTCGCGATCACAGACATTATAATAAAATAACCGGATTACATCGCGTATATTAATTGTATTGGTTTTCCTGACGTTTCGAAAGCTTTGCAACGTCCGTGGTTGCAGGATGACTAAGATGACAAACGATTTTACAAGGATTTAAAAAAAAAAATTTGAATCTACCGTACAATTTTTAGTAATTAAATTTTTTTCGATGCACGCAGTAATAACTCACAATTTAACGGTAATAAAATTGTACGGTTGATTAAATAACGTTTTAGAAATATCTGTAAATTTAAAGACGCTTGTCATCTTAGTCTTCCTACGACCACGAACGATTCAAAGCTTTCGAAACGTCAGGAAAACCAATTTAAATAATATACGCGATGTAATCCGGTTAAACTTGTTTTATTACAAAGATATTTAATACTTTAAAATATCATTGTCTACAACTAGAAATAAAATTACACCGTAAACATGTAGGTAAATAGAGTTGAATTTGATTCTTTGATTAATTGATTTGTATTTTAAAGCCTGAACAGTCTTTAACATCTAGCTTGGTCACATGTGCTGGTGCATTGAAAAAATTAAAGATCGCTCACCACAAACAGAATCCATGGAATAATTATTTAGGTACTGCCACATGGACACAGGACCCTTTTCAGCTGCTGTCTCCATCTGATCTGCCAACACGTTGCTCTGCTGTGAAAATATCTTCACGAAGCTTTTTAACCGCTTCGGACTGAATGTTGGTGCAAGGACCTTGCGACGCGGACGCCAAATTGGAACTGCAAAGGTCAAAATGAAACTAAGCATATTGATATGTTGATAAGGTTTGTTTTTAATCTAGTCATACTTGTCGAAGGATGAATGCCTGTTGTAGCAGATTACTTCTCGGGACCGTAAGTTTAAATACGTAAGTAATTTATTCGCAGAAGATATGGTACATAAGTTCTTAAAAATATAATATATTATATGTATGTATTTACAAAAAAAAAGTATCAATCAACTCAGCCTATCGCAGTCCACTGCTGGACATAGGCCTCTCCCAAGTTGCGCCACAACGCTCGGTCCTCTGCCTTCCGCATCCAGTCCCCCCCAGCCACGTTCTTTAGGTCCTCGGTCCACCTGGCAGGGGGGTGCCCCACGCTGCGTTTGCCGATTCGCGGTCTCCACTCAAGGACTCGTCTGCTCCAACGGCCCTCGGTCCTTCGACAGACATGGGCAGCCCACTGCCACTTCAGCTTACTGATTCTACAAGCTATGTCGGTCACTCCGGTTCTTCTCCGGATAATCTCGTTACGGATTTTATCCTTCAAAGAAACTCCAAGCATAGCTCGCTCCATAGCTCACTGAGCGACTTTGAATTTGTGGACTAGCCCAACTGTCAGTGTCCACGTCTCGGCACCGTAAGTAAAAAAAAAAGTATATAAGTATTATATCCATTGTCTAGTACCCATAGCACAAGCTCTGCTTAGTTTGGGACTAGATGGTGCCGTGTAAAAATGTCCCAAAAAATATATTTATTTATTTATTATGTTTAATAGCACATCTCGCCTTTAGCAGGCATGCGAAAACTTCAGTTTGTAGGAAACCCTACAATAATATATTATTGGCAACTCTGCCTATTTGTAAAGAACTATTTTTCGTTTCCAGTTCCTCTCTCTTAACTCGATAACGTTGCCCCCCTCAGCGGTGCTTGTACGTGAATTATCTTGTAAAACGATTGCTGTGAAAGTTATTAAACCGTAGTTTTCGTGCTCACAAGACTTTTAATTATAACTACAGTCCACTCCAACTCCAACACAGTTTATGCGTTCAGTGGGGTAATTGTGCAACACACTCACAATGACAATAGCTTTAGTTTCGACATAACAGCAACATTCACTGGGCACAGTTGCCGATAAGATGGATTGTCAAAATACAGAGAAATTAACATGATTGCGATCATGAGTGAGTTACCCGACCTGGAAGCAGTACAATACAATAGTCAAATATTTTGAAAATCTCATTCTTTTTCGTTTGATGTCAATCAGAGTACACCCTGGATGCGATTGACACAAACTAGGGCAATACATCAGAAAAAACGCATATGTTTAACAATTCGTGGAATAAAGCTGTCAGTAATGATGTAAACTCGAGACGAGAAGTCGAGAACCTCGTGAAAGCTGAAAAAGATTTAACACACGAGGTTATCAACATGTGAGAGGTAGACTTAGCAATCACTGTGCCGACAGTTGTCACAGCCAATGGCCTTGTGACGAAGAGCCTTGATCAACATTTTAAGAGGTTCTTGTTATGCGGCTGGATCATGGACTTGATACAGAAAGCAGTACCTGAAATTTGCGCGTACTGTTAGAAGGTTCCTCTCTCTAGAGCCCTGGCGACCGCTAGCTTGAACCCTGTACAGCGTAGCGTCAGGTTTAATAACCTGGCAATATGCTGAGCTGGACACCCATTTGTCACAATTTTGAGACACACATGGCGCATGACTGTCAATGACTTTTTCCTCGCTTTGTTACTTCTTCGCTATATCAATTTCTTGTTCATGTATATCCTTTCTTTTGTATGTGTCTCAGTTGTGTCAAATAAATATTTTACTTTCTTTCTTTCTTTCTTTTGTACCCGTTGCCGGTGGGCCATATTCTTACAATTTTAAATGTATACTGTTTTTCTTTTAAAATAATTTTATATGATGTTATGAGAATGTCATGATGATTAACATCATCTAATTAGCCTTTACCAACCATTTTAACGGCACGTTTGGTGTAATGTCTGAGCTTGGCTGTAAAGGATTATGATGGATAGACGGACGAGCAGAACGATCTTGTGGTTTTCTTGTGTACTACTACTAAATTAGTTAAAGAATACTACCTTTCCAAATGGATTGTAATTTATAAAGACATTGCCTATGTATCCAATCTCTGTTCTAAATTGTAAGATTATTTATATACACACCGGCACAATTAGCGGAACACAAAAAAAGCAGGATTTTAAAATCTTTTACTTGAGGAACTGGCCAGTTATGATATTTTTTTAATTTATTGTCAAATTTGAAAATAGAAAATTAGATGACATACACTTTTTTCATTCATTTGTTTTATTTTCCCGAACAATACGTTTTGTCAACTTGTTCGAGTAATCACTACGTAATTGTAATTTTTTTGAAAAATTGCACTTAATGGTTTTTTATAAATTTGTTATTCTATAGGCAATTTTGTTTATTAAAAGCTCTTTATTATGCCTGACTTAACATCACTGGAAATCATTAGGGCTGATGAAATGAGAAGAAATGGCCATACCTACAGATCGATTGCCTCAAGGCTTCGTCGACCAGTATCAACGATTCATCGCAGCATCCAGCGGTACAGATCGTCTAATTCTCTTGTGAGGAGGAGGGGTCAAGGTAGAAAAAGATGTACATCGAGGCGAGATGACAGTTTTTTACAACTTGGAGTTCGTAGGAATACGCGATTAACGGCTGTACAAGCTCGAAATGAACTGGAAGACGTTCGAGGAGTACGAGTAAGTGAGCGTACAGTTCGCAGGAGATTTGAAGAAGTTGGTTTAGGGTCGTATATACCTGCCAAAGGCCCAAAACTTGAGAGACGTCACTGCGTAAACCGATTAAGCTATGCGCGAGAACATCGTCATTGGGATTTGAACGAATGGCAGCAGGTTCTCTTTACTGATGAGTGCAGAGTTCTTTTAAAACAGATCGATGGGAGACAGCGAATATGGAGACGCAAAGGAGAACGCCACATACAGTCTAATTTTGAACACACAGTGGCTTATGGTGGCGGCTCGATTATGGTTTGGGGAGGGATATGTTTGGGAGCTCGCACGGAGTTAGTGATAGTCACAGGAGGGACCATGACAGCAGATCGATACATCAGAGACATTTTAGAAGAACATGTTGTACCATTTGCCCCATTTATTGGTGACGACTTTATTCTAATGCAAGATAATGCTCGTGCTCATAGTGCACAATCGGTACAGGCATATCTGAGCCACGTAGGTATACCGGTGATGCAGTGGCCAGCAAATTCCCCCGATATGAATCCGATAGAGCATGTCTGGGACTTGCTAAAAAGAAGGGTTAAATCCAGAATGCCACCCCCCAACAATCTGAATGAACTTGGAAACGCATTACTTGAGGAGTGGGAGCGGTTGCCTCAAGAAATCATCGATAAAATAATCTGTAGCATGCCCAGACGAATGGAAACCGTAATCAGAGCAAGAGGGGGAAACACTCGTTATTAATTTTGCTTTAATTTTATTGTTAAATCATTTAATGCTTACTTTTTTTATTTTTTGTGATGGTTCATAATCATCTAAAAAATTCACTTATTTCAAATTTCTTTATTTTTCAATAAAAAATAACGAAGACTTTTCAAAGTCGTTGTTAAAAGATGTTAATCAATTTGTTATTTTGTGTCTAATTACATTTTCGTCAAATATATGCGTTATTATCTCATAGTCTCACTTTTTTTTCTGTTCCGCTAATTGTGCCGGTGTGTATATATATTATATATATTATATTTATGATACCTATATGTGTAATGTATTTTGTGCTATTTATTTATTTTAGTTTATTAACAACCAGTAGTATGCCACGGTCTGCCCCCATTATCTAGATCTTACGTCTTCTTTGTCCATCCAAAGGTTGTCTAGAAGATATCGCTTTTAGCGATAAGACCACCCATGTACCCAGAATTTATACGTTGTTCCTGTTTACTACTATTTTCATGGTGTACAATAAAGTATATTCTATATATCTATCTATCTACTACGAAACTCTAAAAATCTATGCATGTTGGGGGCGTCTTCCATAGATAACTTGAACTCACAATGAGTTAAGAAAATGAAGTTTACCAAAACACTGATAGTAGTAGTACTATGGAACATCACTTTTGCTTATGGTACTACCAGTAGTACTAAGGGACAGTGCGTTTCCCTATGGTACTACTAGTAGAACTATAGGATATTACATTTCCCTATGGTACTACTAGTAGAACTATAGGATATTACATTTCCCTATGGTACTACTAGTAGAACTATAGGATATTACATTTCCCTATGGTACTACTAGTAGAACTATAGGATATTACATTTCCCTATGGTACTACTAGTAGAACTATAGGATATTACATTTCCCTATGGTACTACTAGTAGAACTATAGGATATTACATTTCCCTATGGTACTACTAGTAGAACTATAGGATATTACATTTCCCTATGGTACTACTAGTAGAACTATAGGATATTACATTTCCCTATGGTACTACTAGTAGAACTATAGGATATTACATTTCCCTATGGTACTACTAGTAGAACTATAGGATATTACATTTCCCTATGGTACTACTAGTAGAACTATAGGATATTACATTTCCCTATGGTACTACTAGTAGAACTATAGGATATTACATTTCCCTATGGTACTACTAGTAGAACTATAGGATATTACATTTCCCTATGGTACTACTAGTAGAACTATAGGATATTACATTTCCCTATGGTACTACTAGTAGAACTATAGGATATTACATTTCCCTATGGTACTACTAGTAGAACTATAGGATATTACATTTCCCTATGGTACTACTAGTAGAACTATAGGATATTACATTTCCCTATGGTACTACTAGTAGAACTATAGGATATTACATTTCCCTATGGTACTACTAGTAGAACTATAGGATATTACATTTCCCTATGGTACTACTAGTAGAACTATAGGATATTACATTTCCCTATGGTACTACTAGTAGAACTATAGGATATTACATTTCCCTATGGTACTACTAGTAGAACTATAGGATATTACATTTCCCTATGGTACTACTAGTAGAACTATAGGATATTACATTTCCCTATGGTACTACTAGTAGAACTATAGGATATTACATTTCCCTATGGTACTACTAGTAGAACTATAGGATATTACATTTCCCTATGGTACTACTAGTAGAACTATAGGATATTACATTTCCCTATGGTACTACTAGTAGAACTATAGGATATTACATTTCCCTATGGTACTACTAGTAGAACTATAGGATATTACATTTCCCTATGGTACTACTAGTAGAACTATAGGATATTACATTTCCCTATGGTACTACTAGTAGAACTATAGGATATTACATTTCCCTATGGTACTACTAGTAGAACTATAGGATATTACATTTCCCTATGGTACTACTAGTAGAACTATAGGATATTACATTTCCCTATGGTACTACTAGTAGAACTATAGGATATTACATTTCCCTATGGTACTACTAGTAGAACTATAGGATATTACATTTCCCTATGGTACTACTAGTAGAACTATAGGATATTACATTTCCCTATGGTACTACTAGTAGAACTATAGGATATTACATTTCCCTATGGTACTACTAGTAGAACTATAGGATATTACATTTCCCTATGGTACTACTAGTAGAACTATAGGATATTACATTTCCCTATGGTACTACTAGTAGAACTATAGGATATTACATTTCCCTATGGTACTACTAGTAGAACTATAGGATATTACATTTCCCTATGGTACTACTAGTAGAACTATAGGATATTACATTTCCCTATGGTACTACTAGTAGAACTATAGGATATTACATTTCCCTATGGTACTACTAGTAGAACTATAGGATATTACATTTCCCTATGGTACTACTAGTAGAACTATAGGATATTACATTTCCCTATGGTACTACTAGTAGAACTATAGGATATTACATTTCCCTATGGTACTACTAGTAGAACTATAGGATATTACATTTCCCTATGGTACTACTAGTAGAACTATAGGATATTACATTTCCCTATGGTACTACTAGTAGAACTATAGGATATTACATTTCCCTATGGTACTACTAGTAGAACTATAGGATATTACATTTCCCTATGGTACTATAAGTAGTACCATGGCCCATAATGCGGCTCCATGGCACTGGCAGGGGTGCATTAAAAGAGCCTCTACGAGTGACGATATTTAATTGATCGTTCGGCGCACCCTGGGCAGTCAGCCCCGCTACCAACCTGCTGACTGGCTAATCTTTTGCCCACAACATGAGCTATTATCATTATGTAGCTCATGTCGACTCGATAGAAGTAGAAGATAGCACTACCAGTAAGACAAATCGGTAGAACCACGGATCTGTAATGGGCTAGATGCTGCTGTATTTGTTTATTGTAACAATTTGTGAGTGTGGGGTTCTTGGCGAAGGTCTGTGTTCTTAGGTAGGTCAATGAAACCTAGAGAGTTCTCAATACAAAGTCTTGTATTCGAGTATCACAATGGCAGGTTATTATTATTATCACACTGGACACTGGTGAACTAAAACTACGGTACATAAATAGGTACAATGACAGATTGACCGATGCGTGATTCGCGGTAGCGCGCAGGAGTCCGACTGAGACGCGTGTCGGCGAGAGCGGCGGGGGGCCGGTTTCCGCCGTTACACGCGTTCTAGAATGATCTTCGGCCCTCTGATTGGAGGAACCGACGCGGAAGACATTACGGCGAGGGACGCGAGGTTTGGTGGGAGCGATGGGGTGCGTTCTGTAATATGTGTGCGTTATATTATCTTAATATGTGTGAGGATTGTTTACCTGATGTAAATATACTTCCGTTGCCAATCACGACGTGAGTGACTTTCAGTAAGTCATCCTTGCTAAGGGACGCTTTAAGGACACACTCTGCTGCTCCTGCATCAGTGATCACTGAAAATGTTAAAAGAAACCGATTTAGTGATTTTAATGACCATCATCATTATCCTCCTGCCCTTATCCCAATTTATATGGGATTGGCGCAGTATACAGTATGATGTAACAAAAATCCTGTTGTTCCTGTGAGCTACGTTATCAGAATCGATATTCATAATAAGGACTCAACTCATTTGTAAAACTCTTCAACAAAAATAATCAAATTAAATATTAAATCATTATTAATATCAATCATTATTTATATCACTCAAAGGGCAATGGAGAGGGCTATGCTCGGAGTGTCCCTGCGTGATCGAATCAGAAATGAGGAGATTCGCAGGAGAACGAAAGTAACCGACATAGCCCGAAGAATTGCCAAACTTAAGTGGCAGTGGGCGGGGCACATTGCTCGCAGAACGGATGGCCGATGGGGCAGTAAAGTTCTGGAGTGGCGACCGCGTACTGGAAGGCGCAGCGTGGGTAGGCCCCCCACAAGGTGGACCGACGACCTGGTGAAGGTCGCGGGAATCCGCTGGATGCGGAAGGCACAGGACCGGTCGTTGTGGCGATGTTTGGGGGAGGCCTATGTCCAGCAGTGGACGTCTTTCGGCTGAAATGATGATGATGATGATGATTATTTATATGTATATATGCATATAGTTTTTATGTATTAGGATTTATAGAATATATTTTTGTTGTTATTTTACAGTAGTAGTATAGTATTTTATTTTATTATTAAATTATGTATCGAAATTGCACATCTGACAACCCCATTTTCTGTCCAGTTCATTCTTGTCCATCCTAAGGTTGCCTGGAAGAAATCGCTGATCGCGATAAGGCCGCCATTTGTACAATAGTTTAAATGCATATTCAATGTAATGTTTTTTATGGTGTACAATAAAGCATATCATCATCATCATCATCATTTCAGCTGAAAGACGTCCACTACTGGACATAGGCCACCCCCAATTAAGGGGGGATATGCCATAATCGCCACGCTTGGCAGGCGGGTTGGCGATCGCAGTTGGTTGGATAAATACTCAGAGAACGCTGCTGCCCATCCTCTGGTGAATCCCTTAGTCGCCTTTTACGACACCCATGAGAAGAGATAAGGGTGGTGCTATTCTTTAAGTCCGGCACCACACGGACTAAAAAAAAGCAAAAGCATATAAAGCTAATAAAGCATATATAAATAAATAATAAATTAATTAATTGTTAATTTAAAGTGATTGTGGCGATGCTTGGGGGAGGCCTATGTCCAGCAGTGGACGTCTTTTGGCTGAAATAATGATGATGAAGATGATGAAAGTGATTATATCACTCAAAACTCACTCACTCAGTTATTATATCAATAAAAATAATCAAATTAAATATTAAATCATTATTAATTGTGAAATGAAAGTGATATAATCACTTTTAATAATGATTCATTATTTAATTTGATTATTTTTATTGAAGAGTTTGTCCAAATGAGTTGTGTCCTTATGTATGAATATAGATTCTGGTAACGTACCTCACAGGAACAGCAGGGTTTTTGTTGTTGGTTGTTGGTTGTATACAACATGTAACAACATGTTGTGTGTTGATTTGTATTCGTGCCATATTTAAGGAGGTGACTATACATACCACTGATACTGAATACGAATCAATAAAAAAATCAATACCAATTTTTTTAGTTGTTGTTTAAATATCTATTTGTAAACAAACAAATTCCCCCCTTGTGTCGCGTGCGAAACAGAAACGATGCGTGCGAAACCACCAATAAAAATTGCCTTTGACAATGCCGCCGATGATTTATTTTCAGAGTCGTTCGGAATTTATTCTCAAACCCTAGCTATATTTCTAAGTGAAAATTTGGGTATTAAGTAATCGTAGAATTTTTTAAGTATTTTTAGATGACTAAGCATATTATTTATCTTTTGCTCTAGAAGTATGGCACGGATATCTTGTAGGTATAACGTGTTACAGAATTAACGTAACGTCTGTGACCTCAGACACCCTATTTGGAATATTATGAATACTATCAGGTTTTTTATTCATGGTTTTTAGGCATCAGTAAGTTCCCACGTTGATTCCCGGATAACTACGAGGCTACCTGACAACCGAAAACCATTTCGCTGGTCTTCCTGGACCACAAGAACCTACCCAAGATCTTTATAGATATTTATCCTTAGTACCCAAAAATAATGTTGATAAAAATAAATAAAAATGTGCTGTCAGGGGACCCCCCGTCAAGAACGAAGTTCCTTACGCACACACACACTGACAAACTAGAAAGAGAAATAAAGAGAGAGCGCGTGGTGTGCGTATATCACAAAACAAACGTAACGCAAAACTCATAACGGAACTGTCTCTCCTAAACACAGGTTACTTTGTTGCCTATCTTTTTTTTTTTTTTTGCCGTGGGGAAATCCTCATGGACGCACTCCGCCCGGGGTAGGCGGAGCCAGTGTCTGACTCTTACCGACTAAAACCACCACGGTGTTCCTTCAACTACCTTAGCCGGGGGCGTGGGAACCCGTGAGTATTCACACAACCACCCCCGACAGGTACTGGCCCGCCACAAGTAGGCGAGCCCCTTCTCCCCGTGCGGCCTAACGTCGGCCGCACCCTCCTAGGTGGCGCCCACGGAACACTGCACGCCACCTCACCTCATGGGCCTTTACCAGCTGCGCCAACTACGCCGGCTGTGCCAGCTACGCCAGCTGCTGGTCGGGCAGCAGACTACCCCGAGTCTGCTGCTCGCAGGCCCTACCTCCCGTAATTTTTTATACTTAGAGGTTTTATTCCTCGCGGTCCGGGCGGTGAAGCCAAGACCCTCGGTCCCAAGAGGCGCGAGAACACTACTCAGCGGGCAATCCTGGGGTTACGAGATCGACGGGGGCGGGAAAGACAGTCCCTCCGCTGCCTGCCCAGTGGCAGGGTGAGTGCACACCGGGCCCGCCCCTGCTCCTCCACTGTGCCCTCTGCTGATATCAGAGGGACACGTGGAGCAACTCCCTACTGGCCCAGAACGGGCCCCTCCCGCACCAGAATATTCGCCACAGGCAATAAAATCCACCGAAGGTTAATTCCTCGGCAGGATTTTATTGCCCGTGCCCAGGATGCACTGGCCAAACAACTGCCGATCCCTCCAGACGTGTCCAGAAGGACAAGCAGTCGTCAGGCACACGTGGAGGTTTTCTGGCCAGCACCCCTCTTTGTTGCCTATCTAGGAGAACAGTACTCTACCCTTTAACTAGATTAAATAAGTACTTAAATTGTAAGCCTGTGCTAAAATCCTTCCATGTAATTTAGTCCAAGTTTAACAAATAAATAACTATAACTGTAACGCAAAAATCTTACGTGACGTTACATTTTCTCCCGGAAATTCATTCCGAAAATTGATCACGAACACATTCGTGCATGAAAAACTTCGTCATCGCCTTGCGGCGCATGTGCATTATTGTGCATGTCCACATACTTTGGAGTTACGTCATTGCGAAGTTTTGCGCGAAAACATCAACACGCAAACCTCATAAAAAGGACAAAGCTGTCACTCTTTATTTTATGGCAGTAAATTATGTACAATTATGTATTTTATGACTGTAAATTATGTTTGTAATTATGTGTGTATGTATTAAAAACATTTGTGTTTGAAGACAAGTAAAAGGCGAAGGTTGACTGACTATCCATAAATTGCGAACTAAATCTGTATGTGTGCTCTATGGTTTTGTACAATAATATTTTATGTTGACATGTGCACTGAATTCGAATTATCTGCTTTGTGCGCCGTCAGAAGTATGGTCGCACAAGTGAAGTTCATAGCGATAAAATCCTTTGATATGCGAGAGTATGCGAGAGTTTACCGACAGCGGAGCGAAGTGTCTTCGTCTCCGCCACAGAGTACATTGTAATATACTGAAAGTCTCCGCCCAAAGCGGCGAAGTTTTCGCCCAAAATTCGCCGCTTTCTTCTTCGTGAGAATTTGGCTACATGCATCGCGTTGACGCGAATATTCACATTATCGCTATGTGTGGGCATAAAGGTATTATACTGACGTAAAGTATATACAAAGTCTTTGGTGTGAGGCCTAGGCATTCCAGATATCATCCAAAAATTTCTTTAATACACAGACGTATAAAGAAGATATTAAGTTTAGTGCGGATGATTCACGGCTTACAGTTTAAAAATAAATGCCAGCCCACAGAAATAGATAGAGATAGAATGGTTGAAATCACAATTTCTCTTGCGATTCATGCGACGCGACTTTCTAATAACCTACGCCTTACATACTGACGTGTTAATAATAAAAAAATAACACTAATCAAATGTACTTTACAGCTTTTGTTTCTGCAGTTAGAAACAGCACAATAAGGCATTTCTGCGGGTTTTTGTTACAGTATTTACAGAAACAAGTCATAAGGCGTACTGAGAAAGGCTTTGAAATGCACTGCACTATGGTGCAGAGTGTTGGCACGCGCGCCCTGCCCCCTTTTCCATTCTATCTATTTCTGTGTGCCAGCCACTACAAAACGAGTACATATTCAAAATATTTAAAAAAAGTGTTTATGTGACGATCACGTTAAACCAACTTACTGATATATGGTGTGAAGGCATGCCAGTATCCTACAACTCCTCCTTTCTCGGTAGTCTCTCTCGCAAACATCTGGAGTGCCTTCATTTGGTCTGTAACGTTGACGAATTAATTTGATTACATGCTCGTGCTTGCTTTATAGCTCATCCAATATAACAACCACGTTATTGAATTGTAATACTAATTTTATTATTGCATTTTTTTGAAGAACTATTCATCATCATCATAATTTCAGCCGTAAGACGTCCACTGCTGGACACAGGCCTCCCCCAAGCATATATTGGGGGGAAGAACTATTGCAAAAATATAAAACAAGTTTAACCGGATTACATCGGGTATATTATTTAAATTGGTTTTCCTGACGTTTCGAAAGTTTTGCAGCGTTCGTGGTCACAGGAATACTAAGATGAAGCGTCTTTGCAGATATATCTAAAAAAAAATAACCTACCGAACAATTTTTATTAAAAACGCCAAAAAAGCTAAAGCTTTCGAAACGTTAAGAAAACCAATTTAAATAATATACGCGATGTAATCCAGTTAAACTTGTTCTATTATAACTATTGCAATGTTTTTCGTTAAACCGTGTTTTTTTTTGTATTTCGCATTTTTTTGCAATTACGTAATTATTCTATTGGATCAGCGAGTCTAAAAAGTTTTCACATAAATCGGCAAAATGTAAGGAACAGCTGTGATTTCAGGTTTGGTCCCATAGTAAAAGTTGTTCATACTGATGAGTACAATGACCCCATAAAAGGTTTTCAGTAATTTCAACAACATCTTTAATATCTAATAGAACGAATACTATATATAATATGAGGTCTTAACATACTTATTACTTACACCAAAAGACGATTGCCAAAAACTTGAGTTTATAAAAGAAATTGTTTATCATTGTACTCATGCTTGAGTACCTACATAACATAATCAGACCATTACTTTCCCACAGCTGGGCACGGGCCTCTTCTCAGTATGAGAAGGTTAAGGCCTTAGTCCACCACGCTGGCCTAGTGTGGGTTGGTGGACTACACACACCATCGAGAACTGTTTGGAGCGCTCTCAGGTGTGCAGGTTTCCACGAAGTTTTCCTTCACCGTTAAAGCAAGTGATAATCAAATTCTGATCCGCACATGAATCCGAAAAGTCAGAGGTGCGGGCCGGGATCGAACTCGCATCCTCCTGCATGGAAGGCAAGCGTTCAACCACTAGGCTATCACTGCTGTTACCTTGCTTGAGTACCTACCAAAAATATATTTTTTTTTAGACCATGAAAGTCATACATCCTGAAGTAATAATTAAAATGTAAAAAAAACCGGCCAAGAGCATGTCGGGCCATGCTCAGTATTATAGGGTTCCTACAAACAAATCAAATCGAATATTAATCACGGCTATTTTAGTTTTTGCAATAGACGGCAGCATTGGCGACTCAGAGAGTGATGTCAGTAGCCGCTAGATGGCGCTATACAGTGCCAAATGTAATAGACGGCACTTGACGGCAGCATTGGCGACCCAGAGTGTTGTTTGACGCCGCTAGATGGCGCCAAATTTAAGAAGTGTGTCGTCAACATAACACAAAGTTACTTTTTGTGATTTTTTCAAATAGAAAGTAGCTAAAGGAGCATTATTTGCTATGATAATTTTTCTCTAAGGTCAATGTCCTTTGAACTAGGACGTTTTAAGTATTTTTCAGTTTTCTCTCTATAACTCAAAAATTTATAATCACAATATGCTCAAAATAATTTTAAAAGAGATTTTTTACAAAGGTCTATCAATGTGAAAGATTATAAGTTTCTACGTTGCATAGTTTGGAAATGGCAGGGGGGGGGACACATTGCAAGCCACTTTGGCAGGCTATATTTCGCAGATGGTACATCTGATAAAAAAGTGATGTATGAAACATTACCTTCATTTTAGTAGACCTATTCAATGATACCCCATAAAAGGGGGTGCAGCGAAAAAAAAATTTGCATCCCCATTTCACATGTATGGGCGCCACCCCTAAAATACGTAATCATGATTTTTTTATTCTTTTAAAATTGAGATCTATATCTATACTATTTTTTAAGAAAATTTCATTTACTTATGTTTATAACTGTAGAAGTTATTAAGCTGTAAAGGATTAGGACAGACGGACAGACGGACAGACGGACAGACGGACAGACGGACAGACGGACAGACGGACAGACGGACAGACGGACAGACGGACAGACGGACAGACGGACAGACGGACAGACGGACAGACGGACAGACGGACAGACGGACAGACGGACAGACGGACAGACGGACAGACGGACAGACGGACGGACGGACAGACGGACGGACATGACGAAACTATAAGGGTTCCTTGTAGGACTACGGAACCCTAAAAACAAAGTGGTTATATTGCGGAAAACTTTAGGTTCGTTAGACATGGCTGGCAAACCGTGACGACGGCCGGCACGCATGCCTTAGCCATTTTGTAGCTCATATTTTAGGAAGCTCAACGACCCGACTGGACCCGACGCTTATTACTACCAGCTAAGACCATACAAGTAGGCCATAGAAACTTAAACCACCAGACAGTAATAGCACAGAATATCTAATAGTACGGTCGACCGCACGTCGGTGGTAACACATTGACATTAGCAGCATCTTTATTTCGTAAGCAGTAAGGGCAATTTTCGAGTTGAAGTGTAACCACTGTCATGCAGTCGACTGTACTAACGTACAAGTGTTAGGTGTTAAAGTTTACGCCGACAAAATTGCGCCCAAATCGCAGACGGAACCGAATCATAAATAAAGGTTCAGTGATCATTCATCATTTCAGCCGAAAGACGTCCACTGCTGGACATAGGCCTCCCCCAAGCATCGCCACAACGACCGGTCCTGCGCCTTCCGTATTCAGCGGATTCCCGCGACCTTCACCAGGTCGTCGGTCCACCTTGTGGGGGGACTACCCACGCTGCGCCTTCCAGTACGCGGTCGCCACTCCAAAACTTTATTGCCCCATCGGCTATCTGTTCTGCGAGCAATGTTTAGTGATCAAAATGGATTAAATTGAAATTGTGTATTGTTTCTCCCAAGACACCGGGATCTACTTATTTTAAGGGTCAGGGAATACATGTTTGTGATCTTTATTTTAGCCTTTTATTATTTATTTTATTTTTTATTTATTTATTTATGTACACACAACACATTTTATAATAGATAACATATGTGTACCTAACTAACATGATTGCACACAAAGAATATGAAAATTGGATTTCAGTCATCTCTCTGTACTGGATTTCTAAGATATTAGGGTTCCGTACCCAAAGGGTGCCAAACGGGACCCAATTGACGACCTCTGTGGTCTAGTGGTTCGAGTGTCGGACTGCTGATAACGAGGTCGTGGGTTCGATTCCCACAGGGCACAAATATTTGTGTGATGAACATAAGTGTTTGTGTTGGTCTGGGTGTTGTTTATGTATTATAAGTATGTATTTACAAAAAAAAAGTATTTAAGTATTATATCCATTTTCTAGTACCCACAGCATAAGCTCTGCTTAGTTTGGGACTAGATGGTGCTGTGTAAAAACGTCCCAAAGATATTTATTTATTTAATTACTCTCATTACGCTGTCCGTCAGTCTGTCCGTCCGTTCGTCCGTCCAGCCGTCCGTCCGTCCGTCCGTCTGTCTGTCACAGGGCTGTACTTTTTGAACGGTAATAGGTAGCTGGTTGAAATTTTCTCAGAATATGTGTTGCTATGACTCCTATCACGAATAAATAATAAACGAAATACTAAACAAACAATAAACAATTCTAAAACCAAAAGGGTCCCCATACAAGACAACTCGAAAAAAATGCATTTTTTTCAACGTTTTTGTTCCTGTTCTAAGCTTCAAAACGGTAAAACATACCAGCGTCAAACTTGGTCTGATTATAGTGCATACTATGTAGTTTAGCAAAACCTAAAAAAAAAACTCGTTGTATTCATGGAGGTTATGTATCCTTTTTTTTGAAGTCGGTTAAATAGGGCAAACATAATAGACATATGTGGTGGTACTTGCGTAAGAAAAGAGATGCAAAAAAAACATTTTAACAAAAAATAAAACCGACTTCAAAAACCTTAACTAAAAAGTAAAAAATAATCATTGTATGTATTTTAAAATCTTAACCTAAACAACATTTTTAAGGCGGCGCGTGTTTGACCCTTTGCATCATGTAATGTACAGTCGAGCGCAATATCTATAGTAAAAAAACAGTTTATGTGAACGTACATGAAAATCACGCGCCGCCTTCAAAATGTTGTTTGTTTAGGTTAAGTTTTTAAAATACATACAATGATTATTTTTTACTTTTTAGTTAAGGTTTTTGAAGTCGGTTTTATTTTTTGTTATAAAGTTTTTATTTCATACTTTTTAGTTGAGGGTTGATTCATAAATGTTTATATAAACAATTTGAGAATATATTTTTTATCAACTTTTGCTATCCCACTGCTGGGCAAAGGTCTCGTTCATGTTCTTCCAAACGTCCAATCACTATCGTGAAAAAAAAAACACGCATAACGCCCAAGAATTCTCAGAAAAACGAATCAATGAGCAGATCATCTAGATAGGCGAAGCTAAAATAAACTGATTTATTGAAGCTAGTTAAAAAACTACTCAACCTAAGTCAATAAAATTTATATGGGACCACCGCGCGGACTTTCTCTACCAAACAAAAAAACAACCACGTAAATCGGCCTACAAATCTCGGAGCAATCGGTGTACATACATGAAAAAAAAAAAAAAAAAAAAAGCCGCGGAATACATAACCTCCTCCTTTTCTTGAAGTCGGTTAAAAATTCATATTTCGCGCACGGTGCGTTGATGTCTTTTTATGAACTCCCGTAAATTAAAAATGAGTTTCTATGGGGTATCAGGTCCATCCATGGGTGGTACGGAACCCTTACTGCGTGAGTCCAACTTGCACTTGGCCAGTTTTTTGGCCAGCCTAGACCTATTTTTTAGAACAAAACAACTTGGTCTCAAGTCCTTTACAGACCTTGTGCTATTAACATTAGGTAATTCGTAGGCCTCGACGGAATACAAGCAATTAAAACCTTGTCATTAAAATTTCACAAATAATAAAATTAAGAACATCAACCCACTTTCTTGTAAAATAATATTGACGCTGCTAATTTCATAATGGCTTTTAGTTTAAATGTGAATATTAAATACAAAATCAAAAGTTTTTATTTTCAATAAGAATCTCACTTTCAAAACGCTAATTATGAATCTAGTGACATGATTCCAAAAAGTTAGACATATGGAGAAAAGCTGGCAAAACACACCATTTATGTACTACCAAATTTTTTGAAAGCAAAATCGGATTAAGGTTGAAATTACTTTCAATAGTAGCTCCACTGGCCATAATTAACACCCCAAGTCGTATTTAAATGAAAGTGATTCCTAACAGTGCAATTGGTGGTAAGACTCGAATGAGCTCGTAAGCCACCTCCCAATAATAAAAATGCCACACAAAGAGGGGTGGAAATGAAAATAAATGAGATATTATCCGCGTGAAAAAAGTTACATAACTTATTTTGACGTGAACGTAGCAGCAAGTGGCGCCCCCTTCAGTAAAAAAAATATTATACATAATTTATCGAAAATTGTTTTTTTTACAATTGAAGTACAGGTACTGTAGCTTAATCAGAAACTATTAACTCTGTAAATTATAGTTCGCTGTAGTTGTATATAGAATAAAACTTTTTAACAAAAAATGGAACCGACGAAAACAGAAACTGAAAATAACAAGCTATTGATTATTTGGTAAGAATATTTAACTATTGTATGAATTTGTAGATTAGATAGCTAGATTTGCATGCTTCGTATTTAAACGACGACCTATGTGTAATTTTAAGAATAATGTAAGCTTCTCATATAAGTGAACTGAATGTTCTTTTTGAGAATAAAGATTCTTTAAACCTATACTAAAAGCGAAAAATAAAATGAAGCTTTTTAGTCTTAATAACTATTCTCCTAACTAAACTAATGTAAATAACTAATTATGAGTCGGCGCCAAATTTAAATGGGACCAACTTCGAGATATACCCTATCCATTAAAAAAACCGCCCAAGAGCATGTCGGGCCATGCTCAGTATTTCAGGGTTCCTTAAGTAGGTCTAATTACAAACGAATCAAATCGAATATTAATCATTGCTATTTTAGTTTTTGCAAACAGCGCCACCTAGCGCTAAATTTAAGAAGTGTGTTTCTTTTTGTGATTTTTTTAAATAGAAAGTAACTAAAGGAGCATTATTTGCTACGATTATTTTTCTCTAAGGTCAATGACATATGAACTAGGACGTCTTAAGTATTTTTCAGTTTTCTCACTATAACTCAAAAATTTATAATCACATTATACTCAAAATAATTTTAAAAGAGAGTTTTTATAAAGGTCTATCAATGTTGAAGACTATATGTTTCTACGTTGCATAGTTTAGAAATGGCAGGGGGGGGACACATTGCAAGCCACTTTGGCGAACTGTATTTCGCAGATGGTATACCTGATAAAAAAGTTGTGTATGAAACATTACCTTCATTTTAGTAGACCTATTCAACGATACCCCACACGAGGGGGTGCAGCGAAAAAAATATTTTTATCCCCATTTCACATGTATGGGCGCCACCCTTAAAATACGTAATCAAGATTTTTTTATTCTTTTAAAATTGAGATCTATATCTATTCCATTTTTTTGTCAAAATTTCATTTACTTATGTTTATAACTGAAGAAGTTATTAAGCGGTAAAGGATTAGGACAGACGGACAGACGGACAGACGGATAGACGGACAGACGGACAGACGGACAGACGGACAGACGGACAGACGGACGGACATGACGAAACTATAAGGGTTCCTTGTAGGACTACGGAACCCTAAAAATGGAATCATCAAAATCGGGCTATTCTGTAAAAAGTTATGCGTGATCATACATAAAAAAAAAAAATTATACGCGTCGAATTGTGAACCTCCTCCTTTTTTTTCGTCGGTCAAAAAGTGCAAAAAACGGCAACTTGTGGCCGTTTCTCGCATTTTGAGTTAATAGTTTCTGATTAAAACAGTATTTGTACCTACTTCAATTGTTAAAAACGAATTTTCGATCAATAATGTATTCAGCGAGTAATAATATTTTACTGATAGGGACAGGACAGGACACTTGGCTGCTACATGTGCCTTAAGTTACTACTTACATGACGTACTAAATTAGAGTCGTTTTTGCAAGGAGTATATTCTGCTCTGTGAACAACCTGATCCGAATTCATTTATTACGATTTCGTCGCCTCAGTGCTTGAATGTCCAATCGACCATTGAACAAATTTTACCGGAGACGTTTTTTTAGTTTATTATTGATTTAAGAGAGATATTTTTTTAACTTTTAAGATTTAAGAATAATGTAATATATGCTATACATTATTCTTAAATCATCAAAGTTTTTAAAATATTTCTCTTAAATCAAAAATAACCTAAAAAAAACGTCTCCGGTAAAATTCGTTCAATGGTCGATTGGACATTCAAGCACTTAAGCGACGTTAACTGTTATTTGGGTATGCCGTGTACGGTCGACCGCACGTCCGTGGTAATAGTTTGACATTGACAGAGTCTTTGTTTCGTTAGCAGTAAGGGTGGTTTTCTAATTCAAGTGTTACCACTAAACTTCATGCAGTCGGCTGTACATCTGTAATAGGTATACGTAACTATGAGGACCCTTATTATGGAAGGTTATTTTTAATTTATTAATAACTCTTTATGTGATGATTATAGTCATAAATTTGAACAACTGTTACGATGGAAACAAATCTGAAATTGCGAAAAAAAATAAAAGTTGTTCATTATCATTGTGTAGCTCATGTCGACACGATAGAAGAAGACCCCGAAATCGCGAAAAAAATATCAGCTGTGGTAGGTACTAAATCATCGATGTCGTTCGACAAAATGTATTTTTTTCTCGATTTCAGGGTTGGTCCCATAGTAAAAGTTGTTCGATAGCATCCCCTGAATAAGCTCTTCAAATATTACCACGCATTTATGTTACACGTTGTATATTTACGTCAAATACATGAAACATGTTTTATGAAACGGATGTTTTAATTCTTCAGATTTGTGGAGTTGGTCCCATAGTAAGGGTTATTTAAATTGATGAGCATAATAACCCCTTAAAGAGTTATTAATACATTAAAAATAACCCTGTATGATGAGGGTATATATGTACCCATATTGTATACCTATTGCAGATAAAACAAATAAACAATATATTTTTGTTATTCAATATTTATAGTCCATTAACTTTCCTAATAGGTAAGCCATGTGAATTATAATATTGATTATAAAATGGATACGTATATTAAGTATAAAAGCAAAATTACTTACGTTCGGAATTTCCAATCAATTTGTAAGAGTGTCCTATTATAGGCAACCATGTCATACTACTCGGAATCTGATTGTACAAAGCCAATAGTTTTCTTCTTTTCCATCTAAATATCACCAGACCAACTATTATGAGTACAAGTAAAAATTTCAAAATCATGATTTTTATCTTTAATAAATGTTCAAAGTGATTTTTGAGACGAGTCGACCACCTCAAGGCCTAGAATGCACTGCGAAAACCACGAGTGATTTTAAATCGCCAAAAAGTAAAATGCGGAGTGCCTCAGGGTAGCGTGTTGGGGTCCCTTCTCTATATAACATGTACCTATACAGAGTGGCCACCTAAGAACTATACAAATTAATTTTCAACACACTTGCTCGTAAAGTGGCTCTTATTGCACCGCTTTTAGGTTCATAATGTATCTTATAACGCACGCGTGCTTTTTTCATTATATTATCGCACTTGTGCTTTTTACTTTACAGTTTATTTTTAAATAGCAGCAAAGAGTTTTTTCATCCCCTCATCTCAGAAAGAGTATTTTTGCTCTTCGATATCTGAGTGCAAAAGCCGTTTTTATCCCCTAGAGGATAGGGTAAATTGAATTTAGAACATCGTGTGCACTACGTTTGTGAATTCAAAACATCATTAAACCTATTTACTTCTCCCTCCATGGTGCCGAATTTATCATACAACCTTTTTTAATTTGTTAAAAACTCAGACTCGGAACCTTCTTGGTGTACTTTTTTAGGGTTCCGAAGTCCTACAAGGAACCCTTATAGTTTCGTCATGTCCGTCCGTCTGTCCGTCTGTCCGTCTGTCCGTCTGTCCTAATCCTTTACAGCTTAATAACTTCTACAGTTATAAACATAAGTAAATGAAATTTTGTTAAAAAATAGTCTACATATAGATCTCAATTTTAAAAGAATAAAAAAAAGTTTTTCCGTATTTTAGGGGTGGCGTCCATACATGAGAAATGGGGAAAAAAAATTTTTTTTCGCTGCACCCCCTTGTGTGGAATATCATTGAATAAATCTACTAAAATGAAGGTAACGTTTGATACACCACTTTTTTATCAGGTGTACCATCTGCGAAATATAGCCCGCCAAAGTGGCTTGCAATGTGTCCCCCCCCTGCCATTTCTAAACTATGCAATGTAGAAACTAATAATCTTCCACATTGATAGACCTTTGTGAAAACTCTCTTTTAAAATTATTTTGAGTATAATGTGATTATAATTTTTTGAGTTATAGAGAGAAAACTGAAAAATACTTAAAACGTCCTAGTTCAAAGGTCATTGACCTTAGAGAAAAATGATCATAGCAAATAATGCTCCTTTAGCTACTTTCTATTTGAAAAAATCACAAAAAGTAACTTTGAAATTACACACTTCTTAAATTTGGTTTCTTGAATTTATTGTTAGATGGCGCTACTAACAACACGCTCTGAGTCGCGAATGCTGCCGATTATTGCAAAAACTAAAATAGCCATGATTAATATTCGATTTGATTCGTTTGTAATTACACCTACTTAAGGAACCCTATAATACTGAGCATGGCCCGACATGCTCTTGGCCGGTTTTTATTTTTTATTTGCTTGGCGCGCGCCAGTTTCTTTTCACGTCATATTAGGTTAAAAAGAAGAAACTTGAAAACAAGTGAAAAATGAGTGGTTCTAGCGACGAGGAAGTTTATTTGACGCAAACAGAATTGACTGAAACTGTTAATAATGCACAAATGAGCTTTCTACCTCAACAATCACGCGAGAAGTATTTGAACCAATACGATATGTTTAACATGTGGCGGCTAGATAAAGGAACCAAAACTTTCTCAATTTTGCTCATTTACGCCAAGGGAATCCGATGAATCGTTACAACTATTAAGTATGACAGATAGTTTACCGAAAAACAGTACACAAGTCACTAACACCAACATTACAGTACCTAACAAAAATATTACTCTCAACTTAAGTAACTGTAGCAACGTTACTTTAAATTTTTCTTAATTAGGTTTACCTAAGTATTATTTGTTATAATTTAAAGATTATTCTGTATTACTTACCTATCGTAATGTAGTAGTTAATACCTAAACTGAAATAAAAGTATCTTGTGATTGTAAATGTATTTTTTTTGCATTTATTCATTTCCTCGCTGAGGTGGGATGAAAAGTTACGTGTTGCACACACAAAGATTTTTCACCTTGTGCTCTTTTGATTCCTTCGCTGACGCTCAGGATTCTAACTTTTGAATCACTCGCTGCGCTCGTGATTCAATTTTAGAATTCTTTGCTTGCTCGGGCATCAAAATTGAGCACGCGGTTAAAAAGCAACTTTGCACTCTTGTATAACAAATAACTATTATGCCTAAATAAAATTAAACATTTTTTGGAATAAATCAACTGTATTAATTAAAATATGCTATGCTATATAAACATTTCATTTCATCAAATTATTTATTTTTGTCAACCAATTAACATTGATTTGTGTTATAAATAAAAAAAAATATAATATTTTTAACATTAGGCTGTTTGGCGGTTTCCTTCGACCACCTGCGCGCGCATAGCTGTATATCACCGTGCGATTACAGTAATCCGCGTGCCAATTTTCACAAATTCAATATTTGTCTAAAATGTGTGTATGTTTTTTTCCTCACAAATGTGTTGAAAATCGTCGTATGACACGCGTGAGCATTGACTATTATACTCTCGGCTCCATTACGCCCTTGCCTTCGGCTCGGGCTGCACTGCAATCCAGTCTCGAGTATAATAGTCAACTTAGCTCACTTGTATCATAATGTACTGTTATAAAACTAATTATATAAAAAATGAAAAATACCAGATATTTTTCCAAAAATACTTTATTTAGGCTTAGCAATTACGTATGAAAATTAATAGAATATAACATCAACCAAATGTCCAACTCTAGTAGCATAACAAATTAATAAAGCCTAAATTAAGTATTTTTGGAAAAAATATCTGGCATTTTTCATTTCTTATTTAATTAATTTTATAAAATAAGTTGTGTAGTCCTTATTTTTAACACCCGGTATCAATGACCTTCCCACCGCTATTATACTAACATCTACGCCTTCGTTTTAGGAAAGCAAAATACTAAGTGGGAGACGGATGGTGAACACACCACGTTTTTCGATAATTTGTAAGCTATCGCCGATCACGACGCCCTTTTTAACTGTGGGTTGAGTTCTGTTGAAGTGGTTTCTGAACGTCAAAACGGACTCTATTTGCGATTAAATTTAAATTGTTTAATCTGCAACAAAGAATTTAATATTGAATATTGATTGATTTGAGATTGGGACATAAATAAAGAAGTCGTCGCTGGAATTATGGCAAGTGGCGGTGGATATGCTCAATTAAAATAATTTACATCTGCAGTCGGCTTAAACGAAATAAACAAAAAAAAAATGCAAGACGAAATTGCAGAAGAACGGGAGAAAACAGCTCGGAGTGAAATGAAGAGGGCTGGTGAGACAGAAAGAGAAGTCGCTTTGAAAGAAGGTCGCGTCAGTAAAGATGGCATCCCGATGATTGAAGTCATAGTAGATGGGTGTTGGTGCCGCCGTTCATATCAAACGAATTACGCTGCCAAAGAATCAAAATGCAGAACAGCCAGATATCGATCCAGAAACTTTCAAACTGTCAAAGGAAACTTTTATAGATAATTTGCGTAAGACTGAATAAGAACGTAACCGTATTAGTCAACATACAGTTTTACGAAGTCAGTGCAGTGAGTGGTTTGAGCTTAGACGCAACTTATTGACCGTATCAAATTTTGGTAAAGTAATAAAACGTAGAAGGACTCAAAGCTGTAGAAATATAATAAGAAACATACTTTACAGCACACCAATTGCCCATGTCTCCTCCATACAGTACGGAAGACAATATGAAGCAGTGGCACTAGAGCAATTATCACAATTACAAAATATTGAAATTATGGAATATGGCCTCTACATAGACGAAAATTATCCCTTTTTAGGAGCCACGCCTGAAGGTATCATTGACGATATGGTTGTAGAAGTAAAATGTGCTCTAGCTCCTTTTAAAATGGGTAGTATTGATGAAGCAATTGACAAGAAAAGAACATTTCTGGAAAAAGGACAAAAATGATCAGCTGAGTATTTTTTTTTTTTTGTATAACTATTCATTTAAATTTGTATATAGGCGCACTGAGTAATATGAACACCTAGTTCATTAATGTCACCAACAAACGGCAATCAGAAACATCTACTGTCAGGAGATTGAGATTAGTTTGGAACTATATTTTGAACGTTTTTAATTACGAGAAATGGCCTTCTGATGTTCCGTTCAAGTTTTAATTGTATACTATAAACAAATTGTAATGAAATTCTAATTTTACTGTGGTGTTAAAAAAACAAATATTAGTAGGCAATTCCATGGTTTCCCTGTTCTCTGTCTTGACTTTATATTTCAATATTAGCGGTGAGTGACAAGTGTAGCTAGCGGGTGGTGGGGTGTAAGGGAGGAGCTAGCGTGGGAACTATTTTTTCGGAGCGTCCTCTTAATACAGGAAAATAATAATTTTACAGGTGACTTATCGTTTTCGTATTAAATAAATACCGGACGAAAAGCTATAGTGAAATAATCCCTTTTTAACGGCCTTACCCACCCACCAGCAGTGGGACAGTAATACTAACGACATCTAGTTGTATTTTTAGGAACCTGCAACTAACCAACAATCATGACCTCTACTTTGTATGCAACTTAATACAATAGAGGGGTCAAACTGTATCGCTGAATCTACTCAACCAATTAAGATGAAACATACTCTTTCTTTTAAGTTAGACTAATACCTATACAAATGCAATGTTTCATTACGATTCGTTCAGCTGTTGAGGTGATGAGGTAACAAACAGACAGACGTAAATTCTAAAAACGAATGATTCGTGTTCTATTGCTTAGTCCCCCTAGCCGATTTTCGCGAAAAAAAACTCAATGTACAGACATTTCGACCTTTACAATTTTATTATAGTAAGTATAGCTAGATGTGGTGAAATACTTCGAATAATAATTTTTATGATTTTAAAAATATATTTTTGTTTTCACGTAGGTAAATACGTGGGACACTCAGAAAGTTTTGCGAAACTAAAAAAAATTGTTCTATACGTACATATATTTTTATCAAATCTTTTCAAAGTACTTTCCACCAGCCTCTATACAAAGATTCATGCGCCTAAACCAGTTTTCAAAACACTTTTTCCAGTCCGCCGCAGACACCTCGTTTACAGCCTGCTCGAACGCAGCCAGCGCATCTTCCGGCGACGAAAATTGTATCCCTTTGAGCTGATTTTTTATTTTTGGGAATAAAAAGAAGTCACACGGTGCTAGATCAGGGCTGTAAGGAGGGTGACCCAGGAGTTTGACTGGCGTGCTGTCCAGGAAGTCCCTCGTTTTGAGTGCGGTGTGCGCAGGTGCATTGTCGTGGTGGAGCAGTAGCCCGCGGAGCCCTGTGTTTGGTCGCTTGTTGCTTATAACAGAGAAAACTTCTGGCAAACATTTGGTAGTATACCATTCGGCATTAATGCTTCTTTGATCCCGTAAGGGAATTGATACCAAGTGGCCAGTCAAATTAAAAAAGCTAGCGATCAAAATCTTACCCCCGCTTCTAGATCGCTTCACTTTGGTAGGCGTTGGCTCATTTTGAAACACCCAAACAGTCGACTGGCGCTTGGTTTCTGGGTCGTATTGATAAATCCAGGACTCATCACCTGTAACGATGTCGTAAACACGCCGAGACGAGCCTGCTTCAAATTTGTTAAGCATATCACGGCACCATTCCACCCGGGCCTGCTTCTGAGCATCGGTGAGGTTGTGCGGCACCCAGCGTGATACTATCCTCCTCACGCGAAGATGGCTGTGTAGAATCTCGTGAACGCTTCCCGATCCAATCTTCAATATGTGTTGAATCTCCCGATATGTAATTCGCCTATTGTCTTGGATTAAATTTTTCACTGCTAGCACGTTTTCTTCGGTAACAGCCGTCAAAGGGCGACCGCTTCTTTCGTCATCCCCCAAAGTTGGTCGACCGCGCTTGAATTCGTTATACCAACGATACACGGTTGCCTTGGAAGGGCCTTCATCCATGAATGCCATTTGAAGTCTATCGTACGATTCATCCGGTTTCAGGCGACACTTGAAATCGTATAAAATCATAGCTCTAAAATGTTCCCGGCGCAGATCCATATTTCAGTGAGACACAATACTTTGAATTAACTCGCAAAAAATGTGGAGGGAAATTTTGAAATTGGAACTTACTTATTTTTACTTATAAATAATCATATTTTCGAAAAACATTATAACTGGCCAGTCTCCCATATATAAAAACTTTTTTTCGCAATACTTTCTGAGGGGCCTAGTACATGTAATATTTGATATCATAAATATGAAAATATCGATTTCTTATAATACTTATTTTATTAATCGGTTCGAAAAAAAAAACAATAATTAATCGATTCACATAATCGTATTGACACATCATTGTCCAAAAAAAAAGTAATAACTTATGTCATCTATGGTATGGCGGCTAATTCTGAATCGCAAATTGGGGAGTGATAACAAAGATTTTGTTATATTTTATCAACGTGTGTGTTTCTACGTTAAAACATGGCTATTTTCTTGTAGTTTATTGTATTTTTCAATAGATTCTGGCATTTTTTTACCACGCGTACTAGATACAATGTGTGATAATAGTGATAATATACAACGAAAAACGCGCAATCGGCGGGAAACTTCTACTTTAAATATGAAAAACTTTGTTATCACTACTAGTTTTACCAATATGAAGGATTATTCCCACGAATTATTATATGATGAGTGATTTATTAGTTGATTCTGTAAAGTTTGGATATACAGAATCGACAAATTTTATGTTTTTTAGCCTCGATCATCACTGTAAAAAATGGCGGTTATTGCAGTACTCACTTGGAATTTTCAAAGGTATATATTATAACGCGCACGCGCTAAATATTAAAGATATAATGGCACTGACACACGTGCTTTTTATTTAAATATCCTAATTAGCGTACTCATACATGATTCGATAGATAGTACATTAAATATTCATATATTTAATTAGGGTTACGTTTGACATATTATTTCGTCCCATAAATGGGACCAAACTGAGCTTACGGTGGTTCTCATGTCGGGGGCATTTTAGGGACCACTACGAACTATACGGTTAAATGTTTACTAACATAATCAACATGGTTCTTCCAGTTCAACTTTTTATCAATGTTTAACCCTAAAAAGCATACATTAAAAGAGCCTCCACGAGTGACGATATTTAATTGATCGTCCGGCGCACCCTGGGCAGTCAGCCCCGCTACCAACCTGCTGACTGGCTAATCTTTTCCCCACGGCATGAGCTGTTATTATTATGTAGCTCATGTCGACACGATAGAAGAAGAAGAAGAACCCTAAAAACTTAACGTCCTCTGTTTTTTCGATTTTTGTGTCACGGAATATAATATTAAGAGCGTATGTTCGATTTAGCGCAAGTCAAAATCTGCACGATCTATCGAATGGCACACTCACTACGGCACGATACAATGGTTCCTCTGTGTGCGTGAGTGCTGAACCGTTAGCACGAATAATTTTGATACTTTAATTTTTTTAGGATCTATTTTATGATTTTTTTTTTATGAATGAAAATTTAAAAATTAAATATGTTTTTTTGTAAATATTATAACGGATTCGGATTCTACTTATCAATGCAAATATAAAATTCTGCCTCAGTGTTTTCATTTAACAAGTATTTTCAAAGGTATAGATAGCGATTTGAAGTTTTTTTTGTATGGAGAGAAAATTAAAACCTTATACATTACCTTAAAGTTTCGTGTATAGATATATATATAGTGCTAGCCATATAGTGCTAGTGCCAAACTACACTAAATACATACTCTGTTGCTTCAAAAATCTTCGATTTGTTTTTAAAAATAATGTTTATTTTAAAAAAATCGTCAGTTAAAGATAAAATTAACATTGGAGTTTTACGCTAAAACCGCACAATACCTCAAAGATTTATTTATAGATTCATATATTAGAGATGCCAAACTATAATAAATACATACTGTAATGCTTCAAAAATGTTCAATATGGTTTTACAAGTATTTTTAGAGATACAGTCATTTGAATTTTTTTATGTATGGAGAGAAAGATGTTTTACGCCAAAACCTTACGTTACATCAAAGTTTCGTGTACCTATATATATGCATATAGTGTTTGTGCCGAACTACAGTAAATGTACACTCTGTTGCTTCCTAAATCTTTGATTATGCTTTTAAAAATCATTTTTATGAAGAAAAAAATATCGATAGTTGGAGATAAAGTGTTAATTAACATTTTTACGCCAAAACTCACAGTACCTCAAAGAGTAATTTATAGATCCGTATAGTAGAAGGCCAAACTACAATAAATAATAACTTTAATGCTTCTAAAATGTTACGTTTTACATATTTTTTTCAGAGATCTAGTAATTTAAAGTTTTTTTATGTATGTAGAGAAAAGCGTGTTACGCCAAAACCTTACGTTACCACAAAGTTTCGTGTGTATATTTGCATAGTATTTGTGCCGAACTTCAATAAATGTACTCTGCTGCTTCGAAAATCTTCGATTAGGCTTTTAAAAAACATTTTTATGATAAAATAATAATATCGACACTAGGAGATAAAGTGATAATTGGCATTTCACGCTAAAACCTTACAATACCTCAAAGAGTCATTTATAGATTCGTATAGTAGAGGTGCCAACCTAAAATAATCCCACAGTGCGCCGCCGCCGCTGACGGTTTTTAGACGACGCCGCCGCTGATTTGCGTATCGGCGTAAAATCGGCGCGAGTTCTAAATGTTTTAAAACTTAGTTTTAGGAAACCCTACAACAGCCTTACACTCTTCTCTAATATATTTCTAACTTTCAAACATAAACACGTTTAAGAACCTAGACCTAGTACATAAGAATAATAAAACCGGCCAAGTGCGAGTCGGACTCGCGCAGTAAGGGTTCCGTACCTCTCAACGACCTGATACCCCATAAAAACGGATTTAATTTATGAGATTTTATCAAAAAACATCAACGCACAGTGCGCGAAATATGAAATTTTGCATGTCTTTCTTACGCAGGTACCACCACATATGTCTATGTTTGTCTTATTTTTAGTATTTTTTGCTAAACTACATAATAATGCACTATAATCTCACCAAGTGTGACGCTGGTATATATTACCGTTTTGAAGATAGAGCAGGAACAAAAACGTTGAAAAAAATGCATATTTTTTGAGGTTTCTTGTATGGGTAAAAAAGTCTAAAATCTTAGATTTTTTTTTGTTTTTAGTATTTGTCGTCCGTCCGTCAACCATTTATCTATTCCCGTTCAAAAGATACAGCCCTGTGACCGACAGACGGACGGATGGACGAACAGCGTATCGAGAGTAATAGGGTCCCGTTTTGCACCCTTCGGGTACGGAACCCTAAAAAGTAAAGTAGTGACCAACCGACCGTTGCACCATTCATGTTCCATATTTCCGTACCATAAATTACAAAAACTAGTCCGTGCCCAGCAGTGGGACAGTAATGGGCTGCTAATGCTTATGCAAGTCACGGGCATAGGGTTAAATAATAAAAAGTTTTAAAGAGAAAGTTTATTTTATTATTTTATTCATCCAAACTAAACGTGTATACAATATTTCAGCTCAATCGGTTGAAGATATCTGCTTCAAAATTGAGTTGCAAGATTCGACCTTAACAAATTATATACCTACATACATTGCAAGTTAATAAAAAGCTTGTAAAAAGAAGGCAATTTCATAGAGCAAACTTTGAACAGAAATTTAAACTTTTTTCGTTCAACAGATTCGGCTATGACAGACGGACAGACAGACAAGAGAGTGAACCTATAAGAGTTTAGTTTTTTCCTTCTAGTTACGGAACCTTAAAAATACATTATTTATAAATAAAAAGCCAACGATTTTGTTTTTTTTTCTACTAAACCCGAATAACTTACGTTTGTTTTTATTAAAACCCTAACCCCTAATTTTTTAATCCAAAACCCTAAAACATTAATTTCCAAACTTGAATCGATTGCACACTCTAGAACACTTGTAACATACCGAATTTCACACGGGCGAAGCTGCGGGTGGAAGCTAGTGTAACATAAATATACCTTTTAGCTCTTGCCTTAGCCAAATTTTCAGATTTTTTGCGTTTTCTCTTTCCAAAAAACGCCTTTGTTTTATTTCCCATACCTTCTAAAACATAATTTTTTGTCACTATAAAACAATATCAGTCATAAAAAAATACTTACCAAGTACTTATGATAATACTTTAAAATTTTGTCGGTCATCAAAAATAAAATATTTTATTTACCAAAGTACTAAGATTTGACGATCGTCCTAAAAACTTGCAGTATCCGTGTATAAACGCACGGCAAAGGTCGTCAACCCCCGACGGAGCGCCGAGCGACGTGACCACTCTCTGGAAGGGCTCGCGGCGAAGTGATTTGAATCGATTCGAACGCGAAGTATTATAGTAGTTTTAAAATATTTATAAAAAAATTATAGAGCTAATTTAGTTGAAATTTTCAAGTGTAAGTTTTTAAAGAATATGTTCTTCTATTATAGTAATTTATTGTTATATTAAATTATGTAAGATATAGTGGTGAAAATAATAATTGTATCGACTATAATTTCTGAATAATTTCACATTGTTTGGATTTTTATTTCTTATGTATTCAGCCTCAAATGAAAAATCCTTTCTAGTAACTATTTTTACAAGGATCTTCCCAGTTGGTTAAAAAATTTCGTTTCTTAGGTCTGTCAGTGGTTTCAGATATTTGAAGCTTCGAAATTGACTCTGAAAGTGAAATTAAGAAAACCTCTGTTCAGTTATCTTGATAGATTTCACAAATACTCTAATAATCGAACAAAATAAACTATCTTCTATTTAGACAATAACATTTCCTAAAATTATTAGTAATTGATATGTTCGTAGGATAAGTGGTTGATGAATAATCAGATTTGAAAAATTACGTTTTTGAGCAAAACAGCCCACGGACCGAGCATACGCTCTTAAGATCCTGTTGTATTATTGTCAGATAACTAGTTGAAATTTTCACAGAATTTGAAGTACATACATATCGATGAATTTAAATTGTGTTGTGTTTCAGAGAGGTAAGCGGACACGTTAAAGGTTAAAATATTCGAAAGTATTGGTATACGTACGTACGTTTTTAGATTGTTGTATTGTTAAATATGGTAACTATTTTGAATAAGGAAGTTTTAAATTGTCAAAAGAAAAAATCTTTTACGAGTAGGATTCAAGCATGCGACTTGTGGTTCAGTACACCAGCACACAGCAGCAATGATATTTAAAAGTATAGATATGTCATACCCAAACAAAACAAACGTTAAAAATGTTCCGTACGCAGCGGCGGCACAATACACATAACTAGTTCAAAGTAAGTAAGGTGGTTATTTCAAGTTATTGTAGCGTCATAATTGGAACACTTTCTGTACACACAACGGCATTTTAGATTTTTTATGTCACCGATCACGCTGCACAGTCTGTTATAAATCCTATTTTTGTTTCATTGTGATTTTATTCAAGTAATCGACAATTTCTATAATTTTTGGTAGGTTCAACTCCGACTTCAATACTACTTATATTTTTTAAATAAATGTCAAAGTTTGCCTCGTTGGTCTAGTGGTTGCAAGCGTGACTGCTGAGCGTGAGGTCCTGGGTTTGATTTCCGGGTCGGGCAAAGTGTTATTGGGTTTTTTCATTAGGAAATTCTCAGTAGCAGCCCGGAGTCTGGATTTGTGCCC
This sequence comes from Asteroscopus sphinx, assembly GCA_949699075.1. Lineage (NCBI taxonomy): Eukaryota > Metazoa > Arthropoda > Insecta > Lepidoptera > Noctuidae > Asteroscopus > Asteroscopus sphinx. Next base: position 2,056,929 of record OX453006.1, read on the forward strand.
GGTCAATGGCAATAGGCTCGCCCCCTTTTACATGGGACTATAACATAACTGGCGAAATGTGGGTGTACTATTACACCTCTGCCTACCCCTTCGGGGAAATACAGGCGTGATGTTATGTTATGTTATGTCAAAGTTTCGTAATATCCGCATCATGAAAAACTAAAAATAATATATATTCTAAAAACCGAACTACTTATTCCAGTTTCTATTAATTCAGTTAATTGTACGTACAGTGACCTACCGTATGAATGGCATGTGAGATCTGTTTTTTTTTCTATTTTTCGTTTTATTTTTTATTCAGATTCAAATTCAAATCATTTATTTGCGAACATAGGTAAAATAAAATAGGTGTTAAGTATAGTCTAATGTGTCTCTATGTCCTACCTTGACGGTGTACAAATTTATCGAAAAGAAATTAATACAATCATACAATGTTACCAAAGATTTAAAAAAAAAAAAAAAATTAGATTTAAAAGTAAAATTAAAAATTGTTTGCTGTCAAATAATGAAAAAATTTAACATTGTACCTACATTTCAGTAATAATGAAACATAAAATTGCAAATATCAATCTAAAATTCCTAAATAAATTATGCAGTACAAACGTCATTTTTACAATATACCTTTGATTATAAAAGCAATATAATTAACATCAATTTACTAACACAACATGTCATATTTTATCATTCAAGAAGCTTTCTAGGGAGTAATACGTTTTCTCAATTAAAAATAAAAACAGCTTTTTTTTAAACATACTGACACACTTTATTCAACTATAACACCGTATTAGTTCGTGATTTCTACATCAAACTATTGCTCATGCTTTCTATTATGTATATGTCCGCGCGTAGCTCAAGGTTTCATCAGGATTCATCACGAAATAAATTTCTCTTTACTACAAATTATGTATTTTCCGATTATTACATGAACTGACCAGAAGAAGAAGTTTTACAACAAGAATGACAGCCCGCGCAAAGCACAGTGTCTCCATCTTTATATTACTACAATCAAATAGACCCAACGGAGTCACTAAATACATTTTAATTTATAAATGAACACTAAAATAATTAACCAGTCGTCGTGATAAAACTAATATTAATTTAGATAATCTCTAAACATTATATAAACCAACAAATCATGCCAGATATTAAAATATGAAACAATATAAAGCGGAATTATCAGAACCACAAAATTAAATTAACAACATTTAAATTAATCATTTCATTAATCTAATTAGAATATTCGAATTATAATTATCATAATATTAACATTATTTACAACATTAATTTAATTATTACGGATCATCAAATATTAAACTTTGCTAAACAAAAAGGTATCTTCTTTGATCTTTGATGATCTTTGCAAAGTACAACAAATACAACAGCAAACTACATAGCAAATTCTAGAAATAATGGATATTTATTTCAAAATACTTCATAATCTAATTAAAAGTAATTCATTGTAAAAACTAGTTACCTCAAAATGGCAATAGATTGCGTTGTAAGCATCAATATTCGATATAGCATAGACATGAATTGGTCTGAGTCCGAGTATAAATTAATATTTTAATGTTATAAGCTATGGAAAGCTATATTACTCTCAAATTACACTAGAGGGCGCAATGTTCAACCAACTCCAGGAAGAAACATTCAATACTGACCAGTAATAAAGATTAATATATTAAGTTCTGTCAAAAAAGTGTAAACAAAATTGATGGCAACACTAGCGCGCCCATATATATTATTAAAACCATAACCTAATTCCGTATTATCCAGAAGTTATTGCAAATTTTAGTAATTACCGAAATATCCACACGCTGGGCTGAAATAGGGCTGTCTCTTCAAGCAATACTTGTTTTTTTTTTATGTTACAATATTACAACATAAAAAAAAACAATTATTAATAGTGTAACATAAAAAAAAACAAGTTGTATAAATATATATCAATAGAAAAGAGTCGTCGCGGATTTTGTACAAAAAGAAAAGATTTTTAGAGAAGTTGGAATAGTTTCGGCGAGAATTATTTATTCTCAGTCATTCTCACTCCTAGTTATTCTTTCTAATCCTCGCCAAAACTATTCCAACTTCTCTAAAAATCTTCATTTTTTTTTATTATATTCAAACTCCCTCAAATTTATTTTTTTCTTAATTAATCCATTCTCGTCTATAAAATAAATTAAATAAAATAAAATATGTTTATTTCAGACATTACTGCCCATAGTTTGTTAGTAATACAGAAACTTATATCTATGTTAGTAACAGCGTAACATTAATTTAAATATCTTCGGTGACTGCCCGATGCACTGGTTACATGCACATGTGTATGTACCAAAGACATTTCTATATTACGTCAGTATAATATCTTTATGGTATGTACCCAGTGCCTCATGATCGGGCAGTCAGGCTTATCACCAATAACCTTGAGAATGGTGTTGGTGCTCCCACGGACTCTGCGCATCAGAGACGCGACACGTTTGCGTATCACCGTATGGAACCCGTCAGTGTGCGCTAGAGCAAACACGCCTGACGCACTACAGAATCGCGGGAGCCCCAACATCACTCTGACGGCATTGTTGTATTGTACTCGGAGAGCGGTGAAAGTACCCTGCGTGTATCTGACCCACAGACTACAAGTGTATAGCGTTTGGCAGAAGGCCTTAAAGAGGGTTACTTTAACCTCTGCGCTACACTTTGCAAATCTGCGAGCCAGCATATTGCAGCGGACTGCCATCACTCTCCTTTCCCTCTCAATGTCGGTATCATCCCTCAAGTTCTCGTCTACTAAATGACCGAGATACTTGAAAGACGATACCCTGACAAGAGCTACACCGGTTAACATCACCGGTGGCACGTAGGCCACCCTTCGCCCCTTTGCTCAAAAAACTACAAGCTCACTTTTCTTGACATTATACAAGAGGCCGTGTGACTCTGCGTACTCCTAGCAAATGGCAATCAGTTTCCTGAGCGCAGCTACAGATGGGCTCAGCAACACCATGTCATCAGCATAGCTGATGCTGTTTACACACATACCATCAATTGAGCATCCGACATGTGCGTTGCTAAGCCCACCAATCAGCTGGTTAACATACAGGTTAAAGAGGGAGGGGGATGTCAGTCCACCCTGTCTCACCCCACACTCCAACCTGTACTCCTCAGAAAACTGACTAAGCCATCTGACCCGGTTAGTCTGGTGGCCTTACCAGAACTTAAAAATATTGACCAGCTCAATGGGCACACCGGAATCTATTAATTTATCCCAAAGGATATCATACCTAACCAGGTCAAATGCCCTAGTGAGGTCTAGAAAGGCGGCATATAGGTATAGGTGTGTTCCTTTCTGTGTAGTACCCAACGGTATGCTTGAGAGACATAATGGCACATTCTGTGGAAAGCTCGGGCCTAAACCCAAACTGAGCATCGTGCAGATTAAGATGTCGACTAAGCGGTCTCTCAAGCAAACCGTCGAGCACCTTTGATGCGATAGTAGCTAGGGAGATGGGCCGATAATTAGACTTGTCAGTGACATCTCCAGTCTTATTTTTAATTATCGGAACCACAACCGTACTCATAAGATCAGCTGGAAGGTATGAATGTCTTATGCACATAGTAAATAGCATACCCAACAGTCTCGGGAGGTGCGGCCCAGCATACAGGAGATGCTGAGGCCGTCGTGTCCAGGTGATTTGCCTTTAGTCATTCCTTTAATTATTACAGCAACTTCTTTTGCGGTGACACGTTCGGGCACGCCTGACACGACCGCCTCAATATCGCCCCTCACTGTATGTAATGGTGATTGCACCTGGAAATGGGATTTAAACATATTTGCTATACCCCCAGGATCACTAATGCCGTCGCTGCTCACCGGGATGCTCTGCTTTGGACTCAACTTTTTTGTTCCAAAATCCGCGAAAGTCTTTATTTTTATGCTTTGATGCTATAATATTCATTTTAATTAACTCTTTATTATTTTGACAAAACTTTAACTTCTTCTTAAGGGGCTGACAACACCTAAAAAATCAGACCTCTGCGGTCACTGTCGTTTCGTACAGAACTGAAAGAGAGGCAACGAGCCGACAGACGTCGCATACGCCGCTCAACTTGAATGAAAATCAACAATTTCTTTTTTTAATCATGAACTAAAAGCTTATTTGAAAAACAGAAACAACAAATGTTTAGATTATTGTCTTTCTCAAATGTTTTCTTAATTTTATTTATAATATAAGATAAATAATAGAGATTGTTTGCTTTAAAGCATGTCTTAAGAGGTTAGTTTACAATTCTTTTCTATCGAGAAAACTTCAAGAAAACGTGTTTTGGGCACAATACAGTTTCAGAAAATACGATCAAGATTAACATATATTTTGCTAATGGATTGTGTTCGGAATGCTTTGGAAAGGCACCATTTATGTAAAAGATTAAAATTAAATTCGTTAGATGTAGGTGTCTTCCAAAGTATACTGGCTAACCCTACAGGTGTTGCGGCTAAGTTAGTGTTTAAATTTATGCTAAATAGTCTTAAGAAGTTAAGGTTGTAATAAGTTAATGATACGATGGGACTGGCATAATCATTAAATGATTGGAAGTCCCTAAAAAAAAATTGAGAAAAAAAAAAAAAAAAAAAACATATATTTTTTTCACTGCCACAAACTGAATAGATACAGCTAAAATTGTTTTTAAAAGAAGCCTATTTGGGGTATTTGGCTGCTGTCAGCGTCTTAAATATCTTTCTAGACTCCCACATTTCATTGTATACGTAACCAGATTGGGGCCATCCATGCCACACCCAATTCAGAAATTTTTGCCTAGCATCCCGGTGTGCATCGCTAACATGCTTGTTCCATCCTATAATAGGACGGCGACCATCCATACCACCCCCACTCCTGCCACTCACATAACTACACACAGCGACCTCCTGTAATGATTTAATAATTTTGTTATACAAAGTATCCAATATAGCTGTATGTTCTGGGCTATTCTTTATACACATCTTGTCATAGCATTGGTCTAATTCGCGAGGAAAATCAATTTCTTTTAATTTCTCTAGTGAACATTTCAATTTGGTTACCATCCCGTTCACACATTTAACCCTGTCAATAGAAGCGCGCAGTTCAGAGGTTGGCCTTACAATTTTTATATCACACTGTATCTCTAGCGGGAAGTGATCGGACCAATATACGTCATAATGATTTTTTACTGCAGTTATTGTTTCTCGCGCGGCCTCAGTCACCAGGCAGTGATCCAGCCATCGACGGCTGCCGTGCGCGTCACTAGCAAAGGTGTAGCTATTGGACATCGTACCTAACATTTTTACTGCAGTTATTGTTTCTCGCGCGGCCTCAGTGACCAGGCAGTGATCCAGCCATCGACGGCTGCCGTGCGCGTCACTAGCAAAGGTGTAGCTATTGGACATCGTACCTAACATTTTTAAATCTACACACTCCCATTTTTGATCGTAACAAAAGTTCAACAGATCATTACTAAAGAGCTCTCCAGGATGCGCATTGAAGTCACCCATCTATGCTACATGCAATCTCTTTTTAACCGAGAAAAAAAAGGAGGAGGTTCTCACTTAGACGCATTTTTTTTTTATGTATGACCACGCATAACTTTTTACAGAGTAGTTTGATTTTGATGATCCTTTTTTTAATGGATAGGGTATATACTTAGAACAGAAACTCAATTTTTTTTTTCATCAAACCCATACTTGTGGAGTATCTATGCATAGGTCTTCAAAAATGATATTGAGGTTTCTAATTATTTTTTTTCGAAACTGAATAGCTTGCGCGAGAGACACTTCCAAAGTGGTAATAAGTGTGTAACTTCTAAAATAAGAGAATGATAAAACTAAAAAAAAAAATATGATAAGAATAAGAATAAGAATAATTTATTTCGCAAAAAATACGGGTCCAGACAGATAGATAAAGAGTCACAGTTAGTTTCCACATATTTACATTACCATGTAAACTTCCACCGAAAATTGATTTGACCGAGATCTAGTAAGTATTTTTTTTAATACGTCATAAATCGTAAACCGCAATTTACCTTTCATTCAATCAACTATCTAAATCCCATCATTTAGGTACCTAATTATAATATTTACTAATCAATAACTTAATTTTTTTTAAATACACTTATTAAAACATCGATCAAAGTTACAACGAACTACAACAACATAACATAAAATCACGCCTGTATTTCCCCGAAGGGGTAGGCAGAGGTGTAATAGTACACCCACATTTCGCCAGTTATGTTATAGTCCCATGTAAAAGGGGGCGAGCCTATTGCCATTGACCGGGCACAAATCCAGACTCCAAGAACTACAAGAACTTTTATATTATGTTACTTGCTGCAACGGAACCCTTCATGGGCGAGTCCGCCTCGCACTTCGCCGCTTTTTATTTTTTAAATTATGCTACCGAAGTTTTCAAGTACACACATAAATTAGGTGTTTTTGGGTACAAAATATTAATCATTATAAAGGCTGAATGCGCATTTTTTTTTTTCAAAACTTTGAATATAGAAAAAAAACCGCGGGCGGACGAATTGGCGCGAATGAAAATTAGATACTGTTGAATTTATTTGTGTATTGGTTCCTCGCTAATAAGAAAAAAGTACTATACAAGTCTCGGCCGAAATAGCAATTAACGGCCTCGTTTAGTTAAAAAGGACTCGGCTAGCGCTTCGTCCTTTTAAAATCACTTGGGAAGTACTCGGCTTCGCCTGGTAATAATAATGTCATAATGTCTTTGAAAAATAGCATATACCAAGGAGCCTTTTCCTGTATGTCTGACGTAATACGAGCGTCCATTATTATCAGGAAGCGGTAACGTGTGAAGGCCAACCGAATATTTATATTATTTAATTATTTTTTGACTCAATCCTACTAATAATATATTTGTGAAAGGGTGTTTTTTGGTTTGTCCTTCTTTCACGTATCAACGTAGTAACGGGTCAACGTGATATCAATTCAAATTATATGTTTATAAATAAAAGTTTGTTTTCTAAAAATATATTTTTAATTAAGATTCACATAGACGAAGTGCTGCGAACACCTATCTAGTGAAGCCAAAAAACTATGCTCCTTCGTCTACAACCAGCGCTCACACACACACATACACCTCAAACTATATGCTCACCCCTCGTAGTACACTTGTCGCACCATCGCGATAGCAAATATTCTTCAGGTGCACGATGTTTGCGTGAGCACTGGCTGTACATGAAGGAGCTAATTTTTAACCGACTTCAAAAAAGGTAATTTAATTTTTAACCGACTTTTTTTTTTTTTTTATGTTCGTACACCGATTACTCCGAGATTTGTGGGCCGATTTACGTGGTTGTTTTTTTATTTGGTAGAGGAAGCCCGCGCGGTGGTCCCATATAAATTGTATTGACTTAGGTTGAGCAGTTTTTTAACCAGCTCCAATAAATCAGTTTATTTTAGCTTCGCCTATCTAGATGATCTGCTCATTGGCATGCATCATTATTCTCAAATTGGTTATATAAACATTTATGAATCAACCCTCGCAATTATTAACCAAAAAGTATGAAATAAAAACTTTTTAACAAAAAATAAAACCGACTTCAAAAACCTTAACTAAAAAGTAAAAAATAATCATTGTATGTATTTTAAAATCTTAACATAAACCAACATTTTGAAGGCGGCGCGAGATTTTCATGTACGTTCACATAAACTGTTTCTAACCGACTTCAAAAAAAGGAGGAGGTTATGTATTTTACTATAGATATGCGCTCGGCTGTACATTATATTTACATGACGCCAAGGGTCAATCACGCGCCGCCTTCAAAATGTTGGTTTATGTTAAGATTTTAAAATACATACAATGATTATTTTTTACTTTTTAGTTAAGGTTTTTGAAGTCGGTTTTATTTTTTGTTAATTTTACAATACAATACAATATCTTTATTTGCAATAAATAGGGTACATCGAATGTTGTTACATGATAAAAAAAATGTTCAAGCCCATTTAGCCATCACCAACAGTATGCAAATATTACTTATAACTAGGAACTTTTATATTTTTAAATTTTTATACATTCTTTATCTTCTTCTTCGTCTTCGTGTTGACATGAGCTACATAATAAATAGCTCATGCCGTGAGGAAAAGATTAGCCAGTCAGCAGGTTGGTAGCGGGGCTGACTGCCCAGAGTGCGCCGGACGATCAATTAAATATCGTCACTCGTGGAGGCTCTTTTAATGCACCTCTTTTAATCCTTTATAATAATAAAAAATGGAATATATAATAGTTTTTTTTTTAAATATATTTTTGGCTTCACTATGATTGTTCGCAGCACTTCGTCTATATTTATTTAAGATTACATTACTTTTTATCTTTATATGGTAATAAGTAAGAATGTACTTAATTTATCTAGGTTCTATTCGTATTAGATAGCCGTCTTCATCCTTCATCATGACATCAAACTTGAGACGCAGCGGTGGGTATTCAGAATTAGAATTCAGTGCAGTGGCCGGTAGGATCCTGTACTGTCGCAGCAACGTTGACAACACCATCTTCATTGACGTCATAGCGTACTGGTACCCTGTGAACAGAAGAAAGATTTCTCATGTTTTCGTATGTTATTTCACCATCCATGAAATGAGCTAGAGGGCCCACCTGATATTAAGCGGTTATCTTTGCCCATTACAACTTCAATACCACTTGGGCTATTGCCTAAATAGTATAGAAAGTAGCGATGGGACGAATTGTATTTTTTTCAACTCGAATAATTCGAGTTGAAGTGATCGTTGATCCGAATCACGGTTTGAGTTGATTCGACTCGGTCGGCAGCATCAAACACGTGGTGCGTGCGACTCGTATGTTCTAATGTATCGAGCCGACTCGAGCCACCGAGTTGGCTTCAAACCGGAGCCATCCGAGTCGGCGAGCGGCGTCGAATCGGGTGAATCATGTGATTGATCGAGTTGATTTGTATACACAAATCATGGCTTTTTGCAAATTCGCACCGTAGTTTTTTCTCACTTTAACTCGTATTTCGCAGTTATTCGCTGCCTTACTCGCTCGCTTACCGCCACTTGCCCGGGAGAGTGAGTCACCGAGCCGAGCTAATCAACTCGGTTTTGTTGCCGCCTAGCAGCAGCTGTGCAGAGATTGGGAGGTAAGCAGATATCTGGTATAATACGCTTTTTATTATACTCAACCTCATTATACGGAGTGATTCTATGCTGTTTAATCACTATTTGAAATAAATACAATCACCTCACTGATAGCAATTGGCAATTGTCGTACAATAGTTTAGTCGGATATCTGAATAGTCTAAACGTCATGACTTTCAGTAGAGACCTTTGTGCTCTCTCCAAGTGTATCATATGGGTTTGACAGGCTCGACCCTAGACTCCTATACAGTATCCAAGTACTGATTGGGTCAACGCGTAATATATAGTGCGTAACAAAGGAAAATCTGTCACATATCTTAATTTCTTAAAAACCCATATAAGCTTTCTAGTACGTTCAATCAATCAACTTAGCCTATCGCAGTCCACTGCTGGACATAGGCCTCTCCCAAGTTGCACCACAACGCTCGGTCCTCTGCCTTCCGCATCCAGTCCCCCCCAGCCACGTTCTTTAGGTCGTCGGTCCACCTGGCAGGGGGGCGCCCTACGCTGCGTTTGCAGATACGCGGTCTCCACTCAAGGACTCGTCTGCTCCAACGGCCATCGGTCCTTCGACAGACATGGCCAGCCCACTGCCACTTCAGCTTACTGATCCTACAAGCTATGTCGGTCACTCCGGTTTTTCTCCGGATAATCTCGTTACGGATTTTATCCTTCAAAGAAACTCCAAGCATAGCTCGCTCCATAGCTCGCTGAGCGACTTTAAATTTGTGGACTAGCCCAACTGTCAGTGTCCACGTCTCGGCACCGTAAGTCATGACTGGCAGGACGCACTGGTTGAAGACCTTTGTCTTCAAACTTTGCGGTATAGGCGACGAGAAGACTTAGGCGAAGTTTGCCAAATGCTGCCCAGCCCAGACGGATCCTTCTGTTGGCTTCTTTCTCGAAGTTGTGTCTACCAAGCTGAATTGCCTGCCCTAGGTAGACGTATTCCGTTACAACTTCAAGTGCCGACCCTTCGACGAATATTGGCCTCGGCATGACATGCATATTGAACATGACTTTAGTCTTGCCCAGATTCATGCCGAGACCGACACGTCGAGAGGCTCCGTTTAAGCTGTAACACGTGCAGTGTGTATTACGTGCAATAAAGAGATCTAAATGAGGACGCCAACTTAGCTTGTCGTCTAATATTACACCTAAGTATTTGACATTTGTAGATTGTGCAATCGTAAGGCATGAACATTTGGTACTGTGTGGGTAATTACATGAGTGAACTTTAAGATTTACATTGGAAGGGTAGTTTTAGCAAAAGTAAACTGTGAATATGTGGACAATAAAGTACGGCAATTGTTCCTTCATACGTAGCTGTCAATATTTACGGATCTTCATGAGCAGACAAACGTCAAAAACGCCAACATGGCGTGCCGCACCTTTAAGATCGCCAGATATAGATTAAGATTTCTCGGTAAATTATTATAGTACGGTTTGACTAAGGTTTTTTATAAATACAGTGTAACTTTGTCCGTTATTAAAATGATATTTCACTCGAAAACATCTATAATCTTCTGAGAAAACTTAATTTATATCTGGCGACCCTGTATACTAATTGCTTCGTTAGACTGTACTTTCTAATACTGTTTTTAGGGTTCCGTAAGCCGTCGGTCCTGCGCCTGATGTCTCTCCGGTCGTATCGAATTGCCGTCCCATCGGATTACGAGAGTGAGGGAATAGAGAGTGCACCTGTGTTTGCGCACACACTTGTGTACTATAATATGTCCCGCGCAGATGGCTAGTCTTCATTGAGATTGGTCGCCGTTACCGAAATTCGGCCGGGAGGACATTATTATTATTATTAGGGTTCCGTACTCAAAGGGTACCAAACCAACGGGATCCTAATAATCTGTCTACGCTGTCTGTCCGTTCATCCGTCTGTTTGTCACATGGCTGTATCTTTTTAACCATAATAGCAGAAATGTTCGCAGATTATTACTATGGCCTCTATAATGGCAAATACTAAAAATAAAAAAGTCTTAACTCAAAGTGCACAAGTGGCGACATCGGTTTCCGAACAAATGGTGCTCAACAAGATATCGCTTTATTTCAGATAAGTGTCCATGACCACTACCTAGCTCTTTCGTCAAAATAATAATTCTAAAGTTGGACCAGTTGTCAGATTGTTGGGCTTCTGACTACACGTTATGACAGCCTGCCTGATATTTTAATAGCAACTGGGACCGATAGCTTGACGTGCTTTCAGACTATTTAGACACAGAGGGATGTGTAATGAAACGGTCACCTATCCAAGAACTAACCATGGCTAGTGCAGCTTAACCTCATAGATCTTGCAATCCACATGGTTATTACTTAGCTACGAGCCCCTCATCATCATCATCATTTCAGCCAAAAGACGTCCACTGGTGATGGTCCACACAGGCCAGGCCTCCCCCAAGCATTGCCACAACGACCGGTTTGCGCTTTCTTTATCCAGCGGATTCTCGCGACCTTCAGCAGGTCGTCGGTCCACCTTGTGGGGTCTTACCCACTCTGCGCCTGTACGCGGTCGCCACTCCAGAACTTTACTGCCCCATCGGCCATCCGTTCTGCGAGCAATTTGCCCCGCCCACTGCCACTTAAGTTTGGCAATACGAGCCCCTACTACTATTATGCTCCTATTAATATAAATGGAATCATAAATGTGAAAGTTTGTTAGTATATTTTAAGGAACTCAGTTACATATAAACGGAAAAACAGATTAAGTAGATGGGCCCGTATAAACACATCTACTAAACACATTTTCATTGCGACATAGACCGCGAGAGAGGAAGCGCAAACCGCTGCTTATTATATTATACACTAGCTTTTGCCCGCGACTTCGTCCGTGTGGAATTGACTTTGAGAAGAATTTTTAGTTTTCTTAAGATACTTATTATGAGTCCACATAGTCCGCGTAAAGTTAAATACCTATGCATATTTTAAAACTACGATATGTCCTAAGAGGTTCATTGAAATCAAATGATGTCATTTATTATTTTGGAAAAAGAGGTAAGGTCTATGGAAGTCCCTTATGTCACTGCGACCTAAAAGATCTATTGTAACGCCTCTATCAGTAGACTACAGCACCTCTCCAAGCCGCAGGCCAACCATAAAGTCGACTATAGCCTCGGGGTTTGAGGATCTGATCTCATCAGCTGAGATTGTGTGGCCTCCAAGATGCTGACTTCTAATGTGGTGCACTGCATCACATTCGCATAGGATATGAATGGGCGTTTCGTCCTTTTCGCGACAAAACCTGCTAAATGATGTCATGGGCAATTTTCTTCAAAATTAAATACTTGTGCTGAGTAACGTACATAATTGGATAAGGATTAATATCATGTTTATAAAAGCACCTTCGGAAATAATGCATTATTTTAGAACAAATTTGATTACCATAAAAAGGGTTATATTGAGTCAACCAAAAATTCCGTAATACATGTCTTTTGCGTAACTTCAATCGTTTACGTAGTGCACGCAACGGAAGCTCTCAAAAGGAATAATTTTTTCCCGTGTTTGTAACATTTTTCATTTATGCTTCGCTCCTATTGGTGTGATGTTATATAACCTTAAGCCTTCCTCGATAAATGGACTATCCAACACAAAAATATTTTTTCAATTCCAACCAATTTTTCAGTTCCTGAGATTATAGCGTTCAACCAAACAAACAGCTTTTTAATATAAAGTATAGATGACGTCGGAAGTATCATCTCACCAGCACAGTTCCTCGGTCCATGGCTGAACGGCATGAAGACAGCGGGGTGCTGGAGTGGCGTGTCAATGAACCGCTCAGGGCGGAACAGCTCTGCGTCCTTTCCCCAGTACCGAGGGTTGCGGTGCAGCGCCCAAATGTTGACTACAATTCCAGTCCCTGGCACGAGTGTGATTCCTGTAGCTGTTATAAATAATTATCATAATTATGATATTTAAAGCAGGACAAGGCCATTCTGTCTTTTTTTTTTCGCATGGACTCTCGCTTATTGGAACCCAAGATAGGTGCCCTAGCTGCAGTGACGTGCATTGGTTTTCGGCCTAGGTAGTCAGGCACTAAACAGACAGAGCAAGTTACTAGTATAAAATCATAAAATCTCGTACACATATTACTTACAAAACCAAGACGAAAACGAGACGTTTTAACAACGACGTTTTAAAGTAAGAGACACTGGTAAAAGACTACATTTGAATGACGGCACCCATTTAGTCCAGTTACACATTCTACCTTTACTTGAGTCAAAGACAGATTTCGTGTTTGTCTAGTCAACAAACGAAAACTGACTGAAAGGGTTTCTCGTAATTTCTCTAAACATTAAATCTTCACCATAAACCGAGCACTGTAATTCATCCATTTTTACATAAGTTTCTTTACAAAAACCATCACAAATCACAAGTTAACGAACTACCTAATTAATACGCGATTTAAGCAATTCACCCGCGCAAATAGAAACAAGAATGTCAAATACTGTCATGTGTCAATGTCAACTGCCAATTAGAGTTGGGCGCTATTTACAGTGAGTTGTATCTATGGAGGCGGTGTATTCTTCTATATCCACCTAGTTTATACAAATATCTATTAAATCGTTATTGTCTCTTGTTAACCAAAGTGTTATGTCGTCTGGTGAAAGAGATCGCATGCTATTTGTATATTCTCTGCTTGGCAACATCTTTACGGGATATCAAAATTCCTACTCCGCGTGGCAACCCCGCTTACCCCGCAATGTGGCCCATAATACATGAGCTGTCAAGTAAACAAACTAGGGCTGTTGAATTTTTTTAAATATCAGATTTTCGATATATCGATATTTTTACCCGACTGCGCCAGACGGAGGGTTATGTTTTTCGAGTGAATGTATGTATGTATGTATATTTCTTTGGCACGCTCTGTAGCCTAGACGGCTTGAAGGGTTTTAGCTTGAGAGGTCTCTTTAGATTCGTCTTAATTGTGAGAATGACACTAGGTATAACAAAATTATAAAAAATAAAATGGCCGCTTTTTGGCGCCATATTACCTCTTCAAAAAATTTTTTTTCCCTCAAAACCTATCGAGTGGGGTATCAATATATCAATATATATCAATAAAGGGTTTTATAAATGCTTTACAAAAATATATACAACTTATATGTTTAAATGTAATTTGGAATGAAAAATGCTAAAAAACAACAAAATATTCAACGTTAAAAATAAATTATATATTTATGTGTGACTTTAAAAAAATAACATTAATAGCGCGATAAAACATGACAGAACTAAAATTTTTAAAATAAAAATGTTAATTAACAAAACCAAAAAACCCGACTGCTTATAAGTATAACTGAAAAGATGTAAACAAGACTTGTGTAGGTACATGTAGGTATATGTGAAAGTATCAAATCAACACGCAGGCGGAGGCTACCTGTGAACTACTTTTGTAATTCATGACCAAAACATGCGTTAATTAACATAATAATTTAATTAACTTTTTTATTGAATATACAATTGGAGTTCGATGTATTGAAAAAAAAATCGATATTTCGATATATCGGCCAAATTTCATGATTCAAGGTCAACGCGAAGTATATAGGTTTTTTATGTGAGTTTGCGAGTATCAAAATATGAAAGAAAAGAAAGAAAAATAGTTTATTGTCACAGTTAACGACGCGCAACATTTTAACAGGATAAACACAAGCAGGTAACTAATAGGTGGGGTTACATAGAAAGTAAAACGAAAAAACACAGACAAAAAAATCAACAAAGGACCAAAAAAATTAAGAAAGGACAGTCGATATAAAATATAAGAAAAGTATAGTTGACCGCATGACAGTGGCAACACGTGACTCTGAAAACCGCCCTTACTGCTTACGAAATAAAGGCGCTGCCAGAGCCAAACTGTTACCACTGACGTACGGTCGACCGCACCTAAAATTACATAATAAAAATAAACTATCTTCGTTAGTTCTCAAGACATTGTTGATTGTTCTCATTGAAATAGTATTGAGGGATTAAATACTAGATATAAGTTAGTGAAGTTTTACTTCAGTCGTGTGGTCTAAAGCACACTCGTTTTTTTATGTCCTAGGGACAGCCGAACTTAGTATTTTTTATAATTGCATTATTTATTACTACTTTAAAATTATTCTATTCAGCACACATCTCTGGGACCCAATTCTCGGGGAGTAGATATTATATCACGTTCGATAAATATCACAAGAACTGCCAAAATATCGAATTAATTCATGTTTCCGTATTTTCGGAAAGTCACGGTAGATATATATCGATACAAAGCCGTTAGATATACAACTAGATACTGTATCACATTCGATAAATATTGCAATAAATGTCAAAATATCGAATTGATTCTTATTTCCGTATTCTCGAAAAGTCACGGTAGATAAATGTCGATAGAAACCGTTAGATATGCATCGATTGGTCCGGCACCCTGACTATCTAAGCTGAAACCACCTAGCGACCGGTGATAATTACGAAATAGTTACTGTCATAATCAAATTCGCACCACGGATCGAGTTACCGACTGTGCTGCCCCAAGCGAGTAACTGAGACACTAAAAACGAAACCAGAAACTGAACCGTAACTGAAAATCGCTACGAATGCTCCAAAATTCGTACTACGTAAGCGCAGCGACCGCGACGCGACGGGGACTGTAGAGGAATTTGAACTGTCAAAGAGAAACCAGACAACTGGCAGTTTCTGAGTAGTTTCTATTCAGTTATTTGACCTTTATATCAAGTAAAAGTAGTAGAAGTTCGTCAATATTATTTTAAAAGAATTTTATTACATAAAATCTAATGCTTGAAGACAAAAAGTGGTCATCATCATCATCATTTCAGCCGAAAGACGTCCACTGCTGGACAAAGGCCTCCCCCAAGCATCGCCACAACGACCGGTCCTGTGCCTTCCGCATCCAGCGGATTCCCGCGACCTTCACCAGGTGAAAAAGTGGTGTTTTAGTGAAATTGTTTTGTATCAGTTTAGTGATAATATTTGTTTTCATTTATGTAGGCACCTACTTACATTTATTGGATTATGGCTAGGGCATTTTTACTTTTGTAGGCGATGACTGAAAAGGAAGCGAGAGAAAATAGTTACAAGTACCTAGGTACTAAAACTAAATGATAGAAACATCGTGGCTCCATTATCGTATTGTTATCAATTAGTTGAATATAAACAAAACATTGAGAACACTGTGACCCCACATAACACTAATAGGCTCATGTGTGTATTCAAATAATCATCATTATTTATAAAAATAACTCTCACAAAGCACCTCTCACTTCACTGATACCAGCTGACTGAAACATTAAACTAAATAAACCTTGAACGGTTACTGCTGTCGCCGCGTCGGTCGCCAGTGGCGCTAGTTTCTATGAAGATTTCGTTGTGAGCGACGAATTATAAACCGGCGGGCTGACTACGTAAGATGAGTGACCAGTAACCGGTCCCTAAACCGTCGCGAAATCGTCGCGCGATCGAGTCGCAGATTTGGTATTACGTACGTGAAACTGCCTCGGTCGCGGTCCGGTTTCTAATTCTGAATCGCAAATTGGGGAGTGATAACAAAGATTTTGTTATATTTTATCAACGTGTGTGTTTCTACGTTAAAACATGGCTATTTTCTTGTAGTTTATTGTATTTTTCAATAGATTCTGGCATTTTTTTACCACGCGTACTAGATACAATGTGTGATAATAGTGATAATATACAACGAAAAACGCGCAATCGGCGGGAAACTTCTACTTTAAATATGAAAAACTTTGTTATCACTACTAGTTTTACCAATATGAAGGATTATTCCCACGAATTATTATATGATGAGTGATTTATTAGTTGATTCTGTAAAGTTTGGATATACAGAATCGACAAATTTTATGTTTTTTAGCCTCGATCATCACTGTAAAAAATGGCGGTTATTGCAGTACTCACTTGGAATTTTCAAAGGTATATATTATAACGCGCACGCGCTAAATATTAAAGATATAATGGCACTGACACACGTGCTTTTTATTTAAATATCCTAATTAGCGTACTCATACATGATTCGATAGATAGTACATTAAATATTCATATATTTAATTAGGGTTACGTTTGACATATTATTTCGTCCCATAAATGGGACCAAACTGAGCTTACGGTGGTTCTCATGTCGGGGGCATTTTAGGGACCACTACGAACTATACGGTTAAATGTTTACTAACATAATCAACATGGTTCTTCCAGTTCAACTTTTTATCAATGTTTAACCCTAAAAAGCATACATTAAAAGAGCCTCCACGAGTGACGATATTTAATTGATCGTCCGGCGCACCCTGGGCAGTCAGCCCCGCTACCAACCTGCTGACTGGCTAATCTTTTCCCCACGGCATGAGCTGTTATTATTATGTAGCTCATGTCGACACGATAGAAGAAGAAGAAGAACCCTAAAAACTTAACGTCCTCTGTTTTTTCGATTTTTGTGTCACGGAATATAATATTAAGATCCTGTTGTATTATTGTCAGATAACTAGTTGAAATTTTCACAGAATTTGAAGTACATACATATCGATGAATTTAAATTGTGTTGTGTTTCAGAGAGGTAAGCGGACACGTTAAAGGTTAAAATATTCGAAAGTATTGGTATACGTACGTACGTTTTTAGATTGTTGTATTGTTAAATATGGTAACTATTTTGAATAAGGAAGTTTTAAATTGTCAAAAGAAAAAATCTTTTACGAGTAGGATTCAAGCATGCGACTTGTGGTTCAGTACACCAGCACACAGCAGCAATGATATTTAAAAGTATAGATATGTCATACCCAAACAAAACAAACGTTAAAAATGTTCCGTACGCAGCGGCGGCACAATACACATAACTAGTTCAAAGTAAGTAAGGTGGTTATTTCAAGTTATTGTAGCGTCATAATTGGAACACTTTCTGTACACACAACGGCATTTTAGATTTTTTATGTCACCGATCACGCTGCACAGTCTGTTATAAATCCTATTTTTGTTTCATTGTGATTTTATTCAAGTAATCGACAATTTCTATAATTTTTGGTAGGTTCAACTCCGACTTCAATACTACTTATATTTTTTAAATAAATGTCAAAGTTTGCCTCGTTGGTCTAGTGGTTGCAAGCGTGACTGCTGAGCGTGAGGTCCTGGGTTTGATTTCCGGGTCGGGCAAAGTGTTATTGGGTTTTTTCATTAGGAAATTCTCAGTAGCAGCCCGGAGTCTGGATTTGTGCCCGGTCAATGGCAATAGGCTCGCCCCCTTTTACATGGGACTATAACATAACTGGCGAAATGTGGGTGTACTATTACACCTCTGCCTACCCCTTCGGGGAAATACAGGCGTGATGTTATGTTATGTTATGTCAAAGTTTCGTAATATCCGCATCATGAAAAACTAAAAATAATATATATTCTAAAAACCGAACTACTTATTCCAGTTTCTATTAATTCAGTTAATTGTACGTACAGTGACCTACCGTATGAATGGCATGTGAGATCTGTTTTTTTTTCTATTTTTCGTTTTATTTTTTATTCAGATTCAAATTCAAATCATTTATTTGCGAACATAGGTAAAATAAAATAGGTGTTAAGTATAGTCTAATGTGTCTCTATGTCCTACCTTGACGGTGTACAAATTTATCGAAAAGAAATTAATACAATCATACAATGTTACCAAAGATTTAAAAAAAAAAAAAAAATTAGATTTAAAAGTAAAATTAAAAATTGTTTGCTGTCAAATAATGAAAAAATTTAACATTGTACCTACATTTCAGTAATAATGAAACATAAAATTGCAAATATCAATCTAAAATTCCTAAATAAATTATGCAGTACAAACGTCATTTTTACAATATACCTTTGATTATAAAAGCAATATAATTAACATCAATTTACTAACACAACATGTCATATTTTATCATTCAAGAAGCTTTCTAGGGAGTAATACGTTTTCTCAATTAAAAATAAAAACAGCTTTTTTTTAAACATACTGACACACTTTATTCAACTATAACACCGTATTAGTTCGTGATTTCTACATCAAACTATTGCTCATGCTTTCTATTATGTATATGTCCGCGCGTAGCTCAAGGTTTCATCAGGATTCATCACGAAATAAATTTCTCTTTACTACAAATTATGTATTTTCCGATTATTACATGAACTGACCAGAAGAAGAAGTTTTACAACAAGAATGACAGCCCGCGCAAAGCACAGTGTCTCCATCTTTATATTACTACAATCAAATAGACCCAACGGAGTCACTAAATACATTTTAATTTATAAATGAACACTAAAATAATTAACCAGTCGTCGTGATAAAACTAATATTAATTTAGATAATCTCTAAACATTATATAAACCAACAAATCATGCCAGATATTAAAATATGAAACAATATAAAGCGGAATTATCAGAACCACAAAATTAAATTAACAACATTTAAATTAATCATTTCATTAATCTAATTAGAATATTCGAATTATAATTATCATAATATTAACATTATTTACAACATTAATTTAATTATTACGGATCATCAAATATTAAACTTTGCTAAACAAAAAGGTATCTTCTTTGATCTTTGATGATCTTTGCAAAGTACAACAAATACAACAGCAAACTACATAGCAAATTCTAGAAATAATGGATATTTATTTCAAAATACTTCATAATCTAATTAAAAGTAATTCATTGTAAAAACTAGTTACCTCAAAATGGCAATAGATTGCGTTGTAAGCATCAATATTCGATATAGCATAGACATGAATTGGTCTGAGTCCGAGTATAAATTAATATTTTAATGTTATA
This sequence comes from Asteroscopus sphinx, assembly GCA_949699075.1. NCBI lineage: Eukaryota > Metazoa > Arthropoda > Insecta > Lepidoptera > Noctuidae > Asteroscopus > Asteroscopus sphinx. The sequence goes on from OX453006.1 coordinate 2,076,844, forward strand.
AGCTATGGAAAGCTATATTACTCTCAAATTACACTAGAGGGCGCAATGTTCAACCAACTCCAGGAAGAAACATTCAATACTGACCAGTAATAAAGATTAATATATTAAGTTCTGTCAAAAAAGTGTAAACAAAATTGATGGCAACACTAGCGCGCCCATATATATTATTAAAACCATAACCTAATTCCGTATTATCCAGAAGTTATTGCAAATTTTAGTAATTACCGAAATATCCACACGCTGGGCTGAAATAGGGCTGTCTCTTCAAGCAATACTTGTTTTTTTTTTATGTTACAATATTACAACATAAAAAAAAACAATTATTAATAGTGTAACATAAAAAAAAACAAGTTGTATAAATATATATCAATAGAAAAGAGTCGTCGCGGATTTTGTACAAAAAGAAAAGATTTTTAGAGAAGTTGGAATAGTTTCGGCGAGAATTATTTATTCTCAGTCATTCTCACTCCTAGTTATTCTTTCTAATCCTCGCCAAAACTATTCCAACTTCTCTAAAAATCTTCATTTTTTTTTATTATATTCAAACTCCCTCAAATTTATTTTTTTCTTAATTAATCCATTCTCGTCTATAAAATAAATTAAATAAAATAAAATATGTTTATTTCAGACATTACTGCCCATAGTTTGTTAGTAATACAGAAACTTATATCTATGTTAGTAACAGCGTAACATTAATTTAAATATCTTCGGTGACTGCCCGATGCACTGGTTACATGCACATGTGTATGTACCAAAGACATTTCTATATTACGTCAGTATAATATCTTTATGGTATGTACCCAGTGCCTCATGATCGGGCAGTCAGGCTTATCACCAATAACCTTGAGAATGGTGTTGGTGCTCCCACGGACTCTGCGCATCAGAGACGCGACACGTTTGCGTATCACCGTATGGAACCCGTCAGTGTGCGCTAGAGCAAACACGCCTGACGCACTACAGAATCGCGGGAGCCCCAACATCACTCTGACGGCATTGTTGTATTGTACTCGGAGAGCGGTGAAAGTACCCTGCGTGTATCTGACCCACAGACTACAAGTGTATAGCGTTTGGCAGAAGGCCTTAAAGAGGGTTACTTTAACCTCTGCGCTACACTTTGCAAATCTGCGAGCCAGCATATTGCAGCGGACTGCCATCACTCTCCTTTCCCTCTCAATGTCGGTATCATCCCTCAAGTTCTCGTCTACTAAATGACCGAGATACTTGAAAGACGATACCCTGACAAGAGCTACACCGGTTAACATCACCGGTGGCACGTAGGCCACCCTTCGCCCCTTTGCTCAAAAAACTACAAGCTCACTTTTCTTGACATTATACAAGAGGCCGTGTGACTCTGCGTACTCCTAGCAAATGGCAATCAGTTTCCTGAGCGCAGCTACAGATGGGCTCAGCAACACCATGTCATCAGCATAGCTGATGCTGTTTACACACATACCATCAATTGAGCATCCGACATGTGCGTTGCTAAGCCCACCAATCAGCTGGTTAACATACAGGTTAAAGAGGGAGGGGGATGTCAGTCCACCCTGTCTCACCCCACACTCCAACCTGTACTCCTCAGAAAACTGACTAAGCCATCTGACCCGGTTAGTCTGGTGGCCTTACCAGAACTTAAAAATATTGACCAGCTCAATGGGCACACCGGAATCTATTAATTTATCCCAAAGGATATCATACCTAACCAGGTCAAATGCCCTAGTGAGGTCTAGAAAGGCGGCATATAGGTATAGGTGTGTTCCTTTCTGTGTAGTACCCAACGGTATGCTTGAGAGACATAATGGCACATTCTGTGGAAAGCTCGGGCCTAAACCCAAACTGAGCATCGTGCAGATTAAGATGTCGACTAAGCGGTCTCTCAAGCAAACCGTCGAGCACCTTTGATGCGATAGTAGCTAGGGAGATGGGCCGATAATTAGACTTGTCAGTGACATCTCCAGTCTTATTTTTAATTATCGGAACCACAACCGTACTCATAAGATCAGCTGGAAGGTATGAATGTCTTATGCACATAGTAAATAGCATACCCAACAGTCTCGGGAGGTGCGGCCCAGCATACAGGAGATGCTGAGGCCGTCGTGTCCAGGTGATTTGCCTTTAGTCATTCCTTTAATTATTACAGCAACTTCTTTTGCGGTGACACGTTCGGGCACGCCTGACACGACCGCCTCAATATCGCCCCTCACTGTATGTAATGGTGATTGCACCTGGAAATGGGATTTAAACATATTTGCTATACCCCCAGGATCACTAATGCCGTCGCTGCTCACCGGGATGCTCTGCTTTGGACTCAACTTTTTTGTTCCAAAATCCGCGAAAGTCTTTATTTTTATGCTTTGATGCTATAATATTCATTTTAATTAACTCTTTATTATTTTGACAAAACTTTAACTTCTTCTTAAGGGGCTGACAACACCTAAAAAATCAGACCTCTGCGGTCACTGTCGTTTCGTACAGAACTGAAAGAGAGGCAACGAGCCGACAGACGTCGCATACGCCGCTCAACTTGAATGAAAATCAACAATTTCTTTTTTTAATCATGAACTAAAAGCTTATTTGAAAAACAGAAACAACAAATGTTTAGATTATTGTCTTTCTCAAATGTTTTCTTAATTTTATTTATAATATAAGATAAATAATAGAGATTGTTTGCTTTAAAGCATGTCTTAAGAGGTTAGTTTACAATTCTTTTCTATCGAGAAAACTTCAAGAAAACGTGTTTTGGGCACAATACAGTTTCAGAAAATACGATCAAGATTAACATATATTTTGCTAATGGATTGTGTTCGGAATGCTTTGGAAAGGCACCATTTATGTAAAAGATTAAAATTAAATTCGTTAGATGTAGGTGTCTTCCAAAGTATACTGGCTAACCCTACAGGTGTTGCGGCTAAGTTAGTGTTTAAATTTATGCTAAATAGTCTTAAGAAGTTAAGGTTGTAATAAGTTAATGATACGATGGGACTGGCATAATCATTAAATGATTGGAAGTCCCTAAAAAAAAATTGAGAAAAAAAAAAAAAAAAAAAACATATATTTTTTTCACTGCCACAAACTGAATAGATACAGCTAAAATTGTTTTTAAAAGAAGCCTATTTGGGGTATTTGGCTGCTGTCAGCGTCTTAAATATCTTTCTAGACTCCCACATTTCATTGTATACGTAACCAGATTGGGGCCATCCATGCCACACCCAATTCAGAAATTTTTGCCTAGCATCCCGGTGTGCATCGCTAACATGCTTGTTCCATCCTATAATAGGACGGCGACCATCCATACCACCCCCACTCCTGCCACTCACATAACTACACACAGCGACCTCCTGTAATGATTTAATAATTTTGTTATACAAAGTATCCAATATAGCTGTATGTTCTGGGCTATTCTTTATACACATCTTGTCATAGCATTGGTCTAATTCGCGAGGAAAATCAATTTCTTTTAATTTCTCTAGTGAACATTTCAATTTGGTTACCATCCCGTTCACACATTTAACCCTGTCAATAGAAGCGCGCAGTTCAGAGGTTGGCCTTACAATTTTTATATCACACTGTATCTCTAGCGGGAAGTGATCGGACCAATATACGTCATAATGATTTTTTACTGCAGTTATTGTTTCTCGCGCGGCCTCAGTCACCAGGCAGTGATCCAGCCATCGACGGCTGCCGTGCGCGTCACTAGCAAAGGTGTAGCTATTGGACATCGTACCTAACATTTTTACTGCAGTTATTGTTTCTCGCGCGGCCTCAGTGACCAGGCAGTGATCCAGCCATCGACGGCTGCCGTGCGCGTCACTAGCAAAGGTGTAGCTATTGGACATCGTACCTAACATTTTTAAATCTACACACTCCCATTTTTGATCGTAACAAAAGTTCAACAGATCATTACTAAAGAGCTCTCCAGGATGCGCATTGAAGTCACCCATCTATGCTACATGCAATCTCTTTTTAACCGAGAAAAAAAAGGAGGAGGTTCTCACTTAGACGCATTTTTTTTTTATGTATGACCACGCATAACTTTTTACAGAGTAGTTTGATTTTGATGATCCTTTTTTTAATGGATAGGGTATATACTTAGAACAGAAACTCAATTTTTTTTTTCATCAAACCCATACTTGTGGAGTATCTATGCATAGGTCTTCAAAAATGATATTGAGGTTTCTAATTATTTTTTTTCGAAACTGAATAGCTTGCGCGAGAGACACTTCCAAAGTGGTAATAAGTGTGTAACTTCTAAAATAAGAGAATGATAAAACTAAAAAAAAAATATGATAAGAATAAGAATAAGAATAATTTATTTCGCAAAAAATACGGGTCCAGACAGATAGATAAAGAGTCACAGTTAGTTTCCACATATTTACATTACCATGTAAACTTCCACCGAAAATTGATTTGACCGAGATCTAGTAAGTAGTTTTTTTAATACGTCATAAATCGTAAACCGCAATTTACCTTTCATTCAATCAACTATCTAAATCCCATCATTTAGGTACCTAATTATAATATTTACTAATCAATAACTTAATTTTTTTTAAATACACTTATTAAAACATCGATCAAAGTTACAACGAACTACAACAACATAACATAAAATCACGCCTGTATTTCCCCGAAGGGGTAGGCAGAGGTGTAATAGTACACCCACATTTCGCCAGTTATGTTATAGTCCCATGTAAAAGGGGGCGAGCCTATTGCCATTGACCGGGCACAAATCCAGACTCCAAGAACTACAAGAACTTTTATATTATGTTACTTGCTGCAACGGAACCCTTCATGGGCGAGTCCGCCTCGCACTTCGCCGCTTTTTATTTTTTAAATTATGCTACCGAAGTTTTCAAGTACACACATAAATTAGGTGTTTTTGGGTACAAAATATTAATCATTATAAAGGCTGAATGCGCATTTTTTTTTTTCAAAACTTTGAATATAGAAAAAAAACCGCGGGCGGACGAATTGGCGCGAATGAAAATTAGATACTGTTGAATTTATTTGTGTATTGGTTCCTCGCTAATAAGAAAAAAGTACTATACAAGTCTCGGCCGAAATAGCAATTAACGGCCTCGTTTAGTTAAAAAGGACTCGGCTAGCGCTTCGTCCTTTTAAAATCACTTGGGAAGTACTCGGCTTCGCCTGGTAATAATAATGTCATAATGTCTTTGAAAAATAGCATATACCAAGGAGCCTTTTCCTGTATGTCTGACGTAATACGAGCGTCCATTATTATCAGGAAGCGGTAACGTGTGAAGGCCAACCGAATATTTATATTATTTAATTATTTTTTGACTCAATCCTACTAATAATATATTTGTGAAAGGGTGTTTTTTGGTTTGTCCTTCTTTCACGTATCAACGTAGTAACGGGTCAACGTGATATCAATTCAAATTATATGTTTATAAATAAAAGTTTGTTTTCTAAAAATATATTTTTAATTAAGATTCACATAGACGAAGTGCTGCGAACACCTATCTAGTGAAGCCAAAAAACTATGCTCCTTCGTCTACAACCAGCGCTCACACACACACATACACCTCAAACTATATGCTCACCCCTCGTAGTACACTTGTCGCACCATCGCGATAGCAAATATTCTTCAGGTGCACGATGTTTGCGTGAGCACTGGCTGTACATGAAGGAGCTAATTTTTAACCGACTTCAAAAAAGGTAATTTAATTTTTAACCGACTTTTTTTTTTTTTTTATGTTCGTACACCGATTACTCCGAGATTTGTGGGCCGATTTACGTGGTTGTTTTTTTATTTGGTAGAGGAAGCCCGCGCGGTGGTCCCATATAAATTGTATTGACTTAGGTTGAGCAGTTTTTTAACCAGCTCCAATAAATCAGTTTATTTTAGCTTCGCCTATCTAGATGATCTGCTCATTGGCATGCATCATTATTCTCAAATTGGTTATATAAACATTTATGAATCAACCCTCGCAATTATTAACCAAAAGTATGAAATAAAAACTTTTTAACAAAAAATAAAACCGACTTCAAAAACCTTAACTAAAAAGTAAAAAATAATCATTGTATGTATTTTAAAATCTTAACATAAACCAACATTTTGAAGGCGGCGCGAGATTTTCATGTACGTTCACATAAACTGTTTCTAACCGACTTCAAAAAAAGGAGGAGGTTATGTATTTTACTATAGATATGCGCTCGGCTGTACATTATATTTACATGACGCCAAGGGTCAATCACGCGCCGCCTTCAAAATGTTGGTTTATGTTAAGATTTTAAAATACATACAATGATTATTTTTTACTTTTTAGTTAAGGTTTTTGAAGTCGGTTTTATTTTTTGTTAATTTTACAATACAATACAATATCTTTATTTGCAATAAATAGGGTACATCGAATGTTGTTACATGATAAAAAAAATGTTCAAGCCCATTTAGCCATCACCAACAGTATGCAAATATTACTTATAACTAGGAACTTTTATATTTTTAAATTTTTATACATTCTTTATCTTCTTCTTCGTCTTCGTGTTGACATGAGCTACATAATAAATAGCTCATGCCGTGAGGAAAAGATTAGCCAGTCAGCAGGTTGGTAGCGGGGCTGACTGCCCAGAGTGCGCCGGACGATCAATTAAATATCGTCACTCGTGGAGGCTCTTTTAATGCACCTCTTTTAATCCTTTATAATAATAAAAAATGGAATATATAATAGTTTTTTTTTTAAATATATTTTTGGCTTCACTATGATTGTTCGCAGCACTTCGTCTATATTTATTTAAGATTACATTACTTTTTATCTTTATATGGTAATAAGTAAGAATGTACTTAATTTATCTAGGTTCTATTCGTATTAGATAGCCGTCTTCATCCTTCATCATGACATCAAACTTGAGACGCAGCGGTGGGTATTCAGAATTAGAATTCAGTGCAGTGGCCGGTAGGATCCTGTACTGTCGCAGCAACGTTGACAACACCATCTTCATTGACGTCATAGCGTACTGGTACCCTGTGAACAGAAGAAAGATTTCTCATGTTTTCGTATGTTATTTCACCATCCATGAAATGAGCTAGAGGGCCCACCTGATATTAAGCGGTTATCTTTGCCCATTACAACTTCAATACCACTTGGGCTATTGCCTAAATAGTATAGAAAGTAGCGATGGGACGAATTGTATTTTTTTCAACTCGAATAATTCGAGTTGAAGTGATCGTTGATCCGAATCACGGTTTGAGTTGATTCGACTCGGTCGGCAGCATCAAACACGTGGTGCGTGCGACTCGTATGTTCTAATGTATCGAGCCGACTCGAGCCACCGAGTTGGCTTCAAACCGGAGCCATCCGAGTCGGCGAGCGGCGTCGAATCGGGTGAATCATGTGATTGATCGAGTTGATTTGTATACACAAATCATGGCTTTTTGCAAATTCGCACCGTAGTTTTTTCTCACTTTAACTCGTATTTCGCAGTTATTCGCTGCCTTACTCGCTCGCTTACCGCCACTTGCCCGGGAGAGTGAGTCACCGAGCCGAGCTAATCAACTCGGTTTTGTTGCCGCCTAGCAGCAGCTGTGCAGAGATTGGGAGGTAAGCAGATATCTGGTATAATACGCTTTTTATTATACTCAACCTCATTATACGGAGTGATTCTATGCTGTTTAATCACTATTTGAAATAAATACAATCACCTCACTGATAGCAATTGGCAATTGTCGTACAATAGTTTAGTCGGATATCTGAATAGTCTAAACGTCATGACTTTCAGTAGAGACCTTTGTGCTCTCTCCAAGTGTATCATATGGGTTTGACAGGCTCGACCCTAGACTCCTATACAGTATCCAAGTACTGATTGGGTCAACGCGTAATATATAGTGCGTAACAAAGGAAAATCTGTCACATATCTTAATTTCTTAAAAACCCATATAAGCTTTCTAGTACGTTCAATCAATCAACTTAGCCTATCGCAGTCCACTGCTGGACATAGGCCTCTCCCAAGTTGCACCACAACGCTCGGTCCTCTGCCTTCCGCATCCAGTCCCCCCCAGCCACGTTCTTTAGGTCGTCGGTCCACCTGGCAGGGGGGCGCCCTACGCTGCGTTTGCAGATACGCGGTCTCCACTCAAGGACTCGTCTGCTCCAACGGCCATCGGTCCTTCGACAGACATGGCCAGCCCACTGCCACTTCAGCTTACTGATCCTACAAGCTATGTCGGTCACTCCGGTTTTTCTCCGGATAATCTCGTTACGGATTTTATCCTTCAAAGAAACTCCAAGCATAGCTCGCTCCATAGCTCGCTGAGCGACTTTAAATTTGTGGACTAGCCCAACTGTCAGTGTCCACGTCTCGGCACCGTAAGTCATGACTGGCAGGACGCACTGGTTGAAGACCTTTGTCTTCAAACTTTGCGGTATAGGCGACGAGAAGACTTAGGCGAAGTTTGCCAAATGCTGCCCAGCCCAGACGGATCCTTCTGTTGGCTTCTTTCTCGAAGTTGTGTCTACCAAGCTGAATTGCCTGCCCTAGGTAGACGTATTCCGTTACAACTTCAAGTGCCGACCCTTCGACGAATATTGGCCTCGGCATGACATGCATATTGAACATGACTTTAGTCTTGCCCAGATTCATGCCGAGACCGACACGTCGAGAGGCTCCGTTTAAGCTGTAACACGTGCAGTGTGTATTACGTGCAATAAAGAGATCTAAATGAGGACGCCAACTTAGCTTGTCGTCTAATATTACACCTAAGTATTTGACATTTGTAGATTGTGCAATCGTAAGGCATGAACATTTGGTACTGTGTGGGTAATTACATGAGTGAACTTTAAGATTTACATTGGAAGGGTAGTTTTAGCAAAAGTAAACTGTGAATATGTGGACAATAAAGTACGGCAATTGTTCCTTCATACGTAGCTGTCAATATTTACGGATCTTCATGAGCAGACAAACGTCAAAAACGCCAACATGGCGTGCCGCACCTTTAAGATCGCCAGATATAGATTAAGATTTCTCGGTAAATTATTATAGTACGGTTTGACTAAGGTTTTGTATAAATACAGTGTAACTTTGTCCGTTATTAAAATGATATTTCACTCGAAAACATCTATAATCTTCTGAGAAAACTTAATTTATATCTGGCGACCCTGTATACTAATTGCTTCGTTAGACTGTACTTTCTAATACTGTTTTTAGGGTTCCGTAAGCCGTCGGTCCTGCGCCTGATGTCTCTCCGGTCGTATCGAATTGCCGTCCCATCGGATTACGAGAGTGAGGGAATAGAGAGTGCACCTGTGTTTGCGCACACACTTGTGTACTATAATATGTCCCGCGCAGATGGCTAGTCTTCATTGAGATTGGTCGCCGTTACCGAAATTCGGCCGGGAGGACATTATTATTATTATTAGGGTTCCGTACTCAAAGGGTACCAAACCAACGGGATCCTAATAATCTGTCTACGCTGTCTGTCCGTTCATCCGTCTGTTTGTCACATGGCTGTATCTTTTTAACCATAATAGCAGAAATGTTCGCAGATTATTACTATGGCCTCTATAATGGCAAATACTAAAAATAAAAAAGTCTTAACTCAAAGTGCACAAGTGGCGACATCGGTTTCCGAACAAATGGTGCTCAACAAGATATCGCTTTATTTCAGATAAGTGTCCATGACCACTACCTAGCTCTTTCGTCAAAATAATAATTCTAAAGTTGGACCAGTTGTCAGATTGTTGGGCTTCTGACTACACGTTATGACAGCCTGCCTGATATTTTAATAGCAACTGGGACCGATAGCTTGACGTGCTTTCAGACTATTTAGACACAGAGGGATGTGTAATGAAACGGTCACCTATCCAAGAACTAACCATGGCTAGTGCAGCTTAACCTCATAGATCTTGCAATCCACATGGTTATTACTTAGCTACGAGCCCCTCATCATCATCATCATTTCAGCCAAAAGACGTCCACTGGTGATGGTCCACACAGGCCAGGCCTCCCCCAAGCATTGCCACAACGACCGGTTTGCGCTTTCTTTATCCAGCGGATTCTCGCGACCTTCAGCAGGTCGTCGGTCCACCTTGTGGGGTCTTACCCACTCTGCGCCTGTACGCGGTCGCCACTCCAGAACTTTACTGCCCCATCGGCCATCCGTTCTGCGAGCAATTTGCCCCGCCCACTGCCACTTAAGTTTGGCAATACGAGCCCCTACTACTATTATGCTCCTATTAATATAAATGGAATCATAAATGTGAAAGTTTGTTAGTATATTTTAAGGAACTCAGTTACATATAAACGGAAAAACAGATTAAGTAGATGGGCCCGTATAAACACATCTACTAAACACATTTTCATTGCGACATAGACCGCGAGAGAGGAAGCGCAAACCGCTGCTTATTATATTATACACTAGCTTTTGCCCGCGACTTCGTCCGTGTGGAATTGACTTTGAGAAGAATTTTTAGTTTTCTTAAGATACTTATTATGAGTCCACATAGTCCGCGTAAAGTTAAATACCTATGCATATTTTAAAACTACGATATGTCCTAAGAGGTTCATTGAAATCAAATGATGTCATTTATTATTTTGGAAAAAGAGGTAAGGTCTATGGAAGTCCCTTATGTCACTGCGACCTAAAAGATCTATTGTAACGCCTCTATCAGTAGACTACAGCACCTCTCCAAGCCGCAGGCCAACCATAAAGTCGACTATAGCCTCGGGGTTTGAGGATCTGATCTCATCAGCTGAGATTGTGTGGCCTCCAAGATGCTGACTTCTAATGTGGTGCACTGCATCACATTCGCATAGGATATGAATGGGCGTTTCGTCCTTTTCGCGACAAAACCTGCTAAATGATGTCATGGGCAATTTTCTTCAAAATTAAATACTTGTGCTGAGTAACGTACATAATTGGATAAGGATTAATATCATGTTTATAAAAGCACCTTCGGAAATAATGCATTATTTTAGAACAAATTTGATTACCATAAAAAGGGTTATATTGAGTCAACCAAAAATTCCGTAATACATGTCTTTTGCGTAACTTCAATCGTTTACGTAGTGCACGCAACGGAAGCTCTCAAAAGGAATAATTTTTTCCCGTGTTTGTAACATTTTTCATTTATGCTTCGCTCCTATTGGTGTGATGTTATATAACCTTAAGCCTTCCTCGATAAATGGACTATCCAACACAAAAATATTTTTTCAATTCCAACCAATTTTTCAGTTCCTGAGATTATAGCGTTCAACCAAACAAACAGCTTTTTAATATAAAGTATAGATGACGTCGGAAGTATCATCTCACCAGCACAGTTCCTCGGTCCATGGCTGAACGGCATGAAGACAGCGGGGTGCTGGAGTGGCGTGTCAATGAACCGCTCAGGGCGGAACAGCTCTGCGTCCTTTCCCCAGTACCGAGGGTTGCGGTGCAGCGCCCAAATGTTGACTACAATTCCAGTCCCTGGCACGAGTGTGATTCCTGTAGCTGTTATAAATAATTATCATAATTATGATATTTAAAGCAGGACAAGGCCATTCTGTCTTTTTTTTTTCGCATGGACTCTCGCTTATTGGAACCCAAGATAGGTGCCCTAGCTGCAGTGACGTGCATTGGTTTTCGGCCTAGGTAGTCAGGCACTAAACAGACAGAGCAAGTTACTAGTATAAAATCATAAAATCTCGTACACATATTACTTACAAAACCAAGACGAAAACGAGACGTTTTAACAACGACGTTTTAAAGTAAGAGACACTGGTAAAAGACTACATTTGAATGACGGCACCCATTTAGTCCAGTTACACATTCTACCTTTACTTGAGTCAAAGACAGATTTCGTGTTTGTCTAGTCAACAAACGAAAACTGACTGAAAGGGTTTCTCGTAATTTCTCTAAACATTAAATCTTCACCATAAACCGAGCACTGTAATTCATCCATTTTTACATAAGTTTCTTTACAAAAACCATCACAAATCACAAGTTAACGAACTACCTAATTAATACGCAATTTAAGCAATTCACCCGCGCAAATAGAAACAAGAATGTCAAATACTGTCATGTGTCAATGTCAACTGCCAATTAGAGTTGGGCGCTATTTACAGTGAGTTGTATCTATGGAGGCGGTGTATTCTTCTATATCCACCTAGTTTATACAAATATCTATTAAATCGTTATTGTCTCTTGTTAACCAAAGTGTTATGTCGTCTGGTGAAAGAGATCGCATGCTATTTGTATATTCTCTGCTTGGCAACATCTTTACGGGATATCAAAATACCTACTCCGCGTGGCAACCCCGCTTACCCCGCAATGTGGCCCATAATACATGAGCTGTCAAGTAAACAAACTAGGGCTGTTGAATTTTTTTAAATATCAGATTTTCGATATATCGATATTTTTACCCGACTGCGCCAGAAGGAGGGTTATGTTTTTCGAGTGAATGTATGTATGTATGTATATTTCTTTGGCACGCTCTGTAGCCTAGACGGCTTGAAGGGTTTTAGCTTGAGAGGTCTCTTTAGATTCGTCTTAATTGTGAGAATGACACTAGGTATAACAAAATTATAAAAAATAAAATGGCCGCTTTTTGGCGCCATATTACCTCTTCAAAAAATTTTTTTTCCCTCAAAACCTATCGAGTGGGGTATCAATATATCAATATATATCAATAAAGGGTTTTATAAATGCTTTACAAAAATATATACAACTTATATGTTTAAATGTAATTTGGAATGAAAAATGCTAAAAAACAACAAAATATTCAACGTTAAAAATAAATTATATATTTATGTGTGACTTTAAAAAAATAACATTAATAGCGCGATAAAACATGACAGAACTAAAATTTTTAAAATAAAAATGTTAATTAACAAAACCAAAAAACCCGACTGCTTATAAGTATAACTGAAAAGATGTAAACAAGACTTGTGTAGGTACATGTAGGTATATGTGAAAGTATCAAATCAACACGCAGGCGGAGGCTACCTGTGAACTACTTTTGTAATTCATGACCAAAACATGCGTTAATTAACATAATAATTTAATTAACTTTTTTATTGAATATACAATTGGAGTTCGATGTATTGAAAAAAAAATCGATATTTCGATATATCGGCCAAATTTCATGATTCAAGGTCAACGCGAAGTATATAGGTTTTTTATGTGAGTTTGCGAGTATCAAAATATGAAAGAAAAGAAAGAAAAATAGTTTATTGTCACAGTTAACGACGCGCAACATTTTAACAGGATAAACACAAGCAGGTAACTAATAGGTGGGGTTACATAGAAAGTAAAACGAAAAAACACAGACAAAAAAATCAAGAAAGGACCAAAAAAATTAAGAAAGGACAGTCGATATAAAATATAAGAAAAGTATAGTTGACCGCATGACAGTGGCAACACGTGACTCTGAAAACCGCCCTTACTGCTTACGAAATAAAGGCGCTGCCAGAGCCAAACTGTTACCACTGACGTACGGTCGACCGCACCTAAAATTACATAATAAAAATAAACTATCTTCGTTAGTTCTCAAGACATTGTTGATTGTTCTCATTGAAATAGTATTGAGGGATTAAATACTAGATATAAGTTAGTGAAGTTTTACTTCAGTCGTGTGGTCTAAAGCACACTCGTTTTTTTATGTCCTAGGGACAGCCGAACTTAGTATTTTTTATAATTGCATTATTTATTACTACTTTAAAATTATTCTATTCAGCACACATCTCTGGGACCCAATTCTCGGGGAGTAGATATTATATCACGTTCGATAAATATCACAAGAACTGCCAAAATATCGAATTAATTCATGTTTCCGTATTTTCGGAAAGTCACGGTAGATATATATCGATACAAAGCCGTTAGATATACAACTAGATACTGTATCACATTCGATAAATATTGCAATAAATGTCAAAATATCGAATTGATTCTTATTTCCGTATTCTCGAAAAGTCACGGTAGATAAATGTCGATAGAAACCGTTAGATATGCATCGATTGGTCCGGCACCCTGACTATCTAAGCTGAAACCACCTAGCGACCGGTGATAATTACGAAATAGTTACTGTCATAATCAAATTCGCACCACGGATCGAGTTACCGACTGTGCTGCCCCAAGCGAGTAACTGAGACACTAAAAACGAAACCAGAAACTGAACCGTAACTGAAAATCGCTACGAATGCTCCAAAATTCGTACTACGTAAGCGCAGCGACCGCGACGCGACGGGGACTGTAGAGGAATTTGAACTGTCAAAGAGAAACCAGACAACTGGCAGTTTCTGAGTAGTTTCTATTCAGTTATTTGACCTTTATATCAAGTAAAAGTAGTAGAAGTTCGTCAATATTATTTTAAAAGAATTTTATTACATAAAATCTAATGCTTGAAGACAAAAAGTGGTCATCATCATCATCATTTCAGCCGAAAGACGTCCACTGCTGGACAAAGGCCTCCCCCAAGCATCGCCACAACGACCGGTCCTGTGCCTTCCGCATCCAGCGGATTCCCGCGACCTTCACCAGGTGAAAAAGTGGTGTTTTAGTGAAATTGTTTTGTATCAGTTTAGTGATAATATTTGTTTTCATTTATGTAGGCACCTACTTACATTTATTGGATTATGGCTAGGGCATTTTTACTTTTGTAGGCGATGACTGAAAAGGAAGCGAGAGAAAATAGTTACAAGTACCTAGGTACTAAAACTAAATGATAGAAACATCGTGGCTCCATTATCGTATTGTTATCAATTAGTTGAATATAAACAAAACATTGAGAACACTGTGACCCCACATAACACTAATAGGCTCATGTGTGTATTCAAATAATCATCATTATTTATAAAAATAACTCTCACAAAGCACCTCTCACTTCACTGATACCAGCTGACTGAAACATTAAACTAAATAAACCTTGAACGGTTACTGCTGTCGCCGCGTCGGTCGCCAGTGGCGCTAGTTTCTATGAAGATTTCGTTGTGAGCGACGAATTATAAACCGGCGGGCTGACTACGTAAGATGAGTGACCAGTAACCGGTCCCTAAACCGTCGCGAAATCGTCGCGCGATCGAGTCGCAGATTTGGTATTACGTACGTGAAACTGCCTCGGTCGCGGTCCGGTTTCTAATTCGTCGCTCACAACGAAATCTTCATAGAAACTAGCGCCAATGGCGACCGACGCGGCGACGGCAGTAACCGTTCAAGGTTTATTTAGTTTCATGTTTCAGTCAGCTGGTATCAGTGAAGTGAGAGGTGCTTTGTGAGAGTTATTTTTATAAATAATGATGATTATTTGAATACACACATGAGCCTATTAGTGTTATTTGGGGTCACAGTGTTCTCAATGTTTTGTTTATATTCAACTAATTGATAACAATACGATAATGGAGCCACGATGTTTCTATCATTTAGTTTTAGTACCTAGGTACTTGTAACTATTTTCTCTCGCTTCCTTTTCAGTCATCGCCTACAAAAGTAAAAATGCCCTAGCCTTAATCCAATAAACGTAAGTAAGTGCCTACATAAATGAAAACAAATATTATCACTAAACTGTTACAAAACAATTTCACTAAAACACCACTTTTTGACCTGGTGAAGGTCACGGGAATCCGCTGGATGCGGAAGGCACAGGACCGGTCGTTGTGGCGATGCTTGGGGGAGGCCTATGTCCAGCAGTGGACGTCTTTCGGCTGAAATGATGATGATGATGACCACTTTTTGTCTTCGAGCATTAGATTTTATGTAATAAACTTCTTTTAAAATAATATTGACGAACTTCTACTACTTTTACTTGATATAAAGGTCAAATAACTGAATAGAAACTACTCAGAAACTGCCATTTGTCTGGTTTCTCTTTGACAGTTCAAATTCCTCTACAGTCCCCGTCGCGTCGCGGTCGCTGCGCTTACGTAGTACGAATTTTGGAGCATTCGTAGCGATTTTCAGTTACGGTTCAGTTTCTGGTTTCGTTTTTAGTGTCTCAGTTACTCGCTTGGGGCAGCACAGTCGGTAACTCGATCCGTGGTGCGAATTTGATTATGACAGTAACTATTTCGTAATTATCACCGGTCGCTAGGTGGTTTCAGCTTAGATAGTCAGGGTGCGGACCGCGACCGAGGCAGTTTCGCGTACGTAATACCAAATCTGCGACTCGATCGCGCGACGATTTCGCGACGGTTTAGGGACCGGTTACTGGTCACTCATCTTACGTAGTCAGCCCGCGGAGCACACGATGTCATGTCTACTGAATTATCGAAAGTAACGCAACTTTTTAGGGTTCCGAAGTCCTACAAGGAACCCTAAAAAGTAAGATAGCATTACATTGAATGATTATTCGAACAATTATTCAATTTATTGTGTATATTCAGAATAATCTAAAGAAAACACGCAAAATAAATATCCATGCGCAGCCAGTCACATCGTCAACACAAATATGATTTGACGCTCTCTAAATATCTATAATCAGGTTTAGAGAACTTACGTAATACAACATTCTTCTCAGCCTTCCTGACAATGACAGGCACAGGAGGGTACAGCCGTAGTGTCTCCCTGATCACTGCATCCAGGTACTTAAGACGAGACAAGTCCTCAAAAGTCACCGGCCTATCGGAGTCACCGAATACTTCATTCAACCTGTTCAAAAAGGAATGGAAACGGTAGTAATTACCTAATAATTTCTTAGGTTTTCGCGATCACTACACATTACAATAAAACAAGTTTAACCGGATTACATCGCGTATATTATTAATTTAAATAATATACGCGATGTAATCCGGTTTTCCTGACGTTTCGAAAACTTTGCAGCATTCGTGGTCGCAGGTAGACTAATGCAAAAATTAATATCCAATCTATCCACGATATGCCCTACTAGAGATAGGAATTTGACATATGGTCCATACAAAATATAACAAATTTCTATCTCTAGTAGGGTAAATCGCGGATAGATTGGTTATTAATTTTGGCCGTAAAATGACAAGCGTCTTTACAGATATTTCTTAAAATTATTTTAATCTACCGTACAATTTTCATTAATTAAAATGGTTTCGATGCACGCAGTAATCACTCACAATCACAAAGTACATTTGCTCACAATATCATTATCTTTTACAGTGTTGCGTGCTGTTTGGGACTCCGAGCCCTCTCCTTTGTTTGTACAAAACCTTTGAGTGACTTTGAGCCTTCTTATTAAGCTCATTGTGTTGTGGTATGGTTTGTACTGATTATGAGTGTAAGATAAGTTCAATGATAAAGACCGAAACGAAGGTCATTTTAGTCATACGTTTTAAGGTGTCTCCGCTGAACATATTGAAGCTCGTTGTTCTTTATCAGGCGATAAATAAGTTATTCTTCTTTTGTCGAAAACGACGGTATGACAGGATCAACTATGGACTAGTTAACACGACCTTCGTTTCACGCTGCTGGGAAGACCGCGAAATTCAAAATTTCTTGCGTTTTTTTACATATTGTCGCTCTATTACGCGTTGTATATCGGTCAAAATATGATTCCTGGCAGTAATAACAATATATCTACGTGTTATATAATGATGACCCTTGCCTGCGGAACGCTAAATTATTGTACCGATGACACACTCTACAGCGAACTGCACCGTGAGATCGCCTGATCAGCAATTCGATAGCGTGTGACCGAAGTTGCGCAATACTAATAATTCAATATTAAATTAGCATACCTACTCGTCACTCTTGTTTCTCATATCGAACATTTGTCACGCATCTTAGTTTTAGACCGATATATTGTAATAATTATATCGATTAAATTTTTAAGTTAATTAAATCGGTTTCATTTTGTACCCTCGGCTGCAGCCGTACGTAATTGGCGCAGTCGGTAGGATACTCGCGGTCGGTTTCGCGTAAAAACGAAGATTTCCGTGTCGTAAAGCCGCCCGTGTGGCTATCCAGCCACTCCAGAGTATCCCGAATCTACACGTCGTGCTGCATCGAGGTATCCAAACATTGATAGCGCAAAGAAGCCGATTTAATGTTAATGTAAGTACATTAGATTCTTTCTAGTGAACGCTTACTCCTAGCCTGTACTAATTAATATAATTTTCCAAAATTTTCTTTCAACGAAAATCCAGGAACCCTAGGTTAGTTAGAAATAGTAGAGAATCAATTTTAGATTCGAGAAGAATATTAGTTTAGATACATTATTTGTGGAAACAGAATCGCATTTCGAGAAAATGTCTTTGAATATAGATAGTATTTATAGAGCATTCCGGTTAGTACCCGAGTTCGACGGAAACCCGAATGTGCTGACAAGGTTTATTCAATTGTGTGATCAATTAGTTAAGGAATATTATAATGTTCAAGGTGATTCTGAATTAATTAATAAGGCAGTCAGTAATGGTATATTAAATAAAGTTGTAGGGTGTGCTGCTCACTTAATCAATTCAAACGGTATAGCAAGTGATTGGAATGGAATTCGTAGATGCTATTGGCCAAATATTAAAGAGCATATAGCCAAGTATATCAATGACTTTACAATATGTGGGCAAGTGAAATACTATCGTGATCGAATAAGACCACGGTTCAAATTGAACATCTACCAACAAAACCTTTTGAGGTTGTACATTTAGATTTGCTAAGTGTTGAAACAAATAAGTACCTTACTATAGTAGATGCATTCTCTAAGTATGGTCAAGCATACTTCTTGAGAGATGCTACAGCTAAAGCGTTGTACAAGCCTTAATAACGTTTTCTACTCATCATTCTATATAGAACCATGCTATATTTAAGGATATGATAAATAGGCTAGGTATGTTACACGATAAGAATAAAATCATAGATATTAGTTTCAGGGAATATTTTAATATAATTAGACTACGTTACTACTATAATGGGAATAGTATAGTTGTTAGTTATCACCAGTAGTTTATCCTACTAACTTTATCCTTTTTTAATCATCCCTAGCTCCTAATAGTGATAATAAGGTCCTAATTCCAACTTACCCTATCATAGCAGTTCACGAAAAAGATCTATTGTATATAGAGACAGAATGTCCGAAGTACCATCACGGTCATTTTTGCGAGGACAACTAAAGTCACCACCACGGCAAGCAGTCGAACTGTATCCAGCATCTTATACTGCACCAGCAAATTCACGATTCCTGTGAATTCACATCAGTTATCCTGTCTTCTGAAGCCATGGAGCAGTTGGACGACCAACATTTCATCGTGAGCTTTCCCAAACCAACGAAAGTTCGTTTAACTTGTTCTGAAGACCAGTAGAGAATACTGAAGGGAAGCTATTTATCTATTATATCCAAAGGATGTGTGCTAAAGACATCATTTACTGCAAGCAATCTTCATGATCAAATCAAGGGAAAGATATTGAAAATTATAGACTTGCCAATCATGAAGGAAAATCCACAAAATTCAACTAACAAAAGAAAATCACTGCTGAAATTTAAGTTAATGCAAAGGATAAGAAGGTCTGCAACACAGAAATTATGGAAAAAAAATCAAGCTACACCATCGACACTATTTTCAACTAGAGTTTTTAAATAGTTGCCGAACTTGCGGAGGGAGATGTTATATAATGATGACCCTTGCCTGCGGAACGCTAAATTATTGTACCGATGACACACTCTACAGCGAACTGCACCGTGAGATCGCCTGATCAGCAATTCGATAGCGTGTGACCGAAGTTGCGCAATACTAATAATTCAATATTAAATTAGCATACCTACTCGTCACTCTTGTTTCTCATATCGAACATTTGTCACGCATCTTAGTTTTAGACCGATATATTGTAATAATTATATCGATTAAATTTTTAAGTTAATTAAATCGGTTTCATTTTGTACCCTCGGCTGCAGCCGTACGTAATTTACGGAATAATACTCATAGAAAATATTGATCTAGCTCTATAAGCTACAAAACAAAGCTACAAGCTCGAAAATCGGAAATTTGATCGTAAATTAATATTATCGAGCTTGTACCTACTGCTTATAGAGCTAGGTTAATATTTTTTTAAAGTATTATTCCGTAGATGTATTGTTATTTTTGGCACGAATCATATTTTCACCGATATACAACGCGAAATAGAGTGACAATATGTAAGAAACGCAAGAAATTTTGAATTTCGCGGTCTTCCCAGCAGCGTGAAACGAAGGTCGTGTTAACTAGTTCATAGTTGATCCTGTCATACCGTCGTTTTCGACAAAAGAAGAATAACTTATTTATCGCCTGATAAAGAACAACGAGCTTCAATATGTTCAGCGGAGATTAGCTGAGCTATTATAGCTTACGGCGCTATGGATCGTGGGTTTGTGTCTCACATAGAACAAATTTTGATACGTTTTGGTAATAGTTGCTTATGTGTTTGTGTTGATCTGAGTGTTTCTTATGTATATTAAGTATGTATTTACAAAAAAATAATATAAATATCCATTGTTCCGTGTGGTGCCGGACGTAAAGAATTGCACCACCCTATGTCTTCTCATGGGTGTCGTAAAAGGCGACTTAGTCACCTGTTACGACATCCCTTAGTCGGACTAAGGGATTCACCAGAAGGTGGGCAGCAGCGTTCTCTGAGTATTTAACCAAACAACTGCGATCGCCAACCCGCCTGCTAAGGATGGCGATTATGGCATATAACCCAAACTGCTTGGGGCGGCCTATGTCCAGCAGTGGACGTCTTTCGGCTGAAATGATGATGATGAATAATACATCATAAGATGTTGATCCTTTGTCTAGTACCCATAGTACAAGCTCTGCTTAGTTTGGGACTAGACGGTGCTGTGTAAAATGTCCCAAATATGTATTTATTTTTATTTACTTGTTCCGGATCAACATGGACGTACCGCGACATAAATAAAATAAAATAAAATAAAAAATAAGAGAAATTCTAGCGACCTCACTGGAATTTCTACGTATTTTACCGTCTAACGTAGTGGCACCAGTAATCGACAGTTTTAGGACGTTGGGTAGTTGTGCCAAACATTTAAAAAATTTGGTCATACTTAGAAAAATTATAGTGCATGAAAATGATGAAGTATATGTTAAGGATATGATGTGTTGATTTATTAATGATTAAAGATACATAAGTCATCAGGAAAAACGAAATAATCAAAATTTATCAAAATCCCCAATAATCGACTGTACAACTCCAGTATCCAACATATAGTTATCGACAGTAACCAATTATCGACACCCAATCATCGACAATTTATTGATGTGCTAGTGGGATGGGTTATTGTTAAGTTTTTGCTTAATAAACCTAAAATTCGGATGAAAAAGCGTATTTATTATGTAAAATCACAACTCTGGTCATTCAAAAATCTAGGTAGTATGTGTTTGCGCAGGTTTACTTAAAGATGCTACCTAATTCCATTTGTTTGAATTTCGACAAATCAATGTAATCAGCGGTGTTATTCACAAACGTTTGAAAAGTTTCCATTTCCGAAGTGAAATTGATCCGGCAAACGAAACAAAACGACCACTTCCTGCGACCATGAACACTGCAAAGCATTTAAAACTTCAGAAAAACCAATTTTAATAATAATACGCGATTTTATCCGATTAAACTTGTTTTACATAATATAACATCACGCCTGTATTTTCCCCGAAGGGGTAGGCAGAGGTGTGTACACCCACATTTCGCCAGTTATGTTATAGTCCCATGTAATAGGGGGCGAGCCTATTGCCACTAACCGGGCACACATCCATATTCCGGGCTGCTACTGAGAATAAAAAATAAACTTGTTTTATTATGAAACAAAACCATTTGAGAATCGAACGGATTCGGAAACGCTGTTCATAGTTCTTTAATTTTACACCGAGTGCTTTCCGACGACAATTGTCTCTCGGAAGAGTTTTTGTAAATTTAGCGTTGCGTTCCTGAATCCGTTCGGTTCTCAAATCGTTGTGTTTCTTAATAAAACTACTTTAACTGGATTACATCGTGTATTATTATTAAAATTGGTTTTCCTGACGTTTCGAATGCTTTGCAGCGTTCGTAGTCGCATTAAGTGGTCGTTTTGTTTCGTTTGCCGGTTTAATTTCACTTTGGAAACGGAAACTTCGAACGTTTGTGAATAACACCGCAGGTCCGAATGGAAAAAAACCCTCGCTCGGAATCCATTGTGGACACAATATTTCGTTGTTTTTGAGAGAGCCTTTTTCAGCACTGGTGCAAAATTCTCTTTACGAAGATAATGTAATATGAGGTACTCCAAATCGTTGCGCAACAAGTGCAACCTTTTTTCCATTTATTACGGCTTCAATGGCCTTTTCCATTTGTTTAGAAGTGAGTTTTTTTCTCGAAGCCGTAAATCTGTAAGAACCAATTATCGACATGTTTTAGTACCAATTATCGACACATTGTTGATTACTGGTACTGCTACCTTAATCAAGCTTTTTCAAACATCAGCTTAATTAGTAAAGGAAAACTAGTTACATTCCTTTGTTAACTGCAGTAATACTTTAAAAACCTATTATCGACATGTGTCGGTTATTGAAGAAAGGTAATTTCTGAGAACCAGTAATCGACACCAGCCTGGTCGCCAGAAAAATGACTTATCAACGTGATTAATATCAAAATGATCTCAAGAATTCCTTAACAAACCCATAAAATTAACTAGAATTAAAATAGCTTTCATAGTTTAAGCATGGTGAGGAAAATATTGCACTAACCTCGTAAATGATTCCTCGAGTAAACACGGATTTTTTACTAATACACCAACTGCCCTCAAGTTCTTCAGCCGCCAATTTAATATAAAATGGCAGATCGTATTGACGTTTCTCTGTATGATAGTAAGAAGTATGTTGTATGTGGTTCAGAGTTGACCCATTAAATTATCAGATTCCTATTCTTGATTTCTTTGATCATAGAAAATAGTGTCGATCATTGGTGCTTGTCGATTATTGGTGCCACTACGTTACAAGAATCGTTAATCAATCAACTCAATCAATCAACTCAGCCTATCGCAGTCCGGGGTGCTGGCCAGAAAACCTCCACGTGTGCCTGACGGCTGCTTCTCCTTCTGGACACGTCTGGAGGGAACGGCAGTTGTTTGGCCGGTGCATCCTGGGCACGGGCAATAAAATCCTTTCGAGGGATTAACCTTCGGGGGACTTTATTGCCTGTGGCGAATATTCTGGCGCGGGAGGGGCCCGTTCTGGGCCAGTGGCGAATTGCTCCACGTGTCCCTCTGTTGCCAACAGAGGGCACAGTGGAGGAGTGGTGGCCTGGTGTGAACTCACCCTGACTGGGCAGGCAGCGGGGGGACTGTCTTTCCCTGCCCCCGTCGATCTCGTAACCCCAGGAGTGCCCGCTGAGTAGTGTTCTCGCGCCTCTTGGGACCGAGGGTCTTGGCTTCACCGCCGGACCGCGAGGAAGAAAACCTCTAAAAAAAATACGGGAGGTAGGGCCTGCGAGCAGCAGACTTGGGGTAGTCTGCTGCCAGACCAGCAGCTGGCGTAGCTGGCACAGCCGGCGTAGTTGGCTCAGCTGGTAAAGGCCCATGAAGTGAGGTGGCGTGCAGTGTTCCGTGTGCGCCACTGAGGAGGGTGCGGCCGACGTTAGGCCGCACGGGTAGAAGGGGCTCGCCTGCTTGTGGCGGGCCGATACCGGTCGGGGGTGGTTGTGTGAATACTCACGGATTCCCACGCCCCCGGCTAAGGTAGTTGAAGGAACACCATGGTGGTTTTAGTCGGTAAGAGTCCGACACTGGCTCAACCTACCCCGGGCGGAGTGCCTCCATGAGGATTTCCCCACGGCAAAAAAAAAAAGCCTATCGCAGTCCACTGCTGGACATAGGGCTCTCCCAAGTTGCGCCACAACACTCGGTCCTCTGCCTTCCGCAACCAGTCCCCCCCAGCCACGTTCTTTAGGTCGTCGGTCCACCTGGCAGGGGGGCGCCCTACGCTGTGTTTGCCGATTCTCGGTCTCCACTCAAGGACTCGTCTGCTCCAACGGCCATCGGTGCTGCGACAGACATGGCCAGCCCACTGCCACTTCAGCTTACTGATCCTACAAGCTATGTCGTTCACTCCGGTTCTTCTCAGAATAATCTCGTTATGGATTTTACCCTTCAAAGAAACTCCAAGCATAGCTCGCTCCATATCTCACTGAGCGACTTTGAACTTGTGGACTAGCCCAACTGTCAGTGTCCACGTCTCGGTACCGTAAGTCATGACGTCTACCAAGGGCAGGCAATTCAGCTTGGTAGACACAACTTCGAGAAAGAAGCCAACAGAAGGATCCGTTTGGGCTAGGCAGCATTTGGCAAACTTCTCCGAGTCTTCTCGTCGCCTATACCGCAAAGTTGAAGACAAAAGTTTTCAACCAGTGCGTCCTACCTGTCAATCGTTCATCGTTCTTGTGTAATTATATTATATACTAGCTTTTACCCGCGGCTCCGCTCGCGTTAAATTCTGCTAACCCACGTCAGTCCAGTCCAGTCCAGTCCACTGTCCCGCTGCCCCACAGCCCCACTGCCCCGCTACCCCACTGCCCCACTGCCCCCCTGCCCCCCCTGCCCCACTGCCCCGCTACCCCACTGCCCCACTGCCCTGCTACGCCGCTGCCCCACTGCCCCGCTACCCCACTGCCCCACTATCCCACTGCCCCACTGCCCCACTATCCCACTGCCCCACTGCCTTCCCCGCAGCCCCCACTGCCTGCTGCCCCGCTACCCCTCTGCCCCGCTACCCCACTGCCCCGCTGCCCCACTATACAACTGCCCCACAGCCTGCCCGCTGCCCCACTGCCTCGCTTCCAGACTGCCCCGCTGTCCCGCTGCTCCGCTGCCCCACTGCCCCGTTGCCCCGCTGCCCCACTACCCCGCTGCCCCGGTAACCCACTGCTCTGCTGCCCCACTATCCCACTGCCCCACATCCAGCCCGCTGCCCCACTGCCCCGCAGCCCCACTGCCCCACTACCCCACTGCCCCGCTGCCCCAGTAATCCACTGCCCCACTGCCCAGCTGCCCCGCTGCCCCACTGCCCCGATGCCCCACTTTCCCACTGCCCCACTTCCTGCCCCGCTGCCCCACTCCCATACGGCCCCGCTGGCCCGCTGCGCAACTACCCCGCAGCCCCACTGCCCCGCTACCCCAATGTCCCGCTGCCCCACTATCCCACTGCCCCACTGCCCCGCTGCCCCGGTACCCCGGTACCCTACTGCCCCGCTGCCCCACTGTCTCGCTGCCCCGCTGCACCGCCCCGCTGCCCCACTGTCCCGATGCTACGCTGCCCCGCTGCCCCACAACCCCACTGCCCCACTACCCCGCTAACCCACTGCCCCACTATCCCACTGCTCCACTATCCCACTGGCCCACTGCACCGCTGCCCCGCTGCCCCACTACACCACTGCCCCACTGTCCCACCGTCCCACTGCCACTGTCCCACTGTCCCACTACCCCACTGCCCCACTGTCCCACCTTCCACTGCCACTGTCCCACTGTCCCACCGCCGACTGTCCCACTATCTCACTATATCACTATCGTCCCGTCCCATGTCCCATGTCCTGTCCCATGTCCCATCCTGTGTCCAGTCCCATGTGCCGTCCCACTGTCCTGCCCATGTCTCGTCCCATTTCCCGTCCCATGTTCCGTCCCCTGTCCAGTCCACTGTCCCGTCCCCAGTCCCGTCCCCTGTCCCGTCCCCAGTCCCATCCCCAGTCCCATCCCCTGTCCACTCCACTCCACTCCATCGTACATTACTATCCGCTCGTGCAAATGCATAGAAGCTTCGATCTGTCGGGTGAGTACGCAACCCACGAATTATTTTTTTCTTTTTTTCTTTCTTTCTCAAAACCCATACCAGTTTTTAAGTCGGATCAGCTTTCAAACAAAAAAAAAAAAACAAAATCGGTCCAGTAGTTTTAGCGTGATGCTGGAACAAACAAACAAACAAACAGACGTTTACAATTTTATAATAGTTAAGATAAGATAATATAAGATGAAGAAGGTAATTAAAAATTGTTGACTGAAAATAGTATTTTTTTAGTTACACCAAGATAACTTTATGCTTATTCGTATATTAAGATAGATACAATATAACAACGTTTAGGTACTTCTAAATTTTATTGCTTTTCATACAAAAAATTACAGAAAAGGTAGATTCCAGTCCTTGTCTGTAAGTCGAAAGATTCTGATTTTCGGTTGGCTCAAAAGACTGCGTTTCCAAGATGGCACCACCCACATACGACAGGATTTTTTTTTCTACTCTGTACAATTCGGCCCGACCAAAAAGTTTTTAATGCAATTTCTTTAGCAGCCGTATTTTCTCTATGGAGGCGCGCGCTAGAGCGCATGCGTGCGAATGACAGCTGGATATGAGCGCCTTATTCACCTTATTGTATGCAAAATGTTGTAGAAAAATATAATTAAAAATCACCGGTTCCCGTCATCGTAGCGAGGTAAAATACATACCAGTTTTTAAGTCAAATCATAAGTTTTTAGTCACAAACCCTTTCAACAAAATCGGTCTAGTAGTTTTATAGTGATGCTGGAACAAACAAATAAACAAACAGACAACTGACATTTAACAATTTTATAATAGTAGTAGATAATATTCGTAGATCACTCACTCTTTATGAACTTTCTCCTGCACTGCAGAATGTCTGGAAAGCATCACAGATATAAAAGAAGCTCCGACTGCCGAAGTGTCATTGCCAGCCATCATGATCATCATCGACTCTTCTACAAGTTCTACTTCTGTGTACCCTTTGTCACCTCCTGACAATCTTATTAGCGACTCCAAAAATGTCGTAGATCTACATCTAGGTGAACCTGGAACTAAAAAATTACGTAGTCTTAAAAGTTTTCTAATTATTATTATGAACTAGCCGACGCTCGCAACTTTGCTCACATGGTATAAGAATAATTATGTGTATTTGTGTGCCAAACATCAAATCGGTCCAGTTTTTTTTTTAAGAGTGTAATTCTCTACCGGGCTGTGTTTCCCGATAAGTATACTCCCTGGTGGCCTTCAAGACTCGAGTGAATAGGTTTTTGCTGGGCAAGCGTGTATCATCATCGATCGTATCATCGCTTAACATCAGGTGTGGTGGCGGCGGTCAAACGAAAGCCCACTAGATATTAAAAAAAAACAAGTTCAACATATAACAGAATAAACGCAAGACCTAAAATTAGTTGTAAATAAGTATATCAGTTGATGCTGAATATGTCCTTAAGGTCCAGGAAGACCAGTGATATGGGTTTCCGTGTGTCAAATAACCCCGGCCTAAACGATATCCTGCAGCTATCTACCGATGCTTAAAATCCATAAATAAAATATTTCCAGATAGTATTCATAATATTCTAATTGGGGTGTCTGAAGTCTTGCGTTCATTAACGCACTCTGCCGGAGTGTCGCCAGTTTCAGACTCTTACCGATTAAAACCACCACGGTATTCCTCTGCTAACCTGTGGCCGGCGGCGTGGGATACGATTTGCAGTCCCCATCAACCCCCGACAGGTCCCAGCTCGCCACAAGTAGGCGAGCCTCTTCACCTAGTGCGGCTTAGAATCGGCCGCAACTTCTTTCCGACTGGCGTGCGTGGAACAAGCCACGCTACCGTCACGGGCCTTGACTGGTTGGGCGGTGGGCTACCCTGAGTCCGTCGCTCGCAGGCCCCCTCCTAGGGTGGCTAGACGTACGCCCGGTCCGTCTCCTTCGGAAATTTATTTATTTATTTATTTATGTACACACAACACATTTTATAATAGATAACATACAGAACAAACCTTGTCATCTCTGTATCACCCTAAGGTTGACTGGGAGAGAATGCCTAAGGCATTAAGTCCGCCTATGTACACATGTTGCATGAAGTTTAAATAAATAAATAAACAAACACTTGAGCACAAAGGTACTGCTTATCTCTAAAAGAAATTTCTTCCAGCAGACCTGCGACAGGAAAGAAGGATAAAAGAAAGACGTAGACACAGATTTAGAGAGGTGGTTGCCTCTAGCTTCCTCTCCACCGCCTCCTTTGCGACCATCACCTCGCAAAATGAGACGACGGCTTCCCAAGCGCTCTTACTTCCAAATTTGGACAGAACTAAGGCTGGAAGAGAGAAATCACTACCACCTACTGCATCGATGATTTCACGGTGCTGCATGACCCAAGCTGGGCACTCCGCCAGTGTGGCACTCGGGCGTCAACTCCCGTCCTATGTGACACATAACTCCCGGAACAACCATGCCCCAAGAGTATCTGTGTCAGCCGGTAGGTGAGGGTGCTATGGCGCTTCTCCAGCTACTCCTCTGATACGGGCCTTACCGCTGCTATTGTGGCGTGCCCTATACAGGGCGTCCGACGGATATGCCACATGGAGGGAAAGTACCTTGAATATTGTAGATGGAACATTTTACTGAAAGAAGACATTATTTTAATTTAAAAAATAATTTAAAATGCATTCATAGATATTTAAATAATTACATGGTTGAACATAAGGATATTTTTTTGCTAAATAACATAGTGTCACAAATAAAAGGAAAACCATGAATTTAAAAGCCCATATTACAAGCTCTGCTTAGTTTGGGACTAGATGGTGCTGTGTAAAAATGTCCCAAAATATTTATTTATTTATTTTAAATTGTTTTTTTAAATTCAAATAATGTCTTCTTTCAGTAAAATGTTCCATCTACAATATTCAAGGTACTTTCCCTCCATGTGGCATATCCGTGGAATGCCCTGTATGAGGGGCCCCATGTGGGCCAATGAGGAGTTGCTCCACGTGTCCCTCTGATGCCAGCAGAGGGCACAGTGGAGGAGCAGGGGCGGGCCCGGTGTGCACTCACCCTGCCACTGGGCAGGCAGAGGGGGGACTGTCCTTCCCTGCCTCCGTCGATCTCGTAACCCCAGGAGTACCCGCTGAGTAGTGTTCTCGCGCCTCTTGGGACCGAGGGTCTTGGCTTTACCGCTCAGACCGCGATGAAGAAAACCTCTATAAAAAACTTACGGGAGGATGGGGCCTGCAAGCAGCAGACTCGGGGTCGGGAGCAGCCTGCTGCCCGATCAGCAGCTGGCACAGCTGGCGTAACTGGCACAGCTGGCGTAGTTGGCGCAGCTGGCATAGCTGGTAAAGGCCCTTGAGGTGAGGTGGGAGGGTGCGGCCAACGTTAGGCTGCATGGGGAGAAGTGGCTCGCCTGCTTATAGCGGGCCAGGACCTGTCGGGGGTGGTTGTGTGAATACTAACGGGTTCCCACGCCCCCGGCTAAAGTAGTTGAAGGAACACCGTGGTGGTTTTAGTCGGTAAGAGTCCGACACTGGCTCCGCCTACCCCAGGCGGAGTGCGTCCACGAAGATTTCCACACGGCAAAAAAAAAAAAATGGGACTCCCTGTATAATACTAGCCTATACCCACCCACGGCTTCCCTCACGTGGTTCTTAAATACATCCCACAGGAACGTTTTATTTTTTCATTAAACATGCCAGTTATAAGTCTAATCATTAGCTTTTAAACACAAAAAGTTTCATCCAAATCGGTTCAGTAGTTTTTGCGTGATGCTTGATCAAACAAACAAACAACCACAGAAGAAAAGTTATATTATTTTCCTCTATGCAAACAATAATAGAGATTAAGGTACAAGACAATAATTGTAGATCAGACGAGCTTAACTGTCAGTGAAATCTTGATTCTAATTTTATTTCGCGGTGATCTGAAATATAATTAGAATTTTTCTCTGTCTTTGTAAGTTTGACTCATGGAATAATTAGTTTATTTATACGTGTAGTGCGAAGTTGTTTTTGTGATGCATTGTTGCTAGTAAAAAAGTGTTCGGGATGTTATTATGTTGTTATTGTTCTAGGAGAACAGTACTCTACCCTTTAACTAGATTAAATAAGTACTTAAATTGTACTTAAATTGTAAGCCTGTTATTTAACAAAAACACAGATTTGTTTAATATATAAGCCTGTTACCGTTAGGAGATTGTATTTTCTGAACAAAGGCACCTCGTACACTCAATAAAATATAAATGCTAGCACAACCTACATACACAAGATTACGTCTGTATATGAACATAAACACACGTGTAGGCTAGGGATGCTCGCCGCTCGTAATGCCGACTGGATTCCAAGCGCTTCTCAGTAGTTCTCAGAGATGGCGTGCTTGTATAGCGACTGGCGATTGACATCCATTGAAATCTTGCAGTCCAATTGCTGTCGAACTGTGTGAGGGGCGCGGACGAGGAATCTTAAATTGGCGGGGGGTGGTGAGTATCCTACGTTAGTACTATTAGACAGATATTCTGTGATAAAGGCCTACATGTGTCAATGAAATCTGCACCGCAAAGCGATCTGACATATCTTTTCTGCATTTTAAACACTGATTCAATCTCAGTACAGTTTCCCCATATCATAAGGCCATGTTGGCCTATGTACACATGTTGCATGAAGTTTAAATAAATAAATAAATATTGCAACATTGAAGCAGCATACGCATTATCTATTATATTATCTGTGGCATTATACGCAAGTAAAGCACATTTGACCAAAGAAATTTCTCTGACGTCGAAGTGCGTAACTATATCTACTGAGTCTATCACACACCGATGCAACCTGAAGTTTACAATTACAGTTTTCGTCAAAAAGTAGCCCAAGAAATCTTGTTCAATTTACATTCTCTATAATTTTTCCATTGTACGTTAAATCAAGATTAATTACTTTCCTTTTGTAGGTACCAAATTGCATCATTTTTGTTTTGTCAATATTTACCGTCCAGTGTTGGGTCAATCAACTATTTTTTTCAATCAATTGATCAATCATGACTAATTTAGTCTTGATTGAAAAATTCAATCATTATCATAACTAAATTAGTTAGTCATTCGATCAATCGTTAGTTTTGATTGATGACTAACCTAAAAACGCACGAGTAGGTGGCGAAGGGTGCAGGGAGCCGCTGCTTTGCCCCACCCGCCCTCATTGTACCATGTTATGCGAATAAATAATTGAATTGAATTGAATTGCGCACCGCACGGGCCGGCTACGTGGGTCAGTGCAGTGAGTGGCTATTTGAGCGGCTATTTTGTTTTGTTTAGTCAGTTTATGTGTTGTTATGTGTTGTGTGTTGTAGTCAGCGAAAATTACTAACATAACATAACATAATCAGCCCATTACTGTCCCACTGTGCTGGGCACGGGTCTCTTCTCAGTACGAGAAGATTAAGGCCTTAGTCTACCACGCTGGCCTAGTGCGGGTTGGTGGACTACACACACCATCGAGAACTGTATGGAGCACTCTCTGGTGTGCAGGTTTCCTCACGATGTTTTCCTTCACCGTTAAAGCAAGTGATAATCAAATTCTGATCCGCACATGAATCCGAAAAGTCAGAGGGATCAAACTCGCACCCTCCTACATGGAAGGCAAGCGTTCAACCACTAGGCTATCACTGCCTATAAAATTAAAACTGTGTTTTCATTTGATAGTCAAAAACGGCCGCCCACTTTTTTGTAACAACAACATAACATAACATAACATCACGCCTGTATTTCCCCGAAGGGGTAGGCAGAGGTGTAATAGTACACCCACATTTCGCCAGTTATGTTATAGTTCCATGTAATAGGGGGCGAGCCTATTGCCATTGACCGGGCACAAATCCAGACTCCGGGCTGCTACTGAGAATTTCCTAATGAAAAAACCCAATAACACTAATACCCGACCCGGGAATCGAACCCAGGACCCCACGCTCAGCAGTCGCGCTTGCAACCACTAGACCAACGAGGCAGTCACTTACTTTTTTGTAAAATTTTGAATATTTTGTTCACTAGAAATCCCATCACAGATTACATCCATTCCGTAATCAGGGTTAAGGAGTCCTGTTCTTGAGAATAACTGTAAAGGCGCGGGCGCGACGTGTACCTGCACAGCCTGCACTTCGGTGGCGGCAGGTTTACGCTTCCGGCTCTCGAACAAAGCACTCACTAGCATTTTAATTGGTTTTTTTTTTTCTTTCACAAGACACAACAATTTTGACAAAAATTAAAAAAATTGATCAAGGAGAAAATCTAAGAAAATCGAATGCAAATGTCGTGTAGATGCCCGAAAAAGAATTGGCATAAGGCGGTGTTGCCGGAGTCAATAAATGTGTCAGTTTTTGACTTTTTACCCGACTGCGCCAGAAGGAGGGCTATATTTTTCGAGTGTATGTATGCATGTATGTATTATATTTCTTTGGCATGCTCTGTAGCCTAAACGGCTTGATGGATTTTAGCTTGAGAAGTGTCGTTAGATTTGTCTTAAATGTGAGAGTAACACTGGGTATATCAAAATTATAAAAATCAAAATTTTTTTATTGCTTTGAGCCTATTGTGTGGGATATCAAAATAAAGGGTTTTATAAATGGTTTACGAAAATATATACAACTTATATGTTTAAATGTAATTTGCAATGAGAAATGCTAAAAAACAACAATTTATTCAACGTTAAGAATGAATTTGACGTTTCAAAAAAAACATGAATAGCATGATAAACATGACAAAACTAAAAAAAAAAAAAAAAAAAAAACCCAACTGCGTGTAAAAATAACAGAAAAAATTTAAACAAGACTTGTGTAGGTGAAAGTATCAAATCGACACGCAGGCGGAGGCTACCTATGAACTATTATGTAATTCATGACCAAAAACATACGTAGCCTCCGACTACGTATCAATTTGATACTTTCACATATACCTACATGTACCTACATAACTGACTTGTTTACTTACATCTTTATACGAAGTCGGGTTTTTTGGTTTTGTTAATTAATTTTTCTAAACGAAACGCGATATCTAATGACGTAGAAACTAAATCACTACACTTGTATAATATCAATTACATTTCAGATCACCGCGAAATAAAATAACAGTTTTGTAATAGTTCGGATAAAAATGAATAAAACTTGTACCTGTATATGTTTCTTTACCATTCATCCGATTGTGATGAAACTTTGGTGAGTTGCTGTTCATGTTTTTTAACAAAAAAATTACTAGTATATTATAAAGATGTATCAACTGGCCTTACGTTTAGTGTGATCGTATTCTTTTCCACCGTTGTCGTCTTTCATTTCCTTTTTTTTAGTCCTTATCATCTAGAATAAAAAAAAAAACAGTATAAATATACAACATATATCAGAAATGCGTGTGAGAGCTCGTGGGCATAGTATAGCCACATCTCGGACACTCGATAAAATATAAATGCTAGCACCACCTACATGCACAAAATTACGTCTGTATACGAACGCACACACACGTGTAGGTTAGGGATGCTCGCCGCTCGTAATGCCGACTGGTTTCCAAGCGCTTCTCAGAGATGACGTGCTTTATGCAAAAACATAAAAATAATGAAACCAGCACCTTTCTTGAAGTTACATAGCTTGTGAACAGCCTAGGTGGTATTGCAATTGTTATGGGCAAAGGTAACCGCTTAACATCAGGTGGGCCTTTAGCTCGTTTCGCCATCCTATACTATAAAAAAAAATATGCGACTGTCGATTGACGACCATTGCAATCATGCAGTCCAAGCACGTCCAAGTCATAGTATCTATTCTATGTACAAGTGCCATCAAACTGCGGGCGAATGCGGGGCGCGGGCGAGGAATCTTGAATTGGTGGGGGGTGGTGAGTGGCCGTTCTATAGGTTAGTACTATTATATATTCTGTGGCATAGGCAACTTTTACTATCAGATCAACACTGAAATCGCAAAAAACAGTAATGTGTCCGAAATCAACAACATGTTTAATAAACTTTTTAATTAGACACAATAGTTTTATACTTACATATAATTTTTATTTGTATGTATTTACAAAAAAAAAGTATATAAGTATTATATCCATTGTCTAGTACCCATAGTACAAGGTCTGCTTAGTTTGGGACTAGATGGTGTTGTGTAAAACTATCCCAAAAGTATTTATTTATTTATTTATTTATTTATTTCTACTTTTAGGCAATCAACAATTTTTTAACCTTGAGGAACTTATTAATCACCAAGTGTCAAAATTCTTATTTTTCCCCGTGGTCGGGGCGAAACAGGAAACGATTAGGGTAAAAATGGGAATACTATTTACGGCCAAAACCTCTCAGGCGCCGCTAGGACGTTTTTCACCCAGAAAATCATGAATAAAACGTCCCAGAGAAACCAAGTCTTTTTTCTTTTTAGACTGTATTATTGATCAATGAAGGTTCAAATTCTTTTGAACGACGCATACGCCGCGATGCCTGAGGGAGTTTTACCGCGTAAAATCGCGACTCCTGAGAGGATTCCTATCTATCCACGATTTGCCCTACTAGAGATATAAATTTTACATAAAAAGTATGGAGCTTATGTCAAATTGTGGTGTAGTAGTACATGTACCTACTACTACAAGACAAAAGAAGTCGGTTAAAAAAAGACAAAAATTGAAACACGATACTGTACTTTGACTCTCATACCATAAGAGAATGCTGACACTCAGACTTGACAAATGTTTGTTATACAAACTTATGAGAGTTTAAATCGTTTAATCCTTAGTTTTAATATAAATATAATCACTTAGAAATGTTTAAGAATTTAGATTTAAAAAAAATTGTAACATTTTTTTTATTATTATTTCTGCGGTGGAGGTGTGGTATGGTAGTACATGCCCTGCCATACATATATTGATGTACTCTTTAGTATAATACAAACCTTATACCAATCAAGACGTGTATCACTATCCCGACCCTACAAAATTTCGATCTCTAATAGGGTTCACAAACTAAATTTATTTTAAACTATCGCTCTTTTTAGGGTTCCGTAGTCCTACAAGGAACCCTTATAGTTTCGTCATGTCCGTCCGTCTGTCCGTCTGTCCGTCTATCCGTCTGTCCGTCTATCCGTCTGTCCGTCTGTCCTAATCCTTTACAGCTTAATAACTTCTACAGTTATAAACATAAGCAAATGAAATTTAGTTAAAAAATGGTTTAGATATAGATCTCAATTTTAAAAGAATAAAAAAATCTTGGTAACCTTTTTTAGGGGTGGCGCCCATACATGTGAAATGGGGATGAAAATATTTTTTTCGCTGTACCCCCTCGTGTGATATATCATTGAATAGGTCTACTAAAATGAAGGTAATGTTTCATACACCACTTTTTTATCAGGAGTACCATCTGGGAAATATAGCGCGCCAAAGTGGCTTGCAATGTGTCCCCCCCCTGCCATTTCCAAACTATGCAACGTAGAAACTTGTAATCTTCCATGTTGATAGACTTTTATAAAAACTCTCTTTTAAAATTATTTCGAGTATAATGTGATTATAATTTTTTGAGTTATAGTAAGAAAACTGAAAAATACTTGAGACGTCCTAGTTCATAGGTCATTGACCTTAGATAAAAATGAATTTAGCAAATAATGTTCCTTTAGTTATTTTCTATTTAAAAAAATCACAAAAAGAAGCTTTGTGTTATATTGATAACACAAAGTAACAGCGCCACCTAGCGCTAAATTTACTCATATGACATACACTTCTTAAATTCAGCGCTAGGTGGCGCTGTTTGCAAAAACTAAAATAGCAATGATTAATATTCGATTTGATTCGTTTGTAATTAGACCTACTTGTACTTAAGGAACCCTATAATACTGAGCATGGCCCGACATGCTCTTGGGCGGGTTTTATTTACATGTAGTAGATGCAAGAAAGGGATGGCAATAATTTTAACGCTGTGTAATTAAAATAAATAAATAAATATTCTTGAGACATTTTGCCACTAATTGTCACTGATACCCATTATGGGTAACGTGGATATAAACAAGTTTAAAGAGCATTTCGTACGTGCCTTGAGTGACCTTGACGTGACCTTGACGTGACAAGTACATATGTATAAGTACATATGGTGCAAGAAAGGTATCATACGAATGCACAAAGATCACGTCACGATAAAAAATCATACATTGGTGTCGATTCTCTTGTTCACGAACTAAACTTATTTTAAATTATCGCTCTCTTTTACTAATAGTAGATACAAGAAAAGGATGGCAACCATTTAAGAGCTGTCAAATTAGACAAAATTAAAATTTCCATACAAGTTTAGACGTGATCTCGGAACGTGCCCACTAAAATAAAAAGAAATGTAACACGTAAACTAATTTGACAGTTCTAAAATGGTTGCCATCCCTTTCTTGTATGTACTGTTAGTAAAAGAGAGCGATAGTTTAAAATAAGTTTAGTTCGTGAACAAGAGAATCGACACCATTATCAGCCTGGACGATGTTAAACAACTAAAATAGTAACCACTTGCAATTTCCTACATCAATTAATTTTATACTGCATAATAGTAGGTAGTGTTAAAATTAATAATCTGCATGCTATTTTTAAATTCAGTATAGGATAATTACATAGATCGGACTAACTTACCAAGTGACGTCCGATCCTCGATTATGTGAAGCAGTCTCGTTTCCATATGTACTAGTAGTAGGCACTAATTTGCTTACGATGCACACTTTTTAAAGATGAAAAATTGGATTACAATTTTATAATCTGAAATGAAACCGAACGCAACCTGACGCGCTCTGTGGAGCTGTCACCCAGAACTGTCATTTACTTCAAAGTCACACAGGTAGACACAACTTTCATAAGGGATATTGAATCTAGGATACACTGGGTCGGGTCGGGAATTGGATGGAAACGAGACTGCTTCACATAATCGAGGATCGGACGTCACTTGGTAAGTTAGTCCGATCTATGTAATTATGTGAAGCAGTCTCGTTTCCATATGTACTAGTAGATGTTTAAAGAAGAAAGTTGTGTAGTATTAGTTTTGATTAGATACCTAATCTAAACTAACCAATCACGCAATTGGTATCAAAAAGGAAATCAGAATAATCACATACAACATGATACGATGGTAACAATATCGGTCTTATTTTCTATACTTAGTTACTTGGGTAATAAAAGTAGATGTAGCTATCTTTATATAAAGCAAAATCATAAGTTCACAAGTCAAGTAAACTCCTTGTGTATGTGTGTTTAATAACAATTACCTTAAACACAATAAACAATTAAAGGAAAAGTAGATTTGTTGAGGCATGCAGGTCTGTAGAGATGTATGGCTATGATTCGTACAGATATCTTTTATTTTAACTATCTCTGTCTGTATTAAAACTATGAAATCTTGCTATTCAAATTGATCGAAGATTCAAAAGAATAGAATAAGATCATGAGATCAGGTAGGTACACATATGTATAGACAATGTGGATTTTTATTATTGATTTACTTATCATTACATTATTATTATATAACATTATTTGCCTCAAATAGGTGCTTATATTATGTAGGTATAAGAATTTTTATATTGATTGAGTAAAACAAAAGTCAAGAAGTCCATTTCCTTCTTAGTTTCTATAAGAATTCTGACTGCAAAAATATCACAGTTAAATTAAGTATTCGTTTTTACTGTAAAACACCTGAGGAGTATCATTATTTGACGCAATTGTGTAAACAAAATAATTGGTTTAAATAATTCATCCAATAAATAATTTCCTACTCTATCTCATTCAACTGAGCCACTTGTTAATTAAAATCTTCAAAGGAAGATTTATTTTACCGATTTCGATTTTTTATACACAATTATTCTGCACATCCCTAATGAGCAGTCACTTTTACAACCTAGTAACAGTAGGTGCCTAGTGGTGTCAACTATTTAGTATATCATAATGGTGTACCTACTTCAAGGAAGATTTTTATTTTGTGTTATAATCTTATAATGTAGGTATTGCGTTAACCGCATTCTACAATTTATACTAAGGATTATAATTAGAGAGCATAACGAAAGCAAACAATTTTGCTGCTCCCTATTATGTATAATATAATAATTTTGAGCGATGAAAATGTAACTTAATATGTAAAGTTGAGGTCGCATTGATGGAAATGTATCCAAAAAACATCATCAATATTATTAAGGATTGATCCTCTAACTAAAATATCTTTAGTAAATAATTAAATATTGATTCAGATCGGCCATTTTTAAAGATAAAATTAAATATTACTGGTCCTATTATTATTATTATTATAGGTACACACTGACTCCGATTATGGATCTGAGCAGGCAGCATTTTTATAACAGCACCTTAGTTCTGTTTGATAAGTAAGCTAGCATGCGACCATTGCTGCTTAAGTAAAGGTCTTGTACAAGGGAAGTTGAGTCCTGATGGGGGATAAAACCAATTTGTGGAGTCAAAACTAGTTCTATCAAACTTATTCGTGTACTATCCTGTATTAAAAAACCATGGTACCATCCATGGTTTAGCGGCCACCAAAATACCCCAACAATGCCCTCCCCCCACCTTTTTTGATCCTACTTAGAAGGCCAAATGGAGGAAAGAATGTCTCATCCTATTTTAAAGGGGAGGCACCTATGTATTTCAGGATATCAAAACATATGATCTACCTATTACCTACAATGTATTACTTATCATTAGGAACTTAGAACAGCTATATACAGAAACCATGTCCATGCGCACAATTTGATGCATGGGCAGGCACAAATGGCTCCATTCCGTACAGCTTAAGCACGCCCATGTGCGTGTCGGTGAACATTTGACGTGCTGCTTGCGAGCACTTATAGATTGTTTTTGTGCTTCAACTTTGAGCGGAAATTTGGATGAAACTATCACTCTGTGTCTTATTACTCTAAGATTAGGAATAATTTTATCAGCTTTTCCAAATTTGTCATAAAAAATAATTTATTATTTTTTATTATTTTTTATTATTATAATTTTGTTTATTTATAATTTCGCATAACACCTGCAGCGAATTATTTAGCATGGGTAGGTAGGTAGTTTAATTTAACAGTACCATCTGTAAATTTTCTGTATAATACAACAATATTTTGTGTAATAGTTTTGTTTTTTCCCGTGATTCAGGAACCTTCCATAATTGAAGCAACACTATGTAGGTAGTGGTAAACGTTGAACTAAAACAAACAACTAAGGATTATTGCATTTCCACGCGATTCAGGAACCCTCCGTGATTGAAGCAACACCATCTAGTGATAACCGCTGAACTAAAACAACCAACAAATTGACTCGATTGGTGAAAAAACCACCAAGCTGTGTTCATTGGTTCTTCTTTTATGTGAAATGTGAAAGACTGGATTCTCTACTGCCTTTTATCAAGAGAATCTCACATTATAATTTGCTAGGTACCTACTAAAGATGGATGCAAAAATAATAATAATTAAATCCAGTAATACAATCATTAGGTAGTTGAATAGCTTTTCATGTATTTCTAGATTCATGAAACTGATATTTTATCTTTCAGTATAAAATGCACAATAAGTAGGTATGAATACCTGCATTTACTTGATGTCCTTTATGATTCCATCCACTTTAGATGGACGGAAACACTAGATAATGAACTAGTGTTCCACAGGTCAACATGTTTCTAAGTTTAGAACAGGAATATATTATTAATATCATATTTAGGATTAGTAATAATACAATACCTACTAATTGGGAAGATATTCTAATCATCCGGTTTGTACCTGTAACATAGGTGGCCCGTAGCGGCCAATTGGATTTGTTTGTAATATTTCTTCCATATAAATAAAGGATGTCTCAAGAAGGATTTCTCCATTTGTATGTAACAATATGCTATTGTTATCTAAGATCTTATTAGTATCTTCAGGTATTGCCTCAACCTCAAGTGAACTAATTCAGATATGTCTTCCACTGAAAGTGATAGATGTTCAGATGTTTCATGAATATGGACTGGCTTATTGGCCAATATTCTCGCTCGCCCCCTATTACATGGGACTACAACATAACTAGCGAAATGTGGGTGTACTATACACCTCTGCCTACCCCTTCGGGGAAATACAGGCGTGATGTTATGTTTGTATGTCATTGGCCATGTTCAACACTACACTTATGTAAATTGAAATCCATACATTACATGTAAAAGGTGTTTTGCTGTAAAGTAGTATTCATTAACTTATTACAACAGACTATCATTTGTGTCTTACTCACCTGAGGAAAACGGCCTGAGTTAGGCTTGATTTTATTACAAATTAATGTGTAGGTATCACTGCTCTTAGACTGTGACATATGGCCAAAGTTGAACTTTTGCTGGAGCTCCCGCTGTGCTGAGAATATAAATGTTATGAAGGCTGCAGCTGACATTTCATGAAAGCTCGAGAACCCATAAAGCAGTCTTTTCCGCCCCTCCTATTAACATCCTGTTCAAGGAACATGGGGAACATGCACATGTTATGGCCATGGCTAACCTCTCGTGAAAGCTCAAGGATGCATGGAATCTATTCTCTCCATTGACTGACCTCCCGTGAAAGCTCTTGGAGTAATGGGAACATGTATGTATCATCGCCACGGCTAACCTCTCGTGATAGCTCAAGGGCGCATAGTGAATCTCTATTCTCTCCTTTGGCTGACCTCTCGTGGAAGCTCTGGGAGTATAGGGGAAATGTATGTATCATGGCCACGGCTAACCTCTCGTGATAGCTCAAGGGCGCATAGTGAATCTCTATTCTCTCCTTTGGCTGACCTCTCGTGGAAGCTCTTGGAGTATAGGGAAAATGTATGTATCATGGCCACGGCTAACCTCTCGTGATAGCTCAAGGGCGCATAGTGAATCTCTATTCACTCCTTTGGCTGTCCTCTCGTGGAAGCTCTCGGAGTAAAGAGAACATGTAGGATGTATCACAGCCACGGCTAACCTCTCGTGAGAGCTCAAGGGCGCATAGTTAATCTGTATTGTCTCACTCACTCAAATAAAGTCACGAGAATCACTCAAATAACTGCTACTTATTTTACCAACAAGTTCGAACTTGCTTGATGAATTTACCAATTTCTTGATTAATCGCTACTAGCTGAGCTTAAGACATAAGCGCACAGTATTATTTTGTTACGTATTAACGTATTCACTACCACTACACAGGTAATCATGTTTATAATGATTGAAATTGTTATCACTCACTCCCAAGCATCCCTGACGCCGGCGCCGCCGCGCCGGTCTCTTCTCTCAGTTCTTTAATACTGTGTTTTGTATCGATTTTGATTTTCCTTACACATATCACTACGAGTATGTGATTATATATAATACTAGCTTTTACCCGCGGCTCCGCTCGCGTTAAATTCTGCTAACCCACGTCAGTCCAGTCCAGTCCAGTCCATTCCAGTCCAGTCCACTGTCCCGCTGTCCCGCTGCCCCGCTGCCCCACTGCCCCGCTGCCCTGCTGCCCCACCGCCCCGCTGCCCCACTATCCCACTGCCCCACTGCCCCGCTGCCCCACTGCCCCACAGCCCCGCTGCCCCGCTGCCCCACTGCCTCGCTGCCCAGCTGCCCCACTACCCCACTGCCCCGCTGCCCCACAGCCCCGATGCCCCACTGCCCCGCTGCCCCTCTGCCCCGCTTCACCACTGCCCCACTGCCCCGCTGCCCCACTACCCCGCTGCCCCGCTGCTCCACGGCCCCGCTGCCCAGCTGCCCCGCTGCCCCACTGCCCCGTTACCCCACTGCCCCACTATACCACTGCCCCACTGTCCCCCACTGCCCCAATGCCCCGCTACCCCACTGCCCCGCTGCCCCGCTGCCCCACTGCCCCGCTGCTACGCTACCCCACTGCCCGACAGCCCCGCTGCCCCACTATCCCGCTGCCCCGCTACCCCACTGCCCCGCTACCCCAATGCCCCGCTGCCACACTGCCCCGCTGCCCCTCTACCCCACTGCCCCAATATCCCACGGCCCCATTGCCCCGCTGCCCCGGTAACCCACTGCCCCACTGCCCCGCCGCCCCGCAGCCCCGGTAACCCACTGCCCCGCTGCCCCACTGCCCCGCTGCCCCTCTGCCCCACTGCCCTAATATCCCACGGCCCCAATGCCCCGCTGCCCCGGTAACCCACTGCCCCGCTGCCCCGCTGCCCCTGTAACCCACTGCCCCGCTGCCCCGCCGCCCAACTGCCCCGCTACCACACTGCCCCACAGCCCCGCTGCCCCACTGCCCCACTATCCCACTGCCCCACTGGCCCACTGCCCCGCTGTCACGCTGCCCCGCTGCCCCACTACCCCACTGCCCCACTGTCCCACCGTCCCACTGCCACTGTCCTACTGTTCCACTGTCCCACTGTCCCACTGTCCCACTATCTCACTCTATCACTATCGTCCCGTCGCATGTCCCATGTCCCATCCTATGTCCAGTCCCATGTGCCGTCCCACTGTCCTGTCCTATGTCCCGTCTCATGTCCCGTCCCATTTCCCGTCCCATTTTCCGTTCCCTGTCCCGTCCACTGTCCCGTCCCCAGTCCCGTCCCCTGTCCCGTCCCCAGTCCCATCCCCAGTCCCATCCCCTGTCCACTCCACTCCACTCCACTCCATCGTACGTTACTATCCGCTCGTGCAAATGCATAGAAGCTTCGATCTGTCGGGTGAGTACGCAACCCACGAATTAATTTTTTTCTTTTTTTCTTTCTTTCTCAAAACCCATACCAGTTTTTAAGTCAGATCATCAGCTTTCAAACAAAAAAAAAACATCAAAATCGGTCCAGTAGTTTTAGCGTGATGCTGGAACAAACAAACAAACAAACAGACGTTAACAATTTTATAATAGTTAAGATTATAATAGTTAAGAAGATAAGATAATATACTTGAAGAAGGTAATTAAAAATTGTAGACTGAAAAAAGTATTTTTTTAGTTACACCAAGATAACTTTATGCTTATTCGTATATTAAGATGGATACAATATAACAACGTTTAGGTACTTCTAAATTTTATTGCTTTTCATACAAAAAATTAGAGAAATCGCAATTTAGAGGTAGCTTCCGGTCCTTGTCTGTAAGTCGAAAGATTCTGATTTTCGGTTGGCTCAAAAGACTGCATTTCCAAGATGGCACCACCCACATACGACAGGATTTTTTTTTCTACTCTGTACAATTCGGCGCGACCAAAAAGTTTTTAATGCAATATCTTTAGCAGCCGTATTTTCTCCATGGAGGTGCGCGCTAGAGCGCATGCGTGCGAATGACAGCTGGATATGAGCGCCTTATTCACCTTAATGTATGCAAAATGTTGTAGAAAAATATAATTAAAAATCACCGGTTCCCGTCATCGTAGCGAGGTAAAATACATACCAGTTTTTAAGTCAAATCATAAGTTTTTAGTCACAAACCCTTTCAACAAAATCGGTCTAGTAGTTTTATAGTGATGCTGGAACAAACAAACAAACAAACAAACAGACAACTGACATTTAACAATTTTATAATAGTAGTAGATTTACACCTAATAAGTACACTTAAACACTATTATGTTAGTATTTAGAAAATAACGTGCATGCGCATCGCGCACAAAAAAGTACAATGACAGTTCTGGGTGACAGCTCCACAGAGCGCGTCAGGTTGCGTTCGGTTTCATTTCAGATTATAAAATTGTAATCCAATTTTTCATCTTTAAAAAGTGTGCATCGTAAGCAAATTAGTGCCTACTACTAGTACATATGGAAACGAGACTGCTTTACATAATATAACAGAACTAACACTAAGAAAAAAAAAAGAAATGCTGTACTTTTGTAAGCAATTTGCTATTGAAAATATAAATTAGTTGAGTTGTGGCAATGATTTCAAAAGGGACCAAGCGGTGTACAGAAAAACCTAAACTGGTTTATGTTCTACACTGTATATCGTCGCCTCAGTGCTTGAATGTCCAACCGACCATTGACCAAATTTTACCGGAGACGTTTTTTTAGTTTATTATTGATTTAAGAGAAATATTTTGAAAACTTTGATGATTTAAGAATAATGTATAGTCATCATCATCATCATCATCATTTCAGCCGAAAGACGTCCATTGCTGGACATAGGCCTCCCCCAAGCATCGCCACAACGACCGGTCCTGTGCCTTCCGCATCCAGCGGCTTTCCGCGACCTTCACCAGGTCGTCGGTCCACCTTGTATAATATTATTAAATAAAAATAAAATAAAATAATTGATTTAATTCTTGTATAATGTACGTGGGACACTCAGAAAGTTTTGCGAAACTAAAAAAAAATGTTCTATACGTACATATATTTTTATCAAATCTTTTCAAAGTACTTTCCACCAGCCTCTATACAAAGATTCATGCGCCTAAACCAGTTTTCAAAACACTTTTTCCAGTCCGCCGCAGACACCTCGTTTACAGCCTGCTCGAACGCAGCCAGCGCATCTTCCGGCGACGAAAATTGTATCCCTTTGAGCTGATTTTTTATTTTTGGGAATAAAAAGAAGTCACACGGTGCTAGATCAGGGCTGTAAGGAGGGTGACCCAGGAGTTTGACTGGCGTGCTGTCCAGGAAGTCCCTCGTTTTGAGTGCGGTGTGCGCAGGTGCATTGTCGTGGTGGAGCAGTAGCCCGCGGAGCCCTGTGTTTGGTCGCTTGTTGCTTATAACAGAGAAAACTTCTGGCAAACATTTGGTAGTATACCATTCAGCATTAATGC
The DNA here is from genome assembly GCA_949699075.1 of Asteroscopus sphinx. Lineage (NCBI taxonomy): Eukaryota > Metazoa > Arthropoda > Insecta > Lepidoptera > Noctuidae > Asteroscopus > Asteroscopus sphinx. Next base: position 2,121,175 of record OX453006.1, read on the forward strand.
TTCTTTGATCCCGTAAGGGAATTGATACCAAGTGGCCAGTCAAATTAAAAAAGCTAGCGATCAAAATCTTACCCCCGCTTCTAGATCGCTTCACTTTGGTAGGCGTTGGCTCATTTTGAAACACCCAAACAGTCGACTGGCGCTTGGTTTCTGGGTCGTATTGATAAATCCAGGACTCATCACCTGTAACGATGTCGTAAACACGCCGAGACGAGCCTGCTTCAAATTTGTTAAGCATATCACGGCACCATTCCACCCGGGCCTGCTTCTGAGCATCGGTGAGGTTGTGCGGCACCCAGCGTGATACTATCCTCCTCACGCGAAGATGGCTGTGTAGAATCTCGTGAACGCTTCCCGATCCAATCTTCAATATGTGTTGAATCTCCTGATATGTAATTCGCCTATTGTCTTGGATTAAATTTTTCACTGCTAGCACGTTTTCTTCGGTAACAGCCGTCAAAGGGCGACCGCTTCTTTCGTCATCCCCCAAAGTTGGTCGACCGCGCTTGAATTCGTTATACCAACGATACACGGTTGCCTTGGAAGGGCCTTCATCCATGAATGCCATTTGAAGTCTATCGTACGATTCATCCGGTTTCAGGCGACACTTGAAATCGTATAAAATCATAGCTCTAAAATGTTCCCGGCGCAGATCCATATTTCAGTGAGACACAATACTTTGAATTAACTCGCAAAAAATGTGGAGGGAAATTTTGAAATTGGAACTTACTTATTTTTACTTATAAATAATCATATTTTCGAAAAACATTATAACTGGCCAGTCTCCCATATATAAAAACTTTTTTTCGCAATACTTTCTGAGGGGCCTGGTATAGTATTATTACATTATTCTTAAATCTTCATTCGGTTTCGGTTGGACATTCAAGCACTGAGGCGACGATATGCCAAATGTATGTATTTTTTTGTGGAATTAAATAAATAAGTAGGTAGGTAGGTTAGGTAGGTAGTATGTTTGCACGTCATACGTGACAGGAAATGTTAAAACACAAACATTTTGTAACACCTATTCTATGTACCATATTCTAGCAAATAAATATATTGAATTGAATTTAAAAGATAAATAGTTAAATAGCTACTTACAGGAATGTATATACAAACGACTTAAAACCAATGCATGTGCTATCTACGTAGATATTAGAGAATTATAATATTTTCTAATACATGTGTTCTAGTACCTCAGTTATGGAATCCTGCACATACTTTTTCATCTCCAGCAGCTTTGGGTATAAAGGCAGTTTAGTATAAACTAGATCAGTATGCAGCCATGGTTGCCCAACACGTTCCCCCATTCTTGTCAGCACCTTATCAAATGCTTTTATAAAAGGGTGGTCTGGATCCTTTTGGGCACCCAGTCGGACACCAAATGTTGATTCTGGATTAAATTAAAAATGGATCAGAACTTGAAATTTGGCAAAATTCAACAGCCTGCAGCGCAAAGTGGCCATCCGGATCGCACGAGGATACCGAACGGTATCCTTTGAGGCGGCGACTGTTGTGGCACGTTTTCCGCCGTTGGACATCTTGACGGATATGTACGCGAGGGTCTACGACGCAGTATGCGTACAAGTGAATGGTTGAAGCTGTCCTGCCGTGCTTTGAGGTTTGGCTGGAGACGAGTGAGCGTGTCACCTACCGACTTACTCAAATGTTCACCGGACACGGTTGCTTCGGTGAGTACCTGAATAGGATCGGACGCGAAGCCTCAGTAAATTGCCACCATTATGGGTGTGACCAGGACACAGCACAGCACATGCTGGAGGAGTGCCCTGCATGGGGCTCTGAACGACGGGACCTGGTCAGCCGGATTGGGCAGGATCTTTCTCTGCCAGCAGTAGTGTCTGCTATGCTGGCAGATCCAACGGGTTGGAGGGCTATGGCTTCTTTCTACGAGACCGTTATGCTTCAGAAGGAAGCCTCAGATCGAAATCGGGAGAGGGATCCTACTTGGAGGAGGAGGTGCCGAGGAGGCAACCGCCTTGGCGCAAGGCCAAGATAAGGCAAAGGGCCGCATCCCCTGCCACCACATCTGGCAGGACCTTCGGGATCGTGGACGCTAAGAGTGGCGGGACTCGAGGTGGTCGCGTGCTACTATGGGGGAAAAGGCCACCTCCTTAGCGAGCATCACCTCCTCGCAGAAGGAGACGACGCCTTCCCAAGCGCTCTCACTCCCGACCATAAACAGAACCACGGCCGGAAGCAACAGGCCGCTGCCGCCTACTGTAGTGATGAGGTAACGGCGCTGCGTGGCCCAAAAGCACTCCGCCAGTGTGTGTTGCGCCGTGTCCTGTGGGCAGCTCCCGCAGTGATGACACTCGGGCGTCGGCTCTCGGCCTATACGACACAGATACTTCCTGTAACAACCGTGACCCGAAAGTATCTGCGTCAGCCGTTAGGTGAGGGCACCGTGGCTCCTCGTCAGCCACTCCTCCATGACGGGCCTTACCGCCGCTATTGCGACGTCCCCTTCGCTGGGTCGCGCAAATGGCTCTTCCCATTCAGCCACCAGGATCTGGCGAACTTCACTCCAATTAGGCAGATCCTCGCACTTGATCCGGCTAGGAGGCTCACCGCCGGCAAAGGAGATCGTACACGTCACGTTACAGCGTATCAGGGTGTCCACCTAGGAGGAATAAAGACAGGAGTAGGTATCCAAAGAAATCTCGAACATATTTGTTCGCCACTATTAGGGGGAGGAGAGGGTTACACACAGATGCACATAATCACACTAAAGCAAACATTATCTTCGTCACTACAGTAGCACACAAACGTAAAACTACACACAAAATAAAAATTCATGCACACATTCTAAAAATCGCGTGATAACATTGTAACCATACACAAAAATATCTTAGTGTGAGAAGTAAAGGGACAAAGAAACATTCCCAAAAATATCGATATCGATAAAATTCGAATAAGAAGAATAGTTGCGCTCTTGATAATCTAAATAAATGACAATGCAACCGGAATTATTTTAGATTTATTTTACACCACTACATTTTTCTGTAGTTTAGCCTTATCTGAGCAACATGATGCTCCGAAACTGGAGCATTTTGTTAATGTGTTGGTGTGACAAGAACAACCTTGTCGTTAATAAAATTAAATGTTTGTTGTTCAATTTATTATAATCGAACCTGCCACCCGAGAACCATAAAAAGCTGATATCTCGGGAATGGGTAGAGATAATTGAATTCTGACCACATTTTTGGCCCCCTTTTCCAACCCCTGATGCTTAAAATTATAGGTCACCCATATATAAAAAATCCCCCACCTCATTCCTCAGGAGTGCTCTAATCCATAGCGCCATCTAGTTCCACCCGCGGGAAACACGTTCCCCCCTCTCCTGCAACTCTTACCCTTATCCTCGCTCATCCCCTCAATAACGGTGCCCTCCTCAAGTCCACCTCTCGCCCCTTGACTTTGTTCATTCACTTAGACAGGCTTAAATTATTATTTCTGCTTATTGGCTCCACACTATGGAATAGGCCTTAGTAAACACGCTAATGCAACGCGACCTACCCGCGCCGCTCATTCACAACTCCACTGCTCTTTGTGTAAAACTACCTACTTCTGTTTTGTTTTGGTAGGCCAAAAGTATTAATAAGTATCAATGTTATGTTTTCAAGCAAAGTCATCGCAATGCATACCTACATTATTTTTGAGCTACGCTTAATGGCATATCGTTTACTTTTATTTTAAGTTTATATGTTTTCTCTGTAAGTGAATTTGTAATTCTTTTAAGAAAATAAAGATCTTTAACCGTAAATTCAAAAATAACTTGAATAAACCCACCGAACTGGCATAAGTATGCCGAAATTCAGCTCAATAAGTAAGCGAGAAGTAGGTAGTTTAAAATTCAGTTGCAAAATGTGACCCAAACATATTAACTAACAAGTGAAGTTAAAGGCTTCTAAAAACAAACAAACCCACTTTTTTTTTTAATATATAATATTAATCGTAAGAATTATTGTGGTCAATTTAAAATACTAAGGCCCGTATTCCAGAAGGATACTCAAGCGTTGATCTCCGTTTAAAACTAGTTTTAAGTTGAGCTTTGATTTTAGAACGTCCCTCAAGCAGAGATTTGTTGATCACAGTTCAGCTGAGTTTAGTTTCGTTTTATACTGTCACCTGTTTCGGTATTTGGGCAGATATTTGATCTGTAATCACTCAAGCGTGGTCCAGACTACGCTTGAGTAGAGATTTATATTATATTTCAGGTCAAATTCGTGTGTTTTGTTATTGAATTAAAGTTTATAATTACCGTTCTGGAATACAAATACAAATAATTTATTGAACCAAGCACATGTTTACACAAATGATCATCTAGTTATAAGTAAGCTTAAACATAATGTACAAATGTGTCTGCTTCTTAGCATCCGCTGCCGAACTAGGCTGTAAAAGCCTGTGTTTCAGCATACGGCGCCTCCAACCTTCGGATTTGTGAATACATTTATAACAAAGCCTACGTATAAAAGGACACAATTCTTATTATCATTATTTAGAAACTTGTTTGAGTACTTTAACAGGATCCAAAATAAAACAAAATGTAACTGTCCTCTGGGTGTGTAAAGTGAAGGGGGTGAGTGTATGTGTGTCAGAGGGTGAGTAATAGTTAAATAATTGATGCAGATAGATTCTTATATTTTGTCCACAGGTTTATAAAGAAATACAATGTGATGTAAATTTATTAGGATTATTATATTATTCTGTTTAACATATTATTACTATTGTAAAAAGATTAGAAGATTTTCCGTCTGATCATATGATAGTTTCCAGAGCCATTGAGATATCGTTTTCTTCGCTTTTAGCTTAGTCATAAGGTAAATTTCCAGAATTTCATTAATCTTAGTATAAATATATGAGCCTAAGAAAGGATAAAATCTACGCACGAAAGATGTCTTTGGCAGTAATGACCGCTCACACACAGCAAAACCTCTCCGTCCCGTTCTCACGCTCGGACTGTAATTCAACATGGTATGTTGTTTTACAGTAATACTGAGCAAAAAAAGTTGTCGTACAGTCAGCACCTCACAGTATTCGTAGAGGAGTGCAGTTGGAAAGCGAAAAGGCTTAAAAGTGCAGAGTTTGAGTATAGCTCTTTGTAATACCTCAAGTTGTTTAAGCGTCGTTTTTGGTGCACCCCCCCAAGATGATATACAGTATGTGATCAGCGACTGACAAAGAGCATAGTACGTTTGCTTAAGTATTACAGGAGTGACTACATGTCTCAGAGTTTTAAATACGTAAGTAAGTTTACGAATTCTTTTACTTAATGCTTTGATGTGTGCTCTAAAGCTAAAATTTTCATCGATTACAATGCCCAAGTACTTAACTGTTTTTGAACGTACCAGCGGATTACATGGACATTTCGCGTCAGCCGAAAAGCCAAGTGGACAGCTATGTGCGATTAATTCCAGGTTGGTATGTGAGGAAGCACGGATTGAAAATGTAAGGTACTTAGTCTTATCCACATTTAAGGTGAGTACATTGTCATGAAGCCATATCCTTACCTTATCAAAACCTTTTTGGGCCAGCTGGTAAGTCTCATTCCATGTTTTGGCAGTGAAAATGAGTGCAGTATCATCTGCATACGAGATAATTTTTCCATGAAATGAGTTTAGACATAAGAGGTCGTTTATATAAACGAGAAAAAGAGTCGGCCCAAGAATGCTACCTTGCGGCACACCGTAAGTCACTGGAAGATCGGTACTTGTGTGAGGACCAATCTTAACACACTGTGTTCTATCAGATAGATAATCCATCAAAAGATTTAGCTGTGTTCCCCTAATACCAATTTTTTCCATTTTGTGTAGGAGGATTGGGATAGAAACCGTATCGAAGTCTTTGGCTAAGTCTAAGAATATAGATATACATTTGTTACTTTTATCTAGATTAGTAGTTATAAAATCTGTAAGTTTGCTAACTGCATCATCGGTGGATCTACCACGACGAAAACCAAACTGATGATCAGATAAAATATGTTTACTTTCAAGATAGTTGACTAATCTATTGTTAATAATTTTTTCGAGAATTTTTGAAAGTGAAGGCAGTATTGATATAGGTCTATAATTTTCGATACGGTATCTGTCACCACCCTTGTGAATTGGCCGGATTTGGGATTTTTTCAGGGCTTTGGGGAAGATACCTTTAGTCAAACACATATTAAAGATATAGGTTAAGTGTGGCACAAGAATATCTCCATGTTCCTTCAATAACCTGTTCGATAGACCATCCCAACCTACAGAGCACTCATTTTTAAGTGTAGTTATAAGACTCATAACCTCATCCTCATCTGTGTCAAAGAGTACAACTGAATTTAAATTTTGTTTAATGGAACTTTCACTATCTTCCGAGATTGTTTTCAGTCCTAGTGTAATTTTTTCAGCAAGTGATTTACCTACATTGGAGAAATATTTATTGATGTCATTGACAGAGGACTGAGGAGTATCTGATAACGATAGTAATTCCTTAGGATAATTTACATCTTTGGACGTATTTGTGATATTTTTAATTGTATCCCACAACTTTTTACTGTATTTACCAGCTTTTTGAATAAGATCTCTTTCATAATTACGTTTAACCTTTTTTAGAATTGAGCTGCAGAAATTTCTATAACGAATGTAGGTGGTTTTCAGTATTAGGTTGTCTGGACTTGATTTAGATTTTTTGTGTAGTTTGTCTCGGTTGCGCATACAGCGCAACAGGCCTTGTGTTATCCACGGTTTCATTATCCTTTTGCGGCGTGGAAGTAGAACGATTTTAGAATTATTACATATGGCGGTTTTTAATTCACCGATTACATAGTTCATTGCAAAATGACAATCGTCAGTTTCATATATTGGGTTAAAATCGATATTACTTAAGTCATTACTAAGTCCCTCTTGATCTATTTTAGTATACGTTAAAGTTGCATATTGTCGCGTTTGTTCTTTTTTAAGACATAAAATAACCGATTTGTGATCTGTAAGAGTAGATTGCGGAACTAAAGTAACAGAGGGGACTTTGGTTTTTAAAAGAACATGATCAATGCAGGTGCCACTAGCATCACGGGTAATGAAGCAATGTGCCGGCAATAGACCATGGAACGCAGTGAGAGCCAGATATTGACTAGAGGAGTTATAGGAAGTAGTGGAAGTACTGGGATTATCCAAGATTATATCTATGTTCAGATCTCCCATTATTACAATGTTTTTGAAAACAGATAGACTCTGTAAACAATCGTCAAGCGATGTCAAAAAAGGGTCGATGTTAGCGTATGAGGGAGACCGGTACACTGCTAGTATCGCTGTGTCATCATTTCCCATCGTAATTAGTAGGCTGTTGCAATTTAGTACGTTAGGTTTTTCATTCTTTATATACACGACAACGCCATCATTTGGAATGGGATTACGTGTAGTCCCGAATGAACAGTAACCACTAATTCTAGGGAAAGAAGACACACATGTCAGCCAGCACTCAGTAAGAATCAATATGTCACAATCAATCCCTAACCTTGTCAACAAAACTTGAAAACCTGAAAAGTTACAATTAAGACTACGAACATTTTGTGTAATAACTGACGACTGACGAGGGACGATTGTGGTGGAAATATTTTGTTGCAATCATCAACTTCACACTCGTGGGATTCTGAAACGGCAAACTCATCGATGTCATTTGACAGATGCTCAAGATCAAGCATTGGTGCAGGTAGAATTTATACGATCTCGTTTAAAATATTTCGGTAAAAGTATGGATAAGTTTAATGTGTATTTTACTATGTTATACCTAACCAACAACAGTTGAGCAGTATTCGAATAATGAAAGAAATTGTAGGAATGTACTAGATCATATGATTTTATAAATGGGATGATGCTAATTGGGAGGACACGACAACACGACCCCGATTAATTATATTAATCGGGGTCGTGTTATATCTGTGTGCCAAATTTAATTAAAATCGGTGTAGCCGTTCTTGAGTTATAAATGATGTAACTAACCTGACTTTGTTTTATATATTAAAATAAGGAATTGAAATGTTTAATACGGCGCCCTTTATGAATTTTTATATTAATTGATTTTATTATTATCTGAGATTTTGATTATATCTATGACATAAATTTTAATTGTATTGAATTTTGCTGTGCCCTACAGGGTCCATAATTGTGACTAGCTATTAAGCCATTATGTTTACCACCTAATTTACATTGTGGAATGCAAATAAATAATATGAATATGAATATGAATATGAGGTTTTTAACCCTGTAAGAATCTACAGTAGAATTGTAAAATGTGTAAAGTTTTGTTTGTGTACATTTGTAATAACAGTTTTGCATGCAAATAATTGAAACGTGTCGAATATTTGAACACAGTAATAGATAGATAGATAGATAGAATATACTTTATTGTACACCATGAAAATAGTAGTAAACAGGAACAACGTACAAATTATGGGTACATGGGCGGTCTTATCGCTAAAAGCGATATCTTCCAGACAACCTTTGGATGGACAAAGAAGACGTAAGATCTAGATAATGGGGGCAGTCCGTGGCGTACTACTAAACTAAAATAAATAAATAGCACAAAATATATTACACATATAGGTATCATAAATATATATAATATATATATAAATAATCTTACAATTTAGAATAGAGATTGGATACATAGGCAATGTCTTAATAAATTACAATTTATTTGGAAAGGTAGTATTCTTTAACTAATTTTTTAAATGAAAACAGTGACTGAGCTCGCCGTATAGACACAGGTAACTCATTCCACAGACGCACAGCCTGAACAGTAAAAGATTTATCATAAAATTTAATTGAAAAAAAAAAAAAAATATTAATATAATAATAATAAAATAAAATTTAAAATTTGATTTGTAATAAAGAAATAATCAAAATTAAGCTAAAAAATACAGGAATGATAATTATCACTGAGTGTAATAGTCACTCAGTCTTCCTTAGGCTCTCAATGTCTTTTTCAGAGGTTATTTTGATATGAGGAGCCTTTTCTTCTTTCCTCAGGTAGATAACGCCATGCGATGTCCAGCAGAATGAGAAGCTGTGTTGTTGCTGAAACGTTCTAGCCAGATAAAAAAGTTTCTGAGTCTTCGCAGTTAATGTTTCAGATATATAAACCGGTTTGACAGGGCCTTGCATTGAGAGGTTGCTAGTATTAAGTTTTTCACCAGATTTTTTCTTTTTATTGTAATTTTTTACACAACTCAGAAACTTTTCCTTGAGTATTACCGTTGTAAATTCAGCGATGATTGGCTTAGATGAGTCCTTAGATTTTATTCTGTAAATATCCTTTACACAGCTCTCGTTTATTTGCTCGTTAACAGTGTTTCCAACACATTCGAGAAGCTTACATAGATCCTGTTTTGTTTCGCCTACTTTGCTAGGGACGTTGCGAATCTCAATTCCAGTAGATCGAGACTTGCGATCGTAGTATTCAAGTTTTTCTTCAAGAGATTCAATATATTTTTTATCCTCTCGTCTTTCAGATTCTAGCTGTGAAATTCTGTGTAAAAACTCGTCGTATTTATTTGACATAAGTTCCACACTTTGTGTCAACTTGTTATTTTGCTTCTTGAGGCTATTGATAGTAGACTGAAGTTCCTCAAATCTAGCTGTCTGATCTTGCGCGAAGAGCGTAAACATCTCTTTAATTACATCGGCACTACAAGTATCGGACTCTTCAAACTTTCTCTTCTTTCTTTCAGAAATATTTTCCATCATTGATCGAAGGTCAGGCGCCGAATCATAGTGTTGAATCCCCAACGCAGTAGATACGTTTGAAACAGCTGTTTCATTGTTTACGTCCGATATCTGCGGTACCAAGTGGGTAGTTGGCGGCGTACGATTCAACGGCATCTCTCAAGCTTGCAGGCCGAAAGTACCAGGACAATATAGCGTGCACAGAGTAACTTCGATGAGGGGTCAGGATAAGTTGGGCGCAATCGACGCTTGTGTACAATTTTGCTTTCCGTCCACTGTAGTAAGAACCAGACGCTATCTTGTTCTATCGCGTTTGATTTTGCTAGTGTCGTCACCGGCAGTCAGTTACGGTGCACACAGTGATAATATCCCACACTGCCGCCGTCGCGTAATTAACACTGTGAATTAATGAACGGTAGAAACAACACCGCCGCACCTATGAGTTCCCAGTATCAGTTTAGTTTTATTTTAACAATTTAATAATTATTTTTGGTGGTTTAAACAACAAAAGGCACTCCTAATACACGTCTGAACTGATCAGAGGTCCGAGGGGAAGGACCGATAACCAATAAGACCGATACTCAAGTAACGATTCTATCCTTAAGTAGTGATCAGGTGATTGGAGTTTAAACTGTACTTGAGGAAGCTTCTGTAATACGAGCCTAAGATGTGTACAATAAAATACTAAAATGTTTACTTTAAATTACTAAAATGTATACTCGACGAAATTGGTAATAAAACGGTTATCGACTATCGATATCAAAGTAGCATTCAATTACTTTCTCGAACTATCATGACGTATCCGTCATTCACATTTATGACGTAAAATCGTACACGGACTTCTCACGAGACTAGTTCATTCATAATAATTGTAAATTTATGAATGAGTAGTCTCGTGGGGAGTGCCGATACGTCATAGAAATAGGGCGGGTCTATTTCTATGACGTATCAGCACTCCTCATGAGACTAGCGCGCCAAATTTAAATTTGTTGTTTTGAAAATCTTAGATTATGCACAAACCGTAATAGATATTTGCAAAATTATACTCACAGATGTAAGGTAATGCCATCTTTTATCAAATTTGAAGTTTTGGACTTAATTATGCAGGTAAATACCGCACAATTTAGGCATTTTCGTGAGCTCTGTTCGCACTGACGATTCTATAATTTATGAGTCAAGATGGCGTTCAACTGGTTTTTATAAACTTTCATGCTCTTTTCGCCTGAAACATTGGCGAAAGGGGTAAGCCTGCTAAGTCGACTCCTGTCTTTATTCCTCCTAGGTACCCACACTGGAACCCCATAAAGGGCCATGGATCGTACGATCCCCACGTAAAATATGTTAAAAACATACACACATGTACACGTTTGGTTACACGTAAATGTGTTGTGTGTACATAAATAAATAAATAAATAAATAAAACCTCCGGGAGGAGGCGTTTGGCCCCTGCAAGTTTGGAAGCAGCCGCGATTACGTAGCCTCGGCCCCCGTCAGTTTGGGTGCCAACCGCTGAAAGTGCAGCCCAAAGCCACACCGGCTATCGAGGACGAGTCCCTGGTACTTCATTGTCGACCCGATGCCAATGCAGATGCCTCCTGCAACTATGTGGGAACCCGGAGGCGGTCCCTTTCGAGGCCCGTGGAAACACAGAGCCTCAGGTTTGTGTAGAGCCACCTCGAGACCCAACCGTTGGATCCTTCCAACGACCTGCGTAACCTCCGCTGTCGCCAGCATGGTCGCTTGCCGGTGCGTCTTCCCCCTCGCCGTGACCAGCATGTTGTAGGTGTAGCATGTTACGCCGACGCCTTGGAGGAGTACACCGCGCAGAACCCAGTCATAACCGATGTTCCACAGAAACAGTCCCAGAACCGATCCCTGTGGAACACCGCACAACATCTCTCGCCGACCCCATCCTTCCCGACCCGGGTAGATGACGGCCCTGTCCGTCAGATAGACCCCGATAGTGTGCCGGAGGTAAGACAGCACCCGATGGAATTCAAGTGCCGACCAAATGCAACTCCAGGGCAAGGTGTTGAAAGCGTAGGCGATGTCAAGAGACACCGCCAAAACTACCTCCCCCGAGTCACTGCTCTCTCCGCCAGAGCCCTCACATGAATTATAGCGTCCATAGTAGTAGCCCCCGGCGGAAGCCAAACTAGTTGTCCGCCAGATCCAGCCCCATCCTAGTCAGGTTCTGGACAAGGCAGTCTGCAATTACTCTCTCAAAGAGCTTGCCCACCTCGTCCAGCAACACGATGGGGTGGTATACAGATGGTGAGTCTGCAGGATGCCCCTCTTTCTTCAGCAGGACTAGTTTGCCAGTCTTCCACCTCCATGGAAACTGGCCCCGCTCGAAGCATGCGCTCAAGAGCCCTCCCAATCTGGGCCCATGGAACTTCAGGGCCAACGCTAAACGAGCGTGTGAACTACGCAGCCACTTAAGCCAAAAATTGTGCAGTCCATCTGGCCACGGAGACTTTCGATTTGGCAGCAGATGGACTGCATTGACTACATCTTGGGGGCTAATAAAAACTGCTCCCATTTCCGGTATAGCTTCATACGCTCGCTCGATATCCCGCGTCCTTCGGTGTCGCTGATGGGCACCGACCAGATGCTACGCCAAATGCACTCATGGCATCATCGTCCGGTAGGTACACATCACTCACACCCTGGCCAGGTCGCTTCCAGGATCTATATACCCACCTTTCGTCACTTTGCATAAACCTTCTGCTTCAGGAAGTTTATGCGCTCTGTGACACGGGCCATATAATCTCAAGGGTTGATATCAGTCCCTGAGAAAGCCCGCCTCATAAAGCGCATAACTCTTGGGCGAGTATTTCCCTCCCTGAAGCAGATTAATTTGCCAATGAGTGCTCAGGCCTCGTCGATACGACACTCAATCCTGCACTGCCAAGCCGGTATGGCAGGTTTTGGTCGTGTAGCTCTGTCACCATTTTCAAACTTGACATGAGTTATACGACATGCCGCAACTGCCGCCCAGTACAGGATCGAGTGAGTATCACCTAGATCTTCGATGCCATCAAAATCGCACCCTCCAGAGCGCTCCTCAATTGTTCACTGCACTGGATACTAACAGGTCTAACCTCGTCGTCTCCTTTCCCATCCTTTCCCAGAAGCGTGAATGGGCCGCAGTGGTAAATAATGTATTTGCACCGGCACTGCAGGCAGCGGCGGGGTGGGGGGGTGACAGCATGATCGCCCTGTACTTCAGAGCGACGCCGCTCAAGTGCGGCGTCATCAAACCTATGATTTCGTTGGATGACTCGCACCTGATCCGACAGTCGCAGGGTCGAAGCGTTGACGGCTGGCTCAATCACCCGAAACAGAGAGAGCATCCTTTCATTATTATTTTGTTTTTGAAATTAAATTTTCTCAGGCTTTTAATACCTGGAGTTTTTTTAAGATCACACGGGTGTAAACCAAAGTGCGACCTTAAGTTTGAGATGGCTGATTTGTCTGCATTGGCGTGATACTGTTGTCTAAATCTAACTGTAAAAATTTCCTAACTATCCGGCAAGTGCTATGTATAGCTGCTTTTTGAAGTGTGAGGTATGTGTACTTAGAAAGGTTGAGTGTATTTATGCTATTGAATAATTGTTTTGGGATGACACCTGTCGTTGAAATGACTATTGGGACTATTGTTACTCTATTCATTTTCCATACTCTAGTAATTTCTTCTTGTAGTTCTGTGTATTTCCTGATTTTTTCTGTAATAGTATTCTGTATATTATGAGTGTTTGGTACTGCTATATCTATTATGTATGTATGTTTATTTTCTTTGTCAACTAGTGTTATATCAGGTCTATTGTTATAAATAGTGTGGTCTGTAATTATAGTGCGGTCATAATATAGTTTGTAGAACTGATTTTCTAATACTGCCCTAGGTGAGTATTTGTAATATGGTGTGTATGGGTCCTGCGTGAGATTGTATTTCTTTGCGAGTTTCTGGTGTATTATGTTAGCGAGTTGATTATGTCTGTGAGTGTAGTCGTTTTGAGTTAGTGTGATGCATGCTCCTGTGATATGTTGTATTGTTTCAGGTTTGGCGTGACATTTCCTACATAGATCATTTCTGAGTGTTCTATCTTTCAATATGTATTTTTTATAATTTTTAGTGTTAATGACTTGGTCTTGAATGGCCAAAAGAAATCCTTCCGTTTCGGGAAACAGTCCACTTAACTCAAGCCATTTGTTGGAGGCTTCTTTATCTATATGTGTTTGTTGTAGGTCATTAGGGTGTCTTCCATGTAGTTCTTTCTGCTTCCATTTTCTATGTATCTCTTCAATATGTTTTGCCCTATCTATTGTTTCAATATTATGATCTTCGCTTAGGTTTAGTGGTGTATATTGTTTATCTATTTCCATTATAGTTTTGTGTAATTGACTACTACTTTTCTTCTGTCTAAAAAATTGTTTTAAGTTTATTATTTGTCTTTTATGTAGGTGTGTTATTTCTATTAAGACGCTGACAACAGCCAAATACCCCAAATAGGCTTCTTTTAAAAACATTTTTAGCTGTATCTATTCAGTTTGTGGCAGTGAAAAAAATATATGTTAATCTTGATCGTATTTTCTGAAACTGTATTGTGCCCAAAACACGTTTTCTTGAAGTTTTCTCGATAAAAAATATTTGTAAACTAACCTCTCAAAACATGCTTTAAAGCAAACAATCTCTATTATTTACTAAATATTATAAATAAAATTAAGAAAACATTTGAGAAAGACAATAATCTAAACATTTGTTGTTTCTGTTTTTCAAATAAGCTTTTAGTTTTTTATTAAAAAATAAAATTGTTAATTTTGATTCAAGTTGAGCGTCGTATCCGACGTCCCTCGGCTCGTTGCCTCTCTTTCATTTCTGTACGAAACGACAGTGACCGCAGAGGTCTGATTTTTTAGGTGTTGTCAGCCTCTTAATCCTCTTCCTCCTTCTTTTCTCGAAATTATTACTCTTTCTATTGCTGATTTGGGGTGGTGGTATCTGTGTTGTGTAAGGATGGTTCTTGTTTTAACTTCGAGAGCATTTAATTCTGTGTTAGACCATTTTATAACACCGAAAGAATATGTTAATATAGGTATTGCGTATGTGTTTATTGATTTAAATAAATTTTTACTCCAAAGATGCATTTTGCATAATGAATGTATTCTACTGTAATATTCCCGTCTAAGTTTATCTTTAATAGCCTTATGCTCTAATAGTCGTGCCTGATTATATCCTAAGTATTTATATAGTTCTTCATTTTTCATCGCCTCTATTGCTTCTTCTGCACTTAAAGAATAATTTCCTCCTACAATCTTACCTTTTTCTTATTTCTCCGTCCGAGTCGTCCGTCCGTCGTCTTAGTCCGAAATCCATTCTTATGTCTTTTGAAAACATTGTTGTTATATCCAATAAACTATTCAAATCTGTATTTTTGTTAGCATATAGCTTTAAGTCATCCATATATAGTAAATGTGTTATTTGGTGTAGTATTGTTCTATTGTTTTTAATGTCAAAGCCTAATTTTGATTTAGTTAATTCACGTGAGAGTGGATTTAGAGCTAGACAAAACCATAAAGGGCTTAACGAGTCTCCTTGAAATATGCCTTTTTTAATCGCTATTTCATCTATTGCTATGTTTATAGTTTTTGTTTGTAATCTTAACGAAGTTTTCCAAGATCCCATAGCATTTTCAAGAAAATTTATAATTAATGGATTAATTTTATATATTTTTAGTATTTCAACCAACCATGAGTGTGGTACGCTATCAAACGCTTTTTTATAATCTATATACGCTATATATAAGTCTTTCCTACTTTTTTGTACGTGTTTTAAAATAGTGGAGTCAATAACTAATTGTTCTTTGCAGCCCATATGGCCTCGCCTACAACCTTTCTGTTCTTCGTTAGAATATTATACTTATCGGAATGTTCAATAATTCTATTAGTTATACAGGATGTAATAATTTTATACATGGTTGGGAGGCACGTAATTGGTCTATATTGTGAGGGATCCTGGGTATGGTCTGATTTCGGTATCATATAAGTGATTCCCTGTGTCAAAAATTCTGGGAGATTTTGGTTGCCTTTTAAAATGTCACTTGATTGAAATGTTCAGCTAAAGTTCTATGAAGCGTATGAAGTCTTTTTATCCAAAAATTATGTATACCATCTATTCCTGCTGCTTTCCAATTATGTGTTTTATTTATGATTAGTCTAATTTCTAGTGGGTCTATATCTATAAACGGCATTTCTTCTATTCTTTCTGACCTAGTAGTTTCTTCTTTTATCCATTCAGCATTTTTATTATGTTCAGTGCTGTCTGACCAAATATTCTCCCAGAATTCTTTCAGGGACTCTTGAGACGGGGGATTTGAAATTGTGGAATCACTACTTTTAAGTTTTCTATAAAATTGTTTCTCACTTGTTGTAAATATTCTATTGTTATCCTTTCTTTCTTTTGCTTTTTTATATCTTGCAAGTCTATGACTCTTTACTTTTAGCTTTTGTTTTAATGTATCCAAATGATCTTCTATTCTTTTATTAAAATCTTCATGAGAGGCGTGTTTTTTAGTTTTTATAATTATTTGTTTTACTTTATCTGCGAGCTTTTTTGAGGTGTTACCATTTTTAAATTGCGTTAATCTACCAATATCTTTTCTTAACAAATCTATATCTTTCTCTAATCTTTTTTGCCACGGTGGATCGTTATTAATTCTATTACAACAAGATCTATCAGTATTTATTTTTAATTTAAAATGTGTTACAGCAGTAAGGGCTATGCAATAAATTAATGTATGTGTATCAGTAATATTTTCAAGAGACGATAATTTTTGTGGGATAATTATTCGGTTAAATATACTTATTATTTCTGATAATTGACGCGATGGTTTAGCTTTTGGTAACAATGGTCTAAGGCAAGGGTCGATTCCATTGTATCTTAATATATTTGTTTCTAACTCATCAGTTAGTGCATCTACTAAAGAAGGATCAAACTCACTATGTGTTGGCACTTGTATGTTATTTTCTGAATCAAACTGACTACTATGTTGTGTGTGTGCGTTTGCGATCTGTGTGTGTATTTCAGTGTGCAGTGTATTAGAATATGCGTTAGTGTCATAATATTGTGTTGATAAAGATGGATTATAAGGTGTAGTTCCATTAGAAGATTGTGTCAACTGTAAGGTGTCTGTGTGTTGTACGAAACTCATGTTTTCCTCTTCTTCCTTTTTAAGTTCTTCTGCTACTTCTATTTTAATTCTATTTAAGACGTCCTCCGATAACATTTTATTCCTTACAATAACTCGCCTTTGGTCTGCTATGCGTTGTTCTGTGACATTAAGTTGTGGATAATGTAATCTAAATTTTTCATATAATTGTGTGCAATACATGGTTCTGTCCTCTTCAAGTTTAGTAATGTGATAGTATGTGCGCATGATGAATATGTTCATATCATCAGTCCATTTCATGCGCACTCTAGATTTTCCGGCTTTGGTGGTCGCAGGCTGAGTGGCTGACGCCGCCTGCGAAGCATCCTCAGTCGGGGTAACTGCTCTAACTCTATTGTCTGGTCTGTCTGTCGTTTCGGCTGTAACAATTTTATCGGCAGGAACCCGCCTGTTCAGTTCCTCACCGCCGATGGATCGCATGCTGAGACACCCAGCATCGGCTCCAGGTGTGCCCCGACGATCGCCCTCGGGTAGCGGTCCTATACGTTTCTTCTTTGCTCTAGTCTCCATGTTAAATGGGTCACCTCCTTGTTAGCCACGTAAGTTTTTCGTATACTACGTGTGTCCGCCCCCCACGTGGTCAGATGTTCGACACGGACGTAAGGTAGGATTTTAGGGGGCTCATTATTATTATTATTAATACTTGAGTTGACAACACATTTTCTATTGAAAAAAGGTAATAATAAAATAAAATTGGTAATAAATTAATAATAGGTACTAAAATACAGATAATTTTTCAGCATAATGACACTATGTCCATCCAAATCCACAGGGATTCAGATGTATATAATGTCACCAGCGTTGATTTTAAGCAAAAACGGACCGATATAAATCAGATTTTTAGTAAGAATAATAATTATACAGTTACCAGCAATCGCGTCCATAGTGAATGCAGTAAAGTATCTCCACGCAGGCACTGGACCGGTCCCCGCCACTTTTCGTAGATTTTGCACCAGTATACTACTATTTTCCACAAATATCGACGTCAAATACTTCAAGTTTTTTATGCTGAAGCAAGGCATTAAGACTTTTCGACGTGGTCGCCAGATAGACACTGTAATTATCAAAAGTTATTTGATTCCTTATTTAGTTTCTTTAAGTCTTTGCTTTTTTTTTTTGTTTTAAAATGTTTTAATTTTAAATATCTAAATTGACTTCTACCTGGGGATGCCAAAAGACGCGTAAGAACGTACGAGTATGGGAAGCTGGGCCAGAAAACCTCTTCGAGTGTCCGATGGCTTCTGGTCCTTCTCGATACGTCTGGAAGGAACAGCCAACAGTTGGGCCGGTGCGCCCTGGGCAAGGGCAATAACTGTTCTTCGGGGGACCTTATTTTCCATGGCGAATATTCTGGCACGGGAGGAGTCCGATCTCGGCCAATGAGGGCCAATGAGGCGTGGCTCCACGTGTCCCTCGAAAGTTAGCATAGGGCACAGTGAAGGATGAGGGATGAGGAAGAAAACCTCTATAAAAGTTACGGGAGGACAGGTCCTGTATGTGGTTGACTCGGGGTAGTCTGATGTCTGGTGTGGCTGGCGTGGTTTCCGTGTCATTACGTGGCAAGCGTGGCTGGCGTGATAGCCAGGCTAGCGTGGCTGGCGTGGTCGTAACGTCGCCGTGTCAGCTGCATCATGGCGAGACCACACAGAGAGAAGAAGCACCTACTAGTAGCGAGCCGGGACCTGTTGGGGGTGGTTGAAGGATGCAGAATTTATCTCATGCCCCCGGCCATAGGTAGTTAGAGGAACACCGTGGTGGTTTTAGTTGCCAAGAGTTTGACACTGGCTCCATCTTCCCCGGCCAAGTGCGTTCATGAGGATCTCCCCACGGCAAAAGAAAATTATCAAGTATGTGTTGTTTTATGTTTTTTTTGTACCTGGAGCGAAAATGGAAGCATTGCCCACAAATAGTTTTAATAAGTCCATAAGGTCATCTTTTTCAAGGCATGTTTTCAAGACTTGTTCTGCTGCCTCAGGTTCTGCGATCACTACACACATATAAAATAGGTAAACAAATATTTAGGAAAAAAAAGGGAGTAAGTATAGTAGGAGAAGTAGTAGTTGTGATATAATAAAACTAGGGAAACCATTGATAGAAATATATGTATCTCCATTACAGTACGCGCAATTTAGCTTGGCCGGAGTTGTATGAGACCAACCCTACAATCGCGAAAAGAAATCGACTGTTCCATACGTTTATGTTCGCATAACTCGACAAAATGTAGGCAGTAATTGTTTTTTTTTTCGAGGGGCTCGTGGCTAAGTAGCGACCGCGTGTATTGTATGATCTGCGAGGTTAAACTACACTTCCCGTGTCAGTCCGTGGATGGGTGACCATTTCGTTGCACATCGAGACCCCTCCGTGCCTCGGAGAGCACGTTAAGCTATCAGTCCCGGTTGCCATACGAACATCTATGGCAGTCGTTATGGGTAGTTAGAAGCTCGAAAGTCTGACAACTGGTCTAACCTCCGATGTCAGTATTACCCAGTTACTGGGTTGCGGGGTCTGATTGCAGTCGCTTCGTGTAAAATACTGATGTTCAGCCGCATCTGGTTAGACTAGAAGCCGACCCCAACATATTTGAGAAAGTAGTATAGTACCAGGCCCCTCAGAAAGTATTGCGAAAAAAAGTTTTTATATATGGGAGACTGGCCAGTTATAATGTTTTTCGAAAATATGATTATTTATAAGTAAAAATAAGTAAGTTCCAATTTCAAAATTTCCCTCCACATTTTTTGCGAGTTAATTCAAAGTATTGTGTCTCACTGAAATATGGATCTGCGCCGGGAACATTTTAGAGCTATGATTTTATACGATTTCAAGTGTCGCCTGAAACCGGATGAATCGTACGATAGACTTCAAATGGCATTCATGGATGAAGGCCCTTCCAAGGCAACCGTGTATCGTTGGTATAACGAATTCAAGCGCGGTCGACCAACTTTGGGGGATGACGAAAGAAGCGGTCGCCCTTTGACGGCTGTTACCGAAGAAAACGTGCTAGCAGTGAAAAATTTAATCCAAGACAATAGGCGAATTACATATCAGGAGATTCAACACATATTGAAGATTGGATCGGGAAGCGTTCACGAGATTCTACACAGCCATCTTCGCGTGAGGAGGATAGTATCACGCTGGGTGCCGCACAACCTCACCGATGCTCAGAAGCAGGCCCGGGTGGAATGGTGCCGTGATATGCTTAAAAAATTTGAAGCAGGCTCGTCTCGGCGTGTTTACGACATCGTTACAGGTGATGAGTCCTGGATTTATCAATACGACCCAGAAACCAAGCGCCAGTCGACTGTTTGGGTGTTTCAAAATGAGCCAACGCCTACCAAAGTGAAGCGATCTAGAAGCGGGGGTAAGATTTTGATCGCTAGCTTTTTTAATTTGACTGGCCACTTGGTATCAATTCCCTTACGGGATCAAAGAAGCATTAATGCCGAATGGTATACTACCAAATGTTTGCCAGAAGTTTTCTCTGTTATAAGCAACAAGCGACCAAACACAGGGCTCCGCGGGCTACTGCTCCACCACGACAATGCACCTGCGCACACCGCACTCAAAACGAGGGACTTCCTGGACAGCACGCCAGTCAAACTCCTGGGTCACCCTCCTTACAGCCCTGATCTAGCACCGTGTGACTTCTTTTTATTCCCAAAAATAAAAAATCAGCTCAAAGGGATACAATTTTCGTCGCCGGAAGATGCGCTGGCTGCGTTCGAGCAGGCTGTAAACGAGGTGTCTGCGGCGGACTGGAAAAAGTGTTTTGAAAACTGGTTTAGGCGCATGAATCTTTGTATAGAGGCTGGTGGAAAGTACTTTGAAAAGATTTGATAAAAATATATGTACGTATAGAACAATTTTTTTTAGTTTCGCAAAACTTTCTGAGTGTCCCACGTATAACGGGCTGGTTTCCGCAACGCCACGTCCAAGCGTGTATTTTGCGTATGGGTGGGAACTTACACAATCCACCCTAACTCCTCGAAAAAGGCCAGCAACGCCTTGGTTTTGCTAGTGATCTCTCTGAGGGTACCTGGGTTACCGAAGTAGAGAAAAGGCGATAAAGATGAGTTGTTGTTTGTTATCTGATTGGTCCCATAATAAATATTGTTCATACTGATGAATACAATGACCCCTTACGAGGCTTTCCGTTATTTCAATTATACGTTGTATAGTATTGATATGTCGATTGGATAGGCTTTTTCTTTTACGTATAGCTTTTTGATTCATTACAGGTGTGCTGATAGTCAGAATCGGCTTATCTGCCACCAAACCAGGCTGATTCTCAGAATTCAGCCGTTTCAGAAGAATGATAAACTTACTCGTATATAGATAAGTTCCAAGCCAAAGTGTTGTCAAACCATCTTCTTTTCTTATTGCGTCGCGGCCGAGAGTTTGTAATGCTTTCATTCTTGCTGCAACAATGCAATAAACCGTAACTACATCAATTATTATCTTTTTTATAAAAACATGAAAGAGTCGATTCATATTATTTCTTATAGCTGGCGTAGCAAGACCGCTGTAGACAAAGCATTTGTCGACAAAAGAATATAAATGACGTATCGTAGAAATATTTCTTCCGTCCTTAGCACGCCGATATCAAAAATGAAGAAATGTTTCTATACTTCAATGGACAAATGTCTACAGCATCGAGCATGAGCACGACGATTTTTTTTCTCTACTTTTGACAGTAAGGGTTAGTGAAAAAGTTAATTGTTATGCAAGGCTGCAAAGTTGTTATTTGTTATGCAAGGCTACAAAGTTGTTATTTTTTATGCAAGGCTGCAAAGTTGTTATTTGGCGCGAGTGCTTGTATTGAATACCGAGCAAGCGAAGGATTCTAACATTAAACTACGAGCGTAGTGAGGTATTCAAAGGCACGAGACGCAAATAATTTAGCAGCTGTGCGAAACACAACTTTTCATCTCACTACAGCGAGGAAAATGCTAGATGCAAGAAAATAAATAAAATATAAGATAGGAATTAAGTATGTACCAAAGATACTTAAAAGTATAGATATGTCATACCCGTCAGGGTAAAATTGGTTTTGTTAAAAACCAATGAAAAATATGTTCCGTACGCAGCGGCAGCACAATACAAATAAACTAGTGCAAAGTAAGCAAGTAGTTTTGCGGCATAATTAGTACACTTTCTGTACACACATGACGGTATTGTTGTTTTTTTGTGTCACACGTCACGCTCGGCACCTTGCTTGTCGCAGACTAGTAGCAAAACGTACCAATTAGGACGTTTTCGAGTCTACAGATATCGCGCGCAACAAAATATCTGTACTTTTTAAAATATCATTGGTATGTACCGTTTCTAGTAACTCTGCAGGTTTTAAATTCATATCTTCATCGCTACTGGCACCATTTCACTCATATTTTATAATTTCCTTCAAGTTTTCCACAAAACATGCACAAAACAAATCAAAATTATGTCATCATCATCATCAAAGACGTCCACTGCTGGACATAGGCCTCCCCAAGCATCACCACAACAACCGGTCCTGTGCCTTCCGCATCCAGCGGATTCCCGTGACCTTCACCAGGTCGTCGGTCCACCTTCTGGGGGGCCTACCCACTCTGCGCCTTCCAGTACGCGGTCGCCACCCCAGAACTTTACTGCCCCATCGGCCATCCGTTCTGCGAGCAATATGCCCCACCCACTGCCACTTATGTTTGGCAATTCTTCGGCAAACCGAAGGTGAGTGATGTACTCGCCGTTTATGTTAATGCCTAGCCCCTTCCAGTCCAGAACCTTGAAGACATCCTCCAATGCAGCAGTGAACAGTTTCGGAGAGATCACATCTCCCTGTCTCACACCTCGCTGCAGAAGGATAGGTTTCGACGCTTGGTCCTGTAATCGGACTGACATAGTGGCGCTTTCATACAAAGACCTTAACACTTCGATGTACCGATAGTCAATCTGGCACCGTTGAAGAGACTGTAGTACCGCCCAAGTCTCGATCGAATCGAAGGCTTAAAATTATGTGAATAATTAATACAGTGAATAGAAGTAAATTTTTAAATACTCTTCTTTTTTCGAATTCGTTCTGAATTTGCAGCATCGCAATTTAAAATGCTTAAAACATAAATTATATTTTTAATTAATTTATTTTTATTTTTATTATTTTAACGCATTTTTACTCTTGCGAAGCGAAATCTAACTATTTAAATTGTGGAAAGAAAAAATCGCTCACGAGCAGGTTTCGAACCTGCGACTCCTGGCTCAGTACGACAGTGCTTTAGCCACTAAGCTACCGTGAACACTGCTCGTGATATCGAAATTCTCATCCTCTTGGTACATCTTTGGGTGACGTAAGCGATATCTTATTAAGAAACAGTGTTTCTTAACCGACTCGACTAACTTTGCAGTTAATTATAAGTCGTATAGAACGTAGAACGAACGTAGTCGTTTTAAATTAATTTTTGTTTTATTTTTATAATTTAACGAACTTAACTAGATAGATAGAATATTCTTTATTGTACACCAATAACATTATTAAACTTAGGACTAACATGTAAAATAAGGGTACACACGGCTACACATCAAGCTGTACAAAACCAGTATAGGCTGACCTCGCGTTGTAAGGAAAACCTATACAATGCGTGGTCAGCTTATACTGGAAATGTACAGCTTGATGTGTAGCCGTGTGTACATTGGCGGTCTTATCGCTAATAGCGATCTTATCGATAACTAGGTACATTCAATCAATCAATCAACTCAGCCTATCGCAGTCCACTGCTGGACATAGGCCTCTCCCAAGTTGCGCCACAACGCTCGGTCCTCTGCCTTCCGCATCCAGTCCCCCCCAGCCACGTTCTTTAGGTCGTCGGTCCACCTGGCAGGGGGGCGCCCTACGCTGCGTTTGCCGATTCGCGGTCTCCACTCAAGGACTCGTCTGCTCCAACGGCCATCGGTCCTTCGACAGACATGGCCATGGACTGATCCTACAAGCTATGTCAGTCACTCCGGTTCTTCTCCGGATAATCTCGTTACGGATTTTATCCTTCAAAGAAACTCCAAGCATAGCTCGCTCCATAGCTCGCTGAGCGACTTTGAATTTGTGGACTAGCCCAACTGTCAGTGTCCACGTCTCGGCACCGTAAGTCATGACTGAAGGACGGGAGGACGGCAGGACGCACTGGTTGAAGACATTTGTCTTCAAACTTTGCGGTACATTAACCATTGAATAAAACTGAAACGAGGCATTATTTTTAATTCAATGATATTACAAATTAAAATAAAGTGTATCGGTGGATCACTAATATAATTTAAAAAGACTGTAAGGACGAACTACATTTCTGAACGTTTCATTATATGTTTTTTTAATAGAAGGAAAAAAAAGTAGTACGTTAGCACACTTAGCACTGTAGGTTAGTTAAGTTTCATTAGTTCATTATGTTTAAATTTCGGATAAGTTTTCCACGCTAGCTGACGCTGGCGGATGAAATGGACTTTTGCGCGCAGATTTCGCTAGTGATAAGAAAATTATATTTCTTTGTTTTTCTTTCTATACATGCTGAAATTTTAATGTCTTCTTTCCCGAAAAGGGGTCTAAATATAAATATAGGGACCGAAAAAATTTAGGGACCACCTGATTTTGTTTCGCGATTTCAGGGTTGGTCCCATACTAAAAGTTGTTCATAATGATGAGTACAATGACCTCTTTTCGGGAAAGAAGCCATTAAAATTTCAGCATGTAAATATATTTCTTTGTTAGGGTTCCGTAGTTCCTACAAGGAACCCTTATAGTTTCGTCATGTCCGTCCGTCTGTCCGTCTGGCCTAATCCTTTACAGCTTAATAACTTCTACAATTATAAACATAAGAAAATGAAATTTTGTTAAAAACCGGCCAAGAGCATGTCGGGCCATGCTCAGTATTATAGGGTTCCTTAAGTAGGTGTTATAAACAAATCAAATCGAATATTAATCACGGCTATTTTAGTTTTTGCAATAGACGGCAGCATTGGCGACTCAGAGAGTGATGTCAATAGCCGCTAGATGGCGCTATACAGTGCCAAATGTGATAGACGGCACTTGACGGCAGCATTGGCGACCCAGAGAGTGTTGTTTGACGCCGCTAGATGGCGCCAAATTTAAGAAGTGTGTCGTCAACATAACACAAAGTTACTTTTTGTGATTTTTTCAAATAGAAAGTAGCTAAAGGAGCATTATTTGCTATGATCATTTTTCTCTAAGGTCAATGACCTTTGAACTAGGACGTTTTAAGTATTTTTCAGTTTTCTCTCTATAACTCAAAAATTTATAATCACAATATGCTCGTAATAATTTTAAAAGAGAGTTTTTACAAAGGTCTATCAATGTGGAAGATTATAAGTTTTTACGTTGCATAGTTTAGAAATGGCAGGGGGGGGGACACATTGCAAGCCACTTTGGCAGGCTATATTTCGCAGATGGTACATCTGATAAAAAAGTGATGTATGAAACATTACCTTCATTTTAGTAGACCTATTCAACGATACCCCACACGAGGGGGTGCAGCGAAAAAAATATTTTCATCCCCATTTCACATGTATGGGCGCCACCCCTAAAAAACGTTACCAAGATTTTTTTATGCTTTTAAAATTGAGATCTATATCTAAACCATTTTTTTACAAAATTTCATTTACTTATGTTTATAACTGTAGAAGTTATTAAGCTGTAAAGGATTAGGACAGACGGACAGACGGACAGACGGACAGACGGATAGACGGACAGACGGACAGACGGACAGACGGACAGACGGACAGACGGACAGACGGACGGACATGACGAAACTATAAGGGTTCCTTGTAGGACTACGGAACCCTAAAAATGGTTTAGAGATAGATCTCAATTTTAAAAGAATAAAAAAATCTTGAAAATGTATTTAAGGGGTGGCGCCCATACACGTGAAATGGGGATGATTTTTTTTTTTTCGCTTCTCCCCCTCTTTTGGTGTATCATTGAATAGGTCTACTAAAATGAAGGTAATATTTCATACATAACTTTTTTATCAGGTATACCATCTGCGAAATACAGTTCGCCAAAGTGGCTTACAATGTGTGTCCCCCCCCCCCTGCCATTTCTGAACTATGCAATGTAGAAACTTATAGTCTTCCACATTAATAGACCTTTATAAAAACTCTCTTTTAAAATTATTTCGAGTATAATGTGAGTATAAATTTTTGAGTTATAGTGAGAAAACTGAAAAATACTTAAGACATCCTAGTTAATAGGTCATTGACCTTAGAGAAAAATGATCTTAGCAAACAATGCTCCTTTAGTTACTTTCTATTTAAAAAAATTACAATAAGAAACTTTGTGTTATGTTGACATGACACACTTCTTAAATTTGGCGCTATACAGCGCCATCTAGCGGCTACTAACAACACTCTCTGGGTCGTCAATGCTACCGTCTATTGCAATAACTGAAATAGTCATGATTAATATTCGATTTGATTTGTTTGTAATTACACCTACTTAAGGAACCCTATAATACTGAGCATGGCCCGTCATTCCCTTGGCTGATTTTTTTTTTTTTGAATCGTGTCAGGTCCAGCCACAACAGTATGCTAAGCGTGTTCGCGGAGGTATAGGTTGCACTCTCCACTGCCGCGCCACCGGATTCGCTTACACACTGCACTGTGATCTGTGGATAGTTCCTCCTTGACCTATCTGTTTATTAATAATTTGTTATATTGTTTGTGTCTTGTGCTTACTTTGTGTGTGTCACTTTTGTTTTTTTTTTGTTTTTGTTGTATTGTACTTTGTACTTATGGACTAACGTCTGAAATAAAGATTATATTATATTATAATCTCTTTAATGTTCCTATCTCTGGCTCTCGGCATATCTTCCGTGAGAAAGAATTCCGGATCTTTGGAAGGTTTGCCAGAGGACACAGGTCCAGCTCGTAGTCTACCTTTTGAGAAATTTTATCTAAGATGGGATAGGGCACCAACTGGGGACAGTCCACGGCTGCAGTACAATCATATTCCTTTCCGGAAAGCCGCAGAACTTTGCGAAAAATGGGAACTAAAATTGTTTGAGCTATGGTAAGAGGTGTTTGATGGTCTGAGCTTAACTTCTTTGGCCGGAAGAAAACGGCGTCTGCCTCAAACTTAAAAAAAATGATATGTGTTGGCAGACGGCGACTCGCCAACTCTACGCCAACGCCAACAACTAGCTGGGCCCCTAAACAGCCGCCAGTACAGGCAGCAGAAGGCAACACCATTGCGAGTGACTAAGGGTGTAGAGAGATATCGCCTTGGTTTCATGATTCTGGGTCTAATAGGGTCTAAACCCGGATAAACCCGATACCCGGGTGTTTCGCCGCTATAACGCCATTAGACACTTCCACCCTCGAGCATATAGCTCTGGCGGCCCCCCTCTGGCCGGCCGACTAAGGCAAGCTAGAGTTGCGAGTCCTGCGGGCACTCTTGGGGTGCCACTCCAGCTACGCAAAACAGGCAAACTGGAGATGAGGCCCTTTCCGACTCTCTGAGGCGATAAGGTACACAGTGCACCACTCACCAACAGCTCGCTACAAGCTGCCTTGCGGTTTGTATGTTTTTTAATAGACCTCCTGATACAGGTTTTTGTATAAATCATAAGGTTTGTATAAAGCTGGTGTAATCTTCCCTCTGGTTTTACGTTAATCTCATAATGAGGTAACGCCTTTCTCAGAGGGGGTATATTATTATTATTATATAAATCATGAATGGAAATAAAACGTGCAATTTGAGTGAATTCGCAAAAGTTCTATTAAACTTAGTTAATGTGGTTACATGTTGAAATTATAATTTCAGCATACTGTATATTACAGGTAAACCTCTCAACATAAGCTACAGTTATAGTACATGTAATTTATTATATATCTATATATATTATGTATATGTATATAATAAGTATGTTATTTTTAAATATAAATTTTTATTCATTTATAAACAGTTTGTCATTTTTTATTTTCTACTACTAGACTCAACAAAATTGCAATTTTGTTTAAAATTTTCATCTTTTATAAATATTTGTACAACCTATGGAATAATGGTGGATTCTGAAATAAATGAATTTACTATTATATATTTATGAATCCATATATTCTTATGTATCTTAATATGTATGTATAATTCTTCTGTACTCGTGTTTGTCACCTAACTCCTAAACTAGACTAGGCTAGACTAGACTAGATTTGGATGAAATTTTATGTGTATGTTTCAATGGGTTCTTGGATGGTTTGAAAACACAATTGGACCCGGAAGGTGGCGCTGCTTTTCCGGGCAGGACGACGTCTGCCAGGTCAGCTAGCCTATTATATATCCTTAAGTATCTATGTACTATTTATATTATTATTCGCTAGTACTTTATGTAAATAAAGTAGGGTTAATTTATGTTGTACACTTGTTTCTATCCTCTAATATCAACATCTCTCTATCACTCTAAGGTCTGCTGTTAGAAAACTCATTTTTGAATGAAGCTCACCGATGCGAATGAATTTTCCTACTGTAATATAATAGTACATTACTGTCGAGGCCTGAAAAGAAGCAATTGACGGCCGAGTTATATTGGAAGTACGAGGCGAAGTCGAGTTCCTTTTATCTAAACGAGGCCGTTAATTGCTATTTCGGCTGAGACTTGTATAGTACTATTTTTCTCATTTGCGAGGAAACAATAAACAAATTTAATCAACAGTATATAATTTTCATTCGCGCCAATTCGTCCGCGCGTGGTTTTGTTCTATTTTCAAAGTTTTGAAAATAAAACATGCGTATTCAGACTTTATAATGATGAATATTTTTACCGACTTCAAAAAGAAGAAGGTTATCAATTCGACATGTATGTATGTAATATTATTGGAACTGCGAAATATTTACATATGATAGTCTATAAGGGCTTCCAAGCGAATGTGCAAAATTTTATAGGTGTATGTATGTATGTTTGTATATATGTATGTTTGTCCATTTCTCCGAAACTATTAATCGGACTGTGACCGTTGTTTTTTTATTGGCTTAAATTTAATTCAACTTAGGGTACAGTGCAAGTTTCATCTAAATCGGTTCAGTAGTTTTCAAGATATGGACTAATACGTGTGACGGCCTGGCTTATTGATACGAGCTACGGGTGTGGTGTCAAAGGGAAAACATCTCATAACCTTGGTCCAATTCAAATGCATGTAAGAAAAAACCGATGAAGTGTGAGTAACCCTTACTGCGTAAGTCCAAACGCAGTAAGGGTTACGTACAGTCTATACAGGGTCGCGAGATATAGATGAAGATTTCTCATGAAGTTATTATAGAATGGTTTGATTAGAGTTTTGTATAAATACAGTTTAACTTTGTCCGTTATTAAAATGGTATTTCACTCGAATACATCCATAATCTTCTAAGAAAACATCATTTATATCTCTCTGCCCTGTATACCAATTGCTTTGTTAGACTGTACCACCTATCGACCTGATACCTCATAGAAACAGATTTAATTTACGAGAGTTCATCAAAAGACATCATCAACGCACCGTGAGCGAAATATGAATTGTTGCATCTCTTTCTTACGCATGTACCACCACATATGTCCATGTTTGTCCTATTTTTAACCGACTTCGAGTATTTGTTGTTAAACTACAGAGTATGTACGATAATCAGAGCAGGTTTAAAGTTTGTGTGTACGCGACAGGGGCTCGATCTGAACCAATGGGGCGTGACTCCGCGTGTCCTTCTGAAGTTAGCAGAGGGCACAGTGAAGGATGAGGGTTGAGGAAGAAAACCTCTATAAAAAAGTACGGGAGGATAGGCCCTGCGGGTGGCATGACTCGGTGTAATCTGCTGCCTGGCTCAGCTGGTGTGGCTGGTTGTTGGCGTGGCTGCCGTGGCTGGTGTGGCCCCCGTGGCTGGCGAGGCAAGCGTGGCTAGCGTGGCCGTGGCATTGGCGTGTTAGTTGCGTCATGGCGGGGCCCGTGAGGTGGCACGCAGCGTTCCATGTGCGCCGCCACCGGAGAGGTTGTGGCCGACGAGGCTGTACGGGTAGAAGGGGCTCGCCTGCTTTTGGCGGGCCGGGACCTGTCAGGGGTAATTGTGCGAATACAGAGGGTTCCCATCAACTCAGCCTATCGCAGTCCACTGCTGGACATAGGCCTCTCCCAAGTTGCGCCACATCGCTCGATCCTCTGCCTTCCGCATCCAGTCCCCCCCAGCCACGCTCTTTAGGTCGTCGGTCCACCTGGCAGGGGAGCGCCCTACGCTGCGTTTGCCGATTCGCGGTATCCACTCAAGGACTCGTCTGCTCCAGCGGCCATCGGTCCTTCGACAGACATGGCCAGCCCACTGCCACTTCAGCTTACTGATTCTACAAGCTATGTCGGTCACTCCGGTTCTTCTCCGGATAATCTCGTTTCGGATTTTATCCTTCAAAGAAACTCCAAGCATAGCTCGCTCCATAGCTCGCTGAGCGACTTTAAACTTGTGGACTAGCCCAACTGTCAGTGTCCACGTCTCGGCACCGTAAGTCATGACAGGCAGGACGCACTGGTTGAAGACTTTTGTCTTCAAACTTTGCGGTATAGGCGACGAGAAGACTCGGCGAAGTTTGCCAAACGCTGCCCAGCCCAGACGGATCCTTCTGTTGGCTTCTTTCTCGAAGTTGTGTCTACCAAGCTGAATTGCCTGCCCTAGGTAGACGTATTCCGTTACAACTTCGAGTGTCGACCCTTCGACGAATATTGGCCTCGGCATGACATGCATATTGAAAATGACTTTAGTCTTGTCCAGATTCATGCCGAGACCGACACGTCGAGAGGCTCCGTTTAAGCTGTGCAGCATTTCGCCCAGTTGTTCCAGCGACATGCCACCGCCCAGGGTTCCCATGCCACCGGCCAAAGGTAGTTGAAGGAACACCGTCATGGTTTTAGTCGGTAAGAGTCCAACATTGTCTCCGTCGTCTCTGGGCGGAGTGCGTCCATGAGGATTTGCCCACGGCAAAAAAAAGTATGAGCGGTAAGATTTATGCGTCGTTCCACGTCACCAAAACTACGTTTAGCTTAAAACGTTACCGTGATTGAAGATATTGGCACTTAACCATCTGTATCTTTTGTTTTCATACCGATTGAAGCGTCATCGTATACGAATATAATTAATTACATAATAAAAAAACTATAACTGGACTAGGACTGCCTCGTTGGTCTAGTGGTTGCAAGCGCGAGTGCTGAGCGTGGGGTCCTGGGTTCGATTCCCGGGTCGGACAAAGTGTTATTGGGTTTTTTCATTAGGAAATTCTCAGTAGCAGCCCGTAGTCTGGATTTGTGCCCGGTCAATGGCAATAGGCTCGCCCCCTATTACATGGGACTATAACATAACTGGTGAAATGTGGGTGTATTATACACATCTGCCTACCCCTTCGGAGAAATACAGGCGTGATGTTATGTTATGTTAAAAAAACTATACTAGTTTTAACAAAAAAATCTATAACTGCTTACAATGAAATATTTCAATATTTACAACAAAACTATTAACTACTTATTACAAACGAATATTCCAGTTTTACTTAAAACTAAAAATTACGAAATAAAAACTTAATTTAAAAAAAATTAATCGATTTCAAAAGGAAATTAACTGAAAAGTATGAAATAATATTTTTATTTATACACGAAATTCACCAACAAAACTAAATCAAAATAGGTACGAAACAAATTAGGGGCCTTAAATTTTTTTGAGGTCGGTGCCAGCAAATACCAAATACCTGTCAAATGTGAAAAAGGATAATCCACACTATTAAAAATAAAAAAAGTAGAACTATGTTACAGAAAAAATCTAGTACAAATACCTACCATACACAGTTACGTAGGAATGCACGTAAGTAGGTACACATAATAATAATGTGATAAAAGTACGACTATAACTTGGCGCATTCAAATCACATCAAAAATCGCATCGAATCGTCCACTCGTAACGACGTTTTTTTTTTTTTTTTTTAAAATTATTATGGCCTGGTTGCTAAGACCTTTAAGCCAAGTCATTTATTTGTTATATTATATGTGAGTAGTTTTATGGCCTGGTTGCTTAGACCCTCCAGCCAAGTCTTTAGTTTACTCACCCTAGTAAAGTGATGGAAACTTTACCAGGTTTTTGAGCGGATGATGAGTAAATACGAAAGTCACGTTTTTCAACTTTGTACCATTTACCCACACTTGTACACGTTAACGAGCACTTAACATTTAATAATCCACCATTATTACACATTAACACTCGAAGAAACACAAATTTAGGAAAAAAATACAAAATCCACAACACGATCTTTCCGAATTTTCCCGCCAACCCTCGTAACGACGTGTGCCCTTCACAGTGTTGCCAACTGCAGCATCACCTTTCTATCTAGATCATTTGCAAAAGTTGCCAGATCACCAGGAGCTCACGTATATGCCCGTGCCCGTTTGCGTAGAACTCTCGCTAATATATTGAACTTCGGGCGTAGGTAACAGATAACACGACGTCGTCTGTGGTCTGGTGGTTCGAGTGTCGGACTGCTGATCACGAGGTCGTGGGTTCGAGTCCCACAGGACACAAATATTTGTGTGATGAACACAAGTGTTTGTGTTGGTCTGGGTGTTTCTTATGTATAATAAGTATGTATTTACAAAAAAAAAAAGTATATAAGTATTATATCCAGTGACTAGTACCCATAGTACAAGCTCTGCTTAGTTTGGGACTAGATGTTGCTGTGTAAAAATGTCCCAAAGATATTTATTATATTTATTTATTAACAATCGTTTCTATACGGACGGCAAGCCACGCCATGTAGTCACGCGCTGTGTTAACATTGCTTCTTAAAATCATTGTTGTGACGCGACGGTGGGTACCATATAAAACGAAGCCAAGAGATTTTTCTAAACGAATAACAACAAAAACGTATGTATGTTCCTACATCATCATCATCATTACAGCCGAAAGTCATCTATTGCTGGACATAGGCCTCCGCCAAGCATCGCCACAACGGATTCCCTCGACCTTCCTTTGTATGTAGGTAAACGTTCGTACATGAAAATTAGAAAACCGCCCTTACTGCTTACGAAATAAAGGCGCTGTCAATTTCAAAGTGTTACCACAGACGTGCAGCCGACCGTACATAAAAAACTAGGTTGTTAGGTAAATAATGTCTTTTTACTCCGTTTTATCACATTGCTCACAGAACGGATGGCCGATGGGGCCGTAAAGTTCTGGAGTGGCGACCGCATACTGGAGTGCGCAGTGTGGGTCCCCCACAAGGTGGACCGACGCGGCGACGACCTGGTGAAGGTCGCGGGAATCCGCTGGGTGCGTTAGCGCAGGACCGGTCGTTGTGGCGATGCTTGGGGGAGGCCTATGTACAGCAGTGGACGTCTTTCGGCTGAAATGATGATGATGATGATGATGAACTCCGTTTTTTATCGTATGCAGGTACCTATCGTTTCTATTTTGATATTCGAAGGCTTTGCTGGCACCGACCTCAAAAAAATTGTAGGCCCCTAATTTGTTTCGTACCTATTTTGATTTAGTTTTGTTGGTGAATTTCGTGTATAAATAAAAATATTATTTCATACTTTTCAGTTAATTTCCTTTTGAAGTCGATTAAATTTTTTTAAATTAATTTTTTATGTACCTAAAAACACCTAATTTATGTGTCTACTTAAAAACTTCGATAGCCTAATTTATAAAAAATAAAAACAGTAGCAATTTCTATTATAGTCATGTTCGATATTACTGGCCTGTTATTTCGTTGCGTACGGAAAAGAGCCGATTGTTGTATTCTTTTTTTTTGAAGAGTGAACTAGTTTCTGAGCAAGTGGAAGAAAATGTTTATATATATATATGGGCGCGCTAGTGTTGCCATCAATTTGTTTACACTTTTTTGACAGAACTTCTCTCGATCTTTATTACTGGTCAGTATTGAATGTTTCTTCCTGGCGTTGAACATTGCGCCCTCTAGTGTAATTTGAGAGTAATATAGCTTTCCATACCTTATAACATTAAAATATTAATTTATACTCGGAATCAGACCAATTAATGTTTATGCTATATCGAATATCGATGCTTACAACGCAATCTATTGCCATTTTGAGGTAACTAGTTTATACAATGAACTACTTTTAAATCACGAAATATTTTGAAATAAATATCCTTTATTGCTAGAATTTGATATGTAATTTGCTGTTGTATTTGTTGTACTTTGCAAAGATCATCAAAGATCAAAGAAGATACCTTTTTGTTAAGTAGAGTTTAATATTTGATGATCTGTATTAATTAAATTAATGTTGTAAATAATGTTAATATTATGATAATTATAATTCGAATATTCTAATTAGATTAATGAAATGACTAATTTAAATGTTGTGAATTTAATTTTGTGGTTCTGATAATTCCGCTTTACATTGTTTCGTATTTTAATATCTGACATGATTTGTTGGTTTATATAATGTTTAGAGATTATCTAAATTAATATTAGTTTTATCACGACGACTGATTAATTATTTTAGTGTTCATTTATAAATTAAAATGTATTTAGTGACTCCGTTGGGTTGGTAGTAATATAAAGATGGAGACACTGTGCTTTGCGCGGGCTGTCATTCTTGTTGTAAAACTTCTTCTTCTGGTCAGTTCATGTAATAATCGGAAAATACATAATTTGGAGTAATGAGAAATTTATTTCGTGATGAATCCTGATGAAACCTTGAGCTACGCGCGGACATATACCTATGTGTGTAAAAAAAGAATAATATTTTTTTCAACACACTTGCTCGTAAAGTGGCTCTTATTGCATCGCTTTTAGGTTCATAATACGCACGCGGGCACGCGTGCTTTTTTCATTATATTATCGCACTAGTGCTTTTTTCTTTACAGTTTATTTTTAAATCGCAGCAAAGAGTTTTTATGCCTGAACTAAATTAAACATTTTTGGGAATAAATCAACTGTATTAATTAAAATATGCTATATAAACATTTCATTTCATCAAATTATTAATTTTTGTCAACAAATTAATATTTATTTTTTGTTATTAAATAATAAAAACAATTTATAATATTATTATATCAGGCTGTTTGGCGGTTTCTTTCAACCACCTGTGCGCGCATAGCTGTATGCCACCGCGCGATCCGCGCACCATTTTTATCATTTTTTACAAATTCAATATTTGTCTAAAATGTGTAATTTACGTTTTTTTCTCGCAAGTGTGTTGAAAAACGTCGTATGACACGCGTGAGCATTGACTATTATACTCTCGAGTATAACAGTCAAATTAGCTCACTTGTATCATAATGTACTATTATTTTTCTTTATATAAAATCAAATCTGCCGTGGCACTAGACTGGCTTTCTTTTAAATGCCAGTCCATAGGCTATCCTACAGATAATCAGAAAAATCCGTAGAGAATTAGTTTTATTTGTAAATAGATTTCTTTCTCATGTACATTTAATCATAAATAAATTATGTAGAAAAAAATATCATTTTTACTTAGAACAATAACTTGTGTAGGTACTTACTATGATTATCACCAACGAACAAATAGCTATGCCCCACAAAAGGTAAGGCGGGTACTCCAGAATTTAGTTCTTTTCCCAATTTGAAAACATCTCTCTTGACCCAACGTTGGAACAGCAACAAAATAATGGCGATTAGTATAAAAAATTCTACCAACATATTTGATGTTGTTTGTTTCACCGTGTTCCGACAACTTTTGAAGATGTTATAAATACGGCAATTTTATATTGGCGCGACTGCCTTGAAGATTATACATAGCTGCATAGGTATTATTTTATTTTGTATTATTATTTTTAGGGTTCCGTAGTCAAACAAGGAACCTTTAGTTCCGCCAAGTCAGATGTCTGTCCGTCCGTCCGACTGTTTGTTACAGCCATTTTACTCGAAGACTGGGAGTGCTGTACCTACTTTGTTCAGCAATAAAGTTTTGAATTGAATTGAATTAAATTGTGCTATTGGGTTGGGCATGGTTATATTTTATTTCTGTAAGTAAAGTAGGCAGCTGTTAAATAAATAAATAAATAAATGACGCCTACTAAAATAATAAATACAGAAAAAATTATGACCAAAGGAAAAAAATAAAAAAAAATACATGTAAAAGGGTGTGCTTTTTTTTTCTTGCATCATGTATGTGTGTGTCATTATACAAGTTTTTCAAAAATATTAGGGGTTGTCTTGGATTTTTTATACAGGCTTCCATTTCACTTAAAAACT
This sequence comes from Asteroscopus sphinx, assembly GCA_949699075.1. Classification (NCBI taxonomy): domain Eukaryota; kingdom Metazoa; phylum Arthropoda; class Insecta; order Lepidoptera; family Noctuidae; genus Asteroscopus; species Asteroscopus sphinx. Next base: position 2,157,328 of record OX453006.1, read on the forward strand.
ATCCAGAATATTAGCAAATATATCGAATATAAAATAATGGGTTTTTGCTGAGAAATAAATTTTTCAAGATATGCTTTTATAAGACACGGATTTGGTACCTACTGTAACCCAAACTCGGTGTGTCAACGGTAACTACAGCAGAAATCTTGTGACCACCTTCCGGCACCATCATCAGATCATTTTCTAAACACCATAATATTGCATTGTCATCGGGTTTACATGTATAGTACGTACGTACGCCACCACCATCCTATCTCTCTCATGGGTGTCGTAAAAGGCGACTAAGGGATTCACCAGAGGATAGGCAGCAGCATTCTCTGAGTATTTATTCAGCCAACCCGCCTGCATTATGGCATATCCCCCCTTTTGGGGGAGGCCTGTGTTCAGCTGTGGACGTCTATATATAAGTATATATAAGTAACCAAAATATAATAATAAGTACAGATACCAAATTTCAGCCGATAAACCAACTAACAAACATTGCAAGTTAAATAAAAGATTGTAAAAACTATCACAGATGAGTAGGCTTGTCTAGTTTACGAGTAGCAATTGACCAACTTAGGCGTGCAGTTGAATCTGTAAAAAGTTCATGGGAATTCCGTAAAAAATAACTTTGCATTTTTAAAATACATCGACTTTGTATTTATATGCCTTGTAAGAACTCTGTGTAGCCTGACTACGGAACCCTACCCTGAGCGTGTCCAGACACGCACTTGGCCAGTTTTTAATCGCTTGAAACTATTTGTAAGTTAAAACATAATACAAAAATTTGTAGAAAATATTTCCACAGGTTTTTCTTAAGTTTATGAAACTGTTGCATAATATTATAGAGGTATACCTAATTAGCGCTAATCAAAATCTAGGTACCTACATGAAACAATAGCAAATGGCCATGGTATTATAAATAAAATGAAAAATGCTTCTGTTTTATTGTGTCTTGGTGAAGACAAGCATCAGTTGCACACAGCACAAGTAGGTATTAACCTCTTGTATAGCGCAGTTTCAGACACAATTAAAATAATATGAAATCTGGGCGGGGTGAGGTAAGTCAGATCGGCGGGAGGGGTTAAGTGGCCATTCTATACTATTATGTATTATATTATTTCCTTTATTTAACTGAATTAACATATTAAACATTTCTACAAAACAAAAAAAAACATTTTAAAATATAAACAACACATAACATAACATCACGCCTGTATTTCCCCGAAGGGGTAGGCAGAGGTGTATAGTACACCCACATTTCGCCAGTTATGTTATATTTCCATGTAATAGGGGGCGAGCCTATTGCCATTGACCGTGCACAAATCCAGACTCCGGGCTGCTACTGAGAATTTCCTAATGAAAAAACCCAATAACACTTTGCCCGACGTGGGAATCGACCCCAGAACCCCACGCTCAGCAGTCGCGCTTGCAACCACTAGACCAACGAGGCAGGCAAAAAAAAAAATGTTCCGTGTGGTGCCGGACATAAAGAATTGCATCACCCTTATCTCTTCTCATGGGTGTCGTAAAAGCCGACTAAGGGATTCAACAGAGGATGGGCAGCAGGGTTCTCTGAGTATTTAACCAAAATTTCTTACTTATTTCTCCTCTCCCAGGTCTGCTGGCAGAAAATTCTTTGAAATAAGCAGTACCTTTGTACTAAATAATTTTAATGCTGTCTCCTTTCATATGTTATTTTGTGTACATAAATTATAAATAAATAAATAAAACAACCAACTACGACCGCCAACCCGCCTGCCAAGCGTGGTGATTAATAATTGGGGGAGGCCTACGTCAAGCAGTGAGCGTCTTTCGGCTGAAATTATGATGATGATTATGTATACTGTGCTTTTCATTAGAATGTTTATATCGGTTGTTCTGAATAATAATAAAATGTTGTGGGTTTAACCCATAGAGTAATAGGTAAGACATAGGTAGAGTGACAGTTTCATTCAACGTTCGGCTCAAAGTTGAAGCACAAAAACAATGGATGTGTGCTCGTAAACGGCACGTAAAATGTTTGCCGAAATGCCGATACACACATAGACGCGCGTAAGATTACTGAACAAGCCTTTTAAGGCCAACTTCATACTTGAATTTTCTTCACTCACCGCGGTTCTAAGCCTAGTTATTCTAAGGTTTAACTTTTTAAATAGAATGGTATTTGTTTGCATCAAACATGGTACAATAAGGTGTTAGAAAACATTATTTTGAACTAATACATATTCCACCAGGTACTGGCATACAATTTTTTTCATTTATTCTTTATTGTACATTACACCAGACGAAAACAAAGACAATAGTTAACAAGTTAATAGTTAGTTGGTTAGTTGTTTATTTAACAATACTTTTAAATTACAATGGAGTTAATTATAGTTTTTTTGCTTTTAAATTACATATTATTAGCATTCATTCACACTATTAAACTATTAATATTTGCTTTTATTACTAGACTTTGCTCACCGCTTCATCCGCGTACTGAAATAAAATATAGCCTTTGTTACTTCTGGTTATAGTAACTTTCTAATGGGAATGAATTATTAACATCGGTTCAGTAGTTTCAGAGTTTATCAATTACAAACAAATAAACAATAGTATAGATGTAGATTAATGCGAAAGTGCGAAGTTCACGATTCCTGTGGGATAAATAACTACGGGAGCGAAGCCGCGGGTAAACGCGTAGTTTATAAATAAAAACTTGTTTTTATAAATATATTTTTAATTATAATTCTATTGATTGTGTACCTTTGTTAAATTAATCTTTGTTATACTTAATCTATCTAGGTTCTATTCGTATTTGGCAGCCATCTTCATCCTTCATCATGATATCAAACTTGAGACGCAGCGGTGGGTATTCAGAATTAGAATTTAGTGCAGTGGCCGGTAGGATCCTGTACTGTCGCAGCAACGTTGACAACACCGTCTTCATTGAAGTCATAGCGTACTGGTACCCTGTGGAAACAAGAAAAATTTATTCAAGTAAAACTTCTTTACGCACGCTTGACTTGGGGAGTAAGCTGCTCAATGCGTTACGAAAAGTGAGGCTAACGGAGGGGGTAGTGCGGGACGCGGGGATCGAGGCCCGGTACGGCTACGACACAGCGCCGGCAGATGTACGCACGCCGTGCCGCCATTCCTTTGTTCTCATTGAAATAGTATTGAGAGATATAAGTTAGTGAAGTTTTACTTCAGTCGTGTGGTCTAAAGCACACTTGTTTTTTTTATGTTTTTGTATGTTATAGGATGGTGAAACGAGCTAAAGGCCCACCTGATGTTAAGCGGTTACCTTTGCTCAAAACAACTGCAATACCACCTAGGCTGTTGCTTAAATGGTACAGCAAGCCGCATTCGCTGAACTGAAAAATTAAGATGGAAAGTCTTATGTACCCTCCGCACAAGAACACAGCAATGCAAGCATCAGTTTGGCGGTGGAAGTGGGTTCGGTGATAGTACTTCCCCGGACAAGCTCTTTCATAAGTAGCTCGAGGTTCTACTACTATTTTATAGTACAGTCGACTGCATGACAGTGGTAACACTTGAATTAGAAAACCGCCCTTACTGCTTAAGAAATAAAGACGCTGTCAATGTCAAACTGTTACCACTGACGTGTGGTCGAACATACATCCACACGTCCGTCAGCAGTTTTCCCGAACAAATTCGACATGGGAGCCTTTAAGAAAAGAGCATACGTCTTTTTAAAAGGTAGCGACGCATCGGCGACTCTCCTGATGTTTCGGATGTCCATTGGCGGCAGAGATTGCTTACCATCATGTGACCCGCATGCTAGTTTGCCCACTTAAGTTATAAACAAAAAAAAAAAAAAATTTGGTGATCATTTACGCTTGCCGTGTGGTATCCGGCAAATAAAAAGAATAGACCACCCCCCTTCTACCCATGGGTGTCGTAAAAGGCGACTAAGGTTTGAAATCAGGAGGATGGGCAGCAGCGTCCTTCTGTGCACCAACATCGTGCAATATCACCCACTGCGGTCACCGACCCGCCTGCCCAGCGTGGTGACTATGGGCATACATCCCTATGAACGCACAACATATACGGCTCCCTGTTCCCGGTGGTCCCTCTATTCCCGACTACGGTAGCGGTCGTGGTAACGGTGGGACAGGGGGTGCTAGGAATCCCCGGGTTACGGCAGGCTACCAAAACCGACGACTATATCTGGCAGCGTACAATGGAAAAACGTTGAGACTGGACCATCACCTCGCCGAGCTTGAAGTAGTTAAGTCGTATAAAATGGCATATACTGGGGTTATCCGAAGTCCGTAGAGAAGGGGAGGACACGATAACCCTGGAGTCAGGAAACTTACTCTACTTCCGCGAAGGTGATCAGCTCTCCCAAGGTGGTGTTGGTTTTCTTGTCAATAAGGCCCTCATAAACAACGTTGTGGAAATCGGTAGTGTGTCGACACGGGTAGCGTACAGCGTACCTTGTACTAAAGCTAAATGATAGGTACAAGCTGAAAATAGTGCAGGTATATGCGCCGACCTCGACACACTCTGACGATATAGCCGAAGCGATGTACGAAGACATAGCTAAGGCTATGAATAGTACCGCTAAGGCTCACTACAACGTTGTTATGGGGGACTTCAACGCTAAAGTGGGAGTACAAGAACGCGGCGAATCGAGAATCGGACCTTACGGTTTGGGGCGCAGAAACCACAGGGGCCAAATGTTGGTCAACTTCTTGGAGTTCCAGGGGCTCTTCTTAATGAACTCCTTCTTTAAGAAGAAGCCCCAAAGAAGATGGACCTGGAAAAGCCCCGACAAGGTGACAAGGAACGAGATAGACTTTATCATGACGGATAAGAAGCACATATTTAGAGATGTCTCTGTGATTAATAGGTTCAACACCGGAAGCGATCACCGACTTATCCGAGGCACACTAAATATCAATTTTAGAGCTGAAAGAACGCGCTTGATTAAATCTACTCTCCGACCTTCACCGCTCCAAACCAGTTTGGGCTCCGAAAGGTTCCAAGCGGAACTTCAAAATCGATTCGACTCGCTGGAAACCACGGGCAATATTGAGAAGAAAACCAACACCATGGTCAAAACATTGCAGGAACTGTCTCGAAAATTCTTTCCGCCGCAGCGTGGAAGCAAGATGCCCAGGCTTTCGACTGAGACTCTCGATCTGATGAGGAAAAGACGGGAAATGTCAGCCGCGCATTCGTTTTCATCAGATAAAAGGTCCTTAAACCTACAGATTAGGAAGCTGATGCGACGTGACCTCCGCCGCTCAAACACCCGCGCCATTGAGGCTGCGATTGAGCAAAATAGGGGGTCGAAAGTTTTCGCTCAGCAGCTAGGGAGGACCCATCTGATGAAACTTAAAGCTGCGGATGGCAAAATTGTCACCTCTAAGATCGAGATGCTTGATGAGGTCGAAAACTTCTATGGGCATTTGTATTCCACGAAAACGGCGAGACCAGCAGTTCCTAGCAATGACGACAAAAGAGCCCAGCTCACGCGCCATTACACCGAGGATCTTCCGGACGTTGACCAGGGCGAGATTAGGGCGGCCCTCGAGCAGCTTAAGAACAACAAAGCTCCGGGCGATGACGGCATTACTACTGAACTCCTAAAAGTAGGCGGGGCTCCGGTCCTGAAGGAGCTACAGAGTCTGTTTAGTGCCGTCATCCAACAAGGCTCTACACCGGAGGCATGGAGCGGGAGTGCGGTGGTACTGTTCTTCAAAAAAGGGGATAAAACCCTACTGAAGAACTATAGACCCATCTCACTCCTGAGCCATGTGTACAAGCTGTTCTCGAGGGTCATCACGAATCGTCTCGCCGGAAGACTCGACGAATTCCAGCCACCAGAGCAAGCTGGGTTTCGAAAAGGCTACAGCACCGTAGACCACATACATACTGTTCGGCAGATCATACAGAAGACTGAAGAGTACAATCAGCCGCTGTGTATGGCATTCGTGGACTACGAGAAGACCTTCGACTCTATCGAAACTTGGGCAGTTCTGGATGCTTCAGCGATGTCACATTGATGAGCGGTATATAGAGATGCTGAGATGCCTATACAACGCTGCTACCGTGACTGTTCAGCTCCAGGACCAAAAGACGAAGCCAATCCAACTGCGCAAAGGGGTGAGACAAGGGGATGTAATATCCCCGAAATTGTTCACTAACGCGTTGGAGGACGTCTTCAAGACACTGGACTGGACTGGACAGGGTATCAACGTCAACGGCGAGAACATCTCACATCTCCGTTTTGCCGATGACATCGTTGTAATGGCTGAGTCGCTGGAACAACTGGGCGAAGTGCTGCACAGCTTAAACGGAGCCTCTCGACGTGTCGGTCTCGGCATGAATCTGGACAAGACTAAAGTCATGTTCAATATGCATGTCATGCCGAGGCCAATATTCGTCGAAGGGTCGCCACTCGAAGTTGTAACGGAATACGTCTACCTAGGGCAGGCAATTCAGCTTGGTAGACACAACTTCGAGAAAGAAGCCAACAGAAGGATCCGTCTGGGCTGGGCAGCATTTGGCAAACTTCGCCGAGTCTTCTCGTCGCCTATACCGCAAAGTTTTGAAGACTTTTGTCTTCAAAACTTCCAGCGCGTCCTGCCTGTCATGAATTACGGTGCCGAGACGTGGACACTGACAGTTGGGCTAGTCCACAAGTTTAAAGTCGCTCAGCGAGCTATGGAGCGAGCTATGCTTGGAGTTTCTTTGAAGGATAAAATCCGAAATGAGATTATCCGGAGAAGAACCGGAGTGACCGACATAGCTTGTAGAATCAGTAAGCTGAAGTGGCAGTCTGTCGTGTCATGTCTGTCGAAGGACCGATGGCCGCTGGAGCAGACGAGTCCTTGAGTGGAGACCGCGAATCGGCAAACGCAGCGTAGGGCGCCCCCCTGCTAGGTGGACCGACGACCTAAAGAACGTGGCTGGGGGGGACTGGATGCGGAAGACAGAGGACCGAGCGTTGTGGCGCAACTTGGGAGAGGCCTATGTCCAGCAGTGGACTGCGATAGGCTGAGTTGATTGATTGATTGATAACATAGAAAGTATCTTCTCACCAGCACAGTTCCTCGGTCCATAGCTGAACGGCATGAAGGTAGCGGGGTGCTGGAGTGGTGTGTCGATGAACCGCTCAGGGCGAAACAGCTCCGCGTCCTCTCCCCAGTACCGAGGGTTGCGGTGCAGCGCCCAAATGTTGACTACAACTCCAGTCCCTGGCACGATTGTGATTCCTGTAGCTGTTATAAATGTGCAATTAACACCCAGATATGATATTATAAGCTGGTCAAGGGAAGTTTTACAGGAATGTACAGTGTGGATATGACAATACGACATTAAATAAAACCACGTACAGAGTATTGAACTAATGTTTACGGGACGGCAACTTTGGCTCGGACCGCAATCCAGCCTCGAGTATAATAAAAATCTTAACTCACTTGTATCATAATGTACTATTACAAGGCAAGGTAGGAGTAACTTAATAATCATAGCTCAGTAAAATATGGAATGTCTTTGTGGCTCCAATTTTTTTTAAACAGCCACTAGAGCCAATAAGGTGTTTATAACATAACATAGCATAACATCACGCCTGTATTTCCCCGAAGGGGTAGGCAGAGGTGTAATAGTACACCCACATTTCGCCAGTTATGTTATAGTCCAATGTAATAGGGAGCGAGCCTATTGCCACTAACCGGGCACAAATCCAGACTCCGGGCTGCTACTGAGAATTTCCTAATGAAAAAACCCAATAACACTTTACCCGACCCGGGAATCGAACCCAGGACCCCACGCTCAGCAGTCGCGCTTGCAACCACTAGACCAACGAGGCAGTCAAAAAAAAAATCTAAATATATTTAATATAATATATATGCCGTGGTCACGAGCAGACTGCAGTCTGCTCGTGACCACGGCCTTCGGCTCTGACCGTAATCCAGCCTCGAGTATAATAAACATCTAAGCTCACTTGTATCATAATGTACTATTACAAGGCAAGGTAGGAGTGACATGATAATCATAGCTCAGTTAAGTATGGAATGTCTTTGTGGCTCCGATTTTTTTAAACAGCCACTAGAGCCAATAAGGTGTTTGTATAGGATAATATACCAACTTACGTAATACAACATTCTTCTCAACCTTCCTGGTGATAACAGGCACAGGAGGGTACAGCCGTAGCGTCTCCCTGATCACTGCATCCAGGTACTTAAGACGAGGCAAGTCCTCAAAAGTCACCGGCCTATCGGAGTCACCGAACACTTCATTTAACCTGTTCAAAAAGAATTGATTTAGTGATACGGGTCCGTATGGTGCCGGACGCAAAGAATTTCCCCACCCTATATCTTCTCATGGGTGTCGTAAAAGGCGACTAAGGGATTCACCAGAGGATGGGCAGCAGCGTTCTCTGAGTATTTAACCAACCAACTGCGATCGCCAACCGGCCTGCCAAGCGTGGCGATTATGGCATATTTCCCCTTTTGGGGCAAGCCCATGTCCAGTAGTGGACGTTTTTCGGCTGAAATGATGATGATGATGATGATGAATACGGGAAGCGAAGGACATTTTACTCATAAAAAAAAAATAAAAAAAATAAAAAAAAATATAATTTCTATACTATTAGGGAATTCTTCGATCAAAGACTATAATGTCTACAATTTTGCATGCTTTAATTTTAAGCAAAACATGAATGATCATATATTTAAGTTTATAACACCTTTTTATACCATGTTTTATGCAAATAAATATATTCTATTCTATTCTATTCTATAAGTTTTAATCGAGCGAAGGTAATTTTTGTTCATCATCATCATCATTTCTGCTGAAAGACATCAACTGCTGGACATCGGCCTCCCTTTGCATCGCCATAACGACAGGACCTGCGCTTTCCGCATCCTTCACCAGGTCATCGGTCCACCTTGTGGGAGGCCTACCGTGGGTAGGTGGGAGGCCTACCCACGGTATTAACTAAAGTATTAGTTAATAGTTGATCCTATTCAATCTTCATTCTTTACAACAGAAGAAATAGTCACAAGAACACCGAGTTGCAATACGCTTAGCACAGATTGGCTGAGTTATTATAGCTTACGGCGCTATGGGTCGCGGGTTTTTTTCTCACATGTAACAAATATTCATACGTCTTATAGTTGAATTCAAATACAAATGGGTTTTTTTTTCTTCTATATACAACGTGTATCAGAAATGCGTGGTCATATTTTAAGAGCTCATTCAGGGCATAGCATAGAACAACTTTTATTATGGGAACAACCCTGGAGTCGCGAAAAAAATATCAGCTATTCCCTACTAAATCATCGATGACGGTCGACAAAATGTAAGGATCAGCTGTTTTTTTTTTGCGTTTTCAGGTTTGGTTCCATAGTAAAAGTTGTTCTATGCTATGCCCTGAATGAGCCACGCATTTCTAATACACGTTGTATAGTGCATATTATGTAGTTTAGCAACAAATACTAAATATAAGACAAACATGGACATATGTGGTGGTACCTGCGTAAGAAAGAGATGTAAAAATTCATATTTCGCGCACTGTACGTTGATGTCTTTTGATAAACTCTCGTAAATTAAATCAGTTTCTATGGGGTATCAGGTCGATGGGTGGTACGGAACCCTTACTGTGCGAGTCCGACTCGCACTTGGCCGGTTTTTTTATTTCTTTATTTCTTTACATAAGTGCAGTACTATATAGTGTTCTCACTAGAATTTCTAAGTATTTCTACTTCTAGAAGAATTGTTAATCGTTCTTGTGTAATTACATTCGTAGATCACTCACTCTTCAAAAACTTTCTGCTGCACTTCAAGATGTCTGGAAAGCATCAATGATATAAAAGAAGCTCCGACTGCCGAAGTGTCATTGCCAGCTACCAGGATCATCAATAACTCCTCTACAAGTTCTATGTCTGTGTACCCTTTGTCACCACCTGACAATCTTATTAGCGACTCCAAAAGTGTCGTAGAGGCACCTTCTGGTGAATCTGGAATTAAAAATATGATAAGGTACACTCATAGAAAAGAAAAATCCATCTATTCTATGGTATACTCTTAAGGGTGCCACTGACGATGCATCCAAAAGTCCGAATAGAGTGGCCGCATTCCAAAATCTGTCCGTGAATGTTGAAAACGTGTGTTATTTTTAGAACAAGTCAAGCTTTTTTGGAAGTAGTCATTAAAACGACGTCCGACTGGATACATCGTCAGTGCCCACCTTTAAGGTGCAGACACACAGTGGACGGGACGGAACTGAGGCGGAGCGTCGACTGAACGTGGACGGGGCGTGCATGTCACACTGCGGGCGGATCGCGCGCGGGACTGAAAGTCGGCGGAATGACAGCTCCAGAAGAAAATGTTCCGCTGTCTGTGTGACTACTACGCTACTACAGTGCATTTCCATGTAATACAACGCCAGCGTATCGGTCGCGCCGTCAAAACGCCCAGCAAGACGGCGTTGTGTGCACTGTCTAATACAGTTCAGTACATTACAACAGGACGAGACCCACTGACGATAAGCTTCAGTTCCGCTGGCTGTTGGTTTGCAGCTTTATTGAAGTGTTCGCTCGTGGCTTTGCTCGCATGGTATGAGGACATTGTCTGTGTACATTTTTTTTTTAATCTTCAGTTAATATGTGTATTAGTGGGATAGTTGGATGTCAGTTGTAAACTATTTTCAACATACAAATTCGTTTTAATGAGTCTTACTAGCGATACGTTGAAATTGCATTACCTAAAGGCACTTGGCAAACACACTACGCAGTGTCTTCTTGGTTCAAAAATTACGTTTTATTTACCGTGTTAGATAACGTATAAAAATCCGAGAAACAAATACCTATTTTTTTTCCATCGATTAAATACAGGGCGTCCCACGGATATGTCACATGGAGAGAAAGTACCTTGAATATTGTAGATGGAACATTTTACTGAAAGAAGACATTATTTGAATTCAAAAAACAATTTAAACTGCATTCATAGATATTTAAATAATTACATGGTTGAACCGGAAATCGAACCCGTTACATGAGAAAAATAATCACCCTGTAGCTTTATCATATTATCATACCGATCGAAAGGCTTCATCATAACATAAGGATTATATTTTGCTGAGCAACATAGTGTCACAAATAAAAGGAAGACCATGAATTTTAACATTTTTAATACAAAATTAATCAATTTATCAAATGCTCAAAATGAGTCCCTTCCTGTTGAATACAAAGTCGCACTCTTTTGATTATTTTTAAATTTCACATCAAATGTTAAAATTAAACACTTAAAAAAAGCTACAGGCTGATTATTTTTCTTATGTAACGGGTTCGATTTCCGGTTTTTCCTACAGCCCTTAATCTAATGTACAGTCGACCGCACGTCAGTGGTAAAACTTGTATTACAAAAACCCTTACTGCTTACGAAATAAAGACGCCGTCAAGGTCAAACTGTTACCACTGACGTGCGGTCAACTGTTCCTATCAATTTCTTTACCCTTACTTAAATCGTTTTCATGTCCACCGTTGTCGTCTTTCATCTCCTTTTGTTTATTTTTTATGAACTGGAATTGAAAAGTTTTTCAATACAATACAATGCAATACAAATACTCTTAACTGTACGCAAAAAAATAAGCAACAATATGACTTATATAAAAGATATGCACTATGGGCGGTCTTATCGCTCAAGGCGATTTCTTCCAGACAACCTTAGGATGGACAATATGGGCAAGTAAAGAGAGTGGTAGTACGCAGTGTAACAACATAATAGAATACATAAACTATATAAAATAAATACTATAATAATATAATACATATACGATATAAAATAAATACTATAATAATATAATACATATATCTATAGCACAACTACATAATACAATTCAATAAACGTAATAAATACAATATAACAAGTCCCAAATATTACATAATGTACCTGCCGGAAATTACAGTGATGATAGTTTTTAGATATTGAAAAGTGTTTTATTATTATTCGCAGATTACGTTATAAGCATTACCATTATATTATAATTTTCAGCATTCACAAGCCATATAACTTCAACAAGATTCCTGGTACCGCAGTATATTTTTTTATAGGTACCTAATTAGATTGCAAAGACGCTTGTCATCTTAGTCTTCCTGCGACCACAAACGCTGCCAAGCTTTCGAAATGTCAGGAAAACCAATTTTTTAATAATATGACGTATTTTATTATAATCTGATTGCGTTTGACGACCACCTCACTTGATGTTAAGGGATGGTGCGGTTGCCGATGGTACTTGGGGGAATCAAATTGTGTAATTTCAATGTACAATCGCCGAAATAAATCCGCATCGTCATATTACAAGTTTTTTTTTTATATATGATGCATACAAAAAAAAAAAAAAAAAAAAAAAAATAATATTTTTATTAATATTTATTAATTGTATTAATAAATATTTTTTCTTTCTTTCTTTCTTTCTTTACAATGTATTGTTATCTACCCAGATATTAAAGGTTTCTAATTTTTACCTTAGTTATGCAATCCCATAAGTACTTTTTTATCTTCATCTGCTTTGGGTATACAGGCAGACTTGCATAAACGACATCACTATGTAGCCATGGTTGGCAAATACGTTCCGCCAACCCTCTCAGGCCCTCATCAAATGCATGTAAGAAAGGATGGTCTGGATTTTTTTGGACACCCATTCGGAAACCAAGTGTTGATTCTGGAATTAAATTGGAAATGTATTTGGACTTAATGTTCTAATATGGCACAGTTTTTTTTTTCTAAGACCTAGACAAAAATCATTTCAGTCTTAAAGTACACATCCCCCACTATAAGGGTGCGTGCATAAAGAAGCGGGTTCCAAAAATGGTGACAATTGTATGCGTTGCATGTGCGCAAAAATACAGATCTTTGCTCAGCATAATCCTGTGGCTTCGGATGGACACCTGCCACCAGCGTTGACTGTCGGCAACAGCCGATATAAATCAAATACATTATAAGATTAATTAAACAGTTACCAGCAATTGCATCCATAGTGTAGGCAGTAAAGTATCTCCACGCAGGCACTGGACCGGTCCCCGCCACTTTTCCTAGGTTTTGCGCTAGTATGCGACTCTGTTCCACAAATATTGTCATGAAATACTTCAGGTTTTTTATGCTGAAGCTAGGAACTAAGACTTTTCGACGTGGTCGCCAGATTGATACTGTAATCATCAAAAGACATCTGTTTCCTTATTTAGTTTCTTTAAAAGTCATCGCTTTCGTTTTAATAGTGAATGACAAATTATACACTTCTACTTGGTGATGCCAAAGGACGCGTATTAAATTGACATTCAAGTATATCAAGTATGGGGTTTGGGCCAGAGAGCTTCCACGTGAGCCTTAAGACTGCTGGTCCTTCTTGATACGTCTGGAAGGAACAGCAGTTCGTAGGGCCGGGGCGTACCCAGAGGCAAGGGCAATAACTCTCCTTCGGGAGACCTTATTATCCAAAGTGAATATTCTGGCATGATTCCAGTGCGTCCTGCCAGTCATGACTTACGGTGCCGAGACGTGGACACTGACAGTTGGGCTAGTCCACAAATTTAAAGTCGCTCAGCGAGCTATGGAGCGAGCTATGCTTGGAGTTTCTTTGAAGGATAAAATCCGTAACGAGATTATCCAGAGAAGAACCGGAGTGACCGACATAGCTTGTAGGATCAGTATGCTGAAGTGGCAGTGGGCTGGCCATGTCTGTCGAAGGACCGATGGCCGTTGGAGCAGACGAGTCCTTGAGTGGAGACCGCGTATCGGCAAACGCAGCGTAGGGCGCCCCTCTGCCAGATGGACCGACGACCTAAAGAACGTGGCTGGGGGGGACTGGATGCGGAAGGCAGAGGACCGAGCGTTGTGGCGCAACTTGGGAGAGGCCTATGTCCAGCAGTGGACTGCGATAAGCTGAGTTGATTGATTCTGGCATGATAGGGGCCCGTTCTGGGCCAGTGGCACGTTGTTCCACCGTTTGTATCAGCAGAGGGTACAGTCGTTAGTACTATTAGATATTCTGTGGTACAGTGGAGGAGCAGGGAAACAACCGAAGTGCACTCATTTGTCCTGGGAAGGCAGCGGGGGACTGTATCCCTGCCCCCGTCGATCTCGTAACCCCAGTTTGGATTGTTATGGTTATGTTGCCGCGGTTCTTATTAGGACCGAAGGCTTCACCGCCTCAACCGCGAGGAACAAAACCAGTGTTGCTTACCATCAGGTGACCCGCTTGCTCATTTGCCCTCCCATGTTATAAAAAAAGCTCTAAACAAAGTCATGGGAGGATAGGGCCTACCCGACCGGTCAAGGCATGTGAAAGAGGCGCGCTGTGTTCCACGCGCACCACCGAGGAGAGTGCGGCTGACGTCAGGCCGCATGGGGAGAAGGGCTCACCTACTAGTGGCGAGACGGGACCTATCAGGGGTGGTTGGAGAACGCAGAGTAAAAGAAAGAAAGATTTTTTTTTTCACAGCCAGTGTCGGAGCCAGTCTGGCTCCGCTTTCCCCAGGCAGAGTGCGAGCATAACGATCTCCCCGCGAAAAAAAAGTATTTCAAGTATATTGTTTATTGGTTTTCATACCTGGAGCGAAAATGGAGGCATTGCCAAGAAATAGTTTTAGCATATTCATTAAGTCATCTTTTTCAAGGCACGTTTTCAAAACTAGGTCTGCTGCCTCAGGTTCCGCGATCACTGTAGACATATAAAATAGGTAAACACATAAGGGAGACAAGGAATTAAGATGTAGTAGTATTCTCGTCTTTCGGAACGTAGACCTACGCGAGACATAGTAGAATTTTAATTGTGTCTGGAAATAGAAATATAAATAAACTTTATTGCACTAATTGTGGTACATAAAAGATCTTACAATAATAATTTTGGCCAGCACAATTTACCTCATTAGGCATACAATTTAATTAAACATGATTAATGTCACATACCTAGCAGTGGCGCCAAATCTTAAAATACACCACTGACATCTAGTTAAATTAATAGTAGAACTGCGATATTAGAGAGGTTAAACACATTGTCGAAAATAGTGTAAGCCATTGGTAGAAAGTATAGCTTTAATAATTATAAAATGTGTAGTAGGCAATAGTAATATCTATAGTATATCTATAGTCCAGTGCCGGATTAGCCACGTAGCAAGAGTAGCAAATGCTACGGGCCCCGCAAATTAGGGGGCCCCGCGCTCCAACGCCTGTCTGACCGTAAAAAAAATAAGTTTAGATAAGCGTAAAATATTTTGCATGCCTTAAACGCGAAGCGCTTAGGCTTAAACATAAACTAACGAATAAAATTCACGTCAGAGACTGGTTGTGTTATTCGGAAATCAAAGGACTTTTCTGTTTTGCTTGCTAAGTTACGAATTTAGATAGTTCGTCACCACGGTTTACGAAAGACTGATTAAATGACTGGAAGAATGCGTACAATTTGTTGACAAGACATGAGGAAAGCACCCCGCATAACAAGCCATAATTTTGCTGTTAAACCTAAAGAACAAGAATACGCGTGTTGATTCTCAACTTGTCAGCCAAATTGAGACTGAGCAAAAGTATACTACTTAATACTACTCTACTATACTCTTAATACGAATCATTGCAGAAACAAAGTTTTTGGCAGAACGAGGTCTTGCGTTTCATGGCAGTGACGAAATTGTTGGTTCACCTCACAATGAGAATTATTAAGGCTTGTTAGAATTATAGCCCAATTTGACGCTTTTATGGCTCAACATATTCAAAGTCATGCTAATAAAGGAAATGGACATACGTCATATTTATCAAAAACAACTTGTGAGGAATTTATTCATCTAATTTTAGAATTAAACATTTGTTTGTTTGATGCAATAAAATTAAGAGATGCAAATACTACTCAGTTTCAATCGATTCTACTCCAGATATATCGCATGTAGACCAACTGGCTCTAATAGTGCACTATGTCTGCCATCTGGACCAGTGGAACGATTTGTTAAGTTCTTGGACATGGAAGGCCATACTGCTGAACAACTCGCTCAAAGTTTACTAGATTTCTTAAGTGAGAGTGGCATTGATATCAAAGATTGTCGTGGGCAAAGCTTCGTAGCTTTGTTGTTTTTATTATCGTTAATGCCAGCAATATGAGTGGGAAATACACCGGCTTAACGATTCGGGCACAAGCCCGAATTAACGAAATAAATAAGTATGCAGAACACATTCCCTGTCTTGCACATTAATTAAATTTGGTTGCTAAATGCGCTGCAGACTGCTGTACAGAATCAATACTTTTCTTCGATTTCGTTGAAAACCTCTATAAATTTTTCCGTTTCTACCTTTCGATGGGGTCGTCTTACGAACGCATTTAAAGATTCTACTTCAAAAATTCCGATTTTAAAGAGGTTATCGGACACTAGGTGGTCAGCCCGAGCTGATGCTACGAAGGCACTTTTATGCGGTTTTTTCACTATCAAGCAAGTTTTGGAACATATTTTCAATAACGTGGATCAAAAAGCAGAGTGTCGTTATAAAGCTTACGGACTAGTTTCAACGATGAATAAGTTAGAAACGGGAAAAATGACAATAACGTGGAACGGAATCCTAGAACACTTGCAAACGACTAGTGTTTCTCTGCAATCGTCTGATCAAGACCTTAATACGGGATACGCCCTTTATGAATCATTATTTAGCTACGTCGAAGCAATGCGACCCACATTATCAGATATTGAGGCAAGAGCCAAAGATCTGACCGGCTGTGAAGAATACCAGCAAGAGACATGAAGACGAATCAAGTGACGAACAAAGTACGACAATTTCAGCGGCTCTACTACACTCGACGACGTTGTCGAAAATCAAACACCTGTACAACGTTTTGAAGTTCAGGTGTTTATTGTCATTATTGATAACTAAGCAAATCAAGGGCCCCTTGGTTGAATTTGCTACAGGCCCCGCGCTGGTTTAATCCGGCACTGCTATAGTCTATGGTAGTAGGTTTGAACAATGGAATTAATAAGTACAACGTACATCAGGTCCCTAATTCACGTAATTTCATGACGCGCCGATCAAGTTGCAGTAACATTGCAATTCCTATCTGACAGCGACCGTCGTAGATAAGAGAATTCGAAAAGCGTTGTTTCGATAAAAAAATAACTGCAACTTCATTTCTTTAGTTACTTGAATTGGCCCACAGTACTTATAAATTCTATGGTATGAACATTTTTTAAATTACATATTATTGTCATTGGGAAATCTGTCTTCAACACATAGGTTTGATGTAGGTCGCCACAATCCGCCACTTGAAAACTTCAAATCGGTCTGCTGGGGCTTACTCATCACATTAAGAAATACAAAGAGCTAATAACACAAGTATAAAAGAGATTCCAATACACCAAGTTGTATTATTGTATAGTATTAATCTCGGACGAATAAAAATGGCGGACAAAATTTCGCTAAGAAAAGATTGAAGAACTTCATTTTCTCCTAAACCCACTATAATTTCGACAGCATTTTAAGACACCAGATATATATTGTTATTTTATTTGTGACACTACGACAGTGACTGCCGTCACACGTGATTTGTTGTGTAATCGCGGCTTTTTGTCTTACTATGGTCACAGAGTAAGGATCTATGGTTGTGAATGAGTGCGTGCCAGCCCGTACTTTAAAGCGAGCCGTCTTTCTATGGGTGCTTCACTTACTGTTTAGCGAGATTCCGTCCGCCTTTTTTATTCGTCCAAGGTATATCGATTGGATAGGCGTTTAAGCTTTTCGATCTATTAAGCCACACGTCGACCTGTTTTTATTGTAGGCATCGTACGGATCACATTAAACGAATCCGTATAGCGTTTAGTGCGTCCACCTACCCGCAGCGTACGGATTGCCAACGAATTTCTATGACAAATCGGATTTTCAATATCGTCATTCGGATTCCAATGACGTCATCCGTACAATGCGTAATACAATGCGATCCGTCTGATGCGTACGATACCGATAGGTGGACGCGTGCCTTAATAGGTGCTGATAGTCAAAATCGCAATGACGTCGTCGCACAGAAATGGACCAGGGGGGAGGGCAAGATGATAGATAGAGGATATGATATATAAATATTGTATTGTATTTATTATGTTTATTGTAGGTATCTTATTTTATGTAGTTATGTTATAGATTTATGTATAATATTTATGTTATGTAGTATATGTATTATATTATGTTGTTACACTGCGTACTACCCCTCTCTTTACTTGTCCATATTGTTCATCCTAAGGTTGTCTGGAAGAAATCGCCTTGAGCGATAAGACCGCCCATTGTACAGTCTAATAAAGCAATTTTTTTTTTATATAATAGGATGGCGATACGAGCTAAAGGCCCACCTGATGTTAAGCGGTTACCTTTGCCCATGACAACTTCAATACCACCTAGGCTGTTGCCTAAATGGTACCGCAAGTTGGTTCGCCAAACTGAGACATGAAGATGGAAAGTCTCATGTGATTGTAATTAGTATACAGGGTCGCCATAAATAGATGAAAATTTCTCAGGATGTTATTATAGAATGGTATGATTTGGGTTTTGTATAAATACAGTTTAACTTTGTCCGTTATTAAATGATATTTAAAACATCCATAATCTTCTGAGAAAACTTCATTTATATCTCTCTACCCTGCATACTAATTGCTTTGTTAAACTGTACATGTGTTCTATAAAAGTCATATATGTTGCTTTTTTGTTTTGTGTACAATAAAGAGTATTTGTATTGTATTGTATATGAATTGTAGGTAAAATATAGAAAATAAATATTTTTAACTATACTTCAACAGAGCAAAATAATTATAATTATATGGAATCTTATTGACATTCGTCATGCAATAGGATTCGAGGTGTACGTGGTTCAGATTGCATCGCGCGGGAATAAAAAATTGGACAATAAATGACTTGGATTTGATAAAAAGCTGCTGTCTCCCCTGCCCCCCTTGGCGATGCCCTTCCAAAGTCAGCTTATCTATCATCAAACCTAAATGATCCTCAGAATTCTTAGATAGCCGTGTCAGAAGAATGATAAACTTACTCGTATATAGATAAGTTCCAAGCCAGAATGTTGTCAAGCCATCCTCTTTTCTTATTGCGTCGCGGCCGAGAGATTGAAATGCTTTCATTCTTGCTGCAACAATGCATTAAACCGTAACTACATAAATTATTTTCTCTACGAAGGAAACGAAAGATTCTTAGTCATAGTATAGTATAGTATAGTATAGTATAGTATATAATCTTTATTGTGTCAACAGTGGTACAGTCAACAAATCGGAATCATGACCCACGATAAGCTTAATATCCTACAGACATTCTAATACAAATAGGTTGAATTTCGCTTAAACAGATATTTCCCTGGCAACAGACTTGTTATCAATCTTGTTAGCTATTGACAGTGACAGCTAGTTTACCAATAAAATTATTTTTCTAATTTTTTTTCTTGATGTTTATCTCCAAAAGTATTGTTTGACACAAAGACATTTCTATACTGACGTAAGTATAATACCTTTATGGTTTGACACTACGAATAAAGAAGCTACTTACAGTATGTAGGTTCTTTCCTCGTAGGTTTGACACCATTTCGTACTTGACATTTTATTAATAGTCATTTTTATTTTATTAACGTTCTGTAATCGAAAAAGTTTGTATAGGTTTCTTAAAAAATATAGTTGTTTGTAGGAAAACCACGTGAAACGACAGCTTATTCGAAATTCAAAACATTATTCCTGATTTATCAAAAACATAATTTCCAATCCAATTATAAATCTATTGCATGGATAACAAAGCTCAAAACGGCACAGATCTCTGACCGTTTTAATGCAGTTTCTGTAATATTCAAAATGTCCTAAGTGCAGCATAGAAGATAACTTTACTGTTTTGACGATTTCAAACGAATTATCAGTTGAGTGGGTCATGATTCCGATTTGTTGACTGTACATATTCTTGCCTTATACAGGGTAATTTTTATAAATACTATAAACACTTTAAGGGTATACTTTGCGTAACACATCATTTACCATAATAGTCTCATAAGACAAATTCAGAAATCGGGAAAAAAACTGCAGTTCCATACAGTCATCGATGAAATCCTCTAATGGTGGGTATAAATACATACATGACCAGCCCATTACTGTCCCACTGCTGGGCACGGGCCTCTTCTCAGTATGAGAAGGCTAAGGCCTTAGTCCACCACGCTGGCCTAGTGCTGGTTGGCGGACTACACACACCATTGAGAACTGAATGGTAGGTATAAGAAAGATAAATAAATAAAATGAATTTCGCTCGACAAAATGTATAGAATGGCCGTTTTTTTTTTTTGGGATTTCAGGTTTTTATTATTATTCAGATGGAACAGCAAATAACTACAATATAAAAAATAACGAAAATAATACATAATTACTATAAAACAATACTGACGCCCACAGCCATAGAATATAATCTAACGACCCACAAAGATGTTCATAGATGGACTGTAGTACATCTTACATACAACTTGCATCTAGTAAAATAATTTAATCACTAGCTTAATATTTATGTATTGATAAAACTTAAATTGCTAAACGATAAAACTTAAATTGCTAAATGATTTAGCCAATGAGCTTTTTTTTCACTTTCGCTAATTTATATCTTTAGAATAAGACAACGTTTAACCGGATTAAATCGCGTATATTATTTACGCGATTAAAAATTATTTATTATAATCGCGTGTATATTTTTTTTTTAATTTACGTGAAAAATTTAATCCGGTTAAACTTTGTTTTATTATAATGTGTAGTGATCGCGAAAACCTAAGAAGTTATTATATCTTTAGATTTCTCTTCGCATGCGTAAATGCGTTAAAAATAATATAATAATTATGTTTGCCATGTTTTTAAATTCAAATAAATTTGCAATGATTTAAGCTGAAAATAAGAAAGAACATAACATAACATCACGCCTGTATTTCCCCGAAGGGGTAGGCAGAGGTGTAATGGTACACCCACATTTCGCCAGTTATGTTATAGTTCCATGTAATAGGGGGCGAGCCTATTGCCATTGACCGGGCACAAATCTAGACACCGGGCTGCTACTGAGAATTTCCTAATGAAAAAACCCAATAACACTTTGCCCGACCCGGGAATCGAACCCATTACCTCATGCTCAGCAGTCGCGCTTGCAACCACTAGACCAACGAGGCAGTCGAAATAAAGAAATAAGAAAGAAACACAAAACATAAAATCAAAATCAAATGGTTTTTAATTTCAAATAAACCTAATTACAGGCACTTTTGAAACGTCAGGCTCTATTTGCACGGTTCCAAATTGTGGGTCCTATGGAGAAGAACCGGCAAGAAACTCCATGGATGAAACAAGAGTTTATAAGTGAGAATATTGCTTTTAGAAATAAACGTAAAAAGAGTTGCCATAGTATGTAGGAAACTTTTTTTTTTTTTTTTTGGCGTGGGGAAATCCTCATGGACGCTCTCCGCCCGGGGTAGGTGGAGCCAGTGTCGGACTCTTACCGACTAAAACCACCACGGTGTTCCTTCAACTACCTTAGCCGGGGGCGTGGGAACCCGTGAGTATTCACACAACCACCCCCGACAGGTCCTGGCCCGCCACAAGCAGGCGAGCCCCTTCTCCCCGTGCGGCCTTACGTTGGCCGCACCCTCCTTTGTGGCGCACACGGAACACTGCACGCCACCTCACCTCATGGGCCTTTACCAGCTGCGCCAACTACGCCGGCTGTGCCGGCTACGCCAGCTGCTGGTCGGGCAGCAGACTACCCCGAGTCTGCTGCTCGCAGGCCCTACCTCCCGTAATATTTTATAGAGGTTTTCTTCCTCGCGGTCCGGGCGGTGAAGCCAAGACCCTCGGTCCCAAGAGGCGCGAGAACACTACTCAGCGGGCACTCCTGGGGTTACGAGATCGACGGGGGCAGGGAAAGACAGTCCCCCCGCTGCCTGCCCAGTGACAGGGTGAGTGCACACCGGGCCCGCCCCTGCTCCTCCACTGTGCCCTCTGCTGATATCAGAGGGATACGTGGAGCAACTCCCTACTGGCCCAGAACGGGCCCCTCCCGCGCCAGAATATTCGCCACAGGCAATAAAATCCCCCGAAGGTTAATCCCTCGGCAGGATTTTATTGCCCATGCCCAGGATGCACCGGCCAAACAACTGCCGATCCCTCCAGACGTGTCCAGAAGGACAAGCAGCCGTCAGGCACACGTGGAGGTTTTCTAGCCAGCACCCCATAGTATGTAGGAGCTGCCCTGTCCCGACAGACGGCACCCGTTCATATTCTATTAAGACCAACAATTTGTGTACTTACTGTGATTGTCGCCAATAAACAAATAACTGTGGCCTACAAAAGGTAAGGCTAGTATTCCAGAATTTAGTTGTTTTCCTAGCTTAAAAATATTTCTTTTAATCCAGCGTCGGTACGATAACAAAATAATGGCGATTAGTATCAGCGATTCCACCAACATATTCGAGTGTTGTTTGTTTCACTGTATTCCGATAACTTCAAAAGATGTTTTCGATACGGCAATTTTATATTGACGCAACTATTTACGAGATTATACAGGATGTGGCGTCGCAGTGCTAGACAAGGAAAAATAGTTTAAATATTTAATTTAATTTAATTAAAGTAGACTCATTGAATTTTTTTAATACTACGTTCAATGATTTTTCAAAATTGTCGTCCCCAAGCCGGGGAGGACCAGCATGAACGGAAAAATATCACCAATTAATACGGTAAATAATAAGTAAATCTCTCCAATAAACATTGTGTCTTAGATTGAAGGAAAATTATGAAATTTTACATGTGAGGTACCTATATTTCAATAAAATAACACCAAGGCAGCAAATACTCAAAAAACACCTTATTTTATGAACTAACTCTCTTTAATAAAGATGCTTTGTTTATTAGAGAGATTTGACCCTATCGATATCTATCAACAGGGGGGGCTTTTATCCATGTTGACAATCTACAATCGTCAACGCTATAGAAAACAATTAAAATGTATGGGAATGACATATCTCAACGAATGACTTTTTCGT
Source organism: Asteroscopus sphinx (assembly GCA_949699075.1). Taxonomy (NCBI): domain Eukaryota; kingdom Metazoa; phylum Arthropoda; class Insecta; order Lepidoptera; family Noctuidae; genus Asteroscopus; species Asteroscopus sphinx. The sequence continues at coordinate 2,180,333 of OX453006.1, forward strand.
TGTGATATATCATTCCCATAGCAAGCAAAATGCTTGTTTTCTATTACGTTGACGATTGTTGATTGTCAACTTGTCTAGGGGGGCAGAAGTCATAAAATACAGGATGTCACGTGTTTACACTTATTGATAGATATGTAATATAGAAGTAATAGTTAATAATGAATAATAGTAGTTTATTAATAATTCATAATGTTCAAATTAATAAGAGTTAAGTTAATAATACATAGTTTATAACTTGTACGACGTAAAGGCAAAACATGACTGATATTTATAATGAATTTTACCATCTTGCATGCCCTGTGTGTGTATACTCATGTTTTGAACAAATAAATGATCTTGTATCTTGTATCTACACAATTGTGTTACGGCCAAAATTAATATCCGATCTATCCACGATGTGCCCTACTAGAGATAGGAATTTGACATAAGCTCCATACAAAATATGTCAAATTCCTATCTCCAGTAGGGTAAATCGTGGATAGATTGGATATTAATTTTGGCCGTTAGTCCAGTTCCCGGCTCAGGCAAGAGATTTTTTGTAATCTGTAAATACAGAATAACTTTTTGAAGAAAACAAAATCTCCTTATGTCTGTGTTGCAGAAGTCTAAGAATTATGTAACCAACATGAAAAGTATTTCCCCTCCATGAAGCATTGCGATGGGACATCCTGTATAGAATTTTAATTTTTAAACGCATGAATTGATTTATCATTTAATTGATTTGTTTGGTCTACAACATAATAGGATGAGACGTCTTAAGATAAATACGGAGCAGGGGTGCTGACCAGAAAACCTCCACGTGTGTCTGACGGCTGCTTGTCCCTCTGGATACGTCTGGTGGGAACGGCAGTTGTTAGGCCGGTGCATCCTGGGTGCAGGCAATGGAATCCTTTCGAGGGATTAACCCTCGGGGGATCTTATTGCCTGTGGCGAATATTCTGGTACGGGACCCTCATGTTGGCCAATGGGGAGTTACTCCACGTGTCCCTCTGATGCCAGCAGAGGGCACAGTGGAGGAGCAGGGGCGGGCCCGGTGTGCACTCACCCTTCCACTGGGCAGGCAGTGGGGGGATTGTCCTTCCCTGCCCCCGTCGATCTCGTAGTGCCCGCTGAGTAGTTTTCTTGCGCCTCTTGGGACCGAGGGTCTTGGCTTTACCGCCCAGATCGCGAGGAAGAAAACCTCTATAAAAAAATACGGGAGGATGGGGCCTGCGAGCAGCAGACTCGGGGTAGTCTGCAGCCCGACCAGCAGCTAGCGTAGCTGGCATAGCTGGTAAAGGCCCTTGAGGTGAGGTGGCGTACAGTGTTCCGTGTGCGCCACCTGTCGGGGGTGGTTGTGTGAATACTAACGGGTTCCCATGCCCCCGGCTAAGGTAGTTGAAGGAACACCGTGGTGGTTTTAGTCGACACTGGCTCCGCCTACCCCGGGCGGAGTGCGTCCATGAGGATTTCCCCACGGAAAAAAAAAAGGATAAATACAGAGCAACCCAGAAGAACGCAGATACTGATGATTTTTCGCTCGCAAGTATGCTGGAAGAAATTTCTTAAAGAAATAAGCAATGCCTTTGTATTTTATTATTATTTATCTGTGTGTGCATAAATTTAATAAATAAATAAATAAGAACGTATAGAAAAAATATTACAATAAATAGGAACTGCATAGGTACCTACCTTGTTCGTTTTTAGAAATTCGTAGTATTGTCGTATAGTTGGTTATCGCAACACAGATAGGTATAGGCTAAGCGGAACAGAAAAGGAGTCCTTGACCAGAAAATCTCCTCGAGTGTCTGATGGCTGCTGGTCCTTCTCGATACGTCTAGAAGGAACAGCAGTATGTTGGGCCGGTGCACCCTGGGCACGGGCTATAACTCGTCTTCCGAGGGCCTTATTGTCCATGGCGAAAAGTCCGTAGTTATGAAAAACAGATAATCTTGAGTAATATACTTTGGAGCAACAAACATTTTATAGGTATTATATAACAATAATAATAAACCATTTATTTCACATAAATGATGTACAATAAACACTTACAAAGAGATACTTACTTATAAAGAGTCGTATACTCTAAGCCAGAGCTATTGAAGGAGGTCGACAAGTTCTATAGACAGTTATGCACGTCCACCCGGAAACCCGTTGCAAATCGGTCTAACGACCCAACAGCTCGATTGACCCGACACTCTAACGAAGATATCCCGGACGTCAGCCTGTACGAGATTAGGATGGCTCTGAAGCAGCTCAAAAACAACAAGGCACCGGGTGATGACGGAATTACGGCCGAACTCCTGAAGGCGGGTGGAAAACCGATCCTTAAGGCCCTTCAGAAGCTGTTTGATTCCGTCATTCTCGGGAAGAACGCCACAGGCATGGAGCAGAGGTGTGGTGGTACTTTTCTTCAAAAAGGGCGATAATGCTCTACTGAAGAATTATAGGCCCATCTGACTTCTGAGCCATGTCTACAAGCTGTTTTCGAGAGTCATTACGAACCGTCTTTCGCGCAGGATTGACGACTTCCAGCCTCCCGAACAAGCCGGATTCCGAAAAGGCTTTATCACCGTAGACCACATACATACGCTGCGGCAGGTTATACAGAAGACCGAAGAGTATAACTTGCCTCTTTGTTTAGCGTTTGTGGACTACGAGAAAGCCTTCGATTCGATCGAGACTTGGGCTGTACTACAGTCATATATGTATGTATATAATTCTTCTCTACGTGTGTTTGTCACTCAAATCCTCCTAAACGGCTGGGCCGATTTAGATGAAATTTTGTGTGTATATTTCAATGGGTTCCTGGATGGTCTGAAAATGTCGGTATGACACTGATCTTCTCCAAAACGGCAGGGACGATTTTAATGATATGGGGCGCTGTTTTTCCGGGCAGGACGACTAGTAATTATACATGCTGAAATTTGAATCGCTTATTTCCCGAAAAGGAGTCATTGTACTCATCATTATGAACAACTTTTACTATGGGACCTACACTGAAATCGCGAAAAAATAATCAGTTGGTCCCTACATTTGTGTTCACTTAAATCGATAAAATGTAGGGAAGACTTTATTATTTTTTCGTCATTTCAGGGTTGGTCCCATAGTAAAAGTTGTTCATAATGATGAGTACAATGACTCCTTTTCGGAAAATAAGCGATTCAAATTTCAGCATGTATATTGTAACGCGATCTTATTTAAAAGTAAAACTAGTATATTATTTATAGATACATTTTCATTAAACTGACGAAAATTCCAGCAGTTTTACAAAAACAATAACATAGTTAATGAAATTATGATGTACAGTTGACCTTATGTCAGTGGTAATAGTTTGACCTTGACAGCGTAAGCTGTAAGGGTTTTCGTAATTCAAGTGTTAGGCCTGACAACGTGAGATTAACTGTACGTGCTGTGTACCTACTAGGAACGTAAATCATACTTTTTATCGCGCTTACACGATTCTAGGGACTTGACAGAAATACAGATAGGTACGTCATCCCCCTCCCCGTTATTACCAAAAGTTCTGAGAGTAAAGACTGAGTGGGCATTCTCCTTTGTTTGTGGTGGCTAGTGGATTTTTCTCATATTGGAATGAAAAGGAGGCCGTGTCTGCCTGTCCACCACACTGGTTGATAAGGGTTGACGGATTTCATTCCCCATCATGAACTAAATTTTTTTGGAAGCTTCTTAGGTATTCGAGTATCCTCACGTTGATTTTGTTAATTAAGTTCTGATACATGAATTCGAAATAAGATTCTCCTGCATAAAACGAAAGCTTTCAACCGACTATCCAGTTAATTTTTTGGCGAAAGACAAAATACAAAAAAAAATATAAAAAAAATACGCGTAATTGAGATAACTGTAAACCTCATAAAGGGTCATTTTTATCATCAGTATGAACAACTTTTACTATGGGAGCAATCCAGAACTAATGAAAAAAAAACAGCTGTTGCCTACATTTTGTCGAGTTATGTGATTCGCATTTATGTTCGCATAGTGCGAAAATAAATGCGAATTAAGTTGTACATTGTACTCATCATAAGTTGTTCATTATGATGAGTACAATGACCCCACAAGAGGTTTTCAGTTATTTGAATAACACGTTGTAGGTATAAGTACAGTGCAATTAAGAGCAGAGCTAGAGATCCTTAGACTGTAAAAAGTATATAAGTATTATATCCATTGTCTAGTACCCATAGCACAAGCTCTGCTTGGTTTGGGGCTAGATGGTGTAAAAATGTCCCAAAAATATTTATTTATTAATTTATTTACTGTGGTATATGTATGTATATTTCTAATATAAAAATATGTGCAACTTCTGCATCTAGCTTTTAATTAAAATATATAAATAGTTGAAATGATATTTACCAGGTAGGTACCTATATTATATTCAAACAACAGATCACAGAAATCAATTAAATTAATATGCGTTTAATTGAATTATGACTGAAAACCGGTCTGATGAATCGATCAACAATAGTTATAACTTATTATAAATGTAAAATAAAATGAATTTTGTTTTGTATTATTTGGCTGGTGTGATTATCAAATTACACGCTTAAAAATTGTGATTAATTATTTAATTTTGAATTCGTTAGATTCTTATGTAAGTACCTATAATTATGTATTTTTTCATGTTATCCATTCCAATAACCTGAGGTGTGATAAATAATAAACAGAGAATTACTACTGCCAACAAACACACTAAGACACAATATTAATAATAACAATAGCGCCAGACCCCTAGGGTTATATGCTCGGGGGTGGAAGTGCTCAATGGCATAACAAGGAAACCCATACCGGATCTTTTAGATTCGCGATGGCGAAACCGGGGCCACACCTTTGCACACCCTTAGCCTCTTACACCGTTGTTGCCCCCCACGGAATACTTATTTCCTCTATGTTGCCCCCTGTTGCCTGTACTGGTGGCTTTTTAGGGGACCCAGCTAATGAGTTATCAAGTCACCGTCTGCGAACAGCATTTATGATTTAATGTTGAAAGGTAGACGCCATTTTCTTTTGGCTAAAGTAGTTTAACTACCCACAAAACAACCATTTATTTTCATAGCCTAAATGATTTTATAATTATTATGTTCCGGTATTTATAAACACGTATATCCGGTATTAAATACAGTACCGACCCCGGGAATGCACTTTGTTAAACTGTGAATAGTATCGTAGGATTCCACGAGACAGCCTTGTCCTAGTGTGGAATCCACAAGTTAATTGTTTCCTTATGTAATACCTACTACTTATACCTGTAATGTACCTCTTAAGGAAATGTAAAAATACAGTTATTTTTGGCAAATAAATGATCTAATCTATAATCTTATCTTATCTTATTTATAACGTTCCGTGTGGTGCCAGACGTAAAGAATTGCATCACCCTATCTCTTCTCATGGGTGTCGTAAAAGGCGATTAAGGGATTCACCAGAGGATGGGCAGCAGCGTTCTCTGAGTATTTAACCAACCGACTGCGATCGCCAAACCGCCAGCCAAGCGTGGCGATTATGGCATATACTTGGAGGAGGCCTATGTTCAGTTTCTGTTTTCGTTGGTTAAATTTATTGTTAAAAAGTTTTATTTTTAATATAGTCACAGATATCCTTTTCCTGAGTTTCTTTATCTAGTTCCGACATACACAGCGGTATTTTTGATGGAGCGAAACAATGACAAGAGCGAAACAAGGTCTCAGCAGAGACATGACATTTACCGTTGGTAGTACGGTAAATGTCATGTCTCTGGGTCTCAGAGATTACTAGGCCGCTCAGCAGCTGTCTGTCTATCAGAACCAAAGAAATTTGTATACTGACGTAAGTATAATAATTTTATGGTCAGAACCTAATAAATTCTAAACCAATAAGATAATTACTTTTCCCCAACTTACTCGGAAATTGCTAAGAAATAATTCAAATTAAAATGTTTTTTATTAGAAATAAATGTAATTACAGGCACTTTTGACACATCAGGCTCTAGTTGCACGGTTCCAAATTGTGGGTCCTATGCAGAAGAACCGGCAAGAAACTCCATGGATATTTTTTTTTAAATAAATTATTGTTAATTATATCAAATTCATTCTAATAATGTTAGCTCCCTGGGGTTGCGGTTGCTCTATGAATGTTAGTATAATGTAGGTTAGAGTCAGAAATAAACAGAGTTTAAAAGTGAGAATATTGCCTTTAAAAATAAACCTAAAGAGAGTTGCCATAGTATATGAGCTGACCTGTCCCGACAGACGGGACCTGATCCGATAGACGGCACCCGTTCACAAACATGACGCGAGCATCAGCCAGTCAGTAACTTTTTTTTATTTATTTTTTTATACATTTATTTATCACAATCACCACTATAGGACACTCCTAATGCGGTAGTGTGATCCTTAAGTATGCCAAACATAACACATACAATGACCCGACACTAACGCCACCATCAGCATGACATTTAAGTGAGCATGACAAACTCATACTGCTAGACAACAAATAGGCAGAATATATAGAATTACAATGATGATAGATGATGATGATGATGATAGATGTAGTGACAAAGATTGAGAAAGGTATGTTAAGATGGTTTGGACATATAGAGAGGATGGACGAGAGGAGATTGACGAAACAAGTATACGAAGCGAGTGTGGATGGAAGAGCTGGAAGGGGACGACCTCGGCGAACGTATCGCGATCAAATCGCGGATGTTCTCAAAAAATGCCAGGTTAAGAGTTCTCTAAACCGACGAGCATGCATGACGAGGTTAATGGACGTAGATGAAGCGAAAGAGGTGTGTCAGGATCGTAGCAGGTGGAAATCCATAGTCTCTGCCTACCCCAATGGGAAACAGGCGTGATAATATGTATGTATGTATATAGAATTACTATAAAAACCATATAAAAACATGAATGGCCACATGATACCTACATTTTACATTTTAATCGCCTATTAAGTATTAACATTTAAAATGGTTTTTCGATCGGTCCGGTAGGGGCCAGTTTTCAGAAATAGTGTGAATTCGCTTTATCTACGGAAGTTTTAGGAGTATCAAAATAACAACATATTTTCTGCAACAAACTAATATTATAATATAATGATGAATACATGTGTTAATTTTCTTTTTTAAATATTGGTAACCTAGAATTAACATTAAAATAAAGACAACATCATCGTAACAACAACAACATCGATTTATTGAATTGTAACTGAAGTGATTATGTTTCAAACACAATGTAAAAATTGGTTCTGAATAAATAAATTGAATTGAATTAATGCTTATTTCCACATTTTCTTCATAAACTTCGCAACGCTTCATATTAAGACGCTGACAACAGCCAAACACCCCAAATAGGCTTCTTTTAAAAACATTTTTAGCTGTAGCTATTCAGTTTGTGGCAGTGAAAGTGAAAAAATATATGTTAATCTTAATCGTATTTTCTAAAACTGTATTGTGCCCAAAACACGTTTTCTTGATGTTTTCTCGATAGAAAAGAATTGTAAACTAACCTCTTAAAACATGCTTTAAAGCAAACAATCTATTATTTACCACATATTATAAATGAAATTAAGAAAACATTTAAGAAAGACAATAATCTAAAACACTATTGTTTCTGTTTTTCAAATAAGCTTTTAATTTTTTATTAAAAAAATATGTTGTTAATTTTCATTCAAGTTGAGCGATGCACCCGACGTCCCTCCGCTCGTTGCTTCTCTTTCTTTTCTGTACAAAACGACAGTGACCGCAGAGGTCTGATTTTTTAGGTGTTGTCAGCGTCTTAAGTGAAAAGTATTAAGTAATTTATCTTTTAACAATAATTGTTTACGGCAAAATAACATGGAAGAAGAACTTATAATGGCTTTATTGTCAATTATCACAACTTCAGCATAAAAACTAAAGCAGTTATTGTTCTGAGAGCATAACTGATCACATGTGCAACATCTTAGGTACCTGCTTGACTGTGACAAATCGGTACTCCCATATTTAAAAAAAAATCCTCATAATATTTTGGGGACATTAGGTCGTTTGTCGTTATTATATAAAAATTATGTCGTTTGTTTTATGGCAACTCATTTATGTTTAAGCTAAGCTGTTACTCGAATGAAGAAACGTATTTCCTATAATATCTGTAATTGTCATGTAAAAGTTAACATTTTTACTGTTACTTTTAGTTGTTTTGAAGAAACTGGCCGTAAGAGGTTTGTTGAAAGTAGTTATGTATAAAATTCGCTCACCCTGACTGCACGTGGTCAGACTTTGTCCTACCACTAGAGTTTTTATAAATTCGTGAAGCTAGAAGTTTGTCATGGAGCTCCTGAGTGCAACGAGTGCACGAGGATAGCGAAGCGAGGGGGGAGGTGGCGAGCGTAGCGAGCCGCTGACCTCTCGAGCGTAGCTGTGGTCGAGTGTACGAGGGAAGCGAAGGGTTGACAAAGCAAGTCTTCTGGCGGAGCAAATTCAGAAACACTTGCAAATGCTTGGAATAGGGTTTTTACACTATTTTTTTACACTTACACCTAATTTAGGTCTGACTAGTCAAACCCCGATTTTATCAAAGCGAGTCCGGCGTTTGACTGTCCAAGTTGGCTTACTTGGACAGTTTGGAGCTATTTGGCGATTCCCATGCAATGCAATTACAGCGATCTTTGAACGATCATTTTACAGCACCATCTAGTCCGAAACTAAACAGAGCTTGTACTATGGTTACTAGACAATGGATATAATACTTAAATACTTTATTTTGTAAATTTATACTTATAATACATAAGAAACACAATTTCATATCAAATGTTTAAAAAAAATCTGCTCCTGATTCGAGCGATGCCTACGAAGATAATACTGAGCGTCCATCGTATTCATTCGATTTGTATTTTTTATGTATTAATAAATACATAAAAAACCGGTAATTCACAATACAATACAATACAAATCCTCTTTATTGCACAACAAGATTACATTAATTTCTTAAATAACTACTTATGCGCTAGTGTGTAATTCACCGGTCTGAGGAGTTGGCTGATCTTTCTTTGGGGCTTGAAATAGGTTTTGATAGAAGCACGCTTCAAGAGAGGATGATGAGATGCTCCGTGAGGTTATTGAAATTAAAAAACATCCTAATTTTAATAGAGAAGATGGTTGGCAGCTACCACCTGTTTGGAACCCAGTCCTAAAAATAATCAAGTCCCAAACAGCACGCAACACTGTAAAAGATAATGATATTGTGAGTGATTACTGCGTGCACCGAAACGATATTAATTAATAATATTGTACGGTAGATTAAAATAATTTTTTAGAAATATTTGTAAAGACGCTTGTCATCTTAGTCTACCTGCGACCACGAAATGCTGCAATGCTTTCGAAACGTCAGGGAAACCAATTTAAATAATATACGCGATTTAATCCGGTTAAACTTTGTTTTATTATAATGTGTAGTGATCGCGAAAACCTAAGAAGTTATTATAGTTTTAGATTTGACATTTCTTGTATTCTGGGATAATTAAAAATATGGTATGTGTTTGTAGTTTATTTCTTTTTCTAATAGTATTTCGAATTTGTTTACAACATAGGTATTTTGCAACTTGTTTTTGTTAAATTTATTAAATGAATGCATGTTATTTATTTCTATCTTATTGGTAGTAGAATAAAGGGCATATTTATTTTATTTTAATATATAACTGAGTTCATTTTCAATGCACCTCGAAGGTCGTATAATGCACGAGATCTGTGTTTTTTTTTAACAGTTCTGTAACATACATTCCAGTTTTAAGACAGAAAAGTATGCAATATTAGAAACAAGTTTTTTTTTATTATACTAGCGAGGTTTTATAAGTACACACTTATATAAATTAGGTGTTTTTCGGTACACGATATTTATTATTATAAAGAACAAGAATAGCGTGCGGGTGATTTGGCGCGGATGAAAATTAGATACTGTTGAATAACTGCAACCGTATACCCACCTAGCCCCATCAAAAGAGCCCAAAATCTCAAGCACTTCAAACAAAACCGCATCAGCGCCCCCTGGTGGTTTGTCACAATCAAATTATCTAAGAATCATTGCAAATAAATCTCAAGCAGTTAAAAAAACCGCATCTAAATCGGCCAAGCCATCTCGGGGAAAATGCGTTAAAACTCATTTTAACGAGTGAAAAATATTTATTGCAACGCCCCCTGGCGAGTTAACATGATAACACTTATCTAAGTACCATCGCCAATGAATCACAAACCCTTTACAGAAAACCGTATCCAAATCGGACAAACAGTTTTGGAGATAAATGGGAACATTCGTTTGCACACACAAACAAACAAACAAACAACCACTTACCTTAAACGCATACACCTCCGTTCCGTCGTGGGTAAAAATAAGGCACACATCTGCTGTGGTGTGACAGAACCCTTGCTGCGTGAGTCCGCTTCGCACTTTAGCTTACTGCAGGTATAACTATTAGTTTTTATTTATTTTTATTGGGCTTGAGTTTGCCCGCCACCTCACCTGATGTTATTTGTGTGTTTTTATTGATTATTTTTAATAGATGGTAATAACTTAATAACTGGTATATAAGATATAAGCGCTTTGACGCATATCACAACATATTAGATTGCATGAGGCCGACAGAGCCATGCTGTGGTTACTCATTACCCTCGTCGTGCTTCTCTGGCTGGCGGTCAGACGGTATAAGCTTCACAAAATAATACAAGTGTCTAACAAAATAAAATGTGATATAAAAAGTTATCCTTTAATAGGCCATTCGTATATATTTATGGGTAATGGCACGAGTGAGTAATATTTATTTAAATAATAATTAGGTAGGTATGAAAGCTACTTAAAAAAAAAGTTAAAAACAGACTTCAAAAGAATAAAATAATTTGTGTGAAACCGTTTTTTTTTTAGTATCGGATGGCGAAACGATCTAAACAGTTATGACAGGAGTGGCCTTGATTCGGTTTGATTTAAGTAAATGTTGGCACTGACTTCCTCAAGTCGGTTTTTACTTTTTTTTAAAGTTAATTTAATTTTTCTATTTTGAGTTGCACAAACAAAATAGTTGACTTGTTGATGAAAACACCAAACTCGCTATATGCCTATAATATTTGAGGAGTTCCCTCAATTCCTCATGGATCCCAAAATCAAAAAATTATAATCACATTATACTCGAAATAATTTTAAAAGAGATTTTTCACAAAGGTCTATCAATGTGGAAGATTATAAGTTTCTACATTGCATAGTTTAGAAATAGCAGGGGGGGGACACATTGCACTTTGGCGGGCTATATTTCGCAGATGGTACACTTGATAAAAAAGTGGTGTATGAAACATTACCTTCATTTTAGTAGACCTATTCAATGATACCCCACACGAGGAGGTGCAGCGAAAAAAAAATTTTCATCCCTATTTCACATGTATGGACGCCACCCCTAAAATACGTAAACTAAAAACTAATTTTTTATTATTTTAAAATTGAGATCTATATGTAGACTATTTTTTAACAAAATTTCATTTACCAAATAAATAAATTCTATTATATTGTATTCTAAAAAAAATACAATTGAATTGAGAACCAGTCCCTTTTTTTTAAGTCTTTTAAAAATGGCATGAAAATAAAATGCAGTTAAATATAAAAAAATTACATCTGTAAACTAAAAGCTTTGGAGCCCTTCAATTAAAACCCTATTCAGTTACTATAAGAAATTGATCGCCTCTAAAAAATTATAATTAATAATTGAGAAAATTTATGACCTTGGAATTCATTACAGATCGCATGCAAGCATTACAGATCATTGGCCGCGAAGCCATAAAAAATGGCGGACTCACCAATGCGTGGTTAGCAGACCAATTTTATGTTAGTAAGTATGTTACTAATTGTTATTATGCCTTCATCCATATCATTCTTCGTACCCTCACGGTAAAAAAGAGCATACGATGAAAAATTTAGTTTTTCATGAGAGCAAAAATCTTTTTCATCCCCCCATCTCGGAAAGAGTATTTTTGCTCTTCGATATCTGAGTGCAAAAGCCGTTTTTATCCCCTAGAGGATAAAGAAAATTAAATTTAGAACATCGTGTGCACTAGGTTTGTGAATTCAAAACATCATTAAACCTATTTACTTCTCCCTCCATGGTGCCGAATTTATCATACAACCTTTTTTAATTTGTTAAAAACTCAGACTCGGAACCTTCTTGGTGTACCTACTTTTTTTTTATTTGCTTTGCGCGCGCCAGTTTCTTTTCACGTCATATTATTAAAACCTTAGGTTAAAAACAAGAAACTTGAAAACAAGTGAAAAACCTAAAATGCACAGGTCTATTAACAAAAATATTACCTACTCTCAACTGTAACTGTAGCAACGTTACTTTAAATTTTTCTTAATTAGGTATACTTATTTTTATTTTAGTTATTAACTTATTAAATACATTTTTAAATATTTGTTAGAAAAAGAAATAAAAACCGGCCAAGAGCATGTCGGGCTATGCTCAGTATTATAGGGTTCCTAATTACAAACGAATCAAATCGAATATTAATCATTGCTATATTAGTTTTTGCAAACAGCGCCACCTAGCGCTGAATTTAAGAAGCTAAATTTAAGAAGTGTGTCATATCAATATAACACAAAGTTACTTTTTGTGATTTTTTTAAAAAGGTAGTAACTAAAGGAGCATTATTTACTATGATCATTTTTCTCTAAGGTCAATGACCTATGAACTAGGACGTTTTAAGTATTTTGCAGTTTTCTCACTATAACTCGAAAATTTATAATCACATCATACCCGAAATAATTTTAAAATAGAGTTTTTATAAAGGTCTATCAATGTGGAAGATTATAAGTTTCTACGTAGCATAGCTTAAAAATGGCAGGAGGGGGACACATTGCAAGCGACTTTGGCGGGCTGTATTTCGCAGATGGTATACCTGATAAAAAATTTGTGTATGAAACATTACCTTAATTTTAGTAGACCTATTCAATGATACCCCACAAGAGGGGTGCAGCGAAAAAAAAAAATTTCATTTCCATTTCGCATGTATGGGAGCCACCCCTAAAATACGTAATCAAGATTATTTCATTCTTTTAGAATTGAGATCTATATCCAGACCATTTATTAACAAAATTTCATTTACTTATGTTTATAACTGTAGAAGTTATTAAGCTGTAAAGGATTTGGACAAACGGACAGACGGACAGACGGATGGACATGACGAAACTATAAAAATTCCTTGTAGGACTACGGAACCCTAAAAAAGAACATTTAAAAATGTAAAAAATTGTGTTCCACCGGCATCGGGCGCAGGGTCCAAGCTACCGGGTTATAGGCCCCAGAGACAGGAACCTCCACACAATACGTGCCGTGTCGAGGAAAACCGCCTTCTGAATCCGGCCCTTGACCCAGCCACCTAACGAGAGCCTCGGGTCGAGGCTCTTGGCTATGAGACCAACATGACTATTTTAGTTTATTATTAACATTTACGGTTTCCAAGATATATAGTAATTTTTATTATATGCTACCTTTTTTATTAATTGACATTGGCTGCCATTTTATAAATATAAGCGCTTATGTACTTTTATTCTTAAGTATATAAGCACTTCATCAACTCCGCCTATCGCAGTCCACTACTGGACATAGGCCTCTCCCAAGTTGCGCCACAACACTCGGTCCTCTGCCTTCCGCATCCAGTCCTCCCCAGCCACGTTCTTCAGGTCATCGATCCACTTGGCTGGGAGGCCCTACGCTGCATTTGCCGATTCACGGTCTCCACTCAAGGACTCGGCTGCTCCAGCGGCCATCGGTCCTTCGACAGACATGGCCAGCCCACTGCCACTTCAGCTTACTGATCCAACAAGCTGTGTCGGTCACTCCGGTTCTTCTCCGGATACTCTCGTTACGGAATTCATCCTTCAAATAAACTCCAAACATAGCTCGCCCCATAGCTCGCTGAGCGACTTTGAATTTGTGGATTAGCCCAACTGTCAGTGTCCACGTCTCGACACCGTTAGTCATGATAGGCAGGACGCAGTGGTTGAAGACCTTTGTCTTCAAACTTTGCGGTATAGGCGACGAGAAGACTCGGTGAAGTTTGCCAAATGTTGCCCAACCCAACAGGATCCTTCTGTCGGCTTCTTTCTTGAAATTGTGTCTACCAAGCTGAATTACCTGCTCTAGGTAGACGTATTCCGTTACAACTTCGAGAGCCGACCCTTCGACGAATATTGGCCTCGGCATGACATTCCTATTGAACATGATTTTGGTCTTGTCCAGATTCATGCCGAGACCGACACGCCGAGAGGCTCCGTAGCATTTTGCACAGTTTTTCCAGCGACACAGTCAAATCATCTTTATCAGTCGTCACCTCAGCCCTTCAACTGTCTCCGGCTGACGTACTAGCTGAACATTTTTTTAACTTTTTTCAGAATTTATAGTTTTTTTTTTGGTTTACCAGGAATTCAATAATAATTATTTCAATAATAATGATCCTGATATAATTATTCTTACATACATTTGCAGTTGTGGTTGATCCAGTGGATTTAGAAGTGATACTGAAATCTTCACTAGAAAAAGATGATGTCATGCGGTTTATGAGGAAATTCACGGGCAACGGGTCTATTTTTGCACCTGGTAAGGAATTCTATGTCTTTTGTGCTGGAACGAGATATACATACATTCCTTACGAGATATACAGGGTGTCAGGGAAACGCTTCCGAAAACGAAGGTAAGTGAAAGTGCTGGTGATTACGAAGTCTTTCGGCTGAAATGATGATGAATGATGGCACCAAAGAAGTAAGAAGTAGAACATCTTAGCTCATTGTATCATAATTACTATTACTAACATAATGTTATCAATAAAATTGCTCATTTAGTTTTTATTTTTATTTTTATTCAGTGGTATACATAACAAAAACATTCTAAAGATGTAAACGACATAAACTCATTAGAGTTTTACCGTACATCAGTATCATTGACTATAAAAAATTACAAATAGGTAAACAAAAATATAGTTAACAAGGTAGAATATTAAATAAGTACAATTTTAAATATACATTTGTTCGCCTTCTGGCATAACATGTTCACTCTTTATTATCTAAGGACTTTATAATATATTTTTGTACCTTTATTAAATAAATAAATAAAATGACTTATGATTTAATAAAAATTTGTGTGAAATTTGTGACTATTCCCGACATATTTCATATTACCAGGTAACTTCTTATTTTTCTCAGTACCAATATGGCGTCCTAGGCGTAAGGTCCTGGCTCCAGTTTTTACTCCCAAGAACCTGAACAGCTTCGTGAAGATATTCTCTTCTCAGAGCGATGTGATGTCAGACGAATTAGAAACAGTTGCGGGCAGAGGACCCTTTTCAGTGTGGAAGTACCTTACAAGCTACACTATGGATTCAGTTTGTGGTAAGTTGTATTACTACAACGTAGTATACTTCGTTCGAGCTGTTTTAAAGGACTACTGAGCTTCACAAACACTTGCATTCGTTTCTATTTAATTTCTCAGTCATTCACCTCATCGTCATTATTACGTATAGTTTACCACTACTACACCTTGGACACTCAATACAATATGAATGCTAGCGGCATCATCTACATACACAAGAGTAATCTTTAACTGTCTTGTTGTGTTGTTGTGTCTTCTTGTCGTTTGTTCGTATAAAGATGTATGTCTGTATACCAACGCACACACACGTATAGGTTAGGGATGCTCACCGCTCGTATTGCCGACTGGGTTCGAAGCACTTCTCAGTAGTTTTCAGAGATGGCGTGCTTGTATAGCGACTGGCGATTGATATCCATTGCAATATTGCAGTCCAATTGCCGTCAGACTGCGGCTGCGTGCGGGGCGCGGGCGAGAAATCTCAAATAGGCGGGGGGCAGTGAGTGGCCGTACTGTAAGTTAGTACTATAAGATATTCTGTGACTGAGCTTCACAATTTTTTTCAGTTTCTGCATTCGTTTCTATTTCACTATTTCTCAGATACTCAGTCATTAACCTCATCGTAATTATTACCTATAGTTTACTACTACCATCACTGTAACCATAAACCAAACAAACTACCATAACAAAAAAAGACTGGACCTGGTAGCATACAACACACGTACACTGCGGACTGACGAGAAGCTTGTCGAACTCGAGGAAGAATTGAGCAAGTTACGATGGGATATCGTAGGGTTATCTGAAGTGGGGTGCTGGCCAGAAAACCTCCACGTGTGCCTGACGGCTGCTTGTCTTTCTGGACACGTCTGGAGGGAACGGCAGCTGTTTGGCCGGTGCATCCTGGGCACAGGCAGTAAAATCCTTTCGAGGGATTAACCTTGGAGGGATTTTATTGCCTGTGGCGAATATTCTGGTGCGGGAGGGGCCCGTTCTGGGCCAGAGGGGAGTTGCTCCACGTGTCCCTCTGTTGCCAACAGAGGGCACAGTGGAGGAGCAGGGGCGGGCCCGGTGTGCACTCACCCTGCCACTGGGCAGGCAGCGGGGGGACTGTACTTCCCTGCCCCCATCGATCTCGTAACCCTAGGAGTGCCCGCCGAGTAGTGTTCTCGCGCCTCTTGGGACCGAGGGTCATGGCTTCACCACCCGGACCGCGAGGAAGAAAACCTCTATAAAAAATTACGGGAGGTAGGGCCTGCGAGCAGCAGACTCGGGGTAGTCTGCTGCTCGACCAGCAGCTGGCGTAGCTGGCAAAGCCGGCGTAGTTGGCGCAGCTGGTAAAGGCCCATGAGGTGAAGTGGCGTGCAGTGTTCCGTGTGCGCCACCGAGGAGGGTGCGGCCAGCGTTAGGCCGCACGGGGAGAAGGGGCTCGCCTGCTTGAGGCGGGCCAGGACCTTTCGGGGGTGGTTGTGTGAATACTCACGGGTTCCCACGCCCCCGGCTAAGGTAGTTGAAGGAACACCGTGGTGGTTTTAGTCGGTAAGAGTCCGACACTGGCTCCGCCTACCCCGGGCGGAGTGCGTCCATGAGGATTTCCCCACGGAGAAAAAAAAAAAAAAGAAAAAAAAAAGGGTTATCTGAAGTCCGAAGAGAGGGGGAGGACACAATAATCCTCAAATCCGGTAACTTGCTCTATTTCCGGGAGGGCGATCAACTTTCCCAGGGCGGTGTCGGGTTTATCGTCCACAAGTCTCTTGTGAACAACATAGTGAAGATCGAGAGTGTTTCGACCAGGGTGGCGTACCTTATACTCAGAATAACCGAAAGGGATTCGTTGAAGGTTATACAGGTATACGCCCCGACCTCGAATCACCCCGACGTTGAGGTGGAGACCATGTATGAGGATATCTCGAGAGCCATGCATGGCTCCAAAACTCACTTCACTGTTATCATGGGAGACTTCAACGCGAAATTGGGCAATCGCTACGATGATGGGCTGCGAGTGGGGCAATTTGGATATGGATATCGGAACCACCGGGGTCATCTACTGGCCGGCTTTATGGAGAAGGAGGGACTCTATATGATGAACTCTTTCTTCAGAAAGCGTGAGCACAGGAAGTGGACCTGGTTGGGCCCTGATGGTGTAACAAAAAATGAGATTGACTTCATTATGTCGACGAAGAAGCAAATATTCAATGATGTCTCTGTGATCAACGCGGTCAAAACCGGAAGCGATCACCGTTTGGTAAGAGGCACATTGAATCTGAACATCAAGCTGGAAGGGCTATGCTCGGAGTGTCCCTGCGTGATCGAATCAGAAATGAGGAGATTCGCAGGAGAACGAAAGTAACCGACATAGCCCGAAGAATTGCCAATCTTAAGTGGCAGTGGGCGGGGCACATTGCTCGCAGAACGGATGGCCGATAGGGCAGTAAAGTTCTGGAGTGGCGACCGCGTACTGGAAGGCGCAGCGTAGGTAGGCCCCCCACAAGGTGGACCGACGACCTGGTGAAGGTCGCGGGAATCCGCTGGATGCGGAAGGCACAGGACCGGTCGTTGTGGCGATGCTTGGGGGAGGCCTATGTCCAGCAGTGGACGTCTTTCGGCTGAAATGATGATGATGATCACTGTAAAAGTCCACCCTTGCCTTGTCTTGAATAATCCACAGTTACACTTGCAGGCGTAGCATGACCAGAGATTTATCTACGGAAGAATAGACAAAACTAAATTGTATAGAACTTTATCCGTCATTTATCTATTCTTTCGTAGACAAAACGCTTCTCTACGGTGGTCATGCTCCTGTGGGTTGTTATCGACTCAGGATGAATGTAATCTCTGGATATGCCTGCGTTTTCAAATATACATCCAGCGTGAGCGTGACAAATCATAATAAAGTACTATTCTCGTTCCACAGAAACTACTTTAGGCGTCAAATTCAAAGCTCAGAAGAACCCGGACGAACCATTTCTGAAGGCATTTGAGGAGATCTGCAGTTTGCTTGCTGCCCGTATGGTACAGCCCTGGTTGTATTCAGATGCTGTGTACAGACTGCTGCCTTACCACAGCAGTTTTGAGTCGTGCAAGAGTGTCATCTATGGTGTTATCGATAAGGTAATAGCGTCATCAGCCTGTCTATGTATAATTGCCGACTAAGTCCCTTGAACGAATCCTGATACATTACACGTACCTACGGCTGCCGTCGAACACTGAGCGCAAGCAATTTTAGCCTTAATGGTAGTTCATCGGAAAGTTTGCTGATAGTACCTCACGTACCGTAGTGTTTTATTTTATTTTATTTAGAAAGTCTACAGCGATACATATAAAAGGCTACAGAATAGGTCTATTAAAGTATAATTCTAATCATAGGTCTCCTTTTTTGACTGGGATAGGTATAAAATATGCGAACCGACAACAAAGAGAAAATTTTAATTCAAAAGAGACATTATTACCTTGAGCACCCTTGAGCTAATAAAAAAAAATTAAGCTCTTTTGACTTCCTCGAAAACTACAAAAAATCACGTGCTGAATATACTGGAATATACAATGTCACCCCATGCTTAAGGCATAAAGCACGACAAAAGAGGTCTAGATTTTTCTTTTGGACGTCATTTTCTCGGCCACGCTACAGGGTGGCCGATAAAATGACATGAATAAAATGACATGAATAAAATGACATGATAAAATGACATGAATGTAGGTTCACCTAAGTATATAATATTAGAGTAAAATTTGTTACACTGTAAAAAAAACGAAATGTGTGCTGGGACACTTATTAGAAGTGAAACTTCAACGGATAAGTGGAAAAACGAATCGCAACGGACAAGTGGCAAAACGAATCGCAACAAATTTTTAACTTGAAGTTTTACGGGCAGGTTTTCAAATCGGACAAGTACATTAACAATCTGCCCGTACGAGTAAAACTTCGAGTTAAAATTTGGCATACAGATAGAACGTAACCCGAATTAACATATAGACTATTTTTTATCCCGGGAAATTGAACAGTTCCTGAGGGGTGCGTGATAAACGACATTCACACGAGTGAAGTCGCGGGCATAGGCTAGGAATTTCATAAAACAGACCCTAGGTACTCCTGATAAATATTCTTTTTTTTTTTTTTTTTATGGTATAGGATGGCGAAACGAGCTAAAGGCCCACCTGATGTTAAGCGGTTACCTTTGCCCATAACAACTGCAATACCACCTAGGCTGTTACCTAAATGGTACCGCAAGTCGGTTCGCCAAACTGAGACATGAAGGTGGAAAGTCTCATGTGATTGTAATTCACTTAATATAACACTTTGAGTAAAAATTCCGGAATCTACCACGTTTGAAGATCATGCTGTAGTATTTTGGTGCTCAGTGTGCGCTGACCCTTAGTATGCACGCCAGTCGAAACTGACCGTTTTTGTTTTTGTTTTTCAGGTTATCAAATCAAAACGAAAATCGATGAAGGAAAATAATGATGCTAAAAAAAGTAAGTTTTCCTTTTTTCTTCTCATGAATCCTGACAGCATGTTATGATAAATGCTGGAAAAACGTAAATAAGTTTTGACACTAAACCGAAAATACCTTGGCTGTGTTCAGTTATATCGCCTGACGTCGTCGGACGACGCTCGGAGCGTTCTTTGGGCGTTCGATTGTATGATCGCTCTGAGTAACTGAACGACCAAGGTACGCTCCGGGCGTCGTCCGCTGTCATCGGGCGATATTAGTGAACGCACCCCTTGCACTGAACAATTTTTTTCAACCTCGTTACGTCGCGTTGGTTTTTCATGAACTCAACACAACTTGTCACAGCAGACACAACAGTAATGTCTATCTTAATAATTTTTTTTTAAATATCAATAGGTAACTTGATCTTTATTCGATATTCTGTTTAGATGCTTATAAATATTTTCATCATGTATATGATGACATAATAAATGATTCTCGCTTGGTGAAAGTGAGTACGTCTATTTTACCCTGAACCATGCCCACAGCACTCCATACTAATTAACAGTTTTAATTACTTGAACTACTACAGAAGATGCTTGGGGGAGGCCTATGTCCAGCAGTGCAAATCTTTCGGCTGAAATGATGATGATGATGACTACAGAAGAGTTAGGCTATTCATACATGTTTGTCAGTACGCGTACCTAAATGGGATAACTCAGTACAGCATACCTTTACCATACTTTGCGGGTACAAACCAAAAGCGGGGCATGAGCTGCGCGGCACATGTCATACTAAAAAGCAGATAGTTTTAAAGCGTTTTGACGGCGGGCTCGAGATAGAACTGCTTTCAGTGTGTCGCGTTGCGTCGGTTGTTAATACAACTACCTTATAACCGCTTTGACGTCACATTGACGCGCCGCCCTGCCCCGCTCTGGTGTAACAATTTAGTATGGCGGCCATAGTGATACAATTAAATCGCGCCACTCCTGCCGTGCGTATCTCACACGCTGCGCTGCCTGGTTTGTCACCAGTGGGTCCGGAGTAGGACAGGAGCGGTGCGGTTCGCCAACGCGCCCACGCTAATATTTGGTGTCGTGTTTGATATCGTTCCTTGTATTACAACTTGCGCTGGCCCAGCCTCAACCTGCACTGCTACTGACCTGCTTTTGGTCTGTCTGGGCCTAAAACTCGCGGGGGAGATGAGTTTTGCTTCTTTACGTAGTGGTATTTATTATTATTTGCTTAAACAATCTTACAGATTCCAGCAACGACATGAAGACATTCCTTGAGCTTCTGATAGATTCATCTGGCGGGGACCGTGGGTATTCTGACAAGGATCTACTAGAAGAAACCCTGGGTATTATCGGTGCTGGCACTGATACTACGGCCGTGGGTGCTTCCTTTACTGTTTGTATGCTGGCGAGGCATCCTGATGTACAGGAGTCAGTGTTTAAGGAGTAAGTTCGATTCTATGCATTTTGGCCGTTAGAAACATAAGTTCACGCTTAGATTCGTATGTCAGTATAAGCTTAAAATTCACGTTATGAGTTTTGTTGCTCTCGTCGCACCTGTTGTCTCTCAAATTGTATACCTACCAAATAACAATACAAAGTTTTGGCGTCTTTTTTACAGGTTGAAAGAAGTGTTCGGTGACTCCGATAGGCTGGTGACTCCCGAAGACTTGCCTCGTCTTACGTACCTGGACGCAGTGATCAGGGAGACGCTACGGCTGTACCCTCCTGTCCCTGTTATCACCAGGAAGGTTGAAAAGGATGTAAAACTGCGTACGTGTTAGAGTCTTTTATTGTTCCATATATAATTATTGTCTTTTGTTTCACAAAATAGCTGCTTCTCTGATCTCTCATTTAAGTTTTTTTCTGACTGCGGACGTTATTGTTTTCTGCACAATGGGTTTTTTATCAACTGTTGTTTATCAGAGCTTTGTCTAAAATAGTTGTCTTTGGCATTTGAGAAATCTGGTCGTCCTTTATCTAAAATATACATAACATAACATAACCAGCCCATTACTGTCCCACTGCTGGGCACGGGCCTCTTCTCACTACGAGAAGGCTAAGGCCTAAAATAAAAAAAATATAATTAAAAAAATAATTTGATTTATTTAAAGTTAGGAATATTTAAGAAAGAAAGAAAGAAAAATGATTTATTGCCACAACAAGACGACATGCGGTAGGTACACATAAAAAATAACTTCATTAAATATTTTCATTTACAGTCAAACAAGATCTTTATGGTGGTGAATACATGAATTGTTTTTAACTAGTACGCAATTTTTTTTTATCCGACTTAAAATCAGCAAAATATGGATATGTTCGTAATAACATCAGTGAAAGTGCGCGACGGCTGGCTCACGCGGCCGTCCGGGAGGGGGTTGTACCCCTGATTTTAAGTCGGATAAAAATATAAAAAAAGTATCGAACAATTAATGGAAATGTGTTCTATTACTCACACTGAACCACCAAAAAAAAATTGCGCACTAGTTATTTTTTTTTCCTGTATAGATAATCTTATGCCATTTACAAATCTTTACAGGTAGATTACATAGGTAGTATAATTAAGAGGGCAGTACTGCTAGGTACTTTATTAACTCGCTATTATTAATTCATATTGATATTTTATTTTAATATTATTTATTTGAATTCCACAATCACATCACATCACATCATTTCAGCCGAAAGACGTCCACTGCGGTGTACATTAGGAGGTAAAATGGCTCATTTACTAGGAAGAATGTATGACCCTGACACAGTAAAATTGTGTATTATATTATCTGTGGTTTTATGTTTTACTAATGCAAACTATTATCAAATTATATTTGTAATAGGAAAATAAAATTTTATTAATTTATTACAATAACCCCCAGTTTCTGGAAGGCTGATCAATTTGATCTGTTGTCAAATCTAATGTCAGCTCCTGTGATTGGCCGGCAAAAATGCACTGAAAAAAAAACTTGATAACATTAATAAAAAAAATGTTTGCAGCTATCAAGGAACTTGTTTATATACGAGCACATAAAGTAATATGATTATGGCAATAAAGTTATGTTGATTGTGCAACAGACAAGTTGTCTTAATAAAATCAAACAAAGTAATTGTCAATGCAATCAAGTTTGGTTATCATGCCAATGACTTCTGTTGATTGATGTTATAACGAACTTGGTAATGGTTATCAAGTATTTTAGTAGTGTCAGTAATATCTAGGCTTAATTTTATAAGGTGATTGTATTCTGCAATCAAAGGACCTGATTACTGGAATCGGTAACTTAATTCATTTGATTCGGTTCGATACTAGAATCAAATATTTATTGTGTAGAAATAGGGTTCTAGGCCCTAACAGAGGAATCATCCCTTTGATATCGTCATCGGTAAGCGCAGAAAGCGCCTGCAGATTAATTTCATATTCTGCGAAAAAATCGTCGATTAATTGATGTGAAACACAGCAGACATAGTAAAAAATATTTTTACTATGTCTGTGATGTGAAACAACATATTATCATCTTTGCTAAACGGTCAGTTTAGGTACTGATAAAATTGGCACGTAATTTGGGCAGCCTCCAAGCCTGGAGAATTTCACACACTTCTTCCATCACAAACAGGAGTATAAAACCACTACGACGGCTACTGAGATTCACTCACAGCACGATTCACTGAGTTCATTGGATACTTGGGGTGTTAATAATGATCAGTGGGTTTTGCTATTGGGTGTAACCGTGCAATAACTTGAAATTAACCAATTAACTAAATAATTTACTCCGCGTAACAAAAGCGTGCCATGCTTAGGCTCACGAACGAACGGAATGAACAAGTCTAGACCTGAAACACTGACGACTCCGACCTACAACAAAGGGCGTGTTTACATTGATCATCTGACTTGATTAAATCTGTGATGTGCCATGTTTAGACTATCTTAATCATGCTATCTTTATTCCTTGTATGAAGTGAATGATAGAGAAGAGTTGATCATTTTAACTTTATTGTGACAACAAACCGTGATTAATAAATTTTTATAAGTTTTTGATTGCTTCATTCATTTTTTTTTCTATCAAGCAAAATGTCATGCTTGATTGGCCCGATTTTTTCAGTGTGTTAACAACCAATCACATCGCTTGACCTGAGATTTGACAGTTGATTAGTTCATTTTTACGTTGATCAGCCTTTCGGAAACTGGGGGTGAGTGTGTGAGATCAAAAATTAAGCATATTTTCAGACGTAGGTATATTTCTCTTTTAGTCTTGTAAAATTCTCTAGAAATAGCCTCACCCTTTATTAATCTTTTAAAAGTAATAGGTAATCAAATCTTATAAGTTTAAACAAAACTCAAATATATAGGTGTATAGAAAAAGGAATAGTACTGTAAACTGTAATGTATTATAATTGTAAGTTTTGTGTTATGTTTTGTAACATCCCCTTGGAATGAGTTCTGTTATGGTGTTACAAAAATTCGATCCATGAGGAATGGGTACGGGTCCTTCCGTCTGGTGCAGGTTTTGTCGGGGCATGGTTGCTTCGGCAAATTTTGAGGAGGTTATCTCACAGAAGGAAGCGGCAGAGCGGGTCAGGGAAGAAGACTCCTTCGCTGATCCAATCCGCCGCAAGAGGACGGGTCGGCGCAGGCGGCTTTACGCCGAACTGATACCGCCCTAACAGAGGCCAGCGGACGATAGACTGGGGAGTCAGTCGTCCGCATTGCACGGCCTTTGAGTTGTGGTGATGTCCCAAGTGTGCCCGGACATCGCCTAAAGAGCGTCATTATAGGAAGAGGGACCTGAAAATGGGTTACGATGGATGGGTCGCGAATGCCATGCATTGCAGTTCTCGCGGCTCATCCACCAAGGCGAGAGTAGGTACACGGCGGAGTTTTAGTGGGTGCAAGCCCCACATAACCACGCTACCTCCCCGAATGGCGTGACATGCGAAAGGGATTTTCTCCGCTTCAAAAAAAAAAAAAATTGTGTTACAAAAATTGCGAATAAATAAATATTTTCTCATAAATATTTTTTCTTTTAAAAGCATTTTTCTTCTTTATTAGCTTCAGGAATAACCTTAGTAAAAGGATGTGGCGTATTAGTTCACATCTGGGGCACACAGCGCAACCCTCGCTACTGGGGAGAGGACGCAGAGCTGTTCCGCCCTGAGCGGTTCATTGACTCGCCGCTCCAGCACCCCGCGGCCTTCTTGGCTTTCAGCCACGGACTGAGGAGTTGTTTAGGTTAGTACCAGACTGGTAAGAAAGGCTTGCGACACAAACGTCACCTTTTCGAAACAAACATAATGCTAGATAAATCTCACTGTCCATAGCAGTCTCCATAATTTTTGTTCTTCTTTTTGGGAATCAAGGGCTGACGGACCTTAACACAAGCCTGTGCTACTTTGTAACCTGGGGACCAATGGGTGACATGGGACTAGTGGGCGACAAATTGGGGAGTCTATTGCCTACATTGCACAGCCCTCGAGTTGCGGTGATGTCCCAATGTCCGAACATCGCCGTAAGAGAGTTTATATGTATAGAAAGAGGATGGCCCGGAGTGGGCCGCGCTGGATGGGTCGCGAATGCCATGCAGTTCAGTCCTCGTGGCTCATCCAACCAAGGCGAGAGTAGGTACACGGCGGAGTTTTTAGTAGGTGCGAGCCCCACATAGCCACGCTGCCTCTCCGGGTGGTGTGACATGCAGTAGGCAATTTCTCCGTCTCAAAAAAAAAATGCTACTTTGTAACGTAGCTAGGACGCCAGTTCTACTATTGTATTTGTTACTACTGTTGAAGATCGATCCCTAACTTATACTTTATTTTTATAACAGACTGTACAACTTTTTATAAAATAAATAAATAAGAAAAAACTATGAAATCCTACTTATATTATAAACTGCAAAGTATGGCTGTTTGTTTGTTTGTCCTTCAATAACGCTGAAACGCCTGACCGAATTTGGTTTACGTGCAGACAGAACTAGTAATTATATTTTATCAGTAGTTCTGCCAGGTGGACCGACGACCTAAAGAACGTGGCTGGGGGGGACTGGATGTGGAAGGCAGAGGACCGAGCGTTGTGGCGCAACTTGGGAGAGGCCTATGTCCAGCAGTGGACTGCGATAGGCTGAGTTGATGGATTGAGTAGTTCTGATATTTAAAAAATCAACACTTAAAAAGACATGCTAAGATTGCTTACTGAATAAGACAAGGAAAAACAGAATTTACGTAGTACATGAAACATTATTTATGTAATGGATTATTCTTTTGCTAACTCTGAGTGTTAATCTTGTAGTAAAAGATATTCACTTTGATTAATATAATCATCCGTCAAAAGGTAACAAATGAATTTAAAATGACCCTGTATAGTTTCTAAATAGTCTCGCCTGCCCTAAGATCTAGTACCATGACTGGCAATCATAGACCAGTAAGCCTCTAGACGCCGGTTAGCTGGACACCCCCGGTCACAACGCATATGATCTACCACTGCATATCATACGTCCCTCCGCCAATCGGAACGTCACTCAGTCAGCAAGCGGCACCAATCATAAGGAATCATACCACCGAACGTTTGAGCCGGCCAATCATAACGCGCCGTCCGCCCCCCTGACCCCACCAACGTTTTACGACTGCGTTCGAATACAAAACTTTGTTTATGCGGAGTCTTAAAGCTTACTGGTCTGTGCTGGCAATCTATAGATTACATTGTTGTTTTTTTACTTCTGATTCCAGGCTACCAATACGCCATGATGTCAATGAAGACAGCATTAGCGACACTCGTACGAAAATACCGAGTATCTACCCCTGGCGTTGACAGAAGTAATGGCTGTGTTCCAGAAGACAAACCCATCACAGTCAGTTTTGATATTATGATGAAAGATGCGGATAAGTTCACCGTGCAGTTAGACAGAAGGAAGAAGTGAGAAGTTTCGTTCGGACTAATACACACCTCTTTCGAAAACTTAATATTAAACGTTACAATAATACACGATTATGTGTTCAACCTTCACAAACAACTCCTACATGAAGCTGTATTTTGCATGGCACCAAAAATATTTGATAAACTACCTATGGCTATAAAAGAAACAAGAGACTCAAATTGCTTCAAAAAAAGGTTTCGTACATTTTAATAGAAAAAGCCATGAAAAAGCATACTACATTACTGAATTTCTGACAATAGTTTAGAATGTTCGATTTTGTTTTAAGGACGACGCTGGCCACCATATTACCTACTGTAACGTAAAAAATATGGAAGAAAACACTTTTCACATCACAAACACGTTTAATTTAAGGTAAAAAATAACAGGTCGAAATATTTTAAAACAATAAGGTACAAAAGGGTAAAAAAAAAATATCTTAAAAAAGGCACTGCAGAGTTGGATCGAAATATTTAAAAAAAGGTAAAAAAGGGTAAAAAAAATAATACGAAAAAAAAGGCATTGCAGATTCGGGATTTTACGTATTGATTGACCGGGATGTTAATCGAGCTAAACACAAACTGTCTCGAAAAAAATAAAAGATTGCATGCAACGTTTCGTTTTTCCGTCCCCTTACATAAAATAAAATATCATATACCGCGGATGGCAAGAAATGTAAAACTAAACAGGAAAAAAAATACGCTGCTATATACCACTACTTTAAAAGAAAATAAAAGTGAGGTCTTGAAATAAACAGCTGTCCTTGTGAAGATGGTAGGGATTTCGCACTACCGGAAGGCAATTTGGGTGGAGTACAGCGACGAAGATTTGGCTCTTTCTTCCTCAAATCTGCCGTCCTGGAACCTCAGCAACACAGCTTTGGTGCCGGATCAAAACCAGGCTCCATGCAGCTGGTCCCACGGGGTGAAGCCAAAATCCGGCTTGTGTACTAATATGAACGTCAAAATAACAGGAGAGAACAAACTAACATCGACACCTTTTTACAAATATAAAATGTAGCCGACTGGATAAACAAACAACGGTGTAAAACCGGACATATATGATCACATCAGCAAAATTTTGGTGTAAATGAACGAACACAAGAAGAAAACCAGTTCCGATGGCTACCAAATCTGCAATCAGGCGCTTTGAAAATAAAAAATTGACGATAGAAATTTACGAAATCGAAGTTCAAAAATGACACGCAAAGTGAATTTTTTATAAAGAATTTACAAAAAAAGGTAGTAATAAAAAATGCAAAAAGTTTTTATCCGTAGCGGATTAACGCTACAGTACCCCTTTTCCAACAAAAAAAAATTGTGTGGCAACCCTAAAAGGATGTGACAACCCTAAAAGGATGTGACAACCCTAAAAGGATGTGACAACCCTAAAAGGATGTGACAACCCTAAAAGGATGTGTCAACCCTAAAAGGATGTGACAACCCTAAAAGGATGTGACAACCCTAAAAGGATGTGACAACCCTAAGTTAATGTATTATTATTAAAGGAGAGAGCCAACACAAAGTGAGAGACCAAACAAAAGAAAAGTGACATCTCCAAAAGGAGTGATAACACGAAAAGAAAAACCCTAAAACCTTACTGAAATTAAATAAACCTTGTTAAATAAACTAACATAAATTAAACTAACTTAGTACAAATATACTTTAATATATAAACTAAATTACTCTAATTAACAACAACGAAGTGCAGCTGATACTGAATAAAAATGAAAGTCGACCTACACCTAAACGTTATCAGTGCGAGCTTCAGATGCGCCGCCTTAACTTACGAATAACGGAAAACATTAAAGCTAGGAAATGATAAATCACATTAGACCAAACTGACCAAATTATAGTTTGGAGATCCCTAAATAATAAGAAAAAAATAAAAATAAACGAAACTTCAAACAAAAAATTTCGTCTAAGGAAAATACTGGCGGCTTCAGTCAAAAAATATACGACTCCAGTCAAAGATACGACTCCAGTCAAACAAAACAACACGGAGTCAACGTATAAGTATTAAAACAAGAGAGGAAATAAATAAATTCGAGATGTGAAATTAAATAGTAAACGAATGTCCTACAGGGTGTGGTGAACTTTCACAAGATAAAAGGATGACATATCGAAAAAATAATTTATAGTGAATTATTCAAAAGAATTAGAATATATCACATAACAGAAGGTTCGAAAGTGAGAGGACAACTTGTAATAGGATAAATATACAAAGGGAGGGAATTCTTAAGTTATTAACCAAGAGGAAATCCTGTAATATTGGATAGATTACGGAATGAAACTCAAAATTCAAGTGAAATGAGTGTCTAAACAATAGAAAAAATGATACCGACTCCACAGTCTTGAAGGACATAAGTGGTTCTAGAAACGACCCTAATAACACGGCATTTAATAAAGCGGGGAGCGAGTTTACCAGAAAAGTATTCAGCAGATGAAGATTTAGAAAAATTACGCCTCCATACAATGTCACCAACGTTAAGAGTAACCGCTGTACGGTTCGCGTTATACGTTCGAGCATTTCGGAGAAAGGCAGTAGAGCGATTGTCAGCTACTTTCGCATAAACATCGGCTAGGGAAGTTAGATTCTTAGCGTGTATTTCCCGACATCCAGCTAAATTATTGCTTGGAGTCTGGCTAATAGCGCGGGATGAATCCATATAGACTTCTCTACCGAATAAGAGAAAGTTTGGCGTAAAACCAGTGGCTAAATTAATACAAAAATTGAGATATAGTTTATCTTTGCCCAATTCCTTTGGTTCTCGCCAACCAAAATGCTCAAACACGTAATGACACTTTGGTTATAGCGTTCTACAGTATTAGCTTGAGGTGTATAATATGGGGTAAACGACGGGGAATCAATGTGAAAAGACCTAAGATAGTTTAAAAATTGATTACTACGAAAAACGGTAGCATCGTCACAGATAACAGACCTTGGAACTCTGAAACCAAAAAAAAAAAAGTTTCAGATTCCAGGGCTTCAACGACCGAACTGGTGTCAACCCTCTTAAGAGGAACAAGCCAGTCATACCTAGAAAAAACATTAACCAAAGATAAAATATATTAGTACCCATAAAAAGTTAACGTGTAACGTTGTTTGACATGTGGCACGATGGGTGTACTTGTGTGACAACCTTGACGTCGTGAAGGCGCATAGAGTGGACCTGACGGCGGGGTGTATAATTACACCTTGTCACCGAACAGACACGTACGATTGGAAACGGTCCTAAAAATAAAAAATAAACAGACACAAACAATCGTACAAAAAGCTTACCTTTGGTCACGACGCCTAAACATCCACACACCAAACACACGCTACGGGAAACTAACTAAGGCTAACAACAGGATCAGAATAAAATTCGGGTTAAAATTTATTATTTGGAAGGAATAATAAAAGAGTTCAATATTGGGAATAGTTACAAGGTTCTTATTAAAAATTGTATTTCACAAACAATGTATTAAAGCAAAGTATGATGATTTCTTCAAGCAATTTCGTGAGATGAGAAACATTAAATGGATCTTTCGAGAAACACGCTATTCCTTCAACTTCTATTCAGGACTCTGTACGACTCTAAAACCTGAAACATAGAAAGAGGAAAAAAAATCGATAAAAATTTTGCTCGCTAGGAGTACCACACACAAGATAACAAAAAAAAAATAGTTATATCAGTATTAATGAAAATAAAATACTTACTTTAAATTCGGGCGCCAATTTGTAACGTAAAAAATATGGAAGAAAACACTTTTCACATCACAAACACGTTTAATTTAAGGTAAAAAATAACAGGTCGAAATATTTTAAAACAATAAGGTACAAAAGGGTAAAAAAAAAATATCTTAAAAAAGGCACTGCAGAGTTGGATCGAAATATTTAAAAAAAGGTAAAAAAGGGTAAAAAAAATAATACGAAAAAAAAGGCATTGCAGATTCGGGATTTTACGTATTGATTGACCGGGATGTTAATCGAGCTAAACACAAACTGTCTCGAAAAAAATAAAAGATTGCATGCAACGTTTCGTTTTTCCGTCCCCTTACATAAAATAAAATATCATATACCGCGGATGGCAAGAAATGTAAAACTAAACAGGAAAAAAAATACGCTGCTATATACCACTACTTTAAAAGAAAATAAAAGTGAGGTCTTGAAATAAACAGCTGTCCTTGTGAAGATGGTAGGGATTTCGCACTACCGGAAGGCAATTTGGGTGGAGTACAGCGACGAAGATTTGGCTCTTTCTTCCTCAAATCTGCCGTCCTGGAACCTCAGCAACACAGCTTTGGTGCCGGATCAAAACCAGGCTCCATGCAGCTGGTCCCACGGGGTGAAGCCAAAATCCGGCTTGTGTACTAATATGAACGTCAAAATAACAGGAGAGAACAAACTAACATCGACACCTTTTTACAAATATAAAATGTAGCCGACTGGATAAACAAACAACGGTGTAAAACCGGACAATTATGATCACATCAGCAAAATTTTGGTGTAAATGAACGAACACAAGAAGAAAACCAGTTCCGATGGCTACCAAATCTGCAATCAGGCGCTTTGAAAATAAAAAATTGACGATAGAAATTTACGAAATCGAAGTTCAAAAATGACACGCAAAGTGAATTTTTTATAAAGAATTTACAAAAAAAGGTAGTAATAAAAAATGCAAAAAGTTTTTATCCGTAGCGGGTTAACGCTACACTACTTAGATTATGTTTAAACATGATATTGACTAATGAATAATTTGAATTGTATATTTATAAGTAATAAGTTTAATCATGACTTGCAATGTGATTTTCAATGGCAATAGGCTCGCCCCCTATTACATGGGATTATAACATAACTGGCGAAATGTGGGTGTACTATTACACCTGTGCTTACCTCTTCGGGGAAATACAGGCATGATGTTATGTTATGTAATATAAATATAATTGTAATTTTGTACGCTACATTAGTGGCAGCATATAGAGGCGCTAATAATACTCCTGAAATAATAACCATTAGAAGTTTTTAAACTTTCGCGAATTTCACTCATATTTAACTATGATTACGGGACTTGTATGTTTGTTATATTTAATTGTGCGCGACAAGTCCCGTAAACATAGTTCAATATAACAACCATTGTACCTATATTCACGAAAAATAAATGAATTTAATTGAATTGATTC
The DNA here is from genome assembly GCA_949699075.1 of Asteroscopus sphinx. NCBI lineage: Eukaryota > Metazoa > Arthropoda > Insecta > Lepidoptera > Noctuidae > Asteroscopus > Asteroscopus sphinx. The sequence continues at coordinate 2,212,162 of OX453006.1, forward strand.
TTTATACGGTCTCTGAGAGGCTGATCAAAGGCAACAAATAAAAAAATAAACCAATAATAATAATAATTGCGAATAATTCTGGATAGCTGTAAACCCATATTTAAAAAACTTAACATTTTACCTTTGCCTTGTTGTATACATCCTAGAAATATGTCTATTTGTAAAAAAACATCCCCATTTATTTTCAAAATTCTCCGGTAACCCAAATAGCCGATCTCGGCACAAAGATCGTCTTAGCTTACCAAAAATAAAATTAGAAGTATTTAAAAGAAACGTGTATTGCATGTCTATTAAAATATTTAATCACCTACCCCAGAATCTTAGTAAACTACCTCTGAAATTATTTAAAAAGGCATTATTCAAATTGTTATTAAATAAAAATTATTATTGTGTAAATGAATACTTAGAAGATAAGTCGATAATATTTACAATATAGATAAAAAAAAAAAAAAAACATTTTATTTCAGGCAAATTCACCCATAGTTATAAGTTAGTTGTTAAGTACAGTTTCTTATTTTAAATTAATACTAACAAGAACATCAAATACGTAATTAGAATAGTATAAATAATTTTAAAAATAATTTTAGAAATACATTATTACCAAAAAAAAATACTAATATAATTATGTTAGCCTAATTATGTACCTAATGTTGACATTTTGTTATTTTTAGTTATTTTTAAAATGTCTATTATGCACCCCAAGTATGTTTGCACGTCATACGTGACAGGATATGTTAGAACACGAAAATTTTGTAACACCTATTTATGTACCATATTCTAGCAAATAAATATATTGAATTGAATTGAATTGAATAAATATCTTTATCTTTATCTTTAACAGTGAACTAATATGTCAGCTATAGAAAAATGTCTTCTATTTTAGCACTTTTAGACCATTATTTTACATTAAATAAATAAATCATTGCTTCGTTATTTTCATTATTTCCTAATTGTACGATTAAGTGATGTCTTTTAATTTTTATTTTATTTGTTATTAGTATTTTGGTCGCTGTGGCGATGCTTGTGGGAGGCCTATGTCTAGTATTGGACGACTTTGTCTTTTTAGGGTTCCGTAGTCCTACAAGGAACCCTTATAGTTTCGTCATGTCCGTCCGTCTGTCCGTCTGTCCTAATCCTTTACAGCTTAATAACTTCTCCAGTTATAAATAAAATAAAATAACATTTATTTCAGATAAGTTATCTTATCTCATCTTATCTTATCTTATCTTATCTCATCTTATCTTATCTTATCTTATCTTATCTTATCTTATCTTATCTTATCTAGTTATCCATAGTAGGTTAGTAAAACAAAGAAAGACCTAATATCTATGGTTAGTAAAGCTTAATACTAGGTACAAATATTTGGTAACCAGTTCGTTGCCTGTGATGCATTTCTGGATTACCGAATTTATTATAGGAGACTCGTACGGGAGGTACGAGTCTCCTATGCTATGGTCTTCAGGATGGAGTTGGAGCTGGCCCGCACTCTGCAGAGCATCGAGGCCGATTTCTGCCGGACGATGGCATGGAAGCCATCGACGTGTGCCTGCGTGAACATACCTGATGCACTGCAGAAACGGGGCAGCCCCATCAACATCCTGAAACCGTTATTATATTGGACCCGCAGGGCGCTGATAGTCCGCTGAGTATACTTGGTCCACAGGCTGCACGTGTAGAAGACTTGACAATAAGCTTTAAAAAGCGTTATTTTAACTTGCCTGCTACAACAAACCTGCGTGCCAGCATGTTACATCGGACTGCCAGCGCCCTACGTTCCCTCTCTATTTCCACCTGGTCTTTAAGGTCGTCGGTGACATAATGTCCCAGGTACTTAAACTGATAGACCCGTTTTAGTTCATTACCGTTCAGTATAATTACGGGCACGGCTTCTGGACATTTACCAACTCAACTGGAAAAAATGGTTAGTGAAATAAATACTGTCAGTAGAAAAATTGGCTTGGAACTAAATACCACAATAACAAACAAACAAACAAAGATCATGACTAATCACCAAACAATAGCCATTAAAGTCAATAATATATTACTAGAATATGTACAGGAATATATATATTTGGGTAAACAGATCTCGTTTACTAAATCCAGACACCATGATGAACTACACAGACGGATAAATGTGACATGGCAGAAATTCTGGAGCAACAAAGAAATACTTAAATCAAACATTCCTGTTAAACTTAAGAAAAAAGTTCTGGATTCTTGTATACTACCGTGTCTCACATACGCCTGCCAATCTTAGATATTTAATAACCATACAAAGAATAAAATACAAGTAGGTATGCCAAAGGTCAATGGAACGTAGTATACTAAACCTTGAAATGAAAAACAGAAAAAGAAATACAGACATAAGGAAAACGACAAATGTTATAGATGCTTTGGAGCATTGCAAGAAACTTAAATGGAAGTGGGCTTGGCATGTTGCACGTATGTACAAAGACAACTGGACTCAAAAAATAACTACATGGCCAGGACCACCCAATAAACGGGACAAGGGAAGACCAAAAGAAAGGTGGATGGATGAGATAAAAAGAGTGGCTGGTGAAGACTGGTTTACAAAGGCAAAGAATAGAGAGACTTGGAGTAAAATGGAGGAGGCCTTTACTCGTTGAGAGGTCCTTAATAAAGCGCGTATCTGTTTAATTTTTTCATAGTTTTTATTATTATTTTTACAAATGTTGTCGTTTTTGTACCTTCTTTTAAATAACATAACATTTTTGGCATTTTTTAACGGTAGTCAACTACCGGATTCGTAGGACGAATCCGGTAGTCCTAGTATGAATCCTAGTATGAAGCAACGTTTTTTTTAAACTTAACAAACTGACTAACTACGGTTTTATTTTTGTTATTTAAAAGAAGAGGTTTTTTTTTATTAATCGTAACGTAACTAATAAAGTCTTTGACCAGTGTGTGTTGCCAGTTATTACATACGGCACTGAAACGTGGTCGCTCACAATGGCCCTGATAAGAATGCTTAAAGTCACCCAAAGGGAAATGGAGAGGGCTATGCTTGGGGTGCCCCTGCGTGATCGAATCAGAAATGAGGAGTTTCGGAGGAGAACAAAGGTAATCGATAAAGCCTGAAGAATTTCCAAACTTAAGTGGTAAGTCAGCCTTATTTGCTTTGAAATAAAGTCTAAGTGGATACTTTTTGAAGTATTCTTGGACCCTCTAAGCTGGAGCTACAAGTGGAACAAGTAACAAAGTATTCTTTGACCCCCTAAGCTGGGGTTCCAAGTGGAACCCCACATGTTCATATTACTTGTTCTACTTCCACAGAGCAGGCGTTCCAAGAAGAATAAAAAATATGAAGTATTTTTGAAACACCTCAGCAGGGTCTTTAAGGGGAATAGTAAGTGTATATGGATCCCCCAGGGTGTTCAGATGGATGGATTTCCACTGGTTCTCTAATAAAAAAGGGTGTTTATCAATTATTATTTTATTACACAAGAAATTAAAGTATATGTATAGGTCCTAGGCAATGAAAAGCCGACTCAACTGGCACCTTAAATTATGGATTTCAGTCATGGTTTCAGATAACTTCAGAACGCGCAAATTGTGCTTACATAAAACCCAATTGTTTTTAGTAACTTCGTTGTTAATTTTTACTGTTTGACGTTGATTTAATAACTACAAAATTAGCATAAAAAAGTGCAGTTATAAATGCAGTTTATGACGGTACCCTAAAATCGGCAATCAACTAAAGTTATTACTTTAAAGATCCAAAAAAATGACACCCTTACCTTATTTTCCAAATAATCAAATTCCCAAATTGAAAATTTTATTGCCCGCACCAGGAAACTTATGTATGTTTTTAAAAAGATAAGATCTGTTGCTGATTTAAGTACTTTAAAAACCGTATATTATGCTCTAGGACAGTCAATCTTGGCTTACTGCATCACTTCTTGGGGTGGTGCGTATAAAACTAAAATGTTGCGGTAAGAGAGAGCCCAGACACAGGCCCAGAGATGTATCTTAAAGATCATGACCTGTAAACCTATAAAGCTAGGAACACATTATAAGACGCGACTTAAGCTAGGAACAAATTATAAGACGTGACTTAAGCTAGGAACAAATTATAAGACGCGACTTACGGTCGCGACCGTCGGTCGCGGCTGATGCTGTATCTGGTCAATGAAGTTGCACCTACCTGTGCAAACTGTCAGCCATAAGTCGCGGACGTGAACTTGACATGACCTTGAGCGCTCGGACGTCTGACGAAAATCTGGCTCGCCGGATGTTTCAATAAGTCGCGGACGCCTCAGCCGCATGTGCACAGTGATCGGTCGCGACCGAGCGGCTGTCAGTCGCCAGCTGTCACTAATGACGCAGGAGATTTGACGTATATTGTATGTTTTTCACAGTATTTTGCTTTATGTTATTGTTTAATGCATCTGACTAACATACAAAAAGTTATTAAATAACCAGTCAGTACTTTATAATTTTCTTTTGCCATATTAATAACATATAGAAGCTGCTATCAATTCAATACGTAGTATCTCTATGTAGTCTGTGGTTCCGTGTAAGACGGTGAAACATCCGAGTGAGGCGACCAAAGACAATATAGACGCGACTGAACACGGCGTCTGACGCCATTGTGCACACTAATAAAACGCAACCGACGGTCGCGACTGTAAGTCGCGACTTATAATTTGTTCCTAGCTTAAGATTGCCTACAGCCGATCTTTATTCACTCTGCAAAGTTCTGACAATTCGCCAGCTTTAAGTATTTAAGGTATTACTACGCAAACATGCAGCAACTCCTTTCGATGCAGATTTTGTTAAGAGAACACGTAGGTCTGATATGGTGTGCAAGTTAGAAATGGTAGGTACGACTCTTGCAAGACACCAGTATCACTTTCTGAGCCCCAGACTTTATAATAAAGTAAACAGAGAACTTTAAATCCAACGATCTCTATGTAATATATTTCGTTGTTTAAATCTATTCAGTAACCTTCAATAAGTGCAAAACCAAAGTAAATGAGTGAATATATACACTTTCTTATGAAGATACAGAAGGTCTGGTCATAAATTAATAATTCTCACACAATAATACATCAACACACAAACATACCTACTCACACCTCCATAAATAACACATACACACTCAAATACTTAGACGATGTTAAATAGTAACTATTTGTATTTTATCTAAATAATTATTTCACTGGTTTTATTTTTGATTATGTTTTTCAAGCACACTTATTGCATTATATTCCTGTAGAATCTGGAGGTGGGTGATGGCGATGGATTAATGGGTTTTACAAGATTCCTGATTATTACAAATGAGGACAAGCAGTGTTAGGTAACAGATCTTGGAAAAAAATCTTGATAACGTATTTTAGGGGTGGCGCCCATAGATGTGAAATGGGGATGTCAATTTTTTTTTCGCTGCACCCCCTCGTTTGGGGTATCATTGAATAGCTCTACTAAAATGAAGGTAATGTTTCATACATAACTTTTTTATCAGGTATACCATCTGTGAAATACTGTTTGCCAAAGGGGCTTGCAATGTGTCCCCCCCTGCTATTTCTAAACTATGCAACGTAGAAACTTATAGTCTTCCACATTGATAGACCTTTATAAAAAAATCTCTTTTAAAATTATTTTGAGTATAATGTGATTATACATTTTTGAGTTATAGTGAGAAAACTGAAAAATACTTAAGACGTCCTAGTTCATAGGTCATTGACCTTAGAGGCTGCGGAGCGGGATCGAGAGAGGGCCGATCCTGCTTGGAGAAGGCGGCGCCGGAGAGGCAACCGCTCCAGCACCTAGCCCTTCAGGGCAATCGACGTACCCCTCGCCCGGTCGTTACTCGATTGAAGTGCGGGGGGCCTTCGAAGTCACGGGCATTCAGAGTGGGGGCTCTGATTGTCCACCGAGTGACTTCTGGGAAGGCGGCGGCATGTTGTGGTCACGTACTGCCATGAGAACCGGGCATTTGCACCGGGAGACAAATAGTCTCCCTTGAGACGTGCCTTACAGGCACATGCATAGGGAGGGCTCCGGAGGCTTATTACTTTCCGGAGTCCACCTTATTGTGCTGTAGACGGCCACTGGGGGGTTTTAGTGGGTAAGAATCCCACACACCCTGGCCTCCATCCCCCATGAGGCCAGCAGCCTTTTGAAGGTTTCCTCCACGAAGCAAAAAACTAAAGGTCATTGACCTAAGAGAAAAATGATCTTAGCAAATAATGCTCCTTTAGTTACTTTCTATTTAAAAAAATCACAAAAATAAACTTTGTGTTATATTGATATGACACACTTCTTAAATTTAGCGCTAGGTGGTGCTGTTTGCAAAAACTAAAATAGCAATGATTAATATTCGATTTTATTCGTTTGTAATTAGGCCTACTTAAGGAACCCTATAATACTGAGCATGGCCCGACATGCTCTTGGCCGGTTTTTATAAACTTAGGACGTCGCGCTCACGCCTTTACGATGAAATACCTACCGCGCGAAACTACATCATGTGTTTACCAAATACTAAAACGATCCCAATCTAATAAGTTTGCTTTTAAATTAATCATCAAATAATATAACAATATTGATAGTAAACTATTAATATGAATTTAACAGCTGTAATTTAACAGCTATAATTTGATTTACTAACAAAATAAAACATCAGCAATGTCAAAAACTGAACCAACAGAACCAGGTACTCTTAACGAATTAGTTATCAATAGTACGTAACCAATTCATAATAAATTCGGAAATCGTGACAGTACTGAGAGGGGTGAGCACGATACACGATTCAGACAGACAGACAGACAGATATGACGAATCCATAACGGTTCCGTTTTATGCCATTTGGCTACGGAACCCTAAAAACCGGCCAAGAGCATGTCGGGCCATGCTCAGTATTATAGGGTTCCTTAAGTAGGTGTACAAACGAATCAAATCGAATATTAATCATGGCTATTTTAGTTTTTGCAATAATCGGCAGCATTCGCGACTCAGAGCGTGTTGTTAGTAGCGCCATCTAGCGATAAATTCAAGAAGCCAAATTGAAGAAGTGTGTTCAACATAACACAAAGTTACTTTTTGTGATTTTTTCAAATAGAAAGTAGCTAAAGGAGCATTATTTGCTAAGATAATTTTTCTCTAAGGTCAATGACCTTTGAACTAGGACGTTTTAAGTATTTTTCAGTTTTCTGTCTATAACTCAAAAAATTATAATCACATTATACTCGAAATAATTTTAAAAGATAGTTTTCATAAAGGTCTATCAATGTGGAAGATTATAAGTTTCTACGTTGCATAGTTTAGAAAAGGCATGGACACATTGCAAGCCACTTTGTGCGGGTTATATTTCGCAGATGGTACACCTGATAAAAAAGTGATGTATGAAACATTACCTTAATTTTAGTAGACCTATTCAATGATACCCCACACGAGGGGGAGCAGCGAAATTTTTTTTTTTTTTCCCATTTCACATGTATGGGCGCCACCCCTAATGAACGTAAAAACTTTTTTTTTATTCTTTTAAAATTGAGATCTATATGCAGACTATTTTTGAACAAAATTTCATTTACTTATGTTTATAACTGTAGAAGTTATTAAGCTGTAAAGGATTAGGACAGACGGACAGACGGACAGACGGACAGACGGACAGACGGACAGACAGACAGATGGACAGACGGACAGACGGACAGACGGACGGACATGACGAAACTATAAGGGTTCCTTGTAGGACTTCGGAACCCTAAAAAGGCGCGAAGCATGCACTCCCCAATTTACCGCACAGTTTATCAATGTGGCTTCCCCATTGAAGTCCTCTGTCTGACACAAAACCTAAAAATGTCGTGGATGAAGTTTGCGCAATCCTCACTCCATTTGCGACTTTAAATTATTAGTTTTTATTAGGGTTCCGTACCCGAAGGGTGCCAAACGGGACCCTATTACAACAGCTTTTTATCCAGCGGCACAGGTCGGCGGCTTTTAGGGGCAGTTTTCGCTATGCAGCCGCAAAATGTTGGAATAATATTCCTCCCCCTATTAAAAGGTCTATAAGTTGCTCAGCATTTAAGTCCAAACTAAAAGTATTTCTACTCGATCATCAAAAAGAATTTGAGGATGTTCGTGCTAACTTATCCGCCATATAATAAGAGCCATTATTAATTATTATTACTTAATATTATTTAAATTGCAATTTGCAATTACAACAATTTGTTGTGTCATATTTATTAATATTTTATAGTGTTACTCGCCTACAGTTTGTATTTGTTTTATATATATTAGACAGGCAGTATACTCTCATATTTATTTATATGCTGATTTTTATGTACATATATATATTTTTACCCTTTATTATAATTGTAATTGCACTGTCTTCATTTTGTTTCGAGCGTATGGCACTCGTGGGTCGCAGCTGAAAATCAGCGTTGGGTAGTCAGTACCTGTACGTACTGCTACCTAACATTATGCTGAGCTGGTGGCCCTTTGGCACTCACATATGTTTTATTTTTTATGTTCTTTTAAATGTTTGTTAATTTGATTGTTTGTGCCAATAAACACATTTTCTTTCTTTCTTTCTATTATTAGGGTTCCGTACTCGAAGGCTGCCAAACGGGACCCTATTACTCTCGCTACGCTGTCCGTCCGTCCGTCCGTCTGTCTGTCTGTCACAGGGCTGTATCTTTTGAACGGTAATAGGTAACCGGTTGAAATTTTCTCAGAAATTGTGTTGCTATGAGGTGTATCACGACAAATACTAAAAACAAAAAAAAGTTTAAAACCAAAGGGGGTCCCCATACAAGAAACCTCAAAAAACATGCATTTTTTTCACCGTTTTTGTTCCTGCTCTATCTCCAAAACGGTAATATGTACCAGCATCAAACTTGTTCAGATTATAGTGCATATTATGTTAATTAGCAACAAATACTAAAAATAAGACAAACATAGACAAATGTGGTGGTACCTGCGTAAGAAAAATATGCAAAAATTCATATTTCGCGCACAGTGCGTTGACGTCTTTTGATAAACTCTCGTAAATTAAATCAGTTTTTATGGGGTATCAGGTCGTTGAGAGGTAAGGAACCCTTACTGCGCGAGTCCAACTCGCACTTGGCTGGTTTTTTATATTTTTATATTGGGCTTGCGTTTGACCACCTCACAGATTATGGTACGTCATTACTGGTATATAAGGTAAGGTACCCTTTGAAGCACATCACATTACGTTGCATGAGGCCGACAGAGCCATGCTGTGGTTACTCATTACCCTCGTCGTGCTTCTCTGGCTGGCGGTCAGACGGTATAAGCTTCACAAAATAATACAAGTGTCTAACAAAATAAAATGTGATATAAAATGTTATCCTTTAATAGGCCATTCGTATATGTGTATTGGCAATGGAACGAGTGAGTATGATTTATTTAAATAATAATTAGGTATGTATGAAAGCTTCCTTTAAAAAAAAAGGAAAACTCTTTTTAACCGACGAAAAAAAAAGGAGGAGGTTCTCAATTCGAAACTTATCTTTTTTTTTTATGTATGGACACGCATAACTTTTTACAGAGTGATTCGATTTTGATGATTATTTTTTTAATGGATAGGGTATATCTCGAAGAGCGTCCAATTTAAATTTCAAAATCAAAATCCACCCCTAAGGGTAGGAAAACAGGGGATGAGTGCTTGTTCACCCACTGAATTCTTACCTGTTAATCGATTCTGTTGAAACTTGGCACACATAAAATATGTAGTTCTAGACACTACAACATAATGGAGATCTGGAGTGGGATTTTAGCCACCAAAAAATTTAAAATAAAACTTTTTAATAAAAAATTGAACCGACGAAAACAGAAACTGAAAAGCGAAAAATAAAATGAAGCTTTTAGTCTTTTCCTAACTAAATTAATGTAAATAACTAATTATGAGTCGGCGCCAAACAAACAACCAGCGAAGATCATTAAATTACTTTAAATAAATAATAAAAACAACATAACATCAAATATAACGTGAAATTTTCAACGATAAACAATAACTTTCCAAAAATGCGTTCTACGCTCGACCACTTGCAACTTGCACGCACTTTGCTTGTTTGTTTGGCGCCGACTCATAATTAGTTTTTTATATGTATAGATTAACATACTGAAATTTGTTAATTAGGTAACGTCGGTAACTTACTAATTCCGATTGAAGGACAAACTTAACTTTGCAGTGGAAAAAAAAAGTAGTAGAATCTGGTTGCATGATATTTTTATTACTTTCTTGTATTATCTATGTTTTATGTTTATGCTATGCTGTAAACTATCTAAGCAAGCCAAAATAAATGTTTTTCTTTCTTTATGTCGTTTAAAAAAAACTCCTATACATCGGTCATGCGTTTATACGAAAGTATAAACATAGATACGCATGTAAACTGGAAAACCCACGTAGAAGTAATAAAATCAAAACTATCAAAATTCACATATGCTCTATTCCAGCTAAAACATAGTACAAATACCACAACAGCACTATCAGCCTACTATGCCTATGCCTACTCGTGGCTAAGATACGGGGTAATGTTATGGGGAAATAGTACCAATGTATCCGAATTATTCGTAATGCAGAAAAAATGTGTTCGAATTTTAGCCCAAATAAACAACAGACAAAGTTGCAAACCCTATTTTATAAAATATGAACTACTTACGCTCCCCTCTATATATATACACGATATATGTAATTTTGTATTCAAACACAAACACACATTCACTAAAGTACATGAAACACACAACATAAACACCCGCCATAAAAACCAACTATACCTACCTCCCTCGAGACTAAAAATGCTAAATCAAAGTCCACAGTATATGGCAATTAGAATATTTAATAAACTACCACAAAGTATTCAAAACGAAACAAAACTTATAACATTCTATAGAAAACTAAAATCATTTCTTATCCAAAAATTTTCTTACTCAGTTGAAGAATTCCTAAGTACGCCAAACTACAAATACTAAATGAAAACTGAAACAAACACATACATACACATACATAAGTAGAACATACTTATTATATAAAACGAAATAAAAATAATTAATACGGCGATCTACCAAGATTTAATATTATTATAAGATACTAGAACTGTGTTACTATACCTTACTAATTTAAACTAGATACCTCATTAACTAATTTATAATAAATTAATAAATACACTAATATTAAATAACTAATTAAATTATCTTATTTAAATATTAATTAAATATATAATCGATAATAATTTACTAATATTAATTAACTGACATAACTTACTAATAAAGCCCTCAAATTTGCTACGCCTGTAGAAGGCCGCTAAGTTTTAAGTGCCTCATAATGTATTTTACATACCAGGCCCCTCAGAAAGTATTCCGAAAAAAAGTTTTTATATATTGGAGACTGGCCAGTTATAATGTTTTTCGAAAATATGATTATTTATAAGTAAAAATAAGTAAGTTCCAATTTCAAAATTTCCCTCCACATTTTTTGCGAGTTAATTCAAAGTATTGTGTCTCACTGAAATATGGATCTGCGCCGGGAACATTTTAGAGCTATGATTTTATACGATTTCAAGTGTCGCCTGAAACCGGATGAATCGTACGATAGACTTCAAATGGCATTCATGGATGAAGGCCCTTCCAAGGCAACCGTGTATCGTTGGTATAACGAATTCAAGCGCGGTCGACCAACTTTGGGGGATGACGAAAGAAGCGGTCGCCCTTTGACGGCTGTTACCGAAGAAAACGTGCTAGCAGTGAAAAATTTAATCCAAGACAATAGGCGAATTACATATCAGGAGATTCAACACATATTGAAGATTGGATCGGGAAGCGTTCACGAGATTCTACACAGCCATCTTCGCGTGAGGAGGATAGTATCACGCTGGGTGCCGCACAACCTCACCGATGCTCAGAAGCAGGCCCGGGTGGAATGGTGCCGTGATATGCTTAACAAATTTGAAGCAGGCTCGTCTCGGCGTGTTTACGACATCGTTACAGGTGATGAGTCCTGGATTTATCAATACGACCCAGAAACCAAGCGCCAGTCGACTGTTTGGGTGTTTCAAAATGAGCCAACGCCTACCAAAGTGAAGCGATCTAGAAGCGGGGGTAAGATTTTGATCGCTAGCTTTTTTAATTTGACTGGCCACTTGGTATCAATTCCCTTACGGGATCAAAGAAGCATTAATGCCGAATGGTATACTACCAAATGTTTGCCAGAAGTTTTCTCTGTTATAAGCAACAAGCGACCAAACACAGGGCTCCGCGGGCTACTTCTCCACCACGACAATGCACCTGCGCACACCGCACTCAAAACGAGGGACTTCCTGGACAGCACGCCAGTCAAACTCCTGGGTCACCCTCCTTACAGCCCTGATCTAGCACCGTGTGACTTCTTTTTATTCCCAAAAATAAAAAATCAGCTCAAAGGGATACAATTTTCGTCGCCGGAAGATGCGCTGGCTGCGTTCGAGCAGGCTGTAAACGAGGTGTCTGCGGCGGACTGGAAAAAGTGTTTTGAAAACTGGTTTAGGCGCATGAATCTTTGTATAGAGGCTGGTGGAAAGTACTTTGAAAAGATTTGATAAAAATATATGTACGTATAGAACAATTTTTTTTAGTTTCGCAAAACTTTCTGAGTGTCCCACGTATATAAGAACTAAAATTGTACACTTAGTTGCAAATAAATGCTTTGAACTTTGCTTTGAACTTTGTCTACACAACGGTTGATTCTCCAACTGCAATTGTAAGTAAGTCACAATCACAAAAAATGCTTTTTTTTCTGTGATATAACCATTTTTTTTTTCTTTTCTAGATTCTAGGTCAACGTGAAGTACCTTTTAGGTTTTGATGAGTGAATTTGCGAGTATTAAAATATGAGACATAAATGGCCGTATCCTTTGATTGCGTTGACTTAGAATCTTGAATATTTTTGTTCACTCCAAGGGACCGACGACCTCAATATTTGATATTAATTTCAACTTTACTCGTTTCTGATATAAAAATTCTTGACAGACGGATAGACAGACAATAATAATAAGTAAGTAAGAAGAAGTAAGTAGTAAGTAAGATAATTTTAAGTTTCCTATATTTTTACACACTGTTGTCTACATTTCTTACTTATTTCTCCGCTCGCAGGTCTGCTGGTAGAAATTTCAATGAAATAAGCAGTACCTTTGTACTAAATGATTTTAATGCTGTCTCCTTTCATATGTTATTGTGTGTACATAAATTATAAATAAATAAATACAGACAGACAGACAGACGGACAACAAAGTGATCCTATAAGGTTTCCATTTTTTCCTTTTAAGGTCTGGAACCCGAAAAACGTGTAAAACAGCATTATTTTTCCTCATCCACATATGTTGTATGTACCTAATAATGTTTTGTATGATATATATTTTGTTATTGTGTAGGTATACCTAGACTATGTTTATTATTTTTATACTATATTTATTTTGCATTACATACTAGTTCATGTATGAGTATATATGTAGGTATATGTAGTCTTCATCTCTTTGCTTCAAATTGTCCTCTCGCAGGTCTGCTGAAAGAAATATCTTAAAGAAATAAACAGTGCCTTTGTACTATTAATTTCTACGTATTTCATTATTATTTCTCTGTGTGCATAAATTTAATAAATAAAATAAAATAAAACTAAAAGAAAGTAAAAACCTACTTGAAAAAGATGTGATGTGAAACAATTTAACGAGTGCCTTTGATTCGGTTTGATTTAAGAAAATGTTGGAGCCGATTTCCTAAACTGTTTCACACGAATTATTTTATTCTTTTTGAAGTCGGTTTTAACTTTTTTAAATTAACTATATTTTTCTATTTCTAGTCGTACAAACAAAATGCTTACTTGTTGATGAAAACACCAAAATTACTTTATATATACCTATAAAATTTGAGGAAATCCCTCAATTCCTCATGGATCTCAAAATCAGAACTGGATTTTCATAAAAATGGGACCAATCTGGAAGTATATCCTTTCAAATAAAACAAAAACCCAAAACGGTTTATAAATGCTGTCATATGTTCTGAGGTAACAAACAAAAAAAAATACAATCGAATTGAAAACCTCTCCTTTTTTATGAAGTCGGTTAAAATTGGCATGAAAATAAAATGCATTTAAATATAAAAAATTGACATCTGCAAACTAAAAGCTTTGGAGGCCTTCAATTAAAACCCTATTCAGTTACTATAAGAAATTGATCGCCTCCAAAAAAATGGATAATTAATAATTGAGAAAATTAATGACCTTAGAATTTATTACAGATCGCATGCAAGCATTACAGATCATGGGCCGCGAAGCCATCAAAAATGATGGACTCACCAATACGTGGTTAGCAGACCATTATTATGTTAGTAAGTATGTTACTATTTGGTTTTATGCCTTCATAAATGCCATTCTTCGTACGTACCCTCGGGGTAAAAAAGAGCTTATGATAAAAAATTAAAATGGCAAGCCAACTGCCACTTCAGCTTACTGATCGTACAAGCTATATCGGTCACTCCGGTTCTTCTCTGTCTCGTTTCGGATTTTATCCTTTAAATTAACTCCAAACATAGCTCGCCCCATAGCTCGTTGAGCGACTTTAAATTTGTGGATTAGTCCTACTGTCAGTGTCCACGTCTCGGCACCGTTAGTCATGATAGGCAGGATTGATGAAATTGTGTCTACCAAGGTAGACGTATTCCGTTACAACTTCGAGTGCCGAGCCTTTGACGAATATTGGCCTCGGCATGACATTCCTATTGAACATGAGTTTAGTCTTGTCCAGATTCATGCCGAGACCGACATACCGAGAGGCTCCGTTTAAGCTGTGAAGCATTTCGCCCAGTTGTTCCAGCGACACAGCCAAATCATCTTTATCAGTCGTCATCCCAGCCCTTCAACAGTCTCCGGCTGACGTGTGCTGGTGAAATTACAATCACATGAGACTTTCCATCTTCGTGTCTCAGTTTGGCGAACCGACTTGCGGTACCATCTAGGCAACAGACTAGGTAGTATTGAAGTTGTTATGGGCAAGTGAGCCTTTAGCTCGTTTCGCCATCTTATACTATAAAAAAAAAATTAAAACCTACTAGCCGAACGTTTTTAATATGTTTTTTTTAGATTTACCAGGGATTCGCTAATTTCAATAATAATGATCCTGATATAATTATTCATACATAAATTTGCAGTTGTGGTTGATCCAGTGGATTTAGAAGTGATACTGAAATCTTCACTAGAAAAGGATGACGTCATGCGCTTTATGAGGCAATTCACGGGCAACGGGTCTATTTTTGCACCAGGTAAGGAATTCCATAACTTTTGTGCTTCATACAAAAATAATTGCACAGCACGCGTGTTTCATCACTAGGAAGAAAACATATCGTTCAAGCAAACTTGAACCGTTTGTGTTCACTACATAATTACTGCATATTTGTGCAAGTCTAGTTATGATCTTTACTTAAAAAATAATAAAATAATAAATGAATAAAATTACTTATGAAAGATGTGTGTGAAATGTGTAACTACTCCCGACATATTTCATATTACTAGGTAACTTCTTATATTTCTCAGTACCAATCTGGCGTCCTCGGCGTAAGGTTCTGGCTCCCGTTTTTACTCCCAAGAATCTGAACAGCTTCGTGAAGATATTCTCTTCTCAGAGCGATGTGATGTCAGACGAATTAGAAACAGATGCGGGCAGAGGACCCTTCTCAGTGTGGAAGTACCTTACAAGCTACACTATGGATTCAGTTTGTGGTAAGTTGTATTACTACAACGTAGTATACTTCGTTCGAGCTGTTTTAAAGGACTACTGAGCTTCACAAACACTTGCATTCGTTTCTATTTGATTACTCAGTCATTCACCTCATCGTCATTATTACCTATAGTTTACCACTACTACACCTTGGATACTCAATACAATATGAATGCTAGCGGCATCTATATACACAAGAGTAATCTTAACTGTGTTGTTGTGTGTCTTCTTGTTGTTTGTTCGTATACAGATGTAAAAGTGGTTTCAATCCGACGAGGCGAGAATTGGATGGGATGGGCGTGAATTGAAATCTCGCTGACCCTTTAACACCGAAAGATGTACACGCTAGAAGCACGCGCTGACCAGCGCCGGCACGTGCCTGCTCGTGATATACCGTTTTGCAATGTAATAAATACTCTATTCATGCAGCAATAAAGTTTAATGTTGTACCAACAAATATTTCAATAATTATTTTATTATTTTTAACGCATTTACGCATACGAAGCGAAATCTAACGATTTAAATTGTGGAAAGAAGAAATCGAAATCGTAATCGTCGTATCGTGTTTCGGTTAAGAAACACTGTTTCTTAATAAGATATCGCTGACGTCACCCAAAGACGTACCAAGTGGATAAGAATTTCGATACCACGAGCAGTGTTCACGGTAGCTTAGTGGCTAAAGCACTGGCGTACTGAGCCAGGAGTCGCAGGTTCATATCCTGCTCGTGAGCGATTTTTTCTTTCCTCAATTTAAATCGTTAAATATTTTCAACTCTCGCCTCGCACATCCTCGCCTATCCAGACCTTTCACGTCAAAGATGGGCGTGATGTGAATTGAAATTTTTCTATACAAATTTAAATTCTCGCTCGGCCCATCCACGCCACGCCTCGCCGGTGTGAAACCACCTTAAGTATGTATACGAACGCACACACACGTATAGCTTAGGGATGCTCACCACTCGTAGTGCCGACTGGGTTCCAAGCACTTCTCAGTAGTTGTCAGAGATGCGTGCTTGTATAGCGACTGGCGATTGACATCCATTGCACGATTAGTTAGTAGTCAAAGTACCGCCAAACTGCGGGCGCGTGAGGGGCGCAGGCGAGGAATCTTTAATTGGCGGGGAGCGGTGAGTAGCCGTTCTGAACGTTAGTACTATTAGATATTTTGTGCCACGACCATCACTGTAAAAGTCCACCAATAATCCACATTTTACACTTGCAGGCGTAGCATGACCACTGTGGACAACAGATTTATCTACGGAAGAATAGATAAATGTATAGAACTTTATCCGTCATTTTGTCTATTCTTTCGTAGACAAAACTCTTGTCTACGGTGGTCATGCTCCTGCGGGATGTTATACGGCCAAAATTTATATCCAATCTATCCACGATTTGCCCTACTAGAGATAGGTAGGAATTTGACATAAGCTCCATACAAAATATGTCAAATTTCTATCTCTAGTAGGGTAAATCGTGGATAGATTGGATATTAATTTGAGCCGTTAATCGACTCAGGACGAATGTGATATTTGGATATGCCTGCATTTTTAAATTTACATCCAGCGTGACTAATCATAATAAAGTGCTATTTTCGTTCCACAGAAACTGTTTTAGGCGTCAAATTCAATGCTCAGAAGAACCCGGAAGTGCCATTTCTGAAGGCAATTGAGGAGATTTTCAGTTTGATTGCTGCCCGTATACTACAGCCCTGGTTGTATTCTGATGCTGTGTACAGACTGCTGCCTTACCACAGAAGGTTTGAGTCGTGCAAGAGTGTCATCTATGGTTTCATCGATAAGGTAATTGCGTCATCAGTCTGTCTATTCATGGATGTACCTCACGTACCGTAGCGTTTTATTTAGAAAACCTACAGCGATACATATAAAAGGTTACAGAATATGTGTATTATATTGTAATGATAATATTAAGTCTCCCTGTTTATAAAATATGCGAACAGACTACAAAGAGAAATTTGAAATTCAAAAGAGACTAGAGCCTTACATAAACATAATCAGCCCATTACTGTCCCACTGCTGGGCACGGGCCTCTTCTCTGTATGGGAAGGTTAAGACCTTAGTCCACCACGCTGGCCTAGTGCGGTTTGGTGGACTACACACACCATCGAGAACTGTATGGAGCACTCTCAGGTGTGCAGGTTTCCTCACGATGTTTTCCTTCACCGTTAAAGCAAGTGATAATCAAATTCTGATCCGCACATGAATCCAAAAAGTCAGAGGTGCGGGCCGGGATCGAACTTGGTTCATCGTTCAACCACTAGGCTATCACTGCCTACTAGAGCTTTACCTAGAGCTAATTTAAAAGAAATAATGTATTTTGATTTCCTTGAAAGTAAAAAAAAAACTGAACCTAAAATGTGATCCCATATGCATACGGCATAAAGCACGACAAAAAAAAACTAGATTTTTGCTTTGGACGTCTCTTTATCGGCCACAATGTAGGTATACAATATTATTATGTCCTTATCTTGTAGTAATAAAACTTGAATGGTGGTAAATACACTCAATTGTATCGGTAAAATATTCCACTTGATTCCCAATCCCAACACCCCTAAAGATATAGCAATTTTAATATTTGACTTACCTACATAGACATCTGCATAATCTAACAATCATAACGTCAAGAGGTGTAAATTTAATTTCATTTGAAATGTTATAGTGTACACTATCTAAAAAATAGTTAACTGTACTGTCATACAAAACTTAAGTTACTTCAAATTTTTAATACATCACGTAATTTTTACATTCTCTAAAATCCATTTTATTTTATGCGTTTTTTTTTGTTAGTTTTTGAGTTATTCTACACATTATTAAAATAATCACAGTTATAAGAGTTATAGTCGTTTAAAAAAGGCCCGGCGCACGCCCTTCGTTATAAAATAAACATAAAAGACACATCTTTACTCCAAAAACGGTAACGTATTTATCGATAGTAAATTAATTTGTACTTACTAAGTGATTTTAAAGGACGAGGCGCTAACCCAGTCCTTTTTAACTAAACGAGGCCGTTAATTGCTATTTCGGCCGAGACTAGTATAGTACTTTTCTCTCATTTTTCAGTGATCCAAGTTTGAGTTTCATTCTGTAATACGAGCCTTTTAATTAATAAATCGCCATCTACCGAAAAGAGCAGAATAATGTCTAACGGGCCAGCTAGACTAAATAATTTCATAAAAGAGACCTTCTGATAATTTCACTATGAGTCAAAATTCCGGAATCTACCACGTTTCACGAACATGCTCGAGTATTTTGCTGCTCAGTGTGCGCTGACCCTTAGTATGCACGCCAATTGAAACTGACTGATTTTTGGTGTTTTTCAGGTTATCAAATCTAAACGAAAATCGATGAAGGAAAAAAGTAATGATGAGAAAAAAAGTAAGTTTTCCTTTTTTTCTTTTTAATGAATCCTGGCAGCATTGTCATTATAAACGTGAAGAATAAGTGTTGTAACTAAGCCGAAAATAACTTGCACTGAACAATTATTTTATGGGTGTTTTTTTTTTTCGCCTTATCGTTTTATCATGTGAGGCACAACATGTGATGTCTATGTTAAAACATTTTTTTTTCTTGAAATATAGGTAACTTGATCTCGATGCGATATTCTGTTTAGACGCTATCTAATATTTTCATCAGGGCATGAAACACAGAGCAACATCAGGCTCCACCGGCCAGCTCTCGTGAGCTGTCCTGTTGCGGTGCACAGTGGGCCCATACTGAAAATTTGTGGACTTAGGCAAGAAAAATTCCAATATCGATGCGATTTTTTTTATATATGACGCATTATGATGTTCCTGATAACTTTTATTCTTACAAAATTTCTTCTGAAGTTGATAGTTTGTCTTGAAAAAAAATAATTAGATTTTTTTGTATGGAGCGGATCACGTATAATTTTTTTTTCTTCAATTGTACTAATATGTTGGGTGTGTGGCGTGAGTATATGATAGCTAGGGTCATTCTCTATCCATGAAAAAAAAATCAGCCCCGGAAATCCGCGGCATCGCGAGTAATCATTCGGTATTTTTTTTTTTTTTGTATGAAATTTTTTGCCATTTAAAATAAATTCAAAGTATATTTTTTGTGTCATTAGGTTGATTGACATTCTCTTTATCTATACATATAATAAAATCGTAACGATGAAAAAACTGTACACTGATTTTTTTTTTTAAAGAATCGCTGCTGTGCATACTAGGAACGTCCATCAGATCCTAGTGGCTGAATGGGAGGAGCGACCTGCGCAACCCAGCGCAGGACACGCTACAATAGCGGCGGTAAGGCCCGTCATGGAGGAGTGGCTCGAGAGGATCCATGGCGCCCTCACCTACCGGCTGCCGCAGATACTCTCCGAGCATGGTTGCTTCAGTAAGTATCTGTGTCGCATAGGCCGGGAGCCGACGCCTGAGTGTCATCACCTCGGGAGCTGCCCAGAGGACACGGCGCAGCACACATTGGCAGAGTGCCCAGCTTGGGCCACGCAGCGCCGTGAACTCATTACTGCAGTAGGTGGCAGCGATCTCTCGCTTCCGGCCGTGGTTCTGTCTATGGTCGGGAGCGAGAGTGCTTGGGAAGGCGTTGTCTCCTTCTGCGAGGAGGTGATGCTCGCTAAGGAGGCGGCGGAGAGGGTTCGAGAGGCGATGACCTCTCTTCCCATCCGCAGCAGACGACCTGGGCGTCGTAGGAGGGCTTATGCCGACCTCCAGCCACCCTAGGTGTAGAACTGCGGGCGGCGGACTCGGGGTGGCCCGCCGCCCGACCATTCAAGGCCCGTAACGGTGGCGCGTAGTGTTCCGCGTGCGCCAGTCTAGAGAAGAGTGCGGCCATTGTGGTTGCCACACTGGGAGAAGGGGCTCGCCTGCCAGTGGCGAGCCGGGACCTGCCGGGGACGGTTGGGCAAATACGGAAGTATTTCCCACGCCCCCGGCCAAGGGTCGGTAGAGGAACACCGTGGTGGTTTTTAGTCGGTAAGAGTCCGACACTGGCTCCGCCTTCCCCGGGCGGAGTGCGTCCAAGAGGATTTTCCCCACGAAAACAAAAATAACTGCAATGTTCTATGGCATGAATTTATTCTCGCTTAGCGCAAGTGAGTACGTCTAAACATTTTACCATAGACTAGGCCCACAGCACTCCATAGATATATGTACTTGCACTGCTACATATTCATACTTTTTTTTTATATACTTAACAGACTTGCGTTTGACCACCACCTCACCTGATGTTAGGCGATGGTACGGTCGACGATGGTTCACGCTTGCCCAGCAAATGTGAGAGGATGCCAGTGAAAAATATTTCGACCCATCTTCTCAAGTGGCTACATCGGGCATTGTAACGGAACACGACTATGACACTTGGTGGCAAGTCTTTGCCCGGTGGGTGGTTGTAAGCCGTCAGCCATGGCCTACCACCAGTATGTCACCTGATTTGCACTACCCAGGGATTACGTGTACGAATTCGGAAAAAGGGGTACTCTCCTACAG
The DNA here is from genome assembly GCA_949699075.1 of Asteroscopus sphinx. Taxonomy (NCBI): domain Eukaryota; kingdom Metazoa; phylum Arthropoda; class Insecta; order Lepidoptera; family Noctuidae; genus Asteroscopus; species Asteroscopus sphinx. Next base: position 2,233,375 of record OX453006.1, read on the forward strand.
AAAGTCACCCATGTCGATCCCCAAAAACATGTTTGCGTGCATAAACAGGATAACTCAGTACAGCGTACCTTTACCGTACCCTTGCTTTGCGGATAACGCTAAAGGTCCGTACAAACAAAAAGCAGGTCTTGAGCAGGGCAGGAGCGGCGCAGTTCGCCAGTGGGCCCACGCTAATATTTGGTGTCGTGTTTGATATCGTTCCTTGTATTACAATTTGCGCCGGCCCGCCCTCAACCTGCGCTGATGACCTGCTTTTGGTCTGTACGATCCTAAACTCGCAGGGGAGGTGAGTATTGCTTCTTTACGAAGTAGAATGTATTATTCTTTGCCTGAACAATCTTACAGATTCCAGAAACGACATGAAGACTTTCCTTGAGCTTCTGATTGATTCATCTGGCGGGGACCGTGGGTATTCTGACAAGGATCTACTGGAAGAAACCCTGGGTATTATCGGTGCTGGCACTGATACTTCGGCCGTAGGTGCTTCCTTTACTGTTTGTATGTTGGCGAGGCATCCTGATGTACAGGAGTTAGTGTTTAAGGAGTAAGTTCGATTCTAATATATCATCACAGCTGTATTCCTTCATGATTACGTCACAATTTATAGCAGCAATTTTTAGCAAAATATATTAGCAGCTGGTGATGAGCAGCAGTGTTTTTTATAGTATAGGATGGCGAAACGAGCTAAAGGCCCACCTGATGTTAAGCTGTTACCTTTGCCCATAACAACTTCAATACCACCTAGGCTGTTGCCTAAATGGTACCGCAAGTCGGTTCGCCAAACTGAGACATGAAGATGGAAAGTCTCATGTGATTGTAATTACACCGGCACCCGTACCCTTCAGACCGAAACACAGCAATGCAAGCGTCACTATTTGGCGGAGAACTAGGTACGGTGGTAGTACTTCCCCGGACGAACTCTTTCACAAAGGAGCTCTACTACTACTACTAAGCAGCAGTGTTGTCACGTTGTGGTCTCGGTGAGGGTAGCTATTTAATTATTATTCAAAATTAAAAATATTTACAAAAATAATTTTCTACTGTTTTAGCTCAATACTATATTGTACGCTGAAAGACACTCATGTGTCTGTGACTGTGTCTTGTAATCATTATATTATTTTATTAACAAACAGTCAATGTATCAATTTACCAGTTGAGTTAGATACAATATTCCAAAACGTCCGTGCTTGTGTTTTATTGTGTTTGTGCCGACTTACCACCTACCTACCTATCTACCTGAATCCTGTCTCCAGCCAGAGCTCACTGCAATGCATTAGCAGCAGCTCATCAGCTCACCGTCGGAGTTTACCTACCACTCCTCCGACCCTCCATACTACTAACCCTCTGTACCCTCCGTACCTCAGAGTTCCGTACCTGCAGTTCCTGACCACCAGTTCCTGACTACCAGTTCCTGTTCTCCTAGTTCCCTTTTGTCACCGTGTCAAGCCTCCGAACCTTCGACCCTCCGAGCCTCCTGTCTGTGTGCCTCCGCTGACTCCGGGCTACTACATCTCCTACTCCTGCCTGAGCTACCCTCACCGAGACCACGACGTGACAGTGTTATGTTAGTTATAAGGTTTTATTCACAATCACATCCCTTTGAAGAAGAGCAGATATTTATGGCTAACTGGAATACGTTTCTTATTTAATTTGTATTGAAACAGAACACTGAAAGTAAAGAAAGAAAATATGCCCGTAGCCTGTGAATGAGGGCTGAAATTCTTGTGACGAAGTAGTGTTTCTTTTGAAATCCAAGTCAGATTTTCTTTTGGAATACCTATAAAGCTCAGGAGTCCAAGGCTTATATTCAGAGTCAAATCTAAGTGTGACCTCATGCCTCTCACTGTCAAATAGCACTGCATTTTGGCAGTTAGAAACATAAGTTCACGCTTAGATTTGTCTCTGAGTATAAGCTTAATCCGGAAAAGAACCGGAGTGACCGACATAGCTTGTAGGATTAGTTAGCTGAAGTGGCAGTGGGCTGGCCATGTCTGTCGAAGGACCGATGACCGCTGGAGCAGATGAGTCCTTGAGTGGAGACCGCGAATCGGCAAACGCAGCGTAGAGCGCCCCCCCGCCAGGTGAACGACGACCTGAAGAACGTGGCTGGGGGAGACTGGATGCGGAAGGCAGAGAACCGAGTGTTGTGGCGCAACTTGGGAGAGGCCTATATCCAGCAGTGGACTGCGATAGGCTGAGTTGATGCTATGCTTAAAAGTCACGTTATGAGTTTGTTGCTCTCGTCGCACCTGTTGTCTCTCAAATTGTATACCTACCAAATAACAATACAAAGTGTTGGCGTCTTTTTTACAGGTTGAAAGAAGTATTCGGTGACTCCGATAGACCGGTGACTCCCGAAGACTTGCCTCGTCTTTCTTACCTGGACGCAGTGATCAGGGAGACGCTACGGCTGTACCCTCCTGTGCCTGTTATCACCAGGAAGGTTGAGAAGGATGTAAAACTGCGTACGTGTTAGAGTCATATATTGTTCCATACATAATTCCTGTCTTTTGTTTCACAAAATAGCTGTTTCTCTGTTCTGTCAGTCTCTCAGTTAACAGTATTTTTCTGACTGTGGACGTTGGTTGCTGCACCTGGGTTTGTTAGCAACTGTTGGTTTATAGAGCTTAGTCTAAAAGAGGTGTCTTTGGCATTTGCGAAATCCGGACGTAATATACTTTATTAACTCGCTATTATTAATTCATATTGATATTTTATGTACATATTATTTATTTGCATTCCACAGGTTGTAAAAATATACGGCTTATTTGCGAGCCAGAAGTTTCGACACTGGCACTTCAAAATTTAGTTTTACATATGCAAATTATATTTATAATCAGAATCATAGGAATATAATTTTTTTTATTAATTTATTACAATAAAGGCCAGTACACACCAGGGACGGCAGGGCAGGGGATTTAGCCATGGCATGCTGGTAGCTACAGAGACATCCCATGGCGTGCCGTGGGAATGCTGTGGCATCTGTTGCCAACTACGCAATGCATTCGAAAAGCGGACTCCAGCGCATACCGTCACATGCCTTGGCGTCCCACAGCACGTCTTCGCGTCTCTAAGCATGCCTTTGCTTCCCTAAGCCATGCCGTTGCAACGTGCCGTTACCTCCCGTCGCATACCATCGCATGCCTTGGCATCCCTCAGCATGCCTTCGCGTCCCTAAGCCTGCCGTTACAACGTACCTTCACCTCCTGTCGTGTTCCGACACTACACACGAGTTCTTGTGCGCTCTTCAATGCCGCGAATGGACATCCCCTTTGATGCCTTGGCGTTGATCTCTAAACATTGAAATTTGTATCTTTTCACCACGCCTAAATTTAGATACCTACGTTTAAATTTACATTGGGTAAAAGTATACCCAAGAGTATTAAGGAATTACCAATCATGTTGTTAAAAGAAAAGCTAAAAATTTGGCTAATAGAGAAATCCTTCTACTCTGTTGATGACTTATTAAAAAATTAAATAATTTTATTGTATCTGACATGAGAAATTCATTTAAATTAACTGACAAAAATATTAAAATCATTACTTCTTCTTGAAAAATCTTATTATTATGTAATTAAATCACAATTTTAACAAGTATCCTTGTATCTCTTGTTGTTTTAAATTATAGCCATTTATACTGAAGAAGAATGTTTGCATGTCAGTGGAACTGCTTACCCTAAACTAAGATATTTGCATGTCAATAATTTGACTAAAGTTGTAAGAACTAATCCTAATTACATGTAGGACTAACTGTGTTATGTACCAACTTTTATGCGAATAAATGAATTGAATTGAATTGAAAGATGATTCTGCCCTGCCCTGTTGTCCTCCGTGAGCGCTGGCCTTTAGTATCTACTTATATTGTGAGATCAAAAATTAAGTATATTTTCAGAAGTAGGTATGTTACTATTTTATCTTTTAACTTCAAAAAATGAAATGTATTTTGATAATTTCCTAGAATTGGCTCATCATTTATCAATCTTTTAAAAGCAATAATCAAATAATTTATATACCTAAGTATATGAAATACTCAAATATATTTTCTCATAAATATTTGTTATTTATTTCTTTTAAAAGTATTCTTCGTCTTTATTAGCTTCAGGAATAACCTTAGTAAAAGGTTGTGGCGTGTTAGTCCACATCTGGGGCACACAGCGCAACCCTCGCTACTGGGGAGAGGACGCGGAGCTGTTCCGCCCTGAGCGGTTCATCGACACCCCGCTCCAGCATCCCGCTGCCTTCTTGGCTTTCAGCCACGGACTGAGGAGTTGTCTTGGTTAGTACTAGACGGGAGCACTACGTTTCACCGAAATACGATCCACCGAATCACGTTTTACCGACAACTATTCGTCGAACGTATCATTCCCCGATACAACACTTGGTCGAAACTAGTAAGAAAGGCTTGCGACACAAACGCCACCTTTTCGAAATAAATATAACGCTAGATAAATCACGGACTAAGGAGTTGTCTTGGTTAGTACTAGACTGGTAAAAAAGGCTTAATCAAAAAAATCAGCTGATCCTAACATTTTGTCGAGCGATATCGATGATTTAGTAGGGAACAGCTGATATTTTTTCACGATTTCAGAGTTCGTCCCATTGTAAGAGTTGTCCTATGCTATGCCCTGAATGAGCTCTTAAAATATGACCACGCATTTCTGATACACGTTGTAGATAATACAGCAATTTTCCTGTTATAATATAATAACGAAAGCTAGAATTTACTGAAATAAATCTTGCCACGCAGAAATAATCTTTTTATGGTTTTCCCTCAGACCAAAAGAATAAGAAACGGGGTGCTGGTCCAAACCGCTCGAACCGGCTGTGAAAAACACTCAGACCAAAATAATAAGAATCTTATTCTTTCTTTCTTCCTTTCTTATGCCAAAATCGATATTGGGTTTGTCAAAGCCCCCCTTGATTGAAACTTTATCCGGTTTACAGGGTTATTTTTAATTAACTAATAAGGTTTTCTCATCAATTTAAAATCTTTTATGATAAATTCAACTTTGAATTAGCAAAAAGTACCCAAACTCTGTTTTTGTTAATAAATTTTGTACAATTTGAATTTTTCGGTTACCTAAACGGGTTACCGGTATTACTGAAAACGGTGGTACCTTAAAATACCGGTATTTCCAAATACCGGTTTCAGTCCCTGTACTAAAGCCTCAAAAAAAAAAAAATAATCATCCGACAAAAGGTAATTATTGAATAATAACTTCTTAGGTTTTCGCGATCACTACACATTATAATAAAACAAAGTTTAACCGGATTAAATCGCGTATATTATTTAAATTGGTTTCCCCGACGTTAATTAAAAAACATCCTAATTTTAATAGAGAAGATGGTTGGCAGCTACCACCTGTTTGGAACCCAGTCCTAAAAATAATCAAGTCCCAAACAGCACGCAACACTGTAAAAGATAATGATATTGTGAGTGATTACTGCGTGCATCGAAACGATTTTAATTAATAAATATTGTACGGTAGATTAAAATATTTTTTTTGAAATATTTGTAACGACGCTTGTCATCTTAGTCTACCTGCGACCACGAAATGCTGCAAAGCTTTCGAAACGTCGGGGAAACCAATTTAAATAATATACGCGATTTAATCCGGTTAAACTTTGTTTTATTATAATGTAATTATTGAATTTAAATGACCCTGTATAGTTTCTAAATAATCTTGCCTGTCTAAAGATCTAGTACCATGACTGGCATTCTATAGATTACATTGTAGTTTTTTAACTTCTGATTCCAGGCTACCAATACGCCATGATGTCAATGAAGACAGCATTAGCGACAATCGTACGAAAATACCGAGTATCTACTCCTGGCGTTGACAGAAGTAATGGCTGTGTTCCAGAAGACAATCCTATCACAGTCAGTTTTGATATTATGATGAAAGATGCGAACAAGTTCACCGTGCAGTTAGACAGAAGGAAGAAGTGAGAAGATTCTTTATACAGTCTCTGAGAGGCTGATCAACCAAAGGCAAAAGTGAACTAATCTTTCAGCTGTAGAAACAAGTCTTCTATTTTAGACCATTATTTTATCTACATCTACACTTCTACACTAATATTATAAAGAGGAAAGATTTGTATTTTTGTGTGTATGTTTGTAATGAATAAACTCAAAAACTACTGTGCCGATTTAAAAAAAAAAACAACCTTTGAAAGCTACATTCACCTTGAGTAACATACGCTATATTTTAGGCTATATTTTCATGTCCAACCGTGCGAAGCCGGAACGGGCCGCTAGTATTAAATAAATTAATCATTGTTCCGTCATTTTCTTATTATTTTTTTTTTTTTTCATAAATGTACGATTTTTAAGTGATGCCTTTTAATTTTATTTTATTTGTTGTAAGTATTTTGTTCAACATATCGGAGCAAAAGTTGACTTAATATTTGATAATTAAATTAGCCTTTCATAAACATAAGGTTTTTTTAAATTAATTTTTCTTCCACTTGCTCGGAAATTGGTTCATTATTTTAAAAAAAATCATCAATCGGCTCTATGCAACGAAATAACACGCTAACAATATCCAACACGACAATAATAGAAACAGCTGGACAGTTTTTATTTTTTTAATTATGTTAGCGAGGTTTTTAAGTACATAAATTAGGTGTTTTTAGGTACACCATAATTATCATTATTAAGGCAGAATGCGCATTTTTTTTTTTCAAAACTTTGAAAATAGAACAAGAACAGCGCGCGTACGAATTGTCGTGAATGAAAATTATATACTATTGAATTAATTTGTGTATTGTTTCCGCGCAAATGAGAGAAAAGTACACAAGTAAAGTAAAGAAAAAAAAAAGAAAAAAAATAATAATAAAAAAAAAGTAAAGTATACAAGTCTTGGCCAAAATAGCAATTAATGGCCTTGTTTACAATTGTCGTATCAATTTGAAACTTTGCAAGTACCTATATGTAATCCGGATGACAATACATTATTTGGTACCATTGAGCTAATCTGATGCCATCATCAGCATATCGGTTTATAATAATATAGTAGGAAATAGGATACAGGTCAACCAGGAACTAGATACACCTATTTCACCGCCTAGCTTCAAGTTGTAAAGTGAAATTATCTACATCCCTCATCATGACGTCGAACTTGATTCTCAGTGGCTTCTGGTCTTCAGTATCAGTAGCTGGGAGGATCCGGTACTGACGGAGAAGCGCCGCCATCGCTGTCTTCATTGACATCATTGCGTATTGATAACCTGAAATTAAATTAACAAAATATTTTAGCTGCAGCTATCACCATAAGTAGATTAAGATAGACTAGATGTGTCGGGGGTGGTTGTGTGAATACTCACGGGTTCCCACGCCCCGGCTAAGGTAGTTGAAGGAACACCGTGGTGGTTTTAGTCGGTAAGAGTCCGACACTGGCTCCGCCTACCCCCGGCGGAGTGCTTACATGAGGATTTCCCCACAGCAAAAAAAATAAAAATAAAATTGTACAACAAAATGGGACAACAGAACTTCAAAATACAAAATTGTGGGACTACTGGTATTGGAGTTTCTATTAGAGTCTATGAGACTCTCTGTGCATACAACACCGAGTGTAGTTTGCAAAAAACTCACAAACAAAATCGAGGGTGGATGAACATTCTTCCACCTCGGAATCAGAGTGACACCGCTGCATCAGTCTGCTCGTGTCACATCCAGTAGTACCTGCTGCCGAGTTGCGTAACTCACTCGCGATCGCAATCAATATGATTTCAATGTTCATTGCTGTGTGTGTTTTGACAATCCGTCTTATCGGCAACTACGTACCACGCAATGAATATTGCTGTAGTTTCCAAATGACAGCTAATGTCAATGTGAATGCATTACACAATTACCCCACTGGTTGATGTGTCGGTCTTAAAATAGGTATCGTTGATTCCCGTCTCCTATTCATAAGTTACAACGCGAATGTTTAAAAGTAATTTAATACTCAGTAGGTACTATCAGCAAACTTTCCGGTGAACCACCACTAAGGCTAAAATCGCTTGCGTACAGTGTTCGACGGCAGCCGTAGTTACGTGTAATGTAGCAGGATTCGTTCAAGGGACTTTGTCGACAAAATGTATCACCGGGAAGGATCATGACCGTACATAAAACTCCTTATGACCAAAAATAAAGGAATTTAATAGTTATATATGTATAATATGTATATTTTATTATATGTATAATGTACAGTCAACAAATCGGAATCATGACCCACTCAGTCGATAATTCGTATGAAATTGTCAAAACAGTAAAATTTTCTTGTAATTTTTTTTTAATCGTGCTGCACTTAGGTCATTTTGAATATTAAGGAAACTGCGTTAATACGGGTCAGAGGTCTATGCAATTTTGAGCTTTGTTATTAAATGCAATAGATTAATAATCGGATAAAAAGTTATGTTTTTGATAAAGCTAGAATTATGTTTTGAATTTCGAATTAACTATAATTCCGCATAGTTGACCTATACAAAAGAAGTAATCAAATACATTTTTTCAAAAACCTATACTAACACTTTCAATTTCAGAAGAATATTAATTTTCACTGCCCAATAAAATTGATAAAAAGTTGGTTGCCAGGGAAATATCTTAAAGCGAAATGCGACCTAATTGTATTAGAATGTTTGTAGAAAATTAAGCTTATGGTGGGTCATGATTCCGTTTGGTCGAGTGTACATAGGTATTTATCTATTTCTATTATATGTAATTATAAGTTCGTAGTACGAAACGTATTTACTACTTTACTGGTGCATCTACCTTATTCTTTGTCTCTGCATTACCCTAAGGTTGTCTGGTAGAGAACGCCTATGGCGTTAAGACCGCCTTTGTACCCAGTTGTGCATAAAGAATTAAATAAATAAATAAATTTAATTTAATTGAATTAATCATCCTCTTAACGTAGTTCTTTCGTCGCGTTACTCTTAAAAATATTCTACTCGTCAAAAATAAAATAATTTAATTGAATTGATCATCCTCTTGACGTTATGCCTTCGCCTCGTTATTCTTAACAATATTAGCAGGCAGGCAGATTATTTTCTAGCACTGAGGTAATATGTACTACGTACTAGAGTAGACATTACGAACATGGAACTATGTTTTTTTTTATTCCGTGATTACGAACAAAAAATATCGCGCAACTTGCTGGCCGCGGAGCACGCGCGGTGTGACCGGGGCTAATTGAATGAGAGTGAAGGAGGACAAAATGTTTGTAGCATGTACACACGGCTACACATCAAGTTGTACATTTCCAGTATAAGCTGACCTCGCATTGTATAGGTTTTCCTTACAACGCGAAGTCAGCTTTTACTGGTTTTTACAGCTTGATGTGTAGTCGTGTGTACGCACGATATTTTTTGTTCGTAATGTCTACTCTATCAGTGTTTTCTATACATAATTATTTTCTTACCAATACAAGCTCTCGGTCCATGGCTGAACGGCATGAAGGCAGCGGGGTGCTTGAGCGGCGTGTCTATGAACCGCTCAGGGCGGAACAGCTCCGCGTCCTCTCCCCAGTACCGAGGGTTGCGGTGTAGTGCCCAAATGTTGATCACTATCCCGCAGTCCTCTACTAGGCGCATTCCTGACGCTGAAAGATAAGTAAGAATCTAGTTAATAAGACGTGTATTTGTGATAAGAAATTTTGACAATTGTAGCATAGGTACGGTCAAGCGCACATGTCATCATCATCATCATTTCAGCCGAAAGACGTCCACTGCTGGACATAGGTCTCCCCGGATGGGGGGATATGCCATAATCGTCACGCTTGGCAGGCGGGTTGGCGATCACAGTAGGTTGGTTAAATACTCAGAGAACGCTGCTGCCCTTCCTTTGATGAATCCCTTAGTCACCTTTTACGACACCCATGAGAAGATATAGGGTGGTGCAATTCATTAATATAATGGTTTTGTTATATGTTATATGCGATTGTCTGTACATTTTTGTATTCCAGCTCTCATGGTAACTCAAATACTCCATGACGCCTAAGAAGACTTTGCCTAAGTCCCATATTAAAATCAAGGGTAGTAAATAATACAATAAGTAAAGCCACCCCGCCGCTAATCGGTATGTCACTCCGTCAGTGAGCGCCACCAATCATAGCACCAAATTTTTTTGCTGACCAATCATGACGCACCGTCCGCCCCTAGTCCCCCGCTAACATTTTGAGATTATGTTCTCACGCAAAAGTTTGTTTATGCTATGCGATGTCCGTAGACTGGTCTGTGGCTAAAAATTATACAGCAATCTAGTAAAAAATACTCAATGATCAATATAGGCTCGTAAGTACACTGTTTTAAAATACCCGCAAAACTTACGCAAAGAAACTTCCTTATCAACTTTTCTGGCAATGATTGGCACTGGTGTATACAGCCGCAATGTTTCTCTGATAACAGCATCCAGGTACTTTAGTTGAGGTAGATCATCAGAAACTACCTGTCTGTCAGAGTCACCGAATACCTCCTGTAATCTGGAGAAATTATGCTGTAAAAAGCCTCAGTAAAAAATTAAAAGAGGAACAAGTCTTGCTAAGAGTATAAGCATAAGCATAAGTAGATGTTTGAGGCTTTGGCAGATGAAGGGAAGTTAATAGCTTTGGACAAAATGAACGAGATATATAGATAAAAACAAAAACGTGAGACAGTCGAACGAGGAGACCATAACCACGTAGGGTTAAAACCGATTGGAGAATTGAAAAAAGCCCATAATCACCAATTTGTATGTACATACATAGTAGTAGTAGTGCTCCTTTGAGCTCGTCCGGGGAAGTACTACCACCGTACCTACTTCTCCGTCAAACAGTGATGCTTGCATTGCTGTGTTTCGGTCTGAAGGGTAAGGGTGCCGGTGAAGTTGCAATCACATGAGACTTTCCATCTTCATGTCTCAGTTTGGCGAACAGACTTGCGGTACCATTTAGGCAACAGCATAGGTGGTATTGCAGTTGTTATGGGCAAAGGTAACCGCTTAACATCAGATGGGCCTTTAGCTCGTTTCGCCATCATAGGATGAAAAAAAAACATAGTGACAAATCATTATAATATTTTGGAAGAGCCCCATGTCTATCTAAAATAATGATTGTTGAATTTCAAAATTAAAAACAAATCATGCAATTTTATAAAGTAGGTATTCAACTTACTCTTGGTAAATTTTCTCCTGTACATCAGGATGTTTGGACAGCATCATGGACGTGAACGCTGTTCCGACAGCCGATGTATCAGTACCAGCCAAGACTAGAACTAGAGTTTCTTCTCGCAATTCTATATCATTGTACCCTCTGTCACCTCCTGTTGTTTCTATGAGAAGCTCCAGAAAGGTCTTAAGTCCTTCCTGTTTCATATCTGGAATAATACCTAGGTATATTGTTTTGTAAGTTTAAAGATTTGTGACGATCTGATAATTTATAATAGTATTATAATATATACAGGGTGGATATGACAATACGACATTAAATAAAACCACGTACAGAATATCACTTCCTTTGATCGTATAATTCGTATACAAAAAACTAATCAAATCCAGTCAATAGCTTAGCCACAGGAAATTATTTTAATTTCATTAATTTTGAATGTAGGACCATTTTTCTATGCAAAGATCATTAGGTCAAAGATCTGTGCGAGTTCATATGGTTTGAAACTCTTTTTCTCAATGATTGTTACTTATTATTTCGATGTTTTAATATATATTTTGTTCAAATAAGTAGTTTTTTAAATTTTCGATAAACAACTTATTTATCTATTTAAAATGCTTCTATAGACTAGTTATAACCGTGTTTTCATTTATTGTCGTATTGTCATATACACGTTGTATAGTAGGTTTAATTTATGTTGTACACTTGTTTCTGTCCTCTACATTCAACATCTCTCCATCGCTCTAAGGTTTGCTGTTAGCAAACTCAGTTCTGAGTTAAGCTCCCGATGTACATAAACTTTCCTACTGTAATATAAATGTATATATGTGTGTACAACTTTGACAAGATACCTATAGACCAAATGTCAAGAACAAAAATTTGATACATTCAAAACCCTGCCGATTTGCGTAGTACACGCGAATTACGCACACACTCACATTCAAACCAAGCCGAACTGTTTATTGTATTTCGAATCACCGAACGTGTCACCACGACACTTAACTGTCAAAGAGCTTTGAAAAAAATCTTAAAATGCCTTCGTATATCGTGAAACGGTGCAAAAATAATTCTACAGCGCATAAAAAATCAGATGGAATTACTTTTCACAAGTTAGTCATTTATTTTAATCATATTTTAATGTTTACAATTCATTTTCTTGTAACCTTACCGCGGCAAGGAATATTCCTGTGTTGTATGTTAATAAATTATAATTTACCCCAGAATTCGGGTAAAATTAATCTTCATGTTATTATTACGCTTTTTTTACTTTCTAGCTTTCCGAAAGACCATAACAGAAAAAAGAGTAGGTTGAACACCATCCAATTATTCACTCATTTGTAGCGAACACTTTGTTGAGCATGATTTATACATGACTAAAAACGTGAGGGATCCTTTTGGGCTGCGCCACAGTCGGTTGAAAATTTCTATTAAAACAACATAATGAATCCTTCACATCTACCACAATGGCATCCAATGAAATGAGTAATTTTTGATAATTTTGCAAATAATTTACCAAGGAATAGTACACAAGTATCCAACCAACAGCAGTAATTTTATTTTTAGTTTTAGTATAATGTTCCATTTTTTAAGTAACTACTATGAATAATTAAACCCTGATTAATTATATTTCAATTGTTTTTCTTACATCTAGCATTTTCTTCGCTGCAGTGAGATGAAAAGTTGTGTGTTTTGCACGGCTGCAAAATTATTTGCGTCTCGTGCCTTTACATTTGTTTGATTATATTTTAGAATTCAATCTTAAATCCTTCGCTTGCTTTAATAGAAGAAAACGCGCTAAATAACAACTTTACAGTCATGCATAGCAAATAACTATATTTTATTATATAGTTATATTCTATGTACGGCCAGGGACACGAATTATTTAGCAAATTGAGACACAAATTTTGCCGTATTTTGCCTTTCTAGCCCTGATCCTAGTCGTTGGTATACTGATAACGAATGACAATAATTGTGATTAGTAATATACGGAAAATTTAAATTGACAGTCAATTTGCTAAACAATCCCTTTCCGTGACTTTTCATAATTGGATCGTATTAATTATTTAAAGACTTGATATTAGTCGTGGTCAGTTGTTTGATATCAGGGGTAAAAAGATTTTATCTAGCAACACTCCCATCGCTGTCAATGTCACTCATACATTTGCAGACCCTGCATCAATTCAATGTTCCGCTGGAATATGTCTTGAGTTTTTACTTGGTCTATGGTGTACAATAAAGAATAAGAATATAATTATCAAAATCACTTCTTTAGAATTAATCGTTCAGTAAATACGTGACTTTGCAGTATTCACTGTGAAAATCAGGTATTTATTTGTGAGTAGAGCTTAGCGTGTTCTTATAGTTACTTACTTTGATCAGATGCGGTCATGGATTCCTTTTCCTCCTTCATAGATAGCCTTTTAGCTTGTACAATCTGAAACATTACAAAAATATGCTATACCTATTATGAATTATTATTATGTATTATGCAACTTTCTTACTGTAACATCAATGTAAATATGTGTGTACAATAAAGAATAAGAATATTTTCAGTTCCAAACAAGTAGATCTATTTTGTTTTAATGTTTCTTCAAACTAGATTACCTGATCGACAAATCCCCAAATAACTTCTTTACACTTGGCATGTTGTTTGAAAGCCGGTGTTATCTTATACACCGCCTCGCTATGCACCCAAGGTTTGCAAAGTCGTGCTGAGTCTAGCTGTGTGCATTCTTCAAAGGACTTCAAAAATTGTTGCTCTGGTGATTTCTGGGAGTTAACTAGAATGCCTAGAGTTGACTCTGTAAATGATAAGAATTTTTTTTAACTTTCACATTACATATAACTACGTAAGTTACTAACATCCGATATAAGTTATTTCAATGTTCCAGGAGTTAGTTCCTTTTGGTTTTTGTTTTATGACTTCACCTAAGCTTTCGAAACATCAAGCACGGGTCGTAGCATAGCGGTGGCAACGATGTTGAGCCCACATAATGTATGGAAAATGCATTTAATTAAACTTAATCTTGATAAGCATTTTCTGCCCTTCGGATTTCAATTAATATTGTCAAAAGTAAAATTACATTAAAAATCTCACCACAAACAGAATCCATGGTATAGGTAGTAAGGTACTTCCATATGGAGAACGCTCCCTTTCCTGCAGCCTTCTGCAACTGATCAACCATGATAGTGCTCTGGCGGGAGAAGATTTCCGCGAACTGGACCAGATTCTTTGGGCTGAAGGTTGGAGCTAGGACCTTGCGACGAGGACGCCAGATCTTGACTGTTAAAGAATTGGGAAGGAGTTCAAATTGATTTATTTATGGTTTTTCATCGATCGATCGATATGGTATTAATAATGTCTCGGCTTTTAGTCTAACCAGCTTCAGATTCAGAACATCTTCGATAAACAGTAACTGTTGTAGACTGATTTGGTTTATTATCTCTTTTTCTCTCGTTAAGAGGTTGTGTGGTGTAACGAGAATGGATAGGATAAGGATTGAGTATGTAAGAGTGAGTCTGAAAGTAGCGTCAGTGACAGAGATGTTAAGTAGCAACAGACTGTCATGGTATGGACATGTGATGAGGAATGAGAAGCATGTTACGAGGAAATTTTTAAGTATGAATGTGGTTGGCTATAAGAAAAGAGGCAGACCGAAGAAAGCATGGATGGATTGTGTGAAAGATGATATGAATAGAAAGAAAGTGAACACGTAGATGACGGCTGATAGATGTATGGAAGAAAAATACATGCTGCGCCGACCCCAAATAAATTGGGATAACGGTAGGAGGATGATGATGATGATGACGTGAATCGAAGACAAAACTAGATAACAAACCGAATCGGTCGACAACTGCTTATCGAAAGTGTTCTGGATCGGAAAGCAGATGCACGTAAGCATTATTTTGTATTTTACACGGAACTACTGTTATCAGACCTCCGCTACCAATTTACTCAACTAACCTAATGATATTAGTTTTTTTACGGGCCTCTTTTATCCCACTGCAGGGCAAAGGCCTCCTTTCCTTTGTTCCACTTTTCGCATTATTTTTTATTATTATTAAATAATTGTTATTCAGTATTACCTGGTGCAAAAATACTTCCATTTCCAGTAATAAACTGCAAGCATTTCAGAGCGTCGTCTTTCTCCAGACAGCTTTTCAAAACAGACTCTGCAACTTTTGCATCAGCGACCACTGTTAATAGAAATATTATTATGCTTTTAAACCAAACAAAATTATCAATATTGTACGTACAGTCGATTAAACGTCAGTGTAAACACTTGAATTACAAAAATCACCCTTACGCTTACGAAATAAAAACGATGTTAAGGTCAAACGTTTACCACTGACGTGTTGTCGAATGTACAGAAACTTTTCGAGATCGCTATTCTACTTTGTCATCATCATTAGTATAATATAATTGTAACTAACCGATGTAAAGACGATGTCCTTGCCATATAGTCACTATACCATTGTCATTGTCTATTGCTTCGCGTCCCAATTCCTGGAATGCTGTCATGCGATCTAAAAAAGACAAGTATGTTGGTAGTCCAATCTAAGGAAATCCTGAATTATTGTTACCCTGAATATGGTAAAGGAGTGTGTCCAGCTACTGAACTCACTAGGAGTGGCAAACTCGGTGACACTAGGATAGGTACCTGGACACTGTGGCATCAAGGGTAACGAAACCGCTGATGAACTGGCTAGAGCTGGTGCTGAAAGCCCTACTGTGGGCCCGGAGCCAATCTGTGGCATTCCCAAATGCACCACTACAGCCCACCTTGAAAATTGGGGAGCTGACCAAAGTGTTAGACTTTGGGAAAAATTCCCAGGCCAAGAACACTCGATAGCGCTACTAGTGGGTTTCAAGAAAAGGTTTACGAAAGAAGCGCTTTCTTTGAACAGGACCCAGATAAGAATCCTGACAATAACCCTTACTGGGCACTGCAAGCTGAATAAACACCTTCACAGGATGGGTCTCAGTGATACCATAGTTTGCAGGTTTTGTCGCGAAAAGCATGAGACGCCCATCTATATCCTATGCGAGTGTGATGCAGTGCACCACATCTTGCATCCAGCATCTTGGAGGCCACGTCATCTCAACGCAGGAGATCAGACCCTCCTCCCACAAAGTCAACTTCATGATTGACTTGCAGCTTGGGGAATTGCTGTAATGCTGCAAGAGGCGTCACAATAGATCTTATCAGGTCGCAGTGGCTTAGGGGGCGTTCAAGACCCCTACCTCTTTCCTCAAATAATAATAAATACCCTGAATATAGTCCAAAATCTTACCTTCATCACTTCCAAGAAAAATATAAGCATGTCCTATAAAAGGTAATGTTCTATGCTTGGTAGAATTGAGCTTATACGAAAGATCGATCATCTTTCTCCTTTGCCATCGCAACACTAAGATCCACACTATTATAAACACTAAAAGTATTTGTCCTAACATAATAATAAACCCCGTTATAAGCTGGAATGTCACAAATATAAAGAAGAAGAACTTAAAACTTTACAAAAAAAAACACTTTGACGAAGAAACCAACAATAGATACAAGAAATGACACATACAAGAAAGACTTTTTCGAAAAATGTACTCCGAATATTAATTCAGTAAAGAGAAAATTTAATTTAAATAAAACAGTGGAAGCTACATCGGCTAGTGAATGTGACAAAATAGTTTTGTGTGACATTGATGACATATTTATACAGTTTTTTCTTCAAGTACTTACACTAGTACTAGTATAAGTGGCAGTGGGCGGGGCACATTGCTCGCAGAACGGATGACCGATGGTGCAGTAAAGTTCTGGAGTGGCGACCGGGTACTGGAAGGCGCAGCGTGGGTAGGCCCCGCACAAGGAGGACCGACGCCGACGGCCTGGTGAAGGTCGCGGGAATCCACTGGATGCGGAAAGCGCAGGGACGGCCGTTGTGGCGGTGCTTGGTGGAGGCCTATGTCCAGCAGTGGACGTCTTAAGGCTGAAATGATGATTATGACTTATACTTGTTAGGGTATTGCACAAAAAGTACGAGATCAAAAACGATTAAAGAAAACACTAGAGGAGTTTGTTCAAAACTAGTTTGGAGCATTTGATCATGCTAAAGGTAATGAGTAAGGTTACATTTTGGAGGAGTTTCTGCACGAGTTTCAAACTTTTACGTATTATACTGGTAAATAATTAGCATAATTTTATCACTATGCATTACATTACAAGTAATGCCATTTTAGTGTTCGGTACCCAAAGGTTGCCAACGGGATCTTATTGCTATGTCTGTCTGTCTATACTTTCGTCGGTCCATCAATTCGTCAGTTTACCCATCCGTCTGTCTATCACAGGGATCTTGTTATCCCATTATTCTCCCACCGCTGGACACGGGCCTCTTCTCTGAATGAGAAGGTTAAGGCCTTTTTCCACCACACTGGACTAGTGCGGGTTGGCAGACTACAAACACCATCGCGTACTATAAGCAGCACTCTCAGGTGTACATGTTTCCTCACGATTTTATATTGTTTTTATTTACTTTAATTATTAAAACGGCTGTATGCCAATTACAAAAATTAAAGACGGATAACATTAACGGTTTTCCATCACCGTTAAAGCAAGTGATAGCCTGGTGGTTGAACGCTTTTCTTCCATGCAGGAGGATTTGGGTTTGAATCCAGACCACATCTCTGACTTTTCGGATTCAATGGTTTTAACGGGGATAGAGATCAAATTCCAGAAATACTTAAAATTCTTCTTAATTCGGAATTATTTCCTAATGCGCACAGCCAAGTTGTGGAATTCACTGCCGGCATCTGTATTTATACAGTATTTCTGTGGTGAACTAAGGCCTTAGCCTTCTCGTATTGAGAAGAGACCCGTGCCCAGCAGTGGGACAGTAATGGCTGGTTATGTTTATGTTATGTATCGGTATTTCCGGGCACTTACAACCCTAACGCCTTTAAAGCTGGAGTGAATCGGCACCTAATAGGTTTGCGCGCTCCATCGTCGACCACATCTTGACAAAGGTGTCTAGATTGCGGTCAAGAGCAGATCTATACGTCATAAAAAAACCTGAGGGCCTAGTACGAGTTTGACATTTAAGAATACTTACATAGTTTTCGTTGACTTTCATTCATAAATCAGTAGTTCCTACTCGTATCCGCCAGGGGCGCTACTGACTAATATATATATATATATATATATCTTTATATCTTTGGGACATTTTTTTACACAGCACCATCTAGTCCCAAACTAAGCAGAGCTTGTATTATGGGTACTAGACAATGGATATAATACATACATACTTTTTTTTTTGTAAATACATACTTATAATACATAAGCAACACCCAGACCAACACAAACACTCATGTTCATCACACAAATATTTGTGTCCTGTGGGAATCGAACCCACGACCTCGTTATCAGCAGTCCGACACCCGAACCACTAGACCACAGAGGTCGTCGACTAATGAATGAAAATCGTCGAATTCGATGGAAGTATCGGTAAGTGTCAAACTCGTACTAGGCCCCCTGAATACATTTTCGAGCAGTTTCGAGTAAATTAAAAAAGAAAATGATTTCTAAAACTCAGGCATCCCATTACACAATTTTTTCAACGTAGGAATAAAACCAAAAACAAATAGTGTTTTGCTATCACTTTACCTACAAGAAGCCACTTATTTAAGTTCATTGATGTGAGCTAATATTCAAGTACATCACCTGACGCAATTACATAGCTATCGAGCTTAAAGCAAACATCTTGAATTGAGTATAGTACAGTCAACCGCAAATCTACATGTATAACTATGGTAACAAAACCAGTATAAGCAGCGCCTATCTCGTATGAAACTTCATACTAAGCCTTGGACGACAAAAAAAGGCGGACGGAATCTCGCTTAACACAAAGTGAAGCACCCATCGTGGACGTCTTTCGGCTGAAATGATGATGATGATGATGAAGCACCCATTGCACAGCTCGCTTAAAAGTACGGGCAGGCACGCACACACATTCACACCTCTAGTAAGACAAAAAGCCACGATTACGCAACAAATCTCGTGTGACGGTAGTCATTGTCGTAGTGTCACAAATAAAATAACAGTATATATCTGGTGTGTTAAACGTACCTACTTTTACACCGTACCTACCCACGATCGGTTCCCATTCTTCTAGTCCATCCAAAGGTTGTCTGGAAGAGATTGCCTTGTGCGATAAGATCGCCCATTGTACTTACTTAATCTTTCTGTAAACTATTGTCTTTGTTTTCGTTTGGTGTAATGTACAATAAAGAATATAATAAATAAATAAATAAAATTCTGTCGAAATTATAGTGGGTTTAGGAAAAAACTAAGTTCTTAATTTTTTTCTTAGCGAGATTAGATAGATAGAATATTCTTTATTGTACACCAATAACATTATTCCGTATTTTTTTTCGTTATTTTGAGATTCCGTCCGCCTATTTTTATTCGTCCATGTAGTAAGCTAGTTTTATAATGGTTTTGTTTCCATTGGCATGCGGAAGACCATGCATAATTCTAGTAATAGGTATATTTTGTTCATAGTTTATATCAACATTAGTAGGTATGTAAGTACTTTTACACGTATTATTATGGACAGCAAAGCAAAGTTTGACTATATTAAGAGTTCGAAACAAATATGAACTGTGATGATCATTTAAGTGTAGGTACTGTTAACTGTGATTATTATTATAACGACCTCTGTGGTCTAGTGGTTCGAGTGTCGGACTGCAGATCACGAGGTCGTGGGTTCGATTCCCACAGGACACAAATATTTGTGTGATGAACATAAGTGTTTGTGTTGGTCTGGGTGTTTTTTATGTATAATAAGTATGTATTTACAAAAAAAAAAGTGTATATGTATTATATCCATTGTCTAATACCCATAGTACAAGCTCTGCTTAGTTTGGGACTTGATGGTGTTGTGTAAAAAATTCCCAAAAGTATTTATTTTATTTTTATTTACCCAAGACGGCGGAGAAGATATATGCGTTTAGGGTGAGAGGTTGTTTGTTTGTTTGTATGTGCAAACAAATGTTCCCATTTATCTCCAAAACGGTTTGTCCGATTTGATACGGATACGGTTTTCTGTAAAGGGTTTGTGATTCATCGGCGATGGTTTTTAGATATGTGTTATCGTGTTAACTCTTCAGGGGGCGCTGCAATCAATATTTTTCGTACTTTAAAATGAGGTTTGACTGATTTGGATACGGTTTTCTGTAAAGGGTTTGTGATTCAACGGGTATGGTTCTTAGATAAGTAATATCGTGTTAACTCGCCAGCGGGCGCCGCTATCAATATTTTTCGAACTTTTTTTTTATCCCAGGAAATACAATAATTACTTTGTATTGACTGATAACAGTAATCATATATTATTATTATATATATATTTTATATTTAACAGTAATCACTCGCTCTTGGTAGGTTTTTAATATTTAGTTAGAAACATAGGAATTCTCTAAAAAGTTTAAAATTAAAAGCAAAATTAAAAATTTGGAAAAAAACCCACGACGTATGTAAACTTAGTCGAAAAAGGATTAAATAAAAAAATTGAGAAACCCCCGACTAAAATAAAGTAAGTAACGGAAGATATAATTACAAACCTAAGAAAAACCGTCGGAGGCTGCCATTCTCTGCCTTAAAATGAACTAAATGCTGCAATTTAAGACTTAGTGACTAAATAAAATTACGTTGGGTACGTAAATAATTGTATCTTTAATTGATATTGCTGCATCTCTACGAGATACATAATAGCTACTACATTTTAATTGTAATCGCGAACAGATGTGCAATGGCAGCCCCCGACGGATTTTCTTAGGTTTGTAATTATATCTTCCATTACTCACTTTATTTTAGTCGGGGGTTTCTCAATTTTTTTATTTAATCCTTTTTGACTAAGTTTACATACGTCGTGGGTTTTTTTCAAAATTTTTAATTTTCCTTTTTATTTATTTTTATTATTCTAGTAAGTAGCTACATTATTTTTTATCATGCTCCTTGTTTTGACTACTGTTGTCATTCTGTGTAGGTTCTCTTAAGGGGAATGTAGCAGCCAAGAGGCACACCCAACAGTAAAAAAAAAATATTACTCGCTGATTAGGTAAGTACATCATTTATCAAAAATTCGTTTTTAACAATCCGGTAGTTGACTACAGTCAAAAATTACCAAAAAAATATATATTATTTAAAAGAAGCTACAGAAAGGACAACATTGTAGAAAGAATAAACAAAATCCATAAAAAAATGGGAGAGATACACGCTTTTTAAGTTTTTGGAAGGGGCATTTTCTGTCCTTGCCGTGCGAAACGGACATTGTTCAGAGAGATGTCAAGTTACTATGAAGGTTTTGAACAATGACGTCATTCTAGTGCTGTCTCTGTCTTGTGAACAAATTTAAATCGGCTATAACTTGGACATTTTACTAAATATTTTATTGGTTTTTTCACTGTTGCTTATTTTTCTTGAAAAAAGTTTCGAGATTTCTAATAAAAACTTTTTTTTTTAAATGTCACCTTCCCTCTTGAAGTACAGGTACTGTAGTATTAACTCTGTAAATTATAGTTCGCTGTAGTTGTAGATAGAAAAAGTGCCAAAAGTGGCCGTTTGGACAGCACAGGCTCATAATAATAGATATATAATAGAACATTATTGTCGAGGCCTGAAATGAAGCAATTGACGGCCGAGTGAAATTGGAAATACGAGGTGCCAGCCGAGTCCTTTTGAACTCCTTGTATAGTACTTTTCTCTCATTTGCGAGGAAACAATACACAAATTAATTCAACAGTATCTTATTTACATTCGCGCCAATTCGTCCGCGCGCTGTTCTTGTTCTATTTTCTGTTTTGAAAAAAAAATGCGCATTCAGCCTTTATAATGGTAAATATTTTGTATCTAAAAACACTTCATTTATGTAAGTGTGTACTTAAAAACCTAGGTAGCATAGTTTTAAAAATAAAACCTGTGCAGCAATTTTTATTATTGTCGTGTTTGATATTACCGGCCTGTTATTTCGTTGCGTACGGAAAAGAGCTGATTCATGTATCCTTTTTAGGGTTCCGTACCCGAAGGGTGCCAAACGGGACCCTATTACTCTCGCTACGCTGTCCGTCCGTCCGTCCGTCCGTCCGTCTGTCACAGGGCTGTATCTTTTGAACGGTAATAGGTAACCGGTTGAAATTTTCTCAGAAATTGTATTGCTATGAGGTGTATCACGACAAATACTAAAAATAAAATAAAGTTTAAAAATAAAGGGGGTCCCCATACAAGAAACCTCGAAAAACATGCATTTTTTTCAACGTTTTTGTTCCTGCTCTGTCTTCAAAACGGTAACACATACCAGTCTCAAACTTGGTCTGAATATAGTGCATAGTATGTAGTTTAGCAACAAATACGGCAAACATAGATATATGTAGTGGTACCTGCGTAAGAAAGAGTTGCAAAAAATCATATTTCACGCACGGTGCGTTGATTTGTTTTGATGAACTCTCGTAAATTAAATCAATTTCTACGGAGTATCAGGTCGATAGGTGGTACGGAACCCTTACTGCGTGAGTCTAACTCACACTTGACCGGTTTTTTTAAATAATGTATAATAAAATAATAACGAGAAAGTGGGAGAAATCAAAGACATTTTATACTGACGTGGATATAATACTTTTATACTTTTTTTTTTATACATAATGAGGTGACTGTTTCTCTATTACGTCAGTATAGTAACTTTTGTGAACTTTATGGGAGAAATATATATTTTTGACATTGAATGCACTATCATCAGTCTGACATATTTTTTATTAAATCTTATTTTTTTGACATTTTAATGGTTATGACACCTGAGTTAGACCTATACATACTATTTAATGTAAGTAGGTATTATGTTTTAAATCGGTATTAGATAGATAGAATATTCTTTATTGTACACCATAAACATTATTAAAACTTAGGATTAATATTACTTTCAATTCAATGGCAAATTTCATGCACGATTAATACCAAACTAAATAATTTATACGCTCTATACAGGGTAATTAAAAAAGTACCCGAAAGCTCTTAACACTAACTTTGTATAATGACCCTGAACAACGTTTGTTCTAAGACTTTCATATTTAAAAACTTTTTTTTTTTCATACAAAAATATGAAAATGCTCTGTACCTTGCATATTCTAGACGGCCGACGAGAGGCCGGGGAAAATGTACACAGGGGTCAATGTAGCTACCTACTTGCTTATTTGTAAGCTAATGACAACAAGTAGGTAGGTGGGGAAAATATTTTTTAACAACAGAGTAAACATTATTTTCCCTAAATAATCGTAGCGCTCGGGTTTGCGGCAGAATATTCTATAGTATACCTATGTAAATTTTACACAACAAATATAAACAAAAAAAAATGTTTTGGCTAACCTGTTTACTTTTGGCCAAAAACGTAGAAAAAACATTGTTATCGATCATGATACGAAGTTAGTATTTACAGGTTTCGGGTATTTATTCAATTACCCTGAGTATGGCATAACATGGCGCTCTATTATCGTTGATTATCTGTATTAAGTGTACCTAGGTATGTTAAACAAATTAATCATTTATTTGATTTGATTAAGTACGAATAATTTCATTTCAAAGCAAAAGGAAATCTAAACAATAGTAGTAGCGAAAGATAAATGAATTTCATTAGTTTTATCTCATTTTATTGCTAAGATGTTTCTGTTAAACTAAAATACAGTAATTTTTTCAAGTTCTCAATTCAAGTTGTACTACAAAATCGTTCACATCTTTCATCATGACATCAAACTTCACTCTCAGTTCACTCGTGTCGGTCTTTGCTTCACTCGCGTCGCTCTTTGCTTCACTCGGTAGAATGCGGTACTGCCGTAACAATGTCGCTAATGCTGTCTTCATTGACATCAATGCGTACCTGTATCCTGGAACATACAAAAATATTTCTAATTAACGAAATGCTCCATTCATGACGTATAGGTTTCATAAAATTAAAATGACAACAGGAAAGTGTGACCGGTACACACTCTAATCACAAAGTTGCTAATAAAGGTCCATACAAACCAAAAGCATGACAGAAGAAGCGCGGGGCATGAGCAGAGCGGCACACGTCACATTAAAAGGCAAGCGTTTTGACGGCGGCTCCGCGATAGAACTGTTTTCAGTGTGACGTGTTGTGTCGGTTTTAAGAAAATACAACTGCCTCGTAACAGCTTGGACGTCACATCAACGCGCCACCCTCCCCTGCTCCGGTGTGACGAGTTAGTATGGCGGGCATAGTGATACAACGCAACCACGCCGCTTCTGCCCAGCGTATCTACGTGCCGTGCTGCCCGGTTTGTTGCCGGCGGGTGCAGCAGGACAGGGCCCTAATTCTCGCGTTATAGAGATAAATGTCTAATTCGATGTCTAATTTTAAATCTCTACGAAAAATGTCGCCGTTAATGTCAACTGCTTTGAAGCACTCATTGTATTTAGAGCGCTAGGCGTAGACATATCTCTAACATGACATTTTGAGAATACGAAAATTTATTTTCAATCGACATTTGCCAGCTTGTTTCGACATTATGTCGAGTTCGAGATAATGTCAACCAGCGTCAAGCATCGAGCGTGAGCGTCAAGAAGCGGCGCAGTTTTGCCGTGAGCTCGCGCATGTATGTTGTGTCTTTTTTCGTTCCTTGTATTAGAACTTGTGCGGGCCGGCCTTCAACCCGCACTGCTATTGACATGCTTTTGGTTTGTACGGGCCTCAAAGTCTTGATATTTTGTATAGTCAGCCAACTCGCACCATCAGTCCATCATGGTGAACAGCCTTATAGAAACGAAATGACATCTGCTTTATTGAAATCAATTCTGCTAATCTTTGACTAACATAAAGCGCTTCTATTGCCCTGGACAACTTGTCTTCTAAGCTTCTTGAGGTTTGGATTTGGTTTTCCATGAGATGTAGATGAGCTTAGCCGCTAAGCCGGCCAATTAATAAACACTAGTTAACCCTCCCTCGACGACGACCAATATCTTAGGCCGGTATTCACCAACGATAATTCTCTGGGTAAACTACCGTTTAACCACAATTTCAGTAAATTTTTCGAGTAATCAGAGAATTGACATTGATGAACACCGGCCTAAGACAATGGTCGTCGTCGATGAAGGGTTAAGTGGCTTTTCAGTCATTCGGTCATTCACCACCAAATCAAAAGGTTGACTCTCGGCAAATGTTTCTCTTTTATTTACACGGAATCGTACATCAATTTTATTGCATGAACTATTCGATCGCCAGTCACTTCCTCGTAGGCGGTGGGACAGGTACCTAAGTCACATCTGTTTTGACCTT
Source organism: Asteroscopus sphinx (assembly GCA_949699075.1). Classification (NCBI taxonomy): domain Eukaryota; kingdom Metazoa; phylum Arthropoda; class Insecta; order Lepidoptera; family Noctuidae; genus Asteroscopus; species Asteroscopus sphinx. Next base: position 2,258,823 of record OX453006.1, read on the forward strand.
AGCAAATTTTTGACTGTATAACAAATAAGTGAACTACTGCATTTTGATATCCATCGATTTACGATTACGTCATTCATCTCATCTTGCTCTTATCTAGTGCGTCATTTGTGTCCAAATATTTAACTTGGTCTACAGATAGTGGTGAAGGGTTATCGAGTGTCATTTGCTCTTGTTTCAACTTTAAGTTTTCATATAACGCTATCTCACTCAGTTGTTGGGATCAAATAGTTTTTGAATAAGTACTATCGAGAATTCGAGTTGAATCTATAGCTACTTACTATACACAGATAGGTAAATGTTTCATGTCATCGCTTTTCGTATATATATCTTTATACAACAAAACAGGTCTTAAAAATAGTTAGCTACTCATCAATGGTAGTTTAAGTTATCTGTTACCTTAAAACCTTAAAATCTGTCAGAACCAGGAGTGACTAATAAAAATCATAAGCCTAAGCATTGGACATTGAGCTCTAAATTAACATTATAATCTAGAAATAATGTTCCAAACTCATGGATCAGCCAAGGCAGATGCATCTTATCAGCGAAAGGGCAACGAATGGAGTCACTACTCTTAATACCTATTTAGCTTTGATTTAAAATTAATTATATTTTCATTTCATTCTTCTTCTTCGTATCAACGGTACAAACAATTTACTGATAGTGGCACAGTAATCACACGCTGCTGGCCCAGAAAGCCACGTCTTGTGCGTTGTCTGCCCCGTTGGTCTAGTGACTGCCCCGTTGGTCTAGTGGTCGCAAGCGCGACTGCTGCGCGTGGGGTCTTGGGTTCGATTCCCGGGTCGGGCAAAGTGTTATTGGGTTTTTCCATTAGGAAATTCTCAGTAGCAGCCCGGAGTATGGATTTGTGCCCGGTTAATGGCAATAGGCTCGCCCCCTATTACATGGGACTATAACATAACTGGCGAAATGTGGGTGTACTATACACCTCTGCCTACCCCTTCGGGGAAATACAGACGTGATGTTATGTTATGTTATGTTTATTGTGCGTTGTCTGTGGCATTGATAAAGTCACTCAATGTGCAAGTGCTTGGACACAAGGAGCAGCACATGCAGGCTGTAGCTGTTTGGTCAATATAGCCCCACTTGCTCATGTTAACCCTGCATCTGCCTACCTGGGTCCGCAATCGGTTTAGGGACTTCCATGTAGGCCAGGGGAGTTTATACCCTACAGGAAGTCTCTCACTGGATTGGATGTAGTGTGCAGGTGGAGGTAGTTTTTCCAGCCACAGTTTTCGACGAGCCTCAGCTGGTGAACCTTGTAGAGCCTCTGTTGATTTAAGGAAACTGTGGCGCCTCTTTAGGCGTGGTGTTGGTAGCTGGGCACCAAAGAGAGGGTGCCTTGTGTCTGACTCCTGCTTTTCTTTCTCCACTACACACGCTACTTCCCTTCGGACCATTGGGGGCGCGATGCCGGCTGTTGCATACAGCATTTTGAGTGGCGTTGGTTTGAGGCAGCCCGTAACTGTCCGGCGTCTCGTTGAAGGCAATATCTACCTCTTTTGTGTGGTCTTTTTCATTTCATTATACAGTATGTAACAAAAACCCTGTTGTTCCTGTGAGGTACGTTATCAGTATCGATATTCATAAGTAAGGAATGACACAACTCATTTGGAAATAAAAATAGTCAAATTAAATGATTATTAATTGTAAATTAAAGTGATTATATCACTCAAAACTCACTCACTCAGTGATTATATCAATAAAAATAATCAGATTAAATATTAAATCATTATTAATTGTAAGTTGACAGTGATATCACAACTCACAGAAACAACAGGGTTTTTGTTACATGTTGTACATGTCGGCGCTTGGTCATGAGTACCTCAGTATGGACATTAAAGGCCGGGTACCAACTGCAGCGCATCGCAGCGCAGCGCGTCGCGTTGCAGCAGGTGACGTTGTAATGAATACGCGACGCGCTGCGCTGCGATGCGGTGCAGTTAGTCCTAGTTTCAGCAGAACCGACACACCATGGTTGCCTTATCGCATTCCCTTCGTAATAAAAACTATCCTTTGTGGTGTGAGCAGTTAGGCTATTCTGAAAGATCTCACTTGCAAACTCACTTCTGAATCCGTAGTGAGATCGTATTTAGGGTTCCGTACCCGAAGGGTGCCAAACGGGCTACTTTTATTATTACTCTCGCTAAGCTGTCCGTCCATCCGTCCGTATGTCTGTCACAGGGCTGTATCTTTGGTAATAGGTAACCGGTTAAAATTTTCTCAGAATATGTGTTGCTATGCTATATAGGCTGACAGTAACATTAAACTATTTGTTCAGTGATTGTATTTCTGTTTTGTTTGTTTTTCACTTTTTTAGGAGAAACATTTTGCATTTTTAACCGACTTCAAAAAAAGGAGGAGGTTTTTTAACAAAAAATAAAACCGACTTCAAAAACCTTAACTAAAAATTAAAAATAATCATTGTATGTATTTTAAAATCTTAACATAAACCAACATTTTGAAGGCGAAGCGTGATTTTGATGTACGTTCACATAAACTGTTTTTTAGTATAGATATGCGCTCGACTGTACATTATATTTACATGACGCAAAGGATCAATCACGTGCCGCCTTCAAAATGTTGGTTTATGTTAAGATTTTAAAATACATACAATGATTATTTTTTAATATTTAGCTGAGATTTTTGTAGTCGGTTTTATTTTTTGTTAAAAAGTTTTTACTAATAACCAATTTCCGCTTTTTTCATCAGTGTAAAAGTTATGCGGTGAAGGATACGAATTCGAATGATGCATACCTACATTGAACATTACACTGTTTTATATTCAATGTTTGCTAAACAAGCTACCGTATTACTTTTTTCTATAGTGTTTACTTTACAAAGTCAATACTGCGTGTCAGCTCTTGTGTGTTGACCATGTTACAGTAAAAGCCAAAAGCCATTCGAACCCGGAATAACTGTCTTGCAGACCATTTTCACATTTCGGGTTCTTCTTCTTACTAATCACATCTAATCTAATCTCACCATCTTACGCAGGTACCACCACATATGTCTATGTTTATCTTATTTTTAGTATTTGTTGCTAAACTATATAATATGCACTATAATCTGACCAAGTTTGAAGCTGGTATATTTTACCGTTTTGAAGATGGAGCAGGAACAAAAACGTTGAAAAAAATGCGTTTTTTGAGGTTTCTTGTATGGGGACCCCCTTTGGTTTTAGACTTTTTTTTGTTTTTAGTATTTGTCATGATACACCTCATAGCAACACATCATCATCATCATCATTTCAGCCGAAAGACGTCCACTGCTGGACATAGGCAACACATGTTCTGAGAAAATTTCAACCAGTTACTTATTACCGTTTAAAAGATACAGCCCTGTGACAGACAGACGGACGGACGGACGGACGGACGCACAGCGTAGCGAGAGTAATAGGGTCCCGTTTGGCACCTTTCGGGTACGGAACCCTAAAAAATTTACATTTATCAAATGTACTTTACAACTTTTGTTTCTGCAGTAAGAGAGAGAGAGAGCACAATGAGCCATTTTTGCAGGTTTTTGTTACAGTATTTACAGAAACGAGTCATAAGGCGTACTGAGAAAGGCTTTGAAATGCACTGCACTATGGTGAAGAGTGTTGGCACGCACGCCCTGCCCACTTGGCCATTCTATCTATTTCTGTGCTCTTTTTAATTACATTATCAAACTCATATTTACCTAAACAATTTCTCGGTCCATGACTGAACGGCATGAAGGCAGCGGGGTGCTTGAGCGGCGTGTCCATGAACCGCTCAGGCCGAAACTGCTCCGCATCCTCTCCCCAGTACCGAGGGTTGCGGTGGATAGTCCAGATGCTGATGAAGAGGCCACAGCCTTCCACAATGGTTACACCTGAAGCTGTGGAAAAAATACTTTTTTATTTAGTGATCGATATTTTGTTGGTTTTACAGTTAACATAACATATCAACCCAATTATGTTCCACACGGGCACACCTTGGACACTCAATACAATATAAATACTAGCACCACCTACATACACAAGATTATGCCTGTATACGAACGCACACACACGTGTAGGTTAGGGATGCTCGCCGCTCGTAATGCCGACTTCAACTTTCAAGCGCTTCTCAGTAGATTGCTCTGTGTCAGTAGTTCTCAGAGATGGCGTGCTTGTATAGCGACAGGCGATTGACATCCATTGCAATATTGCAGTCCAATTGTCGTCAGATAGCGGGTGCGGGCGAGGAATCTATAATAAGTATTATTAGATATTCTGTTACACGGGTCTTGTTTCAATATCGTTGCGCGTTGCACAGGAGTGAAACCCTCGTAAAGCGCAATTCGATGTTTTATCCATGTATAATTTTTCGTGGATTTCCAATTCCAATTGCCGACAAAGCCTTAAATAAAGAATAAAATAATACTAACGCAGTGTAACATCCTCTTGGACTTGTCTGACGATGAAAGGCACAGGCGGGTACAGCCGGAGCGTTTCCTTGATCACTACATCTAAATACTTGAGACGAGGCAGGTCTTCGGAAGTCACTGGCCGGTCAGAGTCACCGAATACTTCCTGCAATCTGGTGCAGATAAAATGATTAAATATGATATTTTTGGGTAGTAAGAATTTTTAGTTTGGATGGCAAAAGAGCTTGACCTAAAAGATGTGAAATGTGTATTATTATTATCAGCCCGTAGTGTCCCACTGCAGGGCAAAGGCCTCCCTTCCCTTTTTCCACTTGTCCCTGTTTTTTGCCTTCTGGGGCCAATCCTTCAGATAGGAGGCAAGTCAAGTCAAGTCCCGCCATCTCCTTCTGGGCCTGCCGCGTTGCGCGTTGTCGTTTGCTGCTGTCTGGAACCCACTGTGTGGTTGTTTCCGCCCATAGCTCCTCTGGCATGCGGCAGATGTGACCAGCCCAGTTCCACTTAAGCTTGGCAGCTGTTTGGTCTACATCAGCAATTAGTGTTTTGGAACGCAGTATAGAGTTTTTTACACGATCAGTAAGTCTAACTCCTAGGATACTACGTTCCATTGCTCGCTGACAAACTCCAAGTGCGGACTTTTGACGCTTTGTTAGTGACCATTTTTGCGCTCCATTTCTGAGGGTGGAGAGGATGCATATGTCCATGAGCTTTCGCTTAGTGAGAGAGGGAGGGATCCTCATCAGTTTGTTGCCCAGTTTTGCAGAGTTGCGGTCTTGCATTTTCAAAAGACCAAGACCAGGACTTTGGGCAGAGATGGTTGGCTCACTTTTTTAAGCTGCTGCTTACGAAGGACTTGTGGACACACAGATAGCTAAATACGCTGCGAAGAACATCTCGACCGTCCACAAGTAAAGGAACTGCTGGACATAGGCCTCTCCCAAGTTGCGCCACAACGCTCGGTCCTCTGCCTTCCGCATCCAGTCCCCCCCAGCCACGTTCTTTAGGTCGTCGGTCCACCGGGCAGGGAGGCGCCCTACGCTGCGACTTTTTCCAAATAACTTGTGTCCTTACATATGAATATCGATTCTGATAACGTACCTCACAGGAACAACAGGGTTTTTGTTACATGTTGTATTATAGAATATAACAACTTTTACTATGGGACCAACCCAGAAATCATGAAAAAAATCAGCTGATCCCTGCAAAAGAAATCATCGATGTGCTTTGACAAAATTATGTATCAGCTGTTTTTTTCGTGATTTCAGGGTTGACTTCGTATTAAGTTGTTCGATAGCCTTCCCTTAATGAGCTCTTCAAATACGACCACGCATATCTGATGCACGTTGTATAGGTTACTCGTGATGATAATGATGATGAAGCCGCGGGCATAAATTAGTTAAAAAAATAAAGAGTTACTTACTCCTGATAAACCTTCTTCTGTACATCAGGGTGTTTGGCTAACATGACTGTAGTAAAAGCTGTTCCGACTGCTGATGTATCAGTACCAGCCAACACGATGACCAGGGTTTCTTCCCTCAGTTCCAAGTTGTTATATCCTTTGTCTTTATCTGTTTCGATAAGCATCTCCAAGAAGGTCTTCAAACTTTCTCTGTGTACTGAGGGAAAAATAAACGCATGTCACAATTTAATAGATCGGTAATTTCTAGTAAGTTTCTAAGAGCTGAAGGTAAAACAATCATGGGAGTGATTTTAGATTTTCAAGTCCTCCTGATGAAATGGTTTTTTTAACAGCGCAATTTAATTCCCCCAAGCCCTTTCCATCATCGGACGACCAGACGCACCGCGATATGCCACCGTTATATGGTAGAAATTCCACCCTTATGCTCAAACCGTTTTGCTAATAGCTTTATCATGCGTACCGCTAAATAGTAGAATTCCTTGCCGGCGTCAGTGTTTCCCGAGAAGTATAATCTGGTGAACTTCAAGGCTCGAGTGAATAGGTTTTTGCTGGGCAAGCGTGAACCATCGTCGACCGCACCATGGTTTAACATCAGGTGAGGAGCCGGTCAAATACCCGTAAAAATAATGGTACTAATTCTTTGACATTGTCATGATAGAATTCCACTCCAACACAGTTAAAGTGGCCTACAGTAGCCACAAATCATATCACATAACCAGCCTATTAATGTCCCACTGCTGGGCACGGATCTCTTCTCCGAATGAGAAGATTGAGACCTTAGTCCACCACGCTGGCCTAGTGCAGGTTGGCAAACTACACACGCCATCGAGGACTGTATTGAACACTTTCCGGGGTGATCCTCACGATGTATTTCCTTCACCGTTAAATAAGTGATAATGAAATTCTCTGATCCAAACATGAATTCAGGTGCGGGCCGGGTCTGAACTCAGACCCTCCTGCATGGAAGGCAAGCGTTCAACCGCTAGGCTATCAATGCTTTTAGCTATAGTATTGCATAAATGGAAGCCAGTTGCTTACAATACCCTGGAATTATTTCAATGGACTCACTTTGACTTGAATTCGATTCTAGTTTTCTTTTCATCAGTGCGTCCCGTTTTGTCTTAATTATCTGAAATTGAAATAAATCTATGAATAGTAAAATAGTTATTTCTTAAACATGCTTGGAAATTTGAACATTATTTTGTCCACCTTCTTCGAGATAAATCTAAAATGCTCTACTGGTACTGGTCAAATACATGCGAGCAGCGACCGGCAATGTTAGTACGAAAATCCATATCTGCCCCCCTAGCCAAGTTGACAATCTACAATCGTCAACGCTATAAAAAACAATCAAAATGTATGGGAATGACATATCTCAACGAATGACTTTTTCGTTGAGATATGTCATTCATATGCCATATCTGTCCTGTTTAGCGGCTAAATAAATTACTATGAAAACCAACGGCGGTAAATGTCATGTATCTGATGAAAACTCATATCTGTCGTGTAATAAAAAAATGGAACGAACTTTTTTCCAAAAATAGCAACCAAGGAGATTACTTATCAAATCTTTTATTTAAATTTCGAACTGCTACATGCCGCAAATAGAGTTGTTTATAGTAAAAAAAAATAACATATTGACGCGCGGAAAATTCTTGTTGTTCGTCATTTGTAACATAGTGATTATTTTCTCTGTGATTGATTCTAGAATTTACTTAAGTACTACTTAGTTTGAATGTCCGCGAATTATTTGAGAAAAGTACTATACAAGCCTTGGCCGCAACCAGGCATTGATGGCCCTGTTGCCGGCCGTGGCAGTAATGTACTGCAAACCTCTTTATATAGTATACCCATACCAGCGTCACTAAATTCTACAAGTGAAGTTCATATGTCCCGAAGTTTCCAAAAAGGAACACTGTCTGGATGTCATAAGCAACTACATATTTTGCTAGGTTTCAGTGTAATCTTGGTAAGTATAAGTCATAGACCAGTAAGCCTCTAGACGCCGCTTAGCTGGACACGCCCGGTCACAACGCATATGCTCTACCACTGCATATCATACGTCACTGCGCCAATCGGAACGTCACTCAGTCAGCGAGCGGCACCAATCATAAGGAATCATACCACCGAACTTTTGAGCCGGCCAATCATAACGCGCCGTCCGCCCCCCTGACCCCACCAACGTTTTACGACTGCGTTTGAATACAAAACTTTGTTTATGCGGAGTCTTGAAGCTTACTGGTCTGTGGTATAAGTAAAGAAAGAAAAAAAATTGCGTCCCAAAAAAAAAAAAAAACTAACTTAAACTAAACTCACTCACACTAATCATCAACAACGATAATGATTTACATGATAAATATTCCGTGACAATGATAAAAGCACACATATTATTTAATTTTATCACGAAAAAAAATTGACTTTACACCACACACTTAGGCCGCTTGTACACTACACTGAATTCTAAGACCCGTAGGTCCATCCCAGTGGCGTGCATTGCATATAGGCAATTAGGCAATACCCAGTGCCTTCCTCATTCAAACTCGACAGTGGTGTAAGTTATTATATTTTTTTCAAAGTACGATGATTCTTTATCCTTTATTAAACCTATTAATGCTGAATAAATCTTCCTACATAAAAAAATCAATAACTTACACCAAAAATAAATTCAAGTGAAGTAGGCCACTGCACGCCACTGGTCCATCCATTCATTTGTCAGCAATATTACGGATGCTGCAATATGGCGAAACTGAAAATTGCGGATAGCGCACAAAGGCATACGTAAATCACAGGTCTCCTACATCGGACCTGAAAAAATCGGACCTATGAATCGTAAAATTCAGTGTAGTGTGCAAGCGGCCTAAGACAAAAAAATGCCATAAACAATACTAACATTGTCCATAAAATCCTTTATCAATATATTACTATGCGTATGCAACTCAGAGTCCTCGGTCTGGACCAATTTGTACAATGTATCATTGTGCAACCAGGGTTGGCAGATGCGCCTTGCGTCCAACCGGCAGCAATTCTCGAAGGCTTCGAGAAATGGCTGCTCCGGTTCCAACTGAGCATTCACTTTTATACCAAGCGTCGTTTCTGTAAGGAAATAAAAATTGATCTATGAATTGACTTGGTGTAAAACAATAGTCATGTAGTTCTTGGTCGTTCTTCTCCATAAGAAAGAAGATTTTGGATCGCGGAAGTAGCTTCTAGACCATTAAAAATGCAATCAAATGGTCTAAATGGAAATAAATGCTTTGACTTAAGCAAGTAGATCGTTAGCGAAAATATTAAAAAAATTCAAGGAAAAGATACTGTTTTGATGTTGAATTTTTTTAAATTCATTCTAACACAAAATATTAAAAGCGATTCACAAAAAAACTATAATTGTAACTATACGTATAGTTTTCCGCATGGCGTGGCGTCAGAATAAATTATACATAACCAGCCCATTACTGTCCCACTGCTGGGCACGGGCCTCTTCTCAGTACGAGAAGGCTGAGGCCTTAGTCCACCACGCTGGCCTAGTGCGGGTTGGCGGACTACACACACCATTGAGAACTGTATGGAGCACTCTCTGGTGTGCAGGTTTCCTCACGATGTTTCCCTTCATCGTTAAAGCAAATGATAATCGAATATAAATCCGCACATGAATTCGAAAAGTCAGAGGTGCAGGCCGGGATCGAACTCGCACCCATGGAAGGCAAGCGTTCAACCACTATGCTATCACTGTTTAGAATATATTATGATAATATTAAATGTAAACATAGAAACAGCTTACCACAAACAGAATCCATAGTGTAAGTAGTGAGGTACTTCCAGACGGAGAAAGGTCCTCTCCCCGTGACAGTTCGAAGCTGTGCTGCCATGATGCCACTCTGACGAGCGAATACCTCCACGAAACAGTTCAAGTTCTTGGAACTAAAGGTCTGAGCGAGGACCTTGCGACGGGGACGCCATATTGGAACTGTAGTTCAGAAATTTTAATTTTAATTTGATTCTGTTCTGATTAATTTCCTTTTTAGGGTTCCTTACCCAAAGAGTACAAGTAAGAATACACAAGAAACAATAAAGAATTTCACCACACTTATCTCTTCTCATGTGTGTCGTAAAGGGCGACTAAGGGATTCACCAGAGGATGGGCAGCAGCGTTCTCTGAGTATTTAACCAACCAACTGCGATCGCCAACCCGCCTGCCAAGCGTGGCGATTATGGCATTTCCCCCCCACTTGAGTGAGGCCTATGTCCAGCAGTGGTCGTCTATCAGCTGAAATGATGATGATGATGACCCAAAGAGTGCTAAACGTGACCCTATTACTCTCGCTACGCTGTCTGTCCACTCGTCCGTCTGTCTGTCACAGTGCTGTATCTTTTGAACGGTAATAGGTAACAGGTTGAAATTTTATATGTGTTGCTATAACTCCTATCATGACGAATACTAAAAATAAAAAAGTCTAAAACCAGAGACTTCATGTAGGGGTACATGAAACCTCGAAAAACATGCATTTTGTTCAACGTTCTTGTTTCTGCTCTATCTTTCAAACGGTAACACATATCAGCCTCAAACTGGATCTGATTATAGTGCATACTATGTAGTTTAGCAACAAATACTAAAAATAGGGCAAACGTATACATGTGGTGGTACCTGCGTAAGAAAGAGATGCAAAAAAACTTTTTAACAAAAAATAAAACCGACTCCAAAAACCTTAACTAATAAAAAGTAAAAAATAATCATTGTATGGATTTTAAAATCTACTAAACATAAACCAAAATTTTGAAGGCGGCGCGTGATTTACCCTTTGCTTCATGTAAATATAATAGGTGATCAAACGAACTTACCTGTGATGTTCGATCATTATTATACGAAGGGCTTCGTTCGAAGATATATGTATTAACCATGCAGCTTTCTCGAGTTACTCGGCAACTGAACGCAATTTTCAGAGCTAAAACTAAACGTAAGTATAAGTACATTGTCTATGTCCTTACGTCAACTGTCATTCTTTTTAGAGTCTTGTAAGGTCTTCTCAATTTTACCCGGGGTGGGACGGGTAGGGTACATATATCTTCGAACGAAGCCCTTCGTATAATAATGATCGAACATCACAGGTAAGTTCGTTTGATCACCTATTATACTACAGGCTTCGTTCTCGATATATGTATTAACCATGCAGATGTTTAGAGAGATGGTAAACTTGAGATGAACCTTAAAATCATCATGGATTCCTATTGAATAAACATTTGTTATGGAATAAACATTTGTTATGGAATCAACATTGTTTTATTTAGAACCACTTAAATTCTTCTCTATGATTAAACATCTATAGAAATTCCAACGTTAATAATCTTAGAAAGTAAAAATGTTAATGATCAGTCTTATTTGCTATAAGAACAGGAAAGTGTTTTCTACTCGTGGCACTTATGATGTTTGACATCAACAGTGACTAAGATAGTACTACTAGTAGGTAAATAAAATTATTTTTATTATTCAGCACAGCATGGGCTAAATCCCCTGAATTAAAAATGGTTGGTCATAAACATTTTCGAAAATGTTTATGAGTTATTTATCCAACCAGCACTCTTTATTCCTTTTGACTTAGCTTTGGACGTAGAGGCGACGCATGTAGCTATTATGTCCTGAAAAGCCACTCATATAAATATACCGCACACTGAGAGTACTTTAAATCCATTTACCAATGGTAGAAGCAGAAAACAGTTTTATTTTTTATTTTTGATAATTAGAAATAGTTGTCATGCCCTCTATAGAGATATATATTGAATCATGTAATCGCACAATTTGTGACTTGGCAGGGCAAATCAATTTTTATTTTATTTTTTATACACATTGTTAGTGATCATCGTAATCATACTATGTAATAAATGGAAATATTGGCTCAAACATCACTCAGTGTGAGCTATAATACTATTATATATTTTAATCTGATAATTATTGTTAGTTCTACTTATAATAACTTTGTAAAATAAATACATTTTATTTTTATAGCGTTATTTTAGATATTTTAGTAAATAATAAAGTTTGTGCTCATTCAGCTGTACTTAGTGGAAGCAAAAACCACCAGTGTTTTGACATACTACATCAAGACTTAATGCCATATTAGGAGTCCAGTTTTGTAAATACACTTAGAACTTTATTTGGATCCCATGTTGCTTGATATTTTGCCAACGCTGGTTTGGACTTATGTCCTTTAAAGGGTCTCTTTGTACAAGCATCCTCCCCAATTTTAGAGCCCTACAAAGATAGAGCTGACTTATGAGAGTTTAAGTTTGAGGTACCATAGGCAGCCCTAGAATAAAATGATTTTGTTAGAAAATATGTAATAAATGGTATAGATGGAAGTAAATGTATCTAAACTGTAATGATACCAGGGTTGTGAAGGCCAGTGGGGCCTGACCATGATACCTTTGCCTTTGCCTTTTAGTATTTTATAGGCATCTGAATATATAAAACATAGTCGGGTTAGTTACACCATTTATAGGTCAAGAATGGCTGAACCGATTTTGATGAAATTTGGCATACAGATAGAACATAACCCCGATTAATGTATAGGTTACTTTTTATCCCGGGAAGATGAACAGTTCCGGAAGGGTGCACGATAAACGATATTCACGCGGGTGAAGTGGCGAGCATAGACTAGTAAATAAATAAAATATTAAATTGAATGGACAAAAGGCAAAGAAATATTCTGTCCTAGACAGAATATTTGGATTTTGTCGCCAACAGGCATAGAAAATACATTTAGAATTAGTGCGGGATGCAAATAATCTATTTTAGGTTCTCCCAGTTCAGGTACAATTGAAATGTCACAATATTTAATTCCCATTCTGTACTGATATTATTAGCCCAGCATTGCAGATCTAATTTTATTTCTGAATGTAAGTTTACTTTTACATTATTTATATTTATATTGCTTTCCTATTTTATTTTATTACATTGGAAAAATATGCCCGTTCTATAGATTAAAATGTAACCATATTTTATACCACATTTTATGAAAATAAAGATATAATAACATGTATGTAAACATTTTTTTTTTTTTTTTTTATAAAATATTTCAATATGTAAATATTAATAAGAGAATGTAGCAAATAAAGGGAATAATTATGTAATTAGGTTTGTTTTTTGTTTGAACTATCATGACCTCTTGTGCAATAAAGAGGATAATAATAATTATTATTTTGACTTATGATGTTCTTAAAATTTGGTAGGTAACACCAACCATATGGTACCACAGTAGTGGTAGTGTGCCTAGGTGCCCCTGAGCAGGCTGTAATTATTATTCTAATTAACTTTGCTAGATCTCTTATAATACAACTTTTCAGGTCTAAGTACTTTTGGACAGACTTTTTAATGTTTAATACTTTGCCTGTTGGCAATATTGCAATGTCATATTTCTTGTGTCAGACACAAAACTTTGAATTTAATTATCAAGACTGATGGTACTATTATGCTTTTATCAAAATAAATAACAAATCTCAAGCACTAAGAGAGCTAATGTTTCTTTAATATCCTCTAAACATGATTGATTACTAGATGCTTTACAAAGTAGGTCTTAGATGTGTCACCACAGCTTTCATGATTATTAAGTACAGAGCCCAAGCTATAAGGGAGGGCAGTAAACTCAAACAATTGAGACCTGTAACACAGGTTCATCTAGTAAAGGCTCCAGCCTCTAAAACATATGTTAAGCGAATACTGATGTTAATATCCTTAATGTGCTGGAGAAATAAATGTTTTTATTATTAGTATAAATAAATATGATTTCTTCAAATAAATTATTGCCACGTAATCTCCCGAAGACAGTGGTAATGTTGCCATCCTATAGTCCCCCATCTTGAAATGAGATGTGTCTACAAATCATTACAAATGTATTCAGAGACAAGTGTAATATGAACCTTCTCGTAAACTGCCTCGTTGGTCTAGTGGTTGCAAGCGCGACTGCTGTGCGTGGGGTCCTGGGTTCGATTCCCGGGTCGGGCAGTGTTATTGGGTTTTTTCATTAGGAAATTCTCAGTAGCAGCCCGGAGTCTGGATTTGTGCCCGGTCAATGGCAATAGGCTCGCCCCCTATTACATGGGACTATAACATAACTGGCGAAATGTGGGTGTACTATACACCTCCGCCTTCCCCTTCGGGGAAATACAGGCGTGATGTTATGTTATGTTCTCGTAGGTACACTAAAATTATGTTTTGGAATAAAAATATATGGCATGGCTTGCAAGGGGATATACACCCAATTTTATTATATTGCAGATAGCTATATATAGTATATCACTATCTTTCTCAGCTGATTTTACTGAAGCAGGTACTGGCACAAAATTCTAATGAGCCTTCTATACAATGGTAATTAGGCAACCTTTAATATAGTTAAGTATGGACTTGTCTTTGCAAATTTATTTCCAGCAAGGTAAAAAGTCTGCTAGCCTTCTGGCATGACTTACTTCTATGTTCGAGCAGAAGTTTTCTTCTGGTAGGCTTTGGTTTTCTTGACCGTGGACTGATAATGCTGGCTGTGATGTTCCCGGGCCTGCATTGAGGACTGGGTGTCCATACCTAAACCGCAGTTAAGTTTCCCTTATGATTTGTTATAAGTTTGACTGACCGCTTTATTGACAAGTTTTCAAAACTGTGATCTTGTCACTAAGACTAGTTTCATAGATATACTACAGGGAAGTTGGTCCTTGATTTTGTTTGGACACAATTTAAATCCATAAATAAATAAATAAATATTCTTAGGACATTTTACACAGCACTATCTAGGCCCAAACTACGCAGAGCTTGTACTGTGGGTACTAGACGATGGATATATCATCAGGATCCTTCCAGCATCACTAAGTACCTAGTGAGATCAATTTCAATCGGTCTACTGTATCGTTACCAACAACAATGATAATGCATTACTTACTATAGACAGTTTTTGTGTCTTTAAGACATTTTTCAAAATATAGCTCCAAATAAAAGCTAAGTCTCTATTTATAGGACCACATTTTGGCTTATCTGGCATAAGATGTGGCTTATCTGCTAACAATACCTCATAGCTTATTGTTGGTGCTGCTGAGGTAGGCTCAGGATCAACCGTTAGGGTGGAGATAGTATTTTCCACTAACAGAGGTTTGGGTTCTTTTGGAACCCGATCTGGTCATCCTGGTGGTGGTGTCCATACCACTGAAAAACAGATCGTACAAGTGATTGTTAAAACTGCTTATTAAGGTCTCACGGACCTCACATAAGAGTAGAAGGATCTCGTGCGTATATCTCGTATAAGCCCCGAGACGAATGAGCACGTCAATGTATCTCGTACACCACCCGTGTCAACCGGTACAAAGGTTACGAAAAAACCCTTGCGGCCTTACCTACTATAAAAGCTAGTAGCCGTACCGGTGTAATAGCAATCACAAGACAACGTATTATTACCTGGAACACTAAAAAAATATGTCCATCACTTTTATTTTATGACGAATAATGTTCGTCTTTCCGACGACGCTTTATATTTTGGTTGAAATATAGTTTTAACACTCAATTATTTAAATAAACACAGAGAAACACAGTAACAGTTGCCGCGCAAACGAAAAGAATGACAGTTGACGTAAGGACATAGACAATGTACTTATACTTACGTTTAGTTTTAGCTCTGAAAATTGCGTTCAGTTGCCGAGTAACTCGAGAAAGCTGCATGGTTAATACATATATCGAGAACGAAGCCTGTAGTATAATGTACAATCGAGCGCATATCTATAGTAAAAAAAAGTTTATGCGCCGCCTTCAAAATCTTGGTTTATGTTAAGATTTTAAAATACATACAATGATTATTTTTTACTTTTTAGTTAAAGTTTTTGGAGTCGGTTTTATTTTTTGTTAAAAAGTTTTTATTTCATACTTTTTAGTTGATAATTGCGAGGGTTGATTCATAAATGTTTATATAACCAATATTTTTTTTATTAACCTTTGTTATCCCACTGTTGGGCAAAGTCTCGCTCATGTTCTTCCAAACGTCCAATCACTATCGTGAAAAAAAAACACGCATATCAGCCAAGAATTCGCAGAAAAACGAACCAATGAGCAGATCATCTAGATACGCGAAGCTAAAATAAACTGATTTATTGAAGCTGGTTAAAAAACTGCTCAACCTAAGTCAATAAAATTTATATGGGACCACCGCGCGGGCTTCTTCTACCAAATAAAAAAACAACCACGTAAATCGGCCCACAAATCTCGGAGTAATCGGTGTACATACATGAAAAAAAAAAAAAAAAAAAAAAAACCTGCCGAATACATCATCATTTCAGCCGAAAGACGTCCACTGCTGGACATAGGCCTCCCCCAAGCATCGCCACAACGACCGGTCCTGTGCCTTCCGCATCCAGCGGATTCCCGCGACCTTCACCAGGTCGTCGGTCCACCTTGTGGGGGACCTACCCACGCTGCGCCTTCCAGTACGCGGTCGCCACTCCAGAACTTTACTGCCCCATCGGCCATCCGTTCTGCGAGCAATGTGCCCCGCCCACTGCCACTTAAGTTTGGCAATTCTTCGGGCTATGTCGGTTACTTTTGTTCTCCTGCGAATCTCCTCATTTCTGATTCGATCACGTAGGGACACTCCGAGCATAGCCCTCTCCATTGCCCTTTGAGTGACTTTGAGCCTTCTTATCAGGCCTATTGTGAGCGACCACGTTTCAGTACCGTAAGTAATTACTGGCAACACACACTGGTCAAAGACTTTCGTCTTGAGACACTGCGGTATTTTGGACGAGAAGATATTGCGTAGCTTCCCGAACGCTGCCCAACCGAGTTGGATTCGACGATTGACCTCTTTCTCGAAGTTGGACTTACCTAGCTGGACAGTTTGTCCTAGGTATACATAATCGTCAACAACTTCGAGTGTAGATTCTCCGATGTTTACGGGAATGGGTGCTATATGGGAATTCGACATAACCTTTGTCTTGTCCATATTCATTTTAAGACCCACTCTATCAGAAGCTCTACTGAGGTCATCGAGCATTGTACCGAGGTCCTCCATGGTCTCAGCCATGACTACTATGTCGTCGGCAAACCGAAGGTGAGTGATGTACTCGCCGTTTATGTTAATTAAAATTAAATTAAATAATCATTTATTTCGGACATGACATCCATATAACAACACAGGAAGGTTAGTAACAAACAACAATAACTTAAAACTATGTTAGTAGGTATTACAGTGAGTGAAGAAGAAGTGAGTGAAGGTAGGTAATCACTTTATCTTACCTATCACTCTGTCCACCCAGTGTTTTTGGATTGGACAGTCGTGACGGGCTGCGATCATTTCCAGAATACTGTTGGAGCTGCCGCGCAATCGGGTTATTATTGATGCAGCTTTTTTACGCATTATAGCGTGAAACCCGTCGACTTGCGCACTCGCGAACATATGTGACGCACTGCAATATCGCGGCAACCTCAACAGCATTCTGAAAGCATTATTATATTGCACACGTAGGACGTTGTAGGCTCGTTGCGTGTACTGAACCCACAGGCTGCTAGAGTAAAAAGATTGACAATATGCCCTAAAAAGGGTTACTTTTACTCTTGCAGTACATTTAGCAAACCTGCGGGCCAGCATATTGCTCCTAACCGCCAACGCCCTACGTTCTCTTTCTATGTCTAAGTCATCCTTTAGATCATCTGTGACTATATGACCCAAATATTTAAACTTATTCACGACTCTGAGCGCCACCCCATCAAGTACAACTGGAGGCACCACACTAGGTCTCAAACTTCCTGCTTTAAAGATGAGCACCTCGCTCTTTTTAGAATTGTACTTGAGGCCGTGTTCAAACGCATACCGCTCACAGACCCGAACAAGTGTCCGAAGTGCGTGGATCGAGGGAGCCAGCAGCACCATGTCGTCTGCGTAACTTATGTTATTTACAAATGTACCATCAATGCAGCATCCGACATGCATGCCGCTGAGTTCCTCGACCAACTCGTTTACATACAGATTGAACAGGCCGGGGGACGACAGACCACCCTGGCGCACGCCACATTCTAGTCGATATTCGCCAGATAAAGTACCGACCCATCTCACCTGGTTAATTTGGTTTTTGTACCAATATTTAAATAATGAGGTACAATCACCCGGCATGCCTGTCTCGCTGAGCTTTTTCCAACGTATGTCGTATGAAACTGAGTCAAAAGCTTTTGACAAATCGAGGAAACAGGCATATATCGGCGTCCCTCTCTTCGTATAATACTTGACAGTATGCTTAAGGCTTAAAATTGCGCTCTCGGTTGACAAACCCGCCCTGAATCCGAACTGTGCATCATGCAGAGTTAGGAGCTGATTTAGATGGCCATTAAGCAAACTATCAAGCACTTTTGCTGTTACAGTAGCAAGTGAGATAGGTCTATAATTCGACATATCCGACACATCCCCAGTCCTGTTCTTCAGTATAGGCACAACCACGGTTCTCATCAGACGCTCCGGTAAGTAAGAATGACTTAGACAAAGAGTAAATAACATTGCCAATACACGCGGCAGATGAACACCAGCGTATCTTAAATGCTCGATGCTCAGACCGTCATGCCCCGGCGATTTACCCCTTTGCATGTTTTTTATTACTAAAGCAACTTCCTTGGCAGAGAAACTGGTTTCGCGCTGTGGCATGACGGCCCCATCATCGTTACATTGATTCTGTAGCGATCGCACCATAAAGTGGTCTCTGAAGGAATCAGCAATGCATTTAGGATCGCCGGTACTGCCAACGCTCACAGGTACGCTTGGCCTAGTATTCATTTTATTCGTGTTTTTCCAGAAAGCTTTGAAGTCCCCGTTTGAATGGTTTGCAGCAAGGATATCCATTTTTATTTGATCCTGCCTATCCTGACACCACTTTAACTTGGACTTAAAAGCTCTCCTACTGTCACACATTTCTTTGTAGGTTATGCCATTTAACGGCCTACCAGACAGCACCCATAACTGAAACTTCAGCCTTGCATACCTGTGAACGTTAGCGACATGTTTGTTCGATCCAGCAATGTAACCGCCTCTTCTGAGGCTCTTTTATCTACGAGACATTACAGAAGCCTTTGTTAAAATATCTATGACATTCAAATACATGTTGTCTAACAACCTAGTGTGATTTGGGTTGGAGCAGAGTTCATCAGCACAGGAGCTCAACTCTAAAGGAAAATCTACCTCTCTGAGTTTTTCGTGACACAAAGTGTGGTATAGTTTTATCTGATCAGCTCCTCTCTCACCCCAAAGCACCTGGTTACGTTTTGGTTTCCCAGTGGTATCACACTTGACCGGTAACCTATATATGTTACATTCTATGATGAGGGGAAAGTGGTCAGACCAATATACATCATGTTGTACACTCACACACCGGATTGTATCCTGGGTGCACTTTGTTACAATACAGTGATCTAACCACCTCGCACAGCCGTGAACTTCACTGACAAATGTATATGTATTCGAATTCAAACCAAGCATTTCAATATCTACACACCACCAATTTTGTTCTACACAAAAGTTTAGCATTTCATCACAAAAAAGCTCACCTGGATGGGCATTAAAGTCTCCCAAAACGAAGGCCGCCTCACAGTCACTATTGTCTTCAATTACCGAACTTATAACACCGAGACATTCAGAGTACACAGGAAGGTTCTCAATAGCGTTAACAGGCATATAAGCACTGAACACTAAAAAAGACCTATTTTGCGTCAAGACTTTAATTGCACATATTCTTACGTTGTCACAGTCTATCACCGATACGGAGTCAAAAGCACACTTTCGCCAAAGAATGGCTACTCCGCCAAAAGGCCTCCCAGTTAGAGGACCAGCCGAGGTATCCACTGCTGAAACTCCAGTACATCCAAAATCCTCATTGACCGTGTTCAGCAACGGTAAATCATGAGACAGTAACCAGGTTTCCTGCAAGGCCACTATATCTGCCGCTTTGCACAATGTTCGTATTCCTTCAACAGAACGCTTAAAAGATTTACAATTAAAACTGATAAGTTTACTCAGCGATGTACTTTTCATGTAATATGTTCGTCTGCTGCTTATTTTCACTTTGATCTTGTTGATCATCCTCTCTGTGTCTAAGATTGACAAATCGTCTGAATGTAATGCCAGACGGCCATAAGTTATCGTCTAAGAAAACGTCCGCCTTGTGCTTTTTAACAAAAATCTTGTATGAACTATAGTCCCTCAGTTTTTTCATTCTGATTTTCGTCGGCGATACTTTTTCTTTAGTCTTTTCAAATATATAATCTACAATATCTGAGTCCGTAACGTCTTTATGAACATTTGACACAAATAATGCTACTTTGGTGTCAGCTGCCTTGAATTTACAGGTTACGTCAGAGTCAGCTTTTCCCTTGTTTCCTATAAACCTATTTCTCAGGCGTTTTTTCTGTATCAATTTCCACTCATCGTCTTGCTTAGGTGACTGCCATTCATCTCCATTTCCAGCTATTTCCGCAAAAGATAACTTCCTAGCCGCCTTCACGTCATCGGAGGTTTGTTTACATACTTTCGACGGCATCTTACTATTAGTACTACTGATCGTTTTGTTCACGCTTGCATCGCTCGGCGTGTGCTCCATCTCACCGGGCTTATGCTTATTATTGCATGAATGAGCGAGAACGCGCACAGGGTTACCGACAGCCGGGTGCGCCTGAGGCTTAGCAATAGCAACTTGTTCGGCGGTGGATATTGCTTTGCGAGACAGAGACGGGGCGCTCCCACTTTCGAGGCAGGTCACCGGCGCAGACATATAAATGCGCAAAGTGTCAACAGGTGACTGTGACATCACACCAATCACACATGACGCATTTGTGTGACCTTGACTCCTGTCAGTTATTCGTCCGGTACATAACTCGCTACTTGGCGTTAACATCGCCTCAGGTCCACTGTCAAAGTACCTCCTTCTTGTGTTTACTCCACAATCCGTATTTATTGTAGATGTAAACCGACCATTTATTTATTGCTTTTCTACTTCTTGTACTTGCTTTGTGGTAGCATACAACTGTTTAATTTCTTGTACATCCGATTTAAGCACAACAATGTCTTTTAATAATGCTGTCACGTCTACGTGATCAAAAGTCACCGGAGGTAGTTTGTTTAAATCTCTCGCAACGAAGACCGGAACGGTATCGGGATCGGTTTCTTTTAAAACGGCGATAATGTCCTCCAGGTCCCTTTGAATTTTGCCATCTTTTCTTCTCGAGATGTTCCGTTTGTTTGTCTTGATCGTGTCGAATAACAAAGCTTTTGCTTTTTCCACCTCGGCGACGGTGAAAGCAGACATACAAATTCGCACCATACTCTCGTTATCCATCGTATCAATTTTGTTTTGCACATAAGCCAGGAGCTCACTAATTACAATATTGCAACTCGCACATTTTAACGTTTTCGAGATCGCGTTCGACTTAGCCGACATTGTAGCTACGTCTATGACACATGCACTCGATACCGCGGTCACGCGCTGACTGCCTAGCCCCTTCCAGTCCAGAACCTTGAAGACATCCTCCAATGCAGCAGTGAACAGTTTCGGAGAGATCACATCTCCCGGTCTCACACCTCGCTGCAGAAGGATAGGTTTCGAGGCTTGGTCCTGTAATCGGACTGACATAGTGGCGTTTTCATACAAAGACTTTAACACTTCGATGTACCGATAGTCAATCTGGCACCGTTGAAGAGACTGTAGTACCGCCCAAGTCTCGATCGAATCGAAGGCTTTCTCGTAGTCCACAAACGCTAAACAAAGAGGCAAGTTATACTCTTCGGTCTTCTGTATAACCTGCCGCAGCGTATGTATGTGGTCTACGGTGCTAAAGCCTTTTCGGAAACCGGCTTGTTCGGGAGGCTGGAAGTCGTCAAACCTGCGCGAAAGACGGTTCGTAATTACCTAATACATAACCTCCTCCTTTGTTTGAAGTCGGTTAAAAATCATATTTCGCGCACGGTGCGTTGATGTCTTTTGATGAAATCTCGTAAATTAAATCAGTTTTTATGGGGTATCAGGTCGATGGGTGGTACGGAACCCTTACTGTGAGAGTAGTCCGACTCGCACTTGGCCGGTTTTTTTGTTGACGACTTTTTAACGAATATGAAATATATAACACTTATTAAAATATTTGTTGGCAGACAAGTTATAGAATCGTATAGAACTTTTTTTTTTTGTTTAATAATTAAATCAATTAAAGTTACATAGTGATAACAAGTATATACCACACAAACCATCGCGGGTTTAACAGTGGTATACAGACACATCATCTCGGTGCATAACATACAAAGTTATATATAGGTACCCACAGGTTTAAAATTAATTATAATAAAGAAAATGTTTTTTTAGTACTTTTTTACAGTTTTTGGTATTTATTGAGTTACAGATTTCGACAGGTAGACCATTCAGTATTGATGGCAGCATGTATTCCCACGTCCTTGTTCCGTAAACATTATTATATGTAGGTGTCTTATATACTATATATAAGACACCTACATATATTATATGACTATACACCTATATATATTATACACCTATATATATTATATGACTTTGGTTTTACATTTTTTTCTATGGTTACTATAGAAGTTACTTAATCATTACAATTTTATCATAATCAATTTCTGCTTAGGGGAAAAGCGGATGTCGTAAATAAATAAAATAAATAAATTTTTATTCACAAAAAGTTTTACATCAAATATCTGTAAAGTCCCTGACTTCTGAGCTAGGTACAAACCTGTGTTACAGAAGTCAGTGTCTTGTCCCATTAGTTTAACACAAATAGTGAGTAATACTTAGGTACAGTTTACATACTTTATTTGTGATGTGGACTATGTGTTGTGTTCGCGTGAGTGTGTGAGCGGTGTTCGTGTAGGTGTAGTGTGGGTGAGTGTGAGTATGAATGTGGAGTGAATATACATGGGCGCAGAAAGCAATAACATTTCTGTTTGTTCATAATCTAGTTCCAATAGCCAATTCTTAATCATAGTTTTGGTTTCACGACCTAAGAGAGGATGTATGTTTGTTATTTTATTTATTTTGTCATATAAGTAGGGAGACCTAAAACTCTGTTGCCGCCTAGAAGCAGCTGTGCAGAAATTGGGAGGTAAGCAGACAAACTAGGTAAGCAAATAAAAGCCATATAGACTCTCGACCACTGAGAGTACTTTTTATGTAAGGTTAGTGGTTAGCGAGTAACTTCAATAACATCACACGTTGGCGTGTCTTTAAAGAAAAAAATATATAAGTTCACAAAGTAAAACGACAAACTATATTAGGTTATACGACGTCTGACTTCTTCAACAGCTCGTAGAAAGTGCTCTCTTCTCCATCGTATAATAAGAAAGATGTTTACCAGGTATTCTCTTCCCGAGATGCCTTCTACGTCACGATCAGTGTCGCCATTGATTGATATCTTCAATATATTTAAGGAGATTTTTGTTCATAATAAATCTATATCTTAATATCACTGACCTGGTGCAAATATGCTTCCGTTTCCTAGAAGGACTCTAAAGAACTTCATGACATCATCCTTCTCCAAACATGTCTTGAGGAGAACCTCCGCTGGCTCGGGATCTGCTACCACTGTAAAACTATGAATTAACGGCCAAAATTAATAACCAATCTATCCACAATTTACCCTACTAGAGATAGAAATTTGACATATTTTGTATGAAGCTTATGATATACGCAGAGGGCATACAACGCCCTGCGTGTGCAGTATAATAATGCGTTTAGGATGCTGGCGGGGCTGCCGCGTTTTTGTAGCGCTTCCGGGATGTTCGCTGAGGCGAGGATTGATGGTTATCATGCCATCATCTAAAAACGGTGTGTCTCGACCCTTCGCAGAATGCGTTTCAGCTCCCACAGCATCCTAAGCGCATTGTGCGACAAGTGGGATTATCCAATGTTGCGACACTGGGGCTTCACACGTCTAGTGCGAACTATATTCAGTTGTAACTTCAGCAACATTTATTAATTTTAAGTTACTAAGATTAGGTTTTTAGGTTTTCTTTTGTTTTTACTAACACTATATGGATCTACTTAGTTTGTGATCTGAAATAAAGATTTATATTATTATA
Organism: Asteroscopus sphinx; assembly: GCA_949699075.1. Taxonomy (NCBI): domain Eukaryota; kingdom Metazoa; phylum Arthropoda; class Insecta; order Lepidoptera; family Noctuidae; genus Asteroscopus; species Asteroscopus sphinx. Next base: position 2,282,730 of record OX453006.1, read on the forward strand.
TATTACGTCAAATTCCTATCTCTAGTAGGGCAAATCGTGGATAGATTGGATATTAATTTTGGCCGTAAAAGTCTGTAGTTAGGAGCGGATAAATAACAACTAGGTGAATAATATGTATTTAATATGTATATAATCGTTGGTCGTTGTGGCGATGCTTGGGAGAGGCCTATGTCACCTATGTCCAACAGTGGACGTCTTTTGGCTGAAATGATGATGATGATGGATTGGCCCGTCTGCTAGGAATCGTGTAACTTTTGAACAACTTGACTGACTGAGTTCATATTCATCAATACATTTGTTCTGTTAAGACGATAGTTCATTGAATATTCTAGAATCCGATAGGTGGAGTTTTAGTCAAGTTTAACAATAAATTCTATATAAATGTATGAACCAAAATGACTTATATTCACAAAATATATTGACGAATAAGTGCCAAAAAAGAAAATCACAAAATCTGGACTTGATAGGTGGCGCTGTTAGCGAAGCTGCAGGCATCAGCTAGGATAGTTATATTTATAAAATAAATAAATGTAGCCTTACAGATGTACATTTTACTTCCATGCCAGTGAGAAATAAGGCCACCTTTTTCCAGTGCTTCTTGCCCGATTAATTGGAATGTTTTCATGCGATCTGGGAAAACATATAAGTATTGTTACTACAAGATTTCATTCACCAGTGATTTAACTAACACTAGATAAGCTCGTTGTGAATCTACATCAGTTTTTTGTACTTGTTTTTACCACAGACATAATAATATGTGTGTGGCTTTAATTTATTATATTGTTAAATAGTGTATAAATAATGGGTAGATTTTTGAGTTCCTGTAAAATATGTCTAAGACCTACTGTATCACCAAAAATCAGAGACATGACATTTACCGTTGGTAGTACCAACGGTAAATGTCCGTTAAAACTTTTACCGATGGTAGTACCAACGGTAAATGTCATGTCTCTGCCAAAAATCACACTACTAAATACTTTGACTTTGACTTTAACTTTTAACCGACGACAAAAAAGGAAGAGGTTCTCAATGCGACGCGTATATATTTTTTTTATGTAAACATTCCAAAAATGCGTTCTTTGCTCTACCACTTGCGACTCGCACGCACTTTGCTTGTTCGTTTGGCGCCGACTCAAAATTAGTTATTTACATTAGTTTAGTTAGGAGAATAGTAATTAAGACTAAAAAGCTTCATTTTATTTTTCGCTTTTCAGTTTCTGTTTTCGTCGGTAATTTATTTTTGTTAAAAAGTTTTATTTCTTTTGCAACAGACTGAATATCAAAATAATTACCGGAATAAACCGCGATGACATCAACACATAATCAAATAATTGTAACACGGCCTAAAAGCATATTAACATGTTAACTGGCTCTAAATACAATACTCATTAAAGTCCCTTCGCTGGGTACACCCAAACGGTATGCAGCATGCATCTGTAAAGGCGCTTGTCATCTTAGTCTACCTGCGACCACGAAACGCTGCAAAGCTTTCGAAACGTCAGGAAAACCAATTTAAATAATATACGCGATATAATCCGGTTAAACTTTGTTTTATTATAACATACTAATGTAGTATTAAAACAATAATAATATTATAAAGAAGAAAGATTTGTTTGTCTGTAATCGATAAACTCTGAAACTACTGAACATATTTTTAATAATTCCTTCACCATTAGAAAGTTACGTTATACAGAAGTAATATAGGCTAAATTTTATGTCAGTACCTGGGCAAAGTCGCGGGCAAATTCTAGTTAAATAGAAATTCAAAATAACGAACTTCTGTTATGTTTCATGTAATAATAACCTGATGATCCTTACCTTCATCATTCCCTAGAAAACGGTAGGCATGTCCAACAAATGGTAAAGCAATACTCCTTGGACCGAGCTTCTCTGACAAAGCAATCATTCTTCTATTCTTCCACCTGGATATCATCAACCATAATACCAAGAACACAGCCACTAGCACCCACAACATTGTCCAATTCTATGTTTTTCACAAATTCATTAAGAGGTTAATTACTTCCAGCCTTATAAAACAGTCTTGTTATATTTATGGAAGCTTTGATCGTTATGCTATGCCTAACTCGGATGTAATCTGTCTTTATGCGTGCGTATACTCTCGGACGAATAAAAAAGGTGGACGGAATCTCACTAAAAAAAGATTGAAGCACTTCATTTTCTCCTAAACCCACTATAATTTCGCATTTTAAGACAACAGATATATATGATTAATATAAACGGTTTCACTCACGTTATATCATCGGGTGTGCCCGACCGGTTTCGAGCTCGAACGGAGCCCTTAATCATGAGCTGGTTACGCGGCGGCGTCGCGCACCAAACTGTGGATTTAGAGGCCACAGCGCGCCGCGTAGCGCTGCGCTCGCGAAGACGGTGACGGAGCGCCTGGTTTCGGTGGTGGTCGTGCATCTTCGTCGCTCGTCGTGTCCGAGTCTTCAGGTGGATTATCACCGGTACACACACTGCTGACCGTGTCATACTCCAGGCTCAACGGGACAATCCACCGGACAATGTACCGGTGATAATCCACCTGAAGACTCGGACACGACGAGCGACGAAGATGCACGACCACCACCGAAACCAGGCGCTCCGTCACCGTCTTCGCGAGCGCAGCGCTACGCGGCGCGCTGTGGCCTCTAAATCCACAGTTTGGTGCGCGACGCCGCCGCGTAACCAGCTCATGATTAAGGGCTCCGTTCGAGCTCGAAACCGGTCGGGCACACCCGATGATATAACGTGAGTGAAACCGTTTATATTAATCATTATGAATTTAACTCACGATAGTTATTATATAAAAACAGATATATATTGTTATTTTATTTGTGACACTACTTAGACCAACTTTCTGTTTGGTCTGTGTGACACTACGACAACGACGATTATGAGATTTGTTGCGTAATCGCGGCTTTTTTTCTTAGTATGGGTGTGAATGTGTGCGTAAAGCGAGCCGTCTTACTATGGGTCCTTCACTTACTGTTTAGCGAGATTCCGTCCGCCTTTTTTTATTCGTCCAAGCGTACACGCATATATTTTCAAGTTGGATGAATTTATGTACAGTCAACTGTATTACAGTGGTAACACTTTAATTAGAAAACCGCCCTTACTGCTTACGAAATAAAGGCGCTTTCAAACTGTTACCACTACCGTGCGGTCGACCGTACATCGGTCTTTATGTTTTTTTGTGCAATTGTGGAAATAAAAATTCGCTCACGAGCAGGATTCGAGCCTATGACTTTTGGTTTAGTACATAACACCAAACCGGAAAACTACCGTGAACTCTGCTCGAGGTATTGCTTTGAATTTTTATTTATTTATTTTATCGTATAGGATGGCGAAACGAGCTAAAGGCCCACCTGATGTTAAGCGGTTACCTTTGCCCATAACAACTTCAATACCATCTAGGCTGTTACCTAAATGGTACCGCAAGCCGGTTCGCCAAACTGAGACACGAAGATGGAAAGTCTCATGTGATTGTAATTTCACCGGCACCCGTACCCTTCAGACCGAAACACAGCAATGCAAGCATCACTATTTGGCGGAGAAGTAGATACGGTGGTAGTACCATAAAATAGAATAATAATAATAATACTAGTATTATTTTCTATTCTTATGGTAGTACTTCCCCGTACGAGCTCTTTCACAAAGGAGCTCTACTACTACTAAATCTAAATACTAAATACGTCTTAGGCATCATAGCATAGGTGACATCAGCAGCATATTATCTGAAAAAAACCGGCCAAGTGCGAGTCGGACTCGCGCAGTAAGGGTTCCGTACCTCTCAACGACCTGATACCCCATAAAAACTGATTTAATTTACGAGAGTTTATCAAAAGACATCAACGCATAGTGCGCGAAATCTGAATTTTTGCATGTCTTTCTACGCAGGTACCACCACATATGTCTATGTTTGTCTTATTTTTAATATTTGTTGATAAACTACATAATATGCACTATAATCTGACCAAGTTTGACGCTGGTCTATATTACGGTTTTGAAGATAGAGCAGGAACAAAAACGTTTAAAAAAATGCATGTTTTTTGAGGTTTCTTGTATGGGGACTCCCTTTGGTTTTAGACTTTTTTTTGTTTTTAGTATTTGTCGTGATACACCTCATAGCAACACATATTCTGAGAAAATTTCAACCGGATACCTATTACCGTTCAAAAGGTACAGCCCTGTGACAGACAGACGGACGGACGGACGGACGGACGTACGGACGGACAGACAGCGTAGCGAGAGTAATAGGGTCCCGTTTGTCACCCTTCGGGTACGGAACCCTAAAAAGACCTGGATTTTATTTTTCTTTGAAGAAAATGATGCCTCCTTTTATCACAAATACCCAGACCCGGAACATCTCTGCCAATTTCTGGAGTCAAGCAGAATGCAGAGCAAAGCCGTGCCCCGCCCCGGCTAAAGGTAAAGAAAAAGTTAAAGTAGATGGTGAAAAAATCGATGGTGGTTTTAGTCGGTGAAGGCCTGTACAAACCAAAAGCATGTCAGAAGCAGCACGGCACACGTGACACTAAAAAGCCAGGCGGTTGTAAGGCGTTTTGACGGCGGGCTCGCGATAGAACTTTTTTTATGAGTTTTATGTGTAGCAGGTGGTCTTCTTCTTCTTCGTGTCGACATGAGCTACATAATGGTAATAGCTCATGTCGTGGGGAAAAGATTAGCCAGTCAGCAGGCAGGCAGCAGGTGGTAATCCATAGTCTCTGCCTACCCTAATGGGAAACAGGCGTGATAAAATGTATGTATGTATGTAGACAGCTTTGTCATGATATGGTCGACGATGGAGTGAGCAAACCTATTAGGTGCCAGGAACTGCTTTCAGTGTGATGTGTTGTGGCGGTGTGGTACAACGCGACCGCGCCCCTCCTGCCCTGCCCATCTCACGCACCGCTCCCTGCCTGGTTTGCCGCTGGTGAGTCTAGCTGGAGCAGAGCGGGAGTGATGAAGTTCAACAGCAAGCTCTCGCTAATATTTGATGTATCGTGTTTCATATCGTTCCTTGTGTTTCAACTTGCGCGGGCCCGCCTTCAACCTGCGCTGCCACTGACATGCTTTTGATTTGTACAGGCCTTGAGGGGAATATAGCAGCCAAGTGCCCCATCAGCAAAAAAATCATTACTCGCTGAATACGTCATTTATTAAAAAAACCGGCCAAGTGCGAGTCGGACTCGCGCAGTAAGGATACCGGTATCACCATTATTACATTATCTGTGGTACCACCCGTCAATCTGATACCCCAAATAAACGGATGTAATTTATAATAAAAAAAAGTTTAACCGGATTAAATCGCGTATATTATTTAAATTGGTTTTCCTGATGTTTCGAAAACTTTGCAGCATTTCGTGGTCGCACGTAGACTAAGATGACAAGCGTCTTTACAGATACAACTAAAAAAAAAAAAATTATCTACCGTATAATATTATTAATTAAAATCGTTTCGATGCGTGCAGTAATCACTCACAATAATTAATAATATATTAAATAATATACATATATTTTTTTTTTTTTTTAATTCATGAGATTTCACCAAATGTGCAGCACTACGCGTTGATGTCTTTCATATTTGTTCATATTTTTATTACAAAAACTAAAATAGCAATTAATCATTGCTATTTTAGTTTTTGTAAACAGCGCCACCTAGCGCTAAATTTAAGAAGTGTGTCATTCAATATAACACAAAGTTACTTTTGTGATTTTTTTAAATAGAAAGTAAATAAAGGAGCATTATATTTGCATCTCTTTCTTACGCGGGTACCACCACACGTCTGTTTGCCTTATTTTTATTATTAATAATTAACGTGAATCGGAGACGAAATGAGATAATAAACCGAATCGGTCGCTAACTGTACGTCGAATATGTTCCTGTATAGTATTATATTAGCTGTGCTGGTGGATTTGATTTGATACTTCCATCGAATTCGATGACTTTCGTTCATGCGTCAGTAGCACCCCTGGCGGATACCATGAGGAACATCTAATTTTTAAATGAAAGTCACCGTAAACAATAAAAGTATTTAGTGTCAAACTCATATTAGGCCCCCAAGTGAAGTGGCGTTCAAACGCAAAAAATATCATTCTGTAGGCCATACACTAGATGGAAGGAACAACCTTGCGAGCAGCCAAGCGCTTCCGACACGCTCAGTCGATTGAGCCAAAATACATATTTTTAACTCACTATGAATTATAATAATAATCCACTTTATTGCACAACAAGATTACATGGATTTCTTAAAAACTACTTATGTGTTAGTGTTTAGTGTACAACTCGCGTTCAACGGCGGACAACAGCCAAATACCACAAATAGGCTTCATTAAAAAAAAAATGCTGTTGTATCTATTCTACGTACACACGGCTACACATCAAGCTGTACATTTCCAGTATAAGCTGATCTCGCATTGAACGGAAAGCCTATACAATGCGAGGTTAACTTTTACTAGAAATGTACAGCTGGATGTGTAGCCGTGTGTACCAACCCGGGCCGTCCGAAAGCGCGCTGGGTTGATGATATCGCCAAAGCCGCAGGAAACACATGGATGAGGGATGTACAAGATCGAAGAGGCAGGCAAAAATGAAAGGGGCCTATACCCAGCAGTGGGTTATACCGGGCTAGGACGATGATGATCAAGTTTGTGAAAGTGAAAAAAAAAGATATGTCGTATTTTCAAAAACACTAAGGTGCCCAAAACACGTCTTCTTGAAGTTTTCTCTATAGAAAAGTATTGTAAACTAACCTCTTAAAACATGCTTTAGAGCAAACAATCTTTATTAGGGTAAGTCCGGGGGAGTTGGCCGTAAGGTAGAGATGGCCAACAAGAAAAAAACATACATATTCTCAACAGAGAGCATTACTCTCCGGCTAATTTGCTTTATGTAATGCTTGGGAACGACATTCCGCTAGAATTACGCCAAAAAAAAAACAAAATATTGGGTAATATCGGCCTATTTTATTTTACCTATAGCTCAATGTAATCGAAGGGTTTATGTTACACAGTGTAAAGATGAAATTTTACGAAAAATTTGAAGTTTTTTTTCTTGATTGCATAGTTCACAAGCCACACTCAATTATAACTTCAAAATTGCAAGTGAGTTTATTATATTTTTTACAAAATATATGTTGGCATATCTCCCGGACGATTAGGAGAGATGGCCATATTCGGTCGGTGTAAGATGGCCCGTATATAATATGAGGCATTTTCATAAAGAAATGGGTATCAGAAAAATATCTAAGATAACAAAAAATAAAACCGACTTCAAAAACCTTAACTAAAAAGTAAAAAATAATCATTGTATGTATTTTAAAATCATAACATAAACCAAAATTGAAGTGTGATTGACCCTTTGCGTCATGTAAATATAATGTACAGTCGAGCGCATATCTATAGTAAGAAGTCGGTTAAAAAACAGTTTATGTGAACGTACATGAAAATCACGCACCGCCTTCAAAATGTTGGTTTATGTTATGATTTTAAAATACATACAATGATTATTTTTTACTTTTTAGCTAAGGTTTTTGAAGTCGGTTTTATTTATTGTTAAAAAGTTTTTATTTCATACTTTTTAGTTGATAATTGCGAGGATTCATTCATAAATGTTTATATAACCAATTTGAGATTTTTTTTTATATTAAACTTTGCTATCCCACTGCTGGGCAAAGTCTCGCTCATGTTGTTCCAAACCTCCAATCACTATCGTGAAAAAAAAACACGCATATCGGCCAAGAATTTTCAGAAAAACGTACCAATGAGCAGATCATCTAGATAGGCGAAGCTAAAATAAACTGATTAATTGAAGCTGGTTAAAAAACTGCTCAACCTAAGTCAATAAAATTTATATGGGACCACCGCGCGGGCTTCCTCTACCAAATAAAAAAACAACCACGTAAATCGGCCCATAAATCTCGGAGTAATCGGTGTACATACGTGAAAAAAAAAAAAACCGCGGAATACATAACCTCCTCCTTTTTTTGAAGTCGGTTAAAAATAAGTCACTAAGCACACAAACATAAAAACAAGAGCGAAAACTCATTTCAAAAATGTTAGAAATGGTAAAATGTGGACAAGGGGGACCGACGACCTGGTGAAGGTCGCGGGAATCCGCTGGATGCGGAAGGCACAGGACCGGTCGTTGTGGCGATGCTTGGGGGAGGCCTATGTCCAGCAGTGGACGTCTTTCGGCTGAAATGATGATGATGATGATGATGGTAAAATGTGTATCTAAGCAACTTTGGAAACCTATGAAGTACCGAAAAATACCCTAGGAAGACGATACACGGCAAATAATGTCAAAAATAATTTAAGGGACCATCTTGCCTGTTCGGCGAAGACAATTAAGAGTAGCTCCCTCTAGAAACAACTAAAGCAAAAAATAAAAAGTTAAACAGTAGCTCGTAGCTAATGTTGATTTAAAAACTGGCCATCTCTCCCTTGCTACTATGGTCATCTCCACCAGACACTCTGGGAGAGATGGCCAATCGTATAATTTTAATAATTGATAAATTATTATATTAATTATGTAAAAACTCATTATTACTAGTTATATTTTGAAAGTTTAATTATCTTGTTATATTATTATATTAACTGGCCTAGGGCCAACTCCCCCGGACTTACCCTATTTACAAAATATTATAAATGAAATATAAGAAAGACAATAATCTAAAACATAGTTGTTTCTGTTTCTAAAATAAGCTTTTAATTCTTTATTTAAAAAAAATACTGTTAATTTTCATTCAAGTTGAGCGGAGCACCCGACGTCCCTCCTCTCGTTGCCTCTCGTTAAGTTCTGTACAAAGCGACAGTGACCGCAGATGTCTAATTTTTTAGGTATTTTCAGGCTCTTAACGGAGAAGGAAAACATTGTAAAGAAAAGGTTATTCTTGATAGTGGGTGAAGACCACCAACTGGAAGTAGACCAGCAAGGTGGACTAAGGCCAGAATCCTTCTGACTGTGAGAAGGGGCCCATGCCCAGGAGTGGGTCAGTAATGGGCTGGTTATGTGTTGTAAACTGATTAAAATTATAACTCATAAAGACAAGTGTGTTCTGGCTTAGGTAGATATTGTTATTGTTAAATGGAACAGCAGAGAAATCATCTGAAGACCGTCTGTTCAAAAGGGCTTTAGTAATTATTTTATTATTTTAACGCATTTTACGCATGCGAAGCGAATTCTACGACGAGCATGCATGACGAGGATAATGGACGTAGATGAAGCGAAAGAGGTGTGTCAGGATCGTAGCAGGTGGAAATCCATAGTCTCTGCCTACCCCAATGGGAAACAGGCGTGATAATATGTATGTATGAAGCGAATTCTTAAGATTTAAATTGTGGAAAGAAAAAATCGCTCACGAGCAGGATTCGAACCTGCGACTCCTAAGTTAGTCGAGTCGGTTAAGGAACAATGTTTCTTAATAAGATATAGCTGACGTCACCCAAAGACGTATAGTGGAGGATAATTTCGATACCACGAGCAGTGTTCACGGTAGCTTAGTGGCTAAAGCACTGGCGTACTGAGCCAGGAGTCGCAGGTTCGAATCCTGCTCGTGAGCGATTTTTTCTTTCCACAATTTAAATCTTTAGGGCTTTAGTAGTAGTAGAGCTAGCTCCTTTATAATGAGCTCGTCCGGGGTAGTAGTACCACCATAGAGGAAATGATTCAAGTATTCCGTAATTACCACCGTACCTACTTTTCCGCCAAACAGTGATGCTTACATTGCTGTGTTTCGGCTGAAGGGTACGGGTGAATCTATATTAAACTCTTTATCCTTTCTGGTATTTCAGATCATCACCGCATCGCTTCCTTGGTGGAGCCAATAAAATTTTGAATTCTAATTCCATAGCGGCAAGGCTGCGTATCGACTGTCGCTTCGCGCTCTTGTCAACCAGATCAATTAAATAATTAATTCAATTCTTTCTTCGGACAACCCTAGATGCATTAAATAATTATATTGTTAGTAAGAACTTCAGCCTGTATTAGTATTTAATAACTAAGAGTGACTTAGTCCTCTGGATGAGGTCCACACAAGAGGGCTCTCAAACCTATGACCTATCATGTTTATCTATTAAATAATAATTTAATAAATATAATAATTTGGAAATCCATCACAGCGAACTTGTAAAATATACATAAATTAAAAATTAGAGTAAAAACTAAACGCCTTGCCTGCGTGCGATTGTTGTTGTTAATATGTCTGCAAATAATATTCCGTTTGTAACAAACTGTTTCGGCTTATGAAACGTACTGTGTTGGTGTTCTGGATGTTTTAAAAGAACATTGAGGTACTATGTACTAAGTACTATGTACTAAGTACATATTACCTCGGTGTAAAAGAATGGAACATGACCTTTGTCGACTACATAATACACACCTTCGTAAATTTAATTGAAAAACCCGCGTGACCACTTTGCTGGAAAGTGACATTTTAATTTTTTCAGTTTTTTTTTTCTTTCGCTTATGACACCGAGAACATTACATTATGACACTTATGAAATGCAAAAAATCGGTAGAGCTGCCCCCAAAAATCGGTATACTTGTACCTAAAATCCGTATAATAAGTAATCAAATTTCTCAACTATCCTTGTAAATTATTAGAAACTTACAGGATTCACCGTACATAATTTAACAGATTGTTTCAAAATTTCATTTACTAGTAATTATTGAAATAAACGTTACTGAAACCTTTCATAAAAAAATACTTGAAAAAATTTAACAGAAAGATTTTGGTAGGTATATTTTTTTGATTATATAAAATAAAATAATAAACATTTTCATAAATGCCTACTATCATGGCCTACTCCTACTATAGGTACTAACTTCGTATTCAACAATGATGTAGCTCAATTAATTTGATTGCAGTCTTGTTCGTAATTATTGTCATATGATATGAACGGGAATAAATAATCTCTTTCATGTAATTCCATGCTCAAAAATCGTGGAAAATTTGTTCGGTTTCGGTATATCGGTAGCACAGTCCTCATATCGGTAGAAATACCGAAAAATCGGTAAGTTCGAGACCACTACCGTTACTGTACTGCTCCCACGGACTCTAATTGGCAGTGAGGCTGCCTGTGCGTGCCTCAGAAAACATAGTTAACACACTGCAGAAGCTTGGAAGATGCAACAGCGCCCTAAAAGCATTGTTAAATTTTATGCGCTGAGAAAATTAAGCCTTTTGGTTATACCTGAACTACAGACTCGTTGAGTATAGAGATGTACAGTATGGCGCCAAACAAACAAGCAAAGTGCGTGCAAGTTGCAAGTGGTCGACCGGAGAACGCAATTTTGGAAAGTTATTGTTTATCGTTGAAAATTTCACGTTGTATTTGATGTTATGTTGTATTTATTATTATTTAAAGTAATTTAATGATCTTCGTTGATTGTTTGTTTGGCGCCGACTAATAATTAGTTATTTACATTGGTTTAGTTAGAAAAAGACTAAAATCTTAATTTTATTTTTCGCTTTTCAGTCTCTGTTTTCGTCGGTTCAATTTTTTGTTAAAAAGTTTAAATTTAAATTTTTTTGTGGCTTAAATCTAACTTCAGGTCTCCATTATGTTGTAGTGTCTAGAACTACATTTATGTGTGCCAAATTTCAACAGAATCGGTTAACAGGCAACAATTCCGCTGTTTCCTTGTGGTCATACTAGTTTGTCATACCAGTATGACCACGAGGATATACATGTCCTCGTGGATATACTGTACATAATATTTTCAGAAAAAAGATTTTGCTTCCTCCTGTATACCAGGCCCCTCAGAAAGTATTGCGAAAAAAAGTTTTTATATATGGGAGACTGGCCAGTTATAATGTTTTTCGAAAATATGATTATTTATAAGTAAAAATAAGTAAGTTCCAATTTCAAAATTTCCCTCCACATTTTTTGCGAGTTAATTCAAAGTATTGTGTCTCACTGAAATATGGATCTGCGCCGGGAACATTTTAGAGCTATGATTTTATACGATTTCAAGTGTCGCCTGAAACCGGATGAATCGTACGATAGACTTCAAATGGCATTCATGGATGAAGGCCCTTCCAAGGCAACCGTGTATCGTTGGTATAACGAATTCAAGCGCGGTCGACCAACTTTGGGGGATGACGAAAGAAGCGGTCGCCCTTTGACGGCTGTTACCGAAGAAAACGTGCTAGCAGTGAAAAATTTAATCCAAGACAATAGGCGAATTACATATCAGGAGATTCAACACATATTGAAGATTGGATCGGGAAGCGTTCACGAGATTCTACACAGCCATCTTCGCGTGAGGAGGATAGTATCACGCTGGGTGCCGCACAACCTCACCGATGCTCAGAAGCAGGCCCGGGTGGAATGGTGCCGTGATATGCTTAACAAATTTGAAGCAGGCTCGTCTCGGCGTGTTTACGACATCGTTACAGGTGATGAGTCCTGGATTTATCAATACGACCCAGAAACCAAGCGCCAGTCGACTGTTTGGGTGTTTCAAAATGAGCCAACGCCTACCAAAGTGAAGCGATCTAGAAGCGGGGGTAAGATTTTGATCGCGAGCTTTTTTAATTTGACTGGCCACTTGGTATCAATTCCCTTACGGGATCAAAGAAGCATTAATGCCGAATGGTATACTACCAAATGTTTGCCAGAAGTTTTCTCTGTTATAAGCAACAAGCGACCAAACACAGGGCTCCGCGGGCTACTGCTCCACCACGACAATGCACCTGCGCACACCGCACTCAAAACGAGGGACTTCCTGGACAGCACGCCAGTCAAACTCCTGGGTCACCCTCCTTACAGCCCTGATCTAGCACCGTGTGACTTCTTTTTATTCCCAAAAATAAAAAATCAGCTCAAAGGGATACAATTTTCGTCGCCGGAAGATGCGCTGGCTGCGTTCGAGCAGGCTGTAAACGAGGTGTCTGCGGCGGACTGGAAAAAGTGTTTTGAAAACTGGTTTAGGCGCATGAATCTTTGTATAGAGGCTGGTGGAAAGTACTTTGAAAAGATTTGATAAAAATATATGTACGTATAGAACAATTTTTTTTAGTTTCGCAAAACTTTCTGAGTGTCCCACGTATATAAATACTTTTCCGCGTGTTGACTTAATAATGTAACAGTCGTGAACAAGCACTCATCCCCTATTTTCCTACCCTTAGGGGTGGATTTTGATTTTTAAATTTAAACGGGACCAATTTCGAGATATATATACCCTATCCATTAAAAAACGGATTATCAAAATTGGACTACTGTGTAAAAATTTATGCGTGGTCCTACATAAAAAAAAAGATACGCATCGAATTGCGAACCTCCTCCTTTTTTTTCGTCGGTTAAAAAAGATATCTGTTGATCACATAAATCGTCACCCACATTTGTGTTCACATAAATCGATAAAATGTAGGGAACAGCAGACATTTTTTCGAGATTTCAGGGTTGGTCCCATAGTTAAAGTTGTTCATACTGATGAGTACAATGACCCCTTAAGAGGCTTTCAGTTATTTCAATAACACGTTGTATATTACCAAAATAATAATTATTAATCTGTTTATTTCAGATAAAAATCCATAACTTTACAATTATAAAACATAACATAAAATTACAATAATAACTATAAATTAAAACAATCACATAAAAATTTAATAACAATAAATTGTGTTAGTAAGATCATAAAAACCATGTTAGTAAACACCAACACGACACCCATCCATTTATTTTGGATGGGGCAATCCGCACGAGATATAATCATCTGCAGAATGCCGTAGCTACTGCCTTCCACATTTTGGCCCCAACGTTGGGGCGAGCGTTGGCCCGTAATTAATAATTATGCCTAGCGTCCACACGTTGGAGATAATAAATAAATAAATAATAAATAATGTTAGTTTAGTTCCATCAGAGCCAATGTAAAGATGTCTGAAATAGATGTTGCACTATGCACTTTAAGATTATTGAGTGCTTAATAGCTGAACTGTCAATTAAAATAACACAAAAGTTAAACAATGGACGTCGTCTTTGAAAAATGTTGTGACAAATAAGAGAATATCAATATTATTTGTTAATAAACATAAATAATTTTTATAGAAATTCTGTAACTATTGCGTCCATCCACGCGGACGACATTTTCAAGACGTGGTGACCGTAGGAACAAGCACTCGATGCACCTTACTGCTTGAGTGCTACGGCAAGACAGAGCAAATCGCCAACGTGTGGGCGCATCGCCAACGTTGGCGCATAATTCCTTTAATAAAACCGACATGCGACGGCTAACTGCCAATGCTCGCCCCAACGCTCGAGCCAACTTCATTTTCCCGATCCACACGTTAGCGAATAGCGTTGGCGCCAACGTTCGGGCCAACGTGTGGAGCCGGGGTTACATACACTGTATTATGGAGGCTACCTTCTATCGTACAACGGCATGAAAGCCGTCCGTACGCACGTACGCGCCTCTGCAAACATTCCGGACGCAGCGAGGCAGCCGCAACAGCATCCTGAAAATGTTGTTGTATTGGACACGGAGAGCATTAGCAGCCCAGCTTGTAATTTACCCACAAACTGCTCGAGTAAAACGATTGGCAGTACGCCTTAAACAGAGTGATCTTCACTTCCCTCGAGCAGCGAGCAAACCTGCGCGCAACCATATTCCCTCTGACTGCCAATGCTCTGCGCTCCCTCTCTATGCCTGCATCAACTTGCAACTCGTCCGTTAAAAAAAAAAAAAAAAAAAAATCCATAAATCGGCCCATAAATCTCGGAGTAATCGGTGTACATACGTGAAAAAAAAAAAAACCGCGGAATACATAACCTCCTCCTTTTTTTGAAGTCGGTTAAAAATAAGTCACTAAGCACACAAACATAAAAACAAGAGCGAAAACTCATTTCAAAAATGTTAGAAATGGTAAAATGTGGACAAGGGGGACCGACGACCTGGTGAAGGTCGCGGGAATCCGCTGGATGCGGAAGGCACAGGACCGGTCGTTGTGGCGATGCTTGGGGGAGGCCTATGTCCAGCAGTGGACGTCTTTCGGCTGAAATGATGATGATGATGATGATGGTAAAATGTGTACCAGGCCCCTCAGAAAGTATTGCGAAAAAAAGTTTTTATATATGGGAGACTGGCCAGTTATAATGTTTTTCGAAAATATGATTATTTATAAGTAAAAATAAGTAAGTTCCAATTTCAAAATTTCCCTCCACATTTTTTGCGAGTTAATTCAAAGTATTGTGTCTCACTGAAATATGGATCTGCGCCGGGAACATTTTAGAGCTATGATTTTATACGATTTCAAGTGTCGCCTGAAACCGGATGAATCGTACGATAGACTTCAAATGGCATTCATGGATGAAGGCCCTTCCAAGGCAACCGTGTATCGTTGGTATAACGAATTCAAGCGCGGTCGACCAACTTTGGGGGATGACGAAAGAAGCGGTCGCCCTTTGACGGCTGTTACCGAAGAAAACGTGCTAGCAGTGAAAATTTTAATCCAAGACAATAGGCGAATTACATATCAGGAGATTCAACACATATTGAAGAGTGGATCGGGAAGCGTTCACGAGATTCTACACAGCCATCTTCGCGTGAGGAGGATAGTATCACGCTGGGTGCCGCACAACCTCACCGATGCTCAGAAGCAGGCCCGGGTGGAATGGTGCCGTGATATGCTTAACAAATTTGAAGCAGGCTCGTCTCGGCGTGTTTACGACATCGTTACAGGTGATGAGTCCTGGATTTATCAATACGACCCAGAAACCAAGCGCCAGTCGACTGTTTGGGTGTTTCAAAATGAGCCAACGCCTACCAAAGTGAAGCGATCTAGAAGCGGGGGTAAGATTTTGATCGCTAGCTTTTTTAATTTGACTGGCCACTTGGTATCAATTCCCTTACGGGATCAAAGAAGCATTAATGCCGAATGGTATACTACCAAATGTTTGCCAGAAGTTTTCTCTGTTATAAGCAACAAGCGACCAAACACAGGGCTCCGCGGGCTACTGCTCCACCACGACAATGCACCTGCGCACACCGCACTCAAAACGAGGGACTTCCTGGACAGCACGCCAGTCAAACTCCTGGGTCACCCTCCTTACAGCCCTGATCTAGCACCGTGTGACTTCTTTTTATTCCCAAAAATAAAAAATCAGCTCAAAGGGATACAATTTTCGTCGCCGGAAGATGCGCTGGCTGCGTTCGAGCAGGCTGTAAACGAGGTGTCTGCGGCGGACTGGAAAAAGTGTTTTGAAAACTGGTTTAGGCGCATGAATCTTTGTATAGAGGCTGGTGGAAAGTACTTTGAAAAGATTTGATAAAAATATATGTACGTATAGAACAATTTTTTTTAGTTTCGCAAAACTTTCTGAGTGTCCCACGTATCTAAGCAACTTTGGAAACCTATGAAGTACCGAAAAATACCCTAGGAAGACGATACACGGCAAATAATGTCAAAAATAATTTAAGGGACCATCTTGCCTGTTCGGCGAAGACAATTAAGAGTAGCTCCCTCTAGAAACAACTAAAGCAAAAAATAAAAAGTTAAACAGTAGCTCGTAGCTAATGTTGATTTAAAAACTGGCCATCTCTCCTTTGCTACTATGGTCATCTCCACCAGACACTCTGGGAGAGATGGCCAATCGCATAATTTTAATAATTGATAAATTATTATATTAATTATGTAAAAACTCATTATTACTAGTTATATTTTGAAAGTTTAATTATCTTGTTATATTATTATATTAACTGGCCTAGGGCCAACTCCCCCGGACTTACCCTATTTACAAAATATTATAAATGAAATATAAGAAAGACAATAATCTAAAACATAGTTGTTTCTGTTTCTAAAATAAGCTTTTAATTCTTTATTAAAAAAAAATACTGTTAATTTTCATTCAAGTTGAGCGGAGCACCCGACGTCCCTCCTCTCGTTGCCTCTCGTTAAGTTCTGTACAAAGCGACAGTGACCGCAGATGTCTAATTTTTTAGGTATTTTCAGGCTCTTAACGGAGAAGGAAAACATTGTAAAGAAAAGGTTATTCTTGATAGTGGGTGAAGACCACCAACTGGAAGTAGACCAGCAAGGTGGACTAAGGCCAGAATCCTTCTGACTGTGAGAAGGGGCCCATGCCCAGGAGTGGGTCAGTAATGGGCTGGTTATGTGTTGTAAACTGATTAAAATTATAACTCATAAAGACAAGTGTGTTCTGGCTTAGGTAGATATTGTTATTGTTAAATGGAACAGCAGAGAAATCATCTGAAGACCGTCTGTTCAAAAGGGCTTTAGTAATTATTTTATTATTTTAACGCATTTTACGCATGCGAAGCGAATTCTACGACGAGCATGCATGACGAGGTTAATGGACGTAGATGAAGCGAAAGAGGTGTGTCAGGATCGTAGCAGGTGGAAATCCATAGTCTCTGCCTACCCCAATGGGAAACAGGCGTGATAATATGTATGTATGTATGTATGAAGCGAATTCTAAAGATTTAAATTGTGGAAAGAAAAAATCGCTCACGAGCAGGATTCGAACCTGCGACTCCTAAGTTAGTCGAGTCGGTTAAGGAACAATGTTTCTTAATAAGATATAGCTGACGTCACCCAAAGACGTATAGTGGAGGATAATTTCGATACCACGAGCAGTGTTCACGGTAGCTTAGTGGCTAAAGCACTGGCGTACTGAGCCAGGAGTCGCAGGTTCGAATCCTGCTCGTGAGCGATTTTTTCTTTCCACAATTTAAATCTTTAGGGCTTTAGTAGTAGTAGAGCTAGCTCCTTTATAATGAGCTCGTCCGGGGAAGTAGTACCACCATAGAGGAAATGATTCAAGTATTCCGTAATTACCACCGTACCTACTTTTCCGCCAAACAGTGATGCTTACATTGCTGTGTTTCGGCTGAAGGGTACGGGTGAATCTATATTAAACTCTTTATCCTTTCTGGTATTTCAGATCATCACCGCATCGCTTCCTTGGTGGAGCCAATAAAATTTTGAATTCTAATTCCATAGCGGCAAGGCTGCGTATCGACTGTCGCTTCGCGCTCTTGTCAACCAGATCAATTAAATAATTAATTCAATTCTTTCTTCGGACAACCCTAGATGCATTAAATAATTATATTGTTAGTAAGAACTTCAGCCTGTATTAGTATTTAATAACTAAGAGTGACTTAGTCCTCTGGATGAGGTCCACACAAGAGGGCTCTCAAACCTATGACCTATCATGTTTATCTATTAAATAATAATTTAATAAATATAATAATTTGGAAATCCATCACAGCGAACTTGTAAAATATACATAAATTAAAAATTAGAGTAAAAACTAAACGCCTTGCCTGCGTGCGATTGTTGTTGTTAATATGTCTGCAAATAATATTCCGTTTGTAACAAACTGTTTCGGCTTATGAAACGTACTGTGTTGGTGTTCTGGATGTTTTAAAAGAACATTGAGGTACTATGTACTAAGTACTATGTACTAAGTACATATTACCTCGGTGTAAAAGAATGGAACATGACCTTTGTCGACTACATAATACACACCTTCGTAAATTTAATTGAAAAACCCGCGTGACCACTTTGCTGGAAAGTGACATCTTAATTTTTTCAGTTTTTTTTTTCTTTCGCTTATGACACCGAGAACATTACATTATGACACTTATGAAATGCAAAAAATCGGTAGAGCTGCCCCCAAAAATCGGTATACTTGTACCTAAAATCCGTATAATAAGTAATCAAATTTCTCAACTATCCTTGTAAATTATTAGAAACTTACAGGATTCACCGTACATAATTTAACATATTGTTTCAAAATTTCATTTACTAGTAATTATTGAAATAAACGTTACTGAAACCTTTCATAAAAAAATACTTGAAAAAATTTAACAGAAAGATTTTGGTAGGTATATTTTTTTGATTATATAAAATAAAATAATAAACATTTTCATAAATGCCTACTATCATGGCCTACTCCTACTATAGGTACTAACTTCGTATTCAACAATGATGTAGCTCAATTAATTTGATTGCAGTCTTGTTCGTAATTATTGTCATATGATATGAACGGGAATAAATAATCTCTTTCATGTAATTCCATGCTCAAAAATCGTGGAAAATTTGTTCGGTTTCGGTATATCGGTAGCACAGTCCTCATATCGGTAGAAATACCGAAAAATCGGTAAGTTCGAGACCACTACCGTTACTGTACTGCTCCCACGGACTCTAATTGGCAGTGAGGCTGCCTGTGCGTGCCTCAGAAAACATAGTTAACACACTGCAGAAGCTTGGAAGATGCAACAGCGCCCTAAAAGCATTGTTAAATTTTATGCGCTGAGAAAATTAAGCCTTTTGGTTATACCTGAACTACAGACTCGTTGAGTATAGAGATGTACAGTATGGCGCCAAACAAACAAGCAAAGTGCGTGCAAGTTGCAAGTGGTCGACCGGAGAACGCAATTTTGGAAAGTTATTGTTTATCGTTGAAAATTTCACGTTGTATTTGATGTTATGTTGTATTTATTATTATTTAAAGTAATTTAATGATCTTCGTTGATTGTTTGTTTGGCGCCGACTAATAATTAGTTATTTACATTGGTTTAGTTAGAAAAAGACTAAAATCTTAATTTTATTTTTCGCTTTTCAGTCTCTGTTTTCGTCGGTTCAATTTTTTGTTAAAAAGTTTAAATTTAAATTTTTTTGTGGCTTAAATCTAACTTCAGGTCTCCATTATGTTGTAGTGTCTAGAACTACATTTATGTGTGCCAAATTTCAACAGAATCGGTTAACAGGCAACAATTCCGCTGTTTCCTTGTGGTCATACTAGTTTGTCATACCAGTATGACCACGAGGATATACATGTCCTCGTGGATATACTGTACATAATATTTTCAGAAAAAAGATTTTGCTTCCTCCTGTATATATAAATACTTTTCCGCGTGTTGACTTAATAATGTAACAGTCGTGAACAAGCACTCATCCCCTATTTTCCTACCCTTAGGGGTGGATTTTGATTTTTAAATTTAAACGGGACCAATTTCGAGATATATATACCCTATCCATTAAAAAACGGATTATCAAAATTGGACTACTGTGTAAAAAGTTATGCGTGGTCCTACATAAAAAAAAAGATACGCATCGAATTGCGAACCTCCTCCTTTTTTTTCGTCGGTTAAAAAAGATATCTGTTGATCACATAAATCGTCACCCACATTTGTGTTCACATAAATCGATAAAATGTAGGGAACAGCAGACATTTTTTCGAGATTTCAGGGTTGGTCCCATAGTTAAAGTTGTTCATACTGATGAGTACAATGACCCCTTAAGAGGCTTTCAGTTATTTCAATAACACGTTGTATATTACCAAAATAATAATTATTAATCTGTTTATTTCAGATAAAAATCCATAACTTTACAATTATAAAACATAACATAAAATTACAATAATAACTATAAATTAAAACAATCACATAAAAATTTAATAACAATAAATTGTGTTAGTAAGATCATAAAAACCATGTTAGTAAACACCAACACGACACCCATCCATTTATTTTGGATGGGGCAATCCGCACGAGATATAATCATCTGCAGAATGCCGTAGCTACTGCCTTCCACATTTTGGCCCCAACGTTGGGGCGAGCGTTGGCCCGTAATTAATAATTATGCCTAGCGTCCACACGTTGGAGATAATAAATAAATAAATAATAAATAATGTTAGTTTAGTTCCATCAGAGCCAATGTAAAGATGTCTGAAATAGATGTTGCACTATGCACTTTAAGATTATTGAGTGCTTAATAGCTGAACTGTCAATTAAAATAACACAAAAGTTAAACAATGGACGTCGTCTTTGAAAAATGTTGTGACAAATAAGAGAATATCAATATTATTTGTTAATAAACATAAATAATTTTTATAGAAATTCTATAACTATTGCGTCCATCCACGCGGACGACATTTTCAAGACGTGGTGACCGTAGCACAGTCTGTTATTTTGCCTTAGTTGCGGCCATGTCCATTTTATGTTTTTATTCGATAGCTATAGTAACGATAAAGGTTTGGCAGAAATACCTATAGTGTTTTTTTTTATAATTATAAAGTTATTAAGGTTTCATTGAAAAGTGAGAAAAACAAAATTAATTTTTATTTTCGAAAATTGTTGTAATACATATTTAGTTAGTCCTTTAAATAAAGTAACAGCATAATATATATTTAGATAAAAAAATGGGGCATCGTACCTTTGATATATTAGGAGATTTTTTACTTTTACCGATTAACACAAAACATTTTTTTTTCATGTTTTCTTATCACGGTCGCATCTTATTTTCATTTAAATATATGCGTAATGTTATTGTCAATAATACACTAAAATATGACATGCGTCAATAGCAGGAATACGAAGATAGAGAGTTTCTAAATATTTTTGAAATTTCTATGGAAATAGGGTTGTCGCAATTGAATAAATAAAAAAATAAAATAAAAGTGCCAGATATTTCCCAAGTATTTAACTAAAAAAAAAAAAAAAAAACATAACATAACATCACGCCTGTATTTCCCCGAAGGGGTAGGCAGAGGTGTGTAGTGTGTTAGTATTTAACTAACTTTGAGTAAACTCTTTCTCGTGTCTTTCTGTGTCTCTTTCTGGGTTTCTGTTGTCTGAAAACAATTACTATAATGTTCTCAATGCTCTAAGACTACAACGATACGTGACGCTAACCTAGCAGTCATCATCGGAGTTTGTCAAAACTTCTTGTGATGATAATACGAGTATATTATCATCAGAAGCGTCTGTTACCAATTCAGTATTAGGAATATCAGCAAAACTTTGCGGTAATGGATCATGGGTAATAATACACGCACACCGTAATTGTGAGCTGGTATTTGTGATGACATTAAAGACTTTTCCGTCAATTATGGTGAGGTATAATTTTGGATCTCCGACAACGACATATCCAGCAAAAATTTCCGAATAAATTAGTGAAAGATTTTCAATTTCTTCTTCTACCCAGTTCCTTTCTTCCAGAATCAGATCTTTTGATTCTGATCTGTATTGTATTTTTATTGGTTGGCAAAATCTAAAAGATTGTGGATTTGGGTTTGACCATAAGACAAAACCATCAAGACTTTTTATGCGCAACGGAATGTAGGTAGTAGCAAAGAGGCAGTGTTCGTCATCAATTTTATCAGAAAACGTTTGCTTATATGTTGACTGTCCTGTGCTACCATCAAAACCCCATGAACCCTCAAAAACGCAGTGAAGTGTATCTAACTGTTTTTGATTGCAATATTCCGAAACCCTTTGGTCGCAAGAGTCAATGATTCGTCGAAACGTGTGCATAAGTAAATCATTTAAAAGTACTTTGGCTTCTCGTTCTGATATTTCAATTTCAACATCAAGATAACAATGTTTTTTAGCTTTTTGTATCTTATAATAGGCAGGGTAAATATTAAATCATCGAGATTTGGCACCTTGTTGCATGTAGATATAGTCCTCCACTGATAGTTTTATATCAATCATTAAACAAAGAGCTTCATCAGGAGAATAGGGTTTGGGTTCCGATTTTGACTTTATGGTTCCTGCGATTTTTTTAGGCCGAGTTGGACTTTTCAAGCATTCCTTTATTATAAACTCAAACTCCTGAGTAGAACTTTTATTTAGTTTTTCGCCGGTTTCGTCTGTTACTATTCTCGACATAACTTTAATTAGTTTTGAATGAGGTTCTCCGTCAAGCGATTCCTAAAGATCTTTACGTGCACGGCGCTTTTGGCGATCACTTAAATTTTCATAAAATGTAGATGTGGAACTGGATGAAGCATCAAAATTAGTTTCAGGTTTCGGATCTATTGAAGGTTAGTCAAAGCTACTAGTTCCCGAAGTCGAAGGATTACTTTGTAATAAATGTGTATTTGATGTGAAACTGGAATGAGCGCCGAAAGAAGTTTCAGGTATCGGGTCTTCCAAGTTCTTGGGGTCTTAAAGTTTTTTGTAAGGCATAGCTACTACTTCTCGAAGTTGAAGGATTATTTTGTAATAAAAAATGTGCCTCATCCAATTCTATAATATTTTGTTGTGGTAAAGGACTTTCCTCGATATTCACTTTTGGTATTTCAATATCAAAAATAGTGGAAAGCCAGTGTTTGTTTTTATTACAAAATCGTTTGAAATTCCGTTTACTACTGCAATATAAAGTTCCACATTTACTTAAAAAATGTGAAAGATTGTAATTAAATTCATTGTTTTGGCTATCGATATTGTTCGGAATTCCATTTGGATATAAAGCGTTTAACACGATTAGGCATCGTTCCTCTGAATTGAGATCCAAAGGTCTTTTATGAACCCCGTGCAAATGTGCATTATCTACCAAAATTTTATAAATTCCCAATTTCGTGAGTGATTTCTTCAGATCCGTGTTCGTGCTTTCGTTGTTAGTCGTTGGAGTTGCCACTCGCTGACCAGCATGAGGGTTGGCGCCCTCATGCCCCCCTTGCATTAAGTCCTCTGGTCGGGGCCCAGAAGGACATCCCCCAGCAGGACGGGTCAGTACCTGCTGAGGCAAAGCAGTGCCATGGGTCTTTGACGGCTCCATGACACCTCACCCCCGCTTCTCCAGATATTATGTATGGAAATTGGGTTTTGACATTCTATCTAACGAGGGCGGACCCCTTCCCAATTCCACATAATATCCTTCATCGAAGATTCATTTTGATGTAAGTGCATGCACTTACAAAACAAAAAAGAATAATAAACAAGATTTGTTACATGATTTGTTAGTTACAGGTGAATCTAATAAAATCGTGTTTGTGAAGACATGATTAGACCAAGGATAATGCTTCAGAAATAGTAATAGGAAATTATAATAATTGAAGAAGCAAATTTATTCCGAGCGAAATTGGTCGTTTGTTAAAGGCGCCTACATTAGTTGACAACCCTAAATTAAAACTTTAAAAATGAATATCTCCGAGTTCCTGTGTTCGTTGCTTCTTATTTTTTTTGTGGTTATACTTAGTAGTGTACTAAACATTTACACACAAAAATAAAATGCGACCATGTTAAGAATGACCATAAATAAAATTATTATGAAATCATGGAAAAAATAAAATTGACGCCTAGGAGAACGCATTTTTTTATGATAAAATAGATGTAATGATGCATTAAGTTAATGGCTAGCGTGCCATGAAACATTTATTGTAAAATGTTCATTATGAAAGCCTAAAACACGTTTCTATGGTTTCTATGGATTTTTCTCGATTTTCGAAATATTTTGAAAACTATGACACTTAAAACCACGGGGGTTTTAATAGAAGTTTTGTTTGGTTATTATCTTTCTAAAAGCCTCAAAAAATAAGGATGGCCGCAACTAAGGCAAAATAACAGACTGTGCGTAGGAACAAGCACTCGATGCACTTTACTGCTTGAGTGCTACGGCAAGACAGAGCAAATCGCCAACGTGTGGGCGCATCGCCAACGTTGGCGCATAATTCCTTTAATAAAACCGACATGCGACGGCTAACTGCCAATGCTCGCCCCAACGCTCGAGCCAACTTCATTTTCCCGATCCACACGTTAGCGAATAGCGTTGGCGCCAACGTTCGGGCCAACGTGTGGAGCCGGGGTTACATACACTGTATTATGGAGGCTACCTTCTATCGTACAACGGCATGAAAGCCGTCCGTACGCACGTACGCGCCTCTGCAAACATTCCGGACGCAGCGAGGCAGCCGCAACAGCATCCTGAAAATGTTGTTGTATTGGACACGGAGAGCATTAGCAGCCCAGCTTGTAATTTACCCACAAACTGCTCGAGTAAAACGATTGGCAGTACGCCTTAAACAGAGTGATCTTCACTTCCCTCGAGCAGCGAGCAAACCTGCGCGCAACCATATTCCCTCTGACTGCCAATGCTCTGCGCTCCCTCTCTATGCCTGCATCAACTTGCAACTCGTCCGTTATAAACTGCCCCAGATACTTGAAGCTGCTCTCCACCTGCAGAGCCGTACCATCAAACATAATAGGTGGAACATGCACCGGACCACGCTTTTCACTCTTGAAAACGAGCACTACACTCTTCTTTTAGTTAAGTATACTGGGTGTCAAGGAAACCCTTTTTTTTGCATTTTCCAACTTTGGGCAGTTAAATAAAACTGATTTGCAAAAAACCCCATTTATTTACTTAATTTTTTAAAGTTCGTAAATTAATCCAAAAAACCTTTAACGAGCAAAGTGCGTGCAAGTTGCAAGTGGCCGAGCGGAGAACGAATTTTTGGAAAGTTATTGTTTATCGTTGAAAATTTCACGTTGTATTTGATGTTACGTTGTTTTTATTATTTATTTAAAGTAATTTAACGATCTTCGTTGATTGTTTGTTTGGCGCCGACTCATAATTAGTTATTTTTCGCTTTTCAGTTTCTATTTTCGTAGGTTCAATTTTTTGTTAAAAAGTATTATTTTAAATTTTTTGTGGTTAAAATCTAACTCCAGCTCTCCATTATATCGTAGTGTTTAAAACTATATTTATGTGCCAAGTTTCAACAGAATGGGTTAACAGGTAAGAATTCAGTGGGTGAACAAGCACTCATGTTTCCCTACCCTTAGGGGTGGATTTTGATTTTGAAATTTAAATGGGACCAACTTCGATAACACAGGGATAACCTAATTTTGGAGTTAGGGACTTATTTAAATTGTTATGTGGAAGTCAATAAAGTATTTACTATTTTACTATTTACTATTCGAGATATACCCTATCTATTAAAAAAAGAATCATCAAAATCGCGGAGAGCGTTTGTTACACAAAAAAAATGCGTCAGAGCGATTGTTGGTATTCCTCCTTGGGAGTCATGTAGACCCATATTTATTAACCTCAAGCTATTGACATTGCCCAGTTTGTACATACCACGTATTTGAAACCGCTAAGTTTGTTAAAGAACATATGGACCTGTTCACAAAGGCGATTGACATGTTTCCAAGAAATACAAGAAATCCTGAAAGAATTGTTTTGCCCAAAATTCCAAGATCAACACTTTATCAAAAAAATTGCTATGTTATGTGTGGGCGTTATCTACAATAATATACCCAAGAGTATTAAGGAATTACCAATCATGTTGTTCAAAAAAAAGCTAAAAATGTGGTTAACAGAGAAATCCTTTTACTCTGTTGATGACTTATTAAAAAAAAAATATATATATTGTATCTGACATGATAAATTCATTTAAATTAACTGACAAAAATATTAAAATCATTACTTCTTCTTGAAAAATCTTATTATGTAATTAAATCACAATTTTAACAAGTATCCTTGTATCTCTTGTTGTTTTAAATTATGCGTGGTCATACATAAAAAAAAAAAAAAAAAAGATACGCGTCGAATTGAGAACCTCCTCCTTTTTTTTCGTCGGTTAATAAAATAACAACTGGCGCTAGGGGTGAATGACATCCGCTCGCATACGCAGTCCATGTCGTAGCGACCGTAGGTAGGTTAGACACGCGCGGCATTGATCTCGAGTTTTGTACGCTTTACATTGCGGGTTTGCAAAATATCAAATCACTAAAACAATTAGTATAAGGCTAATGGTGATTGGTAAACTTTGAGCTCTTGAGTATTGGGACCCACTCCCAAACATAGTCACACTAAAAGCCTACCACAACCTATTCGATCAACATAACACACTATCAGAACAACATGAGTATAAATCATCTATATAATTTGCTTTAAAACCTATAGATTAGATTTAGTAATACATGGCATGCCAACATCGGAGTACATTTTGTTCCAGAACTCTATTCTTTCCTTGTTCGCGTTGGTAGCTAGCTTTATATCTTGGTTAAGTATTATGTATTCTTTCGTCGCTGACGTGTAGGGCCGCCATTCAATGCTTCTTTTGGTTGGTGTTGGGTTTCTGAAATGAAAAGACGCAAATAAATACTTTATACTTAATAATTTCTTAGGTTTTCGCGATCACTACACATTATAATAAAACAAAGTTTAACCGGATTAAATCGCGTATATTATTTAAATTGGTTTTCGTGACGTTTCGAAAGCTTTGCAGCATTTCGTGATCGCAGGTAGACTAACAGCCAAAATTAATATCCAATCTATCCACGATTTGTCCTACTAGAGAAAGAAATTTGACATATTTTGTATGGAGCTTATGTCAAATTCCTATCTCTAGTAGGGCAAATCGTGAATAGATCGGATATTAATTTTGGCCGTAAGATGACAAGCGTCTTTTATTGACAAGATACTTAGAAGATAAGTCGATAATATTTACAATATAGATAAAATACCAATATAATTATGTTAGCCTAATTATGTACCTAATAACATTTTGTTATTTTTAGTTATTTTTAAAATGTCTATTATGCACCCCAAATATGTTTGCACGTCATACGTGACAGGATATGTTAGAACACGAAAATTTTGTAACACCTAGTTTTGTACCATATTCTAGCAAATAAATATATTGAATTGAATTGAATTGAATTGAATTGAAGATATTTAAAAAAAAAAATGTTATCTACCGTACAATATTATTAATTCAAATCGTTTCCATGCACGCAGTAATCACTCACAATATCATTATCTAATAATCAAGTCCCAAACAGCACGCAGTGTTGCGTAAAAGATAATGATTTTGTGAGTGATTACTGCATGCATCGAAACGATTTTAATTAATAATATTGTACGGTAGATTAAAATATATTTTTTAGAAATATCTGTAAAGACGCTTGTCTTCTTAGTCTACCTGCGACCACGAAAGGCCGCAAAGCTTTCGAAACGACAGGACAACCAATTTAAATAATATACGCGATTTAATCCGGTTAAACTTTGTTTTATTATAATGTACTTCTTTCTTTTTTGAAGTGAAAACTTCATGACTGCCAATTTTTATGTTTTCTATAAATTATATAGATTAGATATATAGATATCATATATAGATATCACTTACTGGATATACAATGTGTAACAGAATAAATGCAAGTACCTGAAAGAATCACTAGGAAAATCGATTGCCACACTTTAACTTAATTTAATCTTATATCTTTGTTGCCTAAAACCTTACAAGTTGTAACTTAGCAGGATTAAGTCGCTGACTCTTGAAACACAGGTCAGGAGTCAGGGTCATACTATTTTTGTACCAGTTTTATGTCAATAAAGAATTTATTTATTTATTATTTATTTATAGTATTAAAGAGAACAATTAGACAAAATTACACTCACCCAGTTGTAGCAAAATCAGTCCAAAATTTGGTTACTTGGTAAATAATCTGCCTTAATTTTTCATGTTTATCGTAACAATTCTTTGTTATTTCACTATAGAATAGGTAAAACAAGTCTTCTGTGTGACACGCACCTCTTATGTCTTTCAAATCAAACAGGATTTTCAAAACATTTAACTTCTGATTTAGCTCAGTAGAGTAGTCAAATAAATACATGTATGTTGTAGCTAAACTTTGATAGAAATGCGAAAATCTGTGTATCTGGTAGGAAAAATTAATATCTGTTTGTAAATCTACAATAAGTTGAGGATCTTCCTTGGTAAAGTCTTTGTCCCCAACGTAAAATTTCTTTATTCGTTGGCCCAATTCATTTAGTTTCTCTTTTGATACTGTCTTTGATATATCCCGAGGTACAAAGTACGACGGATTTTTATTCAGAAAATTCACTTTCTTCAAATGATCACCGATCATCAAAAGCCCTTCTGACGAATTGTAACCGATCATCAACGGCACTTTGTTTACTTTTCCTGCTAGAAGCATATCTATAGGATCCTCAGTTAAAAACTGTTCTTGGTCTTTGAATTTCTTCTCCACTGTAGGAGTGAATAGGATGGGCTGACCTCTATATTTATCGTCGTCTGATCTCACTTTCATGGTGATTCTTGCTAAGTCAATAGCAGGGATTTCTCTAAGAAATACCAAAAGTTCATTGAGATCGTTTGTGTCTTTTCCCAGAATTTTTTCTTGCTTTAAACGCTCGTTCTACAGGTTGATGTGCCATCGCCCAGTATGACAAGCAAACGCCACTCTGTGCTATAGCCTTGTTGAACAGCCCTGCTGACATAGGTGATAGCATGTGGTACGTTACAGCGCTTCCACCAGAACTTTCTCCAAATATAGTGACATTATCAGGGTCTCCACCAAACTTGCTGATGTTTTCTTTGACCCATCGTAACGCTAGAACTTGGTCTTTAATGCCAGCGTTTCCTGGAACTTCAGGTGTATCTAGGCAAAGGAATCCTAATGCTTCAAGCCTGTAGTTTATTGTGACTAGAATCACATCGTGTTGGAAGAGGTATTCGGGGCCATACATCTCAGCGTTTCCGGAGCCTGACATGAAGGCGCCTTCATGTATGTAAACCATTACAGGGATCTTGGAACTAGGTTGAAGGGACTTGGTATAGACGTTCAAGAAAAGACAGTCTTCGCTTCCTTGTATAAAATCTACGGTGGTCATGTCGAACTGGGGACACACCGGCCCATGCTCTGTTGCGTCGTGTATGCCTTCCCATGGCTTTACTGGTAATGGTGCCTAAAAGAAAAGCTAATAATTAGGTAACATAAACAGAACTTAAGTCTAATAAATATACTTAGTCAAGGTAAAGTGTGATTTTATTTAATAATCGGCATCAGAACCATTTTGCATTCTTATTTTACGCAATTTATCGCATTTTATTATTATTAACTAAAAAATTTAAATCAACATATTTCTCAATGTGTTTCTAACATTGCTAACTGAGACAAAGATTCTGTATTTCTTGAATTTTAGCGAATTAAGAATATACCTTACCTTAAACCTTAGCTCCCCAACTGGCGGTTGGCCGTATCTTATACCTTTGAAGCTGTAGTAAGGGCTTCCATCTAAACATTTCTTGACTGCCCCCTTCAATTTACCCTGCTTCACCGCTACTACTGGGTTTTCCTGCGAATATTCAAAACACAATTGATTTAACATCTCTGAAAAGCTAGATATATAAAGATTCTTCGTTACTATTTACGTTATACTTAAATACACAATTAAAATAATCCTTGTCTTGTAACAGCAGCATTATTTCTGGAACATAGCGTGATGGATCATCTGTGGTGTTCACACACACATACACACACACACACATTATTCCTCGGGTTTACTTCTACCTAATATCGAAAGTCAATACATCGATTATCTCAGCATCGAAAACGCTACATCTATGGGTCGGATAATTGATGGCACGCTCAGTTCCATATAACATTAATTCAGATTTTGGTAGACTTGCCCCAGTGGTTTTGGACTAAAGTCTTAATCCAGGCATAACATTAGCTTAAATTTCCATATGAGTAAGACCAGTGACAAACGATAGAGTCTTTGTGGTAAAAAAACCGGTCAAGAGCATGTCGGGCCATGCTGAGTATTATAGGGTTCCTTAAGTAGGTCTAATTACAAACGAATCAAATCGAATATTAATCAATGCTATTTTAGTTTTTGCAAACAGCGCCACCTGGCACTAAATTTAAGAAGCTAAAGTTAAGAAGTGTGTCATATCAATATAACACAAAGTTTCTTTTTGTGATTTTTTTAAATAGAAAGTAACTAAAGGAGCATTATTTGATAGATCATTTTTCTCTAAGGTCAATGACCTATGAACTAGGGCGTCTTAATTATTTTTCAGTTTTCTCACTATAACTCAAAAATTTATAATCACATTATACTCGAAATCATTTTAAAAGAGAGTTTTTATAAAGGTCTATCAATGTGGAACACTATAAGTTTCTTAGTTGCATAGTTTAGAAATGGCAGGGGGGGGACACATACCAAGCCACCTTGGCGAACTGTATATGTGTATGAAACATTACCTTCATTTTAGTAGACCTATTCAATGATACCCCACACGAGGGGGTACAGCGAAAAAACAATTTTCATCCCCATTTCACATGTATGGGCGCCACCCCTAAAATACGTTATCAAGATTTTTTTATTCTTTTATAATTGAGATCTATATCTAAACTATTTTTTAACAAAATTTCATTTTCTTATATTTATAACTGTAGAAGTTATTAAGCTGTAAATGTTGTAGGACTACGGAACCCTAAAAACTAGGCTAAGAATTAACTTACAGCAGTAATGACATGAGGATGTTGTTGTCCTATCTTCATTTGGTATATTTATATCCATATCCTATGCGAATGTGATGCAGTGCACCAGATCAGAAGCCAGCATCTTCGAGGCCACGTCATCTCAACGCAGGAGATCAAATCCTCCTCGCCCAAGGTCATAGTCGCCTTCATGATTGACTTGCAGCTTGGGGAAGTGCTGTAGGTAATGCTGCAGGAGGCGTCACAATAGATCTTATCAGGTCGCAGTGGCTTAGGGGCGTTCAAGACCCCTACCTCTTTCCTCAATATAATTGTCGAGAATCGAACCCGACCCTCGACATCTTAAGGGGTGGTAGCGCGGCGTAACAGCCGGCTCGGCACCGCGCCCGTGGACGACGGAGACGCAGGCTGCGGGGCGAGGGCGGCGGGTGACGAGTGACGAGGCGCGCGCGATCGCTACGGCCGACTAGGAGTGGGTCGTTGTCGATTATACGGTAAACGGAACGCAGCCGTTTTCACGATGACGAAAACAAGTCTTCGAAACGGTTCTCGTTCGCAACTGGTTTGAAGACTGCCTGAAAATTATACTTTATGATCATAGCAATAATGATCATTTTTCTTTGCTCTGAACGTCGCGGACGAAGACTGGTTTAGTGAGACATTGCATGTTCGGCTGTATGTTCAGAGCCATTAGGTATAAATTCGCATGACACATTCGAAGACTGGTTTGTGCAACGACGATTGTTTTATGAACGAAACGACGAGATGATAGACTTTTGCTTGAAGTTATACTTTATGTCTGTCATAGTAAAGATCATTTTTTAGGGTTCCGTAGTCCTACAAGGAACCCTTATAGTTTCGTCATGTCCGTCCGTCTGTCCGTCTGTCCGTCTGTCCTAATCCTTTACCGCTTAATAACTTCTACAGTTATAAACATAAGTAAATGAAATTTTGTCAAAAAATGGAATAGATATAGATCTAAATTTTAAAAGAATAAAAAAATCGTGATTACGTATTTTAGGGGTGGCGCCCATACATGTGAAATGGGGATGAAAATATTTTTTTTCGCTGCACCCCCTCGTGTGGGGTATCGTTGAATAGGTCTACTAAAATGAAGGTAATGTTTCATACACAACTTTTTTATCAGGTATACCATCTGCGAAATACAGTTCGCCAAAGTGGCTTGCAATGTGTCCCCCCCCCCTGCCATTTCTACACTATTCAACGTAGAAACTTATAGTCTTCAACATTGATAGACCTTTATAAAAACTCTCTTTTAAAATTATTTCGAGTATAATGTGATTATAAATTTTTGAGTTATAGTGAGAAAACTGAAAAATACTTAAGACGTCCTAGTTCAAAGGTCATTGACCTTAAAGAAAAATGGTCATAGCAAATAATGCTCCTTTAGCTACTTTCTATTTGAAAAAATCACAAAAAATTACTTTGTGTTATGTTGTTGACATGACAAACTTCTTAAATTTGGCGCCATCTAGTAATACAATCTAGCACTAACAACACTCTCTGAGTCGCCAATGTTGCCGTCTATTGCATTTGGCGCTGTATAGCGCGCGCCATCTAGAGGCTACTAACAACACTTTCTGAGTCGCCAATGCTGCTGACTATTGCAAAAACTAAAATAGCCATGATTAATATTCGATTTGATTTGTTTGTAACACCTACTTAAGGAACCCTATAATACTGAGCATGGCCCGACATGCTCTTGGCCGGTTTTATTATTGCACCGGTAACTACCCTTTATCTATTCCATGACATTCCAGTCCATTAAATGGTTGCCTGGAAGAGATCGCCGTGGAGCGATAAGACCGCCAGTTGTACACTAACACATAAGTAGTTATTTAAGAAATTAACGTAGTCTTGTTGTGCAATAAAGAGGATTATTATTATATTATTATTATTTCTTTAGAATGGTCGAGTAAAGCGGATGAAAAATTACTTTTCATTGAAATCAAAACTTACCATATCAGATAGTAATATTTTACCGCTGCACAACAAGATAGACGTTAAACTACTGACGACTAGTACTTGCTAGACAAGGATACAAATAAAGATAAAGATATATTTATGTATAAAAACATGTGTAGAGGTACATGGTTGAGATCACAGACAAAATAACTAAAGGTTAGAAAGGCTAAGTGGGCGTCATCTATCTTCTTCTATACCACAGACATAGTAAAAAATATAGACGAAGTGCTGCGAACAATCATAGTGAAGCCAATAAAACCGTGCTCCTCCGTGTACAAACCAGCGCTCACGCACACACATGCACCTTAAACCGTGCTCACCCCTCTCAGTTCACATGTCGCGGCACCGTCCAGTAAGCATCGCGAAAACAAATATGCATAAATATGTATGTGCATGGTGTGTACGTGAGCACTGGTTGTAGCTGGCATAGCTGGTAAAGGCCCTGAGGTGAGGTGGCGTGCAGTGTTCCGTGTGCGCCACAGAGCTGCCGTGTCACTCGCAGGTCTGTTATCTTAAGATACATGAGTTACGCGTAACAGGTCTAAATCGTATTTTTTCATGATCCTCTATCACCCAGTAAAATAATATTTTAATTAACTATTACCAATTAGTCACAATTGCCTATCACCTAACTCTTGAAACTATGATTTTGCCATTGTTAGTTATGGTAAAATACTGTATCTTAAGTTACATCAATTACGCGTGATAAGTTGCGAGCGCATCGAGCAAATCCTAACTCTGCTAACTACTAGATACAGTATTTATCCGTGACTGTAGTGCGTGTATTAACTGATGATGATGTGGATATTATGAGAGCTCCATTAACAAACATGGTTCTAAAAGTAATAGCCCACGGCAGCATGATAGTATTTATGGACCAGCTGAAGAAAAATAACTACCTTTCTGAAATCAATAGGTGGATTAAAAAAATCGCGGTCGAATATGCAGGAATAATGTTCACAAACCTATTTTTGTTGGTTATTATATCAGCTTGATGTATCTCATTTACCGGGTTTTTGAAAAGTGTACGTACTTGAAAATAATTTCCAAAAGCCTTCAAAATACGCACTGTCTGTGGTTGGTTGTCCACTGGTTACTTTATGAAAATGTGTGTTAATCAATTATTATTTTCCTACACAGAAAATTAAAGTAAATAAGTCTACCTACGTCCTAAACAAGGCAATGAAAAGCCAACTGGCATCTTAAATTATGGAATTCAGTCATGGTTTCAGAGTTTCAGATAATTTCAGAACGCGCGAATTGTGCTTAGATAAAACCAAACAGTTTTTAGTAACTTCGTTGGTAATTTTTACTGTTTGACGTTTATTCAATAACTACAAAATTTGTATAAAAAAGTGCAGTTATAAATGCAGTTTATGACGATACCTAATCAGCAGTCGACTTAGACCCAAAAAACTGCCACCATTACCTTATTTTCAAAATAATCACCTTATGTTGCTTCGAGGCTAGTAGTTCTGGTCTATACTTTTCTTTTCAGTATTTTTTGGTCTTACTATTCTGTTGTCTTAGCTTACCCTAGTATTATTTATGACACCTAATTTGCGTAAAATTTCTTATATATCGGCATCAAACGAAATAAAAATTTGCGTGAAGTGCTTAGCCGGTTATGTTACTGTTCGACTCAAAAGGGCATCGGAATCTTTCTCTTAGATACCTTGGGAAATCAGAATTTATGGCTAATATTGCTTCTTTATCACTTTTAAAAACATCTATTACCTAGCTATCTCTTTAATATTTCATTATTGATTTCCTACCATCAGATTCAATATCTTTTCGGTGTTTTGTGCTATATTGAAAGTTGAAGGCTATTTACAGTAGAGGACATATTCAACGCTCTGTCTACTGGGATTTAATTCAGCTAACTGATTTTTAACTACAGCTTCGGATGCAATAAATTCTCCTTATTCCGTCACTATATAGTTTTGTGCTATTTAGGACAAAATTTAAAACGGACACGTACTGATAGCACATTGTTGAGATTTTTTTTTCGAATGCAAGAAATTTATCACCTGGCTCTGCTTAAATCCTTCTAAGTCTGGAAGAAAAAGTAATACAACAAAGAAATTTAGCGTAAAATCATCTGAAGGGTTGACGATTATAATGAGATCAAAAGCATTTCGATAGCATTATTATTTTTATATAAGACCGCGAACTTTTCAATCCACGTATTTAGGCATTAATAATAGTTGAATTTTGAAGATGCTCAACTTACATAGTCGTCAAGAAATCATACGATGAAAAATAATTAAAAGATTTGCATGTGTATTGCAAAAGTGTGTTGGACTTAGTTAAAAAAGAAGTACCCCGGGAAGTAAGGTGAAGTGTAACTGCAAGAAAGAAAGCAGACTTAGATGCAGATGTAGATTTAGATAAGATCTTACATATCTAGGATTTAGTTTTTTTTGTATCTAAAATAATTTTGATAATACTAAGTTCTCATTCCAATTTTTATGTTAGTTATGAAGTTAATTAAGTTCATTTGTTTTAAAAGTTATCGAATCTTGGTTAGAAGAAGTTTTCGTTTTCGTTTTACTTTTTGACTCATTAAAAAGGATATTTTAATGCTTTTGAAAATTTGAGTTTTTACTAAATGAGTCATAAGTCATTATTCATTTGTTTAGATGAGTACAATTTTTTCTATTCCTTTATAAACTAATTTAATTTAATACTAAATAATCAGTCAGACAAACTTTAGTTAAAGATACCTGTGTTTAGCAAAACATTCCATATTACACTTGTTGCGGCTAAGTCACGTATCTTAAGATACAGAGCACCGCGTAACAACCAATGTATAGAGAGCTTGTTACACCTATCTCTGTTATAGCTAATAACTCTAAAAATTTTGAAGTTTTCAAAAATCTATAAATTGCCCGATTTTCCTCAGACTTTAATACAACCAATTATGTAAAAATATTTCCCGAAAGTTTTGAAACATTTAAGATAATCGCAATTATCTGTAAAAAACTTTAAACGGTGATATCTCAAAACTATGTTTCGTGAGATACAAGAGATAGGCCTGACACGGCAGAGAGGAGGGTGTGGCCGTCGTTGGGCCGCACGGGGAGAAGGGGCTCGCCTGCTTGTTGCGAGTCGGGACCTGTCGGGGGTGGTTGTGTAAATACTCACGGGTTCCCACGCCCCCGGCTAAGGTAGTTGAAGGAACACCGTGATGGTTTTAGTCGGTAAGAGTCCGACACTGGCTCCGCCTACCCCGGGCGGAGTGAGTCCATGAGAATTTCCCCACGGAAAAAAAATTTAAAAAAAGTAGTTCGAATAATAGATTCATAACATAACATAATCAGCCCATTACTGTCCCACTGCTGGACACAAGCCTCTTCTCAGTATGAGAAGGCTAAGGCCATAGTCCACCACGCTGGCCTAGTGCGGGTTGGTGGACTACACACACCATCGAGAACTGTATGGAGCCACTCTCAGGTATGCAGGTTTCCTCACGATGTTTTCCTTCACCGTTAAAGCAAGTGATAATCAAATTCTGAATAATAGAATGAATAAAAAATTCGAAATTCGAAAAATTATATCGCTGTAGCATAGTGATATATCCATAATGATACATCACTATAGTAGACGAGCCCACGATGCTAAATGGGGATTTACTCGAGCGTCGTGGGGACCTATTGGATTTTGAAGATTAGATGGTAGAAAGAAAAATATATTATTTGATGACCTCCCTTCACCGGTGGGGGGAGCGCCTACAGGCTTTCAAAAATGTAAAAAAAAAACAGCCACATGGCAATACTCGAGCGCGTCAGATATTGATAGTGTAGTTGTCGTACGTCATCCGTCATCAGAGGTATGTTAATCTGACGGTTTCCATGGTGGGGGTGGCCGTACGGAATTGTAAAAAAGGTGGAAAAAATAAATTCGAGCGCGTCATATTTTCAGGGGGGATGTTAAGTGAAACCTAAAGAAGCTGTCTTACCAAAGACTGACGATTCGCACGTGACGCAAGGTCGGGGCGGCTTTTTGAAAATTAAAAAAAAAATTGCCATTTTGAAATATTCGAGCGCGTCAGATTATTATACAGACGGTTCAGCTCGATGTCCTAGTCGTCCTGACCCATAATCTGACAATTATTTGGAGGGGTTTTCTTATTCTGACGGAATAAAAAGATTTTTTTTCATTATTTTTATTTATTTATTATTATTGTGGATATAATCGTTTCGGTGAAACGGAACCCTTAATGCGCGAGACCGACTCGTACTTGGCTGGTTTTTTAATCATCATAAATATCCCGCGATTCCCGCGAATGAAGTAGCGCGCACAGCTATTATCTATATACATATAAAAAGGCA
The DNA here is from genome assembly GCA_949699075.1 of Asteroscopus sphinx. Lineage (NCBI taxonomy): Eukaryota > Metazoa > Arthropoda > Insecta > Lepidoptera > Noctuidae > Asteroscopus > Asteroscopus sphinx. Next base: position 2,320,071 of record OX453006.1, read on the forward strand.
AAGAAAAAACGGTTCAGTGCCATTATCTCCTTTTTTGTCAACCGATTTTTGTTTTTTTTTTTGTTTAGTAGCTAATTGACGAGCTTTAGTGTTATCATATCAATAAAAAAATGAAAATGGTATTATTTTTGGTATAGTTCAATCACAAAAGATAAATGGAATACGGTCAAATTTCGACCATTGGGCAACATCTCGTTATATAAAATACCTAATAATAATAAATTCTTTATTAAACTTAAACTTTAAAATGTCTTGCTTTCAATGACATGCTGCAGTGGACGGAAGCGTGTGAGCGAAATAGAAAAAACCGGCTGAGTGCGAATCGGACTCACGCAGTAAGAGTTCCACCCATCGATTTGATACCCTATAGAAACTGATTTAATTTACGAGAGCTCATCAAAAGACAAACGCACCGTGAGAGAAATATGATTTTTTACATCTTTCTTACGCAGATACCACCACATATGTCTATGTTTGCCCTATTTTTAGTATTTGTTGCTAAACTATACAGCATATATGCACTATAATTATTCACATCACACCATGGTTGATGCTGGTATGTATTACCATTGAAGATAGAGCAGGAACAAAACGTTGAAGAAAATGCATGTTTTCAAGGTTTCTTGTATGGTTTTTGGTCGGTTGGTTTTAGATTTTTGTGACGGATGGACGCATAGACGGACGAACGGACGGACGGACAAAAGGACAGCGTAGCTAGAGAGTGTCCCGTTGGCACCCTTTGGCTACAGAACCCTTAAAAGAGGGCACGGCAATCAATTTTAACCCTACCATTTTATAGGAATTGCGTAAGGCTGATATTTTTTTTTTCGTTGCTTCGGCTTGTGAAAATCGGCAGATTATATTTTTCCCGTTATCCATGAATTATTAACGTCAAATAAAAAAAATTGAGCGCGCTCGAGAATGTCGAGGTGGCGTTTTTTTTTTTGAAGTTTTTGACCCTCCCACTCCCTTACGTCACGCTCAAATCGTCAGATTAGTGAAATGCACACTTTTCAGCATGTAATTAACCCACCATAACTTAATCTGACGCGCTCGAGTAAATCCAACCATCGTTTTTTTTTTACTATTCTGATGGGCTACCCTGGATGCGCGTCCGTATATAGAGGGCTTATATATGGTGGAGGAACTCAACAGGGTCCAAGGTATCCCCCCTTATGTTAATCTGCCGCGCTTGAGTAAATCCCGAAATCCCTTCTAGGGCTCCCTAGGGCTACTATGGACAATAAAGTACGGCAATTGTTCCTTCATACGTAGCTGTCAATATTTACGGATCTTCATGAGCAGGCAAACGTCAATAACACCATCATAGGGTATCGCACCTCTACTTACGCGAATAAACGGTGGGACCACGAGGAACGACCCACGGCAAACAGGATCATCTCAGGATCAGGATCAACTCAGCCTATCGCAGTCCACTGCTGGACATAGGCCTCTTCCAAGTTGCGCCACAACACTCGGTCCTCTGCCTTCCGCATCCAGTACCCACGTTTTTCAGGTCGTCAGTCCACCTGGCGGGGGGGGCGCCCTACGCTGCGTTTGCCGATTCGCGGTCTCCACTCAAGGACTCGTCTGCTCCAGCGATCATCGGTCCTTCGACAGACATGGCCAGCCCACTGCCACTTCAGCTTACTGATCCTACAAGCTATGTCGGTCACTCCGGTTCTTCTCCGAATAATCTCGTTTCGGATTTTATCCTCAGGATCAGGATAGCTGGGCCAAAATCAAGAAAAATGAAAAATCGGTCAAAATGACTTGGACTCGGACTTGCGGTACCATTTAGGCAACAGCCTAGGTGGTATTGAAGTTGTCATGGGCAAAGGTAACCGCTTAACATCAGGTGAGCCTTTAGCTCGTTTCGCCATCCTATACTATAAAAAAAAAACCACGAGCTTGATATTGAGAAAAGTTGAATATTTTAGACAGCATCAAACCTTTTGCTGTCTATAATAACCACCCTAGATTCATTCGAATCCTAATGATGATTAAATTAAATAAAAATACGTTTAGATTAACACTGGATGCCCTAAGGGTCCAATATAATAACAGCTTTAGGATGCTTTTGGGGCTGCCGCGTTTTTGTAGTGCCTCTAACATGTTTCCTCAGGCGCGTGTTCATGATTTTTATGCCATAGTGAGGAATAAGACGGCCTCGCTTTTAGAGAGAACCCGGTCAAGTCCTAATGGCATCCTGAAGATGTTAATATCTAAGTTTGATTCGCCAATCCTAAATCACTTTATGCATGTGTTGGTTAGGCAGAAGTGATTTAATTATATTGAGTATTAAAGACAAGTTGTCAGATACCTACCTACTACATAACACTAACATAGTTTTAAGTCATTTGTTACTAAAACGTGGAACCTTGTTGTCTAATAAATAAATAATAATTTAAATTTAATTTAATTAAAATAATAAGGATGAACCTGCATTCATGCAGGTTGTTTTTTATAGACAACATTAGGTTTGATGCTGTCTATTATGAAGATTACTTTATTCAAATTCCAAGTGTGGGAGATGCGCCGAGACGGAACATAATATCGTTCCGTCTCGCTGCGTCGACGAAGTACCTAAACATGGGGATGTTCTTCACTGGTTTTATTTCACGAGACGGTCGTTTTCCCAAAATACGATCCACTGAAATAGGTTTCACCTACAACTCATTTTCAATATCGGAAAAATATACAACGTGTATCAGAAATGCGTGGTCATATTTTAAGAGCTCATTCAGGGCATAGCATAGAACAACTTTTACTATGGGACCAACCCTGAAATCGCAAAAAAAATATCAGCTGTTCCCTACTAAACCATCGATGTCGCTCGACAAAATGTAAGGATCAGCTGATATTTTTTTCGCGATTTCAGGATTGGTCGCATAGTAAAAGTTGTTCCATAGCATCCTGTAAATAAGCTCTTTAAATATGACCACGCATTTCTGATACACGTTGTATAGTGATATAAAGTTATGGAGTGGCGACAGCGTGCTGAAAGGCGCAGCGTGGGTAGGCAGACAAGGTGGACCGATGACCTGATGAAGGTCGCGGGAATCCGCTGGATGTGGAAAGCGCGGGACCGGTCGTTGTGGCGATGCTTGGTGGAGGCCTATGTCCAGCAGTGGACGTCTTTCGGCTGAAATGATGATGATGAAGATATATCTAGTAATGGTGAATCGAAGGATAGATAATAATAAAAAACACGAATTAATAACTAATTTTAAGCAGAACATAGGTATAAGTTAGTACTATAGTATTATATTATCTGTGAAGTTAGTATAAATCCCCTCATATGCCTAACCACCTTTTAAAGGCGACGTCCATTGTTTAACTATTGTGTTATTTTGATTGGCAGTTGAACTCATAATCCAACATGTAATTGAAATATTTCTGGATTGGCCCCGGCCCCATAGTAAAAGTGGTTTATAATGATGAGTACAATGACCCCTTAAAAAGTTTTCAGTTATTTCAATTTTTATTTATTTATATAATTTATATATATTTATATAATATTTTTTTTATTTTTTTTATGATTGTGAACAAAGTTTCAATTACATTTATCGATGAACACTAACGTCTAAACTAGGCCGAGCCTGTACCTTAGACGTTAGTTTCTTCCTGTGTTGTAATACAGTATACATATAATACATAATAGTAAACTCAATAAAAAATTCAACTTAAAAACAAAACAATTACGTACTCATAAAATTTATAATTTTGCGGGTTGACACATTTGACTATGTAGTAAATCGAAATACTCGAATCATATTAGTTTCGCAAATACCGTCAACAGGAATAAATAAAATAGTCGCCGTACATTTAGCAAGCACAGAAAGTGTGAACTTCGGCACTTATTTTTAAGTAAACGATCAATAACGTTTCATTTCATTTATTTATTCATTAACAATTTCAATTGTGTCTGAATATTTCAGCAGGTACACGATAACAAAAATTATAATAATAACGTAAAAAATTTGATACAATATTACTACACATCATAAATAACCCTCCTTCTGGCGCAGTCGGGTAAATACAATAGGTACATAATCAAAATACATGATAACAGAGTTGTATCCTTTATGATCTAAACGAGTATGCAATGTTATGTGTGATTGATGATGTAATTACACCTAGCAGTATTATTACAACTAAGTTTGTACCATAAAATCATCATCATCATCATCATTTCAGCCGAAAGACGTCCACTGCTGGACATAGGCCTCCCCCAAGCATCGCCACAACGACCGGTCCTGTGCCTTCCGCATCCAGCGGATTCCCGCGACCTTCACCAGGTCGTCGGTCCATAAAATAGATAATAATAATTATTGTCGATTCTTATGGTTGTACATTGTAGTACATTAATAGCCCGCTTCACATTTACGGGGGCTTTGCGTGCTTACCCATGAAGACGTTGTAAATTAGATCATTCTCGTTAGATCCATAGTCAAGATCCATAATGGATCTATAGAGATTTTTTTTTCCCTTTAGATCCAATTTTTAAAAAGTGGATCTATTGAGAACTTTCTTTCTGGTTAGAACCATTATGTAAATCTATGCGATCCATAATGGATCTATCGGGAATTATATCTCTCATTGGAAACAATTTTGAAGAAGTGGATCTACCAAGAACTTTATTTCTCTGTAAATCGGTTTCGTACCCGTGGTTTACCTACGTAGTTCACCTAGGTGTTCCACGTTTAACTTTTTGTACCCGTAGTTCACCTAGCAGGTAAACCATGGGTAATGATTTAAAAAGCATTACCCGTGGTTCGCGCCTAGCAAGTAAACCACGAGTAACTGTTTACAACTGAAATAAATGCAATATTGTTGTCCAATAAGTTCAACTAAAAATTACTTTAACAAAACAGGGTTTTCATAGTTGAAATTAATGAATGTCGCGAAAAACAAATTAATGTAGTGAAAACAAATGAATGTCGCGAAAAACAAATGAATGTCGTGGAAAACAAATGAATGTCGTGTTAAACAAATGAATATTGTGAAAAACAAATTAATGTTGTGAAAAACAAATGAATGTTAGACGAGACTTTTTCGGCATTTTTAACCAACTTCAAAAAAAGGAGTTTATGTATTCGGCGGGTTTTTTTTTCTCATGTATGTACACCGATTACTCCGAGATTTGTAGGCCGATTTACGTGGTTGTTTTTTTATTTGGTAGAGGAAGCCCGCGCGGTGGTCCCATATAAATTTTATTGACTTAGGTTGAGCACTTTTATAATAGTGTGGATTTACGACGGAAAAAAAAATATTTTTGAATCGTGTAACGGCTTTGTGAATCCTCATAGGTACTAAATTAAGTGATTAGTACCATCATATCAAGAAACCTCGTGATGGCTTCTAGGTATACAGCTGGATCCACGCGCCAAATGCGCCATTGCCCTAATGCACCATTGAACCTCCCAATGCGCCATTGTCCCAATGCACCATTGAACCTCCCAATGCACCATTGTCCCAATGCACCATTGTCCCAATGCACCATTGTCCCAATGCACCATTGCACCACTGTACCACTGTCCCAATGCACCATTGAACCACTGTACCAATGCACCATTGTCCCAATGCACCATTGAACCACTGTACTATTGTACCAATGCACCATTGTACCATTTTCCCAATGCACCATTGTCCCAATGCACCATTGAACCACTGTACCATTGTTGCAATGCACCATTGAACCACTGTACCAATGCACCATTGTCCCAATGCACCATTGAACCAATGTACCATTGTCGCAATGCACTGGTGACTCATGCCTGCTTAGAGTTACGGCGTTAGGGCACCTCTTTGTATTGATAAAAAATGCTATGCAATAGCTTTACCGCGGCAGTCTCCGAGTGCCACACGTCTTTTTTTTTTTTCTTTTTTTTTGTCATTCTAAGAAATATTCTGCCATACATCGGTCTACATCACGGTTAATTCTCTAACTGCAATTCATCATCATCATCATAATTTCAGCCGAAAGACGTCCACTGCTGGACATAGGCCTCCCCCAAGCATCGCCACAATGACCGGTCCTGTGCCTTCCGCATCCAGCAGATTCCCGCGACCTTCACCAGGTTGTCGGTCCACCTTGTGGGGGGCCAACCCACGCTGCACCTTCAAGTACGCGGTCGCCACTCCAGAACTTTACTGCCCCATCGGCCATCCGTTCTGCGTGCAATGTGTCCCGCCCACTGCCACTTAAGTTTGGCAATTCTTCGGGCTATGTCGGTTACTTTCGTTCTCCTGTGAATCTCCTCATTTCTGATTCGATCACGCAGGGACACTCCGAGCATAGCCCTCTCCATTGCCCTTTGAGTGACTTTGAGCCTTCTTATCAGGCCCATTGTGAGCGACCACGTTTCAGTACCGTAAGTAATTACTGGCAACACACACTGGTCAAAGACTTTCAACTGCAATTGTACGTTTGTAACCGCAAACAAAAAATTCCTTTGATATGGGTAACCACAAATCCATGATTTTGGGATATTTTCCTTAACTTGTGCTGTAAGACCTTGCTTTTTGCCAAATTTCCAGATTCTAGGACCTAGAATCTAGGTCAACGGGAAGTACCCTGTAGGTTTTGATTAGTGAATTTGCGAGTTTCAAAATGTGACATAAATGGCCGTATCCTTTGATTGCGTTAACTTAGAAGCTTGATATTTTTTACTCCAAAGGACCATCGACCCTAATATCTCTGATATAGAAATTCTTGACAGACAAACAGACAGACGGACAACAAAGTGATCCTATAAGGGTTCCTTTTTTTTTTCAGGTACGGAACTCTAAAAACAAAACAAAAATCTTGACAGACAGAATGACAGACGGACAGACAGAATGACAGACACACTGACTGACAGATAGACATACAATAAAGTGATCCTATAAGGGTTCCCATTTTACTACTACTTCACACTAGTTTCTTCGGCGTAGGCGTTCGATTAGGTAATAGATCTGTGCGTTCGATAAAACGTATGCCTAGTATCCCACAGATTTCTGAAGTAAGGGACACAAGGGTTACAAGAATGACATCGTATGAAAGCGCCATCTCTGGCAAAAAGGTAGAAAAAAATCGTGGTTTGAACCTGAGTGGGTAGTGTAAAGTCCATGACGTGTAAAATACATTAAGTTTAGTTTAATTAAACGAGATTTGTCGTATTAATTAGACAAAAGATGTCGCTTAGTATCTTAGTATCGCTACATTATCAGAAGGTTTAAAAATAATAACGAGCAAAAGTTTATACAAATATAATTTATTTCAACAAACTTAACAAGAAGTTTATACAATTATCATTTATTTCAACAAACAATAAAAAACTGTCCCTAAGTATTTCAAAATAACATAACATCACGCCTGTATTCTCCGAAGGGGTAGGCATAAGTGAATAGAACATCCACATTTCACTAGTATGTCTCATGTTATAGGGGCGAGCCTGTCGCCATTAAACGGGCACTAATCAAGACTCCAGGCTGCTACTTAGAATTTTTAATGAAAAAAACCTAATAACACTTTGCCCGACCCGGGAATCTAACCCAGGAATCCACGCTCTAATTGCACTGTTCCAAATTTTGAATTTGAATTCAATGATCGAAAATATATAACATAAGTGTCACAAATAGAAGGAAGACCATAAATTTATTTGATGTGAAATTTATTAGTAATAGGTATTTATGATAATGTCAGTTGTATGTCCTTACGGCAATGTCAGCTTTTCATTTTTCTGAACAAAATTTCACATCAAATGTTAAAATTCATAGTTATCCTTTTATTTGTGACACTATGTTATTTAGCAAAAAAAAAACCCTATGATGAAGCCTTTCGATCGGTATGATAAAGCTACAGAATGATTATTTTTCTCATGTACCTAACGGGTTCGATTTCCGGTTCAACCATGTAATTATTTAAATATCTATGAATGCAGTTGAAATTGTTTTTTAAATTCAAATAATGTCTTCTTTCAGTAAAATGTTCCATCTACAATATTCAAGGTACTTTCCCTCCATGTGGCATATCCATGGGACGGCCTGTATATAAAATGCACATACCTTGTGTTCTTAGTTCTACATAAATTATAACTAACTACTAACGTATTCCCACTGGCAGAAGTTTGTTGTAACACCTAAAATTTAAGTCCTTTTTAAAACAATTTTCTTTTAAAATTCATTTGTGTAGGTAATTTTTTAATTAATATTATATACATTTTTACCAGGCTTTCACATTATTAATTAACAATCAAGTTAATTTGTATTACATACGAGTTATGATTACATAATATTCAACTAGCTGACCCGGCAGATGTTGTTCTGCCCTTTCCGGTAGGTGGCACAATGAGTTTGATGATTTCTTAATTATATTTAGGCCCGTATCGTAAACGAAACTCAAACTTTGATCACTGGCATAAAATCAGTCACTCCCATTAATGCCTCTTCGACCCAACCAAGGAGTTTTCAATCCTTTTTAGGGTTCCGTAGTCCTACAAGGAACCCTTATAGTTTCGTCATGTCCGTCCGTCTGTCCGTCTGTCCTAATCCTTTACCGCTTAATAACTTCTGCAGTTATAAACATAAGTAAATGAAATTTTGACAAAAAATGGAATAGATATAGATCTCAATTTTAAAAGAATAAAAAAATCTTGATTACGTATTTTAGGGGTGGCGCCCAAACATGTGAAATGGGGATGAAAATATTTTTTTCGCTGCACCCCCTCGTTTGGGATATCGTTGAATAGGTCTACTAAAATAAAGGTAATGTTTCATACACAAGTTTTTTATCAGGTATACCATCTGCGAAATACAGTTCGCCAAAGTGGCTTGCAATGTGTGTCCCCCCCTGCCATTTCTAAACTATGCAACGTAGAAACTTATAGTCTTCAACATTGATAGACCTTTATAAGAACTCTCTTTTAAAATTATTTCGAGTATAATGTGATTATAAATTTTTGAGTTATAGTGAGAAAACTGAAAAATACTTAAGACGTCCTAGTTCATAGGTCATTGTCCTTAGAGAAAAATGATCGTAGCAAATAATGCTCCTTTAGTTACTTTCTATTTCAAAAAATCACAAAAAGAAACACACTTCTTAAATTTAGCTTCATAAATTTAGCGCTAGGTGGCGCTGTTTGCAAAAACTAAAATAGGAATGATTAATATTCGATTTGATTCGTTTGTAATTAGACCTACTTAAGGAACCCTATAATACTGAGCATGGCCGGACATGCTCTTGGCCGGTTTTTTTAGCAGTCGTACAGTTTGGCACCAAAGAGTACACAAAATTCAGGGTGGCGCCACTAGTCATACATTGAAAAATTGTATCGTTTAAAATCGCGTTTTTGGCAGAACTTTGGATTGTCATATTGCTTTTAATTATATTTAAGTGTTTACAGGCATATTTTTTGTATGATAAAACAGAGATTGACGGAATCCTGACAAGGATAGAAAATTAGTTCCGATTATAATGTTTTCGCCGGACTATATTTTATTATCAGTGTTGACTAGCGCTAGCGCGCTTGCGTGGCCGCGCGCCTATTTATTGGATTTGGTCATCATAACTTGTAATTGTTTACGTTATTATTATGGTTTTGTATGTCTAAAGTTTTATTCTGGGCAAAAATATCTGACTACAGCAGTGATACTGAACTGAGGAGAATATGACCCCCCCTGAATTTCTGAATGCAGCAACGTAAATGACGAACAATCATTTACCAGAAAAATCAAGAAAAACTACGACAATGTTACCAAGATTTTGACTTTGGTATTTTATTTAAAATTGTATGAGTTTAGATAAAATAGTGTATGAAACTGACATAACTAGGTATTAAAACACTCGTGTCATACTTTTAAAAACCTCGCCTACGGCTCGGTTTTTAAACCCACACTAGTGTTTTAATAACCCCTATTATGCAACAGTTTCATAAACTACTATTTTCCATAACAACAATACACTTCAGCCCAACCAAGGAGTTTTCAATGCCACTTCGGCCCAATCAGTAGAAGAAACCAGTGGCAGAAGCCGTACAGTTTGGTATAAAAGAGTACACGAAATGCAGGGTGGCGCTACTAGACATACATTACAAAATTTAATCTTTTAAAATCGCATTTTCGGCAGAACTTTGGATTGTCATATTGCTTTTAATTATATTTAAGTGTTTTTACCGGCGGTAAATGTCATGTTTCTGGCAATTAGTAAAAGAGATCGATAGTTTAAAATAAGTTTAGTTCGTGAACAAGAGAATTGACACCAATAACAAGGTTTTTCTTCACCTACTATTGCTATAATTATGAGCTCTTAAGTATTCGGACCCACCCACAATCATAGTCACACTAAAAGCCTACCAACACCTATTCGATCAAGATACCTAATACACTATCAAAACAACATGAGTATAAATTATCTAGAATTTACTTTAAAACCTATAGATTAGATTTAGTAATACATGGCATGCCAACATCGGAGTACATTTTGTTCCAGAAATCGATTCTCTCCTTGTCCGCGTTGGTAGCTAGCTTCATATCTTGGTTAAGTATTAAGTATTCTTTCGTCGCTGACGTGTAGGGCCGCCATTCAATGCTTCCTTTGGTTGGTGTTGGGTTTCTGAAATTAAAACATGCAAATAAATACGTATTTATGAAGCGAAGCTTTGTGCTCCGTGTGGTGCCGGACGTAAGGAATTGCACCAGCCTTTATCTTCTCATGAGTGTCGTAAAAGGCGACTGAGGGATTCACCACAGGATGGGCAGCACAATAAATCTTACCAGGTCGCAGTGGGTGAGGGGGCGTTCAAGACCCCTACCTCTTTCCTCAAAATAATAAAAATGGACAGCAGCGTTCTCTGAGTATTTAACCAACCAACTGCGATCGCCAACCCGCCTGCCAAGCGTGGTGATTATGGCATATCCCCCCAACATATGCTTGGGGGAGGCCTATGTCCAGCAGTGGACGTCTTTCGGCTGAAATTATGATGAATGATGATGAAGCTTTGAGAGTCCACTTTCGTGGAGTAAACTGAGAAAAAACGTAACCATTAACTTGAGCTGTATCCGCTCTTGCAAATGGAGAGACTTCGCTTCTGTCGGGCCCTCTGACACTTCCTTTTATTTATTTATTTCTTTTTATTTTCTATAAAATATGTATAAATAATATGCTCCCATTTTTAGGGTTCCGTACCCAAAGGGTGCCGACGACCCTATTACTCTCGCTACGCTGTCCGTCCGTCTGTCTGTCACAGGGCTGTATCTTTGTAACCGTAATAGATAACCAATTGAAATTTGCACAGAATATGTGTTACTATGGCGTATTTCACGAGAAATACTAAAAATAAAAAAAGTCTAAAACCAAAGGGGGTACCCATACAAGAAACTTCGAAAAACATGCATTTTTTTCAACGTTTTTGTTCCTGATCTATTTTCAAAACAGTAATACATACCAGCGTCAAACTTGGTCTGATTATAGTGCATACTATGTAGTTTAGCAACAAATACTAAAAACAGGGTAAAAATAGACATATGTGGTGGTACCTACGTAAGAAAGAGATGCAAAAATTCACTTTTCGCGTACGCTCGTTGATGTTTTTTTTTCGTTATGATGAGTGCATACACCCCTTAAAAAACCCTGCTAATAGTGTTACACTACACCAATCGAATAATTATGGTAATCATCATTATTCTAAGACTACACCTTAAAAAAGCGAAGGTTTGAAATGTATGTTTCATGATTGATTATTATGACGTTTTAACCGCCTAGAACGGGGACTTGTGAAGTCCCAAGATGTCATAGTGCAGCTTGGGACATGACATTAAAGGCGCTACACACGTTCAATTCTAAATCTGCATGATAGTTTAGGCTGGATCAACCAATTAGATCCAGTCTCAACTATCATGCTGATATGGACGAGAGACATGACTGTGTGTAGGGCAAGGCAAATGCGTTCTGAGTTTGAATCAAAGCGACTGTTTGACAATCAAGATCATGGATCAGAAACGGCCTGTCACTACCTCGCAGGCACTGCAATTTTTCGCGGAAAAACTCCCTCATGCACCACAGCTTTCACAGGTCAATAATAGAGTCTAAAATGACTTGGTTTCACTACGATGTTTTCGTCCCAGCGGTGCTTAAGGGTACTAACAATTTTCTGGGTCAAAATCGTCCCAGCGGCGCCCAAGAGGGGACTATTACTATAAAAAATACACTCACCCAGTCTTTGCAAAATCAGCCCAGAATTTGGTTAACTCGTAAATAATCTTTCTTAACTTTTCATGGTTTTCATAATAATTGTGTGTCATTTCATTGTGGAATAGGTAAAACAAGTCCTCTGCGTGACACGCACCTTTTATATCTTTGAAACCAAATAGGTTTTTCAAAACATTTAACTCAGTAGAGTAGTCAAATACATACATGTATGTTGGAGCTAAACTTTGATAGAAATGCGAAAATCTGTGTATCTGGTAGGCAAAATTTATATCTGTTTGTACATCTACAATAATTTGAGGATCTTCCTTGGTAAAGTCTTTGTCTCCAACGTAAAACTTCTTTATTCGTTGGCCCAATTCATTTAGTTTCTCTTTTGACACTGTCGTTGCTATATCCCGAGGTACAAGGTACGACGGATCTTTATTCAGAACATTCGCTTTCTTCAAATGGTCACCGACGATCAAAAGCCCTTCTGACGAGTTGTAACCGATCATGAACGGCACTTTGTTCACTTTTCCTGCTAGAAGCATATCCATAGGATCTTCAGTTAAAAACTGTTCATGGCCTTTGAATTTTTTCTCCACTGTCGGAGTGAAATGGATGGGTAGACCTCTGTATTTCTCGTCGTCTGATCTCGCTTTCATGGTGATTCTTGCTAAGTCAATGGCAGGGAGGCCTCTTAAATAGTTCAACAGTTCGTTTAGATCGTTTGTGTCTTTTCCTAGAATTTTTCCAGCTCTAAACGCTCGTTCTACAGGTTGATGTGCCATCGCCCAGTATGACAAACAAACGCCACTCTGTGCTATTGCCTTGTTGAATAGTCCTGCTGACATAGGTGACAGCATGTGGTACGTTATAGCGCTTCCACCAGCACTTTCTCCAAATATAGTGATATTGTCAGGGTCTCCCCCAAACTTGCTGATGTTTTCTTTGACCCATCGTAATGCTAGGACTTGGTCTTTAATGCCAGCATTTCCTGGAACTTCAGGAGTATCTAGGCAAAGGAATCCTAATGCTTCAAGCCTGTAGTTTATTGTAACTAGAATCACATCGTGTTGGATAAGGTATTCGGGGCCATACGTCTCGGCGTTTCCAGAGCCAGACAAGAAGGCGCCTCCATGAATGTAAACCATTACTGGGATCTTGGAACTAGGTTGTAGGGACTTGGTATAGACGTTCAAGAAAAGACAGTCTTCGCTTCCTTCTACTAAATCTACGGTGGTCATGTCGAATTGGGGACACACCGGCCCATGCTCTATTGCGTCGTGTATGCCTTCCCATGGCTTTACTGGTAATGGTGCCTAAAAGAAAAGCTGATGATCAAGTAACTTAAACAGATTTTTAATCTAATCTTTAATCTAATAAATACAGACACAGGAAAATTGTAATTTTAATCAATAATCGGCATCAGAACTACTTGGATTGCTCTTTTAGGAAATTTTCGCACTTAATTGTCCCTTTCCTTAAGCGAATTTAAAATCGATTTTATCAGTAAAAATATAAGTCTTACCTTGAACCTTAACTCTCCAACTGGCGGTTGACCATATCTTATGCCTTTAAAGCTGTAGTAAAGGCTTCCATCCAAACATTTCTTCACCGCTCCCTTCAATTTACCCTGCTTCACTGCTACTACGGGGTTTTCCTGCAAATAATCAAAAAAGAAATAATTTAACATCTCTTGAGTTTAATGCAAGAGAAAGTTTCTTCGTTACTTAAATAAACAATTTAAAAAATCGTTTGTGTTAGTACTGGGCATTATGGTTCCTGGAAAATAACGTGTTTTAATATCACAGGTGTACACTGACATATACACATGCATAAGGTTGTTTTCCGACATTTTTCCCATGGCATGAGCATGATCTTTATCTAACTCATGTCGACGCGATAGAAGATTAGGTTTTCGACATAATATCGGATAATAGATGATATGATGATAGTCGATAGTACGCTCAGTTCCATATAACATTAATTCGAATTTTTGATCTGGTAGATTTTCCACAGTGATTTTGTACCAAAAGCTTATTCTAGGCAGGACATTAGCACAAATGCTACGGAGCAATGACCGGCGATTGAGTCTTTATGGTAAGAAACTTGGCTGAGAATGAACCTTCTTCAGAATGATAGAGGAAAACGGTCGATAAATTAATTTTCATTGAAATCAAAACTAACCATATTAGGTAGTAATAGTTTACCGCTGAACAATAAGAAAGACACTGATGATGGACTAGTACTTGCCAGACAGGATGTATATGAATATAGTAAAAACAAAAAGATTAATCAGATTTTTTTATGTTAATGTTATGGAAAAATTTTAGTTAATTAATCAAAAGAACAATCCGGTCAAGAGTGTTTTTCCTTTCAAAGCGAAGAATATATATTTTCAAAGCAGATTTGTCATTCAAATCAAATCTAAAAGAGTGAAGTTTGTATTTTAAATTATAACTCGAGTTCTTGACAAGAATGGGGCACATAGATGATTTTAAAACACAATTGCTTTCATCGGCGAGGTCCACAGGAGTTCCCGGAGCTCCTCTTTTTTGTGCTGAGGTCGGCAACCGTGTGGTTTTAGTCGGTAGGAGTCCGTCTGGGGAAGGCGAAGGGGTATGCCTTCGCCTTCTCCAGACGAAGGATATCCATGAGGAATTCCACTCGTAAACAAGAAAAAGGCTAAGACCAAGAAAAATTTAAAAGCGGTTGAAAGTGCTGTGTTATTATGTTAATGACAGGCATTTTGTTTTTTGGGGTTTTAGTGCTGGGGGGCCAAATCTGAAAGTATTAGAGCTTGATTTTGTAGAAAACAAAATCTGCATTTTTCGCGAATTAGGCATTCCGCGACTAATCGCAAAAGTGTCGTCGTATTGATAGAATATGTGGCATCCAGCTTGGTGATAGGTGTTTTAACACCCATTATGTTAAACAAAAAACCTTGAAAAAAAGTCGTCTAATAAATAACCCTCTTTGTTGTTCTTTGATAGGTACAATCACCATCATCATCATTTCAGCCGAAAGACGTCCACTGCTGGGCATAGGCCTCCCCCAAGAATCGCCACGACCGCTCCTGCGCTTCCCGCAGAGGTACATAAAAAAAAAAACTGCAATCATTCTACTTTCGATTCTGAACAAACTGGTTTCAGGTTTTGAGTTATTTCGATAAAAAATTGTATAAAACCAACCTGTATTTAGATTCATCCTAATAGGTAAGGGTTCTTTTAACAGGGAACCCAAAAAATTACTTAAATTACCTTACACATTTTTTACACGTAAGTAAGCTTAATCTTGATTTAAAGTTTTAAATTATCCAAGTTTATTTACGTTTTATGTAACTTTATTTGTAGAACAATTAATTAAACAGTGTGATTACAACATGACCTTTGACCAGCAATGGGACAGTACCGGTTGAACAAATAACAAACATTGAGGTGCTGGCCAGAAAACCTCCACGTGTGTCTGACGGCTGCTTGTCCCTCTGGATCGACACGTCTGGAGGGAACGGCAGTTGTTAGGCCGATGCATCCTGGGTGCAGGCAATGGAATCCTTTCGAGGGATTAACCCTCGGGGGATCTTATTGCCTGTGGCGAATAATCTGGTACGGGAGGGGCCCCATGTGGGCCAATGGGGAGTTGCTCCACGTGTCCCTCTGAAGCCAGCAGAGGGCACAGTGGAGGAGCAGGGGCGGGTCCAGTGTGCACTCACACTGCCACTGGGCAGGCAGCGGGGGGACTGTCCTTCCCTGCCCCCATCAATCGCGTAACCCCAAGAGTGCCCGCTGATTAGTGTTCTCGCACCTCTTGAGACCGAGGGTCTTGGCTTTACCGCGAGGAAAAAAACCTCTGTAAACAATAACGGGAGGATGGGGCCTGCGAGCAGCAGACTCGGGGTAGTCTGCTGCCCGAACAGCAGCTAGCGTAGCTGGCACAGCTGGCACAGTTGGCGTAGTTGGCGCAGCTGGCATAGGTGGTAAAGGCCCTTGAGGTGAGGTGGCGTGCAGTGTTCCGTGTGCGCCGCCTAGGAGGGTGCGGCCAACGTTGGGCCGCACGGGGAGAAGGGGCTCGCCTGCTTGTGGCGGGCCGGTACCTATCGGGGGTGGTTGTGTGAATACTCACGGGTTCCCACGCCCCCGGCTAAGGTAGTTGAAGGAACACCGTGGTGGTTTTAGTCGGTAAGAGTCCGACACTGGCTCCGCCTACCCCGGGCGGAGTGCGTCCATGAGGATTTCGCCACAGCAAAAAAATAAATAAAAAATAACAAACATTACAGTAAGTAGGATCTCAGGTAGTCATTGGATAATCTATTAGGGTTAATACACACCGACTGAATGGCGGCGAAGCAACTAATTTAATAACAGTTGGAATTCAACTTAATTTGCGACTACCATGGATAAATAAGTAGGCTTCTACATGCGTCTGGAATTTGAATAGCAACATACAATCACACTGCGAGGCTCAAAGCGCTGCTAAGAGCGGTCGAGCGACTAGAATCGTCCTAAAGAGCTGGTAAGAAGTCTAATAACCCAGTGGTGGTGGCGCGCGCCGCTCTGTGTTATTTGCGAGCAGTGAACCTTCTCTTATTTATTTATTTGATTCTTTATGCACAACTGGGTACAAAGGCGGTCTTAACCAGACAACCTTAGGGTAATGCAGAGACAAAGAATAAGGTAGAAGCACCACATGTTTAGTACTACGGACTTATCATCATCATCATTTCAGCCGAAAGACGGCCACTGCTGGACATAGGCCTCCCCCAAGCATAAGTTGGGGGGATATGCCATAATCGTCACGCTTGGCAGGTGGGTTGGCGATCGCAGTTGGTTGGTTAAATACTCAGAGAACGCTGCTGCCCATCCTCTGGTGAATCCCTTAGTCGCCTTTTACGACCGACACCCATGAGGAGATATAGGGTGCAATTCTTTACGTCCGGCACCACACGGACTTATAATTATTACTTATTACATATAATAAAAATCAATAAATACCTATGTACATTATACATATACTAAAATATACATACCTACATGTATAACAATAATAATAACAATAGTAATAGGCTCGCCCCCTATTACATGGGACTATAACATAACTGGCGAAATGTGGGTGTACTATTACACCTCTGCCTACCCCTTCGGGGAAATACAGGCATGATGTTATGTGTTATTGTTACATGTATAACTATAAACATATAACATCAAGATAAATCAAAGTAGAGTTGAATCTGCTAAATTGTTCTCATCGCTGCCACTCTGTGATGGGTGCTAACCCTTACAGAATTATTATAATTCTATTCCATTCAATACAGATAAACAACCGCATTCAAGGATTTTATAATACAACTGGGAGAATACAACATTAATATTATCATCATCTTCACATCAACCTGAAATCATCTACCTACTATATGAACATGCGACTGCAATGATGAGTAGAGTTCTGTGTGCCTCCAGTTGGGACAAGTCAACTCAAACTGACCTTGCAATTCTTTCAAAAGGCCAGTTCAGGCATTACCCTGCATTGCCCTCAGACAAATTCTTAATACAAGATAAATGTCTAGAGTTTAGACTTTAAAAGACAGACCCTGAGTTTGTTATGGCATTTCAGAGATAGTCAAAAAGAAAATGCTAACGCCATCTAGTTATTTAAAATAACTGACTTTTAAAAGTGATTTTAACATCCAATTTGCAAAATAAATCATTGCCTTTTATATTATTACTACTAGCTGATGCCTATGGCTTCACTCACAGTGCCATCTATCGGGTCAATTATATTTTATTTTTTGGCACTAAGCCAACATATTCATGTATAGTGAATATGAGTCATTTTGGTCATAAAATATTGAATTTTTAAATAACTTTACTACAGCGCCACCTATTGGATCCTAGCACAGCTATGAACCATTGTCTCAACAAAACAAATGTTGTGAATATGACCTCAATCAATTAACTCTTCAGAAGTTACACGATTATGAACAGAAGCACTCACAATTCTGTTTTTTTTTTTTTTTTTTTCGAATGTGCTCTCTCAGAATTGGTACACAAAATAGATACCCCAACTGCTTAACCGGGCGGGTGGCGGAGAATCCTGTTAGGGACTCCATCCGCCTAAGAAGTGTTAAGCAACGGGAGAGTGATATGGCACTATTCATCCTTTCTACCTGTCTCTCCTTTTCACACAACCAATCCATAGCTCTAACACTTCAAAGTATGGCTCCAGGCCTCAGTCCACCCCGCTGGCCTACTGCTTTCATTATTTTCATCATTTCAGCCGAAAGACGTCCACTGTGACATAGGCCCAAGCAGTTTGGGGGTAATGCCTACTGCTTTGCAAACTATAAATTGCCGTATAGCTTGGAAAAAGAATTAATAATCACAGTATGTTTTTACTAACACACCGGAGGACGCTGCTCCTCTTGAAACAAATAACAGCCAAAAATTTAAACTAAAGATATATAATTAGTATAATGTACTTTACCTTGGGCGAATAAACTCAGATTTTATAATAATCATGACAATACTATTCCAGAAACAAGCTACTTAATTAACTAACGATATCTTGTCATATTTGTACTGTTCGCTTTTGTCATGTTTATAAAAAAATATCTAGTTTTAGTTCTGAGTTAGAATAACTTTTTTAAATTCTATCTAAAAACCTTTACAGGCTAGTTATCCCCGGTAAAATGATTTATGCACTTCCACACTGAACCCTGTGTCAATTTGCTTTGCTTACCTCCTTGAATTATTTACTGATACAAAATAATAGTGTATAATTAGACTTATTAAGTGTTTCTCAAGTTTAAACTATTATATTTTTTACATACCTGATCCATGATGTTCACTATTTAAGTAGATAGTTAATTGATTTTGTGTAGTTAATTATTACATTAACTACATAATTAATTGTTAATTTAATCACAAAATTCTTGTTTGTTGAATAAAATGTTAGGTTTGTCTTAATTTGTCAAAAAGTCAAAAACAAATTCGTCACATCAATTTTAGTATTTTTATTTTATTTTTACGCACAAATGACTGTCTTTTTAAATAGGTATCAAATTGTGAATACATTAATTACAAGAACATAAAACATTCAATAATTTCCAAGTCGTTCCAAGTCGATTAAACAACAAATAAAATTAATAAAACAAGGAAAATAATCTAATCATAGTAATCATAATCAATCATACCAGGGTTGTTAGAGCGAGTTTCTGAATTTTCCCCATATTCATATTTTTTTTCCCCCAAAATGATACGTTTTGCAACTTTTTTCCCCATTTATTTTTGAAACTGGAAATTTAGTAATTGAAAAATATAAGACTATGCCATTCAAAAAATTGCTATAAAAACATTTTATACTGTATCGTGGATGGTATTTAAAACTTTCGATACTTCAGGTCATTCAGGTCTGTATTCGAACCCTCAATTATTTTCCCAGTGCAGCCCTAGGGCGGTGCGAATGGTGCCACTGCACCGGGCGCAGTCATGGGCGGGGCGCCAAAATCGTCAGTAAGATTCGATAATGACCATTGACGATCGTTTTCTGTTCTTATTGCTTTCAGCCCTTTTTGCCTGTGCGTTTTTGGCGTATATTTAAAGCAACTATTCTGTAACATTTATATTACTTATGTATACCATTATACCAATATATTAATAAAAAAAAATTTTGCGCTCGCTTCGCTCGCGCTGATATTACATATTCTATGGATCTCCGTTGTTCCTGCACACTCAGCTGAAAAAAGATCTACATCACTTTGTCAAATCAATAACGTTAATTTAAGATAAAATAGTAATCTAATTGTACATCTAACATACGCATATCTACCTAATCAAAAAGTTTTCTTGAATTTGTGTTTTGATTTAGTGGAGTGTATACTTGTGTCTTTTTGCAGCTACAAATAAATTAACGACATTTTTTAGTAAAAATCCAAAAAAAAAAATGCTGTAGATATGTAATAAAATTCATAATCGGTGATGTTTTCTTGGCATTTGTGCAAAACCGCTCTACCCTCCCTCATCGATTTCAGAGTAAGTTTAGCCGAGCGTCCGAAAGGGTTACTCCACGACTGACCAGTCTACAGGAATTTACACTAATAACATAATACGTCTATATAAAAGTTTCACTTAAAAAATGAAGTCCCCCCCCCCGCCTTGGCTTCGCACGTTTTGGGGCACCACAATGAGATCTCGCACCGCCTGAAAATCTTGCTAGGGCCACCCCTGGTTTTCCCAGAGATGTTATATAAACTAGTACAATATCTGTATTGTATCTGTATTTTCCAACGACTTGTATTTTCCTTTCCCCCAAATATAAAGATTTTTTTCCCCAAAAGTGCGAAACAAAACCCCAATCTACCAACCATGACGATTGGTGACCATACCGTTCATAATTAGTGCTGCCAGTATTTTGAAATTCCGTTGAATTTGTGTTTCCGTCAAAATTCCGTCCATAAAGAAAATTCCCTTCGATAATAGTCGTTTAATATTTTAAATGATATATTTAGACGGTTTAGTTACAATTTACAATGAAAAAATCATCTGTAGCTTGACAATCCGTTTTATATTCTTTGTCGGCAAGACATTGAAAAGTATTGAGCACAGTGGACTGCACTTAGCAATAATGAAAAAGTAACAAAAAAATTAAATGGGTTCATAAATCTGACCTACCTACTATATATATATGTCGGCGCGTAGCTCAAGGTTTCATCAGGATTCATCACGAAATAAATTTCTCATTACTCCTAATTATGTATTTTCCGATTATTACATGAGCTGACCAGAAGAAGAAGTTTTACAACAAGAATGACAGCCCGTGCAAAGCACAGTGTCTCCATCTTGATATTACTACAACACAAATAGACCCAACGGAGTCACTAAATACATTTTAATTTATAAATTATTATTATTAATCAGTTTAATTCAGATAAGAATCCATACAATATAACACAACATACAATTACAATTATAAATTAAAAACAATCACATCAAAATTAAATTACAATAAATTGTGTTAGTAAGATCTTATACGCTATGTTAGTCAACACCTATTACTATACGCATCCATAAATGAACACTAAAATATTTAACCAGTCGTCGTGATAAAACTAATATTAATTTAGATAATCTCTAAACATTATATAAACCAACAAATCATGCCAGATATTAAAATATGAAACAATATAAAGCGGAATTATCAGAACCACAAAATTAAATTAACAACATTTAAATTAATCATTTCATTAATCTAATTAGAATGTTCGAATTATAATTATCATAATATTAACATTATTTACAACATTAATTTAATTAATACAGATCATCAAATATGAAACTTTGCTAAACAAAAAGGTATCTTCTTTGATCTTTGATGATCTTTGCAAAGTACAACAAATACAACAGAAATCAGTATGATTTACAGAATTTCATGATTAATAAATTACATAGCAAATCCTAGAAATAAAGGATATTTATTTCAAAAGATTTCATAATTTAAAAGTAATTCATTGTATAAACTAGTTACCTCAAAATGGCAATAGATTGCGTTGTAAGCATCGATATTCGATATAGCATAGACCATGAAGTTAGAGTAACTTCATGGCATAGACATTAATTGGTCTGAGTCAGAGTATAAATTAATATTTTAATGTTATAAGTTATGGAAAGCTATATTACTCTCAAATTACACTAGAGGGCGCAATGTTCAACCAACGCCAGGAAGAAACAGTCAATACTGACCAGTAATAAAGATTAATATATTAATACCTGTCAAAAAAGTGTAAACAAATTGATGGCAACACTAATGCACCCATATATACTTACCTACTATATAGAAAAAAAAATAGACACGTTAGTAAAAATCGTAAAATTTTCCGTTAAAAAATTCGTCAGCCGTCATCACATCATCCCATCATTCCCATCGAGATGTAAACCTTACATAATCAGCCTATTACTGTCCCACTGCTGGGCACGGGCCTCTTCTTAGTATGAGAAGGTTAAGGCCATAGTCTACCACGCTGGCCTAGTGCGGGTTGGTAGACTACACACACCATCGATAGCTGTATGGAGCACTCTCAGGTGTGTAGGTATCAAAGGTTTCCTCACGATGTTTTCCTTCCCGTTAAATACTATATTATCTGTGCCGTTAAAGCATGTAAATGTAAAATTAAATGTAAACCGTGCCTCCTCCTAATCCGCTAGATCTGACGGGAAATCCGTTAAGTTGGCAACACTGTTCATAGTTCATACGTCAATCAAGTCGAAGTGTCAAACTGATAGAATAGATCAGAAATATCGATAAGCATAAGAGAGAAAGAGTAGGAAGAAAGTACAGTCGGTTTCGGTTAATCCGAGTCCGAGGTCGAAGTAAGTATTATTACATTAAGTACCTGTGCTATGGTCGAAGTTTCAATTACTTTACCGCCAATGGAAATAATGGAATACCAATGCACTTACCTTCGTATTGTTTATTATTGAAAAACTTCTATTTTGCTTCGAGCGCAACACGAACTTTTCTATAGTCCTTTTAATAAACATGGTGTAGTTCAGAAATTCTTGCATAAGCCGAAATAAAAAAATCTCACAACTCTCCAAAACACGGTATTCTTAAGGACTTTAATCAGTATATTCTTTGGGTAGGTAGTAACAGATACAGCCCGTACAGTAGTAACAGCTGTAGTCAAAGAGTATATATAATCACTACGTTCTATGTAGTATTTTTATTTAATTTCCATGTTAGCTATATTTATACCAATGAAGTGAAGCTAAACATAACATACGCGAGTACAGACAAAGAGAGATAGGGAAAAACTATAGCTTAATTGACAAGTCTGAAAGAGAGAGCGAATCAAATTGCTTCATGTTTGATGTATGCTCCCAGTACTTTACCGGTCGTGAGTTCGTCATCGTCACATTTGTAGCATACAAAGTCCACTGATAAAGATTTTTTTAAAGTGTACTTTGTCCTCATTGGGCTCAAATCGGCTCAATCATGTTTTCCTTGTTATTAAGATACCTACCGATAAACTATACTAATAATATACCTACCGATAATTTGTAGTAGGTAACCAAGGAAAACCTTCGTGGTGGACGAAAAAAAAGGAGGTTCTCAATTCGACGCGTATTTTTTTTTAAATGTACCTACCTATTATGACCACGTATAACTTTTTACAGAGTATGTCCGATTTTGATGATTCTTTTTTTAATGGATAGGGTATATCTCGAAGTTGGTCCCATTTAAATTTGAAAATCAAAATCCACCCCTAAGGGTAGGAAAACAGGGGATGAGTGCTTGTTCACCCACTGAATTCTTACCTACTAGCTGATTCTGTTGAAACTTGGCAGTGGCACACATAAATGTAGTTCTAGCTCTTGTTCCTCCTGTAGTTCTAGGCACTACAACATTATGGAGACCTGAAGTTAGATTTTAGCCACAAAAAAATGTAAAATTAAACTTTTTGACAAAAAATTTAACCGACGAAAACAGAAACTAAAAAGCGAAAAATTAAATGAAGCTTTTTAGTCTTAATAACTATTCTCCTAACTAAACTAATGTAAATAACTAATTATTAGTCGGCACCAAACAAACAATTAACGAAAATTATTAAATTACTTTAAAGAAATAATAAAAACAAAATAACATCAAATAGGTAGGTACAACGTGAAATTTTTAACGATAAACAATAACCTTCCAAAAATGCGTTCTCCGCTCGACCACTTGCAACTCGCACGCACTTTGCTAGTTTGCTTGTTTGTTTGGCGCCGACTCATAATTAGTTATTTAGGTACATTAGTTTAGTCACCAATGCCTAATATATTAAGGGCGCGTTTTCATATCAGGCAAAATTATGCTGTTTTTCGGTACATTTTATGGAATAACCAAACAAAATCCAATATAACTAATAACTACCTCGTATAGATTGGTTCTTCATCTTCAAATGATAGGAACTTGATCATCGAAAATTTTAGTTTTTTATAATGTAAAATCGATATGTCGTTGCCATTTTTCACAAATTGGGTTGAGTTTAGGTACATTTTTTGTGCTATTATTAACATATTTTACTATTTCTAAAAATACCTACTATTTGTTGGCAAACATATTCAATTCTTAATGCTATTTTTTATTTTTTATCTAAATGCCATAAATAGTCACAGAAAAAAATAAAACCGAAACTTATTTTTTCACATCTTTTTCTCTTCTGGATGAATCTTAATCGATTGGATTAGGGCAGCGGTACTCTAAGTGTGTTCCGCGGAACCCTAGGGTTCCACGATACTCCTGTAGGGGTTCCGCAAGAATTTAGAAAAAAAAAACAAAACCCCTCTCTCTGGTCACTGGTCGAACGTTTTGAATCCGCCCGCCGCGCGTATACTTGTGAGCGCGCAGTCCCTTTGATAAAAGCCGCCTCTGAATTAGACGCTATAGTTGTGAACAAGCGACTTTCGGCTCTATCTTCAAAAGCATAAAGTCGAGATTGTTTACAACGCATTTTTTTGTATTTATATTTTTATTTCCGCTTTTTGTTTATCAAAGGCGCCGACTCGAGTATTTTTGAGAATGTTCGAGTTCGAGTCTAGGACTAAGTATAAAAGCGCTATTATATAAAAAAAGTCGCGCCTCGTCAGTCAGTTGACGATTAGCGTTCGGAGCGATAAGTTCGTACCTACCTACTTACAAGCTGGCTAGCCTGCTGCCTTCTTGTAAGTTCTACTGCCCGCTGTATTCTGATTGTATCAGTTTTGTACATTTCTTCTTTGGACTAAACTTTGTCTCATAAACGCAGTAACGATTGTGCATTATTTTGACCCTACCATCCTGACGTGTAACATTATTAATAAAGAAGAATGGAACGTTGGCTTAAAGGTGTTAAATGTGTTGCAACGACATCTTCTAATGACGCTGAATGTTCAAAAGCAGTACGCGCGGAGAATACAGCAATTACCGATCCAGACGATGATGCCACGACGTCAAGCTCCACGGTTTCAAAGACGAAAAAAAGGAAGTATGATGAATCATATATCAGTTTCGGATTTGTTGATTCCAACGGCTCACCTCTCTGCATGTTATGTAGTAAACTGCTTCCTAATAGTTCCATGGCACCTGCCAAATTACGCAGACATTTAGAAACTGTACACCCCGAGTCTAAAGACAAGAATAAAGAATTTTTTGTTCGTAAAAAAGAACAGTTATTGGAAAATCAAAAAAATATGATGCATGTAACACAAACTATCAATGAAAAGGCCACGGAGGCATCATAGTTAGCTATAGCATTGCACAAGCAGGTGAAGCGCACACTATCGCTGAGAATTTAATAAAGCCATGTGTGTTAGACATAACAAAATGTATGCTCGATGAAAAATCTGCAAAGCATCTTTCTACTGTACCGCTATCAAACGATACTGTTTCACGGCGAATCCATGATCTGGCAAGCTACGTCAAACAAGAACTAGTTGCACGTCTACAAAAAACACGATTCGCCTTGCAAATGGATGAGTCAACTGATGTCACTGGTCTGGCTATCTTGCTGGTTATCGTGAGATATCCATATGAACGTTCTTTTGAAGAAGACATGCTTATGTGTTCACCGCTGCCCACAAACACTACCGGGGAAGAAATTTTTAATAAAATAAACATATTTTTTAAAGAAAATTATCTTAGTTGGAACGATTGCATTGACATTTGTACAGATGGGGCCAAGGCGATGACAGGTAAAACAGCAGGAGCAGTATCACGAATAAAAAGTAAAGCGCCTAATTGTAGTTCCAGCCATTGTATTCTGCATAGACAATCACTTGCGATGAAGCAAATGCCGTCAAATCTAAAATTAGTTATGGATGAAGCGGTAAAAATAATTAATTTTATCAAATCACGACCACTACAATCCCGATTGTTCTCATTATTGTGTGAAGATTATGGCAGCAAACATAAAACACTGCTGCTCCATACAGAAGTGCGATGGCTGTCTCGGGGTAAAACTTTAACAAGGCTATTTGAACTTAGAGCCGAGTTACAAATGTTTCTTTCAGTAGATACAGTTTCTTTTAATTTGAAAGACCGTTTGTATGATAAAACTTGGTTGTTCCGATTGTCTTTTATGGCGGATATCTTTCAAAAACTGAACGAATTGAATTTATCATTGCAAGGTAAACAGACAACAGTGTTCCAGGCCTATAACAAAATAACTGCCTTCAAAAGAAAATTAGATTTTTGGATTATTTGCGTTGGTAAGAGAGAAATAGAAAGCTTTACGTCACTCAGTGAGTTTGTTAGCGATAACGACTCGGAAATGTTTCAAGATGATGTGTTTGAAGAATTGGTCCAATATCTCACTTCGATGCGCGCATCTTTTGTAAAGTATTTTCCCGAAGAACATAATACAAAAATGAAGCTGAATTCATGGATTCATAATCCTTTTTTACCCAACTTGCAAAAGCCCGAAAGTATGTCAAACGAGATATATGAATCTCTTTTAGAAATGTCATCAGACACAAGTATGGAGTCACTGTTCAAAACGACGCCTCTCAACGATTTTTGGTGCAGAATCCGTGATGAATATCCAATGCTTGGCAGAATGGCTCTGAATATTCTTCTCCCGTTCCCAACAACATATTTGTGCGAAACAGGATTCTCAACCTATGCAGCCACGAAAACAAAATATCGCAATAGACTGGACGCCGAACCTGATATGAGACTTCAAATGTCTTCTATCAAACCTGATATCAACCAATTGATGAAAAATAAAATAAAAATAAAACAGTTTCATACCTCCCATTAGTTAAGATTTTTTCATTTTTAATATCTTCTATTATTGTACTTGGCATGTGGTTAAAGTAAGTAATAATTAGTAACTGTTACATTGTACTTTTATTATGCTTATATAATAAAGAATACACTTTTAAAAACTATTGTTTTATTGTAGGGTTCCGTCAAGTATTTTGCTTGTCAAAAGGGTTCCGTGACCAAAAAAGTTTGAGAACCGCTGGATTAGGGGTTATTTTATTTTTGATACCCGTCTTGATTTATTGCACAAGCATTTTGAATGACGCGCGAATGTCCGCGCGCGATCGCCGTCGAGAGTGGACACGTATCGCCTGTTTGGAGCGCCTCGAGTTGAAAAAGATCGCTGTACAAACACAAAATATTCGATAAACAAAATTTGATACTTGACAAAGTATGATTTTTATTCTATTTTATTTCGCTATAAAAAAAAATCTAAGTAGGGTTTCTAAAAGCCTATTCGTCCTGGACTTGGAGTGACCTGAAGGTGTACTTCGGTGACTGGACTGACTGGAACTCCTTGACGTGTTGTACTAGGTGAGCCGAGTTTGGGCTCGTTTTGTTAGTTATGATGAGACCTTACCTCCGGACTTGATGGAGTGACCTGAAGGTGTACTTCGATGACTGCTACTGGAACTCCTTGACGTGTTGTACTAGGTGAGCCGAGTTTGGGCTCGTGTTATTAGTTATGATGAAACCTTACCTCCGGACTTGATGGAGTGACCTGAAGGTGTACTTCGGTGACTGCTACTGGAACTCCTTGACGGGTTGTACTAGGTGAGCAGAGTTTGGGCTCGTTTTGTTAGTTATGATGAGACCTTACCTCCGGCCCAAACTCGGCTCACCTAGTACAACACGTGAAGGAGTTCCAGTAGCAGTAACCAAAGTAACCTTCAGGTCACTCGATCAAGTCCGGAGGTAAGGTCTCATCATAACTAACAAAACGAACCCAAACTCGGCTCACCTATTACAACACGTCAAGGAGTTCCAGTAGCAGTCACCGAAGTACACCTTCAGGTCACTCCATCAGGTCCGGAGGTAAGGTCTCATCATAACTAACAAAACGAGCCCAAACTCGGCTCACCTAGTACAACACGTCAAGGAGTTCCAGTAGCAGTCACCGAAGTACACCTTCAGGTCACTCCATCAGGTCCGGAGGTAAGGTCTCAACATAACTAACAAAACGAGCCCAAACTCGGCTCACTTAGTACAACACGTCAAGGAGTTCCAGTAGCAGTCACCGAAGTACACCTTCAGGTCACTCCATCAGTTCCGGAGGTAAGGTCTAATCATTACTAACAAAACGAGCCCAAACTCGGCTCACCTAGTACAACACGTCAAGGAGTTCCAGTAGCAGTCACCGAAGTACACCTTCAGGTCACACCATCAAGTCCGGAGGTAAGGTCTCATCATAACTAACAAAACGAGCCCAAACTCTCCTCACCTAGTACAACACATCGAGAAGTTCCAGTAGCAGTCACTGAAGTACACCTTCAGGTCACTCCATCAAGTCCGGAGGTAATTCATAAAAATATAAACAGCAAAAATATGTTTTTTGTAGGTAGTAGGTACCTACCAAAATTTTATTACAAAGAAATACGTAAAAAAAATGAATCTTTCAAAGTATCAAAATGAGTTCACTTGACTACTATTATCGAAGTTAGCGAGCGTACACTTGTGTGTATGACCCGTGTCAATGTAGTAGTTCGATTCTGTACCTATCAATTTTGCGAACGCGTCCTTAATCTGTGGCCAATGCTGCTTTGTTGCAAAAACGGATAAACTAAAATAGACAAGATTTATATTCTATTTGATTCTTCTGTAATTACACCTAGGAACCCTGTACTAAGCATGACCCAACATGCTCTTGGCCGGTTTTTTCTCCTATGATTTCTACTAATCAACAACTAGGTAATCTAGAAGAAAAGGGATAAAAATGTTTGATTAGTTTGGGAACCACTGCTAAATTCTCAACAGAGCCAGTGTACCTACCTATAGTTACTTACTAGCATAGAGTGTCGAGTTATTCTAAGCTTTTTTTTTGCCATGGGGAAATCCTTTAGATTTCTACCTTATTAAAGTCTACAAATTACGTTTTCTTTCAGTCGTTCATTCTCCAAGCGCCTGATTAACATAACAAAGCAAGTCGTCAATATGCTACCATACCTACATAGGGTTTATTTCTTTATAGGCGTCAAACTAAAGAAGTTAAAAAAAAGTGCATATTCTAGAGTGTTAACAAAAACCTAGATCACTCTTAGTTGGGGAATATACGACATCTGGTTTAACTCTGGTTCAAATCACTTGATACATCATGTATGAGCTGGAATTACTTCGACTCACAAAAGCGGCAGTCTAACGCCTATAAATAAAATGACGTCCAATAGCACCTCTACATGGTCTGTGGGTACAATACAGAAAACGATATACCTTCCTGTGTATATATCTACGATATTTGTAATATTCACTTATGTAGGTACTACGTTTTCTACATGTTCTTAGTTTTTCTTTTTCTTTTTTTATTAATTTTTGTGTTGTCATGTAAATTTTGAATAATAATTTTTTCTGTATTTCAAATCCAGTGCATTGATTTACACATCGATCAGTATCCTCAAAAGTTCAATAAATGATCACAGACCGCGACATTTTACTAGACAAAAATACCCAGAAAATAAGATTTATCGGATTGACTACAAAAACTCTACGCGGTTTGAACGCTAAATATCACCGCTACGCAGCGCTAGTAGTAGCAAAATAAGCGCGCGAGCGAGCTACGTATCTTTCGCGCGCCAATTTCAAATTGAAATAGGGACATTAACTAACAAATTTCGTTTCATTTTATTGATTAATTTACACATTTTATTTGAATAAGTATTAATATAGTCATGATAAAATACCCCTTCGTTTGCACGACAAAAATTGCCAGGGCAAATTTGATGTCGCGATATGAACACAAAAATTCACCAATAGAAATTGCTGATTTGGTCTACCTGCTAGCTTATCAGGGGACCCACTTCACCCACCTTCAGTGTAAATAAGGATTAGCACGATTATCAGTTTTATTGTGGCCAGGAATTATTTTAGAACGAG
This sequence comes from Asteroscopus sphinx, assembly GCA_949699075.1. Taxonomy (NCBI): domain Eukaryota; kingdom Metazoa; phylum Arthropoda; class Insecta; order Lepidoptera; family Noctuidae; genus Asteroscopus; species Asteroscopus sphinx. The sequence goes on from OX453006.1 coordinate 2,350,108, forward strand.
TTTTACAAGCGGCGCGGGTTGCATTGAACAATTGTGCAAACAAGTGCGATTTTTTACTATTATTTGTATTGGAATTATCATTTTTAGCTTTGTATTATTATATTTGATATTTTGGCAAGTTATTGTGGTGCCAAAATTGTGCGTACCGGATGCGCCTTTTGACGTTTGAGCGCCGCGTAGGCCGCTGCTACGCTGAAAATGCGCGACGTCTGTCTATTTCCTTGACATGTATCCGATTATAATTAAACATATAAGTACATTATTAATTCTTACATAATAATGAAAAAAGCTAATTATAATTTTCGTAATTGCTTTGTTTTGCTAAAATAATCCTTGTTCGTCAGTCGGTGATCTATTACAATTTAAACGATTTTCGAATTTCGAATTTACGAAACGCTTGTGTAGTTCAAATCGGACATGATGCGACTGCGACAGCAGTAGTCTATCACTTAATTAATTTATAAAAGCCGGATTTTCGCACTAGCTTTCTAAAAATGATGTAGGTAGACCACTTAGAAGAGGATAAAGAACTACCATATTTTTTATAAGCCAAATAAAATTAATTATAAATAAAAACAACGTGGAATACAATAAATCTGATCAATGTCGTCGTAGCTGCGATTTTTTAAGAATATCTGAACTTGAGTATGATTTTCATTATTAAGTTTTAGGTATCATAAATGATTCAGTATTTTACAGAAACTTTTTTCGATATTTTAAAATAAAAAACCACCACATTTATTACTTGAAACTGCTTGAAACTCAAAACCTAAAGCAAGCAGACTTGTCGATGGATCGGTTTTTATCAAAAGTTATACGACATGGCAAGCAAGTGATTAAACAGGTATAAAACTTGATTGTATGATCCGTCAATATTTACAGTAATTCAAAATAACAATAATACTTAAATTAATATTTGCAATACAATACAAACGTAATCGCACAGTGCCACAAATTGCGCACACAACTGGCGCAAAATCACGTTCGTTAGTGTAAAAAATATTATATTGCAAAAATTAATGAAACCCACTATCTGCTGACATGTGGTCTTGAGAATTATTTTCTCACGGCTTTATCAACAATAAAGCGGAATATTTTAATAATTATTCCTTTTGGACTGTGATTTGTTTCTACAGATATACGCGTCGTGTTCATTCCCGATTGTAATAAACTTCTTTTTTAATAATAATACTAATAAAACTGACGAGTTTTGACGACTTGTCAATAATGTGTCAAGATAACGTCATGTACGTTGCATTTGATATGCAGGGCAACGAATATTGTATTAATATCGACATGCCTCGTAGTCAGGTATGCACGAAGGCATTTTATGGATCTAGGATTTTATTCATGTAAAATTTTGTGAGTTAATTTATTTCCATATAGTCATAAAAAAGCAAAATTTCACGTTGTTTAAACCCCTTTTTCTGGCGCAAAATTGACATGCCTAGTTTTAAAAAAATTAACTCACATTAAATTCATAACAAAAATTTGGAAGTAAAAGTAAAACAATCTCAACCCATCCAAAAGTTTTTTTTTTTTTTATATAAACTATGGCACTAACTATAACAATTTTTTTTTTGTTAAAACACGCACTCAGCTTTTGAAAGCAACCCTTTTAGCGACCGTTTAGTTTTCTATAAAGACTTGCACCGTCATTATTTACAACCCTTTTGGATAAGCCCTTAACAACAAAACTTTTTAACATTTTAAAACTGCGACCAACAATAGATGATGTATGGATTTTTTTCTACCATCAAGGATTATGCAACTCTTCTGTATAAATGTTTTAATATTTAAAAGATTAACGTCATGTTATTGCGTTTTAGTATAGGTAAATATTTTTTGGATTAAAATGTTTTTATTTGTGAAGAAGATTGTAGTTTTTAAGTCCAATATTAGCTATTACTTGTGTACACCAACAAGTTGTCATATGTTAAAATCTGTCATAGGAACAAGTCGGTGTTTCGTTTTATTTGATTAAAAAGAAAAATACTCCGGCGCACAGTGCAAATATTGGTTTTTAAATTTCTAATTTGCTAAAGATGCACTGTAGTCTAAGCGAGATATGAAGATAGCAAAATACTGAGTTATGTAACACAACGAGAGCACCTGCTATTCAGACTTCTTTATTGTTTTGCGACCGGCTTTCTACGATGCAATGCGATTAAAACAACATATTTTTGTAAACTACATATATTATTTTTCTTGTTTTCATTAGGCCAGCTCGTCTGCTAGGTACAAAGGCTCTTCTGTCACTTAACTCAAATTCAAAATTCGAATTCAACGTTTTTATTTCAATAGGCATAATACATGCTCAAGAAATGTCGAGAATTTAGTTGCACGGTTCCAAAAGGCAGATCCTATGAAGAAGAGCCAGCAAGAAACTCCATGGATATACTCTTTTAAAATAATACGTGGTAGAATCTGGTATTATAATTGTTACAATCACTCTGCAAGCATCATAGAAAATATAAATAAAATACTAATGTAATTTTAATAAAAACTGAGACCAGCTAAGTCTGCAACAAGCAAATAATGGTCTGTGCTTGCGCGGGCGCTGGTAAGTCCGCAGAATTATGCTCGGTGGCGAGCCAGTGTTTGGCGGCGCGAGGGGCGCGTGCGATGGGGTTGAAATATGCTAGGGATGGTTTGCGTCGATATAATTTTTTGATGTAATGTAAACATTCTCCACTTGTCAAAGTCAAAGGTTTTTATTTCGAATAAGCATTTACATGCACTTTTAAAACGTTAATTATGAATCTAGTTGCGCGGTTCCAAAAAGTTGGTCCTATGGAGAAGAGCCGACAAGAAACTCCATGGATATACTCTTTTCAAATAATAATAGTACAATGATTTGTTACACGATTAATTTGAAAGAATCGAGTGAGAATAATGTAGGATAATGACTGAGACAAATTCACTGAAGTAGGAATATAATGTATTTCACATTTTGGTAATGGCATATTTATTTTATTGTTTACACTTTTCTTGACATGAAAATCTCTTAATATTATGTTGCAAGTACCTATGTTCATTATAATAAAACAAGTTTAACCGGATTACATAGGTACTTGTTTTATTATAATGTGCAGTTATCGCGAAGACCTAAGAAATTATTACCTATGTTCATTTAGAAATTTTGCTATAAATTGTAAGTGTGTATTATTCAGGCCACAGGTCCACTTAAATCGACCTGGCATTTTCTTTAAAAGGCCAGTCCAGGCGTTGTTGCCCTGAATTTTCCTCACAAAAAAATTTAATACAACGTGTCTGGAATTTAAAAGAGACTTTGACTCCTAAGTTTGCTTGGGTATTTCTTCTCAGCGGTAGTCACATACGGCCAAAATTAATATCCAATCTATCCACGATTTGCCCTACTAGAGATAGGAATTTGACATAAGCTCCATACAAAATATGTCAAATTTCTATCTCTAGTAGGGCAAATCGTGGATAGATTGGATATTAATTTTGGCCAATAGGAAATGCCGATGCCATGACTGTTCAGCTTCAGGACCAAAAGACGAAGCCAATCCAAATGCGCAGAGGGGTGAGACAAGGGGATGTAATATCCCCGAAATTGTTCACTAACGCGTTGGAGGACGTCTTCAAGACGCTGGACTGGACTGGACAGGGTATCAACGTTAACGGCGAGAACATCTCACATCTCCGTTTTGCCGATGACATCGTTGTAATGGCTGAGTCGCTGGAACAACTGGGCGAAATGCTGCACAGCTTAAACGGAGCCTCTCGACGTGTCGGTCTCGGCATGAATCTGGACAAGACTAAAGTCATGTTCAATATGCATGTCATGCCGAGGCCAATATTCGTCGAAGGGTCGGCACTCGAAGTTGTAACGGAATACGTCTACCTAGGGCAGGCAATTCAGCTTGGTAGACACAACTTCGAGAAAGAAGCCAACAGAAGGATCCGTCTGGGCTGGGCAGCATTTGGCAAACTTCGCCGAGTCTTCTCGTCGCCTATACCGCAAAGTTTGAAGACAAAGGTCTTCAACCAGTGCGTCCTGCCAGTCATGACTTACGGTGCGGAGACGTGGACACTGACAGTTGGGCTAGTCCACAAATTTAAAGTCGCTCAGCGAGCTATGGAGCGAGCTATGCTTGGAGTTTCTTTGAAGGATAAAATCCGTAACGAGATTATCCGGAGAAGAACCGGAGTGACCGACATAGCTTGTAGGATCAGTAAGCTGAAGTGGCAGTGGGCTGGCCATGTCTGTCGAAGGACCGATGGCCGTTGGAGCAGACGAGTCCTTGAGTGGAGACCGCGTATCGGCAAACGCAGCGTAGGGCGCCCCCCTGCCAGGTGGACCGACGACCTAAAGAACGTGGCTGGGGGGGACTGGATGCGGAAGGCAGAGGACCGAGCGTTGTGGCGCAATTTGGGAGAGGCCTATGTCCAGCAGTGGACTGCGATAGGCTGAGTTGACTGATGTAGTTTTTAAAAGAACCGACTTGTAAAAGTGATTTTTAACATCCAATTTACAGAATAAATTATTTGAATTTGATATTATCGATACATTTATCGATACTAAGTACTGCAGTATCAAAATCTCTATAACATTAACCCTTCACTGCATGTAGGAACATTTAATGCATTCATGGGCTCTCGAGCGTGGCAACGGCAAAGTAACTAAAGTAGTCTACCCCAACGTTCACTTTTTATTTATTATTTTAAACAGCGATGGTATAATTTTGAGATTAGGGTCTCAGTTATTAAAATAGTTGGGTGCCACCTGTATGTTAATAATTTGTTTTTAAAACGTTTTTATTAATTAGCTACTTGTAATTTCTTAACAATGTCAAACGACTTCATCCTGTTAGTCCCGCTAGATTTCATTCCGCCAGATTTTATCCCGATAGATTACGGCCCGCAAAAGTTAAAATTGTGGAAAGAAAAAATCACAAACTATGTGAAACTTTAAACTTTTGACCCATTATTTTTTAATTATTTTTATTACGGCTTTGCAAGTTTTACGTGTTTTATTAGTCAGATTTATAAAATAACATTCAAATTATTTTTTGTGAACATAGGTAAAATAGGTGTTAGAGTCTAACAATCGAGTCTCTATGTCCTGCCATAAGATGGTGTACAAAATAGGAAGGAAATTACTACAATTAGGACCGTTGATTTAAAAATTATTATTAGGTTTACAAAAATAAAGAAATAATAATTATTTTATTACTTTTAACGCATTTATGCATGCAACTGTGGAATGAAAAAATCGCTCATGAGCTGGATTCGATCCAACTAAAGCACTGGCGAACATAGCCAGAAGTCGCAGGTTCGAATCCTGCTCGTGAGCGATTTTTACTTTCCACAGTTTAAATCGAAAGAAATAATAGTTTAATAATAATAGTTTGTTATTGGGTTTTTTCATTAGGGAATTCCCAGTAGCAGCCCTGAGTATGGATTTGTGCCCGGTTAATGGCAATAGGCTCGCCCCCTATTACATGGGACTATAACATAACTGGCGAAATGTGGGTGTACTATACACCTCTGCCTACCTCTTCGGGGAAATACAGGCGTGATGTTATGTTATGTGTTAATAGTTTGATATAGCGTTTATATCAGACAACTCAGCTGAGTAAGCTTAAGCTTTTGGGATAAGCTTATCCCAGTGAACTAATGGATAAAAACTAAAGTGTATACATCAAACATGTAGCATCACATAGCTATAGCACTGACTAGCACACTCATCATCCCATAACATATTTTTGTAACCCTTTAGCATCTACCGTGACGCAGTTAGTCAACATTTTAGCAGGAATCGTCATTGATCCGTATCGGCAACATTTGGTGTTAAAAAGTTGCTTTATACGATTATTTGTCAACCAATCAGCCGGAAACGGTTATGACGAATCGTACAGTAAGTTATTGATGTGCCAGTAAATATGTTGATGTTGAATTGAATATATTAATTTTGTGTTGAATTCTTATATGTAATTTAAGACCAAATTGCTTAGCTCTTGTTCTTGCGAAAGAATTCAAAAGGTACCTACCATAAATATTAAAATGGTAGTTGAAAAAAACACATACTATTTTGATTAATATTTTTACCTAAAGATGAAAATGAGATTAAACTATTATTTTTATAAAAAATAATTGTTGTTTTGTCTTAATAATTTATGAAGCAATCGAAAGACTACCGGGATTCTAATAGATACATTTTCGTTGACATTAATACGCCAAACCGAGCCGCCAGCTCGAATGATTAAAGATTTAATGAAGAAAACCATTAAATACCAGACATTTATTTTAACTCTTCCAACTCCGTTCCAAAGGCCCCAATCCTAAAATCACCAAAACGCGTGTCTGATCAAATATTTATATAATTTATTGCTTGTCAATATCGACAAAAGGGTTTGGCAATAAAAAAACGACGCAGTTTGCACGCGCTATTAAACTATTAAATAAATTAAAGCGAGTCGAGTAAGGTGCCCGTTGTAACTAGATTACATAAAAATGTTACACTAGGAATCAGCTTGGTAACAGTTTACCCGTAGCAGTGAAAGGGTTGTATTGTAGATTGATTTTATTTATTGATTTGGTGTAGAATTGGAAGAATAAACTTTTTGTATTTTCCTGAACTAATTTTCTGTGTGCATAAATTGTTAAATAAATAAGAATGTTGCAAGATTTATACATACAGCTTCTTTAAACTATTATTGTACACGCTGAAAATTTAGCGAAAACTAAGAGGGTCATTGTATTCATCATTACAAACAACTTTTACTATGGGACCAACACTGAAATCGCGAAAAAAATACAGCTAATCCCTACCATAGAAGTAGTAGAGCTCCTTTGTGAAAGAGCTCGTCCGGGGAAGTACTACCACCGTATCTAATTCTCCGCCAAATAGTGATGCTTGCATTGCTGTGTTTCGGTCTGAAGGGTACGGGTGCCGGTGAAATTACAATCACATGAGACTTTCTATCTTCATGTCTCAGTTTGGCGAACTGACTTCCGATGCCATTTAGGCAACAGCCTAGGTGGTATTGAAGTTGTTATGGGCAAAGGTAACCGCTTAACATCAGGTGGGCCTTTAGCTCGTTTCGCCATCCAATACTATAAAAAAAAAAAACCATTTGTTTCGCATAAATCGAAAAAAATGTGAGGATAAGCTGATTTTATTTCGCGATTTCAGAGTTGGTCCCATATGAAAAGGTGTTCGTAATGATCAGTACAATGACCCCTTGTATAATATTACCGCCATAATTCTAGAACGATTACTCAAGCATGATTCTAGATTTAAGAACTGTAATTTTAAACATTGACATCAAACGAAAGTACGAGATGCTTCAGGATCGTTTTGGAATTCTGTCCTCAATGATTCCTCGAGTACTCAGTTTCTTCCAAGCATAAAAAAAACATGAACACCTCAGTAATAATAAATAGGCTCTTGTATTTTCGTTTGTATCTTTGAAAGTTTAACATGATAAAAATAGGGTCCATTTGATTCAAAATACTCTCATTTGTAGATGAGATGTGGATCTATATGATTTTTGATGATATTTACTATATTTTGATGTAAGGAAAACAATATTTGACAACATTTTATCGGCGGAATTATTTTCCAAAGTTAGCTCAATTTTTTTCATTTTCGCATAGCATTTGAAAATGGTAGTTATCTAAGTTTAAAAAAAAAAATTCATTACACCAATTTTATTTGATTAGGTTAGCTTACTTAGCAAACTTTAGAGTACCCATGTTAAAATCTATACGATAAAGACAGATATACTAATTACCGATTCATCAAAGCAGAGCCGAAATTACCTACTCAAGTTAGAAACATGAAATTTGGACAGTAGGTTCTTTTTATAACGTAAGCACTCACTAAGAAAGGATTTTTTGAAATTTTAACCCTAAGGGGGTGAAATAGGGTGTTAGAGTGTGTATAACAAATCTTTTCTCGGATCGATTCACTCAAAACTTGGGAAAAGTAATCTCTAAAGTAAATATGAAACACTTATCTATTCTTTTTCCTAAACTTCTCCTAAAAGTCGGTGCAATAGGACTATAAATTTTGATTTCGTGGCTGGATTGAGTCGAAACTATGCATATAATCTTTAAAGCAAGTAATCAATTCATCATTCCAGCCGAAAAACGTCCACTGCTGGACCAAAGGCCTCCCCCAAATAGATATGCCATAATCACCACGCTTGGCAGGCGGGTTGGCGATCGCAGTTGGTTGTTTAAAAACTCAGAGAACGCTGCTGCCCATCTTTTGGTTAATCCCTTAGTTGCCTTTTACGACACCCATGAGAAGAGGGAGGGTGGTGCAATTCTTTACATCCGGCACCACACGGAATAACCAATTGTTTTGAATTTTTAGAAAATTAAACTCCAAGAGGAGGTCAAAATGAAAAATATCCCTCGGGTCACGTTTGACACAAATTAAATAATAATAAAGAAATACCTACGTAATTTTCTTTCCCCACACTACGACGGGGAACATTATAGGGGCAAGTTAAAACTTTTTACGCGGGCAAAGCCGCAAGAGCACTGCTAGTTAATCTAAATTTTTCCAAAACCTCTTCGAAAATCAAGTGTAGTGGGCGGGACTTCATCCGCCCTATAGGACGTAACCCTACGAGTCCATAAAGCTCGCCACACACCGTCCCAACCCCCAGTAGCCAAGCGACGCACGCGCGGACGCCCCGTGGTCACACGGTCTCTAGTCATGGTGGACAAAATTAAATAATTATTTTTAAATAAAATATTTGTATAGTAATATTTTTGTAGACTGTAGTGTTGTGATTGTGATTACTGGAATTATCTGGGCTTTATCACTAGTGTGTTTTGCAAAAGTAAGTTAAGTTTAATGTGTTTTTTTTTCTTTATTTTTCGCAAATGTAGTTGATAATAGCAAGTAGAGTACATCGTTCGCACACAGAATCAATCAATGGGCAATGGAGAATATTATATAATTTGTACTTTTAACTGACAAGGATGTGGTAGTTAGCTATGTAACAATTTTTTGTGATTTTTACATTTATTTAATTGATTTGTGAAGCTACTGCTTGACGTTAAATTCCTAAGTAGGTAAGCGTAATTTGGCTAACTGATATTATCGCATGCCATATTCACATACTATCTTATGTGAACAAACACCAACATTTTTAAGAAATACTTGCAGACCTAACCCAAACTAAACTTGTAGGTACCGAAGCCTTAGCATAGAACGCGTGTGTAAATCGCTGCTGCAAGCTTTCAACCTCGGTGCTGAGCTTGTAGCAGGGATTTGCATACCAGTGCGGTTTAGGTTAAGTGCATAGGATAGGAATACTAACATAGTTATTAAGTAATATTGTTACTAACACAGTGAGTCATTGTTACTTAATCAATAAATAAATAATAATAATAGAAAGCAGAGTTTTTTTATTTATTTTTTATTATGAGGATAATTTTCATAAAGTTACTATACTGATCTTTGATAATTTTACTGGGTGGTGGCCACGGTAAGTTCGTCAATTATTCATAGTGGGCTTGCGTTTGATCGCTACTGATTAACATTGATTGCCATCGTCGACCTCAACGATGGTACATTCTTGCCCAGAAAAAACCTATTCACTCGAGTCTTGAAGACCACCAGATTATAATCATCAGGAAACACAAAACACCAAGTCATTGCATCGTAGATTAATTTATCAAAGAACGGCTAATGAGGCATAAAAGATTTTCTATTGATTCGCGGCGGCTTTCCTATCAACGGGTTTAAAGCTGCCGGCGGCCGCTAAACAATAGTTTCATCAGCTGTTTCATAATTAATTTGATAGTGTTCCAAGCATACTGACTGAAAATATCTTCAAATCATTGCTTTTTCAGTTAAAATCTCAAAAAAAAATGATTACAACAACTTATAATCTAAAACTCATAACAATTCCATTGCAATTAACTTTCCGATTCGGTCGCGGTTCGCTGGTCTTAATACGAACAAATGTTTTGTTAGTCGCGTGCCGGACGCGTGTTACACACAGGTGGCTCACCCTTGTTGTTGTTAGCTTTGGTAACTTGCGTGATAGAGTGATTGAGATTGTCTATACTGGTCTTTAGTAATTAGTATAGGTAGACTAATCATTGTTCTTAAAAACTTAATTATACTAAAAACGATTAGCAACACTTTTTACCGCTTTTAAAGTGGGATTGTACGATAAGACGTGTACGGCTAAATTTCCAAGCTACGGTACGGTGCTGAAAAGGCTTTAAACATATATTTTCTACTCTTACTTCCAAGCAAGTGTAATATAGGATCCAAGGATTGCACTTCTATTTAATACATGATGGTTTTCATTAATGTCGAATCCGTCTTCACCGACCTTTCACTCAAATCCGGAGTAAAAGAATTTAGTTTTTCGCTGAATCGTTATAAAAGTACAGTTGGAATATTTTTTTGAGGCAAAGAAAATGCCTGTCGCATGTCACGCCACCCGGGGAGGCAGCGTGGTTATGTGGAACTTGCACCTACTAAAAACTCCGCCGTGTGCTTTCTCTAGCCTTGGGTAGATGAGGATTAGTAGGTATAAAGTGTATCTCGAATCAACCTGCTATATTTTAGGAGCAATTGAGTATGATGACTTAATCGTACCCCAGGACCTTAGAGCTTCAATAACTATTATACGGCAAACTTTGGATCATGGCATTCGGCACGCGACGTGAAGCGTGCCGAACGCGTGTTCTTAACAAGTGGCGTTATGCCGATTATCGTTGTAATGAAGTGATTGAATTCATATTAACACTGCCACTTTGAAGATTTTCTATAGAGTAATCATTATTATTAGGGCAATTGAAATAGATATTAGTGAAGAATATTATAACATTTAATCAAAATTGACAGGTTTTTTAACATATTGCTCAGACTTACAATAATGTTTGTAAGTTGTCATAGATTAGAAAAAATATCCACGCAGTCATAAATAGTAATAATTATAGATGATTTAACCCAAATATAATTATAACGTACAAGAGATATCGACAGTTAAAATATCACTTTAATTAGCTTATTTGAGAAGTGATAATTTTTCCACGATATAAAACTTATGATCATTTCGCCATACACCTGATCAATCTCTATAAATTCGAGCACCCTAAATCGGAAATCTGTCCGGAAGTAGGAAGTGATAAAGTTCAACAGTTGACTTTCCATGGTGTTGGTCACGCAATGCCCTGGCATGGGGTGGGTCACCTGTCCTGCAACGTGCAGTAATTGGTGCAAGACAAATAATGAGGGTTGGAAGTTTACAAAAATATATTGAAAAGTTTATCGCAGATTATGAAATACTGATTGATAGACAATCAATATTCAATTCAATCAATGTTAGGTTTTAACAAAAAATTTAAGATATTCATTGACTTTTTCAAAACTTTGCAAAGGTTACCTAAAAAGCTAAGGTCTTGATCTTGTGATAAGAACAATCAAATAATTTAAATCAAATAGGTGACTGTAAAAATAAATATGTTATGACTAAGAATTAAGTATATTTAACTAAAACTTTAAAACGAAGAGATCGTAAAATCATACTCCGTCATCATCATCTTCCGAGCTTTTTCCCAATTATTTTGGGGTCGGCTTCCAGTCTAACCATATGCGGCTAAACATCAGTATTCTACACGGAGTGTCTGTCATCAGACCCCCGCAACCCAATTACTGGATAATACTGACATTTGGAGGTTAGACCAGCTGTCAGACTTTCAGGCTTCTGACTACCCGTAACAACTGCCATAGACATTCGTGTAACAACCGGGACCGACAGCTTAACGAGCTCTCTCTCTCTCTCTGTAACGAAACGGTCACTCATCTACGGACTGACAACGGCAAGCGCAGCACTCTGTCAATGGTATCAATCTACAAAATACTATATCTCAATTTTTCTTTCCAGATTTCTACGATGTTCAGCACTAGCTTCGATGACTACTGTGACTTCAACGACAGCATCTGCAGCACCGACTCTGGCATCGACAGGTCCTACACGGATTCCTTCGTAAATTCTACAAATACCACTCCGTTAAAACACGACGCTTCAGACCTTGGGATTTCCCTAACGCCCACAAAAGATGTTAGAAAGAAGCTTTTCAACGATGAATACGATCCATTCCGAGACCCAGTTGAAGATGTTAAGGTTTTTGAGGAAAACGTCCAAGTAACGAATACATCTACACCTAAAAAAGAAAAGAAACCGAAAGACCTTAACAAGCCTAAAAGAAAATACGCTAATGGAAAGAACAGAATCACAAGATGTAAAAGTCCTACGCAGCTCATGAGAATTAAAAGGAACAGAAGAATGAAAGCAAATGACAGAGAAAGAAACAGGATGCACATGTTAAACGAAGCCTTAGATAGACTACGGTGTGTGCTACCAACTTTTCCAGAAGACACAAAGTTAACTAAAATAGAAACTTTACGCTTCGCGCACAATTACATTTTCGCTCTAAGTCAAACGTTAGAATCCTTAGACAATATAAAGTCTGGACAAAACCCGCCAGAAGGATTCAGTTTAAGCTATGAGAAGATACAAAATTATTCTATAGCTGGTGAAAAGATTGCAAAAGACGCTTTCAAGGATATATTCCAAGTTCCAGATAAAATTGAAGGGTGTACAGATGGTAGTTATAGGAACTTCCAAGGATTCAGCAGGCCCTTCCCTAACGGATCTAATTTTATGCAGACTACAGAAGGTGTACTTATTAATGTTGGAAACGTTACAGTGTCCGTAAACAATAAAGGGGGAAACTGTATCACATCAACTACTGGAACTGGTTTCTTCACTCATCCCTCAAGTTTTGGTGAAGATATGAATCAACAAACTTATCACTATCAAAGATACGGAGCTAGCACTTATAATGAAGGTACTTACGAACCAAATAATGTAAATGGAGAATATTTTAATCAGAAGAACTACGAGATATTCAAAAATGCTTTCGATACCGCAAAAAATAGAAAGATTGAGAAGACTGAAGATTATAACTATGGAAAATATAATGATTCTATGTGTGTGTACAATCAAACTAATTGTTATAATGGAAATACTAATGAATATTTACAAAATAACTATTATTATAATGACCAAAGGTGTTACAGAAACTTCTATAACAGAGCTCCAAGTGTTGTGAATGCTCAAATATGAAGTCTTACATGCTAGTCACTATGTACAAAATATTTTTGATATAATTATACAAATTAGTTTTAAGCACAGAATTGTATTATACAAAGACAATAAGTTTTATAGTTAGGGTAAGTTGGTTTTATAAAAGTCTATTCCACTAGTCATTTTTTTTAAATAAAAAATATACTTTTTTATATTTTCTAGTTACTTGTTTTATTGTTAAATATAATTTCATTGAAAAACTAGGTGATGCTAGAAGAATTAAATGGATCATAATAAGTAAAGTGAGTATGTTAGTTCTGTGATTGTGCAAACTCGATAACACTGCGAAAACCGTGCAACTAGGCCTGACCTTTCAAAAGTGCCTGTAAATAAACCTATTATTTGAAATAAAAAACATTGAAATTGTAATTGAAAAAGGTTAGGATTAATTTACATCCTCAGACCAACAAAATAGTTTTTTGTTGGTCTGAGTTTACATCTTGCTCTCAAATATAAAATTATAAATTACTACTCAAGATTTGATACACCGCAATACTTGTGTAGGAAATATACAATTTTTTATCAAATAAACTTCTTAACGTATAGATCTGTCAAGAGTTTTAAACAATAGCAAATAAACGGTAGCCCAATTCAACGATTAGAAAGGGAGAAATTGACGCATGATTTACCACTGTGTAATAATACAAGTAAGCACCATGAATATAAATCAAATAGGAACAATGAACGTTAAAGAGCGAAAAGTTGTGAATGCTTATGCGCACCCCTATGGCAGCTTTGTTCAGGATCTATAGAAGAAATACGACTTATATTTTTTTCAAAAATGAACCTTATTGCGTTGGCATAGGTATTAAAACAACTGATAAAGTAAGCTTGTTAGTTCAGAATAGGGGCACCCGTTTGGATCGAGTTACGATTTTTGAAAACTAATGTTTGCTTTGGAAATTCGTTACGAGCATTGTTGCTGGCTGGCTGTGTTTGCTCCAATTATTTAGATGTCATATTTTTTCGATCATAGTTATTTGAAGGATACACTATGCATATCATCCATAGTAAATTTGGTTCCACGCAATGATTTGAAATGTTTGTATGTAGGTCTCTTGATTTTAGTAAGGTTAGTGAATCCGAGCAGGTGGTGATTTTGATCTTCGTAATGTTTGATACTATACATATCCGCTTTCTGAGCTACTGGTAAACCAGGTTTATTTAATCAATAGCGCTATTTGACGACGTCTGTGGTCTAGTGGTTCGAGAGTCAGACTGCTGATCACGAGGTCGTCGGTTCGATTCCCACAGGACACAAATATTTGTGTGATGAACATAAGTGTTTGTGTTGGTCTGGGTGTTTCTTATGTATTATAAGTATGTATTTACAATAAAAAAAGTATATAAGTATTATATCCATTGTCTAGTACCCATATCACAAGCTCTGCTTGGTTTGGGACTAGATGGTGCTGTGTAATAATGTCCCGAAGATATTTATTTATTTTTATTTTATTTATTATTTATAGATATGATTGATCGACCAAAATGCTGACGACCACCCAAGCAACACAAAAACCGTTTAAAATTATATCCTCTGTACCACATTTCACTCAATAAATGATAAATAAATAAGTAAAATTAAAAGCCAATATACATCTCCAAGTCTTACAAAAGGTGTATTATGGCATCCGCAAAGTATTAATTCTGTACTACAGATTTTCTCAATACTTAAAGTTATAATAATGTATATTATACAACTATATTACTTTACAGATGCCATTAAACATCTTTTGTGAGACTTGATGTATATTAACTTTTACCTTTAAACGGTTTTGTGTTACTTGGGCAACCACACGCTTATCTTAATTTCACAGCTACAGTTTATTTGAAGAATATTTAGAAGATTTAATCAAACCGTTCTCAATCAATCGTTCCCTATCTCTTCTCATGGGTGTCGTAAAAGGCGACTAAAGGATTCACCAGAGGATGGGCAGCAGCGTTCTCTGAGTATTTAACCAACCAACTGCGATCGCTAACCCACCTGCCAAGCGTGGCGATTATGGCGTATCCCCCCAAACTGCTTGGGGATGCCAATGTCCAGCAGTGGACGTCTTTCGGCTGACATGATGATGATGATGAATCAAACCGTTACTACGATCAGAAGAAGACAGCTATAAAATGAAATAAATCGTAGCCTTCTGTTTCCATACTATTAAAATAATCTGCTTAGATTCCACCGATGACAAAAACTTGAAAGATGGCATGACGAGGGTTGGCATGTTACTTCGAACACACATAGACCTGATATAATATAACTCATATTATGGACAACCAAATAATAGCACCTGGCGACCAACTGTCACCCAAAATTACAATAATTACAGAACAAATCTGCGCTTTTGTCACGCTTCATTGCGCAGGAGTTCTGATTCGAAATGGTGTAAACAGGAAATTAGCTTCCGACTGAGAGTTAATGACTGTTTTGTTTTTCGATTGAGTTTGTCGTATTGATGGGAAATCCGTCAATATGCTACTTTAAAATATCGAGAATAAGACACTTGAAACATTCCCTGTATTTCGACTTATTTCAATGTATGAAAGAGCAATGGAGACGGCTATGCTCGGAGTGTCCCTGCGTGATCGAATCAAAAATGAGGAGATTCGCAGGAGAACGAAGGTAACCGACATAGCCCAAAGAATTCCCAAACTTAAGTGGCAGTGGGCGGGGCACATTGCTCTCAAATGACAAACCGGGACCGACAGCTTAACGTGCTCTCCGAGGCACGGAGGGGTCTCGATGTGTAACGAAACGGTCACCCATCCACAGACTGACCGCGGCAAGTGCAGCTTAACCTTGCAGATCGTACAATCCGCGCAGTCGTTGCATCGCTACGAGCCCCTCGTGTAGCCTCGTGTACGCATGGATAATCAACATAAAATAATATTTTTTTAGGTAGGTACTCTGTGTCCTTACAAGACAAGTGTTGAGTCACAGAGTAAGGATGGTTTATACTGTGGTCGAGTTGACAGTCGAGATCGACGTAATAATCCAGATCTATGCTTGAGCATCATTCTAGAATACGAGCCAAGATTTAGTAATACAATGACAGGAGAAGAAGTTACCATTTGTCAGTAAAACTAAGTAAATAACTAAATACAATTAATTACTGATAGATAGTTACATCTCTTTTTTTAAATAATAAAACCACCTGGTATAACCAGGTAAAACGCACGCGTATTGCAATTTTCTGGTCTCAAACAACGTTTAACAACGTTTTTTTTTTCCATTGACACTAGAAAACCGAATGACATGGTATAACAGCCCTGTCCATATACAATGTAGTGAAACCGATGGATTATCACGGCTCCACACAGAAGCTAAATATTGGTACACCCCATTCTTACATCCAAACAAACGTGTCGCAGTAAAATATACCTTAGAAACCAAAGAATAAGAGTGTAAATTATATACTGGGATTTAATTTGGAATAAAAATGGAATTTGGAAAAATGTTCAGAGCAATTATCCTTAATACATCATTTTGGCCAGGATTGTAAGTAAATGGGCCACAGTGCATTTACCAGTTTTGTTAATAATTAAACAATTAGGTACATATTTTTGTATTATTTTTGCTTCTTCAAAGTCGACACTATCGTCATTTTTGAAAAATCTGTATTTCTACAAAGCATATTTTTTTAACTAGGTAAATACCACACATTTTGTCATAAATCAGAATTGAGTTGCGAGACATCTGGAATAGAGCTGGTCATCTAAAACTGATTTAACGAAATCACCTTTTCTACCACTAAACTTTTATTTTATTAAATGCTTTACAACAACATGAAAAATAAACGGACACATCACATTTTGAAAATATTCCATTTTGACACCATTTTTTTTTGTAAATATCTACAAGAAATCCCATTTTGAAACATTTAAATACATTTTAGCAAAAGTAAACTTGACAAAATGTGATGTTTACCAAACAGGATGTAGCCAAATAAACAGCATCATTTATATGTTTCTTATCAAATACAATTAAATAACAAAAATCAGCATGAAACTACTAAAACTCGGTACTTAGCAGTATCTCCCCACAAATCTGCTGTTACTGCACCAGCTATTAATTCAACGCATTCAGAACTCACCCCAATGCAGAAAAACCAATCAATTTTATATAGGTATCGACTTCATGTGCGAGGAACAGTTTGGTTGTTGGCCTAGTGACATTGAATGAACAGTGGACCTAATGTTACTAGTTTTGAGTCTTATGGATGTTTTTAAACTTTCGCGAATTTTACTCATATTTAGACACAGATACAGCAAGAAAAAAAAATGTGCTACGATAAATCATAGTGAAGCCAAAAAAACTATGCTCCTTCGTGTACAACCAGCGCTCACGCACACACCATGCACCTGAAAGATATTTGCTTTCGCGATGGTTACTGGACGATGCCGCGACATGTGTACTGAGAGGGGTGAGCACGGGTTGAGGTGCATGTGTGTGCGTGAGCGCTGGTTGTACACAAAGGAGCTTAGTTGTTCTGGCATCACTAGAATATTCGCAGCACATCGTCTATATTTCTTACTATGCCTGTGTCTGCCTACCCCTTCGGGGAAATACAGGCGTGATGTTATGTTATGTTATGCCTGTGTATTTAGACTATGATTTAAAGACTTTTTCCGCACAGATCAATCAAAACAACATTTTGTAGGAAGTTTTTAAACTTCCGCAAATTTTACTTTATGGGACTTGGATTTTGGCATGATTTTGACTAACTTCGACGTTTTGGCCAAGTTGCATTGTCCGTGGTCACGAGAAGACTGAAGTCTGATCTTCAGACTTCGGTCTTTAGACTCTGACGTATGCGGGTGTCATCGTCTTGAGCGGCGGATGTTTATCTGTGCGCGGAAAGTCATAGTCTAAATTCATGGTCTAATTTGAGTCTAATGTTTGAAAATAGATATGACTGGCAGGATGACTCACAAAAACCAGCCTGAAAATTTATTTATTTTTATTTATTTATTTATGTACACATAAAATATTTTATTATAGATAACATACAGAACAAACACTTGAGCACAAAGGTACTGAACGATTATATGTAATGTAATCCAAAATGAATACACGCGTCTAAAAACTTGTAATCTTCGAAATGACGCGTTCACGAAAAGGATTTTTATTAATTTATTGTTTGTCCTCAAAGACTAAAGTGTTATTCCTTATTACTTGTACACTATTCTTTATTTTCTACTTGTTCACACTTTTACTCCCAGTACCATGCTTCACACAAAAGTATCATTCACACACCGTTTCATAAAAAATCTAGTAGCTTAACCACGGAATACTTTATATTCATTTCCTCTATGAGCTTAACTTTTCTAGTGGTAGGTACTTTTTCTTTTAAGATATCTAACCATTTGCTGAAAAAAAAGTAAAACGAGAAAAAAAAAGTAGCATACAAGAGAATTCTATCTCGAATAATTTGATATAGGTTCGAGCGAAATTCAAACACTCCCTGTGTTTACTCGTTCGTCCTTTAAGACCACAGTGCACCTTTTAATTATATTAAAAAGTAAAATCAAATATGGAACACATGTCCGCTATCGTATGTCCAGAAACCTAGCCCTGGGCTAATTGGTCCTCCATGTTTGTATGTTTGTTTGATTTTGTTTAAAATTCATCCCCAGCCTCAGGCCAGTATTTGTTTAGTCGACTAAGCTAATAGACTCGTTTGTTTAATTTTTTTTAATGGAAGGGTGCTTTTATTTTTATTTGATTTTTATGTGGTAGCTTCTGAATTTTATTTTGATTGAGTCCATGAAGTGGGGTGGTGTAATAAAAAAATAAAAAATATAGACAATTTTAAACTGGATTTAATAAGACAGATATTTAATTAGATGGTTAGGTAGGAAGATAGAACACATTATACATACTTTAATAATATTTCATATCCCAGGTTTTGTTAACTGTTTTTTGATTAGAAATAATTTACATTAAACTGCTTTATTCAAATCTTTCTCTACTTTAAAACATAGATACAATGAAATCTATTAGTTTTGAGTGGAAAAGACCACCATTAAAAATAATATTGAACTGCAGTGAATTCGGGCATAATCTCTTTGCAAATATTCATAGTTACCAATATACACGTAAGCCCAAACATTAAACTAATATAGAAAAGTATCAATTCTGTCATTCTCCGCTTTTAATACCACAAGATGAATCGGCATCACCACAAATTGGCTGTACAGCTGACGTTCAATTTACCTTCCAATTAATATTCAAAAATAAACTCTAACACAACTACATAAGAGTCAAAGTATTGAAAATAGTATACGGTCATGGCACCAGTAGAGAAAGAGCTCTCCCTTTCACGAATATGGTTTTAAAATTGTTCAAAAATCAGAATGACCAGAGGTCTTTTTATTTTGGTACCAGTAAGTTAGGGAGAAGAGCTTAGCGATTTGGCGTTCAGCAAATATTGTAAATTATTTATTACAAATATTAGATGGTGTGTTCGATCAATAGCTTTTGTGGCTACCGAATTTATCGAATATATTTAGGTTTCGTTCACAAAAGCATAGCTTTATTAATAAAATTATTGTTACTAGATAGCCTTCAATAAAAAAATCTGATTCTGTAAAGACAACCACAAATTGGACCTTTTTTGGTTTTCTTTACAGAATCTGCTGTGATACATGATACACTCTGAAAATTTAGTCGTTTCAAAAACGAAGAGGGGTCATTGTACTCATCATTACGAACAACTATTACTATGGGCTCAAACCTGAAATCGCGAAAACAAAATCAGCTGATCCCTTCATTTGTGTTCACAAAAGTCGAAAAAATCTTGAGATCAGCTGATTTTTTCATCAGATTTTTATACAGTGTACGATTAAATATGGGACTAGGCACAGAAAATGAAAAAAGGTACCTACAATCTAACCACAGCGTAGTTGAAACGTGACCTTTCACTAAAAAATCTGACTGATGAAGGCAAAAGGAATTAATGTTATTAATTACAATTAACAGATTACCAACTGAGCAACTACGCAACTGTCAGTAATTTTGAACAAGCAAAACCATTGCATTCCATATACTTGATAGGTTTATTTTACACCAAGCGTAAACACTTGAAAACCTTCCATTTAACTCACCCTTACAAACTATATTACGCCTTATTTTCAACAGCATAAAGTCACTTATTAAATGCACTGTAGGCAAAGCCTTGTTAGTTATTAGGTGATTGAATTTCAACCTGAAGTGTGAGCAAATAAGATGGTTTGTCGCTTGAATTGTATTACTAGGGTTGTCCAAAGTTGTAACATTTGGTACGTTGGTCGAGTTTTGGTACTTGAAGTTGATTGAAAACTAACTGTATCTTTGTGTGTTTGTTTGTTCGAATAATATTAATAGTACGCGTTACGCTATCAAGTCGAGTGTGCATCTGTACGTTGTTTTAGTAATTATTTGATAAGGATTGTTTATAAAAGGTAAATTGGCGATACAGCATGCATATATATAGAAGACCTTGAAAAGAACGAATAAGAACAAGTTGTGAAAAACCTTAGCGTTCAATCAAGGGGCCCGTGATGTGCCCCCACATGTTTATAAGGAGACATTATACAGGGTTATATTAATTTAATTAATTAACAACCATTTGGACAAGGAACGATGGACGCGGAGACTACTGGAGTGGCGACCACGACAGCACACTAGACCACGGCACAGATAATATAATACTCTCGGACGAATAAAAAATGGCGGGAGGAATCTCGCTAAGAAAAGATTGAAGCACTTCGTTTTTTTCCTCAACCCACCTACAATTTCAACACACCAGATATATAATGTTATTTTATTTGTGAAACTACGACAATGAGTACCGTCACACGAGATTTGTTGCGTAATCACGGCTTTTTGTCTTACTATGTATGGGTGTGAATGTGTGCGTGCCAGACCGTACTTTTAAACGAGCCATCTTACCACGGGTGCTTCACTTTTTGTTTAGCAAGATTCCGTCCGCCTTTTTGTATTCGTCCAAGATAATACTATATTAGTAAACGCGGGGACGCGACGGCCAGCCAAAGATTGGGTGAACGACATCCGACGACACACAGGCCTGGATTGGATGTCTCAAGACCGCCAGGAGTAGAGGAATTTGGAGGAGAACTACACCCAAAAATTGATATTATAAGGCCGCAATGATGATGATGGTGAACAACCCTTTAAGGGATGACTGTACCTACTCATCAATTCGAACAATTTTTATTATGGGACCAACCCTGAAAAAATATTTTATTAGCTGTTCCCTAAATGTATTTTGTCGATTTATGTGAATTTTTAAGTTTATGTATGCTCAACATGATCTTTCATATCAAATTATCTTTTTATTTTTTATTTACAGCAGGTATTATTAATTGTTAATTCAAGAAAAATTTATAAAGCTTCCTGCGATACATTCCTAGCCTAGTGTAGGAAGTCTGAAATTATCTGTAACAGGTGCTCTACCTTAGCAATAAGTACAGTTTGTAATACTAGCTTTATGCGAATTGCAACCTGTAAATCATTTAGAAAATAAAGATTATTCTCATTCTATACAAATGTAGGTAAAAGCTGTTTATTTTTTTAGCAATTTCAGTGTTGGTCCCGTAATAAAAGTTGGTCAAATTAATGAGCACAATTATCCCTTGAAGGGTTGTTTATGAATTACATAACACTGTATAATAATAATGAAAATGATATAATATGAAAAATCATAATTATGCATGACGAGGTTAATGGACGTAGATGAAGCGAAAGAGGTGTGTCAGGATCGTAGCAGGTAGAAATCAATAGTCTCTGCCTACCCCAATGGGAAACAAGGGTGATAATATGTATATGTATAATTATGATGGTATGATGGGGATATAAGTCGGGTTAGTTACATCATTTATAAGTCAAGAACGCCTGGACCGATTTTAATGAAATTTGGCACACAGATAGAACATAACTCGAATTAATATATAGGCTACTTTTTATTCCGAGAAAAAGATCAGTTTCCGAGGGATGCGCGATAAACGATACCCACGCGGGCGAAGTCGCGGGCATAGGCTAGTTAATAATAAAATAATCTAAAATAGAAATCAATAAATATAAATTTAGTAATGTAAAAAATCAGATGTGCCTTTGTACTAATCACTTATAGTACTATAATTTCTCTGTGTGGGAATAAATCTAATAAATAAATCATCATCCTCCTGCCCTTATCCCAATTTATTTGGGGTCGGCGCAGCATGTTTTTTTCTTCCATACATCTCTATCAGCCGTCATCTCTATGTTTACTTTCTTTCTATTCATATCATCTTTCACACAATCCATCCATATTTTCTTCGGTCTCCCTCTTTTCTTATAGCCATCAACATTCATACTTAAAACTTTCCTCGTAACATGCTCCCCATTCCTCTTCATCACATGTCCATACCATGATAGTTTGTTGCTACTTAACTTCTCTGTCACTGGCGCTACTTTCAGACTCCCTCTTACATATTCATTCCTTATCCTATCCATTCTCGTTATACCACACATTCCTCTTAACATTCTCATCTCAGCTGCATGCACTTGCCTTTCATTAATTCCTTTCGTAGCCCAACATTCCGATCCATACAGGACAGCAGGTCTTATCATGGTCTTATAGATTTTCCCCTTCAGTTTAAAAGGAATTCGGGAGTCACATGTAGTTCCCGTGACCTGCCGCCAAATCTAATAAATAAATAAAAGTTTAAAAAACTAAACCCTGATTCGATAATTTCTCACGGCCATCAAAGTACCAATTTATAAGTACCATTACAAGACACTTAAAAATCACGATCCTATAAAAATACCATCAAAAAGATTCACACGTTATCAATGACAAAATTAACCCTATCATCACTCACGGCTTTTTAAATACTGTGTAATGTTAATGTTTATCCCACTTGAGTCCGAGCGTGTCATATTTAGTGGCAAAAAGTACCGAATAAGTGCCTATTAGTGATGGCTTCAAGTGTTATTTTAGGTTTGCGGATTACAAATATTTTACGTTACAAAAAGTACGTAAAGTTCACACGGATTTTTTTAACTCTGAAAATACGAAATGGTGCGACCGTGCGTATGATTTTTATGTTGATCTCTGGGAATAAAAATGCACAACGACAATCTTACTATTATTGATATGAATGATACGGAATTAGCTACGAATACAAGGTGTTATTGAAATAACTAAAAATTTCTTAAGGGGTCAATGTACTCATCAGTATGAATAACTTTTACAATGGGACCAAACCTGAAATCACGAATAAAATCAACTGATCCCTCAGACCAAATTTACTTAGTCTGAGGCTGATCCCTTCATTTTGTCGATTCATGTCTCAGACTAAGTAATTTTGTTTTACTTGGTCTGAGATTCATGTCAACAAAAATTTAGAGGACAGCAATATTTTTTTCGCGGTTTTATATACCCTACATAATTCCTTTTGATAAAACTTACACGCGACGGCTAACTGTCAACGCTTGCCCCAACGTTCGGGCATTTTCCCAATCAACACGTGTGGAGCCGGGGTTAGGCTCAATTATTTATCTCCAATACTTATTACGAGGCGTATAGTTTGTCAAAGGACCGAAGAGGCGAAGACGTATGTATCTATACAATGTGTATCAGAAATGGGTGATCGTTTTTGGATAGCTCACTCAGAGAATGCTACCGAACAACTTTTAATATGGAGTCAATCCTGAAATCGAGAAAAATAATCAGGCCTTCCATATGTTTCAGTAGAGAGGTATTCTACATTTCTATGAAACAACAGTTATTTTATCACGATTTCAGAGTTTTCGCCACATCAAAAGTTGTTCTATGCTATGCTTATAAATCCTGCCAGATAACGACAAATCAGATAATTTACCAGGACAACACGTAGGAAGGGTAAGTGTAAACAAGCGTGTAATAATAACACACACACGGCACGTGCCTTGGGCTACCAACAGTTGCCAAGTGTGACGTCACGCCGGTCACGTGACGGACACACAACGACACGTGTGACGTATCAACTGGTATGATACCCAGATTGGGCTCAATTAGCTTATTTGAGTAGTGATTTATGGTATAATAAATAAAAAATAGGGTCTTGCGAGTTATGTAGCAGAAAAGTCTTGGTCAAGCTTTTTAAACGTCAAATTCTTCTCCCTCACGATTTTCCTGGTGGGCCAAATTTCCTGAAGGTGTCTTAAAGACCACCAAAATAAAAACTCCGGAAACTAGTTTAACGAAACCAAGGTTTAATAACTAACTAATCTTAACTTCCAAGCCTTATGAAAGGCACATATTATTGTGTATTTTGATGTCTTCCAGTTTCTGTTTGGTCATTTTAAACTGTTTTAAACTGAATTTATGTTCTTCTAAGCCTATTAGTCCGGGGAATTTACGAGAATATTTTAGTTAGCTGGACATAATTAATATTATTAATTTATTATGTGTGTAGGTACCTGTTAAAGCATCATTATTGAGTAAGAAACTGGGTGTCGCAAATAAATGCATGCCCCTTTTTTTTGTTTAAAGACAAGTTTTTTTTTTGTTATTTATTTATATGGTCTATTTAAATGATAATAATCAAACTAAAATGGCTGTTGGCAAAAAACTAAGCATCTTTTCATTACACTTTAACACCCACGGCACGTGTCTTACAAGTGTAAAAGCGTGCCGTTCTCGTGCCGGTCGCGTGCCGGGCGGTATGGTTATCATAAAATGTTTATAATACGCAGATTGCCGATCATTAGGTGTTTTATTAAATAATTAAGTAATAGGGTACAAGTGACCAAAAGAGCGGATTTATTAACAATTTTTGTGATAGAAACAGATGGGTTAATAAATTAAATGAAATCAAAACAGTTTATTTGTCAAACATAGGTAGGTTTACGTATTATTGTATAGATTTAATTAGTGTGCTATGTTTTTAATTTATCATCATCTTATCCTCCGCGCCTTTTCCCAATTATATTGGGGTTGGCTTCCAGTCTAACCAGATGCGGCTGAACATCAGTATTTTACACGGAGCGACTGCCATCAGACCCCCGCAACCGGTTACTGGGCATAACCTACATTCGGATGTTAGACCAGTTGTCTGACTTTCAAGCTTCTGACTCACCGTAATGACTGCCATAGATATATTCGTATGACAACCGAGACCAACAGCTTAACGTGCTCTCCGAGGCACGGAGGGGTCTCGATGTGTAACAAAATGGTCACCCATCCACAGACTGACCTAAGCAAGCGCCGCTTAACCTTGCAGATCGTACAATCTACGTGGTTGCTACTTTGCCACGAACCCCCGAGACATACAAATATAATTGTGTAATAATAATATACCAACCATTATTTTTGAGTTCAACATCAACAGCAGAAGGTTCAACAATTAACTCAGCCTATTGCAGTCCAGTGCTGGACATAGGCCTTTCCCAAGTTGCGCCACAACACTCGGTCCTCTGCCTTCCGCATCCAGTCACCCCCAGCTACCTTTTTCAGGTCATCGGTCCACCAGGCTGGGTGGCGACCTATGGTGCATTTTCCAATTCGTGGTCTCCACCCAAGGACTCGTCTGCTTCAACAGCCATCAGTCCTTCGGCAGAAATGGCCAGCCCACTGCCACCTCAGCTCACTGATCCTACAAGCTATGTCGGTCACTCCGGTTCTTCTCCAAATCTCGTTACGCATTTTATCCTTCGAAGCAACACTAAGCATAGCTCGCTCCACAGCTCACTGAGCGACTTTGAATTTGTGGACTAGCCAACCCAACTGCCAGTGTGATCTCGGCCACAGAAATAGATAAAATGGCCAAGTGGGTAGGGCGCGCGTGCCAACACTCTGTACCATAGTGCAGTGCATTTCAAAGCCTTTCTCAGTACGCCTTATGACTCGTTTCTGTAAATACTGTAACAAAAACCCGCAAAAATACCTTTTTGTGCTGTTTCTAACTACAAAAACAAAAGCTGTAAAGTACATTTGATCATCATCCTCCTGCCCTTATCCCAATTTATTTGGGGTCGGCGCAGCATGTTTTTTTCTTCCATACATCTCTATCAGCCGTCATCTCTGTGTTTACTTTCTTTCTATTCATATCATCTTTCACACAATCCATCCATATTTTCTTCGGTCTCCCTCTTTTCTTATAGCCATCAACATTCATACTTAAAACTTTCCTCGTAACATGCTCCTCATTCCTCCTCATCACATGTCCATACCATGATAGTCTGTTGATACTTAACTTCTCTGTCACTGGCGCTACTTTCAGACTCCCTCTTACATATTCATTCCTTATCCTATCCATTCTCGTTACACCACACATTCCTCTTAACATTCTCATCTCAGCTGCATGCACTTGCCTTTCATTAATTCCTTTCGTAGCCCAACATTCCGATCCATACAGGACAGCAGGTCTGTAAAGTACATTTGATAAAAATTATTTTTAAAAAATTAATGACGTCAATAATATATGTAAGGCGTAGTTTGTTCGAAAGTTGCAACGAATAAATCACAAGTAAAATTGTGATTACAACCATTCTATCTATTCCTGTGCTCTCGGCACTGTAAATCATGTCATGATAGGGATGATGCACTTGTTTCAACAATGTGTGACATTAAAATAAAATTCTTTTTTTAAAGAAACTGTTCTCAGAATAAAAATGTCCACTGCTGATAAATAACCATTGAAACGAGAGGTACCTACGTGAAAAATCACAACAGTGGGCCTAGTACGAGTTTCACACTTACGAATACTTTCATCGTTTTCGTCGACTTTCATTCATAAATCAATAGCGCCCCTGGCGGATACGAGGAGGAACTACAGATTTATTAATGAAAGTCGACGAATACTTTGAAAGTATTCGTAAGTGTCAAACTCGTACTAGGCCCCCAGCTGTATTCAGAGACATTTATATTTTCTGCAAAATATTTGAATTTTGCTGAATTTTGTTTCTCATTGTACTTTAATTGGTGAGTTGAGAATCTGGTGAGTTAAGAATCTGGTGAGTTGAGAAAATGGTAAGTTGAGAATATGGTAAGGTGAGAATATGGTAAGGTGAGAAACTGGTAAATTGAGAACCTGTTGAACTGCTCATATGCCGTTATAGTAACTACGAATAAAAAAACAGACACAATGCCGCTGATTTGTCCTTTTCAAATCCCTCTCGCTTATTCCCTATGAGGGTTGGATATACATACGTAAGGCCCAAACACACTAACAAGCATTAAATTAAAACAAATAAATAAACATTAGATAAAGTCTGCGGCTCCACTCCCACGCATGTCAAATTTACCAATAACACGCCGATGTCATGCTTGTCATTACTTAATTGGAGCTACGAGCTACTGGTCTGGAATTAAATAGGAATTTAAGGAAAAGGGATTCACTGTTATTTTTATTTTTTTTCCTGTAGCTATTAGTTTTATTTTATTTTATTTTGGACAGTTTCTTTATAATGTTAATGTGTAGGTAAGTTTGTAAATATTATTTTTAATTAATACATATTTAGATTATTATGTTTATAATTGGGCACAAACACAATAAAAGAGAAATTAAATGTTTCACAGTTCCATACAGCTTTGGTCAAGTACCTACACGAAACATGAAAAAATATAGAACGAACGAATGATTTTTTGCTAACTCAAATCATAACTTTAGGGTTGTTCAAATTGATGAGTACCTATTTATTATTGAATTAAAAATAACCTAGTATATCACACACGTGAATCATATTCCCATAAATTCCTATTTAATTCCAGACATAATCTTTATAATGAATAAAAAATAACCCTGTATTTAATACTTTCTTAGCGACAGCACAGAAATAATAGTACCTGTAGTGAAAGTGGAGTAGTCCGCATTTTAAGATTAGATAAGTTGTTGTTTTTTTTTTTTAAGTTTTATGGCCTGGTTGCTAGGACCTTTAAGCCAAGTCTTTTTTTTTGGGCACAACATTTTAACACAATATGAATAGAATATGTACACTATTTGTTAAATTTTTTGGATAGTACTTTTAACATATTTGTAAAGTGGTTTAAAACAGTTCAAATCTTTTAATAAATGTTTAAGCGACGGCGGGCGGGAAGAACTATTTTCACTTAAGTTTTCTAGCACATCACTAAGATCACTGGCTAAACTGAGCACAATAATGTTGCCAATTAAATTAATTAATATTTTATTATTATTATTCTCCCAACTAGTTAAATAATTTTACAAAAACACCATGCTTTCCTAGTTTTACTAGATCTGCTAAGTGAGACCGCGTAAGGAGACCACTTTTACCTCCATTTTATTCCATGTTTCCGCGTTTTAACGTAAATAAATGTATTGTATGTAAGTAGTTAAATACTTGTAAACCAAGTAGGAAGAAGCGTCATCGGCGCAAGAACAGAAATCTATGTATTTCTGTGGGCGCAAGAGTGTTGGCCTCTACGGTGCGGTCGCAAACCGTCACGTCAGGTTGCGTAGCATCTTGGCTACGAACTGAGAAAATCATTGTAACTAGCCTTTGCTACGAACATTACTTCTGTTTGTGAGAGACCTACGATTCGTATTGTGTAGAATGGAGAACTTGAAAATGTGTTATCCGATAACTCTGTTTACTTACACAGAAAATAAAAGAATCATAAGTTTCCTACCTTACATACCAATTATTTTACCGCATTAGCGCGAGAACGCAAGTGAAGAATTGTAGAAAGAAAACTCCGCTACGAGCACGATTCAAACCACCAACAAAGACAGGTAATACCTGGCTGAAATAAAACGGTAAACGTTATATTAAAAATAAACAAGACAATAAAAAATGTTAAGTACCCTTTTTGGACTCCAAAAATGTCTTTGAAAGGTTTTATTTTCACATTTTGTAAGTTGTTCTTTTTGTCATTTCCAATTTTGGTAATATTTTATCATTTCATAGATTTTCTTTTATTATTACTTTTCAATCAAAATCCATGTAGTTACAGAGCAATCTGACCGATTGTCGCGGTGTCAAACCGTTTACCCTTATCGCTTCTATCCGACACCATGGAACACCATACAACGCCATAGCCCCATCTGTCGCGATGCATCGATGCACTGCGAACAATGGCGCCATTCATGAGGCGAATTTTTTATCAAAAAAATGGATTTTGGGCCAAAAAATTGTTTGTAGGGAAAGTAAGGGGAATATTAGTGTTGGATATTACAAAATGTAATTGGGTTATGTTGGCTACTGGCTAAGAAACAGCTTTTTGTGGAGATTAACTTGTTTTCTGATTGAAGTAAAAGAATCCAAATATAGCCAAATTTTTATTTTACGTAAATGGAACTCATATTTCGAGACTTTATAATTTTAATCAAGATAACATTAAATTTATTTAATGTAAGCGTCCAAGCAAAAAGTGGTTCAGTAATCGGCATTTAGTTTCCGAGATATTCACAGTTTTGTAAAATTGGGTGATAAAATAGTTTTTGCGATTTAAATTAATTATTATTTAATAATTATTTTATTATTATTTTTAACGCATTTACGTATGCGAAGCGTGAAGAAGTGTACACGGTAGCTTAGTGGCTAAAGCACTGGCGATGGCGTACTGAGTCAGGAGTTGCAGGTTCGAATCCTGGTCGTGAGCGACTTTTTTACACAATTTATTTCTTTATTATTTAATGCTGAATTATCTACAAATTCATATAGTAAATAACTTCATATGATGTAAATCTATGTAACAAACAAGTAGAACTGTTTTTTTTTTTAAATCAAACTTTAAAAATGCGTTTTCTCATAACTAGCAATATTTAAAAAAATTGCCTAATTTTTGGATTTTTTTAAAAATGTATTATCTAAATTCCGAATTTAGTCTCAACTCAATGACCCATTACTTGGACGCCCACAAATCATATTATTCTTACTTGCAGTGAACTTAATAAAAGTGTAGTATGTTGTCTTCTATTAACAAAACAGACACACACGCACGCACACACGCAGAAACACACATTCCAAACTTTCTTAAAAATACTAACAACTATAATAGTATGCACACACGTAGTAGTTATTCCATAATATTTGTATTTTTAACTGCCAGATTCCGCTCCTTACATCACCGAACCACCACCAGTAAATCACGAATAAAATAAAGTCAACTGAAGCTATTGTACCCGAACGGGCACCTGGCCCTATAACCCTGGTCCTACGGTCCATTGTATTGTGTGCACCCTCGCGCAGACCCTAGTGGTGCAGCCCTTAAGATTTAATTACCGACCTTTATGGTTACCGCTAGTGTTTACTTTTATTACTTGAGTTTAGATAGTTCGGATCTATCACAATTTTATGGATGTTTAAAATTTCTTGTTTGTCTTTAAATGCATTTCTGTCGCATCTAGTTCAATCGAAGTCTCAGCCTCGCTTAGACGAAGACCATGTACATATTCGATTTGCTTTCTTCGCTTTGTGTACAGTATTTTTACTCTGTTGGACACTACAACTTGACTTCATTTATTTATTTATTACATAGGTACTTTCTTCTTTCTTTATTTTTTTTATTTTTTATTTTTAACTTACCTACAGCTACAATTACAGCAATTCCCAAATCGATAATGCTGTTACTGATCTGATAGCTTATTACTAAATTAAATGTGGCCAAATAATTACATACTAAAAATTTATATAAATTATTGCGAAGCCAACCCCAAAATATTTGAAAAGTGGCTCAGAGGATGAATAAAAATCCATCACACCATCCACACTGTCCAGTATAGCGCGTCAAAGACGTCACGCATTTGAACTCCAGTCCTTGGTTTACTAATTATAAAAACCACAATCACAAACAGTAACCAATCACAAACAGTAACGTGCCACCCACATTTCGAGAAATCCTAAAAAATTGGGTCTAATAAACTTTGTAGCTGCTATAGTTAATCTCTAGGAGCTACAAAGTTAATTAGAACGCTTAAAGCCATGTTCATTTCATAATGTGTCAGTGCTTGCCATATAAGTGATATTTCCTCAATTGCAGAGTTATGTCCGAAGTTGAAAGCTCTTCATATGGAGTCAGTAATTATTACATGTATGTAATTAGAGTCATAAGTCAGTGTTCATATGTTCTCGTTTAAGAAATTGCTCATAAACTATTTCTTACATTTTTAGAAACATATTACAAAATTGTATATTTTACAATTTATTTGATTAATACCTTTGTTTCGGTTTAACGTCTTCATCAACTCATTGATTATCCCCCAGTTTCTGGAAGGCTGATCAATTACATCTATTGTCAAATCTAATGTCAGCTCCTGTGATTGGTCCGCAAAAATACTAACAACCAATCACATCGCTTGACCTGAAATTTGATAGTCGATTAGTTAATTTTTGTGTTGATCAGCCTTTCGGAAACTGGGGTTAAGTTTTTTTGTTTTAGAATCGACGCAAAATAGTATGAATTGCTTTTTTCGATTTGTTTTGTCTTGTAAAAAATTCTTCAATAGTTAAGGTGATCTGTTTCCATGTCACCCACTTTATATAGGGTGTTTATCCACGTGAAAACTCAATGTGACATGTGAGGAAAATTTTCCATAACCTTACGCTCTTAGGTTTAATTTGTATCCTGAGAATATTATCAGTCTGAATATTAATGAGCTCTCTCCCGGTATAAAAGCGTGGTTTTACTGAGCATCAGTACATTCGAACCACATTCGTGGTACAGTAGCCTCCTTACACCATACATCAAACAAACCCTTTGGGTCAATTATTTAACGGTAGTTCAAGATTCAACAGAAAACAGTCATCATGAAATTGTTTTTGGTCCTTGTTCTGGTTATGGCTTGCGCTTGGTGCTCTGAGGCGCAGAAAGCAAGGTTTTACTGTGGACGACAGCTTTCGGAAATGCTGGCGAACCTCTGCTGGAGTTCTGAGGAAGTAAAGCGCGATGCTGGTTGGTGGGGGTCAGCGAACGCTGTGCGGGCCTTGGGTGGCACACGCGGTAAGCGCGGCCCCGTCGACGAGTGCTGCGAAAAGCCTTGCACTATCGATGAGCTGCTTTCTTACTGCTAGCGACGATACACCAGCATTTAATAACTTTGAATGATTGTAAAGATAATTATGTTGATTTAATAAATGATTGAGGTTACTAATTCTGTATTCTTTTTTATTCACCAATCAAGATATTAATTTTCATTCCTCGATCAGCTTCGTAATTTCACAAACGCAAATATTATAACAATTTTTTCCTATTTATATGTTCTAATTTGCAAAAGTCCCTCCTCGATAAGCTTCATAATTTCACAAATTCAAATATTATAACTACTTTTTCCTATTTATATGTTCTAATTTGCAAAAGTCCCTCCTCAAAAAGCTTCATAATTTCACAAATTCAAATATTATAATTACTTTTTCCTATTTATATGTTCTAATTTGCAAAAGTCCTTTAATGAAAGTTGTTTGCTATGGCGGCGGTAAACATATCACCTTACTTATCTTAAGCCTTATACTATTCACAAATTCTCGCTTACATTTACTTACTGTAGGTACTTCTACTATTTGGTCATTATCAATTATTGTAAAACGTAACAAAATCTGCAGTACATTTTGATCCCCAAATCCCCCAGGAATGATCATGAATATCAAACGGGAATCGCATGTCCCTAGTTATCTGATCCGGATTAAACCGGTAAAAAGCGGTCATTATTCCGCCTCCGTGGATGAAATGGGATTTTTTATTTGAGCCACACCTCGGGCTATTGTATGAGGATTGTCATTGGGCTGGAAAATTTTATTCTTTTTTGGAAGACTATATAGATTCTTTTGTTTTTATTTGAAAATGAACACCTATTCAGATTGATATATTTAATTAGGACAAAAATTTATCGTACAATGTTCATACAGCATGGTTAAATAGTTTTCACAAACACTATAGGGCTCTTACGGGTTTTGATTTAATTATTAAGCCTGCTATATTTCTGATACTAAGAAAATACATAAGTATAGTATAGTTTGTAACATATTAAATTAAACTTCAATTCTGAATCGTCGGGTTCCCCGTTCTAGTAGTTAGCGTGTCCTGTGACACGTAGGCCTCTTCCATCTACTTCCATGCTATCCTGTTGTTTGATTTTCTTAAGCAGGTTGCACCTCCGACTTAATTTTTTGTTTTTTATAGTATAGGATGGCGAAACGAGCAAACCTGATGTTAACCTTTGCCCAAAACAACTTCAATACCACCTAGTCTGTTGCCTAGATGGTACCGCAAGTCGGTTAGCCAAACTGAGACATGAAGATGGAAAGTCCCATGTGATTGTAATGTTTATTTATTTAGTATTTCTTTATGTCATCTGTCCATCTCTTTACTTGTCTTCCTCTTTTTAACCGACGAAAAAAAGGAGGAGGTTCTCAATTCGGCGCGTATTTTTTTATATATATATGACCACGCATAACTTCTTACAGAGTGGTCCGATTTTGATGATTCTTTTTTTATTGGATAGGGTATGATTGATGTTACGTTGTTTTTATTATTTATTTAAAGTCATTTAATGATCTTCGTTGATTGTTTGTTTGGCGTCGACTCATAATTAGTTAGTTTTCGCTTTTCAGTTTCTGTTTTCGTCGGTTCAATTTTTTGTTAATTTTTTTTATCCTTTTGCCATCTCGTGGTTGCCATTCTGTTATAACTTTTGTCCATTTTACCTTGCTGTCTTTTGTCATGTGCCCAGTCAATCGCCACTTAATTTGCCTAACTTTCTTTATTACATCTTGCACTTTTGTTATTACTCTTATGGGTTTTGATATAAAAACCATTAATTATCATTTTTCACTATCTCCTTTTGTCATTGTAGCAATTTCACACCAATCTATTGCTAAAATCCACATCATACAAATTACCCGTCAATGGCTGGGTACAGCCGGCACCATTACGACCTCTTCTTCTTGACCGCTGCCTCACTGCGAAGGATCGTGACACCGTTTAAACTTTGTCAACTGTCTGCCTCCATTTGTTTCGATCAGCCGCTTGGTGGAGTGAGGTGCTGACGAGCATCTCCAGTTGGTCGGATATCTGATCCGTCCAACGCTTGGGGCTAGGTCTAGGTCTTTTTCTTTCTACTTTCCCTGTCACTATCAGCCGTTCCAGGTTATCGGTACTTCTGGCAATGTGTCCCAAATATCGCACTATGCGCTGCCTGAGGTTGAAGACAGGCATTGAACGCGTTCAATTTTTAATTCTTTTAGAATTGGGACATTTGTGTGTTGGGCTGTCCACGGTATTCTTAACAAGCGACGCTAGCACCACATTTTCCATTACTTCCATTAATAATTTAATCACGTCCGTATTTTATTTAGATAGAAAAAGTACGGATGCTATTCGCCTTTTGGTGCTCTACGTAAATTATGCTTCTTACATACATATAGCACAAGCTCTGCTTAGTTTGGGACTTGGTGCTGTGCAAAAATGTCCCAAAAATATTTATTTTATTTATATATAACATCACGCCTGTATTCCCCGAAGGGGTAGGCAGAGGTGTAAGTACACCCACATTTCGCCAGTTATGTTATAAGTCCCATGTAATAGAGGGCGAGTCT
Organism: Asteroscopus sphinx; assembly: GCA_949699075.1. Lineage (NCBI taxonomy): Eukaryota > Metazoa > Arthropoda > Insecta > Lepidoptera > Noctuidae > Asteroscopus > Asteroscopus sphinx. The sequence continues at coordinate 2,384,788 of OX453006.1, forward strand.
AGTGCCATTTATCATTTCAGTTGAAATACGTCTACAGGCCTCCCACAAAAAGTATAATAATGGATTCAGGATGTTGTTAGGGTTGCCCCGCTTCTGTAGTGCATCTAACATGTTTGCGGAGGCGCGGGTTGATGGCTTCCATGCTATTATGCGCAAACGAACCGCCTCCCTGCTAAGCAGAGTGCAGGGCAGTACTAATAGCATCCTGCAAGTTATTGCAGGTAAAGTGGACTCCACAATAATGAAGACTTTCATTCGGGTTATGATCAGATAGTTTTATATTAGCTGTCTGACCGGGGCTCGAATGAAATGTCTTATTCCTCTCTCCTACCAAACTTTGCTGTGCCCGACAGGGTCCATATTTAGATCTTATTATTAAGCCTACCACCTGTTTATATTAAATACAATATGGAATGCAATAAAGAATTGAGTATTGAGTATTTAATTTATGTACATTTAACCATTATATAATAATACCTACTAACATGGTTTTTAAGAAAATTGTTACTAAAATAAATCGAGATTCTCCGAATAAATAAACGAATTGAATTGAAAAAGGGGAGATACCTATGCCATAATCACAAAGGCGGGTAGGCAAACGCAGTTGGTGGCCTATTGCCATTATATAACAGCGGGCACAAATTCAGACTTAAAAAAATATGCTGTTTGTTACAACAAAACAGTAATTTTCTACGAAAAGCACCAATCTGAATAGCACTAACAGAAAAAAAGCTGAGGCACTTACTCAAAACAAGTTTGAAAACAACTGTTCCTTAAAATCATTAAATTACATCCATGTTCTGTTAACACATTCTGTAGGTTCGTTACATAAATCCACATTGGTCCTTTTAAGATGATATCTCAGCACATTAGCGATAATCCTAGAGATAAGAATCAGGTTTCACAATAATATCATTTACTTTGATCTACCCCTGCGGGAGCAAATAACTGTCACCCAACGAACAGGGGGACCTGTTCGTTGGGTGACAGTTATTTGTCAAACTTGACGGGGTTTTTTTTTTCATTCTGATAATATTTGTTTGACTTACCAAGGAGGTTGGTTCATTTTGAGATTTAATATGATACATTTATTTTTGTATAAAACCACAGATTTCCATCAGAACTATCAGAAGTAGGTGCTCTAAGTTTCCTAGTAGGAAGCGGAGAAACTAAAGAATGTCGTGCAGGGTCTACCTGATGCACAGAAACTTATAGGCCTTAAAACGATTCATAGCTTTAATCCTATTTTTTGTTAATTCCCAAACTACAGCTTTTCCATAACGTTCAATACCTAATAGACCACAGAAATAGATAGAATGGAAAAGTGGGCAGGGCGCGCGTGCCAACACAGCACCATAGTGCAGTGCATTTCAAAGCCTTTCTCAGTACGTCTTATGACTTGTTTCCGTAAATACTGTAATAAATGCCTTATAGTGCTGTTTCTAACTGAAGAAACAAAAGCTGTAAAGTATATTTGATTAAAGCTAATTTTTTAAAATTAATGACGTCATTAACACCCCCACACACACACTCACACACACCTACTCTTAAATTATATTGCTTTATTTGTTTTGGGTATTTATATAATGATTATTCATTGAATGCTTTTGCTGGCTTGGCACCCGCTCGTCACTTGGGGTTGACACTGAAAATCAGCGCTGTGTTGTGACTCACGTTACAACACAGCATCGTGCTGAGTGTCGACCTCTTTGCCGCAGTTACGACATGCAAAGTTGGTCTTGGTATGATATTACAACTACGTAGGTATCTGTACTGTAATTCCTAAAATGTATCATGTAATGAACTTATTTTTTATGTGTACACACGGCTACACATTAAGCTAAAAAACCAGTAAAGGCTGACCTCGCGTTGTAAGGAAAACCTATACAATGCGAGGTCAGCTTATACTGGAAATGTACAGCTTGATGTGTAGCCGTGTGTACCTACCGCATGTCGTCTTGTTGGGACAATAAATCATTTTTATTTCTTTCTTTTCTTTCATTAAGTAAGGCGTAGTTTGTTCGAAAGTTGCCACGCAAAAATCGCAAGTAAAATTGTGATTACAACCATTCTAGATTTTCTGTGCTTCTACTCTATCTATTTCTGTGGCTTTTCCATAACGTTCAGTACCTAGACTATAAAAAAAACAGAATAAACCACAAACTTGTCCCTTATTTTCACCACACGCATGCGAAACAAATCGATTACCACACTCCTTTTTATTTACCCACTACAACAATATCACGCAATTATATATTCAAAATAATGTTAACACTTGACAATAGTTTACATATGAATACGAAGGATTAACACGCGGTCGACTGCGACAGAGTTAGGTGTTAAAAAGACAATGATTTGATTTACTGAGGACTGTGGACACGGATTATGACAATTAATGTTTGGCGAGAACTTGGCTTGTGTTGTTACGGCTGATTTTATATGTAAATGAAGAAGTAGGTATTTATTTACAATGTGCGCCTAAAAAACTGAACGGGTTGCTTTTAACGTAACATCCCCAATTCATCATCATCATCATCATTTCAGCCGAAAGACGTCCACTGCTGGACATAGGCCTCCCCCAAGCATCGCCACAACGACCGGTCCTGTGCCTTCCGCATCCAGCGGATTCCCGCGACCTTCACCAGGTCGTCGGTCCACCTTGTGGGGGCCTACCCACGCTGCGCCTTCCAGTACGCGGTCGCCACTCCAGAACTTTACTGCCCCATCGGCCATCCGTTCTGCGAGCAATGTGCCCCGCCCACTGCCACTTAAGTTTGGCAATTCTTCGGGCTATGTCGGTTACTTTCGTTCTCCTGCGAATCTCCTCATTTCTGATTCGATCACGCAGGGACACTCCGAGCATAGCCCTCTCCATTGCCCTTTGAGTGACTTTGAGCCTTCTTGACATCCCCAATTATCGACACTTTATGGGACGATCACAAGTATTTTTTTAAATACATTGGTTTCGTGATGATTTTTGACGTCTTTGCTATGTAACAGTTCAATGTTTATTAGATAATATTTAACCGTATACCAAATTATAATTTTGCTCTTATTTTCTTAAGTTGGTTGTTTTTTGTCGAACGATGGGGCACTGTCGGTAACTGGGGCGATTATCGTTTCACAGAGGTGTAGATCTATTTGATGTATTAGGTTTGCAAACATGTTGAAGGCTTACTCGATGAAAAGTGGTTACCGGACTTACCCGATCCGCCTTTACACCCCTAAGTATACCGCAAAACTTCAAAGGTAGTATTTGCTCATCGTGTATACCATAGCTGGATACCTCGATATAAATTGAAACGGTAGATTTTTTCACGATTTAAAAATTGAGTTGATTATAAATACCAATAACACTAAAAAGTTTGCTGATACGTTTCCAAACTTGAAAAGTCTCACGTGCCTTTATTTCATGTTTTTTTTTCATCTACTTTCTTGATCTCACTGCCGGTGGATTCGTAAGTTATAAAAGTGATTATTCAATTAAGAAGTGTCATCCTATCCTATCCTAGGATCAGTAAGCTGAAGTGGCAGTGGACTGGCCATGTCTGTCTGGAGCAGACGAGTCCTTGAGTGGAGACCGCGAATCGACAAACGCAGCATAGGGCGCCCCCCAGCCAGGTGGAACGACGACCTGAAGAACGTGGCTGGGGGGGACTGGATGCGGAAGGCAGAGGACCAAGAGTTGTGGCGTAACTTGGGAGAGGCTTATGTCCAGCAGTGGACTGCGATAGGCTGAGTTGATGATGATGAATCCTATCCTACTTCCTACTTATATTATAAATGTGAAAGTTTGTGAAGATGTTTGGATGTTTGGATGTTTGTTACTGCTGCAAGGACTGAACGGATTTGGATTAAAATAGGCACACAGATAGTACATAATCCGGATTAACATAGAGGCTACATTTTTTCCCTGGAAGATAAACAGTTTCCGAAGGATGCGCGATAAACTACATCCACGAGGGCGAAGCCGCGAGCATAAGCTAGTAGTGTTAATAAAAATGCTACGATGGTCAATTGGTTAGAAGATCACTCTGAATAAGACGATGATTTGGTCGATGAATGAGAAAATAAGAATGCATCTTCTTATTAAAAGCTAGCAAGGGTTGGGGGGGACTGTATGCGGAAGACAGAGGACTGAGTGATGTGGCGCAACTTGGGAGAGGCCTATGTCCAGCAGTGGACTGCGATAGGCTGAATTGATTGAAGGGTTTTACAAGCATTTCTCAGAAACAATCTGATACCTAATGCCTAGTAAAATCAGATGTTCATACTTTTCATAGATAGATAGATAGAATATACTTTATTGTACACCATGAAAATAGTAGGAAACAGGAACAACGTATCAATTATGGGTACATGGGCGGTCTTATCGCTAAAAGCGATATCTTCCAGACAACCTTTGTATGGACAATGAAGACTATCTATCTAGATAATGGGGGCAGTCCGTGGCGTACTACTGCATGTTAATAAACTAAAATAAATAAATAGCACAAAATATATTTCACACATTTTTTAGGTATCATAAATATATATAATATATTTAAATAATCTTTTTTTGAGGTGTGTCAGGATCGTAGCAGGTGGAAATCCATAGTCTCTGCCTACCCCAATGGGAAACAGGCGTGATAATATGTATGTATGTATGTAAATAATCTTACAATTTCGTTTTTTTTTGTTTTTTCTGCCTACCCCTTCGGGAAATACAGGCGTGATGTTATGTTACGTTGTGTTACAATTTAGAATAGAGATTGGATACATAGGCAATGTCTTAATGAATTACAATCTCTTTGCAAAGGTAGTATTCTTTATTTAACTACTTTTTTGAGCTCGCCGTATAGACACAGGTAACTCATTTCACAGACGCACAGCCTGAACAGTAAAAGATTTATCATAAAATTTTGTAGAATGCATTGGCATCTGAATGATCATCCGATGAACTTAAGTGTCGTGTAAAAAAAAATTGCAAACTTTAAGAAAGATCCATGGAGCTTAGGACGGTGACAACAAGCATAACAAGCTTCTTGAAGACTATTTCTGTAAATCTAAACACGTTTCATTCACAGAAACTAATGAAAATACCAAAACTAATGCCGGTTAACGAGCACAAAAATGCAAATCAACTTACGACATCCACACAAGAGGGGTGAACACCAAGCTCCCCGCCCCATTCACCCCATCCCCTGTGCCTAACAGCGGCCACCCTATCTTAGTGCCCTACTTGTGACGTACTTGCCACCCTCGATTTTAAAAGCTGGTACTTATTTTTGGAGAACAAGGCTGGTTATGAATTTTGAGATACTATGTCGAAGAATTTAAAGTTAGCAAAACTGGAAGCATAAAAATGTTAGAATAGGACCATTTGGCCCATTTCGCCTATAGTTTGATGAGTAAAGTTGCAATACTAATTATTCAACTAGCTCTAGGAACGTTGAAAGCCGGCTTCTTAGACCACCTTATTACAAAATCGGGCTTAGCAATAGGTTTATCCTAAGCCAGACATAAAAGCCTTTATGGAGTTTGACGTTAGACCTGGGTCTAAAACTGGTCTGAACTTTTGCAATAAGGGGATTAATTCTCACCTTATTTTGTTTTGTTTAAAAATTTTGCATATCTGCATGACCCTAAAGTTGACTGAGAGAGAATGCCTTTTAGGCATTAAATCCGCCTATTGTATTTATTTGTATAAAGTTAAAATCTATACTATAATAAAATTGTAAAGGTCGAAAAGTCTGTACATTGAGTTTTTTTTCGCGAAAACCGGCTAGGGGACTAGAAATAAGCAATAGAACACGAATCAATCGTTTTTAAAATTTATGTCTGTCTATCTGTTTGTTACCTCATCACGTGAAAACAGCTGAACGGATCGTAATGAAACTTAGCATTTGTATTGGTATTAGTCTAACTTAAAATATAGGGTATGTTTTATCTGAATCGGTTCAGTAGATCCAGTGATACAGCTTGACCCCTCTATTGTATTAAGTTGCATACAAAGTAGAGGTCATGATTGTTGGTTACTTGCAGGTTCCTAAAAATACAACTAGATTCTATTAATATTATAGAAAATATAGAATAAAATAACATAGTCAGCCCATCACTGTCTCGCTGCTGGGCATGGGCCTCTTCTTGGAATGAGAAGAGTTAAGGAACTGGATATTGTTGGTGTAATAGATTATCATAACATAATCAGCCCATTACCTACTGCCCTACTGCTGGGCACGGACCTCTTCTTGGAACGAGAAGAGTTAAGAAACTAGAAAATATAGAATAACATAACGTAGTCAACCCATTACTGTCCCACTGCTGGGTATGGCCCTCTTCTCAAAATGAGAAGAGTTAATGACCTGGATATTGTTAGTATTATAGAATAACATAACATTATCAGCCCATTACAGTCCCACTGCTGGACACGGGCCTCTTCTCAGAATAAGAAGAGATGTGGTTAGTGTTATATAATAACTTAACATAATCAGCCCAATTACTTCCCACTGCTGGGCACGAGCGTCTTCTCAGAATGAGGGAGTTTAGGGCTAATTCCATGAAATTCCATCACCTTAGCCGGTTGGTTGTAAAAACAAAATATAGTATGGTCGGTAAATAGTGTAATCGTCTGTGTAGGCGCTTATACAACGTGTCCCAGAAATCAACGTCAAGCCGAAAACGGGCAATAGGCCAAGTCGTGACAGTCATTAGAAAAATATAAAAAAAAATCTTGGTCATGTACTTTTCAAATTTTATGGATTCAAAAATAAATCTCAAAAAGTGATACCCTGTGATGATTTTTCAAGTCCTGTGGCTACAAATATTAACTTTCCGTCAGTTTTTTTTCTGTGACGTATCCATGAATAATACTTCTGTAAATTACAGTTAAAAGTTAAAACATAACTACCTCATTTTTAAATAAAATGTTAGATTTTTGCCCAACATTGAATTCAAAATTATTACATCACCCAACTTTAACCGCGTGTAGTGTAAAAAAAAAGTACTACACTATTTTGGCAAGTAACTTTAAAAGATGGCGCGTTTAGTCTGGATTCCAAAATGGTATGCCACTTACTAATTGCTACTTCTTAATTGAGGAAAAAAAAAAATTGTTAGTTTTAGGTAAGTTTGAAATAAAATTCAGTTGTTGGATTTCTTTAGTTATAATTTTTATTAAATCAGATTTACAGAGTTTATATTAAATGCTCGAACTGTTTGCCTTCAGCTGCACATTAATAAATACTAGATGATCGGGATAACGCTCAGCATTTGGGTATCTCTTACGAGATAGATAGTGACGCTACTTTTATCTAAGAGCGAGACGGATTGACACATAATTTCGTCTGTGTGAGTGAAACAGATAGAGACGCCACTCTGGCGAAACAGGGATGCGTTAGGTGAATTGTGCAATACTGCAGCACGTTACGCTCTTTCGTTTTCTAAGCATCCTTTTGTATTTGTAGTGACTTCATACTTACAACTGTGGCTTTGTTTATTGGACTTCATTCGCATTGTGACTTTGATTTATCTGCACTGTTTCTGACGACCCCGGACTTGTTTTAATCGTAATCCCGTATTTTGTGTAGTTTGTTATCATGCCATCTCGATACACCGCACAGGAATACGCCAACATGCATCTCATTTATGGAGAATGCTTATGCAACGCCAATGCTGCAGCAAGAATGTATCGTAAGAGATATCCAAATGTGCAGCTGAAGGCAAACAGTTCGAACATTTAATATAAACTCGGTAAATCTGATTTAATAAAAATTATAACTAAAGAAATCCAACAACTGAATTTTATTTCAAACGCACCTAAAACTAACAAATTTTTTTTTTTCCTCAATTAAGAAGTAGCAATTAGTAAGTGGCATACCATTTTGGAATCCAGACTAAACGCGCCATCTTTTAAAGTTACTTGCCAAAATAGTGTAGTACTTTTTTTTTACACTACACGCGGTTAAAGTTGGGTGATGTAATAATTTTGAATTCAATGTTGGGCAAAAATCTAACATTTTATTTAAAAATGAGGTAGTTATGTTTTAACTTTTAACTGTAATTTACAGAAGGGTTATTCATGGTTACGTCACAGAAAAAAAACTGACGGAAAGTTAATATTTGTAGCCACAGGACTTGAAAAATCATCACAGGGTGTCACTTTTCGAGATTTTTTTTTGAATCCATAAAATTTGAAAAGTACATGACCAAAATTTTTTTTTATATTTTTCTAATGACTGTCACGACTTGGCCTATTGCTCGTTTTCGGCTTGACGTTGATTTCTGGGACACGTTGTATGTATATATTTGAAGACATTGTGTTCATAATTATGACACGATGTTATTTTCCGACATCCACGCGGACGGAGTCGCGGGCACAGCTAGTAAATAAATAAACTTACTGCAAGGATGCTGATGACGATGACAAATTTTTCAAATTTAATCCTTATTTATATTCAATCAATAAGTTCAATATCAAATAGGAAGACGATGACTACGATGATCCACGTGGATCCGCGTTATTAGAAATGGTGTTGTAGATATTGAAAGTGATGATAATTTGTAATCTCAATCATTTATTTACATCATCATATTACAAGCAGTCATGGCCATTAACAAAAAGTCTGATGTTTCGTCAATAACAATACGTAAGAAGTTCGTCAATGGTACAAGGTTTTTCACAGCACTCTTCGACGATGGGGCCACGCTTGCCGCGTGCGCCGCTTAGCGCCCGCGCTACATTCGCCGACCCCCACCAACCAGCATCGCGCTTCGCTTCCTCAGGGCCCCAGCAGAGATTCGCCAGCATTTGCGAAAGCTGTCGTCCGCAGTAGAACCTCGCACCTTTCTGCGCCTCACAGGACCAAGCGCACGCCACAACCAGAACAAGGACCAAACACAATTTCATGGTGACTGTGATTTGTTAGATCTTGTACTGTGTTGACTTATTGGCCCAGAAGGTTGTATATGATGTTGGAAGATGTAAGAAAGCTCCTGTATGACAAATGTTTATTGAATGTACTGATGCTCTGTAAACTTGAGCTTTTATAGGAAAATATCTCATCAATATGCAAACAAATAATGTTCTCAGGACCTAAGTGAAACCTAAATACGTAGGTTATGGAAATGTTTACCTCACTTGTCAACTTGATTTCATATGTGGATGAACCACTTATTGATAGTGGGTGGTTGATAAATACGGTAGAAAACGTTATTCAAAAGAGTCATATTTAGCATATTGAAGAAAGTCACTGTTCCGTTTACGTATACCTACTTAATTTGAAAATTGACTAGCGGACTGCTAAATTAAACAGTCGTCATTCGGTGATCTTGGCTGCAACACATACTTTACTTGCTAGGAGAATAAGTTGTCATTGAATAGTCTGGAAAGAAAACTGCTAGAAATAATCCTTAGTCAAAGATTAAACCTAAGAAAGTGTATGCTAAAACCCAAAACAAAAGGAATAGACACCAAACACAAATTGAAATAATTTTAATCTTATCATGCAACCTACTTAGGAAGGTTCAAAACTTTTTAAACATTCCAAACCTGGCATTCAAAATGTATCAACAAGCCATTACAAATTCGAACATGGAATTAAAATTAACAATAGATCCAAGCGGCCCATCAGACGGGCGCTGATTCGCATTTTTTTTCAAAATTTCAGTCCGCTTCAAAATTTTTGTAACGTAATAGTTTTTGTATATAGTTTTTTATATATATTTTCTCGTACAGGATCGTCAAAATTACCAGTATCTATCATGGTAAGTGAATTTGTATGTAAATCCTAGTTTTTAGACTTTGTGTGTGTGTCATCAGGTAACTTTATCGGTAGCATATTACTATAGTGTAGAGATATATTCCTGTAGTGTGTAGTGCACGTTGATGGTATACTTATTTTGGAGAAATTTTAAGAAATTGTATATAGACCTTTGATGTAGCTTCTCATGGTTTAGGATGGTTTAGGTGACACTCTAACCAACTTATGATCTAGTTAAAAAATAAAGTGAGTTTTAAAATATATAAGCGTTCATTTGGATTTAATTTCTCGTAAGTGCTTTATTTTTCATCTTCCAGAATTCTCAATTGACGGCCATTTTTCATGTTTTTTGTCATTGTCATCAGTTTTTTCTACTCACTACCTGTGATAGGCCTCCTTCAATTTCTGACATGGATCTTTATTGCAACTGATATCCAGTGTGACATTATTAGAGCATAAAATCTTGGCTTTGCATTGAAGATTATTTCGTTAATTATTTCTAACATGATACGCTGACCAAGGATTCAATAGGTGCTATGGAAACGCGCCAATTGCTTGCTAAAAATTAAATGTCAATAACGTGCTACCTATTTGTACGCGAGCAGAGGGAGTGCATATCAGTGCACGTCGGGCAGGCGGGAGTGCAGATGGGGGTGGCGTGCTGGCAGCTCTACTGCCTGGAGCACGGCATCCGTCCTGACGGGACCCTGCCGGCTTGCGAGCAAGACCCTAACGCAGCCGACTCCTGCTTCAATACGTTCTTTTCGGAAGCGGATCGAGGAAAAATGGTGCCGAGAGTTGTCATGGTGGATTTAGAGGCCACTGTTATTGGTAAGTCCCTATAATAGTAGAACAATTAAGATATTTTAGCTCTTGGCTGGACATCTGCGCTAGAAGCATGGCATCTGTTTCACTTCCAGCTGGACGCACCACGTGATGGTAAGGTTAATGCTTCACGAAACTGAATATTATAATTTTCCTTTTACAGCCCTTGACTTGTATAATAAACGATATGCCCGCTAAACTGCGTGAAGCACGCTGTGTCTTTACGAAGCCTGTTCAGTTAATACCTTTGCCAAGACTGCAATAGCACTGTATGTCATTTGAATACGTAGAAACATGATACAAAACCTCAAGTCATTCATTATCTTCCAGATGAAGTCCGTTCAGGTGAATACCGACAGTTGTACCACCCGGAGCAGCTGATCACGGGCAAGGAGGACGCGGCGAACAACTACGCGCGCGGTCACTACTCCACCGGCCGCGAGGTACTCGGCCCTGTCATGGAGAGAGTCAGGAAGCTGGCTGACCAGTGTACTGGTCTACAGGTGATTAATGGCATACTGTTCTGTGACTACGATGAAAACTTTTCGTTTATGTAATATGCAAATAATAGCAAATTGACTTTTTCTGAGGTGTGCTGGAAGCAAAACAATATCCCAAAGGACAACGATGAAATTCATTTTACAGTTATTATATATTATAGCTATTATTATATAATAGAGCTTTTATTATAATCACTCATCGTACGGTCGACCGAACGTCAGTGGTAACAATTTGACATTGACAGCGCCATTTTTTTATATTTTATTGTGTAGGATGGCAAAACAAGCTAAAGGCCCACCTGATGTTAAGCTGTTACCTTTGCCCATAACAACTGCTATATCACCCAGGCTACTGCCTAAATAGTACCGCAAGTCGGTTCGCCAAACTGAGACATGAAGATGGAAAGTCTGATGTGATTATAATTTCACCGGCACCCGTACCCTTCACGCCGAAACACAGCAATGCAAGTATCATTGTTTGGCGGTAGAAGTAGGTACGGTGGTAGTACTTCCCCGGACGAGCTCCTTTACAAGGAGCTCTACTACTACTAAAACTTTATTTCGTAAGAAGTAAGGGCTGTTTTCTAATTCAATTGTTACCACTGTCATGCAGTCGACTAGGCATATTCTGCGGGATTGATTTCGAAAAGTCCAAAAGGCATCAAATTTCTATTGGAATTAAGATTACCGAGACCGTTACCTCCTCGGACTGACTGCCTGCCGACTGCCTCGTTGGTCTAGTGGGTGCAAGCGCGACTGCTGAGCGTGGGGTCCTGGGTTCGGTTCCCGGGTCGGGCAAAGTATTATTGGGTTTTTTCATTAGGAAATTCTCAGTAGCAGCCCGGAGTCTGGATTTGTGCCCGGTCAATGGCAATAGGCTCGCCCCCTATTACATGGGACTATAACATAACTGGCGAAATGTGGGTGTACCATACACCTCTGCGTACCCCTTGGGGGAAATACAGGCGTGATGTTATGTTATGTTATGTTTGTTACCTCCTCTAGGGTTTCTTCGTGTTCCATTCGTTCGGCGGCGGTACAGGATCCGGATTCACATCACTGCTCATGGAGAAACTCTCAGATGAATTCGGCAAGAAGAGCAAACTGGAGTTTGCTATTTATCCAGCACCACAAGTAAGGATCTTCCATCTTTCAGTGTTCATGTTGCGCTGCCTACTAGTTTGTTATTGAAAACTTCTGCTATGTTGTTTAACCTCAGAAATATTGAGGCGAAAAAATTGTTTAGCTCATTAACGCCAAGTCATTGGACGCCAAGTCTTATTGTTTTGTTTTCGCCGACGAATGGAAGACGATTTTGTCGACTTGCTCCCATCTACCCCGGTGCCCCTGTCCCGTTACCGGGGCAGATAGGAAAAAGAGTTTAATCTGCCCCGGCAGCCACGGTGTTGGAATCTAACGGGGCGGATGACACAAATCAAGTGTCATCGACCCCGGCAATGACGTCTAACGGGGAGGATGGCACAGATCGAGTACCATTTGCCCCGGTACGGCTTATTACTTCAGTAAGTGCCTACTTACCTCACCGTCCGTTATCACAGAGGGAAACACTGATTTTACTGCGTTCATAGTCGGCCCGCAATCTCCAAAAAATATTTTACTTTAGACCACACCTCGGACACTCTATACAATATAAATGCTAGCACCACCTTCATACACAAGATTACGTCTGTATACAAACGCACACACACGTGTAGGTTAGGGATGCTCGCCGCCACTGCGGGAGCTGCCCAGAGGCACTGCCTCTATATCTGTATTGAGTGTCTGAGGTGTGGTCTAAAGGAAAAGATTTTTTTGTAGATGGAACTTTCAAAAGCTGTCCAGTTCCATTTGAGATTGCGGGCAGACTATGAACGCAGTAATATCAGTGTTTCCCTCTATGATAACGGACGGTGAGGTAAGTAGGCACTTACTGAAGTAATAAGCCCTACCGGGGCAAATGGTACTCGATCTGTGCCATCCTCCCCGTTAGACGTCATTGCCGGGGTCGATGACACTTTGATTTGTGTCATCCGCCCCGTTAGATTCCAACACCGTGGCTGCCGGGGCAGATGAAACTATTTTTCCTATCTGCCCCGGTAACGGGACAGGGGCTCCGGGGTAGATGGGAGCAAGTCATTTTGTCAGTATATCTGGAGTATTGCGAGATGAGTGTATGAAAGTATGTATTAATAATATTTCATATAATTATTTCAATATTTTTTCAATGTTTTTAACGTGTTTAATTTTTTGTAATTGGCATCCAGCGGTTTTAATTAAAGTAAATAAATAAATAAATAAAATAAAATAAATGTTTGTGGAGAATGATGCAGTCTGTAAGATATAGATTGTGTAAACATAATCCGTAAACGTAACAAACTGAAATTGCTTAATCATCCTCTTTGAGCTTCACGCTTTTTTGTGTTACACTTTATGATATAAGTGTGAGAATCGGTCGAGTCGGGGGAATACTATACTTGCTCACAGAGCTCTCGTTCTAACTTTAATACTTTTTTAAGGATTTCAAGAGATTTTAGGTGAAATTGGACAATGTATTATATTATTGTCATTTAGGGGTAACATTACGAATATTTAAACAAAGTTTTCATTTCTATACATGATTTGTACAGAAAGAAAAACAGAAATATATTTTTCTCTCTCCTTCTCCTTTCCCTCCTTGTAGGCATCAAACCAAGCCAAAAAATGTTGTTACCTTGAAGGATACTAAATTAATAATAGAATACATTTTTAAATTTCGTCTAAAATTCTTGATATCTTTATTAAATTACTAAAGCTAGAGCGAGACAGCTGTCAAATGTTAAAGGCTTCTTCAAGTGTATAATTTCCACCCAGGTGTCCACAGCAGTGGTCGAGCCTTACAACGCGGTGCTCACCACACACGCCACCATCGGCCACTCGGACTGCGCGTTTATGGTGGACAACGAGGCCATATACGACATCTGCAGGCGGAGACTGTCCATAGAGAGGCCGTCGTACGCCAATCTCAACCGGCTTATTTCACAAGTGAGTACTGAAATCAACGTAGAACGTAGCAGCCCTCAAGACGTACCTCAACGCACAGTTCATTTATTTACCTTGTGTATTAACTGAGGACCTATTATTATTATTATTAAGAGCCTGTACAGTCCCACTGCAGGGCAAAGGCCTCCCTACTCTCCTTCCACCTCTCTCTGTCTGTGGCTAATAAGGACCAGTCTTTTTGAAAGTTGTCCAGTTCATCCCGCCATCTCCGTCTGGGCCTGCCGCGTTGGCGTTTGCCATTTGTGGGGGCCCATTGGGTCGTACGTTTGGCCCATTGGTTGTCTGGCATGCGGCAGATGTGTCCAGCCCAGTTCCACTTCAGCATGGCAGCTTTCCGAGTGACATCAGTTATTTTTGTCCTGGAACGTATGATTGTATTCCTAATCCGGTCAACAAGGTTAATTTTTGTTTCTTATGTATCATAAGAACGTATTTACAAAAAAAAAAGTACATAAGTATTATATCCATTGTCTAGTACCCATAGTACAAGCTCTGCTTAGTTTGGGACTAGATGGTGTTGTGTAAAAATGTCCCAAAAAGTTTTATTTTATTTTTTTATTCCCAGAATACTCCGTTCCATTGCTCTCTGGCAAACCTCGAGTGTGGTCCTCTGTTGAATTGTCAAAGACCATGTTTGAGAACCATATGTGAGGATAGGAAAAATGCATACGTCCATGAGTCTCTTCTTAAGGGACAGAGGAAGATTACCCTTCATGAGTTCTTTCATGGCCCAATAGCTCTTCCAGGCATTTTCGATGCGTCTTGCAACTTCCTTATTTTGTCTTGCCTGGAAAGAGACTATTTGACCTGGATAGAGATCGAAGTACTCAACCTCCACACCCCCCCCCCACTGTGATTCTGCGATACGAACTGTTCGTCATCTAACTTGGTCTTTGACATGTTCATTTGAAGTCCGACCTCGAGGCTTGCTATGCTCAGATCTTGTAGCATCTGAGTCAACTCGGAAGCTGAAGCTGCGAAAAGGACAATATTATCGGCAAAGCGGAGATTGGACAATCTCCTATGTCCGACCATAATGCCCCTCTCCGCCCAGCCAACTGTCAGCTTTCTAAAGACTTCCTCCAGCACGGCTGTAAATAGCTTTGGAGATAGCGGGTCTCCCTGTTTGACTCCTTTATCAATGCGAAAAGACGGTCCCGTCATGGAACTGATTTTAACGGTCGCAGTGCTATTTTTATAAATATTTTGTAGAAGTTGGATGTATGTGCTGTCTATTTCGTGGTTATGTAATGCATTGAAAATTTAACTATGGCTGATGCTATCAAAGGCCTTCGAATAGTCAACAAATGCTATATAAAGTGGAAGTCGAAATTCTAAATGTTTTTCGATAATCTGGTTAATTGAATGGAGGTGGTCAGTAGTAGAAAGGCCGCGACGGAAGCCTGCCTGTTCGGGGGGCTGATGTTTATCAAGTGTTCCCGATATTCTGTTTTCGACCACCTTTATAAAAGCTTTATACAAGTGCGACACCAGACTAATGGGGCTATAATTGCTAATATCTGTTTTGTCACCCTTTTTATGCAAAAGAATAATCTGCGAGTGACAAAATCTGTGTGGTAGGTTACCGGTTTTTAAAATTTTGTTGAAAAAATTTGTAATAAATAAATAAATATCTTCGGGACATTTTTACACAGCACCATCTAGTCCCAAACTAAGCAGAGCTTGTGATATGGGTACTAGACAATGGATATAATACTTACATACTTTTTTTTTGTAAATACATACTTATAATACATAAGAAACACCCAGACCAATACAAACACTTATGTTCATCACACAAATATTTGTGTCCTGTGGGAATCGAACCCACGACCTCGTGATCAGAAGTCCGACGCTCGAACCACTAGACCACAGAGGTCGTTTTAATATGTGGAAGAAGGACTGGCTCTCCTATTATATATTTTTTTTTGAGGACCTATGAATTTTATTTTATTCATGAGTTGTTTTACAGATGAAGATGAAACTACAATACAGTCAGTCAGTACTTGTGAACTTTCATTTATATCCAAAGTTGTAGAACATTTGTAGCCTAAGGCCTCGTTTATAGACACGTGGTGCGTCAGGCGGTGCGTTGCGCGGGGCGATACGCGGTGCGTTGCGCGGGGCGATACGCGGTGCGTTGCGCGGGGCGATACGCGGGGCACAAGACAATACGAGATAATGTCTTTGCGCGAGACGTCACGCGGCTCTCCGTGCCGATACCAGGGACGGGGCCCGCGGCGATGCCCGCGGCGTCACACGCGCAAATACAAAAATATAGCAATCGCAGACTCCGCGCCGTGAGCAACGCTGCATATAAAATATGACTTCTCCGTGAACGCTCTCACATGGTCATACGTTTGAATTCTCCGCGCAACGCTACGCTCAGCGTACCACGTGTCCATAAACGAGCCCTAATTTTCTTCTTATCGGATCGTTTTACTGACTTATTTCACTCCCAGCCTTCCCTTAAACCATATTAGAACTTTCAATCTAACGTTAAGGCTTAAAAAACCTTTGATCAAAGAAAGGGATAAGGATGAATCTTGAAGTCTGTTCTGACCAGGTGGTGTCGTCCATCACAGCGTCGCTGAGGTTCGACGGCGCGCTGAACGTGGACCTGACAGAGTTCCAGACGAACCTGGTGCCCTACCCGCGCATACACTTCCCGCTCGCCGCATACGCACCAGTCGTCTCCGCCGATAAGGTAGACTTCATCATTTCCGCCGAAAGACTTCCACTGCTGGGCATAGACCTCCCCCAAAAGCGGGGATATGCCATAATCCCCACGCTTGGCAGGCGGGTTGGCGATCGCAGTTGATTGGTTAAATACTCAGAGAACGCTGCTGCCCATCCTCTGGTGAATCCCTTGGTCGCCTTTTACGGCACCTATTTTTTATGTCCGGCACCACACGGAAATTAAGGTAGACTTGCTTGGGATCTTTATAGAAAACAAAAAACAAAATTTTCCATCTTAACGCGACTTGCAATACCATTTAGGGAGTAACTACATTTATTCTGCTAGATTCAGCCTTTGTCCATAGAATACACCATGCAGCGTTCAGCTGAAAGCCGCTGAAAGGATGCGTACGATCTCCATACAGAAATGGTGTTTTCTTTGGACAAAAGCTAAATCTCGCTGAATAAATGTAGTTACTCCCTTATGCAACAGCCTAGATGATAATGCAGTTGTTATGGGCAAAGGTAATCGCTTAACATCAAGTGAGCCCTTAGCTCGTTTTGCCATCTTTACTATAAAAAGGAAACATTAAAACTTACAGGCAAGTTTCTATAAGCTTGTAAAGGTCCTTGGGTCTTTAATCAAGAAACACGTCTCTGTGACAAATTTCAATGAATAACTAAAGAACTCTCCTCAGGCGTACCACGAAGGCATGTCAGTATCAGAGATCACAGCGGAGCTGTTCGAGCCACAGAACCAGATGGTGAAGTGCGATCCTCGCGACGGCAAGTACATGGCGTGCTGCCTGCTGTACCGCGGCGATGTGGTGCCCAAAGACGTGAATGCTGCTATTGCGGCCATGAAGGGCAGGGCCGGGATACGATTCGTGGACTGGTGTCCCACTGGATTTAAAGTGAGTTTGAAGAATATTCTGATGGTAAGATGAATTTCTGATAGGGTTCCGAAGGAATCATCATCATCATTTCAGCCGAAAGACGTCCACTACTGGACATAGGCCTCCCCCAAACATATGTTGGGGAGATTTTCCATAATCGCCACGCTTGGCAGGCGGGTTGGCGATCACAGTTGGTTGGTTAAATACTCGGACATCGCTGCTGCCGACGGAATAGGAAGTAGAACTTCTTTGAGAATGATGTCTCCATTTAGTAATATATAGTATAGTTACCGGAAAAATTATCCTTTAGGTATGGAAGGAATATGTACGTACGAATTGAATTTTATTGGACGTTACATTGTTAGACGAAGCTGTTAAGTAACAAAGTATAAGAAGTAATCCGACGTGGTCATCAGTAAGGACTCACGGCCCACCTGGCTGAAAGATCCTCCCTTTCTGTTGGAGGAACATAATAGCTCGTTCCTCTACAGTAGCGACCCCGATGTGATCGTCACAAGCAGTGTGAACTCGCGGCCAGCCAGGCATAAAGACTTAACCTGGCTGAAGGATCCTACCTTTTTATTGGAAGAACAAAATACCTCGGTCCTCCACAAATCTTATTATACCTATGCTCAATTTAACCACTTTATACCACTTCACTTTCTGGGTTGCTCAAGGCTTTTGGAGTGGAGTACGTTATGATATTGCCTATTTGGCCACATAGGTCGGATGGATGACAGCAAATGGACAAAGAAAGTAATAAAAAAGTTAATTAACAAAACCAAAAAACCCCACTGCGTGTAAAAATAACTGAAAAGATGTAAACAAGACTTGTGTAGGTAAGTCCATGTGAAAGTATCAAATCAACACGCAGTCGGAGGCTACGTATGTTTTTGGTCATGATTTACATAAGTAGGTCATAGTTCATAGCCTAAGTAGCCTCTGCCTGCCTGTTGATTTGATACTTTCACATGGACTTACCTACACAAGTCTTGTTTACATCTTTTCAGTTATTTTTACACGCAGTGGGGTTTTTTGGTTTTGTTAATTAACTTTTTTATTTTAAACTTTTTAGTTTTGTCATGTTTTATCGTGCTGTTTCATTTTTAACGTTAAATATTTTGTTGTTTTTTAGCATTTCTCATTCCAAATTACATTTAATCATGTAAGTTGATATATTTTTGTAAAGCATTTATTAAACCCTTTATTTTGATACCACACTCGATAGGTTTCGAAGGAAAAAAAAAATTTGAAGCCATTTAATATGGCGCCAAAAAGCGGCTATTTTGATTTTTGTAATTTTAATATACCCAGTGTCACTCTCACGGTTAACGAATCACGAATCTAACGACACCTTTGAAGCTAAAATCCATCAAGCCGTTTAGGCTACAGACCGTGCCAAAGAAATATACATACATACACTCGAAAAACATAACCCTCCTTCTGGCACAGTCGGGTAATTAACTGGATAGGACCTTCAAATAAAAGAACCAGATGAAGACCTAGAGAGAGGTGGATTGGCGAAATAAATAAAACAGCAAGGCAATTACTGGATTTTCAAAGCGACAGATAGAGAATTTTGGAGCAAAAGGGAGGAGGCCTTTACTCATTCACTTAATTAACAAATAATATGCATATCAAAACATGTACATTGCAATCACATGAAACGTTCCATCTTCATGTCTCAGTTTGGCGAACCGACTTGCGGTACCATTTAGGCAACAGCCTAGGTGGTATTGCAGTTGTTATGGGAAAAAGTAACCGCTTAAGCGGTGTTCTCATCTCTAAGGAATAAGTAAAGGCTATAATCATAGGCTATAATAATAATAATTGCGTATTCCATTATCCTCAAGTGACGAGTGTTCGTTGGCACAGGTGGGCATCAACTACCAGCCCCCGTCGGTGGTGGCGGGCGGCGACCTGGCGCAGGTGAAGCGCGCCGCCTCCATGCTCAGCAACACCACCGCCATCGCCGAGGCGTGGGGCAAGCTCGACCACAAGTTCGACCTCATGTACTCGAAGCGAGCGTTCGTGCACTGGTCAGTTCTAGCTTCTATCATACCATAATCAGCGCCGGCTCTAGCCCATATAGCGCCCGGGTGCAATCAATTCTCTGGCATCCTTTAGTAGACGCACGATCAAAATGGAATACTTATCCACAGTTATGTTTTCCTCATTGATTGGAAACTTGGGTGCAAATGGTGCACTCAACTGCCGCCGGCAGGCGTCGGCCTTAACATGAGCACATGGTCTTTGAGAGCACCGCGAGTGACGTAGGCCCTTTGGAGGAGTCGCGAGCGCCGGCGTTCAGCGCCCCCCTAAGACCCTTCGTCCATAAGTAAAGCCGGCCCTGCCAGTAGAAGAAAATGTCCAATTTAGCAATGGGCTTCCTACGGAGAACTCTTTTTCCTAGTCTTTTCCAACTTTGTTGGGTTTGCCCTACCAGTCTAATCAGCTCCCCGATTCAGAATCATACGATAACCAGTTGTCGAGAAGGTGATTCTGCTAAATGTCAGTAGGTATCTCACAAGGAGCGACCGCCATCAGCCCCACAGCCCAGAACTACCGTAAACACGACGCTTGTCAAATACATTAGGAATCGCAGTTTGTTAAATCGAAGCTCAGGAAATTGCCGATGCTTTCCATTCTCTCGATGACAGTCCATCTCCCTTTAGTTTCGAAAAGAAAGGGATGGCCGATCCAATGCCTTGACTATTGTGTTAATGTAATCTGATTATAAGCCCCTGACTAGCTCCATCGATTCGGTTCGGTTTTGTTATCTCGTTTCGTCCTGATGATTCACGCAACGAGAGAAAAAGAGATAACAAACAGAATCGGTCAACTGGTTATCGTATGGTTCGGAGACCAGACCATTTTCACAAGTTTGCTTTTACTGCAGGTACGTAGGCGAAGGCATGGAGGAGGGTGAATTCTCAGAAGCGCGGGAAGACCTCGCAGCATTAGAGAGAGACTACGACGAAGTCGCCATCGAGACGTCGGACATGCAGCCTGGCTGCGACG
Source organism: Asteroscopus sphinx (assembly GCA_949699075.1). Lineage (NCBI taxonomy): Eukaryota > Metazoa > Arthropoda > Insecta > Lepidoptera > Noctuidae > Asteroscopus > Asteroscopus sphinx. The sequence goes on from OX453006.1 coordinate 2,405,488, forward strand.
ACGAGCTATGACGTCACCGGCTCGTGGAGGGCCGCGCCCCTCCCGCCGCACCCCTCCGCCGCCCGCCGCAGAACGCCCCCACCAGTGCAGCTGCGACGCGACTGCGCGATGCCACACTGCGACGACCAGGATGCACTGCAGTTGCTCAAACCAGAGTGCATGGACTAGGATGCATACTTCTGCTGTATCTTGCACAGCAGAGCGTCTTTACATTTGCCTATGATTGACAGAGATATAATGAATCAGATTTTCAGTGCACAGTTTTTGGTAGCCTGCAACTCAAGTGCTGTGGTTGGTCTGTGCGTGTAAGCATGGCGGCTGCGCAGCGTCGCCGCCGAAGCGGACGCCACAAACCGCGGCCGCACGTTTATTGATATTGATTATAGCAGAACTGTTAAAATTATTATAAAGGTTCGAAAATGTCCGCGGAGGTCGGATGATGCTCGAGTTGCTTGTGCCCACCACTGAAGTACCGAAGGCTGCGTGGCGTGAGTTGGGCTCCCTCGCCACTCACTAGTTTCTCCGTCGAGCAGTCTTGCGACGTCAGATTTTGTTTTTTTTTCTTTGGAATATTTTTTTAAATTTTTTATAGCAAATACTGGACGGAGAAATCCAAGTTTTTTTTATTGTTTTTATACACTTGTTAGAAATTATTCGGACGTGTTTTGTGGCGAATCGCGTAAGTGTGTGGTGTGAAGGCGGCGCTATTGATGTAAGTGTAATGTTTAGTATTTGTGTACGTCCGTCTGTGTTCGTTAAAATGATTGAAAAAGTTTTACAGTGTACCGTCTGATGTTCGTGTCGCAATAAAATGTCCAGTTTATTTCCATTCAAGTTTTTAATTTCTAGTTTAGTTTTTTTTTGTATTTGGTACGGGTTTACTATGGGATAAAACGAAGGAAAAATTCCAGCAAGGAACCCCAGTCTTACATGTAAATATTTATTCTGAATTACACATACAATCTCACATTTTTATAAATTCTATTCAACACATTAGGTACTTTGTACGTAATACTACCTACATTTAAATTCCTCGTAAAATATTAAAAAATATTTTTACATAATTTACAAAACAAAAATAGCAACAAAATTCTAGGTACTAGCGATTACAATTTAAAAACTGCAACCAGTTGCATGTCTTGATTTTTTTGTTGCGACTGCTTCACAATCATTCTCTTAAAATTGGATGTTACCAACAAACTTGACATGACTCTTAAAAAACTGGCAATCTCACAAGATTATAATTTTATAAAACATCACCTCCCAAGCTTTTCGAAATGAAGATGTTATCAAAATGTAGCATTCACATAATATTAATAGGAAAATATAGAATACCTATTAAATAAACAAGTTTTTGGTATAACGGTTGTGGTTCGGTTTCCCGATATTTAACGGGAGACAACATAAAGCTTATGTATTTTACAATAGTGTTTTATGAGTAGACAGGCTAAGGGCGCCTTCAAATTAGAGGCGAGAAGAAGCACTGCAGTGGCGTCACGGAGACGCGATAGCCGCGCCCACAGAAATAGAATGGAAAAGTGGGCAGGGTGGGCGTGCCAACACTCTACACCATAGTGCAAGGCATTTTAAAGCCTTTCTCAGTACGTTATGGCTCGTTTCTGTAAATACTGTAACAAAAATACCTTATTGTGCTGTTTCTAACTGCAGAAACAAAACCTGTAAAGTACACTTTGATTAGTTAATTTTTAAAAATTAATGACGTCAATATGTAAGGCGTAGTTTGTTCGAAAGTTGCCACGCATGAATCGCAAGTAAAATTGTGATTACAACCATTCTATCTGGCCGTGCCACTGCTAAATTTCATACAATATCTAGAAGCGCTTTTGCACGCTACACTTGTAATGTTCTAAATACTGTATGAAATTTAGTAGTGGTGCGGCCAAAGATAATCACTACGTTTTAGGCGCGGCTAGCGCTCCACAATGAAGCCACTGCAGCGCTTCTTCTCGCCTCTAATTTGAAGGCGCCTTAAATTCACGAGTCACTACCAAAATACAGTAAACACCCATGGTATAATAATATTATGTTTCACCTATTATTTAAAGCTATTTATACATCTCTACGAACACCACAAGGCATAAGCGTGACATTTATAACAACTAAATATACTGAATGTTCTATCGCGTGGAGGGAAAGTAGTACTTACAAAAATGAAAAATTTTACTTAAAAAGGACTTTTAGTCTGTAATATCTGCAATTAAGCTGCTGAATTGTGGTTCTGTTGATAAAATTAAAAATCATCAAAAACAGTTTGCTTTAAAAATTAAATATTTAAGTAAAAGGAAACTGAACGAAATGGACCCACATTGTTAAATGTTGATAATGGCCCTAATACTATAAATAAAAATACTTTTACCAATAGTTTTCGTTTTTAAGAGAAGCGGGGATTTGTAAAAACGGGTTAATGAACTAAGAGCATAATTATGCAGCAACGGCTCACTCACGCCATCTAACGTATTTGCTAGTGACTTTTAAGAAAATTTCTTAAACTAATATAATAATAGAGGATTGAAATATAATTTGCTACCAGAAGTCGGCGCTGATACCACCTGATACTGTTTCGATAGATTCATTTTTAAAATTTAATAATTTAAATACCCTGCTGAATGTTAAGGTACTATAAAGCGATTTACGTAAGTCTTAATTTTATACTTGAAATTAACCTTGGTTTTATTCAGTTACACTATTGTATAAAATATCACAAGCCCACATAAATTATAGTGAGTCTATACTCACTTTAGTTATGTGGGCCTAAGGCTCCATACAAGTTGATGCCCTTTCCTATTTTTAATGTTTTAGTACTATCCGTCCACGTAGCATAGCAAACATCCTGTATGCATGTATGTAATGATTAAAAACAAATCTCATACTCAATACAATATCTACAGGCTGGAGTATAGTAACTATAAAAAGATACTTCCCAAAAAATGGGTAGACATAAATTATGCAAATTGGATCAAATAAAATTATAAATCTGTACTTGAAAATAAAATGATACAACATACATACAACAACGTCTTCGATATGTTATATTCATGCTATGCAACACTGACATTCTTTTAAACTCACTAGTAACTAGTAGGTACACATACATTCTACATCAGACATACAGAATATGTAGACATTTTTATGTTTTTAACATTATTAGGGCGTTTAGAATTAAATATTCTAACATCTATTTCCATTTTAACAATAGTGGTAGTGCAAAATCAGAACCTCAATTGTGACGACACATCCAATATCTTATTTATAAAATAAGCACAGTTAGAATGGTTATGCTTTAAACTGATAACAGTTTAAAAAAAAGTTCCAAGTTTAGTTTTTAAAAAAAAAACTTATTAATGGCAAGTGCACACCAGGGATAGCACGGCATGCAGAAAACATCCCGCAGCATGCCGAGGGAAACGCTGTCGAAAAGCGCATACGGTCGCATGCCTTGGCGTCCGTCAGCATGTCTTTGCATCCCTAGGCATACCGTTGCAATGTGCCGCAACCTCCCGTTGCGTCCCGTCGCATGCCATGACATTCCTCAGCATGCCTCACATCCCTAAGTATGCATCGCATCCCACAGCGACATCCTATAGCCGTAGCGCGTTCTTCAATGCCGTGAAAGGAAATCCCCTTTGATGCCTTGGGGTCGATCTCTAAACATTGGAATCTGTCTTGTTACCACTAGATATGTATGAACTTACGTTGGGTAAAGATAAAATGCTCTGCCCTGCCGGCCCCAGTGATGCGGTTACACGGGATTTTGACGTCACAACTATACAACAACTAGCGGCAACTCGTTTCGGCAGCAAGATCTCACATAAATTAAATATTACGAAGCAATCACAATCAATTGCAGTTGGTAGTTGCTTCTATGTCCGAAAGTAATGGAGTAACCATTACTTTCGGCGATTGTTATCTTCAAAAAATGCCCGTATAACCGTACCTTTACACTTGGTAATTCTCAAAACGAAAATCCTTACTGTTATTTCTCGCCGAGAAAGACAGAGGTCCACTCGATACATAATTTGACATTCCCATATAGAATACATTTGTTCCTACCATAACGCTAATCAGATTAGCAGAATGTATTAAATATATGCTATTTTTATAATAAACTTCCGCTTTGTACCTATTGAGAGCAAACTCGTAAGTTACATTTTTATAAGAAGGCTAGATTACTGTTATACAATCCAAAGATAGAGATAAAAATCATACGCTTGATGTTACCTTGTCTGCTTTTGATCGAATTCGAGAATCATCATCATAAGTCATATCCACTCAGTCTGGAGTACTCCGAAATGGTCCTATGTCCTACCCATACTTCATAGTCTTCTGAAAAGGGAGCTGCTGGTCTTCCCACATATCTTCAGCCCTGTCTCAGCCACCACCGTGTCACTTTCGGCCATCGTTCATTCTTACTTTTAGCGAAATGATATCTAGAATCTAAGGCTACATAATATTTATCCGAATTTTATCTAAGTTTACAATAAATGAACAAATCAATAGATACATATATTTACAAATAAATCACCATCCTCCGCGCCTTTTCCCAACTATGTTGGGGTCGGCTTCCAGTCTAACCAGATGCGGCTGAACATCAGTATTTTACACGGAGCGACTGCAACCCAGTTACTGGGTAATACCGACATTTGGAGATTAGACCAGTTGACTTTCGGGCTTCTGACTACCCGTAACGACTGCCATAGATGTTCGTATGATAACTGGCAGGGCAATTGCGTACCTCATTTGACAGTTTCATTTTGATGTAAAATTGAAGACGATGTTGATAACATCGCAATCAAACATTGGAATTGTGTAACGACATAGAGGGACTTCATTATGAAGTAAATGACGTCAGGAGGGAATTCCTTTGCGATATAAATGACGTCATGTATGTGTTAGATCACGTTTCGTTATGCAAGTAAGCTGCTGCAAGTATGCGTTTTAAGCTTTATCATTCATTCAATTTCATGATGAATCTCTCCGACATCGTAATCAATAATTTTGTAGTTACGAAATTCGAATTGTATCATTTTTCCTGATTCAAACGTCAAAATTGACATTTTGTTGATTGCGATGCAGTTACATAATTGCCCTGCGGGACCGACAGCTTAACGTGCTCTCTGATATGTACAAATAAATATAAACATATCAAAGTGCATAAATAGACATTTACTAATTTCTGAGGACAGCTCATTCTATCTATGAAAAATTCCAAACGCCCTAATTTAAATCTTTCACCTTTCACACCGTCTCCTCTAGCAAGGAGTCACACCTCTTCAGCTACAGCTTCCTATGCGGCGGAGACTCGGCCACGCTCGGTGTGAGCGACAGCCGCCTGATGTTTGGCTTGTCGTACTCCTCCATGGACATGGCGCGGGACATGCGGCGTTCCACCCCGGGGGGAGGAAGAGACGTCAGCAAACCCTGGCCTTGGCAGAACAGCAGCAGGGATTGGGCTATCTTGGCGGGCTGAAATACAATTTTATAAAAGTTAAGTGAGAATCAGTGTGATGGATGACTGTTGATGATGTGATTGATGATGAAGTTGTGGTTTTAAAGAAGATTTAAAGAAGACAAAAATGGAAAATTACACTTCGAATAATTTCAAGGTTATGGTCAAGGTAAGAAAGCTATTCTGTACACAGTTAAGATTTTGACTTCTGGAACACGTATTTTTGTCACTCGTTTAACCTCTCGTATGCAAACGGATCTACGCGAGACAAACGAATTTTAATCTTGTCTAGAATTTCGTCACACAAGAGGTGAAAACATACAGGAGCATTAAAAATCACAAAATCTAGTAAATACCTACGACAGTCATATTTTTTCAATATCAATCTCTCTCTCTTGACAGGCGTAGAAAATGAACCGATCATCCAACAGAACGAAACGGGGTCACACAATGCTATTAATGCTACCGTGAATGCTACTAACAAACCACTATTTAACTATCAACTGAAATAAACATCAAAATCCTGAATGAAAATTACAATGAATAAATTAAAATGTTATTGAACATTGAAACGTACCAGATAGGTAGGTACCAATAAGTGTCACAGAAATGTACCTTATATCTACGAACTAAAACACTGATTCAGTTCATCGTCACTAAGTTTCACAAGTCTCACTGATTCCTCCCAGACCCTCGTGGCTAGTTTGTCATCATACACCAGTTCACCAGCTCGAACTCGTGTGCAATTCCTGAAATACTCCCCACTGAATTGCCCAGCCCTTTTACTAGTGGCGGCATACAAAGCCGTCTGTGCACCTTCCCAAGGATGCTTGAACAAGATCAGGGCCATGAACGATACGAAGCTACCCCACATGATACCGGATCTGTTAAAAATCTGAGTCCCAACTGCTCCTGGATCAACAATGTTTACTGTAACATTTGAACCTTTAATCCTTTTTGTCAGTTCTCGGGAAAACAGCGTCAAACATAATTTGCTATTCCCGTATATTCGTATCTTGGACCAGTATCCCGTCTTATTCCAATTGTCGAAATCAATTTTGCCAAACTTGTGTATCACAGATGATGTGTTTACAATTCTACTCGATTCAGACGTAGTTCCTGTCTTATTCAGAAGCGGTAGGAGTAACAGAGTCAGCAAAAATGTGCCAAAGTAGTTCACTTGCATAATAAATTGCATTCCATCGGATGTAAGAAAGTCTCCCGGGATTCCGACGCCAGCGTTGTTCACTAAGATGTCCAATCTGTCTTCTGTTTTCAAGATATCGGTTGCGAAATTTCGTACGGATTCCAGAGATGCGAGGTCTAATAGTTTGAAGACCACGTTTTGATTACCAGAGCTCTTTATGATAAGTTTTCTGCCGTGTATGCCTTCCTCTTCAAAAGGGCACGCAACGATGACTCTGGCGCCTCTGTGAGCGAAATCTGTTGCAATCTCGAGTCCCATTCCAGCAGTCCCACCCGTCACTAACACAGTCTTTCCATCGCATCTCTTCTTCGATTTGCACACTCGATTGGTATTCTTCTGGTAAAGCCCAACTATCATGCCCCCGATGATAATAATTTCAATTATCAACAAAATCACTGACATCTTGGTCGGCGAGTTTAAGCACCGATTTTAATACAGCATGGTCCAGATCCAAATAATACTTGCATAAAAGTCAAGTTTTTACCATAAAGTTAAGGTTTTAACGTAGATTTCTGTATAAACTCGATTCGCGTACTATCAGAAAGGTTCTCGGTGAGTCAATGATTGCAGGCACACTTTTACTCTGGTGTAACAGCGGACGAGGGATTGCGCTGTGACGATTGCACAGGTGGGGGCTATAAGATGCGCATGCGCCGGCGCGGCTGGCCAAGATCGACATAGCGTGTAGGTTACGTAAAACGAGTAGAGTATTCAAGATATCTTAAGTTATACAAATTATGTCATGTTTTAAATAGGCAGCGAATAATGCATATTATTATAACAACTTTCGTAAATTAAATTCATAATTAGATAGAATCACGAGAGTATAACCGTATCAATCAATCAACTCAGCCTATCGCAGTCCACTGCTGGACATAGGCCTCTCCCAAGTTGCGCCACAACGCTCGGTCCTCTGCGTATAACCGTATAATGATACATAATGACTAATTAGGCATATTACCTATTATGTTTGAATATTCTGTTTGTAATTACGCAATGGAGTTATGAGCTCAAAAGTGGGACAATTTATCGAGTCCAAATATTGTTAATTTTGAAAAATTAGTTAGATAATACAATAAACTCAGACTAGTTAGAAAGACTAGATCTATAAGAAAACATGACTACTAATTTATGAATGTAAGTCGACGAATTCGTTGGAAGTATGCGGAAGGCAGAGGACCGAGTGTTGTGGCGCAGCAGTGAATTGTGATAGGCCGAGTTGAGAGATGCGGTAATTGACAAACTTGTACTAGACTCTGACACAGATTCTTTCGTAACTTTTACGACCCAGCCTGCCAAAACACCTGTATTCAAAACTTTTTATCAGGGCTGTCCCAGCAGTGGGACAGAGGCCTGATGATGATGATTTGAAAACTAAGATACTTACAGTTTCCGCCAGCACATCCCCAGCTTTATCCACCTTCAGTATAGTGACTCTCTCCTTATCCAACTCCTTGTACATCTTCTCGATAACAGTGGAGTAAGGGCTCCTCATGCCCGTGATGAGGAGAATATCGGGCTGACAGCCTCGGAGAACCAAGTCCTTGCGACTGAAATGGAAAAAGAGAATTAAGCCTAACTCAAACAATTTGTTAAAAAAAAAATTCCTTGTCAGGTGGACAGATGACATGAAGAAGGTGAACGGGGGGGACTGGATGTGGAAGGCAGAGGACCAAGTGTTGTAGCCCAACTTGGGAGAGGCCTATGTCCAGCAGTGGAGTATGATAGGCTGAGTTGATGATGCTTAAAATTACTAGAACCACCTGGATACGATTGGAAGTACCAGAAGTACCTACCAAGGGATGGAGTGTTTAAAAGGAAATATTTTCTCAACGTAAGTATTTTCATGGCATAGCATGGCAAAACGAGCTAAAAGGCCACTGGCAGTGGGCTTTTAGCTTGTTTAGTTTAGACATGGGTAACTCAACAAAAATGCGTGAGCTGCAGCTCAGCTCACGGTTCAGGTCAATGAGCCGGAGCTGTGAACCGGCTCACAGATCAGCTCAATTTGTGTATCTGCCTACTTTGAGTTATGATCTGTGATGCGAGTCGCTGAGCTTAAAGACCGTTCGATCTGTTTGAGCTGCGCTCGCTCGCTGACTCTGCGACTCACCGCGGATCTGTCGCCGCCCCAGCTCACCGGTTCAAACAGGTTTTTATCTATATAGACATATTTTATCTTCCGTGCAACAAAAGTTGTCGCACAGATAGATACTATTCTTTGAGCCGTGAGCTGCGTATTTTGTCATTGAGCTGCAGCTCAACAGCTCAAGCTTATTGATCTGTATATTTGAACCGGTTCTGAGCTGAGTTACACACCTATCTATCTATCACTCTACCCACTGCAATACTACCAGCACCTAAATTGTTGCCTAAATGGTGTTGCAACTCACTTTCGTAAAACTGAGACCTAAAGATTTTTTTCCTTTATTTTTATTAAAACATGCATTATATGACAAAATCAAACCAAAATCCACGGGGGTCTACGGGGGTTTGTCCGGAATGCCGTTAATTCTGCAGACAACTTATACATACTCAATACATAAATATGTGCAATAAATAAGCGAACAATGGGATGGAAGGTCTCATGTGATTGTAATTTCACCAGCACCCGTAACCTTCGCACTAGAATACAGAAATGCACGCATTACTGTTCGGCGGTAGAAATAGGTACGGTGGTGTGGTAGTACTTCCCCGGACGAAGCTCTTTCATAAGAAGTTCTACTACTATTGAACGGGACTTTTCGCGCCAATTAAATCAAAACACACCAAACATTTTGACTAACCTCGATGTTTCGGCCAAGACTGACTGACTGTCTGCTCGTGACCACGGCCAATGCAACTTGGCCGAAACGTCGAGGTTAGTCAAAATGTTTATTGGGTTTTGATTTAATTGTGCGCGAAAGTCCCGTAAATATAGTTCAATATGAGTGAAATTCGCGAAAATTTAAAAGTTCTACTACTACTAGAGAGTTTAGAAGAGAGGATATCAATAATTATGAAAATGGAGCTAATAAGGCAAATTATTTCTACTCACTTGATGAACGCCCTGACATAGAGCTTGATGTTGTGAGTGTTGAGGTTGCCGCGCAGGCGCGAGCGGTACTCAGACAATGTACGGTCACGCTCACCAGCCTCCAACGAATCGCTTGATATTTGCTGGAATATATTGAACACACGATATTAGAATGTAAATATATTGATGTGTTAGGAGAAAGAAAGGCATTGAATGTATCAGCTACCGACTAGAGTAGAAAGACAAAAACAAGTTACATGCCAAACTGACTTATTGACTGATAGCTAAACGTGTTGTAAGATGAAAGTGCATCAATTAATCCTATGTAATAAAATAAAAAGACATCTAATTCCTGTACCTTATGCATGTAAGAATTTTAAGTTAACATGATGATTCTATTAAGAAGTAAATGAAAAAAATAAAAAAAAATAAAAAACTTGTAAGATCTTTTATAAACAGTCTAACAAAGCAATTAGTATACAGGGTCACCAGATATAGATGAAGATTTCTCAGGAAGTTATTATAGAATGGTTTTATTAGGGTTTTGTATAAATACAGTTTAAATTTGTCCGTTATTAAAATGATATTTCACTCGAAAACATCCATAATCTTCTGAGAAAACTTCATTTATATCTCTCTACCCCGTATACCAATTGCTTTGTTAGACTGTACCACAATTGATACAATAAAGTTTATTTATATTTCTATAACGCACCGCCTAAAGCTGTTGGCCCTACATTCTTGAAATATCATAATGTAAGCTGTATAATCAAAGAATGTAAGTAAGCACTCTGCGGAAGGGTTTAAAAATATAAGCCCCTTGGGATTCAAAGTTAACGCAGCCAAGGTTGAGGCAGAAGCTAGTTCTTAGCTTCCGCACGTGACGACGTTCATGAACACAAAACTAATGATAAAATTGTCCACCACAATGGAATTGACTACATCCGTGGTCTAGTGGTTCAAGGGTCGGACTGCTGATCACGAGGTCGTGGGTTCGATTCCCACAGGACACAAATATTTGTATGATGAACATAAGTGTTTATGTTGGTCTGGGTGTTTCTTATGTAATATAAGTATGTATTTACAAAAAAAAGTATATATGTATTATATCCATTGTCTAGTACCCATAGCACAAGCTCTGCTTAGTTTGGGACTAGATGGTGCTGTGTAAAAAATGTCCCATAAATATTTATTTATAATTTCATTATAGAGACATAAACGTTGATTGTTCTAGCCGCTAGGAAGAGCGGTAAAATATTGCAATATCTAGCGGTAAACGATGGTAATACCATAAGAAAAGAGTATTATTACCTATTCTATGTCTTATATTATAAGACCTTGTAAGACAACTGTTCCTGCGAATGAATATCTATTCTATACTCTTCTATGGTAATACCGCGAAGCTTAGGTTAGCGCGATAGGTTGCGACATCAAGTTCTAAGTGCATCGCGGTTGTACCTATGAGCCTTAGTGCATAAAGAACACGGTTCTTAATAATGCATTACAATCTAGCCTACATAAGACTAGTAAGAATAAGTAATTTGAAACTAACTTATTTTTCTACGTTACAAGTGTGTGTTAACTAAGAATAATGTCCATTGCATTTACTTAGAGTCTGATTATATAATATAAAAACACTTTGTTCATGTGTTATATGTACAGTAGCACTATTTTGTTCACTATTATTTACTACACTAGCTCAAAGGGTTTAGTTCTTTTCAGTCTTCCCACTATGTCCGTGTTGTCGAGCAGCTGGATGGCTTCGACATTCAAGTTAAGTGTAGTCAACATTGTGCATTAATGCACTAACATGCTTTCTGTCATCTCTTGTTTAAGATTTTGCCATCAGATTTATGATTCAACCATAATTACCACTTTACCACCTTGAAATAATGTTAACTACATCAATAAATAGCTTGGTTATCGAAATGACGAATAATACAGCTTTTAATTCAAGTGGTTCAAGTGGTTTAGGATACTTTACTAACAATAAAAAATAAAAAACTGATACACTCAATGTCCGTACCTACTTTTGTTTATTAAAATGCAATAATTTAAAAATGAAATCAAAACAAAGATATGCTATAATAAAGCACATCTAATAAGAGTAGTAACAACAAGGCTTAGTTCTTCAGAAAATAAGGCCATGAATGTTTATTTACAAAAACAGATTTGCTGTAAACAAGGAGAACACAAAAAAATAAAAGTCTGAAAGCAGAAACTAAAAATAATAGATATACCCAGTTAGTATGTTAGTAGAAGTTAGAAAAATGCTTCTACAGGCAAAGAAGATAATGAAGTTAATTATAATCTAATGAATATCAGAAAACGACCCGAACATAATTGAGAAAAGGCTCGGAGAACGTAAGTAAGAATGTGAGAAAACGATAATTTACTACACTTTAAATGATGAGGTATTAATATCTTCAGAAATAAATTTAAAACAGAAAACCCAGTACCTTAATTTTTAAGAAAATCAAGAATGATTAATTTTAATAAAAACTGTCGAAAAGCATTCAAAGATGGTGTTACTTAATTTTAGAAACGGAAAACTACACCCTTACCATAAGCTCATTACAATGAGCAATTAGTAGAATTAGTAACAAATACAGAAGAAGGAATACCTGGTAGCTAAAATCAAGCTTTTCGTGCTCAAAACTCACGTGGCCAAACTTGTGGTAGATGAGGAAATCCTCCTCGGATTGGGAGATGTCGGCTCCCCGCCATCTTGAAAACCTACTACGGAAGGCATCGGCTACTGACGAAGTAGAAGCTGTGCAGTTGACGAGAATCAGGCCTAGGAGACGCCTAGGATGGGCCAGCCCACACCTGGCTAGGATGTTTGCTCCTGCACCTTCGCCTAAGCCAACTGCGTAGCGGACGTGAAGGAAATCAAGGACTGTGATCATGTCTTCGCCAAGTGTTTGGAGTGATGGGAACTGGTAGCTGTGAACAAAAATGTGTACATCTTAAAATAAAACAAAGTTTAACCGGATTAAATCGCGAATATTATTTAAATTGATTTTCCTGACGTTACGAAAACTTTGCAGCATTTCGTGGTCGCAGGTAGACTAAGATGACAAGCATCTTTACAGATATTTCTAAAAAAATATTTTAATCTACCGTATAATATTATTAATTAAAATCGTTTCGATGCACGCAGTAATCACTCCCAATATCATTATCTTTTACAGTGTTGCGTGCTGTTTGGGACTTGATTATTTTTAGGACTGGGTTCCAAAAGGTTTTTTAGAAATATTTGTAAAGACGCTTGTCATCTCAGTCTACCTGCGACCACGAAATGCTGCAAAGCTTTCGAAACGTATGGAAAACCAATTTAAATAATATACGCGATTTAATCCGGATAAACTTTGTTTTATTAGAATGTGTAGTGATCGCGAAAACCTAAGAAATTGTACATCTTAATTTGACGTGCATGTTTTGAGGTCAAGATTTAACATATTCACTGTCAGACATCAGACGTAATAGCTAAACAATCGTCTATGATTCAGATGGAGTCCTCACCGTTGTCAAGCGGTCGCAGTATACATCATACTGCAGCAATACAAAAGAGCGAGGATAAGCAAGTCATGAACACTAACGGCTAAAATTAATATCCAATCTATCCACGATTTACCCTACTAGAGATAGAAATTTGACATATTTTGTATAGAGCTTATGTCAAATTCCTATCTCTAGTAGGGTAAATCGTGGATAGATTGGATATTAATTTTGGCCGTAAGCTAAAGATATAAATTGTGGAAACTAACTAAGCTTGATGACCGGTCTATACGCGTCAGACTAACAACCTACCTGCAGACGAAGCGTGACCATTGTAGACAAGAGATATGTCTACAGAAGAGTAGACAAAACGACATTGTATAGAACTAACTACTACTAACTATAGGTATGTATATATAGTTTTATATTTATTTGTATATAGGTATATGTTGTTGGTATGTTATTTTATAATTTTAGATAAACATATGTTGACTACGTTATGTTATTCTATATTTTCTAGTTTCTTAACTCTTCTCGTTCCGAGAAGAGGTCCGTGCCCAGCAGTGGGGCAGTAGGTAATGAGCTGATTATGTTATGATAATCTATTACACTAACAATATCCAGTTCCTTAACTCTTCTCATTCCAAGAAGAGGGCCATGCCCAGCATCGGGACAGTGATGGGCTATGTTATGTTATTCTATATTTTCTATAATACTAATAGAATCCAGTTGTATTTTTAGGAACCTGCAACCTGCATCCAACCAACAATCATGACTTCTACTTTGTATGCAACTTAATACAATAGAGGGGTCAAGCTGTATCGCTGGATCTACTCAACCGATTCAGATAAAACATACCCTATATTTTAAGTTAGACTAATACCAATACAAATGCTAAGTTTCATTACGATCCGTTCAGCCGTTTTCACGTAATGAGGTAACAAACAGACAGACAGACAGACAGACATACATTTTTTAAACGATTGATTCGTGTTCTATAGCTTATTTCTAGCCGGTTTTCGCGAAAAAAAACTCAATGTACAGACTTTTCGACCTTTACAGTTTTATTATAGTATATATAGATTAGTTAAATTAGTTAGTTAGATTAGTTTGACGGCGTCTGTGGTCTAGTGGTTCCAGAATCGGACTGCTGATCACGAGGTCGTGGGTTCGATTCCCACAGGACACAAATATTTGTGTGATGAACATAAGTGTTTGTGTTGGTCTGGGTGTTTCTTATGTATTATAAGTATGTATTTACAAAAAAAAGTATATAAGTATTATATCCATTGTCTAGTACCCATATCACAAGCTCTGCTTAGTTTGGGACTAGATGGTGCTGTGTAAAAATGTCCCGAAGATATTTATTTATTATTATTATTATTTATTATGTACACTGAAAGTTACCCTCATAAAACTGAGGGTAACTTCCAGTGTACATTTTATATTTGCTCTATCACTCAAAGGTTTGCTGGTAGAAAACACAATTATGAGTTAAGCTCGCCTTTGTACATGTAATTTCAAAACTATTATGTATTGTAGTGATGTATTTTTTCTGTGTACAATAAAGAATAAGAATAAGAACTAAAAAAATGCATATAAATACCAGGCCCCTCAGAAAGTATTGCGAAAAAAAGTTTTTATATATGGGAGACTGGCCAGTTATAATGTTTTTCGAAAATATGATTATTTATAAGTAAAAATAAGTAAGTTCCAATTTCAAAATTTCCCTCCACATTTTTTGCGAGTTAATTCAAAGTATTGTGTCTCACTGAAATATGGATCTGCGCCGGGAACATTTTAGAGCTATGATTTTATACGATTTCAAGTGTCGCCTGAAACCGGATGAATCGTACGATAGACTTCAAATGGCATTCATGGATGAAGGCCCTTCCAAGGCAACCGTGTATCGTTGGTATAACGAATTCAAGCGCGGTCGACCAACTTTGGGGGATGACGAAAGAAGCGGTCGCCCTTTGACGGCTGTTACCGAAGAAAACGTGCTAGCAGTGAAAAATTTAATCCAAGACAATAGGCGAATTACATATCAGGAGATTCAACACATATTGAAGATTGGATCGGGAAGCGTTCACGAGATTCTACACAGCCATCTTCGCGTGAGGAGGATAGTATCACGCTGGGTGCCGCACAACCTCACCGATGCTCAGAAGCAGGCCCGGGTGGAATGGTGCCGTGATATGCTTAACAAATTTGAAGCAGGCTCGTCTCGGCGTGTTTACGACATCGTTACAGGTGATGAGTCCTGGATTTATCAATACGACCCAGAAACCAAGCGCCAGTCGACTGTTTGGGTGTTTCAAAATGAGCCAACGCCTACCAAAGTGAAGCGATCTAGAAGCGGGGGTAAGATTTTGATCGCTAGCTTTTTTAATTTGACTGGCCACTTGGTATCAATTCCCTTACGGGATCAAAGAAGCATTAATGCCGAATGGTATACTACCAAATGTTTGCCAGAAGTTTTCTCTGTTATAAGCAACAAGCGACCAAACACAGGGCTCCGCGGGCTACTGCTCCACCACGACAATGCACCTGCGCACACCGCACTCAAAACGAGGGACTTCCTGGACAGCACGCCAGTCAAACTCCTGGGTCACCCTCCTTACAGCCCTGATCTAGCACCGTGTGACTTCTTTTTATTCCCAAAAATAAAAAATCAGCTCAAAGGGATACAATTTTCGTCGCCGGAAGATGCGCTGGCTGCGTTCGAGCAGGCTGTAAACGAGGTGTCTGCGGCGGACTGGAAAAAGTGTTTTGAAAACTGGTTTAGGCGCATGAATCTTTGTATAGAGGCTGGTGGAAAGTACTTTAAAAATATTTGATAAAAATATATGTACGTATAGAACAATTTTTTTTAGTTTCGCAAAACTTTCTGAGTGTCCCACGTATATCAGTTAAATTGAAACGATGAGGACTGACCAGAATTAGGGTATGACTAATGGCGCTTTGTATACTCTTTTATGCTAAACTAATCTGATTTTAATTATTATTGTTATTAATTTTTTGCGTGCCACTTATGGCAAAATATGTGGAAAATAACTGTGACTCTTTATCCATCTGTCTGTATCCGTATTTTTTGCGAAATAAATTATTCTTATTTTTAAAACTGTCATTTTATCTATTCTATAGTAGACAAAACCCTTTTTAGGGTTCCGTAGTTCCTACAAGGAACCCTTATAGTTTCATCATGTCCGGCCGTCTGTCCGTTTGTCCGTCTGTCCGTCTGTCCTAATCCTTTACAGCTTAATAACTTCTACAGTTATAAACATAAGTAAATACAATTTTGTTAAAAAATGGTCTCTATATAGATCCCAATTCTAAAAGAATAAAAAAATCTTGATTACGTATTTTAGGGGTGGCGCCGATACATGTGAAACGGGTATGTTTTTTTTTTCGCTGCACCCCCTCTTATTGGGTATCATTGAATAGGTCTACTAAAATGAAGGTAATGTTTCATACATGTTATATAATGTTATTGTTGTTTTTTTTATTATTTTGTTAAAACTTGTTTACTCATAGTTAAATCCGTGTATAGAAAATTAGAAATGTCTTTGGTTAAATCACCTATGTTTACTCTTTGCTCTGACATATTAAAAATGTAAGATGCCTGTCTTGGAACCCTGCCTTTTGCGCATTAGCGTGGCGTCCCTTCGTTTGTCATGTCATGGACAAATGATGTGGATCTAAAGGTGGAGGCACACCTGGCACACGTTAAATGATGTTTATTTAATTTTTCTAAAGCATTACCTAACTAATTGTCACATTTGTCTCTAATACAATAATACATAATTTAGGTTTACTGTATTTATATTTATTTGCTAGTTTTTACCCGTGGCCTCACTATCGGGACCCATCCGAAAACCAGCGCTGCAACATTTCGGTGTTGTAGCATATGCTGAGATGGGGGCCTTTTTTAGTCTCATACAGGCATGTAAATTTTAAGTTTATTGTTAATATACTATTTTTAGTTTTTTTTTTTTCTCTCGCCTGTACCGAGACTGAAATAAATATTTTCTTTCTTTCTCTTTCTTTACATCACTTTTTTAACAGGTATACCATCTGCGAAATACAGCCCGCCAAAGTGGCTTGCAATGTGTGTGTCCCCTGCCATTTCTAAACTATGCAACGTAGAAACTTATAATCTTCCAAATTGATAGACCTTTATAAAAACTCTCTTTTAAAATTATTTTGAGTATAATGTGATTATAAATTTTTGAGTTATAGTGAGAAAACTGCAAAATACTTAAGACGTCCTAGTTCAAAGGTCATTGACCTTAGAGAAAAATGATTCTAGCAAATAATGCTCCTTTAGATACTTCCTATTTTAAAAAATCACAAAAAGTAACTTTGTGTTATATTGATATGACACACTTCTTAAATTTATCTTTTTAAATTCAGCGCTAGGTGGCGCTGTTTGCAAAAACTAAAATAGCAATGATTAATATTCAATTTGATTCGTCTGTAATTAGGAACCCTATAATACTGAGCATGGCCCGACATGCTCTTGGCCGGTTTTTACAGTGGCCTTGCTACGCTTACAGGTTTCTGTGAAAATCTTTATGTCCAGTTCTGCAGTTTAATAAGCTACCATTTGGTAAACAAATCGATTAGTTTTTGGCCACAACGAACATAAGAGTATACCATATTTCAACTCACGAGTCTGGCAAATCAGGCGAGCCCTCCTCGTGTCCCGGCACGTCCACGTGAATGAAGCAGGAACGCTCCTTGATCTCCGACATCGCTGGACTGTTCACGAAGTCAACCATCGTCGTGTCTACAATAAATAAATGATAATTCGTAAAATTAAGTAGTGATGAGGACAATAGCTTATACCGATATTTCAATCATCATCATCATTTCAGCCAAAAGACGCCCACTGCTGGACATAGGCCTCCCCCAAGGTGGGCATATGCCATAATCGCCACGCTTGGCAGATAGCAGAAGTTGTTTAGATAAATACTCAGAGAACGCTGCTGCCCATCCTCTTCTAGTGTGCAGCTCACCCAACCCTATAAATGTACTGCACAGTCTGCACACTCATTTTAATTTGATTTCTTGCACCTGCGTCACTCCATTACACTCTGGTGAATCCCTCAGTCGCCTTTTATGACATCCATGAGAAGGAGTAGTGTGGTGCAATTATTTATGTCCGTGTAATAATTCTTTATATGCGTGTGTGGTTGATATATGAATATAAGTCATGAATTTTAATTTTGAGCACACGGTACTCCAAGACCAAATCTGAAGGTGGTCTAAAATCTTGACATTAGACCAGAGTAATACCAAATTTTCAGTCAAGTCCGTGTAGTGCCGGACTTAAAGAATTGCACCACCCTTATCTCTTCTCATGGGTGTCGTAAAAGGCGACTAAGGGATTCAACAGAGGATGGGCAGCAGCGTTCTCTGAGTATTTAACCAAACAACTGCGATCGCCAACCCGCCTGCCAGGCGTGGCGATTATGGCATATCCCCCCCTTAATTGGGGGAGGCGTATGTCCAGTAGTGGACGTCTTTCGGCTGAAATGATGAATACCAAATTTTAGCGCGTTTGTAATTTTCCTTTTCTTTTCCTCTTTCAATTCTGAGATATAGATTAAATTACGTAGATTTAATACTCTACCTCCATCCAGAGATGGTCAAAAAGTAAAGGGTTTATTAGTAGACATAAATTTATGTAATTACAAAGTATTTGATTACTTCAGTCAGATTAATTTGTAATTAAATAAATTATACTAATAACATAGCGTATTAGTAGTAGTAGAGCTCCTTTGTGAAAGAGCTCCTCCGGGGAAGTACTACCACCGTACCTACTGCTCCGCCTAAAAGTGATGCTTGCATTACTGAGTTTCGGTCTGAAGGGTACGGGTGCCGGTGATATAACAATCACATGAGACTTTCCATCTTCATGTCTCAGTTTGGCGAACCGACTTGCGGTACCGTTTGGGTAGTAGCCTAGGTGATATTGAAGTTGTAATGGGCAAAGGTAACCGCTTAACATCAGGTGGGCCTTTGGCTCCTTTCGCTATCCTATAGTATAAAAATAATAATCGCAAACACAATAAACATCATACGTAAATGATGTAGTTTTATGTAATAACTACATTCTGTCCATCGCTTCATCCACAAACAAAATATCCATCAAACATTTAACTAATCCACCAATGAATGGCCGGTACATGCGTAATTAGAGCAGCTATTAGCAGCCATCGCTAAACATTATTCATATTGGCAATGATTCAAGCGTGGCCGGCGAAATAAAACAGACTTTATGGAAACAATAAAATGGAACACTCCGCTAAATTCGGTTTATTTGAATAATAAAAATAAGCCCACAGTCAACTTGGGAATAAAAAATTCCAATTTAGCTAAATGATTTGCAGTTGTGAATCTGTAAACTGCCCCCCTAGCCAAGTTGACAATCTACAATCGTCAACGCTATAGAAAACAATCAAAATGTATGGGAATGACATATCTCAACGAATGACTTTTTCTTTAAGATAAATAAATAAAAAATATTTTTGGGACATTTTTACACAACACCATCTAGTCCAAAACTAAGCAGAGCTTGTGCTATGGGTACTAGACAATGGATATAATACTTATATGCTTTTTTTTGTTGTAAATACATATACTTATAATATATAAGAAACACCCAAACCAACACAAATACTTATGTTCATCACACAAATATTTGTGTCCTGTGGGAATCGAACCCACGACCTGTCACGATATGTCATTCCCATACATTTTGATTGTTTTCTATTAGCGTTGAGGATTGTAGATTATCAACTTGGCTAGGGGGCTGTAGTCAAAGCGTTTGTGCATAAAATCATCTTTTTACAAGCCTTGCAATGTTTGTGAGTTGGTTTAGGTCAAATCTTGAAAGCTTGGCTGAAATTTGGTACGGTACACTAAGTTAACCCGATGACAATGCAATATTATTGTGTTTAGGAGCTGATCTGATGATGGAGCCGGAAGGTGGTCACAGGATATCTGCTATAGTTACCGTTGACACACCGAGTTTGGGTTACAGTATCAAATACGTTTCTTATAAAAGCTTGTCTTGAAAAATAGATTTTTCAACAAAACGCTTATTATCTGGGTATCCTTTTTCAGAATAATAATAATTACAAACTTACACGTACCCCCATTAATCTTATATACAAGCCTAAAATAAAATAAAACTAGGCTACCAGAGGCATGAAAAAATTTCTTCATATCACTCGTCAACCTGGTAATGTGCCCAGAAGACTGGCAGCATTGCCGCGTTGTATAGCAATGCTTATTCTTTGACCAAAGAAAAGGCCAGCCTTCTGGTCACGTGAAGTGTCAACCAACCATTTTCAGAAATATAAAAATAGTCCCATCAAAATGTTCCAGAACAACCCCGCATTTCCTCGTAACACCTCTCACGATATCGGAGCAAATCCCAAGAAACTTCTATTTCCCACCTAATAATGATAATAAAATATTTTAGAAAACACTTACGGTTGGTTCCAAGGTCGTGGACTGTCAAAAAGACGCATCTCTTATCCTGCTGACTTAGGTCCCCCTGGAAATTGAAATTTCAGAAATATAAGCCTTGTAGACATTGCTGTTGTTAGCTTGGAATCTGGGTGAGAACACGAGGAAACATGGTGTTGTAATTCAGAATTCCAAAGGAGGTATTAGTTTATCAAAGAACTTTAAGACTGGCCAAGTCTAGCTCACGAAATCTGGTGTTTCGGACCGAGGAAATACGGGCAGAGATACTTTTGAAAATTTGGTATTTGAAGAAACTATCGTTGTCGTTTTGCAAGCGCTCGGCATAAAATAAGTGCGATAAGGACAACTGTAGCTCCATCTGAATAGCCTTAGTAAAAAAGTCTAATTCTAGGTTTAGCTCTCAACTATTTTCTCCTCCTAAACTAGATATTTCATAAACTGAATAAGAAGAATATGTACTGTGTCGCTATGTTCTTCTGTCTTTACAAACTAGGCCTCTGAAGATAGCGGTCTCAATCGGCATTGTGAGAATTTTTAGGGCTTTTAGAAACTTATCTTAAACACATAAAAAAGTTGATATTTATCTTACTGTATAAAATCATTGTGCTATGGTCTAAACCAGAAAGAAAACAGTCAAGAGCGTTTGTATGGAGAAGAGACCACCCGCATTTCCTCGTAACAGTTCTTAGTAGCAACAATTCCTGTTGTATTACAATTTTAAGGCTTTCGCCGATCCTAATTCAAATAGATTATATATCCTGAATGTGTGGTTGAGCTCCATTTGGGGTTGAAACTAAGGGTTCTCAGTTCTCAGCATATTTGTAATTTTTTTTGCTGACTAGTTGTTTATTAAGAACTTCAGAAGACACATCAAAATATTCACAGAGTACTCATTAAATCACAATATACAGGTGAAACCTGCTGTTTAAAATTGGATAGCGTCGGAAATAAAAATCAGAGCTCCTCATGAATCGAAATAAATCCAAATCATTATTTACATTTAAAATTCCTTAAAAAATCTACTTGTCATTAATAACAAGATGTCTTAAAACTACAAAGACGCACAAAAATCTGAATTGGTTTTATTTCAGTACTAGCATAAATTACAAAGATATACAGAATTGGCTTTAAATTATACAATGATTTACTAGTTTCATAAAAACAACAGTTAATCTTGGCCTAATCTTTAAAGATCTAATTTAATTTTATATAACATGACATTTAGATACACTAAGAATAGAATTAGGTACATGTTGTACCCAAGGACCCGATAAATAAGATGAAATTATAATTAAAGTTATGAATCCTTAAAGAGTCTTTCTCGGAAAAATGCAAAATTATAACATAGTAGCTCTCAAACGTGGGCATTTTCATCATTTTCAGACATTCAGACAATTTCAGCAACCACCAAATTTCGTAAATGTCAAGTTTTCAAATCAAACTAAAATAAACCCTAAAAAGTATACACATAAAACACACAAGTGAACAAAGGCAATAATGAATAGGTAATAGGCGATCCAGCAACATCTATTGGTGTTTGTGGAGCAAATAACACAATACACTCTCAAAGGGGTTTCAAAGAAAATACATACGAAATGGTAGTGACAAAGCTTTGCAAGTAATATTGAGATGTACAGAAGGACCACTCCAATACAAGATAAGAATGCTGCATAAAAAAAGAACTGCCACTGCAACAGTTAATACCAACTAGGATTTAAATTAATAGACCGTATATTAAGTAGATTTTAATGTTAATATTTAGTAATGCTTAATAAATTCATGATTCAGCCAACGAAACTAATCCTTGTATTAATCACAAAGAGAAAAGTATTTA
The DNA here is from genome assembly GCA_949699075.1 of Asteroscopus sphinx. Taxonomy (NCBI): domain Eukaryota; kingdom Metazoa; phylum Arthropoda; class Insecta; order Lepidoptera; family Noctuidae; genus Asteroscopus; species Asteroscopus sphinx. The sequence goes on from OX453006.1 coordinate 2,428,016, forward strand.
AACCGTAGCAAAGCTTTTGGAAGGTTCTATCTCAAGAGTTAGAAATGGCATTCTTTGACATTCCTACTTTGTGTGTAGTCGTTGGTGTTCATATCTAACAACTCTTGAATAAGTAATAATGAATGCTTAGGTAAAAAACGTTAAAACACCTATCTATTGTCATGTTATTTAATTTGACTCAAATATCGGATTAAAATGTATGCATGTAGATGCTCTGCTCATTATAGAGGATGACAGATAAGAATGAAAGAAGACACACACTTTTATATAATTTATCACTTACCCGATTTGGTTGAGATATTATTCCCTGGTTAGCAGAAAAAAAAGAAATGTAAACTTGTGAATTTAAATTTTTAACGGCTGGTTAACAAATAAGAGCAAAGTTTTTTTCACCCGACAAACAGTTAATATCCATCAGGCGATATATTTTGTGGATAATGTAAAAAATACAAAAGGATCTAAGGAACAAAATTGCATCGAAAAGTTAAAACCCTTTATGAAAATGGTAATGAAATTAATTTAAAAATATATACACACTTGGCCACCTTGTATAATATCTGCACATGTAAGTATAAAAATAATATTTTTGTTGCTTTACTAAGCTATCTTCATTAAAACATCAAGACAAGACATCCAGCTTACTGTCAAAATCATATCATTTAATTTAAAGTAAGTAGGTAATTATAATACATTTTAGCAAAGACGAATTAAAGAATGTGCCTTAATAGGTTATTTAAGCACTTCGGTAAAATTAATTTTCTAAAATGTTAACAAAACACTCCCAGCACTGAATACAAAGTAGGTAAACAGTATGACATCAACTAGAACAAACCACTGAACTATAAAAGCTCCTACAGCAAATAGGTTTTTTTGCAGAGGTATATTTTTTCTTCTTTAGAGGGCGAATTATTGCGCCAGTGTAGCTAGCCTTAGACTTAAAAATTAAAGTTAGATAATTAATCTTTTACTAAGGAACAAATAACGGTACTAAGTACTAACTCAAATATTGTTCTAAAGCAACTTCACCGTCCCAAAATAAATATTATAGCAACGACTACGTCAACGTTCACCTAATATTTTTACCCTATGAAGCTACTTAGCTACTTACTATGGACGGCACGGCACCTAATTTTCACGGCTGTAATTTTTGGTGACAAAATGGTGTCGCTAAACGTTTCCCGCCAAAAGTCAAGGGAGGGAATTGAAATGTCAATCGGATTATTTTCATTTCTTTTTCTTAAATGACAAGGCGTCCATTACAGCCAGTATTTTTTTTTTGATTCAATCATAATCTGATTCTAATATCTGCTAACATTTTGCCGAGTGGATGGATGTTAAATTTTACCCTTAGACCAATTAAAATAGGTACCGTAAAATGCCCTAACTTTGCCAACAAGCCCTACTTTGCCTGAGGCATTAACTGAATTTTTACACGCACTGACACTTTATAACTGAACCAAATGCTAGCGTTGTCATAGTTTTCAAAGCTCCCCAAGTACGAAAATCATAGCTATTATAGTTTAAAGATATTTATATTGTGGAAAGAAAAAATCGAAATCCTGAATTGAAATCCTGCTCCATTATAGTTTATTCAAAAAAATACTAGGCAAAGTAGGGCTTGTGGGCCAAGTTAGGGCAGTTTACGGTAGCTTGAAAATACTGATTAATAGTATGTTAGTTACTCACATCACAAGCTTGATTATTCTGTTTCTCGAATTAAATAAATAATTGATTGAGACTGCTGACCTTAACTATGATTGTCTCACTAACATACTATATGTATTTATGTCAACAGTGAATTTAAAGACTTTTTTGATCCGTGTAAACATATTTTAGATATAAAAATATATTTTAAAACTTACTTGAACATGAACATGGATATCTCCACTCCGATCTGTACTGACGACATATTTCTGAAACAAAGGAGATATATGTTCAATTAACTGTGTAAAACATATTTTTATTTCAAACAGATTTATGAAATATCACAATCCAATAATTTAAAAACTACCAAAACTTACACACGTTAAATGTAAAATACCTGTTTGTTGATTTTTTTTATGCTATCCATACCTTTTCATGCTTGTTTTTGATAAGTTTTGCTTTGGGATGAGTAAGGAACTTATTTGGGATGAGATAAGAAAACAAAGTCGTGGGTTGAGTTAGGAATATAATTTGGGATGAGTAATAGTACATTACTGTCGAGGCCTGAAATGAAGCAATTTACGGCCGAGTAATATTGATTGATGATGGCCAAGTGATTTTGAAAGGACGAGGCGCAAGCCGAGTCCTTTTTAACTGAACGAGGCCGTTAATTGCTTTTTCGGCCAAGACTTGTATAGTACTTTTCTCTCATTTGCGAGGAAACACGACACAAATAATTCAACAGTATCTCATTTTCATTCACACCAATTCGCCCGCACGCGGATCTTGTTCTATTTTCAAAGTTTTGAAAAAAAAATGCGAATTCAGCCTGTATAAGGATAAATGTTTTGTACCTGAAAACACCTAATTTATGTAAGTTTGTACTTAAAAACCTCGGTAGCATAATTTAAAAAGTAAAAAGTGTCCAGCAATTTCTATTATTGTCCTGTTGGATATTACCGGCCTGTTATTTCGTTGCGTACGGAAAAGAGCCGATTGTTGTATTCTTTTTTTTAAATAATGAACCAATTTCCAAGCAAGTGGGAGAAAAGAATATTAATCTCTTGGGATGAGACGTCATAGGATGTATACGGAACAACCCAAACATACAAGTAAGTAATACTATTTTGTTAAACTTATAAACGTATATTTCGGTATGTTATACAGTGGCAACGTTTTCGTTAACTTTGGCTTTGGTTACTTTGGCTTTGGCCACTTTGGCTTTGTGTAAGTACTGTAATACTGTATCATAATTTTATCCCACGACTGAACACAGTCTCCCAAAATACAAGCTCTGAATCAGTATCTCTAGCGTAAAACATTTCACAGAATGGAATCCTTAATTGTTTTCTCGTCGGATAGGTAAATAGGTCATCTGAATCGTATTAACGTGACAACACGAAGGAATTACTTAGTAACGAAGCCACGCACAGTAAAAGCTGATTACAGATTGAAATAATCCATTAGTCCAGACTAGTAGCTAAGCTACTGACATCGGAAACGTGCAAATAGTAATTTTCATTTGAATTTTATTGCAGCACTCCAATTAAAACATTTGTTGTGAACAAAACTTTTTTTTGGCAGTACCTAAGGACCAACAAATTTACATACATACATACATAACATCACGCCTGTATTTCCCCGAAGGGGTAGGCAGAGGTGTATAGTACACCCACATTTCGCCAGTTATGTTATAGTCTATTGCCATTAACCGGGCACAAATCCATACTCCGGGCTGCTACTGAGAATTTCCTAATGAAAAAACCCAATAACACTTTGCCCGACCCGGGAATCGAACCCAGGACCCCACGATCAGCAGTCACGCTTGCGAACACTAGACCAACGAGGCAGTCAACAAATTTGGCATAACAAATTGATGAAATGATAGATCACTAACGGCCAAAATTAATATCCAATCTATCCACGATTTGCCCTACTAGAGATAGGAATTTGACATAAGCCTCCATACAAAATATGTAAAATTTCTATCTCTAGTAGGGTAAATCGTAGATAGATTGGATATTAATTTTGGCCGTTAAATCAAATATTATATTGATAGAAATAATAATCAAGAAATAGTGCTACGTACAGTCTAGTATAGTATAACGGGCTGGTTTCCGCAACTACACGTCCAAGCGTGTATTTTGCGTACGGTACGTACAGTCCGCCCTGCGTAATCGAATCAGAAATGAGGAGATTCGCAGGAGAACGAAAGTAACCGACATAGCCCGAAGAATTGCCAAACTTAAGTGGCAGTGGGCGGGGCACACTGCTCGCAGAACGGATGGCCGATGGGGCAGTAAAGTTCTGGAGTGGCGACCGCGTACTGAAAGGCGCAGCGTGGGTAGGCCCCCCACAAGGTGGGCCGACGACCTGGTGAAGGTCGCGGGAATCCGCTGGATGCGGAAGGCACGGACCTGTCGTTGTGGCGATGCTTGGGGGAGGCCCATGTCCAGCAGTGGACGTCTTTCGGCTGAAATGATGATGATGATGACGTACAGTCTAACAAAGCAATTAGTATCCAGGGTCGCCAGATATAAATGAAGTTTTCTCAGAATTTTATGGATGTTTTCGAGTGAAATATCATTTTAATAACGGACAACGTTAAACTGTATTTATACAAAACCCTAATCAAACCGTTCTATAATAATTTCCTGAGCAATCTTCATCTATATTTCTGGCGACCCAGGATACTAACTGCTTTGTTAGACTATAGTAGTACACACGGCTACACATCAAGCTGTACATTCCAGTATGAGCTATGCGCCGTGCGTACTACATAGCTGTCTTTATCACATAGACAGACAAAGCTTAAGGAGCAAAAATTATTTGCCTTTATTTTTAAATTGTAATCAATGATTTTAACTGGTACATACATAGGTACATTCATCATATTATAGTAAATTAATGACTGTTTCCCATTGAGGTAGGCAGAGACTATGGATTACCACCCGCTATGATTCTGAGTCCTGAGACATCTTCGCTTCATCTACGTTCATTAACCTCGTCATGCATGCTGGTCAGCTTAGAGTACTTACTCCCGACTGGTTCGAGTTCTGAACCAAATCGAGCTAATATCAATACCTTAGAGGTTTTACTGTAATTTTCTCTAGGAATTGACACTAACTCGATTTGGTTTAGAACTCGAATCAGTCGGGAGTAACGCCCCTGGCCTGGCCAGAGAACGCCCGCGATTTGGTTGCGGTACGTTCGCTGAGGTCATTCTCATCTAATTTCTCCATCCACTCTCGCCTCTTATCCTCGTTTTGTCAGTATTCTATCGTCCATCCTCTCTAAATGCCTAAACCATCATATCATAACATACTTTTCTCAATCTTTGTCACTACATCTTCATTCTCTCCATAATATCCCTTATCACACTATTCCTCACACTATCTCTCAAAGTTACACCACACATACTTCTCAAAGCTCTCATTTCTACTGCATTTATTCTGCGATCATGTTTTTTCTGCCATACCCAACTTCCAATAGGTACCATACATAAGTGATGACATGAAATATTATCTTGAACTCGTCACATGACAAATTATCATGATTTTTTGAGGGTAAGACGTATTTATCGTGGCAATTTTCAGTTAAGATTATGGAACTCCGAAATCTTCGGTGCAGCGTACTGTTGCCACTTCTACAATTGTAATATAATCAATCATTAAAATTTTAGCGAACCGTGCAATATCATTAATTAGTCGGAGTAATCTAGTCGCCACCCCGTACACCAATCCAATTAGTCTGCGATTGAAGCATGCAAATCGGATATCATGCTTATTTGCGTTTTGTCGCATAACCCATGTTTTATAAAAGTTCCAAATCTCTTTTCATGCAAAGGGAAACAGTTTGGAGAGTTTGAGTAGTGGATGAATTTATCAACCCAAAGAAAGGTATTCAGTGGTATGTACTTATTTTTGAGCAGATTTATTTATTTATTTGATGTAGATAATGATGACGGATTTAGAAAATAAACTACAAAGTCATCTACAAATTACAATAAACAATATGACATCACTCCGTGCGAGTTGATGTCAACGACAACGGCACAAAGAAATCGAAAACTTGTCTATCGAAAATGCGCACCCAAAATGAGCCAACAGCCTATAATAAACATATTATAAGGCCTTAACCCTCATGTTTATAAAGCCGTCAACAGTGACGATACTAAAAGAAAATTGCAATTAGACTTTCGTCACAACACCCCATTCACTCCCGTGTAAACAGCCTAAAATGGGCGATCAATGTCAACGCCTCAAGTTTGACCTAAGGGACGGCCAGTAAATCTTGGCATTTTATGGCAACGCCGCTGTATGCAAAGAAAAGTGTCAACAATAATATGTCAAATTAAGTACACGTTTGAATTAGTTGCCCTTTATTTAGTCCAGTTTAATAAAATCCCATAATAACTAAGTATGAATCATTTATTTGTTTCCTAGCAGACAACGATATTTAAAAGCACAGATATGTCATATGTCTGTATTATACGCAAATAAATGATTCTTTCTTTATTTTACCCTAACAAAACAAACGAATAAAAAGTTCCGTATGCAGCGGCAGCGGCAGCGGCAGTACAATACACATAAACTAGTACAAAGCAAGTAAGTTGGTTACTTCAAGTTACTTTCGCGTCATAATTGGAACACTTCTGTACACACACAACGGCTTTAAGTTTGTTTTTGTCACCGGTCACGCTCGGCGCCTTACTTGACGCGGATTAATAGAAAAATGTCGTAATTAGGACGTTTTCGATTCTTCAAATTGCGAATGCAAGTAACATATCTGTACTTTTAAATACCATTGGTAGCACACACCTATAGTTGAGTAATTTTTTTTATCCTTGAAACCCTAGAAATAAAAGTAGGTTCCAATCCGCTTAACGACCACAGACACAAGAGCTTCTTGTAATACAGTTCTTGAGGCCCTAAACCGCTTTAGACAAGCACGGTTACGAAAAGTAAAAGGTGTTCCAACTCTCCCCTTTACGAAGGAAATCGAAACTTAAACGAAGATATCTATGTCAATTAATCAGAAAAGAGGAGATGAGTTTATAGCTCGGTCTTGTAGAAGGAATACTTTATACAGGTGAAATCAAATACAGCCAACTAATTTTGAAAGAAAGAAAGAAAAAATATTTATTGCCACAACAAGACGACATACGGTAGGTGCACATAAAAAATAACTTCATTAGGTACATTTTAGGAATTATAGTGATACCTACGTAGTTGTAATACATAACAAAACTAACTTTGCAACAAAGAGGTTGACACTCAGCATGATGCTATGTTGTAACGCTGGGTTGGATTGTTTTAAAGCTGGATTCTACCAAAAAACTGACCAACTTTTCCTAAGAAACAAGGGCCGTCAAACGTTATTTTTTTATGGGAAGTTTCACCCTGTATAATGCGAGCCTCGGGAGTTCTTCGACAATTTTGAATCATCCTCAAGCATCGGTGCTAAAATCTTATTCTGATAAAATAAATGGTCGGGAAAGGAGGTACTAGTCTTACTACCTGTGTGTGGGTTATCCACAAGTTGAAGAAATCGCCAGGAAAAATCATGAAAAAAGTAAAGGGAATACAGACAGAACACAGACGGAGAGAATTTTTAGAAATTCCCCTATTATAATTTAAGTGCATGATAAAATGATAAAGAGATACGTAATTAGTAGGTACCTGGTTGTATGCAACAGATCGAGCCGTATCGTGAGCCGAAAGACGCGTAAATTATTTTGTCCACCGCAAAGCGGTTGGCTGATTATAAAGAAATAATTCAAAAATGTTAAAATTCATGGTCTTCCTTTTATTTGTGACACTTTTATTTAGCAAAAAATAATCCTTATGATGAAGCCTTTCGATCGGTATGATAAAGCTACAGGTTGATTATTTTTCTCATGTAACGGGTTCGATTTCCGGTTCAACCATGTAATTATTTAAATATCTATGAAAGCAGTTTAAATTGTTTAATTCAAATAATATCTTTTTTCAGTAAAATGTTCCATCTATAATATTCAAGGTACTTTCCCTCCATGTGGCATATCCGTTGGACGACCTGTATACAAGCGCCCAACATCAACCGTCTGGCAGTAGTCCACCAGGCGCAAACCCAGCCTGGTCGGAGGATCCTCCCTTTGTGTTGGAGGGTGATGATACCTCGTTACTTCACACACTGATTATGTTATGATATGTAAAGAGAATATTCCATTTGCAAAATCATGAAAGATTGAAAGTCTTCGAGCCTTATACGTAACCCTTATCATGCTATGTCCCAAATTTGCGTCCGAAACCGCAAATATTGAGATGTCCAGCCAAGTGGGTTGGTATTGGGGTTAACTGGCCAGTTATAACCGTTTGTTTTACGGCAATACTAGTGGCATTTGAGGTTTTATTGACGTAACTGGTGACGACGTAGAAATAGCGAGGTAAATGGTAGATTTGCGTTTTTGCGTAAACTAGGTGGGAAAATATCTCGGCATTTGTGATATTTGACTTTTTTTTGTCCTATTGCCCTACTCGTTATCTGAGTGTCTTTACTTGTTATTTTATTGACCTCAAGGCATAGTTGAAGTATTTAACACTTTTGGTTTAGACCGTCGAAAAAAAAATTTTTTTTGGGACATTTTTACACAGCACCATCTAGTCCCAAACTAAGCAGAGCTTGTACACACGGCTACACATCAAGCTGTACAAAACCAGTAAAGGCTGACCTCGCGTTGCAAGGAATACCTATACAATGCTAGGTCAGCTTATACTGGAAATGTACAGCTTGATGTGTAGCCGTGTGTACCATAGAATACGCAATAATACGAGTACTTGTACTATGGGTACTAGACAATGGATATATTACTTATTATATACATTTTTTTTGTAAATACATACTTATACCTTCTTACCTGATTGTAAATAGCCATAATTACATAACTATACCTAATAAGATTTTGATGTACCTATAGACTGAGTTGATTGATTGATTGATAGGCTAAGTTTCTGGTGAATAAATAATTTACTTTTTCAATTAATTATAATACATAAGCAACACCCAGACCAACACAAACACTTATGTCCATCACACAAATATTTGTGTCCTTTGGGAATCGCACCCACGACCTCGTGATCAGCAGACCAATACTCGAACCACTAGACCACAGACGTCGTCAATCATATGTGAAGTGAAAAGCGTATTGGATGCCTATTTTAAGACAAGAAGGAAAGGAAATGACTGTCAGTTGAAGTAAAAAATCAAACTTCAGTAGTACGTCTAACAAAGCAATTAGTATACAGGGTCGCCAGATACAGTTTTTTTTTTTTTTTTTTTTACTATATAGTATACATATTTGTGTGATACTTTATTTGTATTACAATCTAGCCTTGAGGCTAATGAGTAATTATATTATAGCCAGATATGGATGAAGATTTCTCAGGAAGTTATTATAGAATGGTTTGATTAGGTTTTTGTATAAATACAGTTTAACTTTGTCCATTATTAAAATTATATTTCACTCGAAAACATCCATAATCTTCTGAGAAAACTTCATTTATATCTCTCTACCCTGTATACCAATTGCTTTGTTAGACTGTACTACCACCGTGCCTACTTCTCCGCCAAATAGTGATGCTTGCATTGCTGTGTTTCGGTCTAAAGGGTACGGGTGCCGGTGAAATTACAATCACATGAGACTTTCCATTTCCATGTCTCAGTTTGGCGAACCGACTTGCGGTACCATTTAGGCAACAGCCTAGGTGATATTGCAGTTGCTATGGGCAAAGGTAACCACATAACATCAGGTGGGCCTTTAGCTCGTTTTGCTATACTATAAAAAAAAAAACTCTCAGACTAATATTCAGAGACGAATCTAAGCGTGAACTCATGCACGTACGCGATTTGGTTGCGGTACGTTCGCCGAGGTCGTCCCCCTCCAACTCACCTAAACAATCTAGCATCTAGCTGAAGCCCAACATTGGCAAGTTGTTCGCCGTTACGCGGTCAGCAGCCGTCCAGTAAACAAACAACATTAGACCAACAATGCGTGTTTACAGCGCTGGACGGAAATAGATCGCTGCGCGCGCGCAACGCAGCAGCCGTTTTTATGGAGCTATAGGTAATAGGCACATCTCGCGGTAAAATTTTGAGAATAATTTTGAATAACTTTTGTAATATTATGTATGCATATAATATATGTTGGTAAACGCATAGATACCCAACGCGTCGATCGTTTATTAATGTCAACTTTCAGTTTTAATATACCCCTTTTTATGGAGCATGGATAAGAACCAATAAATAAGCTTGCAACACTATTTAATATTTAGTCATATTTCAATTACTCAATGAGAATCAATAAGCCACTATAAATATTTAAGAATCGCTTTGTAGTGGATCAAAATATTGCAGACATACCAATTCAAATTCACTTTCCATCAATAAGACACCTTACCTACTCACTGTACGTCACAGGAAGGAATATCCATTTTAATTTTTATCTTTGATCCTTAGCGTCAGAATAAAAGGGTTCAAACCTTTGGTTCAAACATTGCCAATTTTATCTTGAAAACAGAAAAAAAATCTGGTACGGAAAGAATTATATTACAGAAAGTTTACTATATCCAAAACTATCATTAGAAAGGCTTTCAAAAATATAACCAAACTTTAAACTAATAACATAATAATAATTCCCCTTTGTAAAAAAAACCTTGAAATATGAATTTGGTCTGAGATTTTGTATCATTTCATAAACCCGAACAATTTTTATCAGAGAGGCTCCATTATAACAAAGACAATCATCATCATTGCAGCCGTAAGACGTCCACTGCTGGACACAGGCCTCAAATCAAAATAAAATCATTAAAATAAAACTAAATACAAGGCTTTTGTAAAAGAAAATACCTCGATACATGAATTTAGTTTCAAGATCTGTATCAAATTCATCATTATAAGATGGAGTTACATCAACAAAACGGTGACAGGGTGTGGTTGTGGGTATGACCCTCAAACTATGCCTCACCTCCTGTCCTGTCCTTTGTGCCCCAACACCTGTACCTTAAGCGACCTCTGCGCCGCCACTGATAACGCCGTAGAGGTTGCAAAGTTTTGGGCTTGCCAAGTCTGACAAAAGGTCAATCATACCACTGGCACGAAGAAGAAGAAGAAGAAGATCATTATAAGAAACTCCTATCCAGAGAGATACCTTCCATCAACAAGATGCATTTGAAGAATGGGAGATGTTCCTTAAACTCTGCAACGTAGGAACAAGTCGTAAATCATGAGCTGTAATCATGAAACTCCAAACAAGATTATTTGCGTTGATGCAAATGCGAGACACAAAACAGACGACCACCGAACAACGCTTCAAAACAAACATATTACGTTGTTGCTTCAGAAAAGTAAGTGAGGCTTAAAAAGTAGGCACGCTTTATATCCGAAGTTTTGGAACATTTTAGCTGACAAAGGAAACTAGCTAAATCCTAACATTACGTTCAAAGACAAATTAGCCTTATCTAGAGATTTGGAAGTGAAAAATAATTTGTAGCAAGACTAGGTCTTCATAATTCGGATGAAAGAAGATTGCATGGAGCAGAGATGAGAATTTTAAGATAGAGTGACAAGAATGGATAAAGTAAGAAATGAATATATCAGAGGAAGTTTGAAGGTGCGCCAGTAATAGAAAAGTTGAAAGGAAATCGTTTGGGTTGGTATGGGCATGTGATGAGGAGGGATGAAACGCATGTTACTAAGAGAGTGAGTGATGAATATGAATGTTCAAGGATGGAGAGGAAGAGGGAGACGAAAGAAAAGATGGATGGATTGCGTGAAGAACGATATGGATGAAAACGGAGTAAATTATGGGATGATGGCTGATACACAAATGTGGAAGGAGGCCTATTGCGCCAACCCCAAGTAATTTGGAACCAGGGCAGGAAGATGATGACTAGGTCTTCATAATGTTACGGAAGTCGCAAGTAATAAGGTGGCCTTCAAAATGTAGATACTAATTTAAAATGTAATGTTAGAAGGCGAGCCTTGACACACGTGAATTTGCATCAATTGTGTTATAATATGTCATGTTTAATACTTATGTTACGTAGCATATAATGTATTCTGATAAATTGGTACACCTCTCATTATTTGCCTATATTGTCCATCCTGAGGTTGTCTAGAAGAATTCGCCCAGAGCGATAAGACCATCCAGTAGGTATAATATTTTTGTAAAAATCAAGTGGTTCTCAAAAAATGCCAGGTTAAGAGTTCTCTAAACCGACGAGCGTGCATTTTTTTTTTTTTTTTTTTTTATTTAATCACAGATACAATTTCTTTAGTTTTACTTAACTAGAAAACTCGCCAAAATATCAAGTTTAACGGCGAGATGCGCTCATACATTTGTATACTATCTTACTCTTACGTAAACATGCAACACTTAATTAGCAACAAATAAGTTGTATGATTATATAATAGTTTACTGTGGATCAACTTCTCGATAACAGAAGAGATTGGCTCTCAAATTGGCATGACGAGGTTAATGGACGTAGATGAAGCGAAATAGGTGTGTCAGGATCGTAGCAGGTGGAAATCCATAGTCTCTGCCTACCCCAATGGGAAACAGGCGTTATAATATGTATATATGTATGCTTTTTTTGTGTACAATAAAGTACTATATTGTGTATTGTACTATTCCACTGCTTGAAACTAAGAAGCTAAACTAAAAAAAATATCGAAGTTTGCAGTTGCCCTTCGCGGAATACTCCAGTTGCTGTTCGCTAAGGTGCTATTCGAGCAGTTGCTGTTCCTAGAATCCCTATTCCGTGCAGCTTAAAAAGTGCTTAAACAAGCGCTTATTAACTGGAAACCTGGTACAAAACAAAGGAACTAATAAGCTCTGACAGTTATTTTACTAACAATAAAAAACACTTCTGTACCATATCCTTGCGAATAAATATCTTTATCTTTATTAAAAGAAGAAAATATTGCTGTCATATATTCTTAGATTAATTCAGTAAAGATGACGAAAGCTGTGATGTGTTGGAGTTGTTTTGAAATTAAAATTCCTGCTATTTAGGGCAGTCGATTTTATACAGAAAACCTCAGTACATTGGCATCTAAATCGGCCAAGGTATGAATATTTGTAAACAACGATATATTTAGAAACAGGCGCGAGTCTTGTTTTACCGAATTTTGGAGCATTTTTCTTTGCAAACGGTTTAATGTCGATGAACTTTTTCTGTAATATTTATGGTAGAATTACGTTACTTGTTGAAAAAATAAAGTTCGTTTTTAAAGTGAAAGTTTTTAGCCATTTCCATCATCAGACGACCAGACGCACGGCGATGCGCCGCCGTTATATGGTAGATATTCCACCCTTATGCACGAACCGTTTTGCTAATAGCTTTATCATGCGTACCGCCAAAGAGTGGAATTCAGTGTTTCCCAAGAAGTATAATCTGGTGGTCTTCAAGGCTCGAGTGAATAGGTTTTTGCTAGGCAAGCGTGTATCATCGTCGATCGCACCATCGTGAGGTGGCGGTCAAACGCAAGCCCGTTAAGAATAAAAAAAAATATTAATGTAAATCTCTAAAAACTTTTACACTATTCGCTACACACTTTCACGAATTGATTATTACCCCACTTCTGGTCGCGAGCCTCTTATCAAGACGAGAAGGTCTTAGTCCACCATAGTGCGAATACTGCGGGTTGGCAGACTAAACACACCATCGAGAACTGTATGGAGCACTCTCAGGTGTGCAAGTTTCCTCACGATGTTTTCCTGCACCTTTTACGACACCCTTGAGAAAATATAGGATGGTGCAATTCTTTACGTCCTGCACCACACGGAACACTACCACACACTACTAAGGGATTCACCAGAGGATGGGCAGCAGCGTTCTCTGATTATTTAACCAACCAACTGCGATCGCCAACCCGCCTGCCAAGCTTGGCGATTATGGCATATTTCCAGTTCCACTTGGGGGAGGCCTATGTCCAGCAGTGGACGTCTTTTGGCTGAAATGATGATGATGATGATTTTACTGCACCGTTCATCATTTCAGCCGAAAGACGTCCACTGCTGGACATAGGCCTCCCCCAAGCATCGCCACAACGACCGGTCCTGTGCCTTCCGCATCCAGCGGATTCCCGCGACCTTCACCAGGTGGTCGGTCCACCTTGTGGGGGGCCTACCCACGCTGCGCCTTCCAGTACGCGGTCGCCACTCCAGAACTTTACTGCCCCATCGGCCATCCGTTCTGCGAGCAATGTGCCCCGCCCTCTGCCACTTAAGTTTGGCAATTCTTCGGGCTATGTCGGTTACTTTCGTTCTCCTGCGAATCTCCTCATTTCTGATTCGATCACGCAGGGACACTCCGAACATAGCCCTCTCCATTGCCCTTTGAGTGACTTTGAGCCTTCTTATCAGGCCCATTGTGAGCGACCACGTTTCAGTACCGTAAGTAATTACTGGCAACACACACTGGTCAAAGACTTTCGTCTTGAGACACTGCGGTATTTTGGACGTTACGTTGACGTTGACGTTGCACCGTTAATTAAAACAAATGAAAATTTCAGAGGTGCGGGTCAGGTCGAACCATAGAAATCTAAATAAAGGTAATAGAAGTAGCAAAGGTGCGTGAACTTGTCGCCACGTACAGGTGTCTTTTAGGGACACCAGTGCGCGAATCGTTTGCTTGATCATCATCATCATCAGTGCTGTTTTGGACGCAGAGTCACTAAAATTATATTTTGTAGCATATTGTTTTTGGGCTTAATTTATTTTGCATTGAATGCTAGAAACATGGTGGTCGTGATTGCGTGTTATGTGTTTGTAGCGGAAAAGCGACATGCTTTCCCGTAGTGAAAGACAGTAGATAAAATTTCTATTACCTTATTATTTAGATTCCTATGGGTCGAACTCAGACCCTCCTGTATGAAAGGCAAGCGTTCAACCGATATGCTATCACTGCATTTTTAAGAAATTATTATGATTCTACCATTTTAGGATTGATTGACTGTCTATAACTGGGTAAGGTATAAAATTAACTGGGTATAAGTTATAACTGGGTGAATATCAAGTATCAACTGGAATTGACTGCGATCAGACGCCTACTACGTAATTGATTTAGATTGGATGACAGTAATTTGATAACGAGAGAAACCATCAGTCTCCAATTTCCAATTAATCAACTGAAGAACCAGATACCAAAAAGTCTGCAAAATATGTACCAATTCGTTTATTATTTTTTGGATTATTTAAGAGCAAAGTGCGCTTGTTTAAACTTCACAGACGTAATGGGTATCGATATCAAATGATAATAAAATAAGAAAAAAATACCATTTTCTAAACTCATCATTTAAAGTCAGCTGATCACGGGGTCAAAGACCGCGCGACGTGCGATCTGCTTACTTAGTATTTATTTTTAACGTATTTAAAAACAGTTGCGGTTATATGGTTACTAGTATTTCTTAAAAAATACTATGTAAATCTACAAGGTCACGCGTCCCGTGACAGTTGATCCTGTGATTAGCTGACTTGAAATGATGAGTTTAGTAAATCATTTATTTCTTGTTATATTATCATAAGATATTCATATTCATCGTGACTTTGAAGGTTCGCCAACTCATTTGATTTAACTTTCGTATAAACAAACAGTCAATAGTGTATAAATTATGTGTGTTTGATGTTAAAAATTGCAAACAAAACATGTCTGAAGACCGGTACCGACTTCAGATACAAAACTCTGCTCTATTGGTCGCTATTTATTTTTGGCACAAATCGATATTGGTGTTCTGACCTAGAACTATGCTTGCAACGAAGACTAAAATAATATTTGCTTCCTCTTGTGTCAAGTCATGGATTATTATCACCCTGTCCTTTGTTTAACAACGTCACAACTGAGTAGGTACTCAGTCAGGACATCTGTCTTTACAAGTATAGATAGAAGATAGATAGATAGATACACAAACATACTCATACTCGCACTCTCAAACACGACACCCGCACTTCACACAAACTTAGGCACACGCATGCACTTTTATTTGTCCATAAAATAAAGTTTTTTTTCTAATGATCTTCATCATCATCATTTCAGCCGAAAGATGTCCACTGCTGGACATAGGCCTTTCACAAAAAGGCGATCAAACAGATGATTACTTTTTTGTTATTTCAAGTTTGACCCTGTAGTAAAAGAAGTAAGTAAAAGATATGAACAAGCATTTCTGATACACGTTGTAGGCACAGTTGTAGGTGCATAGCCTAGATTACTTAGAAAGAAAGTATGAAAAATATTTATTTTGATATGCTAAGGCCCGTATTCCAGAACGATACTCAAGCGTTGATCTCTGTTTAAAACTAGTTTTAAGTTGAGCTTTGATTTTAGAACGTTCCTCAAGCAGAGATTTCACATCACAGTTCAGCTGAATTTAGCTTTATTTTATACTGTCACCTGTTTCGGTATTTGAGCAGAGTTTTGATCTGTAATCACTCTAGTGTGGTCCAGACTACGCTTGAGTAGAGATTTCTATTCTATTTCAGGTCAAATTCGTGTGTTATGTATGTTGTTGAATTAAAGTTTATAATTACCGTTCTGGAATAAGACCGATAGGTACTCAAGTAACGATTCTATCCTTAAGTAGTGATCAGGTGATTGAAGTTTAAACTGTACTTGAGGAAGCTTCTGTAATACGGGCCTAAGATTGTATAAAATGTATAAAATAATAAATTCCTAATAAAAGATAATGAATAAACATCGTAGATTAATAATAATATTTGATTATTTTTTGATGAATCCCAAACGCATATTGTGACGACCAGAAGAGACAAAACGAAAGAGCTGTTTAATTGTAGATCAGACGAGCTTACCTGTAAGCGAAGTCTTGATTCTAATTTTATGAGCTGCGATCTGAAATATAATTGATATTATACATTGTAGTTATCTAATCCGAGCGCTTAGACACCGCGTTTCGTTTAGAAAAAAAATATAAGTTAAAAATACTATATTTATTATTTCTATCTGCTGGCCACCCCGGTATATGTCACTAGTTTTAGAGATAACGAAGATAAGGAACAAGCCCTGTTGCCTGTACAGGGCAGGTTCCACAATCTAACATTCACTATGTTCATCTGAAAGATTAACGAAGAATGTTTACTAATTATTGCAGCTTTGGGACTGTTGGTGGCGGGTGGGTGATTATATTTCAGATCGCAGCTCATAAAATTAGAATCAAGACTTCGCTTACAGGTAAGCTCGTCTGATCTACAATTTTATTTCGCTGCGATCTGAAATATAATTGATATTATACATTGTAGATGTTCAGAGTTTGCTGCAATAATTAAATTGGATATTTAAATACAATTTGTTTTGATTTATTAAACTCTATACTAACATCAGGGATACTTAATGTATAATGTAGAAATATTAAACAATAGTTGGTAATCAACAGACAGAACGTTAATTATTAATTATCCATTGTCTAGCACCCACAGCACAAGCTCTGCCCAGTTCTGGACCAGATGGTGCCGTGTAAAAACGTCCCAAAGACATTTATTTATTTATTTATCAACCTAAGATATGAAATGTACGAGATTGAAATACATGCTAATGTATTTTCTTGTTTATTACATGACATATTATGTTGTTTGACATCATTAAAATTTAAGTAGGGATTATTGTTATAATAAATAACTGATAATGCAAAGTTGATGAATAAGATTCTTCACTAATGAGAATTATAATATTGGGTTTTAAAGATATTTTTGAGCTGTTTTCTATCCAGCTGCCTTTCAGTTTCAATGTACACACAGCGTCCTTAATTGATTACCCCTCATGTTCTAAAATTTGTTCATAAGTGGGGGTAACCAATCGGTGTAGCTGACTGTACCTCTTTCTTCATGTTTTTTAACCATTAACTAATGGTTTTACTGTTAGGTTTTTCATGGGATTTTTCGAAAGGTAGACTTAAGTAAGGTTCATCATTACCTATTTATTTCTAACAGTTTAAATATGGAAGTAAAAATAAAAATCTATTAAATTATATTATTGTAAGTTGGACTTAATCACAATTGTTATCTTAATAAAATCTGTTATTTAGGTTTATATATTGTTAAATACAATAAATAAAATTGTTAATTAATTATTGATATGTTTATCTATCAGCCAACTTCTTGGCAAGTTTTCCTAAAGTTAGTCTTGTGTTATTAGGCCAGGAAGGTGGTGATGAAATTGGATATTTTTGTAAGATTCTATGAACAAGAGTGTTTTGATAATGATGTTCCAAATCTGTATGCACCTATAAGGAATCTTATAATTATATCAGCCTTATCCACTTGTGGACTGATCAGGGCTGATAAGGCTCCAAGTTCATTGCAATAGCCAATCCTGAGTTTTGATGAACAGATGCTGTACACTAAATCCATAGGTTCTGTACCAGGTCGGTCCACCATACTTTATAAGTATTTAGTATTGTTTTGTAGGCATTTCTTATTAAAGACGAATAAAAGAAAAATAGATGAAATAATTTGAAGTTTTTGTGTTATATGCTTAGGACCTTACTCCATGAAATATGTTTACCATAAGTCAATTTTAGTCTGACCAAGTTGTAAGTAAATTAAGCTGAATTTATTGAGTGACAGTTCTCTTACTGTATTGTACTTGGTGTTTCTGCATTATTGATCTTTTATTCTGGTTGTCTTTAGTTTAGCATATTAAGAAGCATAAATGTGAACTAGTCTCTTGACTATGACCAGGTCCATATCCATATAATAATACCTCAGGGTGCATTTTTTAAGTGAAGAAATTGTATGTTTCCATTTTGTTAACGCAGATGATGGCAGTTGTAATATTGATTCTTAACAGCAAAGCAAGTGATAATATGTTAATGCTTGTTAAGCAAATAATTTTTAATGTTACATATTATATGCTGCGATTAATTTTAGTTTATATCAAATTTTAATAATAAGTAGTATGGACAACCTTTTATTGTGATCAAAATACACCAATGTGGTCACTCTCACTATGCCTCCTTCAAACCCTTTTCAGTAAAAGAGGCTTCTGATATTTTATGACCAACGCTGAATTTGGTATTCAGTACCCATACTAAAATTATTTATAGTATTGTAATTATTATTAGAATTATAGAGGTTTTCAACAACAACAACAACTTCAACAACTTCTAGGCAAAGTGGCTGGTAATTTGTTAGTTAAATTAAATATCTGTAATATACACTTTATTTTCTATGTGTTGTTCTAGGTCCACACTTGTGTATTAATTATAAAACCTAGAAATTTACATTGTTTGTTGGTAACTCCTCTAATTCTGAGAAGAGGCCCATACCTCTGTGCCCGTACCCCGCAGTGGGATAGTTATGGGTTGATGATGATTGGTTAGTCTTTTCAGGGTTTATTAGCAATCCACCCAAAATTTTTTAATAAATTTAGACTAACATTTACATTTTCAGTACATCCTTGATAAGTTTTGACCTCTATGTGGGTAAACATCAAGGTAAATAGTTAATAATTATTTATAAAGCCTTGGTTTTCGCACTATCATATGTATCTGAGTGATAAACCATGATGGAACATAGCTGTGAAACATAATTGTTTAATAGCAGTACTAAGTCAATGACACAATTTTTTTCTGTATTTTTACCCGACTGCACTGCAAAAGAGTGCTTCGTTGGTCTAGTGGTTGCTTGCGACCGCTGAGCGTGAAGTCCTGGGTTCGATTCCTGGGTTGGGCAAAGTGTTATTGGGTTTTTCCATTAGGAAATTCTCAGTAGCAGCCCAGAGTCTGGATTTGTGCCCGGTCAATGGCAATAGACTCGCCCCCTATTACAGGGGACTATAACATAACCGGCGAAATGTGGGTGCACTTTTACACCTCTGCTTACCCCTTCGGGGAAATACAGGCGTGATGTTATGTGTTATGCACTGCAAATACAGGGTCTACTACTACTTAGTCAGTATTAAAAGTTTCTATGAATAAATTAATCAATGATTCCATTGAAGGAACACATGTAAATATTTTTATATAAATCTTAGCAGTTTGATACTGCACAGGCTGCGCAGCAGCCCCGACACCAACCCGCGTGCGATAGCCGCCTGGGCTGATAGCCCTCTTGTGGGCACTGGTCACCCGGACTAAATCTCTGCTAGTTATTAAGTACTAACATAGAATAAGTTGCATTTGTTACTAACACATTGTAGACCAATTTGTTGTCTGAAAGATAAAGAATTTTGATTTGAAAGAATTTTGATATCATTTGCTCAAAATAATTTTCTTTTATTTATGGTGTTAGGTTATTAATTAAGGGTAAACCTGAATGTGCCATTATATTATGCATCATGGAAGGTTTTAAGTAATAGATTCATTATTAGTAGATATGTTGACAAGATGACATAGCATTGATGTGACAAGTCTGTTTGTTTATAATGATATTATTTCTAACTATGAAAAATGACTAGTTAGAATACATAAAGGTATCATGTGGTATCTCGTACACTTGTACCCTTTTTAAAATGACAGGATCGTCAGTTATATATTTCCAGCAGCTACAGTACTTAGATAAATTGTTAGTATGTGGTTACCTGGTTGGTATATTATATGTATATATGGTTGGTACATTTCAGTATCAGCCTTGTGGGTCTTATGCTCTCTCGGAGCTGATGGATAGGTTGCTTTATCAGAGCTGGTACACATTGGTTATTCTTCCAGAGTTGGAAAGAGTTTCAAGAGCCGAGTATCGATCCGAGGAATCACAATACAACCGAGCATAGAAATAAGGCAGTTCCTGAGCAGCTATGCCAACCTTACCACTTGTAGCGGCTTAATGCACTTGTGAATATATTATTAAGTCTAATAAAAGTTCACACCATGTGTGATATCTCTTGATTTTGATTAATATTTATCATCAAGCAAAGGTTTTACTTTCATTTTGCATACAATCCGTCATAGCTTTCCTTATAATAGAAGGCCAGTCATAGGTTAATTCATATGTATGACTTCTCAATCCCTTGGTCCCTGAGTTTAGAGACTTCCGTGAGCCCCGCTTTCACTTTTGAATTAAGTGGTGGTGCATCCCAGTAAGAGTAGTTGTCAAGCAGTGTGTTTTTCCCCTAATGTAAGTAACCTTTTCTTGTGGGTACAGTTGTAGGAATATGCTTGGACTTTTAGTTGAGTGTTTTGGATTCTACTCTTCTTTCTTAGGTTCATTTTTAAATGGGATGTTAAATAACGAAGAGCCTTATTTGAAGCATTTGTTATCACTTATCAGCCATTGTAACAGAAACATGTTTACTGTTAACTTAAGCATCACGTACTTGATGGCAGATATTCATATGGACCACCGCCAGTGTTTATAAAAACGACTGAAAGCATCGCGTGCCCCGGTGGTCTACTAAAGCCTGACATGCCCACACATGTAGTTTGCAAACCAGCTAGCGACATAGATATCTAATATCGCTCGAATATCTCGTATTCACCAGTTTCACTGTAAATGTAATACACACGCCCCATAAGCAGAGTAAGGTAGAGTTGTCCCACGAAGGCGACGTTTCAAGTACCTATTTGTTTTAGGTAAATCACGGGAAAAAACAGGTTTGGACGTGTTTGGAATAAGGTTATGATTATGGTTATGTTATGGTTATGGTAAAACTCACCTGTTCTTTTATTTTACAATCAAGAAAGGGTTCACCTTCTTCAAGACTCGCATCCATCCAATAATCAGGGTTAGGTGTTCCTGAGAATCGAATAACTGCAACAGCGCGGCTGCGACATTCTGCACAGCCTGTCGTTCGATGGTCGTTCCTTCAGGCGAAAAGCACCCCCGTTTTCGCTTTCGGCTCTCGAACAAAGCACTTTCTAGCATTTTAATTGGTTTTCTTTCACTTGACACGATAATTTAGACAAAAATTAAAGAAAATATTCAAGGAGAAAAAATAAGAACGCAGATGTCATAAGACGCGCGAAACAGAAGTGACATATACCGGGGTGGCCAGCAGATAGAAATAATAAATATAGTATTTTTAACTTATATTTTTTTTCTAAACGAAACGCCGTGTCTAAGCGCTCGGATTAGATAACTACAATGTATAATATCAATTATATTTCAGATCGCAGCGAAATAAAATTGCAAGCTTCAGTATAACCCTGAATGCAAGTTAACGTATCGCTCAAAACAAAAGAGCAATTTAACGTACAACTCACGCAAACACAGTTGTATGGGAACTGCTGAAAACGGTCTGACGAACAAACACATCCAACGTCCACACCACATATACCTACTTTGTAAACATGGGTACACATAGTATCACATACTACAGGAGTAGGAATAAAACAAGCTGGTATTGTCAATCACAGAAAAAATAAGCCATTTTATTCTTTTTAACCGACGAAATATATATATAAATATATATAGAGGCGCTAATAATAAATACTTCTGAAATAACAACCATTGTACCTATATTCACGAAAAATAAATGAATTGAATTGAATTGAAAAAAAGGAGGAGGTTCTCAATTCGACGCGTATATATATTTTTTTTTTTATATTTTTTTTTTATTTTTTTTTATGTATGGCCACGCATAACTTTTTACAGAGTGGTCCGATTTTGATGATTCTTTTTTTAATAGATAGGGTATATCTCGAAGTTGGTCCCATTTGAATTTCAAAATCAAAATCCACCCCTAAGGGTAGTAAAACAGGGGATGAGTGTTTGTTCACCCACTGAATTCTTACCTGTTAACCGATTCTGTTGAAACTTGACATACATAAATATAGTTCTAGACACTACGACATAATGGAGACCTGGATTTAGAGTTTAACCTCAAAAAAATGAAAAATAAAACTTTTTAACAAAAAATTGAACCGACGAAAACAGAAACTGAAAAGCGAAAAATAACTATTATGCCAAACAACCAATCAACGAAGATCATTAAATTACTTTAAATAAATAATAAAAACAACGTCACATCAAATACAACGTGAGATTTTCAACGATAAACAATAAATTTCCAAAAATGCGTTCTCCGCTCGGCCACTTCCAACTTACACGCACTTTGCTTGTTAAAAGTTCGTTTGGCGCCGACTCATAATTAGTTATTTTTCGCTTTTCAGTTTCTGTTTTCGTCGGTTCAATTTTTTGTTAAAAAGTTTTATTGTGTTGTCAATATGTAGACTGACCGATAGCAGTCATTTCGTAAATACGAAATGGTACAAAACCGGCCAAGTGCAAGTTGGAATCGCGCAGTAAGGATTCCGTACCACGTACCCATCGACTTGATACTCCATAAACTGGTTTAATTTTTGAGAATTCATCAAAAGACATCAACGCACCGTGAGCGAAAAATGATTTTTTGCGTCATTTTCATACACAGGTACCACTATAACACTTTAGTATTTGTTGCTAAACTACATAGTATGCACTATAATTAGACCAAGTTTGACGCTGGTATGTATTACCATATGGTACCATACTATATACCATACCATATACCGGGGGATATGCCATAATCGCCACGCTTGGCAGGCGGGTTAGCAATTTCAGAAGTGCTGGGTTCTTCATTAGATAGTGTTTTTTCATTAGTACAGGTACTAACGTTACCTTTTTTTCTATAAAGATATTTTATGAAAATAAACATTTTATTATAATTTCCTTTATTTAATTGCATATACATAACATATTGATTATATTTTTAAATATTTTTACAAAACAAAAAACATTTAAAAATACAAAAAATAGTGGCCCACCGGTATCGGGTATAATTATTATTATTTTTATGCATGGAAGGCAAGTTATTCCATGCTTTTAGTGTTTTGAAAATTATTTTTCAGAACAGTAAATTTCACGGAATTACTAAAGGAAACTAGCTATAGCTAGCTATAGCTTGTCTAATTAATACTTCGTTCTAAGAAATATCTAGGCGTGTCTCTAGTAGGAGCATTTACAAACAAAGAAGCTTGTTAACGTCCAGCTATAGGTATGTATACCGACCGCGCTGGCCGGAATAGCCGGGGTTAATTGGCCTCCATTCCGTCATTCAACATCCATCCCACTACAATGGAAATCAAAACTGCATGGAACAAAAAGTGGAATCAATTTGCATGCCTTTGACGTCCACTATATAGTTTGGTAGGTTTTATTGTCATGAAGTTATGAACTTTTTTGTTCCGCAACCTCTGAGTGAGAGTGCTCCATATTAAGTTTTCGATGGCGTGCGAATCCACCAACCCGCACTAGAATGTCCACCACACTTAGGAGATACAAGACCTTAACCTCTTATAACAATGAGAAGACGCTCGTGCCCAACAATGGGACAGTAACAGGCTGCTTATTTTTTGTGTGTACATTATAATGTAATAAGCATTGACCAATGTTCATGTCAACCGATTTAACGCATTCAAGTACGCACTTTAGGCCGGTGATTGGCTATAAGATCATACCGAGAGACGATATAATATAGTGATGTGTTTTTCAATATCGTAATGTAGAAGTTAGATATCACCTGTAAGACGATTCCCATTCCCTACATTTTTTATTTCCTTCGAAACCGAAACCTATTTTATCTATAATAAATCAATCTCTAGTGTAGGTAGGCAACGCTTCAAGTATTTTTTGGGTTTCGTGCCCAAAGGGTGCCAACGGGACCCAATTACTATGCCTACGCCGCCGCGCCGCCGCCGTCTGTTCGTCCATAAGTCAGTCTATCTTTTACAGGGCTGCATCTTTTTATCTGTAATAGGTAGCCAGCTGAAATTCAGAGAATATATAATTTTGTTACTATGGCTAATTCTAACATAAAAAAATCTTAAAATAATAAAACTTCTAAATCCAAAGGGAAACATCATACAAGAACCCTTGAAAAAAAAATGTTTTTTTTTCAAGAATTTGTTCTTATTATTTTGTTATTTTCAACACGTTTACGCATGCGAAGCGAAGCGGTGCGTTTTTTTTTTCTTCTTTTTGTGTCTTAAGGAGAATGCCCATGATATTCTTTTCTTGCGTTTTCAGAAAATTGTAGCTCTATTTCGCGTTATATTATATCAAACAAAATATGATTCGCGGCATTAATAACAATATATCTACTGAATAATACTCATAGAAAATTTTAACCTAGCTCTGTAAGCTCTACAGGCTCGATAATAAAAGAAAAAAATACTACAAAATCGAGCTTCTTATTATTATAAAGTAACAGAATACTTAAATGACTTACATTGAAATATATTTTTAACAAAAATAAAATTTGATATTAAATAATAAAAATTTGGAAATTGTTTTCGACTTTTGCAGACCGTACCTACTAAACTGTTAGATTGTTGCACTTACTGTTACTAGCTTGGCAACTAAAATTGTTGATCAAACAATTTATATTTGTACAGATGTATTCGTAATGGTTGCAAAACTTAATCTTGGCTATGCTTCACACAAACAGCGCAGTTGGTTTTAACAACGATGGAAGCTTTGCAAATTTTGAACGCTACATATAAATAACGTGTTGGTTTTTTAAATCGAAGCCATTTGCTCTTTTGGCTTATAACAATAAAAGTTAGTAGAATCTTTCAGAGAAAAGAGAAATTTAAACTGTCTCTATATCTGGAATAGTTGGTACGTCTGTCTGTTTGTTAATTCTTCACAACGTAACTTGCACGGAGATAAATCCGAAGAAGAGTAGTAAGGGTGTAGTAGGTATACTTTTTATCAATATAACACACAAGTGTAAAGAACTGTAGTATTATTTTATTATTTTAACGCATTTTACGCATGCGAAGCGAATTCTAAAGATTTAAATTGTGGAAAGAAAAAATCGCTCACGAGCAGGATTCGAACCTGCGACTCCTGTTCACGGTAGCTTAGTGGCTAAAGCACTGGCGTACTGAGCCAGGAGTCGCAGGTTCGAATCCTGCACGTGAGCGATTTTTTCTTTCCACAATTTAAATCTTTTAACTGTAGTATTCATTTCCTATAACTTGAACAATCAATTACTGCGATAAATCGACTTTTTGTAAATAATCGATTCTCACGCTGTACTTACGTGACTTTAAAAAGCTTTTGCATGTTAAATCAACGCTTAGAACAAGCTTTATCGTAACATTTCTTTCTTTAATAATTTCTTAGGTTTTCGCGATCACTACACATTACAATAAAATAAAGTTTAACCGGTTTATATCGCGCATATTATTTAAATTGGTTTTCCTGACGTTTGGAAAGCTTTGCAGCATTCCGTGATCGCAGGTAGACTAACGGCCAAAATTAATATTCTATCTATCCACGATTTGCCCTACTAGAGATAGAAATTTGACGTATTTTGTATTGAGCTTACCTTTGGTTTGCCGACGACATAGTAGTCATGGCTGAGACCATGGAGGACCTCGGTACAATGCTCGATGACCTCAGTAGAGCTTCTGATAGAGTGGGTCTTAAAATGAATATGGACAAGACAAAGGTTATGTCGAATTCCCATATAGCACCCATTCCCGTAAACATCGGAGAATCTACACTCGAAGTTGTTGACGATTATGTATACCTAGGACAAACTGTCCAGCTAGGTAAGTCCAGCTTTGAGAAAGAGGTCAATCGTCGAATCCGACTCGGTTGGGCAGCGTTCGGGAAGCTACGCAATATCTTCTCGTCATACCGCAGTGTCTCAAGACGAAAGTCTTTGACCAGTGTGTGTTGCCAGTAATTACTTACGGTACTGAAACGTGGTCGCTCACAATGGGCCTGATAAGAAGGCTCAAAGTCACTCAAAGGGCAATGGAGAGGGCTATGCTAGGAGTGTCCCTGCGTGATCGAATCAGAAATGAGGAGATTCGCAGGAGAACGAAAGTAACCGACATAGCCCGAAGAATTGCCAAACTTAAGTGGCAGTGGGCGGGGCACATTGCTCGCAGAACGGATGGCCGATGGGGCAGTAAAGTTCTGGAGTGGTGACCGCGTACTGGAAGGCGCAGCGTGGGTAGGCCCCCCACAAGGTGGACCGACGACCTGGTGAAGGTCGCGGGAATCCGCTGGATGCGGAAGGCACAGGACCGGTCGTTGTGGCGATGCTTGGGGGAGGCCTATGTCCAGCAGTGGACGTCTTTCGGCTGAAATGATGATGATGATGTATTGAGCTTATGTCAAATTTCTATCTCCGGTAGGGCAAATCGTGGATAGATAGGATATTAATTTTGGCCGTAAGATAACAAGCGTCTTTACAGATATTTCTAAAAAATATATTTTAATCTACCGTACAATATTATTAATTAAAATCGTTTCGATGCACGCAGTAATCACTCACAATATCATAATCTTTTACAGTGTTGCGTGCTGTTTGGGATTCTTTGTTTGGATTTCTTTCTTTCCCTGACCCTTGAGCACAGATTTATTATTCACGCTGATCTGCTTCGCGTACAGTGAAAGTGTTAGATTTCTTCACCCTCTATATTTATTATATCACGCTGGTTTATTCTTGCGTCACTTATTACAATTTTATTTATGAATAGTGTAATATTTTGTTTATTCTGGCTCGGCGTTTCTTCGGTCGATTCTCATAAAGTGTGCAGAGATTTGGAATCAAAATACGATTTATGAAAATAATATTTTTATGATCGTTTATTTTTCAATGTTTGTGCTGAATATTTTATTGTAGTTACAGATGATGTGGTAACTATTGGTTATATAATATTTTGTAATATAAAAACCTTGACCATTTGTTTAGTAAACGGGTATTTGATTTCCCTCGAGACAAGGAAATTCGACAAATGCTCCGAAGTCAAATAGATATTTTTATATTTTTAAAAATATATATTATATAAAATATATTATAATATATATAAGGGGCTCGTAGCGAAGCAACGACTGCGCGGATTGTACGATCTGCAAAGTTAAGCTGCACTTGCCGCGGTCAGTCTGTAGATGGGTGACCGTTTCGTTACACATCGAGACCCCTCCGTGCCTCGGAGAGCACGTTAAGCTGTCGGTCCCGGTTGTCATACGAATATCTATGGCAGTCGTTACGGGTAGTCAGAGCCTGAAAGTCTGACAACTGGTCTAACCTCCGAATGTCAGTATTACCCAGTTACTGGGTTGCGGGGGTCTGATAGCAGTCGCTCCGTGTAAAATACTGATGTTCAGCCACATCTGGCTAGACTGGAAGCCGACCCCAATATAATTGGGAAAAGGCTCGGAGGATGATGATATTATAATATATATATATAATATATTAAATATATTAGAGGTATAACAAAAGTACTCGCAGATTATACGGAAAAATCTACGAATATATCTCAATTATAGTTGGTAAAACTACAACGTACTGCCTTTTTCTTTAAAATATACAACGTGTATCAGAAATGCGTGGTCATATTTGAAGAGCTCATTCAGGGCAAAGCATACAACAACTTTCACTATGGGACAAACCCTGAAATCGCAAAAAAACAGCTGATCCTTACATTTTGTCGAGCGACATCGATGATTTAGTAGGGAACACCTGATATTATTCTCGCGATTTCAGGGTTGATCCCATAGGAAAAAATGTTCTTTGCTATGACCTGAATGAGCTCTTAAAATATGACCACGCATTTCTGATATACGTTGTACATTAAATATAAATATATCAAATATATTAAATTTTATTCCACGAATAAGAAATGGAAGAAAGATAGAAAAAAAAATTGCCATAGGACAGCGGCAGCACCATAATAACAACAATAAAGTGACCAAAATTAGACATAAGTCACGAAATTGCTGCCGGGCATGCCCATGCCAAAAGGGTCAACAACTCAGCATGCGCTGGGCGTGGAACACCCAAAGCATAGAATATAGTGGGAATAGCAACACCATTAAAGTAGCGACTAGTGACGTGGTGTATTTCGTTCTTCAGGTTGTTATTGAAGAAAAGGTATCGATTAAAACTGGCCAAGTGCGTGTCTGACCACGCACAGGTTAGCGTTCCGAATCCGAAGTCACCACTTGGCATAATATGTACATATCTGGGTATCAGAAATGTCGAACTAATGCGGGAAAAGATGAACGTGAAACTATAATTAACTCCATTGTAATTTAAAAGTATTGTTATGTTACATGCATTATGAAAAAAATTGTATGCCAGAACCTGGTGGAACATGTATTAGTTCAA
Organism: Asteroscopus sphinx; assembly: GCA_949699075.1. Classification (NCBI taxonomy): domain Eukaryota; kingdom Metazoa; phylum Arthropoda; class Insecta; order Lepidoptera; family Noctuidae; genus Asteroscopus; species Asteroscopus sphinx. Next base: position 2,456,758 of record OX453006.1, read on the forward strand.
AATAATGTAGTCTAACACCTTATTGTATCATGTTTGATGCAAATAAATACTATTCTATTCTATTATATTCTTAGTGATGGAGGGTACCATAAATTCTTCATGTTACTTTTTTCCCGATCAGCTTGGAAGTTACCAATTATAAAATGCTAATAAGCAATGCATTTTTATTAACCGGTAACAAGCTTCATGTTTTAGCTTATAATTCAGAAACTTCAGTCATGTTATAACAAACAAAATATTTTTGACGACCTCTGTGGTCTAGTAGTTCGAGTGTCGGACTGCTGTTAACGAGGTCGTGGGTTCGATTCCCACAGGACACAAATATTTGTGTGATGAACATAAGTGTTTGTGTTGGTCTGGGTGTTGCTTATGTATTATAAGTATGTATTTACAAAAAAAAAGTATACAAGTATTATATCCATTGTCTAGTACCCATAGCACAAGCTCTGCTTAGTTTGGGACTAGATAGTGCTGTGTAAAAATGTCCCAAAGATATTTATTATTATTATTATTATTTTATAAAACCACAGAAATAGATACAGTAGAATGGTTGAATCACAATTTTACTTGCGATTCATGCATGGCTACTTTCTAACAAACTACGCCTTACATTTTGACGTCATTATTTTTTTTAAATTAACTTTAATCAAATGTACTTTACAACTTTTGTTTCTGCAGTTAGAAACAGCATAATAAGGCATTTTTGCGGGTTTTTGTTACAGTATTTAATGAAACAAGTCATAAGGCGTACTGAGAAGGCTTTGAAATGCCCTGAAATGGTGCACAGTGTTGGCACGCGCGCCCTGCCCGCTTTTCCATTCGATAGAATACAGTAAAAGATATTTTACTGTGTATAAAACCTATTGTCGACAGAGAATAGATGGCGAAGTTACACGAAAGTAGGTGATGGCGTCATCTCTCTTATCTCATCTCTCTATTAAGGTCTGACCGAGATCTCAGTCTCGGCAATTGCATTCTTTGGCTAAAAACTCGGTCTCTCGGTTTAATTTTCGAAAGAATCTCTACTAGACCATGGCCGGGATTAAAGTCGTCACAATTTAAAACGCGTCATAACGCTGCAAAATTCCTTTTTTAGCTTTAACACTACCGCTTAGCTGTGTTTAGGAAGTTATAGGTACAAAATTTAAAACGCGTCATGACGCTGCAAAATTCATAACGCTGCAAAATTTAAAACGCGTCATAACGCTGCAAAATTCATAACGCTGCAAAATTTAAAACGCGTCATAACGCTGCAAAATTCATAACGCTGCAAAATTTAAAACGCGTCATAACGCTGCAAAACTCCTTTTTTAGCTTTAACACTACCGCTTAGCTGTGTTTAGGAAGTTATAGGTACAAAATAATGAACTTTTTGTTTGCATTGACTGAGAATTTATTTTATCCTCAGTCTTGGTCTCGGCCGAAACAAAAAATATAGTCTCGGGCGGACCCTACTCTCTTGACTCATTACAACCAATCATAACGAGTTAAATTATCATTAATTCGATTGAATGTCAAACACATTTTTAACCGACGAAAAAAAGGAGGAGGTTCTCAATTCGACGCGTATCTTTTTTTTTTTTTGTTTGTGTATCCACGCATTACTTTTTACAGAGTGGTCCGATTTTGATGATTCTTTTTTATTGGATAGGGTATATCTCGACGTTGGTCCGATTTAAATTTGGAAATCAAAATCCACCCCTAAGGGTAGGAAAACATGGGATGAGTGCTTGTTCACCCACTGAATTCTTACCTGTTAACCGATTCTGTTGAAACTTGGCACACATAAATGTAATTCTAGACACTACAACATATGGAGAACTGGAGTTAGATATTATCAAAAAAAAAAAAAAAAAAACTTTTTAACGAAAAATTGAACCGACGAAAACAGAAACTGAAAAGCGAAAAATAAAATGAAGCTTTTAGTCTTAATTACTATTTTCCTAACTAAACTAATGTAAATTATTTATAACTAATTCTGAGTTTGCGCCGATGGGGACTTAACTTACAAAAAATAAAACGTCACGAACGCGGCGATGAAACGCACCTCATGGGCTGGATAGCGCGTCATCAACTCAGCCTATCGTAGTCCACTGTTGGACATAGGCCTCTCCACAACTTGTGCCACAACACTCGGTCCTCTGTATTCCACATCCATTCCCCCCAGCTACCTTCTTCAGGTCGTCGGTCCACCTGGCTGGGGGGCCACCACACACACCTACCACAGTGCCCTACGCTGCGTTTGCAGATTCCCGGTCTCCATTCAAGGACTCGTCTGCTTCCGCAGCCATCGGTCCTTCGACAGACATGGCCCACTGCCACTTCAGCTTACTGATTCTACAAGCTATGTCGGTCACTCCGGTTCTTCTCCGGATAACCTCGTCACGGATTTAATCCTTCCAAGCACATAGCTAGCTGAGTGACATTGAATTTGTGGACTAGCCCAAGTGTCAGAGTTCACGTCTCGGCACCGTAAGTCATGACAGTGCGTATGTTGCCCATATTCAGTTTAATTCATTTATTATCACCATAGGAACTTACAGAACACTTGGATAAGTCTGTATGAAATTCTGTTAATTTAAATTTAAAAAAATAAAAGGTAAATACATCAGTTCGAATTTTAAATACTGGAATCTATAGCAACCACAATAGCAGCTGTACAGAGGCCTTGTAATTTGAGAACTAAGAATGGGTGCAGCTGTAAAGAAGCTTTCACAAGAAATTAAGCTAACCTATTGAGCATAATTGGTTGAATAAAAAAAAAATTAAGTGAGGGAGACTGAGTATAAGAGAGAGCTTTGCTCCTGTCAGGTGTCCCACGAGACCCCATTTCAATTCTACCCGTAACACGCACCTCTTAAAACATTTACAAACACGTAAATGCCAATGCACAGAAAACGATCAATTTCAAGCAAACCATAAATAAAGAATGAGCTTCAATGACCATCTTTACTTTCACAGCCAAACATTTCCCCACAAAGGAATAAACCCGTGAACTTGTTCAGTCTACACCCTTATCTGTAACCCGCTTACCTATAAACCATAGATTTAGGTCGCGGAAAGTCAAAGCGGATAGTTTGACATCAACGAAATAAAAGGAGAAAACTCTTATGTTTTTTTTTTTGTGAATAATGTCCCAAAACTATTATTATTATAATGATAAATAGAGCGTGATATTATTAATTTCCAGTCATGAGAAAATTCAGTTTTTGAAGTAAGTTAAACTTCTTTAGGCACGCTTCACTTGGGGGTAAGCTGGTGAATGCGTTACGAAAAGTGAGGCGAACGGAGGGGGTACGGCCACGACACAGCGCCGCCGCCGCGCCGCCATTCCTTTGTTCTCATTGAAATAGTATTGAGGGAGATTAAGTTAGTGAAGTTTTACTTCAGTCGTGTGCTTTAAGCACACTCGTTTTATTTTGTTCTAATGGGCTTGCGTTTGACCGCCTCCTCACCTAATTTTAAGGGATGGTGCGGTCGACGATGGTACACGCTTGCCCAGCAAAAACCTATTCACTCGAGCCTTGAAGACCACATACTTATCAGGAAACAAAAGAAATTCAGAATTAAATGATTGGTTCTCATTTCCTAACTGCAATCTTTAGATAGTACCTAAACGATTAAAATTTTACTATCTAAATTGTGTTTATTTTACCTATAATTCATATCTTCTATCTATCATCTTGCCAACACACCCCCCACACCCTCCTGGTACATTGGCTAGCGACGCCCTTACTACACTAAGCTAATTGAAGGGAATTATATAATGGTTTTTTTTGTAAAAAAATAATTAAAGCTACAAAATTTTAACATTCTGCGTTTCAATTTGGATGAAACAATCATAAAAGTTGACTCATTCAAAGTCCATTAATTGTGCGCCTTACATTCTACGCCTTACATATTACGTTTGCAACCAACGTAAATCAATTTGGTTGAATCGTATTACGTATATTACAATAGTAATAATGAAAATTGTTATGAAAGTCAATTTTAAAGTTTCTCAAACGAATTGAACAATTTTTTTTCAAAAACTTTACTATGTAATTTTACTATTATCATGAAAGTTCGTTTCAAGATACGACGTAAGGCGTGCAAATTATTCGTCTTTAAATGACAATTCGTTTCAACCATGGAGAGTTTCAACGTAAAAGTAGTTATAAAATATTAAAATGTCACGTACGTACTAGAAATCTTATTATTGGATAGATTACAATAATTAATTAATAGTAAAAAAGTTAATAATAAATTCATGCAAAATAGCAATTATAATAATTATGATCTAAAATATAGTCAGTATTAATTGAGAGGTAAATCGGTTCTATCACTTTTGTTTTTCATCAATAAAATCCACAAAATCCATACAATATTAAAAAAATAGTTTAAGTTATTGTAACGTAACACAACAAAACAAACTATTTAAGCTGGGGGCATCGAACGCGTATCCTTGGCACAAAAGTCGTTTCAGCTACTGAGTCAAATAGTCATCAATATTAACGAGTTTGTATGTTTTCAGCGTTCTTAATAGGTACTTAGGTACGGTATTTTCAATGCATTTGGGATTTTACGAACCAACACTAATTCTTGGCATACCTACTTTTAAAAACAGGGGAATAAGATTACAGGATCAGCGGTGCTATTCACAAACATTCGAAAAGTTTCCGTTTCCGAAGTGAAATTTGACCGGCAAACGAAACAAAACGACCACGAACGCTGCAAAGCATTCGAAACGTCAGAAAAACCAATTACACGATGTAATCCGGATAAACTAGTTATTTAAGAAACAAAACGATTTGAGAACCGAACGGATTCGGAAACGCAACGCGAAATTTACGGGAACTCTTCCGAGAGCCATTTGTTGTCGGAAAGCACTCGATGTAAAATTAAAAAACTATGAATAGCGTTCCCGAATCCGTTCGATTCTCAAATCGTTTTGTTTCATAATAAAACAAGTTTAACCGGATTACATCGCGAATTATTATAAAAATTGGTTTTCCTGACGTTTCGAATGATTTGTAGCGTTCGTGGTCGAAAGAAGTGGTCGTTATGTTTCGTCTGCCGGTCAAATTTCACTTCGGAAACGGAAACTTTTCGAACGTTTGTGAATAGCACCGCAGATATTTTATTATACAACTATAGAGCTTATTCAGGGATTGCTATCGAACAACTTTTACTTCGGGTTCAACCCTGAAATTGCGAAAAATAAATCAGCTGATCCATACATTTCGTCGAGCGACATAGATGATTTTAAGGAACATCAGTTTTTTTTTGCGATGTCAGATTTGGTCCCATAGTGAAAGTTGTTCAATGCAACAATGATCCCTCAATGAGATCTCCAAATCTGAACCACTGAGGAATTATCTGAACGCGCATTTCTGATACACTTTCTAAAATCAGTATGAATCCTAAAACTCCAGTTTTCCATAGCTGAGTGCTGATTATTTTATCAAAGCTTAAAAAAAGATCTGCGAAATTACTTCGCTATTGTCGGCGAATATCAGAAAACATATCCGAAAAAAATACTATCTAAAGAATACGAAATAACTATTCTTTCAAACTTTCGCACTCTGAATAAAACAAAGACCGAATCCGAAATCGCAACTTTTGAAAATCGACATAAAGCAATTTTTACCAGTTGATAGCTGCTCTAAGATCGAACCTTATAAGCGTACCTAGCTCAAAAGTAAAAGGAATTAGGTCGGTATTTTATTTCCAAAATTTCGAATTCGGTTGTTGTTTTATTAAGAGTGCAATTTATCGCCGCATTTTTCCACTACTTTAAAAAAAGACGAGTCTTCTTTTAATATTGAATCGAGAATTTCATCACTTATAAAATACAGAATAAAAATCAAAACATAACAAACAAAAACATAGGTTAATCCAGATAACATCGTAAAATCATTAAAAACATTCGACGGCTCAATCAAAACCGATAAAAAAATCGATCGGAAATAAAGATAATAACATTCACCATAAACTAAGAAACCACAACATCCGAAAACTTATAAATATATCCGAAAACGTACACGTCAACAGTTGCTACGAAAAGTATGGAACTCCAAATATTCATAACATCGAAAACAAAAATAAAACTGCACATACGCATACGCGTCCTTTTTCCGGAGAAGAAACAAAAAATCTTAAAAATATCAAAACTATGAAAAACAAGTGGGCCCATACCTGTACGCCCTTTTCCTCCTTCTCGGCCATAGCACTATATTCCAGTATATGCGCTTATAAATTGAGTGTGGAACGTCCAGTGGCCGGGAGAGTCGGGAATGCAATGGAACAACCGTGGCTACGAAGGGAAGCCGTATACTAAACCACGACAGACAGTGCGTTTGAGAAACGTGCGGTTTATTTGCAGCGTTTTTTGATAGAGGAAACTAGAAGGAAATGGAATATAAAAGTGTTGGGGAAAGTAAAGGAAATAAGATTTCACTAGTTTTCACATTAAGTGCGTGGATTTTGTTGAAACATCTACTAAATCCTATAAAAATAGGTACCGAATTATTTCCAAAAACAATTAAATATTATCAATCTCTTTATAATTTAATAAAAATTAATAAATAATTTGACTCAAAATGTTATTTGTAAGTAAGGACGGTTTGAGAGGAAACTAGAAGTTAATGGAATATAAAAATGGTGGGGAATGTAAAGGAAACAACATTTTACTAGTTATCACTTTAAGTGCGTAGATTTTGTTGGAATATCTACTAAATTATATGAAAATAGGTACCGAATTATTTCCAAAAACAATGAATTAATAGCAACCTCTTTCCAATTGAATAAAAAAATATAATTATAATTGTATTTGCAAGTGCCAATTTGAACTTTACAAAGATCTCAAATATTACGAAACATATTTTTTAAGGGGTTAGGAATTTGGAGCCAGTACAAACAAATTGGACTTTTATTCACTATCGGCCTACATTAATAACCTATATAATATACATAAAGGTATAAAGAGATGGAAATTTGACATAAACTCCACACATATTAACATAAACTCCATACAACTCGATATAAACTCCATACAACTTGACATAAACTCCATACAACTTGACATAAACCCCATTAAACTTGACATAAATTCCATACTACTTGACATTAGCTCCATACAACTTACAGGCAGTCTTCTTCTTCTATCGTGTCGACATGAACTACATAATGACAACAGCTCATGCCGTGGGGAAATATTAGCCAGTCAGCAGGTTGGTAGTGGGGCTGACTGCCCAGGGTGCGCCGGACGATCAATTAAATATCGTCAGTCGTGGAGGGTCTTACAGGCAGGCAGGCAGGGGTGGTTTCATTCAATATACAAGAAATATCAAAATTGAAAAATTTCTGTTTACAATGGCGCTGCTTGCCTAAGGCATATGACAATAAGATGTCAAATTCAGCACATTCTAATTAATACCCTTTTTTCAAACTGCTCATTGAAATAGTACCGTAGCTAAATTACGTAGTGACGCAGACGTATCGATTTGTCGGTCTAAGACAGATGTAATTTTATTAAACACAATGGGAATACCGCGACACCGATAACTGTGCCGATAACAGTCTTCTAGCGTTTCAAATTCTCAGTGTGCGTCGCGCCTTCTTTATTGTTTAATGGCATCTATCAGTGAGTGGAAAATTCAATATATACTCGAAACATGTAAAATGTATACTCATGATCTGTTTATATTGTGTATAGTGGTTTCTAAGGCACAATAAAAATGTGCTAATAAGATTACGGAGTCTCAATACTTTTGTGTGAAGTGTTGTGTTATTATATTCTACTTTAAGATTATTATGGTATTGTAATTTTTCAACATATCCGGCACTAAGTTGATACTGAACAGTGAAAAATCATTAAAATCTGTAAATAAGTATCAACAAAAACAAAATAATTGTTTTAATCTAAAATGAGTAGTACGGGATAAGTACTATAAACAGGGTTATTTTTATTCATTAATTACTCTACAACGTGTTATTGAAATAACTGAAAACCTCTTAAGGGGTCATTGTACCTACTCATCAGTATGAACAACTTTTACTATGGGACCAAACCAGTAATCGCGAAAAAAAATACAGAACAAAAAAAATTACATTGCATTGTCATCGGGTTTACATATGTGTACTTACCAAATTTCAGCTCAATCGGATAGCAGCAAGTGGTTGAAAAATGGTTTGCAAATTTTAAAACGGACATACATATGAACATAGCATGTTAAATAAAAGCTTTTAAAAACCCAATAGCACTTTATCCGACCCGGAAATCAAACCCATGACTCCGCTTAGCAATCGCATTTGCGTCCACTAGTCTAGATCAACGAGGCAGTCAACAAAAAAAAGTTTAGTGGTGTGTGATTCAGTGTGATACAATACAACAAAAATGTCCTACCGTACACGTACATAACATAAATCTATTGATGCGGCATAAGGCTCATTTACACGAAGATAGCTTCTCAAAGCGAGACTCGTGGCGAGGAAATACAGATAGAAAGAGACTTGGCTTCGAGAAACTATCAAATCACTTTATTTGCTGTGTAACAGCTTTTGCTATCCTTTACTATCCTGTCTGCATGGTACGATATCTATCTCAGATATCAGCGATCTTAATAGATGATAGGTCAGCGTGCCTTTAGTCACGTAGCTGCGAAGTTTTAGACGCGGGATGTAAATAATAAGGTAGTCCTTCGTTTGTTATGAATCCTGCGCAGACAGATTGCGATTTATATCAGATTAAAATTTCATATACAAGACTCGATGCAAAACTAATAAAAGAAAGAAAAAAGAAAAAAAGAAAGAAAAATAGTTTATTGTCACAGTTAACGACGCGCAACATTTAAAACACAGTGATAAACACAAGCAGGCAACTTATAGGTGGGGTTACATAAAAATTAAAAACAAAAGACACATAGGTAAAAAATTAAGAAGGGACAGTCGATACAAAATATAAGAAAAGTATAGTTGACCGCATGACAGTGGCAACACCCAAGTCTGAAAACCGCCCTTACTGCTTACGAAATAAAGGCCAAACTGTTACCACTGACGTACGGTCGACCGCACCTAAAATTGCATAATAAAAATAAAATATCTTCGTTAGTTCTCAAGACAACCGGCCAATTGCACGAACTTAAAACTTAACTTAACTTACTTAACTTTATAACTTGAATAAAGACAAATTCGAGTAAGACAGAGCCAGACCGTCTTTTCCATTGGCCACTCTGGGCAAGTGCCCAGGGCCTCGTGATCCATGGGGGATCCCCTAGTTCCTGCCAGATCACCAATCGATATTACCGATAAATAATGTTTATTTTCCGAAAATCAAACAATAATTACTGAATATTGTATAACATAACTCCTTGGCACATGCCATGCTGTTAGTAAAATAGTCCTCTGTGATATTTTATTTTGTCGATTTATGTAAACGTCTGTGTATGTGACGGTTTTTCCGCGATTGCAGTGTTGTTCCTAGAGTAAAAGTTATTCATATTGCCGAGTACAATGCCCCCTTTTCAGGTTTAATAGTATAAACTATGAATTATGTCGCATTAAATGCTAATTCTGTGAAAATTTCAATTGGCTACCTATTACGTTTATTTAAAGATACAGTCCTGTTACAGACAGACAGACGGACGGACGATCATTAGGCGCGCGGTGTAGGCAGAGTAATAGATAGTAAAACTGTGGTAATAGGGTTCAATTACTCTGCCTACACCGCGCGCCGTATGATTGTCCGTCCGTGGGTACGGAACCCTAAAAACCTATCACTAAATTAGCCAAGAAATTGAAACTAAACCAACTTTCGTTCTTTATTTATGTATGGAAACTGCAAATCTTAATATAATTATTTGTTCTATTTGTTATTATTTCTATATTTGGGTACAATTCATAAAATTAATAATTTACAGAGAACTGTAATAAAAGCCTCAACGTCTGCCACGAGACAAATTGATTTACCCTTTAATGGCATCGCTTTAGGGAATACATCGAGGGTTGGACACGAAATAAACGTTACTTATTAATTTACCTTTAAAACGTTGTAATAGAAAAGCCGTAGTAATTTTACTAGCAGCATGCACGGACTACGTTAAAATGACTATCATTTACGAAGGAGCTCACAAAACTCAGCTCCAACCAATTACTAGGAATCAAAATCACTTCCTTCCAAAAAGGTTATTGAAGAAACAGAACAGAACAGCAACAACAACGGAAGGTTGTTGTATTGAAAAACGTGTCCTAATTTTCGGTTTTAAGAAGAACAATAGAAGAAGAGTAATTATCGTATTCCCCGCCCATGACTAGTTCCTTAGAGTAAAACAGATCAAGTTTCACCGCGCAATATTTTATCCAGAACCATTACTCACCCAACCCAGCCCGTGGAAATGTAACACATAATCGAGGCGTAACTAAACAACGTACTTCGCAATGCCACCTCTAGTTTGCATCCAATTGCATCAAATTATGGAGCGCAGCGTGGGAGGAGCTATTCTTAAACCAGTTACAATATGGTCGGCTGCTCGATCTATTGAATGGACAGAATTATTAAGTAGAATCACCAATATTGTGAAGATATGCAACCTTATTCTTAGTTTATACTAAACCTCTAAAGGGGTACTCAACATTATGAACAACTTTTAGTATCGGACCAACCCTGGAATCGCGAAAATAAAATCATCTGAAATAAAATAAGTGAACAACTGATTTTTTTTTCGCGGATTCAGGGTTGGTCCCATAGCAAAATTTGTTCATAAAATTGCTCACCGCGAACTTTAAACTTACAACTCGAAGTGAAAAATAATTCGTATACTAATGACCTTCAATGGTTGAAAACTTTCATAAAATTTTGCCTATCCCTTGGTGCGCATGGTTTGCTACGTACTTAGAATGCTGAATTCGGTTTTTTTTTCTCCTAACGTAATTTTTTAATGTGTAAAATATGGAGTTATAATTAATAATATTACTTGTGTTCAATATTTTCTAGCCTTGCCTATAGACTTGGAGTTAGTAGTGAGTATATGAATAGCTATACTAGCGAGTAACCTACTAGCCTCTCTGAAAAGTTCTAACATTTCCCGCATGAATAGTCCTATGTGTTCATCAAGAGTACTTATATTCTGGTTTTCTTTAAAGGATAAAATCCGTAACGAGATTATCCGGAGAAGAACCGGAGTGACCGACATAGCTTGTAGGATCAGTAAGCTGAAGTGGCAGTGGGCTGGCCATGTCTGTCGAAGGACCGATGGCCGTTGGAGCAGACGAGTCCTTGAGTGGAGACCGCGAATCGGCAAACGCAGCGTAGGGCGCCCCCCTGCCAGGTGGACCGACGACCTAAAGAACGTGGCTGGGGGGACTGGATGCGGAAGGCAGAGGACCGAGCGTTGTGGCGCAACTTGGGAGAGGCCTATGTCCAGCAGTGGACTGCGATAGGCTGAGTTGATTGATTGATATTCTGGTTTTGTACCTCCACAGAGTAGAATTGATGATCATGAAATCGCCGACAGAGTCAGGTTTTTGGTTTTTTACAAGACGCCTCGCTACCAAAATAAGCACGATCGGCAAGAAATATGCAATAACGCTATAGCATTTGCATATGTAAATGCATATAATCCGATGTCTATTTATTATTATAAAACCGGCGGATAGAGTCCCTAACGGGATTCTCCGCCATTCGCCCGGTTAAGTAGTTAGGGTACCTATTTTGGGTACCGATGTGCGAGAGCCCATTCGAAAAAAAAAGTAAATTTAACATAAACACAACAACATAACATAACATCACGCCTGTATTTCCCCGAAGGGGTAGGCAGAGGTGTATAGTACACCCACATTTCGCCAGTTATGTTGTAAGTCCCATGTAATAGGGGGCGAGCCTATTGCCATCAACCGGGCACAAATCCAGACTCCGGGCTGCTACTGAGAATTTCCTAAGAAAAACCCAATAACACTTTGGCCGACCCGAGAATCGAACCCAGAACCTCACGCTCAGCAGTCGCGCTTGCGACCACTAAACCAACGAGGCAGTCAAAAGTAAATGTATTATACATAAATCATTTCTTCTCCTCAACAAAGCGAATATCGAAAGCCAGGGAATGCCTAGGTATATGGTAGCTCTCAATTGTACTGTAATTAGGTCAGCCCGTAATTAAGGCACATCCTTCCCGCACCGCTACGTAAGAAACAAGAGGCATCGGGAAATGTGGCTGCCAGACGAGGGGATGTCCATGTTGTATGTATTGCGTATTCGTTTATACGGAAAAGATTTTCTGTGATTTATAGACTCAGCTAAAAATTAAAAAAAAAACACTATTTATTTTATGTGTCATTCCTCTATCTTTAATTACTGTAATTGGTTCAAGACCGTTGTAATTAAAGTAAAATAAATAAATAAATGGCGTATGGCCAAAACTTGAACTAAGATTATGATTATTTTTCATAAAGAAAAATGATCAAGACTCGTGTTCTAAAACGAGAGAAAAAAAAAATTCTGCTTTTTAAAAACAAGACTTGAATATGAACTCGTTATAACATATTTCTTGAAAAAAACAAACCAAATAAGTAAATCTGGTAAAAATAACTTACAAAGTGAGCTTTCAAACTACGAGTGCAATTTCAGCGCCATCTTTGTTAATTTTGCAAAAGCTTTACAAAGTTTTCAGCGTGATCAGTTTCAGCGGAGCCTAAACTTTCAGTGGATACTATAGTTTCGGCGTTGGCCGCTTGGTGTCGCTTCAAACGTTTAGATAGAGATATAGAAAGTAAATACTAATAATAATATTTTAACAGCCGACAAGCAAGCAAGCGCGACTGCTGAGCGTGGGGTCCTGGGTTCGATTCCCGGGTCAGGCAAAGTGTTATTGGGTTTTTTCATTAGGAAATTCTCAGTAGCAACCCGGAGTATGGATTTGTGCCCGGTTAATACAATAGGCTCGCCCCCTATTACATGGGACTATAACATAACTGGCGAAATGTGGGTGTACTATACACCTCTGCCTACCCCTTCGGGGAAATACAGGCGTGATGTTCTGTTATGTTATGTTGTTAATATTTTAACATCCAAATCCATTCAACGTTGTATGGGTGATTGAGTAACAAACATTCAAACATCTCATTGATGTCACTACTTTCTAAGAACATCTCCACTTCTACTACAGTCAACAATTAAGTAGATGCAACGATTACCTACTCCTCTCGTAACAAACAATGCAGCAAGGAACATTTAGCAAAGAACATAGATCATAAATCTTCCATGTGTGCTCAGATTTCCAAAGACCTTCAACCCACTCCTGAACAACATAAAAACGATCATGATCCACTCTTCGCTGATTGACAATTGCATCACGTGTGCAACGACCAATGAATAGCAGACTTCCTATTTAAAGATATACAACCATCCACGTAAGGATCATAGAATAAACACAGGAGATTTATCTACAAAGGCTTCCAATTATATGCTTTTACTTAATGGTTGATTTACACTTTGTTAACTTACAAGTGCAGTGGGTGATTAGTAAAATAAACATGTAAACGGACACGTGCAGGTGACAAGTGCAAGTACGAAGTATAGTAAACTAAGTCAAAAATACACTTAACTCTCTAGATCACCAGCTACACCAAGGTGTTGCTGGCCTTTTTCGAGGAGTTGGGGTGAATCGAGTAAGTTCCCACCCGTACGCAAAATACACGCTTGGACGTGGAGTTGCGGAAACCAGCCCGTTACACTATACTATTATACTACACTTAACTCTTGACACCACAGAAACTGGTCACAGAGTAAAGATGTTTATACTGTGAACTTGTTAACTAATCACTTGTCCCCTGTAGTAAATCAGCCATAATGCAAAAACATGGACTAAAAGTTGCATGATATCTTGTCTACTCGTGGAACGACCTCACCAACAATTGATTTGCTGTGTCTAGTTATTGACAACTACAAAGGTTCATAATGAGTATATTATTTATACCTTGTAAGCTTTCATAGCTACTGAAAATGCACACATTTTGGTAAGTGTATCAGCTAGAGCTACACGTACCAAAATATGGATAGGAGTTACTAAAAGACGTCGTGAGATACCGAGATTCCTCAGTATTACAGTCAATGAAGTTAACTTTGGCCTCTCAGGTTTCCATTATTCACTAGAGGAGTGCCCAGCATGGGCCACGCAGCGCCTTGACCTCATCACTGCAGTAGGCGGCAGCGATCTCTCGCTTCCAGCCGTGGTTCTGTCTGTGGTCGGGAGCGAGAGCGCTTGGGAAGGCGTCGGCGTCGTCTCCTTCTGCGAGGAGGTGATGCTCACTAAGGGGGTGGCGGAGAGGGTTTGAGAGGCGTTGACCTCTCTCCCCATCCACAGGAGACGACCTGGGCGTCGCAGGAGGGCGTATGCCAACTTCCAGCCTCCCTAGATGTGGGCCTGCGGGCGGCGGACTCGGGGTGGCCCGCCGCCCGACCAGTCAAGGCCCGTGACTTACCCGGGCGGAGTGCGTCCATGAGGATTTTCCCCACGGAAAAAAGAGAAAAAAAAAGGTTACCATTATTCTAATCAAAGAAAAATAGTAAGAAATTACTCGAAATTGAATTGCACAGAAATGCTTTATTGTCAATATCATAAAGCGAAAGATATCGTTCGCATTGATTCGGCGATGAGAGGCATATTTATAGGACGACATCTACACCTTTATATCTTTGAAATGATGCAAATGTTTCTCTTCATCAATAATTTGGGTGACTTCTTTGATAATAACTTATCTTTTCATACTCTATGTCAGAATAAACAAGTTGATTACATGACATCGAGGGGCTCGTCCGTCTGGCTATTCTTGGAGCTGGAGACATATTCAGCGTAATTGGCCCAATGTAAGCCACTGGGCTATTTCCATTGTGCAATCGCATGCCCAGTGCCTATGTAATAATAGCCGTTGATTTGTTTATGAGTACCTAGGGAGTAGAGGCCGTCTGCGGAATTAGAAATGATTGTTTGATCCGATCAAAGAGACTAAAGAAACTATAGAACATTAAAAATAATAGCGACATCATAGAGGAAAAACTGGAGCAAAAAGAAAGCGAGTAAACGAAGCAGACAGTACAAAAGGCCAAAGTGAATAAAAAGTCAAAAGTTATAATATACAGTGTAGTAAAGGAATTGACATTGGACATAGAATGGAAATTGTCACACCGATAAATGATTCTGCCGTACTTATTAGAAACGCAGTAAGGAACTATTTGTACGAAGGAAATATACTGCGTCTCTAATAAGCACGGCAGAATTATGGATGGGTATCAGTGGCGAAGGGTGAATATTTTTAGAAGGGTAGCCGTAGGCACCTGAAAATACTAAAATAGCTAAAATCGCACGTTAATAAAATAAAAAAACAATTTAACAACTTTTAATTTAATTTTACATTATTTTTTTGTACTTTAGAACAATAAATTAGCATAGAAATGTTGTTAATCTGTATTTAAAAAATTCCTAAAGGGAAGCCGGTGGGAATCATGTTATATGGATGGGTATTTAGATTTTATTCTAGAAGAAAATAATAATATTTAAATGGCTTCAGGCTCTTAGTTATGAAGAGACTGAAGCATTGCTCAATATCCCTAAGTAATTACCTATTTTTATGTTATTTTTTCAATCATCCCTTACACATCGAATCAACAATAAACAAACACACTCATAAAACTATACATACACTCACACAAACTCAATACACACAGGACATTCTATGAAACCAGCAACAATGAATAAATATATATATTTATTTATTTCTTATAATTTTTACTAGAGACAAACTATCTTTTGTAATGTGTGACGGGTGGCGTGGCGTCACTGTCTTTATTGTCTATGCACTATAATTTAATCTGTGATACTGCTGTCTGTGGCACAGACTTACGTCTGTTGTGATCTCTTTTATTATTGTCCTTTGTATGCACAGATTAATTGAATTGTATGTGTTTACTTTTAATAATGTGAGCAATGTTTTGATTTATTGGGGTTTTCAGTCTGAACTCTGATACATTAAATGTTGATACAACTTGTTGTGTGGGGGTGGGGTCACTGGTGCCTGAGATACAGGTTAATTCCTAGTTCGGGCACCAGGTGCTTACATCATCAGCCAAGCAAAAGGTAACTGTATTGTGATTTTGTAACTCGTTATTGTTGCTTTATATAGACAGTTAAATAAATAAATAAATAAAAAAAAAAAAAAAAATAGATTTGAATCCAGAGACCCCGAAATAACTTTCAATAAAAGTGTTATTGGTGTTAATATTGAAAACAAGAGACCACTATATTTAGGTATGAATTTATTTTCTAAAGATTACCCGCCGAGTCAAACTCACTTGAGTATTTAAGTCATTGACTGTCAATCATTTATTTCAGTCGATTATTTCAGCGACATTCAATCAAAAGACAGTTTATACTTTAGTAGATATCACGTAAACAATTTTATGGATTTTGAAATAAATATTTATATTTTATTACTAGCTTTTTTCATCCGTGTGTTAGACAACACTTTTTACAATAAACTAATGTCTGCATATCATTTATATATTATCATTTACCGAAGGTAAATAAGTCATATTCACTTTCCACCACGAGAGAACTCTGTATTTTTCATGTTAGTCACTTTAACACATGGCATTAATATATAACAATTTAAACTCAATTCACAACTATTGGAAATCAAGGATTTCTACAATCACAGAAAATACTACAAAGGTTACATCAACACTGACCGTTGCAACAATCTGAATGCCCCCACTAATCAAAACCACAGATCTTTTATAGATCAGCAAAATCGAGTCAATACACGTTCCTTAATTCATTTTTAAGAATATTCCTTTTTAATTAAAAATCTTGGAAAGATATTATAAAAATTAAGTAGGTATCAAAAACAAATAAATATCATTATTATTCATTATAACATTTGGAAATAATTAATTTGACTCGGATATTATTGGAAATAGAAATGAATATAAAACAAATTAATACAGCACAAAAACGTTAAATTAAATCATAAAATAATTCAAAACAAATTGAATAACATAGGCATTCTAACACGTGTGCTACCGGACGCAAAGAATTGCACCACCCTATATCTTCTCAAGGGTGTCGTAAAAGACGACTAAGTTATTCTCCAGAAGATGGGCAGCAGCGTTCTCTGAGTATTTAACCAACCAACTGCGATCGCCAACCCGCCTGCCAAGCGTGGCGATTATGTCATATCCCCACTTTTGGGGGAGGCCTATGTCCAGCAGTGGATGTCTGTTGCCTGAAATGATGATGACTGTTTTTGCCAGTGGCTTCACACGCGTGGATGTCATTTATCGCACATCCCTGAGAAACTTTACCTTCCCGGGATAAAAAGTAGCCATGGGTTATTTTCAATCTGTGTGCCAAATTTTATCCAAATCCGTTCAGCCATTACAGCGTGACTCTAATAAGAGGAACACGTTTTCCATTGTTTTGATAATTTATTCTATTTCTAAATTAAATTGTTGTGGTTTAACAATTTCTATTATTTTTAGGAAATTCTCAATAGCAGCCCGGAGTCTGGATTTGTGCCCGGTCAGTGGCAATAGGCTCGCCCCCTATTACATGGGACTATAACCACAGAATATCTAATAGTACTAACGTAAACATAACTGGCGAAATGTGGGTGTACTATTACACCTCTGCCTTCGGGGAAATACAGGCGTGATGTTATGTTATGTTATTATTTTAAAAAGCCTAATCCGAAGCTCGGTCTAACATTGGTGCGTGATTGAGTTACAAACATCCAAATATAACAACAAACAAACAAACTTTCACATTTTTATAATATTAGTAGGATCACAAACGGATACATAGTTTCATTTATATCATCAAACGTACTTTGTTATTAATCTTAAGATCTTTAATAGAAATAATTATTTCACAAGATGTTGACAAAGACAAATTGTCTACTCGTCCAACTAAACACTGTCGCGTTAATTAGATAATAAGAACAACAGTGCGACAAAATGTGATATATTGAACAACAGTCAGTCACATTTAAAAGTAGCACTAGCTTTTAGGTTACAACGGGACAATTACAATAAACAATGGCGGATCCAGAGGGGGGGGCTAAGGGCTCAAGCCCCCCCCCACCCCAAAATCTGGATACACCCCTGATAAATCTAACATTAAACTTGATATTAACCTACTTTCTTATTCCTATACTACCTACAGTAAAATTTTCATCACTTATCCTTACTTGATCTAGTTCATTTGTAGTTTACTGTTTATCTTGACAAAGCCTACCCTCAGCTGGGTCAAGCCCCCCCCCCCCCCTAATCAAAATACTGGATCCACCGCTGACAATAAGTATACCTTTTTTATGCGGAGGAAATGATGATGAAGATAATGTGGTTATGTGGGGCTCGCACCCCCCACCAAAAAACTGCGCCATGTGCCTACTCTGGTGCCTTGTAGGTTGATGAGCTGTGAGAACTCTAGAGATTAGCGCTGATATTTGCGATCCATCCAGTGCGGCCCACTTCAGGGCCTTCCACTTTCGTCCTAAACAAAATTCTTTTGGCGATGTCCGGGTAGACTTAGGGACAACTGCCCGTCTAGCTAAGTTTACAATCTACAATCGTAAAAATGTATGGGAATGACATATCTCAACGAATGACTTTTTCGTTGAGATATGTCATTCCCATACATTTTGATCGTTTTCTATAGCGTTGACGATTGTAGATGGTCAACTTGGCTAGGGGGGCAGGGTAGGCTCCCGTGCAATGTAAATGATAGAATACAATAACAGCCTATCACAAGATAATAAGAAAAAATAATCTGCACATAAATAAAAACTCTTCACACTCGGAGAGGTAAATATGACCCAGCAAAGATGAAGAAGAAAATAGAAAAGTAGAATGAAACTTTAAAAGAAAAGAGTAATCCTGAACAAGATGGAGAAATAAGTTGACAGTCCTTCATCTAGAAGCAATTTCAAGAATAAGAAAGCTGATCTAGCGAAACGTAGGAATGATGATAAGAATGAATAGACTAACAGACCATCAATCACCATCAAAAAATTCAAAACGTTAAGTATCTAGTTCCAAAAAGTTGGTCCTATGGAGAAGAGCTGGCAAGAAAATCTATAATCACATCTACATTATCTTGTAAGTCAATGTAACTAAATAAAAACAAATATGCCTCACCTTAACCATTATAATTATGCTAAATTAAAAGTTACAATGCCTGTCACGCTATCAATCTGTCCAAAAAACAACAAGTACCTACCCAATTATCTGTGGTCAACCAACAGTCGTATAAAAACACCAAATAACTCTACTCGACACAATTGCATTACGAAACTATTTTTACAACCTAAACGACATGTGGAGGCGATTCTAAAAATAACTAAATCGTTTCTGTCGCCTGCAATTATTCTATTGGATGCGCGACCGCAATTGAGCGTGGTCATAGAATATAACGACAAGAAGCGACTCTTAAGCATGTGTGCTACCCTCGTAAAATTGCTTGCGGCTGTGTGCAGGTCGGGGCGAGCGCGGGGGCCGTGCGCGGTGCGCGGCGTGTGGAACGGGCAGTCTCTCGACTGCCCAGCCAAGGCACAGCGGTGACAATTGCATTCACGCGACTCGCTCAAGGTCACCGGCGAGCGAGCTCACACGTACACGGACTGTCACCGCTGTGGCGTGGTAGTGTTGCATGCCGGGTGAATGGGGAATTTAGTCTCTACTAGAAGTCGCCGCGACTCCGCCCGTGTGGATGTCGTGTATCGCGTATTCTACAGAAACCCTTTTTTTTGGGTTAGAAAGTAAAGGTAAAATGCGTACCAGTTTTCAAGTCTAAACACAAGAAAAAAACTAAATCGGTCCCGTAGTTTTTGCGTGATGCTCGAATAAACAAACAAACAGACATTTAAAGTTTTGTAATAGTTACAGGAAAACACCTAATTATTAACAGGATCCGTCACGTGGGTTAACAGAATTGACCGCAAGCGGAGCCGCGGGTATAAGCTAGTACTTAATAAATGTATTCAAGTAGGTAAGTACTTTTAACAGAAGAAAATATTTAACTTTTCAGAAAAGTTGTAAGTTCCTGTTCTTCTTCTTCTTCGTGTCGACATGAGCTACATAATAATAATAGCTCATGTCGTGAGGAAAAGATTAGCCAGTCAGCAGGTTGATAGCGGGGCTGACTGCCCAGAGTGCGCCAGACGATCAATTAAATATCGTCACTCGTGGAGGCTCTTTTAATGCACCCCTAGTTCGTGTTGAAATGTATGGAGAGCGAGAAGACAAAAAAACAGTAAGACTCTTTGTGATTTATGTCAATTCTTTGTAATTGATATTTTTTACACCAAAATAAACCAATTTGTCAGCATTTGTCATACATTTTTAAGTGATTATGATTAGACTTTAAGAATATATGTACCTAAATTATAACTTGGCCTACTGTACGTGTTGGGCAACTGTAAGTACAGTAGGCAGCTGTTAAATAAATAATTTAAAACATCAATTCGTAATTATTTTCTAATGTGTTGCCCTAAATATAAACGGGGTTTTGAAAAAAAAATATCGGCATGTAATCCCACTTTATCGTCGTAAGTCTATGTAAACGGTATAAATGTCTTGAATGCTCTGATATTTTCAATGTTTATTAGAGATATTTATAAATGGGCGTTTTATTTTTATACCAGCCATGTAAACCTGGGATTGAAACAAGACGTGAACATCAGCCGAGAGTTGGGAGTAAATTAATGATAACTAATAATTTAACACTTGTATCCAGGTGTATCTTAGCAGTTTAGAGATGCCATTATTTTTAGTACAGCATACGGGGTTTTTGGCCTCCCTTCAGTAATTTGAATAGAAAATAAAACACAGCACAAGGATGCATTACATAAATAAAAGTTTTGATTGTGTTGTATTTAAAAAAATACCAGTTGTAAACGCTGACTACCTTGTTGGTCTTTTGGTCGCAAGCGCGACTGCTTAGCGTGGGATCCTAATTCGATACCCGGGTCAGCAGGGTTAATGGGTTATTTCATTAGAAAATTCTCAGTAGTAGCCCGGTGTCTGGATGGGTGGTTAATGGTAATAGGTTCGCCCCCTATTATATGGGACTTAAGTATAACGTAACTGGCGAAATGTGGGTGTACTTTACACCTCTGCTAACCTCTTCGATGAATACAGGTATGATGTTATGTATGTATTTATGTATTTATCTTAGGAAACAAACAGCTTTTATATATTTTACAAATAGATGTCAATATAAAATATGTTGTTATAAATAATGGGGTGCTTGCCAGAAAACCTCCACGTGAGCCTGACGGTTGCTTGCTAGTCCTTCTGGAAACGTCTGGAGAGAACGGCAGTTGTTAGGCCGCACGGGGAGATGGGGTTCGCCTGCTTGTGGCGGGCCGTGGCCTGTCAGGGGTGGTTGTGCGAATATAGAGGGCTTCCATGACCCCGGCCAAAGGTAGTTGAAGGAACACCGTGGTGGTTTTAGTCGGTAAGAGTCCGACACCGGCTCCGTCGTCCCCGGGCGGAGTGCGTCCAAGAGGATTTACCCACACTGAGGTAATATGTACTACGTAGGTAGGTACGTGTGTACGTAGGTAGTACATATTACCTCAGTGTTTACCCACGGTAAAAAAAATGTTATAAAGATTTAAATTGTGAAAAGAAAAATCGCTCACGAGCAGGATTCGAACCTGTGACTCCTGGCTCAGTACGCCAGTGCTTTAGCCACTAAGCTACCGTGAACACTGCTCGTGGTATCTAAAATATCCTTCACTAAAAAAAAAAAAAAAAAAAGTTATAAGTAAGTAATAAAAATTAATGGTTCTAGCGTTAGTGTCTGCTGAATTATTTATTCAGAGGATAAAAACATGTCGCAATGAGTTACTATCAAGACATTATGTTAGAAGTAATATAGCATCCGGGATCACTATAAAACCCCACTTGAAATTTTCTTCTCCCAAAAACCCAGCCCATGACTTACGTACCTCATCTATAATTACCCCTACGTCACATCAAAGACTTCAACCCACATGAAAAACTTCAATAAATAACCCAGGTGTTCCGAAACTAGTTTGTGGTCAGCTACAGGAGTAATAAATTGAAAATATAAACATTTTACACATCGAACACTCGTTAAATGTTTTACATCAACGCTTTAACGTTATTTTATGTGATATTAATTATAAAAAACTGGCAATGAGATGTTTGGAGAAGTTTGGATTATGTCATTTGTGTCATGAAAAAGTTATGGATAGTTTTTCCTTTCTATTCACTAACAAAACGCGTGCTGCGTAAAAAAAAATGTTGCAATTGATCACTGAGTTGTCCCTAGACGCTCAAAATTACTTGACAACCATTTACGTGCTTGACAAGTACTGCCAGTACAATACCTCTCGTATTTTATTGTAAGCAAACGTTAGAAGTTTGTTTTTATAACGTACGTCGAAAAGCTAATAAATATCGCGTCTTTTGATGCGCCACCGCACGAAACGACAGAACGATTGTTTCGTTTGTTGTTTTACTCTGAATAACAACTGTCGAAGCGGTTTAACCACAGACCAGTAAGCTTCAAGACTCCGCATAAACAAAGTTTTGTATTCGAACACAGTCGTAAAACGTTGGTGGGGTCAGGGGGGCAGACGGCGCGTTATGATTGGCCGGCTCAAAAGTTCAGTGGTATGATTCCTTATGATTGGTGCCGCTCGCTGATTGAGTGACGTTCCGATTGGCGGAGGGACGTATGATATGCAGTGGTAGAGCATATGCGTTGTGACCGGGGGTGTCCAGCTAACCGGCGTCTAGAGGCTTACTGGTCTATGGGTTTAACTGATGTTTTCATTCGATTTTTTATTTATCATTCAATAGTTAGTTTTCAAGTGTTTTAAGCCTTATGATCCATGGTTACAAATTATCTTCTCTAGCGCTCTCTCAGAAGCAGGTCAAGATTTTCTTTAATCTACCGTACCAGGAAATAAATAAATAATCGTTTATTGACATAAATGCTTAATTCTCTGACCCCTGCACTAGTAATAACTGTGATGCAGGAGCCAGTGTCTTCTCGCTATATAATAAACACAGTTATAGGTAATATGACAATATTCGATTTTTCCTCAAACAGTAAATAATAAGTTGATTAGAAACAAAAAAAAATAGAAAATGAATGTTAAGTCCTGCGTGTAATGTTTGTGCTAGAGTGAGAGTGTATGTGTGGAAGTGTAAGTGTGGTGAGAATTTATGGAAGTGAACGTGTGGAAGGTGTTTCTGTAGCTCATAGCTTGTTTTTTTTTTACGCATTTACGCATGCGAAGCGAAATCTAAAGACAATCGATCTATACGACTTTGAATCAACTGCAAAGTTAGTCGAGTCGGTTAAGAAACACTGTTAGATTGATCCGTATATCAAACGCTAGTAACAAGTGAGTTATAAGATATCGCTGACGTCACCCAAAGACGTACCATAGTGGAGGATAATTTCGATACCACGAGCAGTGTTCACGGTAGCTTAGTGGCTAAAGCACTGGCGTACCGAGCCAGGAGTCGCAGGTGCGAATCCTGCTCGTGAGCGTGTTTTCTTCGCACAATTTAAATCTTCATAGTTGTAAGATATTATATGCTAGTGATTCCGAACAATCTATTTTCAGGTTCGCGCTATAGGTAGGTACTAAAAATAACGTTCAAAATGAAGTGTGTCAACGAAGTTGTAAACAAAACACTATCTCAGTGTCAACTCTAATGACAAAGAATGTATTGATCGCAGTACACTAGATACAGGGTTGATATAATTGTTTATTTATTTATTTATTATGCATGTGCTTTCCTTTGACTATGGAACTATTGGACTTGACATAAACGAAAAAAAACCGTGTCGATTTTTGAAATGTCCGAGACATATTATGGCCGCCTAGTAGTCTTGTTCTTTACAAAAATATAATTGTAGTACTTATCGATAGAGTTGTTTCAGAAAAATTGTGATGATTCCTGGGTTAAAATGGATAATAAACGTTTTAATTCGTAGATTTTGTGGTTTTATTAACCACAACAACTCGAGACAAAAAATGGCGGATTTTCAAATAATCGCCATGCTCAGTAATTCATTTAAGAAATGTCACGGAAAACTGACGTATGAAAGTAGTGTCGTATCTTTCCTTCACATGTGGTTGTACGTATGTTAAAGAGAGAAGACTATAAATATCTTATCTGTAAAATTGCATAGACAATAATGTCGCTTCCATAGATTCCATTTTCAAAGGTGCTTTCCCACTCCTGGGCAAAGGCCTCCCTCTATTTCTTCCACTTTTGCCGATCCCGTGCTGATGATCTCTGTCGCGGCTGGTCGCGACCTCGTGTGACTGACTAACCTCGGGACACAAATAATATTAAATCATCATCATCATCATTTCAGCCGAAAGACCTAAAAGACGTCCACTGCTGGACATAGGCCTCCCCCAAGCATTGCCACAATTAAATTCAAAAACAAAACATAATTGTTTCTTGGTTTTAAACACCACATTCTTTTGTTTTGTTTTTTTTTATTTAAAACGGACTTGCGTTTGTCTGCCACCTCATTTGATGTTAAGCGATGGCGTGGTTGACGATGGTACACGCTTGCTCAGTAAAAACCATGTAAAAACCTATTCACTCGAGCCTCGAAGACCACCAGATTATACTTATCGGGAAACACTGACGAAAAAGAGTGGAATTCTCTGGCGGTACAAGAAATACCACTCTTTAGCGGTACCAACGCATGATAAAGCTATTAGCAAATCGGTTCATGCGTAAGGGTGGAATGTCTACTATAAGAGGGTGGTGCATCGCCGTGCGTCTGGTAGTCCGATGATGAAAAAGACTTGGGGGAATTAAATCGTGTAATGCCAACGCACACTCGCCAAAATGCGTCTGATAAAAAACCGATAGGCTAGCTACTCTGCGCCGATGCTCAAGGCTTTTTAATTTGGCTTCAACCAGCATAATGACTTAGATGTTCCCAATTTCATACAGCCATCCATTATTGACGGAAGTATATCCATTACCTGTGGATTGCTTCCTAAGCCTAAGACATTTCTAAAATCGCTAACGAATCACCGTAGACCGTTTCTCAATCCTAAGATACCATTAAAAATTGGCAAAACATCGAATCATCAGAAAATGACATACATTGTTCCACTCTTATACAATAGTCTCATTAATATACGGAGCGATGACCTGCACTAAAACAGGCCAAGAGAACATCGCAAAAACAAAGGCAGACAGTGCCAACCCTATCCCGAATGTGATCTTGTCAACGTTAGCCCTCGATGCCAAATAATGCGACCTGCTAGCCTACATATAAAATATATAGCAATAAAATGAAGAACAGAAAACCCAGTCTGATGAACAAATAACGCGTCATCATACATAAATAGCAGCAATAGGATACCTGGAAAGGAACTATCGCAAAATCCAACATAGAAAGAAAAGAAAGAAAGAAAGAAAAATGATTTATTGCCACAACAAGACGACAAGCGGTAGGTGCACATAAAAAAAATTGCTGAACCTCTAGACTCAAGGTTCCCGTAATAAATCAAATCATCTATCATTAGAATGTGTCGACTTCATAACGAAGTATCGCGTGACAATAATAAGATTGATATCTTCGACTCCCGTGCCGCGGTCTTCAGAAAAAATATTGCTGCCCTATTTGTCTAACTGGCAGCAGCATCTCTGTTACTAACTAAAGTTTTTCTGCGTGATTGCTCTCTGCTACATTTTCTGAATTGATGTAGGATGTGTATCGGACATAATTAATTATTTGTAGATTGTAGATTGAAATTCTGTTTTTTAGGGTTCTGTAGTCCTACAAGGAACCCTTATAGTTTCGTCATGTCCGTCCGTTTGTCCGTCTGTCCGTCTGTCCTAATCCTTTACAGCTTAATAACTTCTACAGTTATAAACATAAGTAAATTTAATTTTGTTAAAAAATAGTCTGCATACAGATCTCAATTTTAAAAGACTAAAAAAATAGTTTTTACGTACTTTAGGGGTGGCGCCCATACATGTGAAATGGGGATGAAAAAATTTTTTTCGCTGCTCCCCCTCGTGTGGGGTATCATTGAATAGGTCTACTAAAATGAAGGTAATGTTTCATACATCACTTTTTTATCAGGTGTTGCAATGTGTCCCCCCCCCCTGCCATTTCTAAACTATGCAACTTAGAAACTTATAATCTTCCACATTGATAGACCTTTGTGAAAACTCTCTTTTAAAATTATTTCGAGTATAATGTGATTATAATTTTTTTGAGTTATAGACAGAAAACTGAAAAATACTTAAAACGTCCTAGTTCAAAGGTCATTGACCTTAGAGAAAAATGATAATAGCAAATAATGCTCCTTTAGCTAATTTCTATTTGAAAAAATCACAAAAAGTAACTTTGACATGACAGACGTCTTAAATTTGGCTTCTTGAATTTATCGCTAGATGGCGCTACTAACAACACGCTCTGAGTCGCGAATGCTGTCGATTATTCCAAAAACTAAAATAGCCATGATTAATATTCGATTTGATTCGTTTGTAATTACACCTGCTTAAGGAACCCTATAATACTGAGCATGGCCCGACATGCTCTTGGCCGGTTTTTTTAATATTGAACTTCTGTAGTCTATTTGTTAAACTTGATACATTTCATTTCCTTCCATAATAATAGCGTTGTATATTATTGCCTACCTACCATACTAAACTTGTTATCAGCATGTCATGTAGACCTTCTTAACCTACCTATTGTGCGTCTAGCCTAGCCTAGACTATGATATACTGCTTATTTATACCCGCATTAAACCGCAGACAGACGTTTATTGTCTCTCTTTGAGTTATGCTTTCGATTGTTGCGTTCTAACGTCATTGTGGGGTTTTTAAAGCAAATTTTGAGTGTGAACTTTTGGAATTGCAGAAATTAAATGAAGGTAAGTACTTGCAAGTGCAAACTTACTTGCAGAGTATATACAACCTAATTCTTAGTTTATTCTTAGTTTATACTAAACCTCTTAAGGGGTACTTATCATTATAAATGACCTTTACTATGGTACCAGCGACAGGGGCTGTTTTGTCGCTGTATGGAACCAGCGACAACAGGGGCTGTGTTGTCGCTGTATGGAACCAATCCTGAAATCTCAAAAAAAACCAGGTGATCCCTACATTTGTGTTCACATAAACCGACAAAAATAAAAGTTAGGAATA
This sequence comes from Asteroscopus sphinx, assembly GCA_949699075.1. Classification (NCBI taxonomy): domain Eukaryota; kingdom Metazoa; phylum Arthropoda; class Insecta; order Lepidoptera; family Noctuidae; genus Asteroscopus; species Asteroscopus sphinx. The sequence continues at coordinate 2,483,966 of OX453006.1, forward strand.
CCTCGCTGTTTTTTTCGCGATTTCAGGTTGGGACCCATAGTAAAAGTTGTTCATAATGATGAGTACAATGACCCTTTAAGAGGCTTAGTTTAAACTAAGAATAAGGTTGTATATGTATAATGTAATATGTCAAACGAGATAAGCAAGAAGTGGCTATGGGCCGGCCATATTAAACGAAAAGCCGATGACTGTCGTGGTAAAAGTGTTCTTGAGTGGAGACCGCGAAACGGAAAACGTAGCTTGAGACGCTCTCAGTCTAGGTGGAGTAACGTATATCGCAAGGTGGCTGGTAGAAACTGGATGAGAGTGGCCGAAGGATCGAAGACAGTGGCGTGCTTTTGGAGAGGCCAGCAAATGTCCAGCAGTAGACTGTGATAGGCTGATGATGACGTAGAATTGGATCCACAAAACAAAAAGACAACCAAAAGTGTATATACCTATTAATTTAGAAGGTTCTCAGCTACAAACTAACATAACATAACATAATATCACGCCTGTATTTCCCCGAAGGGGTAGGCAGAGGTATATAGTAGGTACACCCACATTTCGCCAGTTATGTTATAGTCCCATGTAATAGGGGGCGAGGCTATTGCCACTAACCGGGCACAAATCCATACTCCGGACTGCTACTGAGAATTTCCTAATGAAAAAACCCAATAATACTTTGCCCGACCCTGGAATCGAACCCAGGACCCCACGCTCAGCGGTCGCACTTGCGACCACTAGGCCAACGAGGCAGTCAGAATAGTATTTATTTGCATCAAACATGGTAGAATAAGGTGTTGTGTTAAAAAACTTACAAAACATTTAGAAAAACATACAAAGAGACATAGAAACATAGAAAGAACATAAGAAAAATACGAAAAATATGAAAATATTGTTATTCTATCACAAATGAGAAAAACATTTCTCTCAGCCGAGCCGTAACAAACGTGGGCCGATACGCTTTTACACTTCGAGCTCCAGCAAAGAAAAATATAATAATAAAATAATAAATGATTATTTCAGTAATGCTATAATTTCGTAGCGTTATGTCGGATGTGCGCGAAGTGCGGTGCGTTTATGATTCACGCTACAATCGCGACTCGCTGGCAAGCTTCGATTTTACACTTTCTTATAGGTACTAAAATAGCTGCGTACCTACATAAAATTTACAATAATTTGTCTCGTTGAACACAGTCTGCTGCTTCTATGTTGTAGACACTTGATAGCCAACGGCCAAATGAATAAACATCCATCAGAAGCCAAGCTGAGCCGGCGCAAACCGGTTTTTACCATAGCAGCGGAGCGTACGTGAACCCGTCCGTGAAAGCGCGCACACATCGCCGCGCTATGTTTGTGTACCACACAGGGTTGTTGCTGATCCAGAATTTTATCACATCAGCGGATGCTGACGCTGATGCTGATTTTTGACATTGACATGATTTTTTTGAATTGGAAATGTGTACCTTATGAATTTATATAAAAATGTAATTTGAATTCATTTATATCTTTTTATAAAAATCCGATATTGGTTAAAGTCTAAAAAGAGTGCCTTTTTAAAACTTTTACAGTGTATAACAAAATAATATAACAAACGAAACTTTTTCATGTTTTCATAGAGCCCAAGGAAAAAAAACGTGACCCTACATTTTTATTTACGAATTATTAACAAAAATCTGGTAAATTGTGAAAAACATAACATGGATATTGAAAATCTACATGAGACAAACCCGTAAAGAAACCTGCACAATAGCGCGAGCGAAGCGAGCGCAATTTTTTTTTGAGGATTACTGAAAACGTTACTCCATTTTAGGCGCATTTTAAAAGGAGTTTTAAAGCTTTTCTTTTTAAATAAAAGCGTTTGAGCTTTCTTTCACTATGCTTTAACAAACGAGAGATAAAATTATATACAAAGGATTTGCATATAAAGAAAGAAACCTTTTGTAAGTGAAACTATTTAAACTGGACCTACTTTATTCCGTGTGGTGCCGGACGTAAAGAATTGCACCACCCTATATCTTCTCATGGGTGTCGTAAAAGTCGACTAAGGGATTCACCAGAGGATGGGCAGCAGCGTTCTCTGAGTATTCAACCAACCAACTGAGATCGCCAACCCGCCTGCCAAGCGTGGCGATTATTGAATATTCCCCCAAACTGCTTGGAGAAGCCCATGTCCAGCAGTGGACGACTTTCGGCTGACATGATGATGATGAATGATGGACCTACTTTGAGCGTACGAAAGAGCAGCGCGAACGCAAACGCCAATATTTCTTTGTTTTTAAAAATGTAGAGTTCCCCGTATTATCTTAATGCTTCTGTTACGATTGCATTCGTTAATGAAGAGCCTGATTATTTTTATCCAGCAAAAAATATTTTCATCCTTGCCTTTTTATTAGCTGACTATAATAGCTCCACATTTCCCTTTTTGTTAGAACACCTCTTTCAACTGTACTGTCTGCTGTTGACATTTGTCGTAATAGACAAGTTTGTTTTGGTTTTGCTAAATCACCGACGTGCAATAATCTGTGCTATGATTGGTCAAAACCATAATCTTATTATACTAGCGGTCAAAACACAAACACAAACGAAACAAAAAAATGTGCCATAAGCCCCTCCCCCTTCGGTCACGTTACAACATTAACATCAGCATAAATATCAGCATCATTTAATGCGGATGCTGATGCTGATGCTGATGTTGAAAATAATGCTGATGATCAGCGGATGCTGATGCTGATATTCGCAACAACCCTGTACCACAGCAGCTAGCTACGCTTCTGTATTGAGTTTTATTCATGTGTTTAGGCGCATTTGCCGCGCTGTCAAGCGGTGGACTGTACCTAATTTAAAATAATTTTATAAGCCATGAGACCACACTTTTCTTTTCCTCTAAGATTAATATAATTTGAATCACATACTTACCGTAACGTAAAAAACTAGTCAGTAAATGTAAAAATCTATTTTCTATATTTATACGCTGCAATGGCTAAACACACGACTGTTTTTATTCTAATTTATTTAACATCTTGCAAGCCTATGTGTGTATACTCATGTTTTAAACAAATAAAATTTCTTTATCTTTATCCAAAATGCCAACAAAAACAAAATATTTAGAAATAAATGCTATAAGCGTGAAACGCGTCACGTCATCTTGAGAATAGCAAAAAGCACATAAGTGTCAATCGTCACTCCACTAATAGGTACGTTCTAGCTGACGTCTGCTGATCCCACTTTGAACTAGTTGTCAAACCAACTGATGGAGTGACGGACAGATTCCCAACTGATGGTTTTTCGGGTTTTTTGTAAGAGTTTTGTGCTCGTAGGCGAAGAGCTTTCATTTTGTTGATGCCTGCCCATTAGTGATTTTATTTGTATGCAGCATTTTATTGGCTAGCAATAAACTACTAATGAAAGAGGTATTTTCCTAAACCTGGTGATCGTTCATATATTTTAACCCTTTCGCTGCGGTTGGAAACTCTTGTACTTGTAGACTGCTACAGAACGAGTTGCTCTTAGATACCCTGGGCGAAAAAAACTCGTTTGTTTGTGTTGGGGGATAGGATTAGTTATATATCCTACTTTCTACATACATACATATTATCACGCCTTTTTCCCATTGGGGTAGGCAGAGACTATGGATTTCCACCTGCTACGATCCTGACACACCTCTTTCGCTTCATCTACGTCCATTAACCTCGTCATGCATGCTCGTCGGCTTAGAGAACTCTTAACCTGGCATTTTATTCTTACTATTCCCTATGTTTATTATTATTTGTTTATGTTTATTATTTCTTTCTATTCGACTTACGGTGCCGAGACGTGGACACTGACAGTTAGGCTAGTCCACAAAATCAAAGTCGTTCAGTGAGCTATGGAGCGAGCTATGCTTGGAGTTTCTTTGAAGGATAAAATCCGTAACGAGATTATCTGGCAAAGAACTGGAGTGACCGACATAGCTTGTAGGATCTACTGATCCTGAAGCTGAGCTAAAGTGGCAGTGGGCTGGCCATGTCTGTCGAAAGACTGATGGATGCTGGAGCAGACGAGTCCATGAGTGGAGACGCGAAAACAACGAAAATGGCAAACGCTACTTAGGGCGTCCCCAGCCGGGTGGACCGACGACCTGAAGAAGGTGGCTGGGAGGGGACTGGATGCGAAAGGCAGAGGACCGAGTGTTGTGGCGCAACTTGGGTTGGGAGAGGCGTATGTCCAGCAGTGGACTACGATAGGCTGAGTTAATGACTAATATTCTTCTTTCTTCGAGCATTTGGAAATAAATAAAATTAATAAAAAAAATTTTTTTTTTTTTTTTTTTCTTTTTTTATTTGGCCTCACCGCTCTATTTTGGGAAGCAAAGTCTTAACCCTATTTTTCGTGTTTTTGATTGCATGTTCCTTTGCCAAAAATTGTACTGTTATATTTTTTTGGAAATAAATTGAAATTGAATTGAATTGAAATTTTTCCTAATTATGATGGGGTGGGCTTCCAGTCTAACCACATGTGGCTGAACATCAATATTTTACACGGAGCGACTGCCATCAGACCCCCGTAACCCAGTTACTGGGTAATACTGCCACCCTACTGGTCTAAACCAGTTTCCAGATTTTCGGACTTCTGACTACCTGCGTAACGACTACTACAGTTATTCGTATATTTCAGCAGCGGACGTCAGCAAAGAAAAATCTACAAATAACAATCCGCCTATCTACCACAGATATGACAATAACATTTCCCGGTTTTTTTTAAATGAATCAATTACATTTTGCTGTGGACATTTATGTTTTTTAGTTAAATTATTTGTTTAAGCCCAATAAACTATTTTGTATTTGTATTTTGTTATGGCAACTGGGACCGACAGATAATTTTATAAATGCGAAAGTATGTATTTTTGTATTGTCCTCCAATCACTCTGAAACGGCTGAAGGGACTTTGGTGAAATTTAGCACACAGATCGATACTAAACTTTTTATCGATATAAAAAGACAGTGAAGCTGCGGACGTCAGCAAAAAAAAATCTACAAATAACAATCTGCCTGTCTACCACAGATATGACAATAACATTTCCCGGTTTTTTTTTTAAATAATCAATTACATTTTGCAGTGGACATTTATGTTCTGCCACATTACGCACGTTTGTATATTTGTGTTTCAATTTTCCGGCTACAAAACATAGCAACGGCAATTGATAACCAGTCCCAAGACAGCAATAAAAAGAAAATTAAGAACGACATAATTTATGAACGGCTGGCCGGGATGTGAAGACTGTTAGCGTTGGAACAGAATGGTCTTCCTATACGTCAGAGCGGGATTTGTATAGTTTTTTTTTTTTGTTTCCAGGGTTTTTATTGCAGCGCAATCATGGTGGTGGAGTAAAATTACTGTTACTTTTAACCTGTAACATCCCAATTGAAAGAGCTTATGAAGGGAGATCTTCCACTATCACTGAAACGAAGACTCATAGATATGTGCATTCTTCCCATTCTAACCAACGGTGCTCAAACCTGGTCCTTGACAAATATTCAGAAGTCCGAACTCAAGGTGTACCAACGTGCAATGGAGCGCAGCATTTTAGGTGTCAAATTAGTGGTTCGGAACACAGCACTGCGCTCCAAAACACAAATCATTGTTGTTGCTCACAAAGCCGAAAACTAAACTGGGATTGGACTGGCCACGTCTGCCATATGCCTTCTGAGCTGTAGGTCAAAATTATCACACAGTGGAGCCCTGACACAGGGAAGCGAGTCGAGGCAGACCGCAAAAGCGATGGCGGGACGAGCTAGACAAATACTGTAACAACTGGTCAACAATAGCGCAAAACTGTGACACATGGAAATCAAGGGGGGAGGCCTTTGCCTAGCAGTGGGATTAAAATTACCAGTCGGAAAATTCTAATGTACGATTTACACCGAACGGGCTGTGCCGGAGCGCAGCACATCTAAGTATACAATGTATTTGTAGCGGATGCGCGCGCACGCGGTGGCAGCCGACTGCGTTTGTCCGCGTACACACTACGGCTACACAACAAGCTGTACAATTCCAGTATAAGCTGACCTCGCATTGTATACGTTTTCCTTCTAACGCGAGGTCAGCCTTTACTGGTTTTGTACAGCTTGATGTGTAGCCGTGTGTACGCGAGGAGCAAAATACTTCGAAAACGCTTCAATTTCCTTTACCGTATTGCAAAATGCGCTGCGCTGCGCTCCGGCACGGCGCGATCGGTGGAAATCTTTGAATTATTTCTCCTTTCTACTAGTCTTTTCCCAATTGATTTTGTTTGTTATCTCTTTTTCTCTCGTTACGTGAATCGTAGACGAAACGAGATAACAAACCGGTCGACAATTATTGCTTATTGAAAATTTTCTGAATCGAAGAGCAGATGCGGCTGCATTTATTGCTTTAAAATAACATTAATATGTTTATCTTTTAGACCCAGAATTTCCTGTTTCAGTTTAAAACAATCTTTCTTTGTTGTTATTGCAGACCTACAATCATGTTTTAAATTTTATCTACACTCGTATCGTAAAATTCGAATTATGAACTCGAAAGTAATGTCATAATGACATACTTTACGCACATGCACCTGTTATGAATTTAAAAAGTTTCATTACGATACAGTTTGCTGAACAAAACAATGCGGTAATTTAATTTTTTTTCCATAACCGCACACTTGAGCCTAACTAAGGAGTTTTTAATGCCACTTCGACCTAACTAAGGAGTTTTCAAACCTTTTTTTTAGCAGTCGTACAGTTTGGCACCAATGAGTACACAAAATTCAGGGTGGCGCCACTTGTCATACATTGAAAATTTTTATCGTTTAAAATCGCGTTTTTGGCAGAACTTTTGATTGTCATATTGCTTTTAATTATATTTAAGTGTTTACAGGCATATTTTTTGTATGATAAAACAGAGATTGACGGAATCCTGACAAGGATAGAAAATTAGTTCCGATTATAATGTTGTCGCCAGACTATATTTTATTATCTGTGTAGGCGCGCACCAGAGCGCGTGCGCGGCCGCGCGCCTGGCCTACTGGATTTGGACATCGTTACTTGTAAATTTATTGTTATTGTTTACGTTATTATTATGGTTTTGTATGCCGAAAGTTTTATTCTGGGCAAAAATATCTGACTATAGCAGTGATACTGAACTGAGGAGAATATGACCCCGCCTGAATTTTTGGATGCAGCAACGTAAATGACTAACAATCTTTTACCAGAGAAATCAAGAAAAACAACGACAATGTTACTAAGATTTTGACTTTGGTATTTAATTTAAAATTGTATGAGTGTAGATAAAATAGTGTATGAAACTGACATAATTAGGTATTAAAACACTCGTGTGATACTATTAAAAACCTCGCCTACGGCTCGGTTTTTAAACTCACACTCGTGTTTTAATAACCCCTATTATGCAACAGTTTCATAAACTACTATAATTTTATTTCAAAGTAGATAAAAAACAGGTTGTTTCGTAAGTCAAACAAAAATGATATCTGGTTTTCATTGAATATTGCATAAAGATATACAAGGTTATTTTACGTAGGTCGGCAAAAATACTATTCATATTGACGACCTCTGTGGTCTAGTGGTTCGAGTGTCGGACTGCTGATAACGAGGTCGTGGGTTCGATTCCCACAGGACACAAATATTTGTGTGATGAACATAAGTGTTTGTGTTGGTCTGGGTGTGTTGCTTATGTATTATAAGTATGTATTTACAAAAAAAAAAAAGTATATACGTATTATATCCATTGTCTAGTACCCATACCACAAGCTCTGCTTAGTTTGGGACTAGATGGTGCTGTGTAAAAATGTCCCAAAGATATTTATTTATTTATTTTATATTCTGAAACAAAATGTTGCTATACCAAGAAGCAACAAATAATAAACCCGATTACGTGTAGGTATGACGACGATTATACACACAAGCAAGGCATACGACTGGCTTTTATTAAATTATAATTAAACCCATTGTTATCTAAAATATTTAAATCATCCGATTCTTCTTAATCTATTTAAAATTTAAATTATAAATCTTATTTATTACGAATCTTATTTATTTATTATTTTTTTTCCTTTTTTTTAATCTTATTTTTTATTTTATTACGTCAAACGCAGTCAAACGATTTAAAAATTATTTCATTTTACGTCAAACGTATTACTTTCTTACATTTACTACACAGTAATTTAAACACGTCCAATTATTTGCGCGTGCGCCTGTGCGTCACTTTAATATTAATAATGTTGTCTATCAACATTTCTGTCGCAATTACTGAGCAGGATATAATTTATATAAAATGGCATCTTCTTAGTATTTTTTTCACTATACGTTCATATTTTCGAAACGTCGATTAGTTTAGATTTAGAGACTCATATTTCGTATGATCTACTATTAATTAAAATTTTACGACGTCTGTGGTCTAGTGGTTCGAATGTCGGACTGCTGATAACGAGGTCGTGGGTTCGATTCCCACAGGACACAAATATTTGTGTGATGAACATAAGTGTTTGTGTTGGTCTGGGTGTTTCTTATGTATTATAAGTATGTATTTACAAAAAAAAAGAATATAAGTATCATATCCATTGTCTAGTACCCATAGTACAAGCACTACAAGCTCTGCTTAGTTTGGGACTAGATGGTGCTGTGTAAAAATGTCGCAAAAATATTTAAAAAAAAACTGCTGAAAATAAACCGAAAACTTCAATTATAATAGCAATCATACACGCTACTGCATAGGTAGTTAATAAGTCAACTTACCTATTAACTTAATTGAGACTTGCACAAACCTATTATACATGACTTTTCTACCTCAAAACAAACCTCATCACATACACTCGCAACTCGCAAGTAATCAGCAACTTATGTAAGCAAAAATCTTCAAGTCTCAAGTGCAATGCTTTTACTTGCAAGGACATAATAAACAAAAACTAAGCTAAACGTGGGCGGAGCACATTGCTGGCAGAGCAGATGGCCGATGGGGGAGTAAAGTTCTGGAGTGGCGACTGCGTACTGGAAGGCACAGCGTGGGTAGGCCCCCCACAAGGTTGACCGACGACCTGGTGAAGGTCGCGGGTATCCGCTGGATGCGAACAGCGAAGGACCGGTCGTTGTGGCGAAGCTTGGGGGAGGCATATGTCCAGCAGTGGACGATTTTCAGCTGAACGAAATGATGATAATGATGATGATGATGACATAAGAAGCAGTAACGTGTGTTGCCTTCATTACGAAATCCGTAAGTAGGTAGTAATAATGGAAACATTATTTATAGTGAATTCATGAACTCAATGTGTTACCCATAAGTCATAACACTTTTAACACCCCAATAAAACCTCATAAATAACCTATCCTATCCCAATTTGAAAAGATAACAAAAGAATAACGTACGCGATCCCTAAAACAATAATGTTTACGAGAAAGGTCGTGACGTTGGCACAGACCCTGGAGTTGCCAGCAGTCTAAATCTGTCGCGACAATGAGAATATTGTTCTACAAATTATTTATTTGAACTTTTAGTGCTGGCAATAGGTTCGCGTTAAAAATAAGCGGTAACTGGACGGTAATATGCAACAGAATCGACCCAAATCACTGCAAGTTTGAGAAAAATACATTTGAAAGTAACTAGTCTCTATAAAATTTTATAAAAATGTTTCTATGCAATTTACATTATTTAAAGTGTGTAGGTACTAGGTGTATGTACTAGGTACCATATTAAATTAGCAAACATTAAAATATTCAACCTTGTAAAAATAGGAATGCAAAATTGAAATAACATTTTATTTTCGCAAGAATCCTGCACCTGTTTGTTTTCCGCTAAAGGCGGTAATTTGTTAGAGGTACTTTATAAAAGCGGTTCTCCCACGATAACACAAGTTGGAGCGACAGCAACACGCCACCTTTGTTTCCATTTTTCCATGCTACACAGACGCACATTTTTGCGGCTGCCGTGGGCGAAACCGTGTGCGACTCCGTACAAATGCTAAAATTGTACCGACGCGTGTCGATCCGACATGCATCACCGTGAGAGAACAGCCTAAGGCCTGAGTGCCTAGTGCGAGTTGAAAATTAGGCATACGCGAACGAATGCGTCAACTTTCATTAATTAATCAGTAGCGCCCCTGGCGGAAACGAGGAGGAACTACGATTAATGAATGAAAGTCGACGCATTCGACTGAGTTTTCGATGGCGTATGCATAAGTTTCAAAACTTTCAAACCTAGAATTGCCTCTCTGAGCCCTGTTGTACATACATACATATTATCACGCCTGTTTCCCATTGGGGTAGGCAGAGACTATGGATTTCCACCTGCTACGATCCTGACACACCTCTTTCGCTTCATCTACGTCCATTAACCTCGTCATGCATGCTCGTCGGTTTAGAGAACTCTTAACCTGGCATTTTTTGAGAACATCCGCTGTGCCAAGTGTAATGTGCATCTCATTCTTTGACAACCTCTGTGGTCTAGTGGTTCGAGTGTCGGACTGCTGATAACGAGGTCGTGGGTTCGATTCCCACAGGACATAAATATTTGTGTGATGAACATAGGTATTTGTGTTGGTCTGGGTGTTACTTATATGTATTATAAGTATGTATTTACAAATAAAAAAAACATAAGTATTATATCCATTGTCTAGTACCCATAGCACAAACTCTGCTTAGTTTGGGACTAGATGGTGCTGTGTAAAAATGTCCCAAAGATATTTATTTATTATTATTCTAAAAAGAGTGATGGGCTGATTATGTTATGCTTAGTACCGTCCACCTATTATTAGGTCGTTATGTGCTATTGATTTCATTTAAGCGGTGTTTTGAATTACTATTGGCATCGGATGGGTTTATTGACAGACAGTTTACGGCGCGTTATATTAAAGAAATCGTTTGAGTATTTCTTTTTTGTTTTGCGAGCTTCAGTTCAAGTTCATAGTATATACAACATGTTGATCTGTACTCGTGCCATATTTAAGGAGGTGACTATACCACTGATACTGAACACGAATCAATAAAAAAATCAATAACAATGATTTTTTGTGTACCTATTTGTGAACAAACAGATTCCCTCCGTGTGTCGCGTGCGACCCAAATACGATGCGTGCGAAACCACCAAAACAATTTGCAGGTATTTCCACCCTTTTAAAATGCCGCCGATGTTCTGTTTTTTAATCAAAATACAATTATTAATAGAGAAATACGGTTATGTTGGGTTGCCTGTCAAAAAATGGCTGCAAGTCTTTTAATTCAAATTTAATTATGCAGGTAATTTAAAATACAGAAACTATAAAGTCATCAAAATATGCAAATCTGGAAACAAAGCATAAAACTCGAAATGGTGTAAATATAAAAGCTTGGCTGCTACAGTAACTTATTAATAAAAAATTTAAATGTCATCTACTCAAGTGAACTGCTCACTATAAACTTACCTAAAGTTTGCCTGTCGTGCAGTTGACGCGCAGCTTACGCGCAGTTCAAAGATTACAAGAATACCATTTAGCATTAAAACATGGACTTAACTGCAGCGTCACTGCAACTTGATCGGCACATCATGAAATTACATGAGTTAGGGCCTCTGGAGCGGACAGATTTACCTGTTTCTTTATGTCGGTTGACCTGCATCGATCATTACCGGCCTGTACTGACAAGTGAGGATCGGAAAACCTGTTTCTTTATACAAGGACCCTTACACACATCAACCAACACTTACATTATGAATATAACTAAACTTCTGGTTCGTAAATCAGTCTATCGATGTGTTTCAGTCTAAGCACAATTTTTTTTTCATTACGATCTCACAAAGGCTATTGATTTTGTTGATCATGACATCTAAATGATTAAAACCGCAAATGACTTCACAGGTAAGCGGTTATAAAGGAATTTTTAGTTCATAGCTCGACAGTATAAAACCTCATACTCTTATAGTAATGATTTCAAATTTTAAATCATCCTATCAAACGGAACTTCGAGGGATACCCCAAGGATCACAATCAGGGCCACTTTTATTTTTAAAGTAGTGATAACACATAACAACAACATAACATAACAATTGCCCCGAAGGGGTAGGTAGAGGTGTAGTAGTGTTATTGTTTGAATAACTCCTTTACTTAGTAATAATTGTAGGATCGTCGGAAACTTCAATAGAATAGGAATACCTAGTAATAAACTATCGTCATAATTTTCTGGAAGCATATCTATGACACATATTATAGTTCCTTAACCGCAATTCAAAGCTAAAACATCAATCAAACTAATGGCAGCAATGAAACCAAAAACTAAAAATAAAGATTTTGATCGCGAGGTGGCTATTTTTTTTATTTTATCAACGAAAGCTGACAAAGGCTTAGAACTATTTACGATGAAGTATTTCCAAAAATATTACAATCTTGCACAACTTTTACGCACCAATACTCAATAAAGTTGCTAATAAATGGTTCATTGTTAGCAGGTGCAACCAAATATAGGAAGCATAAACTTAATGGTGTGAACTGTTTAGTCTGCCCGATATTTGGGTTAAACACTGTTGTAACCAGCCTACGTCACCCATCGATCATTCCAACATTGGAATTGAAAATCATTCAACTGATTCGACGTTTTGTTAATCTTTTGTTAATTGTATTTGGGTTATGTCTGGGAATGGCAGTAGATCACTACTAAAACCATAGTTTTAAATCATATAATCATAGGTCTAAATGGTACCGCAAGTCGGTTTAGTATATGTAACAACAACCAACAACAATAGTTGGCAACAGCCAACTGCAATATTACCAGCTATGCTATTCTCTAAGGATACAGCCTTGCGTGCAACGCTGCCGCAGCGTCGAAACCTTGATTTGGTATTCACTAAAGTACGAAAAGCTACACTAGCGCTCAAGGCTGTGACGGCCGTGAGTTGGAACTACTCGACGACAGAGAAATTGACACTTCTTCATACATTTTGGTATTCCGTAAACAAAAACCAGCGTCGAGATCGCTCACAGCCTCACGCACAGCCCAGTGTTACCAGATGGCAAGTTTGAAATTATCACAAATCTAGAAAAAAAAATATCTTATTTTTATCGCATACGTGAAGAATGACTCTCCTCCACAAAATTGTAATTATATTGATATTTAGAGGTCTCAAGTTTCTATTAATTAATGTGTTTTATTTAACACTAGCTATGCCCGACCATACGTTCCTATCAACATTTTTTTTTCACAAAATCCATCGCGTGCTCGCACTCGCAATGTTAAAAACAATTCGCCTAAGTTTTATCGCAATAGGATGAATGGTATAGGAACGCATACGGGACAAAAAAGAAAAATATATTTTTATTTGTAGATAAATAAAATCAGAAAATTATTAGAAAAAGAAAAGAAAAATTTCTTATTGTCCCAGTTCGCAGCGTGCAACAGTTAAAAAAAACGTAACAATGCAAAGCAAAAAAAAACAGATACCTAACTAATCCAATAGCACTCAGTCTGATAGTCTGACTCTAGGTCTGACTGTCCTGACTGAACTGGTAACTGACGCAAACCGACCCACGAACTAAGACCGAACAAAATGAATAAGTGGAAAAGGACGCAGTATGCGGTTGGAAGGGAAGCATCGTTTTTTTATGGTCTTATGCGTGCATTTTATTCATTATGTCGTGTGCATCACACTGCACACATAATGAGTGAGAGTGACGAGAATGTATGCTCAAATGCTTGTTGTTAATGCTGGTTGTTGTCTAAAAAATTACTAAGCCTCAAAAATATCACAGCGTTATTAAAATTATCGTATGAATTTACAAAACTATCGTTCGATACCCTGCTATTATTTTTTACCGCAAAGGACTTGCAATCATCGTAGATGTACGATAATTATCGCACGTCTGGCAACGCTGCCACAGCCACGCTTCTATCTGTCTAATCTAAAAGCTAAAAAGCTACACTAGCGCTCAAGGCTGTGACGGCCAAGAGTTGGAACTACTCTACAGCGGACAATTTGACACTTCTTGAACATTTTGGTATTCTCTAAGCAAAAAACAGCGTCGAGGTCGCTCACAGCCTGTCACAGCCTCGCCCTTAACCACGATTCTATCTGTCAAATCTAAAAGCTACAAATATTGCGCTGAGTCCTATATAGTTTAGTAACAAAAATCATTATTACTCGTAATTGAAGGTGCAAAGAAATGCAATAAAAGAAATGGAAGCAGAGCACAGATGATTACAAGTCTCTATTTATTGGAAAAAGCTAAAAAAGTGAAGATTTCAAGAAGGCACGAAACGAAGGCAAAACAAGACAGTTCAACACTTTTCCCAGGATGTAGAGTTTATCCATATTTACAGGTTTTTTTTTTTTTTTTTTTTAATTAATGTATTAGAAAGTGATTTTACTCCATATATGCCTCCATATATAACATCATTGACTGTATTCTAATTTTACTAACAGTTTTTTTAAGTATAGAATGTTTCTGAACTTATGAGTACTATTGTTACTTATAAAGAATTTATTATTAGGTATACATATTCATACTTTTGATATATAAATATGAGTTTGTGAAGATATTCGTTACACTCAATCACACTGAAACGGCGAAACAGATTTGGATGAAATTTGGCACGCAGGTAGACTATAACCCAAATTAACATATAGGCTACTTTTTATCCCATAAAAATAAAAAGCTCCCGAGGGATGCGAGATAAGTCTTTCTGTGATAAACGAAATTATATGCGGGCGAAGCTGCAGGCTAAGTCTACATAACATCACGCCTGTATTTCCCCGAAGGGGTAGGCAGAGGTACACCTCTACTATACATAGTAGGTACACCCATATTTCACCAGTTATGTTATAAGTCCCATGTAATAGGGGGCCTATTGCCATTAACCGGGCACAAATCCAGACTAAGTCTAGTTAGTAGGGCTGTCTTGTTTTTAATTTTTTGTGTGTTTATGTATGTACATACTAAAAGGCAATGATAAATTAAACATGTGTATTTTCCTTATCCATTTTTTATTTACATTGAAAGAAATAAGTAATATAATACATTATCATATTTTCCACCAAAATGCACACAAATCCTGCAGTGCTTGGGTCTGCCTTGATTATAACCCACTGATCACCATAAAAATCTCAGAATCCTTTTCTGGTTATCAATAAGGAGTCTTTGATTTTCCAACCAACAACAGAGACTCTTCAAAAAACCATTCATTTTTCAAACGCTTTTCTTCAATGGCGATAAATCTTTCAGTCCGGCTCGCCATTTGTGACTGCCTTTGTGAAGGTGGTGAGCGCTGGAGCAGACGTCGTTGTGCCGTTGTTAACAAACGACGCCTACGAGGTGCTAAAAAGAAAAATAACTTTAAGCAATTGGTTGTAAATTTAATAAAGGCAAGCCAAGCCGTCTAAAAGCTTCACATGCGCTTGGGATGGGATTACGCCATAGACTTATATATTACTAGGGTCTTGACAAGCTAAGATACACAGTAGATTTTAAAAGTGTTTTAAAACAATAACGTCCTTTGACTGTCGGCGTCCAAGAACTATTGATTAGTGTCTCGTTTTTACTTTGTTGATGGGTTAGTATCCCGTGGACCAAAACTTAAACAATAGCAAATAAAAGGTTAGATACCTTAAGGTTACCTATAACAATACTTACATACACTTAAGCTTCTTTTTCAAGTCACAAAACTATATTTAAAACGATACAATTAAATGTGATATTATCGCTAATACAATAACTTAACTAAATACGAATAGAAATCAACTTCTAAAAAATTTACAAGTCTCAAAAATGTCGTACTTAAATATCATTAGGTAATCTGTGAGAAAATGTCAAGTGCAGTCCAAGGAACTTATATATCAAGCTGGAAAGCGGACGGCTGACTAAAATTCGGTCCGATGATTGGGGAGCCTTTTGTCTCTTTCTATAGGGTGTCCATACATGCAGGAAAGGGACAGCGGGCTCTCGGTAATACTATCTCAGAAGACCGGCCTCGACCGGTATTTTCTCCCTGATTTTGATTGAAGATTTTGGACCTTATATGAACGGGATATTATTAATTTTTGTAGTTCTTAAATTTCTCCGTACGCATTCTATCTTGGGTAAAAATTCTTTGGTGCAATCACAGAGTACTTTTATATATATGAAAAGTGCAGTGCAAGTGATTATATATTTTTTTTTTTTTTTTTTAATTATTATGGCCTGGTTGCTAAGACCTTTAAGCCAAGTCATTTATTTGTTATATGTGAGTAGTTTTATGGCCTGGTTGCTTAGACCCTCCAGCCAAGTCTTTAGTTTACTCACCCCAGTAAAGTGATGGAAACTTTACCAGGTTTTTGAGCGGATGATGAGAAAATACGAAAGTCACGTATTTCAACTTTGTACCATTTACCCACACTTGTACACGTTAACGAGCACTTAACATTTAATAATCCACCATTATTACACATTAACACTCGAAGAAACACAAATTTAGGAAAATAATACAAAATCCACAACACGATCTTTCCGAATTTTCCCGCCAACCAGTGATTATATACTCTTTGGTGCAGTGTTGCCAACCCTTACCAAAAACTTTCTTAATGAAAATGTTGACATCCCCCTAAACACCCCTAACTTTTCCTATTGCCAATGAATCATTCACACATAGCAAGCTAAAACTTTAAGAAATGATTTTTTAATGATTATTTTTGGTAATAAGTACTCATATTGATCAAATTAATATTATACCTTAGAGACATAAGTAGTTGACTTTGAGCCGTTTGGGGTCGAAACGCTCGGGCCATGGTGTCCGAGTGCGCGCTCCTTTTTTAAGGAAATCTCTAAGAGGCTGGTCGACACTTCGCGTGACCAGAGGGCTGGCTTGTTCTTTGGTCAAAGAATAAGCGTTGCCATTCAACGTGGCAACGCTGCCAGTCTTCTGAGCACGATGCCAGATGACAGCGGTGTGGAGGAATATTTTGCCGCCTAGGCGCGCTTTTTTGTATCGTTTTGTTTTGTACTTTGTAAATATTGTATCATTTTATTTTTTACTTTGTAGATATTGTACCTATAAGTCAACACCATCAAATATTTAGGCCACATAATAACAGCTATAAAATTTGATGAGTAAAACACCTAATTTATCTATTAAAAAAAAGTTCGGCGTAAAAAACAATAATCGAATGCAGGAATAAAAGACTTTTTTAATTCGCTTTTCTGGCAGAATTTAGGATAGTCCCATTTATATAATTATATTATTTGCACACCCCGGATGAGACAATAATAATTAATTAATTATTCCTTGACATGTTTCTTCTTACATAATATATTATGTTCATACAGTTTTTTTAAGAACATTGTAAAACATCGCAAGGTAAAAATTCTAAATTCTAAATTTATTATTTGTCAAACATAGGTATGATGTATAAGATATGGTGTTAATTTATAAATAATCCATCCAGTATCACTATGTTTTGCCTTGATATTAGGCTTACAAATTTGATAACTTATAGATAATACTTATTATAGATTTGTGGAAATTAATTGTTTAATAATAATAATAAGAGTTTTTATTAATATATATTAATGAATAATTTAACAAAGAAATCGGACTCTTGTGTATTTACCTAAAGTTTGTTGTATCTGTCAGAAAATCAGTTACTGAATAGTAAGCTTTCAGAACAAGAAAATCTTTGAGCTTCTTTTTAAATGTACGTATATCATCACTCATCAGTCAATTTAATGTTGTGCAAACCATCATAATGAGAGATTTGAAGAAATATCGCAATAAATTACACTTAAAAATGTCATACGATCCCAATAAAGTACGTTTTTTGCTATCGTGTATTTTGACATTTCTTTTCAATCCTACGAATCGAACCACGATTGTGCGATCCAGTGGGGAGTACGAATTTCTCGTTCACAATGTATGTTTCTTTCGTAGTTAGTTTTAAGTCGTGCCACCACACGATCGTGCGCTTGTGTACATTAGGCAATTTAGGCGTTGAAATTTTGATACAGAACTCGAACCAGTCGGGAGTAAAGCTCCGGATAGGAACCAAATCGAAATAGAGTTAGAATCAAATTTTCAGGAGTAAGCCCCCAGCTCAGTTAAAGAATGGGATTGAAAATGGCGGACACTGGTGTGGTGCGAGTAGGTATTCCCTACTAGCATTAGAAATTACGTCATTTTCAAAGCCAATCAATAACTGCGCAAGTTATGCGAGTTAAATTGTAATTAAATTGTTTACAATTAATTCTACTTACATGCCGCGTTCAAGAATTAACTCGATGTGGAGTTTTTATAATGCCATCTTTCTCACATTCACAGCAAAATGTTTTCTCTGTCCAGCTATCATTCCATATTTGCTGTTGTTGAGATTAATGCTGGTTTTGTTTGAAGCCCATAAAACCCCAAGAAATTCCTGGCCCTAAAAATATTCCTTTTAATACTTCTACCCCCTAAATTTAGGGGTAAAACCCTCAAGCTGTCAACACACAACACTGCAAGTGGTTTAGTTTTTTATTTACAGTAGAAGGTTCATGCGTTTCGGCAAAGGAATCTTCATACAGCCTTAAAACTCGGCCCATAAAAATGTTACAAGCTCTTAGAATAATAACCTATTATTTGTAATTTTAATACGTTTCTTAAAAAACCTAAAACATTGACCTTATAAACCCATTAAACTCTCAGTCGAGAATTATCGATTATATTGTACAGATATTTGTGTCAAGCCCTAACTCGTCTACGCAACAGCGACGAGTCGACACAGCCTTCAGTTCGTCGACGAGCATAAATGCGTTAGTGAATACCGTTTGAATCAGCGTTGCGCTCTCGGACGTTCGTAAAGCTGTCTAAATGTCAAGCCTGTCATGACATACAGCCACGAAATTGTAAAGCGCAAACCACACCGAGAGCGGGTGCGGGTCGGGCGCGGGTCGGGTCGGGAGTACGGCGGGTATATTGACCTGTTTTTATATGGATGACATCACACGAAACGTGGGCGCGGGTTGGGCCAGAGCCGGGTGGAGCGTGGGAGCCACGCGTTTCTCCTGCCACTACAGACAGAGCGCAGGCCGCGCGGGCCGCGCGGGTCGGGTCGGTCGTCGAATATACGTACCTATTCATAGAGTAACTTTTTGTACGTATTCACCGATATGTACTTACACAGAGAGCTTGCGTGGGTCATCAGCAGCGCGTATCAAGAGTTTGTCAACAAGCTGTTGTAATTATTTACAAAAAAAAACTCTTTCTCGTCATTTATCTAAATGATAGTGTTCGTAAACATTGCCTACTTACACTTTACTTACTTACTTACTTTTTTTTGCCTTTTGAAGAGAAGCTTCTATGGCGTCATTGCACACGCCGCCGACCCGCGCTGTGTCAGCTATGTGTGAAGTTCTCACTGTGAACACAACAAACAGTGCGGCTCACGCGAGCAACACGACCCGACTAGCGCCCGACCCGCACCTGCCTTGTGTGTGATTTGCGCTTTAGAGAATAGCATAGCTGTTATTTTACTCTAATTGAAAGTGCTCGGATGATTACAAGGCTCTATTTATTGGAAGAAGCTAAAATAAGTGACGATTTATAGAAAGATTGAAAGGCAAAACAATAAGAAAGTTCAAAAATATTTCCCAGGATGTAGAGTTTATCCTTATTTACAGACTTTCTGAGGATTTCATTTATGTAGGTATTGGAGAGTGATTTTAATCCATATACCTACATATGCCTCTGCAAATTCGTGCCGGTGGTTTAACTAGTAGGCTGAAGGTTTGTTTATAGCTTGGTTTCTTAATAAATTATGATTAATAAAGATACCATCAAAAGATTGTATTACATTCGTAATGTTTCAGGTATTATGCACTCTTTATCATTTTTGGCTAATGGAAGTTACCAAAAAATTTAGACACATATGTGTCCCAGGCTTCTGCTTCTAGAGCCATCCACCAGGTTGTTGATGATAGAAATAATATTAACATTATCAACAAATATATCAGATTTCTTCAAAATCATGATGGACAGCAAGTTCTCAAGGAAAGATAAATGTTATAATACATATAAGTATTATCAGCTTAGACATAATTCTTTGTTATTCTTATTGTTATACCACATTTAAGTAAAGAAAGATTGACTAATAATATGAATATTATTATGGAAAATAAGTTGAGTACCTACCTACATTACTATTCATTTAATTGTTCGTGTCTGTAAGTTTATCTGGAACTCTGCAGCAGTGATAGTTTTGTTTTATAAATTGATTGACTGTATTATAGTTTTACAAACAGTTATTTAAGTAAATAATGTTACTTACCCTACGAGTCCTATTGTTTGTCGAAATAAATAATTTATTATCATACATATTCATAGTTTTGACAGCTTTGACTAATTTTTAGTAGACAGCATGTCGGTGGTAACATTTGAATTACAAAAACCGTTCTTACTGCTTACAAAATAAACTGTCAAGGTCAAACTGTTACCACTGATATGCGGTCGAATGTACTACAAGGCAATGAGAAATTAGAAATATGTATTTTCATTATCCATTTTTTATTTACATTAAAAGAAATAATTTTATTCTTATTTGTTTAACAAAATTACTAATTCCTATTAAATTATTCATATTTTCCACCAAGGCACTGGGGGATGCACACAAATCCTGCAGTGTTTGGGTCTGCCTTGATCATGACCTACTAATCTCTATAAAAAATATCAACATCCTTTTCTGGTTGTCAAAAAGGAGTTTTCTATTTTCCAACCGTCTTTCTGCAAATATCCTCTCATTATACAAACACTTTTCTTCAATGGTGACAAATCTTTCAGTTAGGCTCGCCATTTGTGACTGCCTTTGTGAAGGTGGTGAGCGCTGAAGCAGACGTCGTCGTATCATTGTTAAAATAACTATGCCTACGAGGTGCTTAAAACAAAAAATCAAGGTTGTGAAATGAATAAAGGCTAAAATCTTCCAAGCCGTCTAAAAGCTTCTCCAATTGCGCTTGGGATGGGACCCCGTTTCTTGACATGCACACAGTTGTTAATACAATGACATCCTTTGACTGCCCGGAGCCCGAGAACAATTGATTTTCTATTGTGGCTCGTTTTTGTTCGTTGTAAACCCATTAAATTAATAACCCATGTTATTAATTTACCATCCCGTGGACGACAACCATAACAAATGTAACAAAATTTGGTTAGGCATAATAATATTTACTACATATCTACACTTCAGCTTCTTTTTCAAAAAACTATTTTTAAAACAATACAGTTCAGTTTAGTACAATCGCTAATATAATAATTTATCGAAACACGAATAGAAAGAAGCATTACCTACTACAAATACAACTCTCCAAAACAAAATCACAGAGAAAATAATCACTACGTTACAAACAAAATGTCAGTCAGTGATCAAAGATAATATAATCGCTACGTGTCAGTGATTATTTATAATAAATTGTTGTTGGTTCCTCGATTATAGCTTGATGCGTAGTTTATTATTGCTAAGGTACCGTGTGGTGCCGGACGTATGGCATGAACGAATTGCACCACCCTCTCTCTTCTCATGGGTGTCGTAAAAAGCGACTAAGGGATTCACCAGAGGATGGGCAGCAGCGTTCTCTGAGTATTTAAACAACCAACTGCGAGCGCCAACCCGCCACCGGAGATAATCTCGTCACGCGTGACCGGCCCTATGCTCTAGAGTAGTTCCTAGGAGTAGGCTTAACCGCCACTGTGTTAGGATTAGGTAGGTCTTCGCCTCGCCGGCGAGGCTTGCCGCTTAACGGCGATTTGCGAAACGCGTCTCCCATCCGATATACCGAAAGTCCGCCACTTTCGAGAAAACTATTCCCGATGCAGCAACGGCTGCCAGGGGGACATAGCGGCGGGTCCCCCCGCAATGCCCCAGTAAGCCGAGGTTCGAGCCCTCCCTTGGGGGACGCCCTTATGCGGTTTTGCAGTTAGGGTATCCATTCTGGGTACCAATTCTGCGAGAGTCCAATCAAAAAAGAACAGAAGTATAATTGGGTCGGTATCTTTTGGTCTCGATCTCGATATGTCTAGGTTGCCCGTAAGACTAGATCGCGAAATGACTGGATCTCGATTGGACTAGACATCGTAACGTCTACATCTCAAAATATTTTACATCTGTAAACAGCAGTATCAAGCGCTCGTTGTAACACGCCGCGCTACGCGTTTTCTCAGTACCAAGTAGTACGCACGGCTACACATCAAGCTGTACATTTCCAGTATAAGCTGATCTCGCATTGTACGGAAAGCCTATGCAATGCGAGGTCAGCATAAACTGGAAAAGTACAGCTTGATGTGTAGCCGTGTGTACCAACTATTTAATTCTGTGCACACGCATTGTTGTGAATACGAGTTAGTTATCTACATGGTAATAATATATTTGAAATTAACACATCTATTACTACGATCCACGACGACAAAAAATAGCTTAAAAAGTAGATTGCTTGTTATTTGTAATACGGCTTTAATTAGTGCGAGAAGAGATTACTTTGTGCATAAATTCATAATAAGTAACAATAATTAATAATATATTACTGTTTTTAATTATCACATCATCTTCATCATTATCATCATTTCAGCCGAAAGACGTCCACTGCTGGACATAGGCCCAAGCATCGCCACAACGACCATAACTATTTTAACATAAAAAATGTAATTTGTGGAGATAAATAAAACATTTTTTTTGATTATTTATTTTATATAATATCAATAAAATTCCATTCCAACATTACAATAAAATATCTAATTCGATTTCGAAAAGATACCTAAAAGCTGCCTAAAAGTTACCTTTTAAGTCGTCTAACCTGGAACTTGACCGAGATAAAAATTACCTAAAGGTTACGAAAGTAACCTTCTGGCAACACTGGAAAAAGTCAAAGGTCAAACTTGGTTTGTTTTTAGGGTTCCTTACCCAAAGGCTGCCAAACGGTACCCTATTACTCTCGCTACGCTGCCCGTCCGTCCGTGCGTCAGTCTGTCTGTCCGTCCGTCTGTCTGTGACAGGGCTTTATCTTTGTAACGGTCATAGATAACCAGTTGAAATTTTTACAAAATATGTGTTAATATGGTGCATATCACGACAAATACTAAAAATAAAAAGTAGTCTAAAACCAAAGGGGGTCCCCATACAAGAAACCTCGAAAAACATGCATTTTTTTCAACGTTTTTGTTTCTGCTCTATCATCAAAACGGTAATACATACCAGCGTCAAACTTGGTCTAATTATAGTGCATACTATGTAGTTTAGTAATTTTATATGTGGTGGTACCTGCGTAAGAAAGAGATGCAAAAAAAAAATTCGCTCACGGTGCTTTGATGTCTTTTGATGAACTCTCGTAAATTAAATCAGTTTCTATGGGGTATCAGGTCGAAGGGTGATACGGAACCCTTACTGCGCGAGTCCGACTCGCACTTGGCCGGTTTTTTTTTTAACATTTAATTTAAAGTATCATGGGTCTCGCAAAGGAATCGTCATTCAGCCTTAAAACTCGGCCAGTAAGAATATTATAAGCTCTTAGAATAATTAGGTATATACTATTTAAAATTTTACTACATTTCTTAAAATACTTAAAAATAGACCTTTATTATAACTTTTAAACTCATTAAACTCTCAGTCGACATTAATCGATTATGTTATAAAGAT
Source organism: Asteroscopus sphinx (assembly GCA_949699075.1). Lineage (NCBI taxonomy): Eukaryota > Metazoa > Arthropoda > Insecta > Lepidoptera > Noctuidae > Asteroscopus > Asteroscopus sphinx. Next base: position 2,507,546 of record OX453006.1, read on the forward strand.
ATTTGTGTCAAGCCCTAACTCGTCTACGCAACAGCGACGAGTCGACACAGCCTTCAGTTCGTCGACGAGAATAAACGAGTTAGTGAATACCGTTTTGCGCTCGCGGTCGTTCGCAAGGCTGTCTCGACGTCGAGCCCGTCTCGACGTACATCCACGAAATTGTTAGTTAGTGAATAGCACTGCTGTATTGCAGTTGTTATGGGCAAAGTTAACCGCTTAATATCAGGTCGGCCTTTAGCTCGTTTCGCCAGCCTATACTATAAAAAAACCAGCCAAGAGCATGTCGGGCCATGCTCAGTATTATAGGGTTCCTTAAGTAGGTGTAATTACAAACGAATCAAATCGAATATTAATCATGGCTATTTTAGTTTTTGCAATAATCGGCAGCATTAGGGACTCAGAGCGTGTTGTTAGTAGCGCATGTCAGTCATTTCCTAGTAAATATTTAATGTCTTTGGTCATTTCAAAGTTACTTTTTGTGATTTTTTCAAATAGAAAGTAGCTAAAGGAGCATTATTTGCTATGATAATTTTTCTCCAAGGTCAATGACCTTTGAACTAGGACGTTTTAAGTATTTTTCAGTTTTCTCTCTATAACTCAAAAAATTATAATCACATTATACTCAAAATAATTTTAAAAGAGAGTTTTCACAAAGGTCTATCAATGTGGAAGATTATAAGTTTCTACATTGCATAGTTTAGAAATGGCAGGGGGGGGGACACATTGCAAGCCACTTTGGCGGGCTATATTTCGCAGATGGTACACCTGATAAAAAAGTGGTGTATGAAACATTACCTTCATTTTAGTAGACCTATTCAATGATATCCCACACGAGGGGGTGCAGCGAAAAAATTTTTTTTTTCCCCATTTCACATGTATGGACGCCACCCCTAAAATACGGAAAAACGATTTTTTTATTCTTTTTATTTTTTAACAAAATTTCATTTACTTATGTTTATAACTGTAGAAGTTATTAAGCTGTAAAGGATTAGGACAGACGGACAGACGGACAGACGGACAGACGGACGGACATGACGAAACTATAAGGGTTCCTTGTAGGACCTCGGAACCCTAAAAAATGTGGTAACGCCAACCCGTGCTACCATAACCATTAATTCATAATGAACATATTATATTATAATATGCTCACGCATATGTTCTGCTGATGGTGGGCGATGAAGTATTGTTATTGGTATCATATATCTCCTAAATAAGGTTGAGCTCCATGGTTGCTGATTAATATGGGCCATCAGTCGGAAAGGGTCAAAATGAAAACCCAGACAATCTACATCCTATTCACACAAATGCCAAAAATTCTTATGAAAAGTTGTTCAGTTTAATTGGTAGATTCTACTTTTAAAATGTGTCGCATGTATTTGATTTCAACCTGTATAACATCAATCGAACCTAAACACAATCAACATAAAGCAACAGCTTTTTATGTAAACTCTAAAAAATAGAATCTATGCGCAGAATAGTTAAGTGTAACTCTATTCATAATTATAAACACCTTAAATAAACTTATTTCAACATCACCTAATCCTAAGTAAATTAAAACACTGCCTGAAAATTGATCACGAATAACAAAGCACTCAACTCACGTTACTAAACTAATAAAAACGAATCACTCAACACAATTTAATATTAGCAACTATACCCACATAAAAAGCGACACACACTTAGCCACAATACACACAAATCAAAGGGTACTAAACTATACCTGATTACAGTCTTTTCTTGGGCAGGGTACCAAATGGTAAATGTGGCTCACCGGAGTCAACGGGGAGGGGATGCTCGTTGAGCGCAGCATGCTCAACTTTCGGCGCTGCTCGGCCGACAGCGACGCTCGCCGGCTCCTGGCAATTTCATAGCCGGACACATCAGCTGAGTCGACACTCGAGCCACGCAATAGTGACGGACGAAACATTTTAATTTTTAGTTACTTAGCAAAAGAGTTGCTTCGTATTAAACAATGTTGTTGATTTAGTAGTGATTAGCTGTGTGAATAAATTAATTAAATTATAATTCTGTGATGAGAGTTTGTAAAGTTAAGAGGTAATTCGAGTACCTAAATATTTTCACGTCAATGATTAAATACTCTAAACAGCTTGATTAATTGAACAATGACAATATAAGTTGCTTTTGTAAGGTTCAACTTTCGGCGCTGCTCGGCCGACAGTGACGCTCGCCGGCTCCTGGCAATTTCATAGCCGGACACATCAGCTGAGTCGACACTCGAGCCACGCAATAGTGACGGACGAAACTTTTTTTTTTTTAGTTACTTAGCAATAGAGTTGCTTCGTATTATGACGATGCTGTTGATTTAGTGGTGATTAGCTGTGTGCATAAATTAATTGGTTTATGATTTTGTGATGAGAGTTTGTAAAGTTAAGACATAATTCGAGTACTTAAATATTTCCACGTCAATGATTAAATACTCTAAACAGCTTGGTTAATTGAACAATATAATGATTGCTTTTGTAATGCTTTCGGCGCTGCTTGGCCGACAGTGACGCTCGCTGACTCCTGGCAATTCCATGCCGGACACATCAGCTGCGTCGACACTCGAGCCACGCATAGTCATGGACGAAAATTTTCCATATTTTTAGTTACTAAGCAAAAGAGTTGATTCGTACTATGACGATGCTTTTGATTTAGTGATGTTTAGCTGCGTGAATAAAGTATTATTTGATTAGGATAGCATAACTTTATTGTGATAATAAAGGGAAGTAAGTTGATAAATTGAAAATATGATTCGATTGCCAAAATATTTTCATAAGTATCTAACTAACATGCATAATGGTCACTGTAGTGATTTAATATTCAGAACTACTCTCGGTGTTTTGTGGAACTAGGTACTTGATTAAGAAAGTAATTGTAATCCCTTTTGAAATGCTCTATGAGCGCATCAGGCTTAACTTTTCAGGACTAAAGGCCTCGTTATTCAGATAATGGCAGTATTGATTGAATATCAATTGATTGGCTTCATAATCTGATCTCTTTGTATAATTTATTCCAATCGGGACGACTTCAGTGTTGCAAAACAGAGATACCAGGCCCCTCAGAAAGTATTGCGAAAAAAAGTTTTTATATATGGGAGACTGGCCAGTTATAATGTTTTTCGAAAATATGATTATTTATAAGTAAAAATAAGTAAGTTCCAATTTCAAAATTTCCCTCCACATTTTTTGCGAGTTAATTCAAAGTATTGTGTCTCACTGAAATATGGATCTGCGCCGGGAACATTTTAGAGCTATGATTTTATACGATTTCAAGTGTCCCCTGAAACCGGATGAATCGTACGATAGACTTGAAATGGCATTCATGGATGAAGGCCCTTCCAAGGCAACCGTGTATCGTTGGTATAACGAATTCAAGCGCGGTCGACCAACTTTGGGGGATGACGAAAGAAGCGGTCGCCCTTTGACGGCTGTTACCGAAGAAAACGTGCTAGCAGTGAAAAATTTAATCCAAGACAATAGGCGAATTACATATCAGGAGATTCAACACATATTGAAGATTGGATCGGGAAGCGTTCACGAGATTCTACACAGCCATCTTCGCGTGAGGAGGATAGTATCACGCTGGGTGCCGCACAACCTCACCGATGCTCAGAAGCAGGCCCGGGTGGAATGGTGCCGTGATATGCTTAACAAATTTGAAGCAGGCTCGTCTCGGCGTGTTTACGACATCGTTACAGGTGATGAGTCCTGGATTTATCAATACGACCCAGAAACCAAGCGCCAGTCGACTGTTTGGGTGTTTCAAAATGAGCCAACGCCTACCAAAGTGAAGCGATCTAGAAGCGGGGGTAAGATTTTGATCGCTAGCTTTTTTAATTTGACTGGCCACTTGGTATCAATTCCCTTACGGGATCAAAGAAGCATTAATGCCGAATGGTATACTACCAAATGTTTGCCAGAAGTTTTCTCTGTTATAAGCAACAAGCGACCAAACACAGGGCTCCGCGGGCTACTGCTCCACCACGACAATACACCTGCGCACACCGCACTCAAAACGAGGGACTTCCTGGACAGCACGCCAGTCAAACTCCTGGGTCACCCTCCTTACAGCCCTGATCTAGCACCGTGTGACTTCTTTTTATTCCCAAAAATAAAAAATCAGCTCAAAGGGATACAATTTTCGTCGCCGGAAGATGCGCTGGCTGCGTTCGAGCAGGCTGTAAACGAGGTGTCTGCGGCGGACTGGAAAAAGTGTTTTGAAAACTGGTTTAGGCGCATGAATCTTTGTATAGAGGCTGGTGGAAAGTACTTTGAAAAGATTTGATAAAAATATATGTACGTATAGAACAATTTTTTTTAGTTTCGCAAAACTTTCTGAGTGTCCCACGTATATAGGAATATACTGCATGTGTACATTGTGTACTGCAAATTAATTTGAATTATTCTAACATAATTCAGCTGAATTCAAGAATGAATACAACTTCAACCACATTCGTCGTAGAACTGACTCACAGTGGCGTAGCTATGTAACCAAGACGGGAAAAAGTTAAAAGTCGAACATTCTTTATTCAACCAGGATATTATATAACTTTTTCGAACGTCGTTCATGGGGCCGAGGGGGCCCTTGACCTTGGGGGCCCCGGGGCACTGCCCCGCCCAGCCCTACGGTAGCTACGCCACTGTGTCTCTGACTTTCAGAGACTGGCGGGACGCATCCGTACCGATTACGGACCACCTTGAACTTCAAGAAGCTCACGCTAACGCGTGTATTTAACATCCACTCTCAAGTTCCGCTCTTACATAGAGTCCAAGGCTCAACTTGCCGCCAAAAAGTTAGGCGTCCTCGCTAAGGTGAGACGGTACTTCACCCCGAAACAGCTGCCCAATTTGTACATACCAAACAAGAGTTCGGTCGTGTAGGGAGTACTGCTTTCATCTTTGGGATTGTTTGGCCAAACACCAGCTTGAAGCTCAATAGAGACACGTGCCAAGAGTCTCATTGGCAACGAGGCGTTAGTCGATGCTAAACCACAAAGCCTTGAAAATAAAAAGCCAAAGTTTTGGCTTTTTATCGGATACATTTCAGTGAATTTGCATTGGAATTGAATAATTTAATTCCGCCTAGCTGATCCTATCATCGACCGACCAGAGACGGACGGCCTTGCGCCACCCTTATTATGGTTGAAAAGGTTTCTACTGGGCAAGCATGCACCATCATCAACCGCTTCATCAGGTGAGGTAGCGGTCAAACGCCGCCCAATTATGATTAGAAGTATATGTCTTCTGAAAATGGAAACTTTCAAGAGATGTTCAATAATATCCAAAATCTTGCACGAAAATGAATGCGTAGGCTACTCGAGCTACTTATTTTCTTTAGTTTGTACTGCCAGAAAAGTCTACAATCTCTAGATTGTGGCAATGTTGATCTAAATAACATAATCAGCCCATTACTTTCCCACTGTTGGGCACGGGCCTCTTCTCAGAACATTCAGACCTTAGATCTCCAAGCTGGCCTACTGCGGGCTGGTCTTCTTCTATCGTGTCGACATGAGCTACATAATACATAATGATAACAGCTCATGCCGTGGGGAAAAGATTAGACAGTTAGCAGGTTGGTAGCGAGACTGACTACCCAGGGTGCGCTGGACGATCAATTAAATACCGTCACTCGTGGAGGCTCTTTTAATGCGGGCTGGTGGGCTACAGACAACATCTAGAACTGTATGAAGCACTCAGGTGTAAACATACAGGTTTCCTCATGATGTTTTCTTCCATTATTAAAGCAAGTGATAATCACTGATCTGCGTATTAATCAAGCCAGAGACGCGGGCCAGGTTCACCTTGCTAGAGTAAGTTAAAGTTCAATACCAAGGCTACGTTTGAGAGTAACTCAGGGTAAAAGCAAAACTCGTAGAATAAAAGCAGCAGACTTACAAACTGAAGCGAGTGACTTTCTGGATAGTGGGTTCATTTAGTTCACTGTAGAAACATTGTCGGGTTAGGAACATCGAGGCGTTTCATTTAAGTATCTTGCAATGCAAGAATTGCTAATTAGGATAAATTCAACGACTAGCTAAAGTCTGAACAACTTTTATTATCTGAATGAGTACCTACTATGAACGAACCATCAAACTTTCAATTCTGAAACATTTACAGATTTAGGTTTCAGTGACGGTTACAAATACCTACTTATAAACCACAAAAAATATACTGTGTTCATTTGATAAAATAATATGTGTCTAATGTCATGAATGTGATCGAAAAACAATGTACTTACCTACCTCCCTACTAAAATATTCGTAATAAAACTAACATTTTGACTCAAAATAATCAAAACAAGGCCATAGATGTAATTTTGAAGTGATGATAAATTTGATTAGAGTGGTTTACGAGACTTTCTGCTCAATGTTGCAAGGAGGTTATGATAATATTATTATGTATTAAGACATTAATGGTCCAATGTCTTGTTTAGATATAATTAATGAACAGAACACATGTCGGACTTAGGGATAAACCTAGGAACCTAGGTGCTAGGTGATAGCATAGAGAATACACTTCTGATAGCAAATGACATTATGTTAGAATGTGAGACTAATTTTAATCAATTAATTAATTAATGAGACAGATGTTATACATATAACATCAATTAAACGAATAATTGATTCATAAGTGCTTGCGCTTCTTTGTAAGAAGTTTTGAGTTTGTTTTTGATAAATGATTAGAGGACAGTTTGTTAATGACCGACATTAAAATTTAGTGTTATTAATTATTGTGATAGTGATAATAATTATGTTTATTAGTCTATGTATTGGTTATCAATCATTAATTAAATATTCCTAATTAGTAGATAATTGTAACAGCCAATCTTTTGATAATTGAAGATCATCGCATTTCTCCACAAACAAATCACCTTTTCCTTTCCATTTTTTCAGATTTTTCCATTTTGTATTAAAAATAAGTTTCAAAGCACTTGATAATAACGACTATAGGAACATAATTGTCACTGCCTCTACACTGGTTTATTTTAGGATCGAAAACAGGACTATAAAAAATATTAATGTCGGCGTTCGAGACGCGCGTTCGGGCGGTCGGGCCGCGCGGCTGCCGCTCGGCGAGAATCAAGAAATCAACTGAACCGAAGTGTTTCGGTGTGAGACAAGTCTGCGTGTGTTGATCGGTCGCCAAAACGTTGCACAATTATCTATCTGACATTTAAAATTGGATCAGACGGTGCGTAGACTGAGACGGGAGACGGGATGGCGCGGCAGCCTTTTTATTATTATTTTCTTTTGTAAAAATAGGCAAAACTGAACGTTTTCAATTCTTTACTTGAACTAAAAGCATATTATAGGTATACAAGCAAGGAAAATCAGAGATAGGTAAAAAAGCAACAGTTTGTTTGCCTTTCAAACGAAAGAAGACGAACGCGATCCTAGAATTGAATTGAATTGTTTAAAAAAAACAATTCTCTCGCTCGTGACCCGCTTGGAATTCAATAATAAAATTTGGACAATTCATCAACAATGGCGGTTTCATGCTATTCTGACGACTAAAATTTATATCATATAACTATTCGTATCTACTCACAATTTTCCCTTCTAGAGATAGAAATTTGACGTAAGTTCTATGGATCCAATATGGAGCTGACAAATTTTGGGTGTGAGTCAGATCGTAAAAGGCTCCAACTTTGCCCACGTAGCCCTACATTGTCTAAGGCCACTCTAAGGCATTAACTGAATTTATGACACACACTAACACTTCTAAGACAGAAATGACAGCTATCATCATAGTTTAATCAAAAAAGCTACGCAAAGTAGGGCTATGTGGGCAAAGTTGAAGCGTTTTGCGGTATCTGTAGGTAAACGTAGTGGTTATATTCTCTTTGTCTGTAGCACAGACCAGTAAGCTTCAAGACTCCGCATAAACAAAGTTTTGTATTCGAACGCAGTCGTAAAACGTTGGTGGGGTCAGGGGGGCGGACGGCGCGTTATGATTGGCTGGTTCAAAAGTTCGGTGGTATGATTCCTTATGATTGGTGCCGCTCGCTGACTGAGTGACATTCCGATTGGCGGAGGGACGTATGATATGCAGTGGTAGAGCATATGCGTTGTGACCGGGGGTGTCCATCTAACCGGCGTCTAGAGGCTTACTGGTCTATGGTCTGTAGGTACCCATTAGTTTACTATGAAGTACCCAAGATGTTGTGTTTATCTTTAGCGCAGTATCTAACAGTTAATTGAGACTATTACGAGTTTTTACCGCTTAATTACCAGTAGGAGATGAGTGCGATGAGATACCAATCTCTCACACTAGGCATGAAATTAAAGATCCTGAAATGATTTTATCTTGAACAAAAACAGTTTACGCTCATATAATAGACTCATCAAAGACGTATCTGCAATTCATAGCCGTAAAAGAACGACGTATCTACAATTATTTACTTGAATTGCAGACCACCATACCACCGTACCTACTTCTCCCGCAAATAGTGATGCAAGCATTGCTGTGAATTTGGTCTGAAGGGTACGGACGCCGGTTCAATTAAAATCACATGAGACTTTACATATTTATGTCTCAGTTTGGCGAACCGTTTTGCGGTACCATTTAGGCAACAGCCTAGGTCGGCCTTTCGCAAAGTGGGCGATAATGCCCCCTTGTGGGCGCTGCAGGCCTAAAGGGGGGCGGTAAGAGACCCAGAAAAAAAATGGAGGCATTGTGTAAAGGCTTGGGGGGCGATTTGTAATTTAATCTAGCTAGGAGGACTCTTAGACACCGACTGAACTCTCGACTTTCGACTAAAACTTGTGAACAACAACGAATATTAATTAAGAGATTGCTCAAACTTGGTTCGATATTTCTCTCCGCGTAGTTCATATATCTGTCCTGTTTTATTGAATAAATAATATGAAAATCATGTCAATCGGTCGCTCCGTTTCACAAACTTATTAAACAGCATCAGATTCATCCTTCACATTAGTTTTTATATAAGAATCGATTATGTTTGTTTTATTTTGAATAAAAGAAACTCTGTCCGAATACTATAAAGTTGCGTTTCAATAATCATTCTCAGTGGCAGGTGTAGCCCATAAGAGTTAACTTGAGGCCTTAACGCCGTTGTGTACTGACCTACTGCGCTTAGGTCTCAAGTTAACTCTTGTGGGTTAAAGTAAAAGTCTCATTTGGAATGAATGTTTAATCTCCGCTCATATAGCTCACAATAATTAATTAATTTAATTTGAAGTTATAATGGTTTTTAAGTAGGTGAAAAAATAGGGGTGCTAAAAAATAATTTATTCTCAAAGTGGCAGTAGACAAAATAAATTTGGGAACCACTGGCCTAGGTGGTATTGCAGTTGTTATGGGCAAAGGTAACTGCTTAACATCCGGCCTTTAGCTTCTTTTCGCCATCCTATACTATAAAAAATAAAACCTCGTTCTTCTACGACTATGAATTTGCAGATACGTCTTTGTTATATGGAGATATTGCAATTGAAAGAATACTAAACGCAGTAGATATTTACTTATGAAAAGTCTTGATAAAATCAAATATGCATACCGAATTTTACCCTCCATATAAGAGCAACTAGAGATTTTATAATACCAGATCAAACCTTAACAGGTTTGATTTGACTACCTAGTTTGACTAACATCTGGATATGTGCAACTGGTACACACGGCTTTACCAGTATAGACTGACCTCTCATTGTACCGAAAGCATATACAATGCGAGGTTAGCTTATACTGGGAACATTTACAGCTTGATGTGTAGCCTAGGGTTGCCAACCGTACAATATATTACAGTATTTTACTATACCAGGCCCCTCAGAAAGTATTGCGAAAAAAAGTTTTTATATATGGGAGACTGGCCAGTTATAACGTTTTTCGAAAATATGATTATTTATAAGTAAAAATAAGTAAGTTCCAATTTCAAAATTTCCCTCCACATTTTTTGCGAGTTAATTCAAAGTATTGTATCTCACTGAAATATGGATCTGCGCCGGGAACATTTTAGAGCTATGATTTTATACGATTTCAAGTGTCGCCTGAAACCGGATGAATCGTACGATAGACTTCAAATGGCATTCATGGATGAAGGCCCTTCCAAGGCAACCGTGTATCGTTGGTATAACGAATTCAAGCGCGGTCGACCAACTTTGGGGGATGACGAAAGAAGCGGTCGCCCTTTGACGGCTGTTACCGAAGAAAACGTGCTAGCAGTGAAAAATTTAATCCAAGACAATAGGCGAATTACATATCAGGAGATTCAACACATATTGAAGATTGGATCGGGAAGCGTTCACGAGATTCTACACAGCCATCTTCGCGTGAGGAGGATAGTATCACGCTGGGTGCCGCACAACCTCACCGATGCTCAGAAGCAGGCCCGGGTGGAATGGTGCCGTGATATGCTTAACAAATTTGAAGCAGGCTCGTCTCGGCGTGTTTACGACATCGTTACAGGTGATGAGTCCTGGATTTATCAATACGACCCAGAAACCAAGCGCCAGTCGACTGTTTGGGTGTTTCAAAATGAGCCAACGCCTACCAAAGTGAAGCGATCTAGAAGCGGGGGTAAGATTTTGATCGCTAGCTTTTTTAATTTGACTGGCCACTTGGTATCAATTCCCTTACGGCAGCGGTACTCTAAGTGTGTTCCGCGGAACCCTAGGGTTCCGCGATACCCCTGTAGGGGTTCCGCAAGAATTTAGAAAAAAAAAACAAAACACCTCTGGTCACTGGTCGAACGTTTTGAATCCGCCCGCCGCGCGTATACTTGTGAGCGCGCAGTCCCTTTGATAAAAGCCGCCTCTGAATTAGACGCTATAGTTGTGAACAAGCGACTTTCGGCTCTATCTTCAAAAGCATAAAGTCGAGATTGTTTACAACGCATTTTTTTGTATTTATATTTTTATTTCCGCTTTTTGTTTATCAAAGGCGCCGACTCGAGTATTTTTGAGAATGTTCGAGTTCGAGTCTAGGACTAAGTATAAAAGCGCTATTATATAAAAAAAGGCGCGCCTCGTCAGTCAGTTGACGATTAGCGTTCGGAGCGATAAGTTCGTACCTACCTACTTACAAGCTGGCTAGCCTGCTGCCTTCTTGTAAGTTCTACTGCCCGCTGTATTCTGATTGTATCAGTTTTGTACATTTCTTCTTTGGACTAAACTTTGTCTCATAAACGCAGTAACGATTGTGCATTATTTTGACCCTACCATCCTGACGTGTAACATTATTAATAAAGAAGAATGGAACGTTGGCTTAAAGGTGTTAAACGTGTTGCAACGACATCTTCTAATGACGCTGAATGTTCAAAAGCAGTACGCGCGGAGAATACAGCAATTACCGATCCAGACGATGATGCCACGACGTCAAGCTCCACGGTTTCAAAGACGAAAAAAAGGAAGTATGATGAATCATATATCAGTTTCGGATTTGTTGATTCCAACGGCTCACCTCTCTGCATGTTATGTAGTAAACTGCTTCCTAATAGTTCCATGGCACCTGCCAAATTACGCAGACATTTAGAAACTGTACACCCCGAGTCTAAAGACAAGAATAAAGAATTTTTTGTTCGTAAAAAAGAACAGTTATTGGAAAGTCAAAAAAATATGATGCATGTAACACAAACTATCAATGAAAAGGCCACGGAGGCATCATATTTAGTTAGCTATCGCATTGCACAAGCAGGTGAAGCGCACACTATCGCTGAGAATTTAATAAAGCCATGTGTGTTAGACATAACAAAATGTATGCTCGATGAAAAATCTGCAAAGCATCTTTCTACTGTACCGCTATCAAACGATACTGTTTCACGGCGAATCCATGATCTGGCAAGCTACGTCAAACAAGAACTAGTTGCACGTCTACAAAAAACACGATTCGCCTTGCAAATGGATGAGTCAACTGATGTCACTGGTCTGGCTATCTTGCTGGTTATCGTGAGATATCCATATGAACGTTCTTTTGAAGAAGACATGCTTATGTGTTCACCGCTGCCCACAAACACTACCGGGGAAGAAATTTTTAATAAAATAAACATATTTTTTAAAGAAAATAATCTTAGTTGGAACGATTGCATTGACATTTGTACAGATGGGGCCAAGGCGATGACAGGTAAAACAGCAGGAGCAGTATCACGAATAAAAAGTAAAGCGCCTAATTGTAGTTCCAGCCATTGTATTCTGCATAGACAAGCACTTGCGATGAAGCAAATGCCGTCAAATCTAAAATTAGTTATGGATGAAGCGGTAAAAATAATTAATTTTATCAAATCACGACCACTACAATCCCGATTGTTCTCATTATTGTGTGAAGATTATGGCAGCAAACATAAAACACTGCTGCTCCATACAGAAGTGCGATGGCTGTCTCGGGGTAAAACTTTAACAAGGCTATTTGAACTTAGAGCCGAGTTACAAATGTTTCTTTCAGCAGATACAGTTTCTTTTAATTTGAAAGACCGTTTGTATGATAAAACTTGGTTGTTCCGATTGTCTTTTATGGCGGATATCTTTCAAAAACTGAACGAATTGAATTTATCATTGCAAGGTAAACAGACAACAGTGTTCCAGGCCTATAACAAAATAACTGCCTTCAAAAGAAAATTAGATTTTTGGATTATTTGCGTTGGTAAGAGAGAAATAGAAAGCTTTACGTCACTCAGTGAGTTTGTTAGCGATAACGACTCGGAAATGTTTCAAGATGATGTGTTTGAAGAATTGGTCCAATATCTCACTTCGATGCGCGCATCTTTTGTAAAGTATTTTCCCGAAGAACATAATACAAAAATGAAGCTGAATTCATGGATTCATAATCCTTTTTTACCCAACTTGCAAAAGCCCGAAAGTATGTCAAACGAGATATATGAATCTCTTTTAGAAATGTCATCAGACACAAGTATGGAGTCACTGTTCAAAACGACGCCTCTCAACGATTTTTGGTGCAGAATCCGTGATGAATATCCAATGCTTGGCAGAATGGCTCTGAATATTCTTCTCCCGTTCCCAACAACATATTTGTGCGAAACAGGATTCTCAACCTATGCAGCCACGAAAACAAAATATCGCAATAGACTGGACGCCGAACCTGATATGAGACTTCAAATGTCTTCTATCAAACCTGATATCAACCAATTGATGAAAAATAAAAAACAGTTTCATACCTCCCATTAGTTAAGATTTTTTCATTTTTAATATCTTCTATTATTGTACTTGGCATGTGGTTAAAGTAAGTAATAATTAGTAACTGTTACATTGTACTTTTATTATGCTTATATAATAAAGAATACACTTTTAAAAACTATTGTTTTATTGTAGGGTTCCGTCAAGTATTTTGCTTGTCAAAAGGGTTCCGTGACCAAAAAAGTTTGAGAACCGCTGCCTTACGGGATCAAAGAAGCATTAATGCCGAATGGTATACTACCAAATGTTTGCCAGAAGTTTTCTCTGTTATAAGCAACAAGCGACCAAACACAGGGCTCCGCGGGCTACTGCTCCACCACAACAATGCACCTGCGCACACCGCACTCAAAACGAGGGACTTCCTGGACAGCACGCCAGTCAAACTCCTGGGTCACCCTCCTTACAGCCCTGATCTAGCACCGTGTGACTTCTTTTTATTACCAAAAATAAAAAATCAGCTCAAAGGGATACAATTTTCGTCGCCGGAAGATGCGCTGGCTGCGTTCGAGCAGGCTGTAAACGAGGTGTCTGCGGCGGACTGGAAAAAGTGTTTTGAAAACTGGTTTAGGCGCATGAATCTTTGTATAGAGGCTGGTGGAAAGTACTTTGAAAAGATTTGATAAAAATATATGTACGTATAGAACAATTTTTTTTAGTTTCGCAAAACTTTCTGAGTGTCCCACGTATATACTGCTAAAGAAGAATATAGTACGCCAAAATACTATACACGCTGAAATTTGAATCGCTTATTTCCCGAAAAGGAGTCATTGTACTCATCAATAAAAACAACTTTTACTATGGGATCAACTCTGAAATCGCGAAAAAAAATCAGATGGTCCCTGCATTTTATCGATTTAAGTGAACACAATTGTAGGGACCAACTGATTTTTTTTCGTGTTTTCAGGGTTGGTCCATTAGTAAAAGTTGTTCATAATGATACGTACAATGACCCCTTTTCGGGAAATAAGCTATTCAAATTTCAGCATGTATTTCGCTCGAAGGTACAATGTGCTTCTAATTTCCTGCAGGTAGATAGTTTTTAGGTTTCATATATATTGTAATTTCATGTAGCTTCAGGTTTCCACAAACCTCTATGAGAACCTACACTAGTTTCAACACCACTCGGCAAAATTTATATTTGCAACTTACTTTATAAGCACCACTACGGTACATATTGAAAAACACCCACAGTAATTACTACGCAAAAAGAAAAATGTGAAAAAACCTAAAACGCTCTGAATATGGTAATCGTATTTTCGCAAAAAACCTGGAAAAAAATTGTTTTCAACAAATCATTTTGATAGTTTTTCTTCTTCTTCTTCTATCGTGTCGACATGAGCTACATAATGATAACAGCTCATGCCGTGGAGAAAAGATTAGCCGGTCAGCAGGTTGGTAGCGGGGCTGACTGCCCAAGGTGCGCCGGACGATCAATTAATTAGTTTCTCTAAGGCCCGTATTCCAGAAGGATACTCAAGCGTTGATCTCTGTTTAAAACTAGTTTTAAGTTGAGCTTTGATTTTAGAACGTCCCTCAAGCAGAGATTTGTTGATCACAATTCAGCTGAGTTTAGTTTCGTTTTATATTGTCACCTGTTTCGGTATTTGGGCAGATATTTGATCTGTAATCACTCAAGCGTGGTCCAGACTACGCTTGAGTAGAGATTTCTATTATATTTCAGGTCAAATTCGTGTGTTTTGTTGTTGAATTAAAGTTTATAATTACCGTTCTGGAATAAGACCGATACTCAAGTAACGATTCTATCCTTAAGTAGTGATCAGGTGATTGGAGTTTAAACTGTACTTGAGGAAGCTTCTGTAATACGAGCCTAAAAATACTATATTTTATTTCAGTATGTACCTATATTATATTTTTCATGCCTTGACCTGAAAAGTAGTATTATGTCCCGAAATACAGTAGGCAACCATAGTGTAGTAGCCGTGTGTACAGGACCGTCGGTGTATCAAAGGCAATGCCTCTATGGCATTTATGGCAGTAGTGACATCAAGTGACATAATAATAATAATAAGTAACTTGGTACACATTTAGCTCCTTACAAAATAAACGTGGTGGTGATAATATAACCTGTGAATAGTTTTAATTGTTTTGTTTCTTTCATTCTTATTTCATTTGGCATTAGAACGTAAGAAACAATAATACACTTTTAAAAACAAAATCATAATCATCATCATTTCAGCCGAAATACGTCCACTGCTGGACATAGGGCTCCCCCAAGCATCGCCACAACGACCGACCGGTCCGGTCCAAAAAACAAAATAGTGAATAACATTCACAGCTTATACCAAGTTTGTAAGGGATTAAAGTCTTAGGAATGTCAAGTTTCAGTAATTTCTGTGTAGGAATCACACTTTATTACAAAACATTTTCACAGTCACAACAATACATAATGCTTCACTGTTTAAAAATAAATAAAATTTACAAAAAAAATATAGTTTGGCACGACCACAAGAGCCGGGCTCCCGAGCTAACACAGTTTGTTGACATCCCTAACATTTTTGTATTTGTGTTATTATTATATTTTTGTCAATCTAAATACAGGGCCATTTGATATAATGTATGGCTCAAAGGAAATTCAACATTATGCTTATTGCTTACACACTGTCCGTCTGTCACGTATTTGGATTCTTCAAAGAGCATGTAAAATGTAAAATAGAAGAAAATGATGCGTTCTCTAATCGTCCTACAAATTCGGCCCACACGTTTCACGGAAAGGTTGTAGGAAGTAAATAAACATTCTTTATGAACATAACATAACATAACATCACGCCTGTTTTTTCCCCGAAGGGGTAGGCAGAGGTGTATAGTAACACCCAAATTTTTTTTTTATTTTATTCTTTATGAAATGTGAGCTTAATCCATTTTAGCCAGATAGGTACACACATCAATCTATAATTTGATACATCCGATTTACCTCCCAATTAATACTGACTATATTTTAGATCATATTATTATTACTATTTTGAATGAATTTATTATTAACTGTTTTACTACTAATTATTAATTGTACCTCTGACATTTTAATATTTTATAACTACCTGCTATTATTTTGAAACTAATTGTCATTTAGAGATGACTAATTTGCACGCTTTTATTTGATTAGATATTAGATTGTAACATCATCTATTATTTTACACATATTTGCAAATAAAATTATTTGATTGATTGAAGCTGTAAATTTCCTGTATAAGCTGACTTCGCATTGTATAGGCTCTCTGTACACACGGCTACACATCAAGCTGTACATTTCCAGTAAAAGCTGATGTCGCATTGTACGGAAAGCCTACACAATGCGAGGTCCGCTTATACTAGTAATGTACAGCTTGATGTGTAGCCGTGTGTACAATGCGCGATCAGCTTATGCTGGAATTGTACAGCTTGATGTGTAGCCGTGCGTACTTGTACTCTGAAATAAAATCCTACTAATATTATAAATGCAAAAGTTGGATGTTTGTTTGTTGGCCTTTAATCACACTGAAACGGATGAACGGATTTAGATGAAATTTGGCACATACATAGACCTTGTCCCGGATTATTAACACAGAGGATACATTTTATCGACATAGATACCATAGGAGTAAAGCCCCGGGGTTTAGTTAGTGAATAATTTGATATACTAATACCTACTTAACTGATGATGATGATGTCCTCCACGACGTGTCCGTCGACGGCGACATCCAGTTAGCGCCTGGCATGCGCTCGTGTATGGCTTGCAAAGCCAAACTTGGTCTTAAACGTTCGGTCACAAAGAAAGCAGCATAATTGCCCGCTGTAATTAAATGTGTAAGTGTAAGAAGGCTTAGGGCGGGTTTTACGATGTTGGCGTTTGGTGTCAAGGGCTTCGAGGCGTGAGTGCAGTGCGCCATTTATGCCTTCGCATTGCCGTATCCTGCCAGTCATTTGCGGATATTCCGCAGGCCGTGAGGTGGCGCTTCAAGACGTCCTTGTAGCGCAAATGTTGACCTCCAGTTTTTCGCTACTTCCTACCTACCTTACCTACTTAACTATCGTTGTGCCAAAGCCTAAAATAGAACCGTTAATGAAACTTCAATTTAAAAAACTGGACTTTACCTCTACGTTATTTTTTTGGGAATTCCAGTGAGATGGGCGTAAACGGTAATTTATTCAATAACTGGACAAAGCTGTAAAGTATTAATCAAAATATAAATAAACTAACTACACCACACTACAAAATTGTTAATCTTTGACGTTGCTAGCTACCCGACCCGAATTATTCTGGTAATGATCGCCGCGCAGATACACCAAAATTCTAAATTATACTCAAGTCATAAATCACTCTGTCAATAACGATCTACTGTTTACAATGAGACCAAGTTGTTTATCGATAGTTTTATCGTAGACATTGGCAACTCTAGACAAACTCTTTGTTTCTACTCATAACACTATTAAACAAAGGTTTGTGCTTTAGCTTTTCTGCGAAACCTAAGTATATTATCTATGTGCCAAACTACAGTTCACTAATTATTTTAATCCTGGTGAATTCTACTCGTGAGCAATTTTTTATTTCCACAATTTATACACCGTTTTAATGAAATAACTGAAAACCTCTTAAGGGGTCATTGTACTCATCAGTATGAACAATTGAACAACTTTTACTATACTGGGTGTCAGGGAAACGCTTCCGAAAACGAAGATAGGTGACTACTGATACGAAACCACAAAATAAAATGCGATTCTTTTTTTAGATTATTTCATTATATTTTTTTGCATTTTTCATACAAAACTGATTAAATAAAACTGATTTGCAAAAAAACCCAATTTATTTACTTAATTTTTTAAAGTTTGCAATGTAATTCAATTAAAATATCAGCTGGCGCTAGGGGTGAACGACATCCGCTCGCATACGCAGTCCGTGTCGTAGCGAGCGTAGGTAGGTTAGGTACGCGCGGGATTGATCCCGAGTTTTGTACGCTTTACATTGCGGGTTTGCAAAATACCAAATCACTAAAACAATGAGTAACGGCTATATTATCTGTGGTAACGGTTATTAGTATTCGATTGTGTTTAGGTAGTCCCTATAATTATAGCCTTTCAGTTTCGGGAGCGTTTCCCTGACACCCCGTAGGACCAACCCTGTGTTCGAGTGAAAAAAATCAGCTGTCCCCTACATTTTTCTTCACATGAATCGACAAAATGTAGGTAGCAGCTGGTTTTTTTTCGCGGTTTTAGGGTTGGTCCCATAGTAAAAGTTGTTCATAATTATAAGTACAATGACCCCTTTTCGGGAAATAATCGATTCAAATTTCAGCATGTATATCTACTACTGAACCTAAACCTGCCAACGAGACCGCTACAATCATAAATAATAAATGATTAATATTCCTGTAAATAAATCTTCTAAAGATACTTTTACATGTCATGTTTTGTAGATCTAGATGGCGCCGGCATGAGCAGCATTTCCTATCTGGCTGTCCTTGAAAAGAATCTCTGAGAAAAATAGATTTATATAAATTGGGAACTTCTGTATTAAATTTAGTCTGCCTAGGGTTTCATTAATTCAATATCTGAAGGGACAATAAAATTGTGTTTTGTGAAAGTAAAACGAGCAGTAGATAATATGTAGGCGAAAAGGGCAGGTTCCTGTGTTTTTCGACAATTTAAATAAATAAAATAATAAATAAAATGTTGTTCAATACAGTGTTGGGCACCACCTTTTAAGCATTGCTTGCTCGTGTTAGGGAGTTCCACTCTTCCAAGTAAAGGTCGAAATTAAATACAAGTACAGCCTACAGGACAGGACAGGAAATTATAAGAAGTAAAGAAAAATAAAGGAAACAATACAAAATGTGTTTAGTTGGTTACTGTATGCGAATATGGAGTGAATGAATGACGTTTTATTTATTTTGCGAGAATGTGATAAGTGTAATTCTTGTGATTGGTGGGTGTGTGGGGATGTGTTATGGGTGTGTGGGTATGTGTTTAAGTGTGTGGGGGTGTGTGTGTATGTGCATTTCATTATTTTTGTATTGAGCTGCGTTAGCCCTGCGACTTCTTCTTGGGGTCGGAAGATGCTGGGTTGCAAAACATCTTCCACTAACTTTCTGAAGGTTATATTAAACTTATTATAGGGTTATTTTAGAAAGGTCTCAACTTCTTCATAGCTTTTTGTTGTCAGCCATTGAGTGAGGGTCTTTTTGCTGTCAGATTTTGTCATGGAGTATATGTCTAATTCTTTGTTTAAAAGATTATACAATTGAGAAGATTGTCTTGGATATTGTCTTGCTGCGAACGCAGATTTGACTGTTACTAAGGGGGCAACATCTTTCTTCCTTCTAGTATTTAACATCGTGGGAACGTAGGTATTGTTAGTGTAATTTTGAGAATGTATAGCTTTCTAACCGATAGAAGGTTTGAAGATGAGTAAAGACTTTCAGTGGGAAATCGAAAAGGTTTGAAGAACATGACCTTAAGAAGTGCTCTCTGAGCCCTTTCCAGTTCCAGAAATTTCATTTTTCAGAAATATCGTGCTTAAAAGACAGACGAAACTTCTTTTGACCAAGAAATTCAGTTGTGGGAACAGAAGAAAGTAGAATCATATAAAAACTAAAAGCTAATCACAATATTAGTTGGGAAAGGGCAAAAAACGAGTAATATTAGGTCATCTTCTACGAGACATAAAAGATCTCAGGGATTTTAGACTCAAAATTTAATTTTAATAATGAAGTTATGGTAGGCTATTTTCTGTAACCTTAACGAGGTTTATAAGCGATGCCCGTAACGTAAAGTAATTTAATCGAGTACCGATAACATAATTATTATCAGGATACGTGGGACGAACGTTCTTTTTGACTTTTTTTATTTATGCTCGGCTTCTAAAGGTTGTATCTTGATGTTAAACAGCCTTTACTATTCCTCGTGAATCTGGCTATCATATACAAAAATAATTATCTTTTAATTATTAATTATTAGTTACTACTCTTAATTATTAGTTATCGACAAATTTCATATGGAAAATTTATCCATAATAATCACAGACATAGTAAAAAATATAGACTAAGTGCTGCGAACAACCATAGTGAAGCCAACAAAACACACCATGCACCTGAAGGATATTTGTTTTCGCGATGCTTACTGGAAGATGCCGCGACATGTGAACTGAGAGGGGTGAGCACGGTTTAAGGTGCATGTGTGTGCGTGAGCACTGGTTGTACACGAAGGAGCACGGTTTTTATTGGCTTCACTATGGTTGTTCGCAGCACTTAGTCTATATTTTTTACTATGTCTGTGATTATTATAGATAAATTTCCCATATGAAATTTGTCGATAACTAATCGATACGATAACGTTAACGACACGTTACTGGACGTAGATGAAGCGACAGAGGTGTGTCAGGATCGTAGCAGGTGGTAATCCAGTCTCTGCTTACCCCAATGGGAAACAAGCGTGATATTATGTACCTACGTATGTTTACCAGTCAACCTTTGGGAGTACTATTTTCTAATACTCTGTGCTTTGGGTGTTATGATATTAGCACCAACAATGAAAGAATATGTAGGTATATTATGTTTATTGAATACCAATAATTACAAAATGGTCCAATGGTCCACACAATAAAATGCCATGTCATGTACCTACGCCTGCGAATAATAAATACTTTGATAAGAATTTCTTTCACGAATATTCACACATTCCAATTTGAACATTAATTAAATTTTCTCCCACTTGCTCGGAAATTGGTTCATTATTCAAAAAAAAGATTAAGTACAACGATCGGCTCTTTTCCGTACGCAACGAAATAACAGGCCGGTAATATCCAACAGGACAATAATAGAAATTTCATGACACTTTTTATTTTTTAAATTATCCTACCGAGGTTTTTAAGTACACACTTACATAAATTAGGTGTTTTAGGTACAAAATATTTATCATTATACAGGCTGAATGCGCATTTTTTTTTTCAAAAATTTGAAAATAGAATAATTCAATTCAACCAAGAACCGCGCACAATTGCGCACAATTGGCGTGAATGAAAATAAGATACTGTTGAATTAATTTGTGTTGTGTTTCCTCGCAAATGACAGAAAAGTACTATACAAGTCTCGGCCAAAACAGCAATTAACGGCCTCGTTTAGTTAAAAAGGACTCGGCTTGCGTCTCGTCCTTTCAAAATCACTTGAGAAGTATATTCCAATATTACTCGGTCGTAAATTGCTTCATTTCAGGCCTCGACAGTAATTTACTATTACTTACCTACATAAAAATTTAATTAATCGTGTAGCAGAGCAGAAAGGTATGTTTCTATCATTTAATATAATACATATTCTTTTCTTAATACCTTTGTAAATAACAATAATTTCTATCTTCGTACCGCGAACAGTTCAAATTATAAAACAAACGATTTTTTTTAACTCACCCTTTCTATATTCGGCCATCTCCTTCGAAAGAAGTCAGAAATGCCACACAAATACATTGTCCTTACTTTCACTGCGAATCAACGACTAAAACTATTATTTATCAACAATTTATCAAGAATTCTTTTAACAAAAAAAATAACAAATCACTCGAGGGTATTGCACTAAACTGAATGACATTGCCAACGATAGTGCTGTCGTCTTAATAACTATAAAATGTACTGTGAATACACAGGATGTGGGCAATAGTAACACAAGTTTTTATAATAGTTAATGATTTTATCAAAACTGGCGTTCCCGGAGCTCCTATCTTTTGTTCTAAGGATGGCCACCGTGTGGTTTTAGTCGGTAAAAGTCCAACATACCCCTCCGCTTTTCTCAGACGGAGGGTATCCATGAGTATTGCCGCCCGAAAAAAGGTAACAGCTAACAAAACTAAATGAAAGGGTGGATCCAAATTCCAATTAAAGTATTTTCCCCGACGAATAGTGGCAACTTACATTAGTGAAATTTCATAGATGGGTTGCAGACATCGGTCGCCTATTATGAGGAGTCTATGGGTTGTGCTAAGGCCTTAGTCCACCACGCTGGCCTAATAGTGCGGGTTGGCGGACTACACACACCATTGATGAAGAAGCGCATGCGCCTCCAAAAACAAAACCCGCTGTATACAGCTCGTTAGTTAAAACCGCTTCGATCCTGAAGGAACCAAATACTATTAATTGGTGATACTCCGTTCTACTTGGACGCGTCGACACCACCACTGACCAATGTAGCCTATTGGCTGACTGCTTTATTGAGCAGCAATCGATACGGTTCATTTGTAGATCGATGATGAAGATTTGTGGAGCGTTTTTGTTTTCATGATTATCATAGCTGCGTTGGCGCCGGGCAATTAGGAAGTACTTATCTAAGTAAGGATTATTCATAAGGTAGACTAGCAATATTATTTTGTACTGGGAACATCTAGATAGTTTGCTTGAAATTCATTTCTAGGGTTTGTACTTAGTAACGTGACATGACAATACTAGTAGGAGTATTATTTTTTTCTATAATGAGCGTACAGTCGAGAGGACTCGGCATAAAAAGACAATGGATACAATATTAAGGAAAGAAACCTGCTGTTCCCTACATTTTGTGTCCACATTCACATAAATCGACAAAATGTAGGTAACAGCTAGCTATTTTTTTTGCGATTTCAGATTTGGTCTCTTAATAAAAGTTGTTCTTATTGATGAGTACAATGACCCCTTTTCAGGTTTAGTATATGTACCTATACTAAAATAAAAATAAGGTTGTACATACCTACACCTACTAATAAACATTTATGATACAAAAACATGCCAGCATCATTAGAACAAGTGCATTTTAGACGTCAATCTTATGTTTTTTTTAAAGTGGGCCCTAGATATAGATGAAGAAAATGTGAAGATAATGTATAACTATTCTGCTCGATCATAAATTAAACCAAGTCACTGATTCATGAGAGTAGGGACTTCACTCTCACCTGCTGGCATTCAGTCATTCTGTTTACATTTGGCACAAGTTTACCGGCGCAGGCGCCGCGCCGCCGCTGTGCTGTTGTGTTGTATAGAAATTAATAGAAAATGAATAAACAAACAACGTTTTTACCTGATTTTCAATGGAACACCAATGGGTGTTCTCTAATAAAATTGCTGTGTGATCATTGGCTGGCTTTTATTTGCAATATCTTCCACTTTGACCACATAGAACCTATAAACTTGAGGTTCAATCAGCCCATTCTTGCCCCACTGCTGGACACGGGTATCTTCTCAGAATGAGAAGGTTAAGGTGAATGCTACAGGGTAGCCCGCGAAATTCAAAATTTCTTGCGTTTTTTGCAAATTGTAGTTGTATTTCGCGTTATGTATAATTAGAAATATGATTTGCGGTAGTAACAACAATATATCTACTGAATAATACTCATAAAAAATATTGACCTAGCTCTATATGCTGTACAAGCTCGATTATATCAATTTACGATCAAATTACCGATTATCGAGCTTCTAGAGCTTATAAAGCTAGGTTTATATTTTTTATAAGTATTATTCAGTAGATATATTGTTATTACTACCGCAAATCGTATTTTGATTGATATACAACTCAAAACAGAGCCACAATTAGCAAAAAACGCAAGAAATTTTGAATTTCGCGGGCTACCCTGAAGCATTCACCTTAAGACCACAGAAATAGAATGGTTGTAATCACAATTTTACTTGCGATTCATGCGTGGCAACTTTCCGAATAAACTAACAACATAACATAACATCACGCCTGTATTTCCCCGAAGGGGTAAGCAGAGGTGTAATGGTACACCCACATTTCGCCAGTTATGTTATAGTCCCATGTAATAGGGGGCGAGCCTATTGCCATTGACCGGGCACAAATCCAGACCCCGGGCTGCTACTGACAATTTCCTAATGAAAAAACCCAATAACACATTGCCCGACCCGGGAATCGAACCCAGGACCCCACGCTCAGCAGTCGCGCTTGCAACCACTAGACCAACGAGGCAGTCCGAATAAACTACGCCTTACATTTTGACGACAATATTAAAAAAAAAAAAAAAAAAAATACTTTACAACTTTTGTTTCTGCAATTAGAAACAGCACAATAAGGCATTTTTGCTGGTCATTGTTACAGTATTTATAGAAACAAGTTATAAGTCGTGCTGAGAAAGGCTTTGAAATATCCTGCACTATGGTGCATGGTGCTGCCACGCGCGCCCTGTCCACATGGCCATTCTATCTATAGTCCACCACACTGGGCTAGCGTGGACTGCGGGTTGGTGGACTACACACATCATCAAGAACCGTATAGAGCACTCTGAGGTGCAGGTTTCCTCACGAGTACGACGTTTCAAATTTCTGGTCACTCACTTGATGTAAATGCTGGCTACGCTATGCAATCCTTGGGCGTTCAAAGTCTTAGTGTTGTTACTGGATATTGATGCCCTTTCTCTTTTTAGGTTATACGTTTAAATATCAACTGTATTACAGTCTTGATAAAATAACAACGTAAACTTTTAAAGGCTTTGTCGCTTAACGACCACATTGCCTTATCAGATAAGATCACCTAAAAAATAATAATTAATAATTTAAACCAACGAATTAACTAATTTATACAAATGCTTGGCTTCATCAGAAGTCGGACAAGCTAAAATAGAGTTATAGAATCCAACATCAAAACATTTATCTTGGCCAAAAAGGGGCATTCTTACATCCGAATTCCGACCACATTCCATCAGAATATGCCGAACATCATCAATAACTCCACACGAAGAGCAGTAAGGAGAAGGCGTTTTTCTCATTAAAAATGCGAATTTATTCGATGGGATGTGGCCGGAACGGTGTCTGAGAGCAACAGTCAAAGATGGCTTATTTAGATTTACCTGGTCAATCCAAGGGAACTTATACACGGGGTGCTGGCCAGAAAAGCTCCACGTGTGTCTGACGGCTGCTTGTCCTCCTGGACACGTCTAGAGGGAACGGCAGTTGTTGGGCCGGTGCACCCTGGGCACGGGCAATAAGTCTCCTATGGACCGGGGGACCTTATTGCCTGTGGCGAATATTCTGGCACGGGAGGGGCCCGAGTGGGCCAATGGGAAGTTGCTCCGCTTGTCACTCTGAGATACCAGAGGGCACTGTGGAGGAGCGGGGGCGGGCCCGGTGTGCATTCACCCTGCCACTGGGCAGGCAGCGGGGGTACTGTCCTTCCCTGCCCCCGTCGGTCTCGTAATCCCAGGAGTGCCTGCTGAGTAGTGTTCTCGCGCCTCTTGGGACCGAGGGTCTTGGCTTTACCGCCCGGACCGCGAGGAAGAACACCTCTATAAAAAATTACAGGAGGATGGGCCTGCGAGCAGCAGACTCGGGGTAGTCTGCTGCCCGACCAGCAGCTGGCGTAGTTGGCGCAGCTAGCATAGCTGGTAAAGGCCCGTGAGGTGAGGTGGCGTGCAGTGTTCCGTGTGCGCCACAGAGGAGGGTGCGGCCGTCGTTAGGCCGCATGGGGAGAAGGGGCTCGCCTGCTTGTGGCGGGCCGGGACCTGTCGGGGGTGGTTGTGTGAATACTCACGGGTTCCCACGCCCCAGGCTAAGGTAGTTGAAGGAACACCGTGGTGGTTTTAGTCGGTAAGAGTCCGACACTGGCTCCGCCTACCCCGGGCGGAGTGCGTCCATGAGGATACCCCACGGGAAAAAAAAGGGGAACTTATACACATTCAAATGAATAGTGCGATACCAGATGCCCTTTTCCCTCGAACGTTCGTCAAAGTATTCTTGCCAACTATCCAAACAAATGTTTTTTACTTGAAACATATCATGGGTTTATTCAGATCACGTCGTACAACATCTACAAATCACTCGGTGACTTATTGCAGTACTCATTCTATCTGCGAATCAGTTGGCAGTCTGGTGGCACAGAAATTAGGCAGTCTGCCGAGCAATATTGATGAATCGTAACCACTATCGTCGTTTATTACACTATTTCAATGTAACAACGAATAATATTTGCAATATTCTATTTGTATAACGAAATGGCACGTAAGTCAGTAGAAATCAATAGATAGATAAAACATTTATGATTAATAGTATGTTTCGAATATATTATTAATAAAGCCCTCAAATTTGCCACGCCTGTAGAAGGTCGCTAAGTTACAAGTGCCTTCTAATGTCATCATCATCCTCCTGCCCTTATCCCAATCTATACGGGGTCGGCACAGCGTGTCTTTTGTCTTCAAGTACCTTCTAATGTATTTTTTTTACATAAATAAGAACTACATTGTACATGTCCGCGCGTAGCTCAAGGTTTCATCAGGATTCATCACTAAATAAATTTCTCTTTACTCCAAATTATGTAAGTATTATTATTTATTTATTTATTTATTTCCACAAAAAAAAAAATATACATACATTTGGCAGATACAGTGTAGAACATAAACCAATTTAGGTTTTTCTGTACACCGCTTGGTCCGTCGACATTCATTACAACAAGATGTGGGTGGGTGAACACGACGCATCGCGCTCGCCCGCCCCATGCAAAAATTCTCAAATACCCTCAACTAATTTATATTTCTTCTCAATAGCAAATTTCTTGCAAAAATACAGCATGTTTTTTTTTAAGCTATAAAATTATAAGTCATTATTAGGTTTTAATTCCCCTAAAAGGTGTTTTTTAAGTTTAGATTTTATGTTGTTTCGTGTTATGTCATTTTTTATTTTTGGTGGTAGTTTATTTATTAGGTCTGGTATAATATAATTTAGACGTAGCTTTCCATAAAAATATATATTTTCCGATTATTACATGAACTGACCAAAAGAAGAAGTTTTACAACAAGAATGACAGCCCGCGCAAAGCACAGTGTCTCCATCTTTATATTACTACAATCAAATAGACCCAACGGTGACTCCGTAAATAACTAAATACATTTTAATTTATAAATGAACACTAAAATAATTAACCAGTCGTCGTGATAAAACTAATATTAATTTAGATAATCTCTAAACATTATATAAACCAACAAATCATGCCAGATATTAAAATATGAAACAATATAAAGCGGAATTATCAGAACCACAAAATTAAATTAACAACATTTAAATTAATCATTTAATTAATCTAATTAGAATATTCGAATTATAATTATCATAATATTAACATTATTTACAACATTAATTTAATTAATACGGATCATCAAATATTAAACTTTGCTAAACAAAAAGATATCTTCTTTGATCTTTGATGATCTTTGCAAAGTACAACAAATACAACAGCAAACTACATAGCAAATTCTAGAAATAAAGGATATTTATTTCAAAATACTTCATAATCTAAAAGTAATTCATCGTATAATAAACTAGTTACCTCAAAATGGCAATAGATAGCGTTGTAAGCATCGATATTCGATATAGCATAGACATTAATTTAGTCTGAGTCCGAGTATAAATTAATATTTTAATGTTATAAGCTATGGAAAGCTATATTACTCTCAAATTACACTAGAGGGCGCAATGTTCAACCAACGCCAGGAAGAAACATTCAATACTGACCAGTAATAAAGATTAATATATTAAGTTCTGTCAAAAAAGTGTAAACAAATTGATGGCAACACTAGCGTGCCCATATACACTTAGTTGAAAATAAATGCTTTGAATTTTTGAATAAAAAAAACTAGGAACCCCGATTTTGCGGAAGCCTCAGAAGGCTTTCAGAAAAGTCTCTCTTGAAAAGGGGATTGGAATCAGATCAGAGCAAGAGAGCTGGTATTCTAATAGCGTCAGGTTTAATAACCTGGCGTAACTAATAGGTAATCTGTGACCTGGCATTATTTTGAGCTGGACACCCATTTGCCACAACTCTGAAACACGCACGACGCATGATTTATCAGTGAACTCTTTGACAGCTGTATAATGTAAAAAAAAACTGTTTTCTTCTTTCTGCCTAATAATTGTGAGTAACTTTTATTTATTTCTTAACAAAGTTTCTCAGTTAGTTCAACTAAAAGTAGACTATACACACAAACAACAACAATTAACTTACACAACACAACACACAACACAACAACTAACTTAGTTGTGTCAAATAAATGTTTTTTCTTTCTAATAGGTACCTACTTTATTCCAATATGCCAAGCGTGATAGCCTAGGATAGTCTACTTTATGAGGAATGATTATGTCAAGTCCAGCAATGTCAAATGTGCTAATCCCATTCTCAACATCTTGATGATTGGCGGTCTACTACCGTACGATTTACACGGCATTTTTTACCTTCAAAACCGAACTTCAAAACTGTAGAACCAGCTTCCTTCGGCGGTTTTTCAGAACAAAATCGACATGGGAAGCCTTAAAAAAGAGTATTATAACACGTATTTTTAAAGGGTCAGTAACACATGGGTGTCACACCTGGTGTCGCGTGACACCTATCACGTCAAATTGTTCGAAAAAACCGCCGACCCTGACGGAAGCTGGAAGGACTAGACTGGAAATTATGTAAATGTATAGAAGTTAAATAAACGGTATACCATACAGGTAAAATGTTGTGTTCAACACTCAACACTCAACACCAAACTTTTTCTACAACTACGTGACGCAACGGAGATTCACGTGAGTCCTAACACGTCCTAATTCTCTTCACCTCTATAACATTACTCTAAAGAATTCAGATTGATGAAAATTGGAAAAACAAATTAGTGAGTACGCCATCCAAATGAATTGCTTCAAAATGTATTTATCTTGGCTTCAATTATCGTAATGCTTTGACCAGATATTTACGTGATAATCATTGAAAAGAACAATGTTTACTTATAGTTTTTTGTTTTGTAGATATTTTGAGCATCTACATTTTGTTTTCAGAACAAATGGTAATTTTCTTCTAACCATACGGCTGCAGTTGCACCATTGAAAAGCAGTTGTTTCATTACACTTTGTTTTTCTGTTGCTGTCAACATATTTAATACATATATTAAGTGTTTGTATGTTTAAAATTACCTAAATTATTATAATAATATTTAACATTAAAAGTGATTTTATTAGTTTTCAACATCGATATACCAGGCCCCTCAGAAAGTATTGCGAAAAAAAGTTTTTATATATGGGAGACTGGCCAGTTATAATGTTTTTCGAAAATATGATTATTTATAAGTAAAAATAAGTAAGTTCCAATTTCAAAATTTCCCTCCACATTTTTTGCGAGTTAATTCAAAGTATTGTGTCTCACTGAAATATGGATCTGCGCCGGGAACATTTTAGAGCTATGATTTTATACGATTTCAAGTGTCGCCTGAAACCGGATGAATCGTACGATAGACTTCAAATGGCATTCATGGATGAAGGCCCTTCCAAGGCAACCGTGTATCGTTGGTATAACGAATTCAAGCGCGGTCGACCAACTTTGGGGGATGACGAAAGAAGCGGTCGCCCTTTGACGGCTGTTACCGAAGAAAACGTGCTAGCAGTGAAAAATTTAATCCAAGACAATAGGCGAATTACATATCAGAAGATTCAACACATATTGAAGATTGGATCGGGAAGCGTTCACGAGATTCTACACAGCCATCTTCGCGTGAGGAGGATAGTATCACGCTGGGTGCCGCACAACCTCACCGATGCTCAGAAGCAGGCCCGGGTGGAATGGTGCCGTGATATGCTTAACAAATTTGAAGCAGGCTCGTCTCGGCGTGTTTACGACATCGTTACAGGTGATGAGTCCTGGATTTATCAATACGACCCAGAAACCAAGCGCCAGTCGACTGTTTGGGTGTTTCAAAATGAGCCAACGCCTACCAAAGTGAAGCGATCTAGAAGCGGGGGTAAGATTTTGATCGCTAGCTTTTTTAATTTGACTGGCCACTTGGTATCAATTCCCTTACGGCAGCGGTTCTCAAACTTTTTTGGTCACGGAACCCTTTTGACAAGCAAAATACTTGACGGAACCCTACAATAAAACAATAGTTTTTAAAAGTGTATTCTTTATTATATAAGCATAATAAAAGTACAATGTAACAGTTACTAATTATTACTTACTTTAACCACATGCCAAGTACAATAATAGAAGATATTAAAAATGAAAAAATCTTAACTAATGGGAGGTATGAAACTGTTTTTTATTTTTCATCAATTGGTTGATATCAGGTTTGATAGAAGACATTTGAAGTCTCATATCAGGTTCGGCGTCCAGTCTATTGCGATATTTTGTTTTCGTAGCTGCATAGGTTGAGAATCCTGTTTCGCACAAATATGTTGTTGGGAACGGGAGAAGAATATTCAGAGCCATTCTGCCAAGCATTGGATATTCATCACGGATTCTGCACCAAAAATCGTTGAGAGGCGTCGTTTTGAACAGTGACTCCATACTTGTGTCTGATGACATTTCTAAAAGAGATTCATATATCTCGTTTGACATACTTTCGGGCTTTTGCAAGTTGGGTAAAAAAGGATTATGAATCCATGAATTCAGCTTCATTTTTGTATTATGTTCTTCGGGAAAATACTTTACAAAAGATGCGCGCATCGAAGTGAGATATTGGACCAATTCTTCAAACACATCATCTTGAAACATTTCCGAGTCGTTATCGCTAACAAACTCACTGAGTGACGTAAAGCTTTCTATTTCTCTCTTACCAACGCAAATAATCCAAAAATCTAATTTTCTTTTGAAGGCAGTTATTTTGTTATAGGCCTGGAACACTGTTGTCTGTTTACCTTGCAATGATAAATTCAATTCGTTCAGTTTTTGAAAGATATCCGCCATAAAAGACAATCGGAACAACCAAGTTTTATCATACAAACGGTCTTTCAAATTAAAAGAAACTGTATCTGCTGAAAGAAACATTTGTAACTCGGCTCTAAGTTCAAATAGCCTTGTTAAAGTTTTACACCGAGACAGCCATCGCACTTCTGTATGGAGCAGCAGTGTTTTATGTTTGCTGCCATAATCTTCACACAATAATGAGAACAATCGGGATTGTAGTGGTCGTGATTTGATAAAATTAATTATTTTTACCGCTTCATCCATAACTAATTCTAGATTTGACGGCATTTGCTTCATCGCAAGTGCTTGTCTATGCAGAATACAATGGCTGGAACTACAATTAGGCGCTTTACTTTTTATTCGTGATACTGCTCCTGCTGTTTTACCTGTCATCGCCTTGGCCCCATCTGTACAAATGTCAATGCAATCGTTCCAACTAAGATTATTTTCTTTAAAAAATATGTTTGTTTTATTAAAAATTTCTTCCCCGGTAGTGTTTGTGGGCAGCGGTGAACACATAAGCATGTCTTCTTCAAAAGAACGTTCATATGGATATCTCACGATAACCAGCAAGATAGCCAGACCAGTGACATCAGTTGACTCATCCATTTGCAAGGCGAATCGTGTTTTTTGTAGACGTGCAACTAGTTCTTGTTTGACGTAGCTTGCCAGATCATGGATTCGCCGTGAAACAGTATCGTTTGATAGCGGTACAGTAGAAAGATGCTTTGCAGATTTTTCATCGAACATACATTTTGTTATGTCTAACACACATGGCTTTATTAAATTCTCAGCGATAGTGTGCGCTTCACCTGCTTGTTCAATACGATAGCTAACTAAATATGATGCCTCCGTGGCCTTTTCATTGATAGTTTGTGTTACATGCATCATATTTTTTTGACTTTCCAATAACTGTTCTTTTTTACGAACAAAAAATTCTTTATTCTTGTCTTTAGACTCGGGGTGTACAGTTTCTAAATGTCTGCGTAATTTGGCAGGTGCCATGGAACTATTAGGAAGCAGTTTACTACATAACATGCAGAGAGGTGAGCCGTTGGAATCAACAAATCCGAAACTGATATATGATTCATCATACTTCCTTTTTTTCGTCTTTGAAACCGTGGAGCTTGACGTCGTGGCATCATCGTCTGGATCGGTAATTGCTGTATTCTCCGCGCGTACTGCTTTTGAACATTCAGCGTCATTAGAAGATGTCGTTGCAACACGTTTAACACCTTTAAGCCAACGTTCCATTCTT
Organism: Asteroscopus sphinx; assembly: GCA_949699075.1. NCBI lineage: Eukaryota > Metazoa > Arthropoda > Insecta > Lepidoptera > Noctuidae > Asteroscopus > Asteroscopus sphinx. The sequence goes on from OX453006.1 coordinate 2,539,602, forward strand.
CTTTATTAATAATGTTACACGTCAGGATGGTAGGGTCAAAATAATGCACAATCGTTACTGCGTTTATGAGACAAAGTTTAGTCCAAAGAAGAAATGTACAAAACTGATACAATCAGAATACAGCGGGCAGTAGAACTTACAAGAAGGCAGCAGGCTAGCCAGCTTGTAAGTAGGTAGGTACGAACTTATCGCTCCGAACGCTAATCGTCAACTGACTGACGAGGCGCGACTTTTTTTATATAATAGCGCTTTTATACTTAGTCCTAGACTCGAACTCGAACATTCTCAAAAATACTCGAGTCGGCGCCTTTGATAAACAAAAAGCGGAAATAAAAATATAAATACAAAAAAATGCGTTGTAAACAATCTCGACTTTATTCTTTTGAAGATAGAGCCGAAAGTCGCTTGTTCACAACTATAGCGTCTAATTCAGAGGCGGCTTTTATCAAAGGGACTGCGCGCTCACAAGTATACGCGCGGCGGGCGGATTCAAAACGTTCGACCAGTGACCAGAGAGAGGTGTTTTGTTTTTTTTTTCTAAATTCTTGCGGAACCCCTACAGGGGTATCGCGGAACCCTAGGGTTCCGCGGAACACACTTAGAGTACTGCTGCCTTACGGGATCAAAGAAGCATTAATGCCGAATGGTATACTACCAAATGTTTGCCAGAAGTTTTCTCTGTTATAAGCAACAAGCGACCAAACACAGGGCTCCGCGGGCTACTGCTCCACCACGACAATGCACCTGCGCACACCGCACTCAAAACGAGGGACTTCCTGGACAGCACGCCAGTCAAACTCCTGGGTCACCCTCCTTACAGCCCTGATCTAGCACCGTGTGACTTCTTTTTATTCCCAAAAATAAAAAATCAGCTCAAAGGGATACAATTTTCGTCGCCGGAAGATGCGCTGGCTGCGTTCGAGCAGGCTGTAAACGAGGTGTCTGCGGCGGACTGGAAAAAGTGTTTTGAAAACTGGTTTAGGCGCATGAATCTTTGTATAGAGGCTGGTGGAAAGTACTTTGAAAAGATTTGATAAAAATATATGTACGTATAGAACAATTTTTTTTAGTTTCGCAAAACTTTCTGAGTGTCCCACGTATATGTACTACGTACCAGATGTGCTGTTCAAATTTTCAAAAGAACAACATGGTTACACAAAGTTGTGGTTCCGGAACCACACTGTCATCTGTCATTAGTTCACTTGACAGCTGTCTCGCGAACACACGTAAATTTTATCAACGGTTGCGTCAACTGAATTTGGAACATGCTGCTTATATGAGATCGCGTGTCTATATATTGATTTCCTTGGTTTTCAATGATTTTTTAATTATTATGTAAATAGCATTGACACCCGATTTTTTCGCGAATCCAGGGTTGACCCCGTAGTATCTACCTAAACGTTGTCCAATAGCACTCACCGAATGAGCTCTTCAAATATGACCACGCATTTCTGTTTATTATTATACACTTTTTATATTTTAAAATTGATATAATTACAATAAGTAACATTCGTTATTGGTTACCTAAAAGTATTCCCTATAAAACTACTCGGTTCTCGCAAGATAAAATAAATAAAAAAGATACAAGAATTCAGAAAAAGTTTCTACTTACCCTGTGACAGAAGAATAAAGACTTCACCGATATAAAAGAACTCATTTTAGTAATAATAGGAACACTCACATGTGAATGAACCTTACCAGGTATAGAGTTAACTTACAATTAAAATAATTCTGTATTGTAAACACTTCTGATAAGGGTGTCACCACATGCAGTTCACCGATAACTAAGTTGGGTCATTGTAACGATTACCTAATAACATTGGTAAATGTACTCTTTATTAGCTATTGCGTTATTGGTGTTACTTAAGTCATATCTAAGAGACGACCTCCAAACAGTTATGTAGTTTGAATCAAACTAAATAACATTGTAATATAAGTATTATGTTAGAAGTTTTTAAACTTTCGCGAATTTCACTCATATTGAACTAAGTTTACGGGACTTGTCGCGCACAATTAAAAATCAATTATTTTTCAGCATATCTTGTTACGGACAGAGACGTTACGAAAAACCAACCGCGGGTAGTTCGAGAAAACACCCGCCGCTCAAGACGATGACACCCACATACTTCAGTCTGCTCGTGACCACGGCCAATGCAACTTGACCGAAACGTCGAGGTTAGTCAAAATGTTTGTTATATTTTGATTTAATTGTGCGCGACAAGTCCCGTAAACTTAGTTCAATATAAGTATTATGTTATTTATATAGACCTAGACCTAAACAGTGGTGCACTAAGTTTACCCTCAGCCACTTTTCTACACTCACTCTATTTCTCAAAGGTTTGCTGGTAGAAAACTCATAAGGGTTCCGAAGTCCTACAAGGAACCCTTATAGTTTCGTCATGTCCGTTCGTCTGTCCGTCTGTCCGTCTGTCCTAATCCTTTACAGCTTAATAACTTCTACAGTTATAAACATAAGTAAATGAAATTTTGTTAAAAAATTGTCTACATATAGATCTCAATTTTAAAAGAATAAAAAAATAGTTTTTCCGTATTTTAGGGATGGCGTCCATACATGTGAAATGGGGAAAAAAATATTTTTTTCGCTGCATCCCCTCGTGTGGGATATCATTGAATAGGTCTATTAAAATGAAGGTAATGTTTGATACACCACTTTTTTATCAGGTGTACCATCTGCGAAATATAGCCCGCCAAAGTGGCTTGCAATGTGTCCCCCCCCCTGCCATTTCTAAACTATGCAATTTAGAAACTTATAATCTTCCACATTGATAGACGTTTGTGAAAACTCTCTTTTAAAATTATTTTGAGTATAATGTGATTATAATTTTTTGAGTTATAGAGAGAAAACTGAAAAATACTTAAAACGTCCTAGTTCAAAGGTCATTGACCTTAGAGAAAAATTATCATAGCAAATAATGCTCCTTTAGCTACTTTCTATTTGAAAAAATCACAAAAAGTAACTTTGAAATGACACACTTCTTAAATTAGGCTTCTTGAATTTATCGCTAGATGGCGCTACTAACAACACGCTCTGAGTCGCGAATGCTGCCGATTATTGCAAAAACTAAAATAGCCATGATTAGAGAAAAATTATCATAGCAAATAATGCTCCTTTAGCTACTTTCTATTTGAAAAAATCACAAAAAGTAACTTTGAAATGACACACTTCTTAAATTTGGCTTCTTGATTTTATCGCTAGATGGCGCTACTAACAACACGCTCTGAGTCGTGAATGCTGCCGATTATTGCAAAAACTGAAATAGCCATGATTAATATTCGATTTGATTCGTTTGTAATTACACCTACTTAAGGAACCCTATAATACTGAGCATGGCCCGACATGCTCTAGGCCGGTTTTTTTTGAGTTAAGCTCGCTTTTGTACATGTAATTTCTATTTGTAAGTTAATACTGTATTTTTCTGGTGTACAATAAAGAATAAGAATATGTTTTAACTAAGTAGGTATTCAAGTGAGACAAACTCCAAACTTATTAATAATGAACTATGAAATGCAGAATTTAAATGACAGGTCTTAAGTTCGATATCCTTATTGATATTTAAAGGGAAGGGTTAACTCATTACATTACATTCATTATCATTCATTACTTGTAATTAATTGTAATATCTTTGTAGACGATATCATAGTACCTACTAACTATTAGGTATTCTGTGACGATATCTTGTGGCAAATAAATGTTTTGTTTTGATTAGATTTTTAGGGTTCCGTAGTCCTACAAGGAACCCTTATAGTTTCGTCATTTCCGTCCGTCTGTCCGTCTGTCCGTCTGTCCTAATCCTTTACAGCTTAATAACTTCTCCAGTTATAAACATAAGTAAATGAAATTTTGTTAAAAAATAGTCTAGATATAGATCTCAATTTTAAAAGAATAAAAAAATCGTGATTACGTATTTTAGGGGTAGTGCCCATACATGTGAAATGGGGGTGAAAAAAGGTATCATTGAATAGGTCTACTAAAATGAAGGTAATGTTTCATACATAACTTTTTTATCAGGTGTACCATCTGCGAAATACAGCCCGCCAAAGTGGCTTGCAATGTGTCCCCCTGCCATTTCTAAGTTATGCAACGTAGAAACTTATAATCTTCCACATTGATAGACCTTTATAAAAACTCTCTTTTAAAATTATTTCGAGTATAATGTGATAATAAAATTTTGAGTTATAGAGAGAAAACTGCAAAATACTTAAGACGTCCTAGTTCATAGGTCATTGACCTTAGAGAAAAATGATCAAAGCAAATAATACTCCTTTAGTTACTACCTATTTAAAAAAATCACAAAAGGTAACTTTATGTTATATTGATATGACACACTTAAATTTAGCTTCTTAAATTCAGCGCTAGGTGGCGCTGGTTGCAAAAAATAAAATAGCATTGATTAATATTCGATTTGATTCGTTTGTAATTAGGAACCCTATAATACTGAGCATGACCCGACATGCTCTTGGCCGGTTTTTTCAGATCGAGTTTTCAATGCTAATTATCGTACTTTTTGGGAAATACTGTGGGAAATACCTACCTAGCGGGATTTAATAAAAAATAATCAAGATTGTTATTAGAAAAACAGGTACTATTAGAACAAGGAGTTGTTTCCCCTAACTAGATCAGAAGAAAGACCCTAAAACATTCATAGCTTTTTATTTATTTATTTATTCAGATGGAACAGCAAACAGCTACAATATAAAAACTAATAATAGAACTATACATATTTAGTATAAACAATATTGCAGCCCACAGCGCTGTTCACAGATTAACTGTAGTACATGCAGTAAAATTATGTAATCACTAGGTTAATTAAATTAAAACCTAAACAAACTAAACTAAAATTGCTAAATATAATTCCTAAAGTTAAATTTAAACTAATGAAGCTTTATTCTTCCATACTTCATGGAAATTGGAAACCCAGCTCCAAAGGACCTACCTTCTATCAAAATTTTACTATACCTATAATGTAAAATTACTTACGTTGATTCATTCGAGTAATAAGTAGGTACATACGTACTCTATCAGGTAAATAAATCAACGTGAGTCAGATGTTACAGGCAAGCTTATTTCGATGGTAACAAAACCAGCTCCCCGATTCAGACATTTTTGGTGAGGAGTTGTCGATCGAGTTGAGTTTGTTATCTCTTTTCCTCTCGTTACGGGAATCGTAGACAAATTGAGATAACATATTAAATCGGACGAAAACCGCTTTTCGAAATTGTTCTGAATCGGGGAGTAGTACAAGTGAACCTAGCTAAAATGAAATTGACTAAGCCAATTCCGCTTATAATGGTTTTGTTGCCATTAATATGCGGTTGGCTGTACCTTAGATACCAGGGCTATCTCAACCCGAGAGTGCAAAGGGTGCATTGCACCCGGCTGCTGAGGCATCAGGGGCACCTAGCCGTGGCGCCGTTGTCCCTCTGAGGTTGGGTGCCGAGGTAATAAATCCAACAAACGTAATTTTCACCGGGTGCTGTATGTAGCGGCCATTACCAAACCAACACTACCGGGGGAAGGGACCCCGGCGCCCCATAAACTAAAGACGGCCCTGTTAAATAAATTTATAACGTGTAATCATGTTTTCTTGAAAATTAATAAAAACTTTACTTTACTTCAAATACACATTTTTTTTCACACCAGAATTTCCAATGTTACCAAAAGAAGCTGTATCGCTGATTTTTGAACATTCTTTAGCATCAGGTGGTATTATAATTAATTTCGTCTACTTATTACTTAATATATTGATCTTTTAAATTGCCTAGTATAATCTACGGAGTATCCTACGCTGAATAATCTTCATTCATAAGTTCTCCAAAATAGAATCTTCTTCTGGGTTTGTCTCCGGGCCTTTTCTGGGATCCTTCTTCTGGAACGTACTTGTTCCTGCAGTAGGCTCTGACTTGTCCTTTAAGGTCGTGGTGGGGCTTCGACTTGATGACTGCCGTAAAGTGCCTGTAGCCTGCTCCTCCTCTCAGCAGCACGGGAATCGCTTCGGTAGATTCTATCGCTATGTGTGCGATCTGAAGGGATAAAAGAGAATTGGATAATTTGATTTCTTGGCCAGGTGTAAGTTTGATTTACTTTTTGTCAAATGCATGACCTGCAAAACCTCCATTCACGGTAAAGCGTTAATAAATGTAGTAAAGCGGAGTCCTGCGCATATGGATAGTGACAAAACCTGTACTTACCAGCCGAGCCTGTCTTGTAGAGACTTGCATACTTAACCATCTGGGGCTTTACTCCCAACTTGTTCGAGCTCTGAACCAAATTCCTAGAGAAATGCAGTACGAATTGACACTAACTCGAATTCAAATTCGATTGATATGTAGTGTGTAGCTAGCCTTACCCCGTATATGGACTGTATTAGTATGTAAGCTTAGGTTAAGTTAGTACAATAAAGTGACTTGAACGTTGAACACGTCTCCTTGATTTATCACCCATACGCCACACATTACATGGCGACCCTGCCAGGGCTGCCACGTTGGCATCCCTGGGCATCTGAAATCGGAGAAGCTATGAATGGTCTGCAAGGCTGTATTGCGGGGTGCTGGGTGTTGTACATGACCGATGTCTGGAGACATTTGCAGCAGGGAGATGTTGTGGCGTCAAGGGAACAGCGTGAGAGGGTCTCCGTTGCCCTGCCAGATAGCCGTCCCACTGATAACCAGCTTACTGTGCAGGATCAATAATAGGTAACACCAAAACCAGTAAATATTCGTTTAACATGGCTGATGAAACATAGTTGCGTTACGGTGGAGCAGCGCTAGGAACCGCTCTTCCCGAGTGCTTTGTGATGAAAGTGTGGATCCACCTAAACTTTTAAATGCCGTGGACATTTTTTATTTATATAGGTTTTAGATATAATTATTGAACTAACATGCCTGTTGACAATAAAAACTTGAAATTTTGAATTAATTTTAAAGTTAAGCATAGGTATTGTTTTCCAATGAAGGATATAAGTAACAGTAGATAACTAGATATTACACATTAAAAAAGGCGTAAAATATGAATTCATATTTAAATATTATTTTTATAAATTAAATAATGCTTAGTGCATTCCAATTTGTATTTCCAGTGTCTTGTGTCTGATGTAGGTACGTTTGAGCTCAAATTTCGCTGCGCGGTATTGTTAACCGTACATTTGTTTCAGTTAAATTAAATCGTGAATTTGCTTGTTAATTATTTGTTGTTTTGTACCATGTTTAAGTTTTTTTTTTTTTTTCAGTATTTCAATATCACGCGAAGTATTTTTTGTATTTATTTTATCTTCTCTTCACTGAGTTTCCTACAAGAAACTAACAAAGAAAAATTTTTTTTTTTTTTACATTTTGATTTATGAATCTGAAAGTATCTTATTTATTAGATAGTAGAATTCTTTCTTTTTATCACATCAAAGACAGGCAAATCCATGAGAATTATGTAATTTCATATATTTATTAATAAAAAGTTAGTAATGTTCCATTCCGATTTTCAAGTCATCAAATTGTCAGGTGTGCCGTGTGCATATTCCGGTTATGCATGCGTTGCATTCTCACGGTGTGTTGAAATCGGAATCGGATGGTGTCGTTTGTTTATGATAAGATTGTTCAATATGGTATTGTTTTGAAATAAAACATGATGAAAGTAATTATGACATGATAGGTATGTTACATATAAATAGGTGTAGGGTTAGGTAACAAGCTGAACGTAAGGCTTTCGATTAGATGAAATGGGTATAGTATTAAAATTCTTTTGTCACCTTTGGAGTGCCATTAGTTACTTTTCCTATTTACAAAGAAATTAGGATAATGAATATGTGTTATTTGGAAAGAAGGTTATGGTTTGCATAAGGTTTAGTTTAGAATAGCAGCAAGTAATTGTTTGGTATATAAGGCTCTGACATGACACCGGACTGATCACCCGAGAGCGATGGAGAACTTATACACCAAATTATTCATTTTGTGTGATGTTTATTTGTTGTGTTTTGGTATGGCAAGTATAATTTAATATGGTACACAAATAAAGAGGTACAATAAGGCCAGGTCCTTCAGATCGATCATAGTGCGAACGAGCTTTCCTCCGTGAGAACTGTTGGAGACCGAGAGATGTCTTAAATCTTGTTCCTTATAATAAAAAATGAAATGAAAAAAAAATGTACCTCATAATAAATAAATAATGATGATAAAAAATGACCGGCCGGTCCATAATGACAAAATGTGTACCTACCTACCATAAGTTAAAGGATGATGATACTATAAGTAGTTTTATTTTTGAGAATTGGATAATGAAGTTTTGAGTATTTTTAACATGAGATGTAAGAAGAGTTATGTATGTGGATAGCTAAATGATTACTTACCTATTATTGAAGATTTTAGAAATGTGAATTTATGATAACAGTATAAAATGTTAATGAAGTATGGTAAAATAACATACCTAATAATGCGTTTATAACTTTATTTTGAGAGTACATAACGAATATGAAATGATTTTCTAAAGGACCTTTAAATAGAAGAGTTATGTGAATAATTATTTTTATTGAATATGAAATTGTTAGCAACTAGATAATTTATTGTCAACAGTGCATTTTTAGGTAGGAGTAAAACAGATCTGTTTACTTTACTGATATAAAATACTAATAATATGAGATATAGTATATAGTGTTATATAAAATAAAATACATGATTATAGAAAAATAGAGACTTATGTAACACAAGGTTTTCAAATAAACAAATGTTTGATAAATACAACATTATTTTCTAACCGACGCAAATTTTTTAACATATAATTTTTAAATTGTATAATTACCGATATGGGTACAAAAAGTCTTTGAGAACAATTTTTTTTTTCAATGTATTTAGTTTATCCTTTTGTCAAAATAACTAAAAACTTTAAATTCATTTATCAACATTTTGTTAAAATTCTGTTTTTGTTTTTTCCGTTTTTGTTAAGTATCTAAATGAGTTTCAATGTATTATTCTTTTACTAGTTTCATATTATTTTTGTAATCACAGTGGTTCAGTAATTTAAAGAAAAAAAAAAGTTATGTATTTTTTTTTTCTTTTCTAAAAACGGGGGAGGTGTAGTGTGTAGCTAGCCTTACCCCGTATATGTACTGTATTAGTATGTAAGCTTAGGTTAAGTTAGTACAATAAAGTGACTTGAACGTTGAACACGTCTCCTTGATTTATCACCCATACGCCACACATTACAGATACAGAACTCGATCGAGTCAGGCTCAGAGTAAGTCCCCATGGTTTTTTACCATTAAATGAAATGCGGTTTATGCATAAAGCTGATATTGCCATAGAAGAAATAATAGCAGTAATATTACTCAAAAAATAATATCGCACAAGGCAATCTCTTCCGAAATAAACCAATAATAATATCCATATAAATCGATGTTATCGCTAAACTTAATTTATGAAAAAAATTGTTTCCTCATACAAATGTAAATTTTATTTAAAAAAAATTAACTATTCGCTGTTCTAAGTTTTGTTGCTAATACACCGGATGTAGACTCATTTTACACTGGATGGAGGCTTATTTTACACCGGATGGAGAGATTAATTAATTTGCTTACTTGGTAATTGCTAAAAATAATAAAACTGTAATCAGTGAAAAGGGAACTTGCAGTAGATTGAATTTAGTCTTTAGTCGACGAGGCTTTCTGGAAGTCCGACCGGCACGTGAAAAGTCATTCTACAACGAAAAGCCTGCCATCCATTTGCCGGGCCTCTTCTCTCAATAGGAGTGGTCCTAGGCTTCCATTATATTCAGAGATGAATCTAAGCGTGAACTTATGCTTCCAACTGTCAAACCAGTTTCTACTACGCTGGCCATGCGGGTTGGCAGACTACAAAGTTACAAAGACATCGAGAGCTTTATGGAGCACTCTCGGGTGTGCAGGATTCCTCACTATGACGCTTATGACGTATACAGTCACAATATTGGTAAATAGATGAACGTTAATATCTCAGCACCCACCTAGAAACGATCGGACTATTTGCTCAAAAAACAAAAGGTACCAAAATGATTTTAGCGATACTCACAATGCAATCGAAGAGTCCCTGACAGACGATCTGCTGGCCAGTCAGCACCGCTTCAAAATCGAACCGTTTTCTGAATACCCTCTGATCATCCTTGTACCTCAATCCTTGGTATAAGGTATTGTACGGAGAAAGCTCAATTTTTTTCGGCGGATCTGTTGGCAAAGGCTCCGGGTAGGCAGATCGATCGACCTTTATGATGACGTTCTGGTTCGGACTGGAAATAATACTTTTGTTAATGTAAATTGAGAGGCTTTAATTTCCTTTCATTGAAGATCTTGGATCATCACACTGACCAATATTAAGCCGTATATTAGGGCCAGTGTCACAGTTGACTTTATACAGTATATATCGCAGTCCACTACTGAAAATGGAGTTTCCCAAGTTGCACCACAACACTCTATTCGCCGTCTTCCGCTTCCAGACTATCAGCTGCCTTCTTCAGATTGTCAGGCCATCTGACTGGTGTCTACCTACGTATGCTAAGCTTTTCGATTCGTGGTCCCCACTCAAGGGCTCGTCTGACGCCAACGGCCATAGGTCCTTTTTTACAAGCGGGGAAAATGCTTATCACATGTCATACCACCGAGGAGGCGGTGGCTATGTGGGGCTCGCACTTGCTAAAAACTCCGCCATGTTAGTATATATTCTATGGCCATGTGCCTACTTTCACCTTGGGTGGATGGGCCGCGAGGATTGCTACGCATGACGTTCGCGACCCATTCAGCGTGGCTCACATCCGGGCCCACCTTCTTTCTTTACACTCTCCTTCGGGAATATCTGGGCACATCTGGTACATCCAAGGGCAGTACAATTTGAACGGTAGACTCCCCAATCTAAAGCCCGTTGGTCTCTCATGGCGGCATCGGGTCACCTTAAAGACGCCTGCGCAGACTTGTCCTCCTGCGCGGATCATATCAGCGAGGGAGTCTTCCTCCCTGACCCGCTCCACTCCACTACTTCCTTCTGCGAGATAAACTCCTCACAGAAGCACACGACCGCCTCCTACGCCCCCACACTGGCACCCATGGCTCTGACCACGGCCGGCAGTGAGAGGCCCCCCGATCGCTGCAGTGAGGCGGCCATCGGTCCTGGGACAGCCGGTACTTATTATAACATTATTGAAAAATTATTTGTTAGACAATAAGGTACCAAAATGATACCTACCTACCTACCTACGTAAGTAAATGATTTTAGGAAATATTATTTTTTAGTTCTCTTCACCAACTTATCAAATAGGAAACAGGTGTTCATACTTACATGACCCGCTTACCAATTAGTAGTCTAGTTCGATTAATTTTGTTTTTAGAAAATGGTTCCTTGGAACTAACTAAACTGGGTATTAAACAACAAAGCGCGATAAATAAATCCGTGGTTATTCTCATAATAAACAATTCTTCATAACGTTCTATGATAAATGAGGCTTGCTTTATTTATGGTGAAAACATGAACTCATTGTAAAATATTGCTAGTCTGTGGTATTTTATACGACCAATATGCCCTGCGGTATTTTACGAGTTTTTTATAGTTACGCCTACGATTTTCCAACATATGGTAGGTAGTTATAAAATTTACCGTCAAGGCCATGAAAAACAATCATATTATTGGATAGTTTTTCAATTACATAACAATTTATTTTTTTCAGCACACTAGCGAGTGTAACAATCATAAAATACGTTGAACTATGATCGTCAACTGCTTATCATTCAAATTATGTAGGTAATAAGGTACATAAGGTATCATATGTGTTGCAGCTTGCAGCAGGTGGTGTTCTAATGTAGAATATTACCTACCTATGTCGAGCCCCGAATCTAAGATTTTTTTGAAACAAGGCAAATCTGCTGAGTCTGCTGACCCCTTCTTTATCTCCTAATAAGTTATAATTCTTTAGAGCAAATCAAACATTGTATGCTACACTACAGTGGTAGTATGAGTTTGCCGCCCATGCATTGAGGCTGCCGTCCGGGGGACATGCCCCTAGCCCCTACTGCTTGTCTCCCCGCTCTATATCCGGGACTTGTTATCTCTTATGAAACTGAATGAGGTAGTCAACTTATAACTCAGACTATTCTTTATTTGAATAACTATTTATCCTTGCACTGAATATGTACCTACAGCGCAGCATTCAGTGTTCGATATGTGAGGTTTGCCCGTATGCACATTGTGCAGTAGGAAGCTAACCTACATAACTCAATGTTGCAAAGAATTCGGTGTGCCTGAGGAGCTTTATATTTTGAGACGCAAGCGACGAACTATCAGTACCTACTCCGTTACGGTGAGGCTCTGCTTACCCCATAGCGGCGCGTAGAGCGTGAATATGTGACAGTATCACATTCCCTTGTTTCATTTTTATCAATTTCAAAACCGAAGGAGAAATATCTATGTAATACATACATATATAATCTTCTTGGTAATAACCAATTCAGTGTTTCTTTCATCATCTTTTATTTACAATAACAAATAGGATAGGATATGTGCAAGAGAATAAAACGTTTTCTTATTTTTGGCTGATTATATTCTCTTTGTTTCTGGCGCAAGAACAAAACGCTTTTGACATTGACAGTTTTCGTTTCGATTGATTGGATTTTCTTGTCATCATTGTCAACCAATTGCTTTGTATTTTCGTATTTTCTGTATTATTTCATGGTTTCATCAAATTAAATTATGTGTATTAAAGAAACAGTCACTCTATAAAATCTAACTATTAGTACGCTTATTCCCGCTTAACATAAACTCATTGAACCTCTACAATGGACGGTAAGAAAGCTACAAAATTTGTCGGCTTTTACATCTTTGATATTAAATAATGTATTATTATACTATTTTAGGCACATCTGCTAAGAAATCACAATCCTTCGAGAGATTGGTAATTCAGAACATAACCAATGTGAACGAACTGAAGGCAAAACTCAGAGAGATAATTAAAACCGGGAAAGATTATGAATACGACATTTCTTCGTGTATAAAATCTTTGATTAGAAGCAGTGATCAAGAAATTGTGTTGTTAAGTATAGCAGCGATCGCAGACCTTGTGCAATGTGAAGAAAAACGAGAAATATATGCTCTTAAAGAGATTATAGAACCTATACTGGATATACTGCGAAAAGATACCACATTGGACAGTGTTGATCTAGTCAAACAGTGCTGCAGAGCTCTTGGCAATTTATGCTGTGACTGTGATACATCTAGACAAATAATCCTCGATCTCAATGGCATCCCACTCCTTATAAAACTGCTTGAAAAGAGTATAGACATGCATTTAAACGAAATACAAATTCTATCAAGTAAAGTACTGCTTAACTATTCTATTGGTGGCTTAAAGTTCTCAGAGTCAATAGTCCAAGGAGGTGTAATAGATGTGGTGCATAGAATTTTATATCTGGAACTTTTAAAGCGAGATTCTAATGATGATATGGTGTCAACCTGTTTGCTGATATGGAGTGTGATAAATGACCATACTCCGGAGTTCCTGTTTAATGAGGTGGTCAATAAGACGGTACTGCAAGTTCTAAGAGAGACAACAAATGTGGAAATCTCTGAATTGTGTCTGGACCATTTGCATACACAAGCTGATGATGGTAAGTTTCATAGCAGTTTCTTCCCCTTAGAATTAATCATTGAGTGAAGTCAGAAGTTAGATTTATGATATCCTATGCCTGTGGTTTTGCCTGCATAGTTTATCTTTATCACAGAAAAATTTTATTCCCTAGGGAACTGTTCATTTTCCTAGGATTAAAAGTAGCCTCTATGTTACTCCAGTTTATGTTCTATGTGTGTCAAATTTCATTGAAATCCATTCAGCCATGTCAGTGTGATTGAAGGAAAAACAAAGCAACAATCATCCCTACTTTTCCATTAAACTTATGATATTATTAGTAGGATTGATATTGTTTTGGTAAAAAAGAACTTTCCTGTTACTCATTGAAAAGTGTATTTTCCTGTTGATGCTTCTGGGATAGAAACTATGTAACACTGTCTGTTTTGCTAGCCAGGGACCACCTTTACATGGTTCAATGGCAATATACTTCAGTTATGCATCTTATACATTAGGATCATCAACCATACAGCCCAATAGATGGCTATTGTTATAAAATAAAAAATAAAAATAAAAATTTCTTATATACATATATTTATTATTATTATTTTTATTTTTTTTTCTTATTTTTTATATACATATAATGCAATCAATTCTGTCAACTAGCTGAGGCGGGGTACTGAAATCCGATTGGCCCTACCAAGGGAAGTTTTGATGACACACATTAGTCGTCAAAACTGATTTGACGTTTTAAAGTGGGGAATAGTGGCAACCTATAACAGACCTGTTATAAATGTGTTATTGAATTAACCCAAACCCTGTAACTAGTTTGTTCAGAATCGAGAGTAGAATCCATTACACTACTTTTTAACATAGGTTATGTTTTACCAAAAAAATATTTTCGTACCATGCCGAGTCTAAAAGTTTCATACTACGACGTGGCGCTGAGCGCAAAGGCGAGTGAGACCCAGTAAAAAAGTGTGATGGAAACTTTTGGATAACATTTGTTTCCTAAAACTATTAAAACTTAACTTAATTTTAAGAGGTTATTCACCTCCCGACACAGTAGCGTCGAGAGCGTCGCACGTTCGTGAATGAATCTAGCGCTATGAATCGATTAGAGTAACCATGACACCAAAAATTACAAATATCTTCTACAATAATAAATGAAAATTTCTAATTACATATCAATTTATTATGATGAAATGTAGTTGGGGTGTCTGAGGTTTTGAGTTATTCCAATAACAAGTTGTATATACCAGATCTTATGGTGTATTAAAGCTGCAACTATAAGCCAACAACTAAATAACACAAACATGAAACAGGCAATATTTATTTATGTTATAATAACTGTCCCACTTATATGGTAAACCAGTTTCTAATTTGTTTATTCAAGGGCAGATACAGCCCCCACCCCTGTTTTAAATCCACACTTGAAATATTCATCTTGAAAAGGTTAAAAGCAAAGCATTACAATTATAGCAATCTGTTTTCTGTCCCACAGACTCCGTAAAGACACTAATAGCCAAAGAAGGGGGAGTGCAACTGGTTTGCACTCGCATGGAAGAGCTCATAAACAGGCATGATGCGGGAGACCTGAATGCCACTGATTCAGAAGTGAAGGCTATCATGAAACAGGCTTGTGAACTGGTCATCACGGTGCTGACTGGAGGTGAGATGTAATAGCATAAAATAAAATGAATAAATATTTTTGGGACATTTTTACACATCTAGTCCCAAACTAAGCAGAGCTAATGCTATGGGTACTAGATAATGGATATAATACTTATTTGTATACAATCAGAGAATGTGATACTCTGTAGGTGGTTTTATTTAATGTGGTATTGTCATATCTTAAGGTGCTGCATTGAATTTGCAACTGTCCCTTTCTAACCAACGGCAAATTGCGCGTGTGAGAACAGAGCGGAATCGCGCTTTTTTGATGTTTTTTTTACATTTTTGCATATATCTCGAAGAATAAACAAAAATCTGTTCTGTAAATAAAAATCTGTTACACCAGAATCTAGATATGTACAAGATTTATCTTATTCGCAAAAAACAATAGGAAAAACTATTGGTATTTCCAAATGCAATGCGAATTAGTGAAAAAAACACCATACTTTGGAAAATATATCTGTCAAGCAAATTTTATTGACTGCCTCGTTGGTCTAGTGGTTGCAAGCGCGACTGCTGAGCGTGAAGTCCTGGGTTCGATTCCCGGGTCGGGCAGTGTTATTGGGTTTTTTCATTAGGAAATTCTCAGCAGCAGCCCGGAGTCTGGATTTGTGCCCGGTTGATGGCAATAGGCTCGCCCCCTAAATTTTTTTTTTTTTTTTTCCCAATGCCGCCCCTTAAATTAATAATGATGAGCTGGGTGAATATACAACTTAGATATTTTCCTGCAGATGAAGCAATGCACATGCTCTACAACAACGGTGTAGGTGAGGTCTACCTGACGTCGGTCAAGTGGCTGGACTCGCAGAACTATCTAATAGTGAACACCGCAGTGCTGGCTATCGGCAACTTTGCCAGACAAGACAATTACTGCATGCAGATGATGCAGGATAGGATCTTTGATAAGCTGCTTGGTGAGTTCTGTACATGGAGCATTAAACCCTATACTGTATGTAACAAAAACCCTGTTGTTCCTGTGAGCTACGTTATCAGAATCGATATTCATATGTAAGGACACAACTCATTTGGAAAATTTCTTCAATAAAAATAATCAATTTTCCAAATAAGTTGTGTCCTTACGTATGAATATCGATTCTGATAATGTAGCTCACAGGAACAACAGGGTTCCACTTGCTCGGAAATTGATTCATTATTCAAAAAAAAGAATACAACAATCGGCTCTTTTCCGTACGCAACGAAATAACAGGCCGGTAATATCTAACAGGACAATAATAGAAATTGCTGGATACTTTTTATTTTTTAAATTATACTACCGAGGTTTTTAAGTACACACTTACATAAATTAGGTGTTTTTAGGTACAATAGTACATTATGATACAAGTGAGCTAAGTTGACTATTATACTCAAGGCTGGATTGCAGCCCGAGCCGAAGGCGAGGGCGTAATGGAGCCGAGAGTATAATAGTCAATGCTCACGCGTGTCATACGACGTTTTTCAACACACTTGCGAGGAAAAATACATTAATTAAACATTTTAGACAAATATTGAATTTAATTTTTTTAAATAAAAATGATAAAAATGGCGCGCGGACCGCGCGGTGACATACAGCTATGCGCGCGCAGGTGGTCGAAGGAAACCGCCATACAGCCTAATATAAAAATATTATAAATTGTTTTTTTAATTTGTTGACAAAAAATAATAATTTGATGAAATGTAATGTTTATATAGCATATTTTAATTAATACAGTTCATTTATTCCCAAAAATGTTTAATTTAGTTCAGACATAAAAACTCTTTGCTGCGATTTAAAAATAAACTGTAAAGTAAAAAGCACTAGTGCAATAATATAATGAAAAAACCGGCCAAGTGTGAGTCGGACTCACGCAGTAAGGGTCCCGTACCACCCATCGACCTGATACTCCACAGCAGAAGCGTTCAGAGCCTCTAAATTTTGTAAGTTTCATAGGATATAATATAGGGGACCTGAAGTTTGAAACTATAATCACAATACCCAATCATACCTTTAACATGCATGATTCCATTTTGAACTTCATAGAATAAACAATGTGCAGCGTTTTTTCGAGTAGTTAAAAAAATTATATTTCCTTCTGCAGACATTTTCGAAGTCTACTACAGCTTCGGCATTCACATGCAAAAGGAGCCAGAGAAAACGCACCCTATTGACCAAGTCACAGTGTTCAAAATCCTTCACGCGGTTTTATCATCCTTACGCAACTTGACTGTACCGGTTGCGAACAAAAGAGTTGTGGCTGCGCAGGGGAGGGCCGCGCCGATGCTGTTGAATGCGTTGCCGAATATTGAAGACCATCATGTGGCTTACAAGCTGCTGGCGGCGATACGACTGTTGGTGGATGGGCAAGGTATGTTCTATAGTTGAGTAGACACACAGTAGTAAATTAAATAAAGCAAAATTTATCTTCAAACACGTAACACTAGGTATAATAAATAATCTAAAAGTAACAAGATCAAAGGTGTGTTCCACTTAACAAAAACATCAGGTGCGCGACACTTTTTGACGACTTTCTCTTGATCTTAGTCGACTTAAATACTAACGATGACAGCTTTTGTGCCATGAACAACCAGTCAGAATCCGAGAAGTCGTGTTTTTATCTGAATTTATCTTTTGTTTTCCACTATGGGCTAATGTTTGAAGAAACGTCACTAACGACAACGATGGTATACGCTGGCTGAGCAAAAACTTACTTCAATCCATCTATTTCCACACCAGAGGGCGTAGCGAAACTCCTAGCGAGTAACCCCCCAGCGCTGTCCGCAATAGCCAAGTGGGGCCACGCGGCCGAGTACGCGGGGGCCTCGGGGGAGGCGCCGCGCCTGCTCGCCTGGACCGTCAAGCAGCTGCGTCACCACAACGAGTGGAGGCATATTGTTGAGGTGAGCACTTAGCAGTCGTGGTGAGCACTTAGCAGTCGTGGTGAGCACTTAGCAGTCGTGGTGAGCACTTAGCAGTCGTGGTGAGCACTTAGCAGTCGTGGTGAGCACTTATCAGAAGTGGTGAGCACTTAGCAGTCGTGGTGAGCACTTATCAGAAGTGGTGAGCACTTAGCAGTAGTACGCGGCCCGTCGGGGGAGGCGCCGCGCCTGCTCGCCTGGACCGTCAAGTAGCTGCGCCACCACAACGAGTGGAGGCATATTGTTGAGGTGAGCACTTAGCAGTAGTACGCGGCCCGTCGGGGGAGGCGCCGCGCCTGCTCGCCTGGACCGTCAAGTAGCTGCGCCACCACGAGTGGAGGCATATTGTTGAGGTGAGCACTTAGCAGTAGTGAAGCTACTTGTGAATGAGTTCGCCTGAAAGTACTGTCTTCATACCTGTTTCTTCCGCGTGTTCCAGTTTGAAGGGCCATTAATATTATTGGTTAGAAAGTCTGGTAGGTTGACTACGAATTAGCAATCAACCACTTTCCATTAAGTGGGCAGATGACATGTTAGTCAACCTATTAATAAAAAAAATAAACAATAAGCAGCAGGGTTGGTGATATCACTGTCATCACCAGCTTGCGAAGCGTCGTTGGTCATTGCGAAGTTTTAAATGAACTTTTGAGCTGTGGCCTGATTCACAAACGTTCGAAAAGTTTCCGTTTCCGAAGTGAAATTTGACCGGCAAATAAAACAAAACGACCACTTCCTGCGACCATGAACGCTGCAAAGCATTCGAAACGTCAGGAAAACCAATTTTAATAATAATAAACGATGTAATTCGGTTAAACTTGCTTGGTTTAAGAAACAAAACGATTTGAGAACCGAACGGATTCGGAAACGCAATGCGAAATTCATGGAAACCCTCCCGTGAGCCATTTGCTGTCGGAAAGCACTCGATGTAAAATTAAAGAACTATGAATAGCGTTTCCGAATGCGTTCGATTCTCAAATCGTTTTTATTTCGTAATAAAACAATTTTTACAGGATTACATCGCGTATTATTATTAACATTGGTTTTCCTGATGTTTCAAATGCTTTGCATCATTCGTGGTCGCAGGAAGTAGTCGTTTTGTTTTATTTGCCGGTCAAATTTCACTTCGGAAACGGAAACTTTTCGAACGTTTGTGAATCAGGCCACAGGAAATTATAAAGTTGTTCACTGACTGTCTATGAAAATGCCGAAGGCTATGAGTCAGCCTCTGAATTAACTATTTATTTTTCTCTTAGGTCGATGGCTGCATATCAAGTCTAGTAAACATGCTGGTTGCATCTCACTCGCTGATGCAAAACGAAGCAATTCTCGCTTTAACACTCCTTGCAATAGAATCGCTCAAGAAACTCTCACCCGACAGCCAACCAGAGTACGACTACGAAAAGGACTTTGTCGCCCAGCTAGTAAAGTCGGAAATCGGTAAGCACATAACGATACTTGTAGACACAAATTGCGCGAAGATGCCTGTCGAAGTAGCAGAAAACTTGCTCGCGTTTTTGGATGTAACGTCTAAAAATAATAAAATCGCTTTTGATTATAAAGAGGCTAAAGTTCACGAATCATTGAAGAAATTCTCCGATTCAAGAAATGATTTAACCGATGATATGAAAGCCTGTATTTCTGGTGTGATCACAGCAATATCTAACAACGGGAATAGTGATTAATTTGTTCATGTTCACTTTACAAAGGCAAAGGAGAAACACCAAATGTTTCAGGCTTGAATGTCGTACGGGCCATTTTGTTGACTATGGTTATGTATGAATATGGAGTGTTGTTTTAATGTTAGGAACTCCATTCTGTGCTGTTCTGAGTGATTGTTATTTGGAACAAAACTGAGATGGCGGGCCTGCAGCCAGAAAATATTATGTTATGCGCTAAAGCCACAGATGAGTAAACAAATGAAGTGTTTATATTTCTGATAAAATCTAAGCCACCTAATTAATGATAGAGTGCTGTTGAAACATTTCAATTGACCCTATATTTTTTCTCATAGCCTTTTCCCAATCATGTTGTAGTCGGCTTCGAACCAGATGCGACTGAATAATTTAACTTGACGACTAATAATACACTGTTGCATTGATTTGGCACTTTGTTGTTATAAATACGGCGTCGAATTAACATTTATAAGCATATTCGCATTTCATTTGCTATCTACTCTGTGGTGCACCCTCAACTGTGCTACCACCATTATCTGGCTGCACCCTAGTCGACAAATATTTGGAGTTATTATTAATTTTCGAGCAATTATTTTATCAATTCTTAGTATATTGCATGTGTGATAATCATGATAAAAATATTCAATTTACTTTAAGATAAAGTGGTTATTATTGCTAGTATAATTTTAATTACCTACTATTTTAAAACTTATGGGTGTGTGCCCGGTTCCTATATGCGAAACAAATCGTTTTGATTACCAATCTTTCGCTTTACAGTGAAGATTTCAATTTTGGGCAGAGACGCCAGTCTTGATGATTGCAGTTGGTAAGATATAGGGATCGGGCATTCGTTCGAGATATTAAAAAAACAATCCTCCTACTTTTTTGTAAGCTTTCTAAAACTCTCTCTAGTCATAGTTTTAACTTTCTCTACTTCGGTAAATGCTAGAATTTTGTGCATTTAAACTTACCGTGTAATATTTAAGCGTGTTTTCGTATAAAACGATTATTTTTGCGTTTCTCTAGAATTTTTACATTCCAAACTTTGCCTTTTTGTACTGTCAATGTTATCGATCTACTCTATGATAGCTTGCTTATAGATTTGATCAGAAATTAATTACAAAATCGGCAAAATATTGAGAATAAGTTTAACAAGCTATTTCTGTCCGTAGTTTATTTTGAGAAATGCATGTGACCTAGAGTAATCGTTAGATAATTTGTAAAAATGCTGTGACGGTACTGTACGTTAAATGCATAACTATTCTTTTTTTTACTTTGTAAAACATTTTAGGAATTTGTTATTAATTTGTGATCAAATCAAAACTAACGGTTGTAATTTTAACTAATCACATATAAAAATAGCAATACTGATGAAATACTCAAAGTACAATGTAGTTTCACATAGTGAATTATACTGTAATATAAAATATTTCGATTTTTAATATTTAGTCCGCAAATGTTGCTTAAACGTCATAGTTTTGAAATTAGTGAGGACACGCCTCTAGTTATGCTAAAAAAGCTTTTCTTCATATATCCTCATTTTGTCGTAAAACACTTAAAAAACAATGAAAACGTCCACTCCCTTTGCTCATCGCGTCGCGAGTGTCCTGAAGCAATTACATTTTCTTAACTTCTTTCCTAATTAGGAAACTAGGCAAGTCAGCAAGGTAGGGTACTGATTGGCTAATTAGGATCCTAGCCGACCTAACTCTTATCAGTATCACACTTTCCTTATCTAAATCCACAGACCAGTAAGCCTCTAGACGCCGCTTAGCCGGACACCCCCGGTCACAACGCATATGCAGTAGCATAGCATATCATACACCCCGCGGCCAATCACGACGTCAGTCCGTCAGCGAGCGGCACCAATCATAGGGAATCGTACCACCGTACTTTTGAGCCGACCAATCATAACGCACCGTCCGCCTCCTGGTCCCCGCCAACATTTTACGACTGCTTTCTCATGCAAAACTTTGTTTAAGCGGCGTCTTGAGGCTTACTGGTCCGTGTCTAAATCCTAATTAAAATTTAATATTTTTTTTTTGAATTTTTAAATAAGAGTAATGTAATGTTTTATACATTGCTAAGGAAGTAGATATCGTCTAATGTAATACTGCACGCCCCTCCACCCAGTTTTTCATACGATAATATCATTATTCTATGAAAAAATATGTAATGTGGAAGAGCGTGTAGAATAGAACAGATAATAATACGAGTATAAAAATGCATCTCTTTTGTACGAACCCCAAATGCCGCCATATAAATTCCTACTTCCCCCTTCATCTCGTAACGTCCCTCAATCAACCGCGCGTGCTGCCAGTGTTGTTAGCTGCTAAATATTTAATGCGTTATTTATTGGTTTAGTTAGAAAAACTACTTTTGACTATTCTTTACCATGAAATCATTATTTTATCCTAATTTTACCTAACAAGAATTGTATATTTACTTACATACATTATTTAATATAATAATATATAATTTATTTATTTTTTGACTACATATTAATTATTTATTAATTATTATTATATATATATATATGTATAATTTAATTTATATATATAATTCATTATTTTACATATTAAGATAATCTCACCAAATGAAACAGTTAAGACAGTGGGTATCATTTAAAGTTTTTCCTTACGAACAAGAAAAAATGATTTAAATGAACAAGAGAATAAATGAAAGTTGTAAAAATATCACTTACTTTTCCTAATTTTTGGGGAAACTAAAGAAACTAAGGTCTGGCGTTGTTTTTGAGTTACTTTTACACCCACATACATCGCAATATTTCGGCGCTATGACCGAATCGACGCCGACGGCACGCGCGTGTAAGCG
This sequence comes from Asteroscopus sphinx, assembly GCA_949699075.1. Classification (NCBI taxonomy): domain Eukaryota; kingdom Metazoa; phylum Arthropoda; class Insecta; order Lepidoptera; family Noctuidae; genus Asteroscopus; species Asteroscopus sphinx. Next base: position 2,562,258 of record OX453006.1, read on the forward strand.
TGAGGCGACGCAAGCCCCGACTGTTCGAACCCTTTAAAGGTACGCTAAACGGTAGGCTATTATCGAGGATCTGAAAGTGTCTGGGGCGCGAGTTTCGTTTCTATACTATTTTCTCTTTTCTATGCGTGTAGTTTTCAATTAGACGATCTCTAATAGAAATCCTAGAGGCATGGTGGACTAAGGCCTTAGCCTTCTCGTACTGAGAAGAGGCCCGTGCCCAGCAGTGGGACAGTAATGGGCCGGTTATGTGTTATGTCGTTATGTGTAATAGAAATTCTAGAGGCGTGTTTCATTATTCTCTTCACCTAAATGTAAGAATTTTGATAATCCGATAGTGCACTTATTGGATAGTTTAAATTGTCGCTTGACTCGTGAAAGTGTACAATTAGATACCTTAGAATGTTTAGACTACGCTAAATATGTGTGTTCACTAATGTATTAGTTTTATTTCGTCTTTTTGTCAATTCTATTATACATATTATTATTATAATAAATGTATAAGCCGGACTGATTGGTATGCTAATATTACGTCATAGTACAGTAAAACAGATTAACTTAATCCACCAATTGCCGTTCAGTAATAAATAAGTGTGACAACATTCCTGCGCAAGCGACTAGCCCGGCTTTTACCAATCAATTAATATTTGTATTGCCAGAACAGGATTTTTTGGGAGTTTAGTTTTAGATTATTGTTTTACAATTATGTTTTATTTATTTATACATAGTTTAGAAGTATTTTAAAGACATTCAAATTCAATTCAAATCACTCTAGTGGTTTTTTATACTTACACAAACATTTTACAACTCTTGACGGATGTAACCGAATCTGGCAACACTTTTAATTTGAAATAAACTTTGTTTTGTTTAAACTAGAACTAAAACTTTTCATGTAAAAACCAAAAACTTTTACCAACCAAGCCTTTTAAGTTTAAGGCCTAACATTCATTTATCATTTTGTCAACAGTTCTGTGACAAATTGGTTGTTGTATAAGTTTAATAAAACCACCAATATCTTAGTATTGCGTATAAAAGTGCTATTCTAAATTATTTCGGACGATACACACGCCATATTTAGTGTGATACCTAATATAGTTTTTTAATTTATTGTAGTTCGACCAGAAAAAAAATCTTTATTTTTGTTACATAACTGGTACTCCAAAATATCTACTCGAACGGCCTGGTTCCGAAAACCTACCCAAAAATTCAATAATTAATACGCCTATATAATGCGCACACTGAATAGTGAGTAAATGGAGTGCTCAAATGCACCTATTTGCAGCACGACTCGCATCTCACCAACTTCGTATAATTCACTCTCATTGGCAGATATTTTAAAGCGAGTGTGGTGTTAAAAGCTATGGTTCAGCTCAGAATCTTTATCAGTAAATCCATAAAGGACCTAAAATTCAACATGTAAACTCATAACGGTCTTCATATTTTTTTCTGGTCGACTTTAAAATATTAGCATATTGAGCTTCATAGTTTATTAGTGTTAAACATTTATCTTGTTAATGCACTTTTATTATAGTTTTATGGACCAATATATACAAATGATTATTATCAATACGTTGTCACCAAGATTGTTACCTTGCCGATTGTAACCATTCAAGCAATACGAAATTGTTTTTGCCTCGCCTAGTTCAAACCCTTTGCCACACCACCCGGCCCTCGAAATAGTGCATTAAACATGCATTTGGAAGATTCAATTCCAGTGGACGAGGTGTCAACTCTCGGATCAGATGCCTCATATGGACTGTATGCAGCACGCGGTAACGCGAAACGGGGGGACGCGCGAGATTCATTTTTTAAAACGATTAAATGTCATTTTCTGAACTAGTTTGCATTGGAGTTACCTATCAGACAACCCCACTTCACTTGGCCAAATATTCGCGTTATTTGGCCAAACCAAAATACACCATATTTCCATTTTAATAAAGTTTATTTTGTATTAACGAAATAACGCCAATATTTGTTCAAATACGGCAAGTGAAATGCAAGCATGAGAAGAAACGCTGAAACAAACACCCACAAAAGAAAGTGTGTGTGAAGGTGTAAGTTAGTCAGTACTATCCAAGTTATTATTTAACTACATAACGTTATCAATGAAGCTTATTTCAGTGGTAACAATCTTGATGATAAATGTATTGAATAACAAAATGCATTGTTATAGATATTAATAGATTTTCGCTAAAATACATTATATTCTACATGTATCTGGTATTTGATTTACTTTACCCCCTTTTAAATAAATATAACAAGTTTAGAAAAAGGTTTTTTTTTTATTATTTACAAAAGACACAATTTAATGAAAGGTCAACTTTAACAGGCTTTTTAACAGTGAAACGTGTCTGCATTGGCCCTCTTATATATGTAATCAACGTGCAATTAGAAAAGGAACAACTACAAAAAAAAACATAATTACAAACTTTCTTCTATCATTGTTCTCTATGTATTTAGTTACCAAATCATTAAGTTGGTAAAACTTTTTGATCTCGGGTCATTAGACCCTTGATAAGGAAATTATGATTGGAATGCGAAAACATTGGCTCAGCGCCGGACAAGAAAAATATATTACTTCTAAAGGCACACACACAAACACACACACACAGAATATAATACAAATAAGAGTTAAGAGGGAGCAGATACACAGAGTTCTGAATTACACTATTCTAAATGATGCGAGTAATTCCAAGAACTAAATAGCACAAGCAAAATTTGTCTGGAGGCAATTTTTTTTTTCGGAAAAAAAATCTACCTTGGTTGTGTGCTAACTTAACATTTAGGGTTTTTTCACATTACGACCTGCACGGAACGAGGGGGAACATTTCAATTTAAAATAATCTTTATACGTATAATATTAGAGACTACGAAGGGCTCGTCGACCCGGTTGCACGTTGTCAACGTGCTGCAGTATTCTTATGGACTCTAATCTTTAAAGCTTTATGGATTATTGTAAATTTAACTCGTTGCGCCTGTCCCGTGCCCGCCCGTTTAATATGGATAGACTTTAAACTGTGATTAAGCTTCATACTATTAAAAATGGCGTGCATTGCTATAGGCAATTAGGCAGTACCCAGTGCCTCCCTCATTGAAACTCAATAGTGGTGTAAGTTATTATCTTTTTTTCAATTTACCTTGATTATTACGACGACGTCTGTGGTCTAGTGGTTCGAGGGTCGGACTGCTGATCACGAGGTCGTGGGTTCGATTCCCACAGGACACAAATATTTGTGTGATGAACATAAGTGTTTGTGTTGGTCTGGGTGTTTCTTATGTATTATAAGTATGTATAAAAAGTAAAGTAAAAAGTATATAAGTATTATATCCATTGTCTAGTACCCATATCACAAGCTCTGCTTAGTTTGGGACTAGATGGTGCTGTGTAAAAATGTCCCGAAGATATTTATTTTTATTTATCTTTTAATAGACCTACTAATGCTAAATTAATCTTCCTACATAAAAAAAAACAATAACTTACACCACAATTAAATTCTAATGAAGTAGGCCAATGCATACCACTGACTGTTAACCACAGTCCATACTTGAACTTATCCTAATGTCAGTGTTATCACTCCATTTGTAATCTACTCCATGGCCTCAACCTGTCAGAAAAAATAATAGTTTCCATTCATGTTGTATCATCCAGGTTCATGAATGACCTCTCCTCTATCATGGTGGAGTGCTTCGTGATCTTCATACGGAACTTGAGCTCCTCGTCAGATATCAGGTGCTCCTTCAGTATGGGGCCTCGATTACCGCAGCCAGCCACTGTAATGAAAAATAAATTAGGTTTAGTATATTTACTACTCGCGCAAATAATGGGATTTGAAATAGCGGCATTTGTATTTGCCTCTCGCTCACACGCACGGTATTGAGTGAGCGAAAGGCACGTACAAATGCCGCCATTTTCATCACATTCTTTATCTGCGCGAGCAGAACTAGCCTATGCCTATGGCTTTGCCCGCGTATAATTAATTTATCACAGAAAAAACTTATTGCACATACCTCGGGTAAAAAATAGCCTATATGTTAATCCGGAGGTCTACCTGTGTGTTTTTCATCATCGAAATCCACTCAGCCGTTTCATCGAGATTGAAGGACAAACAAACAAACATCTATACTTTCGCTTTCATAACATTAGTGGTATTCTATGCCTACATTAATGTTTTTCATCATCGAAATCCACTCAGCCGTTTCATCGAGATTGAAGGACAAACAAACAAACATCTATACTTTCGCTTTCATAACATTAGTGGTATTCTATGCCTACATTAAGCAATGAGTTGTGATAGGCTTAGGTATTTGGTTTAAGAAGGACGCCACATTAGTACACATGAAACTGGACAACATATTAGAATTTAGGATTAATCTCCATTTTAAAAGCCAGGGATTATTTGCTAGACCGATTGCAAGATACACTTTACAAATATTGATTGGGTGCCGGTAAAATTACAATCAGATCAGTCTTTCCATCTTGGCAAACGCGTTTTTCAATACCATTTAGGCAACAACCTAGGTGGTACTGCAGTTGTTATAGGCAAAGGTAACTGCTTAACATCGGGTGGGCCTTTAGCTCGTTTTGCCATCCTATACAACATTTAACAAAAACCCTGTTGTTCCTGTGAGGTACGTTATCAGAATCGATATTCATACATAAGGACACAAGTCATTCGGAAAAAATCTTCAATAAAAATAATCAAATTAAGTCATAAGTCATTTTTTCATTTCATTTTTTATTTCAGTTTTTTTAAATATTAAATCAATATTAAAAGTGATTATATCACTTTCAATTTACAATTAATAATGATTTAATATTTAATATTTAATTTGATTATCTCTATTGATGTGATCACTGAGTGAGTGAGTTTTGAGTGATATAATCACTTTCAATTTACAATTAAATCAATCAACTCAGCCTATCGCAGTCCACTGCTGGACATAGTAGGCCTCTCCCAAGTTGCGCCACAACGCTCGGTCCTCTGCCTCCCGCATTCAGTCCCCCCCAGGGGGGCGCCCTACACTGCGTTTGCCGATTCTCGGTCTCCACTCAAGGAGTCGTCTGCTCCAACGGCCATCGGTCCTTTGACAGACATGGCCAGCCCACTGCCACTTCAGCTTACTGATCCTACAAGCTATGTCGGTCACTCCGGTTCTTCTCCGGATAATGTCGTTACGGATTTTATCCTTCAAAGAAACTCCAAGCATAGCTCGCTGAGCGACTTTGAATTTGTGGACTAGCCCAACTGTCAGTGTCCACGTCTCGGCACCGTAAGTCATGACTGGCAGGACGCACTGGTTGACGACCTTTGTCTTCAAACTTTACAATTAATAATGATTTAATATTTAATTTGATTATTTTTCTGATAACGTACTTCACAGGAACAACAGGGTTTTTGTTAAATATTGTAGATTAAATAATACAGGTTTTGTGCTTTCTCTTTAGCAAGCAAAAATATAATTGCTTTCTCCATCCATCATTTTGTTAAGCGGTGTGCAGACGTCGGTATTTTCGTCTGCCATCTGCCGGACATGACTGCTCTTGCCCATAGCTGTCCGTGAGCATGACTATAACAAACTCGCCGGATTTTGTCCAGCTTTAGTTTTGTCCTACATGTTTGTTGTTGTATAGGCTTCCTTAAGCTCTATCATCGTCGCGGAAAAATTGTCTGGTTCACTGTTTATGGTCCGATACCAATAAGAAACCCAGATTTCTGATTTTTACACGACTGCCCAAAGGAAGAGAAAGGAGTGTAAAGTTTTCAGGGTTCATGTAGAAACAGTGCTGCAAATCTCACCAAGGCTCTAACAAGTCATTGTCATTGAAAAAAAGTACAACCTAAAATTAGTACTTTACCTGGACATTTAGTCCTGAATTTGGTAGTGATCAAGTTTATGATAGCATCTCTCTCATAGATGTGGCCACACACTGTGTTCTTCACTGGATCTGTTATTGGTCTCTTTGTTATTGGATCCAACTGTAAAAATATTTGAGACATAAGTAAAGATCTGTCCCCATAAATACTATAAATAAAGCAAGGAGAACAACAGTTCTCAAGATATAAAGCGTTGATTATGTTTAAAAGTTTAATAAGTACTGTTCATTATGATAATTGTTACAATAACACGTTGACTGTCCGTGAAACAGCCACAATTGTTTTTTTTTTAACCGACGAAAAAAAGGAGGAGGTTCTCAATTCGACGCGTATATTTTTTTTTTTTTTTTTTTTTTTTTTTTTTTTTTTTTTTTTTTTTATGTATGACCACGCATAACTTTTTACAGAGTGGTCCGATTTTGATGATTCTTCTTTTAATGGATAGGGTATATCTCGAAGTTGGTCCCATTTAAATTTCAAAATCAAAATCCACCCCTAAGGGTAGGAAAACAAGGGTTGAGTGTTTCTTCACCTACTGAATTCTTACCTGTCGTCGTCGTGTAATCGATTTTGTTGAAACTTGGCACACATAAATGTAGTTCTAGACACTACAACTAGACACTACAACATAATAGAGACATGGAGTTAGATTTTAGCCACAAAAAAATTAAAAATAAAACTTTTTAACAAAAAATTGAACCGACGAAAACAGAAACTGAAAAGCGAAAAATAAAATTTTGCTTTTAGTCTTTTCCTAACTAAACTAATGTAAATAACTAATTATGAGTCGGCGCCAAAGAAACAATCAACGAATATCATTGAATTACTTTAAATAAATAATAAAAACAACATAACATCAAATACAACAACTTAACTGTGGGTAGTTGAAAAGTTAACACAAATAAAAATTGCTCTCAACAAAATATTTAATAATTAATATTAAACAAATAATTCCATTAATTTTATGTTATATTTTAAAAGTTAATAGTATATACCTGCTGGTACAGTGTTATCTTCCCACTAAATACACATAATCACGCATAATCAAAAATCACTATGGATTCACTCAAAAGCACATTGACCGAGCTGAAAGACATGTTCCACACAAGAATGGCTGAATTTGAAGGAGAATTGCAGAAGGCCCCTTCAAGACCCACTACCACTGCAGGTTTGGCCACAGAATTTGCAATGTTCCGAACGTTCATCACCAAGGCTCTCAGTGGCCTCCAACAGCAGGTAGAGTTGCTTGCACGTAGTGTTGACCAACTGGAGATGCGAGGACGGAGGAAGATTCTACTGCTGCACGGAGTTGAAGAAAAGCAGAAGGAGGAGACTTCTAATGTGCTTGCTGAAGTGGTCGCAGACAAGTTGAAGCTGGAAGACTTCACAGTTGCTGACATAAGCCGGTGTCACAGGATGGGACAAGCAGCCGCTAATAAAACCAGGCCTATTCTGTTTAAGCTACGGAGTCTTGTGGTCCGTGACAAGATTTGGTTTTCCAAAGCCAAACTGAAGGCTACAGGCATAACAATGTCAGAGTTCCTCACTAAAGGGCGGCATGATGTTTTTTTGGCTGCGAGGGAGAAATTCGGCGTTGATAAAAGCTGGACCAAGGCAGGTTGTGTATATGTCCTTGGTTCTGACGACAAGCGGCGACGGGTTGAAACTCTCGCTGATTTGACCAAGATTACGTCTTGTCCCGGTCAGAGTGTCCCCCTGGGTAGCCCTGCTGCGTCGACTGATCCGGAGCCAGCTCAATCAGAACCCGTTCCGATCCCTGTGAAGATCGCTGCGACGAAGACGAAGCGTGCTGCTGCTTTAAAGAAGTGATTTTTGGTGGTTTATGGTAAATCCGGGTAACACTGTTTTTTATTTTGTATTCGTCTTTTTCACCTCCACTAAAATAATAATTATTAAGTCAAGTTTAACGTAGGTAGTAGATATTATTAAAATTAACTTTGTGTTCTGACTGACACATTCGTTCATTTCGTTTGTCAAATTAAATGTCAGTCAAGTCAACTGTCAACTTGACAAATTTAATAGCGATATACGAAGCGTTCCATCGTCGAGTACTAGTGCTCAGATAAGTTTTAGCATGTTTTTTTTTTTTTTTTTTTTTTCCTGAATCTGGCACCTTTGTTTTTTAACTTATGAGTTACCCGGATTATCAACAAAAGTTCTTTGTACTGTTTTGTTGTGTTTAAATGTTTTTTTTCTATAACGTTAGATTTTATGTTAACACGCAACCGGCAGGTGGGCTATTAATTTTTTTTTTGTTTTGTTTTAGATTGATAGGATATTTTATATTATTATTATTTTATATATTGCTATTATAATTATAAGTATATATTTATGTCTATTGATTGCAGTAACGATAATGAAAGTTTTTATTCATGTTTAAGTGACGACAACAGTTTTACAAAAGTTCCTTCACTCTCCGACACTCTAACAGCCCAATTTTCTGACGTTCCTAAGAATTTTAACGTTATTCACATAAATGCTCAGAGTATTCCGGCACATTTCCCAGACATGCTGACAGGCTTTGACTGTAAGAACTTACATGCCATTCTTGTTTCTGAAACTTGGCTTAATCCATGTCTCCCTTCAGCTTTATACTCCCTGCCCGGCTTCCAATTGATTAGAAACGACCGCTGGCCTCGCGGTGGTGGTGGTGTTGCCATATACCTTCGCAACCACATTCCTTTTTCAGTTATCAATGTGTCAGCGCAGCCACCACCGTCGAATGCTGGCGAACATCTCTTTCTCGAAGTCGAATTAAATCATTCTAAATTACTTCTCGGCGTATACTACTGTCACTCGTCAGGTGTAAGCTACTTCTCTTCTTTTGAAAATCTTTTAGAAATGTTAATCCCCTCTTACAGTCACAGTATAATCATGGGTGACTTTAACACCTGCCTTCTTAAAAAAGACTATCGCTCTTCTTCCCTGTGTTCTATTATAGAGTCTAACAATTTAACCATTCTGCCTTTAAATGCCACTCATCATTTTCCTAACTGTATTCCTTCACTTCTTGACTTGATCTTTGTTCCTTCTTCATTCCGCGTCGCGAAGCATGGACAGTGCTCAGCTGACGCCTTTTCCTATCATGATCTTCTTTATATTTCTTACAAAATTCGCCCACCCAAGGCTAAGCCTAAAATCCTTATGCAGCGCAATTTTGGTGGTATGGACATTGACAAACTTTGTGAGGATGCTAGCAATATAGACTGGTCTCGTCTCTTTGCTTCCGTTTCAGTTGATGAACAGGTACAACTTTTTACCGAGAACCTTGTTGCACTGTATGACCGACACGCTCCTGTTCGAGCGGTTAAAGTACGACATTTGCCAGCGCCGTGGCTCAATGATGAAATAAAAATGTTAATTCATAAGAAAGCGACGGCAAAATCGAAATATAAATGGCGGTCTACAGATACCAACAAGGAAAAATATGTATCAATCCGTAATCACTGCAGTAAGGTGTGTAGGAATGCACAGCGCCAACATGTCCACAGCTCTGTTCAAAACGGAGACCCAGCAAAAGTCTGGAAATTTTTAAGATCGATGGGGGTCGGGAAATCCCGTCAGGATACAATTCCAAAAGATTTAGACATTAATTCACTTAATAATCATTTCACTGCTTCGTCTAATTTTGATAGGACAACAAAAAATAATACACTGAGTTATCTTTCATCTCTACCCGCTCCCAGTTATTCTCCATTTACTTTTAGTCTTTTCTCCGCATGTGATGTTAGAAAGAGCATTTTATCGATTACTTCCAACGCTGTTGGAAGTGACTGTGTCAGCCGTAATATGATTCTCCCAGTACTTGACACAATCCTTCCCGCTATTTGTCACCTCCTTAACTTTTCCATAAAAAATGGTATATTTCCTTCTGCGTGGAAGGACGCCCAAATAATCCCATTACCAAAAAAACCCAATCCTAGTTCCTTTTCTGAATATCGTCCTATATCCATTTTGCCATTCTTATCCAAAGTCCTCGAACGGCTGATCTATAATCAACTGAGCACTTTCCTTTCCAAAAATAATCTCCTTAATCCCTTCCAATCTGGTTTTCGTTCCGGTCACAGTACTACCACAGCCCTTGTCAATATTACGGATGATATCAGGTCAAACATGGAAATCGGAAATCTAACGGTTCTAGTGTTATTAGATTTTAGCAATGCTTTTAATACCGTTGATTTCGATGTTTTGCTTGGCATACTATGTTCTCTAAACATATCTCCATCGGCGTTAGACTGGTTTCATAGTTACCTGTTCGGTCGTCGGCAACGTGTTTGCATTGAGAAGACTTCGTCTTCTTGGAGCAATACCTTTGCCGGTGTTCCACAGGGTGGCGTTTTATCCCCTTTACTTTTCGCAGTTTTTATAAATTCTATCTCCAATGAACTACTTTCTTCCTACCATCTTTATGCAGATGACTTACAAATTTACTCACGAGCACCTCTTGGTAATCTGTCTGAAGCTGTTCACACTGTTAATAAAGACCTAGCCGTTATATGTGACTGGAGCAAGCGGTACGGACTCACAGTCAATCCTACGAAGACGCAGGCTATTGTGATTGGCAGCTCCAGGATGATTTCTCGAATCGATTGGACGACTCTTCCTCAAGTTTCCTTTGACAATATTTTGCTCCCATACAGCGAAAAAGTCAAAAACTTGGGGATTTTCGTCGACCGGAACTTTTCGTGGACTGCCCAACTACAGGAAGTTAGTCGCAAGGTCTTTGCATCTGCTGGGTCTTTAAAAAGACTCCGGAATTTCTTACCGACTACCACCAAGACTGCGCTTGCACAATCTCTCCTTCTTCCCATCCTTGATTATGCTGATGTCAGCTATCTCGATCTTACAGAAGACCAACTTAATAAACTTGAGCGGCTTCAAAATTTCTGCATTAGGTTCATATTTGGTTTGCGCAAATATGACCATGTTTCTGATTTCCGCGTTAAGCTCAAGTGGTTACCTATTCGCCTTCGTCGGAATGCTCATATTCTTTATCTTCTCTATAACGTGCTTTTCTCTCCTTCTACTCCCCTTTACCTGAAGAAACGTTTGGAATTCCTCTGCAACACTCACACGCTATTCCTTAGGTCATCAAATAATTTAAGGCTGAAAATGCCAATGCATTCCACAACATTTTTTGACAAATCCTTTACGGTTCAGGCTGCTCGTTTGTGGAATGCATTGCCAGTGCCTATTAGAAGAGCGCAATCGCTGCCAGTGTTTAAGAGGCTTGTGAAGGAGCATTATTTGTCGCTATGAACATGTTTCTTCTCCTGTATGTGGTCGTTTTTAATTACTTTACCGTTGCTTATTATTTATATGTATATATGCATATAGTATTTATGTATTAGGATTTATAGAATATATTTTTGTTGTTATTTTATAGTAGTAGTATAGTATTTTATTTTATTACTAAATTATGTATCGAAATTGCACATCTGACAACCCCATTTTCTGTCCAGTTCATTCTTGTCCATCCTAAGGTTGCCTGGAAGAAATCGCTGATCGCGATAAGGCCGCCATTTGTACAATAGTTTAAATGCATATTCAATGTAATGTCTTTTATGGTGTACAATAAAGCATATATAAATAAATAAATAAATAAATACAACGTGAAATTTTCAATGTTAAACAATAACTTTCCAAAAATGCGTTCGCCGCTCGACCACTTGCAACATGCACGCACTTTGTTGGTTTGTTTGCCGTGTGGCGCCGACTCATAATTAGTTATTTACATTAGTTTAGTTAGGAAAAGACTAAAAGCAAAATTTTATTTTTCGCTTTTCAGTTTCTGTTTTCGTCGGTTCAATTTTTTGTTAAAAAGTTTTTTTCATTATATATTACCAACGGCCATGCCAGTCCCATCGTACCTTATTACAAATTATAAATTAACAATAACATAATGTTGCAAACTTCAACACATAAACAGCCTCTGAATAAGGTGTCGACAATATACGACATTTTGACTGTCTGCGAAACAGACAGAATAGAAAGAAAGAAAGAAAGAAAAACTTTTATTTGGCACAGAACACAGGACAGCACAACAATAACATTAATAAAAATACTAAAGTTAATTATAGGTAAATAAAATATGAAGTTAAACAATCGCCATGCATTATACTGGGTGTCAAGGAAATGCTCCCGAAACTGAAAGGCTAGTATTATACTACCTAAACACAATCAAATGCCAATAACCATTAGCCTTATACTCATTGTTTTAGTGATTTGGTATTTTGCAAACCCGCAATGTAAAGCGTACAAAACTCTGAATCAATGCCGCGCGTACCAAACCTACCTACGCTCGCTACGACACTGACTGCGTATGCGAGCAGATGTCGTTCACCTCTAGCGCCAGCTGATATTTCATTTAAATTCCATTGCGTACTTTAAAAAATTAAGTAAATAAATGGGGTTTTTTTGCAAATCAGTTTTATTGAACTGCCCAAAGGTGGTTATGTATGAAAAATGCAAAAAATATATGAAAAAACTAAAAAAGAATCGCATTTTTTTTTGGTTTCGCATCAGTAATCACCAGCACTATCACCTATCTTCGTTTTCGGAAGGGTTTCCCTGACATCCAGTATATGACATGTTGACTGTCTGCGAAACAGACATAGTTGTTAAACAATCGCCATGCATGACAATGTAATGCACTGGACAGCCAATGTGTTAAAATAAACATTCAAATTCAAACATTTTATTTTTAGAACATGGATAGGTAGTTACAGGTAGTATTATTATTCCCAATAATATACTTACATATTGATCCTGTGATTCAGTAATGGCCAAATCAGATTCATCCAAGTTATCTGAAAGTCACAAATAAAAAAAATTATATTCATGACTCCAGTCTCCACTTTGTTTCTGTCCAGATTCTTGGCAAGTGTGAATTAGCTCAAAAAATTTATTAACCCCTTGTATGATGATGAATGCAGATCTACACAAGACATAATGGAATTTAAAGTCTGAAATTGCGAGTAAAATATGGGGGTGATCATAAAAACTAATGACACAATGACTTTTGATTGTTTGACTTTTATCAGTTCTTCCTGGTTCTGCAGTTTTTCCTTTGTCCTCTTATCCGTTGACTTGGTCAGTAACTTCATTATAAAAAAGGTATGGTTCAAGCGCAATTTCGTCAAATCAAAGGGCACAACATTTATTCTTCTCATCCAAAAAAATAAGTATTATATCCATTGTCTAGTACCCATAGTACAAGCACAGAGTATACAAGCTCCTGCTTAGTTTGGGACTAGATGGTGCTGTGTTAAATGTCCCAAAAATATTTATTTATTTATTGTAAAAAAAAAACGAAAAATATGACTAAGTCCTGTTTATTTTGTGCAACGAGCATACAGCCCATAGACGCCTCATAACAGGTGACCAATGTCTGCAACCCATCTATAAATTTTCACTAATGTAGGTCACCACTATATGCCACTTAAAATCTTCAAATCAGTTTCGACCACTTACATGAACCGTCAAAACTGCCGCATTAGTGACTAGCCAATAGCTTCCTTGGTAGGGCCAATCGGATTGCAGTAGCCCGCCTCAGCTAGTGGCAGAATTTATTGTACGCATTATATTCTTATTCTTCTTTGGAATGAGCTACCTCTCGAGCTTAGGATGGCCACCAGTCGGGACTCTTTTAAAAGGAAAGTTCGGAAGTTCTTTCTAGATAAAATTTTAGCAGAATCATCTCATTAGTATTTTATCTATGACTATAATAGTATAAAAATTTTTTTTTTTTTTTTTGAAGCAAATAAAATTTTTTTTCTTTCTTTTTTTTCTTTATATTATTATACATATTTAGTACTTATTGTATGTTATATATATGTATGTTTATCTATTGTTTTAGTGGTAATTTATTTCTCATCTTGTTTTGTGTCGTGAATCAATATTGCACCTGCCTTGTCATCTCTGTATCACCCTAAGGTTGACTGGGAGAGAATGCCTAAGGCATTAAGTCCGCCTATGTACACATGTTGCATGAAGTTTAAATAAATAAATATTCAACATTAGGTGTCTATTGGGCTGTATGGTCGTTGATTTTGTGCTACAATTATATTACATGGGAATAGCCAAATCTGAACTGAACCTCTTATGCCCGGTTTCTGAGGTATGTTGAACACAGTTTATCTATTCAATAACACTATTGATCATCAATATTTTGGCTGATTTATCACATCAATCAATAGAGCTATAGAACAGATAAACCGTTTAACAAACCTCAGAAACCGGGCATCATTCCTCTCATGTGAATCAGAAGTCAGTAGTTTTCATACTCATGGGAACATGGATGAATAAAAAAGCGGATGGAATCTCTCTAAACAATAAGTGAAGCATCCATAGTAATATGGCTTGCTTAAAAATATAAGCTGGCAGGCACACATTCACATCCATAGTATGCCAAAATGCAGCGATTATGCAAAAAATCTAGTGTGACGGTAGACATTGTCGTAGTGTCACAAATAAAATAACAATATAAATCTGGTGTGTTAAAATGCTTACGCAATTATAGTGAATTTAGGAAAAAATTAAGAGCGTGTGCTCGGTCCGTGGGCTGTTTTGCTCAAAAACGTAACTTTTCAAATCTGATTATTCATCAACCACTTATCTTACGAACATATCAATTATTAATAATTTTAGGAAATGTTATTGTCTAAATAGTAGATAGTTTATTTTGTTCGATTATTAGAGTATTTGTGAAATCTATCAAGATAACTGAACAGAGGTTTTCTTAATTTCACTTTCAGCGTCAATTTCGAAGCTTCAAATATCTGAAATCACTGACAGACCTAACAAACAAAAATGTTTAACCAACTAGGAAGATCCTTGAAAAAATAGTGACTAGAAAGGATTTTTTTATTTTAGGCTGAATACATAAGAAATAAAAATCCAAACAATGTGAAATTATTCAGAAATTATAGTCGATACAATTATTATTTTCACCACTATATCTTACATAATTTAATATAACAATAAATTACTATAATAGAAGAACATATTCTTAAAAAACTGACACTTAAAAATTTCAACTAAATTAGCTCTATAATTTTTTTATAAATATTTTAAAACTACTATATAACTTCGCGTTCGAATCGATTCAAATCACTTCGCCGCGAGCCCTTCCAGAGAGTGGTCACGTCGCTCGGCGCTCCGACGGGGGTTGACGACCTTTGCCGTGCGTTTATACAAGGATACTGCAAGTATTTAGGGCGATCGTCAAATCTTAATACTTTGGTAAATAAAATATTTTATTTTTGATGACCGACAAAATTTTATAGTATTATCATAAGTACTTGGTAAGTATTTTTTATGACTGACATTGTTTTATAGTGACAATAAATTATGTTTTAGACGGTATGGGAAATAAAACAATGGTGTTTTTTGGAAAGAGAAAACGCAAAAATTCTGAAAATTTGGCTAAGGCAAGAGCTAAAAGGTATTTTTTGACGGCGTCTGTGGTCTAGTGGTTCGAGAATCGGACTGCTGATCACGAGGTCGTGGGTTCGATTCCCACAGGACACAAATATTTGTGTGATGAACATAAGTGTTTGTGTTGGTCTGGGTGTTTCTTATGTATTATAAGTATATATTTACAACAAAAAAAGTATATAAGTATTATATCCATTGTCTAGTACCCATATCACAAGCTCTGCTTAGTTTGGGACTAGATGGTGCTGTGTAAAAAACGTCCTGGAGATATTTATTTATGTTACACTAGCTTTCACCCGCAGCTTCGCCCGTGTGAAATTCGGTATGTTACAAGTGTTCTAGAGTGTGCAATCGATTCAAGTTTGGAACTTCATGTTTTAGGGTTTTGGATTAAACCCTAACAAATTAGAGGTTAGCGTTTTAATAAAAATAAACGTAAGTTATTCGGGTTTAGTAGAAAAAAAAAACAAAATCGTTGGTTTTTTATTTATAAATAATGTATTTTTAAGGTTCCGTACCTAGAAGGAAAAAACTAAACTCTTATAGGATCACTCTCTTGTCTGTCTGTCCGTCTGTCATAGCCGAATCTGTTGAACGAAAAAAGTTTAAATTTCTGTTCAAAGTTTGCTCTATGAAATTGCCTTCTTTTTATTATTTAACCCTATGCCTGTGACTTGCATAAGCATTAGCAGCCCATTACTGTCCCACTGCTGGGCATGGACTAGTTTTTGTAATTTATGGTACGGAAATATGGAACATGAATGGTGCAACGGTCGGTTGGTCGCTACTTTACTTTTTAGGGTTCCGTACCCGAACGGTGCCCAACGGGACCCTATTACTCTCGCTACGCTGTCCGTCCGTCCGTCCATCCGTCCTTCTGTCTGTCACAGGGCTGTATCTTTTGAACGGTAATAGATAACCGGTTGAAATTTTCTCAGAATATGTGTTGCTATGAGGTGTATCACGACAAATACTAAAAACAAACAAAAAGTCTAAAACCAAGGGCCCCCTTTGGTTTTAGACTTTTTTTACCCATACACGAAACCTCAAAAAATATGCATTTTTTAAACGTTTTTGTTCCTGCTCTATCTTCAAAACGGTAATATATACCAGTGTCAAACTTGGTCAGATTATAGTGCATATTATGTAGTTTAGCAAAAAATACTAAAAATAAGACAAACATAGACATATGTGGTGCTACTTGCGTAAGAAAGACATGCAAAAATTCATATTTCGCGCACTGTGCGTTGATGTCTTTTGATAAAATCTCGAAAATTAATCCGTTTTTATGGGGTATCAGGTCGTTTTGAACGGTAATAGATAACCGGTTGAAATTTTCTCAGAATATGTGTTGCTATGAGGTGTATCACGACAAATACTAAAAACAAACAAAAAGTCTAAAACCAAGGGCCCCCTTTGGTTTTAGACTTTTTTTTACCCATACACGAAACCTCAAAAAATATGCATTTTTTAAACGTTTTTGTTCCTGCTCTATCTTCAAAACGGTAATATATACCAGTGTCAAACTTGGTCAGATTATAGTGCATATTATGTAGTTTAGCAAAAAATACTAAAAATAAGACAAACATAGACATATGTGGTGCTACTTGCGTAAGAAAGACATGCAAAAATTCATATTTCGCGCACTGTGCGTTGATGTCTTTTGATAAAATCTCGAAAATTAATCCGTTTTTATGGGGTATCAGGTCGTTGAGAGGTACGGAACCCTTACTGCGCGAGTCCGACTCTCACTTGGCCGGTTTTATTATTCTTATGTACTAGGTCTAGGTACTTAAACGTGTCTATGTTTGAAAGTTAGAAATATGTTAGAGAAGAGTTTGAGTGCTGTTGTAGGGTTTCCTAAAACTAAGTTCTAAAACATTTAGAACTCGCGCCGATTTTACGCCGATACGCAAATCAGCGGCGACGTCGTCTAAAAACCGTTGGCGGCGGCGGCGCGCTGTGGGATTATTGTAGGTTGGCACCTCTACTATACGAATCTATAATTGATTTTTGAGGTATTGTAAGGTTTAGCGTAAAATGCCAATTATCACTTTATCTCCTAGAATCGGTTTTTTTTTTCATAAAAATGTTTTTTAAAAGCCTAATCGAAGATTTTCGAAGCAGCAGAGTACATTTATTAGTACGGCCCAAATACTATGCAAATATACATACGAAAATTTATGGTAACGTAAGGTTTTGGCGTAACACGCTTTTCTCTACATACATAAAAAAACTTCAAATTACTAGATCTCTGAAAAAACTTGTAAAACGTAACATTTTGGAAGCATTAAAGTATGTATTTATTGTAGTTTGGCCCTTTACTATACGAATCTATAAATTACTCTTTGAGGTATTATGAGTTTTTGGCGTAAAATGTTAATTATCACTTTATCTCCTACTGTCGATAAATTCTTCATAAAAACGATTTTTAAAAGCATAATCAAGATTTTGGAAGCAACAGAGTATACATTTATTGTAGTTCGGCACAAACACTATATGAATATATGTATACACGAAACTTTGCTGTGACGTAAGGTTTTGGCGTAAAACGTCTTTCTCTCCATACATAAAAAAAATCAAATGGCTGTATCTCTAAAAATACTTGAAAAACCATATTGTACATTTTTGAAGCATCACAGTATGTATTTATTATAGTTTGGCATCTCTAATATATGAATCTATAAATGAATCTTTGAGGTATTGTGAGGTTTTGGCGTAAAACCCCAATTTTAATTTTATCTTTAACTGAAATCGAAGATTTTTGAAGCAACAGAGTATGTATTTAGTGTAGTTTGGCACTAGTACTATATGGATCTATACCTACACGAAACTTTAAGGTAATGTAAGGTTTGGCGTAAAACTCCAATTTAACATTCTCTCCATACAAAAAAAACTTCAAATCGCTATCTATATCTTTGAAAATACTTTTTAAATGAAAACACTGAGGCAGCATTTTATATTTGCATTGATAAGTAGAATCCGAATCTGTTATAATATTTACAAAAAAACGTATTTAATTTTCAAATTTTCATTCATAAAAAATAAATAGTCAAAATAGGTCCTAAAAAAATAAAAGTATCAAAATTATTCGTGCTAACGGTTCAGCACTCACGCACACAGAGGAAACATTGTATCGTGCCGTAGTGAGTGTGCTATGCGATAGATCGTGTAGATTTTGACTTGCGCTAAATCGAACATACGCTCTTAAGTGCTTCATTCTTTGTTTAATGAGATTCCGTCCGCCTTTTTTATTCATCTGAGCATGGGAAAAGGAAAAAGGAAAAAAGTAGTCTATATGTATAAAATAAAAAAGATCATACGTCTAGCACTCTCCAATCCCTTTTCAAATCTCTTGTTGAACTCTATCATATAAGGATGGTTGTCCACCCTCAGACGTTTCCCCGCTAAACTGCTCAGGTGGGACTTGAATCTGTCCTCCAGTGTGTCCACATTTGAAGTATCAGTCTCTCTCTATAAATATAAAACATGTTATAGGTTACATTTGAAGTGTTTGGAGTCTGGATTTGTGCCCGGTTAGTGGCAATAGGCTCGCCCCCTATTACATGGGACTATAACATAACTGGCGAAATGTGGGTGTACAATACACCTCTGTCTACCCCTTCGGGGAAATACAGGCGTGATGTTATGTTGAAGTGTTTGGTGATGAAATGGTAACAACACTGATTAATCCATTTCATATAATGAATGTAACACAAACAGCGGTAAACATAGTGATTTATATTCCGTTTGGTCTGCAGTAGATGCAATGGTTATAAGATAGGTATGAGAAGTTAGATAAAACGAAGTAAAGCGATTTTTGCAATGAAAAAATAAAGACACAACCTAAAAATATATCAGTACTCACTCACCTTCGCTCTCTCCATAGCTTCAATAGTTACATCTTGCTGAGCTTCTAAAGTGCAATACTGTTGGACACACATCTTTAATTTATCAAATTCGGCTTCTTTTTCGGTATCTAAATATTTGGATACATTATCCGTACACAAATACAGGCTAGTTATGCACTGTTTCCTTAAATCTGCTAAATCAGAGTCTGCCATTGTTAGAGATAAGAACAAACTAAATTCTTGAAACAAAATAAAGATTTGAACCACACTCCACACTACATTTAACTATAAAATCCTTACGAATTATTACGAATACGAATTCACAAGACAAAATAAAACAATTCCCGCTTTTTTGACAATAGCGTATAGGGATGCCGATATTTATCGATATTTGTGAAATATCGATATTAATGTCCAAAGTTTCGATATTTTAATTTCGGTTATGTATGACATCATAAAAATATCATATATCTTTTTTTGTAACACGCTTATTTAATAGTGGAATAACTTTAATATTATTATAAATTTATAATATATTTTACAACCAATGAAGTTCAAAAACTATTTAGTACAACTTTAGAATAACTATTTACGCTTACTTACGTCAGAAATATGCTGGCTATATGAGATACCTACCTGCGTATACGAATACCTCTCATTACTGAGAGTTGAGAGAAAGAATAACAAAGAGTTATTAATTTTTACTCAATCAGTCCTGCTGTCCCTCATTTATTCAATCAGACAGGTTTAGTTCCGTTTTTAGTACCTAATTCTTTGAAATAGATTCTGAGAACATAAAACATGTTTTATTATTTTCCTGTATTATTAACTCTTTAAGAGTTGAACACAGACTCCTATCAAGATACCTTGTCACGTCGTGGCCAGTGTTGGGAAGCTCAGGCAGGAGAACTCGCAGGGTCGAAGGTTCGGTGGCTTGGCACACGGTGACACACGGAAGTAGGAGGAGAACAGGAACTACAGGAACAGAACTCAGGAACAACAGGAACTAGTGGTACAGGAACTGCAGGAACTAGTGGTATGGAGGTATGGAACTCCTCTGAGGTATGAGGGCACAGAGGGCCAGTAGTACGGAGGGCCGGAGGAGTGGTAAATCAACTCCGACTGTAAGATGACTGAGCTGCTGCTATGTCCATGCAGCTAGCTCGGGCTGGATTCAGGTAGGTAGGTAGGTTGGTAGGTCGGCACAAACAATAAAAACACAACAGGAACGTTTTTGGTATACTGTATCTCACTAACTGGTAAATTGATACATTTACTATTTGTTAATAAAATAATATAATGATTATAAGACACAGTCACAGACACATGAGTGTCTTTCAGCGTACAATATAGAAACTGGATAAGTAAAATAATATAAAAAAACTGTAATGGTCGGACACGTCCATGCCCAGCCAAGGCTGCGTTGTTTTAAGTAAAAAATAGAAAATTATGGAAGAATTTAAAATTTTGAATTTGGATAGGTAATGTTTTAATAGAGTGGCCAGGAAATCCAAATAAGGTGGTGAGCAGCGTAACGAGTTTAGCCTCGTTACACTACCCGGGTGGGCCGGTGTAAAAAAATCTCTTAGAAGATTTTTTTACAAAGTAAATAAATATGTAAGTTTTATAAGAAAAATATAAATAAATAATATCAAAATAAATATTAATGGATGAGGTGAGTGAGTTATCTATATATACATAAAAATACCCCTAAATCCCTGAACAATAATATTATTAATATACCTATAAATTTTGAGGTTCTGAAGGAAGACTTGGTACAGATTCATGCATCATCACTCAAAATTATTCATACATCATAACTCAAAATTCTTGCATACGGAGAGAGATATGGTACACATTTATAGGTGACACATACTCGTCAAGAAATCCTTCTGTTTAAAATGACTTAAGGCTTATTTATTTAAATTAGGTGTCGTCGCCCGCACCTTTAGAAAACCCGATAGCATTTTTTTTACGAGTTCTCACACCTCGACATATAAGGCTTATTTTTATCGAGTTATGCACCGCTCGAACACATAAGGCTTATTTTATGTCGAGTTGTGCACCGCTCGCTACCTACAATAGAGACTATGAGTCTAAAACCATCTAAGGTAAAGTAGAAAAATAATAATAATAATATAATATAATAGTAGTAGAGAAGAAGTATTGATAGACGAAGAATAGAAGAGTAGAAGAAAGAAGGATAGAATAGAAGAATAAAATAGAAAGATAGAATAGAAGGATAGGTAGTAGAATAGAAATATATACGTATTATTACTTATTATAATATATTTTTTTATGATATAATTGCCAAAATAAATACCAAGGATAATGAGATGAGTGATAGTAAATATATATTTATAAAAAGAGTATTTAGTTTGAATTTAAAAATAAATTGACTTATATCGCATTTGAAGTATTGGAACCTTTTTGGTTAAAGAAGAATAAAAAATGTAATTTTCGGAATATGAAAATTTTATTGACACTAGTTCTTAAATGTGTCAATAAAATTTTTCAAAATAAATGTTACAGATTAATGATATATGTACTAGTATGATTGAAGAATTGAATAATATGGTGTGAATAGTGATTGTAATATGTGCTCCGCAACAGTACACCAGAGTCGGTCTCGAAGACCTATGGATATACCGTTGGGAGTATGTGGCAGTACCAAGTGGAAGGATATTCTCCTTCGACGAGGATGTGTTATCTTCCAGCGACTTTTGGTAATCCAACCCAAGTTTTCTCAAGTTGGATTTAAACCTCAAGTGCCTTCAGTGGGTGTAGCTGCTGTAGAGCAACCGGTGCGGTATTTTTGTATGTAAATGCAGTATGTTTATTGCTTTGTATACTGTATAGTTTTGTATGGAGTTATGTTTGTATATTTGTATTAAATGTCTGATTAAAATGTGTGTAATTTTTTTGTAATGATGATTTTATAACAAACTGGTATAAAAAAGAAATCAAGAAATTTATGGGTTATAAAACAGGTGAAAATGATAAGTTAAATGATGGCCAAATAAGAATAATACAAACGATTATGTTGTCTCCCGGTGACTTTTGGAATTTTGAAAAAAATAAATGGTGGGTGATTATAAAAAAACAAAGAAAATAAATATATCACAATAAAATAATCAAAATACAGTTGGGCGCCAGTGTCACGTCGTGGCCAGTGTTGGGAAGCTCAGGCAGGAGAACTCGCAGGGTCGAAGGTTCGGTGGCTTGGCACACGGTGACACACGGAAGTAGGAGGAGAACAGGAACTACAGGAATAGAACTCAGGAACAACAGGAACTAGTGGTACAGGAACTGCAGGAACTAGTGGTATGGAGGTATGGAACTCCTCTGAGGTATGAGGGCACAGAGGGCCAGTAGTACGGAGGGCCGGAGGAGTGGTAAATCAACTCCGACTGTAAGATGACTGAGCTGCTGCTATGTCCATGCAGCTAGCTCGGGCTGGATTCAGGTAGGTAGGTAGGTTGGTAGGTCGGCACAAACAATAAAAACACAACAGGAACGTTTTTGGTATACTGTATCTCACTAACTGGTAAATTGATACATTTACTATTTGTTAATAAAATAATATAATGATTATAAGACACAGTCACAGACACATGAGTGTCTTTCAGCGTACAATATAGAAACTGGATAAGTAAAATAATATAAAAAAACTGTAATGGTCGGACACGTCCATGCCCGGCCAAGGCTGCGATATAAGTCTGTTGTTTTAAGTAAAAAATAGAAAATTATGGAAGAATTTAAAATTTTGAATTTGGTTAAGTAATGTTTTAATAGAGTGGCCAGGAAATCCAAATAAGGTGGTGAGCAGCGTAACGAGTTTAGCCTCGTTACAACCTATACGCGCCTTAGACATGCGTTAAAAGGCCATGGCATTTGAAAATATTGATAATTTGCGGTCGATAATATCGTATTATCAATATTAAGCTATCAATACCAATATTGATTTCAAAATCGATATTTTACTAATATCGTACATCCCTACGACATTGATGACTTGACAGGCGACATCATATAAATAACATTGACACTAGGCTACATTCAGTAATATCGCCCGACGACGCATGGAGCGTACATTAGACGTTCAGTTATTCAGAGCGATCATACAAAAGAATATCGCCCGACGTCGTCAGTCGGACGATGCACGAGCGTTCTTTGGGTGCTCGTTTGTATTATGATCGCTCTAACTGACGACCAAAGTACGCCCCGTGCCTCGTCGGGCGTTATTACTGAACGTAGCCCTATAACACTCCTCGGACACTCCATACCATACAATCATGAAGTTATAGTAACTATAACTTCATGCATACAATATAAATACTTGGACCACCTACATACACACTATTACGTCTGTATAAGAATGCACACACACGTATAGTTTAGGGATGCTCGCCGCTCGTAATGCCGCGTAGACAGAGAAAAACTATATGTAATGCCATAAAGGTATTATACTTACGTCAGTATGGAAATGTCTTTGTGTAATGCCGACTGGGTTCCAAGCGCTTCTCAGAGATGGCGTGCTTGTATAGCGACTGGCGATTAAGTGCAATCCAAAGACATTTCTATACTGACGTAATAGACCACTACAGTGTGCGACTGAGATACCGATCTTTACGAAAAAACCTATATGCTAGAAAGAGACATAATAAAATGTCAGTAGAACCAATTTTGACAATTGTAATCTCCCATAGCGTCCCATCAAAATATAATCTCGTATTATTTTATGATTTATTTCACAATCGTTCTGTATTTTATCCAATTAATATCAATAATCGTATTGGTGTAGTATTCTGTGTTATACTGCTGTGTAATTTACATTATTAACCTAAAGAAAGAGATGTTTCACAGGTAAGTATCTGCAGGACAATACTACTTTCATAATGCTTATTTTCATAGAAGTTATTCTTAAAATTATTTAGTAATACATTAATAACATGCAGTAAATACCCTATTTTCTACATAATATGTTATTTTAAATAATTATGTGTAAGATAAAAAAATATTGTGTACGTGAAAATGAAACCGTTTCGTATATGGATTGCTCAAAATATATCGATATGTCGATAGTTTCAATTATATATTTTTTGTACTACCTAGCACCATACATGTCACAAGTTAGTGTCCGTTACTGCTTTAAAAAAAATACAATCGAATTGAGAACCTCCTCCTTTTTTTGAAATCGGTTGAAAGTATTGAAAGGTTGATTTAGTCCGGCCGCACATTGGAAGGAAATCACAATGATTCATTCATTGATCACAGAAAAAATCTGACGCGCCGGAACCTATACCATGGTTGTACTTTTACGATGTTATAATAGTATGTTGTACGTCTATGGCAAAGGGACGTTTCACAGGTAAGTATCTGCAGGACAATACTACTTTCATAATGCTTATTTTACATTTATACAGTTAATTTTAGTACCAGCCCCGCAGACTGACAGAATTTTCCGGATCGTATGTCTCAATCAATCAACTCAGCCTATCGCAGTCCACTGCTGGACATAGGCCTCTCCCAAGTTGCGCCACAACGCTCGGTCCTCTGCCTTCCGCATCCAGTCCCCCCCAGCCACGTTCTTTAGGTCGTCGGTCCACCTGGCAGGGGGGCGCCCTACGCTGCGTTTGCCGATACGCGGTCTCCACTCAAGGACTCGTCTGCTCCAACGGCCATCGGTCCTTCGACAGACATGGCCAGCCCACTGCCACTTCAGCTTACTGATCCTACAAGCTATGTCGGTCACTCCGGATCGTATGTCTGCTTTTGACATATTAAAACGTAAATACGGTGCTATTTTATGACAATGTGCGGCCGGGCTAAAAATGCTGTAAAATATTGACCGGCTAACTTCATAACTTCCAGATTTCCTGTAAATGCTGTTATTAAAGAAAAATGGATGGGCACAAATGTTAAAACGAATAAGCACCGTATCTACTATTCTCCGCCAAATAGTGATGCTTGCATTGCTGTGTGGTGCCGGTGTAATTACAATCACATGAGACTTTCCATCTTCATGTCACAGTTTGGCGAACCGACTTGCGGTACCATTTAGGTAACAGCCTAGATGGTATTGCAGTTGTTATTGGCAAAGGTAACCGCTTAACATATGGTGGGCTTTTAGTTCGTTTCGCCATCCTATACAATAAAAAAAAAGAAAAAAAAGCTGAACGCCTCGAAAAAACTACAGGGTTTGCAGTAGATATTTTAAGGATAACTGTATCTTTTAGTGAAATCACCAACGATCCATACCTACGGAATTTGTTCGGGTCGGTGTTTGTTTCTTATAAAGATCTTTACTTTATTAATGGTAAATATTCGAAGTGTAAGTCTACGAAGTGACGAGTATAAAGTAAAAGTTAAAAATAAATATAATACAAGAAGAGTTAGAGATAAAAAACTAGTTCAACCGAAGATGACAAATTATTATGGAGACAGAAAGTCAAAAATTTTAGTTCCAAAAATCCTATCCTATCCTACTTCCTACTAATATTATAAATGTGAAAGTTTGTAAGTATGGATGGATGGATGGATGGATGGATAGATGGATGAATGAAAGTGGAGTGGAAGTGGAGGTGGAGTGAAGTGGAGTGCAACCAACCAACTGCGATCGCCAACCCGCCTGCCAAGCGTGTTGATTATGGCATATATGGCCAATTTATGCTTGGGGGAGGCCTGTGTCCAGCAGTGGACGTCTTACGGCTGAAATGATGATTAATTGATTTTTTTATTTTTTACTTATGTATTCCTTACCTTCGTGAATAATGTAATTATAATATAGCCCTTAATTGCGTAACTCAATCTTTTAAAACAAATAAAATTATGTCTCAAATATCTGTAATTTTAAAACAATAGTTACTTAATAGCTTAGCAGTTTTAAAATACTACCACTCCTTAAAAGTAAGAACTATATCGATAATGCGGAAACGTCCATGTCACATCACTAAAAATCACTCCTACACGTGTCAATTTCGCACATATACTCATTTTGCTTTCGGTGACGTGATAATGAGGTGACAGTGCCTCTATTACGTCAGTATAATACCTTTATGGTGCAATCTTGCAGTCCAAGTGGTGTCAAACCGCGGGCGCGGCGAGGAATCTTAAATTAGCGGGGGGCGGTGAGTGGCCGTTCTGTACTATTAGTTATTCTGTGCCTATAGTAGCAATGATATAAAAGTAGGTATACATAAACAGACACATATTTTTTGTTGTTCATGGAAAAATCTTATTATCCATCATTGGCTAGGAGGAATAAAGAGTCTTTATTCCTTCAAGATCATTGGTATCGATTCTCTTGTTCACGAACAAAATTTATTTTAAACTATCGCCCTCTTTTACTAATAGTAGATACAAGAAAGGGATGACAACAATTTTATCACACCTAGATATCTGTGTATTTTAGTGTGCACGTTCTGAGATCACGAATAAACTTGTATGGGAACTAATTCAGACTAGTTAGACAGCACTAAAATTGTTGCCATCCTTGTATCTACTATTAGTAAGAGAGAGCGATAGTTTAAAATAAGTTTAGTTCTTGAACAAGAGAATCGACATCATTGTAGACTCTGTTGTCATGAGTTGCAGTGGTTGGGAATGTGAGTCGAGAGAGTCGGGCTTGTTCCAAAAAAAATTCACAGTAGGTACATCATGTTTTTATTGCAAATAATAAGTAAAATGCACTTAAAACTAGGATACATGATAATCTTACTATCTATTAAATAATAAGAAGGTAAATATAAGTCTTTTTGTAACATAAAATTAAATATTTTATTAATAACACTGCTAAGGCACAGAAAGCATAAAATTACGTTTTGTATATTTAGATAACATTTTTACATTGTTTAATTTTCATGATTTTCTTGTTATACAATAAAATTGATTTATACTGTTCAGTACTACTAGAACTACTAGACGATAACTGGCTGGATATGCGGTCCACCCGTCCACTTATTGCGCATTCGTTTTAAGCGTCGTCCTAGGTGAGCGAATCCACGCGAACGCGGTGCGGCGCAAAAATATCAAACGCATGAGCGTAAACGTTGTTCCGTGTGATGTCGGACGTAAAGAATTGCACCACCCTATATCTTCTCATGGGTGCCGTAAAAGGCGACTAAGGGATTCACCAGAGGATGGGCAGCAGCGTTCTCTGAGTTCTCGCAGTTGGTTGGTTGGTAACCAACCAACTGCGATCGCCAACCCGCCTGCCAAGCGTGGCGATTATGGCATATTCTTGGGGCAGCAAGCTACTTGGGGGAGGCCAATGTCCAGCAGTGGACGTCTTTCGGCTGAAATGATGATGATGATGAGCGAAAACGCGCGGGATGCGGTGTGGCGTCGGCCAAAATGAAGCAAAAGCGATCAGTTGGTTTGATATTTTAGCACGAACTGAGACGCGGCGGAAAAACGTGGACTCACCTAGGACGCGTTTGTAACTTAGTACATGCGTAGCATCTCTAGTACGTCTGTGCTTAGTACAGTTATTGCTCTCCCTACCTAAATAATTACGAATTGACGTTACGTTTGACAGTAATCCGATTGTCCATGTCGAGTATATTGAACGATTTTCATCCATGGGCTACTTTCAGTTATGACGTTCTCGGTGTGAGAGTCACCCGTGCGAATGTCGCTCGATCATTCACGATTTTTCACAAAGTTACTGAACGACTTCGGGCGACCTTATGAAACTGACACTAGAACAATGAAGCGCTGACAGTTATGACAATCGAAACCTCAAATTGTCTGTCATTTCGTACTTTTATCTGTCAACACACGGACGATTGCTCCGAGTAACTGAACGACCAAAGTACGCTCCAGGGGTACGTTCAGTATTATCGTCGGACGACGGCGGACGACGCCCGGAGCGTTCTTAGGTCGTTCAGTTACTCGGAGTGATCGTCCGGGCGTTCACACCAAACCGTTCAGTATTGTGAGCGGGCGTCGTCGGGCGATCGCACCGGTCACCCCGTGAAATAGTAGGGTAAAAGACGCCCTGCTGTCATGTTGACAGATAATAGTATGAAATGACAGATAATTTGAGGTTTCGATTGTCATAATTGTCAGTGCTTCATTGTTCTAGTGTCAGTTTCATGAGGTCGCCCGAAGTCGTTCAGTAACTCTGAGAAAATCGGCAATGATCGAGCGATATTCGCACCGGGCGACTTTCACACTGAGTGCGTAGTAAGTGAACGTAGCCAAGGGGTGCGTTCACTATTATCGTCCGACGACGGCGGACGACGCCCGGAGCGTTGTTTGGTCGTTCAGTTACTCGGAGTGATCGTCCGGGCGTTCACACCAAACCGTTCAGTATTGTGAGCGGGCGTCGTCGAGCGTACGCACCGGTCACCCCGTGAAATAGTAGGGTAAAAGACGCTCTGCTGTCATGTTGACAGATAAAAGTATGAAATGACAGATAATTTGAGGAATCGATTGTCATATTTGGCAGTGCTTCATTGTTCTAGTGTCAGTTTCATAAGGTCGCCCAAAGTCGTTCAGTAACTCTGAGAAAATCGTCAATGATCGAGCGATATTCGCACCGGGTGACTTTCACACTGAGTGCGTAATAAGTGAACGTAGCCCTGGGCCCTAATTCTCGCGTTATAGAGATAAATGTCTAATTGGATATAATCTCTAATTTTAAATCTCTACGAAAAATGTCGCCCGTAATGTCAACCGCTACGTTCCGCTCTTTGCATTTAGAGCGCCAGGCGTAGACATATCTCTAACGTGACATTCTGAGAATACGAAAATGTATTATCAATCGACATTCGCCATCTTGTTTCGACATTATGTCGAATTCGAGATGTCTACGACGCGAGAATCGCCCCCCAGGCGTCATCCGCCTTCGTCGGGCGATATTACTGAACGCACCCATGAACACAAATCTTGTCTATTGCAAAACGTTAGTCCCCCCCGCAGACTGAAAACCAATCAAGAATTTTAATCGGCTGATAGTTCAATCAAACTTGTATCGCTCAACTATCAGCAGACTGTTTAGTCTGTAGTCTGCGGGGCCCTCTAATAGGGTATTTGACTTTTTTTACTAGAAATCTTACTACTATTAGAAAGAAAAAAGATGAGCAATAATGAAATATTTTTATAATGCCCAAGTTATAAGAGATTCAGAATTGTTTACTGAAAAAAGACAGCACTAGTGCCGCCTGACGTCATAACTCATTAACGTCATCGCAACTGCGCAATATGTCCCGCGCAGATGATTAGTCTCCGTTGAGATTGGCCGCCGTGACCGAAATTTGGCCGGGAGAGCATTATTATTAATTATTCTGTTACAATTTTATTTCCGTAATATTGTTCTCATTGTCTATACACTATACAGTGACCCCAACATGTCCCAAGGCAGCGGACAGTTGTTTGAGATGCATCTTCATGTCAGCCGGAGCTATCCCGCGCCGCGTCTCGATCACTTTGAACGCGTTCAAGTATTCCAGTTCTGTGAACTGGGCGCCTTTCTCGCGGACTGAGGTTATTATTTCCTGTGGGTGTGAAAAATAAATTTATTTATTTATTTCCACAAAAAAAAAACATACATTTGGCAGATACAGTGTAGAACATAAACCAGTTTAGGTTTTTCTGTACACCGCTTGGTCCGTCGACATTCATTACAACAAGATGAATGAATATATTTTATTTCTAATTTTTTTCGTTAATATTTATAGTAATTTTATTATTTTTAACGCATTTACGCATGCGAAGCGAAATCTAAAGGTTTAAATAGTTGTTCTCAGTAGCAGCCTGGAGTCTGGATTTGTGCCCGGTCAATGGCAACAGGCCCCCTATTACATGGGACTATAACATAACTGGTGAAATGTGGGTGTACTATTACATCTCTGCCTACCCCTTCGGGGAAATACAGGCGTGATGTTATGTTATGTTAAATAGTTGAAAGAAAAAATCGCTCACAAGCAGAATTCGAACCTGCGACTCCTGGCTCAGTACGCCTGTGCTTTAGCCACTAAGCTACCGTGAACACTGCTCGTGGTATCGAATTTAACTTCCACTTGGTACGTCTTTGGGTGACGTCAGCGAAATCTTATTAAGAAACAGTGTTCCTTAACCGACTCGACTAACTTTTCAGTTAATTCAAAGTCGTATATACCCTTACTAATAATTTTTAACGCATTTACGAATGCGAAGCGAAATCTAAAGATTTAAATTGTGGAAAGAAAACCGGCCAAGAGCATGTCGGGCCATGCTCAGTAATATAGGGTTCCTTGTTACAAACAAATCAAATCGAATATTAATCATGGCTATTTTAGTTTTTGCAATAGACGGCAGTATTGGCGACTCAGAGAGTGATGTCAGTAGCCGCTAGATGGCGCTATACAGTGCCAAATGTAATAGACGGCACTTGACGGCAGCATTGGCGACCCAGAGTGTTGTTTGACGCCGCTAGATGGCGCCAAATTTAAGAAGTGTGTCGTCAACATAACACAAAGTTACTTTTTGTGATTTTTTCAAATAGAAAGTAGCTAAAGGAGCATTATTTGCTATGATCATTTTTCTCTATGGTCAATGAACTTTGAACTAGGACGTTTTAAGTATTTTTCAGTTTTCTCTCTATAACTCAAAAATTTATAATCACAATATGCTCGAAATAATTTTAAAAGAGAGTTTTTACAAAGGTCTATCAATGTGGAAGATTATAAGTTTCTACGTTGCATAGTTTAGAAATGGCAGGGGGGGGGGACACATTGCAAGCCACTTTGGCAGGCTATATTTCGCAGATGGTACATCTGATAAAAAAGTGATGTATGAAACATTACCTTCATTTTAGTAGACCTATTCAATGATACCCCACACGAGGGGGTGCAGCGAAAAAAATTTTTACATCCCCATTTCACATGTATGGGCGTCACCCCTAAAATACGTAATCATGATTTTTTTATTCTTTTAAAATTGAGATCTATATCTATACTATTTTTTAACAAAATTTCATTTACTTATGTTTCTTTTAAAATTGAGATCTATATCTATACTATTTTTTAACAAAATTTCATTTACTTATGTTTATAACTGTAGAAGTTATTAAGCTGTAAAGGATTAGGACAGACGGACAGACGGACGGACATGACGAAACTATAAGGGTTCCTTGTAGGACTACGGAACCCTAAAAAACCAAAAATTGAAATAGTGGAAAACTGTTTCTTAATAAGATATCGCTGACGTCACCTGAAATATAATACAAATCTCTACTCAAGCGTAGTCTGGACCACACTAGAGTGATTACAGATCAAATCTCTGCTCAAATACCGAAACAGGTGACAGTATAAAATAAAGCTAAACTCAGCTGAACTGTGATCAATAAATCTCTGCTTGAGGAATCATCATCATCATTTCAGACGAAAGACGTCCACTGCTGGACATAGGCCTCCCCCAAGCATCGCCACAACGACCGATCCTGCGCCTTCCGCATCCAGCGGATTCCCGCGACCTTCACCAGGTCGTCGGTCCACCTTGTGGGGACCCACGCTGCGCCTTCCAGTACGCGGTCGCCACTCCAGAACTTTACTGCCCCATCAACCATCCGTTCTGCGAGCAATGTGCCCCGCCCACTGCCACTTAATAAAATGCCGCTTGGATGGAGACAGAGGAAACAGCGGTCCACGTGCTTCTCAACTGCCCGGAGGTCGCCTCATACAGGGCTAATTACTTCGGAGATCCGGGTACTCTCCGAGAGACAGTCAGCAACATCAAGCGTCTGCTGGCCTTCCTCGAGGAGCTGGGGTGGCTCGAGTAAACAAGTTATTCCCACCCACACGCAAAATACACGCCGAGCGTGGAGTTGCGGAAAATGGCCCGTTATACCAATACCAAAAATGCCGCTTGAGGAATACTCAACTCAAAACCAGTTTTAAACAGTGATCTACGCTTGAGTATCGTACAAATACCGTTCAAATATCGCTGTAATACGGGTCTCAGTGTGTGTTCGCTACTCACCTCTGGTGTACAAGTGAGCAGGTGTAGGTATGTGTGGGCTCTGTGCAGGCCCCGGTGGGGTAAGGAGAGGGCGGCCAGGCAGTGACGTAGCGTGGCCAGGCGCCCGTCCCCGCCCTGCGCCCCCGCCTCCCCCTGCCAGCGCCACACCACGCCCGCGGACATCATCTCGCCCACCCCGTTCATTATGTACTGACGAATAACGTATATTGCAATTCGCACCGAAAATTAGTTCAAAACTTTAGGTTATGGAGTTAAGTCACTTTAGTGCCGACTACAAAAATAGATAGAATAGTTGTAATCACAATTTTAGTTGCGATTCATGCGTGGCAAGTTTCGAAAAAACTACGCCTCCCATATTCTCGTCATTAATTTTTTTAAATTAACTTTTCTTCCACTTGCTCAGAAATTGGTTCATTTTTCAAAAAAAAAGAATACAACAATCGGCTCTTTTCCGTACGCAACGAAATAACAGGCCGGTAATATCCAACACGACAATAATATAAATTGCTGGACACTTTTTATATTTTAAATTATGCTACTGAAGTTTTTAAGTACACACTTACATAAATTAGGTGTTTTTAGGTACAAAATATTTATCATTACAAAGGCTGAATGCGCATTTTTTTTTTTCAAAACTTTGAAAATAGAACAAGAACCGCGCGCGGACGAATTGGCGTCAATGAAAATTATATACTGTTGAATTAATTTGTGTATTGTTTCCTCGCAAATGAGAGAAAAGTACTATACAAGTCTCGGCCGAAATAGCATTTAACGGCCTCGTTTAGTTAAAAAGGACTCGGCTAGCGCCTCGTCCTTTTAAAATCACTTGGGGAGTACTCGGCTTCGCCTCGTGCTTCCAATATTACTCGGCCGTAAATTGCTTCATTTCAGGCCTCGACAGTAATGTACTATTAATCAAATGTACTTTACAGCTTTTGTTTCTGCAGTTAGAAACAGCACAATAAGGCATATTTGCGGGTTTTTGTTGCAGTATTTCCAGAAACAAGTCTTAAGGCGTACTGGGAAAGGCTTTGAAATGCACTGCACTATGGTGCAGAGTGTTGGCACGCACGCCCTGCCCCCTTGGCCATTCTATCTATTTCTGTGATGCCGACAGTCGGGGAGAATAGCGGTTTTACAACTAAAAATAAAGGATCCGTTTTTATTCCATACAACTGTGACCAAATGTACTTTAAGCACAGAATATCTAATAGTACTAACGTACAGAACGGCCACTCACCGCCCCCCGCCAATTTAAGTTTCCTCGCTCGCGCCCCGAACACACCCGCAGATTGATTGAAAATGGACTGCACATTTGCAATGGACGTCAATCGCCAGTCGCTATACAGTATGTAACAAAAACCCTGTTGTTTCTGTGCGCTACGTTATCAGAATCGATATTCATACGTAAGGACACAACTCATTTGGAAAAACTCTTCAATAAAAAGAATCAAATTAAATATTAAATCATATCTTATCAGGTCGCAGTGGCTTAGGGGCGTTCAAGACCCCTATCTCTTTCCTCAAAATAATTAAAACCGGCCAAGAGCATGTCGGGCCATGCTCAGTATTATAGGGTTCCTAATTACAACGAATCAAATCGAATATTAATCATTGCTATTTTAGTTTTTGCAAACAGCGCCATCTAGCGCTGAATTTAAGAAGCTAAATTTTTAAAGTATGTCAAATCAATGTAACACAAAGTAACTTTTTGTGATTTTTTTAAATAGGTAGTAACTAAAGGAGCATTATTTGCTATGATAATTTTTCTCTATGGTCAACGACCTATGAACTAGGACGTCTTAAGTATTTTGCAGTTTTCTCACTATAACTCAAAAATTTATTATCACATTATACTCGAAATAATTTTAAAAGACAGTTTTTATAAAGGTCTATCAATGTGGAAGATTATAAGTTTCTACGTTGCATAGCTTAGAAATGGCAGGGGGGGGGACACATTGCAAGCCACTTTGGCGGGCTGTATTTAGCAGATGGTATACCCGATAAAAAAGTTGTGTATGAAACATTACCTTCATTTTAGTAGACCTATTGAATGATACCCCACACGAGGGGGTGCAGCGAAAAAAAATTTTCATCCCCATTTCACATGTATGGGCGCCACCCCTAAAATACGTTATCAAGATTTTTTTATTCATTTAAAATTGAGATCTATATCGAAACCATTTTTTAACAAAATTTCATTTACTTATGTTTATAACTGTAGAAGTTATTAAGCTGTAAAGGATTAGGACAGACGGACGGACATGACGAAACTATAAGGGTTCCTTGTAGGACTACGAAACCCTATAAAGGTTACGCAGTAACTCACCGCGAGCCTGTGCGGCGCCAGCACAGCGGCGGCCTGCTCGTGGAAGGCCAGCAGCGCGTGCGCCAGCAGCGCGGCGCCCCCCGCCTGCTCCTCCCCCTCCGAGCCCCCCGCGCGCTCCTCCTGCCCCAGGTAGTGGAAGCACTCGATGCGCATCTGAGGAGAGGTTTTGTAACTCTGAATTCAACCTAACTTTTGTTATGTAGGCGCCTTTGTTAAGAGGACGGTCCCAAAACGTAATTCCCACCCTCGCACTCCCCTTACACACCGCAACTGCGGGCCGCTCTCGTCAATTTTATGCGAGTTGCAATAGAACTCATTTTCGAGAAAATCATTCTCGCGTGTTTTACCACGGAAGTAAATGTCGTAAATCTCAAAACAGTTTTCTTTTTATTACAATAATACTAAACAATCTATACAAATTTCCGCTAGCTAGTATTTAATAAACTTTATTATCTTCCTATTTGCATATATTTTATATAGCTAAGTTAAATAATAAAGGAGAAATATTCGAAAAATCTCTAAAAACGCATGATTTTCAAAAAATAAAAGTATCGAACAAAAATCAACTAGTTATGTAACTGTCTAGCCAAACGATGAATAAAAGTTCAAAAAAACATGAATCTAAATTTGATATTCATCAAGCATGTGTTCGACTCAGCATATGTTTTCAAAAAGTCACCTCATTTTGGGAGCCTAGCCTTAATATGAGATCATGTAATAATGTCCTCCAGGCCGAATTTCTCAATGGAGACTAGCCATCTGCGCAGGATATATTACAGTGCACAAGTGTGTGCGCAAACACAGGTGGACTCTCTATTCCCTCACTCTCATAATCCGATGGGACGGCAATTCGACACGACCGGAGAGAGATCAGGCGCAGGACCGACAGCTTTACGTGCTCTCCGAGGCACGAAGGGGTCTCGATGTGTAACGAAACGGTCACGCATCCACAGACTGACCGCGGCTAGTCCAGCTTAACCTTGCAGATCGTACAATCCACACGCTTGCTACTTAGCCACGAGCCCCTTAAATCATCATCAGATCATGTAATAGTGTGTAAGGTAAGTTGAGTTGTCAAGCGTTCGCGGCCCGCCTTTGGTATATGACTTGTGTGCCAGTCCATCCGGAATAAACCCTTGTGGCGAAACGTTGTTTTAGTGAACTATACATCTTCTCGAACATTACAGTTTTCATGGACGTAAAGTTCAAATTTGTGTAAGTAGCAATTACATAAGCCTGACTTAAGTCTCAGTTACACTCGTTAATTAAAAACTAATTTAATCACTCTTCCGTCACGCTACTTACCTCCAAATGCAGAAACAACAGACACTTGTGCGAGATCTCGTCGAATATCATGGCAGCGGAGGATATGTCGTTGAGGAACTTATCGGATAACCTGGTCAGTCCGCCCGGACCGCCCAACAGTGACGGGAGGCTGCGGATGTTGGCGCTCAGCCAGTCCTATGAAGAAAATAACGAATTGAAAATTGAAATATATGGGCACAAAAGCAACATTAATTCTTGTTAAAAGCCCGTATAGACCAAAAGCAGGTCAGTAGCAACGCTGGTTGAATACAGGCCAGTGCAAGTTGTAATACATTATAATAAAATAAGTTTAACCGGATTACATCGCGTATATTATTTAAATTGGTTTTCCTGACGTTTTGAAGCTTTGCAGCGTTCGTGGTCGCAGGAAAACTAAGATGACAAGCATCTTTACAGATATTTAAAAAAAAATATTTTAATCTACCGTACAATTTTTATTAATTAAAATAGTTTCGATGCACGCAAACACTCAATCACTCCCAATGTCATTATCTTTTACAGTGTTGCGTGCTGTTTGGGACTTGATTACATTATTATTTAAAAAAAAAGTTATGATGAGTACATTCACCCCTTAAGGTGAATGCTACAGGGTAGCCCGCGAAATTCAAAATTTCTTGCGTTTTTTGCAAATTGTAGTTGTATTTCGCGTTGTGTATAAATCTAAATATTATTCGCGGTAGTAACAACAATATATCTACTGAATAATACTCATAAAAAATATTAACCTAGCTCTATAAGCTGTACAAGCTCGATTATATTAATTTACGATCAAATTAACGATTATTGAGCTTCTAGGGCTTATAAAGCTAGGTTTATATTTTTTATAAGTATTATTCTGTAGATATATTGTTATTACTACCGCAAATCGTATTTTGATTGATATACAACTCAAAACAGAGCTACAATTAGGAAAAAACGCAAGAAATTATGAATTTCGCGGGCTAGCCTGTAGCATTCACCTTAAAAGAACCTCAGCTAATAATGTTAAACATTATACAGGGAGTGACTGTAAGTTGTAACTTACCATAGTTTCACACAAGACAGCTAGATCGGCCAGTGCGTTGATATCCGATATAATTTCCTTGCGAGTGACGGCGCCATCGCCTAAGCTTGAGCCTAGGATCTCAGCTTCACGCTCATAAGCCTGCTTTAAGTCCTGTGTGTGAGTGAGAGAAAAAATTAAACTTTTAGTTGATTATCTTAAGTAAAGTCATCATTTTATCATACCTGTAGTATCTTCGCATAGAGATGTGAGCTTTGTTCTTTGTATACGTATTCATAACGGTTTGTATAGTCAACATGGATTGTCCAACGTTTCAAAATTGACTAGAGAATGAAACTTCCAAATAAATTATGATAAGTATTGTAAAAGAGATAGAGTGGATAACTTGCTATTTACTACAGTTACCCCCAGTTTCCGAGGCACAGTTCCGAGGTGATGAAATATGTTGTCAACTTGTCACTCATGTCACCTGCTGTGATTGGTCAGTCAAAATGCTAACAGTCAACAGTCAATCACATCTCTTGACGTGAGATTTGACAGCTAATCAGTAAATTATATGCTGTTCAGGCTTTAGGAAACTGGGGGTAAATTTTAAAATACCAAGATTTCAATCCCGCGTATTCAAGCGAGGTTTCATGTTGAACCATGTTTTGACACACCATTGCATATTCGATCAGCTCATATAATCTAATTGCGCGGACTGTTAAAACCCAAACCAATAAAAAATGGATATGGATGGCGAATGACAAATCATTCCTTTACCCTCCAATTGTAAACAAATGTCGCTTTAAATTATTCATTTATTATTTATTATTATTTATTTATTTGTTCAGTGGTATACATAACAAAAACATTCTAAAGATGTAAACATAGACTCATTAGAGTTTTACCGTACATCAGTATCATCGACTATACAAACAGGTAAACAAAAATATAGTTGACAAGGTAGGGTATTAAATAAGTACAATGAAGGTAGATACCAGATAATATTTATCTACATTATGAAGGAGCGAACACCGGTGACTGCGCGATCCGTCTTTACAAACTGGTGGAGGGTAGTATTTGTGTTGATACAGGTTGTTCCTACAAATGCAGCAAACTTTTGAGAATTTATTATACTTACATTAATAATGTAATGTGAATCGGAACATTCAAATTAAGAAGTTCCTTATGTTTTACTAACCATATCATGCAATAAATAACATAACATAACATCACGCCTGTATTTCCTCGAAGGGGTAGGCAGAGGTGTATACCCACATTTCGCCAGTTATGTTATAGTCCCATGTAATAGGGGGCTAGCCTATTGCCATTGACCGGGCACAAAGACTACGGGCTGCTAATGAGAATTTCCTAATGAAAAAACCCAATAACACTTTGCCCGACCCGGGAATCGAACCCAGGACCCCACGGTCAGCAGTCGCGCTTGCAACCACTAGACCAACGAGGCAGTCAATAAATAAGTCTTGCAAAAACCACCATTCCTATATCCATTCTTTATTGGCGCGGATTATACATTAATATAAAGTAATACCACTTTTATGAGTTACAACGATGTACCAGCGCAGATATAATTTTTAGTAGGCACGAACATATTTAAGCCAATCATAACACACCATATCAACGCACGAAACATCTTCATCCGCTATTGGTGGTTGCGTACGCGTCAAGTTGGTTTTCGATACTTAGATGCAATTTGCCATACAGTACACAAATGTTATGAGCGAGATAACAAGACACCCGTATTCAAGAACGATACTATGAGAACGCACAGTAGGCTCTAACGCACAGTGGACGAAATTTCGTTTCATAAACCTTACTTGAGTGTTGAGCGACACTATCACCCGTATTCAAGAACAACCCTTATGTAAGTGTATTCGTTCTCACAGCAAAGTGTCTGATTTCTCACAGTGTCGGAGATGTCCATAGACTCTATTCATAAACAATACTTAAGTATTTCTTCACTCAGTGATCGCATAGGGTCGAATTCGGCATTTTGATTGGTCGGTTCCGGGGCTAGCTTCAGGTAGTCATTTCGTGTTGATTTTGAAACTTGGGTTTTGTTGCGTGCGCTCCTTGCAGTAAAAATTTTGTAGGTACCTGCTACAGTTATTGAATATGAGAATATGAATAAAAGAAGAATATGGAAATAATATCTTCAAATAAAATGGATTTAAAATAAAATAAAATGGAAATTACATCTCCGGATAAAATGGAAATAAAATAAATAAAAATACCATGTACCTAATGGAAATTACATCTCCACATAAAATGAAAATAAAATAAAATAATTAAAAGTAAAATAAAAAAAATATAAAATAATTAAAAGTAAAATAAAAAAAATATAAAATAATAAAAATAAATTAAACAGGAAATGACATCCCCGGATATAACTGAAATAAAATAAATAAAATGGCAATTAAGTACATCATTCTTCATGTTTCGGAAAACTTCCGCAAAATAAAAATAAAGTTATAGGTATATATTTTTAATTATAAATAAATATCAATTCGTCTAAATAATTATTAAATTCCTCGTCACCATAACACTAATTTTTATTAAACTAACAGAAATACGCAACAGGCAACAACAACAATGTTATATTATATCGAGATTATGAATTCGCCTACACTATGCGTTCCGTAAAATAGCTAACGGGTAACCTTAGCTAAGGGTGCACTTTATTAGTTGCATAGTGTCGCTCAACACTCAAGTAAGGTTTATGAAACGAAATTTCGTCCACTGTGCGTTAGAGCCTACTGTGCGTTCTCATAGTATCGTTCTTGAATACGGGTGTATGCAACTAATAAAGTGCACCCTTAGCTAAGGTTACCCGTTAGCTATTTTACGGAACGCATAGTGTAGGCGAATTCATAATCTCGATATAATATAACATTGTTGTTGTTGCCTGTTGCGTATTTCTGTTAAGTTTAATAAAAAATAGTGTTATGGTGACGAGGAATTAGACGAATTGATATTTATTTATAATTAAAAATATATACCTATAACTTTATTTTTGTTTTGCTGAAGTTTTCCGGAACAGGAAGAACGATGTACTTAATTGCCATTTTATTTATTTTATTTTATTTCAGTTATATCCGGGGATGTCATTTCCTGTTTAATTTATTTTTATTATTTTATATTTTACCCATTTTTTCCAGAGATGGCATTTTTTATTTCATTCAGTTATTTTACTTTTAATTATTTTATTTTCATTTTATATGGAGATGTAATTTCCATTAGGTACCTGGTATTTTTATTTATTTTATTTCCATTTTATCCGGAGATGTAATTTCCATTTTATATTATTTATTTTATTTTAAATCCATTTTATTCGAAGATATTATTTCCATATTCTTCTTTTATTCATATATTATATTCATATTCTCATATTCAAAAACTGTAGCAGGTACCTAAAAAATTTTACTGCAAGGAGCGCACGCAACAAAACCCAAGTTTCAAAAATCAACACATGTTTAAATGACTACCTGAAGCTAGCCCCGGAACCGACCAATCAAAATGCCGAATTCGTCCCTAGCTCATAGTCTTCTCTGCGCCCCGCAAGGGGCGCGAGGAAACGGGCTCGGGGGTTGGGCCCCCTTTCCCGTGGTGTCAGATCGCGACCCATATAAATATGGGTCGGTAATTTGGTTTGGGTCGTTGACCCTGTGGTGGGTGAAATTTTTCTAGGCCGCGGGATTGCTCCGCGGCAGCGTGTGTTGTTGTTGTGTGTCTGTAGGGGCGCCTGAAGTGCTTCACGCTGCCCGAGCGACCAGACCCCCGTTAGGTGAGACCCCCAGTTCCCTGGGGGAGGCCCGACGAGGGTCGATCAGCTACGAGGGCAGCGGCTTGTTTGGCGCCCGCCTACAGATATGATGATTGACTCGTGGCTCGTTGCGCTCTCAGATCTAGCCGATCACGCCACAGGCCACGTGACGAATTGTGTGTTTGAGCGATATTGAGGTGTGGGTACATCGCTCTATGAGTATACACTTTCATACGCTCACCCGCCCGTGAGACGTAATCGGTGTACGTCAGTGTTTACTTTAGCATGTAAAGTAGTGCATGTGTGTGCTACGCATATTGCGCCTAAGTGAAACCTAGTAGCAATATGCGCAGTGGATGCGAGTTTCGTTGTGGAGTCATTTTGTATGAGCAGACCACGTGTAACGTGATTATGGTCTGCTCAAGAGTCAATCCGGTGGTGGGGCGATCACGTCCGCAATCAGGTCGCGCGGGAAGCGCTTGGCGTCAGGGGGGCGCGCGTGCCAAGGTGCCAGGCCCTTAATGTGGGCCCAGGCGGAGACGTCGGCGCGCGCGAACATTTTCTTCGCCATCGCTGCGGTGAAGTCCTCGATACTCTCTACGCGCAGGTCCCTGTGGATCACAGTGTTCCTCACGAAGCGAGGGGCTTTTGTTATTTGGCGCAGCGTGATGTTCTGCTGCGCTCGAAGCTTTCGGCGGTGTATCTCGCTCGTGAGGGCGAGCCAGGCTGGGGAAGCGTAAGTCAGCTGGGGCCGGATGTACGTTTTGTACACACCCAGCTTGACTCGTAATGGGAGGCGCGAAGAGAGCACGGGGCGAAGCTGGTAGCGGGTCGATCGCACCCGCGCGACCGTGTTTTGGACGTGTTTCGCCATGCTGAGCCTGCTGTCGAGCGTGACCCCCAGGTATTTAGCCGTGGAGGCCCACTCGATGCTGGTATCCTGTAATTTAAGGTTGGATGGGTTGGGACGACCCCTGGTCGTCACTATCATCGCCTGCGTCTTACATACGTTTACCGACAGTCTCCACTTGCTGAGCCAGTCGGGAAGGTCGTCCAGGGCGCGCTGCATTTTGACCGCCGCGTGGTTGACGTTCATAGACGTCGTGATGTACGCGGCGTCGTCAGCATACAGCGCGAGTGTCGATGTGTGCGTGGCGGGAATGTCGTCAGTGTAAACGGAGTATAACGCAGGCGAGATGCAACTCCCCTGCGGTACCCCGGCGGCGACGGGGCGAGCGCTGGAGAGTTGGTTCTCCACCGCAACCTTAATTGTCCGATCCTGTAGGAAGGAGGAGACCACCCGTACTATGCGGCGGGGCGTCGTTGTCAGGGACAGTTTGTAGAGCAGACCGGTGTGCCAGACTCTATCGAACGCCTTCTCCATGTCGAGGAATACTGCAACGGCGTATTCCCGCTTGTTCACGGCCGCTGTCAGGAGGTGCAGTACCCTCGACAGCTGGAGCGTCGTGCTATGTTCAGCGCGGAACCCGAATTGCTCTGGTCTCGGTGTGACGTGTGGCGTCATGTGTCGCAACAGGAGTGCTTCGAACACCTTGGAGGTGGTCGGCAGGAGGGTGATCGGCCGATAGCCCTCTGGCTTCCTAGGGTTTTTCCCGGGCTTGGGGATCATCACGACTCTCCCCACCTTCCACGCTTGTGGAAAGTTCCCGGTGCGGAGAATGCCGGTGTATAGCCGCGCGAGCGCGGCCACCGTGCGTGGCGGTAGGTGGCGTAGTGCGGCGTTGCTGATTTCATCCACACCGGGTGCCTTCTTTGGCTTGGTGCGGAGAATCGCGCGTCGCACCTGGCCCGGGGAGATGAAAATGGGTTCTTCCTCGGGAGCTATCGGCGTGTTGAAGTACTCTCCAAGGCGTTGCTCGACTGTTGCGACATGTGCAATGTCGTTGGTCGGGTTCGGCGTGAATTGTCGCTCCAGGTGAGAGGCGAAGATCTCTGCCCGGTCTGCTGCAGTGTATCTTAACGCCCCGTCGCTGTTGAGCATCGGTCTCACCGGAGCTGGGGTATTCTTAAGATGCCGGCACACACGGTGTACCGACATCCAGTCGCTCTCTGCTTCGATAAAGTTCTCCCAGCTCTCGGTGGTGTGGTCCTGTAGTTCGGCCTTCACCTTTTCCGTGAGTCGGTTGAGCTGGGTTTTCAGTGCTGGATCTCGTGTTGTTTGCCACCGCCTGCGTAGTTCCCTCTTCGCGGCGATCTTGCGCGTGAGGTGTGCGGGGAGCGTCGTGTAGCGCCCCTGTGGTGCAGGGGTAGTGTCAGTCGCCACTTGGAGGGCGTTTTTCATGCTGGCGGTGAGCTCGTTCGCCAGCTCATCGACATCAGCGGTATTTGTGATAGGCCGAGTGGGCGTGGTGGTCTCCAGCTTCGCCGTAAAGGCTGTCCAGTCCGTATGGCGACGTGGCGTAGGACGAGCATAGCGGGTGGTGTGCCCTGTGAGGGTGACGAGTACTGGCTGATGGTCAGACAGTAGCTCGTCATCCAGCGTCTCTTGCGCGATCTGGCAAAGCAGCCCGCGGTGTACGACAATGTCCAGAACATCCGGTGTGTGTTGCTGGTTTTGTGGGTATCGTGTGGGCATCTCGGGTCCGAACACTT
The DNA here is from genome assembly GCA_949699075.1 of Asteroscopus sphinx. Classification (NCBI taxonomy): domain Eukaryota; kingdom Metazoa; phylum Arthropoda; class Insecta; order Lepidoptera; family Noctuidae; genus Asteroscopus; species Asteroscopus sphinx. Next base: position 2,605,444 of record OX453006.1, read on the forward strand.
CGTAGCCGCGGGTGTCCGCGTCATTGAAGAGTTGTCTTCCGTCTCTGTTGGTTGCGTGTGAGTTCCACGCCGGGTGCTTACAATTTAAGTCACCGGCAATGATGGTTGGGTGGGGTGTTGCTAGTAATGCGTGTACGTCGGCGATTTGCAGCGTGTTTTGTGGCGGTTTGTAGGCCGCGTACACGCACAAATCACTGCCGGCGACATGGAGTTGGACACCCAGCGCGTACATGCTCTGGAGTTGTGGTATAGGTAGCTCTTGGTGGACAACTCTTCTCTTGACAATGACCGCCAGACCGCGGTATGCTGCGGTAGCCGCTTGCTCATCCTTCCTATAAACGAGATAACCCGGGAATCGCAGCGGGATTTCAGGACTCAGTTTCGTCTCGCTTATAAGCGCCACGTCGATGTCCTGTTCCTGTAAGAGTGGGCGGAGGAGGGCGACCTTTTTCCTGAGGCCGCCGGCGATTCGTCCCTATGCGATCACTGAGTGAAGAAATACTTAAGTATTGTTTATGAAACGAGTCTATGGACATCTCCGACACAGTGAGAAATCAGACACTTTGCAGTGAGAACGAATACACTTACATAAGGGTTGTTCTTGAATACGGGTGTGAGTCTCTTGTTGTTGTCGTTGTATTTCAAATCTAAACGTAAAGCAACAAGGCCTGTATTTCATTAGAGTCTGATCACGCTAACTCTGCAGTGGAATTATGGCAACATCTTAAACAATAACTATCAAAATCTTTGTAATTATCATATTATTCCAAAGCAGAGTTAAATTTACTGCTCTGTACTTACTTAGTCTGACAAAACTAACTCTACATTGGAATAATAAGATCATTACAGAGATTTTGATACTTACTGTTTAAGGTGTTGCCATATTTCCATTGCAGAGTTAACGTGGTCAGAATAGTGTTTACAAAAGTTTTTAGTCGGCGTTAGATTACTCCTTTCTGCGATAACGAATATTATCTGACTGAATCAAGGTTCAGTTGAAAACCAGCGACAGGCACTAGTTGCCTGGCATTTATGCTACTGGACCTATTTGGCATAGCCGCTAGACACACAGCATCTATGAACCGTTTTGTATATTTGATTGTGTTCCTGTTGAATTATGTCTGTGTGTGTGCTTTGTGTCAAATGAATGTTTCTTTCTTTCTTTTCTTAACTTATACAAGGGGTATCACTGAATTCACTTTACAACACTACCAATACTACATCATGCATTTTACATAATATCTTGACGTAAAAAATACAAGTCAATCCGTTCCAAACTGTCTTACTCGTGTGACAGATTAGTCTACATTTGAATAATAATTTTATATTTACATTGGCAACATTCTTTGCATCATGTTGTTTAGTAGTGGTCCAATTAGGTAGCTGTAGGAAGTCAAAAAATATTAATATCTAGGACCTTTTGGCAAACTATATCACCCAACTATCTGCGGACATTTAAGTCTATAGTCTTCGGGGCCTCGAAGGGCCGTATTACAGATCGTTTTCTTCAAGTACAGTTCAAACTTCAATCACCTGATCACTACTTAAGGATAGAATAGTTACTTGAGCATCGGTCTTATTCCAATACGGTAATTATAAACTTTAATTCAACAACATAACATACGAATTTGACCTTAAATAGAATATAAATCTCTACTCAAGCGTAGTCTGGACCACACTAAAGTGATAACAGATAGAATCTCTACTCAAATACCGAAACAGGTAACAGTATAAAGTAAAGCTAAACTCAGTTGAACTGTGATCAATAAATCTCTGCTTGAGGCATGTTCTAAATCCCAACTCAAAACTAGTTTTAAACAGTGATCAACGCTTGAGGAACATTCTGTAATACGGGCCTAAGAGTCTTACATAACTCTTCGTCTTCCCGGCCGAAACGTATCCATAAGTTAAACGTTTCCTCACGTGATAAAAAGGTGAATAACCACGTTACGGTGATCAATATCGACTCAATACCCACATGACTAAAAGTAAAGAATTGAAATGTGAACTTTATATCGTGTTATGTACAGTACATTTTAGCTTGCTGACCGTTCAGTTTCAGTCGACCTTTCAGCTGTCAGCTCATACTGTCGAAAGTATGGATGTTTGTCTATTTATTCGGATGAAATTTGGCACACAGATAGTTAACGATTAACGACGGACTAATTTGGGCTATTTTTGGAACGAAGTTTCTTATGGGGGCTTGCGTTAGGTCTAATTCGGGAGAAAATGTAGCGTCACGTCACGCTATGATTTCCGTTATACCCATTGAATATACGGACATAGAGTTGTCAGCTGACCACACCTTTAAGCGCCATCTGGTTGGTAACGTCAAAGTTACAGCTTACTATTATATAAAACAAACAAGAAGCCATGTTTTACTGGGGATCGAACTTGGGCCCTGTGGTATCTTATTCCGACACATGATGTTTCCTGCCATCTATGATTGTAATATAGTTCATTAATTTAGCATAATAATAAACCGATCGACAAAATGTAAATTTTAAGAATAACTTCATTCCTGTCGACCCACACGTTTTTTTCTCGAGGGATACGCGATAACGTACATCTGTGGGAAAATGAATTATACGTGGGCGAAGCCGCGGGCTTATACTAGTATTAAATAAAAGTTTGATTTATTTACGTCAGCGCTGAGCTTCGCATCCTGTTGTATGGCAGCGGTCCAGTTGGGGAGCGACTGCAAGAATCTCACTATGTCGTCATCTGCCAACCACCGTTGAGCTCTTGGTGGACCTATTTAAAAATAAAAAGAATTGAGTTGACTGTATGATATGATACAGCCAGACAGCAGACAGCTGACTGCCCCGTTGGTCTAGAGGTCGCAAGCGCGACTGCTGAGCGTGGGGTCCTGGGTTGGATTCCCGGGTCGGGCAAAGTGGTATTGGGTTTTTCCATTAGGAAATTCTCAGTAGCAGCCCGGAGTATGGATTTGTGCCCGGTTAGTCGCAATAGGCTCGCCCCCTATTACATGGGACTATAACATAACTGGCGAAATGTGGGTGTACATACACCTCTGCCTACCCCTTCGGGGAAATACAGACGTGATGTTATGTTGTATGATATGAAATTATTAATAAACGGAGTCAGTTTTTGCTAAGAATAAGCTAATAAGTTTTTTAATAAATAGATATACAACTTGATCAGAAATGCGTGGTCATATTTGAAGAGTTCATCTAGATAAAGTTATCGAATAACTTTTACTACGAGGACAACCCTGAAAGAGCGAAAAATAACTCAGCTGCGCCATACATTTTGCCGAGGGACATCTATGATTTTGTAGGGAACAGCTCTTTTTTTGCGATATCAGGGTTGGTCGCATAGTTAAAGTTGTGCTATGCTATGCCTTGAATGAGCTTTCCAAATATGATTACGCATTTCTGATACACGTTGTATATTAGTGATTAAGTTTTGTTGTTGTTGTTTAATCATTTACAGTACTAACCTTGTGCAGTAGTAGGGTACATGCCGCCGCACGTGCCGCAGTACAGTACTAACCTTGTGCAGTAGTAGGGCACATGCCGCCGCACGTGCCGCAGTACAGTACTAACCTTGTGCAGTAGTAGGTCACATGCCGCCGCACGTGCCGCATTACAGTACTAACCTTGTGCAGTAGTAGGGCACATGCCGCCGCACGTGCCGCAGTACAGTACTAACCTTGTGCAGTAGTAGGTCACATGCCGCCGCACGTGCCGCAGTACAGTACTAACCTTGTGCAGTTGTAGGACACATGCCGCCGCACGTGCCGCAGTACAGTACTAACCTTGTGCAGTAGTAGGGCACATGCCACCGCACGTGCCGCAGTACAGTACTAACCTTGTGCAGTAGTAGGGCACATGCCACCGCACGTGCCGCAGTACAGTACTAACCTTGTGCAGTAGTAGGGCACATGCCACCGCACGTGCCGCAGTACAGTACTAACCTTGTGCAGTAGTAGGGCACATGCCACCGCACGTGCCGCAGTACAGTACTAACCTTGTGTAGTAGTAGGGCACATGCCACCGCACGTGCCGCAGTACAGTACTAACCTTGTGCAGTAGTAGGGCACATGCCACCGCACGTGCCGCAGTACAGTACTAACCTTGTGTAGTAGTAGGGCACATGCCACCACACGTGCCGCAGTACAGTACTAACCTTGTGTAGTAGTAGGGCACATGCCACCGCACGTGCCGCAGTGCAGTACTAACCTTGTGTAGTAGTAGGGCACATGCCACCGCACGTGCCGCAGTACAGTACTAACCTTGTGTAGTAGTAGGGCACATGCCACCGCACGTGCCGCAGTGCAGTACTAACCTTGTGTAGTAGTAGGGCACATGCCACCGCACGTGCCGCAGTACAGTGCTAACCTTGTGCAGTAGTAAGGCACATGCTGCCGCACGTGCCGCAGTACAGTACTACTAACCTTGTGCAGTAGTAGGGCACATGCTGCCGCACGTGCCGCAGTACAGTACTACTAACCTTGTGCAATAGTAGGGCACATGCTGCCGCACGTGCCGCAGTACAGTACTACTAACCTTGTGCAGTAGTAGGACACATGCTGCCGCACGTGCCGCAGTACAGTACTACTAACCTTGTGCAGTAGTAGGGCACAGGCGCGCGTGCGCAGCTCTGCAGTGCGTGGCCAGCGCGGCCAGCGCGGCGGCAGTGGCGCGCAGGGCCCCGGCGCCGCCGCACGTGCCGCAGTACAGTACTACTAACCTTGTGCAGTAGTAGGGCACATGCTGCCGCACGTGCCGCAGTACAGTACTACTAACCTTGTGCAGTAGTAGGGCACAGGCGCGCGTGCGCAGCTCTGCAGTGCGTGGCCAGCGCGGCCAGCGCGGCGGCAGTGGCGCGCAGGGCCCCGGCGCCGCCGCACGTGCCGCAGTACAGTACTACTAACCTTGTGCAGTAGTAGGGCACATGCTGCCGCACGTGCCGCAGTACAGTACTACTAACCTTGTGCAGTAGTAGGGCACAGGCGCGCGTGCGCAGCTCTGCAGTGCGTGGCCAGCGCGGCCAGCGCGGCGGCAGTGGCGCGCAGGGCCTCGGCGCCGCCGCACGTGCCGCAGTACAGTACTACTAACCTTGTGCAGTAGTAGGGCACAGGCGCGCGTGCGCAGCTCTGCAGTGCGTGGCCAGCGCGGCCAGCGCGGCGGCAGTGGCGCGCAGGGCCTCGGCGCCGCCGCACGTGCCGCAGTACAGTACTACTAACCTTGTGCAGTAGTAGGGCACATGCTGCCGCACGTGCCGCAGTACAGTACTACTAACCTTGTGCAGTAGTAGGGCACAGGCGCGCGTGCGCAGCTCTGCAGTGCGTGGCCAGCGCGGCCAGCGCGGCGGCAGTGGCGCGCAGGGCCTCGGCGCCGCCGCACGTGCCGCAGTACAGTACTACTAACCTTGTGCAGTAGTAGGGCACATGCTGCCGCACGTGCCGCAGTACAGTACTACTAACCTTGTGCAGTAGTAGGGCACAGGCGCGCGTGCGCAGCTCTGCAGTGCGTGGCCAGCGCGGCCAGCGCGGCGGCAGTGGCGCGCAGGGCCTCGGCGCCGCCGCACGTGCCGCAGTACAGTACTACTAACCTTGTGCAGTAGTAGGGCACATGCTGCCGCACGTGCCGCAGTACAGTACTACTAACCTTGTGCAGTAGTAGGGCACATGCTGCCGCACGTGCCGCAGTACAGTACTACTAACCTTGTGCAGTAGTAGGGCACAGGCGCGCGTGCGCAGCTCTGCAGTGCGTGGCCAGCGCGGCCAGCGCGGCGGCAGTGGCGCGCAGGGCCTCGGCGCCGCCGCACGTGCCGCAGCGCCGCGCCGCCCGCGCCGCGCCCGCCACGCTGCGCCAGCCACTGCCGCAGCACGTGAAGATTGCGCGGTGGCGAGATCTGGGGTCAGAACATTATAATATAAGTCCTCTAGACGATATTATACAGGGTTATTTGTAAAACATCGTTAACCTCTCAGGACTGTGTTACTAACATCATAATCAACAACTTTTGTTCTATGACTTTTAAAAATTCATCATATTTTAGTTCATCAGATTTTCATACAAAAATAAAAATATTTAAATTGAACGCTCTAAATGTTACGAAGTCCATGCGAAGCAAAAGAAAGCGCGATAGTAAAATAGCGAGGGGAGCGGGGTTAGGGCGTAGGGGGCGCTTGAACTTGACCTATTTACCGGCGGCCCTCAGTCGGTCGGTCGCTTTGATGCGCTTGCGTCGCGGCCGACCTACCTAGTACAGCAAAATACAGAGTTGAAATGTGTTAGATAGGACAACAAAATCATGAAGGTTTGTTTTTGGTAAATGCATTATGTTTTTTAAAAAGTCATAGAACAAAAGTTGTCGTTTATGATGTTAGTAACATAGTCCTGAGAGGTTAACGGTGTTTTAAAAATAACCCTGTATAGGGTAAAATCTTAATGGTAAAGTGACCAGTGGCGACTGTCCCTTAAGTGCACTCATGCGCTGCACTACCAGTTCATAATTATAATTATCATACCTTCAAAGAGAATCACAAAAATATCATTATTAAAATCAATAACAAGACAACAAAAACATCAAAACAACTTTTCTTAATTTAAAAGTGAATTAAACAATAAAAATAAAATAAAAAAAACCCGCCGAATACATAACCTTCTCCTTTTTTTGAAGTCGGTTAAAAAGCAATGGTTGTGTGGATTTCTTTTTGTTAAAGTATTTACAATACAAAATACAAATTTTGTATTGCAAATAAAACAATACAGTGCACCACCGGTTCTCAGAGCCAGCAGCCGCCACTGATGATGACTGAAACGATTTCGCATTTTTCATGGCGATATGACACGCAAAACAAAGAAGCCAAGCTAGAACAATAAGATGACAACTGAAGAGGAAATATCCAACCATTCAGATTTATTTCCTCTTGTTAAATAGTTGTCCCAATCGCTGCTGTTTCCACTGTATTTCGTAATAACAAAAGCAGGAAAAAACTAACAGCAACTTTTTAATGCCATACATACCCAGACTTAATGTTAGTAGCTGGCGGCGGTCCCCTCTCGCGCCAGGCGCTGGGAGCTCTCATCACCTCGTCTATAGTCGCACGGGCTGAAGACGCCAGACGCTCGCTCTCGCCCGACCGCACGTAGTCCGTTATGAATGCGCGGAGAGAACACTCGCCGCCACTGCGGAAGAGAATTAAGAGACATAATGACACAGCTCGAATTCGTCTATCCCGCTCGCACACTAGTGCTTGCTTCATCAGCCGCAGCGAGACTTAGTTTGGGGCCAAGCGGAAGGGGCGGCTGAGTTAGAATGGCACCAATGCGCGATAGTTTAGGTAATATCAGTTGATTATCGGCCAAAAATAATAATTTTGGCCGTATAGTGATAAATTAAACGATGGTAATTGATATTAACAGATATTTATACGTAAAACAAAAAATCACACGCCAATTACATCAAACAGTTGAGAGGGAGAGGGACAGATATTCAAATATTGACAATGACTCTTTGACGTTAATTGTTTATGCCATGTCGACAATGAATACTAGTCTTTTTGCGTTTACCTATTTCAACAATTTCTAACGCTTCTTCCGCATTCGAAACTAAAAGATGTTGATATGTAACCGTGCCATACTTCTAGGGAAAATAATAACAAATGTGCTTAGTCATCTAAAAATATTTAACTCATTCTACGGTTCTTTAGTAACGAAATTTTCACTTAGAAACATAGCGAGAGTTTGAGAATAAATCCCTAACGACTTTGAAAATAATCCACCGGCGTCATTGTCAAAGGGCAGAAAATTCTGCCCATTTTTTTGGTGGTTTCGCACGCATCGTTTTTGAGTCACACGCGACACACGAGGGAATTTCACGGAGGAAGTTACAAATAGATATTTAAATAAAATTGGTATTGATTTTTTTATTGATTCGTGTCCAGTACCCCCCCCCCCCCCTTTGGGGGAGGCCTTTGTCCAGCAGTGGACGTTTTTCGGCTGAAATGATGATGAATGATGTGTCCAGTATCAGTGGTATAGTCACCTCCTTAAATATGGCACGGATACAGATCAACATGTTGTATACTAATACCAGTAAAATTGAGACATTATTATAGCATCGGGCTCACACAAAAAGATAAAGATAAATATTTTTATTTGCAAGAAACATGGTTTTTACAAAGATGTTAGTGGTTTTTGGCAGGTACATCATGTCTCACCGTATGATCGGCATGCAAAATATTATTTATTAAATGGATAGTTGTGACGTCAAACCAAAGACCAGTAAACCTAAAGATGCCGCACAAACAAAATTTTGCATGAGATCGCAATCGTAAAATGTTGGCGGGAAACAGAGATTGGATGACGCGTTATGATTGGTAAGCTCAAAATTTTTGGTGGTATGATTGGTGCCGCTCACTGACGGAGTGATGTAACGATTGGCGGCGAGGCGAATGTTACGTTATGCATACAGAGATAAAACAAAGCTTACTTGTTTTTTATGACATAGGAGGACAAACGAGCATGCGGGTAACCTGATGGTAAGCAATCTCCGCCGCCCATGGACATCCGTAACACCAGGGGAGTTGCCGACCTTTTAAAAAGACGTATGCTCTTTTCTTGAAGGCTCCCAAATCGAATTTGTTCGGGAAAACCGCTGACGGAAGTTGGTTCCACAGTTTTGCTGTACGAGGCTAAAAATGGCGTGTGAAACGTACTTACCCAGTAACAGGCTCAATGTGGGCACACAGTGGATGTAAGGCAGGTAGCACAGCGTGCAAGTGTGCGGGGTCCGGACGACACACTAACGGGTAGTTGTGACGACGCGCTGACAGACTGGGCGATACAGCTGGTGGACCTAGACGTAGAAATAAAAACATTTTGAATCAGTAGACGGTGACGGATTCAGGTGTATCCGTAAAATCCGGAATCCAGACATGAACTTAGTTTGGCGAACCGAATTGCGGTACCATTTAGGCAACAGCCTAGGTGGTATTGAAGTTGTTATGGGCAAAGCTAACCGCTTAACATCAGGTGGGCCTTTAGCTCGTTTTGCCATCCTAACTATAAAAAAATAAACTTGAGTCACTGCAGCTTTCTGTTGGAATTTTTATTATATCTCAACATCTTCAAAGTTTTATTTATTAGTTGCAGAATGCATTTCGTGCAGATGTAGTTGATGTTTTGGCAAGGTGGATTTTTATGGGCTTTTCGTCGTAGAGATTTCTTGGTGGATTATTCATTCGGATGGAGAAGTTTAAAGAGTTAGATAGGTTTCATTTTTGGGATAGCTGAAGTTTGTCTTACATGAAAGTTTGAAAGACTTGGTCCGTCTTATCTGCGGCTTCCTCCTCGCGAAGTATTCAGCGAGTCGAAATTCCGTAGCGTAGTGTCGGTGACAGCTAAAACGACTGATCGTTAAGCTGCTGAACCAGAGAGCTTGAACAACTTGGTCCGTCGTCTCTGCGGCCTCTTCCTCGCGAAGTAGTCCGCAAGTCGTAGCTCAGCAGTGTCTATGACAACTGAACCGACTGACCGTTAAGCTGCTAAACCTTACATCTTACCAGAAAGTTTAAACAACTTGGTCCGTCGTCTCTGCGGCCGCTTCCTCGCGAAGTAGTCCGCAAGTCGTAGCTCAGCAGTGTCTATGACAACTGAACCGACCGCGCGTTGAGCAGCTAAATTCACGCTTTCAATCTCAAGGTATTCCGTTAGTAGGAGTTGTAGCTGAAAAAGAGCATGGACAAAACAAATGAAATTATGATCAATCTTTAGCAAAACAAAAAACAGCATAGTAGAGTGATGTGCATAGAACGGAATGTCAGTTTAAGGTGACTGCATTGACCATACACCCCATAGACGTCTCATAACAGGCGACCGATGACTGTTAGTGAAATTTCTAATCCCTTTTACCTCAAAGAACGATTCGAGTTCCTAAGTGATACGCATACGAGGTCCCTTAGATCATCAGATAACTTAAGGTTGAAAATGCCAACTCATTCCACAAACTTCCTCGATAAGTCCTTTACTGTGCAGGCTATTCGTTTGTGGAATGAGTTACCTGTAGGGATTAAACATGCACATTCACTACCTATTTTTAAGCGATTAGTTAAGGAGCATTATCTGTCCCAGTAATGACATGAGTATGTTGTTGTCCTATATTCATTTGGTATATATATATATAGCTATATTTATTTATTGTAATCGTGTGTAAGTTTATGATGTTATAGAGGATAATACATGTATGTATATTTTGGCAATTTTTTTTTTTTTTTTTACTAGCTAAGTTAGTTAGTTTTAATTTAGTTTAATTAGTTAAGTGCACCGGTAACTACCCTTTGTCTCTTCCATGACATTCCAGTCCATTCAATGGTTGTCTGGAAGAGATCGCCGTGGAGCGATAAGACTGCCAGTTGTACACTAGCGCATAAGTAGTTATTTAAGAAATTAATATAATCTTGCTGTGCAATAAAGAGGATTTGTATTGTATTGTATTGTATTTCACTGTTGTAGGTCGCCACTATTCGCTACTTGAAAAATTCAAATCAGTTTCGACCACTTACGTGAGCCGTCAAAACTTCCGCGTTAGTGATTAGCCAATAGCGGCCTTGGTAGGACCAATCGGATTGCAATCGTATTGCCTCTGTAACCTTGGGAATTTGCATTAGGTAGGTAATTAGGGTAATTTAAACTACTATGAGGTTCAATATTCTTGTTTCCTAAGCTTTGGGTAAATACAGGAGTAAGGTACACTGGCCTGACGTATTGAGGTCGGTTCGAAATCTGAACTGCCAACAAATCTTCCGGTCAACTCCTGGCGTCGGAAGTGAACAGCCTAGTGGGGTCCAACAGCAGCAGTAGCAACAGCGAAACTAAAGCTGTGAGTAAGCAGTGATCCCCAGCGGAATCACTAGCACAACACTCTTTAAATAATAAGAATTCGTTATATTTGAAAATTGAGATCGAGTGACACAGGCGCGCGTCCAATCGATAACAGTGGTATCAATGAGAAGTTCCACTACTACGACCCAGACCTATCTTTTCATATGATATTGATTTGAATTTTTCAATAGCTTCACTAGCGGCGTCCTTTTGAGTACAATCAAGTTCAGCGTAAGAGTGCAGGACCGACTCACTTAAAGTAGAAAACCGCAGTAGAAACAGGATCAGGCTGATTACGGTCAGCTTAATCCTGTTTGTATACCCGCATGTGTATTGGCAGTGCTATCACAAGCACAATCAATAGTTCGCAGTTTTCCATTTTAATTTTACTAAAATTACAATAACAAATTCCTTTTTTCTTCAAAAATACTAATCAAACATACCACTTGTTGCACCGCGCTCCAGTAATGTTGTTCGGTATGTAGACAGTCAGGCAAGCGATACTTTTGTAACGAAGCTCTCCATAGTTGTAGAAGTCTGAAATCACACGAAAACTAGAAGCAAAGAGAGAAAGAAAAAAAAAAAATTCAATTCGTTCGAAGCCAGTGAAAGGTCTCGCTGCCTATCGCTGTAACACCTTCACAAATCTATTTCTTGCCACCCCATTCATACATCCACACAATATCTCACTTTTAAATATTTGTAGCGCAAGCTCTAAACTCTTCACCGAGACTGGTAACAAGCCTCGCGAGCGGTCTTCCCGTCTCCGTCACACATTCACTGATTTTATATCTTTCTCTGTCCTACTCACAAAACACAATTAGTCAATTACATGATCTGCCTTCTATTCCTCGTGGCGACACGCTCTAAACTCTTCACCGAAACTGGTAATTCAACAACGTCGCAAGTGACTCTGTCACTCCTTCGATGTCAGGTATCTCGCTGTCCTTTTCACACATACATCTTACGTTTTATTCTTTGTAGCGCACGCTCTTCACTCTCAACAACTCTTCACCTAGACTAGTAATTAGCATTATAAGCGGTCGCCAGTGGCGTGCATTGGTTTTCGGCCTAGGTAGGCAGTCACTAAGCAGACGGAGCAAGTTACTAGTGTAAAATTATTAAAAAATCTGATACTTACCTACACACATTTCATACAAAACAGACACGAAAACAACATTGTTTCAACAACGAAGTTTAAAAGTAAGAGACACTAGCAAAAGACTATTAAATTTGAATGACGGCACCCAGTTACAGTTGTATTAACGTGTAATAGTCATAACATTTTACCTTTTCTTGAGTCAAATACAGATTTTGGTGTGTTTGTCTACTGAAATGCACTTTTTTGTTTTGTCAACAAACGAAAACTGATTGAATGGGTTTCTCGTAATTTCTCTAAGCATAGTCTTCCCCACAAGCCGAGCACTCTAATTTATCCATGTTTACATCAATATTTTTACAAAAAACTTCACAATTCACAATAAAACGAACTAATTATTACACGATTTATACAATTCGTCACGCATATGTCAAGTACTGTCAAGTGTCAACAGCCAATTAGAGTTGGGCCATAGTAAATCTATGAGTTGGGCGTTATTTAACGTCGGTTTGAGAAAATATTTACGAGGGTGATAATCGAATACGTATTACGTTGGCATAGTAATGTAACGATTATTTTACGTACAAAGTTACACAATAGATTTTCGGAGCACGAAAACAATAGATTTTCTACAATTAATATACACTATTTGTTATAACATTAGTTATTAACGTTATAACTCTATTTATCTTTATTTTGTTATGAGCGTATATTGAGCTTCATTATTTTACGATGAATGTGTAGCAATGTACAAACAATCATCAAAATAATAATAAATATTGTAATCTTTTTATTCGACCGTTCGAATACCATTTACAAATTATAAATGTGAACACTTAAATGCAATAATTTCAATAAAACAATAATTATCTTTATTTCGCCGCTATTTTTCAAATGTTGGGTTTAGTTTTATTATAACGATCACTTTGTATGGAAATATCTAGTTACAAAATAATAGGATTCAAAACTACTAACGCATAACAGTTACGTGTAAAAAACGTTACGGACAACCCACGACTATTGCCACTAGGGCTACGTTCAGTTATGTCACCTGCGACGTTTTCAGAAGTAGGTGACGCTTGATAAGACGGCTAAATTGCGAAATGTCAAATGTTAGTTATTTACGCATAGCCATATCGTGATTCATTTTTTTGTCGTATGACTTCGGGTATTAGCCTAAAGTAGTGTGTGTGTATAATAGTGTATATGGTTACCAAAAAGGTTTGATTGTGTGTGTGAACGTGACAGGCAATCGTGCGAACGCACATTGCACATTGAGGTACGTTTTGCATTGAATTCATACATTATTATTGATTATCATTGTTAATTGTTTTTATTTTAATACGCTTATTAATTGATTTAGTAATAGTTAATATTAAATTCTAACGAGGTAGGCATTGCTTATTTGCCTATATAGAATGCACGCCACTGGCGGTCGCCCTGTCTCTGTCACTCTTTCAGTCTTCTATCATTGTCTCCTTTTCACATCACATAACCTACCTTTTATTCCTCGTAGCGCACGCTCGGAACTCTTCACCGAGACTGGTAACGAGTCTCGCAAGCGGTCTTCCCGTCTCTGTCATTCCTTCGCTATCCGGTATCTCGCCATCCTCGTCTACATCTGCATCGGCTTCAACTTCTCCCTCTTCGATGATGCGACGGGATACGGAGTCTATTACTTCTAATAACTCGTTTTGAATCTGGACTTTGAATTTCTGGAATAGACAAAGTAAGTACTCCTATATGGTAATTTCACGCCAAGTGTCTTCTTTCTCTTTATTTCTCTTAGCCTCTTTATTTTATTGTAATGAGTGGGATGTTTAGAGCCCCAAAATATATAATAATCCTTATACCTCCAACAGCAGTAAGATCCAAAAAAAAATCGTGGTCATCTATTTGGCTCCACAATCCGCGAGACTCAGACTGAGCGTTACAAAAAAATTACAACACGTGGTTCGGGGATAAACTGGTATCGACATTCAAGCTGAGCCGCTCGGTTCAAGCAAACCGGTATTAATATGCAAGATGAGCCGATACGTCAAAACTATCATAACCTACCTCGGTAGCCTCTTTCAGCTGTTCCAACACGCCAAGAGCCTCCAGCGATATCATGACAGTAGTCTCAAAGGTTTTGTCTTCTTCAGACAGAGACGCTTCGAACTCCGGAGTAACTTCTTGTAAGTACGCGTCTGTAACTTCCTCGCTCTTCGTTAGCTCTGAAAGGTAGGTGTTGTTAGTATGTAAAGAAGCATAGAAAATAATGACATTACGAGTAGAAAAAGTTCAGCATTTTTTTCATTGTACACAGATAGTTTCGTAAGCTAAGTGTGATGGGACTGCAAATAAACGAATACTGAAGCTATAAGTACTAAGAACCGTATTACAGAACGTTCCTCAAGTAAAGTTAGATCTTCAATCACCTGATCACTACTTAAGGATAGAATCGTTACTCGAGCATAAGTCTTATTCCAATACGGTAATTATAAACTTCAATTCAACACATAGACCAGTAAGCCTCTAGACGCCGGTTAGCTGGACACCCCCGGTCACAACGCATATGCTCTACCACTGCATATCATACGTCCCTCCGCCAATCGGAACGTCACTCAGTCAGCGAGCGGCACCAATCATAAGGAATCATACCACCGAACTTTTGAGCCGGCCAATTATAACGCGCCGTCCGCCCCCCGACCCCACCAACGTTTTACGACTGCGTCCGAATACAAAACTTTGTTTATGCGGAGTCTTGAAGCTTACTGGTCTGTGATTCAACAACATAGCACACGAATTTAACCTGATAGGCAAGAAATCTCTACTCAAGCGCGGTCTCGTGGTGGTACACTTGAACTTGAGTGAAGATCAAATCTCTGCTCAAATACCGAAACAGGTGACAGTATAAAATAAAACTAAACTCAGCTGAAATGTGATCAATGAATCTATGCTTGAGGAATGTTCTAAAATTAAATCCCAACTCAAAACTAGTTTTAACAGCGATCAACACTTAAGGGGAATGTAGTAGCAAAGTAGCGCCCCCATCAGTAAAAAAAAATATTACTCACTAACTGCATCATTTATCAAAAATCCTTTTTTAATAATTGAAGTACAGGTACTGTAGTTTAATTAGAAACTATTAACTCGAAAAAATTATAGTTCGCTGTAGTTGTAGATACAAGATATGCGAAAAACGGCAACTTTTGGGACTTTTGGGGGCGCCACTTGGCTACTACATTCCCCTGCAGGAACGTTCTGTAATACGGGCCTCATTTGAAAAGGTAATTGAGAAGATCGCACTTCGAATTTCAAGGCGGTAACCAAGACATGGTAAAGGCGTGAGTTGGTCAAAGGAACCAATATACAATTTTACACCTATAATAACCATATATACCTATTCTACTTGTTCTTTGTTTCCCTCTACCCCTACGTACAAATCTCGTCAGGTACGTCTTGAATTGAGAGATGGTTTTATGGTTATTGATATTTAGTTTAATTATTTATTAGCGTGAATATTGATACATAAGATGGTACAGTACGCGTAATATAACTATGCCGCTGTGGCTGCGCAGTAATCAATTTTGCAACCAAAACAGTAGCGTGCATGCGTGGCGATGGCGGCAAGACTCTGATAGGTTGATCAGTGGTTGATCATGTGAGTGGCAAAATGGCGGACGACCGCATATTCTCGCTGTCTCAGTCGTTCATTAATGTCCGATGCATCCTTATGTCCTACTAACACTTATTACGCGACTGTACAGTCTAACAAAGCCATTAGTATCCAGGGTCACCAGATATAGATGAAGATTTCTCAGGAAGTTATTATAGAACGGTTTGATTAGGGTTTTTTATAAATACAGTTTAACTTTGTCCGTTATTAAAATGATATTTCACTCGAAAACATCAATAATCTTCAGAGAAAACTTCAGTTATATCTTGTCACGTCGTGGCCAGTGTTGGGTAGCTCAGGCAGGAGACTCGCAGGGTCGAAGGTTCGGTGGCTTGACACACGGTGACACACGGAAGTAGGAACTTGGAGAACAGGAACGACAGGAACTAGTGGTACAGGAACTGCAGGAACTAGTGGTATGGAGGTATGGAACTCCTCTGAGGTATGAGGGCACAGAGGGCCAGTAGTACGGAGGGCCGGAGGAGTGGTAGGTCAACTCCGACTATAAAACAATTGAGCTGCTGCTATGTCCATGCAGCTAGCTCGGGCTGGATTCAGGATTCAGGTAGGTAGGTTGGTAGGTATGTAGGTCGGCACAAACACAATAAAACACAAGCAGGAACGTTTCGGAATACTGTATGTTGTAGATTGGATAACACTGATAAAAATATATTGTACTGACGTAAAATAATATAAAAAAAACTGTTATGGACGGACACGTCCATACTCGGCCGAGTCTGCGATATGAGTCTGTGATTTTGATAAAAATAGAAAATTATAGAAGAATTTAAAATTTTGAATTTGGTTAGGTAAAGTTTTATAAAGTGGCCAGTATGACTTGCAAAGCCAAACTCTGTTTTAAACGTTCAGTCACAAAGAAAGTAGCTTAATTGCCCACTGTCATTAAATGTGTAAGTGTGTGTGTGTGTGTGTGTGATATTATAATATATGGCTAAGGTTAGTAGGTCTTACCAGCCAGTAATAGTGCAGTACGTCTTCTCGCCGACACCCGACGCGTCAACGGTGCACGTTCATCTCTATACACGGCCTCGCTAAGCCGACGCACTATTACTTCTACTAGTTCACATTTCTTTAACTGAAAACAAACATAATAATTTCCAAATAAGACTAATTGTTACTATACAAATGGCCAACAAGCTTATCTGGCTAACGGCCAAAATTAATATCCAATCTATCCACGATTTACCCTACTAGAGATAGAAATTTGACATATTTTGTATGGAGCTTATGTCAAATTCCTATCTCTAGTACGGCTAATCGTGGATAGATATGATATTAATTTTGGCCGTAAGTAAACTTCTAAGCGATCCAGCTTTACGATCAGTAGCCCGAGCACAAACAATTTTGACATATCGAAACGTTAATGTTAGCGTTTTTTAAATAAAAAATACAACAGTTCTATTACATTTTGATTTAATTTTATGCATAATGCGCACTTTGTATTATAGAGATAATCAGCGGTTAATCTATTTAAGTTACAAAAAAAATGCATATGTATTCTAACAAATATAGGAGGCATGGAAAGCTGTAGACCACATTTTATTGAACATGATATTCTCACGCTTATATCCCTATATATTTTCGAAATAAGCCTATTTGTGAGGAATAATATGTCACTTTTCTCTTTAAATAAAGACCACTACACCCAGCCACGAAACCTGCGACATCAAAACGACTTGGCATTACCGACTTCCAAATTATCTATTTTTCATTCAGGTCCATATGTAATGTCCATTAAGATATACAATAAATTACCCCAGACATTAAAAGAAATCACCAATAATAATATATTTAAAAATAAATTATATAAATACTTATGCCTAAAGTGCTTTTATACGTTGAAAGAGTTTTTTGATGACAAGAATAACAACTTAAATTCACACTAAGCTACCTATTAATGTTGACATAATTATTGTAAATTTACTCTATGAGTAATACTCCAATAACTTTTTATAAATTGATTAAGATATAATGTTATAAAACTATTATTATAATTAAAATTATTACTTAAATGTTTGATAATAATAATGGCATGTTTATTAATGATTTTATTAGTCTGTAAGTAATTTTATTATTTTGTAGTGCCCTTACAGGGTGCATGTTTGGAACTCAAATATTGTTAACATCTTCTTACAACATGTATGCAATAAACCGGTTGAATTGAATTGAGATATGGCTAAAATCTTCAAGTTAAAAGAATATTATGTCTCCAACGAGTTTTTCAGATCCAAAGTTCACTTACATTTACGTTCCGATACGTCAAAATTGCCAAATATAAATTGCAGTGGGCGGGGCACATTGCTCGCAGAACGAATGGCCGATGGAGCCGTAAAGTTCTGGAGTGACGACCGCGTACTGGAAGGCGCAGCGTGGGGAGGCCCCCCACAAGAAGGACCGAGGACCTGATGAAGGTCGCGGGAACCCGCTGGATGCGGAAAGCACAGAACCCATCGTTGTGGCGATGCTTGGGGGAGGCCTATGTCTAGCAGTGGACGTCTTTCGGCTGAAATGATGATGATGATGACGTCAAAATGGTTCGTGCTACAGGATATCTACATCTACAATGCTAGCAGGCTTACAAAGAGGTCATCAACCTTTTAAAGGAAAGCGGTACCCAAAATAAGAAAGATAAGATAAGATATGCATAGGCTCCACCCTCTTTTGGGAGACCTTTGAACAGTTATAGTGACCTGCAGTTACCTGTAGATGTTGTCTGGTACCGTTGAGCGCATCTACATGCGAGAGTGTTGTGTCTGCGGTGTCGAGAGCTGCCTTCAGTGTAAGTGCGGCGGCCAACACTCGGCCAGCTTGCAGAGATTCGCGAGTTTCTCGCTCTGATACTACTACGCGTTCTCTGTTGATAAAATAATAATTCATTTATTAATACACAAATTTCGTAGCAAATTTTTCTGAAAATTCTTTTATGTCAGACTGTAAGTCCATTTAGTTAGTATACAAATAACTTGGAAACTAATTTTATTACTTACAACTACCAGTGAATAAAATAAATTGAAGAATTACGCCACAGGGACATGTAAGCGTATCCAATGTCCCAGTATGGTGCTGGCCCACCTGTCTGCTATAGTTTTTAGGATGCTAATTAAACTTTCGCGAATTTCACTCATATTGAACTATATTTACGGGACTTTTCGTACAATTAAATCAAAACACAACAAACATTTTGACTAATTGTGCGCGAAAAGTCCAGTAAATATAGTTCAAAATGAATTAAGCATGAGTTTACTGTAATAATCCTGCAGTCCAAACAATAATTTGGAACTAAATAAATCATTACAATCCTGAAGAATTGAGAAAATAGACTATATCTATTATTTGCTCTATGCTATAGCTATAACGCTTGGAAGCTGCAGATCGGCGACGCTAGTGCTCGCCGCACCCCTTGCGCCGGCATGGAGAGTTAGTTGGATCGTAGCCGCCGATTGATGCGTACGTGACCGTGTCGCGCTCCTGGCACTTCTTCAGTTTCGATTAACTCACATACTTATAAACTATTGCTACTGAGACGTTCTCAAACCCTTCTATATTTACACAATCACCTTAGTTGGACTGGAACATTCGGCCGTGCTGAGCTGATCTGCGCCAAGAGCGACTGCGTGGGAGTGAAAGGTTGGTGGTATTCATTTCTTTTACCCTGTGTAGCCTGAGCAAAGATCAGAAACCAGAGTAGCTTACTCCACACTTGGAAAACTATAATTATTCTTTCAGGTCCTTCGAACTATCCTTAAATTTACCAGCCCCTATATCTCATCCCCAACAGTAGTATTGTGCATACGTTTACAACAAAAAGGAAAACAATTAACAATAAACAAACTTAGAAGTATATTGGCAATTTAGTAGTTTCTAACTTACATCTTTTATTGTATAAAATAGACAAAAATATCATTTTTTAATTGTGAACGAAAGAAAAAGAATTTAAATATAGTTCAATATTAGTGAAGTTTGCGAATGTTTCAAAACATCTAAAAATAACATTTATTTTATAAAGTACCTAGTTTTTAAGAGTATGTAGTGTGTAGCCCACAGAACACTTAGTGTAGCCCATGGTATAATAACACCAGGTAGTCTCTTCCCGTGACAGCTAGGTCACGTGATTGCCTCCGTACTACGTCATCAGCCGTGGAGCCAATAGCGGGCTGTTAGCGTGACACTTGTCAGTTTGATGTGCTGCCACTTTGTGAATATAAATTACCCGAGCAAAATGCATTTTTTCATTTACTTTCTTCTATAAAGAATCACTTTTTAACTAGTAATTTAATATAGTTTCCTTTATTAACTATTTAGATGAATAACACGAGATAACAAATAGTTAGGCTAGTTAGGAATTTATTTTATATTCATTATGAACAAAAATCTCCATAAGTATATTGAAGATATCAATCAACGGCAACACTGATCGTGACGTAGCTTGGAGGCATCGCGCTGTCATTGCGGGAACAGAATACCTGGTGAAACATCTTAATATACCATGGTGTAGCCCTTGAAATTTGTATTACCCTCTCCATGTCCAATGTCCATACAGACTTTCTTATAATATATTTTTGTTTATTTGGGGCTCGTAGCGAAGCAACGACTGCGCGGATTGTACGATCTGCAAGGTTAAGCTGCACTTGTCGCAGTCAGTTTGTAGATGGGTGTCCGTTTCGTTACACATCGAGACCCCTCCGTGCCTCGGAGAGCACGCTAAGCTGTCGGTCCCGGTTGTCATACGAATATCTATGGCAGTCGTTACGGGTAGTCAGATGCCTGAAAGTCTGACAACTGGTCTAACCTCCGAATGTCAGTATTACCCAGTAACTGGGTTGCGGGGGTCTGATGGCAGTCACTCCGTGTAAAATACTGATGTTCAGCCGCATCTGGCTAGACTAGAAGCCGACCCCAATATAGTTCGGAAAAGGCGCGGAGGATGATGATTTTTGTTTATATTTTAACTAGAAACCTAATATCGAATACAGCTTGTCTACGCCACCGCTTGACCAATCAAGGCTCACTTCATATCGCCACATGCCGCCAGCCAATGACGGAGCGGGAATATCACGCGACGCGCAGCCAGCCAATGACAGAGCGGGAACATCACGCGACGGCGGCTAACGACTTCCATATGATTCATTTTCAATGTTGAACACAAAAATCACACGAATTAAAGCTTCATCTAGTCAATATCAAAAAATCTAGTTTTCTTTTGTTCCCATCGCGAACACAGCTAGTTTTCACAGTTAAGAGGCTGACAACACCTAAAAAATCAGACCTCTGCGGTCACTGTCGTTTCGTACAGAACTGAAAGAGAGGCAACGAGCGGAGGGACGTCGGATACGCCGCTCAACTTGAATGAAAATTAACAATTTAATTTTTAATAAAAAACTAAAAGCTTATTTGAAAAACAGAAACAACAAATGTTTAGATTATTGTCTTTCTCAAATGTTTTCTTAATTTTATTTATAATATTTAGTAAATAATAGAGATTGTTTGCTTTAAAGCATGTTTTAAGAGGTTAGTTTACAATTCTTTTCTATAGAGAAAACTTCAAGAAAACGTTATTTGGGCACAATACAGTTTCAGAAAATACGATCAAGATTAACATATATTTTTTTCACTGCCACAAACTGAATAGATACAGCTAAAAATGTTTTTAAAAGAAGCCTATTTGGGGTATTTGGCTGTTGTGAGCGTCTTAAGACAATTTGAAACAGGTGCTACTCACATATCAGTCAACATGTGTAAGGCATAGTGATGCGTGCGCGCGTCGGCCCACAGGCGGCGCAGGTCGTGGCGCCGCAGCCGCAGCAGGCCGCGACACGCGCCCAGCCGCGCCACCACCGCGTCACAGTGCTGCCCCCACACCGTTAGTGCGGACACTACACTGCTGAATTTCTGGAAGAGATAAAAAAAAACAACAGGTACAATCCGGTAGTTGACTACAGTCAAAAATTACCAAAAATGTTATATTATTTAAAAGAAAGACAACATTGTAGAAAGAATAAACATAATCGAGACATAATCAATAAAAAAATGGGAGATACACGCTTTTTAAGTTTTTGGAAGGGGCATTTTCTGACCTTATCGTGCGAAACGGACATTGTTCAGAGAGATGTCAAGTTAGTATGAAGGTTTTGAATAATGACGTCATTCTTCAATAGTGCTGTCTCTGTCTATTGAACAAATTTAAATCGCTTATAACTTGGACATTTTATTAAATATTTTATTGGTTTTTCCACTGTTGCTTATTTTTCTTGAAAAAGTTTCGAGATTTCTAATTAAAACTAACAAAAAAAAAATAGTCACCTTCCCTATTGACACCAATACCATACATCATACTCATTCAACTCCTCAGACGAATAAAAAAGGCGGACGGAATCTCGCTAAACAATAAGTGAAGCATCCATAGTATGGCATAAAAACCATCTTTAAAAATAAAAAATGTAATCACCTACATAAGCCTATCATCACCATCGCCATCACCTATGTAATCGCCTGCACCTAAGGGGAAGTGGGTTGAGAAGGCTGATTAAGATGAATCACCTGCATAACTTCCATAATCTCCTGTGCATGTTGTGCGACCAGCTCATCAAGTCTTGCATCACTCTTCTTGTACTCCTTCTCTAGTTTAGCTCTCTCTTTCTCTCGCTGTTCGTTTGTCTCACTCGCCGAGAGGGTGCGGATCACCGACATAAGCAAACCACTCTGAAATAGAAGATACTTTTTTTATGTAATTGATATACAACCTTATTCTTAATTTATACTAAACCTGAAAATGGGTCTTTGTACACACCATTATGAATAACTTTTAAACCCTGAAATTGTTTATAAGAAATCAGCTGTTGCCTAAATTTGTGTACACATAAATCAACGACCATACAGCCCAATAGATGCCTAATGTTGAGTATAATGCATACAATAAATTCTGTCACTAGCTGAGGCGGCGGGGTACTGCAATCTGATTGGCCCTACCAAGGCGGCTATTGGCTTATCACTAACGCGGCAGTTTTGACGGCTCATGTAAGTGGTCGAGACTGATTTGAAGATTTCAAGTGGCGAATAGTGGCGACCTACATTTGTGAAATTTCATAGATGTGTTGCAGACATCAGTCGCCTTTTATGCGGCGTCTATGAGGTGTATACCCCATAGACGCCGCATACCTACCTACCTATGACCTATGATGCGTATATTTAGAGACCGCACATTTGAAATGAAGTTTGTAAATCATAAGCATTACAGATGTAGAGTATTACAGACATTTTTCAAGACAACTACATAAACAGGTGAGGTATAGTGTATGTCAATTCAATTAAATAGAAAGGTAAGCAAACGGGTCACTAACCTGACCATAGAGTTTAATGATGTCTAAGTGTAGTATCAATAACAAATCAATTAATAAAATCAAATCGAGATTTTGATTAAATGAGTTAGAAATATATGCTTTTTTTTGGACCTTTTCGAACTTCAACAGAATTGGTTAACAGGTAAGAATTCAGTGGGTGGACAAGCAGTCAGCCCCTGTTTTTCTACCCTTAGGGATGGATTTTTACTATAAAATTTAAATGGGACCAACTTTGAGATATCAATTAAATAAGAATTATCAAAATCGGACTACTCTGTAAAAAAGATATGTGTGGTCATAAATTTAAAAAAAAAATACACATCAAATTGAGAACCTCCTCCTTTTTTTTCGTCAGTTAAAAAATAGTCAGCTATCAAGTGAAAGCTTCAAAATACAGATGAATGTGTTACTAATTCCATTTAGTGAGGGTTTGTGTGATAATTTTACTGAAATTGGGTTTGTTTACCATTCTATTTAATTGGATTGACATAGACTATAGGTAAAACGCAAGACCATTTTACATAGAACAAAAATCGTTTTTTTAACTTAGTGTTAAATGCTCAAACTTATTACATATTTGTTAATCACTGTTGTCCGTCTCACTTATCTTTTGATAATAAAATTGAAGGGCTAACGTTAAACAAGTTTTATTACAATTAAAATATTGCAGACCACAATCCAGACAGAGTTGGGGATAAGCTTTGGATTAGTTGATGTCGAGTAGGAAGTTCATATTTTTTTTACAGAAAGGTTACATTATCCCCTACACTACCCCCCACACCCACACCCCCCCTTAATTCGACGTCAATTAATCCGAAGTCCTGCCCTGAGTTGGTAATCCGCCAGGGTCTGGTATTGTCTGAGATCTGGATAGTGGAAGTGTTTGGTTATTTTACGGCCAAAATTAATATCCAATCTATCCACGATTTACCCTACCAGAGATAGAAATTTGACATATTTTGTATGGAGCTTATGTCAAATTTCTATCTCTAGTAGGGCAAATCGTGGATAGATTGGATATTAATTTTGGCCGTTAGTAGGGTCAGAGTGTCGCCTTAGGTAGAATATAATATACAGTTTGGGATATTTAATACGCGGTGCTTTAGTTTGTTGTTAAAGATAAAATAGGCGTCGTCCGATATCACTTTCAGCACAGAATCATGATTATGTTTAGTTCAAAAATAAATCGTCTGTGTACTTGGAAATCTTAATTATTTCCATAATATTATAGTGGGTAAAGTGTTTAGCTACTACAATGAATGATTATCACTTGTAGAAAGCAGAAAAAATAGGCCAATAGCAATAAAAACGTAGAAATGCCTTACTTTATCGCGTGAATACATGTTTGATGCTGAAACAATATTGTACTCACTGTTTCTTTTCCTTGTTTAACCCCCCGAGGGGGCTTGGTAGGAGGAGGAGGAGAGGACATTGTATATTATTATGTTTTATACTGTGTTTTTCCTTATTTTGGTGACAAAAAATTAGAAAAAAAATATTAAATCGCTCCGCCCCGTATTGTAACAAATCTGTCACTTTTGTTAAGTCAGCTGTCAAAACTATGTCAATAATGAATTAATGACAGTTTGCATAACTGTTCAGGGCCACGTTCAGTTATATCGCCCGACGTCGTCGGACGACGCTCGGTCGCAGTCGCTCGGAGCGTTCCTTGGTCGTTCAGTTAGTCAGAGCAGTCAGAGCGATCATACAAACGAACGCCGAAGTTCATCAAGTTCAGATATTTATAAAGTGCAAAAATTATAATAACTTCTTAGGTTTTCGCGATCACTACACATTATAATAAAACAAAGTTAATAATCAAGTCCCAAACAGCACGCAACACTGTAAAAGATAATGATATTGTGAGTGATTACTGCGTGCATCGAAACGATTTTAATTAATAATATTGTACGTATGTAGATTAAAAATTTTTTTTAGAAATATCTGTAAAGACGATTGTCATCTTAGTCTACCTGCGACCACGAAATGCTGCAAAGCTTTGGAAACGTCAGGGAAACCAATTTAAATAATATACGCGATTTAATCCGGTTAAACTTTGTTTTATTGCAAAAATTACATTTTCTGTTAACTCTTTCATTCTGTTGTTCCTTAAAATTATTATCACTCAACTGATGTAGTGGTGTCTCATAAGTTATACTATGTCGTTTACCATAATTTTATTGTTATCGAACATTCCTTTGCTTGATCAATCCGCTTACAAATAAGGTCGCACCAAGCGTGTTTGTCAAACAAAACTATAAAATCGCAACAAGCACGAACGAAGACACAAGCACGTAGACTTGAAACTTTATGTTATCTATACTATCTATACTTATATATTATATATAATAATATATAATAATATATATATAATAATAATAATAATATTATAAAGAGGAAAGATTTGATTGTTTGTTTGTTTGTTTGTTTGTTTGTTTGCATTGAATAGGCTCCGAAACTAATAGACCGATTTGAAAAATTCTTTCACCGTTGGAAAGCTACACTATCTCCGAGTGACATAGGCTATATTATATTTTCAAAAAAATTAGGGGTCCTTACTAAAACTCCAATAATGTAACCCAAGGTGTAAAAAAAATACCTATAAAATTCCTTTCATCGCGTGCGCTGCTAAAACTATTGATGATAGAATAAGATAATGTACTAAAACTTTGTAAAACCCGTCATTATCTACAAAAAATGTCGCGACAGCATATGTCTAACTGTTATAGTTATGTCACAATAAGTGTTCTTTTATTTTAAAAAAAACAATTGAAATGCCGCCGCTAGAAAAGGCTCTTTATTTGTACCTTGGTATTAATCCTTATCAAAATAAATTACTTTATACTGAAGACTGCTTCAATACCTTTATATAACTTTTTGAATTATTCAATTCGGACATTCCATTCGAAAGATATCACGAGTTCAAAAATGTAAGTATTAGAAAAAAGTCGCGTGGTGGCTGCTCACTCCGCTCGGCTAACTATTGCAGGTCGGGCAGCAGACTACCCTGAGTCTACTGCTCGCAGGCCCCATCCTCCCGTAATTTTTATAGAATTAGTTTTCTTCCTCGCGGTCCGGGTGGTGAAGCCAAGACCTTCGGTCCCAAGAGGCGCGGGAACACTTCTCAGCGGGCACTCCTGGGGTTACGAGATCGACGGGGGCAGGGAAGGACAGTCCCCCCACTGCCTGCCCAGTGGCAGGGTGAGTGCATACTGGGCCCACCCCTGCTCCTCCACTGTGCCCTCTGCTGACATCAGAGGGACATGTGGAGCAACTCCCCATTGGCCCCCATGAGGCCCCTCCCGTACCATAACATTCGCAGGCAATAAGATCCCCCGAAAGTTAATCCTTCGAAAGGATTCCATTGCCAGTACCGAGGATGCACTGGCCTAACAACTGCCGTACCCTCCAGACGCGTCCAGAGGGCCAAGGAGTTGTCAGACACACGTGTAGGTTTTCTGGCCAGCCCCTACAGGGAAGCGCTGACTTAATTTTAATGGCTTTTGTTTGTAGTTATGATCTTTTTACAAACAGTAGAAATAAAAATGAAATAATCGAATATTAAAAAATAATGACAAAAAAAAATTAAAATGTAAACTTTCTATATAATGTACTCTTTCTTATTAACCCGACGCAAAAAGAAGGGTGTCTGTGTGTGAGTGTATATTATATGTGTTAAAATTTATAATTTTTGAATTTTTTCCTAAATACCCGTGCGAAGCCGGAACGGGCTGCTAGTAGGTAATATATCTGATCTGTGTTATGTTATAACTTATAAACCAAGTATATAATACTATATATATATTAGTCTAAGTTATATTATAAACGATCAACCACGCTTGACTCAAGCTATTTACGTGCTTGTTTCAAGCCACTTGACCGTCTCTTAACCCTATATTAAAATAGTTTGATTTATGTTCATTTTAAGACGAAATAAATTATGTCAGAGTTGATGTCAGTCCAGTGTTGCAAGACGCACGATTTTAATCGTATTTATATAAAAAAATGCCCTTTTTATTCATGTAAGTTATCGAGATACGTATAAATCGTACAGTAGTACACATTTTATATGGCCCACCGAAGTACCTGCGCAGATGACACAATTTAAATACGCGGGAAATTGGTAAACCAATCAGAAAACACCATCGCTGCGCACCAAAGACTCAGCCGGTGCCGCTAGAGTAAAGACTGAAGCGTGTGAGCGAAAAAGACGTCACGGCAATCAATTTTAACACCATTATTCCTCAAGGTTTATTATATTTTTTTAATATTTCGGGTGTTTTCGTCGATCACCTTTCTTTCGTGTCTGCCCGAATGAAGATTGACGACGCGCCTTATTTATTGTGTCGTACTGTACGTGATCGTAATACTTTTATAGACTATAAAGGTCAGTATTTTTATTTATTTATTTATAATTTATGTACCCACCATAATATATGAAAGGAGACAGCATAAATATATATAAATATATATATACATGATTTTTATATTTTAACGTACCAAAAAAATAAAAAATAAACTACTTTTAAGCAATGCTTTTTGCTTACAATACAATAGATAGATAAAAGTTGATTTAGTACAAAAATAAGACACAGGACATACAAGTAAAAAGACAAAAAAAAGAGTGACATGTGTCTCAGTACTGTACCAAATCGGTGTCCAGCACAGCAGGTCAGTATGGGAACTTCCCACTTCCTTTTCAAGAAAGTTATTATTATTATGTATTTATTTCTAAATCCTTCCAACTTTCATTACTGGTTACAACCTTATGCGATAGCGGGGCCTCTTGCATCTACTACAACAAAGATAATTCCTTATACTTTTAATAACTACACACATACACTCCACAACAAATACTTTTGACAATTCATTTGGTCCAATTACTATCCAATCGATTTATGATTCCTTTATTAGTTCGCAGACAGGAATATTATTTAATAATCTGTAGAAGACGTAGAGCTATTAATTACCTTTCTTTATTATTCCTAGCCTTTTCGTAAGTTGGAATTGGCTTCCAGTCGACCTAGATGCTGCTAAATATCAGTCGTTCACACGGAGTGACTGCCATCAATGACCTAGGGGTGCTCTTGAAAAAAAATACAATCGATTGAGTACTAAATATATACATAGAATTCTTTTAAATTAACAATAATAGTACTAAATTGGTACAAATTTGAGTGTTTCTAGAATTGATTAGTCCTTATTAGAATTTAAATTGTGTATTGTGTTATGTGTATATTTAATTGGGAGAGGCCTATGTCCAGTAGTGGACTGCGATAGGCTGAGTTGATGATTGTGTATATTTTCAACCAAAAATTCCCATTTGTTCTTGTACTTTTTGACATTGAAATTGGATAGGGATCGGAATTGTTTTCAAGAGTAGCCCTACAGACCTCCGCAATACCAACATAATATTATCGTAGAAAACCTTTCTACGATTTTTTTACGACAATTATTATTAATGTTTTTCTTCATATGTTCGCTCACAAAAAACATCTAGCAACACTGTGTCTCACAAATTGACATTGAGAGTTTGGCGGGAAAATTCGTAAAGATCATGTTGTGGATTTTTTATTATTTTCCAAAATTTGTGTTTCTTCGAGTGTTAATGTGTAATAATGGTGGATTATTAAATGTTAAGTGCTCGTTAACTTGTACAAGTGTGGATAAATGGTACAAAGTTGAAAAACATGACTTTCGTATTATCTCATCATCCCCTCAGAAACCTAGTAAAGTTTCCATCACTTTACTAGGATATAAGTATAATATGTTCAATGATTACGACTGAAGGACATGTATCCATGGTCATGAATAAATTTAAAAAAAAAAACAAATTGACATTGACATTCATTTAATTGACATTGTAATTTTTGAATTAAAAAGTCCGTTTTGTTTTTGAATATTGTAATTAATATTTTATTCGTGATGCTGTATGAAATACTGTGAAACAAAGATCAATTATTTTGTACATAAATCATCATTGATGTGCCTTTAAAATGGATTACTCCACTATCAGCAACAAGACCAATTTCACGGAAGCCGAAGAATTAACCAACGGTGAGATCAGTGAACGGTATTATTTACTCAAGAAACAATACGACAATCTTTCGAGCAGTTATGAGGCAACCAAACAAGATCTACACGATGTGAGACGAAGTTATCAAACAGCTTTGGATGTGCAGAGGCATTTGAATGCAGAATTAGAAAGTTTTCAAGCCGATGAAGCTCGTCGTAAGACTGATATGGCTTCTCGTGTAACTTCGCTTCAAGAAGAGATTTATGAGTTGCGCGAAGAGCGAACAGAAATAACAGAAAAGCACGCGGCAGACATGAAAAAGTTTGAAACTCAGATTCGGCATTTGAAAGAGGAGCAGTCGTTGAAAGTGCGAGATAGTCCAGAGCATGATAATTCGGAATTGGACGAGATAAGGAAGACAGCAAACAGCGCTTTGTCTGATGCAGCGGCAGCGAAGGAAGCGCTTGAAGAAGCTAGGACGCAAATTGTATCATGGCGCATGAAAGCTGAAGAGTTGATTTCTGAAATAGGTGAGATGCGTGCAGCGGCTGACTTGCGTAGGGAAGAACTGAGAGCAGCCAATGACCGGGAAGCGACTGCGCTTGCAGAGTTAGCTGAAGCTAAAGTTATGTTGCATCAGTGTACCAGCACACAACAGGACTTGGAACCTCATGGTAATACTCAATCATTCATTCCGATAGCTTAATTGTATTATACTTACTCTCAGTCTCTTTTGTGTAGACACAGCAACTTACGATTGTGATGAAAGTAATTATTGATAATTTTTACGATGTAATATTAAACAATTTATGACCTTGATTTAATTCAGTTAGGAGTTGGGGTTCCATAATATAAAATACATTTTTCTTTTGTTGTTAGGGTTCCGCAACCATGAAAGTTTGCAAACCACTGATTAAGACAACATCTTTCTATCTTCATTCTTTCTTTTCAACTCAAATGATCTAATAATTTAATTAATATTTTTCAGCTGCAAAAGGCAATTCCATATTTGCTGAGGTAGAAGACAAGAGACAGGAGATGGCAAAGAATCTTATCCAAATGAAGCAAACCAATTCTAGGGTAATCTTTATAATATACTAATACCCATGGCTTCACTCACATGGTATACCAATAAAAAGTATCCGGTGTTAATCTAGGACATGGTTTATATGCAGTGCCGTAACTAGCCTTTTTATGTGCCTGCTGCAAGCTTCTATAACCACGCTTCTGTAAGCCAGAACTTGTTCTTGGTCTGGTTATTTCTGCACCCCTCCAGGGTCTGGGCCCTGTGTGTGGGCACCGCTGGCACCACCCTAGTTACGACACTGTCTATATGTGTGTCAAATTTCATTTGGATATGGATGAATTTTTTTAACATTTCAGTGTCATGAAGGACAAACAAAAATCCATACCTTCGCATTTTTAACCGACTTCAAAAAAAGGAGGAGGTTATGTATTCCGCGGGTTTTTTTGTTTTTTTTTTTTTGATGTATGTACACCGATTACTCCGAGATTTCTAGGCCGATTTGCATGGTTGTTTTTTTATTTGGTAGAGTAAGTCCGCGCGGTGGTCCCATATAAATTTTATTGACTTAGGTCGAGTAGTTTTTTAACCAGCTTCAATAAATCAGTTTAATTTAGCTTCACTTACCTAGATGATCTACTAACAGTTTCGTTTTTCTGTGAATTATCAACTAAAAAGTATGAAATAAAAACTTTTTAACAAAAAATAAAACCGACTTCAAAAACCTTAACTAAAAAGTAAAAAATAATCCTTGTATGTATTTCAAAATCTTAACATAAACCAAAATTTTGAAGGCGGCGCGTGTTTTTCATGTTCCCATAAACTGTTTTTTACAATAGATAAGCGCTCGACAGTACATTATATTTACATGACGCAAAGGGACAGTCACGCGCCGCCTTCAAAATTTTGGTTTATGTTAAGATTTTGAAATACATACAAGGATTATTTTTTACTTTTTAGTTAAGGTTTTTGAAGTCGGTTTTATTTTTTGTTAAAAAGTTTTTTAATATTAGTAGGATTTATAAGTCATCAGCCCATCAAGGTCTAGCATTGTTATAAATAAGACTATTTTTTTTTTGATGAAGTGTTATTGTAGAAAGAAACTTAAAATTCATTGAACAAATGTTTTTTTCTGCCTTCAAAATCTAAGCCAACTTGTAACTATTGGCTATAACTTGAGGAGAGTCTGATCAAAAACAGTTGTATCAGTAATGACCATAAGGTGCAAAGCAGCATGCTTAGCTATACAAAATGTAACTAACTTGAACCTTAAGGTAATTTGGGATACAAATGTTCCTCATACAGATGCTCCTTACTTGCGATAAATATCTTAATAAACAATTGACTTAACAGAAGATTACATATTTCCAGTTGAGAAGAGAGTTAGCTAACAAGCAAGCTGAAGTGGATGCCTTACTACATGAAAAACAGACAGTTTGGGAACTGCAGGCAGGAGCATCAGCTCATTATGATAGAGAATTGATTGGTAAGTCATATTCTACACTTCCCCTGGAATTACGGAATCCGCTTCTAGTCAAGCTTTGTTTTTTTTTGTATAGGATGGCGAAACAATCTAAAGGCCTACCGGTTGTTAAGCGGTTGGTTACCTTTGCCCATATCAACTGCAATACCATCTAGGCTGTTGTCTAAATGGCATTGCAAATAGCATTCATCAAACAGTCCTCAATATGGAGTCTCATGTGATTGTTATTTCACCTGCACCCCATCACCCTTCATCACTGTTTGGTGGCAGAAATAGTTATGGTTGTAATACTTCACCGGATGAGCAGTTTCACAAGGAGCAGCTCTACTGTTGTGGCAGGAACTCTCATGTTGTTTGCCACATATGTAGATACTAGGATTTTTAGCCAGGACCAACAAAGGACAATGCCCACGGATGGGCCCATTTTTGGCACCATGCCAAAACTAGATGTTATTCAAAAATTGTCTTATAATTAATAATTAATTAATTGTATTATAAGTATGTATTTACAACAAAAAAAAGTATATAAGTATTATATCCATTGTCTAGTACCCATACCACAAGCTCTGCTTAGTTTGGGACTAGATGGTGCTGTGTAAAAATGTCCCGAAGATATTTATATTTTATTTTATTTAATTTCATGTTTATTTGTTCTTTATCAACATTTCTTTCACCCTAGCATTAAAAACATAATAAATATGTATTAAACTGAATCGTAAGTATATCCTCCATTCAAACCGAACGTTAATGTTGCCAGATATCAGACTATTTCAACAAATAATCAGAATCGATTCTAAATATCGATACTTCTATAAATTCACTTTTACTGTGTTTCAGATGCTATTATACTAGACTTATCATAATTGATTGATTTCTTTTTTTTTTCTTTCCACAACGTATATCTTTAGATTTCGGTTCGCATGCGTAAATCCGTTAAAAATAATAAAGAATCACGCATATGACGTCAAACCAAAAGAAATTGCAAAATTTATTTTTGAAACCTTTTTTGTAGAAAAAAATAAGATGATTCTTTGCTTTAAAATACCTATGCATTTATTGTAAATATTGTTATAATCATTTTAAATTAACTGAAATATTACTTTGAAATCGATATAAATTAATACACCCAAAAACTTGAAAAGCTTATCCAATGTTATTTAAAAAATACGTACAAAATCGATTAACAAAATGATTATATCTTGCAACACCATACATGATGTCTGGATGTCCTTATGGGTGTGTTCAGTTATATCGCCCAACGATGCACGGAGCGTACTTATCAATCATTTATGAAGTTGGAAAAAATTAGATTTCTCTTAAACCAGGGTGAAAAAATTAAAATCGTTTGCAGAATAATAAAAGATAATTCTTGGGCTACAAAATAATACAAAAACCGCCGTGACATAGCAATTTTTTTTTAGGGGCCTATAGCTCCTAGGAGAATGGGCAATGTCCTTTCCATCCTTTTTAACCGACTTCAAAAAAAGGAGGAGGTTATTTACACTACTTCATACTGAGATTTCTCCTGTATAATTGTGGGTTTTACAAATACAATTTTTGCATGCATGAACGCCAAGACCCCAAACAACTATCTGTAGGTCATACAAGACAAGTATTAAATCTGCGTTGCGCTGGGATCGAATCCACAATTTTGTCAACCTATACTGTCTCACTGATGGGTAAAGGTCTCCCACCATGTTCTTCCAAAATTCCCTATCAGTAGCTACTTTAGTCCAATTATTGAGAAAAATATCCTGATTGTCCTGCCAGCGTTTCCTCGGCCTACTCCGGTGACGAATTTCTTCCTGAGACACCCAATGTGTAGCGCCACATTTCTGGATGCATTCTGATAATATGGCCCGCCCACTCCCATTTTAATCTGGCAGATTTGTTGCCTGCAGCAGCAATACTGGTCGTTGACCGTATCGTGGTGTTACGAATCTGATCACCAAGTCTTATTTTTTATATACTACGTCAAATACCATGACGATTTTATTAAAATATTTCTCTTAATGGCTTTAAATTTTCCTATTACAGAAAATTATGAGGAGCGCATCACTCAGCTAGAGGGAGCGTGTGAGAAGCAGCGGCGTGAACTATCACGGTGGTTCGGCAAGCTGTGTGAACCCACCGCCAACGGCTGGCTGCCTGGAGTACTGGACCATTTGAAGTAAGTTTACCGTATTATCGATTTTGACCTCCAAATCTAGAGTTTTTAGAGCCCTAGAGTGGATTTAAGTTTCTCAATACTCTGAGACGATAACTCCACAAGTGACGATATTCAAAAGAGAGACTGGCGCACCCGAGCTGTCACTCCATGACCAACCTCCTGACTTGGCTAATCTTTTTCTACTCCTTCTTTTTCCGAGCATTTCCCTGATTATGATGCGGCTGAACAACAGTTCCGTGTGGTGCCGGACATAAAGAATTGCACCACCCTATTTCTTCTCATGGGTGTCCTAATAGGCGACTAAGGGACACACCAGAGGATAGGCAGCAGCGTTCTCTGAGTATTTAACCAACTAACCCGCAAGTGTGGCGATTATGGCATATATCCCCAACATGCTTGGGGGAGGCCTATGCCCAGTCACAACTCGGCCACTCAATACAATATAAATGCTAACACCACCTACATACACAAGATTACGTCTGTATACGAGCGCACACACACGTAGGTTAGGGATGCTCGCCGCTCGTAATGCCGACTGGGTTTCAAGCTCTTCTCAGTAGTTCTCAGAGATGGCGTGCTTGTATAGCGGCTGGCGATTGACATCCATTGCAATCTTGCAGTCCAATTGCCGGCTAACCACGGGTGGGTGCGGGGTGCGGGTGAGGAACATTAAACGGGCGGGGGGCGGTGAGTGGCCCTTCTGTACGATAGTACTATTAGGTATTCTGTGGTCCAGTAGTGGACGTCTTTCGGTTGAAATGATGAACATCAGTATTTCTTACGGAGTGACTGCCATCAGACTCCTGCAAGCTAGTTACTGGGTAATACCGACATCCTAAGGTTAGACCAGTTGTCAGACTTTCCCGCTTCTGGCTACCCGTAACGACTATCATATATATTCTTATAGCAACTGGGACCGATAGCTTAACTTGGTTTCCGAGGAACTCATCTTTTTCTATGTCATGAGCGTTATTTCACCTATACGGGGTGTTAGGGAAACGCTTCCGAAAACGAAGATAGGTGATAGTGCTGGTGATTACTGATACGAAACCACAAAAAAAATGCGATTCTTTTTTTATATTTTTATCGCATTTTTCATTATGTATGAGCAGCTTTGGGCAGTTAAATAAAATAGATTTGCAAAAAACCCCATTTATTTACTGATTTTTTTAAAGTTCGCAATATAATTTAAATAAAATATCAGCTGGCGCTAGGGGTGAACGACATCCGCTCGCATACGCAGTCCGTGTCGTAGCGAGCGTAGGTAGGTTAGGTACGCGCGGCATTGATCCCGAGTTTTGTACGCTTTACATAGGTAATGTTTTAGAATTAATTAGATCATATTTAACAAACCGACAACAATTAACAGAAATCACAAAACTAAACCTAAAATCTAAAAGAGAAAATATTTACACCTCGAAAAAGCGTTATATAACATATGGTGTTCCCCAGGGTAGTGTGTTGGGGCCCCTCTTGTTTATAATATATATAAATGATCTACCAAATGCAAGCATAGAACCAATGTCATTGTTCGCTGATGACAGTACGGTTACCATAGCATCAAAAAATAATAATTTATATAATTCTGATATAAATAATTCATTAAACTCTATAATCGCATGGCTTAATAATAATAATCTAAAAATTAATTAAAAAAAACCAAATATAATGCATTTTAGTCAACGTGAACGGGTGCACAATCCATCAAAAATAAACTTAATTTATAAAGATAATATTATACAAGAAGCAAATACAGTGCGATTTCTAGGACTAATTATTGATAAAAAATTAAATTGGAAAAGTCACATTGATTCACTTAGCAAAAAAATCAGCAGTTTATCATATGCCCTATTTAAACTAGCTGCATATGTCAACACAAATACTTTGTTAACAGCATATTATGGCCTTATTGAATCCATACTGAGATATGGAATAATCTTTTGGGGTAACTCAACCAACAAAGATATCGTTTTCAAAATGCAAAAACGCTGTGTACGTGCTATGTTCGGAATGCAAACTACTGACAGTTGCAAGCCAATGTTTGTTAAGCACAAAATTCTTACACTTCCGTCAATTTATATTATCGAAGTAGCATTATTTGTTAGAAGTAATCCGCATTTGTTTCCTCGATTATCGGATAATTGTGTTCGAAGTCGACGTGACAATGATACACTCTGTATACATGTAGCTAAGACCACACTATTACATAAAAGTATTGCATGTATGGGTCCAAAAATATATAATAAAATTCCAAAGGACATCAAACAACTAAATTTAAATTTATTTAAGGTCAAACTGAAAAAGATGCTAACAGAAAAATGCTTTTATAATATAATTGACTTTTTAAATGATAAACTTTAACATATGTATTCCATTTTGATAATTTTATAATTGTATATTGAAATAATATAATTAAATTTTAATATTTGTACGCCTTCCATGGCATAACATGTTGACCTTTAGAATATGTATATACTAGCTTTTACCCGCGGCTCCGCTCGCGTTAGATTCTGTTAACCCGCGTGACGGATACTGTAATTTTATATATGTTATAACAAATAAATATATATTTAGCTTTAATATTACATGAATATTATATACATTAACGTTACATTAGGAAAACTTTTTATATTGTATGAAACTATTTCTAAATGATCTTTTTATTTTTGAATTTAGTTTTTATTTATAGGTTTTGTAATCATAAGTCGTTGTGTTGTAAAGCTCCATTTTTTTCTTTACCACCCTTAATATTGTACATCTTATGGATATGTTACAGTGAAACTGTTTTATGTTTTAACATCTGTATTTTCAATTACCTGTGACAAACAATAAAAATCTATTCTATTCTATTCTATTCTACATTACATTGCGGGTTTGCAAAATACCAAATCACTAAAACAATGAGTATAAGGCTAATGGTTATTGGTATTCGATTGCGTTTAGGTAGTATAATAATAGCCTTTCAGTTTCGGGAGCGTTTCCCTGACACCCAGTATGATGCATTTTTTTTTGTTATGTTGATTGTATGATACATGGTACGCTGGCTTAAATAGATAAGCGGCCTTTACATGCTCGCTCTATCATCAATTAATGTAGATGCTGATGTTGAAACTGATGCTGATGATCTGCGGATGCTG
Source organism: Asteroscopus sphinx (assembly GCA_949699075.1). NCBI lineage: Eukaryota > Metazoa > Arthropoda > Insecta > Lepidoptera > Noctuidae > Asteroscopus > Asteroscopus sphinx. The sequence continues at coordinate 2,642,251 of OX453006.1, forward strand.
ATGTTCGCAACAACCCTGGTTCAAACAATAGCGAGTGTCCGTAGATACCCAGGAGTTCCAGGGGGAATAGTGAGTGTTCATGGGTCCCCCAGGAAGTCCAAGGGGAATAGCAGTGTCCGAGAAACCCCTAGAAGGTTTAAAGAGGGGGTCCAAGTAGAATGCACGGCTTTATCGCGAGTGAAACGACAATTCCTATTCGAAAGAGCGCGTGTGTTAAGGCAGCGTTCAGGGGAAAGAGTTTTCGAGTTGGCAAGTTTTCCCACACGCAATCCTGAACGCTCTAATCCTTCGCGATAGAGCGAACGTTTAAAGGCCGCTATTTGGGATAAGGGAGGATACTGATGTGCTTTACACTGTGCGTTTTATTTCAGTTGCATTATTGTTTGTCCGTCCGTCCGTGTGGTGCCGGACGTAAAGAAATGCACCACCCTCTTGCTTCTCAAGGGTGTCGTAAAAGGCGACTAAGGGATTCACCAGAATATAGGCAGCAGCGTACTCTGCATATTTAAACAACCAACTGCGGTCGCCAACCCCAAGCGTGGCGATTATGGCATATCCCCCCCCCCCTTTTGGGGGAGGCCTTTGTCCAGCAGTGGACGTCTTTTGGCTGAAATCATGATGATGGTTGTGTTTGTTACATTCCAGATCCGAATGCGAACAACTAAGAGCTGAAGTTTTATCCCGAGGTGCAGCTCAGCTGGCCAGCGCGGCTCATGTTCGAGATTTACGCAGAAAACTCGCCCTACTCACAGCGAGTACTACTAAAAAGTCCACCTCCCCTGCAAACAAACCTGACACTAATACCGAACTCAATAAGACTGATATTGGTGTGCCTAAAGTGGCCGTAGCAGTTAGGAGTAAACCTTCCCCCGACGATGTTAAAGCTAGAAGTAAGCTAACTGCTGATGATGTTAGGAAGAAAGTGACTTTTAATTGATGTAGGGATATAAGTGATATGTAATCTTTAAGTATAATAGTGTTGTGACCGAATATGTTTACAGTTAGTGTACATACATGGCAACAAAAAAACTATTCAATAGGAAATGCGGACAGAGAAACTTTTGAAAACTAGGTATTTAAAGAAACTATCGCCGTCGCTTTGCGAGCGCTCAGCGTCAAATCAAGGGCGGTTCCGGGGTAGGGTGGTCATGGGGGGTCATGACCCCCTAGGACTAGATCAACCACAGCTTTTTTCCTGTTTAGATAATTTACAAAATTAATGTACCTTGAATGAGTGAATGTATATATGTGTTATAATAAAACAAAGTTTAACAGGATTAAATCGCGTATATTATTTAAATTGGTTTTCCTGACGTTTCTAAAGCTTTGCAGCATTTCGTGGTCGCAGGTAGACTAAGATGACAAGCGTCTATACAGATATTTCTAAAAAAATATTTTAATCTACCGTACAACCACCACGTACCAATTTAAATAATATACGCGATTTAATCCGGTTAAACTTTGTTTTATTATAATGTGTAGTGATCGCGAAAACCTAAGAAGTTATTATAATATATGTGTTACATACTAATGCAACAAGGTACATACATAAAATTACTAAATTTTACTCGCACCCGAACCCGATCGTTCATTGTGAATAAAGTTCGCGCGATTTAAAGTTTGATTTTAACGCACCGCCCGCGCCGCGAAGTACTTCTCCAATTTCCGTTACGTCACCCATTACTCACCATCAATTGAATAGATACTTAGCTATCCATCAACAACGGAAATGACTACTTAACTAGCTTAATATCTACTTATATTAGCCTTATATAACCTCGCCCAAGTAAATATAAATCAAGAACCTTATGACATCGATATTAAATGATAAATAATTGGTTTTTTGAAAATTGTAATGGAATAATTAAAAAATTAAATTAAAAATTAAAATTCATTTATTTCGGGTTTAACCCATATCATAAAAAACTTGTCGTACAAAATTAAATTAAATTAAAAGAAATGCATACATAGTTAAAATCATGCCAGAAGTAAAGGGCACTAGATTATATTTAACATGTAAGAAAATTAACAAAATAAATAATAAAATAAAATCAAAACAAAATTTAAATCATGTCAGTTAGTAAAGAAAAGATTTAAATTGTGAATAGAAAAAATCGCTCACGAGCAGGTTTTTTTTTTCTTTTCACAATTTAAAACTTTAGATTTCGCTTCGCATGCGTAAATGCGTTAAAAATAAAAATAATAAAATGATGTCAGTGTCAAATATAAAACAAAATGAACAAAAATAAAAATCTACTCAACGTGCCCCAGGCGCCCCAGACACGTGCCTGCCACAGCAATGTCTGATATATGGGCAGTCAAGTCGCCCAGCGATCATAGCTAGGACAGCATTGGAGCTGGCCCGCACCCTGCGCACCAAGGACGCGCACCGCTTGCGCATGGTGGCGTGAAAACAGTCGGTGCGCGCTTCCGCAAACATGCCCGAGGCGCTGCAGAAGCGGGGAAGCCTCAATACTGCCCGGAACGCGTTGTTATACTGGACGCGGAGGGCATTGTAGCTAGCTTGTGTATAGCTAGCCCACAGGCTACACGTGTACAAAGATGTACAAAATGCTTTAAAAAGCGTAATCTTTATTGGATCTGAACAACGTGCAAACCTGCGGGCCAGCATATTCGCTCTCTTCGACAGGGCCCTCCGCTCCCGTTCGATATCCGCATGATCCCTGAGGTCAGCCGTAACCATATGCCCCAAGTATTTAAATTGGTTCACTCTGTCTAGAGGAACACCACCAAGAAAAACGGGTGGTACACTTTGCGGGCATTTAGCACCACTGGCCTCAAAGACCATGCATTGACTTTTGGTCACATTATACTTTAACCCGTGCCTATTTGCGTACTCCTCACAGGCTTGTACCAGCCCCCTCAAGCCACAGACCGACGCGCTCAGCAGCACCATGTCGTCAGCATAGCTAAGGTTGTTGATACAAACATCATCAACATGACAGCCGACTGCTGAGATCGACGATCAGCGCGTCCATGTATAAATTAAATAGAGTTGGCGAAGTCAATCCACCCTGTCTTACGCCGCACTCCAGCCGATACGGCTCTGACATTGTCCCCGCCCATCTGGCGCTGTTGACTTGATGCATATACCAATACTGGAAGATACTCACAAGTTCACGTGGCATGTTAATGCTCTTCAGCTTTTCCCACAGAACATCATACGCAACCAAGTCGAAGGCCCTAGACAAGTCGAGAAAACACGCATATACGGGAGTTTTGCGATCCGTGTAGTATCTAATGGTATGCTTAAGACACAGTATTGCACATTCAGTGGACAGTCGAGGTCTAAACCCAAACTGATTACCGTGCAGGTTAACATACATACCTAACTGTATGTTAAGCAAACCGTCGAAACACTTTGGCTATGATAGTGGCTAGGGAAATAGGCCTATAGTTATTTTTATCCGCCAGGTCCCCAGTTTTATTTTTCACAACAGGCACCACCACAGACTTCATTAGATCCGTTGGCAGGTAAGAGTGGCTCACACACAGTGAGCAGAGCATTGCCAGGAGTCCAGAGATATGCGAACCAGCACATTGCAGGTGCTCAATGCTGAGGCCATCGTCCCCGGGGATTTGCCTCTCGTGATGTTCTTGATAACTTTAGCAACGTCTTTTGCAACAAACCTTACCCCAACTACCTCTTTAGGTATCTCAGCATTGAAAACCTCATTAGCCGGTCCCAAGGGAGACTGTACAGAAAAATGGTCCCTAAAAACATCCGCAATGTCCTTATGGTCACTCGCTCCGTCGATGCTCACAGGAAGACCAGGCCTAATGTTAACTTTATTTGTGCTTTGCCAGAAGCCACAAAAGTCACCCCTGGAATGTTTTTCAGCTAGGATGTCCATGCGTATCTGATCCTCATGATCTTGACATTCTTTCAATCGCGACTTGAACAATCTTCTGCTCACACACATTTCATTGTACATGAGACCAGACTTAGGCCTACCACACGATACCCACTCTGTAAACTTTATCCTGGCCTCCCGGTGAGCCTCTTTAACGTGCTTGTTCCATCCCACTACGCGCGGCCCACTCCTAGCTGGCTTAGTGCCTCCTCGACCCTCCAGAGACGCGCCGCGAAGGGCGGCCACAATGTCAGAGTACAACCTATCAAGAGCATGCCTATGGCCGTAGTTATCGCAATAATAATCAGCACAGCCTATGCACTCAACAGGAAAATCTATTAACCTCAAACGTTTATGACACTCTTTGGTATATTTTGCGACCTGTTTCTCGTTCCTAACACCCCATACCACGTAGTTGTTGCCGGTTGTTTTAGGAGGCAACATTAGTGTTAATAAATCTAAGCTACACTCAATAATCAAAGGAAAATGATCTGACCAAAGAGTGTCATATCCGACATAGACGTTAACAACAGCTCGTTTTGCCGATTGAGTAACTAAACAGTGATCTAACCAACTACAAGTCCCATGTGCGTCACTAATGAAGGTGTATGAACCCGAGTCAATGCCCAGAAATAATGACATCCCAATTCCAATAAAAAAAACCGGCCAAGAGCATGTCGGGCCTTGCTCAGTATTATAGGGTTCCTTAAGTAGGTGTAATTACAAACGAATCAAATCGAATATTAATCATGGCTATTTTAGTTTTTGCAATAATCGGCAGCATTCGCGACTCAGAGCGTGTTGTTAGTAGCGCCATCTAGCGATAAATTCAAGAAGCCAAATTTAAGAAGTGTGTCATTTCAAAGTTACTTTTTGTGATTTTTTCAAATAGAAAGTAGCTAAAGGAGCATTATTTGCTACGATCATTTTTCTCTAAGGTCAATGACCTTTGAACTAGGACGTTTTAAGTATTTTTCAGTTTTCTCTCTATAACTCAAAAAATTATAATCACATTATACTCAAAATAATTTTAAAAGAGAGTTTTCACAAAGGTCTATCAATGTGGAAGATTATAAGTTTCTACATTGCATAGTTTAGAAATGGCAGGGGGGGGGACACATTGCAAGCCACTTTGGCGGGCTATATTTCGCAGATGGTACACCTGATAAAAAAGTGGTGTATCAAACATTACCTTCATTTTAGTAGACCTATTCAATGATATCCCACAAGAGGGGGTGCAGCGAAAAAAATTTTTTTTCCCCATTTCACATGTATGGACGCCACCCCTAAAATACGGAAAAACGATTTTTTTATTCTTTTAAAATTGAGATCTATATTTTAACTTCTTAGGTTTTCGCGATCACTACACATTATAATAAAACAAAGTTTAACCGGATTAAATCGCGTATATTATTTAAATTGGTTTCCCTGACGTTTCGAAAGCTTTGCAGCATTTCGTGGTCGCAGGTAGACTAAGATGACAAGCGTCTTTACAAATATTTCTAAAAAAAAATATTTTAATCTACCGTACAATATTATTAATTAAAATCGTTTCGATGCACGCAGTAATCACTCACAATATCATTATCTTTTACAGTGTTGCATGCTGTTTGGGACTTGATTATTTTTAGGACTGGGTTCCAAACAGGTGGTAGCTGCCAACCAATTTAAATAATATACGCGATTTAATCCGGTTAAACTTTGTTTTATTATAAAATTTCATTTACTTATGTTTATAACTGTAGAAGTTATTAAGCTGTAAAGGATTAGGACAGATAGACAGACGGACAGACGGACGGACATGACGAAACTATAAGGGTTCCTTGTAGGACTTCGGAACCCTAAAAAGCTCTAAAAATTCAAGTAAGTAAGTGTAATGTGTTTACAAAAAAAAAAAAACAAAAAACGCGCTCCCGCTCTTCTTTATGAAATATCTTTTAAATTGGTTCAGTTTTGGAGGCGAAAATGATCGAGAGCCAAACTTCGAATTATGACTTTTTCACTAAGGCTATTCAGTCGAAGCTGCAGTTGTCCTTATCGCACTTATTCGAGGCCGAGCGCTCGCAAAGCAACAGCAATAGTTTCTTCGAATACCTAATTTTCAAAAGTCTGACCGCATTTCTTCTTAATGTGTGTAGTTAGACCCAAATTCATTTAAATTGTAATTTTTATTATCAAACGGAAAGTCGCTAACTGTGAATCATATTTGGGAACAGCCAAAAAACGTAATCTTAATTTAAGCGTAATAAATAAGTCAAATTATGAACAATATGGCAACTTTTATTTACGACTGCGATCTACATTTTACATCCAATATTTATTACAGTACAAACATGTTTTTAAATATATTTTATGACGTAAAGTCTAAAATCATAATAAACAAAACAAAATAGTAAACACCAAAATGGATACTAATCGATAATTTTTTAGTTAGTTTTTTTTACTCATGGTATAATAAGATGTTTTACCAGGTACCTCTCTTCCCGTGACTAGGTCACGTGATTGCCTCCGTGTGTGGTTTGGTCATTGGTCCGTGATTTCTACGTCATCGGCTGTGGAGCCAATAGCGGGCTGTTAGCGTGACACTTGTCAGTTTGATGTGCTGCCACTTTGTGTAAATAAATTACCCGAGTAAAATGCATTTTTTCATTCACTTCTATAAAGAATCACTTTTGAACTAGTAATTTTATACAGTTTCCTTTAATAACGAATTAGATGAATAACACGAGATAACAAATAGGCTAGTTAGGAATTTATTTTTATATTCATTATGAACAAAAATCTCCTTAAATATATTGAAGATTTGATATCTTGTTTCAATGGCAACACTGATCGTGACGTAGCCTGGAGGCATCGCGAGAAGAGAATACCTGGTGGAACATCTTATATACCATGGTTTTACTGAACGGAAATGTATTTCCAAGATTTGGTCTCATTGGTTAGTCTGTGGAGAAGTAAGAAATGGAGTGACTGTTATGTGGTCGGGAGATTAATTGACAATGATAATCATAGTTTGACAGTTGCCCATCGAAAAATAGGACGCGTTTATTATACGACTACGCTTTCACACCGCGTATACGCCACAGACTGGGTGCTGCGCGTACGCTACGCGTGGTAAGATATTTCGAAAATAAGCGTTATTATAATTTACATAGAACCCAAAATTGCAATAACCTCTGTGACAACACGCGCACGTACAGCGAATCCGAGGCGGTACCGAGCCGAAAGAAAATACGCGAAAACTCCATAATAAGGTAATGAGCACTCCATTTATTACATCATTTTGGTAAAAAAATAACATGATCTTATTAACTAGGTAATTTTATATTTATATGGAAACCAAAATTCAGTCAGTGAAATGTAAAAACTTTAAAATAATCGTTTTAATAATGGTGGATGGAAGAGTTGGAGGGGACGATTTTGGCGCGTACCGCAACCAAATCGCGGACGTTCTCAAAAAAGGCCAGGATAAGAGCACTCCAAACCAACGAGCATGAATGACGAGGTTATGAACGTGGATGAAGAGAAGTTGTCAGGATTGTACAGGTGGAAATCCAATCTTTGCCTGCCTACCCCAATGGGAAACAGGCATGATAATATGTATGTACCTATGTTAAATAATGTGTTAACATACTGAGGTAGGTACTATCAGCAAACTTAACAGTGAACCACCACAAAGGCTAAAATCACTTGCGCTCAGTGTTCGACGGCAGCCGTAGGTACGTGTAATGTAGCAGGATTCGTTCAAGGGACTTTGTCGACAAATGTATCACCGGGAAGGATCGTGACTGTACTTTGGAATAGAGTTATTATTATTATAATTTTTACACGCAGCGCATTCACTTCAAGCTTCCAATTAATTCGTAGACAATGTAAAAACGGAGTAACTAGCAGACTAAACTAGGACATACATAACAGACTAATCAAAAAGCCAGAACAGTGCCATCTTTCTTGAAAATTGGATATATTAATTTTTACAAACATAAAGTAGAAGGGGACCAAGCGTTAAGCACGCAATGCGGAGTGGTGACTTGCAGTGTGAAACGCCGCAAAAATTCTGTATCATCCAACAGTGCCGACTTCCATTTAATTTTATAGTACGCAGAATTTGCGGTGGCAATTTGCACGAAATCACACTGCAGCATAAGAATAGACAATAATCTATTTTATGACCGCAGTGCGAGCTATGCTTAGGCCCAGCGCGCACTGATTTGAATTAAGACGCTGACAACAGCCAAATACCCCAAGTAGGCTTCTTTTAAAAACATTTTTAGCTGTATCTATTCAGTTTGTGGCAGTGAAAAAAATATATGTTAATCTTGATCGTATTTTCTGAAACTGTATTGTGCCCAAAACACGTTTTCTTGAAGTTTTCTCGATAAAAAAGAATTGTAAACTAACCTCTTAAAACATGCTTTAAAGCAAACAATCTCTATTATTTACTAAATATTATAAATAAAATTAAGAAAACATTTGAGAAAGACAATAATCTAAACATTTGTTGTTTCTGTTTTTCAAATAAGCTTTTAGTTTATTATATAAAAAAAAAATTGTTAATTTTCATTCAAGTTGAGCGGCGTATCCGACGTCCCTCGGCTCGTTGCCTCTCTTTCAGTTCTGTACGAAACGACAGTGACCGCAGAGGTCTGATTTTTAGGTGTTGTCAGCCTCTTAACACCGTAAATTTTTGAATGCACCATCGCTTAACATCAGGTGAGGTGGGGTGGCGGTCAAACGCAAGCAAGCCCATATGATGTAAAAAAAAAAAAAAATGCGCGCGTCTATTGTTTTCATTGTCCATAGAACTTGCGGTGTTCATTCGCACGAAATCGCACCGCAGTGCGCGCTTTGTTTTGTCATCATTTCACTATCACAACATATTATAATTTAAATTCCCCCGCCGCGCTGAGTTCATGTTTGTTTGGGCTAATCTTAGAAACTACTGTCCGGATTTACAAACGGTTTTCACTAATAAAGAATTGAAAAATTGCGTTAATAAGAAGTAACGTTGAAATGTTGTATAGTTATATTAGTTATCCTGGTGTAAAATGAAGGAGCTGTGTTAGTTGGAGGCGATATCTCGGAGCGCATGCTCGCGCGCGTGCGCCACGTGGCGGTGGCGGCGCGCGCGCTCCCGCGCCTCGCGCTGCGTGCGCGCGCGCAGTCGCGCCGTGGCCGCGTCCTGCACGCAGCTGGTGAACGCGCCTGGAACCACGTACAACACTATTGACACAGCACTGTTCACCCATGGGATAATAAGATGTTTTACCAGGTACTCTCTTCCCGTGACAGCTAGGTCACGTGATTGCCTCCGTACTACGTCATCGGCTGTGGAGCCAACAGCCGGCTGTTATCGTGACACTTGTCAGTTTGATGTGCTGCCACTTTGTGTAAATTAATTACCCGAGCAAAATGCATTTTTTCTTTTACTTGCTTCTATAAAGAATCACATTTGAACTAGTAATTTTATACAGTTTCTTTTAATAACTAATAAGATGAATAACACGAGATAACAAATAGCTAATTAGGAATTTATTTTATATTCATTATGAACAAAAATCTCCTTAAATATATTGAAGATATCCATCAATTGCAACACTGATCGTGACGTAGCTTAGAGCATTGAATTAATAAATAGAGGCATCGCGCTGTCATCGCGGGAAGAGAATAGGTACCCGACTTAAAAATAATAGATGGCAGGTTTTACAAAGTACATTGACCAATCTCTTAGGAACTAAAAAAAAAAAAAAAAAAACTTTAGGCCCCTCAAAAAAAATTGCTATGTCACGGCGGTTTTAGTCTTATTTTGTAGACCAAGAATTATCTTTTATTATTCTGCAAACGATTTTAATTTTTTCACCCTGGTTAAAAAAAAATCTAATTTTTTACAACTCCTTAACAGATTGATACGTCCGCTCCGTGCATCGTTGGGCGATATAACTGAACGCACCCATAAGGACATCCAGAGACACCATGTATGGTGTTGCAAGATATAATTATTTTGTTAATCGATTTTTGAAATCGATTTTGTAGTATTTTTTAAATAATAAGATTGCAAGCTTTTATGTTTTTGGGTGTATTAATTAATATCGATTTTATAAGTCATATTTCAGTTAATTTAAAATGATTATAACAATATTTACAATAAATGCATAGGTATTTTAAAGCAAAGAATCATCTTATTTTTCTGTACAAAAAGATTTCAAAAATATGTTTTGCAATTTCTTTTGATTTGACGTCATATGAGTGATTTTTTATCATTTTTAACGTATTTACGCATGAGAACCGAAATCTAAAGATATAAATTGTGGAAAGAAACAATAAGAAATCAATCAAGATAAGTCTAGTATAATAGCATCTGAAACACAGTAAAAGTGAATTCATAGAAGTATCGCTATTTAGAATCGATTCCGATTATTTGTGGAAATAGTCTGATATCTGGCAACATTTTCGTTCGGTTTGAATGGAGGATATACTTGCGATTCAGTTTAATACATATTTAATATGTTTTTTAATGCTAGGGTGAAATAAATGTTGATAAAGAACACATAAACATAAAAAAATAAGACAACATTTTTGAATAACATACAGTTTTGACATGGCGCCAAAAATGGGCACATCTGTGGGCATTGTCCTTGAAACGAGAAATTTTAATAGTTAATTCAATATTCGATAGATGTCGCTATATGACCCCATATTTGATAATTGCTCCAAAGAGATTAAGATTTTATTTCACGAGATAATTGTACTAATTTTTACCAAATATTATAAATAAGTGTCTATTTCAGAGCCATTTTTGTTGATTTTTGAATATTAAAGTAGGTATTCTACATTTCATTGATTTTGATTGATTGATTTGATTATACTGCTAAAATTACCAAGTCAGAATTAAGTATTGGTAGTGGTACTATCCTGCGGTCAGAATTATAAACGCAGGACGTGGGTTCGATCCTCAAGAAGAGTTTCTCGTTTTGCATTTTTCATTTTTAGTTCAGTTGATGTACTAACAGCAGTTACACACTAAAAATATCAGATGGTGCTAGACTCTGACGTATATGCGGTTACCAGTTATGAGGTTGACGATTGGTCTATATTACTCTATATTTCAGTACATTACAATGTACTCGGCTCATGGGATAGACGTTATGCCTGCAATCAAGCAGTTAAATAGGAATATTTGCCACCAACTCACCAACAGTATCCCAACATTTGATGATTTCTGAAGTCGTATCGGTCTCATTGTAGCAGTCAATAACTTTTTGCTTACAATCTGAGCATATTGGTTCGATGCTCACCATGTTGGAAGTGCGCATGTCTATGCGGGTTGCTATCGCGTTTAAATCGTCTAATGTTATCCTAAAAAGGAGAATACCACCTTTATTATGATGCAGTTATAGCAAAAAATGTTGGAAAAAATTGCGAACTTGTGTGCTCAAAAATTTTCAATTCCTAATTCTGAGATGGTCTTTTAAATGACTAGGTTCAGTAGGTTTTTCTAACGAGAGTGGTGTTGATTCTTTTGTTCACGAACTAAACATATTCCAAACTATCGCTCTCTTTTACAAGTAATTTGTAATAGTAGATACAAGAAAGGGATGCAACAATTTTAGAACTGTCAAATTAGTTTACGTGTTACATTTCTTTGTGTTTTAGTGAGCACGTTCCGAGATCACGACTAAACTTGTATGGAAATCTAAATTCCGACTAATTTGACAGTTCAAAAATTTTTGCCATCCCTTTCTTGTATGTACAATTAGTAAAAGAGAGCGATAGTTTAAAACAAGTTTATCTAGTTCGTAACGTTCGTTCGTTCGTTCGTTTTAAGAGAATTGACACCAGTGACGTAGTACCCGTACCTATTATCTGTGCCCGTACCTATACCTTCTGTCGGTGCTCATGCTTTTCTGCTTTCAGTAAAACTCCATTTTCTCCATAGGGCGCTTATACACGAACAGCGCTACAAAGGTAACTGCGTCCGTTTTTCGTCAGCGTCAGCCGCCGATGATGGCCCGTGACGCGCTGTTGGCTGCCATCGTAGAATAGCCACGTATGCAGCAGGCCACATACGCTGTCAAGTCAACGCGCCGTTTTATCAGTATCATAATCTGTCTATTTACGTCTAGTGTTGTTTTTTTTTATTTTTTTATGAGATTTAGGTATATCTGCTGATCTGATTTGACCGCAATCTAGACAAGATGTGGTCGACGATGGAGCGAGCAAACCTTTTAGGTGCCGATTCACTCCAGCTTTAAAGGCGTTAGGGTTGTAAGTGCCCGGAAGTACAGATTGCAGTGAATTCCACAACTTGGCTGTGCGCATTATGAAAGAGTTCTCAAAGCGCTTGGTCCTAATAGTAGGGATTTCTACCAAATGTGGATGATATCCTGCAGTGCGTCGTGTAGTCCGATAAAAGAAAGGAGATGGCGGAATAAGCTCATGGAGCTCTTGCGCACACTCTCCAAAGTACAGCCTGTAGAACACCGACAGACAAGCAACTGTGCGTCTATGGGCTAAGCTTTGTAGCTTAGATTTTACTAGCAGTTCATCACCAATTAGCCTCTCAGCTCTGCGTTGAATCGAGTCAAGAGCGGCCAGCTGGTTTTTGGTGGAGCCATCCCATAAGTGACTGCAATACTCTATACACGATCGGACTTAAGCTTTATATAAAGTGACAAGCTGTCCAGGAGAGAAGTATATAAGCCTAATTGACCACGATAAAAAGAATACGTGGACTCATGCACTTGTTTTGAATAGCACTGAACATGAAAGGTGGTCATAAAAATTGAAAGCCAAAAAGAAATAAACTGTAGCAGAGCCTGGGACTCCCACATCTTGTTCTCCGTTCTGCGTCGACGAATTTATCTGCATTGACGCGAAGACCCCAAAGCAGCAAGTTTCTCAAGTCCTCTCACCCTGTCAACAGCTGACGCTGGCGGAGTGCAGTTACCATTGTAGTTGAAATCGCCATTTGAAGTGCAAAATACAGCTTATCCAAGATTATGACCCTAATTTCATGTGATCTTGTGAGATCCATTTTACGTTAGGTACTTATATGTATGTGCCCTCGCAATCTGCCGAGTTCTAATCGGTCTATAGTTTAGTTGGTATCCTAATCAGAGCAGGGACATAGTAATACCTACGCGTGTATGTACAGTCAACGATACGTCAGTGATAACGACTGTAACCAGCAGACTCTATTTCCCCCCTAAAGGCCAACTATCTGCGACACCTGTAGCTTATGGAGATGCTTAATATATGATTGTTCCGCATAGCAGTTTGTGATGGTATCTATAACTTATGTTGAGTACCTACCCGGTTCTCTCAGAATGGCTCTCGTCCATACACTTGAGCTTCTCTATGTATATCTTGTCCCTGTAGTCACCGCGAGATGTGGGCTGCGCAGTCGCCGCCGCCGTCCCGCCGGCCAGCGTCGCATCTTCTACTAATCTCTCCACCTGATCAAATAGTACTTTTTGACATTTTCGCACTGACGCATCTCGTTGCGATGTTGCATTTTTCGCTGAAGTAGGACAGTGCGGTATTCACTGTCAGGGCTGCCATGATCAAAATTTCCGACGCCGTACAAAGTCTTTACTTTTAAGACCCCGGAAAAAATCTTGGAACATTTGGGCGAAACAAGGTTTTCCCTCAGACACACAAACATTTTGTTTTTACCAACGCGGTACCGGTGCGGTGCGGTGCGGCGGTTTGGGAACCTCCACGGACTCCCCCGGACGCCTTCCCAAACTAGGACGAATTCGGGTAAACGGACGGATGGCAGTTCACTACAGCACCGTGCACCAACTGACTCGTCAAATACAAATTGTTTTTATTTCAAATAGGCCTAATTACAGGCACTTGTGAAACTGTAGACTCCAGTTGCATGGTTCGAAATGGTGGATCCTATGGAGAAGAACCGTCTCCTCTTGCTATAGAAGATATCGTTGTCGACGGTATTTTTGGTGTTGCGATTCAGCCTTCACACAAGACGTTACGTCCGGTGCACCTTTGGCAGTCAGCTCATCTACCATCTGCTGCTTGACTATCTTCACGGCAAAAGCTATTCTTGAAAAGCTTGCCTACTCGAGAGAAGAAGACTCTGTCTGTAGGTGAAATAAAGTAGAAATTCGTACGCACCATTTTGTTAGAGATGCTGATGTGGTGATCGTCAGGTTCTTCGTCTGTGAGCGACTCCGTGGAGGTTGCTTTTGGTCGTTGAAAGGCTGTCGCGCGAACTGATTGATTGGCACCCATTGTGATGAATATCTGATGAATATAATACTGATGTCAATCTCCCTATCTCTTCTCATGGGTGTCGTAAAAGGCGACTAAGGGATTCACTAGAGGATGGGCAGCAACGTTATCTGAGTTTTTAACCAATCAACTGCGATCGCCAACCCGCCTGCCAAGCGTGGCGATTATGACCCTTTCAGGGGAGGCCTATGCCCAGTAGTGGACGTTTTTCGGCAGTAATGATGATACTGATGATGATGATGATACTGATGTCAATATTATTCTTTTGTACACAGCATTTAGGCTTGTCAGATGCCCCGTACTTTACGGGTTACCCCGTTTTTCAGGCTTTAACAATATAGGAACCTGTAATTAGCAAAATAAAATACGGGTTAACAAAATTGTGAAGGCGTAGCTACAAGCGAAATGTAATTTTAAATTGAAATGTAAAAGATCTTTACACATTTGCTTCCTCAAAATGAAGAGTATTTGAATGCCATTTCTTCAAACAATAAAGATAAAGATGTCATATAAAAATAATGCTGTTTTAATTGTCTCCCGTGAAAAATCTAAACCCCCTTTTGGTGCTGGTAGCCCTTAAATCAAGAAGGGCCAGATGGCAACCCTTACAGTATTAAACGTCACTTTCTTGAATTTATATTTTAATTACATAGTATAACGTGACCATATTTCGGAACGCACCCCATCGCTCCCACCAAACCTCGCGTCCCTCGCCGTAATGTCTTCCGCGTCGGTTCCACCAATCAGAGGGCCGAAGATCATTCTAGAACGCGTGTAACGGCGGAAACCGGCCCCCCGCCGCTCTCGCCGACACGCGTCTCAGTCAGACTCCTGCGCGCTACCGCGAATCACGCATCGGTCAATCTGTCAATGTATATATTATCGTACCGTAGTTTTAGTTCACCAGTGTCCAGTGTGATTATAATAATAACCTGCCATTGTGATACTCGAATACAAGACTTTGTATTGTGAACTCTCTACGTTTTATTGACCCACCTACGAACACAGACCTTCGCCAAGAACCCCACTCACAAATTGTTATACTGGCTGCCCAACGAGTGGGCGAAGTGCTAACTGTGTTCCGTGTGTATTGGTGTGATTCTTGTGTAAAATGCCACGTTCTACAACGCGTAGTCAACAACGTCATCAGACGGATCCCTTCGACGTCGGTTCAGAGCAAGATGAAGAGATTGCAACGCCAGAGCCAGCGGAGCCCCGCGCGCCCGCGGCCGAAGCGCCGACGCCCATCACAGCGAGCGACCTCGCCTCAATAATGGCGTCTCTACAGCAAGCCCAAGCCAAGAACTTCGAGCGGCTTCTCACAAGAGTCCTCGAAGCGCGGCCGCCATCTTGTTCGCCCGCGCCGGCTCCAGCCGCGCCGGCCACACCCACGCCGTCGTCCGCTCAACCTGCATCTGGAAACTTCGCCACCTGCAAGGCTCGTTTCAGCGGAGCGACAACGGAATCCCTCGACGGTTTCGTCGATGCTATTGAAGCATTCAAGGACTGCGCGAACGTCAACGAAGCCAACGCCTTACGTGGGCTATCAATGCTACTTACGCATGACGCGGCCACATGGTGGCAGGGAGTCAAGGCCACCGTCAGTACCTGGGACAGCGCTGTCCAATATTTACGCAGTGCCTTCGGAGACAGCCGTCCTCCTCATCGTATTTACGTAGAGCTGTTTTCCAAACCACAGCAACCTCAAGAAAGTACGGAGTTGTTCGTGGCCAAAGCACGGGCCCAGCTAGCGCGTCTACCAAACGGTGACCTCATTGAAAAAGTCCAGTTAGACATGATATACGGACTACTCAATCATAAAATGCGAAAAAGGTTACGAAGAGAGGAATTCTCCGACTTCAATAGTCTCCTCCTAAAAGCTCGGAGTATCGAGGAATCCACAAAGGAATCTCAGACGCGTGCCGACACTTCAAAGGGTGCCGCCGACGCGCGCGCCGCTGCTCCCCGCGCACGATTCAAATCGCCTCCACCGGCAACGTCGCGGTCAGAAACGCAGCGAGAACCGAGTTCTCGTCAACCTACATCAACGGAGCCTGCCTCGCGTCAAGACACGCCGAGCGTCGCCTCCAACATCACTCCAGTCGCCGAGAAACGACGATATTGCGTTTATTGTAAATATTACGGACATACACGTGATCAGTGTCGAAAATTAATACAAACCGTGAATGACTCTCGTAATAGTAACGTAAATAATAACAATAGTAATAAGATATCGTGTTACGGTTGCGGCGAGAGCGGAGTGATGCGTTCTAATTGCTCTAAGTGCAATTCAAATTTTAGCGCGATCGATTTTATGCCTAATACATCGCGATCGCGAAGGTCGATGACCCCGGGTGCATCATCGTACGGTAAGCCGTCCACCCAGGTGAGTAATAGTAACATCAATGTTTCTTCTCCTATGGTCTGTACTGGGGCTGTACCTGACTCGTGTTCTCCTACTTGTAGTGTTTATTCTGAGAGCTCTAATTGTGTATATGTGGATACAACGCTGACCACTACAGAACCGGGTTCTATTTCGCTTAATAATGCATGTACACCCCCCGTAAATAATTTTGTCTCTAACCATAACGTTAATGTACATAAACGTCATAATAAACAAAAAGGTTCAAGTTTTGCTTGTCGTGTAGATGATACGTATTTGTTTACATCTTTATCTCCACCTGTTATGCAGGGGGAGCCCCATAAGCGCACTTATGTACCTAGTGAATTTGAATCAGTGCTTCCTAGGGAATCGGTTGATAACCAGTGCGTCATTAATAGTAATTTATCACATAATGAATGTGATCGTGATTTGTTATATTCTAGATCGAATCGTAAACATCATAATGGTAATAATTCTAATAATAATATTCGCTCTTATCAGTGTCCGTCACGTAGTAGGGTGACCATGAATTTTTCGGGACACAACCCGGAAACTAGTCTACCTAGTAGGGTGACTATGAATTCTCCAGGACAAACTCCGGAAAGTAGTATACCGAGTAGGGTGATCTCAAAATCCGAGAATGAGAGGTTTATAACTTGTTCATCATTAAGTTCTCTGCCTAACGGCATACCGCGACGACCTATTTTAGGTATTGAGATTTTAGGAATTCATGGAACGGGTTTAATCGACACCGCGGCCAAGGGAACTGTCGCCGGATCCTCACTCTACGCGTTACTGAAACAGCATAATCAAGTCTTCACGTCTAGCTCTATGCGTGTCAAGCTCGCCGATGGTTCAGCACCAATGCGCCAAATGCTGTCAACTACACTGGAAGTCAATATAAAAGGTAAGAGCGTCAATATAGAATTTTTCGTGTTTCCGGATGCTACTCATAATGATACTTTGTTGGGTATAGATTTTTTAACAGCAGCTGGGTTGGATATTAATTTTGCTACTTCCACATGGCACTTCCATGATTCTAAAGAAGTGTACCCATTGGGGTATGAGTACCCCATTAACCTCGCAACTTGTTCTTCCGCGGAAATTTTAAGAGAAGACGAGGGTACGATGCTGAGCCCTCTCGAACGTAATAGTCCAGCTTCTCTCTTCCAACGCAACGAGGATGTCTTCGGACCAGGGGGAGTGCTAACACAGTATTCTGTACCGCCTACTGATATTAGAGATCATCCACCCATATCAGTCCCGAGTTTTCCGTATTTTCTCTCACCTGTATAAAATCAGTTAAAATTGTTTTTACAGTCACTCATTCATTCTTTATTAAAGTGACTCTTAACCCTCAAAACGCCTGATAGGTGTCTCATTTAAATATAATATCGCAGACTTTCGTAAATTCTCTTAAAGTCTGTTCTGTGGCTAACGCCTTACGCCGTCTTCAGTGCGACAATGCCAACATAGAAAGTTGTGATGTCTGTAGTGTCATCGTCGACTTACCATGTAAGTCCAGCTGACCTTCGTAAGGAGCAGCTTGACGATCCCGAGGTTGCTAAGAAAATCCACAGCCTTGAAGACACCGGACCAGTCGACACTCAATGGTAAGGTAAGACAGATTGATGTTTCATAATGAACCAAGGTGTTCCCTGCCATTACCTTCCAGATTCGGACAGCGAACGGCCACAGCTCCACATACCGCTTACAATGCGTGAAAAGTTCCTTTCTCGATCACCCCATATCTCCGTCGATTTTTAGACAATTGCGATATCATTAGAGATAGGGCTGAACGTCATCAGGACGATAGGAAGTGATGTGCTGATAAAACCCGACAGACTGTAAACTACCAAGTAGGTGACTTTTTCTGTGCACTAATTCAAAGGTAAAACCCGCAAACTCATGCGTGATGGACACTATTGTGTAAGCGAAATAGTTAGTTCTCCTACCTATGAAGTCACTGATTTAAATTCAAAAGAATTTTGGTAAGTTTCTTACTTCTGTTTAAAGTCGTATAGGTCTAGTCAGGTCTCAGCTCCAGTACGGCCTCGGAACCCTCGTGAACGGCCCCGTAATTTTGTGTTTGCCGAGCCACCACCGGGACGATTTTGTGACTCGGAGGGGGAGGATATAACGTGACCATATTTCGGAACGCACCCCATCGCTCCCACCAAACCTCGCGTCCCTCGCCGTAATGTCTTCCGCGTCGGTTCCACCAATCAGAGGGCCGAAGATCATTCTAGAACGCGTGTAACGGCGGAAACCGGCCCCCCGCCGCTCTCGCCGACACGCGTCTCAGTCAGACTCCTGCGCGCTACCGCGAATCACGCATCGGTCAATCTGTCAATGTATATATTATCGTACCGTAGTTTTAGTTCACCAGTGTCCAGTGTGATTATAATAATAACCTGCCATTGTGATACTCGAATACAAGACTTTGTATTGTGAACTCTCTACGTTTTATTGACCCACCTACGAACACAGACCTTCGCCAAGAACCCCACTCACAAATTGTTATAATAGTATTTTTCTCAATGACTCAATGCCGATGTGAACGCCTCCTACCACGATGTGGGATCCCGAGGGTGGCCCTTTCCGAGGCTTGTCGAAACATAAGGCCTCAAACTTGTGAAGCACCACGAGACCCAACCCAATCGACTTGCGTAACCCCCGCTGTCGCCAGCATGGCCGCCGGCTGCTGCAGCTTCCCCCTCTCCGTGACTAGCGTTTTGTCAGCGTAGCACGTCACGCCGACACCGTGGAGAGGCGCACCGCGCAGAACCTTGTCGTAACCGATGTTCCACAGGAGTGGCCCCAACACCGATCCCCGTGGAACACCGCACGACATCATCCTTCCCGACCCGGTTTATGACGGCTCTGTCCGTCAAGTAGGTCTAGAGCGCTGCAAAAGTTACGGCTCTTCAATCTGTGCTCGATGTCTGATGCTGTATTACATTAAAGCTCAAGCCTTACACATTCGAAACTGCTCGAATGAACCTTAAAAAATCGAATATGTACGAACGTTGTGGGGGCTTAGAATAATATGGGTGAAATTGACCAGGATTTGGCGAAAATCCAAGTGTAATTTACACGCTACATACCTGATATTAAATCTCAAAAAGAAAACAGTAACTATAGATTTGTTTCACAATAATTTTGCACAGTTTTCTGACATCTTGCTATTGACAAATAATGGTGTTGAGGACACAAAAAAATCAAAAAGAATGGAATATAAGTCACAAAAAGAAAATGACATTGAATTTAAAGATGATTAGCAAAAAGTTTTTATTGATGATACTAGAATTTGTAGCAGCAAAAGACCCTAACAAATATTCGGTAAGTTGATGTAACAAAAAAACGAGTGTGCTTTAGTAGAGCACACGACTAGTGATGGGTTTATGCCGCGGCATTTTGGGCAGATTGAATAAACGCCCAATATCTGTCCGTTTCTGCCCAGTAAATGCCCACATGTCAGGGCATTTACTTTATACTTTTAAAATGATAAATTATTAATTATTTTTGGTTAAAATGCTTGTGATTACTTTACGAAAATAACTTTTTGGAGGATTAAAGGTAATTGCAATTTAAAAAACCAAAATATCCATACACTTTTAACAATTTTCTTAACGACTTTCTGTTTTAATCACTTTTTTTTATACAATATTTGGCCACTTCTATGGCGGTGATCGTGGCTTCATTTAAGTCGGCTCTTGTACAGTTGACAGGGCACAAGGGACAAGTAAGCAAATGGGCCATGGACTGAATGGGGTCGCCACAATCGCATTCAGTTTTTGAGGAGTCTCGAATTCCCCATTTGCACAAATTTTCTCTGCAGGGACCTACTTGAGTCCGGAGCCGGTTGAGGGATTTCCAGACTGGCCACGGGAGATCGTGACCTGGGGGTAGGTGTTCTTGCGGTACTACAAAATCAGCCGCCTTTCCTTCCACAACTCCGTCCTCATTGCAATTTAATTTCATAAAGATTTGTTTTTAATGGTAATATTCATAATTTTAACATAATTATTGTGTAGTAAGGGGCGCGCGCAGATTGTGCGCAGCGCAGGCGACAGTCGGCATAGTGTTTGTCCAACCGGCACCCCACTCCAACTCGACTCGTCCGGAACACGGACTCAACTGTATAATAAGACCCACTGAGTTGGAATTTCTAAATTTTTGTGCAGTAGCAGTGTAGGACACTTCAAGACGGAAGCTTTTGAAAAAGCACAAAGTGCGAAAACGCAAAGGTTTTGTTCAGGCGAACCTGAGCCATGGCCTAGTGCAACCAAAGCGAGCCTCATCGAGGCTATCGCCACGAATACATCGGTCCTGCTCTTACAAGAACCTCCAAAGGGTACCTGACTGCGGAACATAAGGTTGTGCAGTCGGAAACTTTCTCGAGTCCGATCAATGATCTGGTCAAGGCTGCGGTGGTGGTGGTCAATAAGGAGCTTGAAGTAATAGAGAACCCTGATCTTGTCACTAATAATGTAGTGGGCGTGGTGATAAAGTTATGCAACTTTAAGCTTGGGCTAATCAACATGTACTTCAAACCCAATGCTGATATTAGCGCCTACCTGGACAGAGCGAGGAAAACAGCGGAGGATCTCAACGTGGCTTACATCATCCTAGCTGGAGATGTCAACGCCGCAGTCCCTGTGAGATGGAGATGGAGGACAGTCCCTACTGTTATTGTTTCCCTGAACAGCGGTTATTAAGGCTCTGGCAGGGATGGATGCCTCAATGAGGAAACTGAGCCCACTTTCTACCGGCTCCGGAATGGGAACTCCTACACGAGTATAGTGGACATCGCAGTCTGCACCGCAAGTACTCTGCACAGGGTGAAGGAGTGGCGACTTGACCCTGACTTCGTAACGCTCTCGGAACACAGGGCAATAAGGTTCCAGCTGGAGATCTGGGCTTGAACTACCGCTGCACCACGTAAAATCAGCAGGATATAAAACACCAGGAAGGCTCGCTAAAGTGAGTTTAGAGACGTGCTTAAGGAAAAGTTGGCACGTATGGGCATCGTATCACAGCGGATCACATAGCCAACTTGGAGAATTGCGAGGATATAGATGCGGTAGTGAATTGCTGTGAGGAGTCTGTCACATAGAAATGCAAGGAAGCTATTCCAGTCATGAGAGATACGCAGCTTAAGACAAACTGCTGGTGGACCACGGAGTTGACTGCTAAAAGAGAGGGAGTCATCCTGTTACGCAGGAAAATCCATATGGCCAACTCCAGGCATAGGCCTTTTGCAGTCGAGGAATATTTAAAAACGAAGACTGATTACAAAGAGGCCATCCAGGAGGAAATTACTAATGGCTAGAAGGAGTTCTGCACGAGCCAGAAACTCGAGGAAATCTGGAAAAAGTTCACCGCATAACCAGCAAAAGTAGCACCGCCACTGTGGACATACTCCTTCGAGCTCCAAACAAAAAGGCACCGGAAGCGGACGGTTTCACTTTCGACATTTTCAACGAAGTCTACCGCGACAACATCCTTTGCGGCTTGGTAAACCAGTGTGTCCACCAGGGCCATTTTTCGACGCAGTGGAAGATGGCGGTCGTCAAAGGGATCCTAAAGCCGGGGACGGACAACTATTCCTAGGTCCGGTCATACAACCCATGGTTGTCATACCAACCCATTGGCCATTGGTAACAAAATAAAGAAAAAAACTGTACACTTTTTAACATTTTCATAAAATACAACATTTTCGAAAGATTCTAAAGCTTCACAATTAAACGTTTGACATGAAAATAGCTTAGATTAGTATTATTTACAACAAAAAAAACATTTTTTCTACAAGAAACATACATTTAATGTAGACGATTTTTTCTGCCCAGCAATTGGGCGTTTATTTTGGCGTAAATTCGTTTTTGCCCTATTCGCCCAGTTTATGCCCATTTATGCCTTTTGGGTTTAAACCCTCGACCCATCACTACACACGACTGAAGTAAAACTTCACTAACTTACCTATATCTCCCTCAATACTATTTCAATGAGAACAAAGGAATGGCGGCGCAGCGCGCGTAGGTACCTATATCTGCCGGCGCTGTGTCGCGTGGCCGGCCTAGCACGCGCCTCGTTCCCCGCGTCCCGCACTACCCCCTCCGTTCACCTTACTTTTCGTAACGCATTCACCAGCTTACTCCCCAAGTCAAGCGTGCGTAAAGAAGTTTTACTTAAAAAAAAAACCAAACAATTTGGTTGTGATGCGACGAAGTGATATGATGTGATATGAAGATTCAGTAAGAACCTACGAATATTTCTATTGGAAAAATCAATAATAAAAACAATCCGGACAAAAAATTTTATTTTCTCAATCGTTTAGAAATAAATGAAGATAAAATAGTAAAAACGTTAAAAGACCTTTAAATACCTAAAATATCAGTGAGGTCAGTAAGAAAATTTAAAACGGCCACTACGACTTTGTTGTGCCCGTGGTTGTGCCCAAACAACATCCACTGTGTCACAAAATTATTTGTAAGAATTCGCACATAAACCTGCTCAGATGTTTCCAAGATATAGGCATATGCAGACAGGAAAAACATTTTCATATTACTTTAGCCTGAGACTTCAGCTTCTTAAAATAATAAAGCAAATAATATCCATCTACGTTTTCTACATTTTGAAGTACAGAGTCATATTATTATCCTGATGTCGCATCCCATAATTTTTCGTACAAAACATGTTTTAAATAGCTTTAAGACCTGTCTGTTTGTTTACTACATTTTGTTGTAAATCAAGTGCCGTTGTAGCTTTGAAGGTAATGGATCAAAGGTTATACGAAAAGGGGCAACATAAAAAAAAGACGACATTATTTTTTTCGAAAAAAAAAACGCCTAATCTAACCTTCGGGACACGGTGGGATGTGGGAGTAGTAGGGTGGGAAACACAATGGGGCCATTGACCTTTGTCCGTGACCTGGGTCAAGGTCAGATTATACACTTTTAATTTGAAGTTAAGGTCAGATTTTCGACCTTTGACCTTAAGGTAATTTATTGACGTGCGTCAGGCTGGCCCGGCCCCGTGGCTTTAGGTCGCGAGATATGTATTATCCGAATGTACTCCTCTTCAGAAGCATTTGTACTTACTACATTTTCAATGTACCGCTCTAATAAAAAAAATAGAAGCATTTGAAGGGGGCCGGCCAGCCTGACGTTTTCAGCCCAGCCCCATCTGTACCACGACAACTACCAAACTTGCTGAGAAAGTGGTGCCACAGAAGGGATGTACTCCGTAAAATACACGTACATAGTGCTTAATTTAATCTTAAAACCTAATATTTTCGGAGATATTAAGGTTTAAAAGGGGCAGGGCTGAAAACTGTATTGACAGCTTTAACTGGATAACCACGAAAGCTATAAATACCTATCCTAGGTATGAAATAATCTCCGGCGAATTTAGAACACTTGTACTTCTTTCTTTTCAAATTAAACCTCTAAATATATAAATATAAGTAATTTAAATTCGGCTGGCCCGGCCCCGACTCGCGACCTAAAGCCACGGGGCCGGGCCAGCCTGACGCACGTATTTATTGGAGATTTTCTGAATAATACCCCGGCTACTAAGTCATCAATGAATTTCTAGTCCTGAAAAGATTTTAGTAAAGTCTTGTTGTATCTTAATTTTCTAAGGTCCACTACGATAACCCTAGATTTCGTTTAGCTGAGGCGGGCCCCACCCTCGGCCATTACTGGAAGAATCATTATTTTAGGAAAATTATGATTTTTTCTTTCCATTCGTGCGAACACCATATTTCTGATAGATAAGGTTGTCGACTTTTATTAATATATGCATGACAATGATAAGATTTATACTGGCAATATAGCTTTTAGAATGTATGCACTGAATAGTTCCGGGTTTGTGAGGAATGGATCGCGCAATCGTTAAAAACCGGCCAAGAGCATGTCGGGCCATGCTCAGTATTATAGGGTTCCTTAAGTAGGTCTAATTACATATTACAAACGGATCAAATCGAATATTAATCATTACTATTTTAGTTTTCTTAAATTTAGCGCTAGGTGGCGCTGTTACTTTGTGTTATCAATATAACACAAAGTTTCTTTTTGTGATTTTTTTAAATATAAAATAACTAAAGGAGCATTTTTAGCATAATTTTTATCTAAGGTCAATGACCTATGAACTAGGACGTCTTAAGTATTTTTCAGTTTTCTCACTATAACTCGAAAAATTATAATCACATTATACTCGAAATAATTTTAAAAGAGAGTTTTTATAAAAGTCTATCAACGTGGAAGATTACAAGTTTCTACATTGCATAGTTTGGAATTGGCAGGGGGGGGGGACACATTGTTAGCCACTTTGGTGGGCTATATTTCGCAGATGGTATACCTGATAAAAAAGTGATGTATGAAACATTACCTTCATTTTAGTAGACCTATTCAATGATACCCCACAAGAGGGGGTGCAGCGAAAAAAAAATTTGCATCCCCATTTCACATGTATGGGCGCCACCCCTAAAATACGTTATCAAGATTTTTTTATTCTTTTAAAATTGAGATCTATATCTAAACCATTTTTTAACAAAATTTCATTTACTTATGTTTATAACTGTAGAAGTTATTAAGCTGTAAAGGATTAGGACAGATGGACAGACGGACAGACGGACAGACGGACAGACGGATAGACGGACAGACGGACAGACGGACAGACGGACGGACATGACGAAACTATAAGGGTTCCTTGTAGGACTACGGAACCCTAAAAAACGCCCAGTATGAGTCGATTAACTTCATATAAACTCAAAATTAAATAACGCTTACCTGACCACAATCTCTTTTATGCGATTATTCGTGAATTATTCAAATTAATTATTGTTTTTTTTACTGTTCCTCCATTTTTTTGTTATCTAGATCTTACGTCTTCTTTGTCCATCCAAAGGTTGTCTGGAAGATATCGCTTTTAGCGATAAGACCGCCCATGTACCCATAATTTATACGTTGTTCCTGTTTACTACTATTTTCATGGTGTACATTAAAGTATATTCTATCTATCTATCTATCATAAAGATAAAAAAAAGTCACAGCTGTGTGTTAGGATTATACCTACAATATAATTT
Source organism: Asteroscopus sphinx (assembly GCA_949699075.1). Taxonomy (NCBI): domain Eukaryota; kingdom Metazoa; phylum Arthropoda; class Insecta; order Lepidoptera; family Noctuidae; genus Asteroscopus; species Asteroscopus sphinx. The sequence continues at coordinate 2,667,854 of OX453006.1, forward strand.
TTCACATATTTTTCCTACCTATTAATTTAGTTTGACCTTATATAAATGTCACATAATGATTTGTGAAAAAACCGCAAAATTCGTATAAAATTGATACTACTAGTGACAAAACAATACATCGTAAAAGTGGTGAATCACGTACTTATAATTCTCATCAATCTACAATTCTATTTGATTTAAAAACACAGTTACATAGTTACGCAGATGAATAGTAAAAAACCGGCCAAGTACGAGTCGAACTCGCGCAGTAAGGGTTCCGTACCTCTCAACGTCCTGATACCCCATAAAAACTGATTTAATTTACGAGAGTTTATCAAAAGACATCAACGTACAGTGCGTGAAATATGAATTTTTGCATGTCTTTCTTACGCAGGTACTACCAAATATGTCTATGTTTGTCTTATCTTTAGTATTTGTTGCTAAACTACATAATATGCACTATAATATGACCAAGTTTGACGCTGGTATATATTACCGTTTTGAAGATAGAGCAGGACAAAAACATGCATTTTTTGTGGTTTCTTGTATGGGGACTCCCTTTGGTTTTAGACTTTTTTTTGTTTCTAGTATTTGTCGTGATATACCTCATAGCAACACAATTTCTGAGAAAATTTCAACCGGTTATCTATTACTTTCAAAAGATACAGCCCTGTGACAGACAGACGGACGGACGGACGGACAGCGTAGCGAGAGTAATAGGGTCCCGTTTGGCACCCTTCGGGTACGGAACCCTAAAAAAGGCGGACAGAATCTCGCTAAAAAAAGGTTGAAGCACTTAATTTTTTCTTTAACCTTTTCTTTTCAACGATATTCACATGCATTATTAGAACGAAATAATTATTTTTCAACACACTTGCTCGTAAAGTGGCTCTTATTGCACCGCTTTTAGGTTCATAATGCAGCTTAGAACGCACGCGTGCTTTTTAGGGTTCCGAAGTCCTACAAGGAACCCTTATAGTTTCGTCATGTCCGTCCGTCTGTCCGTCTGTCCGTCTGTCCGTCTGTCCGTCTGTCCATCTATCCGTCTGTCCGTCTGTCCGTCTGTCCGTCTGTCCGTCTGTCCTAATCCTTTACAGCTTAATAACTTCTACAGTTATAAACAGAAGTAAATGAAATTTTGTTAAAAAATAGTCTGCATATAGATCTCAATTTTAAAAGAATAAAAAAATAGTTTTTACGTTCTTTAGGGGTGGCACCCATACATGTGAAATGGGGAAAAAAAAATTTTTTCGCTGCACCCCCTCGTGTGGGGTGTCATTGAATAGGTCTACTAAAATGAAGGTAATGTTTCATACACCACTTTTTTATCAGGTGTACCAACTGCGAAATATAGCCCGCCAAAGTGGCTTGCAATGTGTCCCCCCCCCTGCCATTTCTAAACTATGCAACGTAGAAACTTATAATCTTCCACATTGATAGACCTTTGTGAAAACTCTCTTTTAAAATTATTTCGAGTTTAATGTGATTATAATTTTTTGAGTTATAGACAGAAAACTGAAAAATACTTAAAACGTCCTAGTTCAAAGGTCATTGACCTTAGAGAAAAATGATCATAGCAAATAATGCTCCTTTAGCTACTTTCTATTTGAAAAAATCACAAAAAGTAACTTTGTGTTATGTTGACGACACACTTCTTAAATTTGGCGCCATCTAGCGGCGTCGTACAACACTCTCTGGGTCGCCAATGCTGGCGTCAAGTGCCGTGTATTACATTTGGCACTGTATAGCGCCATCTAGCGGCTACTAACATCACTCTCTGAGTCGCCAATGCTGCCGTCTATTGTAAAAACTAAAATAGCCGTGATTAATATTCGATTTGATTTGTTTGTAACACCTACTTAAGGAACCCTATAATACTGAGCATGGCCCGACATGCTCTTGGCCGGTTTTACTTTACATTATCGCACTAGACCTTATTACTTTACAGTTTATTTTTTAATCGTAGCAAAGAGTTTTAGCGTCTAAACAAAATTAAATATTATATTTTTGTGAATAAAATCAACTGTGTTCATTAAAATATGATAAATAAACATTTCATTTCATTAAATTATTTGTTTTAGTCAACATAACATAACATAACACACATAACAACAAATTAGTCAACAAATTATCATTAATTTGTGTTATAATTAAAAAAACAGTATTTATTATTTATTTTATTATTTTAACGCATTTTACGCATGCGAAGCAAATCTAAATCTAAATCTTTAAATCTTTAGTATTTATTATATTTTTTACGTTAGTACTATTAGATATTCTGTGATATTAGGCTGTTTGGCGGCTTCCTTCGCGCGTCACGGCGTAAGATTATAGAAATCCCCGCGCCATCTAAACTATATTTATGTTTTTTGTTCCTGTGTTGAAAATTGAAAAACGTCGTATGAAACGCGTAATATTCATTATAGGTAGGTACTCGAGACTTTATTACACCCTCGCCTTCGGCTCGGGCTGCAATCCAGCCTCGAGTATAGTGAACATATGGCTCACTTGTATCATAATGTACTATTTGCATTTATGGACTCTCAAATTTCATTTTTTGTATTTTCTATACCATAATTCGGCTTTGGACTAAGTGCTGAGCGGCCTAATTAGCTCAGAGACCTCGCATTACTCGGTCAATAAAGTATGTAGAATTTATTCTGGCATTTCAAACTGACTTCTAAGTAGGTATAAGTACGTGTCACGGTCTAATTTTGGATTGTGTTGTTTTCGGAAGATCCTTTTGAAAAATAGTCTTGTTTTTTTTATAATAATGACGTTTTATGTATTTTTGGGTGATGAGCATGTACGACGCCAAAGAGACTATATCCCAATCGGCTTGACCCTCTAGCCTTGCGAAGATACGTTACATCTTTAGGTATCTACTCAGGAATTGTTCGACCTTATACTAGCCGCTGGCTTCCATCATCGTACCACTCGCCATAAATCTAAATTCCATCCTCATCATCTTGATGGTTGGCGGTCAACTACTGTACGTTTTACACGTCATTTTTGCCTCGTACAGCGGAACTGTGGAACCAACTGCCGTCAGCGGTTTTCCCGAAAAAATTCGACATGGGAGCCTTGAAGAAACGAGCATGTGTTTTTAAAACGGCAACGCATCGGCGACTCCTCTGGTTTGCGGATGTCCATTGACGGCGAGATTGCTTACCATCAGGTGACCTGCTTGCTCGTTTGCCCTCCTATGTTATAAAAAAAAAACTTGCAGTTGACATCTGCGCAATGGCATAGGATAATTTTTACACACATTACTATCACGCCTTTTTCTTATTGGGGTAGGCAAAACTGATGATGAAAAAGGCCCAGGTCAAGAGCACTATTATAAGCTAACGAACATGGGTTCATGCTCTTAACCTAGCCTTTTTTGAAAAAGTTCGCCATTTGATTGCGGTACGTTCGCCGAGGTCGTTTCCTTCTAACTCTTCCATCCACTCTCGCCTCGTATACTCGTTTTAAGAAAATTAACGAAACAAAAATATTTATTGTAGGTAAGAAAATGTACAACAATAATACAATAACAAGATAATTATATCAAAATGAGAAAAAAAATACACAAAAAACATAAGTCACTAGTCAATCTCCTATCGTTCATACCACAGAAATAGATAGAATAGAAAAGTGAGCGGAGCGCGCGAACCAACACTCGGCACCAGAGTGCAGGGCATTTCAAAACCTTTCTCATTAAGCCTTATGATTTGTTTCTGTAAATACTGTAACAAAAACACGCAAAAATGCCTTATTGCGCTGTTTCTAACTGCAGAAACAAAAGCAGTAAAGTAAATTTCATCATCATCATCATCATCATTTCAGCCGAAAAACGTCCACTGCTGGACATAGGTCAAAGTAAATTTGATTAATATTAATTTAGAAAAATTAATGACCTCAACTAGGGAGGCGTGGTTTGTCCGAATGTTGTCACGCATGAATCGCTAGTAAAATTGTGATTACAACCATTCTATCTATTTATTTCTGTGGTTCCTACTTTCTACATGCCCAAACCATCTCAACATACTGATACGAGCTGGGGGTTCGTATATGGATAGAAAGCCAATTAACTGCGTAGAGAACACTTTATTACAGAACAATTACACTGAACCACTTATTAACACAAAGTTACTAGTTAAATCGCTCCGAATATCGCTTCGATGTTATCGCCTGTATCGCTTGATCCAAACTGAACTCCAACTGAACTCTACTGGCGCTTTTTTGTTCGAATGGGCTCTCGCAGGTGGGACCGAAGTCCCATTTCTGCTTAACCGGACTTAGTTGGCGGAGAGTCCCATGTGGGACTCCATTCGCCGAAGGTTTTTTCCCTACATACTTACAAACTAGATGCGCGCGGCATCAATACCGCGCGCAAGCGGGCGCCCCCCGAGGGGGGACTACTGGCGCTGAGCTGCGCCGTTTATATAGGCCGTGAGTCGTGGTACTAGAAAGTCCTCGAATGTCATCTATCCTTGTCATAAGATAACTCTTTCTCACTTGCACATTCTCGAAATAGACGGTTCTCGAACCTCGTCGAACCTCATCTATCCTCTATCTCACTCACTCACTTCTTCAATGGAATGTTCTCGAAGCTTGTCGAATCTCGTCTATCCTTGTCTTATATTAGCTCTAGCCTGCTCACTCTCTTCCAGAAGGTTCTTCGTCTATCCTTGTCTGATATTTAGCTCTATCTCGCTCACACTTCAACAATTTTACATGTGGGTGTCAAATGGCCATAAGGGGTCCTGAAAACGCCTGAAAACTGGTTTTCAGGAAATGTCGGCATCGGATTTGTTGGCTCCTGAAACGGCCTGAAAACATGTTTCAGGCGCCTGAAAACGACGGCAACTTAGTCAAAATTTCGATTCTTTGGTATGTGATAGAGCCTTCTCTGATACGGACTGAAAATGCATTTCAGCCTGCTGAAAACGTCTCTAAGTCCAGGAAAATCGAGGTTGAAGTATTTCAGTCCACTCTGCTTAACCCTCCGTCGTAACAATACCTACCTTTCTGAATCTTTGACACTAGGTACATCTTCTTTCACCCTACAAAGCTCCCTTAACACGCTTTAATTTTTACAGTGGTTTTATACTCTCACAGATATTTCCAAATCAAATAAAAAGGAAATGACAAAGATGTAGGTATAATAATAATATTTTTTTATTAGTTACCAAATATTACGTTACAAAACCCAAAGAGCTCTGCCTCATGAATTAGGTTATAACCTGTATCCAAGGTGTTAATTGGTGTAAGATCATGCATATCATCTGAATATGTACTTACCGAACACGTAACATAATATTTTTTAATTATGCTTCTGTCTTCCGAGTTCCGACGCGCATTCGCTGCGCATTGCGCATACGCAGATCTTTCATCTTAGACCTTGAACTTTGTAAGCTATCGGCGCTTGTATAGTTCGCGTACGTAAGAAGGTAGGAATGTCGGGTGAAGTTTAGGTAATGAAAATGTCTTATCAGTGACAAAAATCGATTGGAATAATAAGCGTGGGCACACACCTTCCGGTCCGGTTCAGGCCGGGTACATTCTACCCGGAACTCATATAAAATGTACTAGCCGGCACACACCTATACCGGGCAGGGCCGGGAAGCTAGTCAGGGTAGAATCTACGCGGTGAGCTTCGACGCAAATACAGAATGCCCGGCGCCAGCATTTGAAGCTCTGCGTTTCTTTCAGAATCTACCCGGCCCGGACCGGACCGGAAGGTGTGTGCCCATGCTTAAACTCAACTTTTGATGTTCCCTGCTAAAGGCTGTTAGTTAATCCTTTATTACCACGCCTGGCAATTCACACATATTACCTTTCGTCAATAGCCGGATTTTTTTTAACCGACTTCAAAAAAAGGAGGAGTTTATGTATTCGACGGGTTTTTTTTTTGCGGGTTTGATGACTATTAAGCCTTCTGTATTGTGTCAGTACTTTGTCGGTGAATGGAACCACGTGTAGACCTTTTTTTGTTTTTGGGTGGTTATGCTCATGGTTATGTCGTCAGAGAAAGGCGGCGGGATATTTATTAATTATATTCTTTATTGTACATACACCAAACAAAAACAAAGACAGTAGTTTACAGATAGATTATGTAAGTACAATGGGATATGTCGAATTTCTACCGACTAAAACCACACGTTGGTCATCATCATCCTCCTGCCCTCATCCCAATTTATTTGGGGTCGGCGCAGCATGTCTTGATAACTCTGGTCATCCTCAGCACAACAAAGAGGAGCTCTGGGACCTCCATTGGATCGCGCCAGTGCCCGTCCAGTACTACGCCTTGGGCACGTCTCGGGAAAACTATATTGTTTGCCCCACACCAGCATACGAGCACCACGTGCTACTATCCTCCCCAGGGTCGCTTAACAGACGCTTTGAGCCTCACTCTTGGCGTCCACGATCCCGAAGGACCCTTGCCAGATATTACCAGGGGCTGCGGCGTTTTTCCCTATCTAGGCCTAGCGCCAGGGCGGTTGCCTCCCCGGCGCTTCCTTCGCATGTAGACCCAGGCAAACGACAGCTGGATGATATATGCGCTTTCCTTTTAGAACCTCACACTTCTCCCTGTCACTCTGAAGCTAATTTAAAATATGATCAGCTTTAGTCCAACTATTTTTCATCCTCTTTAAAATATTATGACCCACGCTCTATTTGGTGCAGTACTTTTCACTTATTTCTATTGTATGCTAATTCCTTTTTTTTCTGATTGACTACTTGCTGGTGGCACCTAAGTACCCTGTCTGTTTAACCGGACATATTATGCTAATTTCTGGGCCTCCTTATATTTACAGTACCTAGGGACTATTATTATGACCTTCACTTTCTCTTTTATCTGTGTGGTAAATTCTGTATCGGTCAACTCTTTCTTCATTTCCCTTCTAACTCAATCAACCCTACTTGCTTTTCCTTCTTCTATTTTTTTCTTTCCATGATTTCCTATATAATCTGTCGTGACGTCTTTTATTGATATAATATACCTACGTGGCTTTTAATCATTGATTGTTCTGCGCTTACGCAGCGGTCTTTCTCGTCGCGGCCTTGAACTTTTGCTATAGCATCACTATGCTAGTCAGCCGGTATAATTGGTATTCGGCGACAGTTTAGGGGCACCACGTCAGAGTCAAAATTATTTTCTGTTGGAAATCATCGTAATTTTTATATTATGTTGAATATGAGGAATCATTTTTTGTAAGAGATTGCTATGTCGAATCAGTTCTTACCTGAAAGACTTAAATTCAGATGTTAAAGATATTATATTTGTTTTTTTTTTTGTTCTTGCTGGGTGTGCCAATTTTTTTTGTAGTTCAGAATGGCGAAACGAGCTAAAGGCCCACCTGATGTGATGGATACCTTTGCTCATAACAACTGCAATACCACCGCTGCTGCTTAAATGGTACCGCAAGTCGGTTCGCTAAACTGAGACATGTAGATGAAAAGTCTCATGTCATTGTAATTTCACCGTCACCCTTCACGCCGAAACACAGCAACGCAAGCATCACTCTTTGGCGACAGAAGTAGGTACGGTACGTTTTTCTTTCTTATAATGGTTATTTTTTTCATTTTCAATTACCTATATTACTTCTGGTAAGTACAGTAGAATTTCGTCTCGTAAACGGATAAATTAAAATATGTCTAGCTACATTTTATCCTTTCGTGAATCATCAAATTTTTATACCCTCATCCGCCTTGCAGACTTAAAATCTGGAACCACAAATACATCTTATTTTTCTTCAGTATTCAAATCGACGCACAAATAGATGCTAATATTAGATTGGCACTTAAACACACAGCTTTTCAAAGATTAGAATCATCCTATTATTTCCTAAAGTTTTTTAATATCCACCAACCAGAACCATTAAATCCATTGTGCACGACATATTCCCAATAGATATTTTTTTGTCACAGTTACTGAATAAAAATATTAGATTTAAAGAAGATGATATAATTTCAAGAAGATATATGGGGACCGCAGGTGGTCTGCCATTATTTGGCAAACAAAAGACCGAGGGCAATGATCCTGAGTTCAGTTTTACATAGAAATGTCATTTGTGTAAGTTATGTAATAACTTATAATAATTCATGGTTGGTAAATAAATATGGGGTATCGAATGTACTTACTTTATTAATGTGCGTTTTATTAATATTAATTTAGATTTACATTGGATCTGGTATTAGGGTAAGTTCATAAAGCTACAAAAGAATTGAAGGATCAGAAACTCCTGCGCTGAATATCGTTTTGTATGTCGTCATTTACACTGAAAAAAATTATTAACCAAACTGGAGCTTAACAAAAAATTTGGCAAGGCGTTATTAAAGTTAATTAACAAAACTATTTATCTTTAAAGAACAAACATTTTGGTACGTGATACCTAAGCTTTGTAGTCACCTTTTTTGAGATAGATAAAAGTTTGGCTACATTTCAGTGTAGGTACGTATGGCTAAAATTGATAGCCTGTCTATCCATGAATTACCCTACTAGAGATAAGAAAAGGGCAAATCATGGGCTATTAATTTAGGCCGACGGGGGTCAAATAGATTCTAGAAGAAAAAAGTATTAATTAAAAGGTAAAGATATCAGAAAAATAGCATCTTTGACACATACGTTTAGTAGTGGAACGCTATGGTTTTGAGAATTTTTCGAATCTCCATAGGAAACTGAGTTGAGTGTGTGTGTTTAAAAAAAATACAATTAATGTAATTTTTGGTACAATTGTATCAAACTAGCTAAACGTTAACGCCGATAACTCTCGAGGGCTACCTTAGGGGCTAACTTGAATTGTTTTGTTTTGGTACCCACTTCGCTGCCTATTATATACCGTTATTGTTGTACATCATCATGATCAACTCAGCCTATCGCAGTTCACTGCTAGACCTATGTTCAGACCTATGATGCTGGACCTATGTGTGGAGGCCTCCCAAGGCGGAGCCAGTGTCGGACTCTTACCGACTAAAAACCACCACGGTGTTCCTCTACTGACCCTTGGCCGGGGGCGTGAGAAATACTCCTGTATTCGACAACCATCCCCGGCAGGTCCCGGCTCGCCACTAGCTAGCGAGCCCCTTCACCCCGTGCGGCACCCACATCGGCCGCACCCTCCTCTTGACTGGCGCGCGCGGAACACAACGCGCCACCGTCACGGGCCTTGACTGGTCGGGCGGCGGGCCACCCCGAGTCCGCCGCCCGCAGGCCCACACCTAGGGTGGCTGGAGGTCGGCATACGCCCTCCTACGACGCCCAGGTCGTCTCCTGCGGATGGGAAAAGAGGTCATTGCCTCTCGAACCCTCTCCGCCGCCTCCTTAGCGAGCATCACCTCCTCGTAGAAGGAGACGACGCCTTCCCAAGAGCTTTCGCTTCCGACCATAGATAGAACCACGGCCGGAAGCGAGAGATCGCTGCCGCCTACTGCAGTGATGAGGTCACGGCGCTGCGCGGCTCAAGCTGGGCACTCCGCCAATGTGTGCTGCGGCGTGTCCTCTGGGCAGCTCCCGCAGTGATAACACTCGGGCGTCGGCTCCTGGCCTATGCGACACAGATACTTACCGAAGCAACCATGCCCCAAGAGTATCTGCGTCAGCCGGTAGGTGAGGGCACCATGGCTCCTCTCCAGTCACTCCTCCATGACGGGCCTTACCGCCACGATTACGGTGTGCCCTAGCTGGGGGCGCACTAACCTATTCATCATCATCATTTCAGCCGAAAGACGTCCACTACTGGACATAGGCCTCTCTCAATTAAGAGGGGGATATGCCATAAACGCCACGCTTGTCAGGCGGGTTGGCGATCGCAGTTGGTTGGTTAAATACTCAGAGAACGCTGCTGCCCATCCTCTGGTGAATCCCTTAGTTGCCTTTTACGACACCCATGAGAAGAGATAAGGGTGGTGCAATTCTTTATGTCCGGCACCACACGGAACATACTACCCTATTATTGTACATAATAAATTGGGAAATAAGACCGCCCATTGTACAAATATTTTTGTAAATAATGTATACCTATTGCTTCTTTTGTGTATAAAAAAGTGTAGGTATTAAAATATGTGTTGTATAATTGTATGGTATCGGGATGACACTATGTGCAGAAAAAGAACACTGCTGATGACATAGTTGTATAGAAATACCTTTAGGTACTTAATGATTAAGTCTTCAAAATACTAAAATAAATAAATCTTGGGTTTCAAAACATGTCAAAACTAATAAATTTTGGACTAACTGAAGAATAAAAACAAAAGAAATGTTGTTTACTTAGAAAATAAAATAGCATTTATGTCATCATAATATTAGTAGGTACTCGTATTAGTTCAAGGGCCTTATAATGATGGTGTTTTTAATATGGACCTTATATACGTACCTATACTTAGTTTTACTCCTGGATTTAATGATGGTAGGTTCTTACTTGTGACATCGTCCTTACCAGTTTAGGTTCATTTTTTTTTAATATTTTACTAACTTTTAATTCTTAACCGTTATTTGAAACTAAGATTTTTTCAGATTATAACACTTGTAGTGTTTTATAGCTATTGGATCAATCAACTTTTTGTCACTATATCGTTTTAATTTGGTTATAATCTCTTTATGAAAATTGATTACTTATATCATACCCACTAAACATGAAGATTTCCAAGAAAAATGTGGTTACCCAGTGGACAAAACACTATTTTCATACTATCCCAGGGACATGGATGTTCCCTGAGTAACCCTGTTTACAATCATTATATAAAAAACAATTTATGTTTAGTCAGTCATGTTGGTAAATGGATAGCTTAACATTCTAATTAAATGAAATTGCAGGATAAAAAATAAGTTTCTTTTTTTTCAAATAAGTCAAAATTCGAGTGGAGTGTGAGTTCGATCCCGGCCCGCACCTCTGACTTTTCGAATTCATGTGCGGATTTATATTCGATTATTACTTGCATAAACGGTAAAGGAAAACATCGTGAGGAAACCTGCACACCAGAGAGTGCTCTATACAGTTCTCAATGGTGTGTGCAGTCCACCAACCCGCACTAGGCCAGCGTGGTGGCCTAAGGCCTTAGCCTTCTCATACTGAGAAGAGGCCCGTGCCCAGCAGTGGGACCGTAATGGGCTGGTTATGTATGTATGTTATGTAAGGCAACAGTCTATGGCCGCTTGTGCACTACACTGAATTTTAAGATCCGTAGATCCGTAATTTTACTCCATTCATTTGTCAGTGATATTACGGATGCTGCAATATGGCGAAACTGAAAATTACGGACGCTAAAATTACGGATAGTGCACGAAGGCATACTTAAATTACAGGCCTGCTACATCGGACCTGAAAAAATCTGACATAATTATGAATCGTAAAATTCAGTGTAGTGCAGGCCTATTGAAAATAAAATAAATAAAAATCACGACATTTATTATTTTAAGGCATTAACGCATGCGGAGCGAAAAACAAGCAAACAGACGAAGAAAACAATTCATTAATGACATCAACATTTAAGGACATATTGAATTTATACTATAAATAAACTTAAACTATGCATTAAATTGCCATTTTTCGTATTATTAACACCAGATAATCGTTTAGCAGTAAGCCTTTAAAAAAAGACTGCTTCGACAGTTTTACATAAAACAGTGTTATGTCTACCCGGATACCGCATCTCAAACTTTCAAGAAGCCATTTTGGAGAAAATAAATTCTTTTTAATCTTTTTTTAGGGTTCCGTACCCGAAGGGTGCCTATTACTCTCGCTACGCTGTCCGTCCGTCCGTCCGTCTATCTGTCACAGGGCTGTATCTTTTGAACGGTAATAGGTAACCGGTTGAAATTTTCTCAGAAATTATGTTGCTATGGGGTGTATCACGACAAATACTAAAAACAAAAAAAAGTCTAAAACCAAAGGGGGACCCATACAAGAAACCTCAAAAACATGCCTTTTTTTCAAGGTTTTTGTTCCTGCTCTATCTTCAAAACGGTAATATACTGGGTGTAAGGGAAACGCTTCCGAAAACGAAGATAGGTGCTGGTGATTACTGATACGAAACCACGAAAAATAAATGCGATTCTTTTTTTAGATTTTTTCATATATATTTTTTTGCATTTTTCATACATAACCAGCTTTGGGCAGTTAAATAAAACTCATACATAATGAAAAATGCAAAAAAAAAAAAAACTATATGTAGAATAGCATTTTTTTCGTGGTTTCGTATCAGCAATCACCAGCACTACCTATCTTCGTTTTCGGAAGTGTTTCCCTGACACCCTGTATACGAGCGTTAAACTTGGTAAGATTATAGTGCATATTATGTAGCTTAGCAACAAATACTAAAAATAAGACAAACATAGACATATGTGGTGGTACCTGCGTAAGAAAGACATGCAAAAAATCATATTTCGCGCACTGTACGTTGATGTCTTTTGATAAACTCTTGTAAATTAAATCTGTTTTTATGGGGTATCAGGTCGTTGAGAGGTACGGAACCCTTACTGCGTACTGTTCCACTCCTTGGCAGTCGGCATAGCAAAAGTATTAAAAAGAAAGAAAGACAAAACATTTATTTGACACAACTGACTGAGACACATTGTTAAAAAAAGATCATAGTTGTCATAATGTAGTTACAAACAAAATCGACCCTAGAAAATTATCACAAATAAAAGCGCTTTGTGCGTAAGGGTGGAATATCAATCATATAAGGGTGGCGTTAATTGAAACGAAGAAGATAGATGCTCTGGAGATGTGGTGCTGGAGGAAAATGCTTGGGATATCGTGGACTGAGCATTGAACAAATGTCTCCATACTCCAGAACTCGGCAGCAAGCAGCGTCTATCGACTTTAGTACGATCCCGCATCCTCAATTTCTTCGGCCATGTATCGTGGCGTAGTCACGTCTCTATAGAGCGACTTGTCGTACAGGGCAGAATAGAGGGCTCAAGAGTGCATGGAAGGCCTCCCATGCGATGGACAGATTTAATTAAGTCTACCGTGGGCCGGCCATTATATGAATCAATCAATCAACTCAGCCTATCGCAGTCCACTGCTGGACATAGGCCTCTCCCAAGTTGCGCCACAACGCTCGGTCCTCTGCCTTCCGCATCCAGTCCCCCCCAGCCACGTTCTTGAGGTCGTCGGTCCACCTGGCAGGGGGGCGCCCTACGCTGCGTTTGCCGATTCGCGGTCTCCACTCAAGGACTCGTCAGCTCCAACGGCCATCGGTCCTTCGACAGACATGGCCAGCCCACTGCCACTTCAGCTTACAGATCCTACGAGCTATGCCGGTCACTCCGGTTCTTCTCCGGATAATCTCGTTACGGATTTTGTCCTTCAAAGAAACTCCAAGCATAGCTCGCTCCATAGCTCGCTGAGCGACTTTGAATTTGTGGACTAGCCCAACTGTCAGTGTCCACGTCTATATATTATATGAATGCATCAGACTAACCGAAAGCAGGGAAGCGTGGCGAGAGGTGAGCTACAGCAGCCCCCGGCAATAGTACATGATGGTCACGATCACTCTGTCAGAAGCGAAACGACGAAGAAGAAGAAGGGTGGCGCATTGCCATGCTAAGAATCGGGCATACGATAGAAACGATTTTTGTGCGGTGGTCACCGACATCCGATGAGGATATGTCACAGAAAGAAGATTACTGGGCTTCTGATGGTCATCCAATGATATAGAATAGGCTTGGGGGAATTGGAATTATGCGAATTCAACGCATTCTCGCCGAAGTGCTACCGATAAAAACAGATAAACTAGCAACTCTAGAGCAGTTAACAACACGCCAAGAAGGTCAAGGTGGTTAGTTATCAGCACAGATGCATCTCGGAAAGTCGGTGTATGGTCTCACCACCTAACATATGTTTACGGACTCAGCAAACTACTTTCGGTCGCGCGTCGCCTTTGTCATAAATACAATAATTTTATTAATTAACATTCAGCAAGCCAACAGTCGCTCAGCGATCTATGGAGCGAGCTATGCTTGGAGTTTCTTTGAGGGATAAAATCCGTAACGAGATATCCGGAGAAGAACCGGCGTGATCGACATAGCTTGTAAGATCAGTAAGCTGAATTGGCAGTGGACTGGCCATGTCTGTCGATGGACCGATGGCCGTTGGAGCACATGAGTCCTTGAGTGGAGACCGCGAATCCACAAACGCAGCGTAGGGCGTCCTCCAGCCAGGTGGACCGACGACCTGATGAAAGTAGCTGGGGACTGGATGCGGAAGGCAGATGATCGAGTGTTGTGGCACAACTTAGGAGAGGCCTATATCCAGCAGTGGACTTCGATAGGCTGACTTGATGAAGCCAACACTCCTAAACACTAAAGCTGCTCCCTGACTTGGAGAAAGAATCGTCACTCTTTTGCCGTATATACCTACTACTTAGATACTTCTGGAATAAACATCGTGAACTTTCGTGATATGTTTCTACTCTGCGTACTCAACTTACCATTCCTGCTGCAACTGCAAACAACTCCTGATTCAGTCATTAGCAGAAAATACCTATTGCTGCTAATATACGTCGCTAACTGGCCCGTACAGTAAATGGTCCATCGAGCCGGATCAATCGACATTGGGTCAGTTAAAAAAAATTGCTCATATTGTTTTAGCAGAGAAGAGACGCCTGGGTTTTTGCAGCATTGAACTTGACCAAGTTTACATCACCCCACTCGGAGACTGCTTTCAGGGACAAGTTCAAGCGCTCAACCATGGCCTCTTTTTGAGACCGGTCTGTAATTTACTAGTTAGTGCATTGGATGTGTAACTCTCAACAACGGTGATCTCTGAACTCGGCGAACTCTTCGAGCTGCTTTCTTTCCAGGGAGTACTTTGAGACCTAATAATTTATAATCCTATGAAGCATCAACCAGTCCAAAGCTGGACATAGGTATCTTTCAAGTTGTGACTCATAGCAGCATCAATTTACATGTATTTAGTTTCTTGGTTTCCAGAGAACACACAGCCGTTCAATTCTCGGAACTCAACAATAATTAATGACGGACCTTTCGTTGCTCACTCGAGCACGGCAGGGGAAGTCACTCCCACACAACAACTGTGGATAAGTATAATGTTACTAACAAAACGGGACGCTACGTTTACCCATGGTATAATAACACCAGGTAGTCTCTTCCCGTGACAGCTAGGTCACGTGATTGCCTCCGTACTACGTCATCGACCGTGGAGCCAATAGCGGGCTGTTAGCGTGACACTTGTCAGTTTGATGTGCTGCCACTTTGTGAAAATAAATTACCCGAGCAAGATGCATTTTTTCATTTACTTTCTTCTATAAAGAATCACTTTTTAACTAGTAATTTAATATAGTTTCCTTTATTAACTAATTAGATGAATAACACGAGATAACAAATAGTTAGGCTAGTTAGGAATTTATTTTATATTCATTATGAACAAAAATCTCCTTAAGTATATTGAAGATATCAATCAATGGCAGCACTGATCGTGACGTAGCTTGGAGGCATCGCGCTGTCATTGCGGGAAGAGAATACCTGGTGAAACATCTTATTATACCATGCGTTTACCAAAATTGAATTTGTATTTTACATACATTAGATATACAATGTGTATCAGAAATGCGTGG
Source organism: Asteroscopus sphinx (assembly GCA_949699075.1). Classification (NCBI taxonomy): domain Eukaryota; kingdom Metazoa; phylum Arthropoda; class Insecta; order Lepidoptera; family Noctuidae; genus Asteroscopus; species Asteroscopus sphinx. The sequence continues at coordinate 2,683,403 of OX453006.1, forward strand.
TCATATTTGAAGAGCTTATTCAGGGGATGCTATCGAATAACTTTTACTACTGGACCAAACATGAAATCGCGAAACAAAAATCTGGTGATCCTTACATTTTGTCGTGCGACATCGATAATTAGTAGGGAACAGATTTCAGGGTTGGTCTCATAGGAAAAGTTGTTCTATGCTATGCCCTGAAGAGCTCTTCAAATATGACCACGTATTTCTGATACACGTTGTATAAACTAATAAATTTATTATTATTATTTATTCCACGAAAAATCATGAACTATATAAATGGTTTTAAGTGTTACTTTATGTCAATTTTTATTACTAAAATCAATAGTATTATAATAAATATTTATCGAGTAATAATTCAGTATCATAATTGAAATATAATATGTTTTATTAATGGCTTGTCTGAGTTTAAAATATCATCACTATAAACTGTTCAATAAGGTACATTTCACACTTAACGTATAGTCAGCCGCTAACTATATACTATAACGAACAGTCAGCGTCATAATATTAGGCAACCCGACTTTTCAAAATAATCTGTACAATTACGACAATTGAACTTTATTTCAAGAATGATAATAATTGTCGTGTAGTGTGTTTATTCTGAAACACATCTTTTTTAACCGACGAAAAAAAGAAGGAGGTTCTCAATTCGACGCGTATATATATATATATTTTTTTTTTTTTTTTTTTTTTATGTACACGCATAACTTTTTACAAAGTGGTCCGATTTTGATGATTCTTTTTTTTTTTTTTTTTTTTTTTTTTTTTTATTCTTAACGGGCTTGCGTTTGACCGCCACCTCACCTGATGTTAAGCGATGGTGCGGTCGACGATGGTACACGCTTGCCCAGCAAAAACCTATTCACTCGAGTCTTGAAGACCACCAGATTATATTTCTCGGGAAACACTGACGCATGATAAAGCTATTAGCAAACCGGTTCGTGCGTAAGGGTGGAATATCTACCATATAACGGTGGCGCATCGCCGTGCGTCTGGTCGTCCGATAATGGAAAGGGCTTGGGGGAATTAAATTGTGCAATTCCAACGCACACTCGCCGAAATGCATTCGATAAAAAACCGATAGGCTAGCAACTCTGCGCCGATGCTCGAGACTTTGTAGTTTGGCGTCGACCAGCGCATCGTTGCCAACGAGCCTCTTGGCGCGCCTCTCAATCGACTCGAGAGCCGCCAGTTGATATTTAGCCGAACCATCACAGAGATGAGAGCAGTACTCCATACAGGACCGAACTTGTGCTTGGTACAAATTGAGCAGCTGTTCAGGTGTGAAGTACCGCCTCACCTTAGAGAGGATGCCCAGCTTTTTGGCAGCAAGTTGAGCCTTGGACTCTATGTATGAGCCGAAGTTTAGGGTGGATGTTAGTGACACGCCAAGAAGCTCAAGGTGGTCAGTTATCGGCACGGAAGCATCACAGAAAGTTGGAGTAAGTTCAAATTGACTCCGTTTAGCAGAAAACAGGCACGCCTGGGTCTTAGCAGCATTGAACTTGACCAAGTTAGCATCACCCCATTCGGAGACAACTTTCAGGGTCAAGTTCAAGCGTTCAACCATGGCCTCTCTAAGAGACTGGATTTGCGTCCGACTCGCTCGTGCATTGGATGTGTAACTCTCAACAACGGTGCTGTCGTCTGCGTACCCAAAGGTGCCGGGTCTTAGCAGATCATTTATGTGGAGCAAAAACAAAGTTGCGGAGAGTACTGAGCCCTGAGGGACCCCGGCATTTATAGCCAATTGGTCGGACGTGCAGCCGTCAATGACAACTCGGATCGACCGATCCCTCAGGAAGTCTGAGATCCAATTACACAGATCAGTAGGCAGGCCGAATGAAGGAAGCTTGTTTATAAGGCTATCGTGCCAGACCCTGTCGAAGGCCTTCGAGATGTCAAGAGAAACGGCAATCGCTTCTCCGTGTTTCTCGATGGCCTCGCTCCAAATGTGGGAGGCATACGCAAGAAGATCTCCGGTAGACCGGTTTCGGCGGAAACCGTATTGTCGGTCACTCAGAAGGTCATTAGCTTCAAGGTATCCTAGGAGCTTGTTATTAAGTACTCGTTCCATACTCTTACAGAGTATGGACGTTACTGAGATGGGCCTGTAATTAGCAGGGTCAGCACGACTGCCCTTTTTGGGCACTGGTTGCACATTAGCCTGCTTCCAGGATTTCGGCACTTTACCAGACACCATCGAGAGACGAAATAGGCGTGTCAGGATCGGAGACAATTCAGGCGCACAGGTTTTAAGGACTAAAATTTTTAATGGATATCTCGAAGTTGGTCCCATTTAAATTTCAAAATAAATGTAAAACAGGGGATGAGTGTTTGTTCACCCACTGAATTCTTACCTGTTAACCGATTCCGTTGAAACTTGACACACATAAATATAGTTCTAGACACTACGACATAATGGAGACCTGGAGTTAGATTTTAACCACAAAAAAATGAAAAATAAAACTTTTTAACAAAAAATTGAACCGACGAAAACAGAAACTGAAAAGCGAAAAATAACTAATTATGAGTCGGCGCCAAACAACCAATCAACGAAGATCATTAAATTACTTTAAATAAATATTAAAAACAACGTCACATCAAATACAACGTGAAATTTTCAACGATAAACAATAACTTTCCAAAAATGCGTTCTCCGCTCGGCCACTTGCAACTTACACGCACTTTGCTTGTTAAAAGTTCGTTTGGCGCTGACTCATAATTAGTTATTTTTCGCTTTTCAGTTTCTGTTTTCGTCGGTTCAATTTTTTGTTAAAAAGTTTTATTATTACTAAAATCAATAGTATTATAATAAATATTTATCGAGTAATAATTCAGTATCATAATTGAAATATAATATGTTTTATTAATGGCTTGTCTGGGTGTAAAATATCATCACTATAAACTGTTCAATAAGGTACAGTTCACACTTAACGTATAGTCAGCCGCTAACTATATACTATAACGAACAGTCAGCGTCATAATATCAGGACAACCCGACTTTTCAAAATAATCTGTACAATTACGACAATTGAACTTTATTTCAAGAATGATAATAACTGTCGTGTAGTGTGTTTATTCTGAAACACATCTTTTTTCATTGAGATATAGTTTAATTTTCTTATTAATCAGATCATTTTGAACAGTCTGTCCGTCCCGATATTGTTGCCAATGACTACATCATCATCATCATTTTAGCCGACAGACGTCCACTGCTGGACATAGGCCTCTCCCAAGTTGCACCACAACACTCGGTCCTCTGCCTTCCGCATCCAGTCCCTCCCAGCCATATTCTTCGGGTCGTCGGTCCACCTGGCGGGGGGGCGCCCTACGCTGCGTTTGCCGATTCGCGGTCTCCACTCAAGGACTCGTCTGCTCCAGTGGCCGTCGGTCCTTCGACAGACATGGCCAGCCCACTGCCACTTCAGCTTACTGATCCTACAAGCTATGTCGGTCACTCCGGTTCTTCTCCGGATAATCCTTCAAAGAAACTCCAAGCATAGCTCGCTCCATAGCTCGTTGCGCGACTTTGAATTTGAGGACTAGCCCAACTGTCTGTGTCCACGTCTCGGCACCGTTAGTCATGACAGGCAGGACGCAGTTGAAGACCTTCGTCTTCAAACTTTGCGGTATAGGCGACGAGAAGACGGCGAAGTTTGCCAAATGCTGCCTAGCCCAACTGCCAACACACCCACAGCCCAACTATCACAACATACGGTATCCTAATGTGGGGTCCAGTGAAACTGTATAATTTAGTGCATAAGTTGATGTAATACTGAGTTATGTAAATATTGCACTTGTATTTATAACTGAATAAATTTTACCTTTATCCTATCTGATTCGCCGTCTGACTGTGAGTGAGGTTTAAGTTTGGTGTGAACCCTCCCTAAAGCTGAATATTGCCAAATAATATCAGCTACAAAAACAAAACAAACAAAAACATAATCAAAACATGTTTTTTTAAAGTAAAAACTTTTGTCAAATCCATTAAGGTATTTAATCACTCCCATCTAAGTAACTAGGATAGGGTAGGCCCCCCACAAGGTGGACCGACGACCTGGTGAAGGTCGCGGGAATCCGCTGGATGTGAAAAGCGCAGGACAGGTCGGTCGTTGTGGCGATACTTGGAGGAGGCCTATGTCGAGCAGTGGACGTCTTTCGGCTGATATGATGATGATGACGAAGGACTAGGACCATCATTCATTCGGTGATGAATGAATGAAAAATGATCCTAGTCTCTTATAGACATAGACCTCCTCCAAGAAGACACTGACTTCTGTAACACCGGTTTGTACCTAGCTCAGAAGTCAGGGACTTTACAGATATTTTATGTAAAACTTTTTGTGAATCAAAATTTATTTATTATATTTATTTGTTTATTCATTATCACATAGATCATAATTTTAAGTAACTGCCAAAATTATTATCTTATCTATCCACGTCTACATATATCTTATTTTCCCTACTAAAGATAGAAATTTGATATAAGCTCCATATAAATTATCTCAAATTTCTATATCTAGTAGGGCAAATTGTGGATAGATAGGATATAAATATTGGCCGTAAGTAAGCTATGGATCGCAAATCAACACAAGAACAAGAGGATGAACTTGTGTTTGCCCCGCAGGTTCATAAAATGATGTAGGTAGGTAGGTAAACAATCTTGAATATCCCGCATAGGAATTTAATCTGTTTCCGACCTGAGATTACAACTCAGGTCCTTACTTATACCACAGAATACCTAATAGTACTATCGTACAGAACGGCCACTCACCGCCCCCAGCCAATTTAAGATTCCTCACGCGCACCCCGCACCCACCCGCGGTTTGCCGGCAATTGGACTGCAAGATTGCAATGGATGTCACTCGCCAGTCGCTATACAAGCACGCCATCTCTGAAAACTACTGAGAAGCGCTTGGAACCCAGTCGGCACTACGAGCGGCGAGCATCCCTAACCTACACGTGTGCGCGCGTTTATATACAGACGTAATCTTGTGTATGTAGGTGGTGCTAGCATTTATATTGTATTGAGTGGCCGAGGTGTGCTTATACGAAGAATTTTTATTCCTAATTTTTTCCTTGACAACATTTCATTCGAAGGAAGGCACGATGCACTGTGTAAGATTCAGATCCATTGCCCCCGGTAACATCAGAGCCTGATAATTTTTCTCGAATGGTGATTATGACAACAGGTTTTATTTACATACGCGGAAGTAGTAAACGGACTTTTATATGAAGATAGTAGCGTTTAAATATTAATTTATCCTTAACACATCAAATTAAATTCGGATTAACTGAAAATCCATGAACAAGGGACTTTATATTTTAATAATCATTGGCCACCACAATGGTGCCGATTCTCTTCTTCACAAACTAAATTTATTTTTCTTTATAGTATAGGATGGCGAAACGAGCCAAAGGCCCACTTGATGTTAAGCGATTACCTTTGCCCATAACAACTGCAATACCACCTAGGCTGTTGCCTTAATGGTACCGCAAGTCAGTTCGCCAAACTGAGACATGAAGATGGAAAGTCTCATGTGATTGTAATTTCATCGGCACTGGAGGGTACTCCAGACCGAAACACAGCAATGCAAGCATCAGTGTTTGGCGAAGAAGTAGGTACGGTGGTAGTACTTTAATCTTTAATTCCAATGTAAAATCAGTTCTGCTGTACGGATGTGTGACCTGGAAGAGTACGAAAGACCTAACTAGATTGCTCCAGGTCTTTTATAAACCGTTGCTTGCGGCAAATCTTGAGAATCTTCTGGCTGGATACAATTACAAAAGTAGAACTGTGGAAACTGTGCCGTAAAGATCCTATAGAACTGCAGATACGTCGTCGTTAGTGGAACTGAATCGGACATACTGTGCGCAGAGACCAAGACCATATACCTCGACAAGGTCTGGATTGGAATCCACAGGGAAGACGCAAGCAACTTGGCGGCGTACAGTTGTATCGGAGGCCAAGGAAATTGGGCTGACCTGGAGTGATGTCAAGTTTACTGCCAATGACAGTACGCAATGGAGAGCCATTGTATCTGCCCTCTGCCCCAGATGGGGGACGTAGGAACAAAATATATATCTAGGTCTTTTATAGATGGTAAGTTATTATAGTTGTTCTGCCCACTTAATTAGGAATATGACATGACTCCGAACTCTGAAAATAGTTCAGTACTAATAAATTATATTGACGAAGGTTACGTAGATAGAGATATATTGAGATTATTTTAAATAAACTGTCCATTTTACGTGCTATAAATAAATAAAATTGAAATTTGTATGTTTAAAATAATAACAAGTAAAATACATGTTTGTAAAATACAAGTAATATCTATGGCAAGTCGGGTAGTCAGAAGCCCGAAAGTCTGACAACTGGTCTAACCTCCGAATGTCGGTATTACCCAGTAACTGGGTTGCAGGGGTCTGATGACAGTCGCTCCGTGTAAAATACTGATGTTCAGCCGGATCTGGTTGGACTGGAAGCCGACCCCAGTCTAATTGGGAAAAGGTTTGGAAGATGATGGCAAGTAAAATACTTATACATGGTTTTTCATAAATCCTTTAGAAGTTATTATGTTGAGTTACTTTCGTTCTCCTGCGAATCTCCTCATTTCTGATTCGATCACGCAGGGACGTGATCGAATCAGAAATGAAGAGATTCGCAGGAGAACGAAAGTAACCGACATAGCCCGAAGAATTGCCAAACTTAAGTGGCAGTGGGCGGGGCACATTGCTCGCAGAACGGATGGCCGATGGGGCAGTAAAGTTCTGGAGTGGCGACCGCGTACTGGAAGGCGCAGCGTGGGTAGGCCCCACACAAGGTGGACCGACGACCTGGTGAAGGTCGCGGGAATCCGCTGGATGCGGAAGGCACAGGACCGGTCGTTGTGGCGATGCTTGGGGGAGGCCTATGTCCAGCATTGGACGTCTTTCGGCTGAAATGATGAATGATGATGATGTTGAGTTAAGTTTTTTGTTACTTGAGTTTTTCTTTAAATCTGTTGTAGGTACCACTGTCACAAAATATAATACAAGTAAAAATTATCACTACAATGTATCACGCAGCTTTTTCGGGCATATCTCCATGAAATAAATTTAAGCAGGCGGCACCTTTAAACCAGGCCAATGATCTGCAGTATCTGGCCATATTTACTTAGGTAAGTACAAACCGCGAATTTATGTTAACTAAATCTAAAGCAGTCGAAACTCAAGCACCAAGAAAATACCAGCCAAAGTCATGCCGCATTGCTTGTTGAAGCAGCGCGTCATACATCGCTGTCTTCAAAACAAACATAAACTCGATTCGTATAAAAACGTCGATGTAAATGAAACGAAGGTCAAATGTCGTGAAGATGGGTAAACGAGTTCGGCGGGGCGTGGGGGCATGACGTCAGAGGAGGCTGCGACGGTATATAGGAGATGCGCCGGCGCACCTGACGGTTGTATATTAGTATATTTGAATTGTGTGAGAACTAAGTTTATAGTGAACGTTGAACAAGAAAAAATGCTACGATTCGTGATATTAGCTACAGTGGTGAGTCTAATTATTATATTAGTTTTTTCGTTTTTGAATGAAAAATTTTACATTTTTTATTTACATTGAAACTCGTGGTAATTTGCAGTTTTCCTCAATAAGGTTAAGGTTACAAGCTGATAACGAGACATAAAAGTTGTTTATAACATAACTTTTAATATTTTAGGGACGAACATGACCGGTACTATAGTTTTTTTTTTACATTTATTTATTTTAAGGGAGAAACCTTTGCCTGACAGTGGAATTTTACAAGTTAATAGTAACAGTAATCATTATAAATAAGTATAAAATATAAACTTGTTTAATTATTTAACTCAAAAATGCATAAGACAATAAGATAATGAATATAGTTCTCAGCACGAGACGTGAGCACAAATTGTACCTGCGTGATAGTCTCTGTCGTCACCGTATTCTAGTATTCCGTTTTCTACGTGTATTTAATTATGCATTATCATATAATTAAGCCAACGCAAGTGCCAGTTTCTGGTCTGTTGTACTGTGAACAGAGATTCAACCACTTACGTAGTGGAATCTGTGCTCACGACTCGTGCCGGCAACTATACAGAATATGTAGATCCACTTACGTATATGATAGCAAGGCACTGCCTGAAACCGCCTGAAATAGTCGTCACAGTTTTCTTCTTCTATCGTGTCAACATGTGCTTCATAATGACAGCTCATGCTGTAGAAAAAATATTAGCCAGTCAGCAGGTTGATAGCGGGTCTAACTGCCCAGGGTGCGCCGGACGATCGATTAAATATCGTCACTCGTGGAGGCTCTTTTAATGATAATAATATGCTACATTTCACAAATTTATTAACTGTGCCTAATCTACTAATTGTCGAAATTAAAAAGTAAATCCTAAATATTGTAAACGATCTTCATTTCAGCCAAAAAATGTCCACTGCTGGACAAAGGCCTTCCCTAAGGGGGGGGGGGATGTAAACGATCTTATTTGCCCTAATTTTTGCAACGCCTGAAAAAGGCAAATAAGATAAATAAAAATAATAATTTTGATAAAGAAATCAGATACCTTGACTTGGCACACGAGGTTGTACACATGTGGGCTGTTGATTCAGCAGTCATTGTGCCGATTGTCGTTTCGGCCAATGGCTTAATAGCCAAGAGCCTCGATCTACGTCTGAGGAGGCTAGCGTTGGGCAGCTGGGTCAAGGGCTTGATACAGAAAGCGGTACTCCTGGACACGGCGCGTATCGTCAGAAGGTTCCTCTCTCTGAGGCCCTGACCGCCAGTAGTTTGGACCCTGTTCCCGATGCCGGTGGGATACAATTTTTTTTTTTTTTTTTTTATAGAAATATTTTAAAATGTAAATAACATGTGTTTATAAATGAATAATCAATAACGCCCATATTTATTAGTAACAATTTCCTAAAAACCTATGTTAGTATAAGGTAGTAGGTACTTAGTGTTGGTAAGGTTTTTTGTGTTAAATTAATAAATTATTTAAACTTGTGTACACTTACGGCCAAAATGAATATCCTATTAATCCACAATTTGCCCTACTAGAGATGTGAATTTTACATAAACTCCATACAACTTGTCAAATTTATATCTGTAGCAGGGAAAATAAATGATAGATATTAGTTTTTTGGCCGTTAGTTGGCAAAATAAATATCTTTGAATTAGGTATGAAAGTGAAATCGAAAGATAAATTACATTTTCTGAAATAAATACTGTGTTTCATATTTAAATGATAAGGCCTATGTCCAGCAGTGGACGTCTTTGGGCTGAAATGATGAATAAAATTGTAATTGAATGAATGGAAGTTCAATACTCTGATTATGTATGTGGGCGTTACTGCCGCCAAGCCGTCTACAATATCCAATCATCCTAATTCACAAACAATGAATTACAATATCTTACACAAGTACTTTTAATAAACGCTCAGTGAATTATTTACAGTTATATTTATAAGAAAGAAAGAAAGAAAGAAGAAAGAAAGAAATACTTTTATTTAGCACAGAACACAGGACAGCACAACAATAACATTAATAAAATACTAAAGTTAATAGGTAAATAAAATATGAAGTTGCTGCCGGTGATTTGTGTATTATAACTACACACCCATGCAAGTAGGCTATGGTTTTGTGTATGTTAGAGACACACACACACACACACACACACACACATGTGAGTTAAAACGTAATATGAGTGATCATGGGCTAATAATTACATTTTCATAATAATTAGGAATGATTTTTGTTTGTACCTAATATAAATTATAGTGCTTTATTTTAAAACTATATTGAAAGTCTTATCAAGATGTTTGAAAATACACAGTTTATGTAGTTGATATTTTAATTTTTTTCTATTATGTGTTCTTACAGGAAATAAAAGGCACTTATCGTAAACTACCAAGATTTTCACAATAGGTAGGATATACACAACTATTAGGTACTGAGATATAATAATATAATATAATATAATATAATACTTTCAATAATTCAATTTTCCGTAAGTAAAATTTTCATCACTTTTCATACCTACTCTTGTAATTCTACGTCATTAAGATATAAAAGGATTATGTGAAATCAAAAATGTATGTAAATACATAATTTGTAGATATTTCTAATTTGGTCCTGACGTTTCAAGTAGTTCCTTTACCAGCGATACTGGTAAACGCCAGTACGAATTGATTACAAGTAACACTTACATTTTTGCTTGTTATCGTACAAAATTATGTGATAAATAATTTGACATTTAAGTCTACATTCAGTGACGTTATTATGAATATACGATACGTAGGTATTTACGACACACATACGTGTGAATTTCTAGAAACATCTTATTGGTGGTAAACACCTTGAGGTCTTGAATTCGTATTTTGGTAATAGGCTCAATATTTTTCATCAAATAAGTTTAATAAGTTTCACAGCGGAGAGGATAGGCAATGTGTCATAAACGACCAATCTTTTTTTTTATTTTTTTTTCGAATGAGACCATGTGTCATAAATGACCAATAAGATCGTGTTACATATTTATAGGATTGGGTTGAAGCTAAGCAAAGAGATGTGAAAATAACGCAATTATTTTGGTTGTTCGAGACATCTCATCTCATCTAAGAGATCCTATGGTGGATTACAACCCCTACTTTCCTGATCGATACAATGGTTTACGTCATTGGTCCAAAAGTAGTTTTTTTTTTTTTTTTTTTTTTTTTTTATAGTTGTCATCCATGTTAGATGATAAACATTATAAAAATTCCCCATTTTTTAGTTCCGTGTGTCAGATAACCCCTAGACGACATCCTGCAGCCAACCATCTTGGGAACTTACTGATGCTTAAGAATCATGTAATTTTGTGATTTTGAAAAAAAAATAAACATATTACTAGACAGATAGATAATACAGGTAGATATAGATTCATAATATTCTAATTAAGGTGTCTGAGATCTTGCGTTCATTATTTTACATGTTGTAAATAAAATTATTAAAAGCTTGTTCAAAGAAACTAATTCTTATATTCATAAGCAAGTAAAATATCTTATGTGAATTCCAACTAAAATAATCTTCGTAGCCGGAAACTAATTTTCTAGCGTCGATGCGTACACGCACGCTGCAGGGCAAAACAATTATCTTTGTGGGATATTATTATAGCTTGATCAAGATAATGTTTTGGGAGTTTTCGTGATTTATGAAGAGAAGATATTATCATGGTATTTTAATGTAACATAATTTATTGTCTGTGACGCTATTATAGAAGTATAAGAGGGTCTAGGCAGAGGTGAATACCGAATACGGGTTACGGCAATAATAAATTCAGACTAGGTCCCATAAAAGTAAAAGTAAGTAGTAATTAGCAGTAAAAGGGTACCCCTTATTATTGGGCATTATTCCAATGTACTAACAGATAATGTCAACACTTTGTTAGACGTGAAAAAATCGTACCTGGGTTTTTTCAACAATCGAGCTACCGACGACAATTAAATATGCGACCAGAACAATATATTTATAAAGTTTGCCAAAGGTTTGCAAAGGCTTATGAATAAATTACATAGACGACTATTTGATATTAATTACTATTCATATCAATTATCATATAATACTACCATCACTAACCCGCTTTTCAAGGCAATAGAATTAATTAGCGAAATTAATACAGTCATCAGTGTATAAATTGACATGCTAGTCTTCCAAATAATTTCAAGCTAGGGATTTCAAAAGAATGGGTGAATTTGTCAGGATTCAGCGAAAGTCTAAATGTAATGTAAATTCTACGTATCTTATATTGATTCTCAAAAAGAAAACAGTAACTGTAACTACAGATTTGTTTTACAATAATTTTGCACAGTTTTCTAACATCTCAAAACAATGACTAGATCTAACAACTTAGTTATTGACAAGGCTGGGCAAGATGGCCAAACCAGCGGTGTTAGCTTGGATGAATTACATCCTGAGGGTTATATACTTTCTGGACAAAACACTAAAAAAACAAAGAAAATATAAGTCACAAAGAGATAATGACACTGTTGATGAGTTCATAGATATTATTAGAAGTTATTGCAACAATAGACATGAAAAAATATTCGGTAAATTTTTGTAAAGAACCAATGTTCCCAATCAATTTTGTTGAACATTCAGTAAAAACCTGCGAAATCAAAATTAAAAACAATCCGGACAAACAATAGTATGTTCTCAATTATTCTAGAAATAAATGAAGATAAAATAATAAAAATACAAACCCCGAAGAACCCATGAATAAATATTAGTAAGAAAATTTAAAACGGTCACTACGACCTTGTAATTGCCAAAAAATCCACTGTGTCACAAAATTATTAGCAAGTAATCGCACTTAACCAGCTCAGCTGTTTCCGAGAAATAGTCATACGCAGACAGACCAAACAAACACATTCATGCTTCGGCTCCGTAAAATTTATATATATTCATCTACGTTTCCTACATTTTGATGTACAGAGTCATCCTCATGTCATCTTCCATTATTTTCCTTACAAAACATTTTTTTATTTTAAAACCTGTCGTTTTGTTTACTACGTTTTGTTGTAAAACGAGTGTCGTTGAAGCTCCGAAGGTAATGTGGTAACGAGCTAATAACTACAAGATGTTTGTCTGGAAAAATGAATAATTTTCTTCTTTGTGTTGATGAAGAGTTCCGGTTAAGGACAATACCTGCACTTCTTTCATTGTTGAATGGAGTTTTAAGTAGTATTTACAAGTTATGTAATGATACAAGAAAGGTGTCACTTATTAAAGCTGCAAGAGTAGCGAATTTAGTGGTAATTATGGTAGTGCTATGGATTTTACCACCATCGGTTGGTAGCACGGTTGGTAGATTGGGGGTTTTTTCGCAATTTTGGAAAAAAAACCGTTCATGGGGAAATTTTGTGGAATGAAATTCTTGGGAAAATTTTGGAAAAATATTTGCGGAAAGGACAAATACAATACAAATATTATACCAGTTGTAAGTCTGTGGGAAAATAATTGGGGGTTTGAATACAGACAAAGTATCGAAAGTTTTAAATATCATCCACGATACACTATAAAATGTTCTTTGATTTTTTGAATAAACACAAACACACAGTCTTATATTTTTCATAATTACCTGTTTGAAAAAAAATGAGGAAAAAAAGTTAGAAGCTCAATCTAAGAACCCTGGTTAGTAGTAGTTCTTAGGTCTGAGGTCAGCTTTACAAATTTTATATGTGTGTTAGCCAACATCTTATTTAATTTTTCTGTATTTATACAGTCATTCATATCTACTTACTGTGGCGAGAATCTGGTTACTTGAGTAGTGTTTACTGTTTCATCACACAAGATTAGCCGAAGGAACCTATTGGTACAAAATAGTTACAAATAATATCACCTTTTCAAAATAACTCCGGCAATAGGCTGGAGAACGCTAATAATAAATAAGTTAAGGAAAATGCTTGTTATGTAAGTAAAAATTTAGTTAACAATTAGTATCAATTAAAGTGTACCAACACTACTAACTTGAGAAATCATAGCGTAGCTTCTAACTTAAGGTGATATGGTAAACGTGTTTAATATCCACAATAAAATTTACATCATCAATATTAATAAAATGTTACAACAAGAAAAAATTTGGTTGTGCTATCAAAACAACACGAATTTAACCTTACAACGAAACACTATAAAGATATTACAATAATTTAGAAGAACATTAGATAATCAATATTTTGTGGATATCCGTAGAACTAATTATATATAAACAAAAAATATTATCGACTACAGACACTACAGCTCATTATTGTTTTTACAGGTCTATACAAAAACAAGGAATACAAAATATTTTTCTCAGACTGTCTGTCTATCTTCTGTTTGTTTCAGTATTTTTATGACATCTTCATGTCGGCCTGTCAGTCATAAAGTTTAACAAGCTAGCTTCTACCGGCGGTAAATGTCATGTCTCTGAGCTAGGTATACACATGACTGGGTCTAATATAGGTTATTTAAAACAAAGCAATAATGTTATTCAAACCTATTTTAAATGGGGAAATTAGAGACATCAGATAAAGATACAGAGAACGTGTATTTGAGAAGTTAATTGACTGGTTGATGTCTGTAGAATCCATAATGTTTCTGAAAGATCGACGCAGTATCCAGTTTTTATCGTTAAGTCTAGTATTTAATTAGGTTTTTCCAAGTGCTATGATTACTATAGTCAGTATCAGTGTTATTCTTTTGTTATTGCAATGAAGATCAACCTGTTATTGAATATTGTATACTTTTTCTATAAAAAAAATAATCATTTTACCTAAATGTGTGCTTGGATGTTATGAAATAATTGTTTTACATCGTATATAGCTACCCCCCTAGCCAAGTTGACAATCTACAATCGTCAACGCTACAGAAAACAATCAAAATGTATGGGAATGACATATCTCAACGAATGACTTTTTCGTTTAGATATGAACCAAATGATAGGCCCAAGGTCCCAGGTCAAGCGTTTTTGAGTAGGGATTTAATTTTCGAACATTCCTCAAGCATAGATTCATTGATCACAGTTCAGCTGAGCTTAGCTTTATTTTATACTGTCACCTGTTTCGGTATTCGAGCAGAGATTTGATCAGTAATCACTCAAGTGTGGTCAATACCACGTTTGAGTAGAGATTTCTTTCCTATTTCAGGGTGCTATGTTGTTGAATTAAAGTTTATAATTACCGTATTGGAATAAGACCTATTCTCAGGTAACGATTGTATCCTTAAGTAGTGATCAGTTGTTTGAAGATCAAACTTTACTTGAGGAACGTTCTGTAATACGAACCTTAAACGTCGAACTAATGCGGGAAGATAAACAGTTCCCGAGCGATGCAACAAACGACTTCCACGCGAGCGAAGCTGCGGGCAACCTCTAGTTTCTATATAAATTATAAGAATGTCCACCACAGACATAGTAAAAAAATATAGACGAAGTGCTGCGAACAATCATAGTGAAGCCAATACAACCGTGCTCCGTGTACAAACCAGCGCTCACGTACACACATGCACCTTAAACCGTGCTCACCCCTCTCAGTTCACGTGTGGCGGCATCGTCCAGTAAGCATCGCAAAAACAAATATCCTACAGGTGCATGGTGTGTACGTGAGCACTGGTTGTACATGAAGGACCCCGGTTTTTGTTGGCTTCACTATGGTTGTTCGCAGCACTTAGTCTATATTTTTTACTATGTCTATGATGTCCACATAGGAAACAGGAAAAGATCTGGCTGCCATCATTCACTGATTGTCTACAATATAACTGTTGAAATGATAAAGGCGATGGAGGAGACATTTTCTGTATTGATGGACGCTCATGTATATTCATGAGCGGTATCTGCTTGTTCCTGATGACCTTCGGGCCAACCTTGGGGCTAATGGGTGGCTTCGGTCCTGCTATTTAAGTGGTCGTGTCGGTTGGGAGATGCGATTGAATATTTTAAGCTTTTTGCATCCTAAATTCCGAGTGAGTCCCTAAAAGTTCGTAATCAAAAGGCACTTTGAATTGCAGTCCTTTTTTTCCTTACCCTTTTTAATTTCGGCCTATCTATGAGATTCAAGACCTTCACAGACACCTGAAAACACCGATCGCAAGACCCCTGGGGGCTTTTGCATCCTAAGTTGCAATGCCCGAGTTTTTCTTGTTGAGTAAGCATTCCATTTTGTAAGGTTCGCCAATACGTCATTAGCCTAAACATAGTGACCTGTATTTATTTTAACGAAATTGGGTAAGCTTAAAAATGCAATTGATTGCATAATGATTTATTTTTCGTGTTAATGAGAGTAAAAGTGTATAAGGATATGTAAGGCTATTATCGTCACATTAAAAATTAAGCAACTAAGAAGTATGTGCCAATGTAGTTATAATTTGTGGTCTGGTTAATTGAACGGGTCACACATGCTATGCTATGAATGTGGGTCTTAATGTTCATACTTGTCATGCTAATTGTTTTTAGTTTAGCAACAGTTCATTTCAGTTCAGTTCAGTATTAGTCTCTTTAGTAAGTCGATTTTACTTAAAACACTATTATCTTCTAACGTCTTTCATAGCGACTGCCATTCCATTTTCTTAAAACAAAAAACTCATCGTATATTAAGATTTCTCCTACATCGTCAGTGCCAATACAGATTTCATACTTGGAACACCCGATCCCAGAACAAAAACTGTAAATCATAAAGAATCTCGTTTCAGACAAGAATCGATGCTTTGATAGCCAAGCACTCAGCCTGCTTATAGAAGATACTGGTAGTGTCTATTCTATGTTTTGTCCGCATCAAACTTAAATTTATTAGGTACTACAAACTCGATCGTTTCGAACCACAATTGTAATCGTTATTTATATTAAGATGAATTTCCGTAATGTTAACAAGGATCCTAGTTTAGACCAGACCGTTTGAAACGGTTCTGTCTAGAATTGCGTTTACTTACATGGAATACTAATTAGTATTACAAGGTCGTATTTGGGCGGTCTTGAGCTACTACGTCAGACTTTTTTTCGTTTGGGTGACATTCTTCTAGATCTTTATTTTTTAACATTAAATTTGTTTAGTTCTATTTCTATTCCTTACCTTTCTTTCGTCGGGACTGGCTGCGGTTTTTCCGTAACTGTTTAAGCATAGTGCAATCATAGAGTCTCATGTGGTTGTATATACCTACTGTTCCGTCTTATTAGTCTTTGTAATCTAGGCGTATCAAAGGACTGGATCTTCGGATACACTTCTAATCTATGATAGTAAAATGAACATAAATCAATAATACATTTATTAATCTGTTAGGATTATTTCATTTGTGTTTATTCTCATTTATTTTGTTTTTATCAACACATTTTTCGTTTTGCTGAGTTTTGAATGATCAATATTGGACCTTCCATTTTTTGTTGCCAAAATAATTATACGAAACACTGCTCTACGCAGTTCGCTGTTTTCATAGCTGCGCACACGCAACTCACTTGCATTATTACCCGTTCAAGTTCACGGCTCCAAACCAGTTTGTTGAAACTCTTGAGCCACACCGTGATTTTTGTTTTTTGTGGTACCTTTCTCAAGCTTACGTCACAGCTCTTAAATCAAATGTATTACGTATATTTGTATAAGTATTTTTTACTCGAGGCCATCATTTGATTCATGAGAAACACGTTTCGGTAAAAAAGTGTGGTTTTATCGAAACCTATTTATACGTTGATGGGAAAGCAGATAAATAAGGTATACACTATACAGTACACACTGTTAATAAAGGGCTGCCCCAAATGTATGTAGTCACGTCACGGCTAGTAATCCTGCTTCTACATTTGGCCAATTACATACAAAAAAAAAGAGGAATGATTAGTACTAGCCTTTTGAGTGCAAATTGTAATTTGTAGTATAACTTCAGTCAAAGTATGATTAAACTAACACTAGAAACACAAGGCAACATGACGAACAACAAAAAATTAGCTCGTGTCATGTCTGTAGTCCTGTAACCAAAATGGATCTTCAATCAAATCAGCCCATCGCAGTCCACTATTGGACATAGGCCTCTCCCAAATTGCGCCACAACACTTGGTCCTCTGCCTTCCGCATCCAGTCCCCCCCAGCTACTTACATCAGGTCGTCGGTCTACCTGGCTGGATGCCCCTTCACTGCGTTTGTCAATTCGCGGTCTCCACTCAAGGACTCGTCTGCTCAAGCGGCTGTGGGTCCTTTGACAGACATAGCCAGCCAACTGCCACTTCAGCTTACTAATTCTACCCACAGTGACAGACAGGTCACTCTGGTTCTTCTCCGTCTCGTTACGGATTTTATCCTTCAAAGAAACTCTCGCTCCATAGTACGCTGAGCGACATTGAATTTATGGACTAGCCCAACTGTCAGAATGGATCTTGCTAATTGTAAAAACACTATAGAAAACGTTATTTTTCGATCTCTTGTTGTATTAATGTAACAAGATATAAGAACAATCAATAATTCACTTAATGTAGCTATATTTTACAATGAACAACTAATTTAATTATGTTATAGGTAGACAGCTAGACAGGCAGACAATATATTCCTAAAAATAAAGGTCAGGCGTGTCTTCTATTATGTAAATGAGTTCCCAATCAATTTGATTATAAAAAAAAGGTTGATAAAGATGCGTCTGAACCTCATAAAATTAATGATGCAGGATTTGCTGAGGTCAAAGATCATGATGTAAAACTAGTTATAGAAACATCTGCTTTTAAACATGCTTTTGCTTGAGCAGAATTAGATATCGTCAGTTGTAATATGAATTAATGTAACCGCCAAAATGATGAATGATGATTGTTTATGTCCAGTGTTGTCAGTTGTCAATTTAACTGTAACTATACTAATTTGTCATGGAATTGTAAAGTATTATGTATAAGTATTGTAGTGTGTGCGTCAAATGGAGCACAAGAATAAAATCTTTTTGTTTCTTTCTTTTCTTTCTTTATGAAATTGAGTTAAATATACAGTTCGACTGCAAATTTTTCACTCTATCGATTGATGTCTTTAAAACCTCAATAACTTGAGAAAAAAGGCAATTACGTTAACAAATGCAGACAATATTTTTTCATTTAAACTGATTTTTGTGATGTATGATACATTTTATAAGAGTGAGCAATGTATGGGTTACTGTAACCACAGACTTCAATAGTGTAAGAGTCATTTTTCGCGATAAATTTTAAACTGGGTTGTATATTCAGTGAGTTACATTATAGCCGTTTTTTTTAAACACACGATTTTTTTAACGTAACCATGTCATCTTTGAAACTAGAATAGTAGCCTTCATAAGGTAGGTTAGATAAGAGACGTCAATTTTTTTTGAAAAATGCTCTAAACAGCATTGCAATAGGACAAGTACACAAAAAGTTATAACTTTTTTGTGAATTGTAATTTAGTTTTTTGCCTCTCCTGTAAAGTCGCCTTTTGGCGGTTACATTAATTCATATTGCAACTGATGATATTAATATGAAGAATAAAAATAATAGTTTAGAAGACGTTGATAATTATGACCTGAAAACTCGGATGAATAAAAAATGGCGGACGGAATCTTGCTTAGAAAAGATTGAAGCACTTCGTTTTTTCCTAGACCCACTATAATTTCGACAGAATTTTAACACTCCAGATATATATTGTTATTTTATTTGTGGCACTATGACAATGAATACCGTCACACGAGATTTGTTGTGTGAAATCGCGGCTTTTTGTCTTACTATGGGTGTGAATATGTGCGTGCCAGCCCGTACTTTTAATCGAGCTGTCTTACTATGGGTACTTCACTTTTTGTTTAGCGAGATTCCGTCCGCCTTTTTTTATTCGTCCAAGCCTGAAAAGGTTGGAGGTTGATGAATAAAATAATAGGTTTGCTCGCTCCATCGTCGACCACATCCTGACAAAGCTGTCTAGATTGTGGTCAAGAGCAGATCTATAAATCATAAAAAAAAAAAAAAAAAAAAAATTGAAGATTCATGTATCAAGGTGTTAGAAATGGAATAGCCGTGGACTAAAAACTCAATAATGATTAGTGAGATGACGATAAGCTTTTCTTTAATAACTTGATACTATTTCTGTGGATTACTGCTCTCCTACCCCTACCTACCCCTACCTTACCTTCAGGGAAAATACAGGCGTGATGTTATGTTATGTTATGTTACTGCTCTCAGCTTATCTGATTTGGAATCCAACTTAAATCATTCCGTGAATTTGCGTACAAAATAGATTCTTCAGCGTAAAACTTTTTAAATGTTTTATTCATATTGTTTTATAATCAACACGTGTTTTACACATGTGCGTGGAATTTCCCATCTATATTTTATTAATAATCGTTTTCTCAAGCTCATTTTGCAGACTAATAGATATTAGTAAATTTTATTCTGTTTCTTTTTGTCATAGTGAATCTATTAAAGTATTCGTAAAAAATGCAAGCTATTTATAATACTAGAAAAGTATAGACAGACAGGTATAATAAATAATATATCAGACCACTAGGTATATAAATACTAAAATGCTTTGACGGAAGCTTAGGTCATCGCTAAGTGAAAAATATACCTACAATAGTATGAATTAATCTCTGGTTTTTATAATATATCTTCAGTTAATAGATTTTCCTTATTAGAAGTTACGTGTAGGAAATCATAAAACTTAAAAAACATATATTAGCATAGCCTTTACGCTCTTCCCATTGTGTTACTATTTCTTTAAATCGGGATTTTGACAAATTATCATAATATCAATATTGTGAGACTATCGGCATTTGGATCCATCGACAAACACATATTTATGTAAACTATATTTATTCCGAAAATGAAAAGTTATTATCTAGCTACACCAGATGACTGCCAAGCATATTGTAGATAATAGAAAATAAAACTATTTAACAAAAAATTGAACCGACGAAAACATTAACTGAAAAGCGAAAAATAAAATAAAGCTCTTTACTATTCTGCGAACTAAACTAATGTAAATAACTAATTATGAGTCGGCGCCAAACAAACAAGCAAAGTGCGTGCGAGTTGCAAGTGATCGAGCGCGGAACGCATTTTTGGAAAGTTATTCGTTGTATTTGATGTTGTTTTGTATTTATTAGTGGTAAGTAATTTAATGATCTTCGTTGATTGTTTGTTTGGCGCCGACTCATAATTAGTTATTTTTATTTACATTAGTTTAGTTCGGAGAATAGTAATTATGACTAAAGAGCTTCTCTTTATTTTTCGCTTTTCAGTTACTGTTTTCGTCGGTTCAATTTTTTGTTAAATAGTTTTTTTTTTTGTGGCTAAAATCTAACTCCAGGTCTTCATTATGTTGTAGTGTGTCTAGAACTACATTTATGTGTGCCAAGTTTCAACGGAATCGGTTAACAGGTAAGAATTCAGTGGGTGAACAAACACTCATCCCCTGTTTTCCTACCATTAGGGGTGGATTTTGATTTAAAAAGTTAAATGGATAATTTCGAGATATACCCTATCCAATAAAAAAAGAATCATCAAAATCGGACTACTCTGTAAAAAGTTATGAATGGTCATAAATTAAAAAAAAAAACCGCGTCGGTTTGAGAACCTCCTCCTTTTTTTCGTCGGTTAAAAAAGAGAAAAGAAGATTGTAGCGATAGGTTGGAATAACATGTTTTTCTTCAAGTCGATATAATCGTTCTAGCAATTTCCAGTCAATTAATAGAGTCGAACTGTATAAATTCAAGGATTTTTTTACGCAGTAGCATCCAGTAGTAGGTAGTCTTTTAGCATTCACGTTATCTTTTAGGTAGTATGTAGTAATATTAGCTTGTTTTGGCATTATAGTACCTATTCATATTTACGGAACTAACTTCCTCGCCTGGCCTTTGTGGTGATATCAAGTTCTATTCATGTAAGACACCTTGACCAGTTGTTTTATTTGTTACGTCGAGTTTATGACTGTTGTTACATCATGTTACATCTTTGGTGATAATAATAATTGGATTGCAGGTTTTACTTCATTTGTTGATAGTTGTAAATGCTAAAGAAAAACAATTTCCTTAGTATCATTAGGAATTTGATAAAGATCATAAATTATACTTTTAATTGCAAGAAACGGTAATTTTAGATTATTTTCTAGTATCTATCTATTTAATGACTCCTTAGGTCTCATTCCAATATCATCATAAAAGTCTAGTTAAATATCAATTTTATTGATGAAACTGTTGTTTTTATTTACTTAATTGATTTAGTAAGCTTTTAATAGCATTTGACTACTGTTTTACATAAATTTGTATAACTATAACCTGAATTATTTTTAACTGCGCGGTAACCTTCTTCTTAACTTCTTGTCAGACTTATTTGCTCGATGATTTTACAACATAATGCTATATTCTTACTCAAGCAAACGCAAAGCTTAGAAAAAAAGAGTTGGCTGTATTGTGGATCAAGGAAATGGTCTTGTATTTGCTAATTAGCGCAAATTTAGTTTGAAGTACCGCCAGACAGAATTATTATTTGACGTAGAAGCTAAGTGTCTCACATTTATTAGCAGTAGATATATTCTACGAAGCAGTGATAGCCTGGCTCTGAGTTCGAACCCGGCCATCACTTCTGACATTTTCAATGCATGTGCGTATCAGAATTTGATTATCACTTGCTTTAATGGTGAAGGAAAACATCGCGAGGAAACCTGCAGACAGCTTCATACAGTTCTCGATGGTGTGTGTAGTCCGCCAACCCGCACTAGGCCAGCGTGGTGGACTAAGGCCTGAATTCTTGTCATTCTAAGAAGAGGCCTGCAGCAATAGGCCGGGATGGGATGGTTACGTTATAATTTTCGACCTGTTTGATAATGACATGAAAAGCAAACTCAATCAAAATCATTATTGTTTGTTGTGTTTTAGAAACCCATGTTTCGTAGTACAGTTGACGTTCATGAATAATGATTGATAGTGACGATTATTGATATGTAAATATTTACCAAAAATCATGTCATCATGTCATGACTCATGTTTTGAGTAACCAACTAATTCTCATTCTAAGGTCCCGGATGAGAAAACAAATATAAGTCATGTCTATGTATAAACTTATACATATTTATGTATTATAACATCCAAGGATACAGAAATATCATAAAATATTTGTGTCTAGATCAGGGGTTTCCAAACTTTTTCTGTTCGTGGCGCACTTACAGGTTTAATATTTTGTCTCGGCGCCCTAGCTAGTTGAAATAAGGTACAATGATACTAAATAGATAGGTACAAAAATTAAAACAACCACAATATGAAGCTGAGTTTTATATTTATATACAAGAAAACATTTATTAAGAACAGTAGGAAATAAAATACAATGGCAACTTAATCAATGTGACGTGTGAGCTTGGTGATCTCCACACATTTTTTCAAAGCGTGGTATAAGGATTGACACCGCTACTCTAATTTCTTGCTCCACATTGAGATTTGAGCGATATTTGCTCGTTATTACAGTTACAGCTGAAAATCCAGCTTCACATAAGTAAGATGTTGCAAAGGGAATGAGAATTCTTAGAGCTTTTGTAAGTACTTATCTGCCCATTGGCGAGTAAGCGACGGATGCATGCAGCACGCGCGGTTTGGATTGTTCATTTTTAACCGCAAATGCCTAAGTTTAGTTTCTGAAGAATGGTAAACAGGAGCGCCTCATGGCGCCCCTCTTTGCTCTCTGGCGCATCAGGGCGCCGGCGCCGCAGCGCACACTTTGGCAACCCCTGGTCTGCATAAAAAAAGTCGCACGTTACATAACAAACAATACTATCATCGTGTATCATCATCGTAGATATATAGATATAGTAAACAGCAATCTATGTATAATCTGTGCAAAAAGTTTTAATTATTAGAGATTATATTATTATAGTTTTTTACATAAAAGTATTCATAAACAGTTTTTGGGGTTTTACAAGGTGTAATTAAAGTTTGACTGTTTTTTTTATCTGTGGACTGTGACGTGCCACGGAACGTAAACGTCAGCTTTGAGTGACAGTTAGATGTGTATGTTTGTTGTAGTGATTTTTCTCCGAAACTTGGTGCTGTAAGGTCTGTAGGAATCGTGAAGATGTTTCTTTCTTGGATATATTTTTATTGTCTTGGCTATATTTAGCAGCTGTCATAGGCATTTATTTGGTAGTTAGCTTTTGTATTTTAAAATGTACGTACATCATATTTTTTACTGGGTATTTTGTATTTTTTGTACAATGTTCGATTATATCATACCGATGAACTTTACGCCTGTAATTATCTTGTTTTTGTAATTTGCAAACGATCTCTTGTATGTGATATACCTACCTGAATAAGAATAGTAATTTAATATAAATATAATAAAAAAAAATGAAATAACACATCATTTAAATGATGAAGTCAGACTAATTAATATACTACACTTATAATGAACTGGCATTATAATAACAAGTATTAATTCTGACTTCATAACTTGAATTGAATGGATTGTTATTTCAGTAAAAAACCAAAAACAAATTCATTATTGTAATTTGATACGCGTATTTTTTTTCATGTTGTTTATAAAGTTGAGTCCAAGTTATAAAATATTTATTATAATGCTGGGTATTTTTGTCCTTTTGTTTTTAAATATCAACAAAAAAGTAAGGTTGTTTACGCACAGTACCTATTAAAATCGTTTTTATTTATTTATAATTTCAATCAATCAATCAACTCAGCCTATCGCAGTCCACTGCTGGACATAGGCCTCTCCCAAGTTGTGCCACAACGCTCGGTCCTCTGCCTTCCGCATCCAGTCCCCCCCAGCCACGTTCTTTAGGTCGTCGGTCCACCTGGCAGGGGGGCGCCCTACGCTGCGTTTGCCGATACGCGGTCTCCACTCAAGGACTCGTCTGCTCCAACGGCCATCGGTCCTTCGACAGACATGGCCAGCCCACTGCCACTTCAGCTTACTGATCCTACAAGCTATGTCGGTCACTCCGGTTCTTCTCCGGATAATCAATAAAATAATTAATAATTATAAAATTAAAATAATTATTAATAATTTATAATTTACGTACACACAATAACATATGAAAGGAGACAGACAGACAGACATTTCCACCAGCAGACCTGCGAGAAGAGAAATAAGTTTTTAATTTTTTTACCATTTTAAAATATCAATGGTGTCGATTCTCTTGTTTACGAACTAAACATATTTTAAAATATCGCTCTCATTTACTAATAGTAGATACAAGAAA
This sequence comes from Asteroscopus sphinx, assembly GCA_949699075.1. Lineage (NCBI taxonomy): Eukaryota > Metazoa > Arthropoda > Insecta > Lepidoptera > Noctuidae > Asteroscopus > Asteroscopus sphinx. The sequence goes on from OX453006.1 coordinate 2,708,084, forward strand.
GAGATAGCAACAATTTTAATGCTGTCAAATGAGAGTACGTCTTACATTTCTTTGTATTTCAGTGGGCACGTTCCGAGATCACGACTAAACTTGTATGGAAATTTTAATTCTGATTAATTTGACAGCTCAAAAATTTCGAGAGTGATAGTTTAAAATAAGTTTAGTTCGTGAACAAAAGAATCGGCACCATTTTCAGTAAATACTCAATCCATTATTCCAATAGCAGATATTTTAGATTTACGCAATAACTTTTGTAGGAGTATAAATAATTCAGTTGCTTGTATTACAGTACTAAATCTTTGAGTCACGATGTATGACAAATCCCTTTTGTCTCATGTCAACGGTATTCAAAGAGATGTCGGTCAGTGGTGCTACCAGGTGCTACAGATGTTTTTGTGATATACAAAATGGATATGAAAATACGACATTATGGGGCATGTAGCAGCCCAGTGGCGCCCCCATCAGTAAAAAACTTATTACTCGCTGAATACATCATTTATCGAAAATTATTTTATAACAATTGAAGTACAGGTATAGTTCCCGGCACGAGACGTGAGCACAAATTGTACCTGCGTGGTAGTCTCTGTCGTCACTGTATTCTAGTATTCCGTTTTCTACGTATGTTCAATTATGCATTATCATATAATTAAGCTAATGCATGTGCCTGTTTCTGGTCTGTTGTCCTGTGAACAGAGATTCGACCACTTACGCATTGGAATCTGTGCTCACGACTCGTGCCGGCAACTATACTGTAGTTTACTCAGAAACTATTAACTCTGTAAAATTCAGTTCGCTGCAGTTGTAGGTAGAAAAAAATCCAAAAGTGGCCGTTTTTCGCACTTTTTCTATCTACAACTACTGCGAAGTATAATTTACTGAGTTCATAGTTAAAAACCTTACAGAGATGACATTCAAAACATGTAAATTAATTGGTGACACAATATGATGTAAATATCTTGGGTTTATTTCTCTGTCGTTCAGAACAGTTTGACATTATTAGCATTACCGTAAAAGTTACTTGTGAATTGCGTTCAGTTACACTGTTGACAGTTAAGTTTGCGGAAATTACACTAAATATTTGCTAATCTTATAAACAGATACTGATGTATATTCTGTTTTTTCTCTCTTGTCTTATTTAGTAAACAATCTTGGCACGTCTATTCAAGTAATTCATCATCCTCCTGCCCTTATCCCAATTTATTTGGGGTCGGCGCAGCATGTATTTTCTTCTATACATCTCTATCAGCCGTCATCTCCGTGTTCACTTTCTGTATATTCAAGTAATTACTGATAAAATATAATGACTAGTTCTTAACATGTAATTAGGTTCATCATCATTTCAGCCGAAAGACGTCCACTACTGGACATAGGCCTCCCCCAATTAAGGGGGGATATGCCATAATCGCCACGCTTAGCAGGCGGGTTGGCGATCGCAGTTGGTTGGTTAAATACTCAGAGAACGCTGCTGCCCATCCTCTGGTGAATCCCTTAGTCGCCTTTTACGACACCCATGAGAAGAGATAAGGGTGTAAGGGTGTAAGGGGATGTAATTAGGTTAATAAACGTCATTTAGTATGTGAAATTGTTAATTATTATTGACGAATTGCATTAAAAAGACATGCCAAGATTGTTTACTAAATAAGACTAGTAAGAAATAACAGAGATTACAAGGTAATTTTAATGTTCAAACATAAAACATCCATACTAGAACTTGTCTTTAAGACAAATAAAAAAACGATAAATACAGAATAAAAATATCCACTCTAAATTATGATCGCAAATGCTTTAAATCCTACTAAATCAAAGAAAAAAGTCCAAATATAGAATCGATGCAAACACCTTCAATAGACGATCGTTGAACCATGCCTCACCTCTTGTGCCCTACACCTGCACCTTGAGCGACCTCTGTGCTACCACTGACGACTGACGACGCCGTAGAAGTTTCAAAGTTTTTGCCAAGTCTGCCCAAAAATCAGTCGTGCCTCTGACAGGGAGAAAAAAGTTGAGATATGATTTGAACCGATTACATTTCGAACTGTAACCGCTCTTCTCTACTCTAGTTTATTTTTAATAAAGATAATGCAACATATTAACGCTTGAAAAAGAAAGGATACAAATCATTAATGATACACAAGCCCAAAATAGCATAACACATATTATATAAACATAAATACAGCAGTTAAGTGAAGGATTGTTACAAGAAGAGTATTTAATTGCTATTGCATCATTTATTTTTATGCACAACGACAAGGCAACCGTGTTCCTTTTCTATATTAATAATATTATACTCGTAATGAATTATTAATTGATAGAAAAGCAATAAATGTTCGAACTTGAATAACATGTATTTCAGGTCAGGTTAGTTCAAGACGATACAACAAGTTTTTGTAGACATAATTTATAAACCAATAGGAAAAAGATAAAAACGTAAACGATATCCGGATAGAAGATTTCCACAAATCTGTAATATTATCTTTATTCTACATTAGGCGACACCGTGATAAAATACAAGCAGTTTCCCACGTCACAGCATTATTTGACAGTAATATACTAGGCATGGCTCCTAAACTTTATAATAAAATTCCAAAACCCATAAGGAATATTCGTGACTTAAGATTATTTAAAAAGGAGTTAAAATTGTTTTTAATCAGTAAAACTTATTATTCAATCAATGAATTCCTATCTGATTATAATATTTCAATGTAAGAGATTTGTATTCACTACCGGTATCTAATTAACAATCTAATAAATCAATAATGATTTGAATATTTTGAATGCAGCTAATTCCTATAAAATCTATTATTATTAAAAAAAAAAAAAAAACGTGTAAATTTAAATCTTAAATAATAATTATGTAAATAAAGTAAATTAATGTAATTCATTCTAATAATAATGTTTAATAATGTTCTATATATAATGTATTAATATAATATATTAATGTTTAATTAATTAAGTACTAATATTTGTATGCCACCTGTGGCAGCACACAGAGAGACTACCTATAATGTACCTAACACCAAAATTACCTGTGTACACAAATAAACATTTTGATTTGATTTGATTTGATTTGATTTTATGTCATAAAATGTGTACGCCTATCAAGGCAAAGCATAGTGATACTGCATTATTTATAAATTAACACCATGTCTTGTACATCATACCTATGTTTGACAAATAAATAATTTTGAATTAGAATTTTGAAGAATAAAGTTTTTAGGTTTAAAGAATCTTTATTCTCAAAAAGAACATTCAGTTCGCTTATATGAGAAGCTTACATTATTCTTAAAATTACACATATGTATTATGTAGTCGTTTAAAGAAGAAGCATGCAAATCTAGCTATCTAATCTACAAATTCATACAATAGTTAAACATTCTAACCAAATAAACAATAGCTTGTTATTTTCATTTATGTTTTTTTTTTGAATGAAGTTACCTGAATACGATTGAGGATCAATGCAAGCGTATTATAGTGTGTGTGTTTTCATCAAGTTTTCATAATATCATTAGGATCAAATAGGTATTGTAGATTTCCTTTTCAATGGTAGATAGTACATTTGTCGGGTAACAAATTAATGTGACAGACATACGGATAGACTTAACAGACGAATAAACAATTGATCAACAGGGCGCTGATCTCATACCACATTTTTATCAAAATATAACTTATATCAAAACATCCTGCATTCTACAACCACGTGTTAAAATCATACGCAGTACGACTAGTGACTTAATTAATTCCCTACATTGATATCCAAGATATTTATTCATCTTATTAGTGAATCTGATATCCAGTATAACCTGATACACGGCCAAATAGGGAACTAAGTTTAAATGTACTAAATTTGACGTCTCCTTGACTTTTGCCTTCGTAAGTAGCGACTTCATAAACTAGTATCTAGATATATTGGACATAGTCTCATCGTCCGCTTCTTAGCGTAAACTTGCCATTGTCAATATGAGTATTATGACGTCATAAATGTGCATGTTGATGCGAAGTAAGTAGGAATTATGTTAAGGCCACGTCTTGTGGTCATTGATGTTAGTCGTAGTACCTTAAATTTACTAGATATTGATAGTGATAGTGTGTGTTGCCAGTAATTACTTACGGTACTGAAACGTGGTCGCTCACAATGGGCCTGATAAGAAGGCTCAAAGTCACTCCAAGGGCAATGGAGAGGGCTATGTTCGGAGTGTCCCTGCGTGATCGAATCAGAAATGAGGAGATTCGCAGGAGAACGAAAGTAACCGACATAGCCCGAAGAATTGCCAAACTTAAGTGGCAGTGGGCGGGGCACATTGCTCGCAGAACGGATGGCCGATGGGGCAGTAAAGTTCTGGAGTGGTGACCGCGTACTGGAAGGCGCAGCGTGGGTAGGCCCCACACAAGGTGGACCGACGACCTGGTGAAGGTCGCGGGAATCCGCTGGATGCGGAAGGCACAGGACCGGTCGTTGTGGCGATGCTTGGGGGAGGCCTATGTCCAGCAGTGGACGTCTTTCGGCTGAAATGATGACTAGATATTGATCACTTGGTCAAATGAGTAATAGATACTTAGTAATTAAGTTTTAACTAGTAATCATATCGTACAAACATTCGCTTTTATCTCCATCCAAACAGCATCGGGGGGTCTTAGTGTAGTCTTCTTATTAAAATTGTCAATATTTGAAAACATGCATTAGGTATTTTGTTGCTGAATAGAAGCAAAGGTTCAGAAGACTTGCAAGCTGAATAAAATGTAGCGTATGTAATTTTTTTTGATCTCCTTTTTGAGATCCCACAAAAGGTTAAAAAGATCATCTTCTTAATACAAAATATGAATAGCTAATCATTAATCTAATACCCAATTCAAAGTCCGGTTCATTGAGAACCAGCATTTAAACCCGTTGATGAGTCAGTTGTATCGTAACTTATTATTTTGGGATCATCTCCAATCCATCGTTAGAGTTGTAACCTTGAAACACATTAGTATCCTGCTTAGGAGTGTAATTTATCTTGTTATTAGCAAGAATGGATGATGAAACATTGCGAGTGTTTTGCGAATTTGTATGCAATTGGTCATTTATCTTATCGTTATTGGTATGTAGATTTCAAAAAGTAGCAATAGTTACTCGCTTGTCTGTCAAAATTTATGTCTAGTATAGTATAGTGTTTTTAAAGACGGTTCGGGCAGTTACCGGTGTTCATCATTACAGCCGAAAGACGTCCACTACTGGACATAGGCCTCCCCCAATTAAGGGGGGGATATGCCATAATCGCCACGCTTGGCAGGCGGGTTGGCGATCGCAGTTGGTTGGTTAAATACTCAGAGAACGCTGCTGCCCATCCTCTGGTGAATCCCTTAGTCGCCTTTTACGACACCCATGAGAAAAGATAAGGGTTACCGGTGTTCGCTCCTTCATAATATAGCTAATTACGTGGGACACTCAGAAAGTTTTGCGAAACTAAAAAAAATTGTTCTATACGTACATATATTTTTATCAAATCTTTTCAAAGTACTTTCCACCAGCCTCTATACAAAGATTCATGCGCCTAAACCAGTTTTCAAAACACTTTTTCCAGTCCGCCGCAGACACCTCGTTTACAGCCTGCTCGAACGCAGCCAGCGCATCTTCCGGCGACGAAAATTGTATCCCTCTGAGCTGATTTTTTATTTTTGGGAATAAAAAGAAGTCACACGGTGCTAGATCAGGGCTGTAAGGAGGGTGACTCAGGAGTTTGACTGGCGTGCTGTCCAGGAAGTCCGTCGTTTTGAGTGCGGTGTGCGCAGGTGCATTGTCGTGGTGGAGCAGTAGCCCGCGGAGCCCTGTGTTTGGTCGCTTGTTGCTTATAACAGAGAAAACTTCTGGCAAACATTTGGTAGTATACCATTCGGCATTAATGCTTCTTTGATCCCGTAAGGGAATTGATACCAAGTGGCCAGTCAAATTAAAAAAGCTAGCGATCAAAATCTTACCCCCGCTTCTAGATCGCTTCACTTTGGTAGGCGTTGGCTCATTTTGAAACACCCAAACAGTCGACTGGCGCTTGGTTTCTGGGTCGTATTGATAAATCCAGGACTCATCACCTGTAACGATGTCGTAAACACGCCGAGACGAGCCTGCTTCAAATTTGTTAAGCATATCACGGCACCATTCCACCCGGGCCTGCTTCTGAGCATCGGTGAGGTTGTGCGGCACCCAGCGTGATACTATCCTCCTCACGCGAAGATGGCTGTGTAGAATCTCGTGAATGCTTCCCGATCCAATCTTCAATATGTGTTGAATCTCCTGATATGTAATTCGCCTATTGTCTTGGATTAAATTTTTCACTGCTAGCACGTTTTCTTCGGTAACAGCCGTCAAAGGGCGACCGCTTCTTTCGTCATCCCCCAAAGTTGGTCGACCGCGCTTGAATTCGTTATACCAACGATACACGGTTGCCTTGGAAGGGCCTTCATCCATGAATGCCATTTGAAGTCTATCGTACGATTCATCCGGTTTCAGGCGACACTTGAAATCGTATAAAATCATAGCTCTAAAATGTTCCCGGCGCAGATCCATATTTTAGTGAGACACAATACTTTGAATTAACTCGCAAAAAATGTGGAGGGAAATTTTGAAATTGGAACTTACTTATTTTTACTTATAAATAATCATATTTTCGAAAAACATTATAACTGGCCAGTCTCCCATATATAAAAACTTTTTTTCGCAATACTTTCTGAGGGGCCTGGTATTATCTGGTATTGTACTTATTTAATATCCTACCTTGTTAACTACATTTTTGTTTACCTGTTTGTATAGTCAATGATACTGATGTACGGTAAAACTCTAATGAGTTTATGTTTATATCTTTAGAATGTTTTTGTTTTGTAAACTACTGAACAAAAAAAAAAAACTATAATAAATAAAAAGTACGCACGGCTGTGAAGTTAGCGTTATGCAGCGCCTCGCCCCCCTTTTTTTACGTGGGGAAATCCTCATGGACACACTCCGCCCGGGGAAGGCGGAGCCAGTGTCGGACTCGACTCTTACCGACTAAAACCACCACGGTGTTCCTCTTCCAACCATCGCCCCCCGATTGACACCAGCGCACTCTAAATTTCACTACTGCGCAGGCATATGCCGCGTGTACATTCGCCATACAGATTGATTTACTGAGTCAGAAATGGATTTGTTTAGAGTGGTTGTGTGAATAAATTTAGTTTCTGCTGTTTTATCTTTGTGTCATTCAGTTACGAGTACCTACGGTACGTATGGATGGTATGTAGACGATAAACGATCGCATTGTCTGTCACCATAAGTGATTGATCCTGGGTGTTATTAACCTTAACTTAAAATATTTTAAACGAAACTGTGTTCCTATCATAGTTTTGCTTTGGTAAACGATTGGCGGCAAAACGAGCTAAAGGCACACCTGGTGTTAACCTATTGATTAAACCGGAATACCAGGCAAAATAAAAAATCCATTTTGTCTCGCCACTTTGGTACCAGCCGGGCCTGATTAGGCCTTTGCCTATTACAATTGCAATACAACTCATGTTGTAGTTGGTGTGTTTGCTTCAAGTATACAATCGTTTCTATGAACAACTGCTTCTATTGTACCCATCATTAAATCTACTTTCTCTTTATTCTAGGTGGTGTTTGCCTCAGGCGCACCTCAACCTAACTTCTTCTTCAAGAATGACATAACGCCTGAAGAGGCCCAACAGTACCTCAAGCAGCTGCCATTCACAGACCCTCAGCTCTCTGGAAAGACCGCTACCTTGCCGTTGGTAAGTTACTTTATTATGGCAACTAAATACCAAGCTTAAAAAAATTAATAGCTGTATTGAGTGCTAATTAATCGAGGGATGAAGATGTAAGATGGCTGGGCAAATATTCAAAAAAGGTTTTTTTCATCATTAACAAATTTTCAATTGTATTTGTCTCATCGCTGCATGGTAGTTTTTTTTTATAGTATAGGATGGCGAAACGAGCTAAAGGCCCACCTGATGTTAAGCGGTTACCTTTGCCCATAACAACTGCAATACCACCAAGGTTGTTGCCTAAATGGTACCGCAAGTCGGTTCGCCAAACTGAGACATGAAGATGGAAAGATCTCATGTGATTGTAATTTCACCGGCACCCGTACCCGTCAGACTTAAACACAGCAATGCAAGCATCACTGTTTGGCGGCATAAGTAGGTACGGTGGTAGTACTTCCCCGGACGAGCTCCTTCAGAAGGAGCTCTACTACTAGTAAATGTCTGTATGTTTGATTTGATGGAATTAGTGGTGATATTTTTTATATGAACGCAAGTGATTCAGACTGAAACAGCAATGCAAGCATCACTATTTGGCGGAGAAGTAGGTACGGTGGTAGTACTTCCCCGGACGAGCTCTTTCACAAAGAAGCTCTACTACTACTAAAATATGGTACGTAGGTATAGTTAGAGTTATAATCGAGCTTTGAATGTCTGCATTCTTGACTTTGGGATAAGAGTAGGTACTGACTTATACAGTGAGTAGAGCTCACAAAACACTTTCAAAATTCCTGTGAAGATTTTTTGAATTTACCCGGCTACTAATGACTCATCAATGAATTTCTAGTCCTCAAACGATTTTAGTTATATCTTGTTATATTTAATTATTCCAGGTCCGTTACGATGACCCCAGGTTTCGTTCAGCAGACGCGGGCCCCACCCTCGGCCACTACTGGAGGAATGGAGAAGAGATCCAGAACACAGATGACTACGTTGAGGAAGTAAACAAAAAATCCCTTTACTAACGTTTTTATCTTCTTTTGCTATGATCGCCGTTGCTTGTACGTATTTTACTCTTTTTATGGTCATGACTCATGATACTAAAACTGAGGTTATCTTATCTAGGTCTACGATGCAGCCCAGTACCACGGCCAGGACGGTCTAGGTCAATACGCCTACGGTTATAAAACCCCTGAATCTTCGAAGACTGAGAACCGTGAGGGCTCTGGAGTCGTATCTGGATCCTACGTCTACAAGTCTCCAGGCAACCCTAATTTGATCAAGGTAAATTGATTTATTTTACTGGTTAAAGAGATTAAAACTTGGAAGAGCTTTGTCCTGCAATAGCCTGCATAAGTTATGATAATGAAGAATAATTTGTTATAAACTCATGCTCGGTATTTGAAATTAACATAAAAGGAAAAAATATTTACGAAAAATACACTGAGGTAATATGTACTACTACTATTATTTCTTCTATGGTACACACGGCTACACATCAAGCTGTAAAATACCAGTAAAGGCTGACCTCGCGTTGGAAGGAAAACCTATACAATGCGAGGTCAGCTTATACTGGAAATGTACAGCTTGATGTGTAGCCGTGTGTACTACTTACTTGAGAAGACACCTCGAACAAAATGTTTGTAGCATGTTTTAGAGCTCCTGCACTCTCACTCGCGTAGCCACGCTCGCCGCGCGCGTGCTCCGCGGCCAGGAAGTTCGCACGATATTTTTTGTTCGTAATGTCTACTCTAAATATAGAATCGAACACAAATGAGCTCAGAAAGACGACAAAATATTTTAAAAGCTTGTTGAGCAATGGCGAAATCTATACAAAATATTTTTGAGAAAGTATTTAATAAAATAAAAAAAAACAACATGTAAGAGCATATTTTGGATTGGGGTGATATGGTCAAAATTGATGGATGGACCAGGACCCAGAGGATGGGCAGCAGTGTCCTCCGAGTATTTAACCAACCAACTGCGATCGCCAACCCGCCTGCCATGCGTGGCGATTATGGCATATCCCCTCATGCAAAGCACAACAAAAAATCGGCCCCTAGTCCCCGGCGGCCCCGATAGCCCTGGTTACGGTAGCGGCCTAGGTAACGGCGGGGCAGGGGGTGCTAAGAATCCCCGGCAGAGATCCGGCTACCATAACAAAAAAAGACTGGACCTGGCAGCATACAACACACGTACACTGCGGACCGACGAGAAGCTTGTCGAACTCGAGGAAGAATTGAGCAGGTTACGATGGGATATCGTAGGGTTATCTGAAGTCCGAAGAGAGGGGGAGGACACGATAATCCTCAAATCCGGTAACTTGCTCTATTTCCGGGAGGGCGATCAACTTTCCCAGGGCGGTGTCGGGTTTATCGTCCACAAGTCTCTTGTGAACAACATAGTGAAGATCGAGAGTGTTTCGAGCAGGGTGGCGTACCTTATACTCAGAATAACCGAAAGGTATTCGTTGAAGGTTATACAGGTATACGCCCCGACCTCAAATCACCCCGACGATGAGGTGGAGACCATGTATGAGGATATCTCGAGAGCCATGCATGGCTCTAAAACTCACTTCACTGTTGTCATGGGAGACTTCAACGCGAAACTGGGCAATCGCTACGATGATGAGCTGCGAGTGGGGCAATTTGGATATGGATATCGGAACCACCGGGGTCATCTACTAGCCGGCTTTATGGAGAAGGAGGGACTCTATATGATGAACTCTTTCTTCAGAAAGCGTGAGCATAGGAAGTGGACCTGGTTGGGCCCTGATGGTGTAACAAAAAATGAGATTGACTTCATTATGTCGACGAAGAAGCAAATATTCAATGATGTCTCTGTGATCAACGCGGTTAAAACCGGAAGCGATCACCGTTTGGTAAGAGGCACATTGAATCTGAACATCAAGCTGGAAAGATCTCGACTGATGAAGTCTACGCTCCGTCCAGCACCGATCCAAATCCAAAACCCCGAGAGCTTTCAGCTCGAACTTCAGAATCGTTTCGAATGCCTAGGGAGCTCAGTGGACGATTACAACGATGGGTTTGTGGAAACTGTCCATACGGTCGGGTCTAGGATCTTTAGGACCCGTCGTACAAATAGAAACAAAAAGCTCTCTGACCACACTCTCGAGCTTATGGCGGAAAGACGCGAGATGATTCTGCAGTCCTCAGATGATGCGACTAAGTACCGGCAGCTCAATAGACAGATCTCAAAGTCCTTGAAAAGTGACCTACGCCAATTTAATACGGAACGTATTAAAGACGCAATAGAGAAAAACAAGGGCTCCAAAGTCTTTGCAAGAGACCTGTCTATTGGGCAGAGCCAGCTTGCAAAACTGAGGACCGACGATGGCAGAGTCGTATCCTCCAAGCCAGAGCTATTGAAGGAGGTCGAGAAGTTCTATGGACAGTTATACACGTCCACCCGGACACCCGCTGTAAATCGGGCTCACGACCCAAGAGCTCGATTGACCCGACACTATACCGAAGATATCCCAGACGTCAGCCTGTACGAGATTAGGATGGCTCTGAAGCAGCTCAAAAACAACAAGGCACCGGGTGATGACGGAATTACGGCCGAACTCCTGAAGGCGGGTGGAAAACCGATCCTTAAGGCCCTTCAGAAGCTGTTTGATTCCGTCATTCTCGAGGGAAGAACGCCACAGGCATGGAGCAGAGGTGTGGTGGTACTCTTCTTCAAAAAGGGCGATAATGCTCTACTGAAGAATTATAGGCCCATCTCACTTCTGAGCCATGTCTACAAGCTGTTTTCGGGAGTCATTACGAACCGTCTATCGCGCAGGTTTGACGACTTCCAGCCTCCCGAACAAGCCGGTTTCCGAAAAGGCTTTAGCACCGTAGACCACATACATACGCTGCGGCAGGTTATGCAGAAGACCGAAGAGTATAACTTGCCTCTTTGTTTAGCGTTTGTGGACTACGAGAAAGCCTTCGATTCGATCGAGACTTGGGCGGTACTACAGTCTCTTCAACGGTGCCAGATTGACTATCGGTACATCGAAGTGTTAAAGTCTTTGTATGAAAACGCCACTATGTCAGTCCGATTACAGGACCAAGCCTCGAAACCTATCCTTCTGCAGCGAGGTGTGAGACAGGGAGATGTGATCTCTCCGAAACTGTTCACTGCTGCATTGGAGGATGTCTTCAAGGTTCTGGACTGGAAGGGGCTAGGCATTAACATAAACGGCGAGTATATCACTCACCTTCGGTTTGCCGACGACATAGTAGTCATGGCTGAGACCATGGAGGACCTCGGTACAATGCTCGATGACCTCAGTAGAGCTTCTGATAGAGTGGGTCTTAAGATGAATATGGACAAGACAAAGGTTATGTCGAATTCCCATATAGCACCCATTCCCGTAAACATCGGAGAATCTACACTCGAAGTTGTTGACGATTATGTATACCTAGGACAAACTGTCCAGCTAGGTAAGTCCAAATTCGAGAAAGAGGTCAATCGTCGAATCCAACTCGGTTGGGCAGCGTTCGGGAAGCTACGCAATATCTTCTCGTCCAAAATACCGCAGTGTCTCAAGACGAAAGTCTTTGACCAGTGTGTGTTGCCAGTAATTACTTACGGTACTGAAACGTGGTCGCTCACAATGGGCCTGATAAGAAGGCTCAAAGTCACTCAAAGGGCAATGGAGAGGGCTATGCTCGGAGTGTCCCTGCGTGATCGAATCAGAAATGAGGAGATTCGCAGGAGAACAAAAGTAACCGACATAGCCCGAAGAATTGCCAAACTTAAGTGGCAGTGGGCGGGGCACATTGCTCGCAGAACGGATGGCCGATGGGGCAGTAAAGTTCTGGAGTGGCGACCGCGTACTGGAAGGCGCAGCGTGGGTAGGCCCCCCACAAGGTGGACCGACGACCTGGTGAAGGTCGCGGGAATCCGCTGGATGCGGAAGGGACAGGACCGGTCGTTGTGGCGATGCTTGGGGGAGGCCTATGTCCAGCAGTGGACGTCTTTCGGCTGAAATGATGATGATGATGATGGTCAAAATTGGGTTTATAGTATACCTAAAGGGTGCCACTGACGATGCATCCAACAGTCCGAATGGCGTGGACGCATTCCAAAATCTATCCGTGAATGTTGAAAACGTATGTTATTTTTAGAACAAGTCAAGCCTTTTTGGATGTTGTCAATAAAACGACGTCCGAATGGATGCATCGTCAGTGCCCACCTTAAAGTAATCAACTGTGTAAAGCAAATGTATCATTTTCTTTCAGGTCCAATACTATGCTGATAGCCAAGGTTTCCATCAGGAGGACAACATTCCCAAGGTTGAGCTCAAGCCCGCAGAAGAGACCCCTGCTCTGAGAGAGGCTCGTCTTGCTTTCGAAAAGGCATGGAATGAGGCAGCTATTGCTAACAAAGCTATCCCTGCGCAGCCTCAGCAGAATCTTCAGTGAGTGTCTTACTTGTTATATATGTAGTAGGTAGCAGTAAGATATTTACATGCATAGAAATTTGAAAAGATATGCGGCCTTACTCTTGAAAATAATTCCGATCGATCGGCATTGGACTAATGTCAATACAGCAATAAATTGGTTTAAAAATTAGTGTTTTTATAATTAATTAAACCTTATTAGAATTAAAATAGTGTATTGTGTATATTTTTAATCAAAAATACCTATTTATTCTTCTCACATTTTGACATTGGTATTGGATTGAGATTGGAATTATTTTTAAGAGTAAGGCCACTGAGCAGGTCAATAGAATTGAACATAAGTATAAACCTACAATGGACAAACACAGCAGATCAATCAGAATCAAAATAACATAAAAAAGCCGGAGCAGCCAAGTGTGAGTCGGGCTCGCATCCTAAGGCTTTTGTACCACCACACTACAGCAGGAAAAACACGTTGAAAAATGCATTTTGTTTTCGATATTTCATGTATGGGCTCCTTTTGGATTCAGACCTTTTTAATATTTTTAGTATTTGCCATGGAAGCCAAGGTAACACATATTATTTGAAAAAATCAACGGGCTACTTATAAAAAACATTTAATTTTATTTAATAGCATCGGTTAAAGTTATAAATATACATTGATAGACAGACGGACGTACAGACGGTTTAGGCATAGTGATAGGGTCGCATTGGTATCCTTGGGTACGGAATCCTAAAATATGATGAGACATGTCGGCCATTAAACGAATAGATTCACAAAACCAAAATACAACAACTTCGATAGTGTTAATACTAAACGCTACTTTTTATTTACAGACAATACGGCAACTACGAAGCCCAAGCTTCTGAACCTGAAGGTGTTGTGGTTGCTGCCCCAGTTCTGGACGAGAACCAGCCTCGTGAAAGCAGAGCCCTAGCTTACGCTCAGGCGCAACAATACGGAGAACAACAGCAGAAGTATGGACAGCAGCAACAAGTTGGCCCCGATGGCAAATACGAAGAGCCGGAACCTACCGTGAGTATAAAACAATTCAATTAAAGAGATTCCACCGTCCAACAGAGAGAGACAGAGCTATAAGAAAAAACCGGCCAAGAGCATGTCGGGCCATGCTCAGTATTATAGGGTTCCTTAAGTAGGTACAAACGAATCAAATCGAATATTAATCATTGCTATTTTAGTTTTTGCAAACAGCGCCACCTAGTGCTAAATTTAAGAAGTGTGTCATATATTGATATGACACACTTCTTAAATTTAGCGCTAGGTGGCGCTGTTACTTTGTGTTATCAATATAACACAAAGTTTCTTTTTGTGATTTTTAAATAGAAAGTAACTAAAGGAGCATTATTTGCTAAGATCATTTTTATTTAAGGTCAATGACCTATGAACTAGGACGTCTTAAGTATTTTTCAGTTTTCTCACTATAACTCAAAAATTTATAATCACATTATACTCGAAATAATTTTAAAAGAGATTTTTTATAAAAGTCTATCAACGTTGCATAGTTTGGAAATGGCAGGGGGGGGGACACATTGTAAGCCACTTTGGTGGGCTATATTTCGCAGATGGTACACTTGATAAAAAAGTGATGTAACAAACATTACCTTCATTTTAGTAGACCTATTCAATGATACCCCAAACGAGGAGGTGCAGGGAAAAAAAAAATTTCATCCCCATTTCACATGTACCCCATACCCTAAAATACGTTATCAAGATTTTTTTAATCTTTTAAAATTGAGGTCTATATCTAAACCATTTTTAAACAAAATTTCATTTACTTATGTTTATAACTGTAGAAGTTATTAAGCTGTAAAAGATTAGGACAGACGGACAGACGGACAGACGGATAGACGGACAGACGGACAGACGGACGGACAAGACGAAACTATAAGGGTTCCTTGTAGGACTACGGAACCCTAAAAAGGGCCACTCAGCGTGTGTCTCATTTTATCCAACTTTTAGCCAAATCTTTAGTACGTCTCACTCTGTTGGGTGGTTAATCTGATCGTGTAGAAAACGTTTAACGTTTACGTTTTGACGTTATTTAAATAACTGAAAACCTCTTAAGGGGTCTTTGTACTCATTAGTATGACCAACTTTTACTATGAGACCAAACATAAAATCGCGAAAAATAAATCTGCTGATCCGTTCTCATAAATCGACAGAATGTAGATGAATGACATCTGTTTTGTAGGGTTCCGAAGTCCTACAAGGAACCCTTATAGTTTCGTCATGTCCGTCCGTCTGTCCGTCTGTCCGTCTGTCCGTCTGTCCGTCTGTCCGTCTATCCGTCTGTCCGTCTGTCCATCTGTCCGTCTGTCCTAATCCTTTACAGCTTAATAACTTCTACAGTTATAAACATAAGTAAATGAAATTTTGTCAAAAAATAGTCTACATATAGATCTCAATTTTAAAAGAATAAAAAAATCGTTTTTCCGTATTTTAGGGGTGGCATCCATACATGTGAAATGGGGAAAAAAAATGTTTTTCACTGCACCCCCTCGTGTGGGATATCATTGAATAGGTCTACTAAAATGAAGGTAATGTTTGATACACCACTTTTTTATCAGGTGTACCATCTGCGAAATATAGCCCGCCAAAGTGGCTTGCAATGTGTCCCTTCCCCTGCCATTTCTAAACTATGCAATGTAGAAACTTATAATCTTCCACATTGATAGACCTTTGTGAAAACTCTCTTTTAAAATTATTTGGAGTATAATGTGATTATAATTTTTTGAGTTATAGAGAGAAAACTGAAAAATACTTAAAACGTCCTAGTTCAAAGGTCATTGACCTTAGAGAAAAATTATTTTAGCAAATAATGCTCCTTTAGTTACTTTCTATTTGAAAAAATCACAAAAAGTAACTTTGTGTTATGTTGAACACACTTCTTCAATTTGGCTTCTTGAATTTATCGCTAGATGGCGCTACTAACAACACGCTCTGAGTCGCGAATACTGCCGATTATTGCAAAAACTAAAATAGCCATGATTAATATTCGATTTGATTCGTTTGTAATTACACCTACTTAAGGAACCCTATAATACTGAGCATGGCCCGACATGCTCTTGGCCGGTTTTTTTTCGTGATTTCAGTGTTGGTCCCATAGCAAAAGTTCTTCATACTGATGTGTACAATGACCCCTTAAGATATTTTCAGTAATTTCAATAACACGTTGTCTGTATGGTTGATATCCTACCCTTACGCATGAAGTGTGTTTAGCTAGTACTTTTCATAAGTATGCGTACCGCTAAATGGAATTTTTTGCCAGCGACTGCATTTCCCGATAGGTTTCTAAATATTATCTGATGATTTTTTAGGCACGAGTTAATAAGTTTTTGCTAGGCAAGCGTGCATCATCGTCGACCGCACGATCGCTATTCGCTTTATAACTGCTGTAGCGGTCAAATGCAAGCTCATTTAGGGAAAAAAAAACTATTTCAACTTATACTAAAATAACAAAGAAAATATCGTGGTTAATGGTGTTAAATTAATTGGAAATTCTATAAAGATGAATAATGCATTAATGCTTTGATTCTAAAAGTTACTTCAATAATAACTTCATGTCACTTTCATATAATAGGTTGGTATAGTAGCTGAGCGATTAGCGATTTCCATACGGGACAAATATTTGTATGGTCTACAGTCTACAGATAGTTGTTCCCGAGTCAAAACGTATGAGCAAGTGATTTGAGTCTATTAATGCAACCACTATAAAGGAGAGATTCTAATATGGGACAATGCTGTCAATTCTCTTATTCACAAACTAAACTTATTGTAAACAATCGCTCTTTTTTACTAATAGTAGATACAAGAAAGGGATCACAACAATTTTAGAACCGTCAAATTAGTTTACGTGCTACATTTCTTTGTATTTTAGTGGGCACGTTCCGAGATTACGACTAAACTTGTATGGAAATCTAAAATCCGACTAATTCGACAGTTCTGAAATTGCTGCCATACCTTTTTTGTATCTCATCATCATCATTTCAGCCGAAAGACGTCCAATGCCGCCACGCTTGGCAGGCGGGTTGGCGATCGCAGTTGGTTGTTTAAATACTCAGAGAACGCTGCTGCCTATCCTCTGGTATTCACCGGCCAAAATTTATATCCAATCTATCCACGATTTACCCTACTAGAGATAGAAATTTGACATATTTTGTATGGAGCTTATGTCAAATTCCTATCTCTAGTAGGGAAAATCGTGGATAGATTGGATATTAATTTTGGCCGTTAGTTGCCTTTTACAACACCCACGATAAGATATAGGGGATATTCTTGTATCTGCTATTAGTAAAAGGGAGCGATAGTTTAAAATAGGTTCAGTTCGTGAACAAGAGAATCGACACCATTGTCTAAGAAGACATACTTTACCTATATTTCTTTCTTTCCAGGGTCCTCCTCACGGTTTCTTCTACCAGTTCAACTACCCTGCTTCCATCATCGTCCCCAAGAAGGAGTTGAACGCTCCTGGCTACAACGTAGACCAAGACACCGTCGGCATTGGCAGCCAATAAACTATGCATGCTTGATATTTCTGGATAAAACTTAATTTGCTTTATTTTAAGTTTTCTATATTTGTGTTTTGTCCAGAAATGTCCTGAATTTGTTAAGTTAAATGTGGTCGGGAAGTTTTGACTAGTTATACAAGCTGATACATTTTGAAATTATTGTGCAATTGAAGACAATTTTATTTGGTAGTAAAAGTGCAGTCCATTTGTAACTGTAACTGGTACAAAACTTTCTAGGCCTTCTATGATAGTTTGATTTTGCTTACTGATAGTTCAGTAGGTTGAAACCAAAAACGGTCAGCAAGATATTAGTTTTATGAGTCCCTTAGCTAGCCGATAGTCTAATGAGGTAGTTTGTATGACACCAGTACCATAATTACGAATATACAGAATGTTTTGTTAGATTATCGGCTTGTACTATATACGTTGCCATTTTAGGAGCGATTTCATCGCGTTGCCTCTTTTGGTTCGGAGTAGCATATTTGAAAGTGGAATATATGATTTATGATCAGATTTTTGGTTATGTTTCTTTTATTTTATTTTTATTATTCTTAGTATACAAATGTCTTTGTTATTCCCAGTATACAAATGTCTTTGATTAATCCGATCTGCTTCATTGTGCTACTTTGGACTGATTATAATTTTTAACAGCGTGGTTGGAGTTTGAAAGTGTAACCAATGTTTTTAGCGCAAAAAATCTTACAATAGCACATGAAATGATTATTTTTTACTGTTTTAATTATTTGGTTACTTATGGTTAGGCTCTTGAACTCAGCCATGCTAGAAGTTAAGTTTTGTTACCATAATATCTTAGATATAATGTAAAATATGTATATTATTTAAGGTCTTAGTTTATGATAGCAATTGTAGCTGTTATTATTTTATGATAATAAAAGCATTTTGCATAACATTGTGTTATTATTTTATTTATAAATTACCAGATCTAAATTTTAGAATCTTACATCAGCTAAAGAGAGAGAAATAAAAACTTATATTTTTAAATATTAAATATATTTTGCACTCAACCAAGCTTAGCACTAGTAACTATTCCTAACTTAGTAGAACAGCAGCTATCCCAAACAGCAACCGTCACTATACATTCAAATAATTTACAATCAGTCTTCCTTGCTCCCAGAGAATACAGTAGCTTCTCATTTGTTCAAACCTGTGGCATGGCTCCAGGATACGGCATCATAATGACCGGCATTTGACTTTTGTTGGCTAGCCTCTTCATGTTTCCCATTGGCACCTGTCCTTGTGGCCTGAGCCATCCTCCAGTGAGGAGGCTAGTAATCCAGGATATCGTGTCAGGGACGTTAATTTCCACAGGCAGGAAGGGAATGTACGAAATGATCGTGCCTATGGAGAATCTTCCTTCTTCAGGAAGGTATACTAGTGCGTTCTTGTTCTGTGTTTCTGGGGTTTTAGGAATAGCATCAATAACTACAGCGTCTTTGTTATCATCTATGTGTCCTGTGTTACTTTTGAGGTTGATATTGGCTTCCTGTTCGTTGAGGTTGACGTATCTGTCGTCAGCGGTATTGGGTGCTGTGTTAGGCAGAATAATCATCATTGGTTGCTGCGGGTACCTGGAATTGAGAAAGCCATTCGATGTTAGAAAATGATTGTTAAGTCTATGTATAGTAAACATAAAATCGTTGCAACTAGTTATCTAATTGTCGATTTGGTGATCAGAATGGAAGATATCTGAACGCAAATTCTTCAGTTCGAGAGATTAAATTTAAAGTTACATCTGCACAAGTTTCAGGTATTAAGCCTTTTCTATACCTCGGAAGAACCGATGGCCGTTGGAATAGACGTGTTCTTGAGTGGACACCGCGAATCGGTAAACGTAGGGTGGGAAGCCCTCAGGCTCGGTGTAGCGATGAAATTTATTGGCAAGGTGGCTGGTAGCAACTGGATGCAAGTAGCCGAGGGTCGATGTCAGTGACGTGCCATTGGAGAGGCCTATTTCCAGCAGTGGACTAATATAGGCTGATGATGATGGTGATGATACCTTGGAAACTAACTGGTCTTAATATTCTCCTAGATTCAAACCCAGATTTTGATTTATTTTCAGATGAATGGAAGATGATACTATTGGAATAATTATTTGATTGTGAAAGAATTTCGGAGGATATACGAGACCTTCACCAGGTCGTCGGTCCACCTTGTGGGGGGCCTACTCACGCTGCGCTATGAAAAGCGCAGGACCGGTCGTTGTGGTGATGGTTGGGGGAGGCCTATGTCCGGCAGTGGACGTCTTTCAGCTGAGATGAGAAGAATTTGTGAATATGCTTTAATGTTTTTAAATTGTTTATTTAAATCAATGATTAATAAATTGAATCAAAATCTGTGCTACTAACTGCCAAGAGTTAAGATGGATTCTGTAATTTGCGACAGGTTTGTCCAAAACAAAAAAAAGCCAATAAAAAGAAAGGGACTTCATTCCGCCATTCAAAAAATGTTTGTGTGTGACCAAACACCTTTATCTAAATTTATGTTTATGTTATGTTTTCATCTCCCTTACCACTATTGTTGGCCAGTAGTTTCCGCATCGAATGCTTCTGCTGACCTCATCAAAAAACATTTGTAGGGCCAAAACAATAGTCCTTCATGTAATTCTATAGGTATGCAAAATCAATTCAAGTGTCCTGAATATTAAGCTCTGCTTAGTTTGGGACTAGATTGTGATGTGTAAAATGTTCCAAAAATATTTATTATTTATTATTATTAAATTTTTCACAAACTATGTGTGATTATGGGCTCTATCATTGCACATATTAAAAATAATGAAATATGGGTTGGAACCCTTTGGTGCGTGAGTCCGACTAGTACATGGCCAATTTTTAAATCAGACGTTATAATACCAAGGCCTTTGAAAAAGAACACATAAACAAAACCAAACCACACAAAAGGACACATAAACAAAACTGATCCACAAAAAGATTGATTATGATCACGGACGAATAAAAAAGGCGGACGGAATCTCGCAAAGAAAAGATTGAAGCACTTCATTTTTGCCTAAACCCGACAATTTCGACAGCATTTTAACACACCAGACACCAGACGGCAGATTGTTATTTTATTTGTGACACTACGACAACGACTACCGTCACACGAGATTTGTTGCGTAATCGCGGCTGTTTGTCTTACCATGGGTGTGAATGTGTGCGTGCTAGCAAAAGTTGTTTTACTATGGATTCTTCACTTATTGTTTAGCGAGATTCCGTCCGCCTTTTTTGTTCGTCCATGTGATTGATGAGATAGACTGGTTTCCATTTCATCATCATTATCATTTCAGCCGTATGACGTCCACTGTTAGACAAAGGCCTCCCCCAAGCAGTTTGGGAGGATATGCCATAATCGCTACGCTTGGCGGGCGGATTGGCGATCGCAGTTGGTTGGTTATATAGGTACTCAGAGAACGCTGCTGCCCATTCTCTGGTGAATCCCGTAGTCGCCTTTACTATCCCTAAACTTGGAAAAGAATACTGATCGAACGAGATCTTGAAGACTCGCTGATTGTAGGTAGCTACGTATAGTACGTATGTTTGATTTGAAAATGACAAATACTCCTGATGTACCTACAAACGGTAAAAAGTGTTTACTTTACCTACAGCCTTTGTGCGATTCATATTTGCGCTTTAAACATGATATTTAACATAACTGTCTCCTGTATACCTCATAGCCATTAAACAAAGAAAACTACTCAATTCCTGCGTGGCTACAACAATGGTAATTCATATAACAGAGAGTGAAATTCAAATTCGTAGCGGATTCTGCAAAATTTTAAGTTTCCGTACCCCAAGGGTACCTGTAGGCCTGCCAACAGATTTACATATACATATAGATTTAAATTTACAGATTTATATGGTATACTAAAAACAATAAAAAATTAATTAACAAAAACAAAAACCCGACTGCGTGTAAAAATAACAGAAAAGATATAAACAAGACTTATCAACACGCAGTCGGAGGCTACGTATGTTTTTGGTCATGAATTACATAATAGTTCCTATGTAGCCTCCGCCTGCGTGTTGATAAGTCTTGTTTATATCTTTTCTGTTATTTTTAGACGCAGTCGGGTTTTTTGTTTTTGTTAATAAATTTTTTTATTTGAAATTTTTTAGTTTTGTCATCATGTTTTATTTATCATACTATTAATGTTTTTTTTGAAAAGTCAAATTCATTTTTAACGTTGAATATTTTGTTGTTTTTTAGCATTTCTCATTCTAAATTACATTTAAACATATAAGTTGTATATATTTTTGAAAAGCATTTCTAAAACCCTTTATTTTCATATCCCACTCGATAGATTTCGAGGGAAAAAAATTTTTTTTGAAGCCGTAATTTGGCGCTAAAAAGCGGCCATTTTAATTTTTATAATTTTGATATAACCAGTGTCACTTTCACAATTAAGACGAATCTAACGACACCTCACAAGTTAAAACCCATCAAGCCGTTTAGGCTGCAGGGCGTGCCAAAGAAATATACATACATACATACATACATACACTCGAAAAACATTACCCTCCTTCTGGCGCAGTCGGGTAAAAAGTATTTTTAGGAAAAAAACCACGATGATTCAGTTCAGTTTTTGTTCAGGTTTTTTTGCGAAAACGTGATGTCCATTTTCAGAGCGTTTTAGGTTTCAGGTCAAAATGTACACACGTTTAAACTATTTTTTCGTGCAACGATTGAACCTTAACCTAAGCGTGGAGACGACCGTTTAGAAACTTTAACACAATGGAAGATTTGTAACACAATAAATACTTACATCGGCATCATTGGTGACTGCATGTTAGGTATCATCTGCTTCAAGAATGGAAGCTGCTGTTGCAAGCTATTCCCGTACTGCATTGGCAGGACTTGCAGCTGCAGTGGAGCGCTGAACACCGACGCGATGCAGAGGTACAACACTAGCACCAATTTTTGATTCATTTTGCACTTTACTTTACTTTCAACACTGGACAATGTATGATTTTCGGCTGTATGGCAATTTGATCCAGTCTTCTTTTTAATTTGTTTTCCAAGTTTTTGCTTCGAGTTTTCTCAGCAGTCCTCTACTTTAGAGAACTGAGAGAGGTTGACTGTCCGTATCTAAGGTACCCCTTGAGGTTTCTATGTCAGGCGTGAGCGTTGCGAATTCAGCTTCGATAACACAACACAAAATGAACACACGAATTCCCGAGGAAAAAAAAACAACTGCAAAATAAATGTCAGAAAGTTTTTCGGCGGGAAAATTTTGACAGTTTGATTTTGACGTTTATCTCTTTTTATTCTATTTTCTTTTTTATTATTTCTTGCGCAAGGAAGTGCGGTTAGCGACCGTTTGTCTGGCGGTAAGGAAGTGTATGTATTATGTGCGTTCGGTGCTGTGTTATTATTCAAGCTGTGACAGCGACCTACTGACAGGCACCCTGACCTTACGGCGGCCATTGCTTTCTTTTTTGGGGTTCTTTGTTTTGAAAAAATGTAAATGGTGTTCAAATTTGATTTCCAATTTTTATACAAATCATATATTTTTTTACAAAAAAAATTCTTTAGGCTTTTTAGCAATAATAATTTAATAATACTTACTCTTATTGAATGATGAATACTTATACAAGAATAATTGTTGTTATTTATAGTGAGTTATGCATTATGCTCTTGGAATTCTGGAATAAAAGCTATACGTTATTGTCTACGAATATTTGTTACATATTTTTATCTTGTATTTGCATTATCTTATTTTATATGGGTATAATTGCCTGAAATAAATAATAATTTAATTTTAATTTAATTAATATCTCGAATTTCCTTATTGTTACTAACCCGGAGTGAGCAAGCATAGTGTTTGCTTCTTCTCCATACTAAAAATGCAGTACGAAGATTTTGATATTCTATTGTATGGGATACTCGACGTGAATGTGGAGAGGAATGTGTGGTATAACGAATAGATCTGATAAGAAATGAGTAGGTACCTGCGTAAGACACAGCGTGGGTAGGCCCCCCAAAAGGTTGACCGACGACCAGGTGAAGGTCGCGGGAATCCGCTGGATGCGGAAAGCGCAGGACCGGTCGTTGTGGCGATGCTTGGGTGATGCCTATGCCAAGCAGTGGACGTCTTTCGGCTGAAATGATGATGATGATGATACCTGTGTAAGACGGAGTTTGAAAGAAGAGCCAGTGACAGCAATGTTAAGATGCGGCAGATTGTCATGGTATGGACATGTGATACGAAGGAATGAGGAGCGTGTTACGAAAGAAGTTTTGAGCATGAATGTGGATGGCTATAAGAAAAGAAAACATGGATGGATTGTGTGAAAGATGATATGAATAGGAAGAAAGTGAACACTGAGATGACGGCTGACAGAGACGTATGGAAGAAAAATACATGCTGCGCCGACCACAAAAAAACTGGAATAAGGGCAAGAGGATGATGATGATGAGAACCAGTGGGGTAATTGTGTAATGCATTCACATTGACATCAGCTTTCATTTTGAAATTACAGCAATATTCATGTATTTATGTCAATATGACGGATTGTCAAAACACACAGAGCAATGAACATTGAAATCCAGATGATTGCGATCGCGAGTGAGTTACGCAATTCAGAAGCTGCAACGAACACAGAAAGCGAAAACTCTGCCTATGCTTCATTTTAGACGTCAAGATTTAAATATATGAGACCTAAACGAAAGTTGCATTAAGATTTATCGATTTTACGCATAGAATAGTAATAGCTATTGATTAAGTATAGGTTTTGCACGGATTGCGAATATTGAAATCCTGTCAGACAGCAATTGGCAATTCCACGTTGACTCCGAAAATGAAAGTAATTTGTCGCTGTTACGTAGTCTATGACTGCCTCGTTGGTCTAGTGGTCGCAAGCGCGACTGCTGAGCGTGGGGTCCTGGGTTCGATTCCCGGGTCGGGCAAAGTGTTATTGGGTTTTTTCATTAGGAAATTCTCAGTAACAGCCCGGAGTATGGATTTGTGCCTGGTTAATGGCAATAGGCTCGCCCCCTATTATATAAATAAAATAAATAAATAAATATCTTTGGGACATTTTTACACAGCACCATCCAGTCCCAAACTAAGCAGAGCTTGTGGTATGGGTACTAGACAATGGATATAATACGTATATACTTTTTTTTTGTAAATACATACTTATAATACATAAGCAACACACCCAGACCAACACAAACACTTATGTTCATCACACAAATATTATATAATAATAATAATATTATTATATTTATATGGGACTATAACATAACTGGCGAAATGTGGGTATACTATACACCCCTGCCTACCCCTTCGGGGAAATACAGGCGTGATCTTATGTTATGTTACGTAGTCTACCAATGTCTATGAATTTTTATCGAGGAACATGAGATAGTCTCATTATTATTACATCTATCTACGATTCGCTCTACTAGTGATAAAATTATGACACAAGCTGTTTTGATATTTTGATTGTTACGTTTATTGTATGTCATATTTATGTAGTCGGGTAATAGATATATGTATAGTATTTATGTTATGGTGTATATGTATTATATTATGTTGTTACACTGCGTGCTACTCCTCTCTTTACTTGTAGGTACATCATTTATCGAAAATCTGGTTTTACAGAATTGTAGTAAAGGTACTGTAGTTTAATCAGAAACTATTAACTCTGTTAAATATAGTTCGCTGTAGTTGTAGTAGAGAAAGTGTGAAAAATGGCAGTTTTCGTTTGTGTTTACAAAAAAAAAAAGTATATAAGTATCCATTGCCTAGTATCCATAGTACAAGCTCTGCTTAGTTTGGGACTGTGTAAAAATGTCCCAAATTTTTTTTATTTTTTTTTCGCATTTTTTCCATCTACAACTGGAGAGCGAACAATTTTTCATGATTTTACGAGCTGCTTCTTATGTAGATTAATGAGACCACCTAATGCTTAAAATTTTATACAGACGCGTAAAACCAAGTAATATATAAGTCTATGCATAACATAACATAACATAACATCACGCCTGTATTTCCCCGAAGGGGTAGGCAGAGCTGTATAGCACACCCACATTTCGCCAGTTATGTTATAGTCCCATGTAATAGGGGGCGAGCCTATTGCCATTAACCGGGCACAAATCCAGACTCCAGGCTGCTACTGAGAATTTCCTAATGAAAAAACCCAATAACAATTTTGCCCGACCGAATCGAACCCAGGACGCCACGCTCAGCAGTCGCGCTTGCAACCACTAGACCAACGAGGCAATCTTCAATCAAGTCTATGCGTAAAACATAATATAATTATAATAGTTATCTAGGTAACATATTTCGGATTTTGAATGATAAACATTTTCAAACATCCTGTATGAATTCGAAACAAATGTCTTATCTTCGATATAATACATAACAAAATAAATACTGTAGATCTTATAGGAGCTTTTTTATTCTAGGTAAAATATTATAATACGTAATTCCTTTAATGACTTCTCATTACGTTGACTGCAAAACCTAAGTGCTTATTACACTCATTACGTACGCAATGTAAAAGATTACATTAAATGTTTACAGTTCAAAGTTACAAAGTTTAAAGTAATTTGTCATACGTTTTCAGTGCTGAATTCAGTCGTAAATATCGTACTAATATAAAAAATATGAAAGTATGGATGTTTGTTTGTTTGTCGCTCAATCACGCTGGAATGGCTGAACAGATTTAGATGAAATTTGGCACACAGATAGACCATATCCTGGATTAAGACATAAGCGTCAGCTAAAATTATGTACAATAGTACAATTATTTACTTCATTAAAATTTTGGACAAAAGGCTGAAACTAGAAATACTCCTGTATTGTAGGCGTTTATAGCCATAAACAAATTTTCACATACACTCGAAAAAAGTACTTATGCAAACTTACATTTACAATTTTATTATAATGATAAGTTAGTAAGCTCGGTCAATGCACTATAGATCGTTATGTAAGCTGCTGTTTTTATTATTCATATTTTATTCATAAATGACATTACCTGATTATGACTGAAAAAGTAAGCAGTAATTACTCGTTAAATGTTATTTCTAGTAATATTTATATTCTTAACTAGCTTTTACCCGCGGCTCCGCTCGCGTTAAATTCTGCTAACCCACGTCAGTCCAGTCCAGTCCAGTCCAGTCCAGTCCAGTCCAGTCCAGTCCAGTCCAGTCCAGTCCAGTCCAGTCCAGTCCAGTCCAGTCCAGTCCAGTCCAGTCCAGTCCAGTCCAGTCCAGTCCAGTCCAGTCCAGTCCAGTCCAGTCCAGTCCAGTCCAGTCCAGTCCAGTCCAGTCCAGTCCAGTCCAGTCCAGTCCAGTCCAGTCCAGTCCAGTCCAGTCCAGTCCAGTCCAGTCCAGTCCAGTCCAGTCCAGTCCAGTCCAGTCCAGTCCAGTCCAGTCCAGTCCAGTCCAGTCCAGTCCAGTCCAGTCCAGTCCAGTCCAGTCCAGTCCAGTCCAGTCCAGTCCAGTCCAGTCCAGTCCAGTCCAGTCCAGTCCAGTCCAGTCCAGTCCAGTCCAGTCCAGTCCAGTCCAGTCCAGTCCAGTCCAGTCCAGTCCAGTCCAGTCCAGTCCAGTCCAGTCCAGTCCAGTCCAGTCCAGTCCAGTCCAGTCCAGTCCAGTCCAGTCCAGTCCAGTCCAGTCCACTGTCCCACTGTCCCACTATCCCACTGTCCCACTGTCCCACAGTCCCACTGTCCCACTGTCCCACTTTCCCACTGTCCCACTGTCCCGCTGTCCTACTGTCCCACTGTCCCACTTTCCCACTGTCCCACTGTCCCAATGTCCCACTGTTCCACTGTCCCACTGTCCCATTGTCACACTGTCCCACTGTCCCACTATATCACTATCGTCTCATGTCCCATGTCCCATGTCCTGTCCCACTGTCTCACTATCTCACTATTTCACTATCATCCCGTCCCATGTCCCATGTCCTGTCCCATGTCTCATCCTATGTCCAGTCCTATATCTCGTCCCATGTCCCGTCCCACTGTCCTGTCCCATGTCCCTTCTCATGTGCCGTCCCATTTCCCGTCCCATGTTCCGACCCCTGTCCCGTCCACTGTCCCGTCCACTGTCCCGTCCCCAGTCCCATCCCCTGTCCCGTCCCCAGTTCCATCCCCTGTCCACTCCACTCCACTCCATCGTACATTACTATCCGCTCGTGCAAATGCATAGAAGCTTCGATCTGTCGGGTGAGTATGCAACCCACGAATTAATTTTTTTCTTTCTTTCTTTCTTTCTCAAAACCCATACCAGTTTTTAAGTCAGATCATCAGCATTCAAACAAAAAAAAAACATCAAAATCGGTCCAGTAGTTTTAGCGTGATGCTGGAACAAACAAGCAAACAAACAAACAAACAGACGTTTATAATTTTATAATAGTTACTAGCTTTTACCCGCGGCTCCGCTCGCGTTAAATTCTGCTAACCCACGTCAGTCCAGTCCAGTCCAGTCCATTTCAGTCCAGTCCACTGTCCCACTGCCCCGCTACCCCACTGCCCCGCTGCCCCACTGTCCCGCTGCCCCGCTGCCCCACTGCCCCGCTGCATCACTGCCCCGCTACCACACTGCCCCAATACCCCACTGCCCCACTGCCACCCCCTGCCCCGCAACCCCACTGCCCCGTTTCGCCGCTGCCCCACTGCCCCGCTACCCCACTGCCCCGCTGCCCCAATGCCTTCCCCGCAGCCCCCCACTGCCCCGCTGCCCCGCTACCCCACTGCCCCGCTACCCCACTGCACCACTGCCCCACTGCCCCGCTGCCCCACTATACCACTACCCCACAGCCTGCCTGCTGCCCCGCTTCCAGACTGCCCCGCTGCCCCACTGTCCCGCTGCTCCGCTGCCCCACTATCCCACTGCCACACTGCCCCGCTGACCCGGTAACCCACTGCCCCACTTCCCTGCTCCCCCACTATCCCACTGCCCAACATCCTGCCCGCTGCCCCACTGCCCCACTGCCCCGCTACCCCACAGCCCCGCTGCCCCGCTGCCCCACTATCCAACTGCCCCGCTGCCCCGGTAACCCACTGCCCCGCTGCCCAGCTGCCCCGCTGTCCCGCTGCCCCACAATCCTACAGCTCCACTTCCTGCCCCGCTGCCCCTCTATCCCACTGCCCCACTTCCTGCCCCGCTGCCCAACTGCCCTGCTGCCCCACTGCCCCGCTGGCCCGCTGCCCCGCTGCCCCGCTGCCCCACAGCCCCGCTGCCCCACTGCCCCGCTACCCCACTGCCCCGCTGCTCCACTATCCCACTGCCCCGCTGCCCCGGTACCCTACTGCCCCGCTGGCACGCTGCCCCGCTGCCCCACTGGCTCGCTGCCCCGCTGCCCCGCCCCGCTGCCCCACTGTCCCGCTGCCTCGCTGCCCCGCTGCGCCACAACCCCACTGCCCCACTACCCCGCTAACCCACTGCCCCACTATCCCACTGCCCCACTGGCCCACTGCACCGCTGCCCCACTACCCCACTGCCCCACTGCCCCACAGTCCCACCGTCCCACTGCCACTGTCCTACTGTCCCACCGTCCCACTATCACACTGTCCCACGGCCCACTGTCCCACTGTCCCACTATCTCACTATATCACTATCGTTATCATCCCGTCCCATGTCCCATGTCCTATCCCATGTCCCATCCTATGTCCAGTCCCATGTGCCGTCCCACTGTCCTGTCCCATGTCCCGTCTCATGTCCCGTCCCATTTCCCGTCCCATGTTCCGTCCCCTGTCCAGTCCACTGTCCCGGCCACAGTCCCGTCCCCAGTCCCATCCCCAGTCCCATCCTCTGTCGTACATTACTATCAGCTCGTGCAAATGCATAGAAGCTTCGATCTGTCGGGTGAGTACGCAACCCACGAATTAATTTTTTTCTTTTTTTCTTTCTTTCTTTCTTTCTCAAAACCCATACCAGTTTTTAAGTCAGATCATCAGCTTTCAAACAAAAAAAAAACATCAAAATCGGTCCAGTAGTTTTAGCGTGATGCTGGAACAAACAAACAAACAGACGTTTACAATTTTATAATAGTTATGATTATAATAGTTAAGATAATATAAGATGAAGAAGGTAATTAAAAATTGTAGACTGAAAATAGTATTTTTTTAGTTACACCAAGATAACTTTATGCTTATTCGTATATTAAGATGGATACAATATAACAACGTTTAGGTACTTCTAAATTTTATTGCTTTTCATACAAAAAATTAGAGAAATCGCAATTTAGAGGTAGCTTCCAGTCTTTGTCTGTAAGTCGAAAGATTCTGATTTTCGGTTGGCTCAAAAGACTGCATTTCCAAGATGGCACCACCCACATACGACAGGATTTTTTTTTCTACTCTGTACAATTCGGCCCGACCAAAAAGTTTTTAATGCAATTTCTTTAGCAGCCGTATTTTCTCTATGGAGGCGCGCGCTAGAGCGCATGCGTGCGAATGACAGCTGCATATGAGCGCCTTAATCACCTTAATGTATGCAAAATGTTGTAGAAAAATATAATTAAAAATCACCGGTTCCCGTCATCGTAGCGAGGTAAAATACATACCAGTTTTTAAGTCAAATCATAAGTTTTTAGTCACAAACCCTTTCAACAAAATCGGTCTAGTAGTTTTATAGTGATGCTGGAACAAACAAACAAACAAACAAACAAACAGACAACTGACATTTAACAATTTTATAATAGTAGTAGATGATGACCGTATATGTAAAGGATTATTGCGGTAGTTAGGTGATGGGTTGATGAACTCTGATGACATTTGGTAATGGTCTTTGACAAAAGTCGATATAAACTGACACTGGGAAGAAATAAGTTTGAGTTTCGTCGTAAAACTCATGGTGGTGCTGGGGAAGTGATTGGTTCCGCTATAGCTTCAAACCAGCCAGGGTAATCGGAGCGGCAAGCTCATGGTGGTGCTGGGGAAGTGATTGGTTCCACTATAGCATCAAATCAGCCAGGGTAATAGGAGCGGTAAGCTCATGGTGGTGCTGGGGAAGTGATTGGTTCCGCTATAGCATCAAACCAGCCAGGTTAATAGGAGCGGCAATCTCATGGTGGTGCTGGGCAGGTGATTTGTTCCGCTATAGCATCAAACCAAACAACACATAACATAACCTCACGCCTGTATTTCCCCGAAGGGGTAGGCAGAGGTGTAATAGTACACCCACATTTCGCCAGTTCTGTTATAGTCCCATGTAATAGGGGGCGAGCCTATTGCCATTGACCGGGCACAAATCCAGACTCCGGGCTGCTACTGAGAATTTCCTAATGAAAAAACCCAATAACAGTTTGCCCGACCCGGGAATCGAACCCAGGACCCCACGCTCAGCAGTCGCGCTTGCAACCACTAGACCAACGAGCATCAAACCAGCCATGGTAATAGGAAGCTAGTAATATGACCGGCAAGCTAAGATGATTTTGTCGATAGAGTCTTTTGAAGTAAGCATTATAGGTATTTTAAGGGGCTCGTGGCTAAGTAATAACCACGTGGATAAGGATTTACAAGATTTGCAAGGTTAAGCTGCGGTAGCTGCGGTCAGTCCTTGGGTGGGTGACCGTTTCGTTGAACATCGAGCACGTAAAGTCGTCGGTCCTGCGCATGATCTCTCTCCAGTCGTGTCGGACTGCCATCCTATCGGATTATAAGAGTGAGGGAGTAGAGAGTGCACCTTCACACTTCTTGTAACCTGTCCCGCGCAGATGGCTAGTCTCCGTCCAGATTGGTCACCGTGACTGAAATTCGGCTAGGAGGACATTATAGGCTGTTTTTGGAGCTGAATATGGCGCACTTTTCTTTATTTCTTTACATTAATTTCCGCGCGAAAAATCAGGGCACGGTGTGTAAAGGCTTGGTCGATTTTATAATTGATACCGTTTCTTCCTTCTTGCTAAAAAAAAATGGTATATAGAAGTTCTATGATTGATGCTGAATGATAAATGCTAATTTCTGTTAAAACCAAAGACATTTCTATACTGACGTAATAGACCACTACAGTGTGCGACTGAGATACCGATCTTTACGAAAAAACCTATATGCTAGAAAGAGACATAATAAAATGTCAGTAGAACCGATTTTGACAATTGTAATCTCCCATAGCGTCCCATCAAAATATAATCTCGTATTATTTTATGATTTATTTCACAATCGTTCTGTATTTTATCCAATTAATATCAATAATCGTATTCGTGTAGTATTCTATGTTATACTGCTGTGTAATTTACATTATTAACCTAAAGAAAGAGATGTTTCACAGGTAAGTATCTGCAGGACAATACTACTTTCATAATGCTTATTTTCATAGAAGTTATTCTTAAAACTATTTAGTAATACATTAATAACATGCAGTAAATACCCTATTTTCTACATAATATGTTATTTTAAATAATTATGTGTTAGATAAAAAAATATTGTGTACGTGAAAATGAAACCGTTTCGCATATGGATTGCTCAAAATATATCGATATGTCGATAGTTCCAATTATATATTTTTTGTACTACCTAGCACCATACATGTCACAAGTTAGTGTCCGTTACTGCTTTAAAAAAAATACAAACGAATTGAGAACCTCCTCCTTTTTTTGAAGTCGGTTGAAAGTATTGAAAGGTTGATTTAGTCCGGCCGCACATTGGAAGGAAATCATAATGATTCATTCATTGATCACAGTAAAAATCTGACGCGCCGGAACCTATACCATGGTTGTACTTTTACGATGTTATAATAGTATGTTGTACGTCTATGGCAAAGAGACGTTTCACAGGTAAGTATCTGCAGGACAATACTACTTTCATAATGCTTATTTTACATTTATACAGTTAATTTTAGTACCAGCCCCGCAGACTGACAGAATTTTCCGGATCGTATGTCTGCTTTTGACATATTAAAATGTAAATACGGTGCTATTTTATGACAATGTGCGGCCGGGCTAAAAATGCTGTAAAATATTGACCGGCTAACTTCATAACTTCCAGATTTCCTGTCAATCAACTCAGCCTATCGCAGTCCACTGCTGGACATAGGCCTCTCCCAAGTTGCGCCACAACGCTCGGTCCTCTGCCTTCCGCATCCAGTCCCCCCCAGCCACGTTCTTTAGGTCGTCGGTCCACCTGGCAGGGGGGCGCCCTACGCTGCGTTTGCCGATTCGCGGTCTCCACTCAAGGACTCGTCTGCTCCAGCGGCCATCGGTCCTTCGACAGACATGGCCAGCCCACTGCCACTTCAGCTTACTGATTCTACAAGCTATGTCGGTCACTCCGGTTCATCTCCGGATAATCTCGTTTCGGATTTTATCCTTCAAAGAAACTCCAAGCATAGCTCGCTCCATAGCTCGCTGAGCGACTTTAAACTTGTGGACTAGCCCAACTGTCAGTGTCCACGTCTCGGCACCGTAAGTCATGACAGGCAGGACGCACTGGTTGAAGACTTTTGTCTTCAAACTTTGCGGTATAGGCGACGACAAGACTCGGCGAAGTTTGCCAAATGCTGCCCAGCCCAGACGGATCCTTCTGTTGGCTTCTTTCTGATTTCCTGATTTCCTGTAAATGCTGTCATTAAAGAAAAATGGATGGGCACAAATGTTAAAACGAATAACCACCGTATCTACTATTCTCCGACAAATAGTGATGCTTGCATTGCTGTGTGGTGCCGGTGTAATTACAATCACATGAGACTTTCCATTTTCATGTCACAGTTTGGCGAACCGACTTGCGGTACCATTTAGGTAAC
This sequence comes from Asteroscopus sphinx, assembly GCA_949699075.1. NCBI lineage: Eukaryota > Metazoa > Arthropoda > Insecta > Lepidoptera > Noctuidae > Asteroscopus > Asteroscopus sphinx. Next base: position 2,741,466 of record OX453006.1, read on the forward strand.
AGCCTAGATGGTATTGCAGTTGTTATTGGCAAAGGTAACCGCTTAACATATGGTGGGCTTTTAGATCGTTTCGCCATCCTATACAATAAAAAAAAATAAAAAAAAACTGAAAGCCTCGAAAAAACTACAGGGTTTGCTGTAGATATTTTAAGGATAACTGTATCTTTTAGTGAAATCACCAACGATCCATACCTACGGAATTTGTTCGGGTCGGTGTTTGTTTCTTATAAAGATCTTTACTTTAATAATGGTAAATATTCAAAGTGGTAAGTCTACGAAGTGACGAGTATAAAGTAAAAGTTAAAAATAAATATAATACAAGAAGAGTTAGAGATAAAAAACTAGTTCAACCGAAGATGACAAATTATTATGGAGACAGAAAGTCAAAAATTTTAGTTCCAAAAATCCTATCCTATCCTACTTCCTACTAATATTATAAATGTGAAAGTTTGTAAGTATGGATGGATGGATGGATGGATGGATAGATGGATGAATGAAAGTGGAGTGGAAGTGGAGGTGGAAGTGGAGGTGGAAGTGGAGGTGGAAGTGGAGGTGGAGTGAAGTGGAGTGCAACCAACCAACTGCGATCGCCAACCCGCCTGCCAAGCGTGGTGATTATGGCATATATGGCCAATATATGCTTGGGGGAGGCCTGTTTCCAGCGGGGTGCTGGCCAGGAAACCTCCACGTGTGTCTGACAGCTGCTTGTCCTTCTGGACACGTCTAGAGGGAACGGCAGTTGTTGGGCCGGTGCACCCTGGGCACGGGCAATAAGTCTCCTTTGGACCGGGGGACCTTATTTCCTGTGGCGAATATTCTGGCACGGGAGGGGCCCGATGTGGGCCAGTGGGAAGTTGCTCCTCGTGTCCCTCTGAGAAAGCAGAGGGCACTGCGGAGGAGCAGTGGCGGGCCCGGTGAGCACTCACCCTGCCACTGGGCAGGCAGCGGGGGGACTGTCCTTCCCTGCCCCCGTCGGTCTCGTAATCCCAGGAGTGCCTGATGAGTAGTGTTCTCGCGCCTCTTGGGACCGAGGGTCTTGGCTTCACCGCCCGGACCGCGAGGAAGAAAACCTCTATAAAAAATTACGGGAGGTAGGGCCTGTGAGCAGCAGACTCGGGGTAGTCTGCTGCCCGACCAGCAGCTGGCGTAGCTGGCACAGCCGGCGTAGTTGGCGCAGCTGATAAAGGCCCATGAGGTGAGGTGGCGTGCAGTGTTCCGTGTGCGCCACTGAGAAGGGTGCGGCCAACGTTAGGCCGCACGGTGAGAAAGGGCTCGCCTGCTTGTGGCGGGCCGGGACCTGTCGGGGGTGGTTGTGTGAATACTCACGGGTTCCCACGCCCCCGGCTAAGGTAGTTGAAGGAACACCGTGGTGGTTTTAGTCGGTAAGAGTCCAGCACTGGCTTCGCCTACCCCGGGCGGAGTGCGTCCATGAGGATTTCCCCACGGAAAAAAAAAAAAAAAGGTCTGTGTCCAGCAGTGGACGTCTTACGGCTGAAATGATGATTAATTGATTTTTTTATTTTTTACTTATGTATTCCTTACCTTCGTGACATTAATAATGTAATTATAATATAGCCCTTAATTGCGTAACTCAATCTTTTAAAACAAATAAAATTATGTTTCAAATATCTGTAATTTTAAAACTATAGTTACTGAATAGCTTAGCAGTTTTAAAATACCACCACTCCTTAAAAGTAAGGCCGGTTGAACTATATCGATAATGCGGAAACGTCCATGTCACATCACTAAAAATCGCTCCTACACGTGTCAATTTCGCACATATACTCATTTTGCTTTCGGTGACGTGATAATGAGGTGACAGTGCCTCTATTACGTCAGTATAATACCTTTATGGTTAAAACCGTATATTGACAGTATACACAGAATAAATTGATAAAGGGGCGAGGGAGCACGCGCGACGACGTTCGTTGCTGTCTAATGACGTACTGATTCTGATGATATTAAGGTCGATTTGTGTAAATTGTGTAAGGTGATGATTAGGCTAAACTATAATGTAGGTATAGTTCGCCGTACACTTTGAGTATATACCATAGGAGGTCGCAACGCGCAAATTCACAAACATTTTTTTCTGCCAACTTTGGTGGGGTACGAGGAAAACACGTATAGCACACATTTACAGGTAATAGCACACAAGTGCAAAAATATATCGTGTCGCAATGAACTCACACTAAAACAAACTCAGAATACAAACAAAAAACACGCACACTAACAACATTATCGTCGTATATATTTGTTCACGTATGTCAACAGACGCAAAAAAACTAGTGATGGGGTATGATTAAAGACTAATAAAGACCGATAAACTGAATGATACAGGAATTGATTTGATATCGTAGAAAACATAATTGTAGTTATTCATTGTTTGAAAATGAAAAATAAAACACTGTGTTAAAATTTATTATATGTAGAATAGAATATAATTATTTGCTATTTTTTTTATAACATTTGTAACAGTCATGTACACGATGATTATGACTATTTTACATATTTTCTTAAAATATTAAGATATACACATATTATACACGCTGAAATTTATATCGATTAAATACCGCGGTGTAGCGACTCCATAACAGTAGGACGTAAGGTCAACCGCACGTCGGTGGCAACACTTTGACATTAGCAGCATCTTTATTTCGTAAGCAGTAAGAGCTGTTTTCGAATTGAAGTGTTACCACTGTCCTGCAGTCGACGTACCTACAAACTTTTTAAACACTGTCTACGTATTTGTCATCTTATGTTTTTACGCGCTTCTGTAAAATTTAGTTACAACCCCTTACTGGGTATTTATTTGGGGCAGCTGTTGTATTCCTGCAAACTTGAACATACCTAGGTACAGTCAACAGCATGACAGTGGTAACACGTCAATTCGAAAACCGCCCTTACTGCTTACGAAATAAAGATACTGCTAATGTCAAAGTGTTACCACCGACGTGCGGTCGACCGTACCTACTTATGTCACGTCGATCATTTACCTGCCTACATGGCATTCAAACAAATCTTTAGAAACCACAGAAACATAATTTATTGTCTTTTCTTTAACTTTCCTAAACCATTCATTTACCTACAAATTTATTAATTTATTTAATAAATCCTAAATAAAATACCTACCTAGGTACGATAACGCGCAGTAGCTCCGGCCACCGCCGACGCCGCGCCGCCGCCGACCGGCTGCCGTATTTAACTACTTTCGTGTGTTTGTCCCTTACTACAAATTTCAACGATTTCATAACTTATTTATTTTCACTTGCCAGTTTTTGTATTCTAGGTTTTTTTTTGTAAACTGGTTTGACTAAAAGATAGTAACTACTGAGATAGATTAGGACACCGCGGGATGAAAGCGATGAAAATTTCAGCGTGTATATTATGTATATAATTCTAGTTCTAGCACAGAATACCTAATAATACTAAAGTACAGAACAGCCTCTCACCGCCCCCCCCCGCCTATTTAAGATCCCTCACCCGCGCCCCGCACGCACCTGCAGTTTGATGGCAAGTGGACCACAAGATTGCAATGGACGTCAATCGCCAGTCGCTAATATATATATATATATATATATATATATTATGTTATGTTATTTAATTAAATTATGATTGTATGCCTCAATGGCGGGACATGGCTGATCCTATTAATAATTTTTACACATCTTATGAACCTGTGATCCACAATAAATGAATTTGAATTTGAATTAATGTCGCTATACAAGCACGCCATCTCTGATTACTACTGAAAAGCTTGTAGGTTGTAGTTGTAGATAGGTTATGGAATTACATGTAGGTATTTAGTACAGCATTGTAGGAGATAATAATTGAACTTTAATTTTGATACGTTATTGAATTAAATAAATTTTAGGAAATAAGGCGTATTTAAAAAGAAATCATGAGTATTTAATTTTATAATAATAATTAAAAAGTAGGTATTTACTTTCTCAAATTTTCATGTCACAATTTAATAACTGTACACTTTATGGTAGAAACTGGATGAGAGATGAGTAGCCGAGGATAATAGTCGGTGGCGTTCTATTGCAGAGGCCTTCGTCCAGCAGTGGAATGCGATAGGCTGATGATGATGATGGATGGATGGATACGGTTACGGTTACGGAGCTCCATAACATCCCTGCTTATTACTTACCCCCAGTTTCTGGAACGCTGATCAATTTGATCTATTGTCATATCTAATGTGAGCTCCTGTGATTGATCGGCAAAAATACTAACAACTAATCACATCGCTTGACAGGTCAAATCTCAGGAGGTTTGACAGTCGATTAGTTAATTTTTGTGATGATCAGCCTTTCGGAAACTGGGGGTTAGTATTGTAGTTTTAAAAAAACCGGCCAGGACGATAAGGACAAAATATTAATCTATCGTCTCCTTCTTTCATAGATATTACGTAATTTAACGTTCTCTATCTAACTAGCTGAAATGTCGGTGATTAACCATCTATAGGTTGTTCATCTGAGTATGTGAATATGACCTCAATCGGTCAAGTCGTTCAGAAGTTACTCAATTACTAACAGACGCACTAGCAATTTTTGATATATATACAATTTTTTTCAATTTTAAATTCAAAATAATTTAATTATTTTCAGTTAACAAGGCATTATTATAAAATAAAACAATAAGATAAAGCACCAAGTAATAGTATGACAACCGGTGAACCACTTTTTAATTTCGTTCATTCAACTACTATTCACCATGTCCCCACACTACGTCTTGTACTATAATTTTTCTGTCGTAATAAAACGTGGTACGGAGGTATAATTTTTATTTAGTTATCTTCGATTTTATGCAAAATGTATGCATTTTAGACAGAAATAATATTTACATGTGAGAGGAAACTCCATGCTCCCGCAGGTTTGAGGTAGTAGATCACCTTTTGCACAGAAACACCGAACAAATAACCATTTTTGTATGAGTGGTATAAAGCGACACAAAGCGACACAGAATGGCCAGATATTGCGAGTGAACTAGTTTTTATAAACGTCAATGGGCATACGCCACTTTAACATGGCAGAGGGGTACGCCTGTTATTACTCCCTCCTATGGTATATACTCAAAGGCCGTACACGGTAATAATTATTACTTAGGTACCCACTACTTTTTTATTAAATATTTTCATTGATTTTGACTAGTAACTGTTCGTGACCTCACGAGGTCCTACATCTTAAAACCAGCGCTGCTACAGTAATATGTTACCGTTGCAGCATAATGCTGACCCTTTTTAGCCTTGTGCACGTTTTGTATCTTAATATACAAAACAAAGTCGGGTTAGTTACATCATTTATAACTCAAGAACGGCGAGACCGATTTTAATAAAATTTGGCATACAGGTAGAACGTAACCCGGATTAATATATAGGCTACTTTTCATCCCGGAAAGGTGAACAGTTCCCGAGGGATGCGCGCAGGCGCGGTTTCAGCCCAAGATTTTGGGGGGGGGTCAACTTGGCTTACGTACAGTTTCAAGGTCCAAATTTACCAAATTTTTTTTTCGCTATGACAAGGTTAAGTTTGGAGTTAGTTTATTATGTAACAGGATTGTTACTTACAAAATGAACGTCAACAAAGAGGAAACGAACGTTGGGAACGTTCGTTTCGTTCGGTTCGCGAATTTTTCATATTTATGCGAAAAGTTGACTTCAATTTAAGTGTATTTTTTGGAGCGGTGGGATATGTAGGCACGCTAATGAAGAAGCGCGAGCGAAGCGAGCGTGAATTTTTTTTTTCACCGCCAAAGCTTCAATCGCTTGCGCCTTTGAGTGTTCAATCCCGCCTATCCTGGCTCATGTAAAGTACGGCGCAAACCGTTCAACAAAATGAACTACCGCAGTCGTATGTGATATTATTTGTCATTAAACTGGTAATATCATTCATACTTTATTTTGAGCAAAATAATACCTATGCTGTAAATAGAACTTCAGTACATAAACAAAACTCTAAAATAATGTTACACATTTTTTGACGTACGAGTAGATGTCGTGTGATGTCGTGTTTGAGTAAGTAGGTAGTACTTACCTAGTTTTGATTTCATTGTTTACTTTTGGACGTTTAATCCATTATCAAAGGTTTAAGCAGGAAGTCAATAATTTATTTTTGTAAATTATCTATTTTTAGGAGATTTGTCAATTTGACGTGTACGATTTTGGGGGGGGTCATGACCCCTACGACCCCCCGCCTAGAACCGCCACTGGATGCGCGATAAACGACATTCACGCGGGCGAAGTCGCGGGCTATATAATATATAGGCTAGTTAATAATAATCTGTTGTTATGTTTTAATTGTTTAATCTGTTGTTGTATTTTAATTTATTATAAGGTAGTATGTAATAATTATTCTTGTATACAATCTGTGCATGTCAAAATATATATTTTCTAACCATATTTTCTTTTAAAAGCTGTGGTTGAAGCAGAGCTTATTTGATTTTGAGGAGTATGTCTTATAACTGTGTAGTCACATCTGCAAATGCCACCTGCGTTTTTGAAGCACGCAATTTGCGCGTAAGCCTTTTCTGAGCTCTGCCACGCTAGGCGCTCAATTTAATTAAAATGCGCAAAGCGTGCGCGTTACTTCCGCATTCAGTACGCTTTCGACAATGTGCACATATCCTCACATGATTAATGGGAGGATAATAAATGTTGACTCATTATGCCCTACCCAACATAAGTACAGTCGTCAACACAATCAGTACACCGCACAAGTAATTTTGCGCGGGGTAAGTAGTAACTGCATACAGGCGTGATGTTATGTTATGTTTAAGTAATAACTGCGCGTACCGTTAATGTGTTAGGCCTTAGTTTATCTCTGCCACCGCAACGCTACTATTCTGTTACTTATTACTAACTGTTCTACAGGGTTTCGAAGTTATAGAACCGTTCTTGTTTAGTTACTTACATTACTGGCATTTCATCATCATAACAGCCGAAAGACGTCCACTGCTGGACAAAGGCCTTGGCATTTACTAGTCCTAAAATTCTTTTGATAATGTTACAAGGGAGCAAAAAAAAAAATGGCGAGAGTACTATTTTGATCCCAGAGTGGAGCGAAGGATTCTTTAGTGGAATCCTGAGTGTAACGAGGGATTTAAAGTACGTTATCCGAAGAAAAAATATTTTGCGGTCTAGTGATACCAAAGACTTTGTATACTGACACTCTGCTTTTCATCTCCCTCAGTGAGAAAAATAAATCATACAATATTTTTTGCATTCGATCTCTTCGTTGGTTGCGGAACACTAAGCAACGATCTCTTTGGTCTAAGGGAACAATATTCATGTTCTAAATTCAAAACTCATTACTGACCGTGACTGGCCCTTTGACTATGACTGACCGCATAAAAGGCTCTTACAGAAAAGACCTACATTAGGAAATTCTCAGTAGCAGCCTGGAGTCTGGATTACCTCCCGGTTAGTGGCAATAGGCTCGCCACTTATTACATGGGACTTATAACATAACCGGTGAAACATTTCACCGGTTATTACTTTATTGATTGAATATTTGCATAATTTTTAATTTAGTATCCAAAGTCGAGATCTTGCTTTCTTTTAGTGGATATCTTACGTAGAAGTCAATTAACGGCCAAAATTAATATCCAATCTATCAACGATTTACCTTACTGGAGATAGAAATTTAACATATTTTGTATGGAGCTTATGTCAAATTCCTATCTCTAGTAGGGCAAATCGTGGGTCGATTTGATATTAATTTTGGCCGTAAGAATAAGAATAATTTATTTCGCAAAAAATACGGGTCCAGACAGATGGATAAGAGTCACAGTTTCCACATATTTTGCCATAAGTGGCACGCAAAAAATTTATAACAATAATAATTAACATCAGATTAAACATAACCAGCCCATTACTGTCCCACTGCTGGCCACGGGCCTCTTCTCTTTATGGGTAAGTGATTATTTAATCTGTGTAATAAACCCTTACAAGGTAATAAAGAGGTTTTGGAGAAAGATGATTCGCACAATTAAATGCGTTCGACGAACGGGTCATTGACTTCGTATTTTCAATGATTGCTAGGATAAATAAATGGTACTCGTATTTACTGAAAAAATATGCGAAACACTTACGGTTTGTTTTTCATGAATAATAATGTTCATCAGCTTATATTCTTCACAGAGATTAGGAAAATTTATAAAAATAAATTATGACTATAATTCAAGAAGTTCATTTGCATGTATAAAAAAAACTAAATATAAACTACATAAGTGTTTGTGTTGGTCTGTGTGTTTCAGTATTATCTATAAGTATGTATTTACAACAACAAAAAAGTACATAGGTATTATAGCCATTGTCTAGTACCCATAGTAAAAGCTCTGCTTAGTTTGGGACAAGATAAAAAAGAGAAAATGAAGTCGCATAAAAATAAAAGATGAGGCACCATCTTTTTTTTTTCTTTGTGTAGAATGTCCCAAAATATTTATTTATTTATTAACAGGGTATTTTTACTTTAATGTAGAAATAGCGACCGATGGACACTGCCGTGCTAGGCGCATCATCTCACTTCATGAAACTTTGATTTGCAAGCGCGGAATAGTGTCCGCAGTTATTGATGAAATAGATTGGAAAATAATTTAAAAAATTAAGTTGCCAGTATTATACATATTTTGAACGAGAACCGAGTCCTGAACATAAGTCCTTCGTTCAACCAGTCAGCCTGTATGAAACGGCATGGTGTTACCACATTTTAGCAATGTCAGGGCCTTAGCCCAACAAAAAGATTACGCAATCAAACCTGGGATGTTTCGATAAGCAGCCAATCAAATCACCGTCCTAAGACATACACATAACCAGCCCATTACTGTCCCACAGCTGGGCATGGAGCTCTTCTCAGAATAAAAAAAAAAACATTTATTCAATTTTGTGATATTCTGGTTATAATTTATACAATTGATCCTATTTGAAATACCGTCTACGGCTACAATTTGAAAATGTGAGCAGCATGTAACTATCATTATAATTACTTGCAGTGGATAAATTTGTAATATGCTGTTATTATGTATTATTAAGTTAATAGATTTAATGTAGATATACAAAATATTGTTAAACGATTAATCGAGTTTCTTCTGTCCATTTTTCTCCATAGGAATTTACATTTTGGAATGGGCAATTTACAATTTACAATTTAATTTTCACTGTAGACTTTCAAAAGTGCCTGTTAAATGGTCTAATTGAAATAAATGATTTGACTTTGACTTTGAATGAGAAGTATTTAGGCCTACGCCAGCCTACTGCCAGTTAGTTGGCGTCCTAAGAGATACTTGAAATAAAGTTAATTATTAAGCTTCTTGGAAAAGCAGTAAAGTTTTAAGTGCAGTTTGTTGCCGTGACATTGGAATGTAATCATGTCACCATACAGATTTTATGAATAAACTAGTTCACAATCATCATCATCATCATCATTTCAGCTGAAAGACGTCCACTTCTGGACATAGGCCTCCCCCAAGCATCGCCACAGCGGTTGTTCACAATCCTATTTTGGTTATTTATAAAGTAGGTATACAGGAATCGAGAAGCTCAATATGGCCCTATCAGTGATGTTCTCGAGCAAAGATACAATACAATACAATACAAATACTCTTTATTGTACACAAAAGAAGATAGCAACATATATGACTTATATAGAACACATGTACAATGGGCGGTCTTATCGCTCAAGGCGATTTCTTCCAGACAACCTTAGGATGGACAATATGGGCAAGTAAAGAGAGGGGTAGTACGTATAAAAACCGGCAAAGTGCGAGTCAGACTCACGCAGTAAGTTTTCCGTACCACCTATCGATCTGGTACCAGAAAGCAATTAGTACCCCATAGAAACTGATTTAATTTACGAGAGTTCAGCAAAAGACATCAACGCACCGTGAGCAAAATATGAATTTTTGCATCTCTTTCTTACGCAGGTACCACCACATATGTGTATGTTTGCCCTGTTTTTAGTATTTGTTGCTACTATTATAATCAGACCAAGTTTGACGCTGGTATGTATTACCGTTTTGGAGATAAAGTAGGAAGAAAAAACGTTGAAAACAATGCATGTTTTTCGAGGTTTCTTGTATGGCATTTTGGCAATATGGCACCTTGGGTTTGAGACTTTTTATTTTTAGTGTTTGTCGTGATAGGCACCATAGTAACACATATTCTGTGAAAATTTCAACTGGTTATCTAACCGTTACAAAGTTACAGCCCTGTGACAGACAGAAGGACAGACTGACGGACGGACGGACAGCGTAGCGAGAGTAATAGGGTCCCGTGGCACCCTTTGGGTACGGAACCCTAAAAAGTAGTTTCACGAAAAATTAAAAAAGATTTCTTGAAGCATGAATACTAAATAAATGATGATCACAATAAAGCTTATAAACACAAGAATAAAGAAAATAAAAACAAATAGTAAAATAATTTATTACGAACTCTAAACCTTAATGATATGGCAAGAATAAACAAAATAAATAATATTACGACTTCGACTTACAGACTAAATTAATATAATAAATGCAGAAATAATTAAAATATCACGATAACAAGACCAAACAAAATGTACAGAAGTGGCAATGCTTTGATATTTTTGTGGAAACAGGAACAACTAACACTTGTTACCAGTACAAAAACATTTACCCAGCATGCTAACAGAGAGATTAGAACTACTTAAACTTTAAAAAAATTATCATTTGTATTTCTCCGTAACTATAGAATATGCTCTAATAATAAAGTCGTACTTAATTGTTTCCATGCATCCACATCTGAGCTATTTGGACCGAACCCATCTCATAACTCGTTAACTACTTTGTCTTCTCATCTGGTTGCCCATCGTCGACCACCATGTCTATCTCCACTTCATATGTCCCAGGTTTAGTGCGGGAAGGTCTCACCACAATTCCAGGCATTTTCGACTCTGGCACTCCATCAACTTCGTTTTCCGCATTGTTGCCAAGAGGCACCTCACCTCTAACTCCCGATGACCCGTCAGACACAGATATACCGTTTTGCTGATCAGGGGGCAGCTTCACGGACATCAACCCTTGGAAGCGTTGGACGAACATCTCCAATATTGGTCCAAATCTCGACACACCGTCGGTTGACAGTAAGAATCTGTCTGAAGCTTCTTCTTTGGGTCGGAGCACAAACATGTTGAAATTGAGGGTCTTCTTTACCGGCCGGGCCGCTGCCTGCGCGATGCAGGCTATAGCGATGAGTACGATCAGGACCCGAGGTGACATTGTGTTACAGTAAGTACGCGAGGCGGTAGCGTGCGCCCACGGCGGCAAAATACTCCACACTGCGCCAGTTGCGTTTTTGCCGCGCATCTAAGCCAAGATAACGGGTCCACGGCAAAAAGATCATAATTGCCTCGCCATCGTACCGAACGCCTGATAATTGCAACGATCTCTCGGCACCTTTCCTTTGGAAAGCGATTCCATCTTAATTCAAGTGAGTCATTATTATCAGATGCCCAAACTTTGCTGATCTTCGTTGCCGTGTGTTGTTCACGAAATTTGTTTTGAGTTAGGAGCTCATGAACATAGAGACAGTTCAAGCTTGATTGGTTTTGAATAGATCATTAAAGTGTAAATAAAAAGATACTGACACCATAGTGTAAATTTTGCGGTAGTTCAGTGAACCTTAACGTATAGGCTGTAAGGATCAGATTTGATTGTGCTGGAGGTGATATAATTTGCACATTACTGCACATGTAGTTTTAAATCATATTTATGGCCATCCATCATGAAAAGCTCGTCTACGTGATTGATTGTAATATAATGATGCAGTATCAAGGCCACTACAATGCGGGTCAACGAAAATAAACAAAATGCGGTTTGTGGGCTTTTTGCTATTGTTCTTGGCTTTTATTTGTATTTAATGATAGAAATTTGGTTGGCCAATTAGCTGGAACAAATTTTATTTAGCAAAATGGTCAGTGTGCTGCAATTCGATGTTTTATGGATATTTTTAGTGGTGAAAATGCATTTTTGGAATAAGATGAAGAAGCTTTAAGAACAGAACTTGATAAATAACAAAAGGCTTAGCGTTTAATTTTGTTGATTTTCGTTAAATCACAAACTCTGACTAACAGCAATAAAAATGTTAACATTGCCGTTATCAATCTGTATAAAACAACAGGTAATAATCTAAACCTAAAATTATCAAATTCAGAAAAAAACACATTTTTAAGTCCTAATATTTTTTTATTACTTTAAATAACAATGTAGAGTAGAGCAGTGTAGAAAGCTAAAATAATTTACAAGAATAACTATTACAAAAATCTTAAAAAAGCTTCTATTCTCAATGTTACGAAAATCACATCAAAAAACCTGGCCAACACGATAGACTAATGACAGAACACACAATAATTGAAACTGCATTACAATTTAATTGAATTAGATCGACCACGTCTATCTAGAGTCAATTATCCGTTATTTATGTCCAATCACATTTCCAATTGGCCATAATTATACGTCCGATTCCTTCGGAGATCATAAACTGGTAACCATTCTTGGAACTTGACAATTTTAGAATAAGAACTGTAGAATCGATTGCTGAAATAAATTCAATCTTATACGAAAGAAATAGAGATGTGGTTTTGGGTTCAGGAGAGTAAATGTAAGTTGGTGCATGTTATACTTTATAGGATTGGACGCCACCACAGGATGAAGCTCCGTTAGAGACGATAAAATGTAGCTTAAGTGCTAACGGTAGCAGTTTCACAGATAAAACATAGATCCCACAAGGAAGTATTAATAATGTAAATGATGGCAATTTCACTGCAGGAAGTGTTGATTAGAATTGTAATTTTTATGGATATACTGTATTGGTGGTTCGGTTAGTACTGGTAGAAACAAGTTTTTGGGCACTTTCATTTTTTGGCGTTTTGTGGAAAGTTAAACTTCCTGTTTGTGAGGTTTGCAATTTTGTTTTAATTAGCTTTCGGAGCACATATGGGACTTAATAATTGAGATGATAACTGTGACAATACGGGTGCACTTAGGGAAATATTTTTGCTGATATCATTGTGGTGTAGCTCTATATTTTTACTTAGATTTGGTTTACTATATATAATGAAAAAAATATATAAATGAATGCCACAATTGTAGAACTTATTTAGATTTTAAAATCAGAATAAAATTGAAATGAATATGTTTTTAAATTTGAGAAATTCACAAAAGTCAAAATACCTATAAAATTTTCAGATGAGTTTAAGCACCTAAATATTCAGTTTAACAAAATCGTACAAGTTTCTAAAATTTTAATATTTGATAGACCGCAGCTAAACGAGTCCTTGTAGTATTTCGTTAAGCACTAGGACCATAAATATCAACTGGTGAATATAACATTACCAGACAATAATACTGATGGATTTGCAACCCGCCAACTAAGATACCTTAGTACGTACAGTCGACTGCATGACAGTGGTAACACTTGAATTAGAAAACCGCCCTTACTGCTTACGAAATAAAGGCACTGTCAAACTGTTACCACTGACGTGCGGTCAACCGTACGACTTGAAAATTAAAACAGACGATCTCAATTAATTAATCTTGTTGCATGCATGAACGAAGCTGACATATTTAATGCAACCGTTTTTCATCTTGTATTGGAAAATGGTGCTGATAATAAATCTCGAGCAATTTTACTAGTGTTTCTAGTCACTTATCTGATAGATAGCATCGTAATCCGAGGTACTGTTAATTTATTATAGGAGAAAGCGACCGGTCCTGACGATAGTAGGGCGATGTCGCTCCATATTTGTTGTACTATTGGAAGTTCATAGGAATTTACTGGAAAATCTTGTTTAATTAAGTTAAGGGGGAACTGGCTAATAGAATTGAGAATGTATGTAGGCACATGTACTGATTGACTCTGTAATATGCTTATGGAGATTTTTATTTATAAAAGCTATACATTCATGGCGTTAATATTAGAATAGCATGCTACGTGCGTTGCGTGCGTGTGTAGATGTAGGTATAAAACATTTTACCCTTAAAACAAATACTAAACCGCAATTGTTAAGATGAACGTGTCATTAAGTACTTCACATCATCAACTCAGCCTATCGCAGTCCACTGCTGGACATAGGCCTCTCCCAAGTTGCGCCACAACACTCGGTCCTCTGCCTTCCGCACCCAGTCCCATACAAGTAAGTACTTCACATAGCTTTTTAAAATTGAGTAATATTTAATTAAGCCGATGGGAGCACGCCGAGTTGCATTTATTTATAGAAGTGTCAGTGTAAAATTAATTCACAAGGCTTGGATATGAATTTGATTAACCTAATATTTAATTTAAAAGGTAATTTAAACTTGCAATGGTGAATTTTCTAACAAAATGTATTTCTCAAACCAAAATCCCTTTTCACTTCAGGAAGTTGCTGGCACAAACATAATGGTGAAATGACTATGATCTTTACGTAAGTATTAGATACGACTACAATAGTATTAAGAAAAAGACAACTAAAAACACAAATAAATAAATTAACAGTATAAGTATCAAACATTTAATTTTCATAATAAATATAAGAAACTATATTGCATTGCTATTTTACAATTTGGTAACAAACATGATAGTTACCTACATAAAATTAATCTCTGTCACAATCTTCTATTGAATCGAATCGTATTTCTAATTTCTAAAATCAATTTATTCAGTACAGCAGTAGCAGCTGAATCAAATATTTGTTCTAGTATAGTTTTTAACTGAGACTCGATTACTTTAATCACAATAAACTAATTAGTATCGTTGAACTACGCTTTGTTTCGTGTCAAGGCTTGTGCTCTATGGTTCGGTTTAGCGTCTACAGCTTCTTTGGTTTCATCATTTCCTGGACCTTGTTTTAGTTGAGCTGGGGCACCTGGAAAACCAAATTTATCATCAGTGTTCTGAAAAGCTCTTTAGACAATGTCTTTCTTGCAAATTGATTCAAGATATTTTAGCTAATGCTGCTCAATATACGACACAAAAACAGAGTAAGGAATCTGAGCTGAGCTGAGGCGTTTGGTTCAATAATGTATGGAATTTAAAAAGTAAGATTTTAACAAGCGATCACTAGTTTATGCATTTATCATCATCATCATTTCAACCGAAAGACGTTCACTGCTGGATATAGGCCTCCCCCAAGTATAGCCACAACGACAGGTCCTACGCTTTCCGCATCCAGCGGATTCCCGCAACCTTCACCAGGTCGTCGGTCCATGTCGTGGGAGGCCTACCCACGCTGCGTCTTTCAGTACGCAGTCACCACTCCAGAAATTTACGGCCCCATTGGCCATCCGTTCTGCGAGCAATGTGCCCCGCCCACTGCCACTTAAGTTTGGCAACTCTTCAGTCTATGTCGGTCACCTTCGTTTTTTTGCGAATCTCCTCTGTTTTGATTCGATCACGCAGAGAAACTCCAAGCATAGCCCTTTTCATTGTCTTTTAGTGACTTTGAGCCTTCTTATCAGGCCCACGTGCGACCAAATTTCAGTGCCGTTCAGTGAGAAAAAGTGTACTAGGTACTGGAAATTATTAAATTAATTATAATCCGAAAGTAAGTAAGTAAGTAAGTTCATAAGTTATAAGTTCATAAGTTCTTACCGTTTGGTACTCTATTGTTAGGAGCTGGTACGTGATGGGCAAGTTGGGCAACTGGTCCTTGGTAGGCTGCAGGGTTTACTGGTCCTTGGAGTCCGACCGTTTGTGAGAAATGAATTGGCCCTCTGCCAGGGTCACCTTGAATTTGTTGGCCGGCGCTATGAAGACAAAATGTGATGTTAGGATGTAGGTGAGTTTGAAATGAGATGATGATAATAGAGGATGATCAATGCGTGAATAATTTGGGCCATGAGCTTGTGAGGATCACATGAATGTGTATTTAAAATTGCATGATTCACCCTATTTCTATTGTTAAAGAATGGAATCAGTTTAGAGAAGTTATTTCTTCAAAAGAGGTACAATACAAATCCTTGGTTTGTGAACTTGTTGTAACAAACTGAGTAAGTTTTACTAAGTAAGTTTTTGTGTGTATGTACATAAATTATTAAAAAAAATACGTAATAAACTATTATAAATAATGTGCAGCTTGCTTTGTTTTGAAAACAATCTGCTCATGAAATCAAGGTATTTTGAAGAAAGTAGAAAGTTTTTAAACATAACACCATTGAAATAGTTTCCTAACTGAAAGTTATTATCAATTTTATATCTGTGAATTGGCATGTAATCAATAAAATTGTTATTTCCTTTAATAATTCATTTATAACCGTAACTTTATTTTATGGGAAATGTCTGATGAACTAGAATTAAATTTAATTAACGATTCAAGCCTTGCTATAGGTGCTTTACACACAATCAATCTTCTGTTTTAATTTGTGAAGGCATCGTTCTCAGATACAGATAAGAATATCACAATCTTCCTAACTTTCTACGATTCAACAGTTTTTTTTGTACTTAATAAAGTTTGTATCGTAATTATCATTACAGTGACAATATCTATCCACTTTCAATCTCGGAAGCCTCTTCAGGCCAAAAAGCTTTCTTAGCAACGTGCAGTAAGGTAGATTAGTGACTTTTTATCTTCCTAAGCAAGAAGATTTATACAATATTTAACAAAAACCCTGTTGTTCCTGTAAGCTACGTTATCAAAATCGATATTCATACGTAAGAAGTTTATGGTAAGGACACAACTCATTTGGAAAAACTCTTCAATAAAATAATCAAAATAAATATTAAATCATTATTAAAAGTGATTAAGTATATCACTTTCAATTTACAATTAGTAATGATTTAATATTTAATTTGATTATTTTTAATGATATAATCATAGAGTGAGTGAGTTTTGAGTGATATAACATAACATAACATCACGCCTGTATTTCCCCGAAGGGGTAGGCAGAGGTGTATAGTAACACCCACATTTCGCCAGTTAGTGGTATAATCACTTTCAATTTACAATTAATAATGATTTAATATTTAATTTGATGATGATGAATGAGTTGTGTCCTTACGTATGAATATCGATTCTGATAACGTAGCTCACAGGAACAACAGGGTTTTTGTTACATACAGTATAATTTTTGGAGTCGACCTGCACATTCACACATCACATATACGCACATATCCTGCATATTTTTATGGTGTACAAACAATAAAGTATACTCTATCTATTCATAGTACGTGATTTTGTTTTCATAGTTTCTCAGTTTATTAAAATTTAAGGGAACTTACCCATTAACTAGTCCAGGATCTTGGTACACTAGTTCATACGGCCTGTTGGGGTAGGTGAGGGGAGCACCTAACACTTGTGGCTGAATCACGCCTCTGGGGTAGCCAGCGTACGGATTCACGAGACCCTGACCTGAAGGATCTAGGAGAACGGCATTCTGGTAACCTAAAAGAGAAAGGATATCAACATTTGATGAAATATTTCACAAATGTTAATATGCTGATATTGCTTAGAGGGTGAAGATGGGAGGATGAGATCATAAGGGTGGCGGGAAGAATTTGGACTAGGACGGCACAGGACAGGACGAAATGGAGGGAGTTAGAGAAGGCCTTCGTCACGGGACAAACGGACACGAAATAATTAGTTGGTGGTGTAAATTAAGCGAATTTTGTAAATATCCGAAATGAAGGCTTTTACTATAGAGGGTGAAGAAAAAATATAATGAGAAAACTTGCACAACTACATAAAATAAGTTCCAAATGGTGCGTGAAGACCACCAACTTGCAGCCCAGCAGTAGAACAGCAATGGGCTTATTTTATTGCGGTCAAAATTAATCATCGACATTTAAGATCGAGTGTAGTGGCGCAATTTGGGAGAGGCCTATGTCCAGCAGTGGACTACGATAGGCTGAGTTGATGATGATGATGATTTTAGATAGGTTACCTATTATACTGGTAGGTGCCACCTTATTGATAAAATCGTCAAGGAGATATGGCTATAATGTCTAGTTTATGAATAAGTTAGGCTTTGTCCACGGCTTCGCCTTCGTATAATTCGACTTATCACAAAAAGACTTAACGCGCATCCCTAGTGAACAGTTTCTTTTCCGGAAATAAAAAGTATTAACATAACATAACATAACATCACGCCTGTATTTCCCCGAAGGGGTAGGCAGAGGTGTATAGTACACCCACATTTCGCCAAAAGTAAATAAAAAGTATTCATTATTTTAATCCGGGTTATGGTCTATCTGTGTCCCAAATTAAATCCAAATCCGTTCAACCTTTACAGCGTGATTGAGTAACAAACAGCCAAACAGCTTCGCAAACTTTCACATTTGTAATATTAGTAGGATAGCATTTTAGGATATTGTTATTAAAGTAGGATATGTAATCGTAAAAATATTGTTATTAGCTCAAAGAATTATGTTGTTCATACTCTTATTTCAATCAATCAACTCAGCCTATCGCAGTCCACTGCTGGACATAGGCCTTTCCCAAGTTGCGCCACAACGCTCGGTCCTCTGCCTTCCGCATCCAGTCCCCCCCAGCCACGTTCTTTAGGTCGTCGGTCCACCTGGCAGGGGGGCACCCTACGCTGCGGGCATACATCCCAATGCACGCACAACCAATACTCTTATTTACCCTCACAGAAATCATATTTAGTACTAGCCTGTGCCCACCCACGGCTTCAAAGGGTGGGTGTCATTTATCGTGTATCCCTCGGGAATTGTTCATCTTCCCGGGATAAAAAGTAGCATAAATTTTAATCCGGGCTATGTTCTATATGAATGCTAATTTATTATAATATTAATTAATTTATTATTATTTATTTATTAAAATCCATCCAGTAGTTTTAGCAAAGAGTAACAAACATCCATACATTCTTACAAACTTTCAAGTTTATAATATTAGTAGGAAGTAGGATGTAGCATATGTAGTATTTATCACATCATTTTAGTAACATACCCTATTTCTTGCCAGGATCCATATTGTTGCCTAGATATTGCTTTTTCCAGGTTATCAGACATTTATCAAAAAAAAACAAATGTAATTACCATTTCCAGGAAATCTTGCGTTTCCTTGAGGGGCCGCAGCAACTATGTACACTGGCTGGTAGCCTCCTATGCTGCCGGGGCTGAAACAATAAACAATAAGAAAGAAGTATAAAATTAGAATAAGAATAATTTAGGAATAAGAATAATTTAGGAATAAAAACAATTCAAGAATAAGAATAATTTAGGAATTAAACAATTTAAGAATAAGAACAATTTAAGAATAAGAATAATTTAAGAAATAATATATAAATAATGTAATAATTTATTCCAAAATAAAAGCTTTTAAAATATTTATTATTATGAGCCTGTGCTGTCCCACTCCTGGGCAAAGGCCTTCCTCCATTTCTTCCACTTTTCCGAACCCGTGCAGAGGCACAAAGAAAGGCAAGAGTCCTTCCAGTTTTTAAGGAATGCATCCATTTCGTTCCGCCATCTCTTTTTAAAATATACTAGTTAAATATTTAGAATGTTTACCTGTATCCTGGCACTGGCATGTGCACTATGAACACTCTTTGTCCGGGTACCAGACCGGGTATATTTGGAGCTACTGGATTCTGAAAGTGTGATTAAGAGGAAATGAGAATCACAAAATGTCCAAATTAGTATCTATAAAATAAATTTAAATTTCAGTAAAACAAACTAATGCCTATTTCACACAAGGGCACGGCAGCGAGGCAAGAACAGTTACTGTTCGGGCATACAAATAGTAGCAGTACTATTCTACTAACTGTCTGCCTCGCTATTGCCTTCGTGTGCAATAGGCATAAACATTAGTCAGAATTCTGCGTTTTTTAACCGACTTCTTACTATTAATTTTTGTCAGGCATCATCATCGTCGTTGAATTATTACAATAGCTCTTTGAAAAGGCGAGACATCAAAACAAATTATGTGTTACTCTTTTAATGAAGTCTCGTGTCTTTTCAACGGTGAAAAGTTCTGAGATCTCATAAAGAGCATGGTATTTTATTGATACCTACTACTTGTTGACTTTATTTTTATATTGATTGATAATTTATTTATATTAAAATATAATACAGTATATAAGGTAATGATGGGTAATTAATTTTAAGTTAAAATTAAGTAACATGTTATTAAAGATTTGATATATAACATACGTTATAGCATAGTGTCTACGTTATTGAAACATGTTTAAATTCAAATTCAATTATTTGCTAGAACGTAGGTGTACAAATTATGATCTTAAATTATAATGGCCCATTTACATTCTACCATTACATTATTTATTTATTTTTATTTATTTATGATGTGCAAATATACATATTTGTTACTAGCATTTAATTTTTTTCGTTTGTTTTTCAACATGTTATGTTACAATCTGGACTCAAATGCTAGTAAAATAAACCATACCTAAGTTATTATATAATTATTATTATAATAATGTACCTGTTGCGGAGGCTGCTGTGGCTGTTGAACTCCTGGCACCAGTTCCACTTCACTGTCAGGCTCCAAAGACTCAAGGCGCGCAGGCGCACCGTTAGGACCGTTTACGCTAACTGAAATTAATACATTGATTGTTACTTGTGTTATAGAAGTAGAGTAGTTTGTGATATTAATTAAAGTAGAGTAGTTTGTGATATTATTTTAAGTAGTTAGAGTTGTTTGTGATATTAGTTACTAGCTGACGCCCCGGTGGACTCACTCTCGTTGTATGTCGATAAAAAGTATCTTATGTGTATTTAACTTAAAGTGAGGTGCATTTTCAAAATCAGCGTTGCCAGACGTCTTTTGGCAGGACGTCCTGCTTTAAAAACAGGCCAAAATTCCCGCGTTTTTTTTCAATATTTTTATTTTTTTCCCGCTTTTAACAAACGAATCACACTTGTTTTTTCACGAATACACATACATAACATCACGCCTATATTTCCCCGAAGGGGTGCACAGAGGTACAGAGGGCAGAGGTAGTAGGCATAGGTGTAAAGTATACCCAAATTTCGCCAGTTATGTGTGGGTGTATATGTTTTTTACGAAGATTTGATAAAAAACACGATTTAGGCGAAAAATAATCTAGCGACGCTGGTCACAAGTCACAATGCATTTTATCTGGGACAAGCCACGATGACAGTTATAAGCCCCGTAATGAAGAATTGTAGAATACACGTTTACGACATATTGTCACTGCGGTTTTTCTGCGAGATTTTCCTTCATTGTTCGAGAGCTAAGAAGTGAATAATATCTTTATTCATTCCCCTAGTGAAGTGTTTTAGGAAAATTTGTTATTTTATGGAATAACCAATAGCATTACACATGCTGCTCTGATGTTTTTATTGAATAAAAGTAACTGTAAAACGCCGAGTGAACCGAATAGTATTGTTGAGGTGAACAAACATATCTTTACAGTAGGTGCACAATAATAGTGCAGTAGGTTCATGTAATCAGTGTCCAAGAACTGACATAAAAAGAGGAGAATAAACTCTTAATAATAGAAAGGATTTTACGTAAGATCTTGGGCTCTGTGCAGAAATGCAATGAATGCTGGCGGATAGAAAAGAACGTCGAGATAGAAGAGCTCCTAACCAAACCAAACATA
The DNA here is from genome assembly GCA_949699075.1 of Asteroscopus sphinx. Taxonomy (NCBI): domain Eukaryota; kingdom Metazoa; phylum Arthropoda; class Insecta; order Lepidoptera; family Noctuidae; genus Asteroscopus; species Asteroscopus sphinx. The sequence goes on from OX453006.1 coordinate 2,763,000, forward strand.
ATAGGAGCGGCAAAATCTCACAGACCCATTGGTTTGGTCACGTGTAGAGGATGAGAGGAGATCAAGTTTCGAAGAGAGCCTCCTGGGTAGACCAAAAGGGTGACGCCCAGTCGGTCGCCCCACATATCACTGGAGCGATGCAGTGGTAGGTGATCTTTTGAAATTCGATTTTGGGACTGGTGAGATACTGCAAAAGATCGCGGCAAGTGGCGTTCTATCTTTTCGAAGGTCAAGATATGTTTTAGGTCGCTAGGCCAACGGAGTAAGTAAGGTTCATGTGAAAGGATGGGGAGCCTTTGCCTGGTTTTATTAATTAACGTTTTTTTTTAACGAAACTAACCTTGCTTCTGTTCAGCTGGCCTGTAGTAATTGTCCACTGGTTGTTCCAAAAAGTAGTCCAGTCTGTAACATATGGAAAAATTAGTTTTTAATGAAAGTAGAATATTTATTTTTTAAAGGTCGGCAACGCATCTGCGACTCCCCTGGTGTTGCGGATGTCCACATGGGCGGCGGAGATTGCTTACCATCAGGTAACCCGCTTGCTCATTTGCCCCCCTATGTTATTAAAAAATATATATAAGCTGATACTTAGAATGATATATTTATTTGCGAAAACACGGTGCTGGGAAACACACAGAAATAGAAAGAGGTTGGTAAAGTTCATGTAAGGCTCTGGAGGCATAATATTTTCCCGGAGTCCCCCTTATTGTGCTTAAGGTGGCCACCAGGGGGAAGTTTTAGTGCGGTAAAAATCCGACACAACCCGGCCTTTTAGTATGTATGTACTACTAGGACTGAGAAGCAGATGCCAACATAGTATAGGTAAAGGTAAATGGGTGGCTTCGGGGGACGCCCGACAAAAGCGAAGCTTCTACGCATTTGCAAACCCGGATGGAACATGCGCAGTGCGCAGGAATTAAAAGTGACGTTTGGCTGAGGGTGCAACGACGCTATAGCAGCTCTACAAGGTTGTCAAATTGAGGCCCGTCGAAAACTGTGGTTGGAAAAATTACCTCCACCCGCAAATTATGTCCAACCCAGTGAGAAGCTCTCTGCACGTCATAATCTCTGCTGGCGTACATGGAAGTCCCTAAACCGTCTGCGGACCCAGGTAGGCAGATGTAAGTTGAACATGAGCAAATGGGGCTACGTAGACAAAACGGATACAGGTTGTACCTGTGGCGTTGATCCTCAATCAATGCCACATCTGTTATCTTGCTCTCTTTGCCCTTACACCTGCACATTCAGCGATCTGAACAATGCTACAGACAATGCAATTAAGGTGACCAATTTCTGGGCCAGCAGGATAAGCATATTGTACCATCGATACGATGAAGCAGACTTTCGCGTCATAATTGGAACACTTTCTGTACACACACGATGGAAAATAGTTTTTTTTTGACATCGATCACGCACGGCGCCTTACTTGATGCAAATTAATAGATAAACGTCCTAATTAGGATGTTTTCGAGTCTTCAGATTGTGAGCGCAGTAACAAATCTGTACTTTTAAATATCATTGTTCCCTCACGATATCACGATTGATGGCACCAATATGACTGTTTTGCACCAGTTGTAGTTGTGGTCGTGGTGGTGGTAGTGATCATAACAAGCTCGTATGGCGAGTGTGTTAAGTTCAATAATAATATTTACGGGTTGAGCTGATGCAGTCCAGTTTGCTGTGGGTAGCGCTGCTGACCGGGGGGAGCAGCACTCACTGCCGCCACCGCTGCCACTATCACGTACTGGAAATAAAATAAATAATAGATTAATTAAGGTTAGCATATCAAGCATGTTTTGATGGCCGCGGCTTCGACACAACTCATTTGGAAAAACTTTTTAATAAAAAATAAAAAATTCAATTTTAAATAATTATTAATTGTGAATTGAAAGTGATGATTATATCACTCAAAACTCACTCACTAAGTGATTATATCAATTATTTAATTTAATGTCAAATAATTATTAATTGTTAATTGAAAGTGTTATATACTGGGTGTCAGGGAAACGCTCCCGAAACTGAAAGGCTATTATTATACTACCTAAACACAATCGAATACCAATAACCATTAGCCTTTCACTCATTGTTTTAGTGATTTGGTATTTTGCAAACCCGCAATGTAAAGCGTACAAAACTCGGGATCAATGCCGCGCGTACCTAACCTACCGACGCTCGCTACGACACGGACTGCGTATGCGATCGGATGTCGTTCACCCCTAGTGCCAGCTGATATTTTATTTGAATTACATTGCGAACTTTAAAAAATCAAATAAACTAATGGAGTTTTTCTGCAAATCAGTTTTATTGAACTGCCCAAAGCTGGTTATGTATGAAATATTAAAAAAAAATATAAAAAGAATCGCATTTTTTTGAGGTTTCGTATCAGTAATAACAAGCACTATCACTTTTCTTCGTTTTCGGAAGCGTTTCCCTGAAACCCAGTATAATCACTTTTAATAATGATTTAATATTTAATTTTATTATTTTTTCAACACACTTGCTCGTAAAGTGGCTCTTAAAGCATCGCTTTTAGGTTCATAATGTAGCTTATTACGCACGCGTGCTTTTTACATTATATTATCGCACTAGTGCTTTTTACTTTACAGTTTATTTTTAAATCGCAGCAAAGAGTTTTTATACCTGATCAAATTTAAACATTTTTGATTTCATTTCATCAAATTATTTATTTTTGTCAACAAATTAACATTAATTTGTATTATAAATAAAAAAGAACAATTTACTTTATAATTTACTTTAATTTTATTAATAGGCTGTTTGGCGGTTTCCTTCGACCACCTGCGCGCGCATAGCTGTATGTCACCGCGTATCTCTAAGACGACTGTGGTGCGATTATAATAATCCGTGTGCCATTTTTCACAAATTCAATATTTATCTAAAATGTGTGTGTTTATTTCCTCGCAAGTGTGTTGAAAAACGTCGTATGACACGCGTGCGCATTGACTATTATACTCTCGGCTCCATTACGCAATCCAGCCTCGAGTATAATAGTCACTTCTATCATAATGTACTATTATCGAAGAGTTTTTGCAAATGACTGCCTCGTTGGTCTCGTGGTCGCAAGCGCGACTGCTGAGCGTGGGGTCCTGGGTTCGATTCCCGGGGTCGGGCTAAGTGTTATTGGGTTTTTTCATTAGGAAATTCTCAGTAGCAGCCCGGAGTATGGATTTGTGCCCGATTAATGACAATAGGCTCGCCCCCTATTACATGGGACTATAACATAACTGGCAAAATGTGGGTGTTACTGTACACATCTGCCTACCCCTTCGGGGAAATACAGGCGTGATGTTATGTTATGTTATTTTTTGCAAATGAGTTGTGTCTTAACGTATGAATATCGATTCTGCTAACGTAGCTCACAGGAACAACAGGGTTTTTGTTACATGTTGTATAGTGTGCTTGTAAATCAGCAGACCAGATTTTTAAAAGACGAAGTCGGAAAATCTATCAAAAACAGAAGATCCATAAAACCCCTCCTAAAATGATGAACAGGTCAAATCGCCTTGTTATCTTCACACCGCATCTTAAACAGGCTAACAATTACAATTCAGTGCGGCTATCTAACTAGCCTTCACGCGGCTAAGGCCAAGATATTGCGTGCATATGACATGCACACGACACCCGCGAAATTTTGCGCATTAATTATATCATTTTGTCGGGAGTTTTTTACATCAATAATCTTGGGAGAGGGCTATGTCCAGCTGTGAACTACTATAAACTAAGGTGATGATTGATTGGATCATTCCAATAAAGTTTGTGAAGATTATTGTTATCAATTACGCATAAACAGCTGAACAAATTTCGATGAAACTTGGCACAGCAATGATGAATTCGTAATGGAAGATGCTGGTGCCTGTGATACAATGTTTTTTCATGTGTACCGGTACCAACGTTACCATTTCGCTGTAAAGAAAATTTATGAAAAAAACCATATTTTTTTTTTATAGCGGCAACCGGAATCCTGAAAACGCATAATAGAATACTTTTTATGCACATACCTAGTAAGAGAAGCCATGGGAGTTACCAATATCTTATGATAATATAAACGTGGAAGTAAAAAAAAACATTATTTAGATAATTTTAGATCAGGGGTCCACAAACTTTATTCTACCATTCCTAAAATGTTGCACAACCCTCCTCACCGCCGCAATTTTATATAGTCTCTTCAAATTATATTGTGTCTATCTTTTAACGCATCTCGCCTGTGCCCCCCACGTCATACATGTCATCACGCACCGCCAGGGGGTCGCACCCCTATTTTGGGAACCCCTGTTTTAGATCATTTGGGTTTTTTTTTTTTAATTTTTTGCTTGATAATGCCACGAGACCCAGAACCCAGAGACAGAAAAAACTTATTAGAAAAGTAATCTAAGGCAAAGTTAGTTATTGTATGCATATTGCATGCATATGACATGCACATTGCATTTTATGTTGTTGGTATGTCAATTTATAATTATAAATGTACATTATTTATGTACACTGAAAGTTTACCCTCAGTTTTACATTTTATATTTGCTCTATCACTCAAAGGTTACATACATACATACATATTATCACGCCTGTTTCCCATTGGGGTAGGCAGAGACTATGGATTTCCACCTGCTACGATCCTGACACACCTCTTTCGCTTCATCTACGTCCATTAACCTCGTCATGCATGGTCGTCGGTTTAGAGAACTCTTAACCTGACATTTTTTTGAGAACGTCCGCGATTTGATCGCGATACGTTCAGCGAGGTCGTCCCCTTCCAACTCTTCCATCCACACTCGCTTCGTATACTTGTTTCGTCAATCTCCTCTCGTCCATCCTCTCTATATGTCCAAACCATCTTAACATACCTTTCTCAATCTTTGTCACTACATCTTCTTTCACTCCACAACGTTCCCTTAACACGTTATGAAAAAAAACATGTAATTTCAAAACTATTATGTATTGTTGTGATTTTCTTGTGTGTACGAATAAGAATTGCACACGTAATCCGCGAAATTTAACTCATTACCTATGTATTGGCAAATAAAATAGTTAAGTACAAGTTTTCCTTGTTTTGACGATTTGTGATTGTTTTCTTAAAACTGTATATTAAAGTTGGAGCAGGAGAATAACACAGAATGTTTTATTAGTTACTATTTTTCCCACAAATGTGAGTCATTGATGGAAAAACGAATACGAGGTACATTTTAAAGTTCTGTGTTTTGAAATAGCTCAGCCCTTCCAAATATTTTTGGATTAACAAGTAATAAATAAGTAACAGTTTTATAACATTGTTTTTCCTGTTTTCAAGTAGCATAGTGATCATATAACATCTTTTTAGGGTTCCGTACCCGAAGGGTTCCAAACGGGACCCTATTACTCTCGCTACGCTGTCCGTCCGTCCGTCCGTCTGTCTGTCACAGGGCTGTATCTTTGTAATGGTAATAGATAACCAGTTGAAATTTTCACAGAATATGTGTTGCTATGAGGTGTATCACGACAAATAATAAAAATAAAAAAAAGTCTAAAACCAAAGGGGGTCCCCATACAAGAAACCTCAAAAAATATGCATTTTTTTCAACGTTTTTGTTACTGTTCTATCTTCAAAACGGTAATACATAATAGCGTCAAACTTGGTCTGATTATAGTGCATACTATGTAGTTTTGCAACAAATACTAAAAACAGCACAAACATAGACATATATGGCAGTACCTACGGAAGAAAGAGATGCCAAAATTCACATTTCGCGTTGATGTCTTTTGATAAACTCTCATAAATTAAATCAGTTTCTATGGGGTATTAGGTCGATGGGTTGTACGAAACCCTTACTGCGTGAGTCTGACTCACACTTGGCCGGTTTTATTTAGTACCTACACTGTTAAAATCACAATGTGATATTATTGAAATTTGTTTGACCTGTACTGAGCCATACATACATAGTGAAAAATAATTATTTTTTTTACTATGTCTGTGTACTGAGCCGTAAATATCCATAGACTGTGTTATGCATGGTCTACTAAAAGTCTATACAGCATAGACTTATATATTACTAGCGTAAAATCATTGCTATACAGGATGAAATCAAATGCAGTCAACAAATTTTAAATATGGATTCTACCAATTATTATATAAACTAAACAACTTTCCCTAAGAAACGGAAATGGGTGTTTCGAAGAAAAAAATAGAATTTCTATACAAAACCCTTGGCAATAAACAAGGTTTTAGATATGATGGGCTCAAAGTTGAATAAGAAAAACGAGAATAAAGCGAAGAAACCCCAACAAATCAACATTTATAAATTGCAAATATATTCAGAAGATAACGTTTACTAACTACAAAGTTAATCCCCATCATAATAACTAATCGACAGAGTTCACCGATGACTGTGTGTTGTTTGTTTTTAATGTTTATGTAATACGGTGATGGCACAAACAACACAACATGTATCAGCTGATTGACATGCGGCACAAGTTGTATTGACTTTTATTGGCTTGTTGATGATCGTTAACTGTGCAGTTATCCATCATTAGTTAAGGAATTATAATTTATTATTGAATCGAAGGTTCACTGAGACTTAATTATAAATAAAAAATCGGCCAAGTGCGAGTCAGACTCGCGCAGTAAGGGTTCCGTTCCTCTCAACGACCTGATACCCCATAAAAACTGATTTAATTTACGAGAGTTTATCAAAAGACATCAACGTACAGTGCGCGAAATATGAATTTTTGCATGTCTTTCTTACGCAGGTACCGCCACATATGTCTATGTTTGTCTTATTTTTAGTATTTGTTGCTTAACTACATAATATGCACTATAATCTGACCTAGTTTGACGCTGGTATATATTACGGTTTTGAAGATAGAGCATAAACAAAAACGTTGAAAAAAATACATGTTTTTTGAGGTTTCTTGTATGGGGACCCCCTTTGTTTTTAGACTTTTTTTTGTTTTTAGTATTTGTCGTGATACACCTCATAGCAACAAATATTCTGAGAAAATTTCAACCGGTTACCTATTACCGTTCAAAAGATACAGCCCTGTGACAGACAGACGGACGGACGGACGGACGGACAGCGTAGCGAGAGTAATAGGGTCCCGTCTGTCACTCTTCGGGTACGGAACCCTAAAAAAGTATACAACTTTATGAGTATATAACTCTTTTTTAACACGCTTTTATTAGGTCGACCTGTATGTAACTAACTATGTAATGGAATCTTAGGTAACTAATTTTACCATCTTCCAAGGGTCGTAGCGTAATGAAAATTGGCAGCTATATGTAGTTCTGATGACAATACAATAATATGGTACTTTCGAACTGATCTGATGATGGAGCCGGAAGATATGAACTGGAACTTCATGATGGAAAATCGTATCATAGCTGTTATGGATTTCTTAGAAAAGTCTTGTAATGAACTTTGACCACGATTAGGTTTAAAGGTCTGATGATGAAGCCGGAAGATAGGCACTGGCATTCCATGATGGAATATCGTATCATAGTCGTGTTGGCACTTGTGAGAAAGGCCACGTAATGGACTTTGAACACGATCAGGTTTCAAGGTTATAAGCGTGTTTTTCTAGTGTTTTTTAAACTATTAATTTATTACTGATGATGATGTCCAATGTTTCTTGAAGGTAAGTGAACGGAATCATAGCAGCCGGGATTAGTTTTTCCATAGGGTTAAACTAAGCAGACAAAATATTGGTTCATTTCAAAGCATTTTAGCTGCTCCTAACTCGGAGACATCCACTCAAGAACACGTTTACCCCAACGGTTTTCTCAACGGTTCTTCGGTTGTGGAACAAAAATGGGCAGATTATGATGCTATGTTTAACAGTGGACTTGACTAGACTTGCGTGACTTACATTATGTAGGTCTTTACGCAAGAGTTAGTTCCGTATACCAAAATTATATAAACCAAGGAGAAATCATGCTTTTTCCCCGCCCATTCTAGCTGAACGATGAAATAATATGTTACGGATATAAATACATATTGCACATTGCGTAAAATTGTTATATAGTTAATTTCAATATCTACATAATTACAAGTGTTTTCCAACGGATATTACTTTCTTAATAATTATTTAGTTTTCTGGGACATTTTAATGCTAGGGTATTTAATAGTAGTACTACCTACTATTATTTGGTCTATGGTGGTAGCGAGAAATAAGTGGCAGTGCCATAACAATCGAGTGTGCTACGCAACTTCGAAAAATGATACGCCGAATAACTCAACACCGAATGTTTGCAATAACGAATAATCTAATGACGAAAGCACAAAACAACGAATATCGTAACAACGAAAACACTCAATTACGAATCACGGAACAACGAATAAATATTGATTTGTAGTGCATACGAGTTGTTTCATTGTTTCAGGGCCATGTAGTTAGATGTGAAGTTTTTCGTTGTAACGTGCATTCGTTTTTCCGTGATTCGTAATTGAGTGTTTTCGTTGTTACGATATTCTTTGTTTCGTGCTTTCGTCATTAGATTATTCGTTATTGCTAACATTCGGTGTTGAGTTATTCGGCGTATCATTTTTCGAAGTTGCGTAGCACACTCATAAAAATCAAACTAAATCAATCATCACTTTTTTACCTTATTAGGCTCCCTGCTCTTGTCTTCCAAGATCTGATCTGATTGAAAACCACGTAGGACTATGACATCTCGTTTGATACGAAACAACATAAAATCTAATCTTAGGTTTTTTTATTAAGTTTAGATTTTATGTTGTTTAGAGAAATTAAAACCTAATAATGACCTATAATCTTATAACACTAAGAAGAAAAAAACATTCTGTACTATTGTAAGCAATTTGCTATTGAGAAGTAATAAAAATTAGTTGAGGGTACTTGGGTTTTTTTTTGCATGAGGTGCATATATTAGTCTATGGAGGCGAGTGAGTGCGATGCGTCGTGTTCACCCATGAAATCTTGTTGTAATGATGTCGACGGACCAAGCGGTGTACAGAAAAACCTAAACTGGTTTATGTTCTACACTGTATCTGCCAAATGTATGTATTTTTTTTTGTGGAAAATTAATAAATAAATAAATATGCTTATTCAGCAAATGTGCCCTTCTCGCACTTTTTCTTATCTTTCTTTTCAAATAATATTATTTATCTTATACTTAAAACGTAGACAGTGTGGACCTAAGATCTGGTGAAGGTTGCGGGAATCTACTGGATGCGGTAAGCGCTGGACCGGGCGTTCTGCGATGCTTGGAGGAGGCCTATGTCCAGCAGTGGACGTCTTTCGAGTTCCACTGACATGATGATGATACCTAAAAAGTGTAGGTGTCCGGTGTAGGGTCATATTTGGAGTTGATTTAAGGATAACATAGAACAACTTTTACGAAGGGGTCAATCCTGAAAACGCGAAAATTAATCAGCCTTTCCGTCCATGGCCGTTCCATACATTCCCGTCCAGAGGTATTGCATTTTATATGAATAAAAAGATTTTTTTAAGGTTTCAGGGTTCATATATGTTTTAATTAATATTAATGGTTTTTAAGTTTCGATGTTATGATAGAAACAAGTGTACAACATAAACTAAACTTCTAGAAGCGCTTGGTCCTGATAGTAGGGATTTCTACAAAATGTGGATGATATCCTGCAGTGCGCCATGTAGTCAGATGAAAGAAAGGAGATGGCGGAATAAGCTCATGGAGCTCTTGCGCACATTTACCAAAGGATAGCCTGTAGAACACCGACAGACAAGCAACTGTGCGTCTATGGGCTAAGCTTTGTAGCTTAGATTGTACTAGCAGTTCATCAACAACTAGCCTCTCAGCTCTGCGTTGAATCGAGTCAAGAGCGGCAAGCTGGTATTTGTCGGAGCCATCCCATGAGTGACTGCAATACTCCATATACGTTCTCTCGTTTCGGAGGCCAAGACACGTTCTGGGTCGCTGAGCTAATGGAGTTAGTAACCTTTTCTATAAGGGACTCTATTATTTCACTCTCAGATGAACGAGGAAGTTCTTCTCGACAGATATACTCGACCGACACATCTCACGAGCATGCTATGATCCTCTCACCGGACACACCATAATATACGTAATTTGATTGCACGTAACGGAAGGAAGCCGGTAAGTAAGTAGCCGTCACATTAGTATGTGACAGCCGTCCGGACCTTCACCCACTTACTATAATATCATCTACCCGTGCTCATGCAATCGTAAACGGAATTTGTCACACGCACGATGTGACGTTGTGGCCTTGCTGTTATTGGGAAAAAACAGGAAAAAATATTGATTAAAAAAAAAGTACGAATAAAAGTTCGAAAAGAGGTAGAATAAAAATTAAACTGACTGTAATGGTTAATTAAATTATAAAAAAATGTTGGGACTTTTTTACACAGCACCATCTAGTCCCAAACTAAGCAGATCTTGTACTATGGGTACTAGACAATGGATATAATACTATGTACTTTTTTTTTGTAAATACGTACTGAAAATACACAAAAAAACACCCAGATCAACACAAACACTTATGTTAATCACACAAATATTTATGTCCTGTGGGAATCGAACCCACGACCTCGTGATCAGCAGTACGACACTCAACCACTAGATCACAGACGTCGATAATTCACGAAAGACTGTAAACAGTCGATATAAACATGATATAAACTTACTGTCAATGAGTCCCATTTAATCGGCTGTTTAACTTAGCTTAAACAACATTTGATTTAGCTTAAATATTTACAGTTCTTCATTAAAAACTCATTTGAAAAAGTTTTATTTGAATAAAACGTTTGTTATTTTTAATGTGCCCAGTGGTGTCGATTCTCTTGTTCACGAATTAAACTTATTTTAAAGTATCGCTCTCTTTTACTAATAGTAGATACAAGAAAGGGATAGCAACAATTTTAGAACTGCCTAATTAGTTTAAGTGTTTTTTTTAATTTTTTTATAGTATAGGGTGCCGAAACGAGCCAAAGGCCCACCTGATGTTAAGCGGTTACCTTTGCCCATAACAACTTCAATACAACCTAGGCTGTTGCCTAAATGGTACCGCAAGTCGGTTCGCCAATTAAGGCATGAAGATGGAAAGTCTCATGTGATTGTAATTTCACCGGCACCCATACACTCCAGACCGAAATACAGCAATGCAAGCATCACTATTTGGCGGAGAAGTAGGTACGGTGCTAGTACTTCCCTGGACGAGCTCTTACATTTCTTTGTATTTTAGTGTAGGGCTCGTTCCGAGATCACAACTAAACTTGTATGGAAATCTAAATTCTGACTAATTTGACAGTTCTAAAATTATTGCCATCCCTTTCTTGTATCTACTATTAGTAAAAGAGAGCGATAGTTTAAAATAAATTTAGTTCGTGAACAAGAGAATCGATACCATTATTTATAACGATTACAATTTATAACTACAGTGAAGCTTATGTTCTGGTTTTAAAGCATCTGAACTACTTGGGCAAAGTCTAAGCCATTAGCATCTTCTTAAATGCCTCTGAAGTTTTGAAACAATTCGCATAAAAATGCGAACAAAAACATTGAACTTGATTCCCAAAATATTTTTTCCGCGAAGCCATTACTTGACATAACAGGTCTTACATTTTTACGATATAAATTCATATAACACGGCGCCCTTGACCTTGGCGCCTCAGTTTCGTCTGAGTGACACATCAGGGATCGTTCAACTCTGTCCTACACTTGTTCAACCACTGGGAACCAAACAAGGTTGATAAGTAAATTTTATCAGAGCATTGTTTGAGCAGCTATTGTTTTAAAGTAAGATTATTTTTTGCGAAAATATGAGTTTATGTCAAGGTATTCCAGTTTTTGAAGGTAGAAATTATAAAAAAATTGACATAATCACTTTACAGTTGATTGACTAGAATGATAATCAGAACTAAGTAATTTAAAAAAACAACGTTTTGAAACATACCTACTCAAGTTTTTTCAAGTTGTTATTATTAGAAAAATGCGTAATTAGACAAAAATTAAAATAATAATATATATAAAATTCAATTCAAATAGTTGTAATTTCAAACAGACCTAAATACAGACACTTATGAATAGTAGTAGAGCTCCTTTGTGAAAGAGCTCGTCCGGGGAAGTACTACCACCGTGCCTACTTCTCCGCCAAATAGTGATGCTTGCATTGCTGTGTTTCGGTCTGAAGGGTACGGGTGCCGGTGAAATTACAATCACATGAGACTTTCCATCTTCATGTCTCAGTTTGGCGAACCGACTTGCGGTACCATTTAGGCAACAGCCTAGGTGGTATTGAAGTTGTCATGGGCAAAGGTAACCGCTTAACATCAGGTGGGCCTTTAGCTCGTTTCGCCATCCTATACTATAAAAAAAAAAGAAAAAAGGCGATTATAGTTGTATGATATCAAAGGTGTGTTCTATGGAGAAGAACCGGTAAGAAACTATTATTATTTTTTCGAGTTGACTCTCGCAGAATGGATACCTACCCTAACTGCTTAAACGGGCGGGTGGCGGAGAATCCCGTTAGGGACTCCATCCGCCAAAAATTTCCCTAAACCTAACTTATAAACTAAAATCGCAAATCCGCATAAGGGCGTCCCCCATGGGAGGGCTCGGACCTCGGCTTACGGGGGGACCCCGCCGCTGTGTCCCCCTGGCAGCCGTTGCTGCATCGGAAATAGTTTTCTCGAAAGTGGCGGACTTTCGGTATATCGGGGGGGTGGCGCGTTTCGCGAATCACCGTTAAGCGGCAAGCCTCGCCGGCGAGGGCGAAGACCTACCTAATCCTAACACAGTGGCGGTTAAGCCTACTCCTAGGAACTACTCTAGAGCATAGGGCCGGTCTCGCGTGACGAGATTATCTCCGGTTGCGACACTGTGAGGGCGTCTCCAGGGGGGAGCTTGGGCCTCGGCTAGGGTGATAAGAAACTTCATGGATCATCTTGTTTAAATAATTGTTCAATACAATGAATTGAATGCATCAAATAAAAATAAAACAACATACCTTACGTTTAAAAGTAAAAAAAAAACGAAAAAAAATTAAGGCTTAACTAGGCTTATCAACTGATGATGATGATTAGATGAGATTTCTGTGGTTACGCCAGTCACATAACTACAACAGTTAAAATTCCATTAAAATGTTTCATATTTTGCCACCGTATTTCAAAAATAGAAGAACTATCCTTAAATCGTCCTCCAAAACGACATAACTAAACCAGTTCTATTCATCAAGATAACTTAGTACACGACAGGTTTTCCCTAACACATGGGTCGCAGAGTTGCGAAATTATTGCAAAACCAAACAATGACACATTCAAACTGTCACACGCACTTAAACATGCGGCATGTTGGTAAGTAAGTGTCTGAATGATTCCTTTTATTGCAACATACTGTAACGCAAGCTCGAAAAGTGTAATTTGTCCGTAATTATGTGTGAGGATAGTTAGGGACGCGCGTCGCTAGTCGTACCTACATACTACTCTTAGGCGTTGTCCTAATACAAAGTGACTACGCAATTATCGCAAGTTCGCACGAATTTTGTTCGTGCAAGCCCATGATCAAACGTAACCTACTGTAGGCATTTCACGTAACTACAGAAGTGCAGTTGTAGCGCAGTTGCAGTTAAGTTTTGATCAAAATACCGCTTTTCGTATTCTTTTTTTTTCGGCGGTCGCTATTAGAACTACAGCGTTACTGCAACTTGATCGGCGCGTCATGAAATTACGTGAATTAGGGCCCAGGTGTCGAATAGGTGTGCTACCCCTATTCGACCCCTATTGGACACCACCGGTACGTCTAATCGTGGGCTGGCAGTGCTGGCACGACAAAATTCGCGCAAACTTGCGATGTTTGTGTAGTCGCGTTGTATTAGCACAACGCCTTAGGCCACCCGGTTTAGAATGTAAAGGAACTTCGTCGTGTGGGTATTTAGGTAAACATTTATAATGCATTTATAAGAGTATTAGTATGTTCTTACGTTGATGACGTTTACGAAATAAAGTTTATAGTATCTACGTTTTCTTTCCAAGATAGATTTTTAAATTGTTTTCAATTTTAAGTAAGAGAAAGTAACTTCAGCTTCTAATCATGAAAAGTATAAGCTTATTTTTCTTATTATATTAGCCCGTATACTTCCCTTACTGAGAAGAAGCCCGTGCCCAGCAGTGGGACAGTTATGGGCTGCTTATATATAATTGTATATATGTACTGCTTATTTATAATTGTACTACTGATGTTTCGAGTGCAGTTGTAATTTTCACTGCATTTTGCCCATAGGTAGGCACAACCTACGTAGTGTAATTTTTGGAAAAAAATTCAATGTACAACTTAACGAATAATGAGAAAGAAAGAAAGAAATAATCATTTAACTGCATAGAATACAGGTATGTATAAAATTGGTGGTTTTAGAACCATGCTATATTAAATTTTTTAATCAGATGTCAACCTGATGAGATGAAATAAGATGTTTTACCCAGTTTCCTTAATTAGCAAATTGTTCCTGATTCAGAACTCACTGGAACATTGCCAATAAGTACTATTTTATGTACCTAGGTACATAGCCCGCTGAGATACAGTGGCGTTTTTCAGCGTAAGTTTTCATGAGCAGAGTGGCGCAGTGGAAGCGTGCTGGGCCCATAACCCAGAGGTCCGTGGATCGAAACCACGCTCTGCTAATATATTTTTCTTTTTTGATTTCTGTAGCACATTATTTATGGATTTTTGCATGTTAGATTGGTATTATGACGACTATTTTAAACCAACTTCAAAAATGTTTCTCAATTCGACTGTATTTTTCATGTTTGTTACGCGATTTCTTCGCCGCGTCGGTTGCTTTAATGATTGTTTTTTTAACCGACGAAAAAAAAAGAGGAGGTTCTCAATTCCATGCGTATATATTATATATATATTTTTTTTTATGTATGACCACGCATAACTTTTTACAGAGTAGTCCGATTTCGATGATTCTTATTTTAATGGATAGGGTATAATCTCGAAGTTGGTCCAATTTAAATTTGAAACTCAAAATCCACCCCTAAGGGTAGGAAAACAGGGGATCAGTTTCATTCACCCACTGAATTCTTACCTGTTAACCGAACTTGGCAACATAAATGTAGTTCTAGACACTACAACATAATGGAGACCAGGAGTTAGATTTTAGCCACAAATAAAATTAAAAATAAATCTTTTTCACAAAAAAATTAACCGAAGTAAATAGGAACTGAAAACTTTGCTCGTATTGCCATCCTGTAATATACAAACAATCAATGAAGATCATTAATAGTACATTACTGTCGAGGCCTGAAATGAAGTAATTTACGGCCGAGTAATATTGGAAGTACGAGGTGAAGCCGAGTACTTCCCAAGTGATTTTGAAAGGACGAGGCACAAGCCGAGTCCTTTTTAACTAAACGAGGCCGTTAATTGCTATTTCGGCCGAGACTTGTATAGTACTTTTCTCTCATTTGCGAGGAAACACAACACAAATTAATTCAACGGTATCTCATTTTTATTCACACCAATTCGCCCGCGCGCGGTTCTTGTTCTATTTTCAAAGTTTTGTAAAAAAAATGCGCATTCAGCCTGTATAATGATAAATATTTTGTACCTAAAAACATCTAATTTATGTAAGTGTGTACTTAAAAACCTCGGTAGCATAATTTAAAAAATAAAAAGTGTCCAGCAATTTCTATTATTGTCCTGTTGGACATTACCGGCCTGTTATTTCGTTGCGTACGGAAAAGAGCCGATTATTGTATTCTTTTTGAGAAAATTACTTTAAAGAAATAATAATAACAAAATAACATCAAATACAATGAGAAATTTTCAACGATGAACATTTTAAAAATGCGTTCTCCGCTCGACCACTTCCAAGTTCCAACTTGCACGCACTTTACTTGTTTGTTTGGCGCCAACTCATAAGTAGTTATTTATATTAGTTTAGTTAGTAGAGTAGTTATTAAGCCTAAAAAGCTCAATTTTATTTTTTGCTTTTCAGTTTCTATTTTCGTCCGTTCAATTTTTTGTTAAAAAGTTTTATTTAGATTACTGGATGGCAAAACGAGCAAAGTGTTATTGGGTTTTTTTCATTAGAAAATTCTCAGCCCGGAGTCTGGATTTGTGCCCGGTTAATGGCAATAGGCTCACCCCCTATTACATGGGACTTATAACATAACTGGCGAAATGTGGGTGTACTATACACCTCTGGGAAATACAGGCGTGATGTTATGTTATGTTACTCGCCGAGTTAGCAATTTTTCGATTTTTTTCTATGTACAACTATACAGGGCGACTGGTTGAATAAGGGACTACAAGTAGGATGTTCAATATTTGATTCTCGTTTTAAATAAGTTAAGAAAATTGTACCTTTATTTGTTGAATATTTTTCCAATCAATGTCATTCACTGTGGACGTTGTTCCGCGCTTACAAATCAAAGTTGCATACGGTGAGGTGATGTATCTAGCACGGGCTAGCATTTTTGCGTTCCGTACCCGAAGAGTGCCAAACGGGACCCTATTACTCTCACTACGCTGTCCGTCCGTCCGTCCGTCCGTGTGTCTGTCACAGGGCTGTAGCTTTTGAACGGTAATAGGTAACCGGTTGAAATTTTATCATAATATGTGTTGCTATGACAAATCACGACAAATACTATATATAAAAAAAAGTTTAAAACCAAAGGGATACAATAAACCTCGAAATACATGCATTTTTCAACGTTTTTGTTCCTGCTCTATCTTCAAAATAGTAATGCATACCATCGTCAAACTTGGTCTGATAATAGTGCGTACTATGTAGTTTAGCAACAAATACTAAAAATAAGGCAAACATAGACATATGTGGTGGTATCTGCGTAAGAAAGAGATGCAAAAATTCATATTTTGCGCACGGTGCGTTGATGTCTTTTGATGAACTCTCGTAAATTATATCAATTTCTATGGGGTATCAAGTCGATGGGTGGTACGGAACCCTTACTGCGTAAGGCCGACTCGCACTTGGCCGGTTTTTACTCCTGTACCCGTGATTAAACGTGGTTTCTTTTAAAAAAAAATCATTATGTTTGTACTTATTATTAATAACTTCTTAGGTTTTCGCGATCACTACACATTATAATAAAACAAGGTTTAACCGGATTAAATCGCGTATATTATTTAAATTGGTATCCCTGACGTTTCGAAAGCTTTGCAGCATTTCGTGGTCGCAGGTAGACTAAGAAATAATATAATATTGTACGGTAGATTAAAATATATTTTTTTAGTTGTAAAGGCGCTTGTCATCTTAGTCTACCTGCGAACACGAAACGCTGCAAAGCTTTCGAAACGTCAGGGAAACCAATTTAAATAATATACGCGATTTAATCCGGTTAAACCTTGTTTTATTATAATTTGTACTTATTTTTCTATATTCTTAAACATGTCCCTCGTTGATACAGACATACTGTACAAACATGTAAGCATAATCAGCTTATTGAAAATCGTGCAACCGGCAAACAGAGAGATGCGGATGTTATACCGAACACGAACTATATGTAATAGTTGGCTGTCTGTAAGTCTGTATGATATGGTATGTTATGATTTTTGAAGTGAAAAAAGTCAATAACGTCAATGTGATAAAGTCACCAGTTCAGGGACTGTATGAGGTCAATGTGACCATCTATGGACCATAGACATCACATTAATCTAAAGAAAATGCTGAGATACTGAAGAATTTGAATGAGACTCAGTTCAGTTGAAAGGTTAATAACCTCCATTAAATAATAACCACTACTAGAATATAAACACGTTAATATTTTTTTTAATAGGATTTTTCCTTCTCGTATTCCAGCTTACGTATAAAAATTAAAATAGTTACTACTTATTTTTTCGAAGGTATTGTAAAATTTTGCAAACATAAAAATATATACAGTTAATATTATTTGAATTATTAGTTAAGTTTGTCTGAGAGTAAAGAAATAATAAAAAGGGTACATATAAAATGCCTATACTTTTTAATTATACTTATTTTTTTGCCAATGTCCTTTGATTCTGGGCTCAATAAAACCAGAATTGTAACAAAAAAATACATAAAATAAAAACACAAAAGTAACTTACAAAATTAACAGCCATTTTTTCACAACACGATCTGACCCGCGCACTATACCGTACAGTGTAACAATGCGTGTGCGACGGTCAGCGCGCACTTATATGAGACGCGCGGATTGCGTGTGCGCATAGGGATAAATTATAAACTTAGCTTATGGACGATCTAGGAATCTTTTGGAAAAACCTTTTCCGAATTGGTGATCGTATTTCCTGTGATAGCCTGGCCTGATGATTACAAAATATCTGTGATACTCTTGAGTGATGATGATCACAACATATCTGTGTTGCGTGATGATTATGATATGTCTTCGGTAGGAGTTTTCTGAAAGGCTCAAATAGGTTGATTACGAAGTTTGTAAATCAAGAACGCGGTAAGATATAAGTATCAATCTTTATCAAACAAGGTACACAGGAAGTCTCTTTCTGAATATTTTGTTCCCTGGCGTAAAGCTACAGATGCTGTGTTTCATCCCGCGCTCATGTATCAACTGAGGCTGACAGTGGTGCCTTCAGGGCAGTAACCGATGACAATAACATTCTACACAATTGTCAAAACGGTGCTCTGCTGTATTCAAATTGTTTTAAAGCGGTAAAGCAGTACTTTTCCACTCACATCAACCTGAAATGCTGAATAATATATGTCTCCTTAAAAAACTTTAAAACTACAATATTAATTATTTAAATTTTAATTTTTTTCAATTTTAAAGATTTTAAAAGAGGCTTGAAACATTTTGAGCCATTTGAAAAAGCAGGGTTATTTTTAATTAATTAATAACTTTAGGGATTGTACTCATAAATTTCAACAACTGAAAGAATCTTGAATAAAACCGCTGTTACATACGTTTTGGTTAAGTTCACTCTACATTTTCTACGGAAAGGATGTTTTTTTTTCACAATTTCAGACTTGGTCTCATAGTAAAAGTTATTCATAAATCATCCCTTAATTAAAGATAACCTTTTCTAATAAACATATTTTAATAAAACGTAATTATATACAATGTAATGAAATCCGTAGCCAAAATTAAACAATTTAGGCCGTGGTGTGTCAATAATAAAGACAATTTTGAAAACGAAACTGTGACTAGTAATAGAACAATAGATAAAATATTTGTTGGTAATATAATGGAATGTCCACAAAGACGGTTTTTGTAAAAACTAGTCCAATTAGGAAGCTTATTCGACCTTCTTGGCTCGTCAGAATCGTCAGAATATCCTACCAAACCGTTTGTAGTCGACGGATTCGTATTTTTTCATGAATCTGCTTCACCTATGATGGCCTCACAATACAAAATATTATGGCAAATCAATCTCGAGAAAACTTTCAATGTTCACCTTTTGATGAATTAGGAACATGTGACGAGAAAAAAATTAATGTAAATGTGGATAGTTCCGTGTGGTGCCGGACATAAAGCATAGCACCACCCTTATCTCTTCTCATGGGTATCGTAAAAGGCAACTAAGGGATTCACCAGAAGATGGGCAGCAGCTTCTCTGAGTATTTACCAACCAACTGCGATCGCCAACCCGCCAGCCAAGCGTGGCGATTATGGCATAGGCCAACATGCTTGGGGGAGGCCTGTGTCCAGCAGTGGATGTCTTTCGGCTGAAATGATGAATGATGATGACAATGTGGATAGCTTTAGGAAAAGAGACGGGCCAAAGAAAACATGGATGGATTGTGTGAAAGGAACACTGGGATGACGGCTGATAGAGATGTATGGAAGAAAATATATGCTGCGTCGACCACTAATAAATTGGGATAAGGGCTGGGATAAAAAAAAAAAAAAAACCTTGAGATATTTTGATACGAAATTTTCTTTAGTACATAACTATTTCAGACGGTATATTATTGAATTGACCAAAAACCTGTTGAAAGTCATGGAAATCCGCTGGATGCGGGAAGCGCAGGACCAGTCGTTGTGGCGATGTTTGGGGGAGGCCTATGCCCCTGAAATGATGATATTGAATTTGTTATAATCAACTAGCGGGCAGAAGCCAGTTCTTTTACACGCGTTTAATTCGGTTTATCACAGAAATACATTATAGAGAGCACGTTAAGCTGTCGGTCCCGGTTGCCATACAAACAACAGGCAGTCATTACGGGTAGTCAGAAGCCCAAAAAGTCTGAAAACTGGTCTGACCACCTAATGTCGGTATTACCTAGTAACTGGGTTGCGGGGGTCTGATAGCCGTCGCTCCGTGTAAAATACTGATGTTCAGCCGCATCTGGATAGACTGGAAGCCGACCCCAAGATAATTGGGAAAAGGCGTGGAGGATGATGACAGAAAGACGTAATCACGCATCCCTCGGAAACTGTTTATCTTTCTAGGATAAAAAGTAGCCCAGGTGCTTCTCCAGGTCGCCAGCTACCGCTTTGCCAAATTTAGTTACGATCGGTTCAGAGGTTTAGTCGTAAAAAGGTAACAAACAAATAAACAGACAGACAGACAGACCTACAGATAGACGGATTTATTTTCGCATTATTAATGTTAGTGTAGATTGTCGATACGTCATGAGTAATAGTCCATACATCTTCATCACCACATTGTAGGAAACACTAATGTATTAATGATGAATGATTATGCACAAACAAACAACCTCCTTGTCACCGCATAATTATATGAGTTTTACTTGGCAGGATACCAAAATAGGCAGATGAGAATGATTGTAATATAATAATAGTAGGAAATAGCGAAAGAAAATACATAAATTATATTATTATGATGTATGACTCGTGGACTCACTGGCTTTGTACCACCAGTGCTTGCGTCACAGGGTCGCGTCTTTTACCCAAGTAATACAAAACCATTTAAAGGTAAAATTAAAAGCCAATATACATCCCCACAACGCTCGGTCCTCAGCCTTCCGCATCCAGTCCGAGCGTTGTGGCGCAACTTGGGAGAGGCCTATGTCCAGCAGTGGACTGCGATAGGCTGAGTTGATTGATACATCCCCAAGTTTTACATAAGCTGTTTAATGGCATTCGCAAAGTGTTAAAGTTGTTTATACCACTTTAAGTATTGTGAAAATCTATAGAACAGAACTGGCGGTGTAGCGCATCTGGAATGTTTGCTGAGAACAGGGTGATGATTTTTATGCAGTAATGCGTAAAGAAAGAAAGAAAGAAAGAAAGAAAACTATTTATTTGACACAACTGAGACACATACAAAAGAAAGGATATACATGAACAAGACATAGATATAGTGAATAAGTAACAAAGCGAGGAAAAAGTCATTGACAGTCTTAGATTCTTGGTCTTAGTTCTTGGCTTAGGCTTAGAGCATCATTATGTAAAAATAGCAGAAGGAAGGAACACTGACTCCCAAAATACAGGTTATAACCTAGTTTGGGAGGCAGCGGTTTCAAAGGACAATGTCAGATTGGTGCCCAACATTGTAAGGAAAATGTAAATGTATGATAATAAAGTTATATAGCATTGTAACTGCTGTATTCCGCACTATTTACTTGGCAAGGGATTCTTTTTTTCTTTTTTTATGGTATATGATGGCGAAACGAGCTAAAAGCCCACCTGATGTTAAGCGGTTACCTTTGCCCATAACAACTTTAATACCACCTAGGCTGTTACCTAAATGGTACCGCAAGTCGGTTCGCCAAACTGAGACATGAAGATGGAAAGTCTCATGTGATTGTAATTGGAAAGTCTCATGTGATTGTAATTTCACCGGCACCCGTACCCTTCAGTATAATATAATATTCTAATCTAATCTGAATTTAATTATATTTTATTTTATTGAATTATTTAAATGAAATGTAAATGTAAACTCTTAACTAAAAAAAATAGTAATATATTAATAATCTTCATTAATCAATTAGACAAATAAATAAATGAATTATTATTAAATAAATAAATGAATTATTATTAAATAATTCATTTATTTATTTGTAATTCTAATTCTAATTTTCTTACTGTAGGTAATAATTATAATAATGTGATATGGTTGTATGTGTATGACGTCAAACCTTGCCTTTTTTATTCTTAACGGGCTTGCGTTTGACCGCCACCTCACTAATTTTATATTATTTTGTTTATTTATTTATTAAACATCTTTATAAGGAGGTGTATTTTGACTTTTACTTTTACATTAAAACAATTTTTGTGTTACTTGGGTATCCAACATTTATTTTTATAATCTGTTGATATTAGTTTCTGTCTATGTTTTTGTGCGTGAGATTCGTGAGTGTGAATTGTCCCACGATAGTAAAATATTGCAATGTTTATGTTACTTGCTATGAAACAACTGCAACAGTGTTTATCAACATTACATCGGCTTTTTGTCGTCTAATGCTGGACATAGGCCTCCTGCATAAGCAACATTGAATTACTTTGTGGCATCGACCATATAACCCATAGACGCCTCATAATAGCCGGCCGATGTCTGTCAACACATCTATGAAACACTAATGTAGGTCGCTACTATTTGTCACTTGAAAACTTCAAATAATTTTCGACCACTTATGTCAGCCATCAAAACTGCCGCGTTAGTGATTAGCCAGTAGCCACCTTGGTAGGGTCAATCTGATTGCAGATTGAAAAGTTTCCCACGCCCCCGGCTAAGGGTCGTTAGAGGAACACCGTGGTGGTTTTTAGTCGGTAAAAGTACGACACTGGCTTCGCCTTCCCCGCGCGGTGTGTGTCCATAAGGATTTTCCTCACAAAAACAAAAATAAAAAACAAATTAAAAAAACGATCTCAATTAATTAATATCTCTTATCTTTTTGGGACATTTTTACATAGTCCCAAACTAAGCAGAGCTTGTGCTATGGGTACTAGACAATGGATATAATACTTATATACAATTTTTTTGTAAATACATAATTATAATACATACACCCAGACCAACACAAACACTTATTTTCATCACACAAATATTTGTGTCCTGTGGGAATCGAACGCACGACCTCGTTATCAGCAGTCCGACACTCAAACCACTAGACCACAGAGGTCGTCAATTCTCGTGATTCTGAAAAAACTAGTTTCTCAAATTGCGTTAGCAAAAAGTTACGTTGTATAATAGAATAAACGCAAGTCCTGATTGTAGTTTGTTCAGTATATTTAGGATAATTGGTTGGTATGGTTTTTATACCATGTTATATTTTAACCATTAATTTTATCAACTCAGCCTATCGCAGTCCACTGCTGGACATAGGCCTCTTCCAAGTTTCGCCACAACACTTGGTTCTCTGCCTTCCGCATGCAGTTCCCCCAGCCTCCTTCTTCAGATCATCTGTACACCTGGCCGTTTATTTTCTTTTTCAAAATTCATTTTGGGTACTAAGGATATACACGCTGAAATTTGTATCGCTTATTTACCGAAAAGGGGTCATTGTACTCATCATCTCAAAAAAAATCTGTTGGTCCCTACATTTTATTGATTTAAGTGAACACGTGTAGGGACCAACTGATTTTTTTTTTGCGATTTCAGGGTTGGTCCCGTAGTAAAAGTTGTTCATAATGATGAGTACAATGACCCCTTTTCGGGAATTAAGCGACTCAAATTTCAGCATGTATAAGTATATCAGAGGATCCTGAGTAGGTTCTTCAGGTATATGCAGGTATATCCTACAGCTATCCAGCAACCAACTCGGGAACATACTGATGCCTAAAAACCATGTAATTTTGTGATTTTGATAAAAATACATATTATCAGATAGTATTCATAATATTTCCGCATCCAACAGATACCCGCGACCTTCACCAGGTCGTCGGTCCACCTTGTCTACCCACGCTGCGCCTTCCAGTACGCGGTCGCTACTCCAGAACTTTACTGCCCCATCGGCCATCCATTCTGCGAGCAATGTGCCCCGCCCACTGCCACTTTCCACGGTATGGATGGATGCGGAAAGCGCAGCACCGGTCGTTGTGGCGATACTTGGGGGAAGCCCATGTCCAGCAGTGGACGTTTTTCGGCTGAAATTATGATGATTATTCATAATATTCTAATTGGGGTGTGCGAGGTCTTGCGTTCATTATGTTACATTTTGTATGTATACAATTTCATTTACTTACTAATGCTCGTATGACATAATATGATGTCATTGACCTCTAGCTGTATTGTCAAAATAAACTCCATATTTATTTATTTTCTAGACAGCTATGGAAATTACGTAAATACGACAGTTTTGACGAATAAACAAATAATGGAGGATAATAAGCCGTCGACTCTAGGTATTCCATTGTTCCCCTTATAATGGAGAAGTCAAAAGACGGGTATTTTCACGGTTGTTTCCTATGGAGCAAGTAGAGTTAATAGTACGGTCGACCGCACGTCGGTGGTAACACCTTGACATTAGCAGCATCTTTATTTCGTAAGCAGTAAGGGCGGTTTTCGAATTGAAGTGTTACCACTGCCATGCAGTAGACTATACAAAGTATCTACAAAAGGGCCTCATTAGTTTAACAATAGACCGTTGGAATTTTGCTTCAGTTTTACGTGCCTGTGGGATAGTTGTGTAACGAACTAATAATGGCAATAGCTTTCATTTTGAAAATCAAATTCAAAACTCAATATATTTTATTTATCAAACATAGGTATGATTGTAGATAGAAAAAATGCCAAAAGTAGCTGTTTTTCGTAATTTTAGGGTTCCGTACCCGAAGGGTGCCATAGGGGACCCTATTTATTTATTATATTCTTTATTGTACATTACACCAAACGAAAACAAAGACAATAGTTTACAGAAAGATTAAGTAAGTACAATGGGCGGTCTTATCGCACAAGGCAATCTCTTCCAGACAACCTTTGGATGGACTAGAAGAATGGGAACCGATCGTGGGTAGGTACACAACAGCTATTACTCTCGCTACGCTGTCCGTCCGTCCGTCCGTCCTCTGTCTGTCACAGAGCTGTATCTTTTGAACGGTTATAAGTAACTGGTTTAAATTTTCTCAGAATATGTGTTGCTATGAGGGGGTGTCACGACAAATACTAAAAACAAAAAAAAGTCTAAATCCAAAGGGGGGGTCCCCATACAACAAACCTCAATTGAAAAAACATGAATTTTTTTCAACGTTTTTGTTCCTGCTCTATAATACATACCAGCGTCAACCTTGGTCTTTTTATAGTGAATATTATGTAGTTTAGCAAAAAATACTAAAAATAGGACAAATATAGACATATGTGGTGGTACCAAAGACATTTCTATACTTACGTCAGTATAATACCTTTATGGGTGGTACCTGCGTAAGAAACAGATACAAAGATTCATATTTCGCGCACTGTGCGTTGATGTCTTTTGATGTACTCTCGTAAATTAAATCAGTTTCTATGGGGTATCAGGTCGATGGATGGTACGGAACCCTTACTGCGCGAGTCCAACTCGCACTTGGCCGGGTTTTTCTATCTACAACTACAGCGAATTATAATTTACAGACTTAATAGTTTCTGATTAAACTACAGTACCTGTACTTCAATCGTTAAAAACGAATTTTCGATAAATGATGTATGCAGCGAGTAATATTTTCACTTGGCTGCTACATTCCCCTTAAGCATACGGAATTTAATTATTGGCCCATACTTATTTAAGCAGAAAAGTCCATGTATTTGGGTAAACTGTTGTAAGTACTCGTCCCTATTGCAGTGATAAAGTTTTTCCCGGAAATAACATTGCAAGTCATTATTTCTTTGAACCTCCTGAGTATTGACTCACAAATAAGAGGTGAGGAGTTAATATTTTTACTTATTTTGTGGTTATAGGTACCGGTTACCTTGTTCCTGTAAATAAGAGGTGGACTGTGGTTTCAGAGGATTTGCGTCATTGCGCGAGGATTGGTTTGACCTGTATCAATCAGGATTACCAAGGATTCTAAAAAGGGAAGATATTGACTCATACGCTTGCTGTGTGGTCTTCGTGTTACAAACACAGACATATTAAAAAATATAGACAAAGTGCTGTGAACAATCATAGTGAATCCAAAAAAAAATCTCTTTCGTGTACAACCAGCGCTCACGCATATACCATGCACCTGCTGGATATTTACTTTTGCGATGCTTACTGGACGATAGTACAGTGTAGTATAGTATAACGGGCTGGTTTCCGCAACTCCACATCCAAGCGTGTATTTGCGTACGGGTGGGAACTTACTCGATCCACCCCAACTCCTCGAAAAAGGCCAGCAACGCCTTGGTGTTGCTGGTGATCTCTCTGAGGGTACCTGGGTTACCGAAGTACTTGGCCCTGTATGTGGCGACCTCAGGGCAGTCTAGAAGCACATGGGCTGCTGTCTCGTCTTCCACCATGCAGGCTCTGCACAGTGGGCTGTCCGTAACACCTATGACTGTTAAAGGACATGTGGCCAGTTATAGAAGCTGTGACTGTACGCAGCTGTTGTTTTGACAATCGGAGGGCCTGTTTCGTGAACCGGCCGTCGATTGTGGGAAGTGCCTCCTTGGTCTGCCTGTACTCACCATGGTCTTTCCATATTTTGTAGTGTTTGTCCTTGGTGCGTTTCCTTACCAAGTTGCGTAAGTATCCAAAGAGAAGTGGCACTATGGGTTCAGGTCCCACGACTACCATACTCGATCCCCTTCTGGCCAGTTCATCCGCTGCATCATTGCCTCGGGAACTGCTGTTTCCTTTGATCCATTGAATGGTTATGTTATTGGGATTACCTTCCTGGTTGAGTCGTTGTCCTTTACTGGAATGGTTTATGCCGCGACATGTGTACTGAGAGGGGTTGGCTTCACTAAATTGTTCGCTGCACTTCGTCTTTATTTTTACCATGTCTGTGGTTTCAAAAGAATAATTTAAAATTGAGAAACGGAATTCGTTATTGGAATATATTTGGCATTGATGAAATATGCATTTGTTTGAATCATTTTAGTATTTTCGCCTGGGTGGATGACGTTTATCGCGCATCCCTCGGGAACTGTTCATCTTCCCGGGATAAAAAGTATCCTATATGTTAATCTGGTATGTCAAATTTCATCCAAATCTGTTCAGCCCTTACAGCATGATTGAGTAACAAACGACCAAACATCTTCACAAATTTTCACATTTATAATATTAGTAAGATTGGGATCCCAACAATAAATAATCTGCGTTAAAGCTCGATAATCGAAGTTTAACTTGAACATTTCAAGTGGTATAAACTAGTCAAAATAAAAATCTCTTATTTGGGACCCCAGAGTCCTAACTAAATTAATTTGTAAATAAGTCTGCCTCGTTGGTCTAGTGATTACAAGAGCGACTGCTAAGTGTACAGGGTCCTGGGTTCGATTACCAAGTCGGTCAGTGTATGTGTGTGTGTGTTTTGAGTTTTTTTATCAGAAAATTTTCAGTGGCGGCCCGGAGTCTGGATTAGTGCCTGGTTAATGGCAATAGGCTCACCCCTACCTCTGCCTACCCCTTCAGGGAATACAGGCGTGGTGCTATGTATATGTCATTACTGAAACAATACTAGTTATTTAAGTTTTGTTTGTAAGCAACAAAAACGTAATGGAAGAACAAAACCTTTTTGCTCCAAGATTGCAAATACGCCTTATGCTTTGCTCCGGTTTTATAAATTATGTAAAAACGTCTATTTCCAATCAGCAGAATGCGTAAAAATGTGTATCAACGCTCTATCTGACCGTACAAGTATGCAAATATTGGAGCACGTGGTATTGGTAATAGTTTCTGTAATAAACAACTTATTAATTATTTTTTGTATCTACGCATTAACATCTAGATGAAGTCTTTAAATAAACAAGGTGGGGACATTTGTATTAATTTACATTCATGGAAGGCTGTGACTAAGGATGTAAAGAATTCGTAAGAAGTATTTTTACTTATTTTTCTGAATCAGAGGAAATATTTTTCCTTGAAAAGTTGAAACATACACAATAATTATGTGAGAAGGAACGATTTTTTGTGTTGTCTAAAGCTTGCTCCATACTCTCGGGCGAGAACCTGAGACATCATTGTACATTTTACGTTTTTAAACCAATTATTTTTATGATTATTTAATCACGGCGAATTGTGCGAAGTCGCAGGGCACAGATTGTAAGTACATATAGAATATATAAAGAGGTTTTTTTTTTTTTTTTTTTTTTTTTATTATAGGATTTCGAAACGAGCTAAAGGCCCACCTGATGTTAAGCGGTTACCTTTGCCCATGACAACTTCAATACCACCTAGGCTGTTGCCTAAATGGTACCGCAAGTCGGATATAGGTAATATAATATTATTTTGCAAGAGATATTTACTTTTGTAACAACCCTTGCATATTTTTAGCTACTAGGTAGTAGGTAGTCGCCTGTCGGAAGCCGCCAAAAAAAACATTTTCTCCCACTTGCTCGGAAATTGATTCATTATTAAAAAAAAAATACAACAATCGGCTCTTTTCCGTACGCAACGAAATAACAGGCCGGTATTATCCAACAGGACAATAATAGAAAATGCTGGACACTTTTTATTTTTTAAATTATGCTACCGAGGTTTTTAAGTACACTGTAAGGTTCTCACAACGTAAATTCCTCCCGAACGAAATTACAGTATCTAAACTGAATGCAGGTTGACACTTGTCTTGCAAGTTCAGCCAAACACAACGGCCGGTTTTTTAACCGACCAATGCGCGGCTTGCCCTATCACGCGATGTGTGTACTATGCCTTAAGTTATTATAGTGACCGCCACCCGACCGAACAATAGAGGCAGTACACCACGCAGTACACTAGAAGCACTCTCGTCGCGAGCGCGTATTACACCACCTGATCGGCTGTGTTCACAAGAAACTTTTATAACGTGTATACACACTTACATAAATTAGGTATTTTTAGGTACAAAATATTTATCATTATACAGGCTGAATGCGCATTTTTTTTTTAAACATTGAAAATAGAACAAGAACCGCGCGCGGGCGAATTGGCGCGAATGAAAATTAGATACTTTTGAATTAATTTGTGTATTGTTTCCTCGCAAATGAGAGAAAAGTACTATACAAGTCTCGGCCAAAATAGCAATTAACAGCCTCGTTTAGTTCAAGATCACTTGGGAAGTACTCGGCTTCGCACCGTACTTCAAATATCACTCGGCCGGACATGTTTGTAAGAATTGCCTCCATAGAACATAATTAAAATAAAATTTAAAGTAAAGCCTGATTAGCATCAGTTAGTGATTCAGTTTTTTTAGAACCTAAAATGCATAGGGATTTCCTACGTGCAATGAGCGAGGTTGAATCATTCTAATTGTATTGTATGCATATTAAATCCGGGTAGGGATTTATGGCTGTAGAGTGTAGTGGTAGTGTTTTTTCCCTTTTATATGGAAACGAAAGTGAGCAATGGTGTCTCATCCATGTGATTGTTTCATTTCGCGTAAGATATAAAAGCACGGAATAAAAAAAAACTAGTAGTCCCATGTGTAAAAGTATACTTACGTTCGAGTGTCGGACTGCTGATCACGAGGTCGTGGGTGCGATTCCCACAGGACACAAATTTTTGTGTTGAGCATGAGTGTTTGTGTTGGTCTGGGTGTTTCTTATGTATTATAAGTATATGTATTTACAAAAAAAAAGTATTTAAGTATTATATCCATTGTCTATAATTTGGGACTACATGGTGATGTGTAAAAAAAAAATCCCAAAATATTTATTTATTTATTATTATTTTCTTGTCGTGGGCGCGTTGACAGGTACATGCTTAAACACCCAGTAGACAATTGTACGGCGGCGGAAATCGAACACACGACACACAGAGTAGTAGCCAATCTTTCAACCACTGTGCCATCGAGCCGTCTTTAATTTCCGTAGACACCAAATATTAGATATTCTGTGCCAAATAAATCCAAATAAAACCGACCAAGAGCATGTCGGGCCATGCTCAGTATTATAGGGTTCCTTAAGTAGGTCTAATTACAAACGAATCAAATCGAATATTAATCATTGCTATTTTAGTTTTTGCAAACAGCGCCACCTAGCCCTAAATTTAAGAAGCTAAATTGTAGAAGTATGTCATATCAATATAACACAAAGTTTCTTTTTGTGATTTTTTTAAATAGAAAGTAACTAAAAGAGCATTATTTGCTAAGATCATTTTTCTCTAAGGTCAATGACCTATGAACTAGGACGTCTTAAGTATTTTTCAGTTTTCTCACTATTACTCAAAAATTTATTACCACATTATACTCGAAATAATTTTAAAAGAGAGTTTTTATAAAGGTCAATCAATCAATCAATGTGGAAGACTATAAGTTTCTACGTTGCATAGTTTAGAAATGGCAGGGGGGGGACACATTGCAAGCCACTTTGGCGGGCTATATTTCACATA
Organism: Asteroscopus sphinx; assembly: GCA_949699075.1. Classification (NCBI taxonomy): domain Eukaryota; kingdom Metazoa; phylum Arthropoda; class Insecta; order Lepidoptera; family Noctuidae; genus Asteroscopus; species Asteroscopus sphinx. Next base: position 2,793,284 of record OX453006.1, read on the forward strand.
TAGTACACCTGATAAAAAAGTGATGTATGAAACATTACCTTTATTTTAGTAGACCTATTCAATGATACCCCACACGAGGGGGTGCAGCGAAAAAAATGTTTTCATCCCCATTTCACATGCATGTATGTGGCGTCCGCCACCCCTAAAATACGTAAAAACTATTTTTTTATTCTTTTAAAATTGAGATCTATACACAGACTATTTTTTTTACAAAATTTCATTTACTTATGTTTATAACTGTAGAAGTTATTAAGCTGTAAAGGATTAGGACAGACGGACAGACGGACATACGGACAGACGGACAGACGGACGGACATGACGAAACTATAAGGGTTCCTTGTAGGACTACGGAACCCTAAAAAGAATCATCAAAATCGGACCACTCTGTAAAAAGTTATGCGTAGTCATACACAAAAAAAAAAAAAATACGCGTCGAATTGAGAACCTCCTCCTTTTTTCGTCGGTTAAAAACTGAAATAGCCATGATTAATATTCGATTTGATTCGTTTGTAATGACACCTACTTAAGGAACCCTGTAATACTGAGCATGGCCCGACATACTCTTGGCCGGTTTTTTTCTAACGCGCAACGACGCTATACAATGTGTAATTGAAATAACTGAAAACCTCTTTAGGGGTCATTGTATTCATCAGTATGAACAATTTTTACTACGGGACCAAACCTGAAATCGAAAAAAAAAACCAGCTATCCCTAATATTTGCGTTCACATATACAAATCGAAAAAATTTAGGGATCAGCTGATTTTTTTTTCACTATGTGAGTGTTGGTCTCATAGTAAAATTTGTTCATACCATAGAGGAAATGAATCAAGTATTCCGTGGTTCATACTGATGAGTACAATGACCCCTTAATAGGTTTTCAGTTATTTTAATAACACGTTATATAGAAGCTTCGCTTCAAAAGTTAGTATGAAAACCACAGAAATCTAAATAGACAATATTTAGATTTCTGTGATGAAAACCCAATAAGTATGGTTGACCGCACGTCAGTGGTGACAGTTTTCAATTCAATTCAATATATTTATTTGCTAGAATATGGTACATAACTAGGTGTTACAAAATTTTCGTGTTCTAACATATCCTGTCACGTATGACGTGCAAACATATTTGGGGTGCATAATAGACATTTTAAAAATAACTAAAAATAACAAAATGTCATTAGGTACATAATCAGGCTAACATAATGGAACATGTTTGACATTGGCAGCGTCTTTATTTTGTAAGCAGCTTTCTAATTCAAGTGTTACGACTGTCATGCAGTCGACTGTACGTAAATGGTTGTCGTTGTCGTTTCTATTGACTGAATTTCAGCCACAGAAAAAAAAACAAATTGACGTAGTGCTATGCTCCTTCGTGTACATACCATGCACCTGAAGGATATTTGCTTACTGGCCGATGCCGCGACGTGTGTATGTGTACTGAGAGGAGTGAGCACGGTTTGAGGTGCATATGGCTGCGTGAGCGCTGGTTGTACACGAAGATGCATGTTTTTTTTTGGCTTCACTAGATTGTTCGCAGCACTTCCTCTATAATTTTTACTATGTCTGTGGTTTCAGCAAACACAACAGAACAAAACAGTCCTTTCCCGTTACATTTCTGATAATAAATCTTTTTTAAATTCCACTGAATACATTTCGAATCACGTTCCAAGATAATCTAAATAGTGTGATGCTATCAAACTCCCGCGCATCGCATGCTAAAATTTTATAAGAAGAAATGGACACCTTATACAACTATCATACTAGGTATGAAATGGATTTAACAGTTACAGCTTTAGGGATTCCTCGCTTTGCAAAAGTGCTATGAATCATCTCAGTGTTCATTTATTAATAAATAAATACATATTTGGAACATTTTTACACAGCACCATCTAGTCCCAAACTAAGCAGAGCTTGTACTATGGGTACTAGACACTGAATATTGTAACGTTGTTACGTTATTTTTAGTACTTTTAATTTAAAATCATTATTATTAACCTTTTATCTTTATTATTTCATTCATTTTAAAACCAAATGCTTAACGGCCATTAGATTCGCGCGCGGCCTCGAGTCACGAGCGCACGCACACAGCGATATTTGTTATCGCCTAGCTCGGGCTTGAGTTAATTCTATACGTTCGTTCGTCCTGCACCGGCACACCGACTTTTGCCACCGTGGGGGGTGCACGTTTACGGCACCTCGTTATTAGGTGCCGTGACTTCAATCGTGTGCCCTCCACATCATTGGCATCGGTTCGGTTGTCGCCTGTTTAGTAGGCACTTAATGTGTAATTGTTTTAAATCCCCATATTGGGTAAGTGCTGAACAAGTATAACTTTTATTTTGTATTTCAGGTAGTTTATCAATAACGATTTTTCTGTTTAAATTTTAACTTGACCTTTGAGCCTTCTGCTATATTTTTATATTATTAACTTTTCTTTCCCATTTGTTTTAATTTAAATTCATTCAGTGCTTCTCACATTCCATGTAAACTCCGTTCTGATTGTGACAATCACACACCACCATCACTATCGCAATTGTACTCTCGCTTTGCTTATGCTTCCGGTGATCGCAATCAGAGGAGACGCTTGTGATCACGCCACTCACACTGGACATTATTCCAGGGTGCTACGCTGTAGCTAACCATCATCATCATCATGCTGCGTGGTAGCTGCCCGGCTACATTTTAGCGGCGCTCCACGCGGCCTACCTACGCGCGGCCGTTCGCCGGCCCGGTGACGACCACCTGTCACCATCTCCTGGCGTGATCCAGCCGGCCCATCGACACCTCGGGCTCACCATCTCGGCGGTCTCCACCACTGCGGAGCTGAGCCAGGAGAGTACATGCGCTACCCTCCTTACAAAGTGAAAACATAGTGACGGGTCTTCTACCTACCCACGACCTTCTAATTTAATAAATGTGTATCAAGTTTTATATGGTTTTAATGTATTACTTATTTAACCAACCATTGGCATAAACTCAAATACGTATCAATATAATATTTACCTATATACTTTTTTGTGTTGTAAATACATACTTATAATACACAAGAAACACCCAGACCAACACAAACACTTATGTTTATCACACAAATATTTGTGTCCTGCGGGACTCGAACCCACAACCAAATGCGACACAAATAAATCATTTTTAACTTTTCTTTCTTAACAATTTTTCTGACTTATTAAAATCATAAAATAACATTCCATTCTCAGTAGCAGCCCGGAGTCTGGATTTGTGCCCGTTCAATGGAAATAGGCTCGCCCCCTATTATGTTATGTTATAACATAACTGGCGAAATGTGGGTGTACTATTACACCTCTGCCTACCCCTTCGGGGAAATACAGGCGTGATGTTATGTGTGTTATGTTATCTTAAAATCACATCACACCTTTATTTCCCTGAAGAGGTAGGCACTAGGCAGAGACTTGTCTAATTTACACCCGCATTTCGTCAGTTATGTTATAACTTATAAGACCCATGTAATAGGAGGCGAGCCTATTGCCGTCCTAATTTTTACGTATTAATTACTTCCTAATTAGGACGTTTTTGAGTCTTCAGATTGCGAGCTCAGTAGCATATCTGTACTTTTAAATATCAACCGGGCCCAACCCGCACCACTGAAATTTCGAATTCATGTGTGGATCAGAAATTTGATTATCACATGCTTTAACGGTGAAGGACAACATCGTGAGGAAACCTGCACACCTGATAGTGCTCCATACAGTTTTCGATGGTGTGTGTAGTCTGCTTACCTTAGGCCAGCGTGGTTATCAGGCCTTAACCGTCTCATTCTGAGAAGAGGCCCTTGCCCTTTAGTGGGACAGTAATGGGCTGATGAATGAATTAAATAAATGATAGGAAAGTTGTGGTTCTAAAGCTAAAATAAAATAAATAAAATATGAGAAAACAATTTTGTGGCGCAATTTGGGAGAGGCCTATGTCCAGCAGTGGACTGCGATAGGCTGAGTTGATTGATTGATTGATTGATTGATGAGAAAACATCGTCTTACTCTTTCCAGCGCTACAAAAGCTGCAGGAGCAAGAGCTAAAATAACAGCGAAATAAAACTACAATCACATTGAAATCTTTATTAGAATCATAAATTAAAAATAAATACGATTTTTGTCTTTTTAAGACATTACTATCACACTTATTCACACAATTATGGCAATCTTAATTTTTACAGTATCGAGGAGGCTAATTCTTGTAATCTTAAATGTACAAAATATAGTTCCAATTTAATCTCAACGTTATAATTGTCAATCTCATGACAGTTAACGTTCCTGTTTGACGTTTATTTTTAACTAGATCGGAGCAATTTTTTGAGCATTTTAAATTACGAGAATAAGCCCCCAGGTATCCCAATTTTATAGGTACCTTTTCTGAAGAATAGAATATGGGTGACGGTCCAGAATTGATTTTTTTTTGCTATACAATCCTTTTTTGTGGGTCCGTTTATAGGCCAAAGTATGTAGTAAGTAGCTTCTTTCATCGTAGGGTCAAACACATACATAGATACCTAGATCTGGAACCAACTAATGTAGGCCATACAAATAGGTATTTGTTATATTAAGGGGAATCGAACCCACTTCACGTAGATCAGAAGCGAATTGCTCAGCCAGGAGACTTCCTAGGTCTTATGCTTCCTAGGTCGGCATTGTGATTTGTGGTGGACGCTACCAGGGTGTTTACTAGCCTGTATACTGTATAGCCAGTATCAGTAATTGTCAAACTCGCTCAAGGCACTGTTTAGTATGAGTGTGACACTTATATAATTTTCCAACGAATGTGACGACTTTCATCAAAACTTACATTCATAAATCAGTAGCGCCCCTGGCAGATATTACGAGGATCTACTGATTTACAACGTGTTATTGAAATAACTGAAAACCTCTTAAGGGGTCATTGTACTCATCAGTATGAACAACTTTTACTATGGGACCAACCATGTAATAATGAAAAAATCATAGCCGTTTCCTATATTTGTGTTCACATAAATTGAAAAAATGTAGGAATAAGCTCTTTTTTTTCGCGATTTCAGTGTTGGTCGCATAGTAAAAGTTGTTATTACTGATGAGTACGATGACCCCAGGTTTTCCGTTATTTCAATAACACATTTGTATGAATGAAAGTTAACGAATTCGTTGGAATTATGCAATATGGTCAAACTGGTATTATTCACTCTGATCACTTCTGCACATAGGGTTGGAAAAAAGACCTTTGTGTATGCACACGTATTCTAAGGGTTAACATTTCACCTTCATGGGGGTGACTAGGTAGCTTTTTTTTTCGTCAGTAGTGACTGACATTTTAATAATCACTGCTTATTAAACAGTCTGCTGAAATTCAAAATAATCACTGCTTCCTACAGGTTTTTTTTTCGTCAGTAGTGACTGACATTCTAAATAACCACTGCTTATTAAACAGTCTGCTGAAATTCAAAATAATCAATGCTTCCTACAGGTTTTTTTTTCGTCAGTAGTGACTGACATTCTAAATAACCGCTGCTTATTAAACAGTCTGCTGAAATTCAATATAATCACTGCTTCCTACAGGTTTTTTTTTCGTCAGTAGTGACTGACATTCTAAATAATCACTGCTTACTAAACAGTCTGCTGAAATTCAAAATAAGCACTGCTTCCTACAGGTTTTTTTTCGTTAGTAGTGACTGACATTCCAAATAATCACTGGTTACTAAACAGTCTGCTGAAATTCAACTTAATCACTGCATAATAAACTTCGCACCTATTGTTATTTTAAAATCAAGCCTTGGCGTATTCTGTTACTCTAGGCTTGGCACATACTCAAACTCTTCTAAAGTTAAAATTAAGTGACCAGCTCCTTGAAAATTTACTCTAATGTTTAAATGTGAAACTTCAGATTATTTAGCTTTTTGTTTTCATAGCCAATCTACTTTTTTGATCTTACGCCAGTGAGTGACGTTGAGAAGAATTTAGGATATTTTTATTAGTTAGCCTCTGGAACAGCTAGTTTCAACAATAATAGGTGCAACATCATAATCTCTTGTAATCTTAGCAGATATTAAGTGTTCAGCATGAAGATCTCAGTTCTTGAAGTGATTGATTTGGAAGTTGATGCCCAATGCTGCCGGGTCTACGCCTGCAATGGCAGTGGCTATGGGTCTGGCGAGAGCTACGCCGTCTCTAGACACAGCTGTAGCCAACGGTCTGGAAGCTGCTAGACCATGCTCACCAATGACAGCAAGACCTGGAAATATAATAAATATAAATTTAGTTAAGCTTAGAATATATTTTTTACTTTGAAAGTGTTATAAAACCGATCGTAGATCGAATTCGGCCATAAATACCAGGCCCCTCAGAAAGTATTGCGAAAAAAAGTTTTTATATATGGGAGACTGGCCAGTTATAATGTTTTTCGAAAATATGATTATTTATAAGTAAAAATAAGTAAGTTCCAATTTCAAAATTTCCCTCCACATTTTTTGCGAGTTAATTCAAAGTATTGTGTCTCACTGAAATATGGATCTGCGCCGGGAACATTTTAGAGCTATGATTTTATACGATTTCAAGTGTCGCCTGAAACCGGATGAATCGTACGATAGACTTCAAATGGCATTCATGGATGAAGGCCCTTCCAAGGCAACCGTGTATCGTTGGTATAACGAATTCAAGCGCGGTCGACCAACTTTGGGGGATGACGAAAGAAGCGGTCGCCCTTTGACGGCTGTTACCGAAGAAAACGTGCTAGCAGTGAAAAATTTAATCCAAGACAATAGGCGAATTACATATCAAGAGATTCAACACATATTGAAGATTGGATCGGGAAGCGTTCACGAGATTCTACACAGCCATCTTCGCGTGAGGAGGATAGTATCACGCTGGGTGCCGCACAACCTCACCGATGCTCAGAAGCAGGCCCGGTTGGAATGGTGCCGTGATATGCTTAACAAATTTGAAGCAGGCTCGTCTCGGCGTGTTTACGACATCGTTACAGGTGATGAGTCCTGGATTTATCAATACGACCCAGAAACCAAGCGCCAGTCGACTGTTTGGGTGTTTCAAAATGAGCCAACGCCTACCAAAGTGAAGCGATCTAGAAGCGGGGGTAAGATTTTGATCGCTAGCTTTTTTAATTTGACTGGCCACTTGGTATCAATTCCCTTACGGGATCAAAGAAGCATTAATCCCGAATGGTATACTACCAAATGTTTGCCAGAAGTTTTCTCTGTTATAAGCAACAAGCGACCAAACACAGGGCTCCGCGGGCTACTGCTCCACCACGACAATGCACCTGCGCACACCGCACTCAAAACGAGGGACTTCCTGGACAGCACGCCAGTCAAACTCCTGGGTCACCCTCCTTACAGCCCTGATCTAGCACCGTGTGACTTCTTTTTATTCCCAAAAATAAAAAATCAGCTCAAAGGGATACAATTTTCGTCGCCGGAAGATGCGCTGGCTGCGTTCGAGCAGGCTGTAAACGAGGTGTCTGCGGCGGACTGGAAAAAGTGTTTTGAAAACTGGTTTAGGCGCATGAATCTTTGTATAGAGGCTGGTGGAAAGTACTTTGAAAAGATTTGATAAAAATATATGTACGTATAGAACAATTTTTTTTAGTTTCGCAAAACTTTCTGAGTGTCCCACGTATATTATAACCTATTGAATTCAATATCCAAAGCTATTATAATTAAGCCTACGATCTCAGGGAGCATGAATTGAGTTATTAGGCTATTTATTATCAACAGAGTTTTAGAGTAAAAAATAATAGTAAAACTAGTCGTGAAGCGACATCTGACGACGGAAAACAACATTGCTAAGTCTAATATACGACTTGTAATGCCATCTATGTGACTACATGCAGCAACTACATAGTTTCTTATATTTTCCGTTGGCAGCACTGGTACTTTGTAGGAATTTGTTGAATGATCATTTTGATTGATAACACTTACCAACAGAATAACTTCTTAGGTTTTCGCGATCACTACACATTATAATAAAACAAAGTTTAACCGGATTAAATCGCGTATATTATTTAAATTGGTTTCCCTGACGTTTCGAAAGCTTTGCAGCATTTCGTGGTCGCAGGTAGACTAAGATGACAATCGTCTTTACAGATATTTCAAAAAAAAATATTTTAATCTACCGTACAATATTTATTAATTAAAATGAACGCAGTAATCACTCACAATATAATTATCTTTTACAGTGTTGCGTGCTGTTTGGGACTTGATTATTTTTAGGACTGGGTAAACTGACTGCCAACCATCTTCTCTATTAAAATTAGGATGATAATAATCAAGTCCCAAACAGCACGCAACACTGTAAAAGATAATTATATTGTGAGTGATTACTGTGTGCATTTTAATTAATAAATATTGTACGGTAGATTAAAATATTTTTTTAGAAATATCTGTAAAGACGATTGTCATCTTAGTCTACCTGCGACCACGAAATGCTGCAAAGCTTTCGAAACGTCAGGGAAACCAATTTAAATAATATACGCGATTTAATCCGGTTAAACTTTGTTTTATTACTTACCAATAGGTTTCGCTTCAGCGATGGTGCCTTTTTCTAAGAAACCTGCATCATCGGAACTTTCGTCACTTGAAGCGTCGATGCCAACACCCTCTTCGGCAACCTGAATAGAACGAATATCACCATTATATTACCATAGGTAGGTACTCATTTTTAAATTAGCTACCAATGAATGTGTATTCAGTTGCCCTCAGTGGCTTTAATTAATCATACGTTCACAGTGAATAACGGGACTCTTATTTAATTAATGGCCAAGACGTAGCGCTTTGATCACTACGCTTAGTTACTATAGTATTATATTACCTGTGGTTTAGTCATAAGTGGCTATCTCGAATAATTTGTTATCATTGGTGTTGATTTTCTTGTTCACCAGATTAATTTAAACTATTCATATATTTTTGTAACATTGAAAACAGGAAAGAGATAGCACGAATTTTAGAACTGTCACATTAGTTTACGTATGTTTTCGTATTTTTAAACGGCATCTTCCGAGATCACGACTAAACTTGTATTAACTTTACAGCACTAAAGTTGTTGCCATCCCCTTTGCTGTATCTACTATTAATGAGTGTTCTCTTGTTCATAAATAAGTTTATTTGTGAACAAGAGAACAACATTACTTCTATATTTTAGTACAAAACTTACATAATCATCATCATCATCATCCTCTTCATCTGTGGCCCTCAACGTGGCATTCTTCCCAAATAACACATCAACATCATCAAGTTCTTCTATCAGCTTAATGATGTTTGAAGCAGCTTCACCCAAGGATGCTAACTGAGTCTTGTACCTAACCTTTTCATTAGTACCCAAGGACCCAGTCTTGCGACCAATATTATGCAACCTCAAAAGATTTGTTGAGAGAGTTCTAAGTTTCTGTAAATTCGCTGCCATGACTTTAGCAAGAAGGTTCTCATCGCTATTTTTGACAATGTTTTCGCTGCTGATATTTTCTTCTGTGACAATTTTTTCGCCTGTGATTCTGCCTAAGTTGTCTTTTTTGATTTCCAAGTACTGGCCTTTCGCTCCTCCGTAGAACGGTATGTATTGGACGGATGCCCTATAAAGGTGAAAAACTATGGGTAACATTTCATGTGATGATATTTGCAGAAAGAAATATTCGCACGAGCAGGATTTGAATCTGTAACTTCTGGTTCAGTATCCCAGTTGCTTTTTACCGTCAAGCTACCATTAACTTTGCTTGTGGTATCGAATTTAACTTCCACGTTGAATCCGCCGACGGTAACAGTTTACTGAGAAACAGTGCGTTCCTCAACCATGCGTCAGTCTTTGAAGAATTACCATTACCTTTTATTTTGCTTTCCCAATCTGGGTAACATTTTTCATGTGCTGTGTTGTGTGTTTGTGTTATGACTATTTCTAAGTCTGAGATAAAAAAAATATTGGAATAATAATATAATCATTAATTATATTATGGGTGTAGAGGAAACAGCTCCATAGTAGATAATGCGTGAGCGTAACAGTTATAAATTTATTTTCGTATACAGACAAACTAAGCGAACAGTGACCTATCACAAGAATGTTTGCATTATTTTATATGCTTGAACTTTATTATTCATACACAACTCGTAAATAATTCCTCTGTTAAGTGGTCTATGTTAGAATCGATTTTTATTTATTGATCTTTATAATGCAATCTAAATTGAACTGTCAAGTTTTGTTCCAGATTAATAACGGCATGTATATTAAAATTTTATCAAGAAAGATCTATCTTAAATAATCATATCATCAAAATATATTATATTATTTATTTTCTGTCATTCAATAATAGCATAATTCAATCGACCATGACATTACTAGAATTTTTTCAAGAAGATAAATAAAATAAACATGTTTTAACATAAAATTAACATTTATTGTATTGTCGCCTTTTGCATCAATCTAATATTATTCAAAATTACATTCAATCCGGAAATCAATTTCAAGTTATCAGTCAAAATTAATTTCCGAAACTACAACCACATTTAATTATTATTCTAAATTTATAGTTAGTTTACTATGATCATTGATTTACATATTCGTAAAGATAAAGGTCTGATTGTGCATGGGCTATGCCACCAGGGCCAGCCACGGCAGTCGCTATAGGTGCATGGAATATAGTCCCACTCTGGTTCTTCGCAATAACGACTTGGGATATAGGATTCGCAAAAGCTGACCCTTTAGAACTCAAAGCATGAGCTATTGGTTTTATAAACAGCATGAATGTCGTATCCTCCAGTTTCAAGGGCTCTTCTTGAAAATTCACGCCATTGTATGTGTAAAGCTCTGATCGCTTCGTGTGTCTGCTCCACTGTCTGTCTCGTCCCCATCCTCGTCCGTGGTAGAATCTAATAAGTGAGAAAGACAATAGTTAATGATGATGAAGGAAGATATGAAAAATGTGGGTTAGTTAGAAATTAGAAGTCACTATCGTTTGTTAGGATGGTAATAAATAATAGGGCCAGTAGCAACAATTTTTCCTTCAGGTATAGCTTGTAATAATTGAGGTATAGAACCATCTATTTTACTTTGTTCCTGTAGACGATTGGCAATGGAAGTTAAGTCAGCATCAGAGGATAATGCTACAATTCGTGCGGCTGGTCCGGCTACGGCGAGTCCTCCCGGTTGGGTGTAAGCTAGGCCACCGGGGCCTACAATTGCAGTCCCACCTCTTCCAGCAGTCGCCACTCCTCCAGGCCCAGCAATAGCGACACCTCCTCGTCTGACCTTCAGTCTATTTATGAAGAAACCTGGACCTGCTGGTTGTTGTTGCCTATTTTTGTTTCCAAACAAATCTAGAAAGTGAAAGCGCACATCTCCATCTTCATCGCCTGTAGTTTTAGTATCTTTTTTCACGGGCTCCTGTTTAGCAGGCTTCGCAGTACTAGTAGGTTTGAGGGTAAAGAATTTATTAAGTTTGCTTGGGTCAATATTTTGCAATTGACTTTCATGAGCCACCGTGCGCTTTTTAACTGCTCTCCTTTTCCGGGATTTTCTTTCGTTAGTAGGGTGCAAAAAAATTCCAGCCTCTTCAATTTCATCTTTCGTTTTTGTAACATCCTCAATAATTTTCTCATTCGATTTTTGTTTTCGGCAAACATCAGCGCTTTGACCGACTTCTATGAAGTTGTTCCATCCTCCACCATTCATGATGCTGAGTAGTGGATCTCTTATGAGGATGGGAAACAATTGTGCAAAGGGCCATTGAACAGGTGGTAGAGACGGTAAAGTTGGGAAGGTTGGAAACGGTGACGGTGACTGACCTTCTTTAGTCTGAATTTTTGTCGCATATTCCATAGGATTTCCGTAACCATACATATTGTTCATAGATGGCATGACAAGAACAGGCATATTCATTATGTAAGGCCCAGGCATCACCGCCATTTGTGCTTGGTTTCCAGCGTATAGAGATGCTAACTGTCTTGAATATCGAGTATCATCTAGATCATCGTTAAAAATTGTATTACTCTCTTGTTGTTGTAAATTGTTATGATGTTGATTTAGTTTGCCAGAAGCTATAACTTGTTGGAGCTTTTCCAAAATTTCCTTATCTAGGACGTATTCGCCTCCCGTTTGATGAGGTGCATTCCATTGAAACTGATTTCGTTTGCTTGGTTTCTTTAGAGCATCGTTAATAGCTTTTATCTTTTCTAATATATCTTTAGTGATATCTTCATTTTCTATGTTAGTTTCATCATAAGATAAGGATCTTTCTTGTCCTTTTGGAGCTTCTATTGATCCCTCGGTCGATCTGAAATGTACACCGTCTATTTTAAGTATTTGAGTGTGGTTTTATTTATTTACATTTGTAATACCCTTAACCACAAGCATTATTGTTTCAGCGTGTAAATCATGAAGCGGTGTTGAAGCTTATAAGTATTTAAAGTGAACCATACCTGAACTACTGCGGATCCCGTGTAGTTTTTCACAATTTGTTAAGCTCTTTACTACTTATGTTAGTTGTGCTGGTTCTAAGTAAATGTGCATAAATCTACTGACATAAAACCGTCGTTAATATTTTAAACAAAATCGTAGCAAAGTTTCCAACAAGTAAATTAAAAGTATAAAATACGCGTTAAAGTACATAAGAAACTGAAATAATTGACTAGACAAAAAAACATATAATTCAGGGATGTTACACTTAGATATGTTTTATTTTGCGTTTATAAAAAGATTTATATTGTCCCTTTGGACAATATATTTACAGCTTGCAGCAATTATATATTTAAATAGAATAATTTTGGAAGTAAAAGTTTGATAAAAAGGTATTTCAGTGCATGGATTTAAAGTTAATAACAGAACATGAAATTATGTGAAAATGTCAATGGAAACAATGAAATCAGTTTCGAAAACAACATTAATGATTAGTTTGGGTCAAATATGTATAGTTCCCTTAAACGTAACGTTAACGTTATTTATACTATTATCTACAATTGTTATACTATAATTATTTTTGGTTAGGATGAAACTTACTCATTATTTGACGGCCGTGACGAAACCTCCAGGCAAGAACACGCGATCAGCGTCTGAAATAAGACAAAGAAGACTATTATGAATGGTATTTTAGGAAAATTACTAAAGGCTATTGACTTTAAATAATCTTCATTCTCAGTCGAATATTACATTACACTTATTTGAGAAATTGTTATTTATCAAAAAAATTACACATAGTCCTCTAATGACAAAGCATGCAGATCTTTGTCACACAAACATTCTAACCGAAGTGAAACAAGATTTGGATGTTGTTATACAATTCATTGGAATAACCCAAAACCTCAGACACCCCAACTAGTTTTTAGTATAATAAATTGACATGGAAAGTAATTATTAATTTTCATTTATTATTGTAGAAGATATTTGTAATTTTTGGTATCATGGTTACTCTAATCGATTCATAGCGCTAGATTCATTCACGAACGTGCGACGCTTTCGACGCTACTGTGTCGGGAGGTGAATAACCTCTTAAAATTAAGTTAAGTTTTAATAGTTTTAGGAAACAAATGTTACCCAAAAGTTTCTATCACACTTTTTTACTGGGTCTCGCTCGCCTTTGCATTCAGCGCCGCGTCGTCGTATGAAACATTTAGACTCAGCATGGTATGAAAATATTTTTTCGGTAATAATTAACCTATGTTAAAAAGTAGTGTAATGGATTCTACTCTCGATTCTGAACAAATAAGTTTCAGGTTTTGAGTTAATTCAATAAAACGTTGTATAGGTATCATAAACCATTAATATGTTAACGAGATTCTGGGCTTGTTTCACTGTCCGAAGAATTTGAAGTTGGGGATCGAGTCACCCACGTCGGTAGGAGAGTACCCCTTTTCCGAATCCCTACACGTGATCCCTGGGTGTGCAAATCAGGTATTATGTCACCTGATTTTTGCCGATGGCTTGCGACCACCCACCGGGCAAAGACGTGCTGCCAAGCGACCTAGTCGTGTTCCGGTACGATGCCCGGTGTAGCCACTTGGTGGCGGTCAAACGCAAGCCCGTTAATTATTATTATTTATATTATTTATTATTTTTATTAACTGTATTAAATACCTACTCTTATCGAGAGTTAAAAGTATTAGCAGCAGTGACTTTAAGAATAGAACACCAGATAATACTTTAATTTTGGAACAGTTTAACCGATAATGATTTCTCATTCAAGAAAACATACTTTCGAATAATTTCACATTACTAATAGTTCATACAGCCTCATACAGGTACTACTAGACATTGCATGCTTGTCATCTAATATCAACTTATACATCAGTTACTCTGTTAACGAGCGTAGAAGTGTATGTAATTAACATAAAAACAGCCGAATGTGCTCTATTTTGTTTAAAATCCGATTCAGAAACACTTTCTAGTGAAAGTCATGCATCAAAAAGCCATTTAATAATACGTCATGATAAACAAAACCGTATTTTGTGATAACCTACAAATCAAAAATCCCCTAGAAAATCTAAATTAGTGATCATAAAAAAAACTGAATAACAATTTAATGCAAATACCTAAGCTTCAAAAGTATCGATGTTTTTTTCTAATCTAGACTAAAAGAAAGTGAGTCGATTTGCGATCGAAGTGAAACTGCGACCGGCGCCTGCGCATGTACCGGTTCCGTTCGACAAACAATAATTATTATTGTTCGGTAGCTTTTTTAATGTATACTTGTTTTTCTTGTCGTATATAATAAAGTTGAAAGGGCGAGGAGACTATAATAGGTCTGGTGTCTGGTTTGAGAATCCAGGAGTAATTTAATTAAGAGCTCAATTAACGAAGTATCTTTAATCTTATCATCATCATCAACTCAGCCTATCGCAGTCCACTGCTGGACATAAGCATCTCCCAAATTGCGTCACCACACTCGGTACTCTGCCTTCCGCATCCAATCCCCCCCAACTACTTTCATCAGGTCGTCGGGCCACCTGGCTGGGGGGCGCCCTACACTGCATTTGCCGATTCGCCGTCTCCGCTCAATGACTCGTCTGCTCCGGCGGCCATCGGCCCTTCGACAGACATGGCCAGCCCACTGCCACTTCAGCTTACTGATCCTACAAGCTATGTTGGTCACTCCGGTTCTTCTCCGTCTCGTTACGGATTTCATCCTTCAAAGAAACTCCAAGCATAGCTCGCACCATAGCTCGCTGAGCGACTTTGAATTTGTGAACTAGCCCAACTACAGCGTCTACGACTTGGCACCTTATAGATCTTATGATACGAGCAAATAATGATAATTGAGCAATTAGTAATTGTAAAAGGTGTAAGCAAAAATTCTATAATTACACGACTTCAAAGCAACTCACATCATCATCCTCCTGCCCTTATCCCAATTTATTTGGGGTCGGCGCAGCATGTTTTTTTCTTCCATACATCTCTATCAGCCGTCATCTCCGTATTCACTTTCTTTCTATTCATATCATCTTTCACACAATCCATCCATATTTTCTTCGGTCTCCCTCTTTTCTTATAGCCATTTAGCCATCAACATTCATACTTAAAACTTTCCTCGTAACATGCTCAAAGCAACTCACATAGCAACTAAACATAAAACAGAAACTTCGTGTGTATTTAAAGTAGCTCAACATATACAAAAAAAAAATCGTCTACATTGTGCAATTAAGTAGTTGTATTAATTACAATTACGTAATTGTACAATGTAGACGAATAATTTTTTTCACTTATTTATCTAGAAAAAAGTACAGATCATTTTGTACAAAGAGGAAGTTATTTTTTTTTGTAAAAATTGCGACTGATATAATCTATAGCGACGTGAAGAGCCTTAAATACCAAAACACTATAAATTATAACGGAAAACAAATACGGATAATGTGCCAATAAAGGCAACTGTGTCAAACGTTGATACTGTTTTGGCGAACAGCCCGAAAAAGGCGAAGTCAATTTGATAGCTGAGCGGAGATGAGCTAGCGAGAAAGCACGTACCTAGATATGATGTCTGTATGATCTTTTCTACATAAATAAAATATTGGATAGAAAATTATTACTAGTCCTGTTACTATTTTTTATGTTAGATTTTATTGTTTCAGCATTGTAGGGGTTTAGTTAGGTATTTGTAGTATAAAGTACTTACCTGTATTTTTTATTAACATACGTATATTGTAAAAATCTGTCTGGAAAATTTTGATTATTTAAGTAAGTGACTAAACTTTATTGTTTCTGATTGAGTGGATACAGTTGTTATACATACATGATAGTGTAAGTGTTGAGAAACACTTACAAAATAACTTTGTTTGAAATAAGACGAATAATAAAAATAATAAGACGGAGCTAGAAAGTAAGCATCTTACTGGGTTACTGTTAAGGTAATAAGCACCCTAGTAAACAGCATCCTGGGTCCTTTGACAGTTAATATTCTGTGATGGAATCCAGTAACATGAATAAATCTATTTACAAAAAGTTATAGCGGCGCCAGCGATGAGACCTCACCTTACCCAAACAACGTTCACCTTAGAAGGAAATTACTGGGTCACGTACACTACACTGTGTATTTGGCAGTGATACCGTTAACTTTACTTATTTGTACATATTGCCAATTGGTGGTTAGGTGCAAAAAATTAGGCCACTATCTCTTGATGACTGAGTTAAGGCTATTTTGAAGAAAAAAAAAACGCTTTCTATGTTTTGTTTTTGTTACTGACAGGCTGACGTTATAATTGCCAGTTTTTTACAAGCGTAGGTATTTACCTACGCTGTCAGTCATAATGATGACTTGATGAGTGATGAATATTCTTGACGTGAAGTTAAGTAGTTTTTAAGGTGTATCTGCTGTCATTAACCTTTCAAGTGCGAAGTAGACACAAAATAATTCATTTTTTAGACTACCGGCGGTCTCTCAAGCACATAGTGAAATAATTAGGTAACTGATACTATCTTAAGGTTTAAGAATTTGTTTTTAATCGAGATTCGGTGAGAGAGACTGTGTGAATAGATTGAAATATTGAAATCGAATCGAATCGGAATCTGGGGGTCTTCAAGGATCGAGTGTTTTTTAGGGTTCCGTAGTTCTACAAGGAACCCTTATAGTTTCGTCATGTTCGTCCGTCTGTCCGTCTGTCCGTCTGTCCTAATCCTTTACAGCTTAATAACTTCTACAGTTATAAACATAAGTAAATGGAATTGTGTTAAAAAATGGTTTAGATATAGATCTCAATTTTAAAAGAATAAAAAAATCTTGATAACGTATTTTAGGGGTGAAATGGGGATGATTTTTTTTTTTCGCTGCACCCCCTCGTGTGTGGTATCATTGAATAGGTCTACTAAAATGAAGGTAATGTTTCATACATAACTTTTTTATCAGGTACACCATCTGCGAAATACAGTTCGCCAAAGTGGCTTGCAATGTGTCCCCCCCCTGCCCTTTCTAAACTATGCAACGTAGAAACTTATAGTCTTCCACATTGATTAATTGATTGACCTTTATAAAAACTCTCTTTTAAAATTATTTCGAGTATAATGTGGTAATACATTTTTGAGTTATAGTGAGAAAACTGAAAAATACTTAAGACGTCCTAGTTCATAGGTCATTGACCATAGAGAAAAATGATCTTAGCAAATAATGCTCCTTTAGTTACTTTCTATTTAAAAAAATCACAAAAAGAAACTTTGTGTTATATTGATATGACACACTTCTTAAATTTAGCGCTAGGTGGCGCTGTTTGCAAAAACTAAAATAGCAATGATTAATATTCGATTTGATTTTTTTGTAATTAGACCTACTTAAGGAACCCTATAATACCGAGCATGGCCCGACATGCTCTTGGCCGTTTTTTTTTGTTAAGCATGCGCCTACCATCGTCGATCGCTCGATCGCTTAACATCAAGTGAGGCAGGTTAAACGCAAGACAACAACCTACGGATGGATAATTGGCCCGTTTCAAACAAAAGATGAAAGATCATAAAGGACACAAGTACTAAAGATTTTGGATTATATTGAATCGCACATCGATGGTGACCAATCCAGCATTATTAGAACCTGTATTGTATGAAACATACATACTAAGCCAGTTCTGATTATAATGGTTATTTTCCATTGATGCATATCTTGGTTGACTGTTTTTTTTATCAATATACATACCACTATCAGATTGACTCCTACTTTATAAAAGCAAAGCTTTATATTCAGTATCAAACTAGTTCTGAAAGATAACACATGACTTGCTTTCCACTGTCTTGCTTATAAGCTAAGCAGTATCTCTTTAATGTACTTTGAAGGGCACCTGGTTATACTACACTTGCATACAATCTTGGAAGCTTATCTCAGATCCTACATCATGTGTAAGGGAAAATAGGGCATGAAGATAATAAGAACCGTCATAGCTTTGTACCTTTACAGCAAAGTCTACTTAAAACAGACTAGTACTGTGGCAGAGTACCGAAGGTCTCCATCCACTTAATCTAACCTTAAAACGTTGCGAGCTCCTACAAAAGCACATTGAGCACCGGTTGCATCACCATTATGTACAACACATATATAGTTCATCATCATCACCATTTCAGCCGAAAAACGTCCACTACTGGACATGGGCCAAACCCCAAGAAGGGGGGATATGCCATAATCGCCACGCTCGGCAGGTGGGTTGGCGATCGCAGTTGGTTGGTTAAATACTCAGAGGACGCTGCTGCACATCTTCTAGTAAATCCCTTAGTCGCCTTTTACGACACCCATGAGAAGATATAGGGTGGTGAAATTCTTTGCGTCCGGCACCACACGATATATAGTTCAAATTTAGTAAATTAAAAGTCGTCTAGGTCTATTAGAAAAAGCTTACTCGAACCAAACCCACACAATAAAGTATGTACATTTAGTTCCGGCTAACTTTAAAGGGCAAACCGGTCATATCTAAACTTGCATACCAGTTTGGTAGCTAATCTTAGATCTTATGCATCAAGATTTTATCGCTTGTAAATCTTAATTGTTTTATTGTGTTATTCAGTTTAAACTTTAGGAAGTATCAATGAATACAAAGTTAGTAAAGGCCACAATAGTTTTTTTTATATTATAGCCTGAAATAGTGACAAAACTTACGTCTGATTACTATATCACTGGCAAATATTTTAATTATGATAATGCGGGTAGTATTTTCTCGCTACAAACGCTCTCGACTGTTTTCTTTGTGATTTATAACCCTAGAGCAATGATTTTTTAAAGTGAAATAGATATCAACTTTTTCTATGTCCCTAAGTTTTCGTTTTTGTTGATCAATTATTTCTAGAAACCCAAAAAAAACTCTAAATTACCTATTTAAACCGATGTCTGCAGAGGCCTAGTATATATAAATTTGACAACTGTTAATGAAAAAGGAAAACAATAGCGACACAGTACATATTACTAGTATTCAGTTTATGAAATATCTTTTAAATTGGTCCAGTTTTGGAGGAGAAAATAGTCGAGAGCCAACGCTCGAATTATGATTTTTTACTAAGGCTATTTAGTCGGAGCTGCAGTTGTCTTTATCGCACTTATTTGAGGCCGAGCGCTCGCAAAGCGACAGCGATAGTTTTTTCAAATACCTAATTTTCAAAAGTCTCTCTGCCCGCATTTCCTCTTTTTATATTTACTTATTTGAAAACCAGCGCTGCTACAGTAGTTAGCTATTAGAAATTATACAGCGGCAGGGTAAGATATTATACATAATTAATATTTTCTTGTGCAAACAAACATACAATTAGTTGGTTGATAGCATCTTAGAACGGACCTTTATTTCAAAAAGATCCTCTAACTTTGCTAAGCTCATTCTCAAGTAATTTAATTATTAAAATATATTTTACACAACATAAATAAAAAAACTATGTTATTAATGTATTGATTTTAAGAATGTGAAGTCTACTATTTTGTAATGTCACAGATAATATAATACTATACCTACGTAATGTGTATACCAGAATACTAATTAACACTTAATGTTAAAATGTTTTTTCTTATGTTATTTTTCGTTCATTTTGACTAACTTATGCCAGCGGCTTTGCCTGCGTATAGTGCGGTTTATCACAGAAAGATATTATCGTGCATCCTTCGGGAACTGTTTGTCGTCTTGGGATAAAAAAGTAGCATATCTGTAAGCATTAAGTGCGGTTTTCGTAATTCAAGTGGTACCACTGACATGCGGTTGACCTTGCCTATCTCAGAATCTAATCTTATCTTTATCGATAGTTCATGATCATAAAAGTCACGTAACGTCACTATTCCGTCACCTAAGAACACAAAGGAAGGCATTTTATTTTACTACACTTTTTGAAAATCGAATAAGAACTTGATGGGCATGCACAAACTGAACTAGTGATGGGCGATGACTAATTCTTTGTTTTCTTTTACTATGCTATTTGCAGAATTCTTAGCGGAAATTATTAGTAAATGTGATATGACATTTCTTAGGAAAACTTGTTTTGTTGTTAATGGAAAGTTGAAAATGTACGAGTAGGCACGTGTAGTAAAGAGGGCAATGCTTATGCACGCAATGTTTATAATGTCTTAGTAAGAACCAGTATGAACAGAATTATGACGCTGTGAGATAATAGATAGAAAGTGCTCATGATCTTTTTAGGGTTAGTAAAGGGTTAAGAGGTTAGTTGTCCGTGAGATTAGAGAGAACAAGTTTGTCAAGTCACTAATGAACTTTCGTGAAAAACTTCAGACTATTAAATAGCTCTTATCGAGTACAAAGCAGTATACTGCGATATACCTAGTTAATAGAACACTTCTGTTAATATATTTGTAGACACTTATTATATCTTTACACCTTCTTGAGTACCTATTATTGTCGAAAACTAAATATTCAACTTATTTTTTACAGTTTAAGCCAATGAACTGTACAGAAAAATTAAGGTTCAAGACATGAGTAAATTCTTGTTTCCAAATATTAGCGCTGTGAGTTATCAAAAGGAGTTATAGGGAAAAAGCCTTTGTGTTATATTATCAGCCCTTATATTTTGGAATTCAAAACATATCACATAGTTACAAACGAGTTTTAATGATTCATTATTTTAGCCAAAAGACGTCCACTGCTGGACATAAGCCTCATATCATATTTATGCATATCTTTCTATCCAAAACTCTTATTTTCGTTTATTTTGAATTAATGGTGCTGTGTAAAAATGTCCCAAAGATATTTATTTATTTAATGTACAATAAGAGATACTGCGATAGTTAAAAACAAAAAACGAGAATTATAGTAATAAATTATAAATATTACTTCACTGCTGAGACGGGCTTAAATAACTGCGACGGTTTCTGGAAGACTGATCAATTAGATTTTTTATCAAATCTAATTTCATGTTATGTTGCTCCTGTGATTGGTCGGCAAGAATATTAACAACCAATCATATCACTTGATATGGGATTTGACAGCTGCTTAGTTAATTCTTAATACAGTTTAAAAAAAAAATACTAAGCAGCTGTCTAATAAAAACTATGCATATAAAAAACAGCAATAATGCTTATTTTATTTTAGTTAATTTTTACGTTAATCTGATTTTAAGAAACTGCAGTTACTAAAGTTCAATTAGTTTATACATAAACTGTTGTTCTTATTAATAATAATAGTAATAATAATCACTTGCATTGACAGTTTCGATTTCTACAGAGAAGTACTTCTCTTCAGTTGTTTCAAGCTAATCCCTGCTATTCTTCTTCTATCGTGTCGACATGAGCTACATAATGATAACAGCTCATGCCGTTGGGAAAAAAATTTGCCAGTCAGCAGGTTGGTAGCGGGGCTGACTGCCCAGGGTGCGCCGGACGATCAATTAAATATTGTCACGCGTGGAGGCTCTCTTAATGCATCATAAGGAAATAAGGAATAAGGAACTATATATATGCTATAAGGAATAAGGTGGTGACAAGATTCAAAAAGGTTGGCAGAGGGCTGACTGGCCAGGGTGCACCTGGCATACTTAAGTAGGTGCCTATAAGTCACTCGTGGACATTAAATTTTAATGCATTAAAGAATGTCAGGTATAAAAATAGCATTAGCGCAAAATAATTACATTACTATTTTAACATACATACTAGACTACATACTTTAGTAACCTGTTTCGTTATTTGCAGTTCTGCAAGTCGAAAAATCCCGCCAGGAAATATTACAATGTATGTTTTATCTTCAACAGTAGCATTCAATTAAAGTAACTGACAAATTGGGAATACGTTTACATGTTGTTGGATATAGGCGTTTTACGTTAATTTGGTGCTTCAGTAAGAAGTAAATTATACTATTTCAAAAGATTTAACAAAATATATTACACGTAAAGACGTATATCGGACGTTCCGTGTGGTGCCGGATGTAAAGAATTGCACTACCCTATTTATTATCTTCTCATGGGTGTCGTAAAAGGCGACTAAGGGATTCACCAGAGGATGGGCAGCAGCGTTCTCTGAGTATTTAACCAACCAACTGCGATCGCCAACCCGCCTGCCAAGCGTGGCGATTACGGCATATCCCTTACTTTTGGTGGAGGCCTATGTCCAGCAGTGGACGTCTTTTGGCTGAAATGGTGATGATGATGATTAGACGTTAAATCACTACCAGGCCCCTCAGAAAGTATTGCGAAAAAAAGTTTTTATATATGGGAGACTGGCCAGTTATAATGTTTTTCGAAAATATGATTATTTATAAGTAAAAATAAGTAAGTTCCAATTTCAAAATTTCCCTCCACATTTTTTGCGAGTTAATTCAAAGTATTGTGTCTCACTGAAATATGGATCTGCGCCGGGAACATTTTAGAGCTATGATTTTATACGATTTCAAGTGTCGCCTGAAACCGGATGAATCGTACGATAGACTTCAAATGGCATTCATGGATGAAGGCCCTTCCAAGGCAACCGTGTATCGTTGGTATAACGAATTCAAGTGCGGTCGACCAACTTTGGGGGATGACGAAAGAAGCGGTCGCCCTTTGACGGCTGTTACCGAAGAAAACGTGCTAGCAGTGAAAAATTTAATCCAAGACAATAGGCGAATTACATATCAGGAGATTGAACACATATTGAAGATTGGATCGGGAAGCGTTCACGAGATTCTACACAGCCATCTTCGCGTGAGGAGGATAGTATCACGCTGGGTGCCGCACAACCTCACCGATGCTCAGAAGCAGGCCCGGGTGGAATGGTGCCGTGATATGCTTAACAAATTTGAAGCAGGCTCGTCTCGGCGTGTTTACGACATCGTTACAGGTGATGAGTCCTGGATTTATCAATACGACCCAGAAACCAAGCGCCAGTCGACTGTTTGGGTGTTTCAAAATGAGCCAACGCCTACCAAAGTGAAGCGATCTAGAAGCGGGGGTAAGATTTAGATCGCTAGCTTTTTTAATTTGACTGGCCACTTAGTATCAATTCCCTTACGGGATCAAAGAAGCATTAATGCCGAATGGTATACTATCAAATGTTTGCCAGAAGTTTTCTCTGTTATAAGCAACAAGCGACCAAACACGGGGCTCCGCGGGCTACTGCTCCACCACGACAATGCACCTGCGCACACCGCACTCAAAACGAGGGACTTCCTGGACAGCACGCCAGTCAAACTCCTGGGTCACCCTCCTTACAGCCCTGATCTAGCACCGTGTGACTTCTTTTTATTCCCAAAAATAAAAAATCAGCTCAAAGGGATACAATTTTCGTCGCCGGAAGATGCGCTGGCTGCGTTCGAGCAGGCTGTAAACGAGGTGTCTGCGGCGGACTGGAAAAAGTGTTTTGAAAACTGGTTTAGGCGCATGAATCTTTGTATAGAGGCTGGTGGAAAGTACTTTAAAAAGATTTGATAAAAATATATGTACGTATAGAACAATTTTTTTTAGTTTCGCAAGACTTTCTGAGTGTCCCACGTATTTTATTTAATAACACACGAGTATGTCTCAGTAATTACCTCAGTAATTTAAAATGTCTTTTACATCATAGATCTTCCATTTAACACTTTGGCATTACTGTCTTACACTTTACACACGTAGAATTAGCAATATCAACAATGCCTAATCAAAGTTGGACAAAGAACGCAAATAAATGATCATTTAACAGGGCCCACCGTCACTTGGGCAGTGTTGACAATGCCCATTATAATTCGCGCAGAGCCTGCTAATAATTCACATTTTTCGGGCTTTACCCAGAGGGTCTGTGTAATGTCGGCAGTGCTCACTGCACCCTCTGTGAACTTTGGACGTAACATATGCACAGCAACTTTCATGAAAATGTTTTACGTAATGTAAGTCAAACGAGATCTATTACGAGATTTATTTTATTTATACATGTAATATTTTCTATGGTAGGTAAATATCTATTTATTTATTATATTAAATATTAGTAAATTTTATGAAAGTGCACCACATACTGCCCCCATCTATTTTTCACGTCTTCCTTGTCCATCCAAAGGTTGTCTGGAAGATATCGCTATTAGCGATAAGACCGCCAATGTACCCTTATTTTACATGTTAGTCCTAAGTTTAATAATGTTATTGGTGTACAATAAAGAATATTCTATCTATCTATCAGACCGCGTAAAATAGAGAATAATTAGAGTCGAAAACTAATTGGGCTTTTCCGAAATTTATTTGCAAGTGAGTAAAATTATGAAAATGCCAGATTTTTTGTTGTCTATGATTACGATTTATGAATGATAACATACTACGCCAAGTGCTCGATAATCACTAACAAGTCAAGTTGAATTTAGCAGGGTATTTTATTTTTAATCGTAATCTAACCGGCTTAATCTTTATAATCTTTAAAACTGGCTTAGCTTTCAGCTGAAAATTACTTCAATTTAGTAATTTCACCGATTAGTGAGAAGCTTATACTGAGGACATTGAGTGTCTAGTAAGGGAACATACCCATACTACGTGACCCATTTTTTTCATTTATTTTACCCCCTTCCCCCCTCGGTGACCACCCGCATATGCTAAGACCCAGGGGGGAGTCTTGTTTTCATGCAGTAATACATAAATATGGTTTTAAATATCATTTTTTTTGCAAACAGTAAGATAGAAAAAAGAAATGTTCATATTAAATTTGTCTTAGCGGCATATTATTATGTGCATCAGTTTTACCACCTGTGAGTTTAAAAGCGCTAAACGCTGCGCGCCATATTTGAATATAGCTCGAAAAAGCGCGAGATCCTAGAGGATATTGACTAGGTGACGAAAACCTAAGCCTCCCCCCCGCCCCTGTGACCAAGCGTGGTATTTTGTAGACCTCCCCCCCCTGAACGGGTCACGTAGTCTGGGTACGTTCCCTAACACAATAATGTAGTTAGATCACTTGAGTGAATTTACTAGGTAAAACGGTCAAGTGTGACTCTTGTAAATGGAAACTGTTAACAAATTATGTAAACAACGTCTTGTCTAGTTGCGTATTTGTGTGCAGACAATGTGAACCGTTAGGTACTTCACAAGCTTTCGATTTTTACTTGAATCGTCTCATTCGATTATTGTCAATGAAAGATGTTAGAGTTAAATAGAGTTGAAGTGTCAAATGGTCTTTTGTTAAAGTTTCTATTGATACATAATAAGTGAACCCCAGCTTAATGTGAATAATTGAATATGATATTTTATAGTAAATTAAATATAATGTACAATCGAGGAATAAAAAGGTTCGTCACATTAAGGTATATTTTTGCTTGTACTGGCAGATAACAATAATGACAGTTGTACGTACACCCACCTAATTATCTCTTGTTCGGAGTTTGAAAAGGTAACATGTACTCGCGACACGGTTAAAGAAATCAATTTGAAAATTCACGAACCTTTTCTTTCCTCGTTTGTACAATATATGATTGTCTGCTGGTTGATAATAACAATCCGAACGTGAAAGTTGCCGCTTGTTTTTTTATGATAGTATTGATCCTTATAGCACAGATGTATAACAAATAAATGATTGATTGATAGACCGTTTGAAATTCATAAATGTTTTGTTTACATGTTGAACAGAAAAAAAGTTTGAAAGAGTTAGGCATTGTAATATTTTAGTGTATTTAAATTATTATTTTTTGTGTTTAGATAATTAATTTAAGATTTTATTTACAATTCAATTAAGGTAATTAAAGTCACCCCTAAAAAAAGGATTCAATTATTAAATAAAAAAAGGTACTCACCAAAATTCCAAAAAGATAAGGTCGCATTATGTTGTCGAAAATAATTATATCGATAAAAAATATCACGTTATTTCCGACAGATTGAGTAGGTATCGGTATTTGAAATTAGAATATTATAGAACACGTGCGGTCACTCGCGCGGTCCACTGGCGAGTTTGAAGCTTGAACCGAGCCGCCAGCTTTTTGCTTGACACCGAAAATGGATTTACTATGAACTCTCTTCTCGATTGTAAAAGTATTCAGTTGTAAGTGAGTTGTTGTGTGTGAGTGTGTGAGTTATTCAATGTGTGCAATTAAGTCAATATTATATGTTGCAAAAAAAGTTTGAAAAATTGCTAAAGATATAAATAATGGAAATAAAAAAAGAAGAAAATATGAAATTAAATACTTGACATCTATTTGAGATATACCTAATTTGACCTACAAACAGATCAAAAAATATAATAAATTGATCAAGAAATATAATATTAATTATAATGTAATTTTTAGATGCATAAAAACGTTAGAATATGCGGTTAAGATTGGCAATCAATGTTATCTCCACGCGATAGATTTTATTTCCATAGCAGCAGATTTATTTTGGAAATTATTGGAAATTTTACTATACAGTGACAGTTAATTAAACATAACAGATTAGGTATTCCTTCTTACAGAAATGCCCTTTACATGGTACACATAACTTATCCCCGAAGTCACGTAAAACAAAGGCGAATTATTTAACGAGCTCAAAACTAAAGATAACATCAGTTTCACATACGCATACAACTAAGATTTTATCAATACCAATAAGTTTCGAGTTTCAACAGTAGTGCAAAACAGGGATGCGAATTGTGAAAGTGGATGAACTTCTAAAATTGATTCTTTATTTTACATTTTACATTCTTTTTTTTATGTTCTGCCGAAAATATCTTTCGATGTGACAGATTTGCTCGCATGAGAATTTTTTCTCTATACCTTTTCTCGATTACGTTAGGGTCAGCTTCGAGTCTAACCAGATGCAGCTGAACATTAGTATTTTACACTGAACAACTGCCATCAGACCTCCACAATTCAGTGACTGGGAATACCGATATCCTAGAAGAGAGAATTTCTGGTTTCTGGCTACCCGAAACGACTGCCAAAGAAATTCGTATGGCAACCGGGACCGACGGTTTAACGTGCTCTCTGAGGCACGGAGGGGTCTGAAAGTGCAACGAAACAGTCACCCATCCAAGGAATGACCGTGGCTAGCGCAGATCTTGCAGTTCACTTCTTTTTCACTTAACCAAGCATGAGAATATTCGCACTAACTACTGTTGAGAGAACTTATCGACTGCATGACAGTGGTAACACTTGAATTAGGAAACCGCTCTTACTCCTTACAAGGTGCTGTCAATGTCAATCTGTTACCAATGATGTGTGGTTGACCGTACCTATCTAATGTTTTTTTAAATAATTAAGTCAATAATAATATTTATTTGATTTGCAAGTTTATTTTATGTGAATGTCAATCACGAACTTTTTTTAATTGCGTAGATAAAGGTGTTAAAATATGGACAATTTGTGTTGATTTTTAGGGTTCCGTACCCGAAGGGTGACAAACGGGACCCTATTACTCTCGCTACGCTGTCCGTCCGTCCGTCCGTCTGTCTGTCACAGGGCTTTATCTTTTGAACGGTAATAGGTAACCGGTTGAAATTTTCTCAGAATATGTGTTGCTATGAGGTGTATCACGACAAATACTAAAAACAAAAAAAAGTCTAAAACCAAAGGGGGTCCCCATACAAGAAACCTCAAAAAACGTGCATTTTTTTCAACGTTTTTGTTTTTGCTCTATCTTCAAAACCTACTACATACTACTACTAAATACTAAAAATAAGACAAACATAGACATATGTGGTGGTACTTGCGTAAGAAAGACATGCAAAAAATCATATTTTGCGCACTGTACGTTGACGTCTTTTGATAAACTCTCGTAAATTAAATCAGTTTTAATGGGGTATCAGGTGGTTGAGAGGTACGGAACCCTTACTGCGCGAGTCCGACTCGCACTTGGCCGGTTTTTTATTTATTTCTTTATTGAATAGTTCAATAAACTAATAAGATCAACTTGGTGAGTGTATTTTTATATGGTCAATTATTTTAACACGTAAACTTGTAGGCAACATTTTATTACCTAATTCTTTTTCTAAAATAATTTACAACACACGCTTAATATTTATTGCTTCCATTGTAAATTAACCTTTGTAAATATTTGTATTTATGTGAGAATCAAAATCTTTAGCAACTGACTTAGAAAACCCAATATTTCAAATAATTAGTTTTGTTTGTAATTTTTTTTGGGTCCCTATCTTTATAATTAGTCGAAAAAACGTTCAAACCTTTGCGTCCAAGGGTTCATCGTCTAAAGCTAATGAGTAAACCCAAACTTCTGCATTATTTCCTCACATATAGTTATTTCTAGTGGAAAGCCACCCTTATAGTGAAAAGCTCACTAGCCTACCTTTTTTATGAGGAAGAAACCTTTAAAAGGCTGCCAGCCTCATGGGGAAGAGGCTTAATTGGTTGTGTGGATTTTTACCGCACTAAAAACTCCCCGGTAGCCACCTTCAGCACAATAGAAGGAGGACTGGGAATGGGTTATGCTACAGGTGCCCCCCCCCCTGTGGTACGCCTGTAAGGTACGTCTCAGGGGAGACTAATTTGTTTCCCTGAACATCTTCCCGATGCGAAAGCATACGGCAGTACGGGACCGTCATCCCTCAGGTCATCCAGTGGACGGCCGCGACCTTGAAGGCCCCCCACATACCTGTCTTATTGACAGAGCAGGGGGTACGCTATGTAGCCCTAATGAGGTAGGCATCGGAGCGGTCGCTTCTCCGGTAACATCTTCTTCTAGCAGGATCGGCCCTCTTTCGATCTCGCTTTACAGCCTCTTTCTGAACCATGACGGTCTCACAGAAAGAGGCTACTTCCCGCCAAGTTGTTGTATCGGCCACAATAGCCAATACTACCGCTGGCAGAGAGAGATCTTACCCGATTTTGTCGACGAGGACCTGTCTCTCCGAGTTCCACGCAGGACACTCTGCGAGCGTGTGTTGGGCGGTATCCTGATTATCTCCACAATGGTGGCACTAACCTACCTACCATAGTCTTCACGCATCATATTAACTGGCAACACACATTTAGTTTTCCTTTAAAAATATCGATACGGCACCCGCCCACCACTGCATCAAGTACCGTATTACAATCACTTTTGAAATAAATTAACTATACCTACTTGAACTTGACCTTGGACTTTAAAGACTGCTGACCCAAATATCAACGTCGAGTTTTTGTTTATTAATATTATTTAAAGGTATAATTTATTGTAAACTGTTGTGATCTATCAAAAAGTAGGTGTTACGTTGGATGTGGCTAATTATAATGGATGTACCAGTATAACGAAGAATTTAATAAATAATTATGACCAGTATAATCTGGCCTGCGGTGAATTGAGGACCTAATTTAAATGTACCTTATTTGATAGTTTGTTGACAGTTGTCTTTGCAGCCAGCGCTATCATGAGCTTCCAAGATATACTGGACCCTGTGTGATTGTGTTTTGACATTTGAACGATACAAGACATTAATCTTTGATTTGAAATTCTATTGAAATCTATGTGATTATGATATAAAAAGAAGAATTATTTTATTATTTTAACGCATTTTACGCATGCGAAACGAAATTCTAAAGATATAAATTGTGGAAAGAAAAAAAAAAAAAAAATATATATATATATATAATTAGTAAGGGTAGGCATATCTATACGACTTTGATTTAACTGTAAAGTTAGTCGAGTCGGTTAAGGAACAATGTTTCTTAATAAGATATCGCTGACGTCACCCAAAGACGTATAGTGGAGGATAATTTCGATACCACGAGCAGTGTTCACGGTAGCACGGCTAAAGCACTGGCGTACTGAGCCAGGAGTCGCAGGTTAGAATCCTGATCGTGAGCGATTTTTTCTTTCCACAATTTATATCTTTAAAAAGAAGAAATTAAGGAATTTTATGAAGGAAACGATCTTTATTAATTGTAGTTTGGGCACATTTTGGTTGAGGAATGAAAAGTTTATAATGGACTAATAAAGAGACAAGTTGAACGGACAACTTAGCCAAAGTTTGAAAACAAAGGTTTTCAACCAGTGTGTCCTGCCTTTCATAACTTTCGGTGCCGATACTGATAGTTGGGCTCGTCCACAAATACAAAGTTGCTCAGTCAGCTGTAGAGCGAGCTATGCTATGCTTGGAGTTTATTTGAAGGATAAAATCCGTAACGAGATTATCCGGAGAAGAACCGGAGTGACCGACATAGCTTGTAGGATCAGTAAGCTGAAGTGGCAGTGGGCGGCCATGCCTGTCGAAGGACCGCTGGCCGCTGGAGCAGACGAGTGCTTGAGTGGAGACCGTGAATTAAAATCTTGGTAAGTAGGGTTACATCAACAAAACAGCGTTAGGGTGCGGTTGTGGGTAAAACTACGCCTCACCTCTTATCTTGTCTTTTGTGCATCTAGAGCGACCTCTGTGTTACCACTGATAACGAAGTGGCAAAGTTTTGGGTTTATCAAGTCTGACAAAAAAATTGTTGTAAATACAACCACTGAAATAAAGAATAAGGGGTCTGCAACAGTTTTGATTACTCAATAGTTTTCTTGGAGTGGCGACTAAAATAATTTTAACTTTTCGGAGATTGGTCTAGGTCTGTAGGATTCGATACGTTGAATTGCTTTTATTCCATCAACTGTCCATCAAGCGATTCGGTAAATATCATCTTTGATGATCCTTAATTCATCAGGATCCAGTTATACGACTACGGTATTTTGATTGATTTTCCAATTAACTTCTATGATCTTCCAAAACAGGAAATTAGATCATTTTAACAGAATATGTAATTGATTGACTGATCGCAAAAGGTTTTTTTGTTGTCATACATATTCATCACACTTGGTGATTAAATCTTGTGGTTTATAGAAAAGTGTGATTTTTATGATACCTAACCTATTTTATGGGTTTGTGTTTCCGAAACTCGTAATTAGGGCAATGCTCTTGATTTAAACATTGATTATATCCTTGTACGTTGATAAATGTCTGTAGAACTATCGCATGTACAAAAGTGCACATGCACACAAGTGCTCTGAAAAATTATTCGACTTTATACCAGCCGCTGTCTTCCACCATCGTACCACCCGCCATAAGTCTAAATTTCATCCTCACTGTCTTGACGGTTGAGGGTCAACTACTGCAAGTTTCAAACGCTATTTTTTGCCTCGTGCAGCAAAACTGTGGAACCAACTTCCATCAACATTTTTCCCGAACAAATTGGACTTGGGAGCCTTCAAGAAAAGAGCATACGTCTTTTAAAAGTTCGGCAACGCAACGGTAACTACCCTGGTGTTGCAGATGTCCATGGGTGGCGGAGATTGCTTACCATCAGGTGTCCCTTTTTTTCTGTTGGCCCTCCCATAAAAAAATAACTTAAAATAAAACGTTAAAAACATTACGCAAAAAAAAGTAGTAGTACATATTAGAGTAACTTGTGAAAGAGCTCGTCCGGGGAAGTACCAGCACCGGACCTATCTATTTCTGCCGCCAAACAGTAACGCTTGCATTGCCATGTTCAGGTGAGAAAGGTACGGGTGCCGATGAATTTATAATCACACGAAACTTCATCTTCATGTCACAGTAGGCAATTTGGCAAATGCGATTTGCAATCGATTTAGGTAACAGCCTAGGTGGTATTGCAGTTGTTATAGGCAAAGGTAGCCGGTGACTAACTAACTTCAGGTGGGCCTTTAGCTCCATTCGCCATCCTATACAGCATGACATTCAGCGACTTCTGCTTGCCAAATCTGCATCATATTATGCCGTTTTCATTACCAACGAAATCATAGTATGTAAAGTCGCTATGGGCTCGAGTGTTAAGTTGTACCCAGTACCTTTCTATGACGCATAATTTACCAACATCGATTCATCTTTTAAATAGGGAAATCCCAAATCTGTAAACTAATTATCCTCTTTGGGTTTCAATGAAGGCAAAGAGCTTTTGTCCTTTTTTAGGGTTCCGTAGAGTTCTGAAGAGTACAATCAGCCGCTGTGTATGGCATTCGTGGACTACGAGAAGGCCTTCGACTCTATCGAAACTTGGGCAGTTCTGGATGCTCTTCAGCGATGTCACATTGATGAGCGGTATATAGAGATGCTGAGATGCCTATACAACGCTGCTACCATGACTGTTCAGCTCCAGGACCAAAAGACGAAGCCAATCCAACTGCGCAGAGGGGTGAGACAAGGGATGTAATATCCCCGAAATTGTTCACTAACGCGTTGAAAGACGTCTTCAAGACGCTGGACTGGACTGGACAGGGTATCAACGTTAACGGCGAGAACATCTCACATCTCCGTTTTGCCGATGACATCGTTGTAATGGCTGAGTCGCTGGAACAACTGGGCGAAATGCTGCACAGCTTAAACGGAGCCTCTCGACGTGTCGGTCTCGGCATGAATCTGGACAAGACTAAAGTCATGTTCAATATGCATGTCATGCCGAGGCCAATATTCGTCGAAGGGTCGGCACTCGAAGTTGTAACGGAATACGTCTACCTAGGGCAGGCAATTCAACTTGGTAGACACAACTTCGAGAAAGAAGCCAACAGAAGGATCCGTCTGGGCTGGGCAGCATTTGGAAAACTTCGCCGAGTCTTCTCGTCGCCTATACCGCAAAGTTTGAAGACAAAGGTCTTCAACCAGTGCGTCCTGCCAGTCATGACTTACGGTGCCGAGACGTGGACACTGACAGTTGGGCTAGTCCACAAATTCAAAGTCGCTCAGCGAGCTATGGAGCGAGCTATGCTTGGAGTTTCTTTGAAGGATAAAATCCGTAACGAGATTATCCGGAGAAGAACCGGAGTGACCGACATAGCTTGTAGAATCAGTAAGCTGAAGTGGCAGTGGGCTGGCCATGTCTGTCGAAGGACCGATCGCCGTTGGAGCAGACGAGTCCTTGAGTGGAGACCGCGAATCGGCAAACGCAGCGTAGGGCGCCCCCCTGCCAGGTGGACCGACGACCTAAAGAACGTGGCTGGGGGGGACTGGATGCCGAAGGCAGAGGACCGAGCGTTGTGGCGCAACTTGGGAGAGGCCTATGTCCAGCAGTGGACTGCGATAGGCTGAGTTGATTGAGGGTTCCGTACCCGAAGGGTTCCAAACGGGACCCTATTACTCTCGCTACGCTGTCCGTCCGTCCGTCCGTCTGTCTGTCACAGGGCTGTATCTTTTGAACGGTAATAGGTAACCGGTTGAAATTTTCTCAGAATATGTGTTGCTATGAGGTGTATCACGACAAATACTAAAAACAAAAAAAAGTCTAAAACCAAAGGGGGTCCCCATACAAGAAACCTCAAAAAAAATGCATTTTTTGTTCCTGCTCTATCTTCAAAACGGTAATATATACCAGCGTCAAACTTGGTCAGATTATAGTGCATATTATGTAGTTTAGTAACAAATACTAAAAATAAGACAAACATAGACATATGTGGTGGTAACTGCGTAAGGAAGACATGCAAAAATTCATATTTCGCGCACTGATGTCTTTTGATAAACTCTCGTAAATTAAATCAGTTTTTATGGGGTATCAGATCGTTGAGAGGTACGGAACCCTTACTGCGCGAGTCTGACTCGCACTTGGCCGGTTTTTCATTATTTAGTAGCTGTTGATGCCGATCCGCTTTTATAGCTATAAAAAAGAAAGTTATGTTTGTTTGTCATTTCATCAACTCAGCCAATTGCAGTCTACTGCTGGACATAGATGATTATTCGATTTTGGAGTGACTCAACAGAGTTAATTTTTTATACCTCTACGGTAAGCAGTGCTTTAAGGTACGGGAACATATTGATCAAACTTCAGTTCTGTGTGCTATCAGCACTGAAGTGTAGTCCCTTTTAGCGTCCCCTATCAGTTAGAAATATTGGCAGATACAATTTTTTTTTCTTATATTGTTTGTACGAAGAATTTTGCATTCGAAATACTGTCTCTGGAAAGCAAACATTTTATAATTTAACAGATTTTTGGATTTTGCTTATATTTATTAATTTAATTTAATTTGGAAGACAAGACAAAAATATTAAATTAACAATTTACTCATCGTAAAGCCAATTAGAGGTCCTCACTTACGGCCAAAATTAGTATCCAATTTATCTACGATTTACCCTACTGGACACATATTTTGTATGGAGCTTATATCATCTCTAGTAGGGCAATAAGTACCGGCAGCTCAATAGACAGATCTCAAAGTCCTTGAAAAGTGACCTACGCCAATTTAATACGGAACGTATTAAAGACGCGATAGAGAAGAACAAGGGCTCCAAAGTCTTCGCAAGAGACCTGTCTATTGGGCAGAGCCAGCTTGCAAAACTGAGGACCGACGATGGCAGAGTCGTATCCTCCAAGCCAGAGCTATTGAAGGAGGTCGAGAAGTTCTATGGACAGTTATACACGTCCACCCGGACACCCGCTGTAAATCGGGCTCACGACCCAAGAGCTAGATTGACCCGACACTATACCGAAGATATCCCGGACGTCAGCCTGTACGAGATTAGGATGGCTCTGAAGCAGCTCAAAAACAACAAGGCACCGGGTGATGACGGAATTACGGCCGAACTCCTGAAGGCGGGTGGAAAACCGATCCTTAAGGCCCTTCAGAAGCTGTTTGATTCCGTCATTCTCGAGGGAAGAACGCCACAGGCATGGAAAAGAGGTGTGGTGGTACTCTTCTTCAAAAAGGGCGATAATGCTCTACTGAAGAATTATAGGCCCATCTCACTTCTGAGCCATGTCTACAAGCTGTTTTCGAGAGTCATTACGAACCGTCTTTCGCGCAGGTTTGACGACTTCCAGCCTCCCGAACAAGCCGGTTTCCGAAAAGGCTTTAGCACCGTAGACCACATACATACGCTGCGGCAGGTTATACAGAAGACCGAAGAGTATAACTTGCCTCTTTGTTTAGCGTTTGTGGACTACGAGAAAGCCTTCGATTCGATCGAGACTTGGGCGGTACTACAGTCTCTTCAACGGTGCCAGATTGACTATCGGTACATCGAAGTGTTAAAGTCTTTGTATGAAAACGCCACTATGTCAGTCCGATTACAGGACCAAGCCTCGAAACCTATCCTTCTGCAGCGAGGTGTGAGACAGGGAGATGTGATCTCTCCGAAACTGTTCACTGCTGCATTGGAGGATGTCTTTAAGGTTCTGGACTGGAAGGGGCTAGGCATTAACATAAACGGCGAGTACATCACTCACCTTCGGTTTGCCGACGACATAGTAGTCATGGCTGAGACCATGGAGGACCTCGGTACAATGCTCGATGACCTCAGTAGAGCTTCTGATAGAGTGGGTCTTAAAATGAATATGGACAAGACAAAGGTTATGTTGAATTCCCATATAGCACCCATTCCCGTAAACATCGGAGAATCTACACTCGAAGTTGTTGACGATTATGTATACCTAGGACAAACTGTCCAGCTAGGTAAGTCCAACTTCGAGAAAGAGGTCAATCGTCGAATCCGACTCGGTTGGGCAGCGTTCGGGAAGCTACGCAATATCTTCTCGTCCAAAATACCGCAGTGTCTCAAGACGAAAGTCTTTGACCAGTGTGTGTTGCCAGTAATTACTTACGGTACTGAAACGTGGTCGCTCACAATGGGCCTGATAAGAAGGCTCAAAGTCACTCAAAGGGCAATGGAGAGGGCTATGCTCGGAGTGTCCCTGCGTGATCGAATCAGAAATGAGGAGATTCGCAGGAGAACGAAAGTAACCGACATAGCCCGAAGAATTGCCAAACTTAAGTGGCAGTGGGCGGGGCACATTGCTCGCAGAACGGATGGCCGATGGGGCAGTAAAGTTCTGGAGTGGCGACCGCGTACTGGAAGACGCAGCGTGGGTAGGCCCCCCACAAGGTGGACCGACGACCTGGTGAAGGTCGCGGGAATCCGCTGGATGCGGAAGGCACAGGACCGGTCGTTGTGGCGATGTTTGGGGGAGGCCTATGTCCAGCAGTGGACGTCTTTCGGCTGAAATGATGAGGGCAAATCGTGGATAGATTGGATATTAATTTTGGCCGTTATAGATCTAATGTAAACATAATGATATTATTATAGTTCA
Source organism: Asteroscopus sphinx (assembly GCA_949699075.1). NCBI lineage: Eukaryota > Metazoa > Arthropoda > Insecta > Lepidoptera > Noctuidae > Asteroscopus > Asteroscopus sphinx. The sequence goes on from OX453006.1 coordinate 2,829,559, forward strand.
ATCAATCAATCAACTCAGCCTATCGCAGTCCACTGCTGGACATAGGCCTCTCCCAAGTTGCGCCACAACGCTCGATCCTCTGCCTTCCGCATCCAGTCCCCCCCGGCCACGCTCTTTAGGTCGTCCGTCCACCTGGCAGGGGGGCGCCCTACGCTGCGTTTGCCGATTCGCGGTCTCCACTCAAGGACTCGTCTGCTCCAGCGGCCATCGGTCCTTCGACAGACATGGCCAGCCCACTGCCACTTCAGCTTACTGATTCTACAAGCTATGTCGGTCACTCCGGTTCTTCTTCATTATTATAGTTGCTACTTAACAATCTATTCCCAGCATGTCTTTAATATACGTGTATAAAGCCAAAGACTTAAAGCGCTCGAGAGACTGTGAAGAGTTTAGACTCTTCGCAATAGTTTTTCTATGGTCTCTTTGCCACTGAAGGAATGGGATAGGAAGAAGAGTAAATGCTGCTGAGAACGGTAGCTTGATAGATAATGACAAGAATCTGTAGAAGTACGGTTAACCGCATCAATGGTATCAACCATTATAAGCGGAACTGGTTTAGTATTTAAGTTTCATACAAGACAGGGTCTGCTTATACTCGTTGTTGCACCACCGGTATGCGCTTGACTAAAAAAAATGAAATTCAAAGTCGCTCAGCGAGCTATGCTTGGAGTTTCTTTGAAGGATACAATCTGTAACGAGATTATGTAACGAGATTATCCGGAGAAGAACCAACATAGCTTATAGGATCAGTAAGCTGAAGTGGCAGTGGGCTGGCCATGTCTGTCGAAGGACCGATGGCCGCTGGATCAGACGAGTCCTTGAGTGGAGACCGCGAATCGGCAAACGCAGCGTAGGGCGCCCCCCCACTAGGTGGACCGACGACCTGAAGAACGTGGCTGGGGGGACTGGATGCGGAAGGCAACCGAGTGTTGTGGCGCAACTTGGGTGAGGCATAGGCCTCACCCATAGGACATGGACATAGGTCCAACAATGGACTGCGATAGGCTGAGTTGATGATGCGCTTGACTGTTAAATTTCATGAAATTAAAAGCTTTCCCTCCTCTGATGCTTCACCTTGTGAGTTCTAAGGACTCCGTGAGATGTTGTGCGACAAGTTTAATATATTCGATGTTTTTATTACCTTCATCTTCTTTGTAATAATACTAGTATTTAAAACTAAGTAACGGAAGAGTGAGCAATTTTATAGTTTTATGAGTATATACCGTTTTGTTTATTAGTTTCAAATCAAGATCTGGATTTTAATCTCAATTCAAATGTTCCTTTTAATTTAACGCCTTTTGAACGACTACTGATGTTGATTTGTGACTTAATGTTATCATATATTCTGTATTCCTTATACAAAATTTGGTGCTCCTAAGTATAGTCAAGGATAAAATCCGTAACGAGATTATCCGGAGAAGAATCGGAGTGACCGACATAGCTTTGTAGGATCAGTAAGCTGAAGTGGCAGTGGGCTGGCCATGTCTGTCGAAAGACCGATGGCCGCTGGAGCAGACGAGTCCTTGACCGCAAATCGGCAAACGCAGCGTAGGGCGCCCCGGCCAGTGGGACCGACGACCTGAAGAACGTGGCTGGGGGACCTAGATGCAGAAGGCAGAGGACCGAGTGTTGTGGCGCAACTTGGGAGAGGCCTATGTCCAGCAGTGGACTGCGATAGGCTGAGTTGATAAAGTAGGTATAGTCAGGAATAAGACATCGTTCCTTTAAGCCCACAGGGCGCAGATAATATAATACTATACTAGTACCTAAGGGTAACAATTGTATATTTTGCTAGATGGTAGGGGTATTGCAGTTTTTATGGGCAAAGGTGCCTAAGTAGGCAAACACGTTTCACAATCCCATGCCCTAAGTCCTATGCAGCGAAATTACCAATAATTTCGCTGGTCCAATGCCGTAAAAAAATGAAACCCATCAAATTCATTTGCACAACATTTAAATTCCTTGACATTTCTTTCTTTGTTATTTCTCTGAATCAGATCTGGCTTGCTCTATATTTATTGACATACAAGGAATTAGATCTGTGTTTGTATCTAACCGGCCTTGCAAAGAGACTGGTACAATTACATCAGGAAGATATTAATAAGGCTCGCTGACATTTTGACGTCAAATTTTTTATAGCTGCTTGATGTTTGGCAACGTTTATAATCAAACAAAACAGGATCGTGATGTCAATGTATTAAGGGTGCCACTGACGATGCATCCTACAGTCCGACTGGCGTGATCGCATTCCAAAATCTGTCCGTGAATGTTGAAAACGTACACACGGCTACACATCAAGCTGTACACATCCAGTATAAGCTGACCTCGCATTGTATAGGTTTTCCTTCAAACGCGAGGTCAGCCTATACTGGTTTTGTACAGCTTGATGTGTAGCCGTGTGTACGAGTATGTTATTTTTAGAACAAGTCAAGCTTTTTGGAAGTAGTCATTAAAACGGCGTCCGAATGGATAAATCGTCAGTGCCCCCCTTTAAAGTTTATGTTGTTCACTTAGAATAGAACCGTAGTAGTAAAACGCGCAGTAGTAGACCGCGCAGTAAAGCAATTTCAAGGTGGCCTTAAACGGCTACGTTCGTTTATTTCGCGAAATCGAAAAAAAAAAATAGAGAGCGGGAGCGATAGCTTAACGAGCTCTCCTAGCCACGGAGGGTTATAGGACCCAATGTGCAACGAAACGGTCACCCATCCAAAGACTAACCGCGGCTAGTGCAGCTTAACCTCACAGATTTTGCAATCTACGCTGTTATTACTTATCCACGAACCCCTCCCTCTTTAATTTTTAAATTATGGTATTAAATTGTGGTATCGAAATTATCCTCCACTATACGTCTTTGGGTGACGTCAGCGATACCACGAGCAGTGTTCACGGTAGCTTAGTGGCTAAAGCACTGGCGTACTGAGCCAGGAGTCGCAGGTTCGAATCCTGCTCGTGAGCGATTTTTTCTTTCCACAATTTAAATCTTTAGAATTCGCTTAGCATGCGTAAAATGCGTTAAAATAATAAAATAATAAGGTTTGCTGTTAGAAAACTCATTTCTGAGTTAAGCTCGTCGATATACCGTAACATCAATGTGTGTACAACAAATTTTATAAAATAAAGGACTATACAAGCAAGTCTAAGTAAGACTAATATCATAATAGTTAGTGATATTATGGTCAAGCAAGCGTAGGCTGATAACGGTGAATTGTAAGATGGGATGAAGCACGATTATGAACCAAATATGTATTCTTGAATAGTTTCTGTGAATGGATGCTACTAATAATAATAATGTAGAAAAGAATTTCAATTTGAATTCCGAGTTATTTTGCGCAGATCAATAGAGTTATTGTAATATTTTTTTTAGTTCTTCATTTCAGCCGAAAGACGTGCACAGCTGGACAAAGGCCTCCCCCCAAAGTTGGGGGATATGCCATAATCGCCACGCTTGGCAAGCGGGTTGGCGATCGCAGTTGGTTTTATAGTTTTTTAGTTAATTATTATTTAATAATCAGATAACAATGATCCATAATAGTAGATAATAACCTAAAGGCTATTATTGCAACAATTAACAATATCAACTAGTATACAATAGTCAATAGTCAATAGTCATTTATTGGTAATTTGAATTACACGTCGTTTTTACAGTACAGTACAGTTTTATAGTACAGAATAAAATTGTAATTTAATAATTATCTCTATATAAATAAAATGTCAATTTAAAATTACACAAAAATCAGACTTAAATTCTACAAAAAACGGAGATGTTAATTTAAAAATTAACAATAAGTACCAAATAAAAAAGTCAAAGGAAAAATACAAAATAAATGTCAATCTAAAAAAACTAAATACAAGGTAATAATATGTCACAGCCAAGTATAACCAGTAAAATGTCAATTTAAAAAATTAAATTAAATAATAATTAAAACAAAAAAATAATCTACAAGCGTAGACAGTAGGTATTTATATTTTGAATTCGATAAATTCGTCATAAGTGTAGAACGCTCGCTCGACCAACCAGCGCCTCAGGCGAGACTTAAAACTCGTAAAAGTTGGGGCGCTCACTATATTATCAGGCAGCTTGTTGTAAACTGCCGGGCCCATAACATGTGAAGACTTTGAGGATTTTGTGAGAGTCCTCGCTACCACTGATAATTTATTTTTGTTCCGGGTATTATACGAGTGAATGTCACTATTCTTCGTATACAGCCCTAGGTTCATCCTTACATACAACGCGACCTGGTATATTACTAAAGCAGGTAGTGTAAGGATGCCCAGTTTCGAGAAGTGTGGTCTTGCAGAAACGTCCTGTGGTATTTGGACGATGGCCCGCACGCTTCTGTATCCGGAAAGCGCGCTCCCAGTCCGCAGCGCGTCCCCAAATCTCTGCGCCATATTGGAGCTGAGAATGCACTGTCGCAAAATAGCATGCTCGCACCTCACTCACCTTTACTACTCGAGCTATTCGGCGGAGAGCGAAACACGCACTACCCAGCTTGCCGCAAATTTTATTTATATGAATTTCCCACTTTAAGGTCCTGTCGATTTCGAAGCCGAGAAAAGTTGTCGATACATCGACATACCATCGCCTGTAAGAATCGTGAAGTCAAAACAATCGATTTAATAAGTTACACATGTATTAGTGAATACTTGACTGCCTCGTTGGTGTAGTGGTCGCAAGTGCGACTGCTGAGTATGGGGTCCTGGGTTCGATTCCCGGGTCGGGCAAAGTGTTATTGGGTTTTTACATTAGGAAATTCTCAGTAGCAGCCCGGAGTCTGGATTTGTGCCCAGTTAATGGCAATAGGCTCGCCCCCTATTACATGGGACTTATAACATAACTGGCGAAATGTGGGTGTACTATATACACCTCTGCCTACCCCTTCGGGGAAATACAGGCGTGATGTTATGTTATGTTATGTAGTGAATACTTTTGATATGACATTATGGCAAAAAAGCATTCCAACAACCAAAATAAAATAAGGATACGGATAATAATAATAAGGAGTATCTGTTTCTCTATCGTTTCATAGATGCCACTATTTAAAGAAAGCTAAATACAGGAAGTTATTCAAGTTAGTTGCATTTGCCCGGTAGTTACAATAGCCTCACTGGACATAATTAACATTATCATTTGACAGTTACGTCACTTACGTCACGGTCAAATTGGTAAAGCCAAAGGTAAATTAACTGCTAATAAAACTGTGATATGTTTAATTGCATACATTGCATTTCTGAAGTGGCAATAGGCCAGCCATATGTACCGGTGATCCATGAAAACATACCTAGGTATCAAATTGCTGTCTGAGTAAATTCTGTTAGCACTCATTATTTTGTGCAAAAGTAAGGCATTTTGCGCCCACGACAAGCAGTTGGCGGTTGATGAGAAAATGCCTTATTAGCGTGTAATATAACACTGTTGTTATATAAGGCTATGTTGGTCAACGACCTGATGAAAACAGTAGTGAATGAAAAAGGTGTCACTCATTTAATGACAATGGATATGGAATTATATGGTAGTCTCGTTATGGAGCTGCGACAAAAAATACTACTCGAAAAATGTATGGATTGGGAATTCTTTCAGATTTAGTTTGAATCTGTCATGTTCTATTAGTAGATCTAAAATATTGGAGATTGTTTTGTTAGTAATGTGTTAGATTTTAGACCATTGTTATACAATATATTTAAGTAATATAGCATCTGCCCGCTACTTAACGCGTGTCATTCGTTTTATCACAAAAGCCATTGTCGCGTTTCCCTTGGGAACTATTTATCATACCGGGGTAAAAAGAAGCTTATATGATAATTCAGATTATGGTCCACCTGTGTGACCAATTTCATGTAAATTTGTTAAGCCGTTTCAACGTGATTGATCGACAAACAAACATCTATAACTCTTGCATTTAAAACATTAGTAGGATTCATATCTATCTTTGGTAAAAAATAAGCCTAACAAAAGAGTTTGGAGGGAAAGTATTTTTTAATGATGATTACATTTAAGACCTGACCTGAGGGGCTCGTAGCGAAGCAACGACTGCGCGGATTGTACGATCTGCAAGGTTAAGCTGCACTTGCCGCGGTCAGTCTGTAGATGGGAGACCGTTTCGTTACACATCGTGACCCCTCCGTGCCTCGGAGAGCACGTTAAGCTGTCGGTCCCGGTTGTCATACGAATATCTATGGCAGTCGTTACGGGTAGTCAGAAGCCTGAAAGTCTGACAACTGGTCTAACCTCCGAATGTCAGTATTACCCAGTTACTGGGTTGCGGAGGTCTGATGGCAGTCGCTCCGTGTAAAATACTGATGTTTAGCCGCATCTGGCTAGACTGGAAGCCGACCCCAATATAATTGGGAAAAGGCTCGGAGGATGATTACATTTAAGACCTTTTTCCAAACACAAAAGTAACATAAGATGCTAAAGATATCTACTTTCTCATTGATATTATGTACGCCTTCTTGAGAACTTATTAATCCATTTCCACATTGATTTTAGGCGTGTGAATGACCAAAATAAGACATAGATCAATAAATCTTAAACGCCATTAATGTTACGGCCCAAAATTAACTTATACACTATAGGAGTGAAAGGCAATTTGTATGTTTGTATAAAACTATAACTGTAATTAATAATAATATTAAAAGCCTTAACATATAATGAATACAACTTTATCAATACAAAGGATCATTATTGAAATGAATGATTGATTTTCAATGATACACACCTACTTTGAGCTACAATATATTTATATTAATTAAAAGCAAAGGCAAAGGAGTTATTATTTGACTTTACTGATCGTTATCTCTAGATAAATGTAATTGAGCTTCTTACCTCTAGTTTTTCAGTCTATCACAATTTTATTATTGTGCAATCTTAAATAATAATACGTATTGTAAAAATAATTATTAAAAGCGAACACAATAAAGGACCACTGCAAACTGTGTTTAAAAAAATCTATTCTATATGGAAAACAGAATTTGCAATACATTATCGAATTTTCGAGCTTCCTGAATTTTGTCAGGTTTCCATTTAGCTGTCTCACACATCATAAGGTCTTCATCAACTTTAACATTTTCCTTTTCAGAAATCATTTTAATTTCTTGCTTAACGCTTGAAGGCTTTTTCTTGGCTCCTTCGTTTTCAATATTGATTTCTTGGTTAATATTGAATATGTTATGCATTGGTTCAGTTCTATTATCCATTTCTTCTCTTCCCTTAATTCTAATGTCACTTTCTCTGTGGTTGACCGAACCTCTAATGTTGACAATAACTGTTGGTTTCAGTACTGTTTGCGTTTCTCTGTTCCCAATCTGGCTTTGTCCTGTCATTGTGTTAGTCAGTGGAGTAAAATCATCAGTATCAGGTTCAGTTTCTGTATTAACTTCTTCTTCGTTTTCCTTATTCTTATTTTTGTTTTTATTGAGATTTAGCTGTGGATTTTTATCCTTTTTAGGTTTAGAGGTTGTCAATTTATGTTTATTAGTATCTATGAACACAACAACTTCTTCTCTTGACTTCATTTCACCACTTGAATTAGTATCGATGCTTTTCGGGAAGCGATACTTCATTGACGGCATTTCGATTCTATCGTTTCTTCTAGGGATGTATTCAGCGTCACTCGGTAAATGAGACGGTTCATTCTCATACCCATATCTCACATAATTTGCTGACAAATTATTTTCATCGTTTTGATTTATGTCTTCAGGTAGTTGAGAATGGATTCTCAGAGATTCTATAACATCGCGAAACAGAGAACGTTTCTCGTGAGTTGTAGCTATTTCTCGAGTCTTTGTTGGGCTTGCACTGCATAAAATTATCATGTACGTGACGCAGATGAAACACTGCATCTGTAAAAGGAAAATAAACTTTATTAATTTAGAACTAAAAACCTGCTACTTCAAGATTTATTCGTGGAATGATAGACACTAATAGGACTTAATTATTTGATTGTAATGTACAATATAACAATAGAAATGCTGTTACGTGTAAAAGTTATCTGGCCTACTAGCCTACAAGTTGATTTGCGGTAGGCAGAAGTGAAGGATTGGTTATACAAGTACGTTTAATTGAAAAAAGCGTTTTATGCATAACGACGACAGTAAAGTCGCACTGTTTTAGAAACTAAGGACTAGAACTTTCTTTAACTATCATTTAACTCTCCTTGTCTTACAATCCGAGTAGATATTGCAAATTTAGTAAATATCCGCAAAAATTATACTTATGTACTGTTTTAAACAATTGTGTAGGAAAAAAATTGTAGGTGTATAAGGAATCTATGATCATTCAAAAAACTAGTAAAGCTTTGAATTCTGGGTATCTGTTAAATTTTACACAAGGAGACCAGACACTGAAGCTACAGAATAAAAACTTGTCGGTGGAGGAGAGGCTGCTATCTGCTTATCTTGTAGGTAGAATCTTTTTCCATAAATGATACACACAACATCTTTTAGATGCCATTTTCAAGTGGAAGTCGGAAAAAGATAGCCTTTTATGTTTTTTGCGGAGTTTCCTAATACAGGCATTATTTGGTTAAAAGGAGGCTCCAATCACCAACTAATGTTACCTATATCGTGTTGATGAAATAAACCTTTTGTATTTGTATTTTAAGTAAGATACCACACTATAATATACCTTCGTATTAATTAGGAAAACACCACAAGAACACTGAAATTGGATAACATGACTCACCTTGATAGTGTTCCGTAGATCGAGTCCGCGGTGCGACTAGTTGCGCAGGAGTGGCGAGATGCAACCGGGAAGCGCTTGGAAGGTTGACTGAACTCAACTGAACTGAGACAGGGATGGCCAAGCTTACGAGGAATAAGTTTCCTACGTACACAAATTATTCCAGTTTTGTTTAGGACCTTTTTAGGTCTCTAATAACTTATAGAAAAGAAAAAGAAAAAGAAAAGAAGAAGAAAAAGAAGAAGAAAAGACCCGATCCCACCCCTCCCCTCCCATCTGTGAAGAGGCCCGTGCCCAGCAGTGGTACAGTAACGGGCTGGTTATGTGTGTTATGTAATAACTTATAGGTAATAACGTATATTTTCTGGTTTTAGGTTGGGCGACTGCTAGCTACCCTTAATATAATAATATACTTACGGCCGAAATTAATATCCAATCTATCCATGATTGACCCTACTAGAGATAAAAAATTGTCATATTTTGTATGGAGCTTATGTCAATATCCTATCTCTAGTAGGGCAAATCGTGGATAGATTGGATATTAATTTTGGCCATAAATCATGAAAAAACCAAATTTTTGGATCATCGTCTATCGTTGTTTGCAGACAGGCTAGAAAGCGAATAGCCACAGATCTTTGAGATCTGTGCGAATAGCAGAATCATCTTGTGTTTCAATAGCAATATAATGACAGCGACTGTCACGGGATACGAAAAGAACATCCACGTCATGGAAAAAAACCAACATGGGAGCCTTTCAGAAAAGAACATGTCTTTTTAAAAGGTCAGCAGCAGATTGGCGATTCACCTGGTGTAGCAGATGTTTATGGGTGGTGGTGATTGCTTAACATCAACCATGAACTGGCTGCTGGTTTGCCCCCTCTTTTATAATAAAAGAATATTAAGACGGTTGTTTGAATCTTTTAGAGCACATAAATATTAAGTTCAAGAATATTTATCATTTTACCAGCCAGCCAGCAGTAACCCATTTCCTCGATCAAAGACCTCAGAAAGATAGCTAGGAGGGAGCAAAAGTAAATTATTATAACAATTGTTATTGCGGTACTTGGAAGGAGCCTACAAATGATTGCTATATGCCGAAATTATAAAATTTTAATTTTCCATTACAAGAATTATGGCAAGACCCAAACAATTTGACGACCTCTGTGGTCTAGTGGTTCGAGTGTCGGACTGCTGATAACAAGGTCGTGGGTTCGATTCCCACAGGACACAAATATTTGTGTGTCAAACTTAAGGGTTTGTGTTGGTCTGGGTGTTGCATATGTATTATATGTATGTATTTACAAAACAAAAAAGTATATAAGTATTATATCCATCGTCTAGTACCCATAGCACAAGCTCTGCTTAGTTTGGGACTTGATGGTGCTGTGTAAAAATGTCCCAAGATATTTCTATTATTTATTTACGAGAATATTTATTTGATTTTTTTAAATTTTTAAATACGAAATGGTGTTTAGGTTCAACCATTAAAAATATTTTAAGACCCCGTAATAAAAAAAAAATAACATTGAATTTTTCATTCCATTGTTATCATTAATTTCTGAACGTGACTAAATTGACAGCTGGCTGTACGATGTGTTCAGAAATGAGCTAAATTTCAAACGATTTCTTTAGAAAATATGTATTGTATATTTTGCAAAGTAAAAAAAAATATGGTGAAGGTTGCGGGAATCCGCTGGATGCGGAATGCCTTCCAGAGGACCGGTTGTTGTGGCGATGCTTGTGGGAGGCCTATATCCAGCAGTGGACGTCTTTCGGCTGAAATGATGATGATGATGTGAAAAATAATAAAAAAAAAGGGACCGAGAATCAATAGTAAAACTATTTCAACGACTCTAAAACTCTTTTTTTTTAAATACAAACCCTGCCATGTTTCTTACTGTACCAAAAGCATTTGAAATCAAGATTTTAGCACCCCTGCCCAGAATTAAACAGTATCTTGTCTTGTCGGGTTCTACTAGACTTCTTATGTCCGGAACTGTGGCCTGCCATCATACCAATGCGTATAAGTGGGCTGATTAGTGACCTTGTTACTATAGGAATAAGGGAACAGAGTGAGTGCATAAGGTTGTATTTTTTTGCTTGCCGTATACGTTTGTGATATGGGGTTCAAGAATTGATGATTGGGGAACAGTGTTCAGTTTCCAACAATGAAGTTAATATATTTATTATTATTAAATAATATAATATAAATTAATTATAATTATTCAAAGTACGAGTACAAATTTTATACTCTTGAATAATTGTAGTTGTTTACAAAGTTGTTATGCGTTCATCAAGATTAATTTATACAATTGTCAGACATAAGTATTACAAACTATTTAAAGTTATTAGTTTCATTATGTTCTACCAATAAGCTGTACAAACATTATAGAAGTTATCATCAATAGAGATAAAACAATTAATGAAATACAAGGTTAAAATTCGAAATGCAAAGTTAAAGCATTGCAAACAAAGAAACGTTAAAACAAGGAAACAAGAACAACAAGAAAAGTCAGAAAACTACTGTTTCATAGAGATAATTAATTATTATTATTACCAAAAAATAAAAAAATAAAGAAAAATAAAAAGAAAGAAAGAAGAAAGTCTTTGACCAGTGTGTGTTGCCAGTAATTACTTACAGTACTGAAACGTCGTCGCTCACAATGGGCCTGATAAGAAGGCTCAAAGTCACTCAAAGGGCAATGGAGAGGGCTATGCTCGGAGTGTCCCTGCGTGATCGAATCAGAAATGAGGAGATTCGCAGGAGAACGAAAGTAACCGACATAGCCCGAAGAATTGCCAAACTTAAGTGGCAGTGGGCGGGGCACATTGCTCGCAGAACGGATGGCCGATGGGGCAGTAGAGTTCTGGAGTGGCGACCGCGTACTGGAAGGCGCAGCGTGGGTAGGCCCCCCACAAGGTGGACCGACGACCTGGTGAAGGTCGCGGGAATCCGCTGGATGCGGAAGGCACAGGACCGGTCGTTGTGGCGATGCTTGGGGGAGGCCTATGTCCAGCAGTGGACGTCTTTCGGCTGAAATGATGATGATGATGATGATTATTATTATCAGCCTGTAGTGTCCCACTGCAGGGCAAAGGCCTCCCTTCCCTTTTTCCACTTGTCCCTGTCTTTTGCCTTCTGGAGATAATTAAAAAAAAAAAAAAAAACATTTATTTCCGGTTTAACCCACATCATAAATAATGAGGAATAATTTGTTTGATTGTAAACGTTAACTCTGAAACGATTGAACCGATTTTAATAATTCTGTCACCCTTAGAAAGCTACTATATCCAGAAGTACAATAGACTATGCCTTATTCCAGTACCCGGGCAACGCCGCGGAAAAAGTATAGTATGTGATAATAACCCAAATAGATCAGCCACTTATCGCCTTTTACGCTCGCTCTATAGCGAGTGAAACGACAATTCATGTGCGAAAGAGCGCGTGTGTAAAGGGATTTGGGAGGGGAAAGGAAGTTTTTAAGTTGGCAAGTTTTAATCCTGCACGCTCCAATCCTTCGCGATAGAGCGAGTGTGTAAAGGCCGCTATGAAAAACTTATTCCACATTTGTAACACATCACATTGCGCTAAGATAGAATTGATTACTAAACGAACCTGATCCCCTGGATTCTTATAGCATCCCAATGTATCAACGTGTTATCGAACTAAGTATTTGCTCATTTCCAGCCTACTGAGGATTGCTACAAAACTGTGGACCAGCTGCTCGTTGCTCCACACGAGTCGTCATGGCTTTCCTACTCTTTGGTCTGCAGTATTTAATAAATTCAAGTCATTACAGACTGGATATTAGTAATTAGTCAAGCAGCGTCAGAACTGATGATGATAGCAATGGTAATAATAGGGTTAGACAGTTCTTAACTTCTAGCATCTGCTGAGGCTGTACAATCAGGCGTTGCGAAAGTAGATGTTCGTTTGTCCTTCAATTACGCTGAAACGGATGCAATTTGGTGCATAGGTAGAACATAACCCAGATTAACATATAGGCTACTTTTATCCCGGAAAGATTATAAGTTCTCGACGGATGCGCGATAACTCCTTTACCGACTTATTATATGCAGGCAAAGTCACGTGTAGGTGTAGGCTAGTATTTACATAAAACAAGTTTTGATTTGAACCGAATTTTGTTTAAAACACCATATTATTAGCAAGAAATAGAACTTTCTTTTGTTAATTTAAAAAAAAAACAATAAAATCCATTCATCGGTATGCAACATTTCTAAAAATATACACAATAAAACAAACAACAAAATCTTTTATTTAGAAACTAAACCAAATGCAATTACATAATCAAAACAGTTAAATAAATAATATTAAATATTTATAAAGATCGTATATTCTTGTTGCAAGAAGATATCTTTGTATTACCCAGAATCCATTCCCAGAATCACACTAATTACATACAAATTTTCAAGTTCTAGGTTCCAATATGACCTGGAAATCGTCTGCAGCTCTCAACATGATGTCAAACTTCAAATCCAATGGTCTACCCAAGTCTAGCTTGGATATTGGTAAGATTTTGAACTGACGTAAGAGAGTCGCCAGCGCTGTCTTCATTGACATCATTGCGTAGCGGTAGCCTGGGGAATTAAAAGGTAAACTTTAGTTTTTGTAAAGTTCGTGCAAGCAAGCATAGTTCTTAGGGTTCCGTACCCAAAGGGTGACAAACGGGACACTATTACTCTGGCTACGCTGTCCGTCCGTCCGTCTGTTTGTCACAGGGCTGTATATTTTATGTAATAGGTAACCGGTTGAACTCAGAATATGTGTTGCTATGACTCCTATCACGACAAATACCAAAAATAAAAAAAATAACAAACCAAACGGGGTCCCCATACAAGAGACCTCGAAAAACGTGAATTTTTTCAACGTTTTTGTTCCTGCTCTATCTTATAAACGAAATATATACCAGCATCAAACTTGGTCTGATTATAGTGCGTACTATGTAGTTTAGCAACAAATACTAAAAATAGGGCAAACAAAGACATATGTGGTGGTACCTGCGTAAGAAACATCATCCTCCTGCCCTTATCCCAATTTATTTGGGGTCGGCGCAGCATGTTTTTTTCTTCCATACATCTCTATCAGCCGTCATCTCCGTGTTTACTTTCTTTCTATGCATATCATCTTTCACACAATCCATCCATATTTTCTTCGGTCTCCCTCTTTTCTTTACCTGCGTAAGAAACACATGCAAAAATTCACATTTCGCTCACGGTACGTTGATGTCTTTTGATGAACTCGCGTAAATTATATCAGTTTCTATGGGTAACAGGTCGATGGGTTTGGAACCCTTACTGCGAAAGTTCGACTCGCAAATGCGGTTTTTGTAAGATGATAATTCGTGTTGCCTTTAAAACTATGCCTCAAAAAGGTCTTGAAGGTCTTTAGTGCCCATGTTTTATTTAAAACTAGCTGTGCCCGCGACTCCGTCCGCGTGGATGTCGGAAAATAACATCGTGTCATAATTATGAATATAAGCGCCGGGCAGTCAGCCCCGCTACCAACCTGCTGACTGGCTAATCTTTACCCCACGGCATGAGCTACTATCATTATGTAGCTCATGTCGACACGATAGAAGAAGAAGCGCCTACACAGACGATTACACTATTTACCGACCATACTATATTTTGTTTTTACAACCAACCGGCTAAGGTGATGGAATTTCATGTAATTAGCCCTAAACTCCCTCATTCTGAGAAGACGCTCGTGCCCAGCAGTGGGAAGTAATTGGGCTGATTATGTTATTCTATAACACTAACCACATCTCTTCTTATGCTGAGAAGAGGCCCGTGTCCAGCAGTGGGACTGTAATGGGCTGGTAATGTTATGTTATTCTAGAATACTAATAATATCCAGTTCATTAACTCTTCTCATTTTGAGAAGAGGGCCATACCCAGTAGTGGGACAGTAATGGGTTGACTACGTTATATTATTCTATATTTTCTAGTTACTTAACTCTTCTCGTTCCGAGAAGAGGTCCGTGCCCAGCAGTGGGGCAGTAGGTAATGAGCTGATTATGTTATGATAATCTATTACACTAACAATATCCAGTTCCTTAACTCTTCTCATTCCAAGAAGAGGGCCATGCCCAGCAGCGGGACAGTGATGGGCTATGTTATCTTATTCTATATTTTCTATAATACTAATAGAATCCAGTTGTATTTTTAGGAACCTGCAACCTGCATCCATCCAACAATCATGACCTCTACTTTGTATGCAACTTAATACAATAGAGGGGTCAAGCTGTATCGCTGGATCTACTCAACCGATTCAGATAAAACATACCCTATATTTTAAGTTAGACTAATACCAATACAAATGCTAAGTTTCATTACGATCCGTTCAGCCGTTTTCACGTGATGAGGTAACAAACAGACAAACAGACAGACAGACAGACAGACAGACATAAATTTTTTAAACGATTGATTCGTGTTCTATAGCTTATTTCTAGTTAGCTAGCCGGTTTTCGCGAAAAAAAACTCAATGTACAGACTTTTCGACCTTTACAGTTTTATTATAGTATAATAAATAGATAGAAGATACAAACAAAAATCAAGTAACTTGATAACATTTTTGATTTTCCAAATGCAACAACTGGTGAGCTGGTCAAATTTACAGAAATCCATTGCGTGAAAACGGCCTAGAATTATCAAATCAGGGATCTACGGCAAGGGTTAGTAATCAGTAATTAATTTATATTCCTGCTGATTTATGATGTCGTACTCACCAATACAATTTCTAGGTCCATAGCTGAAAGACAAGAAGGCAGCGGGATGCTTGAGCGGTACTTCAAACCGCTCAGGTCGGAACAGCTCCGCGTCGTCTCCCCAGTACCGAGGGTTGCGGTGGGTTGCGAAAAGGCTTAACACTATCCCTGTACCTTCAGGTAAGGTAACTCCTGAGGCTGTAAAAGAGGTTTTATGAGATGTAAAAGACATTAAGGAAAATTTATTTCGACAGTTAAGAAAAGAGCTTGATGGAATAATACTCATGCGTATAATTTTACGTGTGGTGCCGGACACAAAAAATATATCTTCTCGTGAGTGTCGTAAAAGGCGACTAAGGGGTTCACTAGAGGATTGGCAGCAGCGTTCTCTTCTTAGTATTTATTCAACCAACTGCGATCACCAACCCGCCTACCAAGCGTGGCGAATAGCATATCTCCTCCTTTCGGGGAGCCCTATGTCCAGCAGTGATTCGTACGCAAAATACGCGCTTAGACGTGGAGTTGCGGAAACCAGCCCGTTATACTATACTATGACCAGCAGTGGACATATTTCGACTAAAATGATGAATCGTGTATAATTTTCCAACAACCCACGAAAATTGTTTCTAGTTGCATTTCGTAGAGGAAACGAAGTCTCGTTATCTCTTCTCATCATCTTCATTTCAGCCAAAAGACGTTCACTACTGGACATAGGCCTCTCCCAAGTATCGCCACAACGACCGGTCATGCGCTTACAACATCCAGCGGATTCCCGCAACCTTCACCAGGTCGTCGGTCCACCTTGACAACATAGCTCAACTAAATGACGCAATAATCAAATAGCTCTAAAGCCAATTCCATTCAATCCTATATTTTTATGAATGATCAAATATCAAATCGACTGCCCTTTATTGCAAGCTCTAAATCCAGATATGGATCGATAACTACTTACGTAGAACAACATCCTTATCACATTTTCTTAACAACGTTGGTGCTGGTGGGTATAGCCGTATACTTTCCTTGATCACGGCTTCTAGATACTTCAGACGAGTTAGATCTTCAGCCGTGACAGGCCGTTTCGAATCGCCAAAGACATCTTTCAACCTGTTGATGATAATTCCTTCTCAAATAATTTTATTATTTCCCGTTAACTAATCAGTTATAAGTTTCTGTTTTTAACGATTCTGCATTGTTCGTGCACCTACACCTTTTTTTTTGTTAGCAGTGAAAATTCTTATGGATACCTATAGATTTTACTAGCAGTTCATCACCAATTAGCCTCTCAGCTCTGCGTTGAATCGAGTCGAGAGCCGCAAGCTGGTATTTCGCGGAGCCATCCCATAAGTGACTGCAATACTCCATACACGATCGGACTTGAGCTTTATATATATAAAGTGAAAAGCTAAAAGGAGTGAAGTATCGCTTCACTTTGTTTAGAATGCCCAACTTTTTGGCCGCAGTTTGAGCCTTTGCCTCGATTCGTGGTACTAGGTGAAGTGCAACTGCACCTGGCATTATCATATCTTTTACGTGGGGAAATCTTCAAAGATACTCATTGCCCAGGAAGGCAAGGGGTTATGTCGGACTCTTATCGACTAAAACCATCACGGTCTTCCTATACTACCATTGGCCAGTCGCATAAGTTACGCTTCACATTCTGTTGGCACCCCAGACAGAAGATTACCATACTTGACATCACAACCGTACATAAACTCAAGCTCTTTCTTTCTGTGATGATATCTGATAGGTTAATTGCGATAGCTTTGTCTTTTATTGATGAAGCAAATCCCTTGCAGAATTCAATAAAATCGCGAGTAGAATGTAACAAACTGCTATTTTAAATTGCTAGTCAAATAGGTAGGTACTCACTCCTGATAAACCTTCTCCTGGACATCAGGGTGTCTTGCTAACAATGCACTGGTAAACGATGATCCAAGCGTGGAGGTATCAGTGCCAGCTGTAAAGAGTACCACAGTCTCCTCTCGAAGTTCTGTATCATTGTACCCTTTATCTCCTCCTGAGGACTCGATCATAAGTTCTAGGAAGGTCCTGAAGCGGTCGTCATCTGAAAATATAGATATTTGTGTTAATTAGATTAAAATAAAAACTTTTTAACAAAAAAAACAAAACCGACTTCAAAAACCTTAACTAAAAAGTAAAAAATAATCCTTGTATGTATTTCAAAATCTTAACATAAACCAAAATTTTGAAGGTGGCGCGTGACTGTCCCTTTGCGTCATGTAAATATAATGTACTGTCGAGCGCTTATCTATAGTAAAAAACAGTTTATGCGAACATACATGAAAAACACGCGCCGCCTTCAAAATTTTGGTTTATGTTAAGATTTTGAAATACATACAAGGATTATTTTTTACTTTTTAGTTAAGGTTTTTGAAGTCGGTTTTGTTTTTTTTGTTAAAAAGTTTTTATTTCATACTTTTTAGTTGAGAATTCACAGAAAAACGAAACTATTAGTAGATCATCTAGGTAAGCGAAGCTAAATTAAACTGATTTATTGAAGCTGGTTCAAAAACTACTCGACCTAAGTCAATAAAATTTATATGGGACCACCGCGCGAACTTCCTCTACCAAATAAAAAAACAACCACGTAAATCGGCCCATAAATCTCGGAGTAATCGGTGTACATACATGAAAAAAAAAAAAAAAAAAAAAAAAAAAAAAAAAAAAAAAAAAACCCGCCGAATACATAACCTCCTCCTTTTTTTGAAGTCGGTTAAAAATAGAATATACATTACTGCCGCTGGCCTATTGTTAACACAATGAAATCACAAAAAGTTTTTATGGTGACTGTCGATAAATGTTGAGGATAGCCAAACTGTTTTCTAAAGCTAACTAGGCACAGAATAATATTTAATTATAATTCAGAAAACATTATTTAGGTGCTACGAATCTAAATCAGTTATCGTCATAACTTTTATTGGTTTATGTAATTACTCAGCTATGGTCAAAACCGGAGACGAAGAAAATAAATAAATTGATGGATGAGAAAACCGTAGAGATCATGTTGTAAAGTTTGCCTTACCATCATCATTTGTTTTGACACTGTTTTTTTCAGCTAGTTCTCTCCGTTTGTCTTGAATCACCTGTAAATAATTATGATGAAAAATAAAATGAGGTCTTGTCTCTTCATAGTGAATTGCTCTTAAAATAGCTTTAGGCACTTTATACAATTGTGGAAGGAAAATAAAACAGTATTAAACTTTTTGTCCCGGGAAGATGAATAGGTCCCGAGGGATGAGCGATAAACGACATCCACGCGGGTGATGCCACGGGCATAGGCTAGTATTAAATATTTTTTTATTTTTTTTATTTGACTTTTATAGTATATGATGGTGAAACGAGCTAAAGGCCCACCTGATGTTAAGCGGATACTTTTGCCCATAACAACTTTAATATCACCTAGGCGGTGCCTAAATTTTACCGCAAGTCGGTTTGCCAAACTAAGACATGAAGATGGAAAGTCTCATGTCATTGTAATTTAAAAAAAACAATAACTAACAACTAACTGATAATATATATTTATATTATTATTTTTAACGCATTTACGCATGCGAATCGAAATCTAACGATTTAAATTGTGGAAAGAATAAATCGCTCACGAATAGAAACACCGTTTCTTAATAAGATATCGCTGACGTCACCCAAAGACGTACAAAAGTGAAGGTTAATTTTGATACCACGAGCAGTGTTCTAGGTAACTTAGTGGCTGAAGCACTGGCGTAATGAGCCAGGAATCGCAGGTGCGAATCCTGCTCGTGAGCGATTTTGTCTTTCCACAATTTAAGTCGTTGATATATATTTATTTAGTATTTGTGTAGGTATATTGTATAAAATATGTATGTAGGTATATATGGGCGCGCTAGTGTTGCCATCAATTTTGTTTACACTTTTTTGACAGAACTTAATATATTAATCTTTATTACTGGTTAGTATTGAATGTTTCTTCCTGGCGTTGGTTGAACATTGCGCCCTCTAGTGTAATTTGATAGTAATATAGCTTTCCATAGCTTATAACATTAAAATATTAATTTATACTCGGACTCAGACCAATTAATGTCTATGCTATATCGAATATCGATGCTTACAACGCAATCTATTGCCATTTTGGGGTAACTAGTTTAAACAATGAATTACTTTTAATTAGATTATGAAGTATTTTGAAATAAATATCCATTATTTCTAGAATTTGCTATGTAGTTTGCTGTTGTATTTGTTGTACTTTGCAAAGATCATCAAAGTTGTATTTGTTGTACTTTGCAAAGATCATCAAAGATCAAAGAAAATACCTTTTTGTTTATCAAAGTTTAATATTTGATGATCCGTATTAATTAAATTAATGTTGTAAATAATGTTAATATTATGATAATTATAATTCGAATATTCTAATTTATAAATTAAAATGTATTTAGTGACTCCGTTGGGTCTATTTGCTTGTAGTAATATAAAGATGGAGACACTGTGCTTTGCGCGGGCTGTCATTCTTGTTGTAAAACTTCTCCTTCTGGTCAGTTCATGTAATAATCGGAAAATACATAATTTGTAGTAAAGAGAAATTTATTTCGTGATGAATCCTGATGAAACCTTGAGCTACGCGCGGACATATATTATGCTTTTTATGTATATTTTTTTATATCTGAAAACGCTTGGAAGAGCTACTGGTCCATGAAAGAGCAATTCAAGGGCAATTTGCCTTTGTCACTAAAACGTAAGCTCATGGACATGTGCATTCTCCCCATCTTAACATATGGTGCACAAACATGGTCTTTGACCAACATGCAGAAGTCCAAACTCAAGGTTTGCCAAAGGGTAATGGAGCGCAGTATACTTGGTGTTAAATTAACAGACCGTGTTCGAAACACAATACTACTCTCCAAAACGCAAATTGTTGACGTGGGTCAGAAGGTCGCCCAACTGAAGTGGGACTGGGCAGGACACGTTTGCCGTATGCCAAATGAGCTGTGGGCCCGTATAGCACAGGACTGGAGCCCTGAGACAGCGAAACGGGGTCGCGGCAGACCACGCAGGAGATGGAGATACGAGCTCAATGTCTTTCTCGTTGACAGCTGGCAGGAGGCGGTACAGAACTGTGAGAATTGAGGGAGGCCTTTGCCCAGCAGTGGGAAAGAACAGGCTAAAAAAAAAAAAGTATATATTTGTAGTTTATTCAAGTAGCTTTTATGTATGCTTGATTATTAAGTAATTTATATAGACTTAAATAGTTGTGCACTAAGTTTACCCTCGGCCTCTTTTCTACACTCACTCTATCGCTCAAAGGTTTGCTGGTAGAAAATTCATTTTTGTGTTAAGCTCGCCTTTGTACATGTAATTTCTATTTATAATTTAATACTGTATTTTTCTGGAGTACAATAAAGAATAAGAATAAAAAAAGCATTTGGTACCTCATTTATAAACCGTGCTACTATATCCACGTATTCCATAAACTGAGTGTAGTCTGCCGTCAGTTTGTATATGGGGTTGAAATGGAGCCACGGTTTGAGGATACGGTCTGATATAAGTTGGCAGGATCCTGTGAATGCTCCTAGAATCTTCTCGTTTGGGTTCTGCTGAGCGTTTGCCGTGATGCCTAGAGCAGTTTCTGGAATTGATAGTGAGAAATTGATAAAAAATCAACTTCAATTTGAACTTGCTTAAATAAATCTGTTCAATGAAACATCATTGTGCACATCAACATACACACATACACATACATCCAGACACATCCAGTATAAGAAGTAGTAGTATCTATACATTTTCAGTATATGCTAAACTCGCATTAAAATTAAAATTCAAATGTTTATTATTTCAAATAAACTTAATTACAGGCACTTTTGAAACGTCAGGCTCTAGTTGAACTGCACTGTATAGGCTTTCAGACAATGAGAGGTCAGTTATACTGGAAGTTTATAGCTTGATGATGAGTGTTAGTTTTACTGTAACCAAACCACTTGAACCCAAGGAATAGCCTTGTCATCATCATCAACTCAGCCTATCGCAGTCCACTGCTGGACATAGGCCTCTCCCAAGTTGCGCCACAACACTCGGTCCTCTGCCTTCCGCATCCAGTACCCCTGAAATAGCCTTGTGCTTTGAATAAATGTTTACAAAGTTTTAAAACTTTCGCGAATTTCACTCATATTGAACTATATTTATGGGACTTGTCGCGCACAATAAAATTAAAAAAATTCCAAACATTTTGACTAACCTCGACGTTTCGGCCAAGTTGCATTAGCCGTGGTCACGAGCAGACTGCTCAAGTCAAAATGTTTGTTATGTTTTGATTTTATTGTGCGCGACAAGTCCCGTAAATATAGTTCAACATAAATTGTTCTATTCATCGATGTATAATAAACATGCACGTATGTAGGGTTTTCACTGAAAATCAGCGTTGTGTTGCGGCTTACATTACAACACAGCATCGTGCTGAGTGGCGGACCTCATTGTCGCGGCTACGACGTCAATCTGCTATATGTCTAAATTAATGGATTTCTTCCATTAATTTAGACATATAGCATTCACATGCCCCGTAGTGTTACATTTTCTTTTTTGAAGTAAAAATTCTTTAGTCACGCTTGACTTGGGGGTTCCGTGTGGTGCCGGACGTAAAGAATTGCACCACCCTCTCTCTTCTCATGGGTGTCGTAAAAGGCGATTAAGGGATTCACCAGAGGACGGGCAGCAGCGTTCTTTGAGTATTTAAACAAACAACTGCGATCGCCAACCCGCCTGCCAAGCGTGGAGATTATGGCATATCCCCCCCTTTGGGGGAGGCCTTTGTCTAGCAGTGGACGTCTTTCGGCTGAAATGATGATGATGACTTAGGGGTAAGCTGGTGAATGCGTTACGAAAAGTGAGGCGAACGGAGGGGGTAGTGCGGGACGCGGGGAACGAGTCGCGTACTAGGCCACGACACAGCGCCAGCAGATGTACGCGCGCCGCGCCGCCTTTCCTTTGTTCACATTGAAATAGTATTGAGGGAGATATAATTTACTTCAGTCGTGTGCTCTAAGTAAAGCACACTCGTTTTTTTACACTTGTCGCACGTTGTTTTAAGAGGAAATACGGGCAGAGAGACATTTGAAAATTTAAAAAAAAAAAAAAACATTTATTTATATAGGTAAAAGTTAAAAACTTGGTGGAAAATTAAAATATTAAGTCACACTATGTTAGGTATTTGAATAAACTATAGTAGTCGCTTTACGAGCTCGGCCTCATTAAATAAGTGCGATAGAGACAAATGCAGCTCCATTTGAATAGCCTTGTAAAAAAGTCATAATTCGTGGTTTGACTCTCGACTATTTTTTTTTCCTCAAAACTGGACCAATTTAAAAGATATTTCATAAACTGAATAAGAAGATTAAGGACTGTGTCCTGTGTCGCAATTTTTCCCTATTTCATTAATAGTTGTAATAATAATACACTAGGCCTCTATAGACAGCGAGCGGTCTAAATAGGTAATTTTGATAATGTTTGGGGCTTCTAAAATTAATTTATCAACAAAAATGAAAAAAATAACATATACATAAAAACTTTTTAACAAAAAAAAAACCGACTTCAAAAACAGTACCTTACCAAATGTAAAAAAAATATCCTTGTAGGTATTTCAAAACCTTTTCATAAACCAAAATTTTGAAGGCGGCGCGTGATTGACCCTTTCTTTACGTAGGTACATGTATTTCACGATCAATCATCATGATCGTCATATAAATATAATGTACAGTCGAGCGCATATCGATAGTAAAAAACAGTAGCCAGTTTATGCTGTTGACTGCACATGACAATCACGCGCCGCCTTCAAAATATTGGTTTATGAAATGATTTTGAAATACCTGCAAGGATTATTTTTTACTATTTAGTTACGGTTTTTGAAGTATTTTTTTTTGTTAAAAAGGTCTTATATCATACTTTTTAGTTGATAATTGCGAGGGCTGATTCATGGGCGTACATCTACCAAATCGGCCAAACATTCTCAGGAAAACGCAACTTTTACAAGATCATCTAGATAGGCAAAGTTAATATAAACATTATTTATTGAAGCTGGTTAAAAAACTACTCAAATTAACTCAATAAATGTATATGCTTAGCCTTTCTCTGCCAATTAAAAAACAACCATGTAAATCGGCCCAGAAATCTCGCAATAATCGGTGTACATACATGAAAAAAACAAAAAAAACTTCGAATACATAACCTCCTCCTTTTTTTTAAGTCGGTTAAAAAGTTGATATTTATTTTACTGTAAACAATAATTGCATATAACAAATTTAAATTTGCGTTATAAATCAGAAAGAAAACAGTCAAGAGCGTTGGTATGGAGAAAAGGCGGTTAACAATCTTTCTTTCTAAGTAAAAACGTACAATCAATATTTTATAATACAAAAAAAAGTACTTATTGGGTGTTTTAGGAAAGAACCAACAAAACAGGTAGCAAAAAGTTTAACAGTATCCCTATAATTCTTACATTAACTTACCACAAACAGAATCCATAGCATACGCCATAATGTATTTGGACAAGGATAAGTTCCCTTTGTCCGCGACCTCCTGTAGCTGTTCCACCATGATCATGCTCTGCTTCGAGAATATCTCTGTGAAGTTCAGCAGATTCTTCTGACTGAAGGTAGGAACCAGGATCTTGCGACGAGGACGCCAGATTGGGACTGAGAAGGAAAAAAATTACTATAAGATTAGATTCTTGGGAGCCAGGTGCGGGCTTAGTTGTCAGGTTTTCGTGTATGTGTATAATCTGGTGGTCTTCAAGACTCGAGTGAATAGGTTTTTGCTGGGCAAGCGTGTACCATCGTCGACCGCACCATCGCTTAACATCAGGTGAGGTGGCGGTCAAACGCAAGCCCGTTAAGAATAAAAAAAAAAGGGTAATTTGTTATCGTCTAATATTGCTTCAGTGTTTTGTTGTCTATGTGCCTACCTTTTTCTTGATCATATTTTAAGATTAAACTTTATTTAAATTAATACCTCTATTGCCTTGTCACTTCTTTGCTTTTCCATGTCTATACAACAGGCACACCTCGGCCACTCAATACAATATAAATGCTAGCACCACCTACATACACAAGATTACGTATTTATACGAAAGCGCACACACGTGTAGGTGAGGGATGCCGCCCGTAGTGCCGACTGGGTTCCAAGCGCTTCTCAGTAGTTTTCCGAGATGGCGTGCTTGTATAGTGACTGGCGATTGACATCCAATGCAATCTTGCAGTCCAATTGCCGGCAAACCGCTGTTGGGTGCGGGGTGCGGGTGTGGAAATTTAAATTGGCGGGGGCGGTGTGTGGCCGTTCTGTACGATAGTACTATTAGGTATTCTGTGCTACAGGCCTTTATGAAGAGCCATGTTTTTTTAACCAACCAGAACAAAGATGTTAAAAATCGACTCTTAGCGTTCATGTTTCCATCTATCAAACTGTCCGTGTGTATCCATATCCTGAACAAACTGGGATATTTGCAATGGTCCTGATAATAGCTCGTACGATTACGAAAATCTCGTGACAGACCCGTGGTACTACCAATTTGTTTTACTGGTAGTACCACGGGGCCGAACTAGGGGCCATGGTACTACCGAGTTACCACTCCACTCGGTGATACTACCGTATCACGGTAAACGGTGGAAAACATGTCCCGTTTCTTAGATTCCAATTATCTGGTTCTTTGCAATCGTCCTAGGATTTTCGCCAAAGATTCGATTTGTCCAATTATCATACGACATCTTTATGGTAGATAGATTCCAACATAACATAACATAACATCACGCCTGTGTTTCCCCGAAGGGGTAGGCAGAGGTGTATAGTACACCCACATTTCGCCAGTTATGTTATAGTCCCATTTAATAGGGGGCGAGCCTATTGCCATTTACCGGGCACAAATCCATACTTCAGGCTGCTACTGAGAATTTGCGCTTGCGACCACTAGACCAACGAGGCAGTCGATAGATTCCATGGTTACCTAAAAGCTGCAAAAGGAAGAAAAAAGGCATTCACCATGCTTGTAAGAAGCTCTATTTTGTACGCATTCAATTTTAGTAGAAAAGCATGTCCTTCAAATATATCAACTATAAAGCCGTAGGATTTGGGTAAGTCTATAATCTAGAATTAACACGAAGAAACAATGATTTTTTCATACCATCAGCAACAGCACTGCCGTTTCCAACAAGAGCCAGCGTTAGTTTCATGGAGTCGTCTTTTTCAAGACAGTGTTTCATAACGCATTCTGCAACTACAGGGTCCGCAACAACTAAAAAAAATAACTGTAAAATGTATTGCAATAACTTTTAATTGATCACTTATTTACTATATTCGAGACATAAATAAGGGCCAACTTCTGGGCTATCGCTGCTAACTTGCAAGTGAATTTTCTTAAGCTTTTCTTCATTATTGATCAGACTTCTTGTTCTTTTGATTCATTTGCTTCATTTTTAGGGTTTCGTAGTCCTACAAGGAACCCTTATAGTTTCGTCCTGTCCGTCCGTCTATCCGTCTGTCCGTCTATCCGTCTGTCCGTCTGTCCTAATCCTTTACAGCTTAATAACTTCTACCGTTATAAACATAAGTAAATGAAATTTTGTTCAAAAATGGTTTAGATATAGATCTCAATTTTAAAAGAATAAAAAAATCTTGATAACGTTTTTTAGGGGTGGCGTCCATACATGTGAAATGGGGATGAAATTATTTTTTTCGCTGCACCCCCTCGTGTGGGGTATCATTGAATAGGTCTACTAAAATGAAGGTAATGTTTGATACATAACTTTTTTATCAGGTGTACCATCTGCGAAATATAGCCCACTAAAGTGGCTTACAATGTGTCCCCCCCCCTGCCATTTCCAAACTATGCAACGTAGAAACTTGTTATCTTCTACGTTGATAGACTTTTATAAAAACTCTCTTTTAAAATTATTTTGAGTATAATGTAATTATAATTTTTTGAGTTATAGTAAGAAAACTGAAAAATACTTAAGACGTCCTAGTTCATAGGTCATTGACCTTAGGGAAAAATGATCATAGCAAATAATGCTCCTTTAGTTACTTTCTATTTAAAAAAATCACAAAAAGAAACTATGTGTTATATTGATATGACACACTTCTTAAATTTAGAGCAATAATTAATATTCGATTTGATTCGTTTGTAATTAGACCTACTTAAGGAACCCTATAATACTGAGCATGGCCCGACATGCTCTTGGCCAGTTTTTTTATTTTTTTATCCATTACAATATTGAACAGTTTCGTTGAAAGCGTAAATTATTATTATTTTCATAATATCATTATTCGCTACAAACCTACCCAAAATAAAAATTACCATACGGGTTATTCGCCTTTTAAAATATACGGCCTTGCCATTTATGTTAAATATGGTTGTGACTAAGACTTATTCATTATTAGTAAACTTAGCATAAACTTACGTAAGTAAAACCTGTGTAAATTCCACGATGTCGTCAATCCTCCTTGTTTCAGCGCCTCCCGACCAAACATTTCTAGTAAATTCCATCTATCTGAAAATGAGAACGTTATATTAAAAAGTAATCAGCTCATAATCATAATCGTAGTAGTAGTAGAGCTCCTTTGTGAACGAGCTCGTCCAGGGAAGTACTACCACCGTGCCTACTTCTCCGCCAAATAGTGATGCTTGCATTGCTGTGTTTCGGTCTGAAGGGTACGGGTGCCGGTGAAAGTACAATCACATGAGACTTTCCATCTTCATGTCTCAGTTTGGCTAACCGACTTGCGGTACCATTTAGGCAACAGCCTAGGTGGTATTGAAGTTGTCATGGGCAAAGGTAACCGCTTAACATCAGGTGGGCCTTTAGCTCGTTTCGCCATCCTATACTATAAAAAAAAATAAAAAAAAAAACAAAAAAAAAAAAAACATCATAAAAATCTTTATCCCATAATCATAATAATGTTCAGTACGTCAGTCGTAGCAAAACGTCTAAGTACCCAACAAGTCTATTTAGCTATAAATAAATATCTTCGGGACATTTTTACACAGCACCATCTAGTCATAAACTAAGCAGAGCTTGTGATATGGGTACCAGAAAATGGATATAATACTTATATACTTCTTTTTTGTAAATACATACTTATAATAAATATGAAACACCCAGACAAACACAAACACAAATACTTCCATGTAATGTGTAATAAACCCTAAGATGTCCAACACATGCTAATGGATTGTGTTCAGAATGCTTTGGAAAGGCACCATTTATGTAAAAGATTAAAATTAAATTCGTTTGATGTAGGTGTCTTCCAAAGTATATTGGCTAACCCTACAGGTGTTGCAGCTAAGTTACGGTTAAAGATCTTTATTTTTCTCAAAAGAATTACAAATTCACTTACAGAGAAAACATAAAAACTTAAAATAAAAGTAAACAATATGCCATTAAGCGTAGCTCAAAAAATAATGTAGGTATGCATTGCGATGACTTTGCTTGAAAACATAACATTGATACTCATTAATACTTTTGGCCTACCAAAACAAAACAGTAGTAGGTAGTTTTACATAAAGAGCAGTGGAGTTGTGAATGAGCGGCGCAGGTAGGTCGCGTTGCATTAGCGTGTTTACTAAGGCCTATTCCATAGTGTGGAGCCAATAAGCGAAATAGTTTAAATGGCGTGTTTTTGTTTTTATAAATGTGTTACATTACATGGATGTGTTTATTGAATAGAAAATGTATTAAATGTAGGGATTTTTACTATAACTTTTTTATTTTATTAAATTTACGTATTTTTTATAAAATTTATATTTTATTTTATTTTATTACTATTTTTATTCAGAAAGTAGCGAGATATCTTTTAGTATATGATTTTGCAATGTTTTTTTGTAAATGTTAAACGATTTTATTTCTTTTATGTCCTTAGGTAGTTTATTATAGAAATGTATCCCTTCATACATGATATTCTTTATTCCATAGTTAGTCCTAGGCTTTATTAAACAAATATCATTTGCTTGTCTTGTTAATATTTTGTTGGTTTGTTTCCTTTTTGTAAATATGATCTGTGTGTGTATGTCTTTATGAAGTATTTTCCTGACAAGTATACATGTATTGTACTTATATATTTGAAATAGGTTCATTAGTTTCGTTTCTTTGTAAACTTAAAGTTAGTGTTTAAATTTATGCTAAATAGTCTTAAGAAGTTAAGATTGTAATAAGTTAATGATACGATGGGACTGGCATAATCATTAAATGATTGCAGTCCCTAAAAAAAAAAAAAAGAGAAAAAAAAAAAAAACATCCAATGTACGTATTTGTACGTATAGCTGTATGTATTTGCTATCTCAGAAGCAATACAATACAATACAATATCTTTATTTGCAATAAATAGGGTACATCGAATGTTGTTGATAAAAATATGTTCAAGCCCATTTAGCCATCACTAACAGCATGCAAATTTTACTTATAACTAGGAACTTTTATATTTTGACATTTTTACACATTCTTTATAATAAGCAAAATATCGAATAAATTATACGTTGTCGCACTAGCGTGATTTCGAAATGCAGTGGTGTCGAACTACAGTTGTGTCGATCTTGTGTCGCACTTGCGCGATTCGCACTTGAGTGGAGTCGAGCTACAGTTCTTCAAACCAGTGTGCATTCGATCTTCCGTGATTCGCGCTACAGTTTTGTCGCACCAGCGTTATTTGCACTTGTTACTGTCGCGCTTCCGTAGTGCACTCTGATAATAGCTCGTATGATTACGAAAATATTTCTTAGATTCTAACTATCGGGTTTTTGTTATCGTCCTAGGATTTTCGCAAACTAAAGGCGTTACAATAGGATTGCATTCAATGAATCTCCCTTTGCAGCAGAATCGGCGGCAATCTGTGTGGGTATATCTTAAAAGTAACTAAAATTAATATACAAAATAACTTACCACGATCGTTTTTACATTTGATAAACCAAAAAGAATGTCCGAGCACAGGCATAGACTTTATATCGTTTTTGTATAATTTGGAAAACTCGATTCTATGCCTCGCTTTCCATCTTAACACTAAACAATAGATAAAAATCACACCAACAAACAATTGCCAGATCATAATAATAACTAGTTCTAATGAAAATAAAATAAAAATTAAATGAAAACCGATCTGGGATTTTAAATGAAATAAACGTCTGAACAACACTAGTAGGTAATTTCGTTTCAACTAAATTTCAAGTTCTAAACTCAAACAATATGTTGTGTTTAGTTTAGAAACAAAATACGACTGACAATAAATAAAAACAATTTCGTCGAAACATGCGGACATTGGGCCTAGATTGGCAACATAAAAAAAATACCGGTTGTAGTTAAATATGCGGTAACAAACTTCAGCTAATATTTTAATGCAAAATTAATGTTCACAATGAACTTGAACAGTGCTCGGACGAATAAAAAAAGGCGGACCGAATCATGCTAAGAAAAGATTGAACTTAATTTTTTCCTAAACCCACTATAATTTCGACAGCATTTTAACACACCAGATATACAGGTGATTTGTAATTCAACCGTAATTCAGTAGTAATGATATTGGTAGTGGTAGTGGTACTTACCTAATCCTGATCAGATGACTAGACTGTTGCAATCTTAGAGCCTCCACGAGTAGTGTTGAGTAGGACTTACAAGAGGCAGTACATTTGTCCCGTACATGACAGAAAATTGTAATGACGGTTCAACTTTATAAAATGTACCACTTCAATATTTTTGTCGCGCTGCTCTTCTATTCTGCGTGTAAGATGAGTGAGTAGATGAGAGCGAAAGAAGAAAGCGTCGCGTTCTATCCACCAGTCGACGGTTGCGACTTCATTTCGCTAAAATACTACATGATGACTGGGAAAGGACGATAAACGACGTGCATGGACATGCATGAATGAATAAAATAATATGTTTACATGTAGCGGACACTAGATTTTTGGATAGTTATAGTAATTTTAAATGCAATAAAGCGTATTCAGACTCATTCATAGAATAATAAAACAGGAACTGACTAAGATTAAAAAAAAGATTAGTTTTTAGACGT
Source organism: Asteroscopus sphinx (assembly GCA_949699075.1). Classification (NCBI taxonomy): domain Eukaryota; kingdom Metazoa; phylum Arthropoda; class Insecta; order Lepidoptera; family Noctuidae; genus Asteroscopus; species Asteroscopus sphinx. Next base: position 2,859,994 of record OX453006.1, read on the forward strand.
TATTCCGGACTGTAAACACTTTTCAAAATAATTATCTTCATTCATTAGTATTCATTTTCTATAATCAAAAATTTCAAAGTCAAGTTCAGTACATTATAAAAAAGTCATGATTGATTTGATGATTTTTGTTGCAAATGAGCTCCAGTATAACCCCTTTCATCGAATAGGTCGGATTACAAATCACCCTGTATCATCATCATCATCATCATCTCAGCTGAAAGACGTCCACTGCTGGACATAGGCCTCCCCCAAGCAACGCCACAACGACCGGTCCTGCGCCTTCCACATCCGGTGGATTCCCGCGACCTTCACCAGGTCGTCGGTCCACCTTGTGAGGGGCCTATCACCCTGTATATTGTTATTTTATTTGTGATAGTGTTAAAAATGACTACCGTCACACGAGATTTATTGCGTAAGCGCGACTTTTTGTCTTACTATGGGTGTGAATGTGTGCGTGCCAGCCCGTACTCTTATGCGATCCGTCTTACTATGCGTCATTTATTAACCGATGAAAAAAAAGGAGGAGGTTCTCAATTCGACGCGCATCTTTTTTTTTTTTGATTGGCGAGATTCTGTCCGACTTTTTTTATTCGTCCATGGAACATTATTACTTATTTAGTATTCAATGCCAATGCTGATATACACTGTATACTTTTATATTTTAGGAAATAAAGTAATAATAATTGTGATTTAGCATTCATTTTATTTTGCGAAATAGATGGTGGTTAGACATAGGTACATAATACTATTTGTTTGGTTGAAGGTTGGTTACTGGTAACTGGTGCCTGAGATACAGGTTCTACCTAGTTCAGGTACTAGCAGCTTCCAATAGATTGTTACTGTACTTAAGTGTCATTGGTTTGTTCTGTGTACAATACAATAAAAATACTTACTCTTTATTGTACACAAAAAAGCAACACACATGACTTATACAGAAGACTAGTGGGCCTAGCAGACGCCGTTCTGCCCGGAAAAGCAGCGCCAAATCGTCCCTGCCGTTTAGGAGAAGATCAGTGACATACTGACAGCAGCGCCACCTACCGGGTCCAATTGTATTTTTAAACCATCCAGGAACTCATTTAAATATACACACAAAATTTGATCCGAATCGGTCTAGCCGTTTAGGAGTTAGGTACAGAAGAAATATATTTAATAAGATATGTACAATGAGTTGTCTTATCGCTCAAGGCGATTTCTTCCAGGGAAACTTTCGGCGAATGGAGTCCCACATGGGATTCTCCGCCACCAGTCCGGTTAAGCAGTAATAGCACCACGGTGCTGCATGCGAGTGTCAAATAGAAAAAAAAAAAGCAACCGACTGGATGCGGAAGGCGCAGGACCGGTCGTTGTGGCGATGCTTGGGGGAGGCATATGTCTAGCAGTGGACGTCTTTCGGCTGAAATGATGATGATGATGAACCGACGGACTTATGTTATAAAATGTATGAATAATAAATATATTATTTATTTATTTATTTATAATTTATGTACACACAATAACATGAAAGGAGACAGCATTAAAATTATTTAGTACAAAGGTATGGTAAAGGTATGGTGGTAAAGGTAGGTATTATCTTATCTTACCTTAATGTTATTTGGACCAGAACTACATTCCTCTTTTATTCTTATTTTGTTTCTTAACTTTTCTCTTATTTATTCTTTCCTTTTTCATAATTTTTCATTTCACGTTTTTATAATTTTTTCCATCACTTTTTTGCATTCGAATTGTACTGTGTATGGCCCATACATAAATCATTAGCAGCTAGTATCAATAATCATAACCGCCTTTTTTTGCTTAAGGAACAGCTAACTGCCGCCAAAACTTGTTAGAACTTACATGGCCTTGATTTTGTACGAGTTCGACTACCCGCGGCTTTGACGTATAAATCGGCTTACCATAGAAAGACTTACTGCGCATCTCTCGGGAACTGTTTATTATCCTGGGAAAATGTTCACCGGCCTAGATTTTAATCCGAGTTATGGTCTATCTATGCCCCTAAATTGAATCCAAATCATTGAGTAACCAAAAATTTTCACACTCTTGCACATTTGTAATATAATAACAGCCTTAATAATAAATGTTGTGTAGGGGGTGAATAGTTCCACGACGATTTCTCTCTTTCTGTCATCAGTAATTTGACATTCGAAAGAAGAAGACAAGGCATTGTGTAACTAGTAGTAGAAGTAGTGTAGTGTAGTGTAGTAGTGTAGTGTAGTAGTGTGTAGTAGTAGTTGTATTGTGTTGTAGTCTTGTACCTATAATAAATGTGTATATAATCCTTTGTAAGAGGAATAAATGAATAAATTATTATTATTATTATTAACTATACACCCGCAATACAACGTTTATTAGTAGGATAATCGTCCTATTATCGTATTCTAACTTCAAACATATTTTTAACTTACGAGCAGGTTAAAATCAAAGAGATATTTCATACTTCGGATTACTTCAGATATCAAATACCTCGAATATCGAATTCATCGTTGAATCCTTCCTTTGTTGATTCCTTCAGTACTTACTATAATAATTGCTGAAATTATTAACGATATAGTACATTACTGCCGAGCCGCGGCCCGCAACAGGAGCATTGTTGGACTTACACATACATGAGTCCATCCATGGTGTAATAAGATGTTTCACTAGGTATTCACTTCCCGCAATGACAGCGCGATCCCTCCAAGCTACGTCACGATCAGTGTTGCCGTTGATTAATATCTTCAATATACTTAAGGAGATTTTTGTTCATAATGAATATAAAATAAATTCCTAACTAGTCAAAATATTTGTTGTCTCGTGTTATTCATCTAATTAGTTATTAAAGGAAACTGTATAAAATTACTAGATCAAAAACTTTTTAACAAAAAATTGAACCGACGAAAAGTGAAACTGAAAAGCGAAAAATAACTATTTATGAGTCGGCGCCAAACGAACTTTTAACATGCAAAGTGCGTGTAAGTTGCAAGTGGCCGAGCGGAGAACGCATTTTTGGAAAGTTATTGTTTATCGTTGAAAATTTCACGTTGTATTTGATGTGACGTTGTTTTTATTATTTATTTAAAGTAATTTAATGATCTTCGTTGATTGGTTGTTTGGCGCCGACTCATAAATAGTTATTTTTCGCTTTTCAGTTTCACTTTTCGTCGGTTCAATTTTTTGTTAAAAAGTTTTATTTTTCATTTTTTTGTGGTTAAAATCTAACTCCAGGTCTCCATTATGCCGTAGTGTCTAGAACTATATTTATGTGTGTCAAGTTTCAACAGAATCGGTTAACAGGTAAGAATTCAGTGGGTGAACAAACACTCATCCCCTATTTTACTACCCTTAGGGGTGGATTTTGATTTTGAAATTTAAATGGGACCAACTTCGAGATATACCCTATCCATTAAAAAAAGAATCATCAAAATCGGACCACTCTGTAAAAAGTTATGCGTGGTCATACATAAAAAAAAAAAAAAAAAAAAAAAAAAAAAAAAATATATACGCGTCGAATTGAGAACCTCCTCCTTTTTTTCGTCGGTTAAAAAGTGATTCTTTATAGAAGCAAGTAAATGAAAAAATGCATTTTGCTCGGGTAATTTATTTTCACAAAGTTGCAGCACTTCAAACTGACAAGTGTCACGGGTTGGCGGGAAAATTCGTAAAGATCGTGATGTGGATTTTTTATTATTTTCCAAAATTTGTGTTTCTTCGAGTGTTAATGTGTAATAATGGTGGATTATTAAATGTTAAGTGCTCATTAACGTGTACAAGTGTGGATAAATGGTACAAAGTTGAAAAACATGACTTTCGTATTATCTCATCAACCCCTCAGAAACCTAGTAAAGTTTCCATCACTTTACTAGGATATAAGTATAATATGTTCAATGATTACGACTGAAGGACTTGTACCATGGTCATGAATAAAAAAATAAAAAAAACAAGTGTCACGCTAACAGCCCGCTATTGGCTCCACGGCCGATGACGTAGTACGGAGGCAATCACGTGACCTAGCTGTCACGGGAAGAGATTACCTGGTGAAACATCTTATTATACCATGAGTCCATCAATGGCTGGTTGCGGCCAAGGCTTGTAAAGTACTTTTCTCTCAAATAATACGCGGAAATTCAAACAAAGTAGTATCTATGTAAATTCTAGAATCAATGACTAACAACGACAATTTTCCTCGCGTCAAAATGTTCATTTGTTTCTTTTTTACTTTAAACAGCTCTATTTGCAAGCCAGTTCGAAATAAAAAAAAAACTTTGATAAGTAATATCCGTCCTTGGTTGCTATTTTTCGGAGTAAAAAGTTCGTTCCATTTTTAAATAACACGACAGATATGAGTTTTCATAGTAATTTATTTGGCCGCTAAACAGGCCAGATATGGATTTTCCAAATATTTAACACTTTTATAATCAAATAGATGTTCATACTAATATTGCCGGCCGCTGCTCGCGTGTATTTGACCAGTACAGGCACAGCAGTATCGATTTATCTCGAAGAAGGTTCAATACTCAATACTCAATTCTTTATTGCATTCCATATTGTATTTAATATAAACAGGTGGTAGGCTTAAGAATAAGATCTAAATATGGACCCTGTCGGGCACAGCAAAGTTTGGTAGGAGAGAGGAGGAAGAGTGTCTATGTAAATATAAAAAAAAAAAATATATATATAAATATATTATTATATGTTATATAAATATAAAATATAAAAATTTAAAATATTTTGGTTGTCAAAATAATGTTCGAATTTCCAAGCATGTTTGAGAAAATTATTATTTTATATATTTTTTGATTCTCTTTCTACATTCTCTAAGTACCTACTAATGTTTATAATTTTTTTATATTGTAATATGTAGGTAGGTATGATAAGTAGGTATGTGCCAGCTTTAAATAAGAAATGTGATAAATTATGGGTTTTGCCCACGCTACGCTTGTATTTCGAGGTTAAATTACGTAATAATAAAAGATCCGCATAAAATTTACCTACCTACATAAAATATTATTTAAGAAAATAAGAAATGAAAGATAAAAAATTCTACGATCTAGAAGGTATATTTTTTGTATTAGACTATCATCATTTCAGCCGAAAGACGTCCACTGCCGGACATAGGCCTCCCCCAAGCATCGCCACAACGACCGGTCCTGTGCCTTCCGCATCCAGCGGATTCCCGCGACCTTCACCAGGTCGTCGGTCCACCTTGTGGGGGGGCCTACCCACGCTTCGCCTTCCAGTACGCGGTCGCCACTCCAGAACTTTACTGCCCCATCGGCCATCGGCAATTTGGCAATTATTCGGGCTATGTCGGTTACTTTCGTTCTCCTGCGAATCTCCTCATTTCTGATTCGATCACGCAGGGACACTCCGAGCATAGCCCTCTCCATTGCCCTTTGAGTGACTTTGAGCCTTCTTATCAAGATCTTAAGATTAGACTATCGTGAGAGAATATTTAGGATGATAAACATTGAGGGAATATGTACTACATCATAAATTAAATTTTTGAAATTGTTTATTTTTATCATTAAGAAAAAAAAAATTTTTTTTTATTAAAATTTGTTGCATCGTATGGATCAATACTGTTACAGGCTCCCATCCTTTAAATGACTTTTAGAATTTAACCTGTAAAAACCCGCGCATAGAAGCAAGCGACATCTGCCAGAAACAGAAACAACTGCCTACACAAAACCTGGGCATAGAAGCAAGCGACATCTGCCAGAAACAGAACCTTGGCAAACCACATCCGCTTATTGTGAGAGGCTGTGTAACATTTGTAGTTCCAATAAAACCCAATAGATGTCTTTATTAAGATTTTCTTAAGTTTCTTCATAGACATATAACACATAGACCGATAGTTCCCTTTAACAGATCAGCTTATAGCGACGCACAAAAAAGATCTATGTGTGTTTAAGTGAGCTCACCAACAGGCACACAAGCGCACAAATAATGTTGCAAGTAAATTTCATTTTCCCGAAATAGTAGGGAAAAATAGGTTGCGTTCAGAAATTTGCAGCAAGTGAATAGTAAGATATTCATTTAGCTGTCAGATATTTTTTATTAGATACCTACCTATTCATTTATTTATTTATTAAGGCTAACTTCAGAAAACGTGAACTGAATGATTAAACCATTAAGAACAGGTTTTTGCATTACGACGGTAATACGGGTGGTTTGGCAGCAGCCGCGGGGGGACCTTGGGCACCAACCGCTTAAAGTGCGGCCCAAAGTCCCATCGGCTATCGAGGACGAGTAGGTACTTGATCGTCGACTCGATGCCGCCATACGGCAGATTCGAATCCAGCTTGTTAGTGATTTTTTCTTTCCACAATTCATGTCTTAAGATTTCGCTTCGCATATTTCCGCATGTGAAGCGTTAAAAATAATAAAATAAAATACGATTTAGCTAATGGCAGCCCTTAAATAATAATTATTTGGCAAATGCAAAATACGTGATTCAAAATTATTTAGCATAAAAAAGAAAAGGGTACCCATTTTATTTATCCTAAAACACTACTAATAAAAGTATAGCTTGGCATAAGATTACATAAAATGGGGGCGCCACTAGTCATACATTGATAAATGTACAACTTTTAAAATCGCGTTTTTGGCAGAATTTTGTAAAGCCCTAATCATATAAATTCAATTTAAGTGTTTACAGACACATCTCTTGCAAGATAAAACAAAGATTGACACAAGACGCATAGAAAAAAAAAAAAAAAAAACTCTCTCTTATTTAATTGAATTGAAAATATACAAAAATTATATTATTACATGGAAAATTAGTTCTGATTTTAGACGTTTTTGTCAAACTGTATTTACGAAAAAACAAATATGGGGTAAAATATTTTCCCATACCTAGCAACATTTTCATTGTTATGGCGTCTGTCAAGTTTATGAATCATTTTTGTGTTTCGACTCAAGATTATAACATGCCTGGTTGTACTTACCCGTGAAATAAGATCTATAAATGTTTTTTGTTATTATGTGACGAGTTGTGACACCCTTTCACTGCACAGTAAGTCATTATTTTAATAAATTGCGGGAGCGGTTCGCACTAAGACTTGTCCTTGAGCAATGACGTACTGATAGGCTTGGTTAGCCTTTTAAGGCTAACCTGGATTTGCGTCGCTCTGCGTGCGTCTACTGGGTTTCTATGTGTTATATTTCTATGAGTTTCTTACTATTCCTAAAATAGTGACTACGTGACCACGCGAATTCTGTTCATGCATTTTGTAAGTGACATGACATTATCGCGTGATAGATATTGAGGGGTCTTCTTTGGGGGAGGCCTATGTCCAGAAGTGGACGTCTTTCGGTTGAAATCATGATGATGATGATGACGTCTTGAGAAAAACCGTGCCGTAATACATAATTCAGTAGCCGGTTTCGGCTACAGCGACTGCTATATTGGACAGCCGTCACGGTGACTGCTGTTCTGCCCTTTTATGTGCTTGCAAGTGACTAACGTAGCCGATCTCGGCGCGGAATGCACGATCACGCTTGCACACATAATAAGGCAATGATTTCATATAAGTCTATGTAATAAGGTCACATATTACTTAAGTCTTATACTATGTGTAGTACGTGTTAAGTCCAATGACCCTTAAGAGGTTTTCAATTATTTCAATAACACGTGTACGAACCTATATTATGTTTCTTATAAACAAAGTGTTATTGAAATAACTGAAAACCTCTTAAGGGGTCATTGTAGCATCGTACTCATCAGTATGAACAACTTTTACTAAGGGACCAACCACAGAAATAGATAGAATGGTTGTAATCACACTTTTACTTGCGATTCATGCGTGGCAACTTTCCGAACAAACTACGCCTTATACACGCTGAAATTTGAATCGCTTATTTTCCGAAAAGGGGTAATTGTACTCATCATTATGAACAACTTTTACTATGGGACCAACTCTGAAATCGCGAGAAAAAAATCAGGTGGTCCCTACATTTTATCGATTTAAGTGAACACAAATGTAGGGACCAACTGATTTTTTTTTCGCGATTTCAGGGTTGGTCCCATAGTAAAAGTTGTTCATAATGATGAGTACAATGACCCCTTTTCGGGATTTAAGCCACTCAAATTTCAGCATGTATATATTTTTTTTTTTGTTCAGTGGTATACATAACAAAAACATTCTAAAGATGTAAACATAAACTCATTAGAGTTTTACCGTACATCAGTATCATCGACTATGCGAACAAGTAAACAAAAATGTAGTTAACAAGGTAGGATATTAAATAAGTACAATGTGGGTAGATACCAGATAATATTTAGCTACATTATGAAGGAGCGAACACCGGTGACTGCGCGAGCCGTCTTTAAAACTGGTGGAGGGTAGTATTTGTGTTGATACAGGTTGTTCCTACAAATGCAGCAAACTTTTGAGAATTTATTATACTTACATTAATAATGTTATTAATTGTATTGACTAGTTATTTTTATTATTGTGTATTTGTAACTTGCAAGAAATGTTGTTTTAATTTAAATTTTATGTATTTTTTTGTTATTATATCCCTTAGAGATGTTGGTAGTTGATTAATGATTGATTGTTGTTTTTTATTAACGTCATTATTTAAAAACAAAAAATTTAATCAAATGTACTTTACAGCTTTTGTTTCTGCAGTTAGAAAGAGCACAATAAGGCATTTTTGCGGGTTTTTGTTACAGTATTTATAGAAATAAGTCATAACGCGTGCTGAGAAAGGCTTCGAAATATCCTGCACTATGGTGCATGGTGCTGCCACGCGCGCCCTGCCCACACTGCCATTCTATCTATTACTGTGGGACCAACCCTGAAATCACGAAAAAAAAACCAGCTGTTCCCTACATTTGTGTTCACATAAATCGACAAAATGATCAGCTGATTTTTCTCCGCGATTTTAGGGTTGGTCCTTTAGTAAAAGTTGTTCATACTGATGAGTACAATGACCCCTTCAGAGGTTTTCAGTTATTTCGATTACACGTTGTAGAATAGTAGTACCTATTTCATAGAAAAATTGGTTTCTTTTTTCTGTGACCTATTAAGTACGTCATAGATTGCAAAACATACAGGGTGTCAGGGAAACGCTTCCGAAAACGAAGACAGGTGATAGTGCTGGTGATTACTGATACTAAACAACGAAAAAAAATGCGATTCTTTTTTTAGATTTTTTCATATTTTTTTTACATTTTGCATTATGTATGAGTTTTATTTAACTACCCAAAGCTGGTTTTGTATGAAAAATGCAAAAAAATATATATGAAAAAATCTAAAAAAAGAATCGCATGTTTTTTTCCTGGTTTCGTATCAGTAATCACCAGCACCTATCTTCGTTTTCGGAAGCGTTCCCCTTACACCTAGTATAATATATCCTGCCCGTATCCTGCCCCATTGCAAGTCCTATACTTCTACCTCATGGGGCGCTTTTAAGTTTCCATATATTTACGCCCTGGTTTTAATGGAGCACCCATATTTCTTTATAACGCGTTAACACGCGCCGACCCCATAGGAAAATTTGAGGTACTTTTATCACACCCCTTATCGGCCATGGTTAGGGCCCAAGGTTGAAAGGGCTGGGGAGGGGAACAAAGGATAATGAATTCTCTATTAGTCTCGCGAGAGAGATTGCAGGTTAGGTAAGCCATTGGCTTTCTTTTGGAGCAAAATTTATTAGCTTTTCGTGTGGTACGGTGAATTGATTATCTATTATTATATTATGACGAGTTTTTTGCCGGCTCTTCTCCATAATACCAACTTTTTGGAACCTTGCAAGTAGATTCATAATTAACGTTTTGAAACTAAATGTAATATTCGAAATATTTAAAAAAAAATTTTAATGGCAGTTTTGGTCCTTATCTCACAACAGAAGACATAAAAGCATATCACTAGAGAACTTTTAGTTATTCAAAAGTTACCGTAGCAGAAACTTGTGTCTGTCGATCTCGTGTGGGGTGTTGTACACATACATGTAATTGTGACTATATCGTGTAATGCTTAGCTGTGTTATAGGTGATTATTATTGTGCAATGTGTGATGTTATCACACATTGCACAATAATAATCCTTATCTCTTATCTCTTCTCATGGGTGTCGTAAAAGGCGACTAAGGGGTTCACCAGAGGATGGGCAGCAGCGTTCTCTGAGTATTTAACCAACCAACTGCGATCGCCAACCCGCCTGCCAAGCGTGGCGATTATGGCATATCCCCCCAACATACATATGCTTGGGGGAGGCCTATGTCCAGCAGTGGATATCTTTCGGCTGAAATGATGATGATGATGAATGTGTGATGTTCGGTTGTGTCACTGAACTGTTTCAGAAAAAAAAATCTTTAATTTTTTTATTTTCAAGGCCTTTTTGTTTATTTATATAAAATACAACTTGTATGTACAAAATGAACATAATTATTGTGACTTATTAGTCTATAAATACTAACATACGATGTTGTAAAATACACATAATTTGGTTAAATTTAAATTCGAATTAAATTCTAATTTTTTGTATTAGGTATTTGATGTCAGATGTCTTCTTTCATTTCTATTTTTTTTTTCTTGTGCGCGTAAATTTCAATTTTAAGATATACAGATGGGAGGGACCAGCTGAAAATCAGTGCTGTGCGTATGCACAGCAGGTAGGTATCTACATGCATAACAAATACTGAGCTGGATCCCTTGCCACACATAGTATGTTGTGTTCTCATTAATTTGTCCTGTTACTTTTGCATGTAATATGTATATTTTGTGTATGTGTGGCAAAATAAATGGTTTAAATGGTTTAAATAAAATACTGCGTAAAATTTTAATACCTATGTCTTGTTTCAAATCCCGGTTCAGGCATGATTAAATTTGTTTCGAGCGGGAATCGAATCCACGTTCGGTCGCGCTAAAGCCGTACAGAAGTTTCGTTGGAAAAAGACAGTATATTCGTCTATTTTATTCCGATAAGGAAATGACTTGGACCAAAGCTGTTTAGGCAGCCAGTACCATCACCCTGTCAGGCTGACCGATGCCGACGCCATATAACCGTGAAAGGTGTCTAGTGTCAACAGTTCGTGAATACCTGAAGCTTTCGAATATTTTCGTCTGTAGTCTGCGAAATTGAAAATAGTTGTTACCATACTGTTAAGGATGATGTGAAAATCACAAAACGGCTCGCATCGCATCGGATCGGAACGGATTTTACAAGCTTTAAACGATATTAAATCGTGTACACAGTATTTAAAGTCTATATTACCAAGCCGTGCACAGCAGCTTGACCGCGGGCGTCTTCCGCGACACGCGATCGTAGCCGAAAGTATGCTGCGACGCGCGATCGTCTCCGTTCGCTTGTCGTCGTATCCGATCGAATCCTTTCAGCTGTCGTCGCTGTCGTCGCTGTTTAGCTTTTTCTTTTCTTCTGTGGTTTGTGATTATTTTCTTCTTCTTCTAATGCAATAGCCAACAATACTACGTCAACTTCGACCATTTTCAAAAAATTAGAACACGTCAACACGGCAGGAATGAAACTATTTGACTAGGCGCAGAAACGGATACGTTCTCAAGCGACGGTACGCGTCGACATCCTGTCGGACGCGATCGGTTGTCGCCGCTTCCGTTCGAATCCTTTCCGATCCGATGCGGTGCGAGTTTTTGGTGGAAACAGTTTAATTTGAAACTATTTAGGTAACAATTTGTACCTAAAAGAAAAGTTGTCGAAAAACCAGTCCGTCATCTGACTTCAGTATATGGATTTTCAGGCGAAATAAAGGAAATTATTTCAAGAGTTTTCTCAGACCTTATTGCAGACTACGTCAAAACATACCCTGTTTTACAACCAGTTTGCAAGCTATATCCACAGGGTTTTCACCTAACAAAGTACGAGGTAATTCGGACATTCCTGACCGGTGTCACTTAGGGCTGTATCCTAAATAACTACGCATTTCCCTTGGGAATTTACACCGGCTCTTAAAGACCGATGGTCATTACTACCCCCCACCTCCCCCCATTATTTCCCGTGTCGCGAGCGAAAGCGTGCCTGGAATAGTGAACTGATGCTTATTGAAATACACCTTTACGTTTGCATATTTAATACTCCTATCACGAAGAGGTAAAGTTGAGTTTTGCTTAATGAAACTGTAGGTAGTATTTGGTGATCACAGCACAGCAATCACGGATCTTTAGGGACCGTTACAAACAAGTGTCTTTGTGTATGTGTGTTATGTTGGTCGTCTGATTTTAGTGTGTAGTACGTTGCTTTGTTAGTTATCTTATTTAGTTTACATTTGGTTCGGTCTCAGAGGAGGGAGATGTGGTAATACGGAGTTCGTTGCTATACTGCTTTGAAGGTACAGATGCTCGCGAAAATAATGTAGTCAGGCAATGGTTGGAAGAAACTTTAATAACTTTAAGATACAATAGTAACTACTCTTCTTCTTCGTGTCGACATGAGCTACATAATAATAATAGCTGTCGTGGGGAAAAGATTAGCCAGTCAGCAGGTTGATAGCGGGGCTGACTGCCCAGAGTGCGCCGGACGATCAATTAAATATCGTCACTCGTGGAGGCTCTTTTAATGCACTGCTGTGATGACTTCAATGTGCAGGTTCTGGATTGAAATTGACGACGTCTGTGGTCTAGTGGTTCGAGTGTCGGACTGCTAATCAATGTTAATCTGTTTGATTCCCACAGGACACAAATATTTGTGTGATGAACATAAGTGTTTGTGTTGGTCTGGGTGTTTCTTATGTATTATAAGTATGTATTTACAAAAAAAGTATGTAAGTATTATATCCATTGTCTAGTACCCATAGTACAAGCTCTTCTTAGTTTGGGACTAGATGGTGCTGTGTAAAAATGTCTCAAGAATATTTATTTATTTTATTTTATTTCTTAAACTTTCTTAACCATATTTATTGTATTTCGAGAATCTGCTACAATATAAACTGTTCTGTGAATCTTGGTTTTTCCAAGATTGCGGAGGCTGCCTTGTTACTTGGAATTCTCTTCGTCAGAGATACAGTTACAGTAATCATACATAACAAAAAAAAATATGCGCGTCGAATTGAGGACCTCCTCTTTTTTACGTCGGTTAAAAATTCATAAATACAGAAAGTGTTCACTAGGTGTACAAACTTATAAAATATCTGTATAATAATATAATATAATAATACAATTATTATTAATTAAATTAGGTATATCGTAACTAGGCCCCTCACTATTGTTCCATTGCCACATCTTAAGTTTTAGTCATAGAAATCTAAATAATAAGGTACCCAATAGAAATGTTATCTACTGTCTATTAATACCGGAACGCGTATAGCCGGTTGCCGCTACAGAGATGCAAAAAAAAAAAAAAACTAATATAAGCAGTACCCTTGTACTAAATACTTTTAATACTGTCTATTTTCATATGTTATTGTGTGTATACAACGTGTATCAGAAATGCGTGGTTATATTTTAAGAGCTCATGCAGGGCATAACATAGAACAACTTTTACTATGGGACAAACCCTGAAATTGCGAAAAAAATATCAGCTGTTCCCTACTAAATCATCGATGTCGCTCGACTAAATGTTAGGATTAGCTGATGTTTTTTTCGCGATTTCAGGGTTGGTCCCATAGTAAAAGTTGTTCGATAGCATCCCCTGAATAAGCTCTAAAAATATGACCACGCATTTCTGATACACGTTGTATAAATAATAAATAAATCAAGCCTAAAAATATTTCGCTGTTAGATATGCTGCAAAATATGATTTTAGTGACTGCGTTCAAATCAGCACAAAAGGCGACAAGTTTACGCTCCGTTGCCACTTCTATTACCTTATATTATTCAGATTTCTATGGTTTTAGTCTTTTTACACAAAGGAAAACTCATTTCAAGAATCTTACTTGAAACTTGAATATTACGTACCTGAAGTCGGTTAAGCGCAATTAATTTATTAGATACCGTTAACGGATTCAATTCATACTGCTAAGGTCTATAATACCACTGCTACCCCGGCGCGATTACTTACGGGGATAACTATAAACAATTGGGGGATTACCCTGTTTTGGGGACCTATTGCGGAAACGTTCTTTTGTCTTCGTTTTGTATTGGAGGAAAATGTAGGAAAATGGTTGGTGGGTATGGGAAATAGAAGGCCCATGTTTAGTAAATGTCTTATGGTTGATAACATAATCAGTGATTATTTTACTTTATTTTTCTGTAATTATATAAAAGAAAAGAGACAGTTTAGAGACTTTAAAATTATAATTAAGTATAAACGCTGAAACAATCTCTGTTTTGTTATTTAAATACATATAATTTTGTGTCCTTAGTAGAGAAAGAAAGATGTTACGTTACTCATCATCATCATCATCATCATCATTTCAGCCGAAAGACGTCCACTGCTGGACATAGGCCTCCCCCAAGCATCGCCCCAACGACCGGTCCTGCGCCTTCCGCATCCAGCGGATTCCCTCGACCATCACCAGGTCGTCGGTCCATCTTGTGGGGGACCTACCCACGCTGCGCCTTCCAGTACGCGGTCGCCACTCCAGTACTTTACTGCCCCATCGGATATCCGTACATCCGGTAATCTTTTTTTCTGGTTATGCTATAATTCCAACATTGCAATAAAATAGTAAAGTAATTCGATTTAGAAAAGTTATCTAAAAGTTACCTTTTGAGTAGTGTTACCTGGAAGTAACCTAACGGAGCTGAAAGTTACCTAAATGGTTACAAAAGTTACCTTCTGGCAACGCTGGTTCACGGTAGCTTAGCGGCTAAAGCACTGGTGTACTGAACCAGGAGTTGCATGTTTGAATCATGCTCATGAGCTAGTTTTTCTTTCCACAATTTATATCTTTAGATTTCGTTCCGCATCCGTAAATGTGTTTAAATGTTTAAATAATATAATTAGTTAGGGAAGTCACATCTATACGACTACTTTGCAGTTAATTGGGTCGGATGAAGAAACACGGTCTGTTTCCAATGGGATGTTGCTGACGTCACCGAAAGACGTAAGTGGAAGTTGAATTCGACACCATGAGCGCATAGTTCACGAGGCTTAGCGACTAAATCATGGTGTACTGAAACAACTTTCTACAATTTATATCTTATGGAGCTAAATAGTAATACCAGCTAGGTCAGGGGCTTGTGTACGCTGTTTCGGTAGGCTAACCTGACAGATTTGTATACAGTTGACTTTTTTGACAACCACGGGTGAAAGAGCCTGTAACATACACATATGTTTGTGACACAGACCAGTAAGCCTCAAGACGCCGCGCCGCATAAATAATGTTTTGCATGAGAACACAGGCGTAAAATGTTGGTCGACGGCGCGTTATGATTGGTCGGCTCAAATGTTCGGTGATATGATTGGTGCCGCTCGCAGACGGAGTGACGTCCCGATTGGTGGCTGGGCGTAAGATATGCTATTGCGTATGCTTTGTGACAGGGGGTATCCGGCTAATAGGCGTCTAGAGGCTTACTGGTTTGTGGTTTGTGATGACGAGAATCAAACGCAGCACTTTATCTTCTCACGTTTATGAAATGTCTTGATTGCAGAAGTGAAAAGTAGACGAGTTTTTTTCTGTTCTGAAATGAGTTTGCGTTAGACCGCTAACTCACCTGATGTTAGGCGGTCGTACGATTGACGATGGTGCACGCTTGCCCAGCAAAAACCTATTCACTCGTGCCTTTTTCTAGCAAATAAACATTCTTATTCTTATTCTTAACGACAACCGGATTATACCTATTTGGAAATAGACATTCTACTCTTTAGCAGTACGCATAATAAGTATTTGACAAACGCTACGTGCGTAAGGGTAGACTTTCAACCGTGTACGGGTGCGGGTGGTATCATGCGTCTGGTCATCAGATGGTCAAATGGGCTACGGGGAAATAATATTTTGTTGTCAAAATATACTGCAGTGAACATGCCTTCCGGTTGTAACCAAACAATTTTTATCTACACTCGTATCGTAAAATTCGAATTATGAACTCGAAAGTAATGTCAAAACCTGTAATGAATTTAAAAAGTTTCATTACGATACAGTTTGCTGAACAAAACAATGCGGTAATTTTTTTTTTTTTCCATAACCGCACACTTCAGCCCAACTAAGGAGTTTTTAATGCCACTTCGACCCAACCAAGGAGTTTTCAAACCTTTTTTTAGCAGTCGTACAGTTTGGCACCAATGAGTACACAAAATTCAGGGTGGCGCCACTAGACATACATTGAAAAATTTTATCGTTTAAAATCGTGTTTTTGGCAAAACTTTGGATTGTCATATTGCTTTTTATTATATTTAAGTGTTTACAGGCCTATTTTTTGTATGATAAAACAGAGATTGACGGAATCCTGACAAGGATAGAAAATTAGTTCCGATTATAATGTTTTCGCCAGACTATATTTATTATCTGTGTTGAAGCGCGTGCGCGGCGTGTGCGCGGCCGCGCGCCACGTCCTACTGGATTTGGCTTTGGATTGGATTTGTTACCAAGATTTTGACTTTGGTATTTTATTTAAAATTGTATGAGTTTAGATACAATAGTGTATGAAACTGACATAACTAGGTATTAAAACACTCGTGTGATACTATTAAAAACCTCGCCTACGGCTCGGTTTTTAAACTCACACTCGTGTTTTAATAACCCCTGTTATGCAACAGTTTCATAAACTACTATTGTTCAACTACTAGTAAGTGGTTAAATTTTTTGCAAGCTGGCAACGCTTTCTTCATTCATAATATTATCATGGCCTCTGCATTCCTTTGGGAAATCAAGCTTGCGCAGTGTGATAAAACAAGTATCTTTTGTGACACTTTGTTTATTTAACTTATCGTGTCCGCCAACTTTATCATACTGTATACTTCTATTTTGTTAACATGGGCTATACAACAATTATAGCCAATGTGGTGAAAAAAGTTCTGTCAGCAGGTTGTTAATGGGCTGACTGCCTAGGGTGCACCGAAAGATCTTTATTTGAATATCGTCACTCGTGGAGGATCTTCTTATGAAGTTATATCAGGCAATGATAGGCTCTATTCCTAGAAAAAGACGATTAAAAGCCGGTACCACGCGTGGTGTGCCGCGAGCCCCATCGCGTCGTCCCAGGCTTAATTAAATACCCCATAAAAATTTGTCTTTGACCTTTAATATGATAATGATAATGATTGTGTATAGTATTTAATATAGCATAGCATAACGTAGCATAGCATAGGATAGCGTAGCGTAGATTAGCATCCGCGAGAAAGAAAACCTCTATAAAAAATTACAGAAGGTAGGGCCTGCGAGCAGCAGACTCGGGGTAGTCTGCTCCCCGACCAACAGCCGGCGTAGCTGACGTAGCTGGCACGGCTGGCGTAGCTGGCACAGTTGGCGTAGCTGGCACTGCTGGCGTAGCTCACACAGTTGGCGTAGCTGGCATGCTGACCTGGCAACGTGCTGGCGTAGCTGACACAGCTGGCGTAGCTGGCACAGCTGGCGTAGTTGGCGCGGCTGGCATAGCAGGTAAAGGCCTTTGAGGTGATGTGGCGTGCCGTGTGCGCTGCCTAGAAGGGTGCGGCCAACGTTAGGCCGCACGGGGAGAAGGGGCTTGCCTGCCTGTGGCAGGCCAGGACCTGTCGGGGGTGGTTGTGTGAATACTCACGGGTTCCCACGTCCCCGGCTAAGGTGGTTGAAGGAACACCGTGGTGGTTTTAGTCGGTAAGAGCCCGACACTGGCTCCGCCTACCCCGGGCGGAGTGCGTCCATGAAGATTTCCCCACTGCAAAAAAAAAAGCGAAGATTAGCATAGTATAGTATAGTATACTAGTAGCTTTCGGCTTCACGATGGGTCTTTTTAACATAACATAACATAACATCACGCCTGTATTTCCCCGAAGGGGTAGGCAGAAGTGTGTAGTACACCCACATTTCGCCGGTTATGTTATAGTCCCATGTAATAGGGGGCGAGCCTATTGCCATTGACCGGGCACAAATCCAGACTCCGGGCTGCTACTGAGAATTTCCTAATGAAAAAACCCAATAACACTTTGCCCGACCCGGGAATCGAACCCAGGACCCCATGCTCAGCACTGCGACCACTAGACCAACGAGGCAGTTTTTACACCCTTTTTGGGTCTTTTTACACCCGTTATATCTAATTTAAGCAATTCTTAGACACATTTCTAGATATGGACACCGGGTCTAATGTTTGGAATCTGTAGGCCAATTCACGTAACTAAAGAACTGCAGTTGCAGTGCAGTTGCAGTACAGTTTTGATCAAAACAATGCTTTTCGTATTCTCTTATCTACGGCGATCGCTGTCAGATACGAACTGCAGCGTCACTGCAACTTGATCGGCGCGTCATGAAATTACGTTAATTGGCACGCGTACTGGAAGGCGCAGCGTGGGTAGGCCCCCCACAAGGTGGACCGACGACCTGGTGAAGGTCGCGGGAATCCGCTGGATGCGGAAGGCACAGGACCGGTCGTTGTGGCGATGCTTGGGGGAGGCCTATGTCCAGCAGTGGACGTCTTTCGGCTGAAATGATGATGTTGATGATGATGATGGGGCCCTGGAAAATGACCAGTAGTGTCCGCCTTACATCTCTAATTTGGTGGCCAGTAAGATGAATGTCAATATATGGGGAATTTTTTATGGTAGTAGTAAACATATGTCAAAAACAGCCCAGCACAGCCTACCCGAGTGACACATGGCGCGTTTTCCCACGTAGCACTGGATGACGCGTGCGACCAATATGTGGTGCAGCATCACTATTCAAGCGTGGTCTGGTCTTGTGCTGTGCGTGGATTGGTTTCAATATACGGCAGGTCTTACGTAGTTCGAGAGAAATGAATTTCCGGAACACCTTTAGATACCCACTGTTCACTTATGCTTCACACCATTCTCCCGATTTCAAATGATAGGGCCCTAGTGACTGAAAGTAGCTTTTAAAGTACGTACTTAGACGGGCTCAGACTAGCGGAAACTCGTCACGAACTCGTCAACGTCTTGTTTACTCGCAAATGACGTGTTTGACACGCATGTTAAAGGTACTTTAGTTGTTGGGCAAAGTTTCATGAGTTTAAAAGCTGTTGTGAATGAGAATGAAATAAAGAAAATTGTTAAATTTATTGTTGTTGTTGTTGAAAGTAAAGAGAATAATTGACGTTGGTACTTTACTACTTATACACTGCTTAGGAAACTTGACTGCCTTGTTGGTCTAGTGGTCGCAAGCCCGACTGCTGAGCGTGGGGTCCTGGGTTCGATTCCCGGGTTAGGCAAAGTGTTATTGGGTTTTTTCATTAGGAAATTCTCAGTAGCAGTCCGGAGTATGGATTTGTGCCCGGTTGATGGCAATAGGCTCGCCCCCTATTACATGGGACTATAACATAACTGGCGAAATGTGGGTGTACGATACACCTGTGCCTACCCCTTCGGGGAAATACAGGCGTGATGTTACGTTAAGTTATGTTATGTTAGGAAACTTTCTTCTGAAAAACTTGGCTATAAATAAATAAACGTTCACCGCATACATCCATCGTACGACCTAATAGAATAGAATATAATAAAATAGAAAAATAAATAAAATAAAAATAAATAAATAAATTTTTATTTCACATAAATGGTGTACAGTAAACACTTACAAATAGTAGTTATACAATTTCTCGGTATGAAGTGTTTGTTTGAACTCTGGTACCCAATGTAAGATTTAACTTGTGTTATGGGTACCAGCGCTCTCATTAATTATATCCACAGGGGGTTACATTAATTGCACCACGAGGTGGTTACAAGAAAGTGCAGTTGAGTAAATGAGGTAAGTAAAACTACGTTACAGGCTACAGCATAGAATACCTTTATTTCAAGCACAATTTACTCATATAGATAGGGTTAGTAACAATTTCTTTAAGCCTAAATGTTAGTAAATAATATATTTACATTCTGAAATATGTAGCTGACAGCAGTGAACTATAAATGGACAGCTCTCCCTGACAGCTATCATTTTCAGAGGCAATCTATCTGCTGCTCCAACTTTATTCGAGTATATTTCTGAAATATTAATTGAGGCACTCGAAGTATCTTATTACCGCAAAGTTTGAAGACAAAGGTCTTCAACCAGTGCATCCTGCCTGTCATGACTTACGGTGCCGAGACGTGGACACTGACAGTTGGGCTAGTCCACAAGTTCAAAGTCGCTCAGCGAGCTATGGAGCGAGCTATGCTTGGAGTTTCTTTGGGGGATAAAATCCGTAACTTGATTATCCGGAGAAGAACCGGAGTGACCGACATAGCTTGTAGGATCAGTAAGCTGAAGTGGCAATGGGCTGGCCATGTCTGTCGAAGGACCGATGGCTGCTGGAGCAGACGAGTCCTTGAGTGGAGACCGCGAATCGGCAAACGCAGCGTAGGGCGCCCTAGTGCCAGGTGGACCGACGACCTAAAGAACTTGGCTGGGGGGGACTAGATGCGGAAGGCAGAGGACCGAGTGTTGTGGCGCAACTTGGGAGAGGCCTATGTCCAGCAGTGGACTGCGATAGGCTGAGTTGATGAAGTAACTTATTAGGTTTTGGCAAAAAGATAAAGCAAAAAATTACCAAATACTGCATGTAAAGTCTATGACAATACCAAACGGAGTTAGGATACCTATTTACAATCGTAAAAACCTCCCTAATTACTGTGTGTTAAACAAAACCGTTAATGTTTTACTAGAAGAACAGTATTTTATTTTTGATCTTCGCTTCGTTTCTGCAATAGATTGTAGTTAAGAATATGTTTCAACAGGAGTTTTGTTTATCCACCTACAAGTACCACTCACACTCTATTTCAATTACGAAGTCCCATATAACAGATGCGTTTATCTATTCATGACATCTAATTGGACATTTATTTGTGGTGCCGATTAAACAGACTGAGAACGGGACACGGAAGATGTAATTACCTTAAATATAAGTGGGGATGGAGCAACTCCAGCCTCTGCGAGTGCGGCGAAGAGGACCAGACTGTGGACCATATAATCCAACGATGTCCTTTATTGTCGTACCCTAGCTCTCCAGAGGATCTTTGCACCCTTACACCTGACGCCACCATATGGTTAAAGAATCTCAATTTGTCATTGTGAGTAAAATAATATAGATGTATAGATAGCCTATAAAGATGCCATACGTTAAATAAATCTAATTGGAAATTGTGTAATATTTTGTGTTGCTTGTAGTTTTTTAAACAATAATTTGCTACCGTAAATCATAATTTCATGCCGTAAACACACGTAAACCATAAGTTTATGCCATAAACCCAGAAATATATCTTGATATAAACAACGATTGTTCAATTTTTTGACGTTAAACGTGCAGAGTTACGTTCTATAGAAGTGTCAAATGGGACTTCATAATAAAGGGATAGTTACTATGTATTTATCAAGTCTATGAAAAAAAAAAAAGTATGTAAGTTTATTTTCTTATTTTTTTGTTACAATATGTCGAAGATATTCGTTTAAAGGTACAGAAGTCGCCCTTATTGTTTTCCTCGTCTCATGAGACAGAAAAGTGAGATAATATACACATGTTGGTACGAGAAATTCTCAGTTATCTTACCGAATGTAACAAGTAAATACAATATTCAGTATTATTTGAGAAAACAGTAGAACAAGCGTCTTTCGGAAATATTTTTAGGGTGTGTGCAAACCTAGCGGTTATCACGTCGCTGCAGAATCACCATCATCATCATCATCATTTCAGCCGAAAGACGTCCACTGCTGGACATAGGCCTCTCCCAAGCATCGCCACAATGACCGGTCCTGTGCCTTCCGCATCCAGCGGATTCCCGCGACCTTCACCAGGTCGTCGGTCCACCTTGTGGGGGGCCTACCCACGCTGCACCTTCCAGTACGCGGTCGCCACTCCAGAACTTTACTGCCCCATCGGCCATCCGTTCTGCGAGCAATGTGCCCCGCCCACTGCCACTTAAGATTAGCAATTTTTCGGGCTATGTCGGTTACTTTCGTTCTCCTGCGAATCTCCTCATTTCTGATTCGATCACGCAGGGACACTCCGAGCATAGCCCTCTCCATTGCCCTTTGAGTGACTTGCTGCAGAATGTTTTACTGTATTTTATCTATAGTCCATCTGCTAAAATGGTGCCGGTACACCCAAACGGCAAGCAGGAATATGAAAGGTGGCAGAAAAAAAAATGGCTGTTTAAAAATTAATAAGAATAAAATGAACGTAACTACAAAAATTTAAACACAATTCTTCATAAATATGTAGAAGTGCCCTTGGAATCAAAGGGCACCACTCATAGAAATCTAAATAATAAGGTAATAGAAATGTAATCAACTGTAATTTGTGTCTTTTAATACCGTAACTCGTATCACCAGTTTGCAGCTACCAGCAAATACATACGTAATTACGCCCACCATGTTTCTAGCATTAATGCAAAATAAACTAAGCCTAAATAAATTCCACTGTTAGATATGCTGCAAAGTACAATTTTAGTGATTCTGCGTCCAAAACAGCACCGATGATCAAGAAAACGATTCGCGCACTGGTGTCCTACGAGACACCTGTACGCGGCGAGAACTTCATGTGCCTTTACCACTTCTGTTACCTTATTTAGATTTCTATGGCACTACTATTTGAGGGGATATACTTTTCTGCAGAGATCTTGATAAATGGATTTATAATGATTATTATACTCGTTTATGGTAGGGATGTGTTGTTTTACGAGTCTGTTCGTCGCCTCAGTGCTTGAATGTCCAAACGACCATTGACCGAGTTTTACCGGAGACGTTTTTTTTAAGTTTATTATTGATTTTAGAGAAATATTTTGGGAACTTTGATGATTTAAGAATAATGTATAGTATATATTACATTATTCTTAAATCTTCAAGGTATTAAAAGTATTTCTCTTAAATCAATAATAAACTGAAAGAGGCGTCTCCGGTAAAATTTGGTGAATGGTCGGTTGGACATTCAAGCACTGAGGCGACGTGTTGTCATCTAATTAGTATTACATGCACACAAAAGAATGTAAATCAGCTGATGAATACCAGTCTTCCTTAAGGGGAATGTAGCAGACAAGTGGCGCCCCCATCAGTAAAAAAATATTACTTGCTGAATACATCATTTATCGAAAATTCGTTTTCAACAATTCAAGTACAGGTACTGTAGTTTAATTTAGAAACTATTATCTCTGTAAATTATAGTTCGCTGTAGTTGTAGATAGAAAAAGTGTGAAAAACGGCCACTATTGGCACTTTACAACTACAGCGAACTATATTTTACAGAGTTAATATTTTTTGATTAAACTACAGTACCTGTACTATAATTGTTAAAAACGAATTTTCGATAAATGCTGTATTCAGCGAGTAATCATTTTTTTACTGATGGGGGTGCCACTTGGATGCTACATGGGCCCTGAGTCGCAATAACAAGAGATGTTATCAGAATTCAAATGAATGATTGCGCCTTTCATTAAAATACCCGTGCCGTGGGAGGAAATGGAGAAACCACGTAATAAATGTCTACATAATGTACGTTTTTGCTAATAAAAATTTACAGGAAGGAAGAGCATGGAACAATAAAGCACAAGCCATCAATTTCAACACAGTTTAACATCTTCAGTCAAAAAACGTCCACTGCTGGACATAGGCCTCCCCCAAAAGTGGGGAATATGCCATAACAATTACACATACTGAAGAAAAAAAAACGATTATTTTTATCAAACGAATTACATACAGAGGTTGTAAACAACATAATTAAAAGACTATGATTTCGACTAACAGGCATGCAAATAAAATTGCATTATGATTAAACTCCAATATAATTATCTAATCAACCTGGGAGAGGCATATGATGGCGATAGGCAAAGATGAGCAGCAACATCCCAACAACAGCAAACAACAGCAACTTGTTTGCTCTTCAACAGCATCCCAAGTGAAGTTGTTAAATTGTTTACGTCAACTGAATATCATACATTAATTAATCAGCAAATTTTTCTTTCAAGTGACATCAAATCGGTACTTGAGCGGTTTTAAACGCCAGGCGTTTTAATGGCGCTGCAACCGCCAAACTCCACCTTGCCTTATTATCTAGAACGCACAAGAGCGTTTATTAGTGATTTCCCAACGGTTCCGTACACTCGCCCGCAGGGTTTTATTGTCTCTACGAAACCCTATTGAGGCAAGTTTATCCGAACATAAATGTGGTTTCACCTAAACGTGTGCTACACAATACTTGCTTATGTAAAAGCATCCTTATTGGATGTTTTGTTAGTTGTGGTGGTTACGTGTGTAAGCGATTACGTTACTAGTACGTATGAGTTAAGGTTAAGTTAGTACCGAAGCTCAGTTTCACCTTGCTTGAGTCAGGACACTATACTCAACTCCAACCCTAGTGGCTGTCACGTTTATTGAACAATGAAGCGATACGGTTAAAATTTTTTGTTTGTGAATGTTTTATATTTATAAAACTTTTTAACAAAAAATTGTACCGACTATAACAGAAACTGAAAAGCGAAAAATAAAATGAACTTTAATGTCTTAATGCTTGTTTTTTCCTAACTAAATTAATTTTAGTAACTAATTATGAGTCGGCGCCAAACAAACAAGCAAAGTGCGTGCGAGTTGCAAGTGGTCGAGCGGAGAACGCATTTTTGGAAAGTTATTGTTTATCGTTGAAAATTTCACGTTGTATTTGATGTTATGTTGTTTTTATTATTTATTTAAAGTAATTTAATGATCGTTGATTGTTTTTTTGGCGCCGACTCATAATTAGTTACTTAAATTAATTTAGTTAGGAAAATACATGAATTAAGACATTAAGCTTCATTTTATTTTTCGCTTTTAAGTTTCTGTTTCCATCGGTTAAATTTTTTGTTAAAAAGTTCAATTTTTTATTTTTTTGTTGCTAAAATCTAACTCCAGGTCTCCATTATGTTGTAGTGTCTAGAACTGCATTTATGTGTGCCAAGTTTCAACAGAATCGGTTAACAAGTAAGAATTCAGTTGGTGAACAAACACTCATTTTTAGGGTTCCGTACCCGAAGGGTGACAAACGGGACCCTATTACTCTCGCTACGCTGTCCGTCCGTCCGTCCGTCTGTCTGTCACTTTATCTTTTGAACGGTAATAGGTAACCGGTTGAAATTTTCTCAGAATATGTGTTGCCATGAGGTGTATCACGACAAATACTAAAAACAAAAAAAAGTCTAAAACCAAAGGGGGTCCCCATACAAGAAGCCTCAAATTTTTTTTTCAACGTTTTTGTTTTTGCTCTATCTTCAAAACCGTAATACATACCAGCGTCAAACTTGGTCAGATTATAGTGCATACTATGTAGTTTAGCAACAAATACTAAAAATAAGACAAACATAGACATATGTGGTGGTACCTGCGTAAGAAAGACATGCAAAAAATCATATTTCGCGCACTGTGCGTTGATGTCTTTTGATAAACTCTCGTAAATTAAATCAGTTTTAATGGGGTATCAGGTGATTGAGAGGTATGGAACCCTTACTGCGCGAGTCCGACTCGCACTTGGCCGG
Organism: Asteroscopus sphinx; assembly: GCA_949699075.1. Taxonomy (NCBI): domain Eukaryota; kingdom Metazoa; phylum Arthropoda; class Insecta; order Lepidoptera; family Noctuidae; genus Asteroscopus; species Asteroscopus sphinx. The sequence goes on from OX453006.1 coordinate 2,885,447, forward strand.
TTTTTTTACTGTTTTCGTATCCTTAGGGGTGGATTTTGATTATGAAATTTAAATGGGACCAACTTCGAGATATACCGTATCCATTAAAAAAAGAATCATCAAAATTGGACTACTCTGTAAAAAGTTATGCGTGGACATACATAAATAAAAACTTTTTAACAAAAAATAAAACCGACTCCAAAAACCTTAACTAAAAAGTAAAAAATAATCATTGTATGTATTTTAAAATCTTAACATAAACCAAAATTTTGAAGGCGGCGCGTGATTTACCCTTTGCGTCATGTAAATATAATGTACAATCGAGCGCATATCTATAGTAAAAAAACAGTTTATGCGCCGCCTTCAAAATCTTGGTTTATGTTAAGATTTTAAAATACATACAATGATTATTTTTTACTTTTTAGTTAAGGTTTTTGGAGTCGGTTTTATTTTTTGTTAAAAAGTTTTTATTTCATACTTTTTAGTTGATAATTGCGAAGGTTGATTCATAAATGTTTATATAACCAATATGAGTTTTTTTATTTTTTATTAACCTTTGTTATCCCACTGCTGGGCAAAGTTTCGCTCATATTCTTCCAAACGTCCAATCACTATCGTGAAAAAAAAAACACACATATCGGCCAAGAATTCTCAGAAAAACGAACCAATGAGCAGATCATGTAGATACGCGAAGTTAAAATAAACTGATTTATTGAAGCTGGTTAAAAAACTGCTCAACCTAAGTCAATAAAATTTATATGGGATCACCGCGCGGGCTTCCTCTACCAAATAAAAAAACAACCACGTAAATCGGCTCACAAATCTCGGAGTAATCGGTGTACATACATGAAAAAAAAAAAAATAACAAAAAAAAAAACCTGCCGAATACATAACCTCCTCCTTTTTTTGAAGTCGGTTAAAAAAAAAAACGATACGCCTCGAATTGAGAACCTCCTCCTTTTTTTTTCGTGGGGGTTGTATAGGGGTTGTAGTTTTTGTATTAGAAACAGGCCACTACGGGCTTCAGTAAGTAAATCGAACATCTGTAATACTGAGTATGGCTGTGCACAACTCTAGTATTAATTGTTTTAACAAAACAATACCGAGGCTTATTTTCGTCTTGTTTGATTCAGGGACAATAATAAGAATTTCACATTCAGGAGCCAGGTGGACCAACGACGACCTGAAGAAGGTGCTGGGGGAGATTGGATGCGGAAGGTGGAGGATCAAGTGTTGTGGTGCAACTTGGGAGAGGCCTATGTGCAGCAGTGGACTGCGATAGACTGAGTGGATGAATAAGTGCGACCACGAAACGCTGCAAAGCTTTTGAAACGTCAGGAAAACCAATTTAAATAATATACGCGATTTAATCCGCTTAAACTTTGTTTTATTATAATGTGTAGTGATCGTGAAAACCTAAGAAATTATTATGGATGAATAAGGATTTCGTGTTTTGCAATCATACATTCAGACACTTCGCTGGCGAGGGCAACTTTTTCTACCTCTTTTACTTAATCACTCAGGCAGGTCTTGGGTTTCCCATGTGGCTCAATCTACGCTGCTTCTATCTATGATCTTCATGGACGGAAACAGCTGGTATTTACATTTTTTTTTTGTACTTTAGAACAATACGTTAGCATAGAAATATCGTTGATCTGTATTTAAGCAATTCCCAAAGGGAAGCCGGTGGGAATCGTGTTATATGGTCCCTTCGCCACTGGTGTCTTGTGGGAATCGAACCCAAGACCTCGTGATCAGCAGTCCGACACTCAAACCACTAGACCACAGACGTCGTCAAATAATAAACGGAGTTAAATTAATGCCTAAAATATATTTTGATTTTGTACAATAATTTTCACACCATCGTCATGGTGAAATATATGATCTACTTCTGTTATTACCACCTTATTGTACTACATTCTTGCAATAAATAATTCTTCATCATTTCAGCCGAAAGACGTCCACTGCTGGACATAGGCCTCCCCCAAGCATCGCCACAACGACCGGTCCTGCGCCTTCCGCATCCAGCGGATTCCCGCAACCTTCACCAGGTCGTCAGTCCACCTTGTGCGGGTCTACCCTAGCTGCGTCTTCCAGTACACGGTCGCCACTCCAGAACTTTACTGCCCCATCGGCCATCCGTTCTGCGAGCAATGTGCCTCGCCCACTGCCACTTAAGTTTGGAAATTCAGACAAAAACAAATAAATAAATAAAAATATAAATGGCTTAGAGTGTTTGTTTTTTTTTGTATAAAATAATCGATTTTGGGACTTAACATTAGGTACCAAAAAATGTTTTCTGATTAATTTCGTTGCAAGTTCCAAGATAGTTCTATTATTTTCCCGGGATGCGCCGAGTTTTATTGTTTCAGCATTTTTTGGTTGATTGCCATGATAGATCCAGATCTTTTCTCCTATTTCAACAACATAATTCACGTTTACAGTAAGAAAGTTATTTTGAAGTCGTAACCTTTAATTACCACCCTAATTTCCAGCCTCTCACGCGCTTTTCAACCAATTATCTTCTAAAACCAAGAGTTTAAAACCGAAATTAAATTTCCCAGTCGTTTCTTATCTTCAAACAATTCAGTTCACGCAATGAGTTAATTGGCCACGAGAGAATTAGGTAAATTGTCACCTCTGGGAGGGCCAACAAAATTTATATAAAATTTAAACGTGACTTGGTTAGACTAACTCCAAAATGTACTAAATATCGTTTTGTGAGTTAGTTGTACTGTTATCTAGGGGTGATAAAACTGTACTAATTGTATGAAATTTGTTAAGTTCAACTTATAATATTACTGGAGGATGTAGTTTATCACGCATCCCTCGAGAACTGTTTATCTTCCCACATTAGTTTGACGTTTATGACACCCTGGTACACACGGCTACACATCAAGCTGTATAAAACCAGTAAAGGCTGACCTCGCGTTGTAAGGAAAACCTATACAATGCGAGGTCAGCTTATACTGGAAATGTACAGCTAGATGTTTTTTTTTATTATTTTTATTTTTTTTATTCTTAACGGGCTTGCGTTTGACCGCCACCTCACCTGATGTTAAGCGATGGTGCGGTCGACGATGGTACACGCTTGCCCAGCAAAAACCTATTCACTCGAGTCTTGAAGACCACCAGATTATATTTTATATGTGTAGCCGTGTGTACATTATAAAGCCGAGTGTTTGTCGTCAAATAATATCTTTGTCGTTTATTGCACATCCCTCGGGAACTGTTCATCTTTCCGAGATAAAAAGTAGCATTTATCTTAATTCAGGCTATGTTCTATGTGTATACCAAATTTCGTCCAAATCCGTTCAGCCCTTACAGCGTGATTGAGTAACAAATATACAAATAGAAGTTTTTAAACTTACGCAAACACTCATATTGAACGGGACTTTTCGCGCACAGTTAAATCAAATCAAAACAAACATTTTGACTAACCTCGACGTTTCGGCCGAGTTGCATTGGCCGTGGTGCCCGTGGTCACGAGCAGACACAGAGAAGCAGAGTGGTGTTAAAGTGTTGCGTTTTTCAAAATGCCGTAAGAATTGCGTTTCTTGCGTGCGTTGTGTAACCCCATGCAAACTAGGCGGCTTGCCCGATCTCCTTATATTCCTTTATCCGTTAGCCTGTATATTAATTCGGGTTATGTTCTATCTGTATAGCAAATTTCATCCAAATCCGTTCAGTCCTTACAGCGTGATTGAGTAACAAAAATCCAAACATCTTCATCAACTTTTTATAATATTACTAGCCCTATGCCCGTGACTTCACCCGCATGAATGTCGTTTATCGCGCATCCCTCGAGAACTGTTCATCTTCCCGGGATAAAAAGTAGCCTATACAACGTGTATCAGAAATGCGTGGTTATATTTTAAGAGCTCAATCAGCCTTTACTATGGGACCAACCCTAAAATTGCGAAAAAAAAATCCGCTGTTCCTTATTAAATCATCGATGTCGCTCAACAAAATGTAAGAATTAACCTTTTTTTTCCACGATTTCAGGGTTGACCCCATAGTAAAAGTTGTTCGACAGCATCCCCTGAATAAGCTCTTCATTCTGATACACGTTGTATTTTAATCAGGGTTAAATAAATGAATAAATAAATATTTATAGTACATTTTTACACAGCACCATCTAGTCCCAAACTAAGCAGAGCAGAGATAACTCAGAGGAACTGTTCATCTTTCCGAGATAAAAAGTAGCATTTATCTTAATTCAGGCTATGTTCTATCTGTATGCCAAATTTCATTAAAATCCATACAGTCATTTTTGCGTGAAAGAGTAATAAACATCCACACATCCATATATCCAACATCATCACAAACTTTGACGTTTATAATATTAGTAGGATTAATTAATTAATTTTAAGTTAGCTCAGTCATTAAATTTGTGCATGCTGTGGCCTCCTGTAAGTGAATGAGTACATCAGATAGAATCCTGTATCTGTCACTTGTGATTTTTTGTGTATATCTTTTGTTGGAGGTCCTCAATAATATGAATAAAGAAATTAGTAGGATAATATCTCATTTCCTTGCACAAGCATCTTCATCAGTACCTCGGTTATCTCTGGTGCTAAACAATCAAGCAACCATGCGTACAATAGCAGAGTAACAGTAGCATGAAATACAACTGCATACAATGCCGCGCGGAAGTCTCGTCGAGATATCCAGCTAACTCAGCTCACACGTTGACAGGTGAGGGTGGGAAATCAGCGGGGACGGTTGTAAAGACGTGTTAAGGTAGTTAATTTGGCTAGATCTTTTCAATTACATTTATATGAGTGTACTCGTAGTATAGAAGGGATTTGGTTGTCAAACAATCATTTGGTCAATAGTTAACAAGTCTAGAATGCGTCAGAAGCAAGGGTACAATATCCAACTTCCGAAAATGTTAACTACACCAATACGTATGTAACGCACTCTTTAACTGAATAACTAACTGACCTGTGAATTATGACAGAAGAAACATGAGGCCTTAGTAGTCCAAAAGTGAAATCAGTATAAAACTGTCTCAAGGTATAACCAACCCGTATAACAAACGAGGTGAACGACAGGTCTGGTACTGGCAATATCATCTTCTCCTAAACGCACACATCAGAAGTACTCATAAATATTTTAAGAGCTCATTCAGCGAGTGCTATGGAATAACCTTCAAATCGCAAAAAAACTGCTGTTCCCTAGAAAATCATCGATGTCGCTCAACAAAATGTATGGATCAGCTGTTTTTTTCCGTGGTAGCTTACTGCGGGGTCAACCCTGAAATTGCTGTTTTTTTTGCTATTTCTGTGTTGGGTTTATAGTAAAAGTTGTTCTATGCTATGCCCTGAATGAGCTCATAAGATATAACCATGCATTTCTGATACACGTTGTATAATTTGAGGGTTAGAACGACTTTCGTCAAATCGCTTTTTCGTCAAATTACTTTTTCGTCAAGTCCCTTTTTCGTCAAGTGCAGTGGTTCATCAAATTATTTTTTCGTCAAGGCCGAAATGGTATGTTTCATCTCAATCGGTTGGGTAGATCCTAGAATATAGTTTGACCCCTCCATTGTATGAAGTTTCGTAGAAAGTAGAGGTCGCGATTGTTGGTTATAGAAAACATTCGCTGTTTCGATAGCCACACTGAACCTGTGAACAGAACAACCGGCATGGTTCCATTCATCACGTCGACGCCGACGGCTCCGTAGCTAAAGTAATTTATTTATTTATCTGCCGCGAGCCGTTCTACGCGTTAGCGTCTTGGCTTCCGTGAATCTTAAACTTGTTATTCCTTAAGAAATATGCAAGTGATGTAACCGAGTTTTTAGTTAAAAGCATCCAGGTTTAACATATTGTGAAATTACAGTTTTCACTAAAAAGGTGGTGCTTGCTGTCATTTTTTAAGTTTATGTAATGTGAAGAACTTTTTAGAATTATGAAATATTTGTCTAACCTCTGGTAGTACTTCCCCGCCGAGATAGCTACAAGAAGCTACTTCTTAAAGAAATACTGTTTGTTTTTGTCATCAGAGCCTCATCAATGTAGATGATTAGTATTTATTTTAATAAAACAAGTTTAACCGGATTACATCACGTATCGCATCGTAGTATGTAGTTTATCTAATATTCTGAATTAGAGGAATGGTCTCTGACCAGATTATTCCGAAAGGTTACCAACTGGATTACTGGATTTTTGCATGCTTAATACAAGCAGAATATAGCACTGTTCCTAAACCACCAATTTTTATATCTGGTACCACCTGTATTCTACGCAAATAAATGATTCTTTCTTTCTTTCTTTCTTTCAAACTTCTACGTAGGTGGCACCGATTTACTATTCGTACCAATTGCATTATACTATTCCAATTATTTTATTCATATTAGTAACATCACTGTACTTAGATACAAAATAAATTAATAGTTTAAAAAACTCTAGAAAAACACGCTTATAACCTTGAAACCTGATCGTGTTCAAAGTCTATTACTTGGCCTTTCTCACAAGTGCAAACACAACCATGATACGATATTCCATCATGGAATGCCAGTGACTAACTTCCGGCTTCATCATCAGACCTTGAAACCTAATTGTGGTCAAAGTTCATTACAAGACTTTTCTAAGGAATCCAAAACAGCTATGATACGATTTTCCATCATGAAGTTCCAGTTCATATCTTCCGGCTCCATCATCAGATCAGTTCGACAGTACCATATTATTGTATTGTCATAAGAACTACATACAGCTGCCAATGTTCATTACGCTACGACCCTTGGAAGATGGTTAAATTAGTTACCTTAGATTCCATTACATAGTTAGTTACATACAGGTCGACCTAATAAAAGCGTGTTAATAGCCATTTTATCCAAATAAGCTAACTATTTTTAGGCACACTAACATATTTAAATCTAAACCGCTAAACTAATAAAATATGGATCGGAGTCCAACAACGGACGCTGAAATTCTCTCTGGGTATGGGAATTTTCAACGGGTAAAGTTTAAGGGACGAAAAACCACTAGATGAAATGCTGTTGAAATATGCAAGGTGGCCTGTATCTTATGAAATCTGTGTAGACTGTCGTTAGGGATGGCTTAGTGTGTTTTTGATGTGATTTGCAAATGCATATTTGAAGAAGTGCGAAGGATATGAGATTTGAAAATGGGGTTCGTCGATGCATGTGATGGGAAAGTGTTGAAGCCATTATGTGGTTACACCATATAAATCTCAATAATAAGGTTATAGAAGTGCCAAAAGCGCGTGAAGTTGTTGTTGTTCGTTTTATACTTTTTGAATTTTTTTCTTGGCAAAGCAGCTAACGTGTTGAGTCCCCACTGACGTTCATAAAACTAGAAATGATCTTTTAGTTGGTTTTTTATTTTAAAAATGTGTGAGTGGCATTTTTTACGTGAGCGCGGGCCATTTCCCCAAACAAATGCAAACACCAAAACAAAATTAATAATAAACTAATTTTAAAAATTCACGCCCCAACATTGTCATGGACCGGAGTTCATACAACATTCTGTTAGTTCAAAACAATGTTCCAAACATTCTATAAATACATTTTGATATTTGACGAACATGTGTAACATCAGCAAACTTGGCGGTCGACTAGCAAATTATACCGATTAATGCTAAAATACCAACTGCATCGGTGATGATTTGCGACATCGATGGAATAGGAAAGAATAGCCTATTTTTTACCAAGAAATTACAAACACTTCTCTCATCTTAGAAACTTCGTCAGAAAGAAGGAAATAGAATAGGAATTGATCACAATATTCAAATAACAGTTTAACAGTATGTTTTTTCTTCCACTTGCTCGGAAATTGATTAAAAATTGAAAACATCAAACTGCTCTTTTCCATACGCAATGAAATAAAACGTCAGCAATTTCCAACACGACAATAATATAAATAGCTGGACAGTTATTTTTTTTAATACGCTGCCGAGGTTTTTTAGGTACACTACACACTTCTTTATTATTTTAAGGGCTAAATGCGCATTTTTTTTCGAATGTTTGTAAATAGAACTTGAACCGCGCGCTGGCGAATTAGCACGAATGAAAATTAGATACTGCTAAATTAATTTGTGTATTATTTCCTCGCAACTTATAGAAAAGTACTATACAGGTCTCAGCCAAATAGCAATTAACGGCCTCGTTTAATTAAAAAGGACTCTGCTGGCGCCTCGTCCTTTTAAAATCACTAAACTTGGGAAGTGCTCGGCATCGCCTCGTCCTTCCAATATTACTCGGCCGTAAATTGCTTTATTTCAGGCCTCGACAGTAATGTACTATTAAACTAACATGGTCACTAACACTTATATTATTGTATGTCACGGGATATTTACCAAGTAAATCCTTTTTTATGAGTTCCCGATATTTTGATACTGTTACAAGCACCACACCACACACACCTCATACCAAACACACACACCCACCACATAGTCACGTCACGGGTAAACTAAAATATTTGCGGGTGGTTGTTTATGAGTAAATCCATCAATCTACCCTCTTCCTTCTTCGTTTTGTGCGCTGGGTGATGGTATCTCTGTCACATACACAAATCACTATTTGTCAAAAATCTCACGTGCTAAATTTTTCTTTAAATTGATGTAAATGTGCTCGGGTTTGCGTTATCTTGCGTACCGAGAGTAGTTAGTTCAAAATATTTGATTGAAATGCACTACCGCCATCTTATCCCACAGTACATGTTGTAGACTAACAAATACGGCATTTCAATTAGCTTTCAAATAATACAGGAAGCTGTAATACAATGAGCGACTTTAACAAAACATTCGCCGCTGCGTTGGAACTGTAGTTTTGAGTGGGCAAAGACTGGCAAACATGAGTATTGTGGTGCCGAGTTTAATGTTAGTGACGTTATTAGTACTTTAGTTAGGGTTGGTGCACAACTGGGACTTGCAAACTGGCCAATACAAATAAATTTAACAGTTCAAACTAATGGTGGTTCAAGATTATGATTTTGGTGACTTTATCATCTTATCCCGACTAATAAATATTTAAATAAATATAAATATTTTTGGGACATTTTACACATCACCATCTAGTCCCAAACTAAGCAGAGCTTGTACTATGGGTACTAGACAATGGATATAATACTTGTATACTTTTTTTTTGTAAATACATACTTATAATACATATGAAACAACCAGACCAACACAAACACTCATCTTCATCACAAAAATATTTACATACCTAATCTTATGTGTTAATATAGGAAATGGGTTATCTGTGCCAAATTTCATTCATATCAGTTGAGCTGTTGCAGTGCGATTGGACGACAAACAAACAACCATCCGTACTTTCACATTTATAACATTTGTTGGATAGGTAGCAACCAAAAAAATCTAAATAATAAGGTAATAGAAGTGGTATTGGCGCGTGAACTTGTCGCCGCGTACAGGTGTCTCATAGGACACCAGTGCGCGAACCACAGAAATAGATATAATGGTTGTAATAACAATTTTACTTGCGATCATGCGTGGCAACTTTCGAACAAACTACGCCTTACAAATTGACGTCATTCATTTAAAAAAAAAAGTACTTTACAGCTTTTGTTTCTGCAGTTAGAAAGAGCATAATAAGGCATTTTTGCGGATTTTTGTTACAGTATTTACAGAAACAAGTCATAAGGCGTACTGAGAAAGGCTTTGAAATGCCCTGCACTATGGTGCAGAGTGTTGGCACGCGCGTCCTGTATTGTCCATTCTATCTATTTCTGTGGTGCGAACCGTTTGCTTGATTATCAGTGCTGTTTTGGTCGCAGAGTCACTAAATTGAATTTTGAAGCATATTATTATCTAACAGCGGATTTTTTACGACGACACGCGTATAAACAGAAGATAACATTTCTATTACCTTATTATTTAAATTTCTATGGTAGCAACATTTACAATTATTGACGTCACAAATTCCCTCGGTTCTATTGAAACCCAGGTTCTATTGGGAACTGATCTTATTAACACAATGTGGGAAGCACATTGCATTACATCTAATAAATTGTACCGACTCCTCTTTGGTAAGTCAGGATTTGTAGGACCTGCAAAATGTACTGCTTTTTGCTGTAGGATACGTAGAAAGAACTTTAGAAAACATTCGTATTGAATACAATTTTGAGTTCTGATTAGGCTTGATTTCATTGACGATAATTATCTGGTTAAACGACCGTTTATACAATTTTACAATTTCAGTTTTTTTTTCTAGTAATCGGCCGTTTAATCAGAGAATTAACTATCATGAACACCGCCCTAATTACTACTTTACTAATTCCAATATAATGTACTCACAACGTTGCTTATTATTTGTCGATGCTCAATTAAAGTGTTATTGGGATTTTTTTGTCAAGAAAATTTTCTTCGCTGACACATCCTTAAATTTGTAAATTGCCTTTTAGAAATGCCTGCTTTTTCCAAGTTTTTTTTTATAGTATAGGATGGCATAGCGAGCTAAAAGCCCACCTTATGTTAAGCGGTTACCTTTGCCCATAAAAACTTCAATACCACCAAGGCTGTTGCCTAAATGGTACCGCAAGTCGGTTCGCAAAACTGAGACATGAAGATGGAAAGTCTCATGTGATTGTAATTTCACCGGCACTCGTAGGTACCCTTCAGACAGAAACACAACAATGCAAGCGTCACTATTTGGCGGAGATGTAGGTACGGTATTTTGACACTCCTGCCTTAGAAGGACCTGAACTAATTAATAATGTTATTCCTTATATTTTGTTAGAATAACTACATGAAGCACAAACATACACAAGCAATATTCGTTCAAAGCTATGAATTTTGTGCTTCTAATGGAAAAAGGATATAAAAATAATAAACGTCATAAGTGCACCTCTAACTTAACTGTTTGCGATACGAGTCAGCGTCCATAAATATTGGCTGCCGGATCGAAATGCGCCAATTCGCGAAACGCGTCACACACACACCCGATATACTGAGAGTCCGCCACTTTCGAGAAATTCATTCCTGATGCAGCAACGGCTGCTAGGGGGACATAGGAACGGCGGGGTCCCTCTGCAATGCCCCAGTAAGCCGTAGTCCAAGCCCTCCCTTGGGGGACGCCCTTATGCGGTATTGCAACCGCGATTTTAGTTTTTAAGTTTAGGATTAGGGAAAACTTTCGGCGAATGGAGTACCACATGGGACTCTCCGCCACCAGACCGGTTAAGCAGAAATGGTACCTCGGTACCACCTGCAATAGTCAAAACGAAAAAAAAAAAACTAAATGCGTCAGTATAACATTGACTGTAACCCCAACGTTGGTTCCACACGTTGGAACGTTGGTTAATTTTATTCTTAATAGCGGCCCGTCCCGGCTTCGCACGGGTGGACATGAAAATATAGCCTATGTTACTCAGGGTGAATGTAGCTTTCAAATAGTAATTTTTTTTTTGAAATGAATACAGTAATTTTCGAGTTTATTCATTACAAAAATACACACAAACATACTAATCTTTCCTCTTTATAATATTAGTGTAGATGTAGATAATTTAAAAAATCTGCCATTTTACCTTTTATATTACACTAGCCATTGCCCGCGTACTGAAATAAAATGTAGCCTATGTTACTTCTGAACCTGAAGAGTAGCGTTTCTAATCGTGAAAGAATTATTGAAATTGCTTTAGTAGTTTCAGAGATTATCGATTACAAATAAACAAACAAATCTTTCCTCTTCAATTCCTGCATGCCGTTTGGGTGTACCCAGCGAATGGAATGTATTGTAAACTACCCAATAATGTTATTGTTTTAGAGCCAATTATCACGTTAATGTGCTTTTAGGCCGTATTACAATTATTTGATTATGATGTGTTGATATTGCTGCGGTTTATTACAGTAATTACTTTGATATTTCCGTCAACATTGTTGATCCGTAAACAAGTTTAAGATGAACGTTTAGGAAACGGTCGTACTTATCACGATAGGAACACAAATTGGTGATTGCTTTATGTAAGTTTGTTGTTAAATTCTGCAAAAGATTTATTATGTATATCTAACAATATCCTTCCGTCAAATCACCATCGACTCGGCTTACCGCAGTCCACTGCTGGACATAGGCTTCTCCCAAATTGCGCCACAACAGTCAGTCCGCCTTATGTATCCAGTACCCCCCATCTACTTTCTTCAGGTCGTCGCCCTACCTTTAGAGGCCCCGCGCCTTAAAAGCTGGAGTGAATCGGCACCTAATAGGTTTGTTCGCTCCATTGTCAACCACATCTTGACAAAGCTGTCTAGATTCCGGTCAAGAGCAGATCTATATCTAAAAAAAAAATCAAGACCCATATTTTCCGAGAGATTTTGAAGTGCAAAAGTATGGAGCACTCTGTGATGAAGTAACAAGAGATTTATTCGAGTAACTTAAAAATTGGATTCCAAAGAACAAAAGTCTGTGGCATTTCCATATTTACGTCTAACAACATGATCATAATGATTATGATTTTGGCATATTATTCCAGTGAAACTTAATTATTGGAGTCATAACAGTGAATTAATTAGTTTTTTTATGGCCCCAGATAACCACATGCACAAATAACCACATCCGGAAAAAAAATCTGTAGGCTATACAAATACTTGTATCGTGCGGGAATTAAACCTACAACACTTTGCTAAACTTACTCGCAATTTCGTGAATAGTTCAATTGGAATCAATAAAAATCGAGCAGCTTGAAAGGAACCACATCCCAAAAGACGTGGACTACAAACAAACTACGATGTTCAAAGAGTCAACATACAAACTGCGAATGTAAATATAGTTTTAAAATCAGCATCCAGGTGTGTTGAATAATTCAGGCGACGCAGCATCGCTCGCTCTTGCTTCAATATTAAATCTTTGACATCGATGCACTGAAAACAATGGGCTTATGCGGAGGAACGATTTTATATCAATTTTATGTCAATCAATCTATAAAATCCTACAGATTTTTCATACATCTCCAGAAAAAATAACACAATGCAATGATTTTCATTAGATATTGACATTTATATTCAACGTTTTGTTAGAGTTACTAAGCAATTATACGATTTTTATAAAAAAGTATATAAAACATCATCTAACGCATATCTTAATAGGCGAAGAAGATCCTGCTAAAAGCGAGATTACTGAAAAACTTATATGAGAGTTTATAGCGGAGCACCAACGATCAACAATTGTTAATCTAAGCGGAGCACCGTTTTCAGAAGTAAAGCCAGCTGTAAATAATGTCATGATTGAAGAGTGGACGACCTTCACTTGCCTCATGGAGTCTTCTGTACTATGATGGTACATAAAGTATAAGCAAAACTGTGGCTGTGGCTGTGTATTGTGGCTCACGTTACAACACGGCATCATGCTGAGTGTCAAAATTGTCAACCTTTTTGTCGCTGTTACATGTACAGTCTATCAAAATGATAAATATCCAGATATATTATGGATATTTTCAAGTTGAATATCATTTCAATAACGGACAAAGTTAAATTGTATTTATACAAAGCACTATTCAAACCATTCTATCATAATTTCTTGAGAAATCTTCATCTATATCAGACAAACCTGGAAAGTTAGCTCTTTGTTAGACTGTACCTGCAATCCGTCTATGAACATGTACCTACCCAGTATTATAAGTTTTTTTCTTTTCTTCTTCTAATGTAGATGTAAAAAAAATGTGCTGTGCTCAGACTCTTATTAACGATTTAAATTGTGGAAAGCAAAATCGCTCACGAGCAGGATTCGAACTTAGCACGCCAGCTTAGTACGCCAGTGCTTTGGCCAGTAAGCTACCGTGAACACTGCTCGTGGTATCGAAATAAACCTCCACTTTTTGTACGTCTTTGGGTGACGTCAGCGATATCTTATTGAAAAGCAGTGTGTGTTTTTTTCTTTCCACAATTTATATCGTTAGATTTCGCTTCGCGTGCGTAAATGCGTTAAAATAATAAAACAAAAGTCTTATTCTTTTGGTCTGAGATACTGTGGCAATAAATCGTTTTTATTTATTTATTTCTAAGTACTCAAAACAATACATCTTGAATATCGTTCCTCTTAATCCCCCAACTAACAATACTGTCGCCTTTCCCCGGCGGCTGAGCGAAGCGATATCACATCGAGAGAGCTCTAGCAGCATTCAAACGCTCATTATTTTCTACTGAATCACTATCCACTTGCTTATACGAGCTTAGGCTTATCTTTTATGCTGGAAAAATACTTAGCTTTTGACTTATATTTATATTCTTTACAACGGTATTTAATAGTTTCTTTTTTGTGGCCCATTGCAATATTGCTTAGTTGAATCAAATGTCTACCTATTGATATAATAAATTAATCTAAATAACGTCTACTTTAGGAATAGATACAATACACGTCTATAACAAGACGTAGTTTTCAATTTCATGTATCTATTCTTAAACCGACGACCGAGGTCGCGGGTATCCGATGGTTGCGGAAAGCGTAGGACCGGTCCTTGTGACGATGCTTGGGGGAAGTCTATGTCCAGCAGTGGACGTCTTTCGGCTGAAATGATGATGATGATAGTATAGTATAGTAGTATAGTATAACGGGCTGGTTTCCGCAACTCCACGATCAAGCGTGTATTTTGCGTACGGGATGATGATGATAATAATTATTAAACTAAAATAGACATTCTTTAAGAAAAATCAAGACAAAACACTCTACTACTAATAAAATATGCTTACATACTTACAGTACAATAATTTATTCTACGACCGATACTGTTCCGACTTTCCGAGACAAGAGCAAGCTACTGTAGACATGTGGGCATGCGGGCACAGACGTAGTAAAGCGGAACATATTACATGCAGTGACAGCGTTCAGCAGTTTGTGAGTTATGGTTCGCAAGCCTCTGCATCTGCTTTGTGATATAAAGCTGTAGAAAGTTTTCTGTTATCTTTTATATATGAAAAATTTAGTTTTAAGTTTTTTTCTTGTTTGTAAATTGAAAAGTGTGCCAAGAGAGAATGCACAGAAATAGATAGAATGGTTGTAATCACAATTATACTTGCGATTCATGCAAGGCAACTTTCGAACAAATTTCGCCTCCCATATTGACGTCATTAATTTTTTTTTAAATTAACTTTAACAAATGTACTTTACAGCTTTTGTTTCTGCAGTTAGAAACAGCACAATAAGGCATTTTTGCGGGTTTTGTTACAGTATTTACAGAAACAAGTCATAAGGGGTGCTGAGAAAGGCTTTGAAATATTCTGAACTATGGTGCAGAGTGCTGCCACGCGCGCCCTGCCCTCATGGCCATTCTATCTATTTCTGTAAGAGAATGCATGTACAATTATGACTGTTTAAAAAGTCGTTTCATGAAGAGACAATTAAAAAATCAGTTACTATATCGCCTAGTTACTATACTATATAATGCATGATTACCCAGTAACTGGGTTGCGAGAATCTGATGGCAGTCGCTCCGTGTAAAATACTGATGTTTAGCCGCATCTGATTTGACTGGAAGCCGACCCCAAGATATTTGGGAAAAGACGAGGAGAATCAAGTGTTAAGACAATGCAAGGCAACATACATATGTTAGATGACCAATGCTTAGGAGTAGGCGTTTATTTGCTTATACATTTTTGAAGTAAAACTTCATTAGGCACGCATGATGTAGGAGACTCTTCTGGTGTATTTAAATAAAAAAAACTGTTAAGCGTTAAAATTACGTGTATTCCGAGTGCAGGACTACAGAAGATAGCAAAATATAAAATTGTAATAACTTATAGCTAAAACATTAGCAACGTAGTGTTGACTGCAAATCATAGCTCGTTTTATTCTTGCAGGCGCTCGAACACTTGGTTTAGGGAGTAAGCTGGTGAATGTTACGAAAAATGAGGCAAACGGAGGGGGTAGTGCGGGAACAGGGCGCGCGCTAGGCCGGCCACGACACAGCGCCGGCAGATGTACGCGCGCCGCGCCGCTATTCCTTTCTCATTGAAATAATATTGAGGGAGATAAAAGTTAGTGAAGTTTTACTTCAGTCGTGTGGTCACACAAGCACACTCGTTTTTTTGGAAGAGAAAACATATATTTCATATTCAATCAATTCTTCTTTAGAATGAGCTACCTCTCGAGCTTAGGATGGCCACCAGTCGGGACTCTTTTAAAAGGAAATTTCGGAAGTTCTTTCTAGATAAAATTTTGGCAGAATCATCTCATTAGTATTTTATCTATGACTATAATAGTATATTATTATATATATTTAGTACTTATTGTATGTTATATATATATATACCTATGTATGTTTATCTATTGTTTTAGTGGTAATTTATTTCTCATCTTGTTTTGTGTCGTGTATCAATATTGCACCTGCCTTGTCATCTCTGTATCACCCTAAGGTTGACTGGGAGAGAATGCCTAAGGCATTAAGTCCGCCTATGTACACATGTTGCATGAAGTTTATATAAATAAATAAAACCCAAAAGTTAACATATAGAGTACAAAATAAAATAATTTGAAACACAGCTGGGTCGTGCATTCAATTCCTTCAGATCACACCATATGGACTGATTAGATATTCATTGGATCCGCTTCGGTGCAACCTCCCTCGATCTTTGTGGAAATTCGAGAACTACCAGAAATTCTTTGATATTATGTGAGCAAAATAAATATATTCTTATTCTTACTCTTTATTGCACACAAAAAAAAAAAACCACAACAATAAATAATAGTTATAAATATATATATATAGGTGGACAAGTGGTCCACAAGGTGGACAAGTGGTCCACAAGGTGGACCGACGACCTGGTGAAGATCGCGGGAATCCGCTGGATGCGGAAGGCACAAGACCGGTCGTTGTGGCGATGCTTGGGGGAGGCCTATGTGCAGCAGTGGACGTCTTTCGGCTGAAATGATGATGATATATATATATATATATAAATATATTGCGTTTTTTGATTACAGCAAGAAGAAAGGTGTCTTCTTCTCTATAGCAGAAGCTTTTTGGCGGGAGTAGAAGTGTTCCTACTCTAAGGTCCATGTACGATGCTACGAACATTGCGAAATTATTGTACATACCATGTCAGCATGTCCACCAAATTATTTTTTTTTTATTTATTTTTTTGTACTTAAATCACAATACAGAGCACGAGGAACAACAGCAGGTTGTACAATCAAGTCTTAAGATTTAATCTCATTTTTCCGGCCCCTAAACTAGGTACGCAGACCTGTATCTTAGGAGTCGGGAGTTTCTACGGCTTCAGTTTTATAATATAACCGTGACATTTCAGTTATTTAACGTTCATAATTCATTATCATATATTTTGAGTTAGTTCACTACCGGTCATCAAACGCGCCGTGTTTTCTCACATACTTATCAATTTATCAATATCATATAAATATAGTTTATTCTTTAGAACTATTTGAACCTTTGTGTTAAGGTGGGTACTGACGATGCATCCAACAGCCCGAATGGCGTGGCCGCATTCCAAAATCTGTCCGTGAATGTTTAAAACGTATGTTAACTTTAGAACAAGTCTAGCTTTTTTGGAAGTAGTCATTAAAATGACGTCCGAATGGATACATCGTCAGTGCCCACCTTTAGCTTAGTGCAATGAACGGTTGGTCTTCAAAGGACTCGGTATCATTTATATCATACCAGCTTATCAGTAAAGTTGTTCGGTACAATACCCTACAGTCCGTATTCAGATACCAGAACAATACTCCAGCGTGAATCTAGATTCAAAACCTGTTATTTCATACAATAATATGTTTGTTTGTATGTATTTCGTAAAACGAAAATGTCTCGGAGAGCACGTTAAGCTGTCGGTCCCAGTTGCCATACGAATATCTATGGCAGTCGTTACGGTTAATCAGAAGCCCGAAAGTCTGACACCAGTGGCCTGATTCACAAACGTTCGAAAAGTTTCCGTTTCCGAAGTGAAATTTGACCGGTAAACGAAACAAAACGACCACTTTCTGCGACTACAAATAATGCAAAGCATTCAAAACATCAGGAAAAGCAATGTTAATAATAATACGCGATGTAATCCGGTCAAACTTGTTATATTACAAAAAAAAAGATTTGAGAAACGAACGGATTCGGAAACGCTATTCATAGTTCTTTAATTTTACATCGAGTGCTTTCCGACAGCAATTGGCTCACGGGAGAGTTTCCATGAATTTCACGTTGCGTTTCCGAATCCGTTCGGTTCTCAAATAGTTTTGTTTCTTAATAAAACAAGTTTAACCGAATTACATCGTGTATTATTATTAAAATTGGTTTTCCTGACGTTTTGAATGCTTTGCAGCGTTCATAATAGCAGAAAGTGGTCGTTTTGTTTTATTTGCCGGTCAAATTTTACTTCGGAAACGGAAACTTTTCGAACGTTTGTGAATTAGGCCACAGGTCGAACTTAATATATAAATTGTGGAAAGAAAAAATCGCTCACGAGCAGGATTTGAACATGCGACTTTTTGGTAAGCGATTTTTTCTTTCCACAATTTACATGTTATTGAAATAACTGAAAACCTCTTAAGGGGTCATTGTACTCATCAGTATGAACATTTTTTATTATGGGGCAAAACCTGAAATCGCGAAAAAGAAATCAGCTGATCCTT
Source organism: Asteroscopus sphinx (assembly GCA_949699075.1). Taxonomy (NCBI): domain Eukaryota; kingdom Metazoa; phylum Arthropoda; class Insecta; order Lepidoptera; family Noctuidae; genus Asteroscopus; species Asteroscopus sphinx. Next base: position 2,903,976 of record OX453006.1, read on the forward strand.
ACATTTTGTCTATTTAATCTGATAATTTTTTCGCGATTTCAGGTTTTGCCCCATAGTAAAAGTTGTTCATACTGATGAATACAATCATGCAATGACTTTCAGTTATATCAATAACACGTTGTATGTCTTTAGATTTCGTTTCACATGCGTAAATTTTTTTTTTTTTTTTTTATTGATAAAGCTTCTGCTTTATTTATATTACAATCTAGCGGTTAAGGCTAATAAGTAATTTAATATTAACTTAAACTTCTAAACAATTAAAATTCTAAGAATGAGTCCTATAACACTTTCCTTAGTTTCTAATTAAGGTGAAGACACTTTGTTCATGTGTTCTTTTTAGCACTTATTGTTTTGCACTCTCACTAACTACTCATAAACTAACTCAAAGGGTTTTTTCCTTTTGAGTCTTCTTGTTAAATCCGTGTTGTCGAGGAGCTGTATTGCCTCGATGTTCACGTGATGATGAAGCCTATGTTCATGAGCTTCTGCGTATTTTTTAATAATTATATTCACGAAGTTCATTTCTAGGTCCCGGTGGAGATCGCAATTTCTAACATACCAGGGCGCATTGACGTGCGTAAATGCGTTAAAAATAATAAAATAACTAACTTAAGATGTCGGTATTACCCAGGAACTGGGTTGCGGGGGTCGGATGGCAGTCGCTCCGTGTAAAATACTGATGTTCAGCCGCATCTGGCTAGACTGGAACCCGCCCAAACACAATTGGGAAAAAGCGAGGAAGGTGAAGATCCATGTTTAAGTAACGCTCTGGAATATAGGCCACAACACTACAAAAAATTCAAGCATCACTTACATATCCTCCCTTGAATTCACTAGGTTTCCTATTGCCCACTTATCATGTGACACGGAATACAGTGAGCACACCGTCGCGTAGTGATGTGGTGATCTTGTATTTATTGGCTCCAAATGCACGGAGTGTCGTCATCTGAGTGTTCCGTTAAAAATTTGTACCAGTTACTGGCGCTGGGGTTAAGGCTTTCCTGGTTTTTCTTCGCCAGGACTTGTGGTTTATTAAATTGAAGAAAATGGTTAGGTTTGTCTAGGGCATGTTCACACACTGCGGACTTTGTGGAGCGTCTGTTCTTGAGGTCAGCTATATGTTTTTTAATTCTAATTTTTTCAAGTATGAAGCATAAAAAAAAGGAAAGAAAGAAAAATACGAAGAAGAAGAGATAGAAAAAGTGCCAAAAGTAGCAGTTTTTCGCACTTTTTCTATCTGCAACTACAGTGAACTATAATTTACAGAGTTAATAGTTTCTGATTAAACTACAGTACCTCTACTTCAATTGTTAAAAACTAATTTTCGATAAATGATGTATTTAGCGAGTAATAATTATTTTACTGACAGCCAAGAGGCGCCCCGCGCCCTGTCACTTGGTTGCTAATACAATATATTTTTGGTTTATTTAAAATCAATATTTACCACAAACAAACGTAGTCCTTCCATGAAATCATCAGGCATTAATTTTTACGATGCGGTTTCCAATATTTAATGCTGAATTTAACTACAATAACAGAACCGCGTTTTAATAATTATGATGACTTGTTTGCGCTATAAATAAAATATGATAATAATAAATGATAATTTTGAGCGCGCTATTCGTAAAATAATACTTCATGTTTTCGTTTGTGAATCAGGCTTGAAAGAAAGTTGTCATTTTCGTTTTGTATTTTGTGGGTTGTAGTGGGTATGTGGTTAAATGAAGCCTAACGGTTAAACCATAGAAATCTAATAATCTTTACTAGAATTCTTTCCATTTTATATCTATCTATAGCTATCTCCCCAAAAGGTAACTCCGCAACTTAGCCATAAGCATAATAAGTGGTTAGAGCGGTTTGTTGATTGGTGGTCTTTTTTATTTCGTGGAAAAAAAAAAAAACATTTTTTTTAATTTTTTTAATATTTTTTTATTTGGTATAAGAAAACTTTGAAATTTTTGATCTTAACCTCAAGCATGGACCTCTGGTGAACTGTCAAAGACCAGGTTTGGGCACCGTATGTGAGGATGGGAATAATGCACATGTCCATTAGTTTGCGTTTATGGCACATTGGAAGGTCACCCTTGATGAGTTCCTTCACAGACCAATAGCTCTTCTAACATTATTCAACATAAATTTATAATTGATCGAAGAATGAATTGTTTTATTGTAGTGTATTTATTATTATTGTATATCTTATATTGCTAATAATTCATTGCTATTGTTATGCATTTTTCATTATAATGTACTTATCTCTGACACAATGCAGATAATATTGTTTTAAGAATAAATAAATAAATCCTGGCCATTCCATCATTTATAACTTCTGCCACAAAAGCGAACAAACGAGAAGAAAAATATTCCTTGTCATACCTCCCCTCACGAATTCAATCAAAGCAAACAACCTCACCTAAATTACTTGCAATCCTATTCACACCAAAACGATTCAGGATTTACCCAAAACGCTGAACAATTGTAACAATTTATATCACTTAAACAGATTCCGTCAAACGCTTGAAGATATTTAATTATGCATATCGGTGTCATTACGTCCTTTATGCTATAGAGCTTGTACCATTTGCAAATTTAACAGGAGTCTAATAAAGAGATTGTGTCAGTGTGGAGCCATGAGGACAGAGATTCTGAGAGAGAGAGATAATGCGACGTTGTTATTTTGGTGGCACTTGTATTTCGAAAGAAGGATATTCACATATTTCTATCAGAGGTACCTATTGGTAAAGATGAATTCATTTCCAACCTTGTTAAATAATTCCCTTATAAGTCTTATACTGCTTATACTTCTGAGAATTACTATAAATAAAGAATATTGAATTGTATTTAATAATAAATAATAATAATAAATATTTTTGGGACATTTTTACACAGCACCATCTAGTCCCAAACTAAGCAGAGCTTGTGCTATGGGTACTAGACATTGGATATAATACTTATATACTTTTTTTTTGTAAATACATACTTATAATACATAAGAAACACCCAGATCAACACAAACACTCATGTTCATCACACAAATATTTGTGTCCTGTGGGAATCGAACCCACGACCTCGTGATCAGCAGTCTGTACCTCGAACCACTAGACCACAGTCGTCGTCGTATTGAATCTAGTTTCTTCCAATTTTCCTCTCGCAGGTCTGCTGCTGCAAACAAATTATTTTTCCCTTCCCCCCCCCCCCCCCTTAGGGGTAGAATTTCGGAAAATCCTTTCTTATCGGATGCCTACGTCATACAAAGAACACACCCTCCAAGTTTCAGGTCTCTACGATCAGCGGTTTAGGCTGTGCGTTGGTCCGTCAGTCCGTCGTCAGTCATTCAGGACAAAGCATTTTATATGTATAGATTACTATAGATTTAATCTTAACTATTATAAAATTGTAAACGTCTGTTTGTTTGATTGTTTGTTTGTTTGTTCCAGCATCACGCTAAAACTACTGGACCGATTTTGATGATTTTTTTTTTGTTTGAAAGCTGATGATCTGACTTAAAAACTGGTATGGGTTTTGAGAAAGAAAGAAAGAAAGAAAAAAAGAAAAAAATTAATTCGTGGGTTGCGTACTCACCCGACAGCTCGAAGCTTCTATGCATTTGCACGAGCGGATAGTAATGTACGATGGAGTGGAGTGGAGTGGACAGGGGATGGGACTGGGGATGGGACTGGGGACGGGACATGGGACGGGACTGGGGACGGGAAATGGGACGGGACATGGGACAGGACAGTGGGATGGCACATGGGACTGGACATATTATGGGACATGGGACGGGACGGTAGTCATATAGTGAGATAGTGGGACAGTGGGACAGTGGGCCGTGGGACAATGGGATAGTGGGACAGTGGGACAGTAGGACAGTGGCAGTGGGACGATGGGGCAGTGGGGTAGTGGGGCAGTTGGGCAGTGGGATAGTGGGGCAGCGGTGCAGCGGGGCAGCGGGGCACTGGGCCAGTGGGGCAGTGGGATAGTGGGGCAGTGTGGGTGCGGGCTAGCGGGGCAGTGGGCAGTGGGGTTTTCGGGCAGCGGGGCAGCGAGGCAGCGGGGTTGTGTGGTTGCGGGGTAGCGGGGCAATGGGGCAGTGGGGCAGTGGGGTTTTGGGGCAGCTGGGTAGCGAGGCAGTGGGGCAGTGGGGCTGTGAGGTAGCGGGGCAGCGGGGCAGTGGGATAGTGGGGCAGCGGGGCAGTGGGTTAGCGGGCAGTGGGGTAGCGGCGTAGCGGGGTAGCGGGGCAGTGGGGCAGTAGGGTTGTGGGACAGTGGGACAGTATGACAGTGGCTGAGGGACGGTGGGACAGTGGGGCAGTGGGGTAGTGGGGCAGCTGGGCAGCGGGGCAGTGGGCCAGTGGGGCAGTGGGATAGTGGGGCAGAGGGGTAGCGTGGTAGAGGGGCAGTAGGGTTGTGGGGCAGCGGGGCAGCGAGGCAGAGGGACAGTGGGGCAGCGGGGCAGCAGGGCAGGGCTGCGGGGCAGCGGAGCAGTGGGGCAGCGGGGCAGCGTGCCAGCGGCGCAGCGGGGCAGTGGGGTACCGGGGCAGTGGTATAGAGGGTCAGCGGGGCAGTGGGGTAGCTTGGCAGTGGGGCAGTGGATTAGCGTGGCAGCGGGGCAGTGGGGCAGCGGGGCAGCTCGGCAGCGGGGCGGTGGGGCAGTGGGGTAGCGGGGCAGCGGGGCAGTAGGGGAGTGGGGCAGCGGGACAGGTAGTGGGGCAGTGGGATAGTGGGGCAGCGGGGCAGTGAGGCTGTGGGGTAGCGGGGCAGTGGGGCAGCTGGGCAGCGGGGTAGTGGGGCAGCGGGGTAGTGGATTACCGGGGCAGCGGGGCAGTGGGGCTGTGGGTTAGTGGGGCAGCGGGGCAGTGGGGCAGTGGGGCAGCGGGGCAGGCTGTGGGGCAGTGGGGCAGCGTGGCAGTGGGGAAGCGGGTCAGCGGGCTGTGGGATAGTGGGAGGCAGTGGGGTAGTGGGGAGCAGTGTGGCAGTGGCGGTAGTGGGGCAGCGACGCAGTGGGGAAGTGCGGCAGCGGGGCTGTGGGGTAGCGGAGCAGCTGGGCAGTAGGGCAGCGGGGCAGTGGGGCAGCGGGGCAGTGGGGCAGTGGGATAGTGGGGCAGTGGGGCAGCGGGGCAGAGGGGTAGTGGGGCAGTTGGGCAGTGGGGCAGCGGGGCAGCGGGGCAGTGGGGCAGCGGGACAGTGGACTGGACTAGAATGGACTGGACTGGACTGGACTGATGTGGGTTAGCAGAATTTAACGCGAGCGGGGCCGCGGGTAAAAGCTAGTTTAAAATAAAGCCGTTTACTGACAATTTGCAAAACTAATTTCCCATTCGGGATGCAACTAACATTTAATATTTAAATACGTTATTTACTAGCGCGAGTCAAACATTACATAAATTCGTTAATCAGCTTTAAGCGTGATTTATATTAATTTGGTTTTGATGGCTGGATTCAGGTTTTGTTTGTCCTTTTATAACGATCTGATTGTAAAACCAAAGCTTTAAATTGGTGTAATAAATTTTTGGGATTATTAACATTGACATAAAATCACGCCTGTATTTCCCTGAAGGGATAGGCAGAGGTGTGTAGTATCACTCACATTTTGCCAGTTTGCCACAAATCCCACGAAATGGGGGGCGAGCATACTGTCACAAATGCAGGTTCCGGACTGCTACTGAGAATTTCCTACTAAAAAACCCCATTAACACTGCCCGACCTGGGAATCAAACCCAGGACTCCAGAGGTCATATCAGGGATTATTTACTTAATTAAGTAATCTTATACCAGACCTTCAGTTAGCTATTTACGTTTTTTCTTTAAAATGTTTTAGCAAATCAAGTCCCAAACAGCACGCAACACTTTAAAAGATAATAACAGTATAAATCTGGTGTGTTACAATGCTTTAGAAATTATAGTTGGCTTAGGAAAAAATAAAGTGCTTCAGTCTTTGTTAAGCGAGATTCCGTCCGCCTTTTTATTCGTCCGAGTACAGGAGGTGTGATGTGTAGTCAAAAAAATAATATTGCTCTGGCCAGTGGCCACACTGACCTTGACACGACGACGACAGAAGTCAGGCGTCGCAAGGGTATTCGAATATCAAATATTGTTTTATATTATATTTACCCGTTCCCAAACAGCACATGAGGTATTCCTTTGAAAAGGAAATGGACTAATCTCAGATTATAGTTTAGTGACTAACTGCCAAATCAATATCCTATCTATCCACGATTTGCCGTAATAGAGATAGTTTGACATAACCTCCGGCAGCATACAAATTATGTCAAATTTCCAACTCAAGTAGGGCAAATCGTGGATAGAGAGGATATTAATTTTGGCCGTAAGTTATACCTCTGATGTAACCCATGGAAGGCTCATAATAATAAGATATTTAGGTAAAACTTGAGAGCAGTCGATCGACGTCGAGCGTCCAATGATCGACATGTCCATCGAGCAACAATCGACACGCCCACTGACCAACGATCGACCGATCCACATTGATTAGGTTTCGAGGCGATCATTATCGACTGGTCAACAAAAGATTTAATCGAATTTTATATCTTTCGGTCTCCAACTTCGTGGCCTAATCGTTAAAACGTCGGTTATATCACTTATCGTTGGGCGCAGCTCGCTGTGATGTTCTCTTTACTGTTACAATTTCACTTCGCCCCCACTGGGGCAATCCTATCAGCTAAGGAGTGATAGAAAGTGTTATCCATGGCGTGATCGAGCAGATACCTACTGATATTTAGCCGCAAGTGCTTATACTGGCAGCAGAATATTTACAAAATACATGTGAAGAGTAGTAGTCTTAGTAATAAGACATCATCATCTTCATCATTTCAGGCGAAAGACGTCCACTGCTGGACATAGGCCTGCCCCAAGCATCGCCACAACCTGCGCTTTCCGCATCCAGCGGATTCCCGCGACCTTCACCGGGTCGTCGGTCCACCTCGTGACTAGAGCGTATTACAAAATTAATGATTTTTTGAACGAAAAAGATTTTGTAATCTATTAAAATGATGATTTTATTTGACTTCTGATTTATTGATTTTAATTTACTGACTTTGAATTATTTTTTAATTACAACATAATTTATTTTGATAATTAATTATGTAGGTAGTTTATTTATTTATTTAATTCTTTATGCACAACAGGGTACAAAAGCGGTCTTAACGCCATAGGCGGTCTCTACCAGACCACCTTAGGGTAATGCAGAGACAAAGAATAAGGTAGATGCACCAGTAAAGTAGTAAAATATGTTTCGTACTACGGACTTATAATTACATATATAATAAAAATAGATAAATACCTAAGTAAATTATACATATAATAAAATATACATATTATACATACCTACATATATAACTATAAATATATAACATCAAGATAATTCAAAGTCGAGCTGAATCTGCTAAATTGTTTTCACGGAAATATTTCCTTAACTTAATTTTAAAGGCGAGCCGATTGAGTTAATATAGTATACCTAATAATATTTAAAATACAGACAATGTTCATGTTGTTTTTTTTGCCATGCCAACTGGTAAAATATGGTTGAACTTTATTTATTATTTTTACCGCCATGTAATGTACCATGTACCCATATTTGCTAAATAAAATCTTTATCTTTATCTTTAAGAAATACCCAGACCAACACAAACACTTATGTTTCCGAATTAATTTAATATTTTTTCGAGTCATAAGCTTACTCAGCATTTACTCTGCTTTCCTAAAACAGTTGATTTACTTGGCATATGCAGATGCCTACTGAATCAACTGTTTTGCGTAACGAGGTCCGATAGTTGCTGCTGTTGCTGGACACTAACCGACCGTAGAATATCACGCGAAACGCGCGACTTGCAGTCGATACATGTGACAAACAGGCAGCGAGACTCGATTGGTGTGACTGAAGCTTAACCCTGTACAGTTCATTATAATACGAAACATGACTTGTAGTAACTGTGTTGACATGTTGGTATTACCTAATCTAGTGTCAGTCGTCGTGGTAGAATGCTTGACATCCGATTAATTTGAGTTGATACACCACGTGATGGATAGTATATCTATTACAATATGTACACCAACAGTTCTGTTGTATCGAAATTAGTACTAATAGGCGTGTTTTCACGGAATTATGTATAGAAAGAAAGAAAGAAAGAAAAATAGTTTATTGACACAGTTAACGACGCGCAACAATTAAAACACAGTGATAAACACAAGCAGGCAACTTATAGGTGGGGTTACATAGAAAGTAAAACAAAAAAAACACATAGGTAAAAAATTAAGAAAGGACAGTCGATACAAAATATAAGAAAAGTATAGTTGACCGTATGACAGCTATAGCTATAGCTATATTATAGCTGTTAATGTATACGATTCAGATAATAAATAAGTCCTGCACAGTTTTGATCGTATTTTCTTCTTGTTGATGGTACAAAAAGAATCATGGCGAGATCGATAAACTGGTTTGTACAAAAAATAAAGATTTTTAGAGAAGTTGGAATAGTTTTACTATTAAAAATTGGTCCCTAATAAATAATTTTGGGCATTTAAAATATATATTAGACACCGCAATAAAAATAAAATATAATAGAATATGTAACAAAAACCCTATTCTTATGTTGTTTGAGGTACGTTATCAGAATCGATATTCATTCGTAACGGACACAACTCATTTGGAAAAATTCTTCAATAAAAATAATCAAATTAAATATTAAATCATCATTAATTGTAAATTGAAAGTGATTATATCACTTAAAACTCACTCACTCAGTGATTATATCAATAAAAATATTCAAATTAAATCATTATTAATTGTAAATTGAAAGTGATCTAATCACTATCAATTTACACTAATTTGATTAATTTTTAACAGACTTCAAAAAAAGGAGGAGGTTATGTATTCGGCGGGTTTTTTTTTTTTTTATGTATATACACCGATTACTCCGAAGTTTCTGGGCCGATTTGCGTGGTTGTTTTTTTATTTGGTTGAAGAAGTCCGCGCGGTGGTCCCATATAAATTTTATTGACTTAGGTAGAGTAGTTTTTTAACTAGCTTCAATAAATCAGTTTATTTTAGCTTCGCCTACCTAGATGATCTACTAATAGTTTAGTTTTTCTGTGAATTATCAACTAAAAAGTATGAAATAAAAACTTTTTAACAAAAAATAAAACCGACTTCAAAAACCTTAACTAAAAAGTAAAAAATAATCCTTGTATGTATTTCAAAATCTTAACATAAACCAAAATTTTGAAGGCGGCGTGTGATTTTCATGTATGTTCGCATAAACTGTTTTTTTACTATAGATAAGCGCTCGACAGTACATTATATTTACATGACGCAAAGGGAAAGTCACGCGCCGCCTTCAAAATTTTGGTTTATGTTAAGATTTTGAAATACATACAAGGATTATTTTTTACTGTTTAGTTAAGGTTTTTGAAGTCGGTTTTATTTTTTGTTAAAAAGTATTTATATTGAAGAGTTTTTCCAAATGACTTGTGTCCTTACGAATGTTGTTGTATGTTGTATATCATTCAATTTTATCATTCAGCTAATTTCTGAACATGACTTAATTAGCAGTTGGCTATATGACGTGTTCAGAAATTAGCTCATTTTCAAATGATTTACTTCGAAATATTATTAATTTTTCCGGGATTATCTAAATATTTTCAATGCTAATGCAATTTTATTCTTTATAACGATCTATATATTTCTTAGGGATCAAGGATGAATATTAAAACTATTCCAATCTCTCTAAACATCTATTTTCTTTTTTACAAATTTGCCATGATTATTTACTGATAGACAAAGAACACGTCAAATAAATATTTTTCTTTCTTTCACGTTATAAAAGCTCAAGTGGTCACCCTAATAATCTTAATTGGCTTCGATTGGCTGGTCTAATTACTGTCGTCACCAATCCACTGGAACCCTATTGACTGTTGACCTAGATTCAATTGAGATTCCAATTACTTGTGAATCGTTTTCTAGGTATATTTAAACTGTGATCCCAGAATCATCAGTCATCACTATAGAAAGCAAGGTACACTTTATGAAAAAAATTAATGTTTTACACAAAAATTCTACACTCTTATAATTTAGCCAATATTCCTAGTAAATTATTACTTTTATCATGTGCCTATCCCACTCCTGGAAAAAGGCTTCCCTCCATTTCTTCAACTTCTCCCGATACTGCGCTTCTTCCTTCCAGTTTGGGAAGAATGCGTCTATTTCGTCCCGCCATCTTTTTCGCGGCCTACCGTCTTCTTAAACTTTCGCGAATTTCACTCATATTGAACTAAGTTTACGGGACTTGTCGCGCACAATTAAATCAAAATATAACAAACATTTTGACTAAATAATTAAAATTAATTTAAAAAATTATTATTAATTAAATTAATTAATTATTTAATTCTGTCTGCTCGTGACGTGACCACGGCCAATGCAACTTGACCGAAACGTCGAGGTTAGTGAAATTGTTTGTTATATTTTGATTTAATTGTGCGCGACAAGTCCCGTAAACTTAGTTCAATACCGTCTTCTTCTTCTTCGTGTCGATGGTATATTATGTAAGAGTAAACTCTTGGGTCAAATTTGGCAAGCCCAAAACTTCACAACACAACAACACTTCAACGGTGTTATCAGTGTCAGCGCAAAGGTCACCCAGGCTACAGGTGCTAGGACACAAAGGGTAGTATAAGAGGTGACTCATCGATTGCCATAACCACACCCAGTTGCTGGCCCACCGTGATCTCGTGTAACTACCTCGGGACACCAGTTCATTCTGTGGAATTTTGGTCCACAGTACGCATGCGGCAGACATGTCCTGCCCTGTCCCATTTAAGCTTAGCAGCCTTTTGAGCCATGTCTGCTTTTTGTGTTTTATAGCGCAGTAAAGTGTTTCGAACAGGATTCGTTAATATAAAAAACACCCAGTATACTGCATTATATGGTGTGCAGCTACGGCTTGCTGGCAGGTTTCCTAAAATCTTCTTCCTTCCTAGATTTCCTAAAATCAAGTAGATATTCAGTAATTAAATTATATTTCACACTTACTTCAAGTCAATATGTTGCCCAGCTCCGAGTTTTCTAGCAATCTCATCAATTCAGAAAAAAAACTCCGAAACAAGTTAATAATCGCTAACTTTAAAGTCCAAAAATTCTTGGGTTTTCAGGTTTGTGAGTCGGTACCTTTTGTTTTTGTGTGGAAATCTTCGTGGATATCCCCCCTTCTGGGGAAATCGGAGGGATATGTTAGACTTCTACCAACTAAAACCACACGGTGGCCATCCTCAGCCCAAAATAGAGGAGCTCCGGGGACTCTAATGGTTCACGTCAGTGCCCCTCTAGTGCTACGCCTTTGGCACGTTCCGGAACAATTACATTGTTTCCCCAAAAGCAGCACGCGATCACTACGTGCTGCCGTCCTCCCTAGGATCACTTAATAGATGTCTCGAGTCCCCCTCCCACTCTTAGTATCTACGATTTCATTGTAAGTGGGTATTGCCTAGGTACGATACAGGGTTATGACAATGGTTTTGAGCTGATCCTTTCCAACTGATGACTCGTAAAATTAGGCCATCATTCAGCTTAACTCAAAGTGAACTCGTTATAAATCTATGATTGTAAAATAAGTTTAATCCACCACCATCACTTCACGACCTTCCATCTTCACGTCTCAGTTTGGCGAACCGACTTGCGGTACCATTTAGGCAGCAGCCTAGGTTGTATTGCAGTTGTTATGGGCAAAGGTAACCGCTTAACATCAGGTGGGCCTTTAGCTATTTTCGCCATCCGATAATATAAAATGAAAAAATCTGGCCCTGAATCTTTGATTTATTCCGAATTCTACCCACACCACACGGAAACTAGCGTACAGATAGTTCGGTAACTTTTGTGCCTCAAAACATATTTCTATCTCTTAACTCAGTATTTTACCCTCATCTTAGCGAGTGTACTCCCTGGGGAGGTGCCTCCAGTTTAAATTCCTACTGATTTATGTTCTCCTGGTCACACGAGCTCTGATTTCTAATGTATGATAGTATGTTTTACGTACTTGTATTATTTATTTAGCTTAAGATATCAAGATGTAAGAGATGATGGCTAAGTAGCAACTGCGCGGATTGTGATGTTCTATGAGGTTAAGCTACACTTGCCGCACTCAGTACGTGGATGGGTGACTGTATCATTGCACATCGAGTCCCCTCCGTGCCTCGGAGAGCACGTTAAGCTGTCGGTCCCGGTTGCCATACGAACATCTGTAGCAGTCATTACGGGTAGCCAGAATCCCAAAAGTCTGACAATAATTGGTTTAACCTCCGACATAACATAACATCACGCCTGAATTTCCCCGAAGGGGTAGGCAGAGGTGTATAGTACACCCACATTTCGCCAGTTATGTTATAGTCCCATGTAATTGGGGGCGAGCTTAACCTCCGAATGTTGGTATTACCCAGTAACTGGGTTGCGGGGGTCTGATGGCAGTCGCTCCGTGTAAAATACTGATGTTCAGCCGCATCTGGTTAGACTGGAAGTCGACACCAACATAGTTGAGAAAAGGCGTGGAGGATGATGATTATTTTTTTGTACTTTGGAACAATGAATTAGCACAGAAATATCGGTGATCTGTATTGAAGCAATTCCTAAAGGGAAGCCGGTGGGAATCGTGTTATATGGACCCTTCGCCAGTGAAGGTACACACACGCACTAAGTGCAGGCTGTTCCATTGTCTACTAATACGACTGTCCAGCCTGCTCGCTATTATTTCCTGGATGTTGTTAGTGCTGGTTGTTATCATTTAAGTCCGCCATTCTCTTCCCAATTCCGAATGAAAACCACAGATTTCAAAAGCAAAAAAGTAATGAAATCATTAACTAATTAAATACTTCAAGAGGGTCACGTAGAGGTCTGTTTATTTGTGCAGAGGAACGTGAGGGGAATGGCGGCTCGCAGTGATTAATTCGCGTATAGTTGGCGACAACACCAAGTCTACGTGACCATAATTCATTATAACTACATTTGTTTATAACTGGGAAGTACACCAGGACTAACTAAACTCAGTGTAATTTACAAGAAAGTGCTATGAGGTGTTTTTAAACGACCTTTTTCTGGACCATGGACAAATAAAAAAGACGGACGGAATCTCGCTAAGCAATAAGCGAAGCAACCATAGTAAGTCGGCTCGCTTGAACGTACGAGCTGGCACGCACATATTCACACGTGATTGTGTGTTTGGCGTTTAAATTAGCACATAGATATCATTGGAATTAAAAGTCTTATCGTGTAGCTATATTTAATTGATCGTCCGGTGCATCTTAGCAGTCAGTCCTGCTACCAACCTGCTGACTGGCTAATCTTTTGCTCACGCCATAAGCTATTAATATAACTCATTCGACACGACAGAAGAAAATTGGAAATTCTGAAAAACTATGTAATTACGATCGGACAATCTAGAAAATTACCGACAATGTAAATTAACTGACAGATTCACTTATATTTTCCCTATCTGATTATGGCTACTAATGACAGCTGTATAAAATTTCAAGACACAGTTAATTTCAAATGGAAACTTTTCTTCCTCATTAAAATGTCTCATACAGATTCACGCGTATCTTTTCACCTGATTATCGTCCCCAATTTATTTACAAAGGGTGCTCTGAATACGACACCATGTTAACGAAAAGGCACGACGACACAATTGAAATTATTTACCACCCAAACATTACATTATTACATTATAGAAAAGTGAATATGAATATGGACAAGACAAAGGTTATGTCGAATTCCCATATAGCACCCATTCCCGTAAACATCGGAGAATCTACACTCGAAGTTGTTGACGATTATGTATACCTAGGACAAACTGTCCAGCTAGGCAAGTCCAACTTCGAGAAAGAGGTCAATCGTCGAATCCGACTCGGTTGGGCAGCGTTCGGGAAGCTACGCAATATCTTCTCGTCCAAAATATCGCAGTGTCTCAAGACGAAAGTCTTTGACCAGTGTGTGTTGCCAGTAATTACTTACGGTACTGAAACGTGGTCGCTCACAATGGGCCTCATAAGAAGGCTCAAAGTCACTCAAAGGGCAATGGAGAGGGCTATGCTTGGAGTGTCCCTGCGTGATCGAATCAGAAATGAGGAGGTTCGCAGGAGAACGAAAGTAACCGACATAGCCCGAAGAATTACCAAACTTAAGTGGCAGCGGGCAGGGCACATTGCTCGCAGAACGGATGGCCGATGGGGCAGTAAAGTTCTGGAGTGGCGACCGCGTACTGGAAGGCGCAGCGTAGGTAGGCCCCCCACAAGGTGGACCGACGACCTGGTGAAGGTTGCGGGAATCCGCTGGATGCGGAAGGCACAGGACCGGTCGTTGTGGCGATGCTTGGGGAAGGCCTATGTCCAGCAGTGGACGTCTTTCGGCTGAAATGATGATGATGAATGATGATGATTATAGAAAAGTGGCGATTAAATGGATGAAATGTTTTCCAGGAATTCTCAAACTCGCCTTCATCAGCACAAATGCTCGGAACAACGGTATCTGTATCTGCCAAAAAATATTGTAAATTATTGTAGGTAGTTATTGCTTTTATCTCAGACGAATAAAAAAAGGCGGACGGAATCTCGCTAAGAAAAGATTGAAACACTTCATTTTTTCCTAAGCCCACTATAATTTCAACAGCATTTTAACACACCAGATATATATTGTTATTTTATTTGTGACACTACGACAATGACTACCGTCACTCGAGATTTGTTGCGTTATCGCGGCTTTTTGTCTTACTATGGTTGTGAAAGTGTGCGTGCCAGCCCGTACTTCTAAGCGAGCCGTCTTGCTATGGGTGCTTCACTTATTGTCTAGCGAGATTCCGTCTGCCTTTTTTATTCGTCATTTTAGAACAATTTTTTACACTGCTAAAAACATTCTGGTACAGATTTAAAGCTATCCAAACAGAAAATATTTTATTAGAACAACGTATTAAAATATCAAGTTCCTATCTGAAAATCTTTTGTAATCATTTCAGGTTTTAAGGTAAGCAAAGTCGCAAAACAAAAGAATTTTTGTCTTTTTTGTTTTGTAGGGCGAATTTTGTATTTCATTTCAGCCAAAAGACGTCCACTACTGGACATAGGCTTCCCCCAATTAAGGGGGGAATATGCCATAATCGCCACGCTTGGCAGGCGGGTTGGCGATCGCAGTTGGTTGGTTGAATACTCAGAGAACGCTGCTGCCTATCCTCTGGTGAATCCCTTAGTCGCCTTTTACGACACCCATGAGAAGAGATAAGGGTGGTGCTATTCTTTAAGTCCGGCACCACACGGACCTTTGTACGTGTTTTGACGGAATTTTGTATTTCCTGTACCTGTATCTCTAAAATTACTCGTCACTTCCCTTCGGAAATATACCCCATTTCCCTTTTTATGTAAATATATAAATGCCACTCTTACGCCTTGAAACCATCACCGTAGCAGTCATCTTGAAAAAAACGGTCTACTACTCGGTGCTCAACTAATTCGTCACGCCGTCATTTGGTCACGTAACTGTGCCGATGACGTCACGGCACACCACTTCATTACCGGCGTCGTGTGCGCGCATAATGGAGTTCAGTGAAAAATGCACGTTACACTTAGGGTTACCAGATAGTTGTAGATAGAAAAAGTGGCCGTTTTTCGCACTTTTTCTAACTACAACTCAGCGAACTATGTTTTACAGAGTTAATAGTTTCTGATAAACTACGTGGTGTCGATTCTCTTGTTTACAAACTTAACTTATTCCAAACTATCGCTCTCTTTTACAAACGGTAGATACAAGAAAGGGATGGCAATAATTTAAGAACTGTCAAATTAGTTTACGTGTTACATTAATTTGTATTTTAGTGGGCACGTTTATTTATTTATTTAAAGAAGTACAGCCACATCACGTACATTAAAATAATCACTATACTCTTAACTAATCTGTAACTGGTCTGATGTACGTGACAATAACGGCGTACATAACACTTATAATTATTTGGCTATAAAGAGCTACATAATTCGCCAAAGAGAAGTAAAAATTTGAATTACACGTTACACAAAATACATAATATAGGCAAGTGCATACATTAAAACTAAAACAAATATAAACTGGTTTTGATATTTTGATTCAGCCCGAGTATTCAGGCTAAATCAAAATATCAAAATCAGACTAAATCAAAACAAAACAAAAAAGCAGTGAAACCTTTGAAAGATTTTTTAAACATTTCCTAAATATCTATTACGAGTATTACGACGAGCTCTCAAGCTGATACGATTTGATTTTTTTTTTGTAACCCTGAAGTTTGTCGTGAAATACGTCCAAATCGTGTATATGACTGCGTGACAATAATAAGATTGATATCTTCGATTCCCGTGCCGCGGTCTTCAGAAAAAATGTTGCTGCCCTATTTGTCTAACTCTTTGTTACTAACTAAAGTTGCTTAAGTTTTGCTGCGTGATTGCTGTCTGCTACATTTTCTGAATTGATGTAGGATGTGTATTGGAAAGTAGTCATGCTCATTCTTGTTTTTATAAAATTTGTTGTACGTGGGACACTCAGAAAGTTTTGCGAAACTAAAAAAAATTGTTCTATACGTACATATATTTTTATCAAATCTTTTCAAAGTACTTTCCACCAGCCTCTATACAAAGATTCATGCGCCTAAACCAGTTTTCAAAACACTTTTTCCAGTCCGCCGCAGACACCTCGTTTACAGCCTGCTCGAACGCAGCCAGCGCATCTTCCGGCGACGAAAATTGTATCCCTTTGAGCTGATTTTTTATTTTTGGGAATAAAAAGAAGTCACACGGTGCTAGATCAGGGCTGTAAGGAGGGTGACCCAGGAGTTTGACTGGCGTGCTGTCCAGGAAGTCCCTCGTTTTGAGTGCGGTGTGCGCAGGTGCATTGTCGTGGCGGAGCAGTAGCCCGCGGAGCCCTGTGTTTGGTCGCTTGTTGCTTATAACAGAGAAAACTTCTGGCAAACATTTGGTAGTATACCATTCGGCATTAATGCTTCTTTGATCCCGTAAGGGAATTGATACCAAGTGGCCAGTCAAATTAAAAAAGCTAGCGATCAAAATCTTACCCCCGCTTCTAGATCGCTTCACTTTGGTAGGCGTTGGCTCATTTTGAAACACCCAAACAGTCGACTGGCGCTTGGTTTCTGGGTCGTATTGATAAATCCAGGACTCATCACCTGTAACGATGTCGTAAACACGCCGAGACGAGCCTGCTTCAAATTTGTTAAGCATATCACGGCACCATTCCACCCGGGCCTGCTTCTGAGCATCGGTGAGGTTGTGCGGCACCCAGCGTGATACTATCCTCCTCACGCGAAGATGGCTGTGTAGAATCTCGTGAACGCTTCCCGATCCAATCTTCAATATGTGTTGAATCTCCTGATATGTAATTCGCCTATTGTCTTGGATAAAAATTTTCACTGCTAGCACCTTTTCTTCGGTAACAGCCGTCAAAGGGCGACCGCTTCTTTCGTCATCCCCCAAAGTTGGTCGACCGCGCTTGAATTCGTTATACCAACGATACACGGTTGCCTTGGAAGGGCCTTCATCCATGAATGCCATTTGAAGTCTATCGTACGATTCATCCGGTTTCAGGCGACACTTGAAATCGTATAAAATCATAGCTCTAAAATGTTCCCGGCGCAGATCCATATTTCAGTGAGACACAATACTTTGAATTAACTCGCAAAAAATGTGGAGGGAAATTTTGAAATTGGAACTTACTTATTTTTACTTATAAATAATCATATTTTCGAAAAACATTATAACTGGCCAGTCTCCCATATATAAAAACTTTTTTTCGCAATACTTTCTGAGGGGCCTGGTATAACACTCATAATTAATTATTTGTAGTTATAGCATTGAAATTCTGTATATTTTTATATTGAACTTCTGTAGTCTGTGTGTTGAACTTGATACATTTCATTTTCTTCCTTAATAATAGCGCTGTATTGTATATCATGCTGTGCGATTACGTTAGGGTATCAATCTATACAACACCTATTATTTTATGACCACCTTATACCATGTGATTGTTACTTGTTGTAATTGCCTTATGAAATAAATAAATAAAATAGTTTTCTGCAGAAAATCTGGGCATAATAACAGCTATTGCTTCATATCGATCTTTTATCATCATCGTCTCATCACATCGTAGTAGATAGCATATATTTTTTAGGAGTTCCGGACGTTTTACAATTCTCCTCGCATTTACGCCACGAGCAAAATTTCTGGACTCGGCCGAAAAATTCCGGGGTTTGAAACCCTAGTTACACTAGAAACAGTTATTATGTCGCGAAAGCTTTTACTTACACTGTGGCACTTTTCCTAGTTTTCTTTGTACGTTTTTTTTTGTGTTCAAGTGGTGTTTTTGACGCTATTGTGGGGAATAGGGTTATTATAGAGGTCTGGACATTTTACTGTTTCGTAGATTCATTTTATTTAAGAAAATAAACTCCGAAATACAATAAATTATACTGAGTTTTATTAAAACAATCCATAAATGACTTGTTTTTTTTTTTTTTGAAAATTGTACGAAATGTGATTCAAAAGAGGTGTTAAATATCGTCCCGTGATGACACTTGACGGAAAAACTCTTCAAGTTAATAATAATTAAGAAATACTTACCTATCTTTTCCCAAATCTACGTCGGGATACATAATACATGGCATACAAGTGTCACAACACACAAAAATTAATCACAATTATCAAAATATTTTTCTCTTAATGAAAGCAATTTTCTAATTATACTAAATAGAATATATGATGATTCTATTACTATAATTAGATTTTTTTTTTTTCATTATGATAAAAATATTTATATTATAGAGAAAATAAATTAAACATTTATTATACATATTTAATTTATTTAATACATAAGATCATAATTTTATGATTATAACATTACACGAAACGCGCGCGTATGAATTGGCGCGAACGAAAATTAAATACTGTTGAGTTAATTTGTGTATTGTTTCCTCACAAATTAGTGAAAAGTACTGTACAAGTCTCGCCCGAAATGGCCTCGTTTAGTTAAAAAGGACTCAGCTGGCGCCTCATCCTTTTAAAATCACTTCGGAAGTACTCGGCCAGCAATTGCTTTATTCTAGTCCTCAATATTAATGCACTCTTTTGATAAAGTTACCCTGAAGAAGAAAGACCACATCATCCCAGTTTAACCCTAATTTAATTCTCTTAAGGTGGGAGAAAGACAGACGCGCTCGATCTTTATCATACTATTACGTAAATCATTGCAGTAAATACTTGGCACTCCATGTGTCCACGTTCCCTTGTAATATACGAGCGACATGACAAGCGACGCTATCTATCGTTGGCGATACAATTGCCTTTACTATAATAATATAATGTATCTGGAGAGGAGTTTGGGTTTGAATTGAATCTAGATCTAGTCCACTTTAATAAAATTTATAATTAAAAAGTTTTTATTTCGAATAAGCATTTAAGCGTGGTCCGTGTGGTGCCGGACTTAAAGAATAGCACCACCCATATCTCTTCTCATGGGTGTCGTAAAAGGCGACAAAGGGATTCACCAGAGGATGGGCAGCAGCGTTCTCTGAGTATTTAACCAACCAACTGCGATCGCCAACCCGCCTGCCAAGCGTGGCGATTATGGCATATCCCCCCCTTAATTGGGGGAGGCCTATGTCCAGTAGTGGACGTCTTTCGGCTAAAATGATGATGATGATGAAGCATTTAAGCCATTAATGGCATAGTTTCAGATTGATAAGCTCCCTTCTATTATGGTTGAACCTAAACATAATAATTATCATTATTAATTAGTTAACTTCAGTGAATTTGTCTCACTCATTAACGTACATTGCTCTCACACAATTCTAACCAAATCAATGTAATACCTTTGTACTGTTTAACATGAAAAGAGTGTTTCCATGGAGTTTCTTGCCGGTTCTTCTCCATAGGACCCACAATTGGAACCGTGCAACTAGAGCCTGACGCCTGTTTGCCTGTTTCGAACGTGCCTGTAATTAGGTTTATTTGAAATAAAAGATATTTATTTATTTATTTTATTTATTAAATTTATGCACACACAGATAAATAAAATTAAAATACATAGAAATGAATAGTACAAAGGCACTGCTTATTTCTATAAGAAATTTCTTCCAGCAGACCTGCGAGAGGAAAATTTGAAGCAAAGAGATGTAGACACAGTGTGTCAAGTAATACTAATAAATATACATACCTACATATATATATATATATATATACTCATACATAAACTAATATATAACGTAACATAAATATGGTATAAAAAAATAAACATAGTCTAGGTATACCTACACAATATCAAAATAGAAATCATAATACATTACATAATTACGTACAACCTATGTGGATGAGGAAAGATAATGCTCTTTTACACGTTTTTTGAAGGTGGAAACAGTTTTACAGTCGCGTATCACGGGCGGAAGCGAGTTCCACAACCTAACCGCGTGCACAGATAAGGAGTAGGAGTAGAAGTCAGTTTTAAAGGATGGAAAATTGAGGATGGTTTTAAGATGCGACCTGCAGGGTGCGTAAGGAGGACGAGTGTAGGAAAAGCGTTCCCGCAGGTATGATGGGGATGTCGGATTATGTAGAATATTAAAAAGGAGACACAATATCCGAGTGTTCCTGCGAAGACGAATAGGGAGCCACTTGAGAGTTTTGCGAAAATCAGAGACGTGGTCGTACTTTCTAAGATTGAAGACAAAACGGATACACAAATTTTGCAACCTCTCAAGTTTATTTAAAAGCTCCTCAGTGGCATCCAGATAGCAGGCGTCAGCATAGTCTATAATGGGCTGTATGAGAGTTTGGGCCAGGGAAATTTTAGTTTTTAAGGGCAAAAAGCTCTGGAGGCATCTGAGTGAATGAAATGTGAAATGCACCTTCCTACTAACGGCAGCTACCTGAGCATTCCACGATAGGTTGCAGTCAAAAATAACTCCTAAATTTTTAGCAGTGTCCGTATAGGCAATTTGAATGCCATCAAGAATCAGTGGTCTTAGAGTTGCAATGTTAAGTCTACTACGGAAGACCCTGCTACCAATGATCATGGCCTGTGATTTACTAGGGTTAATGCTAGATATTTGAATTTGAATAAGGCGCACTATTTGAGTGGATGTACTCTACCTTGGTTATAATTTGAAGTAAATCTCCGCCAATTTAATAGTTCACTACAATCATCTTAGTTTGGTAACTATGGTAGCAAAGGCAATTAAGATATTAATTGGCGGAATAATATAAATAACATAGCAGAGAGCTGAACAGACGTTATTGTTTAACAAACAATGTGGTATTTACTATATAGATTATAATTATATTAGTTGTTTTGTTGAAATAATTAACGTAGCTCCTTATACACGCTGAAATTTGAGTCGCTTAATTCCCGAAAAGGGGTCATTGTACTCATCATTATGAACAACTTCTACTATGGGACCAACCCTGAAATCGCGAAAAAATAATCTGTTGGTCGGTACATTTGTGTTCACTTAAATCAATAAAATGTAGGGACCACCTGATATTTTTTTCGCGATTTCATGGTTGGTCCCATAGTAAAAGTTGTTCATAATGATGAGTACAATGACCACCTTTCTGGAAATAAGCGATTCAAATTTCAGCGTGTATAACTTTACTTGTGTTAAACTTAGCTGACGCCTACTGCTTCACTTGAGATGTAGTTTTTTTTTTGGTTCACAAATTGGTTGTGGCAGATAAAACAAAGCTAGGATTACAAATACAATTAAAATACATAACAGGTGTCCAGCCTATGGCAGTGAACACATCATGCGTAGAAGACATGATTACAAATATAAATAAATTGGTTTTTATATTAATATTAAAACTAGTAACTTAAAACTACAAACTATCAGAAAATTGTACTACTTGGTGTACGATGTAGCCACTAGGAGATTAACTTAGCCATAATTATTTAATTTAGCCGAGGCCAAAGGATCAGTAAATATATCAAATGATGTTCTGATACCGTGTTATATCTTTGGAGGATATAATGGTGCCAAATCAAAGTCCCAAATAATGCGAAATAACATTTAATAAAAAAAGAAATGCTACAAGGACAGATGTTCTGAGGCAAGTGAAGTTAGTATTAACTTTTTGTCTGAACAAGACAAAGCGCCTACACGAATTTTAATAGTTGCGCATGATGGCTGTTTGCTATGCGATATCTTGAAGGCGTGAAGCCTGAACATATTCCCGGCCGTTGAAATATCATTTTCAACCCTTTAGCTTCTCCGCCATAGGAAATTAGCAGATCCGTAGTATGAAACGTCGCACGCAGCACTTGTTGGTGAGGATGTCGGCTAGTCGGGAGATATCATCGTGTCCGGTTATAAGATGAACGCGGACGATCTTCCAAGCAAGAGAGGCTCATCTGAGATTATCATGTCTCCAACGTCCAGCTTTTGACGTATTCTATCGCCAATTCGCCCTTTGCGGCATCTCAGCCAAATACTTCTTTTGCCGCCTTTTTCCAAAATTGTCTCCGGATTCCTTCTAGACATCCATAACTTCGCAGCAGGCTCTCCTTCACGTCTGTCAGATTTGGTGCTGGCAGAGCGGTCAACGGCCTCTCAATGATGAAGTGCCCTGGGGAGAGGGAAAGGAAGTAGTCAGGACTGGATGAGATGGGGCACAAGGGATGGCTATTGAGAATAGCCTCCATGTGTGCAAACAAAGTAAAAGAAAAATCAAATGTCAGGTCAAGTGGCTGTCGCCAATAAAACGACTTAGGAAATATTTAGGTGATTTAACCCCGGCTTCCCATATGCCACCGAAATGAGGAGTGTAAGCCGAAATAAACTTAAATTTAATTGATTGCTGACTTGCAAAGTCAGACAAAGGTTCGTAGTCATCCTTTAAGAATGCTCCTATTATTTCACGGCCGCTAAATAATTACTACCGTTGGCGCTGAATATTTCTGTCGGTTTGGCTCGACGAACAAAAACCGGCGACAACGATACTGTTATTATTCAAAGATTATACTTTCACTAGCCGATCGTAGTCAGTCGAGAACGCTTGACCTTGAGTGACAACGCATAGCGAGTAGAATGACTCACGCAATTTAGTTGCTGACAATATACCTGTGCGCTTATTATGTTTGTTTTTAAGATTAAATATGAATCAATGAACGTAAGCAAATGATCTTTGCAATTTAGATACCGATGAATATTTATGAAAATCAATAACGAGTTCATTTAAATATCGCCGAATGTACTTTTAATTCGGGTAGAACTTCCGAGTGACGTTGACGTTAAACTTAGGCCGTTCAGATTATTATTTTTTAAGAAAAAGGTAGGCTATGTCAACCACAGCGCCATCGACACAAAACAGCTGGCATCTTCTCCCCTTGATATCAAGTCAACAGGGTTAGAATTCGTGGGAACATATCGCCACGCTGAATAAATTTAGTATTTAATACGATTACTTACAAACACTTTTAATTTACTGATCTCGCTACGCATTCAACATAATAATATTGTGGAGTGAACTAGTTTATCCGGCTTGTACTGGAGTGAGACAGTTACAGACAGCGTAAACATAGTTATTACAAGCGTAATTAACAGCGAGTAAGGCCGCACATAGTTCTAGGCTAGGTATGGTGATATGCTTCAATGATGCTACTTAGAATTCGCACACATAAATCTGACCGTGACGTCATCATTATGGCTAATAGTTTTTATGTAAACATACGCACCATACGCGTGTTTTGAAAAATTGCTAAATGAATGTAATTCTGTAAATTTATGAGATTCACCTAGAACTCTCCTTGGCACTTGTAAATTAAATAATAAGTGTTTTATGTTTAAACATACGGTTTCGTTTTAACCGTTTCCTATTTTTATTATTAAAGCGATTCTTACCCAACTGGTAAGTTTCACCTAAACAATCAGGCGGTAATTTTACCCAAAATTTGCCTGCATTGTTTCTTGTTGTGTGAGTGGGAAAGTGCTTTTTAGACTCACTTTCATTCTTACTCATAATCGACTTTTTAGGAATTTCTTCCAGGTTCCGGAATTTAATTAACATTTTTTCAATATTATCCTCGTTAGTAGAATTATATTTGGAAATTAAACTATGATTGCAGTGTACCTTTTTACTTGGTATCACTGACTGAATGGGACCGGATATTATCCAACCTAATTGTGAACTTCTTAACTTAGGATTATTGATACCTAACGATAATTGTTCATTACCTAAAATATCCCAAAATAGGTCAGCGCCTATTAAAACATCTATGTCGGCTGGCTGATGAAACATGGGATCAGCCAACTGTATATTTTCAGGTAACTTCAGTAAACTGATATCGATGGGGAACCTTGGAATTCGACCCGTCAATTCTTTTAATACAAGACATGGACAATTTATACTGAATTTACTATTTATTGATTGTAATTTAATATTACAGCTTTCCACAACATTATTTGTAACTGTGTTACCTATGCCAATGACATTTAGAGTGTCAAGGGGATAAGACATCAATGATAATCTGATCTTTAGGGACTCAGATATAAAAGATGATTGGCTGCCACAGTCTAGCAATGCACGAACTTTGACCTTTTGCTGGTCAAATGGATTCGATACCTCAACTATGGCAGTTGATAATATAATTTGACTTGTATTTTTATTGCAATAGTTTGCTAATATCTCCCCTGGTTCTTCGACCATGGTAAGTTGTTTTGCCGATGTTGTCGGACGGTGTAGTAAGCTATTGTGCCTCTCAGTGCATCCAGACTCTTGGCACGACCTGAAGCGACAGTCATTAACTAAATGACCCTGTCTTAGACAGTTTACGCATAACTTGTACCTTGTCACATCCGTTATTCTCTCATCAATACTTTTAGCCTTGAATGTTGGACAGTCATAGATTCTATGGCGCTCGTCACAAACAATACAAGAAAAACCCTTTGAACCGTTATTTTTATTATTATTATGGCTAGTGCTTGCAAATGATTTATCTGAGTTATTCTGACCCTTTCTTTGGCTGTGATTATTATTTTGTTGATAATTGTTTGGGGTAGAACGCTGAGGAGTCATAGCAGGCGTCTTCGAGACCATAATATTATCAGTATTATTATTACTGCGATTTGTAGACTCGAGCACATTAGCACGGTCTATGATAAATTTAAAGAACTGCTCTAAATTGGGTGACTCACTCGCTACACTATTGCGATGCTCTTCCCATTTTAACAAAGTTTGACTATCCAACTTAGCTGACAGTATAAATATTATTATAACGTCCCAATTATCCGTTGGTTGTCCTAGGCTAACCAAGGCACGCAAATTCTTTGTAATATGATCGACCAAATATCTTAAAGATCGTTCGGACTCACGTGGAAGCTGCTTAATATTTAATAATGAATTGAGATGATGATTTATTAATATTCTATTGTTATTGTAACGTTGGCAAAGCAGCTTCCATGCTTCGTTATAATTTTTAGCGGAAACTTCAAGATTAGAAACGATTCTGGCAGCGTCACCTTGTAAATATGAATTTAGGTAATGAAATTTATTAATTTCGGGAATACGATCATTGTTGTGAATTAAGCTTTCAAAAGTATCTCTAAACTCTAACCAACGGAAATATTCACCATTAAATTTAGCGATTTCTATCTGCGGGAGTTTCAGTCCTATACTGTGATGATCGTTTGTACAACAGGAAGAATTATGAACAGAGTCACGTCTTTGTTCGCATTCATTCTTCCGAGAAAACATTTGCAATAAATTTTTTGCAGTGGCTATGTTAATTACTAAGTCCTGCTCAATATTGTCGCGCTCATCAATTTCAGCTTCAATGTTTTCAGGACTCAGAACCTCTATTTCACCCTGCAAGTCATCAACCTTAACAGATAATGCCTCAAACTTTGCCAGTTTTATATTTAATTCTATCAACTGAATGTTACTCAATTCATTTTCTTTAGAAATATTACTTAAATAGTTTTTAAACTTAGTAATCTGTCCTTTAGCGGACACTCTTTTCGTCATTAACTCTTTATAACGCTGTTTATTCTCAGGCATTGTGGATAAACAGCGCTAAGACAGTAAACTAAAAAGTAAATTAAGAAAATAATAATGAGTAACCTCAATAACACAGGCAATAAAATGAATGGGCTCACGTTCCTCGTTTCGGTGTCACCTGCCAACCAGGAAACGGGGTGCGCACGATCAGCTGAGCGCCAGCCGGACAATCCGGAATTCGGTCGGTTGATCAAGCCGGGTGGCGGCCGCTATCGCCCGAAAGAAAAGCGTGCTCGGTGTATGTAATTATTCTGAAATAGTCGGCAGACTACGTTAAATATTGAATAAAATAAATCTAGTAGGTATGGGCGTTTTTAACGATTAACGGGGGGCAGAAAATATAAAAGAGGTCCTTGATTTAGTCCAACTTTCGACAATATGAAATTAATATCGACCTAGGATATTGAAAAATTGGTAATTCGCGATGATTCGCTATAAATGAACAAAATAAAGTAAAATATTCGAACCTTCTCCACTAATTAAATTTAATTGAAGGTGGATGGAAAAAAAATAACTTTTGTAATTTCGCAATTATTGGGAAATTTCGGCAATAATATGCACGAAACCGCTTTGATTTACACAAATGGATTGCTATTCTCAATATTTGAATAGGTATTTATGGATATTTTGGATAAATAGGATAGATTTCAACGAAGGAAAGACACTTAACTTTGGGGTGACACGTTGACGCTCGACTCGATGTGATACTTTAGCTGCACCACTGCTCGAACCCTGACTTCTTGAATCGTCCAGGTGACAGTCCACCATCAGCTGGAACCCGTGGTTTTAGTCCTCCACTGCAAGTCTCCGAATTTTGATGAACTTTGTCGTCGTGCGCGTGTCGCCTCACTTGTGGCAATTCAATCGAAGAATCTCATTGATTTTCTTGATTTTCGTGGATTCTTCTTAGTTCCCCTCATGGGCCACCATGTTATATCTTTGGAGGATATAATGGTGCCAAATCAAAGTCCCAAAAACAGCGAAATAACATTTAATAAAAAAAGGAATGCTACAAGGACAGATGTTCTGAGGCAAGTGAAGTTAGTATTAACTTTTTGTCTGAACAAGACAAAGCGCCTACACGAATTTTAATAGTTGCGCATGATGGCTGTTTGCTATGCGATATCTTGAAGGCGTGAAGCCTGAACATACCGTTATAGCTAGAAAGTATTCTATATGAGGGTGAATGTTGCCCTAAGTTTGTTCGGCATCGAGGTAAAAAAAAGGTTCCTCTTTTATGAAGACGACTAGCAAGGAAAGTAGGACAGTCCAATAACCCATGTATAATTTAAAAAGCATAATTATATCGGCACATTTTCGACGTCCTGAAGAAACTCAATCTAGACTCGTATGATAGTAAGTAGCTCTCTACATTTATTATTAGTAATCGTACCTATGTAATAATAGAAAGTAATCTATGCCCTATTCCAGGTTACAAGCCATCTATGTGCCACATACTGCCTCGTTGGTCTAGTAGTCGCAAGCGCGACTGCTGAGCGTGGGGTCCTGGGCTCGATTCCCGGGTCGGGCAAAGTGTTATTGGGTTTTTCCATTAGGAAATTCTCAGTAGCAGCCCGGAGTCTGGATTTGTACCAGTCTCGCCCCCTATTACATGAGATTGATTACATAACTGGTGAGATGTGGGTGTACTATACACCTCTGCCTACCCCTTCGGAGAAATACACGCATGATGTTACGTTATGTGCCACATCAACAACATAACCCAATAGACACTAAAGGTTGAATGTAATGCCGTAGAACAAATAATAGTGGTAATGCGTACAATAGATTCTGTCAACTAGCTGAAGCGGGGTACTGCAATCCGATTGGCCCTACCAAGGCGGCTATTGGCTAATCACTAACGCGGAAGTTTTGACGGTTTGCATAAATGGTCGAAACTGATTTGAAGGTTCAAGTGGCGAATAGTGGCGACCTATATCAGTGCTATATCATTGATGTATTAACAGACATAGGTCGCCTCACAACTAAAACACAAATAGTTATGTTAAAAGCCAATATACCTACATCTCGAAGACTCAAAACAGATGTTTAATAGCATCCGCAATGTTTTAAGTCTGTATTGTAATAGTAGTTTATGAAACTGTTGCATAATAGGGGTTATTAAAACACGAGTGTGAGTTTAAAAACCGAGCCGTAGGCGAGGTTTTTAATAGTATCACACGAGTGTTTTAATACCTAATTATGTCAGTTTCATACACTATTTTATCTAAACTCATAAAATTTTAAATAAAATACCAAAGTCAAAATCTTCGTAACATTGTCGTTGTTTTTCTTTCGTCATTTACGTTGCTGCATCCAGAAATTCAGGCAGGGTCATATTCTCCTCAGTTCAGTATCATTGCTGTAGTCAGATATTTTTGCCCAGAATAAAACTTTCGACTTACAAATCCATAATAATAACGTAAACCATGATGACCAAATCCAGTACGTCATGGCGCGCGGACGCGCACGCGCGCTGCCGCGCGCCTACACAGATAATAAAATATAGTCTGGCGAAAACATTATAATCGGAACTAATTTTCTATCCTTGTCAGGATTCCGTCAATCTCTGTTTTATCATACGAAAAATATGCCCGTAAACACTTAAATATAATTAAAAGCAATATGACAATCCAAAGTTCTGCAAAAACGCGATTTTAAACGATAAAAATTTTCAATGTATGACAAGTGGCGCCACCCTGAATTTTGTGTACTCATAGGTGCCAAACTGTACGACTGCTAAAAAAAAGGTTTGAAAACTCCTTGGTTGGGTCGAAGTGGCATTAAAAACTCCTTAGTTGGGCTGAAGTGTGCGATTATGGAAAAAAAATTAAATTACCGCATTGTTTTGTTCAGCAAACTGTATCGTTACGTTACAGTTATCTACACTCGTATCGTAAAATTCGAATTATGAACTCGAAAGTAATGTCATAATGACATACTTTACGCACATGCACCTGTTATGAATTTAAAAAGTTTCATTACGATACAGTTTGCTGAACAAAACAATGCGGTAATTTAATTTTTTTTCCATAACCGCACACTTCAGCCTAACTAAGGAGTTTTTAATGCCACTTCGACCTAACCAAGGAGTTTTCAAACCTTTTTTTTAGCAGTCGTACAGTTTGGCACCAATGAGTACACAAAATTCAGGGTGGCGCCACTTGTCATACATTGAAAATTTTTATCGTTTAAAATCGCGTTTTTGGCAGAACTTTTGATTGTCATATTGCTTTTAATTATATTTAAGTGTAATAAAACAAAGTTTAACCGGATTAAATCGCATATATTATTTAAATTGGTTTCCCTGACGTTGACTTTGTTTTATTATAATGTGTAGTGATCGCGATAACCTAAGAAGTTATTATATTTAAGTGTTTACAGGCATATTTTTTGTATGATAAAACAGAGATTGACGGAATCCTGACAAGGATAGAAAATTAGTTCCGATTATAATGTTGTCGCCAGACTATATTTTATTATCTGTGTAGGCGCGCACCAGCGCGCGTGCGCGGCCGCGCGCCTGGCCTACTGGATTTGGACATCGTTACTTGTAAATTTATTGTTATTGTTTACGTTATTATTATGGTTTTGTATGTCGAAAGTTTTATTCTGGGCAAAAATATCTGACTACAGCAGTGATACTGAACTGAGGAGAATATGACCCCGCCTGAATTTCTGGATGCAGCAACGTAAATGACGAACAATCTTTTACCAGAGAAATCAAGAAAAACAACGACAATGTTACTAAGATTTTGACTTTGGTATTTTATTTAAAATTGTATGAGTGTAGATAAAATAGTGTATGAAACTGACATAATTAGGTATTAAAACACTCGTGTTTTAATAACCCCTACTATGCAACAGTTTCATAAACTACTATTATGTAATGAACAAAGTGTTTGTGTTGGTCTGGGTATTCCTACGTATTATGTATACGTATTTATTTATAAAAAAAAGTCCATAAGTATTATATCCATTGTCTAGTACCCATAGTATAGGCTCTGCTTAGTTTGGGACTAGATGGTGCTGTGTAAAAATGACCCAAAAATATTTATTATTATTTTACTATAGATTTTCTCAATTCTTAAAGTTGTATAGGCATACAACTTTAATACTTTTTGGATGCCATTAAACATCTTTTGAAAGGCTTGGAGATGTATATCGGATTTAAATTTTACCTTTAAACGGTTTTGTGTTACTTGGGCTGTAATGAGGCGTCTATGGGGGTGTATGATCGATAATGTGTCAAGATATAAATTGCTGAAAGAAAAAATCGGTTGGAACCAGCGATTCCTGATTCAGTACACAACTCCTTTATCCGTTAAGCTACTATGAACATTTGCTCGTAGTATTAAATTAAATTTCTACTTTGAATCCGTCTTTGGGTGGTGGCAGCTACACCTGCACCTGTCCATTTCATAGTTCATGATGAACCAACAAACAGACAGATTGTAGAAATGTAATTTCCAGGGTTGTTACGAAAGCAAGATGGCCGACGCTCCGGGAACCACAACCTCACCGAAGGAGCAAGCCGTGCGCTTGGTAGTTTACGTAACCTTAATACAAATTAAACTTTAGCAGGTATAGGCCTGTTTAAATTAAATTTATTTTGAATGGAAGTAGAAAATAGGATTTTCTAACAATAAATAAATAAATAAATAAATTTTTATTTCACATAAATGGTGTACAGTAAACACTTACAAACAATTACTACAAAATTAATTAATTATTAATAATTAAATTAATTATTTTTACTTACAATTAAAAACAATTGGATTTAATATTCTAATACCACTAGGATCCACTGTCAGAGCTTACGCTTATATGTATCATCATCATCATTTCAGCCTGAAGACGTCCACTGCTGGACATAAGCCTCCCCCAATTGGCCCGCTTGGCAGGCGGGTTGGCGATCGCAGTTGGTTGGTTAAATACTCAGAGAACGCTGCTGCCCATCCTCTGGTGAATCCCTTAGTCACCTTTTACGACACCCATGAGAAGATATAGGATAGTGCAATTCTTCACGTCCGGCACCACATGGAACTTATATGTATATTTTGTAGGTATACCATCCCATCGTAAAAAGTGTGGACAAATGTGTTGTCAAAACTCACAGTCACGCCTTCATTGTCTATACACCAATGTACATAATCAGCTCATAATTGTCCCACTGCTGGGCACGGGCCTCTTCTTAGAATGAGAATGTTAAGGCCTTAGTCCACCACGCTGGTCTAGTGTGAGTTGTCGGATTACAAACACTATCGAGAACTGTATGGAGCACTCTCAGGTGTGCAGGTTTCCTGGCGATGTTTTCCTTCACCGTTAAAGTAAGTTTTAATCAAAATCTGATCCGCATATATATTAGCAAAGTTAGATGTGCGGGCCAGGTTCGAACATAGACCCTCCTACATGGAAGTGGAGTATTCATTTCAACTGCTAGGCTATTAGGTACTACGTGGTACTGTGCACAATAGGGTTTAAACATAATCTAATTTTAACATTTTTATTCTATCTACAGTTTTTGTGTTCTTGGCTTTGAAATACTAAGATATTTTTTGTAACTAGGAAAACCAACAGCTATATAAAAATTAATACATATCTAGCAAAGGTTACATTAAGCCTAGCATTTAGGTTGCATTAAGCATTAATTACAGGTTTCCACCGCTAGTAATGGTATAAATTAACTCTGGTTTTAACAATCACTGGTAAGCACAAATATTATAATTTATTGTAGTTGAAAAATGTTACTGAATATTTTTCTAAAGAAGTCAACATAACATAACATAACATCACGCCTGTATTTCCCCTAAGGGGTAGGCAGAGGTGTATAGCACACCCACATTTTGCTAGTTATGTTATAGTCCCATGTAATAGGGGGTGAGCCTATTGCCATTAACCGGACAAAAATCCAGACTCCAGGCTGCTACTGAGAATTTCCTAAAAAAAACCCAATAACACTTTGCCCGACCCGGGAATCGAACCCAGGACCCCAAAGATGAAAAGAAAAAAAGAAGAAAAGAAAAAAAGAAAAGAAAAGAAAAAGAAAGAAGAAAAAAGAAAGAAGAAAAAGAGATGAAGAAAGCAGAAAAAAAAGAAGTCCAGGATTAGCAAATTGTGTACCGTAGTAGAGCTATGGGTCGAATGAGAACTCTTTACAAAGTTGATTAGAGTGTGCTCGCTCGCACGATACATGAATTTTGTCTATAGTTTGTGGAACAGAAGGGGATGGATATAGGTAGAATGTTCACCAAAGCCTTCTAAGTGTGGCTTCAGCATTATAATTTAGGAGAACAAACAATAATGTTTAATGAGATATCAATTAAGGTGTACGCTGAGCAAGCACAAACGCTAATAGTCTGTAATTTACGATTCGTGCGTCATCTTATCTGTTATTGATGTTTGAGTACAAACTGTACGACGCATGTTGTGTCCATAGATTTCATAACCAAGGCAGATATGCCTTATGCGTATTTTGGTGTAATCGCCTTTTCCGCATTAATTTACAAGCACATAAACCAAAAAAACAATAACTGCGGTGGCGCACACACTCATGATATTTTCTCACTCCCACCGATAAGCACATAGTAACTAATTGTAGAGTCAGCTGCAACAAACAAAATTAAAACACATTTTTTTGGAAAAATCTGTTAATTATGTTTTTATATTTTACTGGCGAAATGTGGGTGTACTATTACCACATCTGCCTACCCCTTCGGGGAAATACAGGCGTCATCATCATCATGATCATCATTTCAGCCGAAAGACGTCCACTGCTGGACATAGGCCTCCCCCAAGCATCGCCACAACGACCGGTCCTGTGCTTTCCGCATCCAGCGGATTCCCGTGACCTTCACCAATACAGGCGTGATGTTATGTTATGTTATGTGTTATATTTCAGATGCTAAGTGAACATATAACAATATTTTGAAAGGTTAAAATCCCTAATTTGTATTAAATTAACATTTTCATTTCGCCAAGTCTATACATATTTGTGCAATTGACTGTACACATGCGTAAAGTGGGCATTATTTAAATCTGTGGGCGTTCCATCGGCGATGTGATCATTTACGGCCAAAATTAATATCCAATCTATCCACGATTTACTCTACCAGAGATAGAATTTGACATATTTTGTAAGTTCCTATCTTTAGTAGGGCAAATCGTGGATAGATTGTATATTAATTTCGGCCGTTAGCGCATGTCGAGTTGAAAACAAATAGCTTACCTAGATAAATTATTTTTTCACCCACTTGCTCGGAAATTGGTTCATTATTTAAAAATAATAATACATCAAACGGGTCTTTTCCGTACGCAACGAAATTACACGCCAGCAATATTCAACACGACAATAATAGAAATAGCTGGAATGTTTTTATTTTTAAACTAGCTTTTACCCGCGGCTCCGCTCGCGTTAAATTCTGCTAACCCACGTCAGTCCAGTCCAGTCCAGTCCATTCCAGTTCAGTCCACTGTCCCACTGTCCCGCTGTCCCGCTGTCCCGCTGTCCCGCTGCCCCACTGCCCCACTGCCCCGCTGCCCCGCTGCCCCACTGCCCCAATGCCCCACTACCCCACTGCCACGCTGCCCCGCTGCCCCACTGCCCCGCTGCCCCACTATCCCACTGCCCCACAGCCCCGCTGCCCACAGCCCCGCTGCCCCAATGCCCCGCTGCCCCACTGCCCCGCTGCCCCACTACCCCGCTGCCCAGCTGCACCACTGCCCCGCTACCCCTCTGCCCCACAGCCCCGCCGCCTCTCTACCCCGCTGCCCCACTGCCCCCCACTGACCCGCTGCCTCGCTACCCCACTTCCCCACTGCCCAGCTACCCCACTGCCCCACTGCCCCGCTGCCCAGCTGCCCCGCTGCCCCACTGCCCCGCTGCCCCGTTACCCCACTGCCCCGCTGCCCCACTATCCCACTGCCACGCTGGCTGCCCCGCTGCCCCACTGCCCCGCTACCCCACTGCCCCACTGCCCCGCTGCACCACTATCCCGCTGCCCCGCTATCACACTGCCCCACTGCCCCGCTGCCCCTCTATCCCACTGCCCCACAGCATGCACCGCTGCCCCACTGCCCCACTGCCCCGCTGCCCCAATGACCCGCTGTCCCACTGCCCCGCTGCCACGCTGCCCAGCTGTCCCGCTGACCCACTGCCCCACTGCCCCGCTGCCCAACTATCCCACTGCCCCGCTGCCTGCCCCGCTGCCCGCCACTGCCCCGCTACCCCACTGCCCCGCTACCCCACAGGCCCGCTGCCCCACTATCCCACTGCCCCACTGCCACTGCCCCACTGCACCGCTGCCACACTATTCCACTGCCCCACAGCATGCACCGCAGCCCCACTGCCCCGCTTCCCCCCTGCCCCACTGCCCCGCTGCCCCACTGCCCCGCTGCCCCACTGCCCCGCTACCCCGATGCCCCTCTGCCCCGCTGCCCCTCTATCCCACTGCCCCACAGCCCCGCTGCCCCACTGCCCCGCAGCCCCGGTAACCCACTGCCCCACTGCCCCGGTAACCCACTGCCTCACTGCCCCGCTGCCACGCTACCCCACTGTTCCGCTGCCCCGCTACCCCACTGCCCCGCTGCCCCGCTGCCCCACTGCCCCTCTGCACCATTGTCCCGCTGCCCCGCTACCCCACTGCCCCACTGCTCCGCTGCCCCACCATCCCACTGCCCAACAGCATGCCCCGCTGCCCCACTGCCCCACTGACCCGCTGCCACAATGCCCAGCTGTCCCAATGCTACGCTGCCTCGCTTCCCAGCTGCCCCGCTGCCCCACTGCCCCACTGCCCCGCTGCCCAACTATCCCACTGCCCCGCTGCCCCCCACTGCCCCGCTACACCACTGCCCCACTGCCCGGCTACCCCACAGCCCCACTGCCCCGCTGCCCCACTATCCCACTGCCACACTGCCCCGCTACCCAACTGCCCCAATGCCACGCTGCCACACTATCCCACTGCCCCACAGCATGCCCCGCTGCCCCACTGCCCCGCTTCCCCACTGCCCCGCAGCCCCGCTGCCCCATTGCTGCGCTGCCCCACAGCCCCGCTGCCCCACTGCCCCGCTGCCTCACTATCCCACTGCCCCGCTGCCCCACTGCCCAGCAGCCCCGGTAACCCACTGCCCCGCTGCCCCACTGCCCCGCTGCACAGCTGCCCCGCTGCCCCACTGCCCCGCTGCCCCACTACCCCACTGCCCC
Source organism: Asteroscopus sphinx (assembly GCA_949699075.1). NCBI lineage: Eukaryota > Metazoa > Arthropoda > Insecta > Lepidoptera > Noctuidae > Asteroscopus > Asteroscopus sphinx. Next base: position 2,939,242 of record OX453006.1, read on the forward strand.
GCTTCCCCACTATCGCACTGCCCCACTGCCCCGCTGCCCCGGTACCCCACTGCCCCGCGCCCTGCTGGCACGCTACCCCGCTACCCCAGTGCCCCACTATCCCGCTGCCCCACTGGCCCACTGCCCCTCTGCCCGGCCGCGCCGCAGCCCCACTACCCCACTGTCCCACTGTCCCACCGTCTCACCGTCCCACTGCCACTGTCCTACTGTCCCACTGTCCCACGGCCCACTGTCCCACTGTCCCACTATCTCACTATATCACTAATTCACTATAGTCCCGTCCCATGTCCCATGTCCTGTCCCATGTCCTATCCTATGTCCAGTCCCATGTGCCGTCCCACTGTCCTGTCCCATGTCTCGTCTCATGTCCCGTCCCATTTCCCGTCCCATGTTCCGTCCCCTGTCCCGTCCACTGTCCCGTCCCCAGTCCCGTCCCCTGTCCCGTCCCCAGTCCCGTCCCCTGTCCCGTCCCCAGTCCCATCCCCAGTTCCATCCCCTGTCCACTCCACTCCACTCCACTCCACTCCATCGTACATTACTATCCGCTCGTGCAAATGCATAGAAGCTTCGATCTGTCGGGTGAGTACGCAACCCACGAATTAATTTTTTTCTTTTTTTCTTTCTTTCTTTCTTTCTTTCTCAAAACCCATACCAGTTTTTAAGTCAGATCATCAGCTTTCAAACAAAAAAAAAATCATCCAAATCGGTCCAGTAGTTTTAGCGTGATGCTGGAACAAACAAACAAACAAACAAACAAACAGACGTTTACAATTTTATAATAGTTAAGATTATGCTAGCGAGGTTTTCAAGTACACATTAACATAAATTAGGTGTTTTTAGGTACAAAATATTTATCATTATAAAGGTTGAATACGATTTTTTTTTCAACACTTTGAAAATAGAACAAGAAACACACGCGGATGAATTGGCGCGAATGAAAATTAGGTACTGTTGAATTAATTTGTGTATTGTTTCCCCGCAAATGAGAGAAAAGTACTATAGAAGTCTCGGCCGAAATAGCAATTAACGGCCTCGTTTAGTTAGTTAGTTAAAAAGGTTAAAATCACTTCGGAAGTAGGTACTTGGTTTCACCTCGTACTTCCAATATTACGCGGCCGTCAATTGCTTCATTTCAGGCCTAGTAATGTACTATTTCATACACGTTCATACTTAATTATAAAAATTACAATTAAAATAGCGTTTGATCTATAGATATAAGGTGAGGTTATTTACGCTGATTTTAGATTAAAATCTGCCTCGTTGGTCTAGTGGTCGGAAGCGCGACTGCTGAACGTGGGGTCCTCGGTTCGATTCCCGGGTCGGGCAGAGTGTTATTGGGTTTTTTCATTAGGAAATTCTCAGTAGCAGCCCGGAGTATGGATTTGTGCCCGGTTAGTGGCAATAGGCTCGCCCCCTATTAAATAAAAATAAAATAAAAAAGCCATTTATTCTACTACCAACTAACATTTTTCTTATAAATGTTTGGAGCATGCACATGATAAGATTTTTCCTTCTTAATTTATTATAAATTCAATTAATAATAAGATTTAATAAATTATAAAAAATTATCAAAATTCACTAATAAAAAAACTTAAATAAAAATTAAATTCTAAGTTGCAGTGTAAATTAAATTATTTTTTTATACAAATACTAAATTTTGATTAAGTTTCCTAACTTTTTTTTTAGTAAGATATTATAATCTGTTAATTATAAATATAAATGTAATAAATAAATATAAATGTAATAAAATATATCATATTGCTAAGTAGTAGTCGCCTCTTTGGCGTAGGCCTCCCCCATTTGTTTCCAGTACTTTCTGTCTCTGGCTTTGGTCATCCAGTGTGGTCCCTGCCTTTGTATGAATATATCTGCCCATCTTTTCTTTTGTCGTCCTCGCGACCTTGTTCCATCTCTTGGGATCCATTCGATAATTTTTTTGGTCCATCTATCATTGGGAATCCGACATATATGACCCGCCCAGTTCCATTTCAGCGCTCTCACTCTTTCCACAATATCAGTCATTTTGGTCGTTTTTCTAATATCTTGGTTACTTATTCTTTGTGATAATTTAATCCCTAACATGCTCCTTTCCATTTTACGTTGACATATTGCAAGTTTATCTTCTTCACATTTCCTTAGTGACCAACTTTGACAACCGTACGTCAAGCAAGGTAGGATTGCTATCTCGAAGAGCTTTTTCTTTATATTAATATTAATCGATTTATTTTTCATTATTTCTTTCAATCCCCAATATTTTTTCCATGCTATAGCGATTCTTCTTTGTACTTCTTGTTCAGTATGGCTTTCAAATGAAACAGATTGACCCAGATAAACATACTCCGTGACAAATTCTATGTTCTGACCTTCAACTATTATGGGATACTTTACTTCACTGTTTGTAATTATTTTGGTTTTTGTGAAGTTAATAGACAGGCCCACTTTTTTACTTTCTACTGTTAATTCATTTAACATGGCTGCCAAATCTGTCAAGTTTTCAGTGAAGACAACTATGTCATCTGCAAAGCGAAGGTGGCTTAGGTATTCTCCATTAATTCTTAATCCTTTCTTTGTCCAGTCAAGTTTTCTAAAAATGTTCTCTAAAACTGCTGTAAATATTTTAGGTGATAATGGGTCACCTTGCCGCACGCCTCTTCTTATAGGAAACTTCTCACCCTCTCTTTCTAGCCTAATTTTAGCGCAGCCATCTTTGTAGATACTCTGTAACACAGTAATATATTTCGTGTTGACGCCTTGTTGTTTGAGTGTTACCCAGATTGCCTCATGATTCAAAGAATCAAATGCTTTTTTATAGTCAACAAAACACATATAAAGTGTTTTGTTATATTCTTTGATTTTTTCTATCGCCTGTGTGACTACTTGTATGTGGTCCATAGTTGAGTAGTTCTTGCGAAAGCCTGCTTGTTCACTTGGCTGGTTCTCATCTAAAGTTTTTGTTATTCTATTGAGAATTAGTTTAGAAAACAGCTTATATACACTAGACATTAGACTGATGGGTCGATAGTTATTAAGTTCGCTTCGGTCACCTTTTTTGTGAAGGAGTATGATGGTTGACTCAGACCACTGTTCCGGAGTAGCTCCAGTCATCAAAATATTGCCAAATAGTGATTGGAGAACGGGTTGTAGCGGTTCTAAAAGGGATTTCAGCAGCTCATTTGTTATATTATCTTCACCAGGTGTTTTGTTATTTTTTTGTGACTCGATAGCATGTCTGATTTCGGCCTGCAGTACACTGATGTGTGAGGTTGAATTATTTTCTATGTGGTTTATATTCTGTAATTCTGTTGATGGCGATTCCTTGAATTCATATAGAGCGCTGAAGAAGTCTGTTGCTACTTTCAATATTTCTGGTCTTATTGTAACTTGTTTCCCAGCGTTATTTTTTAAGTTGGGTGCCCATTCTGATTTATTCCTGAGTTCGTTAAAAGCTTTCTTAATTGCGCCAGTTTTTTGAATATATGTCTCAAAAGTATGCTGTCTGTGAATTCTGTCGTCTTTCCGTAGGTTTCGATTTATTTCCTTGCTTACTTGAGTGATTTTTGTTTGTACTTGTTTTGTTCTCTTTAATCTGTACAGTTCTTTGCGTTCTTCCAACAGTTTATATGTTTTTGTACTAACTTGTTTTCTAATTACTTTATCTTTTTTTGGCAATTCTTGAATCAAGGCTTTTATTTCCGACTCACAGTTATTGTACTGGCATTGGATATCAGATGATTTATTTATGGCCTGCATCAGTTTACTTTCCCAGTATTTTCCAGTTTCTCCTGTGATAGGCGGCAAGTTTCTTGAATATTGACTATTTGATTTTATAAATTTTCTATTTTTTTCCATGTTAAGATTCAGTGCACATCTTATCATACGATGATCCGTTTCAAAGTTAAGGTTATTTATTATATCAAAGTTGTGAATTTGTTTTGATTGACTCGTTAATATGAAGTCTATTTCGTTATGATACTGATTATCTGGTGACCGCCATGTCCATTTTTTGTGAGCCTCTTTTAATGACCACTGGTGGAGATCGAGTTTGACGCCTGGTTTTCAAGACACCAAATATTGCTTTTTTACATAAATATGCAGGATTGGTGTTCGACCGTGTCGACGTTATTAGCAAAGTTCAGTTGGTTGCCACTAGGTGGGTAGGGGCGCTAGTGTTATAAATACACCAGAGTTTGAGGTGATTGCGCAGATTTTTTCGGTTTTTTTTTTCTAGGTTATAATTCAATGTTCTAAATAAATCCACTCAGTTCAGCTTTCCACTATATAGAATATTCACTGACTGACCTTACGAGATGCCCTTTAGTTGATTTTCACGGTATTCTTGTTGCTATTAGCGCTGTAGGCACTGTAATCCTCAACGCCGGTTACTTCTTTGTTTTACAGTTTTGATGATATATTCGCCGAAATACAATGTTTTCCACTCACTTTACGTTTCACTGTACTGGTTTTGGCATGTATTTTGTATAAATTAACACTATTTCCATTATTAATTCAGTATTTAAATACGAAGCAATAAAATGAAAATCTTCCTTCAATGAAATAGAGGAAATAATAATATTCTTCCTGGAAAGCTCTGTAAATGATGGACAATGACTAATATTGGTTTACTTCTCCTCGTGAATTATAAATGAACTACTTTAATTGGGTCTCTCTTAATATTTGAGAATAGGTAATGAGGAAAAGCTTCGGAACTGGAGCAGGATTTTAACTTTTACGTAATGAAGGTAAAAATATCTTGGAATTTAAAAAAAAACTGCCTCATTGGTCTAGTGGTTGCAAGCGCGACTGCTGAGCGTGGGGTCCTGGGTTCGATTCCCGGGTCGGGCAAAGTGCTATTGGGTTTTTTCATTAGGAAATTCTCAGTAGCAGCCCGGAGTCTGGATTTGTGCCCGGTCAATGGCAATAGGCTCGCCCCCTATTACATGGGACTATAACATAACTGGCGAAATGTGGGTGTACTATTACACCTCTGCCTACCCCTTCGGGGAAATACAGGCGTGATGTTATGTTATGTGTTATGTTATGTTAGATTAAAATATTAATTTAAAAAAATGTTAATACAACACGTTTTATGAAAATAAATATTATTTTATTCTGTTCTGTTCTATTCTATTCTATAGGCTACACATACATCCTTTGTTTTAAACTTTTCCTTGGTAAACCGCCAACTTTATTCAATTTTCTTAGAGTTAATTCGAATTAGTGCAGTTCTAACAATTAATTTTTGCTGTAAAATAAATATCAACGTTTCTATATTCCTGTGCTTTTGTTGTAAAATTATTTCTAGAAGCCCTAAATAAATCTCAAAATTTGCCTATTTAGTCAGTTGTCTACAAAGACGTAGTGTATGAATTCGTTCAGTCGTTTCAGTGTGATTTGAGGACAAACCAACATACATCCACACTTTCGCATTTATGATATTAGTAGGATAGTTAAGATTAGAATGATAATCTTCCAGACTTAGAAGATGGATTCGTGATAGACACTGCGCTGCTGCCCGGCATCTGATATCATCTGATCGTCAACCTCAACAAAACCTACAGGTGAAGGGAGGATAGCTAGTGATATTTTATATATAAAAAGAGGTAGATACGTTACTAGCGCAACAAAATGAAGCGTACAAAAGGAGCTAAGTATCGCCTCATAGCCTACGGGGTCCCCCCGCAATGCCCCAGTAAGCCGAGGTCCGAGCCCTCCCTTGGGGGACGTCTTTATGGGGTTTTGCAACCACGATTTTAAATTATAAGCTAGGTTAAGGGAAATTTTCGGCGGATGGAATCACGGGATTCTCCGCCACCCACCCGTTTAATCAGTATCAGTTAGGGCACCTATCTAGGGTGTCATCTGCGAGAGTCCATTCGAAAAAAAAAATCCTCATAGCCTCAGTCGGTCTCGCACAAGTAAACGATACGTACATACCGTTCTCCCGCTAGCCGCGTGTTTGTGTTAATTAAAGCTTCAAAATACTATTGCGTGTAAATGTAAATAAAAAAATTAAAAATAAACTAATGCAGTGAAATGTAAATTTAAAATATAAAAAAAATGAGTGTGCCGCCGCTGCGTAGGGAACATTATTCTCGTTTGTTTTTGAGCGTATAACGTATCTTTAATCTTTACTATAAATATCATGGAGGATGGCCTGTTATTTGACTATATCACACGTTGTTTGTGTAAAAAGGCACACATTTAATCCTACTTATTTGCACATTCGAATTGTAGTTGGTTTTCGTAAAGGAAACTACAATCCGTATACATATACGTATTGCTCCCCACAGACACGGCACAACTGGCCCGGACTGAGGTCACAGACTCACAGTACAAATGACGTACAATTAGCTGCAGCTATTATGCTGATTGTCGACAGAGTGCCACGTGTTACGAATCCATTGTGTGGAATTGAGTGTAGTTCTGTTGATAAGCTTGTACGTACTAAAAACAGGGTGTCTACTCGTAAAATCAGTCATCAATAATATCTACATTTGTCAAACAAACAGAACGCTACACTGTAAAACAGCCATTCCCAAAGTGGGCGATAACGCCCCCCTGTGGCCGCTGCAGGCCTAAAGGGGGGCGGTAAGAAACCCAGAAAAAAAATGGGGGCGTTGTGTAAAGGCTTGAGGAGTGATTTGTAATTTCATCTAGCTAGGAGAACTCTTAGACACCTCTTCTCTCTTATTGAACTCTTACACACACTACCTAATTTGCCTATTTTTCACTACCTTGCACACCCTCCACCATACCGACTTAAATCTCGCCATCCACCATACCTAACGGCACGAAATCTGTCAGAATTTGACATCATGGAAAGTTGGAAGACTGAGTGGGCTAACGCAATGTTTGGTTCGGGCGTGCAAACCATAAACCCCACTGCAAAGTTGCCTGGCTTTGGCTTACCCCGACATTTGTGGTGCCGATTGAACAGACTGAGAACGGGACACGGAAGATGTAACCACCTCAAATACAAGTGGGGATGGAGCAACTCCAGCCTCTGTGAGTGCGGCGAAGAGGACCAGACTGTGGACCATAACAATATAATCCAACGATGTCCATTATTGTCGTACCTTGGCTCTCCAGAGGATCTTTTCACCCTTACACCTGACGCCACTATATGGTTAAAGAATCTCAATTTGTCATTGTGAATAAAATAAAATAGATATATAGATAGCCTATAAAGATGCCATACGATTAAATAAATAAACACACACAGTGATTACTGCGTGCATCGAAACGAATTTAATTAATAAAAAGTTGTACGGTAGATTAAAATTATTTTTAGTTTTATCTGTAATTAAGGTGGTTTCAAACCGGCGAAGCAAGGATAGGATGGGATGGGCGTGAATTGAAATCTCGCTGACCCTTTCACACCGAAAGATGTACAGTCCACCAAACGGAATCATGACCCACCATAAGCTTAATTTTCTACAAACATTCTAATACAATTAGGTCGAGTTTCGCTTAAAGACATTTCCCTGGCAACAAACTTGTTATCAATTTTATTGTACAGTGACAGTTAGTTTCTTTTAATTTGATTGATATTCTTCTGGAATTGAAAGAGTTCGTAATGGTTTTTGAAAAAAAAAAATGTTTAGTTATTTTTTATAGGTAAACTATGCGGAACGACAGTTAATTCGAAATTCAAAACATAATTCTAGCTGATTCAAAATCGTAACTTTTTATCCAATTATTAATCCATTGCATATAATAACAAAGCTCAAAATTGCATAGACCTCTGACCCGTATTAACGCAGTTTCCTTAATATTCAAAATGTCCTAAGTGCAGGACGATGCTAATAAGAAGGAAATTTTACTGTTTTGACAATTTCATACGAATTATCGGCTGAGTGGGTCATGATTCCGATTTGTTGACTGTACATCGCGAGCTCGCACCGTCCTGCGTCCACGACGCTGCAAAACTTTCGAACTGTCAAAACCAATTTAAATAATATACGCGATGTAATCCGGTCAAACTTGTTTTATTATAATGTGTAGTGATCGCGAAAACCAAATAAATTAACATATATAAAATATGTAAGAATCAATAAAAAGTAAATGCATCACTTACAATTTTTAATATTGGAATCTATAGCAGCTGTACCGAGGCCTTTTCGTGTGAGTACAAGAATGGAAGCGGCAATATAACTCGTACAAAAATACCCCGGCCCGGCCCGTAATTAAGCTCGTTTCGCCATCCTATAATATAAAAAACCCCTGTAAGTAAAATCATCATACCCATGCAACACAAATAAGGAGAAGGTACAATCTCAATTAGTATCTGCCTGACTCCTAAAAGGATTTAAGGGTATAGGAAACCATAATTCGCTATTCATGATAGCACCTTTGAAGTGAGAACTGGCCTCAGCATCTACGTAAACTGTCTATTGCTCTATCATTTGTTCCTGTCGCTCACTTAGGTCAATATTGCTCATTACACCTGACAACCCTATTTACACAATTACGCCAAACGAATACTAACCTTATTTCAAGAGCAACAAGGGCGTTTCTACCTGCAAGAAGTCATTAAGTGTACAAATTAGGGATACAGCTTAGTTAAACTAAAGTGAACCTTAATCAGAAAATTATAAAGGTCAAAGAGGTGATATTGGTAAAGTGGTAGTTGGATAAGGATTAAAGACAACCAAAGCTAAAGGATACCGTGTCAAAGAGGTTGCAAGCGACTTTGTCTAGAAAGCCATTGGTCTTTTGAAATAATATTGTGATAGTGTCGTAATATCTAAGAGCTTTAAAAATGAATGGGCTGTTGAAAACATTGAAGAAAATAATTATTAATAAATAGCCTATACCCGCGGCTTCGCCAGCGCATAATTAGGTTTATCACAGAAGTATGTTATCACGCATCTCTCTTCTTATCTTCCCGGTATAAAAGTAGCCTATTATATTTAATCCGGGTTATGGTCTATGTCCCAAATTTTATCCAAATCCGTTTAGCCATTTCACTGTGATTGAATGATAAACAAACAAACAAATGTCCATACTTTGGCATTTATAATATTAATTATTATTTATTTATTAGACAACAAGGATCCACGTGTTAGTAACGAATGACTTAAAACTATGTTAGTGTTATGTAGCAGGTAGGTATCTGACAACTTGTCTGTAATACTAATTCCATATAATTAAATCACTTCTGCCTAACCAACACATGCATGAAGTGATATTAGTTAGGAAGTATTTTTTACGTTCACCATATCCAATAATTCAAATTCCGGCAGTCGATATTTATTATTAACTGCATTTTTAACGTCACGATCACAAACTGTTAAGGTGAATGCTACAGGGTAGCCCGCGAAATTCAAATTTTTTGGCGTTTTATGCAAATTGTAGCTTTATTTCGCGTTGTATATCGGTCAAAATATGATTGGCGGAAATAGTAACAATATATCTAAGGAATAATACTCGTAAAAAATATTAACCTAGCTCTATTAGCTGTATAAGCTTGAAAATTGATAATTTGATCGTAAATTAATATTATCAAGCTAGTACAGCTAATACAGCTAGGTTAATATTTTTTATGAGTATTATTCAGTAGATATATTGTTATTATTTCCGCCAATCATATTTTGACCGATATACAACGCGAAATAAAGATACAATTTGTAAAAAACGCCAAAAAAATTGAATTTCGCGGGGTACCCTGTAGCATTCACCTTAATTCTACCCACCATTTTCCTTTGATTTATTTTTAATCTACCCGTGTTGCCAATTTTAATCATGATTATTTGTTGCGTGTTTACAAGCGCATGGGAGTGTTGCATGTTGTTTTTGCGTGACAAGCATGCGTTTCAAACCTTTTCAAATTATCAAAATCGATTAATAAAATCATCGAACCTCCGCAATAGGGTTTTTGACTGTTACCTACTCAAAATTAACAATAATTACATTTAATAAAAATAAATATAATCTGGTGGTCTTCAAGACTCGAGTGAATAGGTTTTTGCTGGGCAAGCGTGTACCATCGTCGACCGCACCATCGCTTAACATCAGGTGAGGTGGCGGTCAAACGCAAGCCCGTTAAGAATAAAAAAAAAAAAAAAAAAAAAATAACGAAAAGAGTATAAAAATAACACGATTTGTTAAAAAATTATAAAATCAAAGACAAAATGGAAGAGATACATGCTTTTAAAGTTTTTGAAGGGGGCAATTTCTGTCCTTGTCGTGCGAAACGGACATTGTTGTACTGAGTGATGTGTAGTTGCGATAGAGTATCATCTAACGGCCAAAATTAATATCCAATCTATCTACGATTTATCCTACTAGAGATAGAAATTTGACATATTTTGTATGGAGCTTATGTCAAAATCCTATCTCTAGTAGGGCAAATCGTGGATAGATTGGATATTAATTTTGGCCGTAAGTGCGATAGCGTTGATGAGTTATGACGTCAAATGGAAGTAGTGCTGTCTTTATCTAGTAAACAATTTTTGAACGCTTATAACTTGGGTATTGTTAGTAATTTTCATTATTCTTCATCTTTTTGCAAATAGTTTCAAGATTTCTAATAAAAAATAATATTATACTATTACTGCTATCATCATCATCATCATTAGTTCAGCCGAAAGACGTCCACTGCTGGGATTAAGCCTCCCCAAAAGGGGGGCATATGCCATAATCGCCACGCTTGGCAGGCTGATTAGCGATCGCAGTTTATGTATTTATTTAATTCTTTATGGACAAGTGGGTATAAAGGTGGTTAAATACTCAGAGAACGCTGCTGCCCATCCTCTGGTGAAACTCTTAGTCGCATTTTACGACACCCATAAGAAGAGATAGGGTGGTGCAATTCTTTATGTCCGGCATCACACGGAACTCTAAATATATAACTATTACTGCAATACAGATACAAAGAAACATTAGATTCGTGGCTCCAAACTGTACAAGAAGTACGTATAAATGGGTTAAAAGATAATGAAAGTGTGTCAAACGTGTATTTCAGTCTGTTTATCCCATAACGAAAATGAAAAAAAGGAAACGAATCATTACATTTCAAATCATAATGAAATGGATGAGTGACAGCTACTTAGATTCTCTCTCCATCCGAGACAGCTACTTATTAACATAAATATAAAAGGAAAAATAAAATGAAAATCTTCCTTCAATGAAATAGAGGAAATAATAATATTCTTCCTGGAAAGCTCTGTAAATGATGGACAATGACTAATATTGGTTTACTTCTCCTCGTGAATTATAAATGAACTACTTTAATTGGGTCTCTCTTAATATTTGAGAATAGGTAATGAGGAAAAGCTTCGGAACTGGAGCAGGATTTTAACTTTTACGTAATGAAGGTAAAAATATCTTGGAATTTAAAAAAAAACTGCCTCATTGGTCTAGTGGTTGCAAGCGCGACTGCTGAGCGTGGGGTCCTGGGTTCGATTCCCGGGTCGGGCAAAGTGTTATTGGGTTTTTTCATTAGGAAATTCTCAGTAGCAGCCCGGAGTCTGGATTTGTGCCCGGTCAATGGGTGATGGTGGTGTAATAGGCTCGCCCCCTATTACATGGGACTATAACATAAATGGCGAAATGTGGGTGTAATATTACACCTCTGCCTACCCCTTCGGGGAAATCCAGGCGTGATGTTATGTTATGTTGTGTTAAAAAAAAAGTTATTGTATGTTTCAGTTAAAATCAACAACTTTTTGAAAGGATTCGACTTATACAGTGATAAGCACAAATTCTTAATACAAGATAAATGTCTGGACTTTAAAAAAGACCGATCCCTGAGTTTATTTTGGTATTTCTTCACAGAGGTAGTCTGATAGGAAATGCCGACGCCAACTAGTTTTTAAAAGAACTGACTTGTAATTTTTTTACATCCAATTTGCGGAATAGATTAATTTAATTTCATTTCATTTTAATAACATTTATATAAATATTGAAGTCTGTAAATTTTAATTATTCCGAAAAAAGTTCTTATACAAAGAATTTTACATTGCAATTTTTTTTTTTCAATAAAATTACAATTTAAAAAAAAAACTGATGTATAAACCGTCAGACCATACATCAAAAATGTCAAGCCACGTACAACTAGAGGGACATAATTAAATCGTCCGCGTTACACTCAGTCCTCTGTCAACGACAGTGAATGAATGCTTCGTTTTCGTCAAAATACACGCTTTTCGCATTTCGCCGTTCATTCGATTATGATGCTCGACAATTTTGATGGTTTTTATTTTTTAAGATTCAAAGGGTGTTGGCGAATTTAAAAACGATTTCTGTAGTAGCATCTATGTGGTTTTTAGGGTTTCGTATGTAAAAGGTGCCTACGGGATCTGAGTCTGTGCGTTCGTTCGTTCGTCTGTCTATTACAAGGATATAATATCTTTTCAAATGTAATAAAGTTTTGAAAATAAAAATGTGCATTCAGCCTTTATAATGATAAATGTTTTGTACCTAAAAACACCTAATTTATGTAAGTGTGTACTTAAAAACCTCGCTACCATAATTTAAAAAACCGGCCAAGTGCGAGTCAGACTGGCGCAGTAAGGGTTCCGTACCACACATCGACCTGATACCCCATAGAAACTGAATATGAATTTTTGCATCTCTTTTTTACGCATGTATCACCACATTTATGTCTATGTTTGTCCTATTTTTAGTATTTGTTGCTAAACTACATAATATGCACTATAATCAGACCTAGTTTGACGCTGGTATGTATTACCGTTTTGAACATAGAGCAGGAACAAAAACGTTGAAATAAATGCATGTTTTTCGAGGTTTCTTGTATGGGGACCCCCTTTGGTTTTTGTTTTTTTTTTGTTTTTAGTATTTGTCATGATACTCCTTACAGCAATACATATTCTGAGAAAATTTCAACCGGCTACCTATTTCCGTTCAAAAGATACAGCCCTGTGACAGACAGACGGACGGACGGACAGCGTAGCGAGAGTAATAGGATCCCGTTTGGAACCCTTCGGGTACGGAACCCTAAAAATGAAAAGTGTCCAGCAATTTCTATTATTATTGTCGTGTTGGATATTACTGGCCTGTTATTTCGTTGCGTACAGAAAAGAGCCGATTAATGTATTTTTTTTTTTGAATAATGAACCAATTTAAACCATTTAAACCATTTATTTTGCCACACATACACAATATAATTTCCGAGCAAGTGGGAGAAAATTATTTTGTAAACTCTAGGAGAGATTTTACGGGTTTAAGCATTTAATATTTACCTTCCCTACACTAACGATTCTTAGATGAGGTCACTAAACTCGCATTAAGCCCATTCTGAACAAAACGAAGCAAAATGAAAACGTACATAAAAACAATGAAAGGAAAGTTACTCCTAACAAACAAAAGATTGTATAAGGAAAAATCATCAAAACCCGTGAGATTTCACTAAAATAAAAGGGAACAGAACAAAATGGATACACTGTTCAAAGTATGTAAGTACGCATAACAAAGGATAATCAGAAGGATTAAATAATTACATTTTAAGACTATAAACAAAACATAACCAGCCCATTACTGTCCCACTGCTTGGCACGGGCTTCTTCTCAGTACGAGAAGGCTAAGGCCTTAGTCCACCACGCTAGCCTAAGACTATAAGACTATGAATGGAAGTAAATAATAAAACACTAAAAGCCAAAATTAATATCCAATCTATTGACGATTTACCCTACTAGAGATAGTAATTTGACATGTTTTGTATGAAGCGTATGTCAAATTCCTATCTCTAGTAGGGCAAATCGTGGATAGATCGGATATTAATTTTTGCCGTAAATCTTCTGCAATCCACAACTGTAGCTAGTTGAATTTGTATGTAACTAACATTGAACCATGACAGTCTCTCTCCTTAACGCAGACTTTTGGGTGTATGGTAAACTAAAATAAATTTATTTAAGACCTACACGATCCATAAAATTATAACAACAACTGGAAAAAAAAGCGACAATAGTTAGTTAGTACAGGAAACATTGCGTAAGACGCATGTAGCAGCCAAGTGTCGCCCCCATCAGTAAAAAAATATCACTCGCTCGCTCGTTATGAGATCACTTAAATACAATGTGAATTGTTCATGAATAAATAAGTAAAACTTTATTATGTACTACTTAACCAACCATTTTACTTGTGTTTCACTAAAAAATCTGATTCAGATTCTGAATTACTTAAAAAGAGTCATCTGGTTAAACAAATTTGTAAACGCAGAGCTAAAATTGTTATAGCTCGCACACGTTTCTGTCGATTAAGGCTTTATGGATCACCAGCCTGTTTCTGCAGGTTGGGTTGATGTTCAGGTGAGTTAGTTTTTTTCCGCTTCCACGTTCAACTCTTTGTTCAGAGTGAGCCTTTTAAACTTTCCTTTTTAGGGATACATTCTGCTGCGAACTAATGGCGGTTTCTGAATAAAAACAGACCTGTATTATAGTCGGGCTAATGCTGTTTAAAAGCAAAGAATTTATTTAGAATCCTTCTAACGAGATGAAGTTATTTAGAAGTAGGTGTAGCGAGTGTTATTTAAGTTAAGGTGAATGCTCCGATGGCGCCGTCCATACATTTTGCGTTTAAGCGTCCACTATTTCACAGACAGTTCTTTTTCTTATTCACGATTCCTGCATGCATATAATCCTACTTCCTACTAATATTATTAATTCAAAAGAATGGGTGTTTGTTTGTTTGTCCTTCAGTCACGCTGAAACGGCTGACCGTATTTAGATGAAATTTGGCTTACAGATAGACTATGTCCTGGATTAACACTTAAGCTAATTTTTATTTCAGGAAGATATAAAGTTCATAATCATAATCATAATCATTTATTGCTTTCATGGTGTTCAAAAGGTGTTACAGTAGAATAATATTATCAAACATGAACCCTGCTAGGGCACAGCAACATCTGGCATACCAGATTCTATAATCTTAAATTATCTAAATTAAATAAATTCCTGACTGCCTCGTTGGTCTAGTGGTTGCAAGCGCGACTGCTGAGCGTGGGGTCCTGGGTTCAATTCCCGGGTCAGGCAAAGTGCTATTGGGTTTTTTCATTAGGAAATTCTCAGTAGCAGCCCGGAGTCTGGATTTGTGCCCGGTCAATGGCAATAGGCTCGCCCCCTATTACATGGGACTATAACATAACTGGCGAAATGTGGGTGTACTATTACACCTCTGCCTACCCCTATCGGGGAAATACAGGCGTGATGTTATGTTATGTTAAATAAATTCCCGAGGGATGCGCGATAAACGACAATTTTTTATTTTACGATAATTACTTGGCATAATGTATGTAGTACCAGGGTGTCATAAACATAAACGTCGAAAGTTTGTGAGTGTGTTGGTATGTTTGTTAGTTTTTCACTACTCGGCATAATATTTACCAGGATGTCATAAACGTTGAAAGTTTGTGTGTGTGTGATGTTTGTTACATTTTCACGCTGCAACGGCTAAACAGATTTGAATTCATTTTGACACACTGATAGACCATGTCCTGGATTAACAAATAGGATCCTTTTTATAGATATACTAGCTTTTACCCGCGGCTCCGCTCGCGTTAAATTCTGCTAACCCACGTCAGTCCAGTCCAGTCCATTCCAGTCCAGTCCACTGTCCCGCTGCCCCGCTGCCCCGCTGCCCCACTGCCCCGCTGCCCAGCAGCCCCGCTGCCCAGCTGCCCCGTTGCCCCACTGCCCCGCTGCCCCACTGCCCCACTACCCCGGTGCCCCACTGCCCCGCTGCCCCACTGCCCCGCTATCCCAATGCCCCGCTGCCCCACTACCCCACTGCCCCGCTACCCCACTGCCTCGCTGCCCCGATGCCCAGCAGCCCCACTGCCCCGCAGCCCCGCAACCCCACTGCCCCACTGCCCCGCTGCCCCACTATCGCACTGCCCCGCTGCCCTGCTGCCCCACTACCCCGCTGCCCCACTGCCCCGCTGCCCCACTGCCCCGCTGCCCCACTATTGCACTGACCCGCTGCCCCGCTGCCCCACTACCTCGCTGCCCCACTGCCCCGCTGCCCCACTGCCCCGCTGCCACACTGCCCCGCTGCCCCACGCCGCTGCCCCACGCCGCTGCTCCACTGCCCCGCTGCCCAGCTGCACCGCTGCCCCGATGCCCCACTGCCCTATATCCCACTGCCCCACTGCCCCGCTGCCCCGCTATCCCACTACCCCACAGCCCCGCAGCCCCGGTAACCCACTGCCCCGCTGCCCCCTGCCCCACTACCCCGCTGCCCCACTATCGCACTGCCCCGCTGCCCCACTACCCCACTGCCCCACTGCCCCGCTGCCCCGCTGCCCCACTATCGCACTGCCCCGCTGCCCCACTACCTCGCTGCCCTACTGCCCCGCTGCCCCGCTGCCCCACTGCCCCGCTGCCACACTGCCCCTCTGCCCCACGCCGCTGCTCCACTGCCCCGCTACCCCGCTACCCCACTGCCCCGATGCCCCACTGCCCTCTATCCCACTGCCCCACTGCCCCGCTGCCCCGCTATCCCACTACCCCACAGCCCCGCAGCCCCGGTAACCCACTGCCCCGCTGCCCTGCTGCCCCGATGCCCCGCTACCCCACTGCCCCGCTACCCCGCTACCCAACTGACCCGATGCCCCACTGCCCCGCTGCCCCACTATCCCACTGCCCCGCTACCCCACTGCCCCGCTGCCCCACTATCCCGCTGCCCCACTGCCCCGCTGCCCCACTATCCCACTGCCCCGGTAACGCACTGCCCCGCTGCCCTGCTGCCCCGCTGCCCCACTATCCCACTGCACCCTACCCCACTGCCCCGCTGCCCCTCTACTCCACTGCCCCGCAGCCCCACTATCCAACTGCCCCGCTGCCCCGGTACCCCACTGCCCCGCTGCCTCGCTGGCTCGCTGCCTCGCTGCCCCGCTTCCCCGCCCAGCTGCCCCGCTGCCCCACTGTACCGCTGCCTCGCTGCCCCGCTGCCCCTTAACCCCACTGCCCCACTGCCCCGCTAACCCACTGCCCCACTATCCCACTGCCCCACTGGCCCACTGCCCCGCTGCCCCGCTGCCCCACTACCCCACTGCCCCACTGCCCCACTGTCCCACCGTCCCACTGCCACTGTCCTACTGTCCCACTGTCCCACTATCCCACTATCTCACTATATCACTATCGTCCCGTCCCACTATCTCACTATATCACTATCGTCCCGTCCCATGTCCCACTGTCCTGTCCCATGTCCCATCCTATGTCCAGTCCCATGTGCCGTCCAACTGTCCTGTCCCATGTCCCGTCTCATGTCCCGTCCCATTTCCCGTCCCATGTTCCGTCCCCTGTCCCGTCCCATGTTCCGTCCCCTGTCCCGTCCACTGTCCCGTCCCCAGTCCCGTCCCCTGTCCCGTCCCCAGTCCCATCCCCAGTCCCATCCCCTGTCCACTCCACTCCACTCCACTCCAACGTACATTACTATCCGCTCGTGCAAATGCATAGAAGCTTCGATCTGTCGGGTGAGTACGCAACCCACGAATTAATTTTTTTCTTTTTTCTTTCTTTCTTTCTTTCTCAAAACCCATACCAGTTTTTAAGTCAGATCATCAGCTTTCAAACAAAAAAAAAATCATCCAAATCGGTCCAGTAGTTATAGCGTGATGCTGGAACAAACAAACAAACAAACAAACAAACAAACAGACGTTTACAATTTTATAATAGTTAAGATTAAGATTACGGGAGCGAAGCCGCGGGCCACAGCTAGTTTAAACAATAATTAATTAAACAAAAGGTTTTAAAGTTCATATCACTTATTTTACTGACTTTAATGACTTTTGAGTGCCAAAAGTGGCCGCATTTTTTCTATCTATAACTACAGTGAACTGTAATTTACCGAGTTGATAGTTTCAGATTAAACTACAGTACCTATTGTAGTACTTCAATTGTTAAAAACGAATTTTCGATGAATGATTTATTCAGCGAGTTATATATTTTTTTAAGCCCCTTAAAAAGAAACAGATAATTATTGATAATTAATGGTAATAAGCTTAACTCCCTAATAAAGCCCTGTTGTAATTCTATAGACTAATTATTGCTTCAGTAAATTAAAGGAGTACCTTTCACTTCATACATAGGTACTTGTCTAGTGAGTGGTAGGTACTTTGATCCGCTCTCTTGCCTCGCATTAGCAATAATTAAGTCACCACTTAAAAAGGACGATTAATCAATATCTGTAAGGTGTATATTCCAATTCAAATAGAAAGAAAGAAAAAAAAACATCATTTGACTTCCTCTGTGGTCTAGTTGTTCGAGTGTCGGACTGATGATCACGAGGTCGTGGGTTCGATTCCCACAGGACACAAATATTTATGTGATGAACATGAGTGTTTGTGTTTGTCTGGTTGTTTCTTATATATTATATGTATGTATTTACAAAAAAAAAAAAAATTAGAATTATATCCATTGTCTAGTACCCATAGCACAAGCTCTGTTTAGTTTGGGACTAGATGGTGATGTATAAAAATGTCCCAAAATATTTTTTGCGTCAAAAGTGATGCACAAAATTACCAAAAAATTCAAGAACACAGAACAAATACAGGTACAGAGCCAAAAAGTGTGGTAAGATATGCGTTACAACCGCGCAAAATGGCTACCGCTCAGCATATTGCTGTGCTTCATGCACGAAGCAAAGCCACAGCGCTGGTTTTCAGCGACAGCCGGCGTTGACAGAATAACGTCAATCAGTGCGGCGTGATGTTGGTAAATAATGATAAAAAATAAATAAGAAAGATTATATACAATACAAGATAAAATGAGTAATATTTAATACATACGCAAGGTTGGGAATTCTTTACCATAACACAAATCTACACATCATGGCAACATTGTATCAAGTCGTCAAACGCGAGCCACTCGCACAAATACCTATTTTGTTTTTGGGTAAGTATCTGATTCTGAATAATAAAGATCAAGTTACGGAGTTTTTATTTCAAATGACCATTTACAAGTATTGACCAGGGAAGCATGGCGCAAAAGAGACAAGGAGTCAATAGTTAGTGGAACAAGGATGTCAATGATATAGGTTCAGTCGATTTTCATAAAACATTTGCAGAGAACACGAATTCTTTCTCAACAAACTAAATCATTATAAACCCAAACAAAGAAAATGAGCCCCTAATAACAAAACAAAAGATTTTTCCTCACCAAATTAAGACTTATACAAACACAGCCTAAACAAATACGAAACTAACTAATTTGTTGTACAAGACATCACCCTTTCAAATATTTGTTTCAACCTGAGGCAAGTCGGCCTGCGTAGAGCAAATATTGCTGATTGTCTCGAAACATAGTCTAGCTCTAAACAATAGACCCACTAGTATCTGCAAGCCTGGTACCTGTAAATTAAATTGAGGTAATTTGTCTGTTCGTGACGTTTAAAGGTCATGTGAAGTTTCACATACATCTACAGATACTAAACCACCGAATTGTGTAACTCTCTCGCAATCGCAATCAACACAACACATAAAATTTTCATTGCTCCATGTTTTGAAAACCACTTCATCGGCAACTTTGCACCACGCAATGAATACTGTAGTAGTACCCACGCAATGAATACTGTAGTAGTCTGTCAAAATGAAAGCTATTGTCATTGCAAGTGCGTTTCACAATTAACTCACTGTTTTTATAGTCATAAAAAGCAGAGATAAGCTTCAAGTTCCACAGTTTAAAATTGTGGTAATTAAATTAAATTAATTTATTCATTCAAAAACCTTTTGTAGAACACTGAGTTATTATGGTACACATAGAAATAGTTGCAATACAACATTTACATTTGACATTTTATTAACATTTAACATTTCATTTAGTAATAAGATATAAGGAGAGTTTTCTCCATTCATTAGGTATTTAATACTGTTGTACTGTATGCGGTGGCCCGAATATTGGCTAGCAGAGTACCTTCAACATGTTGATCTGTATTTGTGCCATATTTAAGGAGGTGACTATACCGCTGAACACGAATCAATAAAAAAAAATTACATTAATACCTAAATTGCGTTCAAATCCACCGAAAAAAAATTCTGGTATTTTCACCCTTTGACATTGCCGCCGATGACTTATTTTAAGAGTCGTTCGGGATTTATTCTGGGTGAAAATTTGGGTATTAAATAATCGAAGAACTTTCAAGTATTTTTAGATGACTAAGCACATTATTTTATTATATATCTTTTGCTCTAGAAATATGGCACGGTTACAGATTAACATCTTATATAGGCTTAGTTGAGGATCAGTCATTGCTCCTGGCATCTGCAGCAAATATCTCCTGCATATCATCTTTTCAGCCGAAAGACGTCCACTACTGGACATAGGCCTCCCTCAATTAAGGGGGGATATGCCATAATCACCACGCTTGGCAGGCGGGCTGGCGATCGCAGTTGGTTGGTTAAATCATTAATGAAATACCAACAAAAACACAATTAGAAATAACAGATAAAAATTATAAGAATAAATATAAACAATACTTTAATTCTTTGTAAACAATTGATCAACTAACTCAAACACTAAAATTGCATCACCCTGTTTGAACCGTCCATTCCATTTGCTTCGCTTCGGCTGGCCATCTGCGCCACGTGTCGGGCTGCTTATCTAAAACGTTCCTTCAATGTTTTTGTGTCTACCTACGCATTACTTATTATTGCAAATTACTGATACTTGTATGAATTACCTATTTTTAAAGCTCAGTGTCTCAACATCCAGACAAACCTGTGTAAGGTTTTTGTGATGTTCTTATAATCATTTTTGTGTATGTTTTTAAGTTAAATAAATTGAAAAAAAAATACTCAGAGAACGCTGCTGCCCATCCTCTGGTGAATCCCTTAGTTGCCTTTTACGACACCCATGAGAAGAGATAAGGGTGGTGCTATTCTTTAAGTCCGGCACCACGCGGACTCCTGCATATATGGGGATCTTAAACGTTTTAATTTGACCTAGAATAATTTTTGAACAAAATTAGCTTAAAAACGACGCTACAATTAGCGACCAAGACGATACTATCGTCAAAAAGCTCACTAGAACAATAAAATTTACACATCTAAAAACCACATCGAAATTCGTCCATTTGTTAAGCGCTTGGTGAAAACATACAAACACAGATACCTACACATACGGAAGCTTAAACTTATTAAACTCCTCTCTGAAGAGAGGATAATGAATCCGAGTTAAAAACAAGCACATAGGTATGCTAAACGACAATAGAATACACAAGTAACAGTTCTATTTACATGGAAAAATAAGTAGTAATTCGTTCCAACCTCACCGAGTCCACCTTTGTTATACAAACACTGCTGATTGTCGTTAAACAACCAGTTGGCTGCTAGTTCTAAACAAAACTAAACTCGGTTACAGTCTACGGAACTAAACGAAGCTTCCTTTGTAAATGAATTAGCTTCCCTATATTCTGCTTTTCTCTCTTGACTTAATTAGTAAACAATCTTGGCACATCTCTTTATTCAAATAACTCATGATAAAATATAATTACTAGTTATGCACATGTAATAAGGTAAAAAAAAAATTGTGTGTGAAATTGTTATCATAATGCCTTTAATAATTATTATTGACGATTTGCAAAAAAAAAATGCCAAGATTGTTTAATAAATAAGACAAGTAAAGAAAAATAGAGCTTACGTTTTCTAGCAAATGTTAAAGGTTAATAATAATAATAATAATTTATTGACTCAGCCACACAACATTTTTTACAAACTTAATTGAATTATACATGTAAGGCAATTTTTAAAGATCGCTAACAAGGATCTGCTGACCCCCAAACTAGGAAGTACCTGTATCTTGGAGGTCAGTTGGTTTTCCATTTCTTAGGCACTGCCCGTGTTTAACATATTATCAAATATAATAGGATGTAGTGCTGCTTTTTTTTTTTTTTTTTTTATCCCGTTGGGAATTCCTCATGGACGCACTCCGCCCGGGGTAGGCGGAGCCAGTGTCGGACTCTTACCGACTAAAACCACCACGGTGTTCCTTCAACTACCTTAGCCGGGGTGTGGGAACCCATGAGTATTCACACAACCACCCCCGAGTCGGGCAGCAGACTACCCCGAGTCTGCTGCTCGCAGGCCCTACCTCTCGTAATTTTTTACAGAGGTTTTCTTCCTCGCGGTCCGGGCGGTGAAGCCAAGACCTTCGGTCCCAAGAGGCGCGAGAACACTACTCAGCAGGCACTCCTGGCATTACGAGACCGACGGGGGCAGGGAAGGACAGTCCCCCCGCTGCCTGCCCAGTGGCAGGGTGAGTGCACACCGGGCCCGCCCCTGCTCCTCCACAGTGCCCTCTGCTTTCTCAGAGGGACACGCGGAGCAACTTTCCATTGGCCCTCATCGGGCCCCTCCCGTGCCAGAATATTCGCCACAGGCAATAAGGTCCCCCGGTCCAAAGGAGACTTATTGCCCGTGCCCAGGGTGCACCGGCCCAACAACTGCCGTTCCCTCTAGACGTGTCCAGAAGGACAAGCAGCTGTCAGACACACGTGGAGGTTTCCTGGCCAGCACCCCTAGTGCTGCTTTTTGGTACATGCAATAATAATTTATTATGGTGATCGTAAGTAAAATATAAAAATTTAAGAAAATTAAAAAATATTAAATCTGTCAATTTAAAAATTAATTAACAAAAACAAAAAACCCGACTGCGTGTAAAAATAACAGAAAAGATATAAACAAGACTTATCAACACGCAGTCGGAGGCTACGTATGTTTTTGGTCATGAATTACATAATAGTTCATAGGTAGCCTCCGCCTGCGTGTTGATAAGTCTTGTTTATATCTTTTCTGTAATTTTTCTGTTGTTTTTTGTTTTTGTTAATAATTTTTTTTATTTTAATTTTTTTAGTTTTGCCATGTTTTATTTATCATCCGGTCCCTCCTCCTCCTAGGACCCTCTCCGTTACAACTTCGAGTGCCGACCCTTCGACGAATATCGGCCTCGGCATGACATGCCTATTGAACATGACTTTAGTCTTGTCCAGATTCATGCCGAGACCGACACGCCGAGGGGCTCCGTTTAAGCTGTGCAGCGTTTCGCCTAGTTGTTCCAGCGACTCAGCCATTACAACGATGTCATCGGCAAAGCGGAGATGTGAGATGTTCTCGCCGTTAACGTTGAACGTTGACGTTTTCGATTGTATGTGTCAAGTTAATTTTAAATGTTCTCTCGTATCAAGCGAATACCAATAACCTGGCGGATGAACGGGTTTGCCTTCAATGCAAGAGGGTCTGTATTCAAACCCAGCCTGCATCTCTGACTTTTCGGATTCATGTGCAGATCAGAATTTGATTAGCATATAGAACATCATCATCGATGTTTTTCTTTACCTAATTAATTAATTACTTAATTTTCTGTCATATCAAGCGAAGACCAAATACAAATCTTATAATCAAAGACTTTATTCTGGTATTCCTTTACACATAAAGTCTTCACAAAGTTTAAATATGACATTACAAAGATTTAGACTCTTTTACATATCAATAGATTTTTCTCAGACCCTCTCATGTTTCAACCGTCTTTTCTTCTTTTAATCCAGTATTTTCATCGAAAAGAAAGTGTTATAAAAGAACGCTTGATAAAGATAAAAGATAACGTATTTTAAAGAATCTCATATCTCCCAAGGATATCATATAAAAACTTATTTGCGCCGCGTTTATTTTATAAAAAAAATACCTTAATTTTCTCGTTTGAACCGCGAACAAATTTCTTGGTAAATCCCCAAACGATCCGCGCAATGTATAAGCGGGGGGGGGCTTACTGTTAGCGGGAAGAGATAAGGAAAAATGGGTTGTTAAAATTAGACGTAGATTGGATAAGTGGGATAAATCACATGTTTGTTTCCCTAAACAGAATTGGCAACATAATAAGATCATCACAGAAAACGGAGGTCAAATATTTTTGGTTTTGTAATTATTACATCATCTACATAATGTATTAGTTTCTTATACATAAATAAACCTTTTATTAAAATGTGCAAGGGACATGCGGAGTGCGCGGGGTAACGGTGGGACACAGCAGCGCCCGCTGTTGCAGAATAATCTAGTCCAAAACTGAGCTTGACGCACGCCGCACGTTCCTTATCGCTAAAAAAATAGTGTAACAACCTTCACGGAATACAATCGTTTTCGATTCCAAACAACCTGTATTTTATTGTATCTCGCATCAAGACCACCATCACTTTCGCAACCTCTTCAGTTACCTTTGCTCATAACAACTTCAATACCACCTAGGCTGTTGCCTTAATGGTACTGCAAGTCGGTTGGCCAAACTGAGACATGAAGATAGAAAGTCTCATATTGATGTGATTGTAATTTCACCCGTACGCTTCAGACCGAAACACAGCAAAACAAGCATCACTGTTTGGCGGAGTAGTAGGTACGGTGGTAACACTTCCTCGGTCGAGCTCTTTCACAATTAAGGAGCTCTACTACTACTCTACGTAAAATAGATTCATAGGTTCAAAAAGCACATCCATGCATGCAAGATTTCAAATCGCTCTCCGCTTCCACTAAAACCTCTCCCCAAGGTTTAAATCGGACTTAATTCACTAAAATACAATCCAGTGGGTGTGGTAACTCGCTCGGCGAGGTCGAGACTATCTCTGACGTATAATAGATACATTTCTCTCTCTCTACATTGTAGTGTATCCCCAGCCTATTGCTAAGATCCGCTTAGGAACAAAAGAATTTTCACTTTGAGCTGTGTTTTATAGTCTTTCGACTTATTGTTTGAGGTTTATAAGATAGGTAAATATATTAATCTGTGGGTAAATAAGTTTTAATAGTCCAGCAGTGGACGTCTTTCGACTGCAATGATGATGATGAAATAAGTTTTAAAGTTTTGATTGCGTTGTCTTTTTAAGAATTACAACAATAGTTTTCATTTTACAAAATAAGGTCCTTTGATTCAGTTTATCTTATGGGCTGGTTAACGTTCCATGTTGACCGTGTCCGACCCATGACCAAGAAAATTTTTTAAGACATCTATTTTAATCCATGTTTTGGTTCGTGGTGATTTATTTATTTATTATCTATACTATCCCTGTTGTTGGATCAAAAAGTTACTTTTACTTTATGAAAGTGTATATTGTTAATGAATTGATTGACATACTAATTACATTCTTACATACATACACCACACCACACCACACACACACACCACACCTATATCACACCACACCTATATTTCCCGAAGGGGCAGGCAGAGGTGTATAGTACACCCACATTTTGCCAGTTATGTTATACATACATACATAACCAGCCCATTACTGTCCCAGTGCTGGGCACGGGCCTCTTGTCAGCACGAGAAGGTTAAGGCCTTAGTTCACCACGCTGGCCTAGTGCGGGTTGGCGAACTACACACATCATTGAGAACTGTATGGAGCACTCTCTGGTGTGCAGGTTTCCTCACGATGTTTTCCTTCACCGTTAAAGCAAGTGATAATCGAATATAAATCCGCACATGAATTCGAAAAGTCAGCGGTGCGGGCCGGAATTGAACTCACACCCTCCTGCATGGAAGGCAAGCATTCAAACACTAGGCTATCACAGTTATATTGCCATTAACCGGGCACAAATCCAGATTCCGAGTTGCCACTGAGAATTTTCTGATGAAAATATGCAATAACATTGTCTAACCCGGGAATTGAACCCAGGAACCCAAGCTCAGCAGTAACGGTTGCGACTGCAACAACGAGGCAGTCAAAAATAATCCTAATTAGCTGAAAGTTAGACATGCTTTTATTATCATCTTCAAACGATTTAAAAAAATGCCAGTATCAAAACCAGCGCCCACAACACACCTGAATAAGCAAACCATCAAAACCGTAATAAAACGCAACATGTCAAACCACATAAAGCCATTTGTGCAGAGAAACGCTTTTAAATTTCCATGGGTAATGGTTATTTGATGGGCCTCCTGTATTCTTGATAGAAGATTGATGTCCCGAAATATTAGCAGATATGTAGGTAATGAGTTCTGGGTTCAGTGACTTTTAAAATGGGGCCTTTGAATTGGATGTAACCCTATTTCCGTGTTGGGATAAATCTGAGTCAATCTCAGAAAATCATCATCGTCATTCGGAAATTATAGTTCTCTGTAGTTGTAGATAAAAAACCGGCCAAGAGCATGTCGGGCCATGCTCAGTATTATAGGGTTCCTAATTACAAACGAATCAAATCGAATATTAATCATTGCTATTTTAGTTTTCGCAAACGGCGCCACCTAGCGCTGAATTTAAGAAGCTAAATTAAAGAAGTGTGTCATAAAAATATAACACAAAGTGACTTTTTGTGATTTTTTTAAATAGGTAGTAACTAAAGGAGCATTATTTGCTACGATAATTTTCCTCTAAGGTCAATGACCTATGAACTAGGACGTCTTAAGTATTTTGCAGTTTTCTCACTATAACTCAAAAATGTATAATCATATTATACTCGAAATAATTTTAAAAGAGAGTTTTTATAAAGGTCTATCAATGTGGAAGATTATAAGTTTCTACGTTGCATAGCTTAGAAATGGCAGGGGACACACACATTGCAAGCCACTTTGGCGGCCTGTATTTCGCAGATGGTACACCTGATAAAAAAGTTATGAATGAAACATTACCTTCATTTTAATAGACCTATTCAATGATACCCCATATGAGGGGGTGCAGCGAAAAAAAAAAATTCATCCCCATTTCACATGTATACCACCCCTAAAATACGTAATCACGATTTTTTTCTTCTTTTAAAATTGAGATCTATACCTAAACTATTTTTTAACAAAATTTCATTTACTTATGTTTATAACTGTAGAAGTTATTAAACTGTAAAGGATTAGGACAGACGGACAGACGGACGGACATGACGAAACTATAAGGGTTCCTTGTAGGACTACGGAACCCTAAAAAAGTGTGAAAAACGGTTACTTTTGGCTATTTTTCTACCTACAACTACAGCGAACTATAATTTACACATTTAAAAATTTCTGATTAAACCTTTACTTCAAATGTTAAAAATGAATTTTCGGTAAATGATGTATTCAGCGAGTAATATTTTTTTTACTGATGGGGGTGCCTCTTGGCTGTTACATGCCCCTTAATGAGACTACTTTTTATTGCGGATTTTATATAAAGGGCTCAGTCAAGTTTCAGTATACAGATATTTATAAATAATAGGTCCTTTACGGTACCTAAGCGGAAACAAAAACAACACGAAGAAAATATGAAAATTATTCAGACACTATATCACTTCTGATTGCCGGGACATTTCCCAAAAATGACGAACATTTCTGGTGTTCCGTAGATATCTGATAGAATAAAATGATTAACAAGGCCTGCCACAATCAGATACCTGTTTTATACCGACCCCAGTGAAGATGAATGATGGCGTTTTTTGCTATTTCTCTAGAGACCCCCAAGATAGGCGTCAGGATTTTTTTCGTTTATATTTGCGGTTTTTTATCGTCTACGCAAAATACTGTAATGTTTATGCTGCTTGCTGCTTGTTTCTTTTGAAGAATAAAATGTGTAAAGTGTTATTTTTTTAACTTTGTTACGTCATTGGACACATCGTCATTTATTTATTTTTCTACAAACTATGTTAGTACTAGCACCCACTACATCAGTGTTTTTCAATCTTTCTCATAACGCGACCCTTTTATTAAAATAACAACCCGCGACCCCTTCGCGGCAGCGGCGCCGCGGCGGTGGTGGTAAGGCTTATTTAATAAACATAATATTAAGAACTATAAAACTTTTAATTTATGTGACTGCGACCGTGTACAGTGTTACCGACCCCCCAGGGGGTCACGACCCACAGTTTGAAAGCACTGAATATCATTAATATTATTGATCAGTGTGTTAGTGATTGCATGTTAATTTTAATTAATTATATATTGGTGTACAATCACAGTTACAGTTTCGTTTCAGGGGGCTCGTGGCTGATTATAATCGCCTGAATTACAGGATTTGCGAGGTTAAGCTGCGCTAGCTGCAGTCAGTCCTTGGATGGGTGACCGTTTCGTTGCACATCGAGACTTCTCCATACCTCGAAGAGCACGTTAATCTGTTGGTCCCGGTTGCCATACGAATATCTATGGCAGTTGTTACAGGTAGCCAGAGGCTTGAAAGTCTGACAAACTGCGGCCGATTTTCGTAACTTACTCGCGATCGCTATCATATGGATTTCAATGTTCATTGCTCCGTGTGTTTTGACAATCCGTGTATCTGCTACTACGTACCACGCAATTAATATTGCTGTGATTTCAAAACGAAAGTGTTACAAGATCGTGGATCAGCCAACCCAGAGAGCACTTCTTATCAGCGGAAGGAACGAATGAAGTCACTATGTCTTGTATTTAGAGTCAATTATTATACTTTCAATTCATCATATTTATATCACGCCAATTAAATTATTTAATAAATCTCGTCACTAGCCAAATAGATCATATTATATAATTTTAGCCTAATTATCAATTTACTTAACGATGTATCGATTAAAAGTTTAATCACGTTGGCAACACTAGATTCTTAGAAATTAGAAAATAACGTGTAAATGCCTTTGTTGGCTGATCACGATCTTGTAACAAAAGCTAATTAATATCAAAGTGAATGCATTACCCAATTGCCCCACTGGTCTAACCTTAGATTGTCGGTATTTCCCAGTAGGAAACTGGGTTCCGAAAGGCAGTCGCTCCATGTAAAATACTGATGTTCAGCCGCATCTGGTTAGGCTGGAAGCCGACCCCAACATAATTGAGGAATCGCTCGGAGAGAAGAGTAACAGGTTCCTTTTAGAATCTAATTTTTATTTCATCTGCTTTATATAACTAATAATAGCGGGATTACAATAATTAAATAACCTATCTACAAATGTACAATATTTACAACACAAATATAAAATAAAAGTACAAAATAAAATTATATAAAAAGGCGTGCTTAGGCGTCAAAGTATTCCTCCACATCGCTGTCATCTGGAAAAGTGCCCAGAAGACTGGCAGCGTTGCCACGTTGTATGGCAACGCTTATTCTTTGGCCAAAGAACAAACCAGCCCTCTGGTCATGCGAAGTGTCGACCAGCCTCTTAGCGATTTCCTTGAAATGCATGCGCGCACTCGGACCCCATGTCCCGAGCGTTTCGACCCCAAACGGCTCAAAGTCATAGTTTCCTGATAGGTTACTATATTTGCGCCGCTTGAAGGCCTCCGCAGACGCGGCGGCAGTACCAGCACAGCCAGCAGAGCTAGGAAGGTGTGATGGAGCAAGGGTGTCGACGCACGTTGCGTCCCACACCAGAGGCCTACCCATCTTCCATGGCAATAACGACATGCCATCTGGTCTCTTC
Organism: Asteroscopus sphinx; assembly: GCA_949699075.1. Taxonomy (NCBI): domain Eukaryota; kingdom Metazoa; phylum Arthropoda; class Insecta; order Lepidoptera; family Noctuidae; genus Asteroscopus; species Asteroscopus sphinx. The sequence goes on from OX453006.1 coordinate 2,968,532, forward strand.
CCATCGTCTCGTAACAAGCCGTTAGGTTCTAATACAGCTGGCACACCGGCGGTGGCAAGAGCACGACGAATAATGTCATTAATGCTGGCATGCCTTGCTATGCGCCCCGCGCTCCTGCAACAGGACAGGCCATGGTGTCCGAGGCCGTCGACAGGTTCGCCGCAGTAGCACCGATGTGGAGCAACACAAGGAGCGCCCAAGCGTAGGCACGTAGCGAGCCGGAAACTGGTGTCGTCCAACATTGTACCTATGTTGGACGACGGAGGTGCCTGAAGCCAAAGGCCTGCCTCCCATTCGCCCACAGCCAGCAGACGAGCACGCTCAGCAGTATTTGTAGACGTATTTATTTTATTATTCCGTACCATACTTTTAGAATTAAATTCATTTCAATTATCAGAAGAGTGATTTCTGTGAAAACAGTAGAATTTTAAGTCACGTCACTGCTTTTCATTGGCACCATTCAGAGTTCCGTTCGGCAGTAAGTGATAGTTTTAAAACCACGATAGAACCTGCAAGTGACTTTATCGTCTCCGCATCCTGAGCCAAAAATCCAAGCGCAGTTTTACAACGTCTTTGTAAAACGTGGAGCAGTTGTTCAAACGATTTTCTTTAACATCAAAATGATGATCGAAATTGTTTGTCTTCCTATCGTGTTGTCAAAGCTTTTATTCAAGATTTTCTCCACGGTTAATACTTACATATCTCACAAAAAAATAAAAGAATTTCACCAATATAATTTAGCTGCTAAGTTCATGTGGCATATAACGTGATTTCCAGTAAAGTTCAAAATGATTAGGAGAATTGGCTGGGTTAGTTTTTAGGGTTCGTACTTGGGTAAGGGTGCCAAATGCGACTTTATTACTCTCGTTACGCTGTCCATCCGTCCATCCGTCCGTCCGCCCGTCTGTCACAGGGCTGTATCTTTTGAACAGTAATAGTTAGCCCATTGAAATTATCGAAGAATATGTGTTGCTATGACCCCTATCACGATAAATACTATCATCATACAATCAAAGGTGGTCAAGAAACCTCGAAAAACATGCATTTTTTTCAACGTTTTTGTTCCAGCTCTATCTTCAAAACGGTAATACATACTAGCGTCAGAAATGGTCTGATTATAGTGCATACTATGTTGTTTAGCAACAAATACTAAAAATAGGGCAAATATTGAAATATGTGGTGGTACCTGCGTAAGAAAGAGATGCTAAAATTCATATTTCGCGCACGGTGCGTTGAAGTCTTTTGTTGAACTCTCGTAAATTAAATCAGTTTCTATGGGGTATTAGGTCAATGGGTACTGAACCCTAATTGCGTGAGTCCGACTTGCACGTGGCCGGTTTTTTCATTTTGATTACTGTAGTGTTAATACTGGAATTAACTCTGTTTAATTATATTGACAACCCAATAGAAGTTTTATAACACAACACGAAACACGATACACTGAACGCGGCGTATAGCTTTAAAGGCCCAAATTTTCTTTTACAATAGAAAATACACATTCAATGCCAACAAAACTCGAGCCATTTACCCTTCATTATCTACAACAAACTATTTCAGTAACAACCTTTTTACTACGCGGATAAGATCGGACCCCGAGTCTAAATCGCGATAACGAAATTATCTAACTTCTTAATATAAATGGAAGTTGCCAGAATCCTTGCCTAAAATCCCATCTAAGACCTCGTTTCGAGTAATAGATAAATGGATACATGTAATAATAAAACAAGTATAACATCGCGTATATTATTTAAATTGGTTTTTCTGACGTTTCGAAAGCTTTGCAGCGTTCGTGGTCACAGGAAGATAGCGTAAAGCGGAAGCGTCTTTACAGATATTTCTTAAAAAAAATATTTTAATCTACCGTACAATTTTTATTAATTAAAATCGTTTCGATGCACGCAGTAATCACTTATTACAATGTCATTATATTTTACAGTGTTGCGTGCTGTTTGGAACTTGATTATTTTTAGAACTGGGTTCCACACAGGTGGTAGCTATATAATCTGTAGTGATCGCGAAAACCTAAGAAATGATTGTGTATACATGTGTTTTAAATGTATATAAGTAATTTTTCTCCAACTTGCTCGGAAATTGGTTCATTATTCAAAAAAAAAGAATACAACAATCGGCTCTTTTCCGTACGCAACGAAATAACAGGCCGGTAATATCCAACAGGACAATAACAGAAATTGTTGGACACTTTTTATTTTTTAAATTATGCTACCGAGGTTTTTAAGTACACATTTACATAAATTAGCTGTTTTTAGGTACAAAATATTTATCATTATACAGGCTGAATGCGCATTTTTTTTTTCAAAAACTTTGAAAATAGAACAAGAACCGCGCGCGGGCGAATTCGTGTGAACGAAAATGAGATACTGTTGAATTAATTTGTGTTGTGTTTCCTCGCAAATGAGAGAAAAGTACAAGTCTCGGCCGAAATAGCAATTAACGGCCTCGTTTAGTTAAAAAAGACTTTGCTTGCGCCTCGTCCTTACAAAATCACTTGGGAAGTACTCGGCTTCGCCTCGTACTTCCAATATTACTCGGCCGTAAATTGCTTCATTTCAGGCCTAGACAGTAATGTCTGCCTAAGGATTCAATCCAACGCGCTTTCGGATGATCGTTGATGAAATTGCCAAAGCCGCAGGAAAGACTTGGATGAGGGACGCACAAGATCATAGATAGCAGTGGGCATTTAACCAACGAACAGCTTTTTAAAACAGCGTTTTCATCAGAAACGTAGCTGTTTTTCAAACCTTTTCTATCTACAACTACAGCGAACTATAACTTATAGTTAATAGTTTCAGATTAAACTACAGTACCTTTACTTCAATTGTTAAAAATGATTTTTCGATAAATTATGTATTCAGAGGGTACTAATTTTATTACTGATGGGGGTGCCACTTGGCTGCTACATGCGCCTTAAGAGTAAACTTCGTATTGTTTAAGTACCACGGAATTCCTTTAGCTTTATTAATAAAATGTTTCGTAATGTCTACACAAGTTAAACTCTAAAGGCTGATTTATACTAGAAAAGTTTCTAGAAGAGGAAGAACTCGAAAACAAAGTTGGAATGAGTCTCGCTTCGAAAAACTTTTCTAGTTTATAAAAATCCTTTATTCACGAAAATCTTATAATGTAAGACATGACTGGATGACCGAGGGCCTTATTAAAGAATATGGCAGAATGTGCGTACACAGAATAATAAAAAAATATTGATAAAAATATTCCACGATAAATCATGCGTACAGCAGGCGTAGCATGACCACTGTAGGCAAGCGTTTTATCTACGAAAGAAAAGACAAAATGACAGATAAAGTACTATACAATGTATTTTTGTCTATTCTTCTGGAGACAAATCTCTTGTCTACAGTGGTCATGCTACGCCTGCAGGAGTTAAAATGCTAGCGCACGCTCTTCCAGTCTAGATGTCTGCTGGCTGGTACAAAAGGCGGAAAGAGTGAAAATAGCGACCGATGGACACTGCTATGTAGGTGCATCACTACATAAAATGGGTTCCCTCCTATCATGGTCGAGCCTAAACTTAAAAATCATTATTAATCTTTAGATAGTTTACTTCAGTGAATTTGTCTCAGTCATTTACCTACATTATTCTCAAATAATTCTTTCCAATTAATCAATCAACTCAGCCTATCGCAGTCCACTGCTGGACATAGGCGTCTCCCAAGTTGCGCCACAACGCTCGGTCCTCTGCCTTCCGCATCCAGTCCCCCCCAGCCACGTTCTTTAGGTCGTCGGTCCACCTGGCAGGGGGGCGCCCTACGCTGCGTTTGCCGATACGCGGTCTCCATTCAAGGACTCGTCTGCTCCAACGGCCATCGGTGCTTTGACAGATATGGCTAGCCCACTGCCACTTCAGCTTACTGATCCTACAAGCTATGTCGGTCACTCCGGTTCTTTACAAAAAATTCTTTACAAATCATTGTACTATTACTATTTGAAAAGAGTATATCCATGGAGTTTCTTGCCGGCTCTTCTCCATAGGACCAATTTTTTGGAACCGTGCAACTAGATTCTTAATTAACATTTTGAAAGTGCATGGAAATGCTTATTCGAAATAAAAACCTTTGACTTTGAAAAAGGCAGACGGAAACTCGCTAAACTATAAGTGAAGCACTCAAAGTAAGACAAACAGCCGCGATTACGCAACAAATCTCGTATGTCAGTAGTTTTGGTCGTAGTGTCACAAAAAAAATACAATCGAATTGAGAACCTCCTCCTTTTTTTGAAGTGGGTTAATAAAATAACAATATGCCGTCTGGTGTATTAAAATGCTGTGGAAATTATAGTGGGTCTAGGAAAAAAACTGGCCAAGTGTGAGTCGGACTCACACATAAAGGGTTCCGTACCACCTATCGACCTGATACCCCATAGAAACTATTTTAATTTACGGGAGTTCATCAAAAGACTTAAACGCACCGTGCGCGAAATATGAATTTTTGTATCTCTTTCTTACGCAGGTACCACCAGATATGTCGTTGTTTGCCCTATTTTTAGTATTTGTTGCTAAATAACATAGTATGCACTATAATTAGACCAAGTGATAATGGAACCTCGAAAAACATGAATTTTTTCATCTCTTTCTTACGCAGTTACGATCACATACATGTGTATAGTATGTCTATGTTTGCCCTATCTTTAGTATTTTTTGCTGACCTGTTTGACGCTGGTATGTTGTATTACCGTTTTGAAGATCCAGCAGGAACAAAAACGTTGAAAAAAAAAGTTTTTCGAGGATTCTTGTATGGGGACCCCTTTGATTTTAGACTTTTTTATTTTAAGTATAAGTCGTGATACCCCATAGCAACACATATTCTGAGAAAATTTCAACCAGCTACCTATTATCGTTCAAAAGATACAGCCCTGTGACAGACGGACGGACGGACAGAAAGCGTAGTGAGAGTAATAGGGTCCCGTTTAGCTCCCTTTGTGTACGGAACCCTAAAAATCAAGTGCTTCAATCTTTTCTTAGCGAGATTCCGTCCGCCTTTTTTGTTTCGTCCGTGTTTTTACATCATCTGGAACGATAACCAAGTGTCTACTGAACATCCTCCTTCAATAAGTCACTCGTTAAACCAATAATCCTCTATATTCTTTTATATTCCGTCCACACCATGATAACAATTTCCGAGTTTATTCAAAATACATATCCCTCAAATTATTCCACCAACCACAGTGACCTGATTATTTTGAAATCAAATACGTGGGGTACGCGTGTGAAAGTAATTTACTTGCCATAGGGGAGTTCAACATAATCTGATAAATTTTATTATTCCGATACTCAGCCAGCAGGGGGTCTACTCCCGTTCGACGATATTCGATAAATCGTACGATTCATCGCAGAATTTGCTACTCCGGTCAACCATCGTTCCCGTATCGCATGCGATGATCGTGTTTTGACGTTTGTTTTTCTCATCTCCGGTAAATTATATACGACTATGAACCGTAGTCTATCTTAATTGTGCCTTTTTTATGTGCCTATCTTTATTATGTAAGTATCAGTCGGAACTAAAGTTCGTACTTCGTTTGTCGTTCGTAAAACGCGAGTAGACCTACTGTTCATGGTGCGAATTTATGCAAAGCCTATGATTCGTTAATTGTGATTTTGTGGTTTTATCATGCTGATAATTAGGTAGGTATGTTAAATAGGAAAATGTTTTGGTTTGTTACTATAAAATACGGCGTATCTGTATTGTTATAAAAGCAGTCAAAACTGTATAACCAGGTCGATTCTACCAGCATGTGTGACCGGATTTTAATAATATCGATAGCAGCATAATTATATTTTCCGTGTTTCCAATAAACTATCTGGGTACGTTCTTTGTTTGTAGCTATAGCTATTCACTCAAGACAGCTCACTGTAGCGGTCTATAAATCTGTTCCTAGACCTATATGATCAGTAGTTCGCAGGTGGATTTTTTCCTCGCACACCGCCTCGTTACCTCGCATATCCGTGGTCGAAACAGAGCCTTAAGAGCGGCCAACTCATCTTTCTTTCCATACAAACGCTCGTACGTGATATGGCGTTGTAACTAACTATTATTGAAATGTTTTGATTAAACAAGTATCTCGTGCACTATAACTAGGTTTCTATTAAATCAAAAATTCGAAATTTTAAGATTTTTTTTTTTTATTTTTTTTTATGTTATTTGATGGCGAAACGAGCTTAAGGCCCGAAAAAAAAAAGGAAAAGGTAAGGATGTTAAGTGGTTACCTTTGCCCATAACAACTGCAATACAGCCTAGGCTGTTACCTAAATGGTACCGCAAGTCGGTTCGCCAAACTGAGACATGAAGGTGGAAAGTCTCATGTGATTGTAATTTCACCGGCACCCGTACCCTTCAGACCGAAACACAGCAATGCAAGCATCACTATTTGGCGGAGAAGTAAGCACGGTGGTAGTAAAAAACAAAATAAAAAATTCAAAATTCCGTTTTTCATTTAGTAAATTCTGTAAAAGCCTAAAAAGACAGCATTTTTGCACTTTGGCCGTTCTTAATATACTCATACATTGTAAATGTAAAGAAAACATCTCACTAGAAACCTTGTACATTTAATTGAAATTCTAAATGACAAACATGTTTATCACATACTTAAAAGACTTTTTCAAAATCACGTATATCCAGGAACAAGTTTATAAAATTTTCGCGAACCAATTTTTTTCGATGTTATCGCGTTCTCACTTGCTCGTTTGTCAACGGGCATTGCGTTTGACGAAACCACAAGCTTGTAGACCACATCTCCGTTGTACTTAGGTGGACGGGGAAGGGGCCTCTTAAGGCACTATTTCTATGTGTTTTAATTATATATTACATAATAATAATTTAATTTTATATAATTGAATCCTTCACTCCTAGATTTAATTCTAATCTCTGACCCTAGTAAGGTAGCCACACATGGTCAACTACCCGCCCCTTTCTCTTACCATGACCTTTTATTTCTCTCTTATAAAATTCGCTCTCCTAAACGAAAATCTAAATTTCTTTATCTTCGCAGTTTCAAGAACATTGATCTGGATCGTTTGAGGGCGGATGCGGGTGATATTGACTGGTCTCTTGTTTATAGTTGCAATAACGTGGACGCAAAAGTGACTGCTTTTAATAAGTTACTTCTAGAGCTTTTTGATATGCACGCACCCATGAAAAAGGTGCGAGTAAAGCACCTACCCGCTCCCTGGCTATCTGACAGTATTAAAAAAGCGATGTCAATAAGGGATAAAGCTAAAAGGCGGTACAAAAAGACCCCAACGGATGAGAACTGGACTTTTTACAAAATTCTGCGTAATCGTTGTAGTCGTATGTGTAGAGATGCTAAAAGACGTCACATTCATCACTCTGTACAAAATGTCAACACAGCACAAGTATGGCAATTTCTCAAGTCTCTTGGTATCGGCAAGGAATGCAATGATGCAGCACCCGATATGGACCTTAACGCAATCAATTTGCATTTCTCGAAACCACCGGTTACCCTGGATGATATTACAAAATCTTCTACTTTAAAAAGTATATCTAATCATTCTATGCCAAAATGTACTTCTTTCTCTTTTCGCCGGGTTACAGAAGAAGATATCAAAAAATCAATCCTTTCCATCTCCACTAAAGCGGTGGGTGATGATGGGCTACATATCCAAATGATTGTTCCTATTTTAAATGTCCTTTTTCCCGTCATAGCCCACATTATAAATCATTCCCTTGACACGAGCTCCTTTCCCTCAGCGTGGAAGAAGGCTCATGTACTACCACTGCCCAAAGTTTCAAATCCCATCTCTGTATCCCAGTTCCGTCCAATCTCCATTCTACCAATCCTGTCCAAGGTCCTTGAGAGTGTTGTTCAGAATCAACTGTCATTTTATCTCTCCTCTAACAGCCTGTTAAGTCCGTACCAATCTGGATTCCGTCCTGGCCATAGCACAGTAACAGCTTTAGTTAAAATTACTGATGACATCCGGCTGGCCATGGAAAATAAGCAACTTACAGTTTTGGTATTACTGGACTTTAGCAGTGCTTTTAACTCAGTTGATTTTGACATCCTCCTGAGTATCTTGACCTCCTTAAATGTATCTTCTTCTGTGATTGACTGGTTTGATTCTTATCTTCGGGGTCGATCGCAGTCGGTTCGCTCCAATGAGGCTTTCTCGGAATGGTGTGATTTGGCTGCGGGCGTTCCCCAAGGTGGCGTCCTCTCTCCTCTTCTGTTTTCGGTTTTCATTAACGCCATCACTAAAATTGTATCTTCACACTATCATCTTTACGCAGACGACTTGCAACTTTACCGTCATTTTAAAATCGACGACCTTCCTGAAGCCGTGGATGCCATCAATAGTGATCTTCAAAACATCAATGAGTGGGCTAAATCTTTTGGCCTCATGGTCAATCCAACAAAATCACAAGCTCTCATTATTGGTGGCAAATACTACTTCAATCTCTTGGATCAGAAGTCTCTTCCGCCGGTTTTGTACGACTCCGTCCCTATAGCTTATTCCAAAAGTGCCAAGAATTTAGGTGTGTTTATTGATTGCAATCTCTCGTGGAATGTCCACATTGCAGAAGTAAGCAGGAGGGTGTATTACTCATTTCAGTCTCTCAAACGGCTCCAGAAGTTCCTGCCTTTTCCTACTAAAATCACTCTTGCCCAATCTCTTCTTCTTCCGCTTTTGGATTATGCTGATGTCTGTTTTCTTGATGCAACGGAGGAACTTTTCAATAAACTCGAACGACTGCAGAATCTGGCAATCCGCTTCATTTTTGGCCTCCGGAAATACGACCATGTGTCGGAATTTCGGATGCAGCTGAAGTGGCTGCCTATTCGGCGTCGTCGAGATACTCACATTCTTTCTCTTCTCTTCTCCGTTCTTCACAATCCTAGTTCTCCATCTTATCTTCAGGAACGCTTTGAGTACCTTGTCCCCAGGGGAAAACCTTGCCGCTCATCTTCTTCCCTTCTCCTCCGTATACCCCATCACACAACTAGCCGTTACGATGGTTCTTTCACCATACGTGCCGTGCGTCTGTGGAATTCTCTCCCACACTCTTTGCGCGATAGCCCGTCACTGAATGTCTTCAAGAGAAGAATTAAGGAACATTTCCTCTCAACATGAGTTATATTACATGTTATGTATTATATATCTATATATATATATATATGAATGTATATATTCTGATGTATCTATTATATATTCTTATGTATCTATTATATATATTTAAGTATCTATATATTATTTATATTATTATTAGCTAGTACTGTAAGTAAATAAAGTAGGTTTAATTTATGTTGTACACTTGTTTCTGTCCTCTACATTCAACATTTCTCTATCGCTCTAAGGTTTGCTGTTAGAAAACTCAGTTCTGAGTTAAGCTCGCCGATGTACATAAACTTTCCTACTGTTATATAAATGTATATCTGTGTGTACAATAAAGAATAAGAATTGAATGCTACGCAATATCTTCTCGTCCAAAATAGCGCAGTGTCTCAAGACAAAAGTCTTTGACCAGTGTGTGTTGCCAGTAATTACTTACGGTACTGAAACGTGGTCGCTCACAATGGGCCTGATAAGAAGGCTCAAAGTCACTCAAAGGGCAATGGAGAGGGCTATGCTCGGAGTGTCCCTGCGTGATCGAATCAGAAATGAGGAGATTCACAGGAGAACGAAAGTAACCGACATAGCCCGAAGAATTGCCAAACTTAAGTGGCAGTGGGCGGGGCACATTGCTCGCAGAACGGATGGCCAATGGGGCAGTAAAGTTCTGGAGTGGGACCGCGTACTGGAAGGCGCAGCGTCGGTAGGCCCCCCACAAGGTGGACCGACGACCTGGTGAAGGTCGCGGGAATCCGCTGGATGCGGAAGGCACAGGACCGGTCGTTGTGGCGATGCTTGGGGGAGGCCTATGTCCAGCAGTGGACGTCTTTCGGCTGAAATGATGATGATGATGATGAATTGAATGTCATTATGATAATATTGAATCAAAAAGTTGTATTGTATTTGTATTTTTTTTGCCTCCTGCGGAATTACGAAGTCTGATAAATACGCCGTTAAGAGCGTATGTTCGATTTAGCGCAAGTCAAAATCTACACGATCTATCGCATGGCACACTCACTACGGCACGATACAATGGTTCCTCTGTGTGCGTGAGTGCTGAACCGTTATCACGAATAATTTTGATACTTTTATTTTTTTAGGACCTATTTTGACTATTTATTTTTTATGAATGAAAATTTAAAAATGAAATACGTTTTTTGTAAATATTATAACGGATTCGGATTCTACTTATCAATGCAAATATAAAATGCTGCCTCAGTGTTTTCATTTAACAAGTATTTTCAAAGATATAGATAGCGATTTGAAGTTTTTTTTTTTGTATGGAGAGAATGTTAAATTGGAGTTTTACGCCAAAACCTTACATTACCTTGAAGTTTCGTGTAGGTGTGGATCCATATAGTGCTAGTGCCAAACTACACTAAATACATACTCTGTTGCTTCAAAAATCTTCGATTTGGTTTTAAAAATCATTTTTATTTTAAAAAATCGTCAGTTAAAGATAAAATTAAAATTGGCGTTTTACGCCAAAACCTCACAATACCTCAAAGATTCATTTACAGATTCATATATTAGAGATGCCAAACTATAATAAATACATACTGTGATGCTTCAAAAATGTTCAATATGGTTTTACAAGTATTTTTAGAGATACAGCCATTTGAATTTTTTTATGTATAGAGAGAAAGACGTTTTACGCCAAAACCTTACGCTACATCAAAGTTTCGTGTATACATATATTCATACAGTGTTTGTGCCGAACTACAATAAATGTATACTCTGTTGCTTCGAAAATCTTTGATTATGCTTTTTAAAATCATTTTTATGAAGAAAAATTTATCGACAGTAGGAGATAAAGTGATAATTAACATTTTACGCCAAAAACTCACAATACCTCAAAGAGTAATTTATAGATTCGTATAGTAGAGGGCCAAACTACAATAAATACATACTTTAATGCTTCCAAAATGTTACGTTTTAAAAGTTTTTTCAGAGATCTAGTAATTTGAAGTTTTTTTATGCATGTAGAGAAAAGCGTGTTACGCCAAAACCTTACGTTACCACAAAGTTTCGTGTGTATATTCGCATAGTATTTGTGCCGAACTACAATAAATGTACTCTGCTGCTTCGAAAATCTTCGATTAGGATTTTAAAAAACATTTTTATGAAAAAAAAAATATCGACTCTAGGAGATAAAGTGATAATTGGCATTTTACGCCAAAACCTTACAATACCTCAAAAAGTCATTTATAGATTCGTATAGTAGAGGTGCCAACCTACAATAATCCCACAGCGTGCCGCCGCCACCAACGGTTTTTAGACGACGCCGCCGCTGATTTGCGAGTCGGCGTAAAATCGGCGCGAGTTCTAAATGTTTTAGAACTTAGTTTTAGGAAACCCTACAACAGCACTCACACTCTTCTCTAATATATTTCTAACTTTCAAACATAGACACGTTTACACCTAGACCTAGTACATAAGAATAATAAAACCGGCCAAGTGAGAGTCGGACTCGCGCAGTAAGGGTTCCGTACCTCTAAAACCAAAGGGGGCCTTTGGTTTTAGACTTTTTGTTTGTTTTTAGTATTTGTCGTGATACACCTCATAGCAACATATATTCTGAGAAAATTTCAACCGGTTATCTATTACCGTTCAAAAGATACAGCCCTGTGACAGACAGACGGACGGACGGACGGACAGCGTAGCGAGAGTAATAGGGTTCCGTTTGGCACCGTTCGGGTACGGACCCCTAAAAAGTAAAGTAGCGACCAACCGACCGTTGCACCATTCATGTTCCATATTTCTGTACCATAAATTACAAAAACTAGTCCATGCCCAGCAGTGGGACAGTAATGGGCTGCTAATGCTTATGCGAGTCACAGGCATAGGGTTAAATAATAAAAAGAAGGCAATTTCATAGAGCAAACTTTGAACAGAAATTTAAACATTTTCGTTCAACAGATTCGGCTATGACAGACGGACAGACAGACAAGAGAGTGATCCTATAAGAGTTTAGTTTTTTCCTTCTAGGTACGGAACCTTAAAAATACATTATTTATAAATAATAAGGCTGGATCCGCCCTTGATTGTGAGCGACCACGTTTCAGTACCGTAAGGTGTACAAGTACAGGTGGTTATCATCATCATCATCATTTCAGCCGTAAGACGTCCACTGCTGGACACAGGCCTCCCCCAAGCATATATTGGGGGGGTATGCCATAATCGCCACGCTTGGCAGGCGGGTTGGCGATCGCAGTTGGTTGGTTAAATACTTAGAGAACGCTGCTGCCCATCCTCTGGTTATAATACTAATTATTCATGTTTTCATTCAAGAACCTGCTTACTACAAAATAGATGGATTGCATTATCAAATTCAGCCAAAATAGTTCAACAGTATAAAAATAAAACAGTATTTATATAAATAAAAAACCAACGATTTTGTTTTTTTTTTTCTACTAAACCCGAATAACTTACGTTTATTTTTATTAAAACCCTAACCTCTAATTTTTTAATCCAAAACCCTAAAACATGAAGTTCTAAACTTGAATCGATGGCACACTCTAGAACACTTGTAACATACCGAATTTCACACAGGCGAAGCTGCGGGTGAAAGCTAGTGTAACATAAATAAATATCTTCGGGACGTTTTTTACACAGCACCATCTAGTCCCAAACTAAGCAGAGCTTGTGATATGGGTACTAGACAATGGATATAATACTTATATACTTACTTTTTTTTTGTAAATACATACTTATAATACATAAGAAACTTCCAGACCAACACAAACACTTATGTTCATCACACAAATATTTGTGTCCTGTGGGAATCGAACCCACGACCTCGTGATCAGCAGTCCGATTCTCGAACCACTAGACCACAGACGCCGTCAAAAAATACCTTTTAGCTCTTGCCTTAGCCAAATTTTCAGAATTTTTGCGTTTTCTCTTTCCAAAAAACACCTTTGTTTTATTTCCCATACCGTCTAAAACATAATTTATTGTCACTATAAAACAATGTCAGTCACAAAAAATACTTACCAAGTACTTATGATAATACTATAAAATTTTGTCAGTCATCAAAAATAAAATATTTTATTTACCAAAGTACTAAGATTTGACGATCGCCCTAAAAACTTGCAGTATCCTTGTATAAACGCACGGCAAAGGTCGTCAACCCCCGTCGGAGCGCCGAGCGACGTGACCACTCTCTGGAAGGGCTCGCGGCGAAGTGATTTTAATCGTTTTTTTTTTTTTTTTTTTTTTTTCGAATGGGCTCTCGCAGGTGGGACCGAAGTCCCATTTCTGCTTAACCGGGCTTAGTTGGCGGAGAGTCCCATGTGGGACTCCATTCGCCGAAAGTTTTTTCCCTAACTTATAAACTAAATACGCGCGGTATCAATACCGCGCGCAAGCGGGCGCCCCCCGAGGGGGGGGCTCGAACCTCGCTGGGGCATTGCAGGGGGACCCCGCCGTTCCTATGTCCCCCTAGCAGCCGTTGCTGCATCGAATTGGTTTCCTCGAAAGTAGCGGACTTTCGGTTCCTATCGGGTGACGTGTTAAAACGCCGTGAAGCGGCAAGCCTCGCCGGCGAGGCTAAGACCTACCTAGAAAACCTAACCAGTGGCTACGCAATAGCCTGCTCCTAGGAACTACTCTAGAGCATCGCGTGCCGGTCTCGCGTGACGAGATTATCTCCGGTTGCTTACACCGTGAGGGCGTCCCCAGGGGGGAGCTCGGACCTCGACTCAGGGTGCAGCAGGGGGACCCCGCCACCGGTCCCCCCAGCAGCCGGTGCTGCGTCGGCATGTGTTTCTGTTTCTCGAGAGTCGGACTCTCGGATTCTGTGTGTGTGTCGCGTCGGTCCTCGCCGGCGGGGACGATATTTTGGACGACGGCGTCGGAGTGTGCTTGTACTTTTATCTGACTCCTGGAGGAGTGTAATAGCGTCATCGGGCTCAATGAGTGTGTGTCTGGGACGTCGGATTTTGCTAATAGCAGATGGCTGGTAGATTGTGGCCGCCACGACCAAGGGGTTGGGGTGCTTGGGAGCGGAATCGAAATAGCGTTTAGAGGCACGCTTGAAAAACTGCTTGATGGTCGGCAGTTTGAGGTCAAGGTGGAGGTCGACGTTGCGTACGTACCAGGGGGCGTCTACGGCCCTTCGCATGAACCGGTTTTGGATGGTTTGGAGCATGTGAATTCTCACCGGCTTAACGTGTGCGAACACAACGCTAGCATAGGCGAGTATGGGGCGGATACAGGTGGTGTATATCCTTACTTTGAGAGGAGTGGGCAACTTACTGTGCGCATTGAGTAGGGGGTGGAGACGTCCGAGGACGAAGGCGGCACGGTTTTTCACCCTGCGGATATGCGGACGGAAAGTCAGTCTACGGTCAAGGATCACTCCGAGATATTTGGCTTCTCGTTGCCATGGGATCTGTTTCCCGAACATTGAGACTGGTACGCTCAATTCTTTACGGTACTGTGACAGGGGTCTCTTATCGAAGAGGACCGCTGCACTTTTTTCGGGATTTACTTCGATTCTCCATTTCCGGAACCATTCACCTAGGGTGTTGGCCGCGGATTGGAGGGTACGAGAAATAGCGACATGGGTCATGCCGGAGTAATAGATTGCCGTGTCGTCGGCGAAAAGGGCCATACGGGCTGCACCGCATTTTGGAATATCGCTGGTGTACAGCGTGAACAGTAGGGGGGAGAGCACGGAGCCTTGTGGCACACCGGCGTGAATGGGATGGGGGGAGGAGAGAGCCCCTTCTATGCGATAGCAAAAGGTACGATTCGATAAGTAGTCTCGGATGATGAGCACGAGACGATGTGGCACATTCATAGTGTACAGCTTATATAATAAGCCGTTGTGCCACACTTTATCGAAAGCCTTTGCTACGTCGAAAAAGAGAGTACCGGTCATTTGACCGCGTACGAAGCCTGCACTGATGTGTTCTACAATGCGGTGCAGTTGATTAACGCAGCAGTGCTTTGTACGAAAGCCAAACTGCTCGTCGGGAAGGAGTTTATTTGAGTCGGCGAAATCTTTGAGTCGCTTATAAATAAGCTTCTCGTAGATTTTACCGAAGACATTGAGGAGACTAATCGGCCGGTAACTACTCGGCTCGGCTTTTGGTTTGCCCGGTTTGGAAATACCGATTACCGTAGCCTGTTTCCAAGCCTGGGGGAAGATGTTGTTTTTAAATGCCGCATTGAAGATGACGGTCATTAGGGCGATTAGGGTGGCAGGGAAACGTTTCAACACCTTATTGGTGATGCCGTCTGCGCCGGGGGCTTTTTTGGGCTTAAGATCCTTGACTATAGAGAGAACTTCGTCAGGGGTGATCGGTGGGAGCGGGTCATCAGGGTCATCTATTGGGGGGGGGGGGAGGGCTGACCTACGCTCTACTTCTGAATTAACCTTATCAAGGTGGGTTTGGCTTACGGGAAGCGTACTGAGAGTGCATTGAGACTCCAAACTGTCGGCTAAGCATTCGGCTTTTTCGTCGTCGTCAAAGGCCGGCCTTTGATTGGGGCGATTTAGGGGGGGCATAGTTGCCGTGGTCTCGCATTTAAGTCTACGTTGAAGGGCCCAGAAGGCTACATGAGACGGTTGGATTGCGTTGACTTCCTTGTCCCAATGATCCTCCCGTACCTGAGCTACACGTTTCTTTACAGTATTCTGTAAGGAGCGCATATGGGCACGATTGGCTTCATTGGGAAAAGCGTCATAGGCACGGATGGCCGCGTTCCTCTCGGTCCTCAACTCATTTACATCGTCCGGCAGTTTCAGACGCTGGTCATCCAGCATCGGAACCTGCCGTGAGCATTCGCCCACTACGGACTGCACATGGTTGGTGAGCGAGGTGATCGCGGCCACCGTGTCCGCGACTGTCTCAATGGAGTCAGGGATTGAATCTAATTGGGGGGATGAGGTAGATTTGAGGCGGTCCTCTAATCTCTTCCAATCGGTTATTGTTTTAGTTACGGGCGGAATACCGGGATCCGAGGGACCACCCCGGGGACCCAGTTGAATGATCACAGGGCGATGATCTGAGTCTAGTTCTTGGATTACCTCGATAGAGCGAATACCGAGGTTTACGCGCTTTAAGAGGGCTATATCTAGGATGTCGGGCCGATGCCCTACTGTGTCAGGATAGTGAGTGGGACGCATCGGGGCGATGACGTCGAAGGAAAGTTTGTCGCTAAGTGCTCCTAATTGAGTGCCAGCGGCGTTATTGGAGACACAGCTCCAAGAGCGGTGTTTGGCGTTTAAGTCGCCTGCAATAATTACAGAATTACTAAGATCGAGTAGGGATTTGAGGTCGTCTTCGAGCAGACTCGCGGGTTTGTTTGCGGACCTATAAGCCGAGACTATGGTGATGGGCTGGTGCCCTGTCATGCCTAGGCGACAGATTGAAGCCTCCAGGCATGCTAGCTCTGGGGGATCAATGGGGATGCAATATAAAGAATTGCGGTAATAGATTAGCGTTCCGCCTAGTGCGGTGTACGTTCTGTCGTTTCTAATCAGCCTATAATTGGCTATGTTGGGATTACGACAGTGGGGCTTGAGAAAGGACTCTTGAACGAGTAATATGTCAAGTTGGTGCTCACGCAAGAAGACAGCTACGTCATCGCGTTGACCACTAATGCCTCGGGCATTAAAGAAGCCTAAATTTAGGGAACGGGGTTTGAATCTTTTGGGTGGGGCCGTATTATACATTATAATTGGAATTAAGTATTCTATAGATGTCTTGGTACTTGGTAAGTACCTGAAGGCGCTGCTCGTGGATGCCTTGGGTAAAGGCCCAAAGTCTAGAGTAGGCGTCAATACGGGTTTCCCCTGACTGGGGTTCGAGGTATTCTCTCGGCAGAAGGCCGGGGTAGTTTACCGGAGGGGGGGTTCTCATAGGGGGGGGGGCTTTAGCTGCTGGTGCAGTTTTGGGCCTGAGAGAAGGTGCGGGGATGGGTAAGTTCATCAGCGCGGGGGGCTCTGAGGCCGGGGGCGCGAGACGAGAGGTCGGAAGAGGCGGGTATTGGGGCTTTTGATTACCCTTAAACCAGGGGTTGGGCCCGAGTGAGCCGTGGAAATTAGGGGAGGGCCCGAGTGGGCCTCTAGGGTTTGGTGGTTGGTAATGGAAGGGGGCTGCGTAGGAGGGGGCTTCCCTCGCAACGCGGTCGGAGGCGCGTTTTGCCGTTTTGGCGTTGCGCATTTTGGGGGCTTTGGGGCATCCGCGATAGTTTGCAGGATGCCCGGCTTTGCGGCAAAGGACACAGCTAGGGGGCTCCGTGCACTGGTCCCTCTCCTTGGGACGCTCGCACTCGGTAGTCCCGTGATCGCCTAGGCACTTAACGCACCTGGGCTTTGCGTAGCAGTTACGCTGGGAGTGACCATACAGCTGGCAACGGTGGCATTGACCAGGCTGGTTTGACTTGTGGGGGCGCTCGACCGTGATGCCTGATAAATTGCATACGGTCTTTATATTATAGATGTTTTTGGCGTTTTCGCCAGGGTGGCAAATGACAAGGACCATGTTATAGGGTTCCCCGTGCTTACCACGGAACATACGGTGGGTTATTGCAACCGGGATCCCTTGACGATCGAGGTCGGCGTGCACTTCCGTGCAGCTGACTTCGGACGGAATCCCTCGGATCACAACTCTAAGGAGTCGGTCCTCTGGGAGTGCGTAGGTGTGAAAAGACACACCACGCTCGCGTAGCAACCTGGTAAGGTTGCGGTAATCAGTGGGGGTGGGGACAACTACTTTAATGCCCTGCTGCGTGGGGCGGGCACTAGTGTAATTAATCTTATTTTGATTGCACCAGTCGGATATCCTGGTCCAATATGCCTTATCCTGGATGAATAAGGGAGGCGGGATGGGCACCTTCTTCTGAGAAGGTGAGGTATGTTCCTGAGGGGAGGGGGGCCTGTTATCCTGCGAGGAGGAGTGAGAGGCGGGACGGGGGGTAGGGGCCGGGGCAGAGTTTGCCTCGGAAAGTTTTAGAGATTTTGAGGCGAGAGCCTCGGCCTTGTTAGTTTTCCGGCTGCGTTTTTTACCTTTGCCCACTACCGTGGTAAAGGCACCGGCCTCGTCTGAGTTGACCTCACTGTCCAAAGACATCTCTTGGTCTGATGGGATTGGGGAGCGATCAGGGTATTGAGTGGGGGCTGGGGTGGGGAGAGGTGAGGGGGTACGGTCCTTATGGTCCAGGCTGGCTGAACGCCTAGGCGGACCACGCGGAGACCTCGGCCTCTCCTCATCACTGTCGGAACGGGCGGGGCGCCTATTCCTCCTTAGGGGCGGGGGGGTATCGGGCGACTCTGGAGAGTCGGGGACGTCAGGTTGTTTGGCGGCAAAAGCGCTGCCAAACAAGTCGCCATAGTTGGCGATAAAGGTGGGGTCCTTGAAGAGGACGTTTTTTAGGATGCTGAGAAACTCGGCATCAGACACCATCATATAGATGGTGACTAAGCCAAGCCTAGCAACAACGAGAGGGGGAGAAAATTAGTGGCGTACTAACATGGGGGTTTGCTCCTCGGGTGGGTGTTCCCGGGAGTGTGTTCAAACCCTCCCCGTCGGGTATAGACGGGGAGGTTGTGTGCCTACTGGTGAGCCCTAAGCTTGCACTCCTGATTGCCAGTCTTAATGTGCAACCAGGTCCCTAAGTCTCTAGTGTGCAATGGGTGTAAACCCCTAGAGAATGCTAGATAGGATGAAACGGGGGTAAGCTAGGGAAGACTAGGAGATCCCCCAAGGCCTTCTGGCCCTAGCTTCTTCCAATTTTGCTTTGCCCTTAAGGAGCGCAGCTGGCGTGTCGGGTCAACGCCCCTCGGTTTGTTATCACCGTTAGGTATCCACCGAGAACCACAGTAAATAAGTGGGTTTTTTCCTGAAGGGACACTACGTTTTTGACGAAACTCTGTCTAAAGAGACAAAAGCGCGCCCGCTGTCTTGAAAAAGACAGCGAATGTGCTTATCGGGCTGCAGTCGGCGGGGCGACTGCGGAGGGCGCTACGGTGAGCCGTAGCGAAAAATATTCGAGCACTTAATTCGTCACGAGAGGACGGAGCGGAGCAGCACGACCTCTCGGGGCGAGTGTCAGAGCGTGAATGATTTTAATCGATTCGAACGCGAAGTTTTATAGTAGTTTTAAAATATTTATAAAAAAAATTATAGAGCTAATTTAGTTGAAATTTTTAAGTGTAAGTTTTTAAAGAATATGTTCTTCTATTATAGTAATTTATTATTATATTAAATTATGTAAGATATAGTGGTGAAAAAATTAATTATATCGACTATAATTTCTAAATAATTTCACATTGTTTGGATTTTTATTTCTTATGTATTCAGCCTAAAATAAAAAAATCCTTTTTAGTAACTATTTTTTCAAGGATCTTCCCAGTTGGTTAAAAATTTTTGTTTGTTAGGTCTGTCAGTGATTTCAGATATTTGAAGCTTCGAAATTGACGCTGAAAGTGAAATTAAGAAAACCTCTGTTCAGTTATCTTGATAGATTTCACAAATACTCTAATAATCGAACAAAATAAACTATCTTCTATCTAGACAATAACATTTCCTAAAATTATTAGTAATTGATATGTTCGTAAGATAAGTGGTTGATGAATAATCATATTTGAAATGTTACGTTTTTGAGCAAAACAGCCCACGGACCGAGCATACGCTCTTAATATAACTGGTATTCAGCATATTTTGGAACAATATCGACATAGTAATTCGATAACCTGCGAGCTGTTCATACGAACAATATCGCGAATGCAGTCTGTTTGATAAGCTCATTAATATAATTGTTTTTATGATTGTGCTGTTTGGATATCAATGTACTGGCATCGGGCTGTTAAAAAATAATATGAAATTGGAAAATGAGTTTGAGATTTCGTCCATTAAGCATTTCACCAATTATTTTGGACAGTATGGCATCACATTTTCTCTCAAAGTTTCAAAAACTATTTAGTTCGGTATTTCTAAACATACTCAAGCTAGGAATGAGTTTTTTTTACTTTGAAAAGGTTAATTCTTGTCTTATAAACTTGATCAAACTAAAACCTATCCCTTTTAAATGTTTTTTGTTACCCGTGCCAGAGTTGTAGAAACAGAACACTTATTTATTTTATAGACGTGATTATAAAACTAATGATATTCGAACTGTTAATTTTGTGATGATCAAAATCATTAAGTCTGGATTATTATAATAAGCATGTATGCAGCAGTTTAAAATAAAATACGGTGATGAAAAGTTAATTAACTGGAAGGATCGGTGCTATACATAAAAATAGTAACGTAGATATATAGATAGATAGAATATACTTTATTGTACACCATGAAAATAGTACTGACTGCCTCGTTGGTCTAGTGGTTGCAAGCGCGACTGCTGAGCGTGGGGTCCTGGGTTCGATTCCCGGGTCGGGCAAAGTGTTATTGGGTTTTTTCTTTAGGAAATTCTCAGTAGCAGCCCGGAGTCTGGATTTGTGCCCGGTCAATGGCAATAGGCTCGCCCCCTATTACATGGGACTATAACATAACTGGCGAAATGTGGGTGTACTATACACGTCTGCCTACCCCTTCGGGGAAATACAGGCGTGATGTTATGTTATATTTATGAAAATAGTAGTAAACAGGAACAACGTTTAAAATTATAAATTATGGGTACATGGGCGGTCTTATCACTAAAAGCAATATCTTCCAGACAACCTTTGGATGGACAAAGAAGACGTAAGATCTAGATAATGGGGGCAGTCCGTGGCGTCATGTTAATAAACAAAAATAAATAAATAGCACAAAATATATCACACATATAGGTATCATAAATATATATAAATAATCTTACAATTTAGAATAGAGATTGGATACATAGGCAATGTCTTAATAAATTACAATCTATTTGGAAAGGCAGTATTCTTTAACTAACCTTTTAAATGAAAACAGTGACTGAGCTCGCCGTATAGACACAGGTAACTCATTCCACAGACGCACAGCCTGAACAGTAAAAGATTTATCATAAAATTTTGTAGAATGCATTGGCATCAGAAGCTTCAAGTTTTCCGATGATCTTAAGTATCGTGTATGTGTGTCATGAAGGAACTTGAAACGTTAAGGAAACGTTAACGTAAAGGAGGGTCTTGGGATTAAACAGAATACTGTAGAGAAGTGATAAGTAGTATAGTGATAGTGTAGTGTAGTGGACGCGAGTTTAATAACTAAATAAAAAAATAACTGCTTCTTACATAATAATTTCTTAGGTTTTCGCAATCACTACACATTAAACCTGCTATGAACGTTGCAAAGCTTTCGAATCGTAAGGAAAACTAATTCACGATGTAATCCGGCTAAACTTGTTTTAAATGCTGCCACATTTTTTTTCCATATTTATTTGATACCGATGCAAAACATGACTAATATATCTACTAAGATTTTTACTGTCGTTTATAAGAGCTTGAAAATTAAAATTATTATGAAAACAACATCAAACAAATCCAGTAACAGTCGAATTAGTTAGTCACGCATCGTTACTCAACGTGGCTGTCCGTTAACCCTATTAATTTAATACTGCAAATGTGTTGCGTGCCATAACCCTGTTTAGCGCTAATAAGTTTCGCGTCATAATCCACACGCGACTTGCTATTAACCCTTCTGACTCATTGTGGTGAGTCATTGGTTTCCTATAAGTATAATAATAAATAAATAATAATAAATACATACATACATACATATTATCACGCCTGTTTCCCAATGGGGTAGGCAGACACTATGGATCACCTGCTACGATCCTGACACACCTCTTAAACTATAATAAATATTGTTGGGATATTTTACACAGCACCATCTAGTCCCAAACTAAGCAAAAAGAATCCTTAAAGTACAATGTATAGGTGTTGCAGGTTTGATTTTAGTGTAGAAACTTAGCCAGAAAATTCCTTAAAATGTAAACCGCATTAAGAAGCATCGAAATCATTACAGTCTGGCAAACTTCGAGTCTTCTCGTCGCATATACCGCAAAGTTTGAAGACAAAGGTCTTCAACCAGTGCATCCTGCCTGTCATGACTTACGGTGCCGAGACGTGGACACAGACAGTTAGGCTAGTCCACAAATTCAAAGTCGCTCAGCGAGCTATGGAGCGAGCTATGCTTGGAGATTCTTTGGAGGATAAAATCCGTAACGAGATTATCCGGAGAAGAACCGGAGTGACCGACATAGCTTTTAGGATCAGTAAGCTGAAGTGGCAGTGGGCTGGCCATGTCTGTCGAAGGACCAATAGGCGCTGGAGCAGACGAGTCCTTAAGTGGAGACCGCGAATCGGCAAACGTAGCGTAGGGCTTCCCCCCCCGCCTTTTGGACCGACAACCTGAAGAACGTGGCTGTGGGGGACTGGATGCGGAAGGCAGAAGACTGAGTGTTGTGGTGCAACTTGGGAGAGGCCAATGTCCAGCAGTGGACTGCGATAGGCTGAGTTGATGAAACCGCACCAAAACAGCATAGTAAGTTAAACATAGTGAATATTATAAAACAAATATATGCCATTTTAATTTAAATGTATTATAAAAAAATTGTATGCCAGTACTTGGTGGAACATGTATTAGTTCATAAAAAATGTTTTGTAACGCCTGTACCATGTTTGAAGCAAATAAATTATATTCTGTGGTTGCTTGTGTGTGTTGTTTGTTTTTATGTAAAATAAAGAGTATTTGTATTGTTGCCTACGTTCTAAATTCTCGTTGCCGTCGCTCACAACAACCGTAGAAACTATGGAACATTTTGTCCTTACGATCCTTGCCTACTCCCTTTGATCCTTCCACCTTCTTGTATCTCGATTATGAGATCATTTAGGTACCTGTCCAACTGACCACTTTCCCACTTAATAGATTTAATAGCCAACATGATCGGTCCATTGGTTCCACTCAAACATATTAAATTAATTAATATTTCATGTCGATTTCAACCGATTGCGTTCGAATACATCGGATAACTTGTGGCGTTCGTTCGGGTGATTAAAATAAATGACAGGATAAAATTATGAGTGGGTTTACTTTATTGACTGTTATTTTTAATAATATAATTATACCTGTTCGAAAATTACATGTGGTATTGTGTAGGTAGCTGTTATGGTTCAAATTTGATATCATTATATCTGTTTAATTAAGTGCGCTGAAGCTGAAAACAATTGTGCTTACATCGTAAAGCCGCTTCTCCTGCGACCATATTTTTGTTATTTCTAACATCTAACATGTTTTTCTAACAAAATGGGGGCGTGGTCTATCTGTTTGGCGACATGTGATTAGCCTAAGCAAAATGTTAACATGTTTTGTTAGAAAGTTTAGTTAGATTTTGGTCGCAGGAGACACGGCTTTAAATAAACATAAAATAATTACGAGTATACAACGTGGAGATGAATATACGACATTAAATGAAAACACGGTTATAACTAGCTTAGAGAAGCATTAATTGTTTATAGAAAAAAAAAAATGTAAACAAAACAAGTATTGAAATATCGAAATTATAAGTAACGACATTTGTAATCATCTGTAATAATCATTGAGAAAGATAGTTTAAAATCATATGGATTCGCACAGGTCTTTGACCTAACGATCTTTGCCTAGATAAATGGTCTTACATTCAAAGTTATTAAAATTTTAATTGATTTTTTTATGTACACTCAGAGAACGTGACACCCCTACGTGGTTTTATTTTATGTCATAAATTCATCTCCACGATATATTTAATTAAATAATTGGTTCAATGCGAGTAGGTAATCTCTGTTTTTTCTTACTTGACCAATTTAGTTAACAATCTTGGCATGTCTTTTTAATGCAATTCGTCAATAATAATTTTATTATTAAACTAGCTTTTACCCGCGGCTCCGCTCGCGTTAAATTCTGCTAACCCACGTCAGTTCAGTCCAGTCCAGTCCATTCCAGTCCACTGTCCCGCTGCCCCACAGCCCCACTGCCCCACTGCCCCCCTGCCCCGCTGCCCCGCTACCCCACTGCCCCCCTGCCCCGCTGCCCCGCTACCCACTGCCCTGCTACGCCGCTGCCCCACTGCCCCGCTGCCCCGCTACCCCACTGCCCCGCTGCCCCACTATCCCACTGCCCCACTGCCTTCCACGCAGCCCCCACTGCCTGCTGCCCCGCTACCCCTCTGCCCCGCTACCCCACTGCCCCGCTGCCCCACTATACCACTGCCCCACAGCCTGCCCGCTGCCTCACTGCCTCGCTTCCAGACTGCCCCGCTGCCCCACTGTCCCGCTGCTCCGCTGCCCCACTGCCCCGTTGCCCCACTTCCCCACTACCCCGCTGCCCCACTATCCCACTGCCCCACTGCCCCGGTAACCCACTGCCCTGCTGCCCCACTATCCCACTGCCCCACATCCAGCTCGCTGCCCCACTGCCCCGCAGCCCCACTGCCCCACCATCCCACTGCCCCGCTGCCCCAGTAACCCACTGCCCCACTGCCCCACTGCCCAGCTGCCCCGCTGCCCCACTGCCCCGATGCCCCACTATCCCACTGACCCACTTCCTGCCCCGCTGCCCCACTCCCATACTGCCCCGCTGGCCCGCTGCCCCACTGCCCCGCAGCCCCACTGCCCCGCTACCCCAATGCCCCGCTGCCCCACTATCCCACTGCCCCACTGCCCCGCTGCCCCGGTACCCTACTGCCCCGCTGCCCCACTGCCTCGCTGCCCCGCTGCACCGCCCCGCTGCCCCATTGTCCCGATGCTACGCTGCCCCGCTGCCCCACAACCCCACTGCCCCACTACCCCGCTAACCCACTGTTCCGCTATCCCACTGCTCCACTATCCCACTGGCCCACTGCACCGCTGCCCCGCTGCCCCGCTGCCCCGCTGCCCCACTACCCCACTGCCCCACTATCCCACCGTCCCACTGCCACTGTCCCACTGTCCTACTATCTCACTGTCCCACCGCCGACTGTCCCACTATCTCACTATATCACTATCGTCCCGTCCCATGTCCCATGTCCTGTCCCATGTCCCATCCTGTGTCCAGTCCCATGTGCCGTCCCACTGTCCTGCCCATGTCCCGTCCCATTTCCCGTCCCATGTTCCGTCCCCTGTCCAGTCCAATGTCCCGTCCCCAGTCCCGTCCCCTGTCCCGTCCCCAGTCCCATCCCCAGTCCCATCCCCTGTCCACTCCACTCCATCGTACATTACTATCCGCTCGTGCAAATGCATAGAAGCTTCGATCTGTCGGGTGAGTACGCAACCCACGAATTATTTTTTTCTTTTTTTCTTTCTTTCTCAAAACCCATACCAGTTTTTAAGTCAGATCAGCTTTCAAACAAAAAAAAAAAAACAAAATCGGTCCAGTAGTTTTAGCGTGATGCTGGAACAAACAAACAAACAAACAAACAAACAAACAAACAGACGTTTACAATTTTATAATAGTTAAGATAAGATAATATAAGATGAAGAAGGTAATTAAAAATTGTAGACTGAAAATTGTATTTTTTTAGTTACACCAAGATATCTTTATGCTTATTCGTATATTAAGATGGATACAATATAACAACGTTTAGGTACTTCTAAATTTTATTGCTTTTCATACAAAAAATTACAGAAATCGCAATTTAGAGGTAGATTCCAGTCCTTGTCTGTAAGTCGAAAGATTCTGATTTTCGGTTGGCTCAAAAGACTGCGTTTCCAAGATGGCACCACCCACATACGACAGGATTTTTTTTTCTACTCTGTACAATTCGGCCCGACCAAAAAGTTTTTAATGCAATTTCTTTAGCAGCCGTATTTTCTCTATGGAGGCGCGCGCTAGAGCGCATGCGTGCGAATGACAGCTGGATATGAGCGCCTTATTCACCTTATTGTATGCAAAATGTTGTAGAAAAATATAATTAAAAATCACCGGTTCCCGTCATCGTAGCGAGGTAAAATACATACCAGTTTTTAAGTCAAATCATAAGTTTTTAGTCACAAACCCTTTCAACAAAATCGGTCTAGTAGTTTTATAGTGATGCTGGAACAAACAAACAAACAAACAAACACATGTACTAGCTCGATAATATTAATTTACGATCAAATTATCGATTTCGAGCTTATACAGCTTATAGAGCTAGGTTAATATTTTTTATGAGGATTATTCAGTAGATATATTGTTATTATTTCCGCCAATCATATTTTGACCGATATACAACGCGAGATAAAGCTACAATTTGCAAAAAACGAAAAAAAATTTGAATTTCGCGGGGTACCCTGTAGCATTCACCTTAATCAAAACATCAAAGTTTAATTCGAACGAAACGATTTAACCGTCGATTAAATCCACTAGCTTTGGTCTACACCTAAATTAAATTACAAAATCCCAAGTGACCGCTTAGGACACAAGTTATCATGAAGCTGGTTAATCAAACTTGTACTATCTAAATGTTTGAAAGTTTGTAAAGTGTATCTGACACGAACCCTGAAGGTCTGAGAGTTGAGTCTTGGTACTTTATAATTAGAGTAATTTCTTGATCGTTTCTGACATGCAGCTCATTTAGTTCCAAACTAATTAACAGTGATTGGAGATTGAAAGGTTTAATTTTGGTAGAATGCTTTGTTGTTTAGATATTAAACTTTACATTTATTCCTATTTTAACCGTCTTTATGACCGCATCTCTCGCCTTTGTTTTTTTCCTTATCAGTGAACAAAGGCGAGAGATGCGGTCAAACAGGTCCTGACGCTGAAGTGGAAATGGTCAGGTCATATTCAGAGAGCTACGGATGAAAGATGGTCACAAATAATAACAAATTGGTACCCAATATACAAAAAAAGAAGGAGGGGTAGACCACTGAAAAGATGGAGTGACGACATCATACAAATAGCCGGCAACCTATGGCCCAGGCGGGCACAAGATAGAGCCACCTGGCACGGTTTGGAGGAGGCTTTTACCGCAAAAGGCGGCCCTTACACGGATACACCTAAAAATACTAACCTAATTTAAGGAAAAATTAAATAAAAACTAACATTACTAACAAATAAATAAGTACACACCACAAAATAGTAGATAAGAAATACTTGCTAACTTGTAAGGGATAAAATAAAGCTAATAAATAAATAAACTGTCTTTATGTAGCTTTTGATAAAACTGATTAGCAATATAATTGGCGCAACCTCGGACGAACTAAAAAAGTCGGACGGTAACTCTCTAAGAAAAGATTGCACTTAATTTTTTCCTAAACCCACTATAATTTAGACAGCATTTTAATCACTCCAGATTTATATTGTTATTTTATTTGTGACACTACGACAATGTCTACCGTCACACGAGATTTTTTGCGTAATCGCGGCTTTTTGTCTTACTATGGCCCGGTGCTTCACTTATTGTTTTGCGAGATTCCGTCCAGTTTTTTTTTATTCGTCCATGGGCGCAACATGATTTAGATGCCATGTCAAAAACTGTGCCCAACGCTAGTGGAAGTAGAACCTTTTGCTCGAACCAGGAATTGGACCCAGGATCTCACGATCTGTGGTTAAACACGTTACCGCTCGACCGCTGAGGCAAGAAAAACAAAGGAGGAGGGACAAATATAAAACAAAAAAAAAACAGACACGAACCAGTGGATTCTCTCAACAAAATTAAAGAATCCGCCCGCTCTCATTACCGCGTGTCATGTCGATACTACATAAAGTTCTCCCAAAGCGAAAGTTTCAACATTTGATGACAAAAGTGAACGAGATTACGCCAAGAAAGTTTTCCATCGCGGTACAGTTCTTGCGAAAGACCAATTGAAAAGTCCAACTGCAACCCGCCTTGTTAGAAAGATTCTTTGTGAGTTCAAAAAGATCTAAACTCGGGATTGTAATCGTTGTTAAAAATAGCAAGAGCAGCTTTGGAGTTATTGCTGGATGAATGCAAAGTAGATTTGGAATAGTTAGGTAACTATATAACTACTAGTGGTGTAGTTTTTTTAGGGTTTCCTTACCCAAAGGGTGCCAAACCCGATTACTCTCGCTACGCTGTCCGCCCGTCCGTCCGTCTTTCTGTCACAGGACTGTATATTTTGAACGGTAATAGGTAGCTGGTTGAAATTTTCTCAGAATATTTGTTGCTGTGATTTTTAGTATTTGTCATGATAGGGGTATCATGACAAATACTAAAAATAAAATAGTCTAAAACCAAAGGGGTTCCCATACAAGAAACCTCGAAAAACCTTTTTTGTTCTTACTCTATTTGTCTAACTGGGTCTGATTATAGTTGTGTCTATGTTGTCTATGTAGTTTAGCAACAAATACTAAAAATAGGGCAAACATAGACATATGCGGTGGTACCACTGGTACCTGCGTAAGAAAGAGATGCAAAAATTCATATTTCACGCACGGTGCGTTGATGTGTTTTGATGAACTCTCGTAAATTAAATCAGTTTCTATGGGGTATCAGGTTGACGGATGGTACGGAACCCTTATGCGTGAGCCCAACTCGCACTTGGCCAGTTTTTTATTTGTCGTGACGTCTGACAAACACAAAGACTTTTTTTTTTCTGCTTACGGTGAATGCTACAGGGTAGCCCGCAAAATTCAAATATTCTTGCGTTTTTTGCAAATTTTAGCTCTATTTCGCGTTGCATATCAATCAAAATATGATTCGCGGTAGTAATAACAATTTATCTACTGAATAATACTGATAGAAAATATAAATCTAGCTCTGTAAGCTCTACAAGCTCGAAAATCGATAATTTGATCGTAAATTACTATTATCGAGCTTGTAAGCTTGTTAGGCAAAATGGTATAACAAGGGTGAAGATTTGTGTGAAGAGTTCATATTAAAATTTGTTGGCATATTATATGTTGTAAAAATATGTGGCTTTAATTGACTTTAATGTAATTTTATGTGACTTTTTATTTCGCTCCGCGTGCGTAAATGCGTTCAAAATAAAATAATTTGTGACTTTTTTTTGGTTGGATTTTCTCGCTGGTGGAATGTCATTATTTCAAGGTTGTTGTTGAAAATCCGCAAGCAATCCAAAGCATTATGCTGAGCAATGACCTTCTCAACTCAGCCTATCGCAGTTCACTGCTGGACATAGGCCTCTCCCAAGTGGCGCTACAACATTCGGTCCTATGCCTTCCGCATCCAGTCCCCCCCAGCCTCGTTTTTCAGGTCGTCGGCCCACCTGGCGGGGGGGTGCCCTACGCTGCGTTTGACTATTCGCGGTCTCCACTCAAGGACTCGTCTGCTCCAGCGGCCATCGGTCCTTCGACAGACATGGCCAGCCCACTGCCACTTCAGCTTACTGATCCTATAAGCTATGTCGGTCACTCCGGTTCTTCTCCGAATAATCTCGTTTCGGATTATATCCTTCAAAGAAACTCCAAGCATAGCTCGCTCCTTGACTTGACTTCAATGACCTTCGACAGCATTTAAAAAAAGAAATGGTTTTACTAACTCAAATCAATTTCTGACTGTACATAAAAAAATAAATTGTTTTATGTACAGTCAGAAATCTTCCCAGTGAACCACCACTAAGGCTTAAATCGCAAGCACTCAATGTTTAATGGCAGTGGTAGCAACGTGGGGATTCGTTCAAGGGACTTTGTCGACAAAATGTACCACCGACCGCGAAGGATCGTGACGTACCAATTTTTTTTTTTTCTTGGGGAAAATCCTCATGTACGCACTCCGCCCGGGGAAGGCGGAGCCAGTGTCGGACTCTTACCGACTAAAAACCACCACGGTGTTCCTCTACCGACCCTTGGCCGGGGGCGTGGGAAATACTCCGTATTCGCCCAACTATTCCCGGCAGGTCCCAGCTCGCCACTGGTAGGCGAGCCCCTTCTCCCCGTGCGGCAACCACAATGGCCGCACCATCCTCTTGAATGGCGCGCGCGGAACACTTCGCGCCACCGTCATGGGCCGTGAGTGGTCAGGCGGCGGCCACCCCGAGTCCGCCAACCGTAGGCCCACACCTTGGGTGGCTGGAGGTATACGCTCTCCTACGACGCCCAGGTTGTCTCCTGCGGATGGGAAGAGAGGTCATCGCCTCTCGAACCCTCTCCGACGCCGCCTTAGCGAGCATCACCTCCTCGCAGACGGAGACGACGTACCTACCGCTAGACTTCAACCATACTCAATACTCTGAATACTATAATCTTAGCTTACCAGTATTATTAGATATTGTCTCTTTGATATAAGTTGTTGTGTGCAGCAAATTGAGCTCAGAAATAAAATTATAATTCGTTTTATATTTTAATTTCTAATGGATCATTATTAACAGCTCCTTTCTCAATAGTTCATCATCTCAGCCGAAAGATATCCGCATATGTTTGTTGGGGGGATATGCCATAATCGCCACGCTTGGCAGGCGGGTTGGCGATTGCAGTTGGTTGGTTAAATACTCAGAGAACACTGCTGCCCATCCTCTGGTGAATCCCTTAGTCGCCTTTTACGACACCCATGAGAAGAGATAAGGGTGGTGCAATTCTTTACGTCCGGTACCACACGGACGTCTCAATAGTTATGTTGGTAAAGTTTCAAGACCTGTACCAATAGGTTACAAAGTTTTGCTGTCGTAACTGCCGCAACTCAGATTTTATATTGTGCTTTATCAAAAATGGTAAAGCTTATTATTTCTTATTATAGCTAATGCGGCATGACAGAGTAATACGATGAGCAATTTTAGATCATTGTGGCACAGAAAATTATATTAAGTTATTTAAATATTCCACGAATCTACTCAAAGAAATATATTTTATAAAACATGAAATATTACTTTGAGGAGTTTTTCTGTCGCTCGTTAGCCGACGTATAAATAACTAGTGGGGTAAGGATAAAAC
Organism: Asteroscopus sphinx; assembly: GCA_949699075.1. Classification (NCBI taxonomy): domain Eukaryota; kingdom Metazoa; phylum Arthropoda; class Insecta; order Lepidoptera; family Noctuidae; genus Asteroscopus; species Asteroscopus sphinx. The sequence goes on from OX453006.1 coordinate 2,999,393, forward strand.
ATCGCTCTATCTTTTTCTTTTTAAGGAAAAAAGTTTTTAAAACAAGCTTTAAATATATATTTTAGTTATTAGGTGTTTAATAATTCGAGGGAGCTGTAAAAGCAACTAATCTTAATTTGAAGACACTCATTAAATTATTCATTACGACGATCCATAATTTTCAAGTTCTTCGTCAATTTGTCGGCTATAAACGTAGTTTGGGAGTTCAAACTTCACGAGCGGTGATTAAAAATGTAACTTAATTATTATCTTTATGCTCTATTTTACTTCTGGATGGAGGTGGCTGAGTTTGAGTTTTATCACCGGGAAAAACAGAATAATCAGTGCTGAGTTTATCGGTGTAATTTTGTTCATCGGTGGGAGACACAGATAATGGTATAAGGAGATTGAGCAAGCCACCTAGTTTCCATGGAGTCCGAGTTACGATGTTGCAAGGTCAACTCACCCACACAAAGCAAGAAACGCATAAATAAATTACAACAAAAAGCACGCACACACATAAAACACGTACACTTGTATCCTACCAGCATTTTGAAAATAATTTACCCGCCTGGTTATGCACATACCTATCTTGGGTGCCAATGCCAATCTGCGAGAGTACATTCGAAAAAAAAAAACAAAATTGGAAATAAAAGAAAGTTTTCTCTCTTACCACCGCACATATTCACTCGGGTGCAAGTGACGGTGAAAGCGGTAGTGTATGCCCGCTGTGCATACAACGGTCAGCCTTTACGCGGCGGTTTGTCTTATTCTGTTGCTCTGAGGTGGGAGAGGAATGATAAGATACCTTTCCTACTTTTGCTGTTTTAAGCGCAACACACACCAAAGACATAAAGGCATTCTTTGTGCTACACACTCTAACTACGGCTTGTGTGTCGAAAGGGGTGTTTAGTCTATTTTTTATGCGCTTAAGGCGCAATAATAATAGGTATCATTTTATATTTTGTTCTGTTCGTTTCTAAAACGATTAACGAATATATAATATAATAATAATAATAAAATATATTTATTCAGCCAATTACACAATACATTTAAATACATATAACATTTTTGTGGCAAACATGTAGATACAACAGAGAGGTCAATAATTGTTAGATGAAATTATTAGGTACATCTTAATGGCTATAAAAAAGTGTAGCATTACAATATGAACTTCCGACTCTCAAACTAGGAAAACCTGTAACATGAGTGTCGGTTATTCTCACGCAATATGATAACAGCCTTCTATCGGACGCTATTACATAAAATTAAAATCAACTAATAACGTATTTTGACGATAATAGTATACATGCATATTGAAAGAACATATATGTGAATGTCAGTGTGTTTGTGTTAGTGTGAAGTGTATAGAATTGTATATGGGATTGTGTGTGAGGTTTGTGTAGGAAAGGTAAGGGATTTATTTCATATCAGTAAATCTTCAGTTTTTTCATAATCTTGGGTTTGGATCCATTCACTAACTTTCTGTTTTACTTTAGTTTTATGTAGCTTAACAAATTTTAAGTCCATGTTAAGTTTATTATATAGAGAGGTACTCAGAAAATAATAATGTCTACCTGCAAATGTTGTATTGATTATTATATAGGGGCATGGGGGTGGCTTCCGTCGCTTGTTGGACTTTTCGTCGATATCTCCTATCTGCACCGACGAGTGTTTGCGTAGTATGACTTTAAGCACAAAGAGCTGTCTAACCGTTAAGACTTGGGTTTCGGAATATAACTGTACCGTGGGATGCCTGTAGTGTTTGAACATCATGACTTTAAGTACAGCTCTCTGAGCCCGCTCCAACCCTATTAATTTAGTTTTAGCTGCACCACCCCATACGGGAATGCAATATGATATTAGCGATTGGCATAGGGCGGTATAAACCATTTTTATCGTCTCAATATCAGCAGATCCACGCAGATTTTTCATAATAAATATAACTTTCCTAACGCGGGCTGTTATATAATATGAATAGTTGGCTATTGATATAATCATAACTTGATATAAATATACATGTAGTGATAATATTAAAATGTACTGCATTTAAATCTCAATTACTCTTTTATTGAATCACGGATATTTAAATATTTATATATATATATATTCATATATGTTTTTATATTTTTCAAGGCACTCATATTATTAGAATGAACTATTTTGGTATCAAGTCTCCTATCCCACGCTAATTCAGCTTCCTATACGAACACAGTGACTTGAGTGACATCCATGGAGACAGTTTACAAAACTTTCTCGTAGCACCACCTTGACGCCAAGTTGAAGGACGCTGGGTCGATTGTGTTGAATTATTTCATTGATTCTAAAGAGATTTAAATATCTTTGATTGTTTCCTAGTTGCGTTAGTGACATGATATCAGTGTATGAAATTATATTTTACTAAATCTAATTACTTTAAGGTCCTATTGAAAAACAATTTGCATGCATTGTTTACCTATAATTGGGTCTGCAGTACTACAAAGACGTTGGTACAGATTCAAAAAAATATTCTAAAGGTAGTCAGACCACGCTAACTCTACATAGGAATTATGGCAACACTGTCAAAAATAAGTATGAAAATTTCTGTAATGATCTTAATATTCCAATGCAGAGTTAGTTTTGTCAGACTAACGGCTAAAAAAATAATATGCTATCTATCTACGATTTACCCTACTACAGATAGAAATTTGACATAAAATGTATGGAGCTTATGTCAAATTCCTATCTCTAGTAGGGCAAATCATGGATAGATAGGATATTAATTATGGCCGTAAGTAGTTAGTACAGACCAGTAACTCTGCATTGGATTAATATGATCATTACAGAGATTTTGATAATGATTGTATATCATCATCATCATTCTAGCCCGGTATCACCCACTGCTGGGTATAGGTTTTGCCAGCCTCTTCGATCTTGTGCGTCCCTCATCCAGGTGGTTCCTGCGGCTTTGGCGATATCATCAACCCAGCGCGCTTTCGGACGGCCCGGGTTTCTCCAACCTGACCTTGGCCACCACTCAGTCAACGCTTTACTCCATCGGCCATCTCTACGCCGAGCCAGATGTCCCGCCCAACTCCACTTTAACATAATTGCCCTATCACCGACGTCGTAGACTTTCGTCCGACGACGGATCTCGGTGTTTCGGACTCGGTCGAGAAGATTTATGCCGAGCATAGCTCGCTCCATGTCCTGTTGTACCACTCGCACTCGGTGGACAGTCTCCTTTGTAAGCGTCCATGTCTCGGCACCATAAGTCATAGTTGGCAGGACACTGGTTAAATAAACGTGTTTTTAGGCACTGAGGGATTCTCCTTGACCGAAGGACATCTTCCAGCTTTCCAAATGCCGCCCTACCCGAGCTGTACCCAATTGTATATTGTGTTGCCATAATTCCTATGCAAAGTTAGCCTGGTCAGACTCTAGTCTGCTGAAATGCCGAGACTAATTCAGCATTTTAATGTCTAAATTCTAATTCGTCCACAATCAGCAAAACTTGCTTGAAGTTCAAAGCAGTCTAATTAGCATTATAAAGGTGAACAATGTATTAAAACTCAACAGACAATGTGTGAAGTTTTCTTTTATACCCAAAACTTTAGGCATAAAATTACCGACTCTCATTTAAATACTTTTTGACTTTCTAACCGAATTCAACTTTATATGAGGTGTGGAATTGAGCTAAGGTATTTTGGAGACAGTGAGATATAAAGCACCAAGGAAGTTATATAAAAATTCTTTGTAAAGCAATGAAAATGGAAACAGCTTTCATTTTGACATTACAGCATTATGCATTGCATGCATAGTTGTCGATAAGACGAACTGTCAATACAGAGCAATAGAGCAATTAAAGTTGAAATAAACATATCTTCGAGTGAGTTATATAATTCGGCAGCTGGTGATTTTATATTAAATAAAATAAAATAAATATTTTTTTGGACAAAATAAATAAATAAATATTTTTTTGGACATTTTTACACAGCACTATCTAGTCCCAAACTAAGCAGAGCTTGTGCTATGGGTACTAGATAATGGATATAATACTTATATACTTTTTTTTTGTAAATACATACTTATAATACGTAAGCAACACCCAGACCAACACAAACACTTATGTTCATCACACAAATATTTGTGTCCTGTGGGAATCGAACCCACGACCAGTATTATATCAGTGATTCTGAAATGTTTATCCTTTAAATTATGCGTATTGAATAGCTCATACTCGTGCAAAGATGTTACGATCAGCAAACAGCTGGTGCTGACATTGATTTCCCAGATTCTTCCGAACGTAAAAATAAGTACGTCATACTTATATACTTTTTATTTTATTCCATATCAGGATCAAAACTATATTTTATATATTATAATTCTGGATACGGCAATTTCTGAATATATGATAATTCCTCCCAGAAATACCACACTTCTCAGATGCAGCCATAGATAAATTATGATATTTAACAAATGGGGCTCGAAGGGTGATTTATACCAGTAGGGTTGCGCTATCATAACTCATTGTCACTTCGTGTACTTTTTCACATCACTATTAACATATTGTGTTCATTATACTAATGGAGTTTTAGGCGTTCACATCTTGAATTTAAATTGTATAAAAACTAAAAAATAGTCGCAACTTTACGCAAATCAAACATTGAATTAGAAGTTTTTAAACTTTCGCGAATTTCACTCATATTGAATAATATTTACGGGACTTGTCGCGCACAATAAAATAAATATAAATATCTTTGGGACATTTTTACACAGCACCATCCAGTCCCAAACTAAGCAGAGCTTGTGGTATGGGTACTAGACAATGGATATAATACGTATATACTTTTTTTTTTTGTAAATACATACTTATAATGCATAAGCAACACACCCAGACCAACAACAACAAACATAACAAAACATAACAAACATTTAATGATACAATAAAACATTGAATTTTTGAAATCTTTTGTTTTTGTAAATTGTCTTAAAAATAATATGAAGATTTTGCACTCAGTGATAGCTTTTGGGGCGTTTATAGTTTTGCGTTATTCTTTAATTTATTAATTTATACAGCACAGTACAGATACAGTACATTAAGGTCTTTAAGTTTTAAAAGCGCGTATATTTGAAATCATAACATTTTGAATTTATTTGAATTACTGTGTCCCACAAGAAGGAATACAAAATATAAAATAAAAAACTGGTACTTTTCAAAATTTAAAACCAATGACAAAAATAAAAACATATCGTTATGTCTAGCTTCTTATAATTATAGGAGAATAATAGTTTGCTTAGAACACAGTGTTATTTTTAATATACCAAAAACAATTTAATGGTAGTTTCTGCTGTTTTTGGTGTACTAAAATAATCCTGTATATGGTTCAGTGGTTCAACGCAGTAGTTAATTGGGGTGATTGAGTATATTACCTCTTTATTGCTCGTCCAACCAACTAGTGCCAAAGTTGAGCATATCTACCGTACCTTAATGTACATTAAGGTATGTGGTTTTGCGATAGGTGTATCAGTTAACATACATAATTGTATTAACGTAGGTATGCTACAATTAGTATCGACAAAAGTAGATACAGTCAACATCAAGAGAAAGTGAATAAGTGATCATTGCTCAAACTTTCAAAATTATTCTATGAATGAAATCCAGCCAGTTATATTTTTATTTTTTACAAATTTTATAATTATGAAAAAAATTAAAAACTCGATGTTGCCCGCAGTTTCGCCCACCTTATAATTTGCCTTATCACAGAAAGACTTATTGCACATTCCTTGGAAACTGTTTATTTTCCCCGGATAAACAGTAGCTTACATTTTAATCCGGATTATAATATGTCTGTGTGCCAAATTTTGATTGATTGTGAAACCCGTCAATTGTTCTCCGGACCACGTTGGTCCATAAAAATGCAAGTTGGAACCACCGCGAGCCATAAGCGATGGCGCCCATCCATTAAATAAAAAATGCATTTTTTTGACCCAAACACTTGAGGGGTTAGTAACAAACATCCAAACATCATCACAAGCTTTCACATTCTTAAAATAATAGTTTATAAAAATAATTAAATCTTGTGTATTAATAAATTCTAAAAAATCAATATGCACATCGACTTTTATTGCAGTAGGTATATCTAATATCGATCATATTATTAAGTAAAATAAATCTTTACAATTAGGTAATAATAGCATAACTCATAATAAAATAAATAATAATAGTTAGGTACAATCTCATTCGAATCTCAAATTATTCGCCAAGCAGTAATAATATTTGATTACAGCTCAACTCTGATAATTACATCATTTATTACAAGCGAGCTTTGTTTTGCCTCATGCAGACAAATAATGGAGGATTATAATTTATCTTTACTTACACTTTGATTAAGTTAGACATCATGGATTAATCATACATAGCAGATTGCGACCCCTAGACTGATAAGTTATTTTCATAAATCCTAATATGATAAGTATTCTCTATCTATCTATCTATCTATGATTAGGTATGATAAGACCATGATAAGACCTGCTGTCCTGTATGGATGGAAATGTTGGGCTACGAAAGGAATTAATGAAAGGCAAGTGCATGCAGCTGAGGTGAGAATGTTAAGAGGAATGTGTGGTGTAACGAGAATGAATAAAATAAGGAATGAATATGTAAGAGGGAGTCTGAAAGTAGCGCCAGTGACAGAGAAGTTAAGTAGCAACAGACTGTCATGGTACGGACGAAGGAATGAGGAGCATGTTACGAGGAAAGTTTCAAGTATGAATGTTGATGGCTATAAGAAAAGAGGCAGACCGAAGACGATATGGATTGATTGTGTGAAAGATGATATGAATAGAAAGAAAGTGAAAACGGAAATGACGGCTGATAGAGATGTATGGAAGAAAAAAATATGCTGCGCCAACCCCAAATAAATTGGGATAAGGGCAGGAGGATTATGATATCTATGATTAGGTATACAACGTTGCTTTTTCTTTACGTAATTTGAGTAACAAGTTTGTTCAGTATCACGAGGAGAATCGACTGAGATGTTTTTTTTTAAATCACAAAATTACATGCTTTTATAGTCACTGTAAGTCCCCCAGTTGGTAGCGGAAAAAGTGAAGTATGTCAAGTAGGGACTACCTGATGCACGGAAACTAATTGAGATGATATTCCTGGACCTTAAGACGCTGCCAACACCTAAAAAATCAGACCTCTGCGGTCACTGTTGTTTTGTACGGAACTGAAAGAGAGGCAACGAGCGGAGGGACGTAGGATGCGACGCTCAAGTTGAATGAAAAAAAAAAAAAAAAAAGACGTGTGGCACTCGGAGACTGCTGCGGTAAAGCTATTGCATAGCATTTTTTATGTAAATACAAAGAGGAGGTGCCCTAACGCCGAAACTCTAAGCAGGCATTTGAGCACAGAGTACATTTATACATACGGAAAGGCATGAGTCACCAGATTGCGGGGCGAAGAGGGGGATTACGCATGCGCAGTAACGCCGATACAACCAATGCCACCTAGAGGCGATTTGCAGAACTAAAGAGACAAGCGTGATATTTCAAAAAGTCATTAAAAGTTCTGCTATTCATCGATAGATGGCAAAACTAAAAAGTATCACCGCTGTGCCGGTCGGAGTGAGTGTTAGGTTATTTTCGTTACGGAATTTCTGGATTCGGTCTCCACGCTCAAGGCCCGCGATAGAAGCTATGCAATAGCTTAAAAACTAAAAGTTTATTTGAAAAACAAAAACAACTATGTTTTAAATTATTGTCTTTCTTAAATGTTTCCTTAATTTCATTTATAATATTAATTGGTAAATAGTAGAGATTGTTTGCTTTAAAGCACGTTTTAGAGGTTAGTTTACAATTGTTTTCCATCGAGAAAACTTCAAGAAAACGTGTTTTGGGCACAATAGAGTATTAGAAAATACGATCAAAATTAACATATTTTTTTTCACTGCCACAAACTGAATAGATACAGCTAAACGTTGCTATCATGCTGTGCGATTACGTTAGGGTATCAATCTGTACAACACCTATTATTTTATGACCACCTATACCATGTGATTGTAACTTGTTGTAAATAAATAAATAAATAAATTTTTATTTCACATAAATGGTGTACAGTAAACACTTACAAATAGTAGTTATACAATTTCTCGGTATGAAGTGTTTGTTTGACCTCTGGTACCCAATGTAAGATTTAACTTGTGTTATGGGTAGCAGCGCTCTCATTAATTAAATCCACAGGGGGTTACATTAATTGCATCAGGAGGTGGTTACAAGAAAGTGCAGTTGAGTAAATGGGGTAAGTAAAACTACGTTACAGGCTACAGCATAGATTAAAGAATAAATAATAATTCAGCTAAGAATAGCAGTAAAGCCAGAAGCCTCATGTTTTTGAGTGTGTATGTGTGAAGGGGTGTGTGGTGTGTGGTGGGTTAGTGGGTGTGAGAAGATATGATAGTGTGATTGTGATAGTACATTATTTTAGAGAATAGATATTTTTAATAGATTTTCTGTTTCATCATAATTTAGTGACAGTAGCCACTTCTTAGCTTTTATTTTGCATTCATGTTTACAGAGAGGATAAATATTACAAGATTCATTGATCACATTGTTCAAGTGACACCCAATGATATGAAAATGGCGTTGAGCGAGAGCTGTTCTGCAGTTGTAGGTTTCGCATACTCTATATGCTCGAAGCGTCCTCACGGTACTCGCCTTAAGTTTTAGAGTAGAGTGTTTCCGAAGAATGGTTTGGAGTACAAAGAGTTGTCGCACCGTTGTAATTGCCTTATGAAATAAATAAATAAATAAATGAATAAAAATGTTTTAAAAGAAGCCTATTAGGGGTATTTGGCTGTTGTCAGCGTCTTAAGTACCTATTCACGATCCGCCGACTGAATTTGACCATAATAACCAAATTGAGTTTCGAAATGTACATGTGTATGTTTCAGCATGTACTTCGAACATTTTAAATTAGGCTCTAATTACCTACCCGTAAAGCACAATATTAAAAATATTTTTAAAGCAAAGATGATTTCTGTAGTTTTCTATAACACAACGCTACCATCGCCTAATACCTACACATCAAAATAACAAAGAAAACAAACCTTTCCTAAACGCTACAGGAATAACCAAACGCGAACAAAACCCCAAAACTCAGAGCTGTTTCTCAATTCATTTTGCGTTGCAATCTAACAAACATCCGAAACTTATTAAGCTGTTTAAGTACTTCTTTAAGAGAGAGATGGAACGTTTTTCTTCTCTCTCTAATGCCCGGTCACGTACGAGATTCTTCACACGTAGTTTAGGGACTTAATAGGTCATATTCGTATTAATCTCGGCGAAAAGTTGTTGAAAGTGTTGCTTAGTTTACTGTTGTGTGCAGAATTAATTAAGATGTGACTGAAAAGATTATTTAGGTTAGTTAGCAAATCAAAAACAAGAACTCACATAGGCCAAGGCAATAACACGGTTACTTTTTAGGGTTCCGTACCCAAAGGGTGCTAACGGGACCATATTACTCTCGCTACGCTGTCCTTCCGTCCGTCCGTCCGTCTGTCTGTCACAGGGCTGTCACATCTTTGTATACCAGCGTCAAACTTGGTCTGATTATAGTGCATATTAAGTAATTTAGCAACAAATATTAAAAATAGGGCAAACATAGACATGTGTGGTGGTAACTACGAAAGAAAGAGATGCAAAAATTCAGATTTCGCGTACGTTCGTTGATGTCTTTTGATAAACTCTCGTAAATTAAATCAGTTTCTCTAGGGTATCAGGTCGAGGGGTGGTACAGAACCCTTATTGCGTGAGTCCAAATCACGCTTGACCGGTTTTTTGCACCGTACGCGGTGTATCGCATAGCAAGAGATTAAATCTATGATATAGTTGCTCTGTGATTTTAGACAGCACCATCTAGATCTAGTCCCAAACTAAGGAGATCTTGTACTATGGGTACTAGACAATGGATATAATACTTCCATACTTTGTTTTTGTTAATACATTCCTACTTATCTTAATATATATAAATCTCGTGTCACAATGTTTGTCCTCAATGGACTCCTAAACCACTTAACCGATTATAATAAAATTCGATTCATTCATTAGATTCGATTTGGATGAATTTTTTTGTGAATATTTCAATGGTTTCCTGGATGGTGTGAAAACACAATTGGATCCGGTAGGTGGCCCTTCTGTCTGTATGTCACTGATCTTCTCCTAAATGGCAGGGACGATTTTAATTATATGTGGCGCTGCTTTTCCGGGCAGGACGACGTCTGCCGGGTCCGCTAGTAGTACATAAGAAACACACCCAGATCAACACAAACACGTGTGTCACTTATCACATAAATATTTGTGTCCTGTAAGAATCGAACCCACGACTTTATGATCAGCAGTCTGACACTCGAACCACTAGACCACAGAAATCGTCGTCGTCGTATGATCGATGAAAGTAACATTCTGCGAACATGGTGATTACATGGGAATGAATCACGGCCGTTTATAGTGATCTATTGCAAGGCCCGTGTTTATAGTGATCTATTGCAAGGCCCGTGTTTATAGTGATCTATTGCAAGGCCCGTGTTTATAGTGATCTATTGCAAGGCCCGTGTTTATAGTGATCTATTGCAAGGCCCGTGTTTATAGTGATCTATTGCAAGGCCCGTGTTTATAGTGATCTATTGCAAGGCCCGTGTTTATAGTGATCTATTGCAAGGCCCGTGTTTATAGTGATCTATTGCAAGGCCCGTGTTTATAGTGATCTATTGCAAGGCCCGTGTTTATAGTGATCTATTGCAAGGCCCGTGTTTATAGTGATCTATTGCAAGGCCCGTGTTTATAGTGATCTATTGCAAGGCCCGTGTTTAGGATACCAAATGGGCGCAACAATTAATTAAACTTCCGTCAGCGGTTTTTCCTATCAAATTCGACAAGGAGACTTCTAGAAAAGAGCAACTATGTCTTCAACATTGACTGATATTTTAGTCGGGTTCTTAATCAGTACTGGGACCAACAACCATACAGCCCAATAGACGCATAATGTTGAATATTATGCGCACAATAAATTCTGCCACTAGCAGGCTGAGGCGCAATCCGATTGGCCCTACCAAGGCGGCTATTGGCTGATCACTAACGCGGCAGGTGGCGAATAGTGGTGACCTACATTAGTGAAATTTCATAGATGTGTTGCAGACATCGGTCGCCTGTTATGAGGCGTCTATGGGCTGTATGGTCGTTGATATACCGTCGCCTCAGTGCTTGAATGTCCAATCGACCATTGAACAAATTTTACCGGAGACGTTTTTAGGGTTCTGTAGTCCTACAAGGAACCCTTATAGTTTCGTCATGTCCGTCCGTCTGTCCGTCTGTCCGTCTGTCCGTCTGTCCGTCTGTCCGTCTGTCCGTCTATCCGTCTATCCGTCTGTCCGTCTGTCCGTCTGTCCGTCTGTCCTAATCCTTTACCGCTTAATAACTTCTACAGTTATAAACATAAGTAAATGAAATTTTGACAAAAAATGGAATAGATATAGATCTCAATTTTAAAAGAATAAAAAAATCTTGATTACTTATTTTAGGGGTGGCGCCCATACATGTGAAATGGGGATGCAAATTTTTTTTTCGCTGCACCCCCTCGTGTGTGGTATCGTTGAATAGGTCTACTAAAATGAAGGTAATGTTTCATACACAACTTTTTTATCAGGTATATGTGGGCGCGAATGAGTTTAAAATTAAATTAATTTAGATATATGCTTTTTATTTTATTATAAAATGTATTTTAAACGATGTATTTATTATTTTCACTCAAATTAGATATTAAATGAGAATTATTGTTTATATTTAAAAGTGTGTAACTGACCATAAGATAATGTTATTTTTATCATTTTAAACTTGTTCAAAGTTCGTAATTTATTTCATTTACCTAATTAAGATTTTCAATTTGCCATGAAATGTTTAATTTAATTAACAAGACATTAAATAGATCTAAACAGTATCTCATGATTGTAAGTGACGTTAGTTGAGGGTATATAAAAAGACAATTATTTTAAGCAGGGAGGTCATTCGATTGCGATCCGTCACGGAGTGAATATTGTATTTAGAATGTTATTATTCAAAGTAATTGCGTTTTTATGTGCAGTGTGTCTCTTTATAAGAATAAACAGTTATGGCGATTTAATGTATTATTTCGCATCCATCTAATACCAAAAATGGACTCGGACTACCTTTGCGGCGAGGAAACGCCGATATATACCATCTGCGAAATACAGTTCGCCAAAGTGGCTTGCAATGTGTCCCCCCCCTGCCATTTCTAAACTATGCAACGTAGAAACTTATAGTCTTCAACATTGTTAGACATTTATAAAAACTCTCTTTTAAAATTATTTTGAGTATAATGTGATTATAAATTTTCGAGTTATAGTGAGAAAACTGAAAAATACTTAAGACGTCCTAGTTCATAGGTCATTGACCTTAGAGAAAAATGATCGTAGCAAATAATGCTCCTTTAGGTACTTTCTATTTTAAAAAATCACAAAAACAAACACACTTCTTAAATTTAGCTTCATAACTTTAGCGCTAGGTGGCGCTGTTTGCAAAAACTAAAATAGCAATGATTAATATTCGATTTGATTCGTTTGTAATTAGACCTACTTAAGGAACCCTATAATTCTGAGCATGGCCCGACATGCTCTTGGCCGGTTTTTTTAGTTTATTATTGATTTAAGAGAAATATTTTTTAAACTTTGAAGATTTAAGAATAATGTAATATATGCTATACATTATTCTTAAATCATCAAAGTTTTTAAAATATTTCTCTTAAATCAATAATAAACTAAAAAAAACGTCGCGGGAAAATTTGTTCAATGGTCGATTGCACATTCAAGCACTGAGGCGACGATACGTGAGTGCGCACCGGCAGACTCGATTTCCTTTACAAAAATTATATAACCCAACTATAGCCCAACAGTTTGTTCTCGGAGGGTTTTAAGTATGACGAGACTAAAAGTATTGGTCAAATTCATATCACTGGACCATTTTTTTATCAGTTCATTCATTCTCGCCAAGTGGATATATTGGAAAAAACAGCGACAGGCGAGACTAAAAGTATTGGTCAAATTCATATCACTGGACCATTTTTTTATCAGTTCATTCATTCTCGCCAAGTGGGGCTATATTAAAAAAAACCGCGACAGGGTGTGGTTGTGGCACTGACCCCCAATCGATGAGTCACTTCTTATACTGCCCTTTGTGTCCTGGCACCTGTAGCCTGGGTGACCTTTGCCCTGCCACTGATAACGCCGAAGAAGTGGCAAAGTTTTGGGCTTGCCAAGTCTGACCCAAGAGATATATACTATACCATCGACACGAAGAAGAAGATCAGTTCATTCGTGACATTAGACTGAATCAACTCAGCCTATCGCAGTCCACTTCTGGACATAGGCCTCTCCCAAGTTGCACCACAACACTCGGTCCTCTGCCTTCCGCATTAGACTGAATGAATCCTGAAACCTTTCGGAATCAACTAGAACCAACAGATCTGTGCCTGATTTAAACTAAAACTTGGTACAAACTTTCTCTCTTACATTAAACTTGCATAAAGGCTTAAAATCCGGTGGATCCGCGCTTACACTAGTTGTTAGGTGCTGACGTGAAAGTTCGTCAGTTTATCTAGATTCTAGAATATTCTGGATGGAGAGATCTGTGTTTTGAATTTTGGTCTAATTCGTATGATTTACTCGGTGTAGTATTACAGGGAGTATTTGATTTGATACATAATATGCTGTGAATCCAGAGGATGGGCAGCAGCGTTCTCTGAGTATTTAAACAACCAACTGCGATCGCCAACCCGCCTGCCAAGCGTGGCGATTATGGCATATCCCCCCATTTGCGGGAGGCCTTTGTCCAGCAGTGGACGTTTTTCGGCTGAAATGATGATGATGATGCTGTGAATGCTGACCATTGTTGTGAATTTTAAATGTCATATCTTAGGGTAATTAGAGAAGGATTTGAAGGTGAACTGTTAGAATGAAATTAAGGAAAATATCGCATATTGCAGACTTCATTACAAACTCAAAAGTTTTTATTTCATACAGACCATAAACGGGTACCTACGTCAAAAGGTCAACTTGAGTTGCACGGTTCCAAATATAATAATCCTGTGGAAAAAAACCAACAAGAAACTCCATGGATGTACTCCTTTCAAAATCATTGTTTTGAAGTAGACAGCATTTAAGGAATGTGAGAATTATGTTGGTCAATGTTAGAAAAAACTAAACGTTACTAACAAAGAAAATGTGCCTGAAAGTCAAGTTATATAGTACAATATATAAGTTTCCATAGCATGTAGGAGCTAACCAGTCCCGATAGATGACACCCGTTCACGATCATGACGTGAGTACCAGCTACCTAAGGTCACAGCGGGGACACTCCGTGTACGTGTGAGCTCGCTCGCCGGTGACCTTGAGCGAGCGCGTGAATGCAATAGGCCTTGGCTGGGGCAGCCGAGAGACTGCCCGTTCCACACGCCGCGCACCGCGCACGGCCCCCGCGCTCGCCCCGAAACGCACACGTAGCCGCGAGCAATTACACGAGCACACATGCTTAAGTGTCGTTTCTTGTCGTTAGTATATATTCTATGCTAATGTTGCATCTAGGAAGAAAGTCTTGCGCAAATATCTCCCAATGTTGGATCTTATTATTCAGCAATGAACCTTTAAGTGAAAGCACAATGCTGTAACCCTTTACAAGCTTACTGTTAGCCTGTAACATTAAACTATTGGACAAAAGCCTTCTTCCTTGATTTCCAAATTGCATGATTTTGCGTTAATGATGGCCAGTCCTACATTTTTTCATTTTGCTCACTTTCCGGTGTGTGTAGACGTCGCTTCGCGGTGTCAAGGCTCCGCTTTATCTGTATAGTGTAGACTTAAACTTGTTAAATGATTTCAAACATGCATCAATGACTTGCATCTAATGTTTAAAATAAATCAGACGTTTAAAATGACAAAACCCTGCAAAAGAAACCTAACTATTAGAGTATATCCAAAAGTTCCATAAACCTCAGTAAGATGAGCATATCCAAAAGTTGTATAATCCTCAGTTATATGAGCATACTCAACAATTCATTAGACCTCAGTGAGATGAGCATATTTTTCTAAAGCTACATAAACTTTAGTTAGATGAGCATATCCAGAAGTTTCATAAATCTCAGTTAAATGAGCATATCCCAAAGTTGCATAAACCTCATTCACATTAAAACACTTATAACGTCGAGTTACTGAAACCACAGCACAGTGAGTTGTTCCGTATATTATTAAGTACAAACGGCCAAGTTTGCCGGTTCATCAAGAAAAGTTAGGAAGTTAGTTCTGTCCATGTTAATGAAGTACATGTTTTGGAAGTGAACTAGGAGAAGTCAATTCCAGCAGCAGCGTCGCATTCTTAAATAAGAATGCCTATATGATTAGCAAATGCAAAAGGTGAAAAACACGACCAAAAAAGTAAGGAAAGTTAGGACACAAATAAGCCCGGCCCCTGTTTAAGGCCCCTTATGTCAAATATCTACTCTCTTCAAAGCAATCTTACAACGCTTGGCTGGGCTCGGTTTTATTCATGCCTTACTTTTGGTCTTGTTCCTCACCTTTGGCATTTTAAAATACTCTTTTACAGCTTAAAGCATTATAGAAGGACCGATTATGAAGCACGATGCAACTGGCACTAAAAGATCATTGAGTTATCCTTTAAAGAGTTTTTGTGTTACTTCGTATACTCCTAACATAAACCTTGCCCATGGGATGAGAGAGAACATAAAATATTCAGGCCTTTCAATATAAATGCACGGTTCGAAATGCCCAGCTTAATAAATGTTGTAGTATTCATTAGGCTTAGTTCTGACTGGAAGCCCAAGTTAGCAAGTACAACATTCGTTCTGCTATACTACATACTCAATGGTCTGCCTAAACTTGGTGTGACATATGAAAGTATAGGAACCTATATTACTAGTTTATAAGTATATTGAACACTAAAATAAAGTATAGATAAACGAATAAAATTCACCAGAAAGTTCACCAGATTAACTAAAAATACAGAAACAAGATACTATTCTACAATTAGATCTGTGAGTGAGTGAGTGTGAGTGTGATCTAACTTGGGAGTGGGGAGTTGCTCCTGTTGATTTTATTCAACACGGTACACAATATTAATTTATAATCATTTGATAAACTTGCAAAATACGGCTTAGATGAGTCGATAAACACTTCATTAATTAAAATCCATCCAGCCATTGGGATGCTTCGAGGGTATAAAGAATCCCACATACATACATACATATGTAGGGACACTGCTGACGCATGGGTTTAGTACAAGGCGCTTAATTGTATCAGCTCAGCGCAGCAGTCGTTTCCCCGCCGCCATACAGTTAGGTCGTAATTATTCGTAGTGATAATGTAGTATATTTAATTATTTAACATGTCTGGTACCAGAAGTAAAGTATATATTTCAACAAGTGCGTCATTACAAAGACTTCGACATCCCACCCCCCAAACATAGATACGCGTGAAAAACATAACCCTGTCTTTGCTGTCGCGCAGTGGGATAAAAAGAGTTCTGCTAGATCGAATTATTTCAGTCTGATTTTGAATAATCTGATTTCGGTCCCGGCTTTGATACAAATCTGTATTTTCGAATTCATGTGCGGGATATTATTAATTATCACATGCGGTTACTATGAAGAAAAACATCGTGATGACAAGCAAGCAAGTTGGCGAGGGCTCTAAAATGTATCAATTGTGTGTGAATTGAAGGTCACTCAACGATAAGATCCGTAATGAGATGGAGCAGACAAGTCCTTGAGTAGAAACGCAGCATAGGCTTCCCTCCAGCCAGGTGGACCGACGACCTGAAGAAGATAGCTGAAGAAGATAGCTGGGATGGACTGGATATGAAAGGTGGAAGAACGAGTGTTGTGGCTGCAGCACAGCTTGGGAGAGGCCTATGTCAAGCAGTTGACTGCGATAGGCTGAGTTGATGATGATGATATGAACTCAGGTCACCCTACTTATTCTGAGTAGAAGCCCATGCCTTCAGTGAGTCAACTATTAGTCATAAAAAGTCAGGTCAGCTGTTTCACTTCCCTTGTACCTATTACAATATTTGTAATTGAGTCAATGAACCTTATTCAAACCTATGATAATTTATTTCACTTTAATAGCACAAATTGTAAATTCCCATTGACGATGCCACTTCAATTGAATTGGCACTGTCTTTCCACTGAATTGCCGAATCAATAAGCACAATTTTTCTGTACGAAAAATATTTGCTTTGTTCGACTTAGGTCCGTAAATAAGGTTGCTTCACAAAATACACTGATTCGTAAGTATAGTTGCTTCACAAAATACACTGATTCGTAAGTAAGGTTGCTGCACAAAATACACTGATCCATAAGTTAGGTTGCTTTACAAAGTACACTGATTCGTAAGTATAGTTGCTTCACAAAATACACTGATTCGTAAGTAAGGTTGCTTCACAAAATACACTGATCCATTAGTTAGATTACTTTACAAAGTACACTGATTCATAAGTTAGGTTGCTTTACAAAATACACTGATCCGTAAGTAATGTTGCTTGACAAAATATTTTTCTGCACAGATATTCGACACTTTTCCATCTGATTTAGATATATACCTGAAAATATTAAATGTTTCATCTCACGTACATATTATCCAGGGTTGCAACTTATTACGGATGCTGTGTTGCAAATTGTACGTGGGTGTGAATCAGTGATAAAAGTGTAGGTCGGTTTTTGTAGCTGTAGTCACAGTTGAACTATAGTAAATCAGGTGCAGATTTATTGCAATTACTTTGAGTAGTTTGCTTTCAAAATCTCTTGGATAAAAGTAAAACAAGAAGTCTGCTCAAAAAACGAGATTTTTAAAGAATCAAATCTACTAGTAAGTCTGACCGTAAGTTGGTTTAAATTCCCAAGAAAATCTTAACCATTACCATCAACTCAGCCTGTCGCAGTCCATTGCTGGACATAGGCCTCTCACAAGTTGCGTTACAACACTCGTTCCTCTGTTTTCCGCATCCAGTCCCCCCCAGCCACCTTCTTCAGGTCGTCGGTCCACCTGGCTGAGGAGCACCCTACGCTGCGTTAGCCGAATCGTGGTCTCCACTCAAGGACTTGTCTGCTCCAGCGGCTATCGGTTCTTTGAATACCTTAATATTACATGAAATCTTAGAATACAATCTAATCAGCTGGCCTCCCACTTCCATTTCCCGTGAGTCACATAAACTCATATAAGACTCAAGCTTGTTTAGTTTGTTTACTATTGTGTCTACTTCGTGGACAGGGGAGTTGTTAATAGATACCTATAGACTGAAGTACCTACAACTCTGATATAAAGAAAATTAAGCACAGAAGGTGTTGCACATAATGTGAGAAAAGTCCAAAACATTAACATAATGGAACTGCGAAACACTTAAGCCACTTAATATGTAAAAATTACAAGGATTTGAATCACTTTGCTCCCTTCACAGTGGCCTACAGTTTCAGCAGTAGCTATAAAATAGTTTCTGTGTGCGCCTGAGTCTGTAACGAGTTGTCGGAACTAGCGGTAATGGTCGGAACGCGGCCGAGTTTCAACTCCCGATTTGTTCCCTGTGCTCAACGCTGCGATACTATTAAACAGTTTTTAACGTCTGCGATATTCCACTAACGTTATTTTATGGAGAAACTTTTTTTTCCGTGAACTGTAAGGGTTCTCGACGAGTGTGTGGTTGAATATAAGGGTTTTTCTCGTCCTGAGGGTGAAGTTTTACAAAGTTTCTTTTTTGATATTGCTAAAATGGAAAACGTGATGCAATATGTCACGTGGATTACGGAAGGTTATTTGTTTTATATCAAAGTAGAAGCCGCTTTCGGCAGGGCTTACCTGTAACCCTAAAATCTAGATATACGGTAGAGCGTCAAGTTCGCATTTGATTTACTTGAATTGGTTAGCACATCGTTTAGATTTAGTACGACTGCCGTCCGGCTGTCTTGTGTCTGGTTTAGTTTACATTTGGTTCTTGCAAGATAGACATAGTTGAGCACCAACGTTAGTTAAGTGTCTCTTCGCCCTTTACTGGCTGCCTTAATTGTGGAAATATAGCTATATGCTAAGATATCTACAATTTCAGGTAGTCAATCGCCACTTAAAACTCGATCTCAGTAACATAATAAACTGATCGTTCAACCGACAACACGTACAAATATTTCAATGAAGAATAAAGGCCTGAATTCTAGAATGATGCTCGAGCATAAATCTAGATTAAAGAACTGTTATTTCATACACTGAGCCAATACGAAAGTATGACATGACTATGATTTATGTTTATACATCCTTCGAAGGAAACGAATCCATCCTCAACAGTAGATTGAAATGAATGAAAATAAAAACTAATTGCGGACCTGGCAGACGTCGTACTACCCGGGAAAGCAGCACCACGTTACACACCGACTGAAAAAAAAAAAATTACACACATTTTAATCAGACATTTAATACAAATATACAAACATAACTCCATACAAAACTATACAGTATACAAAGCAATAAACATACTGCATTTACATACAAAAATACCGCACCGGTTGCTCAACAGCAACTACACCCACTGAAGGCACTTGAGGTTTAAATCCAACTTGAGAAAACTTGAGTTGGATTACCAAAAGTCGCTGGAAGATAACACATCCTCGTCGAAGGAGAATATCCTTCCACTTGGTACTGCCACATACTCCCAACGGTATATCCATAGGTCTTCGAGACCGACTCTGGTGTACTGTTGCGGAGCACACATTACAATCACTATTCACACCATATTATTCAATTCTTCAATCATACTAGTACATATATCATTAATCTGTGACTGTCAGACAGACAGACTGTCTGTCAGACTTCACAGTGTGACATTTATTTTGAAAAATTTTATTGACACATTTAACTAGTGTCAATAAAATTTTCATATTCCGAAAATTACATTTTTTATTCTTCTTTAACCAAAAAGGTTCCAATACTTCAAATGCGATATAAGTCAATTTATTTTTAAATTCAAACTGAATACTCTTTTTATAAATATATATTTACTATCACTCATCTCATTATCCTTGGTATTTATTTTGGCAATTATATCATAAAAAAAATATATTATAATAAGTAATAATACGTATATATTTCTATTCTACTACCTATCCTTCTATTCTATCCTTCTATTTTATTCTTCTATTCTATCCTTCATTCTTCTACTCTTCTATTCTTCGTCTATCTATACTTCTTCTCTACTACTATTATATTATTAATATTTTATTTTTTTTCTACTTTACCTTAGATGGTTCTAGACTCATAGTCTCTATTGTAGGTTTTGAGCGGTGCACAACTTGACATAAATAAGCCTTATGTGTTCGAGCGGTGCATAACTCGATAAAAATAAGCCTTATATGTCGAGGTGTGAGAACTCGTAAAAAAAATACAATCGGGTTTTCTAAAGGTGCGGGCGACGACACCTAATTTAAATAAATAAGCCTTAAGTCATTTTAAACAGAAGGATTTCTTGACGAGTATGTGTCACCTATAAATGTGTACCATATCTCTCTCCGTATGCAAGAATTTTGAGTGATGATGTATGAATAATTTTGAGTGATGATGCATGAATCTGTACCAAGTCTTCCTTCACAACCTCAAAATTTATAGGTATTAATAATATTATTGTTCAGGGATTTAGGGGTATTTTTATGTATATATAGATAACTCACTCACCTCACCCATTAATATTTATTTTAATATTATTTTATTTATATTTTTCTTATAAAACTTACATACCTATTAACTTTGTAAAAAATCTTCTAAGAGATTTTTTTACACCGGCCCACCCGGGTAGTGTAACGAGGCTAAACTCGTTACGCTGCTCACCACCTTATTTGGATTTCCTGGCCACTTTATAAAACTTTACCTATCCAAATTCAAAATTTAAAATTCTTCCATAATTTTCTATTTTTTACTTAAAACAACAGACTTATATCGTAGCCTTGGCCGGGCATGGACGTGTCCGACCATTACAGTATTTTTTTATATTATTTTACTTATCCAGTTCTACATTGTACGCTGAAAGACACTCGTGTGTCTGTGACTGTTACTTATAATCATTATATTATTTTATTAACAATAGTCAATGTATCAATTTACCAGTTGAGTGAGATACAGTATTCCAAAAACGTCCTTTGTTGTGTTTTTATTGTGTCTGTGCCGACCTACCACCTACCTACCTGATTTCCTGCATCCAGCCCGAGCTCGCTGCATGGACATAGCAGCAGCTCAGTCATCTTACAGTCGCGAGTTGATTTACCACTCCTCCGGCCCTCCGTACTACTGGCCCTCTGTGCCCTCATACCTCAGAGGAGTTCCATACCTCCATACCACTAGTTCTTGCAGTTCCTGTACCACTAGTTCCTGTTGTTCCTGAGTTCTGTTCCTGTACTTCCTGTTATCCTCCTACTTCCGTGTGTCACCGTGTGCCAAGCCACCGAACCCTCGACCCTGCGAGTCTCCTGCCCGAGTCACCCACACCGGCCACGACGTGACACAGCGCCACCTACCGGGTCCATTTGTGAATTCGAACCTTGCAGGGACCCACTCGAACATTCAGAAAAAATATCATTAAAATCTTCCCTGCCGTATAGGAGAAGATCAGTGACATATAAACAGCAGCGCCACCTACCGGGTCCAATTGTATTTTCAAACCATTCAGGAACCCATTGAAATATACACACAAAAATTTCATGCAAATCTGTCCAGCCGTTTAGGAGGAGTTAGGTCACAAACGCACTACAAAAGAATTATATATCGAAACAGTCACTTCAATCAACTCAGCCTACCGCAGTCCACTGCTGGACATAGGCCTCTCCCAAGTTGCGCCACAACGCTCGGTCCTCTGCCTTCCGCATCCAGTCCCCCCCAGCCAAGTTCTTTAGGTCGTCGGTCCACCTGGCAGGGGGGCGCCCTATGCTGCGTTTGCCGATTCGCGGTCTCCGCTCAAGGACTCGTCAGTTCCAACGGCCATCGGTCCTTCGACAGACATGGCCAGCCCACTGCCATTTCAGCTTACTGATCCTACAAGCTATGTCGGTCACTCCGGTTCTTCAAAAAACAGTCATTTAGCTAAACAAAAATCAAGCGTCAATGTGACTTCACGATTGCCATTTCTGGGAGCATCAGAAAGATTTATCTCCATAATGAGGGGTAGCCATTTATCTCCATAATGAGGGGTAGCCCGACTGTCGGTCAAAACGCGAATTTTATCACTGGCCCGGATTAATTCGGAATCAATTACGGCCGACGAAGCCTCCATTACATAAACAGAGAACTCATTTAACGTGAACAAGGGTAGTGTTACACCGTAGTGTAACAGTTTGTGATGAAATATTTTTAAGAGGATCTCTTTTATTATATTATTATTTTTAACGCATTTACGCATGCGAAGCGAAATCTAACGATTTAAATTGTGGGAAGAAAAAATCGCTCACGAGCAGGATTTGAACCTGCGACTCTTGACTCAGTACGCCAGTGCTTTAGCCACTAAGCTACCGTGAACACTGCTCGTGGTATCGAAATTATCCTCCACTATACGTCTTTGGGTGACGTCAGCGATATCTTATTAAGAAACATTGTATCTTAACCGACTCGACTAACTTTGCAGTTAGATCAAAGTCGTATAGATATGCCTACCCTTACTAATTATTTTATTATTTTTAACGCATTTACGCCTGCGAAGCGAAATCTAAAGATTTAAATTGTAGATATCGCTGACGTCACCCAAAGACGTATAGTGGAGGATAATTTCGATACCACGAGCAGTGTTCACGGTAGCTTAGTGGCTAAAGCACTGGCGTACTGAGTCAAGAGTCGCAGGTTCAAATCCTGCTCGTGAGCGATTTTTTCTTTCCACAATTTAAATCTTTAGATTTCGCTTCGCGTAAATGCGTTAAAAATAATAAAATAACTAACGATTTAAATTTTGGAAAGAAGAAATCGGTATATTTCGCTTGGCATGCGTAAATGCGTTAAAAATAGTAATTTAATAATTACTAAGGGTAGGATATACGACGATGCAAAACAAAGTTAGTCGAGTCGGTTAAGAAACCCTGTTTCTTAATAAGATATCGCTGACGTCGCCCAAAGACGTTACCAAGTGGAGGTTACGATACCACGAGCAGGTGTTCCCGGTAGCTTCGTAGCTAAAGCACTGGGGTACTGAGCCAGGAGTCGCAGGTTCGAATTCTGCTCGTAAGCGATTTTTTATTTCCACAATTTAAATCGTTAGGATCTCTTTTATTGGAAATTGAGCGTGATTCTTTTCACTGTTTTAGTTCGATTGATTGGAAGATTGGAAGCATGGAATTTCATAGAAATTTTAGGCGTTGCTATATGATTGCGTCGCAGAAGCTTTGCAGTTTTATTTTTGTATCTACAACACAAAGCGAATGTGTGTGAATGGTAAAAAATACGAACGGCAAATGATAGGATGGTGATGTTTTTAGCTTTTTATTACTAGCCTATGTCCGCGGCTTTGCCCACGGGTAATTTGGCTTATCACAAAAATATAAAACGTGTATCAGAAATGCGTGGTCATATTTTAAGAGCTCATTCAGGGCATAGCATAGAATAACTTTTACTATGGGCCAACCCTGAAATCGCGAAAAATATCAACTATTCCCTACTAAATCATCGATGTCGTTCGACAAAATATAAGGATCAGCTGTTTTTTTTTTCGCGATTTCAGGGTTGGCTCCATAGTGAAAGTTGTTCGATAGCATCCCCTGAATAAGCTCTTCAAATATGACCACGCATTTCTGATACACGTTGTATTATCATGCATCCCTTGGGAACAGTTTTTTTTCCCGGGATAGCCTATATGTTAATCCCGGTTATGTTCTATCTGTGCACCAGAAATTTCATCTAAATCCGGTCAATGGTCTACACGTGCGTGATTGAGTAATAAACATTCGAACATAACACTTATAACGCATTCGAACATCTTCACAAACTTTCAAATTTATAATATAAGTGGGATTACGAGTACATCGTTATTGCAATCGTACCCAGGACTTGCCGGGGGTGGTAGGAGAATGCAGAGCCTATCCCACGCCCGCCAAAGGTGGTTAGAGGAACACCGTGGTTGTTTTAGTCGTTAGGAGTCCAACAATGCCTCCGTCTTCCTCGGGCGGAGTGTGTCTATGAGGATTTCCCCACGAAAAAAAATTGGTAATCTCACCTTTTCCTGTAAGTGTCGCCAAATAATCACATCGAGAGAATATTATTATGCTGCATTATCTTTGAAAGTTTACTGGCTGATTGCATAATTATGGGCTGTATACAACCAAGTTCATATCGATAGTAAATAACCAGTATAAAAAAAAACCTGTCATGTACGAAAAACTTACATACTAAGCCAAGTCGTCTATAATAGTTTAGTAACCTTATATGCGATTAAAAGTACAATAAAGCACAAGAAGAAATCTGGCTCAAAAAAGAAAAAAAAGCTCTTTGCTCTTCAATCAATCAACGCCTCTCCCAAGTTACGACACAACGCTCGGTCCTCTAGTTACGCCACAACGCTCGGTCCTCTGCCTTCCGCATCCAGTCCCCCCCAGCCACGTTCTTTGCTCTTGTCTGGACCAAATTAGTCATTGTCATCAACACCAGCCTATAAAGTCCACTACTAGATATAGACCTGGTGACGCCACTGATATCAATGTCAGAGGCACAGAAATAGAATGGTTGTAATCACAATTTTACTTGCGATTCATGCATGGCAACTTTTCATACAACTACGCCTCCCATATTGTCGTCATTAATTTTAAAAAATTAACTTTAATCCGTTCTGCGAGCAATGTGCCCACTGCCACTTAAGTTTGGCAATTCTTCGGACCATGTCGGTTACGTTCTCCTGCGAATCTCCTCATTTCTCATTCGATCACGCAGGGACCCTCCTGTGGAAGGCGCAGGACCGGTCGTTGTGGCGATGCTTGGGGAGGCCTATGTCCATCAGTAGACGTCTTTCGGCTGAAATGATGATCAATCAACTCAGCCTATCGCAGTCCACTGCTGGACATAGGCCTCTCCCAAGTTGCGCCACAGCACTCGGTCCTCTGCCTTCCGCATCCACTCACACACACCCCCCCAGCCACGTTCTTTAGGTCGTCGGAACACCTGGCAGGGGGGCGCCCTACGCTGCGTTTGCCGATTCGCGGTCTCCACTTAAGGACTCGTCTGCTCCAGCGGCCATCGGTCCTTCGAAAGACATGACCAGCCCACTGCCACTTCAGCCTACTGATCCTACAAGCTATGTCGGTCATTCCGGTTCTTCTCCGGATAATCTCGTTACGGATTTTATCCATCAAAGAAACTCCAAGCATAGCTCGCTCCATAGCTCGCTGAGTGACTTTGAACTTGTGGAGTGGACTAGCCCAACTGTCAGTGTCCACGTCTCGGCACCGTAAGTCATGACAGGCAGGACGCACTGGTTGAAGACATTTGTCTTCAAACTTTGCGGTTTAGGCGACGAGAAGACTCGGCGAAGTTTGCCAAAATGCGGTTCGGTTTGGTTCGCAAAAAAAGTTTGCGGCCAAATGATGATGATGATGATGAACTTTAATCAAATGTACATTACAGCTTTTGTTTCTGCAGTTAGAAACAGCACAACAATGCATTTTTGCGGGTTTTTGTTACAGTATTTACAGAATCAAAGAAAAAGAAAAAAAAAAAAAGTTCTGAGAAAGGCTTTGAAATGCCCTGCACTATGGTGCAGAGTGTTGGCACGGGCGCCCTGCCCACTTGGCCATTCTATCTATTTCTGTGGTCAGTGGCCTGTTATTAAATGTTTTCAGTGGTGTGTTGTGTGTGCTTGAGAACGTCACTTCTTCTTCTATCGTGTCGACAAGACCTACTTAACGATAACAGCTCATGTGTTGGGAAAAAGATTAGCCAGTCAGCAGGTTGTTAGCGTGGCTGACTGCTCACGGTGCGCCGGACGATCAGTTAAATATCGTCACTCGTGGAGGTTCTTTAAATGCACCACACTGACACCACTGATAATTTGAAACTAAATTATGTAATATTATATTTTACCCTCACCGTTTGGGTGTAATAATAAGTAATAATGTCCTCCCGGCCAAATTTCGGTCACGGCGGCCAATGTCAACGGAGACTAGCCATCTGCGCAGGACATAATCATTATAGTGCACAAGTGTGTCCACAAATACAGGTGCACTCTCTATTCTCTCACTCTCTTAACCCGATGGGACGGAAATCTGACGCGATCGGATCTCTCCGATCTAAGCCGGTCCAGGTCGAAGCCGAGCCGGTCGGCCGGTCCGGTCCGGTAGAAGCCATCGGTCCTGCGCCTGATCGAGAGATCATCTCTGAAGCACGGGGGTGTAGCCGACCGCCAACTGCCAGACTCCGGGCTGCTACTGTGAAATTGAAAAGAAACGAACTCATATTCACGAACTGAATCGAACGCTTGGGTGTGATAGGTGGTCGAAATGACCTTAGCCCTACAAAGAGGTCGGCAAATAATTGCAGCCGGCAATTTTATTTTATTTCGCCTCTGATTTCCACTATTCAATTATCTGAACGGCTCAGTGCTTATGCGATTGGGATGTGGGGATTCATGAAGCTTTTCACAGGTTAATGGTTTAAAAAGAGAGGAAAAACAGTAGAGGATATGTGGGGAAAGGATTTAAGAGTTGATTTATTGCAACGATTACTTTTACTTTGGTAAGGAAACATCGTGAGGAAACATGCACGTGCTCCATACAGTTCTTGATGGTGTGTGTAGTCCGCCAACCCACACTAGGACAGCGTGGTGGACTATGGCCTGAATCTTTCTCATTCTGAGAATAGGCCCGTGCTCAGCAGTGGTACAGTAATAGGTCATGCATAGACATAGTAAGTTCTGTGTAATTACCCGTAAAGCATACGCTACCATTTTTCCGGTTGTAAGATAAATTTAAGGATTACTTCAAAAGGATGGGGAGCTTTTTCCTGACAGTGAATAACAAAATAATAATAATAATAACGGTACAATGCACATATTGTAAGGAAATTCCTGTCTCTGGAAATCTGGAGCCCAGACTAATACCGGTAGCTTATTGGACCCTGCTCCCGATGCAGGTAAAACTCAATTTTTTCTTGTTTTTGTTGTTATTATTATTTATGAAAAGTGGGATGGAATGGGCTAGTAATGATATAAATAATATTTTAACATTTTAACGAATGATAATATTATTAAATTGTGATAATCCAATTTGGCTCTCAAGCATAGCTATTATTAAATAAAGAAAGATAGAAAGAAAAATATTTATTTTGACATACACATTGCACAGATTGTATATAACAATAAATAATAATTGCAATAGTTGTGGACTGTCTCCGCATGGTGCTCTATCCCACCTAGTTTAAAGATCTCAAAAAGGCGACTATGAGCTGGACCTGTGTCGTCTGGAAAGCCTTCCAAAGTTCTGGATTACTTCCTCACGGAAGATAAGCCGTGATTGAAACGAGAAATATAGATAATAAGATAAAACCATACCCCATTAATATAAAACAGGAATTAACAGCACATACCCATTTTAAGCCTGACTTTTCGACCAGGTTCCATTGGTCGTGGTCACGAGTAGACTGAGTCTGTAGTTATAATGTAACGCGAAATTTTAATTTAATATTAAAGAAAATAAAAAATTGCAAAATCTCATATTGTAAAGACTGCCTCTACCTAGATGCTTATAGAGCCTTCCCTGAGACCCCGTTTAGCGAGTTGATTGGCAATTGACCTCCAAAAGTGCCTATTGTGGCGGTGTAAAGCTTAAGTTATCTATCTATCTAAAGTTATCTATATTCATCAATGAACACTTTCAGATTCGCTTTACAAGAAAAACACCAGGCAATTGGTTTCTAAATTGCGCGATGGTTTTAAAACTGGCTGTAATCTTTTTCAAATAGCATGGAGTGACAACAGGATAGAACGATGTCTTATGGATAAGTGTAAAAGAGACTTGGACACCACAGTAGTAGATTATACAAAAAGTGAAAAAAAGGGAATTTAATTCGAGGGACCAAGTTGGATCCCGAGCAGCGAAGGACTCTTTTTCACGAATTGTGTACTCTACTTTTTACCATTGACTGCGAAAAATAAATAGTGGTATATAGCATGACCGGGTGAATACATACAGACATATTCAAGAATATGGTAGAATGTGCGTACACATAAAGAAAAAAAGATGAAAAAATATTCTACGACAAATCACGCGTAGGTATAGTAGTCAAAATACTCGCACAGGCTCTGTTTAGGGGTCCGCTGTCAAACTGCTGTGTAAAAGGCGAAGAGGGTGAAATAGCCACCGACCTCACTGCATAAAACTTTGATTTGTGAGCGCGGAAGTGTCTACAGAAATTGATGAAATACATTAAAAAATATTTCAAATTTTAAGATACAATTTTTAAACATATTTGGAACGAGAATCAAGTACTAAACATCCTCCTTCAATAAGTCTCTCGTTCAACCTGTAGTATTTTTATTTTCTTAATTTAAATTTGATAGCTCCATTTAATCAGCCAGTACGTACGTTCAGCACGTTTTATTCATTTCTTAGTACATAATTCGTGCTTGTTCCAAATTCAAAATGTTTTTACTTACTTGTGAGTAAAAGAGAGTTTTATTCACTGTTATCGATGAATAAAATGCCCTTTTTCGAGTGGCAATGGTAAAAAAAGGTATGTATTTGACATCTGCCGTACCCATGCTGTGTAAGAACCCTGAAAAAGAATATTTTAGTGTCTTTTCTATCTAAGTATTCTTTCTATAAAGAAAAAAGTTAAATACTATACTCTTAATATCGTGGATACATTTACAGAGTAAAATTTTCAAATGCACAGTACTTAGACCCGGTCCAATTTTATTATTTATTCAATTCAATTGTTTTTTATTTCAAATAAACCTAATTATAGGCACTTGATACGTCAGGCTCTAGTTGCACGGTTCCAAATTGTGGGTCCTATTGAGAAGAACCGGCAAGAAACTCAATGGATAAACTCTTTTTAAAATAGGTTATTGCTTATTACATCAAATTTATTTAAATAATTTGAGTATAATGTACGTCAATGTCAGAAATAATCAAGAGTTCAAAAGTGAGAACATTGCCTTTAGAAATAAATGTAAAAAGAGTTGCCATAGTATGTAGAAGCTGACCTGTCCCGACAGACGGCACCCGTTCACGAGCATGACGCGAGCATATCAGCCATTGCTTAACTCCACCATATTGAAGGAAACTTAACGACCAGACACTAACAACACCATCAGCATGAAATTTAAGTGAGCATGACATACTCATACTGCTAAACAACAAATAATAATTGGCATAATGATATTTTTCATTTTATAATGGCTGTGTGTCTTGGGTACTGAACAGAAGACTTTCCTTTTGAGCGATAGAGAACGCCGTTTACTCGACATTCTTTTTGCGCTACATGCAGTATTCTTATACTCATTCTTTATTGTATACCAGAAAAATACAGTATTAGCTTACAAAAAGAAATTACATGTACAAAGGCGAGCTTAACTCAAAAATGAGTTTTCTACCAGCAAACCTTTGAGCGATAGAGTGAGTGTAAAAAAGAGGCTGAGGGTAAACTTAGTGCACAACTGTTTAGGTCTAGGTCTATATAAATTACTTAATAATCAAACATACATAAAACCTACTTGAATAAAGTGCCCGGTCAATGGCAATAGGCTCGCCCCCTATTACATGGGACTATAACATATCTGGCGAAATGTGGGTGTACAATTACACCTCTGCCTACCCCTTCGGGGAAATACAGGCGTGATGTTATGTTATGTTACTTGAATAAACTACAAATACATATATAAATAGCATAATATACCTACATAAATTATTTTATATAATATACCTACACAAATACTAAATAAATATATATTATCATCAGTTATAATACATACAATTGTCGTTCTGGATCGCTCAAAAACAACTTCGTCCTTTGGTATGCGGTGTTCGGCGCCTTCAAATCTGTTTTTTTTTCCAGAAACAAAACATGACGCCTGTCAGCTTCGATGTTTATAAGCAAAGTGTTCATACAACACAACACCGGTTAAAAGGGGTGTATTTCCAACATCAATTTCATGCAAGCCAAACAGTAAAACGGTAAGTCTTGGAGCCCTCGTAAAAGGGTGAGACGTGTTTATTTCCAAAATTCAAAAACCAACATTTACTTTGGTGAGGGTGAGGTAAACAAAAATATAATACGCACCGATGTGATAATATGCGGCTGGGAAGCGTAGATTGCTTGTGTGAAAGCTGATAAAAAAGGTTATCTATGTTTTTTTATAATAAGTTTTCGCTCCCTATGTAGGGAGACAACAGTTTGGGTCTACTTTACTAAAAAGGTCGCTTGCTGTATCTAGTTAATTTATCAGACGAAAAGTATTTGGTTACCTATAATAATTTTATAATTTTTGGTATAATTAGTTTGGCTGGCAATAGGCTCGCCAATCATGCCTCGGAGAGCACGTTAAGCTGTCGCTACCGGTTGCCATATGAATATCAATGGCAGTCGTTACGGGTCTGAAAGCAGCCTGAAAGTCTGTCAACTGGTCTAACCTCCGAATGTCAGTATTACCCAGTAACGATCAAATCGCGGACGTTCTCAAAAAATACCAGTTTAAGAGTTCTCTAAACCGACGAGCATGCATGACGAGGTTAATGGACGTAGATGAAGCGAAAGAGGTGTGTCAGGGTCAGGATCGTAGCAGGTGGAAATCTATAGTCTCTGCCTACCCCAATGGGAAACAGGCATGATAATATGTATGTATGTATGTACTGAGTTGCGGGGGTCTAATGGCGGTCGCTCCGTGTAAAATACTGATGTTCAGCCGCATCCGACTAGACAGCCGACCCCAATATAATTGGGAAAAGGCTCGGAGGATGATGATGCTGGCAATAGGCTCGCCCCCTATTCATGGGACTGATAACATAACTGACGAAATGTGGGTGTACTATTACACCTCTGCTTACGCCTTCGGTAAAATACAGGCGTGATGTTATGTGTTATGTAAGTATCAGGCTACTACAGACATGTATAGAAGCATGGTATAATAAGATGTTTCACCAGGTATTCTCTTCCCGCAATGACAGCGCGATGCCTCCAAGCTACGTCACGATCAGTGCTGCCATTGATTGATATCTTCAATATACTTAAGGAGATTTTTGTTCATATTGAATATAAAATAAATTCCTAACTAGCCTAACTATTTGTTATCTCGTGTTATTCATCTAATTAGTTAATAAAGGAAACTATAATAAATTACTAGTTAAAAAGTGATTCTTTATAGAAGAAAGTAAATGAAAAAATGCATTTTGCTCGGGTAATTTATTTTCACAAAGTGGCAGCACATCAAACTGACAAGTGTGACGCTAACAGCCCGCTATTGGATCCACGGCCGATGACGTAGTACGGAGGCAATCACGTGACCTAACTGTCACGGGAAGAGACTACCTGGTGTTATTATACCATGTATAGAAGTATAATTGAAAGACGTTCGAGCAATCGGCAATCCTTCCCTAAGGACCCTTCCTTCTCCTTTTTTTCCTTAAGGGCTGCGTTCAGTTATATCACCCGACGTCGTCGAACGACGCTCAGAGCGTCTTTGGGCGTTCGTTTGTATGATCGCTCTGAGTAACTGAATGACCAAAGTACGCTCCATGCGTCGTCGGCCGATATTACTGAACGTAGCCAAGGTGATTGATGCGTAGTAGCTCGCGAAATTCAAAATGTCTTGAGGAGAGGTTAGATCCAAGCGGTTAATGTTTTCCATTATCAATGATTATTTCATTCAGTACTTAAAATATTGTGATTATTATCGCCAAACATATTCCGGTCAATACACAAAGTGAAATAGAGCTACAATTTGCAAAAACGCAAGATATTTTGAATTTCTCGGGTCACTGCGCAGCAATCACCATAATGGATAGAAGATCTGGTGGTTAAAACCAAAGAATACAATTCAATGGATAAAACTATAGAAAACTGTTCGTTGTGAAAATAATGTTGGAAATATTTTGGGGAAGATTTTTATGTTCAAATTTAGATGACTTTTGGCTCATTATGATGCTGACAAAAAATAAATAATTCTACCTTGATACTTAGTACCATCACCAATTTATCCAAAAACTATAATTTTCTAAAAAATGTTTGGTTATTCGAGCATTATTTTGACAACCTTAACCAGCAGTATCGGACTGCTAATAACGAGGTCGTGAGTTCGATTCCCACAGGACACAAATATTTATGTGATGAACATAAGTGTTTGTGTTGGTCTGGGTGTTGCTTATGTAGGTATTATAAGTATGTATTTACAACAACAAAAAAAACAAAGAATATAAGTATCATATCCATTGTCTAGTACCCATAGCACAAGCTCTGTTTAGTTTGGGACTAGATGGTGCTGTGTAAAAATGTCCCAAAGATATTTATTTATTTATTTTATTTATATAAATCAAAAATGGAACGATCTTTTTATTCCGAAACATAGCAACCAAGGAGGTTACTTATCAATGATTTTATTTTTCCAACTGGCTTGCAAATAGAGTTGTTTAAAGTAAATACCTCCTCCTTTTTTTGAAGTCGGTTAAAAAATAAACAAAATGGACATATTAACGCGTGAAAAGTTATTGTTTTTAGTCATTCATTCTTGAATTTATAATTAATTGTTGATTTCATTTGACAAAATGAGTTGATACAAGTTAGTTTGAATATCTGCGCATTATTTGAATAAGAATAAGAATAATTTATTTCGCAAAAAATACGGGTCCAGACAGATGGATAAAGAGTCACAATTAGGTTCCACATATTTGAGCGTCCATCAATGCCTTTTTTGCCGGCCGCTGCAATAATGTACTATTTTCTTCCCAGAAACCATTCACTTATGTGAAAGGCTTCCATAAATAACCAATTTTAAGAACCACTACCAAAGTTTTAAGAGGTAAAGTAAAATAACTTGTAGAAGCCACATGTTTATGGCCCCTGTGCCAAAAGTTTTAAAAGAAAATAATAAATTGTGGAAGCACCGGAGAATGCGGTCAAGAAGTTGTCTATTGCATTTGGCATGAGGTACACACGGCTACACATCAAGCTGTACATTTCCAGTATACGCTTACCTCGCATTGGTAAATTAAGTAATTAAGTAATTGGCATTGGTTTTCCTTACAACGCGAGGTCAGCCTTTACTGGTTTTGTACAGATTGATGTGTAGCCGTGTGTACCTGTGCAAGATGGAAACCGAGTACGATGCCATTTCCAATATCATAACTAGAAACTATTAACTGACTTGGATTTTTGTATCGGAGCAGAAAAATCTTTGAAAATAATCTTTATGTTCGTTGTTATTTTTTAATATATATAATCTGAGTAAACTGTTTCTAGATATTTTTACCTATTTATATCCTACTAATATTATAAACGTGAAAGTTTATGAGGATGTTGGATGTGATGTGTGGATGTTTGTTACTCTTACACCCAGAAACTACCATATGGATTTTAAAGAAATTTAGCATACAGATAGAACATAATCTGGATTAAACATAATAATATATGCTACTTCTTATCCCGGAAAGATGAATAGTTCTCGAGGGATGGGCGATAAATGACATTCACGCTAGTTATTAATATAATAGCTACACTTATAACGTAAAATTCAAATCATCATTATCCTCCGAGCCTTTTCCCAATTATATTGGGGTCGGCTTCCATTCTAGCCAGATGCGGCTGAACATCAGTATTTTACACGGAGCGACTGCCATCAGACCCCCGCAACCCAGTTACTGGGTGATACTAAAATTCGGAGGTTAGACCAGTTGTCAGACTTTCAGGCTTCTGACTACCCGTAACGACTGCCATAGATATTCGTATGACAACCGGGACCGACAGCTTAACGTGCTCTCCGAGGCACGGAGGGGTTTCGAGGTGTATCGAAACGGTCACCCATCCACAGACTGACCGCGGCAAGTGCAGCTTAACCTTGCAGATCGTACAATCCGCGCAGTCATTGCTTGGCTACGAGCCCCCGATAACGTAAAATTCAAATATAGAATTTAAAAGTAACATCATAATTTTGTTAAATTAAACTCACACTCGTGTAACATAATAAGCAAGAACTTCATAAACCACTATTTCTTATTTCGACGATAGATCAGAATTGTTGGTCGATCACACTTTTAGTGATTAATTTCATGTGACCCGATTTTAAGATTTTCGAAGCACTCAGTGACATTATTAAAAACTATTTTCGTTTATAAAAAAGTCAGCCCCTGAATTTTGTTCATATAGATAACTTGAGAATGATAGCCAGCAAAACAATTTTAGTTTTTCTTTGATCCCCTGACTCCTTAATATCTTAGTTAAAATATCACTCAAAGCTTACGTACTTACTAAATTCATTAGGTTGTCAAGCGTTTTGTGAAGAAACTTGGCTACTTCAAGTGTAGTTGCGTACTTAATCTATTTTATACGAAGATTATAATTTATATGCTTTTTATTATGTTGTTGTCATCATCATGTTTCATTCGCTTAACAAGTTTTTTTTTGTTATAACATACGAGGGTAAACGAGTAACCGGGTCACCTGAAGGCATGCAATCTACGCCGCCCAGGGTCGCCGGAGAGTCGCCGATGCGTTGCCGACCCTTAAAAGTACGCTCATTGTATTTATTAGCTTACTTGTTTTTACTGCCGGATAAGTAAATGTTGATGCTTATTTACGTAAATTAAAATATAAATTCGATTGCGAGTGGAATTCGCTTTTATTAATACGATAATAAAATGTTAGAATAACTAAATTAACTGTTGTAATGACCTCGTTAGGCCTTTGCAGTAGTATTTTATAAGCCAAGGACTTGTGGTCTTTAGTTAACAAAAAAAAAATCAGCATAATAAATTTTCCATAACAGTATTCAGTTCCTTAGGAAAGTTTTAGAAGTTAGAAGAGCAAATTTCTGTAAAATATCTACAGTCAAAACTTTCCGCCTTAATACAGTCAAGAAAGCAATTAAATAAGTAAACCCAATCCAGACTGAATTTGCAAATTCCGGTGTTACAAATACCCCAACAATATTTTTTCCGGAAATTATTTAAACAAGAGATTCTGCTCTCAAAACATTTTAATTCCATTAAACAAAATTAAACACGGAACGGCTTTTTAACGCTTACGGGGTCTTTCATACCCCTTGCTTGAATTTAATGGTTTTATTGTGAAAATTGTGGATAGACGGGTGGAAATGTTGGAAGGGCTCTTTCCGCGTCAGAAAAAAAAATTGGGGCTGAAGCCAGAATTATCAATAGTCATTATTTATCTGCCGCTGAGTGTTGAGTATTGGAATGGCGGGGTAATTTATATGGTATGTAAAATGGTAGAACAAGCTAAAGGCCCACCTGATTTTAAGCAGTAACCTTTGCTTATAACGACTGCTGTAACAACCAGGCCACTGCCCAAATGGTATCACACATCACGGAAACTCATCTTTATTCTTTTGGTTTTTATTAATTTATGTGCACACAATAACATATGGAAGGAGACAGCATTAAAAGTATTTAGTACAAAGGTACTGCTTCATCATCATCATCATTTCAGCCGAAAGACGTCCATTGGTGGACATAAGCCTCCCACAAGTATCGCCACAACGACCGGTCCTGCGCCTTCCGTATCCAGCGGATTCCCGCGACCTTCACCAGGTCGTCGGTCCACCTTGTGGGGGGCCTACCCACGCTGCGCCTTCCAGTACGCGGTCGCCACTCCAGAACTTTACTGCCCCATCGGCCATCGTTTCTGCGAGCAATGTGCCCCGCCCACTGCCACTTAAGCTTGGCAATTCTTCGGGCTATGTCGGTCACTTTCGTTCTCCTGCGAATCTCCTCATTTCTGATTCGATCACGCAGGGACACTCCGAGCATAGCCCTCTCCATTTCACCTTTGAGTGACTTTGAGCCTTCTTATCAGGCCCATTGTGAGCGACCACGTTTCAGTGCCGTAAGTAATTACTGGCAACACACACTGCTCAAAGACTTTCGTCTTGAGACACTGCGGTACTGACTGCGGACTTGAGGTACTGCTTATTTCAGAGAAATTTCTACCAGCAGACCTGCGAGAGGAGAAATAAGTAAGAAATGTAGACAGCAGTGTTAAAAAAAGAAACCTAAAATTTGTTGTAATAAGGCAATAAATACTTTTATTATATCCATATCAGATAAAAACGCTAGTCTTAAATAGGTATCCGAATACGACTTTCTAATACACGCTGCGGACACGCGCATTATATA
Source organism: Asteroscopus sphinx (assembly GCA_949699075.1). Taxonomy (NCBI): domain Eukaryota; kingdom Metazoa; phylum Arthropoda; class Insecta; order Lepidoptera; family Noctuidae; genus Asteroscopus; species Asteroscopus sphinx. The sequence goes on from OX453006.1 coordinate 3,035,769, forward strand.
CTGCCGTATATTATTTCCATCTAATTCTGTCGAAAAAAAAAACATTTGTTTCAACAGTACCTACTAATGTTTGGGTACTTAATTCATTAGCTTCGCCTGAATCACCAATAAATTGCCCAGACCTCGTTAAGGGTGATCGCTTAGAAATTTATTCTCACGCTATCGCCATAGGAGTGGCCTAATACGCCTATTACCTTTGGATTATTGATTCTTATTGAAATTAGTTTGACGTGAAGATTAATTAGATTAGATTGGTCACGAATATTTGGAATCATCATAACAATACTTAGATTAGCTAGAGATAATGGGGTGCTGGCCAGAAAACCTCCACGTGTGTCTGACGGCTGCTTGTCCTTCTGGACACGTCTAGAGGGATTGGCAGTTGTTGGGCCGGTGCACCCTGGGCACGGGCAATAAGTCTCCTTTGGACCGTGGGACCTTATTGCCCGTGGCGAATATTCTGGCACGGGAGGGGCCCGACGTGGGCCAGTGGGAGGTTGCTCCGCGTGTCCCTCTGAGAAAGCAGAGGGCACTGTGGAGGAGCAGGGGCGGGCCCGGTGTGCACTCACCCTGCCACTGGGCAGGCAGCGGAGGGACTGTCCTTCCCTGCCCCCGTTGGTCTCGTAATCCCAGGAGTGCCTGCTGAGTAGTGTTCTCGCGCCTCTTGGGACCGAGGGTCTTGGCTTTACCGCCTGGACCGCGAGGAAGAACACCTCTATAAAAATTACAGGAGGATGGGCCTGCGAGCAGCAGACTCGGGGTAGTCTGCTGCCCGACCAGCAGCTGGCTTAGCTGGCGTAGCTGGTAAAGGCCCGTAAGGTGAGGTGGCGTGCAGTGTTCCGTGTGCGCCACAGAGGAGGGTGCGGCCGTCATCAGACCGCACGGGGAGAAGGGGCTTGCCTGCTTGTGGCGAGCCGGGACCTGTCGGGGGTGGTTGTGTGAATACTCACGGGTTCCCACGCCCCCGGCTAAGGTAGTTGAAGGAACACCGTGGTGGTTTTAGTCGGTAAGAGTCCGACACTGGCTCCGCCTACCCCGGGCGGAGTGCGTCCATGAGGATTTCTCCACGGAAAAAAAAAAAAAAAAAAAAAAAAAAAAAAAAAGCTAGAGATAATAACTAGTTTATTCAATTCAATTCAATTCATTTATTTCAGATAAATTACAATAAATCATCCATATATACATTCGATAACACAATATTATAATATCATGCAATTATATAATAATCCATACAATAAAAATTAAAATATGTATAATAATTATGTCATACAACAAAAAATAATAATAATATGTCATACAATAAAAATATAATATGTCCAATGGAACTGATTCAGTACCGGGTTACATGCATTTTTGTCCAGCACTCCATAAAGGAGCAGTCAGTGTCCATTCTTCCAGCAATGAGTGGAAGCTGTTGGGGCTGCCTCGCAGGCGGCGCATCAGGGACGCTATTCTCTTGCGATGTATAGCTGCAAAGCCATCCACTTTTGCGTCTGCAAACATACCTGATGCGTTACAAAAGCGTAGCAACCCCATCAACTTCCGGAACCCATTATTGTAATCCACACGCAGGGCATTATTACGTCTTCTGCGTATGCTTCACCCATAGGCTGCACGTATAAAACGATTGACGCCTTGAATAAGGTTACTTTCACCTGTGCAGTGCAACGTGCGAACCTACGGGCTACATGCTCTGACTTACATACAACGTGTATCAGAAATGCATGGTCATATTTGAAGAGCTTATTCAGGGGATGTTATCGAACAACTTTTACTATGAGACCAACCCTGAAATCGCGAAAAAAAATCAGCTGATCCTTATATTTTATCGAACGACATCGATGATTTAGTAGGGAACAGCTGATATTTTTTTCGCGATTTCAGGGTTGGTCCCATAGTAAAAGTTGTTCTATACTATGTCCTGAATGAGCTCTTTAAATATGACCACGCATTTCTGATACACGTTGTATATTGTATTATTACTTACCTGTTTTCTCTGTCAACTAATGAAAAATATAGCTGTCACACGAAATGAACACAAAAATTATATTCCTTCCTGTAAAAAATACTATACCAACCATGGTATAATTATACCATGATACCAACCAACCACCAACAAAGATGGTCGTCACTAGTCACGTTAATCTGTAACTAAGTCGCCCACAGATTATTTCAACGAGACGCTACAAAAACAGGAGACCCCGGAGATACGTCTGTTTACTTTGTCAGATTGAATCCCCTGAGGGCTAGGTCAGGTTTTTTTGTCCCGCATCGTATATTGTTTTTCGTATCGATTCTGTGTGTAGTGTATCTTCCTTTGTGGTCTTTTCAAGCTTCAGCAACATACTTTTTACTGCTGAAAACAGTTTTTTTTTTTTTGTAGTTTAGTATGGCGAAACGAGCTAAAGGCCCACTTGATGTTAAGGGGTTACCTTTGCCCATAACAACTGCAATACCACCTAGGCTGTTGCTCAAAATGTATCGCAAGTCGGTTCGCAAACTGAGACATAAAGACGGAAAGTCTCATGTGATTGTAATTTCACCGGCACCCGTACCCTTCAGACCGAAACACAGCAATGTAATACAAGTTGGTTATGTAAGTATGTGTATATAATATAAAGTATTTGTAACACTTCACACGCACACACACACCCCCCTACACACACCCCACACACTCGTATATAATAATTATTGCTTTATTTGTTTTGGGTATAATGATCATTGGCTGAACGGATGGCCGATGGGGCAGTAAAGTTCTGGAGTGGCGACCGCGTACTGGAAGGCGCAGCGTGGGTAGGCCCCCCACAAGGTGGACCGACGACCTGGTGAAGGTCGCGGGAATCCGCTGGATGCGGAAGGCACAGGACCGGTTGTTGTGGCGATGCTTGGGGGAGGCCTATGTCCAGCAGTGGACGTCTTTCGGCTGAAATGATGATGATGATGATGATGAATCATTGGCTGCTTTTGCTGGCTTGGCACCTGCTCATCATCACTTGGGGTTGACACTGAAAATCAGCGCTGTGTTGTGACTCACGTTACAACACAGCATCATGCTGAGTGTCGACCTCTTTGCCGCAGCTACGACATGCAAAGTAGATATCATACATTGATAAAATGATTCAAGAAATGAACCTAATTAAGTATTTTTTTATGTGCACCTACCGCATGTCGTCTTGTTGTGGCAATAAATCATTTTTCTTTCTTTCTTCAATGCAAGCATCACTATTTGGCGGAGAAGTAGGTACGGTTAAAAAATAAGTATTTTTATTTTTAAATAGGTTTTGTAGGTTCCGCGTTGTGCCGACCGTAAAGAATTGCACCACCCTCTACTTTTTCATGAGTGTCGTAAAAGGCGACTAAGGGATTCACCAGAGGATGGGCAGCAGCGTACTCTGAGTATTTAACCAACCAAGTGCAACCGCCAAACCGCCTGCCAAGCGTGGCGATTATGGCATATCCCTTTTGGAGGACTTCTTTCCAGTGCTGCGCATGCGGCGAACGGATACTGGATGTCTACTCGGTTCCCATATTGCATGCGATTATCTAATTTGACGTTTGTTTCTCTGATCTCCGGTGAATTTCATGCGACTATGAACCGTCTAGTATATCTTTATTGTACCTTTTTAGGGTTCCGTACCCAAAGGGTGCCAAACGGGACCCTATTACTCTCGCTACGCTGTCCGTCCGTCCGTCCATCTGTCCGTCCGTTTGTCTGTCACAGGGCTGTATCTTTTGAACGGTAGTAGGTAACTGGTTGAAATTTTCTCAGAAATTGTCTTGCTATGAGATGTATCACGACAAATACTAAAAACAAAAAAAAGTCTAAAACCAAAGGGGGTCCCCATACAAAAAACCTCAAAAAACATGCATTTTTTTCAACGTTATTGTTCCTGCTCTATCTTTAAAACGGTAATAAAACGGTAACCAGCGTAAAACTTGGTCAGATTATAGTGCATATTATGTAGTTTAGCAACAAATACTAAAAATAAGACAAACATAGACATATGTGGTGGTACCTGCGTAAGAAAGACATGCAAAAATTCATATTTCGCGCACTGAGCGTTGATGTCTTTTGATAAACTCTCGTAAATTAAATCAGTTTTAATGGGGTATCAGGTCGTTGAGAAGTACGGAACTTACTGCGCGAGTCGAACTCGCACTTGGCCGGTTTTATATATCTATTGTTATAAAATGACAATGACAAAAATGGGCAAGGATTTTAACATTGAATTAAGATATTCTTATTCTTTATTGTACACACAAATATACATTTAGATTACAGTAGAAAAGTTTATGTACATTGGCGAGGTTAACTCAGAACTGAGTTTTCTAACAGCAAACCTTAGAGCGATAGAGAGATGTTGAATGTAGAGGACAGAAACAAGTGTACAACATAAATTAAACCTACTTTATTTACTTACAGTACTAGCTAATAATAATATAAATAATATATAGGTAGATACTTAAGTATATATAATAGATACATAAGAATATATACATTCATATATATATATATAATACATAACATGTACTATAACTCATGTTGAGAGGAAATGCTCCTTAATTCTTCTAGATAAATAAGATAGTTTGTCTCCCCACAAGGTGGACCTACGACCCGGTGCCTTCAGCTTCATGGGAATCCGCTGGATGTGGAAAGCGCAGGGCCAGTCGTAGTGGCGATGCTTGGGGGAGGCCTATGTTCAGCAGTGGACGGCTTTCTGCTGAAATGATGATGATGATGATAAAGATAGTTTGTTGCCAACAATGACTTATATTTTATTTGCATTGAATTATACATGCTGAAATTTCAATCACTTAATTCCCGAAAAGGGGTCATTGTAGTCATCATTATGAACAACTTTTCCTATGGGACCAAAACTGAAATTGCGAAAAAAAAAAACATTTGGTCCCTACATTTTTGTGTTCACTTAAATCGTTAAAGTGGTTCCTACACCTGATTTTTTTTATGATTTCAGGGTTGGTCACATAGTAAAAGTTGTTTATAACGATGAGTACAATGACCAAATTATAATTAGCGGAATATTTTTGGAGTCTTTGTGGACAACTATGTTAATTCAATGTTAATAACCTTGCTCACTTTTATATCTATACACCCCGTTTTACGGTACTCAAGTCGTATACAAAATGGACGGTGTATACAGGAAGAATGATGAGTACAATGACCAAATTATAATTAGCAGAATATTTTTGGAGTCTTTGTGGACAACTACGTTAATTCAATGTTGATAACCTTGCTCACTTTTGTATCTATACACCCCTTTTTGCGGTACTCAAGTCGTATACAAAATGGACGGTGTATACAGGAAGAATGATGAGTACAATGACCAAATTATAATTAGCAGAATATTTTTGGAGTCTTTGTGGACAACTATGTTAATTCAATGTTGATAACCTTGCTCACTTTTGTATCTATACACCCCGTTTTACGGTACTCAAGTCGTATACAACATGTCGTAAACAACATGTCTCATCCTGTATACACCGTCCGTATGCTTCACACATAAAGAAAGTGTGACCGGATATTTGCGTCATTATCACGTATGTATGTACAAGATTAGTGAAGTAACAAGATGTTGCCATTTTGGATGATATTATTTTTCCTTTAGTGGCGGAGGGTTCGGTAAATTAATAATAGTTGGGTTTTCCTTGTGGCATGAGTGATGATGACAAACGTTAATATATTTACTTTTTACCATTGCCACTCGAAAAAAGGCATTTTATTCATCGATAACAGTGAATAAAACTATCTTTTACTCACAAGACAGTAAAAACATTTTGAATTTGGAACAAGTACGAATTATGTACTAAGAAATCATAAAGGTATTATACTGACTAGAAATGTCTTTGTAAGAAATGAATAAAACGTGCTGAACGTACGTACAGGCTGGCTGGATGGAGCTATCAAATTTAAATTAAGAAAAAATAAATACTACAGGTTGGCTGGTTCAACGAGAGACTTATTGAAGGAGGATGTTTAGTACTTGATTCTCGTTCCAAAATATGTGTAAAAAATTGTACCTTAATTTTTGAAATATTTTAAAATCGATTTCATAAATTTCTGTGGACACTATTCCGCGCTTACAAATCAAAATTTCATGCAGTGAGGTGATGCACCTTGCTAGGTCAGTCAGGCGCGGTTCCAGCCCAAGATTTTGGGGGGGGGGTCAACTTGGCTTACGTACAGTTTCAAGGTCCAAATTTCCCATTTTCTTTTTTTTCGCTTTGACGTGGTAAAGTTTGGGGTTAGTTTATTATGTAACAGAATAGTTACTTACAAAATGAACGTCAACAAAGAGGAAACGAACGTTGGGAACGTTCGTTGCGAATTTTTCATATTTATGCGAAAAGTTGACTTAAATTTAAGTGTATTTTTTGGTGCTGTAGGCTATGTACGTTAATGAAGAAGCGCGAGCGAAGCGAGCGCAAAAATTTTTTTTCACTGCCAAAGCTTCAATCGCTTGCCCCTTTGAGTTTCTAATCGCAACGGCAGGCTCATGTAAAGTAGCGCAAACCGTTCAACAAAATGAACTACCGCCGTTGTATGTGATATTATTTGTGATTAAACTGGAAATATCATTCATACTTTATTTTGAGCAAAATAATACCTATGCTGTAAATTGAAATTCAGTACATAAACAAAACTCTAAAATAATGTTAAGTATTTTTTGACGTACGAGTAGATGCCGTGTGATATCATATTTGAGTAAGTAGTACCTACTTACCTAGTTTTCATTTCATTGTTTACTTTTGGACGTTTAAGCAGGAAGTCAATCTTTTATTTTTTTTATTTTTGTAAATTGTTCATTTTTAGGAGATTTGTCAATTTGACGTGTACGATTTTGGGGAGGGTCATGACCCCTACGACCCCCCCCTAGAACCGCCACTGAGGTCAGTGTCCATCGGTGGCTATTTTCACCCTCTTTGCCTTTTGTACTAGACAGCAGACCCCGAAAGTCAGAGCTTGCGCGAGCATTTTGACTACTATACCTACGCGTGATTTGTCGTAGAATATTTTTTCATCTTTTTTTCTTTATGTGTAGGTACGCAGATGTTGTCTGTCGGAATTACGTGGTAGAATCGTAATCTGCTTGATAAAATTTACTGAGTATCGTTTGTTTATAAAATGCGTCAAATATATTCTGTTTGCCCGATTTAAGGACTTCGCACATTATACAGACTCGACGCAGACTACTCCGATTCGACTGACAGTGAAGCATTGAAATGTGAGCCTTATATCGTGTTCCTTCCGGTAGAATTTTCAACATTTACTTTAAAGAAATGTTCTACTATTTTCATGGTGTACAATAAAGTATATTCTATTTATCTATCTATCTATCTACTCTTATGGTCATCTCCGACCCGTTTGCCATTTGTTAACCCTGGGTTGCCCACGCATCGGCCCCGCGTTTACAACGTGCTTATGACTGGTGGCACGTTGCCGGCCCCATCCACGCCCCTTCTTCATTCCGTATACAATTGCAGGACAGACTGCATATCCATGGAGGACGCGTTGCCCACAGGTGATCGTCAGATTGATCGCTTAGTCGTTGATGCTGAACCGAAAATTGGAGTTAGAACGGTGTTGGGTTGGTGTTGAGTCTGTATAGCAATATGCGAACTCCTTTAACCAGATTTAGAGATTTTAGAAGTGGTGTTCAGTATTTCAGTAAGTATTCTTTACTTGAAATTCCAAAATGTAAGACAAGACCAGTCGAGTTGATAGTCGAGATCGACGTGAGATTCTTACAGAATCGCACTAGGTACTGTTTAAAACATGTCCTTTGAAGGCAATGTCTTCAAAGTTCAATGTACTCTCCCCACGCGACACTAGTGGCCAACGCACACCGGGGACGGAAAGGCAGAACAGTTTATCTATACCCAACGAAAATTCATACGTATCTAGCGCTAACAAGATATAGATTCCAATGTTTAGAGAACGACCCCAAGGCATCAAAAGAGATTTCCCTCCGCGGTATTGAAGAGCGCGCTAGAGGATGCTGCTGTGGGATGCGATGGCACGCCGAGGGACGCCACGGCATGCGACGGGATGTGACGGGAGGTATCGAAACTTTGCAATGGCATGCTTAGGTACGCAAAGGCATGTCGAGGGACGCCACAGCTTGCGACAGCATGCTTTGGAGTCCGCTGAACATACGAACACGGGGCGAGGCAGTGCAAGTCGGTGCACGCACACCACATCTGCACCCACGCCACCGCCCGCCACGATGCCGTGGCGGGATGCGATGGCAAGCTTAAGGATGCCATTGACGATGCATCCAACAGTCCGAATGGCGTGGCCGCATTCCAAAATCTGTCCGTGAATGTTAAAAACGTATGTTATTTTTAGATGTAGCTTTTTTGGATGTAGTCATTAATACGGGGTGCGGCGTCTGAATGGATGCCGATGACGACGTCTGTGGGTTAGTGGTTCGACTGTCGGACTGCTGATCAAGAGGTCTTGGGTTCGATTCCCACTGAACACAAATATTTGTGTGAAGAGCATAAGTGTTTGTGTTGGTCTGGGTGTTTCCTATGTATTATAAGTATGTATTTACGAAAAAAAAGAAGAAAAGTATATAAGTATTATATCATTGTCTAGTACCCCATAGCACAAGCTCTGCTTAGTTTGGGACTAGATGGTGCCGTGCACGGAATACTTGATTTATATTCATTTCCTCTATGGTGCCGTGTAAACATGTCCCAAAAATATTTATTTATTTATGTATCATCAGTGCCCAGCTTTAGGGGCACAAAGGCATGCCGCAGGATGGTGGTGGCAAAATCCCCTGCCCTGCCGTCCCTTGTGTGTGCTGGCCTTTAGGCCGATCACTTACTACGACATTCCCCGCGACGGGACGTGATGCAACGATTTTAACCGATGTATACAAGTTAACGCAGTTTATATGTAAATATGCGTGGTACAAGGTATAATACATTAACGATTGACTCATTCCCGTCGGGGCGCGTAGCTCCATGTCTCGTGCCCCGTCGCGGGGCGCGTCGCTGTGTGTGATCCGCCTAAGGGACTTTACTCATGGCGCGACGCGACGCAGAATTGCATCGATTGCCGATATCGCTCAAAGATCTGTATCGAATTGCATGTAAGTTCTAATGACCTGCGATCCTATTTCAAATAAATGTATGGGGTACTTGTTTCGACTTCCACGCGATTCTCTTTTCGGGATTTCTATGAGCCACTTCTGTTGCGCAACTAGTAATCTGTTGGAAATATTTTTGGTATCAATTAGAACGTACGTACAACTCAAGTCGACAATCGATGCGATATCGCTCGCATCGCGTCGCGTCATGAGTAAAGTCCCTAAGAATGCCTAATGGATATACTCAGCTAAATAACAGGCTGATTTTACTTTAAATGATAGTTATGTTGCTGTAGATAACTGCGTTCTACCATTAAACTGAATTCAAGGGTCGTTATATTATCTCTATGCTTTAAAAGCGAGATGATGAAAATTTATATCTGCGAAAGTTAAAGTTGAAGGGTGAATAGTTATTGTTATTGCAAATTTTATGAAGAAGTTGACTTTGGCGGCTTTTTTTAGTGTTTGTAATAGTACCTACATTTTTTACGCAGTGATTACAAAAATGATACATAATTTTATTCTTACAATTAGACAGTTTTCTGATTGCCTTTTGATAGTAGAGGCATAATTTGAAGTTCGTATTTCTGATGTGTACTTATTTAATCAAAATATTTTACAAATAGTTACATACGATAATGAATGTTATATTTTTGTAATTATTTAATATTTTAACGCATTAACGCATGCGGAGCGAAATCTATTGAATCCAATTGTGGAAAGAATAAAACTTTTTAACAAAAAATTGAACCGACGAAAACAGAAACTGAAAAGCGAAAAATAACTAATTATGAGTCGGCGCCAAACAAACTTTTAACAAGCAAAGTGCGTGCAAGTTGCAAGTGGCCGAGCGACGAACGAATTTTTGGAAAGTTATTGTTTATCGTTGAAAATTTCACGTTGTATTTGATGTTACGTTGTTTTTATTATTTATTTAAAGTAATTTAATGATCTTCGTTGATTGTTTGGCGCCGACTCATAATTAGTTATTTTTCGCTTTTCAGTTTCTGTTTTCGTCGGTTAAATTTTTTGTTAAAAAGTTTTATTTTAACTTTTTTTGTGGTCAAAATCTAACTCCAGGTCTCCATTATGTCGTAGTGTATAGAACTATATTTATGTGTGCCAAGTTTCAACAGAATCGGTTAACAGGTAAGAATTCAGTAATAATAATACCCTATCCATTAAAAAAAGAATCATCAAAATCGGGCCACTCTGTAAAAAGTTATGCGTGGTCATACATAAAAAATATATATATATATACGCGTCGAATTGAGAACCTCCTCCTTTTTTTCGTCGGTTAAAAATTCACTTACAAGCAGGATTCGAACCTACGACTCCTGGTTCGGTACACCAGTGCTTTATCCACCAAGCTACCGTGAATTCAGCTCGTGGTATTGAATTCAACTTCCACTTTGTATCCGTCTTTGGGTGACGTCAGAATTAGTCAAAATTAGTCCAGTCGGTCTTAACAAGATGTAGCTACATCTTGTTAAGACTGACTGGACTAATTTTGCACTTAATTCTAATTCATACAGATGTGCCTATTCTTACTAATCATTTATTATTTTAACGCATTAACATCCACCATGCATACTGCGAGTGAGCGAATTTTTCTTTCCACTATTTATTCATATTTTTATAGTATAAAGCGAGAGGATTCGCACTTAATAACATACCAGTTGTCGACAAATAATATACACCATCGAGGTCGAATGGTCGAATATTATAAATGTAAACAAACTTTTAGTCTGGTTTAGTTAATTTTCTTGTCGAAACATTCGAAGAACATCAACATAAACAAAGTATATCCCAACCTAAACTTCCATTAAAGAAACATTTATAGCTCCCTTTCGACCGTTTTACCAACAAGACCCTAAATCACACATAACAGTTAATTCTCCAGCCGACCGTTTGTTCGAGTTTTGATTAGCTACACGCTCGCCTGTAAGTGGCCGACAATCGGGGAGGCGCTCATTTAGACCGGATTAAGAATTAATTCCCGGGTCCCGAATCCGCGATTAATTTCTGTGAGATCCCGCGGTTTCGCATCACTAGTCGCAGGGGCGGATTAGGGACGGCACAGGTGCAATTAGCCCCCAGGCGCTTAACCATTCTGCTAATCAAGATTATCGTTACAGCTAGTAACTCCATGATAGACAAACAATATCATTATGACCTCTGATGATGGACATAGGCCTCTCCCAAGTTGCGTCACAACACTCAGTCATCTGCCGCATCCAGCATAGCTCGCTCCATAGCTCGCTGAGCGACTTTGAATTTGTGGACTAGCCCAACTGTCAGTGTCCAGGTCTCGGCACCGTAAGTCATGATAGGCATGACGCACTGGTTGAAGACCTTTGTCTTCAAACTTTGCGCTATAGGCGACCAGAAGACAAACAATAGCGTTGTGAAAAATTATGTATATGTGTCAATTGCCATCTTCATATCCTACTAATTCCCGTTTAATACCGTTTAATTTTCCTTCAATAATGCTGAACTGGCTGAACGGATTCGAATGAAATATGGCACAAAGATAGATCATAACCCAGATTATTCTATAGGCTACTTTTTATCCCGGAAAAACAAAAATTCTTCGAGCGATGCGCAATAATATCTTTTATGTTCTTCTTCTTCTTCGTGTCGACGGTACAAAAAATTTACTGATAGTGGCACAGTAATCACACGCTGCTGGCCCAGAAATTTGCCACGTCTTATGCGTTGTCTGTGGCATTGATAAGGTCACTCAATGTGCAAGTGCTTGGACACAAGGAGCAGCATAGCAAGTGTGACATTGATTGAGGATCAATGCCACACATGCAGGCCGTAGCTGTTTGGTCTATATATCTTTTATGTGATATACTGTATTATACGCGGGTGAAAACACTGGCACAGACTAGTTGGCTATATTTCTTTACCATCTTTATAGTTACCACACACGTAATGAGAGGTGTATCCTCCGTATGAAACCACAAACATTTTCTCATGGAAATACAAGCTATTCGCAAGTTGCACCGACTTATGTAGATTGTTTTGTCTTTTCCACAGTAAATGGCAAGCTACTCATTTGTTGTACTGTTTTATTTTCGAAGTTAGCTCCAATACTAGATACCAATACCGTAAGCTGTTTGTTTAAAACATTTCGAAACGAAAACTTGCAAGAAAACTCTCTCAGGGTAAGGAGCATCTGCTACTTAATGTTTTTCTACAATTCCCAGATAAGATGAACTCCAAAAAACAAAATAACAAACTGCAACGAATCTTCGTGGAAAGCAGGTGCTGAGAAAATCTACTTTATTTCTACCTAGATTCAGCTCTGGCAATATACATGAACCGGATTAGGTGATCCAATTCAATCGAATTGAATTTTAATTAAATTACCTGCCTGTTTCTGTGAGAGATTTAATTTTCTTCAAAAGAGATGAGACTAGTGAAGGATTTTGGTTATAAATTACACTCCGTACAGTGGATAATTCTGTGAATTGGTAAGATTTGGCGATTAAACGGTACACGTACATATATTTACAGAATACATTTGAATAGTGATTTAGAGTTGGGACATGGAATTAGGGGATTATCTTATTGGTGGTGAATAGATTTTGGTTACATCGTTTATTCATTACTTAAATACAAATCAGTGGTAAGAAATTATTCTCAATTCTGTTTGAAAGCTTACTCTAAATACTCTTTTCTATAGGTTTTTTATTCCCTACCTTTAATTATACTTTAAAGCAGAACTCGTATTTATTTATAGAATACGTGTACGTACACGTACAAATGTGGCGGTGATCGATCATCGCAAAAAAATAATAATTAAAATGTTATTATTTTTAGACAATTGAAAATCACTTGTGCCTTTTTTTTTTTTTTTTTTTTTATTTAATCACATGTACAATTTCTTTAGTTTTACTTAACTAGAAAACTCGCCAAACTATCAAGTTTAACGGCGAGATGCGCTCATACATACGTATACTATCTTACTCTTACGTAAACATGCAACACTTAATTAGCAACAAAATAAGTTGTATGATTATAAAATAGTTAATAGTAGTTAGTTAATAGTCTGGAAATGTTAGGCCTTTTTTGCGCTCACCGCTTCAAATATCTTTAGTAAGCCTTACATCATTAGTAAGTAACAATAACATACGAAAATAATAGTGAATAATCTATCCAGTTAGTACACATAACATTCCAATAAAACGGCATTATTACTTGTAGGTATATAAACATTATATACTAAGTTAACCTATCGAACCTTTTCCGTCTAATTATTTGTGTAAACTTACACCTCAGGAACTAAGCCTCTTACCTTTATAGAAGTGTTATTACTAGATGTGCTATAAATTAATTACAAAACATATGTACCTACTTCGTTCTACAACGCTAACCGAACTTATAAGGGTTCGCTTAACTTACAAGATCTGTTCATGATTGTGTTCATTATTAATTAATAAATAATAAAATAAATAATAAATAAATATCTTCGGGACATTTTTACACAGCACCATCTAGTCCCAAACTAAGCAGAGCTTGTGCTATGGGTACTAGACAATGGATATAATACTTATATACTTTTTTTTTGTAAATACATACTTATAAGAAACACCCAGACCAACACAAACACAATTCATTATAGAATAATAGTAGATTATACAACAAGTGAAAAAAGAGGGAATTTAATTCGAGGGACTAAGTTGGATCCCGAGCAGCGAAGGATTCTAAGATTGAACCACGAGCGAAGCGAGTGGTTCAAAAATAGAATCCTGAGCGGAGCGAGGGATACAAGGCCCGAGATGAAATTTTTTTTCACGAGTTGTGTACTCTACTTTTTACCATTGACGGCGAGAAAATAAATAGTGGTATAAAGCATGACTGGGTGAATGAAAGACATATTCAAGAATATGTTAGAATGTGCGTACCTACACATAAAGAAAAACCGGCCAAGAGCATGTCGGGCCATGCTCAGTATTATAGGGTTCCTTAAGTAAGTGTAATTACAAACGAATCAAATCGAATATTAATCATGGCTATTTTAGTTTTTGCAATAATCGGCAGCATTCGCGACTCAGAGCGTGTTGTTAGTAGCGCCATCTAGCGATAAATTCAAGAAGCCAAATTTAAGACGTTTGTCATTTCAAAGTTACTTTTTGTGATTTTTTCAAATAGAAAGTAGCTAAAGGAGCATTATTTGCTATGATAATTTTTCTCTAAGGTCAATGACCTTTGAACTAAGACGTTTTAAGTATTTTTCAGTTTTCTCTCTATAACTCAAAAAATTATAATCACATTATACTTGAAATAATTTTAAAAGAGAGTTTTCATAAAGTTCTATCGATGTGGAAGATTATAAGTTTCTACATTGCATAGTTTAGAAATGGCAGGGGGGGGGACACATTGCAAGCAACTTTGGCGGGCTATATTTCGCAGATGGTACACCTGATAAAAAAGTGGTGTATCAAACATTACCTTCATTTTAGTAGACCTATTCAATGATATCCCACACGAGGGGGTGCAGCGAAAAAATTTTTTTTTTCTCCATTTCACATGTATGGACACCACCCCTAAAATACGGAAAAACGATTCTTTTATTCTTTTAAAATTGAGATCTATATGTCGACTATTTTTTAACAAAATTTCATTTACTTATGTTTATAACTGTAGAAGTTATTAAGCTGTAAAGGATTAGGACAGACGGACAGACGGACAGACGGACAGACGGACAGACGGACAGACGGACAGACGGACAGACGGACAGACGGACAGACGGACAGACGGACAGACGGACGGACATGACGAAACTATAAGGGTTCCTTGTAGGACTTCGGAACCCTAAAAAAGATGAAAAAAATATTCTACGACAAATCACGCGTAGGTATAGTAGTCAAAATGCTCGCGCAAGCTCTGATTTTTCGGGGTCTTCTGTCTA
This sequence comes from Asteroscopus sphinx, assembly GCA_949699075.1. Lineage (NCBI taxonomy): Eukaryota > Metazoa > Arthropoda > Insecta > Lepidoptera > Noctuidae > Asteroscopus > Asteroscopus sphinx. The sequence goes on from OX453006.1 coordinate 3,050,811, forward strand.
GTACAAAAGGCAAAGAGGGTGAAAATAGCCACCGATGGACACTGACCTAGCAAGGTGCATCACCTCACTGCATGAAATTTTGATTTGTAAGCACGGAATAGTGTCCACAGAAATTTATGAAATCGATTTTAAAATATTTTAAAAATTAAGGTACAATTTTTTACACATACGTGGGACACTCAGAAAGTTTTGCGAAACTAAAAAAAATTGTTCTATACGTACATATATTTTTATCAAATCTTTTCAAAGTACTTTCCACCAGCCTCTATACAAAGATTCATGCGCCTAAACCAGTTTTCAAAACACTTTTTCCAGTCCGCCGCAGACACCTCGTTTACAGCCTGCTCGAACGCAGCCAGCGCATCTTCCGGCGACGAAAATTGTATCCCTTTGAGCTGATTTTTTATTTTTGGGAATAAAAAGAAGTCACACGGTGCTAGATCAGGGCTGTAAGGAGGGTGACCCAGGAGTTTGACTGGCGTGCTGTCCAGGAAGTCCCTCGTTTTGAGTGCGGTGTGCGCAGGTGCATTGTCGTGGTGGAGCAGTAGCCCGCGGAGCCCTGTGTTTGGTCGCTTGTTGCTTATAACAGAGAAAACTTCTGGCAAACATTTGGTAGTATACCATTCGGCATTAATGCTTCTTTGATCCCGTAAGGGAATTGATACCAAGTGGCCAGTCAAATTAAAAAAGCTAGCGATCAAAATCTTACCCCCGCTTCTAGATCGCTTCACTTTGGTAGGCGTTGGCTCATTTTGAAACACCCAAACAGTCGACTGGCGCTTGGTTTCTGGGTCGTATTGATAAATCCAGGACTCATCACCTGTAACGATGTCGTAAACACGCCGAGACGAGCCTGCTTCAAATTTGTTAAGCATATCACGGCACCATTCCACCCGGGCCTGCTTCTGAGCATCGGTGAGGTTGTGCGGCACCCAGCGTGATACTATCCTCCTCACGCGAAGATGGCTGTGTAGAATCTCGTGAACGCTTCCCGATCCAATCTTCAATATGTGTTGAATCTCCTGATATGTAATTCGCCTATTGTCTTGGATTAAATTTTTCACTGCTAGCACGTTTTCTTCGGTAACAGCCGTCAAAGGGCGACCGCTTCTTTCGTCATCCCCCAAAGTTGGTCGACCGCGCTTGAATTCGTTATACCAACGATACACGGTTGCCTTGGAAGGGCCTTCATCCATGAATGCCATTTGAAGTCTATCGTACGATTCATCCGGTTTCATACGGAAACAGTTCGAAGACTAAAGCGGACAAAACCATATGAATTAGTGTAGTGATTAGTGAATATTGACAGATAAAATGTAGTGATAAGTGCTGCTTATAAAGAACACACAAACTAAGTGTCTTGCCCTTAATAGAACCTAAGAAAAGTTATTGGACACATTCTTGGATTATAGTTTACATAGCAATTTAGGATAGAATTAAATTACTCATTAGCCTTAAGGCTAGATTGTAATAAAAATAAAGTATCACACAAATAAGTATACTTTATAGTAAATAAAAAAAAAAAAATAAAAAAAACCGGTTTCAGGCGACACTTGAAATCGTATAAAATCATAGCTCTAAAATGTTCCCGGCGCAGATCCATATTTCAGTGAGACACAATACTTTGAATTAACTCGCAAAAAATGTGGAGGGAAATTTTGAAATTGGAACTTACTTATTTTTACTTATAAATAATCATATTTTCGAAAAACATTATAACTGGCCAGTCTCCCATATATAAAAACTTTTTTTCGCAATACTTTCTGAGGGGCCTGGTATTTGGAACGAGAATCAAGTACTAAACATCCTCCTTCAATAAGTCTCCCGTTGAACCAGCCAACCTGTAGTATTTATTTTTTCTTAATTTTAATTTGATAGCTCCATCCAGCCAGTCAGTACGTACGTTCAGCGCGTTTTATTCATTTCTTAGTACATAATTCGTGCTTGTTCCAAATTCAAAATGTTTTTATTCTCTTGTGAGTAAAAGAGAGTTTTATTCACTGTTATCGATGAATAAAATGCCCTTTTTCGAGTGGCAATGGTAAAAAAATCTTTTCTCCCACTTGCTCGGAAATTGGTTCATTCAAAAAAAAAAAGAATACAACAAATAATAAAAAAAAAAAGAATACAACAAATGGATGCTGATAAGCAATAGTATGTCAACCTACACGGAAGCCATTTCGAGTAAATCGTGTTTCAAAATTACGGCGCCAATTTAATTAGTTTGTTCAAGAATTTGCTGCAAATATTGATGATATGCAGTCATTATATCATAATATAAGTTTAGATCAAATTTCTCCCATTAAACTTGTAAAATCTGTTATATTCATTACAAAAACCGTTAAATTTGATATTACAAAATGCGCCAGCAAACATTTTATCTGAATAAACATTTCAAGTCTTATAACACATTATTGATAAACTGAAAACAATTAATTTAAATTCAATTTGATTAATGTCAAGTACCTTAACCCTATATTGATAAACGTATTATTAAGATAAAAATTGTAATGTTAAGGTGTTATCAATAAAAGCCATGATTTCTTACAATATTAAAATATTTATTTACCTCTTAAAAACGGAACAAATTAGGGACCATCGAGCGTTATTGGCTATTCAATCTTCAAGATTTACTTTGAATACTTACCTACCTACATCATAATCAACATTATCTAAATTAAAACAGTATTTAAAAATCAAAATCAAACTACCCACAACAAAATAATCTCGTTTCGTTCGACTGGTTAGGGTATCAACGTTAACGGCGAGAACATCTCACATCTCCGTTTTTCCGATGACATCGTTGTATGGCTGAGTCGTTGGAACACCTGGGCGAAATGCTGCACAGCTTAAACGGAGCATCTCGGCGTGTCGGTCTTGGCATGAATCTGGACAAGACTAAAGTCATGTTCAATATGCATGTCATGCCGAGGCCAATATTCGTTGAAGGGTCGGCACTCGAAGTCGTAACGGAATACGTCTACCTAGTGCAGATAATTCAGCTTGGTAGACAAACTTCAAGAAAGAAGCCGACAGAAGGTTTTAGTTAGGCTGGGTAGTATTTGGCAAACTTCGCCGAGTCTTCTCGTCGCATATACCGCAAAGTTTGAAGACAAAGGTCTTAAACCAGTACGTCCAGCCTGTCATGACTTACGGTGCCGAGACGTGGACACTGACAGTTGGGCTGGTTCACAAATTGTGAGCTATGGAGCGAGCTATGCTTGGAGTTTCTTTGAAGGATAAAATCCGTAACCAGATTATCCGGAGGAGAACCGGATTGACCGACATATCTTGTAGGATCAGTAAGCTGAAGTGGCAGTGAGCTGGCCATGTCTGTCGAAGGGCTGATGGCCGCTGGAGCAGACTAGCCCTTGAGTGGAGACCGCGAATCGGCAAACGCAGCGTAGGGCGACCCCCACCAAGTGGACCAACGACCTGAAGAACGTGGCTGAACGTGACTTGTGGCGCAACTTGGGAGAGGCCTATGTCGAGCAGTGGACTGCGATAGGCTGAGTTGATGATGAATCAGACAACTCATTGGGCTCGGACTGAATAGTTGCTGTATGATGAATAATTTCAATAATCGACGAATCAGCTAGTGTTGTATTATCAGCCATAAATAGCAATCAACAGCAGCTAGAAACTCCAATAAATCCAGAGTATTCTCAAAGTCCAGATCTTGATCAGAAATATAAATATTCGGAAGGTATGTTTCCGCTGGCCGAACTTCTGGTAACCCCTCATTGAGACTGCTATTTGACGGAACCATACGCCTCTTTTCTTCAACATCGTGGCTAATAACCTCACACTGAAACTCCTCGTCAGAAGTAGGACGCGACGCATGGCTTTCCTCGTGAGGTATTAGGTACATGATCCGCAAACATGGCTTCTTGATCTTGGCGGTGGCATTCTGAAAATAATTATAAAAATAATACACAACTTGCAAAATGAGGGTATGTGCCAAAATGTAATAAGTTCGAGAACCTGAAGATTTGAGACAATGTCTGTCTACCCTGTTTGCGGATACTTACAGTCGTGAACCTGTTTGTTTTATTAATTCCCTCATTCCACGTTTTTCAAAAACGTTTCAAGTCATTTAACATACTATTGAAATAAACGAACGAACAAGTGAACGAGATTTTTTTGTAGCAATAACGTGTCAAGCTTTATAAAACTCTTACAAGCGCTAGTCAATAGTAGAATGTTTGTTAAGCAATAACCTGTTAATCAAAAATATTACATTTTGCTGAAATTAAGTAGTTAAGATAAGTAATATTACCACGGTTAGTATGTAAAACGTATTTAAATGTAATTTTAAACAGTATTCTGTCATAAAAAAGCGTTGTTTTAATAATTTTACCGGTAAAATGACCTCTAAACTTGTATAGCTAAAATCCTTATATTTATGTAATATTTGGACTTACCTTTGATGATATGGTATTCCCCAAGTCTTCTACTGCGTTTTCCATGTAGTATTCGTGGCTAGTAGTCTTGTGAGGCCCACTTTATACGTATAATTTTAATTAACTAAGGGCCAATGTTGTTTACACAGCCGAAAAAGGATAATACTAATTACGCAATAACCGATCATGTCCCATAACTTATTTTGACTTTAAACAGATGGCGCCTAGGGTCATCAAACAATGTTTCAAGTGCCTAAACATCTTATTGCAAAATGTCTTACCCTTCGAACTGATTTCGTGTCAACCTTTTTATACTCATTTTTGGTATAAAAACCATTCAATCAGGTTAAAACCCTATTGAAAAACGTTCTTTGTCAGCCAAAGAAGCGTACTGCATCATTAACTCAATTTTCGAATTTTTGTGGGTTGACACATTATTGCTTATCAGCATCCAAATAATAAAATCTTTTCTGTAAGCAACGAAATAACAGGCCAGTAATATCCAACACGACAATAATAGAAATAGCTAGACAGTTTTTATTAGAGTTCCGTACCCGAAGGGTGCCAAACCGGACCCTATTACTCTCGCTACGCTGTCCGTCCATCCGTCCATCCGTCCGTCCGTCTGTCTGTCACAGGGTTGTTTTTTAAATTATGCTACCGAGGTTTTTAAGTAAATACTAACATAAATTAGATGTTTTTAGGTACAAAATATTTATCATTATAAAGGTTGAAAGCCATGGAGTTGAAAGCGCATTTTTTTTTCAAAACTGAATATAGAACAAGAACCGCGCGCAGACGAATATAGTATAGTATAGTATAGTATAACGGGCTGGTTTCCGCAACTCCACGATCAAGCGTGTATTTTGCGTACGGGTGGGAACTTACTCGATCCACCCTAACTCCTCGAAAAAGGCCAGCAACGCCTTGGTGTTGCTGGTGATCTCTCTGAGGGTACCTGGGTTACCGAAGTACTTGGCCCTGTATGTGGCGACCTCAGGGCAGTCTAGAAGCACATGGGCTGCTGTCTCGTCTTCCACCATGCAGGCTCTGCACAGTGGGCTGTCCGTGACACCTATGACAAAAAGATGTTTGTTAAAGGACCCGTGGCCAGTAATAGCAGCTGTGACTGTACGCAGCTGTTGTTTTGACAATCGGAGGGCCTGTTTCGTAAACCGGCCGTCGATTGTGGGAAGTGCCTCCTTGGCCTGCCTGCACTCACCATGGTCTTTCCATAGTTTGTAGTGTTTGTCCTTGGTGCGTTTCCTTACCAAGTTGCGTAGGTATCCAAAGGGGAGTGGCACTATGGGTTCAGGTCCCACGACTACCATACTCGATCCCCTTCTGGCCAGTTCATCCGCTGCGTCATTGCCTCGGGAACTGCTGTGTCCTTTGATCCATTGAATGGTTATGTTATTGAGATTACCTACCTGGTTGAGGTTTTGCTGGCACTCGTGTATCAGCCCCGAGTTTACCGTATGGCTGCTTAGTGCTTGTAGTACGGACATGCTGTCCGAGAGTATACGAATTGAGTGGTCTTTAACCTTCCTGGCTAAAATCGCCGAAGCTGCCAGGGAAATGCCCATGCACTCGGCCTGGAACACCGTGTTATGGACCCCCAATGGTGTGGCTATGTGTATATTGAGGTCTTCCGAGAAGATCCCGGCACCCGTACCTGTGCCTGTTTTGGATCCATCCGTGAAGATTCGCACCTCTGCAGGGCACAGCCCTTCGCATCGGTGATCCTCATACAGCTGGATTTTGTACTTCTTGTCGAAAATAAATTGCTTGGGAATCCGGTCGTTAATGGATTTCAACAGAGGGAATTCATTGCTGAGTTCCTCTATCAACGCGGTGTGTTGTGTACTACTCTTACTCCATAGATTTAGTGTTTTTAGACGTACTGCCGCCATCGCTGCCTCCTGTTGTATAAAAAGGTGGAGCGGTGGAATTCCCAGCATGGCTTCAAGTGCTGCAGTCGGGGTAGTCCTCATGCAGCCTGTAATCGCCACACAGGCAAGTCTTTGCATACGCTGTAATTTGTTTGAAGCTGTAATCAGCTTGGTTCTAGGCCACCAAACAACGGCCCCATAGGCAATCATGGGGCGGATTACCGCGCTGTATAGCCATAGTATAATTTTAGGGGATAGGCCCCACTTCTTACCTATCATTTTCCTGCATTGCCAGAAGGTGATGCAGGCCCTGTTTAGTTTGTTTTCTAGGTGATTACTCCAACTTAGCTTACTGTCTAAAATGACACCGAGGTACTTAACTTCGTTGGCCAGCTGGAGTTCAGTACTGAACAGTTTGGGTAAGCAATAGGGTCCTAATGCTCGCTTTTGGGTGAACATGACTAACTCAGTTTTGGTGGGATTCACTGAAAGATCAAATTCTCTGCACCAGCGTTCTACAATACGAAGCGCTTGTTGGGTGAGGTTGCAGATGGTCCCAGTCACCTTACCCGATACGAGGATGGCGAGGTCATCTGCATATCCTATTGTGTAGTAGTGGTTGTCGTTGAGTTTGGTAATGAGATCATTAATTACCAGATTCCACAGAAGGGGAGACAGCACCCCTCCCTGGGGGCAGCCTCTAGCTATCATGGCCATCTGTTGCTCTCCTTCAAGACGAACCACCCGTTTACTTAACATGTTTGCAATCCAGTCAGTTAGTACCTGCTCCACTCCGTGCTTGGAGAGGGCTGTTCTTATGCTGGAGAAGTTTGTTTTGTCGAATGCTCCTTCGATGTCTATAAAAGTTCCCAGGCAAGTACCTTTGTTGTGTATCGCTCTCTCTATCTGACTAACCACCAGATGGAGAGCAGATTCTGTGGACTTACCTGAGCTGTATGCGTGTTGGTTGCCGTGCAGTGGTATAGTTTTAAGCGCGCCGTCCCTCAGCTCCCTTTCGCAGAGCCTCTCCAAGGTCTTTAGCAAAAAGGAGGTCAGACTGATTGGTCGGTGGGATTTGGCGTTTGTGTAATCGCCCTTACCTGGCTTTGGGATGAATATAACTTTCACTTCCCTCCATCCTTTGGGAACGTATCTATAGGCCAGGCACGCTCTCATTAGGGGCACCAGTCTTCTGGCAACGGACGTTCCACCCCACTGTAGTAGGGCAGGGAACACTCCGTCCGGGCCCGCTGCTTTGAAAGGATGGAAGCTCCGGATGGCCCATTGGAGTTTTTCCAAAGTTACCATCTTATGCGCGCAGAGCCAGTCGCCATCCGATGGTGTTTGAGGTACATCTTGCCAATCAATTGCATGAGTAAATACGCACCCTGGGAAGTGAGTTTCAATGAGGACGCGTCTTACTTCTTCTGGTGATGTTGTCAGCGTGTTGTCAGGCTTGCGGAGAGTGTCAGGCACAGATGAACTCTGTTGCGCCAGAACCTTCCTTACCCTGTTGGCTTGTTGGCAGGATTCAATGTTACCACAGAATTTACGCCATCCCATGGTACTCCTGAATCTGATGCATTTTTTGTAGCTGAGTTTGGCTGCGTAGTAGACATCCCAGTCTTCGTCCGCACAAGTATTCATGGCTCTGTTCAGAGCTCTTCTAACCTTTACACGTTTGCGCTCCAGCTCCGCGCCCCACCAGGGCTGTTTGCCCGGTGTTTTGGGCGGGATGGTCTCCGGGCAGGCAGTGTGGTAGCTGCTTATCATTGATTCCGTGAGGTGACTTACTTGCTCATCGATATGTGTCGTGTGCACGAAAGTCAGCGAATCGTTTAATGGTGCAAGTCTAGATTCAAGTGTGCACGAGTAAGTAGTTTTGTCCGTATTGCGTGGATTCCGACGAGGTTTTGTTGGTGTTATACAGACCTGGATGTCAAAGCGGATCCACCTATGATCGGAGCATGAGGCCTCCTTGGAGACCTGCCACCCCGTGGTGATTTCCGCTGCATCCTCTGATGCCAGAGTGAGGTCTATGATTGTGCGGCTACGCCTGGTTACAAAAGTTGGTTCAGAACCAGTGTTTAGTAAGGATAGGTTAGTAGTAAAAAGATAGTCAACTAAAGCTGTACCTCTATCGTTTTGCGTTTCCATGCCCCATAAAGGGTGATGAGCGTTGGCGTCGGCCCCAATTACAACCTCCATCCCGGTTCTCTCGCAATGGTTTACAAGGCGGATGAGGTCGTAAGGGGGTGGCTCCTCCCCCTCAGGCATGTAGACCGAGGCGAAGGTGATCCCCACCTCCCTGGCGTCACGCTGTATGAGCAACCTTATGGCAGACAGATCTCTGCAACAGAAATCCGTTAAAAGCTGTGCTTTGATATTACCTGTGACAAAGATGCACGACCTAGGGTGATCGTGATCTGTAGTGACTAAGATCTTACCTCCGAGATTGGATAGTCCCTGTATATGGCCAGCCCTGATCCACGGCTCTTGAATCAAGGCAATGGCCGTGTGTTGAACCTCCAACCACTTGCGCAACTGAGCCGTCGCGGCTTGGCTGTGGTGGAGGTTTGCCTGGACTACCCTACAGGCCGACAAAAGGGACGCCATCACTGGTCGTAGCCTCCTTGTCTCCCCCAAGGTGTAGCCCGGCTAACAAGTCGCCAGTCTCGAAGTCGTCCCCCTCCAGGTCCGAAGCCGAAGACAAATTGATGTCAGGCTCCTCCCCCGAAGATGGGACGGCGTCCGAGATGACGACAGATGGGCCGGCTGACTCTGCTGCAGCAGGTTCAGCCACGGCCGTTGCCAGGGTGTTTGATGGGGGAGCAATCTCCCCTGCTGGTGCAGCTGGCAGCTGCAGCTCTTTGCGGATGGTTTCCGTGGCCGGGTCCCATCCCTGAGGGACGTCGGTAAATTTGCCTTTCGGACCCTGGTATTTAACGTAAACCGCCCCTAAACCCATTGAGAGACGGCGTCCGGTCTTCATCAGGGTCGGAATTTGGTCCTCAGGGACTCCGACCACCACGAACCACGCCGCGGTCTGTTTCACTGCCTGTAGAAGCACCCACTTCTCGATGCCAAGCGAGGGGTTCTGGTAGGCGAGGGTGCGACCAATATTGGCTGCCTCCTCGAAAACCCCCTGCTCATCTGGAATCAGGATGCCGCAGCGAACACGTTTGATGAGCTCTGACTGGCTCTTGACGACTAGCGAGACGTTAGCCGGGTGAGCCAAGCCAGAGACCGTGTTCTTCAGCCATGTTAGGGTGTGGTCATTCTCACACCATAGTTTTATTACACCCTCCGTATACACCGGCTTCGCGATGAAGTTGGGCCTGGGTCTGTCTTGCATAGGGGACAAGGCCTCGCCGATAATCTGCTTCTGGATAGCAGCGAGTACCTGGTCCGATGTGTCTTTGTCAAGCTGTCCCGTGCGGTCGCAGATCGCAACGCACAGGGGTGTGCTGGCAGCTTGAGCATAGCGCGCAGACGAATTGGCGTGAATGAAAATTAGATACTGTTGAATTAATTAGTGTATTGTTTCCTCGCAAATGAGAGAAAAGTTCTATACAAGTCTCGGCCAAAATAGCAATTAATGGCCTCGTTTAGTTAAAAAGGACTCGGCTGGCGCCTCATCCTTTTAAAATGACTTGGGATGTAAAATATTACTCGGCTGTCAATTGCTTTATTTCAGGCCTCGACAGTAATTGTACTATTCTCGTGGTGACCTACAAAAGCAGCACCTCATAATAGAGCTGTGAAAAATTATGAATACCTATGTATGTCACTTGAATTTCATACACTTGACCTATATGAATATGAAACGCTAATTTCTTATAAAAAGTTTGACAAATTAGCGTTTCGAATCAAAATGTCACTTAATTACTTATCCTCTGCAGTTTACAACGAATTGCCTTTTCTATAGATAGTGATGTGTTTGCTGTGTTTACGCTATAGAAATAGATAGAGTAGGCAGAATAAATAAATAATAAATATAATAAATATTTTTGGTACATTTTTACACAGCACCATTCAGTCCCAAACTAAGCAGAGCTTGTGCTATTTGTACTAGACAATGGATATAATAATTATATACTTTTTTTTTTTGTGAATACATACTTATAATACATAAGAAACACCCAGACCAACACAAACACTTATGTTCATCACACAAATATTTATGTCCTGTGGGAAACGAACCCACGACCTCGTGATCAGCAGTCCGACCCTCGAACCACTAACCACAGACGTCAAAAAAGGCCCAGACTAAAATAATAAGATAGACGGAGCGCGTAGAACTAGCAAATGAAGCCATAAAAAGGAATACAAAATTACAAACAAATAAGATTTACGCTCCCGATCGCGGCTCCCGAACACTGTGGCCGGGAGAATATGTACATCTTTGCCATTTTGTATTCTTTTTTCTGGCTTCATTCACTAGTTCGAAGCTCTCCGTCTATCTTATACTTTTGGTCTGATATTAAAGGCGTCCATTTTTGACAGTTGAAGTTTGAAGGGCGAATATTTTATGAGTTTATATAACTCAAAAATTATTATCACATCACCTTCTCATACTCAAATCCGCCAACCTAGTAGTTCACTAACTGGCATAGGCCTCTCCTCGCTTGCGCTAAAATAATAAGGGTCTGTCACACACATCTTGATAAGTGCCGATATCTGGCAGATAATTTCATACGTCTTGTTCTATTTTCGAATTTATCTAGCAATAAGTGCCTATCAGGAGGTGGTCAAACTTCCCTAAGACGAACTTCTTTATACAGTCTGCTTCTTTGTGTTGCCTTGTCTTTGCGTCTTTTGCTACGTATTTCTCCCTATTTTTTAAAATTGAAATCATTTCCAGCATATACCATATCTCTCCAGCTCCTGCCGGTACACAATCTAACTGCGTTAATACTAAAAGCTTAAAGTTAATCTCGCCAGACTTATCCGCTTCCCAATTCCGGATATAAACCGTTATAATGCTTAGATTAGCAGTATACTCACGCTATCCGGTTTTACTTAGCGCTCGTTTTTAAAGCAAAGTAGAGGTTTTAGTAGGGTTAAAATAAAATCACTAAGCACTATTGGAAAAAACACGCGGCTCTTCGGATAAGACCAAACTTTTATGTTTAATCACAGACCAGTTAGCTTCTAGACGCCTATTAGCCGGATACCCCCGGTCAAAAAGCATATGCAGTAGCACTGCATATCTTACGCCCAGCCACCAATCGGGACGTCACTCCGTCAGCGAGCGGCACCAATCATATCACCGAACATTTGAGCCGACCAATCATAACGTGCCGTCCGCCCCCCGGTCCCCGCCAACATTTTACGACTGTGTTCTCATGCAAAACTTTGTTTATGTGGCGTCTTGAGGCTTACTGGTCTGTGTGTTTATAAACGATTGAATTTGAATTTAATGTTTTATGTCAAATGGAACGCCTGCAGGCACTTCAGAACAAGACTTTATGATAAAAATTTTGCTTGGATGGTACATAACTTTCAATTCTTTATAGTATAACCATAGAAATCTAAATTATATAAGATAATAGAAGTGACAAAGGCGCTTAAAAGCGCCACGTAGAGGTGTCTCGTAAAACACCAGTGCGCGCACCATTTACTTGATCATCAGTACTGTTTTGATGATCAACATCAGTGTTGTTTTGGACGCAGAGTCACTAAAATTGTATTTTGCAGCTCATCTAACAACGGATTTCTTTTTAACAACAACATAACATAACATCACGCCTGTATTTCCCCGAAGGGGTAGGCAGAGGTGTATAGTACACCCACATTTCGCCAGTTATGTTGTAAGTCCCATGTAATAAGGGAATAATAGTAATAGTAATAGTTCCATGTATTTCTTTTTAGGCTTAATTTATTTTGCATTGAATACTAGAAACATGGTGGGCGTTATTGCTTATTTATATGTTGGTAGCAGCAAACCGGCGACACGCGTTCCAGTATTAAAAGTCATAGATAACATTTCTATTACCTTATTATTAAGATTTCTATGAGTAGAACCAAAGTGATAGGTCTAGTCTCTTTGGTCTAGTAGTTGCAAGCGTGACTGCTGAGCGTGACCGTTTGATTCCCGGGTCAGGCAGTGTAATTGGGTTTTTTCATGAGGAAATTCTCAGTAGCAGCCCGAAGTCTGGATTTGTGCCCGTTATTGTCATTAGGCTCACCCCCTATTACAAGAGACTTATTACATAACTGGCAAAATGTGGGTGTACTATACATCACTGCCTACCACTTTCGGGGAATACAGAAAAGACGTTAAGTAGGTTTTTTATTTACAAAATTATAGATTTCGTATTAGTAAAGTGAGCTAATTTAGTGAGCATAATTCTTATTCAAGAAAATTAAAAATTGCTTCGTCACAAATTTGAACCCAACGCTTGGCAAGAAAAATGAAGTTAGAAGCACGCCACCTAGCTAATACTATTATTATAACTCTATTAATAAATTGCAATCGCCGTTCGACCGAGAAAACCTTAACTTTTAGTTGGTTAGATGCAAATCCCCACTATAAATTGGCGAAGCGCGGACGGATTCGAAGCATTAATTTGTGGTAAATCGCGTGGAAAATGGAAATTTTGTGCAGCCTCCGGCATCCGAGGTTAGACAAACTTACATTTTCCTTCAGCACAACCCTGAGATCATAAACATACACACAACTTCCAACCTTTTAGCCTTCGCATTAAGGTGATGTTTTGAGGTGTAAAGTGTTTTTTGATGGCAAATAGGTACCTAAAAAGCAAGGCCGCGTAAGACGTGATGAGAATATGCGCTACGTTTTTAATGAAGACCGCGGATTTTATTTAAAAATATGTGACGTAAACAAGTTTATAAAATTAAAAGTTAAAGAGTTTTGAATTGTGTGAAAGTTCATCAACTAGTTTAATTACCTTCACGCCGTTTACTTTGTAAAGTAAGCAGAATATAAAACTTTTTAACAAAAAATTGAACTGACGAAAACAGAAACTGAAAAACGAAAAATAACTAATTATGAGTCGGCGCCAAACGAACTTTTAACAAGCAAAGTGCATGCAAGTTGCAAGTGGCCGAGCGGAGAACGCATTTTTAGAAAGTAATTGTTTATCGTTGAAAATTTCACGTTGTATTTGATGTGACGTTGTTTTTATTATTTATTTAAAGTAATTTAATGATCTTCGTTGATTGGTTGTTTGGAGCCGACTCATAATTAGTTATTTTTCGCTTTTCAGTTTCTGTTTTCGTCGGTTCAATTTTTTGTTAAAAAGTTTAATTTTTAATTTTTTTGTGGTTAAAATCTAACTCCAGGTCTCCATTATGTCGTAGTGTCTAGAACTATATGTATGTGTGTCAAGTTTCAACAGAATCAGTTAACAGGTAAGAATTCAGTGGGTGAACAAACACTCATCCCTTGTTTTACTACCCTTAGGGGTGGATTTTGATTTTGAAATGTAAATGGAACCAACTTCGAGATATACCCTATCCATTAAAAAAAGAATCATCAAAATCGGACCACTCTGTAAAAAGTTATGCGTGGGCATACATAAAAAAAAATATATATGTATACGCGTCGAATTGAGAACTTCCTCCTTTTTTTCGTCGGTTAAAAATTAAAAGAATCCCTGCGTTTAATGAGTGTTTTTATATAAATATGTACGCATGTAGTTGGTATTATAAGCAAATCATCCTTTCATATTCTTTAGGATGAGCTACCTCTCGAGCTTATGATGGCCACCAGTCATAAAAAAATACGTTAATTGCATAAACATAGGCACAAGAAATTTAACTCTTGACTTCCAAACTAAGTAGAACTAGACAGTAGGCTAGTAGTAGATCTATGACTATAATAGTATATTATTATATACATTTAGTATTTATTGTATGCACAGACCAATAAGCCTCTAGACGCCTATTAGCCGGATACCCCCGGTCACAAAGCATATGCAGCACTGCATATCTTACGCCTAGCCACCAATCGGGACGTCACTCCGTCAGCGAGCGGCACCAATCATATCACCGAACATTTGAGCCGCCCAATCATAACGCGCCGTCCGCCCCCCGGTCACCGCCAACATTTTACGACTGTGTTCACATGCAAAACTTTGTTTATGCGGCGTCTTGAGGCTTACTGGTCTGTGATTGTATGTTACTTGGACGAATAAAAAAGGCGGACGGAATCTTGCTAAACAAAGACTGAAGCACTTAATTTTTTCCTAAACCCACTATAATTTCGAAAGCATTTTTACTCACAGGATTTATATTGTTATTTTATTTGTGACACTACATCAATGACTACCGTCACACTAGATTTTTTGAGTAAACGCGGCTGTATGGCACACTATGTATGTATATGTGTGCGTACTTTTAAGCGGGACGGCGTCTATGGGGTGTATGGTCGATGTAATCAGCAGAATGGGGAATGGGAATGGGGGAATATCCCCCAAGCTACTTGGGGGAGGCCAATGTCCAGCAGTGGAAGTTTTTTGGCTGAAGTGATGATGATGATGAATCAGCAGAAACAGACGCGTTACAAAATTTTAATATTAATAATATTTATATTAATATAATATTTATATAATTTATTTTTTATTATTAATATTGTAGGTCATAGCCAGTAGAAAACTATTAGTTTTAGAATTAAAGCTAACCAACCTACCGTAAAAATGGATAATTTCACCACTAACGTCGCAGGAACCTTTATAAATACCACGCCTGTTCTAATTCAGAGGCTTATTATCATTTTATCCGTGTCCACAATCAAAATTCACGTCTCACTGCCCTTGAGTGACGTGCGGCTAACGACCGACAGTTGCGACATTCAGGCTGTGGACACGGTGCTAGCGGACAGCGGGGTTCAATGTCCCTTTTTTAAGAGAAAGCGGAAACTTTCATCACTTTGCGTTTCAAATAATAATAGGACTGTAAAAACGCCATCTTGTATCACATTGCTTGTCAACCACAATTAACTTTAGTAATTACTACGTTAATTATAATATAAATAAATAATAACTTTATTTCCAAAAATTGATTCACAATGTTGTATACATAAATGAGCTAGATAATTTTATGACTAACATATTTAAAAAACAGCTTCCACTGCCGAACTAGGTCAAAAACCTGTATTTCAGCACAAATGTAATTTATTTGTTTTTGAGAGATTAATACTAAATTTAATTTCAAATAAACTTTGTTTGATTTAAAATATGGCAAAGAAGATGGTACATTTAAATTTTAGGTACAGCAAAGCGTTACCTACTGTTTTTTTTTTACTACAATTTATTTATAACTCATCCTCAATATAAAATGCTTTTAACAGTTCACTCCAGTTCTTGCATCCAGTTTTTAACTAGAAAGTTAACATCATTGAACTACTTTATTAATGACTGACTAGCTGACAGACAGCAAACAGCCCAAACCGTTTGGTCTAGACATTTGAAGTTTTGCAGTTGTACGGAGATTTTTAAGAGGAAAAGCGGGCGGAAAGACATTTGTAGAATAGGTTTTTAACAGATCTACATTGCTGGCGTGCCGTGCCCAAACAACCGAGATGGAACGCGAGAGGACAACTGAGCCCTTAAGCTTGCTTAATAGCTTAAGTTGAATGATTATCCATTCAACTTTTGACGATCATATTTACCATTTATTTGAAACCAATGCAAAAATAACAAAAAAAAAAAAAAAAAGATTTTCAATATTATGTGTAACGGGTACACAAAAAAAATCCCCTAGAAAGTGAGTCACGTCGCAAACTAACTGCCTTCGGTCACGCGTTTGGTTCCCGGTTGAGTCACTCTTTAATCGGTGTGGGCGACTGGGTTAATGGTAATTTCGCTTGCATTTTTATTATACTGTCTTGTGACTTAAGATTATTTTCGTACTGGTCGGTTGATAGAGTTTTTAAACTTTCGCGAATTTCACTTATATTGAACTAAGTTTACGGGACTTGTCGCGCACAATGAAATCAAAATATAACAAACATTTTGACTAACCTTGACGTTTCGGTCAAGTTGCATTGGCCGTGGTCACGAGCAGACTGAAGTATGTGGGTGTCATCGTCTTGAGCGGCGGGTGTTTTCTCGAACTACCCGCGGTTGGTTTTTCGTAACGTCGCTGTCCGTAACAAGATATGCTGAATCACGACACACATGCTGACAGTTTCGGCGGACATACATGTAGACACACTACGATGCGAACACTTCTCGATTACCGGATTCCAAGAGGAGGACAACCTATACCTTCCCGATTGAAATTTTTATATTTCTTTATCTCAATCGCTTCTCGTACAATTCTGGGATAGTAATGCCGATCAGTGGAGAGGATTTTCGGGTCGTGTAGCTCAATCTAATGGTTTGGTCCTGAATCGAGCAAATGTTCGGCTATAAAAATTTTTTATAAAATTTAAATCGGGAAGATGGATATAGGTTGTCCTCCTCTTGGAATCCGGTAATCGAGAAGTGTTCGCGTCGTTGTATGTCTACATGTATGTCCGCCGAAACTGTCAGCATTGTGTGTCGTGATTCAGCATATCTTGTTACGGACAGCGACGTTACGAAAAACCAACCGCGGGTAGTTCTCTGACTATTCCATATCATTTTCAGTAGCTGCGAATGAAAGCTGAAAGCTGATGCTTATACGCGCTCTGGTTTTGAACAGGTGAAATGTTTACAGGACGTAGTTATATTGCTTTATATTGAACACAAATCTACGAAATAGGTTTTTTTTTACCTTCATTAAATATAAAAATAAAACATAGTGATGTTTTATTTTTAAATTTATTATGTTTTTGTATTTATTTTTTTATGTTTTTGTTTTTTTATAGGTACACTTTGCTCGGGAATATACGCAACGTTTTTCATTAAATCCTCATTAGGATCACGGATTTTTATTTTGATGAATATTTACTTAGAGTTAATGCATGCGTCAATAAAAATATGCATGTATGTAGGGTGTAGGTAGATATGCATCCGATTCTACAGTCAGAAAAAAACTAAATTTATCGATTCCGGATTCGCGGGATTTTTAGGATGGATACAAAAGTGCTTTCCATGTTGGCCAACACATGAAAGTAAGTAAATATACATACGATTCTATAATCGGAACACTAAAGTTGTCGATTACGGAATTCTGAATGTTTTCGACACAAAAGTGCTTTCCATAATAGCCAACACCTCAACTTTAGGTAAATATGCATCCGATTATCCGATCGCTGGTGATTAGTGAATTCAGTGTGAGATAGAACAATGACATCTAAAGTAGAACCAGCATAAATGGTGCGCTCTAACCAGCATAAATTTAGCTCATGAAATGGTCATAATTATTCTGTTTTCCATAATTATAAAAAAAACGTATTATGTACGTGTATATACTGTATTATGTAACAAAAACCCTGTTGTTCCTGTGAGCTATGTTATCAGAATCGATTTTCATACTCATTTGGAAAAAGTCTTCAATAAAAATAATCAAATTAAATATTAATTAATTATTAATTGTAGATTGTTAAGTGATTACCTCTGTAATTCTGCATAAAGCGTTGACGCGAAGCCAGAGCGAGATAGCAAGTTCTGCCAAACGCGTGCCGCACTGAAAAAAAAAACATCAATTTTTCGGTAATATTCCCCGCTTTGGTCAGTAAAAATAGAGCTTATTGTCCAAAGAAGTAAAACTAACTGAAAAAACAGTGAAAATAACTAAAAAAACAGTGAAAATAAAGTCAGTAATCATTTATTTTAACATAAAAATAAGTTACCTGAACCGTTTTTTTTACTGTACATGAACAGTAAAAAGTCTCGTTTTATTTTTTTCAGTGCTCAGGGCGCAGGTACATACACCACACTGTAGTACACAATATGTACAGAAGGTTGTGAACTCGTCACGTGTCATCATTACTAAATACTTCATTTTTTTAATTTAAATTTTCATAAATTTTTGACCTATATGTATATACGTCCCTACAAGGAAGAACAGGGTGTTTGTTACATAATGTATATCGATACTGAAACCTGGAAAAGTATTAAACGGGGAAAGAAGGAAGTATAAAAGGGCAAGCGTTCTCATGGTTGTGAAAATTAAGGATTCGTTTCCGACCAAACATTCGAAAATACGTGGACGGTGTTCATTTGAACGTCGAACGTCTGTGAAGAACATTCGTGCTCGTTTACAAGCTTTGTAATATTCGGTTCAACAAACCCGCTGCTAAAATTTCAAAACAATTGTTTTAACTCAATTCTTAGTTTTTGGTTAGTAACTACGCTGGCGTGGCCAGGTGTGTAGCCCTGACATCGTAGCATTAGCTACGCCGTACCTTCATTAATAAAATAGTCGACTCAGCCTTTCCGTTGGAGTGCACTCCTCGCAAGTTTCGCCAGAACTCGGCTCTTCTCTTGTAGGTAACCATCAAAAGTAATTTACAAATGAAAATTTTCCTTAGAATTTTTTGTATCAAATTGTTATAAGACTATACTTAATGACTGACATTAGGTATGACATACTTAAAAAAACCCGGCCAAGTGTGAGTCGGACTCACGCAGTAAGGGTTTCCTACCACCCATCGACCTGATACCCCATAGAAACTGATTTAATTTACGAAAGATTATCAAAAGACATCAACGAGCGTACGCGAAATTTGAATTTTTGCATCTTTTTCTTCCGTAGGTACCACCATATAGGTCTATGTTTGTCCTGTTTTTAGTATTTGTTGCTAAATTATATAGTACGCACTATAATCCGACCAAGTTTGACGCTGGTGTGTATTACCGTTTTGAAGATAGAGCAGGAACAAAAACGTTAAAAAAAACTGTGTTTCGAGGTTTCTTGTATGAGGACCCCCTTTGGTTTTAGACTTTTTTTTATTTTTAGTATTTGTCGTGATACACCTTATAGCAATACATGTTCTGTGAAAATTTCAACTGGTTATCTATTACCGTTACAAAGATACAGCCTTTGACAGACAGACGGACGTACGGATGGACGGACGGACGGACGTAGCAAGAGTAATAGGGTCCCGTTTGGCACCCTTCGGGTACGGAACCCTAAAAATGAGATTTGTTTCGGCTTTCAGTTTTCATTTCCACATGTTACAGTCGAAACGGTAAAAAAAGGAATTTAACAAATAAATAAATGTTAATAAATTTTTTAAATGAATCCTAATCATACATTTCTGTTTCTGTTCCTTGGGGATTGTTTGCTTTTATTATGTAACAATGGTAATATTATATTATTAAGACTATTATTATTATTATACTATGATGATGATTACGACTATTATGTTTTTTATGTTCAATTTTATCCAATTAAGCTATAATTTTAATATTAATTACTTTCAATAAAAATGTTTCATCTCACATGTAATTAACTGGAAGAGGTACTCTCTAAAAAAAAAATGTACGCCGTAACTTAGATAGATAGTTAAATAGAATATACATTATTGTACACCATGAAAATAGTAGTGAACAGGAACAACGTATAAATTACGGGTACATGGGCGGTCCTATCGCTAAAAGCGATATCTTCCAGACAACCTTTAGATGGACAAAGAAGACGTAAGATCTAGATAATGGGGGCAGTCCGTGGCGTACTACTGCATGTTAATAAAATAAAACAAATAAATAGTACAAAATATATTACACATATAGGTATCATAAATATATATAATATATTATATAAATAATCCTACAATTTAGAATAGAGATTGGATACATAGGCAATGTCTTAATAAATTACAATCTATTTGGAAAGGTTCTTTAACTAATTTTTTTAATGAAAATAGTGACTGAGCTCGCCGTATAAACACAGGTAACTCATTCCACAGACGCACAGCCTGAACAGTAAAAGATTTATCATAAAATTTTGTAGAATGCATTGGCATCAGAAGCCTCAAGTACTAACTTACTGTAAAACATGCAGGTCATAATTATTTTATTAATAACACCTTACATTACAATCTAAATTTTGTGCTGTATAGGTACTCATGTTTTATAAATAAATTATCTTTATCTTTATAACAGACTGTAACACCTATACCTAATTTAGGTCTGATTAGTCAAACCCCGATTTCATCAAATTAAGTCTCGGCGTTTGACAGTCCAAGTTCCTCTTTTCTAGGATTAGACAAAAAATCGTTAGTCCTTTACACACAATTGACTTGGACTTTGACTAAGACTTCTTGTCAGACCTGAGGATGACTAGTCAAACTTAAGAATGACGAAGCTTTGGTTTTGACTATAATAGATACTACATCTATTTAATTTCTACAACATGGTTTCTATGAGACAGACGTCTTCCTTTGAATCGAAATGAGAATTGATAAATAAAATTATGTGCAACATAATGGTCAAAGGCATTATTCCTGTACGTCTTCTAACATAGCGTGTGTGTAGCTTGAGACGTTGTTGCAAAGGGGTATCAATTTAACACATGAGCCAATTTATTGGTTTATGTTGGTATAAACTTGTCAAGATGGTTATGCAACATACTGCACTATAAAAACTTATTTTCCTATTGTAAATAGTTGACATGAGAATTCTGTGAAATAGGCATTTAAAAATTCATATAAAGGTCATAATTGCGTGATTTTACGAAGATCTATGGCAGTCTATGGGTAGTCAAAATCGCCATAGTCAGATAACTGGACTAACCTTAAGATATCGGTGCTACCCAGTTACTGGGTTACGAATGTCTGATGGCAGTCACTCTGTGTAAAATACTGATTTTCAGCCGCATCATAGACTTGAAGCCGCTCGGAAAAGGCTCAAAGGAGAAAGAAATTGCTTAAAAATTCATAATTGCGTAAAAACGTAATTAAACTTTAACTTTTTTTCTACTTTTACAGGCTTGGATAGATTTATGTTTTGCTCAAAAACTTAGTGAGGTCTTTTATGTTTTTTGTTTTGTTTTATTGCTCATTGATAGAACTAGCCTTTTCTCTTTTTGGTGAGCGTAGATTTACCCTGCCAGCTAGAAGTAAATTAAACCCCTTAATAATGGGTATCAATTCAATTCAATTAATTTATTAACAAGATTTTTAACACACTTTTTTATTATTAGGTCGACCTGTATTTAATTAACTATGTAATGCAATCTAAGGTAACTAATTTAACCATCTTCCAAGGGTCGTAGCGTGATGAAAATTGGAAGCTATATGTAGTTTTGATGACAATACAATAATATGGTACTGTCAAACTGATCTGATGATGGAGCCGGAAGATATGAACTGGAACTTCATGATGGAAAATCGTATCATAGCTGTTTTGGATTTCTTAGAAAAGTCTTGTAATGAACTTTGACCACGATTAGGTTTCAAGGTCTGATGATGAAGTCGGAAGATAGGTACTGGCATTCCATGATGGAATATCGTATCATAGTCGTGTTTGCACTTGTGAGAAAGGCCACGTAATGTTTTACGTGCGTTTATAAAAGCGTGTTTTTCTAGTGTTTTTTAAACTATTAATATTATTTTATTGCGATATATGGGTTACATTATTGGTGTTATAGATTAAACATGAATTCAGTTCATCACCATTTCAGCCGAATGACGTCCACTGCTGGACATAGGCCTCCCCCAAGAGGGGGGGGATATAACATAATCACCACGCTTGGCAGGCGGGTTGGCGATCGCAGTTGGAGAACGCTGCTGCCCATCCTCTGGTGAATCCCTTAGTCGCCTTTTACGACACCCATCAGAAGAGAAAGGTGGTGCAATTTTTCTGTCTGTCTGTAATGTCCGGCACCAGACGAAACACATGAATTAGTAACTCCATATTCAGCCTTACGGCAATGCAAATTAATAATTATAAACAATGCTAAATATCAAAATGAAAACATTGATACGTGAGATATGTGTGAGGGCAAGTGTCGGGAAACTCTTCAAGGAATAATCCTTTTTCGGTTTAAAGATTTAATAATTTCAATTTACAAATTGTGTAAAGAATTTTAAGATAATGCAAATGAATATAGTTAATTATAATGTATGTCCGTTCCCACCGATGTTAGGATAGAAAAGGCGCCGACAATGCTAGGTGACGTTGGAAGCGCGGTGTTGAAATACGATCGGTCACGTTTGTCGGCATGGTGTGCTGAGCTTGCTGGTTCGCCTCGTAACACCTCCCCTGCCAGATGAGCAACTATTTGGTGACCTTGACGCCAAAAGTTGCGGCTCTTCTTTCCTCTTCTGAACTCGGTATTAGTTCGAGTAGTATTAATTTTCACTCGACGCCGACGAATGATAGATATGATGCTCAGTGCACCTGTACCGAATAGTATGAGTAGGTATGTAAAATAATAGTGATTTCATTCCGATTGAGAGTGTGACCGATGATTCTTGAATCAGATCTGTAGTCGTCTTGTAATGGTTGCTCAGCCAATATGTATAATTATGTAATGATGGTTGTCTAATTCAATCAGAGCCTCCTTGGTCAGAGAGATAGGCGTGGTTTTGCACGTTACATCTATCCCCTGAGATTGTATGAGTTTTAGAATACAGTTTGGTCTTGATGCAATCTGGTAGTTAGTACACGATCTTCTGCTCGCATATGTGCCAAGAGTTGATCTTCGGGCATTCAGCCTCTATGTACATAAATTCCTGAGAATTGGATACTATATAAGGTACAGTTGGTACTATAATTTCGCAATTTTTATTCGGAGTATAATAATAATTTTAATCAGTGCTAAATGTAATAGGAAACTTTATGACTATACAACTGTGGATTCGGTAAAAAAAAATGAAACAAGGCTGAGAAATAATTTCTTATCTCTATGCTACGTCAACTATTTGGTCAGATCTATGAATGCTTTTTAAAATATTTAACTGAAAGTAGGAAATGATGAATTGATTTGTTTCTACTAAAAACTTGAACGTTTTCTATTCTATTAGTCTCACTCAGAAGTTCTTGTACATTTTCGGTTAATATCACGAAAAGTTGCACAAGATGAGCGTAATGAACAATTCGCTCGTTATCATTAATAGTCATGATATTCATGACATAAGAAAGAGCTTTTCCTAATTTTAACTGATGTATGGAAATATTAAATATTGCAGATTACCTAATCCTGCTGTATTGTCGTTTCTCTATATAAAGTTATATGCTTGTTAAATAATTATGACAAAATTTGATAAAATTTATAAGCATTTTCAAATTTCAGAGCATTTCGTTGTCTAAATTACCAGAAATACGTTTGATAATTTTATTGTGTCTATTGGACTGATCAGACCTCTTTTAATTCTGATTGGCTTAAATATATCTAACTGCAATAAAACCTAATCTAACTATGCATAATGTAAATGCTTAGTTTGGTAGTTAACGAGAGCGCTGTCCCTATGTGATAAAGTGGTAATTTATATGTAACATCGGCAAGTTGAGATATGATACCTATTATTTACAGTGATACGAAGAACATCATTTTTTTGGTGGTCTTTTTAACCGTGATTTTGCGACCGGCCCACGACTTTTTGCGGTATATATATGTATAGGTAAGTTCCTAACTACTTTGTCCTGAATAAAACGGGGTGCTAATTTTTGTCTACTTGCCATTGGATTGCGTACATGTATCACTTGATTTTGTTCGCAATCTAAAACGGGTTCCCTATCAGCATTACGTCGCGTCATAATAGCTTCGCGATCGGATAATGCAGAATCATGAATAATTTTATAAACTGTTTCCATTCGACCACGATGTTCTACAATATAGGTTTGAAGATATCGGTCCGTCATGTTTAAGTCAATAGGATTTCGAGGATCAAAATGTCCAGAAATGACATCGAATGGTCTACATTTAGTTAAACTGTGGATAGAACTATTATAAGCAATTAGCGCGTACGGTATAAGATTTCGGGCGGGTTCACTTCTGTACTGAATTTTAAATAATCGTAAGTGTTCCAAAAGCGTACTGTGGAAACGTTCTATGATTCCGTTCTCGTTCGGTGCATATGCACTAGTCATATGGTGTTGTATGTTATGCAAACGAAGAAATTCTGACACCATCTGATTACTAAATTCGGTACCTTGGTCTGTAGTTAGATTTAAAGGAAAACCGTGATGAGTACTGTAATTTAAAAGATTTTTTAATATATTGGGTGCAGTACAGTCGGGTAAAAGGTATGCTTGGGCGTATTTGGAAAATGAGTCTATTATAGTTAAGTATTTGTCATGGTCAACAGTCAGAACGTCCGCGTGTGCTAATTCAAACGGCTTAGTTGGTGGAGGTACTATTCTAAACTGCGGGCGTATTGGATTACGGTCATATTTCGCGCATCTGCATGTACTACATTCGTTTATAAATTTAGTAATATCCGCTTTCATTTTCGGCCAAAAATAACGTTGAGATAGCGAAAGGTAGGTTTCAGTGATTCCGCGATGATTGGTCTTGCCTTCATGATATTTTTTTATTGTTTCTAATTGGTTTGAATCATTATTGACGTTAAGTACTTCATTTTTGACTAGAACCAAGTTCATGGATGAATTTTCGAAAGTTTGTTGTAAGATCGGTATAATACTTAACATTTTCTCGACAGGGTTTACAAGAATCGCGGTCCTGATTTTTGGATCAACGTGAGACTTTATGACGTTTATAATACTTCCTTCTAAACCATTTTCGTTAATGTCCACAGAAGTTTTCTGAATGGACTGAAAAGGTTCGGTTACTGTTGGTCTAGTTCTCGGATTACCGCTTATTATATTAATAACTAACTGCCTCTTAAATTTATTTAAAGGTTCGTCTGATATAGGAATTTTCAGCACGGGATTTTCTAAGCTAGTGTGTACGGTTTCGGCAAGCGGTGAGGCAGTATGTACCTGATATAGTGGGTCATGCGATCCTCTATTTAAAACAGAATGAGCAGAGAGGGTGGATGATGATTTTTGAGTTGGATGATGTAATTCTTGATTTGTGGGTGAATTGGCTGTAAGAGTAGATGATGATGAATGTATTGGGCTATTACCTACAGCAGTTAATGTAGAAGTTGTGTCAGAATGATTAACGAACAAGGACAAGGTTTCGTTTTGGTTAATTTGAATACGCGAGAGAGCATCTGCATTAGTGTTGATTTTTCCCTGTTTATGAACAATTGTATAATCGTATTCTGCTAACTTCAGCCTCCATCTTGTAAGACGTGAACCCGGTTCCTTAAGATTCATAAGCCAGATTAAAGGTTTGTGGTCCGTTATTATTTTAAATTCTCTGCCGAAAAGATAAGGCCTGAAATATTTTATGGCCCAGACTATTGCGAGCAGCTCCTTCTCGATAGTGGAGTAATTAATTTCGCTGTCATTTAGAGTTCTTGACGCGTAGGCTATAGGTTTGTCAGAGCCGATTGTACCCTGAGAAAGTATTGCTCCCAAGGCCACGTTTGAGGCGTCTGTGGTTAAAATGAACTCTTTGCTGAAATCTGGATATATTAGAATAGGATCATTTGTAAGGAGGGTTTTACAATGCTCAAAACAGCTTAAATACTCTGGAGTTAAATTAATTTTGGCACCTTTTTTAAGACATGAAGTAAAGGGTTTAGTAATACGTGCGAAATTCGGTATGAAACGTCTGTAATAACCTAGTAGACCTAAAAATGCCTTAATTTGTTTGGGGGTTTTCGGAATCGGATAATTTAAAATGGCTGAAATTTTATCCGGATTTGGCTTCACACCGTCGGTGGTAATAACATGACCGAGATAAGGCGTTTCGTGTTTGAGAAATTCCGACTTTTCCATTTGAATTTTTAAATTTGAATTTCTAAGACGTTCAAATATGGCGCGCAAATTGACTATATGTTCCTGCAAGGACGTTGAAAATACCAAAATGTCATCCGTATAGGTTGTACAATTGGGCAGTCCGCGAAGTACATTGTCCATCACACGCTGGAATGTAGCCGGAGAATTTTTTAAGCCCATGGGCATTCTAACATACTCAAAATGCCCTTGCTCCACACTAAATGCTGTTTTCGGTATATCGGCCGGATTAAGCTGAATTTGCAAAAATCCTGATTTTAAGTCTAGAGTCGAAAAGTACAAACATCTGCCTAACTTGTCTAAAATGTCACTAATGTTTGGGATCGGATACTTATCATTGATTGTTTTTGTATTGAGTTGTCGGAAGTCAATGACTAAGCGCCACTTAACATTACCAGATGCGTCACTTTTCTTAGGAACTATCCATATTGGAGCGTTCCAAGGCGATGAGGATGGTTGTATAATGCCTTGTTGTAACATGGATTTTATTTGACTTTGTACTTCCTCCCTATGTATATACGGGTACCTATAGCTTTTGCTGTAAACCGGACTATCGTCGGTGGTTCTTATATGATGTTTAATTTCATTGGTAAAGGTCAGTGGTTCATCATCAAGGTAAAATACGTCGGCATATTCTTTGCAAAGATTAGTTAAATTGACTGTCTCTTCTGCATTTAAATGCTCTATGCGCAAATGCGATAAGACTTCTCGTGTTCGAGCGTCGGTACTAAAGGTATCGGTGTCAGTTACGCGAGTTACTGGTATTGTTTGTTCATTAAAAATTTGTGCAGCAATAGGTTTTGATGTAAAAATTACAATATCATTATCCGATGGGTTTGAAATTTGGACAATAGTATGATTATTTTCGGCGGATGATAAGCTTTCACTGATGAAACAACCGGAAATAGATTGTTCTTCGACATAAATATCTCCGTGCGCAATGTCAGTGGGCACCCTGATTAATTGAGTAGTTTGGGCAGGTATGGTAATTTGATAAGAGTTTAAGCATTCAGGAGTAGGAGTATATAAAATAATAGGAATTTTTGCTATTTTAGTCTCTAACATGTGCGTAGAAAGATCGATTTTTGCGTTCCATTTTTTTAACTGTTCGCAACCTATTAAGCCATCAAAGAAATTATGAAATTTATACAGGAATAATTTTATCGGAATACGGTCATTAAATTCATCGAAACAAGGTACAGTTAGTGAGTAATAGTTTTGGGTAGTCACGTGCGTATTTGTAACTAAGAATGGTTCATAGTCAAGTGAGATATGGGAGTAAAATTTTTCGTATGCTTCCGGGCTAATAAAAGATTCATTTGCTCCTGTGTCAATTAAAAGTTTTATTGGGGGATTATTTATTTGAATATAGGGTAACTGACGTTTACTATGGAAATTTATTTCTATCCGGGGGCATTTTTCTCCATAGCTAGGCAAAAATTTGATTCTTGAGAACCATCGTCTAAATTTGGATTTTCAAGGTCAAGGTCAGTCAAAAATGTTTTAGGGTAGTCTGTATCGGTAACCTCCGCGTTCTCGGCATTACAATCGTAGTCACAATAATTCTCATTTAAAAATTCATTGTAGTTTGTTTCTCTAATCGGTGGCAAATTATTCGTTGCAAAATTACGGTTACTATTGTAGTTAATAGGTGGGAGAGTACGCGCGACTGGGTGACCGCTCATAGGTTTTGGGTTATTATTTCGAGGTGCTTGATGAGGAATCCGGAATCCGGTTGAAATATTAATGGGAGGAGCTCTGAACATTTGTTGAGTCCTTGTAGGTCTCGGATAGGGTTGTCTGTACTGCTCTACTGGTGCAGGCTGTGTATGAAATTGTGGTGAATATTGAGATCCGGAAGGTCGAATTTGGGGTCTCAAGAATGCCTGGAATGTTGGATTATGATTTGCTGGCGTATACGAATGCGAATTTTGCTGTGAGCGAGAAGTGTTAGGTACAGCATCGTAAAAATTATGGAAACTTTTCTTTGGCGGTAAAAATCTATTTCTTTTCTGCAAATATAGTACATTTAATTCCTCTTGAGCGAATTCCAGGGCATTTTCAAGAGTAGTGGGTCTCATACACCTTATTCTAGAACCCAGTGGTTCCTCTAAACCTCTCAAAAATGTCCGTAAAGCTAAATTTTTGTAAAGAGTTCGTTTTGCTTCTACAGTAGTTTTTATAGATTCGTGCAATTCGACGTAAGTTATAATCGTGCATAATAAATGCTGAACTTTTTCGTAATAAAGTTGTATAGTATCAGTGCCCTGAACCAAAAGAGAAAGATCAGTATACAACGAAGATTCGTCCCTGTGATCTGAAAAGCTATTAATTAAGGTGGTTCTTATACCATGCCAGTCACTAGGAATTCCGTTAGTTGCTAAAGTACGTGCAGCAGTACCAGTAATCTTGTTTAAAATTCCATTTATTAGAGATAAATTCGAAAGCTGACGTCCTGGTTCTGGACTGATATAAGTGAGCTAACTGGTCACATAAGTTCAAAAATCTAGTCAAAACGTTAGGATTTCCGTTAAATTCTGGAACTAGTCTAAGTGATTTATAAATCTTATCCGATAAATCTATCTGAGTCATATCAGGCGTAGAACTAGTACCACTTGATTCCGTCATGGTTTCTAAACTATTTTCTAAGCTACGATAGGCGTCACTTCGCGCGATGCGGAGCTGAAATCGCCTGTTAGGACTAAGGTCCCTATTACTACGTGGATGAAAAATCTTGAAAAATTATAGTACACTGCGTTATAATATAGCATCCGATTAAAAGGATTTATGTACTTACATAAATATCATTGCTGCGAGCGTCGTTCTATCGATTTTTTGATATCACTATGTCCGTAGCAACAGCTTCCTCGACAGGCCTCCGTAGGTTCTTCGTCCCGACGGTCGACGCGGTGATGTCCTGATTTTTAGGTCATGCACAACGACTCCAGAAGTCTAAGACGAGTTCCGACTGCGCCAGATATGTGTGAGGGCAAGTGTCGGGAAACTCTTCAAGGAATAATCCTTTTTCGGTTTAAAGATTTAATAATTTCAATTTACAAATTGTGTAAAGAATTTTAAGATAATGCAAATGAATATAGTTAATTATAATGTATGTCCGTTCCCACCGATGTTAGGATAGAAAAGGCGCCGACAATGCTAGGTGACGTTGGAAGCGCGGTGTTGAAATACGATCGGTCACGTTTGTCGGCATGGTGTGCTGAGCTTGCTGGTTCGCCTCGTAACACGTGTATCGTTTATTACTTTCTTCTTACCAGGACATACATTTTACAAGTATGTGTGGTTCGATTGATCGAACGACGAGGATTTTCAAGTCCTTGTAATACGATCGGTCGAACGAATCGTTTATAAATTATAACTAGTTTATAATTTATAACTAACTTAACTTCGGGATAATATTCGGGTAATTGTCCGCTATTTCCATGGTAACCCGTATGAACTATAATAATTTATAGCTGGGGTAGTTTAGATTGCTGGACATTATTATGGTAGATATAAATTGCAGAATAGAGATCTGTATTTCATGTATAGTTTCATTATCTAAAACTGTTTTCAGTGATTTTTGTGAATGTGTGTTCGTTGTTTACCATCGACGTACATGTACTACGAACTAGATGCACTGTTTAGAAAAACAACATCGTTACATGAGTTATGGTTCCGGAACCACACTGTCATCTGTCATTAGTTCACTGTGTGTGTGTGTGTGTGTGTTCTGTGTGTGTTAGCTGTCTCGCGAACACGTAATTTTTTATCAACGGTTGCGTCAACTGAATTTGGAACTTGTTTCATAAATGAGATCGCGTGTCTATTTATTGACGTCGTTGTTGTTTACAAATAGTGATGTAATTCCTAAAATTTGGTTAGGGAGCACCGCGAGTAGATTGAATTTTCTATTGTTCTTCCAAGTTGCCACTTCTGACAAGTTTTTAAACTGAAGTAAATATATCTAAACAATAGTAGGCATACGTTTTAGAAAGATGAAAAATAAAATAACCAATATTCAATCACGCATATCATTTTATTAAGAGTGTTGTAGCTAGGCTCTCTTCTATTTTTTCAATTAATTACACATTAATTGACAATAATATATAAATTATCCTTACAATTAAGGGTACAAAAATAAAATGTAAAAAATTACAAACTATCTACATACATAATTTACGTTACAGGAGACTGTTCAATGAATTATAGGAAAAGGTTTTAGCCAAATATTATAAAGATTTATTAGAAAATGTATTCGTTAAAACGTTATGTTACTTAAAATAAGGATAATAATTATTTTTGATAAATTTTCATACTGAAGCTTAAGTATCAATAAAAATAATAAACGATTTTTGAATTAAGAAATTCAGATATTTGGTTTGAGATAATCTAATTTAGGCAGGGAATTAGTTGGGGTGCTGGCCAGTAAACCTCCACGTGTGTCTGACAGCTGCTTGTCCCTCTGGACACGTCTGGAGGGAACGGCAGTTGTTTGGCCGGTGCATCTTGGGCACGGGCAATAAAATCCATTCGAGGGATTAACCTTCGGGGGATCTTATTGCCTGTGGCGAATATTCTGGTATGGGAGGGGCCCCCATGTGGGTCAATGGGAAGTTGCTCCACGTGTCCCTCTGATGTCAACAGAGGGCACAGTGGAGGAGAAAGGGCTCGCCTGCTTGTGGCGGGCCGGGGCCTGTCGGGGGTGGTTGTGTGAATACTAACGGGTTCCCACGCCCCCGGCTAAGGTAGTTGAAGGAACACCGTGGTGGTTTTAGTCGGTAAGAGTCCGACACTGGATCCGCCCACCCCGGGCGGGGTGCGTCCATGAGGATTTCCCCACGGGGAAAAAAAAAACAAAGGCAGGTAATTAGTTAATATTAATTTGGAATACTACTATTAATTTTTTGATTTATTTTCATAAAATTCAAATAAATCACCTTCATATTTCAAGAATTAAACTTATAAGAGGACTGCATTCAAAATAATTAAATTTCAAAACAATGTGATCAGTGGGGAATTATTTTGAAAGGAGACAATTGTATTATGTATATTTTTTCTATCTACAACAAACTTTGTAAGTGTCTAATTCAATAACTCCTATTAGATTACAAAGTCTTTCTGTTTTCTAAGTTTTTTTTTAAATTTTAACAAACCTTACACATTATTTTCTAGGTATTATACACAACATTAATTATATTGGCATTATATTTTTCTGTTTTAATCAGAGATTATTGACACCAAATACGATCAATTTATTATTTACACACACAGACATAGTAAAAAATATAGACTTAGTGCTGCGAACAACCATGATGAAGCCAACAAAAACCGTGCTCCTTAATGTACAACCAGTGCTCACGAACACACAATGCACCTGACGGATATTTGTTTTCGCGATGCGTACTGGACGACGCCGCGACATTTTAACTGAGAGGGGTGAGCACGGTTTAAGCTGCATGTGTGTGCGTAAGCGCTGGTTTGTACACGGAGGAGCACAGTTTTACTGGCTTCATTATGATTGTTCGCAGCACTTTGTCTATAATTTTTACTATGTCTGTGTTTACACACTAAAAGTATCAAACTCATCTTACAATGCCTATACATATTATAAAATGCTAGAAACTTTTAAAACACAATTTAATATTTTTAATATTCTTTGCGATATAATTTATATAATGCCAATAATATTAATAAAGACACGCTGAATATTGTAAGTAGAGATAGTTGACAAATTCACTAGAAACATACCAGTAATTACTGTTTATATACTATTAAAGTTAATTTATACATTTTCTAAATAACTATTTTTAAAATCGCTATCAGTCTGATTTCAACAAGAATAATTCTACACAGTTAATTATTATATATTATAGTAAACATTTTATATATGGAGAGAGTATTTTAATTACTTTTAATATTTACTGAATGACATAAAATGCCAAATTAATTTTAATCAAAATTCAGGTTAACATTTTAACTGAAACATAAAAACAATATACCTATTGCGTTACAGGAAATGATGAATTAAATTGTTGATAATATTAACTGAAAACACCGCACCAATGATTTGATTCCTGGAAATATTAAGGCGATGAATGATTAAAACATTTTCAGTCACGAATTTTCAGCATTTACGGTATATTTTCACATCATCAATAATTACAGTTTTTTGTTTCAGAAAATATTTTTGGAAATTTTATATGTACAGATAATGGTTGGGTTATGTCCAAATTGCTGATGCAATATTGTAAACATTTATAGTATATAGTTGAAAAATTCATATAGAAATAAAATGTAACTGTAGCTGCAAATAATAATTATACAGGTTTCATAGGGTTGTCATATTAAACAAATTCCCATTTGATAAACTAATATAAATACCACCAACCATGCATTCAATTTACGTAGGCACATTACGGGATTAAAACAACATTTAAATCTATTAACAGATAACTAAATTAATAGATATCTAAGATTAAATTTTTATTATAATTTTATAATTATGCAAAATCGTCTTTGGCGATTACGATATTAATTAATATTTTTACATTTACGATTATTATCTCCTTTATTCATTAACATAACGTAAACATTTTATATAATTCTGTAAAAAATAAAAGAAAATCATTTAAAAATACAGGACGTCCCACGGATATGCCACAACCGGAAATCGAACCCATTACATTAGAAAAATAATCAACCTGTAGCTTTATCATACCGATCGAAAGGCTTCATCATAGGGATTATTTTTTGCTAAATAACATAGTGTCACAAATAAAAGGAAGACCATGAATTTTAACATTTGATGTGAAATTTTGTTTAGAAAAATTAAAAGCTGACATTGCCATAAGTACCTATTACTAATAAATGTACCCACTTGAGAAGTACGCATCATTTCCCTATTATAATTTAATTTAATTTAAGAGATACGTAATTAGTAGGTAATGGTTGTATGCAACAAATCGAGCCATATCCTGAGCCGAAAGATGCGTAAATTATTATATTTTTAATACCTACTTAATTGATGCAAAAAATAATCCTTATGATGAAGCCTTTCGATCGGTATGATAAAGCTACAGGGTGATTATTCTTCTCATGTAACGGGTTCGATTTCCGGTTCAACCATGTAATTATTTAAATATCTATGAATGCAGTTTAAATGTTTTTTTTAAATTCAAATATGTCTTCTTTCAGTAAAATGTTCCATCTACAATATTCAAGGTACTTTCCCTCCATGTGGCATATCCGTGGGATGCCCTGTATATAAAACAATTGGAAGCCACCAAATTCGGAAACAAGGTCCAAGCTACCGGTACCAGGACTCCAGACAGAGTTAGAAATTTTCTCACAATATGTGCCGTGTCGAGAAGAACTGCTTTCTGAATCGGGCCCTTGACCCAGGCACCTAACGAGAGCCTATTAAGGTGTTGGTTGAGGCTTTACACATACCAATATTATTATCGTCTGTTTTTTATCCATAATAGTACATTACTGTCGAGGCCTGAAATGAAGCAATTTACGGCCGAGTAATATTGGAAGTACGAAGCGAAGCCGAGTACTTCCCAAGTGATTTTGAAAGGACGAGGCGCAAGCCGAGTCCTTTTTAAATAAACGAGGCCATTAATTGCTATTTTGGCCGAGACTTGTATAGTACTTTTCTCTCATTTGCGAGGAAACACAACACAAATTAATTCCACAGTATCTCATTTTCATTCACGCCAGTTCGCCCGCGCGCGGTTCCTGTTCTATTTTCAAAGTTTTGAAAAAAAAATGAGCATTCAGCCTGTATAATGATAAAATGTTTTGTACATAAAAACACCTAATTTATGTAAGTGTGTACTTAAAAACCTCGGTAGCATAATTTAAAAAATAAAAAGTGTCCAGCAATTTCTATTATTGTCCTGTTGGATATTACCGGCCTGTTATTTCGTTGCGTACGGAAAAGAGCCGATTGTTGTATTCTTTTTTTTGAATAATGAACCAATTTCCGAGCAAGTGGGAGAAAAATCAATTTTTGTTTATAGTCATTGCTCTCACTTTGTTGAGGGTAGATTTTACTGCTTTCTTGAACTTCTTCTTCTTCAAAAAAATACCTACATCTTATTAATTCATCATCGGTCTTATTATAGATTACTGTTGCTTCGCTGCCACCGGCAGTCTTGTGCCCATTAAGGTTTATGACTTTTGGCTCAAATCATTTTGGCAAAATATTTCAAATAATTGTATGGGCAGATTTTAAGACTTGCCTGAAATATATTATTGTATATTATATTATTATATATATTATATTATTGAATCATAACGTTTACGTGTTATGTGGATATAATCATTGTACTGAGAAGAATAATATCTCAAATTTTCTCTTAAAATTCAAGATTGTTTAATTTTTTGTCTGTTTTTTTTTTTAGGTTTGCTGGTAGAAAACTCATTTTTGAGTTAAGCTCGCCTTTGTACATGTAATTTCTATTTATAAGTTTTACTGTATTTTTTTCTGGTGTACAATAAAGAATAAGAATAATAATAAGAATATTTTTTCATTCAATGTTGTTTAGTATCGCCATTTGCACGCTTTATTCATTCCTAGCAAAATATTTCAAATGGAACCTATAGTTCTTCGATGCTTATGAAAATATCAAGGCTTATTTCCACAGAAATAGATAGAATGGCCAAGTGGGCAGGGCGCGCGTGCCAACACTCTGCACCATGGTGCAGTGCATTTCAAAGCCTTTCTCAGTACGCCTTATGACTTGTTTCTGTAAATACTGTAACGAAAACTCGCAAAAATGCCTTATTGTGCTGTTTCTAACTGCAGAAACAAAAGCTGTAAAGTACATGCGGATGTGACGCATATCTTACCACACTTCTTGGTTCTGTATCTGTATTTGTTCTGTGTTCTTGATTTTTTGGTAATTTTGTGCGTCACTTTTGAAGCAAATAAATATTTTTTCTTTCTTTCTTTACATTTGATTAAAGTTAATTTAAAAAAATTA
This sequence comes from Asteroscopus sphinx, assembly GCA_949699075.1. Lineage (NCBI taxonomy): Eukaryota > Metazoa > Arthropoda > Insecta > Lepidoptera > Noctuidae > Asteroscopus > Asteroscopus sphinx. Next base: position 3,085,808 of record OX453006.1, read on the forward strand.
ATGACGTCAATATGGGAGGTGTAGTTTGACTGCCTCATTGGTCTAGTGGTTGCAAGCGCGACTGCTGAGCGTGGGGTCCTGGGTTCGATTCCCGGGTTGGGAAAAGTGTTATTGGGTTTTTTTATTACGAAATTCTCAGTAGCAGCCCGGAGTCTGGATTTGTGCCCGATCAATGGCAATAGGCTCGCCCCCTATTACATGGGACTATAACATAATTAGCGAAATGTGGGTGTACATACACCTCTGCCTACCCCTTCGGGGAAATACAGGCGTGATGTTATGGTATGTTATATTATGTAGTTTGTGCGAAAGTTGCCACACATATCGCAAGTAAAATTGTGATTACAACTATTCTATCTATTTCTATGCCTATTTCATTATTTCCCGCGTGGAATTAAGTACTCTTTGACAACTTAAATAATTTGTCACGTTTGTAATGCTATTAATTCGTTAACAGTAATTAATTATGTTTCACATTTAATTTTAATATAGTTAATTTTTAATATTCTACATTTATTATTTGCACCATTCTATTAAAATAACGTGAACACCTCAAATATGTTTACATTTTTCAAAATATTTTTATAAAATCATTTCGATCTTATTAAGGATCATTGATTGTTTTTTTTTTGCAATCGCCATTTCTAATATGTTTTCAAATTTGAGGTACATATATACCTCGGACGAATAAAAAATGGTGGACGGAATCTCGCTAAGAAAAGATTGAGGAACTTCGTTTTTTCCTAAACCCACTATAATTTCGACATGATTTTAACACATCAGATACATATTGTTATTTTATTTGTGACACTACGAAAATGACTACCGTCACACGAGATTTGTTGCATAATCGCAGCTTTTTGTCTTATTAAGGGTGTGATTGTGTGCGTGCCAGCCCGTAGTTTTAAGCGAGCCGTCTTACTATGTGTTTACCTTTTTGTTTAGCGAGATACCGTCCGCCTTTTTTATTCGTCCAAGGTATTCACATTATTCTTTAGCCTACTATCCGTTTTTAACTTTCACTAAAAAGGCCTGAAGCTTACTTATATTTTAACTTACCATTAAATCATTAATAATTATTTACAATTCTTAAATTAGGTTTAAGTACTAATAATAACACGGCCGTATGAAGTAGGTACTTAAAGCTAAACTTTTCATAGTCTTTGGTGTGAATTCACTAAAGTCGGGTTATACACTAAATCGTCTTTGTCACAATACTACTGTCACTCGGGCTTGAGCTGTCATCTAGGCGCTGATTCCTCAATTCCTGTAACAAAAAAAAAATATAGAATTTTCTTTTTCCAAGAATCCTTACCAGCCACTGAATAATAGGCTACCGCCATTTCCTAAAAGTTTTAAGTTTAGTTTTTTAATGGAAATGATTAAAATGTATATAATGCTTAAACAAAAAAAATGAAATTAATACGTAAATAAAAAAATAAAAATAAATGTGTAAATTAATATAAATAATGTGTAAATAAATAAATTAATGTAAATATAAATTATTTCATAGATGTTGCAAATACAATAACAAATACAATTTATATGGGACCACTGCGTGGGCTTCCTCTACCAAATAAAAAAATAACCACGTCAATCGGCCGAGAAATCTTGGGGTAATCGAATACATAACCTCCTCCTTTTTTCAAGTCGGTTTAATAGTTTATTGCGCTTAAACAAATAATTTTACAAGTTAGTGCTTGGAGTACCCTTTCCCTTTTCTTGTCCCCTTTTATATAGTATATTTTCAAATGATCTATCACAGGTTTTCATCTACTATGCAATAATTTCAACTAGGTATGTATTATCCTACCTTCTGAACCTACCCTTTATTGGTATTCGATCGTGATAGGCTAATTTAAGTTCACCTTTGCCCCTAATAATTCATTTATCTAATTAATATTCACCCCTTATTCATCCTTTAATTAGAATAGGTCTTCTCTAAGTTGGCCTTCTGTCGGTGGCGTATTTTGTTTTGACCTAAGATTAATTACAAAAAAGATACCTAATCCGCGCGCACAATTTGATGCAACAAATAGGGCGCCCTGGTGCCACACAATCAAGCTTTGATTATTTTTTAGTATTTTGACCTTTTCAGCAAATAAAAACAATCTTTTCATTTCGTACTTAGTAAAAGCTCAGTTTTGCAAGATATTAAAGAAATGATTTTCCCATTTTAACTGCCTTAATTGCTCCGATTGATGAATTTATAAAATAGTAACTGATATTTTCGTATGTAATACGCACACGTATATGTACGTACAGTCGACCGCATTTCAATGGTAACATTTGAATTTCGAAAAACGCCCTTACTGCTTACGCAATAAAGATGCCATCTAGGTCAAAGTGCCACCACTGATGTGCGGTTGCCTGTACGTGAGTAAGTTCAAACATTTATATACCTAAAATGTGTTTTTTCAAAGTTGAACTCTAAACGAACTGTATCATATTTTTTTAATCATAACGTTTATTACGTGTTCTTGTTTAAAGAAGTCCTTTGACCCAATTATTGCTGAAAAATAGTTTATAAATAACAAGTCTCATCCGTAGGGAAGAATGTCAGGAACCATCCAAAAAAATTTTTTGGTGTCAACTACTTTTTTTCTGGCAGCCCCATTTTATAGTGGTGTGCGTGTGTAAACGTATCAGCGCTAGCACTCATAATGATTTTTTTGCATCAGTATTGCTAGCGCGTAATGTATGAAATATCCTTCTATGTGTAGTAATTCTATGGTTTTGACTTTAATTTAAGAAACATCTCTTAAATTGTAAAATAAATTAACACTCAATATTTTAATAAGTATCTAATAATAAGTATCCTTCTATGTGTAGTAATTCTATGGTTTTGACTTTAATTTAAGAAACATCTCTTAAATTGTAAAATAAATTAACACTCAATATTTTAATAAGTATCTAATAATAAGTATCCTTCTATGTGTAGTAATTCTATGGTTTTGACTTTAATTTAAGAAACATCTCTTAAATTGTAAAATAAATTAACACTCAATATTTTAATAAGTATCTAATAATAAGTATCCTTCTATGTGTAGTAATTCTATGGTTTTGACTTTAATTTAAGAAACATCTCTTAAATTGTAAAATAAATTAACACTCAATATTTTAATAAGTATCTAATAATAAGTATCCTTCTATGTGTAGTAATTCTATGGTTTTGACTTTAATTTAAGAAACATCTCTTAAATTGTAAAATAAATTAACACTCAATATTTAATAAGTATCTAATAATAAGTATCCTTCTATGTGTAGTAATTCTATGGTTTTGACTTTAATTTAAGAAACATCTCTTAAATTGTAAAATAAATTAACACTCAATATTTTAATTCCGTATTTTGAACATCATAGATTTCCGCAAAGTAACGGCTGATTCCATTCTTTATCCCTTGTGTTATTGTTAGAAAATCTTCAAAAAATAAATATTATTCTTTTCTTTAACGAAAACATTAAAATTTATAACTTTTTCGCTTTTCCTTACATTCATGGCACAAAGTCTTTACTTAACATAATTTTCTTTGTCGAAAGGATCAATTTACTGTTAGGGAAAAAGCAAAGAATTGTCATTAACTCACACAGGCGACAATTCTTTGTCACTCACGTATGAAAATGACACATTATTGGGTTCATACGGAATTTTACATGCATTATATTCGAATGAGTTCACAGTCATGAAATATACAGCTGCTTTCGGGAATTCCTTTGTGCTTTTTAGATGAATGTGAAATATTATACAAAGAGAGTGTTGGACATTTTTGGTGTTAGATATACAGTTTGAAAATAAGGGTAGTGGAGAATTTTGTGCGGCACTAACATAGGGTTTGTGTAGCTCTATTTGGGAGCAAAATAGTATGAGTTTCAGCTCAAAAATTTGCACAAAAGCAGTTGGATTACCATTTTAGCATTCACCCGCTTTATTCTCATAGTGAGCTTTATTTTTAAAAGAACCAGTTGTTTGTTCATAAGCAAGCGTATTAAAAATTCCTTCGTTCATAATATTGCGATGATTAAAGTGTAGCGACTGACTTATGATCTTTGCTACTGGTCTTCTATCTGGAATTATGTGCTTATGCGGCTTATTTTAAGACGAAGCTACAAAAAAGAAAGAAAGAAAAGGCGAAAAAATTAATTGAAAAAAGGTGTGCCAGGATCGTAGTTGGTAGAAATTCGTAGTTCCTGCCAATCCCAAAGGGATACAGACTATATTATATATTATAGTCTGCAGTAGTGTGAGTTGAGTAGTATTTTTGTAGCTTTAATAAGCTACAAAAATGTTTAAGAACATGTATCAGAAATGAGTTGTCATAATAGGGAGCTCATTCAGAGTATAGCATAGAACAACGTTTACTTCGGTCACTTTTACGGGTCAACCCTAAAAGAGCGAAAAATTCGAAAAATAAATCAACATCTAGTCTAGTAGGTATTGCACTTTTCTACGCAACAACTAATATTTTTTTCACGATTTCAGGGTTGTCGCCATAGTAAAAGTTGTTCTATGCTATGCCCTGAATGAGTTTCCCAAATATGTGATGACCACGCATTTCTGATACACGTAAAGTAAGTGACTCTTCGGAGCTTCAAAAAATAGGTACGTATATTCATATTATGATACCTGGTTTCCATTGAAGTAGTAGGTAGGGACTATAGATTTCTATCTGCTACAATCCTACACTTTTTGGGAAATTTTACACAGCACCATCTAAGCAGAGCTTGTACTATGGGTGCTAGACAATGCATATCATACTTATATACTTTTTTATTTTGTAAATACATACCTATAATACATAAGAAACACCCAAACCAAAACAAACACTTAAGTTCATCACATAAATATTTATGCCCTATGGGAATCGAACCCACGATCTCGTGATCAGCAGTCTGACAATCAAACCACTAGACCACAGACATCGTCCTACTATTATTCTCTATTTCCAACTGAACATTTACTAATGCACTCAAACAAAAAAAATATAAAAGTTTAAATCTTACCCTGGACGTAACAAGCCTCTGTACGACAATCTCGAGCCTGTCTCCAGCAGACGCGATCAGCGGTACTGTGAGGCAGCAATCATAGTCCACCGTCCTTGTTCCATTTACCTGATAAACACAACACACTCTAACAAATGTGACAATATCATAAAACATACTTGTAGGACATAGCCGTCCTAGAGGGACCTAGGGGAGTAAAGCATACAGTAGTACACATTTTATATGGCCCACCGATGTACCTGCACAGATGAATGATTTAAATAGGTATGTGGGAAATTGGTAAACCAATCAGAAAGCACCATCGCGGCGCGCCAAGCATAGAAATAGATAGATAGAATGGAAAAGTGGGCGGGGCGCGCGTGCCAACACTGCACTCTGCAGGGCATTTCAAAACCTTTCTCAGTACGCTTTATAACTTGTTTCTGTAAATACTGTAACAAAAACTTTTTAACAAAAAATAAAACCGACTTCAAAAACCTTAACTAAAAAGTAAAAAATAATCATTGTATGTATTTTAAAATCTTAACTTAAACAACATTTTTAAGGCGGCGCGTGGTTGACCCTTTGCGTCATGTAATGTACAGTCGAGCGCAATATCTATAGTAAAAACAGTTTATGTGAACGTACATGAAAATCACGCGCCGCCTTCAAAATGTTGTTTAAGTTAAGATTTTAAAATACATACAATGATTATTTTTTACTTTTTAGTTAAGGTTTTTGAAGTCGGTTTTATTTTTTGTTAAAAAGTTTTTATTTCTTACTTTTTAGTTGAGGGTTGATTCATAAATTTTTATATAACCAATTTGAGAATATATTTTTATTAACCTTTGCTATCCCACTGCTGGGCAAAGGTCTCGCTCATGTTCTTCCAAACGTCCAATCACTATCGTGACAAAAAAACACGCATATCGGCCAAGAATTCTCAGAATGAGGAACCAATGAGCAGATCATCTAGATACGCAAAGCTAAAATAAACGGATTTATTGAAGCTGGTTAAAAAACTACTTAACCTAAGTCAATAAAATTTATATGGGACCACCGCGCGGACTTTCTCTACCAAATAAAAAAACAACCACGTAAATCGGCCTACAAATCTCGGAGTAATCGGTGTACATACATGAAAAAAAAAAAAACCCGCGGAATACATAACCTCCTCCTTTTTTTGAAGTCGGTTAAAAACACGCAAAAATGCCTTATTGCGCTGTTTCTAACTGCAGAAACAAAAGCTGTAAAGTACATTTCATCATTTCAGCCGAAAGATGTCCACTGCTGGATATAGACCTCCACCAAAATGGGATGGATGGGATAAAGTACATTTAATTAAAGTAATTTTTTTAAATTTAATGCCGTCATCATAGGAGGCGTAGTTTGTTCGAAAGTTGCCACGCATAAATCGTAAGTAAAATTGTGATAACAACCATTCTATCATAGGATTAAAATAACATTCTATCTATCTATTTCTGTGGTGCCAAGTCTAAGCCAATGAGGAGATTCGCAGGAGAACGAAAGTAACCGACATAGCCCGAAGAATTGCCAAAATTAAGTGGCAGTGGGCGGGGTACATTGCTCGCAGGACGGATGGCCGATGGGGCAGTAAAGTTCTGGAGTGGCGACCGCGTACTGGAAGGCGCAGCGTGGGTAGGCCCCCCACAAGGTGGACCAACGACCTGGTGAAGGTCGCGGGAATCCGCTGGATGCGGAAGGCGCAGGACCGGTCGTTGTGGCGTTGATTGGGGGAGGCCTATGTCCAGCAGTGGACGTCTTTCGGCTGAGATGATGATGATGATGATGAATTCTCAGCCGCTGCCGCTACAATGACTTGAAATGTATGAAGGCGGGTAAGCGGAATAGAATAAGTTTTTTGTTGAAAAATCTATTTTTCAATCTTTTATAAGACACGAATTTGGTACGGTAACCCAAACTCGGTGTGTCAACGGTAACTACAGCAGAGATCCTGTGACCACCTTCCGGCTCCATCAACAGATCAGCTCCAAAACACCATAATATTTCATTGTCATCGGGTTTACATAAGTGTACCAAATTTCAGCCAATTCTGATAACGGAATCTGGTTTAAATTTGACTTGCAAGATTTAACCTAAACCAACTAACAAACATTGCAAGTTAAATAAAGGCTTGTAAAAAAAGACGGTAGGGCAATCAATTTTCGTACCTTATAGGCATTACATAAGGTTGATTATATATTTTTTAATGTTTCGGGTGTTTTCGTCGATCGTCTTTTCGTGTCTGCGTGTACGAAGATGACGACGCGCCTTATCTATTGTGTACTTAAGGTCTATTTTTTTTTTCTATTTTATTTCATGCTGAAATTAGAATAGCTTATTTCCCGAAAAGGAGTCATTGTACTCATCATTATGAACAACTTTTACTATGGGACCAACCCTGAAATCCCAAAAAAAATTCAGTTGGTCCCTACATTTGTGTTCACTTAAATCGATAAAATGTTGGGACCACCTGATTTTTTTTTCGCGATTTCAGCGTTGGTCTCATAGTAGGGTTTTTAGGGTTACGTCACGTCCGTTGTGTCCCTTAGTTTGTGGCAAATAAAGAATTTCATTCTTTATATTCTGTGCAAAATTTAGCTACCTATGATGGTTAAAAACACAACCCCGTGACAGACAGACGGACGAACGGACAAATGGCGGAAGCGTGACGTAGGCTTTGTAATTTGGTCCCGTTGACACCCTGTATAGTTCGAAACTGATTCTTTAACCTGCGTCATTCGAATATAATGAGAGTTTGTCAATTGTCAATTTGGTACCTGATGGATTGTTATCATCGTACTTGATACAACAATTATTATCTTTGTAATGAATATGTTGTACATAAAAGTACCTTATACAAATAATAATGTACCTAATACCGTATTACAGGTATGCCCGACCCAGTTCTTGAAAACGGTCTTATCACGTTGTACTGGGATCGATCTACCATCACTGATGTTGTACACAATAAACCTGATATAGTGATGATATAGTGGTGATAGATCGATCAGAGCGCCGCAAAATTATTATTGATATCGCCGTTCCGCATCACGGGAATCTCGTGAAACCTGATATAGTGGTGATAGATCGATCAGAGCGCCGCAAAATGATTATTGATATCGCCGTTCCACATCACGAGAATCTCGTGAAAGCTGAGACAGATCAGCAAATGAGATATCTGGACTTAGCGCACGAGGTTGTCAACATGTGGGACGTGGATTCAGCAATCATTGTGCCGATAGTTGTAACAGCCAATGGCCTAATGGCCAAGAGACTCGACAAACACCTTCAGAGGCTCTCGTTAGGTGGCTGGGTCAAGGGCCAGATTCAGAAGGTGGTTCTCCTCGACACGGCACGTATTGTGAGGAGGTTCCTGACTCTGGGGAACAGACCGCCGCCGGTAGCTTGGACCTTGTCCCCGATGCCGGTGACTAACATTCTTTTTTTTTTTTAATGTTTTTCTTATTTCTACAAAAATATTTAAAAATTTAAATTTATAAGTTATATTCATGAATAAAGGAGATAAGGTACCTAATTCATATGTATAAAAGGCTAATGACGGGCTCAAAATATAAAGATCTTAGCTTCGTTTACAAAATATAACGAGAGGTCGAAAACAGGGCAAACATTAGGTACACCTGTACGACGTAATTGAGTAAAACAACTTTCCATTTATAATGTAAATCCAAATTTTATATTAAAATTAACTAAGAATATTTTTAGAGCATTTTTTTTAAGCATTGAGCTAGTGTATATAAAAAATATATTATAATAATTAATTTGGCTCGTGTAAATTATATAAGATTAAAAAGAAAATAATACTTTACTAACTAGTTAACAAGTATTAAATTATTATAATATTATGTTTTATGATTAATATTCAAATTCAAAGATTCTAATTAATTTATTAGAAGGTTTTGCTGCATAAAAATATAATAATGTCTGTGCTAAAAAAAAGGTCAAACCTTACTTTGTGTGGTCTTTTTGCCAGACAAAAACTAAGTAGTGCCATTGTGTAATAGCTCACTCGCGATCATTATGATTTCAATACTCATTGCATTAAAAGAGCCTCCACGAGTGACGCTATTTAATTGATCGTCCGGCGCACCCTGGGCAGCACAGAAATAGGAGAGTAGTTAGAAAAGCTAAGTGGGCGGAGTGGGCGCGCCACAACTTTGAACATGAAGCTCATAACCTACAGCTCATAACCTAATATGATCAAACGACGCATTTACTTGCTCGCGGAACATATCGCTGTGCAAAGCTGGGGCTATTATAAGTTTAAATGCCGTCCTGTACTGTTATAAGTTGCAAAGCAAGAATCCAAGTACTCAGTACATCAAAACCGGCCAAGAGCATGTCGGGCCATGCTCAGTAATATAGGGTTCCTTAAGTAGGTGTTACAAACAAATCAAATCGAATATTAATCACGGCTATTTTAGTTTTTGCAATAGACGGCAGCATTGGCGACTCAGAGAGTGATGTCAGTAGCCGCTAGATGGCGCTATACAGTGCCAAATGTAATACACGGCACTTGACGGCAGCATTGGCGACCCAGAGAGTGTTGAACGACGCCGCTAGATGGCGCCAAATTTAAGAAGTGTGTCGTCAACATAACACAAAGTTACTTTTTGTGATTTTTTCAAATAGAAAGTAGCTAAAGGAGCATTATTTGCTATGATCATTTTTCTCTAAGGTCAATGACCTTTGAACTAGGACGTTTTAAGTATTTTTCAGTTTTCTCTCTATAACTCAAAAAATTATAATCACATTATACTCGAAATAATTTTAAAAAAGAGTTTTCACAAAGGTCTATCAATGTGGAAGATTATAAGTTTCTACGTTGCATAGTTTAGAAATGGCAGGGGGGGGGGACACATTGCAAGCCACTTTGGCGGGCTATATTTCGCAGATGGTACACCTGATAAAAAAGTGATGTAGCAAACATTACCTTCATTTTAGTAGACCTATTCAATGATACCCCACACGAGGGGGTGCAGCGAAAAAATTTTTTTTTCCCATTTCACATGTAAAAACGTAAAGAACGTAAAAACTATTTTTTTATTCTTTTAAAATTGAGATCTATATGCAGACTATTTTTTAACAAAATTTCATTTACTTATGTTTATAACTGTAGAAGTTATTAAGCTGTAAAGGATTAGGACAGACGGACAGACGGACAGACGGACAGACGGACAGACGGACAGATGGACAGACGGACAGACGGATGGACATGACGAAACTATAAGGGTTCCTTGTAGGACTTCGGAACCCTAAAAAGGAGGTTTTATTTTCACCAATGAGTATTAAATACCTTAATAATTAAGAAATCTTGCAAATTTTTAAAAAAATATGTAAAATTCGTTGAAAGCGATTCCATAGTAAAATACGATTTAAGAAATATTCATTACGTACGATGTTCCTTGCGGTCAAAGCTGCGTTAATTTTAAGGAAGCAATGTTACGCGAATGACTGTCGTTGGTTCGCTGAATGACATTCCCTTAGTAGACAGGCTACTCAGCATGCATCCGAATATAACATCTATTTCTAATGTAATTGAATACATATACCATACTATAATTTAAGCGCCCTCTAGCGTCGAGTAGTTGAACTCGTTGGTTATTGCCAGGAATAGTTATCTGCTATGCTACCCAGCATGCATGCGAATAAACTATCTATGTCTAATGCAATTGAGGCCAAAATAACGTCATTTAAATGAAGCGCCCCCTGGCTTCGAGTAGTTCAACTCACTAGTTATTGCGTACGATTTGATTAGAATGGAAAAACGTCTTAAGTGATTTTGACATGATCGTTAAAAACAAATTTTAAAAACTCGCATTAAGATTGAATTAAATAAACACTGTACGAGTTTAAGACCAAATTTGAATTTTAAATAGGGACCCAATCACGTCGCGGTTTTTTGTGTACTATAATGTACTATTTCAGTTGTAAATGTGTGAGTTTGGCGACATTGGTTCTCGTACTAAGTAATCGTAGCCATTCTAACTCATCTATTTCTGTGCTGGGCAGTCAGCCCCGCTACCAACCTGCTGACTGGCAAATCTTTTCCCCACGGCATGAACTGTTATCATTATGTAGCTCATGTCGACACGATAGAAGAAGAAGAAGAAGAATACTCATTGCACAGTATGTTTGGACAATCCTTCTTATCGGCAACTATGTACCACGCATTGAATGAATGCCATAGTGGTACATAATTAGGGTGTGTATTGAAGGGTAATAACCATGTTATACCAATGAATGCCATAGTGGTACATAATTAGGGTGTGTATTGAAGGGTAATAACCATGTTATACCAATGAATGCCATAGTGGTACATAGTTAGGGTGTGTATTGAAGGGTAATAACCATGTTATACCTTAATAAAACAAATTTAAAAAACCGGCCAAGTGTGAGTCGGAATCACGCAAAAAGGGTTCCGTAACACCCATCGACCTGATGCCCCATTAGAAACTAATTTAATTAACGAGAATTCATCAAAAGACGTCAACGCACCGTGCGCGAAATATGATTTTTTGCATCTCTTTCCTACGCAGGTACCACCACATATGTCTATGTTTGCCATGTTTTTAACATTTGTTGCTAAACTACATAGTATGCACTATAATCAGACCAAGTTTGACGCTGCTTGTATGTATAACCGTTTAAAAGATAGAGCAGGAACAAAAACATTGAAAAAATGCATGTTTTTTGAGGTTTCTTGTATAGGGACCCCCTTAGACTTTTTTATTTTTCTTATTTGTCGTGATGGGAGTCATAGGAACACATATTCTGGTAAAATTTCAACCAGCTACCTATTGGCGTTCACAAGATACAGCCGTGTGACAGACGGACGGTCGGACGGACAGCGTAGCGAGAGTAATAGGGTCCCGTTAGTACCCTTAGGGTACGGAACCCTAAAAAGCATAGCGAAAGTAATAGGTTCCCGTGTGGCACCTTTTGGGTACGAAACCCTAAAAAATGTTCCGTACGCAGCGGCAGCAGACATAGGTACGCACGGCTACAGATCAAGCTATGCATTTCCAGTATAAGCTGACCTCTCATTGTACGGAAAACCTCTACAATGACAGGTCAGCTTATACTGGATATGGACAGCTTGATGTGTAGCCGTGCGTACATACATATTAACTAGTACAAGGTAAGTAAGCTAGTTACTTTATATTGCTTTCGCGACATAATTGGTATAGTTTATGTACACAGACGACGGCATTTTGTATTTTTTGTCACCGGTCATGCTCGATGCCTTGCTTGATGCGGACTAATAGAAAATGTCCCAGTTAGGAAGTTTTCGACATATCTGTACTTTTAAATATCATAAAAAAACAAATAGACAAATAAACATTCTTATTTTCGGATAAATTCAAATTCAAATGTTTTTTATTTCAAATAAACCTAATTACAGGCACTTTTGAAACGTCAGGCTCTAGTTGCACGGTTCCAAATTGTGGGTCCTATGGAGAAGAACCAGCAAGAAACTCCATGGATATTGTTCAATACAACATCAAACATATAGTTAATTAGTCGAGTAATGACCACTTATTGTTGCACATCTGTAGTGCAACATTATTTTGTTAATTATGGCAACACTTGCTGTTTCCGCTCTCTTATAATTCACCTTTGAATCTAGCACGTTGTGCTTCAGTGTGATATTTACAATAAACTGATTTAAAAACAGTATTAAACAGCATTTCGTTTTGTACAGATACTCTTTTTTAAATAGGTTATTGTTTATTACATCATTCAAATAATGTGAGTATCTACATTAAGGTTAATGTCAGAAATAAACAAGAGTTTAAAAGTGAGAATATTGCCTTGAGAAATAAACGTAAAAAGAGTTGCCATAGTATGTAGGAGCTGACTTGTCCCGAGAGACGGCACCCGTTCATATAAAATATTACTAGGATAGGATAGTAAATTAAAAAAATATGACTAACCTGCAAAATTCTATCATACGGCCTCAGTAGCCCAACAATATCGGCGGGTCCTCCCTTCCGAATCCTGTTGATGTATACCCCTCGTTCATACAGCCCATCAGATACAGAGAAGCCGTAGTCATCGTAGATCGCATCTTTGTACAAGATGACGTGATGAACGGACCCCCTGGCAGGAGACACCGCTTCTGTGCTGTAGAGGCCTGGGGAAGAAGTAATGCTGGTAATTTTCTTGACTCTGTTCGCAGTTGCGGTATTAAAATTTATTTAACATTGATTTCTGGTTAATTACTGTTTTGACGAAGAATATTCCTTTAAATGCCCTTTAATATTTATAAGTTTGGAAAACATGTAAAGAAAAACAGTAATTTTATCATAGTTTTGATATAAGATGTTAATTATGCAAAAGAATATACATAGATTGCAACAAAAATAAAATGGATCCATTAAGAAATGTACACGCGCAGATAAGGAACGGGGTTAAAAATGGAGGCATTTGTATTTTCCTCTCAGACACATAGAACAAAGGAAGTGCTGCTAATTTAAATCCCATGCTATAAATGTGAAAATAATTTAATAAAGACAACAGTTCTGTTTACCTGGCACTTCATTTTCATATATTGGACTCGTAGAAAACTGAAAACTGGTTCCCGGAACACCAGGTTTTAGTGGTGATTTTTGTGGCGTTGTCACCGTATAAATTCCATTATTTAGATAATCGCTATCCCAATTTGGTCTCCTTGTTTTGGGAGATACAATCCCATATGGACCCATTTGGACGTAATCGCATTTGCAGGAAGATCTTTCCATGTTATGCAATTGACAATCTTTCATGTTAGAGGTCAGGATCTCAATCTGCTGAACATCGTCTTCTCTTGTGATATTCTGTTTATTCTTTAGAGTATTTTCCGGAATGATACATGTGTTTTCGTAGTGGAAAGTCTTTAAAGAGTTGTTCAGGGAATAATTTGGTAACGGTAAGTCGTTGACGCTGTATGGTGCTGCTGAATTGAAGTTTGATGCCATGAGCTTGTCTTCGTCAGTTGGAGAGTAAGGCGTCTTGTCCATCATTCTAGTTTTATCAGGCACTGCATATTCTATTACTTCGGAGTTGCCTATAACATAAACTGTATCTATTTATGAATGTGGTGTATTTTTAAAAGGTTTGATTGGATTGAATAATTCTGTAACCTAGGTTTTATACTCATGAAATCATTGTCTAATAAGAAAATTTGGATATACTAAGCTTTAATCAATTACAAAAACTAGAGGTAAATATATTGAAGTCTCCTTTATAATTTTCTCTCAGCCGACTTTTGGTCACGGTGGCCAATCTCAAGTCTAGCCATCTGCACGGGACATATTAAAGTGCACAAGTGTGTGCGAAAACACATGTGCACTTTCTATTCCCTCACTTTCTTAATCCAATGGGACGGCAATCTGATACGATTGGAGGGAGATCAAGTGCAAGACCGACGGCTTTATGTACTCTCTGAGGCCTGTGCCTGTAGGTGCACCCCTGTGGGTATAGCTCCGCGAACTTCTTGGCTCCGGGCTTCTACCGAGAAATTTTCTTGACAGAAAGCTACCAATAACACTATTTTCCCGACCCGGGAATCGAACCCAGGCCCCCACGGTCTGCGTTTTAACACGTTACTAACGGCCAAAATTAATATCCAATCTATCCATGATTTGCCCCACTAGAGATAGGAATCCGACATATTTTGTATGGAGCTTATGTCAAATTTCTATCTGTAGTAGAGCAAATCGTGGATAGATTGGATATTAATTTTGGCCGTAAGTCTCCTTTAACCAACACAAGAGCACACATGACCATCACAATAAATTATGTATGTAGATTAAATGTGTCTTACCGCAGTTAGCGCTGGTTCTGACTGGCGTGTTCTGATCCCACGACTCAACAGCGCTGTCGTTAGATAATCCCGGGCTTGACGTGGAATGACTGGAGTCTCTGGCACTGGATTCTGCACTTTCAAGCGACCCTGCAATGAAGGAGTTTTGATTGATTCATTGTACACGATTTCAGACCTTAGTAAAACTTCAATTGATATTCTGATTTTGAGTTTGCTTATGCATTCAAAATTCTACGATGCATGTATTGCAAATATTTTTATATTTTTGTGATAAACTAGACTAAAAAATATTAAAAGTAAGTCCATAATATATTTGATGTTAAAAACTGTATTTTTATATTTAGATAATAGTTTGTAATATTGACTCATGATACAAAAATAAAACTAAGTTATTTATTTAAAATCGATGTGTAGTAGTAGTAGATCTTAAAATTAATATAAACTAACCTGTAACTTTTCTACACAGTTGCAACTGGACTCTCATTCCACTCTGTTGTAGGAGTTTAATCGCTTCAGACAAGGGTTTATTTAGGACACTTTCACCGTTTATAGTTAATAGTTCATCACCTATCGCTAGTTTACCACACTTTTCTGCAACACCACCTGCAATGTCATAAAATGTAGTTTCAAGAGTAATCACTTTATTTACCTTTATACAATTCTTAACCTAAAGTAGTTATTCCCCATTCTTTTAATAAAAAAATACCACACCTTCTACAAGACCACTCAGTAAAATAGGCTGCGTAACATCTTCACTCCCTGCAATGGTCAAGCCTAGAGGCCCATTTTCTTGCTTGATAAGCTCAACGGTAAAAACAGCAGTATTACCATTTTCATTGCTACCGTGACTTCTTTCACTCTCTTTAGCACTATTATTAGGACTGTCTGTATGATGACCAGAATCTTCACCGCTATGGACTACAGCTTTGGTTTCTATATTGCTAAAACTCTGAAGAGTCAGTTTGGCATTGTGCTTGTGAATGTTCGACCAATCTTCTGTAAGGTCTCGTTTACGGATTTTCAGGGTTATAATGTCTTCTGGTGAATTTTGAAGGATGTTGAAAGCTGTGTCCTGTAGAAAGAGAATTAAAGTTAGGTAAGTTTCGTTTATAATTTCTGCATCACTATAAATTCATGTTTTTTGTAATAATAAATTATTTAAAAAGTCTAGCAGCAGGATCTTAGAATTTCTCAGTATTATACATCATGTTGATCTGTATTAGTGCCATATTTAAGAAGGTGACTATACCATTAATACTGCACACGAATCAATGAAAAAATAAACACTTTTAAATACTTATAAACAAACAAATTCCCCCCGTGAGTCGAGGGTGATACCAAAACGATGCGTGCAGGACCACCAAAAAAATGGCACAATTTTCCGCCTTTTAACAATGCCACCAGTGATTTATTTTCAGAGTCGTTCGGTATTTATTCTTACACACTCGCTATGTTTCTGAGTGAAACTTTGGGTATTAAATAACCGTAGAATTGGTTAAGTATTTCTAGATGACTAAGCACATTATTTATCATTTGCTCTAGAAATATGGCACGGGTACAGATCAACATCTTGTATATTAGTACTGTCACTGTAATTTGATCACTGATTGATGTCCCAGTTAACATTGTTAACTATGCGAAACGCGCCTATATTCTGAGCGAGTTCACTACAAATGGTTCAATAGGATAGATTCAACCTAGCGAACCTCGATTGGAAATGGTGACTCACATTCATTTCTTTGACTTACGTATTTAATCGATTCTGAGTACATTTACAAAATTTAATTTAATAATTATTTTATTGCTTTGGCTAAAATTCAAAAGGTCACGGTAATAATTATTTGGATGTGTATGTGCGCTTTGCCTATCTGCCTTTGATAACAATAATTAGATAATCCGGAAGTATTTTTCAAATTATCTATAAATATAAATCTCTATAAATTTATTAATACCTTGATGAAATTTAATGGACAACCTTTTTCTAATTAATTAGTATTAGTAAAAATTACACTTTGAAATTCTTATAAATTAAGAGTCGCTATAATTAAGTAAATTAATATATACCTATATCATTACGTACTTTAATAATATGAATATCGTAATTATGTGTCTGAGCAAAAACCTTTAATTAAATACCTTTTTCTTTCCTTGTATATCCGTAATTAGATTTGATTGTAATTTATAATCACCCTATGAGAGATTTTATTACTGTGATGGTAACATAAGTCGCACTAATGTACTTAATTTATATATGAAGTTCAGTCTTTACTAAAGAATGAATGTAATTTAAATACTATTTACCAGTGATAAGTTATGCAGTGGTTGTCCATTGATAGCAAGAAGTTGGTCTCCGGGGGCAAGGGCTCCACTCCGATGGGCCACTGACCCTGGCTTTATATCTGATATCACCATAGGCTCTTCATTACTAAGTAGCTTTTGTTTACATCCTGCGGAAAAAAGTACCAGGTTACCAGAAAGACCTAAGCGAAAATATGCAGACCAAATAAGTGAGTCCTTGCTTTATCTCTCTCTTTCTTAGCTGAGACTCATTTATCTGGCGATGTATGATATTGTGTGATTAGTTTGCTAGGTTAATTAATTGTAGAAGGCTAGTCAGCCTGCATGTTTGCCTAGTACGTTATGTGTAGCAAGCCAACTTATTTACATTCAACGTACCATGACATGCCTTATGCACATCTGTTTGGCTAACACAGCTTGACTGCGCAGCCATGTTGCTTAGTGTGGTATCTGCCAAAGAGACTGTTGTAAATACGTCTCCAATACAATTAAGCTTTTACCCTTACCAAACGATATTTGATCTAATTCCAAATATTCTAATTATTTGTGGCCGCATGAATTAACTCTCGATAAAAGGGAATACATGTGAATTATCATTTCAAAGCCTATTAGAACTTTATTGGAAATTTTGAGGTACAGGTAATATGGAATACTGAGAATATTATCAAACATGACTTAGATCTAGAACGAGAACGATGTATCTTGATCGTGGTCGGGAACGGAGTGAGTCGAGCAGGAAGAGATCGAGCGGTTAGAAAGAATGTTTGGGGAAGGGATATGTTAGTGTGAAAGAGATGAATGATGTTAAACAGAGATAGGAACAATAAAAGAGACATAACTAATACAAAGAAATAACGCTAGTGCTAATATATAAACTCTGATAAATTACAATAGCTAATAAAAAAGGTACCTGTAATAGTAACACCTAGTCCAGCAGTAGTCTTAGCCAGTTTGACATTGAACACTCCACTGGACGCTTCAATGGTGTTGGGCATACTAAACTCCACGTTCAAGGTCAAGTACTTAGGGCTGTGGGAATCATTCCTTCGCTGTAAAATCTCATTGGCAACGTCCACGGTGAGGTTTTCGTGACCGTTAATTGACATCACCCTGTCTCTAATTTGAAGGCAGCCAGATCTGAAAGAAAAAAATGGTTTCTTGCTGGAGTCAGAAATTCCCTTGGTACCTACCTAATTTAGACGGTTATTTTACTACACTCTTATATATGCTGAAATTTTAATGGCTTCTTTCCCGAAAAGGGGTCATGGTACTAATCATTATGAACAACTTTTACTATAAGACCAACTCTGAAATCGCGAAAAAAAAATCAGATGGTCCCTACATTTTATCAATTTAAGTGAAAATAAATGTAGGGGCCGACTGATTTTTTTTTCGCGATTTCGGGAAAGATGCCATTAAAATTTCAGCATGTATTTAATTGTGGTGATTATATTCAGCCGGCTCATTCATAATATCATATTATTATATTATTATTATTATTCCCAAAGCATTACGCAGAGTTACACATTCACAACCACAATTTGTCTATAGGCCTTAAACATAACATTGCCTTTTGCTGGTGGCATTTATGAAAAAAATTTAAGTCCTAGATCTGTCATTTAAGAACAGCAGTAAATCAATAACCACTTACCTGTACGCTGGCGACTGTGAAGCTACATGAGATATTACAAGCATGGCATTCTCCTCATGGACAGCAAGACCAGAGCTCTGACCAGGTGGCACTTCCAGCTGTATATTCAAAGACTCTGTTCTACAAACTCCCATGTTCATGTAGTTTTGTTGACTGTCTGTTGAGATAAAGAATAGGATCAGGAGTTACTTTGCGGATATCCATGACACACAAACACTGAATATTGTAACTCCATATTTTGTAGGTCTGTTGAGAAACCAAAATTCATTAGTGTAAGATAGTGTAGAAGTAGGTCGTAACTTTAATCAGAAATTAGAAAGTCACAGAGCCATCAGATGTCGTTATGCCATCAGATGGAAACAAGCCAGAAAGAAACCGTTCTGAAAATTTTGAATTTAGCAGCCTTTTGTCTGATGAATGATAAAGATTTATAAGAATCAGTGATAGCCTATTGGTTGAACGCTTTCCTTCCATGCAGGAGGGTCTGAGCGGAACTCTGAGTTTTTGAATTCATGTGCGTATCAGAATTTGATTATCGCTTGATTTAACGGTGAA
This sequence comes from Asteroscopus sphinx, assembly GCA_949699075.1. Classification (NCBI taxonomy): domain Eukaryota; kingdom Metazoa; phylum Arthropoda; class Insecta; order Lepidoptera; family Noctuidae; genus Asteroscopus; species Asteroscopus sphinx. Next base: position 3,105,142 of record OX453006.1, read on the forward strand.
GGAAAAACATCGTGAGGAAACCTGCACACCTGAGAGTGCTCCATACAGTTCTCGATGGTGTGTGTAGTCCGCCAACCCGCACTAGGTCAGCGTGGTGGACTAAGGCCTGAGTCCTTCTCATTCTGAGAAGAGGCCCGTGCCCAGCAGTGGGACGGTAATGGGCTGATGATAATGATGATGATGGTGAAAAGTTTATAAGGAAAAATTATGAATTAAACCTCAAATCCTCAGGCCAAAATAATATGATAGACGGAGAGTGTAGAACTAGTGACTGAAGCCAGTAAAAGGAATACTAAACAGCAAAGGAGTACCTACTATTGTGCCCACAGTGTTCGCAAGCCGCGATTTGGAGCGTCAATCTTATTATTTTGGTCTGAAGGTCTGTGGTCTGAGGATTAGACGTACGCTCCCGATCTTATCGTGACTCGCGAATACTGTGGGCAGAATAGTAGGTACTCATTTGGTATTCCTTTTTCTGCCTTCAGTCACTACTTAGTTGTACGCGCTCCGTCTATCTTATTGTTTTGGTCTTAACCTATATCGTATTTATTTCAACCAAACATCATGAACAGCTTGCATAGAAATCCACGGTATTCAGCGAGATAACGTCAGATCCCTAACTAGGCTATTTATTACAAGCTACGTCCAATTAACATAATGTTTAACATCAACATGCGAGGGCTACGAACAAACTAGGAAGTTGCAGGTCCTAAACAAATATGCGCAGAAGATATACGGAACTCTGTTTTTCTGGAACAAATTAATTACTACGCCTATCCTTTTAGCTTTGTTTGGGGAAAGTTCGCCTGATTTTGTTTACGATGACTCTGTTTGGGTTCCTACTAAGTACTAATAGTGGAAGGAAAATCTGGTTTGATTAAATTTGTGGACTGATTTTTGTGGTAAAAGTTGGGAATTAATTTAAGTGTAGTAATTAGACTTTCTAATCAAGTAATCAAACTGTTGGTGTAATATCCATTAGTAGGCAAATTGACGGAAGCGTAGTCGACAGTTAAGTATCGGAATTTTCTAATACACATTCGAAGCATCGATTGAAGTTTTTTAAGAAATACGCTTTTTTAGTTCTCACATACATATTTATCAATTTTTGTTTTCAAATAAAAAAATAATTCAAAGATTGTCTTTTTTTTCTCTTTATTTCATAAAGTAGCACATAAAAATCAGCAGATAGAAGATTGCTTGTAGCAGAGATGAGAATGTTGAGATGGTTGTATGGAGTGACAAGAATGGATAAAGTAAGAAATGACTATATCAGAGGAAGTTTGAAAGAAGCGCCAGTAATAGAAAAGTTGAAAGGAAATCGTTTGGGTTGGTATGTGATGAGCAGGGATGAAACGCATGTTACTTAGAGAGTGATGAATATGATGGAATTGGATGGAGAGGGAGACCACAGAAAAAATAGATGGACAAAAATGAAAGAAGAAGACATATTGCGCTGACCCCAAATAATTTGGGTCCAGGGCAGGAAGAGGATGATGATGAACAGATGAAAAGCACAACAATTATTTGTTACAAAGCTATTTGCTTTTAGCTTGCGAATTTTCTGAAAGTTTTAGTCAAAGACATTACAAGAGGTTTTAGTAATTTGAGACAACAAGAAAAAGTTAAATAAATCATGTAATATGTTTTATGATACGTACTTGAAGTCTCATTAGATTAATAAAAATATAATAGTGAGTGAAGACTGAAGAGCACCGACCCAATTTTGACACACTTGAGTTCGAGTATGGATGATTTATTACATTTAATTTATTAAACTTGTTATGACGTGATCCATCTAGTCGAATATTTTAATGAAGATCATCATCCTCCTGCCCTTATCCCAATTTATTTGGGGTTGGCGCAGCATGTTTTTTTCTTCCATACATCTCTATCAGCCGTCATCTCCGTGTTTACTTTCTTTCTATTCATATCATCTTTCACACAATCCATCCATATTTTCTTCGGTCTCCCTCTTTTCTTATAGCCATCAACATTCATACTTAAAACTTTCCTCGTAACATGCTCCCCATTCCTCCTTATCACATGCCCATACCATGATATATTTATATATTTATATATTTTAATGAAGATACGTGTCTTAATTTAATACTTCTTTCAAAAACTATTTTCATTATTATAAATCCGAAATTTGACGTGATACTACATAACTTTATTACAATTTTATGTGAAAGATGCATTTTTTTTTACCAAAACTTAGGGTTCTTCTACACTTTTATGTTTAAAAAATCTAATCTAAATCAAAAATCTAATATATCTAAATCTATGTTTATGTTATTTGACGTTTATGTTACTTCTTGCATGAATCCAGATACTTTCATCAATAAATTTGTCTTTACATTTACCAAAAAACTTCCTATAAAAAACATGAACCTATCTCCACATACACTGCATCGACTACCACACGGAATAAATAAAACAAATGCAAGTGCCTTTACGATTACTTAGTACGCGAAAAGGTGTTGTCAAAATCACACATTTACAACTGAAATAGTATAGTAATAATAGTAGTAACACTTTGACATTAGCAGCATCTTTATTTCGTAAGCAGTAAGGGCGGTTTTTGAACTGAAGTGTTACAACTGTCATGCAATCGACTGTACATTACAATACACAAAAACGATTAAGTGATTGGTTCTATTTAAAATTAAAATTGAGCCTTACAATAATACAATGTTTTTTTTTAATTCAAATTATTAACAGTTGTTAAAATTAAAATTACTTTTTTGAAATATGTCAAAATTGAACACATAACGGTGATATGATACACCTCTATGAGGATCATTTTACGTTCTGCTATAATTTTTACTCGTAAAAATTTCACAATAAGGTTTAATATAGTATTTCACGTAAGCAATAGGCTCGCCCCCTATTACATGGGACTTACAACATAACTGGCGAAATGTGGGTGTACTATACACCTCTGCCTACCCCTTCGGGGAAATACAGGCGTGATGTTATGTTATGTTCACGTAAGCGTTCGAGACAGTCGTATCGCAGCGTTAAATAAAGCGCGATTAAGTGAGTGTTGCGGATCTGCCCTTAATAGTGCCACGCGTGCGGTAGGTAGTAGGTGTTGGGTTCTTCCATCTTGTTTTCTATTCCGTGGGCTAGTACTATTTTGATTCAAGTTTCTACATCGCAACTTTAAGTTACAACTAGTGATGGGTCTCGCTCATAATGATAATACAATCGATACTCCATCCAATATCTTACCATAATCATCTTGTAAACCTAGTTTGGGCATCGAGCTCTGCCTGTAGTTTCTCTGACGATGTTTCTTGGCGTTCAACGTCGATGTGCCCGATATTGAATTTTCTGAAACAAAGTATAAGCATGAAACGATGGCATTTGCTGTGAACAGTTTTGCATAATAAGTCAGTTTCGCTTATAATGGCATAGATAATATTGTATAATGTAGCATAGTTTTATTAGTTTTGTTTATAACATATATATGTTACGGTTAGAAGCCGAAGTGTGGTTATACCTAGTTCTAACCGGTTAGAACTAGGTGTAGCCGGTTGGTTAGTGGCGTTCATTTATAAATAAATATCTTTGGGACATTCTTACACAACACCATCTAGTCCAAAACTAAGCAGAGCTTGTGCTATGGGTACTAGACAATGGTTATAATAGTTATTTATTTATTTATGTACACACAATTACATATGAAAAGAGACAGCATTAAAATTATTTAGTACAAAGGTACTGCTTATTTCAAAGAAATTTCTACCAGCAGACCTGCGAGAGGAGAAATAAGTAAGAAATGTAGACAACAGTGTATAAAAAGGTAAGAATCTTAAAACTAGTTCTAATAAAGCAATAGATACTTAGATAAATACATATAAATTATATAGGTATAGGTAAATATGATATAAATATTATGCAATAACAAATTAGGAGGAAAGGTAATGCTCTTTAACACGTCGTATACTTATATCCTTTTTTTAATTCAGATTCTTGTCGTAATTCTCAGTGGCAGCCCGGAGTATGGATTTGTGCCCGGTTAGTGGCAATAGGCTCGCCCCATATTACATGGGACAATAACATAACTGTCGAAATGTGGGTGTACTATACACCTCTGCCTACCCCTCCGGGGAAATACAGGCGTGATGTTATGTTATGTTATGTGCTTGTCATATGGTGTTAAACATGAGTTATTACAAACTCACTATTCGAAAGTATTTTTTTTTAAATTCTTTTTATGAATTAGGTCAAACCACCTTTGAAAGACAACGTCCATTGTTTAACTATTGTGTTATTTTAATTGGCAGTTGAGCTCATATGCATTCCATAATTTTGCATTAAGGTGAATGCTACAGGGTAGCCGCGAAATTCAAAATTTCTTGCGTTTTTTGCAAATTGTAGTTGTATTTCGCGTTGTGTATGAATCGAAATATGATTCGCGGTAGTAACAACAATATATCTGCTGAATAATACTCATAAAACATATTAACCTAGCCCTATAAGCTGTAAAAGCTCGCTTATATTAATTTACGATCAAATTGTCGATTATCGAGCTTCTAGAGCTTATAAAGCTAGGTTTATATTTTTTATTAGTATTATTCAGTAGATATATTATTGTTACTACCGCAAATCGTATTTTGATTGATATACAACTCAAAACAGAGCTACAATTAGCAAAAAACGCAAGAAATTTTGAATTTCGCGGACTACCCTGTAGCATTCACCTTAACAACAAATATTATTGTCATATTGTCACATAATATTTTACATTTATGTAAACCCTTTAGGGTGCAATTACAAATTATTCTCGGAAATTATAATAAAACAATTTTAACCGGATAACATCGCGTATATAATTTAAATTTGTTTTCCTGACGTTTCGAAAGCTTTGCAGCGTTCGTGGTCACAGGAAAACTAATATGACAAGCGTCTTTACAGATATATATAAAATAAAATAAAACTATCTACAATTTTAAACAAATTTAAATAATATACGCGATGTAATTCGAGTAAACTTGTATTAGTGTGTAGTGATCGCGAAAACCTAAGAAAATATTATCCTCGGAAATTTTGACATAATCTGCATTAAGCAGAGATATCGATGCTCAAACTTCCAAAAATATAATAATAACTCAAGTGCTTCAAAGAGGATTTGAAGGCAGTGCGCTTAACTGGAGTTTAAACTTAGATGTGCCTGCTCTGTACATTAGTGGAAGCATTACAGACATCAGAACTTAAGCCTTTTGAGTTATACGAGCTAACTTTGATGTTCATATATTCGTTCTTATTAGGTAGGGCTCAAGGTATGAGAGGCGAAATCTAAAGGGTCTGAGAAGTTTTCGGCGTAAGAGGTTAAAACCTTTTTTCGAAGTATTGATGGTTGTTTGGAAGTTAGAATAATAAAAATATTATTGTAAAGGGATTTCAATAACCTTAACAGAGCTTGTTTTAAGTAATGGTCCAGAACTCAGAACATAACATAACATCACGCCTGTGTTTCCCCGAAGGGGTAGGCAGAGGTGTAATAGTACAGTACACCCACATTTCGCCAGTTATGTTATAGTCCCATGTAATAGGGGGCGAGCCTATTGCCACTGACCGGGCACAAATCCAGACTCTGGGCTGCTACTGAGAATTTCCTAATGAAAAAACCCAATAACACTTTGCCCAACCCGGGAATCGAACCCAGGACCCCACGCTCAGCAGTCGCGCTTGCAACCACTAGACCAACGAAGCAGTCCAGGATTCGATAAGTTTAAATCACAGTCCTTTTCGCTTTCAATTTAAGGGCGATGATCATGGTCACAAACAAGCAGACTACAAGACCCTAACAAAATGCCCTAACTTTGCCCACAAGCCATACTTTGCCTAGTAAAAATATAAATATAATATTAATAATATATATATATAATATATATATATATATATTATTAATATATTTATTACTAGCTGTGCCCGCGACTCCATCCGCGTGGATGTCGGAAAATAACATCGTGTCATAATTATGAACACAATATCTTCAAATATACAACGTGTCCCAGAAATCAACGTCAAGCCGAAAACGAGCAATAGGCCAAGTCGTGATAGTCATTAGAAAAATATAAAAAAAAATCTTGGTCATGTACTTTTCAAATTTTATGGATTCAAAAAAAAAACTCAAAAAGTGACACCCTGTGATGATTTTTCAAGTCCTGTGGCTACAAATATTAATTTTCCGTCAGTTTTTTTTCTGTGACGTATCCATGAATAATCCTTCTGTAAATTACAGTTAAAAGTTAAAACATAACTACCTCATTTTTAAATAAAATGTTAGATTTTTGCCCAACATTGAATTCAAAATTATTACATCACCCAACTTTAACCGCGTGTAGTGTAAAAAAAAAGTACTACACTATTTTGGCAAGTAACTTTAAAAGATGGCGCGTTTAGTCTGGATTCCAAAATGGTATGCCACTTACTAATTGCTACTTCTTAATTGAGGAAAAAAAAAAAAGTTACTTTTAGGTAAGTTTGAAATAAAATTCAGTTGTTGGATTTCTTTAGTTATAATTTTTATTAAATCAGATTTACCGAGTTTATATTAAATGTTCGAACTGTTTGCCTTCAGCTGCACATTTGGATATCTCTTACGATACATTCTTGCTGCAGCATTGGCGTTGCATAAGCATTCTCCATAAATAAGATGCATGTTGGCGTATTCCTGTGCGGTGTATCGAGATGGCATGATAACAAACTACACAAAATACGGGATTACGATTAAAACAAGTCCAGGGTCGTCAGAAACAGTGCAGATAAATCAAAATCACAATGCGAATGAAGTCCAATAAACAAAGCCACAGTTGTAAGTATGAAGTCACTACAAATACAAAAGGATGCTTAGAAAACGAAAGAGCGTAACGTGCTGCAGTATTGCACAATTTACCTAACGCATCCCTGATTCGCCAGAGTGGCGTCTCTATCTGTTTCACTCACACAGACGAAATTATGTGTCAATCCGTCTCGCTCTTAGATAAAAGTAGCGTCACTATCTATCTCGTAAGAGATACCCAAATGCTGAGCGTTATCCCGATCATCTAGTATTTATTAATGTGCAGCTGAAGGCAAACAGTTCGAACATTTAATATAAACTCGGTAAATCTGACTTAATAAAAATTATAACTAAATAAATCCAACAACTGAATTTTATTTCAAACGCACCTAAAACTAACAAATATTTTTTTTTCCTCAATTAAGAAGTAGCAATTAGTAAGTGGCATACCATTTTGGAATCCAGACTAAACGCGCCATCTTTTAAAGTTACTTGCCAAAATAGTGTAGTACTTTTTTTTTACACTACACGCGGTTAAAGTTGGGTGATGTAATAATTTTGAATTCAATGTTGGGCAAAAATCTAACATTTTATTAAAAAATGAGGTAGTTATGTTTTAACTTTTAACTGTAATTTACAGAAGGGTTATTCATGGTTACGTCACAGAAAAAAAACTGACGGAAAGTTAATATTTGTAGCCACAGGCACTTGAAAAATCATCACAGGGTGTCACTTTTCGAGATTTTTTTTTGAATCCATAAAATTTGAAAAGTACATGACCAAAATTTTTTTTTATATTTTTCTAATGACTGTCTCGACTTGGCCTATTGCCCGTTTTCGGCTTGACGTTGATTTCTGGGACACGTTGTATACATATAAGCGCCTAAACAGACGATTACACTATTTACCGACCATACTATATTTTGTTTTTACAACCAACCGGCTAAGGTGATGGAATTTCATGGAATTAGCCCTAAACTCCCTCATTCTGAGAAGATGCTCGTGCCCAGCAGTGGGAAGTAATTGGGCTGATTATGTTATTCTATAACACTAACCACATCTCTTCTTATCCTGTGAAGAGGCCCGTGTCCAGCAGTGGGACTGCAATGGGCTGGTAATGTTATGTTATTCTAGAATACTAATAATATCCAGTTCATTAACTCTTCTCATTTTGAGAAGAGGGCCATACCCAGTAGTGGGACACTAATGGGTTGACTACGTTATGTTATTCTATATTTTCTAGTTTCTTAACTCTTCTCGTTCCGAGAAGAGGTCCGTGCCCAGCAGTGGGGCGGTAGGTAATGAGCTGATTATGTTATGATAATCTATTACACTAACAATATCCAGTTCCTTAACTCTTCTCATTCCAAGAAGAGAGCCATGCCCAGCAGCGGGACAGTGATGGGCTATGTTATGTTATTCTATATTTTCTATAATACTAATAGAATCCAGTTGTATTTTTAGGAACCTGCAACCTGCATCCAACCAACAATCATGACCTCTACTTTGTATGCAACTTAATACAATAGAGGGGTCAAGCTGTATCGCTGGATCTATCCAACCGATTCAGATAAAACATACCCTATATTTTAAGTTAGACTAATACCAATACAAATGCTAAGTTTCATTGCGATCCGTTCAGCCGTTTTCACGTGATGAGGTAACAAACAGACAGACAGACAGACAGACAGACATAAATTTTTTAAACGATTGATTCGTGTTCTATAGCTTATTTCTAGTCCCCCCTAGCCGGTTTTCGCGAAAAAAACTCAATGTACAGACTTTTCGACCTTTACAGTTTTATTATAGTATAGAAGATAGATAATAGCTATGAGTTCTGTACATGGAGAGATTTTAAAACTGTAACAACACTAACTTATGGTTCAGTTACAGTGTCAGTGCGCGTAAAAATTATGTTAATACTATAGGCAAAGTAGGGCCTGTGGGCAAAGTTAAGGCATTTTACGGTACTTCGTTTGCCAGGAAGATTTTCTTCATGCTTGTTTTTCTTATATTGTGCCCACAATTAGAGCTGGTCGAAATGTCGAGCGATTCAACTAGTCAATAAACGTAATAAAAATTCGTATTGTTAGGTACTCGTTGTTTGGTTCTCGATATTTCGTGTCAGTGTTCTAGTTATTAAATTAAACACATGAGTTCTTAAGGTAGCTTTCCACGGTGCGTGATTTTACAGACCGCCTCGATACCGCCGCTGACGTGTATACTATAAACACAAGGTCGTCTAAAAGCCTTGTTATAGGATTTTGTCCAAAGACTTGTTACAAAAGAGCTGCTATGGCATGTGTGTAATTTTTTTTAATAAGATTCCAAATAGATTTAAAAAAGGCCCCATACATACAGCTAATGAGCAAAACATTTAAGGTATGGCTACTAAATAACTGCCTTTATGATGTAAATGATTTCCTTAATTTTGCATGTAAATGTATGTTAGAATAATAGAGAGCATTATAATGTTTTTCATAATAAAATAAGATCTTGTAACCAACCTATTTTATGCATATAAATACTTTGAATACTCGAACGAGCCCACACAGCGCACTATAGAAAGATGCTCGTCCGTGGTAAAGTAGATGCTTCCATAGCGGTGCGGTGCGGTAACTTCAGAGGTGCGGTGCGGGCTCGTGCCGAAGTGGTCCGTGTAATGTGGCTTTTAGATGATTCCCGTCCTTTAATTTGAATCTGCTTATTTATTATTTTTAACGCATTTACGCATGCGAAGCGAAATCTGACGATTTAAATTGTGGAAAGAAAAAATCGCTCATGAGCAGGATTTGAACCTGCACCTCCTGGCTAAGTACGCTAGTGCTTAGAAACTAAGCTACCGTGAACACTGCTCGTGGTATCGAATTTAACCTCCACTTGGGAACGTCTTTGGGTGACTTGAGACTGCTACTAAAAACAGCCTACATTTATAAACTTCCGTACTAATGACCTATATATCCTAAATATATTCAAGACCTTCACAAGAACAAGCTCGTGACTTGGAGAAAGCTAGTTCCCAAGTTCGGCCATTCTGCAAGTTCGCCCCAGGCTTGCGAAGAATTAACTCAGTAATAATTATACCTCCAGAATTGCTCACGAAAGGTGCTACTGCAGAAATTATAAGAGCAGGGAAATGTAATAAAGTTTCTTCTGGGTATTTTGCCTCCAGTGTTTTGTGAATAATTTTCGGTGTTGTTCTTGTGAAAACGGTTTATTTTGTTTTAGTTATTTTGAATGATAGAAGATAATTTCAACAATACATCAATAAAGATTCAGTTAAGCCTCGAACGAATAAAAAAAAGGCGGACGGAATCTGGCTAAGAAAAGATTGAAGCACTCGTTTTTTCCTAAACCCACTATAATTTCAACAGAATTTTAACACACGAGATGTACCAGGCCCCTCAGAAAGTATTGCGAAAAAAAGTTTTTATATATGGGAGACTGGCCAGTTATAATGTTTTTCGAAAATATGATTATTTATAAGTAAAAATAAGTAAGTTCCAATTTCAAAATTTCCCTCCACATTTTTTGCGAGTTAATTCAAAGTATTGTGTCTCACTGAAATATGGATCTGCGCCGGGAACATTTTAGAGCTATGATTTTATACGATTTCAAGTGTCGCCTGAAACCGGATGAATCGTACGATAGACTTCAAATGGCATTCATGGATGAAGGCCCTTCCAAGGCAACCGTGTATCGTTGGTATAACGAATTCAAGCGCGGTCGACCAACTTTGGGGGATGACGAAAGAAGCGGTCGCCCTTTGACGGCTGTTACCGAAGAAAACGTGCTAGCAGTGAAAAATTTAATCCAAGACAATAGGCGAATTACATATCAGGAGATTCAACACATATTGAAGATTGGATCGGGAAGCGTTCACGAGATTCTACACAGCCATCTTCGCGTGAGGAGGATAGTATCACGCTGGGTGCCGCACAACCTCACCGATGCTCAGAAGCAGGCCCGGGTGGAATGGTGCCGTGATATGCTTAACAAATTTGAAGCAGGCTCGTCTCGGCGTGTTTACGACATCGTTACAGGTGATGAGTCCTGGATTTATCAATACGACCCAGAAACCAAGCGCCAGTCGACTGTTTGGGTGTTTCAAAATGAGCCAACGCCTACCAAAGTGAAGCGATCTAGAAGCGGGGGTAAGATTTTGATCGCTAGCTTTTTTAATTTGACTGGCCACTTGGTATCAATTCCCTTACGGGATCAAAGAAGCATTAATGCCGAATGGTATACTACCAAATGTTTGCCAGAAGTTTTCTCTGTTATAAGCAACAAGCGACCAAACACAGGGCTCCGCGGGCTACTGCTCCACCACGACAATGCACCTGCGCACACCGCACTCAAAACGAGGGACTTCCTGGACAGCACGCCAGTCAAACTCCTGGGTCACCCTCCTTACAGCCCTGATCTAGCACCGTGTGACTTCTTTTTATTCCCAAAAATAAAAAATCAGCTCAAAGGGATACAATTTTCGTCGCCGGAAGATGCGCTGGCTGCGTTCGAGCAGGCTGTAAACGAGGTGTCTGCGGCGGACTGGAAAAAGTGTTTTGGAAACTGGTTTAGGCGCATGAATCTTTGTATAGAGGCTGGTGGAAAGTACTTTGAAAAGATTTGATAAAAATATATGTACGTATAGAACAATTTTTTTTAGTTTCGCAAAACTTTCTGAGTGTCCCACGTATATTGTTATTTTATTTATCTACACTCGTATCGTAAAATTCGAATTATGAACTCGAAAGTAATTTCATAATGACATACTTTACGCACATGCACCTGTTATGAATTTAAAAAGTTTCATTACGATACAGTTTGCTGAACAAAACAATGCGGTAATTTAATTTTTTTTTCCATAACCGCACACTTCAGCCTAACTAAGGAGTTTTTAATGCCACTTCGACCTAACCAAGGAGTTTTCAAACCTTTTTTTTAGCAGTCGTACAGTTTGGCACCAATGAGTACACAAAATTCAGGGTGGCGCCACTTGTCATACATTGAAAATTTTTATCGTTTAAAATCGCGTTTTTGGCAGACCTTTTGATTGTCATATTGCTTTTAATTATATTTAAGTGTTTACAGGCATATTTTTTGTATGATAAAACAGAGATTGACGGAATCCTGACAAGGATAGAAAATTAGTTCCGATTATAATGTTGTCGCCAGACTATATTTTATTATCTGTGTAGGCGCGCACCAGCGCGCGTGCGCGGCCGCGCGCCTGGCCTACTGGATTTGGACATCGTTACTTGTACATTTATTGTTATTGTTTACGTTATTATTATGGTTTTGTATGTCGAAAGTTTTATTCTGGGCAAAAATATCTGACTACAGCAGTGATACTGAACTGAGGAGAATATGACCCCGCCTGAATTTCTGGATGCAGCAACGTAAATGACGAACAATCTTTTACCAGAGAAATCAAGAAAAACAACGACAATGTTACTAAGATTTTGACTTTGGTATTTTATTTAAAATTGTATGAGTGTAGATAAAATAGTGTATGAAACTAACATAATTAGGTATTAAAACACTCGTGTGATACTATTAAAAACCTCGCCTACGGCTCGGTTTTTAAACTCACACTCGTGTTTTAATAACCCCTATTATGCAACAGTTTCATAAACTACTATTGTGACACTACGACTACACGAGATTTGTTGCGTAATCGCGGTTTTTGTCTTACTATGAGTGTGAATGTGTGCACTGTGCGTGCCAGCCCGTACTTTTAAGCAAGCCGTCTTACTATGGATGCTTCACTTTTTGTTTAGCGAGATTCCGTCCGACTTTTTTTATTCGTCCAAGAGTTAAGCTATAAAATTTGGAAAAAAAAACCTCACTCACGAGCTGGATTATAATTCAGTCGATCGATTCGATTCGGATTTAGCTTTTTTTCATTATTCATTAGATTTTGTTCCGCACACTGTATTGAGTTAAAATCTGGAAGGATACGTAAAAGCCTAAGCGCACCTTTTTACCCGACTGCGCCAGAAGGAGGGTTATGTTTTTCGAGTGTATGTGTGTATGTATGTATGTATATTTCTTTGGCACGCTCTGTGGCCTAAACGGCTTGATGGATTTTAGCTTGAGAGGTGTCGTTAGATTCGTCTTAATTGTGAGAGTGACACTGGGTATATCAAAATTATAAAAAATCAAAATGGCCGCTTTTTGGAGCCATATTAAGCCATCAAAAATTTTTTTTTTCTTCAAAACCTATCGAGTGTAGTATCAAAATAAAGGGTTTTATAAATGATTTACAAAAATATATACAACTTATATGTTGTATGAAAAAAAAAGAAAAAAGTAATTGGTGACCCTTGCACTAGGCTATCATTGTTGCCAATCATAACGCACCACATTTACGTGCGAAATATTTTTAACCGCTCTTAGTTTTTGCATACGCGTCTTGGTCCGCTGCTATGAGGGATATAACATGAAACATGAGTCTCTTTTGTATCTAAATACTATAATGAATATATCCCATCCTCACCTCTAGTATACCTCCCACAATGGCCAACAACATGCCTGGGAGCGACATGGAGCCTCGTGAACCCCCCCTCACAGTTCTCTAAGTAGCACATCACTTCTTCGGCAGTGTAGTTGTTCCCGTCGATCACGTGGTCGTCAAACGCCAGGATCTGGTCCCCAGGGTGGAGGGCTCCGCATCTAGAATAAGAATAATTATATGAATATAGAATATTCATCGAAGTAAAGTTATCAGAGTTTTCCATTTTGATATTATTATGATCAAAATAGTTTAAGGGGAATGTAGCAGCCAAGTGGCGCCCCCATCAGTAAAAAAAATTATTAATAGCTGAATACAAATAATATAATAATATTATAATTTTTGTTTATTTATATAAAATACAACTTGTATGTACCAAATGAACATAATTATTGTGACTTATTAGTCTATAAATACTAATATACGATGTTGTAAAATACACATAATTTGGTTAAATTTAAATTCGAATTAAATTCCAATTTTTTGTATTAGGTATTTGACGTCAGATGTCTTCTTTCATTTACTTTTTTTTTTCTTGTGCGCGTAAATTTCACTTTTAAGATATACAGATGGGAGGGACCAGCTGAAAATCAGTGCTGTGCATACCTACATGCACAGCAAATACTGAGCTGGATCCCTTGCCACACATATTATGTTGTATGCATGTTGTGTTCTCATTAATTTGTTATGTTACCTTTGCATGTAATATGTATATTTTGTGTGTGTGTGTTGCAAAATAAATGGTTTAAATGGTTTAATACATCATTTATCGAAAATTAGTTTTTGACGATTGAAGGCCTCTTTTATATACACAAACATTTATACTGGTTTTGAATTCTTTATGCCTGTAGACGGTGGCTAATTTTCAAGCGAAGAATAAATATAGTCGCAAAGCTAGATTGTTTATCACCAAATTAACCTTAGTTTTAGAACAAAAGAGACAATACTTGAAAAAATTGCAGTGCGCCTGCATATCTCTCGACCCAGGCTTAGTTTAAGCTCAGTAAGATATCACAGCTTACTGCAAGCCTAGGCTTGCAATCAACGGTATTAAGTGGATCTCTATTTGTATGACTTAGTTAAAAAGTACAATTAAGATAAGTACCTTTTATTACACTCTAAAGTTCTTCTTAAAATAAGACTGTGTTTGTCACGGGACTTAGTTCAAACTTTCAAGAGGCAGTAAAGTGTGCCTAATCTTTTTTAAAGTTTGCAAAATTTAATGATTTCTTTGTACAGTCAACCGCATATTAATGGTAAAAAAAACATTACGAGTGTAACTGTCTTAGTTTTTTATGGTATAGGATGGCGAAACGAGCTAAAGGCCCACCTGATGTTAAGTGGTTACCTTTGCCCATAACAACTGCACTACCACCTAGGCTGTTACCTAAATGGTACCGCAAGTCGGTTCGCCAAACTGAGACATGAAGGTGGAAAGTCTCAAGTGATTGTAATTTCACCGGCACCCGTACCCTTCAGACCGCAACACAGCAATGCAAGCATCACTATTTGGTGGAAAAGTAGGCACGGTGGTAGTACTTCCCCGGACGAGCTCTTTCACAAAGGAGCTCTACTACTACTAAATCTTAGTTACATATTCAGGTTTTTTTCCATAGATGTGCGCTTGGCTTACCATGAATGCGGTATCTCAAATTATAATGGCACAAATACCATAAAATGGGACAATGCAATAATTTTTCAGTTGCATGCAGAGAAATATATTTTTTTTTTTTTTTTTTTTTTTATACACTTAAGTTTTTTCGCGAAGTAATGGCGATGTTAATGCACTGAAACACACTCAGCTTTCTCTAGGAATCGTAAAAGAGAATTTTCAGAGGTAACTTAAACATTATCTTCCTGCATCTTGCTATTACCGTTGTCTCCTGCCTCGTTGGTCTAGTGGTCGCAAGCGCGACTGCTGATCGTGGGGTCCTGGGTTCGATTCCGGGTCGGGCAAAGTGTTATTGGGTTTTTTCTTTAGGAAATTCTCAGTAGCAGCCTGGAGTCTGGATTTGTGCCCGGTTGATGGCAATAGGCTCGCCCCCTATTACATGACACTATAACATAACTGGCGAAATGTGGGTGTACTATAAACCTCTGCCTTCCCCTTCGGGGAAATACAGGCGTGATGTTATGATGTGATGTTATGTTATCTTGCTATTATTTGGTACGTAAAACGGGATGATTAGGAATGCAGTGGTAAATAGGGACAAAAGTGGGCACGGATTTTTGTATTGAATATAATGTAGGTAAGTACCTAGTTTGTTGCCCACAAAGACTTCAAAAATGTTCTTCCATAATTTGGTAAACATTCTTAAGTCTTTGTGGGCAACTAACTATCGCAATTCAATGTTAAAATCCTTGTCCACTTTTGTCCCTATTCACACCCCGTTTTTCCCGGTATCATTCAAATTCAAATTCAAATTATTTATTTGCTTTTAAATATGGTTACAGTAGGTGTTACAAATATATTTAGTAGGTAGTTCAGCATATTTTGTCATAACATAATGACATGCAAAAACATTCCAACCCATACTAGAATTACAAAAAGAATACCTACCTAAAATTCATAAAAACCACCGTAAAACGGGGTGAGTAGGGATACAGGGATGAATAGTTACAAAAGTGGGCAAGGATTTAACATTGAAATAAGATAGTTTGTTGCCCACAAAGACTTTAAAAATGTTCTGCCATAATTTGGTGAACATTCTAAAAAGCTCTGCATTGTCCTACTTTTTATTTAATGTAAACAACTCAAAGTACAGAATTCAGGGCATAATGTAGCAATCAACAAAGTTTCCCATACTGCCGGCTTGGACGTTTATAAACAAATTACCAAGCTATACAATAGAAGTTTTAAACTATTTAATTCGAAGCAAAACGAGTTTCTTAAAACATTAACTGAACATTGAAGTGTCTCACAATATTACGAAAGCTCGGACGAATAAATAATTCGTCCGAGTACGAAAGCATGAAGTTGACAGTTAGGCGACGTTAGTGCAAGAAGTTTCTTAAACATACATAATACGTTTTGTAAGTAGAATACACACATTAGATAACTATAATTTCTTTTAGTTCATGGTTTAACTAGGGATGTCAAAAAATAATCGATTATAAAAAATTAAAAAAAAAATAGTATCAAAAGTCATTGTTTTATTGACACTTTATTCTTTATTCCTTACGAAGCAAATGTGATAAAAATTAAGAAAAGAAACGATAGCTTCAGCTTTGGCCCTAAAGTAATAATTGCTGTTGTAAAGTTGACTTAATCTGTTCTGATATTTTTCATTTATTTAAACGAAAAAATCGATTATTATTTTCAAAAAAATCGATTTTTTATGATTCGATTTTAATGAAACTTAAAATAATCAATTATTAATAAATCGATTTTTGTTCAGTTAAGTCAGATCCCTAGGTTTAACATCAAACCTGCTTTGGGGACTAACACATGTGTACTAAAGGCCAATTCTCCTACCCATAAATGGCAAATAGGAACAACTACTAATGTGCGGTCGACTGTACGTTTGTTGCTTGAATCTTGCGGATTATATCTGCTTAGATTATGTGTAAACATCGCGTCATACCCTCAAAACGGTCCACCTAGGGGAGCAAGCCATCATACTTATTCCTGTTCATGAATCCTCATGAATAATTGCTACATCTTTGTGCACTAGGGCCCCCGACAGGTCCTGGCCCGCCACAAGCAGGCGAGCCCCTTCTCCCCGTGCGGCCTAACGTTGGCTGCACCCACCTAGGAGGCGCAACAACAACATACACAACAACATATAGGAGGAACATTGCACTCCACCTCACCTTAAGGGCCTTTGCCAGCTACGCCAGCTGCGCCAACTACGCTAACTGTGCCAGCAACGCCAGCTGTGTCAGCTACGCCAGCTGCGCCAGCTACGTCAACTGTTCTCCACTGTGCCCTCTGCTGGCATCAGAGAGACACGTGGAGCAATATAGTTAGTCCACATGGGGCCCCTCCCGTACCAGAATATTCGCCAAAGGCAATAAGATCCCCCGAAGGTTAATTTCTCGAAAGGATTCCATTGCCTGTACCCAGGATGCACCGGCCTAATAGCTGCCGTTCCCTCCAAAAACGTTGTTCGTTGACGACAATTGGACTGCAAGATTGCAATGGATGTCAATTGCCAGTCGCTATACAAGCACGCCATCTCTGAGAATTACCGAGAAGCGAGTCGGCATTACGAGAGGCGAGCATCCCTAACGAATGGTATTGACGTAATTTTGTGTATGTAGGTGGTGCTAGCTTTTATATTGTATTGAGTGTACGCGGTGTGACTAGAGTATACCTACGCCTCCTTTCGTTTTTGTCAGCCTCTTCAATATTTTGCGTCCCTCATCCAGGTATTTTCTGCGGCTTTGGCGATGTCATTTATCCAACGTTCTTTTAGACGGCTCGGGTTTATTCAACTTGACCTTGGCCACCACTCCGTCAAATCCAGAACCCTGTAGATTCAACTTAACTTGATAATTGTCTTTTATAATTATTTCGATAGCTTCTATAAAAAAACCCAAAGGGAAGCTTCCTAAAATAGAATATTTATATCAGAGAAAAGTTAGCATTTATTCTTTAGCGACTAATGGAATGTAATTAATTTTTCTTTCCTTTCTAATTGATTAAAATAATCCCATTGGGAATTGGAATTCTCATTTAGCTTAACGATTTGATTCCTCGTAATCACCTTATACCTTTAAAAAGTCTTACCTAGAGTAGTAGGAAAACTGTTTTTTTCGGAGGTGAAAAAAACGTTGGAAAAAGACTTGGTTTTTTTTCTAAAGTAGGTTTTTTTCAAGAGTACGAAAACATTAAAATGATATGATAACGTGGTTATCGTTAAATAGGTTTGGATAATATTTTAGATAAATTGAGAGCTTGACACAGTGAGAGTTCGCTTTTGTTGAGTGCGAAGTAAACATTAAATTATGTTGAGTTATTTTATAACATAACATAACATCACGCCTGTATTTCCCTGAAGGGCTAGGCAGAGGTGTAATAGTACACCCACATTTCACCAGTTATGTTATAGGCTCATGTAATAGGGGGCGAGCCTATTGCTATTGACCGGGCATAGATCCAGACTCCGGGCTGCTACTGAGAATTTCCTCGGACTTTTTTTTTAATTTCTGAGAATGTCATTTTTAACCGACGAAAAAAAAAGAGGAGTTTCTCAATTCGACGGTCCACGTATAACTTTTTACAGAGCAGTCCAATTTTGATGATTCTTTTTTTAATGGATAGGGTATATCTCGAAATTGGTCCCAATTAAATTTCAAATTCAAAATCCACCCCTAAGGGTAGGAAAACAGGGTATGAGTGCTTGTTCACCCACTGAATTCTTACCTGTTATCCGATTCTGTTGAAACTTGGCACACATAAATGTAGTTCTAGACACTACAACATTAAAAAATTAAAAATAAAACTTTTTAACAAAAAATAGAACCGACGAAAACAGAAAATGAAAAGCGAAAAATTAAATGAAGCTTTTAGTCTTTTCCTAACTAAACTAATGTAAATAACTAATTATGAGTCGGCGCCAAACAAACAATTAACGAAGATCATTAAATTACTTTAAATACATAATAAAAACAACATAACAATAAATACAACGTGAAATTTTCAACGATAAACAATATTTTTCCACAAATGCGTTCTCCACTCGACCACTTGCAACCTGCACGTACTTTGCTTGTTTGTTTGGCGCCGACACATAATTAGTTATTTACATTAGTTTAGTTAGGAAAAGACTAAAAGCTTCATTTTATTTTTCGCTTTTCAGTTTCTGTTTTCGTCGGTTCTATTTTTTGTTAAAAAGTTTTATAGTTAGTGTATTTCACTTTACTGAAAAAAAAAAACAAATATCGAGAGCATTTAAAGACCACCCGCGTTTCCTCTTAATATTGATTCCTTAATAACAGCCTCTATCAGAGTTTCTATAATGATTATGTATGTAGGAAAAGGTTGTACGTACAGTTGCGCTTAATCAGAATTATGAACATTTTTGAGGTGACTGTTTCAGCTTATAAGCTGGATCATAGTCACATATCAATCACCTACGCTTATCCTAGGGGATGTGTGAATGCAAAGCTTGTAGCGTCTTTTTTTATTTAACTTGCCAAAGCAAGTTAAATAAAAAAAAAGACTTCATCATCATCATCATCATTTCAGCCGAAAGACGACCACTGCTGGACATAGGCCTCCCCCAAGCATCGCCACAACGACCGGTCCTGTGCCTTCCGCATCCAGCGGATTCCCGCGACCTTCACCAGGTCGTCGGTCCACCTTGTGGGGGGCCTACCCACGCTGCGCCTTCCAGTACGCGGTCGCCACTCCAGAACTTTACTGCCCCATCGGCCATCCGTTCTGCGAGCAATGTGCCCCGCCCACTGCCACTTAAGTTTGGCAATTCTTCGGGCTATGTCGGTTACTTTCGTTCTCCTGCGAATCTCCTCATTTCTGATTCGATCACGCAGGGACACTCCGAGCATAGCCCTCTCCCTTGCCCTTTGAGTGACTTTGAGCCTTCTTATGAGGCCCATTGTGAGCGACCAAAAAAAAAGACTTAACTTCTGTGATATGACAATCAAAAACTATAGTTATTCGCACCCTCAAGATATATGAAAACACCATTATCGTTAAAATTGTTCGCCCTTAAAAGGCGAAGAGCATGACAGCACATATTGAATCCATTCCTTTTAAAAATACAATTGGGCATTGACCCGGCGATAGAAGAAATCGAAGGTTGACAAGGGTCAAACATCCCTTTGGAGCGAAGGGTTTCTCTAGAATGACGAATGAAGATCCACGATAATATATATTTTTAATTTACTACAATGTCGTTTATTGTTTTTAACCGACTTCAAAAAGGAAGAGGTTCTCCATTCGACTATATTTTTTGTGTAATCATAGCAATTTAAATGAATAAACGAATCCATACTTATATTATAAATACGAAAGTAACTCAGTTTGTCAGTTCGTTTGTTAACTTTTCATGACTAAACCTCTGAATCAATTATAATTAAATTTGCCAAAGCGGTACTCTAGGAACTGGAAAAGAACATAGGCTACTTTTTATCCCAGGAAGATAAACAGTTCCCGAGGGATGTGCGATTATATATTTCTGTGATAAACTGTATCATATG
This sequence comes from Asteroscopus sphinx, assembly GCA_949699075.1. NCBI lineage: Eukaryota > Metazoa > Arthropoda > Insecta > Lepidoptera > Noctuidae > Asteroscopus > Asteroscopus sphinx. The sequence continues at coordinate 3,125,619 of OX453006.1, forward strand.
CGGGCAAAGCTGCGGGCGTAGGCTAGTTGTCTTTGTCTATATTTGTGACTACATTATGCGATTTTAGATTTTTATAACACAAGCAACATTATGTTATTTATTTTCTCAACAGAAAACAATACAGTGCAATTGCTTGCAAAAAAAAATTGTGATATATTGTTAAGAAACACTTTTTCTTAACAAGATATCGCTGACATCACCCAAAGACGTACCAAGTGGAAGTTAAATTCGATACCACGAGCAGTGTTCACGGTAGCTTAGTGGCTAAACCACTGGCGTACGGAGCCAGGAGTCGCAGGTTCGAATCCTACTCGTGAGCGATTTTTTCTTTTCGCAATTTAAATCGTTATGTTGATATATGGTAAGGATGAAACAACATGGTTCCTACACAAGAAATAGCCTGGCAGCATGTCCCATGGGTATTCAACAATCCAATTGATAGCAAAGTTACCACGACAACATGAAATAAACATGCAGTATAATGATGTTAAACAGATGTTATTTTCTTGGTTTTTTTAATACGGTATGCGACATTTTTCTTCACATATTTTTTTCTCTTACGTATCAGTCTATTGAGCTGAAACTAGGTTAAGACTGTATCTTGAGAACCAATTTAAATATCGATAGCTCATCAGTTATGATATTATCACTAATTATGCACTGAATTGAGGCTTCAAATGCAAGCATTGATTAATGTGACTTCTAGCAGTAGAGGACACCATTATAATTCCAATTGATATGTCATCGAATTCAGTAACTTTAACGCTGTCTTGTTTTGTGATAATATTAATTATCACTAGGTGATATTAATATTGCTGTGATATTAATAAAAGGTTTAATATTAACAGCAGTAAAGTAAACATAGGTTAGGTATTTGATTGAATTTGAGGACACGGCGCAGCACACACTGGCGGAATGCCCAGCTTGGGCCACGCAGCGCCGTGACCTTATAATTGCAGTAGGCGGCAGCGATCTCTCGCTTCCGGCTGTTGTTTTGGCTATTGTCGGGAGCGAGAACGCTTGGGAGGGCGTCGTCTCCTTTTGCGAGGAGGTGATGCTCGCTAAGGAGGCGGCGGAGAGGGTTCGAGAGGCAACAACCTCCCTCCCCACCCGCAGGAGACGGACCGGGCGTCGCAGGAGGGCGTACGCCGACCTCCAGCCACCCTAGGAGTGGGCCTGCGGGCGGCGGACTCGGGGTAGCCCGCCGCCCGATCAGTCAAGGCCCGTGATGGTGGCGCGTCGTGTTCCGCGCGCGCCAGTCAAGAAAAGGGTGCGGCCGATGATGCCGCACGGGGAGAAGGGGCTCGCCTACTAGTGGCGAGCCGGGACCTGCCGGGGATGGTTGGACGACTATAAGTTTCCCACGCCCCCGGCCAATGGTTGGAAGAGGAACACCGTGGTGGTTTTAGTCGGTAAGAGTCCGACACTGGCTCCGCCTTCCCCGGGCGGAGTGCGTCCATGAGGATTTTCCCACGAATTATATAATTTAGTTGTAAGTACTTTTGTATCTCATTATAAGTGAACTGTTTGTTCTTATGAGAAATAAAATTCTTTAAACCTAAAAAAAAAAAAAAAAAAAGGTATTTGATTGAATAAAATGAATAGTGTCTTTATTATGATGGTCTATTATTTTATTTTGTAACTGTGGCAACCCTGCCTCTTCCTTTAAAAACTTTTGTAATGTATAAGTTTGTAATATTTCTAGAAACATAAAAGTGTGAATTATTCTGTGTTTTTATATTATCAAACCCTTAAAGGGTGAAGCTAACAATGATATCGCATTTATAATGTAGAAAGCAGTAACCTCATGTATGACTTCACAACGCAATAGGGTGTTTGACTGGTGTTGCCAAAAATTATGAAAATTGTACATAACGTAGATTTTCGGTTGATAATTTTCGGTTGAAGATTAACGTTTACTAAGTTTTGTTAATTTAAATATATTGTAATAGGGTGTTTGACAATTTTTGAAAATGTACGTAAAACGATGGCGAAACATCCAATTAAAGCATTCATTAACAAATAATTACTAAAATATGCTTGTAAAATTAAATAATCAAGATTTTAAATTCTCATTTTTAATTTCGTACTAAAACGCTAAGTCACGTGACATTATCATCAACCTACGTCACTGTTCTAGTTCCGGTCAGTATTCCTGTTTGAAAATTTGATTTTTTAATCTGTTGATCACGTGATACAAAACGTCTTGAGACTTGGCCACCATTTTGGGTGACGTCAGAACCCTGTACGACGTAGGGCGAGCTAAATGTTGCAATTATCGTAAAAATATAATGTAACAGTTTTTGATCGAGTAGGTATAATAATAATAATATATTCATGTCAGCCGAATAATTTTTATTTTATTGAGCCAGGTTATGTACTTTATAACTTACTAACAATTAAACTAATCAGTATTTGTAGGTAATTTGAACGTAATTTCTAAGTTTTTGTTTTGTATGTGCGTGATTCAAACACAAACTACAAAACGTTTTATTCATGTCTCATGCCAAGAAAAAACCGCGTTCCGATTTTTTACCTTTTGTCAAATTCGTACCTGTTTGGTAAGCGTGTCGTACCTATAAAGGAATTTATACCGGCAACACTGACCGGAACAAGTGCAGTGACGTAGGTTGACGATAATGTCATGTGACTTAGCGTTTTGGTGCGAAATTATAAATGAGAAATAAAAATCTTGATTATTTAATTTTACAAGCATATTTTAGTAATTATTTGTAAATGAATGCTTTAATTGGACGTTTTGCCATCGTTTTACATACAATTCCAAAAATTGTCAAACACCCTGTGTACACTATACAGTAGTGTATGTGCGAAAAAGAAGGAAGTATTCTGTGGTCTTCCACACACACGTGATACGATTGGCAACACTGAAGTCGCTGGCGAAACTAGACCAGATGTTATAGAGGTGTACGTGCGGCGTGTGTGGTTTGCAGCCGATATTCTTTATTCAAAAATCTTTACTGTAAGACGTGGTGAGTTTTAAATGACTGGTATAACGTCGACCGTTCATTAGAATGGTATATACAAAGCTTTATGTCACAAGAAAACAAATTCGACATACCTTAGGACCTATGTGAAGAAATAGAAAAAAATAAACATAAAACTAACTCACCTGTCACTTATACTAGCAGGCAATATACTATCAATATAAATAGCATTACAGGTCCCAACTCTCTGATACGTATCTGAGCCAGAACTGTACACGTCGTCAGAGCACCTCTGATTCGTCAGGAACAGCCCCAAGTCTTCGTTGCAAGGCCTCTCGATCTCTATTAGGAGTGGACCCGTGGCCAGTTTGACGGACTCCATGATGGAAACGTCGTATTCTATCGTTAGGCTGGTGACTTGTGGACAGTTCTGAAGAATGTTGTGGACTTCTGATAACGTTTTGTTGGTGAGGGATACCTGAGAACAGAAATAAATAGATTATAGATTATGGAACTTTTAAACAATAGATTTTAAATGTTAATGCTCTGTCGCGTCGAGAGTAACTCCGAGACAGATTGGACTGCTGCTATGTTTTAAATTACCTCCACCCGTACATTATATCCAACCCAGTGAGAAGCTCTCTGCAGGTCATAATCTCCCCTGGGGTGCTGGCCAGAAAACCTCCACGTGTGCCTGACTGCTGCTTGTTCTTCTGGACACGTCTGGAGGGAACGGCAGTTCTTTGGCCGTTGCATCCGGGTAAGGGCAATAAAATCCTTTCAAGGGTATAAACCTAAGGTATTAACCTTCGGGGGATTTTATTGCCTGTGGCGAATATTCTGGTGCGGGACCCCCCGTTCTAGGTCAGTGTGGAGTTGTTCCACGTATCCCTCTGTTGCCAACAGAGGCATAGTGGAGGAGCAGAGGCGGGCCCGGTATGCACTCACCCTGCCACTGGGTAGGCAGCGGGGGGATTGTCTTTCCCTGCCCCCGTCGATCTCGTAACCCCAAGAGTGCCCGCTGAATAGTGTTCTCGCACCTCTTGGGACCGAGGGTCTTGGCTTCACCGCCCGGACCGCGAGGAAGTAAACCTCTATAAAAAATTACGGCAGGTAGGGCCTGCGAGCAGCAGACTCGGGGTAGTCTGCTGCCCGACCAGCAGCTGGCGTAGCTGGCACAGCTGGCGTAGTTGGCCTAGCTGGCACAGCTGGCGTAGTTGGCGCAGCTGGTAAAGGCCCATGAAGTGAGGTGACGTGCAAGGTTCCGCGTGCGTCACCAAGGAGGGTACGGCCATCAGGCCACACGGAGAGAAGGGGCTCACCTGCTTTTGGCGGGCCGGTACCTGTCGGGGGTGGTTGTGTGAATACTCACGGGTTCCCACGCCCCCGGCTAAGGTAGTTGAAGGAACACCGTGGTGGTTTAAGTCGGTAAGAGTCCGACACTGGCTCCGCCTACCCCGGGCGGAGTGCGTCCATGAGGAAAACAAAAAATCTCCCCTGGCCTACATGGAAGTCCCTAAACTCTCCAATCAAACCGTGCTCACTGCATTTAGTACATTAATCACGACATCGTCCAGTAAGCATCGCCAATGGCGATGTAATGCTGCAAGAGGCGTCACAATAGATCTTATCAGGTCGCAGTGGATTAGGGGCGTTCAAGACCCCTACCTCTTTCCTCAAATAATAATAATAAGCATCGCCAAAAACAAATATCTTTCACGTGCATGTGTGTACGTAAGCGCTGGTTTGTACATGGAGGAGTACGTTTTTTTTTTTGGCTTCACTATGGTTGTACGCAGCACTTCTTCTATATTTTTAACTATGTCTTTTGCTTCCGGAACACATTGTTTTTTTTGCTTAAAAATTAAGCGGAACTTTGAATGAGATTATCATTTTAGGTGTTATTACTTTAAGGTATCAACTTTCAGACCAACCAGATTCAACTTGTGTTTGTTTTGTTCAACAAACAACATTGGGATATATTTTTAACAAGTTTTTTAACTCGCTTTCAGTCGTGTCGGTCTGTTCGGTACAAATTTTGCAATCGATTTTAAACTTAATGATACATAACATAGCTTGAAACTGGATGACAATGCAATATTAACTCGCTTTCGTTTTAAACAATTAGTATAAAAAAAAATCATTAAATTATCAACCCTTTAAACATTTTTTATGTCATACGGTATTATTCCTTGAATGAGCAGGTATCAACAAAAATTCTGATGCATTGAATCCGTTGTTTGAACCTAAGATATTGCCCTTAAAATAATTCAAAACCAAAACTTACATGATCGACCTTCAACAGTCTATCCCCAGGTTTTATCCTAGAAGTATTATAGGCAGCTCCACCAGGCCGGACATGTGTCACCACGAGCGGCTGAGCGTCTAAGGACCGGCTGTTCAGCACCAGGTCTGCACTGGGAGCCGAGTTCTCTGGAAGACCACCTCGGATGGTAATGCCAAGGGATCCGTTGATTTTCTCAACTGGAACCTCTGCTAGCTTCGTTGTGATGTATAGGGAATTTTGGGATGCTGTAACAAAAGCAGGAATAAGTTCATCTGTATGAATATTTTGAATCTATGTGGATACGGGCAAACAATAAGCCTTCGAAGCTTCACATGTGGGTGTCTTGAAAAAAAAAGAAGGAAAGGTGAAGGTGACTTAAAGCTTATGTCAACTGAATGATTAGCACCGTTTTACTGTCTGCTGATAACAACATATTGCGATCATTCATCCAACTGCTTATAGTTCGCGCGGGATAACATGGCAATAGCGGATGTTGACCAAACTTACTTACGACTGACTACGAAATAACTCGTACAGTTCCTACTCACTCCTTTGGGAGAATGATTTATGCGTGTATCAGAAATGCGTGATCATATTTTAAGAGCTCATTTAGGTTGCTATCGAACAACTTTTACTACGTTTGCCGTTTATTTGTGACACTTAGGTCATTACCCAACCAGCAAAGTAGTCCGTTAAGAAATGCATTTATCACTAAAAAGTGAAAATAAAGCGTTATTAAAGTATCCGTTATGACCTTGTGTTCTATAATAGCGACATAAACAATATTTTAGCTGTATAATATTAAACAGCATTTTGGTAACAATAATAAGTGTTGTAAACGTTTACGTCGACGCCATATATTACGCCTTTATCACAGTACTATAACTGACGCCGCTAAATCAAGTACAGAGCCATCTTGTATTATTAAAGATTTACACGATACTGTTTTGAAGCAATTTTGTGTTATTGTAGCTTCCAAATGAGTCTTATAGTACAAGTGTTTAAATAGTATTGAAAACACAACTATAGGACATTAATGTACTGTTGCTGACTTTTACATCACTGTTAAGTATCGAATTTGAGCAATAAAATTATAGTACAAGTATAGTACTAACTTGTGACGTATGGAGCTACAATAACTTGGCTTTGTCACAAAATTGCGATGTAACTGCGCCAAAACCTGCCTGGGTAAACGTTTACATAATTGTTATAGGACATATTTAATAAACTAAATAGTGTGTCCGAAAACGTTCTCTCGATTGCAATGTAATGTTACCAATTAAGGGTAATCAGACACATCTACCATCAAGAGATTGAGATCTAAAGCACTGAGAGTAGTTTGGAACTATATTATGAAAGTTTTTAATTCCGATAATTGGCCTTCTTCATTCATCAGTGCTGTTTTGCACGCAGTCACCAAAATTGTACTTTTCAGCACATCTAACAGCGGATTTTTAGGCTAAATTTATTTTGCATTGAATGCTAGAAACATGGCTACAAGCCAGTAGTTGCGTTTTTATGTGTTGATAGCGGCGAACCAGCGACGCGCGTTTCGGTATTAAAAGACAGTAGATAAAATTTCTAATACCTTATTATTTCGATTTCTATGTTCTCAACCCAATTACATTAAATTCGCTTATCAACATGAGCAGTTTATGACAACGAAGGGAACAGCCAGACGGAACTGAGACATAGGATGGGCTCTATGGGCTATTTTGGTGGCCATCCGACGTCGTATCGGAAGTTCTTGCTCAACATGACAGGTGGCGCTAAATATAGCTATTCTTGGGACGTCAGAATTTATTTTAATTAAACGCTACAGTAACTTTTATTCGATCTAACGTTGAGGGGTGTATCAGGTTCTTGTTATTTTTGTCTTCTCAGACCTAATTAAATAAATTGGTTATTGTTTTTTAAAAGTATAGAAGGAACCTACTTAGTATACATAAAATTAATCTTAAACTTGGGGTGCATTAAAACAGCCTCCACAAGTGACGATATTTAATTGATCGTCCGGCGCACCCTGGGCAGTCAGCCCCGCTACCAACCTGCTGACTGGCTAATCTTTTCCCCATGGCATGAACTATTATCATTATAGAAGTTTTTAAACTTTCGCGAATTTCACTCATATTGAACTATATTCACGGGACTTGTCGCGCACAATAAAATCAAAACATAACAAACATTTTGACTAACCTCGACGTTTCGGCCAAGTTGTATTGGCCGTGGTCACGAGCAGACTGAAGTATGCGGGTGTCATCGTCTTGAGCGGCGGGTGTTTTCTCAAACTACCCGCGGTAGGTTTTTCGTAACAAGATATGCTGAATCACGACACACAATGCCAATGTTTGTTATGTTTTGATTTTATTGTGCGCGACAATTTCCATATGGATCTAAAGGTGGAGGCATACCTGGCACACGTTAAATGATGTTATTTTTTTTTTTTTAAAGCATTACCTAACTAATTATCACATTTGTCTCATATACAATAATACACAATTTAGGTTTACTGTAATTATATTTATTTGCTCGTATTTACCCGTGGCCTCACTATCGGGACCCATCCGAAAACCAGCGCTGCAACATTTCGGTGTTGTAGCATATGCTGAGATGGGGGCCTTTTTTAGTCTCATACAGGCATGTCAATTTTAAGTTTTTTTGTTAATATGTTATTTTTAGTTTTTTTTTCTCTCGCCTGTACCGAGACTGAAATAAATATTTTCTTTCTTTTCTTTCTTTCTTTCAATATTATCATTATGTAGCTAATGTCGAAACGATAGAAGAAGAAGAATCTAAAACATAAAATACAATGATCCAACCAAGTCATATTTGTCTGGTAACTGTAAAAAGCGATAAAAAAGATAGTAGCATAAAACCATCGACCAAATACCCCAACAGACGCCTCATAACAGGCGACCGATGTCTGTCAACACATCTATGAAATTTCACTAATGTAGATCGCCACTTGTAATCTTCAAATCAGTTTCAAACACTTATATGAGCCGTCAAACTGCCGCGTTAGTGATTATCCAATAGCCGCCTTGGTAGGGCCAATCGGATTGCAGTACCCCGCCTTAGCTAGTAGACATAATTTATTGTACGCATTATATTCAACATTAGGCGTCTAGGCGTGGAGCATATATACATACATACATACATATTATCACGCCTGTTTCCCATTGGGGTAGGCAGAGACTATGGATTTCCACCTGCTACAATCCTGACACACCTCTTTCGCTTCATCTACGTCCATTAACCTCGTCATGCATGCTCGTCGGTTTAGAGAACTCTTAACCTGGCATTTTTTGAGAACATCCGCGATTTGATCGCGATACGTTCGCCGAGGTCGTCCCCTTCCAACTCTTCCATCCACACTCGCTTCGTATACTATACTATATACGGAGCATATATAGTTGCCGATAAGACGGATTGTCAAAGAATACGAAGAAATAAAAATTAAAATCAACAAAATTCCGATCGCGATTGACTAACGAAAATTAATAATAATGTTATTGAGTAATTGTATTTGTACTGAAAAATACAATTAATTTAGAACTTTCTTTAAGTCATAGACGAAGTGCTGCGAATAATCTAGTAAAGCCAAAAAAACTATGTTCCTTCGTGTACAACCAGCGCTCACGCACAAACATGCACCTCAAACCGTGCTCACCCCTCTCAGTACACATGTCGTGGCATCGTCCAGTAAGCATCGCGAAATCAAATATCCTTCAGGTGCATGGTGTGTGCGTGAGCGTTGGTTGTACATGAAGGAGCATAGTTTTTTTTGGCTCCACTATTATTGTTTTCAGAGCACTTTATCCATATTTTTTACTAAGACTGTGCTTTAAGTATATTCATGATCATCATCATCATCATTTCAGCCAAAAGACGTCCATTGCTGGACATAGGCCTACCCCAAAGGGAGGGGATTGGTAGGCAGGTTGGCGATCGCAGTTGGTTGTTTAAATACTCAGAGAACGCTGCTGCCCTTCCTCTGGGGAATCCCTTGGTCGCCTTTTACGACACCCATGAGAAGAGAAAGGGTGGTGCAATTCTTCACGTCCGCCATAACACAATACAAACATACTAATATTATATCCAGACTAAGAAGTTAGTTAGGATTAATGACCACGAGAACTGAAAGAGGTGTGTCAGTAGCAAAATTAATTGTGTTCTTGTCTTCTGGGACATGATGTACGACTCGTGTAGTTTAATTTATGCTGTTTGTTTAGTTTCAATTAGTTCTGTTAACATTATTTAAATTATCTTAACCATTAATTCATTTTGGCGGGAAGATATCAGCGTTATAAAAATTGAAAATTCAACTCTTCATAAAGAGAGACCAAATGTAGTGCGATTCTGGAAAAAATTTACATCAATCTCGACAGTCAAATCTACATTTGTAATGACACAGAGTGAATAAAAACCTAAGGGCTAATTGTTACTCTTTAAGTTATCCGTCTTTACGTGTTTCTATTCTGTTCATACTGTGATATTATCGAGTTCATTTGTATGGAAAGTTATTTTTGTGTGCTTATTTTTAACTAAATTTGTTCGTTTTAATTTAAAGTCAGGAATTGTGGTCTGAAAACTGTATCAATATTCATTTACGCGTTCAAAGATTTTCCAGAAAGGAGGAAAATGATAGATAAATGTATGAGTACGTTTAAAAGCATGGTCTATCTTATAACCAGATAACTTGACGATATAGGCCTTGAAATAATCTTAGTAAAGACTTGGTTACGGCCATGAAGAACAGAAAGATACGGCGGGAAATAAAAGGTCTATTATGACATTTATGACACAAGGAATACTGATTAACACAAAATACAGTACAATACAAATAGTCTTTATTGAACACAAAAAATAAGCAACATCAGAATTTACCTATGTGAAATGTACAATGATCGGTCTTATCGCTTTAAGCAATTTCTTCCAGGCAACCATGACATCAATTCAATCGATTGATGAAAAAATCAAGCCATTCTTTTTTCTTGTATAACATTCTAATTCTATACAAGAAAATAGTAACGATGTATTGACAGTATCCACAAACAAGACGTATAATATGGATTAAATAGTAAACCCATTGGTTTAGATCGCCCTTGTGCTAGGATTTCCATACTAAATGAAAATTCAATGACCTTTGATGTGAACCAAAGGACGTCCTACGTTGTATGGTCCTTTGTATTTAAAGCAATATCATATTATTATACTGTTCTAGACAAATACTTGTAGACTGCAAATCTTTGATACAATAGATGATAATAATAATGTCTATTAATTGAATAAGATAATGCTTAGTATAATAAAATTATTCGTGTAGATCTGGCGATGAAGGAGATACATTCTTTAGTGGATATTCTTGTGGAGCCCTCAGAAGAATAAAAAAACCGGCCAAGTGCGAGTCAGACTCGCACAGTAAGGGTTCCGTACCTCTCAACGACCTGATACCCCATAAAAACTGATTTAATTTACGAGAGTTTATTAAAAGATATCAACGCACAGTCTTTCTTACGCAGGTACCACCACATATGTCTATGTTTGTCTTATTTTTAGTATTTGTTGCTAAACTACATAATATGCACTATAATCTGACCAAGTTTGACGCTGGTATATATTCCCGTTTTGAAGATAGAGCAGGAACAAAAACGTTGAAAAAAATGCATGTTTTTTGAGGTTTCTTGTATGGTTTACCCCCTTTGGTTTTAGACTTTTTTTGTCTTTAGTATTTGTCGTGATACACCTCATAGCAACACAATTTTTGAGAAAATTTCAACCGGTTACCTATTACCGTTCAAAAGATACAGCCCTGTGACAGACAGACGGACGGACGGACGGGCAGCGTAGCGAGAGTAATAGGGTCCCGTTTGTCACCCTTCGGGTACGGAACTCTAAAAAAGGCAGATGGAGTCTCGCTAAGAAAAGATTGAAGTACTTTATTTTTTCACAAAACCACTGTAATTTGGACAGCATTTTAACACACCAGATGTATATTGTTATTTTATTTATCTACACTCGTATCGTAAAATTCGAATTATGAACTCGAAAGTAATGTCATAATGACATACTTTACGCACATGCACCTGTAATGAATTTAAAAAGTTTCATTACGATACAGTTTGCTGAACAAAACAATGCGGTAATTTAATTTTTTTTCCATAACCGCACACTTCAGCCTAACTAAGTAGTTTTTAATGCCACTTCGACCTAACCAAGGAGTTTTGAAACCTTTTTTTTAGCAGTCGTACAGTTTGGCACCAGCCAATGAGTACACAAAATTCAGGGTGGCGCCACTTGTCATACATTGAAAAATTTTATCGTTTAAAATCGCGTTTTTGGCAGAACTTTTGATTGTCATATTGCTTTTAATTATATTTAAGTGATAAAACAGAGATTGACGGAATCCTGACAAGGATAGAAAATTAGTTCCGATTATAATATTTTCGCCAGACTATATTTTATTATCTGTGTAGGCGCGCACCAGCGCGCGTGCGCGGCCGCGCGCCACGGCCGCGGCCTACTGGATTTGGTCATCGTTACTTGAAAATTTATTGTTATTGTTTACGTTATTATTATGGTTTTGTATGTCGAAAGTTTTAATCTGGGAAAAAATATCTGACTACAGCAGTGATACTGAACTGAGGAGAATATGACCCCGCCTGAATTTCTGGATGCAGCAACGTAAATGACGAACAATCTTTTACCAGAGAAATCAAGAAAAACAACGACAATGTTACCAAGTATTTTATTTAAAATTGTATGAGTGTAGATAAAATAGTGTATGAAACTGACATAATTAGGTATTAAAACACTCGTGTGATACTATTAAAAACCTCGCCTACGGCTCGGTTTTTAAACTCACACTCGTGTTTTAATAACCCCTATTATGCAACAGTTTCATAAACTACTATTGTGACACTACGACAATGACTACCGTCACACGAGATTTGTTGCGTAATCGCAGCTTTTTGTCTTATTAAGGGTGTGATTGTGTGCGTGCCAGCCTGTACTTTTAAGCAAGCCGTCTTAGTATGGGTGCTTCACTTATTGTTTAGCGAGATTCCGACCGCCTTTTTTTATTTGTCCATGGCGAAGCCAATCATAATTCTCGCACCCACTACATTGAAGTAGTATTTTTTTCTCCATATTTTTAAAGGCACAGGACCGGTCGTTGTGGCGATGCTTGGGGGAGGCATATGTCCAGCAGTGGACGTCTTTCGGCTGAAATGATGATGATGATGATGATGATGAAAAATAAATAAATAATTTTACCGTCACCATCATCATTTCTGCCGAAAGACTTCCACTACTGGATATAGGCCTCCCCCAAACATCGCCATCATTATAAATAATTTATTTAAGACCATAACATTTGTATGTTTTGTTTATACCTACCAAACTGCGGAAAATGCCTGGTTAAGAGTACTCTAAGCCGACGAGCATGCACGACGAGGTTAATGAACGTAGATGTAGCGAAAGAGGTGTGTCAGAATCGTAGCAGGTGGAAAGCCATATATCCTCTTGTCTGCCTTTGTGGTCGCAAGCGCGACTGCTGAGCATGGGGTCCTGGGTTCGATTCCCGGGTCAGGCAAAGTGTTATTGGGTTTTTTTCATTAGGAAATTCTCAGTAGCAACCCGCTATGCAATGGCAATAGGCTTGCCCCCTATTACATAACTGGCGAAATGTGGGTGTACCTACTACTCTGCCTACCCCTTCGGGGAAATACAGGCGTGATGTTATGTTATGTTCTGCATACCCCAATGGGAACCAGGCGTGATATTATGTAAGTATGTATAACTGCAGAACAGTCCGTCGGCGGAATTAGCGCTCGTTTTTCATTTGGTTCTTATTCTAATAAAAAACTAAGGTTTACTATTTTAAGGTTAATGTAAGTTAGTTTAAGGTTTTTTTTTTTTTTTATTTTTTGTTTTTTTTTTTGTTATTACCGTGCTATTGTTCTAGTCACTTTCACAGCTACGTATGAAAATAACGAAAACAACAACACAGTTAACCACATCCGCTTGCGGCAAACTCTGTGAGAAGCATATTTTTTAATTTATTTTTAGGGTCAACTTATTTATTCCACCGTGAATATAATAAGGAGTAAAACACAGTAAGTAATAGTACATTATGATACAAGTGAGCTAAGTTGACTATTAGACTCGAGGCTGGATTGCAGCCCGAGCCGAAGGCGAGGGCGTAATGGAGCCGAGAGTATAATAGTCAATGCTCACGCGTGTCATACGACGTTTTTCAACACACTTGCGAGTAAAAAAACATAAATTACACATTTTAGACAAATACTGAATTTGTGAAAAATGATAAAAATGGCGCGCGGTCCGCGCGGTGACATACAGCTATGCGCGCGCAGGTGGTCGAAGGAAACCGCCATACAGCCTAATATAAAAATATTATAAATTGATTTTTTTATTTATAACACAAATTAATATTAATTTGTTGACAAAAATGAATAATTTGATGAAATGAAATATTTATATAGCATATTTTAATTAATACAGTTGATTTATTCCCAAAAATGTTTAATTTAGTTCAGGCATAAAAACTCTTTCCTGCGAAGTAAAAAGCACTAGTGCAATAATATAATGAAAAAAGCACGCGTGCGTTATAAGTTACATTATGAACCTAAAAGCGATGCAATAAGAGCCACTTTACGAGCAAGTGTGTTGAAAAAATAGTAGTACAACTTATTACTAAAACAAAGTCGTTTAAAACTCTAAATAAATCACTGAGTACTATGTACTAGAGTATACGTTACGAACAAAAAATATCGCGCAACTTGGCCGCGGGGCACGCGCGGCGCGAGCTTGAGCGTGAGTGAGAGTGCAGGAGCTCTAAAACGTGCTACAAACATTCGATTCGAGGTGTCTTCTCTAGAACGTAGTACATATTACCTCAGTGGAATAAATCTGCTTACTTTATTAGTTAGGTTAATCATCTAAGTTATTAGTGCAGTATAATCATAGACCAGTAAGCCTCTAGACGCTGCTTAGCTGGACACCCCCGGTCACAACGCATATGCTCTACCACTGCATATCATACGTCACTCCGCCAATCGGAACGTCACTCAGTCAGCGAGCGGCACCAATCATAAGGAATCATACCACCGAACTTTTGAGCCGGCCAATCATAACGCGCCGTCCGCCCCCTTGACCCCACCAACGTTTTACAACTGCGTTTGAACACAAAACTTTGTTTATGCGGAGTCTTGAAGCTTAATGGTCTGTGAGTATAATCAACCAGAACGTATCAGTTATTGTGATGCAGATTAAATAACGTTCCGGAATGATTGACACTACAAATTATTATAAAACAAAGTTTAACCGGATCATATCGCGTATAAAACCAATCAGGAAAACCAATTTTAATGATACATGCGATGTACTCCGGATAAACTTTGTTTCATTATAATGTGTAGTGTTGAAAAACCTAAGTTGTTATTATTGTGATGCAGCTGATAAAGCTCGAGAAGAATTAAAATTCCGCTGATATTGAAAACACGGTTTTACCTCTTGCAGAACAAGATTATAAAGATATTTATCTACACTCGTATCGTAAAATTCGAATTATGAACTCGAAAGTAATGTCATAATGACATACTTTACGCACACGCACCTGTAATGAATTTAAAAAGTTTTATTACGATACAGTTTGCTGAACAAAACAATGCGGTAATTTAATTTTTTTTCCATAACCGCACACTTCAGCCCAACTAAGGAGTTTTTAATGCCACTTCGACCTAACCAAGGAGTTTTCAAACCTTTTTTTTAGCAGTCGTACAGTTTGGCACCAATGAGTACACAAAATTAAGGGTGGCGCCACTTGTCATACATTGAAAAATTTTATCGTTTAAAATCGCGTTTTTGGCAGAACTTTTGATTGTCATATTGCTTTTAATTATATTTAAGTGTTTACAGGCATATTTTTTGTATGATAAAACAGAGATTGACGGAATCCTGACAAGGATAGAAAATTAGTTCCGATTATAATATTTTCGCCAGACTATATTTTATTATCTGTGTAGGCGCGCACCAGAGCGCGTGCGCGGCCGCGCGCCACGGCCGCGGCCTACTGGATTTGGTCATCGTTACTTGTAAATTTATTGTTATTGTTTACGTTATTATTATGGTTTTGTATGTCGAAAGTTTTAATCTGGGCAAAAATATCTGACTACAGCAGTGATACTGAACTGAGGAGAATATGACCCCGCCTGAATTTCTGGATGCAGCAACGTAAATGACGAACAATCTTTTACCAGAGAAATCAAGAAAAACAACGACAATGTTACCAAGATTTTGACTTTGGTATTTTATTTAAAATTGTATGAGTGTAGATAAAATAGTGTATGAAACTGACAAAATTAGGAATTAAAACACTCGTGTGATACTATTAAAAACCTCGCCTACGGCTCGGTTTTTAAACTCACACTCGTGTTTTAATAACCCCTATTATGCAACAGTTTCATAAACTACTATTTTGTACCATTTGAAATAATTTACAAGTTCAATTAAATCTATGTCATCGCAAAAGCCAACTTCTTCAACATTTATTTAAAGACAGCCATCCTTATTCAATTTTGAATGTTTTATTAGACCTAGAATTTCTTCGTTGAAGTTTTATCTCTAAACTCATTAATAGACTGACAAAATAATCTAGAAAGGATTTAAAATAAGCATTTTAAACTTTAATTCACTATGGAGGACCCTGTAATAAATTATGTGAGCCTGCTTTTGCTTTTGTGGAAATGATTCAGAAATATTGAATTTTAAATGACAGAAGGAGACGAACTGGGAGTGACTGACATAGTTTGTATTATCAGTAAGCTGAAGTAGCTATGGGCTAGCCATGTCTTTCGAAGGGCTGATGGCTGTTGGAGCAGACGAGTCCTAGAATTGGCAAACGCAGCGTAGGATGCCCCCAACCACAAGACCTGAGAAAGAAGCTGGGGAGGACTGGATGCGGAAGGCGGACGACCGACTGTTTTGGCGCAACTTGGGAAAGGCTTATGTCAAGCGGTGGACTGCGATAGGCTGAGTTGATGATGATTGAGGAAATGACAGAACATTGTCAGTGGGACAATGATTGTCTCGGTAATATCTTACGGCTGGACTTGATAATTAAACTAATCCAATTCTTTAGATTTAGGGCTTGCTAATGTCCATCCTGCAAGATAAATTAAAAAATAGAACGAGAATTAGATGAAATTATTTGCCAGATAAGTTAACCGGCACTTATCAGTATGTTGGAAACAGGTGGGTTTGTTTTCATCTGCTATTTTTAACTAAAGAGTTTTTTGATGGGGTCCGTTTTCACTGTCAAGGATAGAATGGTACCCCGGCTCCATACGTTGGCGCTAACGCTATTCGCCAACGGTTTTATCAAAGGAATTATTCGCCAACGTCCGCGATGCATCCACACGTTGGCGGTTCGCTCAGTCTTAGCGCAGCACTCATGCAGTAAAGTGCATCGAATGAGCTTGTTCCTACGGTCGCCGCGTCTTGAAAATGTCATCCTCGTGGATGACCGCAATAGTTATTGAATTTCTATAAATAAATATTTTTGTTTACTAACAAAGAATAACGATCGACTGCCTCGGTGGTCTAGTGGTCGCAAGCGCGACTGTTAACGACTGATATAACGGGCAGTTGGCGATATACTAATAGAGAAAACTTGTAATCAATAAATACCAAACTAAAATAAATACATAAAAGTATGATAATACATATGTCAAAATTATACATATTGACTGCCTCGTTGGTCTAGTGGTCGCAAGCGTGACTGCTGAGCGTGGGGTCCTGGGTTCGATTCCCGGGTCGGGCAAAGTGTTACTGAGTTTTTTCATTAGGAAATTCTCAGTAGCAGCCCAGAGTCTGGA
This sequence comes from Asteroscopus sphinx, assembly GCA_949699075.1. Taxonomy (NCBI): domain Eukaryota; kingdom Metazoa; phylum Arthropoda; class Insecta; order Lepidoptera; family Noctuidae; genus Asteroscopus; species Asteroscopus sphinx. The sequence goes on from OX453006.1 coordinate 3,142,748, forward strand.
TTTGTGCCTAGTCAGTGGCAATAGGCTCGCCCCCTATTACATGGGACTGTGGTGAATGTGTGGCGGGTAATGTGGGTGTAGTATTACACCTCTGCCTGGCGTGATGTTATGTTATGTTTATAACGATATCCTCTTGTCTGTCAAAACATTTTTCAAAGATGACGTCCATTGTTCAACTATTGTGTTATTTTTATTGACAGTTCAGCTCTAAAGCACTCAATAATCTTAAAGTGCCCAGTGCAACATCTAGTTTAGACGTCTTTACATTGGCTCTGACGGAACTAATCTAACATTATCTCCAACTTGTGGACGCTAGGCATAATTTGAGGGGCACCGGCGGTGCGTTCCAATGGAGTTCCCGGAGCTCCTCTATTTTGTGCAGAGGATGGCCACCGTGTGATTTTAGTCGGTAAGAGTCCGACATACCCCTCCGCCGTCCCCAGTCCGGGGGTATCCATGAGGATTTCCACCCGAAAACAAAAAAAAAAGGCATAATTACGGGCCAATGCTCATCCCAACGTTGGGACCAACATGTGGAGCCGAATGTATTTCATAACTAAGCACGTGGCTTGTTACTCTATTGAATGCAGATTCTATTAACGTTCCGAAATGATTATTTGTAATTCCTACAGACATTTGTCCCGAGTTTGGGTGATTGAGTTCGTGAGAATTGTGTCGCTAACTGTACTGACGCTATGGTTCAGAAAAAACCGTAGTGCTGGATATCGCTATAAAAACAAAATCATACTATAGTGGTAATACAGGCCCGCTTTGTGTGAAATGGTTTTGCAATCCTGACTGAAAACATTTTTTAGTTTTTTTTTAACGGCACTTTCGAATAAATGTAGATAGGTTTTTGAGAAGACTTTTTTCGAAATAATTAAATAGGCTACCTTTTAATGTCTTTAAAAAAAAAAAAACAACTCGACTTAGAGGGATTTTTGGCCATGATTGGTACCTATTGTAGTAAGATTTTATTTTGATATTAAATTTTTATTCCACTTTCATATTTAATTTTATTATAATTTTAGTTTTCTTTTAATTTGAAAACATGATTTAATTTAATTTGACCATTTTATTTTTATTTTCTACCGTAATTTTTGTTTTATATTATATTATTTTACTGAATTGTTGTTTTAAACTGAATTAATTTTATTCTATGATTATAAATAAGTAGGTAATATGGCAAAGTTTAACCGGATTAAATCGCGTATATTATTTAAATTGGTTTCCCTGACGTTTCGAAAGCTTTGCAGCATTTCGTGGTCGCAGGTAGACTAAGATGACAAGCGTCTTTACAAATATTTCTAAAAAAAAAAAGTCTGAGTAGTTGGCTGATCTTTCTTTGGGGCTTGAAATAGGTTTTGATAGAAGCACGCTTCAAGATATCGCTTCGCTCCTCAGACCGGTGAAGTGTCACATTCCCTTACAAGATGCAGGGGTCTACAAGATTGATTGTGATTGTGGGTTATCATACATAAGGCAAACAAAGCGAAGTATAGCCACTAGAATTAAAGAACATATAGCTGACGTCAAGAACAGACGCTCCACAAACTCTGCAGTGTGTGAACATGCCCTAGACAAACCCAACCATTTTCTTCGATTTGATAAACCACAAGTTCTGGCGAAGGAAAACCGATATGTACCTAGAATGCTCCGTGAGGCTATTGAAATTAAAAAACATCCTAATTTTAATAGAGAAGATGGTTGGCAGCTGCCACCTGTTTGGAACCCAGTCCTAAAAATAATCAAGTCCCAAACAGCACGCAACACTGTAAAAGATAATGATATTGTGAGTGATTACTGCGTGCATCGAAACGATTTTAATTAATGATATTGTATGGTAGATTAAAATTTTTTTTTTTTTTTTAGAAATATTTGTAAAGACGCTTGTCATCTTAGTCTACCTGCGACCACGAAATGCTGCAAAGCTTTCGAAACGTCAGGGAAACCAATTTAAACAATATACGCGATTTAATCCGGTTAAACTTTGTTTTATTATAATGTGTAGTGATCGCTAAAACCTAAGAAGTGATTAGGTAATATGGGTTTGTACACCTGAAATAAATGATTTTTTATCTTTATTTTTTTATTCCTTTGTTGACAGTTCAGATTCCATGTGATATTTTGTTCAAGTTGTAATAATAGTAACTTATTTTCAGTACGTAGGTACAGAAAATTGGGGTTAGTACAGAAAAAATATAATATTGTCGCTTTAGTTCAGTCTTCCATAGTAAGGCACAGCCTCATTACTGATTCGATTTGGTATATTTTATTTATTTAGTAATAGACTTGTTACAATCATACACAGGTCAATGATCAAAGAAATCACATAAAATTTTCAGATTCTACCATTTCTAATACATATTATTTAATCAGGATTCTTATTTATTTTCTTGTCAATAATTCCTAGTATTTATTCTTGGTATTTCGTACCACGCTATTCACTCAAATCAAGTTATTTGACTCTCAATTCGTCAAATGTGGAGAATATTGAAATATCTATAAATATTATAATTATAAAACTATGCCAGCAAAAACATTTGAGATCCCTGGCTTCCATGGCTTCATCATTAACTCAGCCTATCGTAATCCTCGCCTCTTCCAAGTTGCGACACAACACTCGGTCCTCTGCCTTCCGCGTCCAGTCCCCCCCAGCTACCTTCTTTAGGTCGTCGCGCGTCGGTCCACCTGGCGGAGACGCGCTACGCTACATTTGCCGATTCGTAGTCTCCACTCAAGGAATCGTCTACTCCAGCGGCTGTCGGTCTTTCGACAGACATGGCCAGCCCACTGCCACTTCAGCTTACTGACCCTACAAACTATGTCGGTCACTCCGGTTCTTCTCCGGATAATCTAGTTACTTATGTTCACTCGATCGTTACTACGAAGACGGCTCGCTTAAAAGTACGGGCTGGCACGCACACATTCACACCCATTGTAAGACAAAAAGCTGCGATTACGCAACAAATCTCGTTTGACGGTAGTCACTGTCATAGTATCATTTTTATTCGTCCGAGATCCTGCTATACGATTTTTTCAGCTGATCAAACCTTAGTTTGTACACTGAAAACAACCTACTAAAATCTGGGTTTTCCCATAGAAGAAGTCGATACTTGGACTGACTGACGCTATAACGATAAAATATGGTCATGAAATGGCTTAACGAGATAAGCATACATAGCACTAGAAGAGCTGGTGGTACTGGGCCAAAAGAATTTCACATTTTTTAATTCTTATTCAGATGCAACAGCAAACAGCCACAGTATAAAAACTAACTACGAAAATTATACTTAGTGCATACAAATAATATTGCACCCCACGACGTTATTCACAGATTGACTGTAGTATATGTAATAAAGTAATCACTAGGTTAGTATATAATTATGAAATGGTACAGTTAACCATTTTTTTTTCTTTACGGGCTTGTGTGTAGTTAAACCAAGCTTAATTCCTAAAATTAAAACGAACTCAGCAGTTCTTTAAGTGCTTTGCTTTACAGTGCTTTTAAACATATTTGGGGAGAATGTGAATATCAACAAGCTCAAAAGTCATATTGTAGGAATTGATTTTATGAATAGGTAAGCGTGATTCAGGCTTACAGAAAAGAACCTGCCCTGGATCACATCATCATCATTTCAGCCAAAAGACGTCCACTACTGGACATAGACCTTCCCCAAGCATAGCCACAACGACCGATCCTGCACTTTCCGCAACCAGCAGATTTCCGCGACCTCTACCAGGTCGTTGGTCCCCCTTGTGGGGGGCCTACACACACTGCGCCTTCTAGTACGCGGTCACCACTCCAGAACTTTACTGCCCCATCGGCCATCCGTTCTGCGAGCAATGTGCCCCGCCCACTGCCACTTAAGTTAGGCCATTCTTTGGGATAAGTCGGGATTACATAGTCGATAAAAAAGGAGAATAACTCACCATAGTTGGGCATATAATATTCCACTTCCAGCGACGCCCTTTCCTCCACATTGTCGAGGAGCCGCAACACCTCATCATTGGTGAGCCTTGCTGTTGATATGCCGTTGACACTACAGATCCTGTCTCCTGGAGCCAGCCGGTCTGACTCGTGGGCCACTGAGTCTTTTGTGAAGCCCACTATTGACGGTACGATGCCAGGTTCCGAGCGCCCTGTGGACAAAGAAAAGCAGTTGGTTAATTTTTTGATGCAAAATGAGTAACATTTCTCTTCTTCAGTGTAGTAAAATTTGTGAGAGGCTCGTAACTAAGTAGCAACCATGCGGATTGTATGATCTACTAGGTTAAGCTACACTTGCCGCGGTCAGTCTATGGATGGGTAACCATTTCATTGCACATTGAGACCCCTCCGTGCCTCGGAGAGCACGTTAAGCTGTCGGTCCCGCTTGTTATAAGAATATCTATGGCAGTCGTTACGGGTTATCAGAAGCTTAAAAGTCTGGCAACTGGTCTAACCTTCGAATGTACCAACATTCCACCAATACCAATAGCCTAATAACTGGGTTTTGGGGGTCTGATGGCAGTCGCTCAGTGTAAAATACTGAGTATCAGCTGCATCTGGTAAGACGAAGCTGACCATAACATAGTTGGGAAAAGGCGAGGAGGATGATGATTTAGACATAGACTAAGGATTAACAACAAAAAAATACGTTTTCTAAAATTAAACTCTATCAGTACCTAACTAATACGATGGAGGACAGAATAGTAGATTGTATCATGAGGGAACAAAATAATATTTTTACGGCGAGGGCGCTTTTTTGAATCCAGAGTGAAGTGGGGGATTCTAGAGTAGAATCCCTCGCTACGTTCAGGATTATTTAGTAGAATCCTGAACGTAGCGAGGGATTCAAAGTACGTCGGCCGAGCCAAAAATATATTTTGCGCCCGAGTGATACACTCTACTTTTCATCACCGCCTCATATTTTATTGTAATATTATTATTTAATAAAACATAGAGTAACAACTCAATTGAAATTAAATAGTATCTAATAATAAAACAACTAAAAACTTATATTTACATTTGAGACATTTTCGCAATTATGAAAATTCTTGGCGCCTCTTGCATTTCTCCATTTAATAAAATTACCATAGCTTACATATATTTCTCCCGCGATTTTGCAGGTAATAGATTATCCATCACATTTCTTGCGTCAGTTCTAATGCTTTCAATACTTTCATCATCATCATCATTTCAGCCGAAAGACGTCCACTACTGGACATAGGCCTCCCCCAATTAAGGGGGGGATATGCCATAATCGCCACGCTTGGCAGGCGGGTTGGCGATCGCAGTTGGTTGGTTAAATACTCAGAGAACGCTGCTGCCCATCCTCTGGTGAATCCCTTAGTCGCCTTTTACGACACCCATGAGAAGAGATAAGGGTGGTGCTATTCTTTAAGTCCGGCACCACACGGACCCACTTACAATACTTACACACAATACTACACGGCCAATACTTTCACTATCACTTGAAGAATTCATTTTTCAAAACAAAACCATGAATTTCTAACAATGCGTGAAAATTGACGAAAACTCGGGCGTTTTTAATTAGTTTTTTTTTTTTATTCAGCCGCCATCGTACCAGCCAGTCTTTATTCAAACAATATTTGCGTTCGATTTATTTGGCGCTGAACATTAAGATGTTCCAAATTCAAAAAGTGCGCGGCAAAGATAATTGCGGCGCACTTTTAAACAGGATTAAAAACTCATTACTGCCCGCTAAAAGTTTCTTATAGAAAACACCACCTTTGGGTTCACTTAAAGGTGAACCAAGTCGTCCTTTTCGAATAGATGGAATGAAAAACGTATAACAAAACCTTTGACCTAAAGAACAAGTACACCTCACCCCACAAGTCCTAAACGTCTAACACTACAACAGAGTAACAATAATGTTTACTTTGAAGTGCTAGTGTATGGGCTGGCCGTGCTAACTGAGTCATAAACATCTTGTTGTTTGAACCTTCATAAAAGATCAGAATAGCTCGTAAATATGGAATGGCACTCTCTACGAGCGGTCATTTAGTACTCTGTATAGTGTACGATGTAAAATAGTTTTTGCGGAGCGGAGCACAATTTTTAGAGTATCCAATTTTTTGAGGTGGAGTGTATCTTTTTCATGTAGCTCCAATTAAAAGAATTTTGGGTGATTTTTGTTGTGGCTAGGTGTAATGTAGATGGTTGTTAATGAAGCGTCATCAAAATCAGAATTAAAGGTATAATTACAAAATAAGTCTAAAGAATAAAAATCATTTATTGACTGTCAGCGTGTAACGATTTAAATTGTGGAAAGAAAAAATCGCTCATGTGCAAGATTCGCACCTACAACTCCTGGCTGAGTACGCCAGTGCTTTAGCCACTAAGCTATCGTGAACACTGCTCGTGGTATTTAGATTTAGATTCATTTATTTGTTATAAACATAGGTTATAGTGATGTCAAAAAATATAGAAGTTTCACTGTTTCGCCTTGGTTGGCATACACATTTTTAAACAATAGAAGATTATTTGAAACACTAATAACATGCACAGTATTGTCAACTTTTTACATATCTTAATATAGGTTATATAATTCAATTAAATTAAAATTTAAACAATATAATTATGTATATAAATGTCAAATATAATCTACATACCCACTTGATGTGTATGATAACAATTCATAGATACCTATTTGTCAAACTAGTATCAATAATAACTTCCACTACCTACGTCTTTGGGTGACGTCAGCGAAATTTTATTAAGAAAAAGTGTTCCTTAACCAACTCTACTAATATTGCAGTTAATTCAAAGTCGTATAGAAAGTATAGATGTGCCTACCCTTACTAATTATTTTATAATTTTTAACGCATTTACGCATGCGAAGCGAAATCTAAAGATATAAATTGTGGAAAGAAAAAATCTGATTATTCATTAAGATTAGTCAACGTGTCAGTTGCGAAATTATGTTAGGCATGTTATCAATAAAAATAAAAAAAAGTTTTTATTTCAAATAGGCACAGTAAATGCCTGTGGTATATGCTTTTAAGAAATGTCTAGAATTTGATTTAGATTAGATTTAGACTACCTCGTTGGTCTAGTGGTCGCAAGCGCGACTGCTGATCGTGGGGTCCTGGGTTCGATTCCCGGGTGGGGCATAGTGTTTTTGGTTTTTTCATTAGGATATTCTCAGTAGTAGCCAGGAGTCTGTATTTGTGCCCGGTAAATTTTTTTTTGGGCTCGCCCCCTATTACATGGTACTTATAACATAACTGGCTAAATAAGTGTGTTAATATACACCTCTGCCTACCCCTTCGGGGAATACAGGCGTGATGTTATATTATGTTAGAATTTAGTTGCACAGTTCCAAAAGGTAGATCCTGTGAGAAAAGCTCAACTTTTTTTTGAGATCTGTTTAATTTTTGGCTTGTTAGCCGTTCAGTCTTAGCAATTCAAATAGGAAAAAAAACCATTACTAATAAATCTTTGAACGGACAAAAACAAAACAAAATTTTAAATCCATACAAATATTACATTTCGATATAAAACAAACGATTTGACAGTCTCGATGTCGCACCCACGTCAAGGGATTTATATTCCCAATGATATAAAACTGTAACTTTTTATCGATTTGTTATCATCACATAGGTACCTTTATTCTACGCTTCGGGAATATAAATTTGGATATCAGAAACTTATTTCGAACAGGTACTTAAATATTTGTTTTAGGAAAAATATGGGATCAAATTGAAAGGTTTTCCACGTGTAAACTTAAGGTGGAGTAGATGCGCACAACACATAAAGTAGTTGATAGTTGTTTGAATGATGTTGAATCAATAAAGGCAATACAGAATTAGTTTTTACGGAGGGGTAATACTTTCTGAATTAGCACAAATTTTAGTTTGAGTTTGTTTGATTGATTGATTGATTTAAGTTATCTCAAAAATGGCATATCTCCCAACATATGCTTAGGGGAGACCTATGTCCAGTAATGGACATCGTTCGGCTGAAATGATGATGATGATGATGACCTCGAAAATGTTAATTGAATACATTCGAACTAACAAAATTTGCATAAAACGGCATGATAGAGAGTACGTACGTTCTTCATTCACTAGTTCTACGCGCTCCGTCAAGACAAAGGTTATGTCGAATTCCCATATAGCACCCATTACCGTAAACATCGGAGAATCTACACTCGAAGTTGTTGACGATTATGTATACCTAGAACACACTGTCCAGCTAGGTAAGTCCAACTTCGAGAAAGAGGTCAATCGTCGAATCCGACTCGGTTGGGCAGCGTTCGGGAAGCTACGCAATATCTTCTCGTCCAAAATACCGCAGTGTCTCAAGACGAAAGTCTTTGACCAGTGTGTGTTGCCAGTAATTACTTACGGTACTGAAATGTGGTCGCTCACAATGGGCCTGATAAGAAGGCTCAAAGTCACTCAAAGGGCAATGGAGAGGGCTATGCTCGGAGTGTCCCTGCGTGATCGAATCAGAAATGAGGAGATTCGCAGGAGATCGAAAGTAACCGACATAGCCCGAAGAATTGCCAAACTTAAGTGGCAGTGGGCGGGGCACATTGCTCGCAGAACGGATGATCGATGGGGCAAAGTTCTGGAGTGGCGACCGCGTACTGGAAGGCGCAGCGTAGGTAGGCTCCCCACAAGGTGGACCGACGACCTGGTGAAGGTCGCGGGAATCCGCTGGATGCGGAAGGCACAGGACCGGTCGTTGTGGCGATGCTTGGGGGAGGCCTATGTCCAGCAGTGGACGTCTTTCGGCTGAAATGATTAATGATGATGATGACGCGCTCCGTCTATATTATTCCTTTGTTCTGAGGTCACATCTACTTTCAAGGATATAATATTATATTATAGTGGGTACCTACTTTGTCTAGACTTTAAATCTAGATTTGTCGCTGAGAGGTCTCATTTATATAGATTACGACGGTTACTATGATGTTAGCAATATCACAAAATTTTTAAAAGTCAGCCCTTATATTTTTCAAAAGGAAGATTTATGTGGAGATGAGAAAAGATATAATATGAAGCTAAAAGATTATTTGGACTTGACATTAAATAATTATTATTAGACGAAATTAATAAAAGAATGTGATAGTGGTTTACTACATTATACCTAACAAAAATCCATCATAACTTCACAAAAAGATTATCTTGAGAGACCTTGACAGCAGATTATCTAGTTCTTAAAGGGTGTTTTCATTAATAACGATTTTATGAGTAATATTTCAGTTACATACATACATACATACATATTATCACGCCTGTTTCCCATTGGGGTAGGCAGAGACTATGGATTTCCACCTGCTACGATCCTGACACACCTCTTTCGCTTCATCTACGTCCATTAACCTCGTCATGCATGCTCGTCGGTTTAGAGAACCCTTAACCTGGCATTTTTTGAGAACATCCGCGATTTGATCGCGATACGTTCGCCGAGGTCGTCCCCTTCCAACTCTTCCATCCACACTCGCTTCGTATACTTGTTTCGTCAATCTCCTCTCGTCCATCCTCTCTATATGTCCAAACCATCTTAACATACCTTTCTCAATCTTTGTCACTACATCTTCTTTCACTCCACAACGCTCCCTTATCACGTTATTCCTTACTTTATTTTTCAAAGTTACACCACACATACTTCTCAAAGCTCTCATTTCTACTGCATTTATTCTGCTTTCATGTTTCTTCTGCCATACCCAACTTTCACTACCATACATAAGTGTAGGCACTAACACTCCCTCATGAACAGCCAGCCGTGCCTTTTCCGACACTTTGCGGCTGTTCATGAAGGTGTGTTTCAGTTACATACTACTTTATACAATATAAATACACATCTTATAATTAACTACTACCTATCTACATTAATTTATAATATATACAACATAAACATATATAGAATACAGATTCAATAATAGTTCTTTAGTTTAGTTTTAGTTTTAATATAGGTAGTTAGTAGTGTAGACTATAGTTATCTCTTTATACTGTGCTATAGTGTATTAAGTAAGCACTGGTGGTTCTCAAATCATACTAGAATTCGCATGTTATTCTCTGTCCGTTTCTGCCTAGCCAGTGTTGAAAACAGTAAAAACGTTAATTTGCTTATGGAATCCATTGAGTTATCAGCTCACCATTTTCCGGCTGCGTTATAGATATCCCAGTACAAAACGAACTTCGATAACCCAGTATATTATTCTGTATAGATTTATCTAGGGACCAAACCACAGCGATATATTCAAACAAAATATGTGAAACATAAATTATAATTTCCGCAGTTGTTGCAGGAAACGGGGAAGCATGGAGCAGAACGATGGAATCGATGAAATGTGTCTTTCGGATCCACCATTTTTGTTTTATGTTATTTTTTCTATTGCCCCCAGGCGTCATCGCAATATTATTAAAGGGGTAGGACTTCTTATCGTACAACGTGTTATTGAAATAACAGGAAACTCCTAAAGGGGTCATTATACTCATCAGTATGAACACTTTTAGGATCAGACCAACCCTGAAATCGCGGAAAAAAATTCAGATATTCCTACATTCTGTCGGCTTATGTGAACACAAATGTAGGGGACAACATTTTTTTTGCAATTTCAGAGTTTGTCTCATAGTAAAAGTTGTTCATAAGGGTGAGTACAATGACCCCTTAAGAGGTTTTCAGTTATTTGAATAACACCTTGTATACCTAATCAGTGATTTATTGGTTTTTCGTACCTAACTTAGTGGGAAGTCTACTTTAGTTGGTACCTCTCGTGAAAACCTTTCTTAGCTGTCACATGATTTTTTTGAAAGGAACTTTGTAGCTTATTTCAACCCCTGGAAGAATGTCTTTTTGTGTTCAAGGAAAGCAAAATTAAGGCTTTGGACAAACCCTGTTTGGTTTTACTCTAGTATTAGGTACTTATACCATAGATACCACGAGCAGTGTTCACGGTAGCTTAGTGACTAAAGCACTGGCGTACTAAGCCAGGAGTCGCAGGTTCGAATCCTGCTCTTTAGTGACTTTTTCTTTCCACAATTTAAATCTTTAGATTTCGCTTCGCATGCGTAAATGCGTAAAAAATAATAAAATACTCATACCATTTTCAATATGACACTCTTTCTTTTCTTTTTCAACCCCATAACATACTACAGAATTTCTCGCTCAATTTAGAAATCCAATTAAATTGCTATAAACGTGGGTTACTGGTTTGTAATAAAGTTATAACAATTCACGGAAGTCCATAATCCTGCAATAGCAAAGTTTAGACCTGCTGGCTATTCTAGCTATTATGTTTAAGAAATATATTTCTGCAAGCTTAAAACTGCTGCAAGATTCTTAACATCCACTTGGAGTACGCTTAAATACTCTTTAAGTGCAGTTTAGTTTCGTATTATGGTTTTGTATGAAAAAATATGGAAGGCATTTTTTTAATGCGTTTCTTAATTCTCTTTCGTTAACCCACTTCTAGGAACAATTTTAAATATGAACAAAATTTACATTTTCAAAGAAGCGATTTATGGTTTTTTTTTTGGTTGTATTAATGTAATATTTTCAGTGAAAATCGTATTTAGCTAAACCTTTAACCATAAAATATTTAATTTTAAAAACACTAAATAGTTAAAACAACAACAAACAACTTAGTTTTTTGCAATCACTACACATTATAATAAAACAAAGTTTAACCGGATAACATCATGTATATTATTTAAATTGGTTTTTGTGACGTTTCGAAAGCTTTGCAGCGTTTGTAGTCGCAAGAAGACGCGATGTGATCCGGTTAAACTTTGTTTTATTATAATGTGTAGTGATTGCAAAAAAACTAAGAAATTATTAAACTAAGTAGCCGTGGCGAAGGGTGAACATTTTCTGAAGAGAATCCGTAGGTACCAAAAAATCCTAAAATAGCTACGATCGAAAAAAAAACAAAAAAAATATATTAAAAACAATTTAACAACTTTTAATTTAATTTTTCATTATTTTTTTGTACTATAAAACAATAAATTTGCATAGAAATGTCGTTGATCTGTATTTAAACAATTCCTAATGGGAAGCCGGTGGGAATCGTGTTATATGGACCCTTCGCCACACTGCTAAGTAGTTGTTTAACAAATCCTGGGAGCTTCAAATTCGAGTCAGATTGTAAAGCACGAGATGTTACACGAAATTGTCCTTTGGATTCCAATTAACAGAGTTACGGTGGATATATATCTCGGTTTCCTGTTTCCAACATGTGTGTTTTCCTAGTACCAATAAATGACCTCAAGTTGATTTCTGTTTACAGTACAACAGCCAGTTCTGCAAAACTAGGATATAAATCACCCTAGTATAACTTTTGTTGGTTGAATAAAGGTAAATACAACAAGCACAAAAAATACGTCCAAAAGAGATTTCACTTTTGATCGTTTGTCGTGGTGTTCATTGAGAAGATTATATTCAGCATTGAAAGTTTGGTTCCTCAGTGTACGTATCGCAACCAAATCGCTGACGTTTTCATAAAAAGCCAGGTTAAGAAAACTATAAACAGACGAGCATGCGTGACGAGTTTAATTAATGAAGAGATGAAGCGAAAGAGGTGTGTCAGGGTTGTAGCAGGTGGAAATCCATAGTCCCTGCCTACCCCAATAGGAAATAGCCGTAAACATTTGTAAATTTACAGTCTGTTATAAGTCTGATACGATGATGATAAATATAACTTGAGACTCCACATATCATATTATCAACATGAATGAACTGTATGTACATCTAACGATGATAGTTCACGAATAATTGTTTCAAGGTCAACGTGACTACCATTGTTGAGAGTTTTCCTAGCTTAAGTTCTGCGCCGACATTTCTTCTAATAATTCCATTTGTTGGTACAATCATCAACTCAGCCTATCGCAGTCCACTGCTGGACACAGGCCTCTCCCATGTTGCGCCACAACACTCGGACCTCTGCCTTCCGCATGCAGTCCCGCGCAGCCACGTTCTTCAGGTCGTCGATTCACCTGTTGGGAGGCGCCCTACGCTACGTTTGCCTATTCTCCACTCAAGGACTCGTCTGCTCCAGCGGCCAACGGTCTTTCGACAGACATGGCCAGCCCACTGCCACTTCAGCTTACTGATCCTACAAGCTATGTCGGTAACTCCGGTTTTTTTCCGGATAATCTCGTTACCAATTTTATCCTTCAAAGAAACTCCAAGCATAGCTCGCTCCATAGCTCGCTGAGCGACTTTGACTTTGTGGACTAGCCCAACTGTTAGTGTTCACGTCTCGGCACCGTAAATTATGACAGGCAGGACGCACTGGTTGAAGACCTTCGTCTTCAAACTTTGCGGTATAGGCGACGATAAGACTAGGCGAAGTTTGTCAAATGCTGCCCAGCCCAACTGGATCCTTCTGTCGGCTTCTTTCTTGAAGTTTTGTCTACCAAGCCGAGTCGGTAGAATAACTTATCATAAATCCACAGGTGAAGCAAAGAGTGATATTGCCCAAAATTGTCGCATTTCCGACCGTACGGCGAGTATCATTGTTCTACTATTCGGTAAGTACGCCAGTGCTCGGAATTACGAAACCGTTTCCGACTTCCGAGAGCAAACGAAACGGCTATTTATTTGGGACCATGTCAACGTAAGCTATATTTATTTAATTCCTCGGCTATACAAAAATATTAAAGGCTTTTTCAGATATATTTGGCTCGTTCGTTGTTTGATCGGAAAAGGCAACATGCATTGAGCTGTGCTGTGTTTGAGTAAACTACGACAGGTAATAATAACAACATTTTGTTTTTTTTTTACCTTTTTTATAGTATAGGATGGCGAAACGAGCTAAAGGCCCACCTGATGTCAAGCAGTTACCTTTGCCCATAACAACTGTGATGCCACCTAGGCTGTTGCCTAAATGGTACCACCGTATCTACTTCTCCGCCAAATAGTGATGCTTGCATTGCTGTGTTTCGGTCTGAAGGGTACGGGTGCCGGTGAAATTACAATCACATGAGACTTTCCATCTTTATGTCTCAGTTTCGCGAATCGACTTGCGGTACCATTTAGGCAACAGCCTAGGTGGTATTGCAGTTGTCGTGGGCAAAGGTAACCGCTTAACATCAGGTGGGCCTTTAGCTCGTTTCGCCAAAAAGCAAGTCGGTTCGCCAAACTGAGATATGAAGGTGGAAAGTCTCATGTGATTGTAATTTCACCGGCACCCGTACCTTTCAGACCGAAACACATCAATGCAAGCATCACTATTTGGCGGAGAAGTAGGTACGGTGGTAGTACTTCCCCGGACGTGCTCTTTCACAAAGGAGCTCTACTACTACCTACTACCTTACTTAACCTTATATTACGAATCTCAGCTATTAACTTTAAAGTGTTTTTATCATGATTGTTTACAGGCCCCATAACAACATACTCAGTCTCCCCCACGTTACTATGTAAATGGACCCCATAAAACTCCACTAATTTTATAGCGAAACCGTTCAGAATATCGCCATAATCCGTTCCCATTCTAATAAAACCTCCCCCATGATTCCATAAAGCGTGTAATAAAATTTATTCAAAGCGAAATCAGTTGAAGTCTGCTAACGACCGGATTCGACATCAGCATACGACCATAGTTTATTCTCTGTAACATGCAGTTTGTGGTCTCAACGACTCACTTCTGTACCTAACAGAGCTGTTTGAATCTTGTCCAAAGCGGGCTATGCATGTAATAGTATAGTATTATCGGTTGTTCCTACGATCACAACAAGCAATGAATGTTTGGAACACGAATTTTAACATCGCTTACGGTTGCGGGAACTATGTTAAGAGACAGCTTAATTTGCAATAAAATAATCAATTGATTATGGTTTCAACAGGTTATTGACACATTTTAAGTACCTTCACGTAGAATATCCCATTGCCCATTGTACTTACATAATGTATCTGTAAACTAATGTCTTTGTTTTCGTTTGGTGTATGTATAATAAAGAATATAATGAATAAATAAATAAATAATATCTACTTCCTCTTGATCTTTAAAATTTTAGACTATAACAATGACGTATTATAAAGAAATAGTTGCGCCATACACCGCACCAACATCGTCGCTATACAAAGTTGAGATTACAATGCGACATTAAATAAAATCACATACAGATTATCACGTTCTCTGACTGTACAAATAAAATCAATCAAATCCAGTTAATAGTTTCGCCACAGAAAATTATTTTATATTTTATAAATTTTTAATGTAGGTCCATTTTTCTGGCATAGGTCGTTAGTTGAAAGCACAGATAATATGATACTATGTTCAAAGACTTGTGCGAATCAATATGATTTTAAACTCTCTTTCTCAATTATTACAGTTGATTACAAATGGTGCTACTTATTATTTCGATATTTTAATATTTATTTTGTTCAAAAATTTCCTTTTTTATTTTCGATTAACAACTTAGTTGTGTTTAAAATGCTTCTATAGACTAGTAATAACAGTGTTTTCATTTATAACCGTATTGTCATCTCCATGTTGTATAAAACATCGCAAACTTTGCTATAGTTGTATACCAGTGTAAGCATGCAATGAAACGTTTTTCTTTTCTTTTACAGTTGCAGTATAATTCCTAAATTTCCTATATTCTTGTATGTATAGATGACATACAAGAAGACATTTTTCCACAAAATGTTGGAAGGACTACGCATGTAATAGTGTGTAGCCGCGACGCTGGATAGTGTGTTACTAAGTGAATGTGGAGCAATTACCTTGCTTTAATTTTGCCAATATAGAGCGCGGGCAACGCATCTATACTTTTAATACATAATTGGAATAAAACCATTTTAAGCCTTCTAAATATAGCTACAATTCGTTTCAACTGTGGCAAAAAATTCCTATATCCTTGATTTTTCATCGTATAGCATCAGTAGCTGCACGTTTGTTACGCTTAGGGCCGTAGTGGGATCGAATCCATCGCAAACCAAATATTTGTATGATCCATAAATAGTGTTTGAGTCTGAGCGTATGTACATCATTATCATTTGAGCCGAAAGACGTTCACCGCTGGACATAGGCCTCCCCGAAGCATCGCCACATAGACCGGTCCTGCGCTTTCCGCATCCAGAGGATTCCCGCGACCTTAGGTCGTCGGTCCACTTTGTGGGGGGCCTACCCACGCTACGCCTTCCAGTACGCGGTCGCCACTCCAGAACTTTACTGCCCCATTGGCCATCGGTCTGTGCATACAATGTGTTATTGAAATAACTGAAAAACTCTTAAGGGGTCATTGTACTCATCATTCTAAACAACTTTTACTATGGGACCAACCCTCAAATCGCGAAAAAAAACCACTGATCCCTACATTTTGTCAATTTGTGTGAACACAAATGTAGGGATCAGCTGTTTTTTTTCGCTATATCAGAGTTGGTCCCATAGTAAAAGTTGTTCACACTGATGAGTACAATAGTAAAAGTTGTTCACACTGATGAGTACAATAGTAAAAGTTGTTCACACTGATGAGTACAATGACCCCTTAAGAGGTTTTTAGTTATTTCAATAACACGGTGTATAGTGATATTTATGACTGTAAACAGACCCACGATACAGACATTTTGTGTTTAGAAGAAAATAGACAAAATGAAAGATTCAAACCACACTCATGTACACTAGGGAGGGCTATCGTTTGGCGGTTTGGCTTTTATCCAAGAAAGCTGTCACGACTTACGTGTTTTCAAGCTTCATTACACCTTGTACTGATATCTGTGAAACAAGTGTTAGATAAAGGGTAGCAACAGACTGTACTGGATAAGCAGCGAGGTAGATGTGGAAACGTCAGCCAGAAGCAGATAAGACCATTTTGATAAGTAGATACGTTAGAGCAACAAACAGGATACAGTGGAAGATTTTCAACTTTCGCGAATTTAACTCATATAAAACTATATTTACGGGACTTTTCACACACTGTGACAGTCTGCTCGTGACCACGGCCAATGCAACTTGGCCGAAACGTCGTGGTTAGTCAAAATGTTTTTATTTTGTTTTGGTTTCATTGTGTCCGTAAACATGGTTCAATATACGATACAGTGGTTGGCAATTAGCAAAAAACTGTTCATCATTCATCATTATCATCATTTCAGCAGAAAGACGCCCACTGTTGACCTTCACCAGGTCGTCGGAAATAATTGTTCACACTTCCTATTTTAGTGTAGGATTATTACAAAATTATCCTACTTCCTACTATCCTTTTATTATAAATGCGAAAGTGTAAATGTTTGTTTATTGGTCCTTTAATAACGCTGAAACAGCTGTACGGGTTTGGATTAAATTTGGCATGCGGATAAACCACAACCTGAAACAATATAGGATACTTTTATATCGAGAATATAGGTCCAAAGTTCCCAAGGGATGCGTGATAAAGTCTTTCTGTGATAAACTGAATTAAAGGCGGGCAAAGCTGAGGCTGGTGAGGCCCATGCCCAGCAGTGGGACAGTGATGAGCTGGATAAGTAAGTAAAGCTGAGGGTAGCTATGAAATAAAGTACGCTTCCGAATATCTAGACTTAAATAAATTAATCAATGTAGCTTACTCAATAGTTTCACCATGTGACTCGTGAAGGCACCAATAGCAAATGAAATAGTGGTATCAATGGCTTCACCAAAACGATCAAATCAGCCTTGAACATAAACAATATCGTTCCCGCATAACCTGTCCATGATAAACACTGAAATTCTATTCCAAAATTCGATGGCTTATCATACAACTGTCCAAACATTCAACTAATACCGCTACACTTATGCCCACTTAAAATTTCACAGTTGGAATACTCGAATACAATGCATTATTCATTCGTTCGTATTCGATTCGCATTCGGTTCGCGTTTTCATCGATAATGCTTCAGTTAATGAAGGTTGATTGCACGTTTGTGTGCCGCTAATGTGGCAATATTAGCAATTTACGAAATTTCAAACGTTTTATAGGTGTGAAGCAACGGATAAACTGATTTATCGGCGCCAATAAGTATCGAATGTATTCGATCAAATTTGTTACTCGAATGTGATTTTCCGTCAAGTTGATCGAATAATTTTGTAACGGATGGCGGTAATTTTTTGGCTGGAAACGGGTTTTGGTGGCTTTTAGGCCCGTATTATATTTATACAGAAAGTTCTTCAAGCGTTGATCACTGTTTAAAACTAGCTTTGAGTTGGAATTTAATTTTAGAACATGCCTCTAGCAGATATTTATTGATCACAGTTCAACTGAGTTTAGCTTTATTTTATACTGTCACCTATTTCGGTATTTGAGCAGAGATTTGATCTGACTAATCACTCTAGTGTTGTCCAGACTACGCTTGAGTAGAGATTTCTATTCTATTTCAGGTCACATTTGTGTATTATGTTGTTGAATTAAACTTTATAATTACCGTATTGGAATAAGACCTCGAGATACTCAAGTAACGATTCTATCCTTAAGTAGTGATACGTTCTATAATACGGGCCTTAGAGTTGTGTGGTGATTTGAACTTAAACGTAATAATTAATGATGAAGCTAGTATGCTTATACTAGCTTCATCATTAATTATTTGTCATGATCGGTCTAAGTTTTCTCATAAGCTACTATTTCTTAATTGTTTACTACAATATAGCTTCACATTGTCACTTTGAATAAACGAGTGTGTCAGATACTATATTTTCAGAATGTAGTTTGATATTTACATTAGTTGTAACTTCGGTTTGTTTACCTTGTGCAAGCTAACAACACCCTTCGAGGAAGATATAATTATCTGGAACATCTACAGTCAAGTAAAGAGAGGTTTACGTAATAATTAATATACCTGATATTTTCTTTAGAAGTTTTTAAACTTTCGCGAATTTCACTCATATTGAACTATACAACGTATATCAGAAATGCGTGGTCATATTTTAAAGAGATTACTCAGGAGATGCTATCGAACAACTTTTACTATGGGACCAACCCCGAAATCGCGAAAAAAAAATCAGCTGATCCTAACATTTTGTCGAGCGACATCGATGATTTAGTAGGGAACAGCTTATGTTTTTTTCGCGATTTCAGGGTTGGTCCCATGGTAAAAGTAGTTCTATACTATACCCTGAATGGGCTCTTAAAATATGACCACGCATTTCTGATACACGTTGTATTTACGGGAAAACACCCGCAGCTCAAGACGATGACACCCGCATACTTCAGACTGTTCGTGACACCGGCCGATGGCCGTGGTCACGAGCAGCGAGTCATGGCCCACTTGGCCGAATCGTCGAGGGTAGTCATGTTCGTTTTGTTTTGATTTAATTGTGCGCGAAATTTTTTTTTATATATTTTTGGGACATTTTGAGGGGCTCGTAGCGAAGCAACGACTGCGCGGATTGTACGATCTGCAAGGTTAAGCTGCACTTGCCGCGGTCAGTCTGTATATGGGTGACCGTTTCGTTACACATCGTGACCCCTCCGTGCCTCGGAGAGCACGTTAAGCTGTCGGTCCCGGTTGTCATACGAATATCTATGGCAGTCGTTACGGGTAGTCAGAAGCCTGAAAGTCTGACAACTGGTCTAACCTCCGAATGTCAGTATTACCCAGTTACTGGGTTGCGGGGGTCTGATGGCAGTCGCTCCGTGTAAAATACTGATGTTCAGCCGCATCTGGCTAGACTGGAAGCCGACCCCAATATAATTGGGAAAAGGCTCGGAGGATGATGATTTTTGGGACATTTTACACATCACCATCTAGTCCCAAACTAAGCAGAGCTTGTACTATGGTTACTAGACAATGGATATAATACTTAGATACTTTTTTTTTGTAAATACTTAATTATAATACATAAGAAACACCCAGACCAACACAAACACTCATATGTTCATCACACAAATATTTGTGTCTTGTGGGAATCGAACCCACGACCTCCTGATCAGCAGTCCGACACTCGAACCACTAGACCACAGACATCGTCGAAGTTTCGTCGTCGTAGTTCAATATAATGTTTTCTTTGTATCGAAGTCACAGCCAAACGCAGCGTAGGGCGCCCCCCGCCAGGTGGACCGACGACCTGAAAAACGTGGCTGGGGGGGACTGGATGCGGAAGGCAGAGGACCGAGTGTTGTGGCGCAACTTGGGAGAGGCCTATGTCCAGCAGTGGACTGCGATAGGCTGAGTTGATGTTGATGAAGTCACAGCCATTAAGGTCTTATTAATAGTTTCCAAAATATTATCCCTACCTAACATTATTATTTATTTGGTTCAACATACGTAGCATAAAGTTTATAGCTTACTTTAATATTTTTTGTATAACATCGATTCTGCCGATTTCCTCCTACGCAGAGCACTCGTGCGTGGAAATTGGCAATCGCTATGATTTTCCTTTTTCCCTTCAGATTACAGAACGTTAAAAATAAAAGCTTTCCATAAAATGTGTGTATATTTTTAGTTAACCTTATATTAATTCCGTTTGGAATGAATATAAGGGTGAATTTTATTTAACATCAGTGTTTAACACAACAGGTTAAAGGTTACAGGTTAACAGGTTAGGTATTGTAGGTTCTCATAGAGTGCTTCTATTTTTATAGCTTTTTACTGCTTTTCATATTACCAGCAGATTTAGTTACGTTTTCCATACTCTAAGTTACCATTACTGGTTTCTAATGTGCTGATGCCTCTCCTTTGTTTTTTTTTTTGCAGAATACACATCTTGTGTTTAACACAACATGGTACGCTGAGAGTCCGGAAGAATGCCGAAATCGAAGAGCTAGTGGACGAGCCTAATATCATTGGCGTAATCAAGGCACAACGTTTGCGATGGCTCGGCCACGTCGAACGCATGGGGGAAGATCGAGGAGCCAAGAAAGCATATCTGGGCCAACCAACCGGACGTAGACCAGTAGGTCGCCCCAGATATCGCTGGGGAGATGCTGTGGAGACTGATCTACGTGAGCTTCAAGGTACCAAGTGGCGAGATATCGCGTAAGATCGAGGAAAGTGGAGAGTTCTCGTTTCGGAGGCCATGACTCACTTTGGGTCGCTGAGCCAGAGGAGTAATTAAGTAAGTAAGAATATACACGATTAGGCTGCCGAAAAGATCAATAAAGAAAGAAAACTGGTTTATTTACTACAGTCAGAGGCACACAATAACAATAATATACAATTTTATTATATCACTGTAATACAACTTAGTCCTAAAGCACTAGTGTCTGGCGCTGGTTTTCAACTGGACATATCACTGGTTTTCCTGTTTTCAAGAAATCCTGAACTGAAGTGCCTTTAATATATGCTGAAAGCGCGCAGCCATCCATTCATTTTTCCATCCAGCGATGGAAAAATTACAATTATAAATCCCATATCGATGAACTGAGTGTATTAACGGCCAAAATGTATGTCCTATCTATCCACGATTTGCCCTACTTGAGATAGAAATTTGACAAAATTTGTATGGTGCTTAGGTATAGAGGCGCAGTCGTCCCATTTACACACCTCCGGCCAAATGCGTCTGTGCCTTCAGTCCAGTCCAGATCCGTACTAACGGGCCTTATGGTCTGTAACCCACTTCACTCACATGTGAGGACAATCATAGGAAAAAAGAAGGGTTTAATATTTTTCTCGAATCTCATGAATTCACCATAGGCACTCAATAATATCAGACATTCAATAATTTTGCTTAAAAAGTTTGCTGTGAAGTAGCAACATCTGTAGACTAGACACTCTTAATTATGAACATTTACCATGTATTTCTCCTAGACAACGCGGTGATTAACTAATGAAAACTATGCTATTGTTGAATAAAATATACAAACAAATTTCAATCCCCCTTTACTGATTGTATTTCTCACGCAAAAGAAAATCAACTCTAAACATAGTCTTAAACGGTTGAAAGTCCATTAACATCTATCAATGCTTCTTCGTTCTCAGACAATGTAATTGTAGAAACGTAGCGATCGAAACAGTTTTGTGAACAAAAGTAATAAAAGGTTATAACTATTGCTAGGTCTTAGATATTGATAAACTTTGCTATTACTTACCGCTGTGTGTAAACTTTTTGTATTGTACACTTGTGTAATAATTTTTATTTGGCTTTTAATAAAACGAATCATTACCGAAAATTTTGAATATGTAAGTATTCTCAGATACGAAATAAAAAGAATGAGTCAACTAATTATTTATCCTCGAGGGAAAAATCAATGTAAAATTTATAATAATTTTAATAATTCTTCCACCATTAGATTACTTTATACAACAGTAACATAGGCTGTAATTAATTTTAATACGCGGGCGAAGCCGCGGGAAAAGTCTGGTACTTAATATTTCAACATGTAATTTACATGTGTACGAATTTAATGGAGGGAATATTAAGTTAACTAGAAAAAAATAGTACACGAGTTATTACGGAGACTAATTATAGAATTTGAGCAAAATTTTAATCTTAATTTATCATTAATCTTGGCTTTGAGCTCCCAAGAGAAACCAGATTCAGCTTTCTGCTTTTCCCTAGGCGTCTATATTTACAGAGTTAATAGTTTCTGATTAAACTACAGTACCTGTACTTCAATTGTTCAAACGAAATTTCGATAATTGATGTATTCAGCGTGTAATAATTAGGGTTCCGTACCCAAAGGTTGCCTATTACTCTCGCTACGCTGTCCGTCCGTCCGTCCGTCCATCCATCCGTCCGCCCGTCTGTCTGTCATAGGGCTGTATCTTTGTAACGGTAATAGATAACCAGTAGAAATTTTCACAGAATATGTGTTACTATGGTGCCTATCACGACAAATAATGAAAACTAATCAAGTCTAAAATCAAAAGGGGTCCACATACAGGTATTGATGGGTGGTACGGAAGCCTTATTGCGTGTGTCCGACTCGCACTTGGCCGGTTTTTTTTTACTGATTGGGGCGTCACTTGGCTGCTAAATGCCCCTTAACAGGCACAAAAACAACAAACGGGCGGTTTTGCCGATCGGGAGAGCCGAATAAAAAGCCGAACATAATATTTAGAATTTTCTTCAGGTCCGTTTTGTTGTTCAATATAAATGAATAAATAAATAAAGATTTAAATTGTGGAAAGAAAAAATCGATCACGAGCAGGATTCGAACCTGCGACTCCTGGCTCAGTACGCCAGTGCTTTAGCCACTACGCTACCGTGAACACAAAGCAGTTTCAGTGAGTTTTTTTTTTTTTCTTTCCACAATTTAAATCATTAGAATTCGCTTCGCATGCGTAAAATGCGTTAAAATAATAAAATAATGAATAAATAAATATTTTTGGGCATTTTACACAGCACCATCTAGTCCCAAAATAAGCAGAGCTTGTGCTATGGGTACTAGACAATGAATATAATACTTGTATATCTTTTTTTTTGGTAAATACGTACTTATAATTCAAAAGAAATGCCCAAACCAACACAAACTCTAATGTTCACACACAAATGTTTGTGTCCTGTGGGAATCGAACCCGTGATCAGCAGTCCGACACTCGAACCACTAGACCACAGACGTCGTCAAAAATATAATATATTTAATATGTAATATATTATGTGTGTATGTGTATGTTTTATATGTAAAATATTTTGCCGACCTGACAATATGTATATCAACCCTTACGTGGGACACTCAGAAAGTTTTGCGAAACTAAAAAAAATTGTTCTATACGTACACATATTTTTATCAAATCTTTTCAAAGTACTTTCCACCAGCCTCTATACAAAGATTCATGCGCCTAAACCAGTTTTCAAAACACTTTTTCCAGTCCGCCGCAGACACCTCGTTTACAGCCTGCTCGAACGCAGCCAGCGCATCTTCCGGCGACGAAAATTGTATCCCTTTGAGCTGATTTTTTATTTTTGAGAATAAAAAGAAGTCACACGGTGCTAGATCAGGGCTGTAAGGAGGGTGACCCAGGAGTTTGACTGGCGTGCTGTCCAGGAAGTCCCTCGTTTTGAGTGCGGTGTGCGCAGGTGCATTGTCGTGGTGGAGCAGTAGCCCGCGGAGCCCTGTGTTTGGTCGCTTGTTGCTTATAACAGAGAAAACTTCTGGCAAACATTTGGTAGTATACCATTCGGCATTAATGCTTCTTTGATCCCGTAAGGGAATTGATACCAAGTGGCCAGTCAAATTAAAAAAGCTAGCGATCAAAATCTTACCCCCGCTTCTAGATCGCTTCACTTTGGTAGGCGTTGGCTCATTTTGAAACACCCAAACAGTCGACTGGCGCTTGGTTTCTGGGTCGTATTGATAAATCCAGGACTCATCACCTGTAACGATGTCGTAAACACGCCGAGACGAGCCTGCTTCAAATTTGTTAAGCATATCACGGCACCATTCCACCCGGGCCTGCTTCTGAGCATCGGTGAGGTTGTGCGGCACCCAGCGTGATACTATCCTCCTCACGCGAAGATGGCTGTGTAGAATCTCGTGAACGCTTCCCGATCCAATCTTCAATATGTGTTGAATCTCCTGATATGTAATTCGCCTATTGTCTTGGATTAAATTTTTCACTGCTAGCACGTTTTCTTCGGTAACAGCCGTCAAAGGGCGACCGCTTCTTTCGTCATCCCCCAAAGTTGGTCGACCGCGCTTGAATTCGTTATACCAACGATACACGGTTGCCTTGGAAGGGCCTTCATCCATGAATGCCATTTGAAGTCTATCGTACGATTCATCCGGTTTCAGGCGACACTTGAAATCGTATAAAATCATAGCTCTAAAATGTTCCCGGCGCAGATCCATATTTCAGTGAGACACAATACTTTGAATTAACTCGCAAAAAATGTGAAGGGAAATTTTGAAATTGGAACTTACTTATTTTTACTTATAAATAATCATATTTTCGAAAAACATTATAACTGGCCAGTCTCCCATATATAAAAACTTTTTATCGCAATACTTTCTGAGGGGCCTGGTATGTAGTCAAGCTCCAAGCAAATCTACATAAACGCCAATAATAGCAGGATATCTGAACGTGATCATAGCGTTCGACACGCTTCATATGTAAATGTGATGCAGGCTCAAGACACGTGACGATCCGAGTTGAGACTGAAGCTAGATGATTGATATTGTTTGTGACTTGAGCAGAATACAAGGATATGAAGTTAGAGATATGAATAACTGCCGTATGTCTACGGCTTTACCCGCGTATGCGTAGGTTTATCACTGAAAGATGGTATCGCGCATCCCTCGGAAACTGCTCAACTTTCCGGGATAAAAAGTAGCCTATTATCTTAATCCGGGTTATGGTTTATCTGTCTGTTAAATTTTATCTAAATCCGCTTAGCCGTTTCAGCGTGATTGAAGGACAAACAAACATACATTAACTTTTTCATTCATGATTGAATTATATTGACC
This sequence comes from Asteroscopus sphinx, assembly GCA_949699075.1. Classification (NCBI taxonomy): domain Eukaryota; kingdom Metazoa; phylum Arthropoda; class Insecta; order Lepidoptera; family Noctuidae; genus Asteroscopus; species Asteroscopus sphinx. Next base: position 3,168,008 of record OX453006.1, read on the forward strand.
GGGCACAAATCCAGACTCCGGGCTGCTACTGAGAATTCCCTAATGAAAAAACCCAATAACACTGCCCGACCCGGGAATCAAACCCAGGACCTCACGCTCAGCAGTCGCGCTTGCAACCACTAGATCAACGAGGCAGTGATTGAATTATGATTGACGGATACGTTGTATAAGCAGACAAAGATAGGTATGTACTTACTTAAATTATGTTTAATACTGAATATATGATACCAAGGAGAAAACAGAGACCAAAACAGATCGAGAGAAAACAAAAAACCAAAAACTTGTTCTAAAACATTTGACAAAACATTACTGGAACATCAATCGAAGGGTTTTATAATATCGACAGCTGAATAAGAGTCTAATACAAAACTATTAATGCCACTTTTTTATGGTGTAGGATGGCGGAACGAGCTAAAGGCCCACCTGATGTTAAGCGGTTACCTTTGCCCATAACAACTTTAATACCACCTAGGCTGTTACCTAAATGGTACCGCAAGTCGGTTCGCCAAACTGAGACATGAAGATGGAAAGTCTCATATGATTGTAATTTCACCGGCACCCGTACCCTTCAGACCGAAACACAGCGATGCAAGCATCACTATTTGGCGCAGAAGTAGATACAGTGGTAGTACTTCCCCGGACGAGCTCTTTCACAAAGGAGCTCTACTACTACTAAAACTAGATACCTGTTTCAAACTTCAGCAGTCTAAGAAACCAAGAATTGCATTAAAAATAACTTAGCAACCATATTCAAGACCCTTTAAAAGTAAAATTCTCCACGCGCTCCTTGTCAAAGGCATAACATTCGAAGCCAGCCAATGTAGCGAGCATTCTTCTTGAATCTTCAACTTTATAAAGCATTCCTCTTTTCTCTCATATATGTATATGTGTCGGTGATTTTAAAGCAATATTGTCTATTGAATTGACACATTACATACGTACATACATATTATCACATCTGTTTCCCATTGGGGTAGGCAGAGACTATGGATTTTCACCTGCTACGATCCTGACACCTCTTTCGCTTCATCTCCGTTCATTAGACTCGACGTGCATTCTCGTCGGTTTAGAGTACTCTTAACCTGGTATTTTTGAGATCGTCCGCGATTTGGTTTTACAGTACTAACATTATTTATATGTACTGATTTCAAGTATCTATAGTAATTTATTTCTTCTAAAGAGCGTGAGCAGAGATAAGATAGCAGTCGGCTAGCTTTACACCAGAAACTCTTCATGCTATTCGGTTATATCTGCTGATCCCTACATTTGTATTCACATAAATCGACAAAATATAGGGAACAGCAGTTTTTTTACGCGATTATGGGTTTAGTAACATAGTAAAAAATTATCATAATAATGAGTACAGTGACCCTTTAAGACCCTACTAAGAGCCAAGTGGCACCTCCATCAGTAAAAAAATTATTACTTGCCGAGTACAAAATTTGTCGAAAATTCGTTTTTAACTATTGAAGTATAGGTACTGTAGTTTAATCGGAAACGATTAACTCTGTAAATTACAGTTTACTTACTATAGTTGTAGCTAGAAAAAATGCAAAAAACGGCTACTTTTGGCACTTTGGTCGCTCACAATGGGCCTGATAAGAAGGCTCAAAGTCACTCAAAGGGGAGGAGAGGGCTATGCTCGGAGTGTCCCTGCGTGATCGAATCAGAAATGAGGAGATTCGCCGGAAGAATTGCCAAACTTAAGTGGCGGGCGGGGCACATTGCTCGCAGAACGGATGGCCGATGGGGCAGTAAATTTCTGGAGTGGCGATCTCGTACTGGAAGGCGCAGCGTGGGTAGGCCCCCCACAAGGTGGACCGACGACCTGGTGAAGGTCGCGGGAATCCGCTGGATGCGGAAGGCGCAGGACCGGTCGTTGTGGCGATGTTTGGGGGAGGCCTATGTCCAGCAGTGGACGTCTTTCAGCTGAAATGATGATGATGATGGGGGTGCCCCCACTTAGCTCTTAGTAGCGTCTTAAGAGGTTTAGTATAAACTAAGAATAAGGTTGTATATTTTGTTACGAACCCTATTTCATTTCGTTCAACTACCTACTTTATTAAACCTCACGAAGCAAAGACTTCTACAGATAAAAATCACGCATCTTTAAAACTTCCAAGCAAGCAAAATATTTCCAAAATTACAGCATAAAATGATTTTCAACCCATCGCGAGCGACGGCATATCTTTAATTCAAAAGATCCTTCCTTTATACCGCTAAAGTGATCTGCTTCCACAATGTGAATTGAGTTTTAAAACTTCCTCAATCGTTACTAAGCAGTTAACTGGAGTTTAGAGCGGGTTCAGAATTCTAAAGGTGGTTTTAATTAAGTTCGCTGTTTTGTTCCGCTGTTGCTTTGCAAGGTGCGAGTATTAAGAATTTCAAAGATATTTATTGTAGGATTACGAAATGTGAAGCTGGATTATTCTAGAGGTTTTTTGTGGGATTATTGTGGTTTGGTGAACTGGTAATTTTTGCGTGGTAGTGTTTTTATTAATCTGAATTTTTAAGATGACTTTCTAAATTGATTCTGATGATGATTTTGATTCTGGCGTTAGTATCGGGTCATTATGTTCTCTTCAATATATTTCAGAAAAGCGATGGCTGATGGTCGTGAAAAAATCGACAGGGAGCGAAATAATCAAAAGAGTGCAACTTTGTGTTCAAAAGGAAGGGACTCATTTTGAGCATTTGATAAATTGATTAATTTTGTTTTAAAAATGTTAAAATTCATGGTCTTCCTTTTATTTGTGACACTATGTTATTTAGCAAAAAATAATCCTTATGATTTAGCCTTTCGATCAGTATGATAAAGCTACAGAGTGATTATTTTTCTCATGTAACGGGTTCGATTTCCGGTTCAACCAAGTAATTATTTAAAGATCTATGAATGCAGTTTAAATTGTTTTTAAAATTCAAATAATGTCTTCTTTCAGTAAAATGTTCTATCTACAATATTCAAGGTACTTTCCTTCCATGTGGCATATCCGTGGGACGCCCTGTATAGTATAGGATGGTGAAACGAGCTAAAGGCCCACCTGATGTTAACCGGTTACGTTTGCCCATACCAATTGCAATACCTAGGCTGTTGTCTAAATGGTACCGCAAGTCGGTTCGCCAAACTGAGACCTGAAGATGGAAAGTCTCATGTCATTGTAATTTCACCGGCACCCATACCCTTCAGACCAAAACACAGCAATGCAAGCATCACTATTTGGCGGAGAAGTAGGTACGGTGGTAGTAATTCCTCGGACGAGCTCTTTTACAAAGGAGCTCTACTACTACTAGATTGAATTTGAATCGAACTGAATTTAGTTATGTCTTTGGTTTAAAAACAGCACCTGATAAAACTTAAATATAAATACTATACTTAAATCGTGCTTGACAACAAGCCAGGAGACACTTGAACGAAAAAAAATCAATATCAAATCCTCCAGCTGGCAGAACGCACGAGTGTAGCAAGTATCAGTGAAACAGTCCGAAGACACATCAAAAGATTATCTTTTCAATAATCTATCTATCCTCAACATACCCTACTAGAGATAGAAAGAACAATGTCCAGTTTTGACCTGCTAGGCAATTGGCGGTTCTAGTAAAATTATATATCTTGAAATTTTTTTAATTTTGAGTTGATTTCAAAACACTTACTAGAATTTTAAATAGAAGCCTATAAAAAATTAAATTGAATTTTGAAAATATCAACTTCTGATACTCATAACTTCTATGCGATCAGCTGAGTAACTGAACGTTCAAAGTACGCTCCGTGCGTCATCGGGTGACATAACTGAACGCACCCAATAAATAATCACAACGAAACATTATTAATTTAGAGATGATCACCCATCGCTAGCTTGTAGTTGCGTCTATTACGTACCTAGTGATTATATTCTCTTTGGTCGAGTCATGATTTCTTTTTCAAGAAGTTTCGTTACGATATATTATGCAAGTGTGGCCCTAGCATAATATTCATAAAATATGCGCAGGTGTAACCCCGACATAACCTATCTAAAATATTTTCATACTTAACCTCAAAAGTGATTTTATTATAACAACTTTCCTTAGCTTCCCAGAAAAAAAAGAATGATATCATTGTTTGTAGTAGACATGAATGGTACTAATGCAACACCAATAATCGAAAGAACCCAGCAAAAAAAAATTGAGTGACAGGTCAACGCATGTATGGGGAATGGACATTGTTCTTTGACATAAGCTGCATACATTTTATGTTAAAGGACATTGCTAATGCATTAAAGTCCAGCCTATGGAAGTTATGAAAAAATAATGCAATGTGTTGCAATCTAGTTTAATAAAGGGACAGTACTCCACAAAAGTTTAATTCATTAAAATATTAACTATTTTGAGGTTATGTTTTACTTACAAAACTAATGTCGAACAAGTGGTTGCCTCACAACTTAACAGTTTTACTCTTCTATTCCTATAGATGTAAAGCTCTATAGCTTACATCTATATGTGAAGGTGCTAAAAAGAGATTGGCTATCTATAAGAGTGATACCAACATATTTTTTCAGAAAGCCATAGACTACTAACAAGAAAATGGCTGTAAAAGATCAGTTTATTCCCCTGTATTATATTTACGTTACATCTGGTGTAGCGAACGTCCCACCAGCGCCATCTAGCTAGTCTATGGGTCAACTTGGGGGTGACGTTTTTAGCAACACTGCTCGCAGGCATTTTCTATAGTCGCTAACTGATCGCGCACACCGCCGCGTACGCAAAATACTGCTGCGTCGAAATACTTGGTTTTTCTACTATTGAGAACCATCTCCACTCTGGAGCGCAATATTCCCGCATATACACAACTACAAATCTAGCCTAGATACGTCAGTGCATTGTGATCGAATACTGGTGGCCACCACGAAGAAGGAATCAACGGAACCTGCTGAAGATCTCAAGCTGCAGCCAGAAGCAATCCGGTAAGCGAATTACAGATTTGCCAGTTGGCTTTGTTGTTGGATGACCCCCCAAATTCTTTCACATAGGCTAGATAGAATAGACGTAATTGGACTGACACGCATCCTCGTGTTGGTCGTATAAGTTCTCATCCCCGCCACTGGAGTACGACTATTTACACGCCTGCTCCAACATTTGGTCCTTACGAGCCTGGGATAGGTTTCAGCTTCATATTTTCTAAAAATATTCATTCCGCTTTAATACTTTGGCGCCGTTACATACTTACGTAGGTATTGGTAAGGTAACCGCCATCTCCTACCCTACACATATTTTATTAAATTTCATTTTGTTAACTTTTATTTCTCAATCCATTAAAATGGCTCCCAATAAGCTCGAAATAGAACTTATTCAGCTTACTGCCAAAAAAGATGCTATTTTCGAAAGAATGAATCGCTTATATGATTCATCGAAAAGTATTTCTAATTACGATTCACACTCTAATGAGTCATTCTTAGCGCAATCTGAGTCTATTACGGAATTGTATAGTAAGTTTGAAACAATTGTTGATCAGATTAACGAGTTACAGTTCAAAATTGATAGCACTCCTCCAGACTACTCGTGTTTAAATTCAATTGAGGATTTATATTCGAGTATAAAATATAAGCGTAACCTCATACTTGCAAATAGCAAAAAATTCACATCGGATCAGAAAAAAGGTATTGTTAAATTGCCACCAATCCAGTTACCCTCATTCGACGGAAAAACTGAAAATTGGCCAATATTTTACGAAATATTTCGTAGTAATGTGCATTTGAATACCAATCTGACGGATGCGCAGCGTGTGCAGTATTTAATTACTAAATTAACGCACGATGCATTAAAGTTAACCGCGGGTATTGTTCCCTCAGGAGATACGTATAATATTATTTGGGATAGCCTAGTCAAAAAGTATCAAGATAAACGTAGTTTAGGTGTTCATTATCTCAATAACATTCTGGACATTAAAGGTTGCCCCGGTACTGCCGTTAGTTTAAATACATATATAGAAAAATATTCCGCGTCTGTTGCTGCATTGAAACTGTTAGACATTCCCGACCTATTAGACTTTGTCATATTACATTGTGGTTTGAGAAAACTTGATTCCCAAACACTACAGCAGTTTGAGAATAGTGTTATTGGGAAAGAGTTACCTTCGTATAAGGAGTTTATCTCATTCATTCAGGGTTATGTTAAGGTTCTCGAGAGATCGCATAATAATAATTCTCAGGCCGAGCCGCGCGCAAAGCCTAGTATAGCGAATAGTCGTAACACACAAGACACTCGTACTTCTAAGACGTTTGTGTCAAATAATGAACCAGTTTCCGTAACACGCTGCCCGCTATGCGATAACAATGTGCATCAGCTGTTTAATTGTTTACAGTTTAAAAATATGGATTCACCGCAAGCTCGTTTCGAGTTAATTAAATCGAAACGCGGCTGTGTGAATTGTTTAAGTATATCCCACTCGTTATCTAAATGCAAATCGCGTAACGTTTGTAACATTTGTAAAAAACAACATCATTCTTTGTTGCATTTTTCTAATGAGAAAAATTATTTACCGTGTGAGCAGTCGCCGCCGGCGCCGCCGGTTCAAACCGCGGCTGCACCTATGTTGCCGCAGGATGCTACTCGCTCTGTTTCGCTTAGTGCTGGCGCTCGCTCAACGAATATGACAACAATACTGTTATCAACCGCACAAATTTATGCGCATTGCAATAACCGAGATAAGCTCGTTGTCAGATGTTTGATAGACAACGGGTCTCAAAATAATTTGATTACAATGGATTGTTGTAAACGTTTGAACATACCCGTAATTAAATTACATAATTCGTCATTGCAGGGTGTTGGTATGACCTCACGACCTGTACACGGTTTTATACATTTTACAATAGAATCTCGCATTAATCCTAATAATAAATATTATATTCACGCGTTGGTTGTGGATTGCATTACGGATAAACTACCCGCCAATTTTATTAAAGTAAACGACGACATGTCATATTTAAATAATTTACCGCTTGCCGATTTAACCTATAATATACCGGGAGAAATCGACGTTGTTCTCGGTGTTCAACTATTTCCTTATATTTATTTGGGAGATAGGGTCGATTCAGGTAATCGCGCACCGCCCGCCGTATTAACTAGCTTCGGTTACGTACTTATGGGAGATATTGCAAGTCATTGTTATGACGCGACTCCTTCTACTTCTTCATTCATCGCGCTTACTAACATTGACATGGATTCAAGTTTGCAGAATTTTTTCGAGTTGGAAGAAATTCCATCTCAACGTTTTATTAGTCCGGACGAATTAGATTACGAAAATAATTTTAATTCAACAGTTTTATTTAAAGACAGTAGATATTTTGTCGATTTACCTTTCTCGCGAAATCCCTCTGAGTTAGGCAATTCTCGCGGAGTGGCTCATCGTCAACTGCTTGCGCTCGAGCGCAAATTCGCGCACGTGCCAGCCCTACGCGAAAATTATAATAAAACTATCGCTGATTATATAACTCAGGGGTATTTATCAGAGGTACCCGATTCTGAATTGACAGAAGAGGGCTACTATATAGCTCATCAAGCCGTTATTAGACCGGACAAGGACTCCATTCGGGTAGTTTTAGACGCAAGTGCCAAGACTCACTCAGGGTTGTCACTTAATGACGTTTTGCATGTCGGACCTAATTTACAGGCTGACTTGTTTTTATTATTGCTTGATTTTCGTACGTTTCCTACAGCTATGCCCGCAGATATTAAACAGATGTTTTTACGTATCGGTGTAAATGAGCACCACCGCAAATATTTAAGAATTCTGTTTCGTTTTAATAAAAACGAACCAATACGCACTTTTAATTTTAACCGCGTTCCTTTCGGACTAAAGCCTAGTCCTTACTTAGCTATGCGCACATTACGTGAACTTGCGTGTGAGCATAGTGACCGCTTTGCTGAGGCTTCTAAATTGGTAGAAACTCAATTTTATTTGGACGATTATGTCTATTCTGTTCCCGATGAACAGGTCGCAATGAAATTATCTCATGAATTGATTGAGTTATTTAAAGTAGGTTTCTTTGACCTTATCAAATGGGCCAGTAATTCATCCGCTTTATTGGAGACTCTCCCCGAGTCTCACCGCTTACCAGTAGTTTTTTCGGCGATGGATGTAAATAATTTTAAAACCCTTGGTTTAACCTGGGAACCCGCAGAAGATTACTTTTCTTTGACGACGGTTAAGGTAAATACTAAATGCACGAAGCGCACGATTCTATCGCTAGTTGCCCGCTTGTTCGACGCACTTGGCCTTGTGGCTCCCGTCGTGTTGTACGCTAAAATCCTTATCAAGGAACTTTGGCTAGCTAAAATAGACTGGTATGAGGTTCCTCCGGAATCCATCATCAGACGCTTTTCCGCCTTTGCACGTGACCACTTCCCCGCGCTCTCTTCTCTGAACATTCCGAGACATATCGGCGTTTTCAGAGAATCTGTAGTGAATATTGTAGCCTTTTGCGACGCCAGCTTCAGTGGTTATGGTTGCTGTATTTATTTACACATCACCGACCCTGAAGGTAATATCACTGTCCGGCTTTTATGTGCAAAGTCCAAAGTTTCCCCCGCTAAAATAACTACACTAGCTCGATTAGAACTTGTCGCTGCTTTACTGCTGTCTAAGCTTGTCCGCGTGGTCAAAGAGAAGCTGTCCGCTCGCGTACCTATTGCAGGTGTTTTCGCTTTCTCGGATTCCACTATAGCTCTCTCATGGATCCACTCATCTCCTCATAGATGGTCTATTTTCGTGAGCAATCGTATTGCTAAAATTCAGGAAAATTTACCTGCCGCTTGTTTTAACCATGTGTCTGGAAAAGAGAATCCCAGTGATTGTCTTTCACGTGGCATGCTGCCTTCTGACTTAATCACCCATTCGTTATGGTGGGATGGTCCTACTTGGCTTCAGCAGCCTTTGAATGAATGGCCTTTAAAATTCACTGCGACTGATTGTGAAACATTGCCGGAGTTGAAATCAAAGGCCTTCGTTGCTGAAGCTACAAATACTGAACCGCATATTTTAGACATTATAGTCAACCGCGCTTGTTCATGGAATAAGCTATTGCACATATTCGTGTACATTCTTAAATTTACGAAGAGATTACATAGTCAAGACTCTGTTAAATGTATTCAAACCGCTGAAAATTTTGTTATTCGAAATGTTCAAAGCATTCATTTTTCTACCGATTTAAAATTAATTAAAGCCGGCGAACTTCCATCTAAGAAGTTACGCAGTTTGTCAGTTTTCCTTGATGAAAACGGAATTTTACGCATCGGAGGTAGACTCTCTAAGTCTGACCTGCCCTACGAAGCAAAGCATCCTGCACTTTTACCTAAACGCGACCGCATAGTTGATTTAATCATTGATCACTATCATAATACTTATTGCCACACTGGTCCCGGGTTATTGATGTCCATAATAAGGCAACGGTTTTGGATATTGGATGGTAGAACAGTTATTCGTTCACGCTGCCGCAAATGCAATACTTGCTTTCATTCAAATCCTACGCACCCAACACCTAAAATGGCTGATCTACCTGGATACCGTGTCCGCGATGCTAAAGCCTTTGTACACACTGGAGTAGACTTTGCTGGTCCTATTGCTTATATACCTACTCGCCGCAGAGGTCAACATTCGCAGAAAGTTTATATATGTTTATTCATATGCTTGGTCACTAAGGCCATACATATCGAACTTGTCTCAGATCTCACCTCCGAGGCTTTTATTTCCGCCTTCAAAAGATTTATTTCTCGCCGCGGTCCAGTGTCTGTTATGTACTCAGACAATGGTACCAATTTTGTTGGTGCTAAGGCACAGCTTAATGAAATTTATTCCTTCTTATTAAATTCGACTGTCCAATCCGACATTAAACAGGAGCTTCTTAAAACCCGCATTGAGTGGACTATGATCCCGCCTCGCGCCGCGCATTTCGGAGGTCTTTGGGAGTCAAATATTAAAAGCGTTAAGACTCACTTGTATAGAGTCATAGGGAAACAGCTTCTCACGTATGAGGAACTGTTGACCGTACTTGTACAAATAGAATGTCTGCTAAACTCTCGACCGCTTAGTGTTCTATCATCGGATCCACATCCGGACGTGCTCACGCCAGCGCATTTTTTAATGTCCAGTCCACTCACGTACTTGCCTTCTTCTGAACTGACAGAAGAAAGCAGAAATTTGACAAATCGCAAAAAACTTTTAGACCAGCTCGTATTATCATACTGGAAAAAGTGGCGAATTGAGTACTTGCACACGTTGCAAGTTCGTCAGAAGTGGTGCACACCCGATCGCCCTATAGAGATCGGTACTGTCGTTCTCTTGGGTCAAGATAACGTACCGCCTTTAACTTGGCCATTAGGCATTATAACAGAGGTGTTCCCTGGATCGGATGGCATAGTTCGAGTGGCTTCAGTCAGAACCGTGTCAGGCACATATAAACGTCCTGTCACTAAGCTGTATCCTTTGCCAACACAATAAAATAATTTATGGATTGTTACTAGTTGATAATCTCATATTAGTTTAACTTAGATTTATATTTATTTCATAATCAAACCGCATTTAACTATCTGGAATATAAATTCAGAGTGCTATTAATTTCCTGATAAATTGTTTCAAGCTGCTATTAGTTCTCTGATATTTTCAGACCGCTGTATTTATTTAACTTCACCGCTTAGAGCATCTCTACCCCAACAGGTCCTTAATTGAGTTTCATTTAACTTCATAATTATTTTCTTTTCGAAAGCTCTGGACCTTTCAAGGCGGGGTGTATGGTGTAGCGAACGTCCCACCAGCGCCATCTAGCTAGTCTATGGGTCAACTTGGGGGTGACGTTTTTAGCAACACTGCTCGCAGGCATTTTCTATAGTCGCTAACTGATCGCGCACACCGCCGCGTACGCAAAATACTGCTGCGTCGAAATACTTGGTTTTTCTACTATTGAGAACCATCTCCACTCTGGAGCGCAATATTCCCGCATATACACAACTACAAATCTAGCCTAGATACGTCAGTGCATTGTGATCGAATACTGGTGGCCACCACGAAGAAGGAATCAACGGAACCTGCTGAAGATCTCAAGCTGCAGCCAGAAGCAATCCGGTAAGCGAATTACAGATTTGCCAGTTGGCTTTGTTGTTGGATGACCCCCCAAATTCTTTCACATAGGCTAGATAGAATAGACGTAATTGGACTGACACGCATCCTCGTGTTGGTCGTATAAGTTCTCATCCCCGCCACTGGAGTACGACTATTTACACGCCTGCTCCAACAACATCTAAGCAATGTTTAGTACCAATATCTCAACGCCGATAGTTTATTAAGACCGTAGCAGCCATCACTAGTTGTACGATACATCACAATGAGTCAACTTGCAGTGAATCATATCAACGGAGTCGGTATGAACGTGTGCTATCTTTAATTCAGTAGCTCAGTGAACGAATGGATGGCGTGAGAGATGAACGAAGAGCGATTGATTTATTCGGAAGTATTGTTCCGAAGGCTTTTTGTGAGGTGAAATGATTTTGAATATTATTATTATTATTTATTTTTTTATACCTAATAATGACTTATAATTTTATAGCATTAAAAAAAAACATGCTGTATTTTTGTAAGAAATTTGCTATTGAGAAGTAATATAAATTAGTTGAGGGTATTTGAGAATTTTTGCATGGGGCGAGCGAGCGCGATGCGTCGTGTTCACCCACCCACATCTTGTTGTAATGAATGTCGACGGACCAAGCGCTGTACAGAAAAACCTAAACTGGTTCATGTTCTACACTGTATCTGCCAAATGTATGTATTTTTTTTTGTGGAAGTAAATAAATAAATAAATAATGTCTTTAGGATTCACATTTCATTGACATCGGCACAAGGAGACTTGAACATACTGCGGGAAGCTGCAGTATGCCGTGGCAAGCTTTCGAAGCTGTGACAGGCTTTATCATACCATGGAAGGATTCAGAACGTCGACGACGACCGACGGTACAAACGCGAGCGCGGGCTGCAAACAGTATCCCTTATTCCGCGGCATGTTTCGGCATTCCAATTAACACTGCCAAGTCATGTCACACCGCGCCGTGATGCTAATGAGCCCTTAGAAGAAGTTGAAGGTTACGACGACAGTACAGACCTAGACGCGAGCGCGGGCTAAATACAGTGTATCCCGTATCCTTTGGCATGTCACGGGATCCATCGGCATTCCGAAAGATTCTTAAGCATTCTTCGGTATTCCAATGAATACTTTGCCGTTCCATGCCACGTCATTTTTCTGCTGAGTCCTTACTAGGAATTGAAGGTTTCCGTTAGTTGAAATAAAAGCTAGTACTCTACATCACATGTTATACAAGCGTCAATTATGTCCAAGTTTACGCTTGTGTGTACATACACTAAAAATCAAATCAAATTACTTATGTCATCTTCTTAATATATATAATTCTTCTGTACGTGTGTTTATCACCTAACTCCTCCAAAACGGCTGAACGGATTGTGTGTGTATTACAATAGGTTCTTGGGTCGTTTAAAAATACAATCGGACCCGGTAGGTGGCGATACCATCGCATTCCACAAATTTCTTTGGTAATTCTTTTACAGTTCAGGCTGCTTGCCTGTGGAATGCTTTGCCAGTACAAGTGAGGCGTGCTCAATCTTTGCCTATATTTAAAAAACTGGTAAAAGATCACTACCTATCATCACTGTAATTTCCGGCAGGTACATTATGTAATATTTAGACATATTGTATTGTATTTATTATGTTTATTGTATCTTATATTTATGTAGTTTTGTTATAGATATATGTATAGTATTTATGTTATGTATTATATGTATTCTATTATGTTGTTACACTGCGTACTACCCCTCTCTTTACTTGCCCATATTGTCCATCCTAAGGTTGTCTGGAAGAAATCGCCTTGAGCGATAAGACCGCCCATTGTACATGTGTTCTATATAAGTCATATATGTTCTATCTTCTTTTGTGTACAATAAAGAGTATTTGTATTGTATTGTAAGTCTCTGATCTTCACCTAAACGGCAGGGATGATTTTAAAGACATGTGGTGCTGCTTTTCTGGGCAGGACGATGTCTGCCGTGTCCGCTAGTTACTTATTTATTTATTTGCCAACATGTACATCAACAATTGAACATATTATAACTATTACACATTACAATGATATTATATTGGAGTACATGAACCCTGTTAGGGCACTGCAAACATTGAATAGATGATGAGTCACATTTTGTAAAAATATTTAATTTAAAGAAAAATAAAACATACAATAATTACTATTAAAATTACATTAAATTGATTGTTACAGTTGAGATTTCATTATAAATAGATTTTTACTGATTAATTTGCTAAAATAATTGATTACAAATTCACTAGAAATTCATTTAAAATAAATAATTTAAAAACAATAATTAATTTAATAAGTATGTTAAAAATATGTCAATTTGTTAATATTTTATATACTCATTTCGAGTCAGTTATTAGTGTCAGGTTTAGTTAAGGTTGGAGATTAAAAGTTTATGGTCTAGAAAAGGTGTCCAATTTAAATTGTTCCACAGTATAGTAGGCTTTTTTAATCAATAATGTTTTTAATTTGTTATAAAATATCGTATCTTTTTCCTCGTTCTTAATGTGTTCAGGTAATTTGTTGTAAATAGTTATCATTCTGTAGTCGGGACTATTCTTCATTATTTCTAAATGTATAGTTGGTGTAATTAGTTTATTTTTATTTTTACATTATAATATTCAGAAAATTCAAATTACAAAGAGAATAAACAAAATTTCTTTTGGTGTTAACCTGTGCAAGACTATTATCTTGAATAGTGTTGTTGCCAATATCGACACCTAAAAGATTTTTATGTGGTCCTCAAAGTGTCATAGAACCATAATCAAAAACAAACAGAAAATATACTCAAATAAACGAGATAATTAACTGGATGGCGCTCAAAATTGTTTATTTATTTACGGAAACCCACACGGTACATAAACCAAATAATTTATTACGTAAAAAGTATCAAAATTAGTTGAAAACAACTCGTCCATTATCCGAGATTGGCCCGCTTCCATATTTACAAAACATAATCAAATCGCTTCCGCTCATATATTAGAACATGAATAATATATATATTTTTGTCCCTCCAATGCTCTTGTATTTCAATATTTTTCACGCGAAATGAATTGGGATAACTAGAGCGGCTTAAATCACAATTTTGCTAGATTTTTTTATCATTCTCTTTTCGGGGCAATTTTCGGAAAGCCCTTTCAATAATTCACCTTAAGAAAATGTTTTGGTCTTTTGCTTGGAACTGTAGCGAATAAAATAAAAATCTCGCTGTTTCCTTTGTTAAGCGGTGAATGAATAAGGTTTTCGAATAACTGATGGGGAACAGGTGTTGGAATAATGTAAAGAATGTAATCAGAGGGATAAATTGTGATTGTTGATAAGATGTTATTTGGCGCATGCCAAAGGAGAATAATGTTTTTGTACGAGAATTTATGTGTCTTTTGAGGAGCTCGTGTCTGAGTAATAATAGCGTGACTTTTTTATTTATTTATTTGAGGAGAGAAATAGGGATCTTGAACGCCCCCTAAGCCATTGCGACCTGGTAAGATCTATTGTGACGCCTCTTGCAGCATTACAGCACTTTCCAAACCTGCAAGTCAATCATGAAGTCGATTATGACTTTGGGGGAGGAGGACCTGATCTCCTGCGCTGAGATGACGTGGCCTCCAATGTGGTGCACTGCATCACACTCACATAGGATATGGATGGGCGTCTCATTCTTTTCACGACAAAAGAAACGAGCATACGTCTTTTTAAAAGGTCGGCAACGCATCGGTGACTCCCCTGGTGTTGCGGATGTCCATGGGCGGCGGAGATTGCTTACCATCAGGTGATTGCTCGTTTGCCCCCCTATGTTATAAAAAAAAAAAAAAACCTGCAAACTATGGTATCACTGAGACCCATCCTGTGAAGGTGTTTATTCAGCTAGCAGTGCCCAGTAAGGGTTCTTGTCAGGATTTTCATCTAGTTCCTGTTAAAAAAAACCGCTTCTTTCATAAACCTTTTCTTGAAGCCCACTAGTAGTGCTTTTGAGTGTTCTTGGCCTGGGGATTTTTCCAAAAGGCTCACACTTCAGCTCCCCAGTTTTTAAGGTGGGCTGTAGTGGTGCATTGGGAATGCCACAGATATACCACAGACATAGCAGACTTGCAAGACCTGTGAAGATTAGCTGCCCTAGTCGCAGCCAGTCCTTGGATGGTTGATAATTTCTTTATACATCGAGACCCCACCGTGCCTTGGAGAGCAGGTGCTGCATTGATTTTGTAACCGTCCCTTTCCAACAAACGGCAAATTGCGCGTGTGAGAACAGAGCGGAATCCCGCGGAATTTGATGTTTTTTTTTACATTTTTGCAAATATCTCAGCGAATAAATATGTAAATTAAAATCTGTTATACGAGAATCTAGATATGTACAAGATGTATCTTATTCGCAAAAACAATAAGAAAAACTGTTGGAATTTCCAAATGCAATATGAAATAGTGAAAAAACAGATCTCACTTTGGAAAATAAATCTATTGAGAAAATTTTATTCAATCGTGTTTTCCCTATACCAGAATTTAGTAAATATAATGAAAAATCATATATGTAAAAATTTGATCTACGTGGTATCCACAAATGAAAATATTTTGATTCTAAAATTAATATTTTTCCCAATGCCGCCCCTTAAGCCGTCGGTCCCGGTCGCCATTCTTATATCTATGGCAGTCGTTATGAGTAGTCAGAAGCTCGTGAGTCAGACAACTGGTCTAGTATGTCGGTATTACCCACTAACTGGGTTGAAGAGGTCTGATGGCGTCACTCCTTGTAAAATACTGATGTTCAGTCGTGTCGTTGTGTGATGAAAATAAGTGTTTGTGTTGGTCTGGGTGTTTTATATGTATTTATAATACATAAGAAACACCCAGACCAGTATGTATTTACAAAAAAAGTATATAAATATTATATCCATTGTCTAGTACCCATAGTACAAGCTCTGCTTAGTTTGGGACTAGATGGGTCTGTGTAAAATATCCCAAAATATTTATTTATTTAATATAATAGTACATAACTGTCAAGGCCTAAAATAAAGCAATTGACGGCCGAGTAATATTGGAACTGTTTATTGGAAAAATGTGACGGATTCTTTTTGGAGAACTTCACTCGACGTACTAGAGATGATCAGCACTATATAGATGAATCTCAGTTCTTACGTTGCCATTTTGTTACATCATCATCATTTCAGCCGAAAGACGTCCACTGCTGGACATAGGCCTCTCCCAAGTTGCGCCACAACGCTCGGTCCTCTGCCTTCCGCATCCAGTCCCCCCCAGCCACGTTCTTTAGGTCGTCGGTCCACCTGGCAGGGGGGCACCCTACGCTGCGTTTGCCGATTCGCGGTCTCCACTCAAGGACTCGTCTGCTCCAACGGCCATCGGTCCTTCGACAGACATGGCCAGCCCACTGCCACTTCAGCTTACTGATCCTACAAGCTATGTCGGTCACTCCGGTTCTTCTCCGGATAATCTCGTTACGGATTTTATCCTTCAAAGAAACTCCAAGCATAGCTCGCTCCATAGCTCGCTGAGCGACTTTGAATTTGTGGACTAGCCCAACTGTCAGTGTCCACGTCTCGGCACCGTAAGTCATCACTGGCAGGACGCACTGGTTGAAGACCTTTGTCTTCAAACTTTGCGGTATAGGCGACGAGAAGACTCGGCGAAGTTTGCCAAATGCTGCCCAGCCCAGACGGATCCTTCTGTTGGCTTCTTTCTCGAAGTTGTGTCTACCAAGCTGAATTGCCTGCCCTAGGTAGACCCTGCCCTAGGTAGACTAGGTATCTAGGACCTAGGTATTTTGTTACATAAATTCATCTAAAGGTTGTCTCTAGGCTGTGGAAACAGACTTAGCTTAAATATCACACGTTACGTCACTCGCCTAAAACCGCGTCTTTAACATTATTACCCCCGGCTGGAATAGAGGCCTTAGTTTTGTTGAGAATTAACTACGGATGTTATTGATTTGCTTTAGTTCAAATGTGTTTGTTAAGAGGGTTGATTTCACTAAATGTTGGAAACATAATAAAAGAGAGTGTAGAACGAGCACGTTCAGTTGACGTCACGTCATTGGTAACAGTTTGTCCTTGACAGCGTCTTAATTTTGTAAGCAGTAAGGGTGGTTTTCGCAATTCAAGTTTTAACATTGACGTTAGGTTGACTGTACATAATTAATAAGTATATATTCATGTATAAAAGATAATAGAGAGATTACACCAAGTTGCAAAAAAATAAACATACTACGTATTTTTTTCATTTTCCCAAATTATACGATTTTATTTTATTACGTTGTAAAACATACGCTTAAACGAGTAATAAAGAAGTCTTATAATAAATAAAACAACGAAACAAAATAACAAAAACCGGCCAAGTGCGAGTCGGACTCGCGCAGTAAGGGTTCCGTACCTCTCAACGACCTGATACCCCATAAAAACTGTGCGCAGTGCGCGAAATATGAATTTTTGCATGTCTTTCTTACGCAGGTACTGCCACATATGTCTATGTCTGTCTTATTTTTAGTATTTGTTGCTGAACTACATAATATGCACTATAATCTGACCAAGTTTGACACTGGTATATATTACGGTTTTGAAGATAGAGCAAAAACAAAAACGTTGAAAAAAATGTATGTTTTTTGAGGTTTCTTGTATGGGTCCCCTTTGGTTTTAGACTTTTTTTTGTTTTTAGTATTTGTCGTGATACACCTCATAGCAACACATATTCTGAGAAAATTTAGACCGGTTACCTATTACCGTTCAAAAGATATAGCACTGTGACAGACAGACGGACGGACGGACGGACGGACGGACGGACGGACGGACAGCGTAGCGAGAGTAATAGCGTCCCGTTTGTCACCCTTCGGGTACGGAACCCTAAAAACGAGGTCAAAAAAGAAGCTGCTATACAACTTAACTCATAGGATAATTTAATTATTGTTTATCTTACTAGAAACCTAATACCTCTAGCGGTAATAGCATCTTACTCAAATTATACATAGCTCTACTTCAAATTCCCTACCGCCTAAATTCCTTCACCGTATATTCCAAAATTTGTTAGCTCAAGCCCCAGTTGATTGGCCCCGAAGATTACCGTAAGGCACATATCAGCACAATGTCGGTAATTGGCGTAATAACTAACTTACATGTCGTATCGGTTTCGAGAAAGTGAACGCTCATCAATTTAGTCAGAAAACGAAGTATTTGCAAGGTCGGGTTTTGGATAAGGTTGTTATGAGGTATACTTACGTCAGTTACATTATTTATTATGTATTGGAGATATATAATAGTCTCATTATAAGTAATGATTATTCAAAGTTTATTATGTTCATAAATACAACTTGAAAGAAAGAAAAAAAAGAAAGAAAATAATTATTTCAGTCTCGGTACAGGCGAGAGAAAAAAAAAACTAAAAACAACATATTAACAAAAAAAGCTTAAAATTGACATGCCTGTATGAGACTAAAAAAAGGCCCCCATCTCAGCATATGCTACAACACCGAAATGTTGCAGCGCTATTAATATTTTTTTCAACAAATCATCATCATCATTTCAGCCAAACGACGTCCACTGCTGGACATAGACCTCCAAGCATATGTTGGGGAGATATGCCATAATCGCTACACTTGGCAGGCAGATTGGCGATCGCAGTTGGTTGGTAAAATATAAAGAAAAGAAAAGAATAAAAAAATATATTCTTGCGCTCCATTTGACGCAATACTCAGAGAACGCTGCTGCCCATCCTCTGGTGAATCCCTTAGTCGCCTTTTATAATAATAATAATAATTCATTTATTTCAGGCATCAAGACACCCATGAGAAGATATAGGGTGGTGCAATTCTTTACGTCTAGCACCACACGGAACAACATCACTTGCAACACACTTGCTCGTAAAGTGGCTCTTATTACACCGCTTCTAGGTTTATAATACTGCTTATGAAACAACTACTTTTACTTTACCATTACCGCATTATCGCTTTTCACTTGACAGTTTATTCTTAAATCTCAGCAAAAAAAAATTGTGTGAAGGAATACATCGCGAGCAAACCTGCACACCTGAGAGTGCTCCATACAGTTCTTGATGTTGTGTATAGTCCACCGACTTGCAATAGGCTAATCTAGTGGACTACGGCCTAAACCCTTCTCATTTTAAGAAGAGGCCTGTGCCCAGCAGTGGGACAATAATGGGCTGATTATGTAAAAGGTCTTCGTCTATGGTGTTGACGTGAGCTACATTTAAATTGGTTTTCCTGACGTTTCGAAAGCTTTGCAGCGTTCGTGGTCGCAGGAAGACTAAGATGACAAGCATCTTTACAGATAATTTAAAAAAATCCACCAAACAAATTTATTAATTTAATTTGTTTCGATGCACGCAGTAATCACTCACAATGCCATTATCTTTTACAGTGTTGCGTGCTGTATGGGACTTGATTATTTTTAGAACTGGGTTCCAAACAACAATATCTACAACAAACACAACAACATTTTGAAAGAAAGAAAGAAAAAGATTTTATTCTTGCGCTCCATTTGACGCACACACTACAAAACTTATACATAATACTTTACAATTTCATGACAGATTAATATAGTTAACAATACATGATCTGTGATGTGTTATAACGGTAATCATCGGTTTTTTGTTCTACATTATAGTCTGTGATTTACAGTTAGTCAAATCAAAACGAAAACAATAATGAAAAAGATGCTAGGTATTATAAACACTGCTGTGATCTTTGTGCGTCGCATGTGCGCAAGAATGTAGGTCATTGCTCAGCATAATGCTGTGGCTTAGGACGGACCTAGTGCCAGCAGCGCTGATTTTCAGCAAAAACCTTAGTTTTGAACAATAATCTCTATGTATAACAGTCAGCATTAACATTTTTAGTGACGTGTTCAAATGAGTTTCTTTTGAAATCGGTCTAGTTTACAAATGTGGTTTAAGCATAAACAAACCGATTTAAGGTGCAACCATAAAATAAAAAAAGACGTCAATTCGTAACAGAGTTATAAATCGGATA
Organism: Asteroscopus sphinx; assembly: GCA_949699075.1. Lineage (NCBI taxonomy): Eukaryota > Metazoa > Arthropoda > Insecta > Lepidoptera > Noctuidae > Asteroscopus > Asteroscopus sphinx. The sequence continues at coordinate 3,188,112 of OX453006.1, forward strand.
ACGGCCGGATTTACAGAAAACATTCGAAGTCAAATGGCCCATCATTATGATATATGGTTATAGTAACCAGGTGCCCACTATAATGTGGGAACATCGCTTCAATTCCATCCATTCCATAAAATTTGATATTACAGACGTAACGTAGACGTAACATAACATGACATAACATAACATCACGCCTGTATTTCCCCGAAGGGATAGGCAGAGTTGTAATACACCCACATTTCGCCAGTTATGTTATAGCCCCATGTAATACGTAGACGTAACTCTTCGGAAAGTTCACTTAATCTCATGATCACATAGAAAGTGTTCTAGTGTATGTTTGTTTGTCACAGACAGACCTAAGCCTCAAGACGCCGCATAAACAAAGTTTTACATGAGAACACACTCGAAAAATGTTGGCGGGGAACGGGGGACGGACGCCACGTTATGATTGGTTGCCCCAAAACGTTGGTGGTATTATTAGTGCCGCTTGCTGATGGCATAACGTCCCTATTGGCGGTGGGGCGTATGATATGCAGTGCTACTGCATATGCTTTAGACTGGGGGTATCCGGTTAATAGCGTCTAGAGGCTTATAGTATGTGATGACACTGATGACTATTGAATGAAAATGGGAATCCGCTGGATGCGGGAAGCGCAAGACCGGTCGTTGTGGCAAGGCTTGGGCTATACATAGTATTACATAGGCCTCCCTTGTCCAGCAGTGAACGTCTTTCGGCTGGAATGATGATGTATGTCTATTATATTGTGTGCTTATTTTTATCTGTTTATTGTTTACTAGACTTTGCCAGTGGTTTTTCCCGCGTTTTAAATAAAGTATAGCCCATGCTACTTCTGGATGAAGTAGCTTTCTAATGGTGAAATAATTATTAGAATCGGTTCAGTACTTTCAGAGTTTATTGATTACAAACAACAAACATATCTATGCCCGCGACTTCTCCCACGTGGATGTCGTTTATCACGCATCCCTCGGGAACTATTCATCGTCTCAGGATTAAAAGTAACCTATATGGGTACGGGGGTACCCATATACGGGGGTGTGGTATGGGTATGGGTTGGGTGGTGGTTGGGTTACGTTCTATCTGTATGCCAAATTTAATTAAAATCCATACAGTAGTTTTTGCGTGAAAGAGTAACAAACATACATCCTCACGCACTTTCACGTTTGTAATATTAGTAGGATAAGTATAAATTTAAGATGTAGAAATTAAGTACAAACAATAGGCAAAGTTAAAATACTGAGCAACAACAAAAAAAATATTATAGCAGTCTCTTATTTCTTTACAAAAACATTTAAAAAAACGCTAAAAATTTGACGTAAGCTCTATAAATTTTATGTAAAATTTTCAAGTCACTCAAAGGGCAATATGGAGAGGCCTCGGAGTGGCATCATCATAATTTCAGACGAAATTCGTCCACTGCTAGACATAGGCCTCCTCCAAGCATCACCACAACGACCGGTCCTGCGCTTTCCGCATCTTCACCAGCTCGTCGGTCCACCTACCCACGCTGCGCCTTCCAGTACGCGATCGCCATTCCAGATCTTTACTGCCCCATTGGCCATCCGTTCTGCGAGCTATATGCCTCACCCACTGCCACTTAAGTTTGGCAATTCTTTGGGCTATATCGGTTACCTTCGTTCTCCTGCGAATCTCCTCATTTCTGATCCGACTCACCCTTTGAGTGACTTAATGCAAAATCTTCTAATAAACATTGTTTACACACACAAATCGACCAATCCAACCACCTTTATCGATACCTTTAACATACGAACAAAGGCACATAAAGCATCTCATACAATCAGCATACCATTCATTTAAAGGATATTCAAAGACAATTTGGGAACGTACGATTCATACGGGAAGTGATTAAATCGATTAAACGACTCGATGCCCGCGCAACTATGTCTGTAATCGACGATCGTGAATAGCGATTCTTGGTAATGTGCCGTTTTGATTTCAACTATAATTTATAGCATTGCGCTCATTTTGTGGGGCAACTGTAATTCATAGCATTGAAAGAAAAGAAAGAAAGAAAGAAAAAATATTTATTTGCTTCTAAAGTGACGCACAAAATTACCAAAAAAAATTCAAGAACACAGCACAAATACAGGTACAGAGCCAAGAAGTGTGGTAAGATATGCGTCACATCCGCGCAAACGGCCACCGCTCAGCATATTGCTGTGCCTCATGCACGGAGCAAAGACACAGCGCTGGTTTTCAGCGACAGTCGGCGTCGACACAATAACGTAGATCAGTGCGGCGTGATGTTGGTAAATAACTATTAAAAATAAATAAGTAAGATTAAATACAATACGAGACAAAATATCAAATATTTAATAAATACGCAAGATTGGAAATTCCATAGACCAAAACACAAAACCACACAGTATCAAGTCGTTAAACGCGAGCTGCTCATGCAGCTGTCACGCGTTGGCTATAGTTTTTGACACTAGTGACATTGACAAGTGACAACGTTACGCAACACACATTGCGCTCATTTTGTGGGGCAACTGTAATTCATAGCATTTCGCTCATTTTGTGGGGCAACTGTAATTCATAGTATTGCGCTCTTTTTGTGGAACAACTGTAATTCATAGCATTGCGCTCTTTTTGTGATATTTAAGTGTAATCTATTTATAAATACTGGAATCAGGCGTTACTTTGCGGAAATCCATGGCATATAAAATATGATGTATCAATATTTATTGTTAAGAGGAAATAAGGGCAGAGAGAATTTTGAAAATTAGGAATTTGAAGAAACTTTTGCTGCCGCTTTGCGAGTGCTCGTCCTCAAATAAGTGCGATAAGGACAACTGCAGCTCCGACTGAATAGCGACTATTTTCTCCTCCGAAACTGGACCAATTTGAAAGATATTTCTATCAGTCTCATGTGATTGTAACGTCACCGGTACCCGTACCTTTCACACTGCAACACAGCAATGCAAGCATCACTGTTTGTCGGCAGAAGTAGGTACGGTGGTAGTAGATACTTCCCCGAACGAGGTACTACTACTAAATTACTTCTATACTGTTAAATAATACTGTAATTGTCTATTTGTTTACGTTTGCATTACATAATACTGAACCGATTTAGATGAAATTTAATGCACAGATAGACCATATCCTAGATTAACATATAGAATACTTTATGTCGCCATAATATGGGAGCGAAGGTGCGGAAGTCAGCTGGTTATCAATCAGAGCCTTCATAATCATCCACATCTCCTAACTATCAACTACCGTACTGTGGACAAGCCTTCTGTTGCTTTATTACCTTCCGTTTAACCCACCTATCTCATCATCATCATCATTTCAGTCAACTATTGTCTTTGTTTTCGTTTGGTGTGATGTACAATAAATAAATAAGACGTTCACTGCTGGACATAGGCCTCCTCCAAAAAGGGGGGATATGCCATAATCTCCACGCTTGGCAGGCGGGTTGGCTATCTCAGTTGGTTGGTTAAATACTCAGAGAACGCTGCTACCCATACTCTGGTATATCCCTTTGTCACCTTTTACGACACCCATGAGAAGATATAGGATTTCACTCACGTTATATCATCGGGTGTGCCCGACCGGTTTCGAGCTCGAACGGAGCCCTTAATCATGAGCTGGTTACGCGGCGGCGTCGCGCACCAAACTGTGGATTTAGAGGCCACAGCGCGCCGCGTAGCGCTGCGCTCGCGAAGACGGTGACGGAGCGCCTGGTTTCGGTGGTGGTCGTGCATCTTCGTCGCTCGTCGTGTCCGAGTCTTCAGGTGGATTATCACCGGTACACACACTGCTGACCGTATCATACTCCAGGCTCAACGGGACATGGCTGTTTGATGAAGACCTGAGAGCTGGTTTCCAGGCAGGTGGCAGTTTCCAACCTCCGTCTCTATTGAAATTTGGGTGACGACTGATTTCAATAGCTTCACGTACTTTCCGCGGTATAAAGTACTTCTCCCTCGCTAGCTCCGCCGTTCCGTTCGAGCTCGAAACCGGTCGGGCACACCCGATGATATAACGTGAGTGAAACCGTTTATATGAATCATTATGAATTTAACTCACGATAGTTATTATATAAAGATATAGGGTGGTGCAATTCTTTACGTCCGGCACCACACAGAACACCACCTATCTCAGCCCCTACAAATAAATTTTCACTTACAAATCAATAATTCCTTCTCAAGCTCATATCCCTTCAATATTCCGCTCCTTCCTAATTCCAATTTCTCTTCCACCTAATGACTATTCAATACCAAAATCCTGCATTTGCCTCAGTTCGGCCATCGTTTATTATTAAAATTGGGCTCCTTCCTGAGCTCGTAACAGATATTTATTGAGGCAATCCTTACAAACAATGACTAAAATCTAATATAGACTGGTGTTTCAGCAATCGTTAGTAGAATCGCGTTCAAAATTATATTTAATACTGTAATTTGAAGAAAATTGCGCTGATTCGGAAACGGTGTGAGACATAAACTGTTGGCAATTTAAATTTAGTTTTGCTAATTGTAGTGATTCTAGTGATAAGGGTGCTTTGGGACCAATGATAAATAATATGCGAGAAAGCTAAGCAGTGCTGGAGATCGAAGGCGAAGCTATGTTACGAACCTATATACATACTGAAATTTTAATGGCTTATTTCCCGAAAATGGGCCATTGTACTCATTATTAAGAACAACTTTTACCATGGGACCAACCCTGGCATCACGAAAAAAAATCTGTTGGTACCTACGTTGGTATTTGTGTTCACTAAAATCGATAAAGTATAGGGACCACCTGATATTTTTTTCGCGATTTCATGGTTGGTCCGATAGTAAAAGTTGTTCATAATGATGAGTACAATGACCTCTTTTCGGGAAAAAAACATTAAAATTTCAACATGTATAAAATTTTGGAAATAAAAAATAGCTCACAAGCATTGCTAGTAGTGAATAATAAATAAATAAATATCTTCGGGATATTTTTACACATCACCATCTAGTCCCAAACTAAGGAGCTTGTGAAATGGGTACTAGACAATGGATATAATACTTATACACTTTCTTTTTTGTAAATACATACTTATAGTATATAAGAAACACCCAGACCAACACAAACACTTATGTTCATCACACAAATATTTGTGTCCTGTGAGAATCGAACCCACGACCTCGTGATTAGCAGTCCGACACTGGATAATATGTAATAAAAGGTGTCTAATTCTATCATAGCTAAGTTGAGGAGCAGATAAGATGCGTTTTGCGCGTGATAGCTGTTATAAGAAAATGCGCGATGCGAGCTAAACAATACAGCGCAGTCGGGTATTAGCGGAGTGCGGCGAGAGGAAAATAGTGCATCCTTTTCCCGCATCCTAAGCTCGCATCACTTCATCGTTTCAGCGAGTATTTAAAAAACTTCGCATCATTGAACCATTTCCATCAAAGCTAACTTGAGTTAAGCTATGAAAATCAAACGATCCTGTTGGTGGCATTTTTCTTCGTTTATCGCTTAGCTTCCTCGCATAGCTTTAGTAGAAAGGCACCCTAATATGCTATTATCAAATGTTCGTATAATTTGCTATCGTCACGTCGTCAAGTACGCAAAAGTACGTACAAAAGTTCTTACATTATGTTCTTACGTGGTGTATGTTGTTTTTTTGTGAACAATAAAGAGTATTTTTATTGTAAAAGTTCCTTCTTATTTGAACTATCTGAAGTTTGACATATAAAAAGCTCAACAGTCAAATAAATTCTTAAGGGCCCACTATCGCTTCTAACTTAGACCCTACAAATTAAAGATTGCAAGTGGTAAATTCAGCAAGTTGTTCGCCGGGGCAGGCCGGACATTGGCACTCTGAACAGATGGCCGGCTTAAAGTTTCTCTGAAGCGACTACAGATACTAACGATGTCTCGGTGAAGTTAAGGGAGAGTTTTGCCGTACAGCAGTTTTATTTAGTTAAACGTGGCGTGTTGTCTTGTAAGTGCTGAATAACTGTGTAGTTTTCTCGGTTATTTTTATAACTTTTCTATATTTTCATAATGGGTGTAAGGGGAACGCTTCCGAAAACGAAGATAGGTGCTGGTGATTACTGATACGAAACCACGAAAAAAAACTGTGTTCTTTTTTTTAGATTTTTTAATTTTTTTTTTTGCATTTTTCATACATAACAGCTTTGGGCAGTTAAATAAAACTCAAACATAATGAAAAACGCAAAAAAAAAAAAAATAAAAAAAAAAAAAGAATCGCATTTTTATTTCTGGTTTCGTATCAGTAACCACCAGCACTATCACCTATTTTCGTTTTCGGAAGCGTTTCCCTGACACCCTGTATAGTCTTTTTCTCTGCTTAGTAAACTGAAGTGTTTCCGTTTTCAACCCATGAATGTTTTATTCCATTTTTAACATAGAATTGATTACGTGTTCTACCCAAAATAATACTATTAGAGACAGGCACGTTTATCAAATTGAATTGGACATAAGTGACGATAGTTCCACAGTAGTTAGAACTAATGTCATCATCAGGGGCTAGGCGGGTATGTTCAATAATAGTCACATTAAAACTCTCAAAACCAACCATGAGAGCACTGTATTTTTAGGTTAAGTATTAGAAAGTTACTTCAATTGTAAAAGAACCCGCGCGACCGTTGACGATAAAGATGGCTGACTTTAACTTTTTGCCATAAGTGGCCGTTTTTTGCAATTTTTCTATCTACAACTACAGCGAACTATAATTAACAGAGTTAATAGTTTCTGATTAAACTACAGTACCTGTACTTCAATTGCTAAAAACTAATTTTCGATAAATGAAATATTCAGCAAGTAATATTTTTTTTACCGATGGGGGCGCCACATGGCTACTACATGCGCCTTAAAGGATTTCATTCATGCTACGGCGTAGCTAAGTGTCACGGCTACGCTTTCGTAGCTGATACCCGATCAGCTACGTTGAGCTTACTTACTACCTACTTATAAAAAAATTTGTGCATCGAATTATGCTTTTGTTTGGGGGTCTATTTATAGTACAGTCGACATCAGAAAGGAATAGTAAACTAAGGACTGTTTTATTATTTCTATTATTTTAAGTAACATACATTTTCTCTCAACTAATCTGAAAAAGCATTATTATTTTTAAAAAAAAATCCATCAATCGGCTCTTTTCCGTACGCACGCCATCAATTTCCAACACGACAATAATATAAATTGCTGGTCAGTTTTTTTTTTATAAATCTTGCAAGGTTTAATAACTATACTCTTACATAAATTAGGTGTTTTTAGGTACACAATATTTAATATTTTAAAGACTGAATGCGCATTTTTTTGTCAAAAGTCTGAAAATAGAACAAGAAATGCGCGCGGGCGAATTGGCGCGAATGAAAATTAGATACATAATGTATTGTTTCCTCGCAAATGAGAGAAAAGTACTATACAATACAAGTCTCGGCCTCGTTTGGTTAAATCACTTCGGAAGTATTACTCGGCCGTCAATTGCTTTATTTTAGGCCTCGACGGTAATGTACGGTCGACTGTACTTCGGTCGGCTTTGACATTAGCACCACCTTTATTTCGTAAGCAGTAAGGGCGGTTTTCGAATTGAAGTGTTACCATTGTCATGCAGTCGACTGTAGTATTGTGAATGAGGAATAAAACTTTTTTTATTATTGTACCTAATTGGTAATCCCATTTGGGGGAGGCCTATGTCCAACAGTGGACGTCTTTAGGCTGAAATGATGATGATGATGATCTAATTGGTATGTCACCTCTTGCCAAAACCATGGTTTACTCAAGTCACGCTCTTATACCAAATGCTCAGCGTAAGCTTTCAATTCCGTTTGAGTTCTGCTCTCAGAGATTAAACGCTTATTCTGTGTGCTCAGGAATTTTGTCACACATAAAGAGAATTTTCGATTGGATCTGGCTTGTAGAACTTAGCAGCGCATTAATTGGCTAGCTAGGCTATGGAATAAGCTACTGCCTCGTTGATCTTGTGGTCGCAAGCCTGACTGCTGAGCGTGGGGTCCTAGGTTTCGAGTCCGGGTCGAGCCAAGTGTTATTAGGATATACTTTTTTTTCCATTAAGAAATTCTCAGTAGTAGCCCGGAGTCTGGATTTGTGCCCAGTTAATGGCAATAGGCTCGTTCGTCCTCTGTTACAAGGGACTTATAACATAACTGGCGAAATGTGGGTGTACCTAGTATACACCCCTTCGGGGAATGCAGGCGTGATGTTATGTTATGTGTTATGTCATGGAGTATGTTGTCTAATTATAATCCTAGTCTAATAATTAGTACTTACTCAAAGAAAACAGATTTATATTCATATTAAGATTAGTTATGCAGTTAGTAAATTGGGTTATTTTTATATACAACGTGTTATTGTAATAACTGAAAACCTCTTAAGGGGTCATTGTACTCATCAGTATGAACAACTTTAACAATTGGACCAACCCTGAATTCGCAAAAAAAACAGCTGTTCCCTACATTTTGACGATTTATGTGAACACAAATACTAAATAAATAAATAATATAAATATTTGGGACATTTTACACAGCACCATCTAGCCCCAAACTAAAGAGAACTTGTACTTTGGGTACAATAAAATATAATAGTTGTATACTTTTTTTTGTAATCATCATCCTCATATCCTCCGAGCCTTTTCCTAATTATATTTGTAATGTGTACTTATAATACATAAGAAACAACATCCAGACCAACACAAACACTTATGTTCATCACATAAACATTTGTGTCTCAAGGGAATCGAACCCACGACCTCTGCAACAGCAGTCCGATACTCGAACTACTAGACCACAGACGTCGTCTGTTCTGTCTGTCAAAATGTATATAACAACGTATTTTTACGTTCTGACTCATAAAAGCTAAGCTAAGCGAAAACAGCACAACAAATAACACTAAAATATGCACCACCCTTGGACAAATAAAAATGGCGGACGGAATGTCGCTAAGAAAAGATTGAAGCACTTCGTTTTACTTTTATTTCGAAATTTTAACATTTTTTTTTTTTTTTTTTTTTTTTTTTTTCATATATTCTTATTTTATTTGTGACACTACGACAATGACTACCGTCACATGAGTTTTTTGCGTAATTGCGGCTGTTTGACTTACTATGGGTGTGAAAGTGTGGGTGCCAGCCCGTACTTTCAAGCGAGCCGACTTTAATATTGGGTGTTTCACTTATTGTTTAGCGAGATTCTGTCCGCTGTTTTTTATTCGTCCATGCTCAAAACGATCAAAGTGATTAGGACAGCGTATTTTTACCTTACAACTGAAAAAACTATACCCGTATATCATAAAGAAGCACGAAAAATAACACTATAAACTATGCACCACCATACAAAAGTTGCTACACCCTTTTACAAGTGCGAAATAAACCCTAAAATGAATTTGGCAACTGTCAACCTCGCCGACGACATTTTGGCTCCATAAATATTTCTATTTGCGGTCCAAAGGTGGCACCATCCGCCCTGAAAAGGGTCTACGCGGTAGATAAAATAGCTTCCTAGTTATAAGTTGGGATATCAGTAATTAAATTCTGATTTCGATACCTTTGCCGCTGAGATTCATGATTGTTTTTTGCGCTGTGAGTGTCATGACTCACACTGTCATTATGTTTATATAACACATTTTCACGTGTGTGACTGCCTCGTTGGTGTAGTGGTTGCAAGCGCGGCCGCTGAGCGTGAGGTCCTGGGTTCGATTCCCGGGTCGGTCAAAGTGTTATTGGGTTTTTTCATTAGGAAATTCTCAGTAGCAGCCCGGTGTCTGGATTTGTGCCCGGTCAATGGCAATTGGCTCGCCCCCTATTACATGGGACTATAATATAACTGGTGAAATGTGGGTGTACTTATTACACCTCTGCCTACAAAATACAGGCGTGATGTTATGTTATGTCATGTGTGTGTGTTTGGTTCGATCATTATTTAATAAAACGTTGGTATTTTTTCTCTTTTTCTTTATTACTGGTATGAGTACTACATTCTTGATTAAATAATATGGGAATGATATTATTAAATATATATTCAAAATGAATCTAAAAGTGGTTTTATTACTCATACAAGTCATACACTCGTTTCGTAATTGTGGATATTAAAATAAATCCTTCGACAGCATAATTTATTTTAATTCCGCGATGTAGTAGGTATATATTAGCAAACAAAAGATCAACTTTAAGAAATAAAGTCGTAGGTATATAGGTCTCACAAAATCAACTCTTAAGGATGATTTCCACCAAACGGCTCGGATCGCATTATATCGGAACGGATTTCACAATGTTTACACGATATTAAATCGTGTACACAATGTTTAAAGTATATATTACCAAGCCGCGCGTAGCAGCTTGACCGCGGGCGTCTTCCGCGACACGCGATCGTGATTGTAGTCGAAAGTATGCTGCGACGCGCGATCGTCTCCGTTCGCCTATCGTGGTATCCGATCGAATCCTTTCGGCTGTCGTCGTATGCGCTCAAAGCTTTGGCCGGGCGGCACCACTCATTCTTGTGAAGTATCTAACACGTCAACATGGTAGGAATGAAACTATTTGACTAGGCGCAGAAACGGATACGTTCGCAAGCGATGGTACGGAGCCGATATTATGCGTCGACATCCTGCCGGACGCGATCGGTTGTCGCCGCATCCGTTCGTATCCTTTTCAATCCGATGCGTTACGAGCCGTTTGGTGGAAATCATCCTTAAGAAATAAAGTCGTAAAAGAGTCTCACAAAAGCAAAATAAAATAACCATGATCGCTCATATTTTAACAACAGCTAAAATATTCTTCTCACCAACGAAAATGTACAGTCAATAACAAAATTCATTTGCTTTTTATTTTATTCCGCTCTCTCTTGTAGTGTGTTCGGGTAGAAACAACTGTCATTCGCACTCGAAATCGTAACGTCAAAGTTTACTTTGCTCATTTTTAACGTTTTTAAGGTTCCACAGCTTCAAAGAAAACCCTTTTCACTTTTGTTCCGTTTGCATTTGATCTATGATAATATTTATAATAGCTGCAGGGTTTTATGGGCGGCTCATTTTTGATGAGGGTATAAAAATTAGGTTTATAATTTAAATTTTATTATGACTCGTAAATAATAATAATTATATTACTTACCAAGAATTTTATTTAAGCAAGTCGTCAAAGTGAAACTGAGTAAAAAATTGCTATAAAAAATGTTATTCTGGAAACTTGTCACAAGACGATTTTTTTTAAATTTGTATTTATAGCAGAGACAAGACGTTTCCATGAAAAAAAAAAGACTTCGACAACGAGTTCAAATAATAAAATAATATCTGTAAAACACAGCAGTTGCATCGGCGAGATTTTAAATTATTATTCACTACACAGTATTTCGCTTGAGAGATTTGATAAAAGTCAATTGCGAGTCAAATCAAGCGTGTTAGTCGTACAGTCGCGCACAGCGATTAACTGTCGTTTCCGCGACTAAATCCGTTCGCTGACATGACACGTGACATTTTGTGGTCACTGTTGTCAATTACATAACGTATGTCGATAGGTTACGTTTAAGGCCTTACTTTTAGGATTTTAGACTTTTGTAGAAAAGAGTTTAGGTAAGGCGTTTTAAAGTGTTTGCTTATTATACAGAGTGTTATTTTAATAACTCAAAACCTCAGACACCCCAACTAATTTAATTGTAATAAATTGATACGGCAATCGTTTTTTATTAATAAAAAAAATGTAGGTACAGTCTGAAATATTTCCGGTGAACCACCACTAAGGCTAAAATCACTTACACTCAATGTTAGATGGCAGCGGTAGCTACGTGTAATGTAACTGGATTCGTTCAAGGGACTTTGTCGACAAAATGTATTACCGGGATAAAAAAGAATCGAAGATCGGATAAGGATCGTGACCCTATGTCACTCATCAGTATGAACAACTTGTATTATGGGACCAACCCTGAAATCACGAAAAAAACCGGCTGTTCTTTACATTTGTGTTCACATAAATCGACAAAATGTAGGGAACACCTGTTTTTTTTTCGCGAGTTCTGGTTTTGTCCCATAGTAAAAGTTGTTTATACTGATGAGAATAATAACCCTTTAATAGGTTTTCAGTTATTTCAAGAACACGTTGTAGGAAATAACTCTGTACGTAGGTATAACATACATTGCAAAAATAAACAATCTTTTCTCATTGTAATAAATTACTATTTAAAAAACTACAATCAACACAAAATATTGTCATCATCATCATCGTAATTTCAGCCGAAAGACGTCCACTGCTGGACAAAGGCTTCCCCCAAGCAGTTTGGGGGGACATGCCATAATCACCACGCTTGGCAGGCGGGTTGGCGATCGCAGTTGGTTGTTTAATTACTCAGAGAACGCTGCTACCCATCCTCTGGTGAATCCCTTAGTCGCCTTTTACGACACCCATGAGAAGAGAGATGGTGGTCCAATTCTTTACGTCCGGCAAACCACACGGAACAAAATATTATACAATTTCCAATTAACAAGATGTCATGAATAGACATCTGTCATCCGGGACTTTGTATTTGGAATAGGGTATAATCAAAACGATGAAAAACAATTCCTGTTAGAATTTGTTCTATTGAAATATTACTACATAATACTGTAAACAGAAATACTCGCAACTGAAAACTACACAACAATTCTGTAGTTTATTACTCATACAAACAGTAGTCTCATATTCGCATCTAATCGCAAATCGCACCGGTGAAATGCACGTATCTCGCATTTACAATTCAGCGTCAACTTGAACCGAGCAAACGTATTTCCCAGTTGTACATTTGAAAAGGAGGTTTCATAAATTTAATTTCACGGAACCCAAAATTGAATTCCTTTACGACTGCTCCGATAATCAAATGAATAATCCATTTACAGTCTCCTAGCAGGGTGTCCACGAGAGAAAATACTTTTTTTCTTACTCGAGGTCGATGCTTCCACAGTTCCAAATTTTACTTTCAGTGTATTTCATTCTATTCGTATTTCGTTGGTCCATTAAGCCGGCAGGTGAGAACGGTGTTTCAAGCGGAATTTTTAATATGGTGCCCGGAATGAGACTGTCGGTGACTGTACGTGGTTACAATTCTTTATAAGGTTGGAAGTGTAACTTATTGTTTTTCGAAGAAAAATTTCAGTAGGGTATTTTTGTAGTTGTTTCTTGAAAACTACACATTTTGTAGAGTTCAGTGCCCGCTTCTACAATATGACCAGCTTATAATACTAGACAATGGCCGCGACTTCATCCGCGTGGTTGTCGTTTATCTCGCATCCCTCGAGAACTGTTCATCTTCCCGGGATAAAAAGTAGCCTATATATTAAGCCGGGTTATGTTCTATCTGTATGCCAAATTTCCTTAAAATACATACAGTAATTTTTGCGTGAAAGAGTCACAATTATCCATACATCATCACAAACTTTCACGTTTATAATCGTTTATATCGTTTATATATATGTGTATATGTATATATTTAAGTACTCTGTGGCCAGTGCCCAGCAGTGGGACAAATAATGGGCTGATAATTTTATCATTTATGTATCCTCCTTCCTACTAATATTATATTATAATAATAGTAGGAAAGGGTAGGTAGTAGTGGGTGCATATGCACTGGCCTCTTCTCAGAATGAGAAGGTTACCATGCTGGCCTAGTGCGGGTACTACACATACGAGTGAAAACATGTTAATTGCATATTTATTTTCTGATAACATTTCCATGTTTATCGTGTTGGCACCCCTGAAGAATAAGAGAAAATGAATTTACAGCTCACTTCTTTATGGATGTATGAATAAATATTGCCGTAAGCTATTTCATAAAAATTATTATGTTACGTATATTGTATCTACTAAGCTCACCGAAGGTCAGTGCTGGACGTTTATAGGCATTATACTATACATTTTAAATATAATTTATTTAGCTCGCGCTTGCGACCACTAGACCAATGAGGCAGTCAGGCAGAATAATATTAAAACGCTTACGTAAATTCGAATAAAAACACTGAATAAAAACACTGTGTCACGATAATGTTAAACAGTTAAAATCGAGGTAAGTTGAAATGAGTTTCTTACATAAGAAAGAAAGAAAGAAAGAAAAATATTTATTTGGCACAATTGAGACACATACAAAAGAAAGGATACAAGAAATAGATTTAGTGGAGAACAAATCGAGGAAGAAGTCATTGACAGTCATGCGCCATGTGTCTCAAATTTGTGACAAATGGGTGTCCAGCTCAGCATATTGCCAGGTTATTAAACCTGACGCTGGTATTCTGCTGGATCCCATACATAACCATGCTTCAATGAGTAAAATGGATTCCATATTTCTTTTATTAAACCTCAACAATGTTTCACATTTCTTTTTTATACCAAATCCCAATCCACAATAGAGGCCAAAATTCATCTTCCAACAAAAACCCACGGTTAAATTTTAATTCCAGTAAGTACTTCACAGAACGAGTTGTATAAAATGTATAAGCCAGGCAGACATAACTCATCTCCCGGTGGCTGTAAAAAATCTTCCACAGCGAACAATCGTCTCAGTGCATTATTCTCATTACCATAATCCCAATTACTTACCATCCGCCGTCGGTATATCTTACCATCCGTCGCTGGTATAATTTACTAGGTAACTTACAGGAGCTAGTTCGGTATGCATTCATTTTTGCAAACTGTCTTAGAACTTTGTTTTTTGTGATCATGGACGAATAAAAAAAGGTGGACGGAATCTCGCTAAGAAAAGATTGAAGCACTTCATTCTTTCTTAAAACCATAATTTTTATTTTCTCTGTGACACTACGACAACGTCATCCGTCACACGAGATTTTTTGTGTAATGGTGGCTTTTAGACTTATTATGGGTGTGGATGTGTGCGTGCCAGCCCATTCTTTCAAACAAAGTCGACTTATTGCTTCATTTATTGTTTAGCGACATTCCGTCCGCATTTTTTATTCATCCGTGGCTTGAAATATTAGAGGAGGGGTAAAAAAGTTTTTACTGGCACCAGTTTATGTGGTGTGGTTATTGGAGGCTTTTGAGGTATTTTTGGGATTATAAAATTTCAAAATTTTATGAGAAAGTTTTATGAAATTCACTGAGTGCTTGCAGTCATTGCGCTTTCTAAAAAGTTTGAATTATTTAGATTTTTTATTGCAAATACCGTTTCTAATTAGCTTACGAGATCTAGTATGTTTCGTGGTTTAAACTTCTATTTATTTCGTACAAACTAACACGTATACCACAGTCACAGACAAGTAAGCCTCAAGACACCGCTTAAACAAAATTTTGCATGTGAACGCAGTCGTAAAATGTTGGCGGGGACCGGGGGGCGGACGGTGCGTTATGATTGGTCGGCTCAAAAGTTCGGTGGTGTGATTCCGTATGATTGGTGCCGCTCGCTGACGGACTGACGTCCTGATTGGCGGCGGGGCGTATGATATGCAGTGCTACTGCATATGCGTTGTGACCGGGCGTGCCCGGCTAATCGGCGTCTAGAAGCGGCGTCTTACTGGTCTGTGACCACAGTATAAATAAGTCTTACTAAACTATTCCAATTACAATTTTAGTAAATAATAATAATTTTTGGGAATAGTTAAAAAACATGTATCACACAAACATGTCTTTTTATTATTATTCAGCCCAAGATTTCATTGTATTTTGCAGCCTTTATTAAGGCATAATGTACAAGGATGCAGTTGCAAGATGTCAACCTGTGGGCCAATTGTGTAATGCATTCACTTTGACATTAGCTTTCATTTTGAAATTAAAGCAACATTCATTGCGTGGTATAGTTGCCGGCACGAGTCGTGAGCACAGATTCCACTGCGTAAGTGGTTGAATCTCTGTACACATACACAGTACAACAGACCAGAAACTGGCACTAGCATTGGCTTAATTACATGATAATGCATAATTGAATATACGTAGAAAACGGAATACTAGAATACGGTGACGACAGAGACTATCACGCAGGTACAATTTGTGCTCACGTCTCGTGCCGGGAACTTTACGTACATACATACATATTATCACGCCTGTTTCCCATTGGGGTAGGCAGAGGCATTTTTTGAGAAAGTCCGCGATTAAAATGAGTTTTTTAAATAATATTGTATTGTACTGAATGAGTATTACAATAGTAACAGAGAGAGTAGAGATGCTTCTTGAAAAGTGCTACTACTCCTTTAATTATTTTTTTAATGATTAGATACTGAATCCTCCGAAGTATTAGAACAAGCCACCATAACGAAGTAGTAAATTGGAGTGTAAATTGTAACTGAGCGGTATTTGTTTTATAATAATTATGGTTATAGGTATAGGTGGTGTAAGTCTATAGTTATTCTATTTATTGACGGTAAATAAATTGGACATGTTTATAAATTAAATTATAAATTGTTGTTTAGTTATTAATGTATATTTTGTTATGTTATTTAATTTATTATGATTGTATGCCTCAATGGCCGGACATGGCTGATCCTGTTATATTAATTTGTATACATCTTATGTACCTGTGATCCACATTAAATGAATTTGAATTTAAGTTAATAATGTCGAAGTCTACACTATGTTTCAAATCGAACACGAAATTATGTTTCAACATTATTCTACTTCAGTGTAAATACATTATTTAAATCAATGAATTATTATTACAAATAGGCAATTAGTATCTACATAAACCGCAATACAGTACTACAAATGAATTACTGAGCTAATCAAATGCCTATTATTAAATAATTACATGTTACGTATGTATATCGACAAAGTTAGGTCGTTTATCAAAACATCTCATGTTATTATTATAATAGGATTCAGTTGTGAGCCTTTGTCTTTTATTATTTCTGAGAGAAATGCTTCCCCACTTATCCGTCTTCATTATATTAGTATGCGGGATTATATCAATATATTATTTGAGTGTTTTTTATTATGAGTGACTTTTGTTGGTGATTGTACTCGTATAGGTAAATGTTTGTTTTTTGTTGGTTTAATGAGATAAAAAGACCTATGTTCATAGCAGTGGAAGTTTTTCGGTTGAAATGATGATGATTATAAGATAAATATAAAAGGTAAAGATTTTTCTTAGCAAGAAACATGGTTTATACAAAGATGTTATGTGGTTTTCGGCAGGAATATCATATCTTAGTGTATGATCGGAATACAAAATATTATTAATTTTAGTACTTACCTTTCATATAAATCTTGAAGTATCAAACTAATAAAAATTAAATTATTATATGTCTTACACAATCTTTAAGTAGGTACAATGGAAACATCATTATCATCATCATCATCATTTCAGCCGAAAGACGTCCACTGCTGGACATGGGCCATTTGGATACATATCAGTGTGGAATTACAGTTATCCATTACAATCATATAATATGCTTATATGATTCTAAGTATACAATCGGGAGCAATGAACCCGGGGCAGGTAGACACCTGCGACCACGCTTTCGAAACGTCAGGGAAACCAATTTAAATAATATACGCGATTTAATTCGGTTAAACTTTGTTTTATTATAATGTTGACGACCTCTGTGGTCTAGTGGTTCGAGTGTCGAACTGCTGATAACGAGGTCGTGGGTTCGATTCCCACAGGATACAAATATTTGTGTAATGAATAAGTGTTTGTGTTGGTCTGGGTGTTGCTTATGTATTGTAAGTATGTATTTACAAAAAAAAAATGTATATAAGTATTATATCCATTGTCTAGTACCCATAGCACAAGCTCTGCTTAGTTTGGAACTAGATGGTGCTGTGTAAAAATGTCCCAAAGATATTTATTTATTTAATGTGTAGTGATCGCGAAAACCTAAGATGTTATTAAAAAATCTTAAATTCTCGGAAACTAAGAATGATAGCTTATTTAAATAAAAAGTATTTTATAGACTATTGTATAACAACAATAGACTACCAGGCCCCTCAGAAAGTATTGCGAAAAAAAGTTTTTATATATGGGAGACTGGCCAGTTATAATGTTTTTCGAAAATATGATTATTTATAAGTAAAAATAAGTAAGTTCCAATTTCAAAATTTCCCTCCACATTTTTTGCGAGTTAATTCAAAGTATTGTGTCTCACTGAAATATGGATCTGCGCCGGGAACATTTTAGAGCTATGATTTTATACGATTTCAAGTGTCGCCTGAAACCGGATGAATCGTACGATAGACTTCAAATGGCATTCATGGATGAAGGCCCTTCCAAGGCAACCGTGTATCGTTGGTATAACGAATTCAAGCGCGGTCGACCAACTTTGGGGGATGACGAAAGAAGCGGTCGCCCTTTGACGGCTGTTACCGAAGAAAACGTGCTAGCAGTGAAAAATTTAATCCAAGACAATAGGCGAATTACATATCAGGAGATTCAACACATATTGAAGATTGGATCGGGAAGCGTTCACGAGATTCTACACAGCCATCTTCGCGTGAGGAGGATAGTATCACGCTGGGTGCCGCACAACCTCACCGATGCTCAGAAGCAGGCCCGGGTGGAATGGTACCGTGATATGCTTAACAAATTTGAAGCAGGCTCGTCTCGGCGTGTTTACGACATCGTTACAGGTGATGAGTCCTGGATTTATCAATACGACCCAGAAACCAAGCGCCAGTCGACTGTTTGGGTGTTTCAAAATGAGCCAACGCCTACCAAAGTGAAGCGATCTAGAAGCGGGGGTAAGATTTTGATCGCTAGCTTTTTTAATTTGACTGGCCACTTGGTATCAATTCTCTTACGGGATCAAAGAAGCATTAATGCCGAATGGTATACTACCAAATGTTTGCCAGAAGTTTTCTCTGTTATAAGCAACAAGCGACCAAACACAGGGCTCCGCGGGCTACTGCTCCACCACGACAATGCACCTGCGCACACCGCACTCAAAACGAGGGACTTCCTGGACAGCACGCCAGTCAAACTCCTGGGTCACCCTCCTTACAGCCCTGATCTAGCACCGTGTGACTTCTTTTTATTCCCAAAAATAAAAAATCAGCTCAAAGGGATACAATTTTCGTCGCCGGAAGATGCGCTGGCTGCGTTCGAGCAGGCTGTAAACGAGGTGTCTGCGGCGGACTGGAAAAAGTGTTTTGAAAACTGGTTTAGGCGCATGAATCTTTGTATAGAGGCTGGTGGAAAGTACTTTGAAAAGATTTGATAAAAATATATGTACGTATAGAACAATTTTTTTTAGTTTCGCAAAACTTTCTGAGTGTCCCACGTATTTATAATTTTCTAGACCTATTTATTAACAACTTTTTGTTTGAATATGCTGTCATTCTTAGTTTCCCAGATAGATAGGTTAGGTTGATAGGTTTATGTTCGTGATCCGGATTCATTGCTCTCGAGTGTATTTAAATTCAATATAATCAACAATTAGGTATACATATTTTATTAATGATAGTTCATTTTAAATTCTAGACAGGTATTATAATAATTTATTATTGATGTTGGACACTATACAGTCATCAACATGAAATTGTCTCATGTAAATAATAATACTTAACAATTTATACGTTGTTCCTGTTTACTACTATTTTCATGGTATACAGAAAAGCATATTCTATCTATCTATCTATCTATGATTTTCTGTCTGACTGATCTCTAAAACAGGTAATAACGCCTCAACAAAGCCAGGTTCAAAAGCCTTTTTTCCAGACTATTGCTTCGATAATTAGGGGTGATTATGGTTTTAGGTCTTAGGTGGACTTGTCCAGGACTTATAAAAAAACCTAAAATTACCTAACCACATCAATAATCTTTCATTCAACCCTTTCGCTGATATAAAAGGTCTGATTGTCCTTTTGGGCGTAAGTCTGGAAACATGTACTCATGTGGGGCACGTATAGCGCCATCTGGTGTCAGGGGTGTCGATGCGAGGAAACGACCGACCTATAAAATTGGTAACGATTTAAGCTATGTGCGGCTTGTATACAACAGATACGAGTTTTTGTGTGTTTTTAGTCTATTTTCGTGGTATTTGTTAATTACACTATTCTGTACACAAGTTTACTCAAGAGTTAGTAATCAAAGCATATAATAAAATGGAAAGTGTTGAATCACTCACTGACTGACTCATCAACGCACAGTCCAAACCCTTGGACCTAGAAATCTGATATTTTGTCGGATTTTTCGAAATTCTCATGGGATAGGGAATAAAGAGGACGCACGCGGACGGAGTCGCGGGCAAAAGTTAGTTCAACCAGCAGCATCTAACAAAATAAATGAACATTTCCACTTTCTATTTTATTTGTTTCAGGTATTAGTGAAGATTTATCGAATTCTTGAAATAATCTTCTTATTTTTCATTTTTTGTATTTGTATAAAATTTTGCATGCTCTTATGGCAGAATATGGGTTATGTAACCTACTTCTTTTTAAATTACTATCTGATTTTCGTACAGATTTTCGCAAAATAAATGATTTAAATTTGAATCTGAAAACTAGCTTAACACTTTCCTAAAAGTTTCTTAAACACAAATTGCGTTTTTCAAGTCCTAAAATCACTTTCCCACATTCATTTTTCACTTTTTTTGCGTAACCTATCTCAACATCTCTACATATGCTCTTAGCTTTATTCGGGCACATTTCGTCGGGTTTCAAGGCACGTGGGCCGGATCGACGCGTTAGTGCCGGGTCACAAGACAGTCTGGTATTCGGGTCCCGCGGTGCTCTTTTACGGGTTGACGCGCCTGTTGAAGGGTTTGACGTGCGTTTTAGTGACGTGAACTTGAGGTTTAGGTAGGTAGATACTCGGACGAATAAAAAATGGCGGACGGAATCTCGCTAAGAAAAGATTGAAGCACAATTTTTTTTCTTAAACTCACTGTAACTTTGACAGCATTATAACACACCAGATGTATATTGTTATTTTATTTATGACACTATGACAGTGACTCCCGTCCTACTATGGGAATGTGTGTGAATGTGTGCGTGCCAGCCCGTACTTTTAAGCGAGCTGTCTTACTATGAGTACTACACTTATTGTATAGCGATATTCCGTCCGCCTTTTTTTATTCGTCCATGGGTAGATATTGAATTAATTTTTTTGTAGTTAAATAGAATTTAGTGTTGTTTTTTTTTTTGGTTGGTACATTTTTAAATTGAATGTGATTCTTAACAAAATATGGCCAATAGGTGAAATGTTGGTGTACAATACACCTCTGCCTACACCATCGGGGAATGTAGGCGTGGTGTTATATATACAGCGTGTTATTGAAATAACTGAAAACCTCGTAAGGGGTCATTGTAGGTAAACACGGCTACACATCAAGCTGTACATTTCCAGTATGAGCTGACCTCGCATTGTATAGGCTTTCCGTACAATACGAGATCAGCTTATACTGGAAACAGCTTGATACTGTAGTAGCCGTACGTACTCATCAGTATGAACAACTTTTATCATGGGATCAATCCAGAAATAGAGAATAAAATAACAGCTGTTTCCTACATTTCTGTTCATATAATTCGACAAAATGTAGAAAACAACAGTTTTTTTTTTTCGCGATTTCAGGGTTGGTCCCATAGTAAAAGATGTTCATACTGATGAGTACAATGACCCCTTAAGAGGTTTTCAGTTATTTCAATAACACGTTGTTTATGTCCATAAATAAAACATTTTTTGACGACCTCTGTGGTCTAGTGGTTTGAGTGTCGGACTGCTGATAACGAGGTCGTGGGTTTGATTACCACAGGACACAAATATTTGTGTGATGAACATAAGTGTTTGTGTTTGTCCGGGTGTTGCTTATGTATTATAAGTATGTATTTACAAAAAAAAAATGTATATAAGTATTATATCCATTGTCTAGTACCCATAGCACAAGCTCTGCTTAGTTTGGGACTAGATACATAACCAGTCCATTACTGTCCCACTGCTGGGCACGGGCCTCTTCTCAGTATGAGAAGGGTCAGGCCTTAGTCCACCACGCTGGCCTAGTGCGGGTTGGCGGACTGCACACACCATTGATAACTGTATGGAGCACTCTCAGATGTGCAGGTTTCCTCACGATGTTTTCCTTCACCGTTAAAGCAAGTGATAATCGAATATAAATCCGCCCATGAATTCGAAAAGTCAGAGGTGCGGGCCGGGATCTATGGGACTAGATGGTGCTGTGTAAAAATGTCCCAATGATATGTATTTATTTATTTATAGGATACTTTTTGTCGACATACTACGAAAGAAAAGCCACAAGCGCCACATAGTTCTCATATAATAATCACGCAGCTACTTAAAAATTCTTAAAACCATTCCCGGCCCCACTTCCTCCACAAAAAAGCCCGTTTATTTTCCCAGCGTCCATTTGCCAAGAAAAAGATTCGGTCATAACACTCATCTTCAGTCTTCGGCATGGCCCGAGTCCAATGGAACCATAATTAGGGCCAGCTTACGTAATGCTCTCTAAATAACTGGCCCTCTCAATGGGAGGGAGCTTCGACGTCTAACTGACGGACAGACGGTAATAGATACGGTATTATAGAGGTTCAACTTGCTTTGAGTACGGTTTTGCTTGCTTAAATACAAAGTGGGTTTTTGTAGAGTGGAAACTGTACTAGATTTTCTTTTCAACGAAGTATCACTAAGGTGCTCATGTATTGTGGATAGATGGATAGAGTACTTTATTGTACAGTACACGAAGTGGAAAATAAAACAATTAATAACATTAATATGCAAAAACACATATTGAACTTTTTAAATTTAGTAATCTTGCTAGACATAAAGATAAAATGACAAGGATTCAACACAAAACTGCATTATTACACAAGAGTGTGTTTTATCTAATTCCTGACATATATAATAAATTACCTAAATCTATTAAAGTTAAGTTAAGTTAGTTAGGTAAGTTAGTTATAATAACGTTTAAAAAATCGTTATTCCGATTATTAATTGAAAAATGTTACTATAAGTTAGATGAATATTTGAATGATGTTTCTTTATAATTTTTTGACTGACAAAATAACTAATGTATTTACTGTAATAATTTGTGTTTGTTTTAAATTTATTGTATACCAATTACGGCGG
Organism: Asteroscopus sphinx; assembly: GCA_949699075.1. Lineage (NCBI taxonomy): Eukaryota > Metazoa > Arthropoda > Insecta > Lepidoptera > Noctuidae > Asteroscopus > Asteroscopus sphinx. The sequence continues at coordinate 3,211,083 of OX453006.1, forward strand.
GTCATAGCAGCACAACATAATGTACCTATTTAATACCTATAATTATTTTACCTATGTACCACAATATAAATTGAATAAATAGAATAGAATATAAACAGCATAGTTGAGTTGGCGGTCTTGTGGCTAAAAGCAAATTACAAAAAAAATATGATAACGGTTGGCTGGCGTGGACATTTTGTATGGGCCCTAGAATATAATATAATAAACAAAGTACTTATTACTTACTTAATTAGGTTACTTAAGAATGTAAAAGAAGAAAAAAATTCATTTCCTTTAATAACAAATTAAAAATTTACTTGATTAATAAAGCTTATTACTCAATCAACGATTACTTAAATAATAAATGTAATACATTTTTAAATTTATTAGTTAAGTCATACTAAAATTATATGATAAATTAATAAATTTAATGATAAAGGTATTTCTAATTCTAATATTTGAAATAGATAAGTGTATGTCTAATGTAATATTTTGTTTACTTTAATTACATGTGAATTATCACTTATATATTTTGTTATAATATGTGTATCACTTCATGTATATTGTATACCCGTATTCAAGCAAATAAATGATTTTATTTGATTTGACATGCTTACAGGCATTTTCACAATGCACACAAACTTAAATCAAGGAAATAAGTCTGTATCTAGACCATTTTGGTTATTGAAAGCGTAGCGGTTGAACGCTTTCCATGCAGGAGGGTCTGAGTTCCAACCCGGCCCACAGCTCGCATTCTTCGGATTCGTGTGAGAATCAGAATTTGATTATAATTTGCTATAACAATGAAGGAAAACATTGTGAGGAAACCTGCACACCAGAGTGTGCTTCATAAAGTCCATGATGATGTGTGTAGTCCGCCTACCTGCAGTAGGCTAGCGTAGTGGCTAGGGCCTGAATCCTTTTCATTCTGAGAAGGGACCCGTGCCCAGCAGTGGGACAATAATGGGCTGATTACGTAGACCATTTTAAATATACTCTTGTTATTACAGAGACGTGTGGAAATCGAAACCGCAACGCGATACATTGAGTAGCCAAGTCTTCAGATATAATTATTTTTTAATTTTTTGTGCATTTACGCATGCGATGCAAAATCTAACGATTTAAATTGTGGAAAGAAAAAATCGCTCACGAGCAGGATTCGAACCTTCGACTCCTGGCTCAGTACGCCAGTGCTTCAGCCACTAAGCTACCGGGTACACTGCTCGTGGTATCGAATTTAACCTCCACTTTGGTATGTCTTTGGCCGTCTTTAAGTCGCAGGTTCGAATCCTGCTCATGAGCGATTTTTTCTTTCTTCAATTTCAATCTTCAGATATATTTATTAAATTCTATTCAATAATGAAAAGAAAACGGTATGGTATGGACATGTGATAAGGAGGAATGAGAAAGAAAGAAAGAAATAATCATTTATTTTCGTAGGAGCATGTCACGAGGAAAGTTTTAAGTATGACCGTGGATGGCTATAGGAAAAGAGACAAACCAAAGAAAACATGGATGGATTGTGTGAAAGATGATATGAATAGAAAGAAAGTGAACACGGAGATGACGGCTGATAAAGAAGTATGGAAAAAGAATACATGCTGCGCCGAACACAAATGAATTGGGATAAGGGCAGGAGAATGATGATAAATGAAAAGAAATATTTTCCCAACAGTGGGACTGACATATTGACGTCGTAGTACGAGATAGCAGGACATGCTAGTGACGGCGCCTAAACTAGCTGTAAATAGGTCTGGGGACACGATAAGCCGTAAATGGCATACTGACAGGGTATCCGCATTGCGTACTTCGACATTAATTCCTAAGCTATGTAAATATTAGCATGATCTACGTGCTATTTTTTTTTAATGTGTATTATAGTAGTCGTGGTGCAGATACTTACAGTGTTTAAATTTTTGAGCATATACTTTTTACTGCGAAAAACATGGTTTTACTTTACAAACTAAATAACTTCTTGCTGTAAGCCAACGTATTGTTAGTAGCTCAGTAGGATACTGTTTTTTCTTATAATCCTAGCATTGTCAGTTTCTTTAAAAGATAAAGTAAGAAAGAAAAAAAAGGTTTTTAATTTATTTCCAGACCTTTTCCTTTCTAGTCTTTGGATTTGGACCAATCAATCAAAATATTCTTGTAAATCATTATTTGCATGCGAAAAAAGCAAAAGTCTGGAAGAAAATGAAAAACTTTTTTTTCTTTCTTACTTTTTCTATTAAAAAAACATTGCCCCTCGCTAGGATTATCAGAAAAAACAGTATCCTACTGAGCTACTAACAATACGTTGGCTTACAGCAACAAGTTATGTTTTTCGCCGTGAAATGCATATGCTCGTTCGTTCGACTGCCTCGTTGGTCTAGTGGTTGCAAGTGCGACTGCCGAGCGTGGGGTCCTGGGTTCGATTCCCGGGTGTTATTGGGTTTTTTCATTAGGAAATTCTCAGTAGCAGCCCGGAGTCTGGATTTGTGCCTGGTCAATGGCAATAGGCTCGCCCCCTATTACATGGGACTATAACATAACTGGCGAAATGTGGGTGTACTATTACACCTCTCCCCTTTGGGGAAATAGAGGCGTGATGTTATGTTAAAGTATATGCTCATTTATACACTGTAAGTATCTGTACCACGAGTACAAATCACATAAAAACTTTTGTGCTGTTTTTCTAATCTTAGTGATTGATTATTTAAAACCTAAATCTGCCACATAATTTGTTCTACAAACGAACAGATTACTTTTAATATAAACGTTTATTTAGAACCACTTTCAAGTCTCGCTGGTCGCCATTTTTTTATCGCTGCTCTACCGTGACGTCATAATGATGATTTATGTGTCAGGACAGGCTCAGTTTAGAATGAATATTTGACGATTTTAACAAACTGTGGTTGTATACCGCGCATTTTAGTAGTTGGTAACATTTTAGTAGAAGGTTTTATTTTCATATTTCCCTGTATAATATTATTTGTTTTTTATGGTTTATCTAACTATGTAGTAGCATCTGAGGGAACTGTTTTTGGATACGCCGACAAAACGCCTTGGCATAGTGTGTCACTAAATTTGTTTTTGTTGTGTTTTGTATTGTACCTATGGTCAAACGTCTGAAATAAAGATTATATTAAATACTAGCTTCTGTCCGTTGCTTCGCATGCATGTAATTCGGTTTATCACAGAAAGACGTTAGCGCATCCCTCGGGAACTTTGGTAGACTTCTGGATTTTCTGTTTTTTTTTTTGTCGCTGGTGCTTGATATCTCTTACCCAGCCTACTAGTTATACCTAATGAATAACTTACGAATGCTTTGGCCAATGTTGTTTGCTTTTTTATGTTTTGGAACATAGGCAGATAAGTTATAATTGAGTAACCAAAACATCAATAACACCATTTATTAGATAAGCAAAGTTAATAAACACAAAGTTTCATTAATAGTTATTTAAAAGAATAATAACATGTTGAATGTAGTTTTCAATTATTGTGTTACAATAACTACAGAAAACAAAAATAATATTTCAAAATTCAAAAAGTTAGCAGGGCAGCAGCGGGTTTCGATCTCAAAACTATATTTGAAGTAGCCCTTCAGGCCATCAGGACACGGAATTGAGTACGAAACAAGGTAAAACAACAGTTAATAATTCCTAATAAAATATAGGTACTAATAATTTTTGTTTACGACAACGACTAGTACGAAACTCCATCCATTGTTTGCACATTTGGAGTATAGTTTTTTTAATATTTTTTCTACACATTTTAGCATTGAGACACGCTTTACCGCTGCGCTGGCGCGGTCGTAAAGCGAAACTGTGCACGCGACTGAATGCAATCTTGTTGGGACCGTTTTTCGAGCGGTGATCGTGCATCTATGATTTATTTGATCATTGAGAAATAGTGTTTTAATTAGTCAATTTTTTTCTTACTTCTGTAAAATCGGTCAAAATAGAGATACAAAAGCTGTTAACGAGCCATCGATATGGCGATGACGTCAAATTTTCAGGGTATTCTTACAATTCCGCAATTTAAATTGTTCCTATAGAAGAGTTCTATTTCCAATTGGCGAACAACCAATCAAAACCATTGTTTCGTAGCTAAAAAAACGTGTACATTTTCGAATCTAATGAATATCGATACAATACCTACGTAACTTCTATCCGCCTGTAAGCTCACATAGAAATGTTTTCAAGTACACAATATGGACTGACACTTGATTCGGAATTCAATTCAATTTCTTTTATATTCAATCGAATATCGCTTTTTTGCTAAATTTTATTTATTTATTAGTGGCGGCTAAACATATACGATGATTTTTCGTATGTTTTGGAAACGAAAAGCGGTCAATGTACTCATCATTATGAACAACTTGTACTAGAGAAGCAACCGGGGGAATATTCTCCCATTCTGCCATCAGGGCCTGTTTTAGGGCCCTGAGGGTAATAGGAGGTGGTCTGCGGCTTCTTACCAGCCTCCCGAGCTCATCCCAGGCAAGTTCGATCGGGTTGAGTTCAGGACTTCTTGATGGTCAAGCCATCAAGTTGATACCAACCTCCTGACTGTACTCTTGTACGACCCGAGGTGTGTGGCTGGGCGTTATCCTGCATCAGTATCGATCCATCACCCACAAATATTCAGTAAATATGGCCCTGTATACTCATTAAGGATCCCTTGAGCATATCTTTTCCCAGACAGGGTGCCATTTTCTATCGCCACTAGCTCTGTGCAACCTTTTGAAGATATGGCAGCCCATACGTGTACAGAGCCATATTGGAGTCTTTCTGTGAAGCAAGCTTTACAGGCGATCTGCGCCTGTACACTCTTCGCCTTCCATCGGAAGTGAATAGTGAGAATCGAGACTCATCAGTGAACAAAACTTTTGCCCATTTTTCGTCACCTCACTGTAAGTGTTCATGTGTTCAGAAGGTTATCGACTATAAGTTTTTATATAAAAAAATTAAATTTTTTTTTGTAATCCTTTTTATTTAAAAAATATATCTTGTGTACTTTAAACGTTACTGCAGTTTTAAAAGTGTGGTACTAAGTTTTGAAGTTTAGTGTAGTATTGGACTAAGTATTAGATGAATAGATACATACTATAAAAACAACTTACGTCCTACTTACGTCGTATTTACGTTACTTAAGGGTTCCGTTTAAGCTTGAAACTAGTCGGGCACACCCGATGGGATAACGTGAGTGAAACCTTTTATATTAATAATTATGAATTTAACGATATTTATTATATAAAAACTTACGTCGAGTCAAATTTCAAGTTAGTTACTAACTACTGCTACTAGTTTGGTTGGTTATTTGAATGATTTACTAACTCGAATACTTCGAATAAAATCATCTACAGTCGCATACAATTACTAACGAGCATATAACATATAACAGTTTGCTGATTGTGGCAAAAATTTCATAAGACTGCTCTTTCGTAAAGGCACGCCCATGTGATTGTACCAATACATACCGACAGATGCAGATACATGCCGCTACTTACATCTGGATAAAATACTATCAGTAAATCGATATCTCGTTCTCACAGAGTGGACTGACACTCGATTCCAATTCCTACATTTTCTTTTGTGTCGAATTGGTATTTCTTTTTATTTTCGTTGACTGTTGCTGAACTGAAAATTGTGCTCTTGTCTATAAGCTATAATAAGTAATTAAATGAAAAATTTATGCAAGGAACCATTTGAAGGTGAAACAAAATAATTTAGCAACATAATATATAACATAACATCACGCCTGTATTTCCCCGAAGGGATAGGCAGAGGTGTAATAGTACACCCACATTTCGCAAGTTATGTTATAGTCCCATGTAACAGGGGGCGAGCCTATTGCCATCAACCGGGCACAAATCCATACTCCGGGCTGCTACTGAGAATTTCCTAATGAAAAAACCCAATAACACTTTGCCCAACCCGGGAATCGAACCCAGGACCCCACGCTCAGCAGTCGCGCTTGCGACTACTAGACCAACGAGCCGATAAAATCATTTAGCAGATTAATATTGTTGCGCCAAAATTATTTCATGAAATTAAATTTATTAATTATTTCTACAGGTAAAAAATGCTAAACCACAGAACAAGTTTAATAATAGTTTTACGTACAGAATGGCCACTCGGATTTCAATAGACACTTTATTTGCTCTTACAAAGACTATTTACACAGAACAGTAAGCATAAACAAAGTTTTGCATGAGAACACAGTCGTAAAATCTTGGCGGGGTACAGGAGGCGGATTGCGCGTTATGATTGGTCAGCTCAAAAGTTCGGTGGTATCACGAGTAGTGCCGCTCGCTGACGCAGTCACGTCCAAAATAAGTTAAAATAATTATTTGCTTAACATTATGTTGTGGAGACTGGAGCATGTACTAGGTGAACCTGTGTTACAGGTCTCCAGGACTCTTAACTACCCGGACATAGTAAGTAAATTAAGGTTAATATTATGTTACTATTTGAGCATTGTAAAGATCTGGAGTGGCGACCGCGTACTGGAAGGCACAGCGTGGGTAGGCCCCCCACAAGGTGGACCGACGACCTGGTGAAGGTCGCGGGAATCCGCTGGATGCGGAAGGCACAGGACCGGTCGTTGTGGCGATGCTTGGGGGAGGCCTATGTCCAGCAGTGGACGTCTTTCGGCTGAAATGATGATGATGATGATTTGAGCATTATTCATACAAATTTTGGTTCACGGTTTTTTTTTGATAGTATAGGATGGCGAAACGAGCTAAAGGCCCACCTGATGTTAAGCGGTTACCTTTGCCCATAACAATTAAAATACTTCCTAGGCTGTTGCCTAAATGGTACCGCAAGTCAGTTTGCCAAACTGAGACATGAAGTTGGAAAGTCTCAAGCGATTGTAATTTCACAGGCACCCGTACCCGATGTGTACATAATTTATAATTTAGGTAATAATAAAAATTGGCGATTGGCAGCGGGGCGTATGATTTGCAATGCTACTGCATATGCTTGGTGACCGTGGGTATCTGGCTAATCGGCATCGAGAACCTTACTGGTCTGTGACTATTTATGTACTACCTATTCAATAATAATACGTACTTATGAGCCTTGTTGCAGCCCTATGTTACTGGTACTTACACACACATATAGCGCGTGTACAAACGAGATGTTTCCATCATTATATGTATGAGTAGTAGGTACTTAACTCAACGTAGTTGTATGGAGTGTCCGGGGTGTAGCTTAACTTATAGGTGACATTTTCATTTTTATAGTAATGATTTGATTAGACCATAATTTATACGTGCATATAATAAGTAACTATCATCCAACAAATTCCAGTGAAACGTTCAAAATACTCTAACTATCCAACGCTAAATATTTCAGCATAATAAGGCATGCATTAGAGCGACCATCGAATTAGGTCACCCGAGGAATGCCTTGGTAGTTAATGATTACGAAGTGGTTGGAAGCCTTTGATGAACGCATAGATATATTATCCATATATTGGGAATATGAACAAAAAAAAATACATATTTCGCATGTGTTGACACATGACTACTGTAAATAAAATAAAAAAATAACAAAAACAAAAAACCCGACTGCGTGTAAAAATAACAGAAAAGATATAAACAAGACTTATCAACACGCAGTCGGAGGCTACGTATGTTTTTGGTCATGAATGACATAATAGTTCATAGGTAGCCTCCGGCTGCGTGTTGATAAGTCTTGTTTATATCTTTTCTGTTATTTTTACACGCAGTCGGGTTTTTTGTTTTTGTTAATTATTTTTTTCATTTTATAGTTTTTAGTTTTGTCATGTTTTATTTATCATACTATTAATGTTTTTTTTGAAATGTCAAATTCATTTTTAACGTTGAATATTTTGTTGTTTTTTAGCATTTTTCATTCCAAATTACATTTAAACCTATAAGTTGTATATATTTTTGTAAAGCATTTATAAAACCCTTTATTTTGGTACCCCACTCGATAGTTTTTGACGGAAAAAAAATTTTTTTGAAGAGGTAATATGGCGCCAAAAAGCGGCCATTTCAATTTTTTTAATTTTGATGTCCCCAGTGTCACTCTCAGAATTAAGACGAATCTAACGACACCTCTCAATCTCAAATCCATCAAGCCGTTTAGGCCACAGAGCGTGCCAAAGAAATATACATACATACATACATACATACATACATACACTCGAAAAACATAACCCTCCTTCTGGCGCAGTCGGGTAAAAACGTTAGCAGCCTGGCTTGAATAATTTAATGTAATGATTTGTCTAGTTTACAATTATCTTTGCAAGCTAACATTTTAAATAAAGTTTTCATAGGTACTAAATTTTATAACACAGTGGTGACATGTGCAGTACTTGAGTGTAGCATGAGCAAGCAGAAAAACCCGCAAACCCTTCCATTTCAGACATGACCGAAAGGTATGTTTAACGTTTACGTTATCTTTCTCGACGAAGTCACAAAATTTATACGCAGAAATAAAGAGAGCAGTGGCACCTTTATTTTTTAACATTGCTACACATCATTTTCATGTAGAATTCAAATATTATATAAATACGTGAGTTTTACATTGTAACCTCAATTTTGCAGAGATTGATTATGTCGGTAAACTGTTATCAGTATTACTGTCTACGTATACTTTATACGGATTTTTATTATAGATACATATTTCTCCAATAATGATGAAATTCACACATTCGTTTTTGGTGTCGCCTTTTTGACACATTTGCCAATGTATGTACGTCGTAATAATAAATCTATGGTTAAAGTTATACGATTTGTGTTAGCGGGGTATTATTAATTTTTTGTCAGATTATTATAAGATTACTATAGTTCCGTGTGGTGTCGGACGTAAAGAATTGCACCACCCTATATCTTCTCATGGGTGTCGTAAAAGGCGACTAAGGGATTCACCAGAGGATGGGCAGCAGCGTTCTCTGAGTATTTAACCAACCAACTGCGATCGCCAACCCGCCTGCCAAGCGTGGCGATTATGGAATATCCCCCCAAGCTACTTGGGGGAGGCCAATGTCCAGCAGTGGACGTCTCGGCTGAAATGATGATGATGATGACTATAGTATCAGCTTGCAGGTAATGGTCCCTTTGCAGGGAAAAACCATTTTTCATGAATATAAAGAAAGAATTGTAAAAATGTTGTTTCATCTTTCAAGCAGCGTAAAGTAGACGTGTAATCTAGTGGTCTTCAAGACTCGAGTAAATAAGTTTTTTCTGGGCAAACGTATACCATCGTCGACCGCATCAATCGCTTAACATCAGGTGAGGTGGCGGTCAAACGCAAGCCTAACTGTACAAATTAATAGTTAGTCAACAAGATATGGTTTATGATAATAAATTGACTTAAAACTATGTTGTGTAGGTTTTGTCAGAAATATATTTAATTTAGATAATTTTAGATTTCAGAATCTGGTACGCCAGATATTGCTGTGCCCTAGCAGAGTTCATGTTAGATACTATTATTCTACACCTTTTGAACACCATGAAAGCAATAAATGATTATGATTATTATGAAAAAAAAAACTGTGTCCAAGGCAATCTGCTTTTATATTAAGAACTGTGGTTTTTTGGGTTCCATAGTCAAACGGAACGAGACCAGGCAGAAGGAGACGCGGGAGCGCGGTGCGGTAAGCGGCCTCTTTCGATGTGCTAGATATTTCCGCTATTCCGATCACTGATAATTATAAAAGACTGCCTAAGTGCGAGTCTGACTCACGCACGAAGGATTCCCTACCATCCATAGACCGGATACCCCATAGAAACTCATTTAATTTACGACAGTTTATCAAAATAAATACACGCACCGTGCGCGAAATATGAATATTTGCATCTCTTTCTTACACAGGTACCACCACATGTCTAAGTTTGCCCTATTTTTAGTATTTATTGCTAAACTACATAGTAAGCACTATAATCAAACCAAGTTTGACGCTGGTATGTTTTACCGTTTTGAAGACACAGCAGGAAAAAAAAATGTTGAAAAATATTCATGTTTTCTATTTTTAGTATTTGTCGTGATTGGGATCATAGCAACACCTATTCTGAGAACATTTTAGTTGGCTACCTATTACCGTTCAAAAGATGCCGATCTGTGACAGACAGACGGACGGACGGAGATCGCAGCGAAAGTAATGGGGTCCCGTTTGGTACCCTTTGGGTACGGAACTCTAAAAATAAACACAATTTGACCCCTGATTAATCACCAGCTACAAGCATACATAGGCCTTTGCCCTGCAGTGGGACAATATAGGTTGAAAATAATAATAATAATAAATAAATAATATTGTTTTATTTCTTTTTGTTTTTAAAAATATTTAAAAATGTATTGAAATGTGTATATAAAATGAATAAACGAAATAATAATACAAGCATACAAGCGCTCTTTACTAACAAAAACGCAATCAAATCCACCTCAATACCAGCACTAGAGAACAGTACAGCAACAAGATATAAATAGCAAGTATTTGTAAACAAACCGTTATTGGGGCAGCCCGCAACTCCCGCCGTGCCCATTAGAAAGAGATTTTGTTAGTGATATCATTATTAGAAGTAGTAACATCTTAGATTTTAGCAATTAACTACACATTATAATAATAAAAAATTCAATGTCAGAGGAAGGCTAAGGTGACATGCGTCTTTATTTAAAGATATTTAAAAATTATTTCAATCTATCGTATCATCAACATCATCATCATTTCAGCCAAAAGGCGTCCACTGCTGGATACAAGCCTCCTCTGAAGGGGGGGGGGGGGGGGGTGAAATTGCCACAATCGCCACGTCGCCACGCTTGGCAGGCGGGTTGGCGATCGCAGTTGGTTGGTTAATTACTCAGAGAACGCTGCTGCCCATCTTCTGGTGAATACCTTAGTCGCCTTTTGCGGCACCCATGAGAAGAGATAGGGTGGTGTAATTCTTTATGTCCAGTACCACACGGAACAATTTGTATCTATATAATCTATCGTGTAATTACTTTCAATTAGTATTTTTAAATATATATGAAATGATCAAAAGTATTCGAAACGTCTAGAAAACTTTTAATATGTTTGTATTTATAATTTTATTTATTTATAACCTACGCGATGTGATTCGGTTTTATAAACATCAGAAGCATTTATGGGTAAGCAGAAGCTGCAGAAGAGTGCGTAGTTACATTGCGATTTGAGTTTGAGAATTTTGTGTCAAATTTATAGTAGTAATGATTCATGTTTTGTTTTAAATTGAAAATAAATCACTCAAGTATTTCTATTGTCCAATTCATGTTAATTATGGTTATCAGCAAATAATAAGTACGCTTAGCAAATAATAAGTACGCTTTATTCTTTGGTGTTTTAGAAGTCAATTAATGACTACTGCCAAAGATATTAAAATGTCTTTGACTACTGCATTAAATTTAGAAGACCCGATGGCCAGGATCTGTGATTATTAAAATGTTTCCTCATAGAATGTCTTTGACTACTGCATTAAATTTAGAAGACCCGATGGCCAGGATCTGTGATTATTAAAATGTTTCCTCATAGAATGTCTTTGACTTCTGCATTAAATTTAGAAGACCCGATGGCCAGGATCTGTGATTATTAAAATGTTTCCTCATAGAATGTCTTTGACTACTGCATTAAATTTAGAAGACCCGATGGCCAGGATCTGTGATTATTAAAATGTTTCCTCATAGAATGTCTTTGACTACTGCATTAAATTTAGAAGACCCGATGTCCAGGATCTGTGATTATTAAAATGTTTCCTCATAGAATGTCTTTGACTACTGCATTAAATTTAGAAGACCCGATGGCCAGGATCTGTGATTATTAAAATGTTTCCTCATAGAATGTCTTTGACTACTGCATTAAATTTAGAAGACCCGATGGCCAGGATCTGTGATTATTAAAATGTTTCCTCATAGAATGTCTTTGACTACTGCATTAAATTTAGAAGACCCGATGGCCAGGATCTGTGATTATTAAAATGTTTCCTCATAGAATGTCTTTGACTACTGCATTAAATTTAGAAGACCCGATGTCCAGGATCTGTGATTATTAAAATGTTTCCTCATAGAATGTCTTTGACTACTGCATTAAATTTAGAAGACCCGATGGCCAGGATCTGTGATTATTAAAATGTTTCCTCATAGAATGTCTTTGACTACTGCATTAAATTTAGAAGACCCGATGGCCAGGATCTGTGATTATTAAAATGTTTCCTCATAGAATGTCTTTGACTACTGCATTAAATTTAGAAGAACCGATGGCCAGGATCTGTGATTATTAAAATGTTTCCTCATAGAATGTCTTTGACTACTGCATTCAATTTGGAAGACCCGATGGCCAGGATCTGTGATTATTAAAAAGTTTCCTCATAGAATGTCTTTGACTACTGCATTCAATTTGGAAGACCCGATGGCCAGGATCTGTGATTATTAAAATGTTTCCTCATAGAATGTCTTTGACTACTGCATTCAATTTAGAAGAGTCAATGGCCAGGATCTGTGATTATTAAAATGTTTCCTCATAGAATGTCTTTGACTACTGCATTAAATTTAGAAGACCCGATGGCCACGATCTGTGATTATTAAAATGTTTCCTCATAGATAGTAGCTTCTAGTAGGTAGATAGTTTCATAGATAGTAGTTTCGGTGTACTATACACCTCTGCCTACCCCTTCGGGGAAATACAGGCGTGATGTTATGTTATGTTATGTGTTGTTAGTTTCGGAGATGAACCGAAGTGACCGACATAGCTTGTAGGATCAGTATGCTGAAATGGCAGTGGGCTGGCCATGTCTGTCGAAGGACCGATGGCCGTTGGAGCAGACGAGACCTTGAGTGGAGACCGCGAATCGGCAAACGCAGCGTAGGGCGCCCCCCCGCCAGGTGGACCAACGACCTGAAGAACGTGGCTGGGGGGTACTGGATGTGGAAGGCAGAGGACCGAGTGTTGTGGCGCAACTTGGGAGAGGCCTATGTCCAGCAGTGGACTGCGATAGGCTGTGTTGATTGATTGGGTAGCTTCTAGCTTTTTTTTTTTATAGTACGATGGCAAATTTTGTTTGACTTTGTGGCCTAGTGTTCCGCAATACGCACTGCATTTTGGTTGGCGGTCATTACCTCTTCAAGCGTTTAGGTAACAGGGCATGCGGTACAAAATCGAAGGCGAGCCATTGTTTGAGGAGTGATGGACGTCTGCCGTTAGTGAACCCCCATTTTCGGAGATTCTGTTTATTAGTATTTACTATAGTAGCCATAGACATATAACACATAGACCGATAGTTCCCTTTAACAGATCAGCTTATAGCGACGTACAAAAAAGATCTATGTGTGTTTAAGCGAGCTCACCAACAGGCACACAAGCGCACAAATAATGTTGCAAGTAAATTTCATTTTCCCGAAAAAGTAGGGAAAAATAGATTGCGTTCAGAATTTTGCAGCCAATGAATAGTAAGATATTCATTTAGCTGTCAGATATTTTTATTAGATACCTACCTGTTCATTTATTTATTTATTAAGGCTAAGTTCAGAAAACGTCAACTGAATGATTAAACCATTAAAAACAGGTTATTGCATTACGACGGTAATACGGGTGGTTTGGCAGCAGCCGCGGTCCCACCTTGGGTACCAACCGCTTAAAGTGCGGCCCAAAGTCCCATCGGCTGTCGAGGACGAGTAGGTACTTGATCGTCGACTCGATGCCGCCATACGGCAGATTCGAATCCTGCTCGTTAGCGATTTTTTCTTTCCACAATCTTTAGATTTCGCTTCGCATATTTACGCATGTGAAGCGTTAAAAATAATAAAATAAAACACGATTTAGCTAATGGCAGCCCTTAAATAATAATAATTTGGCAAATGCAAAATACGTGATTCAAAATTATTTAGCATAAAAAAGAAAAGGGTACCCATTTTATTTATCCTAAAACACTACTAATAAAAGTATAGCTTGGCATAAGATTACATAAAATGGGGGCGCCACTAGTCATACATTGATAAATGTACAACTTTTAAAATCGCGTTTTTGGCAGAATTTTGTAAAGCCCTAATCATATAAATTCAATGTAAGTGTTTACAGACACATCTCTTGCAAGATAAAACAAAGATTGACTCAATACTCATAGAAAAAAAAAAAAAAACTCTCTCTATTATCTAATTGAATTGAAAATATACAAAAATTATATTATTACATGGAAAATTAGTTCTGATTTTAGACGTTTTTGTCAAACTGTATTTACGAAAAAACAAATATGGGGTAAAATATTTTCCCATACCTAGCAACATTTTCATTGTTATGGCGTCTGTCAAGTTTATGAATTATTTTTGTGTTTTGACTCAAGATTATAACATGCCAGGTTGTACTTACCCGTGAAATAAGATCTATAAATGTTTTTTGTTATTAAGTGACGAGTTGTGACAACCTTTCACTGCACAGTAAGTCATTATTTTAATAAATTGCGGGAGCGGTTCGCACTAAGACTTGTCCTTGAGCAATGACGTACTGATAGGCTTGGTTAGCCTTTTAAGGCTAACCTGGATTTTCGTCGCTCTGCGTGCGTCTACTGGGTTTCTATGTGTTATATTTCTATGATAGTAGCTATATGTTATAATTGGGACTATATTAGATAAATCCGATATGATTATGGTATTGTATGTTATTTTTTTATAGACGTCAGTGGTTTCACTGACTACTACTACTATTACACCTCTGCCTACCCCTTCAATACAGGGAAATACAGGCGTCATTTTATGATATGTTGTGTTATGTCAGTGGGTTCGGTCGACCATTATTTTCCATTGATGATGCAAATGACAATTTATGTTTGTTATTCTTTTTTAATGACCCATCCATACACAGAAACAGTATTAATATGTTCACAAACTTTTCAGAAACAAATTTTTGTCTGTTCTAGTTTATCGAACTAGTTACTACGAGACTATACGAGTCTTGCATGAAGATAGACTATTCAACGATACTCGATACTTGATCATTTCGCTATTGTAATTGATTGTCACTGCCTAACAGCGAATTAATACGGATTGAGGCCGATGGCTATCAAGGGAATTGGCTACTTACTAAACTTGATACATCTTCTATTACGTATATACTTAGAGATAGAAGGATTTATTTATACATTTGGTAGTAAATATGTATTAAGTTCCCTTCAATACGGTTGAGTTAAGCGATGGCTGATGCTCGTGTCATGCTCGTGAACGGGTGCCGTCTGTCGGGACGGGTCAGCTCCTACATACTATGGCAACTCTTTTTACGTTTATTTCTAAAGGCAATATTCTCATTTCTAAACTCTGATTTCTGACTTCACTTCGCTTTTAACATATGATCTGTTTATTTTTGACATTAACCTACATTATACTATACTATACTATACTATACATATATTTTAAAAAGAGTATAATAATATCCATGGAGTTTCTTGCCGGTTCTTCTCCATAGGACCCAGAATTTGAAACCGTGTAACTATACAGGGTGTCAGGGAAACGCTTCCGAAAACGAAGATAGTGATAGTGATAGTGCTGGTGATTACTGATACGAAACCACGAAAAAAAAATGCGATTCTTTTTTTCGATTTTTTAATGATTTTTTTGTATTTTTCATTGTGTATGAGTTTTATTTAACTGCCCAAAGCTGGTTATGTATGAAAAATGCAAAAAAATATATATGAAAAAATCTAAAAAGAGAATCGCATTTTTTTTTCGTGGTTTCGTATCATTAATCACCAGCACCTATCTTCGTTTTCGGAAGCGTTCCCCTTACACCCAGTATAGAGCTTGACGTTTCAAAAGTACCTGTAATTAGGTTTATTTGAAATAAAATACATTTGAATTTGAATTAACTTCTTCATTCTTCTTCTGGAAGGCGCAGCGTGGGTAGACCCCCACAAGGTGGACCGACGACCTGGTGAAGGTCGCGGGAATCCGCTGGATGCGGAAGGCACAGGACCGGTCGTTGTGGCGATGCTTGGGGGAGGCCTATGTCCAGCAGTGGACGTCTTTCGGCTGAAATGATGATGATGATGATGATGATAACTTCTTCATCATCATAATCTGCATCGCCACAATAACTAGTCTGGTTGTACTGGTCACGTTGGATATGCCATAATCCCATGCTTGGTAGGTGGGTTGGCGATCGCAGTTAGTTAAATAAATACTCGGAGAACGCTGCTGCCCATCCTCTGGTGAATCCCTATAGTGGCCTTTTACGACACCCATGAGAAGAGATAGGGTGGTGCGATTCTTTGTGTCTGGGACCACACAGAACGTATTAACGTCTTACATAACATAACATAACATAATCAGCCCATTACTGTCCCACTGCTGGGCATGGGGCTCTTCTCAGTATGAGAAGGTTAAGGCCTTAGTCCACCACGCTGACCTAGTGCGGGTTGGTGGACTAACACACCATCGAGAACTGTATGGAGCACTCTCAGGTGTGCAGGTATAGCAGTGATAGCCTAGTGGTTGAACGCTTGCCTTACATGCAAGGGGGTGCGAGTTCGATCCCGGCCCGCACCTCTGACTTTTCGGATTCATGTGCGGACAGAATTTGATTATCACTTGCTTTAACGATGAAGGAAAACATCGTGAGGATTAACGTCTTAAAGACAAATAATTTGACTGATTCTCATAACTTAACCAGTTATTGTAATATTATAAGCAGCAATTCCAGTGCCATTAAACATTTCAAGATACCTGTAAACACAAATTCTCTGCAATAGAAACACAGCGGTACAATTTCTGAGGAAACGTGAACCTCTAGTCTGCACGGCAGTCACGCGCGTTGAAATACAAACCAAGACACCTGCGTTTCCCCTCTCTAATCAAAACTGTCAACACTAGAGACAATCCTTGTACAACCGCGGATTGAGAACAGATTCGCTCGGCTCCAATTTACACAAATATCAGCCGCATTGCAAAGCTCATTCCGTATTTCGCGACGCATACCATTAACAGAAACATCTAATTTTGAAGTTTGTTGGTACGAAACGAACAAACAGGCCCGCAGTCCCGCACCTCATTAAGCCGTGTTTATTTTCACATTACACAAATATAAGCCGTGTTATAGCGAAACTTACGTCTTTGATGTCGTCTTACGCGAGACAGCGTTGGAGTTTTCGGCGGCTTGGTTTTTACGCTTCTGTAGCAGTAAAGAGGTTCTTCTTTAGTCGATTTTTGCTTGAGCATTGGCAGTTTGAAATTAGAGAACATTTCAATAAGCACATCACTAACACACTTGAGAAAAAAAAAGCACTTCACTGTCACGTAAGTGTGGATTCCATTTTTGAAAGTTTCGTGGAATACACGGTTGAAGCGTGCGTTCCCGCGTCGGTTTCTAAATATTGTGACTTGTTGTTTTCAGAGCACGCGGGTTGTTTAAATTTAGAACGCACGCGTCTGGTGTCGGCTCTGGGCGTCCGTTATACATATACATTCTTTTTTAATAAATAAAACTCGATACAAATATTACCGGCAATAAAGTATTATAAATAGTTTGTTCGGTTCTTTTATCTCAGCTTAATGGATCGTTCTTTGTACAATGTACACGTCTGTGATTGGTTTTGGTCTTAGACAGATGTTTGTTTTTATTATTGGTATGTATCAATGTTCATACGGGATGTCAGTATGACGTAAGGTGCATTGATAGACGCCGATCGCTTTTTGTACTCGTTCATTTTTGTACTCCCATTCGACCCTTTCGACCTTAGCCAATAATGTACACCTTACACAACGTATTATTGAAATAACTGAGAACCTCTTAAGGAGTCATTGTACTCATCAGTATGAACAACTTTTACTATGAGACCAACCCCGAAATCACGAAAAAAATATCAGATGTTCCCTACATTTGTGTTCACATAAATCCAAAAAAATTTATGGATCAGCTGAGTTTTTTTCCGCGATTTCATGGATAGTTAAAGTTGTTCATACTGATGAGTACAATGACCCTTTAAGAGGTTTTCAGTTTTCTCAATAATACGTTGTGTAAGGTGTACATTATTGGCTAAGGTCGAAAGGGTCGAATGGGTTGAATAAGGGTCGAATGTTCTCATTATAACGAAAAACTTTTACTATGGAAGCAATTCTGAAATTGCGAAAAAAACGGCTGTTTCACAAAAAGTCTTCAATGTCGCTCGAGAAAACGCAATCGCAGCGGAGACTAGCCATCTGCACGGGACATATTATAGTGCACAAGTGTATGCGCAAACACAGGTACACTCTCTATTCCCCCACTCTCATAATCCAATGGAACGGCAATTCGACACGACCAGAGAGAGATCAGGTGCAGGACGAATTTGCCACAGTTGCCTTAGTATGTAGGAGCTGACCAAAATTTTTTTTTTTTCCCTTGGGGAAAATCCTCATGGACGCACTCCGCCCGGTCCCGACAGACCGTTCACGAGCATGACGCAAGCATCAGCCATCGCTTAACCAACCGTGATCTAAATACAGAAAACAATGAAGAAAAAAAAGTGATTCATAAACCAGACATAAATGAGCATTAGAACTGTGACTCTTCTGCCATTAGTCATAAATTTCTAGGAAACTGTCGAGACGTCTGAGTTGGAATCATTTGAGCACATCTCCATATTCCAGATGCTAGTGATATATGATCTTATTATAATATTATCATTGCCACTATCCTTGTCTATGCATTTATTTCTGTAGGTTCCGCTAATAATATGATTGAAGATAAACCCCAGAGTAATGCTACATGGTTTTCTTCTAGAACGGTATGTACAGTCTAACAAAGCAATTAGTATCCAGGATCGCCAGATATAGATGAATATTTCTTAGGAAATTATTATAAAACGGTTTGATTAGGGTTTTGTATAAATACAGGTTAACTTTGTCCATTATTAAAATTGTAGTTAACTCGAAAACATCCATAATCTTCTGAGAAAACTTCATTTATATCCGGCAACCCAGGATACTAATTGCTTTGTTAGACTGTACTGAAAAAAAATACGCCTCACTTTCTGGATACTATAGGTAAATAAAAGCCTAAGAAATACTCTCTTAGAAAACCGAAGCTGACTTCAAAATAGGTATTGTAGTTTTTTTTTTATAGGTATACAAACACGATTTTAAAATGAAAGCGAGTCTGTATTGCATTGTCACCTAGTTCTGAGCTATGTAAAAATTCCAAGTCTAGCTAATCGGGAACGAACAGACAAATAGTGAATCAAGAAAAAAAGAGTTAATAATATGTATAACGTATATATATATAACCTGGTAATAATAATAACAAAAAAATCATAAATAATAAGTCAGAAAAGAAAACAACATAGGAATTTGTAATGTATTATATTTGATAAACACGGGGGTGTACTATTACACCTCTGCCTACCCCTTCGGGGAAATACAGGCGTGATATTATGTTATGTTATGTTTGATAAACACTGTGTCTATTATTGTACTAGGGCAAAAAAATGTCGGT
Source organism: Asteroscopus sphinx (assembly GCA_949699075.1). NCBI lineage: Eukaryota > Metazoa > Arthropoda > Insecta > Lepidoptera > Noctuidae > Asteroscopus > Asteroscopus sphinx. Next base: position 3,230,487 of record OX453006.1, read on the forward strand.
AAGAGTCCAACAATGGCTCCGCCTTCCCCGGGTCACAAATCATCATCATCATCATCATTTCAGCCGAAAGACGTCCACTGCTGGACATAGGCCTCCCCCAAGCATCGCCACAGTGACCAGTCCTGCGCTTTCCGCATCCAGCGGATACCTGCAACCTTCACCAGGTCGGTCCACCTTGGGGGGGGCCTACCCACGCTGCGCTTTCCAGTACTCGGTCGCACCTCCAGAACTTTACTGCCCCATCGGCCGTCCGTTCTGTAAGCAATGTGCCCTGCCCACTGCCACTTAAGTTTGGCAATTCTTCGGGCTATGTCGGTAACTTTCGTTTTCCTGCGAATCTCTTCATTTCTGATTCGATCACGCAGGGACACTCCGAGCATAGCCCTTTCCATTGCCCTTTGAGTGACTTTGAGCCTTCTCATCGGGCATATTGTAAGTGACCACGTTTCAGTGCCGTAAGTCATTACTGGCAACAGACACTGACATCAAACACTTTCGTCTTGAGACACTGCGGTATTTTGGACGAGAATATATTGCGTAGCTAAAATTTCGGGTCACAAATAATATAGTATAACTGCCTCGTTGGTCTAGTGGTCGCAAGCGCGACTGCTGAGCGTGGGGTCCTGGGTTCGATTCCCGGGTCGGGCAAAGTGTTATTGGGTTTTTTTTCATTAGGAAATTCTTAGTAGCAGCCCGGAGTTTGGATTTGTGCCCGGTTAATGGCAATAGGCTCGCCCCCTATTACATGGGACTATAACATAACTGGCGAAATGTGGGTGTACTATACACCTCTGCCTACCCCTTCGGGGAAATACAGGCGTGATGTTATGTTTATGTTATGTTATACTATAGTATAAATCTATGAGGATTTCAGAACGAAAGAAATTGCTAAAAAGATTATGAGATCATCTATAAATCTATACTAATATTACAAAGAGGAAAGATTTTTAGTTTGTTTGTAATCAATAAACTCTGTAACTACTGAACGGATTTAATAATTCTTACACTATTAGAAAGCTATTTTATCCATAAGTAAAAGACTATATTTTATTTCAGTACGCGGGCGAGTGCGCGGGCAAAGTCTAGTAATGTGTAAATACAAAATCTTATTTCAATTAAATAATTTACAGAATTTTTTAAACATAGAAAAGCTACTACCATGTTCCAAAAAATATTTCTATAAAGAGGAAAGGGCAATAACCTCCGCTGTGAATTTCTAAACCATAAACCCGTGATAATCTAAACTCTTATTATTTCCCCGAATCGTTTCTAGCGAATGATTTAGTCAAAGTTACTGTAGACATAACATTTATTGGCGGTATATTTACTTTTAGTAGCGTGAGAAGTGCTAGGGTGATAATACTAATAAAATAACAGAATTCCAGATAACATCATGATCTGTTTTCGTTAATATAGATCGAGAGGATATTTTTCGGATTGGATTCTTATGTTATCATGTTTTTTTGATCTTATATCAATTATTGATATAAGTTTAGTTATACAATTACATATATTTAGGATTTTTTGCCAGGATCTACTTATGTACTCTGTGTACAACTATTTTATAAAAAAAAAATGTAGTTATGTATTTGAATTCTCTATACCAATTATATGAATAAGTACCAATGTTTCTTCAAGATATGAAACTGTGCCTTTAGAAACAGAAGCTAAACTTTTACTATTAAGCATTAAAATTTTAACCCTACTATTAATTTACGAAATACATAAATAAAAAATATACACTTAATCTTATTGTGAATAAATACAATATAGTATAATGATCATGTAGGGATAGTATGCGTGTAGCGTGTTCAGGCGCGATGCAGTTTTAAATATGAAACAGCAAGAAGATGGAAGGAGTTTAATAGTGATAGAAGGCGAATACAGATGAAGGAAAGTAAGATGAAACGATACGTTAAGTTACAATGATAATGAAGCGAAGAGAAGTCAGGAAATTAGATATACGTAAATTAACAAGCTTAGGAATTCTAAGTTAAAGCGGCGCGTGCGTTCCTCAAGACGGTTTGGGACGACTGGTCTGGCGTCGCAGCCGTAATGAATATTATCGCCGCTGCCGGGTCCCCTCGCGCTCTTCAGTCCGCGCATGCCCCGCAGCGCAGGGCCGTATTCAAGGGGACGGACTCAGGACGCCACAATCAAATCGATGATGTTCTCAAAAAATGCCAGGTTAAGAGTTCTCTAAACCGACGAGCATGCATGACGAGGTAAACGGACGTAGATGAAGCGAAAGAGGTGTGTCAGGATCGTAGCAGGTGGAAATCCATAGTCTCTGCATACCCCAATGGGAAACATGCGTGATAATATGTATGTATATATGTATAATGATCTAATCTTTTCGCTTAACACAACAGAACATCACCACCATTAGACCGAAGAGCAATACATCAGGGAACCGTATCAAATAGCAGTACCACTTTCAATTTTGTATAAAATCGTGATCAGTGATCACACTTAAAGAAGACCAGTTAAAATAATAAAAAAAAAAACTTTTCCCTGTCTCCGTCGAAAATGGATTGTAAATAATTATTTATTAAGAGTGAAATCTAGATACTAAATAAGATACGGTAGCTTAGCGGATAAAAAATAATAATAAATAATTATTTAATTCAGATTCAACAATTCATACAAGAACACAATAAAGAGAAAAGAAAAATATAATTTAAAACATTATTAATTCTCTTTTTTACGCAGCTATATCCAGCCATCTCTTGTACACGAGTGGCATGCAACCTGTCAGCCAGCTCCCTAATAATACTGTTTCTACACTTACCAACCCTGCCCATGCAGCACTGGTGTACTGAACCAGGAGTCACGTTTGAATCCTGCTCGTGAGCGAATTTTTCTTTCCACATTTTCTATCTTTGGATTGTATATATACAACATAACATATTCCTAATCACTCAAACAATATTCATAACATCACTATCACACAATTTACAAACTACCCACCTATTCAAATAATGTATTTTAAAACTGCTGTCCCATAAAAAAAACAAGTGACGAAAAACTAATATACTCTTACGTAAATTATATGAGTATCTACTACTTTGGCACAAAAGAATAAAGTTAACTCAATGTCATCAAAGATGATGCCAAGCATCGCGTCATCGTTGTGAAGAAAAACACACTGAAAATAATCAGTTGCGGTCCGCACCGGAAGTCGGCCATCTTAGATTTACGTCAGCGGATAAAATTATGTATTTTTTTTCTGGGAAGTGGGTTAATTGTAGTTGAACAATTTGATAGGAGCATAGAAATAGATAGAATGGTTGTAATCACAATTTTACTTGCGATGAATGCGTGGCAACTTTCGAACAAACTACGCCTTCCATGTAGACGTCATTAATTTAAAAAAAATAACTTTAATCAAATGTACTTTACAGCTTTTATTTCTGCAGTTAGAAACAGCGCAATAAGGCATTTTTGCGGGTTTTTGTTACAGTATTTTCAGAAACAAGTTATAAGGCGTACTGAGAAAGATTTTGAAATGCCTGTAATCTATTTCTGTGGATAGGAGCGTACCTGTATTAATTTGTTTTACTTCTAATTTTCGGTGATAAGCAGTCAATTCCTGGATGTGATGTGTGATCATGGCTTGTTAGATTCTCCTAGATATAATATGTTTCTAATTAATGATTTCACTGTAAAGCATGCTCACCAAATACGAACACAAAGAAATCACATTTTGATAAAAATTACACACAACACTCTTTTATTACCTGAAATTATAATAACAACAATCATTCGTTCTCAAAACACATTCTCTCATACACTATGCCTACCTATCCTTGAACTCAAACTTCTACATATTAAAATATTGATTAAATCTCGTCAGCGGCCAATTTCAAATATGCACCGTGAGATACATCTATTAGATTTTGCAAACAAAAATGGATAGTAACTTGAATACGCTATATGAATTAGACCATGCTGAAATTGCAAATTCTGCTATAATGGATATCGAACACATATCCAATTCTTTAAAACTTGAAAATTCGAATTTGACTGTCTTGACTCAAAACATAAGGAGTATTTACAGTAATTTTGACGACTTACAGATGAATTTGTCACTGATGAAATTCGATGTAGACGTGCTTATTCTTACTGAGTGTAGACTAACTAATAACAAACGAATTCCACAACTAAGCAACTACACCTCTTATTTCACATTAAATCAGCTAAACCAAAACGACGGCGTGGTAGCCTATGTCAAAAACGATTATATGGCACTAGTAACAGTAATAAATGTAATGCATGCTTCTGCTCTTCAAGTAACTATTTCAAATTTTACTATTATAGGTATATACCGTTCCCCATCCATTGTCTGTGCTGACAACTTCATTAACTCAATTAACACCCATCTTGAATCATGTAGTACGCACAAAAATATTATTGTTACAGGTGACATTAACATTAACATAATCGAAAGACCCAAGGAAAAATCTCATGAAAGATCTAACAGGATTAACTACTCAAATATGTTATCTGTTCATGGCCTTCTCCCGGGGCACTGCCTACCCACTAGGGAGCAGAATTGCATTGAACATTTATTTTTGAAGCTTGATAAAACCAAAAACTCAGCCTTTGTGATAGTACTTAACACAACAATCACGGATCACGCGATGGTTCTCTTAAATATAACTAGCTCAAACGAAGCACAAAGAAGTTTTTCTAAGTCCATAACTGTTACGGATTTTGAAAACGCTTATAAATATCTCATCAATATAGATAGATCTATATTTGATACATATACACTCCCTGATATCTACGCCAATAAACTAGTGGAAGTGATTAGAGCGTCCCTGCTCTCCAACTCTAAAGTTAGATCGGTTTCTTGTTGTAAAAGAACACTGAAGCCCTGGATTACTACAGGTGCATTACGTTGTATTAGACTTAGAAATAAAATGCAGCGCCAGACTAGAATAGATCCCTTTAATGTAATTTTAATGATAACGTATAAACGCTTCCGTAACTTTTGTTCAAATTTAATTAAAAAACTTAAAAGACAATACTATCGAAAACAAATAGAAGATTCAACGAAAAATCCAAGACATCTTTGGTCAACAATAAATGAAATCACACAGTTCAAGACACCTAAAACTTCAAACGCCTACCTTCTTAATATTACACCGCACCCTCTAGATTCACTAAACCGTATCAATATGTTCTTTATCACCATAGGCAAATGTTTAGCTGAAAACATTGTGACTCGGACAGGATTACCAATTGTGACTAGTTGCAGTGCTAATTCCTGGGCTTCCTCGTTTGTGTTACTGGAGACTGATCCACAAGAAGTTGACGGTATTCTCATGGGCCTTGACTCTGAGAGTGCACCCGGCTGGGATGGTATACCTACAAAATACCTGAAAATGTCCAGGGACTTTGTGGTTCCCCTAATAAGCCAGCTAACTAACTTGTGTCTTACTAAAGGTATCTTCCCTAGAGATTTTAAGCGATCTGTGGTTACCCCTGTGCACAAGGGTGGGAACGTGAACGATGTCAATAACTATTGACCCATATCTGTGTTACCATCTATTTCAAAAATTTTAGAAAAAATTATAAACAAAAGACTAATTAGCTATTTAAATCAATACAATATTCTATCGAACTCACAATTTGGGTTTAGAAGAGGACTCTCAACACAAGACGCTATTACGGCACTGACATCTGAGATTGTTAATAGAGTGGATAATAAGGGTCATAAATGCCTAACGGTGTTCTTAGATCTCAAAAAGGCTTTTGAAACCGTTTCCGTCCCGATCCTTCTGCACAGGCTTGAAAGCATAGGCATTAGAGGTACGGCTCTCTCCCTATTTGAAAGCTATCTCAAAGATAGGCAACAGATTGTTAGAATCAACAACTTAAGCAGTACTGAAAATGAAGTATATTATGGAGTTCCGCAGGGGAGTGTTTTGGGCCCGACACTCTTTTTAGTTTATATTAATGGCCTATGTAATCTGCAGAGCAATGGAGGGCGAATTTTTTCATACGCTGACGATACTGCGGTTGTCTATTCAGGAACGTCATGGGGAGAGGTGAAAACTGCTGCTGAGAAGGGTTTGACGGAGATAGCTGGCTGGCTTAATGTAAATCTTTTAACCCTAAATACTACTAAGACTAACTTTATTTGTTTTTCCCCGAACTCAAGGTCTCAGCCTGGACCCAACTTCGGAGTTAGGATTCATGTCTGTGAGAGCGGTCTTCATAGTTGCGACTGTCAAGCCATTCAGCAAGTTAGCTCCACAAAATATTTGGGCATAATTGTTAACCAACGATTGTCATGGCACCCCTCACATTGAGATTCTCATGAAGAGAGTCAGGAAATTCATCTGGATTTTTAAGACCTTACGTCATCTAATGTCCGCACAACTTCTTAACAAAATCTATATTGCCCTGGCACAATCCATAATTACGTACTGCATCTCGATCTGGGGTGGAGCCGCTAAAACTAGATTCCTCGATCTGGAAAGAGCTCAGCGATCCCTTATTAAGGTTATGTATTTCAAACCATTTAGGTACCCAACAACCGACCATTATAAAGTTAGTAGACTGCTATCTGTAAGAAAACTTTACCTGCTAAATGTGACCTTAACCCTGCATAAGTCCCTTCCTTTTAACCCAGATACTCAAAACAGAAGGCGCAGAGATATAGTGGCTCACTCCCCGCGGATTCGAACAGTCTTTGCTAGACGGCAATATGTGACACAATCAGCCTACATCTATAATAAACTGAACCTCAAACTAAATATATATCCTCTTCTGTTGCACAAATGTAAAAAAGTTATAACTGAATGGCTAAAAACCCTAACATATGAAGAAACAGAAAACATTTTGGTCAGGATTAGCTAAACAACTCGTCAAATTCTACATGCACATGTACACACACAAACATACACACACCTCCCACATCCCCCACATATACTCTCAAACACACAATAATCTCACAGAGCTGCTAAAACCAATGTTATTTTATTTTTTTTATTTTTTTTGTGTTTTCCTCATTTTATATAAAAAAATTGTTAAAAATACGTGGGACACTCAGAAAGTTTTGCGAAACTAAAAAAAATTGTTCTATACGTACATATATTTTTATCAAATCTTTTCAAAGTACTTTCCAACAGCCTCTATACAAAGATTCATGCGCCTAAACCAGTTTTCAAAACACTTTTTCCAGTCCGCCGCAGACACCTCGTTTACAGCCTGCTCGAACGCAGCCAGCGCATCTTCCGGCGACGAAAATTGTATCCCTTTGAGCTGATTTTTTATTTTTGGGAATAAAAAGAAGTCACACGGTGCTAGATCAGGGCTGTAAGGAGGGTGACCCAGGAGTTTGACTGGCGTGCTGTCCAGGAAGTCCCTCGTTTTGAGTGCGGTGTGCGCAGGTGCATTGTCGTGGTGGAGCAGTAGCCCGCGGAGCCCTGTGTTTGGTCGCTTGTTGCTTATAACAGAGAAAACTTCTGGCAAACATTTGGTAGTATACCATTCGGCATTAATGCTTCTTTGATCCCGTAAGGGAATTGATACCAAGTGGCCAGTCAAATTAAAAAAGCTAGCGATCAAAATCTTACCCCCGCTTCTAGATCGCTTCACTTTGGTAGGCGTTGGCTCATTTTGAAACACCCAAACAGTCGACTGGCGCTTGGTTTCTGGGTCGTATTGATAAATCCAGGACTCATCACCTGTAACGATGTCGTAAACACGCCGAGACGAGCCTGCTTCAAATTTGTTAAGCATATCACGGCACCATTCCACCCGGGCCTGCTTCTGAGCATCGGTGAGGTTGTGCGGCACCCAGCGTGATACTATCCTCCTCACGCGAAGATGGCTGTGTAGAATCTCGTGAACGCTTCCCGATCCAATCTTCAATATGTGTTGAATCTCCTGATATGTAATTCGCCTATTGTCTTGGATAAAATTTTTCACTGCTAGCACGTTTTCTTCGGTAACAGCCGTCAAAGGGCGACCGCTTCTTTCGTCATCCCCCAAAGTTGGTCGACCGCGCTTGAATTCGTTATACCAACGATACACGGTTGCCTTGGAAGGGCCTTCATCCATGAATGCCATTTGAAGTCTATCGTACGATTCATCCGGTTTCAGGCGACACTTGAAATCGTATAAAATCATAGCTCTAAAATGTTCCCGGCGCAGATCCATATTTCAGTGAGACACAATACTTTGAATTAACTCGCAAAAAATGTGGAGGGAAATTTTGAAATTGGAACTTACTTATTTTTACTTATAAATAATCATATTTTCGAAAAACATTATAACTGGCCAGTCTCCCATATATAAAAACTTTTTTTCGCAATACTTTCTGAGGGGCCTGGTAGTTTCATCATTGTTATGATCAATGGGAAGTAGCGAGACAGCTCCAACACAAGTACTTTTGTAACTTACTGGAGCTGCCTCAATTTATGTTTGAACACTTATGTATGAGATATAATAAAAATATTTAGTTTTATTTTTATTTTGATGTTCATTTCATAGTACTTTGTAAGAAGCGATTTTCGAGCCATTTTCAGGTCTTTAGATGCTGCTACCTATCGTCGGACTGGGGTATTAGAGGCTCTACTCGCATTTGACGAGTGACCTACGAAGTACGAACTTTCGTCCCGACTGATACATTATTCATATTAAATAAACCGGCCAAGTGCGAGTCGGACTCACGCAGTAAGGGTTCCGTACCACCCATAGATCTGATACCCCATAGAAACTGATTTAATTTGCGAGAGTTCATCAAAAGACATCAACGTACCGTGTGCGAAATATGATTTTTTTGCGAAATACGATGTATGCCCTATTTTTAGTATTTGTTGCTAAACTACATAGTATGCACTATAATCGGAACAAGATTGACGTTGGTATGAATTACCGTTTGGAAGATAGAGCATAAAGAAAAAACGTTCAAAAAATTCATTATTTTAGAGTTTTCCTGTATGGGGACCCCCTTTGATTTTAGACTTTTTTTGTATTTGTCATGATAGGCACCATAGTAACACAAATTCTGTGAAAATTTATACTGGATATCTATTACCGTTACAACGATACAGCCCTGTCACAGACAGACGGACGGACGGACGGACAGCATAGCGAGAGTAATAGGGTCTCGTTGGCAACCTTTAGCTATGGAACCCTAAAAACGATAACACAGTCAACACTCGCATCCTTTGATCAAATATTTGATTTAAGCTCGCATCCGTGAAAAAATTAAACGTAAAAACATATTATTTAGCAATTTTTTTTAATCAACCAAAAACGTTTCTCGACTTGTAAAATAATGTGGCACAAATGACGCAACCGTGGTCAGTTGTCAGTTGGTCACAAATGTTGACCATTTATTGTAAAATTGTAAACATACGCGGACTATTAATTTTGACTTACATTAATTTTGACATCATTTTAGTTAACCTCTATACTGGCAAGGTTTAATAAAATTAAATAAATAAATAAAATATTTTTGGGACATTTTTACACAGCACCATATAGTCCCAAACTAAGCAGAGCTTGTGGTATGGGTACTAGACAATGGATATAATATTTATATACTTTTTTTGTAAATACATACTTATAATACATAAGAAACAACCAGACCAACACAAACACTCATGTTCATCACACAAATATTTGTGTCCTGTGGGAATCGAACCCACGACCTCGTGATCAGCAGTCCGACACTCGAACCACTAGACCACAGAGGTCGTCGAAATTCTTCATTAAATTAATTTAGTTTATCTATTTATTATTATTATTTAATTTAATTTTTTATATTTTTCTGTATACTTTGAACGTACCGCAACTTAATGGCTGAATTAAAAAAAAGGCCAGGTTAGGAGCCCTCCAAACTGACGAGCATGCATGACGAGGGTAATGAACGTAGATGAAAAGAAAGAGGTGTGTCAGGATCGTAGCAGGTCGAAATCCAGTCTCTGCCTACCCTAGTGGGTAAGTAGGTATATTACATTCTTCTCGCTAATTATTTTTTCGCTTGATAAAGTGTACCTTGAAGCAAAGCGTGCTCAAAAACCAAACCTATTACCTAAAGTATAGCGTAATTAAAATGTGATCAACAAACTCTAGCTCAGAAAAAAATAAAAATGAGATAAGCTATTAATTAACTGGTCATGACAAACTCATACTGCTAGACAATACTGACAGCTCAGACCAAAATAATAATATAGACGTAGATAGATAGATAGAGTATACTTTATTGTTTGCACACCATAAAAATAAAAATAAAGTTATAACAAACATGAGCACCAGTACTAACAATTGGCGGTCTTATCGCTAAAAGCAATTTCTTCCAGACAACCATTGGATGGACTTGAAATGTACAAGAAAATATAACAGGTAGTTGGCGGTGTACTATAGAGAAAATACTATATCATCTCAGCCAAAAAACGTCCACTACTGGACAAAGGCCTCCCGAAAAGGGGGGATATGCCATAATCGCCACGCTTGGCACGCGGGTTGGCGATCGCAGTTGGTTGTTTAAATACTCAGAGAACGCTGCTCCCCATCCTCTGGTGAATCTCTTAGTCGCCTTTTACGACACCCATGAGAAGAAAGAGGGTGGTGCAATTCTTTACGTCCGGCACAACACGGAACTACTATATAAATAACAAAAATAAAAACTTTTGTTTTTATTTTTATTATTAATATATATATTAAAATTATAAGTATATTTAAGATAAAACATGCTTACCGAAATATAACATAACTGGATATATATAAAGATACATAACTCTATTATACAACTATCATCATCTTCCGAGCCTATTTCCCAATTATATTGGGGTCGGCTTCCAGTCTAGCCAGATGCGGCTGAACATCAGCATTTTACACGGAGCGATTGCCATCAGACCCCCGCAACCCAGTTACTTGGTAATACTGACATTCGGCGGTTAGACCAGTTGTCAGACTTTCAGGCTTCTGACTACCCGTAACGACTGCCATAGATATTCGTATGACAACCGTTACCGACAGCTTAACGTGCTCTCCGAGGCACGGAGGGGTCTCGATGTGTAACGAAACGGTCACCCATCCACAGACTGACTGTGGCAAGTGCAGCTTAACCTTGCAGATCGTACAATCCGCGCATTCGTTGCTTCGCTACGAGCCCCTCTATTATACAACTACAACTATATATATATAATATAAATATATAAGTAATAACTATTACATAAAATAGTAACATACGTACGTACCTACGTATTACGTAGTAATGTACGTAGCGCATAGAACTAGCAACTGAAGCCAGAAAAAAGAATACCAAATGGCAAAGAAGTACGTACCTACTACCCACAGTGTTTGCGAGCCACGATCGGGAGCGTACTTCTAATCATTAGACTGAAAAAATTTGATTGACACTCCTGATTGCGGCCCGCGAAAACTATGGGCGGAATAATACCTACTACGTTGCCATTAGGTATTTCTTTTTCTGGCTTCAGTCACTAGTTCTACACGCTTCGTCAATCTTATTATTTTGGTCTGAGACTGACAGGTATTCATGTAGAAATGCAGTAAATGATATTCTCAATAAAATTTATTGGTTAAATTATTCGACTAAAACTCGCACCTCAACTGACGCCCATCACCATAATGGTACTGCAGGGGCCAAGAGTGGACTCATGGACGGGCGGCAGGTTTAATTACACACTTAACGAGGCCGATGTTTTGTCGTTAAGTCCACGTTCAAACCAGGTACTCGTTGACAGGTAGAAATGGCGAAACTTTTGGTATTTGTACTCAGTGCTTTTGTTTTGGTACTCGGTAACCTGGTTTTTGGATAAATTGTGGTGCGACCCTAAAGTTTATTGGTGAAAGTGAATGAATGTGGATAAGTTTGTGTGTTAGTGTGATTTGGATCGTTGCGGTGTGTGAATTTTAGTTTTGGCCTGACTCGTGATAACGAAAAGCTTGTAATTATTTCGGGTGGATTTTCATTAATTAAAAGAGTAATTATACCTATACTTAATGTGGCTTAGGTTACATGCTTTGGTAGAAGAATGGAGCTTTATTTAAATTAAAAGATGTAATCTATTTATTTTCTGGAGCATTTAATTAAAGGTTGTTTAAACAAACATCTCAGCTAATATTCTTTTAAGGGCGATGTTTACATAAAACATAACCAGCCCATTACTGTCCCACTGCTGAGCACGGACCTCTTCTCAGTATGAGAAGGCTAAGGCCTTAGTCCACCACGCTGGCCTAGTGCGGGTTGGTGGACTACACACACCATCGAGAACTGTATGGAGCACTCTCTGGTGTGCAGGTTTCCTCGCGATGTTTATCAACGTTAATTCTCTGATTACTAGGAAAATGTGTTAGAATTGTGGGTAAACGGTCGTTTAACCAGAGCATGATCACAAGTGAAATCAAGCCTATGAGTCACAGGTATACTGTGACTGCAACTAGTGAATTCTCTTAAAAAATTGATTTTAAAGAAAATGATTGCAATTACATCCACCAGGCTATCAATAGTCATATCTTTGAAAAGTTGTTATTAATGGGTTCCCACCCATTTACCATACACACACGCCTCCCCCATTTTTCTCCTAAAACCACTACGCCCCTTTACTTTTTAGGGTAAAACTACAAGAAGCCAAAGATGTGGGCCGCATACGTTGATTTGCGTCAAGTAACTTGATTTAATTACATACAGGTCACTGCTACTTCAGGGTTGATGGACATTTTTTCTAATAAACCAAGAACAGAAATTTTAATAAATAGGTACCTATACAATTTATTTTTGGAAAAACTGCGCTCCCTATTGGTCACCCTACGACCCCCAAGCGGGGCGCGTCCCACTGTTTGGAAACCCATGAGTTCAAGCAAAACTAATAATATTTGTAATCAAGTTAAAATTTTGAAGATAAAATTAGAGATGGGACAAGAATGTACTGTGGTTCAACCTAATTTCTAATAACTGAATTATGTGGCTGCTTCTAAAATCAACCTGACAAAGCTTTTGACGACGTCTGTGGTCAAGTGGTTCGAGTGTAGTACTGCTGATCACGAGGTCGTGGCTTCGATTCCCACAGAACACAAATATTTATGTGATGAACATAAGTTTTCGTGTTGGTTTGGGTATTTCTTAGGTATTAAAAGAAGGTATTAATAAGAAAGTATACACGCTGAAATTTGAATCGCTTATTTCCCGAAAAGGGGTCATTGTACTCATCATTATGAACAACTTTTACTATAGAACCAACCCTTTTACCTGTGTTTACAAATAAATAAATTCTATTCTATTCCATTTTATTCCTAAAATCGCGAAAAAAAATCAGGTGGTCCCTACATTTTATTGATTTAAGTGAACACAAATGTAACTGATTTTTTTTTCGCGATTTCAGGATTGGTGCCATAGTAAAAGTTGTTCAGAATGATGAGTACAATGACCCTTTTTCGGGAACTAAGCGACTCAAATTTCAGCATGTATAATAATTCTCTTAGAGACAGGCAAGTTTATCGAATTGAATTGGATAGAAGTGACCATAGTTTTACAGCTAGAACTAATGTCTGCTTATCAGGGGCTAGACGGATATGTTCAGTTTTAGTCACATTAAGACTCTATGAGAGCACTGTATTTTTAGGACCATGAGAGCACTGTATTTTTAGGTTAAGTATTAGTAAGTTACTTCAATAACATTACAAAATAAAAGGACAAGTCATGTCGGGTAATAGGACATCCGTCTTCTTCAACAACTCGTAGCGAAGTGCGCCGCACATTTCGTTACGAGTACTGTGCGCTCCGCGACCTCACCCCACGGTGTTTGCAGTTCATACAAAAAATAATCTATTGGCAAGCAGCCTTCAGGTTTAGTTCCTGAGTGTATCAACAGATGGCTCTTTGTGTGTTTTTCAAAACCAATATATTTCTTTGTACGCAGAATTTCTACTATTCTTTACTTGGAGCTAAACCTTTCTTTTTAACAGAATAATGGGAAAAGCAAACTTTGAAAACACAAATATCAATAAAAAATTCTGAAATCTATATTTGCTCTTTAAAAAGTATTTTTTTTTGTAGGATTTTCAAGTTTGGTTTATAAACTTTTGTAAAAGTATAATGGATTGTCATTCTGTCATGTGTCATGGCGCCGGGCCGGCAAAATTGCAGTTTCCTTTGTAAACTTTAGTTCAATTTAATGTAAATGATGACAATTTATACTTTGATCCGTGCATACTACTTTAGACATTTATTCTATTTTGCTTCCGAACCGGACTTGATGCTATGGAATATGTACTTAGATATTGTATTCGCCGTTGGATTACCTACCGTAGTAAGTATAAAATATTCTTTAATAAGAACTTTGTCATCTAACTTGAGTTTGTCATAGAAGGGTGTACAGTATTATTACTAGAGAGACAGCTGAACAATAATAATAATGTCTTTTCATTTGCAGGTGAAGATTGCAGTATAATTTTGCATTCGTTTCCCAACCCTGTTAATGAAGAAGGCTGATTTAGATCCTGGAAATTGGTGGAGATTTTCTTGTTTTGGGTGGCTAATTTGTATTCAATGATAGAAAAGTATGTCTCAAACACTTTAAAACTAAATTTCATATAAGGAGCTGAAGATTAAGTGCTAATGTGGTTCCTACTTTGCACGCAAGGGCCTCTAAGGCGACACTCTGACCAAGGTATTTTTAAAAATATTTGCCATTATTTCTATGTTCACTACTACTACAGTTTTTAGTTATATGTACAGTCAGTTTCAAAAATATCAGGATGAATAGACTGTTCAAAATTATCTTTAAAAATCTTGCATATTAAAATTTATCTCAATGGAATAAAATTCTTATCAGAATGAGAACATTGGCATGACACTCGAAATTGCGAGTGTTTTTTAGGACCAAATTACTTTAGTCAATCATATTTGTCATGTACAGTGTGAGTGTTACTGATGTTTGCCGATATATCTGTGCCGATGCACAATATTTATTCTGCAGTACTGTACTGTTTTTTTTTCCTGCAACTCACCTTGTGTCATTGAGATATAGTTTATTTTTCTTAGTTATTCAGATCATTTTGAATAAATAAATAAATAATCAGTTTATTCTCTCATCACAATAGTTTTTAAAGTACTAGGTTTAGCTAATATGGCAAAAAAAAAAAAAAAAAATTGTCCGTTTGTCCTAATATTTTTGACCCTGACCGTTCATAGGTAGTTTCTCTTTTGCACAAGTTCATTTCAGACCAGTATTTCACCATTCCATCTATCCAATACAATACAATACAAATACTCTTTATTGTACACAAAAGAAAATAGCAACATATAATATGACTTATATAGAAGATATGTACAATGGGCGGTCTTATCAAGGTGATCCATCCATTTAACTTTCTTCTCTGTTACATGCTGATTTCCTTAAAATGTTTATTTTTGCTGAATAAATTAGGAATGAAAAACCTAATTGTTAAATGGCTAACATGGCTGGTCCATGGATCCAACCTGCGTCTCCTCGTTGAAAAGTTTCTTCTTTTCATCAATCTTGATAACATTTGTTGTACACAATATTGATGACACAACAGCCCTACTTATTTCTTAAACAAATCATGCTTTATTGAAAGTTAAAAAAAATACATGTATTTAATTTACAGGCTCACCTCATAAGAATGCACTGTCATGTGACTAGGAAGAATCCTACACTTGTCGAACCTTCCATATCTACGGGTAAAGCAATGAAATTCTGTCCATGAGGTAATCTTTAACTATCTTACTGTCAAGTGCATTTTTTTTTAGTAGTTTTATGACTGTTTGCTAAGATCTTTTATCCAAGACTAGTAAAACCAGGGTGGTAAATAAAACGATTTAAGTCATTGATTGAAATCATTTTTTTTATAAAAATCCATGATTTAAATCAAAGGACATTGCCCATTCTCTTAGGAGCTTTAGGCCCCTCAAAAAAAATTGCTATGTCACGGCGGTTTTAGTCTTATTTTGTAGACCAAGAATTATCATTTATTATTCTGCAAACGATTTTAATTTTTTCACCCTGGTTTAAGAGAAATCAATTTTTTTCCAACTCCATAACTGATTGATAAGTACGCTCCGTGCATCATTGGGCGATATAACTGAACACACCCATAAAGACATCTGGACATCATGTATGGTGTTGCAAGATATAATTATTTTGTTAATCGATGTTCAAAATCGATTTTGTAAGTATTTTTTAAATAACATTGGATTAGCTTTTCAAGTTTTTGGGTGTATTCATTAATATCGATTTAATAAGTAATATTTCAGTTAATTTAAAATGATTATAACAATACTTACAATAAATGCATAGGTATTTTAAAGCAAAGAATCATCTTATTTTTCTGTACAAAATAGGTTTTCAAAATATGTTTTGCAATTTCTTTTGATTTGACGTCATATGAGTGATTTTTTTATTATTTTTAATAAATTGATTGATTTTCGAGATTTAAAATAAATTGTGGAAATAAAAAAAAGAAATCAATCAATTAAGATAAGTCTAGTATAATAGCATCTGAAACACAGTAAAAGTGAATTTATAGAAGTATCGATATTTAGAATTGATTCTGATTATTTGTTGAAATAGTCTGATATCTGGCAACATTTACGTTCGGTTTGAATGGAGGATATACTTACGATTCAGTTTAATACATATTTATTATGTTTTTAATGCTAGGGTGAAAGAAATGTTGATCAAGAACAAATAAACATGAAAAAATATGACATAATTTCATGAGAAATAAAAACCGGCCAAGAGCATGTCGGGCCATGCTCAGTATTATAGGGTTCCTTAAGTAGGTGTACAAACGAATCAAATCGAATATTAATCATGGCTATTTTAGTTTTTGCAATAATCGGCAGCATTCGCCACTCAGAGCGTGTCAGGCGCTACTAACAGTAGCGCCATCTAGCGATAAATTCAAGAAGCCAAATTTAAGAAGAGTGTAATTTCAAAGTTACTTTTTGTGATTTTTTTAAATAGAAAGTAGCATTATTTGCTATGATAATTTTTCTTTAAGGTCAATGACCTTTGAACTAGGACGTTTTAAGTATTTTTCTGTTTTCTCTCTATAACTCAAAAAATTATAATCACATTATACTCGAAATAATTTTAAAAGAGAGTTTTCACAAAGTTCTATCAATGTGGAAGATTATAAGTTTCTACGTTGCATAGTTTAGAAATGGCAGGGGGGGGGACACATTGCAAGCCACTTTGGCGGGCTATATTTCGCAGATGGTACACCTGATAAAAAAGTGATGTATGAAACATTACCTTCATTTTAGTAGACCTATTCAATGATACCCCACACAATGGGGTGCAGCGAAAAAAATTATTTTTTCCCCATTTCACATGTATACCATACCACCCCTAAAGAACGTAAAAACTATTTTTTTATTCTTTTAAAATTGAGATCTATATGCAGACTATTTTTTAACAAAATTTCATTTACTTATGTTTATAACTGTAGAAGTTATTAAGCTGTAAAGGATTAGGACAGACGGACAGACGGACGGACATGACGAAACTATAAGGGTTTAAGGGTTCCTTGTAGGACTTCGGAACCCTAAAAAAGAAAAGTCGTGTTGTTCAACTGTGTACCATTTACCCACACTTGTAAATGTTAACAAGCACTTAACTTTTAATAATCCACCATTATTACACATTAACACATGAAGAAACACAAATTTTGAAAAATAATACAAAATCCACAACATTCTCCCGAATTTTCCTGCCAGCCAAATGCAATAATATACATTTAAGGATATCGCGAAAAAAAATCTCTTAAGGGGTCATTGTACTCATCAGTATGAACAACTTTTACTATGGGACCAACCGTGAAACAAATATAGCTGATCCCTACATTTTGTCGATTTATCTGAACACAATAGGAACAGCTGATTTTTTATTCACGATTTCAGGATTGGTCACATAGTAAAAGTAATTCGTCCCCGCCTCATCGTTTTCGAATCGACAAAATTTTCAGTATGTATAAACTCTGTAGAAAAAAGCCACAGACAATACTAAATACCATTTTTTTTTCTCCACCCCATAACTCCTGATTTCACCAGGTGCTGCCTGCCAGATCGGCGGTTTTTAGGGTCCTTAGGCTGAAGTTAGCTTAGCTTTTTGGTTGTAAGCCCTCTGTATATTTGAAAGGTTTATTTGGTACATAATTTTGCACTTGGCTTTACCATTTGTATAAGCATCTTGATTGTACGTTATTTGTCTGAATTTATGTAATAACTGGTTATCTTATTTTAACAGGTCTATTTAATCATCATCATCAGCCTATATTAGTCCACTGCTGGACATAGGCCTCTCCAATCGCACCGATCCTCGGTCACTCGCATCCGTATCATCACTCCATCGAGCCGGAGGGCGTCCTACCCTATGTTTACCGATTCGATTGAGTAAACCAATATCCACCAAAACCAGTGAACTTAAAAGCTTTCAGAAACAGGTAAATTGCTAACACTTCATCATCCTAGCTTTTTCCCAATTAAGTTGGTGCTGGCTTCCAATGTAACCAGATGCGGCTGAATACTTATCAGTATTGTACACGGAGTGACTGACATCAGATCCCCGCAACACAGTTTCTGGGTAATACCGACATTCGCAGGTTAGACCAGTTGTCGGACTTTCGGGCTTCTTTCTGATTACCCATAGCAACTGCCATAGATGTGCGTATGTCAACCGGGACCGACAGCTTAACGTGCTCTCCGAGGCATGAAGGGGTCTCAATGTGCAACAAAATGGTCACCCATCCATCCACGGACTGACCGCGGCAAGTGTAGCTTAACCTCTGGGAGGTTATCCATATTATTACCATCATACAATCTGCGCGGTTGCTACTTAGCCATGAGCCCCTAAAATTAAGGTATCTTCCAGATTGATCCCATTTTTATCAAAATACAGTTTTGATAGTGGGATCCATGTGGAACTGAGGGAACTCCTCAAATATTATAGGCATACATACACATAGTGATTTTGGTATTTTCATCATCAAATCAAGCATTTGCATTCAGAAAGTAACATTTGGTGAAAATCTGATATCCGGATATAAAGAAGGGAACTCTTCAATGTATCACAGCATATCATATCATCGGGGATTGTAGCAATCGCTTGTCTTTCTTTTGTTAATGCCAAAAATATAAAATAAACTTTTATATTTTCGTCGGTTAAAAAGAAAAACTGACTTCAAAAAGTATAAAATAATTTGTGTGAAACAGTTTAGGAAGTCGGTGTCAATTTTTTCTTAAATCAAACCAAATCATAGGCACCGACTTCCTAAACTGTTTCACACAATTTATTTTATTATTTTTGAAGATGGTTTTAACTTCTTTGTAATGTTTATTTTATACTAGCCTATGCCTGCGACTTCGCCCGCGTGGATGTCGTTTACCGCGCATCCCTCGTGAACTGTTCATCTTCCCGAGATAAAAATTAGCCTATATGTTAATCCGGGCTATGTTCTATCTATATGCCAAATTGCATTAAAATCCATTCAGTAGTTTTTGCGTGAAAGAGTAACAAACATCCACACAAACTTTCACGTTTATAATATTAGTAGGATTATTATCCTCATGTTTAAGATCACATTTTCTAATAATTGTCATTGTACTCATATCATAACCTTATACTCAATAGATAACCAAAAATAACAAATGACTTATGTATTTCCAGATTTAGCTGCACCTGCAAACACTTCAGGGGTAATTCTTACTTCCTTAAAGCATCCAGCTGCAATGACCAAAAATGGTACGTATTTGTTTCATTTATTATGTTTCAATGTATTGTAGTGAAACAGCCTCGTTGGTCTAGTGGTTGCAAGCGCGACTGCAGAGCGTGGAGTCCTGGGTTCGGTTCCCGGGTTGGGCGAAGTGTCATTGGGTTTTTTCATTAGGAAATTCTCAGTAGCAGCCTGGAGTCTGGATTTGTGCCCGGTTAATGGCAATAGGCTCGCCCACTATTGCACAACACAACTGGCGCAATATGGGTGTCTGCCTATCTGAATACAGGCTTGATGTTTTGTTATTTTGTAGTAAAAAGTAAACAAGTTAGTTATGTTTTGGGTTGCCTACAGAGCGCTGAGATTTCTATGAGGGAATCCGCTGGATGCGGGAGGTGCAGGACCGGTCGTTGTGGCGATGCTTGTGGGAGCCTAAGACCAGCAGTGGACGTCTTTCGGCTAAAATGATGATGATCAAAGTGAAACTTGAATTAAATTTGTTATCTATAGTACGCAATATCCTCTCGTCCAAAATACCGCAGTGTCTCAAGACGTAAGTCTTTGACCAGTGTGTGTTGCCAGTAATTACTTACGGCACTAAGACGTGGTCGCTCACAATAGGCCTGATAAGAAGGCTCAAAGTCGAACAAAGGGCAATGAAGAGGGCTATGCTCGGGAGTATCCCTGCGTGATCGAATCAGAAATGAGGAGATTCGCAGGAGAACGAAAGTAACCGACATAGCCCGAAGAATTGCCAAACTTAAGTGGCAGTGGGCGGGGCACATTGCTCGCAGAACGGATGGTCGATGGGGCAGTAAAGTTCTGGAGTGGCGACCGCGTACTGGAAGGCGCAGCGTGGGTAGGCCCCCCACAAGGTGGACCGACGACCTGGTGAAGGTCGCGGGAATCCGCTGGATGCGGAAGGCGCAGGACCGGTCATTGTGGCGATGCTTGGGGGAGGCCTATGTCCAGCAGTGGACCTCTTTCGGCTGAAATGATGATGATGATGATGATCTATACTAATATTATAAAGAGGAAATGTTTGTTTGTTTGTTCGTAATCGATAAACTCTGAAACTACTGAACTGAGTTTAATCATTCTTTCACCATTAGAAAGCTTCTTAATTCAGAAGTAGCATAGGCTATATCTTATTTCAGTATGCGGGCTAAGCTGCGGGCAAAGTCAAGTTTCTAATGAACCAGCAAGATAACTGAACTATCTCATAACAAGGTTTTCTTTTTTCAGCATCAAACATAATAACCGGCAAAACACTATCAAAACATTACAACAACATTAAAGACAGTTATGCCACACGACTGAAGGAAGCACATAGAAAGTAAGAAACTTTCTGAAAATACAACTTTTCAGAAATGTTTACAGAAATTTACGACATTGGCAGCCTCCAAAATTCATTCAAAAGGAAAGAAAAATTGGAAGAAGATTCACCAAAGACGAAACAATCATGACTCCTCAGCTTATACAAACAGGGCTCAAAAGCATATAGATCTCTAACTCTGCTTATTTCCTGTGTCGGTTTAAGACTAGATAAAACAAAAAGATATTTGAACAGTTTAAGAAAAGGGTCAATAACGTCGTGTATTCTTTCTTCTATTCAATGAAATATCAATAATGTTTCATTATGATTTCAATAGAAAAAGAGATGAGATTACAGGATTTGTTAATAATGGAAGACAAACAAAGAGAAACATAGCTGACCATGCTCTTGTATTTATGTTAGGGAAGTTATGAAAATTACAAACAATCACCGGCTTATACATTTTCCAGAGGAACAACAAGAGGAGATTTAAAACTTTTATTAACAAAATATTATAACCGAATTGCAGTCATGTGGATTGAATGTGCTTGCAACTGTCTGTGACCAGGGGAATGTAAATGTTATGTACTGTAAACGAATTGATAGAAGAAACTTGTGTTAATTATATAATTAACACAAGTTCTTATATAAGAAGAATACAAATTTTCAAGGATCAAGTATTTGTAATAAATGGAAAGGTATTCATGCCCCTTTTTGATCCCCCGCACTTAATCAAAGGGATTAGGAATAATTTTATTATGAAGGATTTGCAGTGCACTATAGACAAGTTAAAATTGAAAAATGGGACCACTTAATTAAACTTCATCCCTCACATAAAGAAATCAGATTAATGAAAAATCTTACGGAAGCTCACATTAACCCCCAAAATGAAGGTTAAGATGGCAACCCAAATATTCAGTCGAACTGTTGCTACCAATATGGGATACTTAGCTGGTGAGTAGTTATTATAAGCAGTATCATATTCGTGAGCTTAATTACCTAAAGTCAATGATTTATTTTGTTTATCCACCAGCAAACAGGCAAATATCTACCTGATTCAAATCCAAACTAATATACTAAAATCAAAAGTAACTCTCTCTGTTTCTTTATTACGTTTTCACGCTACGCGTGAACCGATTTTGAGGAAACGTGGTACAGAGATAGTCTGGAACCCGGAGAACAACCTAGCTACTTTTTATACTGCGAAGATAAAAAAAAACCTGCTGAATGGCGATAACGTCTTTGTGTGATAAAACGAATTACGCGAGTGCGAAGCAGTGGGCAGAAGCTAGTAATTAATAAACCAAACTAACCTTCAAAGTTTTGAACACCAATCATCTGATCACTGGTTATAAGCAATTGTAATTTGCTGTTTGTTGACCATCCCTCGAAATTTATTTAAAAGTCATATTTTTAGTTTTATTTCTACTTTTTCAGATAAAAGAATACTTCCAGTGGAGTGCAAAAATACCGCCGAAGTATTGCTGGTTTTCGATGAACTCTTCGATTCTATGGATGGCAGTCATGATAACTCGAAAAAAAGCAGCGGAAAAGTTATTTATCTTAAAAGCTTTCTCACACCTAAATCTGATCATAGTAAGGTATGGGCAAGGGCAAGAAAAGTATTAAAATGTAATAAAAATGAAAATTATACTATAACAATTTTGTAACAGTACCGTAAACTGCCCTAACTTGGCCCACAAGCCCTACTTTGCCTAGTTGTTTTTTTAGTAATTTATAATAGCTATGATTTCCGTACTTGGGGAGATTTAAAAACTATGACAACGCTAACTTTTAGTTCAGTTATAAAGTGTCAGTGCGTGTAAAAATTAAGTTAATTCGTTAGGCAAAGTAGGGCTTGTGGGCAAAGTTAGGGCATTTTACGGTAATCATTTTCAACTTTTTGACTTGCCCAGACCGCAGAAGTGATTCGACAGTTTTTTTTTAGTTCTGTATGAGATTTTACATACAACATTCGGCTGTTGCCGTGATGTGAATACGTTGTTGACTGGCATCAGGACATAAAATTCGGACAAAGAAGATACTGTGAAAGAACTAGCAATTGAATATTATAAAAAAAACGTATTTGCAAATCATAACACCGCATTTGTTTATGACTGTACAGAGAAATATATCAGTGCAGCGTGTACGGTAGATGAACACAGTTTAAATTTTATTTATGATATTAAATAAAACGCAGTTTTATGATTTGCATTTTTTTTCAATAGTCTGCATCTTATATCTGATGCTCAGATTGGCAATTAATCTGAGATCCGATGCCATTCTACAACACATTCACACCATGTCACCAGTTATTTATAAAAAATCATTAACAGAACTAATAAAAATTCTGTCAAAGCACTTCTGTTGTCAGGCAAGTCAAAAAGTTATTTCTAAATTCCAATACTGTGTTCGTCAACATCTTACAATCGCAATCAATTCAATTACATCTTACAATGTAACTGTTATTTTAAGTATTATAAAAACCTGAACGCGAGAACCCTGGTACCATAACACAATATATACCTTGGGTACCAGAGTTCATCAAAACACTTCTTTTTCACACTTTTTTTTTTGGGTTATATTGTGATAAGTCTTATATTATCTAAATAATATTATTTATTACTTTAAGTGTCGCATTCAGAATGATTTAACATTAAGCTTTATTTAAAAACCAATGTAAAGACATTTTATTTAATAGTGACGAAACCGACCTGAATTATTATGTTTTTCTACCTTTAAATTGCTCACCTACCCTTCCGAACACACGTTAAAGATGTTTTCTGCGTTACAAGATGTGGTAACAGCTAATTCAAAAAGAAAAAGTGATTTACCTTGCATAAAGAATTATACTAATCGATTTTATTGATTTGCTCAGACCACAGAAGTGATTTGACAGAATTTTGGTTTGAGTTCTGTATAAGTTTTTTTTAATAAATGACAACGGTGATGTTCTAATGTGTAATGTTTGTGTAACGTTGTTGACTAGCATCAGGACAGACAAAGAAGATGTGAAATAACTGGCTATTGAATATTATAATAAAGCTTGTAAAACTACATTAAATTTGCAAACCATAATACTGCATTTTATTGTATATCCCAAATTACACCTAAGTTAAAGCTCTAAATGAGATTTTGTGTAATAAAACTAATAACTAGGTGAGGTAAATTAAATTAAATACCTCACCTAGTTGTTAGTTTTATTGCACAAAATCTCATTTAGAGCTGAAATAATTGTTCTAAAGGTTATTGTAGGGGTCATGCGAGGTCACATATACCTACTATAGTTATAGGTATGTATATAGCACGTTGTAGTTCCAGAAATCAACACCGGAGGCGCTCCTATCGCCTTTTTGACTGATTACTCTATTCTCAGCTATATAATGTACTCTGTGCCTCACCCCAACCGCCAACTATCAATATGGCCGACTTTGGTGGGTTGTCAAAGCGCAGTGTTGCCATTTTTCTCCGCCAATTCTTAATAGTACTATATCCATTGCCTAGAACCCACAGTACAAGCTCTACTTAATTTGGGACTGTATAAAATGTTCCAAATATTTATTTTAGACATAAACACAAGCATACTAAAGGTGGGTCCAACAAACGTATGAACATTAAAATTAGTACTAACATACAAATCCAACGTAATCCGCCGAAACTGGTAAAATTAATTTCAAAACTCAACTGCTTGCCGAGTTAGTGTAGTAAATCACTGAACTAAACCCACTCAGACAAGTTTAATTAACTCTAAGAAAGTTATTACCTTCCTAGGAAGGAGTATCAATGGGAAACCTCGACCTCAGAAATTCGAACAGAACTATTTATTAGTTAGCTTTGCGAATAGATTATTGTTTATTGTTGTCAGCTAACAATGTGAGGGGCTCGTGCGTGGCTGAGTAATAACTCAACATCTTCATGAAGGAAGACTTGTCGTCCGAAGGGTGTCATTTACCGACGTTTTCGTGGAAGGTTCATTGAGATGTAAACTTATGGAGGCGCCCTATTCTTCTATATCCACCTCGTTTATACAAATATATATTAAATCGTTATAGAAATATGAAAGTATACTTGGTCTCTTTTTTAGGGTTCCGAAGTCCTACAAGGAACCCTTATAGTTTCGTCATGTCCGTCCGTCTGTCCGTCTGTCCGTCTGTCCGTCTGTCCGTCTGTCCTAATCCTTTACAGCTTAATAACTTCTACAGTTATAAACATAAGTAAATGAAATTTTGTTAAAAAATAGTCTGCATATAGATCTCAATTTTAAAAGAATAAAAAAATAGTTTTTACGTTCTTTAGGGGTGGCGCCCATTTATTTATTTATTTATTTAACAGCTGCCTACTGTACTTACAGTTGCCCAACACGTACAGTAGGCTAAGTTATAATTTAGGTACATATAAAATTCTTACAAGTCTAATTATAATCAGTCAAAAATTTATGACAAAAGCTGACAAACTGGTTCATCTTGGTATAAAAAATATCGACTTCTGGTTGTTCAGCAATCAGAGCGTTGAGCAATGAAACAGCATTATTACTTGGAGCATACTGGGAAGTGCATGTGCGTGACAATGGCGCCGCCAGAAGATGGCGCGCGCGCAGCCGTGTGTACTTGTCGGGCGCGGATAGGGAACAGCGAGCGAGGCTTGTTGGATTGTCGATCTTGCCGTTTATGGTTAAGTAATAATTTACCATTAACGCACATTTTCGCCTTAACTCTAACGTATTTAAGCCAACCATACCGGATACAAACAGAGATGGATATAAAAAAGGATAATAGCCAAATAGTTTCTTGTACAGATAACGTGCAAACTTGCGCTGCACACGTTCAATCATTATCCTGTACTTCACTTCATGTGGATCCCAGATAATGGAGTTGAACTCCAAGATACTGCGCACAAAAGCAAAGTACAGGACAATGACTGTACCCCTGTCCTGAAATCGAGCTGCTTGCCTCATGACGAATCCCAGAGACTTGAATGCTCTAGCACAGATTTTCAGTATGTGGGTATTCAGCGTCAATTTACTGTCGAGAAAGACGCCCAAGTCTCGAATTTCTGTTACACGCTCAAGCGGAACACCAGAAATATTGTATGTGTAAGCTCTGGGGGCACGAGATCGCGTAAACGTTATTGTTTTACACTTAGAAGTGTTAAACTCCAAACGGTTACGTGTACCCCACTCCACAACACTATCAATATCCCGCTGGAGCGCGTCACAGTCTTCAGTAGACCCGACACCCAAGAACAGCTTCAAATCGTCTGCAAACAAAAGACACTGAGCCGCCCTGACCACGTTCGGCAAGTCGTTGACCATTATGAGGAACTGTGTTGGTCCTAACGTGCTTCCTTGACTTACACCGGAGCAGGTTTTATACGGATCCGAGCGGTAATGGGACAGCTGGACATATTGTTCACGATTGGAAAAGTAATTAGCAAATAATTTTAAAAGGTTGGGCGTAAATCCTATGCTAGAAAACTTTTTTAAAAGCACATCGTTATGGACGCGGTCAAAAGCTTTTTTAAAGTCAAAGTACGCCGCGTCCACTTGCTTCTTATTATCCATTTCAGCGACTGCATAATCGACGAAATTCATTAAATTTGTAGTGGTCGAC
Organism: Asteroscopus sphinx; assembly: GCA_949699075.1. Lineage (NCBI taxonomy): Eukaryota > Metazoa > Arthropoda > Insecta > Lepidoptera > Noctuidae > Asteroscopus > Asteroscopus sphinx. The sequence continues at coordinate 3,257,139 of OX453006.1, forward strand.
TTGCCAGCCCTAAAACCGTGCTGACAATCAGTCAGCAGTAGTTTGACCTGTCTGGTAATATGCTGATTCAAAACAAATTCAAACAACTTGCCGAATGCCGACAGCACGGCTATAGGTCTATAATTTACAATTTGCGACTTAGAGCCATCCTTGGGTATAGGCGTGACGCGAGATATTTTCCATAAGTGTGTGTTATTTCCCATACATGTGAAATGGGGAAAAAATAATTTTTTTCGCTGCACCCCATCGTGTGGGGTATCATTGAATAGGTCTACTAAAATGAAGGTAATGTTTCATACACCACTTTTTTATCAGGTGTACCATCTGCGAAATATAGCCCGCCAAAGTGGCTTGCAATGTGTCCCCCCCCCTGCCATTTCTAAACTATGCAACGTAGAAACTTATAATCTTCCACATTGATAGACCTTTGTGAAAACTCTCTTTTAAAATTATTTCGAGTATAATGTGATTATAATTTTTTGAGTTATAGACAGAAAACCGAAAAATACTTAAAACGTCCTAGTTCAAAGGTCATTGACCTTAGAGAAAAATTATTATGGCAAATAATGCTCCTTTAGCTACTTTCTATTTGAAAAAATCACAAAAAGTAACTTTGACATCAATCAGACTTCTTAAATTTGGCTTCTTGAATTTATCGCTAGATGGCGCTACTAACAACACGCTCTGAGTCGCGAATGCTGCCGATTATTGCAAAAACTAAAATAGCCATGATTAATATTCGATTTGATTCGTTTGTACACCTACTTAAGGAACCCTATAATACTGAGCATGGCCCGACATGCTCTTGGCCGGTTTTTTGTAATTCTTTTTTTTTTCGGGGGATTTTTCAATCATGAAAATGTCAGCCCCATGATTGCATACAAACAAAAGAAGGTAAGAAGATGGAAACAAAACTTAAATTAAAACTATGGTATTCGCAACCTTAAGCCCAAACCAACTATTTTGAGAAGCATCCTAGCCTCATCTGACAACGGTGAGGCTAAAATGCTAATATAAAAACCGAAACTGAACCTAGAGTTACCAAAGGCGTGACTCCTTCGAGCATCATTGCGACTACACTCTGCTAAAATATGATGAACATCCTCTATGACTCCGCACACACTACAATTAGGCGAATCGACCTTGCGCATCATATATGCAAAGCTGTTGAGAGGGACATGACGAGAACGGAGCCTCAAGCCATCACAACCTCTTGCCTGCTCCTTCTACTTACAATATATTTTGTCTCTTGTTAACCAAAGTATAAAGTTACCTGCTGCCGAATTGCGTAACTCACTCGCGATCGCAATCATCTAGATTTCAATGTTCACTGCTCCGTGTGTTTTGACAATCCGTGTTATCGGCAACTACGTACTACGCAATGAATATTGCTTTAATTTCAAAATGAAGACGCTGATGTCAAAGTGAATGCATTACAAAATTGCCCCACTGGTGACATGCTATTTATAAGTTCTCTGTTTGGCAACATTTATACGTGACGTCAGAATATCTACTCCACGTGGCGAAAATCCGCCGTTTTAAGGGCAATGGTTTTGTATGTGTGCCGTCAAGAAAACAAACATTTTGGATTTAGATTGTGATTTTTGTCTTTAAAAGTGGTCCCAAATTTATTGTTTGTGATGTGGACAACAAGTATTGCAAATGTTATGTGGATTATAATTAGTTTCGATTACTTACATCTCTTGCAATGGTCGCCATTTTACGGACCCAGATAGTGTAAGTATAGCATACAGGCGGCTGTTTTATGCCACGCGTATTTCATAGGTATTTCTAGTCGATAGGTTTATTATGTCTGTGGGAAGGCTACAAGTGCTAAGCTGACAGCTGTGCAATCAGCGTGGCTGAACTCACTATCAAACTCATTTCTTAAGCCGCAGTGTACCTTTCTTTCGTATTAAAATTAAATTAAATATAATTGCTTATTTCCAGATATTGCGTCCAAAACAAAACATTGTGAAAAAGATACAGGTAAATATGGATAAAAAGAACAATAATAGATAATACTGTAGTTAAATAGTTAACGCTACAATGTTAGGTAATCGGCGTATGGTAGAAGAGTCCTTCTAAAAATGGTAAATTAATTTTAAAGGCAGTCGCCATCTCTGATGTAAGGGGCTGTAGTCCCAGTCTCGCACTGTGGCCACCAAGGAATTGGCGGATACAGTTCAATATATATGCAGTTGAGGAGCCACCTTCAAAGTTCATTTAATATTGGAGATAGAAAATTTTACTCATAAGAAACATCTACTTTTAATTACGGATGCAGATCAAATCAGATCAGAAGTGAGTTTGCTAGTGAGATCTAATTGGGACGATCCAAGTTGCATGGCAATAGTGCACAATTTTGGTAGCATCGTACACGCGTCGCGTAGCAATGAAGAGTGATTTCAAAGTGCCACAGTCAGATTTCAAAGCGGTGCGATAGACTAAAGGCATGAAGATTGAATTAATTATGTAGCAGGCTTTGTCTACAGTATCTTACTGTATCTAGTCTAACTTAATCTTAGCATGGGTGGAGCTTTCAGGAGGAGGAGGAGAAAAGAGGAGAAAGCTTTCTTCATACCTTGAGCATGAACTGTTGAGCATGAACCCTGAGCAGTTTTTTCAGAATTGAAAAAATATGAAAAACGTGATGTATTCTGATGAATGATAAGGATATTAGATTTATTTCAATCAACAATCAATCAACTCAGCCTATCGCAGTCCACTGCTGGACATAGGCCTCTCCCAAGTTGCGCCACATCGCTCGGTCCTCTGTGTAAGATTTATTTATTATCATGTTTTTCACTGAAGACTGCAATCGTCTTAGCAAGCCGAAGATGTGCTAATTTGACCAAAGAAGTCTGCTGACTAATCAGAAATTTTCTAACCAATTAGTAGCCAAGTCAAGATTATGTGATATAAACAAAAATTATTCATATATTTCAGGCTTCAAAATAAACCTAATTAAAATATTAATTTTGATGTTTTATCCCATCCTATTCTACTTCTTTTGCTAATATAAATGCGAACGAAAGTGTCGATGTTTTTTTTTTGTTTGTCCGTTAATCAAGTCGAAATCGCTGAACAAATTTTGATCAAATTTGGCAGACTTATAGACCACAACCAGTTTTAACTTCATAGACCAACTTTTATCAGATAAACAGTTATGAGGTATGTGCAATAACGTCTTTCTGTGATAAACCGAATTACGCGGGCGAAGCCGCGGGCGTAGTCATGTAAATAAAGACTATTTTCGCTATTATTTCTAAATTAATGTTACAATAAGATTGATTAATTTCACAATTTATTTCGAAACGTGGGTTTCATTATAGAAATAGATAAAGAAATCCATTGGGATCCTTTTAATCCTTGAAGAAGTCGAACTAAGTTCATCGATAGTATTGGTACTGTATTTCATCTGGCTTCTGGTAATCCTTTATTGGAGTCCGTCGACAAATAGGATTGATGGACTTTAAGAGAGTTTAATGATAGATTCTAAGTACTTTTCTAAAGAGTCTAGAAGAGATTAATAATGTGTGTTGTAATGTCGGAGATTTAATGAAAAATCTAACCCATTAGTTGTAATCCCACTGAAGCTATAGGTGATTAAAATAACTTTTATCAAACATGCTTTGAAATTATAACATTATTTTGACAACCTTGATAAATCGAAAATGCTGTACTGGTCAAATAGATGCGAAAAGCGGCCGGCAATGTTAGTATGAAAATCCATATCTGTCCTGCCCCCCTAGCTAAGTTGACAATCTACAATCGTCAACGCTATAGAAAACAATCAAAATGTATGGGAATGACATATTTCAATGAATGACTTTTTCGTTGAGATATGTCATTTCCAATTCGCAATCAAAATGTATGGGAATGACATATCTCAACGAATGACTTTTTCGTTGAGATATGTCATTCCCATACATTTTGATTGTTTTCTATAGCGTTGACGATTGTAGATTGTTAACTTGGCTAGGGGGACTGTTTAGCGGCCAAATAAATTACTATGAAAACTACGAGGGAATATAATTTAAACCGGTTATTGTATATAACTCATCACTACTTAAGTTATGGATGGATATCAATTAGATTAGAAATATCCTACGAAGCATCGTACTATGTAGGAATAAAGTAATAATAAACACTTCACAATATTGTATTGTAATATAAATTGTTAGCTAGTTTATTTGCGATAAACTTACATTGTTGTTAATGCTTTTATTCTTCTAAGATGAGTGTCACTCTCTTATGAGTGCGCTTGAGAGTTACTTAAGATGCTCTTAAGAGCATGCACATAAAGAATTTTTATGAAGATTCTGTGTTTTGGCGTTAAAATGGCGTTCATTTCAACAATGAGAAATGCTTGGCAAATACATTGATACTAGAGAGTAATAAAACAGGCCAGGTGCGAGTTGGACTCACGCACTAAGGCTCGTATTACAGAAGCTTCCTCAAGTACAGTTTAAACTCCAATCACTGATCACTACTTAAGGATAGAATCGTTACTTGAGTTTCGGTCTTATTCCAGAACGGTAATTATAAACTTTAATTCAACAACAAAACACACGAATTTGACCTGAAATATAATAGAAATCTCTACTCAAGCGTAGTCTGGACCATGCTTGAGTGATTACAGATCAAATATCTGCCCAAATACCGAAACAGGTGACAATATAAAACGAAACTAAACTCAGCTGAACTGTGATCAACAAATCTCTGCTTGAGGGACGTTCTAAAATCAAAGCTCAACTTAAAACTAGTTTTAAACAGAGATCAACGCTTGAGTATCCTTCTGGAATACGGGCCTAAGTTTTCCGTGGCACCACACATGTCTTAAATGATCTTCTTGTTATTGTTTTTTGTTTAACACACTATCACACAATGAGCGTACATAACAATCAGACTAAGTTTGACTTGTATAAATAAATAAATATTTTTGGGACATTCTACACATTTAGTCCCAAACTAAGCAGAGCTTATACTATGGGTACTAGAAAATGGATATAATACTTATATACGTTTTTTTTAATACATACTTATAATACGTAAGAAATACCCAGACCAACACAAACACTTATGTTCATCATACAAATATTTTTGTCCTGTGGAAATCGAACCCACGACCTCGTGATCAGCAATCTGACACTCGAACCACTAGACCACAGATATCTTCAAGATAGAGTATCAACAAATAACATGAAAACAGTTTTTTAGATGGATAGAATAGATATAGAATATTTTTTATTGTACACCAATAACATTATTAAACTTAGGACTAACATGTAAAATAAGGGTACATTGGCGGTCTTATCGCTAATAGCGATATCTTCCAGACAACCTTTGGATGGACAAGGAAGACGTGAAAAATAGATGGGGGCAGTATGTGGTGCACTTTCATAAAATTGACTAATATTTAATATAATAAATAAATAAGGTTTAAATTAGGTTTCTTAAAAGAACTTTTTAAGAAGTCCTAGTAACACATTATTATATATACAGATATTAATGTAATGTCCATGTGATATAGTACCATGTACATATCAATGTATCATTGTACTATGTTTTTTATCTGTTTCCCTATCTCTTCTCATGGGTGTTGTAAAAGGCGACTAAGGGATTCATCTGGTATGGGCATAACATTCTCTGATTATTTAACGAACCAACTGCGATTGCCAACTGGCCTGCCAAGCGTGGCAATTATGGCATATCCCCCCAAACATTTTGCTTGGGAGGCTTTTGTCCAGCAGTGGACGTCTTTCGGCTGAAATGATGATGAATGGTTTCTATGTACCGATACGGGGTTTGTGTCCACGGATCCCGGGATCAGACTGAATTAGCCACGGATCCCCGAGCGTTGTATCCACTGAAACCGTGATCCGTTTCCAACAAATAAACAAATTAATATTTTACCCGCTGATCACGGTATCGGTGGCTACAAAAAAGCAAATACAATAATTTTCGAAACTGATCACGGTGTACAAAGTACTTTTTTGTTTTGAGTTATTTCACAAAAGGAAAGAACTTTACGTCTTAGTGTAGCAATAAATCGTTTTTCCTTTTTGCTTACTATATTTTGAGAAAATTATGTCCGACTTCCTATTGCGGTTACAAAGATATCCTATTACCGATTTAATCCGGTTAAACTTTGTTTTATTATAATATCCTATTACCATTAAAAAAAATAGTCCTGTTAGCACCCTTTGGCTATGGAACCCTAAAAATAAACAGTAATATTTCAACCGCATTCACATAAAATAACTTAAAGTAATACTTGCGGTGGAAACTCAAGTAAGTTACATGAATAAATCTATTCATAAAGATTTGAAGTAAAAATATGCTTCAAAGACGCAATGGAGCTGAATGTAGTCAGTGTTATATAAAAAGTTCCACTTTTTATATGGAGATTTTTACAGTTAGTAATAAGAAAATTATTTAAATGTATTCTAGTATATTACTGTAGATGTTTTTTGATATTGATTGGCTCGCAGCTAAGCAACGACTGCGCGGATTGTACGATCTGCAAGGTTAAGCTGCACTTGCCGCGGTCAGTCTGTGGATGGGTGACCGTTTCGTTACACCTCGAAACCCCTCCGTGCCTCGGAGAGCACGTTAAGCTGTCGGTCCCGGTTGTCATACGAATATCTATGGCAGTCGTTACGGGTAGTCAGAAGCCTGAAAGTCTGACAACTGGTCTAACCTCCGAATGTCAGTATTATCCAGTAACTGGGTTGCGGGGGTCTGATGGCAGTCGCTCCGTGTAAAATACTGATGTTCAGCCACATCTGGCTGGACTGGAAGCCGACCCCAATATAATTGGGAAAAGGCTCGGAGGATGATGATGTTTTTTGATAATGATGGTTGTTTTCTCTTAAATAGTAAAGAGAATTATACTAATTGAATATTAGACTCTGATTAGGACAGAGTTTTCGACGTTGTTGAATCATTTAACGTTGTGAAGTTAGAGTTTATGTTATACTAGCCTATGCCCACGGCTTCATCCGCATGAATGTCGTTTATCGCGCATACCTCGGGAACTGTTCATCTTCCCGGGATAAAAAGTAAGCTATATGTTAATCTGGGTTATGTTCTATCTGTATGCCAAATTAAATTAAAATCCATACAATAGTTTTTGCGTGAAAGATTAACAAACATCCATACATCCTCACAATTTTTCACGTTTGTAATGTGAATAGGAAGTAGGCTCTTGTTGAACATGAACCAAACCCATGTCTCAATCAACTCAGTCTATCGCAGTCCACTGCTGGACATAGGCCTCTCCCAAGTTGCGCCACAACGCTCGGTCCTCTGCCTTCCGCATCCAGTCCCCCCCAGCCACGTTCTTTAGGTCGTCGGTTTAGGTGGTCGGTCTAGCTAATACGTATCTTTCTTTCTTTTATTCTTTCTTCTTATCTCGATTTATTTGGGATCGGCGCAGCATGTCTTTTTCTTCCATAGAACTCTATCTGACGTCATCTCCGTGTTCACTTTATTAGGGTTCCGTACCCGAAAGGTGACAAACGGGACCCTATTACTCTCGCTACGCTGTCCGTTCGTCCGTCTGTCTGTCACAGGGCTTTATCTTTTGAACGGTAATAGGTAACCGGTTGAAATTGTCTCAGAATATGTGTTGCTATGAGGTGTATCACGACAAATACTAAAAACAAAAAAAAAGTCTAAAACCAAAGGGACCATACAAGAAACCTCAAAAAACATGCATTTTTACAACGTTTTTGTTTTTGCTCTATCTTCAAAACCGTAATACATACCAGCGTCAAACTTGGTCAGATTATAGTGCATACTATGTAGTTTAGAAAACAAATACTAAAAATAAAAAACATAGACATATGTGGTGGTACCTGCGTAAGAAGACATGCAAAAAATCATATTTCGCGCACTGTGCGTTGATGTCTTTTGATAAACTCTCGTAAATTAAATCAGTTTTAATGGGGTATCAGGTGGTTGAGAGGTACGGAACCCTTACTGCCCGAGTCCGACTCGCACTTGGCCGGTTTTTTTATCCATATCATCTTTCACACAATCCATCCATCTTTTCTTTGGTCTACCTCTTTTCTTAAAGCTATCCACATTTATACACAAAACGTTTTTCGCTCCTAAGGAGTAGTTGTAAGGAATAGTATAGATATACTTAATTTACGCAATACTTAGCAAGTAAAAGAAAGAATATAAAAAAAGATTTCTTTCTTTCTTTTTCCTAAGGAATAGTATATACCTAATATACGCAATACTTAGCAAGTAATTTAAAGGATCAGTTCACGTGAAAATCTTTACATTAAAAATACTAATGTGCATTAAGAGCTCAACTTGAGCACTCTAATAACCGTAAAAATCTAAATCAGGTTTGACGATGATGAAGATTTTAACCAATGTGGTGATAATGACCAATTCCATTATTTTCAAGCGGAGTGAAATCTAAAGATATAATTTGTGGAAAAAAAATTTGCATCGTCGCATAGTAAAAGTTGTTCATATTGATGAGTGACCCCTTAAGAGGTTTTCAGTTATTTCAATAACACGTTGTAGGAAGATAATAATAAATAATAATAAAAAACATCAGGTGTGGTGGCGGTCAAACGCAAGCACGTTAAGAAAAAAAAAAAATTACACAGCACCATCTAGTTCCAAACTAAGTAGAGCTTGTATTATGGGTACTCGACAATGGATATAATACTTATATACTTTTAGATAGATGAACAAAGCAGAAAACAGGAATAACGTGTAATGGGTAAATTGGCGGTTTTATAGCAAAAAACTATATCTTCCAGACAACAAATTATAAAGAATTAATCAGATTTTTTTCCAACCACTGAATTCAACAACAAAAAACATGTCAAAAACATTGAAGTAGTGGAAAAAATTTACAACATTCGCCACTGACAGCCAATTCGGGCGTGTATGATAAAATCGCTGAACCACTTTCAATTGTCCTCGTCATCATCCTTATGTACTAGACAGTAAGATTCACAATTGTTTGTAATTTATTCGCAATAATATTGTGCAACTTTATCGACACTAACGCTGTTATTTGCAGTGCGATAAGGTTCATAATTGCTTGTATTTTATTCGCAATATAGTCGTACGGTTTACTATCAAAGTACGCCCGTTCGCCTTTATGGCGACAACTAATATGAAAGAATCAAGTTTTTGTAAGTACCGAGAATTGTTTGTTTTTGTTTGCCGAAACGATTTAGTGTTAAAATGTTTTGTTACCCGTATCACTTGTTGTACAAATAGATAAATACTTTCAGAATCGTTTGTAAATATTTATTTGATCATCTGAAAATCGGATCAGATGTTCAACATCTTACTCAAGTGGGATCGCTTTGAGGAGAAATGGTTAGTTTGTACTTACGGAGTTAGTTTATTCGGTTTAAATTATTGTATTTATTTATTTTCCACAAAAAAATACATACTTTTGGCGGATACAGTGTAAAACATAAACCAGTTTAGGTTTTTCTGTACACCGCTTGGTCCGTCGACATTCATTATAACTCTTAGGTTATATACTCTTTGATTATAACAAGATGTGGGTGGGTGAACACGACGCATCGCGCTCGCTCGCCCCATGCAAAAATTCCCAAATACCCTGAACTTCTTTATATGAGAAGTAATCTCAATAGCAAATTGCTTACAAAAGTACAGCCAGTCTTTTTTTTCTTAATGTTATGAAATTATAAATCATTAGATGTTAGGTTTTAATTCCTCTAAAAGGTGTTTTTTAAGTTTAGACTTTATGTTGTTTCGTGTTATTTTTATTTTTTTATTTTTGGTATAAATATTTTGCTATTAGTGATGCAACGAATACTACTTTTACGAATACCGATTGTACTATTCGGCGAAAACTAATACGAATATCTGATTCTACTATAGCTGCACGAAATTATTAGTCACGGACCAACAATTTAAAATGACTCTAGCTGACAAATCGTCCGTGTGGTGCCGGACGCAAAGAATTTCACCACCGTATATCTTCTCGTGGGTGTCGTAAAAGGCGACTAAGGGATTCACTAGAGGATGGGCAGCAGCGTTCTCTGAGTATTTAACCAACCAACTGCGATCGCCAACCCGCCTGCCAAGCGTGGCGATTATGGCATATCCCCCCAAACTGATTGGGAGAGGCTTATGTCCAGCAGTGGACGTCTTTCGGCTGAAATGATGACAAATCTTAGCACACAAGTTGCTGAAACCCAAATAACACAGGAATTTGCTACGACGGTGACGTGGTGACTGATCTTTAAATGTAACTATTTCACTAGCTCACTCATCACCTTAAAGGTTTTGTTTGTAGGAGTGAGCTAGTCATGATGATGATGACTAGCTCACTCCTACAAACAAAAAATAAAAGGTTGTGGCGACCTTTCTGACCATCTGTGAATGTAAGCAAAAGAAAAGATGAAAAGTTTAATGATTTTATGAATGAATCTTATTGTGTTTGTCGACTCGGTTGCAACACCCGCAAGTCGCAATTGCAACGCTTTATGTGCATGGGATTCCTAGGAATTTCGTTTTTTACGAATGTCATGAAAGTATTCGGCGAATACGAAACATATTTTACTACTTTACTGGTGCATCTACCTTATTGTTTGTCTCTGCATTACCCTAAGGTTGTCTGGTAGAGAACGCCTATGGCGTTAAGACCACCTTTGTACCCTGTTGTGCATAAAGAATTAAATAAATAAATGCGAATATTCGGTAATTTGATGGTATTCGGTATTTGTTTTCCTTAAATCCACAATCGATAATGCAACATATGCATGCACATGTCTGCTCATGACCACGACCAGTGGAACCCTGGTCGAAACTTCGGGCATATTGTAGGTATGTGGGTGTTAAATCTCGTTTCATATGAAATATTAATTTCAATAATATTAACATTAACATCATAACATCATTATTTTAATATTATCTTATTAAAGTTATAATGTAACGCGAAAGTTTAAAAGTAAATCGATAGGTACTGAAATTAAAAAGGGTTCAGATAATAATAGAAAACAAACACTATACACCTGCAGTAAGATGTAATCAAAAGATAGACACCTGCAGTAAGGCAGAGGAGACCATAGATAGGTACGATGATACAAATAATGAAACTAGGAAGGCCAATGTCGTAATTAAAATCCTTCAAAATATAGTTCCAAACTGATCTCAATGCCTTAAAGGCATTGGCATCAGGCATTGAAATCAGTTTGGAAATATATTTTGAAGGATTTTAGTTCTAGTATCTATGGTCTCCTCTGCCTTACTGCAGGTGTCTGTCTTTTGGTAACGTCTCAATATCCAGACAGTAGATGTTTCTGATTGCCGTTTATTGGTGACATTAATGACCTAATTGAGACAAATAAACGGCAAATAAGAACATCTACTTCCACTATATTGAGATTTAAGGCATTGAGATTAGTTTGGAATCATTGTATGGAACTTTATTCTGAACTTCTGAACGTTTTTAATTACGAGAATTGGTCTTCTGAAGTCATGTTATAGAAAGTCTGCTTCTTTAGTACAAAGACACTCTAAGGCCCGTATAACCGAAAGTTCCTCAAGCGTTGATCATTGTTTAAAACTAGTTTGGAGTTGGGATTTAATTTTAGAACATGTCTCAAGCAGATATTTATTGATCACAACCACTGAGGTAATATTATGTACTACGTACTAGAGAAGACACCTCGAACAAAATGTTTGTAGCACGTTTTAGAGCTCCTGCACTCTCACTCGCTTAGCCACGCTCGCGCCGCGCGTGCTCCGCGGCCAGCAAGTTGCGCGATATTTTTTGTTCGTAATGTCTACTCTAGTAGCTTTATTTTATACTGTCTAACCTGTTTCGGTATTTGAGCAGAGATTTGATCTGTAATCACTCTAGTGTAGTCCAGACAACGCTTGAGTAGAGATTTCTATTATATTTCAGGTCAATTTCGTATGTTATGTTGTTGAATTAAAGTTTATAATTACCGTAATGGAATAAGACCGATACTCAAGTACCTAACGATTCTATCCTTAAGTAGTGATAAGGTAATAGAAGTTTAAACTGTACTTGAGGAACGTTCTGTAATACAGGCCTAAGAATAGTTTCAAAGGCGTTGCTGTTTCGTATTCTCTAAGATATCACCAGCTATGACATTGATAATATCATACATCTAGTATTGATAAATTTGATAACATCCCTAAGCGGATCGCAGATAACCCAACCGAACAAGAAAACAATAGCTTACTAAAGTCACTCATAAGAAACGAAGCAAGAAGCAATAAATAGACAAAAAAGAAGAAAAAAAATCTCCCATCAGGCAAACAGGCCATGAGTTTGGCTCACCCCCCGTTTACATAAGACTGATTTATGCGAGCTATGCTGGAGCCAAAGTTGTTTAGTACAATGTGCTTCTTATTTACATACATTTGTGTAAATATTACAAGTTACAGACGTGGAATTATGTTGAATTGTTATAGTGGAGTTGGGACCAGTTTGGGGATATTTTCGCTTTTAGTTGTATCGCGTCGTCTTGCGTCAAGAGACTCTGTTTCTTGCGATATGGTGTTTTTATATTATATTTGGATTTTGGGTTTTATTTTTTTTGATTATTCAGCAACGTATTTCAATTTTTTACGATCATGCTAAGGGTTTTAGATTTGTTTATTGATAATTTATGAAATTCAAATTTTGTGTTAAAGTTGTCCACAGATGGGAAATAAAGTCTAAGTTAGTCTTCTGTATACTTTAAACTTTATTTTATTAGTGCTTTTTATAACAAAAAAAAAACAATCCATCTTCATGTCTCAGTTTGGCGAACCGACTTGCGGTACCATTTAGGCAACAGCCTAGGTGGTATTAAAGTTGTTATGGGCAAAGGTAACCGCTTAACATCAGGTGGGCCTTTAGCTCGTTTCGCCATCCTATACTATAAAAAATAAAACAATAAAGCTAAATTGATTGACAAAATAAGAAATATTTGTATTTCTTAATTTAGTATTTAGATAGATGGTACTGGATTGTAACTAAACCAGCCTAAGTTTAATGCGTATGTAACCCAATTTCTCAAAGTCTAGTAAATTGTTCTGGGAATTGCATTGCAGGCTCTGAGAAGATTGCTGCAGTGGAGCGCAATTAGTGATAAATTGTTGACTATATGTCTCCATAGTTTCACCCATAGAAATTTAAATAATATGGTAATTATAATAAAACAAGTTTAACCGGATTATATCGCGTATATTGAGGAGGGTAAACTCTTGGTAACAGAGAGGAGGGTCTTACAAATGTCTTATCAAAGAATTCCTATCTGATTATAATATTTCAATATGAGAGATTTGCATTTATATTCACTACGGTACCTAATAAATAATCTAATAAATCAATAATGTATACTATTCTTTTTAATTTGAATATTTTGAATGCAGCTAATTCCTGTAAATTTATTATTAAATCATGTGTAAATTTAAATCTTAAATAATAATTATGTGAATAAAGTAAATTAATGTTATTCATTCTAATAATAATGTATTGTATTGATGTATTATATGTTTAATTAATTAAGTACTAATATTTGTATGCCACCTGTGGCAGCACACAGAGAGACTACCTATAATGTACCTAACACCAAAAATAACTGTGTACACAAATAGGTAAACATTTTGATTGATTGATTGATTACGTAAGATCTTGGGCGAAATGTGGGTGTACTATTACACCTCTGCATACCCCTTCGGAGAAATACAGGCGTGATGTTATGTTATGTTATGTTGGGCCCTGTGCAGAGACCCGAATGTTACCTGGCGGATCAGGAAGAACGCCGAGATAGAAGAGCGAGTGGCCGAACCAAACGTGATAGGAGAGGCAAAAGCTCACAGACTCCGATGGCTTGGTCACGTAGAGAGAATAGGAAAAGATCGAGATGCAAAAAGAGCCTATCTAGGTCGACCAAAAGGGTGACACCCAGTCGGTCGCCCTAGATATCGCTGGAGCGTTGCGGTGAAAGGCAATCTTCTGGAGATCAGAGCCAGTGATTGGCGAGATACTGGCAAATATCGCAGCAAGTGGCGTTCTTTCGTTTTTTTCGGAGGCCAAGACACATTTGGGGCCGCTGCGCCAGCGGAGTAAATAAGAGTATATCACGTATATTATGTAAATTGGTTTTTCTGACGTTTCGAAAGCTTTGTAGCGTTCGTGGTCACAGGAAGACTAAGATGACAAGCGTCTTTACATACACCTATTTAAAAAAAAAAAACTATCGTACAATTTTTATTAATTTAAATCATTTCGATGCACGCAGTTTTCAATCATAATTTATTTATTTATGTGACATCAAATAAGTTCATAATTTGTTGAAAGCTCTGATTTCTAAACTAAGCTTTAATCTAGCCTGTGTGTCAGATATAAAAGCTGCAAAGCTTTAGAAACGTCAGGAAAACCAATTAAAATAATATACGCGATATAATCCTGTTAAACTTGTTTTATAATAATGTGTAGTGATCGCGAAAACCTAAGAAATTATTAAGGTAATTATTATTTAGACTTCTATCTTATTATTTAGGTTTCCCGCCATTCACTCTTTTGGAAATCACGTTAGGCAAAAAAACTAACCCTTAAGAAACGTAAAAATATATATCAAACCCTAAAAAGAACTGGCAATATCACTATTGTTTTCTTTAACATATGAACAAACAATCCACCAAAAACTCATTAAGAAAAGAGATCACATACCACCAATAAAGAACACATATTACCATAAAATACAGCTTCACAAACTGCCAGTAAATTCAGTTAAACTTTCATAGGAAGCTAGGAGGGGTGGTTGAAAAAAGCTCGCACTATATCATTATCAAAAAGTTATTAAGGCGGGCCTTGAAGCGTTCCGTCAATTTATTACCAGAAAAATCGCTGTAGGTGCCAACTGAAGCGTGATCATTATAGTTTATTGGAACAGCAGTCGTGATAACAATTTAGAAAAAAATTGTACTTTGATTTAAGTGTTTAAGTGTACAGCAGTTAATTCATTTCTGGAATTTTGACTGGTAAATAAAACTGTAGCGACATCTATCATGCAACATGGGAACTAACACTGATGGAGAAGGTGAAATATACCGCAAGTCTGCCACTTTCGAGAAAACCACTCCCGATGCTGCAACGACTACCAGGGGGACATAGCGGCGGGGTCCCCTACCATGCCCCAGTAAGCTGAGGTCCGAGCTCTCTCCTGGGGGACGCCCTTATGCGGTTTTGCAATCGCGATTTTAGTATACAAGTAATTTTTTGGCGGTTGGAGTCCCTAACGGGATGCTTCGCTACCAGCCCGGTTAAACAGTTAGGGTACCTATCTTGGGTACAATCTGCGAGAGTCCATTCGAAAAAAAAACAACCATTGGGCAGTGGCCCGCCAGGCGCAGAGCTATCCTGTTCGGAGGATCTTCCCTTTGTGTTGGAGGAACATTATACCTCGTTCCTCCACAAAACTATTTCAGTTATTATCTATGTTTTAAAGAGCCATCTCAGATACTAGGTACAAAAATTAGGTCATAAGAGTCACATAATTGGCATATATAATTCTTCATAGGTAACACGTACTTTCGCAAACACCAGCCTTTAAAATAAAACTAAAGAAGAGGGGAGGTTTATAAATGAAATTTTCATAAAATGATATTGTTGTAAAAAAATGCATAACATATTTAACCTTTGTCATAACAATAATAGGGTTGCCTTTTTAGGGGAATGACCCTAAAAAGACGATAGATTACAACCACTAAAACTTTTATTACACTTAACATTCTGTGGAAAACATGAGCCTATAGGATTACAGCGATAGTTTCCCAGCGGATGTGATCCTTCGTATCCTCACCTTTTTGGAACAATTTTATAGGCAACTAAGCCTCCCCGCATGCCTTAATGGCTAAAGTCACTTAGTCTCTTGATCCTTGATATACTGTAATATAGGCTTTTGTGTAGAGATCCAACATGGACTCATCCAAGTATGTATGAAGATTATTGTAGCAACCGTCTAGCTTTCTACAAAAGTGATTGTTTAAAAAAAAAACTATAGCAGATAGGTGGGACAGCCCCATACTGGGACATTGGATACGCCTACATACTACTACATACTACACCTGTGGCGTAATTCTTAAATAGTTAATTTTATTTTATTCACTGTTAGATGTAAGTACTAACATTAGTTTCTAAATTGTTTGTATACTAACCAAATGGACTTACAGCCTGAAATAAAAGTTTTTTTTTTATTTTTTTATTGTAAATAACCTAAATGATATTGAAATACTGAGATATAAAAGTCGTGTAACTTTGCAAAGCGCAGCTAAAACACATTTCAGCACACGATACATCTTCGGTTTTAATAACGATCGTCCGGTAAATATCCGGCAATAATTTTGATTCTCTAGTGTCTAGAGAAATATCTCACTCAGTACATATTTCAGTTCAAAATATCTCACTCAGTACATATTTCAGTTCAAAATATCTCACTCAGTACATATTTCAGTTCAAAATATCTCACTCAGTACATATTTCAGTTCAAAATAAGGATGTTCTGATAAAATATTGATGTCTATAGGGGAATTTTGCTATGAGTTGGTATATGTTAAATATTTTTTCCACTATGATTTTTATGGCACTTTATTTAGAAAGACTAATGTAGCTACATTTATTTATAGCTGCAATCTACCGAATGCAGTACAGTATACTGTAACCGTTAGTTGAAACAGCCTTAGGACATAATATTGTGTCTGCTCACTCGGTATCAAATGTATGTACAGTATGTACAATACACAATGCGTTTGTTGTATTAGTGGCATAGCTATAATATTATGATTTATGTGTTTTTATGATGAAGTGGTAATGACTATGTACTATGTCCATTTTTAAACACAAAATTGTGTCAGAACAGGTTAAGCAGAACTCGTTTTAATTTTTTATACTAGTTGTTAATATAGGAGAACAAATCAGAATTTGATGTGCAATTGGGCAAATCAGGTACAATTTGTCGTAGAGACATCTAATCTATGTTTTTTCTTACTTGTCTTATTTAGTAAAGAATCTTGGCATGTCTTTTTTAATGTAATTCTTCAATAACAATAATCATTATCAAAAGACATCATGTCAACAATTTCACACACTAAATAACATTTGTTCACCTAATTACATGTGCAGAACTAGTAGTTATATTTTATTAGTAGTTATTTGATTAAAGAGACGTGCCAAGATAGTTTACTAAAATAAGACAAGAGAGAAAAAACAGAATGTAGTTAGTTTAACGACGTTTAACTAACGGTAATCAACTAATCTACACCTATCGGCAAAAAAAAACAATCAAATCAGCTGATCCCTACATTTGTGTTCACATAAATCGACAAAATATAGGGAATAGCAGTTTTTTTATAGTATAGAATGGCGAAACGAGCTTAAAGGTCTATTTGATGTTAAGCGGTTACCTTTGCCCATAACAACTGCAATATCACCTAGGCAGTTGCCTCAATGGTACCGCAAGTCGGTTCGCCAAACTGAGACATGAAGATGGAAAGTCTCATGTGATTGTAATTTCACCGGCACCCGTACCCTTCAGACCGAAACACAGCAATGCAAGCATCACTATTTGGCGGAGAAGTAAGTACGGTGGTAGTACTTCCCCGGACGAGCTCTTTCACAAAGGAGTTCTACTACTACTAAACTACTTAAACTAATTACTGATCTATTTTCATGTTTTGTCCCATAGTAAAAGTTGATCATAATGACGAATACAATGTCTCCTTAAGAGGTTTAATATAAACTAAGAATAAGGTTGTATAATTATGAAAACTGTTTATCTGTGAAGTATACCTCAGTAAGAAAGAAACATAACGAAACGAACGAACTAAATTAATTTTACTTCGGACGAATAAAAAAGGCGGACGGAATCTCGCTAAGAAAAGATTGAAGTACTTATTTTTTTCATAAACCCACTATAATTTCGAAAGCATTTCACACCACACACCACACACACCAGACCACACACACCACAACCACACCACACCACCAGCACCAACACCACACCACCACACCACACCACCACCAACACACAATACACACCACCATACACCGCACCACGCCACCACCACCAGATATTTATTGTTATTTTATTTGTGACACTATGGCAATCACTACCGTCACACGAGATTTATTGCGTAATCGCGGCTTTTTGTCTTACTATGGGTGTGAATGTGTGCTTGCCAGCCCGTACTTTTAAGCGAGCCGTCTTACTATGGGTGCTTCACGTATTGTTTAGCGAGATTCCGTCCACCTTTTTTGTTTGACCATGAATTTCATCTCATTTGTCATAGCAAACTAAACGTAATTAAATTAACAATCTAACTAACCAAAAAGCTACAACCTAATCGATTCTCAAAGTATTTGTCAAACAGCTATTACGCAAGCCTCTGGGGCCGGAAGTGGCGTAAGTAAAGCAAATATGGCGGGCGGATGTGGGTCGTAAGTCACGCCGCAAATACCCAGGCCGACATCCGGACGACTGGCACAAGACTGTAAGCGTATTTGTCTGTCTCGCTTCACTTGAGGAATTCCTTGGTGATTACTTTTGTGTTGTTTGATTCGATAATAGTTTATAGTACATTGTAATATGTATTATTAGAGACAGGCAATATTACTAAATTGAATTGGATAGAAGTGACCATAGTTTTACATTTAGGACTATTGTCTGCTTATCAGGGCCTAGGCGGGTATGTCCAATAATAGTCACATTATGACTCAAATCCGTATGAGAGCAATGTATTTTTAGGTTAAGTATAATATTAGTAGGTATGTTACTTCATTTGACGACCTCTGTGGTCTAGTGGTTCGAGTGTCGGACTACTGATCACGAGGTTGTGGGTTCGATTCCCACAGGACACAAATATTTGTGTGATGAACATATGAGTGTTTGTGTTGGTCTGGGTGTTTCTTATGTATTATAAGTATATATTTACAAAAAAATAGTATATAAGTATTATATTCATTGCCTAGTACCCATAGTACAAGCTCTGCTTAGTTTGGGACTAGATGGTGATGTGTAAACATGTCCCAAAATATTTATTTATTTATTTATTAAGATTACAAAAAATACTACTCAACCTAAATAATAATTTATATGGGATCAGCGCGCGGGCTTCCTCTACAAAAAAAAAAAACAGCCACGTAAATCGGCCCAGTAATCTCGGAGTAATCGGTGTACATCATCATTTCAGCCGAAAGACGTCCACTGCTGGACATAGGCCTCCCCCAAGCATCGCCACAACGACCGGTGGGTGTACATATATATATATATAAAAAACCCGCCGAATATTTATATATTTATACTCCTCCTTTACTTAAAAATGAGTTCTTACCACTATCTATATCTTTAGATTTCGCTTCGTATGCGTAAATGAATTCAAAAGTGTTAAGTAATTTAGCACATCTATACGACTTTGAATAACTGCAATGTTAATCGGTTCAGTTGCGGAACACCGTCTGTTTCTCAATAGGATGAAGCTGACGACACCGAAAGACGTAAGTGGAAATTAAATTCGATACCACAAGCATCGAAACATGAATATAATCTACTCGTGGTATCGAATATAACTTCCACTTTGAATACTGGGATGTCCTAGTGAGAAACAGACAATGTATCTTAACCAACCCGATTAAATTTGCAGACTTTCTAAGTCGAATAGATGTACCTTCCCTTATTAATGATTCTATTATTTAAATTCTATGTATCGAACTTAGGCCCGTATTACAGAAGCTTCCTCAAGTACAGTTTAAACTCCAATCACCTGATCACTACTTAAGGATAGAATCGTTACTTGAGTATCGGTCTTATTCCAGAACGGTAATTATAAACTTTAATTCAACAACATAACACACGAATTTGACCTGAAATATAATAGAAATCTCTACTCAAGTGTAGTCTGGACCACGCTTGAGTGATTACAGATCAAATCTCTTCCCAAATATCGAAACAGGTGACAATATAAAACGAACTAAACTCAGCTGAACTGAGATCAACAAATCTCTGCTTGAGGGACGTTCTAAAATCAAAGCTCAACTCAAAACTAGTTTTAAACAGTGATCAACGCTTGAGTATCGTTCTGGAATACGGGCCTTAGAGTCATACAAAAAATGTAAGTCTGCCTCGTGCTTGAAATAGCCATTCAATTGATGCTACCTACTAAAAGCTACAAACCAAGTGCGTTAAGGCTGCGGTTGTGTATGACCTGTTGGCCATCTGTGTTTCATTGGTCGAGTTCACAGTTTCAAAGGAGCTAGCACACATGTACAGTTGGCTGAACATCTACCGTACATGCATGCGGTTGGTGCTTTGAAGCTTTGTTTGCTATCGAATTGTAGGACAAGTATTTTTTGTGTTTATATATATATGACATTATTAACATCAGCTATTACTTATTTTATTATTTTTAACGTATTTACGCATGCGAAGAGAAATCTAAAGATAAAAATTGTGATAAGAAAAAATCGCTGACGAGCAGGCTTCGAACCTGCGACTCCTGGTTCGGTACACCAGTGCTTTAGCCACTAAGTGAACCGTGAACTTTACTCTGGTATCGAATTTAACTTCCACTTGCGTCTTTCGGTGACGTCAGCAACGTCCCACTTAAATTCCCTTGTGGCTAAAGCACTTCCAGGAGGCGCAGGTTCGAATCCTGCTCGTGAGTGGATTTTTATTTCCACAATTTATATCATCAGCTATTATTGCGAATTGACTAAAATATTCGAAGTCCTCTTAAGTACCCAGTACAGGTTAGTAAAAAATTGTGAGTATTCCCACCTTAAAAAAAGTTTATTTATTTATTTATTTATTTATTTTAGTTACTAATAGTTAAGCTACTTTCGTTGTGAACTTGACTTAATACATTAAATGCTGATGAGGTCATATTGAGCAGCAGACTACTATGCAGAATCCAGTTATCGAGAAGTGTTCGCATCGCGATTTGTCTACATGTAAGTACATTAGTCGCCGAAACTATCATATCAACGTTACGTGTCGTGATTCAGCACATCCATTTGCGGACAATCACGTTACGACAAAAAAACCGCGGGTAGATCGAGAAACCACCCGCCGCTCAAGATGACGACACCCGTATACCAGTCTTCTCGTGACCACGGCCAATGCAACGTCGAGGTTAGTCAAAATGTTAGTTTTGATTTTATTTGCGCGAAAAGTCTCGTGACCAGGACTACAATTTGAGTAAAACAATTAATTTGAGACTTCATTTACGAATTAATCTCATGTGATTGTAATTTCACTGGCACCCGTACCCTTCACACCTGAACACAGCAATACAAGCATCATTGTTTGGCAACAGAAATAGGTTAGGAAGGTAACTTCCACGGACGAGCTTTTTCACAAGAAGCTCTACTACCTACCGCTCAAAGTTAAGTGTTGATATTGACCATGTCTATTTCATCATCATTTCAGCCGCAAGACGTCCACTGCTGGACTGCATCCCACAAACATCGCCACAACGACCGGTCCTGCGCCTTCCGCATCCAGCGGAATCCCGCGACCTTCACCAGGTCGTCGGTCCACCTTATGGGGGGCCTATTCACGCTGCACCTTCCAGTACGCGGTCGCCACTCCAGAACTTTACGCCCCATCGGCCATCCGTTTTGTGAACAATATGCGAGCCCTACCGCCTCTTAAGTTTGGTAATTCTTCTGTCTGTTTACTGTGGCAGTTATTGAAAGATAACAACAAACATGGCAAATATAAGCCACTCTACGTCCAATGTATTTACTGTAAGGGTGTATGGAAAACATTAAATGTGGAGATATCTTGGTATACATAGGTGATGTTACTTATCGCTGTTTGCAGAGCATTACACATTCAGTTTTAGTATCGACATGCTAGTATAATAAAAAAATATATGTCCCGTGAACGAATAAAGCGTAAAGATAAAGACTGTAAAAAGCTTTCTGAACATATTTTAAAAGAAAGGTATTTATTATTATTACCTCCCATTTAGGTACTCATTAACTGTAATTTTTATTTTATTTTTATTGGGTTCGATTTCCACAGGACACAAATATTTATGTGATGAACATAAGTGTAAGTGATGTTGGTCTGGGTGTTTCTTATGATTAATGAATGTAAATAATTTAATGCATTATAAGTATGTATTTACAAAAAAAAACGTATATAAGTATAATATCCATTGTCTAGTACCCATAGTACAAGCTCTGCTAAGTTTGGGACTAGATGGTGCTGTGTAAAAAATGTCCCAAAAATATTTATTTATTTGCATCCATCTCCTATTTTATTCACAAGGAAAAAGCTCCAGCTTTATCAGACTTGACCTATCAATTTTGCCATAATGGTTTTGCTCTCTTCACTCAGCGTATAATTTCAATATCCGAATCGTTTTGAGGATGATAAATTATCCAATGGATGGAGTTATCCGCGGCGCCATTTCGCTAACTAAAACTGGTATTCATGTGTAAGCACATAAATGTGTGTGATTATGTGTGTGTTAGTTTGCTTTGCATTGAGCTGACGTTCCTAATTTTCGATCTCTGCGCATAATTAATTTATTGGTTATTATTGGAGGTGTTTCAGCACAGCTAATATTATGTTATTTCTTTGGGTGCGATTAGTACCAAAAATTATTATGTTAATGCAGACGTTGTGTTGGTATAAATAAATATACCCACGTATTATTTAATTAAAGGCGCATGAAGCAGCCAAGTGGCGCCCCCATCAGTAAAAAAAATGTTACTTGCTGAATACATAACAACATAACCAGCCCATTACTGTCCCACTGCTGGGCACGGGCCTCTTCTCAGTACGAGAAGGCTAAGGCCTTAGTCCACCACGCTGGCCACATCACTCACTCGCACTCGCACTCGCTGAATACATCATTTTTATCGAAAATTCATTTTTAACAATTGATCACTATTAACTCTGTAAATTATAATTCGCTGTAGTTGTAGATAGAAAAAGTAACAAAAGTGGCCGTTTTTATACCTGTACTTCAGTTATTAAAAACGAATTTTCCATAAATGATGATTTCAGTGAGTAATAATATTTTTACTGATGGGGGCGCCACTTGGCTACTGAGCCTAAAGGTTTTTGTAATAAAAAAATAATTAAAGGTACCATAATTAAATGAAATTATTTAGTCTGCTAATTGGATGTTAAAATCATACAAAATAATTGCTTAGGTTTCGCGATCACTATACACATTATAATATAACAAGAACGATTTTCTGTATTACAGTAAAAAAGGTATTCAGATTTATACAGTAAACATAACATTTTAGTAGGTAGTAGTAGAGCTCCTTTGTGAAAGAGCTCGTCCGGGGAAGTACTACCACCGTATCTACTCTCCGCCGAATAGTGATGCTTGCATTGCTGTGTTTCGGTCTGAAGGGTACGGGTGCCGGTGAAATTACAATCACATGAGACTTTCCATCTTCATGTCTCAGTTTGGCGAACCCACTTGCAGTACCATTTAGGTAACAGCCTAGGTGGTATTGAAGTTTTTATGGGCAAAGGTAACCGCTTAACATCGGGTGGGCCTTTAGCTCGTTTCGCCATCCTATACTATAAAAAAAAACAATGCCAAGACCGACTCTTTAAACAAAAACCTTTTTTCACTTCAGATAAATCCAGCTATCCAAATTACTGGAAAAAATAATTAATACAAGCTTGCAATATTAAAACAACGTGTAATTAAAAGTACGATCCGTATCTTCTCATCATTTCGATCAGTTTTCACACAGACTGCGATATCAAAGAGATTTTAATAAAGGTAATATTGACAAGGACGTGTGCATGAAATACAGGAATCATTTTAGTAGGATATCGGCATTCAAAGTAATTACAACGAGCTTTTTAAATCACTGTACACAATCAACGTTTATTGATGGAGAAAGGTAATGAGAAAGCTGATGTTTAATTTTGTGTCATTTAAATAATAAAATGATATTTCTGGTTGGGAAGTATTCTTGTAAAAGGTGATGTATTTAACAGATATTTTGGCTGTTTCAGAATACGAGGCGTCGTCCAATGGTCGAAATTCAACCGTAATTCATTTTTTTTAATGATTGAAGTACCATCATCATCATTTCAGCCGAACGACGTCCACTGCTGGCAAAAAGCCCCCCCAAAGAATCGCCACAATAACCGGTCTTGCGCCTCCCGCATCCAGCGGATTCCCGCGAGCTTCACCGGGTCCACCTTGTGGGGCCTACCCACGCTTCGCCTTCTAGTACGCGGTAACGACACCAGAACTTTTGAATCAGATATCAGGAGATTCGCAAGAGAATGAAGGTAACAGACATAGCCCGAAGAATTGCCAAACTTAAGTGGTAGTGCGCGAGGCACATTGCTCGCAGAACGGATGGCCGATGGGGTCGAAATGTTCTGGATTGATCTATGCTGATAATAAAACTATTTCCAATGTTTTTATTGATGACACTAAAGCTGGTCAAAAGCTACTATACAAAAAAAAAAAAGATTTATTTGTATTTTTGGTTTATTCTTTGCCTATTTATATCTCTATAGATACTTATTACAATGATGCTATAATAAAGATTATGCAGCTATATAAAAAGTGGTGAAAGCCCAGAGGTTACCTTCCATGCATGTACTCAGCCCACTCCACTGAGTTTTTTAATTAGTGTGCGGCTCAGAATTTGACTAGATATCACTTGCTTCAACGGTGAAGAAAACCATCTTTAGGAATCTGGAAGAGGACTAAGACCTGAACCTACTTATTCTGAGAAGTGGCTTGTACCCAGCAGTGGGACAGTAATGGGCTGATGATAATGATTCATGCTAAATCAAAAACCTACCTATTTTAAAAAATCATTGTTAATCATATCAATCAAAATAAACATGAGGCGCCTTTATTTCGTAAGCAATAAGGGCGGTTTTCAGACTCGGGTGTTGCCACTGTCATGCGGTCAACTATACTTTTCTTATATTTTGTATCGACTATCCTTTCTTAATTTTTTACCTATGTGTCTTTTGTTTTTACTTTCTATGTAACCCCACCTGTAAGTTGCCTGCTTGTGTTTATCACTGTGTTTTAAATGTAGCGCGTCGTTAACTGTGACAATAAACTATTTTTCTTTCTTTCTTTCTTTCATGACAGTAACCCGAAAGAACTATCATGAACTAAAGACCAAAATAAATAAACTACATGAAAAACATCACTCCAAAATAAATTCACAAAGCAGTCAAACCTTTTATAAGGCAACCCGACAGTTTTAACTGTTCCCAAAATTTCCCAGACAATGTAGACACGAAACTTGTTCAACTACTAGACGTTGATTTACATTGTTTTCTACCAAACTGAAACAATGATTCTGCGATAAGAGAGAAACTACATTTTTGAGAAGTTTCCTAAAGGAGGTTGAATTATGAAAGGTGTTCCACTTTACAAAGGACTGCCAAACTTACCATTTATGAAGCCTGTAGTCTGGCTATTGCTTCCGAAGGCTTCCGACTTTCAATATTGTTTGATTAGTTTGAATACTTTGGGAAATTCGGATTAGAAATGTTTTTGATGTTGTATTTTGGATTTAAGATACAATACATTTTAGAAGTTTCTCATTTTATGTTAATGCTCAAGGAACTGGGCTGGTCAAAATGTTATTCGATGGATTAATAGCTGTTGGATCAGTCAGAACGAGTCCTTGGGTAGACTAAAGGAATGTACATGGCACATCGAACATTGAGCCCTACAGAGATGAATTAAGGGCTATCCAATTACAAAACAGTTTTATTTTATCGCACAGATAAATATCAGACTACGGGCATACTAGCCAATAAGAGCACGTTATGACTAGAATTTGATTATCATTTATTTTATCGGTGAAGGAAAAAATCTCGAGTTAACTTGTCATACTCAATGACATGGCATGTGCAGATTTTAATGTCCAGAAGTGGACTGCTGCTATTGAAAATGATGATGACAACATGTTTGTGAACATAATAATTGTTTTTCAGCGCTTTTCGTCCACTTTTGTATGCTGTAAAAGATTTTTTAGCTGATTTAGGGGGTCTACTAGCAAAATTACAATGGCATAATCAAAATGACACGATAGTGATCGATAGCACAAGAGTATATCGGTATCGATACTCAAATAAATGTTTGGATGCAGATGTTACTATATTCATATGCTATAAAGTTTATTGAATTCACAGACAAATATTGTGTTTTTATACAAATTCATAGACAATGTTTGGAGCAGCTCGGAGTGAATAAGTCAAAATAAGGAGTTAGACGTTTGAAAAAGATAAATACTGTCAATGATATTTTAGAACTAAGAATAGAGTTACAACCAGCAATTGTCGATTAGAATCGTTCGTTGCTTCGTATAACGATACTGAAATCAACGTTACTTAGAGTAGGTTTCGACACGACAAATATCACGATATATCGATCATCAATTTTGCAAGTAGACCCCCTACTCTGTTAATATTATCCGATACAATAACTGATATAAAAGATTACGGAAACAGCCATCACTTGAATCATAAAGTCAAACACCCCTTGTAATAAACGCTGTTACCACTTCTGGCTTACGAGACATGACTGAAAGTTATAATGAAAGTCCGTCCAGGCGGACTAAGGAACTTTACATACGGAACGAAGTGTTGCGACAGTTGGCACTTTATCATGTTATACTATGAAATTTAATTATCTTCAAACTCTGTTCTTACATGAACTTCATTTCAAATTTGTACAATTCCTACCGGTGATTAGTGTTTTCATGTCTATTCTTTGTACACGCTGAATTTTGAATCGCTTATTTCTCGAAAGGGGGTCATTGTACTCATCATTATGAACAACTTTTACTATGGGACAAACTCTGAAATCGCAAAAAAAATAATCAGGTGGTCCCTACATTTTATTGATTTAAGTGAACACAAATGTAGGGACCAACTGATTTTTTTCGCGATTTCAGGGTTGGTCCCATAGTTAAAGTTGTTCATAATGATGAGTACAATGACCCCTTTTCGGGAATGAAGCGACTCAAATTTCAGCGTGTATTTTCCATCGTCAGCTGGTGATGCTACAACCGATGTCATCGTCGTTATTAGCTCGTCATTAACTCAGCCTATCGCAGTCCGCTGCTGGACTTCCTCTCCCTAGTTGCACTACAACACTCAGTCCTCTGCTTACCGCATCCAGTCCCCCCCAGCCACATTCTTCAGGTCGTTGGTCCACCTGGCGGGGGGGTGCCCTAAGCTGCGTTTGCCGATTTGCGATCTTCACTCAAGGACTCATGTGCTCCAGCGGCCATCGATCCTTCGACAGACATGCTCAGCCCACTGTCACTTCAGTTTACTGATCCTACAAGCTATGTTGGTCACTCTGTTTCTTCTCCGGATAATCTCGTTACGGATTTTATCCTTCAAAGAAGCTCGTATCAACTCGCTAATGGGTAGATACCTCCTTCACTTTGTGCCATTCCTATCACTTCTGGACCGATTGAATGCAGGTTGTTCTTTTACGAAGAAAGTAAAGGCTACTTACTGTCTATCCTTATAATCCACTTCTTCCTTTCCACTATGCAGTGATTACAAATTTGACTCTCTGTCGTGTTGATTTTGATGACTATATCATCAGACTGTTCATTGGGAGGCATCTTTAACATTGGATGTTTACGAGAAGACGTAGTTTCATTACAATCATGATAATTAATCCGGTACTTGACTACAGTCAAAAATTACCAAAAATGTTATATTATTTAAAAGAAGGTACAGAATGGACCGCATTGTAGAAAGAATAAACAAAATCCATAAAAAAATGGGAGATACACGCTTTTTAAGTTTTGGAAGGGGCATTTTCTGTCCTTGTCGTGCGAAACGGACATTGTTCAGAGAGATGTCAAGTTACTGTGAAGGTTTTGTACAATGACGTCATTCTTCAATAGTGCTTTCTCTGTCTAGTGAACAAATTTAAATGGCTTTTAACTTGGACATTTTATCAAATATTTTATTGGTTTTTTCACTGTTGCTTATTTTTCTTGAAAATCTTTCGAGATGTCTAATAAAAACTAATAAAAAAAATAGTCACCTTCCCTAATATTGTGACGCATAGTTTGAAAATGAATTATCAATAAAAAAATATCTGTTTCTGTGATACTTCAGAGACTTTTGCTATTGTAAGTAGGAAAGCGCGATCCGAAAACGATTTGATTGCCTATTCGCTTATTCATAGAAAACACCTACGCCTACATCTTTAATGTGGAAACTTCCTAATTTTCTGCTATATAAGTGTTATTTTGCCTGATATCGACAAGCGACCCCCGTAATAAAACATGTACGCATCACAACACTGTGAACGATCTAGGTCTACTGAGATCACAAAGATAATTTCGACACCATTCCCAACTGTAATAGCCCATATCCAGCTGAAAATAGAGCCCATACTGACCGAAACTATTTTTGGTAATTTACGATCACATCAAAATAGACGAGTTCTCAAAGAGAAATCAACTTTACAACCTTCAAAATTAAGTTCAAATTACTTTGGGTTCGGGAATGGAAGTTTCACAGCCTTATAGGGCCCAATAAGTACATATATAATGCTTGAATGGCGTTAGATATTCGTTTTAGTGTTTGCTGAGTTTTGAAAAAAATCTGATAATATTTCTATGGGTTTGCGAATGTTGGCTCTCAATAAAACTTATCAGAGGGCTAGAGATTTAATCAGTCACAAAGATTATATAGGCTCTCGAAGACTCGAAGTGCAAAACTGAGTTTTTATATACATTTTACGATTTAAGGAATTCGTCGCTTGAATACTTAAACCACGAGTAATGGCAATCTATAAAATCGAGATTTGCCTACGTATAAGATTATTTGTATGGTTAATATTTTGTACCTAAAAGGGATTATTATATTCCACATTATCGTTTTGTAGCCTAGTATATAATTCATTCCTTCCAGTAATTCTGTACGTTTTTCTACAAAGGTTTTAGGATTCATATAATAATATTTTCTGTTGACAAAGTGAGGACTATCCAAATATCTTCAAGGACCTCAAGTCGTAGGTATTCGGTAGATTCCTTTCATGTTAGCATGAGTATGCAAAAAATGCTCATAATATTTTATTGATATTACCAACTGGTAGTGCGTTTTGCTTGATCAATACGGGGTCTTATGGGGAAGTATTTCGGTCATTTTATGAGGGCTTCGGAATTGGTGAGAAATAGATCTATCATCTCCGCTGTTGATTTTTTCCATACTGATTTTATGGAACAAAGGAATATCATAAAATGTTTTGATGGTTTCAGTGGCGTTTTTTCGGCTTTACTTTAGGTGCTTCAAATATCATTTTGGTAGATTTTTGCTAATGGATTTCTTTCACTTGTCTATTCTGTTTGTTGTATTAGATGATTTTTAATGATTTATTTAATCGGATGACATCTTTATAGGCTATCTTTATTATTATTATTACAAATATTTGTGTGATGACACTTATGTGTTTGTGTTGGTCTGGGTGTTTCTTATGTATCATTAGTATGTATTTACAAAAAAAAAGTACATAAGTATTATATCTCTGCTTAGTTTGGGACTAGATGGTGTTGTGTAAAAATGTCCCAAAAAGTATTTATTTATTTATCTTTATTATTATTATTATTTTACGATGATACATTTAGATTCTTCAACCAGATGGCGGTACGCTGGAGTTTCTCCATCCTCACTTGTTTTTAAGGTAGTTACATTTTCCGTGTCCCGTATGTGTTTTTTCTTTCGAATTGACTCTTGCAGGTGGTACCGTGGTACCATTTCTGCTTAACCGGGCTGGTGGCGGAGAGTCCCATGTGGGACTCCATTCACCGAAAGTTTTCCCTAATCCTAAACTTAAAAACTAAAATCGCGGTTGCAATACCGCATAAGGGCCCCCCAAGGGGGGGCTCGGACCTCGGCTTACTGGGGCATTGCAGGGGGACCCAGCCGTTCCTATGTCCCCCTAGCAGCCGTTGCTGCATCAGGAATGAATTTCTCGAAAGTGGCGGACTTTCGGTATATCGGGTGTGTTAATGATCATTGATCAACGTTATCTAAATATACCTTAAAGGGTTTAAAGTAACCATAGAAATCTAAGTAATATAAAGTAATAGAAGTGGAAAAAGCGCGTGAAAGTGTCACCGCGTACAGCTGTCTCGTAGGACACCAGTGCGCGAACCTTTTGCTTGATAATCAGTGCTATTTTGGACGCAGAGTCACTAAAATAGTATTTAGCAGCATATCTAACAACGGATGTCTTTTAAGGCTTAATTTATTTTACATTGAATGCTACAAACATGGTGGGCGTAATTGTACATGAAATGTGTGACGGGTGGCGTGGCGTCACTGTCTTTATTGTCTATGCACTATAATTGAATCTGTGATACTGCTGTCTGTGGCACAGACTTACGTCTGTTGTGATCTCTTTTATTATTGTCCTTTGTATGCACAGATTAATAGAATTGTATGTGTTTACTTTTAATAATGTGAGCAAAGTTTTGATTTATTGGGGTTTTCAGTCTGAACTCTGATACATTAAATGTTGATACAACTTGTTGTGTGGGGGTGGGGTCACTGGTGCCTGAGATACAGGTTAATTTCTAGTTCGGGCACCAGGTGCTTACATCATCAGCCAAGCAAAAGGTAACTGTATTGTGATTTTGTAACTCGTTGTTGTTGCTTTATAAAGACAGTTAAATGAATAAATAAATAAAAATTTAAAAAAAAAAAAGCGTATTTATGCGTGTTGTCAGCTTCAAACCGGCGACACGCGTTCCGGTACTAAAAGACATAGATGACTGTAACGTCCCTCTGTTATTATTATAATCTTTGTCATTGTAGACATCATATATACCATTTTATTATTCTAATAAACGACAGTATATACTCAACATCAACAATCATTGGTTTCATTTACTGTATCTGCCTCCGAGCAATCTGTTATCCGAGCGTCGCGTATTTGACACCAGCCAGCGCTGACTGGTGGCGCGGTACCGTATATGGGCAAAGAATGTAAAACAAATGAGTGAATTTAGTACGAAGTGCATCCAATATGAATAAAATAATTTTAATTGTGGTTTACGTCGCACGTACTGGTGCTAAATATTCGGGAAATCTTGAAAATTAGGTTCATCTCAGTCTCATGAAGAAGTAATCTTGGCACAGAATGCAGCTGGAGGCTCGAACCAAGCGACTGTCGAAGAAATTCGTTTTCACCTAAGTACAGCAAATATTATCCTTACAGTTATTGCCTTAGTGATTGGCATTGGGCTACTGTTCTTCATATACCGAGTTTACAGAAAATTTCATAGGCGCTGGATGCAGCAGGAAATAAATCGAAATGACTTACGACTCTCTATTTTTCGTCCCCACCGCACCGCCGCCGATGAAATGAAAACACCCGAAATTGTTTAAAGCTAACAGAATATATACACATATGCGACATAGCCCGAAGAATTGCCAAACTTAAGTGGCAGTGGGCGGGGCACATTGCTCGCAGAACGGATGGCCGATGGGGCAGTAAAGTTCTGGAGTGGCGACCGCGTACTGGAAGGCGCAGCGTGGGTAGGCCCCCCACAAGGTGGACCGATGACCTGGTGAAGGTCGCGGGAATCCGCTGGATGAGGAAGGCACAGGACCGGTCGTTGTGGCGATGCTTGGGGGAGGCCTATGTCCAGCAGTGGACGTCTTTCGGCTAAAATGATGATGTTTAAATAAAATAAAAATACAAAATAAATGCTTGCTAAAATAAGTGCAGTGCATTTCTACTACCTTATTATTAAAATTTCTATGACAGTAACGATTGGTTAGCGTAGTTGTAATATATATTTACATGCTTATAGGATAATGATAAATATGACATTCGAATTTGTAGCTAAGTGGGAGGTTAGTGACCTTTTACTCGTTCAGACAAATAAACTACACTTAACTCAACCATCCACTATAATCTCATTCAAACTTATCGCCCGTCTTCAACGCAGAAAACTTGAACTAAAAGCAGTTTCTTTAATACAATAATTTTTACTTACAGCGGACTCAGAAACTAACTTACACAATAACGGCAACCCGACACGTTAATGTGAAAAGTTGAAATTTTTATCGGGTCGTAAATCACTATTAAACGGTCCAAAGCTCCGTATCTCTATTTTCCAAAGTTGCAATTTTAAAAATGTTATTTGTCGCGAGATTGGCAACATTGCCGGGGGCGTGCAGGGCTGCTCCTTGAAAATACTCACGCGTGTTACAGAAATGTAGATAGGAGTGGGTGTGGCAGGTTATTTTAAAAAGTATGACATATGTTTTATTGAACTAAGTTTACGGGACTTGTCGCGCACAATTAAATCAAAATATAACAAACATTTTGACTAACCTCGACGTTTCGGTCAAGTTGCATTGGCCGTGGTCACGAGCAGACTCTGCAGAGTCGAGGTTAGTCAAAATGTTTGTTATATTTTGATTTAATTGTGCGCGACAAGTCCCGTAAACTTAGTTCAATATGAGTGAAATTCGCGAAAGTTTAAAGACATTTGTTTTGTTTGTTATGATAACACGGATTATTTTTCTTGAGGAGTAATACAAGCATTTTGTACAGCAAAGTTAAGTATTCCAGCTGAGCTATCAATCTCGTTGACAAAATTTTCTTTTGACTTTTTAAGATGAACTTATTTATTTTTTCCTTGAATGTTTTATCAATAAAAATATTATAATTAATGTATTTATCACACTATTTAAAGATCGTAAAATCCAGTTTGCAATTAACTATCGCGCCTTTATAATTATAAATTCAAGAAAAATAAATAAAGGAAAACTGACTGCGAGACAGGCCTAGCCTATTAATCCTAGTCATTAGAATTACCTTTGACAGGTTTTTAACCAAAGTTCATTCTATGGAGATTTAATCCTAGTCATTAGAATTACCTTTGACAGGTTTTCAACCAAAGTTCATTCTATGGATATTCTTTCCCGGCTTTTCTCCATAGGACCAACATTTTGGAACTGCCCAACTAGATTCTTCATTAACGTTTTGAAAGTGCATGTAAAGGCTTATTCGAAATTGAAACTTTTGAATTTGAAAGCAATAAGTACAGTGAGAATACTAGCTTCATGCGAATTCTAGCTTGAAAATCAATTTATGAATAATAGTACATTACTGTCGAGGCCTGAAATGAAGAAATTTACGGCCGAGTAATATTGTACTTCCCAAGTGATTTTAAAAGGATGAGTTGCCAGCGGAGTCCTTTTTAACTAAACGATAACGGCCTCGTTTAGTTAAAAAGTACTCGGCTAACTATACGAGGCCGTTAATTGCTATTTCGGCCGAGACTTGTATAGTACTTTTCTCTCATTTGCGAGGAAACACAACACTAATTAATTCAACAGTATCTAATTTTCATTCACGCCAATTCGCCCGCGCGCGGTTCTTGTTCTATTTTCAAAGTTTTGAAAAAAAAAGCAGCCTAAATAATGATAAATATTTTGTACCTAAAAACACCTAATTTATGTAAGTGTGTACTTAAAAACCTCGGTACATAATTAAAAAAATAAAAACTGTCCAGCAATTTATATTATTGTCATGTTGGATATTACCGGCCTGTTATTTCGTTGCGTACGGAAAAGAGCCGATTGTTGCATTCTTTTTTTAAAATAATGAACCAATTTCCGAGCAAGTGGGAGAAAAGATTATTTTTATTCTTCTTATTTATTTGAGGAAGCGAGCCTATTGCTTTTAACTGGGCACGATTCCAAAATAAGGCTATTAAAAGTTTAATTTTATTGAGAGCTGATTAATTTGCAATTTTATTTTTAACTAAAGTATGTTTTTAATTATGGTATGTTAAGGTATTTCTGCCACTTAAGTTTGGCAATTCTTCGGGCTATGTCGGTTACTTTCGTTCTCCTGCGAATCTCCTCATTTCTGATTCGATCACGCAGGGACACTCCGAGCATAGCCCTCTCCATTGCGCAGCGTGGGTAGGCCCCCCACAAGGTGGACCGACGACCTGGTGAAGGTCGCGGGAATCCGCTGGATGCGGAAGGCACAGGACCGGTCGTTGTGGCGATGCTTGGGGGAGGCCTATGTCCAGCAGTGGACGTCTTTTGGCTGAAATGATGATGATGATGAAGGTATTTCTAAGATTACCTTTAGTTTGATTGTACAAGAATTTTCGTAATAGGCGCAGGATTTGCAATGCACTGTTATTTTAAACCTAATATTTGGCTTTCGATTGGACCACGGTTATAATTGCACTTAGACAAATCATACTCAAAACGTTTTCGATTATGTTTGGTTTTTTTAGACAACAAACTCAAAAATTTAGAGCCTCCACTGTAGTAACGGAACGTTATTTGACTGATGTCACTGACACTAGGAATGACAGGTCTCTTTCTCTATTCACTGGACACGGACTAATTTGTACTTGTGTTAGAATTATTAATATTAACCAGTAAGAATACCTATGTCTCTAAAATTAATCATAATATATACACCGAAGACTAAAGAAAAGTGTTTTACTTATTTAGAAGAAACAATACATCCACAAGTGATGATATTAAATTGATCGTCCGGCGCACCCTGGGCAGTCAGTCCCGCTACCAACCTGCTGACTGACTAATCTTTACACCACGACATGGGCTATTATCACTATGTAGCTTATTTTGACACGACTGAAGTAGAGTAGACAGACTTCTTTATGAAGATAATAACATTTTCATAATAAAACAGTGCAACCCTGTGCTATTTACGCGCCCCGCCATCCTACAGCGCCTCCCGACAGCCATTACGCTTCACCCTTCGTCTTATTGCGATATTCTTAGGTTTTTGGGTCATCTTGGACCATTTAACTGGTACTTATATGTAAACTATCACCACTTATGTAAAATTTTGAGCAACTGTAATTGAGGAACTCTAAAACCATGGAAAACACAGCTGTTCTATTTATACAAAAGTGGATTTTGTCATCATGATTCTAGAGTTGGTGCCAAAGATAAAGTTTAGCAGAATAAAGAGCAGACACCACCCTTAAAAATGTTTTGAGTGATTAAAAAATAGTAGTGTATACTAGACTAGGCTTGCGTTTGCCTGCCACCTCACCTGATGTTAAGTAACCCCCTCTTGATGCAAGGTTCTCAAATGTAATGTACTTCTTGTTCAATTACCTGCAACAAAATATTTGAGGAAATCATTCACCAGTAATATTAATAATACTATAAATAATAAAATAAATAAATATTTTTGGGACATTTTTACACAGCACCATATAGTCCCAAACTAAGCAGAGCTTATGCTATGGGTACTAGATAGTGGATATAACACTTATATCCTTTTTTTTGTAAATACATACTTATAATAAATAAGAAACACCCAGACCAATATAAACACTTATGTTCATCACACAAATATTTGTTTCCTGTAAGAATCGAACCCACAACCTCGTGATCAGCAGTCCGACCCGTTGAAATTCAATTGATTCATTTATACGTTCATACAGCACTATCGGAATAATATAACATTCAATACCTATACATACATACATACATACATATTACCACGCCTGTTTCCCATTGGGGTAGGCAGAGAATATGGATTTCCACCTGCTACGATCCTGACACACCTCTTTCGCTTCATCTACGTCCATTAACCTCGTCATGCATGCTCGTCGGTTTAGAGAACTCTTAACCAACACCTATATCTTAAAGTATTCCTCCCACGATATACCTTTGTCAATAAAATATTGAATGTGACTATATTTAGATTGTTTAAAAGGAGCTGTAACAAAATTACAGTGAAATCTCTCAAACTCTGAAGATAACAAAAACTTCGTAAGCCTAACAGCTCGTTTACACTGGTGCGGTTTACAGGGCTCTGTTTTTCGGATCCGTTTTTATTTCGGTTCCGTGTTGCGACGTATGTAGATATAAATAAGTGAGTTCATATTATCATCATCGTCATCATTTCAGCTGAAAGACGTCCACTGCTGAAAGGCCCCCCCCAATAATCGCCACATAGAAGTTAGTATTTCGGATCGAGCAAAGAATACCAACCTATTATATTTCCGGACACTTACAACCCTAATGGCTTTAAAGCTGGAGTGAATCGGCACCTAATAAGTTGACAAAGCTGTCTAGATTGCGGTCAGGAGCAGATCTATATCTCATTAAAAAAAAAACCGTGCGTGTTTTTAATGAAAGCTGGATGAGGGAACGGTAGCAAAACTAATCCGTATCTGAAGGCGTTTGGAAAAGTATGGATGCCTTCACACAGGAACCGTTATTATAGCTGTATCCTATATGGCACGGTAGATTGCTGGTGGGGCGAGGAAAGTAAAAACGAAACAACTAAGTAGTATTTTGTCAAAATCACGTATATTTTATTTTTTGAGACATTTTACACATCACCATCTAGTTCAAAACTAAGCAGAGCTTGTACTATGGTACTAGACAATGGATATAATACTTAGATACTACTTACTTTACTTGTGTTAGTGACGGATAGAGAAAAAAACGGTCCTGAAATACTACGCCTTTGTGTGAACGGGATGTAACAGGTGAAGGCTCTACAAAAATAAACTTGGACCGAGTTGAATGTTCCTTGTTTTCGTTTGAAAATATAATATAAACTTTGTTATCAATCAAGACGTGTGACAAGCTTATTTATTGTGAAACCTTAGGTTCTAGTATATGAGAGAGAGAACATAGGTATCGAATAATTATTAAATTGGTTTTAAATATCTTGTGCGCTGACAATAGATTTTATTAATATTTTAAATTCGGACGTATGTTTGTTTGTTTGTCCGTAAATCACGCTGAAATGGATGAACGGATTTGGATAAAGTATGGCACATAGATATACCAAAATATTAACATACAAGATACTTTTTATCGACATAGCATGGGACCGAAGCCGCGAACGTCAGGTAGTGACCCTAAAATATTTCCTTGTGTTGGTGATTATGTAATTACTTTTAACGAGAAATAATAAAATTTGATGATTCTGCTGTTGAACTATATTTTACTAATATTGAACTATATTTACGGGACCTTTCACGCAAAGTAAAAAAAAAAAAAAACATTTTGACTAACCTCGACGTTTCGGCCAAGCTGCATTGCCGTGGTCACGAACAGACTGACAAACACTTCTATTAAAAACTTCTATTTTTTACTAGAGTTGACTTCCTAGACCAGCTCTCAAAATCGACCCTCAAAGAGCTTAAGACTGCGAGCTCAAAGGCCAAAATTAAAAGGGCAATATCAAAATATGAACGAGAGTAAAACCCTCTCTACTCATAAACTGTCTTCCTCAAACTCTTAAATTGATTGTCTATCAGCGAAACATATGATATTGTACATGTACATACAGTAAAATAAAAATTGGTTATGCACACAGAAATAGTAAAAAATACAGACGAAGTGCTGCGAACAATCATAGAGAATCCAAATAAAACTATGCTCTTTCGTGTACAACCAGCGCTCACGCATGCTTCTCAAACCGTGCTCACACCTATCAGTACACATGTCGCGGCATCGTCCAGTAAGCATCGCGAAAGCAAATATCCTTAAGGTGCATGGTGTGTGCGTGAGCGCTGGTTGTACACGAAAGAGCACAGTTTTTTTGGCTTCACTATGATTATTCGCAGCACTTCGTCTATGGTTATGCAAAAAATATTGAATACGAGGCGAAACCGTGTCTCGTTTTAAATTGTATCTTATAATTTACAATGTAAAAATATAGGTATTTAATCATTGCCATAAATAATAAACTTTTCGGCGAAAGATAAATTCGATCATCAGCAGG
This sequence comes from Asteroscopus sphinx, assembly GCA_949699075.1. Classification (NCBI taxonomy): domain Eukaryota; kingdom Metazoa; phylum Arthropoda; class Insecta; order Lepidoptera; family Noctuidae; genus Asteroscopus; species Asteroscopus sphinx. The sequence continues at coordinate 3,294,945 of OX453006.1, forward strand.
ATTTGAGCTCACAACCCTCTGGTTCAATACATCAATAAATCTAGCAGACTCAGTTACCGTGATCACTCGTGATGTCACATTTCCCTTCTACATAAAACCGTCTCAAGGTGACGGCAGCTGATAAAGATGTGTGAGTTATATGAGTGTGCGTGTTTTCACAAACACATTTTCCCATGCATTCTCCTAATGAGTGGCAGGTAAGTACTTGAGGCACTTCACCCTCCTCAAACATCCAAGTGTCAATACATCTGACTGAAACGTTTTTGTGAATAACACGAAGCAAATTTTTCTTTCTTGTTATGGTTTGACATGAGGTAAAAGTTAATGTAAATTTTAGGGCCAAGTTCACCAACTAAATAACAGACGATTAATTTGTAAACAGCTGTCTAACAGAAAAAAATTCAAGTGCTAAGCTACTGTTTTTTTCTTTGAGGCGAAGTACAACGGAGACGTGGTCTAAAAGCTTGTTGTTTCGTTGAACGCAATGCTCGTTGACTAAAGAGCTAGTAAGAACGCGATATCAACTCAGCCTATCGCAGTCCACTGCTGGACATAGGCTTTCCCAAGTTGCGCCACAACGCTCGGTCCTCTGCCTTCCGCATCTGCCCCCCCAGTCACAAGAACGCGATAACATCGAACAAAATTAGTGCGCAGAAATTTCATAAAACTTTTTCCAGGAAAAACCTACGTGTTTTAAAAAAAGCCTTACAAGTATGTGTAAAAAATGTTTGTTAATTATTATAATCTTTATTACATGTCCAAAGTTACTAATCAGACGTTTTCTTTACTTTTAAAATTTATGTATGCATTAAGAACGACAAAAGTTCGGGAAAATTAGTGCAAAAACCGGCCAAGTGCGAGTCGGACTCACGCAGTAAGGGTTCCGTACCTCTCAACGACCTGATACCCCATAAAAATTGATTTAATTTACGAGAGTTTATCAAAAGACATCAACGTAGAGTGCGCGAAATATGAATTTTTGCATGTCTTTCTTACGCAGGTACCACCACATATGTCTATGTTCGTCTTATTTTTCATATTTTTTGCTAATCTACATAATATGCACTATAATCTGACCAAGTTTGACGCTGGTATATATTACCGTTTTGAAGATAGAGCAGGAACAAAAACGTTGAAAAAAATGAATGTTTTTTGAGGTTTCTTGTATGGGGACCCCCTTTGGTTTTAGACTTTATTTTGTTTTTAGTATTTGTCGTGATACAACTCATAGCAAAAAAAAATCTGAGAAAATTTCAACCGGTTACCTATTACCGTTCAAAAGGTACAGCCCTGTGACAGACAGACGGACGGACGGACAGCGTAGCGAGAGTAATCGGGTCCTGTTTGGCACCCTTCGGGTCCGGAACCCTAAAAAGCAGATTTAAGCAGGCTTGTACACAATTTGTTTCATAAACTTTTTAATTTTTGATTTAATAAAAGCCTAGATGTAGTTTACAAGATACCTATTAAATCAAAACATTCAAGTTATTCACCAACGATATGCGGTAAGAAAGGGCTCCGCAGAGGTGTCATGACCTTGAGTTTGACCGCCACCTCACGTGATGTTAAGCGATGGTGCACCCTAGCCCAGCAAAAACCTATTCAATTATACTTATCGGAAACACCGACGCCGACATGGAATTTCACTTTTTAGCGGCACGCATGATACAGCTATTAGAAAATCGCTACGTGCGTTAGAGTGGAATGTCTACCATATAACGGTAGCGCATCGCCGTGCGTCTGGTCGTCCGATGATGACTTAGGGAATTAGATCGTGCAATTCCAGCGCACTCTCTGCGAAATGCATCCGATAAAAAACCATGCCCTTAGCTGGTAAAAACGGTGATTAGTTAGTTGTCCCAGTTAATATTTCAACTCGGCTCTTTCAAAGGTTGAATATTTATTCTGATTACTGCGTGCAACGAAACGATTTTAATTAATAAAAATTATACGGTAGATCAATTTTTTTTTTTTAAATATCTATAAAAACGCATGTCATCTTAGTCTTCCTGTGACCACGAACGCTGCAAAGCTTTCGAAACGTCAGGAAACCAATCTAAATAATATACGCGATGTAATCCGGTTAAACTTGTTTTATTATAAAATACTCCTTCCTGAAAATGACAGCAAACAACAATAACCTAGTATTTATCAAAACACAGTCACTCCGTGTAGAATTAAAAACAATGTGGCAAGAAATATATTTCAGATGGTAATTTAGTACTGCATTGCTATACGACTAATATACTACTACAAATTTCTATACCCCAAAGTTCTAATAATACAACAACATTTCAGCGATATTGTTACACATACTTGCATAATAATTCACCCAGCACAATGCTATAATCAGCGCTCACATGTACAGCTAATCGGTTTAACAAAGTCGGTGTGACGCCATGCGGACGTATGCATGTTGCTCCAAGATATCGTATAGTGTACACATTTGCATGGCCTCATGTGTATTGTTCCATATTTACGTTAAGATTTGGTAATAGAAGGATTATGTTCACGTATTTTGTACGTTCTATTTAAGAGGAAAGCAGGATTCGAAGTGATGTTTAAAATAGTCATAACTGAAGTTATTAGCGATAATATGACAATAAAATTATTTAAAAAATGATACATCCTATCTATTATGAAACTGTATTTTCCTGTTTGATTGATTGATTGTTTGTTTGTTCGAACATCACGCAAAAACTACTAAACCAATTTGGATGAAATTTGACACACAGATAAACCGTTTCCTGGATTAAAATTAGATATTTTTTATTAAAAACTATGTTTTGTTTAGTTCTAAAACAAGATTTCTAATAGTCATGAGCACTATTATAACCCAGATATTATACGCTTATTTATTATACCTATTGTAATTTATTTTATTCCGTCTTTTAAAGGTTTCTCATTAAGAAAAATACTGGAATTAAATAATTGAAGAAACTAAAATAGTCAACCTCAGTCTACTTAAATTTCATTCAAAGAAGTAGACTTGCTTTAAATTAAAATAAACTTATACAAAGGAGAACACAATTCGTAAGTAATCAAAATATAAAAAAATACAATTGTACCCTAAAATAACTCACAGAAATAATCTTAACGACACCTCTCCCTAAAACAATTTACTTAGATTAAGCAAATGAGATAAAAAAAAAGATTAAAATAACCTTAGACAGAAGCACTCTACACACAATAAGAACACTTCAGTTCATTTAATTGAAAAACTTTTTGTTGTTCAAAAAAAAAAGCGCTTTAATTTCATTAACGTGGAATGACTTCGCTTTGTTTCAGCGTTACTATCCCGGATAAAAAGAAAACTTATAGCAACTTGATTGCTGAAAGAAATTGGGAGTTTTTTGTTTTGTAAAGACGCTGTAGACTAGCGGCTAAGGCCGCGGTCGCATTGGTAACGCGATTGCGATGTGAGAGCGATGCGATAAAACATTGTATGGTGACAAAACCGCGAAGCTCTATAACATCCCGTCGCAAGTAATTGAACATTTTTTTTCAGTGCGGAAACTTTCATTAGTTTTTGTACAATTTGAAATTACGAACGACATAAACATATACATTTTGCGCGTCGCGTCGCTTAGGTGATGCGGCCACCGCCATTTGTTCATAAGAGTTTGTTTTATCAGAATCGCTGTCGCTTCGCCATCGCCTTAGCGGAGCAGCCGCAGCCTATGGAGCGCGTATGACTGGCAGAGGTTTAAGACCTAACTGTCACACTATAGATGAGAATGGATGTAACCTGCTTAATTGCTGTAGTCCTATTACATTTAGGAATGTACAAACCACATTGTTAACCATTTTTAATAAAATGATTATTTGGAAACATGAGCCAATAAACTTGGTCACTTATGTAGAAAGAAAGGTACCATTTTTTTCCTAAATGAATACAGAGCACGCATTTTATTCTAGTCATACGATAGTTATATCAAATAGATTTTTAGCAAAGGAAGCAACCAACTGTGATCGCCAACCCACCTGCCAAGCGTAGCGATTGTGGCATATCTCCCCCTTTCAGATAGATATATAGATAAAACGTTTATTCAGTACAAAAACAAGACACAGGACATACAAGTAAAAATACAATAAAAAGTGTGATATGTGTCTCAGTATTGTACCAAATGGGTGTCCAGCTCAGCATGTGCCAGTTATTATACCTGACGCTGGTATTCTGCTGGATTCCTGCAGTGACATACGCACGCCGAGCAGACCAGATACATGAGAAAAATTAAGAACAATTGCTTTGTGTTTGTGTGTGATGGCTTTTGTGGGAAGCCTGTGTCCAGTAGTGGATATCTTTCTTCTGAAATGATGATGATGAAGTTAATAAAAATCATAAAAATATGTCTCCGTTAATTGGCATTGATAATTTATACAAAATCAATATATAACTAAATTAATTATAAAGCCTGCCTCGTTGGTCTAGTGGTTGCAAGCGCGACTGCTGAGCGTGGGGTCCTGGGTTCGATTCCCGGGTCGGGCAAAGTGTTATTGGGTTTTTTTCATCAGGAAATTCTCAGTAGCAGCCCGAGGCCCGATTTGTGCCCGGTTAATGACAATAGGCTCGCCCCCTATTACATGGGACTTACAACATAACTTGCGAAATGTGGGTGTACTATACACCTCTGCCTACCCCTTCGGGGAAATATAGGCGTGATGTTATGTTATGTTGTTATGTTATGTTCATTATAAAGGATGACGTAGCTTTTCTAATTCGCACAAAACACGGTCTTAATTTCTGTCCAAGTGTTTCAATTCCTTAGATCCTCAAGGATAATCTGGTAAAGCTACCGACCCATTTCCTGGACTTAATCCATCCACAAATAGGATAAGACCCATCGAGTTGGAACGAATCAAATAAATTGGCGATCGAATTACTCGCTAAGATACTTGAGACCTTTAATTTGTTTCTAGGTTCGGACATGATTTGTTAAGACAAATGAGAACTGTCTTAGCGCTAGTGCTGTCTTGCAAACTAATTCGTTGTTAGTCAATTGGGGAAGTTGTACACTCAGAACAATGTTAAAAAGTTTTTGTTGATGTTTAAAAGAATAGATATGTCATATCCTACCCAAACAAAACAAAAGAAAAAAAAACGCCAATATTGAAAACGCGGTAGAAATAAAAAGAAAATTACCACACCATACTTATCAAGTAGCAAGGACTAACGAGCTGTGGCAATTAACTGAAATTAAGTAAATTATTGAAATTTTTATCGCTTCTTTCCCGAAAAGGGGTCATTCTACCCATCATTATGAACAACTTTTACTATGAGACCAACCCTGAAATCGCGAAAAAAATTATCTGGTGGTGCCTACATTTGTTTTCACTAAAATCGATAAAATGTAGGGACCACTTGATTTTTTTTCGCGATTACAGGTTTGGTCCCATAGTAAAAGTTGTTCATAATGATGAGTACAATGACCGCGTTTCGGGAATTAAGCCATAAAAATTTCAGCATGTAGGTCTAGTCATCTAGTCTAGGGGTACGCCAATTCTTCAGATTCAACTGATAATTACAGGCACTTTTGAAACGTCAGGCTCTAGTTGCATGGTTCCAAATTGTGGGTCCTATGGAGAAGAACTGGCAAGAAACTCCATGCATACAGTTTTTTTTAAATAGTTTATTGTTTATTACATCAAATTCATTCAGATAATGTGAGTATAATGTAGGTTAATGTCAGAAATAAACAAAACTTTAAAAGTGAAAATATTGCCTTTAGAAATAAACGTAAAAAGAGTTGCCATAGTATGTGGCACCCGTTCACGAGCATGAATAATTAAGCGGAGATCCGCAACACTAACTTAATCGTGCTCAGTTTCGCCCTTCGACATGACGACGACGACGTTTCAAACGCTTACGTGAAATACTGGATTATATTTTATTTTAATCTAAGTTAAAAATGCCTGAAACATTAAGTACGAAGTTTCATTACTTATCAAAAAAACGTTTATGATGTATTTTGCTAAGCACATTGGTACAAAATTATTGTACTCACATTTTAAGCAAGACTTAAAATTCCTAATTTAAAAACCACAAAACTGGGTCTTTTTTAACATTCATAAATACCTTAAACGTTTACCATAATTTGTCCTAATTGAGTTACTCCTAAAAATATTCTACCGTGCAACCAAAATAAGCCGTAAAATTTAAAAATACAGTGTCGTGCATATCAAATGAGCCGTTACGATATTCTCGGTACAATTTTACGCGAAGAAACAGTGAGTGGCCAGAAAAACTGCATATATTTCGTATAAATTCACACAAATTCTGACGGCTACGGTTGATTTGTGGCCGCGGGAATCCACTATAAATCTGCGTTTTCTTTTTTATTTAAGTCATAAGCTGAAAGCGGGTGTCATGCAGGCGCGATAAACAATGAAATGCTAGGTAAACTTGTTTTATTATAATGTGTAGTGATCGCGAAAACCTAAGAAATTATTATGCTAGGTAAAAGTTATTGTGTCAGTTTTCTTTTAAATATCAATTTTTATAGCACAGAAGTGCTGCAAACAATTATAGTGAAGCCAACAAAAGCGTGCTCCTCCGTTTAGAAACCAGCACTCACGCACACACATGCACCTGAAAGATATTTGTTTTTGGTGATGCTTACTGGACGATGCCGCGACATGTATACTGAGAGCGGTGAGCACGGTTTGATGTGCATACGTGTGCGTGAGCGCTGGTTTGTACATGGAGGAGCACGGTTTGGTGGCTTCACTATGATTGTTTGCAGTACTGCGTCTATATTTTTTACTATGGCTGTATTTTATAGGGAGTTTTTCCTGTTCTACCAACTAAAGCAAAGCTAAAAGAAAATAATAAGGTGAGGTGGCGGTCAAATGCAAGCATGGAATGCAAGCCCATTATGAATTTTAAAAAAATTTGCTGGTTTGTTGCCACCGGTTCTCTGACGGTGTGGCGGTGGTGATAATAGTACAGTCGACTGCAAGACAGTGGTAACACTTCAATTTGAAAACCGCCCTTACTGCTTACGAAATAAAGATGCTGCTAATGTCAAAGTGTTACCACCGACGTGCGGTCCACCGTATATTACTGTCGAGGCCTGAAATGAAGCAATTGACGGCCGAGTAATATTGGAAGTACGAGGTGAAGTCGAGTACTTCCCAAGTGATTTTAAAAGGACGAGGCGAAAGCCGAGTCCTTTTTAACTAAACGAGGTCGTTAATTGCTGTTTCGGCCGAGTTTACTTTTCTCTCATTTGCGAGGAAAAAATACAAATTAATTCAACAGTATCTAATTTTCATTCGCGCCAATTCCTTCGCCCGCGGTCTTGTTCTATTTTCAATGTTTTAAAAAAAAAATGCGCATTCGGACTTTATAATGATAAATATTTTTTACCATAAAACATCACCTAATTTAATTACAACAACAATTTTTTTTAAAACACTGCAGCATAATTTAAAATGTAAAAAACTGTCCAGCAATTTCTACTCATGGAGATTGATTGATTGGTGTTGGACATTACCGGCCTGTTATTTCCTTGCGTATGGAAAAGAGCCGATTGTTGTATTCTTTTTTTTATAATAATGAACCAATTTCCGAGCAAGTGGGAGAAAAGGTAATTTATTTCGTTTTGAATCAGGATCTACTTAATTCATCGATAGACAATAATACTTCGGCACTACAGATTACAGCATCCTTCACAGTATAACCGCCGACCTCTTCCAATTTAGCCCACACAATGGTAAAGACATTCCCTTTGTTCCGTGCGCGAGTTTATTATTAAAATGTTATTAGGAAGCAGAGTGGATACTTCCATAGCTTATGACTTGGCAGACACCGTATATTACTTTTTTTAGCCTACTTCAAAAGGAGGTCTTTCCTGGTTGTTTCGTACTACAATTGACATAACAATACAATGCCTTTTTGGTTTATTCTGCGAAAAGAAAAACTCGTTTTAACATGAATAGTTTCGTATTGTGTTGGGTTTTCTTTCCTTCAAATTGTTCTCGTGCTCTTACCAGTGCTGTATTAATAAAGGCAAATTGTTTAACAGTTTGTTTTCTTCATTTTATTTTCTTTTGTACTTGCACATGTATACAACAATAAATGAAAATACGGATAATCTATCTATTTCTGTGATGAAGATGGAAAGTAAAGAAAGAAAGAAAGAAGAAAGAAACACATTGAAAGAAAGAAAGAAAGTCTCATGTGATTGTAATTTCACCGGCACCCGTACCCTTCAGACTGAAACACAGCAATGCAAGCTTCACTGATTGGCTGCAGAATTGGTACGGTGGTAGTAATTCCCCGGACGAGCTTCCTCACAGGGAGCTATACTACTACTATTTAATCTTTATTGCAGAAAGTTTAAATTGTTCAAAAAAATTTAAAAGTGAGTAAAATCTGATTTTAATAGTACAGTCTAACAAAGCAATTAGTATACAGGGTAGAGAGACACAAATGAAGTTTTCTCAAAAGATTTAGGATGTTTTCGAGTGAAAAAAAAAAACGGACAAAGTTAAACTGTATTTATACAAAACCCTAATCAAACCATTGTTTAATAATTTCCTTAAAAATCTTCATCTGTATCTGGCGACCGTGTATACTAATTGCTGTGTTAGACTGTACGTGAAATCGGCTACTCAGAATAACTAAATATGGAATTATCTAGGTAACAGTTTTGCAACTAAGAAAACATTAACGGTTATGTCCAACGTCCGTCGTAAGTACAAGATGAATATTTATACTCATTGAAGTAGGCTAATGGATTTTCTCGGAATTAAGCTCGTTTACGTAGATCTTATCTGTATTAAAATCTTGCGTTTTAGTAGTAGTAGAGCTCCTTTGTGAAAGAGCCCCTAACGCCTTTAAAGCTGGAGTGAATCGGCACCTAATAGGTTTGCTCGCTCCATCGTCGACCACATCCTGACAAAGCTAAATAGCTAAAAAAAAAAGCAAAGGAAAATGGTTTATTGTCCCAGTTAACGGCGCGCAATATTTAACACGCATTTTTTGGGAACTGTATATTTTCCCATGAAAAAAAATACTTATGTTCTTCTCCAGGTCCCAGACTACCGTTTTGCTTAATTTCATTACGTACGGTTCAGAGGTTTAGTCGTGAAAAGGTAACATACAGACAGACAGCTGCTTCCACACTTTAAATATGAGTGTGGATTTAAAAAAAAAATCCTCAGCTGATAAAACTATGTAGTAAATTATTATCTTTTTTGATAACGTAAAATGACGTTGATATCTTGAGTCGGAAGGGACTAAGAATTTCCGTCTCTTTTCCAGTTTTCAAACTCAAACACTGTAGGCCAAAAATATTTACCTGGCCAAACAACCCCGTGACACGCTATTGTTTGCAGTGAACCGAACAATAAAATAAACAGGGCGCGTTTTGAACATTTTGTCTGCAAAAAAGAAAGTGCTAATGCCACACCTGTTAGTAAAAAGTTGTTTGTATGCAGCCATTAGGACTGTTAGGATCCGTCATTTTTTATGGCTGTTAGAGGTTGTTTTATTTTTGTATATTTCTGGATTCAGTAGTTTTAGTTTGTACCTACCCATTTTTTACAACGCCACTGACGCTTGAACGGCGTGGCTTGATATATAAAACATGTATCGACTGTAAGCACTATTAGGCAATATTTCTGCACTACAGAGCATGAGTTTTCGTGTAGTTAAAGTTTTCGTGTGGTTATCGCCAAATTTTATAAGGGATTGTTTTGTTCCTAATACGCACTGCTGGAATGATTCCCATATCAAATTTGTCTATAACTACACGATATCGCAAAAACTCGTGCTAGGAGCTCAATACTCAATTCATTTATTGCACTCCACAAGTATTTAAAGGTGTTACATTATATATTAAGTATCATATGTGGGCCCTGTCGGGCACGGCAAAAAGTAGGAGAGAGGAGGAGTCACTTTTATATACTTTATTGTCAAGTAGGTATCTAGGTTATGTAAAATTATCATCAAAAAATTCATTTATGTCATAATAACATTTACTTAATAGGAGTTGTTTTAGTTTTTTTTATAAAAATATTGTCTTTGTCTTCGTTTTTTATCACTGGCGGTAGTTTATTATATATTTTTATTGACATTACATACGGACTGGTTGAATGCATATGTAAACGAGAGCTTGGTAAATTTAGTCGATTTTTATGCCTTAACGTGTATTTCAGATTTTGGTCTTCTCGTTTTGTATAGAAGTTTTGATGGCTTCTAACAAATTTACAGGTTTCTAAAAGGTACAGACTTGGTAAAGTTAATATTTTTAGGTCTTTGAAGTGGGGTTTGCAGCTCTCTGTATCTTGGATATTTACTAATATTCTTATGAGTTTCTTTTGAAGGATAAAAAGTAATGGTGCGTTTGTACTGTTTCTCAATAAGGTTATGCCATAGCTGAGCCATGCATAAGCGTAGGCGTAATAAGTGGCGAGTGCGGTTTGTAAATTTGTGGACTTTTTTACCTCGCGGAGGGCATATGAGAACGTTGCCATTTTAGATTTGATTTTATTAATATGGGATTTCCAATTTATATGGGTATCTATGTTTAAGCCGAGTAAGGTAAATTCGTTGACTACTTCTATTTTTTGTGTCTTGAAAAGTAAAGTTTAAATTAAGCGGTGTTTTTTGTGGTGGATGGAAAGTTATTAATTTAGTTTTTGGATAATTAATTTCTAAGTTCTGTTGTCTCATCCAGCTATTAATGTCGCTTAGTAGGGTTTCATGTTTAATATTTAAGTTTGTGTTATTCTGACATGAGATTAATAAGGAGATGTCATCCGCAAACAGAACGCAGGGTCCGTATATATTTTTGGGTAGGTCGTTTATATATACGAGAAACAGCAGGCATCCGATGACACTACCTTGTGGAATAGAGGCTGATACGGTTAGAGTCTACGCAGGTAAGCTGCGCAGACCGCTACAAAAGAATAGGTGTCACTACGGTGTTAGGCACCGCAGTAACATAAGGAAGAGAGAGAGATAAATAGATAACACTTGAAGATTTAATACATATATTGAAAGACACTCGGCTAGGTCGCGGGTAAGGCTATTGTTCACTGAGCGTTCGCACACTTTGGAAGGAAGGTGGTAAGGGTACCGTCCCTCGTCTCCGCCACGTGGATGGTACGGCAGGCCGGCGGGCAGCAGGTAGACGCTGCCTCGTGGTTGCAGCGGGTACGCCTCTTGCCGGAACGTAGAAGTCCAGCCAGAAGGTTGTAGTACTGCCAGAAGGTAAAAGTCCAGCCGGAAGGTAGAATTCCAACCGGAAGGATTTCAGCCGGAGCGTAGAAGTCCAGCCGGAAGGTAGAACCCTGGAAGCGTGCAGAAGGGTGCGCATATTAGTGGCGGCCAGGTTAATACAACCGCGTGCGATGTGGTAGCTTCTCCGCCCTCTAGTGACACAAGGAACGGTGATGAAGGAGGATAGTGGAAGCTCACACATCACAGCGGTTAACAGGCAGTAAAGGGTGCAGTCACAGCATAGTATATGACAGGTGCATAATTGTAGGTTAAGTGACACGAGGCGTGCAAAACATATAGAAGGACAGTGATCTTCGCTGATGGCACATGAAATAGGTTGCAGCACACTGTAAGGCATAGCATACAGCTGATGCAGCAGTTAATTACACATATTTTAGCTTCTTGAGACAGGAAGTAAGCATGACCGCGTGGCCGGCCATGAAAATGTTAGAAATTAAACATTAACAAGATCGTATGATAGAATCAGTTCCCTAATACACTGTTTATAATATATTAGCTAGATTAATGAAGAACTCACCCGAGATTGGGGATAAAATATGTATTCCAGAAGGAATAGTTACTTCCTTGGAAGCTGCTGTGTAGAAAGTGACAGAGGCCAACGCGATAACTAGTGTTGTGCACACATTTTAGGGATGCGCAACACCGGTTAAGTTTTATATCTTTCACTCGACTAAAACTAATGAGATCCACAACGCTACAAGGCGTTGATAACTTCCTTTTCAGATCGGATACTTTGTATTTCTTTGCTATCGTGATTAAAGAATTCAATTTCGACTTGATGCTCTCTGTTTTGCAAATAAGATGCAAACCATTCATTTCTCTGCTTTCCCTCTGACACCTATCCCATATAGCTTGTTCAATAAAATGTTAAATTGGACCTTGTCGTACGCTTTGGTCATATCTAACAGTACACCTATTGCGTATTCCTTAGTATTTATAATGTTAAGGGCTTCCTGTATATATTTATATACTGATAGAGTGGTTGACCGATTTTTTCGAAAGCCATTTTGGGCTTCGTCAAATATTTTATACTTTTCGCAAAAAGAGTAAACTCGCGTATAAATGGCTCGCGGTTGGGAGCGTCAAATTTATTCTTCTGAATTTAGGATTAGACGTACGCTCCAGATTGCGGCTCACGAAGCTCACGATTTTGGATAAAAAGTCCACAAATCCCCGTCAGCAAATGCATACAAAATATGGTAAACACAGCAGACTCTATTTCTTATACGTAATCATATAATCAATAATAATGTTAGTACTGTTGGACTCATAGTCTCACATTGATCATTAATTTTCCTGCTGGATTACCATATTTTTTACGCATTTTGTTTTTATCATCATCATCATCATCAATTTAGTCGACAAAAAAACGTCCACTACTGGACATAGGCCTCCCCCAAAGGGGGGGATATGCCATATTCGCCACGCTTTTGTTTGTTTGTTTTTATGTTAATGGGGATTTGTGTAATTTTTGTCCATAAATCCCCATCGTGAGCTTCTTCAGCAGTTGATAGGACGACGGAACTTTTTGTCGTCGAACGATAGCGGGATACAACTTTTACTCGACAAACTAAAGCGTGACAAACGTGTCGTATTTGTTTGTCGTATATATTGTTATTTTATTTCTGACACTACAACAATGACCACCGTGACACTAGATTTTTGAAGTAAAACTTCTTTAGGCACGCTTGACTTGGGGAGTAAGCTGGTGAATGCGTTACGAAAAGTGAGGCGAACGGAGGGGGTAGTGCGGGACGCGGGGAACGTGGTGCGCGCTAGGCCGGCCACGACACAGCACCGGCAGATGTACGCGCGCCGCGCCGCCATTCCTTTGTTCTCATTGAAATAGTATCGAGGGAGATATAAGTTAGTGAAGTTTTACTTCAGTCATGTGGTCTAAAGCACACTGGTTTTTTTTTTTGCGTAATCGCGTCTTTTTGGCATACTATAGATGTACTATGGATACGTCACTTATTGTTAAGCGAGATTCCATTCCCTTTTTAAGTCGTCCATGGTCGTAACTATGATGCGGAGTTGTTTGGAAAAGTGTGGCCTTTTGATAAATAAAATTAACCGAACAATAATTAAAAACCACAGGTTCCTGCCCATATAGAAATAATAACGTTAGCAAAACAATTTTAACGTAACCCATTGTGACCCACTTCACATTTGTTCCAGCGCAGACATTAAAAATAAGCGTGCTTTTATTTTTATTTCGTTTATTGCCCGTTTCTTTTTAGGGTTCCGTACCCGAAGGGTGCCAAACGGGACCCTATTACTCTCGCTACACTGTCCGTCCGTCCGTCCGTCTGTCTGTCACAGGGCTGTATCTTTTGAACGGTAATAGGTTACCGGTTGAAATTTTTTCAGAAATTGTGTTGCTATGAGGTGTATCACGACAAATACTAAAAACAAAAAAAAGTTTAAAACCAAAGGGGGTCCCCATACAAGAAACCTCAAAAAACATGCATTTTTTTCAACGTTTTTGTTCGTGCTCTATCTTCAAAACGGTAATACATACCAGCGTCAAACTTGGTCAGATTATAGTGCATATTATGTAGTTTAGCAAAAAATACTAAAAATAAGACAAACATAGACATATGTGGTGGTACCTGCGTAAGAAAGACATGCAAAAATTCATATTTCGCGCACTGAGCGTTGATGTCTTTTGATAAACTCTCGTAAATTAAATCAGTTTTTATGGGGTATCAGGTCGTTGAGAGGCACGGAACCCTTACTGCGCGAGTCCGAGTCCGAGTCTCGCACTTGGCCGGTTTTTTACGTTGTCCTGTGCTTATTATTTATTTGCTTTGTTTTGGACCCCAGAGCATATGGCCTGGAAATTAGAGTACAGTCACGTTTTTTTTGTAGCATAACAGTAAGTGTTGTAAACGTTAATTTTTGTCCTTTCGGGCCTATTATTTAAATTGGTTACGACTGGGGTTTTAAAAATGTGAATTTATAGTCAACTAAATGGTCATATTATTTTGTATGATGATTTTCACTTTTGCTGTTTCGAAATGATACTGGTGTTGAATGAACAACAGTTGTTCTATGCCACGAACTCCGCTCAGAAATGCTTAGCTTTTGTTTGTACATAATCCTTGAAAATATCTAGTCAAAAGCTATTGACTGTTGGCTATTTTCTATTTGAGTGAATCGAGTTAGATTTTCTTCTCGTAAATGAACTGGTGATCAACACTTGCAAAAGCTAAATAAAATTCTTTCATCATCATCATTTCAGCCGAAAGACGTCCACTACTGGACATAGGCCTCCCCCAATTAAGGGGGGATATGCCATAATAAAAAATTAAAAAATATATATATATAAAATTCTTTACTGAAAGATATTAAATATTGTCAAGGCATTTGCACAAACTCATCTATTAGAGTTTGAATCGTGACTGAAATAATATAGCTTTTGTAAATTGGCGCCCCGCCCCGATTGTATATCTATCTATCTATGCTCATAAAGATAGAATGATGTCCTGACTGACTGACGCATCAACGCAGAGCTGAAACTACTCAAGTAAGACACATGTAATTTGGACAGTAGGTTTCTTTTGTAACGTAAACACCCACTAAGAAATGATTTTTGGAAATTTTAATCCTAACAGGGTAAAATTGTTTTTTTTTATAGTATAGGATGGCGAAACGAGCTAAAGGCTCACCTGATGTAAAGCAGTTACCTTTGCCCATAACAACTGCAATACTACCTAGGCTGTTGCCTCATTAGTACGGCAAGTCGGTTCGCCAAACTGAGACATGAAGATGGAAAGTCACATGTGATTGTAATATCACCGGCACCCGTACCCTTCAGACCGAAACACAGCAATGCAAGCATCACTATTTGGCGGAGTTGTAGGTACGGTGGTAGTACTTCCCCGGACGAGCTCTTTCACTAAAGAGCTCTACTACTACTAAAAGAGTAAGAGTGGGTATTAGGGTATTAGAGTTGGTATAAAAAATCTTAACCTAACGGTGGTAAAAAAGGGGTGTTAAAGTATCTATGAAAATTATTCCTGTGGTCACACTTGGCACAAATACTCTTTAAAGTAAATAATAACTTGACTTGACTTCTTGACTTCTTTAGAATGACTGAATAATTAATATTCAAGTATTTTATGTAATATTTTTCAACTCTAATCAATTGTAGTTTTTGTGCTTGCTAGTGATCGTTAAAATCAGTGTTAATTTATCCTATTACTATCCGTGGAAACCTGTAATTGGCTTAATGTAACCTATGCTAGCTGTTTATTAATTTTTATATAGCTGTTGGTTTTCCTAATTATAAATAAATAAATAATAAAGAAATAAGTCTATTTTTTGATCCCAAAACTACGACAGGAAACATTATACGGGGAATTTAAAAACGTATTGCGCGGGCTAATGCGCACATTCATTGGCTTATGGTACATTCATAAGGCACTTGACCAGCGCATTTATTAATACGGTTGTTTAAACGATGCATATATCCAACACAAGTGCTTCAACATGTGCATGTTACCCGCGTTGTGTACAAGCACCGTTATTAACACGGTCGTTTATACCATGCATGTAACCCGCGCAAGTATGCCAACATTTGCATGTTACTCGCGCTGTGTACAAGTACCCTTATCAACACGGTCGTTTACACGATGCCTGTAACCCGCGCAAGTATGCCAATATTCGCATGTTACCCGCGCTTTGTATAAGTTTAAGTACCCTTATCAACAAGGTTGTTTACACGATGCCTGTAACCCGCGCAAGTATGCCAACATTTGCATGTTACCCGAGCTGTGTATAAGCACCCTTATTAACACGGTTTGCAACGTGGTGTTATTTTTACAAAAATTTGAATTTCGTGCTCTTCATAAAAACTAAATGATGTTCGTTCATTGGTGCATTTCTGAATGTGCTGTTAAAATAAACCAATCAGCCCCCTTAGCCAAGTTGACAATCTACAATCATCAACGCTAATAGAAAACAATCAAAATGTATGGAAATGACATATCTAAACGAAAAAGTCATTCGTGGAAAAAATAGGTTGATAGTGTTTATGCTATCAAAAGTTTAGTAGGTTTTGTAATCTGTAAGCATCGTTCTTTATCATCTAGACGTCAAGGTGCTTGTACGCATCTTTGGAAATGGGAACTGAATAAAATATAAAATGATGGAGGATTGTTGTAAAGGTTCGAGGAACCTGGATTAAGTCCATAGGTACATATTAATCACAAATGTGGTGAAGAAGTCTTCGGACTGTTTAAAATCATGCAATAAACACTTCATATATGGCCGCTGTTGGATACTAATAATAAGAAATCACTTAAGGATCTCATGGAAGGGATTGCATCTTGAATATTGTTCACGTCATGTTGCATGGTAACAACGAGCAGGAACCCATGGTTACAGGTTGTTTACACGATGCATGTAACCCGCGCAAGTATGCCAACATTCGCATATTACCCGCGTCGTGTACAAGCACCATGAAGTCATCAATCGACTCTAGTTACTCGTAGCGACGCGTAGAAACTTTATCATCGTAGCAAGCGTAGCCTTGACATCATCGGATCAGCTACGTCGTAGCACCGGGCAATCCTTTTAGATCTACTCAAGTAGATTCAGAAGTCAATGTACCATATTACGAATTCTAGAAACGTTTCCGAACATAATATCCAAGTATCTAATAAAAGCTTTGATAGAAAAAGCTGAAGATGGTTTGAAATAGAAGAAATAATTTTTGATGGGTTCTCATTTCTTTCAAGAACTAGGGTCATGTACTTGTGTAGCACTATAGTATATTTCACTACATATATTAAGATTGTTTCTTTGTTGGTGAAAATATTGTATTAGAGTAATATGCATTGTATTTCTAATTCGATATTCGGTAAACGATGTTAAGGAATACTGTTTCTTAATAAGATGTCGCAGACGTCACTCAACGACGTAAATGGAAGTTAAATTCTATACCACGAACAGTTTTCACGCTAGCTTAGTGGTGAAAACACTGGCGTACTAAACCGGGAGTCGCAAGTTCGAATTCAGCTCGTGAGCGAATTTTCATTTCCACAATTCATATCTTTATATCTTTCAATAGTCGATTTTAGATTAATATATTCTTCAGAAAATATCCAAAGGACATTGCTAAAGATCCTTAGTGACTCGGCCTTTTTCTGTACAAATTAAAGTTGATGCTCACCATATACAACTCAATGAAGCCAATGTATTGCAATACATTCATAAACACGGACAGTACTAAATATAATTTTAGATTTTTAAAATATTTACTATTTTGACACATATAATCACAGATATCTGTGCTATTATGATGTCGTGTTTTGCTTTTTTCGTTATGTCAAACAACCTACATTGTCGTCAAGTTGTCAGTCGATGCCAATTTTTTGGAATTTCTTGTGTGAAAAGGAGTCTATAATATTGAATCATAGACTATAGAGTATCGAAATAAAAATATGGATGATATACAGATATCATAGATGATACAATTTTATCCGGTTACGTAATTAATGTTTTGATACTCCTTAAAATATAAAAAATGGTTCTTGTACTGTCCGCATTAAATACAATATATATTATGAAACGAAAAAAATCGCATATAATTTTCGTACATTGTTCATCTTTGTAACAGTTTAAGGCTATTTTTATCAATGTCCTTTCAGGTTTGTTACACATTACGTTTACGAACTGGATACCTGTGACATATAGACGGACAGACACCAGAGAGACAGCAATAGAGTTCCGTTTTACCCTTTGGGCACGAAACCCTAAAAACAGGCATACATAATTTAACAATGATAGTGTATAATAAAACATCCGGGATAGAAAGCCATTCAGATCAGTCGCAGACCTTCGTACCCTCACTAATCCCCACATAAAATTGCCGAAGAAAAAGCCTGTAATCGAAGCACCCGGTCGTAACTCCGGACCGTCACTTACAAAGGTTTTAGAATGGCACGTCTGGAAATAGGCTATAAGTTTTAGGACGACTGACAGCCTATTAACGGCACAGAAAGCTGAAAGTGGATGATTTTGTTTCAAAGGTTTTCTTCTTGTTCTGTTTTTTGGTACAAGTGGACTAATTTATGGGTCTACAGAGAAATCCTCGATACCAAATAGTGGGAGACTGTAAAAGGACTTTAATTGGTAGGGTAGTTGAAATTGAAAAGCGGCGCAGTTTGAAATTAGGTGATTCCATTTTTTCTCATGTACTTAAATAGATAGATAAAACGTTCATTATCCCCGAGTTAACTACCTATCTGTATATCACTCCTTCAGTCTGTCTGTCTGTCAAAAACTTCTAACTTTCAATCCATATAATATAATTACTTCAAAATCTCACATAATACGTAAAACTTTAAGCCAAAGCCGAATACGATATTTAAAATAAAATAAAATGAAATTGGAGCGTGGCGTCTATACATGCAAAGAGTTAGCTAAGAAATATTTTCGTTCTACTTAAGCATATCCATTATACATTTTAAGTTACAAAAAGTTTAAATAAATAATAGTAATACCTTTATTTGCAGCATAAAAGTACATTCGAGCACATATTATTATTATCAGCAGAACCTGGTTTGTATGAAACTTACATACTAAGCAGCTATTCCCGACTACGGTAGCGGTCGTGGTAACGGTGGGACGGGGGGTGCTAGGAATCTCCGGGTTACGGCAGGCTACCAAAACCGACGACTATATCTGGCAGCGTACAATGGAAAAACGTTGAGACTGGACCATCACCTCGCCGAGCTTGAAGTAGAGTTAAGTCATATAAAATGGCATATACTGGGGTTATCCGAAGTCCGTAGAGAGGGAGAGGACACGATAACCCTGGAGTCAGGAAACTTACTCTACTTCCGCGAAGGTGATCAGCTCTCCCAAGGTGGTGTTGGTTTTCTTGTCAATAAGGCCCTCGTAAACAACGTTGTGGAAATCGGTAGTGTGTCGACACGGGTAGCGTACCTTGTACTAAAGCTAAATGATAGGTACAAGCTGAAAATAGTGCAGGTATATGCGCCGACCTCGACACACTCTGACGATATAGCCGAAGCGATGTACGAAGACATAGCGAAGGCTATGAATAGTACCGCTAAGGCTCACTACAACGTTGTTATGGGGGACTTCAACGCTAAAGTGGGAGTACAAGAACGCGGCGAATCGAGAATCGGACCTTACGGTTTGGGGCGCAGAAACCACAGGGGCCAAATGTTGGTCAACTTCTTGGAGTCCCAGGGGCTCTTCTTAATGAACTCCTTCTTTAAGAAGAAGCCCCAAAGAAGATGGACCTGGAAAAGCCCCGACAAGGTGACAAGGAACGAGATAGACTTTATCATGACGGATAAGAAGCACATATTTAGAGATGTCTCTGTGATCAATAGGTTCAACACCGGAAGCGATCACCGACTTATCCGAGGCACTCTAAATATCAATTTTAGAGCTGAAAGAACGCGCTTGATTAAGTCTACTCTCCGACCTTCGCCGCTCCAAACCAGTTTGGGCTCCGAAAGGTTCCAAGCGGAACTTCAAAATCGATTCGACTCGCTGGAAACCACGGGCAATATTGAGGAGAAAACCAACACCATGGTCAAAACATTGCAGGAACTGTCTCGAAAATTCTTTCCGCCGCAGCGTGAAAGCAAGATGCCCAAGCTTTCGACTGAGACTCTCGATCTGATGAGGAAAAGACGGGAAATGTCAGCCGCGCATTCGTTTTCATCAGATAATAGGTCCTTAAACCTACAGATTAGGAAGCTGATGCGACGTGACCTCCGCCGCTCCAACACCCGCGCCATTGAGGCTGCGATTGAGCTAAATAGGGGGTCGAAAGTTTTCGCTCAGCAGCTAGGGAGGACCAATCTGATGAAACTGAAAGCCGCGGATGGCAAAATAGTCACCTCTAAGATCGAGATGCTTGATGAGGTCGAAAACTTCTATGGGCATTTGTATTCCACCAAAACGGCGAGACCAGCAGTTCCTAGCAATGACGACAAAAGAGCCCAGCTCACGCGCCATTACACCGAGGATCTTCCGGACGTTGACCAGGGCGAGATTAGGGCGGCCCTCGAGCAGCTTAAGAACAACAAAGCTCCGGGCGATGACGGCATTACCACTGAACTCCTAAAAGCAGGCGGGGCTCCGGTCCTGAAGGAGCTACAGAGTCTGTTTAATGCCGTCATCCAACAAGGCTCTACACCGGAGGCATGGAGCGGGAGTGCGGTGGTACTGTTCTTCAAAAAAGGGGATAAAACCCTACTAAAGAACTACAGACCCATCTCACTCCTGAGTCATGTATACAAGCTGTTCTCGAGGGTCATCACGAATCGTCTCGCCGGAAGACTCGACGAATTCCAGCCACCAGAGCAAGCTGGGTTTCGAAAAGGCTACAGCACCGTAGATCACATCCATACTGTTCGGCAGATCATACAGAAGACTGAAGAGTACAATCAGCCGCTGTGTATGACATTCGTGGACTACGAGAAGGCCTTCGACTCCATCGAAACTTGGGCAGTTCTGGATGCTCTTCAGCGATGTCACATTGATGAGCGGTATATAGAGATGCTGAGATGCCTATACAACGCTGCTACCATGACTGTTCAGCTCCAGGACCAAAAGACGAAGCCAATCCAACTGCGCAGAGGGGTGAGACAAGGGGATGTAATATCCCCGAAATTGTTCACTAACGCGTTGGAGGACGTCTTCAAGACACTGGACTGGACTGGACAGGGTATCAACGTTAACGGCGAGAACATCTCACATCTCCGTTTTGCCGATGACATCGTTGTAATGGCTGAGTCGCTGGAACAACTGGGCGAAATGCTGCACAGCTTAAACGGAGCCTCTCGACGTGTCGGTCTCGGCATGAATCTGGACAAGACTAAAGTCATGTTCAATATGCATGTCATTCCGAGGCCGATATTCGTCGAAGGGTCGACACTCGAAGTTGTAACGGAATACGTCTACCTAGGGCAGGCAATTCAGCTTGGTAGACACAACTTCGAGAAAGAAGCCAACAGAAGGATCCGTCTGGGCTGGGCAGCGTTTGGCAAACTTCGCCGAGTCTTCTCGTCGCCTATACCGCAAAGTTTGAAGACAAAAGTCTTCAACCAGTGCGTCTTGCCTGTCATGACTTACGGTGCCGAGACGTGGACACTGACAGTTGGGCTAGTCCACAATTTTAAAGTCGCTCAGCGAGCTATGGAGCGAGCTATGCTTGGAGTTTCTTTGAAGGATAAAATCCGAAACGAGATTATCCGGAGAAGAACCGGAGTGACCGACATAGCTTGTAGAATCAGTAAGCTGAAGTGGCAGTGGGCTGGCCATGTCTGTCGAAGGACCGATGGCCGCTGGAGCAGACGAGTCCTTGAGTGGAGACCGCGAATCGGCAAACGCAGCGTAGGGCGCCCCCCTGCCAGGTGGACGGACGACCTAAAGAGCGTGGCCGGGGGGGACTGGATGCGGAAGGCAGAGGATCGAGCGTTGTGGCGCAACTTGGGAGAGGCCTATGTCCAGCAGTGGACTGCGATAGGCTGAGTTGATTGAAGCAGCTATTTCCGCTTGTAATGGCTTCGCCACAATAGATTTTTCACTGACTGTATAATACTATAAATGTTTAAGCAACCAACCAAATGCAAGCCAAGACACGAAAGTAGCAGTATTATAAAATACCGTGTAGTATACACAAAGCAAAAAAATGTGCGTCATCGCCTACTCGCTCCAATTCTTCCGGATCCCAAACTCGAAGAAAGAGAAAATCTCGAAAATTTTCTTCTTAGTCGAAACGCAACTGATACCAGACAACCTCACATAGGTACCCCTAAATATTTAAATCGATCCCAGTAAAGTGTCGGTGGAATAACTGGAATTTTATTCATAGCATTCCACGAGGTTTTTCGAAAGCAATTTTCGTTGTTATCATAAATTAGTAGTCCATTTGTGTCGCCTTGTCGACTCGTAATCAAATGAGGCTCTTTATGGGCTAACTGGTTCACCTCTTTACACCGTCTCCAGAAAACACGACATTGTAGATTAATTGAAAAAATGTTTTACTGTTTTTGTCGTTTGTACTATGAACATTTAAATGAGTGATAAATAAATTCTCACCATTCTAATATCTGACTTTACCTTCAAATATATTACGTTTTATTTGGGACTGAAATTCATACAAGTAAGTCCAATTTAAACAGTTTATTAGTTTGGTAGCTTTAGACATATACGTTACTGAAATATTATACATCTATGATTCCCTAATGATTGGAATCTATTTGATGATGAGGATTTATCCCAGCCTGCAGTCCACGTAATTACTGATATTTATTAAAATCAAACAGATTTTAAAGCATTTATTGCATACAGTATTCATAAACAGTCATTAGTAATACTGAGAAAATATGTAATAAAAAAATGTTGTCAAGAAAATTTTATTGTTTTTCCAACTAAAATTTTATGTTACTATGCCATTGAGGAGGATATACCCAAAGTGATTTAATAATAATTGAAGTAAGAATGCTGTCAGATAAAATGGTCGACCAATGACCGAATCTATTAGCTTCTAATCGTATTACTTGAAGCCAAATTTCATAATAATTATGGAGATTAGATCTGGGACTCCATATATGGATTAACTTTACCCGTAAATATTGTCATATATTGTCGTATTTTTTATAATTTTAATCCAAACTTTATGACTTAAAAAAATATTTTCAAGCATTCATTATTTTATTTATCTAAGATTATTTCATATATGGACCGACGACGATTATTTCATGCAGGTAAGTAATAGCCAGCTATTAACAAAATTTTAAAAATATAAATCCAGTATCGCTCAATTTACTATTAAAGAAAATAAATATAAAAAAAAAAAAAATATATCTTTGGGACATTTTTACACAGCACCATCTAGTCCCAAACTAAGCAGAGCTTGTGGTATGGGTACTAGACAATGGATATAATACGTATATACTTTTTTTTTTGTAAATACATACTTATAATACATAAGCAACACACCCAGACCAACACAAACACTTATGTTCATCACACAAATATTTGTGTCCTGTGGGAATCGAACCCACGACCTCGTTATCAGCAGTCCGACACTCGAACCACTAGACCACAGAGGTCGTCAAAATAAAGACAAAGTGGACGTAATTCTATAAATCCTTTACAAAAAGCCAATGTATTTTGAGACAAGAATACGTTTTAGTTTTTAATTGTCAACACAAGAAAACACGTCTATAAAAAACAAAAGGTTCACTGATACGAAGTATGATAGGTACGAAATATTTAATACCACCTCGGTACATATTTTTATATTAAACTTTTTTTGGTGTACCTTTTACTTGTGTTTTACCTTAATCATTTTGGTAATTAAGAAGATACCAACTTTTATCTTTACTATCTCATTAATTTAATGATGTCAGACGGCAGACACTTACGACATCATTTTTAAATACTAAGCGTAGATTATCTGTACTAATATTACAAAAAGGAAAGATTTGTTTGTTTGTTTGTAATTGATAAACTCTGAAACGACTAAACCGAAGTTATTAATTCTTTCACCCCTAGAAAGCTACTAAATCCAGAAGTAACATAGGCATTTCATTTCAGTACGTGGGCGAAGCCACGAGCACACCTAGTAAATATAAAGAGACCAGTTGAATAGAAAAGAAAGAAAGAAAGAAAAAATATTTTATTTGCTTCAAAAGTGACGCACAAAATTACCAAAAAAATTCAAGAACACAGAACAAATAGAGGTACAGAGCCAAGAAGTGTGGTAAGATATGCGTCACATCCGCGCAAAACGGCCACCGCTCAGCATATTGCTGTGCCTCATGCATGGAGCAAAGACACAGCGCTGGTTTTCAGCGACAGTCGGCGTCGACACAATAACGTAGATCAGTGCGGCGCGGCGTGATGTTGGTAAATAACGATAAAAAATAAATCATCATCATCATCATTACAGCCGAAAGACGTCCACTACTGGACCTAGGCCTCCCCCAATTAAGGGATTTTTTTATTTATTTAAAAAATAAATAAGTAAGATTAAATACAATACGAGATAAAATGTGTAATATTTAATGAATACGCAACACATTTTAAAGGATGTCAAAATATTTTGTCCTTTTTTTTTTTTTTTTTATGCTTTATAGATCTGCTCTTGACCACAATCTAGACAGCTTTGTCAGGATGTGGTCGACGATGGAGCGAGCAAACCTATTAGGTGCCGATTCACTCCAGCTTTAAAGGCGTTAGGGTTATAAGTGCCCGGAAATACAGATGCCGGCAGTGAATTCCACAACTTGGCTGTGCGCATTATGAAAGACTTCTCAAAGCGCTTGGTCCTGATACCTTTACTAGAAACGAGGCATAAGTGAAATACTTGAATAAATTTTAAGTATTTTCTCTGTAGTGGCTTGTAGTTTGAACTCAAACGTTGCTTTGTCTATATTCTTTGGTGGAGATTAAACGTTTCTGACCCATGTGGACTGAAATAAGAACAAGAAAGAAAATTCTAGCTGCATCGAGCTACCAAAAGGTTTTTATCAGATAGTTTTCGAATAGTTATCAATTTTAGGTCCACGAAGAGTCTAAATTTTAGAGTTGAATGATACAGTACAAGTTAGTTTTATCAAAGAAATGCACACAAAAAAAATACTACCTACCTAGGTAGATACCTACCTACTACTCACTAAAGTTTTCCATAAGTGTAAAAGTTTTCTAAAGGACGTATATCTGGATGATATGACTAGTAGGTATGTAAAGTTGTAATAATCAGCAGTCACTATATCATAGGCCTTAATAAACAACTGCTGTTAGTACACCTACCTACACAGACCTACCGTTTTTTATGACGCTCGCTCGATTAATTTGAACGAAACTTTTTTACTTACTACCCTACACTAACTTACTACGCTAATCGATAACCATTAGTTAATAAAATATAATTGTATTTTCTCTATAAGTGTTTATTGTAATCTTTTGAGAAAATAAATGTCTTTAACCGTAATAAGTCATATTGTTTGAATTGATTGTAGTTATTCCTATGATTTTATTCTTGGACGAATAAAAAAAGGCGGACGGAATCTCGCCAAAAAAAGTGAGGCATCCATAGTTCAGACGGAGATGGCGGGATGAACTGGACAACTTTCAAAAAGACTGGTCCTTATTAGCCACAGACAGAGAGAGGTGGAAGGAGAGTAGGGAGGCTTTTGCCCTGCAGTGGGACTGTACAGGCTCTTAATAATAATAATAATAATCCATAGTTAGACGACACGCTCAAAAGTACGGGCTGGCACGCACACATGCACACACATAGTAAGACAAAAAGCCGCGATTACACAACAAATCTCGTGTGACGGTAGTCATTGTCGTAGTGTCATAAATAAAATAACAATGTAATTATATCTGCTGTGTTAAAATTATGTCGAAGTTATATGTAGTGGGTTTAGGAAAAAACAAAGTGCTTCAATCTTTTCTTAGCGAGATTGCGTCCGCTATTTTTATTCGTCCGAGATTTTATTTAAAAAAATAAAATTATTATAGATACAATTTGTTTAACAGTAATATTTAAAAAAATACCATGATCCACCTAAGTCAAATTTCTACAAAGTAAAACGTTCCACGAACTTGTCAGTAAAAGTATTGTCTGCCCCTCTATTACTTCAAGAATCCAATTCTAAGCAACAAAGGACCTTTTAAACTTACGACAAGTACATCTTTTATTGTCAAGAAACCTATGACATAACAATAAAATATCAAATACCGCCACTTTCGACATCAAAGTATATTTTTCCAAATATAGGGGATGTTGGGCTGCGAAGCAAAGATTACAAAATAAGTGGGTGAGGGGTGGTGGGGTTGGCCTCTCACCCGTTCAATAGCCTTCCGGTATTCGCGAAAATATGTTATTTGAAAGGTGGAATATTTTAAAATATGATTTAAAATCGGTCTAGATTTTTATAGGTGATAGTGTGTGAATAATAGTTTTATTAGATTTGTAGTTTGTTTTTTTAGATTTTTGGCCTTCAAGTTTCTTAAATGTTTTCTTGGTTAGATATTACCTGCGATATATTCACATTGATTTATCGTGTATCTAAAGTTTTCTTGAATGATAATGTAATCGATATAATTAACTTTTAAATTGTGAGATTTTGATTGTGTGATCCGTGTGGTGCAGGACGTAAAGAATTGCACCATCCTATATCTTCTCATGGGTGTCGTAAAAGGCGACTCAGGGATTCACCAGAGGATGGGCAGCAGCGTTCTCTGAGTATTTACCAACCAACTGCGATCGCCAACCCGCCTGCCAAGCGTGGCGATTATGGCATATCCCCCCAAACATGATGCTTGGTGGAGGCCTATGTCCAGCAGAGGATGCCTTTTGACTGAAATTTTGATAATGATGATGAAATTGTGAGAAAGAAGACGATGTTATAAATTTTTGAATATTTGGAAATATCATGCAGGGAACATCAATCCTCCCAGTCAAACTTGGAAATTGAAAAGAAAAGAAATAAATAAAAATAGTTTATTGTCACAGTTAACGACGTGCAACATTTAAAACACAGTGATAAACACAAGCAGGCAACTTATAGGTGGGGTTACATAGAAAGTAAAAACAAAAGACACATAGGTAAAAAATTAAGAAAGGACAGTCGATACAAAATATAAGAAAAGTATAGTTGATCGCATGACAGTGGCAACACCCGAGTCTGAAAACCGCCCTTACTGCCTACGAAATAAAGGCGCCGCCAGAGCCAAACTGTTACCACTGACGTACGGTCGACCGCACCTAAAATTACATAATAAAAATAAAATATCTTCGTTAGTTCTCAAGACAAGGCCAATTGCACGCCGTAGCCGCGACAATGAGGTTCCCACTCAGCATGTTGCTGTGTAACAGATCAAGCCACTACACAGCGCTGATTTCCAGTGGGCCCCCCAAGTGTGACACAGACGGGAACCCAACATATACACGTCAGATAAAATAAAAATAAATACATTACACTAAATTCATATCATCTATACATATAATAAAATCGTAGAGATGAAAAAACTGCACATTGAATATTTTTTGATTAAAAATAAAGCTTTAGCTTGTATTTATACGATGACGCCAGAAATAAGTACCCTATCGAGGGATGCTTCCCACGCCGCCGGTCGCCGGTACATATAGGTCACAACTGTTACGTAAGTAACTTTTAAATATTAATTGGCTGTTTATTTTTTTGATCTATTGATTGATTGATCTAATTGCAGCATCTAGGATTGTTTTCAGTATATTTCAATGGATATGGAATAAAGCAACGTATTCATTAGATAATATCAACTAGCGATATATTTTTATCAAAGAGGCCGAAAATTTCGAAACTGTAGATAACTTCTCGTTAAAAATAACCCTTTTAAGCAAAACTTGCAGGGTGAGAACCATTGTTGTGGGCTCACGGCTTTTACCACAATATATTCGAGGGAAAACAGCCTTTCCCCATTTTACAAATATTTTAAGTCTCAGAGGGAATTCGCGTTACCGCCTATGGTATGGCGCGAGCTCCAAAAAATTGGATCAACAATTTCGGTACGGTAAAAAGGTTTCTGCACAGCTCATTGGAATATAAAATTGGCTTTTTGGCATAAACTGTTGTGAGCCAGTCGCGTTTAACTTGCGACTCACATTGGAAAAATTTCGGCCACAAAATTAAATTCTGGTGTTTTTTAAATTGCCTCCCTCCATACTCTTTGATATAAAACTATAATAATAAAGGCTGTACAATTGCCTCCACGTGTCCCTCTGATGACAGCAGAGGGCACAGTGGAGGAGCAGGGTGGGCCTGGTGTGCACTCTCCCTGCCACTGGGCAGACAGCCGGGGGACTATCCTTCCCTGCCCCCGTCGATCTCGTAACCCCAGGAGTGCCCGCTGAGTAGTGTTCTCGCGCCTCTTGGGACCGAGGGTCTTGGATTCACCGCCTGGACCGCGATGAAGAAAACCTCTATAAAAATTGCGGGAGGTGGGGCCTGCGAGCAGCAGACTCAGGGTAGTCTGCTACCCGACCAGCAGCTAGCGTAGCTGGCACAGTTCCATGTCCACCACCTAGGAGGGTGTGGCCGACGTTAGGTCGCACGGGGAGAAGAGGCTCCCCTGCTTGTGGCGGGCCGAGACCTGTCGGGGGTGGTTGTGTATTCACTCACGGGTTACCACGCCCCCGTCTAAGGTAGTTGAAGGAACACCGTGGTGGTTTTAGTCGGTAAGAGTCTGGCACTGGCTCCGCCTACCCCGGGCGGAGTGCTTCCATGAGGATTTCCCCACGGCAAAAAAAAAACTGTACAGTATAACAAAGCAATTAGTATCCAGGGTCGCCAGATATAGATGAAGATTTCTCAGGAAATTATTATAGAACGATTTGATTACGGTTTAACTTTGTCCGTTATTAAAATGATATTTCACTCGAAAACATTCATAATCTTCTGAGAAAACTTCATTTATATCTCTTTACCCTGGATACTAATTGCTTTGTTAGACTGTACCATCGCTAAGCTTCATGGAGGGAAAGTTCTTTAAATATTGGCAATATGAAATTGTACTTAAAGGAGACTTCATTTTATTTATTATTATTGTTTATAACGCATGTGAAGCGAAATCTAAAGATATAGTGGAAAGAAAATATCGCTCACGAGCAGGATTCGAACCTGCGACTCCTGGCTCAGTACGCCAGTGCTTAAGCCACTAAGCTAGTGTTCACGGTTTTTTAAATAATAAATTCTAGATTCACAGATTATTAAAAAAGATCTTGCCTGAGCTGGGAATCGAACTAACACAATCACAAAGAAGTACAATCCTATATTTCATTTTACCATCACTTTTTCTCTCATAATCTTAAGCTTCACGCCAACTTGGAATGCAAAAAAAAAATCGCTATAAATGAGTAAAAAAATTAATCTACAAACTGATTGACCAAGTTTGGATTAAACAGAGAACCTCAAAAATTATTTCTACTGTAAATTTTGGCAAACAGAAAATTTCGCCTGTGGGGAAATGCTTTTTTTTTTCACATTTTCCCACTGTTAGGCACCACGATGGTAATGTAGATAAAAATTATAAATAGCTTGGTTATTTTTGATATCTTTTTACGAAAGCCTGGCAGACGGAGTTATTTTTTTGACCCAATTTTCGGTAAATCGTCAGTGGTTTAATTCATTTTAGGAGTTACATTTTGCCATAATGATTTTTATTAAATGTTCCTTAGACAAAGACAGTGTTGGTTTTTATCTTCAATTATGTTGATAGAAAAATTTGTAAGATAAAATAAAAATACTTATTAAAGTACTACTGTATGTAGGCGTTCTGTACCAGGCAACTATAAAAAAAGAAAATAATTCGTTTGAAATCCAATTAAACTTTCACTACAACAAAAAAAAATATAAAGACAGTTGTTGGTTTTTTATCTTCAATTATGTTGATAGAAAAATTGATAAGATAAAATAAAAATATTTATTAATAGTACATTACGGTCGAGGACTGAAATGAAGCAATTTACGGCCGAGTAATATTGGAAGTACGAGGCGAAGCCGAGTACTTCCCAAGTGATTTTAAAAGGACGAGGCGCAAGCCGAGTCCTTTTTAACTAAACGAGGCCGTTAATTGCTATTTCGACCGAGACTTGTATAGTACTTTCTCTCATTTGCGAGGAAAAACAACACAAATTATTTCAACAGTATCTCATTTTCATTCACGCCAATTCGCGCGCGCGCGGTTCTAGTTATATTTTCAAAGTTTTGAAAAAAAAAATGCGCATTCAGCCTGTATAATGATAAATATTTTGTACCTAAAACACCTAATTTATGTAAGTGTGTACTTAAAAACCTCGGTAGCATAATTTAAAAAATAAAAAGTGTCCAGCAATTATTATTATTGTTCTGTTGGATATTACCGGCCTGTTATTTCGTTGCGTACGGAAAAGAGCCGATTGTTGTATTCTTTTTTTTGAATAATGAACCAATTTCCGAGCAAGTGGGAGAAAAGATTATTGTATGTAGGCGTTCTCTACCAGGCAACTTTAAAAAAATAAAAAATAAATCGTTTGAAATCGAATTAAACTTTCACTACATCAACAAAAATTGAGCAATTAACATTGAGTCCCTACTTTTATTAATTAAATAATAATAATAAAAAATTTTGGGACATTTGTTACACAGCACCGTCTAGTCCCAAACTAAGCAAAGCTTGTACTATGGGTACTACACAATCGATATAATACTTATATACTTTTATTTTTGTAAATACATACTTGGACCGACGAGAAGCTTGTCGAACTCGAGGAAGAATTGAGCAGGTTACGATGGGATATCGTAGGGTTATCTGAAGTCCGAAGAGAGGGGGAGGACACGATAATCCTCAAATCCGGTAACTTGCTCTATTTCCGGGAGGGCGATCAACTTTCCCAGGGCGGTGTCGGGTTTATCGTCCATAAGTCTCTTGTGAACAACATAGTGAAGATCGAGAGTGTTTCGACCAGGGTGGCGTACCTTATACTCAGAATAACCGAAAGGTATTCGTTGAAGGTTATACAGGTATACGCCCCGACCTCGAAACACTCCGACGATGAGGTGGAGACCATGTATGAGGATATCTCGAGAGCCATGCATGGCTCTAAAACTCACTTCACTGTTGTCATGGGAGACTTCAACGCGAAACTGGGCAAGCGCTACGATGATGAGCTGCGATTGGGGCAATTTGGGTATGGATATCGGAACCACCGGGGTCATCTACTGGCTGGCTTTATGGAGAAAGAGGGGCTCTATATGATGAACTCTTTCTTCAGAAAGCGTGAGCACAGGAAGTGGACCTGGTTGGGACCTAATGGTGTAACAAAAAATGAGATTGACTTCATTATGTCGACGAAGAAGCAAATATTCAATGATGTCTCTGTGATCAACGCGGTCAAAACCGGAAGCGATCACCATTTGGTAAGAGGCACATTGAATCTGAACATCAAGCTGGAAAGATCTCGACTGATGAAGTCTACGCTCCGACCAGCACCGATCCAAATCCAAAACGCCGAGAGCTTCCAGCTCGAACTTCAGAATCGTTTCGAATGCCTAGGGAGCTCAGTGGACGATTACAACGATGGATTTGTGGAAACTGTCCATACGGTCGGGTCTAGGATCTTTAGGACCCGTCGTACAATCAGAAACAAGAAGCTATCTGACCACACTCTCGAGCTCATGGCGGAAAGACGCGAGATGATTCTGCAGTCCTCAGATGATGCGACTAAGTACCGGCAGCTCAATAGACAGATCTCAAAGTCCTTGAAAAGTGACCTACGCCAATTTAATACCGAACGTATTAAAGACGCGATAGAGAAGAACAAGGGCTCCAAAGTCTTCGCAAGAGACCTGTCTATTGGGCAGAGCCAGCTTGCAAAACTGAGGACCGACGATGGCAGAGTCGTTTCCTCCAAGCCAGAGCTATTGAAGGAGGTCGAGAAGTTCTATGGACAGTTATACACGTCCACCCAGAAACCCGCTGTAAATCGGGCTAATGACCCAAGAGCTCGATTGACCCGACACTATACCGAAGATATCCCGGACGTCAGCCTGTACGAGATTAGGATGGCTCTAAAGCAGCTCAAAAACAACAAGGCACCGGGTGATGACGGAATTACGGCCGAACTCCTGAAGGCGGGTGGAAAACCGATCCTTAAGGCCCTTCAGAAGTTATTTGATTCCGTCATTCTCGAGGGGAGAACGCCACAGGCATGGAGCAGAGGTGTGGTGGTACTATTCTTCAAAAAGGGCGATCATGCTCTACTGAAGAATTATAGGCCCATCTCACTTCTGAGCCATGTCTACAAGCTGTTTTCGAGAGTCATTACGAACCGTCTTTCGCGCAGGTTTGACGACTTCCAGCCTCCCGAACAAGCCGGGTTCCGAAAAGGCTTTAGCACCGTAGACCACATACATACGCTGCGTCAGGTTATACAGAAGACCGAAGAGTATAACTTGCCTCTTTGTTTAGCGTTTGTGGACTACGAGAAAGCCTTCGATTCGATCGAGACTTGGGCGGTACTACAGTCTCTTCAACGGTGCCAGATTGACTATCGGTACATCGAAGTGTTAAAGTCTTTGTATGAAAACGCCACTATGTCAGTCCGATTACAGGACCAAGCCTCGAAACCTATCCTTCTGCAGCGAGGTGTGAGACAGGGAGATGTGATCTCTCCGAAACTCTTCACTGCTGCATTGGAGGATGTCTTCAAGGTTCTGGACTGGAATGGGCTAGGCATTAACATAAACGGCGAGTACATCACTCACCTTCGGTTTGCCGACGACATAGTAGTCATGGCTGAGACCATGGAGGACCTCGGTACAATGCTCGATGACCTCAGTAGAGCTTCCGATAGAGTGGGTCTTAAAATGAATATGGACAAGACAAAGGTTATGTCGAATTCCCATATAGCACCCATTCCCGTAAGCATCGGAGAATCTACACTCGAAGTTGTTGACGATTATGTATACCTAGGACATACTGTCCAGCTAGGTAAGTCCAACTTCGAGAAAGAGGTCAATCGTCGAATTCGACTCGGTTGGGCAGCGTTCGGGAAGCTACGCAATATCTTCTCGTCCAAAATACCGCAGTGTCTCAAGACGAAAGTCTTTGACCAGTGTGTGTTGCCAGTAATTACTTACGGTACTGAAACGTGGTCGCTCACAATGGGCCTGATAAGAAGGCTCAAAGTCACTCAAAGGGCAATGGAGAGGGCTATGCTCGGAGTGTCCCTGCGTGATCGAATCAGAAATGAGGAGATTCGCAGAAGAACGAAAGTAACCGACATAGCCCGAAGAATTGCCAAACTTAAGTGGCAGTGGGCGGGGCACATTGCTCGCAGAACGGATGGCCGATGGGGCAGAAAAGTTCTGGAGTGGCGACCGCGTACTGGAAGGCGCAGCGTGGGTAGGCCCCCCACAAGGTGGACCGACGACCTGGTGAAGGTCGCGGGAATCCGCTGGATACGGAAGGCACAGGACCGGTCGTTGTGGCGATGCTTGGGGGAGGCCTATGTCCAGCAGTGGACGTCTTTCGGCTGAAATGATGATGAATGATGATGATGAAATACATACTTATAATACATAACCACACCCACCATCACAAACACTTCATCACACAAATATTTGTGTCCTGTGGGAATCGAACCCACGACCTCGTGATCAGCAGTACAACACTCAAACCACTAGACCACATACGTCGTCAATTATTTGATGAATTAAGGAATATAATTTAGCTCCAAAGTACTAGATCAAAGTAAAAACTTTCCAGACTATTATGGACATAATGTACAGAGAATTTGTAAAATTAAATCAATAAACAAAAGGGTAGAATTATAAAAGTACCTACTACAAAATCCGAGCTCGCTTCGTTAGCTCTTTGAATATAACAAACTTTTTACCGTTAAACTAATAACAATTTGGGAATTTAAATTAACATACCTGTAAATAACAATACAGCGTAATAGTTGAACTGAGTACCTACGCGTATACTTATACCAGTCTAGTAAACCTGTTCCTAAGTATGGGGTACCTAATTATTAGATAAAATGGTAGTGGAAAATTGAGTAATAAAGATATTAAGGTGCAAGCATACAGCGGGCGGGACGGAACTAAGGCGGAGCGTCGGCCGAACGTGAATGTGGGTGGATCGCGCGCGGGACTGAATAGCGGCGGAATGAAAGCGCTAGAAGAAAACTTTCCGCTGTCTGTGTGACAACTAATATACATTCCTATATAATACAACGCCAGCTTATCAGTCGCGCAACGCCTAGCATTGTCTTTGCGACAGAGCGGCGGCGGATTGGTCACACCGTCAAAACGCTCAGCAAGACAGCGCTTTGTGCACTGTCTAATACAGTTCAGTACATTACAACACGACGAGACCCGCTGATGATACGTTTCAGTTCCGCTGGCTGTGTGTTTGCAGTTTTAACAACGATTTATAGTCATTTCTTAGAAGTTTTGACGATCTCTGTGGTCTAGTGGTTCGAGTGTCGGACTGCTGATCACGAGGTCGTGGGTTCGATTCCCACAGGACACACATATTTGTGTGATGAACATACGTGTTTGTGTTGGTCTGGGTGTTTCTCATGTATTATAAGTGTGTATTTACAAAAAAAAAAGGATATAAGTATTATATCCATTGTCTAGTACCCATAGTACAAGCTCTGCTTAGTTTGGGACTAGATGGTGTTGTGTAAAAATGCCCCAAAAAGTATATATTTTTTTTAGAATACCTGGATCGGCGAAGACTAAAATCATTATTTCATTGATTTACAAACATGAATATGTGACTGATATAGAATATTTCTAAGCTAAGACTCGCGTATTACACACGTAGAGGTCTTTGTAGATCTCCTCAAAACATCTTATCAACGTTCATCATTTACCTGCAACAAAAGAAAGTAACCGTTAACAAGACTGAAATCACATAAGTTTTCAGAAATCAATTTAATGATATGAAATTATACTAACTGCAGACACTGCAGTAAAGGAACCTACTATCACTAATCTAAGTTTTAATTAAAAAGTAAGGCAACATTTGGCGTGAATCATAAATCCAATTGCATAGACGAAGTGCTGCGAACAATCATATTGAAGCAAAAAAAAAAAACCTGCTCGTTCGTGTACAATCAACGCTCACGCACTCACCATGCACTTGAAGGATATTTGCTTTGCGATACTAACTGGACCATGCCGCGAGATGTGTACTGAGAGGGGTGAGCACGGTTTGAGGTGCATGTGTTTTTTATTTCCACAATTTATATATTTATATTTTACTAGTGATTTAGGTAACCGCCTATTTAGTATTGCGGTTGTTATGGGCAAAAGTGACGGCGGGCCTTTAGTTCGTTTTGCCATCTTATGCCATAAAAATCCCTTATCACTACAAATCCCATCAACCCAATTTCGTCCATTTCATAACCAGTTATTAACGGACAGTTATTAATAGTAGCACGAATCAATACTTTGGGATCATACATCACCCTATTGTCTCTTTGTGTTGACAGGTGTGCGTCAATCAATCAAACGCTGCATTATCTCTGTCTAACAGATCAAAAAAATAAGGCTTTTGGCTTCATTTCTAAAATGAAGCCAAAAGCCTTATTTTTTTGAGGCTGCATCTTTGGCAGAGTGATTTAAGGGATAACATGTTTTTCATGCAATTTAGTAATTTGCAATTCATGTTTACATAAAAACTTATAAAATGTAACTTAAAGCACACCTTACAACCAACAGAAGGATCCGTTTGGGCTGGGCAGCATTTGGCAAACTTCGCCGAGTCTTCTCGTCGCCTATACCGCAAAGTTTGAAGACAAAGGTCTTCAACCAGTGCTTCCTGCCTGTCATGACTTACGGTGCCGAGACGTGGACACTGAGAGTTGGGCTAGTCCACAAGTTCAAATTCTATTAGTCTAGTCAAGAGCTATGGAGCGAGCTATGCTTGGAGTTTCTTTGAAGGATAAAATCCGTAACGAGATTATCCGGAGAAGAACTGGAGTGACCGACATAGCTTGTAGGATCAGTAAGCTGAAGTGGCAGTGGGCTGGCCATGTCTGTCGAAAGACCGATGGCCGCTGGAGCAGACGAGTACTTGAGTGGATACCGCGAATCGGCAAACGCAGCGTAGGGCGCCCTAATACTAAAAACAAAAAAAAAGTCTAAAACCAAAGGGGGTCCCCATACAAGAAACCTTCAAAAAACATGAATTTTTTCATCGTTTTTGTTCCTGCTCTATTTTCAAAACGGTAATACCTATATACCAGCGTCAAACTTGGTTAGATTATAGTGCATATTATGTAGATTAGCAACAAATATTAAAAATAAGACAAACATAGACATATGTGGTGGTACCTGCGTAAGAAAGACATGCAAAAATTCATATTTCGCGCACTGTACGTTGATGTCTTTTGATAAACTCTCGTAAATTAAATCAGTTTTTATGGGGTATCAGGTCGTTGAGCGGTACGGAACCCTTACTTCGTGAGTCCGACTCGCACTTGGCCGATTTTTCTATTACATATTACGAACCCTTTTTTTGAAGAAATTTGAGTCTCTTGTTTCTTTTATAGCCATAGGTAGTTTATCAAATATTTTTGGGGCCATGCAAAATACAGTACAATTAAAGTACAACACAATTTAAGAACTAGATCTAAGTCTAAATCAATATTTTGATTACATCACGATTGGAGTTTACAAACTAAAATTCCCTAAAATCATAATTTATTCGTTCTGTTACCGAAAATTCTGGTCAACGAGAAAAAGTTAAATTAATCACTCTTTTATTCAAACATTCAAAGGCTAAATTACTACGACCCAACTTCGGTATAACGTGGACCACATCACAGATTTAATTTTCATAACCTCTTTATAATTCTAAATTCATCCATAAATTAACTGAAAACAAACTGGACCGCAAAACATTGGCGTCTGCCCAAACTGGCCCTGAAAAACTCCATCTGAATTTCAAATGAAAGACGTCCACGTTACCGAAATGTTATTTCACCGCTCACATTTTAGGATAAAACAAGCAAGAATCACCTTTATGTCCAGACCGTTAGAGTTCACGTAAAGTGTGTGTTTATGCTAGTAATTGGCTAAACGCTCGGATGGACTACATTTTCATTTTCTGTGGATAGAATTGTGTAGCTACGCTATTACGTGATAGGACAACGGTTGTGCAACTCTGCGACAGTCGTAGTAGATTTATAGCGATTGAGATTCCAAAAAGTGTGTTTTTAGTGCAGGTAGTAATATGCATGTGATTCTAATGTGACAATTTGTTTCTACTATGAACCAAACTGTCAGAACAGATAGCCGATGGGGCAGTAAAGTTCTGGAGTGGCGACCACGTACTGGAAGGCGCAGCGTGGGTAGGCCCCACAAGGTTGACCGACGACCTGGTGAAGGTCGCGGGAATCCGCTGGATGCGGAAGGCATAGGACCAGTCATTGTGGCGATGCTTGGGGGATGCCTATGTCCAGCAACGGACGTCTTTCGGCTGAAATGATGATGATGATGATGATGAACCAAACTTGCAAAGGAAAGCACGATATTTTGTGGACATCCATTTTTGGTTCCGTCTTAGAGCTAAGTAAAGAAATATCCAAGTAACAAAAAGCCGTTTAAAGGCAAAAGTATAAGCCGTTATACATCTCCAAGCCTTACAAAAGATGTTTAATGTCATAAGCAAAGTATTAATAGGACAACGGATGTGCAACTCTGCGACAGTCACAGTAGATTTATAGCGATTGAGATTCCAAAAAGTCTTTTTAGTGCAGGTAGAAATATGCATGTGATTCTAATGTGACAATTTGTTTCTAGTTTGAACCAAACTTGCAAAGGAAGAGCACGATATTGTGTGGACCTCCAGTTTTAGTTCCGTCTTAGAGCTGAGTAAGGAAATACCAAAGTAACACAAATCCGTTTAAAGGCATAAGTAAATGCTATATACATCTCCAAGCCTTACAAAAGATGTTTAATGTCATAAGCCTTTGCTTATTAAAATTACTAATGATTATTAAAGTTGTACCTGTATACAATTTTAAATACCTACTGAGAAAATCAATCATCATCATCATATCATCATCATCATCATCCTCCGCGCCTTTTCTCAACTATGTTGTGATCGGCTTCTTGTCTAACCAGATGCGGCTGAACATCAGTATTTTACACGGAGCGACTGCCATCAGACCCCGCAACCCTGTTACTGGGTAATACTGACATTCGGAGGTTAGACCAGCTATCAGACTTTCAGGCTTCGATTGCAGGCATGATTCGAACCTGCGACTCCTGGCTCAGTACGCCAGTTCACTGCTCGTGGTATCGAAATTAACTTCCACTATTGCACGTCTTTGAGTGACGTCTTAGCGATATCCTATTAAGAAACACTGTTTCTTGTACTGTTGTTTGGCGTACTGAGCCAGGAGTCGCAGGTTCGAATCCTCAATCAACCCAGCCTATCGCAGTCCACTGCTGGACATAGGCCTCTCCCAAGTTGCGCCACAACACTCGGTCCTCTGCCTTCCGCATCCAGTCCCCCCCAGCCACGTTCTTTAGGTCGTCGGTCCACCTGGCAGGGGGGCGCCCTACGCTGCGTTTGCCGATTCGCGGTCTCCACTCAAGAACTCGTCTGCTCCAACGGCCATCGGTCCTTCGCACATACACATGGCCAGCCCACTGCCACTTCAGCTTACTGATCCTACAAGCTATGTCGGTCACTCCGGTTTTTCTCCGGATAATCTCGTTACGGATTTTATCCTTCAAAGAAACTCCAAGCATAGCTCGCTCCATAGCTCGCTGAGCGACTTTGAATTTGTGGACTAGCCCAACTGTCAGTGTCCACGTCTCGGCACCGTAAGTTATGACTGGCAGGACGCACTGGTTGAAGACCTTTGTCTTCAAACTTTGAACTTTTTGGTTCGAATCCTGCTCGTAAGCAATTTTTTCCTTCCACAATTTAAATCGTTAGATAAATATGTATTTCAGTTTTATAATTAATAATTGATATTATACATTGTAGTAATCTGGATTCAAGCCCTTAGACACCGCGTTTCGTTTAGAAAAAATAAATAAGTTAAAAATACCATATTTATTATTTCTATCTGCTGGCAACCCCGGTATGAATAAATAAAATAACTCAAAATTAAACACGTAATTCATGCTTATAAGCACAACTATATTCTGAGATCACAACATGGTATTTCAACAGAGTAGGCTAATCGGCCTAGACACGACCGAATTCACACGAGACCCAACAGCCTAAGTTGGATTGTTACATAAATAATAATGTTGGGTTTCTCAGACATGTTGACCTCGGTACATCTGAAGCTGTACGGGCGACCATACGTCGGTGGTAACACTTTGACATTAGCAGTATCTTTATTTCGTAAGCAGTAAGGGTGGTTTTCGAATTGAAGTGTTACCAGTCATGCAGTCGACTGTACTAGCCGTCTTACAGTGTAATGTTTTGCGAACATAGGTATTTCTTACAACAGCCAAGGAAGCCTTTGTTTTGTTTACTTAAATTTAATGGAACAAATATGTACATCGGACTTAATGCCTCCGGCATTCATTCCCAGTCGACCTTAGGGTGATGCAGAGATCAAAAAACAGTTTTGCGATTACGAGTCCACAAAAATAATAATAAAAATGAATCATTTAATGTAATGTAATTTAATGTATGTGGGTAGGTATTTTGGAATACGTAAGTACTTACATAAAAATATATTAAAGATATCCACCAATGATAGATATACATCAATGCCCAAAGAACAATCGATTAGTGTCCGCTATCCATTATTTATTATATAACCAGCTAAATTAACACATAGCTTTGTATTGCTTTAATAGAAACTTGAAATGTTTGTAGGCAATAGATATTAATATTTCATTTTAATTTCAGCTCGATATCTTTAGTCGTTCTTGTACAAAACGAGAATTGATAGTCAGACGGACAGACAGTCAGACAGACTGGACTGGATGGATAATAAAGTGATCCTATATGAGTACATTTTTTTCAAGGTATCGAACCCTATAAAGTACGTCAGTAAAAAACCTTTTTGTTTTATTTAGATAATTTGAATTTATTATTTTTTGTGTCAGAATAATATTTTGTTTAATAAATATAGGTATTGTTTTATGTATCCAATAAGGCTTCAGTTTCCTTTAAACCAGATTATGAGACATGCCTATCATTTTTGTTAATACATTTCTTATTATAAAGTAGAACCACAGAAATATAGAATGGAAAAGTGGGCAGGGCGCGCGTGCCAACACTCTGCACCATAGTGCAGGGCATTTCAAAGTATTTCTCAGTACGCCTTATATTTTGTTTCTGTAAATACTGTAACAAAAACCTGCAAAAATGCCTTATTTCTAACTGCAGAAACAAAAGCTGTAAAGTACATTTGATTAAAGTTAATTTTTAAAAAATAATGACGTCAATATGTAAGGCGTAGTTTGTTCGAAAGTTGCCAGGCATGCATCGCAAGTACAATTGTGATTACAACCATTCTATCTCTATATATTTCTGTGAGTAGAACATACTTGAAACTATATTTTACTACTTTTTACACATAGAGAATAAAATCTCCCATTAGTCCTACCGTAGAACTGTGTAGAAGAAGTGGGAATGTTGTCATTGTAACTAGTTTTATTTTTGTATTAATTTAATCAGTCAATATTACATAAATCAGTAAAAAGACATGCCGCGCCGATCCCAAATAAATTGGAATAAGGGCAGGAGGATGATGATGAGTATGCAATTTTTTATTGTAGTCATTGTATGTGTTTTTAAAATATTTATGTTTCATTGTAATGTGTCCGGCGCACCCTGGGCAGTCAGCCCCGCTACCAACCTGCTGACTGGCTAATCTTTATCCCACGGCATGAGCTATTATCATTATGTAGCTCATGTCGACACGATAGAAGAAGAAGATTGTAATGTGTGTAATTATATATCTATGGATTTTCGGATCTGAATTAAATAAATAAATAAAGAGTCCCACACAAAATCCTTTTTGTCAGTCACTAGACCAAAAAATATTACTGATTTTGTTGCAAGTTAGGTAGGTCCTGATAACAAGCGGTCACCACTCACGATTATGCTAAATAAACTGCTACGATGGCCACAACGACACACTGCGCAAGCTTTTAGATAATTAAATCAACAAAAACCATGTCTGTTTCTTGTATTAATAAAGCTAACGTTAACAACTTTTACACGTAAATAGACTTTAGTAGGAGACGCTATTTCTCGTCTTCCTGTTTGAATTAACTATT
Organism: Asteroscopus sphinx; assembly: GCA_949699075.1. Lineage (NCBI taxonomy): Eukaryota > Metazoa > Arthropoda > Insecta > Lepidoptera > Noctuidae > Asteroscopus > Asteroscopus sphinx. Next base: position 3,336,012 of record OX453006.1, read on the forward strand.
AATTGACACATTTCTCTCAAATAAATAAATTATATAGTTGGAATACTGTGTAACTGGTGTTGTGTGTATCTTTTACAAACAAAACTTATTTTTGTTGACTCTTGATTGTACACCAGAGTTCAAAGACTGGCCGAAAAGTGCTATTGAGAAAAAGTTTTTACTTTAATTGTTTATAACTTGTTTTACTGAAAATTTATAATTTTAGGTATTTGTTGTTCAAGTACAGGATATTACTGAAATCATCTTTAGTAAAAAAAAAACAAGGTGGAGTCGTTTTTCAGTTAGACCCCGGGACAAAATAAATCTAAAAACAGTGACTTTACATGTCCACCGAATTGTTTAACTTATCATTAATCTTAGTCTATCATTAACTTACAATTATAATTTTTAACCCGTCTCATAACTGAGAAGACGTCCATGCCCAGCAATGGAACAGTAATGTGCTGATTAAGATAATTTCATTTGTGATACCATTAATCATTTATATGATACCTCAGACCAAAATGATAAGATAGACGAAGCGCTTAGAACTAGCAAATGAAGACAGAAAAAGAATGCAAAATTGAAAAGGAGTACCAACTATTCCGCCCACAGTGTTTGCGAGCCGCAGTCGGGACCGTCAATCTTATTGTTTTAGTTTAAGTATTAGTCGTACGCTCCAGGGGGTTTACTCCCGTTCGACGATATTCGATAAATCGTACGATTCATCGCACAATTTGCTACTCCGGTCAACCATCGTTCCCTTATCGCATGCAATGATCGTGTTTTGACGTTTGTTTTTCTCATCTCCGGTAAATTGTATACGACTATGAACCGTAGTCTTTCTTAATTGTGCCTTTTTTATGTGCCTATCTTTATTATGTAAGTATCAGTCGGAACGAAAGTTCGTACTTCGTTTGTCGTTCGTAAAACGCGAGTAGACCTACTGATGGCAGCTCGCGAACACTGTGAGCTTAATAGTAGGTACTCCTTTGCCATTTTGTATTCCATTTTCTAGCTTAATTCGCTAGTTCTACGAGCTCCGTCTATCTTATTATTTTGGTTTGAGGATGATACGGCTAGAAAGTCAACTACCTCATCGAGTAAAGACAATGTTATTGATTCTGACTCCGTCATTTTACAGCAAGTACAAGAAATAAATAAAAAACTTGAAGATCAAACGTAGGTAGTAACATATACTCGTGGTCGTGACACACGAGACTGGCAAAATTAACCATTCAACGTCACACCAATTTTGAATTTTAACAAACCCATTTATATGCATGAGGTGTAGCATTTTCATCGAATCCGTTCGTCGCCTTATCCTTTATTTATTTTCATGGAAATTCATGAATCTTCTCCCATCTTATGAGTTATAAACGGTTTTATGTTTGTTCGGAGTCTGCGTTGATGTACTGCGGGAAGCGAGTGAAAATGATCTCTCGTCATCTGGAGTACTGCACTGGCTTGATAGCTGCCCGTATGGAGTGTCGTATCTCTTTCAGCAGGTTATGTGATGTTGAATTTATCACTTGCATCGTTGATGAAGAAAATTTTATAGGGAATTTAGCTGGTAGTAAATTCTAATCGTTTTTAACCTCATGAGCGTTTACTTTTTTACTGTCACTGAGACGGTTTGATAAGTCAAATAGAATGTATTTTAGAATTGAGCGTAATACGTAGTGTTTAATTTTCAAGTTTTGAAAATTGATTAGGTCTACCTGCGAGAAGGTATTAGGATTACCTGCTTCAAGGATCATGCCCGATTTTAATAAATACAAATGGTCTAAAAATCTCTTAAAATGTAAATTAAGCGAATAACCACTATGAACAAAGCGAATTCTGTCAATAGGCGAACAAAACGTTAAGACGTAGAAGATAATGAAATCATCCAAATAAATCAATATCATATCCTCATTTTCTCACTTATTTCTTCTCAAGATTCGTAATATCACGCCTAAGGCATCATTTCTACTGTTAATAATCGTATTATTGGACCCATCAAATTTTATGTTTACTTTTATCGTTTGAATCGATCGGATTTGGGGACCATCTCCACTTGTGCCATTATATCGTAGTATTTGTTATACGTATTAAGATTTTGGTGCTGATATTGTGGGAGGTATTGAATAACAAATATCTTAATTGGCCTATGTCGAGCTTTCATCAAATCGTGTTCTTCGACCTTATTGATGTAGAATACCGTTAGCTATTGTAAGGTTTAGAGCCATTTTCTATAAACTTAACTTTTATGTTTTTTTTATTATTATTTAAGGTTTCTTTGATATTTTGCTCTTGTTGTTTTAAGATCTGTTATTATGCTAGTTAAACCACTAATCCAATTTAATGTTGTTCTTAAGCAATTTAAACTTTCAGAATTTGTTCAAGAACGTCACAGAATATCAAAATAAGGAGGCACAGCGAATTAGGAATTAGGTCAAATGAACCAGGTCAAATTATCGCAGACATGTTTGAACGACGTAAATGATGATATAAAATTAAATATTTACACACCTTTGATAATTAAGTATCTGTATATCTGTACATAATACTAGCATTAATAAGCGGAAGGTCTTGCTGAATCCATGTTTAGGGTTACATAGTTAAAGGGTGCTAATATTCTATTACTAAACATACGCCACCTGTCCGTTCGTCTGTCCGTCTGTCTGTCACAGGGCTATTATTTTTTAAACCGTATCTAACTAAATACAAAAACCGTAAATACAAAAAATACGCTCTCAAGCATCAAAATATAAAAGAGATCGTTGCTCTCAAGAGACATAGTTTTAAATACATTCTTACAGCACAACAAATTTTGACACCTTGCATTCATCAAATATCAGTAGACGAGAGAGTGAACAAAAAACTCAACCTTTGTTTTCTGCGAATAAAAAGTATGACTTCAGTACCATTGGCATTGAGATGAAACTCTCTTAAGTTTTCGTGCCAGACACTCTGGGCATCTCTTTAAAGTCTCTTGAATAAGATAAGAATAATGCTTCAATGTAACTATACGTACTCTGATGTTTTTTCTTAAATGTTTTTGTAAATTAAATTAAAAAAATTAAAATGTCTAAATTATCTGGCTGTGAAGTTTTTCTTGCTGCTCTTTCATTGACCCTGAGAAAACATGATACAAATAAGGCACTTGTTAGTCAGTTTTGTAACTTCAATAAAATCGACGCTGGCATGCCCAATACGTACACGCTTTGATTAGAGCAGTTGGCATAGCTAATGTAGCTTGTGATTATGCTAAAGCGATATCAAGAGTATTTTGGATGATGTTCGATACTCGATATAATGGGAGAACTCGTGGGGTAATTGTATATTAACACTCACAATAGACTGCAGTGTTAGCTGGGGGGGGACTGGATGCGGAAAGCAGAGGGCTGAGTTTTGTGGCGCAACTTGGGAGAGAACTATGTCCAGCAGTGGACTGTGATAGGCTGAGTTGATGACTCACAATGACAATGACAGTTTTCATTTTGATACTATAGCAATATTCATTTTTGCTGATTGATAAGACAGATTATCAGAACATACGGAACATTGACGTCAACATGATTGTGTTTGCGAGTGAGTTACACAATCGGCAGCTGGTAGGAATATTTCAGATTTGCTGTTAATAAATAAATCTTTTAAAAATAGCTTGCTCACTACGTCACAAAACGTGTAAATTCCGCATCACACAAAATATAATTGAGGCCTAACCAACAAGTTATTATTATAAGCCAGTAATTTCCCACTGCAGGGCAAATACCTCCCTACTCTCCTTCCACTTCTCCTTGTATGTTGCTAAAAGATTCCAGTATTTTTGGAAGGAGTCCAGCTCCTCCCGCCATCCCCATATGGGCCTGCCGCGTTGACGTCTGCCATCTAAAGGGACGCATTGAGTTGTCAGTCTGGCCCAGTGGTCGTCTGACAGGCGGCAGATATGTCCAGACCAATTCCACTATAGAGTGGCAGTCTTCCGGTTGACGTCACCTATTTTTGTTCTGGAAGGGATCATTTTGTTCTTTATCCGGTATATAACTAAAGAGTAGTAAACAACAAAACTGCTACATAAAACACAAGCCAAGCACATAACTAATTTAACGCCCATAATGACACACGAGATATTCTCGACGTTCAACACCATAGTAACAGTTTGCCACTTGAGGCTGCCATCTCTTTTTGCACGGTTATTACACATGACACGCTACGCTTAGCGTATGTCCCGAGCTGCCACCCTCTAATTTTATTTAGCATATGAAATTTTATCTCTAACACATCAAAGGGACTTTGAAGTCTGAGGAACTTTGAAATTTTGTCTCGTCTCCTGAGTTGATTGTTTCTCGCGTAATTTTTTTGGATTGAAGGACTTTTAGTTCGAAATTAACGTTTTAATGAGGCAATGTTTTGGGAGTATTTTTAATCCTCTGGGTGTTTAAGGTTAACTTTTAGTGCTTGTTTTACGAAGGGTAACATTTTTTATTTTAAATCCATGTTTTTTACAGGTACATTTTTTATGAATTGAAATTGTTTTTGTATCATCCGCCTGTCTTATTAATATCGACATCAGTGTTTTATCATCGATATAAAATCTTTATTATATTACTATCACATCATCATCATCATCATCTACGCCTAAGAGTATTTAGTAATCGTTGGTCAACAGCAAGGATTATCTTAAATAATATTTTTACCTTAATTAGATTAAGTCACAATATGTCAAGCAAGAGATGGTACCATATTATCAGAATCTGGTTTCTGTTTCCACAATTGTCATTACAGTTTTTTATACTAGCTGCATCATTAGTAACAAAGTCATGACTAATAATAAAATCATCACGTTTCTTTTCATCATTAATACCTATTACAATCCATTATCATATTACTCTTCCATCTTGTCTACCCTTTCATACGATTTTAATTTCAATATAATCATACGCGTGTTAAGCTATACCCACGAACATCCACTCATATTTCATATCCCAGCATATTTCCATTAAGAATTTCATTTAGAATATTACAAGAGGTTGTTTGGGGGACGACGACCTGGCACCGTTGGCCCCGACAAACTAAGTTTTTATTTACATGAAGGATGATAATAAAACCTTACACTGAATCACAATGAGAGTTCATTTTCATTTTACAAAATTGTTTTCGAGATTATCTCCTTTGCTGGTGTGCTTTTAGCACTATCGTGTTACGAGTGTGTGAGATGCAGCGAAATGATAAATTGAATTTTTCTTTTCTCCGACAGAAAAAAAAATGTATCAGTTTTTCAACATCTTGAGCAACAACAAGTCGTAAAACTCGTCTGAACGAAAGGGTTGCTGTTGTAGATAGGCAATGAGTTGCAAATATGTCGTTTGTAGATAAATTTATCGTCTTTTGACATGTCATGTTTATGCAGTTCCATGTAGCGAAATGATAGCATTTTTTTTTGTATTAGTTTTTAAATCTTGAGATGGCAGTTTATACGTTCTTCTAAATTAATTTTGGATTATACTTACAGAAAGAAAAAAAGGCAGTCATAGGGACTGCCGACAGAAGCGAAAACTTAAAACTTTGGAATGACTGTGTTTTAAAGATACAAATTGTAGGAAGAAAAAAATCTGTCATGAGCAAGATTCGAACCTGCGACTCCTGGCTCAGTAAGCCAGTGCTTTAGCCACTAAGCTACAGTCGACACTGCTCATGGTGTATAAATTGTGAAGTATAATTTTAACAAATTAACAATAAAATGTTTATCAGTTTATCTGTATCGAATTTAACTTCCACTTACTACGTCTTTGGGTGACGTCAACGACACCTTATTAAGAAACAGTGTACGTTTGTGGTTGTTTTTTTTGAAATTATGTAATTAATTATAGTATGAATCGAAATTATTATTAGTCTAGTTTTGCTCAACGTAGCTAAACAAGCTTTCACTTCAAAAATCTGTCACTTAAGCATGTCGCATATCGGTGACGTAGGGTTACGCGAACTCAAGTTTTGCCTGTACCAAAAATCGCTCAACGTGGCTATAGAAGTTTTCACTTCAAAAATAAACATATATTTTGTTATAATGATTCAGACTTAACAAACACATACATACATACATATTATCATGCCTGTTTTCCGTTGGAGTAGACAGATACTATGGATTTCCACCTGCTACGATCCTGACACACCTCTTTCGCTTCATCTACGTCCATTAACCTCGTCATGCATGCTCGTCGGTTTAGAGTACTCTTAACCTGATCTTTATTGAGAACAAACAAAAACAATTATTATAAAACTGCCTCGTTGGTCTAGTGGTCGCAGGCGCGACTGCTGAGCGTGGGGTCCTGGGTTCGATTCCCGAGTCGGGCAAAGTGTTATTGGGTTTTTTCATTAGGAAATTCTCAGTAGCAGCCCGGGGTATGGATTAGTGCCCGGTTAATGGCAATAGGCACGCCCCCTATTACATGGGACTATAACATAACTGGAGAAATGTGGGTGTACTATACACCTCTGCCTACCCCTTCGGGGAAATACAGGCATGATGTTATGTTATGTTGTTATGTTATTATAAAACTCGCACAAGGTGAAAAAGAGCAAAAGGTCCCAAAATATTTATTGAAAACAAAATAGCTCATATCTCAGCATACGCTGCCACAGTACCTATCTAAACGTGGGCAATGACAATGCATCCAACAGTACAAATGGCGTGGCTGCATTCCAAAAACTGTCCATAAATGTTGAAAACGTATGTTATTTTTAGAACAAGTCAATATTTTTTGCATGAAGTCATTAAAACGGCGTCGAAATGGATGCATCGGTTTACACCTTTATAGTACTATTTGTAGCAGCGTTGTAACTACTTACGATAACCATTGAGCACCCTGGGTTGCGGTTGCTCTATGAAGATAGTATAGTATAGTATAATGGGCTGGTTTCCGCAACCCCACGTCCAAGCGTGTATTTTGCGTACCGTCCTCTCAAACATAACAAATAACAAATTAGCGACCCACAATGATTTTGCAACATCAAGTCGACAGCGAACAAGTGCTTGTCTATTTCGTAAATTTTTCACCTTTTAACATTAAACAAGTAGAACTACGAATCCCAGTGGAATAAAAAAAAAAGAGAGAACTAAATTGGCATTCAACTGCAACGCGCGCATTCCCCAAGTGGACAGAGCTATCAGAATTTCCGATGAGTACGTCTGTTACAGCAACGTTCGATTCCCGTTTTGTTATCGCTCCCTAAACGTGGGGAGGTTTCAGTTCCCGATACCCTTTTCACTCCTTCGTATGTGAGTTTACATTCTTTCAGTCTTTATCGACTACGTTTTGAATTCAAGAAAATGGTTGCCGTATTTGCTGACGGGGAATTGAGTTTAAACAGGAATGCTTTTAAACTTGTTGTGCGTTTTTGTTATGATCTAAAAATAGTGGGAAATGGAAGGAAGTGTAGAATTAGATTATAGAATTAACTGGCAGAATTAATTAAATGTGATGCTTGTGAGCACCAGGCAATTATTGTGAGTAACCAAGCCTTGTTGTGCGAAGGCAAATTGAATGTTATTTATTTATTTATATATGCTTTATTGTACACTTTAAAATACATTACATTCAATATGCATTTAAACTATTGTACAAATGGCGGCCTTATCGCGATCACGATTTCTTCCAGGCATCCTTAGGATGGACAAGAATGAACTGGACAGAAAAGGGGTTGTCGGAGGTGAAAATTAGATACATACTTTACTAATAAAATACTATACTAACACTATAAAATAAAAAAAACGAATAAAAAATAAAAAACGAACGATATAAAAAAACTATATATCTCTCTCAATACTATTTCAATGAGAACAATGGAATGGCGGCGTGGCGCGCGTACATCTGCCGGCGCTGTGTCGTGGCCAGACGTCGCGCACGTCTCGTTCCCCGCGTCCCGCACTACCCCCTCCGTTCTCCTCGCCCGATCACAGTTTTCGTAACGCTCTCGCCACCTTACTCCTAAAGTCAAGCGTGCGTAAAGAAGTTTTACTTCAAAAAACAAACACAAATACTGGTTATTCATAAAAATGTTTGTCTTGACAAATGCAATTTCTCTGCTCGTTCTTGTCAACTAGTTTGAAAAGCTAAAACAATATTGCATGCTTAGAAGTAAACTGATATATTATCATAAAATTAAACTGAATAAATTTATATTAATAATAAACCTTTACTATGGACAAGTTACATAACCTTTTATAGTATAGGATGGTGAAACAAGCTAAAGGCCCGATGATGGTGCAGTTACCTTTGCCCATAACAAGTACAATATCATCTAGTCATTTTCCTGAATGGTTCTGTAAGTAGCGTTCGCCAAACTGAGACATGAAGATGAAAAGTCTCATGTGATTGTAATTTCACCGGTACGGAAAATAGAAGTCTGTAAGGTACGTTTGACTCTCGTACAGCAATCGTGCTTGTGTGGGGAGGTTTCGGTTTTCAATCCCTTTCCTCTCACAAGCACTGCGAACGGCATTCTTAAAACTACATTGTTACAGTCTCCATAGAGAAACGTTTTTGATTTTACAAATTCGCCTGTACATTTGCTGAAAAGCTAGGTACTTTGAACGTAAGAATACGAAGATATTTTGTTTTCAAGGAATATTTAAGGCCAGGTAATTTTTATATTCTCTCAAGATCTCAGTGAATTTTTATCACAACCTTAAAAACTGGAGAACACCGATATCATAAGGTTTTAACAATAATATATAGAATAATAGTCATTCCCTATATGTATTGTCTACGGCTTAAGCCGTGGCCGTTTTTTGCACGTTTTCTATTAACTACAGCGAACTATAATTAACAGTGTTAATAGTTTCTGATTAACACGTACACCAAGTAGTACAATTTTCAGATAGTTTGTCGTTTTAAGTTACTATTTTTAATATTAATATAAAAACCAATTTATTTATTTTTGTAATCGTCTTCTACGCATGATGTGTTCACTGCCACAGGGTGGACACCTGTTATGTATTTTAATCCTAGCCTTGTTTTATCTGTCACACCCAACTTGTGAACCAAATAAAAAAAATAAAAAAAAACAAATAATTAAATCACAGTACCTGTACTTCAAGTGTTAAAAACAAAATTTCGATAAATGATGTATTCAGTGAGTAAGAATTTGCATTTAAACTAAGTTGTTTCGCTTATTGGCTCCACACTGGAATAGGCCTTAGTAAACACGCTAATGCAACGCGACCTACCCGCGCCGATCATTCACAACTCCACTGCTCTTTATGTAAAACTACCTACTTCTGTTTTGTTTTGGTAGGCCAAAAGTATTAATAAGTATCAATGTTATGTTTTCAAGCAAAGTCATCGCAATGCATACCTACATTATTTTTTGAGCGAGGACGCTCCCAAAACGTAATTCCCACTCGCACTCCCCTTAAACACCGCAACTGCGGGCCGCTCTCGTCAATTTTATGCGAGTTGCAATAGAACTCATTTTCGAAAAAATCATTCTCGCGTGTTTTACCACGGAAGTAAATGTCGTAAATCTCAAAACAGTTTTCTTTTTATTACAAGAATACTAAACAATCTATACAAATTTCCTCTAGCTAGTATTTAATAAACTTTATTATCTTCCTATTTGCGTATATTTTATATAGCTAAGTTAAATAATAAAGGATAAATATTCGAATAATCTCTAAAAATGCATGATTTTCAAAAATAAAAGTATCTAACAAAAATCAACTAATTATGTATCTGTCTAGTCAAACGATGGACAAAGGTTCACAACAACATGTATCTAAATTTGACATTCATCAAGCATGTGTTCGACTCAGCATATGTTTAGTCACCTCATTTTGGGAGCCTAGCCTTAATGGCATATTGTTTACTTTCATTTTAAGTTTTTATGTTTTCTCTGTAAGTGAATTTGTAATTCTTTTGAGAAAAATAAAGATCTTTAACCGTAATAATTGTTTTACTGATGGGGGCGCCACTTGGGTGCTATATGCCCCCACGGTTGAATTACTGTAGTAAGTATCAAAGCTAGTTGTAGTAGCGATGGGTAAAGAACTGTTTTGATCTAAGACATGACCAAAAACCCTGGTAAATAATCTCAAACAGATCTAATAATTTCTTAGGTTTTCGCGATCACTACACATTATATAATATAAAACACAATATAAAACAAGTTTAACCGGATTACATCGCGTACATTATTTAAATTGGTTTTCCTGACGTTTCGAAAGCTTTGCAGCGTTCGTGGTCGCAGGAAGACTAAGATGACAAGCGTCGTACAATTTTTATTAATTAAAATCGTTTCGATGCACGCAGTAATCACTCACAATGTCATTATCTTTTACAGTGTTGCGTGCTGTTTGGGACGTGATTATTTTTAGAAATGGGTTCCAAACAGATGGTAGCAAACAACCAAACAACTCTAACAAACAAAACCGAACAGAAAAGCTATCCATTAAATCAACACCGCTAATTATAGATCATATCAGCAAACATTAGCAGGAAATACATTCATATGCGTGCCATTAAAGTGGGCGCGGGCAGAACAATCAAAGGTAAATAAACAAAAGAAATATGTAGGACGGAATGAACATGGCTGCGGCAGCGGTGCTCCCGACAACTGAATGTACGGGACATGCTTGTGGATAGGGCTGCTGCGATGAGTCTTTTGAATATATTATCAAAATTATAAATTATATGGGTAGCTAATGACTGCGTTAATCCTGAGTTCCTTTGCTTCTTCTCTCATATTGGCACAATTTATCAATTCAGTCTATCGCAGTCTACTGCTGGACATAGGATTCTCCCACAGACCACTCAAGACGCCGCATAAACAAAGTTTTGCATGAGAACGCAGTCGTAAAAGTTAGGCGGGGACCGGGGCGGGGGCGGACAGCGCGTTATGATTGGTCGGCTCAAAAGTTCGGTGGTATGAATACGTTTTATTGGTGCCGCTCGCTGGCGGACTGAAGTCCTGATTGGCGGCAGGGCGTATGATATGTAGTGCTACTGCATATGCGTGGTGACCGGGGATTTCCGGCTAATTGGCGTCTAGAGGCTTACTTGTCTGTGGATTTCCAAGTTGCACCACAACAATTGGATCTCTGCCTTTCGCATCCAGTTCAACGCAGGCATATCGGCACGATCTAGTATATAAAATATTATTAACGTTATTTTAGCAGTCACTAAAATTATAGGGGGTTGACTGTATAGGGTGCACTAGACTTTAATTTAAGTATCGCCAGTCTAGGCCATCTTAAAGCATGATTTTCTAAGTAAACATAGGCTAGATGAATCTGGGAATGCCCGAAATGCCTGTATCAGATGTACAGTGTTGTTTAACAGCAGAAATTGAGAGGCAAATCTGTCAAAATGCTAGAAAATTATAAAAAGTTGATATGGATTTGAATTTCTGTTTCTTGCCAAGTAGAAGCGAAAATGTCTTCAATTATCGTTCATAGCATAATAAACAACCAATAGCCTAAGTTTCGAAGCGAAGCTTCTTAAAAAATAACGCTTAATGGCAATTTCGAATGTAATTATGCATCTGATGATCTGCGCCCTTGTATATTTTTCATTTCCATTTAATTTCCAGCATTTGCTACTCGTAAAGCCGCAAAGTAAAATATTGACTTTCTTCTTTTAACTAATTAAAACGTTATAATAAAACAAAGTTTAACCGGATTAAATCGCGTATATTATGATATTGTGAGTGATTACTGCGTGCATCGAAACGATTTTAATTAATAATATTGTACGGCAGATTAAAATATTTTTTTAGAAATATCTATAAAGACGCTTGTCATCTTAGTCCACCTGCGACCACGAAATGCTGCAAAGCTTTCGAAACGTCAGGAAAACCATTTTAATAAAATACGCGATTTGATCCGGTTTTTGTTTTATTATAATGTGTAGTGATCGTGAAAACCTAAGAAATTATTAATTAAAACGTTAATTTAAATAATATCTTCTAATAACAGCGAGGCACCCCTGGCTGCAATGCAACGTGTAATTAGAAGCGTTGTGAAATTAACGCGCCAACCGCTTTCAAAACCGTAACAATCGTGGTCGTGGAAATACTAGAAATACTGTAATTTACGTGACGTCTATTTCAATGCTTTTATGTGCTTGATACTGTGTAATGCAGCAAGGCAGAAATATATATATATTAAGAAAGAAATATATAAAAATAATAAATATTTTCTATATATAATATATAGAAATATATATTAAGGCGTACGCCGATTTCAACCGATAATATACACGGTGAAGTTTCGTTGGTTTTGGAAACGAAAGGGGGTCATTGTACTCATCATAATGAACATCTTTTACCATTATGGGACCAAACCTGAAATCGCGAAAAAAATCAGCTGTTCCTGACATCTGTGTTCACATAAATCGACAAAATATAGGGAATAGCAGTTTTTTTTTTCGCGATTTCAGGGTTGGTCCCATAGTGAAAGTTGTTCATAATGATGAGTACAATGACCCCTTTTCGTTGCCAAAACCAACGAAAATTCACCGTGTATAGTGGGCGAACTCATAATTTCAAATACAGCCAGCTGATCACGGGGTCAACGGCCGCGTGACAAGCGAAAAGTATTTTAAAACAATAATAGTGTGATGGTGTCTGATATTTCTTAAAAAAATATTAGTAAACTTACAAGGTCACGCGTCCTGTGACAGTTGATCCCGTGATCAGCTGACTTGAATGAAATTATGAGTTTATAAATTCTTTTGTTTTAGATATGGATCCCATCACGTCCGTGACATTTTGCCTGATTTTTTCTTGAATTGAAATTGCCTGACCTGCTTCCTCCTCTATTCTTTATTGTTGCTCTCATTGGCTATCAAAAAGATTGATAAGATTTAAAGGTAATTAAAAAATTGCCTATTATTTATATTATATTTTATCTGTTGAGCTGTGATTTTCTGTTCTATTTAATGTAAATTAAAATGCTTCCTTCTATTTGTAGCAATGTAAATTTGACATTTTTTTTTAACCTTGATCAGCTATAGTTTCATCTTCAGATCTCGAAAGGGTTGCACACGATGTCAGGTATTTTTTAAATATCCCTGACGATACCCATGGATTTTAATGGCATGATAACCACAACTTTCAAAAGCACAGACAATTCTAATTCAATCCGAACCAAACAAAAGGGCACTGAATTGGGCAGTGAGTTATAATATACAAAACCAAACCTTTTTCCAAACTCAGCTCCAGTCCTACCGACAAAAGGCACTTAATTTCAAAAACCTCTATATTCAAGCGTTTTAATTCAAATCTAACGTGTCCCTATTGTCCAAACTATGCGGAACCACGAAGCTTATTCAACGTCGGAACCAACTAGATATCGCATCTGAATTTCAAATGTAATACTGCGTAAAATTGCCTTGTTTTTACTGAAGACATGATTTTTAAAGGTATTGTCTGATTTGGAGACCGTATATGCTAAATAAATTGCAATGTTTTCTTTTATAGTAATTTGAAGTAATTTTTAAGTCTTTTGAGTTGAATTAAATTAAATTTTGGCCGTTAATTATCAGTTGTTGGTTGATATTGTCCAGATTTTGGTACTACCTAATCTCAAATAAAAATAATAAGATAAACGGAGCGGGTGAAACTATGTAGTTATTTAGATAAATAATTGATAAATATCAAATAAACCTTCTGAGCTTTACAAAGTACGAAAATGAATACCGACAGGGTATTCTTTAATTCTGATAAATTGATAAATTTTATTTATCTTTACGCAGAGCGACATCTGACAAGACAATTTTAAGGGTTCCGTATCCAAGCGGGACTCTATTATTCTCGCTACGCTGTCCGTCCGTCCGTCTGTCTATCACAGGACTGTATATTTTGAACGGTAATAGGTAACCTGCTGAAATTTTCTCAGAATATGTGTTGCTATGACGCCTATCATGAAGAATACTAAAAATTAAAAAGGTCGATGGGTGGTACGGAACCCTTACTGTGTGAGCCCGACTCGCACTTGGCTGCTTTTCTTTTTATGACAGTTATTACTTAACTATTATTGTAAGTGAACTTAAGTACACTTGAGAATGGACGGATAGATAGATAGAATAGTCTTTATTGTAAATTAAGGGTACATTGGCGGTCTTATCGCTAATAGCGATATCTGCCAGACAACCTTTGGATGGACAAGGAAGACGTGAAAAATAGATGGGGGCAGTATGTCGTGCACTTTCATAAAGATTACTAATATATAATAAATAAATAAATATTTACCTACGATAGAAAATATTACGTGTTTAAACATGGAAAATAAACTTCAAAATCAGATTATACTTAAATTCTTCCTATGAAAAAATACCGCAATAACATTCCACTGCCTACTATTAATTATATCGTCTTCAAAACACCCGCAAACATAGGCCCTAGTTTGAAGGCAGAAACCTTATTTCGTGATGAAACCTATAAGACCGGGCTGTCTGAACGTAAAATAAAAATAAATTGCTTATTGCTTCAGTAATATTCAGTTATGGTACCTTCGGATTAGAGTTTGGCTTTTTTTTTCGAGTTTACACGGCTTTTGTGATTATGTTGGGTTTTTTTTTTAAAAATAACTTATAGTCTGTATAAGATTACGTGTTTTGGAATAAAAATGAGTGGATGAGTATCCAGTAAAGCGAAAATCTCTAACGAATGTTGTGTGGGCTTTGATTTGTTTCTCAGTAGCTGCCCGGAGTCTGGATTTGTGTCCCGTTTATGGCAATAGGCTCGCCCCCTGTTACATGGGACTTATAATATATGTCGGCGCAACGACATAATTCAATCATTACGCTAATAAAAACAAATAGATTTAATAATATTCGTAAGTTATAATCTGTGCTAGTTAATATTGCTTTGTGTTAATCTGTGCTTTGTAATATATTAGTTCCTAGATTGACTAGAAAATTTGAGAAATTGTTAAAATAATTATAAAGATATTTCCGGTGATTTTTAGTTACTGATGTAATTTAAGTTTGTTGCAAAGCTATCCTTTAAATATAAACAAATATTGTAATAATAACTACGATTTAAACTAGAAATTTAGAGGCCAAATACTATTTTTAATAACAAATTATGTTAACAATTAAGACTGTTATCTGATATTGTAAGCATCCGGTTTATTTTAAGCTTATCCTTTTTTAGAAACGATAAGCTTATAATAACCGTGTAAAATTGTAACAATTGTCATTATTTAATTTACTATTTATCAAGGTATAATAATTAATGTAAGGCCTCTTGTTAGGTTGTGAAGTTTTGACGAATACCGTTTATTTCCGGGAAGTATTGGTAAGATGACCGCAAGGTGGCGCCACGGGTCGTGCGGTATTCGTCAGAACTAAAGAATGGCGGACAACTCGAACGAGTATATAAACCCTTAGAGGAGTCCTTTTAATCCTCTTTCTCCTCGAGTCGTCGGCCAGAGTACACATTCCAGCATCAGAACTAAGTTAAGTGGCACATAATTGTTTGTTTAATTACTACTATTATTTTATCTGTGTTTTTAATTAATGTTTAAGGTTTGCAACATTTGTGAATTTGCTAAAGAAATTAATTAGATACCTACCCAAGGGCTTTGCTATCATTCTGTGTAGTGTAATTAAATATATTGCTTAGCCGAGTTATCCGAGTGTTTCCTTTCATACGTAATGAGTAGTGATGAGGTTGATCGCGATGTCAGTGAGACTGACATCACGATTTCTAAAAACAATTCCGCGGTCCCACCGCCGTTACCAGAAGCGGGACGCCCTTCCACTTCTGCCGGACATCCTAATACCTCTGATGTTACTAGAAAACACGTGGTTGACTCGGCCAATCAATTAATTTCAAACAATATTTCGGCAGATTTTTTCTTACAAATGATGCAAACTATGAAACAAATGTCTGATCGTTTGTCTACGCATCAGTCCCAAAAAGTAAAGATTAGTGATATTTTTCTACCCTCATTTGACCCGGACGGTAGCGTGGGCATACGAGAATGGTGTCAACATATTGCAAAAGCTATTGATATTTATAACCTCCACGATTATGAAATTCGTATGAAAGTAGGCAGTTTACTAAAAGGTCGTGCAAAATTATGGGTAGACAATTGGTTAGTTTCAACTAGTTCCTGGGAGGAATTACGTGATAATTTGATCCTAACCTTTGAACCTGAAAGTAGGTACTCTCGTGATATTGTTAAATTTCGTGAGCATTCGTACGATCATACCAAAAATATTGCAGAGTTCCTCTCCCAAGCCTGGGTGTTATGGAAACGGGTGACTAAAGACAAACTCGGCAACGATGACGCGGTCGAAGCGGTTATTGGTTGCGTTAATGATGAACGCCTCAGAATTGAACTTATGAACGCACGTGCGACATCGGTGCCAGAGTTAATATCGGTCGCGTCAACGATACGAGCAAAACGCCCTCATACCAATACAAACCCTTCACAAATTTCATGTAAGCGTACTCGATTGAATGATTCTCAAACATCACTCTGTCAAATATGTAAGAAAAATAATCATCATACTCGGGACTGTCGGTTTAGAACTCCCGAGAACGATCCATCGCATAATAAAGATAATTCACAATTAAAAACTACTAATACGTCAAACCCAACACAAAACAAGCCTACCTGTACGTTCTGTATGAAGGGGGGTCATACCTATGATAAATGTTTTAAACGTGAACGGTCTATAATTTCAAACGTCAACTGTATAGGTAATT
The DNA here is from genome assembly GCA_949699075.1 of Asteroscopus sphinx. Taxonomy (NCBI): domain Eukaryota; kingdom Metazoa; phylum Arthropoda; class Insecta; order Lepidoptera; family Noctuidae; genus Asteroscopus; species Asteroscopus sphinx. The sequence continues at coordinate 3,352,695 of OX453006.1, forward strand.
CAAAGACAACTTCGATGATCATGAAGATTGGCGAGTATTCGATTCAGGCAACTTTCGATAGCGGCGCGGAGTGCTCGGTTATGCGTGAATCGGTAGCTGCAAAATTACCGGGAAAAAGAATTCACGGTGTTAATTACTTGAGAGGTATTGGAAATTTCCCGGTTATTTCACTATTGTCATTAAAAGCTTTATGTAAAGTAGACGACGTCAACATTGAAATTAGTTTTTATATTGTCCCCGATACAGAAATGACGGCCAATGTTTTGATCGGTATGGATTTGATTGCTAACACATCACTTAGCGTTTTGGTTACGTCAGGTGGTGCGAAGCTGATTCACCAGCAATCTATTCTTCATATAAGATCAAACAACGCGTTATTTGATAAAATTGATTGTGATCTTGAAGTCGATTTTGAGGTGGATCAGTTACGCACACTGTTAAATAAATACGTACATTTGTTTATACGCGGTTTTCCTACAACTAGAGTAAACACGGGTGAGTTGGAAATACGGTTGAAAAACCCAGACAAATATGTAGAGCGTAGACCATATCGTCTGAGCCCAGTCGAACGCGAAAAGGTTCGAAATATAATTAATGAGTTAATTGAACATAACATCATTCGAGAAAGTAAATCGCCGTATTCCAGCCCTATTATTCTTGTTAAAAAGAAAAATGGGGATGATAGGTTATGTGTGGACTACCGTGAATTAAATTCCAATACTTTAAGAGACCATTACCCGCTACCGCTTATTTCGGACCAAATTGACCAATTGGTCAATGGTTTTTATTATAACTCCTTTGACATGGCAGCAGGGTTCCATCAGATACCGATATCAGAACAGTCAATTGAGAAGACTGCATTTGTTACCCCAGATGGCCTCTATGAATATTTGACGATGCCGTTTGGCCTGAGCAATGCTTGTTCAGTGTATCAGAGGTGCATCAACAGAGCTCTGCAACCATTGCTGGGAAGTGCTGGCATTGCACAAGTGTACGTAGATGACGTGTTAAACAAGTGTGCCAATTTTGATCAAGGGCTGTCTGATATAGAAAGAATTTTAATAGCATTACAAACTGCAGGTTTTTCTATAAATGTAGAAAAATCTTCGTTCTTTAAACGGTCCATAGAGTACTTGGGTAACATAATTTCGGACGGAAAAGTTAGTCCAAGTCCACGCAAGGTAGAAGCGCTCCTAAAATCTCCCATTCCGGCTAATGTTAAGCAGGTACGGCAATTCAATGGGTTAGCGGGATACTTCCGACGTTTTATTCCCAATTTTTCACGTGTAATGATTCCCTTGTATGAGCTTACAAAAAAGAATGCAAAGTGGGAATGGAACGAACGGCATGAAGAAGCTCGCAACATTGTTATTGAACAACTTACGGCATCTCCTGTGCTTACTTTATTTCAGGAGAATGCAGCAACTGAACTGTACACTGACGCTAGCAGTTTGGGATATGGAGCTGTATTGATGCAAGTGATCGAGGGACGTCGTCACGCCGTGGCCTACATGAGTATGCGGACCACAGATGCAGAGAGCCGCTATCACTCTTATGAACTCGAGACCCTGGCAGTGGTGAGAGCTATAAAACATTTTAAACAGTATCTCTATGGCCGCAAGTTTAAGGTCATAACTGACTGTAATTCGCTGAAGGCATCAAAACATAAAAAGGAACTACTTCCGAGAGTTTACCGCTGGTGGGCTTTCCTTCAAAATTATGATTTTGAGGTCGAGTACAGGAAGGGCGAACATATTCAACACGCAGATTTCTTCAGCCGAAATCCAGGTACCATGCAAGTAAATATTATGACTCGTGATTTAGAGTGGCTTAAAGTGGAGCAGCACCGAGACACCGCGCTCCGCCCAATTATTGATGCTCTGTCACGTGGCGAGCAGGTGGATGACTATCTTTTGGAGAATGACACCCTTATGAAGATATGCTCTGACATTATTCTGGGTCAGCAAAAGGTGATAGTAGTTCCAAAAGCGTTTCAATGGAGCCTGATTAATACATACCACACTGCCTTAAAACACCCTGGCTGGGAGAAAACTCTACAAAAAGTAAAGCACTCCTATTGGTTTGATAAAATGAGTTCTTGTATCCGAACATTCGTGGATAATTGTGTCATATGTAGAACATCTAAGGGAGTATCGGGTGCTGTGCAGGCGCAACTTCACCCTATACAGAAACCTACTACTGCATTCCATGTTATACATATGGATATCACTGGAAAACTGGGTACGACAAACAATCACGAATACGTCATAGTGACTGTCGACGCCTTCAGTAAATATGTATTACTTCATTACGCTACTAATAAAAATCCACAGAGCACACTTGCAGCCTTAAGACGCACCGTACATCTATTTGGAGCGCCAGGCCAGATTATTGTTGACGGCGGTCGAGAATTCCTGGGTGAGTTCAAAATTTATTGTGATCAAATAGGCATTAACATACATGCCATATCACCAGGAGTCAGCCGAGCCAATGGTCAAGTTGAGCGAGTAGTAGGTACACTCAAAAACGCCTTGGTAATGATAAATAATTACGAGACTGAAAATTGGCATACCGCACTTGACAGTTTGCAGCTAGCACTTAATTGCACGCCACATAAGACTACTGGAGTGGCGCCACTTACTCTCCTCACTCGACGGAAACACTGCGTGCCCCCAGAACTTGCCAATTTAGTTAATATCGATGAAGAATCTCTTGACATGGATCAATTAGAACTACTTGTGAACCAAAAAATGCTCACAGCCGGCGAAAAAGAAAAGCAGCGGTTTGACAGAAATAAGGCTCGTATCCGTCATTTTCAGAGGGGCGACTACGTATTAATAAAAAATAATCCCCGCAACCAAACTTGCTTAGACCTTAAATTTAGCGAACCGTATGAAGTGTGCAGGGTGTTGGACAATGATCGCTATCTGGTGAAGAAGGTAGTGGGCCGAGGACGACCACGAAAAGTTGCCCATGACCAACTACGCGCAGCACCAACACCGGGGCAACAATCAACCGTGTCGGCGGGATCTGAAGGCATCTCCCCAGAGCAGCCATCTGCAGAAGTCGTCGCAGCCGCTGAACCGCTGCCTTCCACCTCACGAGACCACCACAACTAAGAGCCAAATAGCTCCACCACTGTAGGTGAGCAATCGCTTAATTTTCTACAGTTCTTAATCTTATATTCATACTTAAACCCTCCTTACAGTTTGTGGATGAGGGCAACAATACTTACCATTTGCATACGTGTAATTTTCAGAGCCCCTGTGTACCACGGTCTACTAAGACTTAGAGCACAGCATCGACCTTCCTATGATTCCTTTGTCCTCTGTGTACCACGGCGTACAAGACCGCCCAGAGCACAGTACATAACACCCCATAGTAAAATAATAAGTTGTTGGCTTAGTGAGAAGTACAATGACGTATTAAAAATAAGTTTACCTACCTATGAAAATTACTGTGTACCACGGCGTTCGAGACCGCCCAGAGCACAGGCTTACTTAATAACATACCAACCCATAAGTCACTGTGTACCACGGCGTTCAAGACCGCCCAGAGCACAGTGTTACTTGATAACATACCAACCCATAAGTCACTGTGTACCACGGCGTTCAAGACCGCCCAGAGCACAGTGTTACTTAATAACATACCAACCCATAAGTCACTGTACCACGGCGTTCAAGACCGCCCAGAGCAGTGTTACTTAATAACTAATATCAATAACTGGTCGCTGACCAAATGTTCAATCCATAAGCTATTGTTGGTTTGCATATTTAAAATCGAACTATAGCGTAACGTAACGTGATATATCGATACATATCACGTTCTATAACGTTAGGCGTTACTTTCAGATGCCTATCTCAAAATAAATCTCATTGTTTCAGGTACAGGCTAGTGCAGAGCGCGCACTGCCTATCAGTATGGCCGTGTCGGCGCAACGACATAATTCAATCATTACGCTAATAAAAACAAATAGATTTAATAATATTCGTAAGTTATAATCTGTGCTAGTTAATATTGCTTTGTGTTAATCTGTGCTTTGTAATATATTAGTTCCTAGATTGACTAGAAAATTTGAGAAATTGTTAAAATAATTATAAAGATATTTCCGGTGATTTTTAGTTACTGATGTAATTTAAGTTTGTTGCAAAGCTATCCTTTAAATATAAACAAATATTGTAATAATAACTACGATTTAAACTAGAAATTTAGAGGCCAAATACTATTTTTAATAACAAATTATGTTAACAATTAAGACTGTTATCTGATATTGTAAGCATCCGGTTTATTTTAAGCTTATCCTTTTTTAGAAACGATAAGCTTATAATAACCGTGTAAAATTGTAACAATTGTCATTATTTAATTTACTATTTATCAAGGTATAATAATTAATGTAAGGCCTCTTGTTAGGTTGTGAAGTTTTGACGAATACCGTTTATTTCCGGGAAGTATTGGTAAGATGACCGCAAGGTGGCGCCACGGGTCGTGCGGTATTCGTCAGAACTAAAGAATGGCGGACAACTCGAACGAGTATATAAACCCTTAGAGGAGTCCTTTTAATCCTCTTTCTCCTCGAGTCGTCGGCCAGAGTACACATTCCAGCATCAGAACTAAGTTAAGTGGCACATAATTGTTTGTTTAATTACTACTATTATTTTATCTGTGTTTTTAATTAATGTTTAAGGTTTGCAACATTTGTGAATTTGCTAAAGAAATTAATTAGATACCTACCCAAGGGCTTTGCTATCATTCTGTGTAGTGTAATTAAATATATTGCTTAGCCGAGTTATCCGAGTGTTTCCTTTCATACGTAATGAGTAGTGATGAGGTTGATCGCGATGTCAGTGAGACTGACATCACGATTTCTAAAAACAATTCCGCGGTCCCACCGCCGTTATATATATAACTGGTGAAATGTGGGTGTATCTACTATACACCTCTGCCCACCCCTTCGGGGAAATACAGACGTGGTGTTATGTTATGTTAAATGTTTTTACATTTACAAATAAGCTCTTAGCGTTTTGTTTTGAAAATATCTGATCTCCTTGCAAATGTATATTTTTACCAAAACAATTGTATTGTTTTCTAAATTTTGTTTCATTACCAATAAAATATACTAAGCTTACTTAATAGTTATTTACGAAGGAAATGTCCACAGTAAAATCTTCAAAAACAATTTTATCTCCACCATAAATCCACATTTAAAACCATTTGACTCACCAAACGCGTTTAGCCAAATTCTTTTCGCCACATCAAAGCTAAGGATCAAGGCGCATTTGAAATTCTGATGCGGTTTTCTTGTTTGCTTCACTAACGGCCATCGTGCGGGCAGGACTCGCATAAAGACACATTTCCGTAGATTGGTATGTGCTTTTACAAGGTTTTTGGGATAGTGCCTGTTGTTTGGACGATTTTTTGGTAATGGCACCTTAGTTGGATGTTTGTTTAGCTGTTGACTTCGAAAACATGAAGCTCTGTTTTTTTCTCAGACAAGACTCAGGTAGGTATTAGTTTCTGCGATTTTCGTAGATTTGTAATAATCGGGATGACTTGCATGTTATCATATCTTGAATATACAACGTGTCTCAGAAATGCGTGGTCATATTTGAAGAGCTTATTCAGGGTATGCTGTCGAACAACTTTTACTATGGGACCAACACTGAAATCGCGAAAAATCTGCTGATCAACATTTTGTCGAGCAACATCGATGATTTAGTAGGGAACAGCTGATATTTTTTTCGCGAATTCAGGGTTGGTCCCATAGTAAGAGTTGTTCTATGCTATGCCCTGAATGAGCTCTTAAAATACGACCACGCATTTGTGATACACGTTGTATATCTATTTATTTATTTATTATATTTTTTATTGTACATACCCCAAACGAAAACAAAGGCAGTTTACATAAAGATTATGTAAGTACAATGAGCGGTTTTATCGCACAAGGCAATCTCTTCCAGACAACCTTCGGATGGACTAGAAGAATACGGAACCGGGATATATATTTCTTGAATAAGATACATTATCATTTAAAGTTGAAGCTGTTTGTTGAAATCTAAGTCTACGTATTCAATGAGAAGGCCAGAAGACTTTGCGTATATGTTAATTACACTAGGCCACTATGCAATTGTAAAATTTTGGGTTACTTATAAGCGAAAACTCAGTACTTAGTGATCAGCTTTCAAGAACCGGATGAGCTTGATGATTATGGAAAGTCTTGGCTTATTTTGTCTGTTAAAGATAAAGATAAAGATTTTTATTTGCAAGAAACATGATGATGAAGATGATTGTTTTGTACAGTATCTACCAATATGTTTAACGTATTCCAAATAACTATTGAAGTTAGATTATCAAACATAATTGACCGTCAAACGCAAGGATCTGTTATTTAAATCACAGTACATTGCAAAATGTTCTGTGGATGCCATTAATTGTCTGTCTGTGTATTTTATAGACTGATTTGGCCAAGCCCTTGTTAGTACCGATTAGAAGCAAATGCGTATCAGACATGCATGCCAATGCTTAAAAGTGCAATTAAGTACCTTATTTGTTTTCGAATGGAAGTCCTCATGGATACCCTCCGTCTGGGCAAGGCGAAGGGGTATGTCAGACTCCTACCGACTCAAACCACACGGTGGCTGACCTCAGCACAAAATAGAGGAGCTTTGGGAACTCCTGTGGACCGCACCGGTGCCCTTCTGGTGCTATGCCATTTAGCACGTCCCGGGAAAGCAGTGCTTTCCACACCACAGCAGTACGTGACCAACACGTACTGCTGTCCTCCCCAGGGTCTCGTAATGGGTGCCTGAATCACCCACTCTTAGCGCCCACGATCCCTAAGGGTCCCTTTCCAGTAAATGACGACAGGGGATGAGCGTGTAGCCCTATCTGGGCTGTGCACCAAGACAGTTGCCTCCCCGGCGACTCAGTCCTCTCCCGATCCCGCTCTGCGGACTGCTTCTGGAGCATGACAGAGCGCGATTGGATGTTTCAGGACATTCATGAAGTTACATCAAACATCGTATATTAGTCAAATTTAACATTCCATCAAGTTATAGGTCTGATCAAAACAGGAATGCTGATATTATGTAGTGGGTAAGATGCAACTGAGTTCATTTAGGGAAAATTTCTACACACACGTTTTGTAATAGTAAGAAAATATTTTCAAAAACTCCAGTCAAATGTCTGGAATAACTAAAAGTTAATCAGCTTAAAAACATAAACTCTTTTAAGTCTTCCTTCCAAGTCTCCAGAAGCATTTCTCTAAGAATTAATTCACTTTACCCGAACCTACGAATTACCTACTACATACGTGTTCAGTGTACCGAGTAAACCATTTGAATAAGATTTTCTATATAAATAACATAAAGATTGTGGGAATTCTGATGCTGTTGTGGAAGTTCATTAAGAAACAGACATCATAAAAAATATAGACGAAGTGCTGCGAACAATCTAGTGAAGCCAACAAAACTATACTCCTTCGTGTACAACCAGTGCTAACACACACACGTGCACCTCAAACCGTGCTCACCGCTCTCAGTACACATGTCACGTCATCGTCCAGTAAGCATCGCGAAAGCAAATACCCTTCAGGTGTACCCTTTGTGTGCGTGAGCGTTGGTTGAAGGAGCATAGTTTCTTGGCTTCACTACGATTATTCACAGCACGTCGTCTATAGTTTTACTATGTCTGTGTTAAGAAAGAGAACGGCGTGTCAGCGCGGGAGATCGTGCGGTAGTTTGCCAAACGCCCCTTTATAAGATTTTTAGTATTCAAATACACAGCCCCGAAGTTTGAGGTCTCGCTACGTTTTAGGTCACAAGTTTGTGATGAACTTGATGTTGTGGGAAGTGGTTGTAAATAGACCCTAGCAAGGATTAAAATGATACTATTTTAGAGTTATACCACAGAATATCTAAGTACCAACGTATACATGGTTAATAATACATTACGTTGTGTCGCGGGAATCAGCTGGATGCGGAAAGCGCAGGACCGGTCGTTTTGGCGATGCTTGGGGGAGGCCTGTGTCCAGCAGTGGACGCCTTACTGCTGAAATGATAATGATAATGATGACGATACATGGTTATACCTAAAGTTTAGTCAACAGGCTTGGATCGATTTACGAGCCCTCGTACATTTTTTTGACGAAAACTGCAACGAGAAGTGAATTTTTGGCAGTCTTATTCTATTCGATAAAAATATTTATAGAAATTTCCATTACTGAATTAGATATCGCGATACTGATCCCAGATAATGACGCTCAAGTCACGAGCGCAAGAAAATATAATACTTAGTATTTGTTTTTAATTTTATGATATGATTTTTTTTTTTTCTTATAGGTAATAATTTCTTGAAGATGAGAAGAAGCTGACAGAAGGATCCAGTTGGGCTGGGCAACATTTGGCAAACTTTGCCGAGTCTTCTGGTCATCTATACCGCAAATTTTGAAGACAATGGTCTTCAACCAGTGCGTCCTGCCTGTCATGACTTACGGTGCCGAGACGTGGACACTGATAGTTGGGCTAGTCCACAAATTCGAAGTCGCTCAGCTAGCTATGCTCGGAATTTCTTTGAAGGATAAAATCCGTAACGAGATTATCCGGAGAAGAACTGGAGTGACCGACATAGCTTGTAGGAGCAGTAAGCTGAAGTGGCAGTGGGCTGGCCATATCTGTCGAAGGACCGATGACCGCTGGAGCAGACGAGTCCTTGAGTGGGGACTGCGAATCGGCAAACGTAATGTAGGGCGCCCCCCTGCCAGGTGGACCGATGACTTGATGAAAGTAACTGGGGGGTACTGGATGCAGAAGGCAGAGGACTGAGTGTTGTGGTGCAACTTGGGAGAGTCCTATGTCCAGCAGTAGACTGTAATAGGCTTAGTTGATCGAAAACCGCAGCCATGGGCTAGTAATTTATAAGTCCTGTACATGCACTGTTGCACTGAAAATAATAAGATCCTTTCTTTTTAGCTAACCCTGTAAATAAATAGTTTTATTATTTGTCTTCTTTATCCACTAGTACAAGAAGCACACAAAACAGTTGCCGTAGCTTAGACTTCGTATAACTATGTTACTGTTCACTCGCCCTCGTTACGCAGGCAGGTACTGCCATAATCCGCTTATCCGGGTCTGCGACATGACAATACTGGTAAAGAGTTTCAATTATTTAGAGTTTTGAAAATGTAAAGGTTCAGCACACAGCGGGCGGGACGGAACTGAGGCGGAGCGTCGACCGAACGTGGACGGGGCGTGCATGTCACACTGCGGGCGGATCGCGCGTGGGACTGAACGGCCGCGGAATAAAAGCGCCAGAAGAAAACATGCATTGCATTCCCATATAATACATCCCCCCACATATACACACGTCACTCATGAGCCCTACACAAAAATAACTCACTCACACCCCCTACACGAACAAACACCTTACTCACACATGCCACACATTCACAAAACCGGACGGATTACATCGAGTATATTATTTAAATTGGTTTTCCTGACGTTTCGAAAGCTTTGCAGCGTTCGTAAACTTGTTTTATTATAATGTGAAGTGATCGCGAAAACCTAAGAAATTATTAAATTAATTTTACAATTAATTTTGTATTGTTTTCATTTTTTTGTAAACGTTGCTGTATGCACAATACTATCTTAACTAAACTTGTTGTGCCCCCCTCCTAGCACAGGTATTATTCATACTTAAAAGGAGACCCCTACGTAACATATATTGTAGATTGTACATGCAACAGAAATGAAATTTTTGCGGCGGCGGCGGATCGGTCACGCCGTCAAAACGCCCGCCGGGTTGGTGCTGTGTGCACTGTCTATTACAGTTCAGTACATTACAACACGACGAGACCCGCTGTCGATACGCATCAGTTCCGTTCGCTGTGGGTTTGCAGCTTAATTCATTAGATACATGTGAATAGAGCTAAAGCTTGGAAGTTGACAACAACTCTCCTGAAGGGAAAATCCCAGAGTGATTACAGTTACGAGAATAATATTATAATAAGGTGTTGCCTTACTAACAGATACTTTAGTCGAAATTATTAACCTTGACATTTATTTAATGTTACGAAATAAAGACGGAATAATCTTTGATAAGGTTCTGTTAAATCATATTCATATTACAAGGAAAATATGAAAATGTTAATCATTTAGTAGTATTGATCACTGTAGATGTGAGTATAATATAGCCATTAAGGGCATAGAGAATCGGATCGTTGGCTTCCCTCCTATTATGATCGAGCCTAAACATGATATCATTATTAATCATTAATAAGTTTACTTCAGTCATTTTGACGACGTCTGTGGTCTAGTGGTTCGAGTGTCGGACTGTTGATCACGAGGTCGTGGGTTTGATTCCCACAGGACACAAATATTTATGTGATTTTCATAAGTGTTTGTGTTGGTCTGGGTGTTTCTCATGTATTATGAGTATGTATTTACGAAAACAAAAGCATATAGCATTTGTATTATATCCATTGTCTAGTACCCGTAGCACAAGCCCTGCGTTTGGGACTAGATGGTGCTGTGTAAGGGTAATTTAACTCTGCATTGGAATATTAGTCAAATATGCCAATATTCGTCGAAGGGTCGGCACTCGAAGTTGTAACGAAGGGCAGGCAATTCAGCTTGGTAGACACAACTTCGAGAAAGAAGCCAACAGAAGGATCCGTCTGGGCTGGGCAGCATTTGGCAAACTTCGCCGAGTCTTCTCGTCGCCTATACCGCAAAGTTTGAAGACAAAGGTCTTCAACCAGTGCGTCCTGCCAGTCATGACTTACGGTGCCGAGACGTGGACACTGACAGTTGGACTAGTCCACAAATTCAAAGTCGCTCAGCGAGCTATGGAGCGAGCTATGCTTGGAGTTTCTTTGAAGGATAAAATCCGTAACGAGATTATCCGGAGAAGAACCGGAGTGACTGACATAGCTTGTAGGATCAGTAAGCTGAAGTGGCAGTGGGTTGGCCATGTCTGTCGAAGGAATCATGGCCGTTGGAGCAGACGAATCCTTGAGTGGAGACCGCGATTGGGCAAACGCAGCGTAGGGCGCCCCCCTGCCAGTTGGACCGACGACCTAAAGAACGTGGCTGGGGGGGACTGGATGCGGAAGGCAGAGGACCGAGTGTTGTGGCGCAACTTGGGAGAGGCCTATGTCCAGCAGTGGACTGCGACAGGCTGAGTTGATGAAGCATTTCATCATCATTATCATTTCAGCCGAAAGATTTCCACTGCTGGACATAAGCCTCTCCCAAGCATGAAATGCTTAATAATTCGAAATAAATGCTTTTGAATTTGAATTTAATTTATTTTGAGCAGATGGAAAAATAAATACTAAAAGGAATGGTCTTACAAACTATGATTTGAAACTGCTAAAAGCAGCAATAAATCCTATTAAATATGAGGTAACTAAAAAAATATGAATATGATGCGGCTTAAAAATTCCCAAAGAATTCTTTTGGTTGGAGAATGCAGAGCCCTAAGAATATTGTTATGCAGAGCCATTCCTATGCTTCCAGCCAAAGATAGAGGAATACCGTGGTGATTTTAGTCAGTAAGGATACAACACTGATGGCTCCGGTTTCCTCAAGCGGAATGTGTCCATGAGGATTTCCCCACGTAAAAATGGATAAATTGTATTCCCTAGTAGAAGTCGGACAAAACGTTCAACAAAATACCAAATTCTCCAATGACCACTAAGTTAAACATTAGCGCCATCCAAAAAAGACCAACCCGACCAGCCTGCAGACTAAACTTTACGGGAAACGAAAAACTAGAAACTTTCTTTTTAGTCCGAAACGAAAATGTCCAAACGCGCAGGTTTTACCTACTCGTCGAGGTAAGCTAACTTTTTCACTGAAAGCCTCTTTTGAAGTGACTGTGACATGTTTACTAATGCCGCAAAGTCTATCCACTGGCCTGTGCTGGGTGTGTTGACAGAGGTCTGTATTTTGGCCAACGTATATCGAAGCGTACCGACCGAAAGATACACAGAATGATTTATCTATTCTATTGAATTTTACTCTGGAACTTATACTGATACCTAAAAATTATGTAACTTTGTGATATTGAAAAAAAAATACCATATAGTATACTTGATATTCTATGTTATGGCTTGTGGCGAAACTTGGGAGAGGCCTATGTCCAGCAGTGGACTGCGATAGGCTGAGTTGATGATGATGATTCATGATATTCTAATTCGGGTGTCTGAGGTCAACGAACCGCAATGATATTAAAGCAATAGCCTAGGTGGTATTGTAGTTGTTATAGGCAAAGGCAACCGCTTAAGGCGCATAGCAGCCAAGTGGCATCCCATCAGTAAAAAAAAATATTACTCGCTGAATACATAATTTAACGAAAATTAGTTATTAACAATTGAAATACAGGTACTGTAGTTTAATTAGAAACCATTATTTCTGTAAATTATAGTTCGCTGTAGTTGTAGATAAAAAAAGTGCAAAAGTGTCCGTTTTTGCGCCTGTACGTCAAACTTTGATAGCGCGATCGAGGATCTATGACGTCTTTTATTACGTCATTGGTAGTTCGCATGTAGTGCAATAGATGTCGCAACATATGTTTAAGACGTACATTACTTATTATTACGTCTTAAAATATTTCGGATTTATAATGTAGAACTATATTGTTATTTAAATACAATCTCTGTTAATGGCACTAAACCTATGTATTAAACATCTAACCAGCCCATATGAAAACAAAAGCGTGATAATACTACAGTAAATATGGAATTAATTTAAGTTATTAATACTGTTTGACTTACTACCATATCCGTGCATGTAATAGCTTAGAATAGCTTAATTAACGATTCCAAAGTGCCTAGCAAACACCGCTAAGCTAGTAAGTGACGTACACTCGCGGTGTTCACTGTTTGCGGAATTATTAATTACTAGGGGCTACCAGCGGCTTTGCCCGCATCTATGACGCTTATCACGCATCCCTCGGGAATTGTTTGTCTTCCCGGGGAATAAATAGCTTATATATTAATTCAGGACATTGTACATCTCTGTGCCAAATTTCATCTAAATCCATTTAGCCGTTACAGCGTGAAGAAGTAACAAACACACACACACACAAGCTTTCGCATTTATAATGTGATATAAATTTTATTTTATCGTGTCGAGAGGCCATAATACTGTTTGTTATCTTTCATGATGTTTGTTGTTATAATTTGGGTAGAGGTAGGTAATTTAGATTTTGGTCTTAGAATAATTTAAAATGCTGTTTGCTGTATTAAATCAATTTAAATCAGGTAGGTACAAATTTCTTAGGTTTTCGCGATCACTACACATTATAATAAAACAAATTAGTATAGTAAGTAGTATGAAATTAAAAAACATCTTAATTTTAATAGAGAAGATGGTTGGCAGCTTCCACTTGTTTGGATCCCAGTCCTAAAAATAATCAAGTCCCAAACAACACGCAACACTGTAAAAGATAATGATATTGTGAGTGATTACTGCGTGCATCGAACCGATTTTAATTAATAATATTATACGGTAGATTAAAATATTTTTTTAGAAATATCTGTAAAGACGCTTGTCATCTTAGTCTACCTGCGACCACGAAATGCTGCAAAGCTTTCGAAACGTCAGGAAAACCAATTTAAATTATATATGCGATTTAATCCGGTTAAACTTTATTTTATTATAATAGGTAAGTACGAGTCCTTTTTTGCGTGTTTAAAGTTCTAATGATGGAATGATTAATATTTGACCCATTAATTAAATGTTAGTATCTGACTTACGGTAAAAAGATCATTATTGTGTACCATTACAATTGAGTTGCAATTGAAAAAATCAAAATCAAATCTCAAAACCACATTACTAGCATACCTACTTCCGGATACTGGGAATGTACATTATCTCTGAGTCCCCAGAAGAATATACGATACCCGAAAATCACATCCACCGAATAACGTTTCACGCGAAGTACTTTCGTACGTCACACCATACGTCACACAGAACAAACTCCCGCCCGCTGTCTTATCGTTATAATATTAGTTAAAGCTAGTTCTAGCCAGTTCTACTGTTCAGGGCTGCTGCTGTTGAGTTTGATTAAGGTTTATGCCTCTATGCAGCTTAAATACTAGGAAGCGGTGAATATTTGGTGATTTTAAGGGTTGTCTCTACTGACGACGATATTTACGACGGGCTAATTGGCTTAAATCTATGGTAAATAAATGTAAATTTGATTAACTATAGTTAGTCTTCTTTGAGTACTCCACTTGTTAGGATTCTTGCTTTTCGGTGAAGTAATATGCAGCACGTTATGCTATGTGGCTGAAAAAGTAGCTGCTGCAGCAAATCAGATTGTAATAATAATTTAAAAAAAAAACAGTAAAAATCTGAGGGTTTCCCAATTTCTGGAACTAGGTAGCTACGTCATCCAAAAATCACTACCGTTCTCATCTAAACAAGTGTATGAGTAATGAGCACGCCACCAAGTAACGTCTCACGCGAAGTGCTTTCGTACGTCACAAAGACCAAACTCCTGGCCGATGTCTTATCGTTATAATACTAGTTTAATCCAGTTCGAGCCAGTTCTACGGTTCAGGGCTGCTGCTTTTAAGCATGGTTTTAAGTATTGGTCTTAAAGTTGTTCTTCTTTGAGTGCTCCGCTTGTTTGAGGCTTTTGATGAAGTACTCAGCGTGTAAAAAAGTGTTTTGGCAGGAATGTGGCCGCAGATCAAATCAGATCGATATTCAGTGGAATACCTTTTTTCAAATACATTACTTTTACGTGTAGGTGTATTACACATAACATAACATCACGCCTGTATTCCCCGAAGAGGTAGGCAGAGGTGTACAGTATACCCACATTTCGCCAGTTATGTTATAAGTCCCATGTAATAGAGGGCGAGCCTATTGCCATTAACCGGGCACAAATCCAGACTCCGGGCTGCTACAGAGAATTTCCTAAAGAAAAACCCAATAACACTTTGCCCGACCCGGGAATCGAACCCAGGTGCATTGATGGTTTAAAATGGACCTTAAAAGTTTTTACTCCAGGCATTTTCTCAATCGATGCCTGGTTTCCTTCGCGCTGTTACATATTACTTTATTGTAGCTGGCAGAAATTTGTAATTAAATGTATAGGGCATAACTGGGTGACATCCCTTATACAATACAGTCGAGTCTGTACGGTACACATACATTTTCGCCGGCGCCTCGTCGAAGTTTCTTGTTCCTAGTTAATTTTCTTTGTGAAAATTCTGTTCTTAACTTCATGAGTGTTAATCTTTGAGATTGAAGTTTTAAAGTAAATCCTCTTTATACGTAATACGTATAAACTTCTGATGTTAGTTACGTGATAGCTGCGCGAAGAAAAATATAACGGTTTAAGTATTTAAGTTTTAAACAAACTACGGTTACGTTGAAGGAAATAAACATATTCTTTGTGTAAGTCCACGTTTGTAGAAAAGTCACGTCTTAGCTTGTTTTTTTTTAAGAATAGGTTTAAGGAATATTACGTCTGTGAAGTGTACGGAGAATGCAAAGAAAAGTAATAAAGGAACGAAACTATTGTTTTGCAGTTTATATTTGTTGTTTCAGCGAACATTGTGACATTTTGTGCACTTATTCGGACTGAACCAAGTAATGTTTAGATTACTTCTGTTTTGCCAATGACAAGTTTCGCCAATGAAAATTATGTACCATGTTGTAAAACGTGAGGTAATTACCAATAAAAGAGCTGTCAATGAAAAAAATTACAAAGACCACAATAAAACTTTTGTAGACCTTATAATAAAACCCATCACTACTTGCTCGGCAGCCTGATTTGTAACCACTAGAACTATTATAGCGCACAAAACTTTAATCATATTATGTATAAGGTAAATCGTTAGATGGAGGGGACGACCTCGGCGAACGTATCGCGATCAAATCGCGGACGTTCACAAAAAATGCCAGGTTAAGAGTTCTCTAAACCTACGAGCATGCATGACGAGGCTAATGGATGAAGCGAAAGAGGTGTGTCAGGATCGTAGTAGGTGGAAATCCATAGTCTCTGCCTACCTCAATGGGAAACAGGCGTGATAATATGTATGTATGTATGTTAGATGGAGATTAAGTAACTTACTTAGAAGTTACAAAAAACTATAAAACTAAGTCGTGAAAAAACAAAGAAGAACTTTAACCTTCCACATTATCTTTTCCTTATTTTTTCTATCGTGTCGACATGAGCTACATAGTGATAATAGCTCATGTTGTGAGGAGAAGATTAGCCAGTCAGCAGGTTGGTAGCGGGGCTGACTGCGCAGGAAACTCTTTTCATTATTGCTTGCATGCCATGTACCATAAGCCAAGAAACCTCTTAGCTGAATAATGAACATAAGCTCCTTTTACGAATTTTTACACGGCCGTTTTATCCTAAAAAAACTTAAAAAACATTAGCATAGAGAAAAAACCGGCCAAGAGCATGTCGGCCCATGCTCAGTATTATAGGGTTCCTTAAGTTAAGTAGGTGTTACAAACAAATCAAATCGAATATTAATCATGGCTATTTTAGTTTTTGCAATAGACGGCAGCATTGGCGACTCAGAGAGTGTTGTCAATAGCCGCTAGATGGCGCTATACAGTGCCAAATGCAATAGACGTCACTTGACGGCAGCATTGGCGACTTAGAGAGTGTTGTTAGACGCCGTTAGATGGCGCCAAATTTAAAAATTTTGTCATGTCATAATAACACAAAGTCACTTTTTGTGATTTTTTCAAATAGTAATTAGCTAAAGGAACATTATTTGCTATGATAATTTTTCCTAAGGTCAATGACCTTTGAACTAGGACGTTTTAAGTATTTTTCAGGTTTCTCTCTATAACTCAAAAATTTATAATCACAATATGCTCGATTTAATTTTAAAAGAGAGTATAAAGGTCTATCAATGTGGAAGATTATAAGTTTCCACGTTGCATAGTTTAGAAATGGCAGGGGGGGGACACATTGCAAGCCACTTTGGCAGGCTATATTTCGCAGATGGTACACCTGATAAAAAAGTGGTGTATGAAACATTACCATCATTTTAGTAGACCTATTCAATGATACCCCACAGGGGGGGGTGCAGCGAAAAAAAAATTGTCATCCCCATTTCACATGTATGGGCACCACCCCTAAAATACGTAATCAAGATGTTTTTATGCTTTTAAAATTGAGATCTATATCTATACAATTTAAAAAAAAAAAACATTTACTTATGTTTATAACTGTAGAAGTTATTAAGCTGTAAAAGATTAGGACAGACGGACAGACGGACAGACGGACAGACGGACAGATGGACAGACGGACGGACATGACGAAACTATAAGGGTTCCTAGGACTACGGAACCCTAAAAAACGTGGACTGCATACGTACCAACATATTTATTTATATATTTCCACAAAAAAAAAACATACATTTGGCAGATACAGTGTAGAACATAAACCAGTTTAGGTTTTTCTGTACACCGCTTGGTCCGTCGACATTCATTACAACAAGATGTGGGTGGGACGCATCGCGCTAAAGACAAGCACACTCCGACGCCGTCGTCCAAAATATCGTCCCCGCCGGCAAGGACCGACGCGACACTCACACAGAATCCGAGAGTCCGACTCTCGAGAAACAGAAACACATTCCGACGCAGCAGCGGCTGCTGGGGGGACCGGTGGCGGGGTCTCCCTGCTGCAGCCTGAGTCGAGGTCCGAGCTCCCCCCTGGGGACGCCCTCACGGTGTAGCAACCGGAGATAATCTCGTCACGCGAGACCGGCCCTATGCTCTAGAGTAGTTCCTAGGAGCAGGCTATTGCGTAGCCACTGTTTAGGTTTTAGGTAGGTCTTAGCCTCGCCGGCGAGGCTTGCCGATTAACGGGGTTTAGCGCGTCACCCGATAGACCGAAAGTCCACCACTTTCGAGGAAAAGTTCGATGCAGCAACGGCTGCTAGGGGGACATAGGAACGGCGAGGTCCCCCTGCAATGCCCCAGCGAGGTTCGAGCCCCCCCCTTGGGGGACGCCCGCTTGCGGTATTGAAACCGCGACTTTAGTTTTTAAGTGTAGGATTAGGGAAAAACTTTTGGCGAATGGAGTCCCACATGGGACTCTCCGCCAACTAAGCCCGGTTAAGCAGAGATGGTACTCCGGTACAACTTGCGAGAGTCCATTCGAAAAAAAAAAAAAAAAAAAACGCGTCGCGCTCGCTCGCCCCATGCAATTGCAAAAATTCCCAAATATAAATTACTTCTCAATAACAAATTGCTCACAAAAATACAGCATGTTTTTTTTTCTTTATGCTATAAAAATATAAGTCATTATTAGGTTTCAATTCCTCTAAAAGGTGTTTTTTATGTTTAGATTTTATGTTGTTTCGTGTTATATTTTATATATTTTGTTATATATTGGGACAACAACCACCTAAAAAATTGTCTTTCAATCAAATGTCAATCATGAAGTGAATGGCTGACACCCGATGTATCCAAGTCGCGCCCGTCCCGTCTACCGTGACGTATAGCATAGTTTATCTCTGTTTATCAAATTGTTCCGAAAGTGGAACAGAGTAGGACAACTTTTTTAAATTTAGGCCGCATTGCAGTGAATATGTCCTTTATAACTTCTTTCCTTTTGTAAGCTATGCTATCACGCGCAATGTGAGAAGCTTGTTAGACTTGTGATCTTCAAAATAAGAAAAAAATGCATATATATAAATATCTTTGGGACATTTTTACACAGCACCATCTAGTCCCAAACTAAGCAGAGCTTGTGGTATGGGTACCAGACAATGGATAATAATACTTATATACTTTTTTTTTTGTAAATACATACTTTTAATACATAAGCAACACACCCAGACCAACACAAATACTTATGTTCATCACACAAATATTTGTGTCCTGTGGGAATCGAACCCACAACCTCGTTATCAGCAGTCCGACACTCGAACCACTAGACCACAGAGGTGTCAATATATTATTAACACGCCTATTGTCCATTGGGTTAGACAAAAACTATGGATTTCCACCAGCTATGAATCTTGTCAGGTCACTTCTATCGCTTCATCTACATTAATTATTATTAACCTTTGTCATGCATGCTTAGTTCGGGAAAAATATCGTTTATTATGGTCCAAATCTATATATATAAAAATGAATCCCTATTTCCCTTGGTCACGGCATCACGCGTGAACGGCTGGACTGATTTCACTAATTCTTTTCTTGTATAATATATTTCTTAACTTTACTATTATTTCCCTGCAGAACCAATACTACACTAATGCATACTATGTCAAAGAATACCGAATCACAGAATATCTATAACGTACAGAACGGCCACTCACCGCCCCCCGCCAATTCAAGGTCCCCGCGCCCCGCACACGCCCCGCACGCGCCTCCAATTTGACGGCACTTAGACTGCAATCGTGCCAAGAATGTGTATCGCTAGTCGCTTTACAAGCACGCCGTCTCTGAAAACTACTGAGAAGCGCTTGGTACTCATTTGGTACTACAAGCGGCGAGTATCCCTAACCTATACGTATGTGTGCGTTCGTATACAGACGTAATTTTGTATATGTAGGTGGCGCTAGCATTCATATTGTATTGAGTATCCTCGGACACTGTGTGGATATTGGTGCAACTAAATGTTACTACGCTTACCCTGATAAATAAGTACCCATATCAAAAAATAAATATCACCTATTTCCTACACAAACACCTCTAAAAATCTACCCAATCTTTTAACTACGTAGCACTCAAGCAAACCTGCTTTCTCCCCAAAACTCCCAACAGTCATCGAAAACTTGAGCAATATTTAAAATCCCCACTGAAAGGAAACACAGGAAATTCAAAGCACCAATTCCTTAAAAAACCCAATTGGACTTGTGATGCAAATTCGAAAATCTACTTTACCGCTCCACGAAGCTTCACAAGGCTGAATTAAACTCTATTTAGATATCCACGATTTGCTGAGTGATCTTACTCGTCCACGAAGTGGTTTCAACTTATTTTGTGCGGAATTGGTTTTCAAATGAGACTGAGTTTAAATTACTCATGTTGTATTTGTTGGCCTTTTTTATGCGAGGATTGAAAGAAGTGCAGAATTATTTCGCTATCTAAGGAAATTACAGAAGTTAGAGCAAGTTAGAGAAGATATTTATTTAATATTTAAATTGCCATTTCTGCCGAAACTTGTATATTACTTTTCTCTCATTTGCGATGAAACAATACACAAATTAATTCAACAGTATCTAATTCTCATTCGCGCCAATTCGTCCGCGCGCGTTTCTTCGAACTGTCCGGCAAATTCTATCATTGTCGTGTTGGATATTGCTGGAATGATATTTCGTTGCGTACGGAAAAAAGTCGGTTGATGTATTTTTTTTAAAATAAAGAATCAATTTCCGAGCAAAAGGGGGATAAGTACTTTATTAAGGCTTGGCAAATGTATTGTAATATGTATGTATGTATGTCTTGTATGGAATTAAATGGAATATAACATCTATCAAATGTCCACCCCTAGCAGCATGATCAAAATCAAAATCAGAATCAAATGTTTTTTAACCGACTTCAAAAAAAGGAGGAGGTTATGTATTCCGCGGGTTTTTTTTTTTTTTTATTTCAAATAAACCTAATTACAGGCACTTTTGAAACGTAAGGCTCTAGTTGCATGACAAACTTATTTAAAGATGTTACATGTACTAATATAACATTTAATGGCGATCGCTACCGTGAGATGGTTAACATTTTATTGCATCAAATGAGTTAGTTGGGCTTGGAAAACATGAGGTTCTAACAAGAGGGGGCCATATGTCATACGGCACGAGATGCCATTAAGGCCCCGAAACCGGTTATTCTTGCAAAATAATTTCAATCCTGCTTATAAAACTAATCACTGTATGGTACTGAAATTAAAATACATGATACTCAAGGATATACGTGACAATATGACCTAGTTCAAAACACGAATGCACTTATTTGACGTGACCATAAAAATATTCAAAAATACAAGTTGCTAGACGCTTTGTATTGGGACAAAGCCTTTTATGACTATGATGAGGAATGTCAATGATAAGCAGATGAAAGAAAAATGGCATGGATAAATAAACATACCAGCTTTAACTGATGTTTAATTTTGTCGTGTAAGAACGACAAATTTATGTAAGTATAGCTGAGGGCGCAGTACGTGTAATCACAATTCAATTCAAAACTTTATTGCTGAACAAATAGGTACATAAATATACATTCCAAGATGTTGAGTGAATGTGCAGTTCACTATGTTCTACCAATTAGGGCATGCAAAATTATATTATAGTAGACAAATTATAATGATTATGGATGAATATAATATTATTATTATTGTAGGTATGTCAAAAATTATATCAACTCTTATAATAATTATAGAAACAAATCGGGACTCGAAAGCATTCACCTCAATGTCAAAAAAATTACAATATCATAATAGTATCATAATTTTATTTATTACATTATAAATTAAATTATTTATTACATTATAAATTAAATTAATTAGAGGAATTAAGAAAATTAATTAATGAATTTAACGAAATTAAAATTGTGAAAAGTAAAAAATCGCTCACGAGCAGGATTTTTTCTTTTCACAATTTAAATCTTTAGATTTCGCTTCGCATGCGTAAATGCGTTAAAAATAATAAATTAATTAACGAAATTAATTAATTAAATAAATAAATAATTAACTAATTTTTATTTTTTTTAAATTCTTGTATAATATAATATAGATATACTTACACATACATTTTTAACCAGCCCATTATGAATAAAAATAGAATATTATATTATTATTCCTTTATTCATTTATCCTACATACATATTATTTACATTGAAAAACGAAACAAAAAAAAAAAATACTATATAATATTTATATATAAGATACAAAATAAAATGTACGTATTAAAAAAATTACATTGGGCTAAATAAATAATGTGTGGAGAGTTTTCAATACAATCGATCAGATTCATCCTGTATATGACATACCGGCTAAATTATAACAGAAAAATCTAATTATTTCAATGAAATATTCAATTCCACCTGTTTGTAATAGTTTTTCTTAGTTTTTACTAACATTCTAAAGCACTACATTTGAATAAAAATAAAGTAAAATATTAATAATAAGTTAAGAAACAAAGGGTAAAGCAGACTCGTAACTAGATATTTAGTACAAATTTTTAAATTTTCGCGAATTTCACTCATATTGAATAGTTCAATATGAGTGAAATTCGCGAAAATATACGGGACTTTTTGCTTACAATTGAATCAAAACAAAACAAACATATAACCTCGACGTTTCAGCCAAGTTGCATTGGCCGTGGTCACGAGCAGACTAAAGTATGTAGTCATCGTTTTGAATTGTGCCCGAAATGTCCCGTAAATATAGTTTAATATGAGATATTTAGTAGTAGTAGAGCTCCTTGTGAAGAAGCTCGTCCGGGGAAGTACTACCACCGTACCTACTTCTCCGCCAAACAGTGATGCTTGCATTGCTGTGTTTCGGTCAGAAGGGTACGGGTGCCGGTGAAATTACAATCACATGAGACTTTTCATCTTCATGTCTCAGTTTTGTGAACCGATTTGTGGTACCATTTTGGCAACAGCCTAGGTGGTATTGCAGTTGTTATGGGTAAAGGTAACCGCTTAGTACCAGGTGGGTCGTTTCCTCGCTTCGCCATCCTAAACTATTAAAAAAATATTTTCGAAGTAATTTTAATTTACATTTAACCGGACCAAAAAACCGGGCCCGGCCAAACCGAAAACCGAAAGAACCTAGCCGGGGAAATGCCTTAATAATTGGACAGTATTTCAAAATTAATAATAAAATTTAAATTAAATTTAAAGAAAAAGGAATTTGGTACAAGATAATTCAAGGTGAATTTCCTCAATGGTTTGACAGTAGTAGCGCAATCTTAGAGCTAACTTGACATAGCTTCTACTCAAAAGCTATGTCAAGTTAAATAAATAAATATCTTTGGGATATTTTACACAGCACCATCTAGTCCCAAACTAAGCAGAGCTTGTGATATGGGTACTAGACAATGGGTATAATACTTATATACTTTTTTTTTGGATATACATACTTATAATACATAAGAAACACCCAGACCAACACAAACACTTATGTTCTTCACACAAATATTTGTGTCCTGTGAGAATCAAACCCACGACCTCGTGATCAGCAGTCCGACCGTCGAACCACTAGACCACAGACATCGTCAAGCGCTCCGGACATAATGTCCATCAGCAATGTTTGCATTCTTATTGAAAAAAGCAGATTCACCGAATGAATGCAATGAATTTGCAATGTGATTGAGGATATAATATAATTTGCTGATGGATTGTGTTAGGAACCAGAATGAAAGGGAAGTTTTAATCAATACATTTAATTTAAATAGATTAGAGGTGGGGTTAGTTCAAACAATTTTAGCACAACCAAAATCAGATGTTGCAAAAAGACTACCCACAGTTTCTGGAAGGCTGATCAATTTGATCTATTGTCAAATCTAATGTCAGCTTCTGTGATTGGCCGGCGAAAATGTTAACAACCAATCACATCGCTTGACCTGAGATTTGACAGTCGATTAGTTAATTTTTGCGTTAATCAGCCTTCTAGAAACTGGGGGTATGTCAATTGGTTTAAGACATCCCTTATTATACTTAAGTTGATCTAGTATTCGTTTTATTTAGACTGCATAAGGCATGTAAGGCATGATTGGATTGATGTATCCACATGGATAAGAACCCCAAATTAAAAAAGATTAAAAAAAATACCTAACCTAATGAAAATTTGATAAAAGTGCACCTGTATCTACAAAATTGCAATGTTATGTTTGAACGTTACATAACCACAATTTAACATTATGAGAACAGGATACACAGACAGAGATGTATGATCCGCCTAGTATAATAAAACTACTCGACGGAACTATACTAATGGAAATACTATGTAACTCTAATTGACTTAATAAAAAATAAAAAAAAAATAAAAAAAAAAATATAATTCCGTGTCAAATGTAGGGTGCTCATAAATTTTAATAAAACGTGGACGTTTAATCCGCTCTCGGACGTGTCTGGGTCCAACTTGTTTGCACATGAGATATATAATATTTTATTCATGTTATATTTTGTATTTAAATGAGATTTTCATGATTTCGAAATATTGTTAGAACTTGGGTTGTCAGCAGGTGACCATCCTATATCTGATTTGTATCAGTAGTACAGTAAAATTCAGACATTAATATGGAGATACCATTGAAATTTACGGATAAATATAAATCGTGGAAAGAAAAATCGCTCGCGAGCAGGATTTGGACCTGCGACTCCTGCCTGGTTTGGAACAGTTACAATTTATATCTTTAGACTTCGCTCCGCAAGCGTTATTGCGTTATAATAATAAATTATTGTAAACTATGTTATCCATTATAAATAATCTTTTATTATTACTTATTTCGCTAAAATTGTCTTAAATATTTAATTAATTTCAACAACACAAAACGTGCCTTTAAAGATACGCAAGATTTTAATGTAATTAATTATAGAGTTCCTACCGTAGAACAAGACAATTAACTTATCACTTGTTTCTATTTTCTCAGTCCATTCCTTTTTTTCCCCAAATAATGTAGCTTTTAAAAAGTTCCTTAATACACTCATGCTTATCAAAGTAGCTCAAGTAGACCGATTTGTTTTTTACTCTTCTAATTTACATATTCCTTTGGACAATTCAGTGCACGTCTCATTAAAAGTCAGGCGTGTGGTCACCGTACTTCCTAAGCTGTATTTCTAGCTATATGAAATTCAAATACTGACCTGTTTGTAACCTAAAATAGGAACGGTTGACTTAAGGGGTATAAGGGTGGAATGCGATTATCGCTTGCAGTTTTGCTCACAGTTTTTGCTCATACTGGTTTGTTTAGGAATGTTGGTAATTGTTTAAATTATCCGAAGAAAGTATCAGTATCAAACTCGTCATAGATAGAGTATATTTTATTTTTTGCACACCATTAAAATAAAAATGAAGTTATAACAAACATGAGCACAGTACTGATAATTGGCGGTCTTATCGCTTCAAGCAATTTCTTACAGACAACCATTGGATGAACTTGAAATGTACAAGAAAATATAACGGGCAGTTGGTGGTGTATTATAGAGAAAACATAACTTGACAAGTGAATTGATAAGTACATACTATAATAGCTATTTACACATAGTTTATGTTTCTTATATATAAGTCTTTATATAGATAGCAAATTCCAAGAAATATTTATTTTATAGAAATACTTCATTGTAATGATTTAAGTTATAGTATTACTGAATTAAATACATTCGAATTTCTTACCATAGATGCCTAAAATAATTCTTTCATTTGGCATTAAAAATGTTTAATGTGCAAAAATATAACTGTTTAACGCAATCAGTACGTACTGTCTACTCATCGGTGATAATATGGCAGTCACATACCGGTCGTAATTTGTATGTGGTTTTATTCGGCTTACAGCAAAATGTTTTGTGGTCTACATTATTCATTTTAATTTTGAATACATTTTATTATATCCTAATTTTGAAAATGTTCAACCAACTCAGCCTATTGCAGACCGCTGCTGGAAATAGGTCTCTCCTAAGTTTCGCCAAGACACATAGTCGTAGTAGAAGGCGTAGCTTCTATATCCACCACCACAGAAATAGATAAATAGAAAGGAAAAGCGGGCGGGGCGCGCGTGCCAACACTCTGCACCATAGTGCAGGGCATTTTAAAACCTTTCTCAGTACGCCTTGACTTGTTTCTGTAAATACTGTAACAAAAACCCGCAAAATGCATTATTGCGCTGTTTCTAACTGCAGAAACACAAGCTGTAAAGTAAACTTGATATTTTTTTTTTAAAATTAATGACGTCAACATGGGAGGCGTGGTTTGTCCGATAGTTGCCACGCATGAATCGCAAGTAAAATTGTGATTACAACCATTCTATCTATCTATTTCTGTGCCAGCCACCTTCCATCGATCTTTCTAGCTGAATGGTATTCTACGCTGTATGAGCCTATAGTGCATACTCTTCAGTCTTCTTATGTTGTTGTTTATATTTGGAATAACATTAAAATTTGCTTCGCCACCTTCTGCATCAATTTATTTTAAACTACCAGAATTATTTTCAACAGTTTGTCCTTTATCATCCCAATAATATAATTTATTCAGAAGTTCTTGTCTCGTTTTCGCAAACTCAAAGCCAGATGAACATCAAAGAGATTTAAAGCTTGATTTACAAATATTACTGATAACTTCAACTTGGTCCAAATATTATATCATTTACAACAAAACACTGCCTCGTTGGTCTAGTGGTTGCAAGCGCGACTGCTGAGCGTGAGGTCCTGGGTTCGATTCCCGGGTCGGGTAAAGTGTTATTGGGTTTTTTCATTAGGAAATTCTCAGTAGCAGCCCGGAGTCTGGATTTGTGCCCGGTTAATGGCAATAGGCTCGCCCCCTATTACATGGGACTTACAACATAACTGGCGAAATGTGGGTGTACTATACACCTCTGCCTACCCCTTCGGGGAAATACAGGCGTGATGTTATGTTTTTTTTTATGTTTTTTACAACAAAACATTTATATCATTTATACCTATAACAAAAGGTTACCTGTAGGTCAATCTTAATTGAAGCCACGAGTTTAATTTTTTCCCTTCCTTTTGATTGTAGAAACTACATCATTATATGTCTTGACCAGTCTCGACTCTCGCATAGAACATGCTTGGATAAAGAAAAAGGTAATTCAGGATAAAAAAATAAAGTAATTTTCAATAATTACTTTGCCGAAACTTATTAAACTTCTTTTGCTTAAGAAATGTGATCATAATTAGCTTTACAAGACACACGTAGCAAAAAATCCAATTTATTATAAATAAAACTTTTGAGTTAACATACAACACAGAATTAAATAAAATGAAGCCAGAAAGCTCAGATTACAGAAAAAAAGGAATCTGAGACAGAAAGGACCTCACTCCAAAACATTAATTCCAAACTAACATAGAAAATAAAGGTCACATTTACAAAACTTACGTAACACCCTCGAGTACGAAGCTAAATAATCATAATTTATATCTCGCCACATATAAATTAACTCAGGAAGCCATTATCAGGCTAACAGATGACAACCGAGGCATTAAAGTCTAAAATTGTACAAAACTAATTACCGTGAAGACCGTTTGTAAAGGTGGCCGATATGTAGCTGTAATGCGAGCCGGGGCTAAGTTTAGGTGTGTTGTAAACTTGCGATTTGTCGCACGAAAGTTGGGAGATCTAGGCGTTCAATGGCTTTTTTACGACACAAATATCTGTATAAGTAATTTCGCGACATTGAAGATACATGCAGTACTACAATGTAGCAAGAACGCACTTCTAAAAAAAACTAACCATAAATAAAGTACTCTTTTTATTTTCTGGCTGCCGTACATTTTCTTAATAATAACAATTAGAGGTAAAACGCTTATTCTTTCTCTTCTTCTTATAAACAACTTCTTAAAAATAGCAACATTTTAACCATGTGTTACCACTATGAGCGATGGTAAAATCCTTCCTTACACCGAAGCAGTATTTCAAGTTACAACTCATAAAACGTGTAACGTTTGCAAAAACCTTTACGTTCTCCCTTTAGCAACACCATATTAGAGCGTAACAACTGAAGATGTACTGACTCTTTGAAGTAGATTGAGAGGATGACGGAAATGTAGCCAGTGGCGATAAATACCAGGCCCCTCAGAAAGTATTGCGAAAAAAAGTTTTTATATATGGGAGACTGGCCAGTTATAATGTTTTTCGAAAATATGATTATTTATAAGTAAAAATAAGTAAGTTCCAATTTCAAAATTTCCCTCCACATTTTTTGCGAGTTAATTCAAAGTATTGTGTCTCACTGAAATATGGATCTGCGCCGGGAACATTTTAGAGCTATGATTTTATACGATTTCAAGTGTCGCCTGAAACCGGATGAATCGTACGATAGACTTCAAATGGCATTCATGGATGAAGGCCCTTCCAAGGCAACCGTGTATCGTTGGTATAACGAATTCAAGCGCGGTCGACCAACTTTGGGGGATGACGAAAGAAGCGGTCGCCCTTTGACGGCTGTTACCGAAGAAAACGTGCTAGCAGTGAAAAATTTAATCGAAGACAATAGGCGAATTACATATCAGGAGATTCAACACATATTGAAGATTGGATCGGGAAGCGTTCACGAGATTCTACACAGCCATCTTCGCGTGAGGAGGATAGTATCACGCTGGGTGCCGCACAACCTCACCGATGCTCAGAAGCAGGCCCGGGTGGAATGGTGCCGTGATATGCTTAACAGATTTGAAGCAGGCTCGTCTCGGCGTGTTTACGACATCGTTACAGGTGATGAGTCCTGGATTTATCAATACGACCCAGAAACCAAGCGCCAGTCGACTGTTTGGGTGTTTCAAAATGAGCCAACGCCTACCAAAGTGAAGCGATCTAGAAGCGGGGGTAAGATTTTGATCGGTAGCTTTTTTAATTTGACTGGCCACTTGGTATCAATTCCCTTACGGGATCAAAGAAGCATTAATGCCGAATGGTATAATACCAAATGTTTGCCAGAAGTTTTCTCTGTTATAAGCAACAAGCGACCAAACACAGGGCTCCGCGGGCTACTGCTCCACCACGACAATGCACCTGCGCACACCGCACTCAAAACGAGGGACTTCCTGGACAGCACGCCAGTCAAACTCCTGGGTCACCCTCCTTACAGCCCTGATCTAGCACCGTGTGACTTCTTTTTATTCCCAAAAATAAAAAATCAGCTCAAAGGGATACAATTTTCGTCGCCGGAAGATGCGCTGGCTGCGTTCGAGCAGGCTGTAAACGAGGTGTCTGCGGCGGACTGGAAAAAGTGTTTTGAAAACTGGTTTAGGCGCATGAATCTTTGTATAGAGGCTGGTGGAAAGTACTTTCAAAAGATTTGATAAAAATATATGTACGTATAGAACAATTTTTTTTAGTTTCGCAAAACTTTCTGAGTGTCCCACGTATCTGGTTAATGGTGTACCGTAGCCAATCGGCACTGTTGCTATGTTAGACGTGGCTAATTTACTTTAGACGTTATAACATAAAGGAACTAGTCAAATACTCGGTAACGATACCCAGGAGGAATAATTAGGAGCTTTTTTTAGAGAGCGATAACATTCTTGGAGATTTTTATCTTGCCAGACGGCTGTTGTTATAATTATTTAATAATGGATGTAATAATCTGGAAATAAACGATTTCATTTCATTTCAAAGCTTCTGTGAAATACTATGTTGTGGAAAAGCCAAAAGCGATTACGACTAAAATAAGAATTTTTGAATGTTATGATGATTTTCTTCTTTTTAGGTGTACTAAAATATCCCATGACATGTAATAACATGTAATTTTTGATACTGACCATTTAACTCATACCCTTTTATTACAAAAATAACGTGGTTAGTTTATTTTATAATAACGTGGTTAGTATCTGTGTATTAATTGAATGAAAACATTCTCAGTAATCGTGGTAAATACATACATACATAAATATTATCACGCCTGTTTCCCATTGGGGTAGGCAGAGACTATGGATTTCCACCTGCCACACCTCTTTCGCTTCATCTACGTCCATTAACCTCGTCATGCATGCTCGTCCGTTTAGAGTACTCTTAACCTGGCATTTTTTGAGAACGTCCTCGATTTGATCGCGATACGTTCGCCAAGGTTGTCCTCTTCCAACTCTTCCATCCACACTCGCTTCGTATACTTGTTTCGTCAATCTCCTCTCGTCCATCCTCTCTATATGTCCAAACCATCTTAACTTACCTTTCTCAATCTTTGTCACTACATCTTCTGTCACTCCACAACGCTCCCTTATCACGGTATTCCTTACTTTATCTCTCGTGGTATATAGACATAAATAAATATTGCTGATCAATTCAGAAATATTACGCTAATAGAATAAAATAAAAGTATTTATGCTAATACAGAACTGAATGCAGAGCTGCAATTTGGTTTAAAATAATAATTTGTGAAGTAGACGATACCATATATACTCCCATAGATACCCTAGTTGAATCTCTTTCAAAGCCTGCAGTTATCTCAGCATACTGAAAATCTATTAATACTAGATTATTCACAAGCAATATTCCCCTTTGAGCGATAAAATACGTGCAAATTTCATATTTGATACTCAAATGTACGCGATAAGTCTTTATAAGTTTGTGCAACGTGAAATCATCTTCATATTCTAAGATAATATTTTGTATCGGCTGCAAGCAGATCTATCCTTCGTAGATATCACATAAAAGCTAATTTGCCGCATTTGGGATTCATCAACTCAGCCTATCGCAGTCCACTGCTGGACATAGGCCTCTCCCAAGTTGCGCCACAACACTCGGTCCTCTGCCTTCCGCATCCGATCCCCCCCAGCCACGTTCTTCAGGTCGTCGGTCAACCTGGCGGGGGGATGCCCTACGCTGCGTTTGCCGATTCGCGGTCTCCACTCAAGGACTCGTCTGCTCCAGCGGCCATCGGTCTTTCGACAGACATGGCCAGTCCGCTGCCACTTCAGCTTATTGATCCTACAAGCTATGTCGGTCACTCCGGTTCTTCTCCGGATAATTTTATTTGGGATTACCTGATAGGGAAATAAGTACCTAGTGGTATGCTTTTTTTAACTAGCAGTTTAATGAAACGATAACGAAGGAAATTGCGTTGTAATCTTGTGTTTCGCAATACAACTTTAAAGTAGAAAAGAAGTAATTATGTAATCTAAAATTAAATGATAAAAAATAAATCGACTCCAATCCAACTTATACATATGTTAACTCTGAAGTTTTAGGAAAAGTTAAAAAAATGTTATCATCATATTCAAATAACACATTTAGAAATAACTCTTGAATAGGAAATGGGTATTTTTTTCTAAAACGAAGCTCTCATGCGCTAGTAAGTTTAAGTATACTCCAGAACAAAAGAGAATAAAGTACCTATCTCCCTACTCACCCAAGTAATAAAAAAGTTATAAAAACCTTCACACTCTTTCCTGAAATGTAACAAGCCTGAACATATCTGAAAATAACTGAAAAACCCAATTGGAGTCTCACTGTACGGCGTCTATTCATTCCAACAGTTTGAATCCAAAAAAGATCACCAAAAACAGTTGCTATTCCAAAATAGACCGTGAATTTTGGCAGCAAGATTGCATACAGTTAACAAACAATTCTAGGCTGTATGTAACTGCAAGATTGCATACAGTTAACAAACAATTCTAGGCTGTATGTAACTTTAGAGATCACTTTAATTTTGAACTTTATCTACATATCATAGAGTTTATAAGTCCTTAAAAATATTCTTGGTTTAGTTTTAACGTCCGCATGTGTGGAACACGTGAATTATGCACCTTTGAGCGTCACGTCGAGTTTCCAAACTGGATCGACAAACATATCAAAAGGATTCCCTTCTTTATGAAATTACTGAATATCACAGAAACGACAGCTGATAGAGATGTATGCAAGAAAAGTAAATGCTACGCCAACCCTAAATATACTGGCTTGTGCAGAGGATCATAAGATCTAAAAAAAAAAACAATCATACGCTGCATTTGCATACATTCCTTACTAGAGCTTTGAGTCAGTAAGCTTTATGAGTTAATTTACCTCATTGGATGTTTATAACTAAAGTAGTAGTAGAGCTCCTTTGTGAAAGAGCTCTTTCGGGGAAGTACTACCACCGTACCTACTTCTCTGCCAAATAGTGATGCTTCCATTGCTGTGTTTCGGTCTGAAGGATACGGGTGCCTGTGAAATTACAATCACATGAGACTTTCCATCTTCATGTCTCAGTTTGGCGAACCGACTTGCGGTACCATTTAGGTAACAGCCTAGGTGGTATTGAAGTTGTTATGGGCAAAAGTAACCACTTAAAGTCAGGTCGGCCTTTAGCTCGTTTCACCATCCTATACTATAAAAAAACTTTAAAATAAGTCAGTAAAACAACGCAACGAACAATAGAACAACGTTGAACGATAGTACTACTATTATTTGTTCTATGACGATAGTGAGGAAACATAAAAGTAAAACACGATCGTTGTTTATTTCAAATTGACATCTCAGATTCATATTTACCGTAAATTATCTCAGTATAATGAATCCACAGAAAAACTACAACGCACCGTCAGTTGCGATAGTACCATCCTATATCCATACGTAATGTAATAATAAACTAAACTGTCGTACACGGGTTATGTTTTGAAATAGCAAAACACTGTCTCTTTTTTTTTTTTTCTCTTATTTTGAATTTGGGGTTTTTATCCATGTGGATATGTCAACCCCATCATGCCTTATGCCATCTAACTAAAACCAATATAAGATCAACCTAAGTATAATAAGGGAAATCTTAATCAATGAAGTAAACTAATTGACATAGTCTTTTTGCAATATCTGATTTTGGTTTTGCTAAGATTGTTTGAACTAGTACCTCTAATTTGTTTAAATGAAATTCATTGATTAAAACTTCCCTTTCATTCTGGTTCCTAACACAATCCATCAGCAAATGATGTACATCCTCAATCACATTGCAAATATTACAGTTCGGTGAGTTTGCTTTTTTCATTAAGAATGCAAACTTTGCCGATGGATAATGTCCGGAACGCAATCTTAAGGCTAACTTGATGTAGCTTCTACTCAACCTACTACTGTCAAACCATATGAGGAAGTTCACCTCTCTGTCTCTTAAACACTGTCTCTTAAGATACAAGTTTTTTACTTAGTTTGAGAGACAGCACTCACTATCGGGACCCATCCGAAAACCAGCGCTGCAACATTTCGGTGTTGTAGCATATGCTGAGATGGGGGCCTTTTTTTGACTTATACAGGCATGTCAATTTTAAGTTTATTGTTAATGTGTTTTTTTTTTTTTCTCTCGCCCTTACCAAGACTGAAATAAAAAAAATCTTTCTTTCTTTCAGCAGACAAGGATGACTGTTTCTTTATCGCTTAATTAATTAGTTATAAAGATTTCTTATTTAATTTGTATGGCTGTGCTTTTTTAGGGTTCCGTACCCGAAGAGTGCCAAACGGGACCCTATTACTCTCGCTACGCTGTCCGTCCGTCCGTCCGTCCGTCCGTCCGTCCGTCTGTCTGTCACAGGGCTGTATCTTTTGAACGGTAACCGATTGAAATTTTCTCAGAATATGTGTTCCTATGAGGTGTATCACGACAAATACTAAAAACAAAAAAAAGTCTAAAACCAAAGGGGGCAAAATTCAAAATTTTGGTTTATGTTAAGATTTTAAAACACACAATGATTATTTTTAACTTTTTAGTTAAGGTTTTTGAAGTCGGTTTTATTTTTTTTGTTAAAAAGTTTTTATTTCATACTTTTTAGTTGAAAATTGCGAGGATTCATAAATGTTTATATAACCAATTTGAGATATTTTTTTTATTAACCTTTGCTATCCCACTGCTGGGCAAAGGTCTCGCTCAGTTCTTCCAAACGTCCAATCACTATCGTAAAAAAAAACACGCACATCGGCCAAGAATTCTCAGAAAAACGAACCAATGAGCAGATCATCTAGATAGGCGAAGCTAAAATAAACTGATTTATTGAAGCTGGTTAAAAAACTACTCAACCTAAGTCAATAAAATTTATATGGGACCACCGCGCGGACTTTCTCTACCAAATAAAAAAAGAACCACGTAAATCGGCCCACAAATCTCGGAGAAATCGGTGTACATACATGAAAAAAAAAAAAACCCGCGGAATACATAACCTCCTCCTTTTTTGAAGTCGGTTAATAAGACAAACATAGACATATGTGGTGGTACCTGCGTAAGAAAGACATGCAAAAATTCATATTTCGCGCAGTGTGCGTTGATGTCTTTTGATAATCTCGTAAATTATGGTTGTTATGGGGTATCAGGTCGTTGAGAGGATCGGAACCCTTACTGCGTGAGTCCAACTCGCACTTGGCCGGTTTTTTAATAAATCGGCAGCATCTATTTCGCATATTATATCTAGAAAAAGCAATATCTTGTAAAAAGTCTATCACAAAATAATTATTTACTTTGGCTTTTCCAATTAATCCATTTGACAGCATGTCAAAAACATCAGACCACCTCGCTGGTCACAACAACGTAAAACGTTAACAAATTTCACTCAAATCGTATACAGAAACCCAATATTCAACCTGACACTACCGATATTGCTCACTTTTGAGTTATATTTAATTTCACGGTGGTCAAAGTAAGTGGGTCCCACAGGGTTCACTGCTTGGTCCGCTAGTTTTTCAATTTGCCATGATGCAATGCACCGCACGTGGGCCATATTGCGATTTTATTCACTCCACCGTTCAGTATAAAATGGGACGTTTTAGATTGCTGCGATACAGATAGGCTTTTGAGTGTCAGTATTTGTGGTATTAAAAAGATAGCAAACTGGAGCGATAAAAGCAAACATTTCGAGTGGTTGAAAATGTTTGGGGAAATCGAGGTCCAAATTTTTCTATACCAGTGTGGTCATTTAAGTAATATCGTTAATGATATTAAAACTGCCCTTTTAAAATGAAACGTTGAAACAATGTTTGAAAATGTTTTAGTTGATTTGATCAATAAAGTTTTATCCATCCTGAATCCCTTTCAATATTTAGTTTCAGTTTAAACAACCCGTTATATTCAAATAAAAGTCCCTTTAATTACACATAATGTAATTTTACAAATATGTATTTCTGATGAGTAAACAGAAAATCTATTTTTAATTCAGTTAATTCAAGCCGATTCCATTTACTTATTTAATAGGAAAATTAAGGAAACCGATTGAAAAACAGTGGGATGTATGAACTTATGTCATTTCGCACAAGTTTTGAATGATGGAGTTACTAGTTGATTCATACAAAACCACCAATTAAAAAAAACAGATAAGCAAGGCGAGGAGCGTAAAATACAAAATTATTTAGCGAACAAGACAAGAATATTGTAAATAATAATAAAATCATTTGAGCTGATATTAAGGCGACTATTTGAAAACTTATTTACCGATAAACGAAGCTTGTTCTCCCATTCACAAAATATTAGGAAGAACCCCTCGTCCCCGCTAATATGACGTCATTTCAGGCTGTCGAAATTTTGATCCGTTTCGAAGTACTTGCAACTGACTCCCCGTTGGCAATGTGCCAATGAAATAATATAACAAGAATAAAATGCTGCCTATCTTAGGCTTTTGTTGTTATATGCTCCACTAGGTCCTTTGGTGTTAATGAGCCTAAAACCTAAATAACTATAAAAACAGATTATCGATAAAAAAGAGAGTATGAAGATAAATTGTTTCGGTAAATTAAGTAAGCTCAGCCGAAACTTTTGACGATCGTAATGGCTGAGGGACAGACGTAATATCTTTTTTTATTTACAATTCAGGTTCGCGTCTTGATACATAATGTTTTTTTTTAGTAAATATTATGTCTGCAGGTAAAGGATACCAAAGGTCGCCCGCTTTTTCGCCGCCGTAGATGTCGCTTATCTCTTTTATGGATAAAAAGTAACCTATGTGCTTTTTCAGGTCCCAGACTACCATTTTGCTAAATTTAATTACAATCCGTTCAGAGGTTTAGTCGTGAAAATGTAACAAACAGACAGACAAAATTGCTTATGCATTTATAATTTTAGTGTTTTTATGAACCAACCACTACCACCTACACTAATGTGTTGATTTAGTTTTTTTATACAAAAAGTGGTTCATCTAAGGACGCATTAAAAAAAAAAAAACAAAGTCACTCAACGAGCTATGCTTGGAGTTTCTTTGAGGGACAACATTTGTAACGAGATTATCTGGAGAAGAGCTAGAGTGACCGACGTAGCATGTAAGATCAGTAAGCTAAAGTCGCAGTGGGCTGGCCATGTCTGTTGAAGGACCGATGGCCGCTGGAGCAGACGAGTCCTCGAGTGGAGAACATGAACCGGCAAACGCAGCGTGGGACGCCTCTCAACCAAGTGGACTGACGACCTGAAGACTGGATACAGAAAGTGGAGGACCGAGGTGTCCAGCAGTGGACTGCGATAGGCTGAGTTGATGATTCAGCCTGATATAATATGCATGACATTCCATTTGACCCAGTTAGTAGTAGTAGAGCTCCTTTGTGAAAGAGCTAGTCCAGGGAAGTACTACAACCGTACCTACTTCTCCGCTAAATAGTGATGCTGTGACAGTAATTGCTGTGTTTCAATCTGAAGGGTATGGGTGCTGGTGAAATTACAATCACATGAGACTTTCCATCTTCATGTCTCAGTTTGGCGAACCGACTTGCGGTACCATTTAGGCAACAGGTGGTATTGCAGTTGTTATGGACAAAGATAACCGCTTAACATCAGATGGGCCTTTTGCTCGTTTCGCCATCCTATACTATATATATATTTAAAAAAAAGTTATTTACCCTTGAATACTTAAACCCTTAAACATTTTATTGATATTTATACTACAAGCAGACACCCTAATCTTCATTCATATAAAGTTATTGTATTTTGCCTACAACGCTGCTACGCGGCGAGCATTCATATTGTTATATCTCAAAACAGTATGAAAGTGAAACAGCCTCTTGGAACATTCAGACTGTTACGTAAGACAGTATATTTTATACGGTTTGTATCATCTTAAAAGGCCGGGGCAACTAGCATAAGATATTTGCATTTCCTTATTTCTTCTTTAGATTATCTCGATCATAATAATGGGGGCTATTTTTTTGGAGTAAAATATTGCCCATTCTAATCTTGGAGTGAAAGAAAAAACAGTGTACGCGTTTATCTAAATGAAAGAAATAATTTTCCTGTCCAACTCGGGAGGATTAATCAGGAAAACGGATCACCGTTGGGCAAAGATCTGGCAACCATATAATCTTGTCGCGCCTTAAGAGGAAATACGGGTGGTCTTTTCTACATACAAACGCTCTCGACTGTCTTCTCTCTGGTTTATAACCCTAGAGCAATGATTTTTTTACTGTAAAATAAACATCAACTTTTTGTATGTCCCTATGTTTTAGTTTTTTTTTTATTAATTTTTTTCTAGAAGCCCTCACAAATTCTCAAAATTGCGTGTTTAGACCGCTGTCTACAGATGCCTAGTGTATAAATTTTATGAAAAAGGAAACACATACCGACACAGTACAGTCTAACAAAGCAATTAGTATCCAGGGTCGCCAGATATAAATGAAGTTTTCTCAGAAGATTATGGATGTTTTCGACTGAAATATCATTTTAATAACGGACAAAGTTAAACTGTACTTATCATCATTACAGCCGAAAGACGTCCACTACTGGACATAGGCCTCCCCCAATTAATGGGGGGATATGCCATAATCACCACGCTTGGCAGGCGGGTTGGCGATCGCAGTTGGTTGGTTAAATACTCAGAGAACGCTGCTGCCCATCCTCTGGTGAATCCCTTAGTCGCCTTTTACGACACCCATGAGAAGAGATAAGGGATAACTATACTTATACAAAACCCTAATGAAACCGTTCTATAATAATTTCCTGAGACATCTGCATCTAAATCGGGCGACCCGGTATACCAATTGCATTGTTAGACTGTGCATATTCTTCTTATTCAGTCCATGAAATATCTTTCAAATTGGACTAGTTTCAGAGGATAAAATAGTCGATAGCCAAACCTCGAATTTTAACTTTTTACCCGACTGCGCGACAGCAAAGACAGGGTTATGTTTTTCACGCGTATCTATGTATGTATGTATGTGGGATTCTTTATATCCTCGAAGCATCTCAATGCCTTGATGGATTTTAATTAGTGAGGTGTCTATCGATTCGGCTAAATTGTGCGATGGTTATAGGCTAGATTTTGTTTTTTTTTTTTATCAAAATGGCGGCCATGAAATGTAAAATGGCGGTAGAGACAAAAAATAAATTTCGCGTACCATACTATGTGGGGTATCACTGAATAGGTCTTTTAAAATCAATATGATGTTTCTTTGATCATTTTACAGCCATAAGCTCCGTTTAAAACTTACACAACCTGAAAGTTGTGTATGATGTACCTATATTTCTAACTATTGTTCTGGTAAATTGAACGATGTTTACAGATGTGTAAGATATAGTGATGAAATTTATGGGTGTATTTATTTATAGGCCAAACCAAGAACCAAAAGAAGGTGTTTAAGGTGAATGCTACAGGGTAGACCGCGAAATTCAAATTATTTTACGTTTTTTGCAAATTGTAGCTTTATTTGGCGTTGTATATCGGTTAAAATATGATTAGCGGAAATAATAACAATATATCTACTAAATAATACTCATGAAAAATATTAACCTAGCTCCATAAGCTGTTCAAGCTCGATAATATTAATTTACGATCAAATTATCGATTTTCGAGCTTGTACAGCTTATAGAGTTAGGTTAATATTTTTTATGAGTATTATTCAGTAGATATATTGTTATTATTTCCGCTAATCACATTTTGACCGATATAAAACGCGAAATAAAGCTACAATTTGCAAAAAACGCCAACAATTTTGAATTTCGCGGGTTACCCTGTAGCATTCACCTTAAGGCCCAGAACGCCGCGGAATGAGAGTAAGCGAGAAACAAAATACGAAGCTTGCCGGGAAGGAGTAGTGCGGCATGAAGTTGATGCCATTCCGAATGAAAGCGCATTTAAGCAAAAAATAATATATTACTCAGAAAATATGTTTATTTTCGATAAAATGGCTCAGTAAAATTATTTCAAAATAATAAAACAATATTTAGGTAAAATATCATACCAAAATACCAATAAATGTAGGATATATTTAGGAAACTGTTTGAAAATAAACAGTTTCCGATGTATGTTCGGAATTTTTTATGATCGAGCCAAATAAGTGCATTCATGTTTTGGACTTAATAATATTGTCACGTTTATCCTTGAGTAACACGTATTTTAATTTCAGTACCATAGAGTGAGTAGTTTTTGAGCGGGATTCGCATTAGTTTGTTGAATTACGGGTTTCGGCCCCTTAAGCCAAAACTTAAAAATTCGAAATAAAAAAGTTAATTAAAAAAAAACAAAAACCCTACTGCGTGAAAAATAACTGAAAATATGTAAACAAGACGTAGCTATTTAAAATTAAATTTTTCAGTAGCAAATCATAACACGGAGATGGAGGCTATGTATATTTGTGAATTACATCGTTCGTAGGTGGCCTCCGACTGCGTGTTATGATTTGCTACTGAAAAAATTAATTTTAAATAGCTACGTCTTGTTTACATCTTTTCAGTTATTATTCACGCAGTCGGGTTTTTAGTTTTGTAAATTAATTTACTAAAGCTATTCAGTCGGAGCTACGGTTGTCCTTATCGCACTAGGTAAATTTTAGGAATTGCAATGATACATACTTGTAATATCATAACAAAAGTAACTTTTCAAGTCGTAACTACTGCAAAGAGGAGAAAGAGGAGGAGAGTATGATTTTCTATGCTCACAATTTCGACTACAGCCAGATGACTTATTACGACGTCTGTGATCTAGTGGTTCGAGGGTCGGACTGCTGATCACGAGGTCGTGGTTTCGATTCCCACAGGACACTGCGTGACATGCAAACATACGTCTTTTATTTAAAACGGTTGTTAAGTTTGGTATCTGATATTTCTTAAAAAAATATTATGAAAACCTATAAGGTCACGCGTCATGTGACAGTTGATCTCGTGATCAGCTGACTTTAATTTTACTAAATTATGTGTTTAGAAAATCATTCTTTTTCCTATTGTATTATGATTAGATATCGATACCCATCACGTCGGTGAAGTTTCGCCAAATAATTTAACCTTATATATTTTGTACACACATACATACATGTTATCACGCTTGTTTCCCATTGGGGTAGGCAGAGAGTATAGTTTTCCACATGTTACGATCCTGTAGGTCTACTCGCGTTTTACGAACGACAAACGAAGTACGAACTTTCGTTCCGACTGATACTTACATAATAAAGATAGGCACATAAAAAAGGCACAATTAAGATGGACTACGGTTCATAGTCGTATACAATTTACCGGAGATGAGAAAAACAAACGTCAAAACACGATCATCGCACGCGATAAGGGAACGATGGTTGACCGGAGTAGCAAATTGTGCGATGAATCGTACGATTTATCGAATATCGTCGAACGGGACCCCCTGACCACAGTTTAACAATATAAAGTAAAACTGTGATCCTGACACACCTCTTTCGCTTCATCTACGTTCATTAACCTCGTCATGCATGCTCGTCGGTTTAGAGTACTCTTAACCTGGCATTTTTTGAGAACGTCCGCGATTTGATTGCGATACGTTCGCCATAGTCATCCCCTTCCAACTCTTCCATCCACACTCGCTTCGCATACTTGTTTCGTCAATCTCTTCTCGTCCATCCTCTCTATATGTCCAAACTAACTTAACATACCTTTCTCAATCTTGGTCACTACATCTTCTTTCACTCCACAACGCTT
Source organism: Asteroscopus sphinx (assembly GCA_949699075.1). Classification (NCBI taxonomy): domain Eukaryota; kingdom Metazoa; phylum Arthropoda; class Insecta; order Lepidoptera; family Noctuidae; genus Asteroscopus; species Asteroscopus sphinx. The sequence continues at coordinate 3,393,166 of OX453006.1, forward strand.
ATCACGTTATTCCTTACTTTATCTCTCAAATCTTAGTTAATACAAAATATTTACATTTTGTACCGTTCCATTTAGATTAGTAGGTATATTCGATCTAAACGACAACATGACATAAACTTTGTTTTCAGTACATGAATTTATTACTTGGCGTCTCGGTGGCAATTTGTTGTGAATGTCACGTGAAGGTTAAGGCTTAGTAATAAATGTTGTAAGTTACTTCAAGTGATAACATCATGTGTCATGTCACCACTTAATTAAAGTTCTATAATTTATTTAGTAGAGTATTTAGTTCTAAAATACTTGGCAAATAAGGTACAGTGCCTCTGGGGAGTAAACTGAGAAAAAACGTGCCGTCACCGTTAACTTCCCCTTCATCGATACGCGGCTACACTTCTGTCTCGAACACACACACACAGCTCTGCACGCGCACTTTCTATCCGCGCATGCGTTAATGCTTCGCTTCTGACGGGCATCCTCTGATGCTACCCATTTTTTTTCAAACATTTGATTCAGAAATCGAGATTTTTCTCCTAATTTTTAGTGTCCAAATTGGACTTCATCGGGACTTTTATCACATTATCATGAATAAAAATCCACACAGAAGCCAAGCTTCTTATAAGCAGCCTGTAGGCGTAGCATGACCACTGTAGATAACAGTAGACAACACAGACAAGGATTTTGTCTACGAAACATAGACAAAATTACAGTTTTAAAGAATGTCGTTTTGTCTATTCCTCCATACATAAATTTCTTCTCTAGAGAGTGGTCATGCTATGCCTGCTGCTGTAATACACTCACGCAACATGGCGATATGTGCGTGATATTCACCGACGCATTTACGGTACGCTCCGCTGTGGTAAGAACCGGCTTGCGTCGGCCCAGTTATTTAGAGAGCTTGGTTTCTCTATGTGTTTTTATTCATGTGCTATTATTTTATACGTCAGCTTCCTAGCTATATGGCGAGTGAGATGACGGTGAAAACAATAATCTGACCGCATAAATTTAACCAAAACTGGGAAAGAAAATACGAAATAGTTGTAAAGAGAGTCTTGACGAAAATCCGGGATAATGCTGAGAAATATAGTGTTCCCCCTTCCTAATACCCTCTTTGTTGCAAACTCGCACGTTGCACTAGCACTAGAGCATCGTGAATTAATATTATAATTATACAAAACAGTCTTTACACTAGAACGTTTAAAACACTTTGAATTTAATAATATTGTGTCGACGATTTCATTAACAGCGTTGTTATAGGAATTTGTAAGGATTTTGCTTCGCTAGCTCTCCTTTTGTCTTCAGTTGGTATTGTTTAAGTAAACGCTCCTACTTATAAAATAAATATAGGTAACTAATATTATTTTTAACGTTGCTTTTTATTACTAGTTCAGAGAAGCCTTTGTGCTCTTTCATTGTGATTTTTCTTGTACAATATTGAGGTGAATTTTGCATTTTAAAGTTAACCAATACTTTTGGAGCTTGCAAGTCAAAGCCTTAAAAATACAACGAAATTTTGATTTTAAAATTGAGACAGTGATTTTTTTTAAATATTTGTGTCATTTTTAAGAACCATAGTCCTAAACTAAGCAAAGCTTGTACTACCCATAGGTACTAGACAATGGATATAATACCTAAATACTTTTATTTGTAAATACATACTTATAATACACAAGAAACACCCAGACCAATACAAACACTTATGTTAATCACATAAATATTTGTGTCCTGTGGGAATCAAACCCTCGTGATCAGCAGTCCGATACTCGAACCACCAGACGACAGACGTCGTCAATTTTTACCTATCTTTTGTCTTCAAGTGGAAATCCAACACCCTCTGTCTGGGGATAGCGGAGAAGACTTACGGCCAAAATTAATATCCAATCTATCCACGATCTACCCTACTAGAGATAGAAATTTTGACATATTTTGTATGGAGCTTATGTCAAATTCCTATGTCTAGTAGGGCAAATCGTGGATAGATTGAATATTAATTTTGGCCGTAAAACAACACAGTGGCCATGCTCAGCATAAAATACAAACTTTTTTTGTTTCAAACTTTTTTTGTGAACTCCAGTGTACCGTGCCAATGGCAGACTAGTATGTCTTTGGTACGTCCCAGGGCACAACACGTCAGTGGCGGCGTAAGGGAGGGGGGTGATGGGGGCGGTCCGCCCCAGCTGCCAAGCACCGAGGGGTGACCAGTGGGTGCAGCACCGCCGCCACTTGGAAGCCGCTAGTATTTCTTCCCAAATGGCGGTCCAGTGGTAGTCCTTGGAGTTTCTGAGATTCTGTAAAAAGGGACTATTCTGAGATTGTTTCGAGTCTAGTGATGTGTCTAAGATTTGTCGTTTCGGTGGGTTCATGTGAAAAAATATTTTCAAAACTAAAGGTAATGAAATGAGTAGTAGTAGAGCTCCTTTGTGAACGAGCTCGTCCGGGGAAGTACTACCACCGTGCCTACTTCTCCGCCAAATAGTGATTCTTACATTGCTGTGATTCGGTCTGAAGGGTACGTGTGCCGGTGAAATTACAATCACATGAAACTTTCCATCTTCATGTCTCAGTTTGGCGAACTGACTTGCGGTACCATTTAGGCAAAAGCCTAGGTGTTATTGCAGTTGTTATGGGCAAAGGTAACCGCTTAACATCAGGTGGGCCTTTAGCTAGTTTCACCATCCTATACTATAAAAAAAATTAAAAAAAAACGTACTTAAGTTAGATCCGCTTTGAGCCAAGCGCGACTAACCTTGAAAGAAAGAAAGAAAATGTGTTTATTGGCACAAACAATAAAATTAACAAAAAATAAAAAAGCGTTAAAATATATAATATGTAAGTGCCAAAGGGCCACCAGCTCAGCATAATGTTAGGTAGCAGTACAGCTTAATAATGCTTGATAATGTCGTTGAATATTTTATCAAAATAAAGTCACGTATGCACGTTTAGTTCTCGTTGTTTTATTTTGGGGGGTGCTCAGCGGAAAAGCTGTCTAGATTTCGGTCAAGAGCAGATCTATAACTCATAATTTTATTTATTTATTTAAACTTCATGCAACATGTGTACATAGGCGGACTTAATGCCTTAGGCATTCTCTCCCAGTCAACCTTAGGGTGATACAGAGATGACAAGGCAGGTGCAATATTGATTCACGACACAAAACAAGATGAGAAATAAATTACCACTAAAACAATAGATAAACATACATAGGTATATATATATAACATACAATAAGTACTAAATATATATAATAATATACTATTATAGTCATAGATAAAATACTAATGAGATGATTCCGCCAAAATTTTATCTAGAAAGAACTTCCGAACTTTCTTTCTTTCTTTCTTTCTTTCTTTTACTTTTACTTTTATTATTTATTTATAGTTTTTATAATAAAACAAGTTTAACCGGGATTGCAGTGGGGGATACCGGGCTAGAATGATGATGATGATGATGATATTATTTAAATTGGTTTTCCTGACGTTTCGGAAGCTTTGCAGCGTTCGTGGTCGCTGGAAAACTAAGATGACAAGCGTCTTTACAGATATTTCTACATTTGGCCAGTTATTTTATAGTCTCATGTAATAGGGGACGAGCCTATTGCCATTAACCGGGCACAAATTCACACTCCGGGCTGCTACTGAGAATTTCCTAGTGAAAAAACCCAATAACACTTTGCCCGGCCCGGAAATCGAACCCAGGATCCCACGCTCAGCAGTCGCGCTTGCGATCACTAGACCAACGAGGCAGCCAGTGTTTATGTAAACAATAACAATAGCTAGCAATTAATATTCAGAATTAAACGTGAGCAGCGCAACACTCCATGATATTAAAAACAATGCGTCCTCTTAAACGGCGGGAGTAAACAAAAATATGGCTAATCCCAAAGGGTTGGACGGTGGTGTTCGTCACACGTCAGATAATGTCACTTGTGGGTGATGGGAAGGTTTAAATGTTTTTGATGAGGATATTTTAAATAAATTACAACGATCTATGGGTCTTTGTTAGATAGGCTTGGAGAGCATATAGCAAGACAAAATTAATGCAAAACTAGCTTAGACTTTTAAGGGATCATTGTACTTCTTGAATCAAATCAATCAATCAATCTTCTTGATCTTTTGAAGCAAAAATATTTTTTTTCTTTCTTTTCTTTCTTTACTCATAATAATGAACAACTTTTACTTTGGGATCGACACTGAAATATACCTACATACATGGGACATAGGCCTCCAAAAGTGGGGGATATGCCATAATCGCCACGCTTGGCAGGCGGGTTGGCGATCGCAGTTGGTTGGTTAAATACTCAGAGAACGCTCATATACTCATAAATATTACTACGTTTATAAATAAGCAAGCGTTCATGATGCAAAATTTAATAATTACCGCATTCTGTAGCAGGTAATCTGAGATTAAAGAAATGATTAATGAGTGTAGCTCATTGTAAACAGCCCTCGGTTTTATAAACGCCGTGAGAAATGTCCCAACATCCCATCCCTGGATTTGATCCAGATACGGAAAACGTATAAAAGATGCCCAACAAAAATATTATTTTTAATTAATAAATGCTAAATAATAATAAAAAAATAGTATTAATAATAACAAAAAGCCACTATTATAAAAACCTGCCGAATCATTACGAAGTTCATGCAGATAGATGAAAATGAAATACACAACACACCTTCAACATAAATGTTTCACACCACACGCTACATTCATTGGCTCCTAGCTCATAAATGTAGTTAAAATGGCTAAGAAAACAAAAATAAAACTAGAAAAAATTGGAATATTTATAGTTTTAATGCATATTCAATATAATTTATTTTAAGGTGTGCAATAAAGCATGTACAGTCAACAAATCGGAATCATGACCCACTCAGCTGATAATTCGTTAGAAATCGTCAAAACAGTAAGGTTTTCTTCTATGCTGCACTTAGGACATTTTGAATATTACAGAAACTGCATTAAAACGGGTCAGTGGTCTGTGCCATTTTGAGTTTTGTTATCAATGCAATAGATTTATAATTGGATTGGAAATTATGTTTTTGATAAAGCAGGAATTATGTTTTGAATTTCGAATTAGCTGTCGTTTCACGTGGTTTTCCTACAAACAACTATATTTTTTAAGAAACCTATACTAACTTTTTCGATTACAGACCATTAATAAAATAAAAATAAAAATTAAGAAATAATAAAATGTCAAGTATGAAAAGGTGTCAAACAATACTCTTAACAGCTAAGTATGTGGAACCTCGGACGAATAAAAAGGCAGACGGAATCTCGTTATTCAATAAGTGAAGCATCCATAGCAAGCCGGCTCGCTTAAAAGTATGGCACGCACACATTCACATCCATAGTATGCCAAAAAGCCGCGATTACGCAAAACATCTAGTGTTACGGTAGTCATTGTTGTAGCGTCATAAATAAAATAACAGTATAAATCTGATGTGTTAAAATGCTTTCGAAATTCAATACTCAGTATATTTATTGCAATTATAGTGGGTTCAAGAAAAAATTAAGTGCTTCAGTCTTTGTTTAGCGAGATTCCGTCCGCCTTTTTTAATCCTCCGGGTGTGGAACATACATTTAATTTATAATATCCTCTGTACCATATTTCACGCAATAAATTATAAATAAATAAATAACAATATTTGGAGTTAAACGTCAAGAATAAAATTTAGAAAAATAATTTTATTGGTAAACTAGCTGTAACTGTCAATAGCTAACAAAATTGATAACAAGTCAGTTGCCAGGGAAATATCTGTTTAAGCGAAATTCAACCCAATTGTATTAGAATGTCTGTAGCATATTAAGCTTATCGTGGGTCATGATTCCGATTTGTTGACTGTACCTACCTGAAGAAATGCATTACTTGAAGAAGATGACGCGGTTCTTGTTCTATTTTCAAACTTTTGAAAAAAATATGCGCATTCAGCCATCAAAATAATAAATGTCGTGTACCTAAAAACACCCAAAATAAGTGTGTTCTTAAAAAACCTTGCCAGGATAATAAAAAAAAACTGTCCAGCTATTTCTATTTTTGTCGTGTTGGAAATTGCTGGCGTGTTGAAATAAAAATAGAAATTAACTTTATTGCATTAATTTTGGTACACAAAAGATCTTACAATAATAGTTTGTGTTATTTTGTTGCGTACGGAAAAGAGCCCATTGATGTATTTTTTTTTAAATAATGAAGTAACTTCCGAGCAAGTAGGGGAACAGTATATTGTATCTGTGTTTCTATCTGTTACCTCTGTAGATATATTAACTGGCTTATCATATGTTCATAAAAATAATTTTTCATTATCCGAGTTTTTAATGTTCAGAAAAGCATTCTAATCAGTGATTTCATTAATTTTACTTACATGTAATCGCTAATAGGAATCTCCACCTAGCTACAAACTCGAAAATCACAAAAAAAAAGCCAAAACTTTATTTATTGTTAATCCGAGCACATATTGCGTAATCTCTTCGTAAAGTCGAGCGTAAGGAGGCGGAGATAAAACAAACAAACACGCCACTGTTTAGTAAGCATAAAAATACGTAGCCCTTACTATGTGTTTATCGTAATATAAAACAACGTAGTTTTTTTTCGATAAACCTACAGTTGAATAGAAAAAAAAAGCTAAAGCTGACTTCAAAAATAATAAAATTATTTGTGTGAAACAGTATACCAAGTGTGCCTTTAAATTGGTTTGATATAAGAAAATATTGGCACTGACTTCCTAAACTGAAAGACCTTAAGTTTATTTTATTTTTCTAATTTAAGTGACATAAACAATACATTGTGTAGCCAAGCGACTTTTGCAATCGCTGGTGATTTATATTCATTAAAGAGTTAGGTTTAAAGAATTTTATTTCTCATAAGAACAAACAGTTCACTTATAATGAGATACAAAAGTACTTACAACTAAATTATATAATTTTAGCCTCTAGAGCGTTGGAAATGTTAGTGTGCATACATAATTCTTTAGCTTAGCTTTGAACACATTCATGTTATCACATTCTTTTAGATCCTCTGGTAATCTATTGAACAGCTGTGCTCCTTCATACGATAACGTTTTCTTGCCGTAATTAATCCGTGGTTTCATTAATTGGAGTTCCCTTCGTTATCTCCAAAGATCTTCATCAGATTTTGACCAAATTTTTATGGGACCACCTCGAGAGTAAGTATACCCTTTTAAACAAAAAGGATAATTATCAAAATCGGTCCACAGTTGATGGAGAAATTGGTGAACATACATAAAAAATACATACAATCTAACATATAACCTCCTCCTTTTTTGAAGTCAGATAAAAACAGTTTGTATTGGACAGCAAGAGCACGATAATAATATTATAAATGCGAAGGTATGGATGATTGTTTATTTGTTTGTTTATTTATCCTTCAATCACACTGAAACAGCTAAACAGATTAAGGTTAAATTTGGTGCAAAAGTAGATCATAACCGGATTAACATATTACTATCCCGGAAAAATAAACAACGCCCGAGGGATGCGAAATAACGTTTTTTTGTGATAAACCGAATTGAACGCGGGTGAAGCCGCAGGCAAGCGGGCATAGGCAATGTAACACAACAAAGAAACAATATATGGTATTGAATAAATTACTATTGAGCATTCATGCATTTTACCGAGAGGGTTACCAACTATCGTATAGTGGCAATGAAAGAAGAACGAGACAAGACTAATGAAAGAAGAATTAAAAAGAACATAAACAACGTATATGTATAAAGTCTTTCTGAGATTAGAAAAGGATCATAGAAGTCCCACAAAAGATACGTCATGTAAGTCAGACAGATAAGAAAATCAAGATTACTAAGTAGCTTTAATATTCACTAGCTAACGCCCGCGGCTTCGTTTCCGTAGTATGTCGATAAAAAGTATTCTATGTGTTGTTTTGTTTGTAGGATATGGTCTATCTGTGTCCAAAATTTCATCCAAATCCTATTGAACTATATTTAAGGGTCTTGTCGCGCACAATAAAATCAAAACATAACAAACATTTTGGCTAACCTCGACGTTTCGGCCAAGTTGCATTGGCCGTGGTCACGAGCAGACTGAAGTATGCGTGTGTTTTCTCGACCTACCCGCGGTTGGTATTCGTAACGTCGCTGTCCGTAACACGATATACTGAATCACGATTCACGACACAAAATGCTGACAGTTTCGGCGGACATACATGTAGACAAACCACGACGCGAACACTTCTCGATTACCGGATTCCACGACGAGGACAACCTATATCCATCTTCTCGATTGAAATTTTCATATTTCTATATTTAAACCGCTTCTCGTACAATTCTGGGTGTGTAAGAAAGAAGGGTGTGAATTCGAAAATAAACTCACCAGAAACCTCGCCGAACACTGCTTCGCGCTCCGACGGCAAAGCGGCGTGGTCGTGGGCCCTAGGGTCTGAATCCAGCTAAATCTTTAATCTTTCTTCACGAATGTTCCATAGGCGCTGGGTATCGTCCTGTTTCGTTTCGTGTGGGGGATTGTAGAACTATATCACCGAAATCACATATATTTTGAAAGAAATCTTTGAAAGCGCGTGCGACGTCCGTTAGGCCGCAGAACCGAGAGAGTTCCTTACAAAGACGCGCGCGGCGCTACTGAGCAGCCCACCAATCGGATTGCTCGGCAAATGTCCGACTCGGCAAGGGCGGTTTAATTGAATCAAACCAACTTCCCTTACACATTATTGCTACGAAATAAGGTGTTGTGGGGTGAAAGCTACCCTAGGAAATCTAAAGTATTTTCTGATGAAGAAAACACGTTCATTGAAACGGTACGCAACACTGGGATAGTAATGACGATCAGTAAAGACGTCTTGTAAATATACGTAGTTCAATATGAGTGAAATTCGCGAAAGTTTAAAATCATCTATTCAAATTCGTTCTGCCGGTTCAGCGAGATTGGAGGAAAACATACAAAATACCATAATTTCCTATTTATAATATTAGTCGGGTGTTCAGTAGTTAACATCTATGGAATGATATGGCAAATAATTCAGTAGACGATTTTCTAAGAATCAGCTATTATTGTCGTCAAAATTAGTTTCGTAACAGAACACGCTATTATTGCTCTTACCAAGAAATACTGAGACAATTAAAGTACAATACTAAAATGCCAATAACAATAAAAAAAAACCGGCCTAGCGTGAGTCGGACTTACATAGTAAGGGTTCCGTACCTCCCATCGACCTGATACCTCATAGAAACTAACAACAACTAACACGGCTTAAAACCAGCACCAGACACTTGCTGAACTGAGCCTATTTGGTGCAGCCGTGGTGCACACAATTATACTTTTAGGAGTTGTATTTTAATGATAAAATTGTATATTATTGTTAGTGTGTGCCTCTGGCTGTAGTAAATATAACATTTTTCTTTCTTTCTTTCTTGTAAATTGATTTAATTTACGAAAGTTCATCAAAATAAATCAACGCATCGTGAGCGAAATATGAATTTTGCATCTCTTTCTTACGCAGGTAACATAACATATGTCTATGTTTGCCCTATTTTTAGTACTTATTGCTAAACTACATAATATGCACTATAATCCAACTAAGTTTGACGCTGGTATGTATTACTGTTGTTAAGACGTTGAAAAATGCATTTTTTTTTAGATTTCTTGTATGTGGAAATGTGGACCCCCTTTGATTTTAGTTTTTTTTAGTTTTTATTATTTGTCGCGATAGACACCATAGTAACACATATTCTGTGAAAATTGTTTTCCTATTACCGTTACAAAGATACAGCCCTGTGATAGACAGACGGATGGACGGACGGACAGCGTAGCGAGAGTAATAGGGTCCCGTTGGCACCCTTTGGGTACGGAACCCTAAAAAGGCATGTTTTTTGCAGGCAGGGTTCCCTAAACCCTAAAAACCAGTAACATGAACAGTTAGTAACACTTTTTAAGCATAAGTACTAAATCGAGCTATCTTCTTCAACTTATCCCAAAGAACTCATGAAAATGAAATCGATAAAACGTTGATCTATTCACAAGACAGTTCTTCTATTTTATTACTTTATATATGTTTTTTTACTTTGTAAGATGATCGGTTTTCCAAATGGCTATATTAGTTTAGTTGATCATCTATATTTGATTCATCGGTGTTCAATAATAGTTTGAGAAGTACTCGAGACCTATGGGTCATTTGTACGTCATTTTGACAACTACATACACTCTGTTGTTTTGTTATATTATTATATTTTCTCCCAATTGCTTGGAAATTGATTCATTCTTTTTTTTTAAATACATCAATCCGCTCTTTCCCGTAAGCAACGAAATAACATGCCAGCAGTATCAAACACGACAACAATGTAAATTACTGGACAGTTTTTATTTTTTAAATTGTGCTAGCTAGGTTTTTAAGTAAAATTGTACATAAATTAGGTGTTTTTAGAAATAAAATAGGTATTTATTATTTTGAGGCTGATCTCGCATTTTTTTTTCAAAGTATGAAAACAGAACAAGAACCGCGCGGTTGAATTGACGCGAATGATAATTAGATACTGTTGAAATAATTTGTGTATTGTTTCCTCGCAAATGAGAGAAAATGTTCTATTATTAGTACCTACAGAATCTAGCCCTCCCAGACTCAATGCAATATTTCTTCAAAACTGATTTAGAAGTTTGGACGTAATTAAGTGCCGGATACTTCAACAGTCGTTGATGCTACTCACATGTCAAATCAAGCCCAGAAAACTCGACTTTGTTGTCAAACATTAATAATTCTGCTTCTGAAAAAAATTACACGTTTGTAAAAAGGTATGTTTTTTGCACAGCAATATTGTATCAGCAACAATCAGTCGTCAAAATAAATTTTGGTAACTTTGTCTCGCTGAGACCTCTTGTTTTTCAACTATCTCAAAAATTCTGATATTCCAGATCCAAAAATATTTTTTAATTGGGGCCTCCAATACACAAAATAGGCATCTTCTCGCCGTGAAGAGCGTTTGAAACGTCGTGACGTAGAATTTTGAAGCGCTGAACACTTCCCCGGTTTGTTAGCTGACGTCAGACTCTTGAGGCAGCAACCCCTGTTCACGGTGGAGTGGAAGTCGATAGGTTAACTCGTTTATTAGATTAACTAGAAGCCTGAATTAGCACGCGTACAATGTGGAAAACTTTCACGATGTAATATCACGGAAAAATATTTAACCAAAATTTGGTAAGACTTGACTAATTTAATAGTCATTATGATACAAGTGAGCTAAGTTGGCTATGGATGGATTGCAGCCCGACCCGAGAGTATAATAGTCAATGGTCACGCATGTCATACGACGTTTTTCAATATAACTGTAATCGCACGGTGACGTATAGGTATGCGCGCGCAGGTGGTGTAAAGAAACCGCCAAAAAGCCTGATATTGAAACTATAATGGTTGCAAGCGCGACTGCTGAGCATGGGGTCCTGGGTTCGAATCCCGGGTCGGGCAAAGTGTTATAAGGGATTTTTCATTAGGAAATTTTCAGTAGCAGCCCGGAGTCTGGATTTGTGCCCAGTTAATGGCAATAGGCTCGCGTCCTATTACATGGGACTAAACATAACTGGCGAAATGTGGGTGTTCTATACACCTCTGCCTACCCCTTCGTGGAAATACAGGCGTGATGTTATGTTACGTAAAAAGAACTAGCGCGATGATATAAAGTAAAACTCACGCGTGCGTTATAAGCTACATTATGAACCTAAAAGCGGTGCAATAACAGCCACTTTACGAGCAAGTGTGTTCAAAAGCTGATTTAACAAAACTATCTTAAAACAAAATTAAATACATGTCGGCACTATTGAAAGCGCCATGGTCAAGTATTTGCGGGTGGTTGTTTATGAGTAACACAACCGATCTACCCTCTTCCTTTTTTCGTTTTGACATTCAATAATATAAGTGTTAGTAGCCATGTTACGCGACAGTACAAACAAACTAACAAACTACACGAGCACACCAGCAAGATTAAAAGAAACTACTAAAACATTTCCTACCAACAACAAACTTTATAAAACTAAGCCGAAATTCAATTTCCTATACAACGATTGAATTTAGTTCACTTAAAAGCCGAGAACGTGACCTCATTATAATTTTTGTCGAGTTCGATACATTCGGGAAGGTATTTTGGAAAGAACAGAATCAGGGAAGGAAAGAAATAAACTGGACAGCAGCCAAACCGAACAAGGAATCTTAAGGGATTTCTGCGTGATCGTTATTGGGTTGAAAAAGGAAAAAGTGCCAATGTAATGGGATATTTAGGGATATTCGATGTAGCACTGCGTGTGTGCGATATTTTATTGTATTTGACATTATGGTTAATAGGTACCAAAAGATGTGAAGATGCTTCTGTGATATGTAATGTAAATAGTATATTTGTTAATCCCCAGCTAATCCCGGCCAAGAGCATGTCGGGCCATGCTCAGTATTATAGAGTTCCTTAAGTAGGTCTAATTACCAACTAATCAAATCGAATAATAATCATTGCTATTTTAGTTTTTGCAAACAGCGCCACCTAGCGCTAAATTTAAGAAGCTAAATTCAAGAAATGTGTCATATCAATATAACACAAAGTTTCTTTTGGTGATTTTTTTTTAAATAGAAACTAACTAAAGGAGCATTATTTGCTAAGATAATTTTTCTCTAAGGTCAATGACCTATGAACTAGGACGTGTTAAGTATTTTTCAGTTTTCTCACTATAACTTAAAAATTTATAATCACATTATACTCGAAATATTTTAAAAGAGAGTTTTTACAATATTTTATCAATGTGGAAGACTGTAAGTTTCTACGTTGCATAGTTTAGAAATAGCAAGCCACTTTGGCGAACTGTATTTCGCAGATGGTATATCTGATAAAAAAGTTATGTATGAAACATTACCTTCAATTTAGTAGACCTATTCAATGATACCCCACACGAGGGGGAGCAGCGAAAAAAAATGTTCATCCCCATTTCACATGTATGACCGCCACCCCTAAAATACGTTATCAAGATTTTTTTATTCTTTTAAAATTGAGATCTATATCTATACTATTTTTTTAATTTAATTATGTTTATAACTGTAGAAGTTATTAACCTGTAAAGGATTAGGACAGACGGACGGACATAACGAAACTATAAGGGTTCCTTGTAGGACTACGGAACCCTAAAAAAGAGTGATCTCATATAGATATTTATCAAAACAATGTTTTCTATGTTTTAGTGTTTTTTTTAATAAATATTTGTATGACTTCAATTTTTTGTTTTTGTTTTTGAATTGAGAATAGCCTACCGAACACTTAGTTTTAAATGGCGAAAACTTTAAATTTGAGAATGTTCATCAACACAAAAAGCACGACATCATTCAAATTATTCTTCAGTTTGCCTAAACTATTGTTTTCCCTTTTCTAAATTAGTTCCATAAAATAGTTCCATAGATATGTCAATACGAACGAAAACCAAGAATTTTCATAGTCGCTAAGTGATGTAAAGCACTGGATGTAAAGTGACAATTTATAGTTAGAAGGGGTGAGGTAAATTTTCTTTGAAAGACCTTTTTTAGAACTTCCGTCTAAAAATAAATCCATGATTTAAATTTTAGAATGAAAAAATCGCTCACGAACAGGATTCGAACCTGCGACTCCTCGCTCAGTACGCCAGTGCTTTAGCCACTAAGCTACCATGAACACTGCTCGTGATATCGAAATTAACCTCCACTTTTGGTACGTCTTTGGGTGACGTCAGCGATAACCTATTAAGAAACAGTGTTTCTTAAGAATAGAGTCGCAGGATCGAATCCTGCTCGTGAGCGATTTTTTCCTTCTACAATTTAAAAATAATAAAATAATACATCCATGGTTAGAGAAAAAATTAATTAATATTCAGGTTTTTATATTTCGTTGAAAGTAAATAAAATTAAGGTTTATGTTTCAGATTCTTGCGGGATACACTGAAGAGATGAAGTACTTCTTGGTGGTACATTTTGTCGACAAAATCCCTTGAACGAATCCTGCTATATTACACGTACTACGGTTGCCATCGAAAATTGATAGCACGCGATTTTAGCCTTAGTGGTGGTTAAACGGAAAGATTTCAGATTGTACATTACTGACTGGTATATATTTCTGATGTAGGTTAATGACGGTGATATGGTTTTGCACTTTTTGTTTCTAATGAGAGGATTTGCTCTCTCCTTCTCTCTGCAAAAGTGGTACTATTTGTTTTTCTTCTTCTAATACATTTTCCTTCCTTCCGAGTACACCATACGCACACAAACACTTACAATGACACAAAACACATAATATCCGAACACACTTAACATTATTAAATAAAAATAAAAACTATATATATAATTAGAATAAATTTAAGATAATACCTATACCTACCTACCAAAATTTTCTAAAATACTGTTATTGTTGATATTCGGTTTTGATATAGGTAATGTTGGATACTGCCATCTCCCCTCTTTGAGGTGGGCGCTAATAACTGCGACACAGTTCTCTGAACGAATGCAGCTGTTAACGTACAAAAAATATGTAAATCAGTTTGTTCCAATAAAGAATAAAGAATTTGAATACTGTAATAGTCGTGATTGAACACAACAATCTTAGTTTTCATCATAAGAGTATTTCCATTGATATTGAACTAAGTTTACGGGACTTATCGCGCACAATTAAATCAAAATAATTGTGCGCGTCGTGGTATGCTACATGTATGTCCGCCAAAACTGTCAGCATTGTATGTCGTGATTCAGCATATCTTATTACGGACAGTGACGTTACGAAAAACCAACCGCAGGTAGTTCGAGAAAACTATAACCCGCTGCTCAAGACGATGACACCCACATACTTCAGTCTGCTCGTGACCACGGCCAATGCAACTTGACCGAAACGTCGAGGTTAGTCAAAATGTTTGTTATATTTTGATTTAATTGATCGCGACAAGTCTCGTAAACTTAGTTCAATATGTGTGAAATTCGCGAAAGTTTAAAAACATCTATTTCCATTGAGTTTCTTGCCAGCTCTTCTCCATAGGACCAACATTTTGGAACCGTGCAACTAGATTCTTATCGTTTTGAAAGTTTTCGAAATAAAAACTTTTGAATTTTTAATTTGAATTTGAGTTTTAATTGATAATTATGAACAACATAATTATTGTGCCACATGAACACAATTTTATACTTATTTTTAAGGACATACTGTAACATAACAATATGAGTTTCTGTCATAAATTGTATAAAGACTTAATAATACCTACCTTTTTTGTAGATCTTGAAACAAAAGAAAATTTATTCGTGGTCTAATCTACTCAATTATTTACCAAGATATTTCTGTACCGTACCTGTAACAAAAGAAAATTAAACTCTATTAGTAAACGTTATTCAAATAAGGTAGCTAATGAAAGTTTAGAAATAAAGGATATTAAATTCAATAAATCACAAGACATTTTCGGAGGCAAACAAATTGTAATAAAACATCATTAGGAGCCTTGGTATACTATTTATCAAAGGTTATTTTTCCGTTTCATAAAAAAATATGAAATCTTTCGTTGCCATCCGACCTTTTATTATTAGTCAACATAAGGAAAATGTTATCATCCGTAATGTGGCTCATGAGTAGTGACAGATATTCCTTGTCACCTGTCACAGATTTTCATTACGTTATGAGAGGGCTTTCGAGCTCCAGTCATCTTCATCAGTGTGTAAGTGAGCGAGTTTGCTAACGAATTATAACTAATTGATGATAAATACAAGCTGAACCAGAGGATGGGCAGCAGCGTCCTTTGAGTATTTAACCAACCAACTGCGATCGCCAACCCGCCTGCCAAGCGTGGCGATTATGGCATATCCCCCTTAACTGCTTGGGGAGGCTTATGTCCAGCAGTGGACGTCTTTCGGCTAAAATGATGATGATGACAAGCTGAACCAAGATTCTTCTTTCTTCAAACCTCATTTTCTCATTATGTTGGGCTCGGTTCTCAAACCAAACAGATCCGGCTGTACATCAGTATTTTACATGGAGCGATTGTCATCAAACTCCCGCAACCCAGGTACTGGCAAACCAACAACCACAAGCAAAACCAAGATTAAAACTCATAATTTGATTTGGGTCAAGTGAACATTGAATACGCTTAAAATCTATATATAGCCAACATTTCGAACAAAAAAGCCTTGTTCAGAAAATTCGTGACAAAAATCAGAACAGGAAAGCCACTCGTACCGGCGACGTGACAACAGCGCGTTTTGACTTGGATGACGTGAATCGAGAGGCCTCAAGCGCTGGACCGCAAACGCTGACGCATTCACTTTGAAGCCAAACGAGTTGGCTCTTAAAAGATCCGCAAGTTTGACGTCAGTGTCCAAGTACCCTCGAGTCTCAGAGAACGTGTCTCGTCAGTTTTTTGATACGCCCACTCACATCAAAGGAGAGGTTATTGATCAAAGTGGATGTACGGAAAAAAATCGAGACGGTAATGGTGGAGGACGTGATGTTACAAGGATGAGAATAGATGTCAAATTCTTAAAGGTTGGTCAGTGATGTAAAGAAGATATGAGAAAAGTTTGTGTTATGATTGCTAATCATTTTAGAATGGGTGGACTTGAATTGTTTGAATTCAGAACAAATGTTTATACTGTCGAAATAACAAAGCTTACAAAACTGGGCCACTTAATTGACAGCCTTTACCTCCTTTACCTCCTTTTGCTTGCCAAGCAGGCACATTATTTCGGAATGCTTCAAGCCCAAAATAGAATTAATCATTTAAGGTAAATCTTCAAAGAAAGTAACAATGACTGACGTAAATATTCCGGTAGTTCACCAAGTTTCATTTCCAGCTTTCATTACGTGCTAAGTGAAAAGTTTCTCTGTCTGTATAATGATGTTCAGGCAGATTAGAATTGGAAATTGGGGAAGAGGACGAAGTAATTTGTTTTGTTTTATTACTCAGTTATATTTGTTAGAATTCGCCTGTCATTTAAGAAACAGCTTCCATGATGAAAAGTTTTCTTCTTGTCTAATTTAAATTTGTTTTGGATATTTTTTAATGGAATTTTGAGTTATCTCATTCTCTTAATTAAATGGAAGAAAAGGTTAAAATTCGTGTTTCTTTATTATATTTAAATTGAGAGAAAAGGGTTCACGAAATTTTTCATGGTAATTCATTATTCTAATTAAGTAAATTTTTGAGTGAAGCCAAACACCATACCTTTATAATTTCTCATTTGTTTTTAAAACTCTTTCAAAGATGTTACTAGCTTTATTTATCCTTAAGTGTATAGTGACGAGAAAATTTGGTCACTGAGCTACATACTTATTTAGTACGCTATGCACCATCGCCTTTTGCCAAACTTTGACATAGGTTTCCAAGACTTTAACAGGCAAGCTTAGAATAACTACAAATGTAAAGCAATTTAGTAGTAGTAGGGCTCCTTTGTGAAAGAGCTTGTCCGGGGAAGTATTACCACCGTACCTACTTATCCGCCAAATAGTGATGCTTGCATTACTGTGTTTCGGTCTGAAGGGTACGGGTGCCGGTGAAATTACAATCACATGAGACTTTCCATCTTTATATGTTTGGCGAACTGACTTGCAGTACCATTTAGGCAACAGTCTAGGTGGTATTGAACTTGTTATAGGCAAAGGTAACCGCTTAACATCAGGTGGGCCTTTAGCTCGTTTCACCAACTTATACTATAAAAAAAAAATCCGCACGTACAATTTGAAGCAACTAAATAGGTGCCAGAAATGGCTCCGTTCGGGCGAACATTTTATGTGCCACTTGCGGGGACACTTCAATAGTTTTTTTGCTTCAACTTTGAGTGTAAATTTGAATGAAACTATCACTCTGTCTTATAAGTCTAAGCAGGCAAGCAAGTCAGTTGTAACACGTGCTCCTGTGGTTGTGTATTTGAGGCATCATTATTCTTGATAAGCAAAAATAATAAGTACATATTGAACTATGTTTACGGGACTTGTCGCGCACAATTAAATCAAAATATAACTTGAACGAAACGTCGAGGTTAGTCAAAATGTTTGTTATATTTTGATTTAATTGTGCGCGACAAGTCCCGTAAACACAGTTCAATATAATAAGTACATGTTATAACAAATACAAAGTTATGCTTTTTTGTCGTGAATTTTTAACATAACATAACATCACGCCTGTAATTCCCCGAAGGGGAAGGCAGAGGTGTATAGTACACCCACATTTCGCCAGTTATGTTATAGTCCCATGTTATATGTTATAGGGGGCGATCCCCTATTACATGGGACCTTTCCATTCCTTTTTGAATTTTTTGTAAGGAATAATCTTTCATTCTAATAAAACAAAGTTTAACCGGATTAAATCGCGTATATTATTAAAATTGGTTTTCCCGACGTTTCAAAAGCTTTCCAGCATTTCGTGGTCGCAGGTCGACTAAGATAACAAGCGTCTTTACAGATATTTCTAAAAAATAAAATAAAAATCTTTCATTCGATGAGTTTTGAGCTGATAGATATGTTGATAGAGATGCTTTACGAATCTGATAGACTATTTAATTTCTCACAACGTCCAAATTCCAGGTGGAGATCAAAGAAAAATATCTTATATACACTTTATTCGATCACGATTACTTAAAAAAAAAAAACCGCAGATTTACATTTTCTTCGAAATCTTACTTTAGTTTTGTATCAAAACCGTCACTCGCAAATTCAAAGAGCTTTTCATATAAGCAAAACTAAATCCTTGCATCCATCCTCATTAAAATTGTATTGCATTAAAACGAACGAAAGGATACTGACAGACAAACGCTGGATAGTCTCATACAAATATCTAAAATTTACCCAAGATAACACTTCTACTGGAGCATTAAAGTTCATTTTTGAATGGATGAGGTATATAATTATATTGGTAAGGCAACAAAGTTAAAAGATGTCAAAGGCGTGACATGAAAGCGACGAAAGACGAAGTTACATCAAAGCATTCCCTTGTTTTTGGTATGATTATGAGTCATGCGTAAGAATGTTTGAAAATGTTTTTGTAAAGAGTTAATGACGATATTAGTTCGTTTCAAGAAAAATCCTGTACCATCATCGAATATGAACAACTATAAATGTAAACTAACTTAAGTGTATTATCTTTATGAAATCAAATATAGAAGATACATGCAGTATTTAATTATGATATTAACTACATAAGTACGTACAGTCAACCGCACGTCGGTGGTAACACTTTGACATTAGCACCATCTTTATTTCGTAAGCAGTAAGGGCGATTTTCGAACTGAAGTGTTACCACTGTCATGCTGTCGACTGTACTATCACTCGTTTTTGTTATTGGGGTAGGCAAAAACTATAGATTTATATCCGCTGCGATCTTGACACACCTCTTCCGGATTATCTACGTTCATTAACCTCCCACAAGCATGATCCTCGGCTGAAGGTGCTCTTAAATTGACATTAAATTTGTGAAAATGTGCGGTTGGTTGATAATTGAAATTTGGTAGCAATAATATCTAAATTGAAAAAAGACTTTATTTAGTCAACAAAGTCGATTAAATTTAAGCATCAAGATTTTTCTAATGAACAAAATCAATCAATCAATCAATCAACTCAGCCTATCACAGTCCACTGCTGGACATAGGCCTCTCCCAAGTTGCGCCACAACGCTCGGTCCTCTGCCTTCCGCATCCAGTCCCCCCCAGCCACGTTCTTTAGGTCGTCGGTCCACCTGGCAGGGGGGCGCCCTACGCTGCGTTTGCCGATACGCGGTCTCCACTCAAGGACTCGTCTGCTCCAACGGCCATCGGTCCTTCGACAGACATGGCCAGCCCACTGCCACTTCAGCTTACTGATCATGTCGGTCACTCCGGTTCTTCTCCGGATAATCTCGTTACGGATTTTATCCTTCAAAGAAACTCCAAGCATAGCTCGCTCCATAGCTCGCTGAGCGACTTTAAATTTGTGGAATAGCACAACTGTCAGTGTCCACGTCTCGGCACCGTAAGTCATGACTGGCAGGACGCACTGGTTGAAGACCTTTGTCTTCAAACTTTGCGGTATAGGCGGCGAGAAGACTCGGCGAAGTTTGCCAAATCTAATGAACATGATACATGTAATCATATTGTTTACTGATATTTACCGAACAATTATTGCATCCAACACTGCAACAACAATCCTACTAATATTATAAAATGTGAAAGTTTGTGAAGATGTTTGGATATTTGCTACGCAATCACGCTGTAAGTGCAGAACTTTGGATGAAATTTGGCATACAGATAGAACATAACCCGGATTAACATAATATATGCTATTTTTTATCCCGGGAAGATAAACAGTTCCCGAGGGATGTGCGATAAACGACATAAACGCGGGCGAAGCCGCGAGCATAGGCTAGTAAATAATAAAAACTTCCCCTTTCTCAACGTTAGTACAACCTTCTTCTTCTTAGCAAGTCGATGGCAAATTTTATGACCCAGTGTTCCGCAACACGCACTGCAACTTGGTTAGCGGTCATTGTATTGTTAGTACAATAAAAACTGAATCAACAAAACTTTAACACAAACGTAAAATCGCCAGTTTCCGCCCAAAAACATCATGTCTTTATAAACTAGGTGTGTCCTACATCAACTAACAACTAAACGCAATTTATACCCAAAACAGAACGTAAGTCCCCAAATTTTAGATCCAATTTCCAGTGTCAAAACTGACTCAGTTAATTTGGAACTTTTTCATAGGAATAGTGGAATGCAATTTTCCAGCTGACAATAGACGGAATTAACCATACTGTGATATCAGCATTTTAAACTTGAACAAGGGTTTTATTTAGTACAAATTGTTTGGTTTTGAGGTATTATAGTAGAACGAAAATTTTTCTTGTCACTTTCTTTCTTTTCTTTCTTTCTAATTAGGAGCTCAAAAAGAAGTTAGAAAGTGTTTTTATATAACTTTACATACATGCATACATATTATCACGCCTGTTTTCCATTGGGGTAGGCAAAGACTATGGATTTCCACGTGCTACGGTCCTGACACACCTCTTTCGCTTCATCTACGTCCATTAACCTCGTCATGCATGCTCGTCGGTTTAGAGAACTCTTAATCTGGCAATTTTTGAGAATATCCGCGATTTGATCGCGATACACGTTCGCCGAGGTCGTCCCCTTCCAACTCTTCCATCCACACTCGCTTCGTATACTTGTTTCGTCAATCTCCTCTCGTCCATCCTCTCAACTAACAACTAAACAACATATAACTAACAACAAACACAACAACACTAACTATAACTAACAACAACAACAACACAAATAACAAACTACTTACTTACTTATTACTTTATATAACTTTAACATTAAAAAACTCTCAAAGAATGACCAGAATATTTAGAACAGCTTTGCCTCTTTTTATAAACGGCACAAATGACTTGAAAGTAGTATTATAACTTTAGCACATACATGCAGTACTAAAAGGCTTCTTTCTTTTTCTTTCTTCTGTTGTTTTTTATCTCATTTTCATAATCCTGATCATACTCATAAAAGGAATTTTGGGAGAAACGATTGCTTGTATCCAGCCTTAGATAGACATCTTAATGAACCATGTAAGCCTATAATCTATATCATAGGTTGCAATGCACTGAGATCAATAAAAAAAACTTCTCACGGTTATCTTGGAATAGCTGTAGGTATTACGTACTTGTACCGTTTTAATTATGTGAACTTATCGAGACTAATAACAGTGTTACAGTGGTTACAGCCATCGGTATAAATAAATACAGGTCTTGTAACATCTTAAAGTTAAATGAGATTATAATTATGTAATCCGATTTAAGCTAAGTTTTGCTGAAAGGCAATGAGCAATGTCAAGGCTGATTTGCACATGACGTTAAGTAGTCAAATAAAACATTTGAAAATGTGTAATGATGAAAGAGTAATACAGTGCATCAAATCAAAGATGATTTCAACTAACCTCTCAGCGAAGTCCATTCGCTACAAAATCGCGGTTACCCCACAAAGAGTAAAATGACAGAGGAAAAACACGAAACATATCACCGATGTTATCAACGTAACGTGTCTCCATTTATCACCACCATGAGGTATTGCGTATTATTCGTACAATATCGGATGGGTTCAAGTTTTGAGAAGTTGCGAAAACGATGGAGTACCCAACTTGGCCGAAACGTCAAAGTTAGTCAAAACGTTTGTTATATTTTGATTTTATTGTGCGCGACAAGTCCCGTAAATATAGTTCAAGATGGAGTACCCTCCTGATATTTATTAAGAGGTGACGATGAGAAGCAACGAATCATTACCATCTAAGCATAATCAGCCAAGTAAGGACCCAGTTTGAGGCATTAGACTATACAAGGTAATTAAACCTAAATCACCATCAATCATAATACTCCCAAGTTGCTCCAGAAGACTTGGTTCTCCGTCTTTATCGAGAGTTGACTATGAAAGTGACTTGCAGTTAGTTAAGAATTTTACTTTAATTTACTCTTATTACTTCGTTTTGTTTTAGCCTGTTATCATCTGCCATATTTTTTGTATCTTATTAAAACTAAAGAATAATTTTGTTTTCCTTATGATTATCTTTTACTTCATCGATGTCTTCTATAACTTGTACCCTACATCTGCGTGTTTCAAATCGTGGTGTGCGTGTATAATGTATCTTAGCCGTGCATAATATTAAATGTAATATATCAGGAGCTTCGAGACTATCTTCTCTTACTCGTGTAATTCCCCAAAGGGTAGTATTTATTGGGTCAACCACACCTATACGGTCCGCAACTAAAGCTAATAATTTAACACAGTACAGTTTCAAACTCAAGATATACTCGAGGTCTTTGTTTCAGAATGGTTTTAGTTTTTATATTTTGTTTCCTTTAGTTTAATCGGAGCTCCACAAAATTATTTCACGAAAAAGACCTTTACTTCGTTCAAACTTCATCGAGGTCGTGTCTTATAACTTGCACCAAAAGTATGCGTGCCTCAGAGCCACGGAGAGCAAATGTAATGTATCCTAGCCGTACATAATATCGAGCGCAATATATCAAGCGTTGAGCGAGTGCCTTTCTTTCCACTCGACCTCGTGTTAGTATTCCTTATGTTTTTCCAGTCACTTCGTTCTTTGGTATCTTATTTTTTCAAGATCGCTGGTCACTGTCTTAAATTTTGCGTTATGTTTCACAATAGAAGAAGATTGCTCTTGTCATTGTGTCTATTGAAAGATCTTTATTAATGGTTTTTGAAGTATCTCTAGGGATTTTAATGTACTTTACATCCTTTTGAAATGACACTATCGACTTTTACTGTAAAGAGATTCTTATCTTGATTCTTTATCAGACAGGCGTGATATAAGTTAAGGTACTTAAATTCTTGAAATGAGAAACTGTTTTAAAATTACCAAATGAAAATCTTTATCAAACAACTTAAGATCAGAGTTATAGTGAGGCTGTTACTAGATTTGCTTTTTATATATAATTTGTTTATTAAGTGTGTAAATAAACTCTCAAACTTCTAATAAACTATTGGAAATTTAATACCTTTTATCGTAATTTCCAAATATTTTCAAGAAGTAGCTTAAAGATGAGTTAATATTTTAAATTCCATTTATTTTGTAAAACAAGCAGCTTAGGTTTTATAGAATAAACTCAGAGACAATTCAAACAAGTAATTATCATTGTCACAATATTAAGTTTCAAATTACGTCCCAGAATAACGAAATTAAGAAATTAATTCTGTCCTACGGAAAGTTTGCTAAGCAGACTGTATAGTAGGCAATATTTGTATACTGTGTCTGGGACAATTTTCTCTAAATTATTCTGGCTTATCGTTTTAGGTCCAAGAGCATTTAGGTACTATGCAAAGAAATTAAAGAAAAAACAGTGATAACAAAGTTAGGAGGTATGAAACAGCTAGCCACGTTAAGGACGAGAAAATAATAATCCCTAATGAGTCTGTCTCTATTTAATAAAATACACAATACATTTAAATACGTTGCTTCGTATCCAGTCATCTTTCTTTAAATTCTATTTGCGACTAGTTTATTTTTGGCTGTCGACATAAACATAAAACATAATCTTTCAGCAATACGTCTAATATCGTATGACGACGTCTGTGGTCTAGTGGTTACATTCTCACAGGACATAAATATTTGTGTGATGAACATGGTGTTTTTGTTGGTCTGGGTGTTTATTATGTTTATTATTATTCGAAGGTATTATAAGTATGTATTTACAAAAAAAAAGTATACAATTATTGTATCCATTGTCTAGTACCCATAGCAAAAGCTCTGCTTACTTTGAGACTAGATGGTGCTGTGTAAAAATGTCCCAAAGATATTTATTTATTTATTTTATCGTACAAAGGATTATTTCCTACAATCCGATCTCAAATCCATCTTCAAAACCTTTTAGAATCGCCGACATAGGCGCAAAAAAGGAAAATGACAAATCACCGAAATAAGTCCATCCATTACCAAAGGGACCTAGAATATTCAGAGCCCTTTTTATTCATACAAAAACATTAGCTCCAATAAAAATTGTAGCAGCAATAACAGTTACGTTTGTAGTGGGTAACAAAACAATGATGAACGCAAAGAATATTAGTGTGAATTTATATCAACCTTTGTTCTCTGGGTGGGGAATGCGCATTTGTGTACGAGACACACGGCTTGGTAAAACCGCAAACAATTTTTTTGGAATTTTCTTCAGAGTTTTATGTAACACTTGTTTAAATTAGTAGGTAACATAAGCAGTTTTTTCTTCAGTACTGAACAAATTTCCAGAAAAATCTGGTGTGAAACGATCACAGGGATTGTTGTCATTACTTTTAAAGGACATCTTTAGGAATAGACGACGTTTGTTACAAAGTTCAAAAATATACGACAGCTAGATGCGTATTTTTCCGTTACTATTCGTCGTATTAAATGCGGACAGTACAATATTTTTATTTTTCTTTTAAAGAGTTAATCAACACAATAATAACTTGAGCGGCTATGATACTCCATTTGACTTCATATTCTTGATCAATCTCTTGTCTCTTGACCCTATGGTTTTATATTACATATAATGTATTACGTTGTCACCAATGTTAAAGATTGCCAATGATAGCCAACCTCTTTATAGCACCTTTATATCCACAGGAATAGAAAAGTAAAACTGTTTAGTTTCTAGGCACTTTCTAGGCAACCACTTGTTTGACATAAGTTTTGTAAGCAACCCCTGATCTCAAAATAGTTAACATTTTAATATATAAACATCTGTGGAGTATTGTCCGCTTATGAAAATTGATTGTAAAACATTCCCTACATCAATTTTTTCATAATGAACATAACATAATATTTATATTATTATATATATACATACACACATAATACCTACACAAAATCAACAGCACACCACTCATCCACACAATACACTCTTACATCAACTACACAATACACATACACTCATGGCTTTAGTAACCGCCATCAATTTACTTTTTTATTTTATTTATCATATTACCTACTTCTAATAACAATTATTAAGGAACAATAAAAAGCAATGTACCTACTTCTAACCGAATATATAACTTAGAGCTTAGTTTTAGGGAAGGCACTGTTTCCTGAGACACAGGTTGTCACCTAGATCGGGAGACAGAGCTCCACTGTTATGAGACATATTTGGTTGCTAATAAACGTTATTTTATTTTATATATATATTTTTTTTTTTTTTTTTTATCATATTTATCTATCTATTATTATTTATCTATTTATTTATCTTATTATATTTTATTCGTAACTCGTAACCCAAGGCTGGGCACTATCAAACTTTAGCAATGTCCTTGAGCTACTATATGATTGACAGAACAAAAAGTTGCCATGGAATGGTTAAAGGAGGTAGTTCTTTATTCTGTATACGTCATTACCTTTAACCTCAACAAGGCACTGTATAGAGCAGATATAAATAGTGATGTCACTAACTTTTGGTCTCAATTGCAACTTTGCTCACCTTATAAACGGGAAAATCTGAACCAGTGAGCACGAACAAACTCGATTACTTTAAGGATATTCATGAAAGTTACTGTACTTTCGATAGTGAATAGTTTCCGTCGTCGTTTATTAGTGACCGTAAGTGCGAACTAATATCAAAGTTGCAGCGATGAACGTCTATATTAAATCGCTGCAGCGCTGTAAAGTGTTTAGTACATCACAGTTTGTTAAGTCTAGTAGAAACGCTTTCTGGTACTTGGTTGTGTGTAATGGAGTTGTTTCTATAACTAGTTCAGAAACTCTTTGGGATTTCTTTAAAGGTTTATTTCAAAACTATAGATTGGAAATATAAATTTAATTTGTCTCATAACAGCTCTTAAAATCTATCTCCATATTTTATTGATTACGTGTACACTACCATTATATTTTATTGGAGTTTTGTAAAATGTAAGATCATAGCATAAGCAAAACCATTCCAAACATGCAAATTCATTAAACCCTAAAATTTTACAACCAAAATAGGTTTTCCCTTAATCTTGACCCTTATTTTGCTGGCCATCCCCCCAGACCCTGAGTACAGCATGATAATGGAACACTCGCATAATAAATGGCGACACGTTCGTAAGGTAACATCGCTCTTTCATTTTTCTCACGGTCGATTAATCTTCTTGCGTGGGGATGCTTCTGGTTGGTTATTCGAAGAGTATATCGACAAATGGCCGGGAATTTATTGTGCTCGGCTGGATGATTTTCGGAGTGTGGTGAGTTAAATTAAGATTTTAGTGAGTGTTTTGGAAAAGTTTTGGATTTTTACTTTTTGTCTTTATCTTGAATTAAATTAATACATAGATAAGTAAGGAATGGATAAAGTAGGAAATGAATATAATTAGAGGAAGTTTGAAAGGCGCCACTAATAGAAAAGTTGAAATGAAATCGTTTGGGTTGGTATGGGCATGCAATGATGAGGGATGAAACGCATGCTACTAAGAGAGTAATGAATATAAATGTTGGTGGATGGAAAGGGAGAGGGAGACCAAAAGAAAAAATGGATGGATTGCGTGAAGGACGATATGGATGAAAGGGAGTAAATGATAGGATGACGGCTGATAGACAAAAAAATACAATGAAGACGTACTGCACCGACTCCAAGTTATTTGGAACCAGGACAGGAAGATGATGAGGTGGTAAAGAAGTTACTGCATGAGCAGAAAATATAAAAGATTTATATTGGCCAGTGCAATTTGCGTGAAGTTGACTGATTTCTCGATTTTCTTTTATCCTAGGTATAATATGGAAAAACTAGACAACATCATACACAAACATACCTACTTACATACATACTTTATGGATTATGTCCATACTTTGTAGATTGAGTATAATCAATTTGTAAGCATTATAATTTTAGTGCATGTGAAAATGTGAATGCTTATTCGAAATAAAAACTTTTGAATTTGAATTGAATAATACATACATCGTTTTCACCGAATTTAATACGATACAATGAAAATGAACAGTATTTGTGTCATTAACATAATGAAGCCGAAAATCAATAGAAATAAATGAACATGCCAATTAACAATACTTGATGCAAATCAGATTTGAGATTAACAATTCAACTAGTGTAATTTTATGTCCAGGCCAACATTGCCTACTATTGATAAAAAAAAAATTCACTTGGATATCGCTAATACGATCCAATTTGATTCTATTTACGTAGGTATTTAAATAAGCGCAGGACCGTTCGTTGAAGCGGTGCTTGGCGGAGGCCTATGTCCAATTATCCAGCAGTGGAAGTCTTTCGTCTGAACAAATGATGATGATGATGATGATAATAACTTCTTAGGTTTTCGCGATTACTACACATTATAATAAAACAAAGTTTAACCTGATTAAATCGCGTATATTATTTAAATTGGTTTCCCTGACGTTTCGAAAGCTTTGCAGCATTTCGTGGTCGCAGGTAGACTAAGATGACAAGCGTCTTTACAAATATTTCTAAAAAAATATTTTAATCTACCGTACAATATTATTAATTAAAATCGTTTCGATGCACGCAGTAATCACTCACAATATCATTATCTTTTACAGTGCTGCGTGCTGTTTGGGACTTGATTATTTTTAGGACTGGGTTCCAAACAGGTGGTAGCTGCAAATAGAGAAGATGATTGGCAGCTACCACCTGTTTGGAACCCAGTCCTAAAAATAATCAAGTCCCAAACAGCACGCAGCACTGTAAAAGATAATGATATTGTTAGTGATTACTGCGTGCATCGAAACGATTTTAATTAATAATATTGTACGGTAGATTAAAATATATTTTTTTAGAAATATTTGTAAAGACGCTTGTCATCTTAGTCTACCTGCGACCACGAAATGCTGCAAAGCTTTCGAAACGTCAGGGAAACCAATTTAAATAATATACGCGATTTAATCCGGTTAAACTTTGTTTTATTATGATGATGATGATGATGATGATGATGATGATTTGGTTCGAATTGTTACAATGATGAAGTATCTTGGAAACTAAACAATAATTACCTACTATTTTAGATGCTGTCCCAACTATGATAATTGATACTTGTGACTTATAATAATTACTATTATCAATAAATAACTATGAACTATGATAATGTTAAGTAAGACGATGCAGTTAATGATATACAGTCAATGACAAATCAATGGAAATTAAACCATTATAAGTGGAACTGGCTTAGTATGTGATTTTCTTAGAACACGGGCTCTGTTTATACTGATAGATAGATAGGTAAAACGTTTATTTAGTACAAAAACAAGACACAGGACATACCAGTAAAAATACAATAAAAGTGTGTCTCAGTATTGTACTGGATTTATCACCGTCAAAATGCCCTTGACCGCCTTATTAATTGCAAGGTGATTGATTTCAATTTTTTTCTGTTGAATGCAAGTTATGATACTGTTAATGATATACTTTATTTCAAATCTTTTGGAGATTCATACCATCAATAAGTAAGAAACAAAAGTATTTTGAAAAATATTTTCATAAAATTAATGCACAAAATCTTTGCCATCTTCAATATGTTTGCAAACTTTTACAAACCAGCGAAAATTTTCGAACTCGGAAGATTCTGCCAGGACAATTTCAAAAGTTTTTCTTAATTTTTTTGTTCTTGTTTTTGAAATTTCAAAATTCTATTATCAAGTTTACTGTTAGCACGGGTCGCAGTGTTTTTTTCCAATTTTGAGATGGTGTATTTATTTTACTTTGTAATAATATGCTGATCTTGAAATGGAATGATAATTTGATTAAAGCTGTACCATAAGGACGGCTCATGGAACATTTATATTTTTTACTTTATACTGTTTCTCGTTTTCAGATTTGTACGATTCAAAGCATTAAGAAGTGATCGCGTTTTGCTTATAAGATTAATTTAATTTCGTAAATCTTTATCGATGTTTGAAATGTATTTTAGTTGCTGATGAAAAATTACAAGATTCATTATTTTTTCAGTTTATTTTACTGTGACTTTATTCCAAATTTTGTCATTATTAATTCACAAACATGTCATAGACGTCTAAGTCTGTGCCTGAGCATCATCCATTTTTCTTGAAATCGCTCAATAATAAATAAACATTAGCTATCGACGAACCGACGTCTTGAAGTGGAATATCTGTCACATCATAACTCATACGAGTACACTCCATGTTTTTCTTTAATCCCAAGATCAGCTTGAAACATTTTCTATATAATATCTATCGCAAAAAGCCTAGATACAAGCATATATACATAGGTATATGAGCAGAAGAGATTACTTACTCTTTCTTCGTATATTTTTTTATTGAATAAAGTAAACATATTGTGCCAAAAGTGGCCGTTTTTCGCACTTTTTCTGTCTACAACTACAGCGAAGTATAATTTACAGAGTTAATCGTTTCTGATTAAACTACAGTACCAGCCCCCCTAGCCAAGTTGACAGACTATAATCGTCAACGAAACGAATCAAAATGTATGGGAATGACATAATTATCTCAACTGTACATATATCAACTTTTTCGTTGAGATATGTCATTCCGATACATTTTAATTTTTTTCTATTAGCGTTGATGATTGTAGCTTGTCAACTTTCCATAAGTAATGTATTCAGCGAGTAATATTTTTTTTACTGATGGGGCTTACTTGGCTGCTACATTCCCCTTAAGCGCAAATCACACATAACGCAGGACGGGCGCGGGTCGCACCCGCGTTTTGTGTGATTTGCGCATAAAGCTATTCAGGCACGTCACGTACCTATATCTTACGTTAAGTTCTCATAACAAATAGGAGCCATTTCTCAGTTACTAGGATATCATAAGCGTTGGGACTTACATTATTGCTCTCGATTTCAGCAATCTTAGCCAGCGGTTGTCATTCCAGGGCGAGACGCGATCGACCGTCAGCTCCAATATTTATAAATTCCTGGAAGTTACGTGACTGGCCTCTCACGTCTGCTTGCTGGGATCGACGCAATATATTATATTGGCTAGGATACTAGTAAACGAAATAGAAATGAACTGGATAAAGATAAATGTGTTCTGTCCGGGAAATGATAATATCTTTTTGTGGTGTTCACCGCTTCATAACTACCTGTGGGCCTCGTTAGGTCGGTCCCTTAAGTGTTACGGAAGTTAAAAGCAGCATCTATTGTACTTAATACTATACATCCACAAACAAACAATGAAAGTTGATGTTTAATTGTTATGGTGTGCTTATGAATTTTACGCAAAACATTAAATAAATGAACATTTCAGCCTTTTTTACACATCACCATCTAGTCCCAAACTAAGCAGAGCTTGTACCACACTTGTACTATGGGTACTAGACAATGGATATAATTATATAATACTCACGTACGTTTTTAGGGTTCCGTACCCGAAGGGTGCCAAACGGGACCCTATTACTCTCGCTACACTGTCCGTCCGTCCGTCCGTCTGTCTGTCACAGGGCTGTACCTTTTGAATGGTAATAGGTAACCGGTTGAAATTTTTGCAGAATATGTATTACTATGAGGTGTATCACGACAAATACTAAAAACAAAAAAAAGTCCAAAACCAAAGGGGGTCCCCATACAAGAAACCTCCAAAAACATGAATTTTTTTCAACGTTTTTGTTCCTGCTCTATCTTCAAAACGGTAATATATACCAGCATTAAACTTGGTCAGATTATAGTGCATATTATGTAGTTTAGCAACAAATACTAAAAATAAGAAACCTAGACATATGTGATAGTACCTGCGTAAGAAAGACATGCAAAAATTCATATTTCGCGCACTGTGCGTTGATGTCTTTTGATAAACTCTCGTAAATTAAATCAGTTTTTATAGGGTATCAGGTTGTTGAGAGGTACGGAACCCTTACTGCGCGAGTCGGACTCACACTTGGCCGGTTTTTCTATAAATACGTACTGATAATACATAAGAAACACCCAGACCAAAACAAACACTAATTATGTTCATCACATAAATATTTGTGTCCTGTGGGAATAGAACCCACGAACATTAGACCACAGACGTCGTCATGAATTAATTAGTCATTGAACTACACCTTTTTTGACGACCTCTGTGGTCTGGTGGTTCGAGTGTCGGACTGCTGATCACGTGGTCGTGGGTTCCATTCCCACAGGACACAAATATTTGTGTGATGTGACATGAGTGTTTGTGTTGGTCTGGGTGTTTCTTATCTTAACTATTATAAAATTGTAAACGTCTGTTTGTTTGTTTGTTTGTTCCAGCATCACGCTAAAACTACTGGACCGATTTTGATGATTTTTTTTTTGTTTGAAAGCTGATGATCTGACTTAAAAACTGGTATGGGTTTTGAGAAAGAAAGAAAGAAAGAAAAAAAGAAAAAAATTAATTCGTGGGTTGCGTACTCACCCGACAGATCGAAGCTTCTATGTAGGATGGAGCGGAGTGGAGTGGAGTGGTCAGGGGATGGGACTGGGGATGGGACTGGGGACGGGACAGGGGACGGGACTGGGGACGGGACAGTGGACGGGACAGGGGACGGAACATGGGACGGGACATGAGACGGGACATGGGACAGTACAGTGGGACGGCACATGGAACTGGACATAGGATGGGACATGGGACAGGACATGGGACATGGGACGGGACGATAGTGATATAGTGGGACAGTGGGATAGTGGGAAAGTAGGACAGTGGCAGTGGGACGTTGGGACGGTGGGACAGTGGGGAAGTGGGGCAGTGGGGCAGTGGGACAGCGGGGCAGCGGGACAGTGGGCCAGTGGGGCTGTGGGGCAGTGGGGTATCGGGGTAGCGGTGCATTGGGGCAGTGGGGATGTGGGGCAGCGAGGCAGCGGGAGTGGGGCAGCGGGGCAGCGGGGCGGGGAAGCGTGGCAGTGGGGCAGCGTGCCAGCGGGGCAGCGGGGCAGTGGGGTACCGGGGCAGTGGGGCAGTGGGATAGTGGGGCAGCGGGGTAGTGGGGCAGTGGTGTAACGGGGCAGTGGGCAGCGGGGCAGCTGGGCAGTGGGGCAGCGGGGCAGTGGGGTAGCGGGGCAGTGGGGCAGTAGGGGAGTGGGGCAGCGGGGCAGGCAGTGGGGCAGTGAGATAGTGGGGCAGCAGGGCATTGGGGCAGTTGGGCAGCTGGGCAGCGGGGCAGTGGGCAGCGGGGCAGCGGGGCTGTGGGGAAGCGGGGCAGTGGGTTACCGGGGCACAGGGGCAGCGGGGCAGCGGGGCTGTGGGGAAGCGGGGCAGTGGGTTACCGGGGCAGCGGGGCAGTGGGGCAGTGGTATAGTGGGGCAGCAGGGCAGTGGGGCAGCGGGGCAGTGGGACAGCGGGGCAGCGAGGCAGTGGGGAAGCGGGGCAGGCTGTGGGGCAGTAGGATAGTTGGGCAGCGGGGCAGTGGGGCAGTGGGGTAGCGGGGCAGCGGGGCATTGGGATAGTGGGGCAGCGGGGCAGTGGGGTAGCGGGGCAGTGGGGCAGCGGGGCAGCTGGGCAGCTGGGCACTGGTTTACCGGGGCAGCGGGGCAGTGGGGCAGTGGGGCAGCGGTGCAGAGGGGCAGAGGGGCAGCGGGACTGTGGGGCTGCGGGGCAGCGGGGCAGTGGGGAAGCGGGGCAGTGCGGCAGCCGGGCAGGCTGTGGGGCAGTGAATTGTGGGGCAGTGGGAAAGCGGGGCAGTGGGGCAGTGGGGGTATCGGGGCAGTGGGGGGCAGCGGGGCAGGCTGTGGGGCAGGGGATAGTGGGGCAGTGGGGTAGCGGGGCAGCAGGGCAGTGGGGCAGAGTGGAGGCGGGGCAGTGGGGCAGCGGGGCAGTGGGGCAGCGGAGTAGTGGGGCAGCGAGGCAGCGGGGCAGCGGGGACGTGGGGTAGCGGGGCAGTGGGGCAGCGGGGCAGTGGGGTAGCGGGGTAGCAGGGCAGTGGGGCAGCTGGGCAGCGGGGCAGTGGGGCAGAGGTGCTGTGGGGCAGCGGGGCAGTGGGGCAGTGGGGCAGCGGGGCAGTGGGGCAGCGGGGCCGTGGGGTATCGGGGCAGTGGGGCAGTGGGGCAGCGGGGCAGCGGGGCAGTGGGGCAGTGGGGCAGCGAGGCAGCGGGACAGCGGGACAGTGGGACAGTGGACTGGACTGGAATGGACTGGACTGGACTGGATTGACGTGGGTTAGCAGAATTTAACGCGAGCGGAGCCGCGGGTAAAAGCTAGTGTATTATAAGTATGTATTTACAAAAAAAAATGTATGTGTCATATCCATTGTCTAGTACCTATATTAAAAGCTCTGCTTAGTTTGGGACTAGATGGTGCTGTGTAAAACTGTCCCAAAATATTTTTTTTTTTTTTAAATAAGTACTTAAATTGTAAGCCTGTGCTAAAATCCTTCCATGTAATCTAGTCCAAGTTTAACAAATAAATAACTATAACTAACTAACTAACACCTCAACCTCAACTGTAAAACTCTTACGTTTTTTGGAAGTCTTCCAAAAAGCTACAATATTCACGCTTCTCTTAATCAATTTAATATGGCTCTGGAAAATATCCGTATCACAACCGAGAAATACCAGGACACTATATAATTCCCCAACATATATACGGTCCATAAATTCCACACATTTCTCTAAAACACTTATACACAATATTCTCGGCCCAAATACGGATTTTCATTTATCTAAAGCAAGCATCCGGATTACGGAGGCCGACGCAAAAATGTATGGAAATACATGTAGGCTACGCTAAGATATTTCGGAAACAAATCTTCGCAAGCATCATTTAATGCAGCCTTGAGACTCGGATTGAATTTACTTAATTATGAGCATTGCCTTGTTTAGGGACATACCCTGGATTTGTGAGTTTAATATGCTTCAGTTGAAATAATGAAAGAAGCTTCACGGCTGTGTTTCATTAATGTATGAGTAGAGATTGCAAAAATGTTTTTAAGAGGAAATGCGGGCGGAGAGATTTTTGAAAATTAGGTATTTGAAGCAACTATCCCTGTCGCTCTTCGAGTGCCCAGCCTTGAAGCAGTGCGATAAGGACAACTGCAGCTGCAACTGAATAGCCTTAGTGAAAAAGTCATAATTCGAGGTTTGGTTCACGACTATTTTCTCATCCGAAACTGGACCAATTTAAAAGATATTTCATAAACTGATTAAGGGGAATGTAGCAACAAAGTGCCATCAGAAAAAAAAAAATTCGCTGAATACATCATTGATCGAAAATTCGTTTTTAGCGGTTGAAGTACAAGGTTAAGGAATAGGTTAGGTTAGGTTAAATGCCAGGTTAAGAGTTCTCTAAACCGACGAGCATGCATGACGAGGTTAATGGACGTAGATGAAGCGAAAGAGGTGTGTCAGGATCGTAGCAGGTGGAAATCCATAGTCTCTGCCTACCCCAATGGAAAACAGGCGTGATAATAATAATAATAATAAAAAAAAATAAAAAAAAAAAAATATTTAAAAATGTAATGAATAAGTATATGAAGTGAATAAATGGTATAATAATAAAATATATTTATTCAGCCAATTACACAATACATTTAAATACATATAACATTTTTAGTGATAATATGTATGTATGTATGTATGTAAGTACAAGGTATTGAAGTATAATCAGAAACTAAAATTACACTTCGCTGTAGTTGTAGATAGAAAAAGTGCAAAAAAACGGTCACTTTGGCATTTTTTCTATCTACAACAACAGCGAACTGTATTTTACAGAGTTAATAGTTTCTGATTAAACTAGAGTACCTGTACTTCAATTGTTAAAAACTAATGTTCAATAAATAATGTATTTAGCGAGTAATAATTGTTTTACTGATGGGGTAGAGATTGAGTTTTTTTTTTCTTAAAGTCACATTAGTATTCGTCAGCTGTTGAACATAAACCTTGGTATTTGATTATGCAGCAAGATTAAAAATACTTTATCTAAATTGACAAAATAGAATAAATTGGCAAAGTGATACATAAAATCATAAGAATCGAAAACACAAAGGTTTCAAAGCACCACACAAATGTATGAATCTAAGTTCATAAAAGATCTTTCAGTTGAATGAGTAACAAAAAGCATCAAAAAAGCATCATCTTGTTGCATTAAAAGAGCCTCCACGAGTGACAATATTTAATTGATCGTCCGGCGCACCTTAGGCAGTCAGCCCCGCTACCAACCTGCTGACTGGCTAATCTTTTCCCCACGGCATGAGCTATTATCATATGTAGCTCATGTCGATACGATAGAAGAAGAAGAAGTTGAATGAGTCATGATTGTTGACGGAACGGTTATTTTATGTAGTGCTTGATGTAAGTGATATTCTTTTAGTAGGGATGGTAGTATCTGTTGATGTAGAAAAAGTAAGAGCAGGAAATTAAGTAAATGGACCGCTGGGTAAGCTAGTAGCCAGCAATAACACAAGTCTCACGAAGCTGGTAGAATATGGTTGATAGATAGATATAGATAAGCTGTCATAATACTGTTGAGTTTATAGAGCGCTATCCTAGCTTCAAATAAACCTACCACCTATATTTATGTTTATTTATTATCTCATTTGTTTTGTATGTCACGCCACAAGCCATTTTCTGTCAATCACGCAAATCATCAATTGTAAAGTTCTAATTGTTAATCTGCTTCATTTATCTAATGGTAACTAAACACTGTTATCTTGGTATAATCTTCACCACTTACAAAGGTCCAAACTGTTCTGTTTATCCCTACAAACTTTGGTGAACGCAATTCACTAATGAAATAAATGCTCCAGTTTAACTAGTTTGTTTAGAATGACGTGTGGGTGTTTGTGGACGAGTGGGATAGTGTTGGGGATTAATTGAATTGAGCGAGGCCGAGATGCGGACGAAGAAAAGGCGTTGATTGTATCAGCTGCCTAGTTTTCTAGAACACAGATGATCATGAAATCTATCTAGATGTGCTCAAGTCCAAACTGTCACCCATAATGGGTGAAAAGATATGGGTATATATTTTTGGTCTAGTAAAGTTTGATAACCATCTAATCATCTAAATTCATACTGGATCAAGGATCAGGAATGAATGGGAAGAACTACAGCCTACAAACAAAATTGAATCAACCATGTTACTTGCTACATTTTCCATTCTTTTTTTAGTACTTTTGCTTCCTTAAAATGCTTCTTAGGCTTGTAATGTATCGAGCAAAATCAAATTGATCCATTGGCGTGCGTCGTGATTTAGTGTGACACTCTGAAATCCTTTTATATTCCTCCTTGAATAAGATTAAACACTTCACATTCTTTGTACGTTGCAGGAAGAATCCAATTCACGTACGTAACACGCACTTTGTGCCTAAAAGTGTTTCTTTTATTACTAAATCAAGATAGCGTACGAGCCGGGGAAATAAGTATTTATTTCCGAATGTACACACATAAATTTAATATGGAGCCTGACCTGGCCTGTATCATTCATGCATAATGTAACAATGTGAATATGGTGTTAGTACAGTGAAAACTTCACATATTACGATGTACAATTTTATAACATATATAATACGCAATTGTAATCGCAGTGCGTGGAAAATTGCCACTACATCTAAAAACCAAAGTTTTCGAGCAATGTGTCATGCCAGTGCTTACTTATGGCACGATAACCATGACACTCACCGAAAAATCAGCTGAGAAGTTCAGAGTCGCGCAGAGAGCCATGGAAAGGGCAATGCTCAGAATAACACTGCGCGACCGGGAAGCGGAACGAATGGATCAGAAGCAAAACCAAACTGAGTGACGTGATAGCTTCTATAGCAGGGAAGAAGTGGGCATGGGCAGAACACATTGCGATACTGGACACCAACCGCTGGACGAGAATTGTTTTAGAGTGGAGACCCAAAGCCAAAACTCGAGGAAGAAGCTGACCACCGCCGCGATGCGTAGACGAAATCAGATGGTACGGAGGCCATGACTGCATGAATCAGGCACAAGACCTCCAGGAATGGGAAAGGAGGCAAGAGGCCTACGTCCAAGACTGGATAAACCACAGGCTCCAATGATGATGATGATAATATGAATTATTTTAGAAACGAAATCGGCAGGCCGAACTTTTCACGGAGAATTAAATCGCTCATCCCTAAAAAGTCCTTCGAAGATTCTCTCACACGAATTGTATAATTCACAACAATTCGGGTCTTAATCAAGATGTTTTAAACACTTGATATAATATAGGTTCTTAGTTACTTTCAAAGCAAATGTTGGTTGTTTGTTGGCTCTCTAATTGCTGTTTGTATGAAGTTGATTATTTTGTTGGCACAAAGTTTTATCAAGAATATGTTTGATCTAACAAGTATATTATGTAACGAGAGTAAGATTTTGGGTTTCATTTCAATCAAACTAAATTTTCATGCTTGTGAATAATATTAATTACTTAGTGTTATGTTCTAAATTAAATCCAATTATATTATAGCTTATTCTATTAATATAAAGAGACCTAAATTCTAATATAACTTCTTGGCATTCATCATGTATTTTTATTCAAAATGAAAAATATTGGAGTAGCAAAATTATAAAGTTGAATATCTAACAGATTTTTTTAAAACAAGTTTAACCGGATTACATCGCGTATATTATTTAAAATTGGTTTTCCTGACATTGTAAATTTTTAATAATAATATTCGTTTTAGAAATATCTTTGAAGACGCTTGTCATCTTAGTCTTCCTGCAACCACGAACGCTGCAAAGCTTTCAAAGCTTCAGGAAAACCAATTACTGCGATGTAATCCGGTTAAACTTGTTTTATTATAATATGTAGTTATCACGAAAACCTAAGAAATTATAATATCGAACAGTTTTTGTCCAAAATTCATAAATCTGTAACTATATTTAGGCTTTTAGAATACCTAACACCCTTACATAAGTTACAATTGTTGGTGCTTCTGTTAGTAATCGTGTAACTTCAGAATTGAGCTTCTGAACGACTTTGACCGATTGAGATCATATTCACGCAACATTATTTGTTTTGTCGAGACCTCCGAGGAATTCCTTAGAGATCATAACGATGGTTCATTACTATGCTAGGATCCAATAGGTGGTACTATAGTGAAGTTATTAAAAATTTCTATATTTATGGACCAACATGCCTCATATTCACAATATATATAAAAGTCTGAACAATGAGTTTTTTTTTCGCGTGAACTAGATAGAGGAACTATAAAATAAGCAATAGAACACGAATCAACTGTTTTTAGAATGTATGTCCGTCTGTCTGTTTGTTACGCGAGAACAGCTGAACGGATTGCAAAGAAACTTTACATCAAAATATGTTTCTTAAAACTAAACTAGATGTGGTCAGTAAAAAAATACGACATTCGTGTTTATAAATATGATATGATGTTATTCATGGTGATTTCCACGCGGACGGAGACGTGGCCATTGCTAATCTATCTTCATATTCTACTATAAAATAAAATATAATATGTAAAAAAGTTAATTAATTGGGGGAGGCCTATGTCCAGTAGTGGACGTCTTTCGGCTGAAATGATGATGTAAAAAAGTTGGAGTAAACTAGCAACAAAGTTTTCTTATTGATTGTATACCAAGTAGAGACCTAAGCGAAATCTTCAAATCCTCATTCTCTAGAATGCTCAAGTTGGCTTATAATAATAAGCCGATTTCAGCCCACTTCGCTATCAATTGTAGTTTCGTCTTAGGTATTAAATATTTCTGTATTGTTTAGGTTTTTAAAATTTAAAACCTACATAACGTATCTGCTTATTTTTATTTATATATTTAATTATTAATGCACAACTGGGTACAAAGGCGGTCTTAACGCCATAGGCATTCTCTACCAGACAACCTTAGGATAATGCAGAGACAAAGAATAAGGTAGATGCACTAGTAAAGCTTATTTTACTTAATTTCTTCTGTTGTGTTGTCAGGAGCTATATAATTATAACAGCTCAAACCGGGGAATGAAGATCAATCAGTTAGCATTTTGTAGTAGGGGTAAGATGGATGTATGGAGTGACAAGAATGGATAAAGTAAGAAATTAATATATTAGAGGGAGTTTGAAACTGGCACCAGTGACAGTAAAGTTGAAAGGAAATCGTTTGTCGTAGTATGGGAATGTGTTGAGGAGCGATGAAACGCATGTTACAAAGAAAGTGATGTATGTAAGTGCATGGAAGGCGAGAGAGAGGGAGACATACGATAAAAACTTTTTAACAAAAAAAAACCGACTTCAAAAACCTTAACTAAAAAGTAAAAAATAATCCTTGTATGTATTTCAAAATCTTTTCATAAACCAAAATTTTGAAGGCGGCGCGTGATTGACCCTTAGCGTGATAATGTACAGTCGAGCGCATTTTCTATAGTAATAAACAGTATAAGTGAACGTACATGAAAATCACGCGCCGCCTTCAAAATTTTGGTTCAAGATTTTGAAGGATTATTTTTTACTTTTTAGTTAAGGTTTTTGAAGTCGGTTTTTTTTTTGTTAAAA
Organism: Asteroscopus sphinx; assembly: GCA_949699075.1. Lineage (NCBI taxonomy): Eukaryota > Metazoa > Arthropoda > Insecta > Lepidoptera > Noctuidae > Asteroscopus > Asteroscopus sphinx. The sequence goes on from OX453006.1 coordinate 3,432,988, forward strand.
AGTTTTTATTTCATTCTTTTTAGTTGTTGTTGTTATTATTGTTGTTGTTCCAATCATTGTCGTAAAAAAAACACACAAATCGGCCAAGAATTCTCAGAAAAACGAACCTATGAGCAGATCATCTAGATAGGTGAAGCTAAAATAAACTGATTTATTGAAGCTGGTTAAAAAATTACTTAACCTAAGTCAATACAATTTATACGGGACCACCGCGCGGGCTTCCTCTACCAAATAAAAAATCAGCTACGTAAATCGGCCCAGAAATCTCGGAGTAATCGGTGTACAAAAATGAAAAAAAAAAAAAAAAAGAACCGCCGAATACATAACCTCCTCCTTTTTTTGAAGTCGGTTAAAAAGATCGATGGATTGCGTGAAGAACGATATGAAAGAAATGGAAGTAAATGATGAGATGACGGGTGCAGGGAGAATGGAAGAAGGAAACATTTTGCGCCTACCCCAAATATCTTGGGACCAAGGCAGGAAATGATGATGATTTTGTAGCAAGACTGAATTTCCAGTATGCTCTGGATGAAAATTTTAATATTATCACTCATAGGGGCTCTTTTGATGCACCCGATAAGATCTCGTGATACCTTGTTTTGCTAAGGCCCCAATCATCATATTGAACAAAAGTTTCGCCAAGAAGTTTCCTGGTGATAATTGTATATAAGACTACGATGGTCTTGTCTTTCTAATAAGTGTATCCTGTAAACTCGTTTTGTCTGTAACGCTGTTAAGTATCTTCAAAATGAGACTGAACCTCATGCCATTTCCGGACACATTTCCACTCTCCTGAGAATTTTGAAGCAGATTTGTCATAATTTGTCGGATTGAAGGTTTCATATTAATCGGGTGAGTAAGTTAGCGTAACGTAATCCCTAAAATATTACTCCAATTTGCCTACAAATCACGGAAGATATATTATTATCCAACCCTTTCATCATACGGAGGAAAACCTAAAATCATATATCTCCAAATGAAAATTAAAATCGCCTAATCCTACTCAATGTTAATCCCATTGCCATACAAATTACTTCGCACCCGGCACATTATCCAAAGTTGGGGTCCAAAGTACCCCAATCACGCGTTATAGGGGTCCAGAAGATGTAGGGCCGAACTAATTCCGGATTTAATCATTATAATCGGTTGCGGTCACGGTAACATTTGAATACTAGAGTGATTCTAACTTAGATTAGTGGATTGTGGATATGATTGCTTCGATGGATGATAAGTTACAAGGATTTGATTTACATGGGTCGATAAGCTGGTGTAGTTAATTTTGATAGAAGCTATTATTGCATACATATATGTCATCAAAGTAAATTATTAAGAAGTGGTGTACTACGGTCTACGGTGTACTATTACGGTGTGACAAATGTTTTTTATATTAAAATTAATTTAATTATTTTACAATTTTTAACGCATTTTTACGCATGCGAAGCGAAATCTAAAGTTTTAAATTGTGGAATTGTGTTGTTTTTTTTTTCATTCCACAATTTAATTCTTTTAATCTTTTTTTTTTGAACGATCTGTATAATGCTACAGACAATGCAATTAAGGTGAATGCTACAGGGTAGCGCGCGAAATTCAAAATTTCTTGCGTTTTTTACTATTTGTAGCTATTGTAGCTCTGTTTCGCGTTTTATATCGATCGCAATATGATTCGCGGAAATAGTAACAATATATCTAAGGAATTATACTCATAAAAAATATTAACCTAGCTCTATAAGCTGTATAAGCTCGAAAATCGATAATTTGATCGTAAATTAATATTATCGAGCTAGTACAGCTAACAGAGCTAGGTTAATATTTTTTATGAGTGTTATTCAGTAGATATATTGTTATTATTTCCGCCTATTATATTTTGACCGATATACAACGCGAAATAAAGCTACAATATGCAAAAAACGCCAAAAAATTTGAATTTCGCGGGGTACCCTGTAGCATTCACCTTAAGGTGGCCAATTTCTGGGCCAGCAGGATATGCATATTGTACCATCGACACGAAGAAGAAGAATCTTTTAATTATTTAACTTATTTATTGATTTGTATAGGGTAAACTGACGAAAATGTGTTTAATTTATTAACCGACTTCATTGACTTTGTAATTTAATTGATGGAAATTTATTTATATTATTTTAATAATTGATTGGCATAATTTTAAATCGATAAATTGTATTGAAATTATTTTATTGAATGTTAATTTTATATTTAAATTTTGATTCGTTTTTAAAATTTTATACCATTTTTCAAAATCTAAATGTTTGCTCGACTGAAATGTCGAATGTAGTGATACCCAATTTTAACCAGACGAACTCAATGTTGCCTATGTTCTCGCAAATAAATATATCATTTATTCATTCATACGATGTGACGCTACATTCTTCTTCGATTATCCCACGCTTGGTCAACCCTAAAAATATGTATCCTTATCTTAGCCTCTCCTACATTAAGCCCAGTCATTTAATTTTGTTTACTGAAAATTTGTCTATAAAAACTTTTGTCTATTCAAATTCATCACGATATTAAAATTTTAGAAAACTGCTTAGACATCGAAGATCGTTGATGGATAAAATTAATTTCAAAGACACTTTTTTTGTCATTTCCTGTCTCCACAAATCCATGTGATCCAGCGCGTAATTTTGTGATTGTGACCCACAAAAGTTTTGAACGATGAGGGTTGTTCAGTATTGGCGCTTGTCTTACGACATATTATGTTGTTTTTGTTTCAAAGGGATTATGCGATAAATAATAATTTTATGTATGTTATTTCTTGTGATTATTTCAAAATGTTTGTTGTTCGTGTATGCTTTATCGAGTTGAGATATATAGAAAGGAGGCCATTGTTGCTGTTATGTGGGTTCATGGTATTCTTAATAAATATGTTCAATCCGGAATTTCATTAGCATTTGGAATGTGTATCGTCATAACCAAACCCACTAATGCAGCTGGGTAATTTATTCTGCATTAAGTAAGACTGTATGTTCTAATATTATGTACTCGGGCAGACTTTGGTCGGAAGACAACCCGTAGCATTGATGGAATTTATTGACTTACTCTGCTCCGTTGTTGGCTCAGCGAACCAAAATGTGTCTTGACCTCCGAAACAAGTGAACGCCACTCGCTAGAATTTAGTTAAATGTATTCGGATATGGAAGAGCTATGATCTTTGAAAGATTCTTGAAAATTCATTGTGGTATTGAAAAATTACCACGTTTACATTTTAGTAGTATGGATGAGCTTTGTCACAAGGAGTTCCCTTGTGACAAAGCTCATCCATGAAGTACTACCACCGTACCTATATCTGTCGCCAATCAGTGAATGCTTGCATTGTTGTGTTCCAGCTCGAAGAGTACGTATGCCGGTGACATTACAATCACAGGAGACTTTCCATCTTCATGTTTCAGTCTGGCGATCGCAATTTGCGATGCCATTTAGGCCACAGCTTAGGTATTACAGTTGTTACGAGTATGTGCAAAAGTATCTGCTTTACATTAACTGGGCCTTTAGCTCGTTTCGTCAAAAACAATCCTACTCAGAGCTTTACAAGACTTGACCTTGGGACCAAGGTTTTTACGTCATAAATTTCTTTCGCTTAGCCCTTTCTCAACTGTCTTCGAGTTTAATCAGATGCGGCTGAACGTCAGTATTTTACACGGAGCGACTGCCATCAGACCCCTGCCACCCAGTTACTGGGCAATACTGACGTTAGACCAGTAATCAGACTTTCGGGATTCTGACTACTCATAAAGACTGAGATATATATTCGTTTGGTACCCGGAATCGACAGCTTTAACGCTAATCGGCAGCTTTTTACTCTAAAAGGCACGGAGGGGTCTTTTATGGGTAACGAAATGGTTATTCATCCACAGACTAACGGTGGCTAGCGAAGACCTTGCAATCCAATTGGTTATTGCTTGGCTAAGAGTCCTTTATTTTTATTTCATTATTTAGTGACAAGAAAACCCGAAAAGATTTTTTTATTACATTTAAAACGCTAACTTTTTGATCTCACACGAATTTTGTTTACCTACAGCAGCATAAGGGTCAGCGCATACCGACGGAGAGACTACGAAGAGCAGTTCACTGGTTACAAGGCAAACCGACTTTTATTGACCAGCTCTTATGGAAGCTTGTGGCTGTGGCCGCTTGACCACGCCACAACGCCGCTTGGTTTCGCCGCGCTTTGAGCCTTCTGTGATTCTATTTCGCTATACAAATTTCAGTCGTATGTAGACGCAAAAGAGGTTGAATTTCAACTTTTACTAAATAAGCCACTTCATCGCCACTCCGTCGGTTTGCGCTGACCGTTAAGCGGAAAATGGATGCACTTATTTTTAATACCTCTTCCCAGCAAGCATTGCAAGGCAAGTCTCTGACAATTCTGTCGCAATTTGTGTCGCAGTCTGAATTCAATTAAATAGTGTCGTGTTAACGCGTCTCGAAACTACTAACACTGAGTACTGGAAAGCCCATCCTTCACATTTTCCAATTAGAGTTGTCTAACTTTGAAACTTTTACTAGAATTAATGTCTAACTGTGAAGAATGTTAGTGTCGCTGCGGAGTAATCGTGAGATCGTATTAGGTTTTATAACCGTTGAAACTTTAAAATATAGTGCCAATAAGCCGGATCATCATTTACGAGTCTAACCTAAATTTTATGAGTCTCGGTGTTAACCTTTGGTTGACTTCTACAACTTTTAGGATAGTTTGTTTTAAGTCTTTGTGAATGTTCTTGAAATTTCTGCATAGTTCGCCAAAATTGAAGGTGGAAATTACAGGCAGTTGGGAAACTACGTATAGTCAATCACATATCAGTGGTAATCTCGCAGAATAAGAAGGATTCTGGCTTTAGTCTACCACACTAGCCTACTGCGGGTTGGCAGATAACACACACTTAACGTCAAGAACTGTATGGAGCACTCTCAGGTGTGCAGGTTTCCTCACGATGTTTTCGTTCATCGTTATAGAAAGTGATTATCAAATTCTGACCCGTACATGAATTTGAAAATTCAGAGGTGCGGGGCGGGTTTGAACTCAAACCCTCCTGCATGGAAGGCAAGCATTCAAACACTAGGCTCTTACTGCTTCTGACATACATAAACTATATTTTCACAGTTATTTTGATATTACTGAGGGCCTAGTAAGAGTTTGACACTTACGAATACTTTCATAGTTTTTGTTGAATTTCATTCATAAATCAATAGTTCTTCCTCGTATCCGTGAGAGGCGCTACTGTTTTATGAATTAAAATCGACGAAAACTATGGAAGTATTTGTAAGTCTCAAACTCGTACTAAGCTCTCTGCACTTTTAAAAGTAAGACTCCATCTCAATTCTACCTTAGGTACAATTTTAGTTGTAACTTATAGTTCTAAAGAACACCTTCAACCATTTCAACGTAAAGTGTAGTTCTCAACGCGAGACTTCATATCCTGTCCTCATTAATCCACGTTATCTGTAGCGCCCAAGTTGCTGTGACCTACTAAACTTGCCGTCGTTTGAGCACCGGAATGTTTCAGCCTGTCTTGTGTCAGATTATTTTTGTTTCTGTTTTTGAAGATTAGGTTTGTGTGTGTTTTGGTTTAAAGAATAAATATTTGCAGTGGCAGGGGTACTAACTAAAAATCAGCGCTGTGTGCCATGCCTAGCAAGTGCTGAGTTGGTGACCCTTTCGGCATCAAGATCTGTGGGGTAATTGTGTAATGCATTGACATTGACATTAGCTTTCATTTTGAAATGATAACAATATTCATTGCGTGATACATAGTTGCCGATAAGACGAATTGTCAAAACATACGGAGCAATGAACATTGAAATCCTATTGATTGCGATCGCGAGTGAGTTACGCAATTCGGCAGCTGTATTAATAATACTTTTGGAACGAAGTTCGGTAGGTGTGATTTGGGAGAAAATGTAGCGTTACGACACGCTAAGATTTGCGTTTTACTCTAAAGTAAATTGAATTTACGCCTTTAAGAGCCATCTGGTGGGTAACGTCAAAGGTACAGTCAACTATTAAATAAAATATACAAAAAGACATGTTCTATGAGGGATTAAACCTGGGCCTTGTGGTATTTCAGTCCGACGCATCATCTTTCCTGCCATCAATGTTTTACAGTTGCAAAATTTAGCATTATAATGAACTGGTAAAAAATTTGAATTTTAAGGATAACATGGTTCCTGACGGGGGTTCCCCTGACCGCACATCTTTTTTGTACCTTTTTTTTTAGACTGGAAATCCTCATGGAAACGGGGATTGAGTAAGGCTGAGGAAGGTATTCACATTATTGATGTTCTTGATCATGTCCTGTTATGAATAAGTGTTGTTCTATATAATATTTCTATTAAAATGATGAGCTTTTGCAATCGGATTGCAGCATGGTGGCGTGTTTTCGTCCAACTATACAAAATGATGCAAAGCTTATGTTTTGATGCAACCAGAATATTTGTGGTAAGTACCTAACACATAAACTTTGTGTTTATTGGTCCATAATTGGTGTAAACAAGATGTGATAAAAAATAACCAATAAAGGATATCATCATCATCAACTCATCCTATCGCAGTCCACTGCTGGACATAGACCGCTCCCAAGTTACACCACAACACTCGGTCCTCTGCCTTCCGCACCCAGTCTCTCCCAGCCACTTTCTTCGGGTCATAAACAATATACTCATGTAATATTGTATAATATGCACAGCCGCTTCAAAATTATTGTTCGAGGAAGCGTCAAGAATTCGTCCAATAATCCTGAACGTTTTTATAATTTCTGTTAGCGTAGTACTTTTGTACCAAATAGACATAGAAATCTCAAACACCAAACCTACTTACACTGCAATTCTAATTCCATCAAACCGCGAGAATTAAGCCAACTATAAACTCTGTATGTAACCGGCACAATTGCTTACAAAGAGAGCATTTTGCGGAACAACGCTAAATAAATTGCTCGTAAACGTATGTGAGAGCTACTCTGTTTTACGACCAGGTGTTGGACTGTTTTTCTCTTTAGGGGAAGATGTATAAGCATTAACATCCAACTTGATACAACGATGCAAATGGTTTGCCTTACGCCATGTAAATTTAGTAGCATTGATGGCCTAGCTGTTGAAAGCTTGTCTTCCATGCAGGAGGAGTTCGAACTCAGCCCGCACCTTTGACTTTTCGAATTCATGTGCGGATCAGCAGTACTATTCTCAAACGTTCAAAATGCTTCCGAATCAGCTCCCCTATTCAGAACCATACGATAACCAGTTGTCGATCGATTCGGTTTGTTATCTCTTTTTCTCACGTTGCGTGAATCATCAGACGAAACGAGATAACAAACCAAACCGGTCGACAAATAGTTATCGTGTGGTTCTGAATTGCGTAGCAGAAGTGAAAGTTGATCGTCAAACGAAACGAAACGATTTGAGAAACGAACGGATTCGGAAACGCTGCTCATAGTTCTTTATAATTTTTACGTTGAGTGCTTTCCGACAGGAAATAGCTCTCGGAAGAGTTACTATACATTGACGTCTACGATTCATCTAAAACAGCCCCCCCTACAATCGTCAACGCTATAGAAAACAATCAAAATGTATGGGAATGACATATCTCAACGGAAAAGTCATTCGTTGAGATATGTCATTCCCATACATTTTGATTGTTTTCTACAGCGTTGACGATTGTAGATTGTCAACTTGGAATGTCTAAAAACCGGAATAAAATACTAAGATACTTGAGTTTGGACAGCAGCGCTGTTTTGTCTGCTATTCAAACTAATTCATCTATCAAGTGAAACGTTATGGCAATTTCCCCGTGACTGTTCAATGAGGCGGCTACGTCTTCTTCATCGTTACGCTCTTGCTGAGCCTGAGCCTTCTTGCAGACTGCAAACTTTTAATCGGCCGATACGTTTGTTGGAGTCCTAATCAGTACAAGGATATATGTATGTGCGCTCACCACTGCCTCGTTGGTCTAGTGGTTGCAAGCGCGACTGCTGAGCGTGGGGTCCTGGGTTCGATTCCCGGGTCGGGCAAAGAGTTATTGGGTTTTTTCATTAGGAAATTCTCAGTAGCAGCCTGGAGTCTGGATTTGTGCCCGGTCAATGGCAATAGGCTCGCCCCCTATTACATGGGACTGTGACATAACTGGCAAAATGTGGGTGTACTATTACACCTCTGCCTACCCCTTCGGGGAAATACAGCCGTGATGTTATGTTATGTTATGCTCACCACCAGACCGATCAATTTTCTTTACAAAAATGTTATTACCCAACTACCGGCTGACAATCAGACCTTTTTTTGTTTACGAAAGGAAACCCTTCGTCTTAAGGAAGCAGAGGGGTATGTTGGACTCCTACCGACTAAAACCACACGGTGGCCAACCTCAGCACAAAATAGAGGGGCTTCGGGAACTCCTGTGGAACGCACCCGTGCCTCTTTGGTGCTATGCTAATTGGCAGTTCCCGGCAGATTAGTGTTCTTTACCCCACAGCATCACGCTACCACCACGTGCAGCTACCTTCCTCAGGATCACTCCCCTATTTTTGCGCCCAAGTTTTTATTTGAATTGCGCTCGTTCTTCTGCTATGCGAAGTAGAAATAGTCGTAAATGTTTTCAGAACATTTTCGTTTCGCAAAATAGTTTAGCCGTCAGGCCACACAATACTTTACGACCTACAGTTAGGTCGTATTTTTAAACTTATCTTTAGTGCCCAACTAAACCCAAAGCTATTATACAATAAAGACTGTACCTATCATAGATAAATATTATTTACTTAAACTTTTAATTTACGGTAACTTTTGTTTACGGTGGTACATACATACTATTACATAAATACATATTATCACGCCTGTTTCCTATTGGGGTAGGCAGAAACTATGGATTTCCACCTGCTACGATTCTGACACACCTCTTTCGCTTCATCTACGTTCATTAACCTCGTCATGCATGCTCGTCGGTTAAGAGTACTCTTAACCTAGGATTTTTTGAGAACGACCGCGATTTGATTGCGATACGTTTGCCGAGGTCGTCCCCTTCCAACCCTTCCATCCACACTCGCTTCGTATACTTGTTTCGTCAATCTCCTCTCGTCCATCCTCTCTTTACGGTGGTAATTATGATAAACTAGCTTCTGCCCGCTGCTTCGCATGCATGTATTTCGGTTTATCACAGAAAGACGTTATCGTGCATCCCTCGGGAACTGTTTATTTTCCCGGGATAAAAAGAAACCTCTGTCCTTCTCCAGGGCCCAGGCTACCACTTTGCCAAATATCATTACGATCGGTTCAAAAGTTTAGTCTTGAAACACACGACACATTTTATTATTATTCACATACCGCGGTAGCGAAGCCACAGGCATCAGCTAGTGTCGCATAAATGAATCTTCTAAACCATTAAATGTATAGGAAAATAAATTATTTCAGTATCAATTGAATTTTACTTTTGTTTACCGATGTAGTTTTAAATAACTCGAACAACTCATCAAACCTAATTCCGTTTACCAGCACTCATAATTGAATCTCTTCCTGAGCGCAAAATAACACATTTACCGTTTTACCAAACATCGCAAAATAGTTTGCCCGTAAACGAGAACAGGATACTCAACTTTACGACACTGGTGTTTGCTCGTATTTTGCTCGTATTTTTCTGACGGTAAAACAGAAAATTTTAAAACCAGTAGAGATGTTTCGACAGCTGCGCGGTGTTAAATATTACAAGGAAACAGAGTTGATGGATGTGGCTTTTTAAATGTGGATAAAATAAGGCGAGATTCAATTGTCATTTATTAAACACTAGCTAGCTAGCTTTCCCGCAGTTTCACTCCCGTGTTCTTTTTTTTAGCATTGCGCGGCCAATTTTTTCAGTCGGCAGATTACGTTGTATAAATTGTCACTGAACCTAGTTTGAACCTGAACGTAACAAGAGTGAGCGGCCTGTAGCAGTCTTGATTCCTAATATGAAGCGCTTAGCTGCTGAAAATTTAGTTATCTTTAAGTATTTTGCTGGTTTCTCTCTATAACTCAAAAAATTATGATCACATTACACTCAAAATAATTTTAAAAGAGAGTTTTTACCACAGAAATAGATAGAATGGCCATGTGGGCAGGGCACGCGTAGCAACACCATGCACCATAGTGCAGGATATTTCAAAGCTTTTCTCAGCAAGGCGTGCTGAGAAAAGCTTTGAAATACTGACTTGTTTCTATAAATAATCTAACAAAAACCCGCAAAAATGCCTTATTGTGCTGTTTCTAACTGCAGAAACAAAAGCTGTAAAGTACATCATCATCATCATCATTTCAGCCGAAAGACGTCCACTGCTGGACATAGGCCTCCCCCAAGCATCGCCACAACGACCGGTCCTGTGCCTTCCGCATCCAGCGGATTCCCGCGACCTTCACCAGGTCGTCGGTCCACCTTGTGGGGGGCCTACCCACGCTGCGCCTTCCAGTACGCGGTCGCCACTCCAGAACTTTACTGCCCCATCGGCCATCCGTTCTGCGAGTAATGTGCCCCGCCCACTGCCACTTAAGTTTGGCAATTCTTCGGGCTATTTCGGTTACTTTCGTTCTTCTGCGAATCTCCTCAATTCTGATTCGATCACGCAGGGACACTCCGAGCATAGACCTCTCCATTGCCCTTTGAGTGACTTTGAGCCTTCTTATCAGGCCCATTGTGAGCGACCACGTTTCAGTACCGTAAGTAATTACTGGCAACACACACTGGTCAAAGACTTTCGTCTTGAGACACTGCGGTATTTTGGACGAGAAGATATTGCGTAGCTTCCCGAACGCTGCCCAACCGAGTCGGATTCGACGATTGACCTCTTTCTCGAAGTTGGACTTACCTAGCTGGACAGTTTGTCCTAGGTATACATAATCGTCAACAACTTCGAGTGTAGATTCTCCGATGCTTACGGGAATGGGTGCTATATGGGAATTCGACATAACCTTTGTCTTGTCCATATTCATTTTAAGACCCACTCTATCGGAAGCTCTACTGAGGTCATCGAGCATTGTACCGAGGTCCTCCATAGTCTCAGCCATGACTACTATGTCGTCGGCAAACCGAAGGTGAGTGATGTACTCGCCGTTTATGTTAATGCCTAGCCCATTCCAGTCCAGAACCTTGAAGACATCCTCCAATGCAGCAGTGAAGAGTTTCGGAGAGATCACATCTCCCTGTCTCACACCTCGCTGCAGAAGGATAGGTTTCGAGGCTTGGTCCTGTAATCGGACTGACATAGTGGCGTTTTCATACAAAGACTTTAACACTTCGATGTACCGATAGTCAATCTGGCACCGTTGAAGAGACTGTAGTACCGCCCAAGTCTCGATCGAATCGAAGGCTTTCTCGTAGTCCACAAATGCTAAACAAAGAGGCAAGTTATACTCTTCGGTCTTCTGTATAACCTGACGCAGCGTATGTATGTGGTCTACGGTGCTAAAGCCTTTTCGGAACCCGGCTTGTTCGGGAGGCTGAAAGTCGTCAAACCTGCGCGAAAGACGGTTCGTAATGACTCTCGAAAACAGCTTGTAGACATGGCTCAGAAGTGAGATAGGCCTATAATTCTTCAGTAGAGCATTATCGCCCTTTTTGAAGAAGAGTACCACCACACCTCTGCTCCATGCCTGTGGCGTTCTCCCCTCGAGAATTAGCCCGATTTACAGCGGGTTTCTGGGTGGACGTGTATAACTGTCCATAGAACTTCTCGACCTCCTTCAATAGCTCTGGCTTGGAGGAAACGACTCTGCCATCGTCGGTCCTCAGTTTTGCAAGCTGGCTCTGCCCAATAGACAGGTCTCTTGCGAAGACTTTGGAGCCCTTGTTCTTCTCTATCGCGTCTTTAATACGTTCGGTATTAAATTGGCGTAGGTCACTTTTCAAGACTTTGAGATCTGTCTATTGAGCTGCCGGTACTTAGTCGCATCATCTGAGGACTGCAGAATCATCTCGCGTCTTTTCGCCATGAGCTCGAGAGTGTGGTCAGAGAGCTTCTTGTTTCTGATTGTACGACGGGTCCTAAAGATCCTAGACCCGACCGTATGGACAGTTTCCACAAACCCATCGTTGTAATCGTCCACTGAGCTCCCTAGGCATTCGAAACGATTCTGAAGTTCGAGCTGAAAGCTCTCGGCGTTTTGGATTTGGATCGGTGCTGGACGGAGCGTAGACTTCATCAGTCGAGATCTTTCCAGCTTGATGTTCAGATTCAATATGCCTCTTACCAAACGATGATCACTTCCGGTTTTGACCGCGTTGATCACAGAGACATCATTGAATATTTGCTTCTTCGTCGACATAATGAAGTCAATCTCATTTTTTGTTACACCATTAGGTCCCAACCAGGTCCACTTCCTGTGCTCACGCTTTCTGAAGAAAGAGTTCATCATATAGAGCCCCTCTTTCTCCATAAAGCCAGCCAGTAGATGACCCCGGTGGTTCCGATATCCATACCCAAATTGCCCCACTCGCAGCTCATCATCGTAGCGCTTGCCCAGTTTCGCGTTGAGGTCTCCCATGACAACAGTGAAGTGAGTTTTAGAGTCATGCATGGCTCTCGAGATATCCTCATACATCGTCTCCACCTCATCGTCGGAGTGTTTCGAGGTCGGGGCGTATACCTGTATAACCTTCAACGAATACCTTTCGGTTATTCTGAGTATAAGGTACGCCACCCTGGTCGAAACACTCTCGATCTTCACTATGTTGTTCACAAGAGACTTATGGACGATAAACCCGACACCGCCCTGGGAAAGTTGATCGCCCTCCCGGAAATAGAGCAAGTTACCGGATTTGAGGATTATCGTGTCCTCCCCCTCTCTTCGGACTTCAGATAACCCTACGATATCCCATCGTAACTTGCTCAATTCTTCCTCGAGTTCGACAAGCTTCTCGTCGGTCCGCAGTGTACGTGTGTTGTATGTTGCCAGGTCCAGTCTTTTTTTGTTATGGTAGCCGGATTTCTACCGGGGATTCTTCGCAACCCCTGCCCCACCGTTACCTAGGCCGCTACCGTAACCAGGGATAGCGGGGCCGCCGGGGACTAGGGGCCGGTTTTTATCAGTTCTTTGCATGTTTGGGGGGATATGGCATAATTGCCACGCTTGGCAGGCGGGTTGGCGATCGCAGTTGGTTGGTTTAATACTCGGAGGTACTGTAAAGTACATTTGATTAAAATTAATTATAAAAAATTAATGACGTCAAAATGTAAGGTGTAGTTTGTTCGGAAAGTTGCCACGCATGAATCGCTAGTAAAATTGTGATTATAACCATTCTATCTATTTCTGTGGTTTTTACAAAGGTCTATCAACATGGAAGATTATAAGTTTTTACGTTGCTTAGTTTAGAAATGGCAGGGGGGGAAGCATGACACATTGCAAGCCACTTTGGCGGGCTATATTTCGCTGATAGTACACCTGATAAAAAAGTGATGTGTAAAACATTACCTTCATTTTAGTAGACCTATTCAATAATACCCCACACGAGGGGGTGAAGCTAAAACTTTTTTTTCATCCCCATTTCACATGTATGGACGCCCCCCCTAAAATACGATCATCACGATTTTTTTATTCTTTTAAAATTGAGATCTATATCTAGACTATTTTTTTAAACAAAATTACATGTAAGTACTTATGTTTATAACTGTAGAAGTTATTAAGCTACAAAGCATTAGGACAGACGGACGGACGGACAGACGAACGTAAATGAAGAAACTATAAGGGTTCCTTGTAGGAACTACGGAACCCTAAAAACAGAGCGCCTCCTAGCCACATCCAGCAAATTCCCTTGAGCTATTCCGTCAAACACATGATACTATTTTTACTCCCCCACGCGTACAAATTTAGTCTCTCTTAGTAACTGTGGGGTACTAATTGACGCTTTAAATCTGTCCACACCCTTAGTACTTGTCGTACGTTTATGATTTTATACACGTAGTTTAATGTTAACCCTGACTTCGCTTGTCAAGGGATGAATGAACTTTGGTTTATTAACATTTCTTTAAGTGCGGTTGGTCGTTTCGTTAATTAAGAACCTACATTTTACTAACAGTTTTAAATGGATAATATTGTACTTAGTAATTGCTATATCAACTATGCTATGGTTTTGGTATTAGCTAATTATCAAGATCTTACGTAGAAGTTACGTCTTTAATAAAATTTACAGGATTTAACATTCACAATGTACACACAGCGTCATTAATTGGTTACCCCTCATGTTCAAAAGTTTGTTCGTTAAAGGGACTGACGATGCATCCATTCGGATGCCGTTTTTATGACTAAATCCAAAAAAGCTTGAGTTGTTCTAAATATAAAATTCGTTTTCAACATTCACGGATAGATTTTGGAATGCGGCCACGCCATTCGTACTGTTGGATGCATAATCAGTAGCACCTATAAGTGGGGTAACCAATTGGTGCAGTTGACTGTACCTTACTACTACTATGATGTTCTTGATGGTGTGTATAGTCTGCCAACTTACAGTAGGCTAGGATGGTGGACTAAAGCCTGAATTATTCTCATTCTGAAAAGATGCCTATTAACTATTATGTATTGTTGTGATTTTCTTGTGTGCAATAAAGTATAAGAATGCCTGTGCCCAGCAATGAAACAATAATGGGCTGTTGATATATAAGCACAGTCCAAACAACCTCAAGACGCCACATAAACAAAGTTTTGTATGAGAAGTCAGTCGTAAAATGTTTGCGGGGGCCGGGGGGCGGACAGCGCTTTATGATTGGTCGGCTCAAAAGTTCGGTGGTATGATTGGTGCCGCTCGCTGACGGAGTGATGTTCCGATTGGCAGTGGACCGTATGATATGCAGTGGTACTGCATAAGCGTGGTGACCGGGTGTATCCGGATAATCGGCGTCTAAAGGCTTAATGGTCCGTGTGTTCAAGTTATGTTTAAAAAAATTGTTAATAAAATACAGATAATAATAAATTAAATATGAAACATTTGAATCATTGTGATTTTCTTGTAAACTTACTCTTTCATAGTTCAACAAAAGCATGAAACAAAAGTAAATATGAAAATAAAAAAGATGATAAAACATTTTTATCCATTTAAACAAAAATATTAACATAACATTTTTTTTTTTTTTTGGGTTGCGTTAAAAGAACCTCCACGAGTGACGATATTTAATTGTTCGTCCGGCGCACCCTGGGCTGTCAGCCCCGCTATCAACCTGCTGACTGGCTAATATTTTCCCCACGACATGAGCTATTATCATTATGTAGCTCATGTCGACACGAAGAAGAAGATCCATTTAAAAATCTTCAACAACCAAATACTGTAAATTAACCGTAACTGGCTTGACATAAACGGTTTAAAGTTAACTTTTTAACAAACAAACACGACTCCACACAACATTAATACACAACCCTCTGCCGCTGCGGTTAATTATGGTTTTCTTTGGTTATAACTTGTTTTACGACTGAGTTCCTGTTTAGACTAGTCCCGTTAGTAACCTGTTTGGGTAATTAACATTATGATCTTAATGTTGATTTAACTATTTTATAAAACTTAACGAGGTATAAATTTAGAATGTTCACTGTATCTGCAATTCAGCTTGGTAGACACAACTTCGAGAAAGAAGCCAACAGAAGGATCCGTCTGGGCTGGGCAGCGTTTGGCAAACTTCGCCGAGTCTTCTCGTCGCCTATACCGCAAAGTTTGAAGACAAAAGTCTTCAACCAGTGCGTCCTGCCTGTCATGACTTACGGTGCCGAGACGTGGAAACTGACAGTTGGGCTAGTCCACAAGTTTAAAGTCGCTCAGCGAGCTATGGAGCGAGCTATGCTTGGAGTTTATTTGAAGGATAAAATCCGAAACGAGATTATCCGGAGAAGAACCGGAGTGACCGACATAGCTTGTAGAATCAGTAAGCTGAAGTGGCAGTGGGCTGGCCATGTCTGTCGAAGGACCGATGGCCGTTGGAGCAGACGAGTCCTTGAGTGGAGACCGCGAATCGGCAAACGCAGCGTAGGGCGCCCCCCTGCCAGGTGGACCGACGACCTAAAGAGCGTGGGGGGATGCCGGGGGGGACTGGATGCGGAAGGCAGAGGATCGAGCGTTGTGGCGCAACTTGGGAGAGGCCTATGTCCAGCAGTAGACTGCGATAGGCTGAGTTGACTGTATCTGGGCCTAACATTATCTCTCTTCTAATTGCAAGAATTTTCTTCTTTTTTAAAATTCAGTAGCAAAAGGTGTCGATGTAATCCTATTCAAATTCAAATGTTTTTTATTTCAAATAAACCTAATTACAGGCACTTTTGAAACGTCAGGCTCTAGTCACACGATTCCAAATTGTGGGTGCTATGGAGAAAAACCGTCAAGAAACTCCATGGATATAGTCTTTTTTTTAAAGGTTATTGTTTATTACATCAAATTTATTCAAATATGAGTATAATGTAGGTTAATGTCAGAAATAAACAAGAGTTAAAATGTGAGAATATTGCCTTTAGAAATAAACGTAAAAAGAGTTGTCATAGCACAGTATAAAGAGATACATCCTTACTCTGTGGCCATAGTATGTAGGAGCTGACCTGTCCCGACAGACGGCACCCATTCACGAGCATGACGCGAGCATCAGCCATCGCTTAACTCAACCATATTGAAGGGAACTTAACGACCCGACACTAACGCCACCATCAGCATGACATTTAAGTGAGCATGACAGACTCTTTTACTCTGACATTACTCTGCCTACGCCATCTGCCCGTCCATCCGTCTGTCTGTCTGTCACATAAATTTACAATCTTATCAATTCTTAGCTGCAACTCGGTTACCTGCTGTGGGCTTAAGTATCACTCAAATCGCTTAGATAGTTGGAAAACACAGTAAGACGGCCTTTAAAACTGGCTCGTTTCTTTGTTAGATCCTTCTCCTCTTTGAAATCATGGAGTAATTTTGAGAACCCGAGACTGATACGGTTTGCCTGGAATTGTTTGAATTTACAAATAGAATAAGCTCTTAATTTTTCAGGCACAACAGTTGAATGATTGATGGCCTAATAGGACAATTAAGGTAAGATTCGGGTAAGTACTTTTATAAAACTTGGGTATGCTTACAATTAAACTGAGAGAGATAGAGTTAGAGTTGTGTATCTTTATATATATCCAGTTATGTTATATTTCGGTAAGCATGTATTATCTTAAATATACTTACAATTTTGATATATACATATATTAATAAGCTTTTGTTTTTATTTTAGTTAAATATAAATATAAATATAAATATATATAAATATATATTTATATTTATATTTATATTTATATTTATACATATATTAATAAGCTTTTGTTTTTATTTTAGTTATTTATATAGTATTTTCTCTATAGTACACCGCCAACTACCTGTTATATTTTCTTGTACATTTCAAGTCCATCTAATGGTTGTCTGGAAGAAATTGCATTTAGCGATAAGACCGCCAATTGTTAGTACTGTGCTCATGTTTGTTATAACTTTATTTTTATTTTTATGGTGTGCAAACAATAAAGTATACTCTATCTATCTAAACTGACTCACTATGATTTTACTATGTTATTACAATAATAAGATGGAATTTTCACGTTGAAAGTATACACTAATTATGACGAATGACAGAATGACTTGCAAAATGACTCACTTTTTACAGTATAAAAATGACAAATAATCCAGTAAATACCTGTTTAAAACCAAGGAAACAAGTATAATAGGTATCTGGGGGCACGGTAGTGCCCCCGCCAAGTCAATCAAAGACGGGCACGGCCGTACCATCCTTTTCTAGAAGCAACTCGCGGTACTTTTACGCTCTCTGTATCTTCTTTGTGGGTAATTGAATTTACAAGACAAACCTCGTTTCTGCTTAGAATATACAAAATAGTATAGTTTTAGGCTATTCACTAGGGTACCTATTTTCACAATGAAACTGCAAAAGAGTCAATCAATCAACTCAGCCTATCGCAGTCCACTGCTGAACATAGGCCTCTCCCAAATTGCGCCACAACGCTCGGTCCTCTGCCTTCCGCATCCAGTCCCCCCCAGCCACGTTTTTTAGGTCGTCGGTCCACCTGGCAGGGGGGCGCCCTACGCTGCGTTTGCCGATACGCGGTCTCCACTCAAGGACTCGTCTGCTCCAACGGCCATCGGTCCTTCGACAGACATGGCCAGCCCACTGCCACTTCAGCTTACTGATCCTACAAGCTATGTCGGTCACTCCGGTTCTTCTCCGGATAATCTCGTTACGGATCTTATCCTTCAAAGAAACTCCAAGCATAGCTCGCTCCATAGCTCGCTGAGCGACTTTAAATTTGTGGACTAGCCCAACTGTCAGTGTCCACGTCTCGGCACCGTAAGTCATGACTGGCAGGACGCACTGGTTGAAGACCTTTGTCTTCAAACTTTGCGGTATAGGCGACGAGAAGACTCGGCGAAGTTTGCCAAATGCTGCCCAGCCCAGACGGATCCTTCTGTTGGCTTCTTTCTCGAAGTTGTGTCTACCAAGCTGAATTGCCTGCCCTAGGTAGACGTATTCCGTTACAACTTCGAGTGCCGACCCTTCGACGAATATTGGCCTCAAAAGCAAAAGAGTAATGGGTATTAAACACAATAAAAATAAACGCTGATCACTTCCCTCGTAATGCGGCTCGATGGATCATGTTTAGAATTACGGTTAAAGATCTTTATTTTCTCAAAAGAATTACAAATTCACTTACACATTATACTTTTGGCCTACCAAAACAAAACAGAAGTAGGTAGTTACACAAAGAGCAGTGGAGTTGTGAATGAGCGGCGCGGGTAGGTCGCGTTGCATTAGCGTGTTTACTAAGGCCTATTCCATAGTGTGGAGCCAATAAGCGAAACAACTTAGTTTAAATGGCGTGTTTTTGTTTTTGTTTTTATAAATGTGTTACATTACATGGATGTGTTTATTGAATAGAAAATGTTTTAAATGTAGGGATTTTTATTATTACTTTTTTATTTTATTAAATGCACGTATTTTGTATAAAATTTATAATATCATATTTTATTTTAATACTATTTTTATTTAGAAAGTAGGGAGATATATTTTAGTACATGATTTTTCAATGTTTTTTTGTAAATGTTAAACGATTATTCCTCCTTTCCAGTAATTAGTTACGTTTGGCTGGTAGATATTTAAATAAAAATCTAGGTCTTCCTGGTCGTCTACGTGTAATCTAGATTCTTACAAATTCAGTGTTAGAAGAGAAATAATAATAATAAATAATAAATATCTTTGGGACATTTTTACACAGCACCATCCAGTCCCAAACTAAGCAGAGCTTGTGGTATGGGTACTAGACAATGGATATAATACGTATATACTTTTTTTTTGTAAATACATACTTATAATACATAAGCAACACACCCAGACCAACACAAACACTTATGTTCATCACACAAATATTTGTGTCCTGTGGGAATCGAACCCACGACCTCGTTATCAGCAGTCCGACACTCGAACCACTAGACCACAGAGGTCGTCGTAAATATGTTGACCCTCAATCGATCTTAAACTAATTATTTAAGTTTTAAATTGTGGAAAGAAAAAATCGCTCACGAGCAGGATTCGACCCTGTGACTCCTGGCTCAGTACGCCAGTGCTTTAGCCACTAGGCTACCGTGAACACTGCTCGTGGTATCGAAATTATCCACCACTATACGTCTTTGGGTGACGTCAGCGATATTTTATTAAGAAACTTTGTTTCTTAACCGACTCGACTAAATTTGCAGTTAAATCAAAGTCGTATAGATATGCCTACCCTTACTAATTATTTTATTATTTTTAACGCATTTACGCATGCGAAGCGAAATCTAAAGGTTTAAATAATAATAAAAATAAAGAATAAATAATAATAGTAATAATATTTAATAGTTTTTTTTTCTTTCCACAATTTAAATCTTTAGATTTCAATAAAACAAAGTTTAACCGGATTAAATCGCGTATATTATTTAAATTGGTTTCCCTGACGTTTCGAAAGCTTTGCAGCATTTCGTGGTCGCAGGTAGACTAAGATGACAAGCGTCTTTACAAATATTTCTAAAAAATTATTTTATTCTACCGTACAATATTATTAATTAAAATCGTTTCGATGCACGCAGTAATCACTCACAATATCATTATCTTTTACAGTGTTGCGTGCTGTTTGGGACTTGATTATTTTTCTTTAATTTTGCTTCGCATGCGTAAATGCGTTAAAAATAATAAAATAATTAATTTTTATTAAACTACCTACGTATGAGAAAATAACGTAAGTTGTGATTTTCTTTGTAAAATCGACTAGGCGTTTGCGCCTAAACATGCTGTTACTTTCGTTCGATATGAACACAATTTTTTTTCACGAGTAGTCATCAACAGGTAACGTAATAATAGCTTATAGACAATTTAAACTTTCCTGCGTATATGACTCTTTTGGAATTCACTGCCGTCATCTGTATTTTTAGGCACTTATAACCCTAACGCTTTCAAAGCTGGAGTGAATCGGCACCTAATAGGTTTGCTCGCTCCATCGTCGACCACATCCTGACAAAGCTGTCTAGATTGCGGTCTAAAGCAGATCTATATAGCATAAAAAAAAAACAAAAAAAAAACTTATGGGTGGAGGGACGGCAATATTCATTTACCATGCTTATACCCATGCTAGAAACCAAACGCTTAAATGAAACTACAAATCCTTCAATAATTTGTCTCGATAACTATAAAAGACAGTCAAGAATGTTGAACGGAAACCGTCTTGTTAAGGAAGTCGGAGGATATTGTAAACTCGTTTCTAATTTGAGTGAACACTTTTGCTTGCCAGACATATCACTGCGGGCGGTAAACTACACCACAATGTAGTATAACATAAGAAGGGTTGCTAATTGCTCAAATACTACACAATTATTTTAATATTTGTATTTATTAATTTGAACGAAACTTTTTTACTTACTACCCTACACTAACTTACTACGCTAATCGATAACCATTAATTAATAAAATATAATTGTATTTTCTCTATAAGTGATTATTGTAATCTTTTAAGAAAATAAATGTCTTTAACCGTATTAGTATATTTTATGATTATATTTTTATTTATTTTTTTGTTTTCCTGATTATAAATATCACGGTTCTTAATAATACATTACAATCTAGCCTAAAAGACTAATAAGTAATTTTAATCTAACTTATTTTTCTACGTTGTATATGTTTGTTAACTAAGAATAATGTCCATTGCATTTACTTAGAGTCTGATAATATAATATAAAAACACTTTGTTCATATGTTATATGTACAGTAGCACTATTTTGTTCACTGTTGTTCAATACACTAACCCAAAAGGTTTAGTTCTTTTCAGTCTTCGCACTATGTCCGTGGTGTCGAGCAGCTGGATGGCTTCGACATTCACATGTTGATGAAGTCTACGTTCGTGGGCTTCAGCATTTTTTTTTATTATGTTGGTGACGAATTCCATTTTAAGGTCACGATGGAGGTCGTCGTTTCTTATATACCAGGGAGCGTTGTCAATTTCCCTGAGCACTTTATTCTGGAATGTTTGAATTATTTTAATATTACTCCGGCAAGTACAGCCCCAAAGTTGAATTCCTTACGTCCAAATCGGCATGAGTATATGCTTGTACCAGGCCACTCAGAAAGTATTGCGAAAAAAAGTTTTTATATATGGGAGACTGGCCAGTTATAATTTTTTTCGAAAATATGATTATTTATAAGTAAAAATAAGTAAGTTCCAATTTCAAAATTTCCCTCCACATTTTTTGCGAGTTAATTCAAAGTATTGTGTCTCACTGAAATATGGATCTGCGCCGGGAACATTTTAGAGCTATGATTTTATACGATTTCAAGTGTCGCCTGAAACCGGATGAATCGTACGATAGACTTCAAATGGCATTCATGGATGAAGGCCCTTCCAAGGCAACCGTGTATCGTTGGTATAACGAATTCAAGCGCGGTTGACCAACTTTGGGGGATGACGAAAGAAGCGGTCGCCCTTTGACGGCTGTTACCGAAGAAAACGTGCTAGCAGTGAAAAATTTAATCCAAGACAATAGGCGAATTACATATCAGGAGATTCAACACATATTGAAGATTGGATCGGGAAGCGTTCACGAGATTCTACACAGCCATCTTCGCGTGAGGAGGATAGTATCACGCTGGGTGCCGCACAACCTCACCGATGCTCAGAAGCAGGCCCGGGTGGAATGGTGCCGTGATATGCTTAACAAATTTGAAGCAGGCTCGTCTCGGCGTGTTTACGACATCGTTACAGGTGATGAGTCCTGGATTTATCAATACGACCCAGAAACCAAGCGCCAGTCGACTGTTTGGGTGTTTCAAAATGAGCCAACGCCTACCAAAGTGAAGCGATCTAGAAGCGGGGGTAAGATTTTGATCGCTAGCTTTTTTAATTTGACTGGCCACTTGGTATCAATTCCCTTACGGGATCAAAGAAGCATTAATGCCGAATGGTATACTACCAAATGTTTGCCAGAAGTTTTCTCTGTTATAAGCAACAAGCGACCAAACACAGGGCTCCGCGGGCTACTGCTCCACCACGACAATGCACCTGCGCACACCGCACTCAAAACGAGGGACTTCCTGGACAGCACGCCAGTCAAACTCCTGGGTCACCCTCCTTACAGCCCTGATCTAGCACCGTGTGACTTCTTTTTATTCCCAAAAATAAAAAATCAGCTCAAAGGGATACAATTTTCGTCGCCGGAAGATGCGCTGGCTGCGTTCGAGCAGGCTGTAAACGAGGTGTCTGCGGCGGACTGTAAAAAGTGTTTTGAAAACTGGTTTAGGCGCATGAATCTTTGTATAGAGGCTGGTGGAAAGTACTTTGAAAAGATTTGATAAAAATATATGTACGTATAGAACAATTTTTTTTAGTTTCGCAAAACTTTCTGAGTGTCCCACGTATAATAATAATTTGTTTGGTATTGATAGGCAGGATTTCCTACCGAGTAACCAATACATATTTTTGTATCGCATATCGAGTTCCTTCCTTTTCTTTTTAACGTGAGCTTTCCAGCGCAGCTTTGCGTCAAGTGTAATGCCAAGGTTTTTGGCTGTGTTTGCATAAGGCACTTGCAGGCCGTTAATAAAAATCGAGTGGTAATCAAAATTTGGATTCATTTAGTTTGATTCTCCATTTTTGTGTCCAGTCATAAACTTTATTCACAGCCACTTGCACCTTTTCTGTTGCTTCCTTATGGCTTGAACCAGTAGCCATAATAGCGGTGTCATCTGCAAAGGTCGCAATAGTGTTGTTTTCTAGTTCTGGTATGTCACATGTGTATAGCAGGTACAAGACTGGTCCTAGCACACAGCCTTGAGGTACTCCAGCTGTAATAAGTTTCAACTCTGAATAGGCATCCTCATGTCTTATTCTAAACATTCTGTTTTCGATGTACGATTCCAGGATATCGGCAAAATTTTTAGGTAGCATTGATCTGAGTTGAAAAAAAAATGATATAAATTAATGCTGTTTTTTTCTGGTGTACAGTAAAGAATAAGAATTGCCATGAATAGGGAAGGTGACAAACTTTTTTTTACTAGTTATTATTAGAAATCTCGGTATTTTTTCAAGATAAATAAGCAACATTGAAAAAATCAATAAAATAATTAATAAAATGTTCAAGTTATAAGTGACTTAAATTCGTTCACTAGACAGAGACAGCACTATCAAACTATGACGTCATTGTTCAAAACTTTTATAGAAACATGACATGACTCCCGCGCTTGGTATGTCATCTCCCATACGATTTCATACATTACAACGTCACCTGCTACATCGCGACGCGCTGCGCTGTGATGCGCTGCAATTGGTTTGACCCAGCCTTTTTGGTTAGAATAGAATAGAATATACTTTATTGTACACCATGAAAATAGTAATAAACCGGAACAACGTATAAATTATAGGTACATGGTTAGTTTATTTTCTTCTAAAACACTTGCATTCTGCTTTTGTTCGGATCAAACCTTCGGCCATTGTTTTCAGTGCGTAAAGTGCATAGTGCTGTGTACAGATTTAGAGTCGGTACCGTTTGACGTGGTAATTACGCCGTAAATCCTCAAGCGGACGGAATTAACTCGCGCTTCTGAGCGTGTTATGAAAATGCACGCCATTGTACACTGTAATACTCTTAAAAGTTTGTGTTAAGTTTGATGGACGAATTTTTTGGCACGACTCGTATTGTTTGAGCAAAGAACTACTTGATATGAATTTTGTGTTACCATTTTTTGCTGTAAATGCAATAATAATTTTGAAACAAATTTTGTTTCTAAAATCAGAAACCCCATCCCATAAAAAATTGTAATCTTGATGTCACTACACACGATTACACATTAATATTTAACCGAACTGGAATGAACCCGTAATTTAGGTAAGGCGTTACCACAGACACAGTAAAATATAGACGAAGTGCTGCGAACAATCATAGTGAATTATTGTACTATTTTTAACGCATTTCCGCATGCGAAGCAAAATCTAAAAATATAAATATAAATGGTGAAAAAAAATAAAAAAATGTGTTAAAAATAATAAAATAATTAGTAAAGGTCACGTCAAAACATCTAGACGACTTTGAATTAACTGCAAAGTTAATCGAGTCGGTTATGGAATACATGTTTTAGGGTTCCGTACTTCAAAAGGAAAAAACGGAACCCTTATAGGATCACTTTGTTGTCCGTCTGTCTGTTCGGCTGGCTGGCTGTCTGTCTGTCTGTCCGTCTGTCAAGAATTTTTATCTCAGGAACGGGTAAAATTATCAAGTTGAAATTAATATCAAACACGAAAGTCGATGGTCTCTTTGAATAAAAAAAACAAGCTTCTAAGTCAACGTAATCAAAGGATTCGGCCATTTATGTCACATATTTTGATACTCGCAAACTCACTCATCAAAACCTATAGGGTACTTCCCGTTGACCTAGAATCATAAAATTTTGCAACAAGCAAGGTCTCATAGCACAAGTAAAGGAAAATATCTGAAAATCATGAATTTGTGGTTACATCACAGGAAAAAAAATATTTTTAGCGATTACAAACTTACATTTACAATTGGTGGATCGACCGTGTTGTAGACCGATGTATGGGAGAAGATTTTTTTGACAGACCAAAAGCAATAAAAATATTTATTTTGACATGCACAGATTGTATATAGTATAGCATAAACAAAAAACACAGATAATACAAAAATATATGAAAAAATTATACAACCAGTTTCTCCTATCTATTTTTTCCATTGCAAAGTTAAGTTTGTCCTTCAATTCGTCTTACCTTTTCATTAGAGCAATGTATGATCGGTGTTTACATATAATTTATGAATAACAGTATGTTGATTATTTATAAAATTAAGGCAAATACAGGGTGGCATGGAACCCTCAGTGCGCGAGTCTGACTCGCAGTTGGCCGGTTTTTAATAAGATGTCGCTGACGTCACCCAAAGACGTATTAAGTGGAACTTAAATTCGATACCCGAGCAGTGTTCACGGTAGCTTAGTGACTAAAGTACTGGCGTACTGAGCCAGGAGTCGCAGGTTCGAATTCTGCTCGTGAGCGATTTTTTCTTTCCACAATTTATATATTTAACCATAGTGAAGCCAGAAAATTATGCTCCTTTATGTACAGTACATACAACCAGCACTCACGCACCCACCATGCATATGAAAGATATTTGCTTTCGTGATGCTTACTGCACGATACCGCGACATGTGTACTGAGAGGGGTGAGCACGGTTTGAGGTATGTGTGTGCGTGAGCGCTGGTTGTACACGAAGGAGCATAGTTTTTTTTGGCTTCACTAGATGGTTCGCAGCACGACGTCTATATTTTTAACTATTTCTGTGGGTGTTACTAAAGTTAATTTGATTTAACAAAACTGGTTACTAGAGAAATAAATAGGTAACCAGCCCATTACTTACGGGGCAGAGGCCTCTTTCCAGCACGAGAAGGGTAGGGCCTTAGTTCACCACGCTGGCCTAGTGCAAGTTGGCGTACTACACACACTATCGAGAACTATATGGAGCACTCTCAGGTGTATAGGTTTCCTAACGATGTTTTCCTTCACTGTTCGAATCCGAAAGTCAGAGGTGTGAGCTGGGTTTTAACTCTGATCCTTCTTTCAGCATGGAAGGCAAGGTTCAACCGCTAGGCCAAGGCTGGCCAACAGATTTTCCAGGCTGTCGCTGAAAACCAGCACTGTGGCTTTGCTCCGTGCATGAGGCACAGCAATATGCTGAGCGGTGGCCGTTTTGCGCGGATGTGACGCATATCTTACCACACTTCTTGGCTCTGTACCTGTATTTGTTCTGTTTTCTTGAATTTTTTGGTAATTTTGTGCGTCGCTTTTGAAGCAAATAAATATTTTTTCTTTCTTTTTCATTCAGGTGAGCAAAATTTCTTAGTCTGTGGCGGCGCCGGGCCACCATTACCATATTCATAAGGTAATTTAAGAGGTGTGTCATGTCAACATAGCACATAGGTACTACCGCGCGCTGGCTAGCCGGCCGACCGAAGTGCTGGCGGGCAAATTCAAATGCCTTGGCGGGTCAAGTTGTGGCCCGCGTGCCTGGGTTTGACCGGCCTTGCGTTAGGTTATCATTGTTTTCCCTATATATAAGTAGCGCTCATAGAAATCGAAATAATAAGGTTACAGAAGTGGTAAAGGCCCGTGAACTTGTCACCACGTGCAGGTGTCTCATAGGAGACCAGTGCGCAAACCGTTTGCTTGATCATCAGTGCTGTTTTGGACGCGGAGTCACTAAAGAACAATGTCCAGTTTTGACCTGCTAGGAAATTGGCGGTTCTAGTCATGTAATATATGTAGGAACGGAACATTGGTATTGAGAGATATGATGCATGACCGAGTGAATGAGATAAAATATGTTAAGACGTAGAGGTGTGAGAAAGAAAGTGAATGAATGCTTATGATGTGTGAAAAGGATGACGTGAATTAATTTAAAAAAGTTAAGCTAGACGTAAGATTTCTCTGTGATTCGGACGATAAGTGTGTAAAGACGTTGAATAATTTTATAAAGATTAAACCGAAGCTTTATTATACCATCAGCAGTATTATTCCATCCCCAAATAGTAAATATCCCACATATATCTTTAAAAAATTGCTTATTTTGAGTTAATTTCAAAACACTTACTAGAATTGTAGATAGAAGCCTAGAAAAAAATTAATAGAATTTTGAAAATATCAACTTCTGATACTCATTTTCTCTATGTGATCGCCTGAGTAACTGAACGTTCGAAGTACGCTCAGTGCGTCATCGGGTGACATAACTGAACGGACCCAATAAATTATCAAACGAAACAATATTGATTTAGAGCACAATTTAGAGATATAATCTCCCATCGCTAGCTTGTAGTTGCGTCTATAACGTACTTAGTGATTATATTCTCTTTGGTCGTGTCATGACTTCTTCTTCAAGAAGGTTCGTAACGATATATGCAAGTGTGGCCCTGGCATAACATTCATAAAATATGCGCAGGTGTAACCCCGACATAATCTACCTACACATTATTCGTGCATTTTTCATATCGTAAACTGCCCTAACTTGACCTATAAGCCCTACTTTGCCTAGTTATTTTTTGAGTAAACTATAATAGCTGTGATTTCCGTACTTGGGGAGCTTTAAAAACTATGACAACGCTAACATTTGGTTCAGTTATAAAGTGTCAGTGCGTGTAAAAATTAAGTTAATGCCTTAGGCAAAGTAGGGCTTGTAGGCAAAGTTAGGGCATTTTACGGTACTTAACCTCATAAAATGATTTTATTATAACAACTTTCCTTGGCTTCCCACAAAAAAACTAATGAGATTATTGTTTGTTGTAGACATGAATGTTACTGATACAACACCAATAATCGGAAGAACCCAGCAAAAAAAAAATTTGAGTGACAGGTCAACGCATGTATGGGGAATGGTCATTGTTCATTGTATTTGAAAAATAGCATATCAAACAGCGGTTTTTTGAGGCTTAATTTATTTTGCATTGAATTTCTAGAAACATCAATCAATCAATCAACTCAGCCTATCGCAATCCACTGCTGGACATAGGCCTCTCCCAAGTTGCGCCACAACGCTCGATCCTCTGCCTTCCGCATCCAGTCCCCCCCAGCCACGCTCTTTAGGTCGTCGGTCCACCTGGCAGGGGGGCGCCCTAAACTGCGTTTGCCGATTCGCGGTCTCCACTCAAGGACTCGTCTGCTCCAGCGACCATCGGTCCTTCGACAGACATGGCCAGCCCACTGCCACTTCAGCTTACTGATTCTACAAGCTATGTCGGTCACTCCGGTTCTTCTCCGGATAATCTCGTTTCGGATTTTATCCTTCAAAGAAACTCCAAGCATAGCTCGCTCCATAGCTCGCTGAGCGACTTTAAACTTGTGGACTAGCCCAACTGTCAGTGTCCACGTCTCGGCATCGGCTCTAGAAACATGCTGGGCGTAATTGCGTATTTGTGTGTTGATAGTGGCAAACCGGCGATACGCGTTCCGGTATTATTGTGTAGATTTCTTTGGTAGTGCTGAAAATGAATCTGAAACAAAATGAGCAACTACCTTCCAACAAAAAAAACCCTTTAGTTCCATTCAATAAGATTACAAACGCCTTAGAATCGATTACATAAAATTAACACCAACAGAATGTGGATCACCAGATAACACGACAAATATTAATTTACCAATCATAACAGCTCTTGAATTAACATTTTAAATACATTGACAACGAACTCCGGGCATGCCCAATCGCAATCAACCCAGAAAGTTGGTCCGTATCGATTAGACACCGCATCTGCCCAGAGAGCACCCAATAAATATGTAAATTTGCTTTGGATTAACCCCGATGAGGGAAAGAAGAGCTCATGTAAATTCCAATGAACTTGGCGCGAGTAATCATTTTTTGAACGGTATAAAATTCGTATTTTTTTGTATTTATTTATTGCCTATTTTTGGGTTTAAAAAATGTAAATGAACGGTTTTATTTCGCATTTTACAGGTCAGGTGGGTACTGAGTGTATAACTCAATACCTACCAGTGGCAAAGGGTGAATGTTTTTAGAAAGGAAGCCGTAGGTACCTAAAACTCCTAAAATTGCTATGAAATAAAATAAACAATTCAACAACTTTTAGTTTAATTGTCATTGCTTTTTGTACTTTAGAAGAATAAATTAGCATAGAAACGTCGTTGATCTGTATTTAAGCAACTCCTAAAGGAAAGCCGGTGGGAATCGTGTTATTTGGACCCTTCGCCACTGGTAAATACATAAAGTGGAATTAAGAATGTTATCTTCCTTAGATTATAATTACGGTTATCTTCCATTTTCGCATAGGATCAATAATTAAAGTTTTACAATTTTTCATTTGATATCGACGTCTGAAGAACGTTATTTAGGTGGACCGACGACCTGAAGAACGTGGCTGGGGGGGCTGGATGCGGAAGGCAGAGGTCCGAGTGTTATGGCGAAACTTTGGAGAGGCCTATGTCCAGCAGTGGACTGCGATAGGCTGAGTTGATGATGATGATCGACGTTTATTAAAAGGCCAATGAAGACTCGTCATCAATCTGCGAAAATTGTGTTTACAATACGATGGGAACCGTAGGAAAAACAGTATCCCTGCTTGTTTTCACCCAAGTATATAAAAATTTCACACTTCCACGCGTACCAGAGAGCAATCTTTCACAAAATAACCATTCGCTTGAAAAGATAAACCACAGGAATATGCTTTTAATTCTACCATGTAGCCGAAAGAATTCAGCGGTCATAAGATTTATGAGGTACGAACAATTTATGTGCGGTAACACACGGCGCCTATGGGAAGCAAACCATGGTATTACGGTAGGCATTTACTCCGGGAAAGTCCATTGTTTTATGATAGTATTTCATTTTAGGGAGAGTTACGAGTTTAGGATGTATGAAGGGATGTAGTGGTTTCAGAAACTAGTGAACGGTTCTTAGCTTTCTTATTGTTGTCATCATTTCAGCCGAAAGACGTCCACTACTGGACATAGGCCTCCCCCAATTAAGGGGGGATATGCCATAATCGCCACGCTTGGCAGGCGGGTTGGCGATCGCAGTTGGTTGCTTAAATACTCAGAGAACGCTGCTGCCCATCCTCTGGTGAATCCCTTAGTCGCCTTTTACGACACCCATGAGAAGAGATAAGGGTGGTGCTATTCTTTAAGTCCGGCACCACACGGACTAGTCCGGCACCACACGGACTTATTGTTGTAGTATTTACTATTTGTCAATGATATGTTAATGTATAGATATGTAATTATACCCTAAAGAAACAAACGAAAAATATGTTCCATTCGCAGCGGCAGCACACATACACATAGACTAGTACAAAGTCAAGCGTCTGCTACACGGCTAGCAACCAGCCTCCCCACCAAGGTGACCTTGGTAGGAGGTTGGTCGCTGACAGCCGTCGTCAAACAAAATTTGGCGACAAACCACTGTCTACATGGCTGGAGACCTTGCTGGTTTCCAAACCACTGTCTACATGGCTGGAGACCTTGCTGGTTTCCAAACCACTGTCTACATGGCTGGAGACCTTGCTGGTTTCCAAACCACTGTCTACATGGTTGGAAACCAGCAAGGTCACCTTGGTGAGGAGGCTGGTTTGTCACCGTGTAGCAGACGCTTAATTTAGTTGCTTCGCGTCATAATTAGTATACATTCTGTACACACACGAATGCATTTTTGTTTTTGTTTTGGTCTCCGGTCATGCTCGGCACCTTGCTTGGTGCGGACAACAAAACGTTGTACAACAAAAGGACGTTTTCTAATCTTTAGATTTCGCACGCTAGTAACATATTTGTAATTTTAAATATCATTGCTGTTTGTCGCAAATGTAAATTAAAATTAAAATGTATTATTTATTTATTTAATTCTTTATGCACAACAGGGTACAAAGGCGGTCTTAACGCCATAGGCGTTCTCTACCAGACAACCTTAGGGTAATGCAGAGACAAAGAATAAGGTAGATGCACCAGTAAAGTAGTAAAATATGTTTCGTACTACGGACTTATAATTACATATAATAAAAATATATAAATACCAATATATATTAGAATATATTTTTTTTAGAATTGGCCTCGGGATTGCCAGTCCACAGCGTAGAACGCAGAAAAATTGTGGAACAACTTTATTCAATGGTTTTTCCAAACAAATTCTCCATTAAAGCCTCCAAAAGAACATGTCTTTTTAAAAGGTCGACAACGCATCGGCGACTCCTCTGATGTGTCTTTGTCCTGTCATTGCTTACCATCAGGTGACCCGCTTCCTCTTTTCCCCCTGTATTATATTAAAAAAACCTAGCATGAGAGTGCGGGCCTTTAACACCCAACTTGTAAGCGAAGTACAATACTTATCGTTTGTTCTCAGAACATTAAACAAGTTGTAACTTATTAAGTACGGTCGGACAGGTTTCCAAGACGCTTTCCTAGAAAACATTATTTCTTGCTCCTTCAGTTTTTCTTTTGATTAAGTCCGCTGTGGTTCTACAGATTAGCTTAACTGATGATCTAGCTTTTAAGGAGGAAGACAACTATATAATATTAAAACAAAAACCGTCCAAGTGCGAGTCGGACTCACGCAGTAAGGGTTCTGTTCTGTACCACCCACAGACCAGTAAGCCTCTAGACGCCGATTAACTGGACACCCCCGGTCACAACGCATATGCAGTGGCACTACATATGTTACGTTACGTTACGTTGTTACGTTGTTATGTTACTCATGTTTTAAGCAAATAATTTTTTCATTCATTCATTCATTCATACGCCGCGCGGCCAATCAGGACGTCAGTCTGTCAGCGAGCGGCACCAATCATACGAAATCGTACCACCGAACTTTTGAGCCGACCAATCATAACGCATCGTCTGCCCCCCGGTCCCCGCCAACATTTTACGACTGTGTTCTCATGTAAAACTTTGTCTAAGCGGCGTCTTGAAGCTTACTGGTCTGTGGTACCACCCATCGATCTGATACCCCATAGAAACTTATTTAATTTACAAGAGTTTATCAAAAGACATCAACACAACGTGCACGAAAAGTAAATATTCGTATCTCTTTCTTACACATTTACCATCACTAATGTCTACGTTTGCCTTATTTTTAGTATATCATATCATTTATTTCTTTGCAAACATGGGTAGTTATGTACAGATCTTATCAACATTTATAGTTCTCCACATTCTGCCTTCACATGGGCGTGCAAATATATAACACTCAAATTATACTAATTAAATAAAAATAAAAATAAAAAATAAAATATCATGCATGGAAAACACTTTGATACATTATAATTTAATATTAGATATTAGTACTTTGTTAGTATTGGTTGCTAAACTACATAGTATGCACTAGTATACACCAAGTTTGACGCTGGTATGTATTACTGTTTTGAAGATAGAGCAGGAACAAAAGCGTTTCGCGAATCGCCGTTAAGCGGCAAGCCTCGCCGGCGAGGGTGAAGACCTACCTAATTCTAACACAGTGGCGGTTAAGCCTACTCCTAGGAACTACTCTAGAGCATAGGGTTGGTCTCGCGTGACGAGATTATATCCGGTTGCGACACCGTGAGGGCGTCCCCAGGGGGAGTTCGGGCCTCGGCTCAGGGTGTAGCTGGGGGACCCCACCACCGGTCCCCCCGACAGCCGCTACTGCATCGTGTTGGGTTTCTCGAGAGTCGGACTCTTGGCCCAATGCCTGGAACAAGACGACGGCGTCGGGAATGCGTGGGTGCAGTTACTTATGAATGTACCGCATTAGTCCGTGCGAGTAGTCCGCGCATGTAGCCCGCACCAGTTACATGCATTGTGTACAAACACTATTATTATGTGGACATTTGTTTTAAATTCCGCTGTTTGACTCCAAAACAACTAATCAAGCGAAAAGAACGTTTATATTAATTAGGTTAAAATTCATAGAATGTATATTAAATAAGCCTCAATAAAATAAATTATAATTAATGTTTTTAAGGCATTTAGGAAATTTTCTTTCCAGTTTCATTGCTCCAAATAAATCTTTATACGAAGTGTAAACAATATTTATACTGTGAACCCGTATATTATACAGGGTATCATTAATCGAATGACACAGCACATTAAGGCAATACGGTGCGTACATGACGTCACAGGCGTGAAAAACAGCTCGATTTCCTCTATTTATGCACGTGGAACATAATTTATCCTGTCGAGTTAATTTTTGAATTAAATCGCGAATTTCTTTCACTGCGTACCCTTGATTCATGTTCGAGAATATTTTAAATAATATTCATATCCGATATTTTAGTTCATGGTTCAATTAATGGACTCAACTTACTGTATTATTTTTTAATTCATCGTCTCAATCTACTGTAGTATTTTTTAATCCATGGTTCAATCAATAGACTCAACCTACTGTAGTATTTTTTAATTCATGGTTCAATCAATGGACTCAACCTACTGTAGAATTTTTCAATTCATGGTTCAATAAATGGACTCAACCTACTGTAGTATTTTTCAATTCATGGTTCAATCAATCGACTCAACTTACTGTAGTGTATTTTTATTCCTATGGGTTAATCCCCACAGACGCATTCCAACTGGGGAAGGCGGAGCCAGTGTCGGACTCTTTCGGACTAAAACCACCACGATGTTCCTTTATTTCAAGCCTGGGCCGTGGGGTACTCTGCATTCGCCAACAACCCCCGGTAGTTCCCGGCTCGCCACTAGAAGGCAATGTTCCTTCTCCCCGCGCGGACTGCAGTAGTACATTGCTGGGTGAAACCCTCCTTCCAGGGGAGGCCTTTGTCCAGCAGTGGACGTCTTTCGGCTGAAATTTATTTATGTACTTATTTATTTATTTGAAATTTTTGTAATACCATAATAGAACTTCCAAGGAGACGTAAATGATGATGATGATAAGGTCTTACTTTAATAATGGCAAGTAATTTTAAGTGGTGAATCTACTCATTATCATCATCATTTTCAGCTGAAAGACGTCCACTGCTGCACAGAGGCCACTCGCAAGAATTGCCACAACGACTGGTCCTGCAATTTCCGCATCCAGCTGATTCCCGTGATCTTCACCAGGTCATCAATCTACCTTGTGGGGGGCCTACCCACGCTACGCCTTCTCTTTGTAACGAACAATATTTACTATGGGACCAAACTTGAAATCACGAAATAATATCAGCTGATCCATACATTTGTGTTCACATAAATCGATGAGTATTTAGTATCAACGACCATACAGCCCAATAGACGCCTAATTTTGAATATAATGCGTACAATAAATTCTGCCACTAGCTGAGGCAATACTGCAATCCGATTGGTCCTACCAAGGCGGCTATTGGTTGATCACTAACGCGTCAGTTTTGACGGCTTATGTAAGTGGTCGAAACTGATTTGAAGTTTTCAAGTGGCGAATAGTGGCGATCTACATTAGTGAAATTTCACAGATGTACTGCAAACATCAGTCGCCTGTTATGACGCGTCTATGGGCTGTATCGTCGTTTTTTAGTTTAAACTAAGAATAAAATTGTATAGAATCTTCAAATTGATATAAACTTTCTTCTGTACATGCCAAGTAAGATTTTTACAATATTCCAGCGCACAGAGTAAGTCCACTAAATCTAATACAAAGGCACTAAGTCCACGTTACATGAGAAATCTCCTTTGCGCGCGTTTCTTCAGAGTTTCAACTAACGACGTCGGCTTTGACGCTGAGCTCATTCTGGATTTATTTTCGATTCTTGTAAGAAAGAACTATATTTATATTTTAATAAATTGAATATTTATTTCAGGATCTAATTTTTTTTTGGAACGAAGTTCCTTATATCTCGTGGTAGGTGTGATTCAAGAGACAATGTAGCATCACGCGACGCGCGTCACGCTAAGATTTGCGTTATGCGAATGATATTTAAAGTATACATGTATATGTCATACCCTAACAAAACAAAAGAAAATAATGTTCCGTACGCAGCGGCAGCACATCTTCTATATTATATTATATTATAATAAAACTGTAAAGGTCGAAAAGTCTGTACATTGAGTTTTTTTTCGCGAAAACCGGCTAGGGGGACTAGAAATAAGCTATAGAACACGAATCAATCGTTTAAAAAATTTATGTCTGTCTGTCTGTCTGTCTGTCTGTTTGTTACCTCATCACGTGAAAACGGCTGAACGGATCGTAATGAAACTTAGCATTTGTATTGGTATTAGTCTAACTTAAAATATAGGGTATGTTTTATCTGAATCGGTTGAGTAGATCTAGCGATACAGCTTGACCCCTCTATTGTATTAAGTTGCATACAAAGTAGAGGTCATGATTGTTGGTTGGATGCAGGTTGCAGGTTCCTAAAAATACAACTGGATTCTATTAGTATTATAGAAAATATAGAATAACATAACATAGCCCATCACTGTCCCGCTGCTGGGCATGGCCCTCTTCTTGGAATGAGAAGAGTTAAGGAACTGGATATTGTTAGTATAATAGATTATCATAACATAATCAGCTCATTACCTACTGCCCCACTGCTGGGCACGGACCTCTTCTCGGAACGAGAAGAGTTAATAAACTAGAAAATATAGAATAACATAAAGTAGTCAACCCATTACTGTCCCACTACTGGGTATGGCCCTCTTCTCAAAATGAGAAGAGTTAATGAACTGGATATTATTAGTATTCTAGAATAACATAACATTACCAGCCCTTTACAGTCCCACTGCTGGACACGGGGCTGTTCTCAGCATAAGAAGAGATGTGGTTAGTGTTATAGAATAACATAATCAGCCTAATTACTTCCCACTGCTGGGCACGAGCGTCTTCTCAGAATGAGGGAGTTTAGGGCTAATTCCATGAAATTCCATCACCTTAGCCGGTTGGTTGTAAAAACAAAATATAGTATGGTTGGTAAATAGTGTAATCGTCTGTGTAGGCGCTTATATGTATATATTTGAAGATATTGTGTTCATAATTACGACACGATGTTATTTTCCGACATCCACGCGGACGGAGTCGCGGGCACAGCTAGTAACACATAAACTAGTACAAAATAAGTAGGTTGGTTACTTCGAGTTACTTACGCATCATAATTGTAACACTTTCTGTACACACACTGCCGTCGTGTGTGTACAGAAAGTGTTTTAGTTATTTCGTTGTCACCGGTCACGCTCGGCGCCTTACTTGAAGCGGATTAATAGAAAAACGTCCTAATTAGGACGTTTTCGAGTCTTCAGATTGCGAGCGAGCGTAGTAACAAATAATAAGGGGCTCGTGGCTAAGTAGCAAGCGTGTGGATTGTACGATCTGCAAGGTTAAGCTGCACTAGCCGCGATCAGTCTGTGGATGGGAGACCGTTTCGTTACACATCGAGACCCCTTCGTGCCTCGGAGAGCACGTAAAGCCGTCGGTCCTGCGCCTGATCTCTCCCCGGTCGTGTCGAATTGCCGGCCCATCGGATTATGATAGTGAAGGAACAGAGAGTGCACCTGTGTTTGCGCACACACTTGTGCACTATAATATGTCCCGCGCAGATGGCTAATCTCCATTGAGATTGGCCGCCGTGACCGAAATTCGGCCGGGAGGACATTATTATTATTATTATTAGTAACAAATCTGTACTTTTAAATATCATTGCGTCATACCCATAGAGTACATTCACTATACGGACATAGAGTTGTCAGCTGACCTTATACCTTTAATCTAACTAACTATTAAATTAAATATACAAAAAGACATGTTTTATTGCGGAACCTGGGCCCTGTGGTATCTCAGTCTGACGCATGATATGACAATTTTTAAAGTAAAACTTCATTACGCACGCTTGACTTGGGGAGTAAGCTGGCGAGAGCGTTACGAAACGTTACGAAAAGTTGGTCGGGCGTGGCCAACGGAGGGGGTAGTGCTGGCCGCGGGGAGCGAGGCGCGGTACGGCCGGCCACGACACAGCGCCAGCAGATGTACGCGCGCCGCGCCGCCATTCCTTTGTTCTCATTGAAATAGTATTTAGGAAGATATAAGTTAGTGAAGTTTTACTTAAGTCGTGTGCTCTAATCTAAAGCACACTCGTTTTTTTTAAATGTAATTCTCAAAGTTGATAAATATCATAATTATGTAAATTACAAACTGTAACACGTACCTGCCAGTTTAAGTCCGATGCGTTTCCCCGGGGGCTTAACTAATTCTATGTGGGTCCTCCGCAGACCCCGTTCCGTGCACAGCCCAGAGTCAGTCGACAACGATGTCTGGGATTTGAACACTGGAATAGAGAATTTGGTGTTGTAGCATTTGTAGTACTAAATTAAATTGGTCGGAGTAAGAGGTTTAGTCGTTTTGGTTTCAAGAATAATTGGTGCAATACTGTTGTATCAGCATATTTCGCAGTCAAGTGCTAATGATGAGTATGCACGGCTTTCAAGGTTTCTATAAAACATTCATCATCATCATCATTTCAGCCGAAAGATTTTTTATTAAAATATTTATTTATTTATCACAACTTACATCTATCATTACAGGCTAGCCCAATGTGATAGAGAAGGCAAACACACAATAAAAAAATATGAAACAAAAATAACAAACAATTACTTACACATAACAAACAAATCCTAACATTATACACAAACTATAGACTACATAAAGTATTAAAACATTACATGTAACATAAGATATATAACAGAACTTTTGCGAGTTCACTCAAATTACATGTATACAACGTGTATCAGAAATGCGTGGTCATATTTGAAGAGCTTATTCAGGGGATACTATGGAACAACTTTTACTATGGGGCCAAACCTGAAATCGCGAAAAAAAAATCAGTTGATCCTTACATTTTGTCGAGTGACATCGATGATTTAGTAGGGAACAGCTGATATTTATTTCGCGATTTTAGGGTTGGTTCCATAGTAAAAGTTGTTCTATGTCCCTGAATGAGCTCTTAAAATATGACCCCGCATTTCTGATACACGTTGTATATGCAGTCGCTCATGCAGTTCATTCATCCGTCGGACAGCTCGGGTGAGAGGTGTCATGGACAGTAAGTTGGTCCTAACAACCGGCACGGCCAGCAGTGGCAGGCGTCGCCTTCTCCACACATAGCGATCCGGCACACACAGACTTAAGCGACGCAACGCAAAAAGATGTCCACTGCTAGACATAGGCCTCCCCCAAGCATCGCCACAACGACTCATCCTGCCCTTTCTGTATCCAGCGGATTCCCGCGACCTTCACCAGTTTGTCGGTCTACCTTGTGGGGGGCCTAACCACGCTGCGCCTTCCAGTACGCGGTTGCCACTCCAGAACTTTACGGTCTCATCGGCCATCCATTCTCCGAGCAATGTGCCCCGCCCACTGCCATTAAACTTTGGCAATTCTTCGGATTATGTCGGTTACCTTCGTTCTCCTGCGAATCTCCTCATTTCTGATTCGATCACGCAGGGACACTCCGAGCTTAGCACTCTCCATTGCCCTTTGAATGACTCTGAGCCTTCTTATCAGGCCCATTGTGAGCGACCACGTTTCAGTGCCTTAAGTAATTGCTGGCAACACACCAGTGTCAAAGACTCGTCTTGAGATACTTCCAAATTATAAATATTACCTACACAGCCATATCAACGTTACACAATTCTATAAATGATTGTAGAGAAGTGTTTGTATCTCCACTGACGAATACAAAAAGGCGAACGAAATCTCGCTACGAAAAGATTGAAACCCTATTTTTTTTCTTAAATCCACTATAATTTCGACTTCATTTTAACACACCAGATTGCTATTTAATTTAATTTTGTGATATTACGACAACGACTTCTATCGCTTGAGATTTGTTGCATAATTGCGGCTGTTAGACTTACTAGTACTACGGGTGCGAATGTGTGCGTACCAGCCAGAACTTTCAAGCGAGCCGACTTATATATTCTTTATTGTACATATTAAGCTATTGCATAGCTTCTATCGCAGGCCTTGAGCGTGGAGACCGAATCCAGAAATTCCGTAACGAAAATAACCTAACACCCCCCACTCCGACCGGCACAGCGGTGATACTTTTTAGTTTTGCCATCTATCGATGAATAGCAGAACTTTTAATGACTTTTTGAAATATCACGCTTGTCTCTTTAGTTCTGCAAATCGCCTCTAGGTGGCATTGGTTGTATCGGCGTTACTGCACATGCGTAATCCCACTCTTCGCCCCACAATCTGGTGACTCATGCCTGCTTAGAGTTTCGGCGTTAGGGCAACTCCTCTTTGTATTTACATAAAAAATGCTATGCAATAGCTTTACCGCGGCAGTCTCCAAGTGCCACACGTGTTTTTTTTATTTATCCATGTGTATCTCATTACTCAAATAGTCGCTGTTCAATTATCAACCAAACAACAGTAAACCCAAGAACGAAAAATATGAACGAAAAATGTAGGTCTCATTCTGACCAAAAAACCAGCAATTTCCCCGAACAACAACGCCCCCGCAATACCCCAAACCATATACTTCCCGTACCAAAACATTTAACAAGCGGACACACAAATCTCCCCGCGCTCGTTTGCGCCCAACTTTTACTGTAACTACACCTTGTAAACTGCCGAGCGTCGAGCGTCTCTTAAAATAATACCGGCCCCAGCGGTATCGATAGTGACTTGTGGTAGTTTGAAACTAATAAACGAATGTAAGCTTTGTTATTAAGAAAACTAAGAATTGGTACTGCCCCCCTAGCCAAGTTGACAATCTACCAATCGTCAACGCTACAGAAAACAATCAAAATGTAATGGCAATGACATATTGTAACGCCGGTTGGTAGCAAGATTGCAGCACGATAGCTAATTGAAGAAAAATCTGTAGACTTCCAGTAATAAGGTTTATTGTGTTCCACCGACAACAGAAGAATGAGCCCGTTTTAACGTTACCACCTATTTTTATAAATAATCAGCGGTAGTGACGTCACAACGTTTTCGAATAACTTAATTATGAAATTATTATAATACCTACTTATTAAATGTTGATATTTAACTCAATAAGTAATAACTATGGATGAATAAATAACCTTAATCAATATTACTTCTAATCACAAAGTATTGTAGACATTTAAAATGTAACCTATTTGTTGGAAGTGTTAGTGGCGGGAGCCGGAAGTTGTAACAATATCTCAACGAATAACTTTTTGTTGAGATATGTCATTCCCATACATTTTGATAGTTTTCTATGGCGTTGACGATTGTAGATTGTCAACTTGGCTAGGGGGGCTGGTATTAAATTGTTCACTGTTATTGGTGCAGGTAGATTTTTATGGTATGGACATGTCATGCGGAGGAATCCATTTTTTTTATTCAAACTAGCCCTTGCCCGCGACTTCGCCCGCGTGAATGTCGTTAATCGCGCCTCCCTCAGGAACTGTTCATCTTTCCGGGATAAAATGAAACCGTTATTTTAATCCGGATTATGTTCTATCTGTGTGCCAAATTTCATTAAAATCGGTCCGGCCGTTCCTGAGTTATAAATGGTGTAACTAACTCGACTTTGTTTTATATATTTAGATAAAACCTAATTACAGGCACTTTTGAAACCTCAGGCTCTAGTTGCATATTGTGGGTCCTATGGAGAAGAACCGGCAAGAAACTCCATGGATATACTCTTTTAAATTGGTTATTGTTAATTATATCAAATTCATTCAAATAATTTGAGTATAATTTAGGTTAATGTCAGAAATAAACAAGAGTTTAAAAGTGAGAATATTGCCTTTAAAAATAAATGTAAAAAGAGTTGCCATAGTATGTAGGAGCTGACCTGTCCCGACAAACGGAACCCGTTCACGAGCATGACGCGAGCATCAGCCATCGCTTAACTCAACCATATTGAAGGGAACTTAACGACCCGACACTAACACCACCATCAGCATGACATTTAAGTGAGCATGACAGACTGATACTGCTAGGCAAATGAGGAGTATAAAATTATTGTGTATGAATGTGAGTAGCTATAAGAAAAGAGGAAGACCATAGAAAAGTTGGATGGATTGTGTGAATAAAAATAAAGTGAACACGGAGATGACGGCTGTTAAAGATGTATGGAAGACAAAGACATGGCTGCACCATCCCCAAATAAATTGGGAAACGAGCAGGAGGATGATGGTTGGTGTAGGTCTATAATTTGCTTGCGTGACAACTGTTGGCAATGGCAACTCGCATTTTTAGGAAAAATCAATCATGATATGGCAACACTGACGGACACCATTCATTATAAAAGTACTCTGTGCCATTCATTCATCGAGATCGCGAGGCTATGGTGTGGCGGTGTTTTTGGGAGTTTTTGCTGATATTGTAATTTACCTGAAATACATAGGTACCTAATCGGTCTCATAATATCTAAAGGATTTTGTTTTATTGTACAATATTATATAGTCTTGGAGGTTTGTTGACACAAGCAACGGTATGATTCATTGCTAAAGAGAAGCGCTAGAAATACAAAGTTTTCACACTGGTGGATGCCATTAGCTAAAAACTACCCAATTATTTTTTCAGCGATTACAGAAGTAACAAAAGAAGCCTTTATTTGACACAACTGAGACAGTGGATATTATGAGCAAGATTTTAAATAGAAGATCGTCGTTTTTGTTTGTATATTTGTTAAATTAATTAGTAAGGGTAGGCATATCTACATATACGACTTTGAATTAGTCGAGTCGGTTAAGAAACACTGTTTCGTAATAAGGTATCGTTGACGTCACCCGTAGACGATAGTGGAGGATAATTTCGATACCACGAGTAGTTTTCACGGTAGCTTAGTGGCTAAAGCACTGGCGTGTTGAGCCAGGAGTCGCAGGTTCGAATCCTACTCGTGAGCGAGTTTTTATATCTACAATTTAAATCTGTATATTTGTGTAAATCACAATAATTTGTTAAATCATTAATCAAGCAAAATAAGGTTACAGCAAACATTTTTTCGTAGTGGAAATGAAATGTTTGTAGTTCCGATTTTGCTTTAGTGCAAGTCACAAACTGTTGCAGGATTTGTTTGAATGTATATAATTAAGAAATATTTTGAATTTAGGTATGTATTTATTTTCGAATAATTATATCTATTTTTCGTGTAAATGGAATCCAGGAAAGAAAAAAATTTTAATACCACAACAAGACGACATGCGGTAGGTGAAATTTTTTTATATATATTAATGGATGGCGAAACGTACTAAAGGCCCGCCTGATGTTAATCGACCTGATGTTACCCATAACAGCTTTAAAACCACCTAGGCTGTTGCCTAAATGGTACCGCAAGTCGGTTCGCCAAACTGAGACATGGATGGAAAGTCTCATGTGATTGTAATTTCACCTGCACATGTACCCTTCAGACCGAAACGCAGCAATGCAAGCATCACTATTTGGTGGAGAAGTAAGTACGGTGGTAGTACTTCCCCGGACGAGCTCTTTCACAAAGGAGCTCTACTACTACTAAAAACAATTAGAACATTATGGTGATTTTTCGTACTGACCAGGATCAAGCAAAGTATTTTTATACCTAACTATAATAGATAAGAAATAACCGACGACTATGGAAATCATTTTACAAACTTTAATTTAACTTCACTTGTTAGTTTTTTTGACAAAACTAGGCAAGTAGGTAGGTAATTATTGTTTTATGTTACTG
Organism: Asteroscopus sphinx; assembly: GCA_949699075.1. Classification (NCBI taxonomy): domain Eukaryota; kingdom Metazoa; phylum Arthropoda; class Insecta; order Lepidoptera; family Noctuidae; genus Asteroscopus; species Asteroscopus sphinx. The sequence continues at coordinate 3,475,596 of OX453006.1, forward strand.
ATTAATAACAAGTGTCTACACAACTATGACAAAGTGCCTGATTCGATTGAAAACAGAAAGATATATTTTACACATTTTTTCTTTTTGGTTGAGTTAGATACTTTCACCTTAATTTTAAGTTAGCTTAGTCATGAAGCAGTACACCAGATAGAATCCTGTAACGATCACTTGTGATTTTTTTGTGTGTATCTTTTGTAGGAGGTCCTCGATAATATAAATAAATAAATGATGTATGATGGTGCCTATACACCATCCATAGACATAATAAACTATAAGAAAAGATGAAACAATTAAACCAAAGTCACTTATTCCAAAATTGGAACGGCAAACAAAAACAAAAGTGAAGAGCCCAATTGATTGACATTGAACCCGCTAACGCCTGTAACTCAAGCAATTACATTTTGACTTGTTGTTTGAAATTTCAGCGGCTTCGCGGGTCGTTAGTGAAACTTGACGTTTCGTTTTGAAAAAGAAGGATTGCTTTTTATCCATCTCTAATTTTCCACGGAAGTCTCGTCTAACTTTTTCGTTCGTTTTCACAATTTCGGGGCTTGTCCTTCCCTTTATGTAATTATTCTTATAACGAATGTCATTAATATTCCGAAAGTAAAAGGCTTTGTTGGTGCCTTTTATGTTTTTATCCTTTTAAGGTCAAGATGGATTAGATTTACGCTTGTTTTAGGATAATTGAGGGGCCTTGATGGAATTATTTTCTTTGACATTTTCTTGTTGACTCGTATTTAAGTTAAAGGGTTTGTTTCTTTCGATTCTACAATCTACCTTCTGTTGTTTTCTTTTAACTATTGTTATATTTTAAAAAGTGTTATTGAAATAACTCAAACCCTGAAACTATATAGTTTGTTCACACTACTTTTCAAGGTACGTTATTTTTGTCCAAAAATACATTTTTGTATCTTGCTGAGTCTAAGGCACTGCCAACTGCTTGTGTACACTGCGGCACTGTGTACTGTCAAAATGCAGTAATATTTGACATTTGGAAGTATGAGCTCACGCTTAGATTCGTCTCTGAATGCAAGCCTAAAGTTTCATATGACACTAAGCATGGGAATATTTAAATTCAAATTAATTTCTCCCACTTGCTCGGAAATTGGTTCACTATTCAAAAAAAGAATACAACAATCGGCTCTTTTCCGTACGCAACGAAATAACAGGCCGGTAATATGCAATACGACAATAATAGAAATTGCTGGACACTTTTTATTTTTTAAATTATGCTACCGAGGTTTTTAAGCACACACTTACATAAATTACCTAGGTGTTTTTAGGTAAAAAATATTTATCAGTATAAAAGCTTAATGCACATTTTTTTTTTTTCAAATTTTGAAAACGTAACTAGAACCGCGCGCGGACGTATTGAAGCGAATGAAAATTAGATACCGTTGAATTAATTTGTGTATTGTTTCCTCGCAAATGAGAGAAAAGTACTATACAAGTCTCGGCCGAAATAGCAATTAACGGCCTCGTTTAGTTAAAAAGGACTCGGCTTGCGCCTCGTCCTTTTAAAATTACTTGGCCGTCAATTGCTTCATTTCCGGCCTCGACAGTAATGTACTATTATTTGCAATAAACGGGGCACATATAGACGTTTAATGACATTTATTAGAACCAGCGCTTATGCAGCAATGAGAATCTGACCTCGGCTAAGTTACCTAGCCCAAAAGCCAAGTTTTAGTCATCAATTCGAAGTCGTGAATTCAAGCCCAATATCGATAGCAATTTTTGGATAAAACAACAACTAGAAGACATCGCAAGCTAACTTTTAAATCGAAATGTAAATGATGACCCTATGACATTTATTAACTCGTACTTTTTCAAACAAATTCAACATTAAAATCACAATGAAACTTGTAACTTTTTGATATGGTAATTGCTGTTTTAAAACAATAGCCAATTAAGTTGGTACTGAAATAATTTGTTATTGTTCTTGTTAGTATATCCCTTTTCAATTGTACTACATTGTTTCAGACAAAATAATCTAGGTACCTACAAAATTATTAATAGGAATTTTAACAAGTAGCTTGAAAACAAAGGATGGTTAGGTACTGAATAATTCATGGCGGTTGATAATTAAATTTTCTTAAACTAATATTATAATTATAAGATATCACAGGATCCATGTGATTAATTTTCTTTGAGTTCCTAATAGTCAAAAATAAAATGAAAATGAAATCATTCATTAGTTGATATACATTGTAAATATACCGTGATATGTAATAATATTAGTATAAGTGACCATATTAGTTTGAAAACTATTTTTTTTGTAGTTAAGATTAAAATAACGAATACATAATCGGTGGACCGACGACCTGAAATAGGTTGCTGGGGGAACTGGATGCAGAAAGCAGAGGACCGAGTGTTGTGGCGCAACTTGGAAGAGGCCTATGTCCAGCAGTGGACTGCGATAGCACAGAATATCTAATAGTACTAACGTACAGAATGGCCGCTCACCACCCCCCACCAATTTAAGATTGCTCACCTGCGCCCCGCACGCACCCGCAGTCTGACGGCAATTGGACTGCAAGATTAGAATGGATGTCAATCGCCAGTCGCTATACAAGCACGCCATCTCTGAGAACTACTGAGAAGCGAGTCGGCATAACGAGCGGCGAGCATCCCTAACCTACACGTGTGTGTGCGGTCGTATAGAGACGTTATCTTGTGTATGTAGGTGGTGCTAGCATTTATATTGTATTGAGAGTCCGAGGTGTGGCGATAGGCTGAGTTGATGATGATGAATACATAATAACTACAAACATAGTGATGGACTTTTTTGTTAAATTTATTTATTTACCTAAGCAAAAAACTCGTTATAAGCGGATTTAATGCCTGAGGCATTTTCTACGAGTCAATCTTAGATTGACGCAGAAAGAAAAAACATGACAAAGTCAAAGACATTTATTACTCAATCTGTGTACTCTGTACATAAAAGAAGGTATTGAACAAAGTACAACAAAGTGCATGGAAGGACCAAAACAGTGAGTTTTTTTTATTACACACACATTCACACATGCATAGAGGTTGTTAGCGGGGTTGAATGTCAAGGGTGTGCCAGACATACGTAAGTGCTGTTACCTTCAGAGTATCTTTTAATGTAGGTACGCCATTGCATTTTATTAGGTAACCCATGTGTTCAAATGAGATGTGGGTGTATTTATTTATTTTATCGTGTGGTATCTTTATACAGGCTACCAACATATACGATTGTTATATATTTCATCATCATCATTATTTCAGCCTAATGACGTCCACTGCTGGACATCATCAGGCTGAAATGTAGAGGAGGATATGCCATAATCGCCACGCTTGGCGGGCGGGTTGGCGATCGCAGTTGATTGGTTAAATAGAGAACGCTGCTGCCCATCCTCTGGTGAATCCCTTAGTCGCCTTTCACGATACCCATGAGAAGATATAGAACCACACGGAACATAATTATATAAATATTAAGTTTGTTCTATATTTAAAGTTACCTTTATTATTTAGGTTAACGTTACTGACTACTTGTCTTGAAAATAACGCTGAATTGTGATTTTTTTGCAACTTTATCATCAAAGCAGCAAAACTAGTTATTTCTAGAGGGTTTAGGAAAAATAAACCCCGATGTAGCGTTGAAAGTGAAGAGCTATAAAAGTAATACCAGGACACTGAAAATCATAACTCGGGTGCTAAACTTGTTCAGTATTTAGACCAAAATAGGAATGAAAAGTAGAAAACTACAATGGAAAATATGGATTTTCCGTGTAGAGTAGCAGAAAACTTAACTTATAACATATTATTTCAAAATCAGATTTTAATAATAGGTTTTGCTTAAACACTTTTTACTGCGATCGCCAATCTTTTCCCCACGGCATGAGCTATTATCATTATGTAGCTCATGTCGACACGATAGAAGAAGAACTGCGATAGCCATCCCGCCTTCCAAGCGTGGCGATCATGGCATATCCCCCCTTTTGAGGGAGGCTTATGTCCAGCAGTGGACGTCTTTCGGCTGAAATGATGATGATGATGATGAAACACTTTTTATGTATGGAATTTGATGTTTCAAACTGGTCTAAACTTTTCTAATAAAGGGGATTAAGTTACAAACAATCCAGAAGAAACATGGAAAATATGAGTGTATAACTAAACATCTTGAAAATATGTGTAGAAGTCAAAGACATTTAAAAGTACACATATGTTATTTACGCTCGCAATTTGAAGACTCGATTTTTCTATTAATCCATGTCAAGTAAAGCGACGAGTGTGACCAGTGACAAAAAAAAAACTAAAATGGCGTCGTGTATGTGCAGAAAGTGTTCTAAATATGACGCGAAAGTCATCATTTCAGCCGAAAGACGTCCACTGCGGGTCATAGGCCTCCCCCAAGCATCGCCACAACGACCGGTCCTGTGTCTACCGCATCCAGCGGATTCCCGCGACCTTCACCAGGTCGTCGGTCCACCTTGTGGGGGACCCACGCTGCGCCTTCCAGGACGCGGTCGCCACTCCAGAATTTTACTGCCCCAACGGCCATCGGTTCTGCGAGCAATGACGCGAAAGTATTTTGACTTACTTAGTTTGTAATAATTTATGTGTATTGTGCTACCGCTGCGTACGGCACATTATTTTTGTTTTTTTTTTATTAGGGTATGACATATCTATACTATTAAATATCATTGGTAGAATTTCAATACAACAATACTACGTGAAACAGATGATGGACACATTTACCTATTTGAAGACCACGATAATGGCAGGTAATGATTTCTTCAAAATTAGTTACAACACTGACTTTACAAAGAAAAACACACAATCATTTTGTTTCGGTTAAAACAGATAAAACAATCGTGTAAAGGCCCCGAACAGTGGAATTAGCCAGCGTTCCTCGACGTATCATTTATCAAGAGGTCGAAATAAGAAGTATAAACACGAGAGTAAATTGCAAGCTCTCGTTAAAACGCACTGAGGGTGAGGTTGCAGTGGCAGCGATAAAGATAGATCTGAGTTTTTGATATGAGTGAAGATATTTAGTAAAATAATTTTGTGCATGCAATAACACAGTACCTATATACTTAATGACTTTTTAGCCATTTGAAAAAAAAACAGAATGTGATCAGTATTATTAATAGAACAGATCTGTATAAAAAACCAAAAATAAGTGGAAAATATCAGCTTTTCCAAATATTGAAGCCACCTTCCGCAGACAAAATGTATGGTAACAGCAAATTTTTATTTCATTTATTTTTCGCAACGGTAGGTTCGGGCGTGCAAACCATAAACCCCACTGTAAAGTTGCCTGGTGTCGGCTTACCCCGAGATTTGTGGTGCCGATTGAACAGACTGAGAACGGGACACGGAAGATGTAACCACCTCAAATACAAGTGGGGATGGAGAAACTCCAGCCTCTGTGAGTGCGGCGAAGAAGACCAGAATGTGGATTTGTGGATCATAGTTATAATCCAACGATGTCCTTTATGGGTACTCTGGTTCCCCAGAGGATCTTTTTACCCTTACACCTGACGCCACCATCTGGTTGAAGAATCTCAATTTATCATTGTAATTATATAAATTATAAAAAAATATATAATATAGATACCTAACCAACCGAATATAGCCTATAAAGATGCCATACGATTAAATAAATACTATAAGCAACAAGCACGTTTATAGGATATAAATGTATAGGTGTGACCATACTTAAAAATAATGTCTGCTTATAAAGGGCTAGGCGGTATGTTCAATAATAGTCACATTAAGACTCTCAAAACCAACCATGAGAGCACTGTATTTTTTGGATAGGTATTAGTAAGTGATTACATCAATATTCAATAATAAAAAATAAAAGGCAAAGTCATGTCGGGTTATAGAATGTCCGTCTTGTTCAACGACTCGTAGCCACAGAGTACATTTATACATACGGAAATAGAGACCAATCTCTGCCCCCAATAGAGGTTCACACCAAGTGGCGCCTCTATATTTTAACCCTGAAATCACTCTTGAATCAGGTTTTGATAACTATGTACCGGGATCACTAGGTGGCTCTGTATTCATCCTTTTTATAAATCGAAAAAATAAAGACAAAAAGTTCAGCTATATGTAGGATTCGAACTTGCAACTCCAAGTTCATAAGTCCACAACAGTAACCGGCAAGCTACCAAACTCTTACGCCCAATATCGAATTTAACTTTCAGTTACGTCTTTTGGTGACGTCAGAACTTTTGTTTCCAATTTATGTCTATAGTTATCACTTCAATTGCGTAAATGCGTAAAAAAGATTAGTATAGTTAGAAAAAGCAACTGATAAGTTTAAATGTTGGTGTTATTTACAAAATTACGTTTTCCAACATAATTATACTTTAATAATTAAAGAATAGAAATAGAATAGTTTTTTTTTATTTGCCTATCAGATAGGCAAATTTACTTACAGAAAAAAGAAAATAAACTGGAAAAAATCTTATTTATTGGTAAATACTTGTCTACAACTTAGAATTTTAAATTCACGCCATCTATACGCTTTTCTAGACAACAGCGCATGAGTTTTACCTTGCACCTTGCTAGTCAGTCAGATCATTAGTCTCGGGAGCATAATACGTAGATACTAGCGACATCTGTGTTTTTGCCCTGGCAATAGTCAAATATAATACTGATAAATTCAAAATACGTAGTGGCCAAACGACGTTTGAGCATTTTCAGTACTCGTCAATTTGGTCGGATAAGTATTGATGGTGTTGCAGGCATGTTGTTCTAAGATTGTATGGCATGCTCGTAGCAAAGTGCGCGCCCCACTCCAACCGCCGACAATCAATATGGCCGACTTTGGTGAGGTGTCATAGTTCAGTGTTACCATTTTATTCTGCCATTTCCTAATAATACATTTATTATTCGTGTTTTTTCATAGATCTATTCTATTACAGTAATTGATCGCGACCAGTTTTTTTCCAGATAGTAAAAAGTCTCCAGTATATATTCATGCACAAAACCGATGACATCTATAAAATAAACAGCTCAGCATTTGAATGATAATGTAGTTCATGAATTATTTTAATTAATATAATCACCATATTCTACACCAATCATTTTTTACAAATAAATATTTTAATTGAATGAGTAACCCTATGGTTACACATTCAATTAAATAAAGATTTTTTCTATATTTTGCTTATTCCAATAAAAACAAAGTTATGTTTTGCTACTTCAATGTATGCTCGCAAATTCACTAACTGCCAAAATTAATATCCAATCTATCCACGATTTCGAATCGGCAAACGCAGCGTAGGGCGCCCCCCTGCCAGGTGGACCGACGACCTGAAGAACGTGGCTGGGGGGGACTGGATGCGGAAGGCAGAGGACCGAGCGTTGTGGCGCAACTTGGGAGAGGCCTATGTCCAGCAGTGGACTGCGATAGGCTGAGTTGATTGATTGATCCACGATTTGCTCTACGAAAGGACATAAGCTGCCTTATTTGACATAAGCTCCATACAAAATATGTCAAATTTCTATCTCTAGTAGGGTAAATATTGGGTAGATTGGATATTAATTTCGGCCGTAAACAAATCGCTCCGCTTATAATCCCTATCTATACCGCTCCACAAAAAAGAAAACAATTGATTTTGGCACGCCGCATTTCCGAAATGTGCCGTTACGGAATCCGACTGACACTGACACCGCAAATGCCCGCATTTATTTCTGGTCAGCTTTGAACTTAATTAAAATACTTCTGTATTTTACTAAATTAATTGGGCCATGAACCGGGTAAACTAAATCCGTTCCAGAAATTTACTGGTATTATTCATTTGACGAACAGTTTCCATGATTCATGAAACGGATAAAGTTCCTAGCGCCAGTAATTTACGAATTCTCAGTTAGAATATTTCCATGTAAATGTGGAGTGTAAATATGATTTATGAAGTTGTTTATTTGCTGAGTGAAGAGAAATTATCAATAAATAGAATGAACCACGGAAATCTAAATATTATGACAGTACCTATTTGTATTTCACGGGTGGACGGTAACAGAAATAAAAAGTGGCAAATAGGTACAAAACATGTTTTTTTGGTGTTTTGTTTCGTGAAAAGTAAGGTTTTCTATTGTATTAATAAAAAAAACTTTATTTACAGGTTTACAACAGTCTTATAAATATCTACTAGTGACTGCAGTGCCCCAGAGCAATCCATGTCGCACTTGCTAACGTGTCCCTTGTGCCCGAACACCTGCACAAGGGATGACCTATTCGCCGCCACTGAAAACGCTATTGAAATGGCCACTTTTTAATCCAACAATATTTGAACCATTGTCACGATAAGAAGAAGACAAGTAGTTCTTACAACATACAAAATAGGTAAATTCAATTTTTTTTTCTAAATTGTTTTTTTTTTTTTTTTTTTTTTTTTTTTTTTTTTTTTTTTTTTTTTTTTTATTGCGTAATTATCTTTATAAATCAACTCCTTAAATGATATATATATGCTATGCAATTTTAATATATCTTGATTTGAGTGCATCCATCACTAAGCTCTATTAAGCAAGTACCTTGAACGCTGGACAGGCTCGAATTTCATTGGAACTTCTATCATTTTGAATGGCATAGCAATTGCCCAATCAAAGCTCCCCTAACGTTGGTCCCTGGAACTAAAATTGCAAATGGCCGTCGTATTGTTTTGAGTAAAATTTCAGTGTGCTATTTAACATCAGTTCCGTGGACCAACACCACTGCAGCCAGACACAATACAATATGAATGCTAGCGCTACTTAAATACACAAGATTACGTCTGTATTGTGATTGTGTCGCAGAACGGATGGCCGATGGGGCAGTAAAGTTCTGGAGTGGCGACCGCGTACTGGAAGGCGCAGCGTGGGTAGGCCCCCCACAAGGTGGACCGACGACTTGGTGAAGGTCGCGGGAATCCGCTGGATGCGGAAGGCACAGGACCGGTCGTTGTGGCGATGCTTGGGGGAGGCCTATGTCCAGCAGTGGACGTCTTTCGGCTGAAATGATGATGATGATGATGACGTCTGACACGTATAGGATAGGGATGTTCGCCACTCGTAGTTGCCGACTGAGTTCCAAGCGCTTCTCAGAAGTCTTCTGCCAAATAGTGATGCTTGCATTGCTGTGTTTCGGTCTGAAGGGTACGGGTGCCGGTGAAATTACAATCACATGAGACTTTCCCCTACATGTCTCAGTTTGGCGAACCGACTTGCGGTACCATTTAGGTAACAGCCTAGGTGGTATTGCAGTTGTTATGGGCAAAGGTAACCACTAAACATCAGGTGGGCCTTTAGCTCGTTTCGCCATCCTATACCAGAAAAAAAAAAAAAAAAAAAAAAAATGGCGTGCTTGTATAGAGACTGGCGATTGACATCCATTGCACGATTGCAGTCCATCTACCGTCAAACGTCAAACTGAGGGCGTGTGCGGGGTGCGGGCGAGGAGTCTTAAATTGGCGGGGGGCAGTGAGTGGCCCTGTACATTAGTACTATTAGATATTCTGTAGTACTAGTACAATAGAGGTCAGTGGCATCCATGCAAAACAAACGTTCTGGCGAGACATCACAATACAGCGTCACGGAATTCGGCTGACACTGTGAGTGTCACTGCTTTATTTTTGGTCACTGTCTCTGCAACAGCAATTAACAAAGACGACAAATAAAATTAAGCTTCAGTGACTTCAGGATTTTCAACTGATGACGAAATATTATAATTAACTTGTTATTCTTGACGACGTCCGTGGTCTAGTGGTTCAAGGGTCGGACTGCTGATCTCGAGGTCGTGGGTTCGATTCCCACAGGACACAAATATTTGTGTGATGAACATAAGTGTTTGTGTTGGTCTGGGTCATCATCATCATCATCATCATTTCAGCCGAACGACGTCCACTGCTGGACATAGGCCTCCCCCAAGTATCGCCACAACGACCGGTCCTGCGCCTTCCGCATCCAGCGGATTCCCGCGACCTTCACCAGGTCGTCGGTCCACCTTGTGGGGGGCCTACCCACGCTGCGCCTTCCAGTACGCGGTCGCCACTCCAGAACTTTACTGCCCCATCGGCCATCATTTCTGCGAGCAATGTGCCCCGCCCACTGCCACTTAAGCTTGGCAATTCTTCGATTCTTCAATTTGGTCTGGGTGTTTCTTATGTATTATAAGTATGAATTTCCAAAAAAATGTATAGTACCTAGTACCCATAGCACAAGCTCTGCTTAGTTTGGGACTAGATAGTACTATGTAAAAATGTCCCAAATATTTATTATTATTATCTATCCTTTCTTTTCCTTTTTAAGAAACTCATTAAGTATGTCGTCGCCTCAGTGCTTGAATGTCCAATCGACCATTGAACAAATTTTACCGGAGACGTTTTTTTAGTTTATTATTGATTTAAGAGAAATATTTTTTAAACTTTGAAGATTTAAGAATAATGTAATATATGCTATACATAAACTTAAGTGGCAGTGGGCGGGGCACATTGCTCGCAATACGGATGGCCGCTGGGGCAGTAAAGTTCTGGAGTGGCGACCGCGTACTGGAAGGCGCAGCGTGGGTAGACCCCCCACAAGGTGGACCGACGACCTGGTGAAGGTCGCGGGAATCCGCTGGATGCGGAAGGCACAGGACCGGTCGTTGTGGCGATGCTTGGGGGAGGCCTATGTCCAGCAGTGGACGTCTTTCGGCTGAAATGATGATGATGATGATGATGATTCTTAAATCATCAAGGTATTTAAAATATTTCTCTTAAATCAATAATAAACTAAAAAAAACGTTTCCGGTAAAATTTGTTCAATGGTCGATTGGACATTCAAGCACTGAGGCGACGATGTATCATTTAGATTTCATACATGAGATTCCTGTGACATCTGGTTTTTAAAATGACCTGTTGTTACCTACTACTTAAATACAAGTTACCAATGATATTTAGAAGTACAGAAATTCACTGACTCTGTCAGACAATCTGGTACGCCAGATGTTGCTGTGCCCTTACAGGGTTCATGTTTGATACTATTATTCTATTGTAACAACTTCTTAACACTCTGAAAGCAGTAAATGATTATGAATTATGAATCATCTTGACAATGTTGTCTAGATTGCGGTCAAGACCAGCTGCCGAATTGCGTAACTCACTCGCGATCGCAATCAAAAGGATTTCAATGATCATTGCTCCGTGTGTTTTGACAATTCGTCTTATCGGCAACTATGTACCACGCAATGAATTTTGTTATCATTTCAAAATGAAAGCTAATGTCAATGTCAATGCATTTCACAATTACCCCACAGACCTATATCTCATAAAAAAATTAAATACGTATTAGCTATTTGCATATACATTAAAATTATATAATTTCCCGCCTTATTTCCCTTTTAGATACAACATGAAACAAAACTTTGGTACAATTAAAGGAGGCACTGTCTGCATAAATTCGTAGTCATAACTTTTGTTAACGAGTTGGGGTTGCCCTCATTTGTTCTTCTAAATCTCCCCATCTTTGGGAAGAAATCAATGTACCTCTCCTTTGTAATCCCCAGGGTTCTGGTAAACTGACATGTATTGTTCACTGCTTTTTCCTTAAGAGGTAAATAAGACTTTGTTGGAAACAACGTTGAGTTTGAAATCAAGTGGATCATATTATTTTGAGATTAAACTGCAGTAATACAAGTTCTATGCAATTGATTTCTGCATGTACGGAACCATATTGTTACCTTGATAATCCTCGCCATTAAAAATAATATAACTGTTCTTTCTACAATTTATATCTTTAGTCTTTGCTTTGCCTGTTATTACTAAAATATAGGTTTTTTTTTAAAATAACATAAAAATTTGGTATGTATTGATGGTACATCAGAGTTAGTAAAAATAAACAATTTTCAGGTATATACCCAAAACAATGGTATTCACACATACACCTAATGAAATACAAAACAAGACACGTGAAAATCCAGAACAAAGAAATCCATCCGTCCTTCATTAGGCGCTTTATTAATCCCCCGAACAATACGTACTTTAAAAGTGGGACATGCTCTATAATCCTCGTTTATTCGACTCTATAGAACTCCTGTGCCATGAGACGGGATCACGTAATCCATTACCATGGAAGAACGTGACTCTTTCAAAATGGTACAGTCTGTAGGTAATTTTATTTACCTTCTTTGCGATGTTGTGGTGTAAGTTAAGAAAATAGAGCGATTTTGTAGTTTAGTTTGCAACGTACAGTTTCTGCTGAACTTTGTGTGTCGCACATAAAATGCATTGTGTAGACTTAAGCTAAACTGGGCTGGACAAATCTGCCGCATGCCAGACGACCAATGGGCCAAACGTACTACTCAATGGGCCCCCACAAATGGCAAACGCCAACGCGCCAGGCCCAGACGGAGATGGCGGGATGAACTGGACTCGTTTCAAAAAGACTGGTCCTTATTAGCCACAGATAGAGAGACGTGGAAGGAAAAAAGGGAGGCCTTTGGTAACCTGCAGTGGGACAGTACAGGCTCTTAATAATAATAATAGACTAAAGAGCCCTTTTTTAACAAGTTAATAAATTTTCATGCTCTCATCAGTAGGCACGTTGTGATCTCGTTGATCTACAAATAGTCAATTTTTATTTTAGTGGACCAAATGTCCGGTCACCATCATCATCATCTTCCTGCCTTATTCCCAAGTATTGTATTTCTACTTGGGATTGGCGTAATATTTTTCATCCATTTTTCTCTGTCTGCTGTCATTCACTCCTTTTACATTCATATCAGACCAACAACAGACAACCAGACAATTCATTCATCAGATAGATATAAGTTGATATAATGTAACCACAAGTTTGAAAGACCGCTCATTTAACAAATACGAAAATGATTATACTTTAGAAGCTTCTACTACACAAAAGTGCCAAAATCCAAAGAAATGCTTTTTAGATTCTGTGGTATGTAAAAAAAACTCATGAAAGCCATTTTAGCATTTTAGTCAAAAAATAAATCCCCCAATTTAAGTCTTACTTTATTCGGAAATGCTTCCAAAGCAGTACGATACAATACTAGAAACGATAGTCATGTTCCAAACGCTTATAACTTGGACCCCACCCTCAACGGAAACTTGTTTTGTTTTGTTTGTCACGCGAAACTTTCCGAAGTTTACGCGATGTACAGTAGTCGTCTTGTTAAATTTTATATGCTTGCTTTACGCGATGCTAGAAAAAGTAGCCTTTTGTTTACTTTTTGATATGTCAGATGTTGGGTTATCAGTGGCTTTTTAGTGGTAATTAAAATTTTGGTGAACGCTTACACAGCAACGACATTTTCATTTCTCACGAAAGAAGGTCACAATATGGAAAAATATCAGTGTTTATGTATAAATGCAATCCACGCGAAGTAATAGACTGTAATAAATTATAATTATGTCTTCTAATTTTAACAAAATGATATGGTACGGTCAACAGGCATATCGATGGTAATGATACCATTCATTCCATTTTTTTTTCTTCTCAGAGGTAGTCATATAGGAAATGCCGATGTCATCTAGTTTTTATAAATAACCGACTTGTGAAAGTGATCTTTAACATCCAATTTGCAGAATAAATGATTTGTATTTTGTATTTGTTATAATTGGATAGTATGTAAGTTTCATACAAGACAGGCTTGACTATAAAAATAACAGATAAGAAATATTAGCAGATATATAGATAATAGATAGATACAGTATACTTTATTGTTTGCACACCATAAAAATAAAAATAAAGTTAACAAACATGATAGCGGATATTATATAAAAGAAGAAAGAAAAGAAAGAAAGAATTTATCTTAGTCTCGTTACAGGCGAAAACAAAACATCGATAAAAAACAATAACATTAAAAATAACATGCCTATACAAGGGATATGAAAAAGTTTGGCCTTAAGAAGGATAATGCTTACCAGCAGGAGAGATGGCGCCACGTGATAAGAAAAGCCGACCCTGAGTAACGGGAAAAGGCGAGGACCAAGAAGAAGAACATGCCTATACAAGACCAAAGACCAAAAAAGGCCCCCATCTCAGCATATACTACAACACCGAAATGTTGCAGCGCTGGTTTTATACTTGTCTTAAATTTTCAACAAAATCAATCATTTTCATAACACCAGACTATCATCGCTCTGCAAAAAACCAAAAATTTCATGGATAAGCTATTCTTCGTACACTTGCAAAAGAATTCCCAAGTTTTTAATCGAATAAAATAAAAAAAACGTCAAATGCCTACATTTCGATAGGTAAAAACTAATGTCTAGGTAAGCAGAGAAAACACCAGACTATGCAAATAAGAAACCTGATCATAATTACTGAAGATTGATCACTATCGGCTAGATGACCCACATTTGCTAACGAAGTATAAATTTAATTATTATCCACTACCGATATTTCACCCAGAAGGGTCACGCGTACGTGCCTTTAAGCGAGGTCCATGTACTATGGAGTCATTAAGGAAATAGGGCGTGATATTATAGTCAGCGGTCACTGCAACTGAGTTGCCTGTAGGGAAGGCTATAGGCCTAGTGACCTCATTCTAAATAGTTAGGTATTGCCATGAATAAATAACCTCCTCCTTTTTTTGAAGTGGGTAAAAAAAGGCGGACGGAATCTCGCTAAACAATAACTGAGGCACCCATAGCAAGTCGGCTCGCTTGAAAGTACGGGCTGGTACGCACATATTCACACCCATAGTAAGTCTAACAGCTACCATTACATAAGAAATCTCGTGTTCTGACAGAATTCATTGTCGTAGTGTCACAAATTAAATGAAAATATGACGCCGTCTGGTGTGTTAAAATGCTGTCTAAATTATCGTGGTTATAAGAAGAAAAAAAATTTTTTTTTCAATAAGTTGGCAACATTGGTCCAATGGTTTGTAACTGGAACGATTGAGTAAAACACCGGTTGGAGACTAACTGATTTATTGAAAAAACACATGTACCGACATTTACGAAAACCAAACATTTTATAACTACCCCATTTTCCCCCCTTTAAATTACAAAACATTTTTCTTATTTCTATTGTATGCACGCAAAGCTCGATCTGATATACCGGCACGGGGCGGGGATTGAGACTCTTCCGCCTGTACCTGAGATACTGAACCTGAAGGTTCCACTGTGGGCTCCTTCCCAGTCTCCTCCGTCCCGGCCCCGTCCGATGCATCAACATATTCATCGGCTTCCACACAACTATTTTTAGAGTTACTTTCGTCAGACGATGTTCCTTTACTTGTGCGCGTCAGTGAGTAACGGTTCTTAACTGAAATTAATTGATCTTGGTGTCTGCGCCATTCACAGCCATCCCCCATATTTACTTTAAATGAAACCGGTCCCGTTTTGTCAACCACTTTACCTTCCGTCCACTTACTTCCCTTCACTGAATAATTGCGTGCAAGAACAGGATCACCAACCATAATATCTCTGTGTGTGCCGCCTGCGTTGGCTATCTGTCGGTCCTGTGACGTGCGCACTACCGCGGCCACATCGGGCCGTACCGCGTCCAGTCGGGCTCGCAAACGACGACCCAGCATAGCCACCGCCGGCGACACGCCCGTCGTGGCGTGCTCACAATTACGGTATTGAAATAAGAATTTGCTCAGTGCCTTAGATACATTTTCACCTTCATGCAAAGCTCTTTTAATTACTTTTTTTACAGTTTTAACTGCGTTTTCTGCGGCCCCGTTCCCTTGAGGGTGGTACGGCGCCGAAGTTACGTGCCTGATACAATTATTATTACAGTACGTCTTAAAATCCAATGAAGAAAATGGTGGGCCATTGTCTGTCACGAGTTGTGAGACTAAACCAAAACGGGCAAATATAGACCTTAAAGCCAAAATAGTGCTTTCAGCATCCGTACGCTTCATGGTTACGACTTATAACCACTTCGAATGGGCATCTACTAAAATTAAATATTTAATTCCGGACAACTCCGCGAAGTCCGCGTGGACGCGTTGCCAGGGATGGAGCGGGAACTCCCACGGGTGAAGCGTAGCGCGCGCGGGCGCGTCGCGCACCACCCGACAAGCCTCACAATTCCGGCACACATTCTCAATGTCTTGATCTAGACTAGGCCAATAGATATAGTTTCGCGCTAAATTTTTCATTTTAGTGATACCCAAATGACCTTCATGAACTTCTTCTAGGAGTCTTTGACGTAAGGATGACGGAATTATGATTCTGTATTTATAAATCAAGCAGCCTAAATCTGTGACAATTTCCTCTTTACGCGCAAAGTACGGTTTTTCCGCCTCAGAACTTGCAGTCGATGGCCAACCAAACATAACATAACCGAGTATCTTACTTAACAATGCATCTACATTTGTTTCTTTACGAATATCTTTAAAATTAATAGGTAAACAATCTTCTACTAAGTTAATATAACTAATGGCTTCGGATGGGCGGGGCTCCAGTGCCAGCGGTAAACGAGATAACGCGTCAGCCGGGCCATTGCTGGTCGAACGGACGAACTCCACTGAAAAATCATAAGCAGCTAGTCGCGCGGCCCACCGCTGCAGACGGCTAGCAGCCGTTTGCGGTATGCCGCCTTTAACGCCGAATATAAAACTTAACGGCTGGTGATCAGTGCGTAACACGAACTTTCTTCCAAATAGGTATTGATGGTGTCTTGTAATACCAAAATATATTGCTAAAGCTTCCTTATCGAGTTGACTATAGTTTTTTTCAGCCGGATTAAGTGTTCGTGAAACGCAGCTGACCGGTCGTTCAGAGCCATCAGCATAAAGATGTGAAAGAATAGCCCCCAGGCCATAACTGCTACTATCAACTGAGAGCACTAGCGGCCGCCCCTCCTCATAATGCGCCAACACACGCTTACTTAATAATGCTCGCTTGGCATCTGCAAATGCCCCAGCACACTGAAAATCCCACGACCAAAGAGCCTCCTTTTTCAAGAGTAAGTGCAAGGGATGCAATAAGGTGCTTAGATTAGGAATGAATTTACCATAGTAGTTTAACAATCCTAGGAAGCTCTTTAGTTGTGTCACATCACTTGGTTCAGGCGCATTTTTAATCGCCTCAATTTTATTCGGGTCCGGATGCAACCCCTCCTTATCAATAATAAAACCTAAGTATGTTACACTTTTTTGTAAAAATTGACACTTATTTAATTTTACAGTTAGGCCCATTTGTTGTAATCGTTCGAGTACAGCCCTCAGATTGCGTAAATGTGTATGTCTATCCCTACCAGTCACACAGATGTCATCCAAGAACACGACTGTACCCGGTACGCCACGGAGCGTCTCCTCCATCAGTTTCTGGAATTGTTCTGGTACGCACGACAAACCATAAGGTACACGGCGGTATACAAACGTACCGACATGTGTCGTAATTGCAGTAAATCGCTGTGAGGCCTCATTCAATAATACCTGTTCATAAGCATGCCGAAGGTCAATTTTTGTATATTCTTCTCCATTACTTAAATTAGCAAACAACTCTTCGATCCGCGGTAGTGGATAAAATTCACGTTTTAATCGCGGATTTATGGTGATTTTGTAATCACCACAGATTCTTATTTCACCGTTGGATTTTACAACAGGTACTATTGGTGTGCCAAAATCTGAATGTTCAACTCGATATATCGAGCCATCGCGCTCGAGCCGCTCGAGCTCGCGCTCAATCTTCCCCCGCAGCGCGAGCGGCGCGGGCCGCGCGCGCACGTACACACCGCTGCTATCTGTGAGCTGTAGACGCAGCGTTTTCTTACACGTACCTAATTTATCACTAAACACTCCAGGAAACTCTACACGAAGTCGGTTCACAAATTGATCATCCAAAATTTCGTTAATACTTATTTGATTAATTTTTAACGCTCTTAACCAATCTCGACCGAGTAGGGGCCGACCCCCGCCTCTGATAATGTACAACATTAAGTTATTAGCCGAAACATTATTTAACGTAACGTTTACTAACAAATAACCAAGAGGCTCAATTCGTGAACCGGCATAACTATGTAAAATAATATTATCGGGATTAATATGTTTACATTGAAATAGTTGTTTGTAACAATCCTCATTAATCGCCGAAATCCGGCTACCTGTATCAATCTCACAATCCAAGAAAACGTCGTCGATCTTCAGCTTAATAAAATAAGGTTTGTTACCTTGCGAAGAAATATGTAGGTTGTAAAATTCGTCCTCCGAACTTTCGTCCATGAAGTTTTGCCGCCTGGAGTAATAATTAACACTGTCACGATTACGCACATCACCTCTTTTGCACATCACCTTTAAGTGACCGCGCTGATTACAACTATCACAATTGTAGTTGGCAAACCGACACTTATCTGCACGGTGCGCCTTGCCGCACCGCCAGCAGGCCGAATCCGTCCGGCGCGCGACACTTGCCCCCGCAGCCTGCTGCGCTGCCCGCGGGCCCCCGCCGTCGCGCCGTCCCCGCACTGCATGCAGGCCTTCGCCCGCCTCGCCGCTCGCACCCGAGGCGCCTGACACTGGCGCCGCACTCGCGCCGCTCACCTCCGCGTGCCTGTCCGCGGCCTCTAATGCCAGAGCTAGCTCCACCGCTTTACTGTAGTCAATATCTTTTTCAGCAAATATTCTAGACCTCATCACGTCACTTGCCAGCCCCGAGACAAACTGGTCACGAAGGTTTTCCTCTAATTTGCTACCAAAATTACATGTCGCTGCTAAATGTTTCAACTGTTGTAGGTATTCTGTTAGTGGTTCACCTGGTCGCTGTTTACGTAAACGGAAAACATGTCTTTCGGCTATTTCCGACCGCTGTGGCTCAAGATGGTTGGTCACCAAATTCACCAACGTGTCAAATCCTTTGGTCTCTGGATGGTCCGGTGCACAAAGGTCACACATAAGGGCGTAGGTAGCCTCGCCAACCACCGTGATCAACATCGGCACTTTCAATTCCTCCTTCACTTCATTTAATAATATAAATTGCTTTACTCGTCTGATATACGCCGGCCATTGTTTCGAGTTGAGGTCAAATGTTTCAATTTTCCCAATCGGCATGTTGCACTTTGACAATATATCACTATTAACGAATACTAACACGATATTAACTATAAATTCCGCCGATCAACACGCGTATTATTGTTTTTATCAAACTCGTCGCCAGTGGAACGATTGAGTAAAACACCGGTTGGAGACTAACTGATTTATTGAAAAAACACATGTACCGACATTTACGAAAACCAAACATTTTATAACTACCCCAGTAACAAACTTATGTACTAAGGATTAATAGTTTCAAAATATTAACCGATTGTGAGTGGCCGATCACATCCAGTTGCTACCAGCCACCTTGCCAATATCATCGCTCCACCGAGCCGGATTTCGGTCACGGCAGCCAATCTGAAGTCCAAGCAGAAGCTGAAAAAGCTGAAAGCTGCTGTGCAGTAGAAACAGAAATTTTTTTGACAGAAAAATCCCAATAACACTTTTTATCCGACCTGGGAATTGAACCCATTGATCCAGGACCGC
Organism: Asteroscopus sphinx; assembly: GCA_949699075.1. Taxonomy (NCBI): domain Eukaryota; kingdom Metazoa; phylum Arthropoda; class Insecta; order Lepidoptera; family Noctuidae; genus Asteroscopus; species Asteroscopus sphinx. Next base: position 3,495,040 of record OX453006.1, read on the forward strand.
ACGCTTAGCAGTAGCACTTCTGACCACTAGACCAACGAGGCACTTCGAGGCGATCCATTTTTCAACTAAATGTGTATAAGTATAAGGCAAATAAAAGTCTGTGCAAGGCTTTTGAGAACATTCCTTTATTAAATGTTTTAAAAATATGAAAATTCTTCTACTAGGCTCAGATTGTTCTAAATAAAATATCACAGTTATTTTAGCAAAATGTAAATTAATTATGCTAATTACCTTAAACGGAAAGGTCTCTTTCCGGCTTCTGACCTTTTTGGGGCATCCAAGTCAAACGAGCCAATTTTTTTTAAATATTATTTTTGAGGCCGTTTCATTTTCATTTCTAATATCATAAGTTCGTTAAAATTAACTAAAGACATTTTCTTAGACTTCAAAGGAAGTCTGAAAACCTGTTTTTATTCAAACAAGCTCAAAAATTCTTTTAAAGGGCAGAAAAAAAATTATAATGATGGCACAGAATCTTTGTACCATTATCATTAGCAGGAACTTATTATTCATTACATAGAACTGCGAGCTATATTTGTTTAATTAGGTTCATGTATATTAAATAAGCCTATTACGTATCCAAGCGTATTGATTTACTATAATACAATGATATTTAAAAGTATAGATATGTCATACCCTAACAAAACCAACGATAAATATGTTCCGTACGCAGTGGCAGCACAAAACACATAAACTAGTGAAAAGTAAGTTAGTTCATAGACTTATATATTACTAAATCATTGAAGTTAGTTACTTTAAGTTAGTTTCGCGTCATAATTAGTACACGTTCTGTACACAAATGACGGCATTTCTGTATTTTTTTGTCACACGTCACGCTCGGCGCCTTGCTTGACGGAGACTAGTAGCAAAACGTCCCAATTAGAACGTTCTCGAGTCTTCACATTGCGCGCGCAACAACATATCTGTACTTTTTTAAATATCATCGCTATAATACATGTTTAATCATGTAAATTAAGCCAGAATCTGCTTATTCAAACCGTTGATTGACCGTTCTCTAGCTGAGCTAATTGCTGTTATTGTCCCAGTTATAGTGGTAACAGCTAAATTGGAACTATTAGACCACATATAAATGAATAATAATAAATAAATATTTGGGTCATTTTTAAACAGCACCATTAGGGCATGCAATATCGGAAGTTTTCCAATTCCGGAACTGATTTCCGATATTGGGTACTGAACTCCGGAATTCCGGAACTAGTGCCAGTTTTTTTTTTTTTTTTTCAATTAGTTTAATTCGAAACTTTATTGTTTTAGAAAGTTCAAATTTTCGATTAGACTTTATTTAAAGAAACACGTCCGTGTCATTTTAAGTAACTGCAAATCGGTTCTAGAAAGAGTTTTCTCAGCAGCAGGCTACATTCACAACTGACTGAGAATCTGTCTCTTAGCAGCAGCATATTGAAAATCGAACAATCCCAAGAACCCATTTTCAACAAGAAAAAAAGTTCAAAAACATAAGCTAGATTTTTACCAAACTTGATACCTATCGTAAGTTTTTTTTTTTGTGTCTATGAGATTTACACAAGTGAAAAAGTACCTATCTAATTAAACTTATAGCCGCGGATAGAAATATCGGTCCTTCTAAGATTGAGATGCTTGATGAAGTTGAAATTTTCACGTGAGAACAGCAAGACCTGCGGTTTCTAGCAACATTCACGAGCCATTTCAATAATGTAGACTTTGCAGTAGCTGAAAATCAACTCTGACCTCATTTCACCTCATTGGTTGACTAACAGGAGGTACCTCAATGAGGTGACTAAAAGGTAAATAATTTCTAACATTCGATCTAGAAAGCAAACATTTTTCAATCACGAACGCTGAAGCCACCCCTGTATTTATAAAATGAGTCACCTGTATTATGACGTCACCCACGTTTGTACACGACGGTACCTTTTCTGCTGTAATCAAATTCCACAGATTTGTATGTGTGTGTTTATTGGTAGAATTCCGTATGAGATAACTATTTTAGTAGTGGTAACGTATTTGGAGGTGGATGGAGACTAGATCGTATTCCTCGCCGCTGGCCAGGTTAGCAGAGGAACACCGAAGTGGTTTTAGTCGGTAAGAGTCCAACACTGGTTCCGTCACACTGGCTAAATACGTCTATGAGAATTTCTCAAAAAAGGAGGTATATAAATTGTTAATTTGATCTCAAAAGCAAACATTTTTCAATCACGATCGCTGAAGCTACCCCTGTAATCATAAAGTGAGTCACCTGTACTATGACGTCACCCACCTTTTTACGAGATGGTATTTTTTATGCTTTAATTAAATTCCACCGATGTACATGTGTGTGTTTATTGGTAGAATTCAATTATTTTTGTAATGGTACCGTTTTTTCGGGGACACAAAAACACGAGGTAGTAAAGATATGGCAATTTCATGCAAGAACGGATTGAATAATGGATAGTGCTTTGATTATTCTTTCATCATCAACTTAGCCTATCGCAGTCCACCTTCCGTATCCAGTCCCTCCCAGCTACTTTCATCAGGTCGTCGGTCTACCTGGCGGGGGGGCACCCTACACTACGTTTGCCCCTCGCGGTCTCCACTCAAGGACTCGTATGCTCCAACGGCCATCAGTCCTTCGACAGAAATGGCCAGCCCACTGCCACTTCAGCTTACTGATCCTACAAGCTATGTTGGTCACTCCGGTTCTTCTCCGGATAATCTCGTTACGGATTTTATCCATCAAAGAAACTCCAATCATAGCTCGCTGAGCGACTTTGAATTTGTGGACTAGCCCAATTGTCAGTGTCCACGTCTCGGCACCGTCAGTCATGACAGGCAAGACGCACTGGTTGAAGACCTTTGTCTGCGGAGTATTCTTTGATACCTATAAAATTTTAACTAATTCTTTTATAATTACAGAAAAAAATTCTGTGGAATGTGAGTCGTCAGCGTCAGCCTTTCTATTAGACAGTTTTAAGTATATCGAAGCATCACATTTTAAATATTGCTAAATAATAACAAAATCTTATTATGATTGTAATAAGTGATTGCAATAATTGATATATTTTCAGGTGGGCTGAGTACATTGCTCGCAGAACGGGTAGCCGATGGAGCCGATGGCGGTGGCAATCGCGTACAAGAAGACGCAGCGTGAGTAGGCCCCGCACAAGGTGGTGCGACGACCTGGCAAAGGTCGCGGGAATCTGCTGGATGCGGGAAGCGCAGGACCGATCATTTTGCCTATGTGCAGCAGTGGAGGTATTTCGGCTGAAATGATGATGATGATATATTTTGTAATAGAATCTTAAAATTATTTGCCCTGTTTTCTATCGCTCCACGTTTAAGTAGATACATCAAATTAATAATAATTCATCAACACAGACCAATAAGCCTCAAGACGCCGCATAAACAAGGTTTTGCATGAGAACACAACCTTAAAATGTTGGCGGGGACCGGGAGGCGGACGGCGCGTTATGATTGGTCGGCTCTAAAGTTCGGTGGTATGATTCCGTATGATTGTTGCCGCTCGCTGACGGACTGACGTCCTGATTGGCGGCGGGGCGTATGACATGCAGTGCTACTGCATATGCATGGTGACCGGGGGTGTCTGGCTAATCAGCGTCTAGAGGCTTACTGGTCTATGTTCATCAATAAAAGATGACCATAGGGCCTTATGAAAAGGAGAGCCAGAGGTTCCTTTTAATATTTAAACATCACGTTTCTAATACCCACAAAGATAATCCTCTTAAAAGCATTGAAAAAATTCAATTTACGCTGACAACAATATTTTACATAAAAAGCAACTAAAATGCCATCTTAGCACTAAAAGCTCCAATTCTAAGTCAGGTACTTTAAAATTCTTACTTCCATTATAGACGCGTGATGTATGAACAATGTATGAATAAAGCTCTCTCCACATAAAATTTCAAATTCTTTCCTCTCATATTTTCTCCAGCTAGTAGAGGATTATGAAATAAGAAAGTTAGCGGTTTTTATTAGAGTGTAACTGAATCATAAAAATCACTAACTTTAATAATGGTCTAACGGTTAGACCATTAGGCTTGCTTAATGGCGCTGAATTGATTTCAGAAGAAGGTTTGGATGATGTTACAAGATGTTCAATGTTTGTTCAATTTTTATTTGAACCTCTTACAGCTTATTTGTAGGAATCGATTCGTTTTGACTGGGTTAAGTATAATGTGTATCAACTGTTTCAAAACAAAGTTACAAATATTAAGGAATATTAACGTGCTGATATATTTAAATATTTTCTTTTTTTTTTTCAATTTATACTTTAGATTAAATAAAACTAAATAAATAAATATTATTACTCAAAGGTGCTCGACGGTTTGCTTGAGAGACAACTTAGTCGACATCTTAATCTGCACGATGCTCAGTTTGGGTTTAGGCCCGGGCTTTCCACAGAATGTGCCATTATGTCTCTCAAGCATACCGTTGGGTACTACACAGAAAGGAACACACCTATATATGCCGCCTTTCTAGACCTCACTAGGGCATTTGACCTGGTTAGGTATGATATCCTTTGGGCTAAATTAATAGATTCCGGTGTGCCCATTGAGCTGGTCAATATTTTTAAGTTCAGGTATGGCCACCAGACTAACCGGGTCAGATGGCTTAGTCAGTTTTCTGAGGAGTACAGGTTGGAGTGTGGGGTGAGACAGGGTGGACTGACATCCCGCTTCCTCTTTAACCTGTATGTTAACCAGCTGATTGGTGGGCTTAGCAACGCACATGTCGGATGCTCAATTGATGGTATGTGTGTAAACAGCATCAGCTATGCTGATGACATGGTGTTGCTGAGCCCATCTGTCGCTGCGCTCAGGAAACTGATTGCCATTTGCGAGGAGTATGCAGAGTCACACGGCCTCTTGTATAATGTCAAGAAAAGTGGGCTTGTAGTTTTTCGAGCAAAGGGGCGAAGGGTGGCCTACGTGCCGCCGGTGATGTTAACCGGTGTAGCTCTTGTCAGGGTATCGTCTTTCAAGTATCTCGGTCATTTAGTAGACGAGAACTTGAGGGATGATACCGACATTGAGAGGGAAAGGAGAGCGATGGCAGTCCGCTGCAATATGCTGGCTCGCAGATTTGCAAAGTGTAGCGCAGAGGTTAAATTAACCCTCTTTAAGGCCTTCTGCCAAACGCTATACACTTGTAGTCTGTGGGTCAGATACACGCAGGGGACTTTCAACGCTCTTCGAGTACAATACAACAATGCCGTCAGAGTGATGTTGGGTTCCCGCGATTCTGTAGTGCGTCAGGCATGTTTGCTCTAGCGCACACTGACGGGTTCCATACGGTGATACGCAAACGTGTCGCGTCACTGATGCGCAGAGTCCGTGGGAGCACCAACACCATTCTCAAGGTGATAAGCCTGACTGCCCGATCATGAGGCACTGGGTACATACACATGTGCATGTAACCAGTGCATCGGGCAGTCACAGAAGATATTTAAAATAATGTTACGTTGTTACTAACATAGATATAAGTTTCTGTATTACTAACAAACTATGGGCAGTAATGTCTGAAATAAACATATTTTATTTTTATTTATTTATTATTTTATAATATGCACTATAATCTGACCAAGGTTGACGCCGGCATATGTTACCGTTTTGAAGAAAGAGCAGGAACAAAAACGTTGAAAAAAATGCATGTTTTTGAGGTTTCTTGTATGGGGTTTTAGACTTTTTTTGTTTTTAGTATTTGTCGTTATACACCTCATAGCAACACATATCCTGAGAAAATTTCAACTGGTTACCTATTACCGTTCAAAATATACAGCCCTGTGACAGACGGACGGACGGACGGACCGACGGACGGACGGACGGACCGACGGACGGACAGCGTAGCGAGAGTAATAGGGTTCCGTTTGGCACCCTTCGGGTACGGAACCCTAAAAAGATTCTTTTTTCTTCAACTGTATTAAAAACTTCGTTTATTTTCTTTTCCGTCCAACTAAAGATCGAGAAAAACTTTCATGCAATAAGTAAAAGAAAAATAAAAACGTCGTGACCTAATGACAAAAGAGAAGCAAAATGTATGATGAAAGATGGCCAAATATCCATCGTTATGAGCCCAGCTCTTAAATTAATCTTGATAATGAAATAAAATTATGGAGGGGCTCGTAGCGAAGCAACGATTGCGTGGATTGTATGATCTTTAAGGTTAAGCTGCACTTGCCACGGTCAGCCTATGGATGGGTGACCGTTTCGTTACACTAGAGACTCCTCCGTGCCTCGGAGAGCACGTTAAGCTGTCGGTCCCGGCTGTCATACGAATTTCTATGGCAGTCGTTATGGGTAGTCAGAAGCCTGAAAGTCTGACAACTGGTCTAACCTCCGAATATCAGTATTACCCAGTAACTGAGTTGTGGGGGTCTGATGGCAGTCGTTCCGTGTAAAATACTGATGTTCATCTGGCTGGACTGGAAGCCGACTCCAATATAATTCGGAAAAGGCTCGGAGGATGATGATGATGATGAAATAAAATGATGAGTTTCTTAGGTATCAAAAAGTTGTGTTAACAATATGTGAATATTCTGTGTTGTAATTGGATTTACATGGTGATGAAGCCAAGTAGAAGAATAACAGTGGATGTAAGAATTCTAATATCTAAAGTTATACTAAATTTCGTCACAGCAGAAAATTAGGTAGGCGTCATGATTGATTGAAAGGAACATCAAAACAAGTCATCAGAAAACTTACCAAAATTACCAAAAGAGAGAAAATGACTACACCCTACATAAATAACAGAATTAAAAAAATTGTATTTGCACGAACAAAGTAAAAATTCTTCAATTAACGACAAAAATACGGCAACTAATAAACCACATATTTTTCTTCCTTAACCATTTGCTTTTAAGATTCATAATTGCTCATTCCTCTTTCTGCACCTAATTACACGTTTATATTTCACAGAAATAATATTAGAGCTTTAGAGGACACAAAGCTAACCCCCTTTTATAATTAGTCACCAAAGCTCGTGAATCATTCAGACATCCTGCCTCGCTAAGAGGAATTCATATTGGATGCCGGATTGACAAAAAGGCTTAAGCGCCAACTCCAAAAATAAAATCTTCCCGCGTCGGTAAAAAGAGGATGAACTTCGGATCTATCTTAATTTAGAGTGGGTAGTGACAGTTTGTTAGTCCATCGCTTGCGAGAATTATGTCTAACTATATCTATCAATAAATTTAACTATTTGCGTAGGATTATTCTTGCATTATGAGTCTGAGTTTGAAAATGAATCTGATGGCGCCTACTGGCTTATTGATCATTTATTTAATAAAATATATCCCTTAAATCAAAACTAATGTCATCTCGTATTTTTATATTGATTGTTAAATCAAGAATTTGCTTGTAATAAATGCGTCCTTATCATCGAAGGCTTTTTTAAGTATATTCCGGATCATTTTAAGTCAAACCAAATTCGGCTGAGTATTACATATTATATCTTTCGTGTGGAGCCAGACCCAAAGACTAGCACCACCCCATCTCTTCTCGTGGGTTTCATAAAAGGCGTCTAAGGGGTTCAGAGGATGGGCAGCAGCGTACTCTTCTGAGTGTTTATTCAAGCAACTGCGATCACCAGCCCGCCTGCCAAGCATAGCAATTATTATATTGTCCTTTGGGAGACCTATGTCCAACAGTGAACGTCTTTAGGCTGAAATAATGACTACATTAGTACGATCTGTAATATCCTGTAATCCCCCAAAGACTATGGACTATCATTATACCTACATCCAATTATAGGATGAACCATTCAAACATTTCTGTCAATCATCGGCTTCAGTCTAGCTTTGCTCTGCTGCTGATTGATATCTGCCATCCTTTGCAGACTGCAAACATCCTTTCTAGACATAAAACCTTACTATTAATAGTCCAAGCACAATACCTTTCACTCAAGATGACATAGGTCTATTCAGCATACCTAACAAATTGATTTAACCTAAAGACATAAAAGCCATTATTCCTTGAAGACACTTAATACGTTTTTCTTTTGTAGTCTCCATAATAAATGTTGACAGGCAAGAGTAAAGACTTTTTCCGCCGTGATTGTTTAATTCATTTCTAATTAGCAACGCCACTGTTACGGAGAAAAAATACTCCTGAATTATGTATGTGGGAATTTTAGTAGAGTTAATATCCTAGGGAATGTTACGCGGAAATGTTTAAAAACTTGTGGTGAATTGTTTTTTGAGATTCTGCTTTAAAAACAACTACCATTAGAATCATTATTTGAACGAAGTTCCTTATCGCGGCTTATGGTAGGTGTGATTCAGGAAAAAAATATAACGTCAAGTCAGATTTTAACTATTAGATAAATAAAACATACAAAAACGACATGATTTACTAGGGGTTGAACTTAAGGCCTGTGGTATCTCAGTCGACGTTTGATGTTCCCTGATATCTATACTTGTATTATAGTTGCAAAATTAAGCATTATAATGAATCGGTCAATATTTAGCGTATGCGCCTTTTAATAAATATCTTTAATTTCGCCACGAACTATAGCAATATTACCTAATTATATTAAATTAAGTATTGAATAAGGATCTCCTCAGCATACACCGGACACACCGAGCATAGTCCTCTCCATTGACCTTTGAGTGACTTTGAGCCTTCTTATCAGGCCCATTGTGAGCGACCATGTTTCAGTGCCGTAAGTAATTACTGCACTGGTCCTAAGTTACAGATAAATCAATAAGTCACATAGCAGAGCTGCTACATCAATATGCAGGGTCACTATTCAGCCATTTATGCATATAAATTCGTTTCAATTAACAGAATACCGTCGCAAAGTAATGAATCCTGTGAAAACAGATCCCAACATAATTCCGTTGCAAATTCGTTTGATGGACTCACTTTGTCAAAATAAATTTACAAGTTAATAATTCATCATCAGCATTCAATTCAATGTTTTAGGATGATCCAAATTGAGACGGACTCGGCCCTTGTTTCAGATTTAATCTCTTTTGAAAAGTTTCCTTTTAGTATTGGTAATATTTATCAGATTTGGCGTATATTGTGGGTTTATTTGTGGATAAGTGCTTACTGTATTTACTTTAAGTTTAAGGTGTTTGCCCTCATTTACATTACTCTGCTTGTAACAATACCATCATATGTTTTACTACATACGTTCAGGATAACCTAGATTTTTTCGTTCAGGTATCAATTTCATAATTATATTAATTGGTAACAATGGTCACAAATATAAAGTAAGAGATCATTGCTTTATAACAAAAGGAATTATACCCAATTCATGGTCTTGAATTAAGGATGAATTATAGCTTATAATTTTAAGAAATTCTCCGCAGAAGCTTATCCTTTATTATACAAATCAGCAAGCACAATGATGTTTATTTTCATTATCATTTTAATCAAAAATTTATGTCAGTCGTCTGACAACCCGAACAATACTCAACGGTTCAACACACCGAATTTAACCAATACCCATCTTCGAAATTTTAGTAATCACGGTGAACAGCTGCGAATTATCGCTTTGGAGACACGGGAATCTAATACGGATAGGTATGACCTCAGAAGTTCAACTTCGAACAATCATACATTATGTTCATCAATCTAACGTAATCGGAATTTTCGTCACCTATATTCTTGAGGTTTTCCGAAACGTCAGCACTATATAAATTTTGCACTCTATTACGCCGAAGCTCTACTAAGACACAATAATCCATCAACAATCTTTCTTCCTTTTAATCACCACAGTTTATGTTACATTTACAATTCTCTGTTTGGTTTAGGGTCTTTTTCAGCACTATCTCCTTTTCTTTTCTTTTCTATTTTAGTCTGGTACTATCCTGTACGATGTGTTGTAGTATTGCCCAAAGTTTTGGTCTTGCATTTTTGCAAGATCAATGCAAGACCACAAGACTGCAAGACCATAATTTTGGGCACTAAAAGCCATCAACATATGTCATTCAAAAAAGAGTCAAGGGGGCGATAGGACATGCTCTGCGGTCGCAAACTACTTTTCTGTAAAGACTACGGGTAGTATTACACAATATCGTGGTCTTGCAGTCTTAGGGTCTTACATTGGTCCAGCAAAAAAGTGAGACCTTAACACTGTAAGACGTGGACACTGACAGTTGGGCTAATCCACAAATCCAAAGTCGCTCAGCGAGCTATGGAGCTAGCTATGCTTGGAATTTTTTTGAAGAAAGAATGAAAGAAAAACTTTTATTTGGCACAGAACAGTGACAGGACAACACAACAATAACATTATTAAAAATACTAAAGATATAAGAAAAACATGAAGTTGCTGCCGGGCATGCCCAAGAAAAAAACTTGAACTTGATGGATAAAACTTGTAACAAGATTATCCGGAGAAGAACCGCAGTGACCGACATAGCTTGTAGGATCAGTAAGCTGAAGTGGCAGAGGGCTGGCCATGTCAGTTGATACGCAGAGGACCAAGTGCTGTGGCGCAATTTGGGAGAGGCCTATGTCCAGCAGTGGACTGTGATAAGCTGAGTTGATGATGATGATGAAGACTGTAAGGTCAAGACTTTGGGCAACACTATTACAGACAAATTGAATGAAGCTACTATTTGATTAATATATTCATATAATTTCGCGTTATAAGAATGTGTTAAACCTTCTGAAAAAATAATTTGATAAACAAAATGAGAACGAGCACCTGCTTTTGACGCAAAACAATATCTGTTACGTCTCATTATGGAAATGTGTGTCGTTTAAAATAATTTTACTGCCAAGTCCCTGTTAGACTTCATTATCGTAAATATGTGACAGCCGTTCAGCTTAGCAGACTTGCCTTCGTGTTTTATTGTGGATTTAAATATTAGATGTGGATGGGGAGCTGGGGGTTTATGGGTGCAGGTTGATTATCGAATTAGCGTTAAGATGATATTCGAGAATAAAAGGTATTATGAATGGTATATTCAAGTGAAACTGATATACCAAATAATACTTGAACACAATGCGGTTACACACTTGAGCAATTTTGAGGCTGAAAAATATAGAATACAATTTTTGAATCAAAATAAAATACAGGTAAAAACTCTTTTAAAAGTCAAACAAAATACAGAAGAAACAACGAAAGCTCTCCGACCACATAATAAGTTTGCAGTGAAAGGGCCACTTAGGTTTTCAGAACAATTTTAATTTACTCAGTTAATATTACCCACAAAAGTTTTTATGAAACTTTCAACCGTCAACTAAGTTCGGTTCGAATCTTGAGAATTTTTTTGCGAGACCGCTAAAAGTTTTAATGTGCCCAAACTCACAGTTCTCTTAACCATGAAATTTGAAAAGAAAAATGACCATAAAATTTTTAGGACATTTTTTGGACATAAAAGTAAATTAATCAAAAAGTTCAATGAAAAAATGACATTGAATGTTCATGGTTGTAAAAAGATATGATGATAAATGTGTCACCATGGATTAGGTTTGTCTTATCAAAAAGAGCTTTTGACGACTTCCAAGAGATAAAACCGACACTGATGGTTGTAAAAGTTGAATTCTTTTTATTGCTTTCTGTTACTACTCTTATAAATAAATCCGATTCGAATTTCAATTCTGATCTCAAAAAATGCCAAGAACTAATAGGAAGCCTAACGCTGATGAATCGGAATGTTTTCACGAGAAAGAGTTTGAGGGAGAGAGAGACCTAAAGACAGGGCTTTGGATACGGATGTAACTGTAGAAGGGAATTGCGGTTGTTCTATCCCAGAATAAGAAGACACATTGTGATTAATATTAGCGCCATGCTTCCTCACCATCATCATTATCATTTCAGCTAAAAGAAGTTCACTGCTGGACAAAGGTCTCCCCCAAAAGGGGGGATATGCCCTATTTCTATGCCATATTTGCCACGCTTAGCAGATGGGTTGGCGATCGTAGTTGGTTGAATAAATACTCAGAGAACGCTGCTGCCCATCCTCTGGTGAACCCCTTAGTCGCCTTTTACGACACCCATGAGAATGGTGCTATTTTTTGTTATAAGAAACGCCATGCTTATGATCTGAGAATATAACAAAACTGTAGCATTTTTTTCCGATATTCCATAATCCTCTCGCAGGGCTGCTGGAGGAAAGAAATAAGCTGTGCCTTTGTGCTTTTCATTCCTAAATTAAATATAGTTTTTCAGTGTCTACATAAAGGAAATATAAATTAAATTTATTTTGCTATATGAACGACTACTTTATAAACAGCTCAGCATCTTTTTATTAAGGTTTACTGGTATTTTGATACGTTTGATCTGTTCGGTTAATATATGTTTGAATGAAGTTTCCTAGTAGCGATAAGGAGAAATGAACCGAATATAACCTTTGATGAACCAAGGAGGCTATTCATGATTACATCACAGGCATCTTCGTCGAGATAATAATAAGAAATGGTTAATCAATCTTGACCTTTTCCAAGTTAATGATTCGAAGAGTTTTTTTCTTGAAGGTTTTTCTTTAAAACTAGCTTGTAAAGGCACGCATCGACCTATCGGTATTGTACGCATCATACGGATCGCATTAAACGAATCTGTATAGCGAAGTGCATCTACCAATACGTAGTGTACGGATTGCCGACGAATTTTTATGGGCAATCGGATTTTCAGTATTGACTTTCGGATGCCGATGACGATCAACTGCATTTTTAAATACAATGCAATCCGCCCAATGCGTGCGATATCAATAGGTGGACGCGTTGCTTAAAGGTGATTGCTATTTATATTTTTTGTGTAAGTAGGGCCCTTAAACGAACGTTTATTTACTTATGTTTATTTATAACTAGCAGTGTTCTTGCGGATTTTCCCGCGGAAAAAGTTTTAACATGCCCCATATAATGTTTCCCGTCGCAGTTTTGGAAGAAGCAAAATACGAAGTATTTCTTTAGTATTATATAACTTAGAGTATTTGGGTCAAGTGTGATCACAGGAAGATTTTTTATAGAAACTTTAATACCCCTTTTTTAACCCCGTTGAGTTTAATTTTCGAAAAATAAATAACTCGTGATTCATTAATTGCTTTAAAGATTATTTATACTGAGTTTCAACTCAACTCAATCCAGCCAGTAGTTTCGGCTCTGGGTTGATGATGATTCATCAGTCACTGTCTGTTGTCTGGGTTAGTGATTTGTCAGTCAGGACATCTGTCTTTATAAGTATAGAATATATATTTTACTCCCTAAAATCATTTAAAACAGTCATGACTGATGAGCTTCTGTGTTTTTTATTTTTATGTTCAAGACTCCAGCAAATTGACTGCCTCGTTGGTCTAGTGGTCGCAAGCACGACTGCTGAGCGTGGGGTCCTGGGTTCGACTGCCGGGTCGGGCAAAGTGTTATTGGGTTTTTACATTAGAAAATTCTCAGTAGCAGCCCGGAGTATGGATTTGTGTCTGGTTAATGGCAACAGGCTCGCCCCCTATTACATGGGACTATAACATAACTGGCGAAATGTGGGTGTACTATTACACCTCTGCCTACCCCTTGGGGGGTGTGCAGTGTGCAGTGTGCATGTCCAGCAAATTGGTATAATCGTTGTCTATTGGGCAGTCATTCACGTAACTGTTTTGTATGTTTATAGATATCATGATTGCTCTGCCTTTACCCAAATTTCTAATCAGCGTAGCATATATTTTTATCTGTCATATCTGCTTAATTTTATCTTCCTCCTCAGCCGTATTAATTACAGTACACCTATTTTTACTCAATAAGGCAAGCCGTGTTTCAAGAGATGGAGTCAAGAGGTGACCGCTGCCTTGAGACCTATACCTACTTACGGCAGTGAATTATTGGTAAGTTACTTGCTCACTCACCGACAAGCTTTGCTCTAAACCCCTTTACTACTGGTACGGAATACTAAATAGCTAATAGTACGGTTTTCTTATATACATATATACTTTTGGGCAACGTGATTCAATGTGATGAAAAGATCCGTTTGTTTTATTTTTTTTATAAAAATGGAAGCTTTTTGAACATTTTTAATGAACCATACGAATTGTAGTTGAAATAACTCCACAACCAAACTACAACAACCACAATCCAAAATCAGCTTTTGCCTACATAATTTTTTTCTGCGAATTCAGATTTAGTCCCATAGTAAAAGTTGTTCATAATTAATGAGTACAATGAGCTCTTAAGGGGCATGTAGCAGCCAAGTGGCACCTCCATCAGTAAAGAAATTATTACTCGCTGAATACATCATTTATCGAAAAAAAAAGAAACTATTAACTCTGTAAATTATAGTTCGCTGTAGTTGTAGATAGAAAAAGTGCCAAAAGTGCCCGTTTTTCGCACTTTTTCTATCTACTTCAATTGTTAAAAACAAATTTTCGATAAATGATGTATTCAGCGAGTAATAATTATTTTACTGATGGGGGCGCCACTTGGCTGCTACCTGCGCCTTAAGAGGTTTTCATTTATTTCAATTACACCTTGTGTAATACAAAAACCCAATTTTTTAAACGTATGAAACCACATTACAAACGATATGAGATACAAAAACATATGGAATTTTGAGAACAGTTATTTGATGCGCTAAAATCGACTGTTTTAGAGAAACTAGAATTATAACACAACTTAGGAATTGACATGTACAGCAGACTTGATTGATTGAATTCTGACCACGACCACCTTCAAAAGTTAACTTTCCATCACGTCGTTTTCATCTTCAAAATATTCCACTCGAAATTTTCGCTGTCTGCAAACCCACAACCTTCTTTTCAGAAAATAGCACTTAAAACTCAATTCTTCAATAAATTTCTAGCCCGAGGCGACGTTATTACGAAGATAAACATACATTCTTTCACATTTTATTTTCTGAAGGCACATAAAAAGCCTTTCTTCCCTCATTTAGAAGCTTTTAGCTGTAATCCCGACGGTGTCCTGGAGTGGCTCACTAACGTCTAGGTTTTCATGTTTAATTAAAGTCTTCCCTAATTAGTTACTACTGCCATACCTAAGCAGGGAAATGCAAGGAATTCTGGGATTAATTTTGTTTTGAAAACAAATTTTAAAGTTATTTTGAGGTCGCTTTTTAGGTGAGAAATTTAATTTTCTGATAGAAATGTGGTATTCATAATAAGTATTAATAATTAATGGAGAGAAATGTGCCTTGGACCTTTTTATTAGTGGCACGAAATAAATATAACTCCAATGAGGACTAATCAATCAATAATTTTTTAGCTTTCGGTGTCATCATCATCATGTTCATCATTTCAGCCGAAAAACGTCCACTGCTGGACATAGGCCTCTCCCAAGCATCGCCACAGCGACTGGTCTTGCGCTTCCCACATCCAGCGGATTCTCGTGAGCTTCCAGGTCATCGGACAACCTTGTGGGGGGGGGGGGGCTACACACGGTGAGCCTTCCTATACGCGGTCGCCACTCTAGAACTTTTCGGCTCCATTGGCCATCCGTTCTGCGTGCTTGGGGCCCACCCACAGTCAGCTTTATTTCTCATTAAAGACAATCGTGACTTACATGAAAACAATAAACAAAAGTACTAAATAATAACTCGATGTGGGTAGAATTCAATAAGTATGTAGGTAGATTTGTTGGAAGTCAAAAGTTTAGAACAATTTGAGATGTAATAAGCTGTATGTATAAAATATATGAAAAAAAATACGCACCTATCAGGTTCGGGTAGGTATATTTTTCAATCATTATGTCATCTAGGTACATTACCAAACTTTAACGAGGAACAATATTTTTTCAAAACTAATCACATAAATTATATTATTAATCTAGAAACCAGAATCATTATTGAACTTATAAGTCATGGATATTTACATATTAATTCATGAAAGAGCAATTCAACGGCAATTTGCCCTTGTCACTAAAACGTAAGCTCATGGACATGTGCCTTCTCCCCATCTTAACATATGGTGCACAGACATGGTCATTGACCAACATCCAGAAGTTCAAACTCAAGGTCTGTCAAAGGGCCATGGAGCGCAGTATACTTGGTGTTAAATTAACAGACCGTGTTCGAAATACAATACCGCGCTCCAAAACATGTTGTTGACGTAGGTCAGAAGGTCACGCAACTGAAGTGAGACTGGGCAGAACACGTCTGCCGCATGCCAAATGAGCTGTGGGCCCGTATAGCACAGGATTGGAGCCCTGAGATAAAGTAAATTTAAAATAATAATTATAAAGTATATTCTATCTACATATCTATCTGAGACAGCGAAACGGGGTCGCGGCAGACCACGTAGGATATGGAGAGACGAGCTCGATGTCCTTCTCAATTGCAGCTGGCAGGAGGCGGCACAGAACCGCGATAGATGGAAGGAATTGAGGGAGGCCTTTGCCCACCAGTAGGACAGTACAGGAGAGCAAAAAAAAAAATTGCTACGTCAATTTATACATACAATACAAATACCAAACGTCTAAGCTACTTATTGATTCAGGTCAATTACACTTTCACATTATTTAGTATTTGGAATATTGCTTATCCTTCAAAAGAAAGTTTAAAAGCTTCAGAAATATTAACAAGTATTAAAAGAAACCGTAGAAAAAAATTCAAAGAAAAATTGCCTTCACAACAAATAAAATAACTCGTCAAACTGAATAATAAAGGATACTAAAAACAAAATACAATTTTGCAATTTTTACGATGTAACAAAGATAAAATACTTTATTAGTGACACGCTCCCCAGGGCCACCGTTTTATATTTCTACTATAATGGACGACGCTACATACCTAATTTGTATCTGTCTTGTAATACGTATGTAGAAATATATAAAATATGACACGATATTGTGTTTTATCGTTGAAGTTTCTGTTGACTGGCAAAGAAGAAAAAAATGTTTATGTTTCTTTAGGGAGCAGTTTGTTTTCAACGAAGATGATTGTAATCACATTTCGCAACATAATAAACTTAAACTAAATTGCAATTATGAATAGAGTCGAAGAACTCCGACAATCACTAAACAGTTTTTCCAAAGTTAGAAAATAGTAAGTACTGTACAAACAGATAATGAAGAAAAGTCAGCTGTTGCACCCGACCTAGCACGGCCGCGCTCGCGCTTATTAACTTTTCTTTCCTTGTTAGATAGATAGAATATTCTTTATTGTACACCAATAACATTATTAAACTTAGGACTAACATGTAAAAGAAGGGTACATTGGCGGTCTTATCGCTATATCTTCCAGACAACCTTTGGATGGACAAGGAAGACGTGAAAAATAGATGGGGGCAGTATGTGGTGCACTTTCATAAAGTTTACTAATATTTAATATAATAAATAAATAAATATTTACCTACCATAGAAAATATTACATGTAGAAATATACAAAATAAATTCTAATATA
The DNA here is from genome assembly GCA_949699075.1 of Asteroscopus sphinx. NCBI lineage: Eukaryota > Metazoa > Arthropoda > Insecta > Lepidoptera > Noctuidae > Asteroscopus > Asteroscopus sphinx. The sequence goes on from OX453006.1 coordinate 3,512,326, forward strand.
CATCCATAAATATATACCAAATATATACAATATTGTTAGGAATCGACGGAATAAAATAGCAACACTTCGCTATGAAATGTTAAGTGCTCGTTAACATGTACAAGTGTGGATAAATGGTACAAAGTTGAAAAACATGACTTTCGTATTATCTCATCATCCCCTCAGAAACCTAGTAAAGTTTCCATCACTTTACTAGGATACAAGTATAATGTTGTAGTAAATGATCAATGATTACGACTGAAGGACATGTATCCATGGTCATGAATAAATAATAATAAAATAAAATAAAAAAATAACAAATTGACACCCCACCAAAGTCGGCCATATTGATTGTCGGCGGTTGGAGCGGGGCGCGCACTTCGCTACGAGTCGTTGAACAAGACGGACGTTCTATAGCCCGACACGACTTGTCCTTTTATTTCGTAATATTGAATATTGATGTAATTACTTACTAATACCTAACCTAAAAATACAGTGCTCTCATGGTTGGCTTTGAGAGTCTTAATGTGACTATTATTGAACATACCCGCCTAGCCCCTGATAAGCAGACATTACTTTTAACTGTAAAAGTATGGTCACACCTATACATTTTTATCCTATAAACGTGCTTGTTGCTAATAATATAGACAAATGTAACAACAAATAATAATTATTGTTTTTACCAATCGACCGATATGTACATGTTTTAATTCTTATTATTACATACATTTTATTCAGTCCACTATATTTTCATTTATCTACCACAACGAGCTATCGTCGCGTTCACACAAAAAATCTAAATGAAAACATATTTTGCAATAGCAGAACCATATTATGAAGTGATTTAACTACCGCGTCAAGCTAAAAAGGAGACAGAGCACAAGACTAGAAAAGAATCATCTATCGGTGATCCCGAAAACCTAAGAAATTATTACTAGAAAGGAATTCCAAAGTATTATGACAGCAGAAGGGGCAAAGGAAATCTTTTAGTACACCGTTCTTTACCGAAAGAGCCCACGTTTATTGTATAAAATGTGTCCTTTTTATCTTTTGAAATTTATGCTAACGACTGGTGTCAGAATGAAGAATGGCTTAATGCAAAATCCAGAGGATCCGATAATTATATTCATGTTCCTGTAAACGTTTGCACAGTACAGGTTTTATTTTATGGGTAATTTTTTTACCCTTTTCATTCGATTACCTTACTGTAATTAAATATTTTGAATTTACATGTTTTTATTGTTAAATGTGTCCGCGTGGTGCCGGACGCAAAGAATTTCACCACCCTATATCTTCTCATGGGTGTCGTAAAAGGCGACTAAGGGATTCACCAGAGGATGGGCAGCAGCGTCCTCTGAGTATTTAACCAACCAATTGCTATCGCCAACCCGCCTGCCAAGCGTGGCGATTATGGCATATCTCCCCCTTTTGGGGGAGGCCCATGTCCAGTAGTGGACGTTTTTCGGCTGAAATGATTGTTAAATGTCTTATTATTCTTGGCAATAGGCTCGCCCCCTATTACATGGGACTATAACATAGCTGGCGAAATGTGGGTGACATCACCTCTGCCTACCCCTTCGGGGAAATACAGGCGTGATGTTAGGTTATGTTGTTATTCTTGCCACTTTGCTAAGTTCCAACAATACTTCGACATCCTCAGTAATGTTGTGTCCTTGTAACGTAAGAGCTACAATTAAAACGTCCCTTTTTTATTTGTAGCAAAATTTCCTATCAAATTACCATCACACAAACCATGTCTATGCAGCATGAGCCTGGCCGGGTCGCCAGCATCACTTAACGTTCTCATGCATACTCTTTCATTAGGAGAGTTTTTCATTTCAACATCATTTGGCAGAGGTCCAAATTGTTCCAGATACTCCCAATTCATCTTACTCGGCAAAATTTTGTTAAAAAACTTCTCAAGTGCTGCCCAATATTTATCATTTACTTGCAAGGCCGTTATTGCGTAGTCAATAACGCTCTTAGTTATTGAGCCAGATGTTGGCGCCAGATTGTAGTCGTATTAAGTACTAATTTATTGTATTTTAAGATTCTATTAGTTATTATAAATGAATATAATGAATGTAAGTTAATTCACACGAAGAAATCGCAACCAAATCGGGGACGTTCTCAAAAAAAGCCAGGGGCCTTACTCTCGACTTGATCGCGTGCTTTATCAATCGAATTTGAATTCGAGTTAGTGTTAAATCGTACTGCATTTTCCTAAGAATCGACATTAGCTCGATCTGGTTCAGAGCTCGAACCAGTCGGGAGTAAGGCCCTTGATTAAGAACGTTCTAAGCACAGGAATATGTATGAATATGCATCTCATTTAAGCATGAATGCATGAGATGTAACGAAGTATGTGTTTCAGGATCGTAGTGGTTGGAAATTCATAGTCTCTTCCTAGCCCAATGGGAAACAGGCGTGATAATATGCATGTATGTAAATCCACATTTATAATGCGACAAAAACTTTATAAATGATCGTCCAAAATATTTTCTCAACAAAACATTTCAGCTTGACACGGCTAATGATGTGGTAAAGAAGTATTATGGCAAAATACTCCCACAAATTAACTCCGAACTCACTTATAAACACGTGCGCATACTCCGTCAAAAAATACGCTCTTAGACAATTAAATTCACTCGACGTAACACCGAGTCATTTTATCCGGGTCCTTCTGCAATTTTTTACGTGTTATCCCGCAAAAAAAATAAACTCGAGACAAAAACAAATCATCCTTTGTGGCCCTCCTTTTGTCGCCTGTCCAAAAAAGGTTACAGAGTGGGATCTTAATTAAGAAAATGAGAGATTCTGTTAAATGTGCCTCATTTTGTTATGGTAATGTCGGGCTTTTTGATTTTTGGTACTGGAATGAAAATTATGTAGTTTACTTTTTATGTTTAAAGTTGAGTCACGATAGTATAAAAAATTTACAATACATTTTCTGTCGTATATTCTATACAGTTTTTATAAAACCTATGTATTTTTCACGCAGAGTTTTTCTGGGTTGCTCAAAAATATTTTTCTTTATAAACCAGCCCATTAATGTCCCACTGCTGGGCACCAGCCTCTTGTCAGTACGAGAAGGTTAAAGTCTTAGTCTACCACGCTGAACTAGTGCGGGTTGGCAGACTACACACTCCATTGAGAACTGTATGGAGCACTCTCTGGTGTGCAGGTTTCCTCGCGATGTTTTCCTTCACCGTTAAAGCAAGTGATAATCGAACATAAATCCGCACATGAATTCGAAAAGTCAGAGGTGCGGGGCCGGGATCAAACTCACACCCTCCTGCATGGAAGGCAAGCGTTCAACCACTAGGTTACTTGCTTATACACACATTACTTACACTGCTTACTTAATTTTATTTAGTCTTCGTATATTTTCCCTTCATGTTGAAATAGGTCACGCCAGTCCACTTCTCCCGTCTCGTTTGTCGTCCAGTCGGTCAAAGTAGGTTAGACGTCCCCAATATTTTGTATATGAGAAACAAAGTCAGATGCCAACGACCTCCAGGATTGCTTATTGTCACGCTATCACTTTTGTATGGCCTTCGGGTAACAACTTCAGCGTTTGTATTGAGATATATATTTTAGAGATCTACAGAAACACATAAAAGAATTACTTCTTTGGCAACCACATTCTTAATCCGTGGCTCAGTAAAGAGTTTATTATAAATCTATTTTGTTTAGCAAGAATTACGCATCAAAATTATTAAAAGGATGGGATATACATGAATTTGGTTCAATACCGTTGAATTTAGGTTATGTTTTATTTTTTGATTTATTAATAACTTAACGCTTATACAAAGTCCATGTGGTGCCGGACTTAAAGAATAGCACCACCCTTATCTCTTCTCATGGGTGTCGTAAAAAGGCGACTAAGGGATTCACCAGAGGATGGGCAGCAGCGTTCTCTGAGTATTTAACCAACCAACTGCGATCGCCAACCCGCCTGCCAAGCGTGGCGATTATGGCATATTAATTGGGGGAGGCCTATGTCCAGTAGTGGACGTCTTTCGGCTGTAATGATGATGATGATATGGGGTTTAAGATAACTTTATTTCTCACTTCTTTCTTACATGAGAATTAACTAATACATTAATAAAAAAATGTTGGGCATATTGCAAAAAATATACATTAGAAACAAAATATTATGAAGGTAGTCCTAACAAAAAATGCAATGTTCATTTGACACTGGCTCTAATATAAAATAAGTTCACGTTCACGATACAGAAAAACTGGATGTGGCTCGAAGTTACTGTAGGAAGTGTGAATTTTTAATGATGTGTTGTTTGAGTAGTTTTTTGAAAGTGGTGAGAGACTTAGATTCTTTTACATCTCTAGGTAAATTGTTATATAGTTTGGATCCTTCATACATAATACTTTTTTTTCCTTAGTTTGTGCGTGGTGCGTATAGATTTAAGTCATTTTCACGTCTTAATTTCATTTTGTGTTTTTTTGTATGTTTTGTGAAAGTTATGTTAGTATGTATATTTTTATTCAGTATTTTTCGTATAAGTATGCATGTATTATAAATGTATATTTGTGCGATGTTCATTAAATTGATAATATACAAAGAGTTATCTCACAAAATCCCAAATAATAAAACTTTTAGTACATACAATTTACAACAGCAACTAAACTGCAACTAGCAAACAGATAACTAGTTCTTAAATAATGGTAGACGAGTCTTGAACAACGCAACGCGCAACGTGGAGTTTGTAATAGATTTGGTAATTGTTTAGCTTGCTATTACGTACATTAGACAGGCAACTATTACTGTAGTTCTACTAATTAGGACAGACACTGACGAGATGCTTAGATGAAATGCACAGGATATAATAATCTATCTATCTATCTAATGTCCTCCCTTCCGATTTTCGGTCACGGCGGCCAATCTCAATGGAGACTAGCCATCTGCGCGGGACATATTATAGTGAACAAATGTGTGCGCAAACACAGGTGCACTTTCTATTCCCTCACTCTCATAATCCGATGAGACGGCAATTCGACACGACCGGAGAGAGATCAGGCGCAGGACCGACGGCTTTACGTGCTCTCCGAGGCACGAAGGGGTCTCGATGTGTAAGAAACGGTCACCCATCCACAGACTGACCGCGACTAGTGCAGCTTAACCTTGCAGATCGTACAATACACACGCTTGCTACTTAGCCACGAGCCCCTTATCTATCTATCTAAGCTGAGCTTGAACAACATCATTTGAATTCTGATATTATGAATCTGTATATATGTATGTATCTATTTGTGTATATAAGTATATATATCTTAATATAATTATAACATAAACATAACATAAAATAACATCACGCCTGTATTTCCCCGAAGGGGGGGGCAGAGGTGTATAGTACACCCACATTTCGCCAGTTATGTTATAAGTCCCATGTAATAGCGGGCGAGCCTATTGCCATTAACCGGGCACAAATCCAGACTCCGGGCTGCTACTGAGAATTTCCTAATGAAAAAACCCAATAACACTTTGCCCGACCCGGGAATCGAACCCAGGACCCCATGCTCAGCAGTCGCGCTTGCGACCACTGGATCAACGAGGCAGTCTAATAGTCAGTAATATAATTATTTGATTTGTAAATATTTTGTTAGATAAGTTATATAGTCAAAATTTTTGTTATTCTGTTGTACACTTGTTTTTATTCTCTACTAATATATCAACATCTCTCTATCGCTCTAAGGTTTCCTGTAAGAAAACTTATTTTTGAGTTAAGCTCGCCGATGTACATAAGCTTTCCTACTGTAACAATAATGTGTATATGTGTGTACAATAAAGTATAATAATAAGATTATTACTACTTCATTACTTTACTATTATTATTACTTTCTGTAAATTCAAATTCAAAAGATTTTATTTCCAATAAGCTTATACACGCACTTTCAAAGCGTATTGCACGGTTCCAAAATGTTGCTCCTATGGAGAAGAGCCGGCAAGAAACTCCATAGTACAAGCTGGCTGTTGGACTTAGAATGCTTCTTCTTCTTATCGTGTCCATGGTTCAAATATGGTTGGAATAAAAAGTGGCCACTTCAATGGCGTTTTCAGTGACGGCGAATAGATCATATCTTGTGCAGGTGTTCGGGCACAAGGGACACGTTAGCAAGTGCGACATGGATTGCTCTGAGTCACCGCATGACACGATCTACAGTGGCCAGTGTGGAAGTCACTCAATCGCCTTCGCACCCAGGTTGGTCGCTGTAGACTTAATATGTGTGAATGGGGGCTTAGGGACCCTAGCCTTGCACACTGTGACTTAGAATGCTAAGAGATAATTATTTGCACTTAAAAGCTTTATGACATATCCGTACTTTACTAAGGCGTATATCGTTTGATAAGGTTCAAGAGTTTCATTAAGATTGTAGTTGGTTAAAGTAATGAAAATGTGCAACATCACGTGATGGCTTTTATTCATTTTGCGTCTTATTATTAGCTGGTAGGAGTTGAACATGGATGATGGGCACTTAAAGGTGGGACCTTTTGTTTTGTACATTTGTACGTAGTACATTTAAGTTTCAAGTCTCAAATAAGTGAGGTTTCTTAAATTTGAAGCCTACTAACTCATATAATCATTTGATTATTGAATTCTTGTGACTACCTTTTTAGTGAGCAGTTGGTAAATAATCTTGGCTTTCAAGTTATATTGTTTTATTTTTAAATGTTCTTAAATACATTCTTAATAGTTAAATGTTCAATTAAACCCACTCTTATTTTCAGATTCTTATATAATATTTTTATTTCTAACCATTTGATGATCGTCGCCATTGCATAAATAATAGCTTGACTAGGATCTTTTAAATGAGATGACTCAAGTCTGTTGAGGTAACAAAATTTTTTGGGTACGCTACACTAGCACCCATTTGCTAATGTCATTACAATTATATGAAATCTATAACAAAATATTTCTAAATTTCGAAACAAAAATGACTGCTTTAAAAAAATATATCACTGAACTACATAGACAGCTCAATACAAATTATTAAAATTTAGCCAAAAGAACGTTTTCGTACCCAAGCATCCGGAGCACCGGAATCTCAAGCAAAATTGCATTTTGTTATTTTAAATTCGCCAAGTCAGTCCACAATATAGGAGAATATTCAAAGGCGAGTCTTGAACGAAATTGCCAAATCATTGCATACTGGTGCAGCGTCGAGTTTAGCACGGACACTATTGGGTTCTAGAACTGTATTTTTGGGTAGATATTTTAAAATTAGCTTCAATATTGTGTTATATTTATGTGCATTTTCAAATTTGATTTCATAATATAATAGAAAATAATGTTTTTATTTTGTAACACATGTTACTTGGAACGAATAAGTAAATGTTGTAGTTTAGCATTTAATATCATACAGGTTTTTAAGATAACCTAATGGAAAATGATTTATAGATTTTAGTAAGTATACCTATAATGAATATAATACTAGGTTCCAATGTAAACCGTAACAGCTTAAGTAACATACTTCAAATAAATACTTCAAAATAAACTGTATAACTTACTTAAATGGTAGGTAACAAATAGAGAAATGTTTCAGTGCGGTGTTCGCTAAGACAAGTAAAAGTTTCGTTCTCCTACTCAAGCGGAAATATATTATGCACTTAATATTATTATTTTCCATGGGGAAATCCTCATGGACGCACGTAGCCCGGGGAATGCGGAGCCAGTGTCGGACTCTCACCGACTAAAACCACCACGGTGTTCCTCTAACGACCCTTTGCCGGGGGCGTGGGAACCTTTTTATTCACCCAAACATCCCCGGCAGGTCCTGGCTCGCCACTAATAGGCAAGTCCCATCTCCCCGTGCAGCATCCACATTGGCCGCACCCTCCTCTTGACTATTTTGTTTTTCCTATCTTCGACCCATTGCCACCCACGCAAAAATCACGCCTTAAAATCCATTAACATTTCCTCCTTGATTTTAAATTTCCCCAGAAAAATAAAATTATTAAAAGTTGGTCGTGTTTTATGAAACACAAATAAAGTCCTCGCCCTGCTCATCAATATACATAAAGTGCTTATCTGTCATAACATAGGCTGTTTTCCTTCCCACAACAACATAAAAAACATAATTAAAAACAACACGACGAGGGAATTTTATAAACAAACCGTTTTCCCCAATTACCTTGACTATGAAACCGAAATATTTGCTTTGATGTCGCGAGTTAAGCACGGCTCAGTGATAACCCGTTGATTAAAAATTAGGAGAAAAAGGCTTTTCATCATAGCTCGGACTGTGGTTACATGATTGATTTTTGGCGCAGTAAATAGTTTGGACGAGTTTCCAAAAGTTTTAAAAAAAAGCTGAAAAATGTTGACGAAAGTAGAGAAAGATTTTACAGGACATTCGTAGAATTTGGGTCATGTAGATGATTAGTTTTCATCATGTTTTTAAATATAGTAGCTGGTATGTCAGTTGTCGTCTGTGGTTTAATGGTTCGAGTGTCGGACTGCTGAACATGAGGTCGTGGGTTCGATTCCCACATGACACAAATATTTGTGTGATGAACATAAGTGTTTGTATTGGTCTGGATGTTTCTTATGTATTAAAAAAAAACACATAAGTATTAATAATTTCTTAGGTTTTCGCGATCACTACACAGATTATTATAAACGCTGAAATTTGAATCGCTTATTTCCCGAAAAGGGGTAATTGTACTCATTATTATGAACAACTTTTACTATGGGAACAACTCTGAAATCGCGAGAAAAAAATCAGGTGGTCCCTACATTTTATCGATTTAAGTGAACACAAATGTAGGGACCAACTGATTTTTCTTTCGCGATTTCAGGGTTGGTCCCATAGTAAAAGTTGTTCATAATGATGAGTACAATGACTCCTTTTCGGGATTTAAGCGACTCAAATTTCAGCATGTATATAAAACAAAGTTTAACCGGATTAAATCGCGTATATTATTTAAATTGGTTTTCCAGACGTTTCGAAAGCTTTGCTGCATTTCGTGGTCGCAGGTAGACTAAGATGACAAGCGTCTTTACAGATATTTCAAAAAAAAAAAAATAAGTATTATATCCATTGTCTAGTTACCCATAGTACAAGCTCTGCTTAGTTTGGGACTAGATGGTGCTGTGTAAAAATGTCTCAAAATATTTATTTATTTTATGTCACCATGATTGAATGAATTGCATGTGTAGACTATTGTTTTAAAGGTAATTAAGAGTTTTATAAGTGTGGACTGCTAATAAACATTTACCGCCTTACTTATAAATGTTGTTTCAGCTATGCATTGTTATTTGTTAAACTGTTTCATTTCTTTAGTTCTAATAAAAAAAAACATTCGAACGAGAGAGCCAAAACAGTGTGTAACAATAAAAAGCAACAATGTTTATAAGTAAGGGTTTAATTTAATATTTTTGCTCAAATCAACTCCCTACACTTCGATCGAACAGAAAAAATACTAAGCTACCTAGAAATTTCGCTGGTTTAGTCACTTAAACCATGGTCAATCCCCTTAGAATACATACCTAAAATCTAAGTCAATCTTTTGACATTTGAACTTGACTGAAAGGGCACTGTGTGTCTACGTCTTAAGCGGCATGAGGAAAAATTGCCATTTAACCGAAATGAGTGTAAAAAGGGTGAGCAATATTTTGTTTGAAATATAATTTATAGGATTTATGTTTAATAAAGCGTGGGCTTATGTGTGTTGTCCATTTTAATCGCGACGTATATACCTATTTTTGGATTTTTGCCCATGTTGTGAGTTTAGGTACAGCCATAGAAATCTAAATAATAGAAGTAGCAAAGGCGTGAAAGTGTCGCTACGTGTCCCACGAGACACCTGTGCGCGAATTTTGCAGCATATCCAGCAATATCCAACGCGACAATAATAGAAATTGCTGGACAGTTTTGATTTTTTATACGCTTTTATTAGGTCGACCTGTATGTAACTATGTAATGGAATCTAAGGTAACTAATTTAACCATCTTCCTAGGGTCGTAGCGTAATGAAATTTGGCAACTGTATGTAGTTCTGATGACAATACATTAATATGGTACTGTCGAACTGATCTGATGATGGAGCCGGAAGATATGAACTGGAACTTCATGATGGAAAATCGTATCATAGTCGTGTTTGCACTTGTGAGAAAGGCCACGTAATGGACTTTGTACACGATCAGGTTTTAAGGTTATAAGCGTTTATTTTTCTAGTGTTTTTTAAACTATTAGTTTATTAAAATAATGCTCGAGAGGTTTTTAAGTACACATTTACATAAATTAGGTGTTTTTAGATACAAAATATTTAATATTTTAAAGGCTGAATGCGCATTTTTTTTTCAAAAGTTTGATAATAGATCAAGAACCACGGGTGGACAAATTGGCGCGAATGAAAATTAGATACTGTTGAGTTGTTTCCTCGCAAATAAGAGAAAAGTACTATACAAATCTCGGCCGAAATAGCAATTAGTTAATAGGAAAAAAAAAGTTAAATCACTTCGGGAGTACTAGACTTCGCCTCGTACTTATTACTTGGCCGTCAATTGCTTTATGTCAGGCCACGACAGTAATGCACTATTTCTTACACAAGATTCTCTTTTCCATCAATGCAAGAATCATCAAGTTAATATTCCCTTGTGACGTCATTCCTTTTGCCTTATAAATATAAGTCTCTCTTTTTTGTCATCGGCAGGATCTTGTCTATCTTCAAAGTTTGATAAATGATGTCCTTTATCATCGTAAGCTCTTTTTGTATTACTCGTTGTAAAAAGTTGATTAACGAGTTGATTTAGTGACGAGTATGTGAGTATAGCAACTATTTTAATAAGCGCAGCTGGATTTACAAATGTTGTTCCCACATCAAGTTGTGTTGTATAATTATTATTGTTTACGGAATTTCCAACAAAAATGTGTTTGTTTTTAACAACAACAACTTTGGCTTATAAAATAATGTTTTGCAGATTTTTTTTTATGAGATATAGACCTACTCTTGACCGCAATCTAGACAGCTTTGTCAATATGTGGTCGACGATGGAGTGAACAAACCTATTGGTTTCCGATTCACTCCTGCTTTAAAGGCGTTAGGGTTGTAAGTGCTCGGAAATACAGATAGTGAATTCCACAACTTGTGTGTGTGCATTATGAAAGAGTTCTCAAAGCACTTGGTTCTGATAGTAGGGATTTCTACCAAATGTGGATGATATCCTGCAGTGCGTCGTGTAGTCCGATGAAAGAAAGGAGATGGCGGAATAAGCTCATGGAGCTCTTGTGCACACTCTCCAAACTCATTTGATGATTTGATCTGATTTGATTTGATTTCATTTTGACTAAGGCCCATATTATAGAACAAAACTCAAGCTTTGATTACTGTTTGAAACTATTATGAGTTGAGCTTTGATTTTAGAACAATTCTCAAGCATAGATTCATTTATCACAGTTCAGCTGAGTTCAGATTTATTTTAAAACTTTACCTACTCAGTTGCAGATTCGTGCTTGAGTAGAGATTTTATCTGTAATCACGCAAATAAGGTCGAGACAGCGCTTGAGCGCAGATTTCTTCGCTATTTAAGGTAATATTGTGTTATATTGTTGATTATTTAATTTAAAATCATAATTACCGTTTTGGAATAATACAGATACTCAAGTAACGATTCTATGTTTAAATAGTGATCAGGTGATTAAAGATCAAACGCTATGACTGTTATCACAGAAATAAATAGAATGTTTGTAATCACAATTTTACTTGCTTCATGCGTGGCAACTTTCGAACAAACTCATCCTCCGAGCCTTTTCCCAATTATATTGGGGTCGGCTTCCAGTCTAGCCAGATGCGGCTGAACATCAGTATTTTACACGAAGCGACTGCCATCAGACCCCCGCAACCCAGTTACTGGGTAATACTGACATTCGGAGGTTAGACCAGTTGTCAGACTTTCAGGCTTCTGACTACCCGTAACGACTGCCATAGATATTCGTATGACAACCGGGACCGACAGCTTAACGTGCTCTCCGAGGCACGGAGGGGTCTCGATGTGTAACGAAACGGTCACCCATCCACAGACTGACCGCGGCAAGTGCAGCTTAACCTTGCAGATCGTACAATCCGCGCAGTCGTTGCTTCGCTACGAGCCCCTCCCATATTGACGTCATTAATTTTTAAAAATTAACTTTAATCAAATGTGCTTTACAGCTTTTGTTTCTGCAGTTAGAAACAGCACAATAAGGCATTTTTGCGGGTTTTTGTTACAGTATTTACAGAAAAAAGTCATAAGGCGCACTGAGAAAGGCTTCGCAATGCCCTGCACTATGGTGCAGAGTGTTGGCACGCGCGCCCTGCCCAGTTGGCCATTCTATCTATTTCTGTAACTGTTATAGTGACTTATGCATTTGCTGTAAGACCTCTCTGTATTGTTATATTATTACCTAGTTTTATTAGTAAACTCAAGCGCATATTGATGGTAGCCAACCAGCATAAACAGAGCCTGGGTTGTATGAAACATACATACTCAGTCCTCTTAAAATGGTTTTATACCCTTAATATACGGTTGACCGTACCATAGATTATCTAATTTTTTTTTATAGTATAGGATGGTGAAACGAGCTAAAGGCCCACCTGATGTTTAGCGGTTACCTTTGCCCATAACAACTGCAATACCACCTAGGCTGTTGCCTAAATGGTACCGCAAGTCGGTTCGCCAAACTGAGACATGAAGTTGGAAAGTCTCATGTGATTGTAATTTCTCCGGCACCCGTACCCTTCAGACCGAAACACAGTAATACAAGCATCACTATTTGGCGGAGAAGTAGGTACGGAGTTAGTAATTCCCCGGACGAGCTTTTTCACTAAGGAGCTCTACTACTACTAAAATATTTTAATGTACTCACCATCTAACTCATATCCTTGCCCACCCCACTGTGGTAAATCTTGAGAGTAACACTTAGGGTCGCTCCGACTGCCTATAGATATCTTAAGGCTTTTCCACAACTTCATCTTGACCACATATTTGTACACAACACTTTTAACACTATTCTGTTGCAACACGTAACTAAATCATTTTGTCACACACACTGTCACTTAGAGTCGGGAAAATCTGAAACAAAAGAAATGTAGGTTAGATCTTTCTTCAATAATATATAAGTAAGTTTAGTGCTAAAAATTTAAGCCAGTTCTTGCTGACAAAACTGGCTGATTTTTGCATACCGCTACTACAAGTCCAGTTTTATACTATTATTTTATTTTTATTTTGTAGTTCTATTGACAACATTATATTATTATGATGTTTATAACCTTTTTTTATTTTTATTTTTTGAATTAAGCAGTAATGCTTGGTCATATTTGAATAACTCACTCAGGGCATAGCATAGAACAACTTTTACTATGTGACCAAACCTCAAATCTCAAAAAAAAAACCAGCTGTTCACTACAAAGTCATCGATGTTGCTCGACAAAATCTATGGTTCAGCTGTTTTTTTTTCGCGATTTCAGGGTTGATCTCGTAGCAAAAGTTGTTTGATATTGTTGTTGTTGTTTGTTGTTTCAGGGAATACTATCTCTTCTCATGGGTGTCGTAAAAGGCGACTAAGGGATTCACTAGAGGATGGGCAGCGTTCTCTGAGTATTTAACCAACCAACTGCGATCGCCAACCCGCCTGCCAAGCCTGGCAATTATGGCATATCCCCCCAATTGGGGAAGCCTATGTCCAGCAGTGGACGTCTTTTGGCTAAAATGATGATGATGATTCCCTGAATGAGCTCTTCAAAGTAAGTATGACCACGCATTTCTGTTACACAAATCGGATACGCATTTATAATACTATAGGGAAATAAGATCTTAATTTAAAAATGAAAGTAACTAAAGTTTATAAATATCATATTATTATACATATTGTCATTAGAACTACAAAAGAAAAGAAAAAAAAAGAAATTTTAGTTGTAGTAGCAGCCCGTTTTGAATGCAAGAACTGGCTTAAAATTGACATGCATACATTTTTTACAGACGGACAACAAAGTAAGCTAAATAAAAGCTTTTATAAAAACATAGACAGCAACACTAACGATGTATGCTTGCATTGCTGTGTTTCGGTCTGAAGGGTACGGGTGCAGGTGAAATTACAATCACATGAGACTTTCCATCTTCATGTCTCAGTTTGGCGAACCGACTTGCGGTACCATTTAGGCAACAGCCTAGGTGGTATTGCAGTTGTTATGGGCAAAGGTAACCGCTTAACATCAGGTGGGCCTTTAGCTCGTTTCGCCATACTTACTATAAAAAAAAAAAAAATGTAAGAAAAGAGTGTTAGCATAAATAACACACACGATCAACACGTCCTTGGAAACAACCTTAGAATATTACAGAATGTAGGTAAGATTAGAATGTCACCTTATCAACTAGAAAATAACATCCCACGTAAGTTACAAATACCAACTCCGAGAAATATAACTATTACTAGGCAATGTAAAACAAAACGACCTTACATAACAACTGTCCCACTGCTGAGCATGGGCCTCTTCTCAGGATGAGAAGGGGTCACGCTAACCTACTGCAGGTTTGTTGACTATACACAGCATCAAGATCTTTATGGAGCACTCTCGGGTCTGTTCCTCATGATGTTTACCTTCACCGTTAAAGCAAGTGATAATCAAATTCTGATCCGCATATAAATCAAAAAAGTTAAAAGTACGGGTCGGGTTTGAACTCAGTCTGAGTTTGAACCCAACCCGTACCTCTTGACCCAACCCGTACCTCTTGCTTAAATTGTAAGCCTTAAGCGTTCAACTGCTAGGCTATCACTGCTTTTAAACACAAAACAAGCTTCACCAAACTTAAATATAATTAATAATTTCTTAGGTTTACGCGATCCCTACACATTATAATAAAACAAAGTTTAACCGGATTAAATCGCGTATATTATTTAAATTGGTTTTCCTGACGTTTCGAAAACTTTGCAACGTTCGTAGTCGCAGGAAGACTAAGATGACAAGTGTCTTTACAGATATTTCTAAAAAAAATATATTTTATTCTACCGTACAATTTTTATTAATTAAAATAGTTTCGATGCACGCAGTAATCACTCACAATGTCATTGTCTTTTACTGTGTTGCGTACTGGAAATTGCGTGAAATTGTGCGGTAGATTAAAATATATTTTTTAGAAATATCAGTAAAGACGCTTGTCATCTTACTCTTCCTAAGACCACGAACGCTGCAAATCTTTCGAATCGTTAGGAAAACCAATTTAAATAATATATGAGATTTAATCCGGTTAAAATTTGTTTTATTAAATATAATTGATTACAAAACCAATATTTCAAAGACAGTGGACTACAAATTGCATTTCGGATGGCTCACTAATAGGAATTGTTTGCCATGTCCGCCGTCACGGGTCACTACAGGCCGTCAATCAACAGACAACGATACGGTTCCTTGGATACAATGGAGCTCAAACATCTACTTTTTAATGGCGCCGACATACTTCCATGAATATAAAATGACTTTGAAAATAAATTCATAAATCAAAGCGTGATGAATGAGCATATTGGGAATAAAGGTTGTTTGTCTGAATCAAGGGCAGATGGTCTATCTACGTCAATGCGTAATTTTGTGATTAGAAATGTCAAGGGAAATTACAGTATCTTGATGGAAAATGACATAGAGATTCTGATTATCCTAATGTTATTATTTCTCAATGGCTTTGTTTTAATGTTTTTTTTTAGATGACTTGTTTTATCATAGCATTTATTACATTTTTGTTAAGGGAGCATTGTGGAGTGAAAGAAGATGTAGTGATAAAGATTGAAAAAGATAGTTTGGGCATGTAGACAGGATATTTATTTATTTTATTTATTTATTTGTTCAGTGGTATACATAACAAAAACATACGAAATATGTAAACATAAACTCATTAGAGTTTTACCGTACATCAGTATCATCGACGATGCAAACAGGTAAACAAAAATATAGTTAACAAGATAGAATATGTTCCGTATGGTGCCGGACGTAAAGAATTGCACTACCCTATATCTTCTCATGGGTGTCGTAAAAGGCGACTAAGAGATTCATCAGAGGATGGGCAGCAGCGTTCTCCGAGTATTTACCAACCAACTGCGATCACCAACCCGCCTGCCAAGCGTGGCGATTATGGCATATCCCCCCAAATATGATGCTTGGTGGAGGCCTATGTCCAGCAGTGGACGCCTTTCGGCTGAAATGAAAATTATGAATGACGAGGTAGGATATTAAATAAGTACAATGAGGGTAGATATCAGATAATATTTAGCTACATTATGAAGGAGCGAACACCGGTGACTGCGCGAGCCGTCTTTAAAAACAAAGTGGTGGAGGGTAGTATTTGTGTTGATACAGGTTGTTCCTACAAATGCAGAAAACATCTTGAGAATTTATGATACTTCTATTAATCATCATCATCATTTCAGCCGAAAGACGTCCACTGCTGGACATAGGCCTCCCCCAAGCATCGCCACAACGACCGTTCCTGTGCCTTCCGCATCCAGCGGATTCCCGCGACCTTCACCAGGTCGTCGGTCCACCTTGTGGGCGGCCTACACACGCTGCGCCTTCCAGTACGCGGTCGCCACTCCAGAACTTTACTGCTCCATCGGCCATCCGTTCTGCGAGCAATGTGCCCCACCCACTGCCACTTAAGTTTGGCAATTCTTCGGGCTATGTCGGTTACTTTCGTTCTCCTGCGAATCTCCTCATTTCTGATTCGATCACGCAGGGACACTCCGAGCATAGCCCTCTCCATTGCCCTTTGAGTGACTTTGAGCTTTCTTATGAGGCTCATTGTGAGCGACCACGTTTCAGTACCGTAAGTAATTACTGGCAACACACACTGGTCAAAGACTTTCGTCTTGAGATACTGCGGTATTTTGGACGAGAAGATATTGCGTAGCTTCCCGAACGCTGCCCAACCGAGTCGGATTCGACGATTGACCTCTTTCTCGAAGTTGGACTTACCTAGCTGGACAGTTTGTCCTGGGTATACATAATCGTCAACAACTTCGAGTGTAAATTCTCCGATGCTTACGGGAATGGGTGTTATATGGGAATTCGACATAACCTTTGTCTTGTCCATATTCATTTTAAGACCCACTCTATCAGAAGCTCTACTGAGGTCATCGAGCTTTGTACCGAGGTCCTCCATATATTAATAATGTTATTAATTGTTTTGACTAGTTATTTTAATAATGGGTATTTGTAACTTGCAAGAAAAATTGTTTTAATTTAAATTTTATGTTTTCATTTGTTATTTTATCTCTTAAAGATGTTGGAATGTTGTTTGGATGTTGTTGTTGATAGACGATAGGAGATTGTTGAAACGAGTATACGAGGTGAAAATGGATAAAAGAGTTGGAGAGGGAAAACCTTGGTAAAAGTATCGCAAATAATCGCGGACGTTCTCAAAAAAGGCCAGTTCAGAGCATTCTAAGCCGATGAGCATCATGAAGAAGTTCATGAACATTGATGAAGCGCAGGAGGTGTGTCACGATCGAAGCGGGTTAGAATATATAGTATTTGCTTACCCCAATGGGACCCAGGAGTAATAACAATATATTATATATGTATAAAATCAACTAACTTATATCACAATAAAGAAAACCGGCATGTGTTCTGTAATTATCAACCTTGAACAAATAATAGCTCTGTTGCTAAGATTAAAAACAGAGAAGTATAAGCAGGCAGCTCAAAGGATAATAATGTACAATAAGTCAGTACTAAGTAAGTAAGTTAATTATGTATTCACCAGAAACTGAGCCTATAGGTACGTCAAAATCTTATTAGGTATAGTTAGGAGGTTTTAGATATAGTTATATTTAGTAGTAATGGTTAGTAATAATGATATCACAGAAATAGATAGAATGGTTGTAATCACAATTTTACTTGAGATTCATGCGTGGCAACTTTCCGAACAAACGACGCCTAACATTTTGACGCCATTATTAAAAATAAAAATAAAACAAATGTACTTTACAGCTTTTATTTCTACAGTTAGAAACAGCACAATAAGGCATTTTTGCGGGTTTTTGTTACAGTATTTATAGAAACAAGTAATAAGGCGTGCTGAGAAAGGCTTTGAAATATCCTGCACTATGGTGCATGGTGCTGCCACGCGCGCCCTGCCCACATGGCCATTCTATCTATTTCTGTGAATGATATAATAATTTTTATAGCTAAAATAATAATATTTGAGACAAATATTTTGGCTGTATAACAAAATATAATTACAACACAAAACATAACAATAATAAAAAATAAAAATAAAAATTTCTTTATTGTGCCAAAAAATATACATAACATTGGTTGAAGCCCTAGACCTCACACTAGGATTCCCTGTGTCGTGGGGTCTAGTCTCTTTCAGTCCAGAAGACATAGTTGACAAGGTTCAGAATTAATTTAATGGTCAATGAGTTATAAATAACAAAAACAAAAAACAAAAAAAAAACAGCTAAAAATATTGGTATCTTGTGTATGTATGTTGGGGGGTTGTTGTGTGTGTTTTTTGTGTGGGGGGTGTTGTGTGTGTTGTTTGTGTGGGGGTGTTGTGTGTGTTGTTTGTGTGGAGGGTGTTGTGTGTGTTATTTGTGTGGAGTGTGTGTTGTGTGGGGGTGTGTGTGTATGTGTCCAGCCCTATTTAGGTATGACCAGGATTTCCTCAGTTTGCATATAATTCAAATTCAGTAGCCACGTCAAAACTTTAATCTTACATGGCTTTTTTAGTAGTGTAGCAATTTTCAGATTGGAATCTAATTTTCCATAGATATATGGTCCCATAAAAATGAAACATCTCCTCACATAAGTAAAAGCATGTTATTTTATTCGCTGTGAAATATATATTTCGTTCGTCATATAAACGTACAGCATATAATTGGCTGTTCATAATCCGAAACCTCCTTAATTTTTCATGTATTTATGGGTAATCATACCCAATATGCTTTACCGAGAAAAGTTCAGGCTTTCTTTTTATTTACCCTATTTCGAGTGACTTGCAGAATCGAACATCTTTGAGAATATATGGTTAGTGATGTGAGTAATATTATAATGTATTCGATAATTTGGTACAATTTTGTTTTATTTCAGAGAAAGACAGCTCTTGACATAATTTGTGTTTTCTTTTTCTCAATTTGCTTATTTAAAAAGCTTAGTTTCTCTATCATTATCATTAATATAACATAAAATCACGCCTGTATTTCCCCGAAGGGGTAGGAATAGGTGTATAGTAGGTACAACCACATTTCGCCAGTTATGTTATAAGCCCCATGTAATATGGGGCGAGCCTATTACTATTAACAGGGCACAAAACCCAATAAAACTTTACCCTATCCGGGAATCGAAACCAGGACCCCACGCTCAGCAGTCGCACTTGCGACCACTAGACCAACGAGGCAGTTATCATTATTATTGGGTTTGTCATATACTTTTAAATGGCTCCCACGGTGAAAAACCATGGTCGAAATTGGTTACCATGACTTTTTATAACTACCCAGCTAAAATATGAAACAATATAAACCATGTAACATCTGCATCAAACTCATTTTAACTTCAAACAAAAACACTTTGTTTTTGTAGCCACTTACCGCTTTCGAAAACGAGGCGCAGGAACGCAATATTTTTTCAAATCGATAACAATTTCAATTCGAGTCGATATAAAGAATCGAGTCCCTATTCTTCCGGACTTACTCAAGTTGAACAAAGTAAAGCCAAAGATCAGCCGAATGTAACAGTGCAGAATCACAGTGACGTAAGAAAATACTCCCCCACTTGCGATGTGAACACGAGAAAACTGTTCAACAACAATGATTTGTGTAGGCAAGGATGATTTAGGCATGAATTTTACTTTCTAGTATCTGTGGGATGGGCAGTTTATTCAGTTTCTTTTAGTAGTTGCAGAACTAAACAAGTCGCGGCGGGCACACCCGATAGAATCACGTAAGTAAAACCGTAAATAATGATTAATTAATTATAATTATGAAGAACTAAATATATACGATTTTTAAATTGTGAAAAGAAAAAATCGCTCTCGAGCAGGATTCGAACCTGCGACTCCTGGCTCAGTACGCCAGTGCTTTAGCCACTAAGCTACCGTGAACACTGCTCGTGGTAACGAAATTCTCATCCACTTGGTACATCTTTGGGTGACGTCAGCGATATCTTATTAAGAAACAGTGTTTCTAAGTGGATGAGAATTTACTTATGGGGCGCCACTTAGTTCTTAACAGCGTCTTTATTTTGTAAGCAGTAAAGGCGGTTTTTGTAATTCAAATGGTTCCACTGACGTGTGGTCGAGTGTACATACTACCACCGTATCTATTTCTGCCACCAAACAGTAATGCAAGCATTACTGTGGTCCAGTCGGAAGGGTACGGGTGCCGGTGAAATTACAATCACATGAGACTTTTTACCTTCATGTCGCAGGTTGGCGAAAGTGAATTGTAATGCCATTTAGGTAACTGCCTAGGAAGTACTACAAGTTTATGGAGAAAAATAACCGTAGTAGCTCGTTTCGCCATTTAATAAAAAAAAGATTTTGATGGCGTCCAAAACAATAAATGCAACAGCTCAAAATCTATATATGAAAACCCTCTACCGGCGGTAAATGTCATGTATCTGATTAAAACAGAACAAACATTGTGTCAGTGGCGGTCAAAACTAAGTTTATGATGTCAAGTTTTATGGTGGTGCTATACTGACTTGGGTGACACGTAATTGCAACAATGTATCATGGAAGTTGAGCAATCACAATAGAAAATTACAGTTAAAAGTTCATTGCACATTACATCTAGTGCTGTATCTAGTGTGATTGCAAATATCTCGTGTGTTTATTTATTTATTATATTATTTATTGTACATACCCCAAACGAAAATAAAGACAGTAGTTTACAGATACATTATTTAAGTACAATGGGCGGTCTTATCGCACAAGGCAACCTCTTCCAGACAACCTTTGGATGGACTAGAAGAACGGGAACCGGTCGTGGGTAGTTATGGTGTAAAAATAGGTACTTTTCGTACATAATATACTTAAATATAATAATATAAGTACATGGCATTTACTTAAATAAGTATAAGAAATATATATCATAAAATATACTAATAAATACAAATATATAGTGTAGTACATACATACATACATATTATCACGCCTGTTTCCCATTGGGGTAGGCAGAGACTATGGATTTCCACCTGCTACGTTCCTGACACACCTCTTACATATAGTGTAGTAGTTAGGCAATTTCAAGAAGTAGTGAAACAGATTGCCAAGTAGTGTTCCTTTACTATTTTTTGAAAAAACCGGTAGTGATTGTGCACGCCTCACATTTATTGGCAATTGGTATATCTACACGACACAAACAATAAACTATCTAGTTACCTATAAAACGTGTTATTGAAATAATTGAAAACCTCTAAAATAATCAGCTGTTCCCTACATTTTGTCGATTATGTGAACACAAATGATTTCAGGATTGGTCACATAGTAAAAGTTGTTCATACTGATGAGTACAATAACCCCTTGAGAGGTTTTCAATTATTTCAATAACACGATGTATTGTATACTCAGACCAAGAGAATAAGACAGATGGAGCGCGTATACATATACCTAACTAGTACCTGAAGCCACAAACAGGATTACCAAATGGCAGAAGAGGAGCAACTAGAGCCTTAATTTTCAAAAGTGCCTGTAATTAGGTTTATTTGAAATAAAAACATTGGAATTGAATTGACTTTATCATCCTGATCCTCCGAGCCTTTTCCCAATTATATTGGGGTCGGGCGGCTAAACATCAGTATTTTACACGGAGTGACTGCCATCAAACCCCCGCAACCCGGTTTCTCAATTGAATTGAATTGATTTGAATATCTATTATTCTGTCCACAGTGTTCGCGAGCCGCGATTGTGAGTGTCATAACTTATTATTTTTTTAGACGCACGCTCCCAATCGGCTTCAATTACTAGTTTTACACGCTTCATCTATCTTATTGTTATGGTCTGAGATTGTATGTCACACTAGTCTATTATCAACCCTCTTATACATAAAACTTTTTAACAAAAAATTTAACCGACGAAAACAGAAACTAAAAAGCGAAAAATAACTAATTATGAGTCGGCGCCAAACAAACTTTTAAGAAGCAAAGTGCGTGGAAGTTGCAAGTGGCCGAGCGGAGAACGCATTTTTGGAAAGTTATTGTTTATCGTTGAAAATTTCACGTTGTTTTTGATGTTTGGTTGTTTTTATTATTTTAATGATCTTCGTTGATTGTTTGTTTGGCGCCGACTCATAATTAGTTATTTTTCGCTTTTTAGTTTCTGTTTTCGTCGGTTAAATTTTTTGTTAAAAAGTTTTATTTTAATTTTTTTTTGTGGCTAAAATCTAACTCCAGGTCTCCATTATGTTGAAGTGTTTAGAACTACATTTATGTGTGCCAAGTTTCAACAGAATCGGTTAACAAGTAAGAATTCAGTGGGTGAACAAGCACTCATCCCCTGTTTTCCTACCCTTAGGGGTGGATTTTGATTTTGAAATTTAAATGGGACCAACTACGAGATATACCCTATCCATTAAAAAAATAATTATCAAAATCGAACCACTCTGTAAAAAGTTATGCGTGGTCATACATAAAAAAAAAAAAAAGATACGCGTCGTATTGAGAACCTCCTCCTTTTTTTCGTCGGTTAATAAAATATAATTATTCTTCATTTATTCATATTTAAACATTTATTAATTACATTTTTAAATATTTCTATATACATATAAAAAGAAAAACTTTTAAAAATATAAAAAATAGTAAGCCACCGGCATCGGGAATAAGGTACAAGCTACCGGCAGCCAGGGCCCCAGAGACAGAAACCTCCTCACAATACGTGCCATGTCGAGGAGAACCGCCTTCTGAATCTGGCCCTTGACCCAGCCACCTAACGAGAGCCTCTTAAGGTGTTGGTCGAGGCTCTTCGCCATTAGGCCATTAGCTGTGAAAACTATCGGCACAATGATCGCTGAATCCACGTCCCACATGTCGACAACCTCGTGTGCTAAGTCCAGATATCTCATTTGCATACCTGTCTCAGCTTTTACGAGATTCCCGTCATGCGGAACGGCGATATCAATAATCTTTCTTCTTTCAATTCTCTATTCTTATTCTTTGTTGTACACACATATATCAATCAACTCAGCCTATCGCAGTCCACTGCTGGACATAGGCCTCTCCCAAGTTGCGCCACAACGCTCGGTCCTCTGCCTTCCGCATCCAGTCCCCCCCAGCCACGTTCTTTAGGTCGTCGGTCCACCTGGCAGGGGGGCGCCCTACGCTGCGTTTGCCGATACGCGGTCTCCACTCAAGGACTCGTCTGCTCCAACGGCCATCGGTCCTTAGACAGACATGGCCAGCCCACTGCCACTTCAGCTTACTGATCCTACAAGCTATGTCGGTCACTCCGGTTCTTCTCCGGATAATCTCGTTACGGATTTTATCCTTCAAAGAAACTCCAAGCATAGCTCGCTCCATAGCTCGCTGAGCGACTTTAAATTTGTGGACTAGCCCAACGCTCAGTGTCCACGTCTCGGCACCGCATATATACATTTATATAACAGTAGGAAAGTCCAGTCAAGTAGTAAGTTAGTAGTATTATTATTAATATTTATGTAAAATTTAAATCATTGTCTTCGTTGAGTATCTCTAGTAATAGGTTTATTCTATTCAAACCTAAGCTGAAAATTATAATCGTCTATACAAATTAATCAAAGTAACAATTCCCAAAGACCCGAGTACTCGCTAACAAACCTACTATTTCTATTTTCTTTCACATTTCTCTAATTGTTGCCTTCCATTGAAATAAAACAATTTACATTTTCAATTGACTTTGTTTTGTTGCTTTTAAGTCAATTTAGATAATAGGTCCCGATTTGTGCCTAGATTTGTTCGACTATATTATATCGAAATAAATGAATAATATTTTAGTCTATAAATAACTGTTTGCTCAAATACAATTAATCTAAAACAGAATAAAGCCGAACTTACATTTACGAAAGTTTTGACGCGAAAATACCGTCGTGACAATCAAAATAAATTTAAAGAATTTGACTACACAATAAAATAAGTATTTTATTCACTAATAACTTAAATGAATTGTGGATTATTTATAACTATTTTCATCATTAATAACTGAGTGAATAGTGGATTATTACAATTTGTGTTGAGCTGAACGGATGGCCGATGGGGCAGTAAAGTTCTGGAGTGGCGACCGCGTACTGGAAGGCGCAGCGTGGGTAGGCCCCCCACAAGGTGGACCGACGACCTGGTGAAGGCCGCGGGAATCCGCTGGATGCGGAAGGCACAGGACTGGTCGTTGTGGCGATGCTTGGGGGAGGCCGATGTCCAGCATTGGACGTCTTTCGGCTGAAATGATGATGATGATGATGTGTTGAGCTGAGAAAGTCATTTATTGCGTCGCGTCGATGGCGCTCAATGCAATTATTTATTAATGGTTCATTGTTGTCGAATAATTTGATTTTCTACTTAACCGCTCGTAGGTATGCTAAACCACCTTTTAAAGACGACATCCATTACTAAATAAATAAATATTTTTGGGATATTTTTACACAGCACCATCTTGTCCCAAACTAAGCAGAGCTTGTACAGTCGACCGCACGTCTGTGATAACACTTTGACATTAGCGGCATCTTTATTTCGTAAGCCGTAAGGGCGATTTTCGAATTGCAGTGTTGCCACTGTCATGCAGTCGACTGTACTATGGGTACTAGACAATGGATATAATACGTATATACTTTTTTTTGTAAATACATACTTATTATACATAAACACAACAGAACCACCCAGACCAACACAAACACTTATGTTCATTACACAAATATCGGTGTCCTGTGGGAATCGAACCTATTTTTTAACTATTATGTTTTTTAAATTAGCATTTGAGCTCTCAACAGTAAAAAGTTTATTATAGAAGCGAATTAGTACTACGTAATTTAATTGTCTTATTGTAAATCTACATTATTAATTTTATAAAATCATGGATGGGTATCAATTTCAATCCAGAAAGACTCGATTTAGCACATTTAACCATAGATTAGTTAAAAACTTTTTTTTTTATTCTTAACGGGCTTGCGTTTGACCGCCACCTCACCTGATGTTAAGCGATGGTGCGGTCGACGATGGTACACGCTTGCCCAGCAAAAACCTATTCACTCGAGTCTTGAAGACCACCAGATTATATTTCTCGGGAAACACTGACGCCGGCAATGAATTCCACTCTTTGGCGGTACGCATGATAAAGCTATTAGCAAACCGGTTCGTGCGTAAGGGTGGAATATCTACCATATAACGGTGGCGCATCGCCGTGGCCAAGTGCGAGTCTGACTCACGCAATAAGGGTTCCGTACCACCCATCGACCTGATACCGCATAGATACTGATTTAATTTACGAGAGTTCATCAATACTCACTGTCATTTCTAAAATGTACCTAATGAAGTTATTTTTATGTGCACCTACCGCATGTAGTCTTGTTGTGGCAAAAAATCATTTTTCTTTCTTTCTTTCAATAGAAATCAACGCACCGTGTTTGATATATCAATATTTGCATCTCTTTCTTACGCAGGTACCACCACACATGTCTATGTTTGCCCTAATTTTAGTATTTTTTATTAAACTACATAGTATGCATTACAATGAGTCTACGTTTCACGTTGGTATGTATTACCCTTTTGAAGATAGAGCAAGTACAAAAACGTCGAAAAAGTTAAGTTTTAGTATTTGTCGTGATAGGAGTCATAGCAACATATATTTTGTGAAAATTTATGTTGGCTACCTGTTATCTTTCAAAAGATACAGCCCTGTGATAGACAGGCGGACGGACAGACAGCGTAGACAATAATTAAATAAGGTCCTATTTGGTACCCTTTGGGTACGGAACCCTGAATAGGAGATCGTAAATTAAGGGGGATGTAAAATCTAACATTATAAGTATCAGAAAGCTACCTCCGAATTTTCACCTAAAATACAACAATAGGTACCTTAAAATTTATCACACACGGTTACGTAAAGTGAACCAGGAACAGTTAACGAGTTCTAACTACGTAACTCAAGTTAGAGAGACCAAGGGTAATCAGTTAACTGGCGTCCTCTCGTTACAGGGGGTCGTGCGGTCAACCGGATTAACGTTGCTAGGCAACGGACCTCTATTGTAAGGTCTTTTTTTCTATTATTAATTTAATTATGAAGCTAGAGGGATTTCGCGATGAAAAAGCTGGAGAAGTAAATAGATTGTTGGCTGAAAACGAAATTGTAGCTATTAGTGTTGAAAATGGAGCAAGTTGGAATTGTTGAGAAATTTTAGTTGGTG
Organism: Asteroscopus sphinx; assembly: GCA_949699075.1. NCBI lineage: Eukaryota > Metazoa > Arthropoda > Insecta > Lepidoptera > Noctuidae > Asteroscopus > Asteroscopus sphinx. The sequence goes on from OX453006.1 coordinate 3,538,659, forward strand.
TTTAGTTCTTTGAGGTGTACATTAAGATGCAGTCCCACGACCTATTTTTTGACGGACCGGCAGGGCAATTGTGTAACTGCATCGCAATCAACAAAATGTCAATTTTGACGTTTGAATCCAGAAAAATTATACAATTCGAATTGCGTAACTACAAAACAATTGATTACGATGTCAGAGGGATATATAATGAAAATGAATGAATGATAAAGCTTAAAACGCATACTTGCAGCAGCTTATTTGCATAACGAAACAAGATCTAACATACAAGACGTCGTTTACATCGCAATGGATTTCCCTCCTGACGTCATTTACTTCACTATAAAGTCCCTCTATGTTTTTACACAATTCCAATGTTTGATTGCGATGTTATCAACATCGTTTAAATTTTACATCAAAATCAAACTGTCAAATGAGTTACGCAATTGCCCTGCAGCTGCCCGATTCGGAACTACACGATAACCAGTTGTCGACCGATTCGGTTTGTTATATATTTTTCTCTCGTTGCGTCAATCACTTAGACGGAACGAGATAACCAACCGAACCGTTCGACAACTGGTTATCGTGTGGTTCTGAATCGGGCAGCAGCTACGCGATTGGTTGGTTGATGGTTGGAACCCAGTCCTAAAAATTAACAAGTCCCAAACAGCACGCAACTCTGTAAAAGATAATGATATTGTGAGTGATTACTGCGTGCATCGAAACGATTTTAATTAATAATATTGTACGGTAGATTAAAATAATTTTTAGAAATATGTGTAAAGACGCTTGTCATCTTAGTCTATCTGCGACCACGAAATGCTGCAAAGCTTTCGAAACGTCAGGAAAACCAATTTAAATAATAAACGCGATTTAATCCGGTCAAAATTTGTTTTAGGTAGATAGATTGATAGATAGAATATACTTTATTGTACACCATGAAAATAGTAGTAAACAGGAACAACGTATTAATTATGTTTTATTAAATAAATATTTTTGGGACATTTTTACAGAGCACCATCTAGTCCCAAACTAAGTAGAGCTTGTATTATGGGTACTAAACAATGGATATGATACTTATATACCTTTTTTACCGGTTTTATAAATGCGAAGTATGTTTTTTCTACTGAGAAGCTTGGACACTAACACATTGTGTAGAGCTGCACTGCTTCGGAGGGTGTTTTGGACGTGAATCTAGATTTCCTCATCCTGCGTGTTCGTGTCTATTACAGTACAGCCAAGGTATTTGAATTTGGCCACCCCCTTTTAAATGACATTTATTATTTATTTATTATTTATATATGCTTTATTGTACACCATAAGAAACATTACATTTAATATGCATTTAAACTGTTGTACAAATGGCGGCCTTATCGCGATCAACATTGCCAACATGCAGGTCCTATCGTTTTCATGAGTGTTCTTAAGCCGCTTCATATGAAGAAACAATTATATACCAAATCAAATACAACAACTGCCGACAAACTGTTTTGCAGTTTGGCAGAAACACACATTTGTAACTTTATACAGATATTGAATAAATAATAAAATAAAAAATATTCATATTTTATTTATTCTTCACTATATTACCTTCTAATGAAACTTTCATCTTATTTGTCACTACTTACTACTTAGTATGTTATACTAACTGCCTCGTTGCTCTAGTGGTCGCAAGCGCGACTGCTGAGCGTGTGGGGTTCGATTCCAGGGTCGGGAAAAGTGTTATTGGGCTTTTTCATTAGGAAATTCTCAGTAGCAGCCCGGAGTATGGATTTGTGCCCAGCAAATGGCAATGGGCTCGCCCCCTATTACATGGGACTATAACATAACTGGCGAAATGTGGGTGTACCACACACCTCTGCCTACCCCTTCGGGGAAATACAGGCGTGATGTTATGTTATGTTAGTATGTTATACAGTCGACTGCATGACAGTGGTAACACTCCAGTTCGAAAACCGCCCTTACTGCTTACGAAATAAAGATGCAGTCAATGACAAAGTGTTACGACCGACGTGAGGTCAACCGTACTACAACAATTAATCTAATATATATTTACGAGATAGATTTTAGATAGAACATTCTTTATTGTGCACCATAAACATTATTAAAACTTGAGGACTAACATGTAAATTAAGGGAACATTGGCGGTCTTATCGCTAATAGCGATATCTTCCAGACAACCTTTGGATGGACCAGGAAGACGTGAAAAATAGATGTTAATAGATGTTGATGTTGTTTTTTGTGTGATGTGTAGATATGTGTGTTTATTATTATCACGATGTATTGCAATATCACGTCAAAGTTTTACTATATCTATAAACACTGTACATTCTTTAGTTTTGCACTTTTTTATTTAAACCGCATGTTATGTTGTGGCAATAAATCTTTTTTTTTCTTTCATTGAAAATATTGCTTTTCCTTTGTTTGAGACACATCTATTTCGAGGTCCATGTTACCTCTTGTTCTTAGAAAATTATTTGCGGTCAGCAATGTTTCAATAAGTAGGCAAAAGGCTTTTACGCAAAACACGGTTATTAACTCGAGTCGAGCTAAAAACGAAACTTATAATTGCCCGGTGAGACAAATTTGAAAAGTTAGACCAAGTTCTGCGAACGCATCTGTTAACTTGAAACATTAAAAGCAGATGATGGAAAGTTCGGATTGAGGTTTCGGTATAAAATTATAATATTATAAAGGTATTCAATACATTTTCTGCGAATTTTCGGCTGAAAATAAATTTCTTACCTTGGTTTTCCTCTTATTCTGTTTTAGTATTTACTTTTTTAAGGAAAATATTAGATACTTAATTAATAACTGTTAACGTTTACGTATGTCTATCTAAAACTGTATTCGATTGAATTGACTGACTTGCTTAATTAAATAACATACATAACATAACCAGCCCATTACTGTCCCACTGCTGGGCATGGGCCTCTTCTCAGTACGAGAAGGTTAAGGCCTTAGTCCACCACGCTGGCCTAGTGCGGGTTGGCGGACTACACACACCATCGAGAACTGTATGGAGCACTCTCAGGTGTGCAGGTTCCCTTACGATGTTTTCCTTCACCGTTAAAGTTAGTGATAATCGAATATAAATCCGCACATGAATTCGAAAAGTCAGAGGTGCGGGCCGGGATCGAACTCACACCCCCCTGCATGGAAGGCAAGCGTCAACCACTAGGCTAACACTGCTTAATTATAAACTTAAATTAAATGTTTAATAATAAAAAAGTACTAAAACATCGCTAATAAAATAAATAACTTGCTTAGCAGTACCAGCTACATGTATCGGCTTAATAATAGTCATTAAAAAAATTCAGCTATCTCTAATTTTATAATTAGCGCTTCACTATGGTTCTAATAAAAGAAATTGATAGAATAGAAAAGTGGGCAGGGCGCGCGTACCATCACTCTGCACCATAGTGCAGGGCATTTCAAAGCCTTTCTCAGTACGCCTTATGGCTTGTTTCTGTAAATACTGTAACAAAAATCCGCAAAAATGCATTATTGTGCTGTTTCTAACTGCAGAAACAAAATATGTAAAATACATTTGATTAAAGTTAATTTTTAAAAATTAATGACAGCTTTCAGATTAAGATCAGGACACATGCCGTTGATTAAATTTGCCTTTTTGATGAAGAAATCTCTTTCGCCTGATTGTAATGTGTGTAATAAACCCGAAGATGTCCAACACATGCTAATGGATTGTATTCGGAATGCTTTGGAAAGGCACCATTTATGTAAAAGATTAAAATTAAATTCGTTACATGTAGGTGTTTTCCAAAGTATATTGGCTAACCCTACAGGTGTTGCGGCTAAGTTAAATTTATGCTAAATAGTCTTAAGAAGTTAAGGTTGTAATTAGTTAATGATACAATGGGACTGTTATAATCATTAAAAGGTTGGAAGTCCATAAAAAAAAATAAAGAGAAAAAAAATAAAAAAAATTACGTCTTTATGGTAGGCGTAGTTTGTTCGAAAGTTGCCATGCATGAATCGCTAGTAAAATTGTGATTACATACATTCTATCACTCTATTTCTGTGGTTTTTGTCTCTATATCTTTAGATCCATCCAGTTCGTAACACAGCTTCTAGTGAAATTTTACGATCTATACCTTTTTTTTTTTGCCGTGGGGAAATCCTCATGGACGCACTCCGCCCGGGGTAGGCGGAGCCAGTGTCGGACTCTTACCGACTAAAACCACCACGGTATTCCTTCAACTGCCTTAGCCGGGGGCGTGGGAACCCGTGAGTATTCACACAACCACCCCCGACAGGTCCTTGCCCGCCACAAGCAGGCGAGCCCCTTCTCCCCGTGCGGCCTAACGTCGGCCACACCCTTCTAGGTGGCGCACACGGAACACTGCACGCCACCTCACCTCATGGGCCTTTACCAGCTGCACCAACTACGCCGGCTGTGCCAGCTACGCCAGCTGCTGGTCGGGCAGCAGACTACCCCGAGTCTGCTGCTCGCAGGCCCTACCTCCCGTAATTTTTTATAGAGGTTTTCTTCCTCGCGGTCCGGGCGGTGAAGCCAAGACCCTCGGTCCCAAGAGGTGCGAGAACACTACTCAGCGGGCACTCCTGGGGTTACGAGATCGACGGGGGCAGGGAAAGACAGTCCCTCCGCTGCCTGCCCAGTGGCAGGGTGAGTGCACACCGGGCCCGCCCCTGCTCCTCCACTGTGCCCTCTGCTGATATCAGAGGGACACGTGGAGCAACTCCCTACTGGCCCAGAACGGGCCCCTCCCGCGCCAGAATATTCGTCACAGGTAATAAAATCCCCCGAAGGTTAATCCCTCGGCAGGATTTTAGTGCCCGTGCCCAGGATGCACCGGCCAAACAACTGCCGACCCCTCCAGACGTGTCCAGAAGGACAAGCAGCCGTCAGGCACACGTGGAGGTTTTCTGGCCAGCACCCCTTACGATCTATACCTCAATTACTTAGAATCTCAAGTCCTAACTATAACTTACATTTATATTCGCACCATCTTTCTTTTAAAGTAGAGCAAGTTTTATAAATTCATCCAGAAGCTAGTTTTGACAGAGACAACAATTGAATAAAATTTTGTTACCAGTCATATAACATATCATATACAACATCTTCAATAAAGAATATACCACAACAATTAACGTTGGGTTTGATGACAGATAAAACGGTATTAGTACCGGCAGGGACGTTTACTGAAAATTTAATGATTTCACGCTAATCGGCCGACACTGTCAGCCAACGATAAAGACCGGTATAAATGTACCCACATGCTGGACAAGGATGATAATGAAATTGTCGACATAGAAGAGACTCGTTTGGAATTTAGAGACAGTTTAAAAGTTAATATGCACTTTACTACAGAAGGTTATGTTAATATGCAGCTGAGATGAGAATGTTAAGAGGAATGTGTGGTGTAACGAGAATGGATAGGATAAGGAATGAATATGTAAGAGGGAGTCTGAAAGTAGCGCCAGTGACAGAGAAGTTAAGTAGCAATAGACTGTCATGGTATGGACATGTGATGAGGAGGAATGAGGAGCATGTTACGAGGAAAGTTTTAAGTATGAATGTTGATGTCTATAAGAAAAGAGGGAGACCGAAGAAAATATTGATGGATTGTGTGAAAGATGATATGGATAGAAAGAAAGTGAACACGGAGATGACGGCTGATAGAGATGTATGGAAGAAAAAAACATGCTGCGCCGACCCCAAATAAATTGGGATAAGGGCAGGAGAATGATGACTACAGAAGGTTATGTAGTACTTGAAAACAAAATGATGCATGTAATTAACATAATTGTTACAGACGAAACTTTTCATATAAGAAGTGCTTAGGAGATAAGTAATTGTTAAGTAGTACAATTAAAGAGAAAGACATTACGGAACGAATACCAGAAATGAGCAAAAAAATTCAAGTCCACAAATCATCCGCCGAGAACTTCATATTTTGTATCCGCCGAGAAATTCTCAAGGGGTTTAAAAATATTGGAAAGATGAGAACAAAATTAGCAATTTAGTTTTACAAATTTACAAGGCTAAAAATACTACACTAACAAAGCTTTTATTTATGTCAAAAGCATTAGTTTTTTTTTAATTTTGCTATTTAACACAGACACGGAAATTATAATTTGAAATCCCTTCGAACACTTTTCCTAAAACAAACGAAACATGAAGCTGCCGAAAATTATAAACCTTTTCGAAACTTTACATCTCCGTGAAATTTTCAGGATAATTAAAATTATTATAATGTGTCGTTTATTCTGAAAGGAAGGACCCTCATACATTAGGAGGATTAACGCTCTTGTTTTAATGAGGTAAACACACTCAACTGTACAATTACTTGTTAATTTGTTTATATTTTGGTGGCTATCATTCATGATGTTATACCTGTCTCATAGAATTAAAATGTAGATTAGTAAGCAGACTAGGCTCAACTGATGCCATTGTTTTACTTGTCATGGTTACGTCAGCACTTGGCTGAATTGATTCATGCGTATCATCCAACACAAAAGCAGTACTATCAAACCAATATGAATTCTAACAAAGAGCATATTTATAACCTAATATACTTGTGAGCGAGGACGTTTCAAATCCTGGAAAACGGATTCAAATTGCTAGTAAAGTAGAAATTAGCTTTGAATATTCCATCCACCTAAACAAGAATGGACTCAAAATTTTAAGAGGTAAGGTTGAAAATGCAATGAACAATATTAATTCTGGATTCGTTAATTATAACAAATCGTTTGAGATCAAACTTAGTGATTCATACGTTGGACTAGAGCCAGTACAAAATGTGATTCAAAATTACCTAAAGTTTAACTTGTTACAGAGTATTAATTCAAGTTTTTGTTTGATTAAATTGTTTGAAGGATTTACGAATTAATTTTCTGGAATCCAAATTATAACATGATTTTCAAGTAAAAGTGTTTTGATCGATTTGATAAAATATTCTAGACAAACTAGATTTGCTTACGAAAATCTGTTGCTGTTTCGCTTGATGAGTCACTCAGACTCATGACTCAAATTAACAATCACTTCATCATTTTCTTTTTATCCACCAACTTGCTCATTTACTTAGAAGCATGTAATAAGCTTAAGATTTATTATAAGTACCTTTTCTAATCTAATTGCAAAATGAGTAACGAGTCTTGTTAACTCCCATTTAAATATAGCTCGTGTTAGTTAAAACGCGTCGTATAAACCACTCCACAGAAAATCAACGGCCCTGGATGAGGCCACTGGACGTTTAAAACAAAGCCGAATGGATATATGGGTGACGACCTCAATTTACGACGATGAAATTCTGAATGACTAACCTAACCTGCGTTGCGGTGTTGAAAATAAATGTCAATCTCGAACAAAATATAATATGTTGCGTAAATGACAGGTGTCAATTTGAAGTCATTCAATACATTTTGATAGATAGAGTATTCTTAATTGAACAGTATACCAACATGAAAAAAAGCTATACTAAAATTCAAACTAATGTTTTTTTTCTTTAGTTACAGCAAAATTGGCAGTCTTATTCTTAAAATCTACAGTAACTGGTCTTTTGGTTAATGGTTAATGTGTTGTGTTTTTGAAAAAGCTTTAAATCAAGCTACGCAGCTTCATAATGATTCTGATAGCTTCTAAGCTAATTTCTAACTCGAGATGAAACATTACTTTCGTTTGTTATTGTTTAGACATCAGACACGTATCAATGGACTAAAAACGCGAGAGACCTCTTGTAAAAACCACTCTGTCTTTATCAAAAACATCATCAGTAGATTATTATAATGCAACAGTAGAAGCATTGAAAGAAATATTCTCACATAATTACAACCACTAAACGTTGACACTAAACATACCCCATAATCTAAAACATGACTACCGTTGTGTTACATTTCAAAATCCGTCAATTTGAGTTGAGGATAATGTAACAACTCACTTAACGAAATGATCAGATTATGTTTCATTGACAGCACAGCGAATGATTCATGTTCAGCTGGCTCCTGGCCAAACGGTGCGCTTAAATAGACGAGACTGTACTAGATTAGGTTTTATTGGGTAGGGAAAGTAAGTACTGGTGTAAATGCTGCAGAGGGTATAGTCATATGCTCACAATTTGCTAAGTAAAACAGCGACAGGGTGTGGTTGTGGGACTGACCCCCAATCGATGAGTCACCTCTTATACTGCCCTCTGTGTCCCGGAACTTGTAGCCTGGGCGACCTTTGCGCTGCCACTGATAACGCCGAAGAAGTGGCAATGTTTTGGGCTTGCCAAATCTGACCCAAGAGATTACTTATATACTATACCATCAACACGAAGAAGAAGACAGTTTTCTGATGGACAAAAGCTTATCCAAACTCAAATTTCAAATATGGATGAATAAAAAAAGCGAACGGAATCTCGCTAAACAATAAGTTAAACACCCAATAGTAAGGGGCAAGTTCACCCAGAAGATAACAGATGTTTATGTAAAAACCAGATGTTTAACCCGAACTTTGGTGTTCACCAACGATAACCAACCGTTATATCACAGTAATCAATCGATTTTTCTAATCGAAGTCGGGGACGTCGTTTAAGTAGTAACCGGGTATTTAAACATGACATTTTTGACGTTTGATGGTTGAAATTGTTGAGGTTATTCATTGATATTCTGTATTTGATTGTTTTTCGTAATTTTAGAAGAGTCTATGCTGCATAAAATATTAATATTAGGATTATTACTCTCCAATATAACAAAACAATTGCATTTTATCATATTCGTAAAATTTACAATAAAAACCGGATAAAATAAGGGCCGGAACACGTTGCCGTTTTTCTAGCGTGCATTTTTCGTTTACGAACATAAACAAAGAAACATATTGATATTGCTTATGCTTTGAGAAAACTTATGAAAGATATGTAAACATAACTGTTTATGTCGTATTGAGGTAGTACGTAATATTTTTTTTGTATAATTTTTTGTATAATTAATAAAAATAAAAATGAATGCGGCTGATAAACGATGCTCGCACGAAACCTGCACAATGTTACCGCTACTTTTGGGTAAGCACAACTTCCAGAATTTTATCATGTTTCAAGAAACGCGCCCGCCCGATACACTTCGAGTTTGTAAGCGGCCTAATATTCAAACATCCAAATGGCGTATTTAATTGGTTGCTATGGCAACCAAGACCGCTTATCCTGCCAAATTAAAAAGATATGTCAAAAGTATAGAGTAGCATTATACTAAGATTTTTAATTTTGGAAGAGTTACCTGATATGCAACCGGTTTATGTTGTCGTTCTTTTCATAGTGTTGTTGCCATTTAGTTACCATTTTGATTAATCGTGTTACATCATTCGTTCTTTCATTCCCAGAACGCTCGGTTTCAGAATCAATGATCGGATAGGAGTCGTGAACACGAAAATTCCCGCGTCCCGGTTAAACATCTGTTGTTGAATAACAGGTTGATTTTGCAAACAGTGGTTATTTCAATGTCCGCGAACTCGGCCCTAAGTCGGCTAACTTGAAAGTACGGGCTGGCACGCACATATTCACACACATAGTAAGTCTAAAAGCTGCGATTACGCAACCAATCTCGTATGACGGAAAGTGTTGTTGTAGTGGCACAAATAAATAACAATAGGCCGTCTGGTATGTTAAAATACTGTTGAAATTAAAGTGGGTTTAAGGAAAAATAAGTGATTCAATTTTTCTTAGTGAGCTTCCGTCCACCTTTTTTATTCGTCCGTGATTTCAAATAGATATATTAACACGCAGGGTTCCAAATGGATCCTATGGAGAAGAGCCGGCAAGAAACTCTATGGATACTCATTTTAAATTGTTGATACAATGTTTGCATTTAAGTAATGTAGAATAATGTCAAAAATTAGCAAATAAGGTTAATAATGCCTTTAAAAAAGTTTTTTTAAAGCTGCCATAGTACAGACTATGTAGAAGTTGAGCAGTCCCGACAAACAGCTTCTGTTCACTAACATGACGCGAAATTCAGCATCTCTTAGTTCATCCATATCATAGGACATATCCGTACTTTGCAGCTTTAGACTGAGAATGTTTACCGAGTCTTTCCTCAAGCTTGCATTATTCAGCATAATGCTATCCTGTGCCAATATGACTCACCAGTGAAGACAGCTGCATCTGATAACCTTGCCAAAATATCTCAATAACCTGGGTGGGCAGTTGAATTGGCAACTATATAATGTTGTGTCGGGGCATCTACGAGTGGTGATTATGTAATACTTTAAGAGCTTCTAACATCACCCATGGCACAGCGGTGACACTCCGTGTACGTGTGAGCTCGCTCGCCGGTGACCTTGAGAAGGCACGTGAATGCAATTCTCACCGCTGTGCCTAGGCTGGGCAGCCGAGAGACTGCCCGTTCCACACGCCGCGCACCGCTCTCGGCCCCCGCGCTCGCCCTGACCCGCACACATAGCCGCAAGCAATTCTACGAGCATAAATGCTTAAGTGTCGCTTCTTGTCGTTAGTATATATTCTATGCCCATGGAGAGAATGGTATAAAGGACAGTCTCTGGAGATCAGTAAAATCCCGCTTGTTTAAGTAATATAGTACAAAAACATTCAAAATCACACCACGTGCAGTAGTAACGCGGCACGTTAATGGTCATATTATGCATAAGTAGTGTTGCTAGCGCGCATAGTATGATACGTGTATCTAGTCTAAATGAAGCTCTTGTTGCAGAAAATTCTGCTTTTTATTTTCTAGAAATAGAAGTTTTTAGACTTTCGCGAATTTCACTCATATTGAACTATATTTACGCGACTTTTCGCGCACAATTAAATCGAAACACAACAAACATTTTGACTAACCTCGACGTTTCGGTCACAACGGCCAATGCAACTTGGCCGAAACGTCGAGGTTTGTCAAAATGTTTGTTGTGTTTTCTAGAAATAGTACTGAAATTGAACGATAGAGATTTCTAAAAGTTACGTGCATAGTGTATGCAGAAAAACTACTATTGAAGAAGCAAAAATATGAAGAAATACTTCTTTACTGATTAAACATTTCCGATTAGAAATGTAGAACAGAAACGGAAGAATTTTTAGTTTCAGTAGTAGCATCTTCAATGTGAGCTCTTGGCTAAGTAGCAACCACGCGGATTATATAATCTGCGAGGTAAAGCTACACGTGCCGAGGTCAGTCCGTGGATGGGATATTGTATGGTAGATTAAAATATTTTTTTTGTAATATCTCTAAAGACGCTTGTCATCTTAGTCTTCCTGCGACCATGGACGCTGAAAAGCTTTCGAAACGTCAGGAAAACCAATTTAAATTATATAAGCGATATAATCCGGTTAAACTTGATTTATTGTAATATTATTTCACCTTTCTGTTACACGCTGTATAAGCTGACCGTTCTCCCATGATTGAAAGGTAAACTGCACCAATTTACGACGCCATTAACACTTCTGCTGACCTCACAAACCAAGTCAACCGTAACAATAACAAAGCACAAAACCATAACCACACCTAACAACCATAACTCACTTTTTATCAATTTTATTACATCATATAAAACGATTTAGCCTACAGATTCCCTTCTGTAAACAATCGATTAAAATAAATCATTCGCTGTCTCCCTCGGCATTCTTCTGACAATGTGCGGTCGCGTTGAAAAATATTTTGATTACGAAAATTCTGCAACGATTTACAGACTTTGCGGAATTTCTTCATTTAATAGACCCTTTTGATGAAAAATCTGTTCGATAGTTCTTTTTGGGATTTTTTCATGGAACTTTCGTTTTATGGTTGAGTAGTTTCAGTCTGCATGTTCGCTTGTGTTTGTAGATTCTTTTACCACTTTGCCGGCTTGATCAATATGTATACCCATGCTAAATTACAGCTTTCTACGTACAGCGTACTAAGAGTCTCTGAGTTAAGTTGCGGACAGACAGACAGACAGAGATGACGAAACTATAAGGGTACAACCCTAAAAACAAATGGGAACGTGAACATATATTTTTAATTATTTTTATTATTCTCAAAAGTTTTCTGCATTTGTAGGAACAACCTGTATCAACACAAATACTACCCTCCACCAGTTTTTAAAGACGGCTCGCGCAGTCAGCGGTGTTCGCTCCTTCATAATGTAGCTAAATATTATCTGGTATCTACCCACATTGTACTAATTTAATATCCTACCTTGTTAACTACATTTTTGTTTACCTGTTTGCATAATCGATGATACTGATGTACGGTAAAACTCTAATGAGTTTATATTTACATCTTTAGAATGTTTTTGTTATGTATACCACTGAACAAATAAATAAATAAAATAAATAAATAATTGAAAATATAGTATATTTAACAAGACGAACGTATTTGAATAGTGTGTGTTGTCAGCACAGACATTTTTGCGAAAATACCCCCTTACTGAACCTTCGAGAACCGAAAGGATGTGGGAGTTGTAGGGTGGGGAGAACACAATAGAATGAAAGGGACTCGAACGGACCATAATTATTAGCTGGAAAGAAATGGACTAGAATGGAAAGAACTTGACTGAATAAGTCTGGAACTGTACCCATAAATCATTTCCCCGGGATGCACCGAGTTTCATTATGTCACCGTTTTTTTGGCTGGTTGCCGTTGTAGATCCTGGCTTACAGGAGAGTTGCAGTATTTGAGAAAGTGTGGCGGGCTTGGAATGGACTGGGCTAGGATAGAATGGACTGGGAAACAACTGAAATTAACTGGACTATAATGGACTGGAATGGATTGGCATAGACTGTAATGGACTAAAATATTCTGGAGTGGAATAGTATGAACTCTCCAGTCCGCTCCATTCCAGACCATTTCAGCCCATTCCATTACACTCCAGTCCAGTCCATACAGTTCATTTTATTAATTATTTTATTTTATTTATTTATTTGTACCAACTTAAATCTATCATCACAGGCTAGCCCATTTTGATGCATTCCATTGCAATCCATTCCAGTTGAATCCATTCCAGTTCATTTAGTCCATACCAGGCTATTCTGGTGCATTCCAGTCCACTCCAGTCTATTTCAGTCCAGCTAATTCCAGTCCGTATTTTCGCACTTGAGTGGAGTCGAGCTACAGTTCTTGGAACCTGCGTGCATTCGATCTTCCGTGGTTCGCGCTACGGTTTTGTCGCACCAGCGTTATTCGCACTTTGTACTGTCGCGCTTCCGTAGTGCATTCCATGCCTATTTTTTTTATTTCTTTTATTGCGTCTATATTTTTTGCTATGTCTGTAGTTACCAGTAATTACTTACGACATTGAAACGTGATCGCTCACAACGGGATTGATAAGAAGGCTCAAAGTCGCCCAAAGGGCAATGGAGAGGGCTATGCTCGGAGTGTCCCTGCATGATGGAATCAGAAATTAGGAAATTTGCAGGAAAACGAAGGTAACCGACATAGCCCTAAAATTTGCCAAACTTAAGTGGCAGTGGGCCTGGCATATTGCTCGCAGAACGGTAGGCCGACGGAGCCAAACATTTCTGGAGTGACGACCGTATACAGGAAGGCACAGCGTGGGTAGGTCTTCCAAAAGGTAAACCGACGACCTGGTGAAAGTTGCGGGAATCAGCTGGATGCGGGAAGAGCAGGACCGGTCGTTGTGGTGAAGGTGAGATGCTTATGGGCCTATGTCCAACAGTGGACGTCTTTCGGCTGAAATGATGATGATGATGATATAGCTTTTACAAGAATAGAGCTCAACCGTTAGCGAAAAGTTTTAAACAGGAAAAGCTATTTAGTTCGCCATAACGCAAAATATATGTATGTACTGGGACTTTTTATGTTTTTCCATCTTATGTATGTACCTACATTGAACGCAAAACGATTGGTATGATTTATAAAAATTATGCAATAATGTTGCCAGTTAAACTGGTGTTTTATTGATTTGAGATGACATTCTCGTTCGTTTGAAATTACACTATATGTTTTTACCTGAACATGAGAAGTTAATATTATCTCAGAGAAACTACAAAACTCTCACAAATAACAATGAAATGAAACTCGATACTTCTCTCCTATTCAGATAATATCAGGAAGAACAAAATAGCGATGTTATCAATAATTAAGATCGACCCCTCTAACATAACCCTCTCATCGCTAATATTATGTTACTATTCGAATTACAATAAGACTAGGGAATCAATATGTCCATGATCATAGTATCAAATTACTATTAATGCTCCTTGATGTTTTATTCGGAATAGAGTAATCGAGAAGTCGACATTGATAAAATAAGATATCGAGTAGTTCATAATAATCATGTACAGTCAACAAATCGGAATCATGACCCACTCAGCCGAGAATTCGTATGATATTGTAAAACAGATTTTTTTTTTCTTATCAGCATCATGCTGCACTTAGGACATTTTGAATATTAAGGAAACTGCGTTAATACGGGTCAAAGGTCTATGCAATTTTGAGCTTTGTTATTAAATGCAATAGATTAATAATTGGATAAAAAGTTACGTTTTTGATAAAGCTAGAATTATGTTTTGAATTTCGAATTAACTGTCGTTCCGCATAGTTTACCTATAAAAAAGAAGTTTTTTTATTTTTTATTCCAAAACCTATACGAACTCTTTTAATTCTAAAAGAATATCAATCAAATTAGAAGAAACTAACTATCACTGTACAATAAAATTGATGACAAGTTTGTAGCCAGGGAAATATCTTTGAGCAAAACTCAACCTAATTGTATTAGAATGTTTGTAGAAAATTAAGCTTATGGTGGGTCATGATTCGGTTTGGTTGACTGTACATTTGACTAATTTAATAATTAATTCATCAAATCAGCTTGTTATTACGGTACGGTGTTTGTGTTATTACAGTACACTGTTTTGGGAGAACCTGCATTGCGCTTGTTTAATATAGGTACGTACTTATGTTTTGCAATTGTTAAAAGAATCGGCATGAAATATCCTACTAATAATAATAATGCTAATAGGAATTGCATGAAATTTACAATCCTTTTGCAATGTGAATTAATTGATGATGAGTATTATTTATTAGTGCCGGACTTAAAGAATAGCACCACCCTTATCTCTTCTCATGGGTGTCGTAAAAGGCGACTAAGGGATTCACCAGAGGATGGGCAGCAGCTTTCTCTGAGTATTTAACCAACCAACTGCGATCGCCAACCCGCCTGCCAAGCGTGGCGATTATGGCATATCCCCCCTTAATTTGAGGAGGCCTATGTCCAGTAGTGGACGTCTTTGGGCTGAAATGATGATGATGATGATGATGAGTATTATTTCAAAAAAAAAATGTAATAATCTGTTATAGCCATTTACTTTTTAACCGACTTCAAAAAAAGGAGGAGGTTATGTATTCCGCGGGTTTTTTTTTTTTTTTTTCATTTATGTACACCGATTACTCCGAGATTTGTGGGCCGATTTACGTGGTTGTTTTTTTATTTGGTAAAGAAAGCCCGCGCGGTGGTCCCATATAAATTGTATTGACTTAGGTTGAGTAGTTTTTTAACTAGCTTCAATAAATCAGTTTATTTTAGCTTCGCCTATCTAGATGATCTGCTTATTGGTTCGTTGTTCTGAGAATTCTTGGCCGATATGCATGTTTTTTTTCACGATAGTGATTGGACGTTTGGAAGAACATGAGCGAGACCTTTGCCCAGCAGTGGGATAGCAAAGGTTAATAAAAAACATATTCTCAAATTGGTTATATAAACATTTATGAATCAACCCTAAACTAAAAAGTATGAAATAAAAACTTTTTAACAAAAAATAAAACCGACTTCAAAAACCTTAACTAAAAAGTAAAAAATAATCATTGTATGTATTTTAAAATCTTAACATAAACAACATTTTGAAGGCGGCGCGTGATTTTCATGTTGTACGTTCACATAAACTGTTACTGTTAACCGACTTCAAAAAAAGGAGGAGGTTATGTATTCCGCGGGTTTTTTTACTATAGATATTGCGCTTGACTGTACATTACATGACGCAAAGGGGCAACCACGCGCCGCCTCAAAAATGTTGTTTATGATAAGATTTTAAAATACATACAATGACTATTTTTTACTTTTTAGTTAAGGTTTTTGAAGTCGGTTTTATTTTTTGTTATATTTTATTGATAGGCCGACCCATAGCAAGTTACTACTTACGTCTACTGACTGACGTTAACGAGTTGAAGTAAATAAACAATAAATAGATAGGTACAATTTATAGACTGCCTCTTTGGTCTAGTGGTCGCAAGCGCGACTGCTGTGCGTGGGGTCCTGGGTTCGATTCCCGGGTCGGGCAAAGTGTTATTGGGTTTTTTCAATAGGAAATTCTCAGTAGCAGCCCGGAGTCTGGATTTGTGCCCGGTCAATGGCAATAGGCTCGTCCCCTATTACATGGGACTATAACATAACTGGTGAAATGTGGGTGTACTATTACACCTCTGCCTACCCCTTCGGGGAAATACAGGCGTGATGTTATGTTATGTTATGTTACAATTTATAGTCGTACGAATACTGAACACGAGACGAGACTTTGAAATAAAAACACAAAATACAAGCTGTTGATCTATAACCGTGCCATATTTATAGAGCAAATGATATAAAATGTGCTCGATCTTCTAAAAATACTCTATGGTTCATTAATAACCAAATTTCCACTTAGAAACATTAGCGAGGGTTTGAGATAAATCCCGAACGACTCTGAAGCGGCATTTTAAAAAGGCGGAATAATATGCCTATTTATTTTAGTGGTTTCGCTCGCATCGTTTTAGTTACGCGCGCGACACACGGGGAATATGTTTGTTTTAAAATAGGTAATGAAAACAAAAAAGCTTGTAAAAATTTAATTTTTCATTATTGATTTTCTATTGATTCCTGTTCAGTATCAGTGGTATAGTAAACTCCTTAAATATGGCACGGATACAGATCAACATCTTGTATAATAAAATGATGAAAAAATCAACCTAACCCTAAATGTGCCCACATTATTATCATAATAATATAAAACAAACAATTCACGATTAATTTATTCAATTTTATAACCCCAGTCACCAGTGACAGTTTACCTTTATCAGTCACCACGCCACGTCACCATCTGTTTTCGTCACATCAGACGCGTTTACATTATTATAATTTATAATTACTTACGAAAGGCGCCCTCCCACGGAGTTTACGGGTATTTGTGGATGCGTCGATAATTCGGTTAGGGGCTGGATATAGATTTTGGTTTGATTTTAGTTTGTGTTACGGATTTTATAGGTATTAACTTTTGATCATAACTTTAGAGTAGTTCAGAAACTTTATTATTTAACTATTTACGTTTCAAACTGTTGGTAACTTCGTAATTTAAAACCAGATTTAATCGTCTAAACTAACCAATACCTACATACCTATTTAATTATTTCTATAAATAAAAAAATAAAAAATAAATAAATAAATATCTTTGGGACATTTTTACACAGCACCATCTAGTCCCAAACTAAGCAGAGCTTGTGGAATGGGTACTAGACAATGGATATAATACGTATATACTTTTTTTTTGTAAATACATACTTATAATACATAAGCAACACACCCAGACCAACACAAACACTTATGTTCAACTATAACTTGAAATCAGAAGCTAATCCAGAATAAAGAGAACAACTGCTCGAAAATTAGAAAAATACCTCTGTATAGTAATAATTAGTCTCAAAAATCGAAACAACGATTTTCACTAAATCTTAAATCATCAAACATAATTTCACCACAAAACGTTCACAATAATAATAAATAACACATAGATATAATAACGCTATAACAATAACGATTACGTATGAAAATCACTTCATTGTCATAATCAAACCAATACGACCCCTAATATAGATAATGAATGGGAGACCCACAGGGAATAGTATCGGAATGTAATATCCGCCTCGAATCGGATAGGATTGTGTTTATGGATATTATTAACATTTATTATATTATTGGTTAATTATTATTTATGCTGGTCGCAGTTGATGGGTTAACTGTCTATACTTTTGAAAATGTATCTTTATAGTGGCTTCTATACATATTTCTGGAAACACCAGACGTTCAAAAATCGTATTTTAAACATGGATGAATAAAAAAAGTGGACGGAATCTCGCTAAACAATAAGTGAAGCATCCGTAGTAAGACCAAGACGGCTCGCTTAAAAGTACGGGCTGGCATGCACACATTCACAGTCACACCCCTAGTAAGTAAAAAGCCGGGATTACGCAACAAATCTTAGTGACGATAGTCATTATCGTAGTGTCACAAAGAAAATAACAATATATATCTGGTGTGTTAAAATTCTGTCGAAATTATAGTGGGTTTACGAAAAAATTAAGTGCTTTAATCTTTTCTTAGCGAGATCCCGTCCGCCATTTCTTATTCGTCCGAGATTTTAAACATGTTTGTGGACTCCATAGAACTCAATAGGTCAACTCTTGTGCAGGTGTTCGGGCACAAGGAACACGTTAACAAGTGTGTAACTTTTAAATCACATTGTCAAAAAACTAAACAGAAAGTAGGGTCGCGCAATACCTTACTTCGCCGCTTGACATCCACACACTGGGGATCTAAATCAGATGTTCTTCGCACTACAGGAATGGCACTGTGTTTTTCCGCTGGAGAACACGCATGCCCGGTGTGGCATCGGTCCGCTCACTCAAACCTGGTAAATATTGCGCTGAATTACACCTGCCGCATTATAACTGGCTGCCTCAAGCCCACGCCACTGAATATGGTATACCCGTTAGCGGGGATATCACCACCTGGGGTCCGTCGAGATGTGGCCTGCTCAATAGAAAAATATAAGCAGGAGTCTGACGTTCGACATCCCCTTTACAATCACTAAATGCTTCCAGGTCGTCTCAAGAGTCTTAAAAGATTTTTGCGCAGCATACAAGCTATCAAAGACCACCCAGCTGCCGCCAGATGCAAATTGTGGACTGAAAAGCACAAGCTAAATTAAATATAGGTACGACAAATATACATATATTCATATTCTCAGTAGCAGCCCCGAGTATGGATTTGTGCCCGGTTAATGGCAGTAGGCTCGCCCCCTTTTACTTGGGTCTATAATATAACTGACGAAATGTGGGTGTACTAAAAACCTCTGCCTACCCCTTCGGGGAAATACAGGCGTGATGTTATGTTATGACAAATATACTTATAAGCAAAAATTTTGTTTCTTGTATGTGGATTTTGCGAGCTATGCTTGGAGTTTCTTTGAAGGATAAAATCCGTAACGAGATTATCCGGAGAAGAACCGGAGTGACTGACATAGCTTGTAGGATCAGTAAGCTGAAGTGGCAGTGGGCTGGCCATGTCTGTCGAAGGACCGATGGCCGTTGGAGCAGACGAGTCCTTGAGTGGAGACCGCGAATCGGCAAACGCAGCGTAGGGCGCCCCCCTGCCAGGTGGACCGACGACCTGAAGAACGTGGCTGGGGGGGACTGGATGCGGAAGGCAGAGGACCGAGCGTTGTGGCGCAACTTGGGAGAGGCCTATGTCCAGCAGTGGACTGCGATAGGCTGAGTTGATTGATGTGGATTTTAATTTCGAATTTCTGATATGGATCTATGTTGCCAATTCCCCTCTATGTTTATAATTGTTTAAAAACATTAAATTTGATTAAAAATACCCGGGAAAACGAAATAACAGTAAATCTAAACAAAAATAAGAGATGGCAGAGA
The DNA here is from genome assembly GCA_949699075.1 of Asteroscopus sphinx. Lineage (NCBI taxonomy): Eukaryota > Metazoa > Arthropoda > Insecta > Lepidoptera > Noctuidae > Asteroscopus > Asteroscopus sphinx. Next base: position 3,558,285 of record OX453006.1, read on the forward strand.
TTACATAATTAGGGTGGAAGAACAAGTTGTCATCCGCGAGCCAATTATAGATCACAAAGTTATTTGGATAAAAGTAAGGGATGCTTTTTAATTAAGCTAATGATGTTTTTTTAAATTAATTCTGTAGAGTGAATAAATATACCTGATTTTCGTGTGACACCTATACCTATAACAGAAATGTTGGTAGAAGTGTACAGTACATATCTATCAACTTAGGTAAGTATGAAGATCATACGAGTTAAAAAGTTAGATACTATCATGAGAATAATAAAAGTGATGGATTGCGTTTTATATTTAAATATAAATACCTCTTTCTTTTGAGTCCATTTTAAAGGTATATTTATTCGAACTCATAAATATTAATTTTAAGTAAATTGTTTCTCTGAAATTACATTTATGTAAAAATGAATTTAAGAAGTATTCATTTTTTATTTTTTTCATTTCTTCATAAATTATTCAAGTAGGTGTTTTACGGCATTGATCAGCTAAAGTAGGCTCTTTTTATGTTGCTACTATTGTGACCTTAGATCTATTCCCTGGGTCAAGCAAAGATGAAGAATGTGGTCTAGTGGCTCGAGTGTCGGACTGCTGATAACGAGGTCGTGGGTTCGATTCCCACAGGACACAAATATTTGTGTGTGTACATAAGTGTTTGTGTTGGGCTGGGTGTTGCTTGTGTATTATAAGTATGTATTTATAAACTTTGACAAGATACCTATAGACCAAATGTCAAGAACAAAAATTTGATACATTCAAAACCCTGCCGATTTGCGTAGTACACGCGAATTACGCACACACTCACATTCAAACCAAGCCGAACTGTTTATTGTATTTCGAATCACCGAACGTGTCACCACGACACTTAACTGTCAAAGAGCTTTGAAAAAAATCTTAAAATGCCTTCGTATGTCGTGAAACGGTGCAAAAATAATTCTACAGCGCATAAAAAATCAGATGGAATTACTTTTCACAAGTTAGTAATTTATTTTAATCATATTTTAATGTTTACAATTCATTTTCTTGTAACCTTACCGCAGCAAGGAATATTCCTGTGTTGCATGTTAATAAATTATAATTTACCCCAGAAATCGGGTAAAATTAATCGTCATGTTATTTTTACGCTTTTTTTTGCTTTTTAGCTTTCCGAAAGACCATAACAGAAAAAAAGAGTGGGTTGAAGTAATACGTAATAGCATAAATGAAAATAATTGGTCACCATCCAATTATTCACTCATTTGTACCGAACACTTTGTTGAGCATGATTTATACATGACTAAAAACGTGATCCCTCCTTTTGGGCTGCGCCGCAGTCGGGTGAAAATTTATATTAAAACAACATAATGAATTCTTCACATCTACCACAATGGAATCCAATGAAATGACTAATTTTTGATAATTTTGCAAATAATTTACCAAGGAATAGTACACAAGTATCCAAAATACAGCAGTAATTTTATTTTTAGTTTTAGTATAATGTTCCATTTTTTAAGTAACTACTATGAATAATTAAACCCTGATTAATTATATTTCAATTGTTTTTCTTACATCTAGCATTTTTTTCGCTGCAGTGAGATGAAAAGATGTGTGTTTTGCACGGCTGCAAAATTATTTGCGTCTCGTGCCTTTACATTTGTTTGATTATATTTTAGAATTCAATCTTAAATCCTTCGCTTGTTTTAATAGAAGAAAACGCGCTAAATAACAACTTTACAGTCTTGCATAGCAAATAACTATTTTTTATTATATAGTTATATTCTATGTACGGCCAGGGACACGAATTATTTAGCAAATTGAGACACAAATTTTGCCGTATTTTGCCTTTTTAGCCCTGATCCTAGTCGTTGGTATACTGATAACGAATGACAATAATTGTGATTAGTAATATACGGAAAATTTAAATTGACAGTCAATTTGCTAAACAATCCCTTTCCGTGACTTTTCATAATTGGATCGTATTAATTATTTAAAGACTTGATATTAGTCGTGGTCAGTTGATTGATATCAGGGGTAAAAAGATTTTATCTAGCAACACTCCCATCGCTGTCAATGTCACTCATACATTTGCAGACCCTGCATCAATTCAATGTTCCGCTGGAATTTGTCTTGAGTTTTTACTTGGTCTATGTTTATAAAAAAAAAAAGTATATAATTATTATATCCATTGTCTAGTACCCAAAGCACAAGCTCTGCTTAGTTTGGGTCTAGATGGTGCTGTGTAAAAAATGTCCCAAAGATATTTTTTTTAATAACATATTTGGAAAATTCTAACTATACTTAATAAAGACTGTTGTTTTTAATTGTACTATGGTTCGTAATCAAATCTGTTTGAAATTTTTATGATGTTTTCACAGCACCCAAAGTCTTTATCCTACTTCCTACTAATATTATAAATGTGAAAATTTATTTGGATGTATGGATGTTTGTTACTCTTTCACGCAAAAACTAATGTATGGATTTTAATGAAATTTGGCATACGGATAGAACATAACCCGGATTAACATATAAGTTACTTTTTATCCCGGGAAAATGAACGGTTCTTGAGGGATGCGCGATAAACGACATCCACGTCGGTGAAGCCGCAGGCACAGGCTAGTGTTTTATAAACTGAGGATGTATGCAATTGCTCAGTGAATCAATCCTTGTTGGAGTATCAGTCATGACGGGTCCATCATAACATCAACGTAATTGCAATTACCGTTATTACAGTTTAGACATATCAGATCTAATAAGGCCATTACATTATCAATTTGTCGTTATTGATGATGCCACTAACTACGTATATCGCAGCCGTGGCCACGACACAGCAATTAACCATCAAAACATGTTTCCTCGTATTCAATTCAAATACATAATACAATCTTGACTAAGCACTTACGGCTGTAGATCAAAGAGACATCATCAATTTGAGGTCTGCTTTAATTAATGTACCATTAAGATGTACCCTAGCGTTTGTACCAAAAACCGAGTACCAATTGACGCGATATAGGGGTCAATTGTTTGATGCGATCGAATAAAGGCTGTCTTTATCAGGCAAGTTCAGTCTTTAATGTTACTAGAAATAAGAAAGAAAATAGCTTGATCATTTTGGTGACGGTACGATAATTGTTCGATTCACCTCACTTGTTTAGACATTAATATTATTAAATAAAGCTGTAAGTTTATCAAGATATTACTTTTATTGTATTAAAGGGGTGGTTTTTATATTGATGGGGTACTTAGTAGTGTCATGGTGGGGTTTTTAGTGATTGATGATGATGAGTCAATGTTGCACACTGATAATATCAGCTTGACAAGTGTTTTGTTAAACATTAATAAAGTAATTTGACGGCTCACTGGCTGTTAAATTAAAACTGGCAATTGGTGGCCTCTGATATAAAGTGGCAAACGTAATTTTTGTTTGTTATTAAAATTTAAATAAAGCCATTCTAGAATAATATTCTATGTTATTTGATGACGAAACAAGTAAACGAAGCGAGTGTGGATGGAAGAGTTGGAGGGGGACGACTTCGGCGGACGTATAGCAATCATATCGCAGACTTTATCAAAAAATGCCAGGTTTAAGAGTACTCTAAACCAACGAGCATGCATGACGAGTTTACTGAACTTAGATGTAGCGAAAGAGGTGTGTCAAGATCGTAGCGGGTGGAAATCAATAGTCTCTGCATAGCCCGATTGGAAACAGGCGTGATAATAATATGTATATATGTTATTTGATGGATTGAAACGTAACAATAAATACATCTCAAGTATATGTAAACATTATATGACATTAAAGTTGATATTAATATTATCCGCCTGCGCGGATTTTACGATCTGCAAGGTTAAGCTGCACTAGCCGCGGTCAGTCTATGGATGGGTGACCGTTTCGTTACACATCGAGACCCCTACGTGACTCGGAGAGCACGTTAATCTGTCGGTCCAGGTTGTTATACGAATATCTATAGCAGTCGTTACGGGTAGTCAGAAGCCTGTAAGTCTGACAACTGGTCTAACCTCCGTATGTCGGTATTACCCAGTAACTGGGTCGCGGGGGTCTGATGGCAGTCGCTCCGTGTAAAATACTGATGTTCAGCCGCATCTGGCTAGACTGGAAGCCGACCCCAATATAATTAGGAAAAGGCTCGGAGGATGATGATGATTATTAATATTATAACTTTCTATTTTATTCATATTAGTGAAAACGAAATTTTCGTGTTTCGAAATTAAAATATGAATAGACTGTATAATATAAAGAATGCAGCACAATTAGAAATTGATAATGATAACTCTATTGTTATATTGATAGATACTAGTTGAACTATCATTGAGGAATGTCATTCACCTGATGAACATCTTAAACACTTGTAAAGCTCAATTCCAAGTACTAATGTTCCAAGAACCAGGAATTAATACACTTTGGGACAATCAACGACGATTCACAGAAACTATAAATACTAGTAGCTTCCAGGATGTCAAATGAGGAGTCTTTAGGGTATATCCTATATCTTTCTTGCGTTAGTTGTTCTGTATTTACGTCTCTTTTTCATGTGTCTGACCTAGAAGGCAGGTTTTTGTTTTCACTTCCGGACTATTTTAGTTTTGTTGTTCGAAATACAAACTAAAGTCGTTTCTTGATGTGTTTTTCTTGTGTTTTAAACACGATTCATGAAAAAGAAAGAAAAAAACCCGACCAAGTGCAAGTCAGACTCGCGCAGTAAGGATTCCGTACCACCTATCGACCTGATACCCCATAAAAACCAATTTATTTTACTAGAGTTAATTAAAAGACATCAACGGATAGTCCGCGAAATATGATTTTTTGCATCTCTTTCTGACATAGGTACCACCACATATGTCTTTGTTTGCCCTACTTTTAGTATTTGTGGCTAAACTACATAGTATGCACTATAATCGATTTAAGTTTGACGCAGGTATGTATTTCCGTTTTTCAGATGGAGCAAGAATAAAAATGTTGAAAAAATTACATGTTTTTCGAGGTTTCTTGTTCAGCGTAGCGAGAGTAATAGGATCCCGTTTGGTACCCTTTGGGTACGGAATCCTAAAAAGAAGGAAAGAAAACCTTTTATTTGGCACAGGAAAATAACAACATTCCAATAACATTAATAAAATAAAATGACAGAAATTAGACACAAGTTTCTTCTATCGTGTCGACATGAGCTACATAATGATAACAGATCATGCCGTGGGGAAAAGATTAGCCAGTCAGCAGGTTGGTAGCGGGGTAGACATAAGCTGACACAAGTAAACATGAAGTTGCTTCCGGGCATGCCAAGAGGGTCACCAACTCAGGGTGTGCTAAGCGTGAACAACCCAGGATGAGTGTTTTTCATAATTGAGAGAATTTCCTGGATTTCATAGAATTCACCAAATACGTGGGACACTCAGAAAGTTTTGCGAAACTAAAAAAAATTGTTCTATACGTACATATATTTTTATCAAATCTTTTCAAAGTACTTTCCACCAGCCTCTATACAAAGATTCATGCGCCTAAACCAGTTTTCAAAACACTTTTTCCAGTCCGCCGCAGACACCTCGTTTACAGCCTGCTCGAACGCAGCCAGCGCATCTTCCGGCGACGAAAATTGTATCCCTTTGAGCTGATTTTTTATTTTTGGGAATAAAAAGAAGTCACACGGTGCTAGATCAGGGCTGTAAGGAGGGTGACCCAGGAGTTTGACTGGCGTGCTGTCCAGGAAGTCCCTCGTTTTGAGTGCGGTGTGCGCAGGTGCATTGTCGTGGTGGAGCAGTAGCCCGCGGAGCCCTGTGTTTGGTCGCTTGTTGCTTATAACAGAGAAAACTTCTGGCAAACATTTGGTAGTATACCATTCGGCATTAATGCTTCTTTGATCCCGTAAGGGAATTGATACCAAGTGGCCAGTCAAATTAAAAAAGCTAGCGATCAAAATCTTACCCCCGCTTCTAGATCTCTTCACTTTGGTAGGCGTTGGCTCATTTTGAAACACCCAAACAGTCGACTGGCGCTTGGTTTCTGGGTCGTATTGATAAATCCAGGACTCATCACCTGTAACGATGTCGTAAACACGCCGAGACGAGCCTGCTTCAAATTTGTTAAGCATATCACGGCACCATTCCACCCGGGCCTGCTTCTGAGCATCGGTGAGGTTGTGCGGCACCCAGCGTGATACTATCCTCCTCACGCGAAGATGGCTGTGTAGAATCTCGTGAACGCTTCCCGATCCAATCTTCAATATGTGTTGAATCTCCTGATATGTAATTCGCCTATTGTCTTGGATTAAATTTTTCACTGCTAGCACGTTTTCTTCGGTAACAGCCGTCAAAGGGCGACCGCTTCTTTCGTCATCCCCCAAAGTTGGTCGACCGCGCTTGAATTCGTTATACCAACGATACACGGTTGCCTTGGAAGGGCCTTCATCCATGAATGCCATTTGAAGTCTATCGTACGATTCATCCGGTTTCAGGCGACACTTGAAATCGTATAAAATCATAGCTCTAAAATGTTCCCGGCGCAGATCCATATTTCAGTGAGACACAATACTTTGAATTAACTCGCAAAAAATGTGGAGGGAAATTTTGAAATTGGAACTTACTTATTTTTACTTATAAATAATCATATTTTCGAAAAACATTATAACTGGCCAGTCTCCCATATATAAAAACTTTTTTTCGCAATACTTTCTGAGGGGCCTGGTATATGGTAAGCTAGCTAGCTATTACCACAGTTTTACTATCTAAAACTGTGCTATTACTGCTAATACTATGCATATTTGCACCATGTAGTATTACTGTTTACTGTATTGGTGCAAAGTTAAAAGTTGTTATAGACTACAACTATGTATGTGCTTTTTCTGGTAGAAAATCTCTTCTTAACCTTTTAACCTTTGGAAATTTTGTTAAGTGTCTAATAGATATAACTTAGGAAAATGAAGGAAATTTTAGAGCAACGTTCCTATGTATGACATTCAAAATTTATCACAGATCTTGAAAAAGTTCGATCGTAGAGACACTAGTACCTACCTAACTTATCTATAGCATATCTAAACCACAGATTAAAAAGTAGTTTAAGCAAGCCAATGAACCCAATAGGCAGGATTCTTCGAATCTTTTACTATGCATCACTTCTATAAGTTTCTCAGTCTGCTGAGCATTGGACTTCAAAGAGCGATGTAGACTTATTTATTTACTTTCATGTTTTCTGTCTGTCTGTCCGTTTATGATTTGTTATTGTAGCTATAATATTGTAAATAGATGTCGTTTTTATTACGAAAAAAGATATTTTAGTAGGTTTAAATGTTTTCGATTAGAACGTGAAGGAATTTAGAATTTGAATTCTGTTGTTTATATCTCATGGATGTTGTTTATAGTCCGTGTGGTGTCGGACTTAAAGAATAGCACCACCCTTATCTCTTCTCATGGGTGTCGTAAAAGGCAACTAAGGGATTCACCAGAAGATGGGCAGCAGCGTTATCTGAGTATTTAACCAACCAACTGCGATCGCCAACCCGCCGGCCAAGCGTGGCGATTATGGCATATGCCCCTTAATTGGGGGAGGCCTATGTCCAGTAGTGGACGTCTTTCGGCTGAAATGATGATATCTCATGGAAAGTTAAAAACCAAGGAATGTAAATGTCGGATAAATAAGCTCACAACATATAGTGTCAAATCATTCTTACTCAGTTTTTTTTTTTCTTTTGGAAACAAAAGGATTATGTTCCCCATTATCTAGATCAGTGGTTCCCAAACTTATTTTGTCTACAAGAAAGTCGAGAGATCAGTCGGTGTCTAAGAGTCCACCTAGCTAAATTAAATTACTAATCGCCCCCCAAGCCTTTACACAACGCCTCCATTTTTTTCTGGGTCTCTTACCGCCCCCCTTTAGGCCTGCAGCGGCCACAGGGGCGCGTTATCGCCCACTTTGGGAATGGCTGATCTAGATCTTACGTCTTCTTTGTCCATCCGAAGGTTGTCTGGAAGATATCGCTTTTAGCGATAAGACCACCCATGTACCCATAATAATTTATACGTTGTTCCTGTTTACTACTATTTTCATGGTGTACAATAAAGTATATTCTATCTATCTATCTATCTATTATGTATAATTTATTTCAATTGCAGTCTTCTTCATCCAAACCAAAACAATCAATTAAGTAAATCATGACATTAGGCAAAGTGTCATGTTGGTAGGATAAGTTAGGTGCAAACTAAGCCATTTTTTTACATTTTCATATCATCATCTTAATTTCAGCCAAAAGACGTCCACTGGTGGACATAGGCCTCCCCAAAAATGGGGATTCATTTATTTATTTTAATATAAAATACTATAAAAAGATATACATTGCTCGCAGAACTGATGGCCGATGGGGCAGCAAAGTTCTGGAGTGGCGACCGCGTACTGGAAGGCGCAGCGTGGGTAGGCCCCCCACAAGGTGGACCGACGACCTGGGGAAGGTCGCGGGAATCCGCTGGATGCGGAAGGCACAGGACCGGTCGTTGTGGCGATGCTTGGGGGAGGCCTATGTCCAGCAGTGGACGTCTTTCGGCTGAAATGATGATGATGATGATGACTATAAAAAGAAAAGTAACCTCCTGAAATTAATTTTCAAGATTTGAATGTAGATAGATATTTATAGAGATTCTTTACTTACTTTACCTTTGTAAATGTGGATATCACTTCTTAGAAATCCGTTCTATTATACTCTCAAATACACAAAGATCATCTCTTGTCTTCACGAGTTACCCTGGGTTTGAGTTTCAATATGTTTTATGCATTGAACACTCAGGTTGGTATTGATTTTGAAGGTTTTGAGTTTTTTGTCTACTTTGTAAATCGACGCAGGTTTTTCGTTGTTCTCGTATCTTTTTTAGAATTGAATTGGTGTGTTTTAACTTCTTGCTAGAAATAACGACGATTTTTACCTAAAAGTTTAAAGGTAAAATAAAAGCAGTAAAACTGAGAGTTATTAAAATTAGGCCCATGCCATGGGTTGATACGCAATGCAAGAAGATTCACAATATAGTAAGAAAGAAAGAAATTATTATTATTTGTGACAAACAAGAGACACAACAGGATAACAAAAAAATCATCATCATCATCATCATCATTTCAGCCGAAAGACGTCCACTGCTGGACATAGGCCTCCCCCAAACATCGCCACAACGACCGGTCCTGTGCCTTCCGCATCCAGCGGATTCCCGCGACCTTCACCAGGTCGTCGGTCCACCTTGTGGGGGGGCCTACCCACGCTGCGCCTTCCAGTACGCGGTCGCCACTCCAGAACTTTACTGCCCCATCGGCCATCCGTTCTGCGAGCAATGTGCCCCGCCCACTGCCACTTAAGTTATAAAAAGTTAGTTAGTTAGTTAGTTCTTAGTTTAACAAAAAAATATTATTGATTATTAAAAAAATGTGTGCCCCACGGCTGCGCCAAATAGGTCCAGTTCAGCATTTATGTCAGATAACCAGTACTCAGGTACTGGTGCTACGCTGGTTTTCAACTGAAACTATGCGCAGCTTTGTGAACCTATTTTTTTTAGTTTCGAAGTAAACCTTCAAAAGGCTAGCGACCTTCTGAGGGGAGGCCAGGATAGGAGGGATTTTCACCGCACTGAAACCCCCCCGTGACCATCTTCAGCACAATAAGGGGGACTGCGGGAAATTATTATTCTTCCGGAGCTCTTCCCGTACTGAGCTCGTGAGACACGTCTCCAAGGAGACTTTTGTCTCCTTCCTGGTGCTCACGGCGACATGTGCCGCTGAGTAAAAATAGCTGTTCTCAAAACTTTTTCAAAAACGATGCCATTTGCTGCTTTTGGTATCCCCAGACACAACTTATTCATTGAAACCATTCCAATGTGCACAAACACAATACCTCTACTGTAAGTTGGTGAGGAGTTAGGTATCCTCCAGATTTCAAGTGATGCTGCAGCATCAGGTCAGAGTTACCATGTGTTCGCAATATCATTGAAGTAACAGGATACCAAATTTCGAATCGATTAGATCTGTGTAAATTGCTCACATCCTTTCATCAACTAGAAAAGAGCTGATGATCTTCAAACAGCTGCACAGATTTTCTTGAAACCTAGCTAAGAACATTCTCGATCAAGTCACCTTTCAAACAAACGCTAAATCAAATACGGTGCATCCGTCTAGGAGCTACGATTCCACAGACATACACACAAGTACACGCATTAAAAACATAACACCTCTCTGTTCGTGTCGGGGGTTAAAACGACTTTGCTAGCAAGTCGCTTAGAAGCAGTAAGGTATCCACCCACTTTTCTTTTATTTAGTTAATTTTTTTGGAAAATTGCAGCACTCCCTGCTCCAATATTTGAATAGCTGTACTCCAAATAAATTGAGGAAACACTACTAAAATCTACGCGTGTAAAATATCTACGTATACTAGAGTATATTCTTTCCCCGCTAGATGCTCTCGCTTCCAAATGACAATCGTCTCAGTATACTCAAAATATTCACTTTAAGTGGCTCTTCTCGCTGAGGAACTCAGACGTGCCTTTCAAGGCACCGCAGTTTGAGTGAGGTTTGTGGCAATTATGGTAACGTTACTGAATCTTTTACGTTTTATTTATTTAAAACTGGGTCTTGACCCAAAACTGGTTTTTATAAAAAATAAGGTTCTAACTACAAGCCACTTCTGTTTTTTTGAGGTGCGTACTCACCGCGAAAATTCGCGTGTAATGTGCCAAAATTCGATATTGAACGCATTAGTACTCCAGCTCAACGTACTGACCGAGGAGCACTCGCTTTTGTAACTGCTCGACATTGAGCATCGCTTGTTACAAATTGCGCACATTATAAACTGCGAACATTCGTGCATGTAATATTGATTGGTATAGTTGATGTGGTTGTAATGTTGTTGATGTTGGTGTTGGTTGATATGAGTAATACAGTGATTATGCGCACTGTATTGCTCGGCTTAACGTACTCTCATATCGGAATTAGAAAGTAAAATATCGGAATTCCGATATTTTCCAGAAAATGTTCATACATGTTTTCATGGACATCAAAAAATCCGAGAGCTAGTTAAAGCAAAGACTAGTGGTGTGCCTCGAACGTAGACCTTACAACAAACTTTTTAATTTGTAATGTATTTTCCATTCATAAATCTTATTTTTGTTGAATATTGACGAGTTAGAAGACTGGCCAGAAAGTGCTAGTGAGAAAATGCTCTTGCTTTTATAGCTTATAAAGTTTTTTTTCACTTATTAATGACAATTTTTGTTATTGTTTTTGAACGACAGGCCCATCTCACTTCTGAGTCATGTCTACAAGCTGTTTTCGAGAGTCATTACGAACCGTCTTTCGCGTAGGTTTGACGACTTCCAGCCTCCCGAACAAGCCAGATTCCGAAAAGGCTTTAGCACCGTAGACCACATACATATGCTGTGGTAGGTTATACAGAAGATCAAAGAGGCACGTTATACACGTGCCTCTTTGTTTAGCGTTTGTGGACTACGAGACTCGGGCTGTACTACAGTCTCTTCAATGGTGCCAGATTGACTATTGGTACATCAAAGTGTTAAAGTCTTTGTATGAAAACTTCACTATGTCAGTCCGATTACATGACCAAGCCTACCTTTCTGCAGCGAGGTGTAAGACAGGGAGATGTGATCTCTCCGAAACTGTTCACTGCTGCATTGGAAGATGTCTTCAGGTTTCTGGACTGGAAAGGGCTAGGCATTAACATAAACGGTAAGTATATCACTCACCTTTGGTTTGCCGACAACATACAGTCATAGCAGAGATCATAGAGGACCTCAGTACAAAGCTCGATGACCTCAGTAGAGTTTCCGATAGAGTGGGTCTTAAAATCAATATGGACAAGACAAAGATTGTGTCGAATTCCCATATAGCACCCATTCCCGTAAACGGAAAATCTACACTCTGAAGTTGTTGACGATTATGTATACCTAGGACTTTGACTAATCAAAGACCTAGGACAAACTGTCCAGTTAGGTAGGTCCAACTTCGAGAAAGAGGTCAATCGTTGAATTCGACTCGGATGGGCAGCGTTCGGGAAGCTACGCAATATCTTCTGGTCCAAAATACTGCAGTTTCTCAAGAAGAAAGTCTTTGACCCGTGTGTGTTGCCAGTAATTACTTACGGTACTGAAACGTGTTGTTTTTTTTTATAGTACAGGATGGCGAAACGAGCTAAAGGTCCACCTGATGTTAAGCGGTTACCTTTGCCCATAACAACTGCAATACCACCTAGGCTGTTACCTAAATGGTACCGCACGTCGGTTCACCAACTGAGACATGAAGATGGAAAGTCTCATGTGATTGTGATTTCACCGGCACCCGTACCCTTCAGACCGAAACACAGCAATACAAGCATCAATGGTTGCTCACAATGGGCCTGATAAGAAGGCCCAAAGTCTCTCAAAGGGCAATGAAGGGCTATGCTTGGAGTGTCCCTGCGTGATTGAATCAGAAATGAGGAGATTCGCAGGAGAACGAACGTAACCGACATAGCCCGAAGAATTACCAAAGTTAAGTGGCAGTGGGTGGGGCTCATTGCTCGCAGAAGGGATGGCCGATGGGGCAGTAAAGTTCTGGAGTGGTGACCGCGTACTGGAAGGCGCAGCGTAGGTAGGCCCCTCACTAGGTTGACCCACGACCTGGTGAAGGTCGCGGGAATCCGTTGGATGCGGAAAGCGCAGTTCCGGTCGTTGTGGCGATGTTTGGGTGAGGCCTATGTCCAGCAGTGTACGGCTTTCGGCTGAAATGATGATGATGATGACAGGCCATACAGGTTTATTAGATCATAAAGACCCATTAGTTTTCAAAAGCAACATTTTTGGCATAATCTCCACTTTTTACTCTACAAACAAGATTAGGTTTTCATTTTAAATCAAGTCCTAGTAGTATTTCAAAATATTGTGTCTCAATATCGGAATCTCGGAATTCCGATATTTTGAGGTCAATATCGGGCCCAATTCCGATATTGGAAAAAAGGCGATATTGAGAAGCCCTAATTCTAAGTCTACGCACTAGAATGCTCGCCTTGAAGTATTCATCATCATCACTGCTGGACAATAAAATTGGACATAGGCCTCCCTAAAATTTGGGGATATAATCGCCACGCTTGGCAGGAGGATTGGCATTTTATTTTTTATTTTAATAAAAGAGGAACAACAAACATCTACATTATGTAATATAACTAAAAGTAGAACTTGTGTAAATAAATAATAATGTAGCACACAGCGCTGTTCAAGTTCATTGAAGTATTCACCGGTGTAATGCTCAGAATTGAGCTGATGCCGCTACTATATTACACGCGAATGCTCGCGGTGAGTACGCTCCTTTATATTCAGAACAATGTTTAGCGTACCGTGTGAGAAGTCGCTCGTTTTCAGTCGGCTTATCTCAATGCTGAATAATTTTATACAAATGCCTACGAATTTCTTCCGCCTCTATTTGAATAATGTTAAGTCGGCTGCTTATTAAATTCACTCCCTTTTGTGGGAATGTGTGTGTTCATATCGATAAAAGGATCGAATGTTTACGATTATTCAATTGTTCTTAATACATTTTTGTATGAACAATGTACATTTTAACACACATCTTCCAAATATTTTCCTTATTTCTTTTGCTTCTTCCACATAAGCACAATTTTATTATTGAACATTGGAGATTTCTGGCTCTGGCAAAACGGCTGTATTCGTTTTCGGTATCCGTAGTGGAATTATTGAATTACTTAGGATGGGATCGGTCCAAATTTAAGGCTATTATACGCCTCTCCATAAATCTATCGCCATTCGCCACCAATATCGTTGTTATGAACGCGGAAAAAAATCTGTTGAGAAAAATTGATCGGATATGTTTTCTGACGTTAGTAACATTTCGAGATCTTTTGATATAAAGATAAACATAGAATATGGTTTTTACATTACCTTCAAAAGATTTAATAAATAAACAGAAAGTAAATAAAATTAAATAATTTTATTTCAGTCATTGCAGTAAAAAATACTAACAATAGAATTTTATCATTATTACACCAAATTAAATGAATTACAAGGACTAAGATCATAAATTAATTGAATTAGAATAATAAAATCCAATGTTTTTCCATAGAACAAAATAATTGATGATTCATAAAAATTATGGCTATAATAATAATAATGTCCTCCCGGCCGAGTTTCATTATGTACTAGCCATCTGCACGGGACATATTATAGTGCACAAGCGTGTGCACAAACACAATCATGTGCACTCTACATTCCCTCACTCTCATAATCCGATGGGAAGACAATCCGACACGATCGAAGAGAGATCAGGTGCAAGACCGACGGCTTTACGTGCTCTCCGAGGCACCAAGGGGTCTCGATGTGTAACGTTCACCCATCCACAATCTGACTACGGCTAGTACATAACTGTGGGATGATTCAACATGCATGGGTCAACAAGAATGCTAATGATCGCGCATAGTAGAAAAGAGCTAAGAAAGAAGGCGTATCTGTCACCCTAATTATCATCATCAGCAAAAGCTAGAAATAATAAAGAAGAAGAAGACGTCTTCTCTCAACATAAGCATAAAAGTAAACGGGTACTTTGAAGTGATTTGACTATCATACTCGAAACTCTACGACGTTTGGCATACGATAAGTGTCATAACTGATAGATGTACGCAGTTATCGCAAATGGAATTGTTGAGGATCATGTAAAACGTTTAATACACTAAAACGAGATATGGCTCAAACCGAGACACGATAAACTTATCTATCGAAGTTACTTGATGTGAGAATATACATTATGTTGAATATTTTCATCCTTATATCTCAGGTGATATCGAAACTTTAGCAGAACTGTAATAAGACTCACAAAAGTCAACCCAAGGACTTGACTTTGAAATGGAATCTGAGAGAGAATTTAGGAGAAGTGATAGTAAACTAAGATGTATAAATAAAACATGCAACGCTTTATTCTTCAAGGGAGATGGCATGAGAAGATCAAATAATCCACACTTGTCCTGAAGTTTAAATCGATACTCGTTCTCAGTATCCAATCGATACAAGCTCTTCCTTACTTATAAAAAAATTGCCTGATTTAAACCCAATGTATGTGAATGAGCGTATTTTTTCCCGAATCTTTCTGGTTCGGTCCGATACATCGTAAATCTGTAATCCGGAAAAATTGGCCGCAGCCCCACCGGCACGGATCTGTACCCGGTACGGGTTTTACACTTCATTTGTTTGACGGATTGCTCCAGAGTTCCAAATTTTAGTTTTATTCAGCAAACTAGTGAAGATTGTATTAAGTGAAACATAAATAACGTGAATACGTGGGACACTCAGAAAGTTTTGCGAAACTAAAAAAAATTGTTCTATACGTACATATATTTTTATCAAATCTTTTCAAAGTACTTTCCACCAGCCTCTATACAAAGATTCATGCGCCTAAACCAGTTTTCAAAACACTTTTTCCAGTCCGCCGCAGACACCTCGTTTACAGCCTGCTCGAACGCAGCCAGCGCATCTTCCGGCGACGAAAATTGTATCCCTTTGAGCTGATTTTTTATTTTTGGGAATAAAAAGAAGTCACACGGTGCTAGATCAGGGCTGTAAGGAGGGTGACCCAGGAGTTTGACTGGCGTGCTGTCCAGGAAGTCCCTCGTTTTGAGTGCGGTGTGCGCAGGTGCATTGTCGTGGTGGAGCAGTAGCCCGCGGAGCCCTGTGTTTGGTCGCTTGTTGCTTATAACAGAGAAAACTTCTGGCAAACATTTGGTAGTATACCATTCGGCATTAATGCTTCTTTGATCCCGTAAGGGAATTGATACCAAGTGGCCAGTCAAATTAAAAAAGCTAGCGATCAAAATCTTACCCCCGCTTCTAGATCGCTTCACTTTGGTAGGCGTTGGCTCATTTTGAAACCCCCAAACAGTCGACTGGCGCTTGGTTTCTGGGTCGTATTGATAAATCCAGGACTCATCACCTGTAACGATGTCGTAAACACGCCGAGACGAGCCTGCTTCAAATTTGTTAAGCATATCACGGCACCATTCCACCCGGGCCTGCTTCTGAGCATCGGTGAGGTTGTGCGGCACCCAGCGTGATACTATCCTCCTCACGCGAAGATGGCTGTGTAGAATCTCGTGAACGCTTCCCGATCCAATCTTCAATATGTGTTGAATCTCCTGATATGTAATTCGCCTATTGTCTTGGATTAAATTATTCACTGCTAGCACGTTTTCTTCGGTAACAGCCGTCAAAGGGCGACCGCTTCTTTCGTCATCCCCCAAAGTTAGTCGACCGCGCTTGAATTCGTTATACCAACGATACACGGTTGCCTTGGAAGGGCCTTCATCCATGAATGCCATTTGAAGTCTATCGTACGATTCATCCGGTTTCAGGCGACACTTGAAATCGTATAAAATCATAGCTCTAAAATGTTCCCGGCGCAGATCCATATTTCAGTGAGACACAATACTTTGAATTAACTCGCAAAAAATGTGGAGGGAAATTTTGAAATTGGAACTTACTTATTTTTACTTATAAATAATCATATTTTCGAAAAACATTATAACTGGCCAGTCTCCCATATATAAAAACTTTTTTTCGCAATACTTTCTGAGGGGCCTGGTACAGTAAAGTAATTCATATACGTAATAGATAATACATGTTTTCATGATATTTGCAGTTATAGTTTTAATACATTATTGTATTTTTTTTGTTATTAGGGTTTTTCTTTAGGAAATTCTCAGTAGCAGCCCATGGGCACATGGGACTTATAACATAACTGGCGAAATGTGGGTGTATTATTACACCTCTGCCTACCCTTTCGGGGAAATACAGGCGTGGTGTTATGTTATGTTATGTAATTTTTATACAATTTGCCGTTTAAATGAAACGTGTACCATTCATTCCATTCATTTCATCTTCAGTCTACAGCTGATATAAATATTAAGCTTTATCAAGAAAAAAATTAAAGAAAGTTTGTCTCTAGTGTTCTTTTATAAAGGTAGAAATAAAATTACATTGATATTGAATGCCAAAGTCAAAAATCCCATTGGCTAAAAATGTAACAACAACACACCCAATAACATATTTGTTTGTATTCTACTAGAATCACACACGATGTTTTCACAGTTTTCCACAAACATTAATTTGACTATAACAAGCAAAGAAAATATAAACGCAATGTTTAATAACAGGCGTTAGCAAGTTCACAAGATACACGTGTCATTCATAATGAGTTCACTAGATTTCCTCGAAAAGTGACAATGTTTCTGACGGATGCTAAAAATATATTCTATTTTAGAGAATGTTGGATGAAAATAAAATTTATTCATCGCACCTCTGTGTCGTATCTGCATTTCATAATACAAAACGTGTAAGAGTTAAATTAAAAAACCCTGGAAAGGATGATTCCTTCTTACGACTCAAATCAAAGACCGACCCTAAGTACAAAAATAACAAATCAAATTATTTATTAAACATCAAAATGGTTTTTCGTTTCATAGTAGGTCATTACTGGTTTGTAAGTACTGAGGCCTATAAGGATAAACCCGATTCTGACCTAAGCTGGGACAAAGGGAATAATCAATGCAAAGCTCTTGCGTAAAGGACATCTAAGCGAGTTTCTTTGACCGCTGCCAAAAGATGCAAAGCAATATTATCCTACTGATCTGTACCTTATAAATAATACGGACGTATTACTATACTTTTTTCTACCGAAATTTTCGCAGAATATCAATGGAAAAGTATTCTAGTATTTTCAATAGGCAGGTGTTCAATCAACTCAGCCTATCGCAGTCCACTGCTGGACATAGGCCTCTCCCAAGTTGCGCCACAACGCTCGATCCTCTGCCTTCCGCATCCAGTCCCCCCCGGCCACGCTCTTTAGGTCGTCCGTCCACCTGGCAGGGGGGCGCCCTACGCTGCGTTTGCCGATTCGCGGTCTCCACTCAAGGACTCGTCTGCTCCAGCGGCCATCGGTCCTTCGACAGACATGGCCAGCCCACTGCCACTTCAGCTTACTGATTCTACAAGCTATGTCGGTCACTCCGGTTCTTCTCCGGATAATCTCGTTTCGGATTTTATCCTTCAAAGAAACTCCAAGCATAGCTCGCTCCATAGCTCGCTGAGCGACTTTAAACTTGTGGACTAGCCCAACTGTCAGTGTCCACGTCTCGGCACCGTAAGTCATGACAGGCAGGACGCACTGGTTGAAGACTTTTGTCTTCAAACTTTGCGGTATAGGCGACGAGAAGACTCGGCGAAGTTTGCCAAACGCTGCCCAGCCCAGACGGATCCTTCTGTTGGCTTCTTTCTCAAAGTTGTGTCTACCAAGCTGAATTGCCTGCCCTAGGTAGACGTATTCCGTTACAACTTCGGGTGTCGACCCTTCGACGAATATCGGCCTCGGCATGACATGCATATTGAACATGACTTTAGTCTTGTCCAGATTCATGCCGAGACCGACACGTCGAGAGGCTCCGTTTAAGCTGTGCAGCATTTCGCCCAGTTGTTCCAGCGACTCAGCCATTACAACGATGTCATCGGCAAAACGGAGATGTGAGATGTTCTCGCCGTTAACGTTGATACCCTGTCCAGTCCAGTCCAGTGTCTTGAAGACGTCCTCCAACGCGTTAGTGAACAATTTCGGGGATATTACATCCCCTTGTCTCACCCCTCTGCGCAGTTGGATTGGCTTCGTCTTTTGGTCCTGGAGCTGAACAGTCATGGTAGCAGCGTTGTATAGGCATCTCAGCATCTCTATATACCGCTCATCAATGTGACATCGCTGAAGAGCATCCAGAACTGCCCAAGTTTCGATGGAGTCGAAGGCCTTCTCGTAGTCCACGAATGCCATACACAGCGGCTGATTGTACTCTTCAGTCTTCTGTATGATCTGCCGAACAGTATGGATGTGATCTACGGTGCTGTAGCCTTTTCGAAACCCAGCTTGCTCTGGTGGCTGGAATTCGTCGAGTCTTCCGGCGAGACGATTCGTGATGACCCTCGAGAACAGCTTGTATACATGACTCAGGAGTGAGATGGGTCTGTAGTTCTTTAGTAGGGTTTTATCCCCTTTTTTGAAGAACAGTACCACCGCACTCCCGCTCCATGCCTCCGGTGTAGAGCCTTGTTGGATGACGGCATTAAACAGACTCTGTAGCTCCTTCAGGACCGGAGCCCCGCCTGCTTTTAGGAGTTCAGTGGTAATGCCGTCATCCCCCGGAGCTTTGTTGTTCTTAAGCTGCTCGAGGGCCGCCCTAATCTCGCCCTGGTCAACGTCCGGAAGATCCTCGGTGTAATGGCGCGTGAGCTGGGCTCTTTTGTCGTCATTGCTAGGAACTGCTGGTCTCGCCGTTTTGGTGGAATACAAGTGCCCATAGAAGTTTTCGACCTCATCAAGCATCTCGATCTTAGAGCAGGCAGGTGTTACTTACGCGATAAAGTTTTCTCTTTGGTTCTGCAAGCTCTAGATGCTTGACCAGTTGTTCAAGCTCTTAGTAGCAAATTTATGACAAATAAGTTTCATTCTTATATACCTATTAACTAAGACCTACGTAAGGTTTCTTCTCCTATCGTATCGACAAGAGCTACATAATTAATGATATAGCTCATGCCGTGGAAAAAGATAAATAATGATACGCTTGCCAGCAGGTTGGTAGTAAGGCTGACTGCCCAGGATGCGACAGACGATTATTTGAATATCACCACCCACGGAGGCTTTTTCAATCAATCAATCAATCAATCAAAATGTTTATTTGTGTACACAGGTAATTTTGGTGTTAGTACATTATAGGTAGTCTCTCTGTGTGCTGCCACAGGTGGCATACAAATATTAATACTTAATTAAGCATATTACACAACATTATTAAACAATTAGAATGAATTACATTAATTACATTAATTCACTTTATTTATATAATTATTATTTAAGATTTAAATTTACACATGTTTTTAAATAATAAATTTACAGGAATTAGCTGCATTCAAAATATTCATATCATTATTGATTTATTAGATTATTAATTAGGTACCGGTAGTAAATACGAATGCAAATCTCTAATATTTAAATATTATATTTTTTACTGCTGTCTGTCCTTTATAAGTATAAGAAAGTCAGGATATTGTAATAATCTTACACCTATTAATAACTGCTTCCCTTCACTGTTTATATTTCTACCTTTGTTTTAGTTTATTCTGAAATTCAAATTTCTGATAAATGAATCTACCTTTTTACTTTGTATTTACCTGCATAAACGTTTGGTGAGCTCATTATTATATTAATACCTATCTTACGATTCTGTTGACCGCAACTTTCCAGGAGCTATGATTTTTCACAAAAAAAATTAACCTTTTAACATAATGGTACATTTGAATTTTCTTCTTATGTCAGCGTTTGTAATCAGTAACCTTGACTGAAATAGTTTCTGAATCCTCAACATCAATGTCAATGCCCTTTTCCTCGTTTTTCTTCTTGTACAGACAAAGAGTGTTGAAAGAACATAATTATTATCAGTAATTATTGACAGGTTTATGATTATTTGTGATATCACTTACGAAGACCACAATAACTTTATCAATTACTGCTACACTGGTGGCGTTAAACCTGTCACTATACTTGTTCCTTTTTTCAAATAAACGTTGTTTAAGCTGTGAATAGTTATTCACTGTTTTGTTTCGTCTAATCTCGTTTAATCGTTTCTTTCTAATGTCAAATGAAATAAGAATGAAAGAAAAAAAAACAGTAAATAGCTTTCACGATCTTTTTATGACAATTATACATTAATACATATCTGTTACGTTGCATTTGTGTTACTATGTTTTAATTAGGATTAAGCTCACCTGAAAAGTTTAATATTTTGATTGTTACGAAGTTGATGAACACGTAACAACAACAACATAACATAACATCACATCACGCCTGTATTTCCCCGAAGGGGTAGGCAGAGGTGTACATCCACATTTCGCCAGTTATGTTATAGTCCCATGCAATAGGAGACGAGCCTATTGCCATTGACTGGGCACACAAATCCAGACTCCGGGCTGCTACTGACCACGTATTTTTTTATATTTCGGTTTTTTATATTTATACAGTTTAAATTCATAGTACACAGGTAATTTCATAGCTTTTACATACATAGACGTTTACTCGAAAATTCCTTGACTCCACACAACCTCACTCAATGTAATCTGTATGCTTAGTTGTAAAAAATCTCCTCCACTCAACGTCACCTAACCTTTTTACTCACTCGAGGAAAGGAAACTGTCAAACTTAAGGTACGTGGAGACCTACTTTAAGGAACACTCAAGGAAAGATTTTCGCTTATAAGCAGTGTTTCAGTCTGATTATTTTATTTGAATATTTTTTCATGGTTGTTTAAACGAATTTCTAATATTTTTTATGATACTTCAAACAATAATTTTTCGACTCAACTTCATTCGAGTTTCCTCCAGATGAGCTTTAAGAATACCAATATCGTAGATTCCTTGACGTAATCCTCAAGGTAGCCTCGACTAATTCAGAGTCGAGGAGACGTCTTGGAATATGGATGTTAGTGTCTACATACCTAATTTGATCATCATCATCATCATTTCAGCAGAAAGACGTCCACTGCTGGACATGGGCCTCCCCCAAGGGGGTGGGGATATGCCATAATCGCCACGCATGGCAGGTGAGTTGGCGATCGCAGTTGGTTGGTTAAATACTCAGAGAACGCTGCTGCCCATCCTCTGATGAATCTCTAAGTCGCCTTTTACGACACCCATGAAAACGGATAAGGGTGGTGCTATTCTTTATGGCTGGCACCACACGGAACAATTTGATCAACTCCCACAAAATCCAAGTGTGACGTAGAAGGACAATGTTTAAGTAATTTCCAGTCAGCATCCGCCCTTCTATCACATTTTTATGATACCCGCCGAAAGTAATTTACGTATTAAAACTTTTCAGCCAATTTTGGAGCTTATAACCATAGGTCAAAGAACAAAATCGTTCGCAACTCAACCTGAAATGATTATAAAAGTCTTCCGCAGAGAAAATTTCACTAAGAATTTTTCGTTTACTTTAAAATTCTGATAAGAAGAGAAGGGCGATACATCACGGGTCCTTAAATTACCTGAGGATAGCCTCATAAGAAATATTAGGGCGAAATATTACCTAGATTTATATCAACTGAAATTGATGTAGGTGCCTAATATAAGCGTGGTCCTATCGTTATTCTCAAGTTTGGAGTATCCGATAGAAAGACAATATTGTATAGTGAACTTGATACTGAGTGTGATTCTAGAAACGATTTACTTAGCCGTAAGGAAAATTTACCGTGCAACGAGATCATTTATTTAATTATTTATTCATTATTTTTAGTATTTGAATTAACACGGTATATATAGAGAGGATGGACGAGAGGAGATTGACGAAACAAGTATACGAAGCGAGTGTTGATGGAAGAGTTGAAAGGGGACGACCTCGGCGAACGTATCGCGATCAAATCGCGGATGTTCTCAAAAAATTCCAGGTTAAGAGTTCTGTAAACCGACGAGCATGCATGACGAGGTTAATGGACGTAGATGAAGCGAAAGAGGTGTGTCAGGATCGTAGCAGGTGGAAATCCATGGTCTCTGCCTACCCCAATGGAAAACAGGCGTGATAATATGTATGTATGTATGTATGTATAACCATTATGATTACATTAATTAACATGAATATTACATTGTATGTAGTTGAGACAAAAAGGTAAAAATAAAAAAAGGTGACTGTTGGTCGTAATAATAACAGAAGATATATAGCTTGATGATATTATTACTAAATGACTCAAAGTAGCACTATACTGAAAACATGATTTTTGTAGACCAAAAAATAAAATATTAAAACAAAGTAATAGTTACTACAGGTGTACTCGTATATCAGCCGTAGATGTGTTCAGGCTGATTTTGTAATAAATTAAATAAATAAAAGTACCTACCACTAATCAAAACAGTTTAAGTTCAGTCAAGCGTCAACATTGACGACGTCTGTAGTCTAGTGGTTCGAGGTTTGGACTGCTGATCACGAGGTCGTGGGTTCGATTCCCACAGGACACAAATATTTGTGTGATGAACATAAGTGTTTGTGTTGGTCTGGGTGTTTCTTATGTATTATAAGTATGTAATTACAAAAAAAAAAACTATATATGTATTATATCCATTGTCTAGTACCCATAGCACAAGCTCAGCTTAGTTTGGGACTAGATGGTGCTGTGTAAAAATGTCCCAAAAATATTTATTTAATAACTTCTTAGGTTTTCGCGATCACTACACATTATAATAAAACAAAGTTTAACCGGATTAAATCGCGTATATTATTTAAATTGGTTTCCCTGACGTTTCGAAAGCTTTGCAGCATTTCGTGGTCGCAGGTAGACTATATTTATTTATTTATTAAGCATTCCTCTGAGTACTAATTCAATATCCAATTCATAGAAAGAACGAAAAACGAACGAAATTATTATTAAGTTTCTCATTTTTATCCCCACAAAAATTTCTCGCCAATATTTGAACTAAGAAAAAGCTATGAATTACAAAACTTTGCTAACACAAAGAAAATTCAATTTATTTAACGGCCACCGTTTAGTTTTTCTAATTTATTTTTTTACTTCTCAAGTTTGACGCGGTGGCGTCTCGTAAACACGTCCAGACATGCTTCGTAAAGATGTCTGTATTAAAGATGAGTGCTAAAATATATAAATTGTATTCTATGTGTAACGTCGCTATTTTTATTCAAACTAGTGAAGCTAAGTAAAGAGGTATGTTCCGACAGTCTATTTGCATAGATCACCACCAGCAAGAGTCTTATACCGTACACCTATGAATGTGAAGGACTAAAGTCAATGTTAGGAAATTATCGAGTGACTAGAATAATTTTGGCTCAAATTATTTTAAATAATCTAGACAGGTGTAATCCCATACACAATTAAATTTTCTTTTAGTAATTTATATCATCACAGCACATTCAAAATAATTACTGAAGGCAGACCGCAACTCCAAAAATCACGGTCAACAGTCACAATTTCACAAAACGCTGACATTAATAAAAAAATACAACGATATTTCGCCGAAAATAAAAACGAAGCACAAAAACGAACCATGCAAACTCAGCAAAATTTAGCCTAACATAAAATATGAACAATTCACAATATCCCTAGAGATTTATGTAAGGTTAATAAAATTAACAATTTGCTTGAGAGCGTTGATTTAGTGTTTTAATTCAAAATGTTGCTCCGTTGATTTGTTCAGTAATTTCTTGTACTCTTTTATGGATGACAAGGGAATTGATTGCAACGATTTCTTGTTTTACAGAAATTGAGCTCTACACAGATTTAAAACAATAACTGCTGCGGTGATATTTTGATTATTTAAAAAGTCAAAAATACATCCACTCACATAGTATAAACTAACCGATTAAAATACATAAGATTAATATTATAAAGATTTGGTAATACCAACCAGAAATTTACTAAAAAATAACAACAATTTTACCAACAGAACTCGTATAAAACTAATCTTAATAAATAAAACAAAGTCGGGTTAGTTACATCATTTAAAACTCAAGAACGGCTATACCGATACTTAAATTTGACATACTGGTAGAACATAACCCGGAATAACATAATTATGGGCTACTTTTTATTCCAAGAAGATGAACAGTTCCCGAGGGATGCGCGATAAACGACATTCACGCGGGCGAAGTCGCGGGCATAGGCTAGTAGCATAATAAATCTAGCAAAGTAAACTTAAACAGAAATAAGATTTTTCATTCATGTTTACCAGCTATTTTGCGACCTGCAAAACAAATCCTTTTAAAAACCAACAGAGCTGTACAGCGACAACCGTCAATCCATAAAACAAAGAAACAAGACAGTTCGCTTTAAAAGACAAACAAAGGCAACTCCAGCTAAAAAAGCTAATACCAAAGTTGAAAAGACTATTGATCACAAATCAGCAAAGTCCATCCACGGCTTCGCTTCCTGGATTATAGACTCTTTGCAAGAGATAAATTAAAAACCATTTTTCAAGTAATTCCCTGGTGGTAGAGCGGACGGTGTAATCTATACAAATTGGACGACCATGGCATACGTTGATACATCAATAGGGGATTGCTCCATGCCATTTTTGTTTATTCCATTAATGGGGTATTAAATTTGCATATCAGTTACGGAACGAAATAACGAATGAAAAATCATGAGCTGATGTATTGGTGAATAAAGTTGGTTATGAAAAGCTTTTGTGAATTGATTCAGTGTATGATAAAATATTGTGCTAAAAATTCATTCATAAAATAATCTACATAAATATGTTCAATGATGATGGCTTATTTTTATTACAGCGAAACAAAAATATTGTTTGTACCACACGAAATTTTAACCAAAATCATAGCCAATCAATGCCATAACCATTAACCGGAAACAGCCTGACCCAAATTTCTCAACCATAAAGCGAATAAATAAAAATATGATATTGCAAAAAACTCCACAAAAGAAAAAGTATTCTTCCTTCTGATACAACAAAACAAACTTATCAAAATCAATACTTCCGCCCAACAAAGATTAGATACCTAATATAATATTATCCATGACAGGAAAACCGAAAGACATTACGTACTGTTTCCATCATTACCTATAAAAGATACTTCTACGCGATCTCCGGCAATGACATTTGATCTCTTTTTTTCGACAGCCCCAATAATTTGAGCGAATGTTTCTTCCGGGATCACCGGATCAACAGTTTAACCGTCATTTTCTGTTGCTAACTAGTTCTCAACTGTAAAGGGTAGGGTCCACATTGTTGGTTACAAGTTTATCTCTGTCATCAGTAAGTTTCACAGATTTGCGGTTCGTCATTTAAATTAGTAGTTTTATTTATTTTTCTTAATTGTTTTATGTTTGTGTTTAGTATTAATAAAAATAGCTTTGTTCTGTGTGGTGCTGGACATAAAGAATTGCACCACCCTTATCTCTTCTCATGGGT
Source organism: Asteroscopus sphinx (assembly GCA_949699075.1). NCBI lineage: Eukaryota > Metazoa > Arthropoda > Insecta > Lepidoptera > Noctuidae > Asteroscopus > Asteroscopus sphinx. The sequence continues at coordinate 3,584,244 of OX453006.1, forward strand.
GTAGTAAAAGGCGACTAAAGGATTAACCAGACAGAACGGGCAACAACGTTGTCTGAGTAATAACTTCTTAGGCCTAAAAATAATCAAGTCCCAAACAGCATGCAACACTGTAAAAGATAATGATATTGTGAGTGATTACTGCGTGCATCGAAACGATTTTAATTAATAATATTGTACGGTAGATAAAAATATTTTTTTTAGAAATATTTGTAAAGACGCTTGTCATCTTAGTCTACCTGCGACCACGAAATGCTGCAAAGCTTTCGAAACGTCAGGGAAACCAATTTAAATAATATACGCGATTTAATCCGGTTAAACTTTGTTTTATTATAATGTTGTCTGAGTAATTAACCAACCAACTCCCGCTTGCCAAACGTGGCGATTATGGCATATCCCTCCCTTTGGGGATGCCTATGCCTAGCAGTGGACGTCTATCGGCTGAAATGATGATGATGATTAATAAAAATTGACGTATGTATTTTCTAGTTTTTTTATATCTAATTTTAAGTAAGCAGGTAGTGATAGTGACAGTATATTTCCAAATAAATTGATCTAGTTTAATAATAGTGCGTGACATTTAGACGTTCTTTCTCACCACTCCATGTATCTAATATTTGCAAAGTAGTAGGTATCAGAATTGTAATCATTATAATGTATTTTATTACCAAAACCATCATAAAATTCTAAAATGAGGCCTTAAAAGTTAATGAAGATGCTGAAGTAGATAGACTACGTAAAGTTTTATTTTCATGGCATCGTTCGACTTTTTACGACATCATTGACAGGTATTAATTGGAGTCTTTTAAAATTACACGTTGAATGATGGAACAAATTTAATTTACCTAACCGCGAACGAGTTTTTACATAAAAAATATCTTTTTAATTTAAGAGTACTTTGTCTTCAGTTGTTTTTAAGTCTTGTTTAATTTTACGGCCGGCATTTCTTTTAGAAAATGGAACATCTGTATTTGGTGAGTCCGTAAAAAGTCTATATACATTTGGTCCCAAGTTGGGTTCTACAATATACATTATGTTACTATGTTCTTTAGTAGGGTGTGGGTTATAAATTTGAACCCAGTGGATTCAAACTTGAACTATGTAGACAGGAAGGAGGGTTCGGAGGAAAAGGATTAGTTTGTAGTTACAGGTTGGTAGCATATCACGGAAACTCATGTCCTTACATTAAATTTTATGTCATAAATTGTACTGGAACTTACTTACCTATTTTATTATCACAAAGCTCTCTTTTGTCTGCTCATGGATTTTTTGTATCTTACATAATTTACGGCTAAACTAACTCTGTTTGCCAGAAGCAAATGTTCACGATAAAAATCGACCAAATTAGTATTTGATCGCATCAGTTGGCATGTCAAAGATCTCCAGAATTTGAAAAATTGCTTTTTCCTTTACTTTAAAACGTCCATTTTCTCCCAACATTGTGTCCTCAACTTAAGCTCTCTCAATACGCTGAACCTCTAAGATGTGATTCTCGACTTTACCCCAAGTTTTATTTCCAGCACCCTTATTTAGGGATGGGGTCTGTATCGATTTCTCATTTTTATTAACAAAATGTTCGATTGGTAAAAATTTACTGAAATAAATATGAGTATTTCCAGTTAAGTAGACCTGTAATTCGAATTGGGCATTTTGACTTTTCATGTAAACACGGACACTCGATAGTTCAAGAAAATTCGTGCTACTATCCATTCAATAAAATTGCTCACGGAGTAAATCAATTACTATCAGATGAAGCCAATTCCATCTCTGATTCTATCTGATTGCAGAGGTGAAAATTTATCACAATGGAATCATTTCTGGGCAATAAATTCGTTTTTCAATTTTAATTTCCGAATGACTTCAACGCATCGATGCCTGTAATCGATACTGTTTTAACCATCTGCTTCCCTACCCGACATATTGGAAGGAAAGAGTTTATTACTTCTCTTTGTTGCGAATCGAACAAAAAGCGGGCTGGTCCAGTGTTTACTGTGTGTTGCGAGAAAATATCTTATTGTGGCTGTCGAATCGATTTATGAGTCGTTAAACGATGTTGGCGTTTTGGGAGCCTTTTCAAGGCATTGAGTGAAATTGTTTGATAGCTGTCTTTTAACAGATATTGAAGTAGTTTCAAAAATGTTTTTGCTTTCGTTTTTTCGTGCCGGTGTGGTGTAAGGAAAATAAGAATGCTAACTTGGTGAAGTTATTCAGAGAGTATTGCATTTAGTAGAATAAATTAAGCAAAAGGATCATATAATATTCATCCGGTTGGTATTTGTTTTTCGAATATCAGCGTTATTCATATTTTTATTCTTTCTGGCGTGACTCTGGATCGGATACGGATTTTATACAAAACAATTAAAACAGCTTTCTCTTTTTTACCACTGAATATCTAGTATTAACGTACAGAACGGCCACTCACCTCCCCCCGCCAATTCAAGATTCCTCGCCCCGACCCCGCACCCACCCACAGTTTGCCGGCAATTGGACTGCAAGATTGCTATGGATGGCAATCACCAGTTCCTATACAATCACGCCATCTCTGAAAAGCGCTAGGAACCCAGTCGGTATTACGAGTGGCGAGCATCCCTAACTTACACGTGTGTGTGCGTTTGAATAAGACGTGATCTTGTGTATGTAGGTGGTGCTAGCGTTTATATTGTATTGAGTGGCCGAGGTGTGTTATTACTATATTTAGAATTAAAACCGCATAATAAACCCAGGTTCTAAATAAGCTTATCCAACCCACGTTTACTGTTTTAATTTATATTCACGCCAGCAAAGTTCTATTTTATTTTCAATCATATTTCGACTTGTTTTTTGTGTAGACCAAAATTAATGTTGAAGTTAGGATGATTAAGTTAGGTTTAACTAGACTTCAGAAGTAACACGTGCTATTGTCAACTCTGATTATTTAATTCCATTGTCTGTTAAATTGAATTAAGCTTACTTAATATTTACTTCGTGAAGGATTTTTGTTTAATTTGTGAGTTCAAAATGTTCGTGGGATGAAAATTAATTAGTTTCTGTGCAGCTGTGTTGTTTAATGTAATGAACGCAGTGTGGTTTTGGCTACAAATGGATCACGCCATCAATTCCCGTGGGTGCCGTGAAAGCAACTAACGAATGGACAGAAGCATCCACGTGGGTATATAATATAACATAACAATATTGTACGATATAAAACTTATTTTTGGAGCATTTTACACAGCACCATCTGGTCTCAAACCAAGCAGAGCTTGTAATATGAGTACTAGACAATGGATATAATACTTATATACTTTTTTTTTGTAAATACATACTTATAATTCATAAGAAATACCCAAACCAACACAAACACTTATGTTCATCACACAAATATTTGTGTTCTGCGGGAATCGAACCCACGACCTCGTGAACAGCAGTCTGACACTTGAACCACTAGACCACAGACGTCGTCAAAGAACAAGAATAACATGCTTTTTTTCAACCTAAAGTAGAATTATAGTAGAATTATAAGAAGGAAAATTTCATATATAGGACACTTATACAGAAACGAAAAATATAATATTTTGAGGAAAGTACTAGAGGGCAAGATAGACGGCAAAAGGAGCAGGGGAAGAAGAAAATAAGCCTGGATTGACAATATCAAGAGCTGTACCAACATCAATGACGCTGCCAGTCTATGCAGACTGGCACAAGATAGAAACGAATTCCGTGCGGTGGTCGCTGACATCCGATGAGGATATGACACAGGAAGAAGAAGAAGAAAATGATTGAATATGAATAAAAATAATTTTAGTTCCCATATTTTGCAATAGCCCTACATAGTGCATACTCAGATGAGATGACATACAGAGATGGAATATGACTGTATTACTATAGTGCAGTTTTGGACTGTCTGATTGGTGCAACATCCCAACTTAGATTAAAGTTATCAAAGGGGCGACTGCGTGCCCAGAGCCGAACCTGTGTCCTCTTGCAAGCCATCCAAAGTTCCGGACTCCTTCCTCAAGTAAGATAAGCCCTGATTAAAGAGAGACATACAAATAATAATCTTTATTATAGTAGCATTTTTGTAAAGAAGAAAACATAGAGAGTAGGTGATTGTGTACTCGGATTGACTGTGTATTCGGAAAGAAAGTCTGTACGAGTATGTTTGTTGATTGTTTAACCATCGCAAACAATAATGAACTGAAAAACAATATAGGTAGCTGTTGAGTCTTTCAATTCAAAACTAAATAAGAACAAAGGCGGTGATGTCATGTTGTATGACTGGATCGTTACTGTATGACAGTATCAGTGTGTGTCGACATAGACACAACATCACACAGCCATATATAATGGGCGTGAAGAACCCATCATGAAAATTTTGTTTTAGGAAACCTACTGGTTAAAGTGGTTATGGACATATTGAAGCTCAGTCATATTTTTTTCGAGATTTTACATACAGCAAGTCACGGTGGGATTCTGGGCGTACAAAACTCACCCGTTCCGTTCTACATAGCTAGGCACAGTCTGTTGCCCGATTTATATTGCGGGATTTGCGGGTAACTGAATATATACCTTTTTTTTTTTTTTTTGTTTTCGGGTGGAAATCCTCATGGATACCCTCCGTCTGGGGACGGCGGAGGGGTATGTCGGACTCTTACCGACTAAAACCACACGGTGGCCATCCTCTGCACAAAATAGAGGAGCTCCGGGAACTCCATTGGACCGCGCCGGTGCTCCTCTAGTGCTACGCCTTTGGCGCGTCCCGGGAAAACAATATTGTTTTCCCCACAGCAGCTCGCGACCACCACGTACTGCTGTCCTCCCCAGGGTCGCTTAACAGACACCTCGAGTCCCCCAACTCTTAGCGTCCACGATCCCGAAGGTCCCCTGCCAGATGTAGCGGCAGGGTTGCGGCCCATAGCCCTATCTGGGCCTTGCGCCAGGGCGGTTGCCTCCCCGGCGCCTCCTTCTCCGAGCGGGATCGGCCCTCTCCCGATCTCGCTCTGCGGCCTCCTTCTGAAGCATAACGGTCTCGCAGAAGGAAGCCATGGCCCTCCAAGCCGTCGGATCTGCCAGCATAGCCGACACTACTGCTGACAGAGAAAGATCCTGCCCGATCCGGCTGACCAGGTCCCGCCGTTCGGAGCCCCACGCAGGGCACTCCTCCAGCGTGTGCTGTGCGGTGTCCTGGTCACACCCACAATGGTGGCAATTTGCCGTGGCTTCGCGTCCGATCCTATTCAGGTACTCACCGAAGCAACCGTGCCCGGTGAATACCTGAGTAAGCCGGTAGGTGACGCGCTCGCTCCTCTCCAGCCAGGCCTCAAAGCACGGCAGGACAGCTTCAACCACTCGCTTGTGCGCATACTGCGGCTCTTCCAGCCGCTCGCGCCACATCTCGAGCGCGTGTCGTCGCTCCTGCCGCCTCAGCACTTCAAACGCCCTCGCAGGCGCGCTCCCACCGTTTTGGCGGATGACACGAATCCGGTCGTAGACCCTCGCATCCATATCCGCCAAGATGTCCAACGGCGGGAAGCGTGCCAGGACAGTTGCCGCCTCAAAGGATACCGTTCGGTATCCTCGTGCGATCCGTATGGCCACTTTGCGCTGCAGGCTGTTGAATTTTGCCCTTGAGCGCTGGACGCCTGACAGTCGGTGCGACCATACAGGCGCCCCATAAAGGGCCACGGACCGCACGACTCCCGCGTAGAGGCGGCGAACTTCCTCCCGAGGTCCCCCAAGATTGGGCAGCAGTCTGTGCAGTGCACCAGCTACCCTCTCGATCCGGGGGACCAGGCGATTGAAATGCTCCCCAAAGGCCCAGCGACTATCCAGGAAGAGGCCAAGGTACTTCATACATCGGCCCACCTGGACTTGCGCATCACCAACGCGAACCGTCGAGCTGGGTGGTTCTCTACCCCGTCGCAGGTTGTGGAACCATAGCGCCTCGGTTTTATGGGGCGCTATTTGCAGCCCTAGCTCGCGGATTTTGGCCACAACTTTTGCCACCCCGAGTTCAGCAAGCCGGATGGTCCCATCAAAGGTATCCCCACCGGCCAACACCAAAGTGTCGTCAGCGTAACAAACGACACTGACGCCAGCGGGGAGTTCGACACGCAGGACCGCGTCATATGCAAGGTTCCACAAGAGCGGGCCGAGTACCGATCCTTGTGGAACCCCACAACTAATCCCTCTGCGATGAACGCAACCGTCCCTGCCCACATAGCGAACGTGCCTGTCGCGAAGATAGGCCCCAACAATACCTTGCAGGTAGGAGGGCACACAATGGTGTACAAGTGCCTCCCTAATAGCTCCCCAGGGCAAGGAGTTGAAGGCGTTGACGATGTCAAGACTTATCGCCAACGCCACTCCCCCCCGGGGTACTGCCTGCTCTGACAGCGAGCGGACACGTAAGATCGCGTCCACTGTTGATCGCCGCTGCCGGAAGCCATACTGACTTTCGGCAAGGTCGGGACCGACCCGCGACAGGTGCTCAACGAGGCGTTCGGCAACTATTCTCTCGAATAGCTTGGATGCCTCATCGAGCAGGCATATGGGACGGTATGCAGAGGGCGAATCCGCAGCCCTGCCTTCCTTCTTTATTAGGACCAATCCAGCCTCCTTCCAGCCGGAGGGGAACACGCTGTGACGGAGACAGCTTGTGAATAGCCGCCTCAGCCTGTCCCCCAGAGCAGCCATAGTCAGCACCCAGACCCGACCCGGAATACCGTCAGGTCCAGGTGCCGTGTTACGGGCCCTCAGGCGACTAACGGCCCGGTCCAGTTCCCCTTCTGTCACCTCCAAGTCCTCAGACCAATCTAACGATGCCATTAGGGGCACTGAAGGGCCGTCCCGGACTACTGGGAATAATGTATGGACAACTCTGCCCAATAAGTCCGGTTCCAGAGTTTCCGTAAGTGGGGGGACCCACGGACGTAGCTTGCCCATGACTACCTTGTATGGTTTCCCCCACGGATCCCTGTTTAGGCCCTCCAGGAGCTCGCTCCAGGACCGAACCCTGGCGTTCTCGATCGCTATTTGGAACGCCTTCGTAGCCGCCCGATATGCCGCATAATTGATGGCTATTTCTTCGGCTGTAGCTCGACGTCGTCGTCGGGTTCGTGTGTACCGGCGTCGAGACCTCAAGCATGCCGCGCGAAGTTGCGCAAGTTCATCCGACCACCAGTACACCGACCGAAACCCACCCCGCCTGGCTCGGGGCATTGAGGCATCACAAATTGCCGTCATCGCCTCACGGAACCAGGCTGCCTCCACCTCCGGATCGGGCAAGATCCCTCCAGAGTCTGAACTCTCCGTCCACGCCGCGACGTAGGCAGCTGCAACCAGTAGATCTTGGTCTAGCAGTTTGAGGGACCAACGCCGCGGCAAAATGTTATGATCTGGGCGGCTGGAGCGGTCTGGAGGACGGAAGGTCACCTCGAGAACGATGTGGCGGTGGTCAGATAGAGTGACCACTTCCTCCGCAACTCTCCATCCAGACACCATGCGGGAAGCAAGAGGAGTCGCCCACGACAAGTCGACGATCGACTCCCCCTGCCACCGGACGCATGTGGCCACGGACCCTTGATTGAGAAGGTGAAGGTCCAATCCAGCCGCCCAATCTTGCAACGTCTCTCCCCTGGGCCCGTCCCGACGGTTTCCCCACACTCTTGAGTGAGCGTTAAAGTCACCCAGGACGAGCACTGGACGAGGTAAGCAAGTGTTACGGACGCAGCGTGCCACCCCGTCCAAGTATGCCTCGTAGTCGGCAAGGCAGATGTTGGGAGAGACGTAACAACCCACTACAGCCAGAGAACCCCACTCCACAGCGATAAATCCCTGCCCTCTTTCGAGTAAAGTACAGGAAGGGCCACCCTCCGTCCCACCCCAGTAGATGGCCACGGAGCCAACAGTGTCACCGAACCAACGAGGATGATCCGGGACGTTATAAGGTTCCGCCACCGCCGCTAAAGCAACCGACCACTCCGCAACAGTTTGCAAAAACAGATGCTGCGCGTTGCGGCAGTGGTTTAGGTTGCCCTGGATTACCTTTAAGGCTGGGAAGGCGAAGTTTCCATAGCCTCCTGAGGGGCACTGAGTGGTGCAGGCGCCGACGCAGAACCAGCCTTCACGGCCTGGCCCCGTTTACCTTTTCTTTTGCCTTTCGGGGCAGAGCATTTCTTGCTCGCCATCCTATGGGTGGCTGGCCGACCGAGATCCGCACATAGCAGGCATCGTAGGTTCTGCGCCGTGCACTCTTTCGCCTTGTGGCCGGACTCACCACAAGCGAAGCATCTTGCGCTACGGTCAAAATCACTTCGGCACTGTCGACTGACATGCCCAAACTCAAAACATCGGTAGCACTGGAGCGGCCGTACCTCCAATACCTCGACCCTGGCTGTCACCCAGCCGACGCGAACGCCCTTATTGGCTGCCAGTTTTTTGGCGGTTGCCAGCGGGCAACGGACCCAGACAGTCCCCAGGGAACGAGAAGAGCGACGAATTTCGCCCACTCTCACATCCGCCTCGGTACACCCACCTGCCTCTGCAATAGCAGCTGCTACCTCCGCAGGCGAGACAGCGTCGTCCAGGTCGTACACCCTCACCTCACTGGTCTTCATTGGACGAGAGATACGCACGTCCATGTCAGCCAAGACTTCCCGCATCCGCGTCGCGAGACTGTCCGCCTGAGAGTTGCAGTTGCTGCCAGATATTTGTAGCAACATACCGCCAGTCATGGTCCGCTTCTGGCGGACAGTCTCGATCCCAATGTCGGAGAGTTTTATGCGTTCCTTTGCTGCAGCCATAACTGCGGCATACGTAGCAGTAGAACCCTCCGGCACCGTAACGGAAATCGCCGCCGATGCGGGGTTAGGGGGCAACTTTTGAGCCCCTCTTTTCTTCCCTCGAGACGTCGAGGACAAGGCGGACGACCCAGACACAGGCAACGCATCCTTGAGTTGGGAAGGAGGAGACGTTTTCTGGATTTCCTTCCCAGCTACTGTGGCCCAAGTGTTTGAAATGGCAGCTGATGTCGATGGCTGCAGCTCTTGCACAGGGGGCAGATCCACTACGGGAGGCTGCGTAGGATTCATCCCCTTTGTGCGCTTGCCCTTTCCCTTCCCTTTCTTTTCTTTTGCCGCCTCCGGGGCAGAGCCTGCCTGTGCCTGAGGAGCAGATGGCCCACCTTTGGTAGCATCTGCAGCCAATGGCGGACGAAGACACTGTTCAGGAAGCAGTCTGCTCTCCAACGCCTCGAACCGAGCATTCATCATACCCCCAACTCGAAGCATGATGGGTTGCATAAGTTCTTCGAACAGCGTCAAAGACAAACCGCCCCCATTATTACCAGCCGCCGAGGCGAGCTTTGGCACCTGTTCATCACTCTGCCGACGGAGAAGGTTAAGTTCCTCCGTCAGTTTTTCCAGTCTTGTTGAGAGGCTGGTGAGTTGCGAACGCAAGTCCGCGTTCTGTCTCTCCAGTCTCTCAACATTGGCTGAGGTGGAGGTGCGCTGAGTGATCTCCTCGGCTGCTGCCTGAACCGTCCGTGCCGCCATCCGAAGGCTATGGGCAAAGCTGCCTTTAAGGTTGCGGGAACTATCCGCCACCTGCTCCACCACAAGAATATTTTCTTTAATGCAGGCGTCCAATTCAAGGGTTGGCTGCACCTGCATCTGCTTCGCCAGTTCCTTGGGCTCTGGCAATCCTGGCTTATCCCGAGAAATGGTAGGAGACCCTTTAGGCTCTAGGTCCTCTCCCAAACTCGTAGTCTTTCTCTGGGCTGACTTCCGTTTCCGTCCAGGCTGTTCTCCACTCTCTGTCGGTCGCGTACGTTTACGAGCGTGACTCGCAACCGACACTGACGACGTTTGGGAGAAGAGTGACATTTGCGAGCAGTCAGATTCGCAACTATCGTCCACCATCTCGACTCTCACAGGAGTAGGCGGTCGCGTGAAGCGTTCACGCGAACGGGTCGACCTGACCACTGGCACCCCTGTTTCCTTCGATTGCTCCGCAACCTCCACCCTATTATTGATGACGGAGTCTCTAGACTCCGCACCAGACACCACGTCATTTTTGTTTTTATTTAATTTTTCCATATATATTCCCACGAGAATGGGGGAAATATTCGGTCCACCCGGGCAGTGCCCCCTGTACCCGGGTAAGCGAAAGGTGTAACCCAACCAGGGGGTCCGCTGGTACCCTGGAGGGAGCGCGCTAGCGACTGATGCACTACTGATTAGTGCAACCCTTCAGTCATTCGTACCCTCATCACGCGCCGAAACTTGGTATTAGGGGTAATTTTTTAAAGAGGTTTTCTTCCTCGCGGTCCGGGCGGTTAAGCCAAGACCCTCGGTCCTGAAACTGAGCTGCGAGACATAACCACAGCACTCAGCACGACAACAGGATTACGATTTAGCGACGGAGGCAATGATGCCTAGCTATCCCGTTATTCACACATGCGACTTAACGAAGTCGCACATGCGAGTTAACGAAGTCCGTCTCAAGAATTCGCCCGAAAGGCGTGGTCAAGGCCTTATATGGCCCAACCCTACTGGCAGTCCAAATTGGACTCCGCCATGTATCCCTCTTGGTCTGGTCTCTCACTTTGGACCTGTCCGACATGAGTAGCTCTATCGGCATAGCCCCAAAGATCACTGAGACACGCAAGCCCCACCACGACGACAACGTAGAGATACAGTTGGTGGGGAACTGAATATATACCTACGTGTATCAACCTCCTTCTCAGTCATTTTAGTTCTTTTATCCATATACCTTTTTGGAAGGTGCTGGGTCATTACTGACATGAACAATAAAACATTGCAATTTCTTATTATGTCGGAGGTGACATCCACGATAAACTGTTAATTATCAAGAGTCAGTTGAGGCGTGTGCCTAATCAGCAAACAGGGAAGAGCCCATACGAACTCATGTTTAACAAGCCAGTCAGGACTTTACTCCACGCGGCCCTAAACCCATTCTGCGACCAACACTGAGATCAACAGCACTGAACAATATAAAAAGAGAGTTCAAGCCGGGCGATCGAGTGCAAATCCGCATCTATACCCATGGAAGCAAGTGGACATTTGGCACTATAAGCAGAAGGCTTGTAGCACTTCATTACGAAGTGCTCACTGACGCAGGAGAGCTTTGGAAGCGGCACGTAGACCAGATGTTGAGTTCTACCATCAAGGCTTCTAGAGAAATTGAGGGGGAGTACTGATATATACCTACGTCCATCAACCTCCTTCTCAGTCATTTTAGTTCTTTTATCCATATACCTTTTTGGAAGGTGCTGTGTCATTACTGACATGAACAATAAAACATTGCAATTTCTTATTATGTCGTATTAATTATACAACACAGATAATAGCTGTTGATAATACCTAAATAATAAACTAAAAAAAAGTAAAAACAGACTTCAAAAATAATTAAATAATGTGTGTGAAACAGTTTAGGAAGTAAGTACCTTTCTTCTTCTTCTTCGTGTCGACGGTACAAAAATTTACTGATAGTAAGTACCTTTGATTCGTTATGATTTTAAAAAAATGGCACTGACTTCCTATGCTGTTTCACACAAATTATTTTATTCTTTTTGAAGTCGTTTTTTTTTTATGTTTATTTTATTTTCTATTTTGAGTGGCATTAAAAATAGAAAGAATAGCGATTGCTGCAATCCCGGATGATTTGCTGTAATCCATTGAAGATACCGCTTCTTTATCTCCGAAGATCTTCATCAGATCTTCACCAAATGATACTTTCTGAAAGCAAATGCTTGACTTGTTGATGAAAATCGTTGACGATAGAAAGTCTCAAGTGATTGTACGGCACCGAAACACACCTATGCAAGTATTACTGATTACTGAGGAGTAGGTGGTAGTACTTCTCCGGACGAGCTCTTTCACAAAGGAGCTCTACTACTACTAAAACAAAGTCACGAACACTCAAGCTAATACTGTCTATTCGGATTTTATCTTTTATTCAGCCCTTAAAACGAAAAAGGAGATGGAGTGCGTCCAACCAGAGCACAACATTTTCTACAGAATTTCATCTTACAATTTCTTCCCCCATACTTTAAACCAGTCAATGTATCTTCACCATTCACCATTATTGCATTATTTTGGGATTACCCATTGTTGCCGCGAGGGATCAATAATATTATACCCCGAGCGACACTGGAAGCCAAATTTTAAGAGAGTAGGTACACAAAAATCCCTTTTGTATCGTTTTTCCTCATGTTTTTCCTTGCAATGAATATTTTTAACAAACATTTTGTTTGTTATGATTGAGACATTATTTGATTGTAGTTTTCTTTGTCAACAGGCATTGTACGCACGGCTACGTAACAAGCTATACATTTCCAGGATAAGGTGACCTCTAATTGTACGGAAAGCCTCTACAATGTAAGGTCAGCTTATACTTGAGTTTGTATGGCTTGATATACTATATAGCCATGTGTACATGTCACTGATTCCCTTGTATTGTCTGCCAAGAATATTTTTAGGAGATTTAAGGGATTTCGGTAAAGATAAAGATATATTTATTTGCAAAAACATGTGTAGATAATAATACATAGTTGAGATGCTTATTAAAGATATAAATGATGGTTTGGATCAACATGTTTGACCATGACTGGTGTACAAATATAAAAAACATAAAATTATTAATTGACAAAGTGTATGTAATTGTGTATTGTACACTACATGAAATAATTTAATAATAATAAGTCAATAGTATTTCATAGTAATATATATAATTAATGAACAAAATAAAATTCAAGTATAAAAAGTAATAATAAAAATAGTTTACGTTTGTCCATAAATTAAAATGAGTAAATTTGTTACATTTATAGAGTTTTGTCATTTAGGAAATCGTCAATATTGTAATAACTATTATTGGTCATAATGCTTTTTAGTTTGTAATACTTAGTAAAAGTTTGATATTAGGAAGTTCTTTATAACGCAATCTTATCTTCATGATTTGTATGAAGTCACCATTACGATGTTAGGCGAGTAAAAAAGATGAATCATTAAGGGTTTTCATCCGTCGTAAAAAAATACAAATTATCTGATTACATTAACGTCTATTCCATGTGATGCCGCACATAAAGAATTGCACCACCCTATCTCTTCTATGGGATTCACCAGAGGATGTGCAGCAGTGTTCTCTGAGAATTAAAAAAAAAAAAAAATTAAACTAACTGATTTCACCAACCAACTGCAATCGCCAACCCGCCTGCCAAGCGTGGTGATTATGGCATGTCCCCTTTTGGGGGAGGCCTCAGTCCAGCAGTGGACGTCTTTCGGCTGAAATGATGAGTAACGTCTAGCGCAAGATAATAAACAAATTTTACGTTTTTCAGCACTCTTAAATTACTGTTAAAGTAATTTAAAATTAATCAAGAAGATTCCTGCAAAAAGTAGGTCATAAAATCTTACGAGGTATATCCCTCGTCACTGACAGAGAATCTCCTAAAAGGTTTCTTAATTCAATTCATCAAGCTCTAAGTCTACACTCTGACCAAATGAGCGAATTCACCGACAAATAGTGACCCATTGACCTCTATTTATCTCTTTACGCTCTTTTTCCAAGATATCCTTAAGCCCGGAACTAAGCGCGGTCTTTGTTTAACACTGAGATAAGGCAACCCTCTGATTTGAATTAGGAAATTGAGGCGCCGAATTTGGGCGCCGTAGAAAGCCCATTTATTTCCAAATAATTTAGAGGCTGAATTAAATTTGGTCATGTTTTTAAAGCAATTTATTTGGGAGTATCCAATTATTTGTTTGTAAGGTTATATAAGGCCTGTTATGTAAAAATTATCAGTTTTACGTGTTTTGAATTATATTTTTATATCAATGGCTTCCTTTTATGTTGGATCTATCAGAATAATTTAACGATAAAAGCGAGCGTGTTATCATTTATTGGAATGTTAATAAAAAAAAAACAAACAAAATGTGCAGATGTCAATTAAAAGGCACAACAAGGTGAACTAAATAAAACCTGGAAAATAAGAAAGAAAAGAAACCGTCTTCGTTGAACTATTGAAGCCACTCTTTAGACAATACAATCAGATAAATAAGAAGAGCTATCGATGTATTTTGGAACACAACACTGCGCACAAAAACAAAAATGATTGATGTTGTTCACAAAGCTGCAAAACTAAAGTAGTATTGGGCTGGCCATGTCTGCAGGATGCCTTCTGAGCGATATGCCAAAATAACCACACAGTGGGGCCCTGACACAAAGAAGCGGCGTCGAGGCAGACCGCGAAAGCGATGGTGGGACGAGCTAGACGAGTACTGTAAGGATTGGTCAACAATAGCGCAAAACCGTGGCACATGGAAATCAAGGTGGGAGGCCTTTGCCTAGCAGTGGGATAGACAGTTAAAAAAATGTCGCGCGGGCATTTTATTACCTTTTCATTTCTCCTGAATTTTGGGGGCATTTATAGACACGAATCTTCACAAAGATCAGTATCAGAACTACTATCTGGGCTTAGTATCTGGAGGCCACATAAACATTTAATTTTGTTCAGTGAAATTGATAGGTTGCGGGGCGGAGTTCTGATGGCAGTCACTCCGTGTAAAATACTGATGTTCAGCCGCATCTGGTTAGACCGAAAGCCAACCCCAACATAATTGGGAATAGGTTTGGAGAAATAAGCAAAATTTTGTAGCCATAACCAGAAATACCAGAAGCTAATATCTCAACCACTGCACCAAACGTGTAAACAAAAATAAGGCTGCAGTATAAATAAGATTTCAATTAACAGTCTGAAAGCAGGATAGCACATTTAATAAGCAAACCTAATTCGCTTTTTATTAAAACTATCCACATACTACCTTTATAATTCTGCAGTGCTTTTACGAGTAAAAATTGCAGCTCGCTGTAATACCGTACAAGCATAAAAGTCCGCATAGAAAAATGTACCATTTGTTATGTGCCATATAGGCTTACATTGTTTCACTAATATTTTAAACAGGCTAGCTTTTGTAGCTCAGTTAGGCTTTTCATACCTCCGCGTTGTAGTACAAACTTTCTTATTCTCTTTCTATGCATTTTATATTGTTTTTATTCTTCTTACGCTCCTTTCATATCTTTTCGATTTGTTTGTTTATCTAGTAGCAAAAAACTGGTTATCATTTCTCATAATGATAGAGTTGCAAAATCAAATCAAATCAAATCGTCTTTATTTGGGTTCAATGTAGGCAGATACATAAGTTGAAAACACATAATAAGTCCCAGTACATTCTACCTTACGGCATGCAAACTTTTCACCCATTTAACAGGCAAATAAATTAAATTGTACAGAGCAATCTGTGACAATATTGTGTCATGTCATGAATATTAAAATTATCATAATCCTGGACTTCAAATTATCAAATCAAATCATACTTATTCTGCATTCATGAAATTAAAAGTGGAGGGATACACAATAACAAGTCCTAATAAATTCTACCTTACGGCATGCAAACTTTACAATGATTTATTATAAATTTTAATATTAAATTAAATTATACAAAATAATACTGTGTCATGTCATATATATAATACTTATTATGTCCTATATCTATTGTCACAATTTGCAATTATTGGTAATCATACTACTTACTTGCCGGTTCTGCTCTATAGGACCTTCTATTTGGAAACATTCAACTAAGTTGACCTTTTATAAGTACCGGTTTATGGTCTACAACGTGTTATTGAAATAACTGAAAACCTCATAAAGGGTCATTGTACTCATCAGTATGTACAACTATTACTATGGGACCAACACTCAAATCGCGGAAAGAAAAACAGGTATCCTAGACATTTTGTCGATATATCTGAACGCAAATTAATGTAGGGCACTGCCGATTTTTTATTCGCGATTACAGGTTTGGTCCATTGTTCATAGTGATGAGTACAATTACCTCTTAAGATGTTTTCAGTTATTTCAATAACACGTTGTATATGAAATAAAAAGTTTTGACTTTGACTTTGTCCTAGGGTGTTGTAAAGAGCATCAGAGGGTTTGATAGCATCTACTTGATCATCTGTTCTGTCTGTTATTATAATGATTTGATTATCATCAGCCTGACTTCTCTTACCTCTTCCTTATTGCCAATTCCAGTAAGTTGCAACGGTCATAGACAGTACAAATTGTTTGAGGTTGAGCTAAGGAACTGACTTATGACTATCAGTAACTCATCCTGCCATTGTTATTAATCATCCGATGCTCGTTTTATGAGTCTGAACTATCACCCCATTAAATAAATATTTTCAACCGCAACTGTTTTCTGTATAACCCTACCAAATTTAATAGTTATACGATAGCAAACAAGCAACACTAACTGTACGCCCTCTAGTGCTACCCAAAGGAATCATTGTTATTGTGGGCACTAAAATTGTTGGTGCATAACATTCGCCGTGCGTGACAAGTCTTTACATGGACAATTTAGCATATGCACTCCTTCAAGCTATAATGGATCTCATGCTTATGTTTTAAAGTTCATAAGGACTGCTGTGATTTTGAGTTTATATGTTCGTTTGAAGTTTATTGCAGTGCTCATGTGAAAATTAACAAATTTTTTTTCGATGTGAGGGCCTTATGATATTTTGTTCACTGGTTTTAAATAACTGTTCCATTTTTTTTGATGCTCGTGTAATTATTATTTTTTTGTTTACTGTGAGGGGTATTTTTATTAAGTTTACATCGTGAAATTCAACAAAATTCGTACAGTTGAACTTATTTAGTTGTGCGTATCACAGGCTGTAGATTTTACATGGCTTGTCTTGAGCACACTCTTTTCTATATTGTAGCATGGATACAAAAGGTGGATATTCGCCGAATAATAGCGTTTTTGCGTAGACTAAGGGGTGGGGGCTCCGGACTGTAATCGATTGGTAGGGTCAATAAAAAAAATATCTTTGTTTTTTCCCAAAACTCAGAATTACTATGAAGGTATTATAGTATAGTATTTATGTTATGTAGTATATGTATTCTATTATGTTGTTACACTGCGTACTACCCCTCTCTTTACTTGCCCATATTGTCCATCCTAAGGTTGTCTGGAAGAAATCGCCTTGAGCGATAAGACCGCCCATTGTACATGTGTTCAAGTCATATATGTTGCTATCTTCTTTTGTGTACAATAAAGAGTATTTGTATTGTATTGTATTGTATTATTATTACATAATCCCAATTTAAAAAAAAACTTTTATTTTCAAATTTGAACTGATACCAACACAGCATTTTTTTTCCTCAACTTTTTCTTTCCACAATTTAAATCGTTAGATTTCGCTTCGCATGCAAATGCGTTAAAAATAATAAAAATATGAAATCAATCAATCAAAAGTGATACTTCTGATATTTGGGAGTCAAAGTCAAAGATTTTTATTTCGAATAAGCATTTACACACACTTTCAAAACGTTAATTAATAATCTAGTTGCACGGTTCCAAAAAGTTGGTCCTATGGAGAAGAGCCGGCAAGAAACTCCATGGATATACTCTTTTCAATTAATAATAGTACAATGATTTGATACATGATTAATTGGAAAGAATTGTGTAAGAATAATGTTTATGTAGGTTAATGACTGAGGCAAATTCACTGAAGTAAACTAATTAAAGATTAATAAAGATTTTTAAGTTTTGGCTCGAGTAAAAGTATTATTGTCTTTGTAATTTACACTACCAATCGAATCAGCTTATTATTGATATAGTCTATGTTTCTCATTTCCAAATCAAATAAAATTTAGGAGACCGAAAAAAGTTAACGTTACCCACGTTCAAATTATTCAAAAACATGTCTTTAAACTGGAGTAACTGAACATTAATTCTCATACAAAAATTATGGTTTAAAAAATCTCATATTTATGTTTTACGAACTAATTATAATACTGTTGACTAAACACAAACAAAGTTTGAAACAACTCGTTGTTATCAAACAAAACTCAACGAGGCTTAATACAGGGAAATATACGAAACATCTTTAATTACATCTCCAACATTGTTTTCTACAAATAGATCAATAGCTTTTACCCCCACACACAATGAAAAGTGAATCTTATTTTGTGTTTGCTACGGCAAACTATAGTTTGAATTAAACACAGGCGATGATTACAGTACATGTCGATTAAACGAACTGTTTTAGTAATTAACGTTTCATAGTTTGTATAAGAACAAAAGCTTGGTGCTCACTAAATTTGGACTTTGTAGTTTATTTTTATATATTTTACAGACTATACAACTCAGACACACACAAGGTAAACGGGCATATGTTCGGTGAGGGCTGTCCACTTGTATACAACTTCCCCGACTGTAAAATTGTGTATAATGTTTATTTTGTTTTATTGGTAAGCGGAAATCTAAACAAAAACAATAAATACCTATAGTGCGTTGTAATAGAGCTTACACGGTAATTGAAATAATATTGTTCAAACCAAGACATACAAAATATAAAAAAAAACCGGCCAAGAGCATGTCGGGCCATGCTCAGTATTATAGGGTTCCTTAAGTAGGTGTAATTACAAACGAATCAAATCGAATATTAATCATGGCTATTTTAGTTTTTGCAATAATCGGCAGCATTCGCGACTCAGAGCGTGTTGTTAGTAGCGCCATCTAGCGATAAATTCAAGAAGCCAAATTTAAGAAGTGTCAAAGTTACTTTTTGTGATTTTTTCAAATAGAAAGTAGCTAAAGGAGCATTATTTGCTATGATAATTTTTCTCTAAGGTCAATGAACTTTGAACTAGGACGTTTTAAGTATTTTTCAGTTTTCTCTCTATAACTCAAAAAATTATAATCACATTATACTCGAAATAATTTTAAAAGAGAGTTTTGACAAAGGTCTATCAATGTGGAAGATTATAAGTTTCTACATTGCATAGTTTAGAAATGGCAGGGGGGGGGACACATTGCAAGCCACTTTGGCGGGCTATATTTCGCAGATGGTACACCTGATAAAAAAGTGGTGTATGAAACATTACCTTCATTTTAGTAGACCTATTCAATGATACCCTACACGAGGGGGTGCAGCGAAAAAATTTTTTTTTTCCCCATTTCACATGTATGGACGCCACCCCTAAAATACGGAAAAACGATTTTTTTATTCTTTTAAAATTGAGATCTATATGTAGACTATTTTTTAACAAAATTTCATTTACTTATGATTATAATTGTAGAAGTTATTAAGCTGTAAAGGATTAGGACAGACGGACAGACGGACAGACGGACAGACGGACAGACGGACAGACGGACAGACGGACAGACGGACGGACATGACGAAACTATAAGGGTTCTTTGTAGGACTTCGGAACCCTAAAAAATTATCGTGGCGAAATTACAATATAGTTAATTTTGTTTTTAAAAACATTACTATCACTGCTAGTTCTACCTAAACTATGGACTATTTTTACGAATTGTTAGATGACAAGTCTTTTAGTGACCGGTTCTGCAAAGATTGGTTGTACAGAATCCACGATTTTAATGTTTTTTTAGCCTCCATCACCACTGGCGATAAATGGCTGTTATTGCAGTGTGTTATACAGTGTGGTTTTTAAAGGTAGGTTTATTGACCGGTTCATTATAAAGCAGAATTCCGCAATTATAATACAAGCATAGATGGTATCAAGAGTTGTGTTGTTTGTGAACTCAGATACCACAGAGTTTGATCCCCACTAAAACATGTATTTTTGTATGTTTTATTCAATAGTTAAAATCTGACATGATGTTACATTTTATCCCGAATCACATCTACCGAAAGCCGCGATAAGGAACTTCGTTCTAACATAACATCACGCCTGAATTTCCCCGAAGGGGTAGGCAGAGCTGTATAGTACACCCACATTTCGCCAGTTATGTTATAGTCCCATGTAAAAGGGGGCGAGCCATTAACCGGGCACAAATCCATACTCCGGGCATAACTTCGTTCTAATAAATTGTCTTTTATTAGATAGGCTATCGAGTTCTTAGAAGATAGTCGAGCGAGCGATATACTATTGGAGTCACAAAATTTAGTTGCAAATAACCCTGCCAACCGAATTAATATGAACCTAACTAAAAGAGAACCGCTGTTTTTAAAACACTATTAACGGCTTAAAATTACAAATATGAAAAAAATCGCAATCACTCTATTTAGTCAGTGCCGTCGAATTTTATTACCAAACGTATTTAATATTTTGTTTACTGGACATTTTATTGGGACTCCATTTTATCTCGACACTTCACAATGAAATATTTCAATATTCGATTGAAATAAAATACGGTTAGTAATATTTCAATTTAGTTTGGAAACTGTCATCGTTGAATGTATTTGGTAAAAGCCGTTATGGGTAAAAATATCGTCCTGTATATTTATACTACCAATTAATAAACTTATCGAGTCTATTGATTGGTGGCATAAATATCAAATTACTCCAACAAACATGTTATCACAGAAGTAGATAGAATGGAAAAGCGCGCGTGCCAACACTGCATCATAGTGCAGGGCATTTCAAAGCCTTTCTCATTACGCCTTATGACTTGTTTCTGTGAATACTGTAACAAAAACCAGCAAAAATGCCTTATTGTGCTGTTTCTAACTGCAGAAATAAAAGCTGTAAAGTACATTTGATTAAAGTTAATTTTTTTAAATTAATGACGTCATTATGTAACGCGTAGTTTATTCGAAAGTTGCCACGCATGAATCGCAAGTAAAATTGTAATTACAACCATTCTACTTTATCTATTTCTGTGCAAGGTATCCTAGATTGAAGGAAAACCACGAACTAACATAACATAACATAACGTACAACAAATAACATATTTTAACCAAATGATACCAAGACAACACATTTTATTCAAAAAACACCTTATTTTATTTGTTGTTTGTCCATATTTCATGGATTTCCTTTAATTTGGACACTTTGTTGGACAAATTCTATCAACAGAAGCTTCTTCGTGATTGTGTTAGTTTGATTCCCAGCTCAGGCAAGATTTTATTTAAATAATGAATGCAGAACTTCATTTCTGAAGTAAAACTTCTTTACGCACGCTTGACTTGGGGAGTAAGCTGGCGAGAGCGTTACGAAACGTTACGAAAAGTGTGATCGGGTGAGGCAAACGCAGGGGGTACTGCGGGACGATGGAAACGAGGCGCGCGCGACGGCCGGCCACGACAAAGAGCCGCCGCCGCCGCGCCGGCAGATGTACGCGCGCCGCGCCGCCATTCCTTTGTTCTCATTGAAATAGTATTGAGGGAGCACTCGTTTTAAAAAAAAATAGTTTCTTTCAAGTAAAATTTCATATTTCGAATATTTTAAGTACAGTCGACCGCACGTCAGTGGTAACAGTTTGACCTTGACAGCGTCTTTATTTCGTAAGCAGTACAGGCTGTTTTCGTAATTCAAGTGTTACCTTTGACGTGCGGTCGACTGTACTTTCTCTCCATGAAGAATAGCAGCGGGACATTCTGTATATATTTTTTGTAGCTCGAAGCTTTGATTGTTAGTTGTCTAGATAGATAAACGCGAGCAAAAACACGTGTTTTATTTATGCCACTATCTGTTAGCAGCTATTCGTGCTGCGTGTAAGACGCACACTACCAGCACGATTCTGGCCTGTTTTTGCAATATATATATTTTTTTTTTTTTTTTTCAATTTATTTAACTTAAAAACATACACAAAAATGATTATAAGAACATCACAAAAACCTTACACAGGTTTGTCTGGATGTTGAGACACTGAGCTTTAAAAATAGGTAATTCATACAAGTATCAGTAATTTGCAATAATAAGTAATGCGTAGGTAGACACAAAAACATTGAAGAAACGTTTTAGATAAGCAGCCCGACACGTGGCGCAGATGGCCAGCCGAAGCGAAGCAAATGGAATGGACGGTTCAAACAGGGTGATGCAATTTTAGTGTTTGAGTTAGTTGATCAATTGTTTACAAAGAATTAAAGTATTGTTTATAATTATGTACCCACAGCGTAGATTTAAGACATAATCCCTCTCAAACATAATAATAATTATACCCAAAACTATTACACAAGTGTGACAACCCCCTAACGAGGAAACCGTAACATAATATGCATACAGTAAGTCTGATGTAAGATAATTGTTTTAGCAGTCAGGAACATAGTGTTACATAATTCATAATACATGTATTAGTCTTGTGTAAGATGTTAATTGAATCGAATAATGCCTACATTTACCTACATGTAATACGAGTATTACTTTCGTTCTTCTGCAAATATCCTAATTTCTGATTCGATCGAGGGATACTCCGAGAATAGCCCTGTCCATTGCCCTTTTAGTGACTTTGAGCTTTCTTATCATGCCCATGGTGAGCGACCATATTTCAGTGCCGTAAGTAATTACTGGCAACACACACTGATCAAAGACTTTCGTCTTGAGACACTGCGGTATTTTGGACGAGAAGATATTGCGTAGCTTCCCGAACGCTGCCCAACCGAGTTGGATTCGATGACTGACCTTTTTCTCGAAGTTGGACCTACCTAACTGGACAGTTTGTCCTAGGTATACATAATCGTCAACAAAGCCGACATAGCCCGAAGAATTGCCAAACTTAAGTGGCAGTGGGCGGGGCACATTGTTCGCAGAACGGATGGCCGATGGTGATGGTTGAATAAGAAATCAATAGAATAATTTAAAAAAAAACGATCACAACGAAAGCTTACCACGAAATTTTTCTTTCAGAATTTCACTACAAATACCGGAAATTTCAATACAAATACTATATTTTACGCTTACAACCTTGCCACTTTGCGCGCGTGGTACTCCTCTCTGTGATGATTTTTTAGAAAAACATAACATATTTGTGAACAACTATTTGCGCCCTATCAAATCATCATCATCATCATCATCTTAGCCTGGTATCACCCACTGTTGGTATAGGCCTCGTTTCGTTTTTGCCAGCCTCTTCGATCTTGTGCTTCTCTTATCCAGGCGTTTCCTGCGGCTTTGGCCCAACACACCATTTTTAGGGTTCCGTACCCGAAGGGTGCCAAACGGGACCCTATTACTCTCGCTACGCTGTCCGTCCGTCCGTCCGTCCGTCCGTCTGTCTGTCACAGGGCTGTATCTTTTGTACGGTAATAGGTAACCGGTTGAAAATTTCTCAGAATATGTGTTGCTATAAGGTGTATCACTACAAATACTAAAAACAAAAAAAAGTATAAAACCAAAGGGGGCCCCATACAAGAAACCTCAAAAAACATGCATTTTTTTCAAAGTTTTTGTTCCTGCTCTATCTTCAAAACGGTAATATATACCAGCTACCAGCGTCAATCTTGGGCAGATTATAGTGCATATTATGTAGTTTAGCAACAAATACTAAAAATAAGAAAAACATAGACATATGTGGTGGTACCTGCTTAAGAAAGACATGCAAAAATTCATATTTCGCGCACTGTGCGTTGATGTCTTTTGATAAACTCTCGAAAATTAAATTAGTGTTTATGGGGTATCAGGTCATTGAGAGGTACGGAACCCTTACTGCGCGAGTCCGACTCGCACTTGGCCGGTTTTTATTATTATTTTATCTTAATCGACTCTGGGTCATTTTGTACCATCCTCCTTTCACAATATTCTCTTTTTTCAATTTTTCTCCCACCTTATATCAAGAATGGAAATATATTCCTATTGCCATTATCATAAGTCATCATCAACATTATGCGGTATTACGTATGCACCCCAATGTTATACAAAACACCGAAGCCCAGTAATTTACTTATAAACACAAATTGCGTGAAACAATAGCGGAATGGGGACAATAATTTCCATAGGCAAATAAAATAAAGCAAATAAATTAACATCTGATGTCTAATATAAAACAGAATCTGAACAATGTTTTGACCTTAATCGGAGTTTAGGGTAGCCGTTTATTTGGGCTAGTGGCGAGAGGAGGTAAATCAATAATAATCGATTTTGCTGTGTATTGTACCTTTTTTTGTGGGGAAATCTTCATGGATGCCCTCCGCCTGAGGAAGGCAGCGCCAGTGTCGGATTCTTGCTGACTAAAACCACCACGGTGTTCCTCCAACTACATCTGGCCTGGGGCCATCTATATCTGTACCTATTTTGTATGTCCTAATTAATTCAGTCGATGCAGTCGTGTTTGGATTCTTGCGCCTAAATAGAGTCTACTACATCCCCCCCCCCTTTTCCCAAGTACGTTTGGGTCGGCTTCCAGTTTAACCAGATGCGGCTGAACATCAGTATTTTACACGGAGCGACTGCCATCAGACCCCCGCAACCCAGTTACTGGGTACTACCGACATTCGGAGGTTAGACCAGTTGTCAGACTTTCAGGCTTCTGACTACTCGTAACGACTGCCATAGATATTCGTATGACAATCGGGACCGACAGCTAAACGTGCTCTCCGAGGCACTGAAATAGAGTCTGCCTATAAATAATAATTAAAAAAATAGATGTATAAAATATTATTCCTAGATTTTTTTTCTGAGAGCTAGAATAGACTTAATGATAATACCTTCTCGTACACAACACTTGTGCCTTTGTGTTTCGGTAAAAGGTTGCATAAGAACTCAAATTATAACATTTTTGCTAGTAAGCACAATTCCGCACTAACAGCTTAGTTCTTTATTTTGTTACTTACTTCAGTAACAATTCTTCATCATCATCATCATTTTAGCCGAAAGAGGGCCACTGCTGGACAAAGGCCTCCCCTAAAGAGGGGAGGTACGCCATAATCGCCACGCTTGGCAGGCAGGTTGGCGATCGCAGTTGGTTGGTTAAATATTCAGAGAACGCTGCTGCCCATCTTCTGGTGATCCCTAAGTCACTTTTTACGACAACCACGAGAAGAGATAGGGTGGTGCAATTCTTTACGTACAGCAAGCACCACACGGAACATTAACAATCAGATATTATAAATTAAAATTCCATTAGTAAAACGAACTTATTCGAGCATCGATTCTGAACGTGAATTGCCTATTCAACAACGAATCAAATTAACTTATTTGGTCACATCACTAGTAGCTTACCCCTATCGTAAAACAGCAGATAATGTGTGTCGGTAATTTATTTTACGCGCCATAAAACACAACACTTGGAGATAAACAATGTGTATAACATAAAAAGTGATGTGTTTATCTATAAGTGTTTTTGATCTAATAAATCAGTCATCGAGTTTGCACCCTTTCGTCTGACTAGATGAACACACTATAGATAAGAAAGTTGTTGTCTTTGTTGGGACAGAAATATAAATTGTGTGATTATGCTTCTACTGATTGTTTTCAGTATATTCTAATGTATTCCAAGAATCAAGGGCAACATTAGCCAATGTACCATTTTGTTCAACCTCAACTGTCTTGTTAATTTAATAAGCGCCCGATAGTATCCCAGGAGTCTAAAATGGATTCTCTGTTGTGTCTACTTAACACTGCTTAAAAATTAAACTAAGTGCTTTCTTTTTCTTCATCAAAATTTCTAACAACGCTTATAACAACCATACCGATTGCCACAACTTGTGACAGCAAGCTCAGTTTTTAGGGCACTCTGTAATGTGTTACTTATTCAGAATTTTATGTATAAAATACTTTTCAATTGCGAAGCTGATATGTTCTTAGATTACTAAGCATTATTCGAAATAACTAATCTCGTACAAAGAGATCGACTTATCTTTAAAGGATGGGTATTTTTAGTCAACTTTGAAATAATTCTAGGAACAGGCAGTACGCTTACCTCTACACGAAAAACATCAAAGGTATCAAAGAAAAAAACTACTCGTTGAAAGTCTACTGCTAAACAGAAGCCTCAAAACCTTATTCTCGGAATTCCTTACCCAGCCACCTTTAACAAATCATTCATGATCTTCCAAGTAAGATATACATTCATTCGATTCATTACAACAAAGAAACACTCACTCACTCGTCTGTGGTCTAGTGGTTCGAGTGTCGGACTGCTGATCACGAGGTCGTGGGTTCGGAAGATCGTGAGGTCCTGGGTTCAGTTCCCGGGTCGAGAAAAGAAGTGTTACTGGGAATTTTATGATTCCCAAGCACAAGTGCCTGTAATAAGGTATTTTTGAAATAATAACAATTTGAATTTGAATTCAAAAGTCAATAACCCTACCTCAGTTGTTCAATATAGTCTATCAGTATAAAACGCAACAAAACAAAATAAGGAAAAGTTATAAAAAGGATTCATTATTTACGCGTTTCCCAAGGAGATGTTTACGATGTTATCAGAAAAATATAAACCAAAATATTGTTCATAGTGGTGCAGGGTTTACGGGTAAAATATTTTATGAAGCCCGAGCTGGAAGAAGCATTCTTCCCTGAAGTATGCAATATCATTCTCTTGAGTTTTTTTATTGGAATCAAAGAAAACAAGGTATATCAGGTGGATCGAAAAAGTCCAAGACTTATGAAATGGTGGCAAACAAATTGAATTACCATTAGTTTTCCTGATAAAATCAATGTTATCACCATCTACAGCCTTGTTCCATTATGATGGTTGGCGGTTAATTACTGTACGCTTTACACTTCACACGCCATGTTTTTCCTGGTACAGCAAAACTGTGGAACCAGCTTCCGACGCGTCGGCGTCGTCGTTTCCAGAAAAAATCAACATGGGAGCGAGCCTTCATGAAAGTAGCATATTATGTCTTTTAAAAGGTCGGTAATGCATTGGCTACTCCCCCTGGATCACTGGTATGCAGATTAAAAAAAAAAAACATTTATTTCAATCAACATTGGATCATAGTAATGGTAGATGAAAATTGCATAAAATAAAATGAAATAAATTGTAATCAAAGATATAAATTGTAATATTATTATTATTTGATACTTTTCATAAATAAAATAATCATTTTTAATAAAATAAAAATAAAATAATATAATTCATGTCAGAGAGTCAGACATGGAAATAAATTAAATTCAAAACAAAATAATCAAATATAAAATAACTACAATCAATATCTTTTATTAGTCAGTACATGAACCAATGATGCATGGTTCATGTACTGACAGTCAAATCTGTCCGCAAATAACTTGAGGATACTGTTGGAGCTGGCGCGGACCCTGCGCACCAGGGATTAGGGCCGAGCGAAAAAAGGGTTTTAATTTTTGTTTTTCCTGTATTATAAATTATTGATCCATATCCCAAGAAGCACTAGTGCAAAATTTCAGCCTGTTAAGTCAATATCTTGCGGTGGAGCACTAGACGTAATAGGTTTTTTCGCTCCACTCATGCTCATGCTCATGGTTATTATTGGACATGATGTCCAATAATAACCATGAGCAGCGGTGATTGCTACCATCACAATAATGTTGTATTGTTAAAAAGGTTCTACTCATGATCGACTTTACATAGATCTCTATTTTCTTGTGCAACTACTACAAACATAATCTTGGGTCCATCTCATCCATACATGATCTTTAAATACAAAACAATAGATAGTAACATCAAAATACAGTAATAACAGAACATAATTAAAGCATAACAACTTTATTTTCCTAGAACAATCCAATGTTAATTAGTTTTTAGAAAAAAAGAAATAACAAAATCTGAAAGTCATTATAAAAACGAAAACCTACTTTGACCTAAAATCAGAATAGCGAACGACTTTAATTAGCAAGACGCTAACTACTTCGCGAAATTCCCCGAAAATTTCTTCGCTCTGGAATATCTTTGAGGCTGATGCAATTAGCAATGGTAAATCTTGGGTAGACGATTATTTTTGTGAAGAGAAATTAACTTACTTTATATGATCGTCTCGCTTGTGATTCTTAGAGGGACAGACACACAGAGAAATGTATGTAGATAGATAAAACGATTATTTAGTACAAAACAAGACACAGAACATACAAGTAAAAAAACAGTAAAAAGACATAAAAAAGAACTTTAAAAGAAAGGAAATGAATATCTTTTACAGACAGGTAACATAAAGTTCCAAATTGTTTCATGAATGAAAACACGCCATGATTACGACAGAGTGAATTATTTCATAATACATTTATGATTATGAGTAAAGAAAGAAAGAACTGAAAATAATTGTTTTGATATTACAATTCCTTTCCCTTCAATATGGGTGAGTTAAGCGATGGCTGATGCTCGCGTCATGCTCGTGAACGGGTGCCGTCTGTCGGGACAGGTCAGCTCCTACATACTATGACAACTCTGTTTACGTTTATTTCTAAAGGCAATATTCTCACTTTTAAACTATTGTTTATTTCTGACAGTAACCCACATTATACTCACAGTTTTAAGTAATAAACAATAACCTATTTTACAAAGAGTATACGACGAGCATGCATGACGAGGTCAATGAACTTAGATGAAGCGAAAGAGGTGTCAGGATCGTAGCAGGTGGAAATCCATAGTCTCTGCCTACCCCAATGGGAAACAGGCGTGATAAAATGTATGTATTTAAAAAGAGTATATCCATGGAGTTTCTTGCCGGTTTTTCTCCATAGGACCCACAATTTGGAACCGTGTAACTAGAGACTGACGTTACAAAAGTGCATGTAATTAGGTTTATTTGAAATAAAAATTATTTGAATTATTTACATCAGTTGTAATTAAAAGTACCACGCGTAATAGTACGTTAGATATTCCAATAGGTACCTTAATCAATACGGATTTAACAGATAACTCAATGAATCAGATAATGTGCAGAAAAAGACAATAGAAGGTCTACCAATATATCACAAAGAAAATGGGTCGAAGGTCACAAAACACAGAAAAAAGTTTAATTACAATATACCGCGGGGACTATTCATTCGAAGTCAAATTGATATATTGTTTGTTTTGTGCCCATCGGACTGTTTGGTTCTAAGTAAATAGAAATAACATAACATAACATCACGCCTGTATTTCCCCGAAGGGGTAGGCAGAGGTGTATAGTACACCCACATTTCGCCAGTTATGTTATAGTCCCATGTAATAGGAGGCGAGCCTAATGCCACTAACCGGGCACAAATCCACACTCCGGGCTGCTACTGAGAATTTCCTAATGAAAAAACCCAAAAACACTTTGCCCGACCCGGGAATCGAACCCAGGACCCCACGCTCAGCAGTCGCGCTTGCGACCACTAGACCAACAAGTCAGTAAATAGAAATGGATAAAAATATTGTCTTGATTATGATATTTTCAAAGCTGGTGATATGTTTTACGATGTTAGCAATGCTTAACTACCCATAAAGTATTCACTGGTAATTGACCTTAAGGTGAATGCTACAGGGTACCCCGCGAAATTCAAATTTTTTGGCGTTTTTTGCCAATTGTAGCTTTATTTCGCGTTGTATATCGGTCAAAATATAATAGGCGGAAATAATAACAATATATCTACTGAATAACAATCATAAAAAATATTAACCTAGCTCTATTAGCTGTACTAGCTCGATAATATTAATTTACGATCAAATTATCGATTTTCGAGCTTATACAGCTTATAGAGCTAGGTTAATATTTTTTATGAGTATAATTCCTTAGATATATTGTTACTATTTCCGCGAATCATATTGCGATCGATATAAAACGCGAAACAGAGCTACAATTAGCAAAAAACGCAACAAATTTCGAATTTCGCGCGCTACCCTGTAGCATTCACCTTAATATATCTTGAATATAATTTTATTACAGAAGTTTCAAAAATAACAACGCTCTTTATAGAAAGAATAACAAAACTTATCTTGAAGGGAGATAAGCAATAGATACGAGACAAAGTATAATCAAAATCATTGGGAATTAAAATTAAAAAAACATCAATCATCAGCAACACTTTTATGAAAGTACTTGAAGTGAGCTTTTATATCTTCCTCATTTTTAATATTAATGCAAAACGTTTGCACCATTTAATCCCTCAAAAATAGCATTTAGAAGATGTTATCACAGCACATTGCAGAAATGAGTTTCGTTTCGTCACAGTACGGCTTACTGCCTACTCACTCCCCCACGCAAGAAAGCGTAAGTGATACATTTCCTTTACATCAAGATTTTTATCACTAGATTACTTTGATAATTTAATAGCTG
Source organism: Asteroscopus sphinx (assembly GCA_949699075.1). Taxonomy (NCBI): domain Eukaryota; kingdom Metazoa; phylum Arthropoda; class Insecta; order Lepidoptera; family Noctuidae; genus Asteroscopus; species Asteroscopus sphinx. Next base: position 3,614,205 of record OX453006.1, read on the forward strand.
ACACTAAAAATAAGCACATTCGACCTGCAAATAATTTTGAACGTAAACTTAAAGATGGTAAAGCCGAAATTAGAATGCTACGTGCTACCCTTCTAGAGCATCCCTTCAATAACTTGAGAGAAGAAATCGACAGTCAGACAGTCGAATGTCTGCCCTAAACATTTCCCTCATGTTTTTATATGGGATTCCCATTAAATTAAACATCAGCCCCCTTACTTCTTGCCCCAAAAACAATAATATCTGTGCGGGAAATAAAATGACACTTTCATTGTTTTATTATTCTTAAAATTTTATTTATGGTGTCGATGTGTTTTTGTGGTGGACTGAATGTTATGGCTAAAGTATGCGTCACACAAGTGAGCAGGATTTTTGTCTCTGAATTTGTATGTAACATTACATAATAGCAACACAGTTTTCATGGCAATGTTATTGTTTACTTAATAGTAAATTCACTTTATGGTTATCTCTACTTAGTCGTTCTCTCTTGGCAGAGTCGTCATTTTTACGTCAGGTCTCGAAAGTTGAGTAACAGCTCTTGCGATGCGTCTCCATTCAACTCTATTATTGGCGCTGCGAGAACATTGTGTCATGGTGGAGTGCGGGATGGTGTTGATGAGGTCTGACCAGCGCGATGGAGAGCAACCGCGGGGTCTCTTCCCTTTAATTGAACAGCAACTATACCGTTAAGTATAGTTGCTGTTAGTCCGAAACTATTCTTCGTTGCTTTTAATGAGCATATCATTTTTACCCTATTGGACATGAGCATTCCCATGGTCGTTCCAATGTCCGTTGGAACAGACGAGTCCTTAAGTGGAGGCTGGAGACAGCAAATCGGCAGCATAGGACGACCCACAGCCAGATAGACCGACGACCTGAAGTAGGCAGCTGGGGGAGACTGGATGCGGAAAGCAGAGGAACGAGTGTTGTGGCGCAACTTGGGAGGCATATGTTCAGTAGTGGACTGCGATAGGCTGAGTTGATGTTCCCAATTCCCAATACCAACGGTTGATTATAACATTCTGAAAACACATCTGTAAATTGTAGATTATATTTTATTCAAAGAGTGTCAGTTAACTGCCTCGTTGGTCTAGTGGTTGCAAGCGCGACTGCTGAGCGTGGGTGTTACAAGATCGTGGACAACCAACCCAGAGAGCACTTCTTATCAGCGGAAGGAACGAATGAAGTCACTGTCTTGTATTTAGAGTCAATTATTATACTTTCAATTCATCATATTTATATCAAGCTAATTAAATTATTTAATAAATCTCGTCACTAGCCAACTTGATCATATTAAATAATTTTAGCCTAATTATCAATTTACTTAATGATGTATCGATTAAAAGTTTAATAAATTTGACAACACTGGATTCCTAGAAATTATAAAATAACGTGTAACTGTCATTTTGCGGGCAGTTTGCTGTGAAACTTGGAATAAACAACATGTCTTGACACTTCGTGTTACTGCATTCATCACCTACGCCCAGGTTCAGGAGAACCCGCACCGCTTGGTTCACTTCCAGCAACCCCTTCATAACATGGGGTCTTGGGTTCGATTTCCGGGTCGGTCAAAGTGTTATTGGGTTTTTTCATTAGGAAATGTGGGTGTACTATTACACCTCTGCCTACCCCTTCGGGGAAATACAGCCGTGATGTTATGTTATGTTGTTGTGTCAGTTAAAAACCGCAGAACTCAACGATCGCGTGACTAACAATCCGGAACAACGCAAATAGTAATTCAGTTAAATGTATTGAAATATAATAACAGGGACAAAGTGGAAGCCGGCTGCACAAATAGGATAGAATCGAGCTTGGAACAAAGAAAACTTTGAGCCGGAGTATTCCGGGATAGAAACGATTTTGCTAATTCTGAGCTCTGGGATAGGGGCAATTGATTTGTGTAATTGTGCAGTTCTCTGCAGCTTGCAGATTTTGTCACTAAAGAAAATTTTATTACAAAGATTTGTTCACAAATTACTAATCATGGGTCTTCGAGGGCACGAGGACTTACTAAAATAATTAAAACAATCTTCATTAAACTTCAAACGATTGACAGAGATACAGTGCTTTAATTATAATATTATTTTACTTACAATTGAAATTATATTATTATCAATGAAATTGATTTACTTAATAATTTTATTACCTACTGTAGACATCTATATTATGTTAATAAAATAAAATAAGTATAATTTGTAAAATGCATCTATTAAAATTAAGTTTGAGTTGACATGATTATCTAAATGGTAATGAGAATATGCCATATAAGAATCAAGATTTAGATGAATTATATAAAAATAATAATTTGCCTGCTTTTTTATAAGGCGGAAATGTTTATATTGTCACTAATATTATAAGGCCTTTATCAATATAACTGCACTAACAACAAGGCCCAATTTTCTGCAAAGGAAGGTCACGTTTACTATGCAGCCAGGCATAGGCACAGTCTGGTTGTAACAGCCAATTAGGCATATCTATAGGATGTCAGATTTAGCGAATCTAACGTTATGAAGTTTCTGGAGGGTGACGTGTTGGATTTTTAGTATTTCCTTAATATTAAGGGTCCATTTAGACGGGCCACTATGCAACCCCTCGCAGCTATATTTATCAATTAGCACTTTATTTATATATTTACGCTTTAGCCAAAGCCATGGCTATAACCGAGCTTGAAGAAACTTGGGATGAAACAGGAATAAAATGTTTTAATTTAATTGACAAAAAACTAGCTGCAAGTGGTTGCGTTATGGTTGCGTTTGTGGTTCGTCTGAATGTCCATTCATTCCTTTGGGTCTGGCTTCCAAGCGAATTAAATGCAGCTTAGAGTATATTATATAAAGGTATTTTATACGGAGCGATTGCTATTTCATATCTGCAATCTAACTAGTCTGACTTAGAAGCACAGCTAAATCTAAATAAAAATCGACCTTTATTTTTTCTTATACCCGATAAAAAAATCGAGGTACACAGATCGACAGCGTTAATCAACCAAACAATTTCTCAAATACTGTGAAAGTTTTGTCAGTTTATTAGCTCGATATTTGACACACCACACACCAAACCTTCAAGTGGAAAAATATATCGCCCTGTATATTTATGTCACCAATCAATAGAGTCGATAGTAATTATCACATACTCCAACAAACATTGCGTCCTACCTAGATTGAAGGGAAACCACGAAATCTTACATCTTTATTCATTAAATTATCAAAATATGCTCCTTTATACATTTAAAGTAAAGAACAAGCACTAGCAAACAACATAACACATTTGCAATATATTACTCGTATTTTTACGTTCCAAGCTGGAACAGAAACAGAAGTTAAAACTATAAAATACTATTAAAGGAGTTACAAAGCTGACAGCTTGATGCTGCAGGGAAAGTTTCTATTAAAAGCAAAGCCTTGCATTTGTAACAAAAAATATTATTCTTTGTGGAATCGCTGGGAGTCAGCAAAAGGATTCATTAAAATAGTTCCGTAGTGTTGCAAGGTAAATTGATGGTTGAGAATCTTAAATTGTAATGGTATTGTTTTAGTAGAACATTTTTATTGGATTACAATACAGGATTTTTCATAGTCGTGTAATTTTTTTAGGTCTGGTGGTCTGGTACCTATCTTTGTATATTGTAGTGTCTTGTTTTGCATCTTTATTTTTATCTCTGCTTTTACCAGCTATCTATACTTAATTTATTATTATAAAATTAGACAATATGGCTAACAAAGCCATGAATATCTTTTGATCTACTTCTCCATACAGAGTTTTTGCTTATCAAAATTAGCCTACCAGGTTCTTAGATTAATTAAAATTGCCTTCAACCTCAGCTAAAACCAGTATTTTATTTAATTTTTAAACTTTTCCTTGTCTTTTAGGTTATTTTTTGTCTAATCCTATAATAAACGAAGTGTAATTCGACTTGTGTTGAAGTATATTTAAATTTTTAACCCAGGTTGAATAGCTAGACGCACGGTAACCATTTCTAAGTTTTCAATATTTGAACATGCGTTTTTGAAATTAATAAAATTTGTATTTGGATTAATATGGTGTGTCCAACAATATAAATATCATCCTAGTATTAAGAACTTGCAAACAATGTTTTTACTCGGTACAAGACAACCTGATACAGTTAGGTATTAAAAATTTCAACCAACTGAATCTCGATTCATATCGAAACACTCGACCAAAAACCAATCAAATACAGTGCAAGCACAAACATAACGACCGACTCAGCAAAACTATTTGTTTTTGAAAAACAAATTCCGGGTTACTTCGTCAACAAATCAAAAACTTGTTGAGCTTTGCATGAGGGGATATGCCATAATCGCCACGCTTGGCAGGCGGGTTGGCGATCGCAGTTGGTTGGTTAAATACTCGGAGGACGCTGCTGCCCATCCTCTGGTGAATCCCTTAGTCGTCTTTTACGACACCCATGAGAAGATCATCAAGAAGGCACCACACGGGTCAGCTGTATTACAGTAATGTATTGATGGATCAGAGTCGTACGTTCAATATAAATAATTTCACTATTTCAATATCCTACTATCCTACTTCCTGCATATTATTTATTATAAACGTGAAAGTTTGTGAGAATGTATGTATGTATGGATGTTTGTTACTCTTTCACGCAAAAACTACTGTATGGATTTTAAACTTGGCATACAGATAGAAAAAAGTGAAAGAGAAGTGGCAGTGGGCTGGCCATGTCTGTCGAAGGACCGATGGCCGTTGGAGCAGACGAGTCCTTGAGTGGAGACCGCGTATCGGCAAACGCAGCGTAGGGCGCCCCCCTGCCAGGTGGACCGACGATCTAAAGAACGTGGCTGGGGGGGACTGGATGCGGAAGGCAGAGGACCGAGCGTTGTGGCGCAACTTGGGAGAGGTCTATGCCCAGCAGTGGACTGCGATAGGCTGAGTTGATTGATTGATACAGATAGAACATAACCCGGAACTTTTCATCCCGGGAAGATGAACATATCCCGAGAGATAAGCGATAAATGACATTCACGCGGGCGAAGTCGCGGGCATAGGCTAGTATACATGTTGATATTTAATGGCTTCTTTCCCGAAAAAGGGGTCATTTTACTCATTATGACGTCGTCTGCGGTCTAGTGGTTCGAGGGTCGGACTGCTGATCACAAGGTCGTGGGTTCGATTCCCACAGGACATAAATATTTGTGTGATGAACATAAGTTTTTGTGTTGGTCTGGGTGTTTCTTGTGTATGTATTTACAAAAAAAAAAAGTATATAAGTATTATATCCATTGTCTAGTACCCATATCACAAGCTCTGCTTAGTTTGGGACTAGATGGTGCTGTGTAAAAATGTCCCGAAGATATTTATTTATTTATTATAAACAACTTTTACTATGGGACTAACCCTGAAATAGCGAAACAAAATCAGGTGGTCCCTACATTTTATGGATTTAAGTGAACACAATTAATGTAGGGACCAACTGATTTTTTTTGCGATTTCAGTAAAAGTTGCGTAAAAGTTGTTCATAATGATGAGTACAATGAACTCTTTTCGGGAAAGAAGCCATTGTACCTGTAAGAAAAATGTTTAAAACTGCTTCATTAGAATACGAATTAAACGCGATACGCAAAATGATAGATTTTATTCGTGTAAACGGATCTTTCATTCGGAACTTACAGCTTATTACATACATACATACATATTATCACGCCTGTTTCCCATTGGGGTAGGCAGAGACTATGGATTTCCACCTGCTACGATCCTGACACACCTTATTACAGCTTATTAGTCTCGATGTATTAGAAAACGAAAATGTATCGTTTACGATATCTCTTGTGTGTAAAACGGAGCAGTTTTAAATGTCAAGCTTTAATTCACCTTCTTTACCTTATAACTTTGTGGTAAGGTTACAAAGTTTTCTACTTTTACGAGTTAACTGTTTATTTAATTGACGGATAGGGATTCCAATCTCTCCGTCAATAAAATTAACTAACTAAATAAGTCTAATTGTATCAATACACGTAATAGGGTGAGGAAATGTGTCTGTAAAATAAAGTTAGTAAGTGTGAGTAGTAGGTAATAGGTATCGTATAGGGATCGTGTCTGTGTGTGCGTTAATGATTTTGTTTTTCATCAGCCCTGTAAGTTTCAATGATTTTATGATACGTTGTGAAATCATTTTAGACTGAAATTATGATAACGTAGTAACGTACCCAATAAACGCTTTGTTCAGATGCCGCACCAATCTGAAAATAAATAAAAAATAGAATATAAATTATGTTATTTTATTATTTTTAACGCATTTACGCATGCGAAGCGAAATCTAACGATTTAAATTGTGGAAAGAAAAAATCGCTCACGAGCAGGCTTCGAACCTGCGACTCCTGGCTCAGTACACCAGTGCTTTAGCCACTAAGCTACCGTGAACACTGCTCGTCGTATCGAAATTCTCTTTTTTTTTTCTTTCCACAATTTAAATCTACATGAGTTCTTGAGAGAGAGAGTTCCAAGAAAATTGTTATAGTTATTTGCCCGAAACTGAAAATCGAAAATACTCCTATTTAGCAAAAAAGTACCATACTGCAAATATATTATTGGTAATTATTTTATAATTTTTATTACATCACGCATACGAAGCGAAATCGAAAGGGCACTGGTTCATTGAACCAAGAGTCGCAGGTTCGATTCCTGATCGTGAGCGAATTCTTCTTTCAACAATCTATATCTTTATATTATTCCTGTTTTCTTGAAATTATCTCTTTCTTAAATACAACCAACTGTTTTAATCTGTCTGTATAATATACCTATACTGCACCAGAAAAATACAATAAAAAATTAGTACCCTCAATCAACTCAGCCTATCGCAGTCCACTGCTGGACATAGGCCTCTCCCAAGTTGCGCCACAACGCTCGGTCCTCTGCCTTCCGCATCCAGTCCCCCCCAGCCACGTTCTTTAGGTCGTCGGTCCACCTGGCAGGGGGGCGCCCTACGCTGCGTTTGCGATTCGCGGTCTCCACTCAAGGACTCGTCTGCTCCAACGGCCATCGGTCCTTCGACAGACATGGCCAGCCCACTGCCACTTCAGCTTACTGATCCTACAAGCTATGTCGGTCACTCCGGTTCTTCTCCGGATAATCTCGTTACGGATTTTATCCTTCAAAGAAACTCCAAGCATAGCTCGCTCCATAGCTCCCATAGTACCCTGACGTTGCCATAAAACATGAATCCTTATGCTTTAAAAATAAAACACACACTATAATTAAACCCAAACGCTCAGTTAATGCAATACCAGCGCTATAATTCCTCAGTAAACGCACTGGCTCTGTAAAAGAATTTCTTTTTACTGTGGACGCTCCCATCCATTCGAGGTTATCTTGAGGGTTCGACCCGACTTAGTCTACGTATTCGATCTTATGTAAAATATTCGGATTTGCCTGCGTAGGAAGACAAATTGCTACTTAATTTTAGATTGGAATTTTTTTCTTGAACTTATCTTAAGGGTCTTTACGAAAAGCTAGTTTGTCTAAATCTCGGAGGTCGGAGACATTCTATGTAAAGAAAGAAACTTAACATAATCATGAATACCTTAAAACAGGGATTCCCAAATTGTCCCAGGTTTCCCAGGGGTCGACATAAACGAAAACCGCAGTTTTTAAATTAGTAAGTATTATTTTACATATATAAATTGGTAACTAGAGATAGGAATTTTAATGTAATTTATGTATTATATATGGGGGTCTGAGGTGTCAGTTTATTTTGGAAAAGGGTCTCTTGCCCAGAATAGTATGGAAATCTCTGCCTTAAAAGAACGCGTCTAAGCTTCCTAATAAGCGCCCGACAATTTTCTACCAGCAAATCTGACGCAAACTGTATGCTGGGTAGTATTATGATTATAATCACTGACCGCGATAAAGCAGCCATTTGTACAATAGTTTAAATGCATATTCAATGTAATGTTTTTTTTATGGTGTGCTATAAAGCATATATAAATAACATAACATCACGCCTTTATTTCCCCGAAGGGGTAGGCAGAGGTGTAATAGTACACCCACATTTCGCCAGTTATGTTATAGTCCCATGTAATAGGATGCGAGCCTATTGCCATTAACCGGGCACAAATCCTGACTCCGAGCTGCTACAGAGAATTTCCTAATGAAAAAACCCAATAACACTTTGCCCGACCCTGGAATCACACCCAGGACCCCACGCTCAGCAGTCGCGCTTGCAACCACTAGACCAACGAGGCAGTCGTATATAAATAAATAATAATAAATATGATTACATCTTTTAGCTTCCTCTATCTTGTTGTACTTGTGTCATTTAGTAATTTGAAAATGACTTTAAGTGTCTACATGAAACAATCTTTTGCAGTAATGGATATCATTTTATATAGTTAGGTCTATGAGTTAGGTAAACAGGTTACACATCTAAAGTGCTAAGAATGTCATCAATTATAAACTGTTTGTCTATATGTATCTTAATGACTCCAAACCCTCATCATCATCATTTCAGCCGAAAGACGTCCACTACTGGACATAGGCCTCCCTCGATTAAGGGGGGGATATGCCATAATCGCCACGCTTGGCAGGCGGGTTGGCGATCGCAGTTGGTTGGTTAAATACTCAGAGAACGCTGCTGCCCATCCTCTGGTGAATCCCTTAGTCGCCTTTTACGACACCCATGAGAAGAGATAAGGGTGGTGCTATTCTTTAAGTCCGGCACCACACGGCATATTTACCATATTATTTACTATTTACGCAGTAAGGGTTCCGTACCACCCATTGCCCTCATACCCCATAGAAACTGATTTAATTTACGAGAGTTCATCAAAACACATCATCGCATCGTCATCGTCATCGGTGCTATTCTTTATGTCCGGCACCTCACGGACTCGGCCCAAATAAATAAATAAATATCTTTGGGACATTTTTACACAGCACCATCTAGTCCAAAACTAAGCAGAGCTTGTGGTATGGGTACTAGACAATGGATATAATACGTAAATACTTTTTTTTTTTTGTAAATACTTACTTATAATACATAAGCAACACACCCAGACCAAACACTTATGTTCATCACACAAATATTTGTGTCCTGCCCAAACGGTCGGTCGAAACCCTCAGTTGACTCTATTTGCGTGAGATGGGAAGCAGCTGACAATTTCTTTCTTTCATTTTATAATATTTCAGAACTACATTTAATAATACCTTTCAGACTTGTACCCCAATAGGAAATGAACACGTCAACACACTCACTACATGCACACTTAATCTCAAGGAAAATACCCAATAAGTTCGTTTTCGAAAAACCACCTTCGGCAGATCTCAATTTATCCACACTTCGGCATGCAGTGCGGGCTACAGATCCCCCTCGCAGTCCGGAAAGGAATTTTTATTATCAATATCATGGTGTTGAACTATGGCGATGTTTATGTGCTCGTATTATTTATAGTTTTCGCTATTTGTGGGGTCCTTCGTGTTTATTTATAATGTTTGTTGTTCGCAGTAAATTGGATTACGGCTTTGGGTTTCTTCGTCGTGTTTTATGGTGTGATCAACAGAGTTTCCAGATTTGGGAGATAGAAATAAAGTGGGATATAAATGTTTCATTTTATTTGGGATTGAAACGATTTGTGGGGTGAAAATAAAATGGCTGATAGACCTAGATATGTTGGAGATCGAAGGCGTCTCGTAAAACGTAGTCTGAAGTTAGACTGGTTTGTGGGCGGTTTCTTTGAATAGTGGCGGTGTTATAAATTCTCGTATAGAATTTAATTATCTTGAAAGTAAAGTCTAAAAAGCAATTACTATCCAGGGTCACCAGATATAAATGAAGATTTCTCAGGAAATTGTTATAGATCGGTTTGATTTGGGTTTTTTATAAATACAGTTTAACTTTGTTCGTTATTAAAATGATATTTCGATATTTATATTACTCAAAAACATCCATAATCTTCTGAGAAAACTTAATTTATATCTCTCCACCCTGAATATTGCTTTGTTAGACTATACGGGTACCGAATGGTTGTTGTACCGGTATTATAACAAAATAATCGTACAGTCTAAAAATCAATATTTTTCAAATTGAAGCCATCAAAATACATAATGTGTTTCGGGCGATTGTAATAGTAAGATTACATTATGTACTTTGTTGTTTCTATCTTCTTATTCTTCTATACATTGTCTTTATCCAGAATACCCAGTAAAAACATAAAATTGAATTCATTCTGCATCTTTAGAATTTAAATAAATAATCCATATATTTCAAAACTTATTTTATCTACAAATTTTATTCAAGCCATGCATTTTTCCCGACCCAGATTACTCGAGCATATTAAATTCCGAAGTACAGACAATTGCAAATAGTCGTGAAGATCTATGTGAATTCTAACACTATTGCGCTGTCACGAAAATAAGAAGAAACGTGGTGTAATTTATTTGAAACACTCTTTGCATACTGATACTGAAATTGTTAACAGACAAAGTAAGATATTTGCTATCTCGTAGATGATATAGAAGAGAAAATAAGGGCAATAAACATAGATAAAATGTAAATAATAAACATGAAAAATAGAAAGATTTAAATTACCATATAACATGAATTAGAACCGCACAGACGTTGCCAAAAATAGACGTTGCCATAAAGCCGGAATACCATCAAACATTTTACAAGCACCAATAAAAACAATGATGCGGAACAATGGGAACTGTTAGTTTTATCGCCAAACGTATATTATGCAATAATTCAAGCGGGAAATGCAAGTGTTGGGAAAGTTCCGTAAACTGCTACTACTGTTCCAGTAGTTTCCAACTTGTACGTTTGGCTGACTTGCAGAGAGCTGGCCTCGACGAAATTCACAGAAAATGAAGTAATTTAAAAGTTCCCTAGTGGTATTAATTTTAGCATCATTGGCGCTTGTCGAACCGCAAGGATAATCATTTTATTTTTGATTTAGTATGGGGGAGAAATATTATGACAAAAAATTAAATAAAGGTGAAAAAAATATGAGAAAAAGGTTTTTTATTTGGATTTTTGATTAAAGTGTGGAATTTTTATACTTGTCTGTTAGAAATATTTGCCTGATGCAAAGATCTAGATAGACGAAAAACGAATCATCATCATCATCATTTCAGCTGAAAGACGTCCACTGTTCGACATAGGCCTCCCGAAAAGCGAATATTGGTATCTAAATGCTGGAACAATCAAAATTTTCATTTCAAATAGGCACAGTACTTACATCCTCTAAAGAATCGTCGTGAATTTAATTTCTCGAACCACAATAATTTAAAACCTTATATAACGAATGTATCAAACGGTTGTTTTCCACGTTTATAATCCCAAAGGTATGCTCGAAAATTAGCTATATACAAATCTCGGAGTAAATATTAATGTGCTCACAATTATAATTACAGCAAGACTCAATTACCTAATACAAATAATGTATTTTCAGATTTTATTCAAGTATCTAATAAATGACGCTCAGAAACCCAACATAGCGACATGACCAAACTGTTTAATTTCCTGCGTGCCAAAAATTTCACTATAATTAATAATAAAATCCCAGACACTAAAGGCACTTAATCCATTTAATCCATCTTAAACTCCCGAAGGGAAACAAAAGATAAAATAAAGTACGCAAACTTTAGACTACATGAAATTAATGACCTGTATTCTACAAAAAGGATTGAAAAAGAGATTTTTATTAACGTTATGTAAAACGTTTACCGGTATAAGTTAGTAGCCAATCGCTTTGATAACCGTATCGAGCCATTCCTCTTGACTTATAACATCTTCAGAACCATGAACAAGAATTTATGCATGCCAAAGTTATTCATACCGCTATCTTCAAACTTTGACCGTACTCAGGTAGAATGGATCCGATGAAATTTCAATTATGCTACGAAAATGTTGAATGGTGAAGAATCGGTTGATGTAGGGCAAGGTTATAAACGCCATTAAAAATCCAATTTAATTGATTTTAGGGCTTTTGAGTTCTTCTAAAATTAGTCGCATGGGAAATTCGTACAAAAACATTTATTTGATACATTGCTCTTTATTATCTGGAGATTGTAAAACATCTTTTGTTTTTGTAAGATATTTTTCTAAAAGATAGATGGTTTCTATGATTGCATAACTAGCTGCTATTGTAGTTATTTTTGCTCCAATATTTCAAATGTATGCAAGATGTTATCATCTTTCAAAATTATCCCCCTCAGAACCAATCTCTTCTTCTAACACAACGGACACATTATAAATCTCCCGAAAACTGGACCAAATAGAAACAAAAAGTATTTGGTCCACTTCCATTTTTTCTGTTCCACCCCTTAATATATTACCCAATCTCAATTTCAGTAAGACTATTTTATTTCTAGTGTTTTGTTTCATGTTAAATGTGAGAAATAATGTTTCCAAGTTCCTAACATTTTTCCTTCAGATCTGGCAATGTGCCAGGGTCCACCTTTCGACTGGAGTTCCTACTTAGCCAGATTTGTGGAAACTGATACTGACATTTTTAAATCGTGCCTTTCATCAACTCAGCCTATCGCAGTCCACTGTTGGACATAGGCCTCTCCCAAATTGCGCCACAACACTCGGTCCTCTGCCTTCCGCATCCAGTCCCCCCCCAGCCAACGTGGCTCTCAGGCTTTGGCTTTCTGGCTTTCAGGTCGTCGGTCCACCTGGTGGGGGGGCGCCCTACGCTGCGTTTGCCGATTCGCGGTCTCCACTCAAGGACTCGTCTGCTCCAGCGGCCATCGGTCCTTCGACAGACATGGCCAGCCCACTGCCACTTCAGCTTACTGATCCTACAAGCTATGTCGGTCACTCCGGTTCTTCTCCGAATAATCTCGTTTCGGATTTTATCCTTCAAAGAAACTCCAAGCATAGCTCGCTCCATAGCTCGCTGAGCGACTTTAAATTTGTGGACTAGCCCAATTGTCAGTGTCCACGTCTCGGCGCCGTAAGTCATGACAGGCAGGACGCACTGGTTGAAGACCTTTGTCTTCAAACTTTGTGGTATAGGCGATGAGTGCCTCTGTGATGACTAAACTCAAGGATTTGTTTTCTTTGGTAGACAGAAATTATTTCAAAATTATTGTTTTGTTGTTATACAATGTATACACGTTTGTTTTAGAAGGCCAATTCTCGTATTTATAAACGTTCAAAATATAGTTCCAAACTAATCTCAATGCTTTGAATCTCAACTCCTGACAGTAGATGTTTCTGATTGCCGTTTGCCGTTATTGGTGACATTAATGACGTAAGTGTCACAAATAAACGGCAAACAGGAATATCTACTATCAGGATATTGAGATTTACAGCATTGAGATTACTTTGGAACTATAATTTTAACAAAAATGTTATATTTTTAACAATAGAGAGGGCTATGCTCGGAGTGTCCCTGCGTGATCGAATCAGAAATAAGGAGATTCGCAGGAGAACGAATGTAATCGACATCATCATCATCATCATTTCAGCCGAAAAGTTATAGTTTTTAATTACTAGAATTGGCCTTCAGAAATGCGTGGTAATATTTGAAGCGCTCATTCAGGAAATACTATCGAACAACTTTTACTATGGAACCAACCCTGAAATCTAAATTTTTTATTACCAGCTGATCCCTAAATTATTTCGAGCGACGCGACATCAATGATTTTGTAGGGATCAGCTATTCTTTACGCGATTTCAGGGTTGGTCTCATAGTAAAAGTAGTTTGATTGCACTTCCTGAATAAGCTCTTCAAATATAACCACACACTCAGATGCATGTAGCATAGATTTTAGTTTTAAATGCAGTTTAGGTACAGGTATGTGTGGTGTTTCACGTTTTATTTTGCATGTTTTGCTAAATAAAACAAAATATCTCTCCGAAAGTATCCCCGTCGCCAAAATATTTTTATTCGTTTACAACTTAACCCATTACCTTGATATTTATAAGTGCGTAAAAATAACATTTCCCTGTACACTCATAATTTTGTATAGTTGACTTACGAAATTTCGCCAGACGATCCGGTTTTTCTAGCATCCTAAAGTAACAACCTTTTGGGTCCTAAGTTATTCCGACCCGCTTTTCACATAAGCACCCCACCGAGGCCTTTGATATACGGGTCTGTTCTCCCAGATATTTGATTATCCTTACCTGCGAAGGACAACGTTTTTTTCACGGTTATGAAGAAAAACTTTCGAGATTTTTTTTTCATTTTGGCCGACGACGCTATTAACATTATGGATTTATTTCGATTAAATACTTGTGGAGTTTATGAGGAGTTCTGAATGAAAAATTGCGATGTTTGCGTTACGGAAATTTTGATTAGAAGTAAGTACTCGGTTCCATATCTGTTTAACATGCTGCATGGTCGCGATTGGAATGCCAATTTCAAAGATGTACTAATGTAAAGATATAAATTGTGGAAAGAAAAATGCGCTAAATGGCAGGATTCGAAGCTGCTTCTAGTTCAGTATACCATCAGTGCTTTACTCGTGCATCACAACGTCTGTGTATTCTTTTTGACGACGTCTGTAGTCTAGTGGTTCGAGGGTCGGACTGTGATCTCGAGGTCATGAGTTCGATTCCCACAGGACACAAATATAATATTTGTGTGATGAACATAAGTGTTTGTGTTGGTCTGGGTGTTTTTTATCTATTATAAGTATGTATTTACAAAAAAAAAAGTATATAAGAATTATATCCATTGTCCCCATGTGTTACCCATAGGCCCCATAGCACAAGCTCTGCTTAGTTTGAGACTAGATGGTGCTTTGTAAAAATGTCCCAAAGATATTTATTATTATTATTATTTATTATCAATTTATCTATTACATGCATCCCGTTTATGTCCGATTTAAAAAGCTGGTATTTAAAATAAAATATATATACCAACACAGCACACACACAGGACATACACAGCACCGGACCACATGCACAGGACCGCAACAACAACAAAGGACAACGACTTGTGGCGATGCTTGGGGGAGGCCTATGTCCAGCAGTGGACGTCTTTCGGCTGAAATGATGATGATGATGATGATATATACCAATGTAATTTATCCACAATAAAAGGCTTTTGACATACGTAGTACAAAATACTTTATCATCGTGTCCATCAAAATAACTAATAAGGCTTTCCTTTGGAGCGTTCTAGCCAGGAACCGCATCCTTTGACTATAATAGGGTCTATACAGTTAAAACTACATAGAACAGAATAAGAGGAAGCCACAGCCTAATTTAGATAGGTCAGATTTGGGATAAAGTCTAGCACTTTAGTGTCTAATCTTATGTTATTTAAGGGATAAGATAACAAAATAACAGTTCCTTTACTTTGTAGGTAGAATTGGGTACTTGTGGTTTATCTAGCATTATGTATGACCTCAGTTACTTTAATTATATCCTGCAAGACTAACTGAGATTTTAATATATTATATCAGACAACGACGTTAAATAAATGGACACGCTATCTCGTATAAACAACATGTTCCAAAATCAATTAACTTCTTATCTTAACATTTTTCCATTGTACTCAAATTGTTGCATATTATTTTGAAGAAAGAATAGAAATAAAACATTTTCGATACAATTATGTTTTTTGTTTTTGGAGAGGATTTTTTTTCTGTACTTGTCGTGCGAAACTGACATTGTACTGAGTGGTGTCTAGTAATAATGGTGTTAGTGTCTTATGACGTCACTGGCCAGTTATGGTAATTTGTCTGTCTAGTAAACAATTTTGAAACTGTTGTAACTTGGGCATTTGGTTTGATAGCGGGAAGGCTGGACACAGCTATCCTCAGTCGTTTTGCCGATTTGCATGTGAAAGGTGCGAATCGATGACTCGACATTGTTAATGTTTGTTATGCTTGTTTACTAACCTAGTAGTTTAAATTTTCATTGTTACTAATACAATTATTATGTAATGTAGTTTTCAGATTTTTTTATTTTTTTATTAGATAAATATTTCATCGGTATAATAAAAAAAGTTTAACCGAATTACATCGCCATTGCAATTGTACGGTAGATTAAAAAATATTTTTTAGAAATATCTGTAAAGACGCTTGTCATCTTAGTCTTTCTGCGGCCACGAACGCTGCAAAGCTTTCGAAACGTTAGGACAACGAATTTAAATAATATTCACGATGTAATCCGGTTAAACTTGTTTTATTATAATGTGTAGTGATCGCGAAAACCTAAGAAATTATTATTTCATAATTTGTTTTTTTATTCTTGTTTATGTTTTTTCTAATAAAAAAATAAAAGTAAAATTATGTTTCGGTAATCCACCCCACTCTTCTGCAAGAATTATTTTAAAGCTACGTGGGACACTCAGAAAGTTTTGCGAAACTAAAAAAAATTGTTCTATACGTACATATATTTTTATCAAATCTTTTCAAAGTACTTTCCACCAGCCTCTATACAAAGATTCATGCGCCTAAACCAGTTTTCAAAACACTTTTTCCAGTCCGCCGCAGACACCTCGTTTACAGCCTGCTCGAACGCAGCCAGCGCATCTTCCGGCGACGAAAATTGTATCCCTTTGAGCTGATTTTTTATTTTTGGGAATAAAAAGAAGTCACACGGTGCTAGATCAGGGCTGTAAGGAGGGTGACCCAGGAGTTTGACTGGCGTGCTGTCCAGGAAGTCCCTCGTTTTGAGTGCGGTGTGCGCAGGTGCATTGTCGTGGTGGAGCAGTAGCCCGCGGAGCCCTGTGTTTGGTCGCTTGTTGCTTATAACAGAGAAAACTTCTGGCAAACATTTGGTAGTATACCATTCGGCATTAATGCTTCTTTGATCCCGTAAGGGAATTGATACCAAGTGGCCAGTCAAATTAAAAAAGCTAGCGATCAAAATCTTACCCCCGCTTCTAGATCGCTTCACTTTGGTAGGCGTTGGCTCATTTTGAAACACCCAAACAGTCGACTGGCGCTTGGTTTCTGGGTCGTATTGATAAATCCAGGACTCATCACCTGTAACGATGTCGTAAACACGCCGAGACGAGCCTGCTTCAAATTTGTTAAGCATATCACGGCACCATTCCACCCGGGCCTGCTTCTGAGCATCGGTGAGGTTGTGCGGCACCCAGCGTGATACTATCCTCCTCACGCGAAGATGGCTGTGTAGAATCTCGTGAACGCTTCCCGATCCAATCTTCAATATGTGTTGAATCTCCTGATATGTAATTCGCCTATTGTCTTGGATTAAATTTTTCACTGCTAGCACGTTTTCTTCGGTAACAGCCGTCAAAGGGCGACCGCTTCTTTCGTCATCCCCCAAAGTTGGTCGACCGCGCTTGAATTCGTTATACCAACGATACACGATTGCCTTGGAAGGGCCTTCATCCATGAATGCCATTTGAAGTCTATCGTACGATTCATCCGGTTTCAGGCGACAATTGAAATCGTATAAAATCATAGCTCTAAAATGTTCCCGGCGCAGATCCATATTTCAGTGAGACACAATACTTTGAATTAACTCGCAAAAAATGTGGAGGGAAATTTTGAAATTGGAACTTACTTATTTTTACTTATAAATAATCATATTTTCGAAAAACATTATAACTGGCCAGTCTCCCATATATAAAAACTTTTTTTCGCAATACTTTCTGAGGGGCCTGGTATATAGTGTTCTTACCGTATTCAATTCCAAATAGATTGGAGTGTTTATTTTTATAAATAAAGCCCCCGATGGGCCACAAGCCACAACACAAATCTATGGCTTCACTTTACGGGCCCTTTTTATTGTTATGGAAAGCTATTTTGGAATTTTATTGTGTACTCAATATGTTGGTTTGTGTGTACTGTGAACCAGGACATACGAACAGGGTTTTTTGTATGAAATAGTTGAAACCTAATATCAGGACCAAGCTCTCTGAGAACTGTTTCATAATACGCACAGCCGAGTTGTGGAATTCACTGCCAGCATATGTATTTCCGGGCACTTACAACCCTAACGCCTTTAAAGCTGGAGTGAATTGGCACCTAATAAGATTGCTCGCTCCATCGTCGACCACAAACACAAACATCTTGACAAAGCTGTCTAGATTGCGGTCAAGAGCAGATCTAAATCACATTAAAAAAAAACCACAACATAAATTCAATATCGTTTAACTAAGCCCTATATGAACAACCTAATAATTAATTAATAATTGACTGCCTAAGTGGTCTGGCAGTATAATGTTCAACGGCAGATTGTGTGGTCCTGGGTTCGATTCCCGGGACGGCCAAAAAGAGTTATTGGGATTTTTCTGTCAAGAAAATTTCTCAACAGCAGCTCGTAGTCAGGTAGTTGGCGGTGCTACACCCCAGTGACTCGGAGAGGATGTAAGTAAAGCCGTCAGTTCTGCGCCTGATTTCTCTCTGGTCGTGTCGGATTACCATCCAATCGGATTATCAAAGTGAGGGAATAGAGAGTGCACCTGTGTTTGCACACACATTTATGTACTATGATATGTCCCGCGCAGATAGCTAGTCTCCGTTGAGATTCATCATCATCATCATTTCAGCCGAAAGACGTCCACTGCTGGACATAGGCCTCCCTCAAGCATCGCCATAACAACCGACCGACCATTGAGATTGGCCACCGTGAAATATGAATACAATAATAAATTATTTATTTGTAGACCAAAAAGCAACTAAATTATATATACAGTCGAATGCATGACAGTGGTAAATTAGAAAACCGCTCTTACTGCTTACGAAATAAAGATGGTGTTGATGTTAAACTGTTACCAGTGACGTGCGGTCGACCGTACAATATTACAGTGATAATTACAAATCGAACGTCAGACCCTTTAACTAGGCAAAAATCCTGTATCTTAGGAGTCATTGTTCCCCGACATTTTCAGTGACATACAACCATTCAGTTATACAAAGTCTTTGCATACAACAATAATGTTTTAAAAACTGTCGTGCAAGTATATCTTTGAAATATTTACCAAAATGTTACGTTCATACCTCGGACGAATAAAAATGGTATTTTTTAGGGTTCCGTACCCAAAGAGTGCTGACGGGACCATGTTACTCTCACTACGCTGTCCGTCCGTCTGTATCCCGCTGTATCGTTGTAACGGTAATAGATGGCCAGTTGAAATTTTCACAGAATATGTGTTACTATGGTGTCTATCACAAAACAAACAATACTAAAAATAAAAAAAAGTCTAAAACCAAAGGGGGTTCCCATACAAGAAACCTCGAAAAACATGCATCTTTTTCAACGTTTTTGTTTCTGCTCTATCTGCAAAACGGTAATTATGTATTAAACTTGGTTTAATTATAGTGCATACTATGTAATTTAGCAACAAATACTAAAAATAGGACAAACATAGACATGTGGTGGTGCCTGCGTAAGAAAGAGATGCAACTTCATATTTTACTTACCTATAATTAACTTTAGTATTTTTATTAATGTTATTGTTGTGCTGTCCTGTGTTCTGTGCCAAATAAAAGTTTTTCTTTCTTTCTTTCTTTCAAAAATTCACATTTCGCGTACGTTCGTTGATGTCTTTTGATAAACTCTCGTAAATTAAATCAGTTTCTATGGGGTATCAGGTCGATGCGTGGTACGGAACCCTTACTGCGTGAGTCTGACTCACACTTGGCCGGTTTTTTATTCGTCCAAGGTACATACAGTATTTCTAATTCAATACATTATTACAATAAGATTTTCAGTTTCATCATAATATGATAACTTTTGCAACCATTTGGTGAATGTATCTTTTACTTCGTGAAACCCACCGAGGATCATCATCATTATCATCATTTCAGCCGAAAGACGTCCACTGCTGGACATATGCCTCCCCCAAGAATCGCCACAATGACTGGTCCTGCGCCTTCCGCATCCAGCGGATTCCCGCGACCTTCACCAGGTCGTCGGTCCACCTTGCGGGGGGCCTACCCACGCTGCGCCTTCCAGTACGCGGTCGCCACTCCAGAACTTTACTGCCCCATCGGCCATCCGTTCTGCGAGCAATGTTCCCCGCCCACTGCCACTTAAGCTTGGCAATTATTCGGGCTATGTCAGTTACTTTCGTTCTCCTGCGAATCTCCCCATTTCTGATTTGATCACGCAGGGACACTTCGAGCATAGCCCTCTCTATTGACTTTTGAATGACTTTGAGCCTTCTTATCAGGCCCATTGTGAGCGACCACGTTTCAGTGCCGTAACCATGTGGATATTAGTAACCTAATGATCCCATTTTTATTTCCAACTTTTTGTTCACCTTCTTTTACTCTATTAAATTAGAGCGATACCCACTACTACGAGTACTATCTACCCCTTAATGGATCACGTACAAAGAACATTAAGGTTGATAATAAGAGTGAAACGTTCGGTGCTTCCCAAACTTTTTACTGAGTCTACTTCAGTTCAAAGTTTTTGTCAAAGCTTAATGTGGAGAATTATTTATAGCAGTTATGTTTCGGTTAAAAAGGTACGGAAAATACGTATTTTATTTATTTATTTAAGTACTGTCGATTTTTTTGTTGTAATTAGCCAGACAATTACAGAAAAATTGAAAATGTTACATCTTCTTGTTCACAATTCTATTGTTCATAATTGTTCACAAATGTGGTCAGTTTTTATGGCGTTGCTCGTGACTTTGTTTATGTATTAATTTGGCTCTTGTATGGTAACAAGGCACAAACGAAGGTCAACCGCATTCAATGGTAACAGTTTGACATTGACAGCGATTGAAACTGCTGCAAAATTGCGTAACTCACTCGCTGTCGCAATCATCTGGATTTCATTGTTCATTGCTCCGTGTGTTTTGACAATCCGTGTTATCGGCAACTACGTAACGTAACATCCCCAATTAACGACACTTTAAGGGACGATCACAGGTATTTTTTTTAAATACATTGGTTTTGTGATGATTTTTTACGTACTTATGGTGCACTATGTAACAGTTTAATGTTTCTCATCTTGTATGCCCTGTGTGTGTATATTCATTTTTTGAACAAATAAATGATCTTGTATTTGTATCTAGTAGGTATCTTGTTTATTAGATAATATTTAACCGTATACCAAATTATAATTTTGCCCTTATTTTCTGAAGTTGGTTGTTTTTCTGTCGAACAATGGGGCACTGTCGGTAACTGGGGCTTTTACTATACGAAGCAATGAATTTTGTTTTAATTTCAAAATGAAAGCTAATACCGTAAAATGCCCTAACTTTGCCCACAAGCCCTTCTTTGCAAATTTTTACACGCACTGACAACGCGTGGCTTGTGGTTGTGGGCCAAATTAGGGCAGTGTACGGTATCAAAGGGAATGTATTACACAATTGCCCTATGGAAAGCAAAGTTGGTCAGTCCGTATATTTTTTTAGTAAAAGTTAGGAACTGGAGGAGGAGGTACAATTTATTCCTTCAGCAAGTCCGGTTACCGTTCTACCGTGAAAACATTAGTAAGATGGCTATTATTAAATAAGATATAAATTAAATTTCAATTTCAGAAATAACAAAGTTTATAACTGTTATTGATACTAGCTGCCCTAAACCAGTATTAACTAAAAACAATAACATTTCGAGGTCGTAAATCATAATTGTAGCAACACAAATCATAGCAGATTGTTACCCCATTTTGTACAAAAACAACAATAAATAATTTATGTCCGCTAACCCTTTGTGGGTGGTAAACTGCAGATGTGTTCTGGGAACGTCTGAAGGTAATATTGATATAATCATTTGTTGACATAATTTAGAAGGTCAGGACTCAGGTGCGATTCAGGCTGTTAGTTTGATGCTGTATGGGAACTAAGTCAAAGTTAAAAAATATGTTTCATATACGGGTTCTTATAAAAAGTCAACTGTAATCACACGTTTCTAAATAGAGAGGCCCATGTAGAACAATCGGCACGGAAAATATTTCTTCAATAAAATTCCCTTCCATCTTTTCGCACGCTTTATTTATTTATTTATTTATTTATAGAAGTACAGCCACATCACGTACATTAAAATAATCACTATACTCTTAACTAATCTGTAACTGGTCTGATGTACATGACAATAACGGCGTACATAACACTTATAATTATTTGGCTATAGGCTACATAATTCGCCAAAGAGAAGTAAAAATTTGAATTACATGTTACACAATTACATAATATAGGCAAGTGCATACATTAAAACTAAAACAAATACAAACTGGTTTTGATATTTTGATTCAGCCCGAGTATTCGGGCTAAATCAAAATATCAAAATCAGACTAAATAAAAAAAAAACAAAAAAGCAGTGAAACCTTTGAAAGATTTTTTAAACATTTCCTAAATATCTATTACGAGTATTACGACGAGCTCTCAAGCTGATACGATTTGATTTTTTTTTTTTGAAACCCTGAAGTTTGTCGTGAAATACGTCCAAATCGTGTATATGACTGGTTAAAGTGTTGTACTCATTGATGATTCTATGGAAGGGTGACTGCAGACCTAGGTTTGTTTTCACTACAGGGGTGTAAAAAAGATTTTTAATTTTGCTTCGGGGATATTTGTGGGGGACACTAATAGATAGATTCTGCATAAAGTAGGTACATTGAGTTTGACCGCTCATGACTTTGTGAAAAAAGCATAAGTCCAGCAAACGTCGTCGTTCGCGGAGAGTACACATCTTGAATTTTTTTAATCGTATGTCGTAAGTATTTCTGTGTGAAAATCCACTAGAGATATAAGCCAAATGTCTTGTAAACGCCCTTTGTATGCTTTCAATTCGATGGGAGTGGACTGCGTAGAAAGGATTCCATACAGCGCTAGCATATTCGAGTTGACTGCGCACTAACGTATTGTAGAGAAGGATTTTGGTTCTTTCGTGTTTAAAACCTCTAGTGTTTCGTTTCAAAAATCCGAGCATCTGTGCTGCTTTTGTTACTATTTTGTTTGCATGTGAGGAAAACTTTAGTTTTCTATCAATTATAACACCAAGATCTCGGATTTCCTGAACTTCTTCCAGATTTACGCAGTCAAGCTCGTACCCCGTAACAAGTGGCATTTTTTTCCTGGTAAATTTGATATGAAAACATTTGCTAGCATTTAGAGTCATGCGGTTGAGCTGGCACCAATATAAGATCGCGTTTAAGTCACTTTGTAAGAAGTTCGAGTCATCATAAGAATTTACCGTTTTGTATATTTTTAAATCATCAGCAAATAATGATACCTTGGAATATTTTATGTGATCAGCAACATCATTAATGAATATAAGGAAAAGAAGTGGCCCAAGGTGCGAACCTTGGGGCACACCAGATTTGGCAAAATAAGAGGTCGAAGTGAAGCCGTTGACCACTACCGTTTGCGGTCTCAGTCTTAAATATGATTCAAACCATTCAAGAAGTGTGCCTCCTATCCCAAACGCTGACAATTTAACAAGGAGTATTGAATGGTTAACTTTATCAAAAGCGCTGCTAAAGTCTGTATAGATGGCGTCCACCTGCATGCCTTTGTCGACTTCATTAGAAATATCAGATACGAAAGGCACCAGATTAGTAAGTGTTGAGCGACCATGTCTAAAACCATGCTGAGAATCTTTTAAGCTATTATCTACAAGTCGTGAAATTACAGGATATAGAATACGTTCGAACAGTTTCGCGAAGCATGACAGAATAGAAATAGGGCGATAATTACTGGCATCAGATTGGTCTCCATTTTTGAAAACTGGCACAATGCGTGCTTTTTTCCATTCTTCAGGAAATGTACCTTCACTTAATGACCGGTTAAATATTAGTGCCAGCGGCATACTAAAAGCCGTTGCACATTTTTTTAGAAAAATTGGTGGGATATTATCTGGCCCGGCGCCTTTTGTTGGATCTAACTTTTTAATGAATTTGATAATTTCAGATTCCTCAATTTTATAGCTGTACAATATTTGCTGAGAATCAACGTCAGGTTGAAGCGCCTGTAAGTTAACTGGTTCATATAGCATTGTATCTGGTGAATAAACTGAAGCAAATTGTTCCGCAAATAGATTTGCTATTTCAGGACCTGACTTTGCAACCTTGTCCTGCAATTTCACGCTTGCAGGTATAGATGAACGTCCACCTCGTTTGTATTTAATGAAGTTCCAGAAAATTTTGGGGTTTTTAGGGATATTAGATTCTATTTTGAGTTTGTATTCAGAGAGGCATTTATCATACAGTGCATGACATCTAGTACGCAACAAATGGTATTCAATTTCGTCCCTAGGATTATTAAATTTCTTGAACTTTATTCTTATTTTTTCCTTTTCCGACATCAATTTGATAAGTTTGTTGCTAAACCACGCAGGAAATTTAGATCTTTTGGTAGTTAATTTTGGCACAAACCTGTCTATAACTCCTCTAAGTATTCTGTAAAATTCAGAAAGCATTTTGTCTACTGTATCACAGCCTGAAAACTCGTCCCACCACTTCACATTTTTGAGATCCTTATCTATTTCTGAATAATTTGCCTTATAAAAATTGTATCTAATATCACACTTTGGACTGAGGTAGGCAATATTGTTATATGGAAAGTTTATTAATAGACTAGGGTGATTCTCATAGGATTTGCTTAAGATACTAAGAGGTTTGGTTACATATGCATTGATCGAGTTAGTCATAACTAAGTCTAAATGTCTGTCTTCACTATTACTAATACAATTAATTTGGTACAGATTATTCATATAAATAAAGTCTGTGAGGGAATGCCCACGTGAGGTGTTGTGGTTTGACGGTGTCATATAGTTGCAGTTGCTTTCTTTGTTCCAATTGATAAAAGGGAGGTTGAAATCACCTAGAATTAATAGATCATCAGCCTGGTTAGTAATGCTGTCTGCATTGTTCAAAAAGGACTCTAGAGTTTCCAGTTTCACCGGTGGGGGTAGATAAACAACACAAATTATGAGTTTTCTGATTGTCGATCCCACTTTGATTTGTAATGAGACCCATAAGTCCTCCTCGTTAGTTTCCCAATTCTTAACACGAACAGACGGTATGTCTTTGGACACTGCTAAAAGTACACCACCTCCATCTTTTTTAGTATTTTGGGTAAACTGACGGTCCCTGCGATAAACTATATATCTATTATCAACCAATTCATTGTTTGAAATATTAGAGTTAAGCCAGGTCTCAGTAATAGCTATAACTTTGTAATTAGATGTTTGAATATTTTTTGAAAGATCATTTGTTTTGGTCCTGAGACCCTGTACATTCTGGTAATATATATCAAGCATCGTTGTTACAGAGACATTAAATCAAATTCAAGACAAAAAGAACCAAAACAAGACTAAATCAAAAGCTTCAAACTTTCAGTATTTTTAATAAGTATAGCTTGATCTTCAACTGCTTTACGTACGAAGATTCGTCCATTCCTCACCCAAACAAATTTGTAAGACATTTCTCGGGCTTTTATGCGGGTTGCGGCGTGCAGAGACTTTTGTGCTGGAGTCAGATGTTCGGATACAAAGACAGGTCTTTGAGGTCCTCCTATTCCCAGATGTTGAGTACTGAGCTTTTTTTCAGGATCTCTCTTATTGAATTTAGTAACTGCTGCTAATATACTGTCACGATGGCGAGGACTGCGCAACTTTACAATTACTGGCCGAGGTCTTTCTTTATCGTTAGTTATTTTAGCGACTCTGACAACATGTTGAATATCGTCGCTAACTAACGGATTTTCAATGATACTGGCAAGTTGCATAACCGTAGTGACTAAGTTTTCAGATCGGAATTCTGGGATCCCATTTATTTCTATGTTAGACTCACGCATGTGCAATTCGACTATATTAAGTCTAGCAGTAAGGTCATTCACACAGGTTTTCAGTTTTTCATTATCACATTTGAGCTCAGTAATAGTTTCAGTCTTCTCTTCAAATTTAGTTTTCATCTCCTCAAACTTGGTGTTCATAAATACTAACGAATTCTTAAACTCATCCATTTTGTCATTAATGTTCTTAAATTCAGTGGTTATAAGTTGTTTAATAATTGAGTTCAATGAAATAGAGATCTCTTGTTGCAGAATTTCTCGTAGTTTTGTTTCAGTTACAAAGTTGGGAGATTCTTGAGGTTTGAGCGGTGATTTCGCGGATTTTTTGCGCAGAGTAACGTTAGAGTATTCGTGAGTGCTACCTGGCAAATCCTCAACTCCAGAGCCCGGGGTTCGGCGTAATGGCGTATTGGTGTTATCCACTTTAGGTAGCTTGCTGCAGCATTCAGGACATTTCCAAGAAGTTTTAAGACAAGTGTCCATTTGTGAGAATTTTGCTGAGGACACATTTGCACATTCAAGGTCATACTGTGAGTCACATGTATTGCAGCTAAGGAAATGTTCATTATGTAAGGTATTACGACAGCCGGCACATTCAGTAGACATTGCCATTCTAATTTTCCGTATATGAGCAAAATATATAACCAAATATGATTTATTTGTCTTCAAAATAATATAATCTTCTTGTATTCGCACCCAGAATAGATATTTATGCAAATCTCCATATTAAAATATTCCAAAAAGAATCGCTCCTTTCTGGAAGCGAACTTGATAACCGTCGTTAAATGACCGACACCCGGTTGCAATCGTCTAACTAGCCATTTGACTGTGGCAGCGAAATAACGTATCAGTAGCAGCGATTTATATTAATCAACAAAATATAATAGTGGGTGGGTGTAGAAAATATATTTCGTAAAATCACTTCTACACTGAGTTATGTTTTATTTTGCACTATTCTATTATTGTTAAACTTGAGATTAACGTAGATCTGTATCACACAATGCAAAACGTCTTGTGATTAAAAACGATGTAAATCACTTCAACACTAGTATCTGCTTGAGATCTTGACTTCGATGTTTGCCATATAGAAGAAACGTCACAGTCACGTCACACTAAACTCATTTATATTTTCTTATTTTAGCTTTATTATTGAATATAAAAACAGTAACACGGACGCTGAATACTAGTTATGCACTTATGTCTCGCTATATGACTGAAAACTTCGTATATTTTTTTTTATTGATTTACAAACACAGAGCCAATGTTTACGTGTCGCCAGCGCAACATTTTTTAGTAACGCTTTATTTTCTAATAGCTTTATCATTAACCGCTAAGGAGTGGAATTTATTGCCTCTGTTACTTGCCTTATTCATTGCTTGTGTTGTGTTACTTGCCTTCTTCAGCCCTTACGCGGCGGCTTTTCCTCTCTCTAGTATTCTGTTGCTTTGATGGATAAGCGCATGACATGGGGACGATGATAACGGTTTGACAAAAGAATGCTATATCCAAGAATTTCATTTAAAAGTCATCATTAAGAGTTTAAAACCTATCAACACCATTTATCCATAAAAAAAACATGCTAATTTAGTACCAGCAGTTTTTATAAAAAAAATCCACTGCAAAATCCTCAGTCCATATACATTTAATATCATAAATCGACGGTTGTTTTGGTCATATCGTAGGTGAGTTTGATTTAATAGAGTGGACATTTATCGCTGGACTGCAATTTTTTGCAGGTTTTTTAAATCTTGTTTGAATTGGTGAAAATGTGATTACGATCTCGAACGTAAAACGAAATTTTCGATCCATGACAGTTTAGTAATGTGATATTGAGTGGTCCCGAGTTAAATAAAATAATTGGAATCCTTGCGTTTACTACATTTAATGGCAAAAATATTAATACTAGATGAAGAAGAACAGTAATGCTATTTAAATCATGCAGTATTATGATTATTAAATATATATACATAAACTGCCTCGTTGGTCTAGTGGTTGCAAGCGCGACTGCTGAGCGTGGGGTCCTGGGTTCGATTCCCGGGTCGGCCAACGTGTTATTGGGTTTTGTTTTTAGGAAATTCTCAGTAGCAGCCCGGAGTCTGGATTTGTGCCCGGTTAGTGGCAATAAGCTCGCCCCCTATTACATGGGACTATAACATAACTGGTGAAATGTGGGTGTGCATACACCTCTGCCTACCCCTTCGGGGAAATACAGGCGTGATATTATGTTATTATTATGTTATACATAAACAAGTTTAACCGGATTACATTGCATATATTATTTAAATTGGTTTTCCTGATTTCATTATAATGTGCACCCCAAAAAAGAATGTCCACGAGTGACGATATTTAATTGATCGTTCAGCGCACCTTGGGCAGTCAGTCCCGCTACCAACCAGCTGAGTGGCTAATCTTTTGCCCACGGCATGAGCTATTATCATTATGTAGCTCATGTCGAAACGATAGAAGAAGATGTGTAGTGATCGCGAAAACGTAAGAAATTATTATTATTAAACAGTTCATTATAATGTTGCACATCTGTAAGCAATTTTCCTTGTAATATATTTGAACTATTAAGCAAAATCACAATCAATCAAATCCCGAAGAGCTTACAAAGAATGACGTCACCAATAATCATTTCGATGGACCCATCAGTGATATTTGCCATTTTTTTAAATCCCAATAATCCGTACAGTTATCGAATCGAGAATGGCAAAGTGAAATCAATATTGCAGATTAATCCTGAATTTATGTGAATTTTTGTACAAAATTTATTTTTGTTGATTTTTCAGTTAAGCTGCTCGAATCAATTGATTCCAATTTTAGCTATA
Organism: Asteroscopus sphinx; assembly: GCA_949699075.1. Classification (NCBI taxonomy): domain Eukaryota; kingdom Metazoa; phylum Arthropoda; class Insecta; order Lepidoptera; family Noctuidae; genus Asteroscopus; species Asteroscopus sphinx. The sequence goes on from OX453006.1 coordinate 3,642,691, forward strand.
AATTCATAATTGTGGGTAAATAGGAAATAGTCGCAACAAATTTCGTCAAACGTCAAAATTGTTAAAATGGACATTAAAATGTTTTGAAATTAAATACTTAGTTATCATCATAACAACATAACATAGCCATAGACATAGGTTTGCTGTAAGAAAACTCATTTTTGAGTTAAGCTTGCCGATGTATACAGGGTGTCAGGGAAACGCTTCCGAAAACGAAGACAGGTGATGGTGCTGGTGATTACTGATACGACACTACGAAATAAAATGCGATTCTTTTTATAGATTTTTTTTTTTTTTTTTTGATTTTTCATTTTATTGAGTTTTATTTAACTACCCAAAGCTGGTAATGTATGAAAAATGCAAAAAAATATATATGAAAAAATCTAAAAAAAGAATCGCATCTTTTTTTCGTGGTTTCGTATCAGTAATCACCAGCACCTATCTTCGTTTTCGGAAGCGTTCCCCTTACACCCAGTATAAGCTTTCCTACTGCAACAATAATGTGTGTGCAATCCCGTGTCGCTCTCTCATTTAATTCAAAACCTGTGTTAAACAACTCTTTTCTATTCAAAACGGTGCCTCAGTGAATGGACACTAAAGCCTCCAAAGAACTGTGTATCTATCAGCAAGTTGATTATCTGCCTAGCAACCGGTATCTGCCTAGCAACCGGCTGCGAAGTACCTACGCGAGCGCTCAGCATTCTCTGGTAAGTGGCACGTTCATGTGGTTTTGAGGTTACAGGGATACGTCGTGGTGCAGACTGGTTAGGTTTTCTCCCTGATAGCTGGTCCTTCGCCTAATATCAAGTATTTCTATATAGTCTCCCAAATTAAATACTTTGTGATGAACTTTTTCTTCACATGCCTAGTGAAACCAAATACGTTACCAAATTATTGAACTAGATGTTATCTATTTATCACCAAACCATCTTCATACCTAAATCAATAAATTTGAGCAGATCTCGGCTTGCTCTTGACAACACTTGGCTGTAAATCACAGACTTAGTCGTCTAAACTCTAAACAATCTGTTATTGAATAGTTGAAAAGGTTATGCCAGACTTATTAATTTCAATAAGCCCAACTCTGCGGTTAACGCCTATATTTAGGACTATTTTCTTGAAATAATTAATTTGGTATTCAAAAATTTTGGTCAACTTAACAAAGTTTGTTTTAAAGACGTTAGTTTTTAAGATTTATTAATTTTATAGTCCTGTTGTTGAGATAATTATGGAGGATAATTATGTTATAATTATTTACCATATGAAATAGCATTATTTTTTAAACATCAAGAATAATTATTTATTAACACTTAATAAATATAATCAATAAAATCCGGCCAACGATTTCCCAGAGCTTTAACTTATGTATTTAAGTTTCTCCATCACCACAACAAAAAGGCAATAAATACGAGTAGGTATCTCCTAACGACAAATCCAAATTGTTGGGCTAATCCACAAGTTCAAAGTCGCTTAGCAAGCTATGGAGTAAGCTACGCTTGGAGTTTCTTTGAACGATAAAATCCGTAACGACATTATCCGGAGAAGAACCGAAGTGACCAACATAGCTTGTAGGATCAGTAAACTGAAGTGGCAGTGGGCTGGCCATGTCTGTCGAAGGACCGATGATCACTGGAGCAGACGAGTCCTCCCGAGCCCCCCCCCGCTAGGTGGACCGGCGATCTGAAGAACGTGGAGGACTGGATGCGGAAGGCAGAGGACCGAGTGTTGTGGCGCAACTTGGGAGAGGCCTATGTCCAGCAGTGGACTGCAATAGGCTGAGTTGATCTCCTAACGAAGTGACGTCACACAAGGGTAAGACAACGCTGACAGAGGTCTGCAAAACGGAATAAAAAAACTAGTAGTTCCATGGTCTGCAACGAGACAAGTGTCACGATCGACAAGGCGCGTAAGACAAACCAAACAATAGATACAAGTTTTGTCGTTGTCACTGTGCGACACATCACCGCCTACTGCTGCCACCTTGCACTGAATAATACCGTTAAAAGTAACACTAAAAGCAAAACGACACATCTATTTCCATGCAAAAATAATGCTATCGCTATTTTTAATGGCTTTTACTTTGCACCGGAAGATCACCACCAAAAAGTAATTTATAAAAAATACTTAACAATTTTCCCCAAGAAAGGCATAAAAACATCTCAATATCATTCCATTTTCCACTTGATAAATAATCTATTGAGGAAAGTTTGAACATACTGAACACATCTCGAACATCACCTTAGTACAAACACATTACCGCTTTGACTTCTATCCGAGGTTAGAGCATGGTGCGGAAGTTAGCGGGCCGGATGTCGTTAAAAATAATGTCTTTTTTTTATAGTCTGTGGTCGGTAGCGGTTCTGAGTTTAGTAGTTGCATCTATAGGTACAGACCAGGACTATGGAAACAATGTGGTACCTGAATAGTATTAACATTAAGATAAACATGAAAAATACAAAAAAATACCTATTCTGTAAGAAGTCACTGTCGAGCTTATTTCTGAATCATCAGTGAATTTCTTTTTCTTCGTATTGCTTTTACTACTTTTCACAGCGGATCCTGAAGTGAGTTTACTTGTGACATCTTATAAAACTGCTATTGTAAATTTTCTATTGAAGCAGTCACGTTCTAAAGAATTATTGCACGAGTATGTGTTAACAAACAGTCAAAGATTATGTCTATTAAGATTATTATTTGTAATTATAAGTCCGTAGTGCTAAACATATTTTACTACTTTACTGGTGCATCTACCTTATTCTTTATCTCTGCATTAGCCTGAGGTTGTCTGGTAGAGAACGCCTATGGCGTTAAGACCACCTTTGTACCTAGTGGTGCATAAAGAATTAAATAAATAAATAAATATTATACGTTTTTTCAATTAGAAACCTTGCAAGAAACTATTCAATCTCAGCCCATTCCAATCCATCTGCGGACATAGGCCTTCCCCAAGTTGTGCCACGCCACAAAATTCAGCAGTCTGTCATACGTATTCAGTACACTCCAGCTACTTTCTTCAATCTATCGGTCCATGTAGCTAAATAACAATTCTTAACCTTAAAATAAACCAGCAAGATAAATTCATGGCAACCTTTTATTGATTTTGATAGTGCAGTATCAACTCAGCATAATCATTTCCGCTACAAAAAGGGCCAGTCTCATTCACATCCCGTACATGAGTGACTGTTTCAATACTAAGCTTCACCTTAGCTAACCGCAGTGTTGAAGTGTTATAGCCTTCAATTCCTGCAGGTGAGAATAATTGTTAATTGACCGACGTAAAATTTCATCCTTCTAGGATTTTTTGCTGATATTCACAGGATTAGCTTGATCTAAAGTATTTGATTTTACGTTCAAATGACTTCATTTAAATTTAATTAATGTAACGGCTAGAAACAATTTCTTAAATTTATGATATGAGGAGTACAAAATTGGTAGTGTGACCATGAGGATTGACTTTGGAAAATCTAAGCAAAGAAAATCAAGTACTTAGTATGTTATCAAGGTAGTGTGAACATAGATACTGCTGCATATTTATCTTTTAAAGTTCGTTCCTCACTTCTAACGAGATCCCCGGTACGGGAAGAGGTGGCTTTTAAAGCTTGCTAAAGACTATCTTATATCAACCACAAAACTGAGATTCAACTCAGATATTCCAGCCAATTTTTCCTAGAGTTCACAATTTTTATCGCTTCAAAGTTTTATGATTGGCCTGAACTATAACTCAATTTGAGAACAAGGATTTACTTAACTCAATCATATGATTAGATTTAGCTAGTCCGGTTCGGAATTTGATTATTAAATTGGATTTGTTAAATCGCTTTACTGATTAATTCTGCCTTTCTAGTTGGTTTTAGATTGCTTAGGTTCATGGAGTACCCCAATTAACGAATAGTTTTATTGTTTGAGAATAATCATTTTAAAGTAAATTTTCATAATGGACCTGGATTTGGCTATATATAGGTAACATATTATTCTTCTTCTATCATGTTGATTTGAGCTACATCATGATAATAGCTCATGCCGTGCCGTGGGGAAAGGATTAGCCAGTCAGCAGGTTGGTAGCGGGGCTGACTGCCCAATGTGCGCCGGATCATCAATTAAATATCGTCACCTTGTGGAGGTTCTTTTAATGCACTCCATGTAACATGGTAACATGTTGGGATGGGAATTGGGATGTTCCAAGGGAACCATTAAGGGAATAGGCATCAACGATCAACACATGTTTTTTTTTTTTTGCCTGTACTGTCACACTGCTGGGCAAAGGCCTCCCTCAATTCCTTCCATCTATCGCGGTTCTGTGCCGCCTCCTGCCAGCTGTCATCAAGAAAGACATTGAGCTCGTCTCTCCATCTGTTGCGTGGTCTACCGCGACACATTAACAGATAATTATTAATCTACAATTACACAAATTCCTTAATCTTAACCTTAGTTAAGATTCCAAATAAAGATAAAATTAGAAGGTAATCATTTCTGGATTATGGTACAAAAACAAATTCGAAAATGTTTTGTCTGTGCAACGAAAGAAAAAAACAACAACAGTAGTGAATTGCACAAGTAAAACGTTACACAAACCACCCAGTAACATTTTAACTGTAACCACTACAGTTTTCCAGTAAACAGTACTGAGGCAAGTGCGTTCGTGTTTAAACTTTCAGTTCGAGTTGAGTCAAGTGGCAAGGTTGCGACGCTACGAAACGCAATGGTACTTGACGGTGGCGGTGAAACGTTCGACGCTCCATGTAATGTTCTTCCTTTTAACATAGCTGAGATGGAAATATTTTGGTATAAATATATTGTGTAGCTAGGTTGTAGAAGATAAAGAAGGGCATAGTGGTAAAGTCTTAGCAAAATACATCATCAAAGTATAATAGTAATTGCTTTATACTGGTTTGATATCTAGCGGGGTTTTGCCAATATTACATTTAAAAACCGGCTATGTTTGAGTCGGACTCACGCAGTAAGGGTTCCGTACCACCCATCGACCTGACACCCCATAGAAACTGATTTAATTTACGGGAGTTTATCAAAAGACATCAACGATTTTACGCGAAATGTGAATTTTTGCATCTCTTTCTTACTTAAGTACCACCACATATGTCTAGTATGCCCTATTTTTAGTATTTTTTGCTTGACAACATAGTATGCACTATAATCTAACAAAGTTTGACGCTGATATGTATTACCGTTTTGAAGATAGAGCAGTAACAAAAACGTCGAAAAAAATTCATGTTTTTTGTGGTTTCTTGTATGAGGACCCACTTTGGTTTTAGACATTTTTTTGTTTTTAGTATTTGGCGTGATACATCTCTTAGCAACACATATTCTGTGTTCTGTTCAACAGGTTACCTATTACCATTCAAAAAATACAGCCCTGTGACAGAGACAGACGGACGGACGGACGGACGGACAGCGTAGCCAGAGTAATAGGGTCCCGTTTGGCACCCTTCGGGTACGGAACCCTAAAAATTAATTACTTATAATAGTATCAACGCCATCTAACGAACTTCGGTAGTAGACTATATTGTAATCCTCTAATAATACATTGCTCTGAGTGGTTTTCTTACAATACGTTTGGTGTTCGTTTCACTATGATATTAGTTTTATTCTACGCGTTGTCCAATTTCATTCAGTGTCCTTTGTAGGCTACACAAGTAACGTGAAGAAACAATGACTACCTACTTACATTAGTTTTCTAATTTTATTCTATTTACAAAAAAAAAACACAAACGTACTTCAAATTTCGTAATTTAGGAATTAGATAATGTTCAAATACATTACACGGTTTGGTTGTTTAAAAGCTTGGAATGACTCCAACTGAATTTTGGGTTTGGTAAGTGCATTCGAATTTTAGAAAACTTTAGTTTATAAGTGTGACAACTCGATCTCATGCAGTATCTTGCTATACGACATTATAATAAATTTATTATCCTAGTTAATATTATAAATGTGAAAGTTAGTGTAGATGTTTGGATGTTTGTATGGAGAAGTGGGCAGGGCGCGAGTGCCAACACTCTGCACCATAGTGCAGGGCATTTTAAAGCCTTTCTCAGTACGCCTTATGACTTATTTCTGTAAATACTGTAACAAAAACCCGCAAAAATTCCTTATTGTGCTGTTTCTAACTGCAGAAACAAAAGCTGTAAAGTACAATTGATTAAAGTTATTTCAAAAAAATGAATGACGTCATTATGTAAGGCGTAGTTTTTTCGAAAGTTGCCACGCCTGAATCGCAAGTAAAATTGTGATTACAACTATTCTACTCTATTTCTGTGTTTGTAACTCTATCACGCTGAAACGGCTTAATGGATTTAGATTAAGTTAGGCACACAGATACAACATAAACCAGAATAAAATAAAGACGGTTCTCGAGGCATGCGCAATAAGTCTTTCTGTGATAAGTTTCTGTAGTAAATTTCCGAATTATAGGTACGTTGGGAAACCAGGTGTAGCTTATAATAAAGATCTGATGTTTATTTATGTTATACCCATTCTAAATGAATGATTATAATATGACACCGGCGGCTTCGCTTCCGTGGTATATCGATTTAAAGTTTCCTATGTTAATCCAGGACATATTCTATGTGTCCAAATCCGTCCTGCAGTTTCATTAAACAACCACACTTTTGCATTTATAATTGAAGTACTAGGATTAGTGGGATAAACTACAAAAAAAACCCTTAAAAGCAGGTAGAAGTTTCGCGAATTTCAGTCATATTGAACTGTATTTACGGGACTTTTCGCGCACAATGAAATCAAAACAAAACAAACATTTAAACTCACCTCGACGTTTCAACCAAGTTGCATTGACTGTGTTCACGAGCAGAAGCACAGCAATAGTTTTCTCGTGACCATGGTCAACGTAACTTGGCCGAAACGTCGAAGTTAGTCAAAATGTATGTTTAGTTTTGATTTCATTGGGCGCGAAAAGTCCCGTAAATATAGTTCAATATAATAAAACAAAGTTTAACCGGATTAAATCGCGTATATTATTTAAATTGGTTTTCCTGACGTTTCGAAAGCTTTGCAGCATTTCGTGGTCGCAGGTAGACTAAGATGACAAGCGTCTTTACAGATATTTCTTTTAAAAAAAAATGTTGGTCTACCGTATAATATTATTAATTAAAATCGGTTCGATGCACGCAGTAATCACTCACAATATCATCATTATCTTTTACAGTTTTGTGTGTTGTTTGGGACTTGATTATTTTTAGGACTGGGTTCCAAACAAACAAACAATCCGGTTAAACTTTGTTTTATTATAATGTGTCGTTTTTGCGAAAATAGTCTTAGAAATATATGTTTCGCTATTTTAAAATATGGTGAGCGTTATTATTATTATTATTGTATATGAATAAAATTCAAATTCATTTATTGTGGATCACAGGTTCATAAGATGTGTACAAATTATTAATATGATCAGCCATGTCCCGCCATTGAGGCATACAATCATAATTTAATTAAATAACATAACATAACTTAATATACCTACAGTAATAACTAAACAACAATACAATAATACTGTACAATGTACAGCTGCTGTTGGAACTTGATCACAAATCAATCTCAGTGATTAAATAGATTATTTAAATAAACCAATAGATGGCAAACCGGTCGTCATAACTCAAAAACCAAATTCGATTTAGTGAATTTCCTTAAAAGTTTCCAAAGCAATAATAATAAACGATACGAAACTTAATTTGAATTTGTAGTACCTATCACATAACCTTAATAAACACTGTAACGTACGGAATCTTAATAGGTTCAAGTTAGATTACATTTAAGCCACAATGTATATTTATGAAAAAAATCTTTCGTATAACACTGAAGGCCACAAAACTAATATTCGTCGTTCACATCTAAAGTAAACATAATTTGCGAGTTTACACCGAAAATATTATTTTTCTGATATCAACCGGTAATCTAAATAGAACTTTATTTTCGGCCAGGCTCCCAGTATAAAAGCTATTACGAGTTTCCCAAACTTAAATTAAATAAGTACTTGAGTTGGTACCATGTTTTTTTTTTCGTATTTTTGGCAAAGTTATATTTTATTTTCCACTGCTGCTGCCCGCATCTTCGCGCAACTTCGTCTTTTTCCTTTCAAAGATACATGTATGCACTTCCCTCGTGGATTTGAAGTAAAATTTAATGTTGTTAACGAACTGAGAGCAAGTTTTAACCAAATTCTCTCTGTAGTTTGAAAATGAATAAGAATACTTAAGTCTTTAATGATTTAAGACAAAGCTCTTCAACTAAAGTGTTCTGCCCAGTTTGATTTATGGTGCCGAAACCTAGACACTATCTAAACAAGTTGTGCATCGACTTTAAGTGACCCAGAGGCTCATCAGGAACTGTGAAATTCGAAGACGGATGAAGGTCCAATACATCATTAAACGGGTGACTCTTAAGTGGAAGTGGGCGCACATTTCTAAAAGGAATGATGGTAAGTGAAGCAAAATCTTGACGGAATGGTGGACGAGACAAGGGAGAAGAAATATCGGACATCTTGTAACAAGATAGGTTGTCGATATCAAACCTATCGCGACTAACACCTGGATGTGACTGGCACAGGACCGTGGTGGTAAGGGTGCAAAAGAGGAGACTTGTGCCCAGCAGTGGGATTATAACACAACATAACTTCACGCCTGTATTTCCCCGAATGGGTAGGCAGCGGTGTAATAGTACACCCACATTTCGCAGTGGGATTATGGACGCTAATTATGATGGTATTTATAGTATTTTGCTCTAAACATTCATTGTCTACTGAAGCTGGATCTAAGTCTTTGCACTTTGGTTATGTATGACAAAATCTCTGCTTATATTTACAGGATATAACAAGCATGGCCACAAAAAAAAACAAACATGGTGTGTTCAAAATGAAAATGCTGTGTAAAACTTTATAAACTGATTTATTGAAACAATTGCACAAGAGTACAACGTTCTTGTTTCAAAGGTGAAAAATGAGAGGGTGAAAACAGGAAGTGTTGCCAAGATAACAAAATAATGTTGCACCACAGACATAATAACATCAGGTGGTAAGGACTCAACTAAATACAATTGTAGTAGTATCGTTGAATCAGGTTCTCAGGGAGTGGTCAAATGAAATAGTTCGAACACGATTTTCAAGGGTAGCTTAGCTAGTATAATGACACACAATATAAAATACAGATAAGTTGAATAAAAGTACATTAGTGATCTTAGCGAGTAAACGAACAAACGTAGGCGCGTGCGTCGCGCCCGTAGACGGACTCTTGAACTCCGCGGAGCTGGGTGCCGCAACCGATGGCATTGGGCGGGGGTGAGGGAGGCGAGCCCACGCAAGCTTAAGACGCTGACAACACCGAAAAAATCAGACCTCTGCGGTCACTGTCGTTTTGTACAGAACTGAAAGAGGTAACAAGCGGAGGGACGTCGGGTGCGCCGCTCAACTTGAATGAAAATTAACCTTTTTTTAAATAAAAAACTAAAGGCTTATTTGAAAAACAGAAACAACTATGTATTAGATTATTGTCTATATTAAATGTTTTCTTAATTTCATTTATAATATTTGGTAAATAATAGAGATTGTTTGCTTTAAAGCATGTTTTAAGAGACTTCAAGAAAACGTGTTTTGGGCACTATAGGGTTTTAGAAAATACGATCAAGATTAACATATTTTATTTCACTGCCACAAACTGAATAGATAAAGCTAAAAATGTTTTTAAAATAAGACTATTTGGGATATTAGGCTGTTGTCAGCGTCTTAAGGACACGTTACGGAACGCAACTTTGTGTCGGTCGCGTTGCACAATTTTACTAATTAAATGTTCGATGTTGTATTGAACATGGTGAACACAAAATACACTCACAGATTATTATATCGGGTTCACATTTCAACCCTCATTTTTATTATCCCACTCCATTGAGCGCTTTGAAAAATTCCTTTAAAATAATTCCATTGCATTCAATATTCAATCACGACTCTTCATAAACGTAATATTCTTTCACATGTCCAGGGATACCATTGTGAGACGAGTTCATTTCATATATAGTAGCTTTAGTATAAAGTCTTTCACAACTGACAGTGGTAGTGCTTGATTTGATTCGTCGGTATATACCTACAATACTTGTATTTGCATTATGTGCTGTGGTATGGATACTTTAAGTTTGGTGTTTTTACTGATACAAAATAGACTTTTATTGTAGTTTAAAGAAGAGGTGGAAATTAGCATCACTATAGTTCGTGCGAGATAGCAAGGCAATAGCGGACCTCTCCATACTAAAGTCTGTCAGTTTTATCTTCATAGTGAGGTGACCTGCTTAAAAACATCGATTAAAGTGAATGAATCGATACGGACTTTAAACATATGTGAATTTAAAAAATCATCAGGCGAATCCCTGTCCCATTATTATTATTTTTTTCGTAAATTTAAGGAGCAAAGTAAGACAAGTACATAATTTAACAAAAATATTGCGTTTATTCAGTTGAACTATCAAAACTGTTAGTTAGTTATTTTTTGTATTTTTATAGTTAGTTAAAAGAATAATAAATATAATTATGTTTTATTATAATCACAACGTGGTTAATAATTTATGGTGATATTTCTTCACAAGTAATCATTGCATTCGATTCTACTTATCAGCTGTCGATTTTTAGATTAACATCCCTAGTGTTTAAAAAGAAAAAGGGTTAACTGACGCAACATTGTAACGACGTTCAGTTCTTTAGATCAGTTTTTTTTATGATGTTTAGAATGGTTTATTAGTGAAAGCAAATCGTTAAATTACTCGTATCGGTCATTATTACAATAAATATGTAATCTTAATTGAAAAAAGTTAAGCAAATGTGCAGTTTTAACTAAACGAAAAAATATTTTATTTTATGCCCACCGTTACAAGGTTACGTTGTTGAATTTTGAAGAATTGTCTAATGTTACCTTTTAAAATGACTCGACTTTAATGCGTTCTAATAATAGAAAGAAAAAATTTTTTTATATAAATCAACAATAAGCACGCATAAAAATGTATCGCAAAACGCGTGCACTTCAACTATTTATGCATATCTTTCGCGATCATTACACATTATAATAAAACAAGTTTAACCGGATTACATCGCGTATATTATTTAAATTGGTATTGGTTTTTTATTTATTTATTTAAATAATCTCTTATACAAGTTGTTGATCTGCAACAGTGCCATATTTCTAGAACAAATGATAAATAATGTGCTTAGTCATCTAAAAATAATTGAGAAATTCTACGATTATTTAATACCTACCCAAATTTTCACGTAGAAACATAGCGAGGTTTTGAGAATATATCCCGAACGACTCTGAAAATATGTCATCGGTGGCATTGTCAGAGGGTGGAAATTATACCTGCAAATTGTTTTGGTGGTTTCGAACCCATTGTTTTTGTGCCGCACGCGACACACGGAAGGAATTTGTTTCTTTACAAAAAAAAATTTTTTTTTTTTTTAGATTCGTGTTCAGTATCAGTGGTATGTATAGTCACCTCCTTAAATATGGCACGAATATCAACACGTATCAACACGTTATATAGACGTTTCCTTTGATGTCTGACTCGAAAAGGTAGCGAAGAGGAGTTAACTGTCCTTACGAATACGGGGGGACAAAGACTTCCATAGAACTTGAATCCTCAGAGAAGCCTGGACTTTTACAGCCCTACTAGTAGGTACATTCTAATCAATGGCGAACTACAAACATTTTCAGGCCGGAAACGGTTTATATTAATTTGAAAATGGTTTGTTTGTCACTAAAATGTTTTCACTGCGTTGGATAAACACATGGTTATTTAATAAATAGAGTTTTTTTGATTTATGAGCGTTATTGTTTTGATTAAATTTTAGTTTACAAAATAATAATTTACATGTTATTTTTATTGTGGCATTTTTGTTTGACCTCAGAACACTTTGTTAATAGGTAAATTAGTAACAATAATGTAAACATTAAAAAAAAAAAAAAAATCTAATGGACAAATAAAACTAGGTTATCTAGGTTAATGGACGTAGATGAAGCGAAAGAGGTGTGTCAGGATCGTAGCAGGTGGAAATCCATAGTCTCTGCCTACCCCAATGGGAAATAGGCGTGATAATATGTATGTATGTATGTAAGCGAAATCTAACGATTTAAATTTGTGAAAAGATAAAATCGCTCACGAGCAGGATTCGAACCTGCGACTCCTGGCTCAGTACGCCAGTGCTTTAGCCACAAAATTACCGTGAACACTGCTCGTGGTATTGAAATTAACCTCCACTTTTGGTACGTCTTTGGGTGACATTTGCATGCGTAAATGCGTTAAAATAATAAAATAATTAGTAAGGGTAGGCATATCTATACGACTTTTATTTATTTGCAATTATTTTATAATTAACTGCGAAGTTACTCGAGTCGGTTAAGGAACACAGTTTCTTATTAAAATATCTTTGACGTCACCCAGGAAGAATGATGAGTCTTAATCGTTTGTGTTTCACAATGTACGGGCGACCGCACGTCGGCACGTCGTCGTAAACAGTAAGGGCGGTTTTCGTATTGAAGTGTTACCACTGTCATGCTGTCGACTGTACCTACATTTTCATTACAAATATTTTTTCAATATGTCTTCTTTATACAACATGCAACAGAATAAACGCAAGACCCCGAACTATCCTCGACCTTTAATTAGGATATTTTAACTGCCTCGTTGGTCTAGTGGTCGCAAACGCGACTGCTGGGCGTGGGGTCCTGGATTCAATTCCCGGGTCGGGCAAAGTGTTATTGGCTTTTTTCATTAGAAAATTCTCAGTAGCAGCCCGGAGTATGGATTTGTGTCCGGTTAGTGGCAATAGGCTCGCCCCCTATTACATGGGACTATAACATAACTAGCGAAATGTGGGTGTACTATACACCTCTCCCTACCCCTTCGGGGAAATACAGGCGTGATGTTATGTTATGTTAATATATTTATTGTTTTCATAATCACAAAATTATGAGGTTTTTAGACATCAGTATGTTCCCGAGTCGGTTGCTGGATAGTTGCAGGATACGATTTCGGGGTAACGTGATACACTGAAATCCAATTTACTGGTCTTTCTGGACCTCAAGGGCTTACTCGGGATCCGCTGATACACTTATTTATCCTTAGTACTCGTATCCAAACCGAATTTCTAAATATTTTTTGGGAAAAATGTAACATGGTTTAAAAACCATAGCAATCGATTCTCCTAGTTATTCTGAACAAACTACTTTCAGGATTAGATTTATTCTGTTACATGTTGTATCTTCATCTATATATATAAACATCAATTGCTGTTCGTTAGTCTCGCTAAAACTCGAGAACGGCTAGACCGATTTGGCTAATATTGGTTTTAAAATATTTGTGGAAGTCAAGGGAAGGTTTAAAAGGTGAGAAAATTTGGAAAATTTGCGAGGAAAGTAGTAAAAACAACAATTTTATTTTCCTATACAAACTGTTCCTACCTGTCAAACATTTGATGTTCGTCCTGTTCGGTATGGTAAACTCGGGTCCCCTCTAATTTAAAGAACGTATTAAATAAGATTTGGATGAAATTTGTGTATATGTTTCAATGGGTTCCTGGATGGTTTAAAAACACAATTAGACCCGGTAGGTGGCGCTGCTGTCGGTATTTCACTGATCTCCTAAACTGATAGATGATAGATTTTAATGTATTTTTTGTGTAGGTACATTCGAGTCCGGATCCCTGCAAGGATTGAATTAACAAATGGACCCGGTAGGTAGCGCTGCAGTCGTTGTGTCACCAAATTTGATTTGCTGCACAATTGATAACATGGGACGGGACATGTGACATGGGGGACGGACATGTTTACGACACCCATGAGAAGATTAAGGGCGGTGCAATTCTTTATGTACGGTACCACACGGAAAATGACTCATATTCACAATATAATGTTTGTTTAGTGCCAAAGAAAATAACAAAATCTAGACCCGATAGATGGCACTGTGAGTGAAGCCGCAGGCATCGCAGCTAGTTATTGATAAAACAGAATACAAATACGACGTTCTTTTCGACATTCTGTAACGCGAAATACACAATTTTTTTCACAAAAAATTCGCCTGAATGAGCAGCGAAATACAGAGAGAAAAATAACAATTCCATCTATGTAATGAATACTTTTGACTGGGCTCTCGTTCTGATCCGCGGATTTAATAGAATATGAGACCCCGTAATTCAATATAATCTAGATTTGAAATATTAACTCCCAATATTATTGGAATTGGAAGCTTTTTGTGGGGTTTTAATTGTTATTTTCACACAATACGAGAAAGTAGATACAAAAATTATATTTGATTAAAGTATCAGAAGGAAGGCGCAGCGTGGGTAGGCCCCCCACAAGGTGGACCGACGACCTGGTGAAGGTCGCGGGAATCCGCTGGATGCGGAAGGCACAGGACCGGTCGTTGTGGCGATGCTTGGGGGAGGCCTATGTCCAGCTGAGTGGACGTCTTTCGGCTGAAATGATGATGATGATGATGAAAGTATCAGAAATTATTTCAACTTCTTTTTACAAGTTGTGGCATAACAAGCTTTATTCGAAAGCAGGAAATGAAGATGTTGTATGTATTGTTGTTATGGTAGATCGCAGGTTTGCACGTTGTTCTAGGGAGGTGAAAAAAACCCAATTTCGTGCATATTGCTCTTTCTTTTACACGTGCAGCCTGTGGGTTAGTTATACTCAAAAATCGTATAGCGCCCTTTGCATACAAAATAATAATTTAACGCGTTTCGGGTGGGGCTGTCCCGTTTCTGTAGTGCATCAGGGATGTTTGCTGAAGCCCGCATCCATTGTTTCTACGCTATGATGCGAAAAAGATGCGCCTCCCTGGTAAGCCGGGTGCGGGCCAGCCCCAACGTTATACTGCGCTGTATAACGGGCTTGACTACTTGTGTGTGAATCGCTGCTGTAATCTCTCAACCTCGGTGCTGAGCTTGTAGCAGGGATTTTTATACCATACAGTGCGTTTAGGTTAAGTGTGTAGAATAGGAATAAATAAATAAATATATTTTTATTTCACATAAATGGTGTACAGTAAACACTTACAAATAGTAGATAAACAATTTCTCGGTATGAAGTGTTTGTTTGAACTCTGGTACTCAATGTAAGATTTAACTTGTGTTATGGGTACCAGCGCTTTCATTAATTAAATCCAGAGGGAGTTAAATTGATTGCATCAGGAGGTTCTTACAAGTAAGTGCAGTTGAGTAAATGAGGTAATAGATTAAATAATAAATAGTAATTCAGCTAATAATAGTGATAAAGCCCGAAGCCTCGTGTGTGTGAGTGTGTATGTGTGAAGGGGTGTGTGGTGTGTGGTGGGTTAGTGGGTGTGAGAAGATATTATAGTGTGAATGTGATAGTACATTATTTTAGAGAATAGATATTTTTAATAGATTTTCTGTTTCGTCATAATTTAGTGACAGTAGCCATTTGTTAGCTTTTATTTTGCATTCATGTTTACAGAGAGGATAAATATTACAAGATTAATTGATCTACTACCACTTAGGAATACTAACATAGTAATAATATTGTTACTAACACAGTGAGTAATTGTTACTTGTAAATAAAATAAAATAAAATTACCATTTTAAACATAGAGCTGGAACAAAAAACTGTTTCTTGTATTGGGATGGTTTGGACGTATTTTTTTAAATTTTTAGTATATTTTTATAACAGAAGCCATAGTAATACATTTTTTCTGAACAACTGACTACCTATTACAGATAACCATTTCAACGCCACGGCATCGTAAATGTTTTCATACACTCAGTTCTACGTCTTTTGTAGAAAACAAATTATTGTATGGAAATCAGTACAAATTAATAAAAACGTGGTGCTGTGGGCACGAAATAGTTTGTCTTCTATAGGTGTCATTAGCGGTGAAAAGGTTAAAAATTTAAAGCCCTATGACAGATAGATGGACGGAGAGACAGCGTAGGCAGAGGAATATGGTCCCGTTAACACCCTTTAGGTACGAAACCTTAAAAATACATATGGTTACTTGGGTCTCAAAATACTTTGTAAAAGTCTGTTTAAGTGGGTGATACAGTTACTTACAACACAACATAAATCGGTTCCATTCTTCTAGTCCATCCAAAGGTTGTCTGTGGAAGAGAATGCCTTGTGCGATAAGACCGCCCATTGTACTTACTTAATCTGTAAACTATTGTCTTTGTTTTTGTTTGGTGTAATGTACAATAAATAATATAATAAATAATACATAAATAAATAAAATAAATAAACATAAAGCTACAATCAAAATTACATAAATCTGACAACTTTGAAATGCTAAGTACGAACTAGGAATAAGAACTATGTGTTTCTTCCTAGGTACACAACAACAACACTATGAAATATGAATAACGAAACAAAGGAGTTTCCATAATAAGAATATACTCCAAGAAGAATGCATCGCAAATCTAATACCCGCTGACTCCACGTACAATCTTTCTAAAAGGAAATGTCACGTAGAAGTAAGCACAAAGACATAAGAACCTGTTTCGTTTTATTCAACAACACTGAGGGAATTGGCCAGGATGATGCCAGAGATAAAGATACACAAGATGTTTCAGTAGTTTAAGAAATTCCAGGTGATTTCGTTGAGTATTGTTTTGTTTTAGAAAGAATTCTGTGAAAGTATGGAAGTACTTTGTGAATGAAACAAGCTTCAGTGTATAATTGCAGTTGCTCCATTTATAAAACAGACATTATTACGCCTGCTACGATCCTGACACACCTCTTTCGCTTCATCTATGTTCATTAACCTCGTCATGCATGCTCGTCGGTTTAGAGTACTCTTAATCTGGCATTTTTTGAGAACGTCCGCGACTTGATTGCGATACGTTCGCTGAGGTCATCCCCTCCAACTCTTCCATCCTCACTTTCTCCGTATACTTGTTTCGTCAATCTCCTCTCGTTCATCCTCTCTATATGTCCAAATCATCTTAACATATCTTTCTCAAACTTTGTCACTACATCTTCTTTCACTCCACAACGCTCCCTTATCACGTTATTCCTTACTTTATCTCTCAAAATTACAGCACACGTATTTCTCAAAGCTCTCATTTCTACTGGATTTATGTACTCATATATTATGCTCAAGACACTTAAGCGTAGAATTTCATCTGTTCTTTACCAGTTTTTGGTATTTCGTTCTCTATTAGGCGTTGTGCAGTTGACGGTCATTTTGTCCACTGGACTAAATGGACCGCTTCTGCCCGTTGTTGCCACTGGTTGCCCGCGGGCATGATTGCCATAAACTCGCCAGTGACTGCCGGTGCCGCCAGACACCAGCGGCATTCTGATCGTTGGTCGTTTTTTTCTATTCCATTCCATAAGCTCTATTGTTGATTCATCGCCAAAATTGTCCGGCACGCCGCTGCCCACCGTCTGCCCAAAGTTGATCAACATCAACTCGGCCTATCGCAGTCCACTACTGGACATAAGCCTCTCCCAATTGCGCCACAACACTTGGTCCTCTGCCTTCCAACCACCTGCTTCAGGTCATAGGTCCACCAGGCATGGGGGCACCCTACACTACGTTTACCGATTCACGGTCTCCACTCAAGGACTCGTCTGTTCAAAGTTCGTAAGTTCTAAACTGAATGTCTCTCTTTTTAAGCTTAAGCTTTAAGCTTTTATCTATCCACTCCTAGATCTAAGAGTCAATGATAGTTCTGGAAACAAAAAGCTGTTATATTATTTCAAAACTAATATTACTACAAAAAACAAACCCAAGCTCTTGAAGATACCCTCACAATAAATAACGTGTGTAATGTTGTGAGAACAGCAATAAGACGAGTTCAATTGAGCATGAAAATCTACCGTAGGTATACCATAGGATTTTAATGGTAAAAATATAACCCTTTCTTTTAGTGTTGGAGTAGTAGGTAAATAAACTTCTTTATGTAGTGATAAGTTAGAATAGATTACGTTTTATTGCTATTATTTGTTCAATGGTAGAATGTAGATTTCTTCAACGTAAACTTTTTGACTATTAAATTTTTTTGCATCAAATAATATGGAACACTGATGCTTGGATTTTAGCTGTTGTTGCTTTTAATTTGAATAAAAAAATTGTTACCCTTACTAGAGAAAAGCGCCTTCTGTAGGATCAAAACTTGTTTACAACAAGGATGAAGCAAACATTATTATGATACGATTGAGGACAGATAGCACCAGATCAACAATATTTCGAACAACAATAAACTTCAGACTGAAATAATAAAACCTTAAGAATGTCTCTCTTTTCCAGATTTCTTCAGACTCTTTCAAAAAATATGGAAGCATTTTGAGAACAAACATTAGATACACCATGAAAAAATGGTAGACTAGGCCAACGAAGTGTTTTTTTTTTCTATGTATGTAACGTAGTGTCTCAAGACGTGGTCTCACAGTAGGCCTAAGACTCAAAGTCAATGAAAGGGCAATGGAGAGGGCTATGCTTGGAGTATTCCTGCGTGATTGAATCAGAAATGAGGAGATTCGCAGGAGAACGAAGGTTACCGACATAGCCCGAAGAATTGCAAAAATTAAGTGGCAGTGGGCAGGGCAAATTGCTTGCAGAACGGATGGTTGATGGGGCAGTAAAGTTCCGGAGTGGCGACAGCGTGTGTAGGCCCACACCAGGTGGACCGACGACCTGGTGAAGGGGATCCGCTGGATGCGGAAAGCACATGACCGGTCGTTGTGGCGATGCTTGGGGGACACTTATGTCCAACAGTGGACGTCTTTTGGCTGAAATGATGATGATGTTGTAACGTAGTGACTTTTTTATCTGTATGGGTCAGTGTCTTGAGCTGACGTAGAGCATCCCAGGACTTGACATTCAGGCTGCACTTTCTGGTTTTAAATACAGACGACTGTTTGACATTTTACATTGTTGGCAACTCTGTGGATTTTTATTATACCAAGAGGGTTGGCGGGAAAATTCGTAAAGATCGTGTTGTGGATTTTTTATTATTTTCTAAAATTTGTGTTTCTTTGAGTATTTATGTGTAATAATGATGGATTATTAAATGTTAAGTGCTCGTTAACGTGTACAAGTGTGGATAAATGGTACAAAGTTGAAAAACATGACATTATCTCATCATCCCCTCAGAAACCTAGTAAAGTTTCCATCACTTTACTAGGATATAAGTATAATATGTTCAATGATTACGACTGAAGGACGTATCCATGGTCATGAATAAATTAAAAAAAAAAAAAAAGTGCCAATGGCCGGGCAATATCAAAGGTGATGAGCTATTGTATACAACGTGTTATTGAAATAACTGAAAACCTTTTAAGGGGTCATTGTACTCATCAGTATGAACAACTTTTACTATGGGACCAACACTGAAACCACGAAATAAAAATCAGCTGATCCCTACATTTTGTCGATTCATGTGAACAAATGTAGGGAACAGATGATATTTTCAGCTGAAGTTTTCAGTTATAACTTACTTATAACACATTGTATAGAAGAAGTACACTATGGTTTACTATCTATTAGTGATGGCTTATACTACATTGAGCTGAGGTGAAGTATAAGGTCTAATAAAACAGGCACTGGCAATACACAGTAAAAACATTATTGGTAGTTTGGTTTTAACCACCCCGCAGCATAGCATGTTCTATTTCTTAATAATTTTCTGAAATACTTAAAAATTAAAAAACAGTTTTCAAAACTTTATGTCAAGCGAAGGTCAAGCGATAGTTATTAGTTTTTAGGGTTCCGTACCCGAAGGGTGACAAACGGGACTCTATTACTCTCGCTACGCTGTCCGTCCGTCCGTCCGTCCGTCCGTCCGTCCGTCTGTCTGTCACAGGGCTTTATCTTTTGAACGGTAATAGTTAACCGGTTGAAATTTTCTCAGAATATGTGTTGCTATGAGGTGTATCACGACAAATACTAAAACCAAAAAAAAGTCTAAAACCAAAGGGGGTCCCCATACAAGAAACCTCAAAAAACTTTTTTTAACGTTTTTGTTTTTGCTCTATCTTCAAAACCGTAATACATACCAGCGTCAAACTTGGTCAGATTATAGTGCATACTATGTAGTTTAGCAACAAATACAAAAATACAAATATAAAAATAAGACAAACATAGACACATGTGGTGGTACCTGCGTAAGAAAGACATGCAAAAAATCATATTTCGCGCACTGTGCGTTGATGTCTTTTGATAAACTCTCGTAAATTAAATCAGTTTTAATGGGGTATCAGGTGGTTAAGAGGTACGGAACCCTTACTGCGCGAGTCCAACTCGCACTTGGCCGGTTTTTTATTATTATTATTAATCACAACAGTTGCAAAAATTTAAAGGGTAATAGTTTAACACATGCATAATGACAAAAGCTTTCATTTTGAAATTACCGCAAAATTCATTGCGTGTTGCATGGTGCCGATAAGATGGATCGCCATAAAAACGGAGCAATGAACATTGAAATCAATCATGATTGCGATCGCGAGTGAGTTACATAATTCGGTAGCTGGTTAAACGGATCCGTTTTTGAGAATACGGAATAGTCTCTCGTATAATGATGATATCTCGGATGAATAAAAAAGGCGGACGGAATCTCGCTAAACAATAAGTGAAGCGTCCATAGTATGCCGCTCAAAAGTACAGGCCGGCGCACGCAGACATTCACATCCATAGTATGCCAAAAAGCCGCGATTGTGCAAAAAATCTAGTGAGACGCTAGTCATTGTTGTGGTGTCGCAAATAAAATAACACCATAAATCTGGTGTGTTAAAATGCTTTCGAAATTATACATTTCGGAAAAAATGAAGTGCTTCAGTCTTTGTTTAGCGCGATTCCGTCCGGCTTTTTTATTCGTCCGAGGATGATATATCTTAAAATAAAACAACGACGACTGCCTCGTTGGTCTAGTGGTCGCAAGCGCGACTGCTGAGCGTGGGGTCCTGGGTTCGATTCCCGGGTCGAGCAAAGTGTTATTGGGTTTTTTCATTAGGAATTTCTCAGTAGCAGCCTGGAGTCTGGATTTGTGCCCGATTAGTGGCAATAGGCTCGCCCCCTATTACATGGGACTACAACATAACTGGCGAAATGTGGGTGTACTTTACACCTCTGCCTACCCCTCGGGGGAAATACAGGCATGATGTTATGTTATGTTGTTATGTTATGTTAAAATAAAACAAACTCGGGTTAGTTACACCATTTATAACTCAACGGCTAGACCAATTTTAATGAAATTTGGCAAACAGATACAAGTTGGGTTGCGCACTAAACGACATTTACGCGGACGAAGAGGCGGGCATAGGCTAGTCTCTTATAATCTCTTAGGCTGATTTGAGCATGCAGGAAACCTTAGCTAAGCATAAACTCCTATGAAGTGTTTATGTAGGTATACAAATTTAATACATACAGATTTTTTAAGATGGACAAGGATTACAGTATATAATTTCGTAGCAATATTTTTTCGAATAACACAATGATCTGCACAACCGAATTCGAATTTGACTTTAGCTCTATTCACCACAAACCACTTACCACAGATTGTAATTATTAAACCATTATCTGGAACAAAATCACAGGGCAATGGCATGACATGCACTATTTCCATAATGCAGTTCGCTTTACCACAATTCAGAATTTAATTATACATTATCGAACATAAATTAAATAACAATTTAAATTGTGAAAAATCGCTCACAAGCAGGATTCGAACCTGCGACTCCTGGCTCAGTAGTCAGTCAGTACGCCAGTTCTTTAGCAATTAAGCTACCGTGAACACTGCTCGTGGTATCAATATTATCCAAAGTGGATTTGGTACGTTTTTGTGTGACGTCAGCGATATCTTATCGCATCGCATGCGTAAATGCGTTAAAAATAATCAAATAATAAATTCAATATCCTAAAACCGGGTATTTATTGCTAATAGCATCCAGCAGTGGACGTCTTTCGGCTGTAATTATAATTTATAAGGGCATTCTCAAAAAAGGCCAGGATAAGAGTAGTCTAAACCAACGGGCATGCTTCTGAATGTTAATCAACGTAGATGAAGCTAAAAAGGTATATCAGAATTGTAGCGGGTGGAAATCAAGTCTCTGCCTCTGCCAAGGGTTAATGAACACAGACGTGAGTGGAGACAGACGTGATAATATACAACGCACAGAAACAGATAGAATGGATAAAGGGGCAGGGCGCGCTTGCCAACACTCTGCACCATAGTGCAGGGCATTTCAAAGCCTTTCTCACTACGCCTTTTGACTTGTTTCTGTAAATAATGTAACAAAAACCCGCAAAAATGCCTTATTGTGCTCTTTCTAACTGCAGAAACAAAAGCTGTAAAGTACATTTGATTAAAGTTAATTTTTAAAAATTAATGACGTCAATATGTAAGGCGTAGTTTGTTCGAAAGTTGCCACGCATGAATCGCAAGAAAAATTGTGATTACAACCATTCTATCTATTTCTGTGGTCACTTCTATTTCCCAAGCTTTATCTACGACACATTTCCCGCTTCTGTCTCAGCTACAGCATGGTTTTATAAAGCGAATGTCGCTACTCTGCTGGACAGGACTATCACAATACATAACATAGCGCATTTGTTTTTAAGCCCGATATTGCCGGATCTAGTTATTCTGTATCGATGATTGATGGTGTGTCAAAACCATAAAGGTACGACACATTTCCCGCTTCTGTCTCAGCTACAGCATGGTTTTATAAAGCGAATGTCGCTACTCTGCTGGACAGGACTATCACAATACATAACATAGCGCATTTGTTTTTAAGCCCGATATTGCCGGATCTAGTTATTCTGTATCGATGATTGATGGTGTGTCAAAACCATAAAGGTATTAGAAATGTCTTTGGTCAAAACTCTCTATTTGTTGTGGCGTGCTACTGTCAATGATTTAGGAATGGGAAATGTATATTTTGGCTGGCAGATGATCATTGGATAAGAGTAAACTAACTAGGTGCCGACCGGGAATAACGGTTACTTATTAATATAAAATTAAATGCACAAGAAACGCCAACAAGGCGCCAATAAGGTGGACTAAACGCCATATGGAAAATAATACTAAATATTATTAGGTACTTACATGGTTATAATAATAATTAGATCAATACGCCTACACTCGACACTTGAATTACGAAACCGCCCTTCATCATTACAGCCGAAAGACGTCCACTACTGGACATAGGCCTCCGAAACCGCCCTTACTGCTTACGAAATAAAGACCCTTTCCGGCTGCCGAATTGCGTAACTCACTCGCGATCGCAATCATCTGGATGTCAATGTTCATTGCTTCGTGTGTTTTGACAATCCGTGTTATCGGCAACTACGTAAGTACGTACCACGCAATGAATATTGCTTTAATTTCTAAATGAAAGCTAGTGTCAAAGTGAATGCATTACACAATTGCCCCACAGGTCTTACTGTTTCTACTGACGTGTGTTCGGCTGTATTTGAGATACGTTAGTTAGGCCAACAAATTATTTACCACTTTTGAATGAATTCTAAGATAAATATTTTTTTTAGAAAAACACGTAACATCGCAATGTTGAATATTTTCATTTTTGTAGAAATGGTTAAAAAATGCAGTTTTTTGTACCATTTTTCTGTCAGTCTTTAGATATAAACAAGTTAACACTTTTCTAAATAGTTAGGTATTTATAGACGAGGCCAATATCCAGCAGTAGACAGGAAAGGGCTGAAATTATGATGACCATGAATCTGAAGTATCTTAGAAGTTAGAACATGATATCAAGGACTAAATAAAAAAACATGAATTACATGCTTTCGGGGCATAAGACAGTAGATTCTAATAATTAATTATTGAAAAATAAGCACAAAAGCGTGATTAAAGTTAAAACATTTGAAAGACATATAATGGAATAATTTAAATCAATGCTTGTTTGACAAGTAAAATAGCCGACTTTTCAAAAATTCATAAAAATCTGAACTAGTTACAGTCCAACAAAAGATTTTAATATAACGCACTGTACAATAATATTTAGCTGAAAACGCAATATTCAATGTGGCCAGACAATACGGAACGTGGGCCATTCACTTTTACTTACAGTGCACGCTTTATGAGCATTTTTACATTATTAGAGTTTTGAGATGGATTACTGTAGGTCTTATTTGTATTCAGACTCATTTCTAATTATGAATCATATTATGAAGATTGTGTTTACGTAAAGTGATTAGCTATACTTTTTATAGTATCGTTGAAAATAGACCGCTCCATCATAAGGATTTGAAAAGTTTGGTGATATTTTTATGTTTTATTTTTACCCGACTGCGCCAGAAGGAGGGTTATGTTTTTCGAGTGTATGTATGTATGTATGTATGTATGTATGTATGTATGTATATTTCTTTGGCACGCTCTGTGGCCTAAACGGCTTGATGGATTTGAGGTTGAGAGGTGTCGTTAGATTCGTCTTAATTCTGAGAGTGACACTGGGTATATCAAAATTTAAAAAATTAAAATGGCCGCTTTTTGGCGCCATATTACCTCTTAAAAAAATTTTTTTTTCCGTCAAAAACTATAGAGTGGGGTATCAAAATAAAGGGTTTTATAAATGCTTTACAAAAATATATACAACTTATATGTTTAAATGTAATTTGGAATGAAAAATGCTAAAAAACAACAAAATATTCAACGTTAAAAATGATTTTGACTTTTCAAAAAAAACATTAATAGTATGATAAATAAAACATGACAAAACTA
Source organism: Asteroscopus sphinx (assembly GCA_949699075.1). Lineage (NCBI taxonomy): Eukaryota > Metazoa > Arthropoda > Insecta > Lepidoptera > Noctuidae > Asteroscopus > Asteroscopus sphinx. Next base: position 3,667,391 of record OX453006.1, read on the forward strand.
AAAAAAATAAAATAAAAAAATTAATTAACAAAAACAAAAAACCCGACTGCGTGTAAAAATAACAGAAAAGATATAAACAAGACTTATCAACACGCAGGCGGAGGCTACCTATGAACTATTATGTAATTCATGACCAAAAACATACGTAGCCTCCGCCTGCGTGTTGATAAGTCTTGTTTATATCTTTTCTGTTATTTTTACACGCAGTCGGGTTTTTTGTTTTTGTTAATTAATTTTTTTGGGTTTGGGTTTGGTTTGGAGTGAAGTACCGGCCGTTGTACGTACATGTGTTCTATATAAGTCATATATGTTGCTATTTTCTTTTGTGTACAATAAAGAGTATTTATTATTGTATTGTATTATTGTATTGTATTATTGTATTGTACTGTATAATTAGTTGCAGTTCTTTTTTCAAGTTAGGTATGAATATATGTAAAACTAGCTGGCTCCCGCGGCTTCGCTCCTGGTGTATGTCAATAATAGTAGAGTACATTCGGGAGTAATTAATCCCCCTGGATTGTTGTTGATGTTACCAACTACCAATGCAACTGCCAGGAGTGTGACTATATTATTATATTCAAATATAGCAGTGGCAAAAGCTTCGAGCTATTAAACAGAATGTATTAGTCCTATCTGTTTTACCATCTTTAAAGTACAGGACTTCTCTTTAAAAAAAATATTTACTTTACCAAACATTTTCAACATCGCCCCTCAGGAGCGCAGTTCTACATTACCTAAAACTATAATTTAGCCAGCAGGCTGCCTACAAATTACGGCTTAAAGCATTCAATTTGATCTCGAGATGACCCTTTAGAAGGTCAGAAAAACAAACGGCCCCTACAATTGGTAGTAACACCATTCTAGGACTCCGTAATGTTATTTGGCACACTGGTATTATACACTGTTTTTGTGTCTAAGCCTACTTTGCAAGGGATGAAAGCTAAGACTGGTGTTGAGTCAGAAGCGGATCCGTAAAGTATGGATATTTATTTTAATAATTTCTTAGGTTTTCGCGATCACTAAACATTATAATGAAGCAATTTTAACCGGATTAAATCGCGTATATTATTTAAATTGGTTTTCCTGACGTTTCGAAAGTTTTGCAAAAATAAAAATAATCATATCCCAAACAGCACGCTAAAAGATAGTGACATTGTGAGTGATTACTATATCATATCACATCGTAATCACAGCATTGTGGCATATCCCCCCCCCCCCCTTTGGGTAGGCCTTAGTCCAGCAGTGGACGTTTTTCGGCTGAAATGATGATGATGATGAGTGATTACTGCGTGCATCGAAGCGATTTTAATTACTATAAAGGGGCTCGTGGCTAAGTAGCAAGCGTGTGGATTGTACGATCTGCAAGGTTAAGCTGCACTAGCCGCGGTCAGTCTCTGGATGGGTGACCGTTTTGTTACACATCGAGGCCCTTTCGTGCCTCGGAGAGCACGTAAAGACGTCGGTCCTGCGCCTGATCTCTCTTCGGTCGTGTCGAATTGACATCCCATCGGATTGTGAGAGTGAGGGAACAGAGAGTGCACCTGTGTTTGCGCACACACTTGTGCATTATAATATGTCCCGCGCAGATGGCTAGTCTCCATTGAGATTGGCCGCCGTGACCGAAATTCGGCAGGGAGGACATTATTATTAATTACTAAAAATTGTACGGTAGCTAGATAAAACATTTTTTTTTTGAATATCTGTAAAGACGCTTGTCATCTTAGCCTTCCTGCGACCATGAACGATGCAAAGCTTTCGGAACGTCAGGAAAACCAATTTAAATAATCTACGCGATATGATCCGCTAAACTTGTTTAATTAAAATGATATTTATTTTGTCCAAACAAAATTTTCCTGGTAATAACGGTAACTGGAAATGGTAAATGGGAACGTAGCAATAATAGTACTATAACAATGAAGATTTCTCCTAAATCGAATGTTCACCAAAATGTCGTAAGTAAATAATGTAGGTGATCTTTAGTAACTCTGAGAGCTTTTTAGCTTCATTTTGTTTTCCTTGACAAAATTCCAGTTATAAATCTTAAGATAACGACATCAATATCTCCATTTATGTTATTAAGCTTTGATAGTAACCAAATTTCTATTCAAAATTAACTTAAATCAAAAGATATCTTTTAGAAATGTTAACTTCAAAGTAAATTCACAAACTCTCAGTTTTCTTGTCACTTAACACCCACACTACAGCTGATAAGGGTTGAAAATGCGACACTATACCCACTTGGAATAGTTCAGAGCAATTGAATAAATAAACCAGCATACAAAATTAAATTTCAACACGAAAAAGAAAGAAACATCAAGATAAAGAGAAAACCAATTTCGAAGTAAAAGATAAAGATAATGAAAGTTACATTAAGTATGTTGTTAAGAAAGTAAATTAATTCGAAGGTGTGAATAGAGTTTATGAAAAGAATAACTTAACTAACAACTAGTAAGTTGAAGAACTTTTGAAAAAGAATAATAGTGCATAAAGTGAATAAAGAATAAAACGCAGGAATGGAGTTGGCACAGAACTGCGATAGATGGAAGTAATTGAGGAAGGCCTTTGCCCAGCAGTTGGATAGTACAGGATGACAAAAAAAATAAGCTTTAACTAAAATAAACGATTACATATGTGATGCCCAAGGGTTGACAGGAAAACAAACAATCATTAATAATACATAATACAGACTGTATACTGTCACGCCTATTTCCTATTGCGGTAGAGGCTATGGATTTTCACTGCTACGATCCTGACACACCTCTTTCGCTTCATCTACGTTCATTAGCCTTGTCGTGCATGCTCGTCGGTTTAGAGTGCTCTTAAGCTGATCTTTTTAAAGAATGTCTGCGATTTAAATTGCAATTAATATTTTATGACGATTTTCTATCATTGGGCATAATGAATCGTACATTTAATTAAACCGAGGTCATAAAATAGATAGATAGAATATTCTTTATTGTACACCAATAACATTATTAAACTCAGGACTAACATGTAAAATAAGGGTTCATTGGCGGTCTTATCGTTGTGTCATAATTACACTTTGTTGTATGTACATTCTTTTGATATTTTTATTGTAATGTTAATAAATTAACATTTAAAATGAAAGTCTACCCTAACCAAGAAGTTGGAAAAAGGTTAGGAGACAGGGAGATAAAAATCATCATCATCATCATCATCATCGTCAGCCTATATTAGTCCTCTTCAATGGCACGCCACTAACATCGATCCTCGGTCACTCGTATCCAGTTGCTACCAGCCACCTTGCCAATATCATCGCTCCACCGAGCCTGACCGCGTCCTACCCTACTTTTAACGGTTTGTGGTCTCCACTCAAGAACACGTCTACCCCAACGGCCATCGGTTCTTCGGTTAATGACTGGCCCACTGCCACTTCAGCTTGGTAATCCTGTTGGCTATGTCGACAACATTAGTTCTCTGTTGGATCACTTCGTTTCGGATTAGATTTTTTAGAGAAACTCCGAGCATAGTCCTTTCCATAGTACGCTAAGCTTTTTTAACACGGCACCTCCTGTTAGGTCAAAAATAAAATCAACAGAAGAAAATCAACAAAATATGTAAGTACATGATATTGACTACTGAGTTTTCATATTGAGTTTTCATGAATTTTAAACGAACTCAAACATGAATATTATTTTTCTATTTACCCGTAACGTTTGTATCTCGTATCGGAAATATTTAAATATAAACCCCTAATAAAACATCCGTTTCAAAGGTTATATTAATATTATCGTGCTGATATGGTATTTTTATCGATTATTCATAAATTCATATTCGTTTTGCTATAATCAGCTCATAAGATGGTTTGAATAGGTTTAAAATAAAGTTTTGAATTGAATTGAATTGAAATAATTGCTTTAAAAGATTTACATTTACTTTAATTTATTTAAGTTTAATTTAATTTATCTCGACAGCTTTACTTAATGCATCGATAATCACTTCTAGTCAAAAAACCATACAATTTTCTGCTCGAAAATTTTGAGGACAATCTCTACCTTCTTCAATAGGGATTTCTACTTGCAAAAGTTGAGAAAACCTCAAAGGTTAGTGACTTGGCGGCCCCTTTGTGTTGTCAGTCACTGAAGTGAACAAAGAACGATGGACTGAATCATATGATATGTGTATTATGATTTAAATAGTCGTTGGAACTACTCTTTTATGCGGTTCATGTTATAACTACTTGTAGCATTGACATTGTTTGGTAGACATTGATTATGTTTACATTTAAGACAATTTTATATTTTTCCGTTTCTGGATCTATTCTTAATTTTACTCCTGACTTCGACTGAACTTCGATATTAAAGTTAATAAATATATTCTGATTAGTTTCTTCTGATAACAAAATACTCTCATAGAGAGGTGAAGCGAAACCAATACAATAAAACCGACACAAAAACACTGTTTTAAAACAATACAGTTATATTCCTACTATTCAAATTCAATTTGTTATTAAATTGACAATTGCCTATTGTTTTAATACATATTTGGTAAATATGAATGTCAGAGAATAAGTGTGACACAATAATGGCATTGTGATACAAATCAGTGGAATGTTTTCTATTTTCTCGATTGTTGTAGTTCTAGACTAGAAGTTAAATCAAATAAAAGTCTGTTTGATGATAGAAAACTAAAGAACTAATGAGATAATATAATGTGTAGTGATCACGAAAACTTAAGGCATTATTAAGATAATATATTATAAGATATATCCTAACTTTGTTGCTGCGTGGTGTCAAAATAAGGGATTGGCTTTAACAGGTCGAGGCTCTGAGGGTTTAGAGTATAATCTTAACTTTGCATAACCAGAGGCGTATAGTAATCTCTAGAGGCATGGTGAAACTAAGACCCGTACTTTACCTGTATACGTATTATAATATGGTTACCTTAAATGTATTTTGGCTACATAGTGGCCAGCTAAACATAGTAAGGCACCCAAGAGAGTGGAGAATCCCCATCTTCCTTAGGGTGTTTAAGAGATCATATTGTTAAAAATTGTTTTAGGAAACAGTGTTGGCTTACAATGATGAAATATGTATAAGTATTAGATAATGTACATATTCCCCATTATTTTAGACATCATAAAATATAACATAACATCACGCCTGTATTTCCCCGAAGGGATAGGCAGAGGTGTATAGTAGTTATGTTGTAAGTCCCTTGTAATAGGGGGCGAGCCTATTGCCACTAACCGGGCACAAATCCCGACTCCGGGCTGCTACTGAGAATTTCCTGATGAAAAAACCCAAAAACACTTTGCCCAACCCGGGAATCGAACCCAAGACCTCACGCTCAGCAGTCGCGCTTGCGACCACTAGATGAACGAGGTAATTTATTTTAGAGACCTGACATTAAATAAATTTAAAATCCATTTGACGCGGTGGCTTACTGAGAAATGTTTTTATAGTATCTAGTAATTTTTCCAGTATGTTTGGATATGGATTTATAAATGACGTCATCGTAATTAATATTGACATATCATATAATAAATTATTAATTAATTTAAGATAATAATTTCTTAGGTTTTCGCGATCACTAAACATTATAATAAAACAAAGTTTAACCGGATAAAATCGCGTATATATAAACCGCGCGCGTATCGCGTGTTGTGTATTAGATATGGTGAGTGATTACTGCGTACATCGAAACGATTTTAATTAATAATATTGTACGGTAGATTTTTATTTTTATTTAAAATATCTGTAAAGACGCTTGTCATCTTAGTCTACCTGCGACCACGAAATGCTGGAAAGGTTTCGAAACGTCAGGAATACCAATTTAAAGAATATACGCGATTTAATCTGGTTAAACTTTGTTTTATTAGAATGAATTTGAGATTGATTGAATTGATTGATTGAATGACTGCCTCGTTGGTCTAGTGGTTGCAAGCGCGACTGCTGAGCGTGGGGTCCTGGGTTCGATTCCCGGGTCGGGCAAAGTGTTATTGGGTTTTTTCATTTGGTAATTCTCAGTAGCAGCCCGGAGTCTGGATTTGTGCCCGGTCGATGGCAATAGGCTCGCCATCTATTACATGGGACTATAACATAACTGGCGAAATGTGGGTGTATTATTACACCTCTGCCTACCCTTTCGGGGATATACAGGCGTGATGTTGTGTTATGAATTTAAGATAAATAATAATAATAACTTCTTAGGTTTTCGCGATCACTACACATTATAATAAAACAAAGTTTAACCGGATTAAATCACGTATATTATTTGAATTGGTTTCCCTGACGTTTCGAAAGTTTTGCAGCATTTAAATAATAATGCTATAATACATTCTTGTTACAAATTTGCATGTCAAGAACTGACCAAACATGTCGGACATATTTATTATTTAAAAACTTTTGTACCGTGTTTTATGAGCAAAATAAATGATTACGATTATGATAATAAGGATCATGTAGTTCTTGTCAATAATTTTTGTTTGCTTTACCATATCGTAAGGTTAGTCAAAATCTAGAATCAAGTATTAGCAAAATTTTACAATGTGTTAAATTTTATTTTTAACTCCATTGAGGCAATAAGCGCAAAAAATACATAAATCGATAGACGAAAGGAGATTCCAATATATATCCCTCTCAATATTGGCAACAAGAATGATGTAACTCGGTTATTATAGGAGGTTCACCAATCCGTAATATCACATGAGGCAGAAATAAAATCTTATAGCATAAATTTGGGTAAGTAAGGAAAAACTGTCATGTCTGTTATAGTGGTATTCATTGGCGAGTTTAAAAGCGTATCTGGTACTGGGTTCTGGTATGGTGATACCATCACTCAGCCGCATAGACATTTCCGTCTGGTTTAAAGGTGGTTTCACACCGGCGAGGCGAGGCGTGGATGGGCCGAGCGAGAATTGAAATTTGTATGGCAAAATTTCAATTCACGTCACGCCCATCTTTGGTGTGAAAGGTCTGGATAGGCGAGGATGTGCGAGGCGAGAATTGAAATATTTGTTTGTACAACATTAAACTTTATTGCTGCAGGAATAGAGTATTTATTGCATTGCAAAACGGTATATCGCGAGCAAGCACGTGCCGGCGCGCGGCGGGGCCGGTCGGTGCGTGCTCGCGATGTACATCTTTCGATGTGAAAGGGTCAGCGAGATTTCAATTCACGCCCATCCAATCCACTCCTCGCCTCGCTGGTGGGAAACCACCTTAAAGCTCTTCTGACTTTATACGTGTACACAATATCTACAACCATTTATGATTTCGACGTTATTCTATCGACGCCGGTTGTCGCTGAAAACCAGCGCTGTGACTCTGCTCTGTGCATGAGGCACACCAATATGCTGAGCGGTGGCCGTTTTGCGGGAATGTGACGCATATCTAACCACACTTCTTAACTCTGTACCTGTATTGTTTGTTTTCTAGGGTTTCGTACCCAAAGGGTGCTAACGGGACCCTATTACTCTCGCTACGCTGTCCGTCCGTCCGTCTGTCTGTCGCAGGGCTGTATCTTTGTAACGGTCATAGATAACCAATTGAATTTTTCACAGAATATGTGTTACTAGTGTTCCTATCACGAAAAATACTAAAAAAACCGGCCAAGTGCGAGTCGGACTCGCGCAGTAAGGGTTCCGTACCTCTCAACGACCTGATACCCCATAAAAACTGATTTAATTTACGAGAGTTTATCAAAAGACATCAACGAACATACGCGAAATGTGAATTTTTGCATCTCATTCTTACGCAGGTACTACTACATATGTCTATGTTTGCACAATTTTTAGTATTTTTTGCTAAACTACATAGTATGCACTATAACCAGACCTAGTTTGACGCTGGTATGTATTACCGTTTCGAAGATAGAGCAGGAACAAAAACGTTGAAAAAAATGCATGTTTTTTGAGGTTTCTTGTATGGGGACCTCCTTAAGTTTTAAACTTTTTTTATTTTTAGTATTTGTCGTGATAGAGGCCATAGTAACACATATTCTGTGAACATTTCAACTGGTTATCTATTACCGTTACAAAGATACAGCCCTGTGACAGACAGACGGATGGACGGACGGACGGACGGACGGACGGACGGACGGACGGACGGACAGCGTAGCGAGAGTAATAGGGTTCCGTTTGTCACCCTTCGGGTACGGAACCCTAAAAAGTCTAAAACCAAAGTGGGTCCCCGTACAAGAAACCTAGAACAACATGCACTTTTTTCAATGTTTTTGTACCTACTCTATCTTCAAAACGGTAATACATAACCGTGTCAAACTTGGGCTGATTATGGTGCATAATATGTAGTTTAGCAACAAATACTAAAAATAGGGCAAACATAGACGTATGTGGTGGTACCTACGTATGAAGAGATGCAAAATTTCACATTTCGCGTATGGTCGTTGATGTCTTTTGATAAACTCTCATAAATTTCATAAATTAAATCAGTTTCTATGGGGTATCAGGTCGACGGGTGGTACGGAACCCTTACTGTGTGAGTCCAACTCACACTTGGCCGGTTTTACTTTTTTTTTTAATTTCATGCGTCGCTTTGATGCAAATATTTTTGTTTTCTTTTCTTTCTTTCTTTCTATTTAAACGGTCGATGACATACACTTATCACAGCTAATCATCATCCTCCGAGCCTTTTCCCAATTATATTGGTGTCGGCTTCCAGTCTAGCCAGATGCGGCTGAACATCAGTATTTTACACGGAGCGACTGCCATCAGACCCCCGCAACCCAGTTACTGGATACTAGTGACATTCGCAGGTTAGACCAGTTGTCAGACTTTCAGGCTTCTGACTACCCGTAACGACTGCCATAGATATTCGTATGACAAACCGGGACCGACAGCTTAACGTGCTCTCCGAGGCACGGAGGGGTCTCGATGTGTAACGAAACGGTCACCCATCCACAGACTGACCGCGGCAAGTGCAGCTTAACCTTGCAGATCGTACAATCCGCGCAGTCGTTGCATCGCTACGAGCCTTACTAACTTATCACAGCTAATATTGATAAAAAAATGTAATTATGTGATTGTTTTCCTTTTTACATTAACCTTTGTCATGTTGTGCTTTTCTTATAAAGGTGGTTATATAAAGAGTAATGCTTTTAAATTAAATTAAATATTCTTTATTCGCGGGTATCTAGGAGCCATAATGTTTTTTTTTTTTTTTTTAATAGTATAGGATGGCGAAACGAGCTAAAGGCCCACCTGATTTTAAGCGGTTACCCCTACCCATGACAACTTCAATACCACCTAGGCTGCTGCCTAAATGGTACCGCAAGTCAGTTCGCCAAACTGAGACATGAAGATGGAAAATCTCATGTGATTGTAATTTCACCGGCACCCGTACCCTTCAAACCGAAACACAGCAATGCAAGCATCACTATTTGGCGGAGAAGTAGGCACGGTGGTAGTACTTCCCCGGACGAGCTCTTTCACAAACGAGCTCTACTACTACTAATGTGTTAGTAGTGTACAAAATTAACAACTATTGTTAGTAACAATTCAATAAAACACACTAAAATCTACTTTTTCTTTTAAAATGCCAACTTTATCACTGACAAGCAATATTAAGTAGATTCTATCACTAAATGTTACTATTGCTTGATCAAATCTAGCAACCACTTAACTTTTTTATATTTTACTTGAAATTCTCGCTTGGTTAGCCTTTCTTAATGTGCTTAATGCTATAGAGCTATTTGTCTTCTTAGTGTTTCAAGAAAACAAGTCATTAATCTTTTATGTTCAAAAATTTTGGGGTGGAAAGTAAGTCTTGAGATTGCGTTGGTTCATACATTCTAATAAAATTTCTGAAGAGTTGCCAAGGCGTCAAAATTGTAATGCTTTATAGGTGGATGAACCTTGCGGAAACACTGCATTTTTTCACTTTCATGAATGGTAAGAAAACATGGTGGTTCAGTGTTCAATGGGAAAAATACAGGAGTGAAAGTAAGCCACACCACAATTTTATGATATTTTACCAGGGTAATAAAACATAGGAAATTATTCCTAATCATAAAACATAGATTCCTATGTATTCGTATATAAAATAGAAATAAAAGATGTAGGGCCAACGGCTATGAAATATAACATTGGAGAAGTTATGGGTATTACAACACTACATCTAACTATAGATGATTGATCGACAGTCGAACTATGTAAGGGTTCGTTTATGGAAACGCGGAACGGTACGCGGCGCATCGGGTGGTGCGTTGCATGGAGAATTTAAACGAATGGCCAACTGGCCAAGTATGAGAGCGTTCACGGAGAAGCAATTTTTTGATATGCAACGTTACTCGCGGCGGCGCACGCAGGGGGAAACGCTGCGATGCCCGCGGCCTTGGAGTCTGCGATCGCCATATGTTTGTATTTACGCCACGGGCACCGCCGCAGGCCGGGTTATTCCCGTTGTCCCCCAGTCGTTCGCCCCCACTGGGGGTGAACGGGATTTTTTTTCCCGTTGACCCCCAGCGGGGACAACGGGAATTTTTAAACCTGTTGACCCCCATTTAAAAATTCTGTAGTATATTGATTTATAATAAACATTTATCATTTTTATTTGAAACATGAAATACAAAATAATCAACATAAAATATACATAAAAATAAAATGTAAATGGCTTAAAATTACAGTTACATAAAACTTTTTAACAAAAAATTGAACCGACGAAAACAGAAACTGAAAAGCGAAAAATAACTAATTATGAGTTGGCGCCAAACAACCAATCAACGGAAATGTGTGAAATTTTCAACGATAAACAATAACTTTCCAAAAATGCGTTCTCCGCTCGGCGACTTGCAACTTGCACGCACTTTGCTTGTTAAAAGTTCGTTTGGCGCCGACTCATAATTAGTTATTTTTCGCTTTTCAGTTTCTGTTTTCGTCGGTTCAATTTTTTGTTAAAAAGTTTTATTTTTCATTTTTTTGTGGTTTTAATCAAACTCTAGGTCTCCATTATGTCGTAGTGTCTAGAACTATATTTATATGTGTCAAGTTTCAACAGAATCGGTAAACAGGTAAGAATTCAGTAGGTGAACAAACACTCATCCCCTGATTTACTACCCTTAGGGGTGGATTTTGATTTTGAAATTTAAATGGGACCAACTTCAAGATATACTCTATCCATTAAAAAAAGAATCATCAAAATCGGACCACTCTGTAAAAAGTTATGCGTGGTCATACATAAAAAAAAAAAAAAAAAAAAAAAAAAAAAAATATATACGCGTCGAATTGAGAACCTCCTCCTTTTTTTCGTCGGTTAAAAACAGGCGAGTATCAAAGAGTAATTTAGGTATAAGGTAGGTAATAGGTATGTAAAATTGTGTATAAATCACATATATGCGTTAAATAAAGTTTCTGTTTGATAAGAATATAATAAAACAAGTTTAACTATGTTAAATTACTAAATATAATCCGTCATAAAAAGATATTATATTAATATTAGGATATGAATAAATAGTAAATATATAAAATCGAAAACTTTAAATACTTATTTTTATATATCATCTTTTATAGTATTTTAGGCACAGGTACATTAAAAAAAAACATTAGATAGGTATTTACTTACTTAAATTTTCTTCCTTTGGAACTGTTGAACATTACGTAAAATAACACATGTTAATTTTATTTGTATGGCTCATCCTATCAAATCTATGTCACTATATTCCTGGAGATTGGCGCTGTACGCCGAGATACAGGTATCTCGCCTAGTTCGGCGGCAGTCTCCCAATATTTATATCAACAACGTGAGATGATTCATCACGTGAGACTTTGCATCTTCATGTCTCAGTTTGGCGAACCGTCTTGCGGTACCATTTAGGTAACAGCCTAGGTACCGCTTAACATCAGGTGGGCTTTTAGCTCGTTTCGCCATCCTATACTATAAAAAAAAACATGTATTAGTTCATAAGTCATCGGAGTTTAAATTTTTGAATAAATAAATAAATAAAATTAAAATCAAATAAAACTGTGTTGATGCTGTGCTATCTCTAGTAAATATTGAAAACATAACAAGCACTGTGATCTTATTAAATGTGTGTCTTCATAATAATATCATGTCTTTCATGTTAAATGTCGACATCAAACCAAATCTAATATAATTTTAATAAAAAACTAAACCCCAATTTAAGTGGGGGCCAACAGGATTTTTTTGTTACCGGTCACCCCCGAAAAATTGTATTGGGGGACAACGGGAAAAAAATTCCCGTTCACCACCAGTGGGGGCGGACGACTGGGAGACAACGGGAATAACCCCGCTGGCCCCGTTTTTGGTATTGCCACAGAGAGCCGCGTGACGCCCCGCGTGTCGCCCCGCGCAACGCACCGCCCAACGCACCGCGTGTCCATAAACGAGGCCTAAGAACTGTCGATTGACGTTGGCTAATCTCATTCCACTATTGATCGATGTCATCTAATGGTGTGTCATATAACACCTTAAAATTTCAATATACATTCTGAAATTTTAATCGCTTCTTTCCCGAAAAGGAGTAATTGTACTCATCATTATGAACAATTTTTACTGAAATCGCGAAAAAATTATAATTTGACTTCTTAGGTTTTCGCGATCACTACACATTATAATAAAACAAAGTTTAATCGGATTAAATCGCGTATATTATTTAAATTGGTTTCCCTGACGTTTCGAAAGCTTTTTAATAGTAGAACTACCATTCAAATGAGTAAATTTGTTTTAAGTGAACTTGAGAAACACAAATCACATACAACATGAAACTGATACACCCTACAATATTATAATATACAAAACAAAATGAACACTAATGGACAGTATAATAGTAATACTATATACCTATATACTATCATAGTACAAGACGAGAGTGGACCTGGCCCATTTGAGGAGTCTTTTAGCATCAAATTATGTACTCTCGCAAAAGCCATTACACTTTTCCTTTGAGACCTCGACGTAGCTCAACTATTTTCCTATTAATTTAAAGCATCTGATCATAAAGCACAGTGACAGGCTTTTATAAAATTGCCATAAGCCACAGTAAAAGTATATTAATGGAGTACCGAAGGTTCTGCAATAAATAAGATATCCATACATTCTTCTTTTTCTATGTAGAGGTTGCAATATTTTGTAGTTGGGAAGTTGTGTCATTAATTGCGCTGCAAACTGCAAGGGAGAATGATTTTATGACTTGGTTTGATTTAGATTGCTAAGCATAAAACCAAGAAATGCTTTTGAATTCAAGATATTTAAAGGAAAAATAGTTAGGCGCCAACTAGGCTATTAATATTTTGGATCCAATATAGACATTCACGAATTTTTTACGACGTCTGTGGTCTAGTGGTTCGAGGTTCGGACTGCTGATCACGAGGTCATGAAATATTTGTGTGATGAGCATTAGTGCTTGTGTTGGTGTGGATGTTTCTTATGTGATATAAGTATGTATTTACAAAAAAAGTATATAAATATTATATCCATTGTCTAGTACCCATAACACAAGCTCTGCTTAGTTTGGGACTAGATGGTGCTGTGTAAAAAAAACGAATTCAACAGGGATTCTCAAAACAATAAATAAACAGGACTCATTACTATTCCCCCAAAGCAATCGCCTAGTTAAAGTATCAATTTCTTAAATCTTCAGCAATTTCGATTCAAGGATTTCCAAATCACATATCAAGCTTATCCGCGACATGAATGCAAAGGAACACACATCTAAATCCTAGTTGGAATACGGTCGTAAATTTTGAACACAATTCACAAGGATCCCGACTGACTGACAATGAACTGGAAACTACGGTAATTATACTAAACACAGAGTCCCGACTTGATGGGCCTACAGCCAAACGTTTCTAATGATTGGTTTGACCACAGATATAGATAGAATGGCCATGTGAGCAGGGCGCGCGTGGCAGCACCATCCACCATAGTGCAGGATATTTCAAAGCCTTTCTCAGCACGCCTTATGACTTGTTTCTATAAATACTGTAACAAAAACCCGCAAAAATGCCTTATAGTGCTGTTTCTAACTGCAGAAACAAAAGCTGTAAAGTACATTTGATAAAAAAAAAAAATAATAATGACGTCAAAATGTAAGGCGTAGTTTGTTCGGAAAGTTGCCACGCATGAATCGCAAGTAAAAATGTGATTACAACCATTCTATCTATTTCTGTGGGTTTGACACTGTTTGCCAATTTAATTATTACAAGTTTTTATTTTGCTTTACTTATTAGTATGTCTGGGACAAATGCTAGTAACTTTTGAACCAGTCCCCAGTATACGAATTGATCGAAATCTGGTACACATAATAATGTAATCCCGATGAAAATACAATATTATAGAGAAAGTGACCTGCCCCCCTAGCCAAGTTGACAATCTACAATCTTTGATTGTTTTCTATAGCGTTGACGATTGTAGATTGTCAACTTGGCTAGGGGGGCTGATCTTATTATGGAGATGGAAGGTAGAAATCGGAACTTCTTAATGAGTAACAGTAGAGCGATGGTGTTTAGACTTATTTTTATAGGTAGTACAAAATTACTGTCTTCTAAAAGTTTATCTTGAAAAATATATTTTTCGAGAAAAAACTTATTCATTGTGAGTAGTGTTTAAAGAGTATTTTCAAAACTTATTTTGATGTTGATGTTGCAGATATTTTGTTTATTATTCAGCTATTGACGACCTCTGTAGTCTAGTGGTTCGAGTGTCGGACTGCTGATCACGAGGTCGTGGGTTCGATTCCCACAGGACACAAATAATTGTGTGATGAACATAAGTGTTTGTGTTGGTCTGGTTGTTTCTTATGTATTATAAGTCGACGTCAAGAACAGACGCTCCTCAAAGTCTGCAGTGTGTGAACATGCCCTAGACAAACCCAACCATTTTCTTCAATTTGATAAACCACAAGTTCTGGCGAAGGAAAACCGATATGTACCTAGAATGCTCCGTGAGGCTATTGAAATTAAAAAACATCCTAATTTTAATAGAGAAGATGGTTGGCAGCTACCACCTGTTTGAAACCCAGTCCTGAAAATAATCAAATCCCAAACGGCACGCAACACTGTAAAAGATAATGATATTGTGAGTGATTACTGCGTGCATCGAAACGATTTTAAATAATAAATATTGTACGGTAGATTGAATTTTTTTTTTTTTTTAGAAATATCTGTAAAGACGATTGTCATTTTAGTCTACCTGCGACCACGAAATGCTGCAAAGCTTTCGAAACGTCAGGGAAACCAATTTAAATAATATACGCGATTTATTCCGGTTAGGCTCGCCCCCTATTACATGGGACTATAACATAACTGGCGAAATGTGGGTGTACAATTACACCTCTGCCTACCCCTTCGGGGAAATACAGGCGTGATGTTATGTTATGTGTTTATCCGGTTAAACTTTGTTTTATTATAATTTTACTTTTTCAAATACAAAACTCTCCGAGGTGATTGGTATGTTATTACAGTTAGTTTAATCAATTTCTTGTCACTTCTTAAAGTCCTAGATAAAAAGATCAAAAGTTGTTTGACGTAAAACATATTTAAACGCCTGAAAGTATTTTAGCCGCTAGAAAAACACGGTTAAATTATGTAGGTTAGTAGTTATTTTACATCACAGTCAGAATTTTATATGTTCACTAAACTACAGATACATACATAGCCATGTCTGACTCTCTACAATGAACTATATAATTTTATTTTATTTTAATTTTATTACAAGTAATTATATTATTTATGGAAATGATCAAATAATAATAATATGACAATTTATATCCTTTATTACATTTTATTTTATTTTATTATTGCAATTTTCATGTACTTTTCCTATGATCCAATGTTTTATTGAAATAAATGAATTTTATTTTTAATAGCCTGATAAAATCATAACTCTCCTTTTGGCTTATCCGTATTAGGGAAAAAAGCACTTTCTTTTGAACTATAAAGAAGGACTTTATTAGAGTTAACCTAACCAAAACTAAAGACATGTTTCGGTATTAAAGCTACACACCGGAAAAATAAATACTACGACGTCATCAAAATTTGTAGGTACATAGAGCACGTCATTCTATTGCTTTCCTAAAAGCATCGATATACTTTGGAAACATTTCACACACTTTTTCTCAAGAGTAGGGGGAAGTCAATACGTTGAAGTGTCTACGAAGTGACTGATGTGGAAACACGCGGCTTTTCCAAGACAATAATATTCATGTATACAGTATACAAATAACGGTTCATCCTACGTATCCGAGGGAAAGTTTATTATTGATACATTACATTTCAGTAGTAGTAGGGCTCCTTTGTGAAAGAGCTCGTCCGGGGAAGTACTACCACCGTACCTACTTGTCCGCCGAATAGTGATGCTTGCATTGCTGTGTTTCGGTCTGAAGGGTACGGGTGTCGGTGAAATTACAATCATATGAGACTTTCCATCATCATGTCTCAGTTTGGCGAACCAACTTGCAGTACCATTTAGGTAACAGCCTAGGTGGTATTGAAGTTGTTATGGGCAAAGGTAACTGCTTAACATCAGGTGGGCCTTTAGCTCGTTTCACCATTCTATACTATAAAAAAAACATGCTTTACTTTATGGGTTGAAGCTGCAAGCAAAATGGTTATTAATGTTAGTTGAGATAAAACGGCTTAGTATAGATGATCTTGTGGTAACTGAAAGTGAATTGAACTTTTTGTAGATTAGTTATCTATTTTGGACAATGCTATAGTATGATAAGAAATGAGTATGTGAGAGGGAGTTTGAAAGTATCGCCAGTGCAGGAAAAGTCAAGTTGCAGTAGATTGTCATGGTATGGACATGTGATACGGAAGAATGAGGATCATGTTACTAAAAAAGATTTGAGTATGAATGTGGATGGCTATAAGAAAAGATGAAGACCAAAGAAATTAAGGATAGATTGTGTGAAAGATGATATGGATAAAAATAAAATGAACACTGAGATGAGGGCTGATAGAAATGTATGGAAGAAAAAGACATGCTGCGCCGACCCAAAATATATTGCGATACGGGCTAGAGGATGATGAAGATGAAACTACAAAAATATAGGTGATAATTTTATTTACCATACATCGTCATACATAACATGAAGCAATCTTTAAGTACTATAGACGTTTATTATCTGATAATGATGACAAAAACTACCCGAATTTGATAATAAATTCGTCGTTTCTACAAATGCTATTAATCGACTGAATTATATGTATAAGGACTCTTATTCTTATTCTTTATTGTACACACATATAAATTGATTTTACAGTAGGAAAGTTTATATACATCGGCGAGTTTATCTCAGAAATGAGTTTTCTAACAGCAAACCTTTGAGCGTTAGAGAGATGTTGATATATTATTAGAGGACAGAAACAAGTGTACAACTGAAACTAAACTTACTTTACGAAAAAGAAGTGATAGCCTAGCGATTGAGAGCTTAGATTCGCTTCAGGGGTCTGAATTCGAATCTTTGACCTTTAGAATTCATGTGCGGATCTCAATTTAATTATAACCTGCTTTAAAGGTGGAGAAAAAAATCGTGAGGAAATCTTCACAGCTGTGACGGCTGGATCCAGATAGTGATGCATGATGGTGTGTGTAGTCCGCCAACCTGCACTATGCTTGGTGGAGTAAGGCCTGAAACTTTATTCTGAGAAAAGGCACATGCCCAGCTATGGGACACGAATGGACTAATGATGATAATTGTGGTGATGATGCTGATAATAATGCTGATAGATAATGCTGATATCACGTTGATGACTATACGCTATGCCCTGCTGCGGAAACATAGATAAATTATATTGGTACGTGATCGGAACCCGTTGTTACTAACTTGTGAATAAATCATTCTGTATTTTTTTTATGTACTAAACTACTTTTTAGGTATTTATTTACGTTACACAGATAACGTTGTTTACAAATTATCTATCTAATTATATTTTAGGCACTCACATACATTTATCGTAGACTTAATATATATTTCTATTCATAATCACACTCTTAATACACAAACACTCACAAACTATTTTTACAAATTGTGTAGTTTGCTCGACATCCTACGTCACAACAGGGATGCAGTAGCATACCAGCGTCAGGTTTAATAACCTGGCAATATGCTGAGCTGGACACCCATTTGTCACAATTTTGAGACACACATGGCGCATGACTGTCAATGACTTTTTTCCCAAAGACATTTGTATACTGATGCTTTTTCCTCGATTTATTCTTCTCTAAATCTATTTCTTGTATCCTTATATCCTTTCTTTTGTATGTGTCTCGGTTGTGCCAAATAAATATTTTTCTTTCTTTCTTTTCTTTCTTTATAATAAGAAAGCTACCCAAAATTGGGAGCTGCAGATTTTTTTGAAATTACAATTAGTTTACATGAGTCGTTTCTTCCAATGCTGTTACTCGACTGAGTTATAGACCAATACAAACAAGTTACTGAAAGAGATGTGTGATTAAAGATAGTAATTGCGAAAAAATAGTGGTAGATTGATTACCAATCCCTTAGGACTCACATCGCGATCGATGTTCGGCAGATAGTTAAAACTGTTTCAATACAACTACGTACGCGCACAAACATTGTTTCTAAAACAACAGTTGCAACATTTTTAATGAAAGATTCCGATCGATCAAATGCGCAAGCAGTAACAGCCCAGGACTGACTTTTACTGTTTACGACATATTTTATTTTCCTTTCACCCTTAAAAGCCCTCGTGGCTGGAAAGTAAATTATTTTATATTTTTATCAAAAAATTATTATTGACGGGTAAATAAAGTGAAAATTGTGAATTGCCTCATTTATTTTAAGCAAGACGTCTAAATTGTTTACTCCTAACAGTATTTAAAATGTGGATTAAGTTTTCGAGTAAATGGTTTCTACTTTCAATGACTGATGTTTTACAATTTTATCATGCATTAATTCCCACATTGATAAAAGTTCATCAAAATAGGTAACGAACATGTACTACTAGACTAGAATTTAAATTTTGATAGACTATTAGCTATCAGGCAGATATAAATAAAACAGGTGCTACCATTATTTCTCCTTTAAATTGTTTAATCGAAGCGAGCATAAATAGTATCAACCGAATTGCTTCTTACACGAAACCAAAGAATTGAGCCGAATAATAACCAATTAAAGCAAATGGTTCATTTGTTAAATTTAATTGCCTACAATTTCGTTTACAACGGTACATTAGTCTTCGTTTCAATAAGAACAATGTAACTCAGAAATAATGGGAATTGAAACCATAAATGGTTGGTATAAGACGTAAAGGTTGGTTTGAGGACAAAAAATAGGTATGACTTTAAAATTCAGAAAAATAAGTTAAGCTTCAGGTCAAACAAATGCTTAAAAACAACTTTTTAAATATACTAATAAGCTGACTTTGATTGACCTGAAAAATATCAAGTCGTTAGTCTTTACGACTTTATTTTTCAAAGGTGAACGATTTCGTTTAATTTTGACTAGCTGACACCCGCAGCTTGGCTCTTCTGGTATGTAAAAAAGTATCAATCCAGGATATAAGTCTATCCGTGTGCCAAATTTCATCCAAATTCCATAATATTTTTGCAATTATAATATTATTAAGATAATGTATGTCAATTTCATTGAAATTATAATAAAAATAAATGACTCACTTACATTATAAATGCAAAAGTAACTCTGTCTGTCTGTTTGTTGTTTCGGCAAAGAGGTAGCCTGGAACTAGGAGAAGGAGATAGGATACATTTCCTTTATTCCGAAAAACTAAAGGACACATGCGGAATATGCTATAAACTACATCATCGCGGGCGACTCAGCTGACGACCTCTATTAGAAAATATTACTTTAAACATAATCGTGTTAGTTTACCTTGTATTGAGGTTTTTTTTTTTATAGTATAGGATGGTGAAGGTGAAACGAGCTAAAGGCCCACCTGATGTTAAGCCGTTATTTTGCCCATAACAACTGCAACACCACCTAGGCTGTTGCCTAAATGCTACCGCAAGTCGATTCGCCAAACTGAAACATGAGGATGGAAAGTCTCATGTGATTGTAAATTCACCGGCGCCCGTACCCTTCAGACCAAAACACAGCAATGCAAGCATCACTATTTGGCGGAGAAGTAGGTACAGTGGTAGTACTTCCCCGGACGAGTTCTTTCACAAAGGAGCTCTACTACTACACAACTACCACTAACATAATAGATACAGGTATGATAATTATTACATAAAGAAACGAAAGAAGTACTTTCATTGAATAGAAACCACTCAAGAATTCTGACCAGAATCCTTACGGCACTGAAAACTGAATAAACAACTTCAAAGAATAGGCCCTAGTGAAATCAAATTTGGCATTATTTAGAGATCTAAGTTATTAATTTTGATGTAAATGTAATATAAGCACCATCATAACGTTTAACGGAATACACCTTTTCACTCTCAGAAATTTCAATCAAGGTATTTATCAAGTAAATGCACAATGCCAACCATTTGGATATTGATAACGTCTTACTATTATTTAATTACTTTCAGTTTGAATAAAGCATAGACCACAATCAAAATTGATTTTATGAGATCAATATTGTTGCAATTACTCTGTGTAAACCTGTTCCTTCCAGGTTATGATACCATGACTAAATCAAACAACATTATACTCAGGAAACACGAATTCCCAAACTAAACACACCATTGCAAAGCTAACACGAAAACTCCTGGAGCAGTCTCCAATAGTCATTTGCAACTCAACATCGCTCCTAGGATTAACCCAAGCGTTAAAACGTGTGATTCCAATGCTACAACAGAAACGAATTGCTACCGTATAGTATTATACGTGAAAATTAAACCTGACTCTAGAAATTTCAATCTCTAACTTTCAAGACCATATGGATTCTGCCACGGTAATTAAATTCTGTATGAACTATATTCGTTGAATTATGTGATGAATATATGGATGAAATTTGAATATCTCCAGCTTGAATTTGGTGGTATTAAATTATGCATTTGGAGTTAAGTCTTCGTTACAATATTAATGAAATGTTAAGTTTTTCTTTTGAAGTTAAAGTGTGATAAGAGAATTCAACTGTAAATTACTAAGATATTATAGATGTTATATGGTTGGTTATAGCCGTAATGGATGATAGAAGTTAGAAGTCATGATTTTAGAACTACAACTGTTGAACTAATATGTTGTCATTATTGTACCATTAGTAAAGCGTTTGGAACTATATATCAAGTCCCAAATTTCTTGTTAATGGTAGTTATGTGCATTATAGCAGTTAAATTAACTTTGAACACACCTTTAATGTTTGTGCACATGGTTTATGTGAATAATACTAGCAGTAGATATTATGTTATCTTCGTTTTTCATGAAAATATATGATAATGATCAGACATTTATTTTGTTAAACAAAATTAGAATACATAATGCAAATAAGGCGGTCGATTATAGAATGCTGTTTATTGTTTCCATAACCATTTAAATTATAATTTTCTAATACAAGAATTAATATTATTTGCCAATAATATTTAAAAAAGCAATTTATCATTCTCGATTACATTTTGATAGGAATCTGTTCCATACAGTTCGGTCCAATAATAAAAATCAAATTGTTATGAAGGGTCACTTGCGTCAACGGCACTAATCGATTCTTCTTATAAAACTCGATTTTTGTCGCTGCGATTATCCGCATCAAGTGCGTTTGATGAATTACAACTGATTACTTTTAATAAAGCATTATTATTTTAGTTTTCTGCGTGACTAACATCGTTAACAATAGATACTGTTAGTAACATTTGGAAGAGAAAAGTTTTATTCTGAATTTTAGTCCATTTTTTTATTTTTTATTTAGCTACATTAAACAATTACGAATACGAATATTCGTATTGCTCAAATAGTGGCCAATGACATTCGTGTAAAATATTCCTGAATAAAGTAGCTGGGCAGGACTGGATGCGGTAGGCAGAGAAACGAAACGAATATTGTGGGGCAACTTGGGAGAGGCCTTTGTCCAGCAGTGGACTGCAATAGGCTGAGTTCATCATCATCATCATTTCAGCCGAAAGACATCCACTGCTGGATCATCAATTATGAATGATGAGGTAAGATATTAAATAAGAACAATGAGGGTAGATATCAGATAATATTTAGCTACATTATGAAGGAGCAAACACCCGGTGACTGCACAGGCCGTCTTTAAAAACAAAGTGGTGGAGGGTAGTATTTGTGTTGATACAGGTTGTTCCTACAAATGCAGCAAACGTCTTGAGAATTTATGATACTTCTATTAATCATCATCATCATTTCAGCCGAAAGACGTCCACTGCTGGACATAGGCCTTCCCCAAGCATCGCCACAACGACCGGTCCTGTGCCTTCCGCATCCAGCGGATTCCCGCGACCTTCACCAGATCGTCGGTCCACCCTGTGGGGGGCCTACCCACGCTGCGCCTTCCAGTACGCGGTCGCCACTCCAGAACTTTACTGCCCCATCGGCCATCCGTTCTGCGAGCAATGTGCCCCGCCCACTGCCACTTAAGTTTGGCAATTCTTCGGGCTATGTTGGTTACTTTCGTTCTCCTGCGAATCTCCTCATTTCTGATTCGATCACGCAGGGACACTCCGAGCATAGCCCTATCCATTGCCCTTTGAGTGACTTCGAAGTTGTTGACGATTATGTATACCTAGGACAAACTGTCCAGCTAGGTATGTCCAACTTCGAGAAAGAGGTTGAGGAGGTTGGGCAGTGTTCGGGAAGCTACGCAATATCTTCTCGTCCAAAATACCGCAGTGTCTCAAGACGAAAGTCTTTGACCAATGTGTGTTGCCAGTAATTACTTACGGTACTGAAACGTGGTCGCTCACAATGGGCCTGATAGGCTGAGTTGATTCTATAAAATTATTGAGCTATGGTTCATGGTTTAAAAACGACAGCTCTTTTCTTAAAACTCACCCTGGGTAATGATGGTATTTAAAAAAAAAATACGTCGACACGTTTAAGAGATAACTTTAGAAAGACCGATGGGCACAGAACACTAAATGTTGAGATTTTCTAACATCAAAATGTTGAGATTTTCTGAAGAATGGCTCAAATATTAATACAAAATTAGAGTATTAAACTAGAAAAAAAACTGGAAGTTCGGTTTAATTATTATTAAACTAGATTAGTGTAATTATTCAAAGATAATAAAACTTTTGATTGGTTCAGCATAATTCGTATTCATAAAAGTAGTATTTGTTGCACCACCACTAAGAACATTTAATTTAATGTAGACAGTAACTGATTTTACAGATAATTTCATAAAACAACCGTCAATTCCAAGACATGATTCTCTTAACTATGGAGCTACAATACAGAATAAACCTTCAGATCCAAATCCAATTAGCTACAACAAGAGTAGATCCACATTAAAATTACCAAGTCATAAAACAAAACAAAACCAATTATGAAACACCCCAAAACTTTCCTAATAAACACATCTCATTTCATACAGAAAACATGTCACCATTTATTAATGTGTCGAATCAATTTTCATTGAAGCGGTTCATGACAGCCCTGTCCGAACTTTGAACTCCATGAACTCTTAGATATGCCTTTGATCGGTGAATTTTCATGAATATTTTCATTTACATTTGCATCCTATAAACCTTGTTTACAGAATGCTTATTGGAAATTTTCTCTTTGAAGTTTCTCTAATAAAGATGGATTTTGTTTTATTTTGTAGTAACGGGTTAAATTATCAAATGCTTTGAGTAAAAATCTAAAAGTCACCTAATATTGATTCCGAAAATATGTGAAAATACATCAGGAAAAATATGAAAGCTACTAAACACTAAACAAAAATTTATATTTAGCGCGTGTGAACATTAAAATTTACGAAAATCTGACCGACACAATACCGCTTATTAATATTAATTAGCGTCAGGAAAAATTATTTGTTAACTCCTTTATTCAACTTAGAAATAACGATAATGAGTTTGTATTTGTAACAAACAAAATATTAATTAAACTCAGCATTATTCTCGGTAACCCTTAAATGCGGTTTAGTTAAAACGTGGCAAATAGGGTGATAGGGTGATGAAGGAATACTCACTTTTCGTTCGGAAAATCCTCTAAAATTTAACAACAAATTTTCTTGCGAACTTGATTCAACTGTACAATTTCACTTCATTAAAGTTACACTTAACAATGTACTAGTCACTTTCACTTCCAATACGAATATAGATAACTGTTAAATAGACGTTACTATTTTCGTAACACAACTTGCAAATGGGACGCGCGTCCTACCCCGGCCGCGGTCAGGATCAAACTGAGTTTCTTCGTCATACACAGTGCACCGAAAACGGGCAAAGATTCAAGTCGGTTCAGCCAAGCAGCAAACTTATTGAAGCATAAACAGGATAATGCTATAAATCAGAGGTCGGTCATATGGTTGTAGGCTCATATGTAGTTAAACAGTTAAACAAGCTTTGATCTAACGACGTGGTCTGTTTCAATAATATTTTTGTAACGCGACTGACTGCACTGCTGGGTTTATCTTGTGGTCGTTCAGTAAAAAAGCTACGGCATCTTGTCCTTTGCAACTTCTTGTGGTTTCATGATTTCTTAGTATTGCGGAATCCATTTAGGGGTAAAATGTTGACGCAATCTTTATCGTGCAGAGTAAAATGTGTCACGTTTTCATTTAAGGATTTCTAATAAAGATGGCAACAAAACAGTTAATCGTGAAAACAGAGGTCTCAAAATTTTCAATCCAACTTGAAATATTATGCGCTATAATAACTGTGCCAGAAATTGACTCGCGGCAAATTGAAATCAGTATTTAAATGAACGAAACCTTTAACCAGATATTAAATTTTGCATCTACTTCAGAATTTGAAAGCGAAAGTTTAATGCGAACAAATCAATCAGATTGATACGATATCTCAAATTGAAATGGCTGCGATCAATTACGTCGCAACTTTTAAAGGGTTCCCATGCTACCCTTTCAACTTTCTCATTCTCAAAGGCTTAGAACTCCGAGAAAGTTATCTCGTAGTGATTCTGTTAGAATATTTAAAAGACCAATGAATGTAGACCCTCGGGATTCGACACTTAATTGAGAGCGTTAAATCAAAAGTGCCAAGGATGTCGTCCAAGCACAGCTGGGCGACGAATCTGTTTCGTCTCGATGTCTGCAAACCTGCGGTACACAAAACCAAATTCCGAATAACCTATTTTCAGCCAAATTTCTGCCGTTTTCGCATAACCATAGATAATATATTATAATACTATATTCTAACAGTGAGTTATGGATATCCTTGAATTTGAGGGACATTCGTGAATATTTTGGAGATCGTAATTTGTAAACATGTTTTAAGATTATAATTATCAATCATACTAATAATAATTTGTTTCGTAAAATTATCAGATAAAGTTTAAAAATAGATGTTTTGACTAAAATATGACAATATTTTTATGTATCATACATTTCTTCATGTCACAGCTGTCTTTTTTTACATGACCACTAAAGTATTTAGTACCGTAAACTGCCCTAACTTGGCCCACAAGCCCTATTTTGCCTAGTTATATTTTGAGTAAACTGTAATAGCTATGATTTCCGTAATTAGGGACCTATAAAAACCATGACAACGCTAACATTTGGTTCATTTATAAAGTGTCAGTGCGTGTAAAATTAAGTTAATGACTTAGGAAAAGTAAGGCCTGTAGGCAAAGTTAGGGCATATGGTTGTTAAAATGACCCCAACCTTGTAAGCACGGGAAACTGATTTTGTACTGACTACAAGTACTACAACGTTATGAGATATGGTTGACACGTAAAAAATGAATACCAAAAGCTCGATTTAGTATTTAATTAAAAATTCTGCTTCGAGTTTCATATTAAATTCGCTAAAATGAGGGATAATAATATCATATCGAAAATTTGATTTCATTAGAAGGGACAAAATTAATTTGTTGTTGTAAAACGTTAAAAAGTTTTTAGAGATTATTAACATTTTAATCTCAATAAAATGTATGCGTACCTACTGCTAAGGTTTCATCATCATCATCATTTCAGCCGAAAAACGTCCACTGCTGGACATAGGCCGCCTCCAAGCATCGCCACATCGACCGGTCCTGCTCTACGATGCGGAAGCATCCAGCGGATACCCGCGGTCTTTACCAGGTCATTGGTCCACCTCCTAAGGTTTACTGGAATTTAATTATGTATTTCCGAGTTATTTATTGTAATAATTCTATGTAACTTTTAGTTTAACTAGTTTCCTTTTTCTAAAGAAACGGTTCTTACTGAAATGGGCGGAACAGGAACTTGCGACTATTTCATTAATTTAATAGTCAACATTAACTTAATTTAAACTTAAACCTGTTGCTATTTAAGATGTTTTATTATTTTTTGTTATTATCTGTGTTTCTTGTTTTCGTTGCTTAAGGTGAATGCTACAGGGTAGCGCGCGAAATTTAAAATTTCTTGCGTTTTTTGCTAATTGTAGCTCTGTTTCGTGTTTTATATCGATCGCAATATGATTCGCGGAAATAGTAACAATATATCTAAGGAATTATACTCATAAAAAATATTAACCTAGCTCTATAAGCTGTATAAGCTCGAAAATCGATAATTTGATCGTAAATTAATATTATCGAGCTAGTACAGCTAATAGAGCTAGGTTAATATTTTTTATGAGTGTTATTCAGTAGATATATTGTTATTATTTCCGCCTATTATATTTTGACCGATATACAACGCGAAATAAAGCTACAATTTGCAAAAAACGCCAAAAATTTGAATTTCGCGGGGTACCCTGTAGCATTCACCTTAAACTATAGATCACAGATATAGTAAAAAAAAAAAAAAAAACTATGTCTGTGCTATATATACACACATAGAACAAATATTATATAGACCTATTATTACTTATTACAGTTTGCAATTTAGGTTCATCCACGGTCGCCTCGCCCTACTTGGAATCATCAACTACCTATTACGACAGTGTAATTATCTGTTCCATACAGTGGTTCGACGAAAATTGATATTGACAGTTTTTAAAGGCAACTCGGGACACTTTAACTCGCGCGTTGGACGACTGTTTGAAGTGGCTAGACTGTGTTATTACGTTGTAGCTAATACCTACATGTTATTGAAATTACTGAAAACCTCTTAAGGGGTCATTGTACTAATCAGTATGAATAAATAATAATAATAAATTTATTTATTTCCAAAGTAATCTACTAAGTATGTACAACATTTACAGCGTAGGAGTTACAGGGGCAAAAAGGTTTGGTCAATGACCCCCGTGCTAGGAAGATTCTTTGTTACAGGGGTCATCTATCCGTCGGTAAGTTGTACTTATTTTTAGTGGAAAGACTGTTTGTAGGGGTGAGTGTGAAAAGGTGTGTGTTCGGTGTGTGCAGGATGTGCGTCAGTGTGTGTAGGTGTACAACCCATTTTGTGAGGGGGGAGAGGGGCAGTATGAACAACTTTTACTATGGGACCAACACTGAAATCGCAAAAAAATCTGCTGTTTGTTGACATAAATCGACAAAATGTGGGGAACAGCAGATTTTTTTGGCGATTTCAAGGTTGGTCCAAAAGTTGTTCATACTGATGAGTACAATGACCCCTTAAGAGGTTTTCAGTTGTATATAATTTATTACATTTTTTTTTTAAACTTTGTCTACTCCATTAAAGTAAATAAAATACATTAACCCTTCCATCTAACATGATGTGGTAGGACATAAGATATATCTCATCATCTCTTAAAACCACTTGACATACTCGCGCCAAGTCCCACAGCATCAGACGAGCCGCCCTTATCCAGACAGTTCTGCTTATTTTCATATTGTGAAGCTCATTGATTGCGTCAAACTGACGGCAAACGACAAACCATGGTCGTTTTGATGGTGAAATGAGGGATATCGAGGGAATAAATGTCGGGCTTACGTTGGTCCATCAAACTGCGTGGTTAAATGCACTGATGATTTTAATATGTATTGTTTGATTGTTTCAGATACCGAGTACTTTCCTGATGAACGTGCGTCAGGGATTATTATTTTGTTACATTTTGTGTCGTTGTTTGTTTATTACGGGAAGATGCTATCAATACACAGGCCTTAGTTACAAAATTAATTCTTTAGTAGATATTTTTACCCTGAAAAATAAGGATCAAATCCTACTATCCTATCCTATACTATTTCCTACTACAGTTTGTGATGCTGTATGTTTAAGTTACTCTTTTACGCAAAAACTACTACATAGATTTCAATGAAATTCGGCATACAGATAGAACATAAGCTGGATTAACATACAGGCTACTTTTTATCCCGGGAAGATGAACAGTTTCCGAGGTATGCGCGATAAACGATATTTACGCAGGTGAAGTCGCGGGCATAGGCTAGTATTATCATCATCATTTCAGCCGAAAGACGTCCACTGCTGGACATAGGCCTCCCCCAAACATTGCCTCAACAATAATAATACTATAGTTTTCTTTTCTTCAACAGTGTTGGCATATGTACAATCCGAAATCTTTCTGGTGATCCACCACTAAGACTAAAATCGCTCGCACTCAATATTCGATGGCAGTTGTAGCTACGTGTAATGTAGCAAGATTCGTTCAAGGGATTTTGTCGACAAAATGTACCACCGCGAAGAATCGTGACCTTACAACATTTTGACATAATAAACGGAAGGCCTGAAAGCAGTTTGTTCAGAATCACTAGGAGAATCGATTTCTATGATTTTATACCATGTTACATTTTACCAATATTTTTTTTCAAAATTAATTTTGGATTCTTAGTATAAATAATTATCAGCGGATCCCGAGTAGGTCCTTGAGGTCCAGAAAGACCAGCAAAATGGGTTTCCGTGTGTCAGGTAACCCCTAAATGGCATCCTGAAGCTATGTAGCATCCAACTCGGGAACTTACCGATGCCTAAAAACATGTAATTTTGTTATTTGAAAAAAATTAACATAGTATTACCAAATAGAATTAATAATATTATAATTGGTGTGTTTGAGGTTTTGCGTTCATTCTGTTACATGTTGTATACAAAGTGGAGATGATAATACGACATTAAATAAAACCACGTAATGAGTATCACGTTTTCTGACAGTACACAAAAAAATAATCAAATCCAGTTAACAGTTTAGCCATAGGATTTTTTTAATTTTATTAATTTTGAATGTAGGACCATTTTTCAGGCATAGATCGTTAGGTGAAAGACCTGTGCGAATACATAATTATGATTTTAAACTCTCTTTCTCAATTATTACAGATGATTACAAATGGTGTTACTTAACATAACATAACATCACGCCTGTATTTCCCCGAAGGGGTAGGCAGAGGTGTATAATACACCCACATTTCGCCAGTTATGTTATAGTCCCATGTAATAGGGGGCGAGCCTATTGCCACCAACCGGGCACAAATCCAGACTCCGGGCTGCTACTGAGAATTTCTTAAATAAAAAACCCAATAACACTTTGCCCGACCCGGGAATCGAACCCAGGACCCCACGATCAGCAGTCGCGCTTGCGACCACTAGACCAACGAGGCAGTCACTTATTATTTCGATATAATAATATTTATCTTATTAAAATATTTTTTTAATAAGATAGATAGTTTCTTAAATTTTTGATAAACAACTTATTTATTGTTTTAAAAGCTTCTATAGACTAGTAATAGCCGTATTTTAATTTGTTGTTGTATTGTCATCTCCACGTTGTTTAAACACATATTATATTGGTTGATATTTGTTTCTTAATTCCTTCCCAAACTTGTTTACTATTTACAAAACATCCTATGCAACAAAAGTATTTTCTAACAGTTCTAACCCAAACAGATACACAAACCGAAATAATTTTATTGACTACAGTACACATAAACATTTATTTTCAAAGACACGGCGAACGAACTTGAAGCCAAATCCTTAATAAAACCCCAGAGGTATATTTAGAAAACTATTTTTACATCAGTCTGTCTTACGCCCCTATGAAACACGGTCGACGGAGGCAAGGAAGCGGTGCAAAGAAATTTGATCCATAACTGTTATAAGTTGGGGCCAAAAAATCTCCCTAATAGCCCATTCTCTTCAACTTTGACCTTAAAAGTGTAAGAGTAAATTATAATTTATACTAGCTTCGCCTATTATGACGAAGTTTTCAGCTGTAATGCTTTATGGTTAAAAATAGCGTGTATTATTTTTATGTGTTGAGTGAAGTAAGTATGGTAGTGCTAAATAATACATTGCTTTAGAAGATAGACCTTTTTAGGGTTCCGAAGTCCTACAAGGAACCCTTATAGTTTCGTCATGTCCGTCCGTCTGTCCGTCTGTCCGTCTGTCCTAATCCTTTACAGCTTAATAACTTCTACAGTTATAAACATAAGTAAATGAAATTTTGTTAAAAAATAGTCTACATATAGATCTCAATTTTAAAAGAATAAAAAAATAGTTTTTCCGTATTTTAGGGGTGGTGTCCATACATGTGAAATGGGGAAAAAAATGTTTTTTTCGCTGCACCCCCTCTTGTGGGATATCATTGAATAGGTCTACTAAAATGAAGGTAATGTTTCATACACCACTTTTTTATCAGGTGTACCATCTGCGAAATATAGCCCGCCAAAGTGGCTTGCAATGTGTCCCCCCCCCTGCCATTTCTAAACTATGCAATGTAGAAACTTATAATCTTCCACAATGATAGACCTTTGTGAAAACTCTCTTTTAAAATTATTTTGAGTATAATGTGATTATAATTTTTTGAGTTATAGAGAGAAAACTGAAAAATACTTAAAACGTCCTAGTTCAAAGGTCATTGACCTTATAGAAAAATGATCATAGCAAATAATGCTCCTTTAGCTACTTTCTACACTCTGAAATGACACTCTTCTTAAATTTGGCTTCTTGAATTTATCGCTAGATGGCGCTACTAACAACACGCTCTGAGTCGCGAATGCTGCCGATTATTGCAAAAACTAAAATAGCCATGATTAATATTCGATTTGATTCGTTTGTAATTACACCTACTTAAGGAAACCTATAATACTGAGCATGGCCCGACATGCTCTTGGCCGGTTTTTTTTGTTTTTGTTTTCGGGTGGAAATCCTTATGGATATCTTCCGTCTGGGGAAGGCGGAGGGATATGTCGGACTCTTACCGACTAAAACCACACGGTAACCATCCTCAGCACAAAATAGAGGAGCTCCGGGAACTCCTTTGGCACGTCCCGGGAAACAATACTGTTTCCCTCACATCAGCACGTGACCACCACGTACTGCTATCCTCCCTAGAATCGCTTAATGGACGCCTCGAGTCCCCAACTCTTAACGTTCGCGATCCCGGAGTTCCCCTGCCAGATGTGGCGGCGGGGGTAGAAGATAGACCTGCCTGCCTGTTGGTAGATTTTGGCTAAAATTTTACCTACAATGGTTTATTTTAACCTATTTTTTTGGATGAAATTAGTGTTTTGGGGGAAAACTGTTTTCAACCCCTAAATCTTTAAGGTACAGGGACACAGCAGGTGGGACGGAACTGAGGCGGACCGTCGACCGAACGTGGACGGAGCGTGCATATCACACTGCGAGCGGACCGCGCGCGGGACTGAACGGTGGCGGCGGAATGACAGAGCCAGATGAAAACGTTCCGCTGTTTGTGTGACTACTACTGTGCATTCTATAGAAATAGATAGAATGGCCATGTGGGCAGGGCGCGCATGGCAGTACCATGCACCATAGTGCAGGATATTTCAAAGCCTTTCTCAGCTCACCTTCTGACTTTTTCCTATAAATACTGTAACAAAAACCCGCAAAAATGCCTTATTGTGCTGTTTCTAACTGCAAAAACAAAAGCTGTAAAGTACATTTGTATTTTTTTCTTTTAATAATGACGTCAAAGTTTGTTCAGAAAGTTGCTACGCATGAATCGCAAGTAAAATTGTGACTACAACCATTCTATTTCTGTGGTGCATTCCCATTTATTACAACGCCCGCGTATCAATCGTGCACCGCCCGGCGTTTTCTTTCCGCCCGGCGGAGTGGCGGTGGATCGGTCAACGCGCCTCACGCCGTCAAAATGCCCGGCAGGACGGCGCTGTGTGCACTGTCTAATACAGTTCTGTACATTACAACACGACGAGACGCGTTGACGATACGCTTCAGTTCCGCCCTCTGTGGGTTTGCAGCTTTTATAAAATCTTCTCTTTTTGGTGTCAATCGCTTAGGTAAATCTAAACTTCATGCTCTCCGAGGCACGACGAGGTCTCGATGTGCAACGAAAACGTTACCCATCCAAGGACTGACCGCAGCTAAGGTAACTTAACCTTATATTTTTTGCAACCCACGTGGTTACTACTTAGCCACGAGCCCCTCATTCACCTAACCTTTCAATTGTATTTTTTTTTTCTAAGAAGAAAACGAAGGTATTAATCATTCAAATATTTTTTTAGGTTTTCGCGATCACTACACATTATAATAAAACAAGTTTAACTCAACCATTTTCTTCGATTTGATAAACCACAAGTCCCGGCGAAGGAAAACCGATATGTACCTAGAATTCTCAATAAGGCTAATGAAATTTAAAAACATCCTAATTTTAATAGAGAAGATGGTTGGCAGCTGCCACCTGTTTGAAACCCAGTTCTAAAAATAATCAAGTCACAGACCTGAATGATTACTGCGTGCATCGAAACGATTTTAATTAATAATATTGTACGGTAGATTAAAATATTTTTTTAGAAATATTTGTAAAGACGCTTGTCATCTTAGTCTACCTGTGACCACGAAATGCTGCAAAGCTTTCGAAACGCCAGGAATACCAATTTCATTAATAATATACGCGATTTAATCCGGTTAAATTTGGTTTTATTATAATGCTTTTATGATGTAAATGATTTCCTTAATTTTAGCAAAATAGAGAGCATTATTATGTTTTTCATAATTGAATAAGATCTTGTAACCAACCTATTTTACGCAAATAAATACTTTGAACATTATTATCATCCTTTTATACTTAGAGAATTGCCAATCAATCAACTCAGCCTTTCACAGTCCACTGCTGGACATAGGCCTCTCCCAAGTTGTGCCACAACACTGGATCCCACTTCCGCGGCCAGACCACCCCAGCTATACACTTAGGTCTTATCGTTAGCAAACTTAAACACTCAATAAGTTCCCGAAATACGACAAACAAATAGTTGGCCTTAAAACATTTCTGCCACGTCAAATGTTTGACTAAACATCGGTTGGTGGGGAGTGTCTGGCAACCCGCCAATAAACATGAATCATCGCGCTCGGCACAAACCACCGGCGATTTGTCAGCATTACAGTAGGGAGGCGACACAAGGGACATGTGTGAATGAAGTGTGGGCCTTTTTTCTTGCAGTTCCTAATTTTTGTAGTTCGATCATTAGTGATGGTGATAAAAAATCAATAAGCTCACGCTCTACTTGGTTTGAATTGTGTTATTACGATTTATCTGTATTTTATTTTTAAAATCAGTTTAATCAGTATGATAATTACGGATCAATGGAATTCTTATTTTTGTTCGTAAGGACAATATAAACCTAAATTTTTGACACGCTTTTTATTAATTTCTTAGGTTTTCGCGATCACTACACATTATAATAAAACAAGTTTAACTGGATTATATCGCGTTGCTGCAAAGCTTCCTGAACGTCAGGAAACCAATCTAAATAATATACGCGATATAATCCGGTATAATCCGGTGGACCGACGACCTGATGAAAGTAGCTGGGGGGACTGGATGCGGAAAGCAGATGATCGAGTGTTGTGGCTCAATTTGGGAGAGGCCTATGTCCAGCAGTGGACTGCGATAGGCTGAGTTGATTGAATCAGGTGAAACTTGTTTTATTATAACGTTTTTTATTTATAATTTACAGCCAACGGCACTCTATGATCGCATCAAAGTTTTTTGAATTGTAATGCTTATGTTCAGATGCTGAAAAACCATCCAATACATCCATTAATCATTCTACATTTCCATACAAACACGGTACATCTCTAGAGACATTACGGCGCGACTAGTATCAGCCACGCATGTGTGATATGACAAGTGTCACGGTCTTTTTTGCGGGACCATATCTCGGACATCTTTTTGCAGTTGTTGCTAAGGCACCTGTCCCACCGCTGACGATAAGCGAGGAGCGAGTTGAGCAAAAATCTAGTATAGAATCGGTGAACAACAAGAAATCTTTAAGGCCAGGCTGCTCATCATTCTGCATATCTTTTAGTATATCTTACTCTGAAATCGCGTAAAAATTATGTTCTAATAGCCTATGCTATGCTATGGCTTCGCCTGCGTGTACTTCGTTTATCATGCATCCCTCGGGAACAGTTCATCTTTCCGGAATAAAAGTAGTTTTAATTTAAATCGGGGTATGTTCTATCTGTATGCCAAATTTCATCCAAATCCGTTCAGCTCTTACAGGGGGATTGAGTAACAAACATCCAAACATCTTCACAAACTAATTGGATACTCAAATTGATCAAAATTAAACGAAAATCTGTTTTTTTTATTCTGATTTATGACAAGCAGAGTCAGTCATTAAAGTTATTTTGGTAAATATTATACTCGCTTTACAACGAGTTCGAGAACGTGTCAGTTTTTTCTTTAATATCTTTCGTTGCAGCAACAAACGTTGTATTCTTTCTGTTAATGTAAATGTATATTTTTTATTCTTCTTCTTCTTAGCGAGTCGATGGCAAATTTTATCAAATTTGGTTGGCCCAGTGTTCCGCAACACGCACTGCATTGTGGTTGGCGATCATATTTTCTATTAACACAGAATCAATCTGAATTCTAGAAGTATGAAAGGCGTCACGCTACAAGAACGTTAGAGAGCAAAAGTGGAAGATGTATTAAAAACAGGCAACTGAAGTATCAATGAACTCGACCTATGACAAGACATAGAAAGGTGAAATGAATAAAAAGTATAACCGAATGTCAACCACGTGATGGCAAAAGGAAAAGAGAAAGACAATGTAAAAGATGGACAGGATGTATGACAAAAAGAAAGTAGGAGGTACAATCTGGTCAAGAAAAATAAACAATAGGACAGTATTGAAATAGCTGGAAGAGGCCTAGGTCGATGTTTTAAAATTAAGTTAACGTTAAAAACTATAGTTGTCTAGCTTATACATATTTTAGTGTATTAAAAAAATTAACAAAAAATACATCATTCGTACCTTTTTGAGTGAGCTGAGCAACCAGTCGATCGCTAGTCACTTGATCGCTTCCTAGTTAGCGATGGGACCGGTGCCTTACTCAAGCATCTTTTTGCAGTTGTCATTAGGGTTCTTTTTCACGTGTCCCTAATGAATTCAGTTTTATTAGTTAATCGTTTTAAACGAGACACGGCGCTCTTTGAAGAGGTGATTTAAATGTAACTTTCTGTAGATGTGCAGATAAATTCAGATTTATGTTT
The DNA here is from genome assembly GCA_949699075.1 of Asteroscopus sphinx. Taxonomy (NCBI): domain Eukaryota; kingdom Metazoa; phylum Arthropoda; class Insecta; order Lepidoptera; family Noctuidae; genus Asteroscopus; species Asteroscopus sphinx. The sequence goes on from OX453006.1 coordinate 3,702,749, forward strand.
GCTTTTTTGAGTCTTTAAATACATACAGATTTTTATTTTTATTTTTGTACGATGATTAGTTTGTTTTGATAGTGACTTTTAAAATCACATTATAGGTTATTGAAGACAATTTTCATAATTTAAACTTTATGCAACAAAATATACATCATCATCATCGTTTCAGCCGAAAGACGTCCACTGCTGGACATAGGCCTCCGCCAAGCATCGCCACAATTACTGGTCTTGCACTTTCCGTATCCAGCGGATTCCCGCGACCTTCATCAGGTCGTCGGTCCACCTTGTGGAGGGCCCACACTGCGCCTTCCAGTACGCGGTTACCACTCCATTTTACGGTCCCATCGGCCAGCCAACAAAATATAAATAGGCAGACTTAATGCCTTAGGTATTTTCTCCAACTTGAAAATATTATGACAATTCAACACTTCCAATACTTCTTCACAGTTTTGATCATAACTTGGACTCCCAATGCAGATTACAAGTATACGTCTCTGCAACGAGGCAGTAAATGAAAAAAATAAACGCTACTCACTACGTATCTATTTTATTATTGCCAAATAAATCAATGCTAAATAAATAAATAAATAAAAGCTGTTAGCTGTTGTTGTTACTTAAATTGATTTAAACGATTTTTTTTCCAAATAAACTGAGATAAGGACAGGTATATGATTATGAGGATAAATTATAGACACATGGACGAATAAAAAAAGGTGGACGGAACCTCGCTAAGAATAGACTGAAGCACTTCCTTTTTTTATAAGCCCACTATTATTTCGACACCATTTTAACACACCAGATATAAATTGTTGTTTTATTTGTGAAACTATGACAATGACTACCGTCACACGAGATTTCTTGTGTAATTCAATTCATTTATTTCGTTTTGTGAACACAGGGTAAACATATGTTATTTACAACAAAAAAAGAAGATCCATGCTGTCCCTGCAGAAGACATACAAAACATAAAACAAAACAAAAAAAAATGGGATTTGTTATAATTAAAATTGAAAATAATAAATACCAATCAATACACTGTCACAATTTAAGAAGACATAATCGTAATCGCGGCTTTTTGTCTTATTATGGGTGTGTGCGTGCCAGTCCGCACTTTCAAGCTAGCCGTCTTACTATGGGCATAGAATAGGTATTATTTTTTTCTTATGCTTTGGGTGCTTCACTTATTTTTTTGCAAGATTCCGTCCGCCTTTTTTATTAATCCATGTCTCCACAATTCATCCTCATAATCACCGAGCTGTCCGTAACTCAGTTTATTTAGAGTTGAGTATGTATTATTCTTTCATACATCTCTGTCAGCCGTCATCTCAGTGTTCACATTCTTTCTAATCATACCATCTTCCACACAATTCATTCTTTCGTAAACACTTAAATCACAGTTCAGTGCACTGAGCCCAAAACGTTATTTCACCGCCAACCATTAAACACTTCTTGCTAAAACACTATCCTGCAATTAGCAACAAAATTAACAAAATAATGCCCATAGTAGCAAAGGGAGCTAAAATTATAGTGGAGATAGCATTACGACCTGTTAATGCTATAACAGCTGGAATACTCCAGCTGAATGCCTCGCAAGCTGTTTAGTATTATTTTTAAAGGACCGTAATAGCGAAGTTGTAAAGTTTCAGAAAGCTCACTCCTGAATATAAGGATACTGGCAAGTTTTTGCTCTAGAGTCGATACAAACATCTTCTTTCATCTAACTTTCACTTGTGACTTCGGTTTTTTCGGTTCTTTCCGATCGGTTTATTTTCTTAAATCATCATTTCAGCTGAAATACGTCCACTGCTGGACATAGGCTTCCCCCAATGGGGTGGATATGCCATAATCGCAACGCTTGGCAGGCGGGTTGGCAATCGCAGTTGGTTGGTTAAATACTCAGAGAACGCTGCTGCTCATCCTCTGGTGAATCCCTTAGTCGCCTTTTACGACACCCATGAGAAGATATAAGGTAGTGCAAGTGCAATTCTTTACGTCCGGCACCATATGGAACTTTTTTTAAGTAAAGTGATTTGACCTCTGTGGTCTAGTGGTCCGAGTGTCAGACTGCTCATCACGAGGTCGTGGGTTCGATTCCCACAGGACACAAATATTTGTGTGATGATCATAAGTGTTTGTGTTTGTCTGGGTGTTTCCTATGTATTATAAGTATGTATTTACAAAAAAAAAACTTAATAAGTATTATATAATGGATATAATACTTATTAAGTTTTTTTTTTGTAAATACATACTTATAATAGTATCCATAGTACAAGCTCTGCTTGGTTTGGGACTAGATGGTGCTGTGTAAAATGTCCCAAAAATATTTATTTATTTATTTATTTAATATTATGATAAATCCTTTTTTTGTTTCTCCACGAGTTTTCAGAACTTCTGGACATATATTTTTGTATGACAATGTATTTACTTAATCTTTTAAGTCTTGTTAACGCTTTTCAATTAAGTTACTTTTGTTTTAATCAGAGCAGATTTATTTGAAGCATGTATTTTTAATTACGTTTAGAGGAGATTTTATTTCTGATATAAAAAATCACACAATGCCTGGGAATATTTGGTTCATACACGTGTAAAATGAATATTTACTGCCTCGTTGTCTGGTGGTCGCAAGCGCGACTACTAAGCGTGAGGTCCTGCAGGATTCCCGAGTTGAGCAAAAAGGGTTATTGGGATTTTTCTGATAAAAAAAAATCTCAGTAGCAACCTGTAATCAATTTGGCGGTACTTCCCCCCCCAGTGCCTAGGAGAACATGTAAAGCAGTCGGTCCTGCGCCTGATCTCTCTCCGGTCGTGTCGGATTGCTGTCCCATCGGATTGTGAGAGTGAGGGAATAGAGAGTGCACCTGTGTTTGCGACACAATTCTGCATTATAATACCTATGTCCCACATTAATGGCTAGTGTCCGTTGAGATTGGCGGTTAACTGAAATTCGGAAAAATTTGGTATGTATAGACATACTTGATAATATATGGACTTTTGGATTGTTGCCGAATTAATTCCACCTTGTTATGAAATCGGGTTTAATAATAGGTTTTGCAGTTTAACGATTAACCGGTTAACGGTTTAAACAAGGGTGTAAACCTGGTCTAAGCTTTTGTAATAAGGGAGATTTTTTTTTTTTTTTTTTTTTTTCTCTTTATTTAAGGAATTTTTATACATTATGTATATGCCAATTCCATCATAAGGGAGATTGAATTCAGCTCTTGCTCTTGACATCATTACATAGAGAACTCACGGTATAGGGCTTCGGTGGATTCAAGTCCTCGTATCATTTAAATCCAACCCTTATTTCCAAAGAAAATTACTGCTATTCACAATCACTCTCGCACTTCATCCAACACACAAGATCACTAAAACACACTCATACAAACCCACACACAAACTCATAAACAGACATTCAAATAAATCGCGACTCGACACCGCGGGTGTGCAAATAAATGCAATTAGAATTCACTTGCGCCACGTGAGAAATATCTTTGAAGATGTGGTGCGGGTCAAGTTAGAAAAGACGACGGAGAATGTAACTAACAAACTATACACCAATTTCGTATTTGATTTAATGTGATATGCTGAGGGGCTTGTGGCTAAGTAGTAACCGCGCGGATTGTATCATCTGCCAGGTACATTCGCCTCGTTCAGCCCGTGGATGAGTGACCATTTCGTTGCACATCGAGACCCCTCCGTACCTCGGAGACCACGTTAAGCTGTGGCTTTTGGGCTTCTAAGTACACGGGTACGTAACGACTGCCATAGATATTCGAATAGCAACCGGGACCGACAGCTCAACGTGCTCCCCAAGGCACGGCTACTGACAATGCTAGTCAATAATAATTGCGCATGTTATGCCCAATTAGGTAGCTAGGGCTCCAGGCAGTCATGTCTGCGTTACTCAATTACATGTGTTTACGGTTCATCGGCGGTTTAGCCTGCAGCGAATTGCATGCAATGAAAACTGCTAGGTAGAGAGCGCCATAGACAATGCAAAATGGCGGTTAAGCTTATCAGATAAGTCTCTGCGTGACGGAGGGCGGGCCAAATGTTGCCATAATCGCAAAAATACAACCGCAAATAGCAAAAGTACCTGTTTTTAACGAAAAGTATAATAAATTCATCAAGCCTATCGCAGTCCACTGCTGGACATAGGCATCTCCCAAGTTGCGCCACAACACTCAGTCCTCTGCCTTTTACATCTAGTCCCCCCCAGCTACCTTCTTCAGGTCACCGGTCCACCTGGTGGAGGGCACCCTACGCTGCGTTTGCCGAATCGCGGTCTCCACTTAAGGACTCGTCTGCTCCAGCGGCCGTAGGTCCTTCGATAGACATGACCAGCCTTCATGCCTCGTACAGCAATACTGTGGAACCAACTTCCGTCAGCGGTTTCCCGAACAAACTCGACATGGGAGCCTTCAAGAAAAGAGCATACGTCTTTTTAAAAGGTCGGCGACGCATCGGTGACTCCCCTGGTGTTGCGGATGTCCATGGGCGGCGGAGATTGCTTACCATCAGGTGACGCGCATGCTCGTTTGCCCTCCTATGTTTAAAAAAACCGGCCATGTGCGAGTCGGACTCGCGCAGGAAGGGTTCCGTACCTCTCAACGACCTGATACCCCATAAAAACTGATTTAATTTACGAGAGCTTATCAAAAGACATCAACGCACAGTGCGCGAAATATAAATTTTTGCATGTCTTTCTTACGATTTGTTATTACATTTGTGTTGTTCCAGGTCGTAGTGATCGTGCATGTTAAGATTTGTATCTAATCATAGTGGGGAACACACACACACAGACACACTGTCATCATCCTCCGCGCCTTTTTCCCAATTAAATTGGGGTCGGCTTCCAGTCTAGCCAGATGTGGCTGAACGTCAGTATTTTACACAGAGCGACTGCCATCAGACCCCCGCAACCCAGTTACTGGGTAATACTGACATTCGGAGGTTAGACCAGTTGTCAGACTTTCAGGCTTCTGACTACCCGTAACGACTGCCATAGATATTCGTATGACAACCCGGACCGACTGCTTAACGTGCTCTCCGAGGCACGGAGGGGTCTCGATGTGTAACGATACGGTCACCCATCCACATACTGACCACGGAAAGTGCAGCTTAACCTTGCAGATCGTACAATCCACGCAGTCGTTGCATTGCTACGAGCCCTTTACACACACACACTGTAACTGTACTAATTTCTCATGGAATTGTAAAGTATTATGTATAAGTATTGTAGTATTAGGTTGTTGTGTGCGTCAAATGGAGCGGAAGAATAAAATATTTTTCTTTCTTTCTAACCAAATATCCCTTCTTAAGGGGTTTCTGATTAAACCACGGTTAGTTTCACTACAATTCTGTAGAACAAGATTTTAGATAAACGATGTACTCAGTGAGTAATTATTCTTTAACTGATAGGGACGCCACTAAGCTGTAGGGAGCCCTTTAGATATTTTTATCTATCATTCGTTTAATAGCCTCGTAGTATTTCGCAGCAACCTTAAATATCCGACTTTCTTCGCAAAATACGACTATAATTACGGACCAAAGCCCTTGTATCCCGCTAAAAATACTACCCTCTTACAAAGGCTAGCCATTACAAAGATCATTGGCCTCAAAACCCTGTCTCCTAGTTATCTTTGACTCGATCTAACAAACCATGGGAGCTTCAGAAGCAATGAGGCGTCTCTCATAGCCTAGCAGCTTAACATAATGGGCCATAAAAAAGGTTAAAGGCCGTTCACGAATTGGCGACTAAGACCAGCATTTAAGTGCTTGTTATTAAGATGAAATGTATTATGGTATTTATAGATGGATGGATGTGGGTGGATTTGATGCAAAGAGACAGGAGAATCCAATGAACCCATTTTTTTTTTCAATTCACCCTCAGCTCACGTAGACACTGTTTTCGAGCTGTTTTGATGTTATTAGCGTTGCTAGACTTCCCGTATATCTCGGTACGTCCCGTATATCCCGAAACGTCCCGTATATCCCGAGACGTCCCGTATTTTAGGTAATTTTCAATGTCCCGCCGAGACAGGCTCTGTCCCGTACTTCAAATGAGGATTGGAAGAAATGTATTCCGTATAACTATGATTATAAACCGTATAAGTATTAGTATAATGCTAAAACTGTATTGATTTTTAAAATATGTAAAATAAAATAAAAACATGTTAAAATATAAACGTTCACCATTTAAATGATAACACATAAAATTCGAATGTCATACTTAGGTACATATTGTGTTTTTCTTTTTTCCCGGGAAAAAACGGAAACCCCGTATTTTTTGCCAAATTGAGCATATTTTTATCCCTTCCAGACTCGAAAAAAAACTGGCAACTCTATATAATATGGTGATACTGCTAAAAATATATTGAGGGAACAGTTAGGTGCTGCAGATTATCAACTATTACAATCATTAAATCCTTAATTATATAGTAGAAAAAACAATCCTTTAAAAAGTTAAAAGACACCGTGGTGGTTTTAGTCGGTAAGAGTCCGACACTGGCTCCGCCGTACCCGGGCGGAGTGCGTCTATGAGACAAAAAAAAGACGTAAAACTTCTTCCTCTACCGTGTCGACATGAGCTACATAATGATAATAGCTCATGCCGTGGTAAAAAGATTAGCCAGTCAGCAGGTTGGTAGCGGGGCGTAAAACTTACAACACTCCTCGTTTTTCGATGTCGGGGATTAAAAGAAAATGTTTTTCTTTGCGCCAGCAAGGTGACGCACAATATAACCAAAAATAACAAAATTAAAATAATAGGAAGATTATAAAAAAACTTAAAATTATATTATACACATTAAAAAACCCGCGGAATACATAACCTCCTCCTTTTTTTGAAGTCTTGCTTTCAAGTTAGCATTCAGGCTTAGAGAAAATCCACCGAGTCATAATAACCAATGTGTATGGAAAAGCCATTAAAACAGCACTAGAGAAAGCCGTTTTAGAGGGATCTAACGACGCACTATAGGTTCGACCTCGCGTTTCAAGTATTCGCTACAGTTCTGGAAATATCATCACTAGCTAGGCTAGTTTTAACAATATCCAATATTTGGTTTGAGCGGCTAAGTAAGTATCCAATAAACCTTAACAGATTTTCGAACAGATCAACGCACTCTTGGGCTTACAATTTTATTATTTATTATTTATTTATTTATTTATAGTTAATTAACACGGTACAAAAACCAATTACATTAATTAACATAGAGACGATACACAATATAATGATGATAATACAATTTACATATATGACAAATTTTAACATGGAACAGTGGACACCCTCGCATACATTCTCTCACAGAACATCAGACATACTAGCAAAATTTTATTCCATCCGTCCGCAAACACATCACATTCAGGGTTAGCAACCAGGTGGGCGTTGAGCGCTTTTAGGGTACGGCACACTGGGGACTCTGCCCTGGAGACAGTTCGGCATGACGGCTGGGCGAACAATTCGTGTCGGTGGCTCTGACGGTGTCTGAGGTATCTGTCGGGAACATATAGTCGACAGAATAGGTCATGAAACTCAGGACAGTCAATTCGTCCGTGAAGGGTTTTACAGGCTACCGTGAGCTGATCAAGGCCTCTTCTCACCTCCAATGAATTGAAACCTAACATTCCTAAGAGGTAATTAGTAGGGTACATGTACGGATAGAAATGATAAAGCCTTTTACCAGGCCCCTCAGAAAGTATTGCGAAAAAAAGTTTTTATATATGGGAGACTGGCCAGTTATAATGTTTTTCGAAAATATGATTATTTATAAGTTAAAATAAGTAAGTTCCAATTTCAAAATTTCCCTCCACATTTTTTGCGAGTTAATTCAAAGTATTGTGTCTCACTGAAATATGGATCTGCGCCGGGAACATTTTAGAGCTATGATTTTATACGATTTCAAGTGTCGCCTGAAACCGGATGAATCGTACGATAGACTTCAAATGGCATTCATGGATGAAGGCCCTTCCAAGGCAACCGTGTATCGTTGGTATAACGAATTCAAGCGCGGTCGACCAACTTTGGGGGATGACGAAAGAAGCGGTCGCCCTTTGACGGCTGTTACCGAAGAAAACGTGCTAGCAGTGAAAAATTTAATCCAAGACAATAGGCGAATTACATATCAGGAGATTCAACACATATTGAAGATTGGATCGGGAAGCGTTCACGAGATTCTACACAGCCATCTTCGCGTGAGGAGGATAGTATCACGCTGGGTGCCGCACAACCTCACCGATGCTCAGAAGCAGGCCCGGGTGGAATGGTGCCGTGATATGCTTAACAAATTTGAAGCAGGCTCATCTCGGCGTGTTTACGACATCGTTACAGGTGATGAGTCATGGATTTATCAATACGACCCAGAAACCAAGCGCCAGTCGACTGTTTGGGTGTTTCAAAATGAGCCAACGCCTACCAAAGTGAAGCGATCTAGAAGCGGGGGTAAGATTTTGATCGCTAGCTTTTTTAATTTGACTGGCCACTTGGTATCAATTCCCTTACGGGATCAAAGAAGCATTAATGCCGAATGGTATACTACCAAATGTTTGCCAGAAGTTTTCTCTGTTATAAGCAACAAGCGACCAAACACAGGGCTCCGCGGGCTACTGCTCCACCACGACAATGCACCTGCGCACACCGCACTCAAAACGAGGGACTTCCTGGACAGCACGCCAGTCAAACTCCTGGGTCACCCTCCTTACAGCCCTGATCTAGCACCGTGTGACTTCTTTTTATTCCCAAAAATAAAAAATCAGCTCAAAGGGATACAATTTTCGTCGCCGGAAGATGCGCTGGCTGCGTTCGAGCAGGCTGTAAACGAGGTGTCTGCGGCGGACTGGAAAAAGTGTTTTGAAAACTGGTTTAGGCGCATGAATCTTTGTATAGAGGCTGGTGGAAAGTACTTTGAAATGATTTGATAAAAATATATGTACGAATAGAACAATTTTTTTTAGTTTCGCAAAACTTTCTGAGTGTCCATATAAAAACCTTAGAAAAGTTTTTTGTACCTTACCTTATTATAATTTTTCCAACTGTTTTTATTTTTTTACCACGTTTTTATCTTTCTGGATCAGGTGATCCTTAGAGCAAAACGTCCTTCGTAGCAGGTGGTCCACAAATTATAATGTCCTCTTGTGCCTGATGGATGGTGTCCCAAACGCTGCCCAACCGAGTCGAATTCAATCGTCGAATCATCAGACATCTTTCTCGAAGTTGGACCTACCTAACCGGACATGGACAGTTTGTCCTAGGTATAAATAATCGTCTACAACTTCGAGTGTAGATTCTCCGATGTTTACACTTACGCATACTTTCATAGTTTTCTTCGACTTTCATTCTTATGTCAGTAGGTCCTTCTCGTATTCGCCGGGGGCGCTACCTACTGTTTTATGAATGAAAGTAGGCGTAAGTGTCAAACTCGTACCCAGCCCTCTGCCAACCCACGCCCAGCAGAGGGATAGCAATGAGCTGGTTATGTTACGAATGTTATGTATTACTATTTTAAAGATTAATAGTACATCACTCTCGAGGCAATTGACGGCCGAGTAATATTGGAAGTACGAGGCGAAGCCGAGTACTACCGAAGTGATTTTAAAACTAAACGAGGCCGTTAGTTACAATTTCGGCCGAGACTTGTATAGTACTTTTCTCTCATTTACGAGGAAACAATACACAAATTAATTCAACAGTTGTTCAATAGTATCTAATTTTCATTCGCGCCAATTTGTCGACACGCGGTTCTTGTTCTATTTTCAAAATTAAAAAAAAAAAATTACATTCAGCCTTTATAATGATGAACATTTTGTACCTATAAACACTTAATTTATGTAAGTGTGTACTTAAAAACCTCTGTAGCATAATTTAAAAAATAACAACTGTCCAGCAATTTCTATTATTGTCGTGTTGGATATTACTGGCCTGTTATTTCGTTGCTTACGAAAAGGAGCCGATTGATGTATTCTTTTTTTGAATAATGATGCAATTTCCGATCAAGTGGGAGAAAAAGCATATTAAAATAATAATATCAGTAATATCACTCAGGTTTCATAGATTATAGATTCTTGACACTGGATCTAGCCGACTTTTATGTATAAAAATGCTATTAAGAATTTTATTGCGGCTGAGAGCTTATTTTATGTTTTATTGACACTATCAAGTTTTATGGTATAATAATATATCTAAATAGTATTTCAAATATTTATACGTGTTACTGAAATAACTCAAAACCTGAAACTAATATGTTCAGAATCGAGAGTAAAATGGTTAACCTACTTTTTGATTTAGGTTATATAAATCCAACAAAAAAATGTATCATGCCCAATCTAGGAGTTTATGTTTCCTGATAAGTATAACCTGGTGGTCTTCAAGGCTCGAGTGAATAGGTTTTTGCTGGGCAAGCGTGAACCATCGTCAACCGCACCATCGCTTAACATCAGGAGAGGTGGCTGTCAAACGCATGCCCATCTATACTATAATCTATACTCTACGCTAATATTATGAAGAGAAAAATTGGTTTGTTTGTTTGTAATCGATTAACTCTTAAACGACTGAACCGATTTTAGTAAATTCGTTCACCATTAGAAAGCTACATTATCCAGAAGTAACATAAGCTATAATGGATGACTCGAAAAACATATCCGGAAACCCTGTATTCTTTTGTACGCTATTAAGTATTCTGGAAGGTCACCGTGGTCGTATCTCTACTTTAAATTTAGTTTTTCTCTTAAAAAATACAAATATAATTTAATTTTACAATGCCGAAAGCAAAAAACTTTAATGAACATTGTTGGGGATTTCATCTAGTGATTAATCATGCACAACAGAATATGGGGTTACCGGCTTAACATAAATGTTTTCCGGGACATCCAGTATTTTATTTCAGTACGCGGGCGAAGCCGCGGGCATAGCTAGTTAGTTGTATAAAAAACACCCATTGCTATTAACATAACATAATATCACGCCTGTATTTCCCCGAAGGGGTAGGCAGAGGTGTATAGTACACCCACATTTCGCCAGTTATGTTATGGTCCCATGTAATAGGGGGTGAGCCTATTGCCATTGACCGGGCACAAATCCAGACTCCGGGCTGCTACTTAGAATTTCCTAATGAAAAAACCCAATAACACTTTGCCCTACCCGGGAATCGAACCCAGGACCCCACGCTCAGCAGTCGCGCATGCAACCACTAGACCAACGAGGCAGTCATTGTTTGGCCCATTGCTATTGCTTGTCGTAATTTTTGTAGAAATTATTTTTCTTTTGAAAATTTATTTATGCATGAGGGACGCACGAAATCGAAGAGGCTGGCAAAAACGAAAAGAGGCCTATACCCAGTAGTGGATGATACCGGGCTAGGATGATGATGATGAAATTAATTTTTCACCTGCACTTGCACCTCACATCAAAAAACGTCTCCTTGTGAAGCTGTAACCGCGAAAACCGACAGAAACCAACATAGCTTTGACGCTTCATTTAAATGTATATGTATCTGGCCTTTTACATTCTACATGTTTTTTGTACTTGTACGTTCTGTCGTCAAAATAACAATAAAGCTGATATCACAGTAAAGAAAGTGGAATAGTTTGTTAATTTGCTAAGAGATGAGATTGATATAGGTAGATAGTAGCTTAGAATAAGAATAATTTATTTCGAAAAAAATACGGGTCCAAACAGATAGATAAAGAGTTACAGTTAGTTTCCACATATTTTGCCATAAGTGGCACGCAAAAAATTTATAACAATAATAATTAAAATCAGATTAACATAACGTAACCAGCCCATTACTGTCCCACTGCTGGGCACGGGCCTCTTCGCTTTATGAGAAGGCTAATGCTTTAAACAAATCCAAAAAAAAAAAAAAACAGATTAGTTTGGCATAAAAGAGTATACAAGGCGCCACTTGTCATACACTAATTCTGGCCAGTCCTCATAGTTACGATTTAACTGATATATTTTTATGCATATTTTTGCATGATAAAACACAAAGTGACGCAATATAAATGAATGAATTCTATTCTGAATGTTCAAAGGATTGTGAGCCTTCTTTAAAGTAAAGAGGTCTATACGATTTGAGACAAGGTTCTTAGTGTACCGTATGTGCGTTATTGTTTAACCTTATCTCTGTAGATATAAGAAAATGTTCTTAGGAGGCTATAGTTTTTGAGATTCGATCTTGAATAGTTTTTGAAGATACAAACTTCTATAGTTTTTGAAGATACAAACTTGTATGGTTTTAGAAGATTTAACCTTTTATATTTTTTGGAAATTAGATTAAAAACTCTTAAAAAATTTCGACCTTAAAAATCTCCTAAATATTATTTGTCAATCGATCCCATGTCTTTTAAAGATCAAGACACTTTCGAACCTACTAAATTACTGCGGTAAAAATTACAGAAATTGCAAAAAAAAACTCATTACGTTTCGAAACATAATATTTTCATCATCATTCATCATCATTTCAGCCGAAAGACGTCCACTGCTGGACATAGGCCTCCCCAAAGCATCGCCACAATGACCAGTCCTGCGCTTTCCGCATCCAGCGGATTCCCGCGACCTTCACCAGGTCGTCGGTCCACCTTAATAATATTTTATACGCCAATAATTGTACGCATATACCTAGTTTATATTAATCATGTTTTTTTATGTCGTGTATGAAAGAGGATTTGTATTGTATTGTATTTTATATCCAGACAAAGCACCGATAGGACGAACACCGATATTTTAACCAACCTACCTATGCGCATATTTAACTAACTAATAATAGCTACAAATATTTAGTCAGTCAGCCAAACTGTGGTAAAATATAAATAATACCAATACAGTGTGTGTATAATACAAAATATTCTGCCTCATGCCAATCATGCCGATACTGTCTGTTTTCCTTTCAAGCTTTGATTGGCTCTGAAAATTAGTTCCAATATCAACTCTTGAATATCTATCGCTGAATGGACGTTCAATAGATTGCAACTTCAAACGACCATTGAGGAATGTTATCATAAATTCAGTATTGGCTGGTCGGGTTCATAACAGTTTAAATAGTACGGAGGATAAAAAAGCCCGAGTTTAAATGCCTGAATGTTTCAATAGCTTCTAAAGCAACCAGAAGTGATCATCAACTTTATGCATATAATGATTCGATTAAACGAACTTGAACGATTTTTGAAAAATTATCTCCCTCTCTTCCACTTTGATTCTGCATCGTATATCTCTGTTTATGATCCCAGGAAATGTTTCAAAACAAAACATTAGTCTCAACCATAGATATCTAAATAATATAAGGTAATAAACATTATCTTTCCTCATCCACATAGGTTGTACGTAATAATGTTATGTATTATGTTTTCTATTTTGATATTGTGTAAGTATACCTAAACTATGTTTATTATTTTTATACTATATTTATTTTACGTTATATATTAGTTTATGTATGAGTATATATATATGTAGGTATATTTATTAGTATTACTTGACACACTGTGTCTACATCTCTTTGCTTCAAATTTTCCTCTCGCTGGTCTGCTGGAAGAAATTTCTTATAGAAATAAGCTGTGCCTTTGTACTATTCATTTCTATGTATTTTGTTATTATTTCTAATGGCTAATGATCTGACTAGCAAGGTATAAAAACTCATGCGCTGCTGTTGTCTAAAAAATGTAATAGATGGCGTGAATTTAGAATTCTAATTCAATTATTTACCAAAAATTAAGTTTTTCAGTTTATTTAGATTAGTTTTTTGTATGTTTAATTTGTCTGTTTATTAGTTAAATTTAACACAAAATCCTTTGTATAATTATGTTGGAAAACGTTATTTGGTAAATAACACCAACATTTAAACTTATCTATTGCTTTTTCTAGTTATACTTATATTTTTAACGCATTTACGCGATTGAAGTGGTATCTAAAGATATAAATTGTAAAAAGATAAGTTCTGATTTCACCGAAAGACGTAAGTGTAAGTTAAATTCGACATACTAGTTATCAGTCACGATAGCATATCGTTGACAGTGTTAGACTTGTGAAATTAGAGTCACGGGTTCAAATCACTAGAGCGTCTGGACTTTTTGTGTTTATTTAAGCGGCCGTAACGCTTTTTCGTGACAAAAAAATCCTAATACCCCCCGTCTATATAGAAGTTTCACTTCAATAATAGAAATGCTATCTACTGTCTTACTACGGGAACGCATGTGGCAGGTTTTCCGCTATCAACACATATATACGCAATCACACCCACAATGTTTCTAGCATTCAATGCAAAATAAATCATAACATAACACAACATCACGCCTGTATTTCCCCGAAGGGGTAGGCAGAGGTGTAATAGTACGTCCACATTTCGCCAGTTATGTTATAGTCCCATGTAATAGGGGGCGAGCCTATTGCCAGTAACCGAGCACAAATCCAGACTCCAAAATAAATCAAGACAAAAAAAATCTGCTGCTAGATATGCTACAAAATACAATTTTAGTGACTCTGCGTCCAAAACAGCACTGATGATCAAGCAAACGGTTCACGCACTGGTGTCCTACGAGACACCTGTACGCGGCGACAAGTTCACGCGCCTTTTTCATTTCTATTAACTTTATTTAGATTTCTATGGACTCAACTCAGCCTATTGCAGTCAACTACTGGACATAGGCCACTCGGATCTCCTCCTTTCGCATCCAGTCCACCCCAGCTACCTTCTTCAGGCCATCAGTCCATCTGGCTGGGGGACACCTTATGTTGCTTTTGCCAATTTACGGCCTCCACTCAAGGACTCGCCTGCTCCAACGGCTATCAGTCCTTCGACAGACATAGGCAGCCCACTGCCATTTCAGCTCACTGAAGTGATACCCAATTTAATAATATAATAAGACGAACTACAATATTACGTTGTTCTTGCAAATAAATATATCGTTCATTCATATACTGATCCTTTATGCTATGATTTTGGTGACTCGGGTTCTTCTCCGGATAATCTCGATACCTTGTAGTAACTTCAAAAAAAAATGCTAGTTTACACATTGGGTAGGCCCACAGGAATAGATAGAATGGTTGTAATCATAATTTTACTTGCGATTCATGCGTGGCAACTTTTCGAACAAACTACGCCTCCCATATTGACATCATAATTTTTTTTTAAATTAACTTTGATCAAATTTACTTTACAGCTTTTATTTCTGCAGTTAGAAAAATCTAAATAATGCATTTTTGCGGGTTTTTGTTACAGTATTTACATAAAAAGTCATAAGGCGTACTGAGAAAGGCTTTTAAATGCACTGCACTATGGTGCAGAGTGTAGGCACGCGCACCCTGCCCACTTGGCCATTCTATCTATTTCTGTGGGTAGGCCCATCACAAGGTGGACTACGACCTGGTGAAGGTCGCAGGAATTCGCTGGATGCGGAAAGCGCAGGACCGGTCGTTGTGGCGATGCTTGGGGGAGGCCTATGTCCAGCAGTGGACGTCTTTCGGCTGAAATGATGATGATGACACGTTGTTTTTTTTAAATTGCTGTTTATTTAATAATAAATCTACCATCGCAGCTTTATTTCATCCATAACAGGAAGATTTTGATTGCTGTATGTTGCTTTCCATTAATTTCGTAGCGTTTCATAACATTATGAAAGTAATTTGACACGAATTTAAATTGCTTTTGGATTAATTAACTTTTTAATCATCGTAAAATTTCGCGTCATAATTAATTACTTTTACTTTAAAACATAGATGCGCTGCCTAATAATGTCGGATACGTGTACATTTTCATGATACGATACTTATTAGCTTTTTAAAGATTAATTTAAAATTTGACGACGTCTGTGGTCTAGTGGTTCGAGGGTCGGACTGCTGATCACGAGGTCGTGGGTTCGATTCCCACAGGACACAAATATTTGTTTGATGAACATAAGTGTTTGTGTTGGACTGGGTGTTTCTTATGTATTATAAGTATATATTTACCAAAAAAAAAGTATATAAGTATTATATCCACTGTATTGTACACATAGCATAAGCTTTGCTTAGTTTGGGACTAGATGGTGCTGTGTAAAAGTGCCCAAAAAATATTTATTATTTATTAAAACTGTAGGCCCCATAAGGGAATTCTTACTAATTTATCTTGATTACTCTTTTTTTTGACTGAGGAGCCACAGCTTAGGCATTTGATTTTTCTCTTAAATACTTTGTGACATGTTATTTATTAAATAAGATTTGCAAAGAACGTTCATGACGTACTTACAAGATATAAAAAATTTACAGAAAAGACTGGTTAAGTTTCTAGTAAGCAAAAAAGTTAAAGAAAAATGTAACAAAGACTACGATAAGTTATTCCCCATTTGTAAAATTTTACCAATAGATAAGAAAGTTAATTATTTGATCAGTTTAGAACACTACTACAGTGACGAGTATAAAGTAAAAGTTACAAATAAATATAATACAAGAAGAGTTACAGATAAAAAACTAGTTCAACCGAAGATGAAAAATTATTATGGAGACAGAATGTCAAAATTTTTAGTTCCAAAAATATTTAATAAAATAGACTTACTTAGGCAAAAGCCTAAAATAAGTAAAAGCCTGTTAAAATCAAAACTGAGGGATTTGCTTCTTGATGACGAGGAGACGTCACCATGCAGTGTAAAAAAAAAAAAAAAAAAAAAAAACCAATTTGAAAGCCAATCTCTTCTGTTATCGAGAAGTTAATCCACAGTAAACTATTTTATAATCATACAACTTATTTTGTTGCTAATTAAGTGTTGCATGTTTACGTAAGAGTAAGATAGTATACGTATGTATGAGCGCATCTCGCCGTTAAACTTGATAGTTTGGCGAGTTTTCTAGTTAAGTAAAACTAAAGAAATTGTACATGTGATTAAATAAAATAAAAAAAAATAAAAAAATAGTTTATTAGATATCTATAATCAACTTCATACAAAACTGTAAGTTCATTTTTGAAATACTTTCCAAGATCTGACAGTATGTGAGAAGTGAGGGACCACACATAAAGGGCTGTATTTTTCATGTATATGTTTACACATTTCAAGGATTTAAAAAAAAATGCATCTATTATGTTATATTGCATGGGTGCTCAAGTCGTTTATAATATAATTATAATCCGAAATCATTAATAAAAGCTATTTAACATTAAAAAAAGAACATTAAACATGAATAAAGCCATTTTGCATTAATAAAAGCCCACTTTACTTCGCTGTCATTATCTGAACAATTCCTCTGTATTATTTTACATTACAAGTGTTTTATAATCCCTATACAGTAAGTAATCAAATCAAAGTTACACCGGTAATTTGGCACGTGTAATAGAGTGGGCACTTGATACCGGCCGGTATCGACAGCTATATCGATTAAAATACTCGGTACTCGGCTAGTTCTATAATAATCGGATGAGTCCTCAGCTTACAGGAGGCTACTTAAATTAATCTAGTGGTTAGAGTAAATAAATGAGTGAAGTTATTTCCTATAAATTGTGTGGAGAAAATTATATTAGATTTTCCTTGTAGATCTACAAGTTCTGTTCTATGCTCTTATGATAAATAATAATAAATATTTTTGGGACATTTTTTTACACATCTAGTCCCATACTAAGCAGAGCTTGCGATATGGGTACTAAACAATGGATATAATACTTATATACTTTTATTTTTTTGTAAATACATACTTATTATACATAAGAAACAACCAGACCAACACAAACACTCATGTTCATCACACAAATATTTGTGTCCTGTGGAAATCAAACCCACGACCTCGTGATCAGCAGTCCGACACTTGAACCACTAGACCACAGAGGTCGTCATAATACACCTCATCATCATCATTATCATAATTTTAGCCGAAAAACGTCCACTGTTGGCATAAGCTTCCACCAAATTGGGGGAGATGCCATAATCGCCACGCTTGGCAGACGGTTTGGCGATCGCAGCTGGTTGAATAAATAATAATAATAAATAAATAATAAATATCTTTGGGACATTTTTACACAGCACCATCTAGTCCCAAACTAAGCAGAGCTTGTGGTATGGGTACTAGACAATGGATATAATACGTATATACTTTTTTTTTTTTTGTAAATACATACTTATAATACATAAGCAACACACCCAGACCAACACAAACACTTATGTTCATCACACAAATATTTGTGTCCAGTGGGAATCGAACCCACGACCTCGTTATCAGCAGTCCGACACTCGAACCACTAGACCACAGAGGTCGTCATAATATACCTCATCATCATCATCATCATCATTTTAGCCGAAAGACGTCCACTGTTGGCATAGGCTTTCCCCAAAATGGGGGAGATGCCATAATCGCCACGCTTGGCAGACGGTTTTGCGATCGCAGCTGGTTGAATACATATTCAAAGAACGCTGCTGCCTATCCTCTAGTGAACCCCTTTGTCGCCATTTACGTCACCCACGAGAAGAGATGGGGTGGTGTTATTCTTTGTGTCCGGTACCACACGGAACCAATACACCTAATGCAATAAAAACTACATTTTCTAAAGTCGGTGAAAATGCTAATGTTCAATGGAAAATTGGAGTAATTTTGTAACACAACAACAAATAGTTCTCATTTTGACCACATCAGTATTCATTGTACGGTGCATAGTTGCCGTTGAGATGGATTAAAAAACATACGGAGCAATGAATACTGTTATCACAGACCAATAAGGCTTACTTGTCTGTGACTGTTATCAACATGATAGTGATCGCGATTGAGGTACACAATTACACAGCTTATTATTGTGATGAAATAAAATAATCCAGAATCCACAAACACGTTATGTTTCGGCCTGTTAAAAAAAATACTTTCTTTACAGATGATCCGGGGTAGCTCGAGCAGCCACCTCAATGTCATTGCGGACAAATTTAACTGTCCTATAGTAGATCAAATGTCTAATTTACATGTACTAACATAGTTATTAAGATTACTACTAACAAATATTATGGATGACTATCTGAAATAAAATGATTATATTATTATTATTACCGCAGATTTTTTTCTTTTGCTTGAAGTGAAAACAGTAGCATTCTCTTCTTTATGTTTGTCTTTCACATGAAAATAATTCTGGAAGCAAAATAAAAAATCTGACTAAAAACCACATTTCCGAGCTAATATAATATCGGGTAAAGGAAATGCATCAGCGGATTAATGGACTTTTTCCTTCAGATTATAACACGGCACGGAAGCACTTAGCTTTTTCTACATTGTTCCCAGAACAATCAGAGGTCTTTGTGGGTTCTTTCTAAATGTTAGTCATTTTAGTATTGTTTTCTCAGTGAATAAGTTCGAAGGAATGGTTTCTAGATGCTGTTTTTGTGGTAAAGAGGCTTTCGACTTCAGTAAGCGAAGAATGAAACATTTAATTTTTTTGGATTTGTACAGGGCCACGCTTTGGTTACGCAATAAGTATCATACATACATCAAACTGTAATCATAAAATATAGAAGTTTTTAAACTTTCGCGAATTTCACTCATATTGAACAATGTTTACGCGACGTGTTTGTTTTTTTTTTGTTTATGAGTGCGCGACAAGTCCCGTAAACATAGTTCAATATCATAAAATATGTTTTTTTTCCTCTTTTTCTCCAACGCTAAGTTATAAGAACTAAGTTACAATACCTGAAAAGATCAATAAAATGTAGAATATGTATTTATGCACATTTATGATGTTTCATTTATAAGTCCGTACTCCTTACCTAATTTTATTGGTGCGTCTACATTGTTTTTTTATTTTATAGTGTAAGATGGCGAAACGAGCAAAAGGCCTACCTGATGCTAAGCGGTTATCTTTGCCCATAACAACTGCGATACCACCTAGGCTGTTGTCTAAATGATACCGCAAGTCGGTTCGCCAAACTTAGACATGAAGATGGAAAGTTTCATGTGATTGTAATGTAATAATTTATTACTGCATCACCCTAAGGTTGTCTAGAAGAGAACGCCTATGGCGTTAAGACCGCTTTTGTACCCAGTTCTGCATAAAAAAAATCTAGTATTTAAAATAATAATTGTAAGATCGGTGGGGTAATTGTGTGATGCATTCACATTGACATTAGCTTTCATTTTGAAATGACAGCAATATTCATTGCGTGGTACATAACATAACATCACGCCTGTATTTCCCCAAAGGGGTAGGCAGAGGTGTAATAGTACACCCACATTTCGCCAGTTATGTTATAGTCCCATGTAATAGGGGGCGAGCCTTGACCGATATTGCCATTGACCGGGCACAAATCCAAACTCCGGGCTGCTACTGAGAATTTCCTAATGAAAAAAACCCAATAACACTTTGCCCGACCTGGGAATCGAACCCAGGACCCCACGCTCAGCATAGTTGCTGATAAGACGAATTGTCAAAACACATGGAGCAATGATCATTGAAATCCTATTGATTGCAATCGCGAGTGAGTTACGCAATTCGGCAGCTGATATACTATACCTATCGTTTAATTAACTAAACATCTAAAATTAATTAGCAAACAAGAATTGATCTTATGAAAATAGTTCTTTACATTACATTTGGATTTTGAAAATGTATTCAATCAAACCGATATTCATCAGAATACCGACAGCAACATCATGGTTACTAAACATGAATATTGCCAATATTTTTGATGGACAGGCAGACTGCAAGTTGATCTGTTGGCGTGAAACTAGAGTACGCAATCATTACGGTGCAAAACTAGGTACTGTCGTCAAAAAAGGCTTGAGAATAGAAGGAATTATCTAGATATAGAAAATTTATAACAATAGTAGAAGCGTAATTTGTACAATTCAATTTAATTTCGTCCGTGTGGTGCTGGACGTAAAGAATTGCACCACCCTCTTTCTTCTCATGGTAAAAGGCGACTAAGGGATTCACCAGAGGATGGGCAGCAGCGTTCTCTGAGTATTTAACCAACCAACTGCGATCGCCAACCCGCCTGCCAAGCGTGGCAATTATGGCATATCCTCGCCTTTGGGGGAGGCCTTTGTCCAGCAGTGGACGTCTTTCAGCTGAAATGATGATGATGATGATGACAATTTAATTTTATAATGTAATAGTCAATGTCAATATTAGTACTTTAATAACACTTGCAGGAAATGGTGGGGCTTTTGTTTTCAGAATAATACGTGGGACACTCAAAAAGTTTTGCGAAACTAAATAAAATTGTTCTATACGTACATATATTTTTATCAAATCTTTTCAAAGTACTTTTCACCAGCCTCTATACAAAGATTCATGCGCCTAAACCAGTTTTCAAAACACTTTTTCCAGTCCGCCGCAGACACCTCGTTTACAGCCTGCACGAACGCAGCCAGCGCATCTTCCGGCGACGAAAATTGTATCCCTTTGAGCTGATTTTTTATTTTTGGGAATAAAAAGAAGTCACACGGTGCTAGATCAGGGCTGTAAGGAGGGTGACCCAGGAGTTTGACTGGCGTGCTGTCCAGGAAGTCCCTCGTTTTGAGTGCGGTGTGCGCAGGTGCATTGTCGTGGTGGAGCAGTAGC
Source organism: Asteroscopus sphinx (assembly GCA_949699075.1). Lineage (NCBI taxonomy): Eukaryota > Metazoa > Arthropoda > Insecta > Lepidoptera > Noctuidae > Asteroscopus > Asteroscopus sphinx. The sequence continues at coordinate 3,724,228 of OX453006.1, forward strand.
CCGCGGAGCCCTGTGTTTGGTCGCTTGTTGCTTATAACAGAGAAAACTTCTGGCAAACATTTGGTAGTATACCATTCGGCATTAATGCTTCTTTGATCCCGTAAGGGAATTGATACCAAGTGGCCAGTCAAATTAAAAAAGCTAGCGATCAAAATCTTACCCCCGCTTCTAGATCGCTTCACTTTGGTAGGCGTTGGCTCATTTTGAAATACCCAAACAGTCGACTGGCGCTTGGTTTCTGGGTCGTATTGATAAATCCAGGACTCATCACCTATAACGATGTCGTAAACACGCCGAGACGAGCCTGCTTCAAATTTGTTAAGCATATCACGGCACCATTCCACCCGGGCCTGCTTCTGAGCATCGGTGAGGTTGTGCGGCACCCAGCGTGATACTATCCTCCTCACGCGAAGATGGCTGTGTAGAATCTCGTGAACGCTTCCCGATCCAATCTTCAATATGTGTTGAATCTCCTGATATGTAATTCGCCTATTGTCTTGGATAAAATTTTTCACTGCTAGCACGTTTTCTTCGGTAACAGCCGTCAAAGGGCGACCGCTTCTTTCGTCATCCCCCAAAGTTGGTCGACCGCGCTTGAATTCATTATACCAACGATACACGGTTGCCTTGGAAGGGCCTTCATCCATGAATGCCATTTGAAGTCTATCGTACGATTCATCCGGTTTCAGGCGACACTTGAAATCGTATAAAATCATAGCTCTAAAATGTTCCCGGCGCAGATCCATATTTCAGTGAGACACAATACTTTGAATTAACTCGCAAAAAATGTGGAGGGAAATTTTGAAATTGGAACTTACTTATTTTTACTTATAAATAATCATATTTTCGAAAAACATTATAACTGGCCAGTCTCCCATATATAAAAACTTTTTTTCGCAATACTTTCTGAGGGGCCTGGTATTTCAATTATTGATAGCCGCGGTCGTATTGCAGTTGTTAAGGGCAAAGATAAGCGCTTAATATCAGACAGGTAAATAATAATAATAATAATCATCATCTGTCATGATATGAATCACAAAATATGGAAATCGACAACGAAACAATATTAGAATGTTGACTCGCCCCAAGACCAGAGAACAAACGACACGCCCAAGACCCCCGAGCTCGTCGCTCAGCTCCGCCTCGCAGCCGCCGGAACCCGCCTTACCAGTGAGTGCAGTGACACCGGCCGCTGCAGCCGCGTCGAGCTCGAGCGACGAGTATTACTCCCCGCCGTCGTCACCGTCACCTGTACGTCGTCGGGGAGGAGTTCGGCCGCCAGCCAGCTTGGGACCTCGAGGCCGTCCGGCCCCGAACGGGGTCCTCGCTGCCGGTGGTAATGTGTCGCGCATGAGATGGACTCAGTCCATGAATGAAAATGTCATGCGCGCATATTATAGGGCTACAGAGGGGGGAACTAACCTCACTGCGTATCGTGGTAGGATGCTGACTCTGTTTCAGGAACTTGAACCAGTCATCAACGTCTCGGTGCAACGACTATCGGACCAGGTGCGGGTTATCCAACGCAACCATAGATTGGATGACGCCGCACTTGATAGGCTTCGCTTGGCAGTTCAGAACAGCCGTGTCACCTCCCTCCCGTCACAGACCGCGGTACAGTCACAAAACTCACAAGTTAATAATTTAATTCCACCGCGGTCCGATTGTGTTGATGGGCAAGAGGATGATGGGGCTGTTACTCTTACTAGCCAGTACAATGACCAACTGAGGAGTGCTTTGGAGCTTGCGATTCAGGAGTTTAGAACAACTGGACCCGAATTAAGGCCACGATTGCCACGTTTGCCCATGCATAGGAAAAATAGGGCACTGATGTGTGCCCTGGATTCGCTGCTTGATAGTTATTTTGAGAGCAGTGAAGATCTTGCCGATACGCACTCAATCCTGTACTGTGCAGCTGTTGCGGCCTGTCGTGTAGCAAATATCAAACTTATCAATAGCGAACAAGCTACACGACAAAGACCAGCCGTACCAGCCTGGCAGCGCAGGATTGAGCAGCGTATTGGGGGGACCAGGGCACTCATTGGTAAACTAATCTGCTTTAGGGAGGGCAATACTCGGCCAAGGGTGATGCGTTTTGTGAGGCGGGCATTTTCGGGGACTGATATCAGTCGTCCAGAATATATGTCCCGCGTCACAGAACGCATCGACTTCCTGAAGCAGAAAGTCTATGCATGGGCGAATCGTATTCGACGTTACAAATTACGTGCAGAACGGTATACCCTGAATCGCAAATTCCAAAGCGATGAAAGGTGGGTATATAGAGCTTGGGAGCGTCCTAACCAGTGTGTGAGTGATGGGAGCCTGCCCGATGATGAGGCTATGAATTCATTCTGGCGCAGCATCTGGTCGGTGCCTGTCACTCACACTGAAGGGGATTGGATGCGGGATATCGAGCAAGCGTGTGAACAAATATCAGAAATGGGGACAATTACCATCAGTCCCCAAGATGTAACCAGTGCAGCCCATCCATTACCTAACTGGAAATCACCAGGGCCGGATGGGTTGCACAACTTCTGGATAAAATGGTTGCGCAGTTCACATGCTCGCTTGGCGTCCCATTTCCAGTCTTCGTTAGAGTCTGGATCGCTCCCACAGTTCCTTACGACAGGAGTTACCCACCTGCTCCATAAATCAGGTAGTACCACGGAACCCAAGAATTATAGACCGATCACATGTTTGCCGACGGTCTATAAACTTCTTACGTCCATTTTGAGAGCTAAAATTACTGTTCATATTGAAAGTAATTCGATAATGTCTGCTTCTCAAAATGGATGTAGGAGAGGGTCCCGCGGCACTAAGGAGCTACTCCTTATTGATATGGCCGTCAGCCAACAGGTACGTCGCTCGCGAAAGAGTCTGTCGACATGCTGGATAGACTACAAGAAGGCCTTTGACTCTGTGCCACATACATGGCTCATGAGGGTGCTGGAACTGTACAAAATAAATACAGTGCTACGCACCTTCTTGTTGTAATGTATGGGGCAATGGAGAACGATCCTTCGATATCCAGGGTGCCGACAGATTCAGGGGAGCAGTGAACCGGTTAGGATCGAGCGGGGGATATTTCAGGGTGATAGTTTGAGTCCACTTTGGTTTTGTTTAGCCCTGAACCCTCTAAGCACATTACTAGAGGGATCGGGACTGGGCTATCTGTTGCGGAGAGGAGGTCAGGTAGTATCTCACCTCCTCTACATGGATGACCTGAAACTCTTTGCCCCCAACAAGTTACGACTGATGGATTTGCTGAAGGTAACAGAAACTTTCAGTAATTCCATCAGGATGGAATTTGGTGTGGACAAATGTGCGGTCATGCATGTGAGGAGAGGGGGGATTATGGAATCCGAGGGACTACAACTTTCGGATTCCATACACCTAAGGTCACTCTCCGCAAACGATACCTACAAATACCTGGGTATGTCGGAGGGGTTAGGCATCAGCCAGGCTGACATGAAACAATTGTTGCGGGAGCGCTTCTTCGGCCGCCTGAAGAAAGTACTGAAAAGTCTTCTTTCGGGAGGAAACAAGGTGCGCGCCTTCAACAGTTGGGTCATGCCGGTCTTGATGTACTCCTTCGGCATACTTAAGTGGACGCAAACAGAACTGGATGCCCTGGACAGGAGATTCCGGACTCTGCTTACCACAAATCAGATGCATCACCCACGATCATCAGTGATGAGACTGTACATCCCGCGGAAGTGTGGCGGTCGAGGCTTTTTAAATGCTAAGACCCTCCACAACCGTGAGGTGTGCAGTTTGAGGGAGTATTTTCTCCACGCTGACGTGGGTATGCACCGAGATGTGGTCGCAGTGGACAACGGTTTCACCCCGCTCTCCTTGGCTAAAGAGAACTGGCGTAAACCTGCAGTACTGAGTACTAAAGACCGCGAAGAAGTATGGCAAAGTAAGGAGCTACACGGGCGCTTCTACCGGGCCCTCCATGGGTCTGACGTAGATTCTCTAGCGTCCGTGTCTTGGCTACGGTTCGGTGACCTATTTGGAGAAACCGAAGGTTTTGTTTGTGCAATTATGGATGAAGTCATCATGACGAATAACTACCGGAAGTACATTGTAAGGGACGGGACGGTTGACATATGTCGGGCGTGTCACTCTCCTGGAGAGTCTCTCAGGCACATTATTTCCGGTTGTCCACGTCTCGCCAACGGTGACTTGCACAGACATAACCAAGTGGCCAAGATTATCCATCAGCAAATTGCTTTGCAATATAACCTTGTCGAGTCTGAGGTACCATACTACAAGTATGCGCCCGACCCAGTTCTTGAAAACGGTCATATCACGTTGTACTGGGATGGATCTATCATCACTGATAGGACTATTATGCACAATAAGCCTGATATAGTGGTGATAGATCGATTAGAGCGCCGCACAATGATTATTGATATCGCCGTCCCGCATGACGGGAATCTCGTGAAAGCTGAGACAGATAAGCAAATGAGATATCTGGACTTGGCACACGAGGTTGTCGACATGTGGGACGTGGATTCAGCAATCATTGTGCCGATAGTTGTTTCAGCCAATGGCTTAATAGCCAAGAGCCTCGACCATCACCTTCAGAGGCTTTCGTTAGGTGGCTGGGTCAAGGGCCAGATTCAGAAGGCGGTTCTCCTCGACACGGCACGTATTGTGAGGAGGTTCCTTTCACTGGGGCCCTGACCGCCGGTAGCTTGGACCTTGTTCCCGATGCCGGTGGCTTACTATTTTTTTATATTTTTAAATGTTTTTTCCTTTTTATACAAAAATATTTAAAAATGTAAATTTATATGTTATTTTATGAATAAAGGAAATAATAATAATAAATATCTTCGGGACATTTTTACACAGCACCATCTAGTCCCAAACTAAGCAGAGCTTGTGATATGGGTACTAGACAATGGATATAATACTTATATACTTTTTTTTTGTAAATACATACTTATAATACATAAGAAACACCCAGACCAACACAAACACTTAGGTCTATTCCAATCACTTTATATTTCATCCAAAATGAAGATAAATAGCAAGGAAATAGTAAATTAAATTATATACTTCTAACACGTAAGTGACGACGTCTGTGGTCTAGTAGTTCAAGTGTCGGACTGCTGATCACGAGGTCGTGGGTTCGATTCTCACAGGACACAAATACTTGTGTGATGAACATATGTGTTTGTGTTGGTCTGGGTGTTTCTTATGTATTATAAGTATGTAATTACAAAAAAAAAGTATGTAAGTATTATATCCATTGTCTAGTACCCATAGTACCAGCTCTGCTTAGTTTGGGGCTAGATGGTGCTATGTAAAGAAGGAAAATAAATAAATAAATGAAATACATATCTCGAACATCTTGACATTTCATTACGGAATCATTGAAAACCTTGCGGAGGACCCTCGTGAAATCATCAGGGCAGATAATAAGAAAATAAGAGGACCTATAAGGAAAATCTTATGATATCCTCTCCTAGCCTACTGATGCGTTTTGACAGCTAGTAGCACCAGTCCATTTGTTAGCTAAGATTATGGGTAAGATTATTACTATACGAGTATTTATTTTTTGTAAAATTCGGGCAGATTTTTTGTGCTTATATTTTCAGGGTTTTTGTTGGTCAAGTAAATTCTAAATGTTATGTTATGTTTACGTTTGTTTTGTTATGTTGATTTTTAAAAGCCTAATAGTATTTTGTGATCCGTATGGTAGTAATTTTAGTTTATCACGTGGGTGATTTGAACTTAACAGTTTTAAGTTTTTAAGTTAAAACCAAAGTTCAGGATTACTACAACACGTTGATCTGTATTCGTGCCATATTTAAGGAGGTAACTATACCACTGATACTGAACACGAATCAACAAAAAAAACAATTCCATTTTTTTTTAAATCTCAATACCATTTTGTAAACAAACAAATTCCCTTCGTGTGTCGCGTGCGATACAAAAACGATGCCTGTGAAACCACAAAAAAAAATGGCAGGTATTTCCACCCTTTGACAATGCCGCCGATGACTTATTTTCAGAGAAGTTTGGGATTTATTCTCAAACCCTCGCTATGTTTCTAAGTGAAGGGTATTAAGAAACCGTAGTATAATTTAAATATTTTTGGGTGACTAAGCACATTATTTATCATTTCCTCTAGAAATATGGCACGGTTACAGATCAACATCTTGTATACGCATGAGTATTAATGATCAAAATATCATAGTACATTAAAAATTCTAATTAAATAATTAGCTCTTGGTCCATTGTCATGTTTTAGAGCTTTCGTTTATGCTTTTAATTATAACTGACAGCTGCTGATGTGCATACGTGATAATTTTACAAACTTTAACTAACAAGACACGAGCAGTCCCTTATTACAGTGTAGTCATTAGACGTTCACTACCAAACGTCGGGCTCCCACATAGAAATCTAAATAATAAGGTAATAGAAAGGTTATCTACTGTCTCTTACTACGGGAACGCATGTCGCCGGTTTTCCGCTACCAACATGAATACGCAATCACGCCCACTATGTTTCTAGCATTCAATGCAAAATAAATTATACCTAAAAGAATCCGCTGCTAGATATACTGCAGAATACAATTTTAGTGACTCTGCGTCCAAAACAGCACTGATAATCAAGCAAACGATTCGCGTACTGGTGTCCTAAAAGACACTTGTACATGGCGACAAGTTCACGCGTCTTTGCCACTTCTATTACCTGATTTTTCTTGCCTTTTCTATTATTTTTCAGATTTCTATGGGCTCCCCATAGAACAGACGATCTTGTTTGATAATTTCATAATTGCAATGCTTGGCTGGTTAGGGGTTAATTAAAGTATCATGATTAATCAATTAACTTGAGGGGTTTGTGGTTTAGTAGTAACCGCGTATATCGCAAGATCTGTGAAGTTAAGGTATCTGATCACTAGCCGAGGTCAGTCCATGGATAGGTGAGCGTTTCATTGCCCCCAATCCCCCCCCCCCCCCCCCGCAATCTCGCCGTAGTCCCGCGTAGGATGGTGACATCCTATATATACTTCAAGAAAAGTTATTATAGAACAAAGTTTAACCGGATTAAATCGCGTATATTATTTAAATTGATCGATTATTTATTATTTTAATTGATTTGATTGATGATTTGATTTTTTTGATTGATTGTGTAGTGATCGCGAAAACCTAAGAATTTATTAAGTTATGCTCACTAATGTAACTGTGTTTTTTGTACCAGTAACTAGGCTTTATTCTTTCCTACCTTTCATTAAGCCATCATCATCATCATTTCAGCTGAAAAACATCCACTGATAGATATAGGCCTCCCCCAAGCATCGCGACCACGACTGGTCCTGCGCTTTCCACATCCAGCGGATTTCCACGACCTTCACCAGGTCTTTGGTCCACTTTTCGTTAAGTATGTATATTTTATTTGATATTTACATGAAATAATTGTTCATATTTTCTTTGCTATTGGTACCCGGTTTAACGTTCGATGAATTGAGGTTTCCTTGGTGGTTACAGAATTGAATTTAAAAATACATAATATATTATTATCTATATATATTTGAATGAATATCCGGAATGCTGATGTAATTATTACTATGCACATTTTGCGAAGTAGGTGCTGTGCATATTTTATTTCCGTAGTACTATAGCTGGGTTAAGTTTATTAATGTATGAAATATTATTTATTTTATACTTTTCCTAGGTATTTTATACAATACCGAATACGCAGCCGGTAATGTGTGTGTGAGTAGGGAAGGGGGAGACCACTCAGATCACACCGACTGCACGTGGTCAGACTTTGTCCTACACTTGAGTGTGTTCTTTAATTTGTGGAGCCAGAAGCTTGTGAAGTAAGCTGGTCGAGTGTGCGAGGGTAGCGAAGGGGTGACAAAACGAGTCTTCAGGCAGAGCAAACCAAGAAATACTCTTAGAATACATTTTCATCAATATTTGAAATTGCGGCAGGTCACGGGAACTACATGTGACTCCCAAATTTCCTTTAAACTGAAGGGGAAAATCTATAAAATCATTATATGACCTGCGGTCCTGTTTAGATAAAAATTTTGGGCTACGAAAGGAATTAATGAAAGGCAGGTACATGCAGCTGAGATGAGAATGTTAAGAGAAATGTGTGGTGTAACCAGAATGGATAGGATAAGGAATGAATATGTAAGAGGGTGTCTGAAAGAAGCGCCAGTGACAGAGAAGTGAAGTAGCAACAAACTATCATGGTATGAACATGTGATGAAGAGAAATGAGGAGCATGTTAAGAGCAAAGTTTTAAGTATGAATGTGGATGGCTATAAGAAAAGAGGCAGACCGAAGAAAACATGGATGGATTGTGTGAATGATGATATGAATAGAAAGAAAGTGAAAACGGAGATGACAGCTGATAGATATGTATGGAAGAAAAATACATGCTGCGCCGACTCCAAATAAATTGGGATAAGGGCAGGAATATAATGATACCTAAACGATTGTAAAAGCATTATTTCCACGTGCAACCCCCTAAATTTGTTTACCCCCTACGTATACGACCACATCAACAAGATTTGACTCATCAAATCAGACATACTATTCAAACCAGCTATTATTGAGGGGTCAGTAACCCTAAGTCATCGCCACAACAGTAATTTTGATATCAATCATATATTGGAATACTAATGACGCATTTGTTTGGGGTGATCAAAATAACCACGTATGGGGGAGCGTAATGATATACATAATACAGACATGGAAATTATATAACAATATATAATGAAAATGTATGTCCAAAATAATGGTTCGTTAAAACATGAAAGAGAATAAAATGGATTTGCCATCGCCATCATAAGAATTGTTTCACATTCATATTCATTTATTTTGCAAATTCAATTTACACGTCACTAAATTTATACACAATATCACTTCAAAATCAAAATCAAATGTTTTTTATTTCAAATAAACCTAATTACAGGCACTTTTGAAACGTCAGGCTCTAGTTGCACGGTTCCAACGGTTCCGGTTGTGGGTCCTATGGAGAAGAACCGGCAAGAAACTCAATGGATAAACTCTTTTTAAAATAGGTTAATGTTTATTACATCAAATTTATTCAAATAATGTGAGTATAATGTAGGTTAATGCCAGAAATAAACAAAAGTTTCAAAGTGAGAATATTGCCTTTAGAAATAAACGTAAAAAAGAGTTGCCATAGTATGTAGGAGCTGACCTGTCCCGACAGACGGCACCCGTTCACGAGCATGACGCGATCATCAGCCATCGCTTAACTCAACCATATTGAAGGTTGAATATCACATAGGTATTCAAAATAGTAATTCAATTCAACAATTCGCCTGCGCCAAGTGTGGTTATTATGGCATATCTCTTCCTTTAGGGGAGGCCTATGTTCAGCATTGGATGTCTTTCGGCTGAAATGATGATGATGTTGATGACTTATATTATAAATGTGAAACTTTGTGATGATGTTTGGTTGTTTGAATGTTTGTTAGTAAAATATATGACAGTTGTGGTAAACAACAAACAATTTCATATGAGATCCCTGCCCTTCAAACTAGGAAAAGACCTGTGTCTTGAAGGACAGTGTTCTTTGGTGGATTGACACATTTAGTTTATTCAATTAAGAAATATTCCGATGTTATTGTGTTTGCAAGTATGGGGGAGGGGGTGGGTATATACTTTTTATGCCGAGAAAATAAAAAAATCCCGAGGAATTCACGATACCAAACTGTGAAAAGCCGAAATACACGATGACGAAGCCGCGGACAAAGGCTAGTATTAAAGTAATTTGTGTTTGTAACCCATGTTACAGAAGTTATCTTAGAGACCCAAGGAACAGAAGAGAGTGAACCGCACAAAGTCACGCTTTTTTAAATGAAAGAAAAGAAAGTCCTCCGGGACAAAGTTACGGTACCACATAGTACGTATCAATATTGACCCACATTACCAAAGGCCACCGATGTTATTACAATCTTGAATATTTATCGGTATTAACTTTTCTGGGACGGTAATAAGCGACACGGTGTCAAGCCAATAAATTATAAAATCTGTTGTTGATGCACGCTCCGTGTGGTTTTGCAAAAGGTATGTAACCGTTTATTACTTTTAATATTTTATTCATTCATTATACAAGCTTCGCTCAATAGTACATTACTGTCGAGCCCTGAAATGAAGCAATTTACGGCCGAGTAATATTGGAAGTACGAGGCGAAGCCGAGTACTTCCCAAGTGATTTTAAAAGGACGAGGCGCAAGCCGAGTCCTTTTTAACTAAACGAGGCCGTTAATTGCTATTTCGGCCGAGACTTGCATAGTACTTTTCTCTCATTTGCGAGGAAACACAACACAAATTAGTTCAACAGTATCTCATTTTCATTCACGCCAATACGCACGCGCGCGGATCTTGTTCTATTTTCAAAGTGTTGAAAAAAAAATACGCATTCAGCCTGTATAATGATAAATATTTTGTACCTTAAAACACCTAATTTATGTAAGTGTGTACTTAAAAACCTCGGTAGCATAATTTAAAAAATAAAAAGTGTCCAGCAATTTCTATTATTGTCCAGTTGGATATTACCGGCCTGTTATTTCGTTGCGTACGGAAAAGAGCCGATTGTAGTATTCTTTTTTTTGAATAATGAATCAATTTCCGAGCAAGTGGGAGAAAACTATATTATTGTGTTATTTTTAATGCTGTACTGTAAGTATTTTGGTACCAATGTTTTGTAAAGAATAAAGTACCTATTCAGACTGTTACAATTAAAAGACATGCTATTTATACGAATTTTCAAATAAATTGTAACACATAGATATATAATCAAAGAAAACATATAATAATGATGCATTAAGAAATTTTTAAACGTCATTTTCTAAAAAATAAAATAGTAAATTATTTCGAATAAGCATTTACATGCATGCACTTTCAAAACGTTAAAAATGTTGGTAAACTCCATGGATATACTCTTTTCATGTATTAAATAGTACAATCACAGAAATAGATAGATAGAATCACAGATAATATAATACTAATAGAATGTTTGTAATCAATTTTACTTGCGATTCATGCGTGGCAACTTTCGGACAAACCACGCCTCCCATGTTGACGACATTAATTTTAAAAATTAACTTTAATCAAATTTACTTTACAACTTTTGTTTCTGAAGTTAGAAACAGCGCAATTAGGCATTTTGCAGGTTTCTGTTACAGTATATACAGAAACAAGTCAAGGCGTACTGAGAAATGTTTTGAAATACCCTGAACTATGGTGCAGAGTATTGGCACGCGAGCCCTGCCTACTTTTCCATTCTATCCATCTATTTCTGTGGGATATAATATATATATATATATATATAATTGTGTGAGAACAATGTAGGTTTATGAGTGAGACAAATTTACTGAAGTTAACTAGTTAATAATGAATGATATAATAATTCTCAAAATGACAGTCGTGTGGTTTGTCCCTATATGGCTTACTACCATCCTGTTATAGAGTACCTACTCGTATAGACGTAATTTTTATATGACATAAAAGTTGGGTAAGTTATGCTTTCAGTAAAGCGAGGTATATGTTACGGTAACTTCAAGATAAGTAGTATGGAGATAGTGTCGTATATTTGAATATACAGTAGAATAGTGCCGTTCGGTTTATTAGCTTCACAAGACACGAGAGTTTATTGCCTTGTATTCTATGAATTGCTTACTCTGACTGTACTTCCGATGAATGTTGCTTACAAAGTATTTTGCCTACAGAAATCGGCTTTCATGGAAAGTCTGGTGTTTTTTCCACTGATTTTTTCATAGATCTGTTCTATTATAATAGTAACTGATCACAATCAATTTTTTTTTCAGAAGGTAAAAAACGTAAGACGCGTATCAGAAATGCGTGCTCATATTTGAAGAGCTTATCAGGGAAGTCACTCAACGGTCAATGGAGAGAGCTATGCTCGGAGTGTCCCTGCGTGATTAAATCAGAAATTAGGAGATTCGCAGGAGAACGAAAGTAACCGACATAGTCCGAAGAATTGCCAAACTTAAGTGGCAGTGGGCGGCGCACATTGCTCGCAGAACGGATGGCCGATGGGGCAGTAAAGTTCTGGAGTGGCGACCGCGTACTGGAAGGCGTGGCATGCGTAGGCCACAAGGTGGATTGTTGACCTGGTGAAGGTCGCGGGAATCCGCTAGATGCGGAAGGCGCAGGACCGGTCGCTGTGGCGATGCTTGGGGGATGCTTATGTCCAGCAGTGGAAGCCTTACGGCTGAAATGATAATGATGATGATGATATAATTTTTCTACAATTGTCACTTTTTATGTAGGTAGATTTTTGGTACTCAACTACGAAATCTGATAATCATCTAGGCTGCTTGTAAAACCACTTAACGTTCAAAATTATACAAAATTACTTGTTCTTCTGAGTTTCACTAAAGGGAATTCCATTCTTGTGCTTAAACAAATGTGGTGTAAGGAAATTATCGAATGAATATTTAGTTGTGATAATAGGTGTACACAATGATATTTAAAAGTAGTTTTTCATATCATTGGGTTACACTAGAATCGTGAAGAAGAGTTTTATGTGTTTGGTTACAATCAAGGACCCCTGCTACATTCAGAAACAGGATGAACTTGACACAGATAATTTTTACATAATTTAAATTGAGATATACATGACATCTTCTCTTGTATTGATTTTGATTTAAAAGTTGGACAATCGTAAATTTTATGAATTCTATTGCATACTACACAAAGATAAACATGTCACAGATTATTACGAGCTTGTGAAGTAAACGCAAAAGAATTAGTATTTTGATAACGATTTGATTCATTATAAGGCTTATTATAATTTGATTGAGGTTGGGTAGTCGATTGCGAAGGGCGTATGTTAGATTGTGGCTTAGAATTATTGCTATTGTTGTTAACAAATTTATTACGGTTTAGTGCCTCTAAAATATCCGCGCGGTCGATCATGAATTTGTAAATTGTTCTAAGTTTGGGATGTCCTCTAACGCATTACGGTGTTCTTCGTATTTTAGTATAGTACGGTTATCTAATTTAGAGGCTAACATAAATATTATTAATAAGTCCTAGTGATCTGTAGGTTGGCCTAAGCTACTTAACGCTTTTACATTTTTAGTAACATGATCAACCAAGTAACGAAGAGACTTATCCGACTCACGAGTTAGCGGTTGTATATTAAAAAACATTACCCTCCTTTTGGGCTCCGCCGAAGTCGGGTAATAAGGTGTGATGGAGCAAGGGTGTTGACGCACGTTGCGTCCCACACAAGAGGCCTACCCATATTCCATGGCAATAACGACATGCCGTCGGGTCTCTTTCCATCGTCTCGTACCAAGCCGTTAGGTTCTAATACAGCTGGCACACCGGCGGTGGCAAGAGCACGACGAATAATGTCATTAATGCTGGCGTGCCTTGCTATGCGCCCCGCGCTCCTGCAACAGGGCAGGCCATGGTGTCCGAGGCCGTCAACAGGTTCGCCGCAGTGGCACCGATGTGGAGCAACACAAGGAGCGCCCAAGCGTAGGCATGAAGCCATTTTCCAGGTATTCACAGCATCGGTCAAGTACGGGACCTCAAAGTCAACCAGTGAAGAAGGTAATATTTTCCTGGTTAACTTATCAGTGCTGTAAACCGGGGACAGGAACGGTAAACTTACACTGATAATCTTGTAATTAATGTTGAACCTGCCTGTGGGTATATGTAACTTTGTATGTTATGCACCGAGATGATGTGTCTGTATACCACTGTTAAACCCGCGATGGTTTGTATGGTATACAAGATGTTGATCTGTAATCGTGCCATAATTCTAGAGCAAATTATAAATAATGTGCTTAGTCGTCTAAAAATACTTGAAAAATTCTACGATTATTTAGCACCCAAATTTTCAATCATAGCGAAGGTTCGAGAATAAATCCCGAACGACTCTGAAAATAAGTCATCGGTGGCATTGTCAAAGGGTGGAAATACCTGAAAATTGTTTCGGTAGTGTCTTACGCATTGTTTTTGTGTTGCACGCGACACACGGAGGCAATTTGTTTGTTTACAAATAGGCATTTAAAAATAAAATGGTATTGTTTTTTTTATTGATTCGTGTTCAGTATCAGTGGTTTAGTCACCTCCTAAAATATGGCATGAATACAGATCTACACGTTGTATACTTGTTATCACCATGTAACTTAAATTGATTTAATTAATAAACATAAAAAACCTACTCAAACACATGGCTTTATTAAATAGAAACTGTTATTATACAATTAATTTCCACAAATGTGTAATATAATCTATATTTAAATACTCTTTATGTTATAAAATTTGTACGCCTATCAAGGCAAAGCATAGTGATAATGGATTTTTTATAATCAACACCATGTCTTGTACAGTCGTGGAACGAAAAGGTTCATCACATTAGGGTCTACTTTTGCTTGTACTGGCAGAAACCATAATGACACGTACACACGCCAATCTCTCGGTCGCAGCTTGAAAATGTAGGTAACATGTGCTCGCGACACGCTGAAAGGAATGATTTTGAAAATTGACGAATCTTTTCGTTTCTCGATTTTACAATTGTACATCATATCTAACTATGTTTGACAAATAAATCATTTTGAATAAGAAATTGAAATCAGTTCAAAAGAATCACCGACTAATCGTAAACCACAGCAGCCGTATCAAACTGAACCTGTAATCAATTCAATACATAATTCATCTATTCAAATGGAGTAGTTGTTGTTATCACAATCAAAGTGCGCCTAGTACTAGCTAATGGATTTTAAAGCCTCATAATAAATTAACGTGCAGGCTTAATTAAAACATACGCCCGAACAGATCTGTGAGGTGTATCTGTTAAACACAGATTCGTGTAATTGGTCTGATGGTCAGAATCTACGAAATTAATAAAGGACAGTATTGTGGAAGAAAAGGGTCGTGCTACTGTATGCCACCTGATTTTTTTGTATCGCAAGAACACTTGCCATGATCTCCCGTGGCCAGTCACCGACTCCGACCTTAGTCGGTCGCTGCTGAGGAAATGCAACGTGTATCAGAAATGCGTGGTCATATTTTACGAGCTCATTCAGAGCATAGCATAGAACAACTTTTATTATGGAACCAACCCTGAAATCACGAAAAAAAATCAGCTGTTCCCTACTAAATCATCGATGGGGCTCGACAAAATGTAAGGATCAGCTGTTTTTTTTTTTGCGATTTCAGAGTTGGTCCCATAGTAAAAGTTGTTCGATAGCATTAACTAAAAAGCTCTTCAATTATGACCAGTGGGGTAATTGTGTAATGCATTCACATTGACATCAGCTTTCATTTTGAAATTACAGCAATATTCATTGCGTGGTACGTAGTTGTCAATATGACGGATTGTCATAACACACAGAGCAATGAACATTAAAATCCAGATGATTGCGATCGCGAACGAGTTACGCAATTCGGCAGCCGGACCACGCATTTCAAATACATGTTGTTTATGCAAATGGGGAATGCGAGACTCCTCTAATACAGTATGTAACAAAAACCCTGTTGTTCCTGTGAGCTACCTACGTTATCAGAATCGATATTCATACACATAAGGACACAACTCATTTGGAAAAACTCTCCAATAAAAATAATCAAATTTAATCAATGATTATATCACTTTCAATTTACAATTAATAGTGATTTAATATTTAATTTGATTATTTTTATTGATATAATCACGGAGAGAATGAGTTTTGAGTGATAAAATCATCACTTTCAATTTACCATTAATAATGATTTAATATTTAATTTGATTATTTTTATTGAAGAGTTTTTCTAATGAGTTGTGTCCTTACGTATGAATATCGATTCTGATAACGTAGCTCACAGGAACAACAGGGTTTTTGTTACATAATGTATATGAATGCGATTGCGGAAACCCCATTTAGACCATGGCCCATTTGCTCACTGTCCCTTATGCCCTTATACTATAAACTCTGTCTCTTATACTTGCATAAGAGACGATTTGAACGAAGCCACAAACAATGCCATAAAAGTGGTCAAATAGCACATGAATACAGTTTGAACTGAATGAGAACCAGTGCCCTGCAAGAAGAAGTAAAGGACTCTTGGAACTATAGAAATCTAAATAAAGGTAATAGAAATGGCAAAGGCGTGTAAACTTGTCGCCGCGTACACGTGTCTTGACACCAGGGCGTCTACTCCCGTTAGACGATATTCGATAAATCGTACGATTCATCGCACAATTTGCTACTCCGGTCAACCATCGTCCCCTTATCGCATGCGATGATCGTGTTTTGACGTTTGTTTTTCTCATCTCCGGTAAATTGTATACGACTATGAACCGTAGTCTATCTTAATTGTGCCTTTTTTATGTGCCTATCTTTATTATGTAAGTATCAGTCGGAACGAAAGTTCGTACTTCGTTTGTCGTTCGTAAAACGCGAGTAGACCTATACAGTGCGCGAACCGTTTGCTTGATCATCAGTGCTGTTTTGGACGCAGAGTCACTAAAATTGTATTTTGCAGCATATTTAGCAAGAGACTTTTTTAGGCTTAATTTATTTTGCATTGAATCCTGGAAACATGGTGGGCGTGATTGCGTATTTATTTGTTGGTAGCGGAAAACCGGCGACATGCGTTCCGGTAGTAAAAGACAGTAGATAACATTTCTATAACCTTATTTAGATTTCTACGCTTAGAACCAATCCAAAAAAATACGAAAGTTGTCAATCCTAAACAATATTTTTAACAACAGTGGCCCAAACACATTAAAACGCATTCATGTTAACTCGATCTATACAATCAAGAAAAAGAAAACTTATTGCCCTTATTGGTCTATAGGTCATTCAATGAGATTAAAGTGTATTTAACCACGTTTTTAATAAAGCGCTTTCCTTTCTTTCCTTTCTTATCTTCCTTTGAATTATATTTTTTGTAGAAACATTACCGTTTAAAATGTAAAATGTTTTTCATCGAAAAATAAATACTTAACGAGGGTAAATAAAACGCAATTATCTCGTTTGAAAACTAAGTTATGCATTTTAGCCTCTATTTTTTTCCTTTCATATCATGTTTTATTTATTTATCTATCTTTTTTTTTTTGGCTAAATTTCCTGTGGCTAAGCTATTAACTGGATTTGATTGATTTTTTGTATACGGTCAGATATCCCCCCTTAATTGGGGGAGGCCTATGTCCAGTAGTGGACGTCTTTCGGCTGAAATGATGATGATACGGTCAGAGGACGTGATACTTTGTACGTGGTTTTATTTAATCCCGTATTGTCATATCCACTTTGTATAATAATTATTATGCTAAATAACACACTACTTGAACATGTCAAACGAATGTATTGATTCAATTCACAGAACAAAGTTTGCAGTCAAATCTGAAGCCTCCTAACGTATTAACAGATTTATAGGGCTTAATTAAACTGAAGTGGAATGGATTGAGTTGTTAAATACAATTACTATCGATACATTATTGTTTAGGATTGATTGTATTGCCATGGGCTTATTAGTGATCATAATGAGGATAATAATTACGTTAACGCACTGAGCCCACTTAATTATGACACGTGAAATTTGTTGTTAGAAAACATTGGACGAATGTTTTCGAACAATTCGTGTGCGACTAATCAGTGCTTATTTATTTGTATTAATATGGTAGAATACAGTTCTTATAAAACATTGGTGTCACAATCATATTTTGCCATGTTTGGTGTGCAAATAGTTGGTACATAGAATATAATATGTATAATCGTTAGTGCGTCTGTTAGGGGTGCAACACACATATTCGGGCCGGCGTTGATCAGCGCAGCCGGGCAGCAAAATCAAATATACAACGTGTATCAGAAAAGCGTGGTCATATTTTAAAAGCTCGTTCAGGGAATGCTAACGAATATTTTTTTCTACGGGACAACCCTGAAATCGCGAAATGAAAATAAGCTGATCCATTTTGTCGAGCAACATCGATGATTTTAAGCGGTTTTTTTTGCAATTTCATGGTTGGTCCTACACTCAGTAAAAGTTGTTCATAATTATGAGAACAATGACCCCTTTTCGGGAAAGAAGCAATTAAAATTTCAGCATGTATAAATAAATAGTATAGATTGAAAACAATTTGATTAACCTGCCCATGAAAAATCACGTGCGTCAGGCTGGCCCGGCCCCGTGGCTTTAGGTCGCGAGATATGTATTATTTGAATGTACTCCTCTTCAGAAGCATTTGTACTTACTACATTTTCAATGTACCGCTCTAATAAAAAAAATTGAAGCATCAACAAGTTTAATGAAGTTTAATGTGAGCTCGCTACAATGAGGTATGGCGGGTCGCAGATGGCGCTATCGATCATTCGTTCGTCGGGCGTGACGCTCTCATCAATCACGCGCCTCTAATCACGCGCTGAGCTCGGGTTGAGACGCGGAGGAGGGTAGAATTAAGATTTTAGGTTGTATGCTTTCATTGATCTTTTTTTCATTTTTCAGCGTCATCCTTCGGAGGACTCTTGATATTGTTCTAGTCTTGCTATCGGATTTTTGCCTAGGTACACAGCTGAAAATAAAAAAGATTTATTACGATACACTCAGACAATTAATCAAATCAGCATATCGCAGTCCACTGCTGGACATATGCCTCTCTTAAATTGCGCCACAACACTCGGTCCTCTGCCTTCCACGTCCAGTCTCCCCTCTCCACATGGCCGGGGGGCGCCCTACGCTGCGTTTGCCCGTGTTTGCGTTTAGCGATCTCCACTCAAGGACTCGTCTGCTCCCAGCGGCCATCGGTCTTGAAGGAGGCCACAGAGCGAGATCGGGAGAGGGCTGATCCGGCTCGGAGAAGGCGGCACTGGGGAGGCAACCGCCCTGGCGCAAGGCCCAGATAGGGCGAAGGGCCGCATCCCCTGCCACCAGATCTGACAGGGGACCTTCGGGACCGTGGAGGCTAAGAGTGGTGGGACTCGAGGCGTCTATTAAGTGACCCTGGGGAGGACAACAGTACATGGTGGTCGCGTGCTACTGTGGGGGAAATAATTTTGTTTTCCCGGGACGTTCCAAAGGCATAGAAGCACTAGAAGGGAACCGGCGCGGTCCAATGGAGTTACTCTATTTTGTGCAGAGAATGGCCACCGTGTGCTTTTAGTCGGTAAGAGTCCCTCCGCCGTCCCCAGACGAAGGGTCATCATCATCATCATTTCAGTCGAAAGATATCCACTGCTGGACATAGGCCTCCCCCAAAATGGGGGGGAAATGCCATAATCGCCACGCTTAGCAGGCGGGTTGGCGATCGCAGTTGGTTTTATAAATAGATAGATAGATAGATAGAATATTCTTTATTGTACACCAATAACATTATTAAACTTAGGACTAACATGTAAAATAAGGGTAAATACTCAGAGAACGCTGCTGCCTATCCTCTGGTGAACCCCTTAGTCGCCTTTTACGACACCCACGAGAAGAGATGGAGTGGTCCTATATTCTTTGTGTCCAGCACCACACGGAACGACGACGGACGGAGGGTATCCATGAGGATAACTACCAAAAACAAAAAAAAGGTCAGTCCAATTTTCTGGGGTTTCGATACGACTGTACGCCGCCAAGTATGTTTCGGTCATCCCTGCGGATTTCTGCTGGATCCAGAGCTTGTCGGGGTATATGGTCTTGGTCTTTGCGCACAGTATGTCCGATCCAGTTCCAGTTGCGGTGACGTATGTGCAGTTTTATTATGATCTTTACGGCACAGTTTCCACAGACTAACCATAGGGTATAATTACTGGATTTCTTGTTGTATAATAAAACAAAGTTTAACCGGATTAAATCGCGTATATTATTTAAATTGGTTTCCCTGACGTTTCGAAAGCTTTGCAGCATTTCGTGGTCGCAGGTAGACTAAGATGACAAGCGTCTTTACAAATATTTCTAAAAAAATATTTTAATCTACCGTACAATATTATTAATTAAAATCGTTTCGATGCACGCAGTAATCACTCATAATATCATTATCTTTTACAGTGTTGCGTGCTGTTTGGGACTTGATTATTTTTAGGACTGGGTTCCAAACAAGTGGTAGCTGCCAACCATCTTCTCTATTAAATTTTTTTTTTTCTTCTCTATTTTTTTATTTTTTTATTATTGTTCTTGTTGTATGTTGATAAGTTTTACACTGTTGATTTTTCGCGTCACTGATGCTTAAGTTTGGACAAAACTTTAGTATAACTTTAACCGTCAGCTGAGAATTGCAGATGCAGATCAGATTGCAGATCTATTCAAATCTTTCTCCGAGTCTTTTGCCCAATTACGTTAGGGTCGGCTTCCAGTCTAACCAGATGCACCAGAACATCAGATTTTATACAAAGCGACTTCCATCAGACCCCCGCAACCCAGTGTTTATGCGTAATATGGACGCTGTAAGGTTAGACCAGGTTGTCAGACTTTTGGGCTTCTGACTACCCGTGACGACCACCCCTCTCTTCTATCATGTCGACATGAGCTACATAATGTTAATAGCTCATGCCGAGGGAAAAAGATTAGCTATTCAGCAGGTTAGAAGCGGGCTGACTACCCGTGCCCAGGGTGCGCCGGATGATCAATTAAATATCGTTACTCGTGGAGGCTCTTTTAATGCACCTCATACTACATACTATACCTGAAAAGGGGTCATTATACTCATCATAATGAACAATCTTATATATGGGACTAAACCTGATATCACCTACATTTGTGTTAACATAAATCGATAAAATCTAGGGATCAGCTGTTTTTTTTTTAAATTTTAGTGTTGGTCCCATAGTAAAAGTTGTTGATAGTGATGAGTACAATGATTCCTTTTCAGGTTTGAAATAAGCTTAGAATAAGGTTGTAGAAAGAATATAAACTGTTACTGTGTATTTACCTACCAGTATCCAACCAAATCGTTCATCAACTAGTTACACTACCCCAAACACCATATAAATAACGGGGGCTTATCTACAAAACTTCTAACATCTTGTAATAGGGATGGGACATCGCGTATCGATGCTGGGATCTCGACAGGCGAACATTTGTCTTGTTTGGCTGGTCATGGGACATAGAACAGTGAAGGGATATATACAGAAGGCCAATATTAGCACATAATTGCTTCATAATCATCATTTTAGCCGAAAGACGTACACTGCTGGACATAAGCCTCCCCCAAGCATCGCCTCAACGAACGGCCCTGCGCTTTTCGCATCCAGCAGATTCCCGCGGCCTTCACCAGGTCGTCGGTCTACCTTGTGGGTCAAGGTAGACCGACCAACCGGCCTACCCACGCTGCGCCTTCCAGTACGCGGTCACCACTCCAGAACTTTACTGCCCCGTCGGCCATCCATTCTGCAATCGATGTGCCCCGCCCACTGCTACTTAAATTTGGCAATTCTTCGGACTAAGTCAGTTATTTTCGTTCTCCTGCTGCGAATCTCCTCATTTCTGATTCGATCACGCAGCGACACTCTGAACATAGCCCTCTCCATTGCCCTTTGAGTGACTTAGAGCCTTCTTATCAGGCCCATTGTGAGCGACGTTTCAGTGCCGTAAGTTATAACTGGCAACACGCACTAGTCAAATACTTACATATTTAGTTTTAAAAATTAAAACGTTCAAGATAACAGCCCAAATACGCGGGCCACTGTGTCTGCCACTGGCACCAGAAAGCTGAATCTTCTTTTCTTGAAACTCCTATTCTTGTTCTTCTTCTTGGAGTCGACTGTACAAAAAATTTACTGATAGTAGCACAGTAATCACACGCTGCTGGCCCAGAAATGAGTTTTTAATATTTAGTTTAAGAAATTAGCGTTGCCAGATCCGTTTTTACAAATATTGAGACTTTAATGAAAAAATAAAATTTTACTGGGGTGAAAAAATCGGGACGTATATGGTTTCAATCTGCGGTCACCTGCTACCCTCAGGCGCTTTTTCCTTCGCTGACCGTTTTTTTTAAACGAGCGACAAATTGTTTACTTAGATGGAAAACCGGGATTCTTGTTGTTCCGCTCAGGGTGCTGGCAAGATGCGCCCTGAGAGGGTGAAAACGGGATGTCACGCCGAAAGCGGGACAGTTTTTCCTTTGGTACTTATGAGGTCATCTGTATCTATCTTCACGCTGAGTGTCACTCGTTACTTTCTTAACAGTTCCACTGACTAGCTTGTACAGCGGAGTTCAAACTTGATAAAAGTGGAGCTTCTGCATATTTCTATATGGTAGTTAAACAGAATCAAGGCCGATGGTTGATTGTAAACGGACATTGTAAGACTTTTTGCGGCCATAATAAAGGTTTTTGTTTATTGATATCCTGAGGGATTAATCTTGTTTGATTGATGAATTTCTAGATTTTCGAGTGAAAGAAAATTGCGTGTCAGTGTCACTGTCGCCATGTCATTAGACTTGTTGTGAAGGTTGTGGGTAGACAAGTTATCCATTATTAGTGCCCTAAATCAAATCTAACAATCAAAACCATTATTTCTTCTTCCAAAATGAATCTCTAATTTTTTTTGTGATTGGTACCACTTGTTTTTCAATCATGTTATTTTTTTTTATCATCCATGTCTAAAAAACACGGTCCAAATATCTTTTCCTTTTGCGAGGATATTACTTCGTAGGGATGAAAATTGATTCTGATTATATATTTGATTTGATTGAGGTATGTACCACGTATGATGATTTATATAACTAATTTTGTTTAATCAGTTACTGCAATAGAAACAGACAAAATTAGCTATCCATAATTTTTTTCTACTGAAATTGACTTCAATGTATTGTGTGGTTTTTTTTTGTCACATATTTGTATTTTTTTATCATAAATCAAGTCAATCAATCAAAAATCAGTTCTGTTACAGAAACTGATCACACAAATGCAAAAAAACCAGCCAAGTGCGAGTCGGACTCGCGCAGTAAGGGTTCCGTACCTCTCAACGACCTGATACCCCATAAAATCTGATTTAATTTACGAGAGTTTATCAAAAGACATCAACACACAGTGCGCGAAATATGAATTTTTGCATGTCTTTCTTACGCAGGTTCCACCACATATGTCTATGTTTGTCTTTTTTTTTTGTATTTTTTGCTAAACTACATAATATGCACTATAATCTGACCAAGTTTGACGCTGGTATGTATTACCGTTTTGAGGATAGAGCAGGAACAAAAATGTTGAAAAAAATGCATGTTTTTTGAGATTTCTTGTATGGGGATCTCCTTTGGTTTTAGTTTTTTTTTTGTTTTTAGTATTTGTCGTGATACACCCCATAGCAACACATATTCTGAGAAAATTTCAACCAGTTACCTACTACCGTTCAAAAGATACAGCCCTGTGACAGACAGACGGATGGACGGACGGACGGACGGACGGACGGACGGATAGCATAGCGAGAGTAATAGGGTCCCGTTTGGAACCCTTCGGGTACGGAACCCTAAAAAACCACATAGTATATAAGAAGAAAGAAAGAAAGAAAAATATTTATTTGGCACAACTGAGACACATACAAAAAAAAGAATATAAGGATACAAGAAATAGATTTAGTGATGAAAAAATCGAGAAAAAAGTCATTGACAGTTATACGCCATGTGTGTCTCAAAATTGTGACAAATGGATGAACAATGGGTGGGTTATAACAATGAACTAATGTGACATTTTTTTATATCTAGCTATTTCTATGAATCAAAAATTCATACTCATCTAATCTTTTAGTCTCTTTTCACAGATCATTATGTACTAACTAATAGCTTATTTACTTAGTTTATTTTTAAATCCGATTATTTATGAAAGCGTACATACAGTGATGTCGAACTAAAAGGCTTTTAAAGTACTCGTAGGCAAGTTACAATTTAACGATTTATGATAACATTTATGTAGAGAGCACTTAAATGTTGAGATAAGGATGAGCACACACTGTGATGTAGGGGATAGGAGACATCGAGGTTATTAAATTAAATTAAAAATTCGTTTATTTTCAGAAAAAGTCTATAGTGTTAGTAACAATTTGCTTAATATCTAGTGTTAGTAAACAGTCTTGAAAAATAGTTACAATTCAAAATACAATGTGGAGCTGCATCCATCTCTGCAGCATCGGTGAATCCCACCGATCTGCGAATACACCGAGGATAGTGTTGGAACTGCCGCGGAGACGTGTCATCAGGGAGGCACACCTTTTTCTAATAATAGCGGCGAAACCATCAATATTATTTTCAGCAAACATCCCTGACTCACTGCACCGCCACGGCAGCCTCAGCAGTATTCTCAGTACACTATTATATTGGACACGCAGGTCGCTGTATGCCCGCTGAGTAAAGTTGACCCACAGGCTGCACGTGTAGAAAGACTGACAGTAAGCCTTAAACAAGGTTATCTTGACTGGTTTCGTACATCGTGCGAACCTGCAGGCCAGCATGTTACAATGGAAAGCCAGTGACCTACGTTCCCTCTCAATGTCATAATTGTCCTTTAGATCTTCGGTGAGCCAATGGCGCAGATATTTAAACTTATTCACCCTTTGCAAGGAAAATCCGCATAGAGAGATACTTTGAATGTCTGAATATGTCAGAAGCCTGCATATTAATGTCTTAGTGTGTCTTAAAGCTGGACTATATCGAATTTCATACATTAAAACCCACTGCTACATCGGACAGTAACTGCGGTAGCTAAGTCGCATATTTTTTACACACACATTATTTTTACTCGCGTTAGGCGAACTACAAACGAAGTACAAACTTTCATTCTGACTGATACCTACACCATAAATATAGGCACACAAAAAAGGCACAAAAAAGATAAACTTATAGACAGAGATAACTTAAATGTTTATGTAAGGATGAGGACATACTGTGATGTTGGGGATACGAGACATCGAGTTAATTAATGTCTTAATGTGTCTCAAAGCTGGACTATACCGAATTTCATACATTAAAACCCCCTGCTACACCGGACAATAACTGTAGTAGCTAAGACCCATATTTTTAGACGACACACACTGCAGGAGGTCTACTCGCGTTTGACGAACGGCAAACAGTTACGAACTAAAGAAAAGCAAAGTTTTCGAAACGTCAGAAAAACCAATTTAAATAATATATGCGATTTAATCCAGTTAAACTTTGTTTTATTATAATACGAACTTTCGTTCTGACTGATATCTACACAATAAATATAGGCACATAAACAAGGCACAAAAAAGATAAACTTATTGATAGAGACTAGCGGTCCCGACAGACGTCGCCCTGCCCGGAAAAGCAGCGCCACCTACCGGATCCAATTGTGAATCTAAACCATTCTCGAATCCACTGAAACACACACAAAACATTTCATTCATAAGCCGTTTAGGAGGAGTTCAGTCACAAACACAAGCACAGAAGATTTATGTATATAAAGAAAGAAATAATTTATTTGCCACAAACTAGTCCCTAGTATGTGACAAAAGGAACACAAGAAAATAAAATAAAAACGTAGATTTATATAATATTGAACTCATTATAAAGATAAATTAAATGTTGAGATAAACATCGGAGAATCTACACTCGAAGTTGTTGACGATTATGTATACCTAGGACAAACTGTCCAGCTAGGTAAGTCCAACTTCGAGAAAGAGGTCAATCGTCGAATCCGACTCGGTTGGGCAGCGTTCGGGAAGCTACGCAATATCTTCTCGTCCAAAATACCGCAGTGTCTCAAGACGAAAGTCTTTGACCAGTGTGTGTTGCCAGTAATTACTTACGGTACTGAAACGTGGTCGCTCACAATGGGCCTCATAAGAAGGCTCAAAGTCACTCAAAGGGCAATGGAGAGGGCTATGCTCGGAGTGTCCCTGCGTGATCGAATCAGAAATGAGGAGATTCGCAGGAGAACGAAAGTAACCGACATAGCCCGAAGAATTGCCAAACTTAAGTGGCAGTGGTCGGGGCACATTGCTCGCAGAACGGATGGCCGATGGGGTAGTAAAGTTCTGGAGTGGCGACCGCGTACTGGAAGGCGCAGCGTGGGTAGGCCCCCTACAAGGTGGACCGACGACCTGGTGAAGGTCGCGGGAATCCGCTGGATGCGGTAGGCACAGGACCGGTCGTTGTGGCGATGCTTGGGGGAGGCCTATGTCCAGCAGTGGACGTCTTTCGGCTGAAATGATGATGATGAAATGTTGAGATAAGGATGAGGACATACTCTGATGTTGGGACATCGAGTTAAAATCTTACGGCCAAAATTAATATCCAATCTATCTACGATTTGCCTTACTAGAGATAGGAATTTGACATAAGCACCATGCACAAAAATGTGTCAAATTTCTATCTCTAGTAGGGTAAATCGTGGATAGTTTGTTTATTAATTTTGGTCGTTAGTGTGTTTTAAAGCCGGACTATATTGAATTTCACACATTAAAACCCCCTGCTACCTAACAGTTCTCAAAACTAAATTATACAACTACTCGGAAATCCAGCACCACATATTTCCTTCGCTCCGTATTACTAATACAACACGAACTCAACTTCAATTTACAACGTCAAGTTTATTGTGAACCGATAAAATTGTTTCTTACAACGTACAAGGAACTTTTCAACGAACCAACTAACTATAAAGTGCAATAATATTAAATTAAACGTCAATTTCGTAATGAGAAAAAGAATTTATTGTGGTACGCTTTCGAGTTAAGATTTTTCTCCAATTTAAGGCTGAAGTTATGCTAGGAAATAAAGGAAGCACGTGCTGCCGCTGCTTCTAGAGGGATTTTTTTCTCGGAATATTCTTTACCGAGGTGAGAATGAAAATATAATGCATTTCGTGGTATCCAAGGAAAATGTACTGCGCCATATTTTTCCTTGGGTGGTTCTCGCTAGTTGAGGGATTATTATTTGAGAGATAGGTAAGAAGATAAGTTGCGCAGCTGTTTCCATATGAAGTCTATCAAGAAAGAAAGAAAATGAAACACAGAAAAACATTAGGCAGAATTGAGACAAAATAAAATAACGTAAGAGCTAAGTTGGCTGGAAGTGGGCAGGTCACGTGGCCAGGCTTAAAGATGAAAGATGGACAGGGAGTATAATAAAATGGTCTGGACCACGAGGCACGAGAAGCAGAGGCAGGCCTAGCGCCAGATGGGTAGATGAGATAGTGGAGATGGCGGGTCAAAGATGGCTAAACACTGCCAGCAACAAAGATTACTGGCATTCCTTGGAGGAGGCTTTTACCCGAAGGGGGTCCGTACAAACTACATGTTAATATTTTATGTTAAAAACTCTGTATATTGTAAACAAACTACATGTTAATATTTTATGTTAAAAACTCTGTATATTGTAACCTATTGTATGGATTGTAATTTGCATGGAAATAAATAAAGCTTTATTATTATAAGTTGGCTATTATACTCGAGGCTGGATTGCAGCCCGAGCTGAAGGCGAGGAATGGAGCCGAGAGTATAACAGTCAATCCTCACTCGTGTCATACGACGTTTTTCTACACACTTGCGAGGAAAAATAAATAAAAATATTTTAGGCAAATATTGAATTTGTGAAACATGGCGCGCGATTTACTGTAAACGCTGATCGCACGGTGACGTATAGGTAGGTATACGCGCGCAGGTGGTAGAAGAAAACAGCCTTATAGTAAAAATCTAATAAATAGTTTTTTTTTTATAACACAAATTAATTTTAATTTGTTGACAAAAATAAATGATTTGATGAAATGAAATGTTTATTTAACAATTATTTTAATTAATACACTTGATTTATTCACAAAATGTTTAATTTTGTTAAGACATAAAAACTCTTTGCTGTGTTTTAAAAATAAACTGTAAAGTAAAAAGCACTAGTGCGATAATATATTGTAAAAAGCACGCGTGCGTTATAAGCTACATTATGAACCTAAAAGCGGTGCAATAAGAGCCATTTTACGAGAAAGTGTGTTGAAATCAATAACATATCACCTAAAATATAATAGATCATGCAATTTTATTACTAACGAGCTTCTACTCGAACAGCCTGGAGATCGAAAGATAGCAATTTTGAACGTTTCGTTGCACAAATTAATGGAGGAATATTACTAACGTAAAGTCCATATTTGTAGCTTTAATTTTCCAAGAACTCATATTTAGTATTTTCCACGTAGTCGGAACAGTCAACTTTATCGATAAACGTGAAAATTGCGAACTTTTATCCATTTTTTTTCCGTGGGGAAATCTCATGGACGCACCCCGTCAGTGTCTGCTTCTTACCGACTAAAACCACCACGGTGTTCCTTCAACTATCTTAGCCGGGGGCGTGGAAACCCGTGGGTATTCACACAAACACCTGCGATAGGTCCCGGCCCGCCATGCTCCTCTTGACCTTAATTTGTCGTATTGTATGTTCACTTCATTTGCGTAACGTTTTCCCATCAACGATTCGGTCATATTTCCATAATATTTATTATAGATACTATTTTTATAGCGATCGTCTTTTATCTATACTATAATAAAATTGTAAAGGTCGAAAAGTATGTACATTGAGTTTTTTTTCGCGTAAACCAGCTAGGGGGACTAGAAATAAGTAATACATACATACATACATACATATTATCACGCCTGTTTCCCATTGGGGTAGGCAGAGACTATGGATTTCCACCTGCTACGATCCTGACACACCTCTTTCGCTTCATCTACGTCCATTAACCTCGTCATGCATGCTCGTCGGTTTAGAGAACTCTTAACCTGGCATTTTTTGAGAACATAGAAATAAGTAATAGAACACGAATCACCCGTTTTTAGAATTTATGTCTGTCTGACTGTTTGTTACCTCATTACGTGAAAACAGCTGAACGGATCGTAATGAAACTTAGCATTTTTTAGTCCAACTTAAAATATAGGGTATGTTTTAGTTTGATCTTAATCAGTTGAGTAGATATAGTGATACAGCTTGACCCCTCTATTTTATTAAGTTGCATACAAAGTAGAGGTCATGATTGTTGGAAAGTCACAGGTTCCTAAAAATACAACTAGATGTTATTAGTATTATAGAAAATATAGAACAACATAACATAGTCAGACCATTACTGTCCCACTGCTCGGTATGGGCCTCTTCTCAGAATGAGAAAAGTTAAGGAACTGGATGTGGTTAGTGTTATAGAATAACATAACATAATCTGCCCAATTACTGTCCACTGCTGGGCACGAGCGTCTTCTTAGAATGAGAAGAATTTAGGGCTTATTCCATCACCTTGGCCAGTTGGTTGTAAAAACAAAATATAGTATGGTAGGTAAATAGTCTAAATAGTGTAATCGTCTATGTAGGCGCTTATAAGGCGCTTATGTATATTAGAAGACAATGTGTTCATAAAAATGACATGATGTTATTTTCCGACATACACGCAGAAGGAGTCGCGGGCACAGCTAGTTAGAAATATACCTATTTAATCTCTTTTTTTTTCAAATAATGACTACAAAATATATTGCATTTCGAAGGCTTCAGACTTCAATGGACTGAAGTCCAGTCTAATCAATTTCTTTGTTCACGGACAATAAATTGCGATCCAGTTGTAGTCTGTGATTGTTTGAAGAAAGCTTTACTCAAAAATATAGTTACTGAATCAAAAAATAGATTTAAATTATTATTAATTATAACTGATAATAATTCACAGCCTACAATAAATACCCACATGTCGCAACTGCAGTTTTTAATCACTAGTTGAAAAATATGAGTTTGAATGGTATGGGTACTAGACAATGGATATAATACTTATATACTTTTTTTTTTGTAAATACATATCTCAACACACCCAGACCAACATAAACACTTATGTTCATCACACAAATATTTGTGTCCTGTGGGAATCGGACCCACAACCTCGCTATCAGCAGTCCGACACTCGAACCACTAGACCACAGAGGTCGTCGATCTTTTGTGAACAATACAATTTTGTTCTTCTTCTTCTTCTATCGTGTCGACATGAGCTACATAATGATAACAGCTCATGCCGTGAGGAAAAGGGTTTTTTTTTTTTGTAAATATAATTATGAATTATCATGATTACAGTACGTATTTTTGTCGGTTCTTCTTTGATTCCTAGCCAAATCTTGTCATTCCTCTTTGTATTTTTTTTTCATATGTGAAATTCGTTAAGACGAAGTCACGAAGTCTGATAACCAAGCCATCGATCCTATATGATATCACCCCACACACCCTACATATACATACACACCTCACACCGCAAACATCACACACATTCCTATCATAACACACACAATGAAAAGGAAATTTTAGAAAATATTTTTAATTTTCATGTAATTGTAATTTATAATGTAATTTAACAGTTAGAAATAGTTAATAAAATAAACTCAAATCTCATATTACCATTTTCATTATTATTTAGAGGACATGTGTACTGTCCCACGTAGCTCGTCGTGTATCAAATTGTCTTCTATTGTCCTATAAAAGTCAAATAAACTTGAAGAAGGCTTAAAGATTGATAATGCTATTGGTTGCTATTGGTTTTGCTATAATATATTACAGTTTTAGGACAGTCAAAGTCATAGATTAAAAGCGAATGGAAATGGTACAAAGACTGATTCAAGTTGCAACCGCGTGGGATCGAAATGAATGGAGAAAGTAGACAAGGAGAGCCGATCCCAGAAAAAGTGATAAGGCTAAGTGAAAGGAAAAGGCACCAAGAGTTGCATTGATATGCAACTCTTGGTACCTTTTCCTTTATTTTCCTTTGTTTGATACCAAAAAAAAAAAAAAAAAAATCATCTTCTTCCTTTCTGATTGTGTTAGATCTGCTAACAAATCAATATATTTATGGAAATTTTGACGACTGTCTGAACAAGACAAAAAAAGAACGCACGTTTTCTGTATAAACAAGAACGTACGGCTAAATGGTCGATGGGTTTGAAGTCCGTCCTTAGCTATAATGATTGACTAAATGACTTATATATAATATATAATACTTAAAATTGTAAAACTGAAGTGATATTCTCATCTGAAAGGTTATAATAGACCAATTAATGTGGGCGACAGCACCTAAACCGGTTAGCATTCAATGTATGTAACTATTTAGATAAATTCTATCACCGTGTTCAAATTCTTTCTCTAGACCAAACCAGCTTGTATAGTAAAATGCCATATCTATCATTAAATTATCTGTGTCCCGTTTAGATCTGTATGCATAGGCTCACCAACCCTATTCGTTCAGTCCGCGTCGATCGCCATATCTCACGTTGACGCGCGATAGATCAAATACTACTTGTACAGCATGTTCTCCTAGTACTTTTGATAAGAACATGGTTTGTGTTATGGAGTTTTGTATGAATAACGGAACGAAATTTGATAATATTATTTCTTCCATAGGACAGTCGGCAAGCAGACTTTCTAAAGTGATTTTGAATATAAACTTACCAGTTACATATTTTTAGGGTTCCGTACCTAAAAGTTAAAATCGGAACCCTTATAAAATCACTTTCGTGTCCGTCCGTCCCGAACTTCACAGAGGTTTTTTAGTAACAGATTATTATAGCACCGCGGGTAGTTCTTCAGAAAACACCCGCCACTCAAGACGATGGCACCCGCATACTTCAGTCTGCTCGTGACCACGGCATATGCAACTTGGCCGAAACGTCGAGGTTAGTCAAAATGTTCGTTAAGTTTTGATTATATTGTGCGCGACAAGTCCCGTAAACATAATTCAATATGAGATTATTATAGAGTAGAGAATTCAATAATTTAATGACTTACATAATCTTCTGATACTAATACAGTGTAGGCTTGAAAACCTTGTTATGCAATTTCACCTCTACGCTAAAGATTCTTTTCCTTTGATATCATGTTTTATTTATTTATTTATCTTCAGTCACTTCAGTCTTATTTTTACGACATTATTTACATAATATATCTGCAGATCTGTCATTCTGTATAGATCGGAATGCTGGGCCATGAAGAAGACGAATGAAAGAAGATTGCATGTGATGATGAGAATGTTGGGATGGATGTGTGGAGTGCCAAGAATGGATAAAGTAAGAAATGAATATATCAGCGGGAGTTTAGAAGTGGCGCCGGTATTAGAAAAGTTGAAAGGAAATCGTTTGGGTTGGTATGGGCATGTGATAAGGAGGGATGAAACGCATGTTACTAAGAGAGTGATGAATATGAATTTTCATGAATGGAGACCAAAGAAAAAATTGATGGATTGCGTGAAGAACGATATGGACGAAAAGGGAGTAAGCGATGAGATAACGGCTTATAGAGAAAAATGGAAGAAAAAGATGTATTGCGCCAACCTCAAGTAATTTGCGACTAGAACAGGAAGATGATAAATAACAAATAAATAAATAATTTATTAAAAGCACAGCCATACAAATCACATAAGAAATCTTAATAACTAATGAATAAGGCAGTTAAGAAACAGTCATCATTGTCTGCCGTCTCTCAAACTAAGTAAAAAACTTGTATCTTGAGAGACAGTGTTTTGCTATTTCAAAGCACAACCCGTGTACGTCAGTTTGGAAATTTACATTATGTTTAATTACAATTTCCCTACATGTACAAAACAAGCATTATGTGCTTTGGCTTTTGTGGTGTATTGGGGTGAGTTGTGCGAGAGAGGAATGTGTCAGAGGTGTGTGTGTAGGGTGTGTGTGCATGTGTGTGGGGTTTGTTAGAGTGAGTATGTGATAAACCGATCAGATGATGAAACATTAGTTTAAGATTTCCTCCGTATTAATGTAGTCCAAATCTAACAGCCACTTTTTTAGTTATCATGACGAATATCTATGCAAAAACGATCAAAACATAACTACATCTCCTAGATTATATTCGACATACAATTTTCTATTCGATTGCTAAAGCATCGATATAAATTACCACGAACGATGCGTTGCCAACAAATGTGTGTCGACGTAGGTAATGCATACGGAATACACAAACATCATAAATAAACGAGCTATGAGGAGGCTTCCTTGCTAGCTTGCGATGTTAGACTAAGTTACTGCTTCCGTTGCATTTTCTCTGTCTATTGGTTGAATAACTATACTTTGTTTCATGTACTGAATATACAACATAGTTTATTGCGCTTCAACAAATAATTTTACATGTTAGTGCTTGGAATCTCCTTTTAAGTAATTAATACCTGTGTTAGGAGACTCTGCTGTTCCATAATATATTAGTTTAGAGTTAAGGTAAGTTCAAGGTTAATTTAAATAACACATATATATATATTATAGTCCGTGTGGTGCCGGACTTAAAGAATAGCACCACCCTTATCTTTTCTCATGGGTGTCGTAAAAGGCGACTAAGGGATTCACCAGAGGATGGGCAGCAGCGTTCTCTGAGTATTTAACCAACCAACTGCGATCGCCAACGCGCCTGCTAAGCGTGGCGATTATGGCATATCCCCCCCTTAACTGGGGGAGGCCTATGTCCAGTAGTGGACGTCTTTCGGCTGTAATGATGATATATTATAAAATAAATAAATAAATACATATTTTGGATATTTTACACAGCACTAACTAGCCCCAAACTAAGCAGAGCTTGTACTATGGGTACTAGACGATGGATAATTATAATACTTATGTACTTTTTAATAACAATAGCTTTAATTTAATCAACGACAGGTCTGAAACGTTCCCTCGTTTCGGAAGACAACACCTGTATTTTAGGTCGCAGAGCCTTAATGTAAGTAAACCAAATACCATTCAGATAACTACTAGTACTTACTACTAGGTAGGTACTATTTCACCACGATAGTCGAAAACGTAAGTCGATTTGAATTCACGAACTCTGGGTCAGACCGCCTTAGACGCTGAGCCATTGTTTCAAGAAAGTCACAGGAATTTGTCAAGCGTCCTGAACTCCGCAGGTATTCTGGGAATCAATTATACGATGATAAATGGTACCTGTGTTTTATTTGTGGGCGTTGAATCGATTTTCTTCTTGCTAAGTAAGAAAATACATCTTCATGTCATGTTTTCGATTCTTTATAAGATAGTTAAAATAAAATATTCAACAAATCCTACTATCCCGCAAAAGTAAAAGTTTGTAAAGATGTTTGGATGACTGGATGTTTGTTACTCAATCACGCTGAAACGGCAAAATGGATTTGGATGAAATTTTGCGCACAGATAGATCACAGCTTGGATTAAAATATCATCATTTCAGCCGAAAGACGTCCACTGCTGGACATAGGCCTCCGAAAGACGTCCACTGCTGGACATAGGATTATCTCGGTAAAATAAACAATTCTCGAGGTACGCGCGAAGTCTTTTTTGCAGATGAAGCCGCGGGCAAAGTCAAAATGGAAGTTCGATTAAATTCATTCTAGTTTTTCGTTCCGATAGCATTTTTTATTTAAGTAAAATATTACAAACCTAGTAATTTAGCTTTACATGAAATTACTTATTAGCCTCAAGGCTAGATTGTTATTCAAATTAAGTTTCTTTGTGATGGTTAATTTAACTTTTGTTATTTTGACTTTAATTAGGTATTTTATTATTTGTAACGCATCTACGCATGCACTTTTTTAAAGGCTAAAGCAATGGCGTACTGAGCCAGGAGTCGCAGGTTGGAATCCTGCTCGAGAGCGATATTTTTTTATTTCCACAATTTATATCTTCAGAGGGACTTTGTTCATGTGTTCTTTATATGCACCTCTTATCACTACATTTTGTCTATCACTACCACTATTCACTACATCATAAATTCAAATCGCCGTTTGCGATGAGGCGATAAAAATATTTGAATAATTTGATTCTTAAAATATTCGATTTAATTTATATCTAATTAATTAAAAAACTAAATTATGATATTCTAAAGAAAATACATATATTTGCTACTTAACGAGTACAACAAATACTACAAGGCTTTTGTGATATGTCTATGCAATACCTGTTTCTAACCAGAAACATACAAATTCCTTTTACCATCACTCTTTTTTTTGTAATAAATGTAACTCCCTGTGGACTCAATTAATTAGAGCGCTACCCATAACACAAGTTACATCTTACATAGGGTACCAGAGTTCAAACCATAGATTATACTTATATTATATACTTATACTGCCCTCCTAGCCAAGTTGAGAATCTACAATCGTCGACGCTTTAGAAAACAATCAAAATTGTTGTAGATTAGACGATTGACGATTGTAGATTGTCAACTTGGCTAAGGGGGTAGGTTCAAACAAACACTTCATACCCACCTGAGAAATTGTATAATTACTTATAGTGCTATTTGTAAGTGTTTACTGTACACCATTTATGTGAAATAAAAAATAAAAATAAAATATTTACGCTAATTTCAACAACGAAAAGTAACAAAATTATTATCCACATTTAATTTTACTTCAAGCTCTTTACTTAAGCAACCAAAACACTGAACAAGCTGAGAAAGACAAACTAACACTAGCAAACCAATCTTGGTAATACATGCTTTTGAACAAAGCCAAACGCTATCTAGTAAACAATTCTGAAAGATAATTAAATGCTGAACAAGACAACAGAGCGCCAATAAGAGAGTGAATTTGCATTCCTAGTCTGTTGTATGCACGTTGATAAGGAATGCCCCTACCGTGGGTTTGTGTGTGTTGTTTCACCTATGACTCCTGTGAGATATATCAAAGTGGTTAATTCTTTCATACAAGCTTTTTTGTCCTTTAGATGCTGGGCAAACGGCGGACAGCGGCGAACCGGACAATTTTGCAGCGACGGTATTATGGAATCGTATGCAACGATCGCCCGATGAATAGCGGCGGACACCCAGCAAGTTTATAGCGACCATGCCGCGGCGGGCAAAAGCGATTTTTTTGTCCAATGCAGCAAAAGAACGATGAACGACAACCACGTCTGCGCAAATAGATAGACAGATAGATAAAACATTTATTTAGTACAAAACAAGACACAGGTCAGACAAGTAAAAAGACAATACAAAGATATAAAAAAACCGGGCAAAAGCATGTCGGGCCATGCTCAGTATTATAGGGTTCCTTAAGTAGGTCTAATTACAAATGAATATTAATCATTGCTATTTTAGTTTTTGCAAACAGCGCCACCTAGTGCTAAATTTAAGAAGCTAAATTGAAGTGTGTCATATCAATATAACACAAAGTAACTTTTTGTGATTTTTTTAAATAGAAACTAAAGGAGCATTATCTGGTAATAGAAATTTTCTCTAAGGTCAATAACCTTTGAACTAGGACGCCTTAAGTATTTTGCAGTTTTCTCACTATAACTCAAAAATTTATAATCACATTATATTCGAAATAATTTTAAAAGTGAGTTTTTATAAAGGTCTATCAATGTGGAAGACTATGAGTTTCTACGTTACATAGTTTAGAAATGGCAGGGGGGGGACACATTGCAAACCACTTTGGCGCGCTGTATTTCGCAGATGGTATACCTGATAAAAAAGTTATGTATGAAACATTACCTTAATTTTAGTAGACCTATTCAAACTACGGAACCCTAAAAAAAAGGAACTTGAAAAACTCGGAAAAAAACACAGTGCCCGCGAATTCGCCCGCGTGAATTTCGTTTATCGCGCATCCCTCGGGAATTGTTCCCGGAATATAAAACAGCTTGTTAATCTGGGCTATGTTCTATCTGTATGCTTAATTTTATCAAAATCGGTCCAGCCGATCTCGAGTTATAAATGGTGTAACTAACCCGACTTTGTTTTATATGTTTAATTAGGTTATCTTTCCGTCTTTGCATGAATAAACCCCAGTTTCTGGAAGGCTGATCAATTTGATCTATTGTCATATCTAATGTCAGCTTCTGTGA
This sequence comes from Asteroscopus sphinx, assembly GCA_949699075.1. NCBI lineage: Eukaryota > Metazoa > Arthropoda > Insecta > Lepidoptera > Noctuidae > Asteroscopus > Asteroscopus sphinx. Next base: position 3,760,941 of record OX453006.1, read on the forward strand.
TTGGCCGGCGAAAATGTTAACAACCAATCACATCGCTTGACCTGAGATTTGACAGCTGATTAGTTAATTTTTGCGTTGATCAGCCTTCCAGAAACTGGGGGTAAGTGTGATATGTGTCTCAGTATTGTATCAAATGTGTGTCCAAGTATGCAGCTCTTTACTCTTGGCGAAGCTCAGATACCTCACTTTGTTTTGAAGAGAGAATGATATCAGATAACAAATTAATACATCTCATTTTCATCTGAGGTCATCAGAATATAATAAATAACCTTTATCGTTTAAGTAGATACAGTGACATGAATTTCCACAAAAACTAAATTGCAAAAGAATTAATGACTTTCAAATTATCAAGAACTGTTTTGAAACAATCGACTCTGTTGAGCGTATTTCCTCAGTTAAATCTTAGAATGTGTTCCTCTGCTGCACTTTATTACAACTTTATTTTCAAATTGAAACTACAAACAATTACAAAGTAATATTGCTAGTTTGTTGCAGTTTGACAACAAATGTTTGAAACAGGTATCCTGATCAAATTATAGGGACAGAAAACTGAACCAATACTCTTCTTCAATTTAAAACGAAGTTCTAAAAGTAAGTAAAATGAAAATGGCTGTCCATTATACAACATTTTAATCCTGTGGTCCTTAAAAGGATAACCCTTACACGCCAACAAACTGTAAGTAGGTACCTACCTATACAAGCCAATATTCTTCTAAACCAACCCAATTAAAGGTGTTGATAAATTTTCTTGCAAATTTCATTAGAATATAACAATTCTTCAATTAGAAGTTTTTAGACTTTTACGAATTTCACTCATATTGCAATAAAGCACAAATAATGTGCGCGAAAAGTCCCAAAATCAGTGTAATATGAGGCTTCAATTACTAAGTTACTTCATTTCTTTAAAGGTATCTTCATAAATCTAAGGTAGCTTCACCACAACACTTCACACACTTGATTGAAGATTTGAATGTCACCTGTTCTGTAGGAATTGCTAATGTTTTAACTACAATCTCTTTTCATGAATAAAAAGTTAATTTATCTATTTAAATGAAACTGTCCTTACAACCTTACAAATGGTCACCTGTAGATTGTACTTCGTTTAAGTTGCTTCTGAGACTGTTGTGTGCCTACACTAAGCGAACAGTTACCCAAATATGCCAATAACTTGATCACACAACTAGAGCGGTACCCATACTGCGACGGTGACTTTGCTTCGAGTTGGAATCTCCAGCAGTAATTGTCGCGAACACTCTCTGTTATGCAGATTCTATTAGACATCTCTGCAGTCATGTGTGCTGGCTCCAGCCTGTTTACACGCTTGTATAGTGAACATTGTGGCGTGAAGTCACTTGTCATTAAGAGGACTGTTAAATTTCCAAAGTTTAAGTATCCTGATTTAATTTCATTGATTTGCAGCACTGTAATTTTTAACCGACGAAAAAAAGGAGGAGGTTCTCAATTCGACGCGTATATATTTTTTTTTTTTTTTTTTTTTTTTTTTTTATGTATGACCACGCATAACTTTTTACAGAGTGGTCCGATTTTGATGATTTTTTTTTTAATGGATAGGGTATATCTCGAAGTTGGTCCCATTTAAATTTCAAAATCAAAATCCACCCCTAAGGGTAGTAAAACAGGGGATGAATGTTTGTTCACCCACTGAATTCTTACCTGTTAACCGATTCTCTTGAAACTTGACACACATAAATATAGTTCTAGACACTACGACATAATGGAGACCTGGAGTTAGATTTTAACCACAAAAAAATGAAAAATAAAACTTTTTAACAAAAAATTGAACCGACGAAAACAGAAACTGAAAAGCGAAAAATAACTAATTATGAGTCGGCGCCAAACAACCAATCAACGAAGATCATTAAATAACTTTAAATAAATAATAAAAACAACGTCACATCAAATACAACGTGAAATTTTCAACGATAAACAATAACTTTCCAAAAATGCGTTCTCCGCTCGGCCACTTGCAACTTGCACGCACTTTGCTTGTCAAAAGTTCGTTTGGCGCCGACTCATAATTAGTTATTTTTCGCTTTTCAGTTTCTGTTTTCGTCGGTTCAATTTTTTGTTAAAAAGTTTTTTCTCCAGTGATAAATAAATAAATATTTTAGGAAAATTTTACACAGCACCATCTAGTACCAAACTAAGCAGAGTTTGTACTGTGGATACTAGACAATGGATATAATACTTAATTTTTTTTTTTGTAAATATTACAGACGAAGTGCAGTCCACCGTGTAAAAACCAGCGCTCACGCACACACCATGCACCTGAAGGATATTTGTTTTTGCTTACTGGACGATGCCACGACATGTGTACTAAGAGCGGTGAGCATGGTTTGAGGCGGATGTGTGTGGTGTGTGTGAGCGCTGGTTTGTATACGGAGAAGCACGGTTTTGTTGGCTTCACTGTGATGGTTCGCAGCACTTCGTCTGTTTTTACTATGTCTATGATACATACTTATAATACATAAGAAACACCCAGACCAACCCAAAAACTTATGTTAATTCATTCATTGATCACATAAATATTCATGTCCTGTGGGAATCCAACCAAAGACCTTGTGATCAGCAGTCTGACACTCGAACAGCTAGACTACAGACATCGTCAAAATGATATAAAACTTGTATTAACTTTCTCGCAAAAAAGTTGTTACCAAATGCATCACTAACCCTACGCATTAAACCCAGACAAAATTCTAAAACTAAATTACAGAGATGACAGCAGCTGAATTCCCTAAATAGTCGGAAAACTAAGTAGCTAGCTGCTTAGTTTTCCGACTATTTAGGGACATAATATCCTACTAATACCTATTACAAATGTGAAAGCTTGTGAAGATGTTTAGATGTTTGAAAGTTTCGATGTTTGGATGTTTGAATGTTTGTGACTCAATCACGCATCAACCGTTGAACGGATTTGGGTGAAATTTAGCACATAGATAGACCATAGCCCGGATTAAAATACTTGCTACTTCTTCATCATCATCATCATTACAGCCGAAAGACGTCCACTACTGGACATAGGCCTCCCCCAATTAATGGGGGGATATGCCATAATCGCCACGCTTGGCAGGCGGGTTGGCGATCGCAGTTGGTTGGTTAAATACTCAGAGAACGCTGCTGCCCATCCTCTGGTGAATCCCTTAGTCGCCTTTTACGACACCCATGAGAAGAGATAAGGGTGGTGCTATTCTTTAAGTCCGGCACCACACGGACTACTTCTTATCGTGAAAAAATTAACAGTTCCCGAGGTATTTCTTTGATAGGTCGAATTAAATGCGGGCGAATCCGCGGGAAACGTCTATTTTAGTAATAAAATATTTTTTACTTTTAATCTCAGAGGTGTGTTGCCATTAGCAAAACACCCTTAGTCTAACAACCTTTTTGGGAATTAGGTCACTATTAGTATATTATTTGATTGAATAAATTTGCCTTTTAAAATATCTTCATAAAAAAATATTAAATACTAGTTATCGCCCGTGGCTTCACTCTTGTTATATTGATTAAAAATATTTTGTATTTTAAACCAGTAAATGGTTTATCAGTGTATCAATTTTCATCCAAATCAGTCCAGTAGTTTTTGCATGATGCTCGAACAAACAAACATACAATTACAGTTTTATAATAGCTAGGACGAGATTCTAAATATTTTTAATGAACAGTAATTACTTTTTAAGCATCTTGATTTATTTGAATTCTTATCTTTGTCATTCTTGTCTTGATATCACACTGAACTATCGGCCTAAAAATACTGTAAATTTCATCTACATTAATTTATTATAATACTATCTCGAAGCGAATACATTTCACAAACATTTAAAAGATAAACAAAGTACTTACGTTGCCTGTGAATAAAACTTATCGAAACTTTTTCAGAACTTCGAAAGTTAGACTCTGTAAAATGCACTTAGTGACGTAAAATATTCTACTGAATATGAAAATTTGTAGGCGCCCATATCTTTAAACGTTGGGCCACGAAATGAGGAGTTGCGTGATCAGAAATCGTCGCAGTGCTATCAACATGACCACGAATCATGTGTCGTAACCATAACTGGTGGTCCCACCAAGCAGTGGGACCACTAGTAATGGTGGGACTAAGGACACAGAATATCTAATAGTACTATGCTAAGGAGGTGGGTGGGAAGAAACAATAATAATAATAATAAGTAATTATAAGTCCGTAGTACGAAAAATATTTTACTGCTTTACTGGTGCGTCTACCTTATTCTTTGTCTGTGCATTACCCTAAGGTTGTCTGGTAGAGAACGCCTATGGCGTTAAGACCGCCTTTGTACCCAGTTGTGCATAAAGAAATAAATATACAAAGCGAGTGTGAACGGAAAAGTTGGAGCGGGATGACCTCGGCGGACATATCACAATCAAATCGCGGACGTTCTCAAAAAATGACAGATAAAGAGTACTCTAAACCGACGAGCATGCATGACGAGGTTAATGAACGTATATAGATGAAGCGAAAGAGGTGTGTCAGGATCATTGCAGGTAGAAATCCATAGTCTCTACCTACCTAATGGGAAACAGGCGTGATAATATGTATGTATGTTTGACCAGGAGTCTATCATGGATAATTACTAGCCGTGAAATTTTGGGCTAGACTCAATACAAAACAGTATCATAAAAAAATTCCTGTTTTTGTTTTTTACAGTTTACTATCTAGTAACAAAAACAGGAATGTAATAGGGAGATCCCTATGGTTAGCATCGTAAAAATGTGAAATCACGTCATTTCAGGACATGATATCATCAAATCTATTTTCTGTAGCAAATATCAAGCATTAATCGCTGGACTGATGGCCCATGAAGTAGGTAGAACCAAGAGAGATAGAAATCTGTCCATTTTGAAGAAAAAACAGAGAACACCACATACCTCCACCACAGATAATAATTATAATACTCCAGACACCGCTGGACTGATGGCCCATGACGTAGGTAAAACCGAGAGAAATAGAAATCTGTCCTTTTCGAAGAAAAAGCAGAGAATACCACATACCTCCACACACTAGCGGTATTTCAGTGAGAGTTTCTTTTTCTATGGCCCTAATACACAAGCAAGAGACAAAATGTAGGGCAAGTGAGCTGGTCCAAGTTAGCAACAGAGAAAGTTTCGCAACAGTCCGGACTGTTCGTGTCACGGATACCTACCGAACGTCTCCGCTGTTAAACATGGAGCTTTGATTCGAAGCAAAATAACTACTACTTTAACTTGTGACGAGAGAATTATTTTAAAGTTAGTGTATTTCAAAATATACTGTAACTTATTAGTGTATTCTAAACTTCTAAACTACAATGGATAGCACCTAATATTTACTTAACAGAGTTATTATTAAAAATACAAATGCTGACGCCGCATGCGTTAATACGTTAAAATAATAAATAATTAAATTTATTATTGTCATCATACTAGCTAACGCTAGCGGCTCCATTAATACAATTTTATACACTGTATTTTTTATGAATGTTAATTCATTTTAATTTGATTTTTTTATTTACTATCAATTTTGTATTTCATCTGACTACCAAAATGTTATTTTTTCTAGCAATTAAAGTTATAATGGCATACCTCAACCTAGGAAATCGTAGAGCTAGTATTGAGGTTTCGGCTTGAAAATCGAGAAAAGTGGGATCCTGCAAATACCTGGATCCAGCGAGGCTAAGAACAACAACATAACACACATAACTTACTAATAAAGGCCTCAAATTTGCTACGCCTGTAGAAGGCCGCTAAGTTTTAAGTGCCTCAATGTATTTTACATATATAAGAACTAAAATTGTACACTTAGTTGCAAATAAATGCTTTGAACTTTGAACTTTGAATTCTTCCCTGTCCCGCAAATACCGGAATTAAAATTATTTTTCGGGATAGCATTCCCTATGTGTACGGTCAATCGCTTGACTATGCAAGCGATATATTTTATTTGAATAAATGGAGTAGAATTTTGTTAATTCAAAAACACATTAAAACACAGCTTGGATCAAAACCGCGACATCAATTTTGCGTTTCACTCCTACACTTCACGGATCATTACAATCACCGCTTTTCTACCACAAAGCCAACCAACAAAACACGATTTACAGGAGAATATTTTTGGGGTAAATTTTTAGGGATATTTTTACAAAACCTAGGAATTGCATTATCTGTAGCTCGAACAAAGGCAAATAATTGCAAATGTAGAGCGATGCTTAAACTACACAAATAAACTTCCTTTGATGATAGACTGCGCAAAACACAAAACAAAAACACGCAAAATATGAAAAAAATAAAACATCCAACACAAAGAATTATAATTCTTATCAGCAAATCAACAACTCCTTAATGGTATACCATATTGATTTAACGAGACATCTGGAATACATAACTATTATTAATACAGTTACATCAAACATAGAAACATACCACCTTCATTGGCTTGGTCACTTGGAGAGAATGGGAGAAGATCGAGATGAATGTGATGAAGTAGAGGATTTTACGCATATTTTAGCTGAGTGCGTCCAGAACGAAGTCGAAAGAATCAATTTCATGTTAGAGAATAATTTAGATTCACGTGACGTTGGTATATTTAATTGCGTTTTGGCTGCCCCTTTGTCTAAGACAGCCAACATTTTTTATAAAATCGTACAACTAGGCATTAAGCGTAGATAATGTATGTATTGAATGTAACTATGAGGGTGACATGTTCTTTTAGATCAAACCCTCCAAAATAAATAAATATTAAAAAAAAAAGATCGAGTTGCGAAGAGGGCTTGGGTCGACCAAAAGGGTGACGCCCAGTCGGTCGCGCCAGATATCGCTAAAACAATGCAGTGGAAGACAGAGATTCCAGCCAGTGATTGACGAGATACTGCCATGGATCACGGCAAGTGTCGTTCTCTCGTTTCGGAGGACAAGACACATTTTGAGTCGCTGAGCCAACGGAGTAAGAAAGTAAATAAACACACTACCATGTCCACCACATCATTAAACTTTACTCAACCTTTAAGCAATCAAGATCTACTAGAATCTAGAATTTGATGCACAGTCAACGAAACCTTTCCTTTGGAACTCAATAGTACTTAAGAATAAAAAGTCAGATATAATTTTCAGTTTTCAATCAAACCCTATGGGTGCCATAAACGATATTACTGGTGAGCACTGCGCATCTAAATCATAACCTACCTTTGACTCAAAAGGTGGACGTCAGAAAAATCCAATAAAGCTCTTTGGAGCCCGTACAGAAGTAAATTAAATTGACGCCTTGTGTGGCCAGGTGACGGGAATTTTCCTTTTCAACTTAATTGCTGATTTTTTGAGGAAACATTTTCTTTTTCTTTTTATATTTGGTATTGATTGGATATATGCTGATATCCATACTAATATTATAAATACGAAAGTAACTCTGTTTTCTATTACCTTTTCACGCCTAAATCCCTGGACAGATTCTAATGAAACTTGGTACAGAAATAGTCTGAAACCCAGAAGACATAGGCTACTTAAATTCGTGATAATAGACATCCCAGCGGGTCTTTAGTGGTTTAAAATTGTTAACGCACATACTAACATGAACGCGCCGAGCTGCGCGCCCGCCGGCCGCTGGCCGAATCCCACTCCACTCGCCGATCGAACACAGCGAAAGCGACACATATTTTTGTATTTTTGTTTTTTATCCGCTATATATCATTAAAAGTATAGTTAAACGTGATACGCATCGTTTTTTCGCACAGCTACGTCCCCGGAACACCTTCACCTTAGAAGATTCCCGAACATTTGGTCCATCGAACCGGATTTTACAAAGAAAAATCCATATAATATACGTGACATTGGGAAGGTCAATCAACGGCAAGCGTTATTGTTCCGGCTTTATTTGAGACGTTGGATGGCGCAGTCACAATCATTATACCTACCTACATTACATTACCTACAAAGGAAGTGGTACTTTGTGAGTTCGTTCCATATCCATAATTACCTACTTTATTCCCGTCCGTTAGTCAAGTGTGTTCTTTTGTTTATTCTTAGCGTTAAATTAGGTTTCTTTATTTGCCTAATCCTTAGAATAATAACGAATCATTATTAAATTCTTCTTGTCTCCCCAAGTCCCTTTACTATTAAAACACACAGTTTCGTGTGTAAATTATTAGCAATTTGCTTCACATTATTTCATCGCATACAGCAGGCGGCGCGGACCGACGAGCGAGGGGCTCGCTACGTCATCGCTGGCTTGCTTATCGCTTCATCAACTGACCGCACTGCACGGCCTGCACATTTACGCCTTTAAGTATTTACATTCTTTTGTCATTACATTCTACGTTACGTTATAAAGCAGTAATTAATCATTAATTATTACAGGTTGATGCCATAAAGTTTGTACACATATCGTTAGTGTTAAAACTAGGTACCAACTACCTACCTACCTAACATCAAAAAAAAAAAATTGTTTGTTCATTACCTTTTTTATTACATTATTAGTTCATACTAGTTAAATCATGACTACGTTTGCTGAATTGCGGAAAAAGCGTGCCTCATATAAAACAAAGCTTACGCAATTCCATTCATATTTAGAGACCATTAGTACTTGCGATAGTACCAGCAAAGCGCAACTTAATGAACTTAGTCTTAGATTATCCAAAATTGAAGACTGGTATGGTGAATATGACGCTTTACAGATTGAAATCGAAAGTTTTCTCGACATTTCAGAGGCTGAGTCCGAGAAGGAATACCAATATCGCGAGAGGTTTGAAGTAGAATACTTTGCGACCGTTAGCCAAGCACGAGAGTTGGTGGACAGGTTTACCTTCGCGCAGCCCGGCAAGGAGCACTCATCGGCGGACTCTTTTGTATCAGGTACTGTCCTTACACCAGGTAGGCCAAGCATTAAGTTACCAACAATTCATCTACCTACCTTTTCTGGCCGCTATGAGAATTGGTTAGAATACCATGACACTTTCGTTTCACTTATTCACTCAAACGATAAGATACCTAATATAAGTAAATTTCATTATTTGCGCTCATCATTAAAGGACACAGCCGCAAACGTAATCAGTTCTTTAGATTTTTCTGCTAATAATTATGATGTTGCATGGCAGCTGTTATGCGAAAGGTATCATAATGACAAGGTACTTGTATACAACCATATACAAGCTATTCTTGATATAGAACCTATTGTAAAAGAGTCCTCTGTCGCATACAGAAATTTAGTCGATAGTATCAACAAAAATCTTAGATCATTACAAACGCTTAAAATTAATACACAAAATTGGGACATACTGATAATTCATATTGTTTCAATCAAATTAGATATTATTGCAAAGAAAAAGTGGAAGGAACATATTAATGAATTAGATAAATTGCCAGATTTAAATATTTTTATCAAATTTATAAAAAATCGTGCTGGTTTATTGGAAACCATGGATCATACACACGTTAAAAGTAGACAAAGTGAACCAAATCACACTCGTTCACGTTCATTAGTCGTTCAATCTGATACAGCAAAACAACAATCGTACTCATGTCCGTTATGCAAACAAACTCATGCTATTTATCAGTGTCCAACGTTCAAGTCTTTATCTGTTCAGGAAAAAATCAATAAAGCAAAACAATTGAGGCTCTGTCTTAATTGTTTACGTCAAGGACACGAAGTTAAAAAATGTAGATTTGGTCCATGTAAAATTTGTTCTAAGTGGCACAACACGATGCTGCACTACAGTGAGGCAGCACGCGCCGCGCCCGAGCCGTCCGCTGCCACTGCTGCGACTGCAGGTAGCAACTGCGCCTTGCTAGCGGGTCAGCAGGACGCCACTTGTGATATACAACCTTTACAAATTAATGAGTCATTACAAGATAATATTGTTTTATCATCCACACGTCACAGTTGCGTTCTTTTGTCCACAGCGCTCATTAACGTTGTTGGTGGTGACGGTGGGCTGCGCACTGTGCGCGTATTATTAGATAACGGTAGCACTTCCAGCTTCATAACTGAAGACTTGAGTAAAAAATTAAAAATTCCTGTTCTTTCAACCTCAACAGCGGTTGAAGGGTTAAGCCGTGAGTTAATTAATATCACTAAACGTTCTACCGTTACTATATCTTCACGAACTGAGGTATACACAAAAAACGTTAGTTGTTTCATTATACCTCACATAACACAATCGCTGCCCACCACGTTTTTCGATATTAAATCATTAAATATACCGAAAAATATACATTTATCTGACCCAACATTTAATTCTCCGTCTGAGATTGACATGTTACTTGGTGCGGACATCTTTTGGGACATATTAGGTCACGAACGCATCTCTTTAGGTAAAAATAGGCCCGTTCTAAGTAACACTAAATTCGGTTGGCTAGTGTCAGGTGTCATGCACACACAAAATCAATTTACTACAGTCCATTGCAATTTTACAAATGAAGTTGAACTTCAACATCAATTAAATAGATTTTTCGAATTAGAATCGGTTGCTTCGCCTCGTCAAACTACTAAAGAGGAAAACGAGTGCGAGCAACATTTCGCTACAACAACTACTCGACAGGATGATGGTCGGTTTGTCGTTCAAATTCCATTAAAACAGTCACCAACATTATTAGGTGATTCTTATGATCAGGCATTATGTAGGTTCCAGTCATTAGAACGAAAATTTATGCGTTATCCATTATTCAAACAAATGTATTGCGACTTTATACAGGAATACATAGATCTCGGTCACATGTCGTTAAATGAAACTAATTTAAATGACAAATATACATATATAGTACCACATCAGGGTATTTTACGAGAATCTAGTCTTACAACCAAGTTGAGGGTGGTTTTTGACGCGTCCGCAAAAACTACATCAGGTGTATCATTCAATAATATTCAAAGTGTAGGACCAACGGTACAAGACGACTTAATTAGCATTCTTATCCGATTTAGACAACATAAATACGTGGTAACTTCTGACTGTGAGAAAATGTATCGTTGCGTACGCGTTGCAGATCATCAAAGATGTTTGCAACAGATACTTTGGCGTTCAGGTCCCAGTCAGGAATTAAAAACTTATAAACTCAACACGGTTACATATGGTACAGCCTCTGCACCATATTTAGCAACACGTTGTCTTGTACAGTTGGGTCAAGAATGTACGGACCCTGAAGTGCGTGAAACTATATTACATGATTTTTACATTGATGATTATATAAGTGGGCACGACTCAAAATCAACCTTGTTAAATATAATTCAAGGCGTAATCACGCAACTTAAAGGTGGTCAATTTTATATAAGAAAATGGCGTTCAAACTGCCCTGATATTTTAAAAAATATTCACTGTGATGATTATAATGATAGTTTGCTAAAATTAATTAATGATGATCATGCAAAAACTCTAGGTTTGAGATGGTCATGCTCATCTGATACTTTACTTTTTTCTTTAAATTTTAATTGTTCTGAGGCTCAAGTGAGCAAGCGGTTGATCTTGTCCACTGTTGGGCAAGTATTCGATCCGTTAGGTTTCGTTAATCCATGCATTTTACAAGGTAAGATTATTTTACAAAAGCTTTGGTCTTCGAAAATTTCATGGGATGAACCTCTCCCTCCTCAAATTGAAAGAGATTGGTTAATATTCGTAAAATCCCTTCCTCAATTAAATCACATTATAATTCCACGTCGTATAGTATGTAATTCACCAACGGTAATTGAAATTCATGCTTTCAGCGATGCATCCATGTACGCCTATAGTGCATGCATATACTTACGAAGTATTTCAATAGATGGCAGCACGAGTGTTCATTTAGTTATGGGAAAAAGCAGGGTTGCACCTATGAAGGGAATGACGGTACCTCGCCTGGAGCTGTGTGGCGCGCTATTAGCAGTCAGACTAGCAATTAAGGTTAAATCAGCTTTAAGACTTAACGTAAATATTTGCTTTTATTGGTGTGATTCTACGGTTGTCTTAGGTTGGATCCGGACTCCTAGATCAACTTTAAAAACGTTTGTTCTTAACAGAATTAATGAGATAACGGAACATTCTGACCAGGATGCCTGGAGGTATGTGCCTACAAACTTAAATCCAGCCGACATCGGTTCCAGAGGTTGCACCGCCACACAATTACAGAATTCTAATCTATGGTTTTGTGGTCCCAGTTTTTTATTGCAATGTGTGTCTCAGTGGCCCACACAACCAGGTGATTCACGTATTGTTTTACCTGAAACTAAAATTGAGTGCAAACTGAGCACAGAAAATCGTAATTTTACACATATGTATTCGACTTTTGGCAAATTGCAGCGTGTTACCGCTTTCATATTGCGCTTTATACACAATTGTCGACAACCTAATAATAAATTACGTGCACATTTAAAGGTATCAGAATTAAATTCTGCTACCAATGTTTTATGTAAGCTAGTGCAATTAGAAATGTTTTCAACGGAATATAAAACTTTACTAAAAAATAAAGAGTTGCCATCTAAGACACAAATATTAAATTTAAATCCTTTTATGTCAAAGGAGGGTGTGATTCGCGTTGGTGGTAGACTTTCTAATTCTAATTATGACTACAACACCAAACACCCAATTTTATTACATGCGTCACATCATGTTACAATACTATTGTTTAGACATTATCATATACTACTTATACATGCTGCCCCTCAACTGTTGTTGTCCATTTTGAGGCATACATTTTGGACAATTGGGGGTCGCAACTTAGCACGTAAGGTCACTCATGAGTGTCATAAGTGTTGCAGGTATACAGGCAAATCTATTCAGCCCATTATGGCTAGTTTGCCGAAGGAACGACTGCATTGTGAGTTTCCATTTTCTAATACTGCAGTTGATTATGCTGGTCCAATTATTATAGCCGACAGAAAGGGTAGAGGATGCAGATTGATAAAGTCATATATTTGTGTTTTTGTATGCCTGGCTGTAAGGGCAGTTCATATTGAACTGGTAACTGATTTAAGTACGGAGGCCTTTATTGCAGCATTAAATCGTTTTATAGCACGCCGAGGTAAACCTTCCAACATATACTCGGATAATGGTACTAATTTTCTCGGTGCTTATAATGAACTTTCAAAACTTTTAAAACAAAAATGTAATGACATTAGTTTGTATGCTTCAGAACAGGCGATTAACTTTATATTTTCCCCTGCATATAGCCCACATTTTAACGGCTTAGCCGAAGGTTCCGTAAAGTCTGTCAAATATCATTTGAAACGAGTTTTATCCCTTGCACACTTGACTTACGAAGAACTAAACACGGTCCTTGTCCAAATAGAAGGAATCCTTAACTCTCGTCCTTTGACCCCATTATCTTCCGACCCTAATGATCTTGTTCCTTTAACACCTTCCCATTTCCTACTTGGACGAACAATAACAATGTTACCTAATTCACAGCATAATCAGGAGAAGAGGGTTGAGATTTGTACCCTGCCACGCTACCAACGGGCACAAGCCCTCACAGCACATTTCTGGAACCGTTATTACAGAGAGTATGTTTCAGAACTGCAAAAACGTACGAAGTGGCAGCGTAAGGATGGAGGAGAATTGCGCATTGGAGATCTAGTGGTAGTGAAGGACGACCGCCTCCCACCCAACCGCTGGCTGCTCGGTCGAGTCGCCCACCTTTACCCTGGCCGCGATGACGTAGCACGCGTCGCTGACGTCACCACCTCTACAGGGACCATAAGAAGAGCCTACAACCGCCTTTGTCGCCTCCCAACTTTAGAGACAGAGACATCCTTGGAACACGTTGATGTTCCAACCGGGGGAGCCTGTTAACGCACATACTAACATGAACGCGCCGAGCTGCGCGCCCGCCGGCCGCTGGCCGAATCCCACTCCACTCGCCGATCGAACACAGCGAAAGCGACACATATTTTTGTATTTTTGTTTTTTATCCGCTATATATCATTAAAAGTATAGTTAAACGTGATACGCATCGTTTTTTCGCACAGCTACGTCCCCGGAACACCTTCACCTTAGAAGATTCCCGAACAAAAATATTGAAATATACATTATGAGTGTTGTGTAAACGATACAAGTTTCTTGCTTTGGATACAATTTCCAATTTATCATTTACTTATGTTATGAATTTTCTAGTTTAACATCAACCATCTTCCAGTTCTATGAGATCAGTACTACTTTTATCAGTATGGTTTTCTTGCCTTTTCATACTAATGCGTCATGCTTCTCATTTTCCTAAAAAACATAATCGAATCTGCGAATTTATTATTCCGTATGTTTGATCATCATCAACATCATTTCAGCCGAAAGACGTCCACTGCTGGACATAGAACTCCCCCAAGAATCGCCACAACGACCGGTCCTGCGCCATAATCGCCACGCTTGGCAGGCGGGTTGACGATCGCAGTTGTTTGGTTAAATACTCAGAGAACGCTGCTGCCCATCCTCTGGTGAATCCCTTAGTCGCCTTTTACGACACCCATGAGAAGAGATAGGGTGGTGCAATTCTTTATGTCCAGCACCACCCGGTAAGTTTATTACTGAATAATAATTTTTCACATTTTTAATCTTTTCGGTTTATATCCCGTTTCTCTGTGGCAACACCATTGACACCGCCCAACCCCTCAATTAAAGTTTCATTGAATAATTCAGTATGATAGTGGTCGATTTATGAGGCAAATGAAAAATTTGAATTAGGTACTGTATAAATATTAATTTCGGAGAGCACCCAGCCAGAACTTATTTGGAAAAGTCTGTTCGACACAAAGAATTAATTTTTAATAATTCTTAATTGATATTGGAAGTTATTGTTATTGGATTTATAAGTAGAATTGGGTGAGTATAAAGAGTTTTTTTTTATTATTTCGTAAAATGGTCTTTTACCTAAATAAGTAAGTATCTTTTTCGGCCAGCATTAGTCTATTCCTTACAAAAACGTGACTGACGTATTTTTATGCCAATAACTGATATTATAACTATTGCTATACACATAATTCCATGAACTTGACATCCACGTTCTATTCATAAAGAGTAGTAGTAGTAGTAGAGCTCCTTTGTGAAAGAGCTCGTCCGGGGTAGGTACTACCACCGTACCTACTTCTCCGCCAAATAGTATTGCTTGCATTGCTGTGTTTCGGTCTGAAGGGTACGGGTGCCGGTGAAATTACAATCACATGAGACTTTCCATCTTCATGTCTCAGTTTGGCGAACCAACTTGCGGTACCATTAAGGCTGTTGCCTTAATGGTACCGCAAGTTGGTTGTTGGTTTGTCTAGGTGGTATTGCAGTTGTTATGGGCAAAGGTAACCGCTTAACATCAGGTGGGCCTTTGTTTTGTTTCGCCAAAAATTTCTGAAATCGTGAAAAATAATCAGCAGTTTCATAGAAAAGTGCAATACCTACAGAAATCCACAGAAATGTATGGAAGGGCTGATTTATTTTTCGCGATTTCGGAATTGACCCCGTAGTAAAAGTTGTTAGATAGTATTCCCTGAATCCAAATACGTACACCTTTCTGTTACACGTTTTATAGCTTCTATCTCCTAAACATCTTTTTCTATATATAAATATAAAAACTTTTTAACAAAAAATAAAACCGCCTTCAAAAACCTTAACTAAAAAGTAAAAAATAATCCTTGTATGTATTTCAAAATCTTAACATAAACCAAAATTTTGAAGACGGTGCGTCACTGTACATACTGAACATATATGAAAACACGCGCCGCCTTCAAAATTTTGGTTTATGTTAAGATTTTGAAATACATACAAGGATTATTTTTTACTTTTTATTAGTTAAGGTTTTTGAAGGCGGTTTTATTTTTTGTAAAAAAGTTTTTATTTCATACTTTTTAGTTGATAATTCACAGAAAAACTAAACTATTAGTAGATCATCTAGGTAAGCAAAGCTAAATTAAACTGATTTATTGAAGCTGGTTAAAAAACTACTCGACCTAAGTCAATAAAATTTATATGGGACCACCGCGCGGACTTCCTCTACCAAATAAAAAAACAACCACGCAAATCGGCCCAGAAATCTCGGAGTAATCGGTGTACATACATGAAAAAAAAAAAAAAAAAAAAAAAAAAAACCCGCCGAAAAACCTCCTCCTTTTTTGAAGTCGGTTAAAAAATGAATGTTTCTTTGTACGTTTGTCTTCTATGCATTCCTAAAAAATGTATCTGATTGTCATGGACGAATATAAAAAGGCGGACGGAATCTCGCTAAACAAAAAGTTAAACACCCATAGTAAGACGGCTCACTTAAAAGTACGGGCTGGCATGCACATATTCACACCCATAATAAGACAAAAGGCCGCGATATACAAATAAAATAATAATATGTACCAGGCCCCTCAGAAAGTATTGCGAAAAAAAGTTTTTATATATGGGAGACTGGCCAGTTATAATGTTTTTCGAAAATATGATTATTTATAAGTAAAAATAAGTAAGTTCCAATTTCAAAATTTCCCTCCACATTTTTTGCGAGTTAATTCAAAGTATTGTGTCTCACTGAAATATGGATCTGCGCCGGGAACATTTTAGAGCTATGATTTTATACGATTTCAAGTGTCGCCTGAAACCGGATGAATCGTACGATAGACTTCAAATGGCATTCATGGATGAAGGCCCTTCCAAGGCAACCGTGTATCGTTGGTATAACGAATTCAAGCGCGGTCGACCAACTTTGGGGGATGACGAAAGAAGCGGTCGCCCTTTGACGGCTGTTACCGAAGAAAACGTGCTAGCAGTGAAAAATTTAATCCAAGACAATAGGCGAATTACATATCAGGAGATTCAACACATATTGAAGATTGGATCGGGAAGCGTTCACGAGATTCTACACAGCCATCTTCGCGTGAGGAGGATAGTATCACGCTGGGTGCCGCACAACCTCACCGATGCTCAGAAGCAGGCCCGGGTGGAATGGTGCCGTGATATGCTTAACAAATTTGAAGCAGGCTCGTCTCGGCGTGTTTACGACATCGTTACAGGTGATGAGTCCTGGATTTATCAATACGACCCAGAAACCAAGCGCCAGTCGACTGTTTGGGTGTTTCAAAATGAGCCAACGCCTACCAAAGTGAAGCGATCTAGAAGCGGGGGTAAGATTTTGATCGCTAGCTTTTTTAATTTGACTGGCCACTTGGTATCAATTCCCTTACGGGATCAAAGAAGCATTAATGCCGAATGGTATACTACCAAATGTTTGCCAGAAGTTTTCTCTGTTATAAGCAACAAGCGACCAAACACAGGGCTCCGCGGGCTACTGCTCCACCACGACAATGCACCTGCGCACACCGCACTCAAAACGAGGGACTTCCTGGACAGCACGCCAGTCAAACTCCTGGGTCACCCTCCTTACAGCCCTGATCTAGCACCGTGTGACTTCTTTTTATTCCCAAAAATAAAAAATCTGCTCAAAGGGATACAATTTTCGTCGCCGGAAGATGCGCTGGCTGCGTTCGAGCAGGCTGTAAACGAGGTGTCTGCGGCGGACTGGAAAAAGTGTTTTGAAAACTGGTTTAGGCGCATGAATCTTTGTATAGAGGCTGGTGGAAAGTACTTTGAAAAGATTTGATAAAAATATATGTACGTATAGAACAATTTTTTTTAGTTTCGCAAAACTTTCTGAGTGTCCCACGTAATTACCTGGTGTGTTAAAATGCTGACGAAATTATAGTGGGTTTAGCAAAAAATTTAGTGTTCAATCTTTTCTTAGCGAGATTCCGTCCGCCTTTCTTTATTTATCCGAGCCGATTGTCATGAAACTTTGGTGAGTTGTTCTGCGTATGCCCACGACGGTTCCTGTCCCAAAAAAAATTGGCATAACAGCTAGTATTTTATAAATATGTAGCTCAAACTTCGAACATAATTCCCAAACGAGAAAATTGACCGCCAACGCACTGGTAGCCGCGTAATAATTAATGCGCACCAAAATTCCTCTTGTGGTTACCGATACCCCACCTGGACGCAGCCTATGAATAAAAAAACCGGCCAAGAGCATGTCGGGCCATGCTCAGTATTATAGGGTTCCTTAAATAAGTCTAATTACAAACGAATCAAATTGAATATTAATCATTGCTATTTTAGTTTTTGCAAACAGCGCCACCTAGCGCTAAATTTAAGAAACTAAATTGAAGAAGTGTGTCATATCAATATAACACAAAAATTCGTTTTGTGATTTTTTTAAATAGAAACTATATAACTAAAGGAGCATTATTTGCTAAGATCATTTTTCTCTAAGGTCAATGACCTATGAACTAGGACGTATTAAGTATTTTTCAGTTTTCTCACTATAACCACAGATAATATAATACTTAACTCAAAAATTTATAATCACATCATACTCGAAATAATTTTAAAAGAGAGTTTTTATAAAGGTCTATCAATATGGAAGACTATAAATTGCTACGTTCCATAGTTTAGAAATGGGAGGGGGGGGGGGACACATTGCAAGCCACTTTGGCGAACTGTATTTCGCAAATGGTATACCTGATAAAAAAGTTATGTATGAAACTTTACCTTCATTTTAGTAGACCTATTCAATGATACCCCACACAAAATAAAAATTTTCATCCCCATTTCACATGTATGGGCGCCACCCCTTAATTACGTTATCAAGATTTTTTTATTCTTTTAAAATTGAGATCTATATCTAAACCATTTAAAAAAAAAAACATTATTAATTTTTTTAACTGTAGAATTTATTAAGCTGTAAAGGATTAGGACAGACGGACGGACGTGATGAAACTATAAGGGTTCCTTGTAGGACTACGGAACCCTAAAAATGTGCCATTACACATTATTTAACTGGTTTCCCTTGTGGTAAGTGGATCAAAGCAGAAAGCTGAGCTGAGTTTAAACTGTTTAACCTTTCAAGCGGTGTAAAAAAGACTATGTTTTCCAATCCAATAGACCAAAATAGGTCTTGCAAATCCATAAAAAAATGATTTTTTCTTGCTATATATCTCATAGACTTGGTTTGTCTTCAATGGGGGCTGGCTGGGCTGTTCCCTTTATATCCACTGGGCCCTGGGCTGTAGCTCAAAAATCCCTAGATCCGCCCCTGCCACTACTGATAAGACAAGTCACTGAACTTGATGTATAAACGACAAAGTATCGACAACTTTAGTCACTCACGAGAACTTACCCAAAGTACTCATAGTCACACGCTAGTGCAATATGCATCTAAAATTACACCGACACGTCCACACGTAATCTTGTTTGTTCATTTAGCAAACGATGTCCGTTATAAACGTCGGTCTGTGTAAATAGAAGCAGCTTAGTTACCAGTTGAGCCTAAGCTCAGTTTGTTTGAGTTGGCCGATGACTCGGTGTTCCGTAGCTAGTAGCTGGTTACTGCAGATTCTCTCATATTTATAGCGGCTCTGTAATGTACTTATTGTATTCAGCCAGTAGTTGGCGAGTTCATGCACGAAATTGCTCAGTTGTATACTAACTTTTCCGATAGGACAGGTCAACTCCTACATACTATGGCATCTCTTTTTAGGTTTAGTTCTAAAGGCAATATTCTCACTTTTAAACTCTTGTTTATTTCTGACATTAATCTACATTATACTCGCGTGATACTCGCATTATTTGAATGAATTTGATATTATAATCAACCTATTTGTAACCTATTTTAATTTAAAAAGAGTATATCCATGGAGTTTCTTGACGTTTCTTCTCCATAGGACCCACAATTTGGAACCGTGTAACTAGAGCCTGACGTTTCAAAAGTACCTTTAATTTGAACATTTGAATTTGGTATTCTAACGTGAACACAATATATTGCCAAGTTAGGCCAACAATTTGTGGCCAAGGAAGTTACTCATTAATTTGTCAATCGAATAAACTCAGCCTATTGTAGTCCCCTGCTGGACATAGGCCTTCCGCATCCAGCCCCTCCCCAAACTACCTTCTTCAAGTCTTCGGTCCACCTGGCTGGGGCGCCCTACGCTGCATTTGCGTTGGCATTCACATCGTCACGGACTCCATTTGCGCCCAGCTATCCTTCGAAACACATGGCCAGCCCACTGCCATTTCAGCTTACTGATCCTACAAGCTATGTCGCTCATTAATTTGTGCTTGGCAACTATTATTATTAATTATTAATATTATATTATTATATTCCGTCGCTGACTGAACTGTGGACTTGGACGCCACAGCCACCGCGCAACCAGCTCATGATTAAGGGCTCCGTTCGAGCTTGAAACTAGTCGGGCATACCCGATGGAACTGCGTGAGTGAAACCGTTTATATTTATAATTATGAATTTGTTTTTAACTTTAACTCAATTTTAACTGACTCACATTTTATACATACAACAACTTTTTATATGTATAAAAACTATTATTATTACAAATAATTTATCAAATAATAATATTAGTATTTCAAACAACACACATATACAACGTGAAATAAAGCTACAATTTGCAAAAAAACGCAAGAAAATTTTGAATTTTGCGACGTGTTGCAGCGACAAGACAACACCTAAAAAATCAGACCTCTGCGGTCACTGTCGTTTCGTACAGAACTGAAAAAGAGGCAAAGAGCCGAGGGACGTCGGATACGCCGCTCAACTTGAATGAAAATTAACAATATTTTTTTTTATAAAAAACCTAAAAGCTTATTTGAAAAACAGAAACAACAAATGTTTAGATTATTGTCTTTCTCAAATGTTTTCTTAATTTTATTTATAATATTTAGTAAATAATAGAGATTGTTTGCTTTAAAGCATGTTTTAAGAGGTTAGTTTACAATTATTTTCTGAGAAAACTTCAAGAAAACGTGTTTTGGTCACAATACAGTTTCAGAAAATACGTTCAAGATTAACATTTTTTTTTTCACTGCCACAAACTGAATAGATACAGCTAAAAATGTTTTTAAAAGAAGCCTATTTGGGGTATTTGGCTGTTGTCAGCGTCTTAAGCCCTTACGGTAAAAACAGAAATATAAAAAAAGTTAAATCTAATATTTTTGATCGCGAACCTTTTTTTTCTCCATTTTGACTAAGTTTTGTTAAATATAACGCTAGCCATTGTTGCTAAAACCGATGTTTAAGTAAGGTCTAACTTCTGCGCTGTTAAACTAATTAAAAAGTTGCTGCAACGTTTTGCCTGGTCGTTTCATGGTTTTTACAAGACGATGTTATGTAAAAGCTATAAAGAAAGGCAGTAAAATTAAAACAACTTAGTAGGTATAGAAGTGTGAGTCCACAATATATTTTAAAGTAAAAGAAGGAAGGAAAGAAAAATATTTAAAAAAGCCAAAAGTGGAAGTCAGTGTTTCCCGACATGCAATAGTTTATTGCTTGCACAGATTATTATAAAAATAAATAAAATAAATATTTTTGGTACAGTTTTACACATCACCATCTAGTCCCAAAGTAAGCGGAGCTTGTTCTATGGGTACTAAACAAAAAAAACATGTTGTTATGTTTTGTTGTTGTGATTGTCTTTGCCTAGCCTCCTTCGAGCTGGACTCATATAATATCGTTTTTTTTTTTATAGTATTGTATGGCGAAAGGAGCTAAAGGCCCATCTGATGTTAAGCGGTTACCTTTGCCCATAACAACTGCAATACCACCTAGGCTGTTACCTAAATGGTACCGCAAGTCGGTTCGCCAAACTGAGACATGAAGATGGAAAGTCCCATGTGATTGTAATTTTACCGGCACCCGTACCCTTCTGACCGAAACACAGCAATGCAAGCATCACTATGTGGCGGAGAAGTAGATAAAGTCAATTACATGAAGTCTGGTTTTCTAAGGTATACTAGTTTTCAGACTTTTATCCCTGATTTCAAAACTCTCATTAATGTCAATCTATTTATTATCTATCAAAGACATATCTAGACATTATATTTCAAAGCTAGTTAGTTGATTTTTGTATTGCACACCTTATGTGAAACTGATGGAAGTTAGTCATCGTATTCTTGAAAGTGTCAAGACTCAAGTGTTAAGGTCAGCATGTATCCAAGGCCTGTCTGTAAGAAATTACAAAAAAAAAAAACAAAGAATGGCTTCTGTTTTATTGACTTCGACGAACAAATTGAGCCATAACACAAAAACCGTGTCGAATCAATATCGCGTGACTGTAACTTACGAGTAAGTCAAACTTGAGACTATTTCACACGGTACTTGTTTGTTGCAGTAGACGAAGCGCTGCAGACGAAATAGTGAAGCCAAAAAAAACTATGCTCCTTCGTGTACAACCAGCACTCACGCACACACCATGCACCTGAAGGATATGTGCTTTCGCGATGCTTACTGGACGATGCCGCGACATGTGTACTGAGAGGGGTGAGCACGGTTTAAGCTGCATGTGTGTGCGTGAGCACTGGTTGTATACGAAGGAGCATAGTTTTTGTAGCTTCACTAGATTGTTCGCAGCACTTCGTTTACATGTTTTCTGTGGTCTGTGGTTGCAGTCTGTTTGTGGCATCCGTCAACGCCACCGTCTCAAATGATTGCCAAAACTGTAAAATACTTCTTGTTGCTACTGGATGCAGTTTTTCAAAATCGATTTTGATTGAAAATCTAGATACCTAATTTTACCTGGCAACTTAGCAACAAGGTAAACAGTAGGGTAGGGCTTAGGTGAAGGGTATTCGCCCTGAGTGTAGGGTTGCTAAGATGCTAGGTGAAGGGTTTTCGCCCCGAGTGTATGAGTTGCTAAGCTGCCAGGTGAAGGATATTCGTCCCGAGTCTGTTAGTTGCTAAGTGGGCAGGTGAAAAGTATTCGCCCCGAGTGTAGGGTTGCTAACACATAAATAGATAGAATGGCCATGTGGGCAGGGCGCGCGTGGCAGCACCATGCACCATGGTCCAGGATATTTCAAAACCTTTCTCAGCACGCCTTATGACTTGTTTCTATAAATACTGTAACAAAAACCCGCAAAAATGCCTTAATGTGCTGTTTCTAACTGCAGAAGCAAATGCTGTTAAGTACATTTGATTAAACATTTTTTTTAAAAATTGTGACTTCAAAATGTAAGGCGTAGTTTGTTCGGAAAGTTGCCACGCATGAATCGCAAGTAAAATTGTGATTGCAACCATTCTATCTATTTCTGTGGTTGCTAAGCTGTCAGGTGAAGGGTATTCGCCCCCGAGTGTATGAGTTGCTAAGTTTTTTGGTAAAGTTAAGTATCTAGACTTTTTAATTATCTCCTTTATTGTGCAACCGATGTATTGCAATTCTGAAAATGCAGCAAAAGTCACTGCATCAAATTATCCGTCTATTCTGGTCCTTAACCTCAGACAGTTATAAATCCTCAAGAAATTAAGTATTTGACATGTGTTATGCGTTTCGGAGTTCGACGCAAAAAATACACAAAAAACTTTAAAAAATAAACGGAACATGTGGTTACAGGGAATATGTTACTGTTTAGTAGGGTTACCAAACGTTTCAGTTTTGACACGAAGTTTGTTGTATGTAATTTATTTTGATACAAAACTAAGCATTTTGCGGCACAGTAATAATGCAACTAGGTAAGGTCGTGTTCCGTGTGGTGCTGGACGTAAAGAATTGCACCACCCTATGTCTTCTCATGGGTGTCGTAAAAGGCGACTAAGAGATTCACCAGAGGATGGGCATTGGGCAGCAGCGTTCTCTGAGTATTTAACTAACCAACTGCGATCGCCAACCCGCCTGCCAAGCGTTGCGATAGTGGCATATCCCCCCAAACTGCGTGAGGGAGGCCAATGTCCATCAGTGGACGTCTTTCGGCTGAGATGATGATGATGATGAAGTAAGGTTGAATGCTACTGTGCGGCCGCTGACAAAATGTCTTGTAGTGTGTAGCTAACCTTACCCTTAGGTTTCGCAAGCATCGTTTTTGTTTCGCACGCATCGTTTTTGTTTCGCACGCATCGTTTTTGTTTCGCACGCATCGTTTTTGTTTCGCACGTGACACACGGAGGGAATTGTTTGTTTACAAGTAGGTACCTAAATAAAAAAAAAATTGGTCTTGATTTTTTTATTGATTCGTGTTCAGTATCAGTGGTATACTCATCTCCTTAAATATAGCACGAATACAGATCAACATGTTGTACAATAATTGGGAATAAGATACCTCAAACTTCTTTTTTAATAACGTGTAGAATTGTAGAGTAATATAATTTAATTTATTTATACATTATCTTTTATGAAGGTACAAACAATGTTCCTACTGCATAATCTTTTTTTTTTAGTATAGGATGCCGAAACGAGTTAAAGGCCCACCTAATGTTAAGCGGTTACCTTTGTCCATAACAACTTCAATATACCTAGGCTGTTGCCTAAATGGTACCGCAAGTCGGTTCGCCAAACTGAGACATGAAGATGGCAAGTCTCATGTAATCGTGCATGGATATTACATATATTTATGTATCGGTAATATTTAATAGTGGCAACTAAATGTTGTTATGTTAGTTGCTTTGTTAATGTGTAAACTGAGCCAACAAACTTACTATCAAGGATGCAGTGGACTAAGCTACACTTAATTTTAGCGGAGTCTTCTAACACAGACATTAATTACTTAAAAGGAGATTCCAAGCACTAACTTGTAAAATTATTTGTTAAGCCCAATAAACTATATATTTGTATAAGTAGTACAAGCTTTGCTTAGTTTGGGACTAGATGATGCTGTGTAAAAATGTCCCAAATATAATTATTTATTTATTTAATTTTATCAAAGTTCACTTTCCTAACATAATAAAAAACATGGTTACTCTATTTTTAAGTTAAGTTGGATTAAATATATTTTGAAACAAAACATCGTTAGTGTGAACGGCTAAATATTTGGATTATAATCAGTTTTTTTTTTGTTTGTTTCTGTTTATTTAGTCTCTTTCAAGAGACGAATGAACATATAACCTCAGAATAAATTTACAATGAGATTTAAGTTAAAAATGGGTTTTCAATGTAATTTTGTTCACAGATAACCTTTCGGCAACCTGTATATATGGAACAATTTAAATTATCTTTAAATAAGCTTTTTAATGAAAAAATGTCGCAAGTTTTAATTTGTATTTTTTTTTTTAATTTTCATTAAACAACTTATTTATGTGTTTAAAATGCTTCTATAGACTAGTGATAACCGTGTTTTCATTTATTGTCGTATTGTCATATCCACGGCAAAATAACGATTGTTATTGTTTTAAATTGATGAAACGACTGCATTTTAGTGTTCAAATACATATAAATAAATAGTAAATAGATTTCATTGCTTTAAAATTGAAAAATAATGAAACTAATATACGCTATCTATTATATCGAAATAGGTAATTCAGAAATAGTAAAAAATATAGACGAAGTGCTGCGAACAATTATAGTGAAGCCACTTGCACTTCAAACCCTGCTCTGCTCACCCCTCTCAGTACACATGATTGATTGATTGATTTATTTATTTGCATAATATGGGTTACATCAAGTTATTAATTAATAATAATAATAAATACTTTATTTACAGACAACAAAATCCGACACGATGTTAGTAACAATGAGATAATAATATAAAGTCCTTATCCACATTTAACCATTTACGGTATGCAAATATTAATTACAATATAAATTATTATCAAAATCTAAATTCAATTCATTAAATATTTTTACAGCAATGATTAAAAACAATTAACACACATGTCAATTAGGAGAAAGAAACAATATTAATTATACCAATTTCAGATTATAACAATTAGGGCTACAATAAGTAGTGTATAATTGGGGATTCTGGATCACTTCGCTTCGCTCCGTGATCCAGAATGCCCCAATTATACACTACTTATGCTAGATTGAAATATTTCCGTGATTCAGAATTCCTCAATTATACACTACTGATTCAATACCGCTCCTTATATCATGGTGGAATCGGATCCCAAGTACAGTATGTGCTGACACGATGACACTTTATGCCTAGATAACTGAGACGTACAGTCGGAAATCTTTCCGATGAACCACTACTAAAGCTAAAATCACTTGCACTCAATGTTCGATGGCAGCCGCTGTATAAGTAGGTACGTGTAATGTAGCAGAATTCTTTCAAGGGATTTTGTCGACAAAATGTACTACCGGGAAGGATCGTGACCGTACATCACGAACTGCATGGATGGTCTAGCGGCTACAAGCGCATCTGTTGCGAGGCCTTGGGTTCGATTCACCAGGCATAGTGCTATTTTTTTTTTTGTTCTGGTAGAGCTCCTTTGTGAAAGAGCTCGTCCAAGGAAGTACTACCACCGTACCTACTTCTGTCGCCAAACAGTAGTGCTTGCATTGCTGTGTTTTGGTGCGAAGAGGTCTGGTGCCGGTAAAATTATAATCACATGAGACTTTCCATCTTCATGTCTCAGTTTGGCGTACTTACAAGGCAACAGCCTAGGTATTATTGCAGTTGTTATGGGCAAAGGTAACTGCTTAACATCAGGTCGGTTTTTAGCTTGATCAGACCGAAACAGCTGAACGGATTTGGATAAAATTTAAGTCTCGATAGAGTATGGTTTGAACAGATACATGTAATAAGTATTTTTTATTTCGGAGTGAGGATGAGGTGGCCTATTCTACGTCGAGAACCGCACGGATCACTTAATAAATGTTCCAATATTCAATTATGTACATATATACATATATATATATAGTTAGTTCGTTATATGTATAGTTCTTAGTTATATAGTTTAGTAGTATACACCCATAGGGTTTACCTCTGCCTAACCTTTCGGGGAATACAGGCATGATGTTATGTTATATGGGAAGGATCGTGACCGTACATCACGAACTGCATGGATGGTCTAGCGGCTACAAGCGCATCTGTTGCGTGGACTTGGGTTCGATTCACCAGGCATAGTGCTATTGTTTTTTTGTTCTAGTAGAGCTCCTTTGTGAAAGAGCTCGTCCAAGGAACACCGTACCTACTTCTGCCGCCAAACAGTAGTGCTTGCATTGCTGTGTTTTGGTGCGAAGAGGTCGGGTGCCGGTAAAATTACAATCACATGAGACTTTCCATCTTCATGTCTCAGTTTGGCGTACAGACTTGCAGTACAATTAAGGCAACAGTCTACGTGTTATTGCAGTTGTTATGGGCAAAGGTAACTGCTTAACATCAGGTCGGTTTTTATCTTGATCAGACCGAAACGGCTGAACGGATTTGGATAAAATTTAAGTCTCGATAGAGTATGGTTTGAACAGATACATGTAATAAGTATTTTTTATTTCGGAGTGCGGATGAGGTGGCCTATTCTACGTCGAGAACCGCACGGATCACTTAATAAATGTTCCAATATTCAATTACATATATATATATATATATATAGTTAGTTCGTTATATGTATAGTTCTTAGTTATATAGTTTAGTAGTATACACCCATAGGGTTTACCTCTGCCTAACCTTTCGTGTAATACAGGCATGATGTTATGTTATATTCAATTTACATTGGATTTACATTAATCTTTATAGAAAAACCAGTCAGTGCTGGTCCATCGTATGTCGTCGTATTATATTATAGAGTACATCTAATACGACTTAATTCTTGTTAGAATTACGACTTGTTTACTTGAATAAATGCATTGTTGGCAATTGATCGTTTTAGAATATGATACATAAAGGTAGGGTCGCAGTGTTGATGTTAAAGTGTCTGCAAAATAGTCTTTATTAGTAGATCATATAAAGACGAAAATTGACTGTTATAATGCACTCAAAAGTAATAATGATTAAACTTTTAATGAATTTTGCTATTGGGACTCAACCCTATTAATTTTATATTATAAATAGGGCTTTAGTTGTTCCTGCGCTTCATAATCTGTTGATAATTAGCATCAAGTGTTTTTGGAATCTGTCTACGTTCAAGTATGTATGTATAAATAATTTTATTTGATATATTAAATTAATTTAATGAATTGATTTTAATTTATAAAATAACTGTTTCATGTTAATTTAATTAACTGTCTTACATTTCAGGTCGTGTATAAATCCGTTTGAAGCAGTGGAACCTGCAGCTTCTAAAAAGAAGTTGCCCGCTAAGCCGCGCGCCAACAAAATATCACCTTCGAGCTCGTCTGCGAAGGCGTCAAGCAAGAACAAGAGCGGCTCCAGTTCTAGTAAAAAAACTGTACCACATGACTTGTTCGACAGCGATTCGGACAACGAGGACGGAGCTTCGCTACCGGCGGCGCCTACTTCAAAGAAGCGTGCACGCGTCTTTCCTGACACCGACGTAAGTTTCTTAATCTGTACCAAATCGTACCATGGTGTGTCGTAAAAGTTCACTAAGCAATAACGTCAAGCATAAGCCACCCAACATAATTATTGTGACCATCTTTTATAAACTGAATAGACGTTTAGGGCTTAGCATTCTAGTTTATAATTAATACAATTTGTTTATTTTTTGTTTCAGGAAGAAAACGAAAGTGAACTCGAGCCCGTGCGTGCTGCCCCGTTGCGTAGTTTTTTATCGAGGCGACAGGCTGACGGAGACTTTATTTTGCAAAGAGACCTCACCAAACGTGGTGAATATTACATTGAGTGCCGCCTCTATTCGACGAATGAAATAGAGCCGCCAGCCGTGTTGGATCCGTCCAAGCGATGGAAGCAAGCGATGACAACCTTTAAGTGCGCTTTTAACACAGGCAGTCCCACTTTTAAGGCTGCCATTCAGTTGGTTGCGGCTGCAAAAGAGGAGCTCCGTAACGTGGTGCCAGTTACATATCCATCAAATTATTTTTAACAAAAAAAAAATTTGTATGTTCACACGTTATGGAGACCTTTTGTTTTATTGTTAATTTCTTATTTTATCATAAGTTTACTACATTATTATTCTTATAATCAATATATTTTATTTAAGTGCTCACTACCAATGTTATTATCATTGTTTATTATTCACTAGACTATTAAGCGAGTTTAATATTTCTTTCTTACAGAGACTTTCGAGTCTGAAATATTAAATAACTAATCTGATGAAATTATTATAAATTGTCTATTATTAAATAAACTTACGCAATAATATTTAATCAAGTGTACCTAAGTTTTACTTTTACAGAGACTTTCGAGTCTGAAATATTTAATAACTAATCTGATGAAATTATTATAAATTGTCTATTATTAAATAAACTTACGCAATAATATTTAATCAAGTGTACCTAATGTTTTACTTTTACAGAGACTTTCGAGTCTGAAATATTTAATAACTAATCTGATGAAATTATTATAAATTGTCTATTATTAAATAAACTTACGCAATAATATTTAATCAAGTGTACCTAATGTTTTACTTTTACAGAGACTTTCGAGTCTGAAATATTTAATAACTAATCTGATGAAATTATTATAAATTGTCTATTATTAAATAAACTTACGCAATAATATTTAATCAAGTGTACCTAATGTTTTACTTTTACAGAGACTTTCGAGTCTGAAATATTTAATAACTAATCTGATGAAATTATTATAAATTGTCTATTATTAAATAAACTTACGCAATAATATTTAATCAAGTGTACCTAATGTTTTACTTTTACAGAGACTTTCGAGTCTGAAATATTTAATAACTAATCTGATGAAATTATTATAAATTGTCTATTATTAAATAAACTTACGCAATAATATTTAATCAAGTGTACCTAATGTTTTACTTTTACAGAGACTTTCGAGTCTGAAATATTTAATAACTAATCTGATGAAATTATTATAAATTGTCTATTATTAAATAAACTTACGCAATAATATTTAATCAAGTGTACTTAATGTTTTACTTTTACAGAGACTTTCGAGTCTGAAATATTTAATAACTAATCTGATGAAATTATTATGAATTGTTTATTATTAAATAAACTTACGCAATAATATTTAATCAGGTGTACCTAATGTTTTTCTTTTACAGAGACTTTCGAGTCTGAAATATTTAATAACCAATCTAATAAAGTATTGTAAATTGTCTATTACTAAATAAACTTACGCAATAAGTTTTACCTAATCAAGTGTAACTAATGTTCTCTTTTACAGAGACTTTCGAGTCTGAAATATTTAATAACTAATCTGATGAAATTATTATGAATTGTTTATTATTAAAAAACTTACGCAATAATATTTAATCAGGTGTACCTAATGTTTTTCTTTTACAGAGACTTTCGAGTCTGAAATATTTAATAACCAATCTAATAAAGTATTGTAAATTGTCTATTACTAAATAAACTTACGCAATAAGTTTTACCTAATCAAGTGTAACTAATGTTTACTTTTACAGAGACTTTCGAGTCTGAAATATTTAATAACCAATCTAATAAAGTATTTTAAAATGTCTATTATTCAATAAACTTACGCAATAGTATTACCTAATCAAGTGAAATTTATTTTACAGAGACTTTCAAGTCTGAAATATTTAATAACTAATACATTCAAGTTATTATAAATTTTCTATTATTCAATAAAGTTACGCAATACTATTAATCGAGTTCAATGTTTTTCTTTTACAGAGACTTTCGAGTCTGAAACATTTTTTAAACTATACTGATTCAAGTTATTGTATTGTTTATTATTCTATAAACTTTCGAGTGAAAATCATTATAAAAACAGAAATTTGTATAACATACATTTTACTCATTAATCATGGTACACTGTGTAAAATGTAACGTTAACGTTTTAAACTATGCGTCACATAAAAAATCAAATATTCATAAGTCTAATTCCTTACTTCGCACTGAGTTTGATAACGTTTATGTTATAGCAACTGCTTTTAAGAAAAGAATAATTAGTTTTAGAATAATATCAGCAGATATTTATGTAGCGCCAGAACTATTTTTGCATACCGTTTGTGATGATGTTATTAATCTTATAAAAGCATCGTTAAAAAAACAAAAGTCACTCAAAATAAACTTTGAACTCTTTGCAACATTTATATTGGCAAAAAACAATGAAACAGCCGTTAAGTCATTTAACAAAACAAAAAAAAAAAAAAAAAAAAAAAAAAAAAAAAAAAAAAAAAAAAAATGTAGTAGTTTTTACAAAGTATGAGATTATAGTTCAAAATACAGATATGTACAGTTTGTACAAAAAATTTGTTGAAACACTTAAGACTAAATGCTCCGAATATGAACTATCAGGATCAGGTTGGGCACTTGACGCTATCAGTCATCTGGAATTAAATATTATGAAATACAATCCTTTAAGAGCTGGTTCATATTCACCATTACCTTTACATATACGAAATACTAAGTCTTGCATAAATGTAAAAAATACGGATGAACATTGTTTTCTCTGGTCTGTTATAGCAAAATTATACCCAGCAAAAAACAATCCAAGCAGAGTTTCATCCTATACCAATTACTCTAAAGTATTAAATATTTACAATATGTCATTTCCTCCCAGTTTAAAGGATATAAAATGCTTTGAAAGTAATAATCCTAAAATAAGCGTTAACATTTACGGTTTAACGAAAAATGGCAGTGTAACAGGTCCGCTGTATAAGAGTTCATCTCGTAAATCAAATCATGTTAATTTATTATACTTAACAAAAGAAGGGAAAAGTCATTTCTGTCTTATAAAAAACTTTGAAAAACTTGTACGTAAGCAATTACAAATCAAAAAAGCAAGCACAAATCTGTGCAACACAGTCTGTGCTGAGTGCTCATTGCGTACAGATGTGAAGTGCAGTGTTAAATTGTTGTTAAAAATGTCGTCGGCAAATATGCTTAAATGTATTAACTGTAATTTCGTTTTAAACGAACTGCTAACGTTTGTGCAGAACAAGCATGAAGTTATGGATAGTGAAAGTTTATCGAGGATTTGCACCTCGTCTTTTACGACGGAAGACATCGAAAAAGCTAAGTGCCTACTTTTCCAGTCTATTTCTACGGATATACGACAGATCAAACGTAAAAATAAAGATGGCAAAAACAAGAAGGATTTATTTGATATTCTAGAAATATTTAAAACAGTAGATCCTGAGAAAATCCCTATTTTTGTTGTACATGATTTGAACAAACTACCGCCTATTACCTTTGATCATGTCGACGTTAGTAGGCTTCTAAAAGACATTCTTGTCTTACAAAACGAGATTAAAATGATCAAAAACACGTATGTGACGGTTGATCAGCTGTTAAAAACAAAGGAGGAGTTGTTAAAGAACAACTATGAAGGCGACGTCGCAGACAACGTTTACAATGTAACGGTTAAAAATACTCTGAATCAAACGATTCAGGAGACCCCTCACAGAAACATTAATTTTCGTAGAGGTGCTTGCTTATCAGAATTTAACTATGATAGTGGTCCAATGGGCCTTCCACATATGTCAATTACTCCACGGAAAATAACTGAGGATGTGCATATTTCAACTGATGAAAACAGCTGTTTTGAATCATCCCACCCGCGCGTAAACATTAATAATGACACTAGCACCGGCAAACCCGTTTCGTGCGATGCGCCTATTGATCAATTAGTGCACATGGAGGCCGCTAACTTAATAACTGCAGGTTCGACAACGCAAGTAATGAGCGAGATCGAGCATTCATTGCATGCCGAAGTAAGGCCGACTACGGTCTCGAACAACGAGGAGGCGGCGCCGACGCAGGCACTCGGTAATAGCTGTTTACCTACCTCACAATCGTATGCGAATATAACAAATGCGCCGGGTGAATGGTCACAACAAGAGAATAAGAGTGAATGGATAGAAATACAAAGAAAAAGATATAAAAACAGGTTTATTGGACAGAAAGGTGTGGCGACTACGACAGCAGAATGTAAGTTTAAGGCAGCTGATATAAGACTTCCGTTATTTATAAATAATGTTGACAAAGGAACTTCAACTACAGATATTGCGGACTATATTAAAGCCAGAACGCAAGTTAATGTTACTTTGGAGAAAATTATTATGAAGACGCAGAGGGAATACGATGCTTTTAAAATATTGGTACCTAGGCATAAGCTAGCTGTATTCATGAACGACCAGTTATGGCCGGAGGGCATATCTTTTCGGCGATTTATAGACTTCCGTAACAGAAAATATCATAATAATACGAAATGGACAACAATAAACCAGTAAAATCAACGCATAGCAGTTTTATTAGTTTCAACTGTAAATCACTTGTACGCTGTGTAGACCATATAAGAACCTTGTGTCGTCGAGCATCTATTATAGCCCTACAAGAAACGTGGCTGTTCCCGCACGACCTACCGTTTCTTGGATCTATCGACCCAGACTTTCAATTCACCGGTAAGTCGGCGATCGACACGTCCGCCGGATTGGTGCGAGGCAGACCATATGGCGGTGTTGCGTTGCTCTGGCGTAAAAGTGAGTTTAATTCTGTTACAATAATACCGTGTAGTAGTGTGCGTCTTGTAGCGATAGAGGCGGTTGTGTATGATCGGTCTTTTCTTGTGTTCTCGGTTTATATGCCTACAGACTCGACTGATAACTTAATCGAATTTACAGACTGTTTAAGCGAAATAAGTGCCATAATAGAAAATACAGAAGTCGCTAATGTGTATATTTTAGGCGATTTCAATGCTAGCCCTAGGGCGATGTTTGGAAAAGAACTATTGCATTTTTGTGTGGATCAAAAATGGATATGCGCGGATATGGAGAAACTAGGTGGTGCATCTAGCACCTTCACATTCCTTAGCGATGTCCATGGCAGCACGAGTTGGCTTGACCATTGCGTAGTAACGGAGTCTGCATGGCAGTCGGTGCTGGATGTGAGGGTGCATTATGACTGCACCTGGTCTGACCATTATCCTCTAGAATTGATATGTGATATTAATGTTATTAAACCACAGTCAGTTTTACTGGAAAGGAGGCAGAATACAATTTTATGGGGCCATAGGGATCGGCAACAAATAGAGTATTATCACAAAATATGTAATGATCAATTTCGACTGGTCGATTTCCCATCAGAGTTGTCTTTGTGTTGTGATGGTATTTGCCAGAATCGAGAGCATAGGCTGGTTATTGATCAAATGTACAACGATATTGTTAGAATTATTAGTGAAGCGTCTGTAAGTTGTTCAAGCTTTAATAATAATTTTAAGAAAAAGCGTGTTGTGGGATGGAATAAACATATTTCCTCTTCTCATAAAGTTGCTAGGCTTAACTTTCACGTCTGGTTAGACCATGGTAGGCCATCCACCGGTCCAGTATATCACAGCATGTCAGAAGCTAGGCGAGTTTTTAAATCAAAACTTAAGTGGTGCCAAAACAATGCGGAGAAGATCAAGATGGATATTCTTGCATCTCACCACGCTAGGAATGATTTTAAGAATTTTTGGAAGGGCACAAAAAAGCTTAACCATAGACCTGCTGTCCCTCTCAATGTTGACGGTGTATCGGAGCCACGTGATATTGCGAATATGTTCAAGGATAGTTTTTTGTTACAGCCTTCTTTGCAAGCTAGTATGCCATCGATGCTTAATACTACAGATCATCAACCATCTTTGTTACCAACTTTTACTGCCAAGAATGTGTCTTCTATTATAAATCATATGACCAGGGGTAAGTCTCCGGGACACGATGGTCTTAGTGTTGAGCATCTGCGGCATGCGGGTGGTCATTTGCCAAGAGTGTTAGCAATGTTCTATACTTTTTGTGTGAGACACTCGTACTTGCCCGATGAGTGTATGAGAACGGTGGTCGTACCAGTAATCAAAAATAAAACGGGTGATCCATCAGATAAGACCAACTACAGACCCATATCGTTGGCTAACATCGTGGTGAAAGTCCTGGACAGTCTGCTTGATCGTATTTTGAGAAGCCATTTAAAGCTCAGTGATGCCCAGTTTGGTTTTCGACCTGGGCTTTCTACAGAGATGGCTGTATTGTGTCTCAAGCAGACTGTTCGGTATTACACCGACAGGAAAACTCCAGTCTACGCGTGTTTTCTGGATCTGTCAAAAGCCTTCGATATGGTGTCCTATGAAAGGCTGTGGTACAAAATGAGATCTGAAACGGAGCTTCCTGAAGAAGTTATAAAAATTTTTGAATACTGGTACAACAACCAGGTAAATGTTGTGAAATGGGCGGGCACAGAGTCTGTAGCGTACAGGTTGGGGTGTGGGGTTAGACAAGGAGGTATAACTTCACCCAGTCTGTTCAACCTTTACGTCAATGGGCTGATCGAGGAACTCAGCAGCACCGGAGTTGGCTGTTCCATAGATGGCAAATTTATAAACAACATAAGCTACGCTGATGACATGGTGTTGCTGGGTCCTTCAATAAGTGCCATTAGAAAGCTCATAGGAAAGTGTGTGGACTATGCCGTGACCCATGGGCTCAGGTATAATATTAAGAAAAGTGAACTCATGGTATTCCAGCCATCAGGTGGTTTTAAAGTCTGTACAGTCCCACCTGTCTTTATAAACGGAATAGCTTTAGCCAGAGTGTCGCAGTTCAAGTACCTGGGTCATTGGGTCTCGGAGAACCTCACGGATGGGGCGGATATTGAGAGGGAGCGTAGGGCATTGGCTGTCAGAAGCAATATGTTGGCTCGTAGATTCGCACGATGTGATAAGGATGTTAAAATTCATCTTTTCAAGGCATTTTGCCAGTCTTTTTACACGTGCAGTCTGTGGGTCAACTATACGCAGAAGACAATCAATGCCCTGCGCGTGCAGTATAATAACGCTTTTAGGATATTGTTGGGGCTGCCAAGGTACTGCAGCGCGTCAGGCATGTTTGCTGAGACTCGTACCGATGGCTTTCATGCCATTCTTAGAAAACGAGCGGCCTCGATGCTAAGCAGGGTACGTGGCAGCGCCAACAGTATTCTCAGCGTTGTGGCAGGTCGAATGGATTGTCCAATTCTGTTGCGGGCTATTCGGCTTCATACAGAGAGATGAGTGTAGTCAGCAATATAGTTTTAGATACATATTGCTGAATACATCGATCTCCACATTATTTAAAATTGTATCTCTATACTAACATAGTTTTTAAGTTGTATGTACTAACAATTATGGACCATATAGTCTGAAATAAATGATATAATAAAAAAAAATCTAAAATATACTTATGCGATGAATGCTTTACATACTTCAGCACAAAAGAAAAACGAAATGATCGAATGATTGTTCTGGAATTCAAACTATACCAGAAGTAAACACAAAAATATTTTTTTCAAACTTTGAAAGGACAATTAGAATTCCTATTGTGATATATGGTGACTTTGAAAGTTTATTACGTGAATATTCTGACAAAAATAAGTCTGCTTTTGTAGAAAATATTCAAGTACATGAAGCTACATGTTTTGCTTATTATATTTATTGTGAAACGAATCCTGAATTGAACAATTTAGTTTCTTATCGTGGTCTCGACTGTTCTAAAAAGTTTGTTAAAACCTTATGTAAAGATATCAAACAATTATATAATATATTAGTTGTAAACAGAGATATGATACCGCTTACAGAACAAGAACTTATGTCTTTTCAAAATAGTACACATTGTCATATTTGTAAAGGCGAATTTTCTCCTAGTAGCAAAATAGTTAAGGATCATAATCATTTTACAGGGAAATACAATGGGCCCGCTCATAGTGAATGTAATTTGAATGCAAAAGTTTGTCCATTTATCCCAATCATATTTCATAACCTTACTGGATATGACTGTCATTTGTTTATTAATGAGTTATCATCTGTTTGCGGTAGAATTAATCTGTTACCGAAAACTAAAGAAAAATATATTTCATTTACAAAGTTCATTCCACTAGATGGCAAAAGTATAGCTCAATTAAAATTCATTGACTCTTTTAACTTTTTAAGTTCAAGTTTAGACAGCTTGGTCAAATTTATGAAACAAGATGATTTTCAAAATATGAAAGCATTTTTTGATGATGAGCATTTGCTGGACCTTGTTTGCAAAAAAGGAATATATTGTTACGATTACATAGACTCTTGGCAAAAATATGAAGAAACCAAATTACCAGAGCCTATTAAGTTTTTTAACAAGCTAACTTCAGAGTCTATATCCGATAAAGATTACAAACACGCTAAAAAGGTTTGGAAAGCATTTAATATTTCTAACTTAGGTGAATATACAGATTTATATTTAAAATGTGATGTCCTACTAATTTGTGATATTTTTGAAAAGTTTAGACGCATGTGTTTGCAGTATTACGGTCTTGATCCTGCACATTATGTTTCATCACCATCATTAAGTTGGGATGCAATGTTATTGAACACAAAAATTAATTTAGATCTTATAACTGATCTAGACATGTATCAAATGATAGAAAAAGGCATCAGAGGAGGTCTTGCTCAATGTTCGTTAAGAAAAGCCAGAGCGAATAACAAGTACCTTGAACATTATAATAAAAACGAATGCGATAGTTTTTTAGTTTATTTAGATTGCGTTAATTTATATGGCTATACTATGAAGCAGAGACTACCAACAGGTAATTTTAGATATTTGAATAATAGTGAAATAGCAAATTTTGATGTTATGTGTCTTTCATCTAAATCAGAAACCGGTTACATTCTTGAAGTAGATATACTTTACCCTCCTGAAATACATGATGCTCACTCAGACTTGCCTTTTGCTGCTGAAAAACTAATACCTCCAGGTAGTAAGAATCCTAAATTAATTGCTAATCTAAATAATAAATATAATTATGTTATTCACTACGTTCATTTGATGGAATGTTTAAAAAATGGTTTGGTTTTATCGAAAATTCATAAAATACTGGCATTTGACCAAAGCAACTTTTTAAAACCTTATAATTTATTGAACACGACTCTTAGACAAAACGCTACTTCTGAATTCGTCTTTTGTATTACATATACACAAAAGACTTTTATGCTGATTTAAAAAGAAATTTAATGTTTTTTGACACGAATAATTTTGAAGATGGAAACTTGTTTAATATGCCAAATGTAAATTCAAAACTCCCTGGATATTTTAAAGACGAAATGGGAGGTATAATTATTTCAGAATATGTTGGTTTAAGAGCGAAATTGTATTGTATAGATACCCATATATCTTCAATAAAGAAAGCTAAAGGTGTAAAAAAATGTGCCACTAAAAAACTTGTCATTGAAAGTTATAAAAAGGCATTATTTTTAAATGAATGTGTTAGAGATGATATGTGTATAATTAGATCAAAAAATCATAAAATTTATACACAAAAGATCAATAAGTTGGTTCTCTCTAGAGACGATGACAAACGACAGATCATGGAAAGTAAAATTGACTCCATGCCTTGGGGTCATTATAAAACGAATATATAAGTACAGCAATAATAACATTTAGGTTTCTGTAATAGTTTATAATATTGTAACTTAGATTTAAGATAACTATTTAGTATTGTATTATGCTTATTGTAACTGTATCATTTCAATATAGAAATATATGTATAAGAATTAAAAACTGTTTTCTGTCTTTTTGCTGCCTTCAATTGGGGAGAATAATAAAACTCTTCTACATGAAATATTAACTAGGTTTTTATTAAAGATATTAACAATAGTCTTGTAATACACATACAAATAATCACATAAAACAATTAAGACATACTAAAACAACACCAGCACATATAAAATTTGTAACACTATCACATACATTTTTATCTTAGGTCTAAACTCAACTTTTTTCCTATTTATTTAATCAAATCTTCAGCAGCTTCTAACACTTCATCATAGAAGTGAAAAAGTTCTTAGAAGGAAAGGAAACAGGGTTTTAGTAAAATGGCTTGGTTTGTCTTCTGCTGAAAACAGCTGGATTAATAGGTCAAATATTTTATAGTCAAGAAACCTTTGTTTACATTTCATACTAGTTAATTGATAATAATCACATATTTATAAAGTATTTGTTACATTATTGATCAGTCATATGATGGGTATTGGAGAGAGTAGTCTTCTTAATTGGCTTATAAATAATTTACCATTTGAATTACATTTACCAGGATACAATTATTGTGGTCCAGGTACGAAATTAATTAAGAGGCTTACACGCAAAGATAAAGGAATCAATAAATTAGACGAATATTGCAAAGAACACGACATTGCCTATCACAAGTCATCAAACTTAAAGGAAAGACACGAGGCAGATTTAATTCTGTTAAAAATGGCGAAAAACCGTACTTTAGCTTCTGATGCGAGTATAGGGGAAAAGTTCGCAGCACATCTAGTAAGCAAAGCTATGTTAGCGAAAATTAAAACTGGCGCTGGCCTAAAAAATCGTAACAAAAAGGTATGCAAAAAGGTTTCCAGAAGAATGAAGTTTGAGGATGGTTTTAAAAATAAATTAAATAATGTCATTTCTAAAACAAAAAGACATATGCAAAAATTTAAACCAAAGTGCAAGAAAATGGCAATAGAATTAGCTATGGCTGCTGCTAGAGAATTAACTGATGATTCATCTATTAAACTTCCTCGTGTAATTCCCATACCAAAAACTGGTGGAGTGTTACCTTTGATTCCTATTTTTGCGGGATTATCAGCTGCGGGAGCCTTAGCAGGTGGTGCCGCTGGTATAGCTAAAACCATAAATGAATTCATGACCGCTAAAACGCGTTTTGAAGAAATGAAGAGACATAATGAAAAAATGGAGGCTCTTTGTATCGGAAAGGGGCTACATCTTAAACCTCATAAACATGGACTTGGAATTTTTGTATCGAAAGAAAAAAACTAAAATATCGGCTACCCAAACGAGCTTTAACTAACTTAGATATTTTGAAGTATGGAAATAATTTTCCCTATTTCCGAGGGGTCTTTATGAGAGATGAGCTCCCTAAACGACCTTTTAAAAAAGAATGCGGAGTTATTAATTTAGACAGTTCTAAAAATTCTGGTTCTCATTGGGTAGGCTATGCAAAATACAATGATTATATTGAATATTTTGACAGTTATGGAAATCTCAAGCCCCCAAAAGAATTTATAAAATACTTAGGTTCTAAAGTTCACTATAATTATGATAATATTCAACGTGATCATCCTTTCAATTGTGGACATCTTTGTTTAAAATTCCTAAATAGTTTTTGGTGTAAGCAAAGGATAAAATAAATAGCATCTTCCAGAAGTGTTCAGTATGTAAGAATGTCTATAACGGTGACCATCTCTGGAAATAAATCAGAGTTGGATTCATACTTTCAACCACCTCTTAATTTGTCTGGACAATACGAGTGCGGCTTGCTATACTTTTCAGTATTAAACTCAATACCAAATGTTTATGATAACAATAACATTCTGCCTGTGATCAGAATCGAATGTGATCTTGTGCACGGTTCATACTCCAACGGATTACCAACACATATTATTCATGAATTTGTATCTAATACAGCTATAGGTTAAGAGTTGATAGAAACACCGCAAAACGTTATTTACTTTCCGGTGAACAAAAATTTAATTTCATCTATATCTATTAAGATTATTGATCGATTTGGTTACTGCATTAATTTCAGAGAAGAACATATTCAACTACGGCTTCATTTAAGAAAAACAAAATGATATTATATTATAAAAACCCCGTAGTCAATATTAAACGTCTTATTTCCTCTACAGCCCCTAAAGGGCAAAGACGTAATAAACAAGTTACGAAATTGACTAAATCAAATAAAGATTTTCTTAAAGCCCTAGGATTAAAAGTATGAATATGCTACAAATTACTGAATCACCAAACTTCGATACTTCAATTGAAAGTTATGAAGTCCATTCATACAATCCCTATAATAACAGCTTTAGGGAAAATGATGAAATCAGAATCCCCATACACCAACAGGACA
This sequence comes from Asteroscopus sphinx, assembly GCA_949699075.1. Lineage (NCBI taxonomy): Eukaryota > Metazoa > Arthropoda > Insecta > Lepidoptera > Noctuidae > Asteroscopus > Asteroscopus sphinx. Next base: position 3,801,541 of record OX453006.1, read on the forward strand.
TATACGTGCTACCGTCAGCCAGTTCCATTTACATCGAAGGCCAAGCGAAGCTCTTCGGTAAAGATGGGAATCCAATCAAGAAAACTGTTACGTTCACTAATAACTCTGTTATGTTTTTGTTTCAAGACATCAGGTATGAAATGAATGGTATAGAAATAGATCGTATTAAAAACTCTGGAATAACGTCAACAGTAAAGTCATTCATTTCGTTAAATGAAGGAGAAAGTAGAGTTGCTGCTTTATGGGGTTGGAACTTAGATGGATTTAAAAATGAGGGTCATTTTAGTGCTATTATACCGTTAAATAAAATTTTAGGATTAGCAGAGGATTATAATGAAATTGTAATAAATTGTAAGCATGAACTTATACTGAATAGAAGTAACTCTAACGTAAACAGCGTTATAGTAACTGATGATGTCGCACATTTTAAAATAGATATTCAAAGAATACAATGGCGTGTACCGCACATAAAAGTGGCAGATCGTGAGCGACTGACACTTCTAAAACATTTAGAAAGAGATAAAACTATTCAGATGGCGTTTAGAAATTGGGATTTATATGAGTATCCTTTACTCCCTAAAACTACAAAGCATTCTTGGTCAGTTAAAACAGCATCAAATTAGAGAAGCCTCGCTATGTGATTTTTTGCTTACAAACAAATAGAAAAAATAATAAAACCAAAGACAGTTCACTGTTTGACCATTGTGGAGTTACAAACGTAACACTATTTTTGAATTCACAATATTATCCGTATGAGCCTTTAAATTTAAAATTTTCCGAGAACAAATACAATATATTATACGAAAAGTATGTGAAATTTCGTCAGTCGTATTACAATTACCCAGTCGACCCGTTGCTTGATTTAACGGATTTTAAGGAAAAGGCTCCGCTCTTTATTATTGACTGTTCAAGACAAAACGATAGTTTAAAGACAGGCCCGGTAGACGTACGGCTAGAAATTGAATGTTCAGCACAAATACCAGATAACACAACTGGATACTGCCTAATTATTAACGATCGACTTGTGGAATATAAACCTTTGAGTAATATAGTGCGAAAATTGTCATGACTGCCATTGTAGATGTTCAAGGTTTTAAAACAAAATCAAATGAATTCATAGTTAAAGAAATAGCTATATTATGTAATAAAAAAATTCAGGTGCTTTTGATTAAACCACCATTTCCATTTTACGAATTGACAAAACAAGAAAGAAGGCAAGTAAATTGGATTGAACGTAATCGAAGGATATATTGGTCTGAAGGAGTTGCACCTTATTCGGATTATCAAAATTTGATCACAGATATTATAAGAGATAAATGTGTCTACACCAAAGGCTCAGAAAAAGTATTATGGTTAAAATATATTTTAGAAAATAATAATATAAATAATTTAGAAGATAAAGGTTGTCCTAGTTTGTTAAGCCTGTATGATGTATATAGATGTCCTCAAGATTTGTATAGTTGTATTTATCATGACTCAATATGTGCTTTAAAAAATGTTATGTGTTTAAATAAATGGTGCTTAGATAATAAACTTTTTAAATAATTTTTCTTTTTTATTCAATTTAATAAATATATAAATATAGTCCTCCTCACCCCTCCTCCATTTATATGTTTATAAATTGTTAGCAACAGCAATGCTACTTCATTATACTTCTATAAATATATACATCAAGAGCTAAATACTCAAAGGTCATGTCTCAAAATAAATATAATCCTCGATATGATATGTATCATACTTCTAAAATTCGTTTATTTTCATTTAACCATTACTGGGCAACTGTTGATTCAAACAAAAGATTAGTGATGGAAATGGTTGACGCTGGATTCTTTTCATAATTATTACTATGAAGAACATACACTGATAAAGTGAGTAAAGCTCGTAAAGTGATCCAATATTTTATCATATCTATGACGACACGTTTGGCGCATTGGTTAATAGCTCTTCTCACTACATCACAATGTAAATAGTATGTTAAATTGATGCTGCTACTTATAAATGCGCGAAGTGTCACGGGTTCGATTCCCGCATGGAACAAATAGGTATTTGTTCTAGTCTGGATTTTGTTTTTTATGTTTTTTTTTACATATTAATTTATATATATTTTACTTATAATTATATGTAGCGTTTGTGGTCGCAGGAAGACTAAGATGATAAGCGACTTTACAATTATTTCCAAAAAATTATTTCAATCTAGCATAAGTAGTGTATAATTGGGGCATTCTGGATCACGGAGCGAGCGAAGCGAAGCGAAGTGATCCAGAATCCCCAATTATACACTACTACAATATTTACTTGTTACGTATAGGGTCAAATATTTATCATTTTTAATGGACCAATAAAATCTCTTATCAAGAGTCAATAAACTTGTCATATAAAAATTCACTTAGAGAATAGTAACATTTTACCAGCAATAGCTCCTTCAGGTTCTTTTTGAATAGACGTATATTCTCAATGTTGCGTATCCTTGTCGGCAACTTATTATAAATAACCGTGGCTTTACAAAATACACTATTATGCTTTAGGGTTGTTTTACTAGGAATTATCCATAGTTTGCCAACATGACGAGATCTCGTTGTTTTTTCAAACAGTTGAATGTTTTACTTTGTGAATATAGCACATTCCAAAATATACATGCAGGGAAATGGCATTAATTTGTGGTTTTTAAAAAAGGGCATACAAGAATCGGTTTTATTGCTCTAATGCAACGTTTTTGAGCTTTGAATGCAAGAGACCAATCCTTAGAGTTTCCCCAAAATATGATTCCATATCGTAGTGTAGATGATACGAAACCATAATAGGCTGTTATTACTGTGGATAAATTAGCGACGTTTTTTAGTTTATACAGTCCATACGCAAACTGGCTCAATTTGTTGCAAATAAATTCTATATGTAGTTTCCAGTTCACTTTATTATCTATGTTAAGGCCTAGGAATTTAGTCACTTCAACTTCCTCTATTTCGTGACCCATATAATTTATATTTAAATTTGTTGTTTGCCTTCTTTGTTTGAAATTAATTGTTTTCGTTTTATCCAAATTAATTGTAAGATTATTTAATTTAAGCCATGTCGCGGCAAATGCTAAAAATTGTATGTAAGCATCACGAAAGCAAATATCCTTCAGGTGCATGGAGTGTGCGTGAGCGCTGGTTGTACAAGAAGGAGCACGGTATTTTTTTGGCATCACTATGATTGTTCGCAGCACTTGCTCTATATTTTTTATTATGTCTGTGGTTATAATAAAATAATTGAGCATCAGAGTCAAAGCATCGTAACAGCAACGCAGCTACCGTATCATCGTAGCAGCATCATCGTTTGAATCTTAAGTGCAAATTATTGTTATTTTTAAATAACTTTTTGACAAAACAAATATTTCAAGACAAACGTTTCTACTAAATTTAAAAAATATAAAAGTAAATAATAACACAAAATTAAAGAATCGACGAAAACAGAAGGAAACGCCAACAATTTTTTTTCCTCTCAATAAAAATATTTAAGTCATACTATAATAACAGCAACTCGTATCCGGATCATAAAGCTGCTAATGTATTCGTTTGCCGACGCTCCATTTACTGTTATGAACGCGGTTTCCTTGCCTTACGCCGTATTTATCCCATACCGTTGCACATACGGAAAACAAAGTTATAATGCTGTTCTTAAAATTTTACTGGATAAAGGAATTTTGTATGGTTAATGCACTAGTTAGAGGAGAAATAGATCTGGAATAACTTTTAGTAAAACAATGAGAACAGCCCATGTTGCGGCCCATTTTTTTTTGTTTTTGTTTTCGGGTGGAAATCCTCATGGATATCCTCCGTCTGGGGACGGCGGAGGGGTATTTCGGATTCTTACCGACTAAAACCACACGGTGGCCATCCTCTGCACAAAATAGAGGAGCTCCGGGAACTCCATTGGACCGCGCCGGTGCTCCTCTAGTGCTACGCCTTTGGCGCGTCCCGGGAAAACAATATTGTTTTCCCCACAGCAGCTCGCGACCACCACGTACTGCTGTCCTCCCCAGGGTCGCTTAACAGATGCCTCGAGTCCCCCAACTCTTAGCGTCCACGATCCCGAAGGTCCCCTACCAGATGTAGCGGCAGGGTTGCGGCCCATAGCCCTATCTGGGCCTTGCGCCAGGGCGGTTGCCTCCCCGGCGCCTCCTTCTCCGAGCAGGATCGGCCCTCTCCCGATCTCGCTCTGCGGCTTCCTTCTGAAGTATAACGGTCTCGCAGAAGGAAGCCATGGCCCTCCAAGCCGTCGAATCTGCCAGCATAGCCGACACTACTGCTGACAGAGAAAGATCCTGCCCGATCCGGCTGACCAGGTCCCGCCGTTCGGAGCCCCACGCAGGGCACTCCTCCAGCATGTGCTGTGCGGTGTCCTGGTCACACCCACAATGGTGGCAATTTGCCGTGGCTTCGCGTCCGATCCTATTCAGGTACTCACCGAAGCAACCATGCCCGGTGAATACCTGAGTAAGCCGGTAGGTGACGCGCTCGCTCCTCTCCAGCCAGGCCTCAAAGCTCGGCAGGACAGCTTCAACCACTCGCTTGTGCGCATACTGCGGCCCTTCCAGGCGCTCGCGCCACATCTCGAGCGCGTGTCGTCACTCCTGCCGCCTCAGCACTTCAAACGCCCTCGCAGGCGCGCTCCCACCGTTTTGGCGGATGACACGAATCCGGTCGTAGACCCTCGCATCCATATCCGCCAAGATGTCCAACGGCGGGAAGCGTGCCAGGACAGTTGCTGCCTTAAAGGATACCGTTCGGTATCCTCGTGCGATCCGTATGGCCACTTTGCGCTGCAGGCTGTTGAATTTTGCCCTTGAGCGCTGGACGCCTGACAGTCGGTGCGACCATACAGGCGCCACATAAAGGGCCATGGACCGCACGACTCCCGCGTAGAGGCGGCGAACTTCCTCCCGAGGTCCCCCAAGATTGGGCAGCAGTCTGTGCAGTGCACCAGCTACCCTCTCGATCCGGGGGACCAGGCGATTGAAATGCTCCCCATAGGCCCAGCGACTATCCAGGAAGAGGCCAAGGTACTTCATACATCGGCCCACCTGGACTTGCGCATCACCAACGCGAACCGTCGAGCTGGGTGGTTCTCTACCCCGTCGCAGGTTGTGGAACCACAGCGCCTCGGTTTTATGGGGCGCTATTTGCAGCCCTAGCTCGCGGATTTTGGCCACAACTTTTGCCACCCCGAGTTCAGCAAGCCGGATGGTCCCATCAAAGGTATCCCCACCGGCCAACACCAAAGTGTCGTCAGAGTAACAAACGACACTGACGCCAGCGGGGAGGTCGACACGCAGGACCGCGTCATATGCAAGGTTCCACAAGAGCGGGCCGAGTACCGATCCCTGTGGAACCCCACAACTAATCCCTCTGCGATGAACGCAACCGTCCCTGCCCACATAGCGAACGTGCCTGTCGCGAAGATAGGCCCCAACAATACCTTGCAGGTAGGAGGGCACACGACGACCTCTGTGTTCTAGTGGTTCGAGTATCGGACTGCTGATAACGAGGTCGTGGGTTCGATTCCCACAGGACACAAATATTTGTGTGATGAACATGAGTGTTTGTGTTGGTCTGGTTGTTTCTTATGTATTATAAGTATGTATTTACAAAAAAAAAAAAAGTATATAAGTATTATATCCATTGTCTAGTACCCATACCACAAGCTCTGCTTAGTTTGGGACTAGATGGTGCTGTGTAAAAATGTCCCGAAAGATATTTATTTATTATTATTTATTTTGAGAATACGAAAATTTATTTTCAATCGACATTAGCCATCTTGTTTCGACATTATGTCGAGTTCAAGATAGTGTCTACGACGTGAAAATCACCTTCCAGTTATGACTTATGAGGTTGACACAACGCTGCAATCTGTGAGAAAGAAATTTGAGAAAGTGTGAAAAAAAATTCAGTATCGACTATACAGCCTAATAGACGCGTTATGTTGAATATAATGCGTACAATAAATTGTGTCAACTAGCTGAGACACTAGCTACTGCAATCCGATTGGCTCTACCAGAGCGGCTATTGGCTGATCGCTGACGCGGAAGTTTTGACGGCTCAAATAAGTGGTCGAAACTGATTTGAAGTTTTCAAGTGGCGAATAGTGGCGACCTACATTAGCGAAATTTCATAGATGTGTTGACAGACATCAGTCGCCTATTATGAGGCATCTATGAGGTGTATGGTCTACGTTGTTTGACTAAACTAAGGTTACAGTGAAATTTAATTTTGAATATTTTCGCAACGGAATTGTTATTGAACTGGGGATCGTATAGCTTGAATCAACTAGAATATTTTAGCAGTGTTTTGTTATAACAGGGCTGGTTGATGAAAAGTATAGCAAACCAGCAAGGTTTGTAGCAGGTTTAACTGCCCAGAGTGTGTATGGTATACAGGGTTCTAAAATTAATAAACCAATTTCCGAGGCCATTAAAGATAAAGCATTCAAATCACACATAAACTTCAAAATTGTTCACACCCGCAAACATAAGTTTGTAATGTGGCCAAGAAAACATAGCGGAGTTGAAATGCCCTGTAGAATGGCACCGCGTATTTTTGGCACAAAAACAAATGAGTGCTGTTAAATTTTAAATGCGTTATAAATTCTTGTAAATGCATATTTTGATATTGGGATGATCTTTATTGCTTTTCCGTAGTGTTATTGGTGTTCATGTAGTAGATTTGGACATTATAATTTATCATAAAGAACGCACAAATTGGTTTACCGCCCCTCCATACACTAAAACTGAAATCCCTTTTGCAGATCACACAGAATTTGTAAACACGACACAACAGTGAAATGAACAACAACATCAATAATAATATGAATAAACAATGATATGAATTTAGTATAATGTATTTATTTTTATTTTATCTGACGTGTATATGTTGGGTTCCCGTCTGTGTCACACTTGGGGGGCCCACTGACAATCAGCGCTGTGTAGTGGCTTGATCTGTTACACAGCAACATGCTGAGTGGGAACCTCATTGTCAGTTTGGCTCTGGCGGCGTCTTTATTTCGTAAGCAGTAAGGGCGGTTTTCAGACTCGGGTATTGCCACTGTCATGCGGTCAACTATACTTTTCTTATATTTTGTATCGATTGTCCTTTCTTAATTTTTTACTTATGTGTTTTTTAGGGTTCCGAAGTCCTACAAGGAACCCTTATAGTTTCGTCATGTCCGTTCGTCTGTCCGTCTGTCCGTCTGTCCTAATCCTTTACAGCTTAATAACTTCTACAGTTATAAATATATGTAAATGAAATTTTGTTAAAAAATAGTTTGCATATAGATCTCAATTTTAAAAGAATAAAAAAATAGTTTTTACGTTCTGTAGGGGTGGCGCCCATACATGTGAAATGGGGAAAAAAAAAATTTTTTCACTGCACCCCCTCGTGTGGGGTATCATTGAATAGGTCTACTAAAATGAAGGTAATGTTTCATACAACACTTTTTTATCAGGTGTACCATCTGCGAAATATAGTGCGCCAAAGTGGCTTGCAATGTGTCCCCCCCCCCTGCCATTTCTAAACTATGCAACGTAGAAAGTTATAATCTTCCACATTGATAGACCTTTGTGAAAAATCTCTTTTAAAATTATTTCGAGTATAATGTGATTATAATTTTTTGAGTTATAGAGAGAAAACTGAAAAATACTTAAAACGTCCTAGTTCAAAGGTCATTGACCTTAGAGAAAAATTATAATAGCAAATAATGCTCATTTAGCTACTTTCTATTTGAAAAAATCACTTAAAGTAACTTTGACATGACAGACTTCTTAAATTTGGCTTCTTGAATTTATTGCTAGATGGCGCTACTAACAACACGCTCTGAGTCGCGAATGCTGCCGATTATTGCAAAAACTAAAATAGCCATGATTAATATTCGATTTGATTCGTTTGTAATTACACCTACTTAAGGAACCCTATAATACTGAGCATGGCCCGACATGCTCTTGGCCGGTTTTTTGTTTTTACTTTCTATGTAACCCCACCTATAAGTTGCCTGCTTGTGTTTATCACTGTGTTTTAAATGTTGCGCGTCGTTAACTGTGACAATAAACTATTTTTCTTTCTTTCTTTTCTTTCTTTCTAACAGTTTGAATCGGTTACTACAGAGCTAGTACTTTTTATATAAGTCAATATCAAAGTGTTTATGTGATTTTTGGTCTTATCCCTACTTATTTTATGGGAACTCGAAAATTTACCTATTAGGGTTTGGCGTATTTAACAATATAAGAAGTTAAAAGAGCATCATCATTTTTTCATTTCAGCTGAAAGATATCCACTGCTGGACATAGGCCTCCCCCAAGCATAATGTATGTTGGGGGGATATGCCATAATCGCCACGCTTGGCAGGCGGGTTGGCTATCGCAGTTGGTTGGTTAAAAATTCAGAGAACGCTGCCGCCCATCCTCTGGTGAATCCCTTAGTCGCCTTTTACGACACCCATGAGAAGAGATAAGGGTGGTGCAATTCTTTACGTCCTGCACCACACGGACGATAGACATTGCATACAATTTAACAAAAATATATTTAAAAACAATTAAAATGTCAATTCTGAAACATTAGGTAGTATGCTGTTTTAAAACATGTGTACATATAAGAAAAATAAGCAGCAAGCCGTTTTACAGGTCCGTTTAAACGTATATGTTATTAGCGTATGTAGTTGTATGAGTCAGTTCACACACATGACAGTATTCCGGATCCAGTAAAACATCCCACACACAACGGAAATACCGATCCGTTTTATCGGATCGAAACCGGGCGAGGTTTGTCCAGTAACATCGGATCTGATAAAATCAATCCTGTATTTACAGCTGTGTGAATATTACCTCCAGTATCGATGGATCCGTTAAAATCGGTCCTGTGAATGCTGTGTGAATATTACATCCAGTAGCGACGGATCAGTTAAAAAGGATCCTCTAAAATCGGACGTGCTATGTGTACGCGCCCTTAGTGGAATCAACATGTATTGCTGCGTACTTTCAAAAATAAATGAAAAAATAACTTAAACCTGACATCGAACCCTCGTATTCACTTTTTGGAACTATTTCTTCACAATGCTATTTCCAAAGGTTAATATGAATGTTCAATATAATAATGTAGTTTCCCTATATAAAGGATTCGGAAGCCATAAAGGACAATTGCTATGTTCGGATCGTGCAAATTGTATGATTTGGGCACGGGTTCAAGGGTGTCTCGATGGGATATCTTGTCAGTTATGGACTGTTTCGGTGTTAAATATTATTACGGTACCTACGAGCTACGTGAGATCGAGTGACACATTTATGGTATTCATATATATGTCAAATAACAGATACTCTTATAGAGTCAGGATTGGAAATAAATTACTTTTCTCCCACTTGCTCGGAAATTGGTTCATTATTCAAAAAAAAATACAACAATCGGCTTTTTTCCGTACGCAACGAAATAATAGGCCAGTAATATCCAACACGACAATAATAGAAATTGCTGGACACTTTTTATTTTTTAAATTATGCTACCGAGGTTTTTAAGTGAACACATAAATTAGGTGTTTTTAGGCACAAAATATTTATCATTATAAAGGCTGAATGCGCATTATTTTTTTAAACTGAAAATGAAATGAAAATGAGAACAAGAACCGCGTGCGGGCGAATTGGCGCGAATGAAAATTAGACAAGTCTCGGCCGACATCGTTTAGTTAAAAAGGACTCGGCTAGCGCTTCGTCCTTTTAAAATAATTTGGGAAGTACTCGGCTTCGCCTCGTACTTCCAATATTACTCGACCGTCAATTGCTTCATTTCAAGCCTTGACCACAGAATATCTAATAGTACTAACGTACAGAACGGCCACTCACCGCCCCGCGCCAATTCCCCCACCAATACTCCCACAATTTGCCGGCAATTGGACTGCAAGATTGCTATGGATGTCAATCGCCAGTCGCTATACAAGCACGCCATCTCTGAAAAACGCTAGGAACCCAGTCGATATTACGTGCGGCGAGCATCCCTAACTTACATGTGTGTGCGTTCGTATAAGACGTAATCTCGTGTATGTACTTAGGTGGTGCTAGCGTTTATATATTACAGTACTCTGTGGTTTCTATGTTCATATATATTACGGCGAACGTTGCTGGGGGGGGACTGGATGCGGAAGGCAGAGGACCGAGTGTTGTGGCGCAACTTGGGAGAGACCTATGTCCAGCAGTGGACTGCGATAGGCTGAGATGATTTATTGATTGATATATTACGGTACTCTGTGGTTATATTGTATTGAGTGTCCGAGGTGTGCCTCGACAATAATGTACTATTACCATTGCAAATTATAAGCAGTTGCTCCATATCAGAGAGGCAAAGTGGGTATGTTAGGGTGCATGTATCAGCCAAGTGGCGCCCCCATCAGTAAAAAAAATATTACTCGCTGAATACATCATTTATCGAAAATTCGTTTTTAACAATTGAAGTACAGGTACTGTAGTTTAATCAGAAACTATTAACTCTGTAAAATATACTTCGCTGTAGTTGTATAAGTATAGAAAAAATTACAAAAGTGGCCGTTTATCGCATTTTTAGGGTTCCGAAGTCCTACAAGGAACCCTTATAGTTTCGTCATGTCCGTCCGTCTGTCCGTCTGTCCGTCAGTCCTAATCCTTTACAGCTTAATAACTTCTACAGTTATAAACAAATGAAATTTTGTTAAAAAATAGTCTACATATAGATCTCAATTTTAAAAGAATATAAAAATCGTTTTTACGTATTTTAGGGGTGGCGTCCATACATGTGAAATGGAGATGAAAACATTTTTTTCTTTGCACCCCCTCGTGTGGGGTATCATTGAATAGGTCTACTAAAATGTAGGTAATGTTTCATACACCACTTTTTTATCAGGTGTACCATCTGCGAAATATAGTGCGCCAAAGTGGCTTGCAATGTGTCCCCCCCCCTGCCATTTCTAAACTATGCAACGTAGAAAGTTATAATCTTCCACATTGATAGACCTTTGTGAAAAATCTCTTTTAAAATTATTTCGAGTATAATGTGATTATAATTTTTTGAGTTATAGAGAGAAAACTGAAAAATACTTAAAACGTCCTAGTTCAAAGGTCATTGACCTTAGAGAAAAATTATAATAGCAAATAATGCTCATTTAGCTACTTTCTATTTGAAAAAATCACTTAAAGTAACTTTGACATGACAGACTTCTTAAATTTGGCTTCTTGAATTTATTGCTAGATGGCGCTACTAACAACACGCTCTGAGTCGCGAATGCTGCCGATTATTGCAAAAACTAAAATAGCCATGATTAATATTCGATTTGATTCGTTTGTAATTACACCTACTTAAGGACATGCTCTTGGCCGGTTTTTATTTCTATCTACAACTACAGCGAAGTATAATTTACAGAGTTAATAGTTTCTGTTTAAACTACAGTACCTGTACTTCAATAGTTAAAAAATAATTTTAGATAAATGATATATTCAGTGAGTAAACATTTTTTACTGATGGGGCGCCACTTGTCTGCTATATTCCTCTCAAGTTTAGATGTCAGACTTGTGGGCTTCTGACTTCCAATTACGACTGCCATAGATATCCGTATCGAAACCGGGGTCAACAGCTTATCGAGATCTCCGAGACACGGAGGGGTCTCGAAGTTTTTTTTAATAAATTTTTTATAGTATACGATGGCGAAACGAACTAAAGGCCCACCTGATGTTAAGCGGTTACCTTTGCCCATTACAACTTCAATACCACCTAGGCTGTTTCCTAAATGGCATCGCAAGTCGGTTCGCCAAACTGATACATGAAGATGGAAATTCTCATGTGATTGTAATTTCACCGGCATCCGTACCCTTCAGACCGAAACACAGCAATGCAAGCATCACTATTTGGCGGAGAATTAGATACGGATGTAGTACTTCCCTGGACGAGCTCTTTCACAAAGGAGCTCTACTACAACGAAACGAAACGGTTACCCATCCAAGAAATGACTGCGGCCAGCGCAGCTTGACATCGCAAATTGATACACGTGATTATTACTTAGCCACGAGTACCTCTCGAAATGAAATTCTAAAGCAATACATTATTCGTGGAAATATGATATCAATGAAATTGTAATAGATTGACTTCAGGAATAGCTTTCCAAAACCTATAACATAGCTCATCTCAATAAGTGTTGAGTCGAAAACTTTACAACTGCGCTGCGTTCAGCTGATGCTGCAGTTTTACAGTGTTGTTACAAAATTCGTACAATGTTACATGGACAGATTCCAACAGTTATCGCCTTTGTATATTGTTTTCGTTTATTGGGAAGGGATTTGCTGCACTTCTAGGTTACATTCACAATTGATTTAATTTATTTATTGATAATATATTAAACATGAATGTCTGATTGTCCACCAACCCGCACTAGGCCAGCGTGGCGGACTAAGGCCTTAGCCTTCTCGTTCTGAGAAGAGGCCCGTGCCCAGCAGTGGGACAGTAATGTGCTGGTTATGTAATTCAACTACGGAAAAGAAAAACAGTTTTGTCTATGTTACAAGTAACACATGTTTCATGGATGTTTTGAGACATTTTTTATCGGAAATAATTACAAATTAATTTCAGGACGGTCCAGCCTCAAGGGTAAGGGTCTAGCGTATACTATTACGATCTTTCGATACTTAATTTTATTGTCAAAATTGTATTAAAGCATAGTTTGATCAGAAGCACTCATACTTTTATCATCTATAATAAACTAGGGGGTCGAGTCATCCACGTCCGTAGGAGAGTACCCCTTTTCCGAATCCCTACACGTGATCCCTGGGTGGTGCAAATCGGGTGACATACTGGTGGTAGGCCTCAGCCGACGGCTTGCGACCACCCACCGGGCAAAGACGTGCCGCCAAGCGACCCAGTCGTGTTCCGGTACGATGCCCAGTGTAGCCACTCGAGAGGATGGGTCGAAATAGTTGTTTCACTGCAAGCAGACCAATCTGACGCGCGCTGATACTGTCACATCGGGAGGCTAATCGCGGAGGGTAGCGGGATCCGAGGCACGGTGCACCGCTGGCCGACCGCAGGTAGTAGGGGGCCCAATTAGTGTGCTAGCCACACATGAAAGGCTGCCCCGCCAACTAGCGAAAAATCCCGGGATGCGCCATCGTGCCGGTCGGCGACCGGTTGAGAGGGCCCGATGGACACACCTGGGGGGGCTCGGGCGTCCCCGCAGTCTCCGGCTTAGTCCCCCAATGTTGTGACTTGTCAGTGTGTGTCTGAACGTTAGCAGCGTGGAACCTCACTTCACTGCCATCCCCTCACCTTCCTTCACTCGACAAAAATAATGATAAAGAGAAGCAAGAGAAAAATGGTTTCACAGCGGCTGCACTCCCTCTCTCTCAAAGTGCACCTCCACAACATCCGAGGTCTGCACTTAAATCTCGTTGCAGTCCACCACCACCTCGAGACTGATAAACCATCACTCCTGTTTCTCTCGGAGACGCAGATCGGATGTCCGTCTGACGTGTCGTACCTTTCCTACCCAGGGTTTACCCTGGAGCACAACTTCAAACCACGTGCGGGCGTATGCCTGTACGCCCGGGACGACATCTGCTATCGGCGTCTCCGAAACCTTGAAGATCCCAGTTTCTCCATACTTTGGGTTTTGGTTGACACAGGCATGGAGAAAATTCTGTATGCCTGCGTCTACCGTTCACATAGCGGAGATCAGGAGACAACCAGGCTCACACAGTACCTTAGTGAGGTGGCGGATGCGGCCCAGCAACGGTACCCTTCGGCCCAGTTAGTGATTCTGGGGGATTTCAATGCCCACCACCAGGAGTGGCTTTTCCCATACCAGATAACTGACCACGCAGGGAGAGAGACGCGAAAGCTGGCTTTAGCGTTAAATCTCACCCAGCTGGTCCAAGGGGCAACGAGGGTGCCTGATGTTGAGTCGCACACAGCCAACTGTTTGGACCTTCTGCTGACAACTGATCCAGACCGGTATTCCTTGTCGGTATCATCACCCTTAGGTAGTTCTGACCACTGTCTGGTGAAATCTGTATCCGTCTACTCTCCGCCCGATCCCAGCCCTAGAGGCATCCGGCGAGTGTGGCGGTACAAAGCAGCAGATTGGGATGAGATGCGGTCGTTTTTTGCATCTTATCCTTGGCAGCCGACTTGCTTCTCTTCTGATGATCCTTCAGTTTGTGCAAGCGCCGTAACGGACGTGTTGCGTCAGGGGATGGAGTATTACATTCCATTTTCTGATGTAACAATGTCTGGCGAAGCTCGTCCATGGTTTGGGGCCGAGTGTAGAAGCGCTGAGGCGCTGAAACACACGGCATACCTGGAGTGGGTCGACGCTCGAAACCGCAAAACTAAGGACTTAAGCGAGAAGAAGAGAGCTTTCAACAAGGCTGCCAAGTCCTGTAAGAAGGCTTTGCGCAGAGCTCGATTTGACCACATAGGCCGAATAGGTAACAAACTTGCTTCTTACCCGTCGGGTAGTAAGGCGTTTTGGTCCCTGGCGAAGTCGGTCGAATCGAACTTCTGTCGCCCCTCACTACCTCCACTGCTGAAGCCTGATGGGTCACTGGCCCACACTGCTGAGGAGAAGGCAAACTTGTTTGCCTCTCTCTTCGCGGATTCTTCACGTCTCGATGCTGGTGGCGCTACACCCCCTTCTCCACAAAATGGATGTGAGACTTGTATGTCGGATATTCGCATCCACCAGAAGGAGGTCCGTAAAACGCTACGCAATCTTGACGTGAACAAAGCCAGTGGCCCCGACGGTATACCAGCCATAGTCCTTAAAACCTGTGCGCCTGAATTGTCTCCGATCCTGACACGCCTATTTCGTCTCTCGATGGTGACTGGTAAAGTGCCGAAATCCTGGAAGCAGGCTAATGTGCAACCAGTGCCCAAAAAGGGCAGTCGTGCTGACCCTGCTAATTACAGGCCCATCTCAGTAACGTCCATACTCTGTAAGAGTATGGAACGAGTACTTAATAACAAGCTCCTAGGATACCTTGAAGCTAATGACCTTCTGAGTGACCGACAATACGGTTTCCGCCGAAACCGGTCTACCGGAGATCTTCTTGCGTATGCCTCCCACATTTGGAGCGAGGCCATCGAGAAACACGGAGAAGCGATTGCCGTTTCTCTTGACATCTCGAAGGCCTTCGACAGGGTCTGGCACGATAGCCTTATAATCAAGCTTCCTTCATTCGGCCTGCCTACTGATCTGTGTAATTGGATCTCAGACTTCCTGAGGGATCGGTCGATCCGAGTTGTCATTGACGGCTGCACGTCCGACCAATTGGCTATAAATGCCGGGGTCCCTCAGGGCTCAGTACTCTCCGCAACTTTGTTTTTGCTCCACATAAATGATCTGCTAAGACCCGGCACCTTTGGGTACGCAGACGACAGCACCGTTGTTGAGAGTTACACATCCAATGCACGAGCGAGTCGGACGCAAATCCAGTCTCTTAGAGAGGCCATGGTTGAACGCTTGAACTTGACCCTGAAAGTTGTCTCCGAATGGGGTGATGCTAACTTGGTCAAGTTCAATGCTGCTAAGACCCAGGCGTGCCTGTTTTCTGCTAAACGGAGTCAATTTGAACTTACTCCAACTTTCTGTGATGCATCCGTGCCGATAACTGACCACCTTGAGCTTCTTGGCGTGTCACTAACATCCACCCTAAACTTCGGCTCATACATAGAGTCCAAGGCTCAACTTGCTGCCAAAAAGCTGGGCATCCTCTCTAAGGTGAGGCGGTACTTCACACCTGAACAGCTGCTCAATTTGTACCAAGCACAAGTTCGGTCCTGTATGGAGTACTGCTCTCATCTCTGTGATGGTTCGGCTAAATATCAACTGGCGGCTCTCGAGTCGATTGAGAGGCGCGCCAAGAGGCTCGTTGGCAACGATGCGCTGGTCGACGCCAAACTACAAAGTCTCGAGCATCGGCGCAGAGTTGCTAGCCTATCGGTTTTTTATCGAATGCATTTCGGCGAGTGTGCGTTGGAATTGCACAATTTAATTCCCCCAAGCCCTTTCCATTATCGGACGACCAGACGCACGGCGATGCGCCACCGTTATATGGTAGATATTCCACCCTTACGCACGAACCGGTTTGCTAATAGCTTTATCATGCGTACCGCCAAAGAGTGGAATTCCTTGCCGGCGTCAGTGTTTCCCGAGAAATATAATCTGGTGGTCTTCAAGACTCGAGTGAATAGGTTTTTGCTGGGCAAGCGTGTACCATCGTCGACCGCACCATCGCTTAACATCAGGTGAGGTGGCGGTCAAACGCAAGCCCGTTAAGAATAAAAAAAAAAAAAAAAAAAAAACTTCAAATTGTAGTACTCTAGAAATCCAATTTATCGAAAACATCAGACTTTACCTATTACAAATAGATCTTCAAAAAGATCTTACTTTTCTATCTTTATGCTCTTAACTACACTGCATCTACTGTAATCGTTAAGTTATCTGACCTAAGCTTTGAACTCATCAATTTCTAAATTAAATGCATATTCAAAATATTGCATTCATAAATCTTCATACATCTGCAGCAAATTAAAGAACATTCAGAATTTAACAATCGTAAAAATATCTCGATTTATTCTCACTTTATTTCATGGTTTGACAGATAGTGTTGGGTACATTGTGCGAATCCATTCTCATCGTCTTCACTTGCAAAATTGTTCAGCTTTTCAAAAATTAACCCTATTTCTTCACTATTAAGGTTTCTGATACTGCAGTTTTCAGTTTCAAGACTGCAATATTAGGTTTCCGTAGCAGTAGTTGGTATTCCAACCACGTACGGTTAGCATAGCCCCTGAATAGATATCTACTAAAATGATACGGCCCTCTCGATGCCAATAAAGCCTGATTTATATAAAATACTTGCAAATCCAGTTGGATTTTTCGAAAAATTTCATTTATCTCCTATGAAGATCGCTTTTGTCTTCGTCTTGTTTGTGACGAAAGAGTTTATTCGAGATTGAAAGATTTTGTTGATGCGGTAAAGCGCACCGGATCATTGGTGAACAAAACTTCTTTGAGTTTTATGATAGTTTTTCTTATGCATTTGAAGGATTTCAGAGTTCCATCGTCTGATTATATTAGAAACGATTATAAAACCAGCTTTTGATCACAGTAAGAAAAGTACTCCGTTAAATCCTGGGGCTGACAAAAACACAGCAAGGTACGATCGCCAATATCAAAGAGGCGCGTGAGAGTGGCGTGATCAAAGCACAACGTCTACGATGGCTTGGCCACGTCGAAGGCGTGGGGGTGGATCGAGGAGCCAAGAGAACTTATCTGGGCCGATCAACCGGATGTGGACCAGTGGGTCACCCCAGATATCGCTGGGGAGATGCTTGAGGAGGCTGATCGGAGTGTGCTTCAAGCTACCAACTGGCGAGATACCGCGCAAGAATGTGCAAAGTGGAGAGTTCTCGTTTCTGAGGCCATGATTCACTTTAAATCACTAAGCCAGAGGAGTAAGTAAGTATAAAACCCACTTTAGTGGCTGATTTTCCGACATTCAGTCTCACTTGAAGCGCCAATAAAGTTGGTCTCTGCTCTAAAATGTTGGTAACATTTATGTCTAAAATCATTCAATAAAATCATCATCGTTTACTCACTTAGGTATCATCATCATTTCAGCCGAAAGACGTCCACTGCTGGATATAGGCCTCTCCTAAGCATCGCCACAGCAACTGTTCCTGCGCTTTCCGCATCCACACTTAGGTATATTGAGAACAAAATACTTTATAACCTTCATCATTAAGGTATACGAGTGGGTAGTGTTAGGGAAGTCGATCTATTTTCGAGGAAAATATTAATCTGACAATGTCAACTTTATGATATTTTCCCGGAACATGGGGGAATAATATTTCCATTAAGTGACACGTGGCTTTTCACTTTACTGGGAAATAGTATCGAACGATGTTTTCCTTCTTTCAAGTGTAGGTATAAATGGAGAACTTAAGATTGACTGTTTCCGCAGCAATTTGAAGAATTATTGATTGATTGTTAGAATCCTTTTAGAGCATTTTGCCGTACTATTTTTCGATCCACACGGCATCTAGAAAAAAAAGTAGTAAAAAAAAAATCTGTTGTCCCCTACATTTTTGTTCATATCATCATCATCATATTTATTTCAGCCGAAAGATGTCCACTGCTGGACATTGGCCTCCCCCAAGTAGCTTGATATGCCATAATCACCACACTTGGCAGGCGGGTTGGAGATCTCAGTTAGTTGGTTAAATACTCAGATAACGCTGCTGCCCATCCTCTGGTGAATCCCTTAGTCGCCTTTTACGACACCCATAAGAAGATAAGGTAAGATATATGTTCATATGAATCGACAAAATGTTTAGGGATTTTTTTTTCGCGAATTAAGGGTTGGTCCTGTCGTAAAAGTTGTTCATACTGATGAGTACAGTGACCCCTTAAGAGGTTTTCAGTTATTTCAATAACACGTTGTATACAAGCTGTAATTGAAATTACTGAAAACCTCATCATTATAAACAACTTTTACTATGAGACCAATCCAGAAATCTCGAAAAAAAATAAGCTTCTCTATACATTTATGTTTGCATAATTCGACAACATTTTGGAAACAGCTTATTTTCTCTTTCACCATTTCTGGATTGGCCACATAGTAAAAGTTGTTCAAATTGATACGTACAATCATCACTTAAAGTATTGCAAATTTTTTTTTTTTTTTTTTTTATTCTTAACGGGCTTGCGTTTGACCGCCACCTCACCTGATGTTAAGCGATGGTGCGGTCGACGATGGTACACGCTTGCCCAGCAAAAACCTATTCACTCGAGTCTTGCAAATAAATTAAAAATCATGCTGTAGATATAGGTATCTATACGTGGGACACTCAGAAAGTTTTGCGAAACTAAAAAAAATTGTTCTATACGTACATATATTTTTATCAAATCTTTTCAAAGTACTTTCCACCAGCCTCTATACAAAGATTCATGCGCCTAAACCAGTTTTCAAAACACTTTTTCCAGTCCGCCGCAGACACCTCGTTTACAGCCTGCTCGAACGCAGCCAGCGCATCTTCCGGCGACGAAAATTGTATCCCTTTGAGCTGATTTTTTATTTTTGGGAATAAAAAGAAGTCACACGGTGCTAGATCAGGGCTGTAAGGAGGGTAACCCAGGAGTTTGACTGGCGTGCTGTCCAGGAAGTCCCTCGTTTTGAGTGCGGTGTGCGCAGGTGCATTGTCGTGGTGGAGCAGTAGCCCGCGGAGCCCTGTGTTTGGTCGCTTGTTGCTTATAACAGAGAAAACTTCTGGCAAACATTTGGTAGTATACCATTCGGCATTAATGCTTCTTTGATCCCGTAAGGGAATTGATACCAAGTGGCCAGTCAAATTAAAAAAGCTAGCGATCAAAATCTTACCCCCGCTTCTAGATCGCTTCACTTTGGTAGGCGTTGGCTCATTTTGAAACACCCAAACAGTCGACTGGCGCTTGGTTTCTGGGTCGTATTGATAAATCCAGGACTCATCACCTGTAACGATGTCGTAAACACGCCGAGACGAGCCTGCTTCAAATTTGTTAAGCATATCACGGCACCATTCCACCCGGGCCTGCTTCTGAGCATCGGTGAGGTTGTGCGGCACCCAGCGTGATACTATCCTCCTCACGCGAAGATGGCTGTGTAGAATCTCGTGAACGCTTCCCGATCCAATCTTCAATATGTGTTGAATCTCCTGATATGTAATTCGCCTATTGTCTTGGATTAAATTTTTCACTGCTAGCACGTTTTCTTCGGTAACAGCCGTCAAAGGGCGACCGCTTCTTTCGTCATCCCCCAAAGTTGGTCGACCGCGCTTGAATTCGTTATACCAACGATACACGGTTGCCTTGGAAGGGCCTTCATCCATGAATGCCATTTGAAGTCTATCGTACGATTCATCCGGTTTCAGGCGACACTTGAAATCGTATAAAATCATAGCTCTAAAATGTTCCCGGCGCAGATCCATATTTCAGTGAGACACAATACTTTGAATTAACTCGCAAAAAATGTGGAGGGAAATTTTGAAATTGGAACTTACTTATTTTTACTTATAAATAATCATATTTTCGAAAAACATTATAACTGGCCAGTCTCCCATATATAAAAACTTTTTTTCGCAATACTTTCTGAGGGGCCTGGTACAAACGTACCAATGTCCTATATTCCAACTCGTAAGCTGAGTTCCAATCGGAAACTCTCACTCACGCAGCAAACTTCTCACAATGAGTATCAGGAGTACCAACTTAGTTGAAAGAGTTACAGGAATATTAATAAAGTTTTACACATTAATACGCTCTGTATAAAATTACGCATTTGATATTATTATCACTTTTTTTATTAAGTACTAGCTGATGCCCGCAGCTTCGCTCCCGTGGTATGTAGATAAAAAGTATCCTATGTGTTAGTGCAGGACATGGTCAATCTGTGTGCAAAATTTCATTTAAATAAGACGCCTTCGACCGAGCGTGGACGGGGGGCGTGCATGTCACACTGCGGGTGGATTGCGCGTGGAACTGAACGGTGGCGGAATGACAGCGCCAGAAGAAAACGTCCCGCTGTCTGTGTGACTCCTACTATGCATTCCCATATAATACAACGCCAGCGTTTCGGTCGCGCACCGCCCATCGGAGCGGGCGGCGGCGGATCAGTCACGCTGGCAAAATGCCCGACAGGACGGTGTTGTGTGCACTGTCTAATACAGTTCAGTACGGTAAACCGCACGTCGGTGGTAACACTTTGACATTAGCAGCATATTTATTTCGTAAGCAGTAAGGGCGGTTTTCGAATTGAAGTGTTACCACTGTCATGCAGTCGTCTGTACAACACAACGAGACCCACCGACGATACGCTTCAGTTCCGTCACGCTGCAGTTCCGCTCACTGTGGGTTTGCAGCTTAAATCTTAGTTATACAACCTAGTGTCTAAATTGACACAAATTCAACAACGTCAACAATCGAATTCATGTTTCAAAGTTGTCATATCCATATAGCGATTGCCAATAGCAACTAGTTGCTTTGTCATGGCATATCAGATACCCCTAGCACTCAACAATGCAACAAAGCTGAACACTTTCTGATCCGTCGACGGACTTACGGTTTCTATTTTATGAACATCCCCATTGATAAGTGTGGGTTTTGCGAAAAGCAATCTTTGGTGTTGACTTATACGGTTGCAATTCAATTGGAGATGGGACTGGATTGAAATATATTACAAAGCTTTTAGGGTGTGATTTTGGTGTTGAAAAAGTGAGGGAAAGCGGAGCGATTTCGTATTAATTATTTTAATGAATTTTTATACACCAACATCATAATATTTCAACAGATGTTAATTATTAATGGACAAAAAGTTTATCTCCTTGAATTCAGGACTTAAATTACAGCTACTTTTTGTAATTATTATGAATAACTTATTATTCTGGAAAGGTTTTTGAAACGTAAATCCTACTTAGGTACTACTTAGGTACTGAAAACAATATTGTAACACTTTTTTTAGGCTTTCCACTTTAGGAACTTTATCTTCTTCTTCTATCGTGTCGACATGAGCTACATAATGATAACAGCTCATGCCGTGGGGAAAAGATTAGACAATCAGTAGGTGCGGGAACTTTATAAAAGAATAACATGAAAAAAATCCTATAATTAGGAAGGTAGATAAAATTTTATCTTTATCGCCAAACAATTGAAATAACTAATTTAATTCCGTAAGCTAACTTTCAAAACACCTTTTGCACCCTTTGCACCCTATTTTAGGAGTTTTAGGAAAAAAGAAAAGACAAATGTTTCATCATTTACTTTAGAGATTATTTTTCTCAAGTTTTGAGTGAATCGATCCAGGAGAAAAGATTTTTCATACAAAATCTAATACTCTATTTTACGCCCTTAGGGTTAAAATTTCCAAAAATCCTTTCTTAGTGGGTGTTTACGTTACAAAAAGAACTTGCTGTCCAAATTTTATGTTTCTAGCTTGAGAAGTGTCGGGTATTGGGGCGTTCCACACCACGCTTGGTTCGGACCGCGGTGTGAACGCCCAAGTATTCTTTTTGAATGGGCCGTTTCGGACCGCGGTGTAAAACATCTACGACCTTTTTAGGGTTCCATAGTACCTACAAGGAACCCTTATAGTTTCGTCATGTCCGTCCGTCTGTCCGTCTGCCCGTCTGCCCGTCTGTCGGTCTGTCCTAATCCTTTACAGCTTAATAACTTCTACAGTTATAAACATAAGTAAATGAAAATTTATTAAAAAAATGGTCTAGATATAGATCTCAATTTTAAAAGAATAAAATAATCTTGATTACGTATTTTAAGGGTGGTGCCCATACGTGTGAAATGGGGATGAAATTTTTTTTTAGCTGCACCTCCTCGTTTGGGTATTATTGAATAGGTCTACTAAAATGAAGGTAATGTTTCATACACAACTTTTTTATCAGGTATACTATCTGCGAAATACAGCCCGCCAAAGTGGCTTGCAATGTGTCCCCCCCCCCCCTGCTATTTCTAAACTATGCAACGTAGAAACTTATAATCTTCCACATTGATAGACCTTTATAAAAACTCTCTTTTAAAATTATTTCGAGTATAATGTGATTATAAATTTTTGAGTTATAGTGAGAAAACTGCAAAAAAATACTTAAGACGTCTTAGTGCAAACGTCATTGACCTTAGAGAAAATTCTATCTAAAAAAATCACAAAAAGTAACTTTGTGTTATATTGATATGACACACTTCTACAATTTAGCTGCTTAAATTTAGCGCTAGGTGGCGCTGTTTGCAAAAACTAAAATAGCAATGATTAATATTCGATTTGATTCGTTTGTGTAATTAGACCTACTTAAGGAACCCTATAATACTGAGCATGGCCTGACATGCTCTTGGCCGGTTTTTTTTCTAATGGGCTGATTTGGATCATCATCATCCTCCGAGCCTTTTCCCAATTATATTGGGGTCGGCTTCCAGTCTAGCCAGATGCGGCTGAACATCAGTATTTTACACGGAGCGACTGCCATCAGACCCCCGCAACCCAGTTACTGGGTAATACCGATATTCGGAGGTTAGACCAGTTGTCAGACTTTCAGGCTTCTGACTACCCGTAACGACTGCCATAGATATTCGTATGACAACCGGGACCGACAGCTTAGCGTGCTCTCCGTATTTGGATATAGGACAAAAAGTTTTCGAATACTATAACATAAGTACAGCGAAGTGACTCTAAATCACAAAGAGTTTCTCTTCACAAAAATCTGAACAAATATCTCAGTAATAATCTTCCATTTCCACCCAGCCATCCCCTTCACGCTTTAATTTGTACCCTACTCTTTCAAAATAATCCCCGCTCCGCCCGTCACGCGTCGCAGGCGTATCGCAGTGACAGTTTGAGATCAAGTATGATAGCAATTTCCTGGACGCATCGAGTTTTAATATAAACGTTGTATCGAAAAGGGATGTAGCTGAGTCAAAGAATAAGGGACAGATGCGACAGTATATTCCAGTGAAATTAATAAAGCATGGTACAGTGATGTAATTAAGACTTAAAACCGTTTGCCAAGCCTGGTGACAATAGTAGCGTTTTATAATCAACTAAGTGTATTTTGGTAATTTTTTAGTATTTGTTCATTGTTATAAAATTAATCTAAGTCATTTTTATTTCACAGCTTAAATTATGGCCGGTATTTAGGTAGGTAAAGTTATAGTGAAGAAAAGTACCATTGTACTTTTTGCATCAGATAAATTACTCGACTAACACACTAAGAAAAGGAATATTGCAATATCCTTACGAAGAAAGGCAGCATCACCCGTGCATACAATAATATATGCCCTCTTCCCATCTCTTCAACATCTTCTTAAAGTCTTCCTGGAAGACTTCGACCCGGGGAATATGTTCCTCCTGTACATTGTCGTGCCGGCCGGTCATACCGAACCGGTTTCTCGCCGCGCGGGCAGCTACCTCGGGCATCGGGCGTCGGGCATTCGGCCATCAGACTCGCTCTTGACGCCATCCTATTGTGCGCACGTATCGCGGCTTTCTATTTACTCAGCAGTACAGAAATACAGTAATTATTATTGAAGCTTCAGTTTCATTTACCAGTCAAGACCCCCCAGCACACACCTGGAGCTTGGCACTCAATCAATAATCACCAAAGGCAAAAGGGTGACACCACACCTTATCTTCCTGACCTGGCACCAATTTACTTGGGGTCAGCGCAATATGTTTTCTGATTCCATTTTCCCCTATTAGCCGTCATCTTATCATTCACTCTTTTTTCATTTCCATAATATATCATCGTACAGACAATCCACTCATCTTTTATTTGTTCTCCCTCTCCCCCTTCATCCATCAACAATCAACAGCTTCACTCTTCTATTCAATGCGCTCCATCCTTATTAAATATGCAAAAATATATTAGAGATAAAGAAATATCATATCTGAATGCATCAGTTTGTTGGTCTTTTTCGTGCGGTTAACAATAGGAGTTCGTTGTGCAGATGTGTTTGCATTGCATTCTTGATACTTTCACGTACAGTTGGTTACATACATTTTCACTTCTGCAACGTTACTGAGTTGCATATTTGGAATTGGGTTTGAGCTATATGAATTCAATCTCTGGTGGCTTATAGAGAAATAATGTACTTATTTACTACAAATAACAAAAATTCCACTTTTGTGTTTTGAAAGCACCAACTTTCCGCTTTATGTAACAAGTATCGTCAGCGTCACATAAAATTTGTTCCTGAAACAACAATAGTATATTACTGTCGAGGTCTGAAATAAAGCAATTGACGGATGAGTAATATTGGAAGGACGAAGCAAAGCCGAGTACTTCCGAAGTGATTTTAAAAGGACGAAGCGCCAGCCGAGTCCTTTTTAACTTCTTCTTCTATCGTGTCGACATGAGCTACATAATTATAATAGCTCATGCCGTGGGGAAAAGATTAGCCAGTCAGCAGGTTGTTAACGGGGCTGACTGCCCAGGGTGCGCCGGATAATCAATTAAATATCATCAATCGTGGAGGCTCTTTTAATGCACCCCAACTAAACGAAGCCTTCAATTGCTATTTCGGCCGAGACTTAGTAGTACTTTTCTCTCATATGCGAGCAAACAATCAATCAATCAACTCGGCCTATCGCAGTCCACTGCTGGACGTAGGCCTCTCCCAAATTGCGCCACAACACTCAGTCCTCTGCCTTCCGCATCCAGTCCCCGCCAGCTACTTTCATCAAGTCGTCAGTCCACATGGCTGGGGGGCGCCCTACACTGCGTTTGTCGATTCGCGGTCTCCACTCAAGGACTCGTTTGCTCCAGCGGCCATCGGTCCTTCGACAGACATGGCCAGTCCACTGCCACTTCAGTTTACTAATCCTACAAGCTATGTCGGTCACTCCGGTTCTTCTCCGAGGAAACAATACACAAATTAATTCAACAGTATCTAATTTTCATTCGCGCCAATTCAAAGTTTTATTTAGTTAACTATTTTCAAAGTTTTGAAAAAAAAAAATGCTTATCCAGCCTTTATAAGATAATAAATATTTTGTACCTAAAAACGTCTTATTTATGTAAGTGTGTAGGTACTTCAAATCTCGCTAAAACAATTTAAAAAAATACTATCCTGCTATTTATATTATTGTTGTGTTGGAAATTGCAGGCGTTATAGAAACTGGCGTATTATTTCGTTGCGTACGGAAATGAGCCGATTGATGTATTCTATTTTTAAAATTATGAACCAATTTCCGAGTAAGTGGGAGAAAAGAAATACTACCTTATTTTCAGACAGCGAACCTTACTAAACTTAACAAGTAAGTTAAGTATCAAAAACGTTTCTTCCGCCAACAGCAAATAAAGCACGTCGCCCGCCAGTACTAACAACACCGAAAAATAGAAAATCTTCAAAATGAGCATAGGACAATACATTTTATTTATTATTCATCAGGACAACAAACAATTGCTCAATAATGTGTAATACATACGAAAAGAAGAAAGCTTAGTTAGGTACTATGTTATATTTACTCTGATAAGTAAGGCCTATGTCCAGCAGCGGACATCTTTTGGCTGAAATGATGATGATGATGAGGTAAGGTATCCTAGTCATCATCATCATCATCATCATCATTTCAGCTGAAAGACGTCCACTTTTGGATCCACTATGCTCAGACTTTTCACACTTCTATTTTCCCTAACAACTAAATAACTAAATTGGGAAAGGTTTTCAAATCCGTGAACAAAATTACGGTTCTAGTAACTTAGTTTTGAAATAGCGTCTAAGTTTTAAATTCAATACATTATTTCGTACGGACGGATTTCAAAGTTTTTATTTAACGTTGTTACGTAGGTACTTTGCTTCAGGGTGCTTGGGTAAATAATAATAGATTTTTGGTAAGTACCTAGTTACCTAAGTGTGGGCTTGCTTTAAATACGCATAAAAATATTTGTTCTTAGCCATTGTTTATACACCGCAACCAAATTGCGGACGTTCTCAAAAACCGGCCTAGTGCGATTCGGACTCGCGCACTAATTGTTTCGTACAGTCAACCGCACGTCTATGGTAAGACTTGAATCATCATTATCATCATCATTTCAGCCGAAAGACGTCCACTGCTGGACATAGGCCTCCCGCAAGCATCGCCACAACGACCGGTCCTGTGACTTCCGCATCCAGCGGATTCCCGCGACCTTCACCAGGTCGTCGGTCCACCTTGTGGGGGGCCTACCCACGCTGCGCCTTCCAGTACGCGGTCGCCACTCCAGAACTTTACTGCCCCATCGGCCATCCGTTCTGCGAGCAATGTGCCCCGCCCACTGCCACTTAAGTTTGGCAATTCTTCGGGCTATGTCGGTTACTTTCGTTCTCCTGCGAATCGCCTCATTTCTAATTCGATCACGCAGGGACACTCCGAGCATAGCCCTCTCCATTGCCCTTTGAGTGACTTTGAGCCTTCTTATCGGGCCCATTGTGAGCGACCACGTTTCAGTACCGTAAGTAATTACTGGCAACACGCACTGGTCAAAGACTTTCGTCTTGAGACACTGCGGTATTTTGGACGAGAAGATATTGCGTAGCTTTCCGAACGCTGCCCAACCGAGTCGGATTCGACGATTGACCTCTTTCTCGAAGTTGGACTTACCTAGCTGGACAGACTTGAATAACAAAAACTATTCTTACTGCTTACGAAAAAAGTCGCTCTCAAGGTCGAACTGTAGTACTGTATCTCTGTAGTGATATATGAAATATCATTGTACATTAGAAGATAGTACGCGCTGTCTAACGGCATTGCTAGTTTCATATAATTTGGTCTAGTTAAAACCAATATCGAATTAAATCTGATTTTCGTCCGTGATACCTCACAATAAGGCCCAGTTGAAAACCAGAGACAGACACTAATTGTCTGACATTTTTTGCTGAACTGAGCCTATTTCACACTCTGCTTAGCTCTGCCTAGATGGTACTGTGTAAAATGTCCCAAAAAGATTTTTTACTTTTATTTATTTGGCGCAGCTGTGAGGCATACAATTATACTTTAGGATTAAGTTATTCTTTTTTAGGGTTCCGAAGTCCTACAAGGAACCCTTATAGTTTCGTCATGTCCGTCCGTCCGTCCATCTGTCCGTCTGTCTGTCTGTCCGTCTGTCCTAATCCTTTACAGCTTAATAACATCTACAGTTATAAACATAAGTAAATGAAATTTTGTTAAAAAATAGTCTGCATATAGATCTCAATTTTAAAAGAATAAAAAAAATAGTTTTTACGTTCTATAGGGGTGGTGCCCATACATGTGAAATGGGGAAAAATATTTTTTTTTCGCTGCACCCCCTCGTGTGGGGTATTATTGAATAGGTCTACTAAAATTAAGGTAATGTTTCATACATTACTTTTTTATCAGGTGTACCATCTGCGAAATATAGCCCGCCAAAGTGGCTTGCAATGTGTCACCCCCCCTGCCATTTCTAAACTATGCAACGTAGAAACTTATAATCTTCCACATTGATAGACCTTTATGAAAACTCTCTTTTAAAACAGAACAGAAAACTGAAAAATACTTTAAACGTCCTAGTTCAAAGGTCATTGACCTTAGAGAAAAATTATCCTAGCAAATAATGCTCCTTTAGCTACTTTCTATTTGAAAAAATCACAAAAAGTAACTTTGACATGACAGACTTCTTAAATTTGGCTTCTTGAATTTATCGCTAGATGGCGCTACTAACAACACTCTCTGAGTCGCGAATGCTGCCGATTATTGCAAAAACTGAAATAGCCATGATTAATATTCGATTTGATTCGTTTGTACACCTACTTAAGGAACCCTATAATACTGAGCATGGCCCGACATGCTCTTGGCCGATTTCTATCGTGTCGACATGAGCTACATAATGTTAATAGCTCATGCCGTGGGGAAAAGATTAGCCAGTCAGCAGGTTGGTAGCGGGGCTGACTACCCAGGGTGCGCCGGACGAACAATTAAATAGCGTCACTCGTGGAGGCTCTTTTAATGCTCTCTTTTAAGGATTAAGTTGTATCTTAGTAACGATTTAAATTGTGAAAAGAAAAAAGAAAAAAACGCTCACGAGCAGGATGTTCACTTTGTATCTTAGTGTTAAAATTACATATATATTATTTTTATTGTGTGCCTCTGAATGTAGTCTTTTGGGTGCATTAAAAGAGCCTCTACGAGTGACGATATTTATTTAATCGTCCGGCGCATCTAGAACACTCAGCCTCGCTACCAACCTGCTGACTGACTAATCTTTTTCCCACGGCATGAGCTATTAACATTATGTAGCTCGTATCAACATTACAGCAGAAAAATAATGTGGTCAGTAAATCATTTCTAAGGTTCCGTACCCAAAGGGTACCAAACGGCTCGCTACGCTGTCCGTCCGTCTGTCTGTCACAGGCTAGGACTTCCTAGGTCACAGGGCAATTTTCTCAGAATACATTGCTATGACTCCTACCATGACAAAATATACTAAACATAAAAATGGCTCAAAACCAAAAGGGGTCCTTTGGTTTTTCCCATACAAGAAACCTCAAAAAATATTCATTTTTTTCACCGTTTTTGTTCCTGCTCTATCTTTAAAGCAGTAATACACACCAGCGTCAAACTTCATCATTCATCATCATTTCAGCCGAAAGACGTCCACTGCTGGACACTGGCCTGCCCAAGAGGGGGGATATGCCATAATCACCACGCTTGGCAGGCAGGTTGGCGATCGCAGTTGTTTGGTTAAATACTCAGAGAACGCTGCTGCCCATCCTCTGGTGAATCCCTTAGTAGCCTTTTACGACACCCATGAGAAGAGATAGGGTGGGGCAATTCTTTACGTCAGGCACCACACAGAACGCGCGTCAAACTTGGTTTGATTCTATTACATAATATATAGTTTAGCAACATATAATAAAAATAGGATAAATATAGACATATATTTGTAGTGTCAGACTTCATAGTTTGTACCTACTATTGCTACACCCGATTGGGTAGGCTGTTGATACCAATCTTTGAAAAATACCTACATTTATGTACACAGTTTGAGCAATAAATGTCTTTGTCTTTGTCTATGTGGTGGTACCTGCGTAAGAAAAAGATGCAAAAATTTATATTTTACTCACGATGCGTTGATGTCTTTTGATGAATTCAAGTAAATTAAATCAGTTTCTATGGGGTATCAGGTCTATGGGTGGTACGGAACCCTTACTGCGTGAGTCAGACTCGCACTTGGCCGGTTTTCTGTCTTTCTTCCTTTCATATTTTTCACTACCATCTGTTCTGTCTCTCGATCGTCATCTTCTTCATCAACAATCCGAGGAAATCTTCGCTCCACCTTCCTTCCTTCACCTAAAACATAATGAAACTTGAAAAACTTCTCTAATAACAAGAAACAGTCTGATATAAAATAAAAACTAGACTTAAACTGACATCAGTGCCATCTGCTCCTACAAGTTGGACGGTATAATTTTTACAATCCTTCCCTTCACAGTTTTACATTAGAAGCACACTTGGTAAAAACGTAATTTTGTACGTAACTAAGAATTCTTAACATAGATAAAGAAAATCTTCAGGTCGTCGGTCCACCGGCGGGGGGTGCCCTACGCAGCGCTAGGGGGAACTGGATGCGGAAGGCAGAGGACCGAGTGTTGTGGCGCAACTTGGTAGACGCCTATGTCCGGCAGTGGACTGCGATAGGCTGAGTTGATGATGATAAAGAAAATATTGTTACAATGTTATGTTTTGAATGACGCTAAGTAATGCCTAAAAGGCGGCGCAGTACCTACTTTTTTCTTCATAGCAACACACGCTCTCTTACAAATCCTTACGTAATAAGTCTTGTGATGTAAAAGTTTGTGAAGAAAAAAAACTGTTTATTTCACACACGTTCAACAATTACACAATAAAAAAGTAGCGTAAGATAGAGAGAACGAGTGAGTCAAGAGTGAGTTCTCGAGGGATGTGCAATAAATCTTTCTGTGATAAGCCGAATTACACGCGGGCGAGGCCGCGGGCAGTCTAGTGCCTAATAAGAGTAATAAGTCTAGTGATGTTTAACGTGATATACCTAAGTGAGAATTGAAGATTGTTGCTCAATCTGACTAAAATTATAAGTCATTGTTTGAAAAATGAAAATAATAGTCGAAAGAAAACTCTTGTACCTATACCAAGCAGACCAAAGATGTTTTATCTTTTTGTTGCATCAAATCCCATCAAATTACTTCGACCAATGTTTTTCTTCATAGTTAATTACGATAATTTCATGTTTTCTCTGCCTGCTTACATAGAGGAAAATTCTTACGAGTACGTTACTTATGACGTCTGTCATTTCTAATTGTACATATACACATTGCTGAAAACACAAATTTTCCTGACTTCACGGATAGTTGTTACTATCCTTAAATTACGGTATGTATGTACTTATTTCTGTGATAAAAATAGAGGAAAATAGGTATAAAAAACAACATAAAACATGTTGTTGTGGTATCGGACACATTAATGAAAGCTG
Source organism: Asteroscopus sphinx (assembly GCA_949699075.1). Classification (NCBI taxonomy): domain Eukaryota; kingdom Metazoa; phylum Arthropoda; class Insecta; order Lepidoptera; family Noctuidae; genus Asteroscopus; species Asteroscopus sphinx. The sequence continues at coordinate 3,832,554 of OX453006.1, forward strand.
CCACTTCGACCCTTGTCAAATATGGCGTTCAATTGATTAAATATCACCTTTGGTACTAAAAATATTGGTGAGTTTGAACAGTAATGATTTTATATGATTATGTTGATATGAGTGATAACTTAGCGGTTAAAGTGATATTTAACTATGTAGAAAAGAAAGGAGATTAACCTAGTGGTTAAACGCTTGCCTTTCATGCACTAGAGTTTGAGTTCTAACCCAGCCTGCACCTCTGGATTATCGAATTCATGTGCGGATCAGAATTTAATTATCACTTGCCTACTTATTCAAGGGGAAAGCAAAAATATCGAAGAAAACTGTACGCCTGAGAGTGCTCCATACAGTTTTCAATGGTGGGTGTGTGTAGACTGCCAACTCGCACTAGTAGGTCAGCGTGGTAGACATTCTCATTTGAAGAAGAGGTTCGTGCTCAGCAGTGGGAAATGGGCTGCTTATGTTATGTATGTATGCCAATGTGAGAAAACATTTTGGGAAATTTTAATAATTTTTAGACAATAAATTCTATAGTTCTATCCACCCATTCAACAATTCTTATTCTTATTCTTTATTGTAAACAGATATCTAAACTCGGAACTATTTTGTTATCTGTGCCAGTATTCTGTCGAACTTTATTTTATCATGCAAAAATATGTTCGGTACACTTACATTGAATTTATTTAATAAAACTATCCAATGTCAAAATCGCGATTTTAATGGTTTAAATTATTCAATACAGTATGACTAGTGGCGCCACCATTTTGTGTACTCTTTATGCCAAACTGTAACTGTACTAATAGGATTCCAGAATTGTGAATTTATTATAGGAGTATGTACTACTTATGTCCTTATTTTTGACCTAAAAGTTGAATATGGAAGAAGTAGGTAGTTATTATTCAATCATGCAGTGTAATTATTCATTTGATTAACATTTCCCACAAAGATTATACACCTGGCATCATGGAACTACGAAATGTATGTGCCTGGCATTATATCTAGTTTTTTGGTAACATACATAGATGTTTTCTAACGCTTCCACACTGCTAAATAAAAATAGCAAATATGACAGCCAGATATACCTAATTACTGTCATTACATAACTTAAAATTTGTAAAATCATTATTTCAATATTAACTTACTTCACACCTTAACCAAAAAACCACAGAAATAGAAAAAGATAGAATGGAATAGTGGGCAAGGCGCGCGTGCCAACACTCTGCACCTCGTGCAGGGCATTTCAAAGCCTTTCTCAGTACGCCTTATGACTTGTTTCTGTAAATGAAAACCCGCAAAAATGCCTAACTGCAGACACAAAAGCTGTAAAGTACATTTGAATAAAGTTAATTTTTCAAAAATAGTGACGTCTATATGTATGGCGTGGTTTGTTTGAAAGTTGCCACGCATGCATCGCAAGTAAAATTGTGATTACAACCATTCTACTCTATCTATTTCTGTGCAAAACCCTCAAAGCCTAAAAGATTCTTTTCAATATTCCGACAAAGTTTCTGATGGTAAATTAGATAGCAACTGTACTAAGTTAGCCGCACGGGATAGCTTAGTAAACTGGAGCTTGGAAACTGTGACGTTATTAACTGCCCTCAAAATGTCAGTCTCAGACTGTTGTTATCTGTGTAATGAGGACTGGGTGTTGGCGTGAGACTCTTATTATTCTAAGAATGAAGGATGGTTAATCTAATTTGTAAGTATCTTTGTTCACCCAAAGGTTGTCTGAACGATGTCATTTTTAGCGACAAGACCGCCAACGTACCCTTAATTTACATATTTTTCCTATTTTCTGCTGTTGTTATGGTGTACAATTAATCATATTCTACTTATGTTTTAAATGAAAATGTAAGATGTTTGTTTGTTTGTTCTTCAATTACGCTGAAATGGCTGAACGGATTTGTATGAACGTTGACACGCAGACATACCATGTCCTGATTTGACACATAGAAAGAAAGAAAGGAGAACGAAAATGTGTTTATTGACACAAACAATCTTTACAAAAAGGAAATGAACATAAAAAATAAAATATATGTAAGTGCCAAAGGGCCACCAGCTCAGCATAATGTTAGGTAGCAGTACAGGTACTGACAAGCCAACGCTGATTTTCAGCTGCAACCACAGACAAGTAAGCCTCTAGACGCCGATTAGCCGGACACCCCTGGTCACCACGCATATGCAGTACCACTGCATATCGTACGCGCCGCAGCCAATCAGGACGTCAGTCCACCAGCGAGCGGTACCAATAAAACGGATTCATATCACCGAACTTTTGAGCCGACCAATCATAACAGGCCGTCCGCCCCCCGGTCCCCGCCAATATTTTACGACTGCGTTCTCATGCAAAACTTTGTTTATGCGGCGTCTTGAAGCTTACTGGTCTGTGGCTGCGACTCACGAGTGCCATACGCTCGAAACAAAATGAAGACATAGTGCAATTACAATTATAATGAAGATTAAAAATATATATAGGTACGTATACATTAAAATTAATGAACATAGGATACTTTCTATTGACTTACCTAGGAAGCAAAGCCACAGGCGTCAGCTAGTATGATTATATTATTCACAACAATTAGTTCAGGAAAACTAACTGTTTGTTGCAGAACTTGACAGACCAGAAGTTTGAATAGCAATGTTATCTTCAATAATTAGATAAAAAAGAAAATTAAAACCACGTTTTTAAAGAGAAAGCGAGTTAATATTGCACTCTCATCCAGTCCTTAGCTATGTTTAAACTTTCAAGCCTCTAGCTCATCGGGAAGTTAGTTTAAAATCGATTGCAAATTTTGTACCGAACAGCAAGACATGATTGAAAGCGAGTTAATAAAAACGTGATAAAAACAACATCAAACTGTATAAGAGAAGGAAGCAGCTTCAGTATAGATTATTTTAATGTCAAGAAGCCCATGTTCAACACTGGACACATATGGGCTACATACTGTATTTTGTACCTGTTATCTTCACCTACATAGGTCACCATCATCTGTTTTTAAACGTACAAACGTTTCTTGTAAACCCATAGATACTATACTTACCACAGTTTCTGCACTTCATTAATTTGCTTCACGTAGCTTCAAGGCACTTGAGCCCGCTTTGTGTTAGTATGGGGCTATTGCACTAATTTAGTTCTATATGACTTCTTGTGGTTCCCGCCGAACTTCCTCTATAAAACGTTAGGAACAACGTACAGTCGGAAATCGTTCCGGTGAACCACTACTAAGGCTAAAATCGCTTGCACCTAATGTTCGCTGGCAGCCGTAGGTACGCGTAATGTGGCAGGATTCGTTCAAGGGATTTTGTCGACAAAATGTATCACCGGGAAGGATCGTCACCGGATGGCTGTCTTTGTGAGTTAGATAGAAGCCATGGGCATTGCTAGACAGGTATTTTTTTGTAGGACTGGGATATTAGGGTTCCATATAAAACGCGTAACCGTCTGTCTGTCTGTCCGTCTCTCGCAGTGGCATATTTCAGTATTAATGCTATCAATTTTAAATTTGGAATCGTTTTAAATATAACCTACTCAATCTTAGTGCCGTTACGTGATAATGAATCTTATTACGAATGATAAAAGATTTTTATTTTCTTTGCGAAAGGGGTGGAAATGGAGGTTGACATTTTAAAATGCGGCTACTAGTTCAAGTGAGGTATTATTTATGAAAGGGCTTTATTTTTTATGCCACGTTTTCGAATTATGATGAAAAATTACAAAAAAGTACCTCCCTATCTCCAAAGTTCGTAATGCGATAGTTTGAAGTTGATAAAAGATTATGCAAGTATTACAGCATAAACAGATCTACTTAGCACAGTTTTATACATATCATCAAAAATCCTTTACAAACAAATTTTGTAATACGGTCCGGTTTTATAACCAGAGTTATGGCCACGGAAAGTACGAAACTCTCGATGCACGCTCAGACTCGCACTTAGCAGGGTTGTTTTTTTTTTACATTTTATTTCGATCGATATATTCATCTTATGAAAGCATTTTTCTTAATTTATGATGCACAATTTCAGTGTTGAGCTGTAGCTGATAACTTTCCGTAACCCGCACTATCAGATCTTGGAATTATGATAAAAGAAGCTAGGAAACAAAAACATTCAAAGTCCATAATGCTTGTTGCCACTTCATAAATCAAAAGGCTCACGTTTATTATGCCATATAAATCTCCAACACAGCATTTAACTCACATACAGCACCAGAAATCAACATAACAGCTAAACTTCGACAATTTAAAAACTTCAACAAACATTACTTGTTTTTTTCTTATTTATCATAAGTTTGCATCAGGGAATGCTTACCGTAATGTAGTGGGCATAAAAGTTGTTTACTTCCATCGCAAGCGCGTTATACAGCGGTTATGCAGTGTGAAGAATATCATTGTTATGACTGTTTTGGCATGAATTACGTGCCATTTTTGCTTTTAAAAATGAAAAAAGAAAACTAGAAGGTTGACTGAAGTTATGACAAATATTTTCTGAGATGTTGGAAACTAAGATCTTTAGAGGATTCATTGCGTACAGATGAATAAATACACCGACACAATACAATCCGATCCATGAGACGATCGAGTATGACTGCATTGACTGCAAATATAATAAATGGGCACAGGCCTCTTCTCAGAATGAGAAAGTCAAGGCCTTAGTCCACCACGCTGGCCTAGTGCGGGTTGGCAGATTACACAAACAATCGAGAACTGTATGGAGCACTCTCAGGTGTACAGGTTTCCTTACGATGTTTTCCTTCGCCGTTAAAGCAAATGATAATCAAATTCTGATCTGGATATCTGAAAAGTCAGACGTGCGGGCCGGGTTCGAACTCAAACCCTCTTGCATGGAAAGTAAGCATTCAAGCGCTAGGATATCACTGCTTTTTACAAGCAGTTATTTCAAATACAATGACTTCTTTATATCCAAACACATCTTTTTTTGCTATCTATCCTACCCCAACTGTATGGCTGTGCCACTTTATCTGTGGTACAAAGTAAATTTGCACTACTTACCCATTCAAACATTGAGGGAATGCTGTCATACTCTTGCTATCCTCATCATCCTCAGAGCTACAAAAAATAAGCAGAATCATAATACCTAATAGATATAAGTTGTGAAATACTTCTAAGATTATTTTATTTTAACTAGGATTATTCTTTCTACAATTTATATCTTTAGATTTCGCTCGCATGCGTACGTAAGTTAAAAAAAAAAAAAATGAAAATAATAGCTTTACTGCTGATTTATGAAATTTAATAGAGCTAATCATTTTTTCCTACCCGTTCAAAATGATTTAATTCAATTTCTATCAATTAAAGCGAAGTTTTTTATCTTCTCGCCAACAAACTGTCGGGTGCTTCTATAACTGATTAATATAGCTTTGTAGACCCCTGAACTGTGGGCCCCATTTATTCGCTTCTTGTTCGGACCACCATTTATTATAGGATTCCATTATTCACTGAGTAATTTCGTATTTCTGTACCTACGTCTATGGTGTTGAATATGTCTGATTTTCACTTTGAAGATATTAAATATTCTAAACACATTCGAATATTTTAGAGTATTACGTATTCAATGTTCATGTTATCCATAAATTAAGTCTTCTGTTATAGATAAGCTTTCTGTCAAAGTTGTAATTTAAATATTTTAAATAAATAAGATTGACCTTTGAAAATATCATAATTTCAGCCGAAAGACGTCCACTGCTGGACATTGGCCTCCCTCAAGCATCGCCTCATCGACTAATCCTGCGCTACCCGCATCCAGCGGATTCCCGCGACCTTTACCAGGGTCGTCAGTCACCTTGTGAGGCCTACCTACGCTGTGCTTTCTAGTAAGCGGTCGCCACTCCAGAACTTTTCAGCCACATCGGTCATCCGTTTTGCGAGCAATGTGCCCTGCCTACTGCTACTTACGGGCTTTTTCGGTTACCTTCGTTTTCCTGCAAATCTCCTCGTTTCTCATCCACAAAATTTATTGTTGAATACGGATAGCTCAGAATACTATAATTTACCATAAAAATGTGTTGCCTTTGTTGACTCACCATATACTGCGCCCCGTGTATGATTATCCAGATCCCGGGACGGATACGATGAGAACCAGCAGTAGTATAAAAGAATATACAGTTTTTCTGCTATTTTTACTAATTTTCACTTAATAGGATGTGTTCGCGTGCGCAACTCAAGACGAAGGGGCGATGTCGCTCGATAGGCAAAGGAAATAAACCCAAAATCCTACATACAGGTACCTATCAGTGGCGGCTGTCCCTTAAGTGCACTCGTGCGCTGCACAACCGATTCATAAATTCATAATACCTTTAAAAATTATAACAAAATATCGAAATCATCAATATTACGCACCTACTTTATACTAACGAATAGTAACGAAGTAACGACAAATCAATTTAATATCTAAACTCAAACAGTTAAAACTTATTTTCGCTCGAACAAAACAGTCCCGTGCGCTTCGCGGAGCGCACGCAGAGCGCTTATACAACTTCTTTGAAATACGAGCTATATCACCTGGCGCGTGAGACGGAAGATAATTTGTACATTTACTATGAAGTAACTAGCTAGATTCGTGCGCCGCACGGTACCGACTACTTCCGAGATTGACCGATCGTTGACGAACGAGGCGGTGGGGGCGTTGCCCTTTAATTGCCATAGTTCCCGCGCTCGTTTAAATTTATTCTTGTTTATGATTTAGTGTTTTTACGTTATTGTAACTCTGAAGTGTGTAAAAACGAGCATTAACATTACTATACTGGTAGTATTTATTAAAAGCAATAATAAAACTTTTCAAAAGTAAGTGCTAATAAATAAAACTTTTTAACAAAAAATTTAACCGACGAAAACAGAAACTGAAAAGCGAAAAATAACTAATTATGAGTCGGCGCCAAATGAACTTTTAACAAGCAAAGTGCGTGTAAGTTGGAAGTGGCCGAGCGGAGAACGCATTTTTGGAACGTTATTGTTTATTGTTGAAAATTTCACGTTGTACGTGGGACACTCAGAAAGTTTTGCGAAACTAAAAAAAATTGTTCTATACGTACATATATTTTTATCAAATCTTTTCAAAGTACTTTCCACCAGCCTCTATACAAAGATTCATGCGCCTAAACCAGTTTTCAAAACACTTTTTCCAGTCCGCCGCAGACACCTCGTTTACAGCCTGCTCGAACGCAGCCAGCGCATCTTCCGGCGACGAAAATTGTATCCCTTTGAGCTGATTTTTTATTTTTGGGAATAAAAATAAGTCACACGGTGCTAGATCAGGGCTGTAAGGAGGGTGACCCAGGAGTTTGACTGGCGTGCTGTCCAGGAAGTCCCTCGTTTTGAGTGCGGTGTGCGCAGGTGCATTGTCGTGGTGGAGCAGTAGCCCGCGGAGCCCTGTGTTTGGTCGCTTGTTGCTTATAACAGAGAAAACTTCTGGCAAACATTTGGTAGTATACCATTCGGCATTAATGCTTCTTTGATCCCGTAAGGGAATTGATACCAAGTGGCCAGTCAAATTAAAAAAGCTAGCGATCAAAATCTTACCCCCGCTTCTAGATCGCTTCACTTTGGTAGGCGTTGGCTCATTTTGAAACACCCAAACAGTCGACTGGCGCTTGGTTTCTGGGTCGTATTGATAAATCCAGGACTCATCACCTGTAACGATGTCGTAAACACGCCGAGACGAGCCTGCTTCAAATTTGTTAAGCATATCACGGCACCATTCCACCCGGGCCTGCTTCTGAGCATCGGTGAGGTTGTGCGGCACCCAGCGTGATACTATCCTCCTCACGCGAAGATGGCTGTGTAGAATCTCGTGAACGCTTCCCGATCCAATCTTCAATATGTGTTGAATCTCCTGATATGTAATTCGCCTATTGTCTTGGATTAAATTTTTCACTGCTAGCACGTTTTCTTCGGTAACAGCCGTCAAAGGGCGACCGCTTCTTTCGTCATCCCCCAAAGTTGGTCGACCGCGCTTGAATTCGTTATACCAACGATACACGGTTGCCTTGGAAGGGCCTTCATCCATGAATGCTATTTGAAGTCTATCGTACGATTCATCCGGTTTCAGGCGACACTTGAAATCGTATAAAATCATAGCTCTAAAATGTTCCCGGCGCAGATCCATATTTCAGTGAGACACAATACTTTGAATTAACTCGCAAAAAATGTGGAGGGAAATTTTGAAATTGGAACTTACTTATTTTTACTTATAAATAATCATATTTTCGAAAAACATTATAACTGGCCAGTCTCCCATATATAAAAACTTTTTTTCGCAATACTTTCTGAGGGGCCTGGTATTTGATGTGACGTTGTTTTTATTATTTATTTAAAGTAATTTAATGATCTTCGTTGATTAATTGATTGGCGCCGACTCATAATTAGTTATTTTTCGCTTTTCAGTTTCTGTTTTCGTCGGTTCAATTTTTTGTTAAAAAGTTTTATTTTTCATTTTTTTGTGGTTAAACTCTAACTCCAGGACTCCATTATGTCGTAGTGTCTAGAACTATATTTATGTGTGTCAAGTTTCAACAGAATTGGTTAACAGATAAGAATTCACTGGGTGAACAAACACTCATCCCCTGTTTTACTACCCTTAGGGGTGGATTTTGATTTTGAAATTTAAATGGGACCAACTTCGAGATATACCCTATCCATTAAAAAAAGAATCATCAAAATCGGACTACTCTGTAAAAAAGTTATGCGTGGTCATACATAAAAAAAAAAAAAAAAAAACAAATATACGCGTCGAATTGAGAACCTCCTCCTTTTTTTCGTCGGTTAAAAAATTAGCTGAACCGCCTAGGTTAAACAATAAAAAGCAATGTTTATGTGGATTTCTTTTGTTTTTTTTTTACACATTTTTGGTGGACAGTCGATTTGGACGGAAACTGGTATCAAATATTTTTATTGTATTTTAAATCATAACACTAAATAAAACAGTACAGTGCACCACCGATTATCTCAGGCAGCAGCCGCCACTGGTACCTATAACTATCAAGATAGAAGATTGATCATTTTGATATTGATATTTCGATATCTATTTTCGTAAACTACATAAATATTAAACTTCTAGCTGACGCCCGCGCCCGTGGCTTTGCTCCTGTTTCTTCATGCGAACTTTCAACCCCTATTTAACTTTAGGAGAGGAATGTTCAAAAATCCTTTAAAAATTTTGTAACATTTCGTTCTCCTAGACCCACCGACTTAGGCTGTGCGTTGTCTCATCATCATCATCATTTCAGCTGGAAGACGTCCACTGCTGGACATAGGCCTCAACCAAAAGGGGGGTATATGCCATAATTGCCACGCTAGGCAGGTGGGTTGGCAATCGCAGTTGGTTGATTTTTTTTATTTGAAAAGATATAGGTACCTCCAGAATACTTCCAGATTGATTTTTTTTTATAGTATAGGATGGCGAAACGAGCTAAAGGCCCACCTGATGTTAAGTGGTTACCTTTGCCACAGATAATATACCTTTGCCCATCACAACTGCAACACCACCTAGGCTGTTGCCTAAATGGTACCGCAAGTCGGTTTGCCAAACTGAGACATGAAGATGGAAAGGCTCATGTGATTGTAATTTCACCGGCACCCGTAGACGTCCACTGCTGTACATAGGCCTCCCCCAAGAGGGCGGTATATGCCATAGTGTAGGTTAAATGTAGGTTATAATTTTGTAGGTGAGATAATATTAACGTAATATCTCCCGCCATCAAGATGAATCTGCTAAGCATTGCCTTTCAGTCTAACTTCAATAAATCATTCATTTTACCTAATGACACCCACAAGAAGTAAAGAAATTTCTTTGACAGTGCAATTAATAAATTATATTGTAGTTATAATAATTAATTAAGTAGAGGTAAGCAGACATAAATACCTATACACCTTGCGTTGTTGCTGGTTTAGAATATCAAATGAACAATAAAATTGTTATAGCTAGGTAAAAATCCTGCCGATTTGAATTTTCTTCTGAATACAAATAGCTTTTTCCCCCTTTATTTTCTTATATTGCCATAGGATTGTCTAATTATATTTAGTACAACATTTAATAAAAGGTTTTCAAAGCAATTTACATAATGATTAAACTACTAAACAAAGCCTAAATTTATGCGCCTACAAAAAAAATAACAGCAGCACATTTGAAACTAATTGCTAATCATTTTAACATAGGCGCAATTTATATTTACGTTACAAACCCGACTAACAGCCTGGGATGGGCAATATTGCGTTGTGAATTGCAAATATATTAAAACAGATTGCCAAAATTAATATTTGCGGCATTGTTTTAGTAAAATATAATCCGGGGTTTTGATAAAGAGGCTGTTTATGCAAAGCGCGCTGGTGTGTCAGGGACTTTATTTCGAGAACTGTTTTCAGTTTTCGGTTGAACTCGAGTTTGGAAACATAATGGTAACCATACCATTACCAAATGAAGACGGTTTCAGTCTGTAATTTACAACAAGTGGGTAAATATTGACAGCCAACTGAGGCGTTACAGTAAATTGATCAGTACCTATTTTTCCAATAAAACTAGAGTCAAAAGTTTGAAAAGTTTTTGTAATTAGGTCTATCAGAAATAAAGACAAGGTAGGACTGACTTTCTTTAGCTAGTAACCAAAATTAATCAGCACGAATCACTGACAGAATTGAAAGTGGCACAAGACCAAAAGTAGAAATTGAGAAATCTATCTAAATCATGTTTTCGGGCGTATCTACGCACCTAATTACTCCTTACTGACTACAGTTTCAAGTATCAACTCAGCCTATCGCTATCCACTGCTGGACCAGAGGCCTATGTCTCTCCCAAGCTGCACCATAACACACAGTCCTCTGCCTTCCGCATCAAGTGCCCCCCCAGCCACCTACTTCAGGTCGTCGGTCCACCTGGCGGCGGTGGGGTGGGCGCCCTACACTGCGTTTGCCAATTTGCGGTCTCCACTCAAGGATTTGTCTGCTCCAGCGGCCATCGGTCCTATAAGGTATCAAGGTGTAAATAAGGTTACTGAAAACCTTTCAAGGGTTAATTTTCTTTTCTTCGTGTGTCTTATGCTTCTTTGAATTCATTCACCAGAATTGATAAATTTCCTTGCCTTTCCCTGCCTTTTTAATTCAAATGAATTGAAAATAATATTGATCTCTTTAATTATAAAGCTTGAGCAGTCAAGTTCACATTCTTACCCCCTATGTTTCGCCACTAAGTTAATTTTGTTCGTCTAATGGGCTTCGGCGAGGGTTGTTTCGGAATAAAAACTTTCCTCCGCAAAGTTAGCACTCCAACACTTTCCTAGTTAGTTGAAATATACAAATTAACTGTATCTGTTATTTGGGTCGAATCCGTGAAGATTGAAGATGTTATGTTATAACACGCAGCTGTCTGGTTGTCTGGTAATATTATATTTCAGGTTTTGTTTGTGTTAGGTATAAGTCTACATAATTATGTAGATAGGCATATTATACAACATTTTTAACTGTATTCGTACCATATTTAGGAGGTGACTATACCACTGAAACTGAACACTAATCAATCAATAAAAAAATCAACACAAATTTAATATATCAAATTTATTTATAATATATACCTATTTGTAAACAAACAAATACCCTCCGTGTGTCGCGTGCGACACAAAAACGATGCGTGCGAAACCAACCAAAACAATTTGCAGTTATTTCCACCCTTTAAGAATGCCGCCGATGACTTATTTTCAGAGTCGTTCGGAATTTACTCTCAAACCCTTGCTATGTTTCTAAGTGAAAATTTGGGTATTAAATAATCGTAGAATTTTTTAATATTTTTTTGATGACTAAGCACATTATTTATCATTTGCTCTAGAAATATGGCACGGTTATAGATCAACATCTTGTATAGTAAGTAAGTATTATATTCTTTATTGCACACCAACATAAAATTATTGAATGGAATGGAAACAATACTAAAAGAGACTGAAACTGTGATACGTACTGTTGAGTCATCCTACTCAACAGCACCATCAAGACCAAGAGGAGCGGGGCAAGTGGCGCGTCATCAGCTCCACCGCCTCCCGCGCGCCCACTCATACCGCCAGTCAGCTGTTGCACCCGACGAGGCAAGGCCGCGCTCGCGCATATTAACTTATTTTCCATTGTTTTTACCGATCGACCGTTATGTACATGTTTTAATTCGTATTCAGTATTACAGTCATTTTACACAGTCCGCTATATTGTCATTTCTCTTCCACAACGAGCTACCGTCGCGTTCACGTACCTACCTCATTTAGTTTTATTTTTGACTAGGAAAATTTCTAAAAAAGCTATGCATTTTACGATAACCTTTGTTCTGGGGTTTTATTACCTACACTTAAAATAAGACAGGTCACAGGATACGTCTTAACGTAAAGGAAAGTAGTACTTACGTAGTAACTCTGGTAATTGTAATAGGTAGTCTGTGGTAGTGTGTGGTACCTACCTACCTATATATAAAAAAAATAATTTAGCACTAACAGTGACAGCACAATAATAACAAAATAAAAATAGATCACAAATAAACATGAAGTTGTTTTCGGGCATGCCCAATTGCCCTTGTTAAAAAGGCACAGACCAGTAAGCCTCACACGCAACTACCCTTGCTAAAAAGACCAGTAAACCTCAAGACGCAACATCGCCGGATGCCTCCGGTCACCAAGCCTGTCAGTAGCACTGCATAACATACGCCCCGCAGCCAATCGGAACGTCATTCCGTCAGCGAGCGGCACCAATCACACCACCGAACTTTTGAGCCAACCAATCATAATTCATAACGCACCATCTGCCTGTCCCCCGCCAACATTTTCGCTTGTGTTCTCATGCTAAACTTTGTTTATGCGGTGTCTTGAGGCTTATTGGTCTGTGTAAAAAAAAAGGTAATCAACTTAACTTAGAGACGATTTTTTTTGTTTATTTCAATGGCTCTTGAACCCTTTCTTTCTCCTACATCGTCTCCCGTCACCTCACTGCAAAATGCAACAAATTTTATTATAACGCCATCTTTACAGCATTAAGCAAAATACTCTGTGAATCCACTCCCTAGGTAATTTATTTATAGCACTTATAAAAGATAGATGGCGCTTACTACGATAGTTTTAAATGTTTTGAATAGATGCCGCGATCTGTATTATTTCTGGATAGGTTCAAAGGCTGGAGTATTACGTAAAATACAGGCACAGTTTTACTATATACATAGTAAAACTTTGGTACATTAATTGAATTAAATGATTATTATTCTATTCCCAATTTTGTGACAACCCTTGCATATTTACGACGGACAGCGTTAGTACGGTCGACCGCACGTCGGTGGTAACACTTTGGCATTAGCAGCATCTTTATTTCGTAAGCAGTAAGGACGGTTTTCGAATTGAAGTGTTACCACTGTCATGCAGTCGACTGTACCTACCTACACGGGCCGCGGCATCGCCCGACATGAAAGGCGTCGGACAACTGTATAGATAGTAAAACTGTGATACAGGGAAGGATTACTACATATTACTTTTAATGTTTTCTGCCTATTCCAATGGCTCGGCGAGTACCCTTTTTTTTTATCCCGTCACCTCACTGCAAAATACAACACATTTTATTATAACGCCATCTTTACAGCATTGTGCATATTACTCGGTCAATCCACTCCCTAGGTAATTTCTTTACAGCACTTACAAACGATAGATGGCGCTTACTGCGATAGTTTGGAATGTTTTGAAGAGATGGATCCATCTGTATTATTGGATAAGTTCAAAGGTTGGCGTATTTTGTAACATATAGGCACAGTTTTACTACTAGTAGGTATAGTATTATATTATCTGTGGTTTTACTATATATATTACCACACTAAATAAATATTCTTGGGACATTTTTACACAGCACAGCACCATCTAGTTCCAAACTAAGCAGAGCTTGTACTATGGGTACTAAACATTGGATATGATACTTATATACTTTTTTTTTGTAAATAAATACTTATCTATCTATACATATAAAAGGCTTTGTCCTGAATGACTGACGGATCAACGCAGAGCCTAAACCGCTGATCGTAGAGACCTGAAACTTGGAGGGTGTGTTCTTTGTATGACTTAGGCATCCGATAAGAAAGGATTTTCCGAAATTCTACCCCTAAGGGGGTGAAAAAGGGGGGCAAAGTTTGTATGGGACAACGTGATTCCTTGGTCCAATCTACTTCAAATTTTGCATAAACCTTTTTTAACAGAATTGATGAACTCTTAAAAACATAAGACGGGCTCCACACGTTGGCCCCAACGTTGGGACGAGCGTTGGCCCGTAATCATGTCTAGCGTACACACGTTGGAGATAATGTTAGTTCAGTTCCGTCAGAGCCAATGTAAAGACGTGTGAAATAGATGTTGCTCTGGACACTTTAATATTATTGAGTGCATAAGAGCTGAACTAATTTCAATTAAAATAATACAATAGGTAAACAGTGGACGTCGTCTTTGAAAAATGTTTTGACTAACAAAATAATATCTTTGTTATTTGTTAATAAACATAAAGATTTTTTATAAAAATTCTATAACTATTAAGTTGATGACATTTTCAAGATGTGGTGAGCGTAGGAATAAGCTCATTCGATGCACCTTACTGCATGAGTGCTGCGCCATGACTGACCGAACCGCCAACGTGTGGGCGCATCGCCAACGTTGGCGCATAATTCCTTTGATAAAACCGACACGCGACGGCGGCGGGCTCCACACGTTGGCCCCAACGTTGGGGCGAGCGTTGGCCCGTAATTATGCCTAGCGTCCACATGTTGGAGATTATGATAGTTTAGTTCCGTCAGAGCCAATGTAATGACGTTTGAAATAGATGTTGCACTGCGCACTTTGAGTGCATAAGAGCTGAACTGTCAATTAAAATAAGACAATAGGTAAACAGTGGACCTCGTTTTTGAAAAATGTTTTGACAAACAAGAGAATATCATTATTATTTGTTAATAAACCTAAATATATTTTTATAAAAAATCTATAACTGTTGCGTCCATCCACACGGATGACATTTTCAAGACGCGGTGACCGTAGGAACAAGCTCATTCGATGCAACTTACTGCATGAGTGCTGCGGCATGACTGACCAAACCGCCAACGTGTGGGCGCATCGCCAACATTGGCGCATAATTCCTTTGATAAAACCGACACGCGACGGCTAACTGCCAATACTCGCCCCAAAATTTGGGCCAACTCCATTTTCCCGATCCACACATTGGCGAATAGAATTGGCGCCAAAATTCAGGCCAACGTGTGGAGCCGGGGTAACTGCCAATGCTCGCCCTAACGTTCGGGCCAACTACATTTTCCCGATCCACACGTTGGCGCCAACTTTCGGGCCAACGTGTGGAGCCGGGGTAAGCAAATACTCTTTAAAATTGGAAGGTCTCTAAAAATATCTGTGTTTGATTTGTCGTGTATAATAATACTTATAGTTTTCTTTTAGTTTGTCTTAGAAGTTTAATTTAGTGTGTATTGTTTTTCGCAATTTTATTCCTAGAGATTCCCCTAACACCATAGAATTACTCCTTCGAATTCAAGAGAGTGCAGTTTCCCATCGAAGTCTTGTTCTCAATTACTATAAACAAAGCTCAAGGTAGCGGGAATAGACTTGAGGTAAAGCTGCTTCTCTCACGGCCAGTTGTATGTGGCATGCTCCAGAGTATGCGCACAGAGTAGCCTGGTATTCTAGCTCCCGAAGGAAATACAAAAAATATTGTTTACAAAGAAATACTGCGGTTGGTGTAGTATTTCGATTTCTTTGTAAAAAGATTATACCCCCGTGGTAACTTTCACCAAATCAAAGGCCGAGCTTCGTGCTCACAAAATATAACGAAATTTCATTTTATTTTCATGTTTATTTATCCTTTAAATCCCTACACTATAATAAAGATCATTATATTTTATAAGTAATCAAATCAACTCAACCTATCGCAGTCCACTGCTGGACATAGGCCTCTCCCAAGTTGCGCCACAACGCTCGGTCCTCTGCCTTCCGCATCCAGTCCCCCCCAGCCACGTTCTTTAGGTCGTCCACCTGGCAGGGGGGCGCCCTACGCTGCGTTTGTTTATTTTATATGTATTTGAACATAATAATTGCAAAATTTAATAACGTAAAAACCAACAAAAAATCCTATTAGAACCATTTTCGACTTCTACGCGGACGAAGTCGCGAGCAATAGCTAGTAATATATAAAAAACACCCAGACCAACACAAACACTTATGTTCATCACACAAATATTTGTGCCCTGTGGGAATCGAACCTACGACCTCGTGATTAGCAGTCCGACACTCGAACCACTAGACCACAGACGTCTAAATTAATGCTTCCGAAAGAAAAAAGATTATCTATGAACTAAATACCTAAATAATTTTAAAAAAAACAGACAAATGCACCCATAGTTTGATGTTAGTATGTTTTCATTATTACACCAAATAAAATAAAATAAAATAACTAAGCCCCAGAAAAGTTTATTTAAAAATAAAGTCATCCTTAAAAACCGCAAAACATCATCTCAGACAGCAAATTAATAGTTTGAAGCCAAGGCTTTGTTCTGAGCCACGAGCAACATCGTTTAGTGTGTCAAGTATGAATGACCGCCGCCGGCTTATAATTGCTTGCCTAACCGCAACTTTTAACTGCTTAAGACTAAACCCAGATAAAACTTCTGCAAGAACATTTGAAAAAAAAATGAATCATGAAAGTAGTACTAGAGGATCATAAAATATGACTAGGGGTTAAAACACATGGTTCGATGGCGATCGACGGTTTGATCCATACAAAAAGCGCGATTCTTAGTATGGGACGCCATATTATATACGTGGCCGACGCGCGACTATGCAAAAGGATGCGTACGGCTTCCCATAACAATCGTGCTTTTTGTACATTTGACAACAAACCATCGATCGCCATCGATCAGTGTGTCGTGAATCATCATTCGCAAAAGGTCGGATTCTCATTTTGCCAGATTCAGTACAGACGATAAGATAAATAATTCATGTTCTAAACATCATTTGCGGTTGATCATAGGATTTGTGATCCTTTTGCAAATCCAACCAAGTGCGAACAAATGATTTGGATAATGAAAGTGGAAGACAAACCCAAAACAGAAAAGAAGATATGTTGTATTAGAGAGGAACTCGACAGGTAGGTACAACACTCCTGGGGTTACGAGATTGACGGGGGCAGGGAAGGACAGTCCCCCCGCTGCCTGCCCAGTGGCAGGGTGAGTGCACACCGGGCCCGCCCCTGCTCCTCCACTGTGCCCTCTGCAGGCATCAAAGGGACACGTGGAGGATCTACCCATTGGCCCACATGGGGCCCCTCCCGTACCAGAATATTCGCCACAGTCAATAAGATCTCCCGAAGGTTAATCCCTCGAAAGGATTCTATTGCCCGTACCCAGGATGCACCGGCCTAACAACTGCCGTTCCTTTCAGACCTGTCCAGAGGGACAAGCAGCCGTCAGACACACGTGGAGGTTTTCTGGCCAGCACCCCGATTAAAACCATTCTACTCTATCTATTTATCTATTTCTGTGGTTGTATCACTGAGGCCCATCCTGTGTATTCATATAGTTGTGTGAGCAACCACTTACCTACTTACTGAAACAAAGAAGTCAGATCTGCGCCGTATCTTAGAATAACTTTGTCGAGTGAAAGGCCTGTCCTTGCAATCTTTACAACCACAATTTTTACACCATAAATCATGGCTTCATAGGTAACACACGCTTTGTTTTGTGTCATTTAGATACTGTTAATAATACAA
This sequence comes from Asteroscopus sphinx, assembly GCA_949699075.1. Classification (NCBI taxonomy): domain Eukaryota; kingdom Metazoa; phylum Arthropoda; class Insecta; order Lepidoptera; family Noctuidae; genus Asteroscopus; species Asteroscopus sphinx. Next base: position 3,850,316 of record OX453006.1, read on the forward strand.
CTGGTAATTTTTCTATTTGAGAAAGAAAGAAATAATGTTCTAGATTGTGCCGTGGGCTCATAAAAGGAGTCTTGTAATTGAATAAAAGAAGATACAATTTAGTTGTGAATACAAATCGTGAGCCTAAAATAATGGAAGAGAGAGTTTGCTTTTGTTTGTTTATTCTTTGATCAATTGTATAGAAATCATTTCAAGTAAAAGTTTTTTCTTCTGCCCCATTGGCCATCCGTTCTGCGAGCAATGTGCCCCGCCCACTGTCACTCTTCGGGCTTGTCCGCGTACTGGAAGGCGCAGCGTGGGTAGGCCCCCCCAAGGTGGACCGACGACCTGGTGAAAGTCGCGAGAATCCGCTGGATGCAGAAAGCGCAGGTTCGGTCGTTGTGGCGATGCTTGCCTCCCCCAAGCTATGTTCAGCAGTGGACGTCTCTCGGCTGAAATGATGATGATGATGATGAAAAGATATTTTTAAACCACGTGTTAAAAGAATATACTCAATAATATTGCATTGTCATCCAGTCTTGAGCTATGTTTAAAGTTTCATGCCTCTCGTTCATCGGGAAGTTAGTTTAAAATTGATTGAAAAATTTGTACCGAACAGACAGACATGACTAAAAGCGAGTGAGTAAATAAAAACCGGCCAAGTGCAAGTTTTTTTTTTTTTCTTCCGTGCGGAAATCCTCATGGACGCACTCCGCCCGGGGTAGGCGGAGCCAGTGTCGGACTCTTACCGACTTAAACCACCACGGTGTTCCTTCAACTACCTTAGCCAGGGGCGTGGGAACCCGTGAGTATTCACACAACCGCCCCCGACAGGTCCTGGCCCGCCACAAGCAGGCGAGCCCCTTCTCCCCGTGCGGCCAAACGACGGCCGCACACTCCTCTGTGGCGCACACGGAACACTGCATGCCACCTCACCTCACGGGCCTTTACCAGCTACGCCAGCTGCGCCAACTACGCCAGCTACGCTAGCTGCTGGTCGGGCAGCAGACTACCCCGAGTCTGCTGCTCGCAGGCCCATCCTCCTGTAATTTTTTATAGAGGTGTTCTTCCTCGCGGTCCGGGCGGTGAAGTTAACCCTCGGTCCCAAGAGGCGCAAGAACACTACTCAGCAGCACTCCTGGGATTACGAGACCGACGGGGGCAGGGAAAGACAGTCCCCCCGCTGCCTGCCCAGTGGCAGGGTGAGTGCACACCGGGCCCGCCCCTGCTCCTCCACAGTGCCCTCTGCTTTCTCAGAGGGACACACGGAGCAACTTCCCATTGGCCCACATCGGGCCCCTCCCGTGCCAGAATATTCGCCACAGGCAATAAGGTCCCCCGGTTCAAAACAGAATTATTGCCCGTGCCCAGGGTGCACCGGTCCAACAGCTGCCGTTCCCTCTAGACGTGTTCAGAAGGACAAGCAGCTGTCAGACACACGTGGAGGTTTTCTGGCCAGCACCCCTCGACCTGCCCCCCTAGCCTTGACATAATTATCTCAACGAATGACTTTCGTTGAGATACGTCATTCCCATACATTTTGATTGTTTTCTATTAGCGTTGACGATTGTAGATTGTCAACATGGCTAGGGGGGGCTGATACCCCATAGAAACTGATTTTACGAGGGTTCATCAAAAGACATCAATGCACCGTGCGCGAAATATGACCTCTTTCATCTTTTTCTTACGCAGTTACAGGCGGGCGGGTAGATGTCAAAACGTCGAGCATGTAGCTTGTGTAGAAATCCCGAGTACTTTCATAATTTGATTTTAATTCATAAATCAGTTCCTTCTCGTAGCCGCCAGATGCACTACTGATTTATGTAAGATTTATTATAAGATTGATATACAACGTCTTATTGAAATAATTAAAAACCTCGTAAGGGGTCAGTGTACTCATCAGTATGAACAACTTTTAACATGGGACCAAACCTGAAATCGTGAAAAAAATATCTGCTGATCCCTATATTTTGTCGATTTGTGAACACAAATGTAGGGATCAGCTGATTTTGTTTCTCGCGATTTCAGGGTTGACCCATAAAAAAAGTTGTTCATAACGATGAGTAAAATGATCCCTTAAGAGCTTTTCAGTTACTTCAATAACACGTTGTATTTTATTTTATTCCTAAATATGTCAAACTCGTACCCCGTAACCAAGGAACCAAGGAACTTATATATCAAGCTGGAAAGCGGACGGCTGACTAAAATTCGGTCTGATGATTGGGGAGCCTTTTGTCTCTTTCTATAGGGTGTCCATACATGCAGGAAAGGGACAGCGGGCTCTCGGTAATACTATCTCAGAAGACCGGGCTCGACCGGTATTTACTCCCTGATTTTGATTAAAGATTTTGACCCTTATCTGAACGGGATATTATTCTTTTTTGAAGTTCTTAAATTTCTCCGTACGCATTCTATCTTGGGTAAAAATTCTTTAACGTTAACATAGTTCGATGTTCATTATGAGGTTGAAATCATATTTGGAGAAGCCATTGAACTTTACTTATTAACATAATTGAATAATAGTAGGCACTAAAAATTCATTCAATTATGAATTAAACGAGTTTTGCCCATTATGTAACTATTTGAGAACAGCTATTATTGCTTTTTTATATGATTATTAATGAAAACCTTTCGGCGTTACTGACCTATGCTAAATTATAACATAACATAACATCACGCCTGTATTATATTACACGCAGAGTTATATAAGCACACCCACATTTCGCCAGTTATGTTATAGGCCCATGTAATAGGGGGCGAGCCTATTGCCATTAACCGGGCACAAATCCAGACTCCGAGCTGCTACTGAGAATTTCCTAGTGAAAAAACCCATTAACACTTTGCCCGACCCGGGAATCAAACCCAGGACCCCACGCTCAGCAGTCGCGCTTAAACCACTAGACCAACGAGGCAATCAAAAAATCGATGCTAAATTATAATTGTAAGAATATTAGGGTTCCGTACCAAAAAGGTAAAAACCGGCCAAGTGCGAGTCGGACTCACGCAGAAAGGGTTCCGCTCCACCCATCGACCTGATACCCCATAGAAACATTTTACGAGAGTTCATCAAAAGACAACGCACAGTGCGCAAAATATGAATTTTTGCATCTCTTTCTTACGCAGTGTACCACCACATATGTCTATGTTTACCCTATTTTTACTGACGGGGACGCCACCTGCCTGATGAAAAAAATACCAATTATTTAAATGATGCCAAAATATTCTTGACTGCCTCGTTGGTCTAGTGGCTGCAATTGCAACTGCTGAGCGTGGGGTCCTGGGTTTGATTCCCGGGTCGGGCAAAGTGTTATTGGGTTTTTCCACTAGGAAATTCTCAGTAGCAGCCCGGAGTGTGGATTTGTGCCCGGTAATGGCAATAGGCCCGTGGGTGTACTATTACACCTCTGCCTACACATTCGGGAAAATACAGGCGTGATGTTATGTTATAAAACATTCTAAATTTATAAAAAAAAAAATTTTTTTTGTTAGCCTGTACTGTCCCACTGCTGGGCAAAGGTCTCCCTCAATTCCTTCCATCTATCGCGGTTCTGTGCCGCTTCCTGCCAGCTGTCATCGAGAAAGACATCGAGCTCGTCTCTCCATCTCCTGCGTGGTCTGCCGCGACCCCGCTTCGCTGTCTCAGGGCTCCAGTCCTGTGCTATACGGGCCCACAGCTCATTTGGCATGCGGAAAACGTGTCCTGCCCAGTCCCATTTCAGTTGGGCGACCTTCTGACCCACGTCAACAATTTGCGTTTTTTTTGTTTTCTAAAAAAAAATACAATTTATTATTACTATTCAGTACAGTACAGTATTGTATTCACAAGGGCCTGATAAGAAGGCTCAAAGTCACTCAAAGGGCAATGGAGAGGGCTATGCTCGGAGTGTCCCTGCGTGATCGAATCAGAAATGAGGAGATTCGCAGGAGAATGAAAGTAACCGACATAGCCCGAAGAATTGCCAAACTTAAGTGGCAGTGGGCGGGACACATTGCTCGCAGAACGGATGGCCGATGGGGCAGTAAAGTTCTGGAGTGGCGACCGCGTACTGGAAGGCGCAGCGTGGGTAGGCCCCCCACAAGGTGGACCGACAACCTGGTTAAGGTCGCGGGAATCCGCTGGATGCGGAAGGCACAGGACCGGTCGTTGTGGCGATGCTTAGGGGAGGCCTATGTCCAGCAGTGGACGTCTTTCGGCTGAAATGATGATGATGATGATTCAGTACAGACGATATTATCTGGTATATGCAGATACATACATACAAACATATTATCACGCCTGTTTCCTATTGGGGTAGGCAGATACTATGGATTTCCACCTGCTACGATCCGGACACACCTCTTTCGCTTCATCTACGTCCAGTAACAATCCATACATACGTCCATTAATAATCCAGAGACACGTTTATGAAACATGTTTCTATCAATGTTCAAAACAAATCGAACTCGACATTGAAGGTGTGTCTGCGCGATACCATACAATTACGAAATTGACCATGAATCTGGACCGTTCATTCTTTTCGCGCATAAATATTTATAGGATACGTCTAGGAACTTTCATCATGTTTTGCAACGCTTCACGGCTAACGGCTTAGAGTGATTATAAGTTTATTCTGTGGTTATAACTAATCGAACAAACATTTAAGTTACGTAAAAGTTGAAGTTTCATGGTCAATTTTTAGGTGTCAAGTTTAGATTTCTTGTTTGCATTGGTTTTCATTAACCCTCTGCAACTGAGGTGTTAGTCAGACAGACACCGTCAATCAAATAAAACGGTGCCATTTCACTTCATGGCGTGATAGATATATAGATAGATAGATAGAATATACTTTATTGTACACCATGAAAATAGTAGTAAACAGGAACAACGTATAAATTATGGGTATATGGGCGGTCTTATCGCTAAAAGCGATATCATCCTTAGGTTGTCTACCTTTGGATGGACAAAGAAGACGTAAGATATAGTTATGTCATGCTGAATAGGTACCTTCCTCGAACGGTATGCAGCAGCAGGTAGTGATGTGTAAGCAAATATGTGGTGCACAGGTTTGGAAATATGAGATGCAGGTGTCCCACAGACGTAACTACAGCAACAAAATCCTGATTTTGGTAGACATAAAAAAATTAATACTGACGAGTCAGTTGGTAATTTTACAGACTGATTTGTGCCTAAACGTATCATTACAATGTGTTGATTTATTATTATTATTATTGTATTTGAGTACAATGGTTAAAACAACAGTTTGGATAAGCTTACAACAAAATGTGGAATATTTTAATCGAAATAGACTGCTGGTGGCTTTAGTACCAGCCGTTGTGTTGTGGGGCAATACCAATCCCATTTATTTATTTCTGTAAATTATTAATCATATTTTCATTATACAAAGTAATAATTATAATTAAAGTATTAATTTTATAGGTTATTTAAAATGATGTCTGCTGGACTCCACAACAGGATAATGTTGCCAATGAAGTCACCTCAGTTGCAGAGGGTTAAATTGACAGTTTCTCTATTTTTACCCCCGATGCAAACAGAGAGGTGTTATGTGTTTACCGTATGTATCCGTATATATGTGTATCTGTGTATCTGGGAAAAGATTAGCCAGTCTGCAGGTTAGTAGCAGGGCTGACTGACCAGGGTGCACCAGACGATCAATTAAATAAGTACTAAAAAGTGTGTACAGCGGGAAAAAAATATTGTACGGAAAGAAAATTTTATTCTTTTTCGAATACACTGGATTTAGTTGTGACACGCGACTTTTGATGGGTAGACTAAGCGCCATACTTTAGTGTGTGGCTCACCTTACCTCGTATAGTATATGTTTAGGTATAAGTTTAGTGTTAGAGGATAGCCATTGTACCTGACAACACGTCTTTCATTGATACCATACGCTCCACATTGCACTACATTATAGGGCATTGTCCTTTAACTCAACATAAACAAGATTTTGAAGGCACTATACTACACCAGTTTTAAAAGTACGAGTAACAGCACAATCCGCACATGAATTCGAAAAGTCAAAGGTGCGGGCCGCGACCGAACTCACATCCTCCTGCATGGAAGGCAAGCGTTCAACCGCTAGGCTATCACTGCTTTCAAACGGTACGGTGCTTTCAAAGTAACAGCACATTTCAAACAAACAAAAAAACTTTGGACAACACCGACTACACGACATTTCTTTCCCGTCTGCTCATGGTGTCGGTTGTGCAACCCGTTGCAGATCGATCGATACGTGGGCGCACGTCGCTACACGAAGGTCAAGGTCAATGATCTTCACGTACGATATGACAATTAAAACTGCTAATTAAATGTTATAGACTATCGTTTTATAGCACATTGATTGCTTTGTCGTTTGAGCGACTGAGAGTTCAATATAAGGGGCCAAAGGTCAGTAGAACCTAGGATTATATGATCGGCAGCCAAGTGAACAACATGTTATTAAAATAACTGAAAACCTCTTAAGTGGTCATTGTACTCATCAGTATGAACAACTTTTGCTATGGGATCAACCCTGAAATTGCGATATTAATAATACTAAGTCAAAATTGAAGAGCGTATTTTATTTTTCCATACGGAACTAGTGTACTAGATTTATTATCACTAGATTCATAAATGTACAAGGAAATATAACATGTAATGATTTTATTTTATGATGGAGGAAAATAAAGCGAGATATATAACACATTGTCAAGTACTAAATTATGGGTAGGTAACACCTCGTGTCAGATTGAACATAAAATACAAATGGTACAGTCAACAAATCGGAATCATGACCCACGATAAGCTTTATATCCTACAGACATTTAATACAATTAGGTTGAATTTTGCTTAAACAGATATTTCCCTGGCAACAGACTTGTTATCAATTTTTTTAGCAAGTGACAGTGACAGTTTACCAATAAAATATTTTAAATGTCCTAAGTGCAGCATAGAAGAAAACCTTATTGTTTTGACGATTTCAAACGAATTATCAGCTGAGTGGGTCATGATTCCGATTTGTTGACTGTACATGTGCCAAGTTTTTTTTTCTTTACTCTTGGCATAATATTTGCCATGCAGTGATCAGTCGATCTTGCCGCGATAATAAGGTTTGCAACACATCGAAATTTATTTATTTTATTTTCGTATGCATATGAGAAGTCGTTATTTATTAACAAGCATACCAACTACATAATCACAACTTATTGTACGTGACCATAATTCTTATGATGGGTTCGTGCAACTATATTTGAGGTAAAATGTTTTGGTTTGTTCTTTTGATGTAACTGGGCATTGCCAAGGCACTGCTCAGTCCACCTTTGCGAGAAGATAGAGTGTTAATGTTACATGATTCTGGATTTTGAATAAAATATGCCCACCAAATTGACTCAAGCTTAGTGAGTAGGCAGCTCTGTATGCCAACTGTGGTCTTTAAAACGAAAGTATCTGGTATAATGTTTTTGGACGCGTTCAATACGTTTTATGTCCACCTTGTAACTCGGGTTCTAGACTAGGAATGGACAGTTAAGTCTTAATACTTACCCCCAGTTTCTGGAAGGCTGATCAACGCAAAAATTAACAAATCGACTGTCAAATCTCAGGTCAAGCGATGTGATTGGTTGTTAACATTTTCGCCGGCCAATCACAGAAGCTGACATTAGATTTGACAATAGATCAAATTGATCAGCCTTCCAGAGACTGGGGGTTAGAGTATTAATGACTAACCATAGACCAGTAAGCCTCTAGACGCCGCTTAGCTGGACACCCCCGGTCACAACGCATATGCTCTACCACTGCATATCATACGTCACTCCGCCAATCGGAACGTCACTCAGTCAGCGAGCGGCACCAATCATAAGGAATCACACCACCGAACTTTTGAGCCGGCCAATCATAACGCACCGTCCGCCCCCCTGACCCCACCAACGTTTTACGACTGCGTTCGAATACAAAACATTGTTTATGCGGAGTCTTGAAGCTTACTGGTCTGTGTGACTAACTCAAAAGCCATAAAATTCAATTGAGTGTATCTATTGTTATACATCTGACTAGATTTAAAATCGAAAAGACTGCGTAGACCATCACCGTGTCAGTTTTCTTGCATCAAATACCAATGCCAAAGTTGTAATTCAGGAGTTAATCTTGTTGGGCTGGGCAGCATTCGGGGGAAAGGGTGTGTTGAGTCGTTTTTGTATCATAATCCTGTGTTTTTCTAACGGCCAAAATTAATATCCAATCTATCCACGATCTACCCTACTAGAGATAGAAATTTGACATATTTTGTATGAAACTTATGTCAAATTTCTATCTCTAGTAGGGCAAATCGTGGATTGATTGGATATTAATTTTGGCCGTAAGTCTATTAGGCTTACAATCCAAACAAATGCAACAGAACTTTAAACAATTTTTCATAGTCTTGCTACAGAACTGTCATCTTATTCATTAATTGTATAGTACAACCATTTATCGTGACATGACGAAAGTGTTAAGACGGCCTTAACCCAAACAGCTTGGAGGGTCTTTAAGTATTTAGCAAGTTTAGTGAAGACTAAGATTAAAGATGACTCGACAATTTTTCTTTTTGACCTTCCATAGAGTTAATTAAAAACCCTTATGTTGACCCTACTGGATATGTTTAGTCACTGAGGAAATATGTACTACGTACTAGAGAAGGCACCTCAAACAAAATGTTTGTAGCACGTTTTAGAGCTCCTGCACTCGCACTCGCTTAGCCACGCACGCCGCGCGTGCTCCGCGGCCAGCAAGTTGCGCAATATTTTTTGTTCGTAATGTCTACTCTAGTACGTAGTACATATTACCTCAGTGATGTTTAATCTGATATCTTCAATTGAGCAATGATAGCATTTTTTTTTGCCTGAACTTTTATCATGCCTAAGGTACGGTAGGTACTAATCTATGGCTTCTATAAAATTTTATACAGGCAATTCAATCGCATAATACTTGAAGACTGGTTGATATTTGACCTGCGAAATACATTGGATTAAGTAGATGAATACGATTTTAATACAGTTTTGATAGAAACAGTCAGATTAATTAAATAAATAAATATAAATATTTTTTCGGCATTTTTACACAGCACCAAACTAAGCAGAGCTTGTGCTATGGATACTAGACAATGGATATAATACTTATGTACTATTTTTTTTTTATACATACTAATAATACATAAGAAAGACGCGGACCAACACAAACACTTATGTTCATCACACAAATATTTGTGTCCTGTGGGAATCGAACCCACGACCTCGTGATAAGCAGTCCGACTCTCGAACCACTAAACCACAGACGTCGTCAATTTCCCTAATGAATGCTTCTATTAGGGTGGATTCGATCAGGTAAGCCTGTATAATTCTAAGGGTGCCTGTATAACCATCGAAATCTAAATGACAAGGTAATATTAAATGTTATCAACCGTCTATTTATACCGAAACGCATGTCACCGGTTTGCCGCTACCAACAAATAAATACGCAAACCGTGTTTCCAGCATTCAATACAAAATAAATTAAGCCTTTTTTGTGACTCCTGACTCCACGTCCAAAACAGCACTGGTCCTACAAGACACCTTCACGCGGCGACAAGTTCACGTGCCTTACCATTCTATTACCATTTTATTTAGATTTCATATTGAACTGTATCTACGGGACTTTTCGCGCACAATTAAATCAAAACACAACAAACACTTTGGCTTACCTCGACGTTTCGATAGAAATAAAGAAATCCTATAAAAATTTCAATCGGGAAGATGGATATAGGTTATCCTCCTCGTGGAATCCAGTAATCGAGAAGTGTTCTCGTCGTGGTTTGTCTATATTTCATCATCATCGTGATCATAATTTCAGCTGAAAGACGTCCACTGCTGGACCTAATGCAGGTTTTTTTATTTATTTTTCTATTTGTTATTGTTAATGTTTAATTAAACATCTCTTTTTTTATGAAATTGACATCTGATTGTTGTGTAATTTTAAATTGACATTTTATTTTATACTTTATATAGACCATTTTATTTTTGTACTGTACATTCAGTTATAATATAAAAAAACCGGCCAAGTGCGAGTCGGACACGCACAGTAAGGGTTCCGTACCTCTCAACGACCTGATACCTCATAAAAACTGATTTAATTTACGAGAGTTTATCAAAAGACATCAACGCATAGTGCGCGAAATATGAATTTTTGCATGTCTTTCTTACGCAGGTACCACCACATATGTCTATGTGCGTCTTATTTTTAGTATTTTATTTTTATTTTTTATTTAAACTACATAATATGCACTATAATCTGACCAAGTTTGACGCTGGTATATATTACCGTTTTGAAGATAGAGCAGTAACAAAAACGTTGAAAAAAATGCATGTTTTTTGAGGTTTCTTGTATGACCCCCTTTGGTTTTAGACTTTTTTTTGTTTTTAGTATTTGTCGCGATACACCTCATAGCAACACATATTCTGAGAAAATTTCATCCAGTTAACTATTACCGTTCAAAAGATACAGCCCTGTGACAGACAGACGGACGGACGCACGGACGGACAGCGTAGCGAGAGTAATAGGGTCCCGTTTGGCACCCTTCGGGTACGGAACCCTAAAAATGACGTGTAACTCAAATTACCAATAAATGAGTATTGACTATTGTATAATTATGCCATAATCGCCACGCTTGGCAGGCGGGTTGGCGATCGCAGTTGGTTGGTTAAATACTCAGAGAAAGCTGCTGCACATCCTCTGGTACTTAGTGCTCTGCCTTAGTCTACATTTATGTCCGCCGAATTTGTCAGTATTGTGTGTCGTGATTCAGCCTACTGTGTTACGAACAGCGATGTTACGAAAAACAAACCGCGGGTAGTTCGAGAAAACACCCGCTGCTCAAGACGATGACACCTGCTTACTTCAGTTTGCTCGTGACCACGGCCAATGCAACTTGGCCCACACGTCAAGGTCAGTCAAAATGTTTGTTGTATTTTGATTTAATTGTGCGTGAAAAGACCCTTAAATGTAGTTCAATATGAGTGAAATTCGCGAAAGTTTAAAAACTTCTGTTTAGATTTCTATGATACTAATGCTTGGATAATGTCACAGAATAAATAATGTATAGTCAACTGTACGTCGGCGTCGGTGACAACACTTGTATTAGAAAACCGCCCTTACTGCTTATGAAATAAAGACGATGTCAATGTCAGACTGTTACCACTGACGTGCAGTCGACCGTACTGAAGCTTAACCATAAGAATTGACAATATACTAGTATTATTATCTAGGTGCAGTAATTTTTTTGTTAATACCATGAACTTAGTACCTACAATAATGTTATGATTACTACCGCGACAAATAAGTGAAATGTTGATTAACTTTGATAGAAGTAGTTTCCTTATTCTAATCATCATCATCATCATAATCATTTCAGCCGAAAGACGTCCACTGCTGGACATAGGCCTCTCCCAAGCAGTTATTCTAATATTTGGCTTGAAACCACTTTAAGCAAAGATGATTCATCAAAATAAATGGATTGCAAGCTTGACCTATGAACAATAGGCACTCATGTTTTTGGACTTTAGACCTACCTATATATAATATTCATCATGACACGCCGGTTGAGAAGACGACCTTCACCTGTAATCGTATCAAGTGCTATGCCTATGTTTAGATGACTGCTCAATCAATAATGACTTATCAGTGATAACTTGATAATTGTTTCGGCCTTCTGTTTTCCCTGTAGAGTGTAGAAACAGTTTTTGATTGGTGTTTTTGTGTGTGAGCGCTGGTTTATAAACATACATAAATACATAACCAGCCCATTACTGTCCCACTCCTGGGCACGGGCCCCTCTCAGTACGAGAAGGCGAAGGCCTTAGTCCACCACGCTGGCCTAGTGCGGGTTGGCGGACTACACACACTATCGAGAACTATAGGAGCACTCTCAGGTGTGCAGGTTTCCTCACGATGTTTTCCTTCACCGTTAAAGCAAGTGATAATCGAATATAAATCCGCACATGAATTCGAAAAGTCAGAGGTGCGGGCCGGGATCGAACCCACATCCACCAGCATGGAAGGCAAGCGTTCAACCCTGCTGATTCCCACACGGAACAAATATTTTGTGTGATCCACAGATAGTTGTAGTTCATAGTTCATAGTTATTTATTGATAATAGTAATTATTATAAGTCACATTTTAAGTAAATAAAATTACATGCTATTACATTATTAAAATTTATTATAATAAACCAACCGAGTTTTTTGTACCAAGTGTGTGTGTGTGTGTATTGTGTGTGGGGGTGTGTTGTTATGTGTGTGTATTGTGTGTGTGTGTGTGTTGTGTTGTTGTGTTGTTGTTGTAGTTTGTGTTTGTGCATGTGATATTTGTGTTTGTAAACTCACCCAAGACAGAATATTCCCTACACTTCCCGACTTGCGGTACCATTTAAGCAACAGCCTAGGTGGTATTGAAGTTGTCATGGGCAAAGGTAACCGCTTAACATCAGGTGGGCCTTTAGCTCGTTTCGCCATACTATACTATAAAAATAAAAATAAAACACTAGAAATTCTAATGATGAGAAAATGAGTAAAACATTTTGGAAAGTAAAATCAAGGGTTAACCCAGGGTTACGCATCATCATAATCATGCTATACAATTATTATGCACAGATTCTAGTGAGTACATAATTCTAAGTAATAATAAATTCGAGGCCAGTCGGTGGTCTTGCATAGTTCACACACTACAACATTTTCTCGGTAAAAACTATGCGGTTGTAGAAACCGTACCAAAACCAGAATTATTTGTTCTGGAATTAGCCAAAATATCAGCAAAATGAAAAACTCATTTTTTTTTTCTACAAAATCTTCCGCTTCCAGCAGATTCCCGCGACCTTCACCAGGTCATCGGTCCACCTTATTGGGGGCCTACCCACGCTGCGCCTTCCTGTACGCGGTCGCCACTCCAGAACTTTACTGCCCCATCGGCCATCCTTTCTGCGAGCAATGTGCCCCGCAAATTGCCACTCTATGGAGAGGTCCTTACATATCACAGATTAATATAATGCAACGCGAAATTTTAAAATTAAAAGTAAAAAAAAAACAACAGTAAAACACAGATATAAATACGAAAATTAAAAACGATAAAAAAAGAAAATACAAATAATACTAAAAAGAATTACTTGTAATTGTATAAAAGAATTACTTGTTTTGCAACAATTTCGACCCTGGATATTTTTACTTATTCAACTTTTGTTTTTGTCCAACTGCATTACTGCTTCACCTATTTTTTCAAAGTTACAATAAGCGCCCGGGGCGCGCGCTCAAAAAGCACCGGGCACGGACGCTTTGAAAATTGTTTGATGGACAATAGCGCTTGATATAATCCGTTGCATACAGCGACAACACTTGTCGCTGGTTGCATACCTACAATTTACAACCGAAACGCGGCACAATAGGCACGCACCCACAGAAATAGATATAGAAAGAATGGTTGTATTCACAGTTTTACTTGCGTTTCATGCGTGGCAACTTTCGAACTAACTACGCCTTACATATTGACGTCATTAAAGTTAAAAAATAACTTTAATTGAATATAATTTACAGCTTTTGTTTCTGCAGTTAGAAACAGCACTATAAGGCATTTTTGCGGGTTTTTGTTACAGTATTTACAGAAACAAGTCATAAGGCGTACTGAGAAAGGCTTTGAAATGCCCTTACAGAGTGTTGGCACGCGCGCCCTGCTCACTTTTCCATTCTATCGTCTATTTCTGTGCACGCACCCGACGACGTGCGCCTCGGGCACTTGTAATGTAACTTCAGCCTTATCGAAAGAAAGAAAGATAAAACTTTCATTGAGCACAGGACAGTAAAAACACAACAATTAGGTATAATAAAATGACAAAAATTTGACACAAATAAACTTTATTTTATTTTATTACACAGCACCATCTAGTCCCAAACTAAGTAGAGCTTGTACTATGGGTACTAAACAATGGATATAATACTTATATACTTCTTTTTTTGTAAATACACACTTATAATACATAAGAAACACCCAGACAAACACAAACACTTATGTTCATCACACAAATATTTGTGTCCCGTGGGAATAGAACCCACGACCTCGTGATCAGAAGTCCGACACTCGAACCATTAGACCACAGACGTCGTCTAAGAAGTTGCTGTTGGTTATAGTGTTTACCATTACGACATGTTGAATATAATGATGCTGCATCTGGTACTTATATTTTATCGTAAACGTTTGTCTTCCATTTGATCATTAGGTCTGTCGATTTGGAAATTATGCATTGCATTATTATTTTTATTGCATGCATTATTGTACATTATCATAAATACGAAATATACACAATTTACAACATACATATAAAATACATGTAGTACAATATCGCTGTTATCTGGCATTTACGAAATCGAGTCTGTGTCCCTCTATCTGTTCGTCCGTTTGCAATATATGGCCAAACTAACCAATAAATAAATATTTCCAGACGTGTTTTACACAGTACCATCTAGTCCCAAACTAAGCAGAGCTTGTACTATGGGTACTAGACAATGGATATAATACTTATATACTTTTTTTTTCTAAATACATACTTATAATACACAAGAAACACCCAGACCAACACAAACACTTACGTTCATCACTTAAATATTTGTGTCCTGTGGGAATCGAACCCACGATCTCGTGAGCAGCATTCCGACACTTGGACCACTAGACCACATACGTCAAAAATATGATATTAAAAAATATTATGTTAATTTCTTTACATTGCTACTATAATTTAGGCTGCTTCGTTGTCTGTTAATCTCAGAAAATCAAACATAACTATCTAGTTATGTTAAACAATATTTTATTTAATTAAATAAAATATTTTTGCCAGTGTAAATGATATTTAAAGTAAAGATATGTCATACCCTAACAAAAAAACCGAAAAAAAATATCCATACGTAACGGCAGCACAATACACATAAACTAGTACAAAATAAATAAGTTGGTTACTTCAAGTTACTTTCGCGTCATAATTGGAACACTTTTTGTACACTCTCGTAATGGTAAACACTATAACCAACAGCAACTTCAAGTTTACCTGTGTCTAAATCTAGTTTTTTTTGTCCTTTGATAAATTAAAGATTTGTTTTTTTTTCTTTTGTCAGCTGTCACGCTCGGCGGCTTACTTGACGCAGATTAATAGTAAAACGTCCTAATTAGGACATTTTCGAGTTTTCAGATTGCGAGCGCAAGTAACATATCTGTACTTTTAAATATCATTGGCCAGTGTGCTACAAACATTTTGATCATAAAGTGTGAGATCATCGCCAATTTTTGGCATAAGTAATCATAATCATAATCAAACGTTTATTTGCTAGAAATACAATAATAGTATAAAGGTAAGATCTTAAAGCCTAGATGTCACTGTATTCTGCCTGCAAGCAAGCGTGCAAATTTTATTTTACATTATTATTATTCATTTATTCTTATTTTTAAGTTTTTAATGTTATTACAATTATATACTATTACTAGCTTTTACCCGCGGCTCCGCTCGCGTTAAATTCTGCTAACCCACGTAAGTCCAGTCCAGTCCAGTCCATTCCAGTCCAGTCCACTGTCCCACTGTCCCGCTGTCCCGCTGCCCCGCTGCCCCACTGCCCCGCTGCCCCGCTGCCCCAATGTCCCACTGCCCCGCTACCCCACTGCCCATTGCCCCGCTGCCCCACTATCCCACTGCCCCACTGCTCCGCTGCCCCACAGCCCCGCTGCCCCACTTCCCCGCTACCCCACTGCCCCACTGCTCCGCTGCCCCACGAACCCGCTGCCCCACTGCCCCGCTGCCCAGCTGCCCAGCTGCCCCACTGCCCAACTACCACACTGCCCCGCTGCCCCAGTACCCCACTGCCCCACTGCTCCCCACTGCCCGCTGCCCCGCTACCCCGCTGCCCTACTGCCCCGCTGCCCCACTGCCCCGCTGCCCCACTGCCCCGCTACTCCACTGCTCCACTGCCCCGCTGCCCCACTATCCAACTTCCCCGCTGGCCCGGTAACCCACTGCCCCACTGCCCGACTGCCCCGCTGCCCCGCTGCCCCACTGTCCCGCTCCCCACTGCCCCGCTGCCCCACTGCCCCGCTGCCCCGATGCCCCACTGCCCCACTGCCCCGCTGCCCCAACGCCCCACTGCCCAGCTATCCCCGCTGCCCCACTGCCCCGCTACCCCGCTGCCCCACTATCCAACTGCCCCGCTGCACCGGTAACCCACTGCCCCGCTACCCCACTGCCCCACTGCCCAGCTGCCCCGCTGCCCCGCTGACCCACTGTCCCGCTGCCCCACTGCCCCGCTGCCCCACTGCACCGCTGCCCCACTGCCCCGCTACCCCACTGCCCCGCTGCCCCACTAACCCACTGCCCCGCTGCCCCACTATAACGCTGCGCCACTGCCCCGCTTCCCCACTGCCCCGCTACCCCACTGCCCCGCTGCCACGCTGCCCCACTACCCCGCTGCCCCGCTGCCCAGCTGCCCCGCTGACCCAATGCCCCGCTGCCCCACTACCCCACTGCCCCACTACCCCGCTACCCCACTGCCCCGCTACCACGCTGCCCCACTGCCCCGGTTATCCACTGCCCCGCTGCCCCACTGACCCGCTGCCCAGCTGCCCCGATGCCCCGCTGCCCCACTGCCCCACTGCCCATCTATCCCACTGCCCAACTGCCTGCCCCGCTACCCCACTCCCCTGCTGCCCCGCTGCACCGCTACCCCACTGCCCCGGTGCCCCGCTGCCCAGCTGCCTCGCTGCCCCGCTACCCCACTGCCCCACTATCCCACTGCCCCGCTGCCCTAGAACACCACTGCCCCGCTGCCCCGATGCCTCGCTTCCCCGCCCCGCAGCCCCACTGCCCACTGCCCCACTGCCGCGCTACCCCGCTACCCCACTGCCCCACTATCCCACTGCCCCACTGGTCCACTGCCCCGCTGCCCCACTACCCCACCGCCCCACTGCCCCACCGTCCCACCGTCCCACTGCCACGGTCCTACTGTCCCACTGTCCCACTATCCCACTCTCCCACTGTCCCACTATCTCACTATATCACTATCGTCCCGTCCCATGTCCCATGTCCTGTCCCATGTCCCATCCTATGTCCAGTCCCATGTGCCGTCCCACTGTCCTGTCCCATGTCCCGTCTCATGTCCCGTCCCATTTCCCGTCCCATGTTCCGTCCCCTGTCCCGTCCACTGTCCCGTCCCCAGTCCCGTCCCCTGTCCCGTCCCCAGTCCCATCCCCAGTCCTATCCCCTGTCCACTCCACTCCACTCCACTCCATCGTACATTACTATCCGCTCGTGCAAATGCATAGAAGCTTCGATCTGTCGGGTGAGTACGCAACCCACGAATTAATTTTTTCTTTTTTTCTTTCTTTCTTTCTTTCTCAAAACCCATACCAGTTTTTAAGTCAGATCATCAGCCTTCAAACAAAAAAAAAATCATCAAAATCGGTCCAGTAGTTTTAGCGTGATGCTGGAACAAACAAACAAACAAACAAACAAACAGACGTTTACAATTTTATAATAGTTAAGATTACACATTAATTTACTATTATTGATAATATTCTTAGAACTAATTACAATTTTCCATGTTCCATAAGTTCCTTAATACTGTAGAAACAACATTTTTGAAGCCACTCTGTTAATTTTGTTTTAGACACATTACCTTCTAACAATCTCAACTCGTTTGGTATACCACTACTACCTACCCACATACAATTTTCATCCTTAACAAGCTTTTGTTAATTTACTCACGCAAACATTTCAAAAAAGATGTCATTATTATCGTCAAAATGATTCATAATAACTATATTATTAGCACTCAATCTTTAAAATTTCTCACGTGATGGTGGTGTGTTAATGGCGTTATAATTGACTGGTTAAAATTCCATTGATTTGACATGGATATAAACTTTTAGGGGTCCTTGACTGAAATGTACACTGCTTTTTAAATTCGACTTTATCTTTCCTTAAGTAGTGTAAATAAAAATAATCTTCCTTTAGGTTTCGTTTGATTATCACTTGCTTTAACCACACCTCGGACACTTAATACAATATAAATGCTAACACCACCTACATACGCAAGCTTACCTCTGTGTACGAACGCACACACACGTGTAGGTTAGGGATGCTCGCTGCTCGTAATACCGACTGGGTTCCAAGCGCTTCTT
This sequence comes from Asteroscopus sphinx, assembly GCA_949699075.1. NCBI lineage: Eukaryota > Metazoa > Arthropoda > Insecta > Lepidoptera > Noctuidae > Asteroscopus > Asteroscopus sphinx. The sequence goes on from OX453006.1 coordinate 3,868,479, forward strand.
AGTAGTTCTAAGAGATGGCGTCCTAGTATAGCGTCTGGTGATTGACATCCATTGCAATCTTGCAATCCAATTGCCGGCAAACCACGGGTGGGTGCGGGGTGCGGGTGAGGAATCTTAAATTGGCGGGGGGCGGTGAGTGGCCGTTCTGTACGTTAGTACTATTATATATTCTGTGCTTTAAAGTAAAGGAAGTTACGTAAGTTATAAAGTAATCGTGGACATTCTGAGAAGAGGCCCGATCCCAACAGTGGGACAGTAATTGGCTGGTTATGTTAAGTTTAGATTTTGTTACAGAAAAGAAGTAGTCTCTCAAATTAAGTTTTTTTTAGTTTTTGTGGACATTAGAGGTGGACTTCAAAGCAAAGTGGCTCTATGGCCACGTTCCGTTCATGTAGAATGACGGCAGTCATCGCCGAGCGCCGGTGCTCATCGGCGTTGATAAGCGCTGGTAGTTGGCGTAGGTACGCAGTTTCCATACTTTGTGGCTGCGGGTTTAACATGCGCCTATAAGCATCGAAAAATATGTGCACAAAAATTCCTACATGCATGCCTACTTAAGCCACCTTAAGTCGGATTTGTCGGACACCTAATCTGTATTTAACATCGTCTGTCCTTTCGAATAAATATTTATCTTTATCTTTAAAAGCTCCGATCGGCACCGGTACGCGTTGACTATCGGTAATCGGCCCAGAGTACCTATAAATTACTGAATTCTCTATCTTAGTAATTTCTAGCAAAAAACCATTGAGCCAAAACAGCCATAGATCGTTGATTTATTTGTTCAGCTACTTTACTGTTCGTACGGTCGGATGGTCACCACTAAATACCATTATAAGTGGAACTGGCCGAGTATGTAATATTCATACAAGACAGACTCTACATAAACTGGTTTTTAGCCGTCTTCAAAAAAGAAGAAGGTTCTCAATTCGATATGCGCTTGATTGTACCTAGACTTTTCGTTATGCAACAGTATAGTAAAATTACTAAAGGAATTTATGTCTATCGTTGAAAAACTATTTTAGCTTACAATTTTCCACTCTTAATGATATACGGAACTTCAATTATGCATTGCTTTCACACATAACCAATTCGGTATTCTGGAAGTCCAATTTGCAAATTACTTTAATATGATGTACGCACATTTTCTGATTGTTTCTTCTTAAATACATATTTATTTCTGCGTATACAAAGAAGGTAAATTGCTGGTATTTTTCACTTCATTAATAACTTCTTTTATAATAATAACTCTTTTAAGCGTTTACTGTGTAGCGACAGTGTCTACTTGTGAACTACCAGAGAGTTACCAGATGACGTCAAAGAATCAATAATCGCGCTATCAAGATTTTTCGCGCAGTTGTATCAAACGTCCAATATCAACCATTGGGCCACGGCTCGCCAGGCAATAACACCCAACCAGGCTAGAGGATCCTCCGGTTTTGTTAGAAAATAATACTTCATTCCTCCACAACAGCAATGAAATTTGAAATGAAGACCATTCAGAAAATGTGGATGTCTTATTGTAACCCTAGAACCGATGACTAGGAGAAGACGTATTCTTGAGTGGAGACCGCTAATCGGCAAACGTGTCGTGCGACGCTTTTAGACTAGGTGGAGTGATGAATGCACAAGGTGGCTGGTAAGAAGTTGAATGAGAGTAGCTGATGATCGAACTCTTGAAGCTTTACTAACGGACTTTTTACACTTGTCAGTTAAACTTGGACATGACAACTGATACAGATATATGTAACACAGACCACACATAAATTGTGATAGGAGGAAGAGGATAATTATTATGAAGATTTCACTACTGTTCAAGGGTTTTACAGAAACAAAAAATATAAATTGTTATTAATTCTCAATTTATTTACATGTAAAGAGCAGTGCAATCATCATAACAACTGCAAAACGTGACACATACATGCTGAAATTTTAATGGCTTCTTTCCCGAAAAGGGGTCATTGTACTCATCATTATGAACTACTTTTACTATGGGACCAACCCTGAAATCGCGAAAAAAAATCAGATGGTCCCTAGACTTTATCGATTTAAGTGAACACAAATGTAGGGACCAACTGATTTGATAAGTTATTATTTTTACAATATGTTATGCTATTCGCGGTCTCCACTCAAGGACTCGTCTGCTCCAACGGCCATTGATCCTTCGACAGACATGGCCAGCCCACTGCCACTTCAGCTTACTGATCCTACAAGCTATGTCGGTCACTCCGGTTTTTCTCCGGATAATCTCGTTACGGATTTTATCCTTCAAAGAAACTCCAAGCATAGCTCACTCCATAGCTCGCTGAGCGACTTTAAATTTGTGGACTAGCCCAACTGTCAGTGTCCACGTCTCGGCACCGTAAGTCATGACTGGCAGGACGCACTGGTTGAAGACCTTTGTCTTCAAACTTTGCGGTATAGGCGACGAGAAGACTCGGCGAAGTTTGCCAAATGCTGCCCAGCCCAGACGGATCCTTCTGTTGGCTTCTTTCTCGAAGTTGTGTCTACCAAGCTGAATTGCCTGCCCTAGGTAGACGTATTCCGTTACAACTTCGAGTGCCGACCCTTCGACGAATATTGGCCTCGGCATGACATGCATATTGAACATGACTTTAGTCTTGTCCAGATTCATGCCGAGACCGACACGTTGAAAGGCTCCGTTTAAGCTGTGCAGCATTTCGCCCAGTTGTTCCAGCGACTCAGCCATTACAACGATCGGCAAAACGGAGATGTGAGATGTTCTCGCCGTTAACGTTGATACCCTGTCCAGTCCAGTCCAGCGTCTTGAAGACGTCCTCCAACGCGTTTGTGAACAATTTCGGGGATATTACATACCCTTGTCTCACCCCTCTGCGCAGTTGGATTGGCTTCGTCTTTTGGTCCTGGAGCTGAACAGTCATGGTAGCAGCGTTGTATAGGCATCTCAGCATCTCTATATACCGCTCATCAATGTGACATCGCTGAAGAGCATCCAGAACTGCCCAAGTTTCGATAGAGTCGAAGGCCTTCTCGTAGTCCACGAATGCCATACACAGCGGCTGATTGTACTCTTCAGTCTTCTGTATGATCTGCCGAACAGTATGGATGTGGTCTACGGTGCTGTAGCCTTTTCGAAACCCAGCTTGCTCTGGTGGCTGGAATTCGTTGAATCTTCCGGCGAGACGATTCGTGATGACCCTCGAGAACAGCTTGTACACATGACTCAGGAGTGAAATGGGTCTGTAGTTCTTCAGAAGGGTTTTATCCCCTTTTTTGAAGAACAGTACCACCGCACTCCCGCTCCATGCCTCCGGTGTAGAGCCTTGTTGGATGACGGAATTAAACAGACTCTGTAGCTCCTTCAGGACCGGAGCCCCGCCTGCTTTTAGGAGTTCAGTAGTAATGCCGTCATCCGCGAATCGGCAAACGCAGCGTAGGGCGCCCCCCTGCCAGGTGGACCGACGACCTAAAGAAAGTGGCTGGGGGGGACTGGATGCGGAAGGCAGAGGACCGAGCGTTGTGGCGCAACTTGGGAGAGGCCTATGTCCAGCAGTGGACTGCGATAGGCTGAGTTGATTGATTGATTGATTGATGTTATGCTACCTATGGACATAATATCATACCACTCGTAAAGATAAGATAAGATAAGATAATCATTTATTTGCCAAAAATACAGTTATTTTAAGTAATTTTTTTTAATAGGTACCTACTACTTATACCTGTAATGTACCTACATTATAGGTATAAGTAGTAGGTATTACATAAGGAAACAATTAACTTGTGGATTCCACACTAGGACAAGCCTGTCTCGTGGAATCCTACGATACTATTCACAGTTTAACAAAGTGCATTCCCGGGGTCGGTACTGTATTTTATGATATCATTATGAACTGACCAAATAGCAAAACGTAATAATAAAAAGGATAATAAATAAAAATGCTGAAGTTGTGCGAATGTGTCGAATTTTAATGTTTGGGTGCGTATGAAAGAGTGTACTGGGAGTGCGTGAAAGTGCTGAGAGTGTGAGTGTGAAAGTGTTTAGTGAGATTGTGAAAGTGTTAGGGGTGTGTGTGAAAGTGTTGAATTAGAGCTTGTTAAGTGAGTATAGATATGATAAGATTCTGAAATTATCCTAATAAAAAACTCTGATTCAAGGTATGACTGAGTTAAAAGCCATTTTTGAACAACAATAAAAATATAACAAAATAACGATAGTTTTATAAAAATAATAGCGATGTACCATGTTTAATTTTTAATTACTTCTACTTTATATTGTCATCAAATGGAAGATTTCCATAACCCGAAAAGCGTACTGTAATCTTAACTGTTTTGATCATTAGCGCCAAGAATTTTGATTTGATTTTAGGAATTTTTTCAAGCCACATTTGACGCAGTATATCTGACTACTAGCCGTATTCCCTTTTTTTTGAGTAGAAATTGTACTGCAGGTTTCCTTAGTACCTTTCCTTTAATCTTTAACGCAACGACCATACAGCCCAATAAACGCCTAATGTTGAACATTATGCGTACAACTAATTCTGCTACTAGCTGAGGCGGGGTACTGCAATCCGATTGGCCCTACCAAAGCGGCTATTGGCTAATCACTAACGTAGCAGTTTTGACGGCTCATGTAAGTGGTCACAACTGATTTGAAGATTTCAAGTGGCGAATAGTCGTGACCTACATTAGTGAAATTTCATAGATGTTTTGCAGACATAGGTCACCTGTTATGCGGCGTCTATGGGGTGTATGGTCGCTGCTTTAACGTAATGATACGACATATTCAAATTCTGATATGCACATGAATTTGAAAAGTCAGAGGTGCTAGCTTTGACCTAAGTAAGGCTGCGTTCAGGTAGAAAGACGGCAGCCGGTGCCTCGATGGCCCACCGGTGCTTATCGGCGCCGATAAGCACTGGTAATCAGTGTATACATTTTCCAAACTTGGAGAAAATATGCGCCTATAAGCGATGACGAGCTCCGATCGGCTCCGATGCGCGTTGACCTTTGGTAATCAGCCCAGAGTATAAATTAATAAATTTCCAGCCTCTACCCCCTTCCATGATGTAGCGACAGCGGCGCCGAGTGTCGACATGCAGTTTCCATACTACGGGCTGAAAATGCTCCTATAAGCACCGAGAAGCTCCAATTAGCTCCGATACGCGTTGGCCGTCAGAAGTTGGCCCAGAGTATAAATTATTGAATTCTGTGGTAAAGGTGAGCAACCAACCCGAGTATAAATCTGAAGAAGTCGACGTTGGAAAATTTTGGATTCGTTCCTCTTAACTGAAAACTGTATTTTGTTGCTCCGAGGTACCTATAGACTCTCCAACATGTAAGATAATAAACGCAAGTGTATTTTGTTCAAAATCACTAGGAGAATCAAGAACATAACTTTTCCTTATGGTACTACCAGTATCAAGGGACAGTGCGTTTCCCAATAGTACAGTCTAATCCAGGGTCGCCAGATATAGATGAAGATTTCTCAGGAAATTATTATAGAACGGTTTGATTGGGGTTTTGTATAAATACAGTTTAACTTTGTCCGTTATTAAAATTATATTTTACTCGAAAACATCCATAATCTTCTGAGATAACTTCATTTATATCTGACGACCCTGGATACTAATTACTTTGTTAGACTGTACTGTACTACTAGTAGTACTATGGGATATAACATTTCCCTATAGTGCTACCAGTAGTACTATGGCCCATAATGCGGCCCCGTGGTACTACCAGTAAGACAAATTGGTAGTACCACGGGTCTGTAACGGTTTTTATATCACGTTACATCGTACCAATTTTTGAACTCAGAATTAATTTTGAGTACTTATGAGTATATCAGCGGATCCCAAGTAGGTCTAAGAGGTCCAGGAAAACCAGCAAAAAAGGTTATCATGTCTCTAAACGGCGTGCTGCAGCTACAGCAACCAACTCGGAAAGGTAATCGTCCTCTTAATTTGGGGGCTATGGCAAGGCAACCTAAAGCTTCGATTTTTATCACGTTTTTGTTAATCTCTTTCAGTAACATTTACCTATAATTTGAGAAACAAAGTGATATATTGTAGGACAGTGGGATTACAATACCTAATTAAATAATCTATCTACAAATGTACAATATTTTACAACACAAATATAAAATACAAGTAAAAAATAAAATTATATATAAAGGCGTGCTTAGGCGTCAAAGTATTCCTCCACACCGCTGTCATGTGGAATAGTGCCCAGAAGACTGGCAGCGTTGCCACGTTGAATGGCAACGCTTATTCTTTGGCCAAAGAACACACCAGCCCTCTGGTAACTTCCCGATGAGCTAGAGACTTGAAACTTTAAACATAGCTCTGGCCTAGATAACAATGCAATATTAACTCGCTTTCTTTTGAAAAACGTGGTTAAAAAAAATCTTTTGTCTAAATTATTTGTAAGTCTGTTTTCACAAATTTACACAATAAGCATGAGAAAAAAATCATGATTTCGGTTTTATTTAGGATGGGGTAAATGCTACAGTGATTGCCCAGCATATAGTGATTGCCAACTCTAAGAAAAATATGCCTTTTTCACTGCTTCTAAAGGAACTAGTTCAAATTTAACTCTTTAGATGTCGTTACAAGGATCTTGGTAGCATTTAAAACCAATAATCTGGCATGATTCTGAATAAAAAACACTGTCATAGCCGATATTCACGGAACAGGTGCTCGTTTCTCCGAAAAAGGTAAGTTTCTCGTGATTTTTCTTAAGAACAGCCCTCTTCATTTCGACTGATTTGCTTGATATTTTTTTATTTTTAGGTGTACATTGTTAATGCATAAGATAAAAGAGGCTTTCTAACGTGTTATTGAACATCATAATTTTCTATTTTCGAAACATGTTTATTTCCTCAAAAATGCTATAAGGAAACTTAATAAGATTTCCAGTATTTTATTTTTATAAAACTAGATCAGCATCGTTTTATGTAGAGTCCATCCCCTCGAATAGTGGCACCCTATGATTCCGAGGACACTTCAAATGATAAAGAATAGCGTTTAATTTTATGTAAGTAGTTAGCCATATTAATTGTATACAATTTTTTTTATCTGCTACCATGTTTCATTTCGCCACCTTTACAAAAGTCATAGTTTATAGTAAACCTGAATAGAGGTCACTGTACTCATAATCATCACCATTTCAGCTGAAAGACGTCCATTGCTGGATATAGATCTCCCCCAAAAGGGGGGGGGAGCGATATGCCATAGTCGCCACGCTTGGCAGGCGGGTTAGCGATCGCATTTGGTTGAATAAATACTCAGAGAACGCTGCTGCCCATCTTCTGGTGAACCCCTTAATCGCCTTTTACTACAACCACGAGAAGAAGATGGAGTGGTGATATTCTTTATGTCCTGCACCATACGGAACATCATTATGAACCAATTTTACCGTGGAACCAAACCTGAAATACCGAAAAAAAAACAGCAGTTCCCTAGATTTGTCTTCTACTGCAGTTCTAGGCCTAATTATTCGAAGTGATGAGTACAATGGCCCCTTTTCAGGTTTAGTGTAAACTTAAACTAATATTGTATATTACATTAAATTCAGTTTGGTTCTACCGCCACTATTTAAGCAGACGGACTATAACAGACTCGCAACCACAATTGCATTTATTTCAACATCCATTGCGCCGTATGTTTTGAAAGTCCGTTTTATGGGCAACTATGCACCATGCAATGAATATAGCTGTATTTTCAGAATGAAAGCTAGCTACTGCAATTTTATTATACTATACAATGGTTAAGGTCGCTTAGATCCAGTTACTTTCAAAATGTTTACCATAATTGTGTTTTAATTCCGTAAACAACAATTTTAACGGCCTGAAAGCTTTGTCATCTTGGTGGTTAACCTTTACGATATATACCAGATAGACCTGAATACTTTAAATGCCATTTTATTAATAACTAGTGTGCCTCGCCATTTTACCCGCCGTTTAGTTTGAAAATAAAAAAACGCATTTTAATCAACAATTTAGTGAACTTCGACCACGGACGAATAAATAAAATTGCTGCACTCTCCTCGGTGGCGTACGCGGAACACCGCGAGCCTCATGCCTAGCATCTTTACTTGGTCTGTGCTCATGCCTCAGTCATGGGCCTTGACTGGTCACAGGCGGCGGACTGCCTCGAGTCCGCCGCGCGCCACCCGCATGCCTTTTCCTCCCTTATTTTTGAATAAAAGTTTTCTTCCTCGCGGTTCGGGCGGGGAAGCTAAGACCCTTGGTCCCAAAAGGAGGCGTGAGATCATAACTGCAGCACTCCTTCAGGGGTTACAAGATCTACGGGGGCAGAGAATGACACAGTACTCCCGCTGCCTGCCCAGTGGCGAGGTGTGTGCACACTGGGCCCCTCCCTGCTCCACCACGGCAAGCTCCATGCCACACGCGAGTCACGCCCCATATTGACCCAGATCGGGCCCCTCCCGTGCCAGAATATTCGCCTCAAAAAATAAGGTAGCCCGAAGAATAGTTATGGCCCGTGCCAAGGTGCACCCCACCCAACAAACGGTTATTCCTTCCAGATGTATCGAGAAGGGCCAGCAGACATCGGGTACTTGAGGAGGTTTTCTAGCCCAGCACCCCATCCAGAAACAACTAAAATAGCTTAACTTTAGTGTAACCTAAAGATTTAAATTGTGAAAAGAAAAAATCGCTCACGAACAGGATTCGAACCTGCGACTCCTGGCTCAGTACGCCAGTGCTTTAGCCACTAAGCTACCGTGAACACTGCTCGTGGTTTTTTTTCTTTTCACAATTTAAATTTTTAGATTTCGCTTCGCATGCGTAAATGCGTTAAAATAATAAAATATTTAGGGTAACCTATTAACATTTTCTAGAATACTCTGATTTGATTCCAAAATTCATTATTATAAATGGAACACGTAATAAAATAGCTATTTGAGCGATAAAGTGTATTATAATCAAATCGAATAATTAACATTCGATTATTTCATCGATTATTGATAAATTATTTCATCTTGGGCTTATCAGCTTCAACTTACATTATTGGGTTAATCACTATAAAACCACGGATGAATAAAAAAACCGGACAAGTGTGAGTCGGACTCACGCAGTAAGGATTCCGTACCACCCATCGACCTGATTCCTCATAGAAACTGATTTAATTTACGAGAGTTTATCAAAAGACATCAACGTCGTACGCGAAATGTGAATTTTTGCATCGCTTTCTTACGAATGTACCACCACATAATATGTCTATGTTTGCCCTGTTTTTAGTATTTGCTGCTAAACTAAATAGTAAGCACTAATAATCAGACAAAGTTTGACGCTGGTATGTATTACTGTTTTGAAGATAGAAGAAAAATGCATGTTTTTCGAGGTTTTTTGTATGGTCTAAAACCAAAGGGGGTACCTCCTTTGGTTGTAACGTAGACTTTTTATTTTTAGTATTTTTCGTGATAAGCACTATAGTAACACATATTCTGTGAAAATTTCAACTGGTTATCTATTATCGTTAAAAAGATACAGCCCTGTGACAGACAGACGGACGGACAGACGGACAGCGTAGCGAGAGTAATAGGGTCCCGTTAGCAGTCTTTGGGTACGGAACCCTAAAAAGGAATCTCGCTTGGATAAGATTTAAGAACTTATTTTTTTCCTAAACCCACAATAATTTCAACAGCATTGCAACACACCATATTGGTATTTCATTTGTGACACTACGACAGTGACTACCGTCACACGAGATTTAAAGCGAGCCGTCTTACTATAGGTGCTTCACTTATTGTTTAGTGAGATTCCGTTCGCCTTTTTGTATTCATCCATGTATAAAACAATAGTTTTGAATTTTACGGCCCACGACAATGGGTTAACAACATAGGGAATTGTGTCTGGTCACTTGACTTTAAATTGCCTAGTTATAATAAAATATAAAAAAGTGATTGTATTTTTATTCGAAATTATAGCTACCTTTTCAACTGGTTACCTATTACGGTTAAAAAGATACAGCCCTGTGACAGACAGACAAACGGATTGGATGGATGGAATAACAATAATAATAGTAATAGGATCCCGTTGGCACCTTTTCGGTAAGGAACTAAAATCTCTTATTGGTTATTTTATTATTTTAACGCATTTTACGCATGCGAAGCGAATTCTAAAGATTTTAAATTGTGGAAAGAAAAAATCGCTCACGAGCAGGATTCGAACCTGCGACTCCTGGCTCAGTACGCCAGTGCTTTAGCCACTAAGCTACCGTGAACACTGCTCGTGGTATCGAAATTATCCTCCACTATACGTCTTTGGGTGACGTCAGCGATATCTTATTAAGAAACATTGTTCATTAACCGACTCGACTAACTTTGCAGTTAAATCAAAGTCGTATAGATATGCCCATGGAATACTTGAATAAGAATGGAATTGGTATAGTACACAGTTTCTTCGGAAACCCGTGTCGCCTAACTCTCCCACTATCCGTCTCACTACTACATAAGCACTGTATCTAGCTTGTATCTAGATATCTAAACGCATACGCGTGCAAGAAATACTACACTGAACGCGGCCCTACTATTAGCGGTCACGTCTGTCACACATAAACGTCGACCATGTGCGAACGCACCACTACATTCGAACAGGTCGTTAGTGATGTCCATGTACAAAAAACTAATTTTATGAATGTTATCGATATTTTCAACGATTTTCGCATATGGTCTTGGAATAAAAATAATTTGTCCTACATAGGGAATTGGAAAGTTACTGTTTCATGATATACTTAATTATTGAAAATAACGTCTGACACGTTTTAAAACAAGCAGCGCGAGGTATGGCGAAAAATAAAAAGTAGTTTTTCGATTTTTAACCAACTTTAAATTTGTTATAAGACCTGGTTTGGTGTTTTGCGTAAATAAGATATACGTGGGACACTCAGAAAGTTTTGCGAAACTAAAAAAAATTGTTCTATACGTACATATATTTTTATCAAATCTTTTCAAAGTACTTTCCACCAGCCTCTATACAAAGATTCATGCGCCTAAACCAGTTTTCAAAACACTTTTTCCAGTCCGCCGCAGACACCTCGTTTACAGCCTGCTCGAACGCAGCCAGCGCATCTTCCGGCGACGAAAATTGTATCCCTTTGAGCTGATTTTTTATTTTTGGGAATAAAAAGAAGTCACACGGTGCTAGATCAGGGCTGTAAGGAGGGTGACCCAGGAGTTTGACTGGCGTGCTGTCCAGGAAGTCCCTCGTTTTGAGTGCGGTGTGCGCAGGTGCATTGTCGTGGTGGAGCAGTAGCCCGCGGAGCCCTGTGTTTGCCCTGTGTTTGTTCGCTTGTTGCTTATAACAGAGAAAACTTCTGGCAAACATTTGGTAGTATACCATTCGGCATTAATGCTTCTTTGATCCCGTAAGGGAATTGATACCAAGTGGCCAGTCAAATTAAAAAAGCTAGCGATCAAAATCTTACCCCCGCTTCTAGATCGCTTCACTTTGGTAGGCGTTGGCTCATTTTGAAACACCCAAACAGTCGACTGGCGCTTGGTTTCTGGGTCGTATTGATAAATCCAGGACTCATCACCTGTAACGATGTCGTAAACACGCCGAGACGAGCCTGCTTCAAATTTGTTAAGCATATCACGGCACCATTCCACCCGGGCCTGCTTCTGAGCATCGGTGAGGTTGTGCGGCACCCAGCGTGATACTATCCTCCTCACGCGAAGATGGCTGTGTAGAATCTCGTGAACGCTTCCCGATCCAATCTTCAATATGTGTTGAATCTCCTGATATGTAATTCGCCTATTGTCTTGGATTAAATTTTTCACTGCTAGCACGTTTTCTTCGGTAACAGCCGTCAAAGGGCGACCGCTTCTTTCGTCATCCCCAAAGTTGGTCGACCGCGCTTGAATTCGTTATACCAACGATACACGGTTGCCTTGGAAGGGCCTTCATCCATGAATGCCATTTGAAGTCTATCGTACGATTCATCCGGTTTCAGGCGACACTTGAAATCGTATAAAATCATAGCTCTAAAATGTTCCCGGCGCAGATCCATATTTCAGTGAGACACAATACTTTGAATTAACTCGCAAAAAATGTGGAGGGAAATTTTGAAATAGGAACTTACTTATTTTTACTTATAAATAATCATATTTTCGAAAAACATTATAACTGGCCAGTCTCCCATATATAAAAACTTTTTTTCGCAATACTTTCTGAGGGGCCTGGTACAATTCTGCATATTTAAGGATTGGTTTTCTTTTTAAATCGTAACCTAAAAAATAATTACTGCCCAACATACTAAAGTCGTCAAAATTTGTTAGTTTTTTGTAAATTTTTTGTTTTTTTGTATTGTATTGTATTGAAAACTAAAAATAAAATAATATGTCCCTTATTACGAAAGTTTAGACCACGTTTAAGGGGAATATAGCAGCCAAGCGGCGCCCCAATCAGTAAACAAATTATTACTCGCTGAATACAAGTAGGTACAGGTACTGTAGTTTAATCAGAAACTATTAACTCTGTAAATTATACTTCGCTGTAATTGTACATAGAAAAAATGCGAAAAACGGCCACTTTTGGCATTTTTTCTATCTACAACTACAGCGAAATATATTTTACAGAGTTAATAGTTTCTGATTGAACTGTACTTCAACTTTTAAAAACGAATTTTCGATAAATTATGTATTCAGCGAGTGATATTTTTTTTTTACTGACGGAGGCAACACTTGGCTGGTACATTCCCCTTAAGCACTTGTTAAAGCCGGGTGTAATCCAAACTCCATACATAACAAAGGTATTTAACCACCAAAACGAAGAGGAGAGGATATGTGTCGAACAACCAATAGGATTGCGTTATTTTCATATTTCACCGCCTAGCTTCAACATTATTTATTTATTTAAACTTCATATAATACATGTACATAGGTGGACTTAGTGCCTTTGGCTTTCTCTCCCAGTCAACCAGCTATTCTATATCTAACGCAGTCTTATTGGTGGCTTGCGACACATCTTGTCTCTGCGTTTTGGTGGAAACCGAGCCTAAAACCCGATTTTTAAACGACTTCAGGAGGAGGTTCTCAATTCAATTGTACGTTTTTTTTGTATGTTTGTTACCTCAGAACTCCGTCATTTAGAAACCGATTTCGAAAATTATTTATTTATTTGAAAGGATATACCAGGCCCCTCAGAAAGTATTGCGAAAAAAAGTTTTTATATATGGGAGACTGGCCAGTTATAATGTTTTTCGAAAATATGATTATTTATAAGTAAAAATAAGTAAGTTCCAATTTCAAAATTTCCCTCCACATTTTTTGCGAGTTAATTCAAAGTATTGTGTCTCACTGAAATATGGATCTGCGCCGGGAACATTTTAGAGCTATGATTTTATACGATTTCAAGTGTCGCCTGAAACCGGATGAATCGTACGATAGACTTCAAATGGCATTCATGGATGAAGGCCCTTCCAAGGCAACCGTGTATCGTTGGTATAACGAATTCAAGCGCGGTCGACCAACTTTGGGGGATGACGAAAGAAGCGGTCGCCCTTTGACGGCTGTTACCGAAGAAAACGTGCTAGCAGTGAAAAATTTAATCCAAGACAATAGGCGAATTACATATCAGGAGATTCAACACATATTGAAGATTGGATCGGGAAGCGTTCACGAGATTCTACACAGCCATCTTCGCGTGAGGAGGATAGTATCACGCTGGGTGCCGCACAACCTCACCGATGCTCAGAAGCAGGCCCGGGTGGAATGGTGCCGTGATATGCTTAACAAATTTGAAGCAGGCTCGTCTCGGCGTGTTTACGACATCGTTACAGGTGATGAGTCCTGGATTTATCAATACGACCCAGAAACCAAGCGCCAGTCGACTGTTTGGGTGTTTCAAAATGAGCCAACGCCTACCAAAGTGAAGCGATCTAGAAGCGGGGGTAAGATTTTGATCGCTAGCTTTTTTAATTTGACTGGCCACTTGGTATCAATTCCCTTACGGGATCAAAGAAGCATTAATGCCGAATGGTATACTACCAAATGTTTGCCAGAAGTTTTCTCTGTTATAAGCAACAAGCGACCAAACACAGGGCTCCGCGGGCTACTGCTCCACCACGACAATGCACCTGCGCACACCGCACTCAAAACGAGGGACTTCCTGGACAGCACGCCAGTCAAACTCCTGGGTCACCCTCCTTACAGCCCTGATCTAGCACCGTGTGATTTCTTTTTATTCCCAAAAATAAAAAATCAGCTCAAAGGGATACAATTTTCGTCGCCGGAAGATGCGCTGGCTGCGTTCGAGCAGGCTGTAAACGAGGTGTCTGCGGCGGACTGGAAAAAGTGTTTTGAAAACTGGTTTAGGCGCATGAATCTTTGTATAGAGGCTGGTGGAAAGTACTTTGAAAAGATTTGATAAAAATATATGTACGTATAGAACAATTTTTTTTAGTTTCGCAAAACTTTCTGAGTGTCCCACGTACTTCCAGATTGGTTCCATTTTCATCAAAATCCAGTTTTGATGATGGGATCCATGTGAAATTGAGGTAACTTCTCTAATATTATAGGCATACACATAGCGATTTTGGTATATTCATCAACAAGTCAAGCATTTGCATTCAGAAAAAATCATTTGGTGAAGATCTGATGAAGGTCATAGGAGATAAAGAGGGAACTCTTCAATGGATGACAGCAAATTATCGGGGATTATAGCAATCGCTTGTCTTTCTATTGTTAATTCCACTCAAAATAATAAACTAAAAAAAACCGACTTAAAAAAAAAAAAATTTTTTTTTTTTTTTTCATTTTTTTCTTAAATCTATCCGAATCAAAGGCACTTACTCCCTAAACTGTTACACACAAATTTTATTTTTTATTCTTTTTTAAGTGGTTTTAAAAAAAAATCTACCTAAAAATAGAATTATTATGCATTTAAAATAATAAAAATGCGGAATATTTATTTTAAAACAGAAAGTATACACCGAATTAATTATATCGATAATGCATTCAATATGTTACTACACTATCGATACACGGGGATTTTGGTGACAGTCAGGCAAATAAATTGAAGGCGACATCGAAAGAAACGCAATACATTACGCGGTTACTCACGTAGTGAAAGTACGATATCCATGTTTTATAAGCAATGTATATTTTTTTATCAGTTTGCGATAACATCGTTTTTGTCATGAATCACATAATACTAAGAAAATATTTGCAAATATCACAACTAATTAAAGGTTTTTAGACTTACCGATGAAAAGAAATCCCTCCTATAGTTAAACTACACACCTCGCTTCTTTTTCGGCATGATATAATGGCGCAAGACGGCATAATTATTATTTTTTCGCACAGCAACGTACTCTGTCACAGCCTGGACGCAATGTCGCGGATTTTGGTTACATTGGCGCGTCTGCTCAAAAGCGCGGCGCGCCTATCCCGCCCACAATTCCCCTCTATTATATTCATTTCCTCTATGGATATGCCTAACCTTACTACTACTGCAAAGATATCGCTGACGTCACCCAAAGACGTATAGTGGTGGATAATTTCCATACCACGAGCAGTGTTCACGGTAGCTTAGTGGCACTGGCGTACTGAGCCAGGAGTCGCAGGTTCGAATCCTGCTCGTGAGCGATTTTTTCTTTCCACAATTTAATATCTCTTATTGGCTTTAGGTAAGTAGGTAATCCCATCCCATCCCACTAATATATAAATGCGAAAGTGTTTGTTGGTTTGTTCCTTTTTCACGCAGCAACAGAGCAACAGATTGACGTATATTTTTGCATTGAGATAGATGATGGGCTGGTTAGTAACATAGTCTACTTATATCATCATTCATTTCACCCGAAAAACATCCACTGCTGGACATAGGCCTCCCCAAGCATCGCCACAACGATCGGTCCTGCTCTTTCCGCATCCAGCGGAATCTCGCGAACTTCACTAGGCCATCGGTCGACCTTGGGCCTACCCATATTGCGCCTTCCAGTCCGCATATGTTAATAACCTAGAAATAAATAAAAATGACAAAAAATGTATTACCATATCGCCTTTATTTTGCAGGTGATTACTTAAGGGGAATATAGCAACCAAGTGGCGCCCCCATCAGTAAAAAAAATATTACTCGCTGAATACATAATTTATCGAAATTTCGTTTTTAATGATTGAAGTACAGGTACTGTAGTTTAATCAGAAACTATTAACTCTGTAAATTATACTTCGCTGTAGTTGTAGATAGAAAAAGTGCGAAAAAGGCTTAACCGCTACTGTGTAGCCTCGCCGGCGAGGCTTGCCGATTAACAGCGATTCGCGAAACGCGTCACACACACACCCGATATACCGAAAGTCCGCCACTTTCGACAAAACCATTCCTTATGCAGCAACGGCTGCTAGGGGGACATAGCAGCGGCGGGCCTTGGGGGACGCCCTTATGCGGTTTTGCAACCGCGACATTAGTTTATAAGTTAGGGAATAGGATTAGGGAAACTTTCGGCCCAGATTCAAACTTCAAACTTTCAAGATTTCAAACTTTTCCCACATGAGACTCTCCTAGAGTTGTAAAAAAACGGTTTTTTTTCTGAGATGAAAAAAAACGTTTACATAAAACATGAAAAAAAAATCTGTTTTTTTTCTGGACTAGGTTTTTTTTCAAGAGTACTAAAATAAAAATATGGTAAGGCAGTTATAGTATGAGTAAACGAGTTGATATTTTTTTTCGGAAAATATGAACATACCATTTGTTTTTTGTTTAATAGTACCTACATAAATATCTTAAAATAATTGGCGATTGGCGATGCCGATAAAACAGTATGCGTAGCTATAGCTACTGACACTGATTCACATGATTCTGATTGTAACACATTAAGTACTTTCTGAGTTTATAATAATAGGTACCCATTGTTTTTTGTTTTTTTTTTTTTTATAGTATAGTATGGCTAAACGAGTTAAAGGCCCACCTGATGTTAAGCGGTTACCTTTGCCCATGACAACTTCAATACCACCTAGGCTGTTGCCTAAATGGTACTGCAAGTCGGTTCGCCAAACTGAGACATGAAAATGGAAAGTCTCATGTGATTGTAATTTCACCGGCACCCGTACCCTTCAGACCGAAACACAGCAATGCAAGCATCACTATTTGGCGGAGAAGTAGGCACGGTGGTAGTACTTCCCCGGACGAGCTCTTTCACAAAGGAGCTCTACTACTACTAAAACATAAAACATAATTGAAAAAAACATAATGATTTAAACATAATTTGACTTTAATTAAAAACAAAACAATAAAATTTAGTGTTTTCCATTTTAGTTATTGTGTTTCACTTTTTCTGAAAAACAAACCAAATGTAAAAAAAAAAGAATGGTGCCATGTTTTTTTTCATGATTTTTTTCAAGATAGTTCAAAAAACATTTAGTTTTTTTTCAATGTACATCTCTAGACTCTCCGCCACCAGTCCGGTTAAGCAGTAATAGCACCACGGTGCTGCATGCGAGTGTCAATTTGAAAGGAAAAAAAAAAAAAAACGGCCACTGTTGGCATTTTTTCTATCTACAGCTACACCGAACTATGTTTTACAGAGTCAATAGTTTCTGATTAAACTTCAGTACCTGTACAGCCTGTACTTCCATTTTTGAAAACGAATTTTAGATAAATGATGTGTTCAGAAAGTTATAATTTATTTACTGATGGGGGCGCCACTTGGCTTCTACATTCCCCTTAAGGTGAATGGTACAGGGTACCCCGCGAAATTCAAAATTTTTGGCCTTTTGTGCAAATTGTAGCTTTATTTCGCGTTGTATATCGGTCAAAATATGATTGGCGGAAATAATAACAATATATCTACTGAATAACACTCATAAAAAATATTAACCTAGCTCTATTAGCTGTACTAGCTTGATAATATTAATTTACGATCAAATTATCGATTTTCAAGCTTATACAGCTTATAGAGCTAGTTTAATATTTTTTATGAGTATTATTCCTCAGATATATTGTTACTTTTTCCACCAATCATATTTAGACCGATATACAACGCGAAATAAAGCTACAATTTGCAAAAAACGCCAAAAAATTTGAACTTCGCGGGCTACCCTGTAGCATTCACCTTAAACAGATAAAACATTTTTCCCTACACCAAGAGCAGAACTGTAGTAACTAATTGATAAAAAAAAACATCACAGAAAACTATAACGAATTACAAGTCAAACATATAAGTGTTCAATTATCGTACTTATGTCTTAGATAACACGTATCATCACGTACAGTAACAGTTGATCTACGGAATCATTATCGCGGCGCGCGCACTGAATATTTATTACAACGACGCCTGCGCAACTCCCTTGCATTTTGTTCCGATCTAAAGACACGCGCGCTTGCCCGCACGCAGCCTCCAGTTTCGAGAAAACATTCGAATAACAAAAAAAAATTGTGCAATCTAAAAAGGGTTGTACAAAAATAAATTTAGAGTATATAATAATTATTTACAATAAAATTGCATGTGTAATTTTAAGTGTAGTGTATAATTGACTGAATAATTATTGCAACTAATTGCTCTATTTAATGTGATTTTGACAGTGGTTTGGACAATTTATTGCTGTTGGAATTAAAACATGAATGGTAAGTTATTCTTTTGTTACATAAGTGTTTGGGAATTTCTTTGAGCAACTGCTATTAATTGAAAGTGATTTAAACTTGCTCTCATTATGGTTGACATACATTCCAGCTTTTTCTTTGATGTCTACATACCCTTTGTGAAAAACCTGTAGCTAATTAATCATTTTTATAGTCGTGTCACAATTTATTACTTAATAACATTTAAATCTCAGCATTGTGCCGTGATAAGTATCGTCTGATTTGATTTCTCAATTATATTCAAACCTCAAATTGTTATTTTTTCTTCCATTTTATATGTATTTATCACATTAATACACCTACACCTACTGTAAACCATATTTGAATTTGAATAGTAAAAGTATTTTATTCAACAATATAACAAACTTTAAATAATGAATAATATTTACAAACTTACACGAACTAAATAGCCTAAAATAAATAAACAATATAAAACGAACTATTTATACTGATAACTTAAAATAAACAAGCCTATGTCACCCGTGTTTATCATAGAAAGACATCATCGCACATTGCTCGGGAACTATTTATCTTTACGGGATAAAAGCTAGCCAATATATTAATCCGGGTTATGGTCTATCTGTGTGAAAATTTCATCTAAACCCGTTCAGCCATTTCAGCGTAATTGAAGGTCAAACAAACAAACAAATATCCATAATTTTGCATTTATAACGTTACATGAACATAACATAACATAACATCACGCCTGTATTTCCCCGAAGGGGTAGGCAGAGGTGTACACCTACATTTCGCCAGTTATAGTTCCATGTAATAGGGGGCGAGCCTATTGCCATTGACGGGGCACAAATCTGGACTCCGGGCTGCTACTGAGAATTTCCTAATGTAAAAAAGAAAAAAAAAGAAAAGAAATATACGCGTCGAATTGAGAACCTCTTCCTTTTTTTCGTCGGTTAAAAAACCCAATAACACTTTGCCCGACCAGGGAATCGAACCCAGGACCCCACGCTCAGCAGTCGCGCTTGCAACCACTAGGCCAACGAGGCAGTCGCCACACATGAACACACAAAACTAATCAGCCTATCACTGTCCCACTACTGGGCACGGGCGTCTTCTCTGGATGAGAAGTTCACCACGCTATTGTGGATAGGCCAGCTACACAACATCGAGAACTGTATGGATCACTCTCAAGTGTGCAGGTTTCCTTACGATGTTTTCCTTCACCGTTAAAGCAAGTGATAATCAAATTCTGACAACAATCCTTCATAATCATAATCATTTATTGCTTTCATGGTGTTCAAAAGGTGTTACAGTAGAATAATAGTATCAAACATGAACCCTGCTAGGGCACAGCAACATCTGGCGTACGAGATTCTATAATCTAAAATTATCTAAATTAAATACATTTCTGACAAAACCACACATACCAACCCTTTCCTTTTTTGAAGTCTTTATAAAATTAGTAGGATACATTTATATCGATACCTACTTATATATAAATGTATTGATAATAGATTTATCGAAACCAGTAGTATAAAATATTCATGAAATTAGATAGGTACTCAAACAAAATTCATGGTTTATCCTGCTAATGTCAACACATTAGCAAAAATAGAAATTTTAGTTGCCTCATGGGTAAGTAAAATTTGTATTTTTACACAGACAGTAAAAAAATATAGACTAAGTGCTGCGAACAACAATAGTGAAGCCAACAAAAACCGTGCTCCTTCATGTACAACCAGTGCTCTCATACACACCATGCACCTGAAGGATATTTGTTTTCGCGATGCTTACTGGAAGATGCCGCGACATGTGAAATGAGAGGGGTGACCATAGTTTAAGGTGCATGTGTGTGCGTGAGCACTGGTTGTACATGAAGGAGAACGGTTTTTGTTGACTTCACTATGGTTGTTCGCAGCACTTAGTCTATATTTTTTACTATGTCTCTGTGCCCATGAACATAAGAATCATTGTAATAAAAATAAAATGTTGCGCGTAACTTACACTATAAAAATAGGCTCAATGTATTTAGCATAAAGTTTCATTTTATTTGACAATACTTCTTGATCTGATTATCCTGAAAATATTATTTCCTTAACTAACAGCGCTTTTGACCGGATAATTTAAACAAAATATAGTAACAATATTTAGTGTTGATTCGAAGAATTTATTTTAATGGGCGCAAATTGTAATTTTTTAAATTAAAATAGCTGTAATTGCACCACATAAACCACCACAACAAACCACCACCGTAACAAACCACAATGCTAGTCCGAATTATGAAAAGAAAACGTTATAAAAACTCTGGAAAGTCCAAAGACTTTTTTTGTGTACAAATTCGAATATGTAGCGCATGGACAAATTTAATGTGTAAATAAATATTTATGTTGTTGATCTGCAAATCCCAACAAAAAACAACACATTTTAACTTGCAAAAGTGAATGCATGTTCCGCCGTGTTTTACGCAAGCAACAGTCAAACGTCTGCAAGGCAATTCACGTAACTATACAAGTTCAGTACTTAATTGTAGTTTGTAGTGCACTTGGAGTTAAATTTCGATCAAAACAATGCTTTTCGTATTCTTTTATGTACGGCGATCGCTGTCAGAAACGAACTGAAGCGTCACTGCAACTTGATCGGCGCGTCATGAAATCACATGAATTAGGGCCTAGTTTCAGTACCAATTTCGTTTAAAAAAAAAAACAAATAAAACTTGGCTCAACTTGGCCAACAATGGTTGCTAGCAGGGATGTTATGGATCTCCGTAACCGTAACCGAAACTATCGGATATCCGAAATAAAAATATATCCGTAACCGTAACCGTATCCGCTTCACAAGTTTCGGATAGTTTCGTATAAGGGCGGAGTCTAAATAAAACGACATTTTTGAACGGGTTTTTGTTTCACCGCTCGCGCGCAACGTGAATCTTGCAGTTTGTTTGTTATTTCTAGTCATAACATAACCTCTTTCATAACCTATAAATAAAACCAAATTATTACATACTATTTGTGTTTATATTTTACTTCAAACTAATATCCGTAACCGAAACTATCCGAAACTAACGGATAATCCGAAATAATTACATATCCGTAACCGTATCTGAAACCGATATAATTTTATTCCTATATCCATATCCGTATCCAGATCCGAAATATCATATCCATAACATCTCTAGTTGGTAGTGCCTTGATCCAAAGAGGCCTATTAAAATTCAAAGCTGATTGAATTGATCAGAGGATGACCTATGAAATCACAATAGGTTATAAAGATTGCGTCCATTGTCAGTGTGATGTAGAAGTATAATATATTTAATAGATTTATAGAAGACCAGTTTCCTTGAAATTATTTGCATAATGTGAATTATGGAACTGGATGAATGTACTAGTGGGTATGTGTCAGAGTGACATGTGTCAAAGTGACAATTAAATAACTCAAAGGTTGATCGATGACACAGATCGATGATGTTATACTTCTGGTTGGATTGATATGGCAGTGGACCTTATACAACGTGGTATTGAATTAACTCAAAACCTGAAACTAGTTTGTTCAGAAACGATAGTAGAATCGACTACACTACTTTTTAACATAGGTTAATTTTTATCAAAAAAACATCTTTGTATCATACCGAGTCTAAGGCCCGTATTACAGAAGCTTCCTCAAGTACAGTTTAAACTCCAATCACCTGATCACTACTTAAGGATAGAATCGTTACTTGAGTATCGGTCTTATTCCAGAACGGTAATTATAAACTATAATTCAACAACATAACACACGAATTTGTCCTGAAATAGAATAGAAATCTCTACTCAAGCGTAGTCTAAACTACACTTGAGTGATTACAGATCTAATCTCTGCCCAAATACCGAAACAGGTAAGGGTTCCTTGTAGGACTATGGAACCCTTTTTTTTTTTTTTTTTTTTTTTTTTTTTCTTGGGGAAATCCTCATGGACGCACTCCGCCCGGGGAAGGCGGAGCCAGTGTCGGACTCTTACCGACTAAAACCACCACGGTGTTCCTCTTCCAACCATTGGCCGGGGGCGTGGGAAACTTATAGTCGTCCAACCATCCCCGGCAGGTCCCGGCTCGCCACTAGTAGGCGAGCCCCTTCTCCCCGTGCGGCATCATCGGCCGCACCCTTTTCTTGACTGGCGCGCGCGGAACACGACGCACCACCATCACGGGCCTTGACTGATCGGGCGGCGGGCTACCCCGAGTCCGCCGCCCGCAGGCCCACTCCTAGGGTGGCTGGAGGTCGGCGTACGACGACGCCCGGTCGGTCTCCTGCGGGTGGGGAGGGAGGTCGTTGCCTCTCGAACCCTCTCCGCCGCCTCCTTAGCGAGCATCACCTCCTCGCAAAAGGAGACGACGCCCTCCCAAGCGTTCTCGCTCCCGACCATAGCCAAAACAACAGCCGGAAGCGAGAGATCGCTGCCGCCTACTGCAATTATAAGGTCACGGCGCTGCGTGGCCCAAGCTGGGCATTCCGCCAGTGTGTGCTGCGCCGTGTCCTCAAGGCAGCTCCCGCAGTGATGACAAACCCTACGGAACCCTAAAAACTAGTTGGGGTGTCTGTGGTTCTGAGTTATTCCAATAACACGTCATAGAACGAGCTGGCTAACGCTCACAAATTTGCCTGCATATAATCCGATTTAACTCAAATATTTTCCTTCCGATTTAATGAAATTTAAGAGAAATACAGTAGACTAACTAGAAATTGTCATGTAGTGAATTTTATTACTACGCAATCAAAAATAAAGTATTATTAAAAACAGTGAAATGTAACAAAAATATATTTTTACTTTTAAGTTTTTTCAACACACTTAATAATTTCTTAGGTTTTCGCGATCACTACAACAACATCACTTAAACAAACTTGCTCGTAAAGTGGCTCTTATTGCACCGCTTTTAGGTTCATAATGCAGCTTATAATGCACGCGTGATTTTTACTTTACAGGTTATTTTTAAATCTCTGCAAAGATTTTTTATGTCTAAACAATTTTTTTGTGGATATATTATTAACATAATACCTATTGCCAACTGTATTTATTAAAATATGATAAAGAAACATTTAATTCCTTCAAATTATTTATTTGTATGAACAAATTAACATTAATTTGTGTTATAAATAAAGTAAAACTATTAATTATATTTTTTATATTAGGCTGTTTGGCGGCTTCCTTCGCGCGCATAGCTATACGTCACTCAACCACAGGCACGGCGCGACGTGTGATCACAAAAATCTGCACACCATATTTCACAAATTTAATATTTGTCTAAAATGTGTTTATAATGTCTTTTTCCTCGCAAGTGTGTTGAAAAACGTCGTATGAAACGCGTGAGCAATGTTCATTATACTCTCGGCTTTATTACGCCCTCGCCTTCGGCTCGGGCTGCAATCCGCCTCGAGTGTTAGGATATTATGTGATCTCTCACAAACTAATCATAAAAATGTTGATTATAAAAACGTTGATTAGGAAAAATCATTTTTTTGCTGTCCCTGAACTGAAAACCAATATCCTCATTTTTTTTCCATACATCCTTAATTATGGTATACCGGACCTGGCAACACTTGCTGAGCCTGTTTTGTATGCATTTTTATTCTAAGCCAGTTCCGCTCATTAATGGTTTTGTTACCACTGATATTAGGTTGACTATAAATACTGCCTGTACTGCTATGAACCTATAACCTTTCCTTTGTTTGTTTCCCAAGTTTTCCATACGATTGGTTTGACATTTTCCAAACACTCATAAACATAACAGAAAAACAACGACCACGTGTTGCATGTTTGCATACAAAAAACCCGACGGGTTTAAGAAGCAATGACATCAAAATTAAATAGAGATGGGCCGTGTACTCGTTTAATCGGTACTCCGCTACTCGGCAATTTTTGGGCTACTCGTACTCGGTTAATTAACTCAGTTTAAGTGCCGAGTATTTGGTTAGTTAGAATAATGTGCGCACGCACACGCATACAACATACCCACATTTGCTACATAAACACCCCCACACCTACTTACATTCACCCCACACACACACTTACAAATATACTGACACAGAGCTATCCATTAAATTTTTTAATTTTAGATATATAAGTTTATTTAATGTCTCATAATTATCATAAAACAAGTAAGGGAAGTTGTGAGGCAACCCTAACACAAGTATTCTTATAACTTACTGGGGCTGCCTCAATTTCTGCATTGTATGAAAATGGATGAGATACAATTTTTTATTTTTTATGAATGTATAATAAAGTGATATTTTACGTCCGTTCATTGTTTGAATAGTCACTATACACAATGTAATTAGTAATTTTCAGGTTTTTCCACCCAAAGTTGCATGTTCAAAGCTAGTTGAATGCAATTCAACGCGTACTTTGTATTGTTTATTGACAAATAATAAGTGATTGACTGGCGATCATTGTCTTTGGTAAGGTGGACGCGGAGGTCCCGCTCGCTCTCAGCCCGTGTCGTCGCGTACACGTATCGTGTTTTGTTTTAGACTGCCCTGAGGTTCCACATACAGGGCCAAGTACTTCGGTAACCCAGGTACCCTCCAAGAGGGGTCACCAGCAACACCAGGGCGTTGCATTGCTGGCCTTTCTTGAGGAGTTGGGGTGGATCGAGTAAGTTCCCACCCGGACGCAAAATACACGCTTGGACGTGGAGTTGCGGAAACCAGCCCGTTACAATATACTATACTATCATGTTTTGTGCCAAACCAGCGTAAACCTTTGTCCAATCTCTTTGTCTAATCGAATATAATTGATGATCAGTGTTAAAATACTTACAACATTTGATGAAAATCATCAAAATTCTTTGATCAAAGTCACATTGGACAAAGAAATTTGACGAGTGGCATACCACCCTAAGCCGAGTAACTCTGCACATTTGCACACCATTGTCATGGTAGAATGTATGATCTACTTAATATTAATTATCATCTTTTTTGTACAACTTTCTTGCAATAAATAATTCTGCGCAGTACTCGACTCAGTGGAAAAAAAATTGAGTAAAACTCGGTATTCAGTTACTCGGTAAAACCTGAACTCGGTACATCTCTAACATCAAACTGTTATTGTTATTATAGTAACGGTTCATTATGGAGGCGCCAAGGCCCCTCTAATTGAAGTTATCAATGAATTGACGCAACCACTGCACGTTACTCGGCCTTGGAATAAGTGAAGTGTTTTCTTGCTCTTGTTGGCTTCACGATTGCAAAGTTGAAAGTTTCGTCGATCTTGTAAATGACATAATTTAATACATAATCTGTCTGTCTGTCTGTGTTGCCCATTACTGTCCCACGACTGGGCAAAGAACTCTTGAAAATTTTGAATCATGAAAATCATTTTGTTGAATAATATTTACTTGAGAAAATAAACGGTTCCAAAATCAAAATCAAAATCAAATGTTTTTATTATAAACTATTTTTCTTTCTTTCTTTCTTTCTTTTTTCTTATTTCAAATAAACCTAATTACAGGCACTTTTGAAACGTCAGGCTCTAGTTGCACGGTTCCAAATTGTGGGTCCTATGGAGAAGAACCGGCAAGAAACTCCATGGATAAACTCTTTTTAAAATAGGTTATTGTTTATTACATCAAATTTATTCAAATAATGTGAGTATAATGTAGGTTAATGCCAGAAATAAAAAAGAGTTTCAAAGTGAGAATCTTTCCTTTAGAAATAAACGTAAAAAGAGTTGCCATAGTATGTAGGACACACACACACACACACACACACACACACACCACATATTATTCCACATTACATATTCATATTATACGCTCGGACAAATAAAAATGTATTCGTTTAAGATTATACGTAACTAACAGTGCTCATGCGGCTTTGCCCGCGTTAAATAAAAAATTGTACCTATTTCTTTATTATAATTTAATTAATTTGAGGAGTATTTGTGTCAAGCGTGACCTCAGGAAGATTTTTCATAGAAACTTTAACATTTAATTTATTTATTTATTAATTTACGAAAAATTCAAAATAATGTAATTCACTAATTGTTTTAAAGATTACTTATGCCGAGTTTCGACTCTATCGAATATGCAATACTATGCAATAATAGTCACCGATACAAAATGTATAATCCTATTGCACCCTGTTTTTGGAGTAATTTAGGAAAAAGAAAAGATAAGTGTGTTTGTGTTTGTGGACCAACGGTAGCGTGAGTGTGCACGTCTCAGCTCCGTAAGTCATGATGCACTGATTGAAGATTCGACGAAGTTTCCCGTTTGCTGCTCAGGACACCATCAGGCTAGATTTTTTCTTCTTCTAGTTCTTCCTTTCTCTACAGGGCTTCGCCCGCGTAGAGTATCCCGCAAGAAAGCTTCCGTTTTTGGAGCCTATGTCCTTCTCCAGGTCCAAGGCTACCTTTTTGTCAAATTTCATTATGAACGGTGCAGTGGTTTAGTCGTGATTAGGTAACAAAAAGATATACAGAGTTACATTCGCATTAACATGTAAATGTGTATTATAGACAAAAAAATACCTTTTACAACTAAATTACTTATGTATCTAAGGCCAGTATTACAGAACGATACTCAAGCGTTGATCTCAGTTTAAATCTAGTTTAAAGTTGAGCTTTGATTTTAGAACGTTCCTCAAGCAGAGATTTGTTGATCACAGTTCAGCTGAGTTTAGTTTTGTTTTATACTGTCACCTGTTTCGGTATTTGAGCTGAGATTTGATCTGTAATCACTCTAGTGTGGTCCAGACTACGCTTGAGTAGAGATTTCTATTATATTTCAGGTCAAATTCATGTGTTATGTTGTTGAATTAAAGTTTATAATTACCGTTCTGGAATAAGACCGATACTCAAGTAACGATTCTATCCTTAAGTAGTGATCAGGTGATTGGAGTTTAAACTGTACTTGAGGAAGCTTCTGCAATACGGGCCTAAGACCGTAGCAAGTTGCATGAAAATATAATGAGATTTTAATCTGATTTTTAACCGACTTCAAAAAAAGGAGGAGGTTATGTACTCGGCGGGATTTTTTTTTTTTTTTTTGTAGACTGTTTATTATTAATTTCTTAGGTTTTCACGATCACTACACATTATAATAAAACAAAGTTTAACCGGATTAAATCGCGTATATTATTTAAATTGGTTTTCCTGACGTTTTGAAAGCTTTGCAGCATTTCGTGGTCACAGGTAGACTAAGATGACAAGCGTCTTTACAGATAAAAACCGGCCAAGAGCATGTCGGGCCATGCTCAGTATTATAGGGTTCCTTAAGTAGGTGTAATTACAAACGAATCAAATCGAATATTAATCATGGCTATTTTAGTTTTTGCAATAATCGGCAGCATTCGCGACTTAGAGCGTGTTGTTAGTAGCGCCATCTAGCGATAAATTCAAGAAGCCAAATTTAAGACGTTTGTCATTTCAAAGTTACTTTTTGTGATTTTTTCAAATAGAAAGTAGCTAAAGGAGCATTATTTGCTATGATCATTTTTCTCTAAGGTCAATGACCTTTGAACTAGGACGTTTTAAGTATTTTTCAGTTTTCTCTCTATAACTCAAAAAATTATAATCACATTATACTCGAAATAATTTTAAAAGAGAGTTTACACAAAGGTCTATCAATGTGGAAGATTATAAGTTTCTACATTGCATAGTTTAGAAATGGCAGGGGGGGGGACACATTGCAAGCCACTTTGGCGGGCTATATTTCGCAGATGGTACACCTGATAAAAAAGTGGTGTATCAAACATTACCTTCATTTTAGTAGACCTATTCAATGATATCCCACACGAGGGGGTGCAGCGAAAAAAAATTTTTTTTCTCCATTTCACATGTATGGACGCCACCCCTAAAAAACAAAAAAACGATTCTTTTATTCTTTTAAAATTGAGATCTATATGTAGACTATTTTTTAACAAAATTTCATTTACTTGTGTTTATAACTGTAGAAGTTATTAAGCTGTAAAGGATTAGGACAGACGGACAGACGGACAGACGGACAGACGGACGGACATGACGAAACTATAAGGGTTCCTTGTAGGACTTCGGAACCCTAAAAACCGTCTTTAAATAATATACACGATTTAATCCGGTTAAACTTTTTTTTATTATAATCTGTTTATTATTCTTAATGTTTAAGCGAATTATTGAGCGTAACCCTGCTTTAGTTAAATAATTAACAATGCAATTATTCTAGGTTAATAATAGAAATGCAGCTACAAATGAATTAAAATACGAAGTTAAATGAATAATAATTTACTAATTATTTTATTATTTTAACGCATTTTACGCATGCGAAGCGAATTCTAAAGATATAAATTGTGGAAAGAAAAAATCGCTCACGAGCAGGATTCGAACCAGCCAGCTAGCCAGGAGTCGCAGGTTCGAATCCTGCTCGTGAGCGATTTTTTCTTTCCACAATTTATATCTTTAATAATTTACTAGTTACATAGTCTGGTTGGATAATAGTAATAATTTAAAATCGTATATTATTATGATATTGTTAATTATGTTAAACATAATATTATTAGGAACATAACTAGACGGATTCATCTTTTACTTTTTACGTTTACACTTTTGTTTTACTTTTTATTTTTGGCACTAAAAATAAAACCGCATAATCAGGCAAAAATAACGCGTTCGGGCTGACATTGCCTTAGATCGCACGAATGTGATCCCTCGACACACTTGGGATTATTTAAAAGGAAGCAGGGGTTCCGCAAACAAGCTAAAAACACTTCACATTGGAGTTGACACTGTAAATCAGCGCTGTGTTATGGCTCATCAGCTCATATTATAGCCTCCACGAGTGACGATATTTAATTGATCGTCGCGCGCACCCTGGGCAGTCAGCCCCGCTACCAACTTGCTGACTGGCTAATCTTTTCCCCACGACATGAGCTATTATCATTATGTAGCTCGTGTCGACACGAAGAAGAAGAAGAAGCTCATATTACAATACAGCATGATGCAACGTCACTTTTCATAATATGAGATTTCCTAAAACGTAAGAAATTCCACCTATCCCTACTGGTAGGGTACCTTGGTAGGGATAGATGGAACAGTCGGATTTTCTTATACCAGGCCCCTCAGAAAGTATTGCGAAAAAAAGTTTTTGTATATGGGAGACTGGCCAGTTATAATGTTTTTCGAAAATATGATTATTTATAAGTAAAAATAAGTAAGTTCCAATTTCAAAATTTCCCTCCACATTTTTTGCGAGTTAATTCAAAGTATTGTGTCTCACTGAAATATGGATCTGCGCCGGGAACATTTTAGAGCTATGATTTTATACGATTTCAAGTGTCGCCTGAAACCGGATGAATCGTACGATATACTTCAAATGGCATTCATGGATGAAGGCCCTTCCAAGGCAACCGTGTATCGTTGGTATAACGAATTCAAGCGCGGTCGACCAACTTTGGGGGATGACGAAAGAAGCGGTCGCCCTTTGACGGCTGTTACCGAAGAAAACGTGCTAGCAGTGAAAAATTTAATCCAAGACAATAGGCGAATTACATATCAGGAGATTCAACACATATTGAAGATTGGATCGGGAAGCGTTCACGAGATTCTACACAGCCATCTTCGCGTGAGGAGGATAGTATCACGCTGGGTGCCGCACAACCTCACCGATGCTCAGAAGCAGGCCCGGGTGGAATGGTGCCGTGATATGCTTAACAAATTTGAAGCAGGCTCGTCTCGGCGTGTTTACGACATCGTTACAGGTGATGAGTCCTGGATTTATCAATACGACCCAGAAACCAAGCGCCAGTCGACTGTTTGGGTGTTTCAAAATGAGCCAACGCCTACCAAAGTGAAGCGATCTAGAAGCAGGGGTAAGATTTTGATCGCTAGCTTTTTTAATTTGACTGGCCACTTGGTATCAATTCCATTACGGGATCAAAGAAGCATTAATGCCGAATGGTATACTACCAAATGTTTGCCAGAAGTTTTCTCTGTTATAAGCAACAAGCGACCAAACACAGGGCTCCGCGGGCTACTGCTCCACCACGACAATGCACCTGCGCACACCGCACTCAAAACGAGGGACTTCCTGGACAGCACGCCAGTCAAACTCCTGGGTCACCCTCCTTACAGCCCTGATCTAGCACCGTGTGACTTCTTTTTATTCCCAAAAATAAAAAATCAGCTCAAAGGGATACAATTTTCGTCGCCGGAAGATGCGCTGGCTGCGTTCGAGCAGGCTGTAAACGAGGTGTCTGCGGCGGACTGGAAAAAGTGTTTTGAAAACTGGTTTAGGCGCATGAATCTTTGTATAGAGGCTGGTGGAAAGTACTTTGAAAAGATTTGATAAAAATATATGTACGTATAGAACAATTTTTTTTAGTTTCGCAAAACTTTCTGAGTGTCCCACGTATGTACCAACTTACCTACCGAATGTCATTTTTTTACGAGCCTGTTTTGTCCCACTGCAGGGCAAAGTGTAGCAATAAACAATTTTTCTTTCTTAATTTTATTTTATTCTAGCAAATAAAGTTCGTTTATCTCTATAATAATAATAATATATAAAATAATTTCTTTGCAAAGTAAAAATGTAATCCAATTAAATTCTGAATCATTGAATATCATCATTTCAGCCGAAAGACGTCCACTGCTGGACATAGGCCTCCCTCCCAAAAAGGGGGGATATGCCATAATTGCCACGCTTGGCAGGTGGGTTGGCGATCGCAGTTGGTTGTTTAAATACTCAGAGAACGCTGCTGCCCATCCTCTGGTGAATCCCTTAGTCGCCTTTTAAGACACCCATGAGAAGATATACGTGGGACACTCAGAAAGTTTTGCGAAACTAAAAAAAATTGTTCTATACGTACATATATTTTTATCAAATCTTTTCAAAGTACTTTCCACCAGCCTCTATACAAAGATTCATGCGCCTAAACCAGTTTTCAAAACACTTTTTCCAGTCCGCCGCAGACACCTCGTTTACAGCCTGCTCGAACGCAGCCAGCGCATCTTCCGGCGACGAAAATTGTATCCCTTTGAGCTGATTTTTTATTTTTGGGAATAAAAAGAAGTCACACGGTGCTAGATCAGGGCTGTAAGGAGGGTGACCCAGGAGTTTGACTGGCGTGCTGTCCAGGAAGTCCCTCGTTTTGAGTGCGGTGTGCGCAGGTGCATTGTCGTGGTGGAGCAGTAGCCCGCGGAGCCCTGTGTTTGGTCGCTTGTTGCTTATAACAGAGAAAACTTCTGGCAAACATTTGGTAGTATACCATTCGCCATTAATGCTTCTTTGATCCCGTAAGGGAATTGATACCAAGTGGCCAGTCAAATTAAAAAAGCTAGCGATCAAAATCTTACCCCCGCTTCTAGATCGCTTCACTTTGGTAGGCGTTGGCTCATTTTGAAACACCCAAACAGTCGACTGGCGCTTGGTTTCTGGGTCGTATTGATAAATCCAGGACTCATCACCTGTAACGATGTCGTAAACACGCCGAGACGAGCCTGCTTCAAATTTGTTAAGCATATCACGGCACCATTCCACCCGGGCCTGCTTCTGAGCATCGGTGAGGTTGTGCGGCACCCAGCGTGATACTATCCTCCTCACGCGAAGATGGCTGTGTAGAATCTCGTGAACGCTTCCCGATCCAATCTTCAATATGTGTTGAATCTCCTGATATGTAATTCGCCTATTGTCTTGGATTAAATTTTTCACTGCTAGCACGTTTTCTTCGGTAACAGCCGTCAAAGGGCGACCGCTTCTTTCGTCATCCCCCAAAGTTGGTCGACCGCGCTTGAATTCGTTATACCAACGATACACGGTTGCCTTGGAAGGGCCTTCATCCATGAATGCCATTTGAAGTCTATCGTACGATTCATCCGGTTTCAGGCGACACTTGAAATCGTATAAAATCATAGCTCTAAAATGTTCCCGGCGCAGATCCATATTTCAGTGAGACACAATACTTTGAATTAACTCGCAAAAAATGTGGAGGGAAATTTTGAAATTGGAACTTACTTATTTTTACTTATAAATAATCATATTTTCGAAAAACATTATAACTGGCCAGTCTCCCATATATAAAAACTTTTTTTCGCAATACTTTCTGAGGGGCCTGGTAGGGTAGTGCATTTATTTAGGTCCGGCACCACACGGAACAAATAATAATATAATATAATAAATTCTGGATAATAATTGCATATAGGAATATTTAAATGCTATTTATAATAAATGCTGATAAAATATAATAAATTATATTTTGAATTAGTGAGCCTGCATGTCTGTGCACAAAATTGGTCTGGTTTAAATATCTAGGCTAACATCTTACAGTTGAGGCAAAATACCTAATTATCGTAATCTTCAATTTTAGTTGTACAATCAGTCTTAGATTGTGAATTTCAGGCTCAATTATTATTGCATATATATTTTGTTGTAACGGCTATTTACTCCAATACAAGTTTAATTTTGACTGCCTCGTTGGTCTAGTGGTTGCAAGCGCGACCGCTGAGCGTGAGGTCCTGGGTTAGATTCCCGGGTCGGACAAAGTGTTATTTGGTTATTTCATTAGGACATTCTCAGTAGCAGCCCGGAGTCTGGATTTGTGCCTGGTCAATGGCAATAGGCTCGCCCCCTATTACATGGGACTATAACATAACTGGCGAAATGTGGGTATACCATACACCTCTGCCTACCCCTTCGGGGAAATACAGGCGTGATGTTATGTTATGTTATGTAAGTCAGTCAATCAAAATTACAAATAGACAGTCCTCAAAAGCTCTCACTATTCACCGTTTACTAGTGTTCGTTTCCCCTTTGCAATATTCTTTACTAAGACACCTTATAATGTATGTACTGGCCTTAAGAGAGCTGGTTTTAATTATTATAACATTTACACAGACCAGTAACCCTCTAGACGCCTATTAGCCGGATTTCCCCGGTCACAAAGCATATGCCGTAGCACTGCATATCTTACGCCCAGCCACCAATCGGGACGTCACTCCGTCAGCGAGCGGCACCAATCATATCACCGAAAATTTGAGCCGACCAATCATAACGCGCCGTCCGCCTCCCAGTCCCCGCCAACATTTTACGATTGTGTTCTCATGCAAAACTTTGTTTATATGGCGTCTTGAGGCTTACTTGTCGTGGGTCGATTTCACATAAAATTGGGTACCACGAATGATTTTACACTAATGAGATTATGACACAAATGAAATCTAAATCACGCTAATGGCATGCATATTTTTATTGGTTTTCAAAGTAAGTTTAGCCTTATTCATATTGATGAAGATTACTGTTAACAAATTGTAAAAAAGTTTATCAATTATTGTTTCGATGTCAAAGGTTTTAGTATTGATCATGACTTAATTTACATTTTTAAACTACCTTTTTTTTTTTAGACTGCCTCGTTGGTCTAGTGGTCGCAAGCGCGACTGCTGAGCGTGAGGTCCTGGGTTCGATTCTCGGGTCGGGCAAAGTGTTATTGGGTTTTTCTTAGGAAATTCTCAGTAGCAGCCCGGAGTCTGGATTTGTGCCCGGTTAATGGCAATAGGCTCGCCCCCTATTACATGGGACTTACAACATAACTGGCGAAATGTGGGTGTACTGTACACCTCTGCCTACCCCTTCGGGGAAATACAGGCGTGACGTTATGTTTTTTTTTTTTTTTTTTTTAATTTACATTTTTAAACCTATAAAAATATGCACATTATTAGTGTGATTTGGATATCATTTGTGTCACGATCTCATTAGTGTAACTTCATTCGTAGGCTGTGAAATCGACCCCTGTGAACATTTATTACATAAAGGTAGCGATGTCATTAACATTTGATGTAACTGAAGTGGTTCAGCCTCAAGTGCGGGTTTTGTCCTCAAGAAAACGTAACTGTACCACGTTTGTGTATCGAGTAAGTGATGTATGGAAACATGAAGTATTATACTATGGTCGACATGGACGACACAAAAATTATTGATCGACCAAATCTTGAAATTGGTGTGATAAGTATTAGTTGTACACACGGCTACACTTCAAGCTGTACAAAACCAGTAAAGGCTGACCTGGCGTTGGAAGGAAAACCTATACAATGCGAGGTCAGCTTATACCTACTGGAAATGTACAGCTTGATGTGTAGCCGTGTGTACAAAAGCTCCTTTGTCATAGAGCTCGTCTGGAGAAGTACTACCACAGTACCTATTTCTGCCGCCAAACAGTGATGCTTGCATTGCTGTGTTCCGGTGTGAAGGGTACGGGTGCCGGTGAAATTACAATCACATGAGACTTTCCATCTTTAGGTCTCTGTTTGGCGAAAACCATTTGCAATCCCATTTACGCAACAGCATAGGTGGTATTGCAGTTGTTATGCGCAAAGGTAACCGCTTAACATCAGGTGGGCCTTTAGTTCATTTCGCCATCCTATGACATAAAAAAGGCAATGAAATTTCGTGCAAAACCTACTTGTAAAAATGTCGACATGATGTTGACGGGCTTAAAAAAGTGTTGCAACATCAATTAAAATGAATCCAATATTTTATTTGATATAATGTTATATTTTTTTTTAAATATAAACACGTAGGTAGTAGTAGTAAAAAAAATACATTCTCTTGTTAAGTCAACTTATTTTTCAACACACTTGCTCGTAAAGTGGCTCTTATTGCACCGATTTTAGGTTCATAATGTAGCTTATAACGCACGCATGCTATTTACATTATATTATTGCACTAGTGCTTTTTACTTTAGAGTTTATTTTTAAATCAGAGCGAAGAGTGTTTATACCTAAACAAAATTAAACATTTTTGTGAATAAATCAACTGTATTAATTAAAATATGATGAATAAACATTTCATTTCTTCAAATTAACATTAATTTGTGTTATAAATAAAAATAAATTATATTTGTAATATTAAGCTGTTTGGCGGTTTCCTTCGACCACCTACGCACCCATAGCTGTACCCACAGTTTTACTAATATTGTTAAACTGTGGCTGTACCTCACCGTGCGATTACAGAAATCCGCGCGCCATTTTTCACAAATTCAATATTTGTCTAAAATATGTCTATATTTTTTCTTCACAAGTGTGTTGAAAAACGTCGTAACACGCGACACGCGTGAGCATTGACTATTATGCTCGGCTCCATTACGCCCTCGCTTTTGGCTCGGGCTACAATCCAGCCTCAAGTACAATACTCAACTTAGCTCATTTGTATCATAATGTACTATAATGCGGTTTCTAAAAAGGATTCTATCTATTTATCTATCTATTATTATTGTCTGCTAGTAGGCGTTTTTTAACACGCTTATTTCGAGAAAAAAATCAATTAGTGCTGCATTCTTTTCTTAGACCAACCAAATGTCAGGGTTCGCCTTCCGTCTCAGTAGTTTTCCCTTCTCTTGGTGATCTTTAGCATACTTGGAGAAAGGATTTTGGCTGCCATGTTTGCCTTCACAGCACCAAGCCTTTTCGGCATGCAATGTAAAACGGTCTAATTGCCGGTTCCGGATAAAAATTATCATTCCATTCTAATTTATTTATGGAAGTTTCTAGGGCCGATTAGTAAAGAGGAAAATCCAGCCACTAGTGACAAGCTAAGAAATAATTCTATTCTGTGCCAAGAAAAAATGACATATTCGCCGTATTAAGGGGAATGTAGCAGCCAATTGTCGCCCCAATTAGTAAAAAAAATATTACTCTTTTAATTTAAATACAGTCTCTGTACTTTAATCGTTAAGAAAGGATTTTCGATAATCCACTTAAGTCGTAACTCGTGAAATGTAGAAACGAAGTCGAAGCCCTCGATAGGGGATTTGCGGGTGAATCCACTCGCCAGGGGACATATATACCGCCCGTAAGGGTGGGAGCCACCCTTGAAATCCCCCATATTGAACTATACAACGTGTACAAATATTTTTGTTCATCACACAAATATTTTTGTCCTGTGGGAAACGAACCGACGACCTCGAGATCAGCAGTCCGACACTTGAACCACTAGAATACAGACATCATCAAAATAAAGTTTAATAATAATGTCTTCAAGACACCACTTAAAATCTGTTACCGCTTACAAAAATAAAAACAAAAATAAATTTATAGACTACAACCTTTCTAGACCTTCAAAGTCTGCTTGCCTACTTGACACACATAATTTAAACATCAATCAAACATTGAATACGAGAAACCACTTTGTTAATCGCTATAGAAATCAAAAGTGATTTGTAAAGGAACAGGCGTGCTCGACGGATAAGTAAAGGAATGTTCAAACGTATGGTACGCGCAATCTAACATAATAACATAACCAGCACATTACCACAGCCATTACTGTCCCACTGCCGGGCACGGGCCTCTTTTCAGTACGAGAAGGCTAAGGCCTTAGTCCACCACGCTGGCCTAGTGCGGGTTGGCGGACTACAAAAAAATGACTACTAAATGTCCCAAAAATATTTATATTTATTTATTTATTTACACACCATTGAGAAGTGTATGGAGCACTCTCAGGTGTGCAGGTTTCCTCACGATGTTTTCCTTCACCGTTAAAGCAAGTGTTAATCGAATATAAATCCGCACATGAATTCGAAAAGTCAGAGGTGCGGGCCTGGATCGAATCGCGCAATAATAATATACACGCTGAAATTTGAATCGCTTATTTCCCGAATAGGGGTCATTGTACTCATAATTATAAACAACTTTTACTATGGGACCAACACTGAAATCACGAAAAAAAAAACAGGTGGTCCCTACATTTTATTGATTTAAGTGAACACAAATGTAGGGACCAACTGATTTTTTTTTCGCGATTTCAGGGTTGGTCCCATAGTAAAAGTTGTTCATAATGATGAGTACAATGACCCCTTTTCGGGATTTAAGCGACTCAAATTTCAGCATGTATAACGTGCAATCTAACCGGGCTTGAGTTTGACCGCCACCTCACCTGATATTAAGGGATGGTGCGGTCGACGATGGTTCACGTTTGCCCAGCAAACGTGAGAGGATGACAGTGAAATATTTCGACCCATCTTCTCAAATAGTTACGCAATTTTCTAATAATAAATTAACAAGACAATTTGTTGTATCCATAGACCGTATCGATGGTTAATGGTGGAACATTATTTTTTAGTTTTTAGTACAAGATTACATGTTTGTTTATTAGTTACATACATTGTTCTTAATTTAAACACACGTAACGGCGAAAAAAAAAGTTAGATTAACATACTTATTAGTCTTACAGGCTAAATTGTAATGAATTACCTAATAAAAACCGTGTTCGTTTTAATAAGAAAAAAATGTTCCGGTCACGGTTTACGTAAAAATCTCATAAGCAATTTGCGCTAAGTTGTTATTTTTTTAAAAATTTTGAAGTGTTTTTGAAGTAAAACTTCTTCAGGCATGCTTGACTTGGGGGTAAGCTGGTGAATGCGTTACGAAAAGTGAGGCGAACGGAGGGGGTAGTGCGGGACGCGGGTACGAGGCGCGCGCGACAGCCGGCCACGACACAGCGCCGCCGTGTCGGCAGAGCACACACACGCGCCGCCATTCCTTTGTTCTCATTGAAATGGTATTGAGGGAGATATAAGTTAGTGAAGTTTTACTTCAGTCGTGTGCTCTAAACTTAAATGATTAACCTCGCTCTAAAGCACACTCGTTTTAAAAAAAAAATACTTTCTTGTTTCACCCTAACGGCTTTCAAATTTGAGTTCAGTGAAGTATTTATGGACTTTTTATATTCAAAACTATATTTGATAAAATAAAACTGAGGTACAGTTAACAGTGTAAGTCAAAGAATGTTTTGATATTTTAAAATAAATTATCGCAAGAGTTGATGATTTGTCCCTATTTATAATAATAACACTATTCTATTGACATGTAGTGACATCTATCGCGCTACATGCAAACTATGACTGGCGTAGTAGATGACGTCAGAAATCCTGAATCGCGCTATCAAAGTTGATGCGCAGTTAGTACATAAATATACGAACGCCCTACATCAACCGTTGGACCACGGGCCGCCAGGCCAAAGAACCCAGTCTGCAGCCTGGTGGGTGGATCATCCCTTTGTGTTGGAGTAATATAGTACCTTGTTCCGTCACAGGTACATAATTCATTTCAGGACATAGGCATTTCCCAAATTGCGCCACAAACAAGTCTTTGGACTACAACAATTGACATCATTAGAAAACTATTTTATGATGTAATGATAATAATGGTAAATCAGTACGTTATTAGTCAAAGAGCTCTGCGTAGAATTAATTAGGCAAACAATTTGGTAATTGAATGCGAAATTTATGTTTGAACAACACACGTTTTTAGAAATGTGATAAATGACATAATTATGACTTAGCAACGAAAATATACGCATTTAATTATTTACTTATAGAGCAGACTTAGACCTCATGAATAATATTTTCAATTATCCACGCCCGGTCGGTTGGGATACGGAGTGTGGGGTATGAGAGGGGTCGCATTGTCCGACATTACTAGGATAGTTGCAGTCCGTGTAACACAAAGCGTGTCGAAAAATTGTCTCCGCGATGGCCGCTCTATACACGTAGTAATAATAGCACAATGGGTATTATAATAATAAATAATAAATTTATTTATTCATATAAAGCCTTTTACATACGAGCGAGAGATTTGAATTTTATGTATTCAATGAGTTTGGTGTTCACAAACACTAATCCTCTGATTAAACAACATAATATATTATCATAATTATTTTATTATTTAAATTAACGCTAGTGGGGCGAAATCTACGTTATTAAAAGTACAAGCTACAAGCGTTTGCAATCTGAAGACTCTAAAACGTCCTTAATAGGACGTTTTGATATTAGTCCGCCTCACAGAAATCAGTTCGCCTCAAGCAAGGCGCCCAGTGTGACCGGTGACAAAAAAAAAAAAAAATGCCGTTGTGTCAGTTGTGTGTGTATAGAAATTGTACCAATTATGACGCGAAATAAATTTAAAGGTAACTAACATACTTACTTTGTGTTAGTTTAAGTGTATGTTTGCTGTTGCTACGTACGGAACATTTTTTTAGTTTATTTCGTTTGTATTGTCATATCTGTACATTCAAATGTCATTATATATGAATTATCGTTTCGTACTCATATTACACAGGTATGCAAAAAAGCTTTTAGAAATCTTGGTTTTGTAATACGCGAAACAAGGGATTTTAATAACATGGCGGCGGTGAAGTCGCTATATAACGCATTGGTAAGAAGTAGTTTGGAAACTAGTGCTATCATCTGGAATCCTCATGAGACTAAATACTGTCTCATGGTAGAGAAAATGCAAAACAAATTTACTCGATACCTGTATTTGAAACAATACGGAGTCTACCCGTTCTATCCACTTATGTATCCAACTCTTTTTGTAATAGGAATGGTTGGTTACTATAAGTTGGAGGTGAGGCGAAACTTCGCTTTAGCTAAGTATGCATTTCTTGTGTTCCGTGGTAAGCTAAATAACCCACAAATACTGGGATCATTGGGGCTACTCGTTCCTAACACTAGGTTGCGACAGGGGACAAGGGAGATGTTGTTTGAGGTCCCGGTAGCCCGTACAAACATTTTAAAATTTGCACCGGTCGTTCGAGCAATAGCAATACTTAATGCTATCTCGCAACGGCTTGATATTTTTATTTGCTCTTTGGCGGAATTCGAGAGGGTGACACTTAGTTATTTGTCTTCTGTGTAACTACATTGTCGAATTGGGTAAAAACCTGTAATGACTATATGTATGTTGTGAAATAAATAAATAAAAATATACACCTGTATTTTGTATAAACATAAAAATTTAAGGGTAGTCTCTGCACAGCATTCTGAACAAATTTTACATTGGGATCAATTCTGAAATCGCGAAAAAACAATTGCTGTTCCGTACATGTTGTTGATTTATGTGAACACAAATGTAGACAACACAGCTGAGGATATATTTCAAGATTTCAAGGATAGTCCCATGGCAAAAGTTGTGCTTTTATTATGGAAAAAACCACAGAAATAGGTAGAATGGTTGTAATCACAATTTTACTTGCGATTCATGCGTGGCAACTTTCCAAACAAACTACGCATTTTTGCGGGTTTTTGTTAGAGTATTTATAGAAACAAATAATAAGGCGTGCTGAGAGAGAAAGGCTTTGAAATATCCTGCACTAATAACTATGGTGCATGGTGCTGCCACGCGCGCCCTGTCCACATGGCCATTCTATATATTTCTGTGGGACCAACCTTGAGAATGATGAGCAGATAAAACCCTTAAATTTTAAATCTCATATATAAAAATCTCGTGTCACGTTGTTTGTGGTCGCACTCCTCCGAAACGGCTCGACCGATTTTTATGAAAATTTTGATGTATATTTGATAGGTATGAGAATAGGTCGTAAAGTATATTTTATACAGCTACGTGATTAGGGTGTATCCAGTTTTTTTTTTTTTTTTTTTTTAAATAATTTATATATCTGTATAGTCGGGATAAAATGGATGTGTATAAATTAGTTCTTCTTTTGACTTCTCACAGATAGCGTTGTCATAAAAGGGCCGAACAATGTCCCTAAAGAAGTACTTAAAATAATTTTGCTTTACCAACAGTAGGTAGTTAGTTCGCCGTGGAGCGATAAGACCGCCAGTTGTACAGTCAACAAATCGGAATCATGACCCACGATAAGCTTAATATCCTACAGACATTCTAATACAATTAGGTTGAATTTGGCTTAAACAGATATTTCCCTGGCAACAGACTTGTTATCAATTTTGTTAACTATTGACAGTGACAGCTAGTTTACCAGTAAAATTATTGTTCTAAATTTTATTCTTGATATCCAAATATTGTTATTTATTTATCATTGATTGCGTGAAACAGAGGATATTATAAATTAAATGTATGTTCCACATATTTGGCCGTTAAGTTATGAGTATTGTTTGACACCTTTTCATACTTGACATTTTATTAGTTGTCATTTTTATTTTTATTTTATTAATGTTCTGTAATCGAAAAAGTTAGTATAGGGTTCTTAAAAAATATAGCTGTTTGTAGGAAACCATGTGAAATGACAGCAAATTCGAAATTCAAAACATAATTCCTGCTTTATCAAAAACATAATTTCCAATACAATTATAAATCTATTGCATTGATAACAAAGCTCAAAACGGCACAGACCTCTGACCCGTTTTAATGCAGTTTCCGTAATATTCAAAATGTCCTAAGTGCAGCATAGAAGAAAACCTTACTGTTTTGACGATTTCAAACGAATTATCAGCTGCGTGGGTCATGATTCCGATTTGTTGACTGTACACTAGCGCATAAGTAGTTATTTAAGAAATTAATATAATCTTGTTGTGCAATAAAGAGGATTTGTATTGTATTGTATTGTAGTTAAGTATTACAGGTACAATAGTCAAGGTAGTCGTTAAATGTAAGTAGTGAGAATTTTCTTGCACTACGCCCAGAGACCATTACTCATTGTTTGAGTCAGTACCTACTATTAAATTTTTTATTAAGAAATTTTCCTTTGTCTGTCTTAATAGTCGTGAATTGTGTGCTTAAATAATCGTAGCTTCGGTTCAAGTTAGGGATGATTTATGCCACACCGTGACGGGTACGAGGCGAGCGCGAGCCGTGCTCCGTACAAGGCCTGGCCATGTCTCTTCAAGAACATTTTGTATGAAGCAGACTTCTTCTTCTATCGTGTCGACATGAGCTACATAATTATAATACCTCATGTCGTGGTGAAAAGATTAGCCAAACAGCAGGTTGGTAGTGAAGCTGACTACCCATGGTACGACGGACGATCAATTAAATATCGTCACTCGTCACTCGTGGAGGATCTTTTAAGGCATCCCAATGTCAAGCAGACGAAAAGCAGTTCATATTACACCGTGACGGGACCAAGTGGCACGTGACTCG
This sequence comes from Asteroscopus sphinx, assembly GCA_949699075.1. Classification (NCBI taxonomy): domain Eukaryota; kingdom Metazoa; phylum Arthropoda; class Insecta; order Lepidoptera; family Noctuidae; genus Asteroscopus; species Asteroscopus sphinx. Next base: position 3,910,840 of record OX453006.1, read on the forward strand.
GATGCCGCTTGGCATGAACTACTTTTCGTTTGTTCATTTAAAATTGGACCTCGTCTGGGCCTCGCACGGGGCACGGTTAACACCCGCCTCGTACCCATCACGGTGTAGTATAAAATAAATCATCCTTAATTTGTTTGTTGGGCTGAAGTGCTTCATTTGGTGTGGAGAATCATAAACAAAAATCACATAATTTGCCTAAGTGACATAATAACCAGTTTAGTACGTACCTAATCACTTGTGGATGAACGAGGTACAGTCTAACGGCCAAAATTAATATTCAATCCATCCACGATTTGCCCTACTAGAGATAGCAGTTTGGCCGTAACAAAGCAATTAGTATCCAGAGTCGCCAGATATAGATCAAGATTTCTTAGGAAATTATTATAGAACTTATAATACTTATAAGTAATATATCCATTGTCTAGTACCCATAGTACAAGCTCTGCTTACTTTGGGACTAGATGGTGCTGTGTAAAAATGTCCCATAAATATATACTATATTATTTACTATTTACGCAGTAAGGGTTCCGTACCACCCATAGCCCTCATACCCCATAGAAACTGATTTAATTTACGATAGTTCATCAAAAGACATCACCGAATCGTCATTTTCTTCTTTTTAGGGTTCCGTACCCGAAGGGTGCCAAACGGGACCCTATTACTCTCGCTACGCTGTCCGTCCACCCGTCCGTCCGTCCGTCCGTCCGTCTGTCTGTCTGTCACAGGGCTGTATCTTTGTGACGGTAATAGATAACTAGTTGAAATTTTCACAGAATATGTGTTGCTATGAGGGGTATTACGACAAATACTAAAAACAAATAAAAGTCTAAAACCAAAGGGAGTCCCCATACAAGAAACGTAAGAAAGACATGCAAAAATACAGATTTCGTACACTGTGCGTTGAAGTCTTTTGATAAACTCTCGTAAATTAAATCAGTTTTATGGGGTATCAGGTCGTTGAGAGGTACGGAACCCTTAATGCGCGAGTCCGACTCGCACTTGGCCGGTTTTTTAAGATAGAGCAAGAACAAAAACGCTGAAAAAAATGCATGTTTTTCGAGATTTCTGTATGGGGACTTTTCATTTTTGTGAGTGGGGCGCGTCAATTAGAATAAGATGAAAAAAAGTATCTTACCAATATCCTTTGGAATAATTTATGAACAAAAATAATTCCTTGATAAATCAAATTATTACTATAAAAATTAGTTTCGGTGTCTGAGGTTATGAGTTATTTAAATAAAAAGTTGTATAAGATCCATTATTATTATAATCATGGCTACCATTACATATCACACGAAACCCAACTATCAAATCGAGGCCAAATCTTCTCAGTTTGCCATTACGTTCCGTTTTAGTAAGCTTTAATTATTTGAATGTCACTGACACGCACTAGCACGTGATTATCGGCTGTTGCAATGTTTAAGACATAGGTATAAATAGAAATTTAAAGAAAATCTGTGAGAGAATGAATGATCTATTATAGGTACCCCATTTTTAGGGTTCCGTAGTCCCACAAGGAACCCTTATAGTTTCGTCATGTCCGTTCGTCTGTCCGTCTGTCCTAATCCTTTACAGGTTAATAACTTCTACAGTTATAGACATAAGTAAATGAAATTTTGTGGAAAAATGGTTTAGATATAGATCTCAATTTTAAAAGAATAAAAAAATCTTGATAACGTATTTTAGGGGTGGCGCCCATACATGTGAATTGGGGATGAAAATATTTTTTTCGCTGCACCCCTTCGTGTGGGGTATCATTGAATAGGTCTACTAAAATGAAGGTAATGTTTCATACCCAACTTTTTTATCAGGTATACCATCTGAAAAATACAGCCTGCCAAAGTGGCTTGCAATGTGCCCCCCCCCCCTGCCATTTCTAAGCTATGCAACGTAGAAACTTATAATTTTCCACATTGATAGACCTTTATAAAAACTCTCTTTTAAAATTTTTCGATTATAATGTGATTATAAATTTTTGAGTTATAGTGAGAAAACTGCAAAATACTTAAGACGTCCTAGTTCATAGGTCATTGACCTTAGAGAAAAATGATTTTTGCAAATAATGCTCCTTTAGTTACTACCTATTTAAAAAAATCACAAAAAGAAACTTTGTGTTATATTGATATGACATATTTCTTAAATTTAGCTTCTTAAATTCAGCGCTAGGTGGCGCTGTTTGCATAAACTAAAATAGTAATGATTAATAAATATTCCATTTGATTCGTTTGTAATTAGGAACCCTATAATACTGAGCATGGCCCGACATGCTCTTGCCCGTTTTTTTTTTGTTTCTTTTTTTCGTTTTCCCTTGGAAGTCCTCATGGATATCCTCCTTCTGGTGAAGGCGGAGGGGTATTTCGGACTACTACCGACTAAACCCACACGATGGCTATCCTCTGCACAAAGTAGAGGGCTCCTATTATGATTTTGCGACGGTGGCATAAAGCATCACTGCGCCGTTTGTTGCACGTGCGACATAACGAGGCGCGTCCTATTAATTTTCTTCTCGAGAAATACGAGCAGCAAGACGCAGTCACTGTCTGATTAAGCGAACGGTCGGCCTTCTAGGCGATCCATATTGGATTCCGCCATGTAGGTACCACTCATTATGTGTGGTGCCTGACGTAAAGAATTGCACCACCCTATATCTTCTCATGGGTGTCGTAAAAGGTGACTAAGGGATTTACCAGAGTAAGGGCAGCAGCTTTCTCTGAGTATTTAACCAACCAACTGCGATCGCCAACCTGCCTACCAAGCGTGCTGATTATGGCATATCCACCCTTTTTGGGGGAGGCCTGTGTCCAGCAGTGGACGTCTTTTGGCTGAAATGTTGATGATGATGACCCTCTTGGTCTGATCTCTCACATTGGACCTGACCGGCATGAATGGTTCTACCGGCATGGCTCCAAGGCTCGGATTTGATCCTTCAGAGAAACTCCGAGCATAGCTTTTTCTACAGCACGCTGAGCTACTTTAAGTTTGTGGACCAACCGCACAGTGAGTGTCCACGTCACGGCTCCGTAAGTCATGACAGGCAGGACGCACTGATAGAAGACCATAGTCTTAAGGCTCTGTGGAATTTATTTTTGATAAACGGCAGACGGCACTCGTGAACGGGTGCCGTCTGTCGGGACAGGTCAGCTTCTACATACTATGGAAACTCTTTTTACGTTTATTTCTAAATAATCACTTTTAAACTCTTGTTTATTTCTGACATTAACCCACTTGTTACTACCGACCTTTATAACGCCACGAATCGAGCGTTAGATCTGCCCGATATTTATGAGTGTTTATTGTTACATAAACAAAGATTGTTTTACTTTAATTTAACGAGGATTGATCACTTAACAATAAACTAGTGTGTTTGTCACTATATTTTTAGTGATTTGAAGCTTAGAAGTGTTTTAACATAAACGGTATAATTTCTTTGAAACATGATTTCGAAAAGGTAGGTTTTTTTGTATTTCTGTTAGGTTTCCTAAATTTTGATTTATAATGTTGTAAAGTATTCTTATCACAGCTTACATATAAGATATAACTGATTCAAATATCATGGTTTTTCATAACGATATACGCCTGTTATTATTTGTGGCGTTATAACACCCGGTAGTAAAATTGGCGTACAGTGACCAATAAAATTATGGTTTCACGCTAGTTGCAAATAAGTAAATGGCTCAATGACATCATCGATATTTTACATTATCCAGATTCGTACGTCGATTTTCCGAGGAAAATCACAATATTTCCACCAGAAAATGCAAATACTAAAGTGACTGACGAGGATTCTGGCGATGAAAATGTTGTATCACTGCAAAATCTCCTAGATATGATATGTTAATTTGTATCATATCAACCCATTTTATTGATTTTCAGGTTCCCAACTAATAAGTTCAGCAGAGATTGTCTTTGACGATTCTTCAGACAATGAAGAATCTGAAGATGATTTGTCTTCGTCTGCATTGCACAAAAAGGCACATTGAATTATTGTCGATGGGGAACAACAGACACCATCTACATCTATACCTATAGCAGTTCCATTCGTGGTAAATTTCATTTCATTTTCATTTTCATTTATTTATTCATTAACAATTTCACTTGTGTCTGAATATTTCAGCAGGTACACGATGTCAAAAATTATAATAATAACGTAAAAAATTTGATACAATATTACTACACATCATAAAATACAATAGGTACATAATCAAAAATACATGATTTCTTATTTAATTAAACGTCAATAAAAAGTGGTATTTGTCATTGTTTTGCCATTGCCTAGATATGCCTTTATATAATGCCTGGCAGTAACATAAAAATGGCGGTGGGGATTATGACCACTTATCCTATCGTCGAAATGTTGCGAGGATTGTTGGAGACATTTAGAATACAGGAAAAACGTGGATCCAGCTGCATACCTAGAAGCCATCACGAGGTTTCTCGTTATGATTGTACTGATCACTTAATTTAGTACCTATGAGGATTCACAAAGCCATTGCACGATTCAAAAATATTTTTTTTTCCGTCGTAAATCCACACTCTTGTAAAAGTAACACTGCCTGTGTCTGTTTGTTACCTCATCAGGACTAAACCACTGAACCGATCGTAATGACATTTGACAAAGTGGTAGCCTGGGACCAAGAGAAGGAAATAGGCAATACTTCTCATCCTGAAAACCAAAGGGTTCCTGCGGAGTAAGCGATAAATGATATCCAGGCGGGCGTAGCCGCGGGTGACCTTTAGAGTTTCGTATACATTTACATCCAAAATTATGTTCTTATGCGTATCATGCATGTGATTAGCGAATTATTACTTTGAATATCCAATTAAAACTACTATAAGTACATCTATTTCTGTTTTATTCAATACTAAATCGCATGCAAGCAAACTTTTTAATAGCAGCCTATCTTACTACCGGGCGTTATAACGCCACCCATTTTCCAGATTTTCCAGATTTTCCAGAGAATCAGGATTTTTTTAAATATTTTTTTCAGAACACTACCTTATCATAAAGTAATATACTAAAAATTCAGAACGTTCTGCGTGAGAAAAAAGTTTCAGTAATATCTGGGTTAACCTACATTATACTCACATTATTTGAATAAATTTGATGTAATAAACAATAACCTATTTTAAAAAGAGTTTATCCATGGAGTTTGTTACCGGTTCTTCTCCATAGGACCCACAATTTGGAACCGTGCAACTAGAGCCTGACTTTATTTGAAATAAAAAAACATTGAAATTGAAATTAATACTAATTCGATCATTATTCAGTAGCGTCACTAGTGGATACGAGAAAGAACAACTGATTTATGAATGCATGCGGCTTTACCCGCGTATAATTTGGTTTATCATAGAGAGGCGCTATCTTGCATCCCTCAGAAACTGTTTATTTTCCCGGGATAAAAAAATCTTATGTGTAAATCTATGTGTGTGCCAAGGTAACATCCAAATTCATTCAACCTGATCGTAGGTCAGGAGCAAAACAGGTTGTCAGTTACGAATGTTTTTAAGCTATTGCATAGCTTCTATCGCGGGCCTTGAGCGTGGAGACCGAATCCAGAAATTCCGTAACGAAAATAACCTAACACCCCCCACTCCGACCGGCACAGCGGTGATACTTTTTAGTTTTGCCATATATCGATGAATAGCAGAACTTTTAATGACTTTTTGAAATATCACGCTTGTCTCTTTAGTTCTGCAAATCGCCTCTAGGTAGCATTGGTTGTATCGGCGATACTGCGCATGCGTAATCCCCCTCTTCGCCCCGCAATCTGGTGACTCAGGGCTGCTTAGAGTTTCGGCGTTAGGGCACCTCCTCTTTGTATTTACATAAAAAATGCTATGCAATAGCTTTACCGCGGCAGTCTCCGAGTGCCACACGTCTTTTTTTAATTATTATTTTACCTGTTATGTTTATGGAAAACAAATCTTAACCTAGGCCATTTCATGACAATAACTAATTGAATCGTGCGTAGGTAGCCTTGAACTCAAGAGTTATTAAATATTTTTATTCAAAAACAAATTATTTAAAAAAATAATGCAAATCTAAAATTCCTTTAATGAATTTAATTTCTATAGTGTACAGTGAATTACAAAGAATTAAAAAAAAATGTTTTAACATAAAGTCAGAAAACTACTGAGTCTCTCCCACACCATTTATCATTTTCTTTATTGTATACAAATCGTTTTTAAAAGACTTAAAGACAAAGATAGCTAAAAAGATAATGATTGCTCATAAAAAAAACAAGTATGGAAACAATTAACATAATTTCTTGTTGCTGCGAAATTATGTTGCCTATAACAAAAACTTTGCTTTGATACAAAAAAATTACGAATAAGAATAATTACCAGTATTATAAAAAAATACATACCTTAGAACATTTAATAATTTTTAAATAGATAATAAATTAGGCATGGTATGAGTTTTTAGTAGGTACCTTTTTTGTTTTCGGGTGGTAATCCTCATTGATATTCTCCTTCTGGGAAAGACGGAGGGGTATGTTGGACTCCCACTTCTTACGGTGGCCATCCTTAGTCCAAAACAGAGGATATCCGGGAACTCCAAAACACCACGCGAGCCAGTGCGAATTTTTAGTACAGTCGACAGCATGACAGTGGTAACACTTCAGTTCGAAAAACGCCCTTACTGCTTACGAAATAAAGATGCTGCTAATGTCAAAGTGTTACCACCGACGTGCTGTCGACTGTACCTAGAGCAGAAAAATAATAAATAAAATTCTCAAGGATAGTCTTCCTCCAGACCTCGGACACTCAATTCAATATAAATGCTAGCACCACCTACATACACAAGATTACGTCTGTATACGAGCGCACACGCACGTATAGGTTAGGGATGCTCGCCGCTCGTAATGCCGACTGGGTTCCAAGCACTTCTCAGTAGTTTTCAGAGATGGCGTGCTTGTATAGCGACAGGCAATTGACATCCATTGCAGTATTGCAGTCCAATTGCCGTTAAAGAATACTTTTTAAAACTTTTTTTTTTCTACTGAAATAATTTCCGTCAGACTGCGGGTGCGTGCGGGGCGCGGCCGAGGAATCTTAAATTGGCGGGGGGCGGTGAGTGGCCGTTCTGTACATTAGTACTATTAGATATACTGTGATTTGAGTAAAATCAATAATCATAATATAAGAGGCCCTTCACACTAGTGTTTCTCCAGTGTTAACGTTCGCTAAGCGTATGCGCAAACGCCGCGAAAACGCGACGCACGCAACGCACACTTTGCGTTGTTACGCTAGCGATTTTTTTTTTTTTGCCGTGGGGAAATCCTCATGGACGCACTCCGCCCGGGGTAGGCGGAGCCAGTGACGGACTCTTACCGACTAAAACCACCACGGTGTTCCTTCAACTACCTTAGCCGGGGGCGTGGGAACCCGTGAGTATTCACACAACCACCCCCGACAGGTCCTGGCCCGCCACAAGCAGGCGAGCCCCTTCTCCCCGTGCGGCCTAACGTCGGCCGCACCCTCCTAGGTGGCGCACACGGAACACTGCACGCCACTTCACCTCATGGGCCTTTACCAGCCGCGCCAACTACGCCAGCTGTGCCAGCTACGCCAGCTGCTGGTCGGGCAGCAGACTACCCCGAGTCTGCTGCTCGCAGGCCCTACCTCCCGTAATTTTTTATAGAGGTTTTCTTCCTCGCGGTCCGGGCGGTGAAGCCAAGACCCTCGGTCCCAAGAGGCGCGAGAACACTACTCAGCGGGCACTCCTGGGGTTACGAGATCGACGGGGGCAGGGAAAGACAGTCCCCCCGCTGCCTGCCCAGTGGCAGAGTGAGTGCACACCGGGCCCGCCCCTGCTCCTCCACTGTGCCCTCTGCTGATATCAGAAGGACACGTGGAGCAACTCCCTACTGGCCCAGAACGGGCCCCTCCCGTGCCAGAATATTCGCCACAGGCAATAAAATCCCCCGAAGGTTAATCCCTCGGCAGGATTTTATTGCCCGTGCCCAGGATGCACCGGCCAAACAACTGCCTATCCCTCCAGACGTGTGCAGAAGGACAAGCAGCCGTCAGGCACACGTGGAGGTTTTCTGGCCAGCACCCCGTTGTTACGCTAGCTAGCTTCACGCAGACATCTCACGATTGCGATATTGTATATTATTTTGACGACCTCTGTGGTCTAGTGGTTCGAGTGTCAGACTGCTGATCACGAGGTCGTGGGTTCGATTCCCACAGGACACAAATATTTGTGTGATAAACATGAGTGTTTGTGTTCGTCTGGTTGTTTCTTATGTATTACAAGTATGTATTTACAAAAAAAATAATATAAGTATTATATCCATTGTCTAGTCCCCATACCACAAGCTCTGCTTAGTTTGGGACTAGATGGTGCTGTAAAAATGTCCCGAAGAATTTATTTATTTATTTATTGTTTTAGTATTGTCGTTAGCAAGCAGTGGGCTTACTCCTAAAAATGATTCAAATTTGGTTTTGTCTTTGATTCTAAATCGATTTCGATTTGGTCCCGATCCGGAGCTTTACTCCCAACTAGTTCGAGCTCTGTATAAAAGTGTCAACGCCTACATTGCCTAATATACACAAGCGCACGATCGTGCGGTGGCACGATGTGAAACTAACTATGAACGAAACATTCATTGTGATCAAGAAATTCATACTCCCCACTGGTCGTCACAACCGTGGTTCGATCCATCGGATCGAAAAGAAATGTCAAAATACACGATGGCAAAATACGCACTTTTTTGGGATCGAGTGAAATTGTGAGATTTATTGCGATATTTCTCATTAAGATGGTTTACCTTGCGATGTTTTACAATGTTCTTAAAATAAACCATATGAACATAATATAGGTATTATGTAAGAAGAAATATTTCAAGGATGAGTAGGTACATAATATTGTCTCATCAAAGGTATGCAAATAAAATAAAATATAATTAAAACAAATGGCAGTATCCAAAATTCTGCCAGAAAACATTTTTTAAACTAATGGCTCCCCCGTTTAGTAGTATTTTATCGCCGCATCCAATTATTGTTTTTTACGCCGTTCTTTTTCGACAATCCTTCTAAAGGCAGAGGATAGATGTCGTCACTTACGTATTTAAGGTATTATATTGATTTGATCAATATGAATACTTATAAACAAACATAATCCAACTCAATCATAATAACTAGAGCCTGACGTATCAAAAGTGCCTGTAATTAGGTTTATTTGAAATAAAAAACATTTTATTTTTATTTTGATTTTGAATCATTATAAAACATTTTTTTAAATTTTAGTTTGCCATGTGTAAATGGTTCATTGGCAATAGGAAAATATGGGAGAAAGAGTAATGATGCATATTGATTTCACTTTTATGATCATTAAAAGTAATCTAACAATTGACTTTTCTGAAAGTCGAACGAATGTCGATCTTGGTTCTCTATTCGATTTGGTTCGGGAGTAAGAATTAACTTTGAATTACTGCTCGATTTGGTTCAGAACTCGAATCAGTCGGGAGTAAGGCCCCAGCTTATAAGTCAGACAGTCGTTAGTTCGTTTTCCTGCCATATGTCGCCACCTCTCGCGGTTTCGAAATTTGTTACCTGTTGGATGTTTGATGCCATGACGTTCTAGTTATTATTGTCTTTGATTATTGTGTTGACAGCTGATCGAGTGCCAGTATTATCGAATTATCTTGTAGGTAATATCTTCGCTGTTTTAGCTTGAGTTGAGTTCTTCGATACTCCAAATTCGACACAGTTTAATAATAAGATAATTCGCGAGTTACCGCTTCTGTTTTCAGTGCAGTGTTGTGCGTGAACTTTTCGTCATAGGAAACAAGTGAAACTAATGCTATTTCTTATCCCCAAGAATGATAATTTAGAGCTTTGTTGTTGACATTTTTTTTACCTACAAAATATAATATGAAAATGATGATGATCCTGTTTTATTTCCCTTAATCTAATCTTAAAAAGTACCTACCTATAACTACAGTATATAGAGCTACGATGACCTACAAATATCGCTATAGCTAGCTAACTGATGCACGCGATGGTAGCAATAAAACGCAGGGCGGCAATTTAGTGTAACTAAGCTCTCGAGTCACTGTCGCATCTTTAGCTAGCTACTAATATAGCAATCTGTGTGTCGCGACGGGGGCGCGGCGCTGGCGTCTGCGCTGCGCATAATTATGTTTATCAAATGCCTACGCTGGCGAAACACTAGTGTGTAGGGGCTTTAAATTGAATGAATTGAATTGAATTTAAGTGCCCGTCTATGAAGTCAACTGCCTCGTTGTTCTAGTGGTCGCAAGCGCGACTGATGAGCGTGGGGTCCTGGGTTCGATTCCCGGGTCGGGCAAAGTGTTATTGGGTTTTTTCAATAGGACATTCTCAGTAGCAGCGCGGAGTCTGGATTTGTGCCCGGTCAATGGCAATAGGCTCGCCCCCTATTACATGGGACTATAACTTAACTGGCGAAATGTGTCTGTACTATTACACCTCTGCCTACCCTTTCGGGGAAATACAGGCGTGATGTTATGTTATGTTATGAAGTCAAACAACTTTTTTTTTAAGTTTGTCCTCCGCGCTTAAATGCACAACTAATGCATAATTATGATTATGACATATATAGTTCAATGTAAACATTTCGAAATCAGAATCTTTACATGAATTATATGTAATTAGTTTTGCATAAATTGTTAATAAAATAAACTATTAATTTTCTATTATTATTTATCTGATCTTCAATATTGCAACGAAAATAATATTGTCGATTCAAAAATACCACCATTAAATTTGCGGACCTTGCTTCTAATTTTTTCGAGCCACTTTTCGTACTAAGTGTAAAAAATGATAAAATTAAAAAAAGCATACCTACGTACATACATACATATTATCACGTTTCCCATTGGGGTAGGCAGGGACTATGGATTTCCACCTGCTACGATCCTGACACACCTCTTTCGCTTCATTGAGAACTCTTAACCTGGCAATTTTTTTTATTTTTTTATTCCTTCATACCTACGTGAGATTTAAAAAAAAAAAATTAAATATTAACGAAACGAACGAACCTGCTTAAATTATTATTTTCAAGATAATGATTACATTTTATTTTTCTGAGAGTGTAGAATTTACAAATTTAAAAAATAAAGTAACATCAGTAGTCAATAATTCGGTACTTTGATTAGATTACTTCTGTAATTTGGCATTTTCTAGGACTTTTTTGTAATACGAGAATTATTACTCGGATAGACAAACAGATGAACGATAAATTGATGTAATATGGGTTCCTTTTTTGAAATACGGAGCCCTAAACCCTTTTATACTAAATAGTGTTGTAAAACCTAAACTAAACAACACGCAACATAATATTATTATTTCGATAGACACAGCATTATTTTTTATGAGGAAAAATTGCACATTTTCTTCGTAAACTTACAATGTCTGATATTAAAACATTTACAAACTCAAACGTGATAGTCTTAAACTTGCAAAATTACAATAAAATATAATTAGGTATTTGATATCCATTGAAAACCATGAATTTTAACATTGCCACATTCCTGTGGCAATGTTAAAATTCATTCATTTGTCTCGTAATACATTTTCGAAGAAGACATTATTTCAAAATTTAATACAAGTACACCTACATTTTAATGCACTTTATTGTTTCGCTGATTTTGACATTTTTAATTTAAACAGAAATATTATTTGTTATCTGATTTTGTGATAAAATTCGATTCTATAAAAGAAAAATTCTTTGTTTTGCAAATTGAGTTAACGTGTGTATCTGTGTGTCTCTTTGTGGCATCATACCTCCCAAACGAATAAACCGAATTTGATTTAGTTTTTTTTGTTTGAACGGTGACTTGATCGAGTGGGTGAGGAGCTCGGACTTGGTAAAATCTGTTCAGCCGTTTGAAGATTATCAGCTCTTTTGTAGTTGATGAAGGGATGAGAGCAACTTCCACAGGTCTGATCGATTCGACATTTGCTAACATGTTATTTCAATTATATTGTAAGAACTTGGTCAGCTTAACCTGATGCTGCAGCATCACCTAGAATCTGCAGGATACCCAACTCCTCACCGACTTACAGCAAAGTTATCCTGTTTGGGCTCATTAGAATGGTTTCAATAAATAGGTTATACAAGTTTTTGATCTGTAAAAGTGCCATATTTCTAGAGCAAATGATAAATAATGTGGTTAGTCATCTAAAAATACTTAAAGAATTCTACGATTATTTAATACCCAAATTTTCATTTAGAAACATAGCGAAGGTTTGAGAATAAACCCCGAACGACTTTGAAAATAAGTCATCGGTGGCATTGTCAAAGGGTGGAAATACCTGCAATTTTTTTTGGTGGTTTTGAACGCATCGATTTTGTCACACGGAGGGAATATGTTTGTTTAGAATAGGTATTTGTATGTTTTTTTTTTTTGGGATGATATTTTTTTTGGTATTGATATTTTTTTGATTCGTGTTCAGTATCAGTGGTATAGTCACCTCCTTGAATATGGCATGAATACAGATCAACACGTTGTAGATAGATGGTGCAGCAGGAAAGAGAGATGAGGATAAATAATTGGTAAGGGATTCTAAGCTACTTTCACTCGTCCAATTTTAACGACAACTTTAGCATTTTCGACAGAAAATCCATGAACTCTACCATACTTTTAAACACAATATTATCATAAGACATTTACGTCTCACCAATAAAAATATCTATAAAATCTATTCTTAATCTTTAAACGTATTAAACACGCAATTTACAAACAATAATTGTCATTGACATTTTCGAAATGCATTTTTCTTCTAATAATACTGCATCAGTCGTTTACATCCATAAAATCTATTTTTAATCTTTTAACTTATCAAACACGCAATTAAAAAACATAATTGTCATTGACATTTTTGAAATGCATTTTTCTTCTAAAAATATTGAATCAGTCGTTTATATCTGTTACGCTGTTGACGACCTCTGTGGTCTAGTGGTTCGAGTGTGGGACTGATTATCACGAGGTCGTGGGTTCGATTCCCACAGGACACAAATATTTGTGTAATGAACATAAATGTTTGTGTTGGTCTGGGTGTTTCTTATGTATTATAAGTATGTATTTACAAAAAAAATGTATCAAATATTATATCCATTGTATTGTACCCATAGTACAAGTTCTGCTTAGTTTGGGATTAGATGGTGATGTGTAAAATGTCCCAACAATATTTATTTTGTTTGTCTATAAAATCTATTTTTAATCTTTTAACGTATTAAACACGCAATTTAAAAACATAATTGTCATTGACATTTTCGAATTGCATTTTTCATCTAAACATATTGAATCAGTCATAATAAAACAGCCTTGAAGTATTTCGTAACTGCAATGACGTCCGTTAATTACTATCGTTATTGATAACAAGAACATTGTGTAATTTTCGGAAAGGAATGTTGAATGTAAGTTTGTATTGTGTGTTGTTGTTTGTAAGAGAAAGTTTCAAGTTTGGCTACGAAAATGCTGCCCTTTTTTACATGGGGAAATCCTCACCGATACCAGCGAGGAAAATGAAGGGTTCAGGCACGCGTCCACCTGTTAGAACGTACGCATCGGATGGATCGCATTGTATTCAGAAATGCTGATGACGTCATCGGCGTCCGAATGCCAATATTATCAATTCGATTGCTCATAGAAATTTTTCGGCAATCCGTACGCTTCGAATAGGTGGACGCACTACTCTATACGGATTCGTACATCAACTATAAACCTCATAGACGCCTCATAACAGGCAACCAATGTCTGTAACAAATCTATAAAATTTTAATAATGTAGGTCGCCACTATTCACTACTTAAAATCTTCAAATCAATTTCGACCACATATACAACGAGTATCGACCAACTGCCTCGTTGGTCTAGTGGTTGCAAGCGCGACTGCTGAGCGTGGGGTCCTGGGTTCGATTCCTGGGTCGGGCAAAGTGTTATTGGGTTTTTTCATTAGGAAATTCTCAGTAGCAGCCCGGAGTCTGGATTTGTGCCCGGTCAATGGCAATAGGCTCGCCCCCTATTACATGGGACTATAACATAACTGGCGAAATGTGGGTGTACTATACACCTCTGCCTACCCCTTCGGGGAAATACAGGCGTGATGTTATGTTATGTTATACAACGTGTTGATCTGTATTCGTGCCATATTTAACAACAAATAATTAACAACATTTTTATTTAACAAGGTGACTATAATACCACTGATACTGAACACGAATCAACAAAAAAATCAATACCAAACAATTTTTTTTTTTTAAATACCTACCTGTAAACAAACAAATTCCCTCTACGATTCGTGAGAAACCATGAAAAAATATTGCAGGTATTTCCACCCTGTGACAACTGACAATGCCACCGATAACTTATTTTCACAGTCGTTCGGGATTTGTTCTCAAACCCTCGCTATGTTTCTTAGTGAAAATTTGGGTTTTAAATAATCGTAGAATCTTTTAAGTATTTTTACATGAATACCTAAGCACATTATTTATTATTCGCTCCAGAAATATGGCACGGTTACATATCAACAACTTGTATGAGCCGTTAATTTTCCTCTTATTTTCTGAAGTTGTTTGTTTTTTTATCGAACACTTTCGGTAACAGTTTCGGTAAAAGCCCCTTTTACTCATCATCATCGTTTCAGCCGAAAGACGTCTACTGCTGGAAGTAGCCCTGGATATGCCATAATTACCACGCTTGGCAGGCGGCTTGGCGATCTCAGTTGGTTGGTTAAATACTCAGAGAACGCTGCAAACACTCTGGTCACCCTTAGTCGCCTTTTACAACACCCATGAGAAGAGACAGGGTGGTGCAATTATTTATGTCTGGCTCCACACGGATTCACGGCTTTTACTGTAAGGAGTTTATACGCAGGCTTTAAATTTGCATTTCAATATCCTTATCTCATTGACATAAACGAGTATCTACCAACATAATAATCATTAAAGCTCTAATGTCAATAAGCGCATGAGTCGTATAACAAGCAAGTCAGTGCTATCTCAAGGTTATTGAAGTATTTTCGCAATATCCTAATTTATTTTTAATGTTAAATTTGGTATGAATGTTAGTTTCCGATCGCTCTTTGACTGAGTAGTGCGTTTTACCTCAGCTTCTTAATTTTAGTAATTAATTATTATTGTACTTTTTGGAGTGTAGTGTAAGATTTTCTTTCTTGGATTTAATTTGGTAGAATAAGGTGTGTAACGAGTTGTTGTACGTGTTTTTTTTTTTGTTTTTTTAATCTTGGCATAAATACTCAATACCAATTCATAATTAATTTTACTCCCACTTGCTTGGAATTTGGATCATTATTTAAAAAAAAAAACATCAATCGGCTCTTTTCCGTACGTAACGAAATAACACGCCAGCAATTTCCAACACGACAATAACAGAAATTGCTGTTCAGTTTTGATTAGCTTTGATTCGATTTGATTTAAGAAAAACTGTTTCACACAAATTATTTTATTCTTACAAATAAAATCAAATAATTTATTTGCCACAGGATATCGTGTACAAAGATATTACAATTACCATCATATCTTGCCTTTTTATAGGCATGCGAAAATTATATTAAAACAATAAAATTATAATTATACACATTACCTATAATTGAATATTAAAAATATTTAAATAATATTTTTGAATTTGTTTTTACTTTTTTTTAAGTTTATTTTATTTTTCTATTTTTAGTGGCATATTGTTAAATAGAAAGACAAGCGATTGCTGCAATCCCCGATGATTTGCTGTCATCTATTGAAGATTTCCCTTCTTTATCGCCGAAGGTCTTCATCAGATCTTCACCAAATGATACTTTCTGTATGCAAATGCTTGATTTGTTGATGAAAATAGCAAAATCGCTATATGTATGCCTATAATATTTGAAGAGTTCCCACAATTCTACATGGATCCCATCAGAACTAGATTTTGATAACAATGGGACCGATCTAGAAGTATATCCTATCAAATAAAATAATAAAAATCCAAATCGGTTGATATACGATGGAGTTCCGAGGTAAAAAAAATACAATCGAACTGAGAACCTCCTCCTTTTTTGAAGTCGTTTAAAAATAATGTATCAATCGGCTCTTTTCCGTACGCAACTAAATAACACGCCAGCAATTTCCAACACGACAATAACAGAAATTGCTGGTCGATTTTTTTATTATGCTATCGTGGTTTTTGAGTACACACTTAGTTAAATTAGGTGTTTTTAGGTAAAAGTATTTATTATTTCAAAGGCTGAATGTGCATTTGTTTTGCGCGGATATGACGCACATCTTACCACACTTCTTGGTTCTGTACCTGTATTTGTTCTGTGTTTTTGCATTTTTTGGCAAATTTGTGCGTCACTTTTGAAGCAAATAAATATTTTTTCTTTCTTTCTTTTTCATTTTTTTTTTCCAAAGTTTGAAAATAGAACAAGAAACGCGCGCGGATGAATTAGCGCGAATGAAAATTAGATAATGTTGAATTAAAATGTGTATTGTTTCCTCGTAAATTAGAGAAAAGTACTATACAAGTCTCGGCCAAATTATTTGGTAATAGTGCTAATATGTATGCTATGGGTAACCTTATGCAATAAATAAATAAAAGGACTCGGCTAGCGCCGCGTTCGTCTAAAATCAACTCGGAAGTCCGTCAATTACTTTATTTCAGGCCTTGACAGTAATGTACAGTCGACTGCATGACAGTGGTAACACTTCAATTCGAAAACCGCCCTTACTGCTTACGAAATAAACATGCTGCTAATGTCAAAGTGTTACCACCGACGTGCGGTCGACCGTACTATTGATATACTATACAAATAAAATCAAAATCATTTAATAAATGTAGGCTAAAGCCAATCAACATTTATTTTTTGTTTTATTTTATTTAAAATAAAATAAAACATTTATTTTATTAAACGTCAACAAATAAAGACAGCCCTCAAAAATGCTCGCTCTTCATCACTTCCTGGGAAGAAGAAGCGGCGCGCCAAACTCCCTATCTTTATTTATAAATAATATTTTAAAATATATGCCTTTTTTTGTATTTATAGTTGATTCTTTTTTTACAGGTCAAAACACAACCATGTCGTTCATGGATTCCTACCGAAAATTCATGGAACGGAACAGCGGTAAGTATCTTTTTTAAATTTTTCAAAATATGAACTTATTTTAACGAATAGGTTTTTTTTATTCTTAACGGGCTTGCGTTTGACCGCCATCTCACCTGATGTTAAGCGATGGTGCGGTCGACGATGGTTCACGCTTGCCCAGCAAAAACCTACTCACTCGAGTCTTGAAGACCACCAGGTAATACTTCTCGGGAAACACTGAAGGCAAGGAATTCCACTCTTTGGCTGTACGCATGATAAAGCTATTAGCAAAACGGTTCATGCGTAAGGGTGGAATATCTACCATATAACGGTGGCGCATTGCCGTGCGTCTGGTCGTCCGATGTTGGAAAGGGCTTTGGGGAGTTAAATAGTGCAAATCCAACGCACACTTGCCGAAATGCATTCGAATGCATGAATAGGTCAACGTTTTTTAACCTCAATAAAAAAAACATTACTGCGCCTTTTAAATACGTGCTATGGTTATTCTCAGGGTTTTTGGGTAAAGATTAAGAACGTAGCTCATCTAAATATAATATATCTATTTTTTTTAGGGTGACTGACTATAATATATTGACTATGACCTTTTACTATGATTAGTTGCTGTTATCCTCAAACGCGATCGGAGTTGTGCCGCCAGGCAGCATACAGCACCCAAGGGGTTATAAATAAAAAGTATCGCAAGATCAAGCCTGTTTTATAATATATATATAGATTTGTTCGCTTCATCGCGACCACATCTTGTCAAAGCTGTCGACATTGTGGTCAAGAGGAGATCTATATCTCATAAAAAATGTACGGTTTCAAAACGTAGGACCTATGGTGAAGAGCCGGCAAGAAATTCCATGGATACTCTTTCAAAATAATATGATTCAATTTGCTATTATTCATCATTCATCATTTCAGCCGAAAGACGTCCACTGCTGGACATAGGCCTCCCCAAGCAGTTTGGGGGGATATGCCATAATCGCCACGCTTGGCAGGCGGGTTGGCGATCGCAGTTAGTTGGTTAAATACTCAGAGAACGCTACTGCCCATCCTCTGGTGAATCCCTTAGTTGCCTTTTACGACACCCATGAGAAGAAATAGGGTGGTGCAATTCTTTACGTCCCGCACCATACGGAACGCTATTGTTCATCAAGTAACAAGTAAAACTAATCTTTTACAAAACTCATGTTATTTATAATAACAATAATATATCATGATATTTATGAAATAATGCGATACCATTTTTACTGACGTACTTCTACATTTTGATTAAATCGAATTTGTTATAGATGTTGAAATAAAATTGCTATACCGCGAATTTAATTGGCATTCTCATTTTTGCAATTTGTTATAGGGAATTAGTTATTTTAATTTTGCTATCACCAATCTACTAATGTTAATCAATATCTGAAATGTTTTGGTTGTTTTTGGATGCATGTTTTTACGTAGGCAATATAGCCGTGTAAGAACACCTTTTTAGGGTTCCGTAGTCCTACAAGGAACCCTTATAGTTTCGTCATCTCCGTCCGTCTGTCCGTCTGTCCGTCTGTCCTAATCCTTTACAGCTTAATAACGTCTGCAGTTGTAGACATAAGTAAAAATAGTTTTGCTAAAAAATAGTCTAGATATATAATAATAAAACAAAGTTTAACCGGATTAAATCGCGTATATTATTTAAATTGGTTTCCCTGACGTTTCGAAAGCTTTGCAGCATTTCGTGGTCGCAGGTAGACTAAGATGACAAGCGTCGTTACAAATATTTCTAAAAAAATATTTTAATCTACCGTACAATATTATTAATTAAAATCGTTTCGATGCACGCAGTAATCACTCACAATATCATTATCTTTTACAGTGTTGCGTGCTGTTTGGGACTTGATTATTTTTAGGACTGGGTTCCAAACAGGTGGAAGCTGCCAACCATCTTCTCTATTAAAATTAGGATGTTTTTTAATTTCAATAGCCTCACGGAGCATTCTAGGTACATATCGGTTTTCCTTCGCCAGAACTTGTGGTTTTGTTTTTCGCTGCACCCCCTCGTGTGGGGTATCATTGAATAGGTCTACTAAAGTGGAGGTAATGTTTCATACATCACTCTTTTATCAGGTGTGTACCATCTGCGAATGATAGCCTGCCAAAGTGGCTTGCAATGTGTCCTCCCCCAAACTATGCAACGTAGAAACTTATAGTCTTCCACATTGATAGACCTTTGTAAAAACTCTCTTTTAAAATTATTTCGAGTATAATGTGATTATAAATTTTTGAGTTATAGTGAGAAAACTGAAAAATACTTAAGACGTCCTAGTTCAAAGGTCATTGACCTTAGAGAAAAATGTTCTAAGCAAATCATGCTCCTTTATTTACTATCTATTTAAAAAAAATCACAAAAAGTATTTTTGTGTTATATTGATATGACACACTTCTTCAATTTAGCTTCTTAAATTTTGCGCTAGGTGGGGCTGTATGCAAAAGCTAATATTGCAATGATTAATATTTGATTTGATTCGTTTGTAATTAGACCTACTTAAGGAACCCTATAATACTGAGCATGGCCCGACATACTCTTGGCCGGTTTTATTTAATTTGTCTAGTAATGACGTATCTAAAGTGTTCCACAACTCTAAATTTATTCTTTACGCAGATTATAAAATAAAAATAAACTAACAAGACGACTGTCTAGAGCTGCAAAATATATTATTGGACTCTGTGATTATTTTACTAAAATTATTCGTTTCTTAACGTAAAAAAGTGCACTATCATAATATTTTCCAGAAAGAAAAACCCAATAATATATAATTACAAAATTAACAATGATGATGTAACAAGAGTGTCCGAGATAAGGGATCTTGGGGTCCAACTAGGCAGTAAGCTAAACTTTGATTCCCATATTACCACTATAACTAATAAAGCGTTTCGTATGTTCGGATTCGTACTGGTAGGGATTTCAAATATCAGTCAACTTTTTTAATCTTATATATCTCGTGGGGTCAATTCGTGAATACGGTTCAGCAGCGTTCGAATAACGTATGCACAGTGCAGACTTTGATCGAACACCTACGCCGGAGAAACGCTAGAGTGAAGAAGCTCTTAGATGGTTTAATATGGTTTGGTATTAGGACACTAAACGTAGATTACAAACGTGTAATACAAGTTTTTCTTTAAACCATCACCGAGAGGCCCAGTGCATGCCCAAAGTGGCAATGCCATAGCGTATTTACTTTGTATTATGTCGTAGAATAAACGGAAAAATCTAATCTTCGCGAAAATTCTTGGATAATTTCAAAGAACCAGGTAACTGGAATCTAAAAAAGATTTTCGTAACCGTACGAGCTATTATCGAGTAAGACGATTGGAAACGTGAAAGTTGAGTGGCTATTAATCTAAGAGTCGATTTAAAACATCTTTATTCTGGATTGGTCAGAACATAGCTCTTCATAAAGGTCTGTAGTATAGAGTATAGACCTGCAAAAGTAAAGAAGTTACAAGGCAATAAATAAATAATGTTTTTCGGACATTTTTACACAGCACCATCTAGTCCCAAACTAAGCAGAGCTTGTACTATGGGTACTAGACACTGGATATACTTACATCCTTTTTTTTTTGTAAATACATACTTATAATACATAAGAAACAACTAGACCAACACAAACACTAATGTTCATCACACAAATATTTGTGTGCTGTGGGAATCGAACCCACGACATCGTGATCAGCAGTCCGACACTCGAACCACTAAAACATAAAGGTCAAGGCAATAGAGGTATTAATTAAATAATTTCTGGGATTATTTGATTGTGTAGCTTATTTAATGATTCTGGGTATTTAATTTCGACACAAATGTATTTTTGTTATGAAGTAAATAACTTAAAGAATTATGACTTAGGTAGAATTTTTAGAAATTCCACCCCTAAGGGGTTGAAAGTTTGTATGAAAATCCGTCATGAAGTCAGATAGTATAGTCCGTTATATATACAGGGTGTCAGGGAATCGCATCCGAAAACGAAGATAGGTGACAGTGCTGGTGATTACTGATACGAAACCACAAAAAAAAATGCGATTTTTTTTTTTTTTTTTTTTTTCATTTTTCATTATGTATGAGTTTTATTTAACTGCCCAAAGCTGGTTATGTATGAAATATGCAAAAAAATATATATGACAAAATCTAAAAACAGAATCGCATAATTTTTTCTTCGTTTTCGGAAGCGTTCCCCTTACACCCAGTATAAATATATATTTTTTTTGTTACATACTGTATCTATTGCCTTGCTTTCCCACACGAATTACTAAATAGCACGTAAATTAATTAATTATAGTACGAAACAATCTAGGGCGGCTGTGAAGTTAGCGCTGCGTAGTGCCCCGCATCACGATTGCCACCCGAGTACAAAACAATTTCCTACTGCGCAGGTATACGCCACGTGTTCAGACTTCAGAGCCGGCATAAATATTGGCGCGTGCGTACTTTACGAGTGTGACTTTCGTAATTCGGAATCCGTGGCCTTGACCGCGAACACAAAAGGCGGACAATACTTCTGTGTCAATAGTTCATCAAACATTATCTAACAATGTTTGCATTTTGATTAGTACATTACACAATACGTGGACCGACGACCTAAAGAATGTGGCTGGGGGGGACTGGATGCGGAAGGCAGAGGACCGAGCGTTGTGGCGCAACTTGGGAGAGGCCTATGTCCAGCAGTGGACTACGTTAGGCTGAGTTGATATTACACAATACAGATATAAAGTAATGTACAGTCAGAAATCTTTCCGATGAACCACCGCTAAGGCTAAAATCGCTTGAGTCAGTGTTTGACGGTAGCCATAGGTACGTGTAATGTAGCAAGATTCGTTCAAGGGACTTTGTCGACAAAATGTATCACCGGGAAAGATCACAACTTTACATTTGATCTTTAGTGTGATCTGATTACACGTGCAAAAAATTTACGACAGAGGGCAGGGACGGACTAGTTATCTGTAGCAAAACAAATTATTATCATTGTTATCACTGTTTTTTTTAAAATTAATCCTACATTTTTAGGGTTCTGTACCCAAAGGGTGCTAACGGGACCCTAAAGCCTACGCATTCCCGTCTGGCCATCTGTATATTATATAATTTTAGCCGTATTATGATTTTTTTACAAACTATACAACATCTTCATCCTCTGCGCCTTTTTCACAATTATATTGGGGTCGGCTTCCAGTCTACCCAGATGCGGCTGAACATCAGTATTTTACACGGAGTGACTACCATCAGACCCCCGCAACCCAGTTACTGGGTAATACTGATATTCAGAGGTTAGATCAGTTGTCACACTTTCAAACTTCCGACTACCCGTAACTACTGCCATCGGTGTACGTATGACAACCGGGACCGACAGCTTAACGTGCTCTCCGAGCACAAAATATCTAATGGTTGCTCCGAGGCACCGAGGGGTCTCGATATGTAACAAAACGGTCACCCATCCACAGACTAACCATGGCAAGTGCAGCTTAACCTTGCGGTTTGTACAATCCGCGCAGTCGTTGAATCGTTACAAGCCCCCCAAACAAAATATACAACGTGTTATTTAAATTACTGAAAACCTTTTAAGGGGTCATTGTACTCATCAGTATTAATAACTTTTACCATGCGGCCGATCTAGAAATCGCAAAAAAAACAGCTGTTGCCTACATCTTGTCGAGTTATGCTAACATACTCGCACCTAAATAAATGTATAGAGCAGCAGATTTTTGTCGCGATTTCAGATTAGTAAAAATTGCTCATAATGATAAGTACAACGAGCCCTTAACAGGTTTTCAATTATTTCAATTACATGGTGTATGTCAATATGGGGTCTATCATAGAAATTCAAATAATAATGTAATAGAAATGTTATCTACTGTATTTTACTACGGGAACGCATGTCGCCGGTTTTCTGCTACCAACATATAAATAAGCAATCACGCCCACCATGTTTCTAGCATTCAAAGCAATAGTACATTACTGTCGAGGCCTGAAATGAAGCAATTTACGGCCGAGTAATATTGTAAGTACAAGACGAAGCCGAGTACTTCCCAAGTGATTTTGAAAGGACGAGGCGTAAGCCGAGTCCTTTTTAATTAAACGAGGCCGTTAATTGCTATTTCGGCCAAGACTTGTATAGAACATTTCTCTCATTAGCGAGGAAACACAACACAAATTAATTCAACAATATCTCATTTTCATTCACACCAATTCCCACGCGCGCGGATCTTGTTATATTTTCAAAGTTTTGAAAAAAAATATGCGCATTCAGCCTATATAATGATAAATATTTTGTACCTAAAAACACCTAATTTATGTAAGTGTGTACTTAAAAACCTCGGTAGCATAATTTAAAAAATAAAAAGTGTCCAGCAATTTCTATTATTGTCCTGTTGGATATTACCGGCCTGTTATTTCGTTGCGTACGGAAAAGAGCCGATTGTTGTATTCTTTTTTTTGAATAATGAACCAATTTCCGAGCATGTGGGAGAGAAATAAATTAAGTCTTACAAAAATCCGCTGCTAGATATGCTGCAAAATACAATTTTAGTGACTCTGCGTCCAAAACAGCACTGATGATCAAGCAAACGGATCGCGCACTGGTGTCCTAAAATACACCTGTACGTGGCGACATTTTCACGCGTCTTTGCCACTTCTATTACCTTTATTTAGATTTCTAGTGTCTGTTATGATCATAGCAAAGGCTAAACATAATTAAAATGTTTAAAACCTCAGTGGTGGTGGTATGCGCTTCATGCACTAGGTCACAAACGCATCGAATTTCTCAGTCACTGCATCAAAAGTTTCGTTTATTTAAATTAAATCTAAAGACTTTGTTTGTTTATCCTTTAATAACGCTGAAACGGCTTAACGGATTTGGATGAAATTTGGCACACAGATAGACCATATCTTGAATTAATATAATAATACAGTCTTCTTTTTATCCCAGCAAGATAAACAGTTCCCGAGGGATGCGTGATTACGTATTTCTGTGATAAGCCGATTCATCCGCAGGCGAAGCCGCGGGCATAGGCTAAAAAACATAACATAACACCCCCCCTACACACATTTCCCCTATTACATGGGATTATAACATAACTGGCGAAATGTGGGTGTACTATACACCTCTGCCTACCCCTTCGGGGAAATACAGGCATGATGTTATGTTGGGCTTAGGCTAGTACATTATAAATATATGTATATTTAATAAGAATATAATTAAGTAGTTATACATTTAAATACCTGAAAAAGGTGTTTGAACGACCACTGTTGTATGTTCAGATTACCATGAGATTACCATAAAGTTACGTGGGACACTCAGAAAGTTTTGCGAAACTAAAAAAAATTGTTCTATACGTACATATATTTTTATCAAATCTTTTCAAAGTACTTTCCACCAGCCTCTATACAAAGATTCATGCGCCTAAACCAGTTTTCAAAACACTTTTTCCAGTCCGCCGCAGACACCTCGTTTACAGCCTGCTCGAACGCAGCCAGCGCATCTTCCGGCGACGAAAATTGTATCCCTTTGAGCTGATTTTTTATTTTTGGGAATAAAAAGAAGTCACACGGTGCTAGATCAGGGCTGTAAGGAGGGTGACCCAGGAGTTTGACTGGCGTGCTGTCCAGGAAGTCCCTCGTTTTGAGTGCGGTGTGCGCAGGTGCATTGTCGTGGTGGAGCAGTAGCCCGCGGAGCCCTGTGTTTGGTCGCTTGTTGCTTATAACAGAGAAAACTTCTGGCAAACATTTGGTAGTATACCATTCGGAATTAATGCTTCTTTGATCCCGTAAGGGAATTGATACCAAGTGGCCAGTCAAATTAAAAAAGCTAGCGATCAAAATCTTACCCCCGCTTCTAGATCGCTTCACTTTGGTAGGCGTTGGCTCATTTTGAAACACCCAAACAGTCGACTGGCGCTTGGTTTCTGGGTCGTATTGATAAATCCAGGACTCATCACCTGTAACGATGTCGTAAACACGCCGAGACGAGCCTGCTTCAAATTTGTTAAGCATATCACGGCACCATTCCACCCGGGCCTGCTTCTGAGCATCGGTGAGGTTGTGCGGCACCCAGCGTGATACTATCCTCCTCACGCGAAGATGGCTGTGTAGAATCTCGTGAACGCTTCCCGATCCAATCTTCAATATGTGTTGAATCTCCTGATATGTAATTCGCCTATTGTCTTGGATTAAATTTTTCACTGCTAGCACGTTTTCTTCGGTAACAGCCGTCAAAGGGCGACCGCTTCTTTCGTCATCCCCCAAAGTTGGTCGACCGCGCTTGAATTCGTTATACCAACGATACACGGTTGCCTTGGAAGGGCCTTCATCCATGAATGCCATTTGAAGTATATCGTACGATTCATCCGGTTTCAGGCGACACTTGAAATCGTATAAAATCATAGCTCTAAAATGTTCCCGGCGCAGATCCATATTTCAGTGAGACACAATACTTTGAATTAACTCGCAAAAAATGTGGAGGGAAATTTTGAAATTGGAACTTACTTATTTTTACTTATAAATAATCATATTTTCGAAAAACATTATAACTGGTCAGTCTCCCATATATAAAAACTTTTTTTCGCAATACTTTCTGAGGGGCCTGGTATATATTTGTTTTGGGCCTAATTTAATTCGAGTAGACAATGACGTAAGTCGATAAACAAATTGAAAAAAAAAAAAATCGGACATTTTTACACAGCACCATCTAGTTATAATACATAAGAAACACCCAGACCAACACAAACACTTATGTTCATCCTAGAAATATTTGTGTCCTGCAGGAATCGAACCCACGACCTCGTGATTTGCAGTCCGACACTCAAACTACTAGACCACAGACGTCGTCAATTTATTGATTGCTTAATTTATTGTTAGCAAATAAGAAATAATAGAAAAGTAATTTTTAAAACAATGTTATTATTTTTAACTAGCACATGCCTTTGGCTTCGCCCCCGTGGATGTCGCTAATCGCGCATACTTCGGGAACTATTCATCTTCCCGAGATAAAAAGTAACCTATATTATGTCAATCCGAGTTATGTTCTAACTGTATGCCAAATTTCATCCAAATCCGAATAGCATTTACAGCGTGATTGAGTAACAAACATCCAAATGTCTTCACAAAGTTTCACATTTATAATATTAGTAGGATAAGTAATTTATACAACATGTTAATCTGTATTTGTGCCATATTTACGGAGGTGACTTTACCACTGATACTGAACATGAATCAAGAAAAAAATCACTATTCGTAAACAAACAAATTCTCCCCGTGTGACACGCGCGACACGAAAACGATGCGTATGAAACCACCAAAAAAATGGGCAGAATTTTCCGCACTTTGATAATGCCGCCGCCGCCGCGCCGGTGACTTATTTTCGGAGTCGTTCGGGATTTATTCTCAAACTCTCGCTATGTTTCTCAGTGAAAATTTGGTTATTAAATAACCGTAGAATTGGTTTAGTATTTTGAGATGACCAAGCATATTATTTTGAAGACAAAGGTCTTCAACCAGTGCGTCCTGCCAGTCATGACTTACGGTGCCGAGACGTGGACACTGACAGTTGGGCTAGTCCACAAATTCAAAGTCGCTCAGCGAGCTTTGGAGCGAGCTATGCTTGGAGTTTCTTTGAAGGATAAAATCCGTAACGAGATTATCCGGAGAAGAACCGGAGTGACCGACATAGCTTGTAGGATCAGTAAGCTGAAGTGGCAGTGGGCTGGCCATGTCTGTCGAAGGACCGATGGCCGTTGGAGCAGACGAGTCCTTGAGTGGAGACCGCGAATCGGCAAACGCAGCGTAGGGCGCCCCCCTGCCAGGTGGACCGACGACCTGAAGAACGTGGCTGGGGGGGACTGGATGCGGAAGGCAGAGGACCGAGCGTTGTGGCGCAACTTGGGAGAGGCCTATGTCCAGCAGTGGACTGCGATAGGCTGAGTTGATTGATTGAAGCATATTATTTATCATTTGCTCTAGAAATATGGCACGGTTACAGATCAACAACTTGTAGGTACTTATAGTAGGATTTATACAAGCTGTTAACTCTTGAGTTTATTTCGAATTAAAAAAAATATTTTGAATTAAAAAAAAACCTAATTTTGTCGATGACAGTAAAAGTCATTACAGCCGAAAGACGTCCACTACTGGACACAGGCCTCTCCCAATGAAGGGGAGGATATGCCATAATCGCCACGCTTGGCAGGCGGGTTGGCGATCGCAGTTGGTTGGTTAAATACTCAGAGAACGCTGCTGCCCATCCTATGGTGAATCCCTTAGTCGCCTTTTACGACACCCATGAGAAGAGATAAGGGTGGTGCTATTCTTTAAGTCCGGCACCACACGGCAGTAAAAGTAACAGTCGGTAAAAAAATGTTAACTACAATTTAATATGAACCTAGAATCATTGTTAATACCCGCAGCAACATGGAAAAACTAAAAGAAACAACTAGGTATTTGTAGGTCTTAATTAGCTGTGATTGTCCAGAAGGTTAATACCTAATCATAATAAAAATTTATTAAAATGTAATTCCAATCCTATTTTATTCTTGTAAATATCAATCCCTTGACATTATGACGTTGCTTTTTACATTTTGGACATTGAGACAAGTAGATCTTAAAGAACTATAATTTGAACATTTTGAACTACGGGGATTGGCCTTCAGATTGAGACTTAAAACCTGTTAACCCTGTTAAATGACGCAGTTCCAGACACAATCAAAATTGCTTTGTGTCTCGTGTTGATCTACATTCTGGTAGTCTAAAGGTTAACTTTTACTACCTATATGATGCGGACGATGACCGCGTCGTCATTTCAACACATACTTCCACTACATGCAGTTATTAATTAATACGTATACTTATTTATATTTTGGGCCATAGTATTCTGTAATACAATATTTCGGGTAGTGGGGCGTTTCACACCACGCTTGGTTCGCACCGCGGTGTGAATCGCCCAAGTACTCTTTTTGAATGGGCTGTTTCGGACCGCGGTGTGAATCGACCAAGACCTTTTTTATAATGGGCTGATTCGGACCGCGGTGTGAAACACCCCAGTACTCTTTTACCATTGGCTGTTTCGGACCACAGTATCAGAAGTTTTAAAAATATAGTATGTTTCGAATGTTTACTGTACAGACGGGTAGAAAAACGGTTAGTGAAACATATTATAATCTGTTCTAATAAAATACATATTATGTAATTCAAAAGATTATACTAAACCTCTTAAGGGTCATTGTCCTCATCATTATGAATTACTTTTACTATGGACCTACATCTGAAATCGCGAAAAAATTATTAGCAGATTCCTACATTTATCTTCACACAAATTGACAAAATGTTAGGATTAGCTGATTTTTTTAGCGATGTCATGGTTGATCCCTTTGTAAAAGTTGTTCATAATGGTGTGTATAACCTCTTAAGAGTTTTAGTATAAACTAAGAATAAGGATTAGGAATAATATTATTGTTTTTCTACATAATCACATTTATATTACTATTAATTAGTTGAAACAGTTTTAGATTATTATATATCTAAATTTAATACTTTATAAATGTTGTGATGTTTCCCCAATAAACTAACAAAAATATTTATTTATTTGTATGTAATTAGTTAATAATAAGATAATATTGATAATAAGATAATTTGACGACCTCTGTGGTCTAGTGGTTCGAGTGTCGGACTGCTGATCACGAGGTCGTGGGTTCGATTCCCACAGGACACAAATATTTGTGTGATGAACATAAGTGTTTGTGTTGGTCTGGGTGTTTCTTATGTATTATAAATATGTATTTACAAAAAAAAAAGTATATAAGTATTATATCCATTGTCTAGTACCCATATCACAAGCTCTGCTTAGTTTGGGACTAGATGGTGCTGTGTAAAAATGTCCCGAAGACATTTTTTTTTTTTTTTTTTTAATATAAATATATGTAATATATTATATTATATTTATTATGTTGATATTGAATAATACAAATCAAAATAACATATTATGTGTAATTTTTTTTTTTTTTACTGATATTTATAATAAAGCAGATACAAAATGGTACACAATACTTAAGTAGCAGACTAATAATTATAATATAATTAATAATAATATTAGTAGCAACAGGCACGTTTATGGAATTGAATTGGATAGAAGTGACCATAGTTTCACAGTTAAAACTAATGACTCCTTATCAGGGGGTAGGTGTGTGTTCAATAATAGTCAACAAGACTCTCAAACAACCAACCATGAGAGCAGTTTTTTTAGGTCAAATATTAGTAACTTATTACATAAGATCGATAATATTACAAAATAAAAGGACAAGTCATGTCGGGTTATACGATCCGTCTTGTTCAACAACACGTAGTAAAGTGTGCGTTTGCACTACCCGCTCCAACGGCCGATTATCAATATGGCTGACGTTGGTGGGGTGTCATAGCGCAGTGTTGCCATTTTATTCCAACGATTCCTAACAATATAATAATAGGCATAAAATGTAGAGTTTGAAAGTACAAAGTTTTAAATTTTTTTGATTTATGTAATTTTTATTGTACACTGATCATTAAATAATACTGTTTAACATATGTCATTTATCTGTGATTTTTAATCACAAAACAGCAAAAAATTTAACTGTTTATTTAACCTGTGATTATCAAAATAATTATAAGGAAAATTTTACTTAATTGGTAACGAATAATTACTAGTTAAAAGTAATAATGTGTTATATACACGCAACCTCTGATTTTTAACAATTAGTTATAAGTATAAATTATATGATCAAGAACACAAATTGTGATTTTTAATTATTAGTGATATGTGAGTAAATTAAAATTTCCACTAATTAATAGTAATATAAATATGAATTCAGACAAGAATATGAAGCAAAACATAATATAAATAAGTAGGTACACAATAATAAATTAATAAAAAATTATATACATAATAACATTAACTTTTTCAAGAAGTTTAGTTTTGTATAATAATCTATAATCTTTTAAAGTATTTCATTAGAACAGTTTAATATTTTTCAGTAACCATTTTTTTCTCGTCTGTACAAAAACCAGAAATACATTAGATTGTTTTAACTTTTGATAGTGGTCCAAAACGGCCAATGGTAAAAGAGTACTGGGGTGTTTCACACCGCGGTCCGAATCAGCCCATTATAAAAAAGGTCTTGGTCGATTCACACCGCGGTCCGAAACAGCCCATTCAAAAAGAGTACTTGGGCGATTCACACCGCGGTGCGAACCGAGCGTGGTGTGAAACGCCCCACTACCCTTCTAGCCCAAATACATACTTTTGTAGTAACAACACAGAAATAGATAGATAGAATGGAAAAGTGGGCAGGGCACGCGTGCCAACAATCTGCACCAGAGTGCAGGGCATTTTATAACCTTTCTCAGTATAACTTATGACTTGTTTCCGTAAGTACTGTAACAAAAACCTGCAAAAATGCCTTATTGCGCTGTTTCTAACTGCAGAAACAAAGCTGTAAAGTAAATTTGATTAAAGTTAATTTAAAAAATTTAATGACGTCAACATGAGAGGCGTAGTTTGTTCGAAAGTTGCCACGCATGAATCGAAAGTTAAATTGTGATTACAATTATTCTATCTATCTTTTTCTGTGAGTAACAACTTACAACCTAGATAGAATATAATTAGGGCTTTTTCAACCCCATTTTCTGTCCAGTTCATTCTTGTCCATCCTAAGGTTGCCTGGAAGAAATCGCTGATCGCGATAAGGCCGCCATTTGTACAATAGTTTAAATGCATATTCAATGTAATGTCTTTTATGGTGTACAATAAAGCATATATAAATAAATAAATAAATAGGGCTTGTTTCACCTCCTCCTGATAAGTTCTGGTTAACACCTAGTCACTAAAGTATACCTACTGAAGCCTCGACAATTTTTTTTAACTGAAAAGTCTCTTGTAATTGTAATTTCACCGGAACTCGTACCCTTCGCACCGAAACACAGCAATGCAAGCATCACTGTTTGACGGCAGAAGTAGGTGCGGTTGTAAGACTTCCCCAGGTGAGCTCCTTCAAGGAGCTCTACTACTACTGCTAAAACTGAGCGGCTTCTTTGATCGATTCTATTCGATTAATTTGAATAACAATCGAATTTTATGTATGATACTGATCTTTCTGCTTACAGCCACAAGGTATCAAATAAGTTGATTACGTCAAGTTACACAATAGTTATACATTTAAATCCAAAAGATAAATTGTTTTAATAGTTTTGTTGTCCGCATGTTTATAATCATTACGTGAGAAAATTTGTCAAGTACATTCGTAGTGGTAGGTCTAGGCATACCTATGTCATTGTTCTGGACCAGCCTCTTGACTGCGTATATATGCGAACTTGAAAAATCCTTGAGTCGGCTCAGAAAATGGCGCCTTACCAATGAACACCTCACAAGTAGGTAAAGAAATCTGGGTGTTGCTGTTGAGTAGATTTTTATTTATTTTATCCACACTCTTATCGTAAAATTCGAATTATGTGTTAAAAAGTAATATCATAATAAATTTAAAAAAAATTCAATAATATACAGTTTTCCGAACAAAATAAAATTATATTTTTTTTTCCCATGATTTACTTCAGCCCAACCAAGGAGTTTTCAATGCCAGCTAAGCCCAACCAAGGAGTTTTCAATGCCACTTCGGCCCGACCAAGGAGTTTTCAATGTATTTTTTTTTGCGGCCGTACAGTTTGGCATAAAAGAGTTCACAAAATGGGGTATCTACTTGTCATATATTGAAAAATGTTATATTTTAAAATCGCGATTTTGGCAGAACTTTGGGTTGTCTTATTGCTTTTAATTCATTTTAGTGTTTACAGGCACATTTTTTGGATGGTAAAACTCAGATTGACGTAATCTTGACAAAGAGAAAATTAATTACGATTTGTTCCGATTAAAATGTTTTCGCAAGACTATATTTTATTATCACTTGCTTCAACGGTGAAGGAAAACATCGTGAGGAAACCTGCACACCTGAAAGTGCTCCATACAGTTCTCGATGGTGTGTGTAGTCCACTCACCCACACTCGACCGGCGTGGTGAACTAATGCCTCAAACTTGTCATTCGGAGAAGAGGCCTATGCCCAGTAGTAGAATATAATGAGCTGATATATGTGGTATGTTTAAAAATACAGGGTGATATTTTTTTCCTTTTTTACAAAAAATTTAAAAGATCAACTAGTTCCCGATATAATTTTTGTTGAATATCACTCGATAAAAAAAAAACAAAAAAAAAATACTAAATCTGCTTACGACACATCGTACGACTCAATAACATCCTAATAAATGACCATAACAATACGATCGAGTATGCGCGAGCGCATTGCCACGCACACTAATACGATTATTATTGTAATGAACAGTGTTTCCGCGTTATTCAAACGTAATCTACGATTGATCGATCTAGATGAAATAATGTAAAATCTATTTGGCCAGTAGGTAATCATATTCTTATCTGAGGGAGCTCCAAAAAAATTATGTTGGTGTAGGTAGTCTCCTAACCTGCACCAAACAAGGGGATTTCCTAATATCGTAGTAAAATTAACACCAAACGTAGTTAATGCACCTGAATTATAAGAAAACTACTCAGATAGCAATATAGTTTGCTACCGAAGTTCGTTAGATGGCGTGTACACTATTATAAGTATGTAATTCATTTTTAAATTGTAATATTGTCAAAACACTGCTAGATATCAAAGCAGTATAAAGAGATTAGTATACATAAAATTAACCTAGGTTATATTCAATTACAACATAGGCCCCAAAGCTCTATACAAGTTGTTCCATATCCTTTTAAGGATGGATTCTACCGATGAAACTAAATAACTTTTCCTAAGGGTCTCCAGAGCAAAAACATATATACAAAAATCTTAGCGATAACCAAGGTTTTGGCGAATGAAAATATTAACTATTCTATGGTTTAGGTAAGTTTTTTTTTGGTGATATTATTTGATATAATTCTGTATAACTTGTTTCATAAGAAATCGATAGGTGCTTGAACTCTTGCAAGTTTTTATAGGCTAAAGTATTTTTAGATTTCATTCAAATCAAGACTTGCTAGCCGTGATGTTGATCTAGAAAAAAACAAACACTAATTTTATGCAGATTCATCTTTTTATTTATTTTTTATTTATTTCCAATATACATTGTTCTACACGATTAATGATATTGCCGTACACGAAAACCGCTAAGGACTTATCTATTTTCATTGAAAATTCAATATACACGTCTATCAATTTAAATATATCACGGCATCATAATTAATTAAATGTCATAAAAATTAAGGTTGTACCAAAATGAAAACGCAGCGTAATTATAGAAATGTCAAAATAATAATACTTAATCCTTAACTTAATCAAATTCAAATGTCAAAATATTATTAGTGTTGCGGAGATGATGTGAGGACTGTATATAAATGATATTTTACCCAAAATGAAGAAGGAATGGAGGAGGTTCTCAATTCAAAGCGTATTTTAAAAAAAAAAATTATGTATGACTACGCATCTTTTTACAGAGTGGTCAGATTTTGATGATTCTTTTTTTAATGGATAGGGTATATCTCAAAGTTGGTCCCATTTAAATTTCAAAATCAAATTCCACCCCTATGGTTAGGAAAACAGGGGATTAGTGCTTGTTCACCCACTGAATTCTTACATGTTAACCGATTCTGTTGAAACTCATAAATAATGTTCTAGACACTAGGACATAATATAGACCTGGAGTTAGATTTTAACTATAAAAAAAATTGAAATAAAACTTTTTAACAAAAAAATTAACCGACGAAAACAGAAACTGAATAGCGAAAAATAACTAATTATGAGTCGGTGCCAAACAAACAATCAACGAAGATCATTAAATTACTTTAAAGAAATAGTATAGTATAGTATAGTATAACGGGCTGGTTTCCGCAACTCCACGTCCATAAAAAAAAACAAAATAAATAATAAAAAAAAACGTAACATCAAATACAACGTGAAATTTTCAACGATAAACAATAACTTTCCAAAAATTCGTTCTCGCTCGGCCACTTGCAACTTGCACGCACTTTGCTTGTTAAAAGTTTGTGTGTAATTTCAGTGGAGAAGAACTAAAATTGTCCCCATACCAAAATCTGGCAGTGATGTACAACCTGCCTCAGATGTACGACCAATAGCTCTTATGTCCTGTCCATGTAAGATTTTTCATACATTATTGAAGCACAGGTTAGAATGGTTTTTAGAGAACAAAGGATGTTTTTCAATAAACACTGTGGGCTTTAGAAAAGCTCGTTCATGTATGGATAGCCTTGTTCAACTAGTTTCACAAATTCAACTGGGATTTTGTAACAATATGATAACTTTGGGATGTTTTGTAGACATAACGAGTGCATATAACAACGTAGATGTTATGGTGTTGTTAAACACTTTGGATAATCTTGGGGTCGGATCGAATATTTGTTATTATTTATGGGACTTTTTGAGGTCTAGAGAACTCAGTGTAAAGTATTCAGATACTTCCAGCATAACAAGAACAACTGGACGTGGTCTGGCACAAGGAGACCCTTTATCCCCATTATTATTCAACGTGGTTACAATGTATATTTGTCAAGACATTGTTAATGTTTGCATCTCTCAATATGCTGATGACTTTGTGTTGTATGGGTCGTACAAATCAATTGCAGAAGGATGTTTAAATTTACAGCCAGCCTTAGACAGGTTTTGTGTATTAGTTGAGGGTCTTGGTTTGGATGTGTCGGAAAAAAAGACCAAAGTTTGTTTGTTTAAAAAGGGATTTAATAGACAGGATGTAAACATTAATCTCAAGGGTACTCTGGTAGAATTAGTTGATTGTGTTAAGTATTTGGGTATATGGTTTGATAGGTCCCTAAGATGGGGCAAACACATTAACGAGATAACTCATAAGACTTTAAAATTTATGAATGTCCTGAAAGTACTGGCTGGGTCAGGCTGGGGGGTGCATCCTAAACACTTGAGGAGATTGTACATTGCTGTTATAAGAAGTCGGTTAGACTATGGGAGCTTCCTTTATGATTCAAGTGTTAAGAGTCATCTGTACAAACTCGACAAGGTGCAAAACCAATGTATGCGTGTCATTGGGGGGTTTATAAAGAGCACTCCAATCCACGTTATGCAGAACGAGTTATGTTTGCATCCTCTTGATCTTCGTAGACATTATTTAGGAGGTAAGGTCTGGTTAAGAAGTAGCGCTTTGCAAGGCAATGTAAACATAGAATTAATAAATAAATTGTCTGATCAATGTAACAGACCGGGATATTGGTCTCGGAAAAAAACCCCATTATTAACTAAGGTTTGTGAATCATTAAAGTCTCAGCCTGTCCATTCTTCCAAAAATATTGAAATGTTTAGTTTAGAAACTTGGGTCGAAAATATTAATCTAGATAACAGTGTATTTTGCTTCATAGATGGCGTTACAGGGGCTAAACGAAGTTTAGGCGCTACATATCTTAAAGACAAATGCTATGAGTTGATTAGTAATAAATACTCAGATTTTTATAAAATATACACTGACGGCTCTAAAGAGAAGGTTGGCATGGGAGCTGCGGTGTTTGACTCACAATCAGGAACTAAGATTAAATTTTAAATTGAGAGTAATGTTTCAATCATGTATGCGGAGTTAGTTGCTTTGTCTGAGGCGCTTTCTTACATAAGTAGTGTAAATTATAACAAGTTTGTTATCTTGATGGACTCTAGGAGTGCACTTCAACATGTGGCTCGGTGCACCTCGAATTTTCGAGGAGTACCGATAGCTTACACTATATTGGAGACTCTCAGGAAACTTGAAACTTGTAATAAACAAGTAATGTTGCAGTGGATTCCATCTCACGTGGGGCTGGGAGGTAACGAGGAGGCGGATCGTTTAGCGAGAGACGCGGTTTCGAACGGTATACCTTACTCTATTGTGCCATTTTATACGGATGTGCTACCTTTATTAAAAGAAAGTATATTTAAGCTTTGGTCTGAATATTTAGAAAGGATCTCAGTGAATAAAGGAATCTGGTATAGGACTATACGATCAGAGCCTTTTCGTTGCCCTTGGTTTCAGTTATGTAATTTAGACAGGAACATGTTAGTAATTGCTTTTAGAATTCGATCCGGTCATGTTCCACTAAACAAATTTGCATTT
This sequence comes from Asteroscopus sphinx, assembly GCA_949699075.1. Classification (NCBI taxonomy): domain Eukaryota; kingdom Metazoa; phylum Arthropoda; class Insecta; order Lepidoptera; family Noctuidae; genus Asteroscopus; species Asteroscopus sphinx. Next base: position 3,947,074 of record OX453006.1, read on the forward strand.
ATGATGAAAAAAGTGACGTCTCCAAACTGTTCTGAGTGTGGTATAATCGAGGATGTTCACCATGTTTTAGTGGAATGTGTGCGGAATGAAGCTGTAAGAAGTTTAATATACAGGAATAATACATTTAGTGAGGTTGGCGGCTGTAACGTGGTCCTGTCTCAACCAAATACCATAACGCAAATTTGAGGCTACTAGACCGTGGTAGGTAGTTAGCAAAGCGTGTCTATTAACTTTTTTGGATATTTAGAAGAGCGCGTATGCTGATTTATTTAATTTTATGCGTAGCTCATCTATATGAATCTTCTAGTTAAGGTGATTATCCTACCTAGACCTTTTTTTTTTTTTCGGGAGGAAGTCCTCATGGATATCCTCCGACTGGGGACGGCGGAGGGGTATGTCGGACTCTTATCGACTAAAGCCACATGGTGGCCATCCTCTGCACAAAATATAGGAGCTCTGGGAACTCCATTGGACCGCGCCGGTGCCCCTCTAGTGCTATGCCTTTGGCACGTCCCGGGAAAACAATATTGTTTTCCCCACAGCAGCACGCGACCACCTCGTACTGCTGTCTTCCCAGGGTCGCTTAATCGACGCCTCAAGTCCCTCCACTCTTAGCGTTCATGATCCCAAAGGTGCCAGATGGGGCGTGGCGGCAGGGGATGCGGCCTTTCGCCCTATCTGGGCCTTGCGCCAGGGCGGTTGCCTCCCCGGCGCCTCCTTCTCCGGGCGGGATCGGCCCTCTTTCGATCTCGCTCTGCGTCTTCCTTCTGAAGCATAACGGTCTCACAGAAGGAAGCCGTCGGATCTGCCAACATAGCCGATACTACTGCTGCCCGATCCAGCTGACCAGGTCCCGCCCCCGCCGTTCGGAGCCCCACGCAGAGCACTCCTCCATCGTGTGCTGTGCGGTGTCCTGGTCACACCCATAGTGGTGGCAATTTGCCGTGGCTTCGCGTCCGATCCTATTCAGGTACTCACCGAAGCAACCGTGCCCGGTGAGCACCTGAGTAAGCCGGTAAGTGACGCGCTCACTCCTCTCCAGCCAGGCCTCAAAGCACGGCAGGACAGCTTCAACTGTCTTGCTTGTATACTGTGGCTCTTTCAGCCGCTCGCGCCACATCTCGAGCGCGTGTTGTCGCTCCGCCGCCTCAGCACTTCAAACGCCCTCACAGGCGCGCTCCCACCGTTTTAGCGGATGACACGAATCCGGTCGTAGACCCTCGTGTCCATATCCGCCAAGATGTCCAACGGCGGGAAGCGTAAAGAAAATGCATGATTTTAGTTTTATGTATAGAATGGCTGGTCAGTTCCATTGCACACATTTCATGCCTGATACCGATTGCTTAGCAACATCCGGTAATTCTCTAAACCGATGTCCCGCTTTAACTAAAATACATGTTACTCCGCTATTTTTTTTCTTGCGAGTCTTGCGACAAAAGAATGCGGCGGGATAGAAACCAGGCACATACAACAAGTTTTCATGTCCAACCGTAATGAAATGCTCAGTTATACAGAGAACGTCTATGGCAGTCCCTTGTTTTTCGAGGTTTTTTAGTTGAACTGATTAATCTGATAGGTCTGATTTTTTTGTGCTTTGTTTTATTATAATGTGTAGTGATCGCGAAAACCTAAGAAGTTATTAGGTCTGATTTGTTCAGCAATCCGGCGATGTTTTGGTGTAGTACATTTAGGTAACTATAGCAAAAACTGCAAATTATCTTGAACTTCGTTTTTAGGGTTCCGTACCCGAAGGGTGCCAAACGGGATCCTATTACTCTAGCTACGCTGTCCGTCCGTCCGTCCGTCTGTCTGTCACAGGGCTGTATCTTTGTAACCGTAATAGATAACTAGTTGAAATTTTCACAGAATGTGTATTACTATGATGTCCATCACGACAAATACTAAAAATAAAAAGAAAGAGATGTAAAAATTCACATTTCGCTTAGGATCGTTGATGTCTTTTGATAAACTCTCGTAAATTTAATCAGTTTCTATGGAGTATGAGGTCGATAGGTGGTACGGAACCCTTACTGCGTGAGTCCGACTCACACTTGGCTGGTTTTTATTTCATTTATTTGGTGGTTTGGTTGGTGAACCCAATCAGTATATTTTATTTGAGGCCGAGTATTATGTCATATATTGTTTCTCTTATGTCGTATGTAATAAATGTACAATAAAATAATAATAAATAATGCGAGATGTAACAATTTTTGTATAGGGCGAGGAATCTTAAATTGGCGGGGGGTGCTGAGTGGATGTTCTATACGATAGTACTAGTTCATAGTTATTTATTGATAATAGTAATTATTATAAGTCACATTTAAAGTAAATAAAATTGCATTATTATTATTAGTTATTCTAAGTTATAACATAGCCAAGAAAATAACACGTTAGCTCATTAAGAAGTTCATATAAGGGAAATGACTAGGATTTTAACTAACGTAGTAATTTATAATTTGACGTATTTCTTTATTTACGATACAGCACGAAAATATTTATTTATTTATTTTATTTATTTTATTGCTACAAAAAAATACATACATTTGAAAAAATTCGACATGTATTTGAATAAATTCCTACATCATATTTATCTTATTTTATTAAGAAAGAAAGAAAAAATATTTACTTGCTTCAAAAGTGACGCACAAAACACAGCACGAAAATATTTCGACATGTATTTGAATAAATTCCTACATGTTCTTTGTAAAAAATAATAATAAAACCAATGCTCAAAAATAACAGTACGCCTGGTTGAACAAGTGCCATTATTATTAATTATTCAAGTACGTCATTATTATGTACGATGTGCGTACCTGTGTAATAAAAATATATTCGCTAGTAAATCACACAGAAAACCATTATGAATCTACGGGATTTAATTGGCAAGTACCTACAAAATGGCCGAGAGGCGCGATTAGCGTGCATCACCGCTTGCATGCTAGGCAGCGTTGCCAGACGTCCCGATTTTGGCGGGACGTCCTGATTTTTTAACCAAAATTAAATGTCCCGCACGGGACAGGCTCAGTCCTGCTTTTCGGGAATAACTCGACCGTGCGTGCGTGCAGTATGCTGAGGAAGCGCGGCCGGGTCTACTACCTAACGATAGGGTAAATCTGATTTAAAATTTCATATTTTTATTAAAATACATTTTCTATGGCTATTTTTACCATCTATTGTCACGTAAATGTAACTTAAAACTCAAATAAAAAAAAACATATTAAAAAAAAAGAACAAAAAAACTTCTGGTTAAATACGTTTTCTTATTATGTCCCGCTTTCGACGAAAGAATCCCGCTTTTTTCACTCAAAAAGTTTCAGAATTCCAACTTGGCAAAAAAAAATTGGCAACGCTGATGCTAGGTTTGATTTGTTTAATGATTATAATTATTGAAAAAATATTCGCCATAATAAGATTTCTGTTTACATGTTTGGAACGAGAACTGAATATTGAATTCTTGTCATGTCACTAGTTTAACCAGTCATAACATAATATCGATACTTCCTGCTGGCCTAGAACGTACTGTAAACTGTACTGTTACAAGATTTTTATTTTATTTAACAAAATTCCTGACATGTTTTTGCAACGGTAGCCCTTGTTATGCATTCTGTAACACCTATATTGAACTATGTTTACGGGACTTCAACTCAGTCTATCGCAGTCCACTGCTGGACATAAGCCTCTCCCAAGGTGCGCCACAACACTCGGTCCTCTGCCTTCCGCATCCAGTCCCCCCCAGCCACGTTCTTTAAGTCGTCGGTCCACCTGGCAGGGGGGCGCCCTACGCTGCGTTTACCGATTCGCGGTCTCCACTCAAGGACTCGTCTGCTCCAACGGCCATCGGTCCTTCGACAGACATGGCCAGCCCACTGCCACTTCAACTTACTGATCCTACAAGCTAAGTCGGTCACTCCGGTTCTTCTCCTAATAATCTCGTTTCGGATTTTATCCTTCAAAGAAACTCCAAGCATAGCTCGCTCCATAGCCGCTGAGCGACTTTAAGTTTGTGGAGTAGCCCAATTGTCAGTGTCCACGTCTCGGCGCCGTAAGTCATGACCTTTGTCTTCAAACTAGCTATGTCGGTCACTCCGGTTCTTCTCCGGATAATCTCACTTACGGGACTTATCGCGCACAATTAAATCAAAATATGACGAACATTTTGACTAACCTCGACGTTTCGGTCGGTCGTTTTTGATTTATGTGCATAATTGTGCGCGACAAGTCCCGTAAACATAGTTCAATATGAGTGAAATTCGCTGTACTGTAAACTGTAACACATATGCGATGAACAACCGATTTTATTGTTGAAGCTACAAACGTGAGATTGAGAGCGAGCTTACCGCCATCTTTCCGACACGATACGAACCCTGACGATTTGTACTGTACTAGAGGCACCAAGCGGCACAGAGGCGACGCACTGTTGACGTTTTTGACGTATGCTCGCCGTTAATATTGACTAATGTTGAGTAGGACACGGTTTTAAAATGAGTTTGTAAGAGTAGCCTCTTTTTTGTAATGAGCCAGTACAATGTCCCACTTCAAAAGAGGCGAGGCGTTTTGAATTTAGACGGTTCGCGGTACAAATGAGGAGAGACTACAACCCTATTCATTTCGTACTTGCGAGTTGAATCTTACAATTGTATGACTTTTTTATAATGTACTGAACTTGACTTTGAAATTTTTGATAATAGAAAATGAATACTAATTAATGAAGATAATTATTTTGAAGTGTTTACAGTCCGGAATAACGTCTAAAAACTAAAATTTCTTAAAATCTTAGTCAGTCCCTGTTTTATTATTCTATGAATGAGTCTGAATACACTTTATTGCATTTAAAATTACTATAACTATCCAAAAATCTAGTGTCCGCTACATGTAAAAAAATATATTTTATTCATTCATGCATGTCCATGCGCGTCGTTTATCGTCCTGTCCCAGTCATCATGTAGTATTGTAGCGAAATGAAGTCGCAACCGTCGACTGGTGGATAAAACGCGACGCTTTCCTCTTTCGCTCTCATCTACTCACTCACCTTACACGCAGAATAGAAGAGCAGCGCGACAAAAATATTGAAGTGGTACATTTTATAAAGTTGAGCCGTCATTACAATTTTCTGTCATGTACGGGACAAATGTACTGCCTCTTGTAAGTCCTACTCAACACTAATATTGACAGCTACGTTGCCGCCGCATGCAGTAGTGGATGGCCTAGGAGAACTTAATTTTTTTGATATTTAGTAAATACGATACAAAAAATAATTTATTAAATTTTTCTTTAAAACCTTTGACGACTTGGTCTACAAATCGCACTAACACCCTATACAACAAACACAAAAAAATCTAATTTCGGTGTTTTATGTTCTTAGACAGCATTAAGAGAAATTAATTATGTAGACCAGAAAATAAATATAATGCCGTCTGTGAGACTGTTGAAGGTTAAGTAAATCTTAACAGTTTTGCTTCAAAATTTGACCAACCATAAATTTTCTTACAGATCCTCGCACGGAGAACTGGTGGCTGATGTCAGGACCAGGGCCGCTGCTGACCATCCTTGCTACTTACATCTACTTCTGCACGTCGGTCGGCCCTCGATACATGAGGGATAGGAAACCTTACGACCTGAAGAACACAATCATACTGTACAATGTATCGCAGATATTGATGAGCATGTACCTGGTTTATGAGGTAATTTTACTTATCACATCAATATTTTTTTTTTTTTGGTATTTAAAGCTCTGTCCTGCGATCGGTCTGTCGACCATAAGCAGGAGACGTTTTATGGGGCGTTGTGTGTAAGGCATACCCAACCAGTGTTGAGTTGCCCTCATGTTAGATAACTATGCGGTCCTATGATTGCATAGGCAAGGAGTCCCAGATGTGCCGTCGTTTAGGCAATGGATCACTCAAGACTTTGGCAAGCTGGTTTTTGTGTGTTGAAATCCTCTCTTTGTAGGACTTGATCATGTGATCGACTTCGAAGGCATTTCCAAGTACTCATGCATTTCAGCCCATTTTGTGAACCATGGTGGATTTGTATACTAATATTATAAATGCAAAAGTTTTGTATGAAAGAAAGAAATAATTTATTTTAGTCTCGATACAGGCGAAATGTATGTATGTATGTTTATTACTTCTTCACGCTGTAACGGCTCATCGGATTTGAATGAAATTTGTCAAACAAATAGACCATGTTCTGCGTTAGCATACTAGTTAGTTAGAGTTAGTTTACTTTTTATTCAGGGAAGATAAACAGTTCCCGAGGGTTGCGCGATAAATTACATCTACGGAGGCGAAGCCGCAGGCGCCCTCTAGTGTAGACATAAATCGTCTCTCGCATAAAATCTTGACGTAACTAGAATCAATAAAAAAATTCAGGGCAATGTTTTTCGGTTTGGTGTGAACGTTTTACGATTACATTTTTGATTTATGCGTTCTACCCAGAAACCAAATGAATATTACTATGTAAGTGATTTTTCTTCATAAAGTAAAACAACACGCAACACTGCAACATTGACATTGACTGACATTGTGAGTGATTACTGCGTGCATCGAAATGATTTTAATCAATAAAAAATAGTGATCGCGAAAACCTAAGAAATTGAATAAATCGAAATTATAAACAATGTTCATAAAATTCTTTTCAGGGTTTAGCATCCGGATGGTGGAACGATTACAACTTGTCATGCCAGCCAGTTGACTACTCAAATAATCCCAAGGCTCAGAGAGTAAGTACCTCTCTTATTAGAAGATTTTTCAGGAGGAAATGTCAAAGAAACTATCGCCGTCACCATGCGAGCGCTCGGCGTCAAATAAGTGGGATAAGGACAACTGCAGCTCCGACTGAATAGTCTTAGTAAAAAGTCATAATTCGAGGATTGGCTCTAGACTATTTTCTCCTCCGAAACTGGACCAATTTAAAAGATATTTCATCTAAGTCAAAGTCAAATCATTTATTTCAATTAGACCATTTAACAGGCACTTTTGTCGAAAGTCGACAGTGAAAAGTACCTAAATTGTAAATAGCCCATTCCAAAATCTAAATTCCTAAAGAGAAGAATGGACAGAAGAAACTCCATGGTTAATCTTTTATTAATCGTTTAACAGTATTTTGTTAATCTACATTTTAAACATAATAAGAAGAATATGTACTGTGCTGCTGTTTTTCTTTTTTCATTAACATTTCATCAAATTTATACGCGAAGCATCTGTTGAAAGCGGTCTAAATATGCAATTTTGATATTTTTAAGGTCTTCTACAAATATTTTTTAATATATATTTTTTTTTTATTTTTTTTACATAAACGAAAACACGGACATACAAGATATTTTCTTTTTAAATCAGAAGAATTTTCCTTTTTACATTTTGAATATTTATAGATTCTAAAACCTCACAATTTTTTTTTAGATGGCAGCAGGCGTTTGGTGGTATTTTGCAGCCAAAATTATTGAGCTCCTGGACACAATCTTTTTCGTATTGAGAAAGAAGAACAGGCAGATCACCTTCCTTCATCTGTACCATCACTTCATGATGCCCATCTGTGCTTGGATTGGCGTCAAATTCTTGCCAGGTATCTTAGTATTGTTTATGATCTGCTTCAAAATGTAACTGATGATTTAAATTAGATGCCTCTGAAGACAAAAGAAGATACCACGACCCTAGAACAAACACTTACACAGATTAGTAACGAAAAGTGAGTTCGCAGATTCTGCCCCAAAAAGGATGAGAGGTCCATTCATATCCTATACGGACGTAACACAGTGTACCACATACAATAAGCCAATATCTCAACTAATGAGATCAAATCTCCCACCTCTGGGGCTATTCTCGAATTCATGATCAGCTTACAGCTTGGTGCTGTAAAAATATTGCCAGAGGCGTTACAATAAATATTTTTTAGCCGCAGTGACAATGGAGCTTTTGAAGACCCTATTCTTATTACAAGTTGTACACAAGAAATTCACAACAAAATAATACAATTTAGGAATGTCATGTACAAAGACGACAAGCTTAAAATCCAAAATATACTTTGCCGATGAGACGAAAACGCAGTGTTGAGCGGGAAAGGGCAGATGGCAACCAATAACTCAAAATAGAGTTTTCTACTACCCAACTTTTGAGTAGTGGAGTAACATAAAATAAAAAGGCTTAGGGAAAAAATCTCCTTAGTTCCTGCTTTTTCAAATAGTTAACATGACTCTTGAGTTTGGGATGCCACAACAAGAAAAAAATAGACCAAAACTTACTTTGTTGTTCTAATCATATTACCCATAAAAACTCTTTTTTAACTCAGGATACTTTTCATTTCTTTTCAATTTTCCTCTCGCAGGTCTGCTAAAAGAGATTAATTTGGAGCAGTACCTTTGTACCCACTTATTTTTTTATAAACATAATTTTTTAACTGGTGAAATGTGGCTGTATTATACAATTCTGCCTTCCCCTTCAGGGAATACAGCCGTGATGTTGTGTGTGTGTATTTTTTTCTGTAACTTCTTCTGTGCATAAACTGTTAAGTAAATGAATAAATAAAATCTCACCAGACAAATCACTCATTATTTCAGGTGGTCATGGAACTCTCCTTGGCGTGATCAACTCCTTCATCCACATAGTCATGTACACTTACTACCTGATCTCTGGTCTCGGACCTCAGTACCAGAAATACTTGTGGTGGAAGAAGCACCTCACTACTATGCAGCTGGTAAGTGAATTAATATCCACTTGAATATTCCCACTAGACATACAGACGATAGCCAAGATAAGAATCTCAGAACGTTCTTTGGCTTAACAGTGTTTCCTTCATTGTCAAGCAAATGACAACTACAAGTGCAAGACCTATATTATTATATTATCTGTGGCAAGGCGGAGAATGGAACATGTCTTAACCATAGTCCTAGCAGTGGATAGCTCCGTAGGTATTGATCAAAAGGTGCCTGTATCAAACGCGGATTCAAAACCCATATTTAGTCCTTACAATCCTTACCGATACCGCGGTTCCATTTATTCCGGAACCACAGAGTGCGCGTTCACTCTTTGATTCCTTTTACTCTTTTGTTCACTTATCGGTTTGGTCGACACGGACGCAAAGTGACAGTCGATATGTGGCCTTGTTAACATGGAACTATAATTAAAAATTGTATTGGTTTCACTAGACAGCGAAGTGGTGACTAGGTATTGTAATAACACTATGAAGATAAAGTTCAATATGGATTGACTGGCACACATAAAACGCACATATAAATGGTGCAAAATACACAACAGACCTGAATCCAAATCACTCCTTGTATTTTGCAAATATAATTTTAATTTATTTTTTACTAAAAAAAACATAACAAAACTATTGTTTTCAATACTGCTTCACTTCGCTTTATATATATCTAATTATTTTCCCCGTTTAAAATTTCTATTCCATGAATAAAATGAAACCATTGACACCAACATTTTCCAAATGAGCAAAATGATCCAGTGAACCGAATGAATAAAATTTTCTGGGGAACCAATATGAGCGGGAGAGCCAATGGAGCCAACAGTGCCAAACGGTGCCAAAGGAATAACTAAGGTGAACCGGTACCGGACCTGGAGTCAGAATAAGTGAATCAATTCACTTTACGGAATAAAAAAGAATAAAATAATAAAAAAATTGTGAAACAGTTTAGGATTCTTTGATTCGGTTTGATTTAAGAAAAACTTGGCACCGACTTCCAAAACTGTTTCACAATTTTTTTATTTTTTTATTCTTTTTGAAGTCAGTTTTTACTTTTTTTTAAAGTTTATTTTATTTTTCTATTTTGAATGGCACTAACAATAGAAAAACAAGCGATTGCTGCAATCACGTATGATTTGCTGTCATCCATTGAAGAGCTCCCTTCTTTCTGAATGCAAATGAATGAATGAATGAATGTTGAGTTGTTAATGAAAATACCAAAACCACTATATGTATGCCTATAATATTTGAAGAGTTCCCTCAATTCCACATGGATCCTATCATCAAAACTGGATTTTGATAAAAATAGGACAAATCTGGAAGTATTTTCTTTCAAATAAAAAAATATATTTCGAATTCGGTTTATAAATGACGGAGTTCTGAGGTAAAAATAATAAAAGAAAAAACCAATTGAAAACTCCTCCTTTTTTAAAGTCGGTTAAAAATTTGCCATCGCTACATAGTTCATGAAAATGAAAATGAAAATGCTTATTTTTCTCATCCTAGTCTTGAATGTACGTCATTTTAAATTAATTAATTAATTTCATAGTCATAACGGTGACTAAACAAGCGGGTGAATACTAGAAAAATATTTAAAAATTGTGGTAACACAACTAATATTCTTCAATGTTTTTAATCACTTGCTTTGTCAGTACATATTGACATTGACAGGACATATTGAAATCAAAATTGTATGAATTAAAGATTATCTTAATTTAACTGAATTACTTGCAAAGTTACAATGTAAAGTAGAAGCAAATAATCATTTGCATATAGAAACACCATTTAATTTTGTTTTAGATAATTTATTCGTAATTGTACATTGATTTATGTTAAATGAGATTGTACGTAAATTATCAAATATCACCTCGTAATGAATGACGACTACAATGACATATCGAAAGGAGTTTAAAGAATTGTATTTTTAGCAAATAATTAGTAAGCTTTGTAGGGTTCCGTACCCAAAGGGTACCAACAGGGCCCTATTACTATGCCTACGTCATCTTACCGTCCATCCGACCGTCAATCCGTCTGTTCGTCACAAGATATCTTCTTAACCGTAAGAGGTAGCCAATTGAAATTAGTAGAGCACGAGTTCGACTCGCTCTTAGCCATTTTTATTTGTCTTCAATTCAAATAAGAAACCTTTTTCATTCAAAGAAGAAATGCGGGCAAGCAGCGACAACAGCCCCGTTGTCGCTGGGTCAAAGAGACTTTTAAAAATTAGGTACCTATTTGAAGAAACTATCGCTGTCACTTTGCGAGGGCTCCGCTAGGAATTTGTAAAAGCTATCTCTGTCTTCACTCTGCTAGCTCTCGGCTTCAAATAAGTGCGATAAGGACAACTGCAGCTCCGACTGAATATCCTTAGTAAAAAAGTCATAAGTCAAGGATTGGCTCTCGACTATTTTCTCCTCCGAAACTGGACCAATTTAAAAGATACATCATAAACTGAATAAGAAGAATATGTACTTCGCTGCTATGTTTTTCCTTTTTCATTAATAGTTGTCGAATTTATACACTAAGCCTCTGTAGACAGCGGTCTAAATAGGCAATTTTGAGAAGTTTTGAGGGTTTCTAGAAAGAATTTATTAACAAAAACGAAAACTTGGAGACGGACAAAAAAATTATACTTATTATATTGTAAAATCATTGCTCTATGGTTAAAAACCGGAGAGAAAACAGTTGAGAGCGTTTGTATGAAGAAAAGACCACCCGCATTTCCTTTTGATCTCTAAGTTTTATCACTAAAAACTTCAATGTTAACCAAGAAATCACTAACATGTTTATTATTTTCTCCTTCCAGATCCAGTTCTGCATAATCTTCTACCACAACTTCAGTGTCATGTTCAGCGAATGCAACTATCCTAAGAGCATCAACTTCTTGCTTTCCCTCAACGCTGGCCTCTTCTTGTACATGTTTGGTAACTTCTACTACACAACCTACATTAAGAGCAGGAAGTCTGTCCAAAGTACACAGGTTACTGCAAACGGAAAAGCGAAAGAGTGCTAGTTAAAAGACTTGATTGTTGTGATCTTTTTAGTATAATTAAAGCTGGCCTTTGGCTTACTTTTTGTTATGTGATAGACTTACTTGTTTAGGATTTTGTATGAATTTTGTTGAATTATAAAGAATGATGGTGAACAAGGGACATATTCAAGTATATGGTTTAATGTCCGTACACACACTGAAAAAAATATTCAGGGATAAATCACGCGAAAAGGAGAAAAATTCTCGCGCAAGATACTGTCTAGGAATACCTAGTAGTATAGTAGTGTGTTAGTACCATCTACATACATAATATTATGTCTATACGAACGCACTCACACGTGAAGGTTAGGGTTGCTCGCCGCTCATAATGCCAACTGGATTCTAAGCGCTTCTCAGTAGTTCTCAGAGATGGCGTGCTTGTATAGCAACTGGCGATTGACATCCATTGCAATATTGCAATCTTGCAGTTCAATTGCCGTCAAATTGTGGGTGCCTGCGGGGCGCGGACGAGGACTCTTAAATTGGCGGGGGGCGGTGAGTGGCCGTTCTGTACGTTAGGTTAGTACTATTAGATATTCTGTGGTCTAGGGGTCTGCTAGCTAGTAAAAAAGGCGGAGAAAGTGGAAATAGCAACCTATATATTACCATGCTAGGTGCATCACCTTAGTACATGAAAATTTGTTTTGGAAGCGTGGAATGTCCCCAGTTATTGATGAAATCGATTGGAAAAATATTTAAAAAATTAAGATGCCATTTTTTGACATATTAGGTAAGTACTGAACATCGTCAATCATAATCATGATGATGATGATTGATGATGAACATCCTCCTTCAATAAGTCCCTGGTTCAACCAGTCAACCTGTATGAACTTCTTTTTATATCGAGTATATATTTAATTTATATTGTCTTTTTCTTTTATTAAATATGGGATTCTATAGTCTTTGCTACTACGCTTATGAACTCTTTATTTTATAGTCATTATTATTATTGTATACTTAATTTAGTTTGATAAAAGACAATTGAAACATATTATTATTTTCTTCTTTCTCCGAAAAGTTTTGAATTTCTTAGGTCCGTATGACAGAACGATACTCAAGCGTTGATCCCTTTTTAAAACTAGTTTTGAGTTGAGATTTAATTTTAGAACATTCCTCAAGCAGAGATTTATTGATCACAGTTTAGCTGAGTTTAGCTTTATTTTACACTGTCACCTGTTTCGGTATTTGAGAAGAGATTCGATCTGTTATCAATCAAGTGTGGTCGAGACCACGCTTGAGTAGAGATTTCTTTCTATTTCAGGTTATATTCGTGTGCTATGTTGTTGAATTGAAATTTATAATTTCCGTTTTGGAATAATAATTTCAAGTAACGGTTGTATCCTTAAGTAGTGATCAAGTGATTGAAGTTTAAACTGTATTTGAGGTACTTTCTGTAATACGGACTTTTGTCACAAAATCTGCAGAATCCTAATCACATAAAATAAGTACTTAGTAAGCATTCTTAAAGACTTCTACAGTTTATTTTACGTTAATGATTGTATAGTTGTACAAATAGTTTTAATTTTGGTTAAGGTATAATATGTTATTATATCAACGGGAACTATTTGTAATTTACCCTTATTTCAACTGTAAAGCTGCGGACACACAGTGGGCGAAACGGAACTAAAGCGTATCCCTGGAGGGCTTCGTTGTGTTATAGTGTACTGAACTATATTAGATAGTGTACACGGCGCAATCCTGCCGGGTGTTTTGACGGCGTGACCAATCCGCCTCCGGCTCCGCTCCGTCGCGCGTTGGGCCGAAAGACAACGGCGACTGGTGCGCGACCGATACGCTGGTGTTGTATTATATGGAAATACATAGTAGTAGTCACACAGACAGCGGGACTTTTTCTTCTGGCGCTGTCATTCCGCAGCCGCGCCATGTGACATGCACGCCCCGTCCACGTTAGGTCGACGCTCCGCCTCCGTTCCGTACCCGCTCCGCCTTCGTTCCGTCCCGCCCGCTGTGTGTCTGCTCCTTTAGAATATTTGTGACTGAAATATATATATATATATATATATCTTCAAGGCTCAGGAGTCTTATTAAAAAAAAAGCTTAAAATATACATTTATATTTTGATGCCGGGAGGAAAACCAATTTAAATAATATACGCGATTTAATCCGGTTAAACTTTGTTTTATTAAAGAGTTCTTCTTTGAAATGTAAAAAATATTGTAATATACTGGTAGCAAAATAAGTAAAAGTCATTTTGCTACTTTAAAGCTCAAAATCTGTGCCTTTTATTGAAACATTATCAAAGTAGCAGCGTACACTATTTTCAATAATAATATGTTACCTTTAATAGTAATTATTAATAAAGCCCTTTATTGGTGTCGATTCTCTTTTTCACGAACTAAACTTATTTTAAACTATTGCTCTCTTTTACTAATAGTAGATACAAGAAGGTGATGGCAACTATTTTAGAACTGTCAAATTAGTTTACGTGTCACACTTCTTTGAATTTTAGTGGGCAGGTTCCGATATCACGACTAAACTTGTATGGAAATTTAAATTCCGCTTATTTTGACGGTCCTAAAATTGTTGCCATCCCATTCTTGTATCTACTATTAGTAAAGGAGAGCGATAGTTTAAAATAAGTTTAGTTCCTGAACAAGAGAATCGACACCACTATCTGTTAAAGGAAATAAGAAACAATAAAAAAAGACATTTTGTTTCGGATTAAACTTAAAACATTTTCTTATGTTTATTTTGATAAAGGTCTAGCACTGGAATATTATAATACAACGTATTATTCTATGTTGGAATTAATAAAGATTATTTTTTCTACAAAAATTAATAAAAACAAAATGTTTTACTTTGTTAGTAAAATGTGGTTTTTAGTTTATTCCAAAAAAAATAGTGAAATAGATCAGGTTTTTTTCGTCGCTGCGCTAGACAAGTTCTATGCGTGTATTCTAGTTTCAATTGGAAACATTATTATTAAAATTACGACATTTTCTAGTGTCAAACCAGCGCCAGACACTAGTTGTCTGGCATTTTTGCTGAACTGAGCCTATTTGGTGCAGCCGCGGGGCACAACATTATTCTTTTAGGAGTCTATGATGATTAGAATTGTATATTATTGTTATTGTGTGCCTCTGGCTGTAGTAAATAAGCCATTTTTCTTTCTTTCTTCTTTCTTTCTTTCTTTCTCAATGTGTTTAGAACTATTGTAAACAAGAAAGATTTTCATGAGATATCATTTTGGATTAATAAATTGAAACTGAATATCAAACACATAAACAGACACAAGACTTGTTATTTTAAGACTATCTGAAATATATGGGTAATTTTATATATTTTGTTCTTTTATTGAATTGTGAACACTGGGAGTCGAAGCCTTATGTCTTATTAATGAATCTGTTAGGCTCAAAGATCTGAAAGGCACCTTGGCACAGCGGTGACACTCCGTGTACTTGTGAGCTCGCTCGGCGGTGACCTTGAGCGAGCGCGTGAATGCAATAGGCCTTGGCTGAGGCAGTCGAGAGACTGCCCGTTCCACACGCCGCGCACCGCGCACGGCCCCCGCGCTCGCCCCGACCCGCACACATAGCCGCGAGCAATTTTACGAGCACATAAGTGTCGCTTCTTGTCGTTAGTATATATTCTATGACATTAGTTTGTGCAGTGGCGGCGTAAGGGGGGGGCGGGGGCGGTCTGCCCTGGGTGCCAAGCACCAAGGGGTGACAAGTGGGTGCGGCGCCGGCGCCACTTGGAAGTCGCCAGTATTTCTTCCCAAGTGCCGATGGCGGTCCAGTGGACTACCTTGGAGCTAATGAGATTATTCTGTAAAATGGGACTATTCCGAGTCAGTTCCGAGTCGTGATGTGTTTAGACACATCGCTAGACTCGGAACAGACTTGCCTTGACAGATTTGTCGTTTTGGTGGCTTCATGTGAAAGAAGATTTTCAAAATTGAAGTTAATGAAAATGTACCGCCTAACCTTGTTAATGTCATTGAATATTTTAGCAAAATAAAGTCACGTAGGGCACGTTTAGATCTTGTTGTTTTATTTTGGGGGTGCTGAACAGAAAATCGCTTCGGGTGCCAACCCATGCAACGCCACCACTGGGGTTATGGTATTTTGAAGGTATCACAACGCGTTGTGGTGTCTTTTTTGTCTGTGGACGCACTTTAGGTTAGGTATATTCTAAAATTTCTAGTGTGTGTTCAATGGATTGGAGTTACGAGAAAATTTCATGGCCCCAGCCACAGAAATAGATAGAATGGCCATGTGGGCAGGGCGCGCGGGGCAGCACCATGCACCACAGTGCAAGATATTTCAAAGCCTTTCTCAGCACGCCTTATGACTTGTTTGTATAAATAAAATACTGTAACAAAAACCCGCAAAATGCACTGCAATATGCTGAGCGGTGGCCATTTTGCGCGGATGTGACGCATATCTTACCACACTTCTTGGTTCTGTACCTGTATTGTATTTGTTCTGTGTTCTTGAATTTTTTGGTAATTTTGTGCGTCACTTTTGAAGCAAATAAATATTTTTCTTTCTTTCTTTCTTTTTCTTTCAAAAATGCCTTATTGTGCTGTTTCTAACCGCAGAAACAAAAGCTGTAAAGTACATTTTTTTTTTTTTTATAATGACGTCAAAATTTAAGGCGTAGTTTGTTCGGAAAGTTGCCACGAAAGAATCGCAAGTAAAATTGTGATTACAACCATTCTATCTATTTCTGTGGCCCCAGCAATAGAATCAAGAAGAAACGGAGTGACCGATATAGCTTGTAGGATCAGTAAGCTGAAGTGGCAGTGGGCTGGCCATGTCTGTCGAAGGACCGATAACCGCTGGAGCAGACGAGTCCTTAAGTGGAGACCGCGAATCGGCAAACGCAGCGTAGGGCGCCCCCCGCCAGGTGGACTGACGACGACGTTGGGAGAGGCCTATGTCCAGCAGTGGACTGCGATAGGCTGAGTTGATGAATAGAATCAATACCGATGACTCGGAGAAAAAAAACTCAATTTCACCATTATGAAACTGTAAGTCAATGGATTCATTAAATTAGTGATTCGTAAATACATATTTAGTTTAATTCAAAGAGAAAATAATCACTACGTAATACCCACGATTGTAATTAAACTGTAATAATTACAATCGTATCGAGGCCTATATCCAGTAGTGGACGTCTTTCGGCTGAAATGATGAATTACAATCGTGGGAATTACATGCAAAGAGTACGGACGTACTACAAGCACTAAGCAGCCACACGGTAAACTCTGGGCTGATACACGAGTGCCAGCAAAACCTCAACCAGGTAGGTAATCTCAATAACATAACCATTCAATGGATCAAAGGACACATCAGTTCCCGAGGCAATGATGCAGCGGATGAACTGGCCAGAAGGGGATTGAGTATGGTAGTCGTGGGACCTGAACCCCTAAGAGTTGGGTGGTATGGTGGCACTATTGCCACTCCCTTTTGGATACTTATGCAACTTGGTAAGGAAACGCACCAAGAACAAACACTACAAACTATGGAAAGACCATGGTGAGTGCAGGCAGGCCAAGGAGGCACTTCCCACAATCGACGGCCGGTTCACGAAACAGGCCCTCGGATTGTCAAAACTACAGCTGCGTACAGTCACAGCTGCTATAACTGGCCACGGGTCCTTTAACAAACATCTTTTTGTCATAGGTGTTACGGACAGCCCTCTGTGCAGAGCCTGCATGGTGAAAGACGAGACAGCAGCCCATGTGCTTCTAGACTGCCCTGAGGTCGCTACATACAGGGCCAAGTACTTCGGTAACCCAGGTACCCTCAGAGAGATCACCAGCAACACCAAGGCGTTGCTGGCCTTTTTTGAGGAGTTGGGGTGGATCGAGTAAGTTCCCACCCGTACGCAAAATACACGCTTGGACGTGGAGTTGCGGAAACCAACCCGTTATACTATACTATACGTGCAAAGAGAATATAACCCTGTGATATAACCGCTAATTACGTACGTGGTATGACGTAATTCATTTACAATGAAGTTTAAAAACGTCATTGGTCATTTTCTTTCTTAACGGTGAATTGTAAAAATTCTAATTAAGTTTTTTTGACCAATTAATTCAACACGTCAGAAAATTTAATTTTATTTTATTTCAATAAATGACATTTTGTTGTTATGCGGCAAAACAGATGCCTAATAATTTCATAGGTTTTCGCGATCACTACACATTATAATAAAACAAAGTTTAACCGGATTATATTGCGTATATTATTTAAATCGGTTTTCCTGATGTTTCGAAAGCTTTGCAGCATTTCGTGGTCGCAGGTAGACTAAGATAACAAGCGTCTTTACAGATAGGTATTTCTAAAAATTATTTTAATCTACCGTACATTATTATTAATAAAAATCGTTTCGATGCACGCAGTAATCACTCACAATATCATTATTTTTTACAGAGTTGCGTGCTGTTTGGGACTTGTTTCTCAAAAACCCGCAAAAATGACATATTGCGCTGTTTCAAACTGCAGAAACAAAAGCTGTAAAGTACATTTGATTAAAGTTTATTTTAAAAAACCAGCAAAGTGTGAGTCGGACTCACGCAGTAAGGTTTCCGTACCACACATCGACCTGATACCCCATAGAATCTGATTCAATTTACGAGAGTTAATCAAAAGACATCAACGACGCAACGTACGCAAAATGTGAATTTTTGCATCTCTTTCTTACGTAGGTACCACCACATATGTCTATGTTTGTCCTACTTTTAGTATTTGTTGCTAAACTTCATAGTATACACTATAATCAGACTAAGTTTGACGCTGGTTCGTATTACCATTTTGAAGATAGAGCAGGAACAAAAACGTTAAAAAAAATGCATGCTTGCGTCACGGACGGATGGACGGACGGACAGCGTAGCGAGAGTAATAGGGTCCCATTTGGCACCCTTCGGGTACGGAACCCTAAAAATTAATGACCTCAATATGGGAGGCGTAGTTTGTTCGAAATTTGCCACGCATGAACCGCAAGTAAAATTGTGTTTACAACCATTCTATCTAGATATCTAATTGTAAATATAAAGTTAACATAGGTTTTGTTCAGTTACAAAATGGGCCCGAAGCTCCATACAATTCAATGACCTTATTTTATTTCAAACAGTAGTTGTACTGTTTCTTTGGTTCTCTACTAAGAATTTGATCCTAAAAGTTTAGATTTTTCTGATAATCTGCTAGCAATTTGTTAAATAACTGCAATAGCTACAAAATTTATTTGACGACGTCCTGACCAGTCCGAGGCTGAGAAAGGCTTTGAAATGCCCTGCACTATATATGGTACAGATTCTTGCACGCGCGCCCCGCCCACTTTTCCATTCTATCTATTTATCTCTTCTTACAACTACCTACTCATAATTTAAATTACATAAATAGATAGGTATTAATAAAAATTGTAAAAAAACAACCATGTAGATATGTGGTTCCGTGGGGCGAGGTCCTGGTGATCTGTGATACAGTTTTATCCCTACATCAGACACCAGTGGGGTAATTGTGTAATACATTCACATTGACATCAGCTTTCATTTTGAAATTACAGCAATATTCATTGCGTGGTACGTAGTTGTCAATTTGACGGATTTTCAAAACACACGGAGCAATGAACATTGAAATCCAGATGAATGCGATCGCGAGTGAGTTACGCAATTAGGCAGCAGCTCCTCACATACCAGACTGTATTAAACCATGTAATTTGTATGAAATATTTTTATCATGTATTCTGTATTGTGAGGAGAAATGAATAAATATGTTATTATTATTATTTCTGTGATCTGGAGTATGTAACATGTGAGGGCTACATGCGCGGGCTATCCGAACTGCTTAACCGGGCGGGTGGCGGAGAATCCCGTTAGGGACTCCATCCGTCCCATTTTATCTCTCGAAGTTACACCACACATGCTTCTCAAAGCTCTCATTTCTACTGCATTAATTCTGCTTTCATAGTATTGATGTATAAGATTATTAAAGATATGGGTAAGTAGGTACCTACACTCTAACAGTGTGGTGTGTGTGTGTGTGTGTTAATTTATTATTTTATTTATTTATTTAAGACAACAATGGATCCT
This sequence comes from Asteroscopus sphinx, assembly GCA_949699075.1. Taxonomy (NCBI): domain Eukaryota; kingdom Metazoa; phylum Arthropoda; class Insecta; order Lepidoptera; family Noctuidae; genus Asteroscopus; species Asteroscopus sphinx. The sequence continues at coordinate 3,966,861 of OX453006.1, forward strand.
ATGTTAGTAACATATAACTTAACCTATGTTAGTACTTAATAACTAAAAGGGATTTGTTCCGGTCGACTAGCGCCCACACAAGTGGACTATCAGCTCGGGCGGCTATCACGTGCAGGATGGTGGTGTGGCTGCAGCGCAGCCTGCGCAGTAATGAGGCAGACTTCTTACGCCAGATGGCGTCGAATCCGTCTGTACGTGGGTTGACAAACATTGCCGACGCACTACAATAGCGCGGCAGCCACAACAATGCCCGGAACCCATTATTGAACTTGATTCGCAGAGCGTTGTAAGCCTTTTGGGTATATCTGAACCAAAAGGCTCCAGAGTACAGTGATGTGCAGTATGCTAATAGTGTTATTTTGACTGGGGCTGCACATCGGGAAAACCTGCGGGCCAGCATGTTCGCCCGAACGGACAACACTCTATGTTCCTCTCTATATCTACATCGTCTTTCAAGTCATCTGTTACCAGGTGGCCCAGATATTTACATTGGAAGACCCTGTTAATATGTAGCCTATTTAGTAAAATGGGGGGAATCAAAGAGGGAACCTGGCACCCTACTTGAAGACGATGTACTTGGACTTACTATTATTATAGACAAGCCCATGTGCGATTGCGTACGACTCACAAACTGCGAACAGCTTTCGGAACGCGCTGACCGAGGGAGCAAGCAGCACCATGTCGTCTGCGTAACTTAAATTGTTGACACATACCCCATCAATAAAGCAGGCAACACGCGTGCTCCTCAGTCGCTCGATCGGCACGTTCACATACAAGACAAAGAGCAGAGGAGAGGTCAGCCCCTCCTGCCTCACCCCGCACTCTGACCTACACACTGAGGTAATATGTACGTACGTAGTACATATAACCTCAATGGACCTACACTGTTCCGAGAGCCTTCCCGACCAGGGGTGTGATTCTCGCGTCGTATACATTATCTTGAACTCGACATAATGTCGAAACAAGATGGCGAATATCGATTGAATACAAATTTTCGTATTCTCATAATGTCACGTTAGAGATATGTCTACGCCTAGCGCTCTAAATACAAAGAGTGGTTCAAAGCAGTTGACATTACCGGCGACATTTTTCGTAGAGATTTGAAATTAGAGATTATCTCGAATTAGACATTTATCTCTATAACGCGAGAATTAGGGCCCAGCGCACACGGCTCATCTGGTTCAAATACCCGTGTCTGAGGAAAGAGGCAAGCTCTGGTGGTAGCGTGCTCTCTTATACCTTCTTCCAGAGGATGTCGTATGAGACCAGGTCAAAAGCCCTCGATAAGTCCAAAAAGCACGCGTAAATGGGCGTCTGCCGATCAGTATAATACCTGACAGTGTGCTTCAAGCTAAGTATGGCAGTCTCCGTTGACAACCCAGGCCGAAAACCGAACTGAGCGTCATGCAGCTTGACACGCCTATTCAGACGTGAGTTGAGTACACTGACTGACTGTTTGTTGAGTGAAATTGGCCTATAATTTAACTTTATCGGACAAGTTAAATTATAGTGAAAGTTTTGTTACAGAATTTTTCAAGTATTTTTAGATGACTAAGCACATTATTTTTCATTTTCTCTAGAATTACGGTACGGTACAGATCAACAACTTGTAGGTAGGTAGTGACATTTTAAGGTGTAACAGCCGTCTTGGTTGCACTGAACTAGTGAATTTCAGAATTTTGAGTTTATCACTCTAAAATTTATGCTGTTAGCAATTACACTGCAAAAGTATTTTGTTGATGTGTTGTGTTTTTTTTTGTGGCTATGTTTTTGACGCTACATATAAAATTGACGCTGTTAGCAAATTGACGTTCAAACTATGGCGGTTTTTTTCGTACCCGAAGCATAAAGACCTCAATATGTTGTGATTGAGGTCGATGTTTCACTAAAAGAGCGTATTCGGTTTTGAGCATAACCGATATAAGTGTCTGCAAAACTGATAAACTGCAGCCATTGGTTAAACGTAAAGTATTCACAAAAAATCTTGCTGATATTGTTAAAAGCCGATATTGGCAGAACCAAGAAGTTTACCAAGAAAGAAAGAAAGAAACAAAGAAACATTTATTTATATTTTATATTTATATTTGAGTTGATTGAATCATAAATCATAAATAATTTATTGCAGAAATTTTTTTGACGGTATATTTCCTTCAATATGAGTACACTAATTTGTAAGTCTACATTTAAATGTCAAAGGAGTGCTTTGGCGCTCGTACTAGGAATCACGAGCGCCGTCACCTTCCTCCAGACCAGGCAACTAAATACAGTTTGCTTTATTAAAAATTAACTTTTCGGGATATACCCTTTTACTTTATTACGAGTAAGGGTGTAGAAAAAGATAATAAAATTTAACACTTTTTTTAAAATTATTAATTAATTACATAAATAAAAGGAATGAATGTGTGTATATGTGTGTGTACTGTGTTGTGTGTTGTATTTGACACAAAGCACATAGATACACAGACACAATTCAACAGGAACACAGTTAAATATACATAAACGGATCATAGATGCTGTGTTTTTAGAAACACACACACAGTCACAGTCGCTAGCGACTGTGCCAAAAAGGTCCAGTTCAGCATAAACGCCAGGCAACTAGTGCCTGACGCTGGTTTTTGACTGAACCTTCATTCGTAAACGTTACGGATGTAATTAATAAAAATAATAATAATTGTAATTTCTTTATATGAAAAAAAATATATAATTAAACTGTAACTTAGGTGTATGTAAGGTAAATAATTATTTTTTATTATTATTAAAATCTTTATTGCGGACTTTACAATCCATAGTGTTAGTTACAAGATCTTAAAGCTATGTTAGTATATAAAAATAGACAGGAAATAATCACTTTACATATAGAAGTGGCTTTGAGCACCTGGTCGATATATGGATGCTGATAAGCAATAGTATGTCAACCTACACGGAAGCCATTTCGAGTAAATCGTGTTTCAAAATTACGGCGCCAATTTAATCAGTTTGTTCAAGAATTTGCTGCAAATATTGATGATATGCAGTATATATATTATAATATAACTTTAGATCAAATTTCTCTCATTAAACTTGTAAAATCTGTTATATTCATTCCAAAAACCGTTAAATTTGATATTACTAAATGCGCCAGCAAACATTTTATTTGAATATACATTTCAAGTCTTATAACACATTATTGCTAAACTGAAAACAATTAATTTAAATTCAATTTGATTAATGTCAAGTACCTTAACTCTATATTGATAAACGTATTATTAAGATAAAAATTGTAATGTTAAGGTGTTATCAATAAAAGCCATGATTTTTTACAACATAAAAATATTTATTTTCCTCTTAAAAACGTAACAAATTAGGGACCATAGAGCGTTATTGGCTATTCAATCTTCAAGATTTACTTTGAATACTTATCTACCTACATCATAATCAACATTATCTAAATTAAAACAGTATTTAAAAATCAAAATCAAACTACCAACAACAAAATAATCTCGTTTCGTTCGACTGGATAGGGTATGAACGTTAACGGCGAGAACATCTCACATCTCCGTTTTGCCGATGACATCGTTGTATGGCTGAGTCGTTGGAACACCTGGGCGGAATGCTGCACAGCTTAAACGGAGCATCTCGCCGTGTCGGTCTCGGCATGAATCTGGACAAGACTAAAGTCATGTTTAATATGCAAGTCATGCCGAGGCCAATATTCGTTGAAGGGTTGGCACTCGAAGTCGTAACGGAATACGTCTACCTAGGGCAGATAATTCAGCTTGGTAGACAAAACTTCAAGAAAGAAGCCGACAGAAGGTTCTAGTTAGGCTGGGTAGTATTTGGCAAACTTTGCCGAGTCTTCTCGTCGCATATACCGCAATGTTTGAAGAAAAAGGTCTTAAACCAGTACGTCCAGCCTGCCATGACTTACGGTGCTGAGACGTGGATACTGACAGTTGGGCTAATCCACAAATTCAAAGTCGCTCAGTGAGCTATAGAGCGAGCTATGCTTGGAATTTCTTTGAAGGATAAAATCAGTAACGAGATTATCCGGAGAAGAACCGGATTGACCGACATATCTTGTAGGATCAGTAAGCTGAAGTGGCAGTGGGCTGGCCATGTCTGTCGAAGGGCTGATGGCCACTGGAGCAGACTAGCCCTTGAGTGGAGACCGCGAATCGGCAAACGTAGCGTAGGGCGACCCCCGCCAGGTGGACCGACGACCTGAAGAACGTGGCTGAACGTGACTGGATGCGGAAGGCAGAGAACCGAGTGTTGTGGCGCAACTTGGGAGAGGCCTATGTCCAGCAGTGGACTGCGATAGGCTAAGTTGATGATGAATCAGACAATTCTTTGGGATCGGACTGAATAGTTGCTGTATGATGAATAAGCTCAATGTTCGAAGAATGAGCTAGTGTTGTATTATCAGCCATAACACTAGAAACTCCAATAAATCCAGAGTATTCTCAAAATCCAGATCTTGATCGGAAATATAAATATTCGGAAGGTATGTGTCTGCTGGCCCAACTTCTGGAAACTCCTCATTGAGACTGCTATTTGACGGAACCATACACCTCTTTTCTTCAACATCGTGGCTAATAACCTCACACTGAAACTCCTCGTCAGAAGTAGGACGCGACGTATGGCTTTCCTCGTGAGGTATTAGGTACATGATCCGCAAGCATGGCTTCTTGATCTTGGCGGTGGCATTCTGAAAATAATTATAAAAATAAAACACAACTTGCAAAATGAGGGTATGTGCCAAAATGTAATAATTTCGAGAACCTGAAGATTTGAGACAATGTCTGTCTACCCTGTTTGCGGATACTTACAGTCGTGAACCTGTTTGTTTTATTAATTCCCTCATTCCACGTTTTTCAAAAACGTTTCAAGTCATTTAACATACTATTGAAATAAACGAACGAACAAGTGAACGAGTTTTTTTTGTAGCAATAACGTGTCAAGCTTTATAAAACTTTTACAAGCGCTAGTCAATAGTAGAATATTTGTTAAGCAATAACCTGTTAATCAAAAATATTACATTTAGCTGTAATTAGGTAGTTAAGATAAGTAATATTACCACGGTAAGTATGTAAAACGTATTTGAATGTAATTTTAAACAGTATTCTGTCATAAAAAAGCGTTGTTTTAATAATTTTACCGGTAAAATGACCTCTAAACTTGTATAGCTAAAATCCTTATATTTATGTAATATTTTGACTTACCTTTGATGATCTTATATTCCCCAAGTCTTCTATTGCGTTTTCCATGTAGTATTCTTGGCTAGTAGTCTTGTGAGGCCCACTTTATACGTATAATTTTAATTAAATATGGGCCAATGTTGTTTACACAGCCGAAAAAGGATAATACTAATTACGCAATAACCGATCATGTCCCATAACTTCTTTTGACTTTAAACAGATGGCGCCTAGGGTCATCAAACAATGTTTCAAGTGCCTAAACATCTTATTGCAAAATGTCTTACCCTTCGAACTGATTTCGTGTCAACCTTTTTGTACTCATTTTTGGTATAAAAACCATTCAATCAGGTTAAAATCCTATTGAAAAACGTTCTTTGTCATCCAAAGAAGCGTACTGCATCATTAACTCAATTTTCGAATTTTTGTGGGTTGACACATTATTGCTTATCAGCATCCATATGTAAATTGACCCAGTGCTCAATGAATGGGTTATCCATTTTCTCACTTAATGTTTTTAGGATACTATTTTCACTCCCGCGCATCCTGTCCATCATTGACGCTGTTCTTTTTCTGATGATGGCATAGAAGTCATCAATGTGTGCCTCAGCAAACATTTGAGATGCACTACAGAAGCGCGGAAGCCCCAACAGCATCCTAAAGCCATTATTATATTGTATTCGCAAGACGTTGTAGGCCTTTTGCGTATACCTCACCCACAGGCTGCAGGTGTAAAATGTTTGACAATACGCCATGAAGAGGGTAATTTTTACAGCCCTGCTGCAGCGTGCAAACCTGCGGGCAAGCATATTGCAGCGGACCGCCAACGCCCTGCGCTCCCTCTCTATGTCTGTATCATCAGATAAGTTCTCTGTGACTATATGGATGCTGATAAGCAATAATGTGTCAACCCACAAAAATTCGAAAATTGAGTTAATGATGCAGTACGCTTCTTTGGCTGACAAAGAACGTTTTTCAATAGGGTTTTAACCTGATTTAATGGTTTTTATACCAAAAATGAGTATAAAAAGGTTGACACGAAATCAGTTCGAAGGGTAAGACATTTTGCAATAAGATGTTTAGGCACTTGAAACATTGTTTGATGACCCTAGGCGCCGTCTGTTTAAAGTCAAAAGAAGTTATGGGACATGATCGGTTATTGCGTAATTAGTATTATCCGTTTTCAGCTGTGTAAACAACATTGGCCCATATTTAATTAAAATTATACGTATAAAGTGGGCCTCACAAGACTACTAGCCACGAATACTACATGGAAAACGCAGTAGAAGACTTGGGGAATATAAGATCATCAAAGGTAAGTCAAAATATTACATAAATATGAGGATTTTAGCTATACATGTTTATAGGTCATTTTACCGGTAAAATGATTAAAACAACGCTTTTTTATGACAGAATACTGTTTAAAATTACATTTAAATACGTTTTACATACTAACCGTGGTAATATTACTTATCTTAACTACCTAATTTCAGCAAAATGTAATATTTTTGATTAACAGGTTATTGCTTAACAAACATTCTACTATTGACTAGCGCTTGTAAAAGTTTTATAAAGCTTGACACGTTATTGCTACAAAAAAATCTCGTTCACTTGTTCGTTCGTTTATTTCAATAGTATGTTAAATGACTTGAAACGTTTTTGAAAAACGTGGAATGAGGGAATTAATAAAACAAACAAGTTCACGACTGTAAGTATCCGCAAACAGGGTAGACAGACATTGTCTCAAATCTTCAGGTTCTCGAAATTATTACATTTGGCACATACCCTCATTTTGCAAGTTGTGTCTTATTTTTATAATTATTTACAGAATGCTACCGCCAAGATCAAGAAGCCATGTTTGCGGATCATTTACCTAATACCTCACGAGGAAAGCCATGCGTCGCGTTCTACTTCTGACGAGGAGTTTCAGTGTGAGGTTATTAGCCACGATGTTGAAGAAAAGAGGCGTATGGTTCCGTCAAATAGCAGTCTCAATGAGGAGTTTCCAGAAGTTCGGCCAGCAGAAACATACCTTCCGAATATTTATATTTCTGATCAAGATCTGGACTTTGAGAATACTCTGGATTTATTGGAGTTTCTAGCTGCTGTTGATTGCTGTTTGTGGCTGATAATACAACACTAGCTCATTCGTCGTTCATTGAGCTTATTCATCATACAGCAACTATTCAGTCCGAGCCCAATGAGTTGTATGATTCATCATAATCTCAGCCTGTCGCAGTCCACTGCTGGACATAGGCCTCTCCCAAGTTGCGCCACAACACTCGGTTTTCTGCCTTCCGCATCCAGTCACGTTCAGCCACGTTCTTCAGGTCGTTGGTCCACCTGGTGGGGGTCGCCCTACGCTGCGTTGGCCGATTCGCGATATCCACTCAAGGGCTAGTCTGCTCCAGCGGCCATCAGCCCTTCGACAGACATGGCCAGCCCACTGCCACTTCAGCTTAATGATCCTACAAGACATGTCGGTCAATCCGGTTCTCCTGCGGATAATCTCGTTACGGATTTTATCCTTCAAAGAAACTCCAAGCATAGCTCGCTCCATAGCTCGCTGAGCGACTTTGAATTTGTGAACCAGCCCAACTGTCAGTGTCCACGTCTCGGCACCATAAGTCATGACAGGCTGGACGTACTGGTTTAAGACCTTTGTCTTCAAACTTTGCGGTATATGCGACGAGAAGACTCGGCGAAGTTTTCCAAATACTACCCAGCCTAACTAGAACCTTCTGTCGGCTTCTTTCTTGAAGTTTGTCTACCAAGCTGAATTATCTGCCCTAGGTAGACGTATTCCGTTACGACTTCGAGTGCCGACCCTTCAACGAATATTGGCCTCGGCATGACATGCATATTGAACATGACTTTCGTCTTGTCCAGATTAATGCCGAGACCGACACGCCGAGATGCTCAGTTTAAGCTGTGCAGCATTTCGCCCAGGTGTTCCAACGACTCAGCCATACAACGATGTCATCGGCAAAACGGAGATGTGAGATGTTCTCGTTAACGTTGATACCCTAACCAGTCGAACGAAACGAGATTATTTTGTTGTAGGTAGTTTGATTTTGATTTTTAAATACTGTTTTAATTTAGATAATGTTGATTATGATGTAGGTAGGTAAGTATTCAAAGTAAATCTTGAAGATTGAATAGCCAATAACGCTCGATGGTCCCTAATTTGTTCCGTTTTTAAAAGGGTAATAAATATTTTAATATTGTAAGAAATCATGGCTTTTATTGATAACACCTTAACAATACAATTTTTATCTCAATAATACGTTTATCAATATAGGGTTAAGGTACTTGACATTAATCAAATTGAATTTAAATTAATTGTTTTCAGTTTAGCAATAATGTGTTATAAGACTTGAAATGTATATTCAAATAAAATGTTTGCTGGCGCATTTTGTAATATCAAATTTAATGGATTTTGGAATGAATATAACAGATTTTACAAGTTTAATTGGAGAAATTTGATCTAAACTTATATTATGATATAATGACTGCATATCATCAATATTTGCAGCAAATTCTTGAACAAACTAATTAAATTGGCGCCGTAATTTTGAAACACGATTTACTCGAAATGGCTTCCGTGTAGGTTGACATACTATTGCTTATCAGCATCCATATGTCCTAAGTATTTAAACTCTGTGACTCTCTGCAGAGGTAATCCATTTAAGGTCACTGGTGGAACATTATCCAATGTACTACTTTTATTACATTTAAAAATTAAAAGTTCACACTTTTTAACATTATAAACGAGCCCATGTGTTGCCGCATAGGACTCGCATATTTTTAACAGTTTTCTTAGGGCGCTAATTGATGGACTCAGCAGAACCATGTCGTCTGCATAACTCAGATTATTGATCATTGTACCATCTATCGAGCAACCGACATTGGCTTTGCTGAGTTCATCAATTAACTGATTAACATAAATATTAAATAGGGCTGGGGATGTTAGCCCCCCTTGTCTAACACCGCACTCCAATTTGTATGTGTTAGAGTACGCATTCGCCCACTTTACACGATTAGTCTGCGAGCCATACCAAAATCTTAACATATTAATCAGTTCTTGAGGAACCATTAGGCTATTAAGCTTAGACCATAGCTTTTCATAACAGACCAGGTCAAAAGCCTTAGAAAGGTCGAGAAAAGCTGCATATACTGGCGTCTTTCTATCTGTATAGTACTTTACAGTCTGCTTGAGCGCCAGGATAGCACTTTCTGTAGATAAGTCACTCCTGAAACCAAATTGAGCATCATTTAATTTTAAATATCCACTAAGTTGGCGGTCAAGCAGACCATCAAGCACCTTCCCTATTATCGTAGCTAAGGAGATAGGCCTGTAATTATTTTTGTCTGCTACATCCCCTGTTTTATTTTTAACTACAGGGACCACTATACTCTCCATTAACTCCACTGGTAGATAAGTATGACGGATACAAAACGTGAAAAACATCGCCAGTATACGGTAAATATGAGGTCCCGCATACAGCAAATGCTCGACGCCAAGCTCGTCGTGTCCCGGAGACCTCCCTCGAGATAAGCTTTTAACTACTCTACTAACTTCTTTAGCTTTGAACCCGAGTGGAGGAGCAGAGCTCGACACCTCGACCTCGATCATCTGCTGTCCTTGGGGCAGCGTGGCGTGCACTCTAAAAAGGTCTTTAAAGATGTTCGCTATTTGTTTTGCATCCGTCTCACCATCCACACTCACAGGGAGACCCGGTCTTGGATTCAGTTTATTGGTTTGCTTCCAAAATTGTTTAAATTTTTTCCTATTATGTTCTTGCACTATTAAATCCATCCGTATTTGCTCTTTATTACTTTGACAAAATTTTAATTTACTTTTATAAATATTCTTACTTTCTTTCATCTCATTATAACTAAGGCCAGAAGTAGGCATTCCATTTAACTTCCATACTCGAAACTTTTCGCGTGCCTCTCTGTAAGCGCTTTTAACATATTTATTCCAGCCCGGAACATGCCAGCCCCTCCCGGCCCCTCCCGAACCATGACTCTGTATGGCTGCGTCCTGAAGCGTTTTAATTATTTTTTGGTATAGCTTGTCAATAACTACTCTATGGCTGACATCAATACATACCCCGTCACAACAAGTACTAAAGTCGATGGGGAAATCTATGGTTTTTAATACAGTGGAACATATTTCATGATAGGTATTTGTTTGCGTTACATTTCTTTCTCCCCAGCCTATTTTTTTGTCATTGTAACGTATATTTTGACATGTTGACTTAATTCGTGTTACACTTGGCTTACATTTTATTTGCAACGGAAAATGGTCAGACCAGTATACGTCATAATGCATCGAGACGTCACTGATTGAATGCCATGCAGCCTCAGTAACCAAGCAATGATCGAGCCAGCGTCTACATCCGTGTACGTCGCTTATAAATGTATAATTATTACTATCCTGACCAAGCACAGTTTCATCGGCGCATATCCATTTCTGGTCTAAACAAAAATTCATCAATTCCTTACCGAATAGTGCGCCAGGGTGGGCGTTAAAATCCCCTAAAATGTACACAGATTCAATAGCACTTGTCTCAATTGTTGCTACAATTTCACTTAAACACTCATTAAATTCAGTAATGTTATCTAAGGAGTCAGTTGGCATATACACACTAAAAAACAACATCTCACGATTCGCAATAGTTACCCTTATAGCTATAATGCGATTACTATTACACGGCACGATAGATACTGAGGTAAAAACACTTTTGCGCCACAACAATGCCACCCCACCATAGGGCCTACCTCGTAGTATCCCCGCTGACAGATCAACAGCTGATTTTCCGGTGTACATGAAGTCATGGTGTATATCCGCAAGAATGGGTATTTCAGGCTGTAACAGCCAGGTTTCCTGCAAGGCTACAACATCTGCATTCTTACACAGGGACTTTATACACTCATGAGACCTCTTAATGCCTTTACAATTGAAAGTGATTAACGTCATAGGTTTATCGTTGCCCATTTTTATTCATAGTGTCCACTGTGTTCATTGTCTGAGCAGAGTCTTTATTTCTGTATTTAAAGTGGATATAACGCCTAAAAGCTACTCCCTCCGGCCAGATGTTTTCATCCATAAACAATGACAATTTACGATAAGGAATATCAAATTTATATGCTTCATATTGTCTAGGCTGTTTCATTTTAATTTTATGTAGGTCTACCGTCACGCTAGTTTTCTCTAATACATATTTTGCAATGTCGCTTATTAAGGCGTCTTTGTCAACATTATATATATAAAAAGGTATCATTATCTCAGCGGCTTTAAAACTTTGAGCCGTTTCAGATAAACCTCTTCCTCTATTCTCTAATACATATTTTGCAATGTCGCTTATTAAGGCGTCTTTGTCAACATTATATATATAAAAAGGTATCATTATCTCAGCGGCTTTAAAACTTTGAGCCGTTTCAGATAAACCTCTTCCTCTATTCCCAATAAAACGATTCTTATACCTATTTTTATTCGCCACAGTAGTCCATCCATCACCATCCTGTTGGTTGGTTTGTTTATATACGTTATTCGACTTCATTACGGCCGCATATGTATTATTGCTGTCTAATTCGTTCGGGTTACTTGTTACGTCAATGTTAGTACTAGTACGAAACTCCCCACACCTTACATGTGTGTGATCGTTAACTATGTTCCCATTAAGTTGAAGTAAGATATCTCTTTGCAGTCGAAGTGGGGACGGCTCCTCATAAGTATTTATAACTGACTTGATCGAGGAATTAGTACTCCTCTCTAAGCCATTATCTAAGTTAACGCTTGATCGGAGCGAGACAGGTAGTTGCGCTTGGTGTTGTATGACCTTGGGCGTTGTTTCTACTACCCATTCACTCGGCGACTCGGCTATCAGCTGGCTGCAACTGTTTTGCAGTTCATGATTCATTCCCATGGGCCCACTATCACAGGCATTACTGTTTAAAAGCCAAGCTCCTCTATTTCTATTCATGTAATTTTTGTCTGTGCAGGTTGATGTACTATTCAAACCACAAGTTTTACATAATTCTATCTTCAAGTTTTCGAGCTCTTCTTTTGTTGTGTAATTATTCTTAACTTGGTCTAATTCTTTCCTTAGTATCAATAAATCTTTTAGAAGCCTTGTCACATCTATATGGTCGAAAGAAATAGGAGGTAGTTTTTGTATCTCACGGGCGACAAAAATAGGTACTTTTTCTGGGTCTGTCCCCTTGAAAAGATCTATGATATCTTCTACATCTCGTGTGGTTTTTCCCTTATTCTTTCGCTGTATCATGCGTTTGGCATTTGGTATTGCTTGAAATAAAAGCGATTTAGCCCGGCTTATATCTTCTTCTTTAAAACCTCCGATACATAACTGCACTAAACTCACATTATCCATAATTTCTAGTTTGTTTTGAATGTAGCAGAGCACTTCGTTAATCACAATATTACAGGTATTGCACTTCACAACGTCCGAAGCCATCGTAACAACACGGGAGGTCATTAACCTCTCGCTCGCAACTCATTAACGCGTGCGTTCGCGCTGTCCGCTTCAACGCGACGTGATAATGAAGTAATAATAAATATACTGTAATGATTTTAAATATAAATAAAAGTAAATAAAATTATTTTAAACGAAACAAAAAAATAATTTACCGTTGCCAATTTACCACTGCGGATCCCTTACGAATGTGGCAAAATTTATGGTAAAGTAATGAATGAAATTTTAATGTGTACCTCATCAGTTCGTCGCTGACGTTATTGAACCCTATTGACTAGTATTTTAGTTACTTACGTAGTTTAGCAAGTCATGTTATGTTTAATTAGCTACCTGGAATTCGATTAAATTTTTTACTTTGTAATAAAACGAATGAGCAGTGATTTTGTACTTCAGTTTTTATGTAGTGCTGATTCGATGTACTTAATTCAGTTATTTTCACTTAATGAATTGAAAATTGTGTAATAATATATTGAAGATTTGTGGATGCTTTCGGTGTCAAAATGGCGGCACTCTTAGCGAAGATGAGAGATTCTTATAATTATGTATTTTATGATTTGTGTGGTAAGTTAATACTTTGTATACCCATAATAATAATTGTATAATATATTATATATGTAATATATACATAATATATAAACTAATAAATGTAATATTTTTGAGATGCTTAAAGTTTAGAAAAAAAAAAAAATATTCACAAATTTTTAAATGGACGTGTTATTAAAAAGTTTTAAGTGAGATCCAATAAGTGTATTTATGTTATAACAGATTTAACTTCTAATAAGTAATTTATTAAAATGAACTTTGTTAGTTTATTTTAATTTTAAAATGATACATTTGCGAATTAAGGGCCAACTAACTTTAATGAAATGTTACTTAAATTAGCTTAATATACTATTTTTTTTTTTCATATAAATACCAATTCTAGGGGCGATATGCCATAATCGCCATGCTTGGCAGGCGGGTTGGCGATCGCAGTTGGTTGGTTAAATACTCAGAGAACGCTGCTGCCCATCCTCTACTAAATCACTTAATCGCCTTTTACGACACCCATGAGAAGATATAGGGTGGTGCAATTCATTATTTCCGGTACCACACGGTACTGTCCAGCACCACACGGAACTATTATACCTATTCGTTACTAGTATTAGTATTAGGTTTCGTGTGGTGCCTGATATAAAGAATTGCACCACCCTATCTCTTCTCATGGGTGTCGTAAAAAGCAACTAAGATTCACCAGAGGATGGGCAGCAGCAACCCCCAACTCCCAACCAACTGCGATTGCCAACCCGCCTGCCAAGCGTAGTGATTATTGCATATTCCCCAACATGTTTGGGGGAGGCCTATGTCCAGCAGTGGACGTCTTTCGGCTGAAATAATGATGATGAGGTATTATATTTTCTTGCCAGACATATCCTTTATAAAGATTTCATCAGGTCAGTCAATATAAAAAAAAATGTGTTTCCGGATTCCGGAAAGCGATGGGACAAACCCAGAAAAAGAAAAAAAAATCTTCGTAAACGAAAAGTTTCTTCGATAATTATGCAACATGAAGATTGATAAGGTTAAAGATTAATGAAGAAAGAAAAACAATTGTATGTAAATTTTTAAAGGTCAATTTCTGTGACACCGACATAACCATAGAGTTTTCTACCTTCAGTATAGAAATGTCTTTGGACATAACACACCTAAAAAATGTTCTTTCTTCTTTTGTAACATTGCCTTGCATTGTCTTTAAGATTGGAGGGAGAGGCTGGATATGCCCAGTGATGGCCACTGGACCGTGGGGGCTATCCAGCCAATTCTTTAGAAGTAGGTGCGGAGGTGGCACTAGACTCGACTGGTGCAGGTGGCAAATACCTGCACAAAGTGACGAGACGGGAGGCTACTTCCATGTACATTTCACGGCCCTCGAGTACTGTTGATGTCCTAGGTTTGCCCAGACATTGACGCAGGCTAGTGTACAAATAAAGTAGCTGGGCCTGAAAGTGAGCCGAGCTGGATAGAAAGAAAGAAAGAAATTTTTTATTTCAGTCTCGGTACAGGCGAGGAAAAAAAAAACTAAAAATAGTATATTAACAATAAACTTAAAATTTACATGCATTTAATTTATTTGCATGCTGGATGGATCGCGGACGTCATCCATAGCAGTTCTCGTGGCCCATCCACCCAAGGCGAAAGTAGGCACACGGCGGAATTTTTAGTGGGTGCGAGCCCCACATAACCACACCGCCTCCCCGGTGGTTTGACATGTGATAGAATAGGCATTTTATAAAAAAAAGGTTGTCTGGAATATATACAACATGTTATTAAAATAACTGAAAACCTCTTAAGGTACAGTGACCACTTATCAGTATGAACAACTTTTACTATGGGACCAATCCTGAAATCGCGAAAAAAATATCAGTTGTCCCCTACATTTTTGTTCACATGAATCGACAAAATGTAGGGATCAGCTGTTTTTTTTTCGCGAATTCAGGGTTGGTCCTATCGTAAAAGTATTTTTTTTTTTTACATTTTTACACATCACTATCTAGTCCCAAACTAAGCAAAGCTTGTACTATGGGTACTAGGCAATGGATATAATACTTAAATACTTTATTTTTTGCAAATACATACTTATAATACATAAGAAACACTCAGACCAATACAACTTATGTTCATCACATAAATATTTGTGTCCTGTGGGAATCGAACCCACGACAGACGATCAGCAGTCCGACACTCGAACCACTAGACCACCGTCGTCGTCGTCGTGTTCGTACTGATGAGTCTGTTGATCTCTTAAGAGGTTTTCAGTTATTTTATTAACACGCTGTATATGACCGCAAAATTAATATACCCATAATTTCACACGTTGTTCCTGTTTTCTGTTATTTTCATGATATAATATTGGAATATTGGAATTGGAAAAAATACCCGAACGCTCCAATTACAAATTTGTATCATGATACTGAATAACGTTTAATAATACCTTTATTACCTTAATTGGAAAAAATACCCGAAAACTCCAAGTACCAAATTTGTATCAGTATCATGATCCTGAATAACGTTTGTTCCACGGATTTGGCCAAAACTAAACAGCCCCCCTAGCCAAGTTGACAATCTACACAATCTACAATCGTCAACGCTAATAGAAAACAATCAAAATGTATGGGAATGACATATCTGAACGAATGATTTTTTCGTTGAGATATGTCATTCCCATACATTTTGATCGCTTTCTACTAGCGTTGACGATTGACGATTGTGTAGATTGTCAACTTGGCTAGGGGGGCAGGTTGGACAAAAAAATATAGTTTTAATTTATTTTTTGAAGTGTGTAAAATTTGCGTATACTATAGCATATCATGCCGAAATCCAAGCAAGTCTCACCGAGCCCGTTCGGTCGGACTAAATTCAGATTCAGACAGAATAAGTGTTATTACACTACACTTTCTGTCTGCAAGTCAGATAGTCAGACTGAATACCGCGTAGTGTAACAAGCGTTTTAAAACATTTCTTAGGATGGCTTTCCACCAGAGCTATGGGAGGAAGCTGAGCGGTGAGCACAGACAGTAAAAAATATAGAAGTGTGCTGCAAACAACCATAGTGAAGCCAATAAAAACCGTGCTCCTTCATGTACAACCAGTGCTCACGTACACACCATGCACTTGAAGAATATTTGTTTTCGCGATGCTTACTGGAAGATGCCGTGACATGTGAACTGAGAGGGGTGAGCTCGGTTTAAGGTGCATGTGTGTGCGTGAGCACTGGTTGTACATGAAGGAGCACGGTTTTTGTTGGCTTCACTATGGTTGTTCGCAGCACTTAGTCCATATTTTTTACTATGTCTGTGGCGGTGAACGAGAAAAAACACAAAAAGATTTCTTCTATTTGCTTTGCTAGCGCCGCACTATTTGGTGATTTTTCCCCGCTCACCGCTTGGCTTTTTCGTACAGCTTTAATGGAAAACCACCTGTGATGTTTGCCTAAATAATACTAATATGAAATATCAATACTGATTGTATTTACTTGATTATCTATCTGTAATGTGAATACTATAAATGGTTGTTGTCACGGAATACTTTTATATTCATTTCCTCTATGGTTGTTGTATTGACTCTAAATAAATATATGCATAGTAACTGGTGGGGATGGCGCCCCGCTCTCACTGTTTCACATATCGTGGGGAGCGGACGTTGAGTCCATCACTCCACCAAGTGCTGTGTACCACTAAATACCGAATTATTGTGTTCTTATTTTATCCCGAATACCACACCACCCTTATAGTAATCAATTATATTACTTTTTCAAATTATGCGTACCCACAAGTTTCGTATACCTACATTAATTTTCGCTCATAATTAGATATACATTAATTCTGTCTGCAAAAAGTGCATTATGCTTGCTGTATTTGTAAAATTGTATGTATTATTTTGTGGATAACGGTGCTGGTTGCGTGATTACCTAAGTTTTGTATGATCTTTTTGTTTGTATTATGCATTATTGCGCAATTGTTTGTTGTCCTGAAGAATAAAAAATAAAAATAAAATAAAATAATTACATCAAAATTAGCAGTATTGAAAACATGAATCTCCTGCAGGTATGCTATTTATCGGCATGCGGTGCAAGATAATAAGGGCTAGGGGGATTTTGATTTATGGGCCTGATAAGAAGGCTCAAAGTCACTCAAAGGTCAATGGTGAGGGCTATGCTCGGAGTGTCCCTGCGTGATCGAATCAGAAATGAGGAGATTCGCAGAAGAACGAAAGTGACCGACATAGCCCGAAGAATTGCCAAGCTTAAGTGCCAGTGGGCGGGGCACATTACTCGCAGAAATGATGGCCGATGGGGCAGTAAAGTCCTGGAGTGGCGACCGCGTACTGGAAGGCGCAGCGTGGGTAGGCCCCCCACAAGGTGGACCGATGACCTGGTGAAGGTCGCGGGAATCCGCTGGATGCGGAAGGCGCAGGACCGGTCGTTGTGGCGATACTTGGGGGAGGCCTATGTCCAGCAGTGGAAGTCTTTCGGCTGAAATGATGATGATGATGATGATGATGATGATGATGATGATGATGATGATGATGATGATGATGATGATGATGATGATGATGATGATGATGCAAGATACACTTTCCTATTTTACTTGCATGTATCTTCCCAGCTATAATTTTGTCATTTTTTTACAGATGTCAGAACCAGGGATATGTTTCCATCTCCTATAGTAATGTTAACTATTGTACCATTCTATATATATTTCTCCAATAGTTTGGGACCTCGGCTCATGAAGAACTTGAAACCATTCAAATTGAAAAAGCTTATATTAGCTTACAATATATTTCAAATATTTATAAGCGCCTACATAGCTGTTGAGGTTAGTTAAACTTTTGAAGGTAATCTTTAAGTGCTATTGTGACGTTCGGCTATAGGTAGGTAGTTTGTTAGAAAAGAAATATAGATTTTTAACAATAATATGAATTTAATTTACTAATTGAAGTTAAGTAATTTTTGTAAAATAGGCAAAGTATGTAAATAGGAAAATAAGTAGGTAGTCGGTGAAGCCGAATATGCCGAATAGGTCGGTAGGTCGGTGAAGCCGGGTGTGAGTTTAGAATATTGAGCGCGTGTTAGGTTCTAGTCCGCAGTCTGAAGTAACACTACTGTCCTGAGTAGTCCGCTGCAGCTAGGTACAGCCGCAGTGCAGGGTTGCAGGTGGCAGGCCGTAGTAGATTGTGGAGTTGCAAGAGTAGGCAGTCAGGCTCACAGCATCTCCAAAATTTTTCGTGCACGAGTAATTTTATTTTCTGACAAACTATTACCTACCTATATCCGAACGTCACATTAGCTTTAAGAAGGAATCTATAGTCTGTTTCTAAGGCAGGTAGAAAAAAGAACAAAATACAAATAAAAGCTTTGACTATATAAAATAAAAGTATTAAAAGTAAATTAATGTTATTCATTCTAATAATAATGTACCTATAATAATGATGTATAATATGTTTAATTAATTAAGTACTAATATTTGTATGCCACCTGTGGCAGCACACAGAGAGACTACTACACCAAAAATACCTGTGTACACAAATAAAAATTTTGATTGATTGATTGATTAAGTTAGCGTCGAATCATAAACGATACGTATCGCTTTCTTTACAAGTTTTTATATAGGTAGGTACTACTTCTCTGTTTCGAGAATGCTGTCGTCGACTATTAAAAAAAATACCTCATAGGCACTTTGCAGCATTGCTATTGGAAGCCGGGTTCTGACTTGAGGTGCGGTACGAGGTAGCGCGACGAGGAAATGGCATTTTCGAAACTTCTTTATCGCTTACGCATCTTAAGCGCGTTTTAGTACGCGCTGAATTGATTGTCGTCGTCATTTTAAATTTAAAGGCCCACCAATGGCATGATGTGGCATGGCATGTCAAAGGATATTTGTAAGCTGAAATCATATTGAATCTTATTTTAATGTCCTTAGCACCCACATTTCGTTCATATCATCACAAAGAGACTTGAGCGTACTGCGCTAGGCTTCGGCATGCCAAAGCAAGTCTACCACGGATTCCGTACGCCTCGGCGCGTCAACGATAGTACAGACGCGAGCGCAGACTGCGCAAAAACCAACTGGGTAGACAAAGAATTTAGCGCCGGCCTCATCTCATATGTACAGCATTCCGCGGCAACCTTCGGCATGCCACGACATCCTTCGGCATCCCGAAGGTTTCTTGAGCATTCACACAGACATAGTAAAAAATATAGACGAAGTGCTGCGAACAATCATAGTGATGCCAACAAACCGTGCTTCTCCGTGTACAAACCAGCGCTCACGCACACACCATGCACCTGAAGGATATTTGTTTTCCCGAACGATGCCGCGACATGTGTGCTGCGGTGAGCACGATTTAAGGTGCATGTGTCGCGTCAAGTCCCTGGTGAGCTAACAAACCTGCCTTTAGATAACAAACCTATTTCGATGTTTTGCAATGAAGCACACGGGTATAGTACCTACGCGTTATAAAGGGTCATTATTGAAAAAATACGAGGAATCTCTTAGCACTCACTTTCGCGCCGAATAGAAACAGACTATACTTAATCTACTCTCCTCAAGGAGGCTATAATATTCATCCCAAATCATAGGGAATAAGTACGTCATTCTAAAATTGTTTTTCTTTCCACAGGGCTTCTTATTCGGTGGTTGGTTAACTGAATACAATTGGGCTTGTCAACCAGTAGACTACACTGAAAATCCTACTTCTCGTAGAGTAAGTAGACTTTCAATGTTGAATCTAGAGGTATTTGCAACTCATACCATAAGAATAGACAATTATACTAGTATTATTATCTATTTTATGCTCATACTAAGTTTCAAGATTGTTCCTTTATTAATTATTACCATGAGTCCAGTAGGTCTACTCGCGTTTTACGAACGACAAACGAAGTACGAACTTTCGTTCCGACTGATACTTACATAATAAAGATAGGCACATAAAAATGGCACAATTAAGATAGACTACGGTTCATAGTCGTATACAATTTACCGGAGATGAGAAAAACAAACGTCAAAACACGATCATCGCATGCGATAAGGGAACGATGGTTGACCGGAGTAGCAAATTGTGCGATGAATCAATTTCAATTTCAATGTTTTTTATTTCAAATAAACCTAATTACAGGCACTTTTGAAAGGTCAGGCTCTAGTTGCATGGTTCCAAATTGTGGGTCCTATGGAGAAGAACCGGCAAGAAACTCCATGGATAAACTCTTTTTAAAATAGGTTATTGTTTACTACATCAAATTTATTCAAATAATGTGAGTATAATGTAGGTTAATGTCAAAAATAAACAAGAGTTTAAATGTGAGTATATTACCTTTAGAATAATAAATAAATAAATAATAAATAAATAAATATCTTTGGGACATTTTTACACAGCACCATCTAGTCCCAAACTAAGCAGAGCTTGTGCTATGGGTACTAGACAATGGATATAATACTTATATACATTTTTTTTTGTAAATACATACTTATAATACATAATCGACCTCTGTGGTCTAGTGGTTCGAGTGTCAGACTTCTGATCACGAGGTCGTGGGTTCGATTCCCACAGGACACAAATATTTGTGTGATGAACATAAGTGTTTGTGTTGGTCTGGGTGTTTCTTATGTATTATAAGTATGTATTTACAAAAAAAAAAAGTATATAAGTATTATATCCATTGTCTAGTACCCATATCACAAGCTCTGCTTAGTTTGGGACTAGATGGTGCTGTGTAAAAATGTCCCGAAGATATTTATTATATTTATTATTATTATTATTTTGATATCTTTTTGTTTTCTCCTCTTTTTGGGAGGGCGAAGAACCTCATCTGCGGGCCGAAGCCAAGCGTAAGAGGGGATGATTAAATAGAATACGTGGATGATAGTGTAGAAGACGTTAAAAATTTTCTGGTGATGCGACAGGTGTTAAGAATGGTGGCTTTTTGAAGCATGTGGAGTGTATATGTAGGCATGTGTAAGGTGTTTAGGCTTTGTTGAAGGGACTTTGGAATAAGTCCTGTGGATGACAGGACTATAGGGACAATATGGACCGTTTGTGCTCTCCATTGAGTTTTTAATTCTATAGCAAGATCTTGATATTTACAAAGTTTTTCTGATATAGTGTTTTGCATGTTGTGAGAGTTCGGGACAGCAATGTCAATTAAGTAGACGATTCTGTTAGATTTATCGTGAACAGTAATATCGGGCCTATTGTAGTGGATTGTTTTATCTGTAATGATCGTTCTATCCCAATAGATTTTGTAGTTTCTATTTTCTAAGACAGTTTCGGGTGTGTATTTGTAATATGGGCACATTTCTGTTATAAACTGGTATTTATATGCTAAGTGTTGGTGGATAATTGTGGCAACCTGGTCGTGTCTGTGTTTGTAGTCAGTTTGTACTAATGATTTGCAAGCTCCTGTGATGTGTTGAATGGTTTCTGATGCAGTATTACAGTGTCTACATAAGTCAGTTTGTTGGTTGGGATCTTTTATGATATACTTCCTATAGTTACGGGTGGCTATTATTTGATCTTGAATCGCACACATGAAGCCTTCTGTTTCAGGGAAAAGTTCACCTCGCTTGAGCCATTCGTTCGACTTCTCTTTGTCGACGTGTGGTTGACTCAAGAAAGATCTGTGTCGCCCGTGAAGAGATTTTCCAGCCCATGCTGCGATTGTTTGTTCTGTGTTTGTGATTTTTTCATTCGTTTGTGTGTTTCTGTCTTGTAAGTTGAGGGGTGTAAGTTTTATATCTAATTCAGTCACGTGTTTATGTAATGATGAGTGTTCGGCTTTGGTATGAAAGTAAGTTCTGAGTGTGTTTATTTGCTTATTGTGTAAATTGTGTATGTCTATCAATCCTCTGCCTCCTTCTTTGCGTGGTAGTGTGAGTCTTTGTATGCATGATTTGGGATGGTGTTTTCTGTGTTTTGTGAAGTGTGTGTTGATAGTGCGTTGTAATTTTTTCATATCTGATTTAGTCCAATGTATTATTCCAAAAGAGTATGTGAGAATGGGTATTGCAAACGTGTTGATGGCTTTCACTGTGTTTCTGGAGTTAAGGTGCGTTTTCAGAATAAGGTTTAAGCGATGTGAGAATTTTTTAAGCAGTTCCTGTTTTGTCATCTTTTGTTGAATCTGTCGAGATTGCCTAAAACCTAAGTATTTGTACGTACTGTGCTCATCCATAGGCTCAACAATTTCACCAGATCCCAGTGTGTAGCGATTATTTTGGATTTTGCCTTTGGTTATTGACAAAATTTTACATTTATCAACTCCAAACTGCATATGAATATCTTGAGAAAATTGTTGTGTTGTGTCTGCTAATTTGAATAATGATTTTTTGTCAGCTGCATAAAGCTTTATATCATCCATGTACATTAGGTGTGATAGGATATATTGTGTGTCGTTATTTTTTAGAGTAAATCCTGTGTCAGTTTTATTTAATAGGTGTGAGAGAGGATTGAGTGCCAAACAGAACCACAAAGGGCTCAAAGCATCTCCTTGGAAGATTCCACGTTGGATACAAATTGGTGCAGTAGTTAGAGTTTCTGATGGGAGATTTATTTTAAGTGTAGTTTTCCAATTTTGCATGGAAATTTGTAGGAATGATATGAGTGTCGGATGAATTTTGTACAGATGTAGGACATGTAATAGCCAGCTATGTGGGACGGAATCAAAAGCTTTTTGGTAATCAATGAACATAGTGTGGATGTCTTTTTTGTTTTTAATTGCGCTGTTCATCGCAACTGCGTCAATAGTCAACTGTTCCTTACATCCTTGGCTACTTTTACGACATCCCTTTTGTTGCTCTGCTAATATGTTATGTTCAGTTAAATGTTTGTAAACTTCTTCACTTATACAAGCTGTGAGGATTTTATATAAGGTCTGTAAGCAAGTAATTGGTCGATATTTAGCAGGGTTTATGGTGTCATTGGTGTCTTTGGGTATCATATATGTTACTCCTTGTGTTATGTATGTTGGTAATGAATGGGGTGATTGAATAAATGCATTTAAGTGATTGTGTATGTATGGGTGCATGCTAGTGAACTTTTTGTACCAATAGTTGTGGATGTTGTCTGTACCTGGCGATTTCCAGTTGTGTGTGCGTTTTATGACGTCTATGAATGTGTCTATTGGTATGAATTCGAACTCCATTTCTGGGATTTGTGAAGTTGTTTCGTTAATCCATTCTGCATGATTATTATGGTGTACAGGGTTTTCCCATATGTTAGCCCAGAATTCTCGAAGTGTTTCAGTAGAAGGTGTTTCTAAGGTTTGATTGCTAGTATCTCTGTTAACAGATGTTAAGTTTCTATAAAATATTTTTTCGTTATTGGTAAATTTTGTATTCTGTACTTTACGATCTGTGCATGTTTTATATCGTTTGAGTCTACTAGATGCTGCATTTAATTTTTGTTTTAAGGTGTCCAAAAAGTGTTCGATCTGTGTGTTTAAGTTTTCGTGTTGTGCGTGTAGTTGATATTTTGTTTTTATTGCTTCTACTGCTGCTACTACTCTTTGATTCCTATTACCCCTTATAAATTGTGTTAGCCTACCTATATTCGCTCTTAGACTTCCTATTTTCTTTTCTAATCTTTTCTGCCAATTTGGTTTTCTAAATGGTTGTGTTCGATGCTCAGTTTGTGTAAGGTGAGATATTTTTGCGCCATTACATTTAGCTGCTGTCCATGCTGCACAGTAGATTACACTCTGCAAGGTGATGAAGTTGGTATCGATATTTACGTACGTTGGCAGTATAATAGTATTTATATATTTTACTATAGCAGAAAATTTTCTCGATGTTTTTTGTTTAGGGATGTATGGCCTATTAGTGGGGTGTGTACCAGTAAAGTATTCTTGGGCTTGTTTGAAAGTGTTGTCTATTTCTGGGTTAGTTTCTAGGGTGCCATTAAGATTAGTTTGCGTGGAGCCTAATTGTTCATAATTTATGTTGTTCAAAAAATTGCTGTCATCTAGGGAATCTGTGAGTGTTTGTGTATTGTGGTCAGTATGTATACTGCTTGTTAGAGTGCCAGAGTTTATGTATGTATTTGTACGTGAAGTATTTAGTGAGTGAGTGTATTCAACAAAATACTCTTCTGTGTGTCTTTCTTGTTGTAAAACATTGTTTGCGTTGTCTGTTTCAGTGTTTGTGTAACTTAATTCTTCAGATACCTGCTTTTTGATTTCTACTAATCTGTCGTCGTTAATATATTTATTATTTATGATCGCTCTTCTTTGATCAGCCAATCTTTGTTCTGTTATATGTGACATTTCTGGAAATAGGTTTATAAATTCTTCGTATAAATGTTTTCTATAAGCTGTTTTATTGTTTTCTAGTTGTGTTATCTTGTAATATATTTTTATTATGGCTTCATTGTATTCGTTTGTCCATTTCATAATTATTATTAATCAACACCCAGACCAACACAAACACTTATGTTTATCACACAAATATTTGTGTCCTGTGGGAATCGAACCCACGACCTCGTTATCAGCAGTCCGACACTCGAACCACTAGACCACAGAGGTCGTCGAAATAAACGTAAAAAGAGTTGCCATAGTATGTAGAAGCTGACCTGTCCCGACAGACGGCACCCGTTCACGAGCATGACGCGAGCATCAGCGATCGTAATCGTACGATTTATCGAATATCGTCGAACGGGAGTAGACCCCCATGGGCGTAGCTACCGCCGTATCAGCCGTGTCAATAATACGGGGCCCCCGAGCCACAGGGGCCCCGATGTGTGGTACCTACCTAGTAAAAATTCTTAAAATATTATCCACAATCTCAAATTCTTATTGATAAGAGGCCCGTGATGAATGAATAATTGCAAAAATTATAGTTTCTAGTCTATAGCAACTAGGTAGAACAAATTAATCATTTTCGACACGAGACTTCCCTGAATTCATCATTTAAATTTCTATTCAGCTATGGATATTTATAATACTTTATTTTAGTTAAATGCACTTATACAGTAATCTGAGGTTAAATGGTACTTATTTTGTTAATGCCAGTAGGTATTTTTGTTTATTTTATAAAAAAACATAATCTTCTTTTTGGGCTTCACCACAGTCGGGTAAAAAGGGGCCCCCCAACAAATGTTGATACAGGACCCATTTAGGACTAGCTAGGCCACTTCATGGGTCATTAGTTTTTATTCTATGGACGAATACCTTACCGTAACCTATTACTAAGCCTTTTTTTGGTGGGTAAACTCCTCATGGATTCACTGCGCCTGGGGAAGGCGGAGCCAGAGTTGGACTCTCACCGACTAAAAACCATTACGGTGTTCCTCTAACCACCTTTGGCCGGGGGCGTGGGAAACTCCGAATTCACTCAACCATCCCCGGCAGGTCCCAGCGTGCCACTAGTAGTCGAACCCCTTCTCCCCGTGTGGCAAACACATTGGCCGCACTCTCCTCTTGACTGGTGCGCCGGAACATAATGCGCCGCCGTCATGGGCTTTGAATAGTCGGCCGGTGGCCCACTCCGAATCCGTCACACGCAGACCCACACCTAGGGTGGCTAGAGGTCGGCATACGCCCTCCTGCGACGGATTGGAAGACAGATCATCGCCTCTTAAACCCTTTCCTCCACCTCCTTAGCGAGCATCAACTCCTCGCAGGAGAGGACGCCTTCCCAAGTGCTCTCGCTTCCTACCATAAACAGAACCACGGTTGGAAGCGAGAGATCGCTGCCTCCTACTGCAGTGATGAGGTCACGTCGCTGGCCGGCCCAAGCTGGGCACTCCTCATACAATAAACCAAAAAAAGGCAATTTTTTAGGATTCCGTACCCGAAGGGTTCCAAACGGGACCCTATTACTCTCGCTACGCTGTCCGTCCGTCCGTCCGTCCGTCCGTCCATCTGTCTGTCACAGGGCATTTTTTCAACGTTTTTGTTGCTGCTCTATCCTCAAAACGGTAATACATACCAGCGTCAAACTTGGTCAGATTATAGTGCATATTATGTAGTTTAGCAAAAAATACTAAAAATAAGACAAACATAGACATATATAGTGGTACCTGCGTAAGAAAGACATGCAAAAATTCATATTTTGCGCACTGTGCGTTGACGTCTTTTGATAAACTCTCGTAAATTAAATCAGTTTTTATGGGGTATCAGGTCGTTGAGAGGTACGAAACCCTTACTGCGCGAGTCTGCCTCGCACTTGGCCGGTTTTATTAATGTTTTTGTTTCTGAAGATAATACATACAAGTGTAGAACTTGGTCTGATTATAGTGCGAATCTACTATAGACAAACAATAAAACCAGTTTTTTCTCAGACGTGTTGTGGTACGCTTGGCTGTTTCTTTAATAATTTCTTTATTACCTTTCAGATGATCAACGTTGTCTGGTGGTACACAGTCGTAAAACTAATAGATCTTTTTGATACAGTGTTCTTCGTATTGAGAAAGAAAGACAGGCAGATATCTTTCTTGCATGTATTCCATCACTCCGGGATGCCCGTTGCATCTTATATTGGCCTCAAATATTTTCCAAGTAAGGTTTTTTTTGTTCTAGCTGAATTATCAATAAGTCACAAATTTTAATAGTCACAATACAAACCAAAATCCTCCTAGGCATTAGCCAGCGGTAAATGTCATGACTCTGGGCGTTTTTTTTTGTTCTAGCTGATTATCAGTAAGTCACAAGAAGTCACAATACTAACCAAAATCCTCCATAACATTATT
The DNA here is from genome assembly GCA_949699075.1 of Asteroscopus sphinx. Taxonomy (NCBI): domain Eukaryota; kingdom Metazoa; phylum Arthropoda; class Insecta; order Lepidoptera; family Noctuidae; genus Asteroscopus; species Asteroscopus sphinx. The sequence goes on from OX453006.1 coordinate 3,993,754, forward strand.
AAAGCATTAGCTGAGTTAGCGCCTGAACATATTTTTTGAGCACATATTTTCTGTTCTGGAGCATTGCGGTCCAATCTTGGATAACTGGTAATAATAGAGTACAGTCGAACAATTTGAAACATGGCCCACCATTAATCTAATATTTTATTGTCGTTCTTAAATGTCAAAAAACCAACGATCTCTATGTACTTAAACATATATTTCGATGGTTTACGACGATACAAGAAACGTCTTGTATCGTTTATGAGTAAAAGAGAGCGAAATATTAAAATAAGTTTATTTCTTGAACAAGAAAATTGACACCAGTATTGATCTCTTTGTATAGTCTGTAGATAATATATACTTTGACTTCACCTATCAGTACCACAATAACCTATACGTTCTAGTAATACTTGTACTATAATATAAATGATTAAAAAGTTATCTTTATAATTTTCTAGATGGTCATGCGACTCTTCTTGGGCTGATCAACTGTCTCGTCCACGTCGTGATGTACATATACTATTTAATATCTGGGCTTGGACCTCAATACCAGAAATATCTCTGGTGGAAGAAGCATCTTACTACTATGCAGCTGGTAAGTCAACAGTTTAGAAGCAAGCTCAATGGCATGGGAATAAAAATACGCAGAAAACAATAACCTGTATTACAGTTACAAATACTAACACACATGATATGACTCTTCATGATATTCAATAAGAGCGACACATTTTCTTAGCATGGTCCGAAAATAGGTTGGTGTGTCTGTAGTCATAACTAATGCACTGAAATGAAGTTTTGGTGTCTATTATGAATAATAGCTAGACATTTTTTTTATTTTTAATAGTGTAGGATTGCGAAACGATCTAAAGGCCCACCTGATGTTAAGCGGTTACCTTTACCCATGACAACTTCAATACCACCTAGGCTGTTGCCTAAATGGTACCGCAAGTCAGTTCGCCAAACTGAGACCAACCATTTCGTTTAATCTATTTAATCACATTTTCTGTAACATACCCACATAAAAAGGCAGTAGAAATAAATACGACCACGAAATGCTGCAAAGCTTTCGAAACGTCAGGAATACCAATTTAAATAATATACGCGATTTAATCCGGTTAAACCACCTCGACTGCCTCGTTGGTCTAGTGGTCGCAAGCGCGACTGCTGAGCATGGGATTCTGGGTTCGATTCCCGGGTCGGGCAAAGTGTTATTGGGTTTTTTCATTAGGAAATTCTCAGTAGCAGTCTGGAGTCTGGATTTGTGCCCGGTTAATGGCAATAGGCTCGCCCCCTATTACATGGGACTTATAACATAACTGGCGAAGTGTGGGTGTACTATACACCTCTGCCTACCCCTTCGGGGAAATACAGGCGTGATGTTATGTTATGTTATGTTATGTTAATCCGGTTAAACTTTGTTTTATTATGATTCATCGTGCTTATGCATAGGGAAACTATAGGAGTGAAAGTCATTTATCTTCCACCTAAAAATCACCCGCCCACTCTTTTTTTCTCCTAGGTATTATTCCTATTTATTTTGGGTCAGCCCTCCTAGTAGTCTTGAGCCACACCGTACAGTTTTAACTAAAAAAACACCGAAAATATTAATTTATTGTTTTTCTCTTCTTCAGGTCCAGTTCGCCATAATCTTTCTTCACAACTTGTCAGCCTTTTACTTGGATTGTGGCTACCCAAGATGGATTTCCTGTTTACTTTGTATCCACAGTCTTCAGTTCCTCTACATGTTTGGAAACTTTTACTATGTGAACTACATTAAACCCACGAAAACAGATAACAAAAATGGAAGTGTTGTAAATGGGAAGACTAAAGTAAAGTGACATTGTAATTATGATATTGGAGAGATTTTATTAGCTGCTTATCTTAAGAATAATGCTAGTCCTAGAATTCAACTAAAGATGGACTTGGCTGTGACCAGATGTAATTCAGAGTTTGTGGCAAGTTATGAATAAAAATAATTTAATCAACAATTAATAAATAGTTAACCTCACTAAAAAGCACTCGAAATACTCTTCGTAGCGACATCTAACGCGTTACATTCGAACTACTACTGACGAAGGAGAAGAAGTCTCAAATCCTGAATCGCGCAATCAAAGTGTGGCACCCAAGTTACTATATACAACATGTATCAGAAATGCGTGGTCATATTTTAAAAGCTCATTCAGAGCGTAGCATAGACCAACTTTTCCTACGGGACCTACCCTGAAATCGCGAAAAATATATCAGTTGTTCCCTACTAAATCACCGATGTCGCTCGACAAAATGTAAGGATCAGGATCTTTGTTTTTATTTTTATGGTGTGCAAACAATAAATTATACTCTATCTATCTATCTATCTATCAGCAGATTATTTTTTCGCGATTTCATGGTTGGTCCCATAGTAAAAGTTGTTCGATAGCATCCCCTGAATAAGCTCTTCAAATATGACCAAGCATTTCTGATACACGTTGTATACAAGCGCCCGACAGCCTATGACTCAGCCTGGTTGGAAGATCCCCCTTTTGTGTTGGAGAGACATAATGCCTCATTCCTCCACCGTGGTGACCCCGACGTGATCCTGTGCCACGCTATAAACAGGCGAGTTACTTGCTGACTCGCTACACTCTTCAAAATTGGAGGTCAACTATGTAGAGGGTGCTACATAAAATAATTACGCGTAGGTTACACATTATGGACAAACATGCGACTGCAAAGTGTGAGGTCCTGGGTTTGATTCCCGGGTCGGGCAACTCCGGACTGCTATTAAGAACATTTCTTAATAACAGTCCGGAGTCAGGAAATTGGCGGTGCTATTCCCCCGTGCCTCAGAGAGCACTTAAAAGCCGTCGGTCCTGCGCCTGATCTCTCTCCGGTCGTATCAGATTGTCGTCCCATCGGATTATGAGAGCGAGGCAATAAAGTATGCACATATGTTTGAAATTGGCCGCTGTGACCAAAAGTCGGCCGGGAGGACATTATTAGTGAAACTCAAGTACACAATCAAGTCAATGAACCTGAATTTTGATGGTGCTACTTGTGCTAAGTAGTCAGATCTTAGTCATCCTCATTTTAAATCATAAAACACATTTGCATACAATTACGATTACAGTTCTGTTGTCAGCATAATGTAAAATTTTCGTTGATTGCCTGCTTACATAATTTTTTGCCGATTGTACATTGTGTTCTAGTGGTAATGCATTAATAATGATGTGACATTAATAAAGTAATTATAAGCTGCTTTCTGTGAGTCACATCTGGTCGTAGACAGTGATTGTAGGATATAATTTAGTTTTAATGAAATTATTAGTTAAGTGAATTATTAATTATTTATTGGAAGCTTCTACGTCGGCATCCTGACAGCAATACTTTGTGGTCTTTTCAATTAAAAAAATAATAAGCAGGAGTTACCTGTAGGGGACTTCTATCAAAGTGGAGACCAAGGCTCCTTGTATTGAAAAGTGATTGGAGATCACTTCGATGATCTTCATCCAATGTGTGTCACCACATGTGTGTACCAATGATAACGTATGACACCGATATTTTCTAGTTCCATACACAAGACAACCAAGTTTTCCTTCTAAATAAATAAATATTTTTGGGACATTTTTACGCATCACCATCTAGTCTCAAACTAAGCAGAGCTTGTACTATGGGTACTAGACAATGGATATAATACTAAGATACTTTTTTGTTGTTGTTGTAAATACATACTTATAATACATAAGAAACACCCAGACCAACACAAACACTCATGTTCATCACACAAATAATCCAGCATGCGAAGCAAAACTCTATTGTTATAATTTTTTGTGAATAGTAATTTCGGCAGCTTAGCTTTGAGTCTTATTTTTATTTTAACTTCAAATATAAATTTCGAGATATAAGTATATTGTCTATGAAACTTGACGCTCCGAGCGAATCATCTTTGCGCTGCAAGCATCAGCGTCGAGTGTTAGCTTCGAGCGTCTTTACAAAATATGGTTCCACAAACTTATCAGGAGCCCTAAGTTCGAGTTTGACACTTATAAATACTTTCATTTTTTTCATCGGCTTTCATTCATAAATCAGTAGTTACTCCTCGTATCCGCCAGGGGCGCTACTGCTGCCGAATTGCGTAATTCACTCGCGATCGCAATCATCTGGATTTCAATGTTCATTGCTCTGTGTGTTTTGACAATCCGTCATATTGACAACTACGTACCAAGCAATGAATATAACTGTAAAATCAAAATGACAGCTGATGTCAATGTGAATGCATTACATAATTACACCACGGATTTATGAATAAGAGTCATCGAATTCGATCGAAATATCGGTAAGTGTCAAACCTACTAGGTTTCCAGAACTCTTTACTCAGCTGCCTTTAACTTGCTCTTGTTCTGAATTGAAAAAAGGTAGGTACACGTACACAGTCTCGCCAATGAAGCATGAAAATAAGATAAATGTTATAGTTTCTTGACTTACGATGGAGAAAGTGGGGTAAACCTACGAACTATGAAAATAATAATAAATTATTTATGAATATTATTTGTTTGTATTATTAGTTTAATCCCAGTGAAAATGCAAGTGTTATAAACTGAAATCTTTGAAAATGAAAAGAAAATACATCGTTTAAGTAAATAAATTACAACAAATACATAATTCAGACAGCTGGCAGATCAATTCATGATACAGTAGTAGTACCTACATTGATTCTTCGGTGAATGCTGCTATACCAGCGTTTTAAGTCAGCTCCATCGACCATACACGCAATAGTCGCCTCATAACAGGTGACCGATGTCTATCAACACATCAGTATAATAGGTCTTGGCTACGTTCAGTAATATCGCCCAACGACGCAAGGACCGTACTTTGGTCGTTCAGTTTCTCAGAGTGACCATACAAACGAACGCCCAAAATACACTCCGAGCGTCGTCCGACGACGTCGGGCGATATAAGTGAACGCAGCCCTAATGTAGGTCACCACTATTTGCCACTTGGAAACATCAAATCAGATTCGACGATACGTGAGCTGTCAAAACTTCCGCGGTAGTGGTTAGCCAATAGCCCCCTTGGTAGGGCCAATCAGATTGCAGTACCCTTCAGCTAGAGTCTGACCACGCTAACTTTGCATTTTATATTATGGCAACACCGTAAAAAAAACTATACAAGATGTTGATCTGTAACCGTGCCATATTTCTAGAGCAAATGATAAATAATGTGCTGAGTCTCCTAAAAATACTTGAAAAATTCTACGATTATTTAATATCCAAATATTCACTTAGAAACATAGCGAGGGTTTGAGAATAAATACCGAACGTCTCTGAAAATAAATAATTGGCGGCATTGTCAATGGGTGGAAATACCTGCAAATTGTTTTGGTGGTTTCTCACGCATTGTTTTTTGTAGCACGCGACACACTGAGGGAATTTGTTTGTTCACAAATAGGATAAAATGAAATAAAATTGGGTATTGTTTTTTTTTATTGATTCGTATTCAGTATCAGTGGTATAGTCACCTCCTTAAATATGGCACGAGTACAGATCAACACGTTGTAGAAATCTCTGTAATGACCTTATATTTCCAATGCAGAGTTAGTTTTGTCAGACAGATTAAATAAGTACAGACCAGTAAATTCCCAGACCAGAGCCCGGTTGAAAAGCCGCAAGAGTTTTATTCGTTCCACTTGGACCTCACAACTCCATCCAGCCGCAATAAGGACGGAGTTGTGGAAGGAAAGGCTCCCACCAGCACCTGATTTTGTAGTACCGCAAGAACACCTGCCCTCAGGCCACAATCTCCCGTGGCCAGTCTGGAAATCCCTCAACCGGCTCCGGACTCAAGTCGGTCGCTGCAGAGAAAATTTGTGCAAATGGGGAATTCGAGACTCCTCAAAAACTGAATGCGATTGTGGGGCCCCCATTCAGTCCATGGCCCATTTGCTTACTTGTCCCTTGTGCCCTGTCAACTGTACAAGAGCTGACCTAAATGAAGCCACGATCACCGCCATAGAAGTGGCCAAATATTATATAAAAAAAGTGTGAACCATTGACACGAAAGAAGAAGAAGAAGTAAATTTAACTTTGCATTGGAATAATACGATAATTACAGAGATTATGATAGTTATTGTTTACGGTGTAATTCCACTGCAGAGTTAGCTTGGTCAGACTCTAGATGACAGAATTTATTATATTCATTATATTTAACAAACCAGTGAGATACTTGTTTGATAAATAGTTGGGTTTCTCGTCCAAAATATCGCAGTGTCTAAAGGCGAAAGTCTTTGACCAGTGTGTGTTGCCAGTAATTACTTACGGTACTGAAACGTGGTCGCTCACAATGGGCCTGAAAATAAGGCTTAAAGTCACTCTAAGGGCAATGGAGAGGGCTGTGCTCGGAGTGTACCTGCGTGATCGAATCAGAAATAAGGAGATACGCAGGAGAACGACGGTAACCGAGATAGCACGAAGAATAGCCAAAATTAAGTGGCAGTGGGCGGGGCACATTGCTCACGGAATGGATGGAGTGGTGACCGCGTACTGGAAGGTGCAGCGTGGGTAGGCCCTCCACAAGGTGGATCGACAACCTGGTGAAAGTCCCGGGAATCTGCTGGATGCGGAAAGCGCAGGACCGGTCGTTGTGGAGATGCTTCAGGGGTTACCTATGTCCAGCAGTGGATGTCTTTTGACTGAAATAATGATGATGATCTATTGGGCTTATGGTCTATGGTCTGTTCGTACGTTCGTGTTCCCTTCGGGTTTCATTTGTCACATAAACAGCCCATTACTGTCCCACTACTGGGAACAGACCTCTTCTCAGAATGAGAAGAGTTTAGATCATAGTCCATCATGCTGGCCTACTGCGGTTTGGTGGACTATACACTATACACACAATCATTAACTTTATGAAGACTCTCAAGTGTGCAAGTTTCCTGACGTTATTTTCCTCCACCGATAAAGCAAACGATAATGGAATTCTACTCCGGGTATGATTCTGAAAAATTAGAGGTGCGGGCCAGCTCAGACCCTCATCATCCTCCGAGCCTTTTTCCCAATTATATAGGGGTCGGCTTCCAGTCTAGCCAGATGCGGCTGAACTCAGACCCTCCTGCCCTTCAATTATCATACCAACATTTCTATTAGTATACAGAGGGCTTTCCAACCTAATGATATGAGCCTATATACCTGTTTATACTTTACATAATCCTTTAGACATAACAATGTCCTCCTGGCCGAATTTTGGTCACAGCGGCCTATCTCAACGGAGACTAGCCATCTACGTGGGACATATTATGGTGTGCAAGTGTGTGCGTAAACACAGGTGCACTCGCTATTCCCTCACTCTCTTAATCCGATGGGACGGCAATCCGACACGACTGGAGAGAGATCAGGCTTAGGACCGATTGCTTTATTTCCGAGGCACGGGGTGTAAGCATCGTCAATTTCCAGACTCCAGGCTGCTACTGAAAAATTTTATTGACAGAAAAATCCCAATCACACTTTTTGCCTGACCCGGGAATTGAACCCAGGACCTTATGCTTAGCAGTCGCGCTTGCAACCAGTAGACCAACAAGGTAGTTGACCTTTAGATATAATCATTAATCAACATGCAGATAAAGCTCATTAGAGGCACCCGACCAGCACCGCCTCGTCGTTCGGCGTCTACTCGCCGTAGACAGGTGGTCCACGGGTGGACACCGCGTTGTCACCAGTGAACGTCGCGTGGTCAACCAGTAAACCTCATGTGGTCAGAGTTAACGTCGCCTGGTTAACGAGTGGACATCGCGTGGTCCACGAATTTCCGAGTAGTCTGTCAGCGATTGGCACCAATTATGTTTCCGAACTTCTTCGATAAATCTTTTTTAGGGTTCCGTAGTCCTACAAGGAACCCTTATAGTTTTGTCATGTCCATCCGTCTGTCCGTCTGTCCTAATCCTTTACAGCTTAATAACTTCTACAGTTATAAACATTAGTAAATGAAATTTTGTTAAAAAATGGTTTAGATATAGATCTCAATTTTAAAAGAAAAAAAAATCTTGATAACGTATTTTAGGGGTGGCGCCCATACATGTGAAATCGGTATGAATTTTTTTTTTCGCTGCACCCTCTCGTGTGGTATTTCATTGAATAGGTCTACTAAAATGAAGGTAATGTTTCATACATAACTTTTTTATCAGGTATACTATCTGCGAAATACAGTTCCCCAAAGTGGCTTGCAATGTGTCCCCCCCCTGCCATTTCTAAACTATGCAACGTAGAAACTTATAGTCTTCCACATTGATAGACCTTTATAAAAACTCTCTTATAAAATTATTTCGAGTATAATGCGATTACAAATTTTTGAGTTATAGTGATAAAACTGAAAAATACTTAAGACATATAAGGTCAATGACCTATGTAGTTCATAGGTCCTTGACCTTAGAGTAAAATGATCTTAGCAAATAATGCTCCTTTAGTTACTTTCTATTTAAAAAAATCACAAAAAGAAACTTTGTGTTATATTGATATGACACACTACTTGAATTTAGCTTCTTAAATTTAGCGCTAGGTGGCGCTGTTTCCTAAAACTAAAATAGCAATGATTAATATTCGATTTTATTCCTTTGTAATTAGACCTACTTAAGGAACCCTATAATGCATGGCCCGACATGCTCTTGGCCGCTTTTTATTCATTATGAAAGCAAAAACGATATGTCCGACACGTTTGTATTCTTAAAGAATAGCACTGCCGATTTTGGGCTAAAAGTTTGACTATTGAAACGAGAAGAAGAAGCATTTCTATGAATCAACATCATCATCATCATCATCATAATCATCAGCCCATTATTGTTTTACTGCTGGGCATGGGCCTCTTCTCAGAATGAGAAGGTTAAGGCCTTAGTCCACCACGCTGGCCTAGTGTGGGTTGGCGGACTACACATACCATCGAAAACTGTATGGGGCACTCTCAGGTGTGCAGGTTTCCTCACGATGTTTTCCTTCATCGTTAAAGAACTGTTAATTTTATACAGTTTTATAATAATAATTTACTCAAATACCGAACTAAAACAATAGTATTATATCTTTATTTCGTAAGCAGTAAGGGCGGGTTTCAAATTGAAGTGTTACCACTGTCATGCAGTTGACTACCTATTAAATTATTATATTTATACTGTCTAAGAATCTATTTTATTACACAATAAATTGCCTTACTACTCTGTGGTAGTAAGACTTTAATTCGTAAGTTAGTACATTATACTATTGTTTAAGTTCGATATTTAATTAAATTCATATTAAAAAACTATACAATTATGTAAAAGTGCTGTGCCGTGACGGGGTTTCATGTTGTTTATCTCAATAGGATAAAAGATTGTAAATACAATATAATTGTCGAAATTGTTGTTGTACATATTAATGAAAGCAATAAATACTTTGACTTTGATTTTGGTTCTAACCTAATCGCGCATAAACGGTTAATCGGTGTAGGCACTACTAAGAAAGTGCTAAGTGGCGCCCAAATCAGTAAAATAATAATTAGAGTACATCATTTATCGTTTTTAATAATTAAGTACAGGTACTGTAGTTTAATCAGAAACTATTAACTCTGTAAATTATAGTTAGCTGTAGTTGTAGATAGAAATACTGCCAAAAGTGGCCGTTTTTCGCATTCACTTTAATTATTCTACTCCACGAGTCATTATTATTTTACTGATGACGACACTAAGCTCTTAGTAGCGCTTTTTAGTGTACCCAAAGGGTGCTTACGGGACCCTATTACTCTCGCTACGCTGTCCATCCGTCCATCCGTCTGTCTGTCACAGGGCTGTATCTTTGTAACGGTAATAGATAACCAGTTGAAATTTTCACAGAATATGTGTTACTATGGTGTATATCACGACAAATACTAAAAACAAAAAAGTCTGAAACTTAAGGGGGTCCCCATACAAGAAACCTCGAAAAACATGCATTTTTTTCAAAATTTTTGTTCCTGATCTATCTTCTGAACGGTAATACATACCAGCGTCAAACCTGGTATAATTATACTGCATACTATGTTGTTTAGCAAAAAATACTAAAAATAGGGCAAACATAGAACCCTTATTGCGTGAGTCTGACTCACACGTGGCCGGTTTTTATTGAACATAACATAACATAACATAGGTAGGTAGGTAGGCAGAGGTGTATTAGTAGATTAATACACCCACATTTCGCCAGTTATGTTCTAGTCCCATGTAATAGGGGGCGAGCCTATTGCCAATTGTTTGTCTATTTGCCTATTGTTTTTAATGAAATATTACGCAAACGAAGTTGTCGGCTTGTAATAATTTTATTCTGATCGATTACAGTGCACAGAGGGTTCATTTAAATGATCAGAAAGCTACTTCATTATAATCGGTGTGCACTTGATCACGAAAAACTAATATGAATCGATAGGCGATATATCTACTGAATAATATCACAGAAAATATTAAAATAGCTCTATAAACAGGCTAAGCGCTGCATCATATATCAAATCATCGTTTTGAAGAACATTTGCATTCATTGTCCATAGTTTGTTCTAGAGAATTATTAAACTTGTTGTGTCAGGGTGGGATCACTGGTGGGGATCGTACGGTCCATGGCCCTTTATGGGGCCCCACTGTGGGTGGACACCCTGACGGGCCGCAACGTCGTGCTGTTGCGTAGACCACAGCGTGCGATGGCCGTCATGGTGATACGAGGATATCGTACGATCTCCTTTGAGGCTGCGATCTGGAGGCGAGAGACCTTGTGCTGCGGTACCATCAGCGCAAGTACCCGCCTGATCAGAGCGAAGTCTGCTAGATCCTAGTGGCTGAATGGGAGGAGCAACTTGCGCAACCCAGCGACGGGCACGCCGCAACAGCGGCGGTAAGGCCCGTCATGGAGGAGTGGCTGGAGAGGAGCCATGGTGCCCACACCTACCGGCTGACGCAGATACTCTCGGGTCACGGGAAGTATCTGTGTCGCATAGGCCGGGAGCCGACGCCCGAGTGTCATCACTACGAGAGCTGCCCAGAGGACACGGCGCAGCACACACTGGAGGAGTGCCCAGCTTGGGCCGCACAGCGCCGTGACCTCGTCACTGCAGTAGGAAGCAACGATCTCTCACTTCCGGCCGTGGTTCTGTCTATGGTCAGGAGCGAGAGCGCTTGGGAAGGCGTCGTCCCCTAAGCAGGCGCGGAGAGGGTTCGAGATGCGATAACCTCTCTTCCCATTGGCAAGATGCGATCTGGGCGTCGTAGGAGGGCGTATGCCAATCTCCAGTCACCCTAGGTTTGGGCCTGCGGGCAGCGGACTCGGGATGGCCCGCCCACCGACCAGTCAAGGCTTGTGACGGTGGCGCGTTGTGTTCCGCACATGCCAGTCCAGAGGAGGGTGCGGCCGATGTGGTTGCCGCACGGGGAGAAGGGGCTCGCCTACTAGTGGTGAGCCGAGACCTGCCGGGGATGGTTGGGCGATTACAGGAGTTTTTCCCAAGCCCCCGGCCAAGGGTCATTTGAGGAACACCGTGGTGGTTTTTAGTCGGTAAGTGTCCGACACTGGCTCAGTCTTCCCCGGGCGGAGTGCGTCCATGAGGATTTTCTCCACGAAAAAAGAGGGTGTCGTCACTGGTGCCTGAGATACAGCTTAATTCGTAGTTCGAGCACCAGTTGCTTTCACTTTCCTAATTTAGTTATGTTCGCCGTGTTTCTAAAATAGATAAATAACCTTTAATAACTTAATACTTGTTCAGCTCCAGGACCAAAAGACGAAGCCAATCCAACTGCGCAGAGGGGTGAGACAAGGGGCTGTAATATCCCCGAAATTGTTCACTAACGCGGTGGAGGACGTCTTCAAGACGCTGGACTGGACTGGACAGGGTATCAACGTTAACGGCGAGAACATCTCACATCTCCGTTTTGCCGATGACATTGTTGTAATGGCTGAGTCGCTGGAACAACTGGGCGAAATGCTGCACAGCTTAAACGGAGCCTCTCGACGTGTCGGTCTCGGCATGAATCTGGACAAGACTAAAGTCATGTTCAATATGCATGTCATGCCGAGGCCAATATTCGTCGAAGGGTCGGCACTCGAAGTTGTAACGGAATACGTCTACCTAGGGCAGGCAATTCAGCTTGGTAGACACAACTTCGAGAAAGAAGCCAACAGAAGGATCCGTCTGGGCTGGGCAGCATTTGGCAAACTTCACCGAGTAATCTCGTCGCCTATACCGTAAAGTTTGAAGACAAAGGTCTTCAACCAGTGCGTCCTGCCAGTCATGACTTACGGTGCCGAGACGTGGACACTGACAGTTGGGCTAGTCCACAAATTCAAAGTCGCTCAGCGAGCTATGGAGCGAGCTATGCTTGGAGTTTCTTTGAAGAATAAAATCCGTAACGAGATTATCCGGAGAAGAACCGGAGTGACCGACATAGCTTGTAGGATCAGTAAGCTGAAGTAGCAGTGGGCTGGCCATGTCTGTCGAAGGACCGATGGCCGTTGGAGCAGACGAGTCCTTGAGTGGAGACCGCGAATCGGCAAACGCAGCGTAGGGCTCTCCAGTGCCAGGTGGACCGACGACCTAAAGAACGTGGCTGGGGGGACTGGATGCGGAAGGCAGAGGACCGAGCATTGTGGCGCAACTTGGGAGAGGCCTATGTCCAGCAGTGGACTGCGATAGGCTGAGTTGATTGATTGAATAACTTAATAGTTGATATTAACTTTGTATTTAATGAGTTATTTTAATTATAAAAACAAAAATGAAAACGATTGAGGTCTTTAGTCACAGGTACTTAATAATCATTTATGCTATAATTACCAAAAGACCATAAATTGATTATTCAAGTACGATTTTGGTATTTGAAATTTAGATTCGGGAAGTCAAACTTCGTTTTGACCTCTTCTGCTACACAAACATTTTGCAAATCATTTTTTATCGTTAGATACCGTAATATATACAGAAGTTGTACGTTGTATAATACGTCAAAAGACTATGATTTAGTTTGTTTTCTTTCAACAAGTACGTGAGTGTATCGACAGTTTGATTGGAAGTTCCATAACAGAAGTGATTCGGCTGTTGTTTGAACGTATTATTTGTTTTTCCAATATGGCGGGAATTCTGGAGAGTATAGCCGAAAAATATAATTATGTTGTACATGATTTGGCTGGTGAGTTAATCATATTTATTTTTAAATTTGAAAGTGATTTTTTTCTGCAAATTCTTCCGAGGGAGATTTGTATCTACTGGGTACCGGTTAAAAAACTACATAAAATTAGGAGTAAAAAAGGCTGTTCAAAAATATTAAGCTAAGAAAGAAAAGAAAAGAAATAAATAATTTATTAAGTCTCGTTACAGGCAAAAAAAAAAATTATAAAATAAAAATAACATTGAAAATAGCATAAGAACCTATACAAAAAATACAACACAGAAATGTTGCAGCTCTGGTTAAGCTGCCATCAACAGCTGCAATTATTAATTTACAATGGTTATTACTAATTAAATCTTTTTTGTTTTCCAGACCCCAGAACGGCAAACTGGTTGGGTGTATCAAATCCCCTGGTGGTCATATCAATTGTTTCGTTCTACCTCTACTTCTGCAAATCCCTTGGCCCTCGGCTGATGGAAAACAGGAGACCCTTCGAACTGAAGACTGTTCTACTGCTATACAATACTTTCCAAGTGTTATTTAGTTTGTTCTTAGTCTATGAGGTAAGAATTGTTTATTGTTTATAATCCGACCTCCTACTTTTAAATGCGAAAGTGTTTTTTGGATTGTTCGTAAGCGATGGACTGGCGTGATTTTTGCGAAGAGATATTTTTTAGACCGGCAAGTGACGTAAGCTAATTTGTATCCTGGAAAAATACAACGCAATACAATACAAATCCTCTTTATTGTACAACATAAAAAACATGATATATATAAACTAGGTAAGTACTTATAAATGTAAAATAATTGGCGGTCCGTGTGGTGCCGGACTTAAAGAATAGCACCACCCTTATCTCTTCTCATGGGTGTCGTAAAAGGCGACTAAGGGATTCACCAGAGGATGGGCAGCAGCGTTCTCTGAGTATTTAACCAACCAACTGCGATCGCCAACCCGCCTGCCAAGCGTGGCGATTATGGCATATTCCCCCCTTAATTGGGGGAGGCCTATGTCCAGTAGTGGACGTCTTTCGGCTGAAATGATGATGATGATGATGAATTGGCGGTAAGCTAATTTGTATCCCGGAAAAATACAACGCAATACGATACAAATCCTCTTTATTGTACAACATAAAAAACATGATCAATATAAACTAGGTTACCTACAAATGTACAATTGGCGGTCCTATCGCTCCAGGGCGATCTTTTCAAGATAACCATTGAATTGACTGGAATATCATGGAAGAAACACAGGGTACCTAGTAACCAGTGCAGTAAAAGTCGGAAACTTAACCAAAATTATACGGTCCTTGTAGGTTATAGAACCAGGTAAAAGCTAGTATCTACAGTATCAGAATCGTGTATTATCACGATTGTTCTAATATTATTGTAACAGTCTATACATCAGTCATACTCACAATACCCATAATCAGTGATTGCAATAAATTAATTTGTTGAATCAACACATTTTTCCACACATTGTAAGAAGCGGTGAAAGTAAATAAGTAACGTAACTGCCTTTATTGTAGTAGTATAAGTATAGATGTTTGTGATTCACAGTGTTTTTTTTTTTTTTTTAAACATCAACAATAAAATTCAAACTTTTTATATGGGACTTGTGAAATTTTTGATACTAGTTGCACGTTTCCAAACCAATTTCGTATGCAACTTCCAATGGAAGGCGCTGGTGCCTATGATACAATGTTTTTTCATTAGTACAGGTACCAACGTTACCTTTTTTTCTGTAAAGATATTTTATGAAAATAAAATTTTTATTTATTATTTTTATTATTTAACTAGCTGTACCCGTGGCTTTGCTCACGTTATCATAAGGTTTACTTTCAAATAAGTCAAATTTCAAAGATAATGGACAAATGATAGCAATAATTAATTTTTTGCCATTATTTTTTTGTTAAAGCGCTGGGCGCAAAGTCAAAGACTAAAACGTA
The DNA here is from genome assembly GCA_949699075.1 of Asteroscopus sphinx. Classification (NCBI taxonomy): domain Eukaryota; kingdom Metazoa; phylum Arthropoda; class Insecta; order Lepidoptera; family Noctuidae; genus Asteroscopus; species Asteroscopus sphinx. The sequence continues at coordinate 4,008,784 of OX453006.1, forward strand.
AACCGAGATTCTAGGCCACAAACAAATTTTGAGAATAATTTACAAAAATAATACAGAATGATGTGAATGTATCCAATAAAACGCCTTTTTACAAAACCTTCAGCAGCCAAAATGTACAAAGTGTCAGGGCTGGTGACGCGAGAGCAAGCGACGTACAGTTGTCCATATGAGAAGCAGCTGGTCCTGAGGTCGACAGCCGCAGCCTTCAGTGTCTGCCCCTGCTACTTATTGATGGTCATCGTGAAGCACAGACTCACAGGAAACTGTATGCGCTTGAATTGGAAAGGGTAATTGTGGGGAATCAGTGGTATACGTGGAATAAACACCATCTCGCCAGCGGCACACCCAGTGAGAATCTCTGCCTCTATAATGTGCCTCTGTAAGGATATGACTTTGAGTCGGGTCCCATTACACAGCTTAGGCGGTGTTAAGTTCCACAAAAGTACACCGGATCCTGACTTTAAGTTTGATAAGATGGGCAGAAAGTCCACTTGCAGAGAGAGAGTTAAGGAATACTACTGGATAGTGAGTAGCGTCATCTAGATCTATAACGGTGTTTATAGAAGTATAAACCACTTCATTCCCTTACATTTCTGAGAGAATGCTATCGTTAATGGCAGCGGCTTGGTCATTTTTTGGTGTTAAAATGGCCCTCTCACACAACCAAGAATTCTGCTGGTGCGAGATTTGGCTGATGTCCCCATAAACAGAACGAATTAGGTCCTCTACCGTAGGGACCACTCTATAAAGCGTTTCCGGTAGGTCCACCTTGCCACTCTCCTCTGAATAAGTTTCTACTCCAATGTTTAAAAGGACTTCAGCGAATTCTTGAGCATGTGAATTCCCGCCAAGCCGTGCTCTCATGTTGACCGTCAAGCACAATCTGTGAACTTGCGGCCAGAGAGTAGAGCGTTTTAACGAAGCATTCACCTCATCAGCCCTAGTACCTCGCGTCAACCACAGGCACCGTCTGCCGAAAATCGCCGCTAAAGAGAACTGTTACCCCACCCATGATGTTGTGGTTCCTGCGGATATCTTGCAGGGTTCGGTCAACAGCCTCCACTGCCTTTCTGTTTGCCAATTTGCATTCATCCCATACAATAAGAGAGTAGTCTCGTAGAACAGCGGGCTTGTCACTGTTTCGTGAAACGTCTCATTGCTCTCTAAGTCTATGGGAATCTTAAACATTGTGTGCGCAGTTTTGCCACCAGGGAGCAGTGTTGCGGCGATTCCGGAAGACGCTACTGCGAGGGCTATTTTTCCTCGCCTTCTGACCTCTGCAAGGATGCCTGAAGTAAGAAAGGTTTTGCCTGTTCCTCCAGGAGCATCCAAAAAGAACATTTTCCCTTGGCAGAGTTCAATGCTCTGCAGGATAATTTCGAATAGCTGTCTTTGCTCTGAGATGAATGATGAACAATGACAGACATTGCGCCCGTACTGTAGTCAGTTTCGGCGGCGTATTCACGATTAACGCGTGGTTTGCTTGTGAGGTCGGTAAACCGTACTCAACCAATGAATTGCAGCCGATCGGAACGACCATGTCTTGAAGTGAAAAAAAAACAGCTATTCAAAATGCGTTCAGCATATCAACATAGGTCCGTAAGAATCGCCAATTGGTGAGGTGTAAAATGTAAAATATCGCAATTCGTAGGTACTAAGTATTTCAAGACAATTAAAGAAGCAAATAGAAAAACAACAAAAATAATGCCCGTTTCTCTACCCAAAACATCACATTTTGTGAACGAAACCATAGCGCGATCTAATTCGACGTTAACGCCATCTGTTTAGGAAAGAAGGAGTATTTTAAATTAAGTTAATTATTTACAAAACTAAGTATGCGGGAGACGTCGTTGTAAATTGGTTATATTATCCATAGGCTAAGGATAACAATACAAATAAAATTTCACGCTTTTTTGGGTTAGGGGACTCAGCAGTTAGTAAAATAAGTGGTTCAATGGCACTTTTTGCACCGATAAAAAAAATTTTTTCACTGTTAAATAGGTAAAGCACTTTTTAGCAGACAATACTTTACTAAACTACTATTAGAAAACTACTGTTTGTGGTAGAAAGTAAAATAAATACGGAAGCAGAAAATAATCAACACAATGCACTATTGCTCAATGCTCACCCCTCATACTAAATAGCGTGATCATTAATTGTTTTTTTTAGAAGTAGTAGAGCTCCTTTGTGAAAGAGCTCGTCCGGGGAAGTACTACCACCGTATCTAATTCTCCGCCAAATAGTGATGCTTGCATTGCTGTGTTTCGTTCTGAAGGGTACGGGTGCCGGTGAAATTACAATCACATGAGACTTTCCATCTTCATGTCTCAGTTTGGCGAACCGACTTGCGATGCCATTTAGGCAACTGCCTAGGTGGTATTGAAGTTGTTATGGGCAAAGGTAACCGCTTAACATCAGGTGGGCCTTTAGCTCGTTTCGCCATCCTATACTATAAAAAAATAAAATAAAAACTTAATAATCCGCTCTTTAGCGAACGTTGTTGCTAAATATCTTAAATTGTTGAAGAATGTTGAAGATGTTTTTTTTTTTTTTAATAACAAAATTCAAAAAATAATCTAAAAACTAAGATTGAGGCTGAGATTCGATCTTAGAACAACACAATCGTGATCCACACGCCAAGCCACCAGGATGAGTAATTATTTACGCGAAACTACGAAATAAGCATTTTCATTGTTAATATATGTCGTTTAGCTCCCGTTATATATTATATAGCGTGATGGTTATTTTTTTAATATTAATTTTGACGTTCTGATAAAGAATTATTTTAGTCTTTTTTAGTCTATAAATTATAACATTTCAATATATTAACTGTAAAACATAACTTTGTAGACATTTTGTTACTCTACTCACCTCCCATGTACAAAAGCGTGATGATTTGTAGCCTATAACCTGACCCGGTCTGTAACCGACATTTTTGCCAAATTTCAACTAATTCTGTTCAGTAGTATTGGCGTCATGCTCAAACATACAAACAGATAAACAGACAAACAGACAGAAATTCTAAAAATTATAGTTTTGGCATCAGTATCGTTCCTAGTATGCGCAGCAGTGATTTTTTTCAAAAAATATTCAATGTACAGTTTTTTCATCTCTACGATTTTATTATATGTATAGACTACTGTTTTTATTTATTAATAAATTTAATAATTTAATGTGGATCTGCTGCCGAATAGGGTAAAAAACTCGCGATGACTCGCAATCGCAATCATAATAAATTCAATGTGCATTGCTCCGTATATTTTGACAAGGCAATGAATATTGCTGTATTATAAATTTTAAACAGTCGCAAATTTTTTGGTGACCACCGACAATGCAACTTGGCCGAAACGTTGAGGTTAGTTATGATTGGTAATGTTTGTTTTTAACCAACGGAAAAAAGGAAGAGGTTCTCAATTCGACGCGTATATTTGTTTTTATTTTTATTTTTTTTATTTTTTTATGTATGACCACGCATAACTTTTTACAGAGTGGCCCGATTTTGATGATTCTTTTTTTAATGGATAGGGTATATCTCGAAGTTGGTCACATTTAAATTTCAAAATCAAAATCCACCCCTAAGGGTGGGAAAACAGGGGATGAGTGCTTGTTCACCCACTGAATTCTTATCTGTTAACCGATTCTGTTGAAACTTGGCACACATAAATATAGTTGTAGACACTACGACATAATGGAGACCTGGAGTTAGATTTTGATCACAAAAAAAGTTAAAATAAAACTTTTTAACAAAAAATTGAACCGACGAAAACAGAAACTGAAAAGCGAAAAATAACAAATTATGAGTCGGCGCCAAACAAACAATCAACGAAGATCATTAAATTACTTTAAATAAATAATAAAAACAACGTAACATCAAATACAACGTGAAATTTTCAACGATAAACAATAACTTTCCAAAAATTCGTTCGTCGCTCGGCCACTTGCAACTTGCACGCACTTTGCTTGTTAAAAGTTTGTTTGGCGCCTACTCATAATTTGTTATTTTTCGCTTTTCAGTTTCTGTTTTCGTCGGTTCAATTTTTTGTTAAAAAGTTTTATGTTTTGATTTATATGTGCGCGAAAAGTTCCGTAAATATAGTTTAATGTTGCTGTAATGTCTAAAAATACATAAATACAAAATAATTTTATTTTCGTTAACATGATACATAGTTTAGCATTGGTTGGTGATGGGAGCACCCTTTTAAGCAAATAATGCCTGTATTAGGAGACTTTGCTCTTTGATAACTTGTGGATTATAATATTAAATAATATGATTTTTACATGTGTGTGAGACTGTGAGTGTATTTATGTGAGGGTTGTGCGTGTGTGGGGGATATGATGTGTGTGGGGGTGGGTATGTACGTGTGTAGATGTGTGAGAATGTAAGTTAAAAATAGGATGTTATTCGGCCATCCTACTCCACCTGGCTTAAATGGTACCGTTAAATTCAAATTTAAATGTTTCTCATTTCAAATAAACCTAATTACAGGGACTATTGAAACGTCAGGCTCTTGTTACACGGTTTCAAATTGTTGTTACTAAAGTGTGTGATAGAACAAAAGTACGAGTGTAATTCAGAAAAAGCTAGGGAAAGGTAAGTCTAGCACGCTAAGCAAGTTGCAGCCAATCGAGTTGTAGAACTGAAATTGTGGAATAGCGCCCAAACCACAAATCTCGTTGATAAGTTGAGATCGGTTTCGCGATCCGTACGGCTGCAACCGGTGGGGCAATTGTGTAATGCATTCACTTTGACATTAGCTTTCATTTTGACATTAAAGCAACATTCATAGGGTGGTACGTAGTTGCCCATGACACGGATTGTCAAAACACACGGAGCAATGAACATTGAAATCCAGATGATTGCGATCGCGAGTGAGCTACGCAATTCGGCAGCAGGTCGCGAAACCGATCTCGATCGCGAACCGAGTTTTAAAACTGAAATTGTGGAATAGCACCAATAGCGTAATAATAATGATATCTTAAGATAGAATAGATAGATAGATAGAATCTACTTTATTGTACACCATGAAAATAGTAGTAAACAGGAACAACGTATAAATTATGGGTACATGGGCGGTCTTATCGCTAAAGCGATATCTTCCAGACAACCATGGATGGATGGATGGATGAATGGATGGATGGACAAAGAAGACGTAAGTTCAAGATAATGGGGGCAGTCCGTGGCGTACTACTGTATGTTAATAAACTAAAATAAATAAATAGCACAAAATATAATACACATATATGTATCATAAATATATACAACATATATAAATAATAATAATATAGAATGGAGCCAAAAGTCTCTACACGGAAGACATCGTCAAGATTTATGCCAAACAAATGTCGACAAAGAGGCGTCGAACAACTGGCTTAATCGAGGGGAACTCTTACCGGAGACTGAAGGCTTCATGATCGCGATACAGGATCAAGTAATTGAGACTAAAAACTATAGAAAATATATTATAAAAAACTTAGCTACTGACACCTGTCGAAAATGCAATAGCTCTGCTGAAACAATACAACATATTACAGGCGCTTGCAAATCAATAGCCCAGACAGATTACAAACACAGACACGACCAAGTAGCAAACATAATTCACCAGAAACTAGCTTACCAACACAAACTCATAGACACCATAGTACCATATTATAAATACAACCCCGAAACTGTACTAGAGAACCCCACAACAAAGTTGTATTTTGATCGAGCTATCCTAACTGACCGAACAATTCACTTTAACAGACCAGACATAACACTAATTAATAAAATAAGCAAAACTAAATACTTAATAGACATTGCCGTACCAAATACACACAACTTACAGACTACGATTTCTGAGAAACTATCTAAATATATAGAATTAAAAGATGAAATTACCCGACTTTGGCATCTGCAAAAAGTAATAATAGTCCCTATAGTGCTGTCTACTACAGGAGTAATACCCAAACAACTTCACCAGTCCCTTAATACCCTGAATTTACCTGCAAACACCTACAACCTAATGCAGAAAGCGGCGATACTGAACACGTGCAGACTAGTAAGAAAGTTCCTGCAGTGTGAATCCGATAACCCAAACTAATTTATGATCATCTTTAAGACCTACGCCAAATCCTAACTTCACTGATCAACACTTGGCTTAGGCCCGTGCCATCAGTCATCCCGGTTAGCGGAGAAAAAATAAATGTACAAAAAAAAAAAAAAAATATTATAATAATATAATATTTGTACGCCCCCAGTGGCAAAACATTGTAGCTGCTATACCTACTATTTAAACACCTTACATGCATGTGCTTTCGCATTGTATTGTATACTCATGTTTTAAGCAAATACATTTTTTCATTCATTCATTCATTAATTCATTCATAATCTTACAATTTAAAATAGAGATTGGATACATAGGCAAAGTCTTAATAAATTACAATATATTTGGAAAGGTTCTTTAACTAATTTTTTAAATGAAAACAGTGACTGAGCTCGCCGTATAGACACAGGTAACTCATTCCACAGACGCACAGCCTGAACAGTAAAAGATTTATCATAAAATTTTGATCATCTTATCTTATCTTAAGATCTGCCACTACAATAACAGCTACCTAATACATGATAACTGCTTTGACAAAGTCACATTCCTCATACAGAGTCCGAAGTTTTAAGTAAACTAATTCAATACTGACCCTCAACTTCACCTCAACAGAAGCATTAATATGAATGAAAGATCAGCATATGACTTGGCAAATACTGTTAAAAACTGTCGTGTAATGAATTTTATTATGCACTGTCCATCATTGAGGGACTCGTGGCTATGTAGCAACTGCGCGTATTGTACACTTGCCGCGGTCAGTCCGTGGATGGGTGACCGTTTCGCTGCACATCGAGACCCCTCCGTGCCTCGAAAAAGACATTAAGCTGTCGGTCCCGGTTGTCATACGAATATCTATGACAATTATTACGGGTAGTCAAGCCCGAAAGTCTGACAACTGGTCTAACCTTCGAATGTCGGTATTACCCAGTAACTGGGTTGCGGGGGTCTGATGGCAGTCGCTCCGTGTAAAATACTGATGTTCAGCCGCATCTGGTTAGATTGGAAGTTGACCCCAACAAAGTTAGGGAAAGGTTTGGAGGATGGCTGTCCGTCATTAATAGTTTTTAGTCATATAGTAGGGCTATTTGTGAAATAGTTTATGCGGGGAAGGACCATAAAATTCACCTTACCACGGATAATATAATACTATAGTAACCTTACCTTACCTTACCTTTGGAAGCAAAGTGCAAAGTTAGTTTGGAATTTTTTTCTATTTTATTTTATTTTTAGGTGCTTTTGCTGGCTTGGCAGTGCTCGTCACTTGGGGTTGACCAAGAACATTATATATGTATGTATTACATACATTCCTGGACAAAGTACTACATATTTTTATCAATACAAAACTATACCTTAAGTCTATGGTTTAAGGTTTATTTTCATGTAATAGTGATGTAAGCAGAAAACCAAAAGAAAGCAAGAGCCGAGAAGCGACTTGTGTGTCCTTGCCTAAAAAATTACCAATGTAAAATGAAAATTTCTATAGTAGTTTTTAAATCAAAATTATAGTTTTGTAAAATTCGTTATTACCGCACTTCTATAACACGATAATGTGAAATTCGTAAAAGTGATGTAAGCCATTAATAAAAGTAGATCGTACTATTTTGTTACGTATTCTTATTGAATTTATAAAATAATATTGGTGTAAACTTTAACCTTTAAATGTCAACACTGATTTGTCATATTGACAACAATTATGGCGGTTTATTGTAATTTTTCATGTTTTTGAATTTTCAGTATATTTTATTATAAAATGGTGAATTTTTGTTGCGTACGTGGTTGTAAAAAAGAATCATATCCTGGCTGTGGCTTATCTTTTCACAGGTAAAGTGTTTTCATATGGTTTTCATATTTACAAAGCACTGACACACTAGGGTGACCATGCGTTGTATGCACGAATGTATTTGGATTTTTTATTGGATCCCAAAGATGACTATGAATGACAGATCGGGAAAAAATAATTCCGAGGAATCCCATAAAGTCGTCTATCGTTTTTAGCGTGTATTTTGAAAAAAAAAAACTCATTCATTCAAATCAAAGAAAAAATAGATTATTCCTATTTACGTTGAATGATGACAAAATTCTGAATACGCCCATGGTTGTACCACAGTCTTAGGAACTCTAAAGTTGCGCTTTAGAGTTCCTAAGACTGTGCGCCACACAGAGCCGGTGCGTGTCGGGCCCGCATTGGGTGGAGCATGACGAATACAACATCTACTTCGACATCGAAGATGGCGGACGCGACTATTTAAATAAAATTAATACAGATATCGTTCTCGAGGTTCTCGGGGGTCCTGATTACGAATATAAGATTTATTTTGAGATCCAAGAAGGCGGACGCGACTTTTAAAATTAAATCAATATGGGTATCGTTTTCGAGGTTTCCGGGGTGCTGATTATGAATATAGCATCTATTTTGAGATCCAAGATGGTGGACGTGACTTTTTAAATAAAATCAATATGGGTATCGTTTTCGAGGTTTCCCGGGATGCTAATTACGAATATAACATCTATTTCGAGATCCAAGATGGCGGACGTGACTTCTTAAATAAAATCAATATGGGTGTCGTTTTCGAGTTTTCCCGGGATGCTAATTACGAATATAACATCCATTTTGAAATCCAAGATGGCAGACGCAACTTTTTGAATAAAATCAATATGGGTATCGTTTTCGAGGCTTCCCGGGATGCTAATTACGAATATAACACCTATTCGAGATCCAAATGGCGGACGTGACTTTTTAAATAAAATCAATATGGGTATCGTTTTCGAGGTTTCCCGGGGTGCTGATTATGAATATAACATCAATTTTGAGATCCAAGATGGTGGACGTGACTTTTTAAGTAAAATCAATATGGGTATAGTTTTTGAGGTTACCCGGGGTACTGATTACGAATATAACATCTATTTCGAGATCCAAGATGGCGGACGTGACTTTTCAAATAAAATCAATATGGGTATCGTTTTCGAGGTTTCCCGGGGTGATGATTATGAATATAACATCAAATTTGAGATCCAAGATGGTGGACGTGACTTTTTAAATAAAATCAATATGGGTGTCGTGTTTGAGGTTCCCGGGATGCTAATTAAATAATGGGACCAACCCCGAAATCGCGAAAACACAACTATTCCTTACATTTTGTCGTGTAATGTGAACACAAATGCAGGGAACAGCTTATTACTGATGAGTACAATGACCCCTTAAGAGGTTTTGAGTTATTTCAATTACACGTTGTATAATATCTTTGCACACGTAGAATTAGCAAAGTTGGCAATGGTGTCGATTCTCTTGTTCATGAACTAAACTTATTTTAAACTATCGCTCTCTTTTACTGATAGGAGATAACAGAAAGGGATGGAAACAATTTAAGCGTTGTCAAATTAGTCGGAATTTAAATTTCTATACAAGTTTAGTCGTGATTTCGGAACGTGCCCACTAATATACAGTGAAATGTAACACGTAAACTAATTTGACAGTTCTAAAATTGTTGCCATCTCTTTCTTGTATCTACTATTAATAAAAAAGAGCGATAGTTGAGTTGTTGAAGTAGCGTGAAAAAGAGAATTGACACCAATGATCCATGAAAATAAAATTAATAAAACATCGACTTTGCCTACCGTAAACCAGCAGGCCGTGTTGACAATGTCCATACCTACTTCCTACTAATATTATAAATGCGAAAGTATGGATGTTAGTTTGTTCTTCCATACCACTGAAACGGCTGAACGGATTTGATATACTGATTCTACTCGGGGTAAGAAAAATATATAAATAAAGTCAAAGCATATAATCTACTTCATTATGAGTACAATGACCCCTCTTAGTTTTCGAAACGACGAACATTAAGTTTGAGAAAATCCACGAATAAATATTATTTGGACACCCTAGTAGAAAGAAATGCAATAGTGTTATGGACCTCTCGCTTGGCTCGTTTTAAGTCACATAGTGTGTTATCCTACTATATAGATTCATGGGGTCGACACTGAAATCAGCGCTGTGTTGTGACCAAAGACATTTCTGTACGTTGTGACTCACGTTACAACACAGCATGCTGAGTGTCACTGTCAACCTCTTTGCCGCGGCTACGACATGCAAAGGACCTTTTTTATGTTCATCTACCGTATGTCGTATTGTTGTGGAAATAAATATTTTTTCTTTCTTTCTTTCAATTACTTTGCCCAATACTTTGTCTACGGCATAAACTGCTGAATTTTTGACACACATAGTATTGTCACGGTTTTAAAATCTCCCCAGGTACGGAAAACAGCTATAATAAGTTACTCAAAAAAAATTTAGGAATAATAGGACTTATGGGCAAAGTTGGAGCATTACACTACACTACACACACACACACATCACACATCCACTACATCTATTTCAGCCGCCAAGCAACATTGTTGTGTTTTGTTTTGAAGGATATGAGTGCAATTCCAACGGCAGGCATCTTTATCTTAAAGGATGGCAATGTATCAGCAATTCCAGAGGATATCAACAACAACAAAACCGTTGGTTATGTCGGTCTAATTCTTCTTTTTAAGGGTTTCGAACCCAAAAGGGTGCCAAACGGGACCCTATTACTGTCACTACGTTGTCCATCCATCTGTATGTCACAGGGCTGTATCTTTTGAACGGTAATAGGTAGCTGGTTGAAATGTTCTCAAAATATGTGCTGCTACGACCCCTAACACGAAAAATACTAAGAATAAAGGGGGTCCTCATACAAGAAAAACATGCATTTTTTCAACGTTTTAGTTACTGCTCTATCTTCAAAACGGTAATACCTACTAGCGTCAAACCTGGTATGATTATAGTGCATACTATGTTGTTTAGCAATAAATACTAAAAATAGGACAAACATAGACAGATGTGGTGGTACCTACGTAAGAAAGAGATGTAAATATTCATATTTCGCTCAAGACGTGTTGATGTCTTTTGATAAACTCTCGTAAATTAAATCAGTTTCTATTGGGTATCAGGTCAATGGGTGGTACGGAACCCTAATTTCCGGAATTCCGGAAAAAAGCCGGTTTCACTTGTAATATCTGCTACATTGGCAGCCGCGAACCCACGAAGAGCCATCTTCAAAGTATCATAACAATATTTTTTGTGAATGCTTAAGACAATATTTCTAAATTATTTCCTTAGTGAGACCCCAATTTTGCTGACTACCTCACGTTATAATATATTTGTTATAGTAATCTGTGTGGAATGGATGCAAGTCGTAGATATTTTTTTTGTCCAACATAAATTATATTTTAAATACATTGAGTTGATTGTTCTATTGAGTTTTAGTAGCGAATTTCCGGTTTCTTTTCTACCTCCAACATGTGACAGCAGTGGCAGCGACATCTATTGAAATAATTGAGTAACTTTGCAGTTAATTCAATGTCGTACAGATGTCACCTACCCTTAGTAGTAAAATTATTCTTATTCTTTATTGTACACCAAAACAATACAGTATTAACTTACAAATAGAAATTACATGTACGAAGGCAGGCGGGCTTAAATCAAAAATGAGTTTTCTATCAGCAAACCTTTGAGCGATAGAGTGAGTGTAGAAAAGAGGCTGAGGGTAAACTTAGTGCACAACTGTTTAGGTCTATATAAATTAATTAATAATTAAACATACATAAAACCTACTTGAATAAACTACAAATATTATAAATAGCATTATATACCTACACTAGCTTTTGCTCGGAACTTCGTCCGCGTAGAAGTCGAAAATGGTTCTAATATTATATTCATATTCATATTCATATTCATTTATTTATAAAGTTAATTTACACGTCAGTAGATTCATAAGTAATAATGTTCACAATATAATCTTCTAGAAAAATAAAATAAAAGTCACAATAGCTAATAGATGTCAAATAAAAAATAATAGGATTTTTAGTTGGTTTTTTACGTTATTAAATTTTGCAATTATTATGTTCAAATACTTATAAAATATAACAATCTTTATTATAGTGTAGGGATTTAAAGGTTAAATAAACATGAAAATAAAATGAAATTTCGTTATATTTTGTGAGCACGAAGCTCGGCCTTTGATTTGGTGAAAGTTACCACGGGGGTATTATCTTTTTACAACGAAATCGAAATACTACAACTACCAGAGTATTTCTTTGTAAACAATATTTTTTGTATTTCCTTCGGGAGCTAGAATACCAGGCTACTCTGTGCGCTTACTCTGGAGCATGCCACATACAACTGGCCGTGAGAGAAGCAGCTTTCCCTCAAGTCTATTCCCGCTACCTTAAGAGTTTGACCTTGAGCATTGTTTATAGTTATTGAGAAGCAGACTTTGATGGGAAACTGCACTCTCTTGAATTCGAAGGAGTTATTCGATGGTGTTAGGGGAATCTCTAGGAATAAAATTGCGAAAAACAATACACACTAAATTAAACTTCTAAGACAAACTAAAAGAAAACTATAAGTATTATTATACACGACAAATCAAACACAGATATTTTTAGAGACTTTCCAATTTTAAAGAGTATTTGCTTACCCCGGCTCCACACGTTGGCGCGAAAGTTGGCGCCAACGTGTGGATCGGGAAAATGTAGTTGGCCCGAACGTTGGGGCGAGCATTAGCAGTTACCCCGGCTCTACACGTTGGCCTGAACGTTGGCGCCAACACTATTCGCCAACTTGTGGATCGGGAAAATAGAGTTGGCCCAAACTTTGGGGCGAGTATTGGGAGTTACTGCAGTTAGCCGTCGTGTGTCGGTTTTATCAAAGGTATTATGCGCCAACGTTGGCGATGCGCCCACACGTTGGCGTTACTGCATAAGTGCTGAGCAAACGCTCAGCACTCATGCAGTAAGGTGAATCGAATGAGCTTGTTCCTACGGTCACCACGTCATGAAAATATCATCAACGCAATAGTTATAGAATTTTTATAAAAAATCTTTATGTTTATCAACAAATAACAATGATATTATTTTGTTAGTCAAAACATTTTTCAAAAACGACGTCCATTGTTTAACTATTGTGTTATTTTAATTGACAGTTCAGCTCTTATGCACTCAATAATATTAAAGTGTCCAGAGCAACATCTATTTCAGACGTCTTTACATTGGCTCTGACGGAACTGAACTAACATTATCTCCAACGTGTGGACGCTAGGCTTGATTACGGGCCAACACTCGTCCCAACGTTGGGGCCAACGTGTGGAGCTCACCTTATGTTTTTAAGTGAGTTAAACCTTTTTTGAATAAAATCAGATTGAGTTTTCAAACGTGTGTCAAAATAAAATATTATTTAAATCAAAAGCACTAAGAAGTATTGATATCAACTTCGAAGCAAATCACCGCCAAAATAATTAATTACCCCTTTTTAACCCCGTTAGGGGATGATTTTCAACAAAATACGAAACACGTCTTCCATCAATTCTGTTAAAAAAGGTTTATGCAAAATTTGAAGTAGATTGGACCAAGGAATCACGTTTTCCCATACAAACTTTGCCCCCCTTTTTCACCCCCTTTATGTGTATAATTTAACATAACTTTTTTTGTTTTTTTTTTTTCAGGGGACTGGCTACATATTCCATAAAGAGAGTAATCTAGCTTGTGAACCAATTGATTACTCTGACAACCCTAGGGCGACGAGAGTAAGTAAAATTTTTTGTTTCAAATAAATAAATAAACTTAGGCTCGTATTACAGAACGTTCCTCAAGCTTTGATCACTCTTTAAAACTAGTTTTGAGTTGTGATTTAATTTTAGAACATGTTTCAATAAAGATGGGTATATTTACTCACATCGAAATTAAAACATTAAGTACATTATTTAAAAATAAAAAACCTTAAATAAAACTACACCTTCAAATCAACTTCTATCATCCTACCACCTCTATGCAGACGACCTACAAATTTATTCACAGGCTCCTTTAGAAGAGTTGTCGGAGGCTGTTAAAATGGTGAACACAGATCTAGCACGAATATCTGAGTGGAGTATTGCTCATGGACTAAAGGTGAACCCTACCAAGACCCAAGTCATTGTTGTTGGCAGCCCTGGGATGACTTCCAGAATTGATTGGTCACAATTTCCTCCAATTGTATTTGATGGTACCACAATACCTTTAAGTGATTCAGTCAAGAATCTTGGAATTTATATTGACAAAAATCTCTCTTGGAATCATCAGATGCAGGAAGTCAGTCGTAAATTATTTGCGTCAGCGTGGTCCTTGAGACGACTACGCAATTTTCTCCCTACTGCTACCAAAACGGCGCTTGCTCAATCCCTCCTTCTCCCTATTCTTGACTATGCCGATGCCAGCTATTTAGATCTTACTGAGGCACAACTAAATAAGCTTGAGCGACTTCAAAATGTTTGTATCAGATTTATATTTGGCTTACGCAAATATGATCATGTCTCCGAATTCCGCACTAAGCTCAAGTGGCTCCCTATACGTCTTCGCCGGAATACCCATATTTTATCACTTCTCTACAGTATTCTGTTTAATCCCAAGACCCCCCTTTATCTCAAAGAACGTTTCAAGTTCCTTCATGACACACATACACGATACTTAAGATCATCGGAAAACTTGGGGCTTCTGATGCCAATGCATTCTACAAAATTTTATGATAAATCTTTTACTGTTCAGGCTGTGCGTCTGTGGAATGAGTTACCTGTGTCTATACGGCGAGCTCAGTCACTGTTTTCATTTAAAAAATTAGTTAAAGAATACTACCTTTCCAAATTAATTGTAATTTATTAAGACATTGCCTATGTACCCAATCTCTATTCTAAATTGTAAGATTATTTATATATATATTATATATATTTATGATACCTATATGTGTAATATATTTTGTGCTATTTATTTATTTTAGTTTAGTAGTACGCCACGGACTGCCCCCATTATCTAGATCTTACGTCTTCTTTGTCCATCCAAAGGTTGTCTGGAAGATATCGCTTTTAGCGATAAGACCGCCCATGTACCCATAATTTGTACGTTGTTCCTGTTTACTACTATTTTCATGGTGTACAATAAAGTATATTCTATCTATCTATCTATCTACACCTAAAGCTATAAACTAAAAAGGAGTATCAAAATATCCCTCCGCGTCGCTTTCAACTGCTAACGTGCCCAGAAGACTGGCACGATAAAGATTCATTGATCACAGTTCAGCTGGGTTTCGCTTTATTCTACACTGTAACCTGTTTAGGTGTTTGAGCAGAGAGTGATCTGTAATCACTCAAGTGTGGTCGAGACCACACTTGCGACATTGAAAAAGCATTGAACATATTGACGGATTCCACAAGTTTTGCTACTTGGAATTCTGAGAGTCCAATGCACACTCGCAAAACCACCTCCGATAAAAAAATCTTGTATTTCCAGGTTGCTAGCTCATCATGGTTCTATTTTGCCGCAAAGGTCACAGAACTTCTGGACACAGTCTTCTTCGTCTTACGGAAGAAGTACAATCAAGTGACGTTCCTGCATGTCTACCACCACACTTTAATGTCTTTCATGGTTTGGATAGGAGTCAAATACTTCCCAGGTACGGTTATTCCTAAGATTATTTATGTTACTTCTATTGAACTATATTGAGGGGACTTTTCGCGAAGAATTAAATCAAAACAAAACAAACATTTTGACTAACCTCTACGTTTCGGCCAAGTTGCCTTGGTCGTGGTCTGCTCGTGACCGCGGCCAATGCAACTTGGCCGAAAAGATTTGTTTTGATTTAATTGTGCGAGAAAAGTCCCGTAAATATAGTTCAAATAAGTGAAATTCGCGAAAGTTTAAAAACTTCTATGCTATTTTGGCGAAGAAACAACCGCGCGGATTGTACGATCTACAAGGTTAAGCTGCGCTTGCCGCGGTCTCTGGATGGGTGACCATTTCATTACACATCGAGATCACTCAGTGCTTCTGAGAGCACTTTGAACTGTCGGTCCCGGTTGTCATACGAATATCCATGGCAGTCGTTACGGGTAGTCAGGAGCCTGAAAGTCGGGCAACTAATCAAACCTCTTAAATGTCAGTATTACCCAGTAACTGAATTGCAGGGGTCTATACTTACACATGCTACCCATAGGGGTACTAGACAATTGATATAATACTTATATACATATTTTTTTGTAAATACATACTTATAATACATAAGACTGCCTCGTTGGTCTAGTAGTCGCAAGCGCGACTGCTGAGCATGGGGTCCTGGGTTCGATTCCCGGGTCGGGCAAAGTGTTATTGGGTTTTTTCATTAGGAAATTCTCAGTAGCAGTCCGGAGTATGGATTTGTGCCCGGTTAATAGCAATAGGCTCGCCCCCTATTACATGGGACTATAACATAACTGGCGAAATGTGGGTGTACTATACACCTCTGCCTACCCCTTCGGGGAAATACAGGCGTGATTTTATGTTATGTTATGTTGTTAATACATAAGAAACACCCAGACCAACAAAACGCTTACTTTTGATTTATTGTTTTCAGGAGGTCACACAATTCTAATGGGTTACCTGAACTCCATCGTTCACGTCATCATGTACACATATTACCTGATCTCAGGTCTTGGACCTGAATACCAGAAATATGTGTGGTGGAAGAAACACGTCACTGTCATTCAATTGGTATGTATTTTATGCATTCTCAGCTTTTGGCATGTGTATTGGTACCAAGTTGAGTAACAAGAGGGGCAAGTGACAGTAGCAACTGCGCAGGTTGTATGTTCTGCGAGGTTAAGCTACACTTGCCGCGGTCAGTCCGTGGATGATGGCCATTTCGTTGCACATTGAGACCCCTCCGTGCCTCGGAGAGCACGTTAAGCTGTCGGTCCCGGTTGCCATACAAATATTTATGGCAGTCGTTACGTGTAGTCAGAAGCCCGAAAATCTGAAACTGGTCTAACATTCCAGTGTCGGTGTTACTCAGTAACTGAGTTGCGGGGGTCTGATGGCAGTCGCACCGTGTAAAATTTTGATGTTCAGCCGCATCTGGTAGCTAACCCCAACATAGTTGGAAAAAATGCTCGTAGGATGATGAAGTTGAGTAACAACAGACTATCATGGTATGGATATGTTGATTAGGCGAATAAAGGGCACGTAACGAGGAAGCCTTAAGTATGAATCCACATTCATCCACATCCGTAGCCATCCACATGGCTATAAGAAAAGAGGCAGACCAAAAAAAATGGATAGTTCGTGTGCAAGATTACATGAATAGAAAGAAAGTGAACACAGATGACGGGTTTGTCTCCACGGATCCCGGGATCAGACTGAATTAGCCACGGATCCCGGAGCGTTGTATCCACTGGTACCGTGATCCGTTTCCCTCAAAGAAACAAATTAAACGGCTGATTGAGATGTATGGAAAAAAATACAAGCTGCGCCGATCCCAAGTAAACTATGATAAGGGTAGGAGGATGATGTATGTATGTACTATGGGACCACCCCTGACATCACAAAAAAACGCAGTTCCCTTTCCCTACATTTATGATCACATAAATCGACAAAATGTAGGTAACGTACATGTTAACGTGTTCGTATTGATGTGTACAATGACCTCTCTTCGTTTTCGAAATGACTAAATTTTCTGCGTGTGTACTGAGAGAAGCTACAAATATATGCTTTAATTATTTTTTTCCAGATCCAGTTCTCCATAATCTTCGTTCACAACGCCGGTGTTTTCTTCTACGAATGTAGCTTCCCAAGAAGCATCAACTTCTTGTTATTAATCAACTCTTCAGCTTTTATGTACATGTTTGGAAAATTCTACATCAATAGCTACAAAACGACTCCTAAAAATAAGACTGTGTTGGAAACCAAAAAAGTTACCCCTGTTTCTAGCAAAGTCAACAATGATAGGAACAGAAGAAAAGTTGCAGAAAAGTCGCGATAGTAAAATGAATTATTTGTACCTTTATAATTATACTCAAACGGAATTAGTTTTTAAATAAAGTCTGCTAGATTGACATAACTTTATAGAGATGTATGTCACAGAAAATTATGTATAAAAACAGGTGGCGTCGGGGAACTCTCGACATAAGCAAAGCCTCTTCGCATTTGCAAGCGCTGAGAGAACGCGGGTCACGTTTTTCTCAGTTTACTCCCCGACGCACGCGGCGGCCAGGCGCTCAATGACACTATATAAAAGCTTCACTTCAATGCATATAAATGAGTCAATATTTTTTTTTTATGCCTAATTTTTTTTTTTTTTTAAATTTGTCATATTGTTTCTTTCAGCAATTATTGATACCTACCTAATTAATATACCTATCATTTACAACGACTGGCATATCAAAAATGATTTATAAGTGATTATGAAGTGAGTGACTCAGGGGACATGATGTCCCCGGGATATGTACAACCACATTTTTCCATAGAAATCTTCATGTTTTGTGGGTATGATATAAGTAACAAATTTTTATTAAAGTTAATTTTAAGATCAACTCTAATAACTTTTTATATTGACAAAAAAAGTTCAATGTTTCTATGCTTGATCAATATTTTAGTCGCAATCTCTACGTGTGTCAGGTACAGTTGTTTTATCTCATGAAAGCGGGTGCCATACTTGTAGTTTTAATGCGCATAGACACGCTCTCTTGTGTGAGTAACAACAAAACTCGGCCAAAACTGAGCTTACGCACGCAAAGACAATGTTTACACACTCAAGCTTGGACGAATAAAAAAGGGCACTCAAGTATGATTTTCACTTTTTCACACACAATTATGGCTCACCCGCTTTCGTGAGATAGTACAGTGTAACAAAGCAATTAGTACCCAGGGTCACCAGATATAAATGAAGTTTTATCAGAAGATTATGGATGTTTTCGAGTGAAGTATAATTTTAATAATGGACAATGTTAAACTGTATTTACAAAAAACCCTAATCAAACCGTTCTATAATATCTTCGCAATATCTTCTCGTCCAAAATACCGCAGTGTCTCAAGACGAAAGTCTTTGACCAGTGTGTGTTGCCAGTAATTACTTACGGTACTGAAACGTGGTCGCTCACAATGGGCCTGATAAGAAGGCTCAAAGTCACTCAAAGGGCAATGGAGAGGGCTATGCTCGGAGTGTCCCTGCGTGATCGAATCAGAAATAAGGAGATTCGCAGGAGAACGAAAGTAACCGACATAGCCCGAAGAATTGCCAAACTTAAGTGGCAGTGGGCGGGGCACATTGCTCGCAGAACGGATGGCCGATGGGGCAGTAAAGTTCTGGAGTGGCGACCGCGTACTGGAAGGCGCAGCGTGGGTAGGCCCCCCACACGGTGGACCGACGACCTGGTGAAGGTCGCGGGAATCCGCTGGATGCGGAAGGCACAGGACCGGTCATTGTGGCGATGTTTAGGGGAGGCCTATGTCCAGCAGTGGACGTCTTTCGGCTGAAATGATGATGATGAAACCGTTATATAATAATTTCCTGAGAAATCTTCATCTATATCTGGCGACCCTGTATACTAATTACTTTGTTAGACTGTACCACTTCAATCCTTGTGTGTACGTTCAGCAAAGGATGTATCAATGCAGGCAATTAATAACTATGACAAATATTCCGTGTAACAACTCTGAATGGAAAAGACTGCCATACAATTAGGCTTAGACTCTAAATGCTGATGTTTGAAATGTCCGTATAATTTATTTACTTAGCCGTTAGTAAAATCAAATGGTTTGTTGTGATATTAATAAATAAATGGTATGAAAACAAAATAAATTAAAGTTGTACTATGATATTTTATATTGTTTTTTTTTTTCACTTTCCTTTATTTATCCTACGAAAGAATGTTATGTGGCAAATAAAAGGGGGCGGCTTTTAAATATTTTGCTTACTTGATCATCATCATCATCGTCATCGTCATGGTCATCATCATCATCATCATCATCATCATCATCATCATCATCATCATCATTATTTCAGCCGAAAGACGTCCACTTCTGGACACAGGCCTCCCCCAAAAGGGATAAGGGATAAAAGGGGGATAATATAATCGATTTGGAAAATTATTTTTTATTTGAAAAGATATACTTTCAGATTGGTCCCATTTTTAATGGGATCCATGTGGAATTGAGGGAACTTCTCAAATATTATAGCGATTTTGGTTATTTCATTAACAAATCAAGCATTTGCATTCAGAAAGTATAATTTGGTGAAAATCCGAAGAAGATCTTCGGCGATAAATAAGGGAACTCTTCAATGGATGACAGCAAATCATCGGGTATTGCAGCAATCGCTTGCCTTTCTATTGCTAATGCCACAAAAAATTAAAATATCAAATAAACTTTATAAAAAGTAAAAACCGACTTCAAAAAGAATAAAATAATTTGTATGTAACAGTAAACTAAACAAACTAACTTCCTAAAGGTAGTCCTAAACTTTCACACAAATGATTTTATCCTTTTTAGGGTTCCGTAGTCCTACAAGGAACCCTTATAGTTTCGTCATGTCCGTCCGTCTGTCCGTCTGTCCGTCTGTCCGTCTGTCCGTCTGTCCGTCCGTCCGTCTGTCCTAATCCTTTACAGCTTAATAACTTCTACAGTTATAAACATAAGTAAATTAAATTTTGTTAAAAAATAGAATAGATATAGATCTCAATTTTAAAAGAATAAAAACATCATGCTTACTTATTTTAGGGGTGGCGCCCATACATGTGAAATGGGGATGGAATTTTTTTTTTCGCTGCACCCCCTCGTGTGGCATATCATTGAATAGGTCTACTAAAATGAAGGTAATGTTTCACACACCACTTTTTTATCAGATGCACCATCTGCGAAATATAGCCTGCCAAAGTGGCTTGCAATGTGTCCCCCCCCCTGCCATTTCTAAACTATGCAACGTAGAAACTTATAATCTCCTACATTGATAGACCTTTGTAAAAACTCTCTTTTAAAATTATTTCGAGCATATTCTGATTATAAATTTTTGAGTTATAGAGAGAAATCTGAAAAATACTTAAAACGTCCTAGTTCAAAGGTCATTGACCTTAGATAAAAATGATCATAGCAAATAATGCTCCTTAAGCTACTTTTTATTTGAAAAAATCACAAAATGTAACTTTTTGTTATGTTGACGACACATTTCTTAAATTTGGCGCCATCTAGCGGCGTCTAACAACACTCTCTGGGTCGCCAATGCTGCCGTCAAGTGCCGTCTATTACATTTGGCACTGTATAGCGCCATCTAGAGGCTACTGACATCACTCTCTGAGTCGCCAATGCTGCCCTATTGCAAAAACTAAAATAGCCGTGATTAATATTCGATTTGATTTGTTTGTAACACCTACTTAAGGAACCCTATAATACTGAGCATGGCCCGACATGCTCTTGGCCGGTTTTGAAGTCGGTTTTTACTTTTTTAACAGACATTGGTTTTTATTTTATTTTAATCGATGCGCACCCCTTGCCCCTTTCGCACTCCCGCTGCCATTCCAAAAGGATAATAAAAATATGACGTATTCTGTTTACCTATGTTGGCATTGGTGTCGCGCTCAGCGTCTTATGAAACTTTTAGAATCGGCAAAAAACTTTAAAAAAGTTGGTGAATATTAACCGATGTTGAAAAGTAGTGTAAGCCATATTACTCTAGATTCTGAACAAATTAGTTTCAGGTTTGAGTTATTTCAAAAGTACTTATTGAAAATCGTTGTTAAGATTAAAAATAGCAAATTAAAACCATAAACTATCAGTAAATTGATTAGGTGTACTGAGTAGCCACTGGGAGATTAATTAAGTCACATTTTATTTAGCCAATGTCAAAGAATGAGTAAAAATATCAAAGGATGTTCTGACACCATTATAGCTAGAAAGTATTCGATATGAGAGTGAATGTTGCCTTATTCTGGTTCGACATCAAGGCAAAAGAAAAAAAAGTTGATACTATTTATTGGGCAAATTTTAGAATCAAAATGACGACGTCTGTGGTTCGAGTGTTGGACTGCTGATCACGAGGTCGTGGGTTCGATTCCCACAGGACACAAATATTTGTGTGGTGTGCATAAGTGTTTGTGTTGGTCTGGGTGTTTCTTTTGTATTATAAGTATGTATTTACAAAAAAAAAAAAGTATATACGTATCATATCTATTGTCTAGTAGCCATTACAAGCTCTGCTTAGTTTCGGATGGTGCTGTGTAAAAATGACCCAAAAATATTTATTTATTTTATTTTATTATCTTAACTATTATAAAATTGTAAACGTCTGTTTGTTTATTTGTTTGTTTGTTTGTTTGTTCCAGCATCACGCTAATCTTAACTATTATAAAATTGTAAACGTCTGTTTGTTTATTTGTTTGTTTGTTTGTTTGTTCCAGCATCACGCTAAAACTACTGGACCGATTTTGATGATTTTTGTTTTGTTTGAAAGCTGATGATCTGACTTAAAAACTGGTATGGGTTTTGAGAAAGAAAGAAAGAAAGAAAAAAAGAAAAAAATTAATTCGTGGGTTGCGTACTCACCCGACAGATCGAAGCTTCTATGCATTTGCACGAGCGGATAGTAATGTACGATGGAGCGGAGTGGAGTGGAGTGGACAGGGGATGGGACTGGGGTTGGGACTGGGGACGGGACAGGGGACGGGACTGGGGACGGGACCGTGGACGGGACAGGGGACGAAACATGGGACGGGAAATGGGACGGGACATGAGACGGGACATGGGACAGGACAGTGGGACGGCACATGGGACAGGACATAGGGTAGGACATGGGACAGGACATGGGACATGTGACGGGACGATAGTGATATAGTGAGTTAGTGGGACCGGACGATAGTGATATAGTGAGATAGTGGGACAGTGGGATAGTGGGACAGTGGGACAGTGGCAGTGGGACGGTGGGACGGTGGGACAGTGGGGCAGTGGGGCAGTGCGGTAGTGGGGCAGCGGGGCAGCGGGGCATTGGGCCAGTGGGGCAGTGGGATAGTGGGGCAGTGGGGTAGCGTGGCAGTGGGGTTGGGGGGCAGCGGGTCAGCGGGACAGTGGGGCAGCGGGGCGGGGAAGCGGGGCAGAGTGCAAGCGGGGCAGTGGGGTACCGGGGCAGCGGGGCCGCGGGATAGTGTGGCAGCGGGGCAGTGGACTAGCGGGGCAGCGGGGCAGCTGGGCAGCGTGGCAGTGGGGTAGCGGGGCTGTAGGGCAGTGGGATAGTGGGGCAGTGGGGTAGCGGGGCAGCGGGGTAGCTGGGCAGCGGGGCAGTGTGTTACCGGGGCAGTGGGGCAGTGGAGCAGCGGGGCAGTGTGGCAGCGGGATAGTGGGGCAGCGGATCAGTGGGGTAGCGGGGCAGTGGGAAAGTGGGGCAGCGGGGCAGTGGGGTAGCTGGGCAGTGGGGTAGCGGGGCAGCGGGGCAGTGGGGCAGCGGGGCAGTTGGTTTCTGGGGCAGCGGGGCAGTGGTATAGTGGGGCAGCGGGGCAGCGGGGCAGTGGGGTAGCGGGGCAGTGGGGTAGCGGGGCAGTGGTGAAGCGGGGCAGTGGGATAGTGGGCAGTGGGGTTGCGTGGCAGAGGGGCAGTTGGATAGTGGGGCAGCGGGGAAGCAGGGCAGTGGGGTAGCGGTGCAGCGGGGCAGGCAGTGTGGCAGTGTGACAGTGGGATAGTGGGGCTGCGGGACATTGGGGCAGTGGGGTAGCGGGGCAGCTGGGCAGTGGAGCAGCGGGGTGGGGCAGCGGGGCAGTGGGGCAGCGGGGCAGCGGGACAGCGGGGCAGTGGGGAAGCGGGGCAGTGGGAAAGTGGGGCAGCGGGGCAGTGGGGTAGCGGGGCAGTGGGATAGAGGGGCAGCGGGGTAGCGGGGCAGGGGGCAGGCAGTGGGGCAGTGCGATAGTGGGGCAACGGGGCAGTGGGGCAGTGGGGTAGCGGGGCAGTGGGGCAGCTGTGCACCGGGGCAGTCGGGCAGCGAGACAGTGGGGTAGCGAGGCAGTGGGGCAGTGGGGTAGTGGGGCAGCGGGGCATTGGGGAAGCGGGGCATTGGGGCAGCGGGGCAGCTGGGCAACGGGGCAGTGGGGCAGCGCGGTAGTGGGGCAGTGGGGTAGCGGGGCAGTGGGGCAGCGGGGCAGCTGGGCAGCGGGGCTGTGGGGCAGCGGGGCTGTGGGGCAGCGGCGCAGTGAAGCAGTGTGATAGTGGGGCAGCGGGGCAGTGGGGCAGCGGGGCAGTGGGGCAGCGGGGCAGTGGGGCAGCGGGGCAGCGGGGCCGTGGGGCAGCGGGGCAGTGGGGCAGTGTGATAGTGGGGCAGCGGGGCAGTGGGGCAGTGGGGTAGCGGGGCAGTGGGGCAGTGTGATAGTGAGGCAGCGGGGCAGTGGGGCAGCGGGGCAGTGGGGTAGCGGAGCAGTGGGGCAGTGGGGCAGAGGGGCAGCGGGGCAGTGGCAATGGGGCAGCGGGGCAGCGGGACAGTGGACTGGACTGGAATGGACTGGACTGGACTGGACTGACGTGGGTTAGCAGAATTTAACGCGAGCGGAGCCGCGGGTAAAAGCTAGTTTAAAATATTTTCATTTGTGGATACGACGTAGATCTAATTACCCGACTGCGCCAGAAGGAGGGTTATGTTTTTCGAGTGTATGTATGTATGTATATTTCTTTGGCACGCTCTGTAGCCTAAACGGCTTGATGGATTTTAGCTTGAGAGGTATCGTTAGATTCGTCTTAACCGTGAGAGTGACACTGGGTATATTAAAATTACAAAAATCAAAATGGCCGCTTTTTGGCGCCTTATTAAATGGCTTCAAAAATTTTTTTTCCTTCGAAACCTATCGAGTGTGGTATCAAAATAAAGGGTTTAATAAATGCTTTACAAAAATATATACAAGTTACATGTTTAAATGTAATTTGGAATGAGAAATGCTAAAAAACATCAAAATATTTAACGTTAAAAATGAATCAGAGCGATAAAACATGGCAAAACTAAAAAGTTAATTAACAAAACCAAAAAACCCGACTGCCTGTAAAAATAACTGAAAAGATGTAAACAAGACTTGTGTAGGTAAGTCCATGTGAAAGTATCAAATCACCACGCATTTCGCAACAGAATTTGTTTACAAAATAAAGTCCGTTTTTCATTATTTCGCACTGGATTCGGAAATTCCAATAGTTTTTCCTATTCTTTTTTGCGAAAAAGTTGTATCTTATTTTATTATTTTTAACGCATTTACGTATGCAAAGCGAAATATAACGATTTAAATTGTGTAAAGAAAAAATCGCTCATGAGCAGGATTTGAACTTGCGACTCCTGGCTCAGTACGCCAATGCTTTAGCCACTAAGATACCGTGAACACTGCTCTTTATATTGAAATTAACCTCCACTTTTGGTACCTTCGACTGCATGACAGTGGTAACACTTCAATTCGAAAACCGCCCTTACTGCTTACGAAAAAA
This sequence comes from Asteroscopus sphinx, assembly GCA_949699075.1. NCBI lineage: Eukaryota > Metazoa > Arthropoda > Insecta > Lepidoptera > Noctuidae > Asteroscopus > Asteroscopus sphinx. The sequence continues at coordinate 4,034,160 of OX453006.1, forward strand.
GATGCTGCTAATGTCAAAGTGTTACCACCGACTTGCGGTCGTACGGTCGACCGTGCCGGCCGTGCCCTCAAAACGTGTCCAGGACTAGCAGTCGTCAGGCACTTCACGTGTGCAGTTTTGTGGTTTATTATAACCTGAGTATCATTTGAGTATGATTTTTTATGTACTTCATGCTTAAGTGATACTTAAGTCCAACCTTTAGTATGCATAGTAATTTTTAAGTAAGTACCAAATTTATTGATGTGCTAAATAAAATCAAATCTATCCCATAAAATAGAATATAAGTCAGCATGACGTAGTAATTGTATTGATTGTCATGATAAGTTAATTAAATCAGCAGACAACTATAATATTAACGTCTATTACAAAATTAAATTATCGCTGATACAATACAGACTAGAAATTAATTATCATACTATTTGAATTCCTATAGTAATGTAGTTAAAAGGAATGAATAACATTGAAAACATATTATATTGTAAAGCTCTGTTTAAGCTGTAACTTTACAATAGCTTTGTTACAGACCAGTAAGCCTCTAGACGCCGAATAGCCGGATACCCCCGGTCACCAAGCATAATATGCAGTAACACTGCATATCATACGCACCGCCGACAATCAGGTCGTCACTACGTCAGCGAGTGGCATCAACATAGAAATCTAAATAATATGGTAATAGAAATGTCCCCTACTGTATTTTACTACAGAACGCATGTCACCGGTTTCCCGCTACCAACACATAAATACGCAATCACGCCCACCATTTTTCTAGAATTCAATGCAAAATAAATTAAGCCTGAAAAAATTCCGGTGCTAGTTAGGCTGCAAAATACAATTTTGCTGACTCTGCGTCCAAAAAAGCACTGATGATCAAGCAAATGGTCTGCGCACTGGTGTCCTAAAAGACACCTGTACACACCTGCACCGTGGTGGTTTTAGTCGGTAAGAGTCCGACACTGGCTCCGCCTTCCCCGGGCGGAGTTCGTCCATGAGGATTTCCCCACGAAATAAATTAATAGTTTAAAAACACTAGAAAGACACGCTTATAACCTTGAAACCTGATCGTGTTCAAAGTCCATTACGTGGCCTTTCTCACAAGTGCAAACACGACTATGATACGATATTCCATCATGGAATGCCAGTGCCTATCTTCCGGCTTCATCATCAGACCTTGAAACCTAATCGTGGTCAAAGTTCATTACAAGACTTTTCTAAGAAATCCAAAACAGCTATGATACGATTTTCCATCATGAAATTCCAGTTCATATCTTCCGGTTCCATCATCAGTTCAGTTCGACAGTACCATATTATTGTATTGTCATCAGAACTACATACAGCTGCCAATTTTCATTACGCTACGACCCTTGGAAAATGGTTAAATTAGTTACCTTAGATTCCATTACATAGTTAGTTAGATACAGGTCGACCTAATAAAAGCGTGTTGGAAAAAAGTTCATTGACGCTTATTTGCACCTTCAGAGGAAATGCGGGAAGAAATAATTAATATCAACAAAAACGAAAACTTAGGGACATACAAAAAGTAGATATTCATTTTACTGTAAAAAATCATTGCCGTAGGGTTATAAACCAGGAAGAAAACAGTCGAGAGCGTTTTTATGGAGAAATAACCAACCGCATTTCTTTTTAACAATGTTTCACCAAAGATATAAATTGTGAAAAAAAAAATCGCTCACAGGATTCAAACCTGCAACTCCTGGTTCGTTGTCCGTACACCACACCAGTGGTTTATCTGCTAAGCTACCGTGAATACTAAAGTTATTGCATAAAATTATGTCATGAAATTATCTACCTAAGTAATAGCTACTAGCAAGCCTTAGTTTCTGTTATCAAACTCTTTCATTGGTGAAAAAATATTAGAAATTGTTACGTAGATCAGTCCTTTGCTGGAAGAGAACCATTACCTATCCTTATCCTACATTGTCTGACAGTCGATGACCCGCATATTTCAGTCTGCTCGTGACCATGGCCAATGCAATTTGGCCGAAACGTCAAGATTAGTCAAAATTTTCGTTTTGTTTTGATTTCATTGTGGGCGAAAAGTCCCGTAAATATAGTCAATACCTATATCACGATTGCACGTAGAATTTGGGGATTATACGCATACATTTCATGTGAGAAAGTATGGCCCAGCTTGACAAAACCACTAAGTAAAAAAATATTAGTTTTTGGCAGCCTCTTCTTTTGAAACTACTTGAAGAGGACAATGATCTCTTAATGATACAATAGTACGGAACCCTCACCTTCAACTTTGATTCTATTGACCAGTACTTTGGTTGCAACATAATATTGCAAATCACACATTCTAGAATAAATAAATACACGTTAATCCCAATTAGATATTCTGTGTTAATACACTCCCGGACACCTAAATCGAGCCACCCTGCTTTTATATGAATAAAAGTCTAGAAATTTTTAAATATGATAAGTCAAAGAAATTTTTTTATGGGGTTTTAAAGCATAGTATTTTCGCTATAATTTCAGTACGGCATTGTTCTAAATTTGAGTTTATAATACTAAAAAAGAGAGTTTAACTCCCAGTTTCTAGAAGGTTGATCTATTTGATCTGTTGTCAAATCTAATTTCAGCTTCTGTGATTGGCCAGCAAAAATGTTAACAACCAATCACATTGCTTGATCTGAGATTTGACAACTGATTAGTTCATTTTTGCGTTGATCAGCCTTTCGGAAACTGGGGGTAAGTGTTACAATACAAATCGTCTTTTAGTCTTTATCTCGAGCAGTATTTCAGTAAATTTTTTGAAGAAAACAATGGTTTACCCAAATAAACTGTCCATTTAGTCACTTGTATTGTAGCCAAGAGCGGTCATGCTGTTTGGCATAGAATTTATTTATTTATTTATTTATTAAATTTATGCACACACAGAGAAATAATAATAAAGTACATAGAAATCAATAGTACAAAGGCACTGCTTATTTCTATAAGAAATTTCAAAAAAATAAAAAAAAAAATAAAAAAAAAAAATTAAAATAATAATAATTAAAATTATTATATAATAATTAAATTAAAATTTTAAGATTTTTTTTTTTTGAATTTTCATTTTTTTTAATTAATTAATGTCAATATGACGTTTTGTGGAATGTTCGCCCATTTTTCCTCGATAGCAGTTTTTAGCTCCTACAAGGTCTGTGGAGCTGGTTGGTGGGCTCGAACACGTCTCTTTAGCTCATCTCAGAAATGCTCGATTGGATTCATGTCAGGGATTCTTGCTGGCCATTCCATCACTGGAATAACAACGTCATGAAGGTATTCGCTCACGATTCTTGCAGTGTGCGCCCTTGCATTAAAGTGCATAAAAATCAAATATTGGCCCACAAATCCAGCATATTGCATCACATGAGCATTGAAGAATGTATCGGTCACTATTTAGTGGTGGAAACCTTGGTCCCATCACAACCTCAAAGCCAGTTTTCCCCTCGGAGGAAATCTCGCTCCAGACTGTCCATGACCCACCGCTATAACTCACCTTCTCTTCAATACAATATTGCATAAAATGCTCTCCCTGTCTTCGGCAGACCTTTCTCCTTCCATTATTGCCTTACTTACCAATCTTGGTTTCATCAGTAAAGAGAATTTGGCTCCATTGACGTTGAGTACAGTGTAAATGTTCGTACGCAAACTAGAGGCGCGCCATTCGGTGAGATCGTGTCGTTTAGGCCATGTTCTTCGAGTCTCCTTCTAACAGTTCAACCGCTAACAGTCACTTCATGAAAGTCTCGAAGCTGTTCTTGGACCTGTACTGAGTTCAGGTGACGATTTCGTAGGCTGGTTGTGAAAATACACCGATCTTGTCTTGCGGTAGTGGCTCGGATTCGTGGTCCTCCTGGACGATGAAAGAAGCTGCTAGTCACCAGATATCGATGGTATACTCTTTGAACGGCGGAACGACTTAAATAAAGTTGTGCACTCATATTTCACTGACTAAGGCCAGACTAAAGAAGTGCCACAGGCTGCGCGGAAATTTCAGGCGCAGTATCCATAATTTTTACGTCAAAATGGGTTAAATAATGAGGTAAAACTATTTAAAAGACCTTTTATGCTAAACAAAACAAAGAAATTAAGAAATATTGACTTTGATGGCCTAATTAAGGCGTTTTGCTTTCATGAAAAACGAACCCAGACCACTTTTCATCCGTTTTTCAAATTTGTGAATTCAAATTTGGAACAATGAACACACGAAAATGATGGCCAATATGCCGCTTTCAAAACTGCATAAAAACTTTTTGGCTTGTCATTGTTTTTATGCTTTGCTGTACATAAAAATGCAGGATGGCTCAATTTAGGTGTCCGGTAGTACATTACTTTGTAGTTACTTACTTGTAGTGGGTTGTGTGATTGACCCATAGTAGTGGCTACTATAATTAAAATATATATTAATAATTAATTAAGTGTAAAATTTCAGAACCACAGTGGATTAAAAGAATTTTATCTGGTGGTTGTAAAATTTTTAAATAAAAATGGGTGGATTTATGAATAATGTAGTCGACACATATAATTACGTGATGCATGATTTATCAGGTATGTATTTATTTATCAGGTATGTATTTATTTATCAGGTATGCATTTATTTATCAGGTATGTATTTATTTTAATTTGTCAAGTGATTTAAACATAAATAGCTATGGATTACAGGACACAATGTAGCGTTAACCTTCACACATTTGATTATCCAATATTTTCCAGAAAACTCTATTTGTCTATTATGTCACCTAACCAAAATTTGTAGAATCAAAGTCCAGTATTCGAAGTGTTTTATTTTTATTTTATAGTATAGGAAGCGAAACAAACTAAAGGCCTACCTAATGTTAAGCGATTACCTTTACCCATAAAGACTGCAATACCATCTAGGCAGTTGCCTAAAAAGTTGTTTCGACAAACTGAGACATGAAGATGGAAAGTCTCATGTGATTGTAATTTCACCGGCACCCGTACCCGTCACACCGAAACACAGCAATGCAAGCATCAATGTTTGGCGGCAGAAGTAGGGTAAGGTGGTAGTACTTCCCCAGACGAGCTCCTTCACAAGAAGCTCTACTACTACGTAATTTAACCAAACTTTAAAGAGTAAAGGTCCAGTAGTCGAAGCGACTACTATGTCACGTAACCAAACTTTGTAGAACAATAAAATATTTAATTTTTTTCGCAAATAAGGCGAAATAAAAAGCTATGGAATGTGGAACAAAAATTCGTTTGCGAGCAGGGTCCAAATTCACGTAATTTCATGATGCGATCAAGTTGCAGTGACGCTGCAGTTCGTTTTTGACAGCCATCGCCGTAGATCGAAACTTAATTGCAACCGCACTGCAATTCTTTAGTTACGTCAACGTGAGCAGCCTGTGGATCAGCTATACACAGAGATCGCTTAGTGCCTTGCACTTCCAGTATAATAATGGATTCAGGATGTTGGGGTTGCCCCGCTTCTGTAGTGCCTCTAAAATGTTTGCCGAGGAGTGGGTTGATGGCTTTCATGCTATTATGCGCAAACGAACCGCCTCCCTGCTAAGCAGAGTGCGGGACAGCACTAATAGCATCCTGCAAGTTGTTGCTGATAAAGTGGACTCCACAATAATGAAGACTTTCATTCGGGTTACGATCAGATAGTATTATATTAGCTGTCTGACCAGAGCTCGAATGAAATGTCTTATTTCAATAATGTACAGTACATTTAAGCATTATACATTACTACCTACTAACGAAAATTGTTAATTGAGATTTTCCGAATAAATAAATGAATTGAATTGAATTGAATTAGTCCACAGCATTCGACCGGTATACTGAAGTAGATGTCACATCACAATCTGTAACTTTGAATAAATAAAAATTTCTCCACAGATGCAAGAACGAGAGATTTGCCACTAATGTCAAATCCACTGCCAGTCATCATAACAGTTATAGTATACCTCAAATTCTGCACAAACTATGGACCTCGTTTCATGAAGAATCGAAACCCGTATGAATTGAAATACCCAATAATGTTGTACAACATATTTCAAGTACTCTTTAATGTGTTTTTAGTAAATGCGGTGAGTAATTGGTGCTTATTTTCTTGTTTGCTAATTAAACTATCGCTCTCGTTTGCTCATTATCATCTTCCTGCCCAGCAGGGCAATTGTGTAACTGCATCGCAATCAACAAAATGTAAATTTTGACGTTTGAATCCGGAAAAATGATAAAATTCGAATTGCATAACTACAAAACTGTTCATTACGATGTCGGAGGGATTTATAATGAAATTGAATGAATGATAAAGCTTAAAACTCATACTTGCAGCAGCTTATTTGCATAACTTATTGTGATCTAACATACATGACGTCATTTACATCGCAATGGATTTCCCTCCTGACGTCATTTACTTCTGGTTGATGGCAATAGGCTCGCCCCCTATTACATGGGACTACATCATAACTGGCGAAATGTGGGTGTACTATTACACCTCTGCCTACCCCTTCGGGGAAATACAGGCCTGACGTTATGTTATGTTATGTTATGTTGTCATTTACTTCATAATAAAGTCCCTCTATGTCGTTACACAATTCCAATGTTTGATTGCGATGTTGTCAACATCGTTTAAATTTTACATCAAAATCAAACTGTCAAGTGAGTTACGCAATTGCCCTGCTGGTCCCGAATTACTTGAGGTCGGCAGAATACGTCTTCTCCTTCCATTTTTGTCTATCAGCCGTCATCTCATAATTGACTCCCTTTTCATCCATATAATTCGTCACAAAATCCATCCATGTTTCATGTATTCATGTTTTTTGCAAATAAAAATCTTTATCTTTTCTTTGGTTTCCCTCTCCATCCATGAAAATTCATATTTAACACTCTCTTAGTAACAGTGTTTCATCACTCCACATCACATGCCCATACCAACCCAAACGATTTCCTTTCAACTTGCCTATTACTGGCGCCACTTTTAATCGCTCTCTTTTACGAATAGCAGATATAAAAAAGTGATGGCAAAAATTGAAGTCAAATTTGGAATTATTTCCATACAAGTTTAGTCGTGATTACAATAAATTTAGTTTGCAAATAAGAGAACCAACACCATCGTTTACTATTTTTATTAGTTTGATTCATGATTTTAATAGACAAAATACTAACTATGAAATTGAATTTAGAAACCGTGCCTACTTCTCCGCCAAACAGTGATGCTTGCATTGCTGTGTTTCGGTCTGAAGGGTACGGGTGCCGGTAAAATTACAATCACATGAGACTTTCCATCTTCATGTCTCAGTTTGGCGAACCGACTTGCGGTACCATTTAGGCAACAGCCTAGGTGGTATTGCAGTTGTTATGGGCAAAGGTAACCGCTTAACATCAGGTGGCCCTTTACCTCGTTTCGCCATCCTATACTATATAAAAAAAAAAGTGTGTGTAGTTTAAGACTAATCTTATAACAGCAGTTTAAAATTCCTGCAACTTATTAAAACATATACCGTATAGCAGGGGCACCAAATAGCGGACCGCGGTCCGGATCCGGACCGCCGACTTATTTTGCGCGAACCTTAATTAAACAGAACAATATAATTTACTTGTGTTACTTTAGCTTGAAACTGAAAAAAATGCTTTCGGTAGTAATTAATATTTTAAATATAAATTTATTTTTGGGACATTTTACAAAGCACCATCTAGACCCAAACTAAGCAGAGCTTGTAATATGGATACTAGACAAAGGATAAAATACTTATATACTTTTATTTTGTAAATACATACTTATAATGATTTCTGACACACATGCTAGATTATAGCTTAGTTTAGAAATCAGAGCTTTCAACAAATTATGAACTTATTTAGTGTCAAATAAATAAACAAATAATACATAAGAAACACCCAGACCAACACAAACACTTAAGTTCATTATTCAAATATTTGTGTACTCTGGGAATCGAACCCACGACCTCGTGATCAGCAGTCCGACACTCGAACCACAAGACCACAGAGGTCGTCAAAAAATATAAAAAATAAAGCTACTCTCCAGATGGAAATTATCGATTTTCAAGAAAATATAGTTTTAATACACAAAAATACGGAAGTTTCTTGTCAGGAGTTTTGGATAAAACTTGTGTGTGGTAATGAATACCCAGAACAAAACATAGCATTAAAACTTCTTACTGATGAACTTAATTAAAGATAAATTTTGGAGTAGACTTACCGATGAACATCTCCATGACGATGTAAAGGCCGGGGGGGGGTGACTTTAAACCTTACAGACCGCGACGGTCCCATTATTTTAAAAAAACGGACCTCAAATGAAAGTAATTGGTGACCCCTCTTATCTGCTTACCCATTCATACATCGCAAGACAACAGGCGTCGCAGGGGTACCGCGACGCGCGCGGGCAGCTATACTAAGGACGGAATCTCACGAACACTTGCTCTTCGAGAACCTCCCTCGATACACGCAAATTATTATTGTTTTTGAAAAACCCATGTACCTACTTACAAATAAAAAGTTACAGTCCATAATCACTATCGAAGTCTTTATTCAATACAAAGTGACCCTTCATCGCCGGATAAGGAATTCAGTTAACCAAAGGACGCCAAATAATCCATCACCCAGAAAACTATACAGAAGCAAAGGATTCAGTCAGCCAAAATATTGAGATTAAAGTGTTTAAATATAAACAAAGGACGAAGAGGGAGTTGTTCAGAGTGAGTCCATTCCAATTTTATAATCAAAGAAAGAACCTAGACATTCCTATTTACCAAACCTAAAGTGAAATCCTACATTATTTATTACCTACCTACTCATTTACCGGAAATAATTCCCTAACCCAATCCGAAAATATTATCCAAAGTCCAATTAAATCCAATACATGTGAATACATTCATTGTTATTAATATTAGGGATATTATTGGGTAATTATTGGTGCTTTAAATTTTACATTAATTTTATGGTCGTGTATGACCTATAACCACCCATAACTATACATTAAATAGAGTATAGGTAGTATAGGTACCTACCTATTTAAACAAGCTAGTCATTATATTATTTACATAGTTATTTTTCAAATATTTACAGAATTTTAATTATTAAAATCGCAGTTATTTACTTTATACAATTATTATTATACAGATTTAAATCAATTTATTTAATTATTTAGTCAGATAATCAATGAATTATGCAAATTTTTAGCAACGTACAAAAGTTTTATATCATCGGTAATGTTTACAACATAATTAGCAGCACACGATCGTAGCGAGCCGTGAGTCAATTGTTTCGTAGCTCGGTCGGCCGGCTACTTTGGAATGCGTTTTTTCTATATGAACTTTTGCATCGATTTAGCGTAAACAAGTAGTCTTTATGTCGTTAGCATAAGATTCAATTAATTTTCAATGTTAAACGTTTTATGTTAGTAAAATGCTATTAGTAGTATGATGAATTGATTCCATTTGTTATTATTGCATACAATACAATTAGTGCAGACAACATTCAATACAATTATTTTATAGGCATTCAGACTGTTATAGCAAAGGGCTAAGCAGGGGTATTTAAACATAGTTTTTTATATATATTCACAAGTTAAATTCGTACTGGTTTCAATCAGGTCTCCCATGTCTTAGCTGCCAAAATGAGAGTCAATATCAATTTTGAAACTCAACATAACAGTATTTTGTCAAAAGCTCAGCAATTAATTCAAAGAAATGATCAATGTAATCACGATGATAAAGATAACTCATCTTGTAAATCTGACGTTGCAGGCAATCAGTCTTCCGTGGTGAAGCATACGAAGAAAGGTAACTGCGGGCATGGGTTCAAGTTGCCTACTATCCATATTCCCATGTTTGGAGGACAGTACGAGGACTGGCTTGAGTTTTGCAACACCTTTGCATCCATGATTCACAGTAACCAATCCATTAGTCAAATACAAAAATTGCATTATTTAATAGCGTGTTTGGAAGGTGGTGCTGCTCAGGTAATTCGATCGTTGGAGTTCTCATCGAGTAATTATACTATCGATTGGGATTTGTTGTGCGACAGGTATAACAATATTTATGAGTAATAAATCAGATACAAATAGTAAAAATACAAATAGTAATGAACATGTAAAGGGTCTAACTACATAATATATTAATCCAAATAAACCAGTCAGTTGACCAGTATCCAGTATGCAAAGAAAATCATCGTATTTTTGCATGCAATACATTTAGAAGCAAGTCAATCAAGGAAAGGTTCGAATGTGTCCGTAACTTAAGGTTGCTTCTTAATTGTCTCATGCTTGTAGACTGGGCACTTGCACCAAATGTTCACGCAGACACAATACATTCTTACACGACGACACATATACATATACACAGGGGTCAAAGACCAAACCGCCAGTTGACACAGCCACGGCGCTCTCAGTCCAGGCGACAGAGCAGGTCCCGCTGTCAACTGCAGTGGTATTCATTAAGGATAAGGACAGTCGGCGTCATGAAGTCGGAACTGTCCTTGATTCAGCAAGTCAAGTATCATTCATCACAGAACCATTACTAGAGAGGTTGAAACTTCAACATATAGGTACACATATACAGCAGAAGTGTCGTCGTTGGTATTACCAAGCATTCATATCCATGCTAAGAAAATATACATATCCAGCAGAAGTAGTGTCGTCGTTGGTATTACCAAACATTCATATCCATGCAAAGAAAGCATACATATCCAAATGTTAGATTTAGTACACACGTTCAGCTAGCAGATCTACAGTATTTCAGTCCGTTTAGTAACGACAAGTTACTGGGCGCAGACATTTTAATGGACCTGCTAGATCAAAATAAATACGTTTAAGAATAAATAAGCCAGTATTACAAAAAACAAAATTGGTTTCGGGACCACAAGCAGTAATAATCATTCATAAACGGTTAAACAAGATACATTAACACGTAATTTGATACAAACATACAAACAAACAGTTAAGAAACATTAGCAAAATTTTGGGCTATTGAAGAACTGCCAATTTATTCAAAGTATATTTATTTAACTCAAGAAGGTAGATATGAAGATCATTTTATACAAATTTATACACGTTTGCCAGACGGCAGATTTACGGTAACCATAGCATTAAAGAAGCCTGAATCGTGTTTAGGAGATTCATATCCATGGGCGAAAGCCTGTCTTTTATCATTGGAACGTTTCTAGGTTTCTACAAAGACAACCAAAGTTACAATTTTGTAAATAATTCATTTGGAATACAAATAATTATTGGGTCACATGTCGGAGTTCAACACGACATCCATTCACACACACACACAGTCAAGTCATTCACACAACCACTCGCACTACATCCATACTACGTATTTCATCACGGGCTTGCTTCATGCAGCTCCTCAACTACTTCTGTCATCCGTAAGGCAACGATTCTGGCCTTTAGGGGGTCGCAATCTCGCTAAACTTGTTGCATACAAATGTACAAGATGGGTTAGGATGAGGGCTCAAACGATCAGTCCGATTATGGGACAATTGCCAAGTTCGCATGTGGGTACCCGTTCCAAACAACGGGTGATCATTACACTGGTCCTCTGCTAGTCGCTGACAGAAGAGGGCGTGGATGTAGGCTTGTCAAAACATACATAGCGGTCTTCGTATGTTTCACCATCAAGGCCATACACTTAGAATTGGTGAGTGATTTGACAAAAGCAACATATATCGCTACTCTCCGTAGACTTATAGTACGTCGTAGCAAACCATATGTCAAGTATTCGGACAATGGTACACAGTTCGTAGAAGCATAAAATGAAATTTGTAGATTATTCAAGCAACATTCATCTGAGCTAATTGAAGATATGGCAAATCAAAGCATTGAATTCAAGTTTATTCCTGCATACAATCCTCACTTTGGAGGGCTATGGGAGGCAGGAGTGAAATCAGTGAAATTTCATTTAGAGCGCATTTTAAGTAATTCACACTTAAGTTTTAAAGAAGTATATACAACTATAATTCAAATAGAAGCAAAACTCAATTCATGTCCCTTATCTCACATTTCTCCTGATCCAAACGATCTAAATCCATTCACCCGGTCGCTTCTTGGTTGGACGACCTCTAACTGCACTACCTAGTCCAAAACTAGAAGAACTCAATAAATTACAACAGAAGACTAATAAGAGGTCTTCAAAAGGAACAGTTGAAGAAGGGAACCATGGTGGTCATCAAGGACGATGCCTTACCTCCAATGAAGTGGAGTTTCGGTCCAATAGAGGAAGTTCATCTTGGACGTGATGGCGTTGGTCGAGTTGCAGATATACGCACCAGCAAGGGCGTTATACGTAGGGCATTTAACAAGATATGCCCACTGAAAATTGAAGACTACAAATTATCCAGTTTGTTCGAAGAAGGCCTTCCAACGTCGCGGGGCATGTTCAAGATATGTTTCACTCAACCATCTTATCTGCTTACCCATTCATACATCGCAAGACAACAGGCGTCGCAGGGGTACCGCGACGCGCGCGGGCAGCTATACTAAGGACGGAATCTCACGAACACTTGCTCTTCGAGAACCTCCCTTGATACACGCAAATTATTATTGTTTTTGAAAAACCCATGTACCTACTTACAAATAAAAAGTTACAGTCCATAATCACTATCGAAGTCTTTATTCAATACAACTACCGTTAGGTATCCGTTGTCAGATCAGTTTGTTAGATTGATCTGACCACGGCCACTGTTTAGTGTCCTTGGTTAGACTGATTAAATTACAGTGTCCGTAGTTAGACTGGTGGACGTGGTCAGATGGGTTTAAAAAAAAAATCTAACCACAGCCACTGCTTAACCATGGGTTCATGTTCATGTTCTGGCTGTTATGGCTCTTTGTATATTTTTTCTTTCTCAAGACATGCAAATGTATAATCAAGTCGTGAAGTTCAGTGATAACCTGGAATCGGCCTACAACAACTCTTTTAAAAATACTGGTGTAATTGGAGGTTACATACAAATCTTTTTTGCCCACAGTACAAATTATACCACATACATACGTACTTACGTATGTGAATTTCCTATTATTTTTCTGCAGGCGTTTTACAGGATATCAATTATAAATTTTTCAAATTTGTAAATCAACATAACATAACATCACGCCTGTATTTCCCCGAAGGGGTAGGCAGAGGTGTAATAGTACACCCACATTTCGCCAGTTATATTATAGTCCCATGTAATAGGGGGCGAGCCTATTGCCATTAACCGGGCACAAATCCATACTCCGGGCTGCTAATGAGAATTTCCTAATGAAAAAATCCAATAACACTTGTAAATCAAAATTTAAATAAATAGGAACTATCATTTTTTTTTTCTTAAATAGTACTGTAGCATATAGCCACACTATGTTTGTATACATAAGCGAAATTTTAGCTTGATTTATGGTTTGGCCACAATTACCAGAAACATGAAAAAGGTCTAAACATTCTTGCAAACCTATAGAACAATCATAATGTCTAAACGGTATAGAAATTCCCCACACTTGGCAAACTGTTAGCTAGACATTTTCTTTAATTGGACAACTGCGTTTAAATATCATAGTTTCGAATCTTGTAACCGTTTGTTGTTCATCTTGTATATTATACAGTCCATTATCAATTTTACCAAGTTACCAAGAGTTTTCATTCGTTCTACTAACACCCATAGGATATTAGCCCACTTCTTTCTAGAAAGTTTCCATTAATGTGAAACTATGTATTTTGATCCCATTTTATTATTTCCAGGGTCTCCATTACCTACTTGCCAAGGATTACAGTTTTGTTTGCGATCCTGTTGTTATATCAGACGATCCCCGTTTGAATAGGGTAAGTTTTATACTATTACTAGCGGACCCGGCAGACGTCGTCCTGCCCGGAAAAGCAGCGCCACATATAATTAAAATCGTCCCTGCCATTTAGGAGAAGATCAGTGACATACAGACAGAAGGGCCACCTACCGGATCCAATTGTGTTTTCACACCATCCAGGAAACCATTGAAATATTCACAAAATAATTCATCCAAATCGGTTCAGCTGTTTAGGAGGAGTTAGGCGACAATCAGATGTACAGAAGAAATAAATATTCGCGGCTTCACTCGCGTTAAATTCTGCTAACCCACGTGACGGATCCTGTTAATTCAGTCCAGTCCAGTCCAGTTCCATCCATCCATCCATCCATCCTTTTATTCGGACCGTCCAGTCCAGTCCAGTCACTATCCCACTATCCCACTATCTCACCCCATGTCCAGTCCCGTCCCATGTCCCGTCCCATGTTAAATGTCCCATCCCGTCCCATGTCCAATTTCCCGTCTCATGTACCATGTCACGTCCCGGCCCATGTCCCTTCTCAAGTCCCGTCTCGTCCCATGTCCCGTCCCCCATGTCACATGTCCCGTCCCGTCCCGTCTCATGTCCCATGTCCCGTCCCGGCCCATGTCCCTTCCCATGTCCCGTCCCGTCCCATGTCCCGTCCCCCATGTCACATGTCCCGTCCCCCATGTCACATGTCCCGTCCCCCATGTCACATGTCCCGTCCCGTCCCGACCCATATCCCGTCCCCCATGTCACATGTCCTGTCCCGTCCGTCCCATGTCCCGTCCCATGTTATCAATTGTTCAGCAAATCAAATTTGGTGACACAACGACTGCAGCGCCACCTTCCGGGTCCATTTGTTAATTCAAACCCTGCAGGGACCCGGACTCGAACGTACCTACACAAAAAATATCATTAAAATCTATCATCTATCAGTTTTGGAGATCAAATTTACCTCTCGCAGGTCTGCTGGAAGAAATTTCTTATAGAAATAAGCAGTGCCTTTGTACTATTCAATTATACGGTATTTCGTTCACTACAAAATAAATTTAATTAATTTTATAGCGTCAACAACACGTGGTAATTATGCTGTTAAAATGTAGCTTATATGACACGTTCGTAGATTTACCATAGCAGCGCCATCTATTCATTACTTACTCAACCCAGTCGAAAGGTATCGACATCTGTTAGAATCATTTGGAGTTAACAGATAATTGTGACTGTCAAATAATAACAGACAAATAATTAGCAATAAATTAAAATTGCGACTATAATTTGAGATTTAAACTATCCTATCTCTCAAGTTGGATCGAACTCCACATGGTGTGCGAATTTTATTATAATCGGTTAAGTGGTTTAGGAGTCCATTGAGGACAAACATTGTGACACGAGATTTATATATATAAGAAGATTTAATATTAGGTGCAAGTGTTTGTGTGTGTGTTGCCACACAGGCATTGAAACGAGATCGCTCACAATGGGCCTGATAACAAGGCTTCAAGTCACCCAAAGGGCAATGGAGAGGGCTATGTTCAGAATGTCCCTCCGTGATCGAATTAGAAGATTCGCAGGAGAACGAAGATATAGCCCGAATAATTGGCAGTGGGCGGGGAACATTGCTCGCAGAACGGATGGCCGATGGGGCAGTAAAGTTTTGTAGTGGCAACCATGTACTAGAAGGCGCAACGTGCGCAGACCCCGACAAAGTGGACCAACGACTTGGTAAAGGTTGCAGGAATCTGCTAATAGACGCGGGAAGCGCAGGACCGGTCGTTGTGGCGATGTTTGGGGGAGGCCTATGCCCAGTAGTGGATGTCTTCTTGGCTCATTCATTTCTTGGTATTCATTTGTTTGTTCTATTTTTCTTCTGCTTAGCAGCTGCTTTTACTTCTGTGTTTTTTTTCTTTTTGCAGACAGCAATTAACTCCTGGTGGTATTTTTTCTGCAAGCTGACAGAGCTTCTGGATACAGTGTTCTTTGTGTTCAGAAAAAAGACTAGACAAATTTCAACACTCCATTTGTACCACCACTCGATGGCCGCCCTCAGTGCATGGCTGGTAACTAAATATTTCCCGGGTAAGCTTTATTGAGTTAACAACATAAAATAACATCAAGCCTGTATTTCCCCGAAGGTGTAGGCAGAGGTGTATAGTACACCCACATTTCGCCAGTTATGTTATATGTCCCATGTAATAGGGGGCGAGCCTATTGCCAAATCCAAATCAGAAATCACAAATCAATCAATCAATCAATCATCATTGGGCACAAATCCAGACTTCGGGCTGCTACTGAGAATTTCCTACTGAAAAAACCCAATAACACTTTGCCCGACTCGGGAATAGTAGTTTATGAAACTGATGCATAACAGAACAGGGGTTATTAAAACACGAGTGTGAGTTTAAAAACCGAGCCGTAGACGAGGTTTTTATTAGTATCACACGAGTGTTTTAATACCTAGTTATGTCAGTTTCATACACTATTTTATCTAAACTCATACAATTTTAAATAAAATACCAAAGTCAAAATCTTGGTAATATTAATCAAATTTTTTCCAACTTCATAACTGATTGAAAAGTACGCTCCGTGCATCGATGGGCGATATAACTGAACACACCCATAAGGACATACAGACATCATGTAAGGTGTTGCAAGATATAATTATTTTGTTAATCGATTTTCAAAATCGATTTTGTACGTATTTTTTAAATAAAATTGGACAAGCTTTTCAAGTTTTTGGGTGTATTGGAAGAAGTGAATTTATAGAAGTATTGATATTCAGAATCGATTCTGATTATTTGTTGAAATAGTCTGAGATCTGGCAACATTTACGTTCTGTTTGAATGGAGGATATACTTACGATTCAGTTTAATATATATTTATTATGTTTTTAATGCTAGGGTGAAAGAAATGTTGATAAAGAACAAATAAACTTGAAAAATAAGTCATAATTTTTGAATAACATATAGTTTCGACATGGTGCTAAAATGGGCCCATCCGTGGGCCCATTTTAGCACCATGTCCTTTAAATAATTAAAAAATAATAATTTACAAGTGGTTAATAAACTGTTGTTTATTGATTCATATATCATTACATAACATAACATAATCAGCCCATTACTGTCCCACTGCTGGGCACGGACCTCTTCTCAGTATGAGAAGGTTAAGGCCTTAGTCCACCACGCTGGCCTAGTGCGGGTTGTTGGACTACACACACCATCGAGAACTGTATGGAGCACTCTCAGGTGTGCAGGTTTCCTCACGATGTTTTCCATCATATATATGTTTGTTTTTTGTTTTGTTTTTTATGTGTTATATCATTATTATTTATTATTATTATATCTTTATTTGCATAAAATGTGGTACATACAGTAGATGGTTATATTTAAATTTATAGAAATTGCCATAGTAAAATAGCATGCAAACTGGAAAATGGAGGAAGTTACTTATTAATATACAATAAAAAAATTACGGTGTGTGTCAAAGTTACAATCAAATACAAATGGCATAAAAATTAAGTATAAAAGTCACATGTTGCCCCAATAAAATATAATACAATTAATTAATATGCAGTAAAAGTCAACCATATTAAGGTGAATGTCAATATCACAAATTAAAAAGTAAATCATATTTTTTATAGTTAGGGATCTATTGACATAATAATACAATCGCAAATAATAATAAAACACAATCATCTTAAATTATATATCTTGACACACAAACACTAATAAAAGCAACATTTATAATGCATTTGCAAAGTGAAATGATTCGGAAGAGATTTTTTTTAGGAATTCGTTGATGGAATAAAAACTCTCTTGAATTAGCCATTTACGTAGTGATACACAGAAATTATCATAAGGTAGGTCGATAAAAGTCTTTGGGCACGAGTTATATACATAAAGTGGTGCCATGTATACGCAAATAAACATTTGTAGTCTAGGTACAGGCGATTTTAAATATGAGTGTGTAACTATGCGTTTGATTGTATTATTTTTGCTTTCAAATAGATGTGTCACCAATTTGGCTACCTCATAAATGTACATGCTAGAAACGGTTAAAAGGTTTTGAGATTTGAAAATTGGTCTACATGATTCAGACCATTTCATATTAAATATTGCACGTAGACATTTCTTTTGTGCTATGAACACCCTCATTATTTCTGGTGAATACCCCCATACAACTATACCATACCTAATGACAGATGAAACGTAAGCATGGTACACCATCAATGTAGTATTTCTTGAAGTAGTTTCTTGGATTTTCTTTAAAGCAAACAAAAACTTGTTAATTTTTTTACACACATTGTTAATATGGTATTTCCATCTCATGTGCTCGTCGATCACAATACCTAAAAAGTTGTGCTGTGCATTTGATTGACCAGTTGGTTATCATACGAGATGTTAAAATGTTTATGTTTGCTTTTTTGTGTTTTAAAATTAATTATTTTTGTTTTTTCCAAGTAAATTATTACGAAATTTGAATCTAGCCATTTTGTTATATCATGCAATGTAGTATTTATATCAGTTTCATAAGTTTATTCATTGTTATATTTTATAATCACTGAGGTATCATCTGCAAATAGTATACAATCATCTCGACACACTGCTTTAGGAAGATCATTAACATAAATCAGAAATAACAGAGGTCCTAAGATACTTCCCTGCGGTACCCCAAAATAATTATTTCTAGGATCAGAATCAAAGTTCTCGAGAGTATTGGTAAAATCATTAAATTAAGTAATTCTAGTGACCTGTTTTCTTTCACATAAATATGATTCGAACCATTTCAGAGCTACACCTCTTATACCACTTTTGTCTAATTTATCCAGTAATATAGAATGGTCAACGAAATCAAATGCTTTACTTAAGTTTAAAAAGAGAACAGCAGCTGGAATTTTCATATTTATATTATTTATTACAGATTTCACCAAATTAAATGCAATGTAGATTTTCCTTTCCGAAATTCACACTGTTCTTTCGTTAGTACGTTATACTTTTCGATGAAATTGAATACCCTTTTGTACACACGGCTACACATCAAGCTGTACATTTCCAGTATAAGCTGACCTCGCATTGTATAGGTTTTCCTTACAACGCGAGGTCAGCCTTTACTGGTTTTGTACAGCTTGATGTGTAGCCGTGCCGTGTGTACATAACTTTCTCTAAGATTTTAGAAATAATGGGTATTAGCGCTATGGGCCTGTAATGATTTTTTTCAGTTTTAAAGCCCTTTTTGTGTAAAGGTTTTATAATAGACAACTTAAACTTATCTGGAAAATAACCTTGTTCTAATGACATATTAATAATATGAGATACTGGTTGTGCTATATATGGCGTTATAAGTTTAATGAGATCAGTGGTAATGTTATCGTAGCCTGAGGATTTTTTGTTTTTCAGTGACTTAATTACATGAAATATTTCTATGGCATTTGTGGGTTCGAGGAATATACTATGGTCATTTATATTAATATTTAAGTTATGGTTGTCATTCCTCACTACAACTTGTTTTTGTTCCTACTCTATCTTCAAAACGATAATACATAACAGCGTCAAACTTGGTCTGATTTTAGTGCATACTATCTAGTTTAGCAACAAATAATAAAAAATAGGGTAAACATAGACATATCTGGTGGTACCTGCGTAATAAAGAGATGCAAAAATTCTTATTTAGCTCACGGTGCTTTGATGTCTTTTGATGAACTCTCATAAATTAAGTCAGTTTCTATGGGGTATTACTCGCTGGGTGGTACGGAACCCTTACTGCGTGAGTCCAATTCTCACTTGGCTGTTTTTTTTTCAATACTTATAAATGGTTTGATTGAATACTTTCCCAAAACATTCGACAGCTTGTCTGACCTTATGATACCAGCTTCCTTACATGGTCAGAGAACGAATCTTCTTAAATTTATGGTTTTTTTTTTTATTTGCAGGTGGCCCTATAATTCTGGTTGGAACCCTGAATTCTTTCGTTCACATACTGATGTACTCGTATTACTTGATTTCCGGTCTTGGTCCAAAGTACCAAAAGTACTTGTGGTGGAAGAAACACCTCACCTTGATTCAATTGGTAAGATTTTTTTACAAGCTTTTATTTAACTTGCAATGTATGTATGTAGGTAACTATGAATGTAAGGGTGGAATATTGCAACTCAATTTTAAAGCAGATATCTTCAACCGATTGAGCTGAAATTTTGTATACACGTTTAGTTTGGATGACAATGCATGGTTAACTGTGTGATGTCATTCTAAATGGCGGAACACCAAGATGGCAGACTAGTTATTTTTAATGCACTTCCACAATATGAGTATCAAATTAAAGGCCTTGCTGAGAATAACTCGAAAAATTAAGTGACTAGTGAATATTTCGTTCAATAGTTTATAAATAAAAGCTTGGTTTTACTGTGCAAGCGTTTTACATCGTTGACCGAACTATCGCTGTTGTGGCGGTCAAACGAAAGTCCATTTCGGAAAAGAAAAAAAAAAGATTTGTTACAAAAATATTTTTCATAATATTTTATACATATTTAATTATTATTAATTATATAACAATTTAATGACAAAACATTTAATTTTCCAGATACAATTCGTCATAGTAATAGCCCACAACATAACTGCATTATTTTACGACTGCAATTACCCCAAATTAGTGCACATTTACCTGATCGCCAACGTAAGCCTAATATTTTATTTGTTCAGCAAGTTTTACTATAAGAGTTATATCAAAATCAATCCTAAGAAGACTGAAGATGCCACAAAGTTGGAAGGAATGAATGCCCGGAAAGGAAAGCGATTGAGCGTTGGACAGTGAATTTTTTTTAACACCGTCCTGTTGTAGTAGTTTCATGATTTAACTCGTGTGTTTGTTATTGTTAAACTATTGTATCATCCAATGAACCAGGGGAAGGGGGGCAAGATGATTAAAAGAGGATATGAATTGTAGGGATATTAAATATAAATCTAGGTTCTAGCCTCTAGGGGCAGCTGCCCCTTCCCCCCTTGGCAGTACCCTTTTATCATCTTGTTAATATAATGAATGCGAAAATATGGTTTTTTGTTTACTTATTTGTTCTTCAATCACGTTGAACCGGCTGATTGGATTTGGATGATATTTGGCACACAGATAAACCATAACCATGGTTTACTTTTGATCCTGAAAAGATACGCAATACTTGAGGGATGCGCGATAACTGCTTTCTGTAATAAACTTAATTATACGCGGGCGAAACCGCGGGCTTATAAAGTTTTATTTGGTATTAACCTATGCTAGTACCAAATAAAACTTTATAAAAACTGCTTCACCCTAGAGTACGCGCAATCTATGTATCTGGCCAGAGTGAAGTAGTCACAAAACCGCCACAGTAATCATTTAATGGGTGTCAGTTGGTGGCTGGAGGCGAGGAAATATGCACAGTGCCTTTTTTTCCGTGGGGAAAGTCCTCATGGAGGCACTCCGCCCGAGGGAAGGCGGAGCCAGTGTTGGACTCTTACCGACTAAAAACCACCACGGTGTTCCTCTAACGACCCTTGGCCGGGGGCGTGGGAAACTTTTATTCTCCCAACCATCCCCGGTAGGTCCCGGCTCGCCACTACTAGGCGAGCCCCTTCTCCCCGTGCAGCAACCACAACGACCGCACCCTCCTCTTACCTGGCGCATGCGGAACACTACGCGCCACCGTCACGGGCCTTGTCGGGCGGCGGGCCACCCCACCCAGAGTCCGTCACCGGCAGGCCCACACCTAGGTTGGCTGGAGGTCGGCATACGCCCTTCTGCCACGCCAAGGTCATCTCCTGCGGATGGGAAGAGAAGTAATCGCCTCTCGAACCCCTAACTTCACTCCGGCCAAATTAAATTGAGCGTACTGTACTATATTAGACAACAATTTCATTAAATACTTAATGGGCTTACGTTTGACCTCCACCTAACCTAATGCTTAGTGATGGTGCGTTCGACGATGGTATAAGGTGGTACACGCTTGCCCAGTAAAAACCTATTCACTCGAGCCTTGAAGATCACCAGTGGGTACGTGTTTGACATTTACGAATACTTTCATAGTTTTGGTCCATTTTCATTCATAAATCAGTAGTTCCTCCTCGTATCCACAAGGGATGGTGCTGATTTATTAATGAAAGTTATCAAAATCTATGAAAGTATTCGTAAGTCTCTAATTCGTACTAGGCCCCCAGGTTATGCTTATCGGGAAACATAAGAAATTCCCGTCCTTAGTAGTACGCATAATGGGTCTTTATTGGCATGTGATGAATAGGGATGAAAACACAGAAATAGATAGAATGGCCATGTGGGCAGGGCACGCGTGGAAGCACCATGCACCATAGTGCAAGATATTTCAAAGCCTTTCTCAGCACGCCTTACGACTTGTTTCTATAAATACTGTAACAAAACCCGCAAAAATGCCTTATTGTGCTATTTCTAACCAACTGCAGAAACAAAAGCTGTAAAGTACATTTGATTAAAAAAATATTTTTTTAAATACTGTCGTCAAAATGTAAGGCGTAGTTTGTTCGGAAAGTTGCCACGCATAAATCGCAAGTAAAATTGTGATTACAACCATTCTATCTATTTCTGTGGATGAAACGCATGTTACTGAGAGAGTGATGACTTGAATATGAATGTTCATGGATGGAGAGGGAGAGGGAGACCAAAGAAAATATGGAAGGATTGCGTAATGAACAATATGGATGAAATAGGAGTAAATGATGGGATGACGGCTGATAGACAAAAATGAAAGAAGGAGACAGGAGATATTGCACCGACCTCAAGTAATTAGGGACCAGGGCAGGAAGATGATGAGTACTACGCATAATAAAGCTATTAGCAAAACGCTTCGTGCGTAAAGGTGGATTCTACCATATAGGAGTTGTATTAAGGGGTATTGCTCAGTTACAAAATTTACTAGAGGCAAGTGAAAGGCCAGTACTAAACTTACTCACTGGACTGATTCGCGAACTGGCCCCGTGTCTGAAGCGCAAAGGTAATGGCTGGCGGCGGTCACCAACGGGTCGGCACCATAGAATATAAACTATGCATTTCTTCTTAATGATATTATAGTACGGAACCCTTACCTTCAACTTCGATTCTGTTGACGAGTACTTCGGTCGCAACTTAATATTGCAAATCACGCATTCTTGAATAAATAAATACACGTTAATATATTAATGAAGAATTACAAATACAGTTTTAATTTCCTTATTACATTACTGTAGCTACTTACTAATAGTGGGTTGTGTGTACGGCCCATAGTAGTGGCTACTATAATTAAAATCTATATTAATAAATAATTAAGTAAATAATTGCAGAATCATAGTGAATTCAATTAAGTTTGTCTGGTGGTAGTAAAAGTATTAAATAAAAATGGGTGGAATTATGAATAATGTAGTCGACACATATAATTACGTGATGGATGATTTATCAGGTATGTATTTATTTTAATTTGTCAAGTGATTTAAACATAATTAGCTACGGGTTACATGACATTGTAGCGTTAACCTTCACGTCAGATTTGGTTACCCAAAACTTTCCAGAAAACTCTATTTGTTTATGACATTGTAATTTTTTTTTTTGGTTGAATTTATTATGTCACGCAACCAAACTATGTAGAATCAAGATCCAGTAGACGAAGTGACTACTATGTCACCTAAACAAACTTTATAGAATCAAGGTCCAGTAGACGAAGTGACTACTATGTCACCTAAACAAACTTAATAGAATCAAGGTCCAGTAGACGAAGTGACTACTATGTCACCTTAACAAACTTTATAGAATCAAGGTCCAGTTGTCGATACCGACTACTTTGTCACCTAACCAAACTTTGTGGAATCAAAGTCCAGTATTCAAAGTGACTACTATGTCACCTAACCAAACTTTGTAGAGTAATAAAAAAAATTTTTTTCGCAAACAAAAGGTGATGGAACGAAGAACGGAATGAAGCAGATGTCACATCACAATCTATAACTTTGAATAAATCAAAATTTCTCCACAGATGCAAGAACGAGAGATTTGCCACTAATGTCAAATCCACTACCAGTCATCGTTACAGTTATAGTATACCTCAAGTTCTGCACAAACTATGGACCTCGTTTCATGAAGAATCGAAACCCGTATGAATTGAAATACCCAATTATGTTGTACAACACATTTCAAGTACTCTTTAATGTGTTTCTAGTAAATGCGGTAAGTAATTTGTTGATTCTCTTTTTTGCAAATTAAACTATCGCTCTCTTTTACTTATCATCATCTTCGTGCCCCACCACACGATAACTCAGTTGTCTGTCTATTTGGTTTGTTATCTCGTTTTGTCTACGATTCACGTCATCATCATCATCATTTCAGCCGAAAGACATACACTGCTGGACATAGGGCTCCCACAACATTTTGGGGGATATGCCATAATCGCCACGCGTGGCAGGCGGGTTGGCGATCGCAGTTGGTTGGGTAAATACTCTGAGAACGCTGCTGCCCATCCTCTGGTGAATCCCTTAGTCACCTTTTACGACACCCATGAGAAGAGATAAGGATGGTGCAATTCTCTACAACCGGTACCACACGGAACATACACACACGGATTCACGTAATGAGAGAAAAAGAGATAGCAAACCGAATCGACCGATAACTGAGTTACCGTGTGATTGTAAATCAGAGAGCAGCTGCTGAATTGTGTAACTCACTCGCGATCGCAATCAATATGATTTCAATGTTCATTGCTCCGTGTGTTTTGACAATTCGTCTTATCGGCAACTATGTACCACGCAATGAATATTGTTAACATTTCAAAATGAAAGCTAATGTCAATGTATGTATGTATGACTGCATTACACAATTACCCCACTGGTCCCAAATTACTTGGGATCGGCGCAATACGTCTTCTTCTTCCATTTTCATTTCCATCCATCTTTTCTTTGGTCTCCCTCTCCCTTTCCATCCATGAACATTCATACTCAACACTCTCTTAGAAATATGCGTTTCAGCCCTCCTCATCACATGCCTATATCAACCCAAACGATTTCCTATCAACTTTTCCAATACGTGCGCCACTTTCAACAACTCTTTTAAAAATGCAGGTGTAATTGGAGGTTACATACATATCTTTTTTGCCCACAGTACATAATTATATCACATACGTACGGTCGACCGCACGTCTGTGGTAACAATTTGACATTAGCAGCATCTTTATTTCGTAAGCAGTAAGGGCGGCTTTCGAATTGAAGTGCACTGTCATGCAGTCGACTGTACGTATGTGAATTTCCTACTATTTTTCTGCAGGCCTTTTACAGGATAATTTTTAATCAAATTATTTATTTGCTAGAATATGGTATTATTACAGATGTAGGTGACACATTATTTGGTGATCAATTTAAATGAATAAAACTACTTTTTTTTTTCTAAAATTGTACGGTACTATATAGCCACACTATGTTTGTATACATAAGCGAAATTTTAGCTTGATTTATGGTTTGGCCACAATTACCAGAAACATGAAAAAAGTATAAACATTCTTGCAAACCTATAGAACAATCATAATGTCTAAACAGTATAGATATTAACAAAACAACATACGTGTTTGTGTTGCTCTGGGTGTGTTTCTTATGTATTATAAGCATGTATTTACAACAAAAAAAAATACACAATATGCAAATACACAAGGTCACGTATCTTATGAACGTACACACACGTGTAGGTTAGGGATGATGCTCGCCGCTCGTAATGCTAAGCGCTTTTCAGTAGTTCTCAGAGATGGCGTGCTTGTATAGCGACTGGCGATTGACATCCATTGCAATCTTGCAGTCCAATTGCCGGCAAACTGTAGGCGGATTCGGGGTGCGGTCGAGGAATTTTAAATTGGCGGGGGGCGGTGTATGGCCTTTCTGTACGTTAGTACTATTAGATATTCCGTGCCAGGGGTGTCGAAAGAGCTCTGCATTTTATTTCGACCCCTGGCTAATTGGCTAGTTATTTCACCACGACAGTATAATAAAATATATCCTGGTGATAGTTTCTGCTGAAAAGTTAAAAAAATAGAGTGTCCATTAATGTGATACTATGTATTCTGATCCATTTTTTTTATTTCCAGGGTCTCCATTACCTACTTGCCAAGGATTACAGTTTTGTTTGCGATCCTGTTGTTATATCAGAGGATCCCCGTTTAAATAGGGTAAGTTTTAAAGATAAAGATAAAGATATATTTATTTGCAAAAACATGTGTAGATAATAATACATGGTTGAGATGCTTATTAAAGATATAAATGATGGTTTGGATCAACATGTTTGACCATGACTGGTGTACAAATATAAAAAACATAAAATTATTAATTGACAATGTGTATGTAATTGTGTATTGTACACTACATGAAATAATTTAATAATAATAAGTCAATAGTATACTATTATTTAATATTAGGTGCAAGTGTTTGTGTGTGTGTTGCCACACAGGCATTGAAACGTGATCGCTCACAATGGGCCTGATAGGAAGGCTTCAAGTCACCCAAAGGGCAATGGAGAGGGCTATGGTCAGAATGTCCCTTCGTGATAGAATTAGAAATTAGGAGATTCGCAGGAGAACGAAGATTTAGTCCGAAGAATTGGCAGTGGGCGGACATTGCTCGCAGAACGGATATCCGATGGGGCCGAAAAGTTCTGGAGTGATAGGCCCCCCACAAAGTGGAACAACGACATGGTGAAGGCCGCGGGAATCAGCTTGACGCGGGAATCTGCTGGACGCGGGAAGCGCAGGGCTGGTAGTTATGGCAATGATCGGGGGTGGCCTGTGTCTAGCAGTGGACGTTTTTTGCCTAAACTCATGATGGCGATGATGATGATGATGATGATGATGATGATGAAGACGATGATAATGATGATGACAACTATTAATTGCTTTTTTCTCTTTATCTTCTGCTTAGCAGCTGCTTTTACTTTTATAATTGTATCTTTTTTCAGACAGCAATTAACTCCTGGTGGTATTTTTTTTGCAAGCTGACAGAGCTTCTGGATACAGTGTTCTTTGTGTTCAGAAAGAAGACTAGACAAATCTCAACACTCCATTTATACCACCACTCGATGGTCGCCCTCAGTGCTTGGCTGGCAACCAAATATTTCCCGGGTAAGCTATTTACTTAGTTATTTATAATTTTTAGGTATCTATACCCTGGTGAAAGGAACACCAAGGAACTAATAGAATCCGACTCCAGTGCTACACAAAATAAGAAAGTTGTATTTGAAACAAGTTTTTAACAATGCGTTAAGAATTTAAATATATAAAAGTATTGTAAAATAAAAATAAATAAAATGATTATGAAACATATTTGGTTGCTAATAAACGTTATTTTATTTTATTTTTTATTTTATTGTATGCACAATCTGAGTATGCACATTATTCATATTGACGATTTGACCTACTGTTGATTACGTAGTATGCAAATTTGAACAATTAAAAAGAAAATAATAATTAACAAAGTGGTTATGGGTGTTGTTGTTGTATATCTGTTGTTTATCGATTCAGATATCATTGCAACATGCTGATTTAAATTGTTTTTTTTTTTTTCATCAAACAACATAATATCACACCTGAATTCCCCGAAGAGGTAGGCAGAGGCATGGTATATCAATATGTTTTACCAGGTATTCTCTTCCTGCAATGCTTCCAAGCTACGTCACGATCAGTGTTGTCATTTATTGATATCTTCTATTACCCTGCCATTTATTAATATAGTTAAGGAGATTTTTGTTCATAATGAATATAAAATAAATTCCTAACTAGCCTATTTGTTATCTCGTGTTATTTATCTAATTAGTTATTAAAGGAAACTTTATAAAATTACTAGTTCAAAAGTAAATGAAAAAATGCATTTTGATCGGGTAATTTATTTACACATATTATTATTATTTATATATTTTTCGCCCGGTTTTTATTTTTATTCGCCCGGGGAAGTACTACCAAATAGTAATGCTTGCATTGCTGTGTTTCGGTCTGAAGGGTACGAGTGCCGGTAAAATTACAATCACATGAGACTTTAATCTTCATGTCTCAGTTTGGCGAACCGACTTGCGGTACCATTGAGGCAACAGCCTAGGTGGTATTGAAGTTGTTATGGGCAAAGGCTTAACATCAGGCGGGCCTTTAGCTCGTTTTGCCGTATAGTATAGTTTCGCTTTACTATAAAAAAAATTAATAGTAGTAAGTAGCGGTTAAGTTAGAATCATAAGTAAAATTAATTAATATAGGTAGTTATTTTATTATTTTAACGCATGCGAAGCGAATTCTAAAGATTTAAATTGTGGAACGAAAAAATCGCTCACGAGCAGGATTCGAACCTGCGACTCCTGGCTCAGTACGCCAGTGCTTTAGCCACTAAGCTACCGTGAACACTGCTCGTGGTATCGAAATTATCCTCCACTATACGTCTTTGGGTGACGTCAGCGATATATATATATATATGTTCGGTTAAGGAACAATGTTTCTTAATAAGATATCGCTGACGTCACCCAAAGACGTATAGTGGAGGATAATTTCGATACCACGAGCAGTGTTCACGGTAGCTTAGTGGCTAAAGCACTGACGTACTGAGCCAGGAGTCGCAGGTTCGAATCCTGCTCGTGAGCGATTTTTTCGTTCCACAATTTAATTTAATATAGGTAGCATTTATGGTAAAATCAGTGTTAAAAGAGCAAAACGCCTACCAACTGCATCAGCAGTTTGGCGAGTATAATGTATGTATGTTTACTTTTAATGTCCTGCGTAATAAGTAAATAATAAATAATTTGCCCAACCATGGAATCAAGCCCAGGACCCCACGCAACGATGCACGATGTGTATTTTTTCGTCATACTAATTATTATGAATGTGTAAGTAACGGGTTCTTGAGTGGAGACCGCGAATCGGCAAACTCAGCGTAGGGCGCCCCCGTCAGGTTGACCGACGACCTGAAGAACGTGGCTGCGGGGGACTGGATGTGGAAGGCAGAGGATCGAGTGTAGTGGCGTAACTTGGGAAAGGCATATGTCCAGCAGTGGACTGCGATAGTCTGAGTTGATGATGATGATGATGATGATTTAGTGAACGCTATCGAACAAATTATACTACGGGGTCAACCCTGAAATCGCGAAAAAAATATCAGCTGAACCATATATTTGTGTTCTCATAAATCAACAAAATGTAGGGATCAGCTTATTTTTTTTACTACTTCAATACTTATAAATGGTTTGATTGAATACTTTCCCAAAACATTCGACAGCTTGTCTGACCTTATGATACCAGCTTCCTTACATGGTTAGAGGACGAATCTTCTTTAATTTATTGTTTTCTTTTTTTAAATTTTCAGGTGGCCCT
Organism: Asteroscopus sphinx; assembly: GCA_949699075.1. Taxonomy (NCBI): domain Eukaryota; kingdom Metazoa; phylum Arthropoda; class Insecta; order Lepidoptera; family Noctuidae; genus Asteroscopus; species Asteroscopus sphinx. The sequence continues at coordinate 4,063,269 of OX453006.1, forward strand.
ATAATTCTGGTTGGAACCCTGAACTCTTTCGTTCATATACTGATGTACTCGTATTACTTGATTTCCGGTCTTGGTCCACAGTACCAAAAGTACTTGTGGTGGAAGAAACACCTCACCTTGATTCAATTGGTAAGATTTTTTTACAAGCTTTTATTTAACCTGCAATGTATGTATGTATGTAACTATGTTTGTTCGGGTGGAATATTGCAACTCAATTTTCTAGCAGATATCTTCAACCGATTGAAATGAAATTTTGTATACACGTTTAGTTTGGATGACAATGCATGGTTAGCTGTGTGACGTCATTCTAAATACAACATGGTGAAACACCCAAGATGGCGGACTTCTAATGATGCCAGACTAAGTTTTTTATGCTTTCCTACAATATGGGGATCAAATGAAAGGAATTGCTGAGTGAAGAACGTGGCTGGTGGGGACTGGATGCGGAAGGCAGAGGACCGAGTGTTGTGGCGCAACTTGGGAGAGGCCTATGTCCAGCAGTGGACTGCGATACGCTGAGTTGATGATTCATTTAGTATGATTGTAGTGGAAATAGTAAGAATAATAAAGAAGTAAAAAATAAACATGTAACATGTTTATTTTTTCATGTACAGTGTACTCATTGGTGAAGAGCCAAATAAATAAATAAACATGTCTCAAAAAAAAAACTCAAAATATATATTTTATATATTTATTTATTCATAATATTTAATACATAATTATACAACAATTTAATGATAAAACATTTCACTTTTCAGATACAATTCGTCATAGTAATGGCCCACAACATAACTGCTTTGTTCTACGACTGCAATTACCCCAAATTAGTGCACATTTACCTGATCGCCAACACAAGCTTAATATTTTATTTGTTCAGCAAGTTTTACTACAAGAGTTACATCAAAATCAATCCTAAGAAGACTGAAGATGCCACAAACTTGGAAGGAATGAATTCCCGGAAAGGAAAGCGGCTAAGCGTTGGACAATAAAGAATATTTAAGAGTAGAACTCCTGTTCTAGTAGATAATTGATATAACTCGTGTGTTTGTTATTGGTAAACTACTTACTTAATATAAGATTCAAATCCATCGGGTGGTATTTTCTCCGTAAAAACGCTCTCGACTGTTTTCTTTCTGGTTTATAACCCAAGAGCAATGTTTTTTACATTAAACTAAATATCAACCTTTTCTATGTCCCTATGTTTTCGTCTTTGTTGCTAAATTATTTCTAGAAGACCTGAAAAAAGTAATTAAATTTATAAATAATAATAAATAAATATTTTTGAGACATTTTTACACAGCACCATCTAGTCCCAAACTAAGCAGAGCTTGTACTATGGGTACTAGGCAATGGATAAAATACTTGTATACTTTTTTTTTGTAAATACATACTTATAATACACTAGCTGTACCCACGGCGTTGCTCGCGTAAAACTTTTTACTCTTTATTTGGTCAAAGTAAAATTAAATATGAACAGTGTGCTTTATTCTGGAGAAATTTACAATAATTGAGGTTTTAATTTATTTCAAAGACGAAATAGAAAAATGTAAATAATAAAAACATTTCTTTTGCTTACATGCCATGGCCGGGTTACTGGTTTGATTCCAGAACTAAAACATCGTGTCTGAATAAGTCAAAATTGTATTCAGACTCTTGCGAAGCAAGCGAAACACATATTTTTTGGTCCCCTTACGATGGCAAAGCTATTTGTCACAGAAATAATACTGGGCCAGTATGAGGACTGACTGGACTGTTCCGTGTGTTTCAGACAAACAGACAAAAATCTAAAAAAGTAGTTGCGACATCAGTATCGTTCATAGTACAGGTAACACTTATTCATTTCCAAAAATATTAAAAGCACAGTTTGCTTCGTTACGATTTTATTATATGTATAGATAACTGATAATTATCCATAAAATTAAAAAAAAATCATAATATTCACTCTAAATTGTTCTGCTACTCCCCTTTTATGCAGAAAAGCGTAATGATTTGTAGTCTAAAATCTGACCCGGTCCCTAATGGTATTTCTACTAATTTTCAACTAATTCTATGCAGCAGTATTCGCGTGATGCCTAGACAGACATACAGACAAACAGACAAAAAATCTAAAAAAAGTAGTTTCGACATCAGTATCGTTCTTAGTAAAGGTAACACTTATTCATTTCCAAAAAGATTAAAAGTACAGTTTTTGCTTCGGTACGATTTTATATGTATAGAAGATAAGAAACACCCACACCAACACAAACACTTACGTTCATTACACAAATATTTGTGTCATGTGGGAACCGAACCACTAGACCACATCGAATAGAATTGCTTCGACATTTCCTCTTAAAATCAGCTTAAGTTTTTTCAAGGTTGTCTGGACATAGTTAATAACCTAACATCTAGTTATCCAACTTAATCATCGTTTTTGTTCACATAACTACTCTGTCAATGTATTTTGTTTATATTCTAACTTGCTTTGTATGCGTTTTGCATAGATATCATTAGTTTCCGTTGGTAATTATTTACATTGTTTGATGTATTCTCAAAACATGTAATTTTAAGCGTGTAAAACGTACATGTAGTAGGTAATAAGAAATTGATGCTAAGTAAGGACACAATGTGGATGCTTGGTCGAATAAAAAAAGGCGGACGGAATCTCGCTAAACAAAAAGTGAAGCACCCATAGTAAGACGGCTTGCTTAAATGTACGGACGGGCCCGCACACGTTCACAACCATACTAAGACAAAACTTTTTAACAAAAAATTGAACCGACGAAGACAGAAACTGAAAAGCGAAAAATAACTAATTATGAGTCGGCGCCAAACAAACTTTTAAGAAGCAAAGTGCGTGCAAGTTGCAAGTGGCCGAGCGGAGAACGCATTTTTGGAAAGTTATTGTTTATCGTTGAAAATTTCACGTTGTATTTGATGTTACGTTGTTTTTATTATTTATTTAAAGTAAATTAATGATCTTCGTTGATTGTTTGTTTGGCGCCGACTCATAATTAGTTATTTTTCGCTTTTCAGTTTCTGGTTTCGTCGGTTCAATTTTTTGTTAAAAAGTTTTAATTTATGTTTTTTTGTGGCTATAATCTAACTCTAGGTCTCCATTATGTTGAAATGTTTAGATTTACATTTATGTGTGCCAAGTTTCAACAGAATCGGTTAACAGGTAAGAATTCAGTGGGTGAACAAGCACTCATCCCCTGTTTTCCTACCCTTAGGGGTGGATTTTGATTTTGAAATTCAAATGGGACCAATTTCAAGATATACCCTATCCATTAAAAAAAGAATTATCAAAATCGGACCACTCTGTAAAAAGTTATGCGAGGACATACTTAAAAAAAAAAAAAAAAAAAGATACGCGTCGAATTGAGAACCTCCTCCTTTTTTTTCTTCGGTTAAAAATTGATTCTATCGATAGCGTGGTACACGGATATACTATCGACATAAGATTAGAATACTGTCGATAGTAATGGAGATTAATAGTATTTTTTTCTTTCTATTTTTTACTGACTTCAAAAAAAGGAGGAGGTTCACAATTCGTTTTTTTTTTTTGTTTGTTACCTCAGAACTCCATTAAATGGATTTCGAAAATTCTCTTTTTATTTGAAAGGATATAATAATGTCCTCCCGGCCAAATTTTGGTCACGGCGGCCAATCTCAATGGAGACTAGCCATCTGCGCACATCACAATTGTGTGCGCAAACACAGATGCACTATCTAATCCCTCACTCACATAATCAGATGGGACGGCAATTCGACACGACCGGAGAGAGATCAGGCGCAGGACCGACGGCTTTACGTGCTCTCCGAGACACGAAGGGGTCTCGATGTGTAACGAAACGGTCACCCATCCACAGACTGACCGCGGCTAGTGCAGCTTTACCTTGCAGATCGTACAATCCACACGCTATACATATATACAGGTTGGAAACTTTCAGCGGGGCAGTAAGGGGAAGTACCTTACCAGTTAGTTAATAAAAAAAGGAAATTAATACGCCTTGTTTTTGATATGTGTAAAATTCTACGTGATCATTTGTCTTTTATTTTTAACCGACGAAAAAAAGGAGGAGGTTCTCAATTCGACGCGTATATATATTTTTTTTATTTTTTATGTATGACCACGCATAACTTTTTACAGATTCTTTTTTTAATGGATAGGGTATACCTCGAAGTTGCTCCGACATACTGGAGACCTGGAGTTACATTTTAACCACAAAAAAATGAAAAATAAAACTTTTTAACAAAAAATTGAACTGACGAAAACAGAAACTGAAAAGCGAAAAATAACTAATTATGAGTCGGCGCCAAACAACCAATCAACGAAGATCATTAAATTACTTTAAATAAATAATAAAAATAATGTCACATCAAACACAACGTGAAATTTTCAACGATAAACAATAACTTTCCAAAAATGCGTTCTCCGCTCGGCCACTTGCAACTTACACGATTGTTAAAAAGTTTTTATTTTTTTTTAAACAAATTCCTTACAAAATTTAAGGGAAAAGTTTTTTGCAATTTGTGACTTTTTGAGTACTCCAACGATGGTTGGTCCGATAGAAGTTTTTGATCAGTATTAGAAACAAGATCGATTGGCATCAAAAAATGTTTTTGTGTAAAATGGCTATTTTCTTGCTAACAGTTTTTTTTTTAACTGTGCATGGGGATCAAAATTCCATAAAAAATATGGATACCTAGTCTCCTAAGACCATTTTCGCGTAGCTGCAACGGATAAGGTACTTCCCCTTACTGCCACGCTGAAAGTTTCCACCCTGTATATATTGAAAGGATATACTTCCAGAATATAAAATAATAAAATTTGTCTTAAACAGTTTAGGAAGTCTGTATCAAATAGATCCACTTTTTAAAAATTGGATCTAAAGGGAAAAAAAATTCTCCATAGATCCATTATGGATCTAGACTATGGATCTAACGAGAATGATCCATTTTTTCTTAAATCAAACTGTTAAGAACATCACTACGCCTGGGCGACCGCGGCCTGAGGTCTGCGGGCGCGGGGGCGCGGCGGCAGGCAGAGCTCGACCGGCCAGGACTGGACTGCGTCATCGTCCGTCGTACCTACCAAACGCGTATTTCTTTCTATGGTCCTTCGAGCCGGACCGCCGCAAGTGAAGAGGATGTAGACGGAGTGACGATAGGAGTGACGTTTTGACGTCTGCACTGGTGGGAACCTTGTCCGAGTTTTTACGATAAATAAATAAAAATACTCAAATATAGTGGCAAATCGAGTTATAATCTAGTGTAACATAATATAACAGACAACATACAGTGTAGTGAGTGATGGGACAATCTCCTAAGTGCATTTAAACATATATAAGTTCGCTTTTGCAAAAACCATAAAACATACTTTACCCTCACAATTTTTTGGTTGTTATTAATTACTACATCTGACACCAAAGCTTAAAACACTGCCATCTGTCGTGGGAACAATTTCCGATCATCGCTAGCGACATCTAGCAGTAACCTACGAGACCACTACACCGACTGCGTTTCAAACTGCCACTAGCGCCATCTACTAGAGATCAAGTGTACTTGTGGCACTTAATCAATAGTGATCATGCCTCTTGCAAAGTGTGGTGGCTGCGGTAAATTTTTATCGCCACTAGATGCCGCGAGGTGTGCTAAATGTAGCGCATCTTATCATCGTGCGTGCGTAGGTATTCTATCAAAAGGCCCTGTGGCGCACTCCTGGCATTGCCCAGAGTGTAAAAAAAATGTCCGTAGGGACAACAAGGCTGAAACACCAGTCAGAGGCAACACACTAGACGCACAGAGCGGAGAACGAAAGCCCTTGCAGACGCCTCCAATTGCAACAACACTGTCGCCGGCGATGGCTTCGCCCGTGCTGTCGGAGCTGTCTTCACCTATGCCGTCGGAGCTCGCTTCATCCGTGTCATCGACACGGTCACCGGTGATGCAGATGCGGTCACCAGTGCTACTGACGCGGTCACCGGCACTGGAGACGGCCTTGCCACGGTCAACGACGCCTCCGCCGGTCGCAGTAGTGATCGTGGGCACCGAGGAGCATACTGGTCAGGATTTCCCGCAGGATTTCGGTTCAGCGTTAAAATCCATTATGGAGGAAATACGGAATTTAAGAGATGAATTCCTAGAGCTCAGAATTGAGCTTAAGAAATCTAGCGAATCATGTCAGGCGCGTATGGATAGCATAGAGACTAGACTGGTGGCTTTGGAAACGCGACAGGTAGATCTCCCAGTCGATGCCGGCTCGGTGGATGGTGTGATCAGTCAATTAAAGCGGGACCTAAATGACAGAGATCAGGAACTTATGGGAAATGACCTGGTTATTGCCAATCTGCCAGAATCTCAAGTGGAAAGTCCGACGCATCTGGTGAAGCTCATTGCCTCTAAGTTGGGGGTTGATGTAGACGAGCGGGATGTTGTGAGTGCTGAACGAGTTGGTGGTAGGCATATTAAAGCGACGAGCCCAGCAAACTCGGTCGAACCCCGGCCACGCGCTATCATGGTGCGCCTGGCGCGCCGGGACCTACGTGACGCCTTCCTAGATAGCGCCCGTGTGCGGAGGGGTGCCACAACTGAGGATCTTGGCATCTCTGGTCCGGCCCGTCGATTTTTTGTCAACGAGCGTCTGACCAGATTAAACCAGCAGTTGTTTCGCAAAACGCGGGCAGCAGCTGGACTCCATGGCTGGCGTTTCGTCTGGACGAAACGAGGACGCATTCTGGTTCGCAACAAGCCTGGAGATCCAACTCGCAGAATCACGTCCGAAGAAGATATCCAGCAGGTTATTGGACCGTACACAGACACGGAGTAAATTTTTGTTTATACCAGGCCCCTCAGAAAGTATTGCGAAAAAAAGTTTTTATATATGGGAGACTGGCCAGTTATAATGTTTTTCGAAAATATGATTATTTATAAGTAAAAATAAGTAAGTTCCAATTTCAAAATTTCCCTCCACATTTTTTGCGAGTTAATTCAAAGTATTGTGTCTCACTGAAATATGGATCTGCGCCGGGAACATTTTAGAGCTATGATTTTATACGATTTCAAGTGTCGCCTGAAACCGGATGAATCGTACGATAGACTTCAAATGGCATTCATGGATGAAGGCCCTTCCAAGGCAACCGTGTATCGTTGGTATAACGAATTCAAGCGCGGTCGACCAACTTTGGGGGATGACGAAAGAAGCGGTCGCCCTTTGACGGCTGTTACCGAAGAAAACGTGCTAGCAGTGAAAAATTTAATCCAAGACAATAGGCGAATTACATATCAGGAGATTCAACACATATTGAAGATTGGATCGGGAAGCGTTCACGAGATTCTACACAGCCATCTACGCGTGAGGAGGATAGTATCACGCTGGGTGCCGCACAACCTCACCGATGCTCAGAAGCAGGCCCGGGTGGAATGGTGCCGTGATATGCTTAACAAATTTGAAGCAGGCTCGTCTCGGCGTGTTTACGACATCGTTACAGGTGATGAGTCCTGGATTTATCAATACGACCCAGAAACCAAGCGCCAGTCGACTGTTTGGGTGTTTCAAAATGAGCCAACGCCTACCAAAGTGAAGCGATCTAGAAGCGGGGGTAAGATTTTGATCGCTAGCTTTTTTAATTTGACTGGCCACTTGGTATCAATTCCCTTACGGGATCAAAGAAGCATTAATGCCGAATGGTATACTACCAAATGTTTGCCAGAAGTTTTCTCTGTTATAAGCAACAAGCGACCAAACACAGGGCTCCGCGGGCTACTGCTCCACCACGACAATGTACCTGCGCACACCGCACTCAAAACGAGGGACTTCCTGGACAGCACGCCAGTCAAACTCCTGGGTCACCCTCCTTACAGCCCTGATCTAGCACCGTGTGACTTCTTTTTATTCCCAAAAATAAAAAATCAGCTCAAAGGGATACAATTTTCGTCGCCGGAAGATGCGCTGGCTGCGTTCGAGCAGGCTGTAAACGAGGTGTCTGCGGCGGACTGGAAAAAGTGTTTTGAAAACTGGTTTAGGCGCATGAATCTTTGTATAGAGGCTGGTGGAAAGTACTTTGAAAAGATTTGATAAAAATATATGTACGTATAGAACAATTTTTTTTAGTTTCGCAAAACTTTCTGAGTGTCCCACGTACAGCAAATTTTTCATGTTTTAGTAATTAGTTTTCTACTATATTTTTGTACTTCCGTGGGAATTGTGCGTCGTATCAACCGGAAAATACAAGGGCCTTGTGGAGATGAGAGTGAGTATTATTGTTTAGGGAACACAGCTAAATACGCATTTACAGACTATACATTTACTACACAAATAATATTAAAAACAATTTATATATACAAAATATATCTACCCATGCCATACAGATCACAGTATTTATATAAACAGAGTAGATCAATGTATCTCATTTATCCAAACTATAATAATTCATTACACAAAATAAAAATTATAAATAAATGATTCGTCCTAAATATTTAAAGTTAGGTTTATTCAATCCGGGATCATTAGGAACCAAACAGGACGAATTCTTGATAGCCATGTCACACCATACAGTGGATATAATGGCAATTAACGAGACGTGGCTGAAACCCGGTGAGGAGGGACGTGCGCCGAGTGTACCGGGATATAGGTTAAAGCATATACCGCGCCCGAGAAACATTAAAGACGGAAAAGGTGGAGGAGTAGCCTTTTATGTCAAACAGGGAGTTAGGGCGCGTGTAATTCCTCACCCTGAACAACCAGATGTTGAACAGATGTGGTTAAATATAAAAATCAATGGGAAAAAGTTGCTAGTTGGTACTGCATATAGACCGCCTTGGTTTAACTTGTCCAGGTTTTTAGAGGGAATAACTGACAGTATTAGTGCTTTGGCTCCGTATGATCACATAGTGTTACTGGGGGATTTTAATGTTAATGTTTTGGACCCAAATCACGAAAAAACTAAAAAGCTTTTTGAATTTCTAAATTACACGAACCTAAATCAGATGGTTCGGACACCAACGCACTTTAAAGGAGATGCTAGCACACTTATAGATATTATCTGTACTGATGTTAGAATCCGGAATGTAATAGTGACCCATGTTGTTGAGCTTGGACATCACTCATTTATTACATGTGATACTGTGATCAAGAAGGAGAGGCCCAAGCCAAGACTTGTTGTGTATCGGCCTTTAAAGGACATACTTGTGGACTATTTTTCAGTAGATCTCGCATCGGTGCCATGGATGGAAATTAGCTGTTTAACAGACGTAAACAGCATGACTGATTATTTTAACTTGTTCTCCACTCAATTATTTGACCTACATGCTCCCATAAAAAGTAATGTTTTCAGAGACCATCCCACGCCTTGGATAACAGAAAATGTACGGCTAATGTTCAAATTGCGCGATGAAGCAAGAGACAAATATCATAAGCTGAAATCAAATATAAATGAACAGACTAGATTAGACATTGCAAAAAGATATTATCTAGATCTGAAGAACCAAGCTATCATTGCATTATCACAAGAAAAAAAAGCCTACTTCACCAGACATATAAATAATAATATAAAAACCCAAAAGTACTGTGGAAAAATTTAAAAGCAGATGTGTTACCCACTCATAGTGATGGCTTGCTTCCTGAACATTTTGATGATCCTGATGAGATCAATAAAGCTTTTCTCAACGTACCGGGGGAGTCCAGATTGACCATATCGCAGTTGACATTCCTTGAGTTTAATAGAACTAGTGACTCTCAGTTTGTACTCAATAATGTTAGCCAGGAGGAAATTCTGAAGATAATAAAAAGTCTAGGTTCGAATGCAAAGGGTGTCGACGGAATAGGTTTAGATATGCTCATGCTCACGTTGCCGTCTTCCCTGCAAACTATCACATCAATAGTGAATCAGTCGATAGACACCCATACTTTTCCTGAAGCATGGAAGTGTGCTATTGTGCGCCCCATCCCTAAAACCAACAATCCAAGTAATGTTAAAGAGCTTCGGCCAATAAGCATACTGCCCTGCCTTTCAAAGGTCCTGGAGAGAGTAGTACACACTCAAATGTCGGAATACTTGGAAAAGAATAATATTCTTCCCGACCTTCAGTCAGGCTTTAGGAAGGGCCGTGGGACGGCAACTGCTCTGTCAGATGTGATAGGTAACATACTTGAAGCACTTGACCAGGGGGAGGGCTCATTGCTTGTTCTTCTGGATTTCTCCCGGGCGTTCGACGCAATAAACACCTCTCTGTTGCTTTCTAAATTATCATACTATGGGTTTGCAGCGGGGACAGTTGAGTGGTTTGCAAGTTACTTAACGGGGAGGACACAATATGTCGAGATCCGGAAGGAGGATGGATTGACCTTATCATCACCTCCACGTCAGGTATTACGTGGTGTGCCCCAGGGATCCATTTTAGGACCTCTTCTTTACATTCTATATAGTGCTGACATAACAAGCTCATTTCATTTTTGCAAGTATCACATGTATGCGGATGATATTCAACTATACATAAGTTGTAAACCTATTGACACTTTAGAAGCAGTACAAAAAATTAATGCAGATTTACAGAGAGTGGTTGCATGGTCTGAGCAAAATTCATTAGTTTTAAATCCAACTAAGTCGAAATTTATGGTGCTGGGCAGTAGGCAAATGATTGGCTCAATGCTGTCGGTTAAACCAGAAATTACAATTTTGGGCAAAGAAATTGAAAGAGTAGAAACAGCATGCAATTTAGGTCTAACAATCGATCCTGAGCTACGCTTTGAAAAGCACATAAATATTTCCCTAAGGAATTGCTTTTACAGATTAAAAATTTTATATTCCATCAGAAACCACATAAGTGTGCAATTGCGGAAACAACTAGTAGATAGCCTGGTTTTGTCAAAACTAAATTACTGTGACACCGTGTACGGTCCATGTCTGTTAGCAAGAACGGATAAGTTGATCCAACGTATTCAGAATGCATGTACCCGGTTTTGTGTAAGCATACCTCGAAGAAGCCATGTCACTCCTTTCGCAAACGCTAACAATATCCTTAAGATGGCCGCAAGGAGGAAGCTACATATGGCTAGTTTACTCTTTGGTGTCATTACTACACAAAAACCACATTATCTGTATACGAAACTGAGTTGGAGACGAAATCAATATAGAAGCTACATACGGTATGTAACAGATCCCCTTTCAATCCCAAAACACAGATCCATGGCTTTCAGAGGGAGTTTTAAGTGGGCTGCCACTCGCTGCTCGAATGACCTTCCTCCTCCGGTAAGAGACCTGAAAACAAAGCATACTTTCCTATCACATCTAAAAAAACATTATATGCAGATACAGCAGGCCTTATAACCTGTGCAAACTAATGTCATTGATGGTCTTACCGCAAGGGTCATGGCCTCCTAGCAATGGTATCAGGTCTTCAGCGGTGAGTTGGAGCTCTTTCTGACTGCCTTCTCTGCCTTGGTCTATGTGAACATAGAACACAAATATACCCTGTTGTGTAGGTACGTCAATCTAAGGTGACTGGAAAAAAAAAAAAAACTAATAATATGAAACACAGTATAATAATATAATGCATAGGTATACTAAGTAGTTTATTTGCAATGTATTGATTTGTCTACATTATATTATTTCTATTAAAGTATGTAGGTACAAGAATTTAATTGCAGTTTCTTCCTTAGTTGTTTAAATAAGTACTTTATAAAATGCAGTTAAGTACCTAATAGATATTTGGATGTGTAGTTTGAATCACAACATACGCCTTAGTTGTTGCTGGGATATGAGTTGAGCAGATAAATCGTAAATCATATTATTATCCGTTGGAACTAAAAAATATTGCGTCTTTGATGGTATTTTACGAGCGCGGAGCGCAGTCTGTCTGTAACGTAGTATAGGTATTAGGTAGGTAGGTACCGATAGGCGTCTACGCAATTATGGCCGCCGCCCGCTTGGTTACTGGTTACATACTTACATAGCTATTTTGATGTAACTGTGTTTTCTTTGTACCATAATAAGACTAGGTTTATTTATTGCACTGTATTTATGTATACACTATTTATATGACACTCACTCATTATCATAGACATATAACACACTCATTATAATAAGTAGTACTTACTTGGTTTGAGTTTCTCTGTAGTGGGATTTCATTAAGTCACTCATAAGGTTTTTGCTGAAAATCAGCGCTGCTGGCACTAGGTCCGTCCTAAGCCACAGCATTACGCTGAGCAATGACCTACATTTTTGCGCACATGCGACGCACAAAGATCACAGCAGTATTTATAATACTTAACATTTTTTATTATTGTTTTTGTTTTGATTTGACTAACTGTAAATCACAGATAATAATGTAGAACAAAAATCCGATCATTACCGTTATATCCACAGATCATGTATTGTTTATGTCCAGTGTTGTCAGTTGTCAATTTAACTGTAACTATACTAATTTGTCATGAAATTGTAAAGTATTATGTATTTATTATTAAGTATTATGTATAAGTTTTGTAGTGAGTGCGTCAAATGGAGCGCAAGAATAAAATCTTTTTCTTTCTTTCTAGACTTATTAAATCATACACATGTCTTTTTGTTTGCCTAGCCACAATGGCGGTTCATTTGGAGCTTGTCTCAGACTTGACAAAACATGCCTTTATTGCAGCTCTCAACAGGTTTATTGCTCGTCGTGGTAAACCAAATACCATATTTTCCGACAACGGTACTACTTTCATTGGCACTTGTAGTGAACTAGCTGACATATTGAATCAGGACTTTTCTTCAGAAATGGCCAATACAGGTATTAACTTTTCATTCATACACTCCACACTTCGGTGGCTTATGGGAGTCTGCCGTAAAATCAACTAAGCATCACTTAAGGCGTATATTAGGCTTCACACATCTCAACTATGAAGAGATGTCTACATGTCTGATTCAGGTTGAGGCAATACTAAACTCTCGTCCTCTCACTCCACTTTCCACTGATCCTTCTGACCTATACCCCTTAACTCCTGCTCATTTCCTTATTGGGAGGTCTCTCACATCCCTGCCGCATCCGGAGATCACGAAACAGAACATCTCTAATATGAAACGTTTCCAGCGCATAGAATACCTAAAGCAACAGTTCTGGAATAGGTTCTCTAATGAATACATATTTCACCTCCAACAGAGAACGAAGTGGACGGCCTCGGATGGAGTACTTAAGGAGGGATCCATGGTGGTACTAAAGGAGCAGCAATCACCGCCTCTGATGTGGCAACTTGCGCGCATCGTACGTCTCATACCTGGGAGAGACGGGATAAGCAGAGTCGCAGACATCAAGACCAAAAGAGGGATAGTCTGGCGTGCTTATAACACCATCTGTCCTCTTCCAGTCTAATCCTTGAAGACAAGTCTTCAACGCCGGGAGCATGTTAAGAACATCACTACGCCTGGGCGACCGCGGCCTGAGGTCTGCGGGCGCGGGGGCGCGGCGGCAGGCAGAGCTCGACCGGCCAGGACTGGACTGCGTCATCGTCCGTCGTACCTACCGAACGCGTATTTCTTTCTACAAACCGAATCAAAGGCACCTACTTCCTAAACTGTTTCACACTTATTATTTTATTATTTTTGAAGTCGGTTTTTACTCCTTTTTCAAGTTTATTTTATGTAATAAAATTATTCTAGAATTATTGGATGGTGAAACGAGCTAAAGACCCACCTAATGTTAAGCGATTACCTTTGCACATAACAACTGCAATACCACCTAGGCTGTTGTCTAAAAGGTACCGCAAGTCGGTTCGCTAAACTGAGACATGAAGAAGGAAAGTCTCATGCGAATGTAATTTCACCGGCATCCGTACCTTTCACATTGGAACACATCAATGCAAGCATCACAGTTTGGCGGCAGTGGTACGTTACCTTGTGGAAGTACATTCTCGGGTGAGCTCTTTATTTCAGCCGAAAGATGTCCACTGCTGGACATAGGCCTCCCCCAAGCATTGCCACAACGACCAGTCCTGCGCTTACCGTATCAGGTCGTCGGTCCACCTTGTGGGGGGCCTACCCACGCTGCGCCTTCCAGTACGCGGTCGCCACTCAAGAATTTTACGGCCCCATCGCCCATCCGTTCTGTGAGCAATGTGCCCCGCCCGCTGCCACTTAAATTTGGCAATTCGATTTTCGATCGATTTCGATTCGAATCTCCTAATTTTTTATTCGATCACGCAGGGACACTCCGAGCATAGCCATTAGCCATTGCCCTTTGAGTGACTTTGACTTTTATTGAGCTCTATTCGATGACATATTGCAAGTATCGAGCACATAAAAACTACTTTTTTGAAAATTTCGTAACAGGAAAATACAAAAATCTGACTTAAGAATTCAAGTTCTAAAATCCGGAAAGATGGAATTTATACGTACCAGTTTTAGAGGCTACATGGATGAATCAGGAAAATAAATATTATATAATAAATTTTGAAAAAAAAGGTATCTACACGACCGCTCGACCGATTATTGTCAGTTATTGTATGATCTGCAAGGTTAAGCTGCACTTGCCGCGGTCAGTCTGTGGATGGGTGATCGTTTCGTTACACATCGAGACTCCTTCGTGCCTCCCGAAGCACGTTAAGCTGTCGGTCCCGGTTGTCATACGAATATCTATAGCAGTCGTTAAGCCTGAAAGTCTGACAGCTGGTCTAACCTCCGATTGTCAGTATTACCCAGTAACTTGGTCGCGGGGGTCTGATGGCAGTCGCTCCTTGTAAAATACTGATGTTCAGCCGCATATGGCTAGACTGGAAGCCGACCCGAATATAATTGGGAAAAAGGCTCGGAGAGTGCTGATGATGATGTTAGCTTTTTTAAAACAGTTTATTGATTATTGTGGAAAAATCATTGTAATATTTTTATTTCTGGAATGCATTAATAATCTTTAGATAGGTAGTAAATATGCGATAAATGTATCACTGAACTGAAAAGAGAGATAAGTGTATTTTTGATCAAAAGATACGTTTAAAAATTATATTGGTATAATTAATTAAATTTTTGGTCGAAGCGGACTTTCCGTTAAAATTAGCAAAAAAAATATTTACGTTTATTTTTGTTATTCTAATGCACAATGTATCCTTGAAAATGAATTTTCTAGTAGAGAATAAGACATTTTTTTTTAATATTCTTGTTCATGGATTGACAATTTGGTGGGCATCCAAAATCGCTGTTTCTAGACCAGGTTTTTTCCGGGGTCTATCTGAAAAATGGCTCCACGTCAGAAGTTGTTACTTATGAATGATTTCAGTTAATATCCTGTACTTCAACAACAAATACTAAAACATATCAATCATTTGTAAGAAAAAAAAGTTATAAGGAATCAAAGCAAAAACATTTTCTCACTAGCACTTTCTGGCCCGTCTTTGAACTCTGCTGTAGCTTGCTACTAATAATATTAATGTCCTCCCGGCCGAATTTTGGTCATGCCGGCCAATCTCAATGGAGACTAGCCATCAGCGCGGGAAATATTATAGGGCACAAGTGTGTGCGCAAACACAGATGCACTCTCTATTCCCTCACTCTCATAATCCGATGGGATGGCAATTCGACGCGACCGGAGAGAGATCAGGCGCAGGACCGACGAGTTTCATCAAAATTGGTTTAGTAGTCTTTGCGTGATGTTCTAACAAACAAACAAACGAACAATCAGTTTTTTTTCAGTTTTATAATAGTTAGAATTAGTATGAATTATAGATTACTGCGTATCAAACGTTCTTTTATAGAAAGAGTCTGGTGACGTTAGTATTGGGTTGTTAAGATCCCGTCAATATGGTTGAGTTGAGCGATGGCTGATGCTCGCGTCATGCTCGTGAACGGGTTCCGTCTGTCGGGACAGGTCAGCTCCTACGTACTATGGCAACTCTTTTTACGTTTATTCTAAAGGCAATATTCTCACTTTTAAACTCTTATTTATTCCTGACATTAACCTACATTATACTCACATTATTTGAATGAATTTGATGTAATAAACAATAACCTATTTTATAAAGAGTATATCCATGGAGTTTATTGCCGATTATTCTCCATAGGACCCACAATTTGGAACCGTGCAACTAGAGCCTGACGTTTCAAAAGTGCCTGTAATTAGGTTTATTTGAATTATAAAACATTTTAATTTTAATTTGTCTTGAGTAAATTAATTTCGTTCATATACAACCGAATCAGCACTATCGTATATTTCGTAGACTGCCTCGTTGGTCTAGTGGTTGCAAGCGCGACTGCTGAGCGTGGGGTCCTGGGTTCGATTCCCGGGTCGGGCAAAGTGCTATTGGGTTTTTCATTCGGTAATTCTCAGTAGCAGCCCGGAGTCTGGAATTGTGCCCGGTTAGTAGCAATAGGCTCGCCCATTATTACATGGGACTATAACATAACTGGCGAAATGTGGGTGTACTATACACCTCTGCCTACCCCTTCGGGGAAATACAGGCGTGATGTTATGTTATGTTGTTATGTTGTATATTTCTCGGTCAAAAACAGATAAATTTACCTCTTTCCTTAAAATTAGTATCTAAAGGCTTATGTCAAGGTGATGGGCAATAAGATCCTTTTCTGTCTTGTAAGAAAATACTGCGGTCAACGAACGCCAAATCTGGTTATTGTGGCAATGACCCCGCGGGCCAGCTATGGGCACCCACAGGTTGACGTGATATAAACAATTATTTTGTATACAGGGTAACTGGTTGAGCGAGGAACTTGTTAAAGGAGAACGTTCAGTACTTAACTCTCGTTCCAAATATGTAAAGTACCCTCATTTTTAGGGTTCCGTACTTTTGGGTGTACAGTGTACTACAAGAATACAATGCAATAACTGTGCTTATAAAACATAATCAAACATAAAACCAGTGAAATAATTATTTACTATATTATAACACAACATAACATTTGACGTCCATATGGTCCATCATCATCATCATCATCATTTCAGCCGAAAGACGTCTACTGCTGGACATAGGCCTCCCCCAAGCATATGTTGGGGGGATATGCCATAATCGCCACGCTTGGCAGGCGGGTTGGCGATTGCAGTAGGTTGGTTAAATACTCAGAGAACCCTACTGCCCATCCTCTGGTGAATCCCTTAGTCGCCTTTTACGACACCCATGTTAAGATATAGGGTGGTGCAATTCTTCACGTCCGGCACTACACGGAACAACACCAATTAGTCAATCTTAAAAGAAAACGATCAGTTAATTATGCAGTGCATTAACCCGAATAGAATACGACGAGAATGTGAGACTAATCTACTTTTTATTATTCGTGTAGTATAATACAATAATTTAATGACTTCGCGAAATTATCATTATGTACACTTAATAATTCGTTTCCATGCAATTATTCTAATTAAGCTTAATAAATTATTTATAAATAAGATACGTGAAAAAGTATCTGTGGCCTAGTGGTTCGAGAGTCGGACTGCTGTTCACGAGATCGTGGGTTCGATTCCCACAGGACACAAATATTTATGTGATGAACATAAGTATTTGTGTTGGTGAACATAAGTATTATAAGTATGTATTTACAAAAAAAAAAAAAAGTATTATATCCATTGTCTAGTGCCCATAGTACTGCTTAGTTTGGGACTACATGGTGCTGTGTAAAAATGTCCCAAAAATATTTATTTATTTATAATAATATTATTTTGTAAATTGAATCTACATATTTGCGTATCATCCTCACAAAGATGTTAGGGTTGGCATGGGGTCAGATGTGGCTGATATTACATACATACATATTATCACGCCTGTTTCCCATTGGGGTAGGCAGAGACTATGGATTTCCACCTGCTACGATCCTCACACACCTCTTTCGCTTCATCTACGTCCATTAACCTCGTCATGCATGCTCGTCGGTTTAGAGAACTCTTAACCTGGCATTTTTTGAGAACAACCGCGATTTGATCGCGATACGTTCGCCGAGGTCGTCCCCTTCCAACTCTTCCATCAACACTTGCTTCGTATACTTGTTTCGTCAATCACCTCTCGTCCATCCTCTCTATATGTCCAAACCATCTTAACATACCTTTCTCAATCTTTGTCACTACATCTTCTTTCACTCCACAACGCTCCCTTATCACGTTATTCCTTACTTTATCTCTCAAAGTTACACACACATACTTCTCAAAGCTCTCATTTCTACTGCATTTATTCTGCTTTCATGTTTTTCATGTGGCTGATATTTGAATTCGAATTTGATTCTGGTATTATAAGCGATAAGTTGCGTCAAGATCTTCAGACTGTGTAGACGTGATCTAAAGTTCGTTTTTTAATTCCAGATGTTTCACACAAATTATTTTATTGTTTTTACTTTTTTAAAGTAAAAACAATAAAATAATTTACTTTGTTTTATTTTGTTTTTACTTTTTTAAAGTAAAAACAATAAAATAATTTGTGTGAAACAGTTCAGGAAGTGAGTGCCTTCAATTCGGTTAGACTCAAGAAAAAAATAGCACTGACTTCTTAAACTGTTTCACACAAATAAAATTATTGTATTGTTTTAGAAGTTGGTTTTTACTTTTTTCATTTTTAAACAATACATACACAAGCAAATGCTGTAATGGTGGGTGATTTGCCATCATCCTTTGAAGACTTCCCTTCTTGATCTCCGAAGACCTTCATCAGGTATTCACCAGTTTTATAGGGCCACACAGAATGCCAAACTTTTCATTTAATCATTGAAATCGGTTCTCAAGTGGGTGTAGACATAACTCGCCCCCTAGATTTCGCCCCTTTTATTAAAATGCACCACTCGCCCCGTTTTGAGGGTCCCACTCGTACCTTACGACGGGGCGAGATAGTGGACGTGATAAAAATGCGTAACAAACATTTAAAAAAAAAAGTTGGAATTGAAAACCTCCTTCTTTTTTAAGTCGGTTTAAATGACAAATCAAGCAATAATAAACTTTATTTTAAAGTAATAAGACCAATATGACATAAAAATCATACCATGAAGGTTGTAACTTGCATTGTCTGTAATGCATCAACACAGACCATCTGTTGGTCTGAGTCACAGACCAGTAAGCTTCAAGACTCCGCATAAACAAAGTTTTGTATTCGAACGCAGTCGTAAAACGTTGGTGGGGTCAGGGGGGCGGACGGCGCGTTATGATTGGCCGGCTCAAAAGTTCGGTGGTATGATTCCTTATGATTGGTGGCGCTCGCTGACTTAGTGACGTTCCGATTGGCGGAGGGACGTTTGATATGCAGTGGTAGAGCATATGCGTTGTGACCGGGGGTGTCCAGCTAAGCGGCGTCTAGAGGCTTACTGGTCTATGGTCTGAGTGCATCAATAACAGAAAAAAACTTTTAAAATAATGGCAGAAATGTCACCATGACTAACCATGACGTAAAAAGTGATTGAATGTGTTGTGTAAAATAACAATTAATCAATGAAATGAATAAATAATTTAATAATTAATTAACACTTCGCGTAAATATAAACATAAAAATATTTTATGACGTCGAGCAGGCTTTTACAAGCACCGTCTTGTTTTCTATAACCTTGTGGTTGGCAGTGAAATGAACAAGATTCTCGTACTTTAAGCTGGTATCGTATATAAAATGTATAAAATGAGGACTGTATGATTATTTGAAAAACAGGTTTAATTTAGCCAAAGTGTAGTTGTGTTTATCAAACTGTCAGTGAAAAAAAAGTTCTCAGCAATAAAATCAAAAGCATTTTCTCACAAACATTTTCTGGTCAGTCTTTGAAATCTGCTGTATATTCAAGGGTCAATGTTCAACAGAAATAAGATTTATGTTTCGAAAAAATACACACAACACCAATTATACAGGCTGTTTCATCACAATGCTTCATGGAGGGAATGCCTAACAAACTTAGTGTATATAACAAAAAAAATAAAACCGACTTCAAAAACCTTAACTAAAAAGTAAAAAATAATCGTTGTATGTATTTCAAAATATTAACATAAACCAAAATTTTGCGTCGCGTGACTGTCCCTTTGCGTCATGTAAATATAATGTACTGTCGAGCGCTTATCTATAGTAAAAAACAGTTTATGCGAACATACATGAAAAACACGCGCCGCCTTCAAAATTTTGGTTTATGTTAATATTTTGAAATACATACAACGATTATTTTTTACTTTTTAGTTAAGGTTTTTGAAGTCGGTTTTATTTTTTTTGTTAAAAAGTTTTTATTTCATACTTTTTAGTTGATAATTCACAGAAAAACTAAACTATTAGAAGATCATCTAGGTAAGCGAAGCTAAATTAAACTGATTTATTGAAGCTGGTTAAAAAACTACTCGACCTAAGTCAATAAAATTTATATGGGACCACCGCGCGGACTTCCTCTACCAAATAAAAAAACAACCACGCAAATCGGCCCACAAATCTCGGAGTAATCGGTGTACATACATGAAAAAAAAAAAAAAAAAAAAAAAAAAAAAAAAAAAAAAAAAAAACCCGCGGAATACATAACCTCCTCCTTTTTTTGAAGTCGGTTAAAAATTAAAGGAAGTCTATGAAATATGGACAAACAACAAATTAATAAGGTGTTTTTTGAGTAAAATTTGCTGTCTTTGTATTTGTGTTGTGGTGTAGTATCGAAAAACCCCGAATCAATCATACTATAGATAGTATCGAGTATCGATAGTAACGATTGGAAGGTATCCAACAATACTATCGATAGTATCAAACTATTGTTACTATAGTATCGATTGTTTGAAATCAAGCAATACTATCGCTTTCGTTTAGATAGTATTGCAACATATAACTATCAGTGTTCATTGACGTTATTTTTACATTGAATTTATCTTTTATTTTCCTAGCTTCTGTATAGGTACAGTCGACTGCATGACAGTGGTAACACTTCAATTCAAAAACCGCCCTTACTGCTTACGAAATAAAGTTGCTGCTAATGTCAAAGTGTTACCACCGACGTGCGGTCGACCGTACACACCACACTGTTACACTGTACCTAGTTCACCATTTCTTTAATAATCTTATACATCAATACTATCTAAACGATAGCACGATAGTATCGATACTATTGCATGATTTCGAACAAACGATACTATCGATAGTATCGTAACAATAGTTTGGTTTGATACTATCGATAGTATTGTTGGATATCTGCCAATCGATACTATCGATAGGCCTATCGATAGTATGACTGATTTCAGGGGGAGACTATCGATAGATCGATTTTCATGCAACACTACTTTGTATCATTTTATATAAATGTATCAAAACTGATAGACTTTGTGGTTTTCCTTCAATTTAGGACACATTTCTTTCGACTCATTATCGACTCTATCGGCTGGTGGCATTAAAATCAGGCTAATATTTTTGGCATACTTGAAGGTCTGATTCCGAGGGAAGACTTGAAAAATCCTTGAATGCAGTACTACTTGCTTTTAAAAATAATATGACGTCTCCTTCAAGTATAATTTCCTATTTTCAATATTTATGGTACTTTCTTTGTAGCATAACGATGGAGCAACCTGTATCTTATTTTAATACACTATGCTATGTATGCTATATGCTATGTTGTACGATATACATCCTTACCTTTTCAGGGACATTAGACTAGACAGTTTCTGAATGTAAATCAATGGAAAAAAAATATTCGTTAATTTAACCTGACCGCGAAATACTGTCTTGATTAATCGTAAGCTACTACTTAAATCAATATTTACAAAAGTTTACTCAATTGTCACTTTTGCATTTAATCAACGAAACAATGACATAAATAGATTTGTATAGACGGCCCGTGCAATCTCATATACAGGTGGTGAAATATAAAACTTAAAATACATTAATTAGTGTTAGTCCGCAAGAGACTCTTGCGCAGGCAAGTTCAATTCGGGAGGTTGCCAAGTGTATATAATTTAGATTTTAGTTTTTTCTAAAATAAAATAATTCAATAGGATTTATTCAATAAGCGAATTAAATAGTGATTAAATATCTTTTTTTGTTTTGTGTAATCTAAAAATAAATAAAAAATGGCTGTTGTTCAACGGGCGGTGCAAGGATATAATTATGTATTTGAAGAATTATCGGGTAAGTATTTCCCTTTTATTATTTTTATTTATACCTAAACAAAATTTAGAGCGCGTATTCGGATATTATCATTTTAGTATTTTTCCTTATACCTTATATTGTATTACATAGAAGTACAGTCATTTCGCATTGCGATATAATCATGATTTATGGATACTATGAATTATTTTGTAAACATGTGTTTGGCAAAGTTTTAATATTTATTACTCACGTAATTATTTATAGGTACTTTTATGAATAGTGTGTACATTATATACATTAAAATTTGCACATCACACATAAAAAACATAGGTATTTATTACCTATAGTTATTCGAGTTATGAGCGTAATAAAAATATGAAACGCATACATTTTATTATCTAGATGATCATTTTTTTAGATGTGACTGTGTATCTAATAATAAGACCCAAGTATCCAATGTAATTATTTTTTATGTATTAACATTTATCTACAATATTATAGCCGTCTGTCTGTATAGGCTCGTTGCCTCGTTGGTCTAGTGGTCGCAAGCGCGACTGCTGAGCATGAGGTCCTGGGTTCAATTCCCGGGTCGGGCAAAGTGTAATTGGGTTTTTTCATTAGGAAATTCTCAGTAGCAGCCCGGAGTCTGGAATTGTGCCCGGTTAGTAGCAATAGGCTCGCCCACTATTACATGGGACTGTAACATAACTGGCGAAATGTGGGTGTACTATACACCTCTGCCTACCCCTTCGGGGAAATACAGGCGTGATGTTAAGTTATGTTATGTCTGTATAGGTAAAATCAACACATGCCATTTTTTTCAATAAGACTTACAAATTAAATTTTGATATCAATGCATCTCTTTAAAATACCGTTGTAGTTACTATTGCAAATAGACTTGGGAGAAATTATGAAAGAGAGGCCTGTCAGCAGTGTTACTACTAAAATGAACCGAGTTAAATCATTGATTTCATCTGTGACCTATTTACAATCGAAATATACAATCGAATCCTCGAAATTCGCGATGTTTTTTTTTGTGTAAGGTACTATAGGACGTCCCACGGGTATGCCACATGCAGGGAAAGTACCTTGAATATTGTAGATGGAACATTTTACTGAAAGAAGATATTATATGAATAAAAAAAAAACAATTTAAACTGCATTCATAGATATTTAAATAATTACATGGTTGAACCGGAAATCAAACCCGTTACATGAGAAAAATAGTCATCCTGTAGCTTTATCATACCAATCGAAAGGCTTCATCACAAGGATAATTTTTTGCTAAATAACAGTGTCACAAATAAAAGAAAGACAATGATTTTTTTTGGTATAAAAAAACAACCGTTTTTGTAGTTTCTGCCCATCATGCAGCACTAATTTACTATGGGATCAAATCTGAAATCGTAAGAAAAACAGCATTTTGGGCAAGTTAGGTATCCACTTTATGCATGAATAGTTTATGCCCGTGGCTTCACCCGCGTATAATTCGGTTTATCACAAAAATACATTATCGCGCATCCCTCGGGAACTGTTTAAATTCACGGGATAGAAAGTAAAACTACTTTTTTACGTGGGTGAAGCCGCGGGCATAGAATAGTCATGCATAATGTTGATACTTAACTTGATGAAAAAGCAGTTATTTTTTCACAATTTTGTATTTGGTACCATACTAAATTTGTGCAGCAGAATGGGCGGAGATTATACTTTGGTATATAAAAAACAACCCTACATAGTTTTCTAGTAATATTTCCAATTGGTTTATGGTATATCTGTGTGCCAAATTTCACATAAATCCGTTTAGCAGTTTCAGCGTGATTGAGGAACAAAAAAATAAACAAACAAACTTCCTTACTTTCGCGTTTATAATATTAATACGATTGCAGACAGAGTTGGTTTATATAGTAAAAGTTGTGAAGAATTATGAGCAGTAAAGACTACTCTTGAAGTGTATTGAGTATATCAAAAGTAATCCTGTATTTTATTGTAAGAGACAAGACAACAAGTGAAAGAGACAAGACAAGACGAACGGACAAGACAAGACAAACAGACATGATAAGTCGAACAGACAAGACAACACAAGTGACAGACAGAACAGTGACAGTGACAGAGACCCCCCTGAACTGGCCCGGTTTTTCTCAAAAAACATATACATGCTGAAATTTGAGTCACTTAATTCCCGAAAAGGGGTCATTGTACTCATAATTATGAT
Source organism: Asteroscopus sphinx (assembly GCA_949699075.1). Classification (NCBI taxonomy): domain Eukaryota; kingdom Metazoa; phylum Arthropoda; class Insecta; order Lepidoptera; family Noctuidae; genus Asteroscopus; species Asteroscopus sphinx. The sequence goes on from OX453006.1 coordinate 4,087,439, forward strand.
CAACTTTTACTATGGGACCAACCATGAAATCGCGAAAAAAAAACAGGTGGTCCCTACATTTTATTGATTTAAGTGACCCCTTTTCGGGAAATAAGCGATTAAAATTTCAGCGTGTATATATAAAATATAATAATATTTATTTGAGCTATTAGCGGCCTTAACACGCTCGCTCTATCGCGAAGGATTGGAGCGTGCAGGGTTGCATGCAGAAAAACTTGCCCGCGCAGTCGTTCGCTTTCACCTCCCCGATGCCTTTGCACTCTTTCGTACAGAAATTGTCTATTCACTCGCGATAGAGCGAGCATGTAAAAGCCACTAAGCCACACGATAAGAAGAATATTATAAGAAACCCTCTGAACTTGACCTATTTATTTTCTAGACCCTCGGACAAAAGATTGGTGGCTGGTAGCCGGTCCCGGTCCTCTACTGACAATATTGGCAACATACCTCTACTTCTGTACGAAGGCTGGTCCCCGATACATGAAAGACAAGAAACCATATAACTTGAAACATGCGGTAATGGTCTACAATGTGCTGCAAATCGTCATCAGTTTATTCTTGGCTTTTATCGTAAGTTATTTTGTCTTATGTTTATTTTTTTGATATTTTTAATATCATCATCATCATCAACAACTCAGCCTGTCGCAGTCCACTGCTGGACATAGGCCTCTCCCAAATTGCGTCACAACACGCAGTCCTCTGCCTTCTGCATCCAGTCCAGCCACGTTCTTCAGGTCATCGGTCCAACTGGCTGGGGGGCGCCCTACGCGCCCTAGTCTACACTCAAGGACTGGTCTGCTCCAGGGGCCATCGTTCCTTCGACCGACATGGCCAGCCCACTGCCACTTCAACTTACTTGTAGGATCAGTATTTTTAATAAAGTTCAGTCAAATTAAAAAAATTAAGTGAGAGCGGCTGACTCGGGATAGCCCACTGCCCGACAAGTCAAAGCCCATGACGGTGGTGCGCGCATATGTTCGTGCGTGCCAGTCAGACGAAGGGTACAGCCGACGTTGAGGCTGCACGGAGGAAAATGGCAAGCCGGTACCTTTCGGGGGTGGGTGGAGAATACAGAGTATATCCCACGCCCCCAGCTTAAGCTAGTTGAAGGAACACCGGTGGTGGTTTTAGTTGGTAAGAGTCCAACACTAGCTTCGTCTTCCCCGGGCGGAGTACGTCCATAAAAATTTCCCCACTAAACTTTATTTCAGGCAAGGCGACGACATACACATACACCCAATACACCCATATCACATTATTACAATTAGAAAAAATAAATTAAAATAAAGGGTGAACCTCGGAATGAACGGTAGAAAGCTGGTTTTTTGCGGACATCTTTGTTTTGTAGATGTTGTTGTTTTCCTGGTAGTCTCATTACATATATAATCTTGTATCAGCGTCTCGGAATATTCACTTGAATATTTCGAGACACAGTCACAAAAACTAGTTTTTTCAAATATTACGTTTCCTTTGAATGCATCATACGACATTAGAGTCACTAAACAGTTCGATTTAGTTTATTTCTTGGTACGATCAACCTTTTTTGATGCAACGCGGATTATATGAGACTTTTCAGTAAGTCTTTAGAACATCAAAAAAAAAGGTTTATGCAAAAAAAAACTGCTTTCCACCTATAATTTCAAGGTTAAATCCTAATTGTAAATGAAATAAAAAAATTAATAGAACGTAACTGTCGAGGCCTAAAATAAAGCAATTAACGGCCGAGTAATATTGGAACTACTTGTATTACTTCCGAAGCAAAAGGACGAGGCGTCACTGCATCAGTCGAGTCTTTTTTAACTAAACGAGTCCGATAATTGCTATTTCGGCTGAGACTTGTATAGTACTTATTTCTTATTTGCGAGGAAAAAATACACAAATTAATTCAACAGTATCTAATTTTCATTCGCACCAATTCATCCGAGCGCGATTCTTGTTCTATTTTCGAATTCTTGAAAAAAAGAATTGCATTCGGCCTTTAAAATAATAAATATCGTGTACCTAAAACATCTAATTTATGTAATTTTAAGTGTGTACTATAAAACCTCGCTAGCTTAATTTAAAAAAAAAACTGTCCAGCAATTTCTATTAGGATTGTCGTGTTGGAAATTGCTGGCGTATTATTTTATTGCGTACGGAAAAGAGTCGATTAGTGTATTTTTTTTTTATTATTGAAGTAATTTCCGAGTGAGAGAAAATATAATTATAGCTATGTTGTTATTTGTTTCAGGGTCTAAGCTACTTCTTTACGGAAAGCTATGATAACAAATGTTATTCAGTGGATTATTCGGAGACTCCAAGAGCAATGCAGGTTAGTTTGTCTCACATATTTAAACTGCACACTTTAAGAGTACTCCATGAAATTTTTAAAATACTTATGCTACCGCTTAAAATGCAAATATGCTTCAAAAGATTACTTAAAACTGTGTGCTAAGTTCCACATTTTACCATTGACTATACGGCGTGAAGTAGCGGATGTCACATTTATGATGAACATCATATCGGGTTCTGTTGATTGTCCCGATCTCCTTTCAAAAATAGCCTTCAATGTACCAACGAAGTCCGTAAGACATTATACTCCCATCTACGTACCTCTGGTATCCTCCAACTATCGTCAGAATGCGTTCCTGTGGCGAGCGAGCAATACCGTCAACAAACAATGTAAACTGTTTGAACTTGATATATTTGTGACAAGTATGCAATCGGCGAGACGAGCGATTAGTCTAGATTTCTTTCAAAAATGTTAGTTCAAAAATGTTAGTTATTATGTTATGTTATGTCAGATATATTCTAATATTCATTAATATATAATTAGTATTATATCCACGCATACTATAGTCAGTCACCATTCGTGAAGACCTATTATTGGCAGATTGTATCATATCTAACATTGTTATACTAATGTAATTGCTGTTGGTCTTCCAAATAATAAATAAATAAATAAATAAATAAAGTTTTTGATGTGTGTAGTCCGCTAACCCGTAATAGGCCAGCGTGGTGGAGTAAAGTCTGAGTTCTTCTCATTCTCAGAAGAGGCCCGTGCCCAGCAGTGGGACAGTAATAGGCTGGTTTTATACCGAAGAAGTTGGTTTACAAATAATTTTCGTCGTCTTAAAAATTATATTTTTTGATAAAAGCTAAAAATTCACGGTTAGTGAATAACTCTCTTTTGTGACTTTTTGTATCAGCGAGATCTATAAGAAAGGTTGAGAACTAACTCATTCGAAATGAAGTTTTTGTTCAACCCTTCAATAGATGTCGCTGTTTTATTCAAATTCAAGCTAGAAGTAGGGCTGTTTTTAACCGACTTCAAAAAAAGGAGGAGGTTATGTATACGGCGGTTTTTTTTTTTTTTTTTTTTTCGTGTATGTACATCGATTACTCCGAGATTTGTGGGCCGATTTACGTGGTTGTTTTTTTATTTGGTAGAAAAAGTCCGCGCGGTGGTCCCATATAAATTTTATTGACTTAGGTTGAGTAGTTTTTTAACCAGCTTCAATAAATCAGTATATTTTAGCTTCGCCTATCTAGATGATCTGCTCATTGGTTCGTGTTTCTGAGAATTCTTGGCCGATATGCGTGTTTTTTTTCACGATAGTGATTGGACGTTTGGAAGAACATGAGCGAGACCTTTGCCCAGCAGTGGGATAGCAAAGGTTAAAAAAAAAAACTCAAATTGGTTATATAAACATTTATGAATCAACCCTCGCAATTTTCAACTAAAAAGTATGAAATAAAAACTTTTTAACAAAAAAAAAAAATCGACTTCAACAACCTTAACTAAAAAGTAAAAAATAATCATTGTATGTATTTTAAAATCTTAACATATAAACCAAAATTTTGAAGGCGGCGCGTGATATCCATGTACGTTCACATAAACTGTTTTTACTATAGATATTGCGCTCGACTGTACATTACATGACGCAAAGGGTCAATCACGCGCCGCCTTCAAAATGTTGGTTTATGTTAAGATTTTAAAATACATACAATGATTATTTTTTACTTTTTAGTTACGGTTTTTGAAGTCGGTTTTTTTTTATTTGTTAAAAAGTTTTTGTTACCCACTTTAAGACTTTAAATGTTCAAATTCAAATTAATTATAATTTGCTAGAATATGGTATTTTTACAGGTGTAGGTATATAATATAGGTGACTTTTGATAAGTTTTAGTATATTATTATTATTTTTGAAAAAGAGGAAGATCTATGGAAGTCCCTTATGTCACTGCGACCTAAAAGATCTATTGAAACGCCTCTATTAGTAGACTACAGCACCTCTCCAAGCCGCAGGCCAACCATAAGGCTATACCTTGGGGTTTGAGGATCTGATCTCATCAGCTGAGATTGTGTGGCCTCCAAGATGCTGACTTCTAATGTGGTGCACTGCATCACATTCGCATAGGATATGAATGGGCGTTTCGTCCTTTTCGCGACAAAATCTGCAAACTGTGATATCTGTGAGGCCCATCCTGTGTAGATGTTTGTTCAGTTTATAGTGCCCTGTAAGGGTTCTAATCAGGATCCTTATATGGTTCCTGTTAAGCGAAAGCGCTTCTTTTGTAAATCTCTTCGTGAAGCCTACAAGAAGCGCTTTCGAGTGCTCTTGGCCTGGGGTTTTTTTCCCAAAGTCTAATGCTTTGATGAGTTCCCCAGTCCTTAAGAATAGCCGAGGTGATGCATTTCGGAACCCCACAGATCGGCTCCGGCCCTACAGCGGGGCATTCCGCACCAGCTCTAGCGAGTTCATCAGCGGCTTCGTTGCCCCTAATTCCGCATTGCTCAGGTACCCATCCTAGTGTCACAGAATTTGTTTTTCCTAGCGAATTTAGTAGCTGGTTACACTCCTTGATAAGCTTGGAGTCGATTTCCTCTGATTTTAAGGCCATTAGGACTGCCTGGCTATCAGAAAATATAAATATTCGCCTTTTTATGGAGGCCCTTTGCAGGCTTTCGCGGATACATCCAATGATGGCAAATAATTCCGCTTGAAATACGGTGGTATATTGACCTAGGTTAGCGAATTTCTTAACCTTTGGCCGCCCTCCGTGGAATCCAGCTCCTGCCAGACCCCCTTTCTTTGATCCGTCGGTAAACCAAACAACGTCAGTGGACTGATATTTGCAAGGCATATCGTCCTCCCACTCAGACCTCTGAGGTATAAATACCCTAAACAGCCTATTGAAGCTGTACTCCTTTAGCATCGCATCAGTAGGCATGGCCATGATGTCTTCTTTCATAAGGTTCTCGTGCAGTGCCCTCATGGAATTAGAGCTCCATCTTGTCCTTCCTGCTATCCTCGCCCTTACCATAGCCGCCTTGGCCTCCATTTGCAGCTGCACATGCAAAGGTACAAGGTCGAGCAGTGCCTCGAGTGCAGCAGTCAGAGTCGATGCAATGCCACCCGTCGTGATGAAACATGCAAGTCTCTGAAGGCTTGAAAGTGTAATCCTGCTGGTGATCAGATGGGTTTTTTGTGCCATACAACACAGCTATAAGTTACCATGGGCCTTACTATAGCAGTATATAGCCACAGCACTGCCCGTGGCCTAAGGCCCCATCTTGAGTAGACCAGTCTGCAGGAGGTTCCTAAAGCAATTTTAGCTTTCCTTATCACATGCTTGATGTGCGCATTCCATGTGAGTTTTTGGTCTAGGATGATTCCTAGATATTTGACCTCACATGAGAAGTTTACCTCTTTACCGAAGAGGGTTGGTGGTTTTAAGACATCCAACTTCCTCTTCTTTGTGAAAGGCACAATGACCGTTTTGTCTGCGTTTACTGAGAGTTGGGACTCATTACACCATCTCTCGACTTTTCTAAAGGCAATTTGCAGCAAATTGGAGATGGTTGGTTGGCACTTGCCAACAATAACCACCACCAAGTCATCTGCATAGCCTTGCGTGTAAAAACCAGCTCCATTAAGCTCGCTTAGTAGGCTGTCAACCACTAAGGACCACTCCAAGGGAGATAGGACGCCCCCTTGTGGACATCCTCTGTTTAGCCTCATCTGTATGGTGGTATCTAGAAGTGTTGTTGACGCCACCCTGTTGCGCAGCATTGCTTCGATCCAGTAAATGGTCGTTCGGTCAATGTTGCGTAGCTCCATACTCTTGAGTATAACATTTGTTGAGGTGTTGTCAAAGGCTCAAAGTTTTAGTATAGGTATTATGTCCCTTAGGACGTGCAAATTGGATTTATACATAAAAAAAATGAGTTTGCATATTCATTATGTGTTACCTTCTAAATATTCTGTAACACTATAATAATAGTTTTTCTTTGATGGCCATTTTTTTATATCTAGCATAACATAAAATACATAACATCACGCCTGTATTTCCCAGAAGGGGTAGGCAGAGGTGTAATAGTACACCCACATTTTGCCAGTTATGTTATAGTCCCATGTAATAGGGGGCGAGCCTATTGCCATTGACCGGGCACAAATCCAGACTCCGGGCTGCTACTGAGAATTTCCTAATGAAAAAACCCAATAACACTTTGCCCGACCCGGGAATTGAACCCAGGACCCCACGCTCAGCAGTCGCGCTTGCAACCACTAGACCAACGAGGCAGTGTTTTATATCTAGGTATTTTAATATTTGAAACGTATGAAACAGTAATTCCAGAAGGTAATTGCAATGCAGTGGCCTGCAATATTGTAGCTCTATTAACGTTGTATATTGATCAAAATATGTTTGGCAACAATAATCACGACATGTCCACTGAATTATACTGATAGAAAACCTTAACCTGGCTTTTCAAGTGATATTTACTATATAATCGATAATTAATAATATCGAGCAAATATAGCTTAAAGAGAGGTTCATGTCACATCATCATCATCATCATTTCAGCCGAAAGACGTCCACTGCAGGACATAGGCCGCCCCCAAGCATCGCCACAACGACCAGTCCTGTGCCTTCCGCATCCAGCGGATTCCCGCGACCTTCACCAGGTCGTCGGTCCACCTTGTGGGAGGCCTACCCACGCTGCGCCTTTATGTCACATAGAATTATAGAATACCATTCTTTACAACCTACGAGAGCCATTGTTGCTGATGTCCATGGGTGGCAGAGATTAGCTACCATCAGATGTCCTGCTTGCTTGCTCAATTATGTTTTTTTTTTCTCCCACATGCTCGGAAATTGGTTCATTATTCAAAAAAAAGAATACAACAATCGGCTCTTTTCCGTACGCAACGAAATAACAGGCCGGTATTATCTAACAGGACAATAATATAAATTGCTGGACACTTTTTATTTTTTAAATTATGCTACCGAGGTTTTTAAGTACACACTTACATAAATTAGGTGTTTTTAGGTACAAAATATTTATCATTATACAGGCTGAATGCGCATTTTTTTTTTCAAAACTTTGAAAATAGAACAAGACCCGCGCGCGTGCGAATTGGTGTGAATGAAATTAGATACTGTTGAATTAATTTGTGTTGTGTTTCCTCGCAAATGAGAGAAAAGTACTATACAAGTCTCGGCCGAAATAGCAATTAACGGCCTCGTTCAGTTAAAAAGGACTCTGCTTAGGCCTCATCCTTTCAAAATCACTTGGGAAGTACGAGGCGAAGCCGAGTATGAAGCAATATTACTCGGCCGTAAATTGCTTCATTTCAGGCCTCGACAGTAATGTACTATTTTCTTCTTTATTTAAGGATTTTTTATACATTATGTATATGCCAATTGAATCGTAACCTAATGTAATAATAGCAAAAAAATAAAAAAAGTAAACAATCTAATTCTAACTTACTGCTTAATTGTGACTAAAACATGAATAAGGATTTCGATGATTCAGTTGAAGGTTTTGATAGCAATTCATGAAACATACCTACACTTAAAAGGCATTAAAAGAGCCTCCACGAGTGACGATATTTAATTGATCGTCCGGCGCACCTTGGGAAGTCAGCCCGCTACCAACCTGCTGACTGGCTAATCTTTTGCCCACGGCATGAGCTCTTATCATTGTGTAGCTCATGTCGACACGATAGAAGAAGAAGACCTTCACTTATTCTGCTCGTATTTAGAGCCCTTATGAAGGACTCTCTGTATGTCTGATACCGGACACATTCTATCATCATTCCATCAACGAGTCATGCACGTCTTCCACTACACCACACAAAGCGCAATTTGTAGAGTTAGTTTTCCTCATCATAAAAGCAAACTTGTTTATTGGCACGTGTTCGGATCTCAAATAATAAAAATAAAGTAAACTTGAATATGTGATGTGTAGTGGTGATACCAACGACCACACACCTCAAAGACGCCTCATACAGACCGATGTCTGCAACACATCTATGAAATTTCGCTAATGTAGGTCGTCACTATTCGCCACTTGAAATCTTCAAATCAGTTTCGACCACTAAAATGAGCCGTCAAAACTGCCGCGTTCGTGCTTAGCCAATAGCCGCCTTGTTAGGGCCAATCGGATTGCAGTACCCCGCCTCAGCTAGTGGCAGAATGTGTTATACGCATTATACGTGGGACACTCAGAAAGATTTGCGAAACTAAAAAAAATTGTTCTATACGTACATATATTTTTATCAAATCTTTTCAAAGTACTTTCCACCAGCCTCTATACAAAGATTCATGCGCCTAAACCAGTTTTCAAAACACTTTTTCCAGTCCGCCGCAGACACCTCGTTTACAGCCTGCTCGAACGCAGCCAGCGCATCTTCCGGCGACGAAAATTGTATCCCTTTGAGCTGATTTTTTATTTTTGGGAATAAAAAGAAGTCACACGGTGCTAGATCAGGGCTGTAAGGAGGGTGACCCAGGAGTTTGACTGGCGTGCTGTCCAGGAAGTCCCTCGTTTTGAGTGCGGTGTGCGCAGGTGCATTGTCGTCGTGGAGCAGTAGCCCGCGGAGCCCTGTGTTTGGTCGCTTGTTGCTTATAACAGAGAAAACTTCTGGCAAACATTTGGTAGTATACCATTCGGCATTAATGCTTCTTTGATCCCGTAAGGGAATTGATACCAAGTGGCCAGTCAAATTAAAAAAGCTAGCGATCAAAATCTTACCCCCGCTTCTAGATCGCTTCACTTTGGTAGGCGTTGGCTCATTTTGAAACACCCAAACAGTCGACTGGCGCTTGGTTTCTGGGTCGTATTGATAAATCCAGGACTCATCACCTGTAACGATGTCGTAAACACGCCGAGACGAGCCTGCTTCAAATTTGTTAAGCATATCACGGCACCATTCCACCCGGGCCTGCTTCTGAGCATCGGTGAGGTTGTGCGGCACCCAGCGTGATACTATCCTCCTCACGCGAAGATGGCTGTGTAGAATCTCGTGAACGCTTCCCGATCCAATCTTCAATATGTGTTGAATCTCCTGATATGTAATTCGCCTATTGTCTTGGATTAAAATTTTCACTGCTAGCACGTTTTCTTCGGTAACAGCCGTCAAAGGGCGACCGCTTCTTTCGTCATCCCCCAAAGTTGGTCGACCGCGCTTGAATTCGTTATACCAACGATACACGGTTGCCTTGGAAGGGCCTTCATCCATGAATGCCATTTGAAGTCTATCGTACGATTCATCCGGTTTCAGGCGACACTTGAAATCGTATAAAATCATAGCTCTAAAATGTTCCCGGCGCAGATCCATATTTCAGTGAGACACAATACTTTGAATTAACTCGCAAAAAATGTGGAGGGAAATTTTGAAATTGGAACTTACTTATTTTTACTTATAAATAATCATATTTTCGAAAAACATTATAACTGGCCAGTCTCCCATATATAAAAACTTTTTTTCGCAATACTTTCTGAGGGGCCTGGTATTCACATTAGGCATCTATTGGGCTGTATGGTCGTTGGGTGATACGCAAATTTTATGCGCGAGTCTCACTCGCACTTAGCCGGTTTTCTGTTTATTATAACTAAATACATCGTATCGTATCTTATTGTCATCAGAACCACTATTTTGATATCAGTGATTTGCAAGATTTTAGAAGACAGTTTGAGGCCAAGACTGCACCAAACTGGAGAAGATCGGAGACATCTCTTCTCCTTTCCGCTTTGGTGGAGTCGGGCCTGACAATGAAGCAAGTTATATAACACTATTTTTAATCACAATTTAGTAGTACAGTATAGTAATTTTGTAGTTGTAGATTGAAAAAGTGTGAAAAACGGCCACTTTTGTTTTTTTTTCTATCTACAACTACAGCGAACTTTATTTTACAAAGTTAAAAGTTTCTGATTAAACTAAAGTACCTGTACTTCAATCGTTAAAAACAAATTTTTGATCAATTATGTATTCAGCGAGTAATATTTTTTTCAACACACTTGCTCGTAAAGTGGCTCTTATTACACCACTTTTAGGTTCATAATGTAGCTTATAACGCACGCGTGCTTTTTACATTATATTATTGCACTGGTGATTTTTACTTTACAGTTTATTTTTAAATCGCAGCAAAGAGTTTTTATGCCTGAACAAAATTAAACATTTTTGGGAATAAATCAACTGTATTAATTATAATATTATAAATAAACATTTCATTTTATCAAATTATTTATTTTTGTCAACAAATTACCATTAATTTGTGTTATAAATAAAAAAACATTTACTATATTTTTAATATTCGGCTGTTTGGCGGTTTCCTTCGACCACCTGCGCGTGCATAGCTGTATGTCACCGTGCGATTACCGAGTGATCCGCGAGCCATTTATTACAAATTCAATATTTATCTAAAATGTATGTTTTTTTCCATGCAAGTGTGTTGAAAAACGTCGTCTGACACGCGTGAGCATTGACTATTATACTCTCGGCTCCATTACGAAATCCAGCCTCGAGTATGATAGTCAACTTAGCTCACTTGTATCATAATGTACTATTTTACCGATGGGGGCGCCATTTGACTGCTATATTCCTCTTAAGCGGTGACCTCCACAACCCATAACGAAAACTAATATACAAAAGAAAATATTAAAGCTAAATAAGAAGAATGATAGTGAATTTTAAGCGGTGACTTCCGCAAGTCATTTGTAAAACTAATTTACGAAAAAATATTAAAACAATGTAAGAAAAAATATGGTGAGTGTCTAAGTTAAAGCAGTGACCTCCGCAACCAATAAGGAAAACTAGGTAATTTACATAACATAATATAACATAACAAAACATCACGCCTGTATTACCCCGAAGGGTCAGGCAGAGGGTTGGGTTTTTTCATTAGGAAATTCTCAGTAGCATCCCGGAATCTGGGTTTGTGCCCGGTCAATAGTAATAGGCTCGCCCCCTATTACATGGGACTATAACATAACTGGCGAAATGTGGGTGTTATTACACCTCTGCCTACCCCTTCGGGGAAATACAGGCGTGATGTTATGTTATGTTACTAGTCATACATTCCAGAGGAATGCACGATAAGTCTTTCTGTGAACAGCCGAATTATATGCGGGCAAAGTCTAATAGAATTTTATTAAAATTTGCAAAAAACTGAAGCTTCTTGAATTTCGCGGACTACTGCATAGCAATCACCTTAACCGTACAGTTAATAGTCAAGGTAAAGCCTTGATAATCTGTTTATGATTTACGTCATAACACCCATAAAATTACTGATGTGATTGCCAAGTCAAATTAGGTAATTATCATATTTTTGTATATTTTGTAAAATATTCCAAAATATGATAATGTGTATTAGAAGTAGGTAACTTTTATCAGACATCCAATTCTCGTAATTTAAAGTTCCGATCTAGACTCAATATCCTAAATGTCAGAAATGAACGTCAAACAGGAACATCAACTATGACATTTTGTTTTTTTTTTATTATGTTTTTTTTTATTCTTAACGGGCTTGCGTTTGACCGCAACCTCACCGATGTTAAGCGGTGGTGCGGTCGACGATAGTTCGCGTTTGCCCAGCAAAGGTGAGAGGATGGCAGTGAAATATTTCTACCCATCCTCTCAAGTGGCTACATCGGGCATCGTACCGGAACACGACTAGATCGCTTGGCGGCACGTCTTGCCGGTGGGTGGTGGTGCAACCACCACCAGTTATATATCACCTGATTTGTACCACCCAGGGATCACGTGTAGGGATTCGGAAAAGGGGTAAGAGAATTGGCCTTCAAGAATAATTTAACACTGTTTTCTTTTTCTTCCTATAGAAAAGTACCCAAATAATGATTGGATTGATTTAACATGCGCCTAGAATAGAATTGCTTGCTTTACTAAATAAATACTTGACCCAATTCGGGAATCAAACCAGTAACCTCATACGCAATCTAGAAACCCTTAAAATCACAATGTCAGTGTTTCAAATGTTCAAATCAAACCTTCAAACTATTTCAGTCAATCGATTCTTTTTCAACAAAGATTTCACAAGAAATGTGATCTTTTCCTTGATCTGTAAATGGAGAAATTAAATAAATAAATAAATATCTTTGGGACATTTTTACACAGCACCATCTAGTCCCAAACTAAGCAGAGCTTGTGGTATGGGTACTAGACAATGGATATAATACTTATATACTTTTTTTTCGTTCTAAATACATACTTATAATACATAAGCAACACACCCAGACCAACAAAAACACTTATGTTCATCACACAAATATTTGTGTCCTGTGGGAATCGAACCCACAACCTCGCTATCAGCAGTCCGGCACTCGAACCACTAGACCACAGAGGTTGTCAATTAGTAGCATTGTTTGGTGATAAACGCAAAATAATACTTAAATTAACTATTTAGTTGCGACTTCAATACCAATTCTATCACGGATGTCATATAAACTATAGACAACGTCTGTGTGTTCGACACTTCGAGTGTCAGACTGCTAATCACGAAGTCGTGCGTTCGGTTCCCACAGGACACAAATATTTGTGTGATGAATATAAGTGTTTGTGTTGGTCTGGGTATTGTGTTATGTTATGTGTTTGTTGGTTGTTCCTTATGTATTATAAGTAGGTATTTATTTACACAAAAAAAAGTATATAAGTATCACATCCATTGTCTAGTACCCATTGTACAAGTTCTGCTTAGTTTGGGACTAGATGGTGCTGTGTAAAAATGTCACAAAATATTTATATTTATTTATTTATAAGTATTCGAAACGATTATGTAACGAACAACCTTGTCTTTTTTATAAAAAAATTAATGTGCATTTGAAAACTCGGCAAACTTACAAATTAATTAAACATAAACGTTTTGTGTATTTTATGTAAAAATAATATATTTGTATTTTAGGATAAAGTATTCATACCTTGTTTTTAATATCAATTTTGCTAGTATTAGTAGTTTAATTAAGCGCGATTAAGTGAGTGTTACCGGTGAGTGTTATGGGCCTGGGCTATGCTCGGAGTGTCCCTGCTTGATCGAATCAGAAATGAGGAGATTCGCAGGAGAACGAATATACAATGTAATTCAATGTGATTTTTTTTATTTTTTTTCTTATTCAATTTAATGTATTTTGTGGTGTACAATAAAGCATATATAAATAAATAACGAAAATAACCGACATAGCCCAAATAATTGTCAAACTTAAGTGACAGGGGGCGGGGCACATTGCTCGCAGAACGGATTCACATCTGCGCTTAATTATACCACGCGTGTGTTAGATAGTGGGCAATTCACCTTGTTTTTTATTCCGTGGTAGCACTTATTCAGTGAAAATTTCAACTGACTCCTATTACGGTTAAAAAGACACAGCCCTGTGATATACCAGGCCCCTCAGAAAGTATTGCGAAAAAAAGTTTTTATATATGGGAGACTGGCCAGTTATAATGTTTTTCGAAAATATGATTATTTATAAGTAAAAATAAGTAAGTTCCAATTTCAAAATTTCCCTCCACATTTTTTGCGAGTTAATTCAAAGTATTGTGTCTCACTGAAATATGGATCTGCGCCGGGAACATTTTAGAGCTATGATTTTATACGATTTCAAGTGTCGCCTGAAACCGGATGAATCGTACGATAGACTTCAAATGGCATTCATGGATGAAGGCCCTTCCAAGGCAACCGTGTATCGTTGGTATAACGAATTCAAGCGCGGTCGACCAACTTTGGGGGATGACGAAAGAAGCGGTCGCCCTTTGACGGCTGTTACCGAAGAAAACGTGCTAGCAGTGAAAAATTTAATCTAAGACAATAGGCGAATTACATATCAGGAGATTCAACACATATTGAAGATTGGATCGGGAAGCGTTCACGAGATTCTACACAGCCATCTTCGCGTGAGGAGGATAGTATCACGCTGGGTGCCGCACAACCTCACCGATGCTCAGAAGCAGGCCCGGGTGGAATGGTGCCGTGATATGCTTAACAAATTTGAAGCAGGCTCGTCTCGGCGTGTTTACGACATCGTTACAGGTGATGAGTCCTGGATTTATCAATACGACCCAGAAACCAAGCGCCAGTCGACTGTTTGGGTGTTTCAAAATGAGCCAACGCCTACCAAAGTGAAGCGATCTAGAAGCGGGGGTAAGATTTTGATCGCTAGCTTTTTTAATTTGACTGGCCACTTGGTATCAATTCCCTTACGGGATCAAAGAAGCATTAATGCCGAATGGTATACTACCAAATGTTTGCCAGAAGTTTTCTCTGTTATAAGCAACAAGCGACCAAACACAGGGCTCCGCGGGCTACTGCTCCACCACGACAATGCACCTGCGCACACCGCACTCAAAACGAGGGACTTCCTGGACAGCACGCCAGTCAAACTCCTGGGTCACCCTCCTTACAGCCCTGATCTAGCACCGTGTGACTTCTTTTTATTCCCAAAAATAAAAAATCAGTTCAAAGGGATACAATTTTCGTCGCCGGAAGATGCGCTGGCTGCGTTCGAGCAGGCTGTAAACGAGGTGTCTGCGGCGGACTGGAAAAAGTGTTTTGAAAACTGGTTTAGGCGCATGAATCTTTGTATAGAGGCTGGTGGAAAGTACTTTGAAAAGATTTGATAAAAATATATGTACGTATAGAACAATTTTTTTTAGTTTCGCAAAACTTTCTGAGTGTCCCACGTACACACAGAGGGACGGCGGAGGCTGAGTAATAGTCCCGTTGGCATCTTTCGGTACGGAACCCAAAAAATCAAGAGAGCTATTAAAAAGTTTTTCAGAATCTACAAATTATGCCTAAACTCTTCTCATTCCAAGAAGAAGCTCGTGCCCAAACATTGGAACATAGGTCGACGGATTAAAATAGCAGCACTAACGCGAAAATTATGAAGATTTTAGAAAAAAAGTAAGACAACAATTGCTCATTAGTTTCATTGACTGGATTCTAAATTTTGTTTTGCTAAAAAAGAATAATGAAATTAATTAAGAAGAATTTGGTGCAATCTAATAAAATTAAAACAAGAATTAAGCAGATAATCGTCACGCCCAATGCCCTCAACGCTTGTAAAACCAGCCTTGCACTTGAGATCATTACAACGAAATCATTATTATCATCAAATTATGATCGTATTTAATATTTTAAAATTAAAGTTTTGGAGTGGCGACCGCGTACTGGAAGGCACAGCGTGGGTAGGACCCCCACAAGGTTGACCGACGACCTGGTGAAGGTCGCGGGAATCCGCTGGATGCGGAAATCGCAGGACCGGTCGTTGTGGCGATGCTTGGGGGAGGCCTATGTCCAGCAGTGGAAGTCTTTCGGTTAAAATGATGATGATGATGATGATGAAGTGAGTGTTGCACATCTGCGCTTAATTATACTACGCGTGTGTTATACGTTGGGCACTTCACCTTGTTTTTTATTCCGTGGTAACACGTATTCAGTGAAAATTTCAACTGACTCCTATTACGGTTAAAAAGACACAGCCCTGTGATATATAGACAGAGGGACGGCGGAGGCTGAGTAATAGTCCCGTTGGCATCTTTCAGTACGGAACCCAAAAAATCAAGAGAGCTATTAAAAAGTTTTTCAGAAGCTACAAATAAGTCCTAAACTCGTCTCATTCCAAGAAGAAGCTCGTGCCCAAGCATTGGAACATAGGTCGACGGATTAAAATAGCAGCACTAACGCGAAAATTATGAAGATTTTAGAAAAAAAGTGAGACAACAATTGCTCATTAGTTTCATTGGCTGGATTTTAAATTTTGTTTTGCTAAAAAATAATAATGAAATTAATTAAGAAGAATTTGGTGCAATCTAATAAAATTAAAACAAGAATTAAGCAGATAATCGTCACGCCCAATGCCCTCAACGCTTGTAAAACCAGCCTTGCACTTGAGATCATTACAACGAAATCATTATTATCATCAAATTATGATCGTATTTAATATTTTTAATTTTTTATATAATACAGGATGGCGAAACGACCTGAAGGCCCACCTGATGTTAAACGGTTACCTTTGCCCATAACAACTTCAATACTACCTAGGCTATTGCTTAAATGGTACCGCAAGTCGGTTTGACAAACTGAGACATGAAGATGGAAGGTATCATGTGATTGTAATTTCACCAGCACCCGTACCCTTCAGACCGAAACAGCAATGCAAGCATCTCTATTTGACGAAGAAGTAGGCACGGTATCTGGTATTAAACATATTTGCAATACCTACGGAAAAAATATGGAGTAGTAATTGAATTTTAATTAAATGTTATTGGTAATTACGTAATAAACTGGTTGTACAACTTTTGTTAATTAGGCTGCTGACACATTAATGAAGCAACAGAGATAAATCAAATCACTTATTTGTTATATACCATCATCATCATCATCCTCCTGCCCTTATCCCAATGTATTTGGCGTCGGCGCAGCATGTATTTCTCTTCCATACATCTCTAACAGCCGTCATCTCCGTGTTCACTTTCTTTCTATTCATATCATCTTTCGCACTATCCATCCATGTTTTCTTTGGTCTGCCTCTTTACTTATAGCCATCCACATTCATACTTAAAACTTTCCTCGTAACATGCTCCGCATTCCTTCTCATCGCATGGTTCCAAATTGTGGGTCCTATGAAGAAGAACCGGCAAGAAACTCATTGGCCATACTCTTTTTTAAATAGGTTATTGTTTATTATATCTTTATTCAAATAATGAGAGTATAATGTAGGTTAATGCCAGAAATAAACAAGTGTTTAAAAGAGAGAATATTGCCTTTAGAAAAAAACTAAAAAGAATTGCCATAGTATGTAGGAGCTGACCTGTCCTGACGGACAGCGCCCGTTCACGAGCATGACGTGAGCATCAGCCATCGCTTAGCTCAACCATATTATTGAAGGGAACTTAACAACACGATACTAACGCCACCATCAGCATGACATCTCATCATCATTATCGTGAGCATGACGGACTCCTACTGCTAGACAATAAAAAGGCAGGGTTTCATTCAGTGTAACTCGAGAATTTTACTGTAAAAAATCATTGCTCTTGATTATAAACAAGAAAGGAAACATTGAAGAGCGTTTGTATGGAGAAAAGACCACCCGCGTTCTCCTCTTAAAACTATACATATTTATTATAGGGCGAGTTACTTGATTAAAGGCTCAACCCCTATTACATGGGACTATAACATAACTGGCGAAATGTGGGTGTACTATACACCTCTGCCTACAAAACAGAACAAAACTTAATACAGGTGTGATGTTATGTTATGTGAGTTACTTGAAGTAACTAGAGAAATCTTCGTTTGCAAAAACGACAATTGCCCATAATCATGTAACAGCTACTATGGACACACGTTCACAGCATCACCCGTGACCTTGAATAAGAAATATTCTAATACCAGGTAGAAACTATTTGCTGACAAACAAACTCTAATTCCGTAGAAAAATCACGTAACAGAAATATTAGCATAAACAACATTTTATTCCGCTGATCGCTCGGAAATCAGATGCGTCACTTTTGATATTGACCTTAATAATAATGTATGGATGACAGCGTGACTAAATGTTTGCGTTTATCTTTTCGCAATCAAAAACTGGGGTTTAACAAGTTACTGTGTAGGTTTTGTTACTAAGAATCTGGTATTGGGGATTTTCTCTCAATAAACATACAGAATGACTATACTCACAACGTGTATCAGAAATGCGTGATCATATTTCGAAAGCGCATGCAGGTCGTAGCATTTTTTATTACTTCAGGAAAGAAGTAGGGGTCTTGGACGCCCCTAAGCCACTGCGACCTGGTAAGATCTATTGTGACGCCTATTACAGCACTTCCCCAAGCTGCAAGTCTATCATTAAGTCGACTATGACTTTGGGGGAGGAAGATTTGATCTCCTGCGTCGAGATGACGTGGCCTCCAAGATGCTGGCTTCTCATGTGGTGCACTGCATCACACTCACATAGGATATGGATAGGCATCTTATCCTTTTCGCGACAAAACCTGCAAACTGTAGTATCACTGAGGCCCATCATGTGAAGGTGTTTATTCAGTTTGCAGTGCCCAGTAAGGGTTCTTGTAAGGATTCTTATGTAGTACCTGTTAAAAACAACGCTTCTTTCGTAAACCTTTTCTTGAAGCCTACTTGAAGTGAGGTCATAGCATTTTTTTTAAAATTATTATTTGAGGAAAGAGGTAGGGGTCTTGAACGCCCCTAATCAACTGCGACCTGATAAGATCTATTGTGACGCCTCTTGCAGCATTACAGCACTTCCCCAAGCTGCAAGTCAATCATGAAGTCGAATATGACCTTTGGGGAGGTCATAGGATAGAATAAATTTTAATACGGCAGCAACCCTGAAATCAGCTGTTTCATAGAAAAGTCCTGTTTTGATATACAGTATGTAACAAAAACCTTGTTGTTCCTGTGAGCTACGTTATCATAATCGATATTTATATACCTAAGGACATAACTCATTTGAAAAAACTCTTCAGTAAAAATAATCAAATCAAATATTAAATCATTATTAATTGTAAATTGAAAGTAATTATATCACTCAAAACTCACTGACTCAGTGATTATATCAATAAAAATAATCAAATTAAATATTAAACAATTATTAATTGCAAACTGAAAGTGATATTAAATTTGATTATTTTTATTGAAGAGTTTTTCCAAATGCGTTGTGTTCTTAGGTATGAATACTGATTCTAATAACGTAGCTCACAGGAACAACAGGGTTTTTGTTAAAAAGTGTAGAAAAAAAAACCTACTTGAATTTCCCTACGATCGGTGATCTTACACATCTGTAAAAGTTTTGAAATGGACTTCCAGAAATTTAAATAAAGTGCAATTACGAAAATACTGTTCAACTATATCATAGACGTCGTTCCAAGAAGTAATTTGTTAGTAATTTCGACTGCTTAGTGGCTTAAACTAATTTCCTTGTAATAACGCTAGCTTACTGCCAGAAGTCATTAATGACTACCTATCAACAGCCGCAAAACTATAGAAAATCTATCTCATTAGTCATCCTTTGATAAATTAATTTCATTGTGATGTTACTAATGAGTAAATATTTTATTCATATTAGGTTCGCGTTTGACTGCCACCTCACCTAATGTTAAAATTAAATTCATTAAAATACATTTTCCCCCACTTGCTCGTAAATTGCTTCAATATAAAAAAAAAAACTTCAATCGGCTCTTTTCCGTACGAAACGAAATAACACGCCAGCAATTTCCGACACGACAATAATATAAATAGCTGGACAGTTTTTTTTAAATTGTGGTATCGAGGTTTTTTATGTACCTACTCACATAAATTAGGTATTTTTTAGGTACACGATATTCATTATTATATAGGCTGAATGCGCTTTTCTAAAGTTTGAAAATAGAACAGGAACCGCTCGCGGACGAATCGGCGCGAATGAAAATTAGATACTGTTGAATTATTTTGTGTGTTGTTTCCTCGCAAATGAGAGAAAAGTACTATACAGTCTCGGCCGAAATAGCAATTAACGGCCTCGTTTAGTTAAAAAAGACTCGACTGGCACCTCGTCCTTTTAAAATCACTTCGGGAGTAATCGGCTACGCCTCGTCTTTATTACTTGGCCGACAAATGCTTTATTTCAGGCCTTGACAGTAATGTACTATTATTTTCAGATAGAATACATAGTGTTAGTAACAATTTGCTTAATATCTGGTGTGAGTTAAGACAGTCTTGAAAAATCAGGTACAATTTAAAATACAGTGTAGAGCAGCATCCCTCTCTGCGGCATCGGTGAATCCCAGCGATCTGCGAATACACAATGCGATTTTTTAAGCAATGGTCCAGTCGACGATGGTACACGCTTACCCTACTAAAACCTATTCACTTGAGCCTTGAAGACTACCAGATTATACTTATTGGGAAACACAGACTCTGGCAAGGAATTCCTCTCTTTAGCGGTACGCATGATAAAGCTCTATCGCTTCGTGCGTAAGGGTGGAATTTTTACCATATAACGGTGACGCATTGCCTTGCTGACGCATTGCTTGGGAGAATTAGGTCGTTCTTACAGTCGGCCGACGATACGTTCTCAAAAGAGTATTTGCTTGCTGGACCCATGTCCTTTGAGAGCCTTCCAAAGGACAGAAATTCTTCTTCACGGAAAATTATCCGATAGATTCTCAAAGCAGTAACCGATTTTTTTCTTTTAATTCCAGTGGGCTTCAGGCGTCTGGTGGTTCTTCTTTGCGAAGATCACGGAACTCCTTGACACAGTCTTCTTCGTGCTTCGGAAAAAGGAAAAACAGATATCATTTCTGCATCTATACCATCACACGATTATGCCGATCATTGGATGGATCGGCATCAAATATGCGGCAGGTTGTTCAAGAATATATTTAAAAAATACATACAACATGGATATGAATATACGAGAATAAATTAAAACACGGTTATTACTAGTCTATAGAAGTATTTTAAACACATATATAACTTGTTTGTCGAAAATTTTTAAATGAAATTTTTGAACAAAATAAATATTAAAACATCTAAATAATAAGTAACACCATTTGTAATCATCTGTCATTATTGAGAAAAAGAGTTTAAAATCATATGGACTCGCACAGGTCTTTGACCTAACGATCTTTGCCCAGAAAAATGGTCCACATTCAAAATTAATGAATTTATAATAATTTCCTGTGGCAAAGCTATTAACTGGATTTGATAAAATGTGTGTATACGATCAGAGGACGTGATACTCTGTACGTGGTTTTATTTAATGTCGTATTGTCATATCCACTTTGTATAAGATGTAATATTATTAGATGAGGTCCTTTAAGGTGAATGCTACAGGGTAGCGCGCGAAATTCAAATGTTTAGGCGTTTTTTGCAAATTGTAGCTTTATTACGCGTTGTATAACGGTCAAAATATGATTGGCGGAAATAATAACAATATATCTAAGGAATAATATTCATAAAAAATATTGACCTAGCTCTATAAGCTCTACAAGCTCGAAAAACGATAATTTGATCGTAAATTAATATAATCGAGCTAGTACAGCTAATAGAGCTAGGTTAATATTTTTTATGAGTATTATTCGGTAGATATATTGTTATTATTTCCGCCAATCATATTTTGACCGATATACAACGCGAAATAAACCTTCAATTTGCAAAAAACGCCAAAAAACTTAAATTTCGCGTGCTACCCTGTAGTTTTCACCTTAACGGCCATTGCACACTTGGTATAGTTAAGCGGAGATCCGCAACACTCACACTTAATTGCGCTTAATTTTCCGCTGCGACACGAAGATGTCTCGAACGCTTACTTGAAATACTAGATTTAACGATATTGTGAAATTTAGACGTGTAAAAATTACATATCATATGTATCAGAGACTTACTATACCCGCGGCACGTTATGATGGCATTTTTGACATTTTCCAATAGTGTTGTTTTGTATAATCGCTATTTAATAAATAAAACTGTAACATACCTACATTAAAATAAATAAATTGAATCTGAATCATATTATAAATATAATATAATATTATAATAAAACAAAGTTTAACCGGATTAAATCGCGTATATTATTTAAATTGGTTTCCCTGACGTTTCGAAAGCTTTGCAGCATTTCGTGGTCGCAGGTAGACTAAGATGACAAGCGTCTTTACAAATATTTCTAAAATAAAATTATTTTATTCTACCGTACAATATTATTAATTAAAATCGTTTCGATGCACGCAGTAATCACTCACAATATCATTATCTTTTACAGTGTTGCGTGCTGTTTGGGACTTGATTATTTTTAGGACTGGGTTCCAAACAGGTGGTAGCTGCCAACCATCTTCTCTATTAAAATTAGGATGTTTTTTAATTTCAATAGCCTCACGGAGCATTCTAGGTACATATCGGTTTTCCTTTGCCAGAACTTGTGGTTTATCAAATCGAAGAAAATGGTTGGGTTTGTCTAGGGCATGTTCACACACTGCAGACTTTGTGGAGCGTCTGTTCTTGACGTCAGCTATATGTTCTTTAATTCTAGTGGCTATACTACGCTTTGTTTACCCTATGTATGATAACCCACAATCACAATCAATCTTATAGACCACTGCATCTTGTAAGGGAATGTAAAAAAAATGTTAAAATATATTTATTTTTTAGAAATATTTGTAAAGACGCTTGTCATCTTAGTCTACCTGCGACCACGAAATGCTGCAAAGCTTTCGAAACGTCAGGGAAACCAATTTAAATAATATACGCGATTTAATCCGGTTAAACTTTGTTTTATTATAATGTGTAGTGATCGCGAAAACCTAATAAGTTATTAATACAATCTCTCTTCTCTCTCTTATATATTATATATATAATATATATAAATCTCGTGTCACAATGTTTGTCCTCAATGGACTCCTAAACCACTTAACCGATTATAATAAAATTCGCACACCATGTGCAGTTCGATCCAACTTGAGAGATAGGATAGTTTAAATCTCAAATTATAGTCGCAATTTTAATTTATTGCTAATTATTTGTCTGTTATTATTTGACAGTCACAATTATCTGTTAACTCCAAATGATTCTAACAGATGTCGATACCTTTCGACTGGGTTGAGTAAGTAATCAATAGATGGCGCTGCTATGGTAAATCTACAAACGTGTCATATAAGCTACATTTTAACAGCATAATTACCACGTGTTGTTGACGCTATAAAATTAATTAAATTTATTTTGTAGTGAACGAAATACCGTATAATTGAATAGTACAAAGGCACTGCTTATTTCTATAAGAAATTTCTTCCAGCAGACCTGCGAGAGGTAAATTTGATCTCCAAAACTGATAGATGATAGATTTTAATGATATTTTTTGTGTAGGTACGTTCGAGTCCGGGTCCCTGCAGGGTTTGAATTAACAAATGGACCCGGTAGGTGGCGCTGCAGTCGTTGTGTCACCAAATTTGATTTGCTGAACAATTGATAACATGGGACGGGACATGGGACGGACGGGACAGGACATGTGACATGGGGGACGGGATATGGGACGGGACGGGACGGGACATGTGACATGGGGGACGGGACATGTGACATGGGGGACGGGACATGTGACATGGGGGACGGGACATGTGACATGGGGGACGGGACATGGGACGGGACGGGACATGGGAAGGGACATGGGACATGAGACGGGACGGGACGGGACATGTGACATGGGGGACGGGACATGGGACGAGACGGGACTTGAGAAGGGACATGGGCCGGGACGGGACATGGTACATGAGACGGGACATTGTACATGGGACGGGATGGGACATTTAACATGGGACGGGACGGGACATGGGACGGGACTGGACATGGGGTGAGATAGTGGGATAGTGGGATAGTGACTGGACTGGACTGGACTGGACTGGACGGTCCGAATAAAAGGATGGATGGATGGATGGATGGATGGAACTGGACTGGACTGGACTGAATTAACAGGATCCGTCACGTGGGTTAGCAGAATTTAACGCGAATATTTATTTCTTCTGTACATCTGATTGTCGCCTAACTCCTCCTAAACAGCTGAACCGATTTGGATGAATTTTTTTGTGAATATTTCAATGGTTTCCTGGATGGTGTGAAAACACAATTGGATCCGGTAGGTGGCCCTTCTGTCTGTATGTCACTGATCTTCTCCTAAATGGCAGGGACGATTTTAATTATATGTGGCGCTGCTTTTCCGGGCAGGACGACGTCTGCCGGGTCCGCTAGTATTATTATATATTATTATTTGAATTTTATTATTATTATTATATTTTATATTATTTTAATTATTTTATGTACCTAACACCAAAATTACCTGTGTACACAAATAAACATTTTGATTGATTGATTGATTGATTGATTGATAATAATAGATTCGAATTTAGAAACATTATATTTCGGTAGCAGTGCATCACTATTGTTCCTTCATACGTAACTGTCATTATTTACGGATCTTCATGAGCAGGCAAACGTCAAAAACGCCATCATAGCATGCCGCACCTACAAGTATAACCTCATTGTGATAATTATTGTTGCCCTTATTTTTAGCATTTTTTTGAAACAATCCTCTACATCATCTTTTTAAATTAAATTTAAAATTTAACAAACAATTAATTGATAACAATTTTTATTTATTTATTTAACATTCATTTACTCACATCGAAATTAAAACATTAAATACATTATTTAAAAATAAAAAACCTTAAATAAAACGACACCTAAAGCTAAAAACTAACATGAAATTTAAACAACATTTCTTGCAAGTTACAAAATATACCCAATAATAAAAATAACTAGTCAATACAATTAATAACATTATATAATAAATTCTCGAGAAGTTTGCTGCATTTGTAGGAACAACCTGTATCAACACAAATACTACCCTCCACCGTTCTGTTCGCTATTGCAGTCACCGGTGTTCGCTCCTTCATAATGTAGCTAATTATTTAATAGTGGTATCTACCCTCATTGTAGTTATTTAATATCCTCCCTTGCTAACTATATTTTTGTTTACCTGTTTGTATAGTCGATGATATTGATGTACGGTAAAACTCTAATGAGTTTATATTTACATCTTTAGAATGTGTTTGTTATGTATACCACTCAGTGTTCAGTCTGAACAAATAAATAAATAAATGTAAAAAGCAAATGTCTCGGTTTGTCTGACATTTATCATTAATATTGCAAAAGACAAACGCCTGATTATCAAACATTATTTTATATTAACCAATTACTGGAAAATATTGAAACCTTAGTTAAAACCAATTGTCAGACTTTTGACCCGTAATAATTGTTACAAGTTTTCAAAATCGAATTGATTGAATTCTTGTCTTCATCATTCATCATTTCAGCCAAAAGACGTCCACTACAGGACATAGGCCTCCCCCAATTAAGGGGGGGATATGCCATAATCGCCACGCTTGGCAGGCGGGTTGGTTGGTTTGGAATTCTTGTCTTAATAATACTTATATGGGTATTTTTCAGGAGGACAAGCAGTGCCCGAAGGCTCCATCAACGCGTTGATCCACGTGGTCATGTATACGTACTACCTGATCTCTGGTCTAGGTCCTCAGTACCAGAAGTACTTGTGGTGGAAGAAGCACCTCACTACTATGCAATTGGTAAGTAATCTTTCTCGACTTTGAATTGTTGATGTTCATGCTTAGTTTGGTATCTTCTCCACGAGTCTCCCGCAAAAAGAAACCAAGCTCTTAGCTTGGTGACAATGTTGGCTCAGAAATTTGGTTGCTTATTGTAGTATTATATATTATATAGTTTATTGCGACAGATATGCGTTCTCTTTGGTAAGTACATACTTGATGATCAACCGTGACGTTTATTCACCAAAACTGTACTATATGCAGCTGCTATTAGGAGAATCGCCAAAAAACTTTTAATAATGTATTAAGAGCCGTATTACACTTTTTTGAATAAAACAGCAACGTGAAGTAGATTTTTGGTTTTCTTATTCTATTCCATAGAAGAATCTATAGAAATTTACATTACTAACTTAGATATCCCGATACTGAGCCTACGTCACGAGCGAAAGGAAATATAATAGAATCTTGATTTAAAATTTATTATAAGATATCTTTACAATTATTTTCATGTTTCAATTTAATTGTGTAGGCAAAAGTCTGAATTTTTATGTGTTACATTTTTGTTTTAGAAACTTTATTTATTTTAGGAGAAAATTGAGGTTTAACAAACCTATTTTATGGAAAAAAAATGGTATTTTAAAGTGGTAATTTAGCTGGACTGGAGATATTTTTCAAAAAAGTTGTAAACTTTGTATTAATGAGAACATGTTCGAAATGTTGTGATCTATTTTTAAACAGTTTATAGTAAAATATAACTGAGATCCAGGACGTTAAAATAATGCTTCTTAGCGTTTAACCAACGTGGCGGTGGGGAATAAAACTTTTTAACAATAAATTGAACCGCCGAAAACAGAAACCGAAAAGCGAAAAATAAAATGAATCTTTTCCTAACTATACTAATGTAAATAACTAATTATGAGTAGGCGCCAAACAAATAAGCAAAGTGCGTGCAAGTTGCAAGTGGTCGAGCGGAGAATGCATTTTTGGAAATGTATTAAAAAGTTTTATTTTTAATTTTTTTGTGGCAATAATCTAACTCCAGGTCTCGGTTATGTTGTAGTATCTAGAACTACATTTGTGTGCCAAGCCAACAGAACCGAT
This sequence comes from Asteroscopus sphinx, assembly GCA_949699075.1. Taxonomy (NCBI): domain Eukaryota; kingdom Metazoa; phylum Arthropoda; class Insecta; order Lepidoptera; family Noctuidae; genus Asteroscopus; species Asteroscopus sphinx. Next base: position 4,113,925 of record OX453006.1, read on the forward strand.
TAACAGGTAAGAATTCAGTGGGTGAACAAGAACTCATCCCCTGTTTTCCTACCCTTAGGGATGGATTTTGATTTTGAAATTTAAATGATATACCCTATCCATTAAGAAAATAATCATCTAAATCGGACTACTCTGTAAAAAAGTATGCGTGGTCATGATACGCGTCGAATTGAGAACCACCTCCTTTTTTTTCCTAGGTTAAAAAAAGGTTATTTTTATAACCTGGATTGGGTTGTCTTAGACGCAATAAATGAAAATTCTACAAAATTTTGTACCTAAGGCATGACTATAACTATCTCCATAAACAAAATTTTAAATAAACACCTCTATCACGACGCCATGCGCCACGACGCCAAAAAGTAGCTTAAAACGCAGATTTCTTGCGTAAATACATTTAATATGGATTCAATCGTGCTGTAACGGCTAAACGTATTGAGATAAAATTTGGCATACAGATATAGAACATAACCGGATTGACATATACGCTTTTTATCCCGGGAAATGAACAGTTCCCGAAGGATGCCCGATAAACGACATCCACGCGAGCGAAGCCGCGGTCATAGGCTAGTATATCATGTATCAATAAATGTTTTTTTGTGTAAGTTTCGATTTTTCGGAACATAATCAATTATGTTCGTTTCCAAAGCGGTTCAAAACGGTCACAAAGTCACAACACTACGACTACAAACCCAAGGACACAACATAACGTCGTGTTTAAATATCAAACAAGGATTATTTAGTGTTTTTGAGCGCATTTTTCAAATAAAAACTGAAATTTGGTGATTTTGAATGATGATTATTGTTATAATGCATGGATGACATAATAACAACTTTGAATTATGAGTTTGATATTTTGATTTGATTTGACGCTTGTGCAAAGTTATCGCAGCATGTAGAATGAGAAACATCAAACACGACTTTTCGTGTGGTGCCGGACGTAAAGAATTGCACCACCCTATATCTTTTCATGGGTGTCGTAAAAGGCGACTAAGAGATTCACCAGACGATGGGCAGCAGCGTTCTCAACCAACTGCGATCGCCAACCCGCCTGCCAAGCGTGGCGATTATGGCATATCCCCCCTTTATGGGGGAGGCCTATGTCCAGCAGTAGACGTCTTTTGGCTAAAATTATGAAAAAAATATGAAACACGACTTTATACATTTTTAGAAGTATACATACCAGCGTCAAACTTGGTTTGATTATAGTGCATACTATGTAGTTTAGCAACAAATTTTAATACTAAAAACAGGACAAACATAGACATATGTGGAGGTACCTACGGAAGAAAAAGATGCAAAAATTAACACTTCGTGTACGTCCGTTGATGTCTTTTGATAAACTCTCGTAAATTAAATCAGTTTCTATGGGGTATCAGGTCGATGGGTGGTACGGAACCCTTACTTTGTGAGTACGACTCACACTTGGCCGGTTTTTGAGTTTAAGCAGAGTTGGAAATTTTACATACTACTAGGGTGTTTGACAATTTTTGGAAATGCACGTAAAACGATGGCAAAACATTCAATCAAAGCATTCATAATCAAATAATTACTAAGATATCCATGTAAAATTAAATAATCAAGATTTTCATTTCTCTTTCTTTATTTCGCACCAAAACGGTAAGTCACGTGACATTATCATCAACCTATGTCACTACACTTGTTCTAGACTTGTTCCGGTCAGTGTTGCCGGCAGTGGCGTGCATTGCATATAGGCAATTAGGCAATACCCAGTGCCTTCCTCATTCAAACTCAACAGTCGTGTAAGTTATTTTTTTTTTTTTAAAGTACGATGATTCTTTATCTTTTAACAAACCAATTAATGCTGAATAAATCTTCCTATATAAAAAAATCAATAACTTACACCAAAATTAAATTCAAGTGAAGTAGGCCACTGCACGCCACTTTCATACCGGCAACTTGCCGGTATGAATTCCCTTAAAAGTACGACACGCTTACTTTTTTGAGGTACGAATTTGGCAAAAGGTAAAAAACGCGTTTTTTTTTTGGCATGAGACATGACTAAAACCTTTTTTTTGTAGTTTGTGTTTGAATCACACACATACAAAACAAAAGCTTTTAAATTACGTTAAAATTACCTACAAATGCTGATTAGTTCAATTGTTCGTAAGTTATAAAGTACAGTCAACAAATCGGAATCATGACCCACTTAGCTGATAATTCGTTTAAAATCGTCAAAACAGTAAGGTTTTCTTCTATGCTGCACTTAGGACATTTTGAATATTACAGAAACTGCATTAATACGGGTCAGAGGTCTGTGCCATTTTGAGCTTTGTTATCAATGCAATAGATTTACAATCGGATTGGAAATTATGTTTATGATAAAGCAGGAATTATGTTTTGAATTTCGAATTAGCTGTCGTTTCACGTGGTTTTCCTACAAACATCTATATTTTTTAAGAAACCTATACTAACTTTTTCGATTACAGAACATTAATAAAATAAAAATAAAACTGACAAATACTAAAACGTCAAGTACTTATGAAATGGTGTCAAACAATATTTGGAGTTAAACATAAAGAATAAAATTTAGAAAAAACAATTATAAATTCTGCGGAAGACCAGACCAGTAACTAATCAATTATCTGGCCAAATTTCAGCTAACATGTGGGCCTGGATGAGTGCCGGAAATGTAGGCGAACTCGTCCAGATTTCTTCTCATGCAAATTCAATTAACTATGTTGGTTGACTTATTAGAAGAAAATAAGTTACCGATGGTTCGAACGGTTTACCCGCGAGTAGAAGTTCCGAACTTCTTCTACGTTCACGATAGCTGTCCAGTGCATACAGCAAGAGTTGTCACTAGTTGATTTCACCAGCATTTTCATAGCCGTCTAGGTCCCCGGATCCCAATCCAAATGAAAATTTAGTGGGCTTGATGGTCCAAATGTGGGATAATAGAAACGAAAGGACAAGGCAAGCACTTGAACAACGTTGTAACAAAATTTGGGATTATATGAGAGATGAGAGGAACGGACATATGCAGTCGCCTAATCGGATCGATGCGTTCCAGACTACTGGACGTTATTGAAAATTATTTTGCTTACTCTCGTTTTTAGGATAAATTAATTGTCATTCATCAATGTTATTGTGAATATTTTATTAAATAAATATATACAGTATTTTGTTGTGTATTTCCCTTATCTCTTAGTTAGTGATATTTTATGCAGTGGGTAAGGTGACTAAATAATAAAGAAGTGCATAATATTGTGACATTTCACAAAACTGTAGTTGCATTAATCGCTGTCTTTGATCGATGCCATTCGGGTGGATGTGTTTATACGCAGTTACGTAGTAATACCCTTGCAATATGGCATCGAATTTTCATAATAAGTCAGTCCGTCATGAGGTATCGAAACTCAATGTCTATTGTCCGCCATCATGCGTGTTAGCATTTGAAATTTATAGCTTCACATGTTATGGTTCCAAACGTGTCAAAGAAAGTTCACGTTCTATGCACGAAAGCACGAAAGGAGATGGGAGACGACAATTATATTGGTAAACTAACTGTCACTTTCAAAAGCTAACAAAATTGATAACAAGTCTGTTGCCAGGGAAATATCAGTTTAAGCGAAATTCAACCTAATTGTATTAGAATGTCTGTAGGATATTGAGCTTATCGTGGGTCATGATTCCGATTTGTTGACTGTACATACCTGGTTCAATAAAATAAAAATTTATCGGCTGACATGAATATATTATTATACCTACTCGTTCAGAAACTGGTACATTGTATTTTTACGATCATGGCAACATTTAGCTCGCCCTACGTTGTACATGGTTCTGACGTCACCCAAAATGGAGGCCAAGAGTCAAGACGTTTTGTATCACGTGATCAACAGATTAAAAAAACAAAATTTCAAACTGAAAAATTAGAATATATATAAATATTTATATGAACAAAACTTAGTAAACGTTAATCTTCAACCTAAAATCTACGTTGTGTACAATATTTATAATTTTTGGCAATACCAGTCAAACACCCTAATCGAATGGGTTAAGTGAGGAGCAGTAAGGACGATTAACAATATTTTAAATAAAGAAGTCCTCTTCTACTGGTGCAGATTTTCATTTCAATCAATCAATCAACTCAGCCTATCGCAGTCCACTGCTGGACATAGGCCTCTCCCAAGTTGCGCCACAACGCTCGGTCCTCTGCCTTCCGCATCCAGTCCCCCCCAGCCACGTTCTTTAGGTCGTCGGTCCACCTGGCAGGGGGGCGCCCTACGCTGCGTTTGCCGATACGCGGTCTCCACTCACACAGATTTTCATTTAGTTTTACTTAATTTGCGAGCTACGCCTAGAGGTGATATGAGCTCAGTAATAATAATAATAATAAACAGTATATCCATAACACCATCTTGTCAGCGCATCATACAAATTTTCAGATATTCAATTTTATTTTTATACAGTTTACACATCAACCTATTTTCAATATAATTATACTACATACATTCCCAAAAAGCAAAATAATATTAAGAAGAGACCATTTTACAATAAATAAGAAAATAAACATTTAAAGAAGAAAAATATACATAAGTCACCATGAGTGACAGATCTGTCGTCAACAATATAAATGAAAAATTTCAAAATCTTGAAACCGGAAAAAATTGTGTGGTGATTAAATGTTGACAAGAGCTAGAGCCAAAGCAAAAAATGCACGCCCAACATCCCCGGACTCGCCGCCGAGCTCCGCCTCGCAGCAGCAGGAACCGGATCCTGCCTCACCCGCTGCTGCAGTAGCGTCGAGCTCCAGCGACGAGTATTACTCCCCGCCGTCGTCGCCACCACCTGTACGTCGTCGGGGAGGTTGCCGGCCGCCGGATTGTTTGGGACCCCGAGGCCCATCGGCCTCTGAAAGGGCCCCCGCTCCCGGCGGAAGTGTGTCGCGCATGCGATGGTCCCAACAGATCAATCTAAGTGTTATGCGCGCATACTATGGGGCTACAGAGGGGGGCACCAACCTGACTGCGTACCGTGGTCGGATGCTCGCTCTGTTTCAGGTGCTTGAACCAGCTGTCAACGTTTCGGCCCAACGACTGTCCGACCAAGTGCGGGCAATCCAGCGTGGTCACATGTTGGATGACACCGTGCTTGATCGACTGCGCTCAGAAGTACATTGTAGCCCGGTCATCTCTCCCCCGTCACATGCTGTGGAACAATCGCAAAACCTACCCGTTGCATTACCGCGGCCCGAGCACGCTGAGGAGGTAGTTGATGACAGAGCTACAATCGTAAGTACACAGTGCAATGAACATTTGAGGAGTGCTATGGAGGATGCGATTCTGGAGTTCAGGTCCATACAACCCGAATTTAGACCACATATACCGCGTTTGCCTATGCACAGAAAAAACAAGGCGCTAGTGTGCGCCCTAGATTCGATACTGTCAAGTTATTTTGACAGTAGCGAAAATCTCGGCGATACTCACTCGATCCTGTACTGCGCGGCTGTTGCCGCATGTCGTGTAGCTCATGTTCAATTTCCAGATGGTAATAGAGCTACACGACCAAAAAACGTTGTACCAGCTTGGCAGTGCAGGATTGAACATCGGATTGCCGAGACTAGGGTGCTCATCGGCAAGCTGATCAGTTTTAGGGAGGGAAATAATAGGCCAAGAGTGATGCGCTTTGTGAGGCGGGCATTCTCGGGGACTGATGTCAACCCTCGAGAGTACATGTCACGCGTCACAGAGCGCATCGACTTCCTAAAACAAAAAATCTATACATGGGCAAACCGTATACGCAGGTATAGGAAACGAGTCGACCGATTTACCCAGAATCGCATGTTTGATAGCGATCAAAGGTGGGTTTACAGAGCTTGGGAGCGCCCAGACCAAGGTGTGAGTGACGTGCATTTGCCGGATGAGGATGCCATGAGTTCATTTTGGCGCAGCATCTGGTCAGTGCCCGTCAGTCACACCGAAGGTGATTGGATACGGAACGTCGAGCGCGTGTGTGAACTAATACCAGAGATGGAGGCTGTTGTCATCAGCCCCCAAGACGTGGCCAATGCAGTCCGTCCGTTGCCAAACTGGAAATCACCAAGGCCGGACGGGCTGCAAAATTTTTGGATAAAATGGCTGCGTAGTTCACATGCGCGTTTGGCGTCCCAGTTCCAGTTAGCTTTGGAAAATGGGGCACTCCCACAGTTTCTAACAACAGGTATTACCCACTTGCTCCACAAATCAGGTAGTACCGTGGAACCAAAAAATTATAGGCCGATAACATGTTTACCGACGGTCTATAAGGTTCTTACATCCATTTTGAGAACAAAAATTACTAATCACATAGACAGTAATTCTATTATGTCTCCGTCTCAAAATGGATGTAGGAATGGGTCCCGCGGTACTAAGGAGCTACTCCTCATCGACATGGCCATAAGCCAACAGGTTCGTCGATCCCGAAGAGGTCTGTCGACATGTTGGATTGATTATAAGAAGGCCTACGACTCGGTGCCACATACATGGCTCATGAGGGTGCTGGAGTTGTACAAAGTTAATACAACCCTGCGCGCCTTCCTGTTGACATGTATGGGGCAATGGAGGACGGGCTTTCAGTATCCGGGATGCCGACGGACTCCGGGAAACGACGAATTTATAACGATTGAGCGGGGAATATTCCAGGGCGACAGTCTGAGTCCCCTGTGGTTTTGCTTGGCCCTGAATCCTCTTAGTACTTTACTGGAGGAGTCGGGGCTTGGCTATCGGTTGAGAAGAGGAGGTCAAGTAATATCTCACCTGCTCTATATGGATGACCTTAAACTGTTTGCCCCCACCGACTTGCAACTGGTGGAGCTACTAAGGGTAACTGAAAACTTTAGTAATTCTATCAGGATGGAATTCGGTGTGGACAAATGTGCAGTCATGCATGTAAAGCATGGTGAGATTGTGGAATCCGAGGGTGTTCAACTCTCGGATTCTACACATCTTGGGTCCCTCTCCCCAACCGACACCTACAAATACTTGGGTATGGCGGAGGCGTTAGGCATCAACCAGGCTGACATGATGCAATCGTTGCAGGAGCGCTTCTTTGGCCGCCTGAAAAAGGTTCTCAATAGTCTTTTATCAGGCGGAAACAAGGTGCGCGCCTTTAACGGTTGGGTCATGCCGGTCTTAATGTACTCCTTCGGTATACTCAAGTGGACTCAGACGGGTCTTGACGCTCTGGATCGGAAAGTCCGCACACTACTGACGGCATATCGTATGCATCACCCACGGTCATCGGTGATGAGGCTGTACATCCCGCGGAAGTGTGGGGGTCGTGGCTTTTTAAATGCAAAGATCCTCCACAACCGTGAGGTGTGCAGTCTAAGGGAATATTTCCTTCACTTGGACGTGGGTATGCATCGAGATGTTGTTGCAGTGGACAAGGGACTCACCCCGCTCTCTTTGGCTAAAGAGAACTGGCGCAAACCTGCAGTACTTAGTACCAAAGATCGCGAGGAGGTATGGCAAAGCAAGGAGCTACACGGGCGCTTCTATCAGGCTCTTCATGGACCCGATGTGGATGGCTTAGCGTCTGTGGCCTGGCTACAGTTCGGTGATCTCTTCGGAGAAACCGAAGGTTTTGTATGTGCAATTATGGACGAAGTTATGATGACGAACAATTACCGAAAGTATATTGTGAAGGATGGCACGATTGACATCTGTCGGGCATGTCACCGTCCGGGAGAATCTATCCGACACATTATATCTGGATGTTCGCGTCTAGCTAACGGCGAGTATTTGCACAGGCACAACCTAGTAGCCAGAATTATTCACCAGCAACTTGCTTTGAGATACAATCTTGTGGAATCAGAAGTACCGTACTACAAGTATGTGCCCGACCCAGTTCTTGAAAATGGTCATGTCACATTGTACTGGGACAGATCTATCATCACTGACAGGACTATTGTTCACAATAAGCCTGATATAGTGGTGATAGATCGATCTGAGCGCCGCGCAATGATTGTTGATATCTGTGTCCCACATGACGGGAACCTTGTGAAAGCTGAAAAAGACAAGCAAATTAAATATCTTGATCTAGCACACGAGGTTGTCGACATGTGGGAGGTGGACTCAACAACCATTGTGCCGATAGTTGTTACGGCCAATGGCCTTTTAGCAAAGAGCCTCGACCACCATCTCATGAGGCTCTCGTTAGGCGGCTGGGTCAAGGGCCTGATGCAGAAAGCGGTTCTCCTAGATACGGCGCGTATTGTTAGGAGGTTCCTTTCTCTGGAGCCCTGACCGCCGGTAGCTTGGTCCCTGTACCCGATACCGGTGGGCCACTATTTTTTATATTTTTAAATGTTTTTTGTTTTTTTTTGTTTTGTAAAAATATTTAAAAATATAATCAATATGTTTAAGCAATTAAATAAAGGAAATAATAATAAAAAAATCGTTTATTTCTCCTCACATAATACAACTATTGTACACATAAATATTGCATTTTTACAAACATGATTATGTGAGGAGCTGGTGTCTGAGATAGGTATAGCCCTGTACTACAGATCACCAGGTCCTCACCCCACGGTAAGTAACTATAGGTTAACAAATAGCCTCCTCCTTTTTGAAGTCGGTTAAAATAGAAATACATTTCGATTCAGGTTGTAAAGTGAAGCTTATATAGGGAGAAATAGCGTGTGTGTATGTGTGTGTGTGTGTGGGGGGTGTGCGTTTGTGTGTGTTGTGCATGTTTGTAAGTATATTAGGTATGTCAGTATATGTTTTTTCTTATGTTTTTTCTTATTAGCTTAGTAGATTTTCTGTAGTTATATAATCCAGTTCTTGTAACCATTCCTTGACTACAGACTTGCACTTTTCTTTCGAAAGTGAATAGATAGACAAAACTCTGTTTATTTTGTTATATAGATGACTTCCTTGAAAGCAGTAAAAGCGATGAGAAAAACTAGTATTTAAGAGGCGCATTGGACAAACTCTATCCTTTCTGCGCAACAGATTTATTCTTTCTGGTTCATAAATTGTCATCGAGTGTTTTTTAGCTACAATGTGAAGGATATATAGCTGACGAACTGTAAGAACCTTCGTTAGCTGATAAAGGTCAGTGGTAGGGTGCCGGAAGGGAAGAAAGTTACTTACTTTTAAAATCGCTCTTTGCGCTCGTTCAATTTTAAGAAAGCGAGTTTCCAAAGCACCTCCCCAAGAAGTGATGCAATATGTTAATAGTGATTGACACAGTGCTAAATAAACAGACCTTATCAGTTCTTTGTCGGCAACATGTCGCAAGTTTTTAAAAATTACAATAAGTTTACGTGTCCTAGCTGCTAACATGTCAATGTGGCAGTAAAAGTTCAATCTGTTATCGATCATGACGCCTAAGTATTTAATAGTAGAAGTTTTTTGAAGCCTGGGACACGCACAGTTATTGTTAATGAAATTATTACATGAATGGGAAATTAAACTATGATTCGAGGGAACAGTAGTATCAGGACTTCTCAAGGAAAACGCTATATACTTTGTTTTATCTACATTAAGAGTCAGAATGTTACTGTCTAACCATTCAACAACAGTATTGAATCCCTGCTGAGCATTAGAAAATACTTCCTCCCATGTATCTCCACTAAAAATCAATGCTGTGTCGTCGGCAAACGTAACAATTTTGGCCTTTAGGAGTTCTAGTTGACACAGATCGTTTATATAAGTAAGAAATAGTGTTGGGCCTAATATGCTGCCCTGGGGAACACCGTAGGACACGGGAATTTCATTACTAGTTAGGTTATCGATTTTTACACATTGTTTTCGGTTTTTAAGATAACTCTCGAACAGTTTTAATTGAGTGTCTCTAACGCCAAGGTGCTCAAGCTTTTTAATAAGGATTTGGACAGCTCAACGTCACAGTTGCTGATAGTTCACAGATTAAATACGCAATTCCCAGTTCATTCAGAAAGGTTAAGGTCGGAAGGTGATAACAATAGGGATTACTCAAACATTATTTGAAATGGAATCTCTAATAAATTCTACTACGATTTGCATACACGTCAAATGTCCGAGCTAAAACTTGAGGATAAGGTCATAGTGAAAGATACTTCGGGCAATCGTAACATGAGTGTGCACTCCAAGGTGCGAGAACTGCGGTTTTATTTCATATCAGATGCAGGTGGTAAGTTTTTTAGGCGTAATAGACGGCCTTTGCGGCAAGTACACTCGGGACGTGATAAACCGGTAGGCATGCCATCCTTCAGTTCCCAGAAAGAAAGCGAGAGGCATGGTGATGTTGGTTCTGGGTCTTAAAGCCCTGGTAGGTCTGATGGAGTGCACACTGCCAGTCCACCAGTCGATCAGCGTCAAGTTGGTAGACTGGGGTGGGCTCAAAGAGCGGTGGTACAAAGAGCGGCAGCTCTGAGGGAACGGTACCTGATTGTCTTTATCTACAAATAATTCACATGTACCAGGCCCCTCAGAAAGTATTGCGAAAAAAAGTTTTTATATATGGGAGACTGGCCAGTTATAATGTTTTTCGAAAATATGATTATTTATAAGTAAAAATAAGTAAGTTCCAATTTCAAAATTTCCCTCCACATTTTTTGCGAGTTAATTCAAAGTATTGTGTCTCACTGAAATATGGATCTGCGCCGGGAACATTTTAGAGCTATGATTTTATACGATTTCAAGTGTCGCCTGAAACCGGATGAATCGTACGATAGACTTCAAATGGCATTCATGGATGAAGGCCCTTCCAAGGCAACCGTGTATCGTTGGTATAACGAATTCAAGCGCGGTCGACCAACTTTGGGGGATGACGAAAGAAGCGGTCGCCCTTTGACGACTGTTACCGAAGAAAACGTGCTAGCAGTGAAAAATTTAATCCAAGACAATAGGCGAATTACATATCAGGAGATTCAACACATATTGAAGATTGGATCGGGAAGCGTTCACGAGATTCTACACAGCCATCTTCGCGTGAGGAGGATAGTATCACGCTGGGTGCCGCACAACCTCACCGATGCTCAGAAGCAGGCCCGGGTGGAATGGTGCCGTGATATGCTTAACAAATTTGAAGCAGGCTCGTCTCGGCGTGTTTACGACATCGTTACAGGTGATGAGTTCTGGATTTATCAATACGACCCAGAAACCAAGCGCCAGTCGACTGTTTGGGTGTTTCAAAATGAGCCAACGCCTACCAAAGTGAAGCGATCTAGAAGCGGGGGTAAGATTTTGATCGCTAGCTTTTTTAATTTGACTGGCCACTTGGTATCAATTCCCTTACGGGATCAAAGAAGCATTAATGCCGAATGGTATACTACCAAATGTTTGCCAGAAGTTTTCTCTGTTATAAGCAACAAGCGACCAAACACAGGGCTCCGCGGGCTACTGCTCCACCACGACAATGCATCTGCGCACACCGCACTCAAAACGAGGGACTTCCTGGACAGCACGCCAGTCAAACTCCTGGGTCACCCTCCTTACAGCCCTGATCTAGCACCGTGTGACTTCTTTTTATTCCCAAAAATAAAAAATCAGCTCAAAGGGATACAATTTTCGTCGCCGGAAGATGCGCTGGCTGCGTTCGAGCAGGCTGTAAACGAGGTGTCTGCGGCGGACTGGAAAAAGTGTTTTGAAAACTGGTTTAGGCGCATGAATCTTTGTATAGAGGCTGGTGGAAAGTACTTTGAAAAGATTTGATAAAAATATATGTACGTATAGAACAATTTTTTTTAGTTTCGCAAAACTTTCTGAGTGTCCCACGTATGTCAAGTTAATAATTTTATAGTTAGTAAAAATTTTGGTAATTTTTTTTTTTTTTTTTTTTTTTGTTAGCCTGTACTGTCCCACTGCTGGGCAAAGGCCTCCCACAATTCCTTCCATCTATCGCGGTTCTGTGCCGCCTCCTGCCAGCTGTCATCAAGAAAGACATCGAGCTCGTCTCTCCATCTCCTGCGTGGTCTGCCGCGATCCCGCTTCGCTGTCTCAGGACTCCAGTCCTGTGCTATACGGGCCCACAGCTCATTTGGCATACGGCAAACGTGTCCTGCCCAGTCCCACTTCAGTTGGGCGACCTTCTGACCCACGTCAACAATTTGCGTTTTGGAGCGCAGTATTGTGTTTCGAACACGGTCTGTTAATTTAACACCAAGTATACTGCGCTCCATGGTATTATTATAAGTACAAGTTATTTTTATTGTTTTTATAAAAAAGACATGTTATATTTTTTAGTTTATTGCGGCAGATATGCGTCCTCTTTCGTTGATAAAGACACTTGATGACAGAGACATGACATTTACCGCTGGTAATGTCATGTCTCTGCTTGGTGATGAACCATGACTTTTATTATTACCACAATTACGTATGTAAGTCATCGTGCAAAGGTAAAGCCTGTGCACCTAGCTCTGACAAAAACAAAGAGAATTTTACTGTCTTTGGATGAAATTAGGATACTGGCAACACTGGTATAATAAAATTATGATCATTATGGTATTTGTGGTGTAGGAATGTTCTAGCTCGAGAAAGCTAGATTTTTTTTCTCTCGTAACAATAACCAAAACTTGAACTATCAATAAAATTATTAACTATCTATCTATCGCTCTAAGGTTTGCTGTAAGAAAACTCATTTTTAAGTTAAGCTCGCCGATGTACATAAGCTTTCCTATTGTCATATTAATGTGTATTTGTGTGTACAATAAAGTATAATAATAATAATTAACTTACATGTGAATTATTTGTAGATAAAGCCAATCAGGTCCCGTGCCCTCAAAAAGAACTAACTAACTCAACTCGAAAAGAACTAAGTCGAGGAGTTTAATTTATTTAGGTAACTAAGTCGGTTCATGTCTAACTTTAGGAATGAACCCCTCACATGAAATCACGCCAAGAATTCAGACTGACATGACCTTTTGTTCCAGATCCAGTTCTGCATCGTAGTCTACCTGAACGTGAACAGCTTAGTATCAAGCAGTTGCAACTACCCGAAGTATTTGAGCGTACTAGTCATGTTTAACTGTTTTGCCTTCTTCTACATGTTTGGAAAATTCTATTACAATAGCTACATGCAAGGAAACAAGAATCAAAAGTTCAAAACAATCTGTGAAAAAGAACTCTGACTTGTCGAGTTTAGGTTGAGTTTTCTGAACTTTTATGGCTGTTGAAAGAGTAGTTTGAGTGGTAGCACGTCCTTATATGCTCTTATATAGCCTAGCATGACACTCCGCAGTACACACACACAACTTATAAAACCTGATTTCACCAATTTTTATGGAAAGCTACGTCTAAATTATATTATACCAGACCTAATAAATAAACTACCACCAAAAATAAAAAATGACATAACACGAAACAACATAAAATCTAAACTTAAAAAACACCTTTTAGAGGAATTAAAACCTAATAATAACTTATAATTATATAGCATTAAAAAAAAAAAAACATGCTGTATTTTTGTAAGAAATTTGCTATTGAGAAGTAATATAAATTAGTTGAGGGTATTTGAGAATTTTTGCATGGGGCGAGCGAGCGCGATGCGTCGTGTTTACCCACCCACATCTTGTTGTAATGAATGTCGACGGACCAAGCGGTGTACAGAAAAACCTAAACTGGTTTATGTTCTACACTGTATCTGCCAAATGTATGTATTTTGTATTTTTTTTTTTTTGTGGAAATAAATAAATAAATACTGTGATGTCGTTGCAAAGGTAACAGAATATTAGTTTATACTATAGAGTTTCAAGTTTTTGAGTTGAGTTGAGTTTTGAAAATAATAAAACCGATTGATCAGCATTGGACAAAATATGTCAACCCGTATTTTGAACGCTAAGTAAGCTCTAAATTGGTTTCAGATTTTGTCTTTTTAGAAGTGATCAATATAAAAAAATAAAATTAGGTGTTTAAAGAAACTATTGCTGTCGCTTTGCGAGCGCTCGATCTCAAAAAAGTGCTCAAGGACAACTGCAGCTCCGACTGAATAGCCTTATTAAAAAAGTCATAACTTGAAATTTGGCTGTCGACTATTTCTCCTTCGAAACTGGATCAATTTAAAACATATTTTTTATAATTTGTACTGCGTCACTTTGTTTTTCCTTTTTAGGGTTCCGTACCCAAAGGGTGCTAACGGGATCCTATTACTCTCGCTACGCTGTCCGTCCGTCCGTCCGACAGACGGACGTCTGTCTGTCACAGGGCTGTATCTTTGTAACGGTAATAGATAACCAGTTGAAACTTTCACAAAATATGTGTTACTATGATGCCAATAACGAAAAATACTAAAAAAAAGTTTAAAATAAATAATAAAATACAAGAATACTTGAAAAACATGCATTTTTTTCAACGTTTTTGTTCCTACTCTATCTTCAAAACGGTAATACATAGCAGCGTCAAACTTGGTTTGATTATAGTTCATACTATGTAGTTTAGCAACAAATACCAAAAACAGGGCAAACATAGACATATGTGGTGGTACCTACGTAAGAAAGAGATGCAAAATTCACATTTCGCGTACGATGATCGTTGATGTCTTTTGATAAACTAACTCTCGTAAATTAAATTTGTTTCTATGGGGGTATCAGGTCGATGGGTGGTACGGAATGCTTACTGCGTGAGTCTGACTCATACTTGGTTGGTTTTTTTTATTAATAGTTGTCTAATTTATACATTAGGCTTCCGTAGACGGCGGTCTAAATAGGCAATTACTGGGTTTAGTTTTTTTTTGGGCTTCTAGAAATAATTTATCAACAAAAACAAAAACATAGATACATAAAAAAGTTGAAATTTATTTTACTGTAAGAAATCATTGCTCTAGGGTTATAAACCAGAAATAAATACAGTTGAAAGCGTTTTTATGGAGAAAAGACTACCCGCATTTCCTCTCAAAAATACCCATGTATTCTTTTCACTTTTTGACATTGGAATCACCCCAATGGTAGGAATAATTTTTAAGAGTAACCCCACTGGTCTTCTTATGAGCATAGTTAAGGGAAAAAAGTATGATATGGAAGTATTCAATTGCCTGCAGCTGAATTTTAAGCGACTGCTGAAAGTCATGACTAGCTAAATATTTTTTTAAAGCTTCTACTAGACCCGGAAGTGAAAAGCACTGCCAAGTCTGAGACTTGGCTGAAGTTCTTTTCACTTCTGAGTATGACTTCACTTAAAGTTTTTCACTTTCGAGTCTAAATTATTGTTCCCTATTATGATCAAAGTGGATATCAATTGCTTGACGATGATTTGAGCACTAAATGGCTGCCATCAGAATGATTGTTCAACGAGAAAAGTAGATTTTGTATTGTATATATTTTACGTTTAGAGTTAAATTTCATTAACCTACGGCTTTGTGATTAAAGAACAGAAAAGCGGTTGTCTAGTGATTGCTATTACAATAACATGGCTAGGCGTTGTACAAATTTCAGTCACCGAAACCATTAAAACTTTAAAAAATGTTTTAAGAATATTAATTGTTTAAGGATATAATTTTGATGCATGTCATATATTCGGGTAATATAGCTATTGCATTTCATGATGACATAGATGGAGACAAATAAAGCGATGGGTGCAATAACCTGCAATGACTATGTTATAATGCATTTACTACGAGTTTGTAGAAGGTAGGTAGGTATGTTCTATTTCAATAAAATCGCTAAGTAGGTACTTAGATTCCTTGATATAAATTTTATTAGGTATCTATGGAGCATTTTTTTAATATGTTAGGCAAATAAGTACTTGATAAGAATATGTTCAGGATGCAAGACAAAGCTCCCTAAAATAATTAGAAAGAACGAAAATAATTTATTACCACAACAAGACATGACAATTTTAAACAAATTCTTGTGCTCAGTTCCTGCTTTTTTTAGAATGGTGGTACACATTATTTTGTGATTATTTTCCCATGGATCTTAGATCCATCCAGTTGGTTTCGTTAAAACTACTCAAAATTAGTTTTGGATTGGTTGGCATTTCAATAACAACTCCTGCGCAGCACCTAGCGTAGATTTTTTTTAATTTCCTTTAAAATGGATGAAATATCTGGAAATAGGTACACTGTTGTATGTATGTTGCATGATAATTAATTTATAATAATTTTGTAAATAGAAAATAAGTATTTAATAATACAGAATTCATAAAATGCGTTTTGTTTTATTCATCATTCCTCTCGACATAGTTGTTTTAAAGTAGTTAGTTGCGAGTACTGAAAGCTAGAAGATGTCCTTCAGTCAAAGAGAACCTCTCAGTGCCTAAAAACACGTTTATTTAACCAGTGTGTCCTGCCAACTATGACTTATGGTGCCGAGACATGGACGCTTACAAAGGAGACTGTCCACAGAGTGCGAGTGGCACAACGGGCCATGGAGCGTGCTATACTCGGCATAAATCTTCTCGACCGAGTCCGAAACACCGAGATCCGTCGTCGGACGAAAGTCTATGACGTCGGTGATAGGGCAATTAATCTAAAGTGGAGTTGGCCGATGGAGTAAAGCGTTGACCGCGTGGTGGCCAAGGTCAGGTCGGAGAAACCCGGGCCGTCCGAAAGCGCGCTGGGTTGATGATATCGCCAAAGCCGCAGGAAACACCTGGATGAGGGACGCACAAGATCGAAGAGGCTGGCAAAAAAGAAAGGAGGCCTATACCCAACAGTGGGTGATACCAGACTAGAATGATGATGATGATGACTGAAAGGGTAAGATAGTGGAAAAAAGGAGAAGTGCTGGCCAGAAAACCTCCTCGTGTATCTGATAGCTGCTTGTCCTTCTGGACACGTCTGAAGGGAACGGCAGTTCTCAGGCCGGTGCATCCTGGGTACGGGCAATAGAATCCTTTCGAGGGATTAACCTTCGGGGGATCTTATTGCCTGTGGCGAATATTCTGGCATAGGAGAGGCCCGATGTTAGCCAGTGGAGAGTTGCTCCACGTATCCCTCTGATGCTAGTAGAGGGCACAGTAGAGGAGCAGGGGCGGGCCCGGTGTGCACTAACCCTGTCACTGGGCAGGCAGCGGGGGTATTGTCCTTCCCTGCCCCCGTCGATTTCATAACCCCAGGCTGAGTAGTGTTCTCGCGCCTCTTGGGACCGAGGGTCTTGGCTTCACCACCCGGACCGCGAGGAAGAAAACCCCTATAAAAAAAATACGGGGGGATGAAGCCTGCGATTGGCGGACTCAGGGTAGTCTGCTGCCCGACCAGCAGTTGGCGTAGCTGGCATAGCTAGCGTAGCTGGCACAGCTGGCGTAGTTGGCGCAGCTGGTGTAGTTGGCGCAGCTGGTGTAAATGGCGCAGCTGGTGTAGTTGGCGCAGCTGGCTTAACTGGTAAAGGTGCACCCCGTGTGCGCCCCCAAGGAGGGTGCGGCCAACGTTGGGCCGCACGGGGAGAAGGTTCTCGCCTGTTTGTGGTGGGCTGGTACCTGTCGGCTCGGGGGTGATTGTGCGAATACAGAGGATTCCCACGCCCCCGGCCAATGGCAGTTGAAGGAACACCGTGTGGATTTAGTCGGTAAGAGTCCGACACTGGCTCCGCCTACCCCGGGCGGAGTGTTTCCATGAGGATTTCCCTACGGCAAAAAAAAGTGGGCAAAAGGAGCAACGATGAAGTAAATTATACTAGATTGACAATATCAAAGGCTGGACCAACATCAATACCGCTTGCCAGTCTGTAGAAATGAGCTCCGTTTGGTGGTTGCCGACATAATAATATGATGATGATAATATATGGCAGTTCTGTGGTGTGGTGGCGGTCGTAATGATTTGCACCACCCTATATCTTCTCATGGGTGTCGTAAAAGGTGACTAAGGGATTCACCAGAGGATGGGCAGCAGCGTTCTCTGAGTATTTAACCATCCAACTGCGATCGCCAACCCGCCTGCCAAGCGTGGTGATTATCGCATGTCCCCCCTCTTTGTGGGAGGCCTTTGTCCAGCAGTGCACGTCTTTCGGCTGAAATGATGAATATATGGCACAGAAAGAAGAAGAAGCGAGTATAACATCAGTCAACATGTCATAAAATTATAAAAATAATGTCCATTTTTATTATTTAACTAGCTTTTGCCCGCGACTTCGTCCACGTATAAGTCGAAAATGGTTCTAATAGGATTTTAGTTGGTTTATTACGTTATTAATTTTGGTATAACATATCAATTATTATGTACAAATACTTATAAAATATAACAATCTTTAGTATAGTTTAGGGATTTAAAGGTTAAATAAACATGAATATATAATAAAATTTCGTTACTCTTATTTTGTGAACACGAAGCTCGGCCTTTGTTTTGGTGAAATTTACCACGGGGGTATTATCTTTTTACAACGAAATCGAAATACTACATACCCACCGCAGTATTTCTTTGCAAACAATATTTTTTGTATTTCCTTCGGGAGCTAGAATACCAGTCTACTCTGTGCGCTTACTCTGGAGCATGCCAGATTCTACTGGCCGTGAGAGAAGCAGCTTTCCCTCATGTCTATTCCCGCTACCTTAAGAGTTTGACCTTAGCTTCGTTTATAGTTATTGCGAAGCAGACTTTGATGGGAAACTGCACTCTCTTGAATTCGAAGGGGTAATTCGATGGTTTTAGGGGAATCTCTAGGAATAAAATTGCGAAAAACAATACACACTAAATTAAACCTCTAAGACAAACTAAAAGAAAACTATAAGTATTATTATACACGACAAATCAAACACAGATATTTTTAGAGACCTTCCAATTTTAAAGAGTAGGTATTTGCTTACCCCGGCTCCACACGTTGGCCCGAACGTTGGCGCCAACGCTATTCGCCAACGTGTGGATCGGGAAAATGTAGTTTGCCCGAACGTTGGGGCGAGCATTGTCAGTTACCCCGGCTCCACACGTTGGCCCGAACGTTGGCGCCAACGTTATTTGCCAACGTTTGCATTGGGAAAATGGAGTTGGCCCGAACGTTGGGGAAAGTATTGGCAGTTAGCCGTCGCGTGTCGGTTTTATCAAAGGAATTATGCGACAACGTTGGCGATGCGCCCACACGTTGGCGGTTTGCTCAGTCATGCCGCAGCACTCATGCAGTAAGGTGCATCGAATGAGCTTGTTCCTACGGTCACCGCGTCTTGAAAATTTCATCCGTGTGGATGGACGCAATAGTTATAGAATTTTTATAAAATTGTTTAACGTTGTTTAACTATTGTTTTATTTTAATTGACAGTTTAGCTCTGCACTCACAAGCACTCAATAATATTAAAGTGCCCAGCGCAACATCTATTTCGTCTTTACATTGGCTCTGACGAAAATTAACTAACATTATCTCCAACGTGTGGACGCTAGGCATAATTGGGCCCAATAGGCCCCAAATGAACAGGCATGCCTAGTTTGGGTTTCAAGTTAATCAAGTAATGCTACATAGTATAACTGTTATGATAGGTATAATCGCTAGTTGCCAGTGGGTGGACGGGCAGCCTCCTACTACTCGTAACACAGGTTGACTCCTAGCATGGGAGTGGGTAGCCTTTCTGCACACCCGCTGCGATTAGACGTATACTTAATCCCTTGGGTAGTGCGCAAGCAGTAACAAATGTAGTATGCGAGATGTAACAATTTTGTATTGAAATAAAGAATAATTACGGGCCAACGCTCGTCCCAAAGTTGGGGCCAACATGTGGAGCCCGCCTTATGTTTTTAAGTGAGTTCAACCTTTTTTGAATAAAATCAACATGTGTCAAAATAAAATATAATTTAAATCAAAAGCACTAAGAAGTATTGATATCAACTTCGAAGCAAATCACCGCCAAAATAACAAATTACCCCTTTTTAACCCCGTTAGGGGATGAATTTCAACAAAATACGAAACGCGTCTTCCATCAATTCTGTTAAAAAAGGTTTATGCATAATTTGAAGTAGATTAGACCAAGGAATCACGTTGTCCCATACAAACTTTGCCCCCATTTTTCACCCCCTTAGGGGTAGAATTTCGTAAAATCCTTTCTTATCGGATGCCTACGTCATACAAAGAACACACCCTCCATGTTTCAGATCTCTACGATCAGCGGGTTAGGCTGTGCGTTGATCCGTCAGTCAGTCATTCAGGACAAAGCCTTTTATATGTATAGATGACATGTTGACTTTAAATTTAATTAATTAATTCAATCCAATTAATTCATCAACATCATATACGCTACATCGTATAAGGTCACAAATTTGGTTAGTATGATCTAGCATCTGTTATTTGCTATAGTGTACTGGTGTGCGCGTACATACGTGAAAAAGTAATTCCAACCAAAAAGTACTAAATAAACTTACAATACACATAAACAAAGAAATTTATTATTTTCTTAAAAGCTTGAGGCGTGAAACGTCCCATTTATACATAAAATAAGCCTCTCAGCCAAGTGGCGCCCCCATCAGTAAAAAAAATATTACTCGCTGAATACATTTACTTTATACAACAAGTTGCCAACAGAATTTAAAAGCATCTACAGTACTAATCTATTTAAAAATAAATTAAAAACATACTTATTGAGGAAAGGCTATTATAGTGTTGATGAGTTCATTAATGACAAGCACAAACACAGTACCTAAGATATTTTATTAGATTATTTATTTTGTGATAGTTGACATGGAAATGTTTATGCATGTAAATGGTTCTTTTATTTGTGTCTGAATTAATTAATTGAATTTGACATGTACCTAATCTATTTATAATTTAAATGTTTTTATGTAGATCACTGGTTTATGGTTTTGGAAAAATATTATTGCATTAGTAATGTTATTGTGTAGCTTGTTTACAGATTATGTTTAATTTCGACACAAATGTATTTTTGTTATGAAATAAATCACTTATGACTTATGACTTATGACATCGTTTATCGAAAATTCGTTTTTAACTATTGAAGTACAGGTACTGTAGTTTAATCAGAAACTATTAACTCTGTAAAATATACTTCGATATAGTTGTAGGTAGAAAAAGTGCGAAAAACGGCCACTCTTGTCATTTAGTGCTGTAAAAGACTACAAAACAATGTTTGCATGTTTGTATTTTAGGCGGAATATTATGTACCAATACAATTTTTTTTACCATCTATGTATCAATATTCACGCAAATAAATAATTGAAATTGAATAAAAATAAAAATAATAAAATTAGTTTAATAAATAATATTGTACGGTAGATTAAAATATTTTGTTAGAAATATTTGTAAAGACGCTTGTCATCTTAGTCTACCTGCGACCACGAAATGCTGCAAAGCTTTCGAAACGTCAGGGAAACCAATTTAAATAATATACGCGATTTAATCCTGTTAAACTTTGTTTTATTATAATGTGTAGTGATCGCGAAAACCTAAGAAGTTATTATTGAATAAAAGTTTGTTTAAAACTAAAATATTAACTCGCTTTCGGCCTTCTGTCTGTTCGGTACAAATTTTGCAATCGATTTTAAACTGACTTTCCGATGAGCTAGCGACTTGAAACTTTAAACATAGCTCAGAACTGAATGACAATGCAATATTAACTCGCTTTCGTTTAAAAAACGTAGTATATAAAAACTTTTTCAACATAATAATATATTATTTTTCTGATCATTTTGAGCAGTCTCGCCCCGATATATTTGGCGCTGACTGTACCTACATACGAGGAGTAATGTTACATGCAGACATCAACAATTATTATTGTAAGGGAAATGGCCCCACAATGACACAAAACCAAAACTGGTTAGTTATAATTTTAAGCTTTATGTCATTGGGTAAAGGCTCAACATTCAATAAAAAAAAAACAATGTCGATGACACAAGCCTAATTCATTTCAATATACGATGACTTTTTAGTATGTAAATTTTTTGATACAATTAAATCGTATACTTATAAATAAATTTAAATATTTATTTTTTCATTTTGAAAATAAACTAAAACTATATACAATTTCTTCTCATTTCATTTGAATAGTTCTCGTTTTAGTGTGTGATATGAAATATTTTTTCCATAAGAAAGTTATTAAACAGAAGTTTAATTTTGATGTGAAAATTAAATGTTTAAATGTCAATATAAATTAATGTAAATGTAAATATCAAATCAGTATACAAATGTCTTTGTGTCAAATATACCTACAATGTCAATATGAATGTCTAAGTTCTGGAGTGGCGACCGCGTACTGGAAGGCGCAGCGTGGGTAGGCCCCCCACAAGGTAGACCGACGACCTGGTGTAGGTCATGGTAATCTGCTGGATGCGGCAGTTGCAGGACCGGTCGTTGTGGCAATGCTTGCTTGCTTGTCCTATGTCCAGCAGTGGACGTCTTTTGGTTGAAAGGATGATGATGAAAGATGAAGTAAAACCGAACTAAACAAAAATAAAACAATTCTTTATACTGGTATTCCCATTGGTAAGTACTTAGATATCACATTTGTATAATTGAAAAAAGAACTATATATGAGAAAAAGTGCAAAAACTAAAGATTTTTTTTATTTAAATGCCCATATTATAAGCGATTGAAATTATTTATTTATTATATACCGGGACGAGGGAGCCAGTGTAGGACTCTTACCAACTAAAACCACCACGGTGTTCCTCCAACTACCTGTGACCAGGGGCGTGGGAACCCTCTGTATTTGCACTACCACCCCTGACAGGTCCTGGCCCGCCACAAGCAGGTAAGCCCTTTCTCCCCGTGCGGCCTAACGTTGGCCGCAGCCTCCACGGCGGGGCACGGGGGCCACGTTAGCCATGCCAGCATGGCAAGCCTTGCCAGCCACGCCAGCAATACCAGCCATGCCAGCTATGCCAGGCAGCAGACTACCCTGAGTCCACTGCTCACAGGCCCCATCCTCCTGCAATTTTTATAGAGGTTTTCTTCCTCATCCCTTATTCTCTGCTGAGCCATCTGCTAACTTCAGAGGGACACATGAAATCACGCCCCTTTGGCCCAGATCGAGCCCCTCCCATGCCAGAATATTCGCCTCAGGCAATAAGATCCCCCGGTCCAAAGAAGTGTTTTTTCCCGTGCCCAGTACTGCCCGGGGTGCACCGGCCCAACAGCTACTGTTCCCTCCAAACGGATCGAGAAGGACCAGCAGCCGTCAGGCACATCAGGAGGTTTTCTGGCACAGCACCTCAAACGTCCTTTAACCTGACATGACTTGTCTCTGTATTGTGTGCTATTATTGAAGTACTTACTAACCGTTAACTTATCAAATTATAGTGATCTGATGGTTTCATTTAACATACCCGCTTTACCCTTCTGATATCAGACACTGATAATAATTTGCAATGGTAAAGTAACTCCTATCCAATCCTGACTATATAAGTGTCTGTTTTGCGACTAATTATAATAAGCAACGATAAAGTAATAAAGCAAAACGACTACATACAGAACATGAAACATAATCATAGTGACAAATAGTGCTTCTTCATAAGCCTCTTAAATACTGGCAGTGACTGCGCCCGTCTAATAGGCACTGGCAATGCATGCCACAAACGAGCAGCCTGAATCATAATTGTCAATAAATTTTGTGAGATGCAGTGGCATTTTAAGTCTCAAATTATCGGATGACCTAAGGAATCGCGTGTGAGTATTGCAGAGGAATTCAAACCGTTTCTTCAGGTAAAGGGCCTCCCCTTTGTTTTTCCAAAAAATCACCATCCATATTCATATTGTTGTACTAATTGATGAGGTTGCTGATACTAAATAAATCCTGTAAAGAAATATGTTATGTGACAAATCAAAGGAAATGGCTTTAAAGCACAAATCACACACAGCGCGGGTGCGAGTCGGGTCGTGTTGCTCGCGTGAGCCGCACTGCTTGTTGTGTTCACACACAGCGCGGGAAGGCGGCGGGCGGCGCGTCACTCTCTGTATATGAATTCCTATCGGCGAATAGGTACAAGAAGCTACTCTATGAATACGTATATGTCCGCGCGTAGCTCAAGGTTTCATCAGGATTCATCACGAAAAAATTTCTCTTTACTCCAAATGATGTATTTTCCGATTATTACATGAACTGACCAGAAGAAGAAGTTTTACAACAAGAATGACAGCCCGCGCAAAGCACAGTGTCTCCATCTTTATATTACTACAATCAAATCGACCCAACGGAGTCACTAAATACATTTTAATGTATAAATGAACACTAAAATAATTAACCAGTCGTCGTGATAAAACTAATATTAATTTAGATAATCTCTAAACATTATATAAACCAACAAATCATGCCAGATATTAAAATATGAAACAATATAAAGCGGAATTATCAGAACCACAAAATTAAATTAACAACATTTAAATTAATCATTTCATTAATCTAATTAGAATATTCGAATTATAATTATCATAATATTAACATTATTTACAACATTAATTTAATTAATACGGATCATCAAATATTAAACTTTGCTAAACAAAAAGGTATCTTCTTTGATCTTTGATGATCTTTGCAAAGTACAACAAATACAACTTTGATGATCTTTGCAAAGTACAACAAATACAACAGCAAACTACATAGCAAATTCTAGAAATAAAGGATATTTATTTCAAAATACTTCATAATCTAATAGTAATTCATCGTATAAACTAGTTACCTCAAAATGGCAATAGATTGCGTTGTAAGCATCGATATTCGATATAGCATAGACATTAATTGGTCTGAGTCCGAGTATAAATTAATATTTTAATGTTTTAAGCTATGGAAAGCTATATTACTCTCAAATTACACTAGGGGGCGCAATGTTCAACCAACGCCAGGAAGAAACATTCAATACTCACCAGTAATAAAGATTAATATATTAAGTTCTGTCAAAAAAGTGTAAACAAATTGATGGCAACACTAGCGCGCCCATATATATTACGTCGAATGACATTGATGCTACGCCCGCTCCCGACACGCGCCGTCCGCGCTCTGTCTGTAGTGGCGGCAGACATGCGCGGCTCCCGCGCTTCTCCCGACGCGGACCCAACACGCACCCGCGCACTGTGTGATGTCATCCATATAGAAACAAGTTAATTTACCCGATGCGGGTCCAACAAGTCCTGCGCCCGACCCACGCCCGCGCTCTATGTGGTTTGCACAAGGAACTTATGTATCAAGCTGGAAAGCGGACGGCTGACTAAAATTCGGGCTGATGATTGGGGAGCCTTTTGTCTCTTTCTATAGGGTGTTCATACATGCAGGAAAGGGACAGCGGGCTCTCGGTAATACTATCTCAGAAAACCCGGGCTCGCCCGGTATTTTCTCCCTGACTTTGATAAGATTTCACGGTCTCCGTGCCACTGCTTTTACAAAAGCTTGATCGACTAGGCATTAGAGGAGATCAACATAAAATATTTAAAGACTATCTCTGACCACACCCAGTGTGTCAAAATAAACGAATTTATAAGTAGGGATTTACCGATCTCCTTTGGTGTACCACAGGGTAGTATTTTGGGGCCAAGTCTCTTCCTAGTTTACTTGATCGACTTATGCGAGGTAAAACTTACCGGTGGTAAAATTATATCCTACGCCGACGATACCGTACTATTGTTTTCTGCTGAGAAATGGGAGGATGTTTATAAAAGTGCGCAACATGGATTTAATATTGTAACCCATTGGCTGCAGCAAAATATTCTGACTCTTAACCCAGCCAAAACTCAATACATCACCTTTTCCATGCGTAATTGTAACCCTTCTCCCTCACCTATTTCCATAATAGCACAAAATTGTTGTATTAGTGACATCTGTTCTTGCTCTGCTTTAGTCAATACTATGAAAATATAATATTTAGGAATATTAATAGACAATAACCTATCTTTCCGATTCTATGTAGATTTGGTTACATCCAGGATAAGAAAACTCATATTCCTTTTCAAAAATTTAACACATGTAGGTGATCCTAAACTAGTCAAGCAAGTTTACCTAGCACTTGGTCAATCGGTATTGGATTATTGTATTTCAGCATGGGGAGGCGCGGCAAAAACTATATTAAACCCCTTGGAAATTGCACAAAGAGCCGTACTGAAAGTCAGCACCTTTCGCCCGTATATGTTTCCAACGTACTTGCTGTACCAATCTTGTGAAGTCCTCACAGTCCGCCAGCTGTTTGTATTGCACGTAGTCTTGAAGCGACACGCTAATATCAATTATGACATAATTATGTTGCTATTTATCTAAGCGCAGACGTAATGCCTTAGCATGCAGTGATCTACCGACCTTTAAGCATACATATTGTTACGACTCGTCCGTCCGTCTGTCCGTCTGTCCGTCTGTCCGTCTGTCCGTCTGTCCGTCTGTCCGTCTGTCCGTCTGTCCGTCTGTCCGTCTGTCCGTCTGTCAGTCTGTCCGTCTGTCCGTCTGTCCGTCTGTCCGTCTGTCCGTCTGTCCGTCTGTCCGTCTGTCCGTCTGTCCGTCTGTCCGTCTGTCCGTCTGTCCGTCTGTCCGTCTGTCCGTCTGTCCGTCTGTCCGTCTGTCCGTCTGTCCGTCTGTCCGTCTGTCCGTCTGTCCGTCTGTCCGTCTGTCCGTCTGTCCGTCTGTCCGTCTGTCCGTCTGTCCGTCTGTCCGTCTGTCCGTCTGTCCGTCTGTCCGTCTGTCCGTCTGTCCGTCTGTCCGTCTGTCCGTCTGTCCGTCTGTCCGTCTGTCCGTCTGTCCGTCTGTCCGTCTGTCCGTCTGTCCGTCTGTCCGTCTGTCCGTCTGTCCGTCTGTCCGTCTGTCCGTCTGTCCGTCTGTCCGTCTGTCCGTCTGTCCGTCTGTCTGTCTGTCCGTCTGTCTGTCTGTCCTAATCCTTTACAGCTTAATAACTTATACAGTTATAAACATAAGTAAATGAAATTTTGTAAAAAAATAGTCTAGATATACAACGTGTCCCAGAAATCAACGTCAAGCCGAAAACGGGCAGTAGGCCAAGTCGTGACAGTCATTAGAAAAATATAAAAAAAAATTTTGGTCATGTACTTTTCAAATTTTATGGATTAAAAAAAAAAACTCGAAAAGTGACACCCTGTGATGATTTTTCAAGTCCTGTGGCTACAAATATTAACTTTCCGTCAGTTTTTTTTCTGTGACGTAACCATGAATAACCCTTCTGTAAATTACAGTTAAAAGTTAAAACATAACTACCTCATTTTTAAATAAAATGTTAGATTTTTGCCCAACATTGAATTCAAAATTATTACATCACCCAACTTTAACCGCGTGTAGTGTAAAAAAAAAGTACTACACTATTTTGGCAAGTAACTTTAAAAGATGGCGCGTTTAGTCTGGATTCCAAAATGGTATGCCACTTACTAATTGCTACTTCTTAATTGAGGAAAAAAAAATATTTGTTAGTTTTAGGTGCGTTTGAAATAAAATTCAGTTGGTGGATTTCTTTAGTTATAATTTTTATTAAGTCAGATTTACCGAGTTTATATTAAATGTTCGAACTGTTTGCCTTCAGCTGCACATTAATAAATACTAGATGATCGGGATAACGCCCAGCATTTGGGTATCTCTTACGAGATAGATAGTGACGCTACTTTTATCTAAGAGCGAGACGGATTGACACATAATTTCGTCTGTGTGAGTGAAACAGATAGAGACGCCACTCTGGCGAAACAGGGATGCGTTAGGTAAATTGTGCAATACTGCAGCACGTTACGCTCTTTCGTTTTCTAAGCATCCTTTTGTATTTGTAGTGACTTCATACTTACAACTGTGGCTTTGTTTATTGGACTTCATTCGCATTGTGATTTTGATTTATCTGCACTGTTTCTGACGACCCCGGACTTGTTTTAATCGTAATCCCGTATTTTGTGTAGTTTGTTATCATGCCATCTCGATACACCGCACAGGAATACGCCAACATGCATCTTATTTATGGAGAATGCTTATGCAACGCCAATGCTGCAGCAAGAATGTATCGTAAGAGATATCCAAATGTGCAGCTGAAGGCAAACAGTTCGAACATTTAATATAAACTCGGTAAATCTGATTTAATAAAAATTATAACTAAAGAAATCCAACAACTGAATTTTATTTCAAACTTACCTAAAAGTAACATTTTTTTTTTTTCCTCAATTAAGAAGTAGCAATTAGTAAGTGGCATACCATTTTGGAATCCAGACTAAACGCGCCATCTTTTAAAGTTACTTGCCAAAATAGTGTAGTACTTTTTTTTTACACTACACGCGGTTAAAGTTGGCTGATGTAATAATTTTGAATTCAATGTTGGGCAAAAATCTAACATTTTATTTAAAAATGAGGTAGTTATGTTTTAACTTTTAACTGTAATTTACAGAAGGGTTATTCATGGATACGTCACAGAAAAAAAACTGACGGAAAGTTAATATTTGTAGCCACAGGACTTGAAAAATCATCACAGGGTGTCACTTTTTGAGATTTTTTTTTGAATCCATAAAATTTGAAAAGTACATGACCAAGATTTTTTTTTATATTTTTCTAATGACTGTCACGACTTGGCCTATTGCCCGTTTTCGGCTTGACGTTGATTTCTGGGACACGTTGTAGATCTCAATTTTAAAAGAATAAATTTTATAAAAATAATTTCAAAAGTAAACTCAATGCTTTAAATCTCAATGTCTTGACAGTAGATGTTCCTGTTTGCCATTTATTTGTGACACTTTGGTCATGAATTCACCAATAAACAGCAATTAGAAATATCTACTGTCAGGGTGCTGTCAGGATATAAAGCAATGAGATTAGTTTGGAACCATATTTTGAATGTTTTTAATTACGAAAATTGGTATTCTTGTAGTTTACAAAACCATTGCACATTTCTTTTTTGTAACATAGGATGGCGAAACAAGCTAAAGGCCCACCTGATGTTAAGCGGTTACCTTTGCCCATAACAACTTCAATACCACCTAAGCTGTTACCTAAATGGTACCGCAAGTCGGTTCGCCAAACTGAGACATGAAGATGGAAAGTCTCATCTGATTGTAATTTCACCGGCACCCGTACCCTTCACACCGAAACACAGCAAGTACGAGAATTGGCCTTCAGGTTAAAGGTTTTACCAAGCCCGGATTAGAGAATATGTTTTCAACATTGGGTAAGTTATTTTATCGAAGTTATTAGTGATTATGGTGCTATGTTAAACCATTGTAATCACAGCTCTTATTTTTAATTATACTGAATAACAAAAAATTCGCTATGATTTCAATCAGCATCAAAAGAGAGCGACATCTAAATAATATTACATTGACGTTAATTTCTTATGTCCCTAATGACAGATCGAAAATGTATACAATGCTTTTTTGCGTTTATTTATTTTACCAGGTGTGTCTAATTTAAACGTAATCATTATGGAAGTGAGTTTTATTAATTTTTGAAGCTCTTTCCGTCCGCATTCTATCTTGGGTAAAAATTCTTTGGGTTTGCACTTAAGAGCGATGATAAATATTCTTGAACAGTTAATAAGCTGCCATTAAGAGGCTGACAACAGCTAAAAAGTCAGACCTCTGCGGTCACTGTCGTTTTGTACAGAACTGAAAGAGAGGCGGAACATCGGGTGCGCAGTTCAACTTGAATGAAAATTAACTTCTTTTTTTTTTAATAAAAAACTAAAAGCTTATTTGAAAAACTGAAACAACTATGTTTTAGATTATTGCCTTCTCCGTCCGCATTCTATCTTGGGTAAAAATTCTTTGTGTTTGCACTTAAGAGCGATGATAAATATTCTTGAACAGTTAATAAGCTAAAATAGACTGGTATAAGAATATGATTTGCCTAACAACATTATTTTGCAGGATTTGTTCCTTAACAGTAACATTATCTATTGGTGCAGTAATATAGTATGATATTATATTTGCAAATAATCATTAGTTTCGATTCCCTGCTAAACCAGCTACTTTTTCAATAATCTAATAAAATCGGCCAAGAGCATGTTGGGAACCCTAAAAAAGTGCTTCCAAGTAAACAAAACTCTTAAACCTTATGCCGTTACTATTACATTACATACAGAAGTATTTTTACCTCAAAAATGTATGACCCTTCGACTTCAGTGAAGACACAGACTAAGTCGTTCCTTTGTTTTCTATTTCTTTCAAATAACAATGGCCACGGGTAATCAAAATGCTAATATATTTAACA
Source organism: Asteroscopus sphinx (assembly GCA_949699075.1). Taxonomy (NCBI): domain Eukaryota; kingdom Metazoa; phylum Arthropoda; class Insecta; order Lepidoptera; family Noctuidae; genus Asteroscopus; species Asteroscopus sphinx. Next base: position 4,143,870 of record OX453006.1, read on the forward strand.
CTGAATCGATTAATGCAATGAATCTACGAATATCGTATTAGTCGTATGACGGAAATCATTCTAGCAGGTCTGTGAAAAAACGTAAATGTGTCAAAGAAACGAGACAAATCAAATAATGAAGGTAGGATTATTGATGTTGAAGATAAGTTAAGACAATCAGCAGAAATATAAAAGTTGAAAGATATAAAAAAAGTTGTTGAAGAAACCGCTTCAAAGGAAGCAAATCATTCTTTGATAGTGAACCGTAAGATTTGAAAAATGTCAGTGATTTTGGGGAAAGCTTGGCAAGGATACCAATTCATGTTCGAGGAATTACCTGGTAAGCATATCTTTACATTTGCGTCGTTTTACGCTTAAACTATTTTTAAAGCTACGCTGCTATTGGCGTTCCGTGTGCTGCCTGACGTAAATAATTGTATCACCCTATATCTTCCCATGGGTGTCGTAAAAGGCGACTAAGAAATTCACCAGAGGATGGGCAGCAGCGTTCTCTGAGTATTTAACCAACCAATTGCGATCACCAACCCGCCTGCCAAGCGTGGGGATTATAGCGATTATATCCCCCCTTTCTGGGGGAGGCCTATGTCCAGCAGTGGACGTCTTTCGGCTGAATGATGATGATGATGCTAATGACACGCCATGTTAGACGTTAAAATAAATTGGCTTAATATTTGGTTGTAGATAAGACAAACCAAATTATTGCAGTATAGTGTATATTGACAGCCCGATATTAACCGTATTCTTTATTCTTACAATTTCAGATCCAAGAACTAAAGGATGGTTTTTAATATCTAAACCATACCAAGGTATTACGATACTTGTGCTATATCTAATGTTTGTGCTGAAATGGGGACCAAAGTTTATGAAGCGTCGTCAACCATTTAATTTAGATAAACTTCTAATTGTGTATAACGCATTTCAAGTAGCAGCTTGCTTATACTTATTCATTAAAGTAAGTGGTTTATACATTCTATTTGGTTTTATATTGCAAGAATTAAACTAAAAATCTGGTTACTATACCCACGGCACGATATGATGGCATTTTTGACATTTTCTAATAGTGTTGTGACACATTTCAAATTATTAGCGATTGAGACCAGGTTTATTACTTTGACCAACTCCAACTAGCTATTATGAATAAAATCTACATAAAGTAAATAATTTATCAAATTATTCAATAAACATAACGTATAGCCATTTTGTTTAATCGCTATTTAATCAAATTTTCAGTGTCATACATAAAAAAAAACTGTAGAAATAAACAGAATTTTAATTTGAATAATAGATTCGAAATTTGAAAAATTATATTGCTGTAGTAGTGCATCGCTATTGACAATAAAGTACGGCAATTGTTCCTTCATACGTAGCTGTCAATATTTACGGAACTTCATGAGCAGGCAATCGTCAAAAACGCCATCATAGCGTGCCAAACCTATAGAGAAGAAATGTATGTTAGTTAGTTAGTTTAGTTGAATAAGTTAAGTTTCCAACTTTTACTGTTAACTGCACTAATAACTACCCTGTGTTTCTTCCAAGACATTCCAGTCCATTCAATGGTTGTCTGGAAGAGATCGCCGTGGAGGGATAAGAACGCCAATTTTACGCATTACTTAGTTTATATTTATCAAGTTTTTTATGTTGTGCAATATAGAGGATTTGTATTGTATTATATGTATGTAAAAATAATATTTTCCCAATTCGACTCAACATTTCTAACTTTGTTTGCATTTGCAGGCTTTATACCTAGCATGGGGCTGGGATTACAAATGGATTTGCGAACCGGTGGACTTTTCAGATAATCCCAGAGCCATTGAAATTGCAAGCTTAACTTATTATTATTTTGTGCTTAAAGTTGTTGATCTTCTAGATACAGTAAGTAGTTTTAAACCTTGAGATTACTTATATTTAAGAAATGTTGATTTACAAAGTGTTCTCATGTAGAACCCTTATACAGACTTAAAGCAGGCTGATATCGATACTAATTGGTGAAGGTGTCATTACCACCATCATTTCAGCCGAAAGACGTCCACTGTGTCTAATTGTAGAAGTTAGTAAGCTGTAAAGGATTAGGACAGACGGACAGACGGACGGACATGACGAAACTATACGGGTTCCTTGTAGAACTACGGAACCCTAAAAACGATCAATGTTTTACATTATAATACCACAGCGTCATTTAAAATAGAGTTCTAGACTTATAATACTATAATACTACCTAAACATTAAGGCTATTATAAGTATTAGCGCAGTTGTTCTATTGTAATGGTAAATAATTGCAAATATCCAATTCATGATGACAAAATTGTTAGTAACTTTGTATTGCATTAAAATAATTGTTTAACTATCGACCCATGAATTGCTTTATTTGCACGCAATGCACTTTTGGCTTTGTCCTTTTCTGTATTACTGGTATTTTTGGCTCTAATTTGATTCCTTAGTCCGATCCAGACTCTTATTTCTTCTTATAATATTTTTTTAAATTTATCACATAGAATTGCTTTCAATGAATCTTTTTTCAATTTACCAGTATTAGTTTGTATTTCATTTATTTCTGAGAAGATTTTAATTATTTAAGGACAATAATTTAATCAGGAAGAAGAAAAAACATCCTTCTTCAGCAGCTTACTTCGTTGGAGCAATCGCCTTGGCTGTCCATCCTCTGCCTTCTTTTGATCTCTTGATACCCATCAACTTCACTTGTTGTACAAAAATGTGTATAGGTCTCCACCATCCTCTTTTTAAATAAACAAAACATTAATTTTTCACAATTTCTTTGTTTTGAAATTTTCGCTTCTTAAAATATTTAGCTCGGTTGCATTACTTTTCTCTCTAGCTTAATATACAGTGAGTTCAGAGGCTGTTACTTTGATTTACAGTCTTGTATAAAAATCTGGGTTAAAAATATACTCCTTTTTATATTTAGTCGAAACATTGCGTGGCTGATAGGGATCACAAGTTACCGTTATTTTAGACCCGGTCAAATGCCTACCGGAGTTACAAAACAACATTGTAATTTAAATGTGTACTTTGTTTTGTGATAAATTAATATGTTAATGTACCACTGTTTCAGAGAGCTTAGTGGTGAAACATCAGTATTTACAAGCTTTATATGCATAAACTGGTAGTATCTGTATGACTTACATTATCATTTTAGCCTATTTTGGTCCACTTCTGCATTCCCTATAAACCTACGCTCTGAACGTTTTTAACCCCTTTCCATCGAACTTCAATACCCAAAATATTATTATGTCGTTTGTCTTTCCACTTGGGGTCCATCCTACACTCTGCTTCTCAATTTGCGGTCTCAATGCGAGGACAAACCCTACGCCCGAAGCGATTTGCTATTAATAACTTTATCATGCGTACCGCTAAAGAGTGGAATTCCTGGACGGATGGACATACAGCGTAGGCAAAGTAATAGGATCCTGTTGGCACCTTTTTGGGTAGGTACCGAACCCCATTATCATTTCAGCCGAAAGACGTCCACTGTCCCCTGCCCCCCTTTGTATTCATGTTGTGCGCTTCAATAATATTGTGTATGTTAATTTTTATTTTATTTGTCATAATTTATTATTACACTCGTTTGTTTTTTGTTGCCATTGTTGTTGTGTGTATGTTTGTCGGTTTTGTGTCCAATAAATGTGTTTCTTTCTTTCTTTTCTTTCACTGTTGGACATATCAAGCATCACCACAACGATTAGTCCTGCGATTTCCGCATCCAGCGTATTCCCGCGACCTTCACCAGGTCATCCGTCCACCTTGTGGGGGGCCTATCCACGCTGCGCCTTCCAGCACGCGGTCGCCGCTCCAGAACTTCACGGCACCATCGGGCATCGCCCACTGCCACTTAAGTTTGGCAATTCTTCGGAACCCCAAAAGGCTAAACGTGATTTTACTTTAGTTATTTTTTTTTTAAATACTGACGTATAAGTCTTGTTTACAAAAAGAAAACTTCGCACAAAATAATCTATCTAATGTATTCTACTCATTCGCGAATAAAATACAAAGTGAGCTATGAACAAAGACATTAAAATACTTAAACATTGTCATTGTTTGCATGTTTTGCAATTCGCTATTGGTTTTTTTTTCTATAAATATGAAGTAAAATCAAAATGACATTTATTCAATGTAGACTAAAGTCAATTAGCGTTTATTGAAAGTCTATAATCACCAAAGCCAACAACAAACAAACACGATAACGATATTGACAGGGAGCGGAGGGCGCTGTGTGTAAAAGCAAACATGATTGCCCGCAGATTCGCGCGTACCTCTAAGAAGGTCATACTTACGCTGTTTAGAGCTTACTGTTCATCATTTTACACAAGCAGTCTGTGAGCACATTATACTCAAAAAACATACAGCGCCCTTCGTGTACAATACAATAATGCCTTCAGGGTGCTGCTGGGGTTGCCTCGATACTGCAGCGCATCAGGGATGTTCGCAGTTGCTCGCACAGACTGCTTCTATGCAGTCATGCGGAAGCGATGTGCATCCCTGGTCCGTAAGGTTCGGGCCAGCAACAACAGCATCCTAATGACGCTAGCTAGCAGGCTAGACTGTGTGTTTCTGAACCACTGCTGCAAGGTTTCAGCTGGACCTGTGACCTTGCGGTAGTGTTCTCAGGAACGGTAACAAAAATGTACATACTAACATAGTTTCTAAGCAATCTGTTACTAACACTATGAGTCTATGTTACTCGAATAAATAAATTTAAATAGTAAATATAATAACAACAACCCATAAAAAACGCCCGCCCTTCACCGCTGTTAATTATGCTGGAAAGACACCGCCACATTGAATGAAAATAGAAACGATTTATTTTATTTTATTAACCTATGTATAACACTGCTGGGAAAAGGTCTCGTACATGTTTTTTCAAACTAAAAAAATCCATATCGAATATAAATAACCAAATAATCATCGAATTCTGTTTCAAAATGCTCGATATACGGGTTAATATTGATGACATAAGTGTTCATTCATGCATATAACTTTATACTTAAGAAGAATAACCTTATTTATTTTACATTAAAACCTTTATTTTATGTAGATTACGATAGTGACACAATCATAACAATTGATTTGTATTTTTTTTTTTAAATCGCAGTAATTCATTCATTCAATTCATATATACCAGGCCCCTCAGAAAGTATTGCGAAAAAAAGTTTTTATATATGGGAGACTGGCCAGTTATAATGTTTTTCGAAAATATGATTATTTATAAGTAAAAATAAGTAAGTTCCAATTTCAAAATTTCCCTCCACATTTTTTGCGAGTTAATTCAAAGTATTGTGTCTCACTGAAATATGGATCTGCGCCGGGAACATTTTAGAGCTATGATTTTATACGATTTCAAGTGTCGCCTGAAACCGGATGAATCGTACGATAGACTTCAAATGGCATTCATGGATGAAGGCCCTTCCAAGGCAACCGTGTATCGTTGGTATAACGAATTCAAGCGCGGTCGACCAACTTTGGGGGATGACGAAAGAAGCGGTCGCCCTTTGACGGCTGTTACCGAAGAAAACGTGCTAGCAGTGAAAAATTTAATCCAAGACAATAGGCGAATTACATATCAGGAGATTCAACACATATTGAAGATTGGATCGGGAAGCGTTCACGAGATTCTACACAGCCATCTTCGCGTGAGGAGGATAGTATCACGCTGGGTGCCGCACAACCTCACCGATGCTCAGAAGCAGGCCCGGGTGGAATGGTGCCGTGATATGCTTAACAAATTTGAAGCAGGCTCGTCTCGGCGTGTTTACGACATCGTTACAGGTGATGAGTCCTGGATTTATCAATACGACCCAGAAACCAAGCGCCAGTCGACTGTTTGGGTGTTTCAAAATGAGCCAACGCCTACCAAAGTGAAGCGATCTAGAAGCGGGGGTAAGATTTTGATCGCTAGCTTTTTTAATTTGACTAGCCACTTGGTATCAATTCCCTTACGGGATCAAAGAAGCATTAATGCCGAATGGTATACTACCAAATGTTTGCCAGAAGTTTTCTCTGTTATAAGCAACAAGCGACTAAACACAGGGCTCCGCGGGCTACTGCTCCACCACGACAATGCACCTGCGCACACCGCACTCAAAACGAGGGACTTCCTGGACAGCACGCCAGTCAAACTCCTGGGTCACCCTCCTTACAGCCCTGATCTAGCACCGTGTGACTTCTTTTTATTCCAAAAAATAAAAAATCAGCTCAAAGGGATACAATTTTCGTCGCCGGAAGATGCGCTGGCTGCGTTCGAGCAGGCTGTAAACGAGGTGTCTGCGGCGGACTGGAAAAAGTGTTTTGAAAACTGGTTTAGGCGCATGAATCTTTGTATAGAGGCTGGTGGAAAGTACTTTGAAAAGATTTGATAAAAATATATGTACGTATAGAACAATTTTTTTTAGTTTCGCAAAACTTTCTGAGTGTCCCACGTACATAACGTACTCACATACGGGTCGATTATAGAGCTTTAGTTTTTGAAGTCGGTTAGAAACATTGAGGAAAAAGGGTTATCCTTTTTTATAGGCCTTTTACGTGAACATATATAAGGTCCTACATTATTAATCCGAAATATTTGAAGTGGTGAATCTACTTATCATAACAAACAACATTTACTATGGGACCAACCCTGAAATCGCGAAAAAAAAACAAGTGGTCCCTACGTAGGGACCGTTATTATACAGATACCGATATTGAAAGGGATTATACTAGAGCTCATTTGCAACAAAAATGATCCCGTGTACCAGGGGGCGCCAGTAATTTGTTTTCGAGTTATAGCAGTTTTAAGATTATACTGAACTATATTTACGGGACTTGTCGCGCACAATAAAATCAAAACATAACAAACATTTTGACTTACCTCGACGTTAGTTTTAAGATTTATTTGATATTTTCCGATTTCGTATGGAAATATGATTTATCCTACTCTGGGCACTCGATTGACAATTTTCTGAAAGTTGATGAATGAGCAATTACTATCATATAAAATTCATAGCCAACATTTTCATAACCTCGAAAATAATGGTCATAAATCACAAATTATAAAATAATATCATCTAAGTACCCTTTACATTACAGAGAATTACTCGAAAAAAATGTGTGACATTTTGCGTAAAAATTACGGAAATGACAACCTCATTTTATAAGCTATCCAAAATGGTACATATGTGGTCAAGTTTCGCAAAGGCTTGGAAAAAAAATGTTGTAATAGCGTTATTGGGAGCACTTTGCTTGAAGTCATTTAATAAATGTATGTCTTGTTCGAGGCGAATTTGGTTATTCTGTTGCGTAACATAACATAACATAACATCACGCCTGTATTTCCCCGAAGGGGTAGGCAGAGGTGTACAGTACACCCACATTTCGCCAGTTATGTTGAAAGTCCCATGTAATAGGGGGCGAGCCTATTGCCACTAACCGGGCACAAATCCAGACTCCGGGCTGCTACTGAGAATTTCCTAAGAAACACCCAATAACACTTTGCCCGATCCGAGAATCGAACCCAGGACCTCACGCTCAGCAGTCGCGCTTGCGATCACTAGACCAACGAGGCTTAATTTAGGTTATATGAATCTCTGCGGCATGTTTTCGTCAATCAGAGATGTAGTCCATATAAAACCAATAAGTGGGATCGGAAGACAGGAGTTCCTGCTTAGAGATGAAAGCACTAGGATTGCAACAGTCTCGTGGCCTGATCAGGATTAGGTGGCTGGTAGTCCAGGCTACCACTACCACTACCATCACCACCACATCCACCACAGGTGGTGGTTACCTACCACTTTAAAGACTAACGGTCTGAATCGATGTTAGGGGTTTACGTCAAGCTACTTCTGAGAGAACAGCTGCAACTTCAAACAAAACTTAATATGCCAATAATACCTTTCCAGGTTTTCTTCGTGCTACGAAAGAAATTCAACCAAATATCCTTCCTGCATATCTATCACCACACAGGAATGGTTATGTTAATATGGGGTGCAGTCACTTACTTGCCAGGTAAATATAGATTTTGTACAAAATATTACTCGAACAATTATTTTCAAAAGATGGTTTATAGTCTCTCCACTCAAATAGTGGCAGCACAACCAAATGGCATGCAAGAACAGTGGTAGAACAAAATATTTTGGCAGGTTTATATTTATTAATAAACATAACATAACATAACATCACGCCTGTATGTCCCCGAAGGGATAGGCAGAGGTATATAGTACACCCACATTTCGCCAGTTATGTTATAGTCCCATGTAATAGGGGGCGAGCCTATTGCCATTGACCGGGCACAAATCCAGACTCCGGGCTGCTACTGGGAATTTCCTAATGAAAAAACCCAATAACACTTTGCCCGACCCGGGAATCGAACCCAGGACCCCACGCTCAGCAGTCGCGCTTGCAACCACTAGACCAACGAATAATATTTTTATTTTATTAATAAAAATATTATTAATATGGCTAACTGCATAAAATTAAACGCTATTCTAAAGAAATTTGTTAGTGATAAATCGTTAACAAATAACTAAGTGTTCATCGTCACTCGTAAATCAAATAATTCCCTCGAAGTCATTACCCGTGTTCATAATAAAATAATACAAACTGACAATATTTCTTGAGGATGCACATCTGTGGTGGCATCATTTGTTTATGAGAGGGCTTTCTTTGTTTTTTTAAATTAATTATTGGTTTATTTTACTGGTTTAGCATCCGCTTGTCACTTGGGGTTGACACTAAATAACAGCGCTTTGTTGTGGCTCAAGTTACAACACAGCATCATGCTAAGTGTCAACCTCTTAGCCGCAGCTACGACATGCAAATTTACTTTTTCAGATATTAAAACTATCACTATAACTCCTTAAATTATGTAAAAGTATTTTTTACGTACACCTACCGCATGTATTGTTTTGGCAATAAACCATTTTCCTTTCTTTTTCTTTGATGTCTGACTGCACGTGCCTCGTGGTTTTCAAAGGGCGCCACTATTTTAGCGGATGTACTATACCATTCAAAGATTCAAATTCTCTAATCTGTTGTTGTGTTTGTCATGAAATAAGATACAATACAATAGTAACAAAAACAACATCAATCTACCACAGAACACCTAAGTGTGCACTTAAGTGTGTAATACTCATATTAGTACAGAATATCTAATAGTACGGTCGACCGCACGTCGGCGGTAACACTTTGACATTAGCAGCATCTTTATTTCGTAAGCAGTAAGAGCCGTTTTCGAATTGAAGTCATGTACCATATACCACTGTCATGCAGTCGACTGTACTAACGTACAGAACAGCCACTCACCGCCCCCCGCCAATTCAAGAGATGCCTCACCCGGACCCCGCACCCGCCCACAGTCTGCCGGAAATTGGACTGCAAGATTGCTATGGATGTCAATCGCCAGTCGCTATACAAGCACGCCATCTCTGAAAAGCGCTAGGAACCCAGTCGGTATTACGAGCGGCGAGCTTCCCTAAGTTACAGGTGTGTGTGCGTTCGTATACAGACGTAATCTGGTGTATGTAGGTGGTGCTAGCATTTATATTGTATTGAGTGGCCGTGGTGTGGTATTAGCACCATCCTTACTCTGTGGTATTAGATAGAATACACTTTATTGTACACCATGAAAATTTTAGTAAACAACAACGTATAAATTATGGGCACATGGGCGGTTTTGGGTGGTATTAGATTCTACTAAGACTTTATTGCCCTACAGTCACACTTGTGGGGCTTCGGCGATGATTCGTGTTATCGCGATAAGTATGGCCAATATATTCGTCAGAAATTGCATCATCGTCATTTCAGCCAAAAGACGTCCACTGCTGGACAAAGGCCTCCCCATCGCCACAACGACCGGTCCAGAAATTGCAGGTGTCGTAGAAAAACCAGAAAAATCGGATCTTTGCGAAAAACCTGGGACGATCGCAAAGGACCGGATAATTAGAATCTAAGAAATATTTTCGATATAATTCGAGCTATTTTCAGGATCACTGCAAAAATTTAGCATATCTTAGGTAAGTCGCGAATGAATTCTCATCGAATGAACACTGATTATGAACATTATGCACTGACGGATGCGCTGATTGGCTATGTTCCTTCGTCTTTTGTTGTTGTCTGAATACATTGCTTCATTGTTTGGTTGACCACGTACGCACCTTTTTCGTGATAAGATTTAACATTAAAAAACTCCATTGAAATAAATACCTATTGCCTTGTGAACGGTGCACGTACAGGAGTAAAATTATAGGTATTTGTATAACTAGTAGGCTCGCGTGTCTGCACTTTCATCGCGACCTACATTTAAAACTGCAGTGACACATGGCGGAGCATAGATGCTACATTTTATGTTAAATATTTTATTAGTGTTCAATTAGACGTGGTTTCGGTCGGACAACTAGCATTTTCATTTAGACTCATACCCGTTGGGCACTCACTGACAATTCTGACATTCTGACAATCTGTATTGCATTGCATTGACTATCCTATTAATGTTTGGTTTCACCCAACACCTTGTAACATCTTTAGTTTACTATGTCCGTACCACAGAAATAGATAGAATGGTACAACCATTCTATCTATTTCACTTGCGATACAATACAATTTTACTTGCGATTTATGTGTGGCTACTTTTCGAACAAACAATGCCTCCCATATTGACGTCATTAATTTAAAAAAAAATAACTTTAAAATAAATAAATAAAATAAATAATTGAGACATTTTTACACAGCACCGTCTAGTCCCAAACTAATCAGAGCTTGTACTATGGGTACTAGACAATGGATAAATACTTATGTACTTGTGTGTTCAAGTTTTCAATCGTCCTAAACAGACTGGGATTTTTGCAATGATCCTGATAATAGCTCGTATCATTACGAAAATCTTTCTTACATTCCAATTATCCGATCTTTTGCAATTATCCTAGGATTTTCGCAAAGATTCGATTTGTCCGATTACCCTACGACACGTACATTTAGGGACTTTACTCATGGCGCGACGCGACGCAGAATTGCATCGATTGCCGATATCGGTCAGATATCGCAACAACATGTGTTCGAAGAAAATGTTTTTTTTATTTTTATTCTTAACGGGCTTGCGTTTGACCGCCACCTCACCTGATGTTAAGCGATGGTGCGGTCGACGATGGTACACGCTTGCCCAGCAAAAAAAAATGCAAATGTATTCAAAATCGCAAATGTCTTCAGACAAGATCGCATGGATTGACGATATCGCTCACAGATCTGCTCGATATCGAATTGCATGTACAGTCAACCAATCGGAATCATGACCCACTAAGCCGATAATTCGTATGAAATTGTCAAAACATCATTTTCTTCTTATTACCTTCATGCTGCACTTAGGACATTTTGAATATTAAGAAAACTGCTTTAATACGGGTTAGAAGTCTATGCAATTTTGAGCTTTATGATGAATGCAATAGAATAATGATTGGATAAAAAATTACGTTTTTGATAGAACTGGAATTATGTTTTGAATTTCGAATTAACTGTCGTTCCGCATAATTTAACTTCGAAATTCGACCTAATTATATTAGAATGTTTGTAGAAAATTAAGCTTATGGTGGGTCATGATACCGTTTGGTCGAGTGTACGTTGTAATGACCTGCGATCCTATTTCTAATAAATGTACGGAGCGTGCCAGCGCTGGCACTTGTTTCGACTTGTATTGATGAGCCACTTCTGTTGTAGACTAGTAATCTGTCGGAAATATTTTAGGTATCAATTAGAACGTACGTACAACTCGAGTCGACAATCCATGCGATATCGCTCACATCGCGTGGCGTCATGAGTAAAGTCCCTTATTGTATTCAGGATGTCGCGATAACACAAACATTAGCCAAACTCCTTTATGTGTACCCGTAATCAATGTAGTAACTGGTAGAAGATCGATGAGAGTGGCCGAAGATCGATCTCAGTGGCATAACATAACAACAACATAAAATCACGCCTGTATTTCCCCGAAGAGGAAGGCAGAGGTGTATAGTACACCCACATTTCGCCAGTTATGTTATAGTCCCATGTAATAGGGGGCGAGCCTATTACCATTGACCGGGCACAAATCCAGACTCCGGGCTGCTACTGAGAATTTCCTAATGAAAAAACCCAATAACACTTTGCCTGACCCGGGAATCGAACCCAGGACCCCACGCTTAGCAGTTGCGCTTGCAACCACTAGACCAAAGAGGCAGTCAGTGGCATGCCATTGGAAAAGCCTATCTCCAGCAGTCAAGTGGACTGGTGCTGATGATGAATGGTGGTAATGATGTTCATATTAATATTAAATAAAAACCGGCCAAGTGCGAGTCGGACTCACGCAGTAAAGGTTCCGTATCACCCATCGACCTGGTACCCTATAGAAACTGATTTAATTTACGAGAGTTCATCAAAAGACGTCAACGCTCCGTGCGCGAAATATGAATTTTTGCATCTATTTCTTACGCAGGTACCACCACATGTGTCTATATTTTCCCTACTTTTAGTATTTGTTGCTAAACTAATGGACTATACGTAGACCAAATTTAACCCTGGTATGTATTACCGTTTTGAAGATAGAACAGGAACTAAAACGTTGAAAAAACTGAATGTTTTTCGAGGTTTCTTGTATGGTTTTCCCCCTTTGGTTTTTTGTTTTTATTATTATTTTTAGTATTTGTCGTGATAGTAACCATAGTAACACATATTCTGTGAAAATTTCAACTAGTTCTATTACCGTTACAAACATACAGCCCTGTGACAGATAGACGGATGGACGGACGGACAGCGTAGTAAGAGAAATAGGGTCCCGTTTGGCACCCTTTGGGTACGAAACCCCAAAAAGTATGTCTACAACTTCTTTCCCGGGGGAAAGAAAATTTTAAATCCTAAAAAATTACAAGAGAAGAAAAATAAATTAATGGACACTAGTTTCTTCTTCTTCTTGCGTGTCAATGGTTCACACTTTTTTCATATAATATTTGGCAACTTCTATGGCGGTGCTTGTGGCTTCGTTTAGATCAGCACTAGCTGTTAATGTCAAATTGTTCCACCCTTTATTGATATTTCCAAAGAAAATCTTTTTTGACCCCTTATTAAAACCAGTAAAAACCTATGTTATTTAATTTATCTATCAAAATAGCAAAAATCTATCTGAAACAAAAAAATATTGTATTTGCTTTCTTGTAGCCACGGATACCGTGATCAGCGTAAAATATTAATTTGTTTCTTTGTTGGAAACGGATCACGGTATCAGTGGATACAACGCTCAGAGATCCGTGGCTAATTCAGTCTGATCCCGGGATCCGTGGATACAAACCCATCATGAAAGTCAATCAGAGTCATCTAGCGATTTTTTATGAAACTAATGCCCTTCACGAATATTAATAGTAAATAGACGATTAAATTTAAGGGGTCAAAGGTCAATCAAATGGATGACGCGGGTGATTGACCTTAGTTGGTTCGTATAACCTGACGTTATGAATGTTTTAGACGTTTCTGTGTACAAAATCATAATAGAATACGTTTCTAAAAACTGTTATAGTTTCAATTTTGTTTTACTGATGTACCTAATAAGTCACTCATGTCTAGTTTTTTTCAATTTCATCTACCGAAATATTTATTACTAAAATTATTTATGTATTTCATCAAAAATGGGACATCAATAATATTAAAAAAGCTTTTGCCCTTTGTTTTAAATGGGTCTAAATTTACAAGTTGGTAAAATGAGACTCCTCAACATTGTTGTGAAAAAATGATTATTTATTCTTATCAGGAATGGGCTTTTTTATAGTACAGGATGGCGAAACGAGCTAAAGGCCCACCTGGTGTTAAGCGGTTACTTTTGCCCATAACAACTTCAATACCACCTAGGCTGTTGCCTAAATGGTACCGCAAGTCGGTTCACCAAACTGAGAGATGAAGATGGAAAGTCTCATGTGATTGTAATTTCACCGGCACCCGGACCCTTCAGACCGAAACACAGCACTGCATCACTATTTGGCGAAGAAGTAGTACGGTGGTAGTACTTCCCCGGACGAGCTCTTTCACAAAGGAGCTCTAGTACTACTATGCCTTTAACTTAGCCTTCCAATTATTTTTATTATTGTTAACGCATTTACGCATGTGAAGCGAAATCTAAATATAAAAATTGTGGTATGAAAAAATTGCTATGGAGCAGGATTCAAACCTGCAACTCCTGGCTCAGTACGCCAGTACTTTAGCCACTAAGCTACCGTGAACACTTGCTCGTGGTATCGAATTTAACTTCCACTTCCTACGTCATTGGGTGATGTCAGCCACATCTTATTAAGAAACAATGTTCCTTAACCGACTCGACAAACTTTGCAGGTAATTAATTACAACTCTATCGTAAAATCATAGATAAAAAACAAGTATTATTTAATTTGTAACTTTTTTGCCCAGCAGTGGACGTCTTTCGGCTGAAATGATGATGATGATTTAATTTTAGAAAATACATATTCAATAAAAAAGTTGTATTTTGAAAAGGGAGTAAGTAAATAATGAGATGACGACTGATAGAGGAAAATGGCAGATGACGTATTGTGCTGACCCCTAGTAATCAAGGACCTGTGGGGCAATTGTGTAATGCTTTTGCACTAAACTTTGACATTAGCTTTCATTTTGAAATTAAAGCTACATTCGAAACGGATAGTCAAACAAAACACACGGAGCAATGAACATTAAAATCCAGATGATTGCGATCGCGAATGAGTTACGCAATTCGGCAGCTGGGCAGGAAGACGATGATGATATAAAAAAGTAATATTTTAATTTTCAGGTGGCCACGGTACTTTGATTGGTGTTATCAACTCATTTGTTCATGTCGTGATGTACACCTACTACCTGCTATCAGTAGCAATACCGAAAATCAAAGACGTGCTTGCGATAAAGAAACTTGTAACACAGTTGCAAATAGTAAGTATAATAGTTTTACAATGCTCTTTTGCATAAATAATTGTTAAAGCTAAAGAGAATAAAACTTTTTAACAAAAAATTGAACCGACGAAAACATAAACTGAAAAGCGAAAAATAACTAATTATGAGTCGGCGCCAAACGAACTTTTAACAAGCAAAGTCCGTGTAAGTTGCAAGTGGCCGAGCGGAGAACGCATTTTTGGAAAGTAATTGTTTATCGTTGAAAATTTCACGTTGTATTTGATGTGACGTTGTTTTTATTATTTATTTAAAGTAATTTAATGATCTTCGTAGATTGGTTGTTTGGCGCCGACTCATAATTAGTTATTTTTCGCTTTTCAGTTTATGTTTTCGTCGGTTCAATTTTTTGTTAAAAAGTTTTATTTTTCATTTTTTTGTGGTTAAAATCTAACTCCAGGTCTCCATTATGTCGTAGTGTCTAGAACTATATTTATGTGTGTCAAGTTTCAACAGAATCGGTTAACAGGTAAGAATTCAGTGGGTGAACAAACACTCATCCCCTGTTTTACTACCCTTAAGGGTGATCCATTAAAAAAAGAATCATCAAAATCGAACCACTCTGTAAAAAGTGATGCGTGGTCATACATAAAAAAAATATATATATATATACATATATACGCGTCGAATTGAGAACCTCCTCCTTTTTTTCGTTGGTTAAAAAAAAAGATATTGTGCAAATAATTAAGCATAGACACTAAAAACTTTTATAATCTTTAAAAAAAAAATCTGTGGAGCCCTCAAAATTCATAAAACTTACACGATAAACAACCAGAGGTGCAACTGAAAGATAGATAATACTCTTTAAATTGCTGTTAACAATCTTACAAATCACTTTTCAATCGAGTTTCGCGACAACTCACCATAACTCATCATGCTTTACAAAAAAGCAAACATAATTTATCATTTGATCAAATTTAATGCACACATAAACGTAACTAGGCCATTATTGTCCAACTGCTGAGCGCAAGCTTCTTCTCTAGCTAAAACCTTAGTTCACCACGCTGGCCTAGTGCGGGTTGGCGGACTACACACACCATCGAGAACTTTATTGAGCACTCCCTGGTGTACAAGTTTCCTCACGATGTTTTTCTTCACCGTTAACTGAAGCTAGTGAAACAAACGCTCTCGACTGTTTTCTTTCTGGTTTATAACCGTGGAGCAATGATTTCTTACAGCAAAATAAATATCAATTTTTTCATGTCCCTATGTTTTCGTTTTTGTTGATAAATTATTTCTAGAAGCCCTAAAAAATACCCTAAATTGCCTATTTAGATCGCTGTCTACAGAGGCCTAATGTATAAATTTTGCAACAGTTAATGAAAAAGGAAAAACATTGCGACAATACATATTATTTTTATTCAGTTTATGAAATATCTTTAATATGGTCCAGTTTCGAAGGAGAAAATAGTCAAGAAACAAACCTTGAATTATGACTTTTTTTACCTATGTTAGTCGCAATTATTTGAGGCCAAGTGCTCGCAAAGCGACATCGATAGTTTCTTCAAATACTTAATTTTAAAAAGTCTCTCTGCATGCATTTCCTCTCAAATTCTGATCCGCACACGAATTCCAAAAGTCAGAATACACTATTTGCTACAAAAACAAATCTCATTCTTGAATTCAATTTTTCAGCTGCAATTCTTCTGGTGTGTGGTCCACATGGCTGTCATAGTCTTCAAGAGTGATTGTGAATACCCTCGGTGGACCAGCGCAGTCTTTTTACCACAAAACCTGTTCATGCTGGTACTCTTCATCGATTTCTACATTAAAACTTACATTAAGAAACCTAGGCAACTTTTGAGAGCACAAGTTAATAAAACTAAAGTTAGCAACCCGAATAACGGTAAGGAAAATAAGAATGTCTACAAGAATAGTATCCCTAACGAGAAAATTGAAAATGATGTAAATAAATTTGGTCATGGAAAAGAAATAAATGATTTTAAAGATTATCTTAAAAACGATTTAAGTAAGCTTGTCAATGGTCATAGTAACGATGTTTCCAATTCCAACATTAATAATGGTTTTAATGATAATGTTAACATTTTTGAGAATGGCAAAGAGAAATCTAGTTGCTCGGCAGGTAAATGCAAAATCAATTGTCACAAACATTATAAAAATGAATAATTTAGGTTAAGTTTATTGTATTAAGTAGGTATTAAATAGAAAGGTAAGTGATTTAAGTATAATACATTTAGTATGTAAAATAAAACGATTGTTTGTTTTTTACCTATTTTACTACCATAAAACAGTAATATATTTTTCATGACATATTTCAAATCGCAAATCTTTAAGATTTAGGAAATCAAAATCTCCATTATTTGTATTGCATGAACTACAGAGACTGGCTCAACTTGTGATTTTTAGTAGAAATAGCCTTTTATCATCATTTCATCATTTCAGCCGAAAGACGTCCACAGCTGGACATAGGCCTCCCCCAAGCAGTTTAGGGGGATATACCCTAATCGCCACGCTTGGGAGGCCGGTTGGCGATCGCAGTTGGTTGGTTAAATACTCAGAGAACGCTGCAGCCCATCCTCTGGTGAATCCCTTAGTCACCTTTTACGACACCCATGAGAAGTTATAGTATATATGATTATAGTTATATATGTAGGTATGTATAATATGTATATTTTATTATATGTATAATGTACACAGGTATTTATCTATTTTTATTATATGTAATTATATGTCCGTAGTACGAAACATATTTTACTACTTTACTGGTGCATCTACCTTATTCTTTGTCTCTGCATTACCCTAAGGTTGTCTGGTAGAGGACGCCTATGGCGTTAAGACCGCCTTTGTACCCTGTTGTGCATAAAGAATTAAATAAATATAGGGTGGTACCACCACCACCAACATTGATTGTATTTACGTCCGGCACCACACGTAGTTCCGTGAGCTTAGCAATAGCCTTATAAAGGCTATTGCTAAGGCACACATTTGTTATTATTTTATTTATAATCGTTTAGCGGGCTTAAAAATGCCATGAATATAAGCGTTAAAAGAAGATAGTGTCCAATACTATGTAAAACTAATGAGACTATTGATCAATTGAAACATTTCAATTCATCACATTTCAATCACATAATCAATACATTTCAATTTCATGTACAATTTGTTTGAATTTAAAACGGGCTATCCAAAGTGCTTTGATAAGGCCGCTTAAGATACCATTAAACACAAAGTGTATCGTATAAATAAGTTAAAGTTATAATAATATACTAAAGTATGTCATGATTATTACGTTTACATTTTAGTATGACATCAAAAAAGAAACAATCTTTTTGAAAAATGATACATATAAAAACCACAGATTTGACATCTAGCCCCGGTAGAACATAGCTCTGCTTAGTTTGGGACTAGATGGTGCTGTGTAAAAATAATTAAGTAAGTAAGTAAATTATTTATTCACCAGAAACTTAGCCTATAGGTACATCAAAATCTTATTATTAGGTATAGTTAGGTAATTATGGCTATTTACAATCAGGTAAGATCCCTGCCCTACAAACTAGGAAAACCTGGATCTTGTAGGTCAGTGTTCTTTATTGGTTGACCACTTTACAAAATAAAATAAAATATAATATGTGTAACAATTTTGAATATAACATTATACAATTTGTTTTAGTAGTAAAAATGCATGAATAATTGAGTTTGTGTGGGTGTGGGGGAAAAAAAATGTCCCAAAAATATTTATTTATTTATTTTATCGTGCGGTACCTGCATGCCTTTCCGCGGCAGCACGCGGCGTCTGCGTTGCGCATACGTTTATTGAACGTCTACGCTGGAAAAACGCTAGTGTAAAGGGAACTAAAGTGTATGAGCTAATTTGCAACAAAAATGATCCTGTGAAGGATTGCCAGACATTTAATATTGTTTTCGAGTTATAGCAGTTTTTAAAAGATTTCTTTATATGTTATGATTTTGAATCGAAAAACGTCGTGTGTCAATAAATTGTGACAAATCTTCCCTCCTCTGGGCACTTGATTGATACTTTCTGTGGATTACCACGAGTTAATTTATGAAAGCTTACGTAGGATCGTCGGTTCACCTGGCGGGGGGCGCCCTACGCTGCGTTTGCCGATTCGCGGTCTCCACTCAAGGACTCGTCTGCTCCAGCGGTCATCGGTCCTTTGACAGACATGGTCAGCCCACTGCCACTTCAGCTTACTGATCCTACAAGCTATGTCGGTCACTCCAGTTCTTCTCCAACTTGAAGAACGTTGCTGGGGGGACTGGATGCGGAAGGCAGAGGACCGACTGTTGTGGCGCAACTTGGGAGAGGCGTATGTCCAGCAGTGGACTGCTATAGGCTGAGTTGATGAGGTAGGATCAGATTCAATATAGCATAATATTGAACTTTGCGTTAGAACTTTAAAATTAAAATCATTTTTTTTTATTGTTTAGCTTAATAACCAGCAATTAAAATATGATTATAACTAATTTCACACTCCAATGCTATGGCGTGCTGATATAACAATACAAATCCCACTTGCATAACGGGTATAGAAATGTCTGGTTTAAATCAATTACATAACAATATTTAAATTATGTGAGTCACGCGATATCATGAAATATGCAAGTGGGGTGTACGAGAGGGTGCGATGTTCGACTTCTCCGATTTCAAGTGAAAAGGGTATTTCCATAGAAATCTAAATAATCTAAGCTAATAGAAGTGGCAAAAGAGCATGAAAGTGTCGCCGCGTTCAGGTGTCTACGAGACACCTGAACGCCACCAGTGCTCGAACCGTTTGCTTGATTATCAGTGCTGTTTTGGACGCAGAGCCTTCAGTATAGTATAGTAGTCTTAAGTGTATTGAAAAATGTCGTATGATACGTGTGAGCATTGACTATTATACTCTCTGCTTTATTACGCTTTATTGCAATCCAGCCTCGAGTATAATTATTTGGCCACGGAATACTCTAATTTAATCTGAATTTTATTTTATTTTATTGAATTATTGAATTGAAATGTATTTATTTATTTGAGGAAAGAGGTAGGGTCTTGAACGCCCCTAAGCCACTGCGACCTAAAAGATCTATTGTGACGCCTCTTGCAGCATTACAGCACTTCCCCAAGCTGCAAGTCAATCATAAAGTCGACTATGACCTTGGGGGAGGAGGATTTGATCTCCTGCAGTGAGATGACGTGGCCTCCAAGATGCTGGCTTCTGATGTGGTGCACTGCATCACATTCGCATAGGATATGGATGGGCGTCTCATCCTTTTCGCGACAAAACCTGCAAACTGTGGTATCACTGAGGCCCATCCTGTGAAGGTGTTTGTTCAGCTTGCAGTGCCCAGTAAGGGTTCTTGTCAGGATTCTTATCTGATTTTTGTTCAACGAAAGCGCTTCTTTCGTAAACCTTTTTTTGAAGCCCACAAGTAGCGCTTTCGAGTGTTCTTGGCCTGGGGATTTTTCCCAAAGGCTAATACTTTGGTCAGTTCCCCAGTTTTTAAGGTAGGCTGTAGTGGTGCATTTAGGAATTCCACAGATTGGCTCCGGGCCCACATTGGGGCTTTCAGCACCAGCTCTAGCCAGTTCATCAGCGGCTTCGTTGCCCCTAATGCCACAGTGTCCAGGTACCCATCCTAGTGCCACTGAGTTTGCCGCTCCTAGTGAGTTTAATAGCTGGACACACTCCTTTACAAGTTTGGAGTCAATTTCCTCTGAATTTAAGGCTTTTAAAGCAGCCTGGCTGTCAGAGAAGATGAAGATTCGCCTATTAATATAGGTCCTCTGCAGACTTAAACGGACACATCCAATAATGGCAAATAATTCCGCTTGAAACACAGTGGTGTGCTGGCCTAGGTTGGCGAATTTTTTTACCTTTGGCCGCCCACCGTGGAATCCGGCTCCTGCTAGACCCTCTTTTTTTGATCCGTCGGTGAACCAAACAACATCAGTGGACTGAGGCTGGCCTGGCGTGTCGTCCTTCCACTCAGTCCTCTGAGGTATGAATACCCTAAACAGCCTATCAAAGCTGTATTCTTTTAACATTGCATCAGTGGGCATGGCAATGATGTCTTTCTTCATAAGGTTCTCTTGCAGTGCCCTCATGGCAGTCGACTTCCATTTTGTCCTTCCCGCTATTCTGGCCCTTATCATTGCTGCCCTAGCGTCCATTTGCACCTGCACATGCAAAGGAACGAGATTAAGCAGAGCCTCAAGTGCAGCGGTCGGAGTCGATGCAATTGCTCCTGTTGTTATGAGACACGCGAGTCTCTGGAGGCTTGAGAGAGCATCCCTGCAGGTAGTCTGATGGGTTTTTCCATGCCATACGACACAGCCATAGGTTATCATGGGCCTTGCTATAGCAGTGTACAGCCACAGCGTTGCCCATGGTCTAAGGCCCCATTTCGAGTTGACCAGTCGGCAGGAAGTTCCCAAAGCAATTTTTGCTTTCCTTGTCACATGTTTAATGTGTGCATTCCACGTGAGTTTTTTGTCTAGGATAATGCCTAGATATTTGACCTCATCCGAAAAGTTGACCGTTTTACCGAAGAGGGTTGGTGGTTTTAAGCCATCCAACTTCCTTTTCTTTGTAAAAGGTACAATGACAGTTTTGTCTGCATTCACCGAAAGTTGGGAGTCTTTGCACCATCTTTCGATTATTCTACAGGCCGTTTGCATCAGATCGGAGATGACTGATTGGCATTTGCCAACGGTAATCACTACCAGATCGTCCGCGTAACCTTGCGTGTAATAGCCAGCCCTATTGAGCTCGCTCAGTAAGCTGTCAACAACTAAAGACCATTCTAGGGGAGACAGGACGCCCCCTTGTGGGCAACCCCTGTTTAGTCTCATCCTTATGGTTGTGTCTAAGAGAGATGTTGACGCTACTCTGTTACGCAACATTGCTTCGATCCAGTAGATGGTCGTTCGGTCAATGTTGCGTTGCTCCATACTTTTTAGTATGACATTTGTTGAGGTGTTGTCAAATGCCCCCTCTATATCTAAGAAGGCGCACAGAGCAATTTCTTTGTCCTCAACAGCTTTTTCTATGTTATCCACTAAGTCCATCAATGCGGACTCAGTGGACTTGCCTTTCTGATAGGCATGTTGTCTCACGTGCAGGGGTTTGTCTACTAAGTAGGTAGCCCTGATGTGCTGGTTGAGTACCTTCTCCATGGTTTTGAGCATGAAGGAGGTAAGACTAATTGGTCTATAGGACTTGGGCATCGATTTGTCCCTGTCTCCCCCTTTGGGGATAAAGGTGACGGACACCCTAGTCCACGCTGTGGGTATGTAGCCCCAGGCGAAGCTGGTTCGAAAAACCTTCAACAGCGTTGGTAAGATAATATCCAACCCCTTTTGTAGTAAGGCAGGGAAGATATTATCCTCCCCTCCGGTCTTAAAGGGCTTGAAGCTGTTAATGGCCCATTCGATCCGATCGGGTCTAAATATAAGAGAAGCCATCCTCCAGTCTTCTATCCTTGGTCTGTTGCTCCGAGGGTTTTGATTGGTATGGCTTCCGTTACCATTTATTGGCACAGAGTCCGGAAAGTGCACTTTAGCTAAAAGCTTCAGTGTTTCCTCTGCGGATCTCGTGTAGGTCCCATCCGGGTATTTTAATAGCCCTAAATGGGATTGAGGAGACTTTGAGATTATTTTGTGGATCCTTGCTGCCTGTGAGGTACTCTTAATATATTCACAGAACTCGCGCCAGGACTTTCTCTTGGCCTTCCTCAATTCTCTGTTGAACGCGGTAAGCGCCTTCCTATAGTCATCCCAGGTGTCGTCCCTCATGGCCTTGTTAAACAGGATTCGGGCGTTTCTCCTGAGTCGCTCTAGGTTCTTATTCCACCATGGAACATCTCTCATGGTAGCGGAGGTTTTTAGCGGACAGTTCTGGAAGAAAGCAGATTTAATGCCACCCTCAAGGTCCCCTACTGTAGCCTCCAGCTGTTCAATAGATTTAACGCATCTATTGACCGATAGCAAATTCGATTTGAGACATTCTCTGTAGCCTGTCCAATTCGTTGCTTTTCGGTTTCTGTAAGAATTAGTCTCTCTCACCGCGGAGAGAGTTAGGTTAAACCTGATGTGTCTGTGATCAGACATGGACGCCTCCTCAGAAACGTGCCAGTTTTTTACACGGTGTTGTAAAGGGCCCGTGCAGAAAGTAATGTCTAGCACCTCCTGGCGAGTGCTGGTTACAAAGGTCGGGGAATTGCCCCTATTAAGAACGAGAAGGTTGTTAGACAATAAGTAATCAAACAGTAACTCACCCCTAATGTTGGTGTCAGTGCTTCCCCAGCTTGTGTGGTGGGTGTTACTATCACATCCCACTAGTAGTTGGGACTTCTGCTCCTGACAGTAGGTTACCATGTTGTCCAGTTGTATGGTAGGGTTTGCTTCATCCCCTGGAAGGTATGCCGAGCAGGCGATTGGCCTACTTCCGTTTCCTGGCAGTTCCACATACGCAGCAACTATGTCATCCGTACATATGGAGGGAATCGGCAAAAATCTCACACTTTTCTTAAAAAGTATGCAAGCTCTGGGTCTGCTGCCGTCGGTATAATACAAAACTGTGCCCACGGAGCCGAGCCCCATAACCGTGTTTCCATTGATCCACGGTTCTTGAACCAAAGCCATATCAAGTTTATCCTCCACGAAACTTTTGCAAAGCGCAGCAGTCGCTGCCTTGGCATGTTTCAGGTTTACTTGTATGACTTTGAACATAATTGTTGTATAGGATTGGGTTTAGGACTAGGTTACGAAAAGGAGAGGGAAAGGGATAAAACAAGTGAAAAAATATAAGTTAGTGTGGGTTAGGTTAGGGTTGTTAGGTAGAGGGCACGCCGCAATAGCGGCGGTAAGGCCCGTCATGGAGGAGTGGCTGGAGAGGGGCCATGGTGCCCACACCTACCGGCTGACGCAGATACTCTCGGGGCACGGTTGCTTCGGGAAGTATCTGTGTCGCATAGGCCGGGAGCCGACGCCCGAGTGTCATCACTGCGGAAGCTGCCCAGAGGACACGGCGCAGCACACACTGGCGGAGTGCCCAGCTTGGGCCGCGCAGCGCCGTGACCTCATTACTGCAGTAGGCGGCAGCGATCTCTCGCTTCCGGCCGTGGTTCTGTCTATGGTCAGGAGCGAGAGCGCTTGGGAAGGCGTCGTCTCCTTCTGCGAGGATGTAATGCTCGCTAAGGAGGCGGCGGAGAGGGTTCGAGAGGCGATTACCTCTCTTCCCATCCGCAGGAGACGACCTGGGCGTCGTAGGAGGGCGTATGCCGACCTCCAGCCACCCTAGGTGTGGGCCTGCGGGCGGCGGACTCAGGGTGGCCCGCCGCCCGACCAGTCAAGGCCCGTGACGGTGGAGCGTCGTGTTCCACGCGCGCCAGTCTAGAGGAGGGTGCGGCCGTTGTGGTTGCCGCACGGGGAGAAGGGGCTCGCCTGGCAATGGCGAGCCGGGACCTGCCGGGGATGGTTGGGCGAATACGGAAGTATTTCTCACGCCCCCGGCCAAGGTCGGTAGAGGAACACCGTGGTGGTTTTTAGTCGGTAAGAGTCCGACACTGGCTCCGCCTTCCCCGGGCGGAGTGCGTCCATGAGGATTTTCCCCACGAAAAAAAAAAAAAAAAAAAAAAAAGGGTTGTTAGGTAGGACGGTTTATTAGGGGATTTCGTGCAGCTTTCTTGCTGGTGTGCTCCCGGGCTAACGAGGGTGCTTGCAATGCCCCCCTGGTCGCCCTGGATTTTGCTCCACGACCCCTTTTTGCTCCTCTGGTGGTAATTGATGGCCCACCTGAAGGCCTATTGCTGAGCCTGATGGTGGAGCCACCAGGTCCAGAAGACCCACTAGGACCAGGATTTGGCATGATCGGCCAGTTCCTGGATGCCAGTGACGTCGAAGATGATTTTGCAGCACCAGTCGCATCCCTGGGAGATTCAGCAGGTGCTGCAGTGGACGTTGAGGCCACGGGTTCAGCTTCTGGAATTTCCATAGCAGTAACCACGGACTGGGCAGCAGCCCGCCCAGGTGCGGTATCGCCAGGTCCCTCCTCCACCTTACCCGTTTCGCTTGCTTGCGACTTAGGCTTCACCCGGAGCTGGACTTTGTGGAAGCTGATAAACAGACAGCAGGAGCTATCCATCAGCGGTCCCAGTGAGGATTCGTCGAAGGAGAAGGTTACTGTCTGACCCTTTTCCTCGACTTTCCTTTGGACCACTTTCCAGGTGGTGAAGTCTATGCCCTGATTTTGAGCTTTTAGGCGCGGTATAATTCTTTCCTGGGCTATTATGGCCCCAGGTATCCGCGCATATCCAATCCTGGGTTTAGGTAAGGCCTTTTCGTCGAGGACAGATAGGCTAGCACCCTCCCAGGGTCGGAGTGTAGGAACGTGCGTGATGAGCCATAACTTAGATGCCTCATCCGCACAGGTAAGCAAGAACCCTCCGGCTCTTGTTGAACAGCCAAGGAATCTAGGGCCTTGACCATCCACCTCCTCATCAACGAGCTGTAGGATTTTTTCCTTTAGCTCCTCGATGCGTGTCTCGGACATAGGTCCAGAGGCGTCAATAACTCCCATACGGACAGCACCCGCCACCTCCCGAAAAGTCAGCTTAGGAATAGGCTCGTTAAGCCTTGGTACCTTCGCCGGCTTCTCGACAGTCGAAGAAGTGCCATCAAGCCTGGGTCTTTTTTCCGCCCTGAGCCTCTTCTCTTCCTCAAGGCTGGCCAAGAATTCAGGGAACTCCTTTAGGTGGGTTTCGGAGAGGGATCTAGCCTCCTTGAAGCTTTTCCCTCTCTTCATCCACCAAGTGATTCGCCTCTTGGCCGCACCACTGAGTTTTTTGTGTGACCTCTTTCCTCCACTTTGAGCATTGGAAACGCCCTTGGTGTTGGGGAGGTCAAGCTTTGTGCTAAGGCCACTCGGCCCAGCACTAGGCTCGGAAACAACAGGAGAGGATGGGAGATTATGCCCGTCCTCCTGCAGTAAAGTACGCTCCTCAAAGATATCTTCGAGGAACGTAGCCGAGGAGGGGCTGTTATGCCCTTCCTCGGAAAGAGGGGAGCTAGTAACGGCTAGCTCTGGTTTATTTTTACTATAAGGGTCCATATGATTCCCACGAGTAGCTAGGGAAACTTTGTCGATCCCCGCAGAGCCCCGCATGCGGAGACAAGGCAAATTAATCCTCGAGGCTGCCTGGTATCGAGGATCCTCCGTTAGCGACTGAGCTGCTCCTCAGCCATTCATCCTTCAGCACGGGTCGGATGACACCTTGGATTGAGAATTTTTGGAGTCGAGGTTTACTCCTCCAGGAGAGAAGGGAATGGAGATGTGAAGGGATTGGAATAATTTAACAGTCAACTGCACATCGACGGCCACGGGACCAGCACGAGCAGAATCTGTCTTGCATGTAGCTTAGATACATACAAGCCAGTACCGCCCGCGACGGTCCCATAACCATCGATATGCCGTTGACTGTACGTGGACGGAACACGGGATCTTAGGTGTGGATAGGTAACCTACACCTTGGATTGGGGTGGAGGCTACCCTTCCCTTGTCCGGGGTTCGCTTACGAACAGTCCCCGTCCCATGCAGCCGTAGCTGCATGAGACGGGGCGGGCTATCCGCAACCTGCCCACCCGCTCGGTAGCGTGGGAAGAGAGCTTCCACTGTGGCAAGCCTTACAAGTCTGATCTAGACAAAGCAAGACTTGACACAGTCCGAGCTTGAAATTGAAATTAACAATTGAAATGTAATTTTAAACTCTTAACTATTAACAAATAAAATTAGTAATATAATAAGAATAATAATAATTGTATAATTTATTAATAAAGTAATAATAATAATTCATTTAATTAATTCTAATTGTAATAATGTGATATGGGTGTATTGGGTGTATGTGTATGTCGTCGCCTTGCCTGAAATAAAGATTGAATGCTAGAAACATGGTGGGCGTAATTGCGTATTTATGTATTGGTAGCGGCAAACTGGCGGCACGCGTTCCGGTATCAAAAGACGTAAGTAGATGACATTTCTATCACAATTTATTAAGATTTCTATGGGTATTCTGATCTGGGCTGTATGAGTATTTAATGGCAATGTAAAAAGTTGTGTTTCGTGTCAACCGTGCGTTCAAGCGTTTTCTTTATTATTGGAATCAAGTGTAACCTATCTTATAAATAGAATCCATATTACATTACATTATTTTTATTATACATTTATTAATCAGTGATGCTAATAGGCACCTGGACTTATCCCAGTTGTGAATATCTTTTTATTGTGCCTTTGATCTTTTATCTTTTCTGTCTTTTGCTTGATACGGAAGCAAAGTGAAAACAGTTTTTCTTCCCACTCGTCCTAATTTTTTTTTCTGATTAATTTCATTGCGAATATCCAACACAGTTTTATCATTTTCAAATAATAGAACTGTACTGTTCTATCATTTTCAAATGATAGAACTGTATACCCGGACGCATCGAGCTTCATTGTCTCGGCGTTTATTTGGTTGGTTGCCATTGTAGATCCTGACTTACAGGAGTTGCATTGGTTGGGTAAGTCGTACGGAAGGATTGTCCCAAAAAAAGTTAATTTTGTGTGTGTGTGTGTGGGAAAGTTGTGATTGTGGATTATTGTTTAACAGTAGGACAGTTTTTTAAGCTTAAAGAAGATGTAGGGACACTTTTACTTATACAAGTTTCTCGTCAGTCTAAGATTGTTGCTGAAAATCAGCGCTACTGGCATTATGTCTGTCCGAAGCCACAGCAATATGTTGGGAAATGACCTGTATTGTTGAGCATAATATGCGTCGCACAAAGTTAACAGCATTTTTCTTTAGTATTTATTGTAATTTATTTTGTTTTTATTGTGTTGTGTAGGTACGGTCATTCTGGGTTATTATCCATCCATAGACAATACTAGACTAGACATGCCATTGTAATGTCATAGATAATGTATTATTTATTATGTGCAGTGTTGTCAACCTGATTATTTTATTTTGTTTATTATTTATATTTTAAAGTCGTTTCGTTATTTATAAGTTGTGTGCGTCAAATTGAGTGCAGAAATAAAATATGTTTCTTTCTTTTATTTTCTTTTAAAATAACTATACTCTGCTTCTGGTAATAAATCTTGAGGGATGCCTAAATCCCAGTATCAGAACTGAGACCAGTCTGACATCAAGCACACAGATGTGGAAACCCAAGAAAACCATGGTAAGGAATCACAGTATCCGAGTAAGGGACTTAAGTGCATCCTTAAATGAAATATAATTTTAATAACAGACAAAGTTAAACTGTATTTATACAAAACTCTAATCAAACCATTCTATAATAATTTCTTGAGAAATCTTCATCTATTATATCTGGTGACCCTGTATACTAATTGCTTTGTTAGACTGTACTATAGGTACTAAACAATAGATATAATACTCATATACATTTTTTTGTAAATACATACTTATAATGTATAAGCAACGCCCAGACCAACACAAACACTTATGTTCATCACACAAATATTTGTGTCCTGTGGGAATCGAACCCACAACATCGTGATCAGCAGTCCTACACTCGAACCACTCGACTACAGACGTCATCTTTGGTAAATGAATGAAAAAGCCCAAGAAACAAAACTACATGAAGAAGAAATCCAAGAAAAGTTGACTTCGCTACCATTTGTGATTAACAGTTAGAAAAGCAGAGACATGACATATGATTACAATATAAACCCGAACTGTATAGAGCCTAAAATCGCATAAGATGATAGTTATAAAGACTATGCTTCATTGTACATGTACACCATAATAATAGAGGAAAAACAACATGTAAAATACAAAATATTATTAACTCTATCTCTTGCAGTCGACTGTTAGACATACGCCACTCCAAAGTTGCGCCACAATACTCGGTACTCTGCCTTCCGCATACAGCGGAACCCGGTCCCCCCAGCTACGTTCACCAGGTCGTCGGTCCATCTAGCTAAAGAGCGCCCTAGGCTACTGCTCTGCGTCTGCTGCTAGTTTACCAGTAAAATTATTGTTCTAACTTTTATTCTTGATGTTTAACTCCAAATATTGTTATTTATTTATTTATTTATCATTTATTGCGTGAAATATGGTACAGAGGATAATAAATATTAAATGTATGTTCCAAATATTTGGCCGTTAAGTTTTTTCATACTTGACATTTTATTATTTGTCATTTTTATTTTTATTTTATTAATGTTCTGTAATAGAAAAAGCTAGTATAGGTTTCTTAAAAAATATAGTTGTTTGTAGGTACAGACCAGTAAGCCTCAAGACGCCGCATAAACAAAGTTTTGCATGCGAACACAGTCGTAAAATGATGGCGGGGGCCGGGGGGCGGACGGTGCGTTATGATTGGACGGCTCAAAAGTTCGGTGGTAGGATTGGTGCCGCCCGCTGATGGAGTGACGTTCCGATTGGCGGCGGGGCGTACAATATGCAGTGGTACTGCATATGCGTTGTGACACGACAGCTAATTCGAAATTCAAAACTCCAATTCCAATCCAATTATAAATCTATTGCATTGATAACAAAGCTCAAAATGGCACAGACCTCTGACCCGTTTTAATGCAGTTTCTGTAATATCCAAAATGTCCTAAGTGCAGCATAGAAGAAAACCTTACTGTTTTGACGATTTCAAACAAATTATCAGCTGAGTGGGTCATGATTCCGATTTGTTGACTGTACATAATTATTGTAAAACTGATCAGAAGCAATCTATCATAATATTATTAAGATTTGTGTCGTGGTAGTTACTACTCGTATATGAAGTTTCACATGTGCAAAGCCACGGACAATAAATTTCCATTAAAATTCATTTATTCAGCATTTGTATGCTGAGATACCTCGCAATTGTTTTTGATATTGTCAACAATATAAAAGAAAATAAAAGAAAACACATTATGTTCATTGGTTTTATAATTTCTGTATTGAGTAAAGCAACGGTCAAGGTAGAATTAATTATTTTTTAATTCAATCCCTGGATTTAGGAATAAGTGAAGTCATCGAGTCAGCCATCTTGGATAAGAAAGTCGCCAACCGATTTGTGTTATGTCGAGAAGATGAGCAACCGTATCCTCCAGCGCAGTCATACAGTCACATGAAGCGATGTTGTCCTGCTCAACCTGCTCTTCAGTGGAACGTCATGTCGCGAGGTTTTAGCTACATTCTCCCATGGCTATTTTTACCAAAAAAAAAAATGATGAAATCAGCGTTTCGGGGAAATACTATTTTCACCCCCTAAGTATTAATTAATAGTGGCTTTGGTGGAAATCGCTTGACTAGATTGTAATCTAAGCTGACATGTTTTGTTCTTTCAAAAAACATTTCTTGTATTCTAATAAAAACTACGTCAATATAATATAATAAATAAATATCTTTGGGACATTTTTACACAGCACCATCTAGTCCCAAACTAAGCAGAGCTTGTGCTATGGGTACTGGACAATGGATTTAATAATTATATACTTTTTTTTTTGTAAATTCTTACTTATAATACATAAGTAACACCCAGACCAACACAAACACTATGTTCATCACACAAATATTTGTGTCCTGTGGGAATCGAACCCACGACCTCGTGATCGGCAGTCCGATACTCGAACCACTAGACCACAGATGTCGTCAAATATCAACGCAAAAGATTATTTTATGTATGATGATTATATTAAGTATTAACGAATATTTTGTGTATTAAATTATTATGTGCCTATAACTACGAAGATATTGTGAATTTTATAAAAAATTGTAAGCATAGTTTTTCACAGTAAAAAGTTCATCGAAATTGGATAATATTTACGCGTAGTAAACTGTTGGCGCTTTTTGAGTGGACAAGAAGGTGGTAACTTTAGTCTTAAATGTCTTTAAATCACGGTATGCATCTTACGATGATAACGGTATATCAGAAAATGAATGCCATGAAAGAATTATCCTCAGACTAAAAAAGTAGTTTTACATTATGGCACTTGTAATCACCAACCAAAATTCTTTCGTGCGTCCGAGCCATAGAAATTTAAATAATATAAGGTATAGAAGTGGCGTGTGAAAGTGTCGCCGCGTACAGGTGTCTCGTAGAACACCATGCGCGAACCGTTTTCTTGATCATGCAGAGTCACTAAAATTGTATTTTGCAGCATAATTATCTAACAACGGATTTATTTTTAAGTTAAATGTATTTTGCATTGGATGATAGAAACATGGCGGGCTTAATTGCGTATTTATGCGTTGGTAGCGGCAAACCCACGACACGCGTTCCGGTATTAAAAGACATAGATTTCTATTACCTTATGATTAAGATTTCTACGGTCCGAGCTCTTAGTCGAACGTCTGCGCGGGTCTTTTTTAACTAGTGTTCATATCGGTTATTAATAAACCTGCGTACCTGCTTATTCCAATGCGATTACTTCATGTGGCGACAAGTAAAATTTATACCATTCATCATCATCATCATTTCAGCTGAAAGACGTCCACTACTGGACATAGGCCTTGATATACCATAATCGGCACGCTTGGCAGGCGGGTTGGCGATCGCAGTTTGTTGGTTAAATACTCAGAGAACGCTGCTGCCCATCCTCTGGTGAATCCCTTATTCGCCTTTTACGACACCCATGAGAAGAGATAAGGGTGGTGCAATTCTTTATGTCCGACACCACACAGAATACCATTATACGGAAGGTAACCACCACCAACATTATTAAGGTTGTCTGGAAGATATCGCTTTTAGCGATAAGACCGCCCATGTACCCATAAATTATACGTTGTTCCTGTTTACTACTATTTTCATGGTGCACAATAAAGTATATTCTATCTATCTATCTATCTATACCACAATTATTGTTATACTATTGCTAACAACTACACAAAAATAAATATAGATTATGAAATAAATTCCCTCTGAATTCCATCTATGTAGTCTGCTAACACATGAAGTAACTTATTGTTCTACACTCGCAAATATATTTAATTAGCCCAGGTAACAATGAAAGTGCAAGTGAAGTAGGACGACACAATCTTAGGGACTACTGGTAACTACTTATGTCTGTTACATCGCGTGCTATGCGCTTATTTTATGTGTCGAGTCGGTCGATACGCCGCAGTGCTGTGTAAAGCGCCGACCTAAACGCACGGGCAGAGTTTAACTTCGGTTTAGTTTAACGAAAGTTCGTGCCAACCGCTGTTGCGTTCGAAATTCGAGGGTGAGTTCCTTTTTGAATTTACAAATCTTGATTTATTTTTATTTTTGTTGTTATAATGTGAAAAACGGCCAGTATTTTTTTTTAAAGATTGAATAGGATTTCTGTGGTAGGAAAATTAGGGAAATGCGATTACAGGTGTATGACTAATTTAATAATATCTTGACTAAGAAATAAAGATTATGACCTACGTATCTAGATAAAATTTCGATCGATGTAATGCTGTATTATCCGCATCAACGATCATAGATACAATTTTTTGTTCCAATAAATACTTCGGAAGAGTTTATTGAAAACAATGTTGACTGGCTCTAAATTCTGAAAGCAATGTACTAGTTTTGTGCTTGTACATATTAAAGATTGAAGGAAAAGCTTCTTTAGAAATATTTTATGACATACTGAAAGATATTTATTTATGTTCCGCACTGAAAATAATATTCAAGCTTTTATTTTATCTTCTTTTCAGCAGTTTATTTCAGATATTATAATACTTTATTTTTAATATTAACTAAATAGAATACTATAATCACTACGTAAAAATGTACTTCCTTTTTTATTTACATTGCATTTAATGTAATTGAATACCTCTATATATTTAGCATATTTACAGCTAAGTATAATTACCTATCTTAATAACTTCTTAGGTTTTCGCGATCACTACACATTATAATAAAACAAAGTTTAACCGGATTAAATCGCGTATATTATTTAAATTGGTTTCCCTGACGTTTCGAAAGCTTTGCAGCATTTCGTGGTCGCAGGTAGACTAAGATGACAAGCGTCGTTACAAATATTTCTAAAAAATTATTTTAATCTACCGTACAATACTATTAATTAAAATCGTTTCGATGCACGCAGTAATCAAACAGCACGCAACACTGTAAAAGATAATGATATTGTGAGTGATTACTGCGTGCATCGAAACGATTTTAATTAATAATATTGTACGGTAGATTAAAAATATTTGTAACGACGCTTGTCATCTTAGTCTACCTGCGACCACGAAATGCTGCAAAGCTTTCGAAACGTCAGGGAAACCAATTTAAATAATATACCCGATTTAATCCGGTTAAACTTTGTTTTATTATAATACCTATCTTAAGCATACACACTACAATTATATAAAATTTAATTATTTTTTTCATACCGAAAAGGCACATGGTCTTTTTAAGTTAATCGTACATTATTAGACCTCCAATTAAAAAATGATTACTAACTAAATATTTTATTCATTTTCCAAAAAAAAAATACATTGATGTAACAACAACAGTAACAAATATCTATATTTGATTAATAGAAAAATTAATAAATGAATTACCTCTTTTTAGTAACGGCGGACATTGATTTATGTTCAGTGCTTTTTGCATTAATTGAAAATCAACATGGCTTTCAGCTATATAGGCACCTATATAGGCACCTATATGCAACGTTACATTTTGCTGCGTGCTGTTTGGGACTTGATTAAGTCCCAAACAGCAGATCACGCCTGTATTTCCCCGAAGGGGTAGGCAGAGGTGTATAGTACACCCATATTTCGCCAGTTATGTTATAGTCCCATGTAATAGGGGTTGAGCCTATTGCCATTAGCCGGACACAAATCCATACTCCAGGCTGGTACTGAGAATTTCCTAATGAAAAAACCCAATAACACTTTGGCTGACCCGGGATTTGAACCCAGGACTTGCGACCACACATTCCATTTTTTAAGTACCTAATATTGAGCTTTGACAGTATGGTCTCTTAGTATGGAGGATGTCTTAGTTGAGTATCCCATCAACGGGGCTAAGGCTGCCGGCGGCTACAAAACAATAGAAAATTTATTTGGGTCTTATTAGCCGTTCTTTGAAGATTAATAAAAATATAGCGATAATGTAAAACGATGATAAAAAGAGGACGTTTACAAGCTGACTAACTAATTGCAACGTGTTAGACAAATTACTGCCTCGTTGGTCTAGTGGTTGCAAGCGCGACTGCTGAGCGTGGGGTCCTGGGTTCGATTCCCGGGTCGGGCTAAGTGTTATTAGGTTTTTTCAGTAGGAAATTCTCAGTAGCAGCCCGGAGTCTGGATATGTGCCCGGTTAATGGCCATAGGCTCGCCCCGTATTACATGGGACTATAACATAACTGGCGAAATGTGGGTGTACTATTACACCTCTGGAAAAAACTCTCTTTTTCCCTTCGGGGAAATACAGGCGTGATGTTATATTATGTTATGTTATATTTGACAAATTACTCAATAGTTCCGACACCCCGAAATGATTAAAGAAGATGATAATTTCTTAGGTTTTCGCGATCACTACACATTATAATAAAACAAGTTTAAACAGATTATGTCGCGTATATTATTTAAATTGGTTTTCCTGACGTTTCGAAAGCTTTGCAGCGTTCGTGGTCACAGGAAGACTAAGACGACAAGCGTCTTTACAGATATTTCTAAAAAAACATTTTAATCTACAGTACAATTTTTATTAATTAAAATCGTTTCGATGGACGCAGTAATCACTAACAATGTCATTAGCTTTTACAGTGTTGCGTGTTTTTTGGGACTTGATTAAAGAGAAGATGGTTGGCAGCTACCACCTGCTTGGAACCCAGTTACTACGGCTTTTTCCAAAGGAATTCTGTTTAGCAAAATAGTTCCCGCGCTCAGTATCACGTCGTATAGAACTTTTAGATTCGAAATTTTAAATTTTTATATTTGGTAAAAATTAACCTATATGAAAAAGTAGTGTAAACTATTTTAGTCTCGATTTTTAACAATGTAGTTTCAGGTTTTGAGTTATTTCAATAACACGTTGTATATTGAACTAAAACTATTTAAATTCTATTTCAATAACTATAGGTATCAAAACTTAATGAAAAGAGTTATTTGCCCTGTAGTGGGGCGCTATCGTTCGTCGATCAAAAGTTCCATCGTCCTATCGTTTATCGAGAAAACAATAAGTCGCACTAACGTTCGTCGAACAAAAGGCCAATTCTCTTAATTACAAACGTTCAAAATATAGTTCCAATGAAGAAAACATCGTGAGGAAGCCTGCACACCTGAGACTGCTCCATACAGTTCTTGATAATGTCTGTAGCCTGCCAACCTGCAGCAGGTAGGCCAGCGTGATGAACTTAAGCATAAGTCCTTCTCATTCAGAGAAGAGGCCCTTGCCTAGGTATGGAACTAAAATGACCTGGTTACGTAATTAAAAGACTGAGCAAAAATATATCAGCTAATTTGAGTTACGACTTCTTTGTTTCTATCTGACCTTTTCAAACCTGCCCTGAAACCTTATGTTACAATAGGATTATGCAGTATGATTAAGTGTGTCTGTTTGCTTTGCGTTACCAGAAGAGCTCTTCTTGTTAGTTCTGTTGGTCACATGGAATGGGAAACTGTTGGATTACTTGTTGAACGAGGGATTTATTGAAGGAGGATGTTCATTACCAATTTTTTTTACAAACTAGTAAAAAATTATACCTTTATTTTTTTAAATATTTTTCAAATAGATCTTATAAATTACTGTAGACCTTGCTTACAAATCGAAGTTGTATACAGTATATACATACATATTATCACGCCTGTTTCCCATTGGGGTAGGCAGAGACTATGAATTTCCACCTGCTACGATCCTGACACACCTCTTTCGCTTCATCTACGTCCATTAACCTCGTCATGCATGCTCGTCGGTTTAGAGAACTCTTAACCTGGATTTTTTTTAGAAAGTCTACGATTTGATCGCAATACGATACAGTATATATAATTATTTATTGGCATAAAGCTCACAGTACAAAAAAATATAATTTTGGTTACATAATTACAGCTAAAAACAATACATAGTGACTGTTTGCTTCGTTGAAGATGAAAACACCTGATGCCCGAACTAGGAATTAGCTTGTATCTCAGGCACCAGAGACTAAAAACCATTAAAACTTTTCTAACAATTAGAATTAAACACAAACAAAGACAATAACAGCCTGGCGCAACTCTTTAATGCCTACACTTATGTATGGTAGTAAAAGTTAGGTATGGCAGAAGAAACATGAAAGCAAAATAAATGCAGTAGAAATGAGAGCTTTGAGAAGTATGTCTGGTCTAACTTTGAGAGATAAAGTAAGGAATAACGTGATAAAGGAATGTTGTGGAGTGAAAGAAAGTGTAGTGACAAAGATTGAGAAAGGTATGTTAAGATGGTTTGGACATATAGAGAGGATGGACGATAGGAGATTGACGAAACAAGTATACGAAGCGAGTGTGGATGCAAGAGTTGGAATGGGACGATCTCGGCGACGTTCTCAAAAAATGCCAGGTTAAGAGTACTCTAAACCAACGAGCATGCATGACGAGGTTAATGGACGTAGATGAAGCGAAAGAGGTGTGTCAGGATCGTAGTAGGTGGAAATCCATAGTCTCTGCCTACCCCAATGGGAAACAGGCGTTATAATATGTATGTATGTATGTATGCAAATCCCTAAGAAAAATTGAGACTTGATAATGTATGAACAGTGAGGTGATGCATCTAGCACTGCAGTTTCTATCGGATGCTCTAATTTACACATTTTCCGCTTTTTATTTTGGGTAATCTGCGTTAATTTCACATCACGCAAATATTTACTCCACCATCAAATGTAATCTTTACGAATTACTACTAAATCACTCGTTTAGAAGATAGAGACATATTTATCCATATAGGTAAATATGAGATTTTCATTATCGAGACAGACATATTTTGAGCTTGACTGACCCACAGTTTTATGAAAAAAACATTATTTGTTTTTTTTTAGATATGTGTCAATCAAAGTTTTTGTTTTTGCTGCGATAGCTATGGTATCCTTTGGTGTAGTCGGCACATTTCCGAGTCAGGGCCTTCCGAGCTTCTGAGCTGTGGTTCTTTGTATGATGTTTAGTACCGGCCACAGAATCACAGCCCGGAAGCTCAGAAGGGAACCGGAACAACGCTTTATAGTGGGAGTCCGATATAAACTTGACCGTTTTTTTTACTTATTAGTTTTAAATTATTTATTTACAAATCATAAATACGTGAACTGATTCATATTCATTAGAATATGAAAAAAAAAAAATCCTGCATACCGCATATAAAAGGCGGATGGAATCTCGCTAAACAAAAAGTGAAGCATCCATAGTAAGACGGCTCGCTTAAAAGTACGGGCTGGCACGCACACATTGACACCCATAGTAAGACTAAAAGCCGCGATTACACAACAAATCTCGTGTGACGGCAGTCGCAAATAAAATAACAATATATATATATCAACTCAGCCTATCGCAGTCCACTGCTGGACATAGGCCTCTCCCAAGTTGCGCCACAACGCTCGGTCCTCTGCATTCCGCATCCAGTCCCCCCCAGCCACGTTCTTTAGGTCGTCGGTCCACCTGGCAGGGGGGTGCCCTACGCTGCGTTTGCCGATACGCGGTCTCCACTCAAGGACTCGTCTGCTCCAACGGCCATCGGTCTTTCGACAGACATGGCCAGCCCACTGCCACTTCAGCTTACTGATCCTACAAGCTATGTCAGTCACTCCGGTTCTTCTCCGGATAATCTCGTTACGGATTTTATCCTTCAAAGAAACTCCAAGCATAGCTCGCTCCATAGCTCACTGAGCGACTTTAAATTTGTGGACTAGCCCAACTGTCAGTGTCCACATACCAGGCCCCTCAGAAAGTATTGCGAAAAAAAGTTTTTATATATGGGAGACTGGCCAGTTATAATGTTTTTCGAAAATATGATTATTTATAAGTAAAAATAAGTAAGTTCCAATTTCAAAATTTCTCTCCACATTTTTTGCGAGTTAATTCAAAGTATTGTGTCTCACTGAAATACGTGGGACACTCAGAAAGTTTTGCGAAACTAAAAAAAATTGTTCTATCCGTACATATATTTTTATCAAATCTTTTCAAAGTACTTTCCACCAGCCTCTATACAAAGATTCATGCGCCTAAACCAGTTTTCAAAACACTTTTTCCAGTCCGCCGCAGACAACTCGTTTACAGCCTGCTCGAACGCAGCCAGCGCATCTTCCGGCGACGAAAATTGTATCCCTTTGAGCTGATTTTTTATTTTTGGGAATAAAAAGAAGTCACACGGTGCTAGATCAGGGCTATAAGGAGGGTGACCCAGGAGTTTGACTGGCGTGCTGTCCAGGAAGTCCCTCGTTTTGAGTGCGGTGTGCGCAGGTGCATTGTCGTGGTGGAGCAGTAGCCCGCGGAGCCCTGTGTTTGGTCGCTTGTTGCTTATAACAGAGAAAACTTCTGGCAAACATTTGGTAGTATACCATTCGGCATTAATGCTTCTTTGATCCCGTAAGGGAATTGATACCAAGTGGCCAGTCAAATTAAAAAAGCTAGCGATCAAAATCTTACCCCCGCTTCTAGATCGCTTCACTTTGGTAGGCGTTGGCTCATTTTGAAACACCCAAACAGTCGACTGGCGCTTGGTTTCTGGGTCGTATTGATAAATCCAGGACTCATCACCTGTAACGATGTCGTAAACACGCCGAGACGAGCCTGCTTCAAATTTGTTAAGCATATCACGGCACCATTCCACCCGGGCCTGCTTCTGAGCATCGGTGAGGTTGTGCGGCACCCAGCGTGATACTATCCTCCTCACGCGAAGATGGCTGTGTAGAATCTCGTGAACGCTTCCCGATCCAATCTTCAATATGTGTTGAATCTCCTGATATGTAATTCGCCTATTGTCTTGGATTAAATTTTTCACTGCTAGCACGTTTTCTTCGGTAACAGCCATCAAAGGGCGACCGCTTCTTTCGTCATCTCCCAAAGTTGGTCGACCGCGCTTGAATTCGTTATACCAACGATACACGGTTGCCTTGGAAGGGCCTTCATCCATGAATGCCATTTGAAGTCTATCGTACGATTCATCCGGTTTCAGGCGACACTTGAAATCGTATAAAATCATAGCTCTAAAATGTTCCCGGCGCAGATCCATATTTCAGTGAGACACAATACTTTGAATTAACTCGCAAAAAATGTGGAGGGAAATTTTGAAATTGGAACTTACTTATTTTTACTTATAAATAATCATATTTTCGAAAAACATTATAACTGGCCAGTCTCCCATATATAAAAACTTTTTTTCGCAATACTTTCTGAGGGGCCTGGTATGGATCTGCGCCGGGAACATTTTAGAGCTATGATTTTATACGATTTCAAGTGTCGCCTGAAACCGGATGAATCGTACGATAGACTTCAAATGGCATTCATGGATGAAAGCCCTTCCAAGGCAACCGTGTATCGTTGGTATAACGAATTCAAGCGCGGTCGACCAACTTTGGGGGATGACGAAAGAAGCGGTCGCCCTTTGACGGCTGTTACCGAAGAAAACGTGCTAGCAGTGAAAAATTTAATCCAAGATAATAGGCGAATTACATATCAGGAGATTCAACACATATTGAAGATTGGATCGGGAAGCGTTCACGAGATTCTACACAGCCATCTTCGCGTGAGGAGGATAGTATCACGCTGGGTGCCGCACAACCTCACCGATGCTCAGAAGCAGGCCCGGGTGGAATGGTGCCTTGATATGCTTAACAAATTTGAAGCAGGCTCGTCTCGGCGTGTTTACGACATCGTTACAGGTGATGAGTCCTGGATTTATCAATACGACCCAGAAACCAAGCGCCAGTCGACTGTTTGGGTGTTTCAAAATGAGCCAACGCCTACCAAAGTGAAGCGATCTAGAAGCGGGGGTAAGATTTTGATCGCTAGCTTTTTTAATTTGACTGGCCACTTGGTATCAATTCCCTTACGGGATCAAAGAAGCATTAATGCCGAATGGTATACTACCAAATGTTTGCCAGAAGTTTTCTCTGTTATAAGCAACAAGCGACCAAACACAGGGCTCCGCGGGCTACTGCTCCACCACGACAATGCACCTGCGCACACCGCACTCAAAACGA
The DNA here is from genome assembly GCA_949699075.1 of Asteroscopus sphinx. Lineage (NCBI taxonomy): Eukaryota > Metazoa > Arthropoda > Insecta > Lepidoptera > Noctuidae > Asteroscopus > Asteroscopus sphinx. Next base: position 4,183,895 of record OX453006.1, read on the forward strand.
GGGACTTCCTGGACAGCACGCCAGTCAAACTCCTGGGTCACCCTCCTTACAGCCCTGATCTAGCACCGTGTGACTTCTTTTTATTCCCAAAAATAAAAAATCAGCTCAAAGGGATACAATTTTCGTCGCCGGAAGATGCGCTGGCTGCGTTCGAGCAGGCTGTAAACGAGGTGCCTGCGGCGGACTGGAAAAAGTGTTTTGAAAACTGGTTTAGGCGCATGAATCTTTGTATAGAGGCTGGTGGAAAGTACTTTGAAAAGATTTGATAAAAATATATGTACGTATAGAACAATTTTTTTTAGTTTCGCAAAACTGTCTGAGTCTCCCACGTATATATATGGTGTGTTAAAATTCTGTCGAAATTATATTGCGTTTAGGAAAAAATTAAGTGCTTCAATATTTTCTTAGCGAGATTCTGTCCGCCATTTTTATTCGTCCGAGATATATTAAAAATTAAAACCAATGCATTCTGCACGATCGATCGCCATTTTTAATTGTTATAAAAAGTATGAAGATGAAAATTTCGACAATGAACATCTTAAGTTACCAGCGGTGGGTGACCTATGACCTACAAATACCACCACAGCACTACCCCTTTCCTCGTACGGTAAACTGCGTATCAATGGTCAAGAACCAACATAAGCGTTACTAGCTTAATATGAAAGTTTCATACAAGTCAGGCTCAGCTTATACTGGTTATAAACCAACGATAATACAATTTTCCTTTATGAAGTAGGTTTATTTTCGAGGGGCTCGTAGCGATGCAACGACTGCGCGGATTGTACGATCTGCAAGGTTAAGCTGCACTTGCCGCGGTCAGTCTGTGGATGGGCGACCGTTTCGTTACACATCGAGACCCCTCCGTGCCTCGGAGAGCACGTTAAGCTGTCGGTCCCGGTTGTCATACGAATATCTATGGCAGTCGTTACGGGTAGTCAGAAGCCTGAAAGTCTGACAACTGGTCTAACCTCCGAATGTCAGTATTACCCAGTAACTGGGTTGCGGGGGTCTGATGGCAGTCGCTCCGTGTAAAATACTGATGTTCAGCTGCATCTGGCTAGACTGGAAGCCGACCCCAATATAATTGGGAAAAGGCTCTGAGGATGATGATGATGATGAAGTAGGTTTATGTACGGTAATGAGGTTCATTAACGTATACCTGTGTTTAATTAATGTTCTCTTGAGGTTAACCGTCTGCTTAAAAGAAACAACCCTTTAGTGACATTCTATTTCAAGGGATAATTATAATGTACCAACTGCCGCTTGTGACTTTGCTCGCGTACCATGTCAATAAAAGTAAACTATGTGACCAGACATTGTCAATATATAGACGTGCTGCAAACAACCATAGCCAAGAAAACCGTGCTTCTCCGTGTACAAACCAGCGCTCACGCACACACATGTACCTCAAACCGTACTTAGCGCTCTCAATACACATGTCGCGGTATCGTCCAGTAAGTATCGCGAAAACAAAAAACCTTCAGGTGCATGGTGTGTGCGTGAGCGCTGGTTTGTACACAGAGGAGCATGGTTTTGTTGGTTTCACTATAATTATTCGCAGCACATCGTCTATATTTTGTACTAAGTCTGTGACTGTGATAGTTTGTATTTTTTTGACAAGAAGCATCCTAATAAGGAAATAATTATGCAGGAAAATACAGCTCGGGTTCAAAAATAAAATTAAACAAAATTCAATTTTTTTTTTTTTGACGAAGCATTGAAAACATGCACGTAGTTTTCAAATCGTTAAGAGGAAATGCGGACAGATTAACTTTTGAAAATTGAAGAAGAAGAAACTAAGAATGAAGAAACTATCGCTGTCACTTTGCGAGCGCTCGCCCTCAAATAAGTGTGATAAGGACAACTGCAGCTCCAACTGAACAGCCTTAGTAAAAAAGTCATAATTCGAGGTTTGGCGCTCGACTATGTTCTCCTCCGAAACTGGACCAATCTAAAAGATATTTCAAAAACTGAATAAGAAGAATATGTATGAATATCGCCATTTTTTTCCTTTTTCATCAATAGTTGTCAAAATACATAAGACCTTTTTACATTACATTCTTGGAGTGCTAACGAGGTGCACTCCAACATAAATTAGGTGTTTTAGGTACCACGATATTTATTATTTTTAAGGCTGAATGCATAGAGTAGACATTACGAACAAAAAATATCGCGCAACTTGCTGGCCTCGGAGCACGCGCGGCGTGTGCGTGGCTAAGCGAGTGAGAGTGCAGGAGCTCTAAAACGTGCTACAAACATTTTGTTCGAGGTGTCTTCTCTAGTACGTAGTACATAATTATAACCTCAGTGGCTGAATGCACGTTTCATTATAAAAGTTTAAAATAAGAACAAAGACCGCGCGCGGTTGAATTGGCGCGATTTTTTTAATTAAACATTATCGAATTAATTTATATTGTTTCCTCGAAAATTGAAGAAAATTACTACATTAGTCTCGGCCAAAATTGCAAATATCGACCTCGTTTACTTAAAAAAGACTCGGCTTGCATCTTGTCCTTTTAAAATCTCTTTGGAAGTTCTCGGCCGCCTCGTCCTTCCAATAATACTCGGCCTTCCAATAACACTCGGCCTTCAATTGCTTTATTTCATGCCTTGACAGTAATATACTATTGTAAGTAGAAGTGACTAAATAAAGGCAATAATAAGAATAAAGCAGTGTTATAATCCCATTTGTTAATTAGGACTGTTTTCACATGCAATGTTTACTAACAATTATAAATAAATAAATAAACATTATTGAAACAAAAAACACATTTTACACTGTTCTTAATCTAATGTCACACTTCTTCATACAAATCAAAATGAACCCTAACGTCTAAACTAGGCCGAGCCTGTATCTTAGACTATCTTATCTTAGTTACTTCCCGGAACAAATAAAATCAGTTGTGTACTGTGTACAAATTTGTGCATAAGTAATCAATTTTGTTAACATGTATCCTAGGAGTTAGACTTACTGATCGCGTAAGAAACTCTATACTGCGTTCCAAAACACAAATTGCTGATGTAGGCCAAACAGCTGCCAAGCTTAAGTGGAACTGGGCTGGTCACATCTGCCGCATGCCAGAGGAGCTATGGGCGAAAACAACCACACAGTGGTTTCCAGACAGCAGCAAACGACAACGCGGCAGGCCCAGAAGGAGATGGCGGGATGAACTTGACTCCTATCTGAAGGATTGGCCCCAGTAGGCAAAAGACAGGGACAAGTGGAAAAAGGGAAAGGAGGCATTTGCCCTGCAGTGGGACACTACAGGCTGATAATAATAATGAATACTAGATGCTCAAAATACAAATAAAATCAGTTGTGTACTGTGTACATATTTGTGCATAAGTAATCAATTTTGTTAACATTAATGAATACTAGATGCTCAAAATACATCATCATTACAGCCGAAAGACGTCCACTACTGGACATAGGCCTCCCCCAATTATGGGGCTCAAAATACATACAGTTATATTATTATTGTTTTTATTTCTAAAAACATCGATTTTATCAAACACTACTGTTACTATGCCGTAATGGATATAGGAATTCACTATCTAAACTCTCGAAGAGCCCACAAATGACAATTTCCCCTAAGCCAACGGTATACTCGATCGTCGACTCGAGCCCTTAATCGCATGGACATTTGCATCGATTTATCGTTTATAGGATCTAAAAGAGATTTACCTAACTGCTATATAATGGCTAATGTGGACACTTTTTTTGCAAATTGATCGAATCTGATTATATATTTATGTAAAACATTATTGTATGCGTTTCAAATCTAAAAAAAAAGTATATTTCACTGTAATGTAATGATGGTAATGATTTCATAACTGCACTACATAATCAACTCAGCCTATCGCAGTCCACTGCTGGACATAGGCCTCTCCCATGTTGCGCCACAACACTTGGTCCTCTTCCTTCCGCATCCAGTATCCCCCAGCCACCTTCTTCAGGTCCTCGGTCACCTGGTAGGAGGGCGCCCTACACTGCGTTTGCCGATTCGCGATCTCCACTCAAGGACTCGTCAGCTCCAGCGGCCAGCCCACTGCAACTTCAGCTTACTGATTCTCTGCCTTCCGCATCCAGTCCGTCCAGCTACTTTCTTCAGAGCGGCTGTTAGACCTACTATGGGTGTGAATGTGTGCATGCCAGCCTGTACTTTCAAGCGAGCCGAATTACTATGAGCGCTTCACTTATTGTTTAGCGAAATTCCATCCGCCTTTTTTATTCATCCATGGTTATTGCCTCTACGTGTCTATGTTATCGCAATTTTTTTTATTTTTTACTTACATTTATTGGTTCTTAACTTTGCTAGTTTAACTTTTTTCTGATATACAACAGTTAATCCTCAGAGATCTCTCGTTGTAACTTATACTCCTGAATTTAATTAATCTAAAGAACCAAATTCTACCTGCCTTTATTATTTTAATCCAACAGCTTCATTCCTCCAAAAGTTATAAATATGTAATACAACACACAAACCCTAAAAGTCTATTGCTATACATGTGGCTCCCCCATAAACTGTTATATTTTACGATTCTAGGGGGAAAACGCCATGCTTACGTGAAGCGACTCTTGTTTCACATTCGAAGCCAGGTTTTCGCCGTATGGTAGGTGCCGTCCACTTACTTTTATTATTATTGCTTTTTGTGTGAATGCTTGAAATGTATAATACAACATTCATAGAATAAAAATCAATAGTGTTAGTATTGTCGCAGCAGCCCCGGTGCGTTGCCGTCGTCGGTCGCGCTTGTATGTCGCATCGGCCACAACCCTCGGAAGTCCACCTTATTTTAACAGTGTTTATATGATAATTTCTTAGGTTGAACCGGTTATAATCTGGTTAAATTTATTTTATTATAGAGTTTGTATGGCTTATTTATTTATTAAATTTATGCACACACAGGGTAATGATAATAAAATACATAGAAATGAATAGTACAAAGGCACTGCTTATTTCTTTATGACATTTCTTCTAGCAGACATGCGAGAGGAAAATTTGAAGCAAAGAGATGTAGACACAGTGTGTCAAGTAATGCTAATAAATATACCTGCATACATACTCACTCATAAACTAATATAATTATAGTTTAGTAATGTCGCGGCAGAAGCGTTGCATCGGCCACGCCACAACCCACGGAAGTCATCCTTATTTTAATAGTGTTTATATGGTTTAGTATTTTCGCGGCAGCAACGGTGCGTCGGTCGCGCATGTGTGTCGCATCGGCCGCGACCCACAGAAGTCCACCTTATTTTAAAGCCTCTGATACACATGCCTCTAACTTGCACGCTTGCATACCAGCTCCTTGCACGTGCCAGCTACTTTCATGTGTATACGTTTACTGGCACACAATACATAAAAACACACACACACATATTATATTAATACATGGGTTACTGTATAATGTAAGGAAGAGTCAGTGCATTGTATTTGAGGCAGGGACCAAATATCATCAGGATGTGCCACCTATACGACTAAACGGCGTTCCACTCGAGCGAGTGGAACCATTCAAATACCTTGGTCATTTGATCACCACTGACTTAAAGGACGATGCTGACATCGAAAGGGAACGGAGGACTCTGTCCGGGCGGGCGAATGTGGTGGCCCGTAGGTTTGCACGTTGTACTTCAGACGTAAAGGTGACGCTCTTTAGAGCATTCTGTGCATCCTTCTACAAGTGCAGCTTGTGGGAGAATTATTTGCAAGCATCGTATGGGGCTCTTCGAGACCAATATAATAACGCGTTCAGAAAATTGATGGGGCTGCCTTGACGTTGCAGTGCGTCAGGGATGTTTGCAGCGGCGCATGTAGACTGCTTCTACACTATAATGCGCAAGCGTGCAGCATCACTGGTGGCACGAGTCATGGCCAGCTCCAACAGGGTTTTGGACATGATAACTGACAGAGTGGATTGTCCATATATAATCCACTGCTGTCAGCTACATGTATCAAAATATATAACTGTATACTAACACTTAGGTTTAAGATAATAAAATTGTTACTAACCCTATATGAGTTCTTTTGCTCGAATTAAAGTTTTTTTATTCTATTCTAATAAAATAAAATATAATAAAACTATAGGTAGTCGTCTACGAGCATTCAACTTGAACCCCCTGGGGGATCCACAGACATTTACTATTCCCCCTTGAAGCCCCTGCGCAGGTGGTTCAAAAACACTTCTTATTTTTATTCTTGTTGGGACCCCTGCTGAGGTGGTTCAAAAACACTTCTTATTTTTATTCTTGTTGAAACCCCTGCTCTGGGGGTCCAAGAATACTTTATATTATTGTTCCACTTGAAGCTCCAGCTTAGGGGGTCTAAGAATACTTCAAAATGTATCCACTTTGACTTTCTTTCAAAACAAATAAGGCTGCTTTGTAAGTACAATCACATTTTAAGAAAATAACTTTAAACTTTTAAACGTAAATCTCTTATTTTGAAGTATTATAATCAGACAAAAACCAGCACTCGAAAGTTTGTCTTTCGACTGCTGGTGACTCGAATTGAAACCTTACTAAAAATACAACAATGACACATTACAGAGACGAAAAGTACGTTAGTTTTTTGTATGGTTTCACTCGTCTACCTAGTCAGCTCACGTTAATAACGTTCACAGGTTTCGCAAATTAAGCAATTGATGCGCCTGTTTCGTCTAACCCTACTATAAGGTATCCCCACTGGTAGGGATATTTGGAACTTTATTTATTTATTTATTTATTATATTATTTATTGTACATATACCTAATGAAACCAAAACCAGTAGTTTACAGTACATTATGTGAGTACAACTTTACAGAACTTTCTTCCACTTATCCCCACTGGTAGGGATAATCTTCTGTTCCATCTATCCCTACTCATGTATTTCCACTAGTAGGATAGTTGGAATGTTTCTCCACTTATCCCTAGCAGTGGGGACAGGTGGATCTGTTTTGTTCAATTATCTCTCCCGTCCACCCACTGGTAGGGATCGTTGGAATTTCATTTCATTTATCTCTATAAGTAGGGATTGGTGGAACTTGCTTCTTTTTTAGTTTTTAGTATGAAAAATCTAGGGATATCCCTTTGGATATGTTTATTCAATTCATTATGGAAATCCATAATACTATGTTACAGTGGCGTGGAGTCCGTATAAAACGATTCCCACCGGCTTTAGGAATTTCTTAAATACAAATCAACGACATTTTATGCAAATTTATTGTTCTAAAGTACAACAAAATAATGAAAAATTAAATTAAAAGTTGTTAAATTGTTTATTTTTATTTTACTAACGTGCGATCTTAGCTATTTTAGGATTTTTAGATACCTAAGCTTCCCTTCTGAAAATATTCACCCTTAGTCACTGCTATGTTATGTTTTCGGCGACACAGGTAACCCCGTTTTCAGGGTTCTGTGACCGAGCGGTTTCATTGATTTCCAAACTGACATGGGTGTGAAAGCAAACTTTCCGTATCAATAATTTATCATCGTGACCCAACGTGGTTCCAATGGTTTTGCTGAAATCAACATTATCAATGACCTCTCTAATAAAAAGGTTTTAGTACTGAAAATACTAAATACCAATGGAATGAACTTCTATTTCTGAGTGAGACTCAGTTCGTAGACAAACAATGCTTGTATACAGGGTGTCAGGGAAACGCTTCCGAAAACGAAGACAGGTGATATTGCTGGTGATTACTGATACGAAACCAGGAAAAAAAATGCGATTCTTTTTATAGATTTTTCCATATTTTTTTTTGCATTTTTCATTATGTATGAGTTTTATTTAACTGCCCAAAGCTGGTTATGTATGAAAAATATATATGAAAAGAATCGAATTTTTTTTTCGTGGTTTTGTATCTGAATCAGCAACGACCATACAGCCTAATAGACGCCTAATGTTGAATATAATGCGTACAATAAATTCTGCCACTAACTGAGGCGGGGTACTGCAATCCGATTGGCCGTACCAAGGCGGCTATTGGCTAATCAACTAACACGGCAGTTTTAACGGCTTATTTTAGTGGTCGAAACTGATTTGAAGATTTCAAGTGGCGAATAGAAGCGACCTACATTAGTGAAATTTCATAGATGTGTTACAGACATCGGTCACCTGTTATGCGGCGTCTATGGGGTATATGGTCGATGTGAATCAGTAATCACCAGCACCTATCTTCGTTTTCGGAAGCGTTCCCCTTACACCCAGTATAGTCTTAGCAAAATTGTGTTGGTACTTTGCTTGACTTTTTCTAGGATATGATGTAGGTAAATACTTGTCTCTACTTTTTATAGTCTAAATAGCCTATGCCCGCAGCTTCGTCCGTGTGAATGTGTTTTATCGCGCAACCCTCGGGAACTTATTATCTTCCCGAGATAAAATTTATGTTATGTTATTTATGATAGTTATGTTCTATCTGTATACCAAATTTTAACATCTTTAAGATTTTCATTCATTAAAATCCATACAGTAGTTTTCGCTTGAAAGAGTAACAAATATCTATACATATAAATATTTATAATATATATACATCCTCACAAACTTTCACGTTTACAATATTTGAAGAAACTTGATGATGATGAAAAAAAATTATGAACATTCTTAAGATCTGTTTTGCCTTTTTCCTTTTAAATAAAAGAAAAAAGTATAATGTTGTTTTATTCTGAATCGGTTCATCCGTTAGGGAGCTACGATGCCACAGACAGATACACACGTTAACTACATAACACCCCTTTGTTTGCGTCGGGGGTTAAAAAGTATGAGTGTACTATCAGAATAAAACATAACAAAATCGGTTCATCCGTTAGGGAGCTACGATGCCACAGACAGATACACACGTTAAATACATAACACCCCTCAACACCTAACAGAATTTCTGATAGTACACTCCCGACGCAAACAGAGGGGTGTTATGTATTTAACGTGAGTATCTGTCTGTGGCACCGTAGCTCCCTAACGGATGAACCGATTTTGATGTGTTTTTTTTTGTTTGAGAGGTGACTTCAGCGATAGTGTTCTTAGCTATGATTCAAGAAAACCTGTTTAGCCCTTTGAAGGTCATACAATACAATACAATACAAATACTCTTTATTGTACACAAAAGAAGATAGGAACATACAACGTGTATCAGAAATGCGTGATCATATTTGAAGAGCTTATTCAGGCCATAGAATAAAACAACTTTTAATAAGGGACCAACCCTGAAATCGCGAAAAAAATATCAGCTGATCCTTAGATTTTGTCGAGCGACATCGGTGATTTAGTAGGGAACAGTTGATATTTTTTTCGCGATTTCAGGGTTGGTCTCATAGTAAAATTTGTTCTGTGCTATGCCCTGAATGAGTTCTTAAAATATGACCACGCATTTCTGATACACGTTGTATATGACTTATATAGAACACATTTACAATGAGCGGTCATCACCTTTTTTCTAGTTGATGAAGGGATGTGAGTAAAGTCCACAGGTCTGATCGATTCTAAATTTGGTATCCTGTTACTTCAATTATATTGCAAGAACATGGTAACCATAACCTGATGCTGCAGCATCACCTGGAATCTGCAGGATACCCAATTCCTAACCAAATTACAGCAGATGTATCGTGTTTGGACTCGTTGCAATGGTTTCAATGAATAAATTATAGATAGATGGTGATCAAGGTCTGATGATGGAGCAGGAAAGAAAAATGAGGATAAATTATTTAGTAATTTTTATTAATTGTATTATTTTGTGTAATCCTATGGTTTTATATTAATGTGTGTATTATTAAATGAATAAATAAATTGGTGAGGGATTTTAAGTTACTTTCACTCGTTCAATCGATATTGTTGTGTTTCGGTCTGAAGGGTACGGGTGCCGGTCAAATTACAATCACATGAGACTTTCCATCTTCATGTCTCAGTTTGGCGAACCGACTTGCGATGCCATTTAGGTAACAGCCTAGGTGGTATTGAAGTTGTCATGGGCAAAGGTAACCGCTTAACATCAGGTGGGCCTTTAGCTCGTTTCACCATCCTATACTATAAAAAAAATGTAATTTTGGTATACGATGTAGTATCGGTTGTGGTGAATTAGTGTATGAATGTGTTTGTCTTGTCTTTTTAATTTACACTTGTTTTAAGACTGCTTTTACAGTTTTTATAATTATTGATATTGTATTTTCATCAAAACTGTAACGGATCATTAAACTCTCTGAATCTAATGGAAAACGTTTCAGCGAGTGAATTGACTCTTCACAATTTTGTAAATTGGCAGCAAAATGGGAGCTTTTAGTAGAAAATAGGAGCTTTTAGTAGAAAATTCCATTCTTATGTAAAAAGACTTTTCTTACCAAATCCACTTTGGGACTTGGTCAAAAATGTTAAAACTGTTCAACTTTCAAATTACTTGGAACCTTTTCCGTTTCTTTGACAGAGTTTCTGGCATAGTCAAATTGTTATACAAAGAGTAGAATTAAAATGTATCCAGTATAATTTTATCTTTAAAGAGGGTCCCAGATATTATAATAATCCGGTATTGTGGTTCATTTACATTACAAATCAGCTTAAAAGCGTCCACTCTGTAAATGAGCCTTTTCAGAGACTTCAATGAACGACCTTGGGACCTAATGCCGTAATAAACATTTGTTTTTTTTTATTCTCATTTCTGCTGATATGATAATTCTGTTAAAGACAATGTTTGTTATGATAATACACAATGCAATTATTTTAAAGATAATACACATTTACATTTACGCAATTTTAATACGTTAAAGAATGTATATTAACATATTTTATAAACATAAACTTGCGAAAAACATGGTATCTTGATGAAGATATTGCGATTTTATTTTCCAAAAGAAAACCTTATTTTTTATTACAAATCAGCTCGAAAGCGTCTACTCTGTAATAACGCCTTTTTCAAAAGCTTATAATATGAACGACCTTAGGAGCTAATGCCATAGTACCTTTTGTTGATGTTATGGGAAGTAATACCACCGTGCCTACTTCTCCGCCAAATAGTGATGCTTGCATTGCTGTGTTTCGGTCTGAAGGGTACGGGTGCCGGTGAAATTACAATCACATGAGACTTTCCATCTTCATGTCTCAGTTTGGCGAACTGACTTGCGGTACCATTTAGGCAATAGCCTAGGTGGTATTGAAGTTGTCATGGGCAAAGGTAACCGCTTAACATCAGGTGGGCCTTTAGCTCGTTTCGCCATCATATAATAAAAAATAAAAAAATGAAAAAAATTATGATTTATGTTGACTGCCATGCTCATTTCCGCTAATATAATAATTATGTTATAGCATTTGTTTTGGAAATACACAAAGTGCATCATTATGGCAATAGAAATGCACTGGCGAGAAATATGATATCTTGAAAAACGGATTTGGTATTTACAGGAAAATTCATACAAACCCAATTGAATGTTGAGATTTTTAACCCAATAGTTATATCAAAGTTTCTAATAATTTAACACACCATTCGAAGACAGGGTATGCAATTATCTAGATCTATAGGAAAAAAATGTCAGAAGTCCTGTAGTAGCTAATTGGGTTGATGATATCAAACCTGTCGCGACTAACATCTGCCCCCCTAGCCAAGTTGACAATCTACAATCGTCAACGCTAATAGAAAACAATCAAAATGTATGGGAATGACATCCTCAGTTCTTGAATGTCCAACCGACCACTGACCAAAAAAGAAGGAGGAGGTTCTCAATTCGACGCGTGTCTTTTATGTATGACCACGCATAACTTTTTACAGAGTGGTCCGATTTTGATGATTCTTTTTTTAATGGAGAGGGTATATCTCGAAGTTGGTCCCATTTTAATTTCAAAATCAAAATCCACCCTAAGGGTAGGTAGGGGATGAGTGCTTGTTCACCCACTGAATTCTCACCTGTTAATCGATTCTGTTGAAACTTGGCACACATAAATGTCGTTCTAGACACTACAACATTACGGAGACCTGGAGTTAGATTTTAGCCTCAAAAAAAATTAAAATTAAACTTTTTAATGATCTTCGTTGATTGTTTGTTTGGCGCCGACTCATAATTAGTTATTTACATTAGTTTAGTTAGAAAAAGACTAAGGCTGAGTTGCACTAAGTAACTATAACCATAACCAATGCCTAACCAGTGTCAAATCTCTGGTTAAGTAAAAAATACGTTGCACCATTTTGACAATGGTTAAAATGACGTCACAAATAACGATAACATTAACCGCCCAACTTCGGGCGGTTAAGGGATATAGTTACGGTTAAATGCAGTTTGTTGTGTGTCAACTGCTATGCAATTCTAACATATAATGTATTTTAATTTAAAAAATACTGTTTTTAGAGGAAAAAATCACATAACGATTTAATATAATGCATTTCATCCGCGATATTTGGACAAACTGAATTTGGAGTTATCACAATATCATCATCATAAAGCGATTCCATCCATTGAGTTCAACATCATGGATCTAAGCCAGTCATTATCATCTTTTGATCCTGGAGGGAGTCATGGGAGGTTGGCCTCCTTCCGTGCGTCTTATTTCCTGGCACTTTCTTGTGGCCTCCTTATTTTCCATCTGTTTTTTTTGCATATCAAAATATACTTGTGTTTCTCTACAAGGGGTTTGTAATTAAGGAACATCATTCTTATTAGGTACTAAAATTAACACTTCTCTCCCTGAAAACACGATAAACTAATTAATTAATTAATCTTAATAACATTGTGCCTTCCTATTCCTATTTGCAAGTTCACTCCTTGTTGTATATTATGTAGGTAGTAGGTACAAGGAATTTAAGTAAAATGAAATTAATTCACTACTTCTTAGACTACAGATGCATATAATCTGTAGTCTAAGAAGTACTTGTATTTTTAGTTTGTAATAGGAACCGAATAAATATAAAATAAAAAGTTGTAAATTATGAAAGGCAAATTCAATTTGTATAGAAGTTTTGGAGAAAATTGGTAATGGGGATTCCTACTGAATTCTCCATATTTTTTATTTTGTTTTCACTGGAGAGCTCGTTCGCCAAATATTTAAATATTTTTAGCAGTAAAGTTATTTTTAAATAAATACCACGCGTTTAATCTAGAGATGTGTAATTCAGGAGTAATTAATATACCCTCCTACTCCTTTGTTCTTTTTGGGCTTCGCTGCAATCAGGTAAAAAAGATTTACATCTATTACAATGAGCACTATTCAATCAGTACCACATGTTTCCCAAATGCACAAAAAAAACATCCAAAAACCAAAAAAACATCTCAAGAAACATCAAAATACATCTTAAGTCAATGAATCAAAGATCATTTTAGAGTAACTGAACCATGCAAAGATTTAGAGTGAGACGGGTATAGCACTATAAGATGAATCGGAAAGAGAGGGAGAAAGAGGGTTAGTTCACGCAACGGTACACCATTTCAAATTGTGTGATGCAACCTTTAACTTTAACTTTTACAGTTGACATGCCGGTGCAACCAAAAATAGTTAAATTCTGTGGTCATTGTTAATGTTACTGTTAAAATTAACTTTGACAGATACTATAACGTAGTGTTTGGTGCACGTCAGCCTAAAAGCTTAATTTTATTTTACGCTTTTCAGTTTCTGTTTTATTCGGTTCAATTTTTTGTTAAAAAGTTTTATCAAAATCTTGTTCTGGTAATAGGATCCTAATGAAATTGAGAGTGCTCATCAAATATTATAGGCATACACATAGCAATTTAGGTATTTTCATCAACAAATCAAGCATAATTTGGTGAATATCTTATAAAGATCTTCGGAGAAGGGAACTCTTCAATAGATGACAGCAAATCATCGGGGTTTGCAGCAATCGCTTGTCTTTCTATTGTAAACGCCACAAAAAAATAAAAATATAAAAACTTTAAAAAAATAAAAACCGACTTCTAAAAGAATAAAATAATTTATGTGAAACAGTTCAGGAAGTCAGTACTAATTTTTTCTTATACAAACCGAACCAAATGCACCGACTTCCTAAATTGTTTCAAACAAATTATTATATTCTTTTGTCCATTTTTACTTTTTTTTAAGTTTATTTTATTTTAAACCAGAAACACTGTACTCATCATTCTACATAACTTTTACTATCGCATCAACCCTGAAATCGTGAAAAAAATCAGCTGTTCTGCACATTTTGATCAAGATATCAGCTTGTGAACTTATTTTTTCAAAGTCGGTCTCATAGTAAAACTTGTGGAAAATGATGGGCAGAGACTACCCTTAGTCTTTAACATAAAAATAACATAACATCACGCCTGTATTTCCCCGAAGGGGTAGGCAGAGGTGTATAGTACGCCCACATTAGTCTTTGGTACATAAAAAATAACCCTGTACTAGCCTATGTATCCGTAGCTACACACAATGAAAAGACCGTCTCCACATAAGTAAAAGTAAACAATAGATTTGTGTCATCAGGTCATTTACTTCGACGCTTGATTCAATGTAGATTGGATTATGAAATGTTTATATAATTCAATTGTGGGTCCAGGTTACTGACACTGTTTAGAATTTAGAATCATCGCAGTTTCGTTATAATTTATGGTAATAGAGCATGAAACTGGACATGAACTGAAGGCCAATTCTCATAATTAATTATAAAAGTTTAAAATATAGTTCCAAACTACTCTCAATGCTTTAAATCTCAATCTTCTGACAGTAGATGTTTCATTGCCGTTTATTTGTGACATTAATGCCCTAAGTGCCAGACAGCAAAAAAACTAATACATAGGTATATATTCTAACAAAAACAATTTTCAATTTCTTGATAAATTGTTAATACAAGATGTTGATCTATAACCGTGCCATATTTCTAGAGCAAATGATAAATAATGTGCTTGGTTATCAAGTACTTTACCAATTATACGGTTATTTAATAACCAAATTTTCAGTTAGAAACATAGCGAGGTTTTGAGAATAAATCCTGAACGACTCTGAAAACAAGTCAACGGCGGCGGCATTGTCAAAGAGCAGAAAAATCTGCGCATTTTTGTGGTGGTCTCTCACGCATCGTTTTATAGAATTTGTTTGTTTACAAATAGGTATTTAAATAAAATTATTATTGTTTGGTATTGATTTTATATTAATTCGTGTTCAGTATCAGTGCTATAGTCACCTCCTTAAATATGGCATGAATACAGATCAAAATGTTGTTTGGTAGTTCTTTTACTGTCTTGTATTACCCAGTAACTGGGGTGCGGAGGTCTGATGGCAAACAATTCCTATAAAATACTAATGTTGCCTTGAAGGATGGGCCACGAGAACTGCTATGCTTGACGTTCGCATCTAGCGCGGCTCAATTTCAGGCCTATTACCTACTTTCTTTTTACACTGTCCTTCGGCGATGTTCGGGCAGACCAAGGGCATAACCAAAAATCGACCGTACAATGTGGTCGATAGACTCCCCAATCTATTACTCACTGGCTTCTTTTAGGGCGGCATCAGGTCGCTATAAATACACCTGCGTCCCGACTTGTTCTACTGCGGCGGAACGTCTTCCTTCCTAACTCGCTTCGCCGCTTCTTTCTGCGAGCTAACCTCCTCACAGAAGGAAGATTAGCTTCGTTCCCACAGAAATAGATAGAATGGTTGTAATCACAATTTTACTTGCGATTCATGCATGGCAACTTTCGAACAAGTTACGCCTTCCATATTGAAATCATTAATTTAAAAAAAATAACTTTAATCAAATGTACTTTACAGCTTTTGTTTCTGCAGTTAGAAACAGCACAATAAGGCATTTTTGCGGGTTTTTATTACAGTATTTACAGAAAAAAGTCATAAGGCGTGCTCAGAAAGGCTTTGAAATACACTGTACTATGGTGTCCCATCGGATTATGAGAGTGAGGGAATAGAGAGTGCACCTGTGTTTGCGCACACACTTGTGCACTATAATATGTCCCGCGCAGATGGCTAGTCTCTGTTGAGATTGGCCGCCGTGACCGAAATTCATTCATTCAGACATTATTATTATAATGACTATTTTTTTTTTAAATTTATTCATGACCGTGGATACATGTCCTTCAGTCGTAATCATTGAACATATTAAGATTGTACTTATATCCTAGTAAAGTGATGGAAACTTTACTAGGTTTCTGAAGGGATGATGAGATAATACGAAAGTCATGTTTTTCAACTTTGTACCCTTTATCCATACATGTACACGTTAACGAGCACTTAACATTTAATAATCCACCATTATTACACATTAACACTCGAAGAAAAACAAATTTTGGAAAATTTTAAAAAATCTACAACACGATCTTTACGAATTTTCCCGCCAACCACCTTATTATTTGACGACCTCTGTGGTGTAGTGGTTCGAGTTTCGGACTGCTGATCACGAGGTCGTGGGTTCGATTCCCACAGGACACAAATATTTGTGTGATGAACATGAATGTTTGTGTTGGTCTGGTTGTTTCTTATGTATTATAAGTATGTATTTACAAAAAAAAAGTATATAAGTATTATATCCATTGTCTAGTACACATAGCACAAGCTCTACTTAGTTTGGGACTAGATGGTGATGTGTTAAAATGTCCCAAAAATATTTATTTTTTATTATTATTTATTATTACTATGGTGCAGAGTGCTGCCACGCGCGCCCCGCCGCCTTTTCCATTCTATCTATTTCTGTGTACGAGCCTATGTCAATTGCATCTAGGTTCTGAAAGTCGATTCTTACAACATCGTATGCCCATTCGGCGACGATACATCACGTACGATTAAATATTTTAATATTATTGCCTACCAAAAACCATAATTACAAACCATCTTACCTATTCTTTAAAATAATACGATTTTCTTTCTAAAATTATAACGATAATTAATACAAAGTATGTGTGTAAAGTGTGGACATGGACGCTTACAAAGGAGACTGTCCACCGAGTGCGAGTGGCACAACGGGCCATGGAGCGTGCTATGCTCGGCATAAATCTTCTCGACCGAGTCCGAAACACCGAGATCCGTCGTCGGACGAAAGTCTATGACGTCGGTGATAGGGCAATTAAGCTAAAGTGGAGTTGGGCGGGACATCTGGCTCGGCGTAGAGATGGCCGATGGAGTAAAGCATTGACCGAGTGGTGGCCAAGGTCAGGTCGGAGAAAGCCGGGCCGTCCGAAAGCTCGCTGGGTTGATGATATCACCAAAGCCGCAGGAAATACCTGGATGAGGGACGCACAAGATCGAAGAGGCTGGCAAAAAAGAAAGGAGGCCTATACCCAGCAGTTGGTGATACTGGGCTAGGATGATGATGATGAATACAAAGTATCACTTTATTCTAATATTGCATTCTTTACTGTTTTAAAACTGCAACACATGTCACAGAACTGCTTAAAAAACTTGATAGGTGATTAAAATGTAAATAATTCTAAATGCAATAATATTCTCGCTTTTAAACTCTTGTTTATTTCTGACATTAACCTCCATTAAACTCACATTATTTACAAAAACCAACTTTAAAAAGATTATATCCTTGAAGTTTCTTGCCGGTTCTTCTCCATAGGACCCACAATCTGAACCCGTGCAACTAGACCTTGACGTTCCAAAAATACGTGTAACAAGGTTTATTTAAAATAAACCTCTAACCTCTTTGCTGCAGCTACGACATGCATAGTAGGTATCATACATTGATAAAATGATTCAAGAAATGTACCTAATTAAGTATTTTTTATGTGCACCTACCGCATGTCGTCTTGTTGTGGCAATAAATATTTTTTCTTCCTTTCTTTTTTCTTTCAAAATTAAAAAAACAGAATTTAATATCACAAGTGCGTCAAATGAGTTGGTACTTACCACGAACTTACCTATTTTTAACGTTATAATGAAAGCAACTTTAAATTTAATTAAAACGAAAAAAATCGCAACATCACTGCAACTGGGAATAAATACATAAAATAAATTAAAATACATTATTATAATGACTGACTTATTTTAGTTGCACTTAGGTCATCGGCTTACGTTACGCGCGTAGCTCTGATTGCTGCAGCCCCCCTAGCCATGTTGACAATCTTCATTCGTCAACGCTATATAAAACAATCAAAATGTATGGGAATGACATATCTCAACGAATGACTTTTTCGTTGATATATCCCCTCAAGCGTTTGATAAAAAAAAAAAACAAAATGGCGTTCGCGTCCTTGAACTTGACTTGGCCCCGCCCCTTTTGTACCTACTTGCATTTCTTATAAGATTTTTCAATATTCTATTATGAAACCCATACAAAAATGTTATTGTTTCGTAATCTCGATAATATTTCCTATCTATTTTTATAAAATTTTCATGTAATTTGCATGAAAACAAAAATATTACAAAGAGGGTAGAAAAATATTTTTGCAAATGGCGGCAAATTTTAATTTCGTCAACTTTAAACCCTAATTTAGACGTAAAAATTGTATGAAGATGTCAAAAACTGTACAAAAATAGAATAATAATTTATTCTACTTGCATATTGATGGTTATCCAATAAAATAATTGTTATTCATATACAAAAAATAAACCTTTTATCACAAACGTTGAAGTACTTCCGATAACAAAATCCCGGCATAAAAAAGCACATTAAGTGGTTTTTTTATTTATTTAAAATTTTGGTTGCCTTGCGCGTTTAAATGGTAGCCCTGTTATTCCTGAACAACATAACATATAAATAAGATTGATAGATGGCTTTATCTCGTAGCAAAAGACGATAAGATAAGACTTGATAAGACTTGCCGCCAGGCGGCAGCTATCGCTTTCGCCCAAGGAATTCCAATACCGTCCGCAGCCATTAAACGCTACAGTGATGTCGTTCCCATACATTTTGATTGTTTTCTATTAGCGTTGACGAATGTAGATTGTCAACTTGGCTAGGGGGGCAGGTATATACTCTATCCTATACGATATTCTGATATAGCTCTTCATAATAGGTACCTATAATACATTATAGGTACCACCACCGCATCATATTAAAGTAAGCAATACACAGCCAACTTCTTACCTATATACAAGCACCCATCCCATACCACACCCGCTAACGTCGACGAAGTTCAAGCTTCAATGCAATTATGTCTAAATAAAATAACAGGCGGTATTCTGCAAGCCCAAGCAATACCGCATTGCGGCACTTGTATAATTCAATAGACTAAGTTATGTGCAGATGGAGGCGATGTAGCTATAACGAGTGGCGTAGTACATAGGTAGTTTTGATGCATGGTTTGTTGTTTATTTAAAAACACTCATGGAAATATTTAGAGGTACGTAAAAGCAGTTAAATAATCTACTTAATAAAGTTCTTAAAACTAACACAACGCACAGCCTAAACTGTGGGTCTAGGAAGAAATTTTGCACAGGAGTTAAAACGCGAAACGGATAATGGTGTCGATTCTCTTGTTCACGAACTAAACTTATTTTAAACTATCGCTCTCTTTTACTAAAAGTAGATACAAGAAAGGGATGGCAACCATTTTAGAACTGTCAAATTAGTTTACGTGTTACATTTCTTTGTATTTTAGTGGGCACGTTCCGAGATCACGACTAAACTTGTATGGAAATTTTAATTCCGTCTAATTTGACAGCTCTAAAATGATTGCCATCCCTTTCTTGTATCTACTATTTGTAAAAGAGAGTGATAGTTAAAAATAAGTTTAGTTCGTGAACAAGAGAATCGACACAAATGTTAATTTAATTTCGACATTACGCAGCGCGGTCAATACACCCTGGTACATCAGAAACATCGATCTTCATCGAGACCTCAATGTGGACGTTGCAGACACAATTATAAAAAACCAGCCAAGTGTGAGTCGGACTCACGCAGTAAGGGTTTCGTACCACCCATCGACCTGATACCCTATAGAAACTGATTTGGTTTCTGTATTTACAGTCCGAAGTTCTTTTTTAGTAGCAGGAAAATATAATAATATAAAGAAAAAATCTGCTGATCCCTATATTTTGCCGATTTGTTTTAACACGAATCAGCTGTTTTTTTTTTCGCGATTTTGTGGTTGGTCCCATAGTAAAAGTTGTTTATAATGATGAGTACAACGACCCCTTAAGAGGTTTAGTATAAATTAAGAATAAGTTTGTATGAAGAAAAATGTGAACAAATTAGTATGGCACGTCTTTTGTTCAAAGCCATCTCTAGGCGGTTGGTTGATACTTCACGTGACCAGAATGCTGGCTTTATCTTTGGTCAAAGAATAAGCATTGCCATGCAACGTGGCAATGCTGCCAGTCTTCTGGGCACGTTACTTGTAGACAGCGGAAGAATTTTAGATTTTTGTTTTATTTTGTTTATGTCTATTAGGATATTTTTTTATTCTTAAATTAATGTGTAGTAAATGTGTGTGTGTGTGTGTAAGTTTTGTGTTGTACGGTAGATTAAAATATTTTGTTAGAAATACCTGTAAAGACGCTTGTCATCTTAGTCTTCCTGCGACCACGAACGCTGCAAAGCTTTCGAAACGTCAGGAAAACCAATGTAAAAAATACACTATTTAATCCGGTTAAACTTGTTTTATTATAATGTGTAGTGAGCACGAAAACCTATGAAACTATATAATATGTAAGTTTGTAAATATTATTCACTGTTACAGAGTAAAAACATCTATCGAATTAGTATAATATCTAGAGGCCATGATAGTAATTAAATACTAAACTATTTGATTGAGCTTGTAGTATAAACTTTACTCATACCAAGTAATAATTTCTTAGGTTTTCGCGATAAACTTGGGTTGGATAAACTTGGGTTAAACTTGTTTTATTATAATCATACCAAGTATTTCTGTACGCAATATCTTCTCGTCCAAAATACCGCAGTGTCTCAAGACAAAAGTCTTTGACCAGTGTGTGTTGCCAGTAATTACTTACGGTACTGAAACGTGGTCGCTCACAACAGGCCTGATAAGAAGGCTCAAAGTCACTCAAAGGGCAATGGAGAGGGCTATGCTTGGAGTATCCCTGCGTGATCGAATCAGAAATGAGGAGATTCGCAGGAGAACGAAAGTAACCGACATAGCCCGAAGAATTGCCAAACTTAAGTGGCAGTGGGCGGGGCACATTGCTCGCAGAACGGATGGCCGATGGGGCAGTAAAGTTCTGGAGTGGCGACCGCGTACTGGAAGACGCAGCGTGGGTAGGCCCCCCACAAGGTGGACCGACGACCTGGTGAAGGTCGCGGGAATCCGCTGGATGCGGAAGGCACAGGACCGGTCATTGTAGCGATGCTTGGGGGAGGCCTATGTCCAGCAGTGGACGTCTTTCGGGTGAAATGATGAAGTATTTCTGTTATGGAGTCATGAGTGTGAAGTTATTATTTATTTATTAAGTAAACAGTTGACGTTTGTAGTGCATGGGGTAAGCACGCGAGGTCGCGATGTCGTCTACCCAACACTGAACAATGAAAATGTCTTGTATAATGTAAATCAAGGTCGTTTGCCAAAGTTTTAACACGAGTATAACATAATTTAGTAGTGGTTATCTCTTAAATATTTTCAATAGTACATTATGATACAAGCGAGCTAAGTTGGATATTATACTCGAGCAATGATTTATAGGCACTGTACTCGAGGCTGGATTGCAGCCGTAATGGAGCGGAGAGTCTAATAGTCAATACTCACGCGTGTCATACGACGTTTTTCAACACACTTGCGAAGAAAAAAAGATATAAACATATTTTAGGTAAATATTGAATTTGTGTAAAATGGTGCGCGGTTTACTGTAATCGCACGGTGACGTATAGGCGCGCAGGTGGTGTAAGGAAACCGCCAAACAGCCTAATATTAAAAATATATTTTTTTTTATTTATTTATTTATAACACACATTTGGGCGGGGCACATTGCTCGCAGAACGGATGGCCGATGGGGCAGTAAAGTTCTGGAGTGGCGACCGCGTACTGGAAGGCGCAGCGTGGGTAGGCCCCCCACAAGGTGGACTGACGACCTGGTGAAGGTCGCGGGAATCCGCTGGATGCGAAAGGCACAAGACCGGTCGTTGTGGCGATGCTTGGGGGAGGCCTATGTCCAGCAGTGGACGTCTTTCGGCTGAAATGATGATGATGATGATGATGATTTATAACACAAATTAATGTTATTTTGTTGACAAAAATAAATAATTTGATGCAATGAAACGTTTATTTAATATATTTTAATTAATACAGTTGATTTATTAACAAAAATGTTTAATTTTGTTTAGTTATAAAAACTCTTTACTGCGTTTTAAAAATGAACTGTAATGTAAAAAGCACTAGTGCAATAATTTAAAGTAAAAAGCACGCGTGCGTTTTACTTATAAGCTACATTATGAACCTGAAAGCGGTGCAATAAGAGCCACTTTACTAGCAAGTGTGTTGAAAAATAACTAAAAATCATCATCCTCCGCGCCTTTTTCCAATTATAATGGGGTCGGTTTCCAGTCTAACCAGATGCGGCTGAACATCTGTATTTTACACGGAGCGACTGCCATCAGACCCTCACAACCACTGGGTTCTAGTTATTATTATTTTACACCTTATATTTTTGATATAGTTGATATGGTCTAACCTCAAAATGTCAGTATTAGTAGTGTAGCTATAACTGTACTGGGTAATACTGACATTTGGAGGTTAGACCATAAAAACTATAAAAACATTAGATGTAAAAAAAAAACAGGGGTCCCTAACAGGGGTGAGTGTACTCATCATAACGAACAGCTTTTACTATGGGAGCAAACCTAAAATTGAATCTGAAAAAAAAAAAACAGCTATTCCACATACTTTTTGACGAGCCCTCCACGAGTGACGATATTTAAATGACGGTCTGGCGCACCCTGGGCAGTCAGCCTCACTACCAACCTGCTGACTAGCTAATCTTTTTCCTACGACATGAGCTATTAAATGATAATAATAATGCATACAATAATGCAGATAATAATAATCAATCAACTCAGCCTATCACAGTCCACTGCTGGATATAGGCCTCTCCCAAGTTGCGCCACAACACTCGATCCTCTGCCTTCCGGATCCAGTCCCCCCCAGCCACGTTTTTCAGGTCGTCGGTCCACCGCGTGGGGGGGCGCCTTACGCTGTTTGCCGATTCGCGGTCTCCACTCAAGGACTCGTCTGCTCCAGCGGCCATCGGTCCTTCGACAGACATGGCCAGCCCACTGCCACTTCAGCTTACTGATCCTGCAAGCTATGTCGGTCACTCCGGTTCTTCTCCGAATAATCTCGTTTCGGATTTTATCCTTCAAAGAAACTCCAAGCATAGCTCGCTCCATAGCTCGCTGAGCGACTTTAAATTTGTGGACATATATATTATAATAATATTAAATGATAATGCAGCTCATGTTGACACGATAGAAGAAGAAGAGAAAACGATTCTGTCAGTGGAATCGTCGGACAAATTAAAAAAGGCGGACGGAATCTCGCTAAGAAAAGATTAAAGCACTTAATTTTTTCCTAAACCCACTATAATTTCGACAGCATTTTAATACACCGCATATGTACCTATACAACGTGTTATTGAAATAACTGAAAAAAACTTTGAATAACTGTCATTGTACTCATTAGTATAAACAAGTTTTACTCACACTCACAATGGTTGTAATCACAATTTTACTTGCGATTCATGCGTGGCAACTTTCGAACAAACTACGCCTCCCATATTGACGTCATTAATTTTTAAAAATTAACTTAATCGAATGTAGTTCCTTTACAGCTTTTGTTTCTGCAGTTAGAAACAGCACAATAAGGAATTTTTGCGGGTTTTTGTTACATTATTTACAGAAACAAGTCATAAGGCGTACTGAGAAAGGCTTTGAAATGCACTGTACTATGGTGCAGTGTTGGCACGCGCGCCCTGCCCACTTTTCCATTCTATTTCTGTGAGTTTTACTATGGGACGATTATACTATTTATATACTATACTAAAAAGTACAATGTGCTCTTGTGAGGTTTACAGTTATTTCAATAACAAGTTGTCTATTCAGTTCACGATGGTGTGTGTAGTCCATCAACTCGCACTAGGCCAGCGTGCTGGACTAAGGCCTTAACCTTCTCGTACTGAGAAGAGGCCCGTGCCCAGCAGTGGGACAGTTATGGGCTGATTATAAATAAATAATATTTTTTTTATTTCTCTCTTCACAATGGGTGGCTTAATATGTATGAATAACTTAGATTTACGTGAGCAAATAGGCGCGTATAAGCTACTTTGTGAGAGACTGGAGTCCGTACTAGGGAAACCCTGTGTTACGGATCACCAGGCCCTCACCCTAGTTTTAAGTATGTTGCCCATTATGATTTCCCATTATTGGCTATAAAATACAAATAAAAAAGTACTTAATCATAAAATATAACTTAATGGAAGAGAAAGAATATTATTATATGCATGCAGTTGGACATTATGTTGTATATTGTTATTTTATTTGTCACGCTACGACAATGACTACCGTCACACAAGATTTGTTGCGTAATTGCGGCTTTTTCTCTTACTATGAGTGTTAATGTGTGTGTGCCAGCCTGTACTTTTAAGCGAGCCGTCCTACTATGAGTGCTTCGCTTATTGTTTAGCGAGATTGCATCCGCCTTTTTTATTCGTCTATAGAGTCGTCGTTATATTCAATTTCTTTAAAATTTAGCGTAAATCAAAATAAAATTGTGTTGATCATTTAAGGTTTATAAACCAACTGATTACAAAAATCTTGATTTCGATTGGTTTTCGTCGTCCTGTAAAAACAGAAAATTTTCGTACGTCGTTCTGTTATTTAAAAAGGAAATAACTTTTGCATCCCCCCATCTCGGAATAGTAGATTGTTATAAAAGGGTCGAAAGGAATCAATTCCCATAGTCCGAGTAGGAATTGATGACTTTCACCCGAGTTAAACACTCTACTTTTCATTTCGAATTTAAGGAAAGTAATAAATAGTAGTTTTTCTAAAATACATATTTTCTTGAATGTTAGCTACTTCATAAAATCATTGTATGTATTACTTTGAAATTTCTGGCAAAAGATTTTCGATTACTGTTTTTGCCTCATCTTTAACCGAATCTGGAGTCAATATTTCAGAATCGCTTCAACACATTTTTAATCAAATATTAGTCTATAAAACTGAGATTTTAAATTTCGGTACAGACAAAGTTAGTATCCCGGCAAAATTGTATAGTCTTTCTTAAATTTTAAATAAGGAACACACCGCGTCACCACCGGCACCGGGCCGTACCGCATGATAGGGTTTTTTTTTTAATTCACACCGGCTGTTTATAAAACGTTGTATAGTTTCGAAATGACGTTGCAAGCCACTTTGGCGGGCTGTATTTCGTAGATGGTAGACCTAATAAAAAAGTTATGTATGAAACATTACCTTCATTTTAGTAGACCTATTCAGTGATACCACAGACGAGGGGGTGCAGGGAAAAAAATAATTTCATCCCCATTTCACATGTATGGGCGCCACCCCTAAAATACGTAATCAAGATTTTTTTATTCTTTTAAAATTGAGATCTATATTTAGACCATTTTTTAACAAAATTTCATATACTTAAGTTTATAACTGTAGAAGTTATTAAGCTGTAAAGGATTAGGACAGACGGACAGACGGACGGACATGATGAAACTATAAGGGTTCCTTGCAGGACTACGGAACCCTAAAAAAGCTGTTTTTATTTTTAATTGAGAAAGCGTATTACTCCCTAGAAAGCTTCTTGAATGATAAAATATGACATGTTGTATTGGTAAATTGATGTTTATTTTGGTAAGTATATTGTAAAAATGACGTTGTACTGCTTAATTTATTTTGTAATTTCAGATTGACATTTACATTATCATTGTTTCATTATCACTGACATTTACAATGTTAATTTTTTTCATCATTTGACATCAAACAATTTTTTATTTATTTTTGTAATTCTATAAAAAAAAAAATGATAATGTTATGATTGTAGTAATCCTTAAGATAAATTTGTACACCGTCAAGGTAGGACATAGAGACACATTCAACTATACTTAACACCTATTTCATTTTGCATGTACTGACATAGCCCGAAGAATTGCCAAACTTAAGCGGCGGTGGGCGGGGCACATTGCTCGTAGAACGGATGGCCGATGGGGTAGTAAAGTTCTGGAGTGGCGACCGCGTACTGGATGGCGCAGCGTGGGTAGGCCCCCCACAAGGTGGACCGACGAACTGGTGAAGGTCGCGGGTTCAGCGCAGGACCGGTCGTTGTGGCAATGCTTGGGGGAGGTCTATGTCCAGCAGTGGACGTCTCCCATAACCCAACATGTCTTAACGATCTTAAACCCCCTTTCCCGTATGACAAATTTTTGAAGAAAAAAATACAGAAACTGAACTCTGAAAAGATTTAGGTTTTGCGTAGAAGACAAACAAAAATATATAAAGTGATAATGCTTTTGTCGACACTTGAATAAACCAGATAGAAAATTCTCGTAATATAAAAAAACGAAATCCCAGTTTCCGAAAGGCTGATCAACGCAAAAATTAACTAATCAGCTGTCAAATCTCAGATCAAGCGATTTGATTGGTTGTTAACATTTTTACCGGCCAATCACAGAAGCTGACATTAGATTTGACAATAGATCAAATTGATCAGCCTTCCAGAAACCGGGAAAAGGCTTATGTTCAGAAACAAATCTAAGCGTGAACTCATGCTTCCAACAGTCATATAGCACTGCATTTTTCTAAGCCCTAGGTCATTATAATGTCAACAATAAACGACAAACAGAAACATCTACTGTCAATAGATTGAAATAAAAATAAATATAAATTAAATAAATAAATATCTTTGGGACATTTTTACACAGCACCATCTAGTCCCAAACTAAGCAAAGCTTGTGCTATGGGTACTAGACGATGGATATAATAATTATATACTTTTTTTTGTAAATACATACTTATAATACATAAGAAACACCCAGACCAACACAAACACTTATGTTCATCACACAACTATTTGTGTCCTGTGGGAATCGAACCCACGACCTCGTGATCAGCAGTCCGACCCTCGAACCACTAGACCACAGACGTCGTCACAATATAATATTAATTGTAAACAGTTAAAACTTGATATATTTGTGACAAGTATGCAATCGGCGAGACGAGCAATTAGTCTAGATTTCTTTAAAAAAATTTAGTTATACTAATATTCATTAATCTATATTTAGTATTCATTAATCTATATTTAGTATTCATTAATCTATATTTAGTATTATATCCACGCATCTTACTGTACTCAGTCACTATTCGTGAAGACCTATTATTGGCAGACTGTATCTCATTTAGCAATGTTATACTAAAGTAATTTCTGTTGGTCTTCCAAATAATAAATAAATAAATAAATTAAAAGCATTGAAATTAGTTTGGAACTATATTTTGAACGTTTAATTTTAATTACGAGAATAACAGCCAGTTTCTGAATTGAGAAAACTTAGTTAAGCGGTACTTAAGTATGGTTTGAGTATGAATTTTACGAAATTCTGTTTCTGATCTACGTATTTCTCAAAGTTAAGCATTCAAGCCCCCCTAGCCAAGTTTATAATCTACAATCGGCAACCGTCAAGCCGATTGTAGATTGTCAACTTGGCTAGGGGGGAAGGATTAGTTTTTTCAAATTCCTATCAAAGGCTAGCCTTCTAATCTAGAAAGGGTTCAAATATACTGAATGTGCTATTATTGATATCCTCAGCAGAAACTTTTTAGTTAGTATAATGAACATTTTGAGGAAAATATAGACCTTTTATTGAAGGAAATGGCACAAAAAGTTAATTTTAAAAACGTTTACTTTCTATAATGAAACAATAAATAGTACTAATACAATTAAAAACATCAAATCAAATATAAATACTAGTACAAAAGCCATTACATTAATTGAAAATGAACATCGAATTGACGGCATAATGACAAAGTAATTTGTACGTAGCTCCCTTCGTGACCGATATAAATATACTAGGAATTAATAGTAGGAATGGCAGTATTTGTAGATTTGTTATTGGGAAGTTCTGTTTTCAAATATATATTTTTATAAAACAATCTGAACTACATCCTTTACGAGGTGGGTTAGCGT
The DNA here is from genome assembly GCA_949699075.1 of Asteroscopus sphinx. NCBI lineage: Eukaryota > Metazoa > Arthropoda > Insecta > Lepidoptera > Noctuidae > Asteroscopus > Asteroscopus sphinx. The sequence goes on from OX453006.1 coordinate 4,211,887, forward strand.
AAAGATAAAAAAGATAAAGGTATTTATTAGCAAGGATATGGTTTTTTAGTTCCTAAGTCAAGTATGTAAGTAAGTTTTAAGTTTCCTATAGCAATTATAGCGATTCTTGGGGGAGGCCTATGTCCAGCAGTGGACGTCTTTCAGCTGAAATGATGATGATAGCAATTATAAGAACAACAGAACTTACCATTACAATCATCTAGCTATGATCCCTAGTAGATACCTCTTTTAGGGTTCCGTAGATCCTCCACAAGGAACCTTTATAGTTTCGTCATGTCCGTCCGTCTTTCCGTCTATCCGTCTGTCCTAATCCTTTACAGCTTAATAACTTCTACAGTTATGAACATGTACATAACATGTAATTTTGTTACTAAGTTTTTTTATTGCAACCGGAAAAATGTTTTTGAAATTGGTATACCATGAAATACATGGAAAAATTACGGTAATCACTTCGCAGAAAGCCCTCAGCCTATTGCAGTCTATTGCTGGACATAGAAAGAGAGAGGTAATCCGATGGGTAATCCGAGCCGGAGGACCAATCCTCCGCCTTCCATATCCTTTACAGTAATGTTCAACTTTGTTTTAGTATAATGTGTAGTGATCGCGAAAACCTAAGAAGTTAGTAATGTTCAATATTGCGTGATTTGACATTTATAAATGTCAATTTATTATCTTGAATTAAAAACAAACTTTGGTTTAGAGCTTACATTCACAGCACTTTTTAATAGTCACTGTGAAGTTCTTTCAATCTCACCCTGTATACATGCTGCAATTTGAGTCGCTTGATTCCCGAAAAGGAGTCATTGTACTCATCATTATGAACAACTTTTACTATAGGACCAACCCTGAAATCGCGAAAAAAAAATCAGTTGGTCCCTACATTTGTGTTCACTTAAATCAATAAAAAGTAGGGACCACCTGATATTTTTTTCGCGATTTCAGGGTTGGTCCTATAATAAAAGTTGTTCATAATGATGAGTACAATGACCCCTTTTCGGCAAATAAGCGATTCAAATTTCAGCGTGTATAAATAAACATGACATTTTTATAACAGGCCTTATCAAATTCTCATAATCATAATGCTATTATAATAATGGAAACATGAAACAATGACGTATGAACTATTTATAGGAAATTCATGGCAAATAAAATCGATATAGGGCTATTTTAAGCGGTAAAGACAATGGTGGTCATGGTGTTCAGAGGGTCATGGGAGTCATACGTTATTAATTGTATTTTGTAAGGTAGCTTTGGAAGGTTTTTGACGTGGCGTTTTTTTTGCATGGTTTTCATTAGATGGGGCTTTTGATTTTAATTAAAATGAAGGTTGGAATAAAATCTTTAATAATAAATAAAATAAAAATCATTTATTGCAGGCATACCCATAGAACATTCACATACCTACCTACAATTTTAATTTAACAAACAAAAATTATAGTAATTAAAAGATTAATTCAATTTAAATACTTTAATTCAATTCAATAATCCAAATGATTTAATAACTTATACTAATTATTAAATATTTAGTTTGTTTAGTTTATTTAGTGTATTTATTTATTTATTTATTTGTCTTTCTTATAACTACCATTACAGGATTTTTTTTCTAACCCAAAGCGGCAGTGTACGGAATATAAACATGATAATGTACGTGGGACACTCAGAAAGTTTTGCGAAACTAAAAAAAATTGTTCTATACGTACATATATTTTTATCAAATCTTTTCAAAGTACTTTCCACCAGCCTCTATACAAAGATTCATGCGCCTAAACCAGTTTTCAAAACACTTTTTCCAGTCCGCCGCAGACACCTCGTTTACAGCCTGCTCGAACGCAGCCAGCGCATCTTCCGGCGACGAAAATTGTATCCCTTTGAGCTGATTTTTTATTTTTGGGAATAAAAAGAAGTCACACGGTGCTAGATCAGGGCTGTAAGGAGGGTGACCCAGGAGTTTGACTGGCGTGCTGTCCAGGAAGTCCCTCATTTTGAGTGCGGTGTGCGCAGGTGCATTGTCGTGGTGGAGCAGTAGCCCGCGGAGCCCTGTGTTTGGTCGCTTGTTGCTTATAACAGAGAAAACTTCTGGCAAACATTTGGTAGTATACCATTCGGCATTAATGCTTCTTTGATCCCGTAAGGGAATTGATACCAAGTGGCCAGTCAAATTAAAAAAGCTAGCGATCAAAATCTTACCCCCGCTTCTAGATCGCTTCACTTTGGTAGGCGTTGGCTCATTTTGAAACACCCAAACAGTCGACTGGCGCTTGGTTTCTGGGTCGTATTGATAAATCCAGGACTCATCACCTGTAACGATGTCGTAAACACGCCGAGACGAGCCTGCTTCAAATTTGTTAAGCATATCACGGCACCATTCCACCCGGGCCTGCTTCTGAGCATCGGTGAGGTTGTGCGGCACCCAGCGTGATACTATCCTCCTCACGCGAAGATGGCTGTGTAAAATCTCGTGAACGCTTCCCGATCTAATCTTCAATACGTGGGACACTCAGAAAGTTTTGCGAAACTAAAAAAAATTGTTCTATACGTACATATATTTTTATCAAATCTTTTCAAAGTACTTTCCACCAGCCTCTATACAAAGATTCATGCGCCTAAACCAGTTTTCAAAACACTTTTTCCAGTCCGCCGCAGACACCTCGTTTACAGCCTGCTCGAACGCAGCCAGCGCATCTTCCGGCGACGAAAATTGTATCCCTTTGAGCTGATTTTTTATTTTTGGGAATAAAAAGAAGTCACACGGTGCTAGATCAGGGCTGTAAGGAGGGTGACCCAGGAGTTTGACTGGCGTGCTGTCCAGGAAGTCCCTCGTTTTGAGTGCGGTGTGCGCAGGTGCATTGTCGTGGTGGAGCAGTAGCCCGCGGAGCCCTGTGTTTGGTCGCTTGTTGCTTATAACAGAGAAAACTTCTGGCAAACATTTGGTAGTATACCATTCGGCATTAATGCTTCTTTGATCCCGTAAGGGAATTGATACCAAGTGGCCAGTCAAATTAAAAAAGCTAGCGATCAAAATCTTACCCCCGCTTCTAGATCGCTTCACTTTGGTAGGCGTTGGCTCATTTTGAAACACCCAAACAGTCGACTGGCGCTTGGTTTCTGGGTCGTATTGATAAATCCAGGACTCATCACCTGTAACGATGTCGTAAACACGCCGAGACGAGCCTGCTTCAAATTTGTTAAGCATATCACGGCACCATTCCACCCGGGCCTGCTTCTGAGCATCGGTGAGGTTGTGCGGCACCCAGCGTGATACTATCCTCCTCACGCGAAGATGGCTGTGTAGAATCTCGTGAACGCTTCCCGATCCAATCTTCAATATGTGTTGAATCTCCTGATATGTAATTCGCCTATTGTCTTGGATTAAATTTTTCACTGCTAGCACGTTTTCTTCGGTAACAGCCGTCAAAGGGCGACCGCTTCTTTCGTCATCCCCCAAAGTTGGTCGACCGCGCTTGAATTCGTTATACCAACGATACACGGTTGCCTTGGAAGGGCCTTCATCCATGAATGCCATTTGAAGTCTATCGTACGATTCATCCGGTTTCAGGCGACACTTGAAATCGTATAAAATCATAGCTCTAAAATGTTCCCGGCGCAGATCCATATTTCAGTGAGACACAATACTTTGAATTAACTCGCAAAAAATGTGGAGGGAAATTTTGAAATTGGAACTTACTTATTTTTACTTATAAATAATCATATTTTCGAAAAACATTATAACTGGCCAGTCTCCCATATATAAAAACTTTTTTTCGCAATACTTTCTGAGGGGCCTGGTATTAATTAAATTTTGTAACATAAAACAAATAATGCTGTTCTTGTGAATTCACTCAGAGAACAACAGAATAGGTCCGTCTCTTATTATTATTATTTAGTTTAGTTTAATATTTTATGTTTTTTATATTTTTTATATCACATGGGACTATAACATAACTGGCGAAATGTGGGTGTACTATTACACCTCTGCCTACCCCTTCGGGGAAATACAGGCGTGATGTTAGTTGTTGTAGTTGTTGTATTAAATATTTATAAATTCAAAATTTCACTCAGTGGAGATTCCAGTTAGATCCCTTATCAAAAGTTTAGCAATGTTTTTCTTTTAACCCGATTGCTTCCATCAAAGTGAGTCTTAGAGACTTAGGTTTCCATTATATAATCTTCTTGTATCATTATTTATTTACTGTGTCTGATTGACCTTTCAGCAACATAATACTGAAAAAAAAAAATGTGTAAATGTAGCGAAACTTTAACAACCTGTAACTCAAAAAAGCGACTCCAAAATTATTTTAATTACAATAACCAAAATTAACTTTAATAACGGCTTACCAAATTGTTTGTTAAGCACGAATTTTTTTTCAGTGTGTTTGTACCACACAATGCAGTTTTAATACTTAGGACACTTAACAAAACCTTAGCAATATTTTACTTTTAACTCGATTGCCTCCATCAGAGTAGACTCTTAGGCCCACTTGCGTCATGCCATGGGTTAAAAGAATAAATCAAGAGTTTGTTAACTCGGTGTTAAATTTTTAAAACGTTAACTCGACATTTGTCTTGCACCAACTATAAATAGCTTTGGGCTAGGTAAACCTGCAGTATTACCAATACGACGAATAGAAATATACGTCAATCTCACTTACACTCTGGCAGTTTGTATATAGTTGTCTCATGGTCACTTGCTTCGTTTACAGATAATTGAAAACAAAAGATCGATGAAGCGAGACTAATAAAAAAAGGTTATTTTTTTTCTCAAGTCCTTTTTTTATTGGTTTGAGCCTCCAAGACAAGCAGAATGCGTATTTGATTGTCATTAGTGGTTATAATTCCACAACTCCTACATACTCCCGTACTCTGGAACAACAGTATCATAAAAATATGAAGAAAATCAAATACTTTACCGTTCATCGAAATACATTTTATTCTCGCCGTGTGTTTGAAAGTCTGTATTTGGAATTTTCTATCAAAAAATCTATGCTTAAATATTTAACAATTTCTACCTCATCGTCAAAAAATAATTACATAATCAAATACATATTTTCATAACTTCAATGTAAATATACCACGCCTTATTATACAAATAACCTCAAACGGGACAATAACAGCCAGAGTTAACGATTTAACCCTCCATCATAGGTGTGTTATTTTTTTACCGTCTTAATCCAGTGTTAACAACTAACTCGCGATGGCGTAAGACAAGTTAACGATTTAACCCAGAGTTGCTGCATAACTCTGAGTTAAGCACGCTAAACCTTTTTTTTTTTTTTTTTCCGTGGTGAAATCCTCATGGACGCACTCCGCCCGGGGTAGGTGGAGCCAGTGTCGGACTCTTACCGACTAAAACCACCACGGTGTTCCTTCAACTACCTTAGCCGGGGGCGTGGGAACCCGTGAGTATTCACACAACCACCCCCGACAGGTCCTGCCCCGCCTCAAGCAGGCGAGCCCCTTCTCCCCGTGCGGCCTAACGTTGGCCGCACCCTCCTCGATGGCGCACACGGAACACTGCACGCCACCTCACCTCATGGGCCTTACCAGCTGCGCCAACTACGCCGGCTGTGCCAACTACGCCGGCTGTGCCAGCTACGCCAGCTACTGGTCGGGCAGCAGACTACCCAGAGTCTGCTGCTCGCAGGGCCTATCTCCCGTAATTTTTTATAGAGGTTTTCTTCCTCGCGGTCCGGGCGGTGAAGCCATGACCCTCGGTCCCAAGAGGCGCGAGAACACTACTCAGCGGGCACTCCTGGGGTTACGAGATCGACGGGGGCAGGGAAGGACAGTCCCCCCGCTGCCTGCCCAGTGGCAGGGTGAGTGCACACCGGGCCCGCCCCTGCTCCTCCACTGTGTCCTCTGCTGATATCAGAGGGACACGTGTAACAATTCCCCACTGGCCTAGAACGGGCCCCACCCGCGCCAGAATATTCGCCACAGGCAATAAAATCCCCCGAAGGTTAATCCCTCGACTGGATTTTATTGCCCGTGCCCAGGATGCACCGGCCAAACAACTGCCGATCCCTCCACACGTGTCCAGAAGGACAAGCAGCCGTCAGGCACACGTGGAGGTTTTCTGGCGAGCACCCCAAGCACGCTAACCCTGTTTGACGCAAGTGGCCCTTAGATACTAAAGATTCCAATATTTAACCTTCTTGGATCACTATTTATTTACATTGTCAGATTGAATTGACTCTTTCCACTACATCATTGCACAATGCAGATTACAGTTAGGGCCGTAAAATAGCACTGGCGTTTTATTGCCATTAATTCTAAAGCAACTCGATTCCTCAGTCATCTGTCTCGATTGTCCGTCTGTATAACCCTTAATACAGGTGTAGCCTATAACTGAATAAACTTACTAACGACGACATTGACACACATAAAATGTAGGACGATACGAGAGACCTAAGGGAATTAAACTACAATAGTTCACATTGCAACAAAAACATTTCAGAATTACTTTATAGCAACAATGGAAATACGTTTGAAAATAATTGCAACCTTATTTCATAAGATGTAAGGTTGAAAATTAAATGGTGATGCGATTGAAATTATGCAAAGGAAATCGATGTCACGGAAGCACCGTGTCTAGATGTATCAGCGATCATGAACAACTTATCGCATCTGTGTGGAAATGAGTCAATAGTTGGAAAACAAACACTGACTTTACAATAGAAATGATTGGAAAACTTAAAGATAACTTTATAATCACATAATGTAAAAAAAAGTACAGGTAACGGGTACCTAATATGAAGCTTCTGGATTATGTAGACCGACCGTACTGTCCCAACTGAGTTTGAAAAAGCATATCACTAGAGAACTTTTAGGTATTCAAAAGTTACCGTAGCAGAAACTTGTGTCTGTCGATCTCGTGTGGGGTGTTGTACACATGCAAGTAATTGTGACTATACCAGGCCCCTCAGAAAGTATTGCGAAAAAAAGTTTTTATATATGGGAGACTGGCCAGTTATAATGTTTTTCGAAAATATGATTATTTATAAGTAAAAATAAGTAAGTTCCAATTTCAAAATTTCCCTCCACATTTTTTGCGAGTTAATTCAAAGTATTGTGTCTCACTGAAATATGGATCTGCGCCGGGAACATTTTAGAGCTATGATTTTATACGATTTCAAGTGTCGCCTGAAACCGGATGAATCGTACGATAGACTTCAAATGGCATTCATGGATGAAGGCCCTTCCAAGGCAACCGTGTATCGTTGGTATAACGAATTCAAGCGCGGTCGACCAACTTTGGGGGATGACGAAAGAAGCGGTCGCCCTTTGACGGCTGTTACCGAAGAAAACGTGCTAGCAGTGAAAAATTTAATCCAAGACAATAGGCGAATTACATATCAGGAGATTCAACACATATTGAAGATTGGATCGGGAAGCGTTCACGAGATTCTACACAGCCATCTTCGCGTGAGGAGGATAGTATCACGCTGGGTGCCGCACAACCTCACCGATGCTCAGAAGCAGGCCCGGGTGGAATGGTGCCGTGATATGCTTAACAAATTTGAAGCAGGCTCGTCTCGGCGTGTTTACGACATCGTTACAGGTGATGAGTCCTGGATTTATCAATACGACCCAGAAACCAAGCGCCAGTCGACTGTTTGGGTGTTTCAAAATGAGCCAACGCCTACCAAAGTGAAGCGATCTAGAAGCGGGGGTAAGATTTTGATCGCTAGCTTTTTTAATTTGACTGGCCACTTGGTATCAATTCCCTTACGGGATCAAAGAAGCATTAATGCCGAATGGTATACTACCAAATGTTTGCCAGAACTTTTCTCTGTTATAAGCAACAAGCGACCAAACACAGGGCTCCGCGGGCTACTGCTCCACCACGACAATGCACCTGCGCACACCGCACTCAAAACGAGGGACTTCCTGGACAGCACGCCAGTCAAACTCCTGGGTCACCCTCCTTACAGCCCTGATCTAGCACCGTGTGACTTCTTTTTATTCCCAAAAATAAAAAATCAGCTCAAAGGGATACAATTTTCGTCGCCGGAAGATGCGCTGGCTGCGTTCGAGCAGGCTGTAAACGAGGTGTCTGCGGCGGACTGGAAAAAGTGTTTTGAAAACTGGTTTAGGCGCATGAATCTTTGTATAGAGGCTGGTGGAAAGTACTTTGAAAAGATTTGATAAAAATATATGTACGTATAGAACAATTTTTTTTAGTTTCGCAAAACTTTCTGAGTGTCCCACGTATCGTGTAATGCTTAGCTGACGATATTTAATTGATCGTCCGGCGCACTCTGGGCAGTCAGCCCCGCTATCAACCTGCTGACTGGCTAATCTTTTCCCCACAACATGAGCTATTATTATGTAGCTCATGTTGACACGAAGAAGAAGAAGAAGAATGCTTAGCTGTGTTATAGGTGATTATTATTGTGCAATGTGTGATGTTCGGTTGTCACTTAACTTTTTCAATTTTTTTTTGTTTTTTTATTTAAAATACAACGTAAATATACCAAATGACACATAATTATTGTGACTTATTAGTCTACAAATACTAATATACGATGTCGTAAAATACACACAATTTGGTTAAATGAAAATTCGAAGTAAAATTCCAAACTTTTGTATTAGGTACTTGAAGTCTTCTTCATTAACATTTTTTTCTCTTGTGTGCGTAAATTTCACTTTTAAGATATACAGATGGGAGAGACCAGCTGAAAATCAGTCCTGTGCATACCTAAATGTACACCAAATACTGAGCTGGATCCCTTATTACACATATTATGTTGTATTGTTGTGTTCTCTTTAATTTATCCTGTTACCTTTGCATGTAATATGTATATTTTATGTATTTGTGGCAAAATAAATGGTTTAAATGGTAACTCTGAAGTAGATCAACAATCATTAATTAATCACCACTATTAGCTACCACCTGTTTGGAACCCAGTTCTGAAAATAATCAAGCCCCAAACAGCACGTTAAACTGTAAAAAACATAACCCTCCTTCTGGCGCAGTCGGGTAAAAATAATGATACTTTGCGTGACTAATAATAATGTCCTCCCGGCCGAATTTCGGTCACGGCAGCCAATCTCAATGGAGACTAGCCATCTGCGCGGGACATATTATAGTGCACAAGTGTGTGCGCAAACACAGGTGCACTCTCTATTCCCTCACTCTCATAATCCGATGGGATGGGATTGACTACTGCATGCATAAAGCAACCGCAACCCGGTTGCTTGATGACTGCATGCATCGAAACGATTTTAATTAATTAAAATTATACGGTAGTTATTTTTTTTTAAATATCTGTAAAGACGCTTGTCATCTTAGTCTTCCTGCGACCACGAACGCTGCAAAGCCTTCAAACGTCAGTAAAATCAATTTAAATAATATACGCGATGCAATCCAGCTAAAGTTGTTTTATTATAATAATTAAGTATTATGTAAAGCCTGTTTTCAATAATTTCCAAGGATTTAATTAATTAACTGCCACTTAAGTTTGGCAATTATTCGGGCTATGTCGGTTACTTTCGTTCTTCTGCGAATCTCCTCATTTCTGATTCGATCACGCAGGGACACTCCGAGCATAGCCCTCTCCATTGCCCTTTGAGTGAGTGGGCGGGGCACATTGCTCGCAGAACGGATGGCCGATGGGGCAGTAAAGTTCTGGAGTGGCGACCGCGTACTGGAAGGCGCAGCGTGGGTAGGCCCCCCACAAGGTGGACCGACGACCTGGTGAAGGTCGCGGGAATCCGCTGGATGCGGAAGGCACAGGACCGGTCGTTGTGGCGATGCTTGGGGGAGGCCTATGTCCAGCAGTGGACGTCTTTCGGCTGAAATGATGATGATGATGATGAATTAATTAACTTAAGTTTTTAGTAGTGTTAAAAGTCAGAGGTTATAGATACGTAGTTATTTTTTCTTTATTATGAGAAATTAGGAATCAAGTGATAACTCATGTAACGTGAAAAATGTCTCAACAAATCTATAGTTATAATAATACAGCCGGATTTGGGTGAAAAAGCGTCAGCTCGCAAAATTTTTGTAACGAAAGCCTTGAAGCACTCTCTTGGGTCTTTGTCGGCACATGTTCTTTTGAATACAGTCAATGAGCAGGACTAGTTGATGCGACAGCAAAGTATATTGTATAGCAAGACCATAACTAATACAATTTTTGTATAGGTAAAGGCTCTACCTATACAAATTACGCAATGTAAACAAAACCAACGTAATGCGACGATCTAAAATTTCCAATAGTTCTTCGTTTGTGTTTCACCGCGGTAATTTTTCTTTCGTGACACCACACGGATATTAAAGAAACTTCTTTGTCTCATCATAAAAAAATATTGAGCGAAGAGTTTGATGATTGATGCGCTCCTACATATATGGAGCAGACATGGAATAAATTCTTTAGCCTCATTGTTTGTCTAAAGTAACCGTTGTTTGGAATAGTCTGTTAACAAATCAGCCAAGAGGCCTAGCAGTCTGGCATGGTATTAGCGTGACAAAAGTCACGAATTTTCCAAATCTCTCATACAAAGTTCGACAACATTTTGTCGTGACACATTATTATGTTTTGATGATGCTGCCCCTACTGGTCTCGTCTCGCGAAACCATATTTTTAGTTTTTTCCTCAAACTTTTCTAGAATAACACTCATTCGAGGATGCCTTAAGGGTTCCTACAAATAACATAAAATTCGGTATTCTTAAGCCTCATATCCACTAGAGGCAGCCTCGGGTCGAGCAGCTGCCTTGACCCGCCACGCCATGAGGAAAATTCGTCGCCGCGGGCAGAGCCATATTTTGACGGTTTTTTAGCATGCTCAAAGGACCCTCAGTCCGAGCCGTGCATTTATTGGAGATGAGCGTGTCGTCTTGCTTAAAACTGGCTCGCGTCACGTCACCTTGAACCGCAACGTGCCTCAAACTTCTGCCTCAGGGTGAGCAGCATCAGTTTGCCTCAACTAGAGGCTGCTCGGCCTGAGGCTGTTCAAATGGATATAAAGCTTTAAGCGTGTCCTCAATGTATCTTAATAAAATAAATAACGCCACGACGGATAATTTTATGGGTCCTGATAGTTATGTTCCATAGTCAAAATCGACTTTTTTCATAATTTAAAACAACAATAAACACGTCGCGAATATGGGTGTAAATCGCCAATCGTTTCTTATAGGGTACAGCCACAGTTTAACGATATAGTAAAACTGTGGTACAGCGAAGACCCGCGTCTACAATTAATTTGTGTACGCGTTTAAGTGAATGAATTAATTTTAACATAATGGACCTTTTATTGGCAATTTTTCACACCTTAGTTACAGGCAATAGATAAAGAGAATTTCTAAACATTCATGACACATCATTATTATGTTCATAGGTCAATGCTTAAAACGCCGTAAAACGCATTGATTATTATCTTTGGTGTCACTGACTTGACATCTATGTTAAGGCTGCTGAACAAGATATACCTACCTACCTATCTCTACCTAGTGTTATTTATTTAGGTACTGATTTTTATTTTAACACTATTGTGTTCTATCACTTCTATCAGTAAAAACATTTACTTAATAAATTTCTGAATATGTTTAGATAGGTAATTAAATTATCGCATAAGTAAAAACAAAACCCTGTAAATAATAGACAACCTACCAGTTGAAGCCTTGCCTTCCATGCAGGAGGGTCTGAGTTCAAACTCGGCCTGCATCTCTTGACTTTTTGGATTCATGTGCGGATCAGAATTTAATTACCATTTGCTATAATAACGGACTGCCTCGTTGGTCTAGTGGTCGCAAGCGCGACTGCTGAGCGTGGGGTCCTGGGTTCGATTCCCGGGTCGGGCAAAGTGTTATTGGGTTTTTTCATTAGGAAATTCTCAGTAGCAGCCTGGAGTCTGGATTTGTGCCCGGTTAATGGCAATAGGCTCGCCCCCTATTACATGGGACTACAACATAACTGGCGAAATGTGGGTGTACTGTACTGTACGAGCTAAAGGCCCACCTGGTGTTAAGCGGTTACCTTTGCCCATAACAACTGCAATACCACCTAGGCTGTTGCCTAAATGGTACCGCAAGTCGGTTCGTCAAACTGAAACATGAAGATGGAAAGTCTCATGTGATTGTAATTTCACCGGCACCCGTACTCTTCAGACCGAAACACAGCAATGCAAGCATCACTATTTGGCGGAGAAATAGATACGGTGGTAGTACTTCCCCGGACGAGCTCTTTCACAAAGAAGCTCTTCTCTACTACTACTATACTATATACGTTTTTTCTGTTTTGAATTTAGGTATCTAAAACTCAAAAACCAGATCTAATCAAAACATTCTACGTATGTGATTGAACTAAGTATACCATTATAAATAAATAAATAAATAAAATAAATATTTTTGGGACATTTTTACACAGCACTATTTAGTCCCAAACTAAGCAAAGCTTGTACTATGGGTACTAGACAATGGATATTATACTTATATACTTCTTTTTTTTTTGTAAATACGTACTTATAATACATATGAAACACCCAGACCAACACAAACACTTATGTTCATCACAGAAACATTTGTGTCCTGTGGGAATCGAACCCACGACCTCATGATTAGCAGTCCAACACTCGAACCACTAGACCACAGACGTCGTCAATTGATTATGTAGTCAACAACAGCAAAAAAATCCCGGCAACAGATGCACTGAAAACTAGTCTTATGTTTTGTATACCTATACAATTAGCAAAACTGTTTACCCTAATACTGACGCATTATGACAAAAACCTGAAACAATCTAGAAAATTCTATTCTATTCGATCAAGGATAGTGTAAGGCAATTTAGGTCAAACGGTGTGATGTAACTAGGACTTATCGCTGGCTAGACTGAAGCCGTTCAAGTCTCAAACAGGTGACCTGACACGACTAACTTGTGTGAATGACATCGTATATTAGGTTAGTTTTATGTGTATTATTTAAATTTGTACTAGGAAAGCATGGCACTTGTAGTGACGGTAAATTTATATAGTCTGTTTATTTTTCATCCAAATCCGGCGTGATTAAAGGACAAACAAACATTCTAAATACTTTCGCATCTATAATGTTAGTAGGAAGTAAGATAGAATTAAAGCCTAGTCGTAACTTTTTAATTATTTATTTTTATTTATTTAAACTTCATGCAACATTTGTACATAGGCGGACTTAATGCCTTAGGCAGTCTCTCCCAGTAAACCTTAGGGTAATACAAAATAGAATATCATCATCATCCATCAAAGGGATAATAACATACAATTAGTTTTAACATAAAGCTGAAAAAGGATCATTATACTCATCATTATGAATAAATTTTTTGCTGTTTTTTCGCTTTTTCAGGGTTAGTCCCATAGTAAAAGTTGTTTATAACGACGAGTACAATGACATGCGGGGTTACTCTTGAAAATAATTCCAATATCAATCCAATACCAATGTCAAAAAGTGACAAGAATTAATGAATATTCTTGATTAAAAATATACAGAAAAATATACTCATCAGTATGAACAATTTTACTTACTCATACTTTTGCTGTCTTCAATCAAGCCATGATAGTTTACAAATTCCACACAAGGCCTACATGTAATAGTACATTACTGTCGAGGCCTGAAATGAAGCAATTTATGGCAGAGTAATATTGGAAGTACGAGGTGAAGCCGAGTACATCCCAAGTGATTTAAAAAGTTTTTTAACTAAACGAGGCCGTTAATTACTATTTCGGCCGAGACTTGTATACTACTTTTCTGTCATTTGCGAGGAAACAATACAAAAATTAATTGAACAGTATCTAATTTTTCATTCCATCTATTCGAAAAGGACGACTTGGTTCGCCTTTAAGTGCACCCAAAGGTGGTGTTTTCTATAAGAAACATTTAGCGGGCAGTAATTAGTTTTTAATCCTCTTTATAAGTGCGCCGGAATTATCTTTGCCGCACACTTTTTGAATTTGGAACATCTTTGTGTTCAGCGCCAAAGAAATCAAACGCAAGTATTGTTTGAATAAAGACTGGCTTGTACGACGGCCCAAAGTTGCGCCGCAGGAAGAATAAAAAAAAAAATATTAAAAACGCGCGAACTACAGCCAGAACTACGCCTTTGACTATAGATTCCATTATCAAAGACTACAGCCAGCGTTTTCGTCAATTTTCACGGATTGTTAGAAATTCATGGTTTTGTTTTGAAAAATGAATTCTTCAAGTGACAGTGAAAGTATAGAATTAACTCCTGAAAGTATTAGAACTGACGCAAGAAATGTGATGGATAATCTATTACCTGCAAAATCGCGGGAGAAATACATGAAAGCCTATGGTAATTTTATTGAATGGAGAAATGATAGGCGCCAAGAATTTTTCAGAATCTGTGTTTTTGGCCTACTTCCAGTACTTAGCCAAAACTAAACATCCTTCCACTCTTTGGAGTACCTACTCAATGCTAAAATCACAATAAAATATGAGGCGCTTTTTATTTTCTCATAGAGGGTGATGAAAAGTAGAGTGTATCACTCGACGCAAAATATATTTTTAGTTCGGCCGACGTACTTTGAATCCCTCGCTACGTTCAGGATTCTACTAAAGAATCCCTGACTTTGCTCTGGATTCAAAAAAGCGCCCTCGCCGTAAAAATATTATTTTGCTCCCTTAAGATACAATGTAATATTCATTCGCGCTAATTCGAACGCGCGCGGTTCTTTTTCTATTTTCAAAGTTTTGAAAAAAAAGTGCAAAATAAAAAAAGGAAAAAAATGAAATGACAAATATTTTGTCACTAAAACACCTAATTTATGTGTGTACTTAAAAACCTCGGTAGCATAATTTAAAAATAAAAACTGTTCAGCTATTTCTAATGTCGTGGTCGTGTTGGATATTACTGGCCTGTTATTTCGTTGCGTACGGAAAAGAGCCGATTGATGTATTCTTTTTTTAAATCATGAACCAATTTCCAAGCAAGTAGGAGAAAAATTCATAATAAGTACATACATAGAGTTCTGCTTGCCCAAGCTTGTAAGTAATTCTGCTCACCCTAATTCGGTTTCAGAGTCTACTTTTCGCATTTACGTATCACAGTTACCATGACCTGTGAATTAAGTAAAAATCAATAGTTTTGCCCGGCTGAATTTCATGCGAAGGTCACGCGAACTGATTTAGGGAAGTGGGTAAAACATTCGTAGACGACCAGTCAGTCTGTTGTTCACCTTATTTGATGTTATGTAATCAAAGTAAGGAGAGTGGTTTCGACGTCATGTTTTTGTACCTACGAATTGTGCTACGAATTAGGTTTTAAGCCTATACAGCGAAAATCATAAAGGTGAATACATTGTTTAGGGGATAAGAACAACGTTTAATATACCAGTAATTCAAAATTCGTTAAAATAACAGCTGCTGCTGTCCCTATAAATTTTGTCATCCATTAAGATAATGTTAACATAGAACAGCTATTTTTTTCACAAATTCAAGTGTTGATTACATACTTACAGTTGTATTGATGAGTGAATGTATCCTCCTTACCTGAAGTATTAATAATAAAAAATAATAATAATAAAATATATTTATTCAGCCAATTACACAATACATTTAAATACATATAACATTTTTGTAGCAAACATTTAGATACAACAGAGAGGTCAATAATTGTTAGATGAAGTTATTAGGTACATCTTAATGGCTATAAAAAAGTGTAGTATTACAATATGAACTACCCGACTCTCAAACTAGGAAAACCTGTAACATGAGTGTCGGTTATTCTCACGAAATATGATAACAGCCTTCTATCGTACGCTATTACATAAAATTAAAAATTATTATTATTTCATCTTTCTGTCACACTCTGTATGTATATACTGTATACACTGTACGTGGGACACTCAGAAAGTTTTGCGAAACTAAAAAAAATTGTTCTATACGTACATATATTTTTATCAAATCTTTTCAAAGTACTTTCCACCAGCCTCTATACAAAGATTCATGCGCCTAAACCAGTTTTCAAAACACTTTTTCCAGTCCGCCGCAGACACCTCGTTTACAGCCTGCTCGAACGCAGCCAGCGCATCTTCCGGCGACGAAAATTGTATCCCTTTGAGCTGATTTTTTATTTTTGGGAATAAAAAGAAGTCACACGGTGCTAGATCAGGGCTGTAAGGAGGGTGACCCAGGAGTTTGACTGGCGTGCTGTCCAGGAAGTCCCTCGTTTTGAGTGCGGTGTGCGCAGGTGCATTGTCGTGGTGGAGCAGTAGCCCGCGGAGCCCTGTGTTTGGTCGCTTGTTGCTTATAACAGAGAAAACTTCTGGCAAACATTTGGTAGTATACCATTCGGCATTAATGCTTCTTTGATCCCGTAAGGGAATTGATACCAAGTGGCCAGTCAAATTAAAAAAGCTAGCGATCAAAATCTTACCCCCGCTTCTAGATCGCTTCACTTTGGTAGGCGTTGGCTCATTTTGAAACACCCAAACAGTCGACTGGCGCTTGGTTTCTGGGTCGTATTGATAAATCCAGGACTCATCACCTGTAACGATGTCGTAAACACGCCGAGACGAGCCTGCTTCAAATTTGTTAAGCATATCACGGCACCATTCCACCCGGGCCTGCTTCTGAGCATCGGTGAGGTTGTGCGGCACCCAGCGTGATACTATCCTCCTCACGCGAAGATGGCTGTGTAGAATCTCGTGAACGCTTCCCGATCCAATCTTCAATATGTGTTGAATCTCCTGATATGTAATTCGCCTATTGTCTTGGATTAAATTTTTCACTGCTAGCACGTTTTCTTCGGTAACAGCCGTCAAAGGGCGACCGCTTCTTTCGTCATCCCCCAAAGTTGGTCGACCGCGCTTGAATTCGTTATACCAACGATACACGGTTGCCTTGGAAGGGCCTTCATCCATGAATGCCATTTGAAGTCTATCGTACGATTCATCCGGTTTCAGGCGACACTTGAAATCGTATAAAATCATAGCTCTAAAATGTTCCCGGCGCAGATCCATATTTCAGTGAGACACAATACTTTGAATTAACTCGCAAAAAATGTGGAGGGAAATTTTGAAATTGGAACTTACTTATTTTTACTTATAAATAATCATATTTTCGAAAAACATTATAACTGGCCAGTCTCCCATATATAAAAACTTTTTTTCGCAATACTTTCTGAGGGGCCTGGTATGCCTCGTTGTCGCAAGCGCGACTGGTAAGCGTAAGGTGCTGGGTACGATTCCCGGGTAGGGCAAAAAGTTTTATTGGGATTTTCCTTTTAATGGACATTCCCCTTGTAGCAGCCAAGTGGCGCCCCCATCAGAAAAAATATTATTATTCGCTGAATACATCATTTATCTAGAATTAGTTTTTAACAATTGAAGTACAGGTACTGTAGTTTAATCAGAAACTATTAACTCTGTAAAATATAGTTCGCTGTAGTTGTAGAAATAAAAAATGCCAAAAGCGGCCGTTTTTCGCACTTTTTCTATCTACAACTACAGCGAAGTATAATTCACAGAGTTAATAGTTTCTGATTAAACTACAGGGGGCCTAGTACGAGTTTGACACTTACGAATACTTTAATAGTTTTCGTCGACTTTCATTCATAAATCAGTAGCGCCCCTGGCGGATACAAGGAGGAACTACTGATTTATGAATGAATGTCGACGAAAACTATGAAAGTATTCGTAAGTGTCAAACTCGTACTAGGCCCCCTGTACCTGTACTTCAATCGTTAAAAACGATTTTTTGATAAATTATGTATTCAGCGAGTAATAATTTGTTTAGTGATGGGGGCGCCACTTGGCTGCCATATTCCCCTTAAGATAATTTCTCAGTAGCAGCCTGGAGTCAGGATTTTCAGAAAGCTAGCGGTATTTACACCCCCATACTTCGGAGAGCAGATAAAGCCGTCGGTCCTGCGCCTGATCGTTCTCCGGTCGTGTCAGATTGCCGTCCCATCGGATAGTGAGAGTAAGAGTTAGAGAGGGCACCTGTGTTTGCGCACACACTTGTGTGTATGTCCCGCGCAGATGGCTAGTCTCCGTAGAAATTGGCTGCCGTGACTGAAATTTAGCCGGGGGCATATTATGTCATGTCAATACACTTGATAATATACGAATATATACATAAATTAATTAATATGCAGGTATTATTTTTCGATTTAAAAACAATACTATTTTCAGTAGTTTTGGAACAACGTCAAAAAATTAAAATATAGCACGAAAAAAAGTCATTTGATAATAAAATTAAAAAGAGGTCAGATATAAAATGTTAAAACTTTTTAATCAATTAAGAAAAATATTTGAATGAAATTCGCCTTGGAAATTCCAAAGATAATATAATCATGGGAAATTCGTGCAGACACTGGCACAAAACAAAGTAGCATTTAATTTAAAACGAATTTAAAAAGCGTGTAAAAATGGCTGTCACGAGAGAATTTTTCTCATGGATTTTGCTTTTAACAGCGTATTTGTATTATTTTATTACAGAAAACGGCGCAAAAATGAGCTATCTGGAAAAAGTCGACCGTTACCTGGACTCACTGAAAGTGGGGAAGAGTAAGATTTTTTTTTATTCTTCCACGTAGCCTTCTGTTGTCGCGGTTCACGTTTTGACAGGTTTCGACAAATCTTTTCCGCGTAATGCGTTCTTGAGATTCAGGTAGGCAAAATCTCAAATCAAGTAGGTAACAACATACACCCGAAAAAAATTACCTAGCTTCCTTCTGGGCTGCCCCAGAGTAAAAAGCAATCCCAATTGCCCTTTGCATTATAACAGTTGGGTAAAATGAGACATTAGTTCCCTCATTCTTCTAATCAGTTATGAGCTAGGTAATTATTAATAATAAAATTAATATATCGTTTATTTCTCCTCAGATAATATAACTATTGTACATATACATATTGCATTTATGAGGAACTTATGAGTGACGCTGTATTTTTGCATACCTACTTATTTCTATTCATAACAAAATAATATTCATGCATTTTCTTTACTCTTAAGACGTAATATTGTATATCAAATGTTATTCCTCTATCAGGCAGGTTTTTCTAATTGGCTTATGTTTGACCGCCACCTCACCTGATGCGATGGGTTGGCACGCTACACGCTTGACCAACGAAAACCTATTCACTCGAGCCTTAGACTACCAGATTATACTTATTGAGAAATAGAACAGAAGCAGCAAGGCCAAGAAACTCCATTCCTTGGCCAATAGTCAATACTTATTTCAATAGCTTCATCTTATTGTATTCTACAGGGTGAATCCACAAATAATAATCCGATAGTCGCCTTTTGCAGAAAAATAAGGCTCTCTTAGCCAAAAAACTAATACATACCTATCATAAAAATACCATGCTTCCTTCCAGGTGCCATGGTAGACTCTTGGTTCATGATGTCGAGTCCAATGCCGATACTATCAGTGGTCGTGGCCTACCTGATACTGATACGCATCGGGCCCAGAATCATGAAGAATCGGCCACCGCTGCAGATGAACCGGCTCATCGCCTATTATAATGCGTCGCAGGTCTTCCTGGCGACTATGATTTGTTTTAAGGTATGATTTTTTTTGGTCTTGTCATCTTAATACACAACACATACTTATTATGTTTTTTTATTATTTACAATATATATACTACTCGTCTGCTGTGAGAATGTTTTTTTTTTTTTTTTTTTTTTTTTCGAATGGGCTCTCGCAGGTGGGACCGAAGTCCCATTTCTGCTTAACCGGACTTAGTTGGCGGAGAGTCCCATGTGGGACTCCATTCGCCGAAGGTTTTTTCCCTAACATACTTACAAACTAAATGCGCGCGGTATCAATACCGCGCGCAAGCGGGCGCCCCCCAAGGGGGGGGCTCGAACCTCGCTGGGGCATTGCAGGGGGACCCCGCCGTTCCTATGTCCCCCTAGCAGCCGTAGCTGCATCGAATTGGTTTCCTCGAAAGTAGCGGACTTTCGGTCACTATCGGGTGACGTGCTAAACGCCGTGAAGCGGCAAGCCTCGCCGGCGAGGCTAAGACCTGCCTAAAACCTAAACAGTGGCTACGCAATAGCCTGCTCCTAGGAACTACTCTAGAGCATAGGGCCGGTCTCGCGTGACGAGATTATCTCCGGTTGCTTACACCGTGAGGGCGTCCCCAGGGGGGAGCTCGGACCTCGACTCAGGGTGCAGCACGGGGACCCCGCCACTGATCCCCCCAGCAGCCGGTGCTGCGTCGGCATGTATTTCTGTTTCTCGAGAGTCGGACTCTCGGATTCTGTGTGTGTGTCGCGTCGGTCCTCGCCGGCGGGGACGATATTTTGGACGACGGCGTCGGAGTGTACTTGTACTTTTATCTGACTCCTGGAGGAGTGTAATAGCGTCATCGGGCTCAATGAGTGTGTGTCTGGGACGTCGGGTTTTGCTAATAGCAGATGGCTGGTAGACGGTGGCCGCCACGACCAAGGGGTTGGGGTGCTTGGGAGCGGAATCGAAATAGCGTTTTGAGACACGCTTGAAAAACTGCTTGATGGTCGGCAGTTTGAGGTCTAGGTGGGGGTCGACGTTGCGTACGTACCAGGGGGCGCCTACGGCCCTTCGCATGAAACGGTTTTGGAGGGTTTGGAGTATGTGAATTCTCACCGGCTTAACGTGTGCGAACACAACGCTAGCATAGGCGAGTATGGGGCGGATACAGGTGGTGTATATCCTTACTTTGAGAGGAGTGGGCAACTTACTGTGCGCATTGAGTAGGGGGTGGAGACGTCCGAGGACGAAGGCGGCACGGTTTTTCACCTTGCGGATATGCGGTCTGAAAGTCAGTCTACGGTCAAGGATCACTCCAAGGTATTTGGCTTTACTTTGCCATGGGATCTGTTTGCCGAACATTGAAACTGGTACGTTCAGTTCTTTGCGGTACTGTGACAGGGGTTTTTTATCGAATAGGACCGCTGCACTTTTTTCGGGATTGACTTCGATTCTCCATTTCCGGAACCAGTCACCTAGGGTGTTGGCCGCGGATTGGAGGGTACGAGAAATAGCGACATGGGTCTTGCCGGAGTAATAGATTGCCGTGTCGTCGGCGAAAAGGGCAATACGGGCTGCACCGCATTTTGGAATATCGCTGGTGTACAGCGTGAACAATAGGGGGGAGAGCACGGAGCCTTGTGGCACACCGGCGTGAATGGGATGGGGGGAGGAGAGAGCCCCTTCTATGCGATAGCGAAAGGTACGATTCGATAAGTAGTCTCGGATGATGAGCACGAGACGATGTGGCACATTCATAGTGTACAGCTTATATAATAAGCCGTTGTGCCACACTTTATCGAAAGCCTTTGCCACGTCGAAAAAGAGAGTACCGGTCATTTGACCGCGTACGAAGCCTGCACTGATGTGTTCTACAATGCGGTGCAGTTGATTAACACAGCAGTGCTTTGTACGAAAGCCAAACTGCTCGTCGGGAAGGAGTTTATTTGAGTCGGCGAAATCTTTGAGTCGCTTATAAATAAGCTTCTCGTAGATTTTACCGAAGACATTGAGGAGACTAATCGGCCGGTAACTACTCGGCTCGGCTTTTGGCTTGCCCGGTTTGGAAATACCGATTACTGTAGCTTGTTTCCAAGCCTGGGGAAAGATGTTGTTTTTAAATGCCGCATTGAAGATGACGGTCATTAGAGCGATTAGGGTGGCAGGGAAACGTTTCAACACCTTATTGGTGATGCCGTCTGCGCCGGGGGCTTTTTTGGGCTTAAGATCCTTGACTATAGAAAGAACTTCGTCAGGGGTGATCGGTGGGAGCGGGTCATCAGGGTCATCTATTGGGGGGGGGGAGGGCTGACCTACGCTCTACTTCTGAGTTTACCTTGTCAAGGTGGGTTTGGCTTACGGGAAGCGTACTGAGAGTGCATTGGGACTCCAAGCTGTCGGCTAAGCATTCGGCTTTTTCGTCATCATCAAAGGCCGGCCTTTGATTGGGTCGATTTAGGGGGGGCATAGCTGCCGTGGTCTCGCATTTGAGTTTGCGTTGAAGTGCCCAGAAGGCTAAATGAGACGGTTGGATTTCGCTGACTTCCTTGTCCCAGCGATCCTCCCGTACCTGAGCTACACGTCTTTTTACAGTATTCTGCAAAGAGCGCATATGGGCACGGTTGGCTTCGTTGGGAAAAGCGTCATAGGCACGGATGGCCGCGTTCCTCTCGGTCCTGGTTCCTGTGAGAATGCCGCGGTCCACCATTATAAAGACAGTCTTAAGGCACTTTACAGCGTTGCTATTGGTCATTATTGGTACCAGCCGGGCCTGGCTTGAGGTGCGGTACGAGGGCGTGGGAAAACGGCATTCATATTTCTTAAAAATATTTTAATCTACCGTACAATATTATTAATTAAAATCGTTTCGATGCACACAGTAATCAAGAAAAAAATAAAGAATTATTAAAAGATTTATGTATTATATTCTTTATGGTACATACACCAAACGAAAACAAAGACAGTAGTTTAAAGATACATTATGTAAGTACAATGGGCGGTTTTATCGCACAAGGCAATCTCTTCCAGACAACCTATGGATGGACTAGAAGAATGGGAACCGGACATGGAAGATTGCACTATTTAAAAAAATATCAATATGAAATGTTGTACAGGGCATGGCATCAAACTGCCACTATACATGCAAAATTTTAATCGCTTCTTTCCCGAAAAGGGGTCATTGTACTCATCATTTTGAAGAACTTTTACTATTGGACCAACACTGACATAGCGAAAAAAAAAATTGTTGGTCCCTACATTTGTGTTCACTTAAATAGATAAAATGTAGGGACCACCTGATTCTTTTTCACGATTTCAGGGTTGGTCCCATAGTAAAAGTTGTTCATAATGATGAGTACAATGACCCCTTTTCAGGAAAGAAGCCATTAAAATTTCAGCATGTATGCCGTGCCAAATGCATTTTTTACTTAGTTCTTTCTACAAAGAACCACTTTTGAACTAGTAATTTTATAAAGTTTCCTTTAATAAAAATCTCCTTAATTGTATTGAAGATGTCAATCAATGGCGGCAACACTGATCGTGACGTAGATTTGGGGTATCGCGGGAAGGGAATATCTGGTGAAACATTATTATACCATGGTACAGGCTAACGGAAAGCATACCAAACACAATTTAAGGGTGGTTTCTGCTCATCATTCTACGTATTACCATAGAACAATAATGTTCTATGAAAGTCAATATTATTATTAATAAGCATTGTTAAGAAAGAAGTCTTGGAAACTACATTCATTGTTAAAAGGTACGACACGCAGCCATACATTTATTGTTATAAAATTAACAATAGAATATTTTATAGTTATAATCATGAATGAAAACATGAACTTGAGTTCCAATACTACCGTTAAAACACCATAACAAATTACAGTTGATACCTAACTACTGTACTGACATTCAGCTCCACACACTTCAATTAAAATTAATTATTGGGTTGCATTAAAAGAGCCTCCACGAGTGACGATATTTAATTTATCGTCCGATGCACCCTGGGCAGTCAGCTCCGCTACCAACCTGCTGACTGACTAATCTTTTTCCTGCGGCATGAGCTGTTACTATTATGTAGCTCATGTCGACACGAAAGAAGAAGGCTTCAATATAGGAAAAATAAAGTCTAGTTAGTTCAATCACTGGCCTTTAAATAGCCTCGTGTACTAATACATTTGAAGACAGTTCAGGGAGTCTGTCTTCAAATGTATTCGTACACGAGGCTAGTGAAAGGCCAGTTTGAATTGACAGTTCCTTAAGTAACTGTCTTCAAATGTATTATTTATTTATTTTAGTTATTTATTTATTTTCCACAAAAAAAAAAAAAACATACATTTGGCAGATACAGTGTAGAACATAAACCAGTTTAGGTTTTTCTGTACACCGCTTGGTCCGTCGACATTCATTACAAGATGTCGGTGGGTGAACACGACGCATCGCGCTCGCTCGCCCCATGCAAAAATTCCCAAATACCCTCAACTAATTTATCATCATAATCATCATCATTTCAGCCGAAAGACGTCCACTGCTGGACATAGGCCTCCCCCAAGCATCGCCACAACGACCGGTCCTGTGCCTTCCGCATCCAGCGGATGACATATCCCCCCAAACATGCAAAGCACTGATAAAAACTAATTTATATTACTTCTCAATAGCAAATTGCTTACAAAAATACAGCATGTTTTTTTTCCTTCTTAATGTTATAAAATTATAAGTCATGATTAGGTTTTTATTCGTAGACGAGACCAGTAAAAAGCCAGTTTGAACTGACGGTTCAGTAACTGTCTTCAAACGTATGCGTACACGAGACCAGTGAAAGCTCAGTTTGAACTGACAGTTCAGTAACTGTCTTTAAATGTATTTGTACATGAAGCCAGTAAAAGGCCAGGTTGAACTGGCAGTCAGTGAGTGAGTCTTCAAATGTATTCATAAATAAAGCCAGTTTTTACTGGCCAGTTTGAACCGACAGTGAGTGAGTAACTGTCATCAATCGCCAACCCGCCTGCCAAGCGTGGCGATTATGGCATATCCCCCCAACATATGCTTGGAGGAGCTCTATATCCAGTAGTGGACGTCGTTCGGCTGAAGTGATGTGTCTTCAAATGTATTCGTACATGAGGTCAGTAAATGCCCAGTGACTGAACTGACTCACTGGACTGACTCGTGAGCTGGCCCTATCTTGTCCATTGAAGAGCACCGTGCCCACAACTATAGTAAGAGTTTAAGCTTCGTATGGGTTTATGGATTCAGACTACTACTTTGTGACGTTAAATTCCATTTTGGTATTAACCCTGCAGTATACAGCAACTTTTTTCAGCGTTTATTGTCCACACACGCTGAAAAAAGTCTGAATTTTCAGAACAATTTTCTCAATTTTATATAACCTTATATTCTTCATATAATTCAACAGACGCATCTCATTGTATATATATATATAACATAATCAGCCGATTACTGTCCCACTGCTGAGCACGGGCCTCTTCTCAGTATGAGAAGGTTAAGGCCTTAGTCTACCACGCTGGCCTAGTGCGGGTTGGTGGACTACACACACCATCGAGAACTGTATTGAGCACTCTCTTGTGTGCAGGTTTCCTCACGATGTTTTCCTTCACCGTTAAAGCAAGTGATAATCAAATTCTGATCCTCACATGAATCCGAAAAGTCAGAGGTGCGAGCCGGGATCGAACTCGCACCCTCCTGCATGGAAGGCAAGCGTTCAACCACTAGGCTATCACTGCACTGTATATATATATATGTAGGTATATTTATTAGTATTACTTGACACACTGTGTCTACATCTCTTTGCTTCAAATTTTCCTCTCGCAGGTCTGCTGGAAGAAATTTCTTATAGAAATAAGCAGTGCCTTTGTACTATTGATTTCTATGTACTTTATTATTATTTCTCTGTGTGTGCATAAATTTAATAAATAAATAAATAAATTGTTTGTAAGAATTTCCTGTTTTAAAACCGTTATAAGCTGATAAATTAACAGGTATTTCTTGTTCAATTTCAGGTTTTCAAGTTGAATCTCTTCAGAGACGGTATTATTTATGCAGGTTGTCGTTATCCGTCCAACACGCAAAATGCTATGGTAAGAAATAATACAATTATTAAAAATTCATGACATATCAACAACTGAACTTTTGCCTTCTCGCAAATAATCACAACGAATGATTCTGGGAATCAACAAAATGTATTTAAGACCAACAGACTATAGACTAAATAAACTAGTATCCGATAATTGGCGAATACATTTTTATGCTGGTGTGCGCACTTCCGTATGTTCTCGTAAACTATAGGCCGATCAGAAGTCTGAAATCTGGGGTGCACTCTCCAGGTTCATATTCAAAAAAAGTTGTACTATGCAAGGATGTTACAGACCTTTGACAGCACTAATATGAAGAAAGCGGGTCTATTTCTTCGGCAAACACACTGTTTTCTATTTATCTATTTTTAACCGATTCAAACAATGCATCCTGCCTGTCATGACTTGCGGTGCCGAGACGTGGACACTGAGAGTTGGGCTGGTTAACAAAGTCAAAGTCATACTAAGGAGAATTCGAAGACACTCTAAGCATAAGCATCATAATTTCTAAGATAAAATTCGTAACGAGATTATCTGGAAAAAAACCGGAGTAACTGACATATTTTGTAGAGCTGCAATTGCAGTGGGCTGGCCATGTCTATCAAAGGACCGATGGTCACTGGGGCAAACGAGTCCTTGAGTGGATACCGCAAAACGGCAAATGCAGCGTAGGGCGCCTCTCAGTCAGGTTTGCCGACGGTGACGACATGAAGAAGCTGAGGGGGACTGAATGCGAAAGGCGGAGTATCGAGTGTTGTAGCGCAGCTTGGGAGAGACCTTTTTTTTGAGGCGTAGAAAAGCCTTTCGCATATCACACCACCCGGAGAGGCGGTGTGGGTATGTGGGACTCGCACCCACTAAAAACTCCGCCGTGTGCCTTCTCTCGCCTTGGGTGGATGGGCCACGAGGACTGTAACGCATGGCATTCGCGACCTTCCTTTTCCTCCTTGACTACTACTCTCTTTTGGCTATTTCTGGGCAAACTTGGGAGACACCTATGTCAAGCAGTAAACTGCAATAGACTGAGATAGTAAAAGTTTTTTTTACACCATTATATAAAACCACGTTAATTAAAATATCACTTTCTAATTTCAGCTACTAGACTTGGGTTGGTGGTATTTCTTTGCGAAATTCACTGAGCTTCTAGACACCGTGTTCTTCGTTCTAAGAAAGAAAGACAAGCAGGTAAAACTACATAATGTATTATGGCCCATTTGCTTACTTGTCCCTTGCGCCCTGTCAACTGTACAAGAGCCAACCTAAATGAAGCCACGAACACCGCTATAGAAGTGGCCAAATATTATATAAAAAAAGTGTGAACCATTGACACGCATGAAGAAATAGCATATGGTTGAGTAAGCGATGGTTGATGCTCGCGTCATGCTCGTGAACGAGTGCCGTCTGTCGGGAGAGGTCAGCTCCTACATACTATGGCAACTCTTTTTACGTTTATTTCTAAAGGCAATGTTCTCAATTTTAAACTCTTGTTTATTTCTGACATTAAACTACATTATACTCACATTATTTGAATTAATTTGATGTAGTTATAATAATAATCCTCTTTATTGCTCAACAAGAGTACATTAATTTCTGATCTAATTAGTTTGATGTAATAAACAATTACCTATTTTAAAAAGAGTAGATCCATAGAGTTTCTTGGCGGTTCTTCTCCATAGGATCCACAATTTGGAACCATGCAACTAGAGCCTGACGTTTCAAAAGTGCCAGTAATTAGGTTTATTTGAAATAAAAAATATTTGAATTGATTTTTGAATTTGATGCCAGCCAGTTAAAAAATATTTTATCAAAATCTCAATTTCATACACTACCATTTCTATTAACTGACAACAATTCTCTCATTTCAGGTGACCTTCCTCCATGTCTACCACCACGTGATCATGGCCCTCTACTCCTGGAGTTACTTGAAGTTCGCAGCTGGCGGTGAAGGGGCCGTCCTAGCACTCCTCAACTCCGTCGTCCATGTCGTCATGTATTCTTACTATCTGCTCTCTGGCTTGGGACCAAGGTTCCAGAAGTATTTATGGTGGAAGAAGTATGTTACTAAGCTGCAATTGGTAAGTTTGACAATATAATATGGTAAAGAACTCTTTTATTTTACTAATGTAACGAAGTTCAAGTAACTGTGGGCAGGACTAAGAGGAAGAAATAGACCAAAGACGAGAGCTAAAGCAATTCTTGTGGGCTGATAAACTGCATATTGGTAATAATAAGATACATAATCAAAACATTTGTGAAACAGTTACTGTAAGTTTGTCGTCGGAAAAAGGGGCAAACGATAAGATCAGTGTTGTGTTTGATGAGTGCAACAAAGTGCATCTACAGAATGTTAATTGTAGCGCTAAAGTAGTTGAAGCTAGTTGAAGCTAATCTTCTAAATACCCAATATCCAGCAGTGGACGTCTTACGGCTGAAATGATGAATCTTCTAAATGAAGGGGACATGATTTGACAAAGTATTTTCTGTTTTCTCTTAACTTTCCTGGCTCTAATGGATATACATATAAACTTTTGATGAATATTTTTAACATTTTGTATCAGGCTAAAAATCTAGTTGACAAGATTTATAATTTTTAAGAGCTGATAAGTCAAAAGTAAGAAATAAGTCTAGGTTGTTATTTTTTATTACAGATCCAGTTCATCTTAATGCTCACATACTGCGCCTGGACGCACTTCTCTCCACGCTGTCAGTACGCTTCTGGCTTCACGTACTTCATCTGCTCCAACATCACTATCTTCCTATTATTGTTCCTTAATTTCTATACTAAGAGCTACAAGAAGAGGAATCTCGAGAAAAAAAACATTGAAAAAGAGATCAAGGCAGAATACGATAAAGCTCATAACGGAGTTAAAACAAATGGTGTCTGCAAAAATGGAGTCAATAATAAAAAAGAAAACGGGTTACATGGGAATGATTGCAAGAGTGTTCCCAATATAGAAGAAATACCTTGCGAAGTCAACAAGGCTTGTGGTGATTATGTCAAGGATGGTAAATTCTTCCTCTCAAGGCGGATGGCAAAATCAGCATGTAGTACCGAATATGACTTCGATAGTATAATAAAGAAATGATTCATCATGGTCAAAGACTATAGATAGCGGTTCTATTGAGACTGATGTATGTGATGACATTGGTATTGTTAAGGCCTAGGATTTTTGTGGAGTTTGGAAGTTAGATAAGTACGCTTAAGTATTCGCTTCACTAGGACTCTCAGATCGAAAAAAGGACCACGTTTGGTGCTATCGTTTGTTAGAGCCGTTGATTTTCAAGTGAGGTCTAAATTACAGCATATCGTAGTTCGTATTGCAAAATTAATGAATTTAAAAAATTATCGTACCAGTGAGAAGACGCTTTAAATTTACAATAAATTGCCAACCGCACAATTGTTACTGTAGATTTTAAGGTTAACCATTTGCTGTAAATATAATACGTGAGGTTTAATCGTGCACTTATTCGATGCAGTCAGATTTTAGTTGAGAATTCAGACCTTTCATACATGGAGATTGATTCATGGAGATAAAAGAATGATTTGTAAAATAATTAAGATTGTAAGAAAACTTTAAAAGGACTACACAAAGCTCTAAGCATTACTCAAGATATTGTGTGCCCTGCACTTGGAACAGTGACAGTCTAGCTTCCCATACAATAACATTAACCCCCAATTTCTGGAAGGCTGATCAATTTGATCTAGTCAAATCTAATGTCAGCTCCTGTAATTGGTCGGCAAAAATACTAACAACCAATCAGATCGCTTGACCTGAGATTTGACAGTCGATTAGTAAATTTTTATGTTGATCAGCCTTTCGGAAACTGGGGGTTAGTAATTAAGTATCCTTGTTTCTCTGTTAAATTGCAATAAGCAGCCGTCCACTTGGATTATAAGATTTGCCAGTGACTCGTTAAAGTTTGAAGTTCTATTATAAGTAGCGGTAGTGTGGTTTAAAACTTCTCTTTATTTCAAGCGGTTTTCTAATAAACTGTCAACCTCTTACTAATTTTACAATAATTACATTCGTCTATAAGATAGATTTGAACTATAATAGTTTACTCATGCTTGTTATGTTGCAGTAGCATAAAAATAGGGACGATTACAATAAAATTATTGACAATATTTTTCTGAATAATTATTAGTGCAGAAACTGCCTTTGCTGTCAGTCTGCTTTAACAAAACAAAGAGAAGCAATCAAATAGAGTTTTAACATTCATATCATTCCTTAGAATAAACCTTAGTTTATGAGAGAAGATCACTCAGCCCAGTTTCCGAAAGGCTGGTCAACGCAAAAATTTACTAATCAGCTGTCAAATCTCAGGTCAAGCGTTGTGATTGGTTGTTAACATTTTAGTTGGCCAATCACAGGAGCTGACATGACATTTGACAACAGATCAAATTGATCAGCCTTCCAGAATCTGGGGGCCAGTCAGTCAGTTCTCCTACCAACCTCCCACTGACTACAGTCCCACACCATATCAGCTGTTCAGTTAACAGTGTCGCGTCGTGTTGTACGGTCGTCGGCAAACTTACCGTGACAGACCGCTCAAAAATACCCTGACGAACCGACTGTACAAAAATATCGTAACAGGCTGTTCAAAAATATCGTGACGAAAAAACTGTTCGTAATATGGTGACGAATAGACTGTTCAAATATATCGTGACGAAAAAATTTACGAAAATATAGCAACGAATAGACTGTTCAAAAAAACGAGTGTGCTTAACTGTGAGTTTGCAACTCGTGGCCGGCCTAGTGCGCGCATCGTGCCCCGCGTCCCGCACTACCCCCTCCGTTCGCCTCACTTTTCGTAAATCGTAACGCATTAACCAGCTTACTCCCCAATTCAAGCGTGCGTAAAGAAGTTTTACTTTAAAAATCTAAACATTATCTCGATTGGATAAAATCTTATCACGCCAACTGTCATTATGTGACTGTTAATAATAAGACAGGTTGGCAAATACTGTTATATCCATAAGCTTATTATACTGGCGTAGTAAACAAACAATTATACTGGCGTAATAAACAAACAGTTCGGATTGAGATACCGATCTATGCGAACAAATCTACATGCGAGAAAGAGACACAATGAAATGACAGTAGAGCCGATTTGGAAAAATTACTCTCCAGTAGTCTCCTGTCAAAATATAATCTCGTATTATTTTATGATTTTTTTCATAATCTTTCCGTGTTTTATCGAATAAATATCAGTAATCGTAAGGGTGTCGTATTCTGTGTTAGACTGCGGTGTAACTTATCAGCAATAACCCAAATAAACACAACACCAACAATGTATACAGTTAAAACTTGATATATGTGATTTTGTGACAAGTATGCAATCGGCGAGACGAGCAATTAGTCTAGATTTCTTTTAAAAAAATTTGTTCCTAAATCAAAAATTCAATTAATTAGTTTTTTTTTATTCATTAATCTATATTTAGTATTGGAACGTAGTTCCTTATCGCGCGTTGTGAAAGGGGGCTAGACGGAAAAAATTCTCACGAAAAGTTGTAACGACCCCTTTTTTTTTTTTTATAGTATAGGATGGCGAACCGAGCTAAAGGCCCACCTGATGTTAAGTGGCTACCTTTGCCCATAACAACTGCAATACCGAATCGAAAGGAACTTCGTTCCATCCGGGTGTCCCTTGACACCTCTCATTTTATTATATCCACGCATCTTACTGTACTCAGTCACTACCTATTCGTGAAGACCTATTATTGGCAGATTGTATCTTATTTAACATTGTTATACTAAAGTAATTGCTGTTGGTCTTCCAAATAATAAATAAATAAATAGTCATTTTTATTATTTTTAACGCATTTACGCATGCGAAGCGAAATCTAAAGATTTAAATTGTGGAAAGAAAAAAAAGTGTTCACGGTAGCTTAGTGGCTAAAGCACTGGCGTACTGAGCCAGGAGTCGCAGGTTCGAATCCTGCTCGTGAGCGATTTTTTCTTTCCACAATTTAAATCTTTAAGTAAAGAGTCATTTCCATTGTCTAGTACCCATACCACAAGCTCTGCTTAGTTTGGGACTAGATGGTGCTGTGTAAAAATGTCCCAAAGATATTTATTTATTTATTTATTATTTCACAGGTAAATTCATATATTACGTAACATACAACTTAACTAACTTTAATACTTTAATAACATTTATTTTCATAGAAGTTATTCTTAAAATTATTTAATAATACATTAATAACATGCAGTTAACACCCTATTTTCTATATAATATGTTATTTTAAACAATTATGTTTAAGATAAAAAATATTGTGAACGTGAAAATGAAACAGTTTGGCGTAAGGATAGCACAAAATCAATCGATGTGTCGATATTTTCTATTAAATTTTTTTGTACGACAGCTCCACCATGTCACAACATGAGTTTCCATTAATGCTTTAAAAAAAAAAAAGGTTGATTTACCCCAGTCGCACGGCAGAAAATCACTGTCAGACAAATTCTGTCGCACCGGAAGGCAATCTGCACTCTCTAAAAATGCTTCATAATATTGACCGACTAACTTGAAAATATCTCAGGTTTCCTTTAAATGCAGTTACTAAAGAAAAACGTATACGAATATCAAATCGAATAGGCTGGGAGTCTCACAAAAATTCTATGCTTTGCTGCTTTGCAGTAGACATTTTAAGGATAACCGTTTCGTGGAACGAAATCACCGACGTCTTTTGATAGAAATATAACTATTTTTCTGGGATTCCGTATCTTGTTAAAAATAGATTCTAGGACAAGCGAAATTCTCAAGTATGCGACTGCTGAAAGAGAGATTCTCAGCGAGCAAATGTAGCCTGCCATTGTGAAAACTTTGTATAGAGCTGTCGTGGAATTGATGTCGTCTTTTTTAAATATATTTATTAAAGTCGAATTGAAAGTCATGGCCAGTTTTTTGACGAATATCTCCATAGGATCTATGTTTTTGGAACCGTGCAATAAGATTCTCGACATTTCATAAAAGGATGTACTTTCCTTATTTGAAATAATGTTGAATTTGATATTTAGCCGAAGCAATGATATTTTGAAATCTAAATCTATAATGAAATAATGTTGAATTTGATATTTAGCCGAAGCAATGATATTTTGAAATCTAAATCTATAATTATAATGTATAAGTCTACTGTAATTTATGTTGACTGTACAAGAAAACTTGTTATTTTCATCGATATTTTATATTACTGACTGACTGCTTAGCGTGGGGTCCTGGGTTCGATTCCCGGGTCGGGCAAAGTGTTATTGGGTTTTTTCATTAGGAAATTCTCAGTAGCAGCCTGGAGTCTGGATATGTGCCCGGTTAATGACAATAGGCTCGCCCCCTATTACATGGGACTACAACATAACTGGCGAAATGTGGGTGTACTATAATACACCTCTGCCTACCCCTTCGGGGAAATACAGGCGTGATGTTATGTTGTGTTATATTCTATATTTCACAATAAAATCAAACGGAATTGACCAATTCCAGAATTGAGTATTCAATATCGGAACTTAGGTGCGGAATTGAAAATCTTCCAATATTCAAGCCATCATCATCATCATCATCATCATTTCAGCCGTTTTAATTATTCAAGCCATAATTAAAACCAATAGGTATGATTAATTTATATTGATTTTAAATTATTAGTAATTATAATAATAACTTCTACTTCCTGTCCATTATTTGTCATTTTAATAGATTAATAGTCTAGCAGATTCGAAGTAGAAGATTTCGAAGTGCCGATTTTGATATCGATAATGCGAAAATGTCAATGGCACGTTACTAAAACTCACTTCTCCACGTGTCAATTTCGCACATATACTCATTTCTCTTTCAGTGACGTGGTAATGAGGAGACAGTTTGTCTATTACGCTATTATAATAAGTTTATTATTGTACCTTTATCTAATTAAGATATAGTTAGGTTCCTCAAGTACAGAGAAAACTTCAATCATCTGATCACTACTTAAGGATAGAATTGTTACTTGAGTGTCGGTCTTATTCCAATACGGTAATAATAAACTTTAATTCAACAACATAGCACACGAATTTGACTGAAATAGAATAGAAATCTCTACTCAAGCGTAGTCTGGACCACACTACGGATACAGATCTCTCTCAAATACCAAAACAGGTGACAGTATAAATAAAGCTAAACTCAGCTGAACTGTAATCAATAAATCTCATCTTGAGGCATGTTCTAAAATTAAATTTCAACTCAAAACTAGTTTTAAACAGTGATCAACGCTTGAGTATCGTTCTGTAATACGGGGCTTAGTTATTCTTATATGTAAATAATAATTTGAACTAAAGTGACATTTAAAAAGCTGTGTGTATTAGACATAGTAAAAAATATAGACAAAGTGCTGCGACAATCATAGTGAAGCCAATAAAACCGTGCTCCTCCGTGTACAAACCAGCGCTCACGCACACACATGCACCTTAAACCGTGCTCACCCCTCTCAATGTCGCGGCATCGTCCAGTAAGCATTACGAAAACAAATATCCTTCAGGTGCATGGTGTGTACGTGAGCACTGCTTGTACATGAAAAAGCCCGGTTTTTGTTGGCTTCGCTATGGTTATTCGCAGCACTTAGTCTATATTTTCTACTATGTCTATGGTATATACAAACAATTCACTGTCTCGCTCATACTTGCACCACAACCATATACAGCATATATTTCATAGTTCATTTTGCTAAAGTAGGTGCTCATTTTTAACTGTGTACCTAATATCATTGTTACTCTATTTGATTACTACTCAGCTAAGGGTTGCGGTTGCTCTATGCTCTCAGTGTAATATTCAGCAATACTCAGCTTCAAATAGCGCGGGACCACTTTATTTACTAAGGGCCAGTATTTCAATAGTCTGCTATCTTTTAACTGAGGAATAAATGTGACGTCTTGACACATTTTCTATACTACAACTGTCAAAATGTCAAACTTATTCCTCAGTTAAAAGTTAACTGGCTATTGAAAAACCGATCCTAAAAAAGATAATAATATATCAAAAGTAGCATAATGTATGGAAAGCCTCATAAATTATCAATTTAAGTGTAAATTGTTTTAAGAAAAGTGTGCCAGGATATGTCTCATATTCATGGGCCTCTAGTTTTGTTATTAAGTACCTACTAATAGTTAATTTAATTATTATTAATTTTCAATTAGCATAGTTATGATTTTTTACTTTTAATGCAATTAACAATAGTACAAAATAATGTTAATTTAAGAAACTAATAAAGTTTAATAATATTTTTACTGTTTTAATTCATTATGTAAACCCATTCCTTTAATTACCCACGCAAAAGATATAAATTGTGGAAACAAAAATTCGCTCACTGTACTTTTTTCAATAAGAACTCAAAGTTAATAAATGATATACCAGCAAGATCTATAATTTGTTAATCATTTTGCACTGATGAAATACCTACAAAATCTTGGCTTTTTGTTTTTGTTCATTGATCTTTGATCTACATATGTTACGTTAGGAGTGCCACTTCTTTTAATTTCATAAAGGGTGTGGGTTAGATTGTACGACTAAATACAAGACCAATGCTAAAAACACATTCAATGCATTCAAAAAGTCTTCCTTTGATACTTTTGTTTAAAATAGGGTTCATTGTTTTATTATTTTAACGCATTTTACGCATGCGAAACGAATTCTAAAGATATAAATTGTGGAAAGAAAAAGACCAAAGACGTATAGTGGAGGATCATTTCGATACCATGAGCAGTGTTCACGGTAGCTTAGTGGCTAAAGCACTGGCGTACTGAGCCAGGAGTCGCAGGTTCGAATCCTGCTCGTGAGCGATTTTTTCTTTCCACAATTTATATCTTTAGGGTTCAATATTTATTACAATGTTTTAAACGTAGTAAAGGCGAGTCAAAGTAGATTACCTAATTAAAATAGAACATATAAAAATAGCATTAGCATAATAATTTCTTAGATTTTCGCGATCACTACACATTATAATAAAACAAAGTTTAACCGGATTAAATCACGTATATATTTTTTTTTTTTTAAACCGGTTCAACTTTGTTTTATTATAAAGCATTAGCATAATTAATTAAGATTCCTGAATGTGTAATCAATAAAATAAAGTATTATTGATCAAAAAGTATACAAGATAAGGGAAATTCACTGTTGTAGTGTATAGTCGTCTTTTTTCCATAAATAACCTATTCCAATTCTAATTATTAGTCTAATTCCTAAATACTAGTCTGATTTTTTTTTGTTGGAGTACCAGTGTGATCAATTTATTTTAATATACATGATTATTTTAATATACATGCGAGAATTTAGTTGACCGTACAAACCACCGAAAGCTGCATGCGATATTTTCTCGATAAAATTAATTAGTTTTAACCAAAATGTGTTGTCATGATGATGAAGACGACAGAGAAGAAACAACTATTTTTTGTTTTTGTGATTGTTGAATATTACCTACCAATCAATTATCGAGCAAATATAGCTTAAAGAGGCAAGTTAATGTTTTCTATTAGTATTATTTAGTAGATAATAAATAAATTCTGAGAAGAGGCCCGTGCCCAGCAGTGGGACAGTAATGGGCTGTTGATGATGATGATGATATCATCATCATCATTTCAGCCGAAAGACGTCCACTGCTGGACATAGGCCTCCCCCAAGCATCACCACAACGACCGGTCCTGTGCCTTCCGCATCCAGCGGATTCCCGCGACCTTCACCAGGTCGTCGGTCCACCTTGTGGGGGGCCTACCCACGCTGCGCCTTCCAGTACGCGGTCGCCACTCCAGAACTTTGATGATATAGATAGATAGAATAGATAGATTGATAGAATAGATAGATATAATAGATAGATATAATAAATAGATAGAATTTGCTTTATTGTAGACCATGAAAGTAGTGACGATGCTTGGGGGAGGCCTATTACATTTATGGATGGCTTTTGATGGCTTCCTTGAAGTGATGAGTATAAACATAACAATGAGTTCAATGCTGGTCAGTGTAAATAGTGATGTATTTAATTTAGTAAAGCCAATTAAAAATTAGTTTTAGCCAAAATGTGTTGTCATGATGATGAAGACGACAGAGAAGAAGAAACAATTTTTTGTTTTTGTGATTGGTGAATATTTTGAATAACATTGGTTTTCCAATGGCTTGAAATTAATAAGATTTAAACGCGATGAGCATCCATATGAGATATTTTAAACCTAAACATAAAACTGGTTTTACCGAAGAAAATATGCTCTCATATCATAATGAATAGAAGTTAATTCAAACGTAGTAAGTAGTGAGTAATTGTAAGAAATAAAGGTAATGTTGCTATTGACAGTTAGTATTTTTTTTTATTCTTCTTAGCTACAAATTGAGGTATTATAATACATCGACGGGTGCAAAGTAAAAAAAGTTAACTGCAAATTAGCGAAATTCTGATTAATATAGTAACATACTAAAAATATCATGTTCTACAACATGGCACAAAGAAAATTACAAATATCGCATTATTTCTGGTACTTTTGTGACGTCAAAAAAGACAACTGAACTCATTTTATAAAATTGCTCGATGTAGATGCGTTCAACTACCACCTGGCTGTGTTTAGGCAGAGCATGCGGTATTTTTTTTTTTTTTTTTTTCCATTGGACTCTCCCAATGTCTGTACCAGAAATGGATACCCTAACTACTTAACAGGGCGGGTGGCAGAGAATCCCGTTAGGGACTCCATCTTCCAGCGTGCGGGGGGCGCGTGGTCAGTCGTATTGCGTATGAGGTAATATGAATTCTATTGACAAAAAATACCTACAGTGAAAATGTTAAGTGGAATCAAGTGCGAGAAAAGCAGAGAAACCAAAAACAATATTATATAAATATGATCTACATGAAGCAGAGACCAACCTTTTTCTGTTCGTCTAAGTCATGAAGGAGAACCTAGGCGACTTGGTCCAAAAAATAAATACTCGTTTTCGCCATGGCTCTACAATGATTGATCCCAAAAATTTTTATAATTACTATTATAGTTGTGATTATAACTAGGACATTGAAATAACTTTAGTTAATATTAATATTTGTGATGATTATTAGACTGATGTTAATTTTTTTATCTTAACTCGTATCGTAAAATTCGAATTATGAACTCGAAAGTAATGTCATAATGACATACTTTACGCACATGCACCTGTAATAAATTTAAAAAGTTTCATTACGATACAGTTTGCTGAACAAAACAATGCGGTAATTTAATTTTTTTCCATAACCGCACACTTCAGCCCAACTAAGGAGTTTTTAATGCCACTTCGGAAAAAAAAGGTTTGAAAACCAAGGAGTTTTCAAACCTTTTTTTTAGCAGTCGTACAGTTTGGCACCAATGAGTACACAAAATTTAGGGTGGCGCCACTTGTCATACATTGAAATTTTTTATCGTTTAAAATCGCGTTTTTGGCAGAACTTTGGATTGTCATATTGCTTTCGCGTGCGCGGCCGCGCGCCACGGCCTACTGGATTTGGTCATCGTTACTTGTAAATTTATTGTTATTGTTTACATTATTATTATGGTTTTGTATGTCTAAAGTTTTATTCTGGGCAAAAATATCTGACTACAGATACGGATACGGAACTGAGGAGAATATGACCCCGCTTGAATTTCTGGATGCAGCAACGTAAATGACGATCAATCTTTTACCAGAAAAATCAAGAAAAACTATGACAATTTTACCAAGGTTTTGACTTTGGTATTTTATTTAAAATTGTATGAGTTTAGATAAAATAGTGTATGAAACTGTCATAACTAGGTATTAAAACACTCGTGTGATACTATTAAAAACCTCGCCTACGGCTCGGTTTTTAAACTCACACTCGTGTTTTAATAACTATTTGTTATGCAACAGTTTCATAAACTACTATTAAAGTATTAATATTAAGAACTTTCCTAGAATTAATTTTATTGTTTTGTTTATACTAAAGAACTTGCATTTAACTCATAATTGTTTTACTAATAATATTTTTTCTACAATAAATAAATAATTGCTAAGTAAATATATCATTTTACCTCCTTCTATGTCATGTACCTTGCACGAACGATTAGATGTAGATAAAGACATCTGCGCAATAATTATATTCTGAATGTGATGTATTTAGGATTTATTGTTGTCAAGAACTAACTTTCATTGTTATCATTACTGGCATTTACCGTTGTAAATGTTGCATTTACTGAAATATTATGAAACAAACTTCATTAAATCTAGACTTTGAATCCTCATGTAGACCAAGTGGTTGTTAACACAGTTGCCATATTTTAAAGGACAATGTAGATGTAGACAACTGCATTATCTCGTAAAATAAAAATAATTAGATAAATTAATATATACATGCGAATGGCTTATTAAAAACAAATAAGTAATTAAAATTTCACTCAATTTATTAATTTAAATTTCAATGGACTGCCTCGTTGGTCTGGCTGCCTCGTTGGTCTAGTGGTTGCAAGCGCGACTGCTGAGCCTGAGGTCCTGGGTTCGATTCCCGGGACGGGCAAAGTGTTATTGGGTTTTTTCATTAGGAAATTCTCAGTAGCAGCCCGGAGTCTGGATTAGTGCCCGGTCAATGGCAATAGGCTCGCCCCCTATTACATGGGACTATAACATAACTGGCGAAATGTGGGTGTACTATTACACCTCTGCCTACCCCTTCGGGGAAATACAGGCGTGATGTTTTGATAAAATTTCATGAAATTTGCTTTCATATTAACAAAATGGGAGCACTTCTTCCTATTTCGCGCTCTCCTGAAAAGTAGCTGTTTTGTATATAACTCTTTTTACTTTGCTCTCGTTGACATGTTCCTACGCAGATTTTCGAAAAAGGTATTTGTGGCATGGTTTCCTTAAGCGCTTCCCCATAGTGCGCCGGCTGAATTTAAAAAAAGAAAACAAATTAAAATCGCAGGAACTACGTCCCGTTCCCTACTCTTCACAATGCATTGCAAATAATTTAGAAAAATGAGTGAAAGTAAGTATAATATTAATACCTGAAAGTGTTAGAACAGACGCAAGAAATGTGATAGGTATATAATCAATTACCCACTAAATCCCGAGGAAAATATTTTTCTCACAGAGGGAGATGAAAAGCAGAATAAATAAAAAATCTCGGCTGCAATAGTACGGTCGACCGCACGTCGGTGGTAACACTTTGACATTAGCAGCATCTTTATTTCGTAAGCAGTAAGGGTGGTTTTCGAATTGAGGTGTTACCACTGTCATGCAGTCGACTGTACATTACTGTCGAGGCCTGAAATGAAGAAATTGACGGCCGAGTAATATTGAATGTACGAGGCGAAACCGAGTACTTCCTAAGTGATTTTAAAAGAACGAGGCAGCAGCCGAGTCCTTTTTAAACTAAACGGGGCCGGGGTTAATTGCTATTTCGGCCGAGACTAGTATAGTACTTTTATCTCATTTGCGAGGAAACAATACACAAATTAATTCAACAGTATCTAATTTTCATTCGTGCCAATTCGTCCGCGCGCGGTTCTTGTTCTATTATCAAAGGATTGGAAAAAAAAGCGCATTCAGCCTTTATAATGAACGAATTTCCGAGCAAGTGGCAAAAAATATTTTATTCCTCGGACGACGTACTGTGAATCCTCCTCGTTATCACACAAAGATAAATTTCTATTTAACGTATTATATTAGTATAATCGGTCCACCTTGTGGGGGGCCTACCTACGCTGCGTCTTCCAGTACGCAAGGTGGACCGATGACCTGGTGAAGGTCGTGGGAATCCGCTGGATGCGGAAGGTGCAGGACCAGTCGTTGTGGCGATGCTTGGGGGAGGCCTATGTCCAGCAGTGGACGTCTTTCGGCTGAAATTATGATGATGATTAGTATAATGCATCTGAGTACCTATTAGGCATGAATTGCAACGATGTCATACGCATGATCGTAGAATTTTTTTGAAAGTATTTTTCCCGGACTTAATTTTACCGCTTTTTTTAACATTATCATTAAATAAATAAATATAAATAAATAATATAATAATAATAATATAATAATAATATATTTATTTATTTTATTTTATTATCATTATAGTTAAAATAGGGCACAAAAGTCCACAAAACACTTTTGTAGCTCCCGTGACAGATTTTCAGTTATTTAAGACCGTCATATGTTTACGTGGACGTTGAATGCCGCTTTAAAACCAGGTTATGACAAAAAAATACTCACGGAAACAGTACATCAGCATTTTGAAAAAAATTTACTTCTTAATTATTCATGCAATCGGTATGGTTTCAGTGACAGCGATTTTGTAAGCGAGTAGAGCACTTTTATCAATGATTTGATTTTTTTTTCGGGTTGGAGCCCGGTGATCTTGAGTGATTTTGGGTGCAGATTTTTTTAAATTCTTGCTAGTTTTTCCTTTTCTTTCGGGTCGCGAACGACAAATGACCGACGGCGATCGATGGCTTGTTCATACAAAAAGCACGATTAGTATATTATAGGAAGCCGTACGCATTGTAACGTAGTGATTTTATCTCTGTGGTACGCATCCGTTCGCATCGTCGGCCGCGTACGGCGTCCCATAGTAATCGTGCTTTTTGTATCAATCAACAAACCCGCATCAATTGCCGTCGATCAATGTGTCGTGTCACCCTTTAACTGACGAGCATGTATGTACGTGGAGTTTAATGAACATAGATGAAGCGAAATAAGTATGGCAGGATTATAGCAGGTGACAATCAATATTCTTTGCCTACCCCAGGCGTGATAATAATATGTATGTATGTACTTTTAGTTCAGTGTGGTGCCGGACGTAAAGAATAGCACCACCCTCTCTCTTCTCATGGGTGTCGTACAAGGCGGCTAAGGGATTCACCAGAGTATGGGCAGCAGCGTTCTCTAAGTATTTAAACAACCAACTGCGATCGCCAAACCGCCTGTCAAGCGTGGCGATTATGGCACATCTCCCCCCCCCCTTCAGGGGAGGCGATTATCGCATATCCCCCCCCCCCTTCGGGGGAGACCTTTGTCCAGCAGTGGACATCTTTCGGCTGAAATGATGATGTACTTTTATTTAGATTAAGGAAGCGTTTTAATATTGTCAATCGCAAAAAAGATGTAATTTCAAACATAACGCGGCATAAGTCGCGGGCATAAGCTAAAGACTTTTTGTAAATGAAATTAAATAATGTGAAATAATTTATTCTGCAAATTGGATATTAAAATCACTTTTACAAGTCAGTTCTCGTAAAAACTAGATGGCGTCGACATTTCCTATGTGACTAACTCTGAGATTTGATTTGATTTTGAAAAGTCTTTATTGGATAATAATAAAAAAGTAGGTATACAAAAAGATCTTATTCTAAAACTGTTTACAGTCATTTTAACCAGTAATTCTTGGGCTAACTCACCTTTACGAACATTTTAACTCTAGTTTAACACTTTATAATAACTGATGTGGTGCCGATTGAACAGACTGAGAACGGGACACGGAAGATGTAACTACCTCAAATACAAGTGGGGATGGAGCAACAAAGGTCTCGCTCATGTTCTTCCAAACGTCCAATCACTATCGTGAAAAAAAAACACGCATATCGGCCAAGAATTCTCAGAATGAGGAACCAATGAGCAGATCATCTA
This sequence comes from Asteroscopus sphinx, assembly GCA_949699075.1. NCBI lineage: Eukaryota > Metazoa > Arthropoda > Insecta > Lepidoptera > Noctuidae > Asteroscopus > Asteroscopus sphinx. The sequence continues at coordinate 4,254,012 of OX453006.1, forward strand.
GATACGCAAAGCTAAAATAAACTGATTTATTGAAGCTGGTTAAAAAACTACTTAACCTAAGTCAATAAAATTTATATGGGACCACCGCGCGGACTTTCTCTACCAAATAAAAAAACAACCACGTAAATCGGCCCCCAAATCTCGGAGTAATCGGTGTACATACATGAAAAAAAAAAAAACCAAAAAAAAAAAACCCGCGGAATACATAACCTCCTCCTTTTTTTGAAGTCGGTTAATTACAGAAATATTATCTTGATTTTTTAAGCTATCCAAAATGGTACAACACCACATGCCAAGTTAAGTCATAAGCTATGGTCATAAGTCATAAGTCGTTTATTCATTTGTGTAACATAGGTACAAAAAATAATATAAAGTTCTTAAATAAAACAAATTAATAATTAATTAACAATTAGTTTCGCAAATACTTGGAAAAAAAGTGCAGTAACAGCAGAATTGGGAGCACTTTACTTGAAGTCATTTTCTAAATACTACAATAAAGTCTGGTTCGAGGTAAGTTTGGTTATACTGTTGTGTAATTTGGGTTGTATGAATCTCTGCGGCGAGTTTTGGTCTATCAGAGAACATTATAGTCCATAAAAAACCAACAAGTGGGATCGGTAGACAGGAGTTCCTGCTTAGAGATGAAGGCACTAAGATTGCAACAGCCCCGTCACCTGATCAGGAGTAGGTGGTCGGTAGTCCAGGCTACCACTACTACTAGCACCACCACCACGACTTAGGGTGGTGATTGCCTACCACTTTAAAGACTGACGAGGTCTTTTGCAATTACGAACGGTGCAAATGGATGTTAGGGGCTTGTATCAAGCAATCTCTGAACGAAAAGCAGCAAGTTGAGCTGCTGCAAATGATTTTGTGAGTACCGTAAGCTTACATCAAGTAATCTCTGAGAGAACAACAGCAAGCTGGATCAAAAATTCCCAGAGACGTGCTGTCGCGCTGCACATGAGGGAAAGCTCTAAGCATGTACGCCGTCAGTGGCACCGTGTACTTTTCAAAACTTCAAATTCAGGACTGTTGCCATAATTATTTTATCACTTGTGAGTTAATAATCGATGTGATAAGTTGTGTTCATCTTTTCCATAACAATAAGTATCAAAAATGGAAATAAATAATGGAATAGTAAATTTTGGAAACAATGGAACTAAGATGTTTTCGGTATCATACAATGAAAACAGTGAGTACTTTCTTAATTTTAGCTTAAAGACGACTCGAGTCTCCCAACTCTTAGCGTCCACGATCCCAGAGGTTCCCTGCCAGATAAGGCGGCAGGGGATGCAGCGTTCACCCTATCTGGTGTGTGGTGGCCTTGTGCCAGGGCGGTTGTCTCCCCTGCCTTCGTCTCTGAGCAGGATCAGCCCTCTCTCAATCCCGCTCTGCGGCCTCCTTACGTACTAGTACCTAGATGCCTTTGTACCATAATCAACTTTTATTTCGCAGTAAGAGGCCATTAATACCATTGGCCATTTCAAGTCATTCCAATGGTTGTCTTTAAGAAATTGCTATTAGCGATAAGACCGCTAATCGTTAGTACAGTCAACCACAGAGTACATTTGTATATATGAGCAGTCAACTGCATGACAGTGGTAACACTTCAATTCGAAAACCGCCCTTACTGCTTACGAAATAAAGATGCTGCTAATGTCAAAGTGTTACCACCGACGTGCGGTCGACCGTACTATGCTCATGTTTGTTATAACTTTAGTTTTATTTTTAAAGTATGCAAACAATGAAATAAAGTATACTCTATCTATTTATTTACCACGATTGAAAATATGTAAAACCCAAAAAAAAAGTTAGTTTTTAACACTTGCACTGTTAGTTTTTGACATTAGCTGTTATTGGCCGTTGAAATTGTATTTTTTTATAACATAGCAGGGCAAACGAGCAAGCGGGTCACCTGATGGTTAGCAATCTCCGCCCCTCAGGGAAATTCGCAACACCAGTCCTCTTTTCTTGAAAGCTCCCATGTTGAATTTGTTCGGGAAAACGGCTGATGGACGCTGGTTCCATAGTTATGCTGTACGAGGCAAAAAACGTACAGTAGTTGACCGCCAACCATCAAGATGGAGAGGATGAAATTTAGATTTATGGCTAGTGGTATGATGGTGGAAGGCATTGTCTGGAAAGGCTCTTGATACTGGGCCGGATAGAAGGAAAGCGCGCTCAAGGCAGACCACCGGCAAGATGGTCAGACGCCATTAAGAGGGCTGTCGGAGGCAGCATGTATACCGAGCGGTCCACACAGCGGAAGACCGCATAGCTTGGAAATGCGTCGTATGTGGTCGCGATCCTCAGCAGTGAGGGAACGACGAAGAAGAAGAAGATGATGGTGGAAGCCAGCGGCTGGTTTAAGGTCGAAGAATTTCTCAGAGCACTCCCCATTATACATGCAATATAGGATACATAGAGATGCAACGTCTCTTCGCAAAGCCTTCTTTTTAATAACGCTCTCTCTCTCACTGTTCTCAGCTTATCGCAATCCACAGCTGGACATTGACCTCTCTCTGTTACGCCAAACCCTTTGGTCTTCACTTCCGCATCCAATTAACCCCAGCCACCTCCTTCAGATCGTCGGTCAGTCTGGTTTTACATAATAGTATGCAAAGAACATGTCAACAGAATTCGAAATTATTACGTACTTTATTATTTTTAAGTTCTTTTATTTCCTGCATGAATAACGAGTTTCATTCAACTCTGTAAGTTCAATGCTGTCTTGGAAGAGTCAATGTGATACTTATTCAATTAAGTTTTGTTAAGAGTGCTTAATTTTCGTAGAACTCGTTTTACAAAATCTCGCAAAAACAGTACGACATCCCATAATGAAGATTTTTTCTTGTAAAATGCCGCTGAAATTATTAGGTTTTTTATTTAGCCTTTTGGCATTGACAAATTACATTGTACCTATAGGTTAAAAATTTCTGCGGTTTGTAGTAATAACTAATATTGTCAAAATAAAAACACATTTAATGACTCAAAAATGTCCATATAATAAAGATTCTATTGTGTGTTTATTTTTTATCTCATTTACATACGTGCGTAAAATCCTACTAATAATATAAATGTAAATGTTTGTTACGATGTTTGGAATGAAACTCAATCATGCTGGAACGGTGAACAGATTTGGAAGAAATTTTGCAAACAGATAGACTATAATCCGGATTACATTAAGGGCTATTTTTATATTTTATTATACACTGGCCGTCAAAACTTAGTACCACACTTTTAAAATTGCAATTTCTCCTAAAACATAGAAGTCAGAGATTTGAAATAGAAAACGTTTTATAGAAAATTTTATCAGCTTTCTTTGAATGTATAGTTTATTATAAATTAGTATTTTTTTAAACACAAAAAAACATCAAAACCAAAAAATTGCCAATTTTAACTTACTGGCAAAAAATTCAAACACCATTTATAAGTTCGTTTTACGCCTAATTTACATTTTAATAACTGGTATTGCCTCCTCGGGCTCTGATTACAGCTTCGAGCTGGTTTGGCATACTGAAGACGAGGTTTCGGAGGCGATGTTGGGGAATATTCTACCATTCTTCCATCAGGGCCTGTTTTAGGGCCCTGATGGTATTAGGAGGTGGTCTGCAGCTTCTTACCAGCCTCCCGAGCTCATCCCAGGCATGCTCGATCGGGTTGAGATCAGGACTTCTTGATGGCCAAAAGACAGCAATTTGAAAAGGATTGTTTTTTTTACAAAGATTTTCCTGAAATTCCTTAAAAGAAGGCTATCAATTACTTATATATTTTTTATATAAAAAATTAAATTATTTTTGTAATCCTTTTTATTTCGAAAACATATCTTGTGTATTTTAAAAGTAATTGCAATTTTAAAAGTGTGGTACTAAGTTTTGACGGCCAGTGTATTAGGCGGGAAGATGAACAATTTCCGAGGGATGCGCGATAAACGACATCCACGAGGGTAAAGCCGCGGGCATAGACTAGTAATAAAATAACGTGAAAGTTTGTGAAGATATTTGGATGTTTGTTACGCAATCAAGCTGAAACGGCGAACAGATTTGGACGAAATTTTACGACTATAGCCCAGATTCACAATTACAGCCTTTTTGTCTCGGGAAAATGAACAGTTCCCGAGGGATGCGCGATAAGTCTTTCTGTGATAAGCCGAATTATACGCAAGCAAAGCTGCGGGCAACGTTTAGTCTACACTATCTACACTAATATTATAGAGAGGAAAGATTTGTATTTTTGTGTGTATGTTTGTAATGAATAAACTCAAAAACTACTGAGTCGATAAAAAAAAAATCACCATTAGAAAACTACATTCACCCTAAGTAATATAAGCTATATTTTCATGTCCACTCGTGCGAAGCCGGGACGGGCCGCTAGTATGACATAAAGTTCATTAATTTACTTTAAAACAACACTTTAATATGTTAAGTATTAAAGAATATACCTTCCTCGCTGCCCATCCTCTGGTGAACCCCTTAGACGCCTTTTACGACACCCCTGAGAAGAAATAGGGTGGTGCAATTCTTTACGTCCGGCACCATACGGAAAAATCCGATATTATATCTATACAATATGTAAAAAACAGTCCAAAATGTGAAGGTGTTTTTAAATATCGTGATATAATTCTATGCAAGTAATCATTTTCAGACAATAAATTAAAATGTAAAGTCATAAATTGTGGAAAGAAATGCGTACAAAAATCTTAATAAACACAATTTCCTTTGATTTGCTAAATAATATTTCTTTGAAGGATTTGTTCCTTCATCATTTCATCATTTCAGCCGAAAGACGTGCACTGCTGGACATAGGCCTCCCCCAATCATCGCCACAACGACCGGTCCTGTGCCTTCCGCATCCAGCGGATTCCCGCGACCTTCACCAGGTCGTCGGTCCACCTTGTGGGGGGCCTACCCACGCTGCGCCTTCCAGTACGCGGTCGCCACTCCAGAACTTTACTGCCCCATCGGCCATCCGTTCTGGGAGCAATATATTTGTTCCTTATGAGCACCCTTACCAATTCAGACACTATTCATATCACACTCCCACACACTACACACCCTTCTCACCTGCATGCACAGACATATTGCACTATTACTATCTTTGCTTTGCCATATTTTTGTTTGATTATTGTACTAATGTATCATCATTCCGAAAATCGAACTAGTTTATGCTATATCATACCAGGCCCCTCAGAAAGTATTGCGAAAAAAAGTTTTTATATATGGGAGACTGGCCAGTTATAATGTTTTTCGAAAATATGATTATTTATAAGTAAAAATAAGTAAGTTCCAATTTCAAAATTTCCCTCCACATTTTTTGCGAGTTAATTCAAAGTATTGTGTCTCACTGAAATATGGATCTGCGCCGGGAACATTTTAGAGCTATGATTTTATACGATTTCAAGTGTCGCCTGAAACCGGATGAATCGTACGATAGACTTCAAATGGCATTCATGGATGAAGGCCCTTCCAAGGCAACCGTGTATCGTTGGTATAACGAATTCAAGCGCGGTCGACCAACTTTGGGGGATGACGAAAGAAGCGGTCGCCCTTTGACGGCTGTTACCGAAGAAAACGTGCTAGCAGTGAAAAATTTAATCCAAGACAATAGGCGAATTACATATCAGGAGATTCAACACATATTGAAGATTGGATCGGGAAGCGTTCACGAGATTCTACACAGCCATCTTCGCGTGAGGAGGATAGTATCACGCTGGGTGCCGCACAACCTCACCGATGCTCAGAAGCAGGCCCGGGTGGAATGGTGCCGTGATATGCTTAACAAATTTGAAGCAAGCTCGTCTCGCCGTGTTTACGACATCGTTACAGGTGATGAGTCCTGGATTTATCAATACGACCCAGAAACCAAGCGCCAGTCGACTGTTTGGGTGTTTCAAAATGAGCCAACGCCTACCAAAGTGAAGCGATCTAGAAGCGGGGGTAAGATTTTGATCGCTAGCTTTTTTAATTTGACTGGCCACTTGGTATCAATTCCCTTACGGGATCAAAGAAGCATTAATGCCGAATGGTATACTACCAAATGTTTGCCAGAAGTTTTCTCTGTTATAAGCAACAAGCGACCAAACACAGGGCTCCGCGGGCTACTGCTCCACCACGACAATGCACCTGCGCACACCGCACTCAAAACGAGGGACTTCCTGGACAGCACGCCAGTCAAACTCCTGGGTCACCCTCCTTACAGCCCTGATCTAGCACCGTGTGACTTCTTTTTATTCCCAAAAATAAAAAATCAGCTCAAAGGGATACAATTTTCGTCGCCGGAAGATGCGCTGGCTGCGTTCGAGCAGGCTGTAAACGAGGTGTCTGCGGCGGACTGGAAAAAGTGTTTTGAAAACTGGTTTAGGCGCATGAATCTTTGTATAGAGGCTGGTGGAAAGTACTTTGAAAAGATTTGATAAAAATATATGTACGTATAGAACAATTTTTTTTAGTTTCGCAAAACTTTCTGAGTGTCCCACGTATATGTAACCCTCACGAAAATACCTACGCGCTTATGTTAGAAAAGGTGCAAAAAGCATTCCTGAGGTACCTTTATAAGCGCGTACATGGTTATTATCCGTTTCTCTACCCAACCAAATTTCTACTCGGGTGCCTCGGTTACAACTCACTTGAGGTAAGAAGAGCATGTGATCAGCTTACAACAGTATGTAAAACTCTTCGCGGGTCCATTAATGCACTAGATCTGCATAATGAGCTGGCACGATTCTTTGCACCGGTCAATTACCACCGCAACAGGAAGCACAAGCTTTTTGCTGTGCCTTCATGTCGCACTGTAGCGCGAGCTAAGTCGCCAGTACCTCGTACTCTCACTGCACTCAACGAACTCTTGGATTGTTATCCGAATTATGATCTGTTTGCGGATGATTGGAAGAAGATTCTGTTAGTATGCCTGAAGCATTGCGAGAGAGATTTATGAAAGATGTGTAATTCACTATAAATTTTATGTGTCATTCCTCTATCTTTAATTACTGTAATTGGTTCAAGACCGTTGTAATTAAAGTAAAATAAATAAATATCGGCTGTAATTATGATTCTGAGGGTGGGTGCTGATGTCTAAATTTTTTTTTTTTTTAAATAAATAAATATTTTATTTTATTTTTCCAATTCTAAATTAATGTACAAAGTATGTGCAACATTTACAGCGTAGGACTTACAGGTGCAAAAAGGTTTGGTCAATGACCCCCGTGCTAGGAAGATCCTGTGTTACAGGGGTCATGTATCCGTCCATCGAATAGGATTACATACAGGTAAGTAGTACTTATTTTTAGTGGAAAAACAGTTTGTAGGGGTGAGTGTGAAAAGGTGTGAGTTTTAGGTGTGAGGGGGATGTGTGCGAGCGTGTGTAGGAAATGGGTTGTGAGGGCTGTGAGGATGTGTTTGTGGGTGAGTGAGTCAGTGTTTTATGGGTGTGTTTGGTTTGTAGAGTGGTCACATGGTCATATATTATATTGCGACTTCAGTATGTCTTCTGTTTTACTATAGTCGAGGGTTAAGAGTATTCTTTGATTTTCTTTTTACAGTGAAATACGTTAAGGGAATGTATACTCAGAATTTGGTTCAATTTATTATAAATTAGGGCGCCTAGATATGGGAAATGTCGTTTGGCAAATTTTGTGCGCGTGCCTTCTATAGGACATGCGGGTTCTGGTCTTCTCTTTGCTGCTGAAGGATCGTTCACTTTTAGTGGTAAATGTAAGTGTTTACGGATTAATGCGCGATATATAAAAAGTTGCCGGACTGTTAACACCTTGTACTCCATATATAGTTGTTGCGTGGGAAATCTGAAAGGCTTACTAAGAAGCACTTTGACTACTGCTCTTTGGGCTCTCTCCACCCGTATTATAGCAGTTTGTGCTGCCCCTCCCCACGCTGTGATACAATAGGTTGAAATGGATTCGCATAGAGCACAATAAGCCATGTTCAGTACTTCTTTGTGCGCGGACACTCTAAGTTTTTTGAAAACGTATAAAAGTTTTCTGACACGCGTGGACAGAGTTTCTAGATGATGGTACCAGGTTAAGCAGGCGTCAACCTGAAGGCCCAGATATTTTACGACCGGGGCTCGGGTCACAGAAGGGCATGTACATTGGGGGACATTGAGTGCGCATACATGCGCTTTGATAGCGATTGAGTTTACTGGTGGCAGGAGAGAGGGTCTGAGACCAAAGGTGATAAAGTTGGTTTTGCTTACATTTAATGTTAAACTGTTATCAGCCAACCAGGACATTGTCTCACGTAGTGCATTTTCGGCAGTCTTTCTTGTCGTGGCCCAATCGTTGCCATGTGTCAGGATAACCGTGTCATCTGCGTATGCCAAAATATGGGTGGAGGGCAAAGATAGGGTACAAAGGTCATTCATGTATATTTGAAAAAGAAGAGGACTAAGTAGACTTCCTTGTGGGACACCGTAATCTAAGGATACTTCATTACTAATGTTGTCACCTATCTTTACACATTGCGTGCGATTCAATAAAAAGTCTTTAAATATTTTATGGGCGTCACCACGCACTCCAATCGACTCCAACTTGGCAAGTAGGATGGGAACAGAGACGGTGTCAAATGCTTTAGAGAGGTCTAGGAAGATTCCTACGCATTTCTGTCTACTGTCAATTTGCTCAACCACATTCTCCAGCAATGCGGTGACTGCATCCTCCGTAGACAAACCCTTTCTAAAGCCAAATTGGTTTTTAGAGATTATTTTGTACTTGTTAAGGAATCTATCGAGATTTTTGTAGAGAACTTTTTCCAGTATTTTAGAGATGGCTGGTAAGACTGAAATAGGGCGATAATTGTTGACACTGTCTCTGCTCCCCGACTTGTAAATTGGGTGTACGATAGCTTTTTTCAGCGCCTTTGGAAAGATTCCTGTGGACAGAGCAAGGTTGCAAATATGCGTTATAGGTTTAGACAACACGTGGCTGGTGGATTTGAGTAATTTTGGTGATAAACCGTCCCAACCAGGTGCACTATCCACACGGAGATCTTTTATAATGCATTCAATTTCTTCCTCGTCCGTCATTAGGAGGCCCAACGAGTTGACCATAGAAACTTTATTGTTTATTGTTGGTTGGGAAGACCTTGCACTTTGTGTTATTTTATTGGCCAGGGATTTACCCACATTCGCAAAGAAGTTATTGACAGAGTTGACAGATTTTAAGGGACAGTGTTCTAGTTTCAGCAGTTCTGTGGGTGTAGGTGATGAGCGCTGTGTGTCTGTCACAGTCCGGATGGCATCCCATATTCTTTTTGGATTGTTTTTAGCTTCAAGAAATAGTTGTTTCTCGTAATCGATTTTTAGTTTTTTTAATAAGTTGTTGCAAAAATTTCTATATCGCAAATAGGTTAGTTTCAAAATTGAATTGTGGGGCTCCTTGTTTGTTTTTTTATGCATGTTATCTCTGTTGCGTATACATCTTAATAGACCAAGTGTAATCCACGGCTTTATGATTCTGAGTTTACAGGGTAAACATCTGCGAATATTATTCCTATATATGATTGATGACATAACCTCCAGTAATTTGTTAGTGGCGTCATTAGGGTCATTCAATGCGATTATGTTGGAGAAGTCATAGCCTTCAACGTCTTTAATAGCATCCAGGAGATTAAGGCGGGATGTATTGAATTTGTGCGTATCATTAGGGGGGTTGTTGGTTTCTACACTTAGTAAAACTGCCGAATGGTCGGTAATTGTGGTTTCCAGTACGAGCACGATTGCTTTACTGTTTGATTTCAGCATAATATGGTCTAAACAATTGTTTAAACGGGTAGGGAAAACATGTGCGGGGAGAAATCCGAGCGATGCAGTTAAATTTAGGTAGTTATGAGAGCGTTCTTCATTATGTCCGGGACAGATATTTATGTTTATGTCTCCTATTATTGTAGCATTCTTGTATGATTTATAATTGGAGAGTAAACTATTAAGACTATCTAAGAAGTTGTCAATTATTTTTTGTGATGGAGATCTATAAATCGCTACAATTACGAACTTGTTGTCTAAAGTACATACAAGACAGCTAGCGCCGACAAAGACCGGTTCGGTAATGTTACAGGAAAGAGTGTCTTTGACGTAAATTACTACTCCGTCATTCTGATTTAATAAAGTTTTTGTCTGATGCGATGTATAACCCTTTAAATTGGGCATGGACGATGTTTTTTTGAGCCAACACTCAGTCAGAATCAAAATATCACATTTTATTTTAATCGTGACGAGCAAACATTCGAATCCATTGAAATTTTTAACCGACTTCAAAAAAAGGAGGAGGTTATGTATTCCGCGGGTTTTTTTTTTTATTAATACTCTTAATATTCATATGTACGACATTTAACGCTTTGGGGAATGTTATATACTTGGGGCAGTCTTCTGGTGGGCAGGTATAAGACGTAGACACGTGTAAGTTGTCTAAGTCATTATTTAAATTATGTATCATAGCCATTGATAAAGGATAAATATTACATGGAGAGTTACATTACAGGATATTGAGTTATCTTAGTTTAGGCATTAGTTGCAACACAAAATAGGAACTTATGTTATTTATCTTTATGCCTCTTCTGTATCAACTATTGTATGTTGGACGTGAAAATTTGATAGTGCAAATAAACAAAAATTATTACATAAATTGGTGCAGTAAAAAAAGATTGGGATCGATTCCTGGCCGAACCAGCTTCTTTTACAATAATCAAAAAATTCAGTTTTTTTTTAATTCAAAATCGAGCTCACGACCCCTTTGACGACTTGTCTCTACAACTTATAGTTTCGGTACCTGTATAATAACTTCTTAGGTTTTCGCGATCACTACACATTATAATAAAACAAAGTTTAACCGGATTAAATCACGTATATTATTTAAATTGGTTTTCCTGACGTTTCGAAAGCTTTGCAGCATTTCGTGGTCGCAGCTAGACTAACGGCCGAAATTAATATCCAATCCATCCACGATTTACGCTACTACAGATAGAAATTTGACATGTTTTCTATGTTTTTCTATGTGTTTTTTTTGTGTTTTGTTTGTTTTGGATATTTTGAATTGAATTGAATTGAATTGAGCTTATGTAATACATACTAATATAGTTTTAAGTTCCTACTAACAATAAAATTATGTAATGGATCTAGTTGTCCGAATAAAGAATTTCATTATTATTATTATTATTATGTCAAATTCCTATCTCTAGTTGGACAAATCATGGATAGATTGGATATTAATTTTGGCCGTAAGATGACAATCGTCTTTACAGACATTTCTAGAAAAAATCGTTTCGATGCACGCAGTAATCACTCATAATATATCTTTTACAGTGTTGCGTGCTGTTTGGGACTTGATTATTTTTAGGACTGGGTTCCAAACAGGTTGTAGCGATAACGATTTTAATTAATAATATTGTACGGTAGATTTAAATATTTTTTTAGAAATATCTGTAAAGACGATTATTATCTTAGTCTACCTGCGACCACAAAATGCTGCAAAGCTTTCGAAACGCCAGGAAAACCAATTTAAATAATATACCCGATTTAATCCGATTAAACTTTGTTTCAACCTGTATACGTATACTATAGTATACGTCCCTATTTATGTAGTATATGGAAAATATTTCAGTTATAATAATGTTGTTATTGCTTGAACGTGAAAAATCTGTAAGATAGATAATACATTATTCTAAGAAATAGCATTTATGTAATGAATATTTTGCTTCGTTGAATCATCATGCGAAATATGAATCAACCAAGGTCCCTTCTGGTCTATGAATCAACCAAGGCCCGATAAGATCGGCTGGTCTTTCCATAATTTTTGTTACGGTAGGTATTTGTTTTTTTTTTGTTTATATAGACTATACGAGAAGATTTCAACATTAGTTAGTTTTTTGCTAACCTACTAAATAGATCGTTAACTAAGCGCGTTCTGAATCTCTGATCGTTTGCGACGTGTAAAGTGAAATAAAATAGTAAAATAAACGATCTCTGAGGCTAAATAGTTAAATTCTACGACACTATGGAAAATTCAAGTTAGTATAAATAAACTATGCTGTGTTATTTCATGAGCGAGAGTGTGAGAGAAGAGAGAACAAATAATGAATGTATATTTATAATGAATTGTAATAATTAATGCATGAATCTGTTATGTGTTTTAAAATGAAATATATTTAACTTATTGGTACACTTAAATGTTAATTAATTTTATTATGGAAATAAAATGCTACAATAATAATAAAAAAATATACAGAAAGATACAGAAAGCGGTACTCCTGGATACGGCGCGTATCGTCAGGAAGTTCCTCTCTCTGAGGCCCTGACCACCGGTAGTTTGGACCCTGTTCCCGATGCCGGTGGGCTACTATTTTTTATATTTTTAAATGTTTTTTTTTATAGAAATATTTAAAAATGTAAATAATGTGTGTATAAATGAATAAAGGAAAAAAACATAATATGATGAGTATCGAAATGTTTAGGATTTCTTCTCGTAAAGCCTCTACACGAATGCAGTGACTGGACTTAGTGACTGTTTTCACACACAATTCATTCCAATTAATTTAATAAACCATTGTACCATTTATTACTTGAAAAGAGTATATCCATGGAGTTTCTTGCCGGCTCTTCTCCATAGGACCAGCTTTTTGAAACCGTGCAACTAGATTCTTAACGTTTTGAAAATGCATATCAATAATAATTCGAAAAAAAAAAAAAAAAATTGTTTGACTTGGAATTTCGGCGCCACTCACTGGGTACATGTAGACGGGGTCAACCCAGTAATTCAGTTTTCTGTCTATTTTTGAAACTGGCAGTTGTGATAAAGCATAGCGTGGACATTCAAAAACAAACTGGCAGCAACTGCCTCAATGCCAGTCCTAGCCACTGATGTCATCATTTCAGCCGAAAGACGTCCACTACTGGACATAGGCCTCCCCCAATAAAGGGGGGATATGCCATAATCGCCACGCTTGGCAGGCGGGTTGGCGATCGCAGTTGGTTGGTTAAATACTCAGAGAACGCTGCTGCCCATCCTCTGGTGAATCCCTTAGTCGCCTTTTACGACACCCATGAGAAGAGATAAGGATGGTGCTATTCTTTAAGTCCGGCACCACACGGACTAGTCCGGCACCACACGGACTATATAGCCACTGATGTAATATGTACTATGTACTAGAGTAGACATTATGAATAAAAAATATCGCGCAACTTGCTGGCCGCGGAGCACGCGCGCTCCGAGCGTGGCTAAGCGAGTGAGAGTGCAGGAGCTCTAAAACATGCTACAAATATTATGCTCGAGGTGTCTTCTCTATGGTCCAAGCCATATTTATTTACTAATAAAATCTTACCTTTGTTATTTCAGCGGATTTTGTGAATTCGTGGTTCCTAATGCACTCTGCGCTTCCCGTTGCAATAATACTAGCGTCATATCTGCTCTTCGTTCTGAAGATAGGACCAGAGTTCATGAAGAAACGGGAGCCATACAACTTGCAAAACACCATACTGCTGTACAATATTGTCCAAGTATTGATATCCTGTTTTTTGGTATACGTGGTAAGTGTCGTATTTTATTAAAATGAATTTGATAAAAAATAAAAACCGATTTCAAATATAATAAAATAATTTGTGTGAAACAGTTTTGGAAGTAGGTGCCTTTGGTTTGGTTTGAATTAAGAAAATATTTGGACCCGTGGGGTAATTGTGTAATGCATTCACATTGACATCAGCTTACATTTTGAAATTACAGCAATATTCATTGCGTGGTACGTAGTTGCCGATTAAGTAGGCCCGTTGTAAACTGTGGCTGAAGACACTTTCTCCACCCGCTCACTATATCCAGCCGACTGAGCACCTTCCTGCGGGATATAACCTTCCCTGGTCAACCTGGAAGTCACTAAACCGACTACGAACTCAAGTGGGAAGTAGCAAGTCCAATCTCGCCAAGTGGGGCTATATTCAAAAAACAGCGACAGGGTGTGGTTGTGGCACTGACCTCTAATCGATGAGTCACCTCTTACACTGCCCTTTGTGTCCCGAAACCTGTAGCCTGGGCGACCTTTGCGTTGCCACTGATAACGCCGTTGAAGGGGCAAAGTTTTGGGCTTGCCAAATCTGACCCAAGAGATTACATAAATACTATACCATCGACACGAAGAAGAAGTTGCCGATAACAAGGATTGTCAAAACACACGGAGCAATGAACATTGAAATCCTATTGATTGCGATCGCGAGTGAGTTACGCAATTCAGCAGCTGACTTCGTACTAAACTGTTTCACACAAATTATTTTATTCTTTTTGTATGTCGGTTTTTACTTTTAATGTTCATTTTATTTTTCCGTTTTGAGTGGCAAAAACCACACACAGATAAACGATTGCTGCAATCGCGTGTGATTTGCTCATGATTTGCTGTCATCCTATAGAGTTCTCTTTATCTCTGAAGACCTTCATCAAATCTTCACTAAATTTAATTGAGACAATCTAGAGAGAAAATTCTTTATAAAAAAAGATCAATTCAAATATTGCATATTATGTCGGAGTTGTGCCAAAAACACATTTAAAAAAAACATAATTATACAGGTTGACTATTAAGAGAAAGACTTATTGAAGGAGTATGTACAGTACTCCTGATTCTCGTTCCAAATATGTATAAAAAATTACATCTTGATTTTTGAAATATTTTTCCGATCGATTTCATCAATAATTGTGGACACTATTCCGCACTTACAAATCAATCTTTCGTGCAGGGAGGTGATGCACCTAGCATGGCAGTGTCCATCGGTCACTATTTCCACCCTCTCCGCCTTTTGACTAGCAAACAGACCTCTAGACAGAGCTTACGTTGGAATTTTTTCCCTTGTACGCGTGATTTATCGTCGAATATATTTTAAAAAAATATTTTTGTCTTTATGTGTACGCACATTCTACCATATTCTTGAGTATGTCTCTCGTTGTATACAGGCGAAGTCAGAACCTCCTTTTTTAAGTTAGTTAAAAATATGTACAGTCTATTCAATTCCAATAAGGTGTGCAAGTTTCCTCACGATATTTATAAGATAAGTGGGAAGTAGGATCATATTATAATGGGCTCGTGGCGAAAAAACAACCGCGCGGCCGACCGACCTGACCGGTCCACCTGATGGGCGACCGTTTCGTGACCCCTCCGTGCCTCGGAGAGTACGTTAAGCTGTCGGTCCCGGTTGACATACGAATATCTATGACAGTCTTACGGGTGACTACCCGTAACGACTGTCGAAGCCTGAAAGTCTGACAATTGGTCTAAACTCCGAATATCAGTATTACCCAGTAACTGGGTTGCGGGGGTCTGATGACAGTCGCTCCAAGTAAAATACTGATGTTCAGCCGCATCTCGTTAGACTAGAAGCCCACCCCAACACAATTGGGAAAAGGCGAGTAGGATGATGATGGGAAGTAGCATTATATCAATTTTATTTAAATCTCTCTTGGAATCATCAGATGCAGGAAGTCAGTCGTAAATTATTTGCGTCAGCGTGGTCCTTGAGACGACTACGCAATTTTCTCCCTACTGCTACCAAAACGGCGCTTGCCCAATCCCTCCTTCTCCCTATTCTTGACTATGCCGATGCCAGCTATTTAGATCTTACTGAGGCACAACTAAATAAGCTTGAGCGACTTCAAAATGTTTGTATCAGATTTATATTTGGCTTACGCAAATATGATCATGTCTCCGAATTCCGCACTAAGCTCAAGTGGCTCCCTATACGTCTTCGCCGGAATACCCATATTTTATCACTTCTCTACAGTATTCTGTTTAATCCCAAGACCCCCCTTTATCTCAAAGAACGTTTCAAGTTCCTTCATGACACACATACACGATACTTAAGATCATCGGAAAACTTGGGGCTTCTGATGCCAATGCATTCTACAAAATTTTATGATAAATCTTTTACTGTTCAGGCTGTGCGTCTGTGGAATGAGTTACCTGTGTCTATACGGCGAGCTCAGTCACTGTTTTCATTTAAAAAATTAGTTAAAGAATACTACCTTTCCAAATAAATTGTAATTTATTAAGACATTGCCTATGTATCCAATCTCTATTCTAAATTGTAAGATTATTTATATATATATTATATATATTTATGATACCTATATGTGTAATATATTTTGTGCTATTTATTTATTTTAGTTTAGTAGTACGCCACGGACTGCCCCCATTATCTAGATCTTACGTCTTCTTTGTCCATCCAAAGGTTGTCTGGAAGATATCGCTTTTAGCGATAAGACCGCCCATGTACCCATAATTTGTACGTTGTTCCTGTTTACTACTATTTTCATGGTGTACAATAAAGTATATTCTATTCTATTCTATTCTATTCTATTTTCTTAAAAAATGCTAAATATTTTTTTGTTTATTATTTCCAGTCTACCAGTGCGATGATGTCCTATGGTTTGATGCCAAAAACCTGCGTCATGGACATGGAATACACCAGAAAAAATGTAAGCATACTTGTTTCTCTATCACGCTCCTAACAAACTATAGGTACCATTACCATTTTTTTTTTTTTTTTTTTTAGGTACGCAAAATACACGCTTGATCGTGGAGTTGCGGAAACCAGCCCGTTATACTATACTATACTATACTAGGTACCATTTTTTTGGGGTGGATATCCTCATAGATACCCTCCGTCTGGTGACGGCAGGGGGGTATATCGGACTCTTACCGACTAAAACATACGGTGGCCATGCTCTGCACAAAACACAGGAGCTCCAGGAACTCCATAAGACCGAGCCGGTGCCCCTCTAGAGCTATGCCTCTGACACGTCCCGGGAAAACAATATTGTTTCCCCCACAGTAGCACGTGACCACCACACTGCTGTCCTCCCAAGGGTCGCTTAAAAGACGCCTCGAGTCCCCCTGCTCTTAGCTTCCACGATCCACTTCAATTTAAAGTAAGAAGGAAATTATTTATACCAAAAGATAAACAATTCTAGTTGTTTTAAAAATCCTAGTCCTTCTTTCACCCAGCAATGGAGCAACAGATTGACGTGATTATTTGCATATAAATAGTATATATCCCAGAAAAATGCATGGTCTTTGTGGCGTCCTAAAATAAAGCTAAAATACAGAACCTCGAGAGCGAAGCCGCACTATTAAAGTGTCATACATTTAAAGGAAACTTATAATAAAAAATATAAAAAATATTTCTACCAACAATGGATCATACAACTAAATATACATGAATGTGACATTTTAATCAAATTAATTGTAACTATACAACGTGTATCAGAAATGCGTGGTCATATTTCAAGAGCTTATTCAGGGAATGCTATCGAACAACTTTTACTATATGACCAACCCGGAAATTGCGAAAAAAAAAAACAGCTAATCCTTACATTTTGTCGAGCGACATCGATGATTTAGAGGGATCAGCTGATTTTTTTTGTTGCGATTTCAGTGTTTGTCCCATAGTAAAAGTTGTTCTATGCTATGCTAGGGGGTCAACAGACTCGCGTTTAACGATATTCGATTAAACGTACCATTCATCACAAAATTTCCTACTCCGGTTAACCATCGTTCCCATATTGCATGCGATGATCGTGTTTTGAAGATTGTGTCTTTGATCTCCGCTCCATTTCATGCGACTATGAATCAGAGTAACAGAGTAGAGTCGCAGGAGAATGAAAGTAACCGACATAGCCCGAAGAATTGCCAAATTTAAGTGGCAGTGGACGGGGCACATTGCTCGCAGAACGGATGGCCGATGGGGCAGTAAAGTTCTGGAGTAGTGACCGCGTACTGGAAGGCGCAGCGTGGGTAGGCCCCCCACAAGGTGGACCGACGACCTGGTGAAGGTCGCGGGAATCCGCTGGATGCGGAAGGCGCAGGACCGGTCGTTGTGGCGATGCTTGGGAGAGGCCTATGTCCAGCAGTGGACGTCTTTCGGCTGAAATGATGATGATGATGATGATGAATCAGAGTACTTTATTTTTTTATTTTTTTTACATTAATTGTCTACAGTAATAGGTGGTAATAGTATAATACCTTTATTGTGCATTTTTTATGTGCCTGTCTTTATAGTTATCAATCGGAATGAAAGTTAGTACTTCGTCTGTCGTTTGTGAAACCCCAGACCCCCTGGAAATAAGGAAAGTGTGATAAGAGTTAGGTCGGTGTAATCAAGAGGTTCCTTTTCTAAATCCCAATTACAATTTCTGAATTCAGACCAATGTAATAAGCGCTTTAGGGTTATGCTAAACGGGTGGTTCTCCCGTCGCGGGAATTCGCTCAAGAAAGCTGTCACAGAGCGTTAAACTATACGGATTGCTGTTTTCCGCATGCTATACGGGCGAGCGGTTTTTCTGCCGTGAGAATCCATTCGAAAACCTTCACTCTTGCAAAAACAAATTGTGAGCTTTAAATTGGCGTTAGTTTGGCTAATAATGTCTTTACAAACGAATCTATGACGCAGCAAGATGTCATCAGCGAATGCAGCTGCTGCCCGTCTTCTTGGAAACTATCCTATTTCTTGTGGAGAACTGCATTAATTTATTACTTAATTATCATAATAAATGCTAATTGTGATAGCAAAATTGTTTAAAAGAGGCAGTGGCAACGATCAAGGATTTGCTGGCGTCATAGTCCATTTGTTGTCAATTTATTCAGCATTTGAAGTAACTATTAAGTTGTTTTATTTTTAACTCATCACAGATTATCATCATTTGAATCTCAACACAGATAATTTATTCCAATTCCAGGTAGCGGCAGCAATGTACTACTACCTCTTAGCCAAGATTTCGGAGCTTCTCGACACAATATTCTTTGTGCTTCGGAAGAAACAGAATCAAGTGAGCTTTCTCCACGTCTACCATCACACTCTAATGGTGGTGGTCACATGGATAGCCTTGAAGTATGAGCCCACATATTTGCTAATGTTCATGGGAATGTTTAATTCGTTTGTCCATGTTATCATGTATACTTACTATGGGCTGTCTTCGTTCCGGAATCTGACGAAGTACTTGTGGTGGAAGAAATACATCACTGGCCTGCAATTGGTAAGTAAATTTTTAGGGTTCCGTACCCAAAGGGTGCTAACGGGACCCTATTACTCTCGCTACGCTGTCCCTCCATCCGTCCGTCCATCCGTCTGTCTGTCACAGGGCTGTATCTTTGTAACGGTAATAGATAACCAGTTGAAATGTTCACAGAATATGTGTTACTATGGCGTCTATCACGACAAATACTAAAAATAAAAAAAGTTTAAAACTTAAGGAGGTCCCCATACAAGAAACCTCAAAAAACATGCATTTTTTTCAACGTTTTTGTTCCTGCTCTATCTTCGAAACGGTAATACATACCAGCGTCAAACTAGGTCTGGTTATAGTGCATACTATGTAGTTTAGCAACAAATACTAAAAATAGGGTAAGCATAGACATATGTAGTGGTACCTGCGTAAGAATGAGATACAAAAATTCACATTTCGCGTGTGTTCGTTGATGTCTTTTGATAAACTCTCGTACATTAAATCAGTTTCTATGGGGTATCAGGTCAATGGGTGGTACCGAACCCTTACTGCGTGAGTCCTACTCACACATGACCGGTTTTTTTTTTATTATGCTTTGAGATCACAAAGCACTTCTAAACTAAGGAGATGATTAAACACTATCACACACGATAAAGATGGTGGTCAATATTATTATAATATCTTACAACATATTTCGCAACATCTGTCGCCACTCGCCACACGATTCGATTGTTTTTAACCGACTTCAAAAAAAGGAGGAGGTTATGTATTCGGCGTGTTTTTTTTTTTTTTTTTTCATGTATGTACACCGATTACTCCGAGATTTCTGGGCCGATTTGCGTGGTTGTTTTTTTAATTGGTAGAGGAAGTCCGCGCGGTGGTCCCATATAAATTTTATTTGACTTAGGTCGAGTAGTTTTTTAACCAGCTTCAATAAATCAGTTTAATTTAGCTTCGCTTACCTAGATGATCTACTAATAGTTTCATTTTTCTGTGAATTATCAACAAAAAAGTATGAAATAAAAACTTTTTAACAAAAAATAAAACCGACTTCAAAAACCTTAACTAAAAAGTAAAAAATAATCCTTGTATGTATTTCAAAATCTTAACATAAACCAAAATTTTGAAGGCGGCGCGTGTTTTTCTTGTAAGTATGTTCGCATAAACTGTTTTTTACTATAGATAAGCGCTCGACAGTATTTACATGACGCAAAGGGACAGTCACGCGCCACCTTCAAAATTTTGGTTTATGTTAAGATTTTGAAATACATACAAGGATTATTTTTTACTTTTTAGTTAAGGTTTTTGAAGTCGGTTTTATTTTTTGTTATTTATATATTTGTTAGATCAGAACTGCGTCATTTATAAACCGGTTTGTAAAATTATTTTTGTATTTGAAAGGATATACTTCCAGATTGGTCTTATTTTCATCGAAATTTAGTTCTTATAATGGGATCCATGTGGAATTGAGGGAACTCCTCAAATATTGTAGGCAAACATTCATAAAGTATCATTTGATGAAGATCTGATGATGATCTTATTTTTAACTTTTTTGTGGCTAAAATCTACTAATTACTAACTATGAACTACATTTATGTCTGCCAAGTTTCAACAGAATTAGTTAACAGGTAAGAATTAAGTGGGTGAATAAGCATTTATCCACTGTTTTCCTACCCTTAGGGGTGGATTTTGATTTTCAAATTTAAATTAAACTACTCAGTAAAAAGTTACGCGTGGTCATACATAAAAAAAATACGCGTCGCATTCAAAACCTCCTCCTTGTTTGTCGTTGGTTAAAAAACACATGATTATGGATTATTGCTTGATTTATTTTATCAGGCATTCGCTTCGCTGCAAGTCAATTAATATTGTAGACCGATATTCGACTACATGAAACATTGTCTTTATACAACATGCTATCAATATTTTAACTTTCTTATTTCTAGGTGCAGTTTGTCTCAGTATTCATCCATTTTGGAATGGCCTCTTCGAAGTCAGAATGCTCACCTTCATATGTAATGTCCATTGCTATGGCAATCAACATAGTCCTTTTTCTATACCTCTTCGGAAGCTTCTATGTGAGGACCTATAACAAGAAGACAAGTGGAAAAGTCATTATCAGCAAAGAAACAAAAATGAATAAAGGAACTAATGGTAATCTACATGAAATGGATACAAAAATTGTTCAAAATGGATTTAAACCCAGCAATGGCTACGGAAAAATTTACAATGGAACTGATATTACAAGTGCATCTATAACGCTAAATGATGCTTATAGGATTAAGTTTAATTTAAAATCAAAGAAGCTGTCGTAAGTTAAGGTTATTGTTAGATATTTAAGTGAATAGTGAAAAAGAAAATAAACTAAATCATTTGATGAAAAATACTATTTTTTAATACTATGATTTTGGAACAAAATCTAAACGAGTTAATATTGCATTGTCATCCAGTTCTGAGCTATGTTTAATGTTTCAAGTCGGAAAGTTAGTATAAAATAGATTTTTTGTCAGATCATTGGCAGCTACGCCATCTGTGCCAGCTACGCTAGCATGCCACCATGCCAGCATGCTAGCTACGCCAACTGTCTCAGTTACGCCTGCTGTGCCAACTACGCCAATTGTGCCAGCTACACCATCTGTGCCAGCTACGCTAGCTGCTGGGCGGGCAGCAGATTACTGAGCCGTGTCTACTGCTCGCAGGCCCATCCTCCTGTAATTTTTTATAGAGGTTTTCGTCCTCGCGGTCTGGGCAGTAAAGCCAAGACGAAGTTGATCCCAAAAGGCGCAAGAACACTACTCACAGGCACTCCTGGGGTTACGAGATTGATGAGGGCAGGGAAGGACAGTCCCCGCTGCCTGCCCAGTGGCAAGGTGAGTGCACACTGGGCCCACCCCTGCTCCTCCACAGTGCCGTCTGCTTCCTCAGAGGGATACGTGGAGCAACTCCATTGGCCCACATCGGTCCCTTCCGGTGCCAGAATATTCACCACAGGCAATAAGGTCCCCTGGTCCAAAGGAGACTTATTGCCCGTGCCCAGGGTGCACCGGGCCAACAACTGCAGTTCCCGTACTCTGGGCACTCGATTGAAACTTTCTTGAATGCGAATGAATTAATAATTCCTATGATGTAAAATTCATGCCCAACATTCTCATAACCTCGAAAATAAATGGTCAAAAATCATAAATTACAAAAAAAATATGTCTAAGTACCGTAAAATGTAAGGCCAGCCTATGTCCAGCAGTGGACGTCTTTCGGCTGAAATGATGATGACGTTTAAATTGCAGAGAATTACTCCAAAGAAATTACGACATTTGAGGTTCAAATTACAGAAATAACTTTAATTTAAACTCTTTCAACTTCTCATTTAATAAGCTATCCAAAATAGTACAGAAATGTTGAAATCAGGTCTAGGTTTATAAAAAAAATGCGGTAATAGCAGAATTAGGAGCACTGTGGTTTTTTTTTTTAATGATTTATAGATCTGCTCTTGACCACAATCAGACACAGACATTTGAATTTATTTCCTGTTCGAGGCGAGGTTGGTTATACTTATATGTAATTTAGGTTGTATGATTTTCTGTGGCAAGTTCGGCTCTATCAGAGACCATTGCAGTCCATGAAAAACCAATAAGTGGGATTGAGAGACAGCACTTCCTGATCCTGGCACTAAGATATCAACAGCCTTGTCACCTGGTTATGTGATTGGTAGTCCCGTGGAGTAATTGTGTAATGCAGTCACATTGAAATCAGCTTTCATTCTGGAATGACAGCAATATTCATTGCGTGGTACGTACTTGTCAATATGACGGATTGTCAAAACACACGCAGCAATGAACATTGAAATCCTATTGATTGCGATCGCGAGTGAGTTACGGAATTCGGCAGCAGGTTACTGGGTAGGGACCACTTTAGAGACTGACAAGGTCTTCTGGGATCATGAACGGTTCGGATAGATGTTAGGAGCTTACATATAAAGCAATCTCTGACAGAACAGCGGCAAGTTATCTCAACATCCTACAAAACGTACTGCCACGCAGCACAAGACATCTGTATATCACACAATCCATTATTTCTTCTTTGGTCTGTGTCTATGTGGCTCATCATTGGTATTTTACACAAATATACTGTCTTGTGATGCCCTGCACCAACTTGGAAGAGTCAATATCTACGATTAGGCCACGAGCCAGTAATTTATTACCTTGAATGTTAGTCACGGATATTTATTTAAAAATGTTTTAGTCATTATTGTAGCCTTGAAGTTACAAAAATATCCTAACCTCAAATTCTGATTCAAAAAACCCCAAAATGTGTCACTATTATTAATAACAGATGACAAAATAAAAATAATCGAAAGTAAATAAGTTATCTGGTCAAGCGGATAGGCTAGGTTAGGGTATATTATATAGGCCTCTCTCAAGTTGCGCCACAATACTTGGTCATCCACCTTTCATATCCAGTCCACCCTAGATACCTTCTTCAGGTGATCGGTCAACCTGGCTGGGGGCTCTTAACATTAAGCAGCTTAAAAGGTTTTTCATTAATTATATCATCACTCTTACCCTTATTTTAATCTGCAAAGTCTTCCGGAATCCCATTTTAGTCTTGAAGTCTGCGCAGTACCTAGGTATGTATTATTTTTCTTCTTCTGCTACCTTTTTCATATATTTTTTTTCTGGTACATTTTTACACAGCACCATCTAGTCCCAAACTAAGCAGAGCTTGTGCTATGGGTACTAGACAATGGATATAATACTAATATACTTTTTTTTTTCTAAATACATACTTATAATACATAAGAAACAACTAGACCAGCAAAAACACTTATGTTTATCACACAAATATTTGTGTCCTGTGGGAATCGAACCAACGACCTAGTGATCACCAGTCCGACCCTCGAACCACTAGACCACAGACATCGTCATTTTGCCACATCATTTTAAACATTCATGTATTTTTTTTACAAGTCTGTTACAAAAGTAGAATTAATGACGTCTAGACAACTTGTCTACCTTATATATTATAAATGTCAAATACTTAATTTACTTGAAGGTACATTTCTTACCAACCTATACAGAATTTTTAATCCTTGCAAAATTCTAAACCGAGTCATTGTTTTAAACAATCATCAAACTTTTGTAAAAGATAAAAACTATAAGGTATGCTCATTAAAAGGTAACTGCCTTGGCAATGTCACTGCACCCTCACACTCAAATAGATATAATTGAAAAGTGGGCAGGGTGCGCGTGCCAACACTCTGCACCATAGTACAGGGCATTTCAAAGCCCAGCAGTGGGACAGTACAAGTTGACAAAAAAAAGTATTGTATCTAAGTATTTTGTGTTCAAATTACCTACATAAATAGGTATAATTTTCGCAGCTACACGTGCATGAGAGATTTGCACAATTTGATAGGCACGTGTTTACAGACGTCACAATATCTTTCTTTTTTTTATTTCTTAACGGGCTTGCGTTTGACCGCCACCTCACCTGATGTTAAGCGATGATGCGGTCGACGATGGTTCACGCTTGTCCAGCAAAGGTGAGAGGATGGCAGTGAAATATTCCAACCCATCCTCTCAAGTGGCTACACCGGGCATCGTACCGGAACACGACTAGGTCACTTGGCGGCACGCCTTTGCCCGGTGGGTGGTCGCAAGCCGTCGGCCGTGGCCTACCACCAGTACGTCACCTTATTTGCATCACGTGTAGGCATTCGGAAAAGGGGTACTCTCCTACGGACGTGGGTGACTCGATCCCCAAAATCGTGTGTTTTCCAGATGTAATTTTTTTTGTGACTATTGCTTCTCACACAGTACGAGGTCATGGCCCAGGTTCGCCTGAACGAAGCCTTTTTTTCTAGAAACGTTTGCGTTTTCGCGCTTTGTGAAGTATTTTTGAAGTCACCTACATGCACAAAAATTTAGAAATTCCAACTAAGAGGCGCATATTGCACAGTTGAGTCCACAGAAATAGATAGATAGAATGGTTGTAATCACAATTTTGCTTGCGATTCATGCGTGGCAACTTTCGAACAATCTACGCTTACAAATTGACATCATTAATTTTTTTTTAAACACTTTAATAAATTGTACTTTACAGCTTTTGTTTCAGAGTTAAAAACAGCACAATAAGGCATTTTTGCGGGAATTTGTTACAGTATTTACAGAAACAAGTCATAAGGCGTACTGAGAAAGGCTTTGAAACATGCTGCACTATGGTGCAGAGTGTTGGCATTTTGTTGGATATTTTGGTTATTTAAATTGCAATTACCTTTCATTATTCCAAAAATAAGCTTCGTAAAGTAATCACAAGCATTTTTAATAGCAGTATCCAAAAATGTTACTACAAAAATGTGTTAAATAATAAGGTAACTTAACATAACATCACGCCTGTATTTCCCCGAAGAGGTAGGCAGAGGTGTAATAGTACACCCACATTTCGCCAGTTATGTTATAGTCCCATGTAATAGGGAGCGAGCCTATTGCCATTGACCGGGCACAAATCCAGACTCCAGGCTGCTACTGAGAATTTCCTAATGAAAAAACCCAATGAAACAGGCGGATATTGGGCGTTTATTCAATCTGCCCAAAATGCCTCTGCATTAACCCATCACTGGAACTTAAAAATCACGATAAACATTTTAAGTAACCAACCTCGCCTTTTCAGTTTTCTTTTGATTTATAATAAATTTAATTTATTTCAGGCAAATCCACCCATAGTTTCAAGTTACAGTCAATGCAGTTATAATAATACCAATAATACTAACAACAATATAATTTTATCATTATTACACAAAATTAAACGAATTGCAAAGACTAAATGGAATTCGAATAACTTAATAACTAACTTAACTTAATGTATATTTGCACACCATATGTAATGGTAGAATGTTAATGGGCCATTTAAATTTAAGATCATACTTGTACACCTACATTCTGCCAAATAAATAAATTGAATTGAATTAAATATTTTTGAAAGTACGTTATTGTTCAATTAAATTATTTTAAATTAAAAATTAAATTGTATATTAATATTTAAAAATATATATAAAATTATTACGTAGATTGGTACATGTTAAGTTTTATTTATCTGCCCCATGCCTGATAAACAGGTGCATGTAAGGCCAGCCAATGTTTTAAAAACGGCCCGTCCAGCCTGTCGGCGACGCCGGCCAGGAGGCTGTTGCTACTGCCCCGCACTCTGCCCGCTATCGAGGTTGCCCTTTTGCGCATGGTAGCATAAAAACAGTTCATGCGCACCCCGGCAAACATTCCCGATGCGCTGCAAAAACGGGGCAACCGCAACAGCACCCTTAACGCGTTGTTATATTGAATGCGGAGAGCGTTGTAGGATCTCTGCGTGTATGACACCCACAGGCTGCTCGTATAAAAAGATGTACAGTAGGCTCTAAACAAGACAATCTTTACTTCCTTGGAGCTACGAGCAAACCTGCGGGCTATCATGTTTGCCCTCACCGACAACACCCTCCTTTCTCGCTCAATATCAGCGTCATCCTTCAGGTCATTCGTCACAATGTGGCCCAGGTATCTGAAACTCTGTACCTGCTCCAAGAGCACACCGTATAGCTTAACGGGTGGAACCTCTGCCGGACATTTGGACCGAGCTTTGAAGACCATGAGCGCGCTCTTTTTTATGTTGTACTTAAGGCCATGGTTGTGAGCGTACGTTTAGCAAATACCCATGAGCTCCCTAACTAACACAAATCGAAGCACTCAGCAGCACCATGTCGTCTGCGTAGCTGATGTTGTTAAAACAAACATCATCAATATGGCATCCAACTTGGCGGCTGCTGAGCGAGGCGACAAGTTCATTTATATACAAATTGAAGAGCGTTAAGAGCTCAACTAACCCTGTAGATATTTTTTTCAACGTTTTTGTACCTGATCTCTCTTCAAAACGGTAATACATACCAGCGTCAAACTTGCTCTGATCATAGTGCATACTATGTAATTTAAACATAGACACATGTGCACATGCGTAAGAAAGAGATGCAAATTGATCATATAGAGATGTTATTGTCACGCTGTATTTCACGGAAAATTATTTTTTAAATACTAAAAGAAATTTAAGAGACTAGGTATCGCTAAAGAATTATGATTTATTTATCTATTGTTTGCTTCAACAAGGCTTGGAGCAATACAGTGATCATCAATTACGATCGGTCTTGATCTACTTCTCAAGAATGTAATTGAACTGGGCTGGAAGTAGGGTTGTCAACCATGCTGTTAATTAAAAACAGTATTATTTTATACTTTACTAGCAGTGCTCTTGCTGCTTTGCCCACGTAAAAAGTTTTTACCCTTTAACGGACACAACGATCTGACATTGGAAAATAAAACTAATATTGGTTTTACCTACGTATAGCTTAATAAGGTCAAAACCATTTTTTTTTTAATGATGGTAAATTTATGCCCTTTACCTTGAGAAGAGTTAACTTATTCCGAATAATGTTCCCCGTCGTAGTTGTGGAAAACAAAAGTTACTATTTCTTTGTTATTCTTTCATTTGAAGAGTATTTATGTCAATCCTGAAGGAAGGTTTTTAATAGATACTTTAGCTTAGCACCCCTTTTTACCTCCACGTAAACACGTAATTCATTAATTGATTTGAAGATTATTAATATTGATTTTCAACTCAATCCAACCATGCAATAATATTCTCCGATACAAAATTTATAACCCTATTGCACCCTCCTTTAGGAGTAATTTTGGAAAAAGAAAAAATACACGTTTCATTATTTACTTCAGAAATTATAATTACCAAGTTTTGAGTGAATCGATCCAAGAAAAAAATGTTTTATGTACAAACTCTAACATCCTATTTCACCCTTTTAGGGTAAATATTACCAAAAATCCTTTCTTAGTGGGTGCTTGCACTACAAAAAGAAACTTTCCAGATTTAAAGTTTCTAATTTGAGTAGTTTCGGCTCTGCGTTGTTGAATCAGTCAGTCAGGACATCTGTCTTTACAACGTGTTATGGAAATCACTGAAAACCTCTTAAGGGGTCATTATACTCATCACTATGAACAACTTTTAATAATAATAATGTCCTCCCTTAATGTCCTGTTTAATGCCTCGTTGGTCTAGTGGTCGCAAGCGCGACTGCTGAGCGTGGGGTCCTGGGTTCGATTCCCGGGTCGGGCAAAGTGTTATTGGGTTTTTTCATTAGGAAATTCTCAGTAGCAGCCCGGAGTATGGATTTGTGCCCGGTTAATGGCAATAGGCTCACCCCCTATAACATAACTGGCGAAATGTGGGTGTACTATACACCTCTGCCTACCCCTTCGGGGAAATACAGGCGTGATGTTATGTTATGTTATGTTAATGTCCTCCCGGCCGAATTTCAGTCACGGCGGCAATCTTAATGGAGACTAGCCATCTGTGCGGGACATATTATAGTACACACAGTATGTGCAAACACAGGTGCACTCTCTATTACAACTACTTTTACTATGGGATCAAACCAGAAATCACGAAAAAAAATCACCTTATCCCTACATTTTGTTGATTCATATGAACACAAATGTAGATAACAGCAGATTTTCAACTACGACTTTTTATTATTTTTAAAATGAGATTTATATGTCTAAACAATTTTTGAACAAAATAACAAGTTATTAAGGATTAGTACACATGGACAGACGGATGGACATGACAAAACTATAAGGGTTCCTTTCAGGAACTACGGAAGCCTAATAAATGATCATGAAAAGTAAATACTGTTTATTTTCATTCTATACTTACTTTATTTTATGGTTTATTTTTTATGCAAAAAGTTGGCAACCCTAGCTGGAAGTCATCCATTGGCAGTGATTGGAGATTGTTTATTTTTTTGAGATTTTTTCCTATAGAGAAAACGGGTTTCACCCGACGTTGTGTTTTATGGGTTAAAAGTTCTCAAACCACTACCACACAAGGACAAATAAAACATTTTTGACAATAACAAATATTCTAATTTATGCTTTTAAATCGTTAGAATGATAAAAAGCTGGATTTAAGTGTTTTTTTGCCGGTTAAAAATTAGTAATTTTTGAAATTATGTAAATTGAACCAATGGTATTAAAAAAATACCTTGATTTTCCTTAAAACTAACCGGTTGTCCCGCCTTATTTCAGGCTCTTGACTGCTAGGTACATCTGTCTATGTATATATATGTAAAATAACCGGGACCAACGACTTACGGTCTCCCACACAGGTGCAAAATACTGGTCGGTATTACGCAATGCATTTTAGCGATATCTTTTCATAGGCATTGTCCTTATATAACGCGACTACGCGATCATCGCCAGTACACGCCACTTTTGTTCGTGTGAGCTCGCGAAGGAGTACAGCTATTGAATAGGTGTCCCAGTGGACAATCGGACGATAATGTCATTCACGAACAAAATCTGCGACGGGCAATTGTTCTTGACATCGCATTTTGTTGTCATTATCGTGACAACGCGATGTCACGAACAAAATGCCCGAACTAAATTCACGCGAACTTTCGATGGTGGCGTAGTAGTTTTGTGTTAGGACAACGCCTTAGAATTTTTTTATGATAGCGCATGCGATATCCGACCGATAAATAACATTACAACGGAGTATCGCAGTAGTATGGGGGGTCCGCAGGACGAACTGGTCGGCATCATCGCAAAATTATAAGTCGTTAACCCGGCTGGTATTTCGGACCTGTGGGAGAACATTTAATACATGCTTTTTGAGGCCCATCTAGAATGTCCATAACATGAAGTTCAAGTATTGAGAATTTCACTACTTCCCATAGTCAAGCGTTCAATAAGGTACAATGTACGCACACACAATTAAGAAAAATATCGGTAAAAAATATTCCACTATAAATCATCCCGCAAAGGAGTGAAAATATTCGCGCTCGCTCTGACTGTCTAAGGTCAGTTGGCTTGTACAAATGGTGGAGAGAGTGGAAGTAGCCACTGACAGATACTGCAGTGCTAGGGGCTGACGCAGATACTCTCGGCCGACGCAGATACTCTCGGGGCACGGTTGCTTCAGGAAGTATCTGTGTCGCATAGGCCGGGAGCTGACACTCGAGTGTCATCACTGCGGGAGCTGCCTGAGGACACGGCGCGGCGCGGCACACACTAGAGGAGTGCCCAGCATGGGCCACGCTGCGACGTGACCTCATCACTGCAGTAGGCGGCAGCGATCTCTCGCTTCCAGCCGTGGTTCTGCCTATGGTCGGGAGCGAGAGCGCTTGGGAAGGCGTCGTCTCCTTCTGCGATGAGGTGATGCTCGCTAAGAAGGCGGCGGAGAGGGTTCGAGAGGCGTTGACCTCTCTCCCCATCCGCAGGAGACGACGAGTCGCAGGAGGGCGTATGCCGACCTCCAGCCACCCTAGAC
Source organism: Asteroscopus sphinx (assembly GCA_949699075.1). NCBI lineage: Eukaryota > Metazoa > Arthropoda > Insecta > Lepidoptera > Noctuidae > Asteroscopus > Asteroscopus sphinx. The sequence continues at coordinate 4,284,373 of OX453006.1, forward strand.
GTGGGCACCCATGACGGTGGCGCGTAGTCTTCCACGCGCGCTAGTCAAGAGGAGGGTGCGGCCAATGTGATTGCCGCACGGGGAGAAGGGGCTCGCCTACTAGTGGCGAGCTGGGACCTACCGGGGATGGTTGGGAGAATAAAAGTTTCCCACGCCCGGGCCACGGGTCGTTAGAGGGACACCGTGGTGGTTTTTAGGCGGTAATAGTCTGACACTGGCTCCGCCTTCCCCAGGCGGTGCGCGTCCATGAGGATTTTCCCCACGGAAAAAAAGAAAAAAAAAAAAAGTGCTAGTGTCATCACCTCACCCCATCCTTAATACAAACGTCTATATAAATACAATAACATTTTATTACAGTAAACAGTTGTTGCTTAGACTAAAATATATTTAGCTTTTTTAAGACAGAAACCTTTTTTATAAGCCCAACATCCCAAGCTTTTTAACACTTATCCTCTAATACTACTTAAATAATAAACAATTTTATAGATATCTCAAGTACTAGGAGATATGAAATGTGCGAGAGTATTCCCTGCAGAAACGTGCAAAGCTTTCATTTTTGAATTCAGTCGCATCGCAGTCTTCTTCGCAGTAAAATACGCAAAATGCCGAGTTGTGCAGTGATCACGTGCAGAAATCGTTGTGAAACTGTGAATTATAACAATTGTAGTGTCACTTATCACAGGTAAGACTGTTAAAAATCTATTTTCCTTTAAATAACGAATTAATTGAATATTATTTCTTAGGAAACAGTTTTTACCTACAATGTGGCGGCAAAACAAATATTCACGCAATGAACAACATCCATTGCTTGTTTTGCTTGCCTCTATTCGTTGCATTTGCAATGTGCACATGCAATGGAAAGCAAACTGCGAAGAGCGAACGTTTTTACGCGATTTCCTGGTGCGGTCCCATGTTGCTTGCTTTATATTGATCCATGGACTTGTGTGCGCGTAAATGAATACGCGCAGTGTAACTAATGTGTTTGTAAATAATCACGTCTTTAAGTTTTTTGGGTGTGTGTCTGTACACTATTATGTGGTTGAGGGGATTGATGCGCAGTAGCCCGCGAAATTCAAAACTTCTTGCGTTTTTTGCAAATTGTAGCTTTATTTCACGTTGTGTGTTGATCGGAATATCATCATCATCATCTCGGATGAATTAAAATGGCAGATGGAATCTCGCTAAGAAAATATTGAAGAACTTAGTTTTTTCCTAAACCCACTATAATTTCGACAGAATTTTAACACACCAAATATATTGTTATTTTATTTGTTACACTACGACATAGGCCTCCTGCAAGGATATGCCATAATCGCCACGCTTGGCAGGCGGTTTGGGGATCGCAGTTAGTTGATTAAATACTCATAGAACGCTGCTGCCCATCCTCTGGTGAATCCCGGTGTTGGTGTGGTGATAGAAATATGATAGGCGATAATAATCATAATATATCTAATGCAAAATACTCCCAGGAAAAATTTACCTAGCTGTTTAAGCTATAATAGCTGGATAAATGATAATTAGATAGTTGATTTTCTGTTACTGTTTTTTGTTTCTGTTTATAAGAGCTTTTTTTTTCGTATTGATACTTGCATGTAGCACTGCGGTGCTATTACTAAGGGACTTCATTTGCCGAAAAGTTTCCCTAATCCTAAACCTAACTTATAAACTAGAGTCGCAGTTGCAAAACCGTATAAGAGCGTCCCCCAAGGGGGGGCTCGGACTTCGGCTTACTGGAGCATTGCAGGGGGACCCTGCCGCTATGTCCCCCTGGCAGCCGTTGCTGCATCAGGAATGGGTTTCTCGAAAGTGGCGGACTTTCGGTATATCGGGTGTGTGTGTGACACGTTTCGCGAATCGCCGGCGAGGGCAAAGACCTACCTAGTTCTAACACAGTGTGTTTACTCGTATAAGAGCTAGGCCAGCATTATTTTTATAGTCCTTGCTTGTAGTGATTGTCGGATAATGGTAGTCGTAAGCTTCTATACAGCCGGACTGGGCGCAGGCAGGTTTACACAGCATTTCTGCTGTATACGAGCTTAAAGTAGCTATATCTTATGGCGAATAACTGCTTTCTACACAACATTTATTTGACTAGAACCTATATAGATGTTAGTTTTTGCAGTTTGAAGTAACAATAAAAGATTTAACAAATAAATGGACTCAAAAAATTATCACAAAATCATTATTTTATTTATTTTATTTTTTATTCTTCAGGACAACAAACAATTGCGCAATAATGCATAATACATACAAAAAGATCATACAAAACTTAGGTAATCACGCAACCAACACCGTTATCCACAAAATAATACATACAATTTTACAAACACAGCAAGCACTTTTGCAGACAGAATTAATGTATATCTAAAGGATCGCAGGGACCGTGGAGATCTAATTGAGACATATAAAATCTTAAATGGACATTACAACCTTCAGGATTTCGATGCTCTATTCATACGAAACAAAAACGTCCATCTAAGAGGTCACCACCTTAAGCTGTGCAATAGCCTTTCAAATAATAACCCTCACAAAAATTTTCTAGTCAACAGAATAGTTGGAGCGTGGAATAAGCTCCCAAAAGATGTAGTCTCAGCCCAAAATGTGATTCAATTTAAAAACAGACTTGACAAGCATCTTCTAGAACTTAACAAGAAATAAAAGTGGGGATAAGCAGGATACAGGCACTTATCAGTTGTTTCAACTGCTGCCTGTTTATTTATAATAATATAATAATAATAATAATAATAATTATGAGCGAAAATTAATGTAGGTAGGTATACAAAACTTGCATAATTACATAACGTCTATCTTGGCGAATTTCAATACATAATTTTTATTTTGATATTATAAAGTATAAACGTAAATGGTAACATAGCGCAATTCATAAAACCATTGTTACTTATCATTAAATGGCGTGGCTCGCGATTTTTTTTCGATTTCAGGGTTGATCCTATAGTAAAAGTTGTTCATAATGATGAGTACAATGACCCCTTAAGAGGTTTAAGTATAAACTAAGAATATGGTGTGTATTTATATACTATAAATATTATGTAACTAGTTATAAAAAAAAATATTCAAAAAAAGACAAAATAAAATGTTGATATGTATAAGACAAAATTAAATCTACATAGCATTTATCTGCATAGGCGGCGACACGACGGGGTGCTGGCCAGAAAACCTCCACGTGTGCCTGACGGCTGCTTGTCCTTCTGGACACGTCTGGAGGGAACGGCAGTTGTTTGGCCGGTGCAACCTGGGTACGGGTAATAAAATCCTTTCGAGGGGATTAACCTTCGGGGGATTTTATTGCCTGTGGCGAATATTCTGGCACGGGAGGGGCCCGTTCTGGGCCAGTGGGGAGTTGCTCCACGTGTCCCTCTGTTTCCAACAGAGGGCACAGTGGATGAGAAGGGGCGGGCCCGGTGTGCACTCACCCTGCCACTGGGCAGGCAGCGGGGGGACTGTCTTTCCCTGCCCCGTCGATCTCGTAACCCCAGGAGTGCCTGCTGAGTAGTGTCGCGCCTCTTGGGACCGAGGGTCTTGGCTTCACCGCCCGGACCGCGAAAGAGAAAACCTCTATAAAAATTACAGGAGGTAGGGCCTGCGAGCAGCAGACTCGGGGTAGTCTGCTGCCCGACCAGCAGCTGGCATGGCTGGCACAGCTGGTGTAGTTGACGCAGCTGGTAAAGGCCCGTGAGGTGAGGTGGCGTGCAGTGTTCCGTGTGCACCACCAAGGAGGGTGCGGCCGACGTTAGGCCGCACGGGTAGAAGGGGCTCGCCTGCTTGTGGCGGGCCGGGACCTGTGGGGGTGGTTGTGTGAATACTCACGGGTTCCCACGCCCCCGGCTAAGGTAGTTGAAGGAACACCGTGTTGGTTTTAGTCAGTAAGAGTCCGACACTGGCCCCGCCTACCCCGGGCGGAGTGCGTCCATGAGGATTTCCCCACGGCAAAAAAAAAAAATACTACTAACGGCCAAAATTAATATCCCATCTATCCACGATTTTATTATCATTATACTTTATTGTACACACAAATACACATTAATATTACAATAGGAAAGCTTATGTACATCGGCGAGCTTAACTCAAAAATGAGTTTTCTTACAGCAAACCTTAGAGCGATAGAGAGATGTTGATATATTAATAGAGGATAATTTGGACGATTTGCCCTACTAGAGATAGAAATTTGACATAATAAGCTCCATACTAATTTTGACAAATTTATATCTCTAGTAGGGAAAATTGCCTTCCAGCCGTTGTGGATAGATAGAATAATTATTTTGGCCGTATGATAAATATCCTACCCCTTTTTCTGATGCTGTAGATTCTGCAATAACAAATGCATGTAAAACTAATGTAAAACTTTCTGATACTGAATAACTTTGACAGGTGTCTACTACATTATAATAAAACAAGTTTAACCGGAGTATATCGCGTATATTATTTAGGTTGCATCGCGCATCGAAACGATTTTAATTAATAAAAATTGTACGGTAGATTATTTTTTTGAAATATCTGTAAAGACGCTTGTCATCTTAGTCTTCCTGCGACCACGAACGCTGCAAAGCTTTCAAAGCGTCAGGAAACCAATCTAAATAATATACGCGACATAATCCGGTTAAACTTGTTTTATTATAATGTGTAGTGATCGCGAAACCTAACCGAAGAAATTATTAAGTGTCTACTACATTTTCCAGTTTACAGATAACCGAATTACTATCGCTTTTGATAGAAAAATACACCTTGCGTCAACACGTAAAATATATTTGACTTTTACGTCATGTTTATCAAATACGTTTCTTTTTTAGGGTTCCGTACCCAAAGGGTGCCAAACGGGACCCTATTACTCTAGCTACGCTGTCCGTCCGTCCGTCCGTCCGTCCATCCAGCCGTCTGTCTGTCACAGGGTTGCATCTTTTGAACGGTAATAGGTAACCGGTTGAAATTTTCTAAGAAATTGTGTAGCTATGAGGTGTATCACGACAAATACTAAAAACAAAAAAAAAGTCTAAAACCAAAGGGGGTCCCCATATAAGAAACCTCAAAAAACATTTATTTTTTTCAACGTTTTTGTTCCTGCTCTTTCTTCTAAACGGTAATATATACAAGCATCAAACTTGGTCAGATTATAGTGTATATTATGTAGTTTAGCAACAAATACTAAAAATAAGACAAACAGACATATGTGGTGGTACCTGCATAAGAAAGCCGTGGAAAAATTCATATTTCGCGCACTATGCGTTGATGTCTTTTGATAAACTCTCGTAAATTAAATCAGTTTTTATGGGGTATCAGGTCGTTGAGAGGTACGGAACCCTTACTGCGCGAGTTCGACTCGCACTTGGCCGGTTTTTTATTTACACAATTTAACTTTAATCATAACATTACTCTCGCTTTTGATAGAACAATACACTTTGCGTCAACACGTAATTTTTTTTCGACTTTTACGTCATGTTTTTCAAAAACAATTACTTTTTTATTAACACAATTTAACATTAGTTTAAAGGTTTCGTTTTCGTTCGTGTGAATCCCGAGGTGAGGTCAACAACCGTGCCCTTACCCATAAATAAATAAATAAATTTTACTACAGGCAAATTCACCCATAGTTTCATGTTACAGTCATTCCAGTTCAATTAATAATAACAATAGAATTTTATTATCATAACACCAAACTAAACGGATAACAAAGACTAATGAAATTAGAATAACTTAAATAATTTTAAAAATACGTTATTGTTCTATTAAATTTAATTTAATTTTAAATTAAATTTTACATTAAATTTTAAGATAGATAGATAAAACGTTTATTTAGTACAAAAACAAGACACAGGATATACAAGTAAAAATACAATAAGAAAGTGTGATATGTGTCTCAATATTAAATGAATGTCAGGAATAAAATCTGTGTACAGGCATATTTTTTGCATATATTTTTCAATATTGCAATTGAATTTGGATCTAGACATATTAATTGTGCGGAATACAGTCGCTATAATACTACTTGTACTGTTGTTAATACTTTTTGAAATGAAGTGCTTGACCTCCTTAGAACGGCGAAGAAGTCACCCACTGTGTTCTCAAAACACATGCCAGACGTGCTGCACCGCCCGCACCACACCCTATAACTTCAGAAATGTTTATTTATTTCGTGTTTTAATAACATATTTTTCCTTGAACCGAGAGCTGCGCTTTTTTCTAAGAAAAAATGAACTACCCATAACCCTTACTAGTTACAGAAATCAAATAAAATTTTAATATTTCTGCTCTGTTAATGTTGGCGATACGACGTCTGGGCATGGCGGAGGGGTATGTCAGACACTTATTGACTAAAACCACACGGTGGCCATCCTCTGCACAAAATAGAGGAGCTCTGGGAACTCCACTGGAACGCACCGGTGCCCCTCTAGTGCTATGCCTTTGGCACGTCCCGGGAAAACAATATTTTTCCCCCACAGTAGCACGCAACCACCACGTACTGCTGTCCTCCCCAGGGTCGCTTAATAACATACATTTGTAACTTTATACAGATATTTAAAAAAAAAATAGACGCCTCGAGTACCCCAACTCTTAGCGTCCACGATCCCGAAGGTTACCCTTTTTTTTTTCTTTTTTTTTTTGCCGTGGAGAAATCCTCGTGGACGCACTCCGCCCGGGGTAGGCGGAGCCAGTGTCGGACTCTTACTGACTAAAACCACCACGGTGTTACTTCAACTACCTTAGCCGGGGGCGTGGGAACCCGTGAGTATTCACACAACCACCCCCGACAGGTCCTGGCCCGCCACAAGCAGGCGAGCCCCTTCTCCCCGTGCGGCCTAACTTTGGCCACACCCTCCTCTAGGCGGCGCACATGGAATACTGCACGCCACCTCACCTCACGGGCCTTTACTAGCTGCACCAACTACGCTGGCTGTGCCAGCTACGTCAGCTGCTGGTCGGGCAGCAGACTACTCCGAGTCTGCTGCTCGCAGGCCCTACCTCCCGTAATTTTTTATAGAGGTTTTCTTCCTCGCGGTCCGGGCGGTGAAGCCAAGACCCTCGGTCCCAAAAGGCGCAAGAACACTACTCAGCGGGCACTCTTGGGGTTAGGGGGAGATCGACGGGGACAGTCCCCCCGCTACCTGCCCAGTGGCAGGGTGAGTGCACACCGGGCCCGCCCCTGCTCCTCCACTATGCCCTCTGTTGGCAACAGAGGGACACGTGGAGTAACTCCCCACAGGCTCAGAACGGGCCCCTCCCGCGCCAGAATATTCGCCACAGGTTATAAAATCCCCCGAAGGTTAAAACAACTGCCGTTCCCTCCAGACGTGTCCAGAAGGACAAGCAGCCGTCAGGCACACATGGAGGTTTTCTGGCCAGCACCCCTCCCGAAGGTCTCCTGCCATATGTGGTGGCAGGAGATGCTGCCCTTCGCCCTATCTGGGTCTTCCAACAGGGTGGTTGCCTCCACGGTGCGGCGCCTCCTACACAACGTGTAATGTAAATGCGTGGTCAAATTTAAAAAGCTCATTCAGGATATAATTACAATCATCATCATTATTTCAGCCGAATGACGTCTTCTGCTGGACATAGGCCTCCCCCGAGCATCGCCACAACGACTGGTCCTGCCCCCCTGGCCAAGTGTACAATCTACAATCGTCAACGCTAATAGAAAACAATCAAAATGTATGGGAATGACATATCTCATCGAAAAAGTCATTCCCATACATTTTGATTGCTTTCTATAGCGTTGAAGATTGTAGATTGTCAACTTGGCTAGGGCGGCTGCACTTCCCGCATCCAGTGGATTGCCGCGACTTTCACCAGGTCGTCGGTACACCTTGTGGGGGGCCTGGATGGATGGATGGATCCAGATCTTGACAGACATCGTTAGTAGCAGAGCACATACGATATAATGGCGAATGTTGACCATAGTTAGTACGACGTAACGGTAGACTAAACAGTTTGCGATTGTGCAGTCGGCTTCCAGCTCGGGGTACGCTTATCATTAACTTTTCCAGTATATCGGGACTATCTACTTTCCCATGCAAGATCTTATAGAGAAAGACGACATCAGCTATCTTACGTCTAAGGGCAAGTGGGAACATTTTGTAATGTCCAAGCCTAGAATCGTAGGTGGTTAGTTTGCGGCAGAGATAATGAAAAATTGTACGGTAAAGAAAATATATTTTTAGAAATATTTGTAAAGACGCTTGTCATCTTAGTCTTTCTGCGACCACGAACGTTGCAAAGCTTTCGATACATCAGCAAAACATATTTAAATAATACATACATACATACATATAATCACGCCTGTTTCCCATTGGAGTAGGCAGAGACTATGGATTTCCACCTGCTACGATCCTGACACACCTCTTTCGCTTCATCTACGTCCATTAAACTCGTCATGCATGCTCGTCGGTTTAGAGAACTCTTAACCTGGCATTTTTTTAGAACGTCCATGATTTGATCGCGATACGTTCGCCGAGGTCGTCCCCTTCCAACTCTTCCATCCACACTCGCTTCGTATACTTGTTTCGTCAATCTCCTCTCGTCCATTCTCTATATATGTCCATACCATCTTAACATACCTTTCTCAATCTTTGTTTTTTCACTCCACAACGCTCCTCATCGCGTTATTCCTTATTTTATCTCTCAAAGTTACACCACACATACTTCTCAAAGCTCTCATTTCTACTGCATTTATTCTGCTTTCATGTTTCTTCTGCCACACCCAACTTTCACTACCATACATAAGTGTAGGCACTAACACTCCTCCATGAACAGCCAGCCGTGCCTTTTCCGACACTTTGCGGCTGTTCATGAAAGTTAAACTTGTTTTAATACAAGTTTTAAATTGCGGAAAGAAAAAATCGCTCACGAGCAGGATTCGAACCTGCGACTCCTGGCTCAGTACGCCAGTGCTTTAGCCACTAAGCTACCGTGAACACTGCTCGTGGTATCGAAATTATCAGAGAGAGAGCCAGGAGTCGCAGGTTCGAATCCTGCTCGTGAGCGATTTTTTCATTCCACAATTTAAATCATTAGATTTCGCTTCGCATGCGTAAATGCGTTAAAATAATAAAAATAATTAATACAAGTTGTTAACATTTTAATTGTTTTATTGAAATTTATCAAAATTGTACACATAGCGGTTATATACACCCCTATGAGAATAATGTTTCGTTCTGCTATAATTTTTACACTTAAAATTACACATAACATAACATAACATAACATCACGCCTGTATTTCCCTGAAGGGGTAGGCAGAGGTGTATAGTACACCCAGAGAGAGAGGTGAGAAGTAAAATTACACAATAAGGTATAATCTAATATTTCAAGTAAGCATTCGAGATGTCGTAGTGTCACAGCGGAAACTAAGTGCGATGAAGATAATGTTGCGCATCTGCGCTTAAATGTGCCACGCGTGGAGTAGCCGTATGTCACTTCCCCTTGTTTACTGTATTCCTTGGTTGTACCATTCCACAATCGGAATTCAAAGAATCTTATTGAATCTGTTAAAAGTGACAGAAATACAGAGAGGTACATTCTGGAAAATCTTCCATATTGTTTTTCATGACAAAAGTACTCACAACTATCAAGGTAACAGAAATTACCCGCAGCGCACGCGCAAGTGATGTGACTATCAAGACGTGGGTAGACATGTCTAGAAATTACAGAAGACAGAATGGTACCTATTAAAAGAAAACACAATTCTCGCTGGGATAAAAATAATTTGTAGTCTGTCGTTTAAATAATAATAAAAATTGTGGAACTTGATTAGTATTTTAGCTAGGTAGATAATTAATTTAACTTCTAAAAGAAAAATTTGATGATTAATTTAAATGGATGCTATTTAATAATAATAATTATTTATAATAGCATATATGCATAATTTATAATTGACAAAAACATTTATGCTTTTGTTTTCTTTTTGCTTCTGCAAAAACTTCAGGTTTCATTTCATGCAATTCTAAATAATTTAATTTAATAGGTATACATTTAAATTTAAAATATATTTTTTGTTAGTAAACTTACTGAGCTATATCAAATTTTATATTTTTATTAACCACTAGCTTCTACCTGCGGCTCCGCTCGCGTTAGATTCTGTTATCCCCCCGTGACGGATCCTGTTATTAATTAGGCGTTTTCCTGTAATTATTACAAAACTGTAAATGTCTGTTTGTTTATTCGAGCATCACGCAAAAACAACGGCACCTATTTTGTTTTTTTTTGTGTTTGGACTTGTAAACAGGTATGCATTTTATGAAAAAAGAAAACGATTCCTATAGGATGAATTCGCTCCGTGGTTCTTCAACCACGGAGCGAAACCACGGGCAAAGTCCAGTCCAGTCCAGTCCAGTCCAGTCCAGTCCAGTCCAGTCCAGTCCAGTCCAGTCCAGTCCAGTCCAGTCCAGTCCAGTCCAGTCCAGTCCAGTCCAGTCCAGTCCAGTCCAGTCCAGTCCAGTCCAGTCCAGTCCGATATAGTCTAATCCAGTCCGATACAGTCTGATCCAGTCCGATCCAGACCGATCCAATCCGATCCAGTCCGATCCACTCCACTCCAATCCACTCCGCTCCAATCAGTCCCAATCCCACTCCCACTCCCAATCCCATTCCCACTCCCAGTCACACGCCCACGCCCTCTCCTACTCCCACGCCCACTCCCAGTCCCACGCCCAGTCCCACACCCACTCCCACACACTTACTCACTAACTCACTCACTCATCCAGCCATCGTACATTACTATCCGCTCGTTCAAATGCGTAGAAGCTGTACCACGCCCACGCCCACTCCCCGTTACACGCCCACGCCTCTCCTACTCCCACTCAAACGACCACGCTCATGCCCACTCCCAGTCCCACGCCCACTCACACTCCTACTCCTACTCCCACTCAAACGCCCACACCCATGCCCATGCCCACTCCCACTCGCTCACTCACTCACTCACTCATCCAGCTATCGTGCATTACTATCCGCTCGTGCAAATGCGTAGAAGCTGTACCACGCCCACGCTCACTCCTCGTCCCACGTCCACGCCCTCTCCTACTCCCACTCAAACGACCACGCCCATGCCCACTCCCAGTCCCACGCCCACTCACACTCCTACTCCCACTCAAACGCCCACACCCACGCCCACGCCCACTTCCACTCACTCACTCACTAACTCACTCATCCAGCCATCGTACATTACTATCCGCTCGTGCAAATGCGTAGAAGCTTCGATCTGTCGGGTGAGGACGCAACCCACAAATATTTTTTTTTTCTTTCTTTCTTTCTTTCTCAAAACCCATACCAGATTTTAAGTCAGATCATCAGCTTTCAAACAAAAAAGTTTCATCGAAATCAGTCCAGTAGTTTTAGCGTGATGCTGGAACAAACAAACAAACCATCAGACGTTTACAATTTTATAATAGTTAAGATAAATGCTGTTTTTGCCTCAATAATACTGATTTTTATTTTCTTCCCACAATTTAAATTGTTAGATTTCGTTTCGCTTATGAAAATTCAAAGATTTTCATATTGAAAAAACAACTTATAATTTATGAATACAGAATTAATTGTAATTTGCATTGTACTTTTATAATAATAGTTGTTCTTTTTAGGGTTCCGTAGTATATGATACCTCCTGTAGACCTAGACTCATGAAATTTGGCAAGAAGCACGGTCTTAAAGCAAAAGCAATGACGACGTCTGTGGTTCGAGTGGTTCGAGGGTCGGACTGCTGATCACGAGGTCGTGGGTTGAATTCCCACATGACACAATATTTATGTGATAAAAATAAGTATTTGTGTTGGGCTGGGTGTTTCTTACGTATTTTAATGTAACGTTGTGGGTTTTTACAATCTTATAGTCGAATAGTATTGAGTAGAGAAAACGTAACTGTAGGTCTACTCGCGTTTTACGAACGACAAACGAAGTACGAACTTTAGTTCCGACTGATACTTACATAATAAAGATAGGCACATAAAAAAGGCACAATTAAGATAGACTACAGTTCATAGTCGTATACAATTTACCGGAGATGAGAAAAACAAACGTCAAAACACGATCATCGCATGCGATAAGGGAACGATGGTTGACCGGAGTAGCAAATTGTGCGATGAATCGTACGATTTATCGAATATCGTCGAACAGGAGTAGATCCCCTGGTGTTGCGCGTCCCTAAAACGTACGCGCAACACTTGTAATGCGGCTGGCCTCTGTCACTTTAGTCTAGTCAAAATAAATCTGTTTCTATGGAGTAGAATGCATTAAATGTACATCGGCAGCTTCCTGAGTGGTAACTATCCTTCAGGAATACATCCTATGTATCCCCAACTAGGGATCCTACGTTCCGGCCAAGACGTTCTACATACCGGCCAAGACATCCTATGTTCCGGCAAGATCCTACATATAGGCCAAGACGTCCTACCTACCAGTCACATCCAGGCTGACTACTGACGCCCTTAAGGCCAGTGTTGTTAAGTCTAGCCTGGTCCAAATCGCCAAAAATTTTGCAATTCGCTTAAAAAAATCGATAAAGTAGCCTAAAATCGCCTAATTGAAAGTCGGGTTATAAATAAAAGCAATTTTTTAACGATTTTTTTTTAATTTAGCAGGGTAAAATTGAGAACGAAGTTTATTTTACAGAATAATTTCTTAGGTTTTCGCGATCACTACACATTATAATAAAACAAGTTTAATCGGATTATATCGCGTAAATATTATTTAGATTGGTTTCCTGACGTTTCGTTTCGTTTTCGTTTTATTTTACAGGTTGACAAAAAAGAGTACAGGTACGCAATAGGGGAACCACTAGTCATACATTACAAAATTTTAACTTCAAAAATCGCTTTTCTGACATCTACCTAAAGTTCTTAATTGTTTTAATTCAATTTAAGTATTTACAGCCATTTTTTTGCGTGATAAAACAGACAAAATACTGACAAAAATTTAAAAATTCATTCCGTTTATAGCCGTTTTTGTCAGACTGAAAACGTAGAAGAAAAAGGTCACCCAATCGTTTTTCTAAAGTAGCCTAAATGGCGACCAGTCACCGATAGCCATTTTTGGTCGCCCTGACACCATTCGAGATAGACTAAAAGCCGAAAAATCGCCTAACTTGACAACACTGCTTACGGCGACTCGCTTGTACCGTTCCTGACCCCACTCAAACCACGAGGTAGTGTCCATGGTATAATAAGATGGGTGTTATTATACCATGGTAGCGTCTACCTGCGATCCTGCTGCCTGCCGGCCTGCCCGTAACATCCACGTGGCGGAGACAAGGGACAGTACCTTTTCTATCTCTCTTCCTAAGTGCGTGAACGCTCAGTGCAATCCAAATATATTATGTAACTCTTTGGCTCACTACTACGATAGCCTTACCCGAGTATTATCTACAATAAATGTATTAAAACTTCGAGACCTTTAACACATCTCTCTACACACACTACCCTATCTGTCACTGTGGTGCCCAACACTGCAGTGACACCTACCATATTGCTAACGGACTGCGCATGCGCAGCTACCGTTACATTAAGTATGTATTTACAACAACAAAAAAGTATATATGTACATAATTATTATATCCATTGTCTTGTACCCATAGTACAAGCCACAGAAATATATAGAATGGTTGTAATCACAATTTTACTTGCGATTGATGTGGCAACTTTCAAACAAACTACGCCTTACATATTGACGTCATTAATTTTTTTAAATTAACGTAAATCAATTGTACTTTACAGCTTTTGTTTCTGCAATTAGAAACAGCACAATAAGGCATTTTTGCGGGTTTTTGTTACAGTATTTACAGAAACAAGTCATAAGTCGTACTGAGAAAGGCGTTGAAATGCCCTGCACTATGGTGCAGAGTGTTGGCACCCGCGCCCTGCCCACTTTTCCATTCTATGTATTTCTGTGGCCAATATCCTAAGGGACTGTCTGCATTTGTAAGCACCCGGGACTGACTGACAAAAACCCGCCGAATACATAAAATCCTCCTTTTTTTTGAAGTCGGTTAAAAAAACATGGGTTTCCCCGGTTTCTCCATAGTTTATATGTGAACAAATATTAACATGTGAATGATATAGCAATCCCCGGTATCACATAACTAATTGATACGGCATACACATGTTAATAACCATAGTGTACCAACCTAATCATACCATTATTTGTAAAGGATGTTTACACTTCAGAGTTTATTTAAATACAAGCAAATTCGAACAACCATATGTTGGTATTGAGATGATTCATACATAACATACATAATCAGCCCATTTCTGTCTCACTGCTGGGCACCGGGTTGGCGAACTATAAATACCATCGAGAACTGTAAGGAGCACTCTCAGGTGTGCAGGTATCCTCACGATGTTTTCCTTCACCGTTAAATGATAATCAAATTCTGTGAAGTCAGAGGATGCGGGCCAGGTCCGAACTGATGATTCCTAATACTCATCAAATAAATAAAGTATCTTAGTCTGTTCCAACTTTTTGAAGCAAAGCTTCTATAGCATCACAGTAGAAAAACGTCACCGCTAACTCACGCACGCGTTCTATCCGCGCTTGCAGGTGCGTAGAAGCTTTGCTTCTATCGGGTATTCCATGACGCCACCCGTTTCTTTTAGTAGATAGCAGTAGTTTAGTATTAGAAGGTCAGGGTTCAAGGTTATTCGAGGAGGGGTGCTGGCCAGAAAACCTCCACGTGTGCCTGACGGCTGCTTGTCCTTCTGGACACGTCTGGAGGGAACGGCAGTTGTTTGGCCGGTGCATCCTGGGCACGGGCAATAAAATCCTTTCGAGGGATTAACCTTCGGGGGATTTTATTGCCTGTGGCGAATATACTGGCGCGGGAGGGGCCCGTTCTGGGCCAGTGGGGAGTTGCTTCACGTGTCCCTCTGTTACCAACAGAGGGCACAGTGGAGGAGCAGGGGCGGGCCCAGTGTGCACTCACCCTGCCAATGGGCTAGCAGCGGGGGGACTGTCTTTCCCTGCCCCCGTCGATCTCGTAACCCCAGGAGTGCCCGATGACTAGTGTTGTCGCGCCTCTTGGGACCGAGGGTCTTGGCTTCACCGCCCGGACCGCGAGGAAGAAAACCTCTATAAAAAATTACGGGAGGTAGGGCCAGCGAGCAGCAGACTCTGGGTAGTGGCGTGCAGTGTTCCGTGTGCGCCACCTAGGAGGGTGCGGCCAACGTTAGGCCGCACGGGGAGAAGGGGCTCGCCTGCTTGTGGCGGGCCAGGACCTGTCGGGGGTGGTTATGTGAATACTCACGGGTTCCCACGCCCCCGGCTAAGGTAGTTGAACACCGTGGTGGTTTTAGTCGGTAAGAGTCCGACACTGGCTCCGACTACCTCGGGCGGAGTGCGTCCATGAGGATTTCCTCTAGGCAAAGAATTTTTATTCGAGGAGGAACAAAGCAGGCTTCATGGATCCTGGGAGTGACAATAGAAGCGGTGCATGAGATTCGATTCCAGTTCCTCATAACAAAATCTACAAATAGTATACGGAACGCAAACAATCTTGAAGAGCTATTGATGTTTAGTTTATAAAATATGAATTTTAATAATTTTTTCAAATTTAATAATACTATTTAAAATTTGCAAGGCGATTACGTAAGTATACATAATTAATTTGTAACATTTCAGATTTTTAAATGCATTAGGTACGGTGCAGGACCAGTCGTTGTGGCGATGCTTGGGGGAGGCCTATGTCCAGTAGTGGACGTCTTTCGGCTGAAATGATGATGATGATGATGATTAGGTACGTAGATAAAATACCTTGTGAATCTTTCAACTTTAGGAAAATAAAAACTTCGCAGTTGCCACGTGGAAATCGAATTTTAACTGTTTATTAGGGTTCCGTACCTAAAGGGTGCCAAACGGTACCCTATACTCTCGCTACGCAGTCCGTCCTCCGTCCGTCAGTCTGTCACAGGGCTGAATCTTTTGAAAGGTATGTAGTCGGTTGAAATTTTCTAACAATATGTGTTGCTATGACCCCTATCTGGCGACTAACGAATTCACCAGAGGATGGGCAGCAGCGTTCTCTGAGGGTTTAAACAACCAACAGCGATCGCTATCCTGCCTGCCAAGCGTCGCGATTATGGCTTATCCCCCCTTTGGGGGAGGCCTTTGTCCAGCAGTGGACGTTTCTCGGCTGAAATGATGATGATGATGACCCCTATCACGACATAGGCCTATCGCAGTCCGTTGCTGGACTTAGGCCTTTCCCAAGTTGCGCCACATCCACTTGGTCCTCTGCCTTCCACATCCAGTCACCCCAGCCACCTTCTTCAGGTCATCGGTCCATCTGGCGGGGGGGCGCCCTACGCTGCGATTGCCGATTCGTGGTCTCAACTCATGGACTCGTCTGCTCCAGCGGCCATCGGTCCTTCAACAGACATGGCCAGCTCACTGCTACTTCAGCATACTGATCCTACAAGCTATGTCGGTCACTCCAGTTCTTCTCCGGATTATCTCGTTACGGATTTTATCCTTTAAAAAAACTCCAAGCATAGCTCGCTCCATAGCACGCTGAGTGACTTTTAATTTGTGGACTAGCCCAACTGTCAGTCTCCACTTTTAGCTCTTAGTTGATAGTAAAATGTGGAGTCTATCCCACGCACCTACGGAGAAACCATACGCGTCATAATATGCTCTCGTTTGTGTATATGTAAATTTTCTTAGAAACTACTAGATAAATTAATTACCAATTCTTGTTTACATACGTTCAGTAGTTCTTGGGAGAAGATTACTACGTAACCACATATTAGTTTTGGGGTATTTTCCTTAATCTGCAGTGTGACTCAGTTCCAATTTAAATTGCTTATCTTACCAATTCTCGGGTCGGGCAACGTGTTATTGGGTTTTTTTTATCGAGAAATTCTTAGTAATAGCCCGGAGTCTGGATTTATGCCCAGTTAATGGAAAAAGGCTCGCCCCGACATGGGACTGATAATATACCAGGCCCCTCAGAAAGTATTGCGAAAAAAAGTTTTTATATATGGGAGACTGGCCAGTTATAATGTTTTTCGAAAATATGATTATTTATAAGTAAAAATAAGTAAGTTCCAATTTCAAAATTTCCCTCCACATTTTTTGCGAGTTAATTCAAAGTATTGTGTCTCATTGAAATATGGATCTGCGCCGGGAACATTTTAGAGCTATGATTTTATACGATTTCAAGTGTCGCCTGAAACCGGATGAATAGTACGATAGACTTCAAATGGCATTCATGGATGAAGGCCCTTCCAAGGCAACCGTGTATCGTTGGTATAACGAATTCAAGCGCGGTCGACCAACTTTGGGGGATGATGAAAGAAGCGGTCGTCCTTTGACGGCTGTTACCGAAGAAAACGTGCTAGCAGTGAAAAATTTAATCCAAGACAATAGGCGAATTACATATCAGGAGATTCAACACATATTGAAGGTTGGATCGGGAAGCGTTCACGAGATTCTACACAGCCATCTTCGCGTGAGGAGGATAGTATCACGCTGGGTGCCGCACAACCTCACCGATGCTCAGAAGCAGGCCCGGGTGGAATGGTGCCGTGATATGCTTAACAAATTTGAAGCAGGCTCGTCTCGGCGTGTTTACGACATCGTTACAGGTGATGAGTCCTGGATTTATCAATACGACCCAGAAACCAAGCGCCAGTCGACTGTTTGGGTGTTTCAAAATGAGCCAACGCCTACCAAAGTGAAGCGATCTAGAAGCGGGGGTAAGATTTTGATCGCTAGCTTTTTTAATTTGACTGGCCACTTGGTATCAATTCCCTTACGGGATCAAAGAAGCATTAATGCCGAATGGTATACTACCAAATGTTTGCCAGAAGTTTTCTCTGTTATAAGCAACAAGCGACCAAACACAGGGCTCCGCGGGCTACTGCTCCACCACGACAATGCACCTGCGCACACCGCACTCAAAACGAGGGACTTCCTGGACAGCACGCCAGTCAAACTCCTGGGTCACCCTCCTTACAGCCCTGATCTAGCACCGTGTGACTTCTTTTTATTCCCAAAAATAAAAAATCAGCTCAAAGGGATACAATTTTCGTCGCCGGAAGATGCGCTGGCTGCGTTCGAGCAGGCTGTAAACGAGGTGTCTGCGGCGGACTGGAAAAAGTGTTTTGAAAACTGGTTTAGGCGCATGAATCTTTGTATAGAGGCTGGTGGAAAGTACTTTGAAAAGATTTGATAAAAATATATGTACGTATAGAACAATTTTTTTTAGTTTCGCAAAACTTTCTGAGTGTCCCACGTATGTGTCAAAATGTGGGTGTACTTATACATGATGATTTGTAATTCGACCTATTCCAAGAAAGGGGTTATACTAGAGCTCATTTGCAACAAAAAAGATTCCATGAACCAGGGGGCACCAGTCATTTTTTTTCGAGTTAGCAGTTTTATTGATATTTTCCGTCTTCAGATGGAAACATACTAATTGTGAAAAATCTATCCTACTCTGGGCACTCGATTGACACTTTCCTGAAAGCTGATGAATGAGCAATTACTATCATACAAAATTCATGGCCAACATTTTCATAACCACGGAAATAAATGGTCATAGATCACAAGTTATAAAATGATATCATCTAAGTACCAATAACAAATTAATAATAATAAAAAAATTATATAATAATGTAATATAATTAATAATAATAATTAATAATATTATTAATGAATTAGTTATAGTAGTAATAAGTAAGTAGTAGTAGTATGTAAAGACATTGCAGAGAATTACTCGAAAAAAATGTGTGACATTTGGCGTACAAATTCAGAAATACAATTCTCATTTTATAAGTTATCCAAAATGGTACAGATGTGGTCAAGTTTCGCAAAGGCTTGGAAAACAATGCAATAATAGCAGAATAAGGAGCACTTTGTTTGAAGTACACATTTTGATTTTTGTTAATCCATGTGTATTTTTTTTGGTTTCGGTATCTTATCTACGTAGCTACGTCATACATAAATAACTCATATTTAGCATAAAAGATACCCGTATCACATTGAATAGCATTTTTATTTTTTTCTGAAAACCATTAAGAATAATGGCTTGCACAAAAAAATACACAATAATGATTTTAAACGTATACAATTCACGTAAACAAAGTCATCATCAAAACATCACTTATATTTAAATATGCCGTAGAATAATCGAATCTTTTCGAAAATCCTATGATGATTGCAAAAGTCCGGATAATTGGAATCTCAGGAAGATTTTCGCTATCATACGAGCTTAGATCAGGATCATTGCAAAAATCCTAGTTTGTTTAGGACGATTGAAAACTTGAACACTGATTGGCTAATCTAAGAGTCGATTTATATATAACATCTTCATTCTGGTTGGTCAGAACATGGCTTCCAAGACGAAGCAATGTAGCGGTTAGCCAATCAGCGTATCCGTCAGTGCATAACGTTCATATCAGCCAATCAGCGCTCATTACGTGAGCGGTTATTCGCGACCACAGACCAATAAGGCTTACTTGTCTGTGTTCGCGACTAACCTAAGATAAGCCGGACTTTTGCAATGATCGTGAAAATAGCTCGGATGATAACGAAAAACTTTCACAGATTCCAATTATCTGGTCCTTTGCAATCGTCCTAGGATTTTCGCAAAGATCCAATTTTTTCGATTATCCTACGACATATACATAATCGTTGGTGCATCTGTTAGTTATCGTGTAACTTTTGAATGACTTGACCGATTGAAGTTGTATTCACAAATATGTTTTTAACAAAGTCATGGTCCATAGTTACGCAAAGATTCGATAAAGTGGCGCCGTAGTAAAGTTATTCACAAATTCTATACATGACTCAAATTCACAATATTATTTCTCCGAGACTTTTCCAATTATGTTGGGGTCAGCTTCCAATTATAATATGTCACAGTCAAAACCCTGAACCTGAACCTGAACTAAACGCGATAGAAGACGCAAAAACTCACAGACTCCGTTGGCTTGGTCACGTGTAGAGAATGGGAGAGGATCGAGATGCGATGAGAGCCTATCTCCTGTCTTAGTCGACCGAAGGGCGACGCCCGGTCGATCATCCTAGATATCACTGGAGCGATGCGGTGGAAGGCGATCTTCTGGAGATTGGAGCCAGTGGTTGGCGAGATACTGCCAAAGATCACGGCAAGTGGCGTTCTCTCGTTTCGGAGGCCAAGACACATTTTGGGTCGCTGTGCCAACAGAGTAAGTAAAACCCTGAATCGGTCAAATGTACTTTTAACTGCAAAAATCAGTAAAAGGGCTTTTGACTAACGAGGTTGGTCAAAATCACTTTTGACTAAAATTCCGGTCAAAAATAGTGCTGACTGATTATATTGGTCATCGAACCTATAAAAATAATAGTTTGACCCCAAGTATAATAATCTTCTAATACAGACCGAAATATGTTAAAAAGATCAAGCGCACCTTGACGGTATCTGGTCAGACTTCATAATCCTACAATGTTTTTTTTTTAAGCGTCAAACCAGCAGCTCACGAAGGAGTTTCTGAGGGTAACGAGTGTACGAAGCCGTAGCGTAGTGAGAGGGGGCAGCTGGCGACTGAAGTAAGCCGCCGATCTCCCGAGCGTAGCGCTGGTCGAGTCTGTGAGTGAAACGAGGGGGTGACAAACCGAGTCTTCTGGTGGAGCAAACTCAGAAACTCTTGCATGCTTAGGGTCAAGGTCAATGACTCCGTTATTCACAAGTTGTTTTAACTTGCACTCATAATCAAAACCAGTGGGCTGATTGTGTAATGCATCACATTGACATTAGCTTTCATTTTGAAATTACAGCAATATTCATTGCGTGGTACATAGTTGCCGATAAGATGAATTGTCAAAACACATGGAGCATGCACATTGAAATCCTATTGATTATGATCTTGAGTAAGTTACGGCAGCAGTATTGACCGATATTTTTTAGTCAATAGTAGTTTTGACTGATTTTCTTTTCAGTCAAAGCTACTTTTGACCAACCTTGTCAAAAGCCCGATAATCAAAAGCACTTTTGATTATTTTTTGTGGTTAATAAAAGTAGGTACTTGAGGACCTACTGTAGGACCGTGTAAGAGTTTTGACTGTAACATATACACAAATAAAATGTTGCTTAAGTGCTAAAAATCACAAAATTTTGACTCGAGCAGTGGAGCTGTGAGTTTCACACAGCGCCACTGCCGCAGGCATCAGGTAGAAAAATTGAAAATAAGGCAAACACAGATATGTTGTGGTGGTACATGCGTAAACAATAAATGCAAATATGAATGATAATAATGCGCAGTGCCTTTGGTGAAATCTTATAACCCCTAATATGTAGACATGGGTAACTCAACAAAAATGCGTGACCTGCAGCTCAGCTCAAGGTTCACGTCAGTGAGCCGGAGCTGTGAAACGGCTCACTGATCAGCTCAATTTGTGTATCTGCCTTGAGATCTACTTCGCGGCATATTAGTAATATGCCGCGATCATTTTGGCGTGAGCTGCGCATACGTCCAACACGTCACAGGAGGAGCGGATCTACACCTTTAACTATTTAGTACTTCCATTATCAAAGATCTACATTGGAAGTAGACCATGTAGTTAAAAATGTCAAAGACTGATATTTTGTTTGTAGGTATATAAAACATTATATCGTTAGAATCCTTATGAAATAAGCCAAAAAACTAAAAATGTATATGCAATTTCGAAGACGTAAGGTGTTGGTCTGTATTCGTGCCATATTTAAGGATGTGAACTACACCACTGATACTGAACACGAATCAATAAAAAATCTATGTGTCTGTAACGCTGATAAAAGAGCCCAAATTGTCATTAAATTTAATGTTAACTTAGGTAATGTAGTTGCTTTCCATAGCATTCTAGCTGAACCAAATTCTGATGCAGCTAGAATGTTATTCTCATTTAAAATTTAAAAAAAAAAAGTTGTCTACCTCTAGATAGTGTAGATTAATTTCGAATAAGGTACGATGGGATTGGCATCGTCATTTCTTATGTACAAAAATCCCTTATAATAAATAAAGATTACTAAAAAAAAAAAAACTTTTTTTTGTTTACGTACCTATTTGTAAACAAACAAATTCCCTCAGTGTGTCGCGTGTGACACAAAAACGATGGGTGCGAAACAACCAAAATAATTGGTAGGTATTTCCACCCTTTGACAATGCTATCGATGACTTATTTTCAGAGTCTTTCGGGATTTATTATCAAACCCTCGCTATGTTTCTAAGTGAAAATTTGGGTATTAAGTAATCGTAGAATTTTCCAAGTATTTTTAGATGACTAAGCACATTATTTATCATTTGCTCTAGAAATATGGCACTTTTACAGATCAACAACTTGTGTTCAGAGACGAATCTAAGCCTGAACTCATACTTCCAACTATCAAAATGCAGTGCCATTTGACAGTTGGAAGCATGAGTTCACGCTTAGATTTGTCTCTGAGTTTTACCTTGAATATAACTCTAATTCTAAATTGAAAATAAAGTGCGCATTCTTTCCTGTTTATTTATTCTACATTGTTATTTGTTTTTTTTTTATTAAATCATTATTTCAAAAGGCGTGTGGGCAGACAAGACTATAAATTAAATCAGTTTTTATGGGATATCAAGTCAGTATGTGACCGGTTTTTTGTAAAAGTTCTTGCTGGTGTGTGTAGTACCAATCCACACCATGCCCGCATGTTGAACCAAGACCCAAAATTTTGTCTACCTGAAAAGGGACCGATGTCCAACAGTGGGACGGTAACCCACATACATAGACATACATAAGCAGCCTAGAAGGTAAAACAGTGATAGCCTAGCGGCTGAACGCTTGCTTTCTATGCATGAATCATCAGTTCGAACCCGGCCCGAACCTTTGACTTTTCGAATTAATTTAAAGAGAATTTGATTATCACTTGCTTTAACGGTGAAGGAAAACATTGTGAGGAAACCTGCACACCTGTGAGTGCTCCATACAGTTCTCGATGGTGTGTGTAGTCCGCCAACCCGCACTAGGCCAGCGTGGTGGACTAAGGCCTTCTCATACTGAGAAGAGGCCCGTGCCCAGCAGTGGGACAGTAATGGGCTGATTATGTTTTGTATATGTTATCATTCGCATGCTTTTTTAAACTTTTTGGGCTAGTGTTATTTACGTCTTCAGTTATCTTTGGCTTTGTATAAATAATTGAACCCATCTCAATATCATCATCGTTTCAGCCGAAAGACACGCACTGCTGGACATAGGCCTCCCCCAAGCATCGCCACAACGACCGAACCCATCTATACTTCAATTACTAACTTTTACTATGGGACCAACACTGAAATCACGAAAAAAAAAACAGCTGTTCTCTACATTTGTGTGTACATAAATTGACAAAATATATAATTTTAACAACACATTTTTTTTTCATGATTTCAGTGTTGGTCCCATAGTAAAAGTTGCTTATAATGATGAGTACAATGACCCCTTTAAAGGTTACATATAAACTAAGATAAAGGTTGAATATTATGTTCACCATTCAATTAATTACAAACTGCCTCAAGTGAGCTCAATTGTTATACCATTTCAGAGAAAAATTGTTTTATATCCACTAGTATAAATGACGTATAATTTTCTTCTCAATTACATATTACACCAAATAAATGTTTTTTTTCGCATAAATAGAACACATAAACGCACCATGTTACTATTTAATTAACATAGTAAAAATAATTGTATACATATTCAAAACAAAAAAAGTGAATATTCAAATCAAGTTTTACACTTGACTTCAGCTTTGGAATTATTTAAATTGGTACAGAAAACGGGACCTACAATATAAAAGAAGGAGTTTCATATTTATGTGGGTGTTTCTTATGTATTATAAGTATTTATTTACAAAAAAAAGTATGTAAGTAGGTATTGTATCTATTGTCTAGTACCCATAGTACAAGCTCTGCAATGTCCCAAAAAATATTTATTTATTTTGTTTAAATTATTTTACCTCATTACAAAATCGGGTTTAATAATAGGTTTTGCTTAAGCCAGGCTTAAATACCTTTTTATGTATGGAGTTTGACATTTATGCCGGCTTAAACAAGGGTCTAAACCTGGTTTAAACTTTTTTCATAACGGGACTTCAAGCTCTATTCTCCTTTATAACGTCAAATAGCTTAGTAATTGAGATACAAGGAAACAATTAAGCAACCTATTATTTATTATTCTGGGCTAATTGGTAATAAAATCAGTAATCCGTGTGATAGTTAATGACAATAATAAAATAACGCTTGCCTGTTCGATAAATTATTTAATATATTTCTGGCTATTTCATTAGTCTAACTAATGAAGATGGCCGCCTTCTTAAAACTTAATTCAGCCTATCACATTCCACCGCTGGGTAAAAACCTTACCTATGTTGCGTCATCACAATACTATGTTTCCCAGTCCAGTCTACCTCATCAACCTTCACAGGACTTATCTTGAAGGCAAATTCAATCCATCTTGTTGATAAATATGTATACCGAAGATATATGTATGGTATCATACATAGAACAAAAAATATTTAAAATGATTGGATAACCTACATTCATTTTGTGACTAAATAAAAACTCTTCTAAATACTGTCAACAGACAAACA
The DNA here is from genome assembly GCA_949699075.1 of Asteroscopus sphinx. Classification (NCBI taxonomy): domain Eukaryota; kingdom Metazoa; phylum Arthropoda; class Insecta; order Lepidoptera; family Noctuidae; genus Asteroscopus; species Asteroscopus sphinx. The sequence goes on from OX453006.1 coordinate 4,308,921, forward strand.
AACACGCATGCTGTATTAACATAACGTCCCAAGCCAAATTAAGTAATTGTACGAATACATTTGCACGACACTGTACGGTATCACTTAATGTATTATTAAGTGGTTAGTATATTATTCATCATACCGCAAACAGACTCTGCGGACGGCGGTCATTTTCGAATCCAAATATTTCCAAAATAATTCGAATATTTAGAAAATAATTCGAATATATCAACAATAATTAGATTTCTTTTTGTGTGATTTTTTTTAAATAGTGAAGTGTCAGTGTTTTTTTCCGCAAGTGAGTACTTTCTTTTTATGGTTTTTTTCATTTACCTTTTTAAATAATGTTCCGTGTGAATGTTAATGTTTTCGATGAAGGCAGGTCCCATAAGGATGAGAATTACGTCAGCGTCAGAGAAAAAAAATAGGTATCTATTTGCGTTTCATAAAATGGTAGAATGGTGTTTTGAGAAAATCGGTAATACAATGCTGTTACAAAAATATAATTATATGATGTGCCTTTAATATTTAGACTCCGTTCCGTGTGGTGCCGGACGTAAACAATTGCACCACCCTATATCTTCTAATGGGTGTCATAAAGGCGACTAAGGGATTCACTGCAGGATGGTCAGCAGCGTTTTTTGAGTATTTAACCAACCAACTGCGATAGCCAACCCACCTGCCAAGCGTGGCGATTATGGCATATCCACCCGTTTTGGGGGAGGCCTATGTCCAGCAGTGGACGTCTTTCGGCTGTAATGATGAATATTTAGACTATTTTATAAATATGTTTGTGATTTGTAGTTATTGTGATCGTAGCATACATAATAATTAATTATTATAATTCCTAATGGCATCACATACGTTTTGCAAATATATGAATAAGATTATAATATGAAAGGTCAAAAGGTATTTTTCTTGGATATATTATATATATTCTGATTTTCAGTATTTTTCCTGTAAATCAAATGCTATTTTTAATACATAGGTACACGTAGTATCCTAGAAATTTTGAATTATTTTAATATATTAAAATAATAGTTATAATTCTTCGGTACGTGTGTTTGTCACCTAACTCCTCCTAAACGGCTGAACCGATTAGGATGAAAATTTGTGTGTATATTTCAATGGGTTCCTGGATGGTTTGAAAATACAGTTGGACCCGGTAGGTGGCGCTGCTGTCGGTACTGATCTTCTCGTAAACGACAGGGACGATTTTAATGATATGTGGCGCTGCTTTTCCGGGCAGGACACCGTCTGCCGGGTCCGCTAGTTATGAATAAATAATGACAACTCATGTATGCGATTACATAACAATGTAATCTTGAGTTGGTTTAAGTAGTTTAGACACTCGAACAACTAGACAACCTCTGTGGTCTAGTGGTTCGAGTGTCGGACTGCTGATAACGAGGTCGTGGGTTCAATTCCCACAGGACACAAATATTTATGTGATGAACATAGGTGTTTGTGTTGGTCTGGGTGTTGCTTATGTATTATAAGTAGGTATGTATTAAAAAAAAAAGGATATATGTATTATATCCATAGCACAAGCTCTGCTTAGTTTGGGACTAGATGGTGCTGTGTAAAAATGTCCCAAAGATATTTATTATTATATTTTTAAAGTTTTCTAATAACTACAAGTACAATAATTATTCTGACATGGAGTTTCTTTGTACATAACATCACGCCTATATTTCCCCGAAGGGGTTGGCAGAGGTGAATAGCACACCCACATTTCGCCAGTTATGTTACAGTCCCATGTAACAGGGGGCGAGCCTATTGCCATTAACCGGGCACAAATCCAGACTCCGGGCTACTAATGAGAATTTCCTAATGAAAAAACCCAATAACACTTTGCCCGACCCGGGAATCGAACCCAAGACCCCACGCTCAGCAGGCAACGAGGCAATCAAAGCAATATAGGAATAACATACAATGTATTATTGAAATAACTGAAAACCTCTTAAGGGGTCATTGTACTCATCAGTGTGAACAACTTTTGCTATAGGACCAACCCTGAAATCACGAAAAAAATATCAGCTGTTCCCTACATTTTGTCGATTTATGTGATCTCAATAATGTTCCATAAAACTGATTTTTTTCGTGACTTCAGAGTTGGTCCCATAGTAAAAGTTGTTCATACTGATGAGTACTATGACCCCTTAAGAGATTTTCAGTTATTTCAATAACACGTAGCATAAGGTACCACCCTTACACAATATTTATATTAGGTCCTACATTATAAATCCGGAATATTTGAAGTGGAGAATCTACTCATCATTACGAACAACTTTTGCCGTGGGACCAACCCTGAAATCGCGAAAAATTAAATCTGGTGGTCCCTACATTTTATCGATTTAAGTGAACACAAATGTAGGGACCAACTGATTTTGTTTGGCGCCCTACGCTGCGTTTGCCGATTCACGGTCTCCACTCAAAGACTCGTCTGCTCCAGCGGCCATCGGTCCTTCGATAGACATGGCCAGCCCACTGCCACTTCAGCTTACTGATGCTACAAGCTATGTCGGTCACTCCGGTTCTTCTCCGGATAATTTCGTTACGAATTTTATCCTTCAAAGAAACTCCAAGCATAGCTCGCTCCATAGCTCGCTGAGCGAGTTTCAATTTGTGGACTAGCCCAACTGTCTGTGTCCACGTCTCGGCACCGTAAGTAACGACAGGCAGGACGCACTGGTTGAAGATATTTGTCTTCAGACGAAACTGAAGAAGTGCTAGGAGCGCGATACGGTCACGAATGCAACAATCGGCGGCTACGATCCAACTGGCTCTCCATGCCGGCGCAAGGGGCGCGGCGATCACTAGCGTCGCCGATCTGCAGCTTCCAAACGAGGATAGTAGTGGAAAAATTAATGGTTAACAATTCCTTCTACCCCACACTTTTAATTGAGCAAAGATCGAACAATCTTATTTCAATGTTAAAATCCATGCCCACTTTTGTCCCTATTCAACCCTGCACTGCTATTCACCCCGTTTTATTGTAGTAAAAGTTGTGCAGAATGGTGAGCAGAGACAACCCTTAAAGTATTTTTGGTATTTTTTCAATCAATCAGTATTTTAACACAGAACAAACAAGCTTAAGTTGCAATGGGCTTGCTATATTAGCCAAAAAGAGATAACCGTTGGGGTAAACGTCTCCACGAGTGGAGACCGCAAATCGGCAAAGGCAACGTGAGACCCTGGAGTGATAATCTGCGTAGTTTGTGAGCAGTTGGATGAGAGTGGCCGAGGGTCGATGGTCAGTGACTTTTTTTTTTTAATATCAAATGGGCTTGCGTTTGGACCGCCACCTCACCTGATGTTAAGCGATGGTGCGGTCGACGATGGTACACGCTTGCCCAGCAAAAACCTATTCACTCGAGTCTTGAAGGCCACCAGATTATACTTTTCGGGAAACACACGTGCTATTGGAGAGGCCTATGTCCAGCAGTGGACCGACTTTGGCTGATGATAATGATAGCTTTGAACTATAATATTACTAGCCTATGCCCGCGGCTTCACCAATGTGAATGTCGTTTATCACGCATCACTTGGTAGCTGTTCATCTTCCCGGGATAGAAAGTAGCCTCTATATTAATCCGCGCTATGTTCTATCGGCATGCCCAATTTCATCGAAATCTGTTCAACCCTTACAGCGTGATTGAGTAACACACATCCAAACATCTTCACAAACTTTCACATTTATGATATTAAATAAGATACCTACTCGCCAAAAACAATTTCTTATAAAAGTATTTGAACATAGAGAATACTTATAAACGCGTGAGATTTAAATAAACAATGGCGCTTTTTCCCTATAAATAATGTGCTCTTTTATTAGCAATCTTGCGTAATGTGGAATATCCAACTTTTAATATTAATTTATTGGAATGTATTAAACATATTTACACTCTATAACTATGTTTAATCCATTCAGTATAGGTACCTACCGGAAAATAACTTGAACAAAAATGGTGCCACTGCGCATGTTAGTGTAATGACATAATGGTTAGAATCGTTTAAATCGATCACTTCATCTTCAAGTTATTTGTCGATAATTATACTTAACAGGTAATTTAGATGTGATTTTAATACTCTGCTTTAAAACCTACTAGAAAAACAGTATGTGTTTGGCGAAATTAACGCCATCATCCACACTTTTAATAATAAAGACATCTTTGTTTAATACTAGCCTATGTCCGTGACTTCGCCCGCGTGAATGACGTTTATCGCCCATCCCTCGGGAACTTTTCATCATCCCGGGATAAAAAGTAGCCTATATGTTAATACGAGTTATGTTCTATCCTTATGCCAAACATTAAAAACCATACAGTAGTTTTTCCATGAGAGAGTAACGGACATCCACACATCCATACATCCGTACATCCTCACAAACTTTCACGTTTATAATATTAGTAGGATGTACACACGGCTACACATCAAGCTGTACAAAACCAGTAAAGGCTGACCTCGCGTTGTAAGGAAAACCTATACAATGCGAGATCAGCTTATACTGGAAACGTACAGCTTGATGTGTAGCCGTGTGTACAATAATCTACATTCGTAAATCAGTAACAGATAAAATTAACTGATTAATCAGCAGATTACCTGGCTGAGTCCGTTAAAGTGAGTTTTTTTTTCTTCGATTCTAAGGGTCGGTCTTTCAATCGCAAGTTAACTTTTAACTGAGGAATAAGTTTGACATTTTGACAGCTTTAGTATAGAAAATCTGTCATGACGTCATATTTATTCCTCAGCTAAAAGTTATCAGACTATTGAAATACCGGCCCTAAAAGTAACTAGTTGATCTGCAGATTCCCTAGCTGATCTGATAAAGACCAAGCTTTTATTAAAGTTAAAAGATCCTCTTCTTGATATTGCGCCCCAGGATAGAAGTAAAGCTATGAAAGTAAGATAGGGGTGGATGTGGAGCTTTGAGAGGCGAAGTTCGCAAACATATAATAGGAAAACATAAGCGTGACCAAAGCATTATGACCAAAGCACGAGCCGAGCGAGCGATGCCGCAGCCGCGGCCGGCGAATGCTAGATCAATATTGCAGCCATTATTGTGGTTTTATTTAATTAACTCTCTTTCTTCCACGCTTTAACGGTGTAGTAATACTACTAGTATAAGTTAATGTGTAGAATGATTCGTTGAAGTGCAGATAACAGCTATTTAATTAAAATTTCGCACTTTAACGGATCGTATGACGCGGTAGTCTGCAGATTATTGCGTCAATGCGCAAATTAACGTATTTGAGAGAAAGAAAGAAATAAATAAAAATGATTTATATCCACAAAAAGACGACACGCGGTAGGTGAACATAAAAAATAACTTCATTACATTTTAGAAATTATAGTGATACATAGTTTTAATATCATAAGAAAATAAAAATAATATTTCGCATTCTAACTGTAACAGACATACCACACGAGAAAAGCCGCGGGTAGTACTACCTGAACTATTGACGACGTCTGTGGTCTAGTGGTTCGAGTGTCGGACTGTTTATCACGAGGTCGTGGCTTCGATACCCACAGGACACAAATATTTGTGTTATGAACATAAGCGTTTGTGTTGGTCTGGGTGTTTCTTATGTATTTTAAGCTTGGACGAATAAAGGCGGACGGAATATCGCTAAACAAAATGTGAAGCACTCATAGTAAGACGGCTCGCTAAAATGTACGGGCTGGCACGCACACATTCACATCCATACTAAGACAAAAAGCCGCGATTACACGACAAATCTCGTGTGATGGTAGTTATTGTCGTAGTCACAAATAAAATAACAATATAATGTGTTAAAATTCTGTCGTAATTATAGTGGGTTTCGGAAAAAACTAAGTGCTTCAATATTTTCTTAGTGAGATTCCGTCCGCCACTTTTTATTCGATCAAGATTTTAAGTATATATTTACAAAAAAAAAGAATATAAGTATTATATCCATTGTCTAGTACCCATAGCACAAGCTCTGCTTAGTTTGGGACTAGATGGTGCTGTGTAAAAATGTCCCAAAAATTTATTCGAGACCGTATTGGTACAAAATTAGTGTGCCAATTTTCCCACGGGCTTAGTACCAAAGACTTTTTATAACTTAGTACACCTCAAACTTGTAATAATAAGGTCACGCCCTTATTAAACAATGACCAATTTCATCATAAAAAAAATACAAAAAATTTTGGCTATGAAAATTCAAATAATACTCTTTAGTAGCGCTCCCATCAACAATAATGAAACAATGTATAACATATTTGTCAAAAAAACTCTGTCAGTCACATGTCACAGAGAAAAAAACTGTCAGTGTCCAAAGTCAGTGTTTCTATCAAGTGACTTTATTATTTGCTTTGTTTTATTTTTAATTTTATTTTTGTTAAAATTATGTTTTATATAGAGGTAGATAATAGTTTCAGTTTACGTTGAAATATTATTTTTCTTCTACACGGATTCATGTTGGTCTTCTGTCGGGTGTAAAAGCAGGTACGTAGACGTTCATTATTTCAACAAGAAGAAAGCTAGAGGCACTTAGGTAATATCACAGACCAGTAAGCCTCTAGACGCCTATTAACCGGATACCCCCGGTCACACAGCATATGCAGTAGCACTGCATATCGGATGTCCTACGCCATATCGAATTACAAAACATCGAACGTCATTTGATCGAACACTATATATCGAACGTCCAAAAAATCGAACGTTCATAATATCGAATGCTCAAAATATAGAACGCTCAATACATCGAGTGTTCAAAATGCCGAATGCTTGTTTGATCGAACGTCCATAATATCGAATATTCTTTGTATCCAAATATCAACATATTGGCTGGTTATTTTATTGAATATTAGTATAATATCAAATTTGTAGGTACCTCTAAATCAGTAAAAAAGACGGAGATTATTAATAACATTTTAATGTGTAATAATTCAACATTGTCACCGATGAAACTAAAACATATAGAAGTTATTTTGTTTTTGTTTTATCACCCAGTATTTTTTTGTCGAAGTACGGTGATAATGTTGAATTATTACACATTAAAATGTTATTAATAATCTCCGTCTTTTTTACTGATATAGATGTACCTACAAATTTGATATTATACTAATATTCAATAAAATAACCAGCCAATATGCTGATATTTGGATAGAAAGAATATTCGATATTATGAACGTTCGATCAAACAAGCATTCGATATTTTGAACACTCGATGTATTGAGCGTTCGATATTTTGAGCATTCGATATTATGAACGTTCGATTTTTTGGACGTTCGATATATTATTATAGTGTTCGATCAAATGACGTTCGATGTTTTGTAATTCGATATGGCGTAGGACATCCCTGCATATCCTACGCCCAGCCACCAATCGGGACGTCACTCCGTCAGCGAGCGGCACCAATCATATCACCGAACATTTGAGCCGACCAATCATAACGCGCCGTCAGCCCCCCGGTCCCCGCCAACATTTTACGACTGTGTTCTCATGCAAAACTTTGTTAGACGCCTATTAACCGGATACTCGGATACCCCCGGTCACACAGCATATGCAGTAGCACTGCATATCCTACGCCCAGCCACCAATCGGGACGTCACTCCATCAGCGAGCGGCACCAAACATATCACCGAACATTTGAGCCGATCAATCATAACGCGCCGTCCGCCCCCCGGTCCCCGCCAACATTTTACGACTGTGTTCTCATGCAAAACTTTGTTTATGTGGCGTCTTGAGGCTTACTGGTCTGTGGGTAATATGTACTACGTACTAGAGAAGACACCTCTAACAAAATGTTTGTAGCATGTTTTAGAGCTCCTGCACTCTCACTCGCTTAGCCACGCTCGATGCGCGCGTGCTCCGCGGCCAGCAAGTTGCGCGATATTTTTTGTTCGTAATGTCTACTCTAGTACGTAGTACATATTACCACAGTGGCTAGAGGTAGAATATTTCTGTTCGTTATGTAAGAAATATTGTATATTGAAAAAAAAAGTATATACGTATTATATCCATTGTCTAGTACCCATACCACAAGCTCTGCTTAGTTTGGGACTAGATGGTGCTGTGTAAAAATGTCCCAAAGATATTTATTTATTTATTTTATTGCCGACAAAATATGCGGCTATTTGGTCCTCGGCAAGTCAAGAAGCGAATGACGGGAAGATGGGTTGATTTTATTAAACTTAAAATCTACTGCGATTACCAAAATATCTGGAAAATGATTGTTCCGTGGGCGGAATAGTAGGAACTCCTTTGCTAATTAGTATCCCTTTTTCTGGGTTCAGACCTAGTTCCATCCTGGTCCTGCGCCTGATCTCTCTCCGGTCGTGTCGGATTGCCGTCCCATCGGATTATGAGAGTGAGGGAATAGAGAGTGCACCTGTGTTTGCGCACACACTTGTGCACTATAATAATGAACCGCGCATATGGCTTGTCTCCGTTGAGATGACTGCCGTGACTGAAGTTCAGCTAGGAGACATTATTTATTTATTTTATGATAAAAACATAAAACTGAAAGAATAGTCAGTAAGCTTATGATATTTATTTTCATAAAAAACCTTAAGTGCTTACACAACGCAAATTGTTTTTTAATGAAAATAGAACAAAAAACTAAAATCTGTAAAACAGTTTACAGTAATAACAGGAAACAGTAAAGTTGTTGTTAATTGGTATATCTACTTACGCAAATACTTTTTTGTTCATTTGATTAATGGTCTATACTTAAAAAACCCTTTGTTGAATTAATTCTAATGAGATATACTGGATAATATGTATTGTTTCTGAAAAAAAAAACACTAATCGATTGTTGGTAAATACATGGCCATAATTTTTGCTTAATAAAAGACTTGCGTGGTTAAGCTGTGTTAGCTGCGGTCAGTCGAACGATCATACAGCCCAATAGACGCCTAATATTAAATATAATACGTACAATAAATTCTGCCACTAGCTGAGGCGGGGTACTGCAATGCGATTGGCCCTACCACGGCGCATTGGTGAAGGGTGAATATTTTCAGAAGGGAAGCCTACCTAAAAATGTTAAAATAGCCAAGATTGCACTTTAATAAAATAAAAATAAATAATTTAACAACTTTTAATTAAATTTAACATTATTTTTTAGGGTTCCCTACCCAAAGGGTGCCAAACGGGCCCCTATTACTCTCGCTACGCTGTCCGTTCATCCGTCCGTCTGTCTATCTCAGGATACTCAGGGCTGTATCTTTTGAACGGTATTTAATAGCTGGTTGAAATTTTCTTAGAATATGTGTTGCTATCATATATGTGGGGTATCACGACAAATTAAAAACCAAGAAAGTCAAACATAACAATATATATAATAACAAGAAAGATAAATTTTGTCATTCGTTAAAATGCAAGCTGCCGAAGCGGCGGATGGGGCAGTAAAGTTCTGGAGTAGCGACTGCTTACTGGAAGGCGCAGCATGGGTAGGCCCCCCACCAGGTGGACCGACAACCTGGTGAAGGTCACGGGAATCCGCTGGATGCGGAAAGCGCAGGAACGGTCGTTGTCGCGATGCTTGGGGGAGGCCTATGTCCAGCAGTGGACGTCTTTCGACTGAAATGGCGATGATGATTCGTTAAAAGGAAATTCGGTTGATCTTTTCTTTATACAAACGCTCCCAACTGTTTTCTTTCTGGTTTGTAACCCTACAGCATTTTTTTTTTTACAGTATAATAAATAAAAAAAAATATGCCCCTATGTTTCGTTTTTGTAGAAAACATATTTCTAGAACCCCTCAAAAATTCTCAAAATTTGATATTTAGACTGCTGACTACGCAGGTCTATTCTATAAATTTGACAAATATTAATGAAAAGGGAAAAAATAGTGACATAGAACATATTCTTCATATTCAGTTTATGAAATATCTTTTAAATTGGTCCAGTTTCGGAGGAGAAAATAGTCGAGAGCCAAACCTCAAATTATGACTTTTTTACTAAGGCTATTCAGTCGCAGCTGCAGTTGTCCTTATCGCACTTATTTGAGGGCGAGCGCTTGCAAACGGACAGCAATAGTTTCTTCAAATACCTCATTTTCAAAAGTCTCTCCGCCCGCATTATCAAAAAAGTCATTTTACTATTCACCATAATAATTATCAGTATATCAGCGGTAACAATCAGCTGACTATCAAAACCCAAACAAATGGGACGGCTAACAAGTTTATTGATATATTTTAAAAAGACAAGTTGACAGACTTTTAAACAGCAAAATTCTTATCACAATTAGATAGTAGTACCTGATGTTATGATTTATTTTGAGAAGAGTTTTTGATCTTATCAGTTTTGTCGTCGGGAAGTGATAAGAAATGCCAACGTTATACTTAATATCTTGCATAAGGCACACGTGAGCAGTCATGCGAGTAATAATTATTGTTTTCTAACAAATTAATATTTTAAGAGAACAATTGTGTTGTATTGTTAAAAATGATAATTTTCTTGTGCTCATTCACAACACTTATTTTAAACAATAGTTAACCTGCTGACACTCGTAAGATAATCTTTCGTAAGTACTTTTAATTGTTTTATAATGTAGTGACACAAATGATTTATTATTTTACAAGCAATGTGTCATCATCATCCTCCGCGCCTTTTCACAATTATATTGGGGTCGGCTTCCAGTCTAGCTAGATGCGGCTGAATATCAGTATTTTACACGGAGCGACTGCCATCAGACCCCCGCAACCCACTTTACTGGGTAATACTGACATTCGGAGGTTAGACCAGTTGTCAGACTTTTAGGCTTCTGACTACCCGTAACGACTGCCACTGATATTCGTATGACAACCGGGACGGACAGTTTAAAAATAAAAAGTGAATTGAATTTAAATGCCCAATTAAATAAAGTGGTCAAGTACCAGGCCCCTCAGAAAGTATTGCGAAAAAAAGTTTTTATATATGGGAGACTGGCCAGTTATAATGTTTTTCGAAAATATGATTATTTATAAGTAAAAATAAGTAAGTTCCAATTTCAAAATTTCTCTCCACATTTTTTGCGAGTTAATTCAAAGTATTGTGTCTCACTGAAATATGGATCTGCGCCGGGAACATTTTAGAGCTATGATTTTATACGATTTCAAGTGTCGCCTGAAACCGGATGAATCGTACGATAGACTTCAAATGGCATTCATGGATGAAGGCCCTTCCAAGGCAACCGTGTATCGTTGGTATAACGAATTCAAGCGCGGTCGACCAACTTTGGGGGATGACGAAAGAAGCGGTCGCCCTTTGACGGCTGTTACCGAAGAAAACGTGCTAGCAGTGAAAAATTTAATCCAAGACAATAGGCGAATTACATATCAGGAGATTCAACACATATTGGAGATTGGATCGGGAAGCGTTCACGAGATTCTACACAGCCATCTTCGCGTGAGGAGGATAGTATCACGCTGGGTGCCGCACAACCTCACCGATGCTCAGAAGCAGGCCCGGGTGGAATGGTGCCGTGATATGCTTAACAAATTTGAAGCAGGCTCGTCTCGGCGTGTTTACGACATCGTTACAGGTGATGAGTCCTGGATTTATCAATACGACCCAGAAACCAAGCGCCAGTCGACTGTTTGGGTGTTTCAAAATGAGCCAACGCCTACCAAAGTGAAGCGATCTAGAAGCGGGGGTAAGATTTTGATCGCTAGCTTTTTTAATTTGACTGGCCACTTGGTATCAATTCCCTTACGGGATCAAAGAAGCATTAATGCCGAATGGTATACTACCAAATGTTTGCCAGAAGTTTTCTCTGTTATAAGCAACAAGCGACCAAACACAGGGCTCCGCGGGCTACTGCTCCACCACGACAATGCACCTGCGCACACCGCACTCAAAACGAGGGACTTCCTGGACAGCACGCCAGTCAAACTCCTGGGTCACCCTCCTTACAGCCCTGATCTAGCACCGTGTGACTTCTTTTTATTCCCAAAAATAAAAAATCAGCTCAAAGGGATACAATTTTCGTCGCCGGAAGATGCGCTGGCTGCGTTCGAGCAGGCTGTAAACGAGGTGTCTGCGGCGGACTGGAAAAAGTGTTTTGAAAACTGGTTTAGGCGCATGAATCTTTGTATAGAGGCTGGTGGAAAGTACTTTGAAAAGATTTGATAAAAATATATGTACGTATAGAACAATTTTTTTTAGTTTCGCAAAACTTTCTGAGTGTCCCACGTATTATACCCATCGTAACTTTTTTAGATAAAATAATTATGTGCAATCAGATTTCAGTCAGATTAACTTTATTCGGTTAATACGTGGAAGTAACTAGTATCGCTTGTGGTCGATCGATCAATGGTGTCTTTAAAGAAGCATTTTGTATGGGGAAATCATGTGTGTAGGATCCCTTTATTTTACCTACCTTAGAAGCAACACACAGAACGTGCAATCTACAACGTTTTATTGAAATAACTAAAAAAAATCTTAAGATCATTGTACCATTAGTATGAACAACTTTTACTATGGGACCAAACCCTTTTTTTTTTGTGGGGAAAATCCTCATGGATGCACTTCACCCGAAATCGCGACAAAAAAACAGCTGATCATTTGTGTTCACATAATCTAAAAAAGACTTAAATATTGTTTTAGATAGTTTATGCTATAACGTTTCAAATGACTGTGTGACTTAGGTCTTGAGTTATGATTGTTAGATTATGCAGATGTGTAAATAGTAAGTCATCCTACTTCCATCCTACTAATATTATAAATGTGAAAGTTTGTGAAGGTGTATGGATGTATGGATGTTCGTTACTCTTTCACGTAAAAACTACTGAATGGATTTTAATGAAATTTGGCATACAGATAGAACTTACCTGGATTAACATATAGGGTTCTTTTTATCTTATCTTATCTTATCCTATCTTATCTTAACTATTACAAGATTATATAAAATTGTTTGTTCAACCATCACGCTAACACTACTGGACCGATTTTGATGAAATATTTTGTGTTTGAAAGCTGATGATTAGACTTACCTTACTAACTCGTAAAGGTTTTAAGAAACAAAGAAAAAAGAAAAAAAAATCATGGGGTGCGTACCTCATCCGACAGATACGAAGCGTCTACTCATTTGCACGAGCGGATAGTAATGCACGATAGATGGATAGATGGATGAATGAAAGTGGAGTGGAGTGGAGTGGTGTTGTAATAGTTACAGGAAAACACCTAATTATTAACAGGATCCATCACGTGGGTTAACAGAATTTAACGCGAGTGAAGCCACGGGTAAAAGTTAGTATACTATAATTGCTCTATCTTTGGGGGTGTTGGGATTGGACCCCACAAGTGGGAAGTATTTATATATACATAAAATAATAACATATGAATAAAATTGAGTGTATTGACCGCCCTTAAAGTTTTATTACTCAAAGGGCAATGGAGAGGGCTATGCTCGGAGTGTCCCTGCGTGATCGAATCAGAAATGAGGAGATTCGCAGGAGAACGAAAGTAACCGACATAGCCCGAAGATTTGCCAAACTTAAGTGGCAGTGGGCGGGGAACATTGCTCGCAGAACGGATGGCCGATGGGGCAGTAAAGTTCTGGAGTGGCGACCGCGTACTGGAAGGCGCAGCGTGGGTAGGCCCCCCACAAGGTGGACCGACGACCTGGTGAAGGTCGCGGGAATCCGCTGGATGCGGAAGGCACAGGACCGGTCCTTGTGGCGATGCTTGGGGGAGGCCTATGTCCAGCAGTGGACGTCTTTCGGCTGAAATGATGACTACAAACCGGGTCATATTGTATACCTTACGTTCAACTGGTTGAAAGTTTGTGGTGACGGTTAAGATTTATGTCCGGCAATAGTCAAGGTAAAGGATGGGCCACAGCATCCTCATATGTATACCAACTGTCTGTCTAATGACAACATACACTGACCAGAGGACAACTCATTTTTTAACTAGCGTGATATTTATAGTGACATTTCCCTAGAGCGCAGTTCAGACTACGCTATAATATTTTGCTATATAGTACAGCATATTGCGTCATTACTATTGTATTGCGTACTATATTATAAAGCATTGCATAGCTATGCTATATGCTATATGCTATACTTATATTTTTCCGTAGTCTGAACGGCCCTTAATACGGATGCTCATTATTTTGCACATTGGTAATAATAATCAATTTTATTGTATTAAATTTTAAAGAAGTGGCTTATAAAAATATTTTTAAGTAGCAAAGTTCCGTGTGGTGCCGGACGTAAAGAATTGCACCACCCTATATCTTCTCATGGGTGTCGTAAAAGGCGACTAAGGGATTCACCAGAGGAAGGGCAGCAGCTTTCTCTGAGTATTTAAACAACCAACTGCGATCGCCACCCCGCCTACCAAGCGTGGCGATTATGGCATTTCCCCCCATTTGGGAGAAGCATTTTTCCAGCAGTGGACGTTTTTTGGCTGAAATTATGATGAAAAAAGGATCAAAGTTCATTATCAAACTTGTGGACAAGAATTGAATCATTGTCAACGCATTGACCTTCCAGAAGCTTAATTCCTTAAGTAACATGTAACACAATAGCAAATACTAAGTACCTATAACCAATTGTTTTTTTAAATATCCATTTAATTAATATACTTATCGTTTCGATATGATTAGATAGATAGATAGATAGATAGAATATACTTTATTGTACACCATGAAAATAGTAGTAAACAGGAACAACGTATAAATTATGGGTACATGGGCGATCTTATCGCTAAAAGCGTTATTTTCCAGACAACCTGAGTTAATCAAAGTTAAAATCAAAGTCGGGTTTAAATTAAATCTTTAAATAATACATTTCACTTTCTTGTAAATATGTCGGCCGACGGACGGACAGCGTAGCGAGAGTAATAGGGTCCCGTTTGGCACCCTTTGGGTAGGGAACCCTAAAAATGTTGCTACACTCTGCTGTGCGTCAAATCTATTCTTCATGTCCGGAATTACCTAAAGCAACCTATCTTTCTATCAGCACGTCTACTGTATATTCATTTAACTTATAATTTACTATAAATACAACGTGTATCAGAAATGCGTGGTCATATTTAAAGAGCTTATTCAGGGGATGCTATTGAACAACTTTTGCTATGAGACCAAACATGAAATCGCGAAAAAAAAATCAGCTGATCCTAACATTTTGTCGAGCGCCATCGATGATTTAGTAGGGAACAGCTGATATTTTTTTCGCGATTTCAGGGTTGGTCCCATAGTAAGAGTTGTCCTATGCTATGCCCTGAATGAGCTCTTAAAATATGACCACGCATTTCTGATACACGTTGTATATCATTGGCTATTATCTATTTCTCACGACTTACGTGGTCATCCATTGTCTGTAAGATGCTATTAGCGTTTATAGACAAGTACTTATTGTTATTACTACAGGAAGGTAATTGTCATTCAAATGTGCGCTTCTAATAAAACATCAAGATTGTTTTTCTTTTAAAAAAGGTAGCTCTGTAACCTGCTATACCGTGCGTTTTGTTTTCTTACTAAAAATTCCTGAAGGAACTTAACTTTGAGACCTAGATATATCTTTGAGACGTTCTTAAAAATCGTTCTGTCACTTTTATGCACCTTAGAGTAACAGTTACAGCATGAAACTTAAAGACCACTTAATAATATTGAGTTGTGTTTGAGTATTTGGAGGTGAATCTTTTCATGCCACGAAAATAAGAAGTTCCGGAATAAAAAAAAACTGTGATAAACTGAATTACACCTGGGTGAAGCCACGAGTATAGGCTAGTCATTAATCAAGCCTTATTTTAAGTAGAAAAACTGCCTACTTACTACTAAGATAAACTGCCCACTTACTACTTAGATAAACTGCCCACTTACTACTTAGATAAACTGCCTACTTACTACTTAGATAAACTGCTTACTTACTACTTAGATAAACTGCTTACTTACTACTTAGATAAACTGCTTACTTACTACTTAGATAAACTTCCTACTTACTACTTAGATAAACTGCGTACTTACTACTTGGATAAACTGCTTTACGCATTTACTGAAACATAGTGAGAATTTATAAATTATTCAGTTGATGCATTCATCGGCATTTAACAATGAAAATACAAGATGATGAATATAATTAATAGTCTTTAAAATAAAGAACCTTTAACTAATAATACAACGAATCCGATAATTATTTCATTGTTTTCTTCGTAGTAGCAGGTAAGCTTAACTTACTAGTATGTGAAGTTCGACGACCAATGTTAGTATGGATACACCTGCGAGATTAGATTTCGAAATTAGGTTCTGTAGATTTAAAAAAAATCAATTGGGAGTTTGTGTTTTAATTACTTTAATACATTTTATATCTGTTAGGTAGTATTATCATATTTAAAAAAATCATATTAGTTTGGTTAATACTAATGATGAAAATAATCAAAAATATTCATTTACAGCAGATTAAAACTAATAAAATTTAATCGTACAAATAGCACTTTGGATGCAGTTATAACAGCTGCATCGAAACTGTCGACCGACTGCCTAGTCATTTGTCGTTCAAACTATAAGCCTACTGCAAGAGAACTGCGCAGTGAGTCGACAGTTTTGCAGTTATGCTGATACACTCGAAGCAGTAATGAATCCGGGTCACCAAAATAAATCTTAATATCTCGGAAACTTCTTTATTCAAAGTCAAAGTATTTATTAGTGTGATTTTTGGTGATACAGTAGGTCTTAGACATATTTTACAGGAACTCAAGAATCTAGCCATTAGGGCATACACTATTTAACAATATAATAAATTCAAAAAGACATTGCATACAATTTAACAAAAAATAATAAAATATTTAAGAACAATTAAAATGTCAATTTTGAAACATTAGATGGCTGATAAAAATAAAGCTTATGCTTTATTTACATGTACATGTTTTCATGTACTTATGTACATAAAATCGGTCACATTAAATTTTGTCAAGAAGGAATTCGTCAATGGTATAGTAGCATTTATCTATAAGGAATCTACTTAGTTTACGTTTAAATTGTGTCAAGTTTAAATCTTTGATGTCATTCGGTACCTTATTTAATATTTTTGGTGCCATGCAGAGTATACTCATGTGCATGAGAGTGGTTTTTGATCTTCTTAGGCATAATTCGTGTCGATATTCTTGTCTTATCGGCTTATAGCGTTGCTCTGAAGCTTTTTTAAATAGTTCGCTATTTTTCTTGACGAACAATGCGGTCTCTTATATGTACAGACAAGGTAGTGTTAATATATTGAGTGATATAAAATGCGGTTTACAAGTTTCTGTTGGTTTAAGATTGCATATGGATCTAATGCATCTCTTTTGTGCTTTAAAAATATCATCTTTTTCGCAGGAATTAGCGTAATGTGGAATCTACATAGCCATAATACGCAGTTAAAACAGCTGTCTGATTTACTATTTTCTTAAGTTTATAAAGAGCGAAGGAAAACCTACTAAATTTTGTAATTAGGATTGATGCATGTTTTTTCCAAGTCAGTCTACAGTCAAAATGTCAAGCCAAGAAATTGTATATGTTCTACTTCTTCAATTTTATTGTTGTCAAAAGTTAGATTAATGTCAGGAGGCGGACTGTTTGTCGAAACTGCATAATTTTTGTTTTATTTAAATTTAATATTAAATTATTTTGTTCAAGCCAATTAATTGATTGTTGCAATGCATCTTTGATATCACACTCATAGTTTCTATTTTTATCATGTCTTACAAGTATTGTCAAGGTAAGATTGTATAAGAGAAAGCGCATTTCCCCGTATTCCGTATGCGTAAAGTTTTTGTAATAGAATATTATGATCAACTAGATCGAAAGCTTTCGTCATATCCATAAATATAGCGCTACTGGGACTTCTTTGATCGATATCTGTCATTATAATACTAAGAAAGTCATAGATAGCCATATTTATGGATTAATTTTTCCTAAAACCCTTCTGTTCCTTTACTAAGATGTTGTGTTTAGTGAAGAAGGAATACATGCAGTGATAAATAACTTTCTCAAATACCTTTGATATAACTGGTATAAGCGCAATGGGTCTATAGTTATTTATATCAGTTTTGTCATCCTTTTTAAACAAGGGCTTCATTATAGTTGGTTTTAGCTTATCCGGATAAATTACAGAACAGGTACTAAGATTAATTATGTGGCTAATGGGGCCTGATATCACTTTGGAAACAAATTTTAATACTCTAGTTGAGATGTCACCATAACCTACGCTTACTTTGTTTTTTAAGTCCTGTATAATTCGATACACTTCATTAGGTGTAGTCGGCGCCAGGAACATTGATTTACTGCATATATTTGGGGTTTTACAGCTTGTAGATCTTGAAGCTTTCGAGAACAATTCTGCTTGGTTTACGAAGTGGTTATTAAATGCGTTCGCTATATCACTGGGGTTTGTTATGGTAGTTCCATTATTCCGTATTTCTGTTATGTATTCGTACGGAGGGCAATTTCTATTTTCATTTATGATTTTCCATGTATCCTTCGATTTATTTGTTGATGTCATTATCTTATGGTTATTTTTTGCCTTTTGTGTCAGTTTTTTTTTCTTTAAGTCGTTGTGAGTAATTTTTAAATTTTGTCAATTTATTGCTAGTAGTTTTTGCTCTTAGTTGCCAAATAAGTTGTCTTTTGTTTTTGCTACAACGTCTTAAACCAGGTGTTAGCCAATTCAGATTCCTTTTTGACTTTATCTTTTTACTTTTCAAGGGGAAACATAAATCATAAAACAGCTGGAATACTTCCACTTACTTATGCTCAGAAACTACGAATGATGCCCATTCAAATAAAAAGTATTTTATAGACTATTTTATACTACTCAAATAAGTTATTAGAGCAATAGTAAATAGTCAAGAAAATATTTTTTACTTGATTAAGCTATCATTCTTAGCTTCCAAGATATTAAAGTTTATGTTGGTGACCCGGATTCCGGCTCCCGAATGTATCAGCATAACTGCGAAACTGTCGACTCACTACGCAGTTCGCTTGCAGTTTGAATGACACAGACTACGCAGTCGGTCGGCAGTTTCGATATACACTAACAAAACCACATCGAGATAGCTATTTTGCAGCTATTAGCTTGCAGTTCAAATGCAAACCATCTGAATCCTTATGGATAGATAAAGTTTTTCGATCTATAATTTTTCTGTAAGATTTGGTTGTAATCTAATCTAGTATTTATTTCTACTCAAGTATGTACTGAGTGTGTCATAAACCGTGTTCTTGATCTAACATTGTTTGGTATTCTCGTAAGTCAGGGATAAGCACCTTATCAATTGTTAAATGCTACAATCAGTCACCTCCCTAGTATATATTACATTTAAAGTATTTTTGTATTCCGAAAAGTTGCAGAAACATTGAAGATTTTAACAGGTGAGGTCCACATGTTTAAATTATGTTCAAACTATGGCCCTTTAACTGTGGTTTGGGGCCAACCGTCATCCATTGCCACAATATATTACTATTTCTATATATATGGACCAAAAAGAATCATATTCACAATAGAGTAATTTTGGTTTAGCGTCAAAAAAGATAATCACAAAATCTGGACTCGTAATTTATTTTTATATTTACACTGTAAAAAGTTACGGAGTGAATGCGGAATAAAACCAGGGTAAATGCGGAGTGAATGCGGAGTCAATTCTAGAGCGGATATTTTTTTAGGAATACGTACCCGAAGGGTGCCAAACGGGACCCTATTACTCTCGCAACGCTGTCCGTCCATCCGTCCGTCCGTCCGTCTGTCTTTCACAGGGCTGTATCTTTTAAACGGTAATGGTTGACATTTTCTCAGAATATGTGTTGCTATGAGGTGTATCAGGACAAATACTAAAAACAAAAAAAAACAAAAACCAAAGGTGGTCCCCATACAAAAAACCTCAAAAAACATGAATTTTTTTCAACGTTTTTGTTCCTCCGTTTATCTTCAAAACGGTAATATATATCAGCGTCAAACTTGGTCAGATTATAGTGCATATTATGTAGCTTAGCAACCAATACTAAAAATAAGACAAACATAGACATATGTGGTGGTACCTGCGTAAGAAAGACATGCAAAAAATGTCTTTTGATAAACTCTCGTAAATTAAATCAGTTTTTATGGGGTATCAGGTCGTTGAGAGGTACGGAACCCTTACTGCGTGAGTCTGACTCGCAATTGGCCGGTTTTTTTATATATTGAATCCCCTCATAGTGAAATACACGCTGAAAATCAGCTAGTTAAATTTAATCGTACTAATCCTACTTATATTATAAATGTGGAAATTCTATTCAGTTCATTTATTTTGTTTTATGAACACAGGGTATACATATGTTATTTACAATAAAGATCCTTGCTATGTCCCGCCGGAAGGCATACAAAACATTTAGGCATAAAACACAAAAAACTATTTGGTACTTCACTTAATTACAATTGAAATTAATAAATACACTGTCACTTATTAGATGTCAACAAAATAATAATGTCAAAATTTTAAATGAAGTTAGCAAAATTCTACTAGTTTGTGAAGATGTTTGGATGTTTGTATTGAGTAACAAAGCTGTAATAGTGGAACTGATTTGGATGAAATTTCAACAACAACAACAACATGCAACATTTCGGTGTTGTAGCATATGCTGAGATGGGGGCCTTTTTTAGTCTCATACAGGCATGTCAATTTTAAGTTTTTTTGTTAAATGTTATTTTTTGTTTTTTTTTTCTCTCGCCTGTACCGAGACTGAAATAAATATTTTCTTTCTTTCTTTAAATTTTAAAATTGAATTCATACAGATAGAACATAACCCGAATTAACATATACCTAGGCTACTTTTTATCTCGGGAAGATAGTTATTCACTTCTTCTTCGCTAGTCCTACCTACTCCTACAAATATCATAAACGTGAAAGTTTGTGAGGATGTATGGATGTTTGTTACTCTTTCACGCAAAAACTGCTGTTTGGATTTTAATGAAAATTAGCATACAGATAGAACATAACCCGAATTAACATATAGGCTACTTGTTATCTCGGAAAGATAAACAGTTTCCGAGGGATGCACGATAAACGACTTTCACGCGGGTTCCGCTGCAGGCACAGGCTAGTTGGCTTTGCGCTCGCGGAGAATGCCAGCAACACTGTCTTTTATTTTATTAACCGACTTAAAAAAAAAGAGGAGGTTATGTATTCGGCGGGGTTTTTATTTTTATTTATTAATTTAATTCTTTATGCACAACAGGGTACAAAGGCGGTCTTAACGCCATAGGCGTTCTCTACCAGACAACCTTAGGGTAATGCAGAGACAAAGAATAAGGTAGATGCACCAGTAAAGTAGTAAAATATGTTTCGTACTAAGGACTTATAATTACATATATTTTTTTTTTTTCATATATGTACAACGATTACTCCGAGATTTCGGGACGTGTTTACGTGGTTGTTTTTTTATTTGGTAGAGGAAGCTCACGGTGGTCCCATATAAATTTTATTGACTTAGGTTGAGTATTTTTTTAACCAGCTTCATTAAAACAGTTTATTTTAGCTTCGCCTATCTAGATGATCTGCCGATAGTTTCGTTTTTCTGAGACTTTTTGGCAAATTTGCCTGTTTTTTTATTCAAACATTTTCCTTATCGTGCATGAGTCTGTATAAATTTCGCTCTGGTTTTAAGAATGAGTGTTACACAATCATGTTTTAGAATGTATACAAATTGTAATCTTGTGTGACGAAACAACCTATCATTAGTTTTGACTATTAACAGATTGCCACCGTGTAGAGATGTTATAATGACGATGGCTTTGTGATTACGGCACTGTATTATTAGGGTATTGTAAAGATAATACCAATTGTCAACCTAAAGAAAATATTTCCTCCGGGAAGCTATTCCGAGATAAAATCAAAGAATAAGAATATAAGAACAAGAATGTTTATTTGCTAGAAATGAGTTACATAAAGTTCATCATCCTCCTGCCCCTATCCCAATTTATTTGGGGTCGGCGCAGCATGTTTTTTTCTTCCATACATCTCTATCAGCCGTCATCTCCGTGTTCACTTTCTTTCTATTCATATCATCTTTCACACAATCCATCCATATTTTCTTCGGTCTCCCTCTTTTCTTATAGCCATCAACATTCATACTTAAAACTTTCCTCGTAACATGCTCCTCATTCCTCCTCATCACATGTCCATACCATGACAGTCTATTGCTACTTAACTTCTCTGTCACTGGAGCTACTTTCAGACTCCCTCTTACATATTCATTCCTTATCCTATCCATTCTCGTTACACCACACATTCCTCTTAACATTCTCATCTCAGCTGCATGCACTTGCCTTTCATTAATTCCTTTCGTAGCCCAACATTCCGATCCATACAGGACAGCAGGTCTTATCATGGTCTTATAGATTTTCCCCTTCAGTTTAAGAGGAATTGAGTTACATAAATGAGTTACATAAAGTTGTTATCATAAAATACAAATCCGTTAAAAAATAGTTGGTATGCAAAATTTTAAGTAAGCTATCAGTAGTGTCTAACATAAGGCAACATATCTAGCTTATCTTTTACATGTAGGGTACAAATTAGGTTATTTACGTGAACAAAACGTTTATGTAAAATTTAAATACAATACAACCTTATTAACACGCTTTTATTAGGTCGACCTGTATGTAACTAACTATGTAATGGAATCTAAGGTAAGTAAGGTAACTAATTTAACCATCTTCCAAGGGTCGTAGCGTAATGAAAATTGGCAGCTGTATGTAGTTCTGATAACAATACAATGATATGGTACTGTCGAACTGATCTGATGATGGAGCCTGAAGATATGAACTGGAACTTCATGATGGAAAATCGTATCATAGCTGTTTTGGATTTCTTAGAAAAGTCTTGTAATGAACTTTGACTACAATTAGGTTTCAAGGTCTGATGATGAAGCCAGAAGATAGGCACTGGCATTTCATGATGGAATATCGTATCATAGTCGTGTTTGCACTTGTGAGAAAGGCCACGTAATGGACTTTGAAACGTGTTTTTCTAGTGTTTTTAAACTATTAATTTATTTTTAGTTTATACTAAACCTGGGGGCATTGTACTCATCATTATGAACAACTTTCAGTAAGGAACCAACCCTAAAATCGCGAAAAAAATATCAGGTGTACCCTACATTTTGTCGATTTGCGTGTACTCAAATGTAGGGAACAGCTCATTTTAGCGATTTCAGTGTTGGTCCCATAGTAAAAGTTGTTCATAATGATAAGTACAGAGAACCCATTTCAAATTAAATAAATACTAAGAATTATCATCCTCCTGTCTTTATCCCAATTTATTTGGGGTCGGCGCAGCATTTCTTTTTCTTCCATACATCTCTATCAGCTGTCATCTCCGTGTTCACTTTCTTTTTATCCATATCATCTTTCACACAATCCATCCATCTTTTCTTCGGTCTACTTCTAAGTAAATACTAAGAATATGGTTGCAAATTTAAAAAAAAAAACCTCTTTTTAAATACCTCTTTGAAGCCGAAGTTTTCACCCATTGACTACCAACACTTTTGAAAGTTTTCTAGAATTTAAATGCGGGTGGATCCACACAAATCTTCTAGATGCGAAGCTTGTAACGACAAAATTAATATCTTATCTATTCACGGTTTGCTCTATTAGAGATAGAAATTTGACATAAAATGTATGGAGCTTATGTCAAAATTCTATCTCTAGTAGAAATAATTTTGGCCGTAAGCAAGTGCGGATAGAACGTGAGTGCGCATAGCTGTGTGTGTGTTGGAGATATACCGTGAGTTAACTCAAGGGGAAGTTAACGGTGACGGTTTTTTCTTGCTTTACCGCTATAGGAACTTTACTTCAAAAAGTTACTTATGGAGAAGAAAAAACATTTCTTTTTTGTTAAAGTTTAGCGGTCATTTTATCATAACCAACGGAACACGTTTCATTTGAAGTTTTTAACATAAGGTATCCTCATAATCTAAATACTGGGAAAGCGGGTTTGTAGTCTCGCATCGATGACGCAACTACCCGTCCCACGTATGACTCATTTCGGTTATCAAATTAGTTGGCTTTAAGGCCAGCTGTCCCTCGATATTAGCGTAGTTGTATTGCGTGCGTGAGGTTTGCGTTTTGGAAAGCTAGATGTTATGTCACTATAAAAAAGTCCATTAATATTAACTGCTACAAATAGGCCTGTTTTTAGACCGAAAGCATAAACAAAGTATTTGTTTAGCCACGCTTATTTTGGCCACTGACGATGCATCCAATAGTCCCAATGGCGTGGCTGCATTCCAAAATCTGTCCGTGAAATTTGAAAACTTACGTTGGCCACTGAAGATACTTCCAACCGTACGAATGGCGTGGTTGTATTCCAAAATCTGACCGTCAATGTTGAAAAGGTATGCTATTTTTAAAACGACGTCCTGGCTGTGGAATTCCAATCGGGTAGAAATCCACCAAGCCACGCCCCTTGGACGTAATCGCGTTGTGGTTTTGGAGTGACCGTCAATGCGAAAAAAGGGCACCTGGAAGTCGTCGAAACGCTCCGTGAATGTGCAAAACTATGTCCATTTTTATTTCATTCCGCGTTGCGCCGCCGCACGCGTAGCATCTCTAGTACGTCTGTGGCCGCCGCAAGTGAAGGAAGCAGATACTCGGTACGCGTTTTTGCAACACCGAAACTTTTGGCTATGAGCAAGGTGGGCGGTGGGGACAATCAAATCGATCACAACGTACGCTGTGGCCGAAATGTGAAACATTAGGACTGTGTGTGACTGTGTTTTGTATTTCCACGCTAAATTCGCTATCTTTTCAATGTTTACGAGCTAAAGAAGGAAATGGGTCATAAGACTTGTTGTAATGTGAACTGCACAAATAATGAATAAAATAGTTTGTGTAAATTTTACAAGTTTCCTGGAAATTGGAGTGAAATTTGGAAAGGAAAACTGGGTACTTAAATCTTGTTTTATAAGAAAAAGTAAGTACCATGAGAGTACCATTCATTATCATCATCATCATTTCAGCCGAAAGACGTCCACTACTGGACATAGACCTCCCCCAATTAAGGGGGGATATGCCATAATCGCTACGCTTGGCAGGCGGGTTGGCGATTGCAGTTGGTTGGTTAAATACTCAGAGAACGCTGCTGCCCATCCTCTGGTGAATCCCTTAGTCTCCTTTTACGACACCCATGAGAAGAGATAAGGGTGGTGCTATTCTTTAAGTCCGGCACCACACGGACTAGGAGAGTACCATTAATTTGTGATATATCGATCGGTACTTTGTTCACGCATTTAGTTTACCTGTATTTCTATCAAGTACCTATAATGACGTGAGCGTGTTGATGAAATTCTAAAACCAAGAACGTATACGCGATGGATTGATCGTCAGTGTGCTAAAAAATAGGACGTCGTTTTGTTAGAAGTGGTCATTAAAACGACGTCCGAATGGTTACGTCGTCAGTGCCCAACTTTATGCTAATTGTAAAACGGCGTCCTGGCCGTGGAATTCAAATCGGATTGAAATCTACAACGCCACGTCTCCTTGGCGTGTTTAGAGTGATCGTCAATACAAAAAACGTGCACCACGCTATTTGGACGGCGTCGAAACGCTCCGTGAATGGGTAAAACTACATCTATTTTTATTTCATTCAGCATTGCGTCGCCGCAAGCGAAGGACGTACAGGTGGGTCGGCACACGTTTTTTTTTTCCAATATTGGAACTATTGATTATGTGCAAGGTGGACGGTAGGAACTGACTGTGTTTTGTGTTTTCACGCAAAATTGGATATATTTTCGATGTTTATGAGCTACAGGAGGAAAATATTTTTTTGACTCAATTCATAAAAATTGGTGTAATGTGTACTGTTTAATGTGAACTGACAAATAATGAATAAAAGAGTTTGTGTAAATTTTGCTGGAAAATGGAGCAAAGAAAGAAATGGGTACTTAACTGCTGTTTTAGGAAAAAGTAAGTACCATTACATTTGTGATATATCAACAGTTTCTTTGCTCCCGCATTTAGTTTTAACTGTATTTCTATCAAGTCCCTACTATCACGTAAGCGCGATGATAAAATTCTAGTACCGAGAACGTATGCCATGGAAAACTGGACGATATCCTTTTCGATGTAGTCAATAAAACGGCGTCCGAATGAATGCATCGTCAGTGCCCACTTTTAGTTTGATCTCTGGCTTTTCACTATAGAATATAATATAAAATATATTACAACTAAGTGTAAAAGATTATATTTGAAAGTACGGTGAGCGATATTAAATTATATCTCATGATATAATATTATTATTATTATATTATTATTATTATTATATGGAAACCACACTAGCAGCTCAGTAAGCTGATGCGTGTGTGTCTTGCAATTTGGAGATTTTGTCAAGTCTGTTTTTGAAGCAGTTTATTGTGGGTGCCATTATCACACTTTCAGGGAGTTTATTCCACTCTGTGACTACACGATTTGGTATAAAGTGGTAGAAAGGGTTTCCTTTAGATAGCATAGATAGATAGATATATATTACATTATATCCCGGAGTGAAAAGCCGTCTTTATTTTTCGTCGAATGCCTGCCATTTGCTTACGTTGATTCATTGCTCCCTCGACACAGGGAACAACCATGAGTATGGTGTATTTATTATTTATTTAAATTACACCGTTCCCATAAATAACTCCTTAAAAATAAACAAGGTTCATCGCAAGACCACCACCAAATGACCACTTTTAATAAGCAAAGGTGGTTTAAAACAAGCTTTCCTTATAGTCAGTTTTAATTGGTACAAACTAAATGATGACCTACCGATATTCATACCATAAAAAGGACAGAAACATCTTCAATGGTAATTGCTTACCGAAATTGTAAACGGCAAGGTAACATTTACCTTGGACTTGAGTGTCAAAGAAATATATAAAAATTATTTCGCTTGAGGGTCGAGGCTGTCGTCGGTTCAAACCTTGTGGTTTTTTAACTGTTCGTTGATTAATATTTCCAACACACATGCTCCATGCTCAAAAGTGACTCTTATTGTACTGCTTTTAGGTTCATAATGCAACTTATAATGCACGCGTGCTTTTTACTTTACATTATCGTACTAGTGCTTTTTACTTTACATTATCGCACTAGTGCTTTTTACTTTACAGTCTATTTTTACATCTCAGCAGAGTTTTTAAACAATCCAACAACAACAATATCCAAACAATATTAATAACTTTTGTAAATAAACCAACCGTGTTAATTAAAATGTAATAAACAGAGATTAAATAAATAAAAAATTAATTTCATCAAATAATTTATTTTTGTCAATAAATAAACACTAATCTATGTTATAAATAAAAAAATACATCTGTTATATTTTTTATATTAGGCTATTTGGCGGTTTACTTCCACCACCTGGGTGTGCTATACGTCACTATGCGATTATAAAAATCCGCGCGACATTTTCAGTTGACAGTTGGGCTAGTCCACAAATTCAAAGTCGCTCAGCGAGCTATGGACCGAGCTATGCTTGGAGATTCTTTGAAGAATAAAATCCGTAACGAGATTATCCGGAAAGGAACCGCGGAGTGACCGACATAGCTCGTAGGATCAATAAGTTGAAAAGGCAGTGTGCTGGCCATGTCTGTCGAAGGACCGATGGCCACTGGAGAAGAAGAGTCTTTGAGTGGAGACCGCGAATCGGCAAACGCAGCGAAGGGCGCCCCCCTGCCAGGTGGACCGACGACCTAAAGAACGTGGCTGAGGGGGACTGGATGTGGAAAGCAGAGGACCAAGTGTTGTGGCGCAACTTGGGAGAGGCCTATGCCCAATAGTGGACTGCGGTAGGTTGAGTTGATGATTGATTGTGTATATCATCACTCCACCTATCTTGAGAGCGAACTACGTTTGCCAATTCGTGGTCTCCACTCAAGAACACATAACGGTTATTAGCGACCGGCCTATTGCTACTTCAGCTTGCTTATCTTGTGGACTTTCAACTTTGGTTCTCTGTTAGATCATCTCGCTTCAGAATCGATCCGACCCTCGTTTCGGGTTTTGAATGACCTTGATATAATATAATATAACCAACTTATTATACACGTTACAACATTACAAATAATGCCCTTTTAATATGTACCGACCTACTTAGTCTCATTTTTGTTAAACCATTTTAAGTGCCAATAAAGAATTTGTATTTATATATATTTACACTGCTGGGCTTGGGCTTCTTCTCAGAAGGAAAAGAATTCAGGCCTTAGTCCACCATATTAGCCTACCGCGGGTTGGTGGTCTAGATACACCATTAAAAACTATATGGAGTACCATGGAGTACTCCGGTGTGTTGGTTTCCTCACGATGTTTTCCTTCTATGACCTAGATAATCATCATCATCATCCCAGCCGAAAGACGTCCACTGCTGGACATAGGCCTCCCCCAAGCATCGCCACAACGACCAGTCCTGCGCCTTCCGCATCCAGCGGATTCCGCGACTTTCACCAGGTCGTCGGTCCACCTTGTGGGGGGCCTACCCACTCCAGAACTTTACTGCCCCATCGGCCATCCGTTCTGCGAGCAATGTGCCCCGCCCCCTGCCACTTAAGTTTGGCAATTCTTCAATGCAATGCAATTCTTCTTTGGCGATGACCTAGATATTTGCATATAAATAATCACGGTTGATTCCCAAATTGTATCATGTTCTATGTTTTGATGATTCATTAACAAGAAGGTGAATTCCATTTAATTAATAAACGATCTATTATTTCCTCTATGAATAACTTCGATTAGCTCTATACATAATTAGTTCACTGAACCGGTTTCGTAACTGCATATTTTTTGACGTCAGACTTGCTTATCTAAGTCGTCAAGGTCTCAAATAAATGCGGTGTGACGTCGCATCGCCGAAATCAGCGACGTTACCCAAACTTCTCTTCAAACACAACGCAGTTTAGCTTAGTTTTATGTTTGTTGGCCCCAATGGTTGGCCCTTAATTATTTACAACTAGCCCTTTGCCCGCGGCTTCGGACGCGTGTAATTCGGCTTAAATAAAAAAAAAAAAAAAAAAAAAGATATAAAAAAAAAAGATGTTATCGCGCATCCTTCGGGAACAGTTTATTTTTCTGAAATAAAGAGTAGCCTATATATTAATCCCGAGCCTATATGTTAAAAAGTCGAGTTTGACAGCTATCAAAATACTTTTTATAGGGATGGGAAATGTAAAATCGAATACTTTAAAAACCGATTCTATTGACATAGCGATCTATTTTACTTTGGGGTTGTAATCGTTTATTTTTAAGTACGGTTTAAATGTGAATCATTCAATAAATTATGAGGGATGGTAAGTAGGGTGGTCTATTAGTTCTCCAACATAATTCAATTATTATAAACTTGGTCAACTTTTACAACAACTAAAATTAACAACAATTATGTGTGTGCTATTATTATTAATTATAATTTTTTCATTGACCTCAATCCACAAATTGGAAATAAAATATCTATCATAGTATTTTGCTTGTGGTGGAAAAATAATATGGTTGCCAGTAGTGGGTACACTGATGTATAGACGTTAACGCGTTGGAACAAATCGCTGCGAGTTGCGGAACCCGAAATTGCGCAGTCGTCGGCACGTCGTCGTCTGAAGCCCTAATGCGGGGTTATTGTGACAAAATTCTGTTTCTGTTCTTTTTAATAAATGTAATTTTTTGTAACAGTATCGATTTTTCGGAACATAAGCGATTATGATCAGTTCAAAAGAGGAGCAAAACAGTCACAACACTACGGCAACGAACCCAATGACACAACATTATAACTACGTCTAGTATAAATATTAATCTACGATGAATTAGTGTTTTTGAGTGCATTATTCCAATAAATAGTGTTATTTGGTGCTTTTGAATGATACTCATTGTTATAATATTTGAATGACATAATAATAACTTCGAATAAAATTATGGGTTTCATTTTTTGATTTCTCGCATCGACGCTCGTGCAAAGTTAACGCAGCATGTAGAATGTGAAACGTCAAACACAACTTTATAAATTATTAGAAGTATACTACTCAAAACGAATAACGAATAGAACTATTTGTATGGAGTTAAAAAGTTGACGAAATGGAATGTTTACCATGGGATGTATTCGTTTAACCAACTGACCTAAATGTAGATCAGAAAGGATATGATGGTTAATGATTTTCATGGCACTGGATATTCTATATAATGTGTATAGTATTCACAGTAATACACGTGTACCTACCGTAAATTTATGTTGCCATTGATAGTCTACGTTTACCTACATAGGGCGTATAAAATCAGGATACGAATAACTAAATTTTTTAGTACCTATTCCTTAACGCATGCTTATAAAGGTGTCTACAGATTTGATCGATTGTATCGATCGATGAATGTTATAATATAATGTCAATCAGGAATTAATGAATGAATGGATGAATTTATATTGCAAGAGTTATAGTACAGTCGACCGCACGTCAGTGGTAACAGTTTTACCTTGACAGCGTCTTTATTTTGTAAGCATTAAGAATGGTTTTATCATTTAACTGTTACAACTGACGTTCGGTCGACTATACAGTATAATTATCAATTTAACCCGTTGAATGCAGCAATTGCAGATATAATTTAAATTATATTGTGTCTCGCATAATATCGCTTCCGTGAGAATTCAAGGGTTAAAGTATCAGTTTCACAAAACTCTGCCAACTTTTATGCAAAAGTTGAGAGATAACATAATATGGCAGGCAGATAGGTTATTGTTATGATACTGCTGAGAACGAAGTTTGTTTTCACTACTAACGCAAGTGATAATCAAATGCTGATCCGCTAATGATTTATCGGGCCAGGATTGATCTCAAATATTCCTTCATCGAAGGCAAGCGTTTAACTGCGTATTAGCATGGGTACATGTGGGATCACTCTAAAAAAATACTATGCAAGAAATAGTTTTCCTGCAAGGTTAATCGATCGGCAGAATCGATCAAGTATGTAGGCTCGTTTTTGAGGAAAGATTATTATTATTATATTATAAAATTTTATTTTAATATTAAATTCACTAATTGGTCTCTGTTATGCGAAATAACCAAAGTTATTGGTAGTACCACAGATAATATAATACTATGGAACATTTTCCCATTAGATAACGACTGTTAAATATCAAAAGTTATTAGTTTACTTATGAACCTGTATTTGTGTAGACCTATTATTTTGTGACTTGTGTTATTTATTGGAATTGGACTGTTATGTTATGTGGTATAAGGTATGTGAATTGTGTTTCTTTTTATCCTATCTATTCTGTGAATATAGTGAGCAGAGTTTGTTTCGTTATCTCGTCTCAGATGTTGTCACGTTTAAATAGGAAATGCAGATGTTATCTCGTTTAAAATTATAACCTATTTGTAAATGTGATGTTAACATCCAATTTGCAGGAAATAATTTAATTTATTTAAACTTCATGCAACAATGGACTGTCACGGTCCTTCCCTGTACATTTTGTCGACAAAATCCCTTAACAAATCTTGCTACATTACACGTAGCTACCGCTGCTATCAAACATTGAGTGCAAACGATTTTAGCCTTAGTGGTAGTTCACCGGAAAGATGTCTCACTGTACATAGGCGGTACATATTTTTCTGTGACTTAATGCCTTACGGCCAAAATTAATATCCAATCTATCCACGGTTTACCCTACTAGAGATAGAAATTTGACATATTTTGTATGGAGCTTATGTCAAATTCCTATCTCTAGTAGGGCAAATCGTGGATATATTGGATATTAATTTTGGCCGTTAGGCATTCTCTCCCAGTCAACCTTAATTATCTCCCAGTCAATCTCAGTTATCTCCCAGTCAACCTCATTAATATAATTTCATTTCATTTATCAATTATTCTTGTGGCTGACGTAGGTGGTGGCATCATTTGTTTTCTAGGTGGCTTCCTTTGATATTTGATGGCACGCGCCTCACGTTAGGATTCAAAGAGCGCCACTATCTTAGTTGACGGACTATACAGCAAGAAATGTGACCAGCAAATCCTAAACGATGCTGGGGGCAGATCTATCTTCACTTTTTTTTTTTTTCTTATTTTTGTAGAATACTGTCTAATTCGATATTTGTATTGTTTCAGTAGGGAGTGAGTGACACGGCCCAGCGGTAAATCAACATGAACTCCGTCATAGGACTCAATCCCAAGAATCCCAGCTGGGACTTGAACAAAAGCAAATGTAAGTCTTTCTAGCTTTTTCATAAACACATGGTATGTCACGTTAGTATTCCCTGAAAGAGTGGGCAGAAATGTAGCTGAATTCTAGGTCAATAATTGATGTAAATACTACTTACACAAACAACTTTACATATATGAAAACTAAGTTGAATTCAGAATGATAAAAACAGTTAAAAAGGGTCTTGATAATCTTAATGATCAATCAACTCAGCCTATCGCAGTCCACTGCTGGACATAGGCCTCACCCAAGTTGCGCCACAACGCTCGGTCCTCTGTCTTCCGCATCCAGTCCCCCCCAGCCACGTTATTTAGGTCGTCGGTCCACCTGGCAGGGGGGCGCCCTACGCTGCGTTTGCCGATTCGCGGTCTCCACTCAAGGACTCGTCTGCTCCAACGGCCATCGGTCCTTCGACATCTTAATGATATTAGAAGGAAATTGTTATTTGTGTCTTATCAATTGAATAGGGTTTTTAATCCTAAAACATTCAAATTATATATTGTAGTGACGTATAATATTTGTAAAGTTTACCTACAACATGTTGATATGTATCCGTGTATCTGTATTTCTCCCCCTTAAGGTTACAATTTCCAAAAATCCTTTCTTAGTGGGAGCTTGCGTTACAAAAGGAACCTACTGTCTTCTTTCTAACCTGAATAGTTTCGGCTCTGCGTTGATGAATCAGTCCACAGAAATAGAAAGAATGGCCAAGTGGGCAGGGCGCGCGTGCCAACACTCTGCACCATACTGCAGGGCATTTCAAAGCCTTTCTCAGTACGCCTTATGACTTGTTTCTATAATTAATACAAAAAAATGCCTTATTGTGCTGTTTCTAACTGCAAAAACAAAAGCTGTGACGTACATTTGATTAAAGTAAATTTTTTAATAAAGTAAATTAATTACTTCAATATGGGAGGCGTAGTTTGTTCGAAAGTTGCCACGCATGAATGGCAAGTAAAATTGTGATTACAACCATTCTATACATTTCTGTGAATCAGTCAGTCAGGTCATCTGTCTCTATAAGTACCTAAAGAAGATAGATGCATCAAAAATGCGTGGTCATATTTTGATAACTCATTCATTGAATGCTATCGAACAACTTTTACTACGTGGTCATCCGTAAAATCCTGAAAAAAAAAACAGCTGTTTCATAGATAAGTGCAATACCTTTCGACCGAAATGTATGGAAAGGCTGTATACTTTTTGCAATTTCAGGGTAGAACCCGTTATAAAAGTTGTTCGGTAGCATTCTTTGAAGAGCTTTTACAATATGACCACGTATTTCTGATACACGTATTATAACCATATTAAAATAATAACTTCTTAGGTTTTCGCGATCACTACACATTATTATAAAACAAAGTTTAACCGGATTAAATCGCGTATATTATTTAAATTGGTTTCCATGACGTTTCGAAAGCTTTGCAGCATTTCGTGGTCGCAGGTAGACTAAGATGACAATCGTCTTTACAGATATTTATAAAAAAATATTTTAATCTACCGTACAATGTTTATTAATTAAAATCGTTTCGATGCACGCAGTAATCACTCACAATATCAACATCTTTTACAGTGTTGCGTGCTGTTTGGGAAACTAATTTAAATAATATACGCGATTTAATCCGGTTAAACTTTGTTTCATCTACTTACTATTATAAAATTGTTAAATGTCAGTTGTCTGTTTGTTTGTTTGTTTGTTTGTTCCAGCATCACGCTAAAACTACTGGACCGATTTTGATGTTTTTTTTTTGTTTGAAAGCTGATGATCTGACTTAAAAACTGGTATAGGTTTTGAGAAAGAAAGAAAGAAAGAAAAAAAGAAAAATAATAATTAGTGGGTTGTGTACTCACCCGACAGATCGAAGCTTCTATGCATTTGCACGAGCGGATAGTAATGTACGATGGAGTGGAGTGGAGTGGACAGGGGATGGGACTGGGGATGGGACTGGGGACGGGACAGGGAACGGGACTGGGGACGGGACAGGGGACGGGACATGAGACGGGACATGGGACAGGACAGTGGGACGGCACATGGGACTGGACATAGGATGGGACATGGGACAGGACATGGGACATGGGACGGGACGATAGTGATAATAGTGAGATAGTGAGACAGTGGGACAGGATACGGGACATGGGACATGGGACGATAGTGATATAGTGAGATAGTGAGAAAGTGGGAAAGTGGGACCGTGGGGCAGTGGGACAGTGGGCAGTGGGACAGTGGGCAGTGGGACAGTGGGCAGTGGGACAGTGGGATAGTGGGACAGTGGGACAGTGGGACGGTGGGACTGTGGGACGGTGGGACAGTGGGACGGTGGGACAGTGGGACAGTGGGGCAGTGGGACAGTGGGGCAGCGGGGCAGCGAGGCAGCGGAGCAGTGGGGCAGCGTTGCAGTGGGGCAGCGGGGCAGTTGGATAGCGGGGCAGCGGGGCAGCGGGGCTGTGGGGCTGCGGGGCAGTGGGGCAGTGGGGTAGCGGGGCAGTGGGGCAGCGGGGCAGTGGGGCAGTGGGGAAGCGGGGCAGTGGGGCAGTGGGGTAGCGGGGCAGCTGGGCAGTTGAGCAGCGGGACAGCGGGGCAGAGGGGCAGTGGGTTACCGGTGCAGCGGGGCAGTGGGATAGTGGGGCAGCGGGGCAGTGGGGAAGCGGGGCAGCGGGGCAGTTGGGCAGCGGGGCAGTGGGGCAGCGGGAAACCGGGGCAGTTGGTTAGCGGGGCAGCGGGGCAGTGGGATAGTGGGGCAGCGGGGCAGTGGGGTAGCGGGGCAGCGGGGCAGTGGGATAGTGGGGCATCGGGACAGCGGGACAGTGGGACAGTGGACTGGAATGGACTGTACTGGACTGGACTGGACTGACGTGGGTTAGCAGAATTTAACGCGAGCGGAGCCGCGGGTAAAAGCTAGTTATTAATATAAGTAGTAGTAGAGCTCCTTTGTGACAGAGCTCGTCCGGGGAAGTACTACCACCGTATCTACATCTCCGCAAAATAGTGATGCTTGCATTGCTGTGTTTCTGTGTCCTATATATATGCCAAATTTCATATAAATCCGTTCAGCCCTTACAGCGTAATTGAGTAACAAACATCAAAACATCCAAACTTCTTCACAAACTTTCACATCTAATTATATAAAACAAAGTCGGGTTAGTTACATCATTTATAACTCAAGAACGGCTGAACCGATTTTAATAAAATTTGGCATACATATAGAAAATAACCCAGATTAACAAATAGGCTACTTTTTATCCCGAGAAGATGAATAATTCCCGAAGCATGCGTGATAAACGACATTCACGCGAGCGAAGTTGCGGGCATAGGCTAGTATTATAATAATTTTATTAGCAGATTACGAGGAAATGCGGTTGGTCTTTTCTCCATACAAACGCTTTCGATTGTTTTCTTTCTGGTTTAATATCCCAGAGCAATGATTTTAGAATAAATAAATATCGGCTTTTTCTATGCCCCTCTGTTTCTTTTTCGTTGATAATTTTTTCTTTAAATTACCTATTTCAACTGCTATATACAGAGGCCTAGTGTATAAATTCGACAACTATTTATGAAACAGAAAAAAACAGCGGCATTGTACAGATTATTTTTATTCAGTTTAGTAGTTTTAAGGTTGCCTGGAAGAAATCGCTGATCGTGATAAGGCCGCCATTTGTACAATAGTTTAAATGCATATTCAATGTAAAGTTTTTTTATGGTGTACAATAAAGCATATATAAATAAATAATAAATAGTAGTAGAGCTCCTTTGTGAAAGAGCTCGTCCGGGGAAGTACTACCACCGCACCAAATGATTGCATTGCTATGTTTCAGTGTGAAGGGTACGGGTGCCGGTGAAATTACAATCACATGAGACTTGGCATCTTCATGTCTCAGTTTGGCGAACAGACTTGCGGTACCATTTAGGCAACAGCCTAGGTGGTATTGAAGTTTTTATGGGCAAAGGTAACCGCTTAACATCAGGTGGGCTTTGGCTTGTTTCGCCTTCCAATACTATAAAAAAAAGTTTATGAAATATCATTCAAATTGGTCCAGTTTCGGAAAAGAAAGGAGTCGAGAGATAAACCTCGAATTATGACTTTTTTGTGAAGGCTATTCAGTAGAAACTGCAATTTTCCTTATCGCACTTACTTGAGGCGGAGCGCTCGCAAAAGCGATAGCGATAATTTCTATAAATACCTAATCTTCAAAAGTCTCTCTGCCCACATTTCCTCTTAAAACACCACTGTTATTGTGTTTTGACGACGTCTGTGGCCTAGTGGTTCGTGGGTTGGACTGCTGATCACGAGGTTGTGGGTTCGATTCCCACAGTACACAAATATTTGTGTGATGAACATAAGTGTTTGTGTTGGTCTGGGTTTTTCTTATGTAATTTATGTATGTATTTAAAAATAAAAACAAGTATATAAGTATTATATCCATTGTCCAGTACCTAAAGCACAAGCTCTGCTTAGTTCGGGACTAGATGGTGCTGTGTAAAAATGTCTCAGAAATATTTAATATTTATTTATTTATTTATTCTCTAGTTGACCCTTACCTAGCGTATATACTTAGTTCCTCTTAGTATTCATTTCAAGGTATTTCATTAGCATTGATTTTGCAGACTTTACCATAATTAAACATTCACCTATGGCAGTAAAGTTGAGACATACATGATTTATTATGAATTTATTCATATCATATACGCCAGTGGGAAGAAAACTTCGACCTTTTCATCCTATCTAATTCTAAAAACAATCTTGTGAAGAATATACAATTTACATTCAATATAGCGTTATGTTGATAAAATAAATTAAGTCAAATATTTACAGTTCTTCGCATATTTCACAAAAACTCGATGAACTTTCGATAGGTCAACGTTGTCAGAACAGCAATCTACGTCTTTGCAGATGGACTGCATTTGAACTGCAAGCGCTAGCTGTCAGATCGCAGTATGGATCTGGTTTTCTGTGCAGTTGACATAAAACTGCAACGAAACTGACGACATTTAACAGTCCGCTTGCAGTCGGTTTGTACATAGTTCCAAAGATTTGTCAGTCAACTGTATCCATGCCTTGTTGGTCTAGTGGTCGCAAGCACGACTGACAAGGGTGGTGTCCTGCGTTGGATTCCCGGGTCGGACAAAGTGTGATCGGATTTTTTTCATTAGGAAATTCATTACCGTTTCTTCATTAGGATAATGACAATAGGCTCGCCCCCTATTACATGGAACTTTTATCATAACTGGCGAAATGTGGGTGTACTATACAACTCTACCTACCCCTTCGAGGAATAAAGGCGTGATGTTATGTATACATGAAAAGTATCGATGCAGTTATTAATATGTCAACTGCACAAAAACCACGTCCAAACTGCGATCTGACAGCTAGCGCTTGCAGTTCAAATGCAAAGACGTAGGTTGCTGTCCTGACAACGTTGACCTACCGAAAGTTCATCGAATTTCGATTATCCTTACTAATATTAAACATTTGAAAATAACTATCTCTGTCTGTTTGTTACATTTTCACGACTAAACCACTGAACCGATCATAATGAATAATCCATATATTTGGATGTTTGTTTGTTTGTCCTTTAATCACGCTGAAATGGCTAAACGGATTTGGATGATATTTGGTACACACACAGATATACCATATCATGGATTAACTCAGAATACTTTTTATCGCAAAGTTTGAAGACAAAGGTCTTCAACCAGTGCGTCCTGCCTGTCATGACTTACGGTGCCGAGACGTGGACACTGACAGTTGGGCTAGTCCACAAATTCAAAGTCGCTCAGCGAGCTAATGGAGCGAGCTATGCTCGGAGTTTCTTTGAATGATAAAATCCATAACGAGATTATCCGGAGAAGAACCAGAGTGACTGACATAGCTTGTAGGATCAGTAAGCTGAAGTGGCAGTGGGCTGGCCATGTCTGTCGAAGTATGCCGATGGCCACTGGAGTAGACGAGTCCTTGAGCGGAGACCGCGAATCGGCAAACGTAGTGTAGGGCACCCCTCAGTCAGGTGAACTGACGACCTGATGAAAGTAGCTGGGCGGGACTGGATGCGGAAGGCAGAGAACCGAGTTTTGTGGCGCAATTTGGGAGAGGCCTATGTCCAGCAGTGGACTGCGATAGGCTGAGTTGATGACTTTTTATCGACATACTGCGGGAACGAAGACGCGGGCTTCAGCTTCTTTACAATAAATATTTATTTTCTATTTCAATTCCATTAAAATATTAATTGTAAAAGGTTATTACTCTATGCCATTAAATAACAATAGACTTAAAAAAACTTATGAATTCTATATTTTTCAAACACATTTTAAAATACTGATTCCTTGACCTATACTGTGAAATTACAGTAGTTTTGAAGATCGTATTTTTTTAAGTAGCTATTTATTTTATTTTGAAACGCGAACATTTTTTTTTATGTAATACTATTATAATTGCTGAACATTATTAACTCGTACACACACTGTACCTACACGAAACGAATTTAGGTGAAAATTCAATGGACAGAGACAACTTGTGGTCGATACCTCCGTCAAAGTCTCATAGAAATATTGCTTGTAATTGAGAGAAATGTAAATGAGAAATCAGATAAAAGCAATTACCACTATTGAGATTCTATTGGCAAACTGGGCCAGATAGTAATAGTAAATAATTAGTAATAGTAAATTATTAAAACCACAAGATTTCCCCTAAACAAAATATACGTATTATGCCAAGAAAATCAACAGCTGTATAGCTCATGCGGGATAGCAAGGCAATAACGGACATTGACCCCTCCTTACTAATGCAATCTAATATTCTGTCATGTATTCGATGACCGTGCATACAATTGTTCCGCGAAACGTGTGAAATTATTATCACTGGCATATCGCGTAGTTCTGTCGTTGACAGGAGGGTTGTAGCATAGTAACCACACACAACGCGCAACAATACGTTACGACGATATTTCATTGCTTTATCGCGTTTTTCATATTTACGGTAGATAAGTATGGCTGGCTATATCGTTTATAAACTTGCAACTTCAGAATACAAGTTGGGTCAATATCCGCTATTGCCATGTTCTCGCGCACGAACTATAGATATATCTACTTATGCAAAAACATATTTTTTCATATTACTACCAGCAATCCTCTTTTGACAATATCGGTTCCTTGGCGACCGCTCGTTTAAGCGCAATTTAGAGCGTATTCCATATTATGGAATAGTGGATGATTATAATTATACCGCTGTAAATATGTCAGTTAATAATAATATAACCTGTCCCTTTTCAGATGAAGAAATCGACGAGCTACCATTCATGGCCTCCCTAGGGCCAGTCCTCACAATCTTGGCGGTCTACCTGGTATTCGTGCTGAAGATCGGACCCGTGTTCATGAGGAAAAGAGAAGGCTACAAACTAACACACACATTACTTGTTTATAATGCCATACAAGTCGCTTTTTCAGTATATATGGTGTACAGAGTAAGTAGGATTTGTTTGCTATTTCTTTACTTTTAACACATAACATAACATCACGCCTGTATTTCCCCGAAGGGGTGGGCAGAGGTGTATTAGTACACCCACATTTCGCCAGTTATGTTATAGTCCCATGTAATAGGGGGCAAGCCTATTGCCATTGACCGGGCACAAATCCAAACTCCGGGCTGCTACTGAAAATTTCCTTATGAAAAAACCCAAT
Organism: Asteroscopus sphinx; assembly: GCA_949699075.1. NCBI lineage: Eukaryota > Metazoa > Arthropoda > Insecta > Lepidoptera > Noctuidae > Asteroscopus > Asteroscopus sphinx. The sequence continues at coordinate 4,348,685 of OX453006.1, forward strand.
AACACTTTGCCCGACCCGGGAATCGAACCCAGGACCCCACGCTCAGCAGTCGCGCTTGCAACCACTAGACCAACGTGGTAGTCTTTACTTTTATACATTGTATAATAATATGCTTTACCAAGTGTTCTCTTCCCGGTATGGCCCAAGGCTACTTCACGATCAGTGTTGCCATTGATTTATGTCTTCAATACAATTAAGGAGATTTTCATTCATAATGAATATTAAATAAATTGCTAACTGGCTTATTTGTTATCTCGTGTTATTACTATGAACAAAATTACTAGTTCAAAAGTGCTTCTTTATTGAAGCAAGTAACACATCACAAAATAAGTTCGTGGAGTGACTAAAACATTATGATTTAGGAAAAATTTGACTTTATTCATCAACATATATTCATTCCAATACTTCTCTAACATTTTTATGCCTTTTTTTATGGAACGATTTGTCCTTCAAAATACTCTTCAGTTTTGGCGATGACCTAATTAATCATTGGAGCCATCCCTTTCCGGCGAGCATTTTTTTGAGATTTGCTAAATCTGAAGAATACGGTGGATGCGGAAGCAAAGCAAAGTGCAATTCGTGCAATTTTGCCATCTTAGGAATCAACTTGTGATGCGCTGCAGTGTCTTCATGAAAGAGCACTTTTTTCTTCTTGATTTGGGGCCGTTTATTCGCGATTTCTTCCTTTAGACGCAATAATAATGCTATGTAATATTCACTATTGATTATTTTCCCTTTTCAATATAGTCGATTAATTTGGTACCATGGTCATCCCAAATTACGGACGCCATAACCTTATCAGCTGACTTTGGGTTTTTGGTCGCTTTGGACGGCTTTCGCCGGTTGCTTTGGTCCACTCAGCTGACTACCGATTCGACTCGGGAGTATAGTGATGGATCCTTGTTTAATCCCTTGTTATATATTGCATGAAATAATCTCTTTAATTTTGCCTGAACAGCTCCAAACAGCGCTCTGAATCATCAACATGTTGTTGTTTTTAGTCAACAGTGAGCAAATACGGTACCCACTTCGATCAAACCTTTCTCATGGACAAATGTTCATGCAAAATACTGAATACACATCTGATCACACCGACCAAATCATCAATAAATATAAAAATAAATAAAATAAATAAATAATAAATAAATCACTGGGACATTTTTACACAGCACCATCTAGTCCCAAACTAAGCAGAGCTTGTGCTATGGGTACTAGACAATGGATATAATGCTTATATACATAGACATTGTGTTATATTTCTATGCTTATATACTAGTTTTTGTTGTTGTAACACAAACACTTATGTTCATCACACAAATATTTGTGTCCTGTGGGAATCGAACCCACGACCTCGTCAACAGCAGTTCGACCCTCGAACCACTAGATCACAGACGTCAATATATTTTTATACAATAAAAATATTATTCGCTCGAAGTAGTGTTACAGTGTTAGGCTGTGGCCTGTTACAAATGCCATAGGCCGCGTCTGGCGTGACTCTGTATGCGGCCGATGAATGCTTATTATAGAAATGAGCTACAGTGGTCTATCGCAAATGCTTACGGTTAAAGACATTTATTTTCTCAAAAGATTACAATAATCACTTATAGAGAAAATACAATTATATGTTATTAACTAATGGTTATCGATTAGCGTAGTAAGTTGGTGATGTGGCCTATGGTGTTTGTAATAGACCACGGCCTAATACAGCGCGTCTTATTATTATAATGAAGTCCATATACTTCTGCTTAGAAAAATTGTGCAAATATTCATAATTGCAATGAAATTTAATTTACAATTAGGTATCAATTATGATCAAATATCTATTTAAATTAATGTTCAAACAAAGTAAAATAATCTACGTTATTAATCATGGTCATCATCATCATCATCAACATAATGATAATGGTTTAGTTTTAGTTTTGATTCAACGACTAACAATGCATTTAAAATCCGAATAGGTTTCTCCGAAAACTGTTTAGCTCAAGTAGTGCGAAAAATCTTATTATTTGAAAACGACAGTCGAATTGTTTTGTAATTTATTCAAACGGGTAGGCGCAAATTCATTAAAAAAAATTATAATTACGGCCGTTCTCTTCAAGAATGTTTTATACAAACTTCTTACGTTAAGTGACGTAAGTTTCATTTATTCACTTGCTTACTAAAACATGTGAATGGTGACAAAGATTTTACTGCCAGATAAGGGCTTATCTCAAGTAGTGCTACAATTCTCGGTCGCATAACTGAAATTTTACGCCAGTTTCCACGTCTGAAATACATTTTAAATTTTAAAAAACCGGCGTAGTGTGAATCGGACTCACGCAGTAAGGGTTCCGTACCACCCATCGACCTGATACCCCATAGAAACTAATTTAATTTACGAGAATTAACCAAAAGACATTAACGTTCCGTGTGGTAACGGACATAAAGAATTGCACTAACCTATATCTTCTCATGGGTGTCGTAAAAGGCGACTAAGGGATTTACCAGAGGATGGGCAGCAGCGTTCTCTGAGTATTTAACCAACCAACTGCGATCGCCAACCCGCCTACAAAGCGTGGCGATAACGGTATATCCCCCCCTTTTTGGGGGAGGCCTATGTCCAGCAGTGGACGTCTTTCGGCTGAAATGATGATTAACGATCGTGCTTGAAATATAAATTTTTGCATCTCTTTCTTACGTAGGTACCACCACATATGTCTATGTTTGCCCTATTTTAAGTATTTGTTGCTAAACTACATAGTACGCACTATAATCAGACTAAGATTGACGCTGGCATGTATTACCGTTTTAATGATAGAGCTGGAACAAACACGTTGAAAAAAATTCTTGTTTTTTGAGGTTTCTTGTATGGGGATACCCCCTTTGGTTTTAAACTTTTATTTTTATTTTTAGTATTTGTCGTGTTAGGCACCATAGTAACACATATTATGTGAAAATTTCAACTAGTTATCTAGGTATTACCGTTACAAAGATACACCCCTGTGACAGACAGACAGACGGACGGACGGACAGCGTATCGAGAGTAGTAGGGTCCCGTTTGGTACCCTTCGGGTACGGAACCGAATTTTCATCAAAATAAAGCTTTTCGTATTCTCTTATCTTCGGCAGTCGCTGCAAGATACGAACTGCAGCGTCACTGCAACTTCATTGGCGCGTCATGAAATTACGTGAATTAGGGCTCAGGCGTCTAGTAATTGAGATATAACAAAAAAATCCCTAAGGAATATTCATTTTTTTTTTGACGAAAGTTTTCACAGGCTTATTTGTTTCTTTTTTCTTTTAAACGGACATGATTTAAGTTTTTTTTTTGAGTTGTGTTATTGTACATAATGTACCTAATAGTGTTATGTGTAATGTTTGTATAATTATAGGTGCGGCACGCTATGATGGCGTTTTTGCCGTTTGCCTGCTCATGAAGATCCGTAAATATTGACAGCTACTTATGAAGGAACAATTGCCGTACTTTATTATCAATAGTGATGCATTGCTACAGCAATATCATTTTTCGAATTTCGAATCTATTCTTCAAATTCAAATTCTATTTATTTCTACTGTTTTTAGGGTTCCGTACCCGAAGGGTGCCAAACGGGACCCTACTACTCTCGATACGCTGTCCGTCCGTCCGTCCGTCCGTCCGTCTGTCACAGGGCTGTATCTTTGGAACGGTAATAGGTAACCGGTTGAAATTTTCTCAGAATATGTGTTGCTATGAGGTGTAACACGACAAATACTAAAAACAAAAAAAACCGGCCAAGAGCATGTCGGCCATGCTCAGTATTATAGGGTTCCTTAAGTAGGTGTTACAAACAAATCAAATCGAATATTAATCACGGCTATTTTAGTTTTTGCAATAGACGGCAGCATTGGCGACTCAAAGAGTGATGTCAGTAGCCGCTAGATGGCGCTATACAGTGCCAAATGTAATACACGGCACTTGGCGACCCAGAGAGTGTTGTGCGACGCCGCTAGATGGCGCCAAATTTAAGAAGTGTGTCGTCAACATAACACAAAGTTACTTTTTGTGATTTTTTCAAATAGAAAGTAGCTAAAGGAGCATTATTTGCTATGATCATTTTTCTCTAAGGTCAATGACCTTTGAACTAGGACGTTTTAAGTATTTTTCAGTTTTCTGTCTATAACTCAAAAAATTATAATCACATTATACTCGAAATAATTTTAAAAGAGAGTTTTCACAAAGGTCTATCAATGTGGAAGATTATAAGTTTCTACGTTGCATAGTTTAGAAATGGCAGGGGGGGGGACACATTGCAAGCCACTTTGGCGGGCTATATTTCGCAGTTGGTACACCTGATAAAAAAGTGGTGTATGAAACATTACCTTCATTTTAGTAGACCTATTCAATGATACCCCACACGAGGGAGTGCAGCGAAAAAAAATTTTTTTTCCCCATTTCACATGTATGGGTGCCACCCCTAAAGAACGTAAAAACTATTTTTTTATTCTTTTAAAATTGAGATCTATATGCAGACTATTTTTTAACAAAATTTCATTTACTTATGTTTATAACTGTAGAAGTTATTAAGCTGTAAAGGATTAGGAGAGACGGACAGACGGACAGACGGACAGACGGATAGACGGCCAGACGGACAGACGGACAGACGGACAGACGGACAGACGGACAGACGGACAGACGGACGGACATGACGAAACTATAAGGGTTCCTTGTAGGACTTCGGAACCCTAAAAAAGTGTCAAAAACCAAAGGGGGTCCCCATACAAGAAACCTCAAAAACATGCGATTTTATCAACGTTTTTGTTCCTGCTCTATATTCAAAACGGTAATATATACCAGCGTCAAACTTGTTTAAACTATAGTGCATATTATGTAGTTTAACAACAAATACTAAATATAAGACAAACATAGACAAATGTGGTGGTACCTGCGTAAGAAAGACATGCAAAGATTCATATTTCGCGCACTGTGCGTTGATGTCTTTTGATAAACTCTCGTAAATTAAATCAGTTTTTTATGGGGTATCAGGTCGTTGAGAGGTACGGAACCCTTATTGCGCGAGTCCGACTCGCACTTGGCCGGTTTTTTATGTATGTCACAGAAAATTTGATTAAATAGCGAATAAACAAAATGGCTAGACGTTATGTTTATTGAATAATTTGATAAATTATTTACTTTATGTAGATATTATTCATAATAACTATTATATTATTTACTGTCGAAATGTGGGTATAATTTTACACCTCTGCCTACCCCGTCGGGGAAATACAGGCGTGATGTTATGTTATATTATGTTTTATTCATTATAGCTAGTTGGAGTTTGTCAAATTAATAAACCTGTGGGGAAATTGTGTAATGCATTCACATTGACATCAGCATTCATTTTGAAATTACAGCAATATTCATTGCGTGGTACGTAGTTGTCAATATGACGGATTTTCAAAACACACAGAGCAATGAACATTGAAATCGGAATGAATGCGATCGCGAGTGAGTTACGCAATTAGGCTGCTGGTCCCAATCGCTAATAATTTGAAATGTGTCACAACACTACTGGAAAATGTTAAAAACGCCATCATAGCGTGCCGCGGGTATAATGACAAGTTATTATTTATCTACACTTTTCTAATTGTTTACAGTTTCTCTCGGATCTCATACACATGGGTTTGGTGCCGAAAACTTGTTACATGAATGAAAAAAATTCAAGAAGCAGAGTGAGTAGCTGAACATTGTTTTTATTTTATTATTTATTTTATTTATTAAATTTATGCACACACAGAGAAATAATAATAAAATACATAGAAATGTAAAGTACAAAGGCACTGCTTATTTCTATAAGAAATTTCTTCCAGAAGACCTGCGTGAGGAAAATTTGAAGCAAAGAGATGTAGACACAGTGTGTCAAGTAATACTAATAAAAATACCTACATACGTGGGACACTCAGAAAGTTTTGCGAAACTAAAAAAAATTGTTCTATACGTACATATATTTTTATCAAATCTTTTCAAAGTACTTTCCACCAGCCTCTATACAAAGATTCATGCGCCTAAACCAGTTTTCAAAACACTTTTTCCAGTCCGCCGCAGACACCTCGTTTACAGCCTGCTCGAACGCAGCCAGCGCATCTTCCGGCGACGAAAATTGTATCCCTTTGAGCTGATTTTTTATTTTTGGGAATAAAAAGAAGTCACACGGTGCTAGATCAGGGCTGTAAGGAGGGTGACCCAGGAGTTTGACTGGCGTGCTGTCCAGGAAGTCCCTCGTTTTGAGTGCGGTGTGCGCAGGTGCATTGTCGTGGTGGAGCAGTAGCCCGCGGAGCCCTGTGTTTGGTCGCTTGTTGCTTATAACAGAGAAAACTTCTGGCAAACATTTGGTAGTATACCATTCGGCATTAATGCTTCTTTGATCCCGTAAGGGAATTGATACCAAGTGGCCAGTCAAATTAAAAAAGCTAGCGATCAAAATCTTACCCCCGCTTCTAGATCGCTTCACTTTGGTAGGCGTTGGCTCATTTTGAAACACCCAAACAGTCGACTGGCGCTTGGTTTCTGGGTCGTATTGATAAATCCAGGACTCATCACCTGTAACGATGTCGTAAACACGCCGAGACGAGCCTGCTTCAAATTTGTTAAGCATATCACGGCACCATTCCACCCGGGCCTGCTTCTGAGCATCGGTGAGGTTGTGCGGCACCCAGCGTGATACTATCCTCCTCACGCGAAGATGGCTGTGTAGAATCTCGTGAACGCTTCCCGATCCAATCTTCAATATGTGTTGAATCTCCTGATATGTAATTCGCCTATTGTCTTGGATTAAATTTTTCACTGCTAGCACGTTTTCTTCGGTAACAGCCGTCAAAGGGCGACCGCTTCTTTCGTCATCCCCCAAAGTTGGTCGACCGCGCTTGAATTCGTTATACCAACGATACACGGTTGCCTTGGAAGGGCCTTCATCCATGAATGCCATTTGAAGTCTATCGTACGATTCATCCGGTTTCAGGCGACACTTGAAATCGTATAAAATCATAGCTCTAAAATGTTCCCGGCGCAGATCCATATTTCAGTGAGACACAATACTTTGAATTAACTCGCAAAAAATGTGGAGGGAAATTTTGAAATTGGAACTTACTTATTTTTACTTATAAATAATCATATTTTCGAAAAACATTATAACTGGCCAGTCTCCCATATATAAAAACTTTTTTTCGCAATACTTTCTGAGGGGCCTGGTATATATATACTCATACATAAACTAATGTATAACGTAAAATAAATATAGTATAAAAATAATAAACATAGTCTAGGTATACCTACACAATATAAAAATAGAAATCATAATACATAACATAATTACGTACAACCTATGCGGATGAGGAAAGATAATGCTGTTTTACACGTTATTTGAAGGTGGAAACAATTTTACAGTTTTTCTATTAAATCGAAATATATATTTTGTATAATAGACGAGTAAACGGGTCACCTGACTGAAACCACCAAATGGACATCCGCAGTACCAGGGGAATCGCCGATGCGTTGCCGACCTTTTAAAAAGACGTAATATTAGGCTCTTTTCTTGAAGGCTCCCATGTTGAATTTATCCGCGACAACCGCTGACGGAAGTTGGTTCAACAGTGTTGGTGGATTTTGTTTGGTAATGTCTTCGACCATACAGCCCGATAGACACTTATTGTTAAATTTAATACATACAATCAATTCTGTTAACTAACTAGCTGAAGCAATCCAATTGGCACTAACCCCAACCAATCAACCAAGGCGGCTATCGGCTAATCACTAACGCGGAAATTTTGACGGCAGACGTTAGTGGTCGAAACTGATTTTTAGTTTTCAAGTGCCGAATAGTGGCAACCTACATCAGACCTCCGTTCCGTGTGGTGCCAGACACAAAGAATAGCACCACTCCATCTGTTCTCGTGGGTGTCGTGAAAGGCGACTAAGGGGTACACCAGAGAATGGGCAGCAGCGTTCTCTGAGTATTTATTCAACCAACTCCGATCGCCAACCTGCCAGCCAAGCGTGGTGATTATAGCATATCTCCCATTTTGGGGGACGCTTATATCCAGTAGTGGACGTCTTTCGGCTGAAATGATGATGATGATGATGACATTAGACCTATTACACTGATGTGTTGTTAGACATCGGTCGCCTGGAGGCGTCTATTGGGTGTATTATCGATGGTTAATGTTAACTGATTCATCCTCCGAACCATTTTCCAAACTAATATGGGGTTGGTTTCCAGTCTTACCAGATGCGGCTGAACATCAGTATCTTACACGGAACGACTGCCATCAGACCCCCGCAACCCAGTTACTGGGTAATATCGACATTCGGAAGTTAGACCAGTTATCAGACTTTCGGGCTTCTGACTACCCGTAACGATTGCCATAGATATTCGTATGTCAAACGGGACCGACAGCTTAACCTGCTCTACGAGGCACGGAGGGGTCTCGATGTGCAACAAAATGGTCACCCATCCACTGACTGATAATGTTAACTGATTGTATTATAATGTTCCAGATCCTATTCGACACATACCTGTACCTAGCAGCGAAGCTCTCAGAACTTCTAGACACAGTCTTCTTCGTCCTAAGAAAAAAGAACAGCCAGATAACATTCCTCCACCTATACCATCATACGGTCATGGTGATTGGCACATGGGCTTTGCTCAAATATTGGCCGTCACACACCCTCATATTCATCGGTTTCCTCAACTCGTTGGTGCATGTGTTTATGTACACGTATTACGGGCTGGCGGCGTTGGGGCCAAATGTGGCCAAATATTTGTGGTGGAAGAAATATATGACAAAGTTCCAGTTGGTAAGTTTATTTCGTTGTTGTTATTTGTTGTTTATGAGCTGTGCTCGAAGTGTCCCCGCGTGATCGAATCAGAAATGAGGTGATTCGCAGGACAACGAAGGTAACCGACAGAGCCCGAAGATTTGCAAAACTTATGTGGCAGAATAGATGGCTGATGAGGCCGTAAAGTTCTGGAGTGGCGACCGCGTACTGGAAGGCGCAGCGTGGGTAGGCCCCCCACAAGGTGGACCAACGACCTGGTGAAGGTCGCGGGAATCCACTGGATGCGGGAAGCGCAGAACCAGTCGCTGTGGTGATGCTTGGGGGAGACCTATGTGCAGCAGTGGACGTCTTTCGGTTGAAATTATGATGATAATGATTTATTGTTTAAAGCCCAGGAAGTTTTACTTAGCAGTGAGAGAATGTGGGCTTATCAAATTGATCATCAACTCAGCCTATCGCAGTCCACTGCTGAACATAGGCCTCTCGCAAGTTGCGCCACAACACTCGATCGTCGTCGGTGCACCTGGCGGGGGGGCATCCTACGCTGCGTTTGCCGATTTGCGCCTCCTGAGATCCGCGATCTCCACTCAATGACTCGTCTGCTGCAGCGGCCATCAGTCCTTTGACAGACATGGCCAGTCCACTGCCACTTCAGCTTACTGATGAAGGGATGACTATAATATTGGTTTCTTATACATCTTTAATTAAATGCTGATCGAATCGAATCTTTGATGCTGGGTCGATTTCACATAAATTTGGGTACCACGAATGATTTTACACTAATGAGATCATGACACAAATGAAATCTAAATCACGCTAATGGCATGCATATTTTTTTATTGGCTTACAAAGTAAGTTTAGCCTTATTAATATTGATGAAGATTACTGTTAACAAATTGTAAAAAAGTTTATCAATTGTTGTTTCGATGTCAAAGGTTTTAATATTGATCTTAAGAAGACTTAACTTACATTTTTAAACCAATAAAAATATGCACATCATTAGTGTGATTTGGATATCATTTGTGTCACGATCTCATTAGTGTAACTTCATTCGTAGGCTGTGAAATAGACCCATGAGCGCACGATCAGTCATCAGACTAAACGTTTTGATTAGACATCAAATAGATTCCTTCAATTCAGTTATTGTAGCACCTTACACCATTCAATACAATGGGTCATCCATACATAAATAAAACTAGGGAGACATGCCAAGTAGGAACAAGGCTTGACGCTTCAATATGTGCAAAATGATTGCTGACGGAATGCCTACAGATTGATGCGCTGCGTGTCTACGTATTGCAAGTGTTCTATTAGTAAATTTAAGTGTTGCTACGTGCTTCTTGGTCTGCGTTAGAAAATATGAGTGTGTGCGCCGTAGTTATTGTTTTTGAACTAAGTTTACGGGACTTGTCGCGCACAATTAAATCAAAATATAACAAGCATTTTGACTAACCTCGACGTTTCGGTCAAGTTGCATTGGCCGTGGTCACGAGCAGACTGAAGTATGTGGGTGTCATCGTCTTGAGCGGTGGGTGTTTTATCGAACTACCCGCGGTCCCGTAAACTTAGTTCAATATGAGTGAAATTCGCGAAAGTTTAAAAACTTTTATTGTTTTTGATTCTGTGTTTTTAAAATAAGGGTCACAACACATTGGTCGACAGGCTTTAACACATTGCCGATTGAAGAGTATCAGACTAGTACACATTACGCCGATCGGCAGCCTACGGAGCCGTACGCAGCCATTTGGAGCTGAATCTTCACGAACATGCATATTGTTGTTGCTTTTTGAACGCGATGGACAGTTCAGTTATCGTAGCCGTACTTTTATTACGTTATTTTGCAAGCAATCGAAGAAGAACAACGAAAGAAGGGGCTCAAAATGTTATCATGTAGTCGTGTAGGTCCGTCTTTTTCATCGTCGATTGCCACCGTTGACCGTCGATAGCCGTCTATCGCCCGCCATGGCCGTCGATCGCCGTCTTTCTCTGCCGATGCCTATCGACGACCGATTGCGTACGGCATCCTACACTAATCGTGCTTCTTGTATGGTCTTCTGATATGGGCAAACCGTCGATCGCCATCGATCAATATTTCTTGACCCTAAGTGGGAGAAAAGCAGTGACACCAAAACACGATCAATTTTATCATGCATTGATGGCATGCAACCTTTGTTTATTAAATCTATGTATTCATCACTGTTTTTTATTTTTCAAATCCTACGCGCTAACGTGTTTCCGAACGCACCGCGCATGCTTCACGCGCCGACCAGTTAGGCTAGTTTCCGTGAGTCGCGCTTCTATTGTAGATCTATGAATGGTCATGTAGACAGAGTTCTAACAAGACTTCTAATGGAGGACGTTGGATTGTTGTTTCTTATAGTTTTTATTAAAATTTATGCCGTTTCATCATCATCATCATCATTTCAGCCGAAAGACGTCCACTGCTGGACATAGGCCTCCCCCAAGTATCGCCACAACGACCGGTCCTGCGCCTTCCGCATCCAGTGGATTTCCGCGACCTTCACCAGGTCGTCAGTCCACCTTGTGGGGGGCCTACCCACGCTGCGCCTTCCAGTACGCGGTCGCCACTCCAGAACTTTACTGCCCCATCGGCCATCATTTCTGCGAGCAATGTGCCCCGCCCACTGCCACTTAAGCTTGGCAATTCTTCGGGCTATGTCGGTCACTTTCGTTCTCCTACGAAAAATGCCGTTTACAAAGCCCTAATTATTCATACTGACCCACCCCTACTATAAGTTCAAATTTTTTAACAATGATTTTCTTTACTTTCAGATCCAGTTCGTGTCAATCATTATCCAATATGTAGCGACAGTCAGAGTATCAGACTGTCCGCCCGCTAAAGGCGTGGCCATATTCGTGTCATGCAACACCGGAGTCATTCTCCTCCTCTTCCTGAACTTCTACCGTCAAAACTACAATAAGAGAAGAGGGGGAATAGTCAGTAATCTGTCTCTACCTTCAGTGTGTTTGAGTAAAGAAGATTAGAATGCAGTTAATAAATTGCTTAAGTGATTAAAACATCTGTGATGACAATGACATTTAATGTGTTGTGTAAAATTGAATTATTTCGTGATTGTTTTAAATTCGATTTCGTAACGATCATCGTTGTATATATTGTTAGTGTTTGAAACTTGTAATAATGTATAAAAAATGTTTAAACTACGCATTTACACATAAAACTAATATTATTGATAGCTGTAAAGTTCAGTGTCGGAAATTAACGAGAAAAGCTAAATTGTCGAAAGCAAATAGTTTCATAAGTTCTTTGAGGCTGTGAAGTTTTTTAGAATTTTTGTTATGACTATCGTTATAGTGCACAGACCAGTAAACCTCTAGACACCTATTAGCCGGATACCCCCGGTCACAAAGCATATGCAATAGCACTGCATATCTTACGCCCAACCACCCATCGGGACGTCACTCCGTCAGCAAGCGGCACCAATCATATCACAGAACATTTGAACCGACCAATCATAACGCGCCGTCCGCCCCCCGGTCCCCGCCAACATTTTACGACTGTGTTCTCATGCAAAACTTTGTTTATGTGGCGTCTTGAGGCTTACTGGTCTATGTTATAGTGCCTTTTGATGTTTATTATGAGCCGGTTCTTGCAGGGAATTGCGTTGACAGGGCCGTAGCCAAGGGTAGGCCTGTGCCTACCTTGGATCACTCTCATTCTGCCCTAACCGCTAGCCTGATCTTGCTAAATATTTAGAATTTCTGCCAATAAATTCTGAGTTGTACAAAAGTACCTAGCTTAAGACAATTGTGAGTAAATAACAATAAAATATAAGGTCATTATTAATCCGAAATATTTGAAGTGGTGAATCTACTTTTCATAAGAATAACTTTAACTATGGGACCAACCCTGAAATCGCCGAAAACAAATCAGGTGGTCCCTACATTTTATCGATTAAAGTGAACACAAATGTAGGGACCAATAGATTTTTTTTTTCGCGATTTCACGGTTGGTCCCATAGTAAATGTTTATTATGATGAGTAGATTCACCTCTTCAAATATTTCGGATTAATAATGTAGGACCTAATATAATACTGTGTTAATGTGCTCACTTTTATGTAATCATATTTAATTTTATAACAAACAAAATATTGTGGAATATGTAGATATGTAGAAAAAATCGGCTTTCAGTCCGCCTTGATTTTTTTGAGCTTATCCTGATTCCTTATAACAGTCTGGCTACGACCCTGAGTGTTGAGCTGATCATATGGTGAAATGAAACTAGGATGTGATCGGGAATAGCAGATTATAGTATAATTAAAGTATTGTAAGTTTTATAAAGGGCACATTGCTCGCAGAACGGATGGCCGATGGGGCAGTAAACTTCTGGAGTGGCGACCGCGTACTGGAAGGCGCAGCGTGAGTAGGCCCCCCACAAGGTGGACCGGCGACCTGGTGAAGGTCGCGGGAATCCGCTGGATGCGGAAAGCGCAGGACCGGTTGTTGTGGCGATGCTTGGGGGAGGCCTATGTCCACCAGTGGACGTCTTTCGGCTGAAATGATGATGATGATGATGATGAAAGTTTATAAATAAATTGTTAAATCAAATTAACTCGTGGATGAAGGAAATGATAAAAGTACATCGCTTACTGCAGTTATCATGGTGCTGGGCGTCCAAATTACTGAATATAGTATGGTTTCATTATTATTAATTATGGGACAAATGCTTTGAAGCAGGTATTAGAAAAAATCATCATCATCCTCCTGCCCTTATCCCAATTTATTTAGTGTCGGCGCAGCATGTCTTTTTCTTCCATACATCTCTATCAGCCGTCACCTCCGTGTTCACTTTCTTTTTATCCATATCATCTTTCACACAATCCATCCATCTTTTCTTTGGTCTACATCTTTTCTTATAGCCATCCACATTCATACACAAAAAAAATGTTTTACTTAAATAGTATTTATGCTTCAAAGTACTAATACCAATAGAATTCTAATTCGATTGATGTGATTATAAAATGTTGAAAATTTTTGTCTGTTTAAATTTTTACAAAAAGCATTAACTATCAATCATTTTTTATCGAGGTAATTTGTCTTTAACACCATGATAATTTATGGAAATGAACTTAGAATAACTAGGCTTAGAACCGCAGTAGTTGCACGCGGACTGAAGCAATTTCAAGTTGGCCTTAAACGGCTACGTTCGTACATAATTTGTCTGCTTAAGTGCGTGTCGGCAAACATTTTACGAGCCGCTTACGGCCACACATTGATTGTTTTTGTGCTTCAACTTTAACCGGTACTTTGGATGAAATTATTACTCTAAAATATACCGATGTATTCATAAAAAATTGTATTATGTTGTATTGTTATGTTAAAAGTTTTTATTACTCTATAGCAAACGAACATTTGGAGTGATGAAAAACTTGAGACAGTCCCTCAGTAAACACATGAAAAAATCTTGACATATTTTGTAAACGAACTATGTGGGTACTTACTTAATTAGCGATTTTTTAGAGTTGATATTTTTTTTTGTAATTTGAATGTGTATATCAAAATAATGAAAACCACGATTTATGAAAAAAATGAAACTTGTGAAATAAATGTAAAAAATATTTATTGTTTGGTATGTACACACGGCTACACATCAAGCTGTACATTTCCAGTAAAAGTTGACCTCGCATTGTATAGGCTTTCCGTTCAATGCGAGATCAGCTTATACTGGAAATGTACAGCTTGATGTGTAGCCGTGCGTACACGAAAATTATTTGTAAATTAATATTTAGATGGATGAAATTTAGCTTAAAATAAATGATTTCTATCAATTGTATTCTTCTTTTTTACGAGACCATGATAAAACCACAGACATAGTAAAAAAATATAGAGGAAACGTTGCGATTAATCATAGTGAAGCCAACAAAACCATGCTCCTCGTTATTATTTTTTATTTATTTATTTATTTAAACATCAATTACTCTTAAATCTAGAGTTGCATACAGTCAGAAACTTATCATTATAAGAGCAAGGTCAGTATGACTTAAACCCCTGATTCCGAAACTATAGGTGAACCTGTACTATCGGAATCAGTGATTCCTCCAATTACAGCATAGTTATGCTCTGCTAATATTAATTATAGTTGACAATAAAATAAAATAAAATAAGAAAGGCTTTAAACAATTTGGTATTAAAAATATCTATAATGAATGATGCTTGTAAGAGCTATTTATTTATTTATTTATATAGCTATGAGTAATTGTGCGGATTTAAATAGTGGAGGGAACGTGTGTGTATAGTATAGTATGGAAGAATGTTGTGGGTGTAGGATTGGAAGTGTGTAGGAGGGTGTGTGTGTGTGTGTGTGTGTGTGTGTGTGTGTGTTTGTATAATACGTTAATAGTTTATATAGAAGTTTATATGTTAACCACAAGTAGGTCTTCGGTTTCTTCGTATGTCATGTTTTTCAACCAGCTTATGATTTTATTTTTAACTTCAAGAGTATTGGATACATATATGGGGACAGATTTGTTGATTTTATTATACAACCGAGAACCTAATGATTGGTATTGTCTAAATGCCAGGTGAGTACTGACTCTTTGTGTTGGACAAACTGACGTACCTTTTCTCTTTGAAAGAATTGCCCTATCAAGCGGTAGAGAAGAATGCCTTCGGAGTACAGTACGCAAGATAAAGAGCTTTCTGACACTAAGAATGTCGGAGTCTTGGTATAATTGATGAGTAGGGTAACGTATTGGTTTTTTGTGGATGACTTTTAGTATAGCCCTCTGTGACCTCTCCAACTCTAACATAAATGTTTTTGCTGCGCCACCCCAGACAGGAAGGCAGTATGACAAAATAGATTGGCAGAGAGCGTGATATACCAATTTCAGAACACGAGGATCAGCAGAGTTCCTCAAGTTTTTGAAAATGTAAATGAGCCTTCTAACACGTTTTTTAGTTGCGTCTATGTGAGGTCGCCAGGTTAATTGGGCATCAATGTGCACGCCTAGGTATTTTGTTACAAGAACAGAGGATAAAGATGGACATACGCAATTAATAGGTCTGTTTATGCAAGAATGAATTTTTATTGGGGTAAATGTGCTAGGCGGCATGGATCTTGAGGAAGGGCAAAAAGGGATAACCAGGGTTTTATCGGTATTCAATGTTAGTAGATTTTCGCATAGCCAATCACTTATACATTCTAGGGCTGTTTCGGCATTGAGCTTTGCGCAGTTCCAATCCCTACCATAGACCACAATTGCTGTGTCGTCAGCATACGAGAATATTTCAGAGTAGGGTAGTGTAAGAGCACATAAGTCGTTAACATATATTTGAAACAACGTTGGACCACAAACACTGCCTTGGGGTATTCCGTACGTCACCGATTCATCGTCACTTACATGTGTGTCGATTTTCACTGATTGAGTGCGATTTTCCAGATAATCTTTGAAAATTTCGAGGGGCAGTCCTCTAATACCAATACGCTCCATTTTTTTTAGAAGAAGAGGGACGGAAACGGTGTCGAATGCTTTCGAGAGATCCAGGAAGATGCCGAAACATTTGTGCTTTTTGTCTATTTTATTTGTAATAGAGTCAGTTAGGGTTATAACAGCATCCTCCGTGGATATCCCGGAGCGGAAACCAAATTGGTTTTTTGCAATTAAATCATATTTATTGAGAAACTGTACAAGGCTATTATTAAGTAACTTTTCTAAGATTTTGGAGAGAGTAGACAAAACGGAAATTGGTCTATAATTGGTGAAGGCACTTTTGTCGCCACTCTTATAGATAGGGTGAATAATAGCCCTTTTGAAAGCGGTAGGAAAAATACCTCCAGTAATAGCAAGGTTGCATATGTGCGTTATAGGGGGGACAAGAGCCACTAGTGAACCTTTAATTATTTTTGCGGAAATACCATCCCATCCGTTCCCTGAATTACGTAAATTTTTAATGATTTTTTCAATGTCTTCATAATCAACTTCATGGATAACAAGAGAATTCAGAGGAGATCTAGGTGTTGAAGATGAACTCTTACCGTGATAAGTACGAGGAATTATTTGTGAGGCTAGTCGTTTACCGACAGTGGCAAAATGGGTGTTAAGCTGATTTAGACTGGATTTGATGTCGTGGGATTTTTTAATTAATTCCGTTGGAGTAGCAATTTTCTTTTCTGTGTATGATATCTTTTTTACCAGGTCCCATGTTGCCTTTGGATTATTTTTAGCTAAGGAAAATTCATATTTCTCATGCTCAGTTTTCAATTTGCGGAGTAGCCCACCAAGGTAATTACGATATCTCAGATAAGTCGTTTTGAGAATAATGTTTGTAGGCGCGAGTCTTAACTTATAATGCATGTCATCTCTATTTCGGATGCAACGTAGTAAGCCGGGCGTAATCCACGGTTTTATGTTTCTAAGCTTTTTTGGGATTTTAACAGTTGTCGTATGGCTTTTAATTATATCTGATAATGATGTATCGCGAAAACAAATATCCTTCAGGTTCACGGTGTGTCCGTGAGCGCTGTTTCGTACACGGAGGAGCACGGATTTTTTTGGCTTCACCATGATTGTTCGCAGCACTTCGTCTTTATTTTTTACTATGTCTGTGGATAAAACTAAATAAAAAATGCCCCTCTATTCACAATTAAGTTTAAGGCGTTGTTCTAATTCATTGGTTCCCAAAATTATTTTGTCTACTCGAAAGTCAAGAGTTCAGTCGGTGTGAGTCCTCCTAGCTAGATGAAATTACAAATCGCCCCCCAAGCCTTTACATACAAATACAAATACAAATATTTTTATTTGTTAAACTTGGACTAGATTACATGGAAGGATTTTAGCACAGGCTTACAATTTAAGTACTTATTTAATCTAGTTAAAGGGCAGAGTACTGTTCTCCTAGATAGGCAACAAAGTAACCTGTGTTTAGGAGAGACAGTTCCGATCCCCTATCGATATGGAAGGATTATAGCACATGTTATACATTCCGAGTTTAAGACATAACGCCCCCATTTTTTTTCTGGGTCTCTATTACCTCTTACCCTTTAGGCCGCAGCGCCTAAAAGGGGGCGTTATCGTCCACTTTGGGAATGGCTGTTCTAATTCCTAATAAAACGCGATTACGCGACCATCGCAGTTCGCGCGAATATTGTTCGTGGAAAAAACAGCTAAGCCTGGAAGCCGATCCCAACATAGTTGGGAAAAGGCTCGGCGGAGGATGAGGTAGTATTTAAATTTTCTTAATTTAAATTGGATATCTCAGTAGAATAGCTCTTCAGCCAGCCAGTAGGTACGTCCAGCACTTTTTTTTTTTACAAAATTCGTGCTAGTTCCAAATTCAATTTTTTTTATTCACTTGTGAGTAAAAAAGAGTTTTATTCACTGTTATCGATGAATCAAATTTTAATGCCCTTTTTTGAGTAGCAATGGTAAAAAAGTAACTAGGGTAACTAGGATGGTTTGGTCAAAAAAAGACAAATGGCATAAATTTCTTAGTCACATAATATATTATTAAACATTACAAACCCGATTACGCAAATGTACAATTATTTAATGTATAAACGTGCAACTACAATAATGAAAGATGCTTTAACGATTGCATTTATATAAAGGCAATAGCACACTCACTTGTAACTAAACCTTTTTTTTTTTCGAAGAGAATGACTGCAAACTGACACAAAAAGAATGTTGTGTGCCTTTAGTTACAGTCACATTTTGGCATTTAGCTTGAATAAATTTAAATCGTTAGTTTGTCAGTTTTTGTATAAAACAGTGTAGTATTAAGTAGTCTTATTTTTTAATTCGTATAAATAATCTTATTGGTTGTTACAGTATTATATTTGATCGAGAATTGACAATTGAAAGACAATTGAAGAGTTTCAAAAAAAAAGTTTTTAATTCAGTTTTTATCGAACTGTGTTTTCTTTTTTCAGAAACATTAAAAACAAACGACGATGTTTAGTATTTTTTGTTCTACTGTTTTTTTTTTTTACTTGACGTATTTTTTTTTTTAAATCTCTTCAATGGTTTCTTTGCTACTAAACAGGTTGATAGACTACCTACTAATAATTATCAGTTATTATCAATAAAAGCTATCTGCGTAAAACAATAGCAGTTTTTGTCAATAAGAGCTTGAAAAGCAAAGTTTGAGTTTAAAACAAAAATTCAAATTGCTATCTGTATCTATAGAATGTAATTTTTTACCAGTCTTGGGGTAACCATATTAGATTTATTTCGCTTTATGAGTATCA
Organism: Asteroscopus sphinx; assembly: GCA_949699075.1. Taxonomy (NCBI): domain Eukaryota; kingdom Metazoa; phylum Arthropoda; class Insecta; order Lepidoptera; family Noctuidae; genus Asteroscopus; species Asteroscopus sphinx. The sequence goes on from OX453006.1 coordinate 4,367,702, forward strand.
ATACGTTTCCTAAATTATAATAAATTTCGAGTATCAACAAGAACAAGAAATTTTTAACTAAACTGCAATGATTTAGTCAATAATGGAAGAAACATTCTGATACATTGGAAGACACTTTATATATTTATCACAATATATTATTATTACAGTAATTCAATTGACAGAAGTTATGGTATTCTTAAAAAAGTCAGTGGAATCACACATATACGAAGATCAACAATTTTATATTATGTGATTATACTACATTTCTATGCTTGTATCAACTTCTAAAGCTGTTTCTTTTCCAATTCTTCAATAAGCCAAAGAAAGTGTTTTCTTTCTTTAAAAAATTATTATAACAGACTCGAAAGTGAATTATAGCAGTTATGTTAATTAAAAAATTTGACCTGTGCTTTTCACTTCCGAGTAAAATTTGACTTAAAATAAGTGCTTTATTATAATAGACTCGGAAGTGAAAAGCACTTATTTTAAGTCAAATCTTACTCGGAGGTGAAAAGCACAAGTCAAATCTCTTAATTGACATAAGTGCTATTCACTTTAGATTCTAGAATATATTTGCTTGACATCATAACATAAAAAATGATGCCCAAACTTTATACTACTTTATGATTTCGAGGTTATTTATGGAAAAGACGTAACAAAGCACGTTAATTTGAGTTTCATGGCAATATACTCAGCGTATCACCTAAACTAAACAATAATGTCTTAAATATATGATATAACAATCTATAGTATATACACCGTAACATTCTTATTCATAATTCAAGAAATAACATAATTTATCAATTTTATCACTCATTTTAAAATCCAACGAGTTATAAGTACTGATAACATCATCAGCATTGGATAACATCAAGATGTTAGATGATGTGAAACAACACAACATAATATAACATCACGCCTGTATTTCCCCAAAAGGGTAGGCAGAGGTGTAATAGTACACCCACATTTCGCCAGTTATGTTATAGTCCCATGTAATAGGGGACGAGCCTATTGCCACTAACCGGGCACAAATCCAGACTCCGGGCTGCTACTGAGAATTTCCTAAGTTGTTGTTGTTGTTGTTTTCCTATGATGTGAAAGTACTTACTAATCCAGTAACAGTTTAACATGGTAAATTAAAAGTAGAATTTGTTCGGTATGTGTTACATAGATTTCTTATAGAATAATCAATATTCAAAATTAGCTTAAACTAAAATTGGTATTGGTTCTTAAACAGTAAATATATTTACATATTATGATCACATTGTTTAATCAACCTTTTTGCCATTGGGAGTGCCATTGGGTATGCCATTGGGTGTGCCATTAGGTGTGCCATTTGCAATACCGTTAGTGACTTTGCCATTCGCGTGACCGTTACTCGTTATTTCTTTAGCGTCCATTTTCTTGTTACCAGCTCCTTTCTTGATAGGCTCGCCATAAGCCTTGTAATAGAAGTCGTAGAAGAGGTAGTAGAAGAAGATGGAATTAGGGAGTGTGAAGACGACGGACCAACGAGGATAGCCGCAGTCGTAGAAGAGGAGCTGGGCAGAGTGCAGGAAGGCGATGCAGAACTGCAGCTGAAATAAGCAAACAACACGAAGTTGAAATTATATCTGCAACAATTACAATGAATTTGACACTGAACCATTCTGCACTAACATTGTCTGGAAAAATGCCTAAACATTCTACATATGATATAGTTTCAATGTTTTATAAAAGCAGCAACAACACGCCACAGGCATAGTAAAAAATATAGACTAAGAGCTGCGAACAAAAACCGAGTGAAGCCGTGGCTCCTTCATGTACAACCAGTGCTCATGTACACACCATGCACCGGAAGGATATTTGTATTCGCGTTGCTTACTGGAAGATGCCACGACATGTGAACTGAGAGGGGTGAGCACGGTTTAAGGTTATTCGCAGCACTTAGTCTATATTTTTTACTATGTCTGTGTAACACGCTGAAAATTTAGTCGTTTTGAAAACGGGGGCTCATTGTACTCATCATTAAGAACAACTATTACTGGGACAAAACCTGAAATCGCGAAGAAAAAAATCAGCTGATCCCTACATTTTGTCGATTTATGTGAACACAAATGTAGGGATAAACTGTTATTTTTTTTCGCGATTTCAGGTTTGATCCATAGTAATAGTTGTTTGTAATTATGAGTACAATGACCCCTCTTCGTTTTTGAGACAACAAAATTTTCAGCGAGTGTAACAGGAGGCAATTAATTTTTTATTGTTTATTTAGATTTTATAAAGATACTAGCTGACGCCCGCTGTAGTAATGTGGTAATCTAGAACATGGTCTATCTGTGTGCCAACTTGCATATAAACTCGTTCAGCTGTTTCAGCGAAAGTGCAGGATAAACAAACATTCATACTTTTGCATTTATAATATTAGTAGGATACTATTAGTGTTATGGATGACTTTCCATCTTTATATCTCAGTTTGGCGAACCGACTCGCAACAACATTAAAGCAACAACGTAGGTAGTATTGTAGTTGTTTGGAACATTCATGAACATCGGCGGCGGCAGGGGGCAGTGCGGGATGCGGGGAACGAGGCGTGCGCGCCGGCTGACCACGACCAGTGTTGCCAACTTAGTGGTTTTACCACTAGAACCTGGTGGTTTGGGTCCCCCTGTTGGTGAGCAAATTTTGTGTCTGGTGGCTAGTGGTTTTTTTTAGTGGGCTCAAAACATTGCACTCGGTAAATTACTAAAACCAAATATACTGAAATAAAAATATATAAAAATAATAATATTGCACTTGGTAGGTATGTTTATTTTATTTTATTTTTTATTCTTAGGACAACAAACAATTGTCGTTGTTACTGGAATAATATCGAAATACGTTATTTTAGAAGGAACGAAGCTCGCAATTTATGTGAGGTTAGTCTGGAAAAGGCAGTCTGGTCCTTATAAAATATTTTTTTCTTTTTTCATAAAAAATCTTGCTGTCAGCTTTATTAAATTATTAATTTATTTATGGGACAAAATTTCGCTATATTTTACATTAAATTGTATGTTTTTCATACAAACTTGAAAAAAAAACACACATAAACTTAAAAATCAACTTACCATTTGCAATGTGGTGATGTATTTCTTCCAAAACAGGTACCTTTGGTATTTAGGACCCATGGCTGAGAACATATAATACGTGTACATGATAATATGTACAAAGGAGTTAATTACTCCTATGAGAGTCCCATGCCCTCCTGGATAATACTTCGTAGCTCCCCATGATATCATTGGCATCACTGTGTGATGGTACAAATGGAGGAAGGTGATCTGCCTCTCCTTTTTCCTGATGACGAAGAAAACCGTGTCGAGCAGTTCGGACATTTTTGCCAGGAAGTATATGTAGACGCCTGTCGCCACCTGGAAATTGGATAAAATATTGGTTAATAACCAAAGTAACACAAAACCATTTTAAGGTAAAACTATAAGCCAATATACATCTCCAAGCCTTACAAAAGATGTATAATGGCTACGCAAAGTATTAAAGTTGCATAAACAAATTTAAGTATTTATTTATTTATAAAAGTACAGCCACATCACATACATTAAAATAATCACTATCATCATCATCATCATCATTTCAGCCGAAAGACGTCCACTGCTGAACATAGGCCAATAATCACTATACTCTTAACTAATCTGTAACTGGTCTGATGTACATGACACTTATAATTATTTGGCTATAAGTATTGAGAAAATCTATAGTACAGATTTAAGACTTTGTGAATGCCATTAAGGGGAATGTAGCAGTCAAGTGCCGCCACTTGGCTGCTACATTCCCCTTAAGACGATCGATCCAGACTAAACTGAACTTTAATTCTACTAGCATACATGTTGTTCTACTGTGAAAATTTCCATCGTGAACAATATAGCTTATAATTACGCATGCATCTTGATAATTATAAACACGGTGTAATAGTAGATAATAGCTATAATATTATATTATCTGTGATAATAGGAAGGAACGGTCACTGAGTAGGTAACACGACAACATTATGACGTAATGATTATTGCTGACTTCGTATTTTTCCGCATAACTTCGGCTATCTAGATTGTGTAATAGTGAATGCTTATTGCTGTTAAAATTGTGCACCTACTTATATCGATAGATTTGGCTCTTACGTCGAGTACTATAAAGGTGATTTCAAACCGGCGAGGCGAGGATTAGATGGGATGGGCGTGAATTGATATCTCGCTGACCCTTTCACGCCGAAAGATGTACATCGCAAGCACGCGCCGTCTTGCGCCGACCAGGGGGTTTACTCCCGTTCGACGATATTCGATAAATCGTACGATTCATCGCACAATTTGCTACTCCGGTCAACCATCGTTCCCTTATCGCATGCGATGATCGTGTTTTGACGTTTGTGTTTCTCATCTCCGGTAAATTGTATACGACTATGAACCGTAGTCTATCTTAATTGTGCCTTTTTTATGTGCCTATCTTTATTATGTAAGTATCAGTCGGAACGAAAGTTCGTACTTCGTTTGTCGTTCGTAAAACGCGAGTAGACCTACAGGCGCCGCCGGCACGCGCCTGTTCACGATGTTCAGTTTTGCAATGTAATAAATACTCTATTCATGCAGCAATAAAGTTTGCCAACAAATATTTCAATTCTCGCCTCGCACATCCTCGCCTATCCAGACCTTTCACACCAAAGAAGGGCGCGACGTGAATTGAAATTTTGGTATACAAATGTCAATTCTCGCTCGGCCATCCACGCCACGCTTCGCCGGTGTGAAAACACCTTCAAACTATGCGAAAATTGAACACGTAGGTAGACAACCTACTTCTAGTTTTTTTGCTTTAGAAAAATTGCCACTCATTCTGTTTTTGCTCGTTATTTAAGACAGCAATATTTTCGGTAAAATGTAGCGGTGGCGTAAAAGAATTGGCACTGTTATGTAACAAACAGTTAATATTTAAATAATACATGTAAAGAAGATACAATAGGCAAAAAAAAATACAATAGGTAGGTTGTTATAGTTAATTATTTTCTTGAATTCATATATTTATATACACTTGACCTCAATTGTAGGTAATTAAATTATTCATCATACTGATTGTTTTTATATTTGAACGAATCATTTTGTATGCTTCATAGTTACTTTATTATTCATCAGCTATCAGCTATAAAATCCTATTATTATAAATCTCTTTAATCCTATTCTTATTATAATCCTATCCTAATCCTCCGTACCTACTATTATCAAACTTTAAATGTCTGTTTGTTTATTCGAGCACAACGCAAAAACTACAGGATCGATTTGGATGAATATGACACACGGATAGACCATGCCTTGGATTAATAATTTTTCAACACTTGCCCGTAAAGTGGCCTTATTGCATCGCTTTTAGGTTCATAATATAGCTTATAACGCACGCGTGCTTTTTACATTATATTATTGCACTAGTGCTTTTTACATTACATTTTATTTTTAAATCGCAGCAAAGAGTTTTTATGTCTATACAATTTTTTTTTTGGGATCATTTCAACTGTTTTATCAATTAAAATATGATAAATAAACATTTAATTTCATCAAATTAAATGAAGGTGAAGGTCGCGGGATGCGGAAGGCACAGGACCGGTCGTTGTGGCGATGCTTGGGGGAGGCCTATGTCCAGCAGTGGACGTCTTTCGGCTGAAATGATGATTTATTTTTGTCAACAAATTAACATTAATTTGTGTTATAAATAAAAAAATCAATGTATTATATTTTTAATTTTTGTTTGGCGGTTTCCTTCGACCACCTGCGCGCGCATAACTGTATGTCACCGTGCGACTACAGTAATCCGCGCGCCATTTTTCACAAATTCAATATTTGTCTAAAATGTGTGTATGATTTTTTCCTCGCAAGTGTGTTGAAAAACGTCGTATGACACGCGTGAGCATTGACTATTATACTCTCGGCTCCATTACGCCCTCGCCTTCGGCTCGGGCTGCAATCCAGCCTCGAGTATAATAGTCAACTTAGCTCACTTGTATCATAATGTACTATTTTCATATCACAAGAGCGATGCCGCGGGCTTGAGGTTGTTATAATAATATTGGCATCACATGCTTTGTAGATTTGAGGGGAAACACCCGCTCCGAAGGTTATGTAATAAGTAACAGCCATAAGAAACTTCAAATAACTTTTCTTTTGTTAGCCTTTACTATGCCATTGTAGGGCAAAGGCCTCCCTCCATTCCTTCCATCTATCGCGGTACTGTGCCGCCTCGTCCTGTGTCTCGTCTCTCCATCTCCTGCGTGGTCTGCCGCAACCACGTCTTGCTGTCTCAGGGCTCCAGTCCTGTGTTATACGAGCCCACAGCTCATTTGGCATGCGGCAGACGTGTCCTGCCCAGTCCCACTTCAGTTGGGTAACATTCTGATCCACTTCAGCAATTTGTGTTCAAAGAAATAAAAAAATGTTGTTGTTGTTGTTGTTGTTGTTGTTGTTTTTGTTGTTGTTCTATGTCAATCCAATTAAATAAAAAGCTAAACAAATGGGTCATAAACTTGACCTTAGAGAGTTTAATGATGTCCAATTGTAGGGCCAATTACAAATCAATTAATTAATCGAATGATTCGATTTTATTAATTAAATGAGTCCCAAAAAGAGCATATATTACTAATATATGCTCTTTTTGGGACCTTTTCGAACTTTATAAGTTGTTTTTCTTGTAGCAAGCTACCGAGTGAATTTCCAAAAACAATTTGGAAATGATAATCAAACGAATACTGTTGGAACAAGTTGAAACCTTAAAAATACGGAGAATGTGTTACTAATTCCATTTAGTGAGTGATTATGTGATAGTTTTACTAAAATTTGGTTTGTTTATCTTTCTACTTAATTGGATTGACATAGACTATAATTATATATAACTCATACACTTTACTATTCACTGTATTTTTCTGGCTTGTAATATGTCTGAATACGGTTAACATTGCGACAAAAAACTAGGGGCCTAGTACAAGTTTGAGACATACAAATACTATCATAGCTTTCAGCAACTTTCATTCCCAAATCAATAGCGCCTCTGGTATATAGGGGGAGATTTATGAATAAAAGTCGACGAAAACTGTAAAAGTATTTGTGTGTAAGTGTCAAACTCGTACTAGGCCCCCTGAACGTTTCACGGAAAAATAAAACCTTACTTCGCCTTAAGCAGATAAAATACTGTGATGTAAACAAAACCTAAAACCAAAAAAAAAACTTAAAACCAAATAAATAAAACCTTTTAGAGGAATTAAAACCTAATAATGACTTATAATTTTATAGCATTAAGAAAACGAAAAACTCATGCTGTATTTTTTGTAAGCAATTTGCTATTGAGAAGTAAATTAATTATATTATTTGAGAATTTTTGTATAGGGCGAGCGAGCGCGATGCGTCGTGTTCACCCCCACCCACATCTTGTTGTAATGAATGTCGACGGAGAAGCGGTGTACAGAAAAACCTAAACTGTTTTATGTTCTACACTGTATCTGCCAAATGTATGTATTTTTTTTTGTGAAAATAAATAAATAAATAAATGTAACCTCACACTATTTTATATTAACACCTCATATACTACAGGTTAATCAAGCATTACTTAAAATCAGCAGTCAGCCCTGCTACCAACCTGCTGACTGGCTGATCTTTTTCCCACGGCATGAGTTATTATCATTATGTAGCTCATGTCAACACGATAGAAAACAAAAAAAAAACCAAATTAATTTTGAACGTCATTGACACGCACCAGATTTTGTAAGTTTATTTTCGGTCTTAAATTTGAAAAGGGACAAAAGATGTCACGACACAAAAAAAATATCTATAGAGATGATACTTACTCTCATAGCATCCGGTGAGTTTGAGAAGTCAACCGCTTGACATTTCCAACTGTAAGTCCTCAACCAGCCTGCTTCGAGGCCCTGGAATCATGGGTAAAAAACGTGTTAATCACGTAATAACTTCTTAGGTTTTCGCGATCACTACACATTATAATAAAACAAAGTTTAACCGGATTAAATCGCGTATATTATTTAAATTAGTTTCCCTGACGTTTCGAAAGCTTTGCAGCATTTCGTGCAAAAATGCAAAAACAAAAAAAAACAAAAAAATATTAAATTGTCAATGCTGCAAAGCTTTCGAAACGTCAGGGAAACCAATTTAAATAATATACGCGATTTGATCCAGCTAAACTTTGTTTTATTATAATGTGTTAATCACGTGTTGTTGGAGTATTTAGCAAAAAACCGGCCAAGTGCGAGTCGGACTCGCGCAGTAAGGGCCACCCATCGACCTGATACCCCACAGAAACTGATTTAATTTACGAGAGTTCATCAAAAGACATCAACGAACACACGCGAAATGTGAATTTTTACATCTCTTTCTTAAGTAGGTACCAACACGCATGTCTACGATTGCCCTGTTTTTAGTATTTGTTGCTAAACCACATAGTAAGAACTATAATTAAACCAAGTTTGCCGCTGGTATGTACCTATTACCGTTTTGAAGATAGAGCAGGAACAAAAACGTAGAAAAAAATGCATGATTTTCGAGGTTTCATGTAAAAAAAAAAAGTATTTGTCGTAAAAGACACCATAGTACTGTGAAAATTTCAACTAGATATCTATTACCGTTACAAAGATAAAGCCCTGTGACAGAGAGATGGACGGACGGACGGACAGACAGCGTAGCGAGAGTAATAGGGTCCCGTTAGCACCCTTTGGGTACGGAACCCTATAAATCAGTGGCAGCGTAGCATGGGTTGGCACCCAGGGCGGTTTTCTATTGAGAACCCCCCAAAATAAAACAAAAAGAACTAAACGTGTATACAAGACTTTATTTTGCTAAAATATTCAATGACATTTTCAAGGTTAGTCGCACCTGGCTCATTGCGGATTTTACTTAAGTATGATTTCATTAAAATTAATTTTAAAAAGCTTTTTTCACATGAAGCCACCGAAACGACAAATCTTTGACACATCACTAGACCAACTATTAAGTAATCTGGGACTAGATTCGGAACAGACTCAGAATGTATCATTTCCGCCAAAAGACGTCCACTGCTGGACATAGGCCTCCCCCAATGGGGGGGATATGCCATAATCGCCACGCTTGGCAGGCCGGTTAGCGATCGCAGTTGGTTGTTTAAATACTCAGAGAACGCTGCTGCCCATCCTCTGGTGAATCCCTTTAATCGCCTTTTACGACACCCATGAGAAGATATAGTTATAACTAAAACCGGGACCGCTAGTTTTAAATAAAATAAAACACAAATATACCAACCTCATGGAACAACCAGCAGCTAACGACGACTTGAATAAAATTATAAACGATTAAAGTCTTCTGTAGTTGGTAGGGCTTCTTGTCTGCCATGTGCCTCGGCCCCCATTTCAGCGAGAAGTACAGGTACAGGCCGAGGACAGTGAGACCTGGGACTGGATCGCTTATCATGAACCAGTTTGTTGTTCTGGGATCTGGAATTTAGAGAAAAATAACTATTACTGATTGTTTCCTTTTTTATTCGGAAGAATTGTTCGGCTTTTTAACAGCCGCTGACTTTGTTTATTATTAGACTCATAATTAGTTATTTACATTAGTTTAGCTTGGATAATTGTTATTAAGACTATTAGCTTCATTTTATTTTTCGCTTTCAGTTTCTGTTTTCGTCGGTAAAATTTTTTTTTTTTTTTTTTTGTGGCTTAAATCTAACTCCAGGTCTCCATTATGTGCCTAGAACTACATTTAGTCATTTATGTGTGCCAAATTTCAACAGAATCGGTTAACAGGTAAGAATTCAGTGGGTGAACAAGCACTCATTCTCTGTTTTCCTACCCTTAGGGGTGGATTTTGTTTTTAAAATTTAAACGGGACCAACTTCGAAATATACTCTATCCATTAGAAAAAGAATCATCAAAATCGGACTACTCTGTAAAAAAATAAAAGAATTGACAACCTACTCCTTTTTTTCGTCGGATAAAAATAAAAGGGGTATTGCTATTTGATACGCTGCCCCTGATGTGTTGCTCTTCGGTCTAATGGTGGTGATGTTCTGTTGTGTCTTGTTTTTGATTGTGCTACTGTTGTCCGTAGTCGATCCTATTGTTTATTTTAAGTAATTTTAGATGTGTGTATAATATGGTGTGTGTGATATTTGTGTTTTGTTCCGTGTGGTGCCGGACGTAAAGAATTGCAGCACCCTATATCTTCTCATGGGTGTCGTAAAAGGCGACTAAGGGATTCACCAGAGGATGGGCAGCAGCTTTCTCTGAGTAGTTAACGAATCTACTTCGATCGCCAACCCGCCTGCCAATCGTGGCGATTATTGTATATCCCCCCAACATATGCTTGGGGGAGGCCCATGTCCAGCAGTGGACGTCTTTCGGCTGAAATGATTTGTCGGATGTGGCTTTGTGTTTGGTGTCGTATTCGTTCTTATTTTTTTTTTCACTTGGGCTCGCTGTTTTTTTATTTTATCGGTAACTGTCCTGCTTGTGACCTTCTTCCGCACAATGAACACAGGGGTGTTCTTTGTTCTGTCACTTGTTCTTGGTGTGCCCGAATTTCAGGCATTGCATGCAGTACCTATGTTTGCGCAAACATTTGTGCACTGTAATATGTCCTGCGCATCTGCGCGGGCCATTTGGCTAGTCTCCATTGAGATTGGCTGCCATGACAGGAATTTGGCCGGGAGGACATTATTATTATTTTAAAGTATTTACACAAAAATCTTAATATCAATATGCAGATAAAACACACCCATATTTATTATGTGAGCAATAGGATCCGTTGTGAAAGTACCTCTTCTAATATTTGCAAAATTAAGCGTGTGGTGTATATGATTTGCAATAAAATTTGCAAGTTAAATTATTTTAAAAGTCTATTAGATAATTTGTTTAGATGGCGACAACATTAGGCAACATTGAGAAAAAAAATATTTTTTGTTTAAGGCGCATCAACATGCGCATTTATTTATTTATTTATTATATTCTTTATTGTACATTACACCAAACGAAAACAAAGACAATAGTTTACAAAAAGATTAAGTAAGTACAATGGGCGGTCCTATCGCACAAGGCAATCTCTTCCAGACAACCTTTTACAGTTGTTTTTTTACTGTTGGGTTACCAGCCAAGTGGCACCCCTGTAACGTTGTAAACACGTTAATATTTTTTTAAAGCTAAAAGACTAGTTCTCCAATCCAACAACACACATCGATAATTATATACCAAAAGCATGACGTGCGCGAGCTCAGTTCCGGCCTCCGGTGACACCGCCAACAGTAAAAAAAATCATTACTCGCTGAATACATGAAAAGAAGAAAGAAAGAAACAAAAAATATAATATACACAGTTAATAGTTTTTGATAAAAATAAAGTACCTTTACTTCAATTGTTAAAAACGAATTTTCGATAAATGATGTATTCAGCGAGTTTTTTTTTTGCTAATGGGGCGCCACTTGGCTGCTACATGCGCCTTAAATGCATATTTATATTCTAGATTAATTTTAGCATTCAGTGAAATCTAGAACGTGTCTGCTGATTATCACTTTGCGTAACAATTGAATTAAATGATGTTACAACATAGTAAACATCGTTTCATTCCCGTAAACATCGGAGAATCTACACTCGAAGTTGTTGACGTTTATGTATACCTAGGACAAACTGTCCAGCTAGGTAAGTCCAACTTCGAGAAAGAGGTCAATCGTCGAATCCGACTCGGTTGGGCAGCGTTCGGGAAGCTACGCAATAGTTTCTCGTCCAAAATACCGCAGTGTCTCAAGACGAAAGTCTTTGACCAGTGTGTGTTGCCAGTAATTACTTACGGTACTGAAACGTGGTCGCTCACAATGGGCCTCATAAGAAGGCTCAAAGTCACTCAAAGGGCAATGGAGAGGGCTATGCTCGGAGTGTCCCTGCGTGATCGAACCAGAAATGAGGAGATTCGCAGGAGAACGAAAGTAACCGACATAGCCCGAAGAATTGCCAAACTTAAGTGGCAGTGGGCGGGGCACATTGCTCGCAGAACGGATGGCCAATGGGGCAGTAAAGTTCTGGAGTGGCGACCGCGTACTGGAAGGCGCAGCGTGGGAAGGCCCCCCACAAGGTGGACCGACGACCTGGTGAAGGTCGCAGGAATCCGCTGGATGTGGAAGGCACAGGACCGGTCGTTGTGGGGATGCTTGAGGGAGGCCTATGTCCAGCAGTGGACGTCTTTCGGCTGAAATGATGATGATGATGACAACATAGATTACTATGTTCAAGCAGTGGACGTATTTCGACTAAAATGATGACGATGATGATGACTCTATCTTATGCCAGACTTGGCCATAGTGTACCAGCTATATATCGCTGATAGGCTATTTGTGATTCTCGTTTCTTTGACCGCGTTAGACATAACTTAGTCTTAACAAATTAATTACACTTTGTAATGTAAACATAACAAAAAATATTGAAAGAAAAAAAATCTTAAGAAAAAATTCATCATCATTTCAGCCGAAAGACGTCCACTGTTAAACATAGGTCTCCCCCAAAAAGGGGAGATATGCCATAATCGCCACGCTTGGCAGGCGGGTTGGCGATCGCAGTTGGTTGGTTAAATACTCAGAGAACGCTGCTGCCCATCCTCTGGTAAATATTTCCCTTAGTCGCCTTTTATGACACCCATGAGAAGATATAGGGTGGTGCTATTCTTTACGTCCGGTACCACACGGAACTCTACGTCCGGCACCACACGGAACTTTTAAGAAAACATTATTAGACTAAATTATTAACATAATATATATTATTATATTTATTTTTTTCAAATCGTAAACATTACTCGTTAAGACGTGACCTTCAGTTTAAAATCATAAAAATCTGGTTTGTTGACGTAGGACGTAGGTAACCAGTATGTTGACTTCTTTTTTTAAAGATTTTGATTGATTAAATACACATGTTCAGAGACGTGCCAAAATCAGTATAGCTATGTGTCAGGTTCTCGAGGTCCAAACGAAAACCATTAATAAAGGGCACCAAGGGCTATCGAAAATACTATGCATGTTCCCCGAAAATCGCCAGTTTTCGAGAAAATCGCAATTTCCGTATTTGTCTCACAGTGCCTCGAAACATTTGTTTTGCGTTTTTCTCAAACGATTATCGCAGGACGTGCAATTTTTTCATGAATACTAACAACTGAAAGGCCTTTAAGAAATAAAATAAAGATTGAAACACTGAGACTTCTTTATTTTACTTTTAAAAAGCAAAAAACCTGAATTTTTTATTTGCGATCTTATCTTTGAGGAGACCTAACACAAAATATTCACTGATAAGAAAAAACTGGAACCCACGTTAAAAACTTCTCTCTTTATTGACTACTTGCATGCCTAATTTTATCCGGATAGGCAAAGAGCTTCATGTGAAAAATCTATCAAACTTGTTGTGAGCGGAGCATAGTTTTTATTTTATTATTTTTAACGCATTCACGCATGCGAATTTCAATCACAATTTTTCATTTCCCAATTTAAATATTTAGATTTCGCATCGCATGAGTAAATGCGGTAAAAATAATAAAATAATTAGTAAGGGTAGGCATAATCTATATGACTTTGAATTAACTGCAAAGTTAGTCGAGTCGGTTAAGAAACACCGTTTCTTGATAAGATATCGCTGACGTCACCCAAAGACGTATCCAAGTGGAGGTTAAATTCGATACCACGAGCAGTGTTCACGGTAGTTTAGTGGCTAAGCACTGGCGTACTGAGCCAGGAGTCGCAGGTTCGAATGGTGCAAGTGAGCTATTTTTTCTTTCCATAATTAAAATCGTGAGCATAGTTTTTTGGTTTCACTAGATTTTTCGCAGCACTTCGTCTATCTTTTTTACTATGTCTGTGATCACTGCATACTTCATACATCACTTTACTGCCTCGGTGGTAACGTATACAAATGCAGATCGTGAGGTCCTGGGTTCGATTCCCGGGTCAGACAAAAAGTGTTATTGTGATTTTTCTGTCAAGAAAATTTCTCATTAGCAGCTCCGAGTCAGAAAATAAGTAGGCGGTGCCACATCCCCGCAGCTCGGAGAGCTCATAAAGCCGTTGGTCCTGCGCCTGATCTCTCTCCGCTCGTGTCAGATTGCCGTCCCATCGGAATAAGAGACTGAGGGAATGGAGAACACGTAAAGCCTTTGGTCCTGCACCTGATCTCTCTCCGCTCGTGTCAGATTGCCGTCCCATCGGAATAAGAGAGTGAGGGAACAGAGAGCGCACCTGTGTTTGCGCACACATGCACTATAATATATCCCGCGCAGATGGTTAGTCTCCGTTGAGATTGGCCTCCGTGACCGAAATTCGGCCGAGAGGACATTATTATTATATCAATTTAGAATAACTATTTCACACTTACCAGCTAATTCAGTGAACAAGCGATGGTAGGTTCTGGAGAAGGAATTGTTGAATAGCGCCATCTTTTATGTGTTTCAGGTACTAGCTGTAGTATTTACGTCTACTCGGTTGTCATGAAAGGATACCCCGCATTTTTTTGTTGAATTACTGATCCGGTATATGTCTGGAACAAGAAGAATATTGATATAAGTAAAATAGTAAACACAGAAAATTTGGCAAAAACCCCAGGCCAAAAATAATAGAAAGCACTTCTAGTAGTCCGTGTGGTGCCGGACTTAAAGAATAGCACCACCCTTATCTCTTCTCATGGGTGTCGTAAAAGGCGACTAAGGGATTCACCAGAGGATGGGCAGCAGCGTTCTCTGAGTATTTAACCAACCAACTGCGATCGCCAACCCGCCTGCCAAGCGTGGCGATTATGGCATATCCCCCGTTAATTGGGGGAGGCCTATGTCCAGTAGTGGACGTCTTTCGGCTGAAATGATGATGAAAAAATGACTTCTAGTAGGCTCTAAACAACGTGTTATTGAAATAACTGAAAACCTCTTAAGGGGTCAATGTACTCATCAGTATGAACAACTTTAACTATGGGACCAGCCCCGAAAACGCGAAAAAATCATCAGCTGATCCCTACATTTTGTCGATTCATGTGAACAAAAATATAGGGGACAGGTGATGTTTTTTTCGCGATTTCAGTGTTGGTGCCATAGTAAAAGTTGTTCATACTGATGAGTACAATGACCCCTTAAGGGGAATATAATAGCCAAGTGGCGCCCGCATCAGTAAATAAATTATTACTCACTGAATACATAAATGATGTATTCAGCGAGTAATAATTTATTTACTGAAAAAAAAAAATGAAAAAAATGAAAAAAAAATGTGAAAATGAAAATGTGTTTTTGACGATTGAAAAATGCCTGGAAAATGGGATAAGGGCAGGAGAATAATGAGTGGCATCATAATAATATGAAATAGCACACAGACTCCCAATCTGAGACATGCTCATATTATTATGTCGGGTCAACCCACAGGAAAAATCTCACACCCAGTCTGACAACATTCACTGCTTTACATAAGCTTCTTAAGGGGAATTTAGCAGCCAAGTGGCGCCCCCATCGGTAAAAAAATTATTGCTTGCAGAAAACATAATTTATCGAAAAAGTTTTATTAACAATTGAAGTACCGTAAAATGCCCTAACTTTGCCCACAAGCCCTACTTTGCCTGAGGCATTAACTAAATTTTTACATGCACTGACACTTTATAACTGAACCAAATGTTAGCGTCGTCATATTTTTTAAAGCTCCCCAAGTACGAAAATCATAGCTATTATAGTTTACTCAAAAAATAAGTAGGCAAAGTAGGGCTTGTGGGCCAAGTTAGGGCAGTTTACGGTACAGGTACTGTAGTTTAATCAGAAACTATTAACTCTGTAAATTATACTTCGCTGTAGTTAGAAAAAGTGCGAAAAACGGCCACTTTTGGCACTTTTTCTATCTAAAACTACAGCGAAGAATAGTTTGTGATTAAACTACAGTACCTAATTTATCATACATCATTTATCGAAAACTAATTTTCGACAAATTATGTATTCAGCGAGTAATATTTTTTTTACTGATGGGGGCGCCACTTGGCTGCTACATTTCCCTTAATATGGTATAGGCGTTTGGCTCGTAAGTTTCGCCATTCTAGGTATACCAACAAACGTACCACGAAGAAAACGTACGCACTCCCAAAAAATAGGGACGTTCTATCAGCATTTTCAGACACTAAACTCAAATTTATTTGTTTCAGGCAAATTACAGTAACTAAAAAATGTCATAGCTACAGGCAACGACGTCTTTATATAGACACGCGATCTTCTATAAGCAGCATGTTCCAAATTCAGTCGACGCAACCGTTGACAAAATTTACGTGTGTTCGCGAGACAGCTGTCAAGTGAACTAATGACAGATGACAGTGTGGTTCCGGAACCACAACTTTGTGTGACCATGTTGTTCTTTTGAACAGCACATCTAGTACGTATTACATATATATTGATGGGTACAGGCTTGGTACAGGTTAGTTTTAAAATACTAATATAGCATAATACAATAATGGAAACAGGTTCAGGAAAGCATTACATGTAGGTAATTTTGACCAGTACTCCATGAAGGAGCAGTCAGTGACCATTCTCCCGGCAATGAGAAAGAAAGAAAGAAAGATAAATAATTTATTGCCACAGTAAGATATGCGATTGGTAAGAATATAAAAATTACTATAAATAGTAGATTGTATCATAAGGGAGCAAAATATATTTTTACGGCGAGGGCGCTTTTTTGAATCCAGAGCGAAATGAGGGATTCCAGAATAGAATCCCGAGCGTAGCGAGGGATTCTTTAGTAGAAACCTGAGCGTATTTATTTATTTATTTGAGGAAAGAGGTAGGGGTCTTGAACGCCCCTAAGCTACTGCGAGCTCATAAGATCTATTGTGACGCCTCTTGCAGCATTACAGCACTTCCCCAAGCTGCAAGTCAATTATGAAGTCGACTATAACCTTGGGGGAGGAGGATTTGATCTCAACCTGAACGTAGCGAGGGATTCAAAGTACGTCGGCTGAGCGAAAAATATATTTTGCGCCCAAGTGATACACTCTACTTTTCATCACCCTCTATGAGAAAATAAAAGGTGCTACATATTTTATTGTAATATTATTATTTAATAAAATATAGAGTAACAATTAAATATAAATTAAATAGTATCTAATAATAAAACAACTAAAAACTTATATTTACATTGAGACATTTTCGCAATTATGAGAATTCTTGGCGCCTCTTGCATTTTTCCATTCAATAAAATTACCATAGGCTTTCATATATTTCTCCCGCGATTTTGCAGGTTCTTGCGTCAGTTCTAATACTTTCAGGAGTTAATTCTATACTTTCACAGTCACTTGAAGAATTCATTTTTCAAAACAAAACCATGAATTTCTAACAATCCGTGAAAATTTACGAAAACGCGGGCTGTAGTTCGCGGGTTTTTAATTTGATTTCTTTTTTTTTATTCAGCCGGCGTGGCGGCGGGCGGCGGCGCGACTATGGGCCGTCGTACCAGCCAGTCTTTATTCAAACAATATTTGCGTTCGATTTCTTTGGCGCTGAACACTAAGATGTTCCAAATTCAAAAAGTGCGCGGCAAAGATAATTGCGGCGCACTTAGAAAGAAGATTAAAAACTCATTACTGCCCGCTAAAAGTTTCTTATAGAAAACAAAAACACCACCTTAGGGTGCACATAAAGGCGAACCAAGTCGTCCTTTTCGAATAGATGGAATGAAAAGTATCTTTCACTTCTCATGAGATGGAATCTGTTTAGGCTGGCCCAATCGGCGCATCAGGGACGCTATTTTTTGCGGTGTATTGCTCTACAACTATCCACTTGTGCGTCTGCAAACATAGGTACATGATGCGCAAAAAAATTGTTGCAACCCCATAACAACCTGTACGCATTATTGTATGATGCTACTAAGAAAACTAGTACTAGTACGGGTTCAGTAAATTAGTACGTGTTCGTCGAATACTTAACCTCCTCCTTTTTTGAAGTCGGTTAATAAACAACCAGAATAATGATAGATACAATCTAAAACATTCACTCACGTTGACTACTGATTCATGATTCATTCTTTAAAGTTAGACCGCTAGACGTAGTAATTTAAACAGTAACAAACTTACGTAACCTATAAGACAGAAAACACCATTAGCCTAGTAGGTATTATTATTACTTACCACACTAGTGGAATGACCTAAAAATTACCCCTAAAATGTTTCGGCCTCCAAATTAAACTTAATTATGAAAGGGCAATATACATAGTTGACACTAGACCTATTATTATTATTATACATGTTGAAATTTGAATCGCTTATTTCCCGAAAAGGGGTAATTGTACTTATCATTATGAACAACTTTTACTATGGCACCAACCCGTAAATCACGAAAAAAAAAATCAGGTGGTCCCTACATTTTATCGATTTGAGTTGAACACAAATGTGAACAACTGATTTTTTTTTCGCGAGATCAGGGTTGTAGTAAAAGTTGTTGTTCATAATGATGAGTACAATTACCCCTTTTCGGGAAATAAGCGATTCAAATTTCAGCATGTATATTATACAAGATGTTGATCTGTAATCGTGCCATATTTCTAGATCTGATGACCAATAATGTGCTTAGTCACCTAAAAATACTTTAAAAATTCTACGATTATTTAATACCTAAATTTTCACTTAGAAACATAGCGAGGGTTCGAGAATAAATCCCGAACGACTCGGAAAATAAGTCATCGGCGGCATTGTCAAAGGGTGGAAACCTGCAAATTGTTTTAGTACTGTCGCACGCATCGTTTTTGTGTCGCACGCGACACACGGGGAGAATTTGTTGTTTACAAATAGGTAAGTATTAAAAAAAAAAAAAATTTTTTTTTACTGATTCGTGTTCAGTGTCAGTGGTATAATCACCTCCTTAAATATGGCAAGAATACAGATCAACATGTTGTATAGTAAGATTCTAATATTCGCAAAATAAATAGACCACCTCTGACGCAAAAGCTTAGGTATCCACTTTCGCTTGCGCGATGCGATGACCTTTGACCTTTTAGTTTTCGCCCCAATCCTCTTACCGCCGTAAAATCTTTATTTGAGGTAGGACACCGTTTAAAAAAAACCTTTTCTGAAATAGACTATCGTTACATTCATTTCCGAGTACAATGGAGACTTCATTCAAATTGTTGTAATCGAGTAGGTATTTGAAAGTCAAAAGTTTAAAAGGTATAAGCCATGTCAATAGGGTTTAAAAATTATAGGAACCTTTTTCATGATCATATTTATGAATAATGTTCTAAAATATCTTTACAATGTAGGTACATAATCGTATGTTACATACAGACAGATTTTGCAGTTACATACAGATTTTCCAGAATATATCGAACTTGAACACACTGCGGACCAATAACCCAAATAATCGTACACTTGATCAAAAGGCTGCAACTATTAACCTACAATACATACTACGTTAACACATCTCCATTTTTCCATGAAGCACTACAGGAAGACATTGTAGGAAGCACTATTTGTCATTTACTTTCACATCATCATTAAAATTTTAATCCAAATTTGGTTTGTCAAATCGAATGACATGAAACGCGTGCGCTCACTTCGAAATCGTTAGCGCGACTGAGCTTTTTACCCCCTTCCATCCTCGGGTGGGAGTAGGAGGAGGGGTGAATTTAAGGGGTGGTAAGGAAAACAGCGTGTTTTCTTTATTGTGTGTAAGTTTTGTTAAAGCAGTTATGTAATTTCTATTATACTTTAATATTATTGTATTGTGACATTTTTTTCTTTGTGACCATGAAGGATGACAGTGAAAGAGAAAGTGGAACATAGTATTTTATATAATTTTGCAGAGATGTTGTTAGTAAGTTTAGAGTTATTAAGTTATTGTAATAATATGAGTAATAAAATTGTGTACAAACAATAAATAATAAAGTTACTAAAACTATTTTACTGTTTGCCATAGATGATGGAATATGACAGTAAATTAGTATAAACAAAGACTTTATCATGTACATAAAAAAAGATATTATTATAGTTTATTATTATTATTTATATCATCATTGTTAAGATATTATTAAATAATTAAATGGCAATATATTTAAGCAAAAATTAAAAAAATTGCTATGACAAAAATTGTCTTATAGTGTAACAGATTTTTTAGCAGATAAACTTTTGACATGATTTATAATTATTATATTTTTGGACACGAATTTACCTTTACTTAATATTGTTTATAAATCAATTTTGTAATTTAGAATTTTAATATCCCACCTGCTTACTAAATAAAGATGCTGTCAATGTCAAAGTTTTAGCAATGATATACCTATGCGGTCGACCGTACAAGCTCTGCTTAGTTTGGGACTATAGATGGTGTTGTGTAAAATGTCCCAATAATATTTATTTATTTATTTAATCCATATTATAGATAGATAAATAGAGTATACTTTATTGTTTGCACACCAAAAAAAAAAAAATTTGCACAGTAATTGGCGGTCTTATCGCATAAAGCAATTTCTTACAGACAACCATTGGTCTTGAAATGTACAAGAAAAACTGTAGAGAAAACATGTTCTTATTGTAAATATATTCTTATGTATATAACTAAAACAAAGACATAAAAGTTTATTAATATATACATGCTGAAATTTTGATGGCTTCTTTCCCGAAAAGGGGTCATTGTACTCATCATTATGAACAACTTTAATATGGGACCAACCCTGAAATCGCGAAAAAACAATCAGGTGGTCCCTACATTTTATTGATTTAAGTGAACACAAATGCAGGGATCAAAATATTTTTTTCGCGATTTCAGGGTTGGTTTCATAGTAAAAGTTGTTCATAATGATGAGTATAATGACGTCTTTTCGGGAAAGAAGCGATTAAAATTTCAGCATGTATATTATCCTAATTAGCATCAAATCGAGCCACCTTTATCTGAATAACTTGATAATTCTTCGTCAATAATAAATAAACAACATCATAGCTATTAATCTGAGATCCTAGTTATCAGACGATTGTTTCTTCCTCCCCGTTCAAACAAATGTTGTGTAAATGTAGTTCCCCCTGTGTACCGTGAGGGTAGGGTTGTAACAGCCTACCGTGCGCCTTTCATCCACCCTCTCTGCCTTTTTATCTGGATGTATGCTTTGAATATTTTTTTAATATTAATTTTAGTATATTTTTTTAATATTAAGTACAGTCAAGTGCATATTGGTTATGACAAAAGCAGGGCACCAACCCTGAAATCCGATTGTTACGTACATTTGTGTTCACATGAATCGACAAAATGTAGAGATAAGCTGATTTTTTCACGATTTCTGGTTTGCTCCCATAATAAAAGTTGTTCATACTGATGAGTACAATGACCCCTTTAGAGGTTTTCAGTTATTTCAATAACACGTATAATGTACTAACGTGACCCTGTGACGTCAAAAAGTGTCGGTCAAAATCTCTACACTTTTTTCATCTTAGCTTTCATTCGCCAATTGTTTGAAGTGTAACGTGCGATAAGAAACTTTGTTGCTGTTGCTAAATTCGATTGCAAATACATAAAATATGAACACGCAGGACTGAAAACGGATAAAATGCAACCTTTAAGTACCTACATCCTTTGATTGCCATATAATGAAGGAATTGTTGCGAAAACTTATAACATACATTGTAGGTACCTACGGTTAATTTCAATTGTATTATGATTTGTGAGTATGAAAAATAGTTACTTTAATACATAGTTACAATGCAGAATAAGGTTATTATATTCTTGCATTATCGTTATTGAAGCTAATCAAACTCTATTAAATCTTTTTTTTTTGTTTACAGGTGGAAATCCTGCATACCTTATGATACCTATCTATACTATAATAAAACTGTAAAGGTCGAATGCAGGTTGCAGGTTCCTAAAAATACAACTGGATTCTATTAGTATTATTGGAAATATAGAATAACATAACATAGCCCATGACTGTCCCGCTGCTGGGCATGGCCCTCTTCTTGGAATGAGAAGAGTTAAGGAACTGGATATTGTTAGTGTAATAGATTATCATAACATAATCAGCTCATTACCTACTGCCCCACTGCTGGGCACGGACCTCTTCTCGGAACGGGAAGAGTTAAGAAACTAGAAAATATAGAATAACATAACGTAGTCAACCCATTACTGTCCCACTACTGGGTATGGCCCTCTTCTCAAATTGAGAAGAGTTAATGAACTGGATATTATTAGTATTCTAGAATAACATAACATTACCAGCCCATTACAGTCCCACTGCTGGACACGGGCCTCTTCTCAGCATAAGAAGAGATGTGGTTAGTGTTATAGAATAACATAATCAGCCCAATTACTTCCCACTGCTGGGCACGAGCGTCTTCTGAGAATGAGGGAGTTTAGGGCTAATTCCATGAAATTCCATCACCTTAGCCAGTTGGTTGTAAAAACAAAATATAGTATGGTTGGTAAATAGTGTAATCGTCTGTGTAGGCGCTTATATGTATATATTTGAAGATATTGTGTTCATAATTATGACACGATGTTATTTTCCGACATCCACGCGGACGGAGTCGCGGGCACAGCTAGTGTGTAATATATTTTGTGATGTTTATTTATTTTTAGTTTATAAATATGCAGTAGTACACCACGATCGACATGACTGCGTGGTCGAATCAGAAATGAGGAGATTCGCATAACCAACATAGCCCGAAGAATTGCCAAACTTAAGTGGCAGTGGGCGGGGCACATTGCTCGCAGAACGGATGGCCGATGGGGCAGTAAAGTTCTGGAGTGGCGACCGCGTACTGGAAGGCGCAGCGTGGGAAGCCCCCCCACAAGGTAGACCGACGATCTGGTGAAGGTCGCGGGAATCCGCTGGATGCGGAAGGCGCAGGACCGGTCGTTGTGGCGATGCTTGGGGGAGGCCTAAGTCCTGCAGTGGATGTCTTACGGCTGAAATGATGATGATGACGATGACACCACGGACTGCCCCTTTATCTAATTTTACGTCTTCTTTGTCCATCCAAAGGTTGTCTGGAAGATATCGCTTTTAGCGATAAGACCGCCAGTGTACCCATAATTTATACGTTGTTCCTGTTTAGTGCTGTTTTCATGGTGTACAATAAAGCATATTCTATCTACCTATACCTTCCGTCCGAAGAAGGTGGAGGGGTATGTCAGACTCCTACCGACTAAAACCACATAGTGGCCAACCTCAGCATAAAATAGAGGAGCTCCGTGAACTCCAGTGGACCGCGCCAAGTGCGTCCAGTACTACGACTTTGGCACTTCCCAGGTATACAGCAATATATCTGTCTGTTGTTTGAACTTGGACAAAGATAATTTATTGGAAACAAATATGGTGTTATAAATACTGGGCCTCAATTCAATTCAATTCAATTCAAGCTATCAGCGATACCACAATTTGCAGATTTTGTCACAAAAAGGATGCAACACCTATTCACAACCTATGCAAATGTGATGTAATAATGCACCTAATTTGAAGTCAGCATCTTGAAAGCCATACATTTTTTTTTTTTTTAAATCAAATTGTAGATTAATTATCATTATCAATGGTTTTAAGGTTAGATGTAATAATTTACATTGCCAAATTTTTATAATTGTGATTTTTATTATGTTATACAATCTGCTTGATGAATGAAAAATGTACTTATCTATAAAAGGTGATGTATAATTTTAACTAATTATGAATAAAAATTGTATCTGTTTTATCTGTTTATCTGTTCTCCGTATATTATTTGATAATACTGAAACCAATCGTTACAACAAAAACAAACCATTGCGTCACACTACAAATATATAATTTTCGCAACGGAACAAGTCATTCATACTAGACATCGTAAAATGTCTTACAAGTAGGTACTGACCAACAAAACTTGGCACCCCCCTTCCCCTTTACACCGCACTGACGCAGATCATATCAGGGTATTACATCCATTTGCACGGCTCTTTCAAACTGGATATAACTTTACAAACAGCGTTGACACGTGCGATTGCAAAAGATCTTAATTAGGTGAACATAGAGGTAAAAATTCAATGAGATGGCCACAGTAGTGCTGTCCAGACTGTGTCGCAAGTGTTTCGGTCCGCTGGCTGTCCTACATACTTCGGTCCAAAGATTGCCGTTCGGAAATCCCTTGCTCTCACTCTTCAAGTAAAAAGTCTGTTTTATGTGTTTTTAATGTGATTTTGATACCACGATCGATGTGATAGAGTAGGAAACAATAATAGATTTGTTATATGGCGGCGCTAAGTGCTGAATGTCCATAAATGACAATTTTTTTGGTTAAAATCAATCTTCAATCTATGAAAAAATTAATGCTTACCTTATACATACACATACATATATAATAAGCTAGCCAGCTCATGTGACATAAAACAATGCTCAACAAATGAGGCCAAAATAAAGATTTCCAAATGGTTTTCTTCTTTATTATCGTATGACTGCACCGAAAATATCCTAGCTCATTTGTCATGATAAAATCCTTTTTTTTTCTCCCACTTGCTCGGAAATTGGTTCATTATTCAAAAAAAAGAATACAACAATCGGCTCTTTTCCATACGCAACGAAATAACAGGCCGGTAATATCAATGTATGTAATACATACATATATAATGTTCTTGGTAATATCCAACAGGACAATAATAGAAATTGCTGGACACTTTTTATTTTTTAAATTATGCTACCGAGGTTTTTAAGTACACACTTACATAAATTAGGTGTTTTTAGGTACAAAATATTTATCATTATACAGGCTGAATGCGCATTTCTCTTTTTTCAAAACTTTGAAAATAGAACAAGAACCGCGCGCGGGCGAATTGGCGTGAATGAAAATGAGATACTGTTGAATTAATATGTGTTGTGTTTCCTCGAAAATGAGAGAAAGTCTCAAGTCTCGGCCGAAATAGCAATTATCGGCCTCGTTTAGTTAAAAAGGACTCGGCTTGTGCCTCGTCCTTTCAAAATCACTTGGGAAGTATAATTATATATCAATATTACTCGGCCGTAAATTACTTCATTTCAGGCCTCGACAGTAATGTACTATTAATGGACACAATAAAATCATATATATAAAACCACAGGTTTGTTATTCATATTATTATACTATATAATTTATTATTGGACAACTACACTCAAACACATTACACACATTCATGTACACTACATATATACACTACACGCACAATACACATACATAATAAATTTAAGTCATGAATTTTGTTATTGTTAGCATGAATAAATTATTTTTAATAGTAATCTTCATGTCTCTAAATGTTATTATGTTTGTAAATTATGTCGACCAAGTAAAAAATGAAACTAAAAACAGCTAAACTTGTGTATCTGGCACCCACAGGTCAGGCTTGCCTAGTGTGGGGCCACTGGATAATTTCTTACTTTGTCTTCTTCTTCTTCGTGTCGACATAAGCTATATAATAATAATAGCTCATGTCGTGGGGAAAAGATTAGCCAGTCAGCAGGTTGATAGCGGGGCTGACTGCCCAGAGTGCGCCGGACGATCAATTAAATATCGTCCACTCGTGGAGGCTCTTTTAATGCACCCCACCTCTTACTTTGTAATGTTGTTTCTTGGCAAATCAATGAATTATATATATATAATATAGTTACAATTTTCTACTAATATTATGCAGGAATTTTGGGACTCTAAGTAATTTAAAAACAGGGCATGATGACGATGAAGCAGGAATTTTGGGAAATGCAATAAAAACTCATATTGTCTCTTATCTATTTCTAAAGTGTACTGAACCGATTGGTAAATTTAACTTTTTTGCGCTGAGCTAATCAACCGTAAGCTTTGTGTTATAATTTTGATGAATGATTTTGCACTTACTACTTACTCCTCTGGCTCAGCGACCCAAAGTGAGTCATGGCCTCCGAAACGAGAACTCTCCACTTTCCTCGAAAAGAAAGAAAATTTTGCACAAGAAAGATAATTTAGCATGGCTGAAAGATTAACGGAAATATCAGCACCTCCTACTCGCGTAGATAAAGAATATGATTGAAAATGGCAGCACTTCTATTATTCTATGTGTCTCTCACTCACATTATACTGCATATGTGAGCGAGAGGCAAACACAAATGCCGCCATTTTTTATCCCATTCTTTTTAATATTTATTTTAGAAAAAGAAGACTGCCAAATGTGTCATTTGACATATTAATCTGACATCACTCTGTTATTTTCCTGCATATATATTGGAGCATTAGCAAAAACATAGGTAACGACCACAAATGCCCTTTCTCCTCAGAGGTCATATACACCAGTGTTGTATCTTTAGCATCCCGGACGTATTAATTATGTAAGACAACATAACATAACATCACGCCTGTATTTACCCGAAGGGGTAGGCAGAGGTGTAATAGTACACCCACATTTCGCCAGTTATGTTATAGTCCCATGTAATAGGGGGCGAGCCTATTGCCATTAACCGGGCACAAATCCAGACTCCGGGCTGCTACTGAGAATTTCCTAATGAAAAAACCCAATAACACTTTGCCCGACCCGGGAATCGAACCCAGGACCCCACGCTCAGCAGTCGCGCTTGCAACCACTAGACCAACGAGGCAGTCAAAAAAAATATTTATTTATATTTTTTTTATTTTCATTTTTTATTTTATCTTTTATATGTATGTTTTTTTTTGTTTAATACAGTTGTCATCCTCCGTGAAATATAATTTTACTGGAATTTCAACCACTAGACCAACGAGGCAGTTATTATGTAAGAAGCGGTTCCTTATTCAGCATAGATTTGTACTGTAATGTGAGCAATATGTATGTAGTGTTAAATCTTCTTTTTGATATGAATTTCATCTAGTTTTATATTGTTTTCATCTTAAGAGCAATAATAATCACTGCCCAAGTTAAGGGAAAAGTATTTTGAAGTTTTTTCGTATATCAAAGCTTCATGAGACATCAAGATTTATATTCTATCTTAGGGCATTGTCGGCGCGTCGCCGCTACAGGCGACACAGGAGGCGGTGCGGGGGCCGGGGGCCGGGGGCCTAACACGACCGGCCGCTTGCGCGCCCCTCCATCTTACACTCAGCTGATCGACGCGCTGGACTGCGGGCATTCCCTTTGTTTTGTTTTGACGAATTGATATACGGCAATAAAGCCTATAATATAATATACAGTCCGCTTTGTCATTAATCTAAATAAGTCCCAGTGAGGCGTAAACAGGCATCAATATATTATCTCAACAACAACAAGCAACAATATACTAAACAACAACGTGGTCTTTTCGTTTATACTTTTCGCTGCTAGAGATCAATGAGTTACCGTGGAAATATCAAAGAACTCTAACATAAAGCAAAGAAGCTACGTACCAGTGCTTAATGTACAGAACTATTTTTATATCAATCCATCCATGAATCATCAGATCAATTTAGCTTTCATAAAACCCGGATTTGGTACTGTAACCCAAACTCGGTGCATCAACGGTAACTACAGCAGATATCCTGTGACCACCTTCCAGCTCCATCATCAGATAAGTTCCTAAACACCATAACATTGCATTGTCATCGGGTTTACATATCATCGCCTCAGTGCTTGAATGTCCAACCGACCATTGACCAAATTTTACAGGAGACGTTTTGTTTTGTTTATTATTGATTTAAGAGAAATATTTTCAAAACTTTGATGATTTAAGAATAATGTATAGTTATGTTACATTATTCTTAAATCATCAAAGTATAAAAAATATTTCTCTTAAATCAATAATAAACTAAATAAAACGTCTCCCGTAAAATTTGGTCAATGGTCGGTTGAACATTCAAGCACTGAGGCGACGATATGTGTACCAAATTTCAGCGAATTCTGATAATGGGGACTAGTTTAAATTTGGCTTGCAAGATTTGGCCTCAACCAACTAACAAACATAGCAAGTTAAATAAAAGCTTGTACCAAATAAAAAGGGCCAAAATATGAATTAAATTATCTTGAAACAGTAAAACTGGAAAAGTTACTGTCAGAAACCAGTTATTCAAATGAAAGTGATCTTCAACGTACAGTTACCAAACCATAACTGGATATAACGTAACATTCTATATGATGTACTGTAAAGATAATTTGATTAGAATGCGGACAATTTTCATGTAGAAGAAAAACGGTTTTTTTTTTTAGATTTCAATGATGCAGAAGTATTCAAAGATGATGAAAGAATTGACGTCTGTGGTCTAGTGGTTCGAGGGTCGGACTGCTGATCACGAGGCTGTGGGTTCGATTCCCACAAGACATAAATATTTGTGTGCTAAAAATAAGTGTTTGTGTTGGTCTGGGTGTTTCTTATGTATTATAGGTATGTATTTACAAAAAAATAGTGTATAAGTATTATATCCATTGTCTAGGACCCATATCACAAGCTCTGCTTAGTTTGGGACTAGATGGTGCTGTGTAAAAATGTCCCGAAGATATTTATTTATTTTATTTTAATTGTATTGACAGGAGGTATAAGATTTAATAATATTATGATTAGTGACCAAGAATACCATTTGACATTTTTTATTTTATAACACCATTACATTTCATTATTTTGTGACATTTCGAATTGTATAATTAAATATTTTTTTTACTAGCATATTGATTCAAATTTCTCATTTAGATTTTAAATACACATTTGTACGCCTGCTGGCATAACATAGCGGACTCTTTATTGTATTTAAGAACTTTATATTATTTTTTGTACCTATGTTACACAAATGAATAAATGACTTATGACTTACTTTTTGTGGCGAATAAATGATTTGATTTGATTTTTGATTTGATTTAAGATGTTTTACGAGCTTTACGTCTAAGTAGCAAAACTTCCAAGTACCCGACACGTCTATTTAACAATACGTCTAACCAGAAAATGTCTTTATAAAAAAAACGTCCAACTACAAAAACGTCATCGTCAGAAGAATATAACAACATAGATACTATATCAAGTCACTGAGTATAAAACTTACTCTTCAGTTAGGTGTTTTACTCATCGGTAATGACTCGAATTTCTCGTAACTGTCGAGTAAATCTTACTTGACTGTTTAACCGTAGAGTAAGATCCTTACTTGACGATCGAAAGACCGGCCCTTAGAATGATAAAGACGAAGTACTGCGATTGCTGCGAACAATCATAGTGAAGCCAAAAAAACTATGCTCCTTCGTGTACAACCAGCACTTACGCACACACCATGCACATGAAGGATATTTGCTTTTGCGATGCTTACTGGACGATCTCGAGATGTGTAGTGAGAGGGGTGAGCACGGTTTGAGGTGCATCACACACATGCGTGCGTGAGCGCTGGTTGTACACGAAGAGGCATCGTTATTTTTTTGGCTTCACTAGATTGTTCGCAGCATTTCGTCTATATTTTTACTATGTCTGTGACCATAGATATAACTTCTAGAAAACCTAGAATTGTAGCACATAACCACAATACGAGCAGTACCTCAAGGGACACATAATCTACTTAAGATAAAAAAAAAATTACTTCCGAAAAAATGCATTATTATGCCCAAACCCCCAAATCTACATATCATTCAACACATTTATGCGCATTATTATAATAGCAGCACCAGCCATCATTACGTAAACAGCAATAATAATATTTGGTACGCGCCTCTCAAATATTAGCTAAGTTTAATTTTATTGGAATGTCTGTTTTGACAAAAACCTGATGTTGAATAACATAGATAAAGTCCGCGTATTTTTTGCGTGAGATACATTTCCTAATCTGACATTAATATGTTTGTTTTTGGTATCGCTCGATGTTTTCCTATTATAGAATACTGGAAACTTGTAATTTAATGTAATAAATACCAGTAGTTCATGTTTCTTTTCAGTATTCAGGCATAAGTTTCAAGATTCAAGATTCAAAGAATTATTGCATACTAAGTGACATCATTCATCATCATCATCAGTTTAGGAGGATTTTGAACGTTAACTTATCAAAACCCAGTTTTATCCGCGTGAAGTTTATTTTCCTATTACCTGTACATCAATTTCCCAGTGAAATTCTAAAAATCTTTCTTAGTGCTTGAAATATCATCCGTCGGTTTGAGACCCCACAGGGCCCAGGTAGGTCGGATCCCTAGTAAAACGTGTATTTTTGTATGTTTTATTTAATAATTTTATTAACTGTAACTTTGACGTTACCCAACAGGTAGCGCTTAAAGATGAGGTCAACTCTGTCCGTATATTCAATGTACTCTATGGGTATTACGCAAATCTTAGCGTGACGTGACGCTTGTTTTTCTCCCGAATCACACCTAATACAAACCCCTATTAGGAACTTCATTCCAAAAGTTTAATACATGCTGAAATTTTAACCGCTTCTTTCCCGAAAAGGGGTCATTGTACTCATCATTATGAACAACTTTTACTATGTGACCCCTTTTCGGAAAAGAAGCGATTAAAATTTCAGCATGTATAATTTTAGTGTTAGTCATCGTATTATAAATCAAAATTTCGTCCTAGATAATTCAACACACATTTTAAAGGTCACATTTTGGCACACAATTTTGATTCTTATGACACATAACAATAGAGCTATTATCTCATAAATAAGACATTATTATGTTCAGATGTGCTTTCTTCTGTCAAATGAATAAGACGTATCTTTGAAAGACCTTTTGAACCTTGAATTTGTTTTTTTTTTTGAAGTGAAAGTTTTTACGATAACTGATTGTGTCGCGCTAGATTTTTAGTTATTTCATGTAATTACTAGTAAATTAAGTTTATGAAAGACTAGCCTATGCCCGCGGCTTCGTCCGCGTAGTATTTTATTATCTGTGGTCCGCGTATAATTCAATTTATCACAGAAATATGTTATCTAGCATCTCTCGGGAACTGGTTATCTTCTCGGGATAGAAAGTAACCTATATAACTCGGGTAACTCGGGTTATGGTCTATATTTTTGTCTAATATTCATCCAAATCTGTTCAACCGTTTCAGTGTGATTGAAGGACAAACCAACAAACATCGATACTTTTGTAATTTGTAATATTAGTTGGATATATTTTAGTTTTTATTATTCTAACAAACAACAATTGGGTCCAGAGAGTTAGTAACAAAGTGTGTGCACAAAACTAATAGTGACTTGGTCCGGTTGACCAGCGCCCAAACCAGCGGGCTGTCAGCCCGGGCGGCTGTCATGCGCAGGATGGAAATGGGGCTGCTGCCTGAGAATTAGTGATGCGGACTTTTTACGTCATACGGCGTCGAATCCGTCAGTGCCGTGAACGCATTATTGTATTGGATTCTTTGTTAGCCTTTTGGTTATATCTGTACCACAGGAATTTGTATATCCTATGAGAATGATAAAAAAATTGAAAAAAAAAACCATATAAAAAGTTATTTAGTTGTTCATCTAGCTATAACTGTGGTTAAATAAGATTTATGTTTATGAAATTAAAAGGTAAATTGCGTCCGTTCCATCCGTCCGTCCGTCCGTCCGTCCGTCTGTCTGTCACAGGGCTGTATCTTTTGAACGGTTATAGGTAACCGGTTGAAATATTCTCAGAATATGTGTTGCTATGTGATGTATCACGAGCACGACATATACTAAAAATAAAAAAAATAAAAAACCAAAGGGGGCCCCCAAACAAGAAACCTCAAAAAACATACATTTTTTTCAACGTTTTTGTTCCTGCTCTATCTTCAAAACGGTAATATATACCAGCGTCAAACTTGGTCAGATTATAGTGCATATTATTTAATTTAGCAACAGATACTAAAAATACGATAAACAAAAACATATATGGTGGTACCTGCGTAAGAAAGAAATGCAAAAATTTATATTTCGCGTACTGGACGTTGATGTCTTTTGATAAACTCTCGTAAATTAAATCAGTTTTTATGGGGTATCAGGTCGTGAGAGGTACGGAACCCTTACTGCACGAGTCCAACTCGCACTTGGCCGGTTTTTTAGTTTTATCATTCTCTTATTTTAGAAGTTACAGGGGGAGGACACACATTTTACCACTTTGGAAGTGTCTCTCGCGCAAACTATTCAGTTTAGAAAAAAAATACATTAGAAACCTCAATATCATTTTTGTAGACCTATCCATAGATACTCCACACGTATGGGTGTGATGAAAAAAAAAATTGAGTTTCAGTTCCAAGTATGGGGAACCCCCATAATTTATTGTTTTTTTTTTTTTTTTGTGTGAAAATCTTAATGCGGTTCACAGAAAACATCTACTTACCAAGTTTCAACCGTATAGTTTTTATAGTTTCGGAAAAAAGTGGCTGTGATATACACAGACAGACAGACAGACCGTTCATGACGAATCCATAAGGGTTCCGGTTTTGCCATTTGGCTACGGAACCCCAAAAAGGAGGAAAATATATTTAAAACCCCGTGATTAAACCCTAGTAATCAGACCCCTCCCTCTCTCACTAAAGCGAAAGCTCATGAACATGTGCATCCTCCCCACCCTCACCTATGGAGCGCAAACATGGTCACTGACAATGCGTCAAAAGTCCGCACTTGGAGTTTGTCAGCAAGCAATGGACGTTCCATCCTAGTATCCTAGGAGTTAGACTTACTGATCGCGTAAGAAACTCTATATTGCGTTCCAAAACACAAATTGCTGATGTAGGCCAAACAGCTGCCAAGCTTAAGTGGAACTGGGCTGGTCATATCTGCCGCATGCCGGAGGAGCTATGGGCGAAAACAACCACACAGTGGATTCCAGACAGCAGCAAACGACAACGCGGCAGGCCCAGAAGGAGATGGCGGGACGAACTTGAGTCCTATTTGAAGGATTAGCCCCAGAAGGCAAAAGACAGGGACAAGTGGAAAAAGGGAAGGTAGGCCTTTGCCCAGCAGTGAGACACTACAGGCTGATAATAATCAGACATCACATACAGACCAGTGTCATCTGTAATTGTGTAGTGTAGGTACACTAATAATTATGAAATTCCTAGTATCTAAATAATTGACGGGGAAAACCAAAACAATATATAATATATAATAATATCATAATATTATATATTATATTATTATATTATTATTATATAATATTATCATAATATTATATATTATATAATATATAATAATATCATAAATATAATATAATATCATACTCCTAAAAAAAACTCAATCTGACTGAGCACGCAATAACTACCTGAAAATAGCTAGTACGTTTTTACAGAAATATTATTAGGAAATCATGAAAATGTGTCTTGTAAATGTACTCGAATAACATAATAAAACGGTGAATTTTTTGATCTGTTTATTACTTCTTCCTTACTTATCTTTGCTGGTGCGTGTGAAATTACAACCACATGAGACTTTCCATCTTCATGTCTCAGTTTGGAAAACACGACTTGCAGTACCATTTAGGCAACAGCCTTGGTTTTGCATTTATTATGGGCAAACATCAGGTCGGTTGTAAGTTTGTTTCACCATAAAACAACTAAACTATGTAAACCTGGAAAAGAAGCTAACTTATGACACTTTTAATCAAATTACTACACCAGCACAGATAATATAATACTATAGACACCAGCAAAGCCGTGCGTTAAGCATTCAAAATAAAAATGCAAATTAAAGACGACTAATATTATTTACAAAATTGATTAACTACCAACGATATTTAAAAGTATAGATACGTCGTACCCTAACAAAACAAACGAAAAAAATGTTCCGTACGCAGCGGCAGCACAATACACATAAACTAGTACAAAGTAAGTAAGGTGGTTACTTCAAGTTACTTTCGCGTCATATTTGAAACAGTTTCTGTACACACACGATGGCATTTTAGTTTTTTTTTCTCACCAGTTACGTTCGGTGCGTTACTTGACGTGGTTTAAAAGAAAAACGTCCTAATTAGGACGTTTTTGAGTCTTCAAATTTCGAGCGTAAGTAACATATCTGTACTTTTAAATATCATTGATACTACGGAAGTCAAAAGTGACCACAGCATCATAAACTAAGATCATAATATTCAGTAATAGTATTATAGGTATTAAGAAATAAGAATTCTTTCAAATATTAATTTGCAAGAATTTATAGTAATTGTATGTTTATTTCATCTTCAACACGTAAGTAACTGTGATTGACACAGATAAACCACGACTGTAAATTGCTAACTCATCTTTAAGCAATATCGTACAATAATAATAGATTTATGTGGTGTATTATAAGTATGTATTTATCTAGTACCCATAGCACCTCTCTGCTTAGTCTGTGACTAGATGGTGCTGTGTAAAACGTACGGAAATATTTATTTATTATATTAGCTGAATTATATATGATAATGTTATTTAGTCTTGTTGCGGCAATAAATAATTTTTATTTATGTCTTTTTTTCTTTCTTTTCTATATTTTATGAAATGTATAAATCTACAACGCGTACCTAACAGAAGTCCGAAATAATACTTTATGGGATTTAAGCCTGCATGATCAGTCAAGGAAGGCCCGTGACGGTGGCACGTCATTTTCCGCGCGCGGTCATTCAAGAGAAGGGTGCGGCCGATGTTGGTGCCGTACGGGGAGAAGGGGCTCGCCTACTATTGGCGAGACGGGACCTGCTGGGGATGGTTGGGCGAATACAAGGTTCCCACGCACCTGGCCAAGGGTTGGAAGAGAAACACCGTGATGGTTTTAGTCGGTAAGAGTCAGACACTGGCTCCGCCTTCCCCGGCGGAGTGCGTCCATGAAGATTACCCCACTTAAAAAAAATTAAGCACTCATCATTACAAACAACTTTTAATAACTTCTTAGGTTTTCGCGATCACTACACATTATGATAAAACAAAGTTTAACCGGATTAAATCGCGTATATTATTTAAATTGGTTTTCCTGACGTTTCGATAGCTTTGCAGCATTTCGTGGTCGCAGGTAGACTAAGATGACAAATATTTGTAAAGACGCTTGTTTTATTATAAACAACTTTTAGTATGGCAACAACCTTGAATTCGTGAAAAAATAAACAGCTTTTACCGTACATTCTGTCAACCAGTGTGATCATAATTTTTCATGAATTCAAGGTACTTACTTAAATTGCAGGATGTTGAAAAGAGCTGAAGGCCCACCTCATGTTAAGAGGAAAATGCGGGCAGACTTTTGAAAATTAGGTATTTATTTGAAGAATCTGACGTTGTTGCTTTGCGAGCGCTCGGCTTTGAGGCCTTTAGTCTGACTGTAAATGTTTCATGACTCTTTGTTCCACAATTTGAACTGAAATAGAATGCACAACAAACCATAAAAATGTTGAACATATTTATGCTTTGTTGTGCATTTTATTTCTCCTCGAAGTGATTTGTTTGCCTGAGTCCACCACGCTTTCCGAAATAACACTTCAGGGAATCACTGTTTTCGTTTTTGTTGATCACTGTAATTC
Source organism: Asteroscopus sphinx (assembly GCA_949699075.1). Lineage (NCBI taxonomy): Eukaryota > Metazoa > Arthropoda > Insecta > Lepidoptera > Noctuidae > Asteroscopus > Asteroscopus sphinx. The sequence continues at coordinate 4,402,999 of OX453006.1, forward strand.
CTAAAATGTACCTAATGAAGTTATTTTTATTTGCACCTACCGTATGTCGTCTTGTTGTGGCAACAAATCATTTATCTTTCTTTATTTTTGATATGCAACTGCATACTCTACTCTCTCTCTCTGTACTTGTAGGTACACTCAACATATTTTTGACTTACAGTCGTACAGTGCACCTTCTCGTAACTTTTTAATTGGCAATTGTAATCAATTTTCATTGGTTATTACCTATAAAAATATTTAGTTTCACTCAATTATATGATTTTCTCGGTATTAAAGATTGCAAACATTACGCATTTTAATCTCTAAATTGTATTGTATGGCATATTAATATTTATTTATTAAAATTTTATCCTATCATTTTATTTGTTACCACAGACATAGTAAAAAATATAGACTAAGTGCTGCGAACATTCATAGTGAAGTAAAAAAAAACCGTGCTCCTTCGTGTACAACCAGCGTTCACGCACACACATGCACTTCAAACAGTGCTCTTCCCTCTCAGTACACATGTTGTGGCATCGTCCAGTAAGAATCGCGAAAGCAAATATCCTTCAGGTGCATGGTATGTGCATGAGAACTGGTTGTACACGAAGGAGCACGGTTTTTTTTGACTTCACTATGAATGTTCGCAGCACTTAGTCTATATTTTTTACTATGTCTGTGTTTGTTACCTGATGTAGGTACACTACGCGCAATCAATCATGGCCGGAGTAAAATGTTATCGTCCCAAAACCGTCGCAGTAATCATTTTATGGGTGTCAGTTAGAGGCGGGAAAACATGTGCAGAGCCTTTTTATGCCATAGGGAAAACCTCATGGAAGCACTCCACCCGGGGACGGCGGAACCAGTATCGGGCTCTTACCGACTAAAACCACCGCAGTGTTCCTTCAGCTACCTTTGGCCGGGGGCGTGGGAACCCTCTGTATTCGCACAACCACCCCCGAAAGGTCCCGGCCCGCCACAAGCAGGTGAACCCCTTCTCCCAGTGCGACCTAACGTCAACCTCACGGGCACCGCCGTGACGCTGCTAGCCACGCCTGCCTCGCCAGCCACAGGGGCCACGCCAACCACGCCAGCCCCGCAAGGCTCGCCAGCCGCGCCAGCCACGGCAGCCACACCAACTACGCCAGGCAGCAGACTACCCCGAGTCCGCCGCCCACAGGACCTATCCTCCAATATTTTTTATAGAGGTGTTTTTCCTCATCCCTCATCCCTCACTGTGCCCTCTGCTAACTTCAGAGGGACACACGGAGTCACGCAACATTGGCCCACATTGAGCCTCTCCCGCGCCAGAATATTCGCCACAGGCAATAAGATCCCGAAGGATAATAATCTCCCTCGAAAGGAGATTTATTGCCCATACTCAGAATGCACCGGCCTAACAACTGCCGTTCTCTACAGACGTGTCCAGAAGGACTAGCAGCCTCAGGCAAACATGCGCTGTGCCTAACTTCACTCCAGCCAAGTTAAATTGCGCGTACTGTATGCAGTATATTAATGAGTTTATTATAATGAATTATTCTGAACATATTTTCCACTTAGTAACGGATGACAGGTCAGAATTTCTAAGGTGCGTAGGTAGTTACGTGTATTCAAAAATTCTTACTGTAATGCGAATTTGATTGCCAAGTCATTTGATAAAAAATTTAGACAAGCAAAATAACAAATTACAGTTGACAATAATATTAATCAAAGGAAACTGTAGTCACTATAACGTAATATGACGCATACATTATCGTTTCTCAAAACTGCTTAGCATTTTGCAGTTCCAAAAAGTATTTTAAGTCAAAAAAAAAATTGAAGAAAAAGTATACACATGAGTTTAAACAGGTCAAATAGCCACTACAGAAAAATGCAACTACTGTACAAAATGATTTCTTTACTATTTTTTTTTACTTATTTTCAATATTGTTACCACGCGAGCATGAAATTGAAAAGATTTTATTTTTATAAAATTTAATAGAATAAAAAAAAAATTACTTCTTAATTGGTGTCAAAATCATAAACAACTGCATAAAGTTAATATTTTTAACACTATTGCTAAGCTATAAATAATAATAAATAACTATTATTTCGTTATCAAACATTCCAAATTTTTTTTTAGCCATAAAGCCTACCACATAATGCATAAAAACAAACATTCGAACAAGCATTCCAAAATTGACGGAACGAATGTGAATAGCGAAAGTAAGCATAGACTAAGTTGAAGATCTAATCCTAGGCGTGGATACTACGTGAGAATATTTATATTATTAAGTCTAGCTGTGTGAAACAACATGCTTGTTATTTCTGACAGTTAGACATAATAATATAAATATTCTCACGTGCCAAAGTGCCAAAAGTGACCGTTTTTCGCATATTTTGTTTCTACAACTACAGCGAACTATAATTTACAGTGTTGATAGTTTCCAATTAAACTACAGTACCTGTACCTCAATCGTTAAAAAAGGATTTTCCATAAATGATGTATTCAACGCCTATATTTTATAGGGTTACGTACCCGAAGGGTGCCAAACGGGACCATATTACTCTCGCTACACTGTCCGTCCGTCTGTCTGTCACAGAGCTGTATCTTTTGAACGGTAATAGGTAACCGGTTGAAATTTTCTCAGAATATGTGTTGCTATGAGGTGTATCACGACAAATACCAAAAACAAAAAAGTCTAAAACCAAAGGGGGTCCCCATACAAGAAACCAAAAAAAACATACATTTTTTTAACGTTTTTGTTCCTGCTCTATTTTCATAACGGTAATATATACCAGCGTCAAACTTGGTCTGATTATAGTGCATATTATGTTGTTTAACAAAAAATACTGAAAATAAGACAAACATAGACATATTTGGTGGTAACTACGTAAGAAAGACATGCAAAAATTTATATTTCGCGCACTGAGCGTTGATGTCTTTTGATAAACTTTCGTAAATTAAATCAGTTTTATGGGGTATTAGGTCGTTGAGAGGTATGAAACCCTTAATGCGCATGTCCGACTCGCACTTGGCTGGTTTTTTTACTGATGGGGGCGCCACTTAAGGTACTACCACCGTAGGTACCTATTTCTGCCGCCAAACAGTGATGCTTGCGTTGCTGTGTTCCGGTGTGAAGGGTACGGGTGCCGGTGAAATTATAATCACATGAGACTTTCCATTTTCATGACTCAGTTTGGCGAGCGTAATATAATAAAATAAATAGGTGATATTGCAGTTGTTATAGGCAAAACTACATACAAAAGTCAAGTAAAGATATTATCTGAAACACAAATATTGTTTTCGACATCTCGGTCACGACGTATGCGGTTATAAACATCATTCCAGGTTGTTTAAAATTGTGGTTAGGCTAAAACATAATATCTGTGGTTGGTTAAGACCTAGGCTCAAACGGTTAGTGGTTTTAATACCTAATTTGAAATACGCATACTAGTGCGTTATTGACCTAAAAAATTGTTAGGCAAACTTTGTTACAAATGGAACTGCAACTAAGGCTACTTATACATATACATACTGAAATTTGAATCGCTTCTTTCCCGACAAGGGGTCATTGTACTCATCAGTATGAACAACTTTTACTATGGGACCAACCCTAAAATAGCGAAAAAAAAACAGCTGACCCTACATATTGTCCATTCATATGAATAAAAATATAGTGGACAAATGTTTTTTTGTAGGGATTTCAGGTTTGGTCCCATAGTAAAAGTTGTTCATACTGATGAGTACAATGACCTTAAGAGGTTTTCATTTATTTTAATAAGACGTTGTATGACAGGCATTTGCCAGCATATTGTACCTAATCCTTTACCATTTTAAGACAATTTAATTAACTATCTTACTTTAGATAGAAAGATAGATAGAATATTCTTTATTGTACACCATTAACATTATTAAACTTAGGACTAACATGTAAAATAAGGGTACATTGGCGGTCTTATCGCTAATAGCGATATCTTCCAGACAACCTTTGGATGGACAAGGAAGACGTGAAAAATAGATGGGGGCAGTATGTGGTGCACTTTCATAAAGTTTACTAATATATAATATAATAAATAAATAAATATTTACCCACCATAGAAAATATTACATGTACAAATATAGAAAATAAATACTTAAAATACTTATAATGCTTTATATAACTTTTTTATTCAAAAAATAATATAACAAGTAAAAAATATACTGTCGCGCCTTTTATTCTGTAATATGAGGTCGTGAGCGTCAACCAGCCAAAATTAATATCCAATCTATCCACGATTCACCCTACTAGAGATAGAAATTTGACATATTTTGTATGCAGCTTATGTCAAATTCCTGTCTCTAGTAGCGAAAATCATGGATGGATATTAATTTTGGCCATACGTGGATAACGCACGCGACGGGCAGTACAAGACAGAAATTTGGATGGAAAATGAGAGAGAGAAACAAAAATGCTCAAGGTCATTGATGGCTATCTGCGCCTTAATTTTACTTGGACAGAAAACATAATTTTCTTATGTTTTGGGAACTTTTTCCTTTTATTTGCAAATCTGACATATTTCTGAAATTATTTACGTTGGAAAAAGTCTACTATCGATTAATGAATTAAAGAGTTCTCATTAAAACGACACACCATATAAAAAGCTGTTGACAAGTACAGTTCACCGCACTTCAGTGGTAACAGTTGACCTTGACGCCATCTTATTTCGTAAGCAGTAGGGGCTATTTTCGTAGTTCAAGTGCTATCACTGACATGCGGACAACTGTACCTACTAAAACTATTCAAATTACGCTTACTTCATTCAACGTCAAACACTTATGATCTGAAGTGGTGTTACTACAGCGGGGAAACTTTCCCACAATTATTCTGTTTTCACTATAACTGTGTAACTGTGCCGAAATTTGGCTGACCCTTACTTATGTAATAACTTACTTCCGTAAAGAAGGCTGTATTACCTAGTTTATGGCGTTTTTATGTGTATAGTATAGTTTGTATACAACATGTTATTGAAATAACTGAAAACCTCTTAAGGGGTCATTGTACTCATCAGTATGAACAACATTTACTATGGGACTAACCCTGAAATCGCGAAAAATATCAGCTTATCCTTACTTTTTGTCGATATATGTGAACACAAATGTAGGGATCAGCAGATTATTTTTTCCGCTTTTTTTTTTTTACATTAGATTCAAAAACACGTGTTTCCTGGAACAAGTTTTATGAAATTTCAGCACACTAATTTTGCTCGATGTTATCTCGATCTCACTTGCTCGCTAATCAACGAGCATTGCGTTCGACAAAACAACAAGCTTTTAGACCACGCCTCCGTTGTATTTAGGCAGACTGGGAAGAAAAGAAAGAAAAATGGCTTTCTCCCACTTGCTCGGAAATTGGTTCATTATTTAAAAAAAGAATACATCAATCGGCTCTTTTCCGTACGCAACGAAATAACAGGCTAGTAATATCCAACACGACAATAATAGAAATTGCTGGACAGTATTTTTTTTTTTTAAATTATGCTACCGAGGTTTTTAAGTACACATACACACTCGGATAAATTAGGTGTTTTTAGGTACAAAATATTTATCACTTAAAGGCTGGATGCGCATTTTTGTTTTCAAAACTTTGAAAATAGTATAAATTCCGCGTGCAGACTTATTGGCGCGAATGAAAATTAAATACTGTTGAATTAATTTGTGTGTTGTTTCCTCACAAATGAGATAAAAGTACTATAAAACAAGTCTCGGCGGCCTCGTTTAGTTAAAAAGGACTCGGCTTCGCCTCGTGCTTCCAATATTACTCGGCCGTAAATTGCTTCATTTCAGGTCTTGACAGTAATCTACTATTATTGACTACATACAATCAAAATAATATACAATAAACAATTTACTCGTAAAAGGAAAGGGAAGGAGCTTCAGGGAGAAGGAGGAGACGATCTCGAATAAGCAACCGTTACTTCTTACTAAAAAAGGAAAAAAAAATCAAAGTAAGCTCCAAAAACTCGTACACACTAGTAAAGTTATGAAAAAAAAATAGTTTAACTACAAACCAACAGTTAATTATAGTGGGATATTAAAATAATTTATAATTATGCTTAGATAGAAGCTCGTGAATTAGCATACTCGTTTACACGCACATACTTAGTTGCTACAACAACTTTTATGGTTAACATTTTGACGCTTATGGCCCTACCTAGTAAAACACGCACCCGAACGCCAAACTATTACTTAACTCCAACTTATTGTTGAGAAGAAACCTCAGCAAGTTGTATCAGTATTTCAATTCAAACAGTCTACTAACACCTAAACCTACCTAAAAACAGGTTCTCGCAAAGTTTAATGTTCAAATGCTCAATAAATCTTAATGGGAAGCATGTGGGAAGCGTAGTGTAGTGTTAGTCAGTAGGTCAATTTTACGCTGTCTCCGTTTTTTTTTAATAATTACATTCACGGTAGTATTTATTACAGATGGTTACGTGATCTGTGGTTGTGACTCATTGAGAGATTAGTTTTGATATGGTTTTTTAGTATATCTTTATTTTGTTGTGTATCAGAACGAAAATACATGTGAATAGCTCTCGTAAAAAAATTTGAGAAAGAAGACCCTTACCTCTTTTCTCAAATACACTTCATCTATTTCTCCGAGCCTTTTCTCAGCTATGTTGGGGTCGGCTTCCAGTCTTACCAGATGCGGCTGAACATCAGTATTTTACACGGAGCGACTGCCATCAGACCCCGCAACCCACTTACTGGGTAATACCGACATTCGGAGTTACCAGTTATCAGACTTTCTGGCTTCCGACTGTCATAGATGTTCGTATGGCAACCGGGACAGACAGCTTAACGTGCTCTCCAAGACAAGGAGGGGTCTCGATGTGCAACGAAATGGTCACCCATCCACGGACTGACCATGGCAAGTGTAGCTTAAGCTAGCAGATCAGTTACAATCCGCACGGTTGTTACTTAGCCACGAGCCCCTCTTAGGTCTTAATCGTTGCTAAAACTACTTCAATCTGTAAGTTATGTTATGAATCTCTGTTTACGTAGGTGTCCACGGTAATTTACGACAGACGTTTTCTTCAATGCAACAACTTGTCTTACAAAGAGTAAAGTGAGAATATAAACATTAATCACTGCTAATCAAATAAACAATCGCTTTGCAACCTGTTTTAAAATAAGGTACATTGACCGTTACAAATGATTAGCATGAACTTATTTCATTTGCAATATGCAATGTATGTTTAAATCGCACTTTGTAGCATTTTCGTACAATAAATCACGTCAAACTCACTTTTCATTACACTACGACGAAATCAATTTCACAGCATTGACGGCATTGACCCACTGTTTTCTATACACTACAACACTTAAATACACGCCAATACATTCCTTTAGTTAACGCAATAAGATCCAAATTAACATACAAATTTTGTGCAATGTGAGTGCCTTGTGACTGGTTACGAAGTAAGCAAATACCATTTGGTGGCGGTAATCGCACAGGTAGGCATTTCTAGACAACCTAATGCCCTACTTGTAATGCAACAAAATGCACAGTCTGTGTAGTACTGTACAGTATAAGATGTGTTATGAAATTATTATACCTATAGAATATTATTATGTATTTAATTAAGATATACATACATACGTTACATACAGACATTATAACAAGTAAAAAATATAAATTACTCATCTATTTCACACACATAGAAAACTAACCCACTATACAACAATTATTTTACAAATGTCAGTACATACATGCTGAAATTTTAATGACTTCTTTCCCGAAAAGGGGTCATTGTAATCATCATTATGAACAACTTTTTTTACTATGGGACCAACCCTTAAATCGCGAAAAAAAATCTTATGGTACATTTGTGTTCACTTTAATCGATAAAAATCTTTTGTGCCCAACATCTGTGTTCACTTTAATCGATAAAAATCTTTTGGTCCCTACATCTGTGTTCACTTAAATCGATAAAATTTAGGGACTCCACCAGTTGTTTTTTCGCGAGATCAGGGTTGATGATATGACAACCAACTACAATTTTTATACAAATGATACATTGTTATGTAATAATAAGTAAGAATCATTTCATATACCATGCGAGTACATGTAAGACAATACAAATTCCAAAAAATAATTTGACATTTCTCCATTATCAAATCATCATTAGAGACCGTGCTCACTAGACGAAGCCGACGAATTTCATTTCCGCACACTATTTCAAAAGTGTAATTTTTGGGTATCGTTCTGTATGTTGTTTCCTATTTCTGTACGACTCAATTAATTAACCGGTGCTATTGAAACTAGACACAAAGATAACTTGGAGCCACGTGAGCGTGCGGCTGTCGGCTAGTTATGTACAGTTGATCGCACGTCAATGGTAACACTTGAATGACGAAAACCACCAACACTAAACTGTAATGTTAAACTGTTAAACTGTAACCACCGAGGTGCAGTCGAGTGTACTAAGGATTATGTACTATAAACAAAGTTGATGACAGACTTTGCCATTAATTTTGGTCATATGTATTTTTTTTTTGATGATTTAATTTTGTTTTAATGCAAATGGTAACTATGTTTCTTCTTGAAACAGAGTTACAAATGAGAGATAGTATGATTAACAGTGTAAACTAGATAAATAAACATAAAATTATAATTCATTTTGTTTTACATAATACTAAAATAATAAGTGCAAAGTCGGATTCTTAATTAATGTTTAGTCCCAATTATTTTAGTCTGTGGTGTAAGATTTATCTATGTATGTTATGAAGTAAAACGTGGAAACGAGAAGGTAAATCACTTATGTTATTATCTCTAGCATAGCTATATTTTTGAGCAGATTTGGTAATTACATAAAATATAACATTAACTGATGCTTATCACGTAGCGCTTATTGTGATGACTATGATAAGACACGATAGCTACTATCTTGACTCATCATCATTTCAGCCGAAAGACGTCCATTGCTGGACATAGGCCTCCCCCAAGCATCGCCACAACGACCGGTCCTGCGCCTTCTGCATCCAGCGGATTCCCGCGACCTTCACCAAGTCGTCGGTCCACCTTTGGGGGGGCTATCTTGACTATCGGCAAATAATAATATCAATTGCTCCGGCGTTTTATTTGCCAAGACATATAAATATCGATCTGTTTAAATAGCAGCAATAAAGTTCCAGATTTATAATGTAAGTAGGTATTAAATAAAGATAATTTTAGTAGTATCTAATCCTTAAGAGGAAATGCGGGCATAAAGACTTTTGAAAATCAGGTATTTGAAGAAACTATCGCTGTCGCTTTGCGAGCCCCCAGCCTTAAATAAGTGCGATAACGACAACTGCAGTTTGTTTATTTTCTCCTCCGAATCTGGACCAATTTAAAAGATATTTCATAAACAGAATACGAATAATATGTACGGTGCCAGTATGTTTTGCCCTTTTCACAATTTTATACACTAGGCCTCTGTAGACAGCGGTCTAAATAGGCTATTTTGAGAATTTTCGAGGACTTCTAGAAATAATTTATCAACAAAAACTAAACATGGGAGCATAGAAAAAGTTGATATTTTTTTACTGTAAAAAATCATTGCTCTAAGATTATAAACCAGAAAGAAAACAGTCGAGGGCGTTTGTATGGAGAAAAATCCACCCGCATTTCCTCTTAGCTACTAGCTACTTAATAATTAAACTGCGATGTATAATTTATAACCACTTTGAACTGTTTCTTTCACTGTAAGCTTATTAAGATACATCACAATAAAATAACATCACAAAACTTATGTAACTACCAGCTCACTTAATCAATGTATGCCTTTAACGAGGCCTTCAAAGCCTTGGCTCTATTACCTCATCTAGTGGAAACGCTTCTTAACAACACTTTCGCCATCTAATACACTTTCGACTATTTTATGATGGAGCACAAACAAAAAAAGACCTTATTTCTGTTACGATGACTTGAAAGTACGCTAATTTGATATTATCCAAAAAAAAAAAAACGCAATTCGTGTGTAATCTACATCCTTTGTTTTTTTTTAATAGAGATGTGCAAATGTTTTACGTGAATTTATCGATGCGGTTTTAGTTTTTATCGCGATTGATGACGACGGCGACGCGACGATTGCTTTTTGTTTATTGTTTTCTTTTAGTAGTGTCATTAACTACCGCTATGTTACGTGCGGAGGCAAAGGTGATTGAAATAGCTAACTGTATCTTAATTTGTAGTAGAGGCAAAATCATGTAGTCGAATGGGTCACATGGAGTCACATCTCAAACTATGCCTTGTCTTCTGTTTTGCTCCCTGTGCAATAATACCTGGACTATAAAAGACATTTGCGATTTGCGGGGCCAATGACAATGCTGTCGACGTGGCCAAAATATAATTATTTTATTTTATTTTATACAGTATCTAACAAAATTCCTGTTGTTCCTGTGAGCTACGTTATCAGAATCGATATTCATACGTAAGGACATAACTCATTTGGAAAAACTCTTTAGTAAAAATAAACAAATTTTTAATAATGATTTAATATTTTTAAATCATTATTAAAAGTGATTATATCACTTTCAATTAACATTTTTTTTTTTTACCCTTTCTCTAAATCTGTCTAGACTATTGTTTTTATGTAACATAATGTTACATTCGTAGTTCCGTTTCGATAAACATCTTGTTTCTACATTAATTGATAAATATGAAAAAAAAAAAAAATTCGTACGTTCTTTTCAGTCATTAATTAAAAACTATTTTTATCATAAGAAAATTATTTTAATGCTTTCCTTTGTAGCATTTGCCATTTTATTTAGATATGGAAACTTTTTGTTGCGTCAACCTTTAACAATTTTTTTTACAAGTCCCTCTGGACTGTCGACAGTCAGGTGGCGGGGGGTCTTCCACGGCGTCGCGTCGTCGTTTGCAGGTCAAGGGCTGCTCCTACCATATGGTATTCTGGGCGGCGGAACAGATGTCCATACCATCGAAGGCGTAGCTCTTTGAACATCTCACTAATGGGCGCAACTTTGTAGCTTCCTCTGATGTGGACGTTACGTACCCTATCTAGCAGTGTGACACCCGCTGACCAGAATTGCTGTTTTATACAGTTTGCCTTTAGAAAGAACAAAGAAAGAAAAATATTTATTTGACACAACTGAGACACATACAAAAGAAAGGATATACATGAACAAGAAATAGATATAGTGAAGAAGTAACAAAGCGAGGAAGAAGTCATTGACAGTCATGCGCCATGTGTGTCTCAAAATTGTGACAAATGGGTGTCCAGCTCAGCATATTGCCAGGTTATTAAACCTGACGCTGGTATTCTTTAAGCTTGATCATCTTTGATTCATTGGGCATCTTCTTGTCGCACATTACGCCTATGAGTTGTCTCCACTTCATCCATCCCGTGGTAGCTCTATGTCGTGATGACCCTAACGGTCAAACCAACTGAAATTCATCACAGCGCAGCGTGTCGCATTGCAGCAGGTGACGTTGTAATGTATGAAATCGTATGGAAGGACATGTCAAGCGCGTGAGTCGCACGACTACGCGCAGCGGCGCTTGGTGTGTAAGTCATGAGGTTGCGGTTGCTCTATGGTGTAAGCCAACCAACGTCACCTGCTGCTAGTATTATATTATCTGTGCCTGCTGCAACGCGACGCGCTGCGCTGTGATGCGCTGCAGTTGGTTTAACCCAGCCTAATCCGCTGAATCAGTGAAAATGCCATGTTCCTCTTTTTACTGACAGAGACATCAAAACTTCACGCCATTCCAGTATTCAATAAAAAGTTGCTATAAATAAATTGTTAAACGGCCTCTAGACGCCGATTAGCTGGACAACCCCGGTCACCACCCATATGCAGTAGCACTGCATATCATACGCCCCGCCGCCAATCAGGACTTCAAGTCAAGTTTTCAGTCTGTCAGCGAGCGGCACCAATCATTCGGAATCATACCACCAAACTTTTTCGACCAATCATAACGCGCCGTCCGCCCCCCGGTCCCCGCCAACATTTTACGACTGCGTTCTCATGCAAAACTTTGTTTATGCGGCGTCTTGAGGCTTACTGGTCTGTGGGTAAACGCTACAATTCTTTCCATAGAAAAATACATGCTCTAACACAATTGTCTACGCCACCGCTTGAACAATCAAGGCTCCCCTACGTATCGCCACACACCGCCAGCCAATGACGGAGCGGGAATATCATGCGACGCGGTGGCTTGCTATAACTTCTATTATGCATTCAATGTTGAACACAATATTAAAGCTTCATGTAGTCGATCTCAAAAAATATAGTGTTCTTTTTTTCCCATCGCGAATACAATAAATGTAAGTTAAAAGTTACTGCAGGAGGTGAAAACACGAATAATAATGAAGTTTTTGTCTATTAGCCGAAAAACTAATTAAGACAATGTATAGATATTCTGTTCAATCTTATAGTCTTTGGGCAAATTAAGTTCTATTTACTACTACTTTAGAATACTTGATTCCAAACTGTGCCAAGACAATAATTTATTTACAAAAATGATTTGCGTCCAAAAAAAGTGTCGAAGAAATACCTCTAAACCCACTTTAATCCCATTGTTGATTCTTTTAGCGTTAAAATAATGTCTATTATTGTTTGTCTAGCTACTTGATAAACCAGTTTAATAGTGTTGCATCTCTTAGAGACTTTCACTGTGATTTTGATAAATACAGTTAGACAATTCACAGCGAAGCGGTTTTATTGAGTTCGTTAGGCAAAGTTGTCGAGGTGGTTGGAAAGAAAGAAAGAAAAATGGTTTATTGTCCCAGTTAACGGCGCGCTACATTTAAATAACAGTGAAGGTTAGATTCTTAGGTCTTGAAGTTACTTCGTGATAAATTGAAGTGTCAGTTAATCTACAACATACACTAATCATTAACTTTGAAAAAACTTGCAAACGTACGAAAATTTGGCTTTCCCAGCACTTTTTTTTTACTTTTTGTATGCTTTATTTGATCTACTACTATTTTACACCTCATATACGTAATCAGCATACTATTTCACAGCTGGGCACGAAACTCTTCTCATAATAAGAAGGTTATAGTTAAACCTTAGTTGGGGTCATCATCATTTCAGCCGAAAGACGTCCACTACTGGACATAGGCCTCCCCCAATTAAGGGGGGGTATGCCATAACCGCCACGCTTGGCAGGCGGGTTGGCGATCGCAGTTGATTGGTTAAATACTCAGAGAACGCTGCTGCCCATCCTCTGGTGAATCCCTTAGTCGCCTTTTACGACACCCATGAGAAGAGATAAGGGTGGTGCTATTCTTTAAGTCCGGCACCACATGGACTGGGGTTACTGACTGTTTAGTTGGGGTGCTGGGCCAGAAATCCTCATCATATGCCTGATGGCTGCTATTGTCCCAAAAAAAATATCATTTTTTTCAATTGTTTTGTTTCTGGGAGAACAGCCTGTGGTCGCGAGCTGCTGTGGGGGAAACAATTTTTTTTTCCCGGGACGTGCCAAAGGCGTAGACTAGAGGAGCACCGGCGCGGTCCAATGGATTTCCCGGAGCTCCTCTATTTTGTGCAGAGGATGGCCACCGTGTGGTTTTAGTCGGTAAGAGTCCGACATACCCCTCCGCCGTCCCCAGACGGAGGGTATCTATGGGGATTTCCACCCGAAAAGAAAAAAAAAGGTATTCTAAAACCTTAATACATACCAACGTCAAACTTGGTGTGAATGTAGTGTAACAGCAAATAATAAAAATAGGGGAAACATAGACATGTTTGAAGGCTCAGATGAAGAAAAAATCGGCCAAGTGCAAGTCGGACTCACGCAGTAAGGGTTCCGTAACACCCATCAACCTGATACCCCAGATGCGTAAGTACCGCTAAAGAGTGGAATTCCTTGCGACTATGTTTCCCGACAGGTTAGAATCTGGAGGTTTAGTGAATATGTTTTTGCTGGGCAAGCGTGCATCATCGTCGACCGCAAGATGGTTTATCACAGTGAGTACTATATTATCTGTGCCTCCTGGTACCTCATGGTAACGATCAAACGCAAGCCCGTTGTTAAATTATTAAAAAAATCGTCTTTTGTGTCATAATAATGAAACCAACCGGCTTGCTATAAAGCATTTAGGCAATTTCTTTTACTGCCTAGGATAAAAAAGATTTATTAGAATCGTAAACAAGTGACAATGACCCACAAAACAGTTCACCAAGTAGATCACTACCAATATTATTTACATCCAAATCGCTACAATACAATTTTGTTCAAGAATAACACACATTCTATTCATTTTACCCAACCTTATTTTTATAGACATAGGATTGAAAATCCTACAATTTGAAATGAAGTAAACTTGGTTCAGAATTCGCGTGCAGCCGCGTCATTGAGCTGTATTTGTTCGCAAGTGGTTGACGCATAAGTAGCAATTATTTGTCGTCGTTATGACATCCTAGTACATCTTTTGTGGGTCAGGCCCTCAACTTTACTGTGAATCCAAAAGATGCGCCATTTTTTTAGCCGATGTTATTAAAATTAGGAGGGGCTCGTAGCGAAGCAACGACTGCGCGGATTCTACGATCTGCAAGGTTAAGCTGCACTTGCCGCGGTCAGTCTGTGGATGGGTGACAGTTTCGTTACACCACGAGACCGTTCCGTGCCTTCGAGAGCACGTTAAGCTGTCGGTCTCGGTTGCCATACGAATAATACCTATCTATGGCAGTCGTTACGGGTAGTCAGAAGCCTGAAAGTCTGACAACTGGTCTAACCTCCGAATGTCAGTATAACCCAGTAACTGGGTTGCGGGGATCTGATGGTAGTCGCTTCGTGTAAAATACTGATGTTCAGCCGTATCTGGCTAGACTGGAAGCCGACCCCAATATAATTGGGAAAAGGCTCGGAGGATGTTGATGTTATTGAAATTAGATGTTTGTGTGACAAAATTGTAAAAAATTGCTCCATAAACGTTGATTTCTGAATAATTCATCTTTGTTGTCAATTAACAACATTAATGAGGAGTTACAGTTAATTTTGATAACGCATCGAGTAATTTTTCAAAATAGTTTAATAGATAAAACTTTTTTATTGCGCAAAACTAATTAAGATATAGATGACATTACGAGTAGAGTAGACCATTTTGTTATTGCAATGGCACTTTAGAAGCTTCGCTTTTATCAGAAACAGACCTACATTTTCAGAATGACGTGATAAAGATTAAGTAACAGACAATCCAACACTTTCACTGCCATATTTTAAGTCTGAGATTTTATTATATCATGATACAGATACAACTTTAAATGTCACCATGACTATGCGTAATTTTATTTTGATCGAGTCAGGCAACTTGCAGACGAACAAGTGGGTGTGTCTGAGAAAAATTCAAATCAAATTCGAAATTTGAATGTTTTTTATTACAAAGAAACCTAATTTGAAACGTCAGGCTCTATTTGCACGGTTCCAAATTGGGTCCTATGGAGAAGAACCGGCAAAAAACTCTATGGATATTCTCTTTTTAAAATAGGTAGTTGTTTATTACATCAAATGTATTCAACTAATGAGAGTATAATTTAGGTTATTATACTAGACAGTAGGTCAATATAATAATAGACATGTGACATCGTATTAAGTATATTATTATACTATGAGATTCAAATAAGAATAGGAATGACTTTCCGCCATATTGTGACGTTATCTTCATCAAACAGTAAACAATACATTTTGTAAAACTAGGTAAATAATGTAGGAAAAAAGTTATTTTATCTCAAATAATATTTAAAAAGAAAATTCTCAAACATGCTTGCGAAATAAAGGTGCTGCTAATGTCAAAGTGTTACCACCGACGTGCGGTCGACCGTACGTGAATGGGTACCCTTTTTTGGAACTATGCAACGGAATGTTGAAATGAATGAATGAATGTTGGCAGCTTCCACCTGTTTGGAACCCAGTCCTAAAAATAATCAAGTCCCAAACAGCATGCAACACCGTAAAAGATAATGATATTGTGAGTGATTACTGCGTGCATCGAAACGATTTTAATTAAAACATATTGTACGGCAGATAAAAATATTTTTTTAGAAATATCTGTAAAGACGATTGTCATCTTAGGCTACCTGCTACCACGAAATGCTGCAAAGCTTTCGAAACGTCAGGGGAACCAATCTAAATAATATACGCGATTTAATCCGGTTAAACTTTGTTTTATTATAATATGCAACGGAATTTGACTTTTTCACAAGTGCCTGTAATGGAAAACAAAATCGAATCTACCGAAATGAACGAAACTGAATGAAGTTGATTTTTCTGGAGCATGTAACTGGTGCGGGCTACAGGCGCGGGCTACTTGCACGGGCTAATGCGGTACACTGGGCCCTAATTCATGACGCGCCGATCAAGTTACAGTGACGCTGCAGTTCGTTTCTGACAGCGATGCCGTAGATAAGAGAATACGAAAAGCATCGTTTTGATCGAAACTTATTTGCAACTGCACTTCTAAAGTTACGTAAATTGACCTACTGGACACGTGTATTTATTAATACGGTCGTTTACACGATGCATGTAACTCGGGCAAGCGCGTCTACATGCGCATGTTTTCCGCGCCGTGTACAAGCACAATATGTCTAGGTATACATGCTGAAATTTTAATGGCTTCTTTCCCGAAAAGGGGTCATTGTACTCATCATTATGAACAACTTTTACTATGGGACCAACCCTGAAATCGCGAGAAAAAAATCAGTTTGTCCCTACATTTGTGTTCACTTAAATCGAGAAAATGTAGGGACAACCTGATTTTTTTTTCGCGATTTCAGGGTTGGTCCCATAGTAAAAGTTGCTCATAAATATGAGTACAATGACCCCTTTTCGGGAAAGAAGCCATCAAAATTTCAACATGTACCAATAATGGATAATTACATTCATGCAGGTGCAATTCAAAATATTAAAATCAATCAAAAATTGATACTTTTGTAAACTATTCGCCTGAGCCCAAACATTTTCGATTAGGTAATTTTATTATTTTGGAAAAGAGGTAAGGTCTATGCAAGTCCCCTATGTCACTGCGACCTAAAAGATCTATTGTAACGCCTCTAATAGTATACTACAGCACCTCTCCAAGCCGCAAGCCAACCATAAAGTCGACTATAGCCTTGGGGTTTGAGGATCTGATCTCATCAGCTGAGATTGTGTGGCCTCCAAGATGCTGACTTCTAATGTGGTGCACTGCATCACATTCGCATAGGATATGAATGGGCGTTTCGTCCTTTTCGCGACAAAATCTGCAAACTGTGATATCTGTGAGGCCCATCCTGTGTAGATGTTTGTTCAGTTTACAGTGCCCTGTAAGGGTTCTAGTCAGGATCCTTATATGGTTCCTGTTAAGCGAAAGCGCTTCTTTTGTAAATCTCTTCCTGAAGCCTACTAGAAGCGCTTTCGAGTGCTCTTGGCCTGGGGTTTTTTTCCAAAGTCTAATGCTTTGATGAGTTCCCCAGTCCTTAAGATTAGCCGAGGTGATGCATTTCGGAACCCCACAAATTGGCTCCGGCCCTACAGTGGGGCATTCCGCACCAGCTCTAGCGAGTTCATCAGCGGCTTCATTACCCCTAATTCCGCAGTGCCCAGGTACCCATCCTAGTGTCACAGAATTTGTTTTTCCTAGCGAATTTAGTAGCTGGACACACTCCTTGATAAGCTTGGAGTCGATTTCCTCTGATTTTAAGGCCATTAGGACTGCCTGGCTATCAGAGAATATAAATATTCGCCTTTTTATGTAGGCCCTTTGCAGGCTTTCACGGATACAACCAATGATGGCAAATAATTCCGCTTGAAATACGGTGGTATATTGACCTAGGTTAGCGAATTTCTTAACCTTTGGTCGTCCTCCGTGGAATCCAGCTCCTGCCAGACCCCCTTTCTTTGATCCGTCGGTAAACCAAACAACGTCAGTGGACTGATATTTGCAAGGCATGTCGTCCTCCCACTCAGACCTCTGAGGTATAAATACCCTAAACAGCCTATTGAAGCTGTACTCCTTTAGCATCGCATCCGTGGGCATGGCCATGATGTCTTCTTTCATAAGGTTCTCTTGCAGTGCCCTCATGGAATTAGAGCTCCATCTTGTCCTTCCTGCTATCCTCGCCCTTACCATAGCCGCCTTGGCCTCCATTTGCACCTGCACGTGCAAGGGTACAAGGTCGAGCAGTGCCTCGAGTGCAGCAGTCGGAGTCGATGCAATGGCACCCGTCGTGATGAGACATGCAAGTCTCTGAAGACTTGAAAGAGTATCCCTGCAGGTGATCTGATGGGTTTTTTTGTGCCATACAACACAGCCATAAGTTACCATGGGCCTTACTATAGCAGTATATAGCCACAGCACTGCCCGTGGCCTAAGGCCCCATCTTGAGTTGACCAGTCTGCATGAGGTTCCTAAAGCAATTTTAGGTATTAGGTAATACAATGCCACTTAATATTTTTGCGTGTGATCACTTATAGCTAAGACACGCAACAGTGAAAGTCGAACAAAACTTGATGGTGGAAAAATTACATGCATACGAACAAGCTATTATGTCAAAGTAAGAGCTTTAGTACCGTAATATATTCGGTGATTATACTATTAAATGCACTGTTATTTTGTGGTTTTTTGGGAGTCATTTTTTGTTTAATAAATAGCAACAACAACCGTTTGTTAATAAAATTGATGTCATCATTTTGAAAGCTGACAAGGACGTTTGAATTGCCTATTTTATGTCTTTATCGCTAGTTGGGAATCCGCTGGATGCGGGAGGCGCAGGACCGGTCGTTGTGGCGATGCTTGGGGGCGGCCTATGTCCAGCAGTGGACGTCTTTCGGCTGAAATGATGATGATGATGATCGCCAGTTGCTTTACCTATCTCGTTTAGTGTTTTATAAATAGTATTATTGCCATTTGAATGGCAAGAGAAGCAGAGGACGGTCGGACGGGAGTGTCGAGATCGAAGAAATAGGTGGAAAACTATGGACGAACTATGTAGCAAGTAACAGAGAAAAATTGAATGAAATGGAGGAGGCTTTGGCCAAAAGGCACACAGACCAAAGCATCGGTGACAAATAAACAATAATTAATTAATAGTTTCAGTAAAAGTTTTAAGTACGATTTTCTTATGCATGCAAGATTAAGTATTACTATACTCAAATTCGTATTATTTATAGTATAACCTGGTAGACTCTTTATAGCAGCAGATTTACAACTGATATCATCCAGCATACTTGTTTTTTGATAGATTCCAAGGTCAAATTATCAACAAATTTCTGCCTTCGTCCCAAGTTGTTTGAGGTTGGCGTAATATTTTTTCTTCTTAATTTCTCCTCTATCAGCTATCATCTCATTATTTACTCCATTTTCATTCGTAATATTATTCACTAAATCCATCCATATTTTCTTTGGTATGTATCCCTCTCCCCCCCTCTCCATCCATAAACATTCATATTCATCACTCTCGTAGTTACATGCATTGTATCCCTCCTCATCGTTATACACAATTTCAGACTATACATAAAATATTGTGCTAAAGAATATTTCTAGTGTTTGTGATTTCCCCATCATTATTATAATTAGGACACAAAGCCGTCAAGGCACCACAAAAGGATCTGTTGGAAACTCGACAACTACGAGCCGGGATCAAAGGTTGCAGTGCGCAAGCTATTTGAAAAGCCACAAGTCCATAAGCTGCATTTATAATGCGTTGCCCTCAATCAAATCTCATGACTGGTATTCAAAGGCTGAATCATTTATATACAAGCAGTTTGTCGTTAAATGTAGGAACTTTTATAGAAGCAGTTGGCAGTCACCATTAGCAATACCTTAATATTTTTGCCACATAAAGTCCAAGTTTTCTTTAGTCCCCGGGGAAACCCTCACACCGCCCGGGGAAGGCGAAGCTAGTATCGGACTCTTACCGACTAAAACCACCACGGTGTTCCTCTAAGTATACCTTTGACTGGGGGCGTAGAATAGACGCTGCATTCACCAACCAACGCCAATAGGTCCCGGCTCGTCACTAGTAGGTGAGAGACTTCTCCCCGTGCGACACCCTCCTCGACCGCATCCTCTACCATCACGGGCCCTGACACGTGGAGCAACGCCCCGTTAGCCCAGATCGGGCTCGTCCTGTACCAAAATATTCGCCACGGACAACAAGGTTCTCCGAAGAAGAGTTATTTTCCCATGCCCAGGGTATGCCGGCCACAAAACTCGTGTTCCTTCCAGATATTAATCGAAAGTTTAAGTAGTGTGTCTTTCTTTCTATTTACTAGCTCTTTCTCAAACTTTTTAGGAGTCAGTTTCCAGCCTAACGAGATGCAGCTGAGTATTAGTATTTTACACAGAGATAACCGCCAAGTCATCAGAGCCTTGCATACAAATCAATTTTCTGCCTTCTGACTACCAATACGAATCAGTACCAGTAGAATGCCATAGATATAGGTCCGAATGGCAACCAGGACCAACAGTGTACCGTTTTTACAGTTGACTGTTTAGATCTTCAAGGCATGGATATAATATTCGTTCATATTTGGATACAACAGTTTTTTTTAAGTTCGTGTGAAAGATGATATAAATATAAAGAAAGTGAACACGGAGATGACGGCTGATAGAGATGTATGGAAGAAAAATACATGCTGCGCCGACCCCAAATAAATTGGGATAAGGGCAAGAGGGTGATGATGATTTGGATACAACAGTATCCAAATATTTTTCACACGACTGACGTTCCGATTTCAAAGGAACCAGACACTGGAGTCTCTTTGAGACTTAGCTTTAACCTCAAGTTATTGGGCTAACTAATGTTCTATTCGATTTCTGTCAGCCACAATGTACCTATGGAACGTCTAAGTGAAAGATAGCCTACCACTATTGTACCCTAATTTCCTCAATTATAACTTTAAACAATGTACTCGTATGACCGTTATCGACTTCCACACTTTCGCTTTGGATTGCCGTGAGTGTGGTCACCGTAATGACGTAATTATGGAGGTGTAAGTAACTATACTATAATTATGTTGCACGCAACGCAAAAGTTTACGGAAACCGTAGATTTGATACAAGTTTGCAGTGACTAAAAGGTTATTAGGTAATTATGCTAAAGAGAAGTTTTCCTAAAAGTGAACATATGTTTTCCGTTAATACAATACAAAACATATACTATTTACTGTACACAAAAGAAAATAGGAACATATATGACTTGTATAGAAGAAATGTACAACGGGCGGTCTTTGTCTTCCAGACAACCTTAGGATGGACAATATGGGCAAGTAAAGATAGGGGTAGTACGCAGCACTTGCGCAACCCAGCGCAGGGCACGCCGTTATCGCGGCGGTAAGGCCCGTCATGGAGGAGTGGCTGGAGAGGAGCCATGGTGCCCTCACCTACCGGCTGACGCAGATACTCTCGGGGCATGGTTGCTTCGGTAAGTATCTGTGTCGCATAGGCCGGGAGCCGACGCCCGAGTGTCATCACTGCGGAAGCTGCCCAGAGGACACGGTGCAGCACACATTGGCGGAGTGCCCAGCTTGGGCCGCGCAGCGCCGTGACCTCATCACTGCAGTAGGCGGCAGCGATCTCTCGCTTCCGGCCGTGGTTCTGTCTATGGTCGGGAGCGAGAGCGCTTGGGAAGGTGTCGTCTCCTTCTGCGAGGAGGTTATGCTCGCTAAGGAGGCGGCGGAGAGGGTTCGAGAGGCGATGACCTCTCTTCCCATCCGCAGGAGACGACCTGGGCGTCGTAGGAGGGCGTATGCCGACCTCCAGCCACCCTAGGTGTGGGCCTGCGGGCGGCGGACTCGGGGTGGCCCGCCGCCCGACCAGTTAAGGCCCGTGACGGTGGCACGTAGTGTTCCGCGCGCGCCAGTCAAGAGGAGGGTGCGGCCGTTGTGATTGCCGCACGGGGAGAAGGGGCTCGCCTGCCAGTGGCGAGCCGGGACCTGCCGGGGATGGTTGGGCGAATACGGGAGTATTTCCCACGCCCCCGGCCAAGGTTGGTAGAGGAACACCGTGGTGGTTTTTAGTCTGTAAGAGTCCGACACTGGCTCCGCCTTCCCCGGGCGGAGTGCGTCCATGAGGATTTTCCCCACGGAAAAAAAAAAAAAAAAAAAAGGGGTAGTACGCAGTGTAACAAAATAATAGAATACAAATACTGCATAACATAAATACTATACATATACCTATAACACAACTACATTAATATTAGGTAATCAATAATAATAACGGTTAATGGTTTACGTAATAGCACGGTCGGTGGTCGTGGGTGCTAAAAGAAGGTGGACTCCACAGTAAAAAAACATGTTTTCATTTAGTAATACGGCTCTAGTTATAAGAAAAAAGGAAAGAAATACAAAAAAAGATTCCTTGTCTTGGAAAAAATGCCGTCCTCAAATACAACTGGGCCCTGATTCACGTAATTTCATGACGCGCCGATCAAGTTGCAGTGATGCTGCAGTTTGTTTCTGACAGCGATCGCCGTAGATAAGAGAATACGAAAAGCGCTGTTTTGATCAAAACTGCACTGAAACTGCACTGCAACCGCACTGCAACCGCACTGCAACCGCACTGCAACCGCACTGCAACCGCACTGCATCTGTACTGTAACTACACTTCTTTAGTTACGTGAAAGCACAAACGGCTATCCGCTGGATACGGAAAGCGCAGGACCGGTCGTTGTGGCGAAGCTTGGGGGAGTTCTATGTGCAGCAGTGGACGTATTTCGGCTGAAATGATGATGATGATGATGACAAGCGACTCAAACAGTATGAAATTTTTCGAAACGCTTCTCAACGCATCATGTTTTCAGGCACTTTTGACCACTTTATACACTGCAAATGAGCTTTTTTGTGGCATAGGTACCTGCTGCACATCGCAGCTGTGAGCCAGCTTCTGAGGGTAGTGGCTAACACCATCGTTCTGCAGACTTGGCACCACAGAAGCTGATGGACGTATACTTCTAGCATTTGTGTATCTCAAATAGTATGTTGTGCGAATGATAGGACTATGATTTACTGAAAATTTTTAGTTGTTTAGAAACGGCTAGTAAACAGTAGTTTTTTTTGTTTCGCGGCCGCTGGCGGTCTCGGTTTTATGGGTTAATTAATTTGTACAAGTCATTCATATTGTCAAGAAAATATTTATTCATATATTTAGAAGTATTTGAAACGGTTAGTCGACACTTCACGTGACCAGAAGGCTGGCCTTTATTTTGGTCAATGATTATGCATTGCCATACAACGCTGCAATGCTGCCAGTCTTCTGAGCATGTTACCATTTGAAAGCGGCGCGGAGGAATATTTTGATGCTCTTTTTCTAGTTTTTAGGTTTAGTTTTATTTCAGGGTTTTTTTTTGTTACGTGTATAATTAAGTCTACCTATGTGATATGAAAATTATATAAATATATAAAAGCATGGCAAAACATGCTTAGATATGGTCAAAGAGTTTTACCAGAACTGATGATAATTTTAAACGTGACCACTATTATCAGTTGTGGCACCACAATAAACTTTCTTATACCTAATACTTATAAGAATTTTGCTCCACTCATAAAATACTATTTTTTGCTGCTTTTCTGCTGTTTAGTTATGCTAAACAGCAGAAAAGCAGCAAAAATCATAATAAAATACATAGTAAATAAAACGGACTTTGGCCCCGTTATTTTTAGCCAAAGTGCTAAAACTGCACAAAATCTCGGCCACATTTTATAAAACATACGGCGAGCTCTTCAATGTTTTGAGGTTTTGAGACAGTCAGCTATAAAAAATGAGGGCAAACAAGTGGCCGAGAACTTTATTTGAAAAACCGGCCAAGTGTGAGTCGGACTAACGCAGTACTTGCGTACCGCACATTAACCTGCCCCCCTAGCCAAGTTGACAATCTACAATCGTCAAAGCTAATAGAAAACAATCAAAATGTATGGGAATGACATACCTGAACGAAAAAGTCATTCGTTGAGATATGTCATTCCCATACATTTTGATGGTTTTCTAAGCGTTTACGATTGTAGATTGTCAACTTTTGTCAACTTGGCTGATACCCTATAGAAACTGATTTAATTTACGAGAGTTCATCAAAGACATCAACGTACCGTGAGCGAATTTTTTTTTTTGCATCTATTTCTTACGCAGGTACACACGGCTACACATCATGCTGTACATTTCCAGTATAAGCTGACCTCGCATTGTATAGGTTTTCTTTACAACGCGAGGACAGCCTTTACTGGTTTTGTACAGCTTGATGTGTAGCCGTGTGTACCACCACATATGTCTATGTTTGCCCTCTTTTTAGTATTTATTGCTAAATTACATAGTATGCATTATAATCAGACGAAGTTTAACGCTGATATGTATTACGGTTTTGAAGATAGAGTAGGAACAAAAACGTTGAAAAAATTTCATGATTAACGAGGTTTCTTGTATGGGGACTTTAGGATCCCCTTTGGGTTTAGTTTTTTTTTTTACTATTTGTTGGCATTATAGTTACACATATTCTGTGAAAATTTTAACTGGTTATCTGTTACCGTTACAAAGATACAGCCCTGTGACAGACAGACGGTTGGACGGCCAGCGTAGCGTGTGTAATATGGCCCCGTTTGGCACCTTTTGGGTATGGAACCCTAAATAAATTATACTTGGTTCCAGTTTTAAAATTAAATGTATAAAATGTTGCCTCAATGATCTGCTATGGTAGAAAAGTTGGTTCCAGTCCAGCCCTTGAGACGCCAGAAAAGATTTTTAGTTTGCTTCTTTCTGTGAGACTGTTAAAGTCCAGAAGGTGAACGCAGAGCGGGATCAGGAGAGAGCAAATTCTACTCAGAGACGGAGAGGCAAAGTTCCCGGCGCATAGCGCAGATTGGGCTACGCTACGCGCCACATCCCCTGTCGCCATCTGGCAGGGGGGACCCTTGGGGATCGTGGGCGCTAGAGATAGAGTGGGGGGCTCGAGATGACCATCAAGCCACCCTGGGGAGGACCGCAACTCGTGGTGGTTCCCGGGATATGCCAATTGTTTAGCACAAGAGGGGCGACGACGCGGGTTTTATTTTTATTTCTTATTTATTAACGAAAAGACAGTAAATACTTCTCAATGTTTTCAATAAATTAGCGAAAAAAATCGTCGCTGTGTGTTATCACCGCCTTTGAGTGCTTGTGCATATTATAAGATACACTATAAACATTCGCTTTGAACCTAAGGTCATTCACTTTGCTGTATTATCAAACTTTCGCAGAGTAGTCGGAACATTCTTAAATAAAAATTTCACAAAAAATATTATTTTCGTTTTACCGATGGGTTCTGTTATCGATTCGATATCGATTTGATATCAATTGGTTCAGGGATAAAAATATAGCTAAGGATTTGTAATAACTAATAACATAATAATAAGAGGAACACCGTGGTGGTTTTAGTCGGTAAGAGTAAGAGTCCGAAACTGGCTCCGCCTTCCCCGGGCGGAGTGCATCCATGAGGATTTCCTCACGTGAGAAAAAAAAAGAAGATTTGTAATAACATTCTTCGTGCTCGTGCCACATTTAAGGGGATAATTATACCACTGATACTCAGTGGAGGATTTACAGAGTTACCGCCAGTAGGCTATTCAAATTTTGCCGCCCCTACCGACCTCTAAAATTCTCAGTTCCTAGATTATTTTTACAATCCAAAGATTTAGTTAAGATTATACAAGAAATCATTTTGGGTATGGGTTTTTGTATATTTCTGAGCTAATAAAAGCTCAATCATGGGTCAGAGTGTCGCCTAAGGACCTAGGTAGGTGTTATTGTTTGTGTGGGCCTAATAACATTTAGTTATATAAATATGAATATTTTTAATTTCTGTAAGACAAAAAAAAATTTGCCCCAAATTTGCCGACCCTAAAATCTGCCGTCCTAGGCTCCAGCCTACTCAGCCTGTTGGTAAATCCGCCACTGCTGATACTGTACACGAATCAATAAAAAAATCAAAAGCTTTCTTTTTAATTTAAATACCTATTTGTAAACAAAAAAAACCATGCAAGCGAAACCACCAAAAAAATCTGCATTCGCCGGTGACTTATTTTCAGAGTCGTTCGGGATTTATTCTCGAGAGTTTGAGCTAAATACAAGATTGCTGGTTTCACACGCATCGTTTTTGTGTCACGCGACACACGGAGGGAATTTTTTTGTTAACAAATAGGTATTTAAATAAAACTACATACACCTTCTTAAATATGGCACGGTTACAGATCGACATCTTGTATACTTTCGGCTATTTATAGTCGACCTCGTAAATCTCTACCATTTTTGAGTACAAATTCCAGTAAAATAATATTTCACGGAGGATGACAACTGTATTAAACAAAAAAATATATACATATTAAAAAAAAAATTATATATATATATAAATAAATATTTTATTTGACTGCCTCGTTGGTCTAGTGGTTGCAAGCGTGACTGCTGAGCGTGGAGTCTTGGGTTCGATTCCCGGGTCGGGCAAAGTGTTATTGGGTTTTTTCATTAGGAAATTCTCAGTAGCAGCCCGGAGTCTGGATTTGTGCCCGGTTAATGGCAATAGGCTTGCCCCCTATTACATGGGACTTATAACATAACTGGCGAAATGTGGGTGTACTATCACACTTCTGCCTACCCCTTCGGGGAAATACATGCGTGATGTTATATTATGAATATGTTATGTTAAATATTTTAGGACATTTTTACACAGTACCATCTAGCCCCAAACTAAGCAGAGCTTGTACTATGGGTACTAATAGACAATGGATACAATACTTACATGCTTTTTTTTGTATATACATACTTATAACCATACCATATACCAACACAAACACTTATGTTCATCACACAAATATTTGTGTCCTGTGGGAATCGAACCCACGACCTCCTGATCAGCAGTCCGACACTCGAACCACTAGACCACAGATGTCGTCACATGGGTCATGTAAGCGATAATAGACTCTATCGTTTCCTGATATGCAAAATTAAATACAACATTTAACCCTAGGTTGATAAAGCAATTTCCTGGTTAATGTAATAATACTATTGTCGGGCAGTGTCAAATTTTGCAAGTTAGCTCACCTTCTTTGACTCACATAATAGATGATTATGTTAAATTAAACTTTCATAATTCAAAATGTGTGTCAAAACTACTCATATCTGCTTGGTGTGTACGACTAGTTTCGCAAAAAAAATTGACGTTTTTCAACACACTTGCGAGGAAAAAAACATACACATATCTTAGACAAATATTGAATTTATGAAAAATGGCGGGCGAATTACTGTAATCGCACGGTGAAGTACAGCTATGGGCGAGCAGGTGGTCGAAGGAAACCGCCAAACAACCTAGTATTAAAAATATAATTGATAGTTTTTTTTTATATATAACAAAAATTAAAAAAATTAAATAAAAAATGAAATGAAATGTTTAATTTTGTTTGTAAATAAAAACTCTGTGCTGCGTTTTAAAAATAAACTATAAAGTAAAAATCACTAGTGCGATAATATAAAGTAAAAAGCACGCGTGCGTTATAAGCTACATTATGATCCTAAAAGCGGTGCAATAAGAGCCACTTTACGAGCAAGTGTGTTGAAAAATATCTTTCCGGGGTTTATGATTTTCCTTGAAATAAATAATTAGTCAGATTTTAGAAGTAGTAGAGCTCCTTTGTGAAAGAGCTCGTCCGGGGAAGTACTACCACCATGCCTATTTCTCCGCCAAATAGTGATGCTTGCATTGCTGTGTTTCGGTCTGACAACTGCAATACCATTTAGGCAACAGCCTAGGTGGTATTGTAGTTGTTATGGGCAAAGGTAACCACTTAACATCAGGTGGGCCTTTAGCTCGTTTTGCCATCATATAATATAAAAAAAAAGTTAGTAAGCCACCTGCAATCTAGATTACGATCAGTATACCTGGTTGTTATAGGTACGTATGCATTGTTCGGCTGATAATGTATTTCTAGGTATTTAACTTTCTTTCCACGACAGTTCAGTGAATACATAAAATGCTTTAGTTATTTTAGTACTTCTTTCTATATTATTGGTTTAAAAATCATGACAATGCCATCTAGTTTTTAAATGACCAACTTGTAAAATTGATTTTTTATTTGATTTTAAATTTTAATTTGACGGCCTGGACTGCCATTTTAAATTACACTCCCGGTAGTGCCTTTCTCTTTACTAAAGAGTTCACTTAATTCAAATAGCACTTAAACTCCACAGACATAAGTAGTAAAAATATATACGAAGTGCTGTGAACAATCTAGTGTAGCCAAAAAAAACTATGCTCCTTCTTGTACAACCAGTGCTCAGGCACACACATGCACCTCAAACCGTGCTCATCCCCTCAACCCTCTCAGTACATATGTCGCGGCATCGTCCAGTAAGCATCGCGAAACCGAATACCCTTGTGCATGCAAAAAGTACTCTGTGGGTGACGACCTCTGTGGTCTAGTGGTTCGAGTGTCGGACTACTGATCACGAGGCCGTGGGTTCGATTCCCACAGGACACAAATATTTGTGTGATGTACATGAGTGTTTGTGTTTGTCTGGTTGTTTCTTATGTATTATAAGTATGTATTAATATATAGGTATTATATCCATTGTCTAGTACCCATAGCACAAGCTCTGCTTAGTTTGGGACTAGATGGTGATGTGTAAAATGTCCCAAAAAAAATATTTATATTTATTTTATTTATTTATTTTATGGGGTGTGTGTGAGCGCTGCTTATACACGAAGGAGCTAGTTTTTTTGGCTTCACTATGATTGTTCGCAGTACTTCGTCTATATTTTTTACTACGTCTGTGTTAAACTCAGCCTATTTCTCTCCCACAGAATAGAAAAAACGGGTTTTTCTTTTCGGTGCTCCTATCAATATCTGATTCTTCTCATGTTGTGTAAAGATTAGGATAAAGAACTATATCAGTTGTTTCATCTATAAAACTCATCACGTGCATTTAAATTACACACGTACCTACTGAACAAAACTGCCAAGTCACCCTTTCTAATACAAAACAATTATTCGTAGATGCAGAAAAAACACGTACACTGAGAATACTTGCATTTTCTCATTCCCACACTGTCTTGCTAGCGGTGTTAATTCGACATTGTTGATGATTTGGTATAGAAATGTGAACAAAGATCGAAAATGGATGCACTGTACAAAATACTCCGTCGAACTACATGCAATATTTTTTCGTATAGAACAGTGGTTCCCAAACTTATTTTGTCTACTCGAACGAAAGTCGAGCGTTCAGTCGGTGTCTAAGAGTCCTCCTAGCTATATGAAATTACAAATCGCCCCCCAAGCCTTTTCACAACACCCCAATTTTTTTTCTGGGTCTCTTACTCTTTAGGCCCTTTAGGCCTGCAGCGGTCACAGGGGGGCGTTATCGCCCACTTTGGGAATGGCTGGTATAGAAAATGCTGTTTTAGTGTATTTTTGACATCCGCTAATCGCGATAACCCGTAGTTTTCGAGAAAAAACGCCTAGTTTATTTACGGACCCGGTGGGATAGTGGGAGTCTTAAGGGTGGGGAAGGCTTCAGGGTGTCAAACAATCAGAAGGTCAAGGTCATTTCAAAGATCAAGCTTAAACACCACAAGGTTAAGGTCAAACACTCCAAAGATCAAGTTCTAATGCCATGCTAACGCTTGGCAGTCAACTACTGAACATTTCACACGCCATTTTTTGCCTCATACAGCAAAAATGTTGAACAAACTCCCGTCAGCAGTTTTCCCGAACAAACTTGACATGAGGGCCTTTAAGAAAAGAGTATGTCTTTTTAAAAGATTGGAAACGCATCGGCGACTGTCGGCGGTGTTGCGAATCTCCACGGACAGCCGTGAAAGCTTACCATCAGGTGACTCGCTTATTCGTTTTCTACTGAATAATTAATATTAAAGAAAAACATATTAACCCATCGTCTCAACTCGTGGCCGAGATTCTGTTGGCCGAGTTGTCCAATAACTCGATTAAAATATAAACTATCATAAAAATCAGATTTGCAAATTACGTAAACTCTTTTAAATATTACGTATTCTTATAAAATTATTGCTGATTGAGAATTCAATATGGTTGTAAAAGATAGCAAAAAAAATACCATGTCAGCGAAATTTTGTTATCATAAATAATTATTAATATGGTTTATCCGGCCGTTTCTAATGTTTGGTGGATAAAACTGAAGAATATGTTTTATCTAATTTTTTCATTCATGTATTTTTTTTCCAAACTCGTTTATAAAACTACTAAACTACATTCCAATTAAATATGTCAGTGATAGTAAAACACAACGTGTATCTAAAAAGCGAGGTCATGTTTTAAGAGCTCATTCAAAGCATAGTATAGAACAAGTTTTACTATGGAACAGACCCTGACATTGCAAAAAAAATTAACTGATGTTCGACTAAATGTATGGAATAGCTGATTTATTTTGAAGTGAAACTTCTTACGCACACTCGACTTGGGGAGTAAGCTGGTGAATGCGTTACGAAAAGTGTGGCGAACGGAGGGGGTAGTGCGGGACGCTGGGAACGAGGCGCGCGCGACGGCCGGCCACGACACGGCGCCGGCAGATGTACGCGCGCCGCGCCACCATTCCTTTGTTCTCATTGAAATAGTATTGAGGGAGATATAAGTTAGTGAAGTTTTACTTCAGTCGTGTGTTCTAAAGCATACTCGTTTTTTTTTTCGTGATTGCAGGGTACCCTTGTAAAGTTATTCTATAGCATTCCCTGAGTGAGATATTCAAATATGGCCACGTATTTCTAATAAACGTTGAATATACAACATTACTTTTTGTTTACGCAAATTGAGAAACTAATTTATTCAGAATCACAATGAGAATTGTTTGGGATTTTTTTTTTCTAAATCACAAAATTACATGCTTTTATAGTCACTGTAAGTCTCCTAGTTGGTAGCGGAAAAGGTGAAGAATTTCATGCAGGGACTACCTGATGCACGGAAACTAATCGAGACAAACTTCCTGGACCTTAAGGACCTATAAACGATCAGCTGATGTACTGAATTTAACCATAAAAACCAAATTGAGTGTAAATGTAACATGGTATAAAAACTGTTCCAATCGATTCTCCTGGTTATTCTGAACAAACTGGTTTCTCAAATTGCGTAAACAAAAAGTATCGTTGTATACAACATGTTATTGAAATAACTCAAAACCTCTTAAGGGGTCATTGTCCTCATCAGTATTAACAACTTTTACTATGGGACCAACCCTGAAATCGCGAAAAAAAAAATCTGTTGGTCCCTAAATTTGTGTTCACTTAAATCAATAAAATGTAGGGACAACCTAGCCCGAAGAATTGCCAAACTTAAGTGGCAGTGGGCGGGGCACATTGCTCGCAGAACTGATGGCCGATGGGGCAGTAAAGTTCTGGAGTGGCGACCGCGTACTGGAAGGCGCAGCGTGGGTAGGCCCCCCACAAGGTGGACCGACGACCTGGTGAAGGTCGCGGGAATCCGCTGGAATCGGAAGGCACAGGACCGGTCGTTGTGGCGATGCTTGGGGGAGGCCTATGTCCAGCAGTGGACGTCTTTTGGCTGAAATGATGATGATGATGATGATGATTTCAGGGTTGGTCCCATAGCAAAAGTTGTTCATAATGATGAGTACAATGACCCCTTTTCGTTTCCAAAACCAACGAGAATTCACCGTGTATATGACGATAATCATAATATGTTTGATAATAATGTTTGTAGGAAATCGAAGATGAACGTTTTAGTAAAACTGTATTTTTTTACTTTTTTGTACCTTCAATTACATTTTATAATAACTATTTAAGCCACTTGAATTCTTATTGAAACTTCAACATAAAATAAAAGGTTTGGTTACTATTACAATACACAAATAACAATTAAAACTAAGTATACCATAAACTCCGTCTCACTTTTGTTTTCTGACATAAAAATATAGCAATAAGATTTGGGTATTTTAACATTTTCCACCAAACATATTTTTTTAGAACTACGCTTTATTAATTCATGGATTAACTGAAACCAATTGTTAAAAAGAATTAGCTAACGACACGTGCCAAAGCTTTACTTTAGCACGTGTCGTTTAGTGACGACTAATTTGTGATGGTTTCATGCTTAATTCGCGTATTTGTAGGAATGATGTTTAAGTGACTAAATATTAATTGTCGTTCTCGTTACAACTTATCATTTTAGTTTGATGTTTGGTCTTTGTATTTTTTTGTCATTGTGCTAAGCCTTGTTTATTGTTTATTCAACTATTCTGAAGTACTATTAAGTGAAAATAAATAAAATCAAGCTTAGTGATCTATCTATCAATCGGAAATTCATCACTATCATTAAATTGACAAAGGAATCTTCAAGTATGACTCTGTCTTCGAGTGGCACATTCATGAAGCATTAAACTTAGTTTAAAGTTACACCCTACCGACCTAGAAACATATTATCCACAACATTTAGAATATTCTACGATGGCTCAACTCAGTGTTAATTGGCCGTAGATAACCTTAGGCGTCGTCCTAATACAATGCGATTACACGACCATTACAAGTTCGCAGGAATTATGTTTGTGTGAACCCGCGAACAAACCTACCTCTAGGTGCCGAATAGATAACCTAATTGACATTCGCACGGTGCGATCAAGCAATTAAAATTTTATTATTAATTACTTGTTAACGCAAACTTAGTCCATAGGAATGCGCGATCAAACATACTTGATGTCTGACATCGTCCCAATAGAAGGCGACTACCGCGAGAATATGCGACCTGAGCATCGCTTGTTGCGGTGGTTGTGTTATCGCGTTCTATGGCACGACGCGTGATAAGACCCACGTTCGTGCGATAACAAGTCTCACGTATTCGCGGCATAGTCACGTAATCGCGTTGTATTAGGATGAAGCCTTAGCCTCCCACAATTTGAATTTCCTTGGAGGTAACGAATGAGGTAGTTGGGAAACGAATAAAGTATGACATAGTAATTAGAAAAGAAAGTTAATAACCATAAAATTGTAAGGCATGACTGCCTCGTTGGTCTAGTGGTCGCAAGCGCGACTGCTGAGCGTGGGGTCCTGGGTTCGATTCCCGGGTCGGGCAAAGTGTTATTGGGTTTTTTCATTAGGAAATTCTCAGTAGCAGCCCGGAGTATGGATTTGTGCCCGGTTAATGGCAATAGGCTCGCCCCCTATTACATGGGACTATAAAATAACTGGCGAAATGTGGGTGTACTATACACCTCTGCCTACCCCTTCGGGGAAATACAGGTGTGATGTTATGTGTTATGTTATGTTGTAAGGCATATGAGATTGAATACTACTGTTATAGAGACAGTGATTATCTAAACATGTGTATGGCTTAACTAGGGCGGATCGTATCATGTTACTATCAGTGCTATCATATTATTTGTCAAGAATGTAAAGAACAATAAAAACTTTTTAACAAAAAATAAAACCGACTTCAAAAACCTTAACTAAAAAGTAAAAAATAATCCTTGTATGTATTTCAAAATCTTAACATAAACCAAAATTTTGAAGGTGGCGCGTGACTGTCCCTTTGCGTCATGTAAATATAATGTACTGTCGAGCGCTTATCTATAGTAAAAAACCCGTGGAATACATAACCTCCTCCTTTTTTTGAAGTCGGTTAAAAACAGTTTATGCGAACATACATGAAAAACACGCGCCGCCTTCAAAATTTTGGTTTATGTTAAGATTTTGAAATACATACAAGGATTATTTTTTACTTTTTAGTTAAGGTTTTTGAAGTCGGTTTTATTTTTAACCGACTTCAAAAAAAGGAGGAGGTTATGTATTCGGCAGGTTTTTTTTTTTTTTTTTCATGTATGTACACCGGTTACTCCGAGATTTGTGGGCCGATTTACGTGGTTGTTTTTTTATTTGGTAGAGGAAGCCCGCGCGGTGGTCCCATATAAATTTTATTGACTTAGGTTGAGTAGTTTTTTAATCAGCTTCAATAAATCAGTTTATTTTAGCTTCGCGTATCTAGATGATCTGCTCATTGGTTCGTTTTTCTGAGAATTCTTGGCTGATATGCGTGTTTTTTTTTTCACGATAGTGATTGGACGTTTGGAAGAACATGAGCGAGACTTTGCCCAGCAGTGGGATAACAAAGGTTAGTAAAAAAAAAACTCATATTGGTTATATAAACATTTATGAATCAACCCTCGCAATTATCAACTAAAAAGTATGAAATAAAAACTTTTTAACAAAAAATAAAACCGACTCCAAAAACCTTAACTAAAAACCCGCGGAATACATAACCTCCTCCTTTTTTTGAAGTCGGTTAAAAAGTAAAAAATAATCATTGTATGTATTTTAAAATCTTAAATTAAACCAAGATTTTGAAGGCGGCGCATAAACTTTTTTTTACTATAGATATGCGCTCGATTGTACATTATATTTACATTACGCAAAGGGTAAATCACGCGCTGCCTTCAAAATTTTGGTTTATGTTAAGATTTTAAAATACATACAATGATTATTTTTTAATTTTTAGTTAAGGTTTTTGGAGTCGGTTTTATTTTTTGTTAAAAAGTTTTTTTTGTTAAAAAGTTTTTTTTGTTAAAAAGTTTTTATTTCATACTTTTTAGTTGATAATTCACAGAAAAACGAAACTATTAGTATATCATCTAGGTAAGCAAAGCTAAATTAAACTGATTTATTGAAGCTGGTTCAAAAACTACTCGACCTAAGTCAATAAAATTTATATGGGACCACCGCGCGGACTTCCTCTACCAAATAAAAAAACAACCACGCAAATCGGCCCATAAATCTCGGAGTAATCGGTGTACATAAATGAAAAAAAAAAAAAAAAAAAAACAAAAAAACCCGCCGAATACATAACCTCCTCCTTTTTTTGAAGTCGGTTAAAAAAGAGTATTTAAGCCGTGTTCAGATTATAAATTGTGATTCATCAAGACCGTATTAAATATTAAATAACTTTTGAAAATGAAATTTACCATTGCATATACAACAGAGAAATACTACGACTTAAATTGTGGAAAGAAAAAATCGCTCACGAGCAGGATTCGAAACTGCGACTCCTGGCTCAGTACGCCAGTGTTTTAGCCACTAAGCTACCGTGAACACTGCTCGTTGTATCGAAATTCTCATCCACTTGGCACGTCTTTGGGTGATGTCAGCGATATCTTATCAGGAAACAGTGTTTCTTAACCGACTCGACTAACTTTGCAGTTAATTCAAAGTCGTATAGATATGCCTACCCTTACTAATTATTTTATTATTTTTAACGCATTTACGCATGCAAAGCGAAATCTTACAATTCGCATTAATTTTGAATTACTAGCTCATAAGCCTTCTTTCGTCATTCTGCAAGTTTACAGTAGATATAAATGTATTTTTTTGGTGTTTACCTGAAAATTTAAACGTGAATTGGTTACGCAATACATATATCGAAATGCCTACACAAATTTGCATATGTGAATTATTTAGCAACTATTAGAGCGAAACCGTGAATATTTGTGATGAAAAGAATGACGAATGCAAAATTACACTGTGTGTGGAATAGTTGGACATTCTAATTTCGAAAATCTATGTAAACAATTATTTATTTATCTATTCAAGTTATTTCCTTCGTGAACTAGATGTCAAGGCAGTTTGAATTATATTATTAAACAACGGTAACGTTATACAATAGCATATAATAATATTATTAAT
Source organism: Asteroscopus sphinx (assembly GCA_949699075.1). NCBI lineage: Eukaryota > Metazoa > Arthropoda > Insecta > Lepidoptera > Noctuidae > Asteroscopus > Asteroscopus sphinx. The sequence goes on from OX453006.1 coordinate 4,438,607, forward strand.
TTATTTAAATTAAACTTATATAAGGATATAAATTGTGGAAATAAAACTTTGCTAACGAGCAGGATTCAAACTTGAACCACAGACATAGTAAAAAATATAGACGAAGTGCTGCGAACAGTCATGGTGAAGCCAACAAAACCGTGCACAAACCAGCGCACACACATGCACATCAAACCGTGCTCACCGCTCTACACATGTCGTGGCATCGTCCAGTAAGCATCGCCGAAAACAAATAATTCGATACCACGAGCAGAGTTTACTGTAGCTCAGCTGATACTGGTGTACCGAACCAGGAGTAGCAGGTTCGAATACTGCTCGAGAGTGAATTTTTCTTCCCACAATTTATACCTATTTTATTTTATTGTACTTTATTCAAATTCAAATTCAAATCTTTTATTTTGTGATACACAGGTAATAAAATAGGTTTTAATAAAATACAATACAGTACCATATGTGATCAGCCTCATGGCATACAAAATTACAATTGTCATAAAATAAAATCACAAATTACAATACAATAAAAATTACATTTAAAAAACATTATTGATGTCAAAATTCATAACAGCACAACAAAGAAATCGGACATAACACATGATTAAGAATTTTATTTTATTTTGTCGTTTATTTTAATATGCGTTAAGAAGTCATTTATGGAGTAATATGCCTTATTTACCAAAAATTCTGTGAGCTTTTTTTTGAAGTTAAGTACATCTAACGTTCTTATACTTTTAGGAAGTTTATTATAGATCCTAGGAACCATTCCCATACAACTTTTCGCATATAGTGCAGTCTTATGCTGTTTTATATGAATACTATCTCGATGACGTCTGTTATTAAGAGTCTCAAACAAATGAAAATTATTTTTGACAAACATTGCCATTTCAAAAATATATAGAGACGGTAGGGTATTTTCAGATCATGGAAATGTGGTCTGCAACTATCAGTAACGTGTAACCGACATACTGCCCTTATTTGGGAAACAAACAAATATTAACAAACATAAGTATACAAATAGACTAAACAATATCCAAAAACAGGTTTATACCTATAGCTATCTACAGATTTCGCTCAGCTTTAATTATATTTATACAGGTTGTTTTTTGGAATTCCAAATGGAAACTAAAGACATTTAGATTATATAGTATTCACTGTAGAATATGCTGTCTGTGGTCAGTTATGATTAACTGATTTTAAACAATATTTTATGAAAGTAAGTTCTGAAATAAAGCATAATGTACATCTGGTACTAGTAGAGCTCCTTTGTGAAAGAGCTCGTCCGGGGAAGTACTACCACCATGCCTACTTCTCCGCCAAATAGTGATGCTTGCGTTGCTGTGTTTCGGTCTGAAAGGTACGGGTGCCGGTGAAGTTACAATCAGATGAGACTTTCCATCTTCATGTCTCAGTTTGGCGAATCGACTTGCGGTACCATTTAGGCAACAGCCTAGGTGGTATTGAAGTTGTTATGGGCAAAGGTAACCGCTTAACATCAGCTGGGCCTTTAGCTCGTTTCGCCGTACTATACTATAAAAAAAAAACCATGGAGTTTCTTGCTGGTTCTTCTCCATAGGACTCAATATTTGCAACCATTAAACTAGAATGGAACTTTCGTGAGCGCTTATAATAATGTCTGTTTTAAATCAAATTCATTCCCATTATCCCTTCAAAACAAAAAACCTATACAAGAACTGTCGCTGCTTGGTTTGTGTTCTAACTTCTAAATGATCTTCTATCTCTTTCTGAACCAGAATCAGATTCAAACTTGTAATCATGACTATAACTTAGCAGTCAGACAAAAACATTAGGTATCTCGTATCCTGCAATTAAGTGCTCATATGACTGAGTGGCAAAGTCCAAGCTGTGTTCAACGTTAATTGTATCATCTTGGCTTTGAGAGAGAGATGAGATTGTCTTCCGTTGACGCCTTGTATACCTGTATTTTTTGTTGTTCTTGCCTTATATAATCTAACTACTTGATTATGTATTTTTTATTGTATTGTATTTAATATTAGCTTAATTCAGTACAAATTCACTGCCGGGCATCTGTATTTTCGGGCACTTATAACCCTAACGCCTTTAAAGCTGGAGTGAATCGGCACCTAAGTACACCAACGTATAACTCTTTATTGTTATCATAATGATACATCAAGTATCTTTTACTGCATCAACTCTGTAGTGATATGTAACACAAGACAACACATACAACAAACACAACAATTCAACACACAAGTAGTAGGTACAAGTTACATAAATATCAAGTTTATTTCTTCTAAAGCAAATCGTAAAACTAGAAATGACTGGTGAGTAGTGTTTAATATTAGCAAGAAATAGAAAAGAGTAGTCAGAAGAGAAATTAATTATACCCGAAAAGATACAACAGTAAAAATAATAAAAACAACTGAAGAATGCAAGTTTTCATAATAACAACAAGAAGTTCATCAAAGATAATGATACACAATCGATAATCTACTGTTTCACGACTGCCGATGCTTTTGAACCCGTTGATAGGCTAAAATCTAGATACTGATGAAAAGGGGTGCTGGCCAGGAAACCTCCACGTGTGTCTGACAGCTGCTTGTCCTTCTGGACACGTCTAGAGGGAACGGCTGTTGTTGGGCCGGTGCACCCTGGGCACGGGCAATAAATCTCCTTTGGACCGGGGGACCTTATTGCCTGTGGCGAATATTCTGGCACGGGAGGGGCCCGATGTGGGCCAATGGGAAGTTGCTCCGCGTGTCCTTCTGAGAAAGCAGAGGGCACAGTGGAGCAGCAGGGGCGGGCCCGGTGTGCACTCACCCTGCCACTGGGCAGGCAGCGGGGGGACTGTCCTTCCCTGCCCCCGTCGGTCTCGTAATCCCAGGAGTGCCTGCTGAGTAGTGTTCTCGCGCCTCTTGGGACCGAGGGTCTTGGCTTCACCGCCCGAACCGCGAGGAAGAAAACCTCTATAAAAAATTACGGGAGGTAGGGCCTGCGAGCAGCAGACTCGGGGTAGTCTGCTGCCCGACCAGCAGCTGGCGTAGCTGGCACAGCTGGCGTAGTTGGCGCAGCTGGTAAAGGCCCATGAGGTGAGGTGGCGTGCAGTGTTCCGTGTGCGCCGCTTAGGAGGGTGCGGCTAACGTTAGGCCGCACGGGGAGAAGGGGCTCGCCTGCTTGTGGCAGGCCGGGACCTGTCGGGGGTGGTTGTGTAAATACTCACGGGTTCCCATGCCCCCGGCTAAGATAGTTGAAGGAACACCGTGGTGGTTTTAGTCGGTAAGAGTCCGACACTGGCTCCGCCTACCCCGGGCGGAGTGCGTCCATGAGGATTTCCCCAGGGGAAAAAAAAAAAAAAGAAAGATACTGATGAAAATATTTAGAAGAGTTAGTAAATTAATTAATAATAATTAATTCTTTGCAGCCATACACCCATAGTGCAATTTCATATTCTAAAATTTAATGTTAAAATAAGATAGAATATGCAGTATAATCTTGAATCCCTACTATGCCTAAACATGGATCCACACGAGACATAGTTAATGTAATTTTAATTCAGTTTAAAATTGCGGCACAAAAGAGGTTAAAAATAAAAAATATTATTGGCGCCACAACTAAGCATATTATTATTCCACCACATAAGTCTAAAACCATCAAGATATATGTCTAAAACATTACTGCTAGCTGCAATGAGCAAATAATACTGCATTGCTCAACAAGGCACACGATACCAGTTTGTCGGTAGTTGCAATGAAGTGATCAGTTTAAAGATTGCAATAACATACGGGGACAGGTTACGCATCGTATACAGCGAGGCAGTTTTCGTTTTCTTTGAGCATTTTCCTTTCAATACGTTTTACAATATCAATGTTTTCTCCTATTTGCTCGCAAAATTCATTATTAAAAAAAAAAACGTCAATTGGCTCTTTTCATTACGCAACAAAATAACACGCCAGCAATTTCCATCACGACAATAATATAAATTGCTGGACAGTTATTTTTTAAATTATGCTAGCGAAGTTTTTCTTAATAAATTAGGTGTTTTTAGGTACACGATATTTTATTATTATAAAGGCTGAATCTCAGATTAATAACTAATTAGTTATTAATCTGAATGCGCATTTTCTTTTAATAAGTTTGAAAATAGAACAAGAACCGCGTACTGTATTTTATGGTGTATCTACAATAGAGCATATATATATAAATTTATAAATAACCGCGCGTAGATGACTTGGCGCGAAAATTAGATACTGTTGAATTTATTTGTGTATTGTTTCCTTGCAAATGAGAGAAAAGTTCTATACAAGTCTTGGCCGAAACAGTAATTAACGGCCTCGTTTAGTTAAAAAGGACACGGCTGGCATCTGGTCCTTTTAAAATCACTTCGGAAGTACTCGGCCGTCAATTGCTTTATTTCGACAGTAATGTATAAGCCTCGACAGTAATGTACGATTGTATGCCATTTCCTGGGATAACGTGCTCTCCTGGTATAACTGTGTGGCAAACTTGTTTACAAACAAATTGCATGGTTTTGGTTTTTTTATGGCATAGAATGGCAAAACGAGCTAAAGGCCCACCTGATGTTAAGCGGTTACCTTTGCCCATAACAACTGCAATACTACCTAGTTTGTTGCCTAAACGGTATAAATGAGAATTATCCAATAGTATCACAGTTGGATAAGAAGCTCTTCCAAGCCTACTTATAACCTACTAATATTTATAAATGCAAAAAAAAGGGTGTTTGTGTATTGTTTGTGTATTGTTTGTTTGGTTTAGTGGTCGCAAGCGGGACTGCACGACAACTGCTGGACGTGCTTATAAGCACGGGATGTTATTAGGTTTTTCATTAATAAATTCTTAGTAGCAGCCTGGAGTCAACATTCAAGACTTTTCCATAAAGTATTCGGAAAAGAATAACGGAGGTTCATAGCTCTTAGAATGAATATTTTATTATTAATATAAGCCTGAAGTGTCCCACTGCAGGGCAAAGGCCTCCCTACTCTCCTTCCACTTCTCCCTGTCTGTTGTTACAAGAGTCCAGTCCTTTTGGAAAGAGTCCAGCTCATCCCGCCATCTCCGTCTGGGCCTGCCTTGTTGACGTCTGCCATGTAAAGGGACCCATTGTGTTGTCAGTTTGGCCTAGTGGTCGACTGAGATGCGGCAGATATGTCCAGCCTAGTTCCATTTTAGGGTGGCAGCCTTCCGGGTGACGTCAGCTATTTGAGTTCTGGAACGGATCGTTGTGTTCCTTATCCGGTCTATAAGTTTTATGCCCAGAACATTCCGTTCCATAGCTCTTTGGAAAACCTCGAGCGTGGACCTCAGTTGATTTGTCAAAGACCATGTTTGGGATTCATATGTGAGGATGGGAAGAATGCACACGTCCATGAGTCTTCTTTTAATGGGACAGAGGTAGATCACCCTTCATTAAATCTTTCATGGCCCAACAGCTCCTTCAGGCATTTTCGGTGCGTCTAGCAACTTCCTTGTTTTGTCTTGCCTGGAAGGAGACTATTTGACCCAAATACTGATACGATACTCATCGACATATGCAATCTCTACACCCCCATGATCTTACGATGTGCACTGTTCGTCATCAGTTTGGTCTTTGACATGTTCATCCAGAGTCCAGCCTCGAGGCTTGTCATGCTAAGGTCGTCTATCATTTGAGTCAACTCAGACGCAAAACGGAGATTTGATTTAGAATTTATGATTTAGATTTAGAAAGAATAATTCAAAACAAATTATTTCTTGTGAAAATTATATTTCCACCTACAGTTTCAGTTAGGCTTAGATTATGTATCCTAGAGCTCGTGAAAACTGTAATTCATCAAATTAAGTCAGTAGTTACTTACTAGCCTTTTCCCGCGGCCACGCTTGATAATAATTCAGTTTATCACAGAAATACGTTATCACGTATCCCTCAGAAACTGTGTATCTTCCCGGGATAAAAATAAGCTTATTGTTTTAATCCGTGTGCTTATATTTATCCAAATCCATTTCAGCGTCATTGAAGGACAAACAAATAAACAAACAAACATTAATAACTTTCACAGTTAAAATATTTGTAGGATATACACACACACACATGATATGTACACATTATTTAAGACATAAGAAATTATAATTGTCTGTCTCCATTTTTTGCTAGGTTGTTAAGGTAAAAGTAGAACACATAAAAACTATAGTTGAATAGACCTACATATAATATAATATGAATAACACGCAACAGTAACTTCAAAGTGTAACAACAAAAACATCGGAATGGTGAATGATGGAATGAGTTTTCTAAAAAAGGGTTTTTTGATTATTTTTCTTGCACTTTCCAGCAGCGATATAAAGTGATTAATTTTCAATCGTAATCAACTGAATACATACTATATACAGTACGACAAGATTTAAACAACTCGACGAAAATTTTTGGTATCACAAAAATTATAACTATGCAACAATATTTATTCTCAGCATAAAATTACAAATCTAGGTTATCGATGTTCACACATACTATTACAGTCAAATTATACTTTCTAAAACAAATCACACATTTTAACAAAAGGGAAAAACACTGACCTTCGCTTTTGATGGGTTCGACGAACAAATAATAAAAACTCAACAATAGAAAATTTATAAAAAAAAACTTTTTCATAAAATTTCAAAATCACTCGCGATATTCGAGTTGCTCCGGTTGAGGCTCGAGCGACTAGCGCGGTGATTGGAAGGCAACTGAGGCTGTTTGGCGGAACCTGCGCACACGCAACGGCTAGTCGAAGCCTCCGGATGAATGAAGCCTGGTTTACAATACAAAAAGTAAGTGTAGAGTAGATTTGAAGAACTAGTTCGTTTACAATTTGACGCGTGTATTATCTAAGCGTTTTAACAAATGCTTATGATTTAGCTTAATGCGTAGTAATAAGTTACCTCATTGAACTAAATAATAATTAAAATTAAGTCCAGTTAAGTGTAACACAGCGTATATAGCGTAGTGTATACAAGATGTTGATCTGTAACCGTGCCATATTTTTAGAGTAAATAATAAAAAATGTGGTTAGTCATCTAAAAATACTCTAAAAATTCTACGATTATTTACTACCCAAATTTTCACTAAGAAACATAGCGAGGATTTGAGAATAAATCTAATAAATTCCTAATACCCCCTGTCTATACAACGTGTATCAGAAATGCGTGGTCATATTTGAAGAGCTCATTCAGGGCATAGCATAGAACAACTTTTACTATGGGACCAACCCTGAAATCGCGAAAATAATATCAGCTGTTTCCTCCTAAATCATCGATGTTGCTCGACAAAATGTAAGGATCAGCTGATTTTTTTTCGCGATTTCAGGGTTTGTCCCATAGCAAAAGTTGTTCGATAGCATCTCCTGAATAAGCTCTTCAAATATGACCACGCATTTCTGGTACACGTTGTATAGAAGTTTCACTTCAATAATTACATGATATTTTAAAATGCTATATTATACACATATATATAACCTTAAATATAACTGTAAACACATCTTAATACCTATTTACCTATATTAATTATATGTATACAATATCAATATGTACAAAATAGAAATTAAACTATAACACTAAGAAAGGTTGACTTAGGCGTCGGAGAAATCCTCCAATCACTGTCATCCGGAAGCGTGCCCAGGAGACTGGCAGCGTTGTCACGTTGAATGGCAACGCTTATTCTTTGCCCAATGAACAAGCTAGCCCTCTGATCACGCGAAGTGGACAGTTCAATCATTTCCCCGGGACGCGCCGAGCTTCATCGTTTCGTAATTTTAGTACCTACTTGTACCACAGAATATCTAATTCTTCTTCTTCGTGTCGATGATTCGAGTTTATTATATAATTTTGGACCAAAATGTAGCCACGTCAACAGCACTCTCAGTAGCCTCGCATAGGCTTTGATTGTGTAGGTGGAATTGCACAGTGAGCAGGTTAAGAGGTGAGGCATCGTCTGTGGATTGACTCCACAGTCACATTGTGTCTAATAGTACTATCGTACAGAACGGCCACTCACCGCCCCCCGCCAATTTAAGATTCGTCACCCGCACCCTGCACCCACTCGCGGTTTGCGCACAATTGGACTGCAAGATTGTAATGTATGTCAATCGTCAGTCGCTACACAAGCACGCCATCTCTGAAAACTACTGAGAAGTGCTTGGAACCCAGTCGAACCTACGAGCGGCGAGCAACCGGACCATAACCTACACGCGTGTAGGTGTGTGTGCTGTTCGTATACAGACGTAATCTTGTGTATGTAGGTGGTGCTATCTTTATATTGTATTGAGTGGCTGAGGTGTGATTGTAGTATCATTGTCTCGCGGTTTGGGTTTCTATGGCCTATTTCAATAGTCCTGCCTGTAAGTAATTTTGTGCGTCAGGTCGTTGAACCCCTAAAATATGCTTGAGCTACACGATGGCTGATGCATACGTACCATCTGTAGGTTACAGGTCAACTCAAATAGACTTGGCAGCACCCAATTTGCAGAATAAATTATTTAAATTTCATCATCAGCATTTCAGCCGAAAGACGTCCACTACTGGACATAGGCCTCCCCCAATTAAGGGGGGATATGCCATAATCACCACGCTTGGCAGGCGGGTTGGCGATCGCAGTTGGTTGGTTAAATACTCAGAGAACGCTGCTGCCCATCCTCTGGTGAATCCCTTAGTCGCCTTTTACGACACCCATGAGAAGAGATAAGGGTGGTGCTATTCTTTAAGTCCGGTACCACACGGACTAATTAATTATTATTTACTATTTTAATTTGAATTTGTGGAATTGCAAATACAGAATACAAAAAAAATACTAAGAACGAATACCTGGAAAAATATTACGGACATTCGTCTGAGGTGAAAAGGTCATAGTGTAAAGCCTGATTAAAAATTCTAATTAATAGGTACTTAATTCTTGTGACTACTGATATAGAACTAAAAACAGCACGTAATATGAATAAAAAACATAATTTGCTTACAATTGTTTTAATGCAAGTCAAGGTATTTCATACGTGACAGTAGCCTTGGGCATTGATAAAATAAATGTAATTGTCAGTAATTTTCGTTTTTGTTTTCCTGGTGTAAGCGTACTGCTTTTTAGTGTTCCATACTCGAAGGGTGCCAACGCGACCCTTTTACTAAGCCTTCGCCGCGCAGTTTTTCCGTCGGTCTGTCACAGAGCTGTATCTTCGGAAGAAAGAAAGAAAAATAAAAGAAAGAAAAATGGTTTATTGTCACAGTTAACGGCGCGCAACATTTAAATAACAGTGCAACAGAAAAACAAACAAGTAGTTAACAGGTTGGTATACAAAAAAAGTAAAACGAAAAAAAGTCGGACCATGATCAGTATTATAGGGTTCCTTAAGTAGGTGTAGTTACAAACGAATCAAATCGAATATTAATCATGGCTATTTTAGTTTTGCAATAATCGGCAGCATTCGCGACTCAGAGCGTGTTGTTAGTAGCGTCATCTAAGCGATAAATTCAAGAAGCTAAATTTAAGAAGTGTGTCATGTCAACATAACACAAAGTAACTTTTTGTGATTTTTTCAAAAAGAAAGTAACTAAAGGAGCATTATTTGCTAACATAATTTTTCTCTAAGGTCAAGACCTTTGACTAGGACGTCTTAAGTATTTTTCAGTTTTCTCTCTATAACTCGAAAATTTATAATCACGTTATACTCAAAATAATTTTAAAAGAGAGTTTTTACAAAGTTCTATCAATGTGGAAGATTATAAGTTTCTACGTTGCATAGTTTAGAAATGGCAGGGGGGGACACATTGCAAGCCACTTTGGCGGGCTGTATTTGCATGTTATACCTGATAAAAAAGTTGTGTATGAAACATTACCTTCATTTTAGTAGACCTTTTCAATGATACCCCACAAGAGGGGGTGCAACGAAAAAAAAATGTCTTCCCCATTTCACATGTATGGCCACCCCTAAAATACGTTATCACGATTTTTTTATTCTTTTAAAATTGAGATCAATATCTACACTATTTTTACCAAAATTATATTTTCTTATATTTATAACTGTAGAAGTTATTAAGCTGTAAAGGATTAGGACAGACGGACAGACGGATGGACATGACGATACTATAAGGGTTCCTTGTAGGACTACGGAACCCTAAAAACACATAAAATATAAAGAAAGTACAGTCGACATAAAGTATAAGGAAATTATAGTCGGCCACAAGTTTTTGAAGTTGAAGTTTTCTATGGCTTCTATCATGGGAAAAATTAAATCCGTTGATTGTTTGTTTGGCGCTGACTCATAATTAGTTATTTACATTAGTTTAGTTAGGTATATAGTTATTATGACTAAAAAGCTTCATTTTGTTATTCGCTTTTCAGTTTCTGTTTTCGTCGGTTCAATTTTTTGTTAAAAAGTATTACCTATTTGTTTTTTTTTATAGTATAGTATGGCGAAACTAGAAAAAGGCCCACCTGATGCTAAGCGGTGACCTTTGCCCATAACAACTGCAATATAACCTAGGCTGTTGCCTAAATGGCACCGCAAGTCGGTTCGCCAAACTGAGACATGAAGATGGAAAGTCTCACGTGATTGTAATTTCACCGGCACCCGTACCCTTCAGACCAAAACACAGCAATGCAAGCATCACTATTTGGCGGAGAAGTAGGTACGGTCACAGAATATCTAATAGTACTAACGTACAGAACGGTCACTCACCGCCCCCTTCCTCGCCCTCGCCCCGCACGTACCCGCAGTTTGACGGCAATTGCACAGCAAGATTGCAATGGATGTCAATCGCCAGTCGCTATACAAGCACGCCATCTCTGAGAACTACTGAGAAGCGAGTCGACATTACGAGCGGCGAGCACTAAGCTACACGTGTGTGTGCATTCGTATACAGACGTAATCAGAATCTTGTGTATGAAGGTCGTGCTAGCATTTGTATTGTATTGAGTGTCCGGGGTGTAGGTCGGTGGTCGTACTTCCCTGGTTCCCCTTACTACTGTATCTAGATATCAGTCAAGTCTAGGATTACTTGAAGAAATCGCTGTCTATTCCACGTAACTGTTTATTGATAGAGATAACCATCGACCACACACCCCATAGACGCCTCATAACGGGCGACCGATGTCTGTCAACACCACAAAAATAGATAGAATGGAAAAGTGGGCAGGGCGCGCGTGCCACCACTCTGCACCATAGTGCAGGGCATTTCAAAGCCTTTCGTAGTACGCCTTACGACTTGTTTCTGTAAATACTGTAACAAAAACCCGCAAAAATGCCATAATATTCTGTTTCTAACTGCAGAAACAAAAGCCGTAAAGTACATTTTTTAAAATTAATTAAAAAAAATTAATGGCGTATATATGTAAGGCGTAGTTTGTTCGAAATTGCCACGCATGAATCGCAAGTAAAATTGTGATTACAGCCATTCTACTATACATATTTCTTTCATCATCATCATCATCATCATTTCAGCCGAAAGACGTCCACTGCTGGACATAGGCCTCCCCCAAGCATCGCCACAACGACCGGTCCTGTGCCTTCCGCAGCCAGCGGATTCCCGCGACCTTCACCAGGTCGTCGGTCCACCTTGTGGGGGGCCTACCCACGCTGCGCCTTCCAGTACGCGGTCGCCACTCCAGAACTTTACTGCCCCATCGGCCATCCGTTCTGCGAGCAATGTGCCCCGCCCACTGCCACTTAAGTTTGGCAATTCTTCGGGCTATGTCGGTTACTTTCGTTCTCCTGCGAATCTCCTATTTCTGTAGTCAACACTAATGAAATTTCACTAATGTAGGTCGCCACTATAATCGTCGCTTGCAAACTATGCAGTTTCGATCACATAAGTGAGCAGTCAAAAACTTCCGCGTGAGTGATTAGCAGAGATCGGAATAGGTAGCGCTAATGTACCTAAAGTTCAAAGAACAGAGACAAAAAAGTGGAGACTTCCTTACGGCAATATTTTTTTTCAGAATATTTGTTTTCGATTAATAAAATAAAAATTAAAATATTATTTGTTTTTATTTTCCTCTTCCTTGTTCTAGTTATTAAAGCTGGTTTGTAAATTACATTAGCTTTCGCGCTAACTTACGTCGTTCAATCGAAGATAAGAAGATTACCTTTATTTTTTGAAAACAATACAAATCGTGCATACTATTTTCAAAATCCACCCCTAAGGGTAAGAAAACAGGGGATGAGTGCTTGTTCACCCACTGAATTCTTACCTGTTAACCGATTCTGTTGTAACTTGGCAAACATAAATGTAGTTCTAGACACTTCAACATAATAGAGACCTGTTGTTAGATTTTAGCCACAAAAAAAATTAAATAAAACTTTTTAACAAAAAATTGAACTGACGAAAACAGAAACTGAAAAGCGAAAAATAACTAATTATGAGTCGGCGCCAAACAAACAATCAACGAAGATCATTAAATTACTTTAAATAAATAATAAAAACAACGTAACATCAAATGAAACGTGAAATTTTCAACGATAAACAATAACTTTCCAAAAATGCGTTCTCTGCTCGGCCACTTGCAACTTGCACGCACTTTGCTTGTTAAAAGTTTGTTTGGCGCCGACTCATAATTAGTTTGTTTTCGCTTTTCAGTTTCTGTTTTCGTCGGTTCAATTTTTTGTTAAAAGTTTTATTTAAAACAGAAACAGGAAATTAATTCGATAATTGTTTTACTTTATAAATTTTAGTTGTACAGTAATGTTCCGAAACTCGTAACAAATATTCCGAAAAAAAATTAGTCGTAAGGAAGTCTCCGCTTTTTTTGTCTCTGTTCTTTGAACTTTAAGCACATTAGCTCTACCTATTCCAATCACTGGCTGATTAGCTAATAGCTGCCTTGGTAAAGCCAATCAGATTGCAGTGAGGAGATATCAGTCAATTCTAACTTTACTTGAAGACATCGCTATTTATTCTGTGTATCTGTTTATTGACAGAGATAACCATAGAAATCTTAATAATGTTCATGAGGAGATATCAGTCAACTCTAGCTTTACTTAAAGACATCGCTGTCTATTCCACGTAACTGTTTATTGACAGAGTTAACCATAGAAATCTAAATAATATCCGTGAGAAGATATCAGTCAACTCTAGCTTTACTTGAAGACATCGCTGTTTATTCTGTGTAACTGTTTATTGACAGAGATAACCATAGAAATCTTAATAATGTTCATGAGGAGATATCAGTCAACTCTAGCTTTACTTAAAGACATCGCTGTCTATTCTATGAAACTGTTTATTGACAGAGATAACCATAGAAATCTTAATAATGTTTGTGAGGAGATATCAGTCTACTCTAGCTTTACTTGAAGACATCGCTATTTATTCTGTGTAACTGTTTATTGACAGAGATGACCATAGAAATCTTAATAATGTTCATGAGGAGATATCAGTCAACTCTAGCTTTACTTAAAGACATCGCTGTCTATTCTATGAAACTGTTTATTGACAGAGTTAACCATAGAAATCTAAATAATATCCGTGAGAAGATATCAGTCAACTCTAGCTTTACTTGAAGACATCGCTATTTATTCTGTGTAACTGTTTATTGACAGAGATAACCATAGAAATCTTAATAATGTTCATGAGGAGATATCAGTCAACTCTAGCTTTACTTAAAGACATCGCTGTCTATTCTATGAAACTGTTTATTGACAGAGATAACCATAGAAATCTTAATAATGTTTGTGAGGAGATATCAGTCAACTCTAGCTTTACTTGAAGACATCGCTGTCTATTTTATGTATCTTTTTATTGACAGAGTTTACGAATCGATCATGGTTACCTTTCTATCAGTAGGTACTTAAAAAAGTACTGAGTAGTTACCCATTGTATCAAGTTTATGGTATCTTCTTGTCTGACGGCTTTGATTTCCAGGCACATTGTACAGCAGGTGTACATTGCTTTTTAGGGTTCCGTACCCAAAGGGTGCTAACGGGACCCTATTACTCTCGCTACGCTGTCCGTCCGTCCATCCGTCTGTCTGTCTGTCTGTCACAGGGCTGTATCTTTGTAACGGTGATAGATAACCAGTTGAATTTCACAGAATATGTGTTACTATGGTGTCTATCGCAACAAATACTAAAAATAAAAAAGTATAAACTCCCCATACAAGAAACCTCGAAAAACGTGATTTTTTCAACGTTTTTTTCCTGCTCTATTTTCGAAACGGTAATACATACTAGCGTCAAACTTGGTCTGATTATAGTGCATACTACGTTGTTTAGCGGCAAATACTAAAAATAGGGCAAACATAGACATATGTGTTGGTACCATAGAGGAAATGAATATAAATCAAGTATTCCGTGGTTGGTACCTACGTAAGAATGTGATGCAAAAATTCACATTTTGCGTACGTTCGTTGATGTCTTTTGATAAACTCTCGTAAATTAAATCAGTTTCTATGGGGTACCAGGTCGATGGGTGGTACGGAACCCTTACTGCGTGAGTCCAACTCACACTTGGCCGGTTTTTTATATAATACTAGAGGCTGCCCGGGCTTCATCCACGTAGATGTCGTGTATTGCGTATTCCGCAGGAACCCTTTGGAACTGTTTATTTTCCCGGGATAAGTAACCTATAATTATTTTAATCTAGGTTATGGTCTATCTGTATGCCAAGTTTTATCCAAATCCATTCAGCCATTTCAGCGTGATTGAAGGACATACAAACAAATATCCATACTATCACATTCATAATATTAATACCAAAAGGCTAAAGGCCTCCTTCCTTTAGATGAAGCCATATTTAAAGGAAGAGGTGCCTTTTACATGTCAGCTTTTATCATAGAAATCCAAAAAAAAAAAACAGTTATAGAAGTGGTTAAGGCCCGTGAACTTGACGTCACGTGCAGGTGTCTCAAAGGACACTAGTGCGCGAACCGTTTACTTGATCATCAGTGCTGTTTTGGATGCAGAGTCACTAAAATTGCACTGTGCACCTTGCAATAGGACCTAAATGTAGTTTTGCTAGCCACCTCTGTTCTCATGTCTGGAGCTAACAAGGCTCGCCTTTGACGACCACATCAAGGAGGAAATCATCATCACTTCATCACCATTACAGCCGAAAAACGTCCACTACTGGACATAGGCCTCCCCCAATTAAGGGGGGTATCACTTCATCACTAAAATAGTATTTTGTGCATATCTAACAGCGGATTATTTTGTAGGCTTAATTTATTTTGCATTGAATGCTAGAAACATGGTGGGCGTAATTGCGTATTTATTTATTTTTAGCGGCAAACCGGCGATACGCGTTCCGGTATTAAAAGACAGTAGATAACATTTCTAGTACCCAATTATTTAGATTTCTATGACTTTTATGCAACGCAGACTTCGCAGAGAGTTTCGCATCTAAAAGCAGAGTTAGCACCTAAATATGTTTGTCAAGTATAGGTAAGTATACGTATAAATGAGGTCATCGCTGAATTTGTTTGATTTTATAATTATAAGCTAAATGTTGTCTAGCTTGCGGGATTTGTTAACAAAACTTGTTTTACCGTACAGTCTAACAAAGCAATTGGTATACAGGGTAGAGATATATAAATCAAGTTTTCTCAGAAGATTATGGATGTTTTCGAGTGAAATATCATTTTAATAGCAGACAAAGTTAAACTGTATTTATACAAAACCCTAATCAAACCATTCTACAACAACTTCCTGAGAAATCTTCATCTATATCTGGCGACCCTGTATACTAATTGCTTTGTTAGACTGTACGAAGTTCAATCTATTTGTGTCACTTGTAATCTCATTTGTTTTATTATGTCAAGTTACCACGACGTGCGATGCTGCGGCTGTTCCATCTATCCCAAGGTATCCCCACTGGTAGGGATAGATGGAAAATCATTCCATCTGTCTCTACTGGTAGGGATAAGTGGAATCTGAAGTTCGAATGATTTTCCATCTATCCCTACAAGTGGGGATACTTTGGTAGGGATAGATGGAATAGCCGCGATGCCGGGTGTAGTAGTGAATGCAAGAAGTCGGTTAAAAAGAGACGTTGAGAGACCGTTGCTTCGATTTAAGGACTGCGCGAGACTAAGTGAGACATCAATCAATCAATCAACTCAGCCTATCGCAGTCCACTGCTGGACATAGGTCTCTCCCAAGTGAGACATGGCAGCGTTTAATATTGACCACTGTGACTGGGAGGAGCTCGCTGGTAAGCAGACATATTGGCGTAAAACTATATATGGCGTATTGGCACAGAATATATACTAACGACAAGAAGCGACACTTAAGCATGTGTGCACGTAAAATCGCTCGCGGCTATGTGTGCGATTCGGGGCGAGCGCGGGGGCCGTGCGAGGTGCGCGGCGTGTGGAACGGGCAGTCTCTAGGCTGCTGCGGGTGCATTATAAGAGCCACCTCGAGTGACGATATTTAATTGATCGACCGGCGCACACTGGGCAGTCAGCCCCACTACCAACCTGCTGACTGGCTAATTTTTATCATTATGTAGCTCATGTCGACACGATAGAAGAAGTCTCTAGGCTGCCCCAGTCAAGGCCTATTGCGTTCACGCGCTCGCTCAAGGTCACCGGCGAACAAGCTCACACGTACACGGAGTGTCACAGCTGGGGTATTGGCGTTTGTATTCATATAAATCGACAAAATGTAGGGAACAGGTGTTTTTTTTCGCGACTTCACGGTTGCTCCCATAGTAAATGTTGTTTGTTATGATGAGTAGATTCAGCACTTAATACACGGATAATTTACAATCAATAAATTAAAAAGCCATTAAAAAAGTATTTAATTCCTAAAACTATACACACATTTACACTTATCACTAATTAATTAATTATCGTGCTTTCATTAATCTCTCATTAACCACATATTCCGTTTCTCCATTCTTCTTAAGTTCTCTGTTGTTCTCTTGTTCTTTAATTTTCTCCTGTTCTTTATTCTTCTTTGATTTACTCTTGTAGCTGTCGATGTAGAAGTTCATGAACAGAGCGAAGAAGGAACATATAAGAAACATGCAGAAGTTGTGGAAAAAGTTGGGGATTGGACACGGAGAGAGCTTCTGTTGGTAGTGGAGATGGGAGACTACAAGGATGAACTGGATCTGAAAATAAGAAAACCATGTTTAATCATGCAATCGGGTTGGACACATCTACCGCATGTTAGACAACCACTGGGTCAAACTGACGACCCAGTGGGTTCCTCTTCATGGCAGAAGTCAACGTGGCAGGCCCAGACGGAGATGGCGGAATAAGCTGGACTCCTTCCAACGATCGACAGATAAAAGTAGTAGAGTAGGGGGGAGACAATTGACCTGCAGTGGGACGTTAAAGGCTTTGATTAATTTTATAATATTTTATGAATACATTTTCTGCCTCTTTTGTACGTAGATTTTGGATCTTTTATAGTTAATTTGTTAAAATAAATAGTTTATTTAAACTGCTTTGTAATAGTGCTCATTTGTAAGCGCATAATATTAAGTTTTTATGCTATTGCATAGCTTCTATCGCGGGCCTTGAGCGTGGAGACCGAATCCAGAAATTCCGTAACGAAAATAACCTAACACCTCCCACTCCGACCGGCACAGCGGCGCCGCAGCGGTGATACTTTTTAGTTTTGCCATCTATCGATGAATAGGAAAACATTTAATGACTTTTTGAAATATCACGCTTGTCTCTTTAGTTCTGCAAATCGCCTCTAGGTGGCATTGGTTGTATCGGCGTTTCTGTGCTTAAGCTATTGCATAGCTTCTATCGCGGGCCTTGAGCGTGGAGACGAAATTCCGTAATGAAAATAACCTAACACCCCTCACTCAGACCGGCACAGCGGTGATACTTTTTAGTTTTGCCATCTATAAGATGAATAGCAGAACTTTTAATGACATTTTGAAATATCACGCTTGTCTCTTTAGTTCTGCCAATCGCCTCTAGGTGGCATTGGTTGTATCGGCGTTACTGCGCATGCGTAATCCCCCTCTTCGCCCCGCAATCTGGTGACTCCTGCCTGCTTAGAGTTTCAGCGTTAGGGCACCTCCTCTTTGTATTTACATAAAAAATGCTATGCAATAGCTTTACCGCGGCAGTCTCCGAGTGCCACACGTCTTTTTTTTTTATTATACTAGTGCTTGCTGGGCAGATGCCAAGGTTTGTTTGTAATTTTTGGATTAGAGGACCTCTGTTTTTTAATTGACTTGATATTATCATATACAACGCACGTTATTTTTGTTTACGCAATTTGAGAAACGAGTTTGTTTAAAATCTCGAGGAGAATCGATTGGGTTTTTTTTTTCTAAATCTCAAAATTACGTACTTTTATAGTCACTGTAAGTCCCACAGTTGGTAGCAAAAAACTGATGAATGTCATACAGGCACTACCTGATGCACGGAAACTAATTGAGCTGAACTTGCTCGACCTCAGGGACCTATTCAAGATCCGCTGATGTATTGAATTTAACAACAATAACTGAATAAAGTTTCAATTTCTCAATTTGATGCGTACATTTTTTTATTATGTATGACCACGCATAACTTTTTACAGAGTAGTCCGATTTTTATGATTCTTTTTTAAATGGATAGGATATGTCTCGAAGTTGGTCTCATTTAAATTTGAAGCTCAAAAACCACCCCTAATGGTAGGAAAACAGGGGATGAGTTCTTATTCACCCTAACTGATTCTGTTGAAACTTGGCACACATAAATGTAGTTCGTAGTTAGGAGTTATTAGATTTTAGCCACAAAAAAGATAAAAATAAAAACTTTTTAACAAAAAAATTAACCGACCAAAAAAGAAACTGATAAGCGAAAAATAAAATGGAGCTTTTTAATCTTAATAACTATTCTTCTAACTAAACTAATTTTGAGTCGGCGCCAACAAACAATCAATGAAGATCACTTACTTTAAAGAAATAATAAAAACGAAATAACATAAAGTACAACGTGAAATTTTCAACGATAAACAATAACATTCCAAAATGCGTTCTTTGCTCGACCACTTGCAACTCGAACGCACAAGCTTGTTTGTTTGGCGCCGACTCAAAATTAGTTATTTACATTAGTTAGGAGAATAGGAGTGTTTAGGTGTGTTTCAACTCAGCCTATCGCAGTCCACTGCTGGACATAGGCCTCTCCCAAGTTGCGCCACAACGCTCGGTCCTCTGCCTTCCGCATCCAGTCCCCCCCAGCCACGTTCTTTAGGTAGTCGGTCCACCGGGCAGGGGGGCGCCCTACGCTGTCTCCACTCAAGGACTCGTCTACTCCAACGGCCATCGGTCCTTCGACAGACATGGCCAGCCCACTGCCACTTCAGCTTACTGATCCTACAAGCTATGTCGGTCACTCCGGTTCCTAGGTGTGTTTATGTACAAAATATTCATCATTATAAAGGCTGAATGCGCATTTTTTTTTTCAATACTTTGAAAATAGAACAAAACCCGCGCGCGGACGAATAGGCGCAAATGAAAATTTGATACTGTTGAATTTATTTGTGTATTGTTTCCTCGCAAATGAAAGAAAAGTACTAAACAAGTCTCGGCTGAAATGGCAGTTAACGGCCTCGTTTAGTTAAAAAGGACTCTGCTGGCGCTTCGTCCTTTTAAAATTAATTCGAAAGTACCCGGCTACACTTCGTACTTCTAATATTACTCGGCCGTCAATTGCTTCATTTAAGGCCTCGACAGTAATGTCATCATCATCATTCAGCCGAAAGACGTCCACTGCTGGACATAGGCCTCCCCCAAGCATATGTTGGGGGGATATGCCATAATCGCCACGCTTGGCAGGTGGGTTGGTGATCGCAGTTGGTTGGTTAAATACTCAAAGAACGCTGCTGCCTATCCTCTGGTGAATCCCTTAGTCGCCTTTTACGACACCCGTGAAAAGATATAGGGTGGTGCAATTCTTTACGTCCGGCACCACACGGAACAAACGGATAGTAATGTATCATCATGTGTGTGTGTAATCATATTTTGACCGATATACAACGCGAAATAAAGCTACAATTTGCAAAAAACGTCAAATAATTTGAATTTCGCGGGCTACCCTGTAGCATTCACCTTAATCAAATTCACTTTACAGCTTTTGTTTCTGCAGTTCGAAGCAACACAATAAGGCATTTTTGCGGGTTTTGGTGACAGTATTTACAGAAAAAAGTCATAAGGCGTACTGAGAAAGGCTTTGAAATGCCCTGGACTATGGTGCAGAGTGTTGGCACGCGCGCCCTGCTCACTTTTCCATTGTATCTATTTCTGTGGTTAAGGGGCTCGTGGCTAAATAGCAAGCGTGTGGATTGTACGATCTGCAAGGTTAAGCTGCACTAGCCGCGGTCAGTCTGTGGATGGGTGACCGTTTCGTTACACATCGAGCCTCTTCGTGCCTCGGAGAGCACGTAAAGCCGTTGGTCGTGCGCCTGATCTCTCTTCGGTCGTGTCGAATTGCCGTCCCATCGGATTATGAGAGTGAGGGAATAGAGAGTGCACCTGTGTTTGCGCACACACTTGTGCACTATAATATGTCCCGCGCAGATGGCTGGTCTCCATTGAGATTGGCCGCCGTGACCGAAATTCGGCCGGGAGGACATTATTATTTCGGTGGTTACTACTGTACTCCGATTGTGACGCCACAGTCGGTTGCCGCCGCGTGCGCGCGCAACAGCTACGACTCGCTGCGCCGCCGGCGCCGGTCGGTGTGAATCGTACACACGGCTACACATCATTGGACACACGACTGGACATTTCCAGTTTAAGCTGACCTCGCATTGTATATGTTTTCCTTACAACGCGAGGTCAGCCTATACTGAATTTGTACAGCTTGATGTGTAGCCGTGTGTACATATAGTGTATGAATGTGTAAAGCGAATGAGTGAAAATTAAACATAGTATAAAAACTACCCCGATCGATTCTTCTGATGATTCTGAAGAAACTGATTTCTCAAATTACGTAAACAATAAGGGTTCCGTACCACCCATCGGCCTGATACCCCATAGAAACTGATTTAATTTAGTGAGTTTATAAAAAGACATCAACGATCGTACGCTAAATGTGAATGTTACATCTCTTTCTTACGTAGGTACCACCACATATGTCTATGTTTGCCCTATTTTTAGTATTTTTTGCTAAACATAGTATGCACTATAATCAGACCAAGTTTGACGTTGGTATGTATTACCGTTTTAAAGATAGAGCAGGAACAAAAACGATGAAACATATGCATGTTTTTCGAGGTTTCTTGTATGGGGACCCACTTTGGTTTTAGACTTTTTTTTGTTTTCAGTCGTCATAGTAACACAAATTCTCTGAAAATTTCAACTGGTAATCTATTACCGCTACAAAGATACAGCCCTGTGACAGACAGAAGGACGGACGGACGGACGGACGGACAGCGTAGCGGATAGAGTAATAGGGTCCCGTTAGCACCCTTCGGGTACGGATCCCTAAAAAGTAACGTTGTATTCTCCTGACGATTCTGAACAAACTAGTTTAAGTCACGTTGTGTATCGAGTAGGTAGGTACTCAGGTACGAGTACGTGAGGGTTTTAAAATTTAATTAATTTATATTATTATATCTCATCCGTCTTTGATGAAGGAACTGGTTTTCTTTGATTATGACAAGTTTATAATCCAAGCTGGTTTTGTACTAATCAGTATAAGCTTCAAGCTACTTAAAAAATTAAGTAAAATGAGCATGCGAATAGAGAAGATTATAGTGTTTAAACGTGAAAATCTAAAAAATAATCACTAAACTATTTAACTCTCTCTACCTATGTAGGTAATAGAAATTCGGAAAATCATTAGCTTGATCATTTCCCTGGAAAAGCATCTTGAAGCGAGCTACACCAGCCGGGGCAACGGTACATGATGACCACGACCGCTCTGTCAAAAGTAGAACGACGAAGAAGAGAAGATATACATTTTTACATAGAGAAGGGGGCAAGTGCTACCAGATCCAGGGATAGGAACGGTTTATCATGCTGGAATATAAATTGGCCTATATGCAGTGGCGTGCATTGGTTTTTGGCCTAGGTAGGCAGGCACTAAGCAGACGGAGCAAGTTACTATAGTGTAAAATTATTAAAAAATCTGATACTTACCTACACACATTTCATACAAAACAGACACGAAAACAACATTGTTTCAACAACGACGTTTAAAAGTAAGAGACACTAGCAAAAGACTATTAAATTTGAATGACGACACCCAGTTACAGTTGTATTAACGTGTTATG
This sequence comes from Asteroscopus sphinx, assembly GCA_949699075.1. Taxonomy (NCBI): domain Eukaryota; kingdom Metazoa; phylum Arthropoda; class Insecta; order Lepidoptera; family Noctuidae; genus Asteroscopus; species Asteroscopus sphinx. The sequence goes on from OX453006.1 coordinate 4,460,764, forward strand.
TAATAGTCATAACATTTTACCTTTTCTTGAGTCAAATACAGATTTTGATGTGTTTGTCTACTGAAATGCACTTTTTTGTTTTGTCACCAAACGAAAACTGATTGAATGGGTTTCTCGTAATTTCTCTAAGCATAGTCTTCCCCACAAACCGAGCACCCTAATTTATCTATGTTTACATCAATATTTTTACAAAAAACTTCACAATTCACAATAAAACGATCTAATTATTACACGATTTATGCAATTCGTCACGCATATGTCAAGTTCTGTCAAGTGTCAACAGCCAATTAGAGTTGGGCCATAGTAAATCTATGAGTTGGGCGTTATTTAACGTCGGTTTGAGAAAATATTTACGAGGGTGATAATCGAATACGTAGTACGTTGGAATAGTAATGTAACGATTATTTTACGTACAAAGTTACACAATAGATTTTCGGAGCACGAAAACAATAGATTTTCTACAATTATTATACACCATTCGTTATTACATTAGTTAAATAACGTTATAAATCTATTTATCGTTATTTTGTTATGAGCGTATATTGAGCTTCATTATTTTACGATGAATGTGTAGCAATGTACAAACAATCATCAAAATAATAATAAATATTGTAATCTTTTTATTCGACTCTTCGAATACCATTTACAAATTATAAATGTGAACACTTAAATGCAGTAATTTCAATAAAACAATAAATTATCTTTATTTCGCCGCTATTTTTCAAATGTTGGGTTTAGTTTTATTATAACGATCACTTTGTATGGAAATATCTAGTTACAAAATAATAGGATTCAAAACTACTAACGCATAACAGTTACGTGTAAAAAACTTTACGGACAACCCACGACTATTGCCACTAGGGCTACGTTCAGTTATGTCACCTGCGACGTTTTCAGAAGCAGGTGACGCTTGATAAGACGGCTAAATTGCGAAATGTCAAATGTTAGTTATTTACGCATAGCCATATCGTGATTCATTTTTTGTCGTATGACTTCGGGTATTAGCCTAAAGTAGTGTGTGTGTATAATAGTGTATATGGTTACCAAAAAGGTTTGATTGTGTGTGTGAACGTGACAGGCAATCGTGCGAACGCACATTGCACATTGAGGTACGTTTTGCATTGAATTCATACATTATTATTGAGTACATATGTTAATTGTTTTTTTTTAATACGCTGATTAATTGATTTAGTAATAGTTAATATTAAATTCTAACGAGGTAGGCATTGCTTATTTGCCTATATGGAATGCACGCCACTGCCTATATGTTAAACCAGGGCATGGTCTATCTATGTGCCGTTTCAGCGCGATTAAAGGACAAACAAACATCCATACTAATATTAGTAGGTACGGAACCCTTACTGCGTGAGTCACACTCGCACTTGGCCGGTTTTTCTTTTATCAAACCGAATCAAAAGCACCTACTTCCTAAACTGTTTTACACAATTTTTATTATTATTTTATTATTTTTGAAGTCGGTTTTTACTTTCTTTTTTATGTACAGTAAAAATGGAACCAATAGATAACACGTTGCTTCAACTGCAAAAAAATCAATAAGTTTGTAACAGTACATTCTAATGTGTTAATGTGCAACTGTTTTCAGGTTGATTCTTCTTAATATTTAGAAGACAATAAAGGAAAACAGTTAAAAAAGACAGTTAGTGGTAATGTTCATACAGCTTTTTGCCCATTTATATGAACGTTCAAGTAACAACTATTATTACTTAGAAATGCAATAATGTCATAGACATCGCTCCTTTGCATGAATAACGAAGTAACTTGTATTTTTTTTCACAATTTAAATAAGTACACATAACGAACAGAATAATGTGTAGAAAGAAGTGGGCTAGTATCCTACGGGTGGTAGTAGGACTAATGAAACCTCTTGATAACAATAATAGCGGACTGTATAATAAAGGGAAATAACAAATGGTTACAAGATTCGAAACTGATATTTAAACGCGCTAAATATGTATACTCTCGGTATGACGGACGATGACGCAGTCCTGTGCTGGCCGGTCGAGCTCAGCGAGTCACCGCGCCCCCGCGCCCGCAGACCTCAGGCCGCGGTTGCCCGGGCGTAGTGATGTTCTTAACAATGTGATCGTTCGTTTTGTGTACTTATTTAAATTTTGTTTTTGTTTTGAGTTGAGTCGTTTTCATGCAAAGCAGCGACATGAATTAAGTAAATGCGTTTCGTTTACAAAAAAAAATTGAACCTATGAATTTATTTTTTTCATCATCATCATCATCATTTCAGCCGAAAAGCGTCCATAGCTGGACATATGCCTCCCGCAAGCATCGCCACAACGACCGCTCCTGCGTTTTCCGCATCCAGTGGATTCCCGTGAACTTCACAGGTCGTCGGTCCACCTTGTGGGGGGTCTACCCACGCTGCGCCTTCCAGTACGCGGTAGCCATAACCACTCCTGAACTTTACTGTCCCATCAACCATCCGTTCTGCGAGCAATGTTGAGTTTATTTTTTTCAGGGTAGAATAATAACAAAATACTCACCAACTGAACTTTAGTTAAGTGCTTTTTCCACCAAATATACTTCGCATACTCAGGTCCTAGCGACGAGATTCCATAGTACGCGTACATAAGCACATGGACGAAACTGTTCAACATGCCGACCACCACGAAGTTGTCCGTCGGATGGTACATGAAGTGCAACCACGTCCAGGTAACCATGGAAGTGTGGTGGTACAGGTGTAAGAAGGTAATCTGGTTGTCCTTCTTGCGGAGGACAAAGAATACTGTGTCTAATAGGTCTAGATGCTTCGCTATGAAGTACGGGTAGATTTCATTGATAACCTGGAAGATTAACAAGGTAGAATTATCAAAAACTATGGGGTAGACTCTCAGACCAAAAGAACAAAATAATAAGGTAGACGGAGCGCGTAGAACTCGCGTCAATCTTTCTCTTGCAAGCACCTTCTACATACACAAGATTACGTCTGTATACGAACGCACACACACGAGTAGGTTAGGAATGCTCGCCGCTCTTAGTGCCGATTGGGTTCCAAGCACTTTTCAGAGATGGCGTGCTTGTATAGCGACTGGCGACTGATATCCATTGCACGATAGCAGTCCAAGTGCCGTCAAATTGCGGGTGCGTGCGGGTCGTGGGCGAGGAATCTTGAATTAGCGGGGGCGGTGAGTGGCCGTTTTGTACGTTAGTACTGCAAGATATTCTGTGCTTTTGATCTGAGATCATGACTGTAGGTGGAATAGTAGGTACTCTTTTGCTATTTAGTATTCCTTATTGGCTTCAGTCACTAGTTCTACGCGCTCCGTCCATCTTATTCTTTTGGTCTTAGGTTAAACTATCCAGCAGATCGATTGATAGCATAAAGGTACATATTCCTGGGTAATCATTGTTGCCTGGGTCATACAATTACAGTAAATAAGAAAAAAATAAAGTTACCCCTTTTAAATCCTCTCCTTGCGGACATCTCGTTGTGATTATATTAAATCTATAAATGTATCTCACGTACTGAAACAAAAAAATTATCATATTAAAATGATGAACAATCAAATGAAGTCGATTTACTAATTAATAATACGAGAGGTCGCCCAAATTGTCGTCGAAATTCGACGTAATTCATTAATACAAAAAAAACAGTTGACAAACAGAGGAGAAAAGGGTACTGCCCCCCTAGCCAAGTTGACAATCTAGTAACAAACAAACAATCAAAATGTATGGGAATGACATATGTCAACGAAAAAGTCATTCGTTGAGATGTCATTCCCATTAAATTTGATTGTTTTCTATAGCTTTGACGATTGTAAATTTTATTGTCAACTTGGCTAGGGGGGCTGAACTGTTTTGTCTTTGCCTATTTATACAGAATGTAACAAAAACCCTGTTATTCCTGTGAGGTATGTTATCAGAATCGGTATTCAGACGTAAGGACACAACTCATTTCGAAAAACTTCAATATAAATAATCATATTAAATTTATTTTCATTCATTCATTTCAGCCGAAAGACGTCCACTGCTGGACATAGGCCTCCCCCAAGCATCGCCATAACGACCGGTCCTGCACCTTCCGGATGGCCGATGGGGCAGTAAAGTTCTGGAGTGGTGACCGCGTACTGGAAGGCGCAGCATGGGTAGACCGAGGCAAGGCAAGGTGGACCGACGACCTGGGTAAGGTCGCGGGAATTATATTTAATATTAAATCATTATTAAAATTGATTATATATAACTTTCAATTTACAATGAATACCGATTTAATATTTAATTTGATTATTTTTATAGAAAAGTTTTTCCAAATGAGTTGTGTATAATACGAATATCCATTCTGATAACGTAGCTCGTAGCTCACAGGAACAACAGGATTTTTGTTACTTTCTGTATATGTTGTATATGTTCAGAGAGTACAATAATTTAAATACATATAAACATACACTTAAGATGATTGTACAGTGGCATCATAATAATATGATATACCACACTGACTCCCAAACTGCAACATGCTGGTATTTCGGGAGTCGAGTCAACCCACAGGAAAAATCTCACACCCAGTCTGACAAGGGTCACTGCCTTCTTAATAGGTCACTCCGATAAGAAGTCCTGAGTGAATACTGCCCAATCACCCTGCTTGGTAAACGAATTTAACACAACACTAAACGTTCATAATGCTCAGTGGTGTTATTTCTCCCTGTTGCCATAATTATTTGCCTTTTTGGAAAAAAAAAATGCATATAGGGAACCTGTTTTTTAGAAAACAAACGGTATATTAACTACTACTACCGTACTCTATAAGTTAATATACCGTTTGTTTAGTTTGTAAAGTTAATATATACATATTATACTAGCTGAATACCCTAGTGGATGTCGTTTATCGTGCATTCCTCGGGAACTATTCATCTTCCCGGAATAAAAAGTAGCCTATACGTTAATACGGCTTATATTCTATCCGTATGCCAAATTATATTAAAATCCATAAAGTATAAGTTTATAAACTTTCGCGAATTTCACTCATATTGAACTATATATACGGGACTTGTCGCGCACAATAAAATCAAAACATAACAAACATTCTGAATAACCTCGACGTTTCGGCCAAGTTGCATTGGCCGTGGTCACGAGCAGACTGAAGTATGCGGGTGTCCTCGTCTTGAGCGGCGGGTGTTTTCTCAAGCTACCCGCGGTTGGTTTTGTGTTGTGCACGACAAGTCCCGTAAATTTAGTTCAATACCCATACAGTAGTTTTTGCGTGAAAGAGTAACAAACATCCGCACATCCATACATCCTCACAAACTTTCACGTTTATAATATTATATAAGTAGGAAGGATTATAGTAGAAAGTAGGATAGGAAGTAGGATATGGCCAACCAACCACTACATATATATATTATATGTATTGGTTAGTTAAGCTGAGGTGCGATAAAATAAACGAATCCAGGAAAATTTCGATACGGAATTCCAGATAGCAGCCCCAAGTGAGGTGAGATATAAGATCTGTGACTGAGGTAAGGCCCTGGGTTAGCATAGGACCAGAAATCTAAATCTACCCCTGGACTACAATAGACATAATCCACGAACTTGGCACTGAGTCAACTGGTACGTACAACTAGTCACCGTACTGGTCATCGATTAATTTAGCAATCAGGATACTCGTTAATGACGGAAGATGAGTGTTATATTTAACTATTAAATTACTTTAGTTTATCTTCCTTGGTTACATGGCTCTTGTATACAAATGGCCTAATTAGAATAATAATTTTTATTAGATTAACAGTTTCTAAACAAGCAGCCCTGTCCGCCTACCGCGGCTACGTTTCATCAGTATCACGGTACGGAATAGTTGTATGGGAAAACTCTGTAGACGTGAAGAGCTCTCTTAGTACAAAATTACAAAGATACAGCCCTGAGATAGACAGACGGACCGACGGACGGACAGCGTAGCGAGATTAATAGGGTCCCGTTAGCACCCTTTGGGTACGGAACCCTAAAAATGTATCCGAGTATTTTGTAGGGCTAAATATTTAGATCATTGCAAACCACTCTTTAAAGAATTGATTTTTTTCCGGTCCCATGCCTCTACAGATATGAGATGTTTGTTTGTACAAAAATATCCATACATGTTTATTTTACACGACGAAACCCTATAAAAAGTAAATAGCAGAAACCCACTCAAACTGTTGCTCCCAGGTCAATTATATGGTAGAAATTAATATTTTATTTATTTATTCATGAACAATTCACATTATGTTTGAGTGTCACTTAATTATTAAAAAAATGTAAAGTATACTGAGTAGGTACATACATTAATAACGTTTGGATTGTACTACAAATTACAATAAAACATAACATAACATCACGCCTGTATTTCCCCGAAGGGGTAGGCAGAGGTGTATAGTACACCCACATTTCGCCAGTTAAGTAATAGTCCCATGTAATAGGGGGCGAGCGTATTAAAAAAATGTTTATTAAAATTACAATAATAATACCAAAATAACTTAAACTCAAAACTTTTAATGCATTCATGTGTACATTGGTGTACATTTATAAGTCCTGTAGATACTTATATGGTTTTAACATGAAACCTGGTAAGGGCACAGCAACATACTAATAAATAATATGTGCCATAACAATTACAATATACATGCTGAAATATCAATAAGATGATAAAAAACCGGCCAAGTGTGAGTCGGACTCGCGAAGTAAGGGTTCCGTACCACCCATCGACCTGATACCCCATAGAAACTGATTTAATTTACGAAAGTTTATCAAAAGACATCAACGATCATACACGAAATATGAATTTTTTCATCTCTTTCTTACGTAGGTACCACCACATATTTATATGTTTTCCCTGTTTTTAGTATTTTTTGCTAAACTACATAGTATGCACTATAATCATACCAAGTTTGAAGCTGGTATGTATTACAGTTTTGAAGATAGAGCAGGAAAAATAACGTTGAAAAAAAATGCATGTTTTTCGAGGGTTCTTGTATGGGGACCCCCTTTGGTTTTAGATTTTTTTATTTTTAGTATTTGTAGTGATAAGGGTCATAGCAACACATATTCTGAGAAAATTTCAACCGGCTAATAGGGCAAACATAGACATATGTGGTGGTATCTGCGTAAAAAGAGATGCAAAAATTCCTATTTCGCGCAAGGTGCGTTGATGTATTTTGATGAACTCTCTCTTGTAAATTAAATCAGTTTCTATGGGGTATCAGGTCGATGGGTGGTACAGAACCCTTACTACGTGAGTCCGACTCACTCTTGGATGGTTTTTTAAATGAAAATAGTTACCTATAATCACTAACCAAGCGAATTAGTAACAATGAAAATACCCATGAAATAACTCCTAAATTAAATGCCATAGCAACAAGTAATACTTACGAGTAACACTACGTAAACGGAGAAGGCGACTTGGAACGCGTTGTACACCAGCATTAAGTTCTTCAGTTGGTACGGCTGCCTTTCTTTCATGAACGTTGGTAAAATATTTACGACTAACACCAGGTATAATCCTAGGACTATGGCTAGTCCTGTAAAAGTTTCCTGTAGCGTCCATGTTGGTATTAACTCTGGAATTGAAATATTTAATCATCAAGACAAACCTAATAATGTTTTCTTTTCATTGCAGATTACAGGATAGCTGGAATAATAAGTACGGATAAGGATTACGACTTGAGAATATGTAAAAACTTTGGTCTTGTACGAGTGGGACCCAAAATGCAACCCCGTGGGACACCCGCAACAGAATCTTGTAAGAAATATTGTTATAATGTGGGCGATGACAACACGAAGGATAACTATCGATATCCATGGAGGTCCCCAGTTGAAGCACTATACGCATTTTTTATATTGAAAATGTTTTTTCGATCGCTCCAGACACTTCATCATCATCATCATCATCATCATTTCAGCCGAAAGACGTCCACTGCTGGACATAGGCCTCCCCCAAGCATCGCCACAACGACCGGTCCTGTGCCTTCCGCACACAGACACTTCAACGGGTGTAAATAGGTGTCCCAGCTCCTCAACCCACAAACCTCATAAGGTTATCTACCCACACACTCTTTTATTTAATCTATACAGTCCAACAAACTCGGCATCACCAAGGTTAGTTCCATTTACCGAAGGGCTAGACTTCGCCGGTTATACATTTATATAATTCTCTCCGCAACACGCGCAATCTCAAGGAAGGACTAAATCTGGCATTATTAATTTATTTTTAAAAAGATTTTCAATATGAACTGCAAGATGTTGCTCTAGAGCAGCGGTTCTCAAACTTTTTTGGTCACGGAACCCTTTTGACAAGCAAAATACTTGACGGAACCCTACAATAAAACAATAGTTTTTAAAAGTGTATTCTTTATTATATAAGCATAATAAAAGTACAATGTAACAGTTACTAATTATTACTTACTTTAACCACATGCCAAGTACAATAATAGAAGATATTAAAAATGAAAAAATCTAAACTAATGGGAGGTATGAAACTGTTTTTTATTTTTCATCAATTGGTCGATATCAGGTTTGATAGAAGACATTTGAAGTCTCATATCAGGTTCGGCGTCCAGTCTATTGCGATATTTTGTTTTCGTGGCTGCATAGGTTGAGAATCCTGTTTCGCACAAATATGTTGTTGGGAACGGGAGAAGAATATTCAGAGCCATTCTGCCAAGCATTGGATATTCATCACGGATTCTGCACCAAAAATCGTTGAGAGGCGTCGTTTTGAACAGTGACTCCATACTTGTGTCTGATGACATTTCTAAAAGAGATTCATATATCTCGTTTGACATACTTTCGGGCTTTTGCAAGTTGGGTAAAAAAGGATTATGAATCCATGAATTCAGCTTCATTTTTGTATTATGTTCTTCGGGAAAATACTTTACAAAAGATGCGCGCATCGAAGTGAGATATTGGACCAATTCTTCAAACACATCATCTTGAAACATTTCCGAGTCGTTATCGCTAACAAACTCACTGAGTGACGTAAAGCTTTCTATTTCTCTCTTACCAACGCAAATAATCCAAAAATCTAATTTTCTTTTGAAGGCAGTTATTTTGTTATAGGCCTGGAACACTGTTGTCTGTTTACCTTGCAATGATAAATTCAATTCGTTCAGTTTTTGAAAGATATCCGCCATAAAAGACAATCGGAACAACCAAGTTTTATCATACAAACGGACTTTCAAATTAAAAGAAACTGTATCTGCTGAAAGAAACATTTGTAACTCGGCTCTAAGTTCAAATAGCCTTGTTAAAGTTTTACCCCGAGACAGCCATCGCACTTCTGTATGGAGCAGCAGTGTTTTATGTTTGCTGCCATAATCTTCACACAATAATGAGAACAATCGGGATTGTAGTGGTCGTGATTTGATAAAATTAATTATTTTTACCGCTTCATCCATAACTAATTTTAGATTTGACGGCATTTGCTTCATCGCAAGTGCTTGTCTATGCAGAATACAATGGCTGGAACTACAATTAGGCGCTTTACTTTTTATTCGTGATACTGCTCCTGCTGTTTTACCTGTCATCGCCTTGGCCCCATCTGTACAAATGGCAATGCAATCGTTCCAACTAAGATTATTTTCTTTAAAAATATGTTTATTTTATTAAAAATTTCTTCCCCGGTAGTGTTTGTGGGCAGCGGTGAACACATAAGCATGTCTTCTTCAAAAGAACGTTCATATGGATATCTCACGATAACCAGCAAGATAGCCAGACCAGTGACATCAGTTGACTCATCCATTTGCAAGGCGAATCGTGTTTTTTGTAGACGTGCAACTAGTTCTTGTTTGACGTAGCTTGCCAGATCATGGATTCGCCGTGAAACAGTATCGTTTGATAGCGGTACAGTAGAAAGATGCTTTGCAGATTTTTCATCGAGCATACATTTTGTTATGTCTAACACACATGGCTTTATTAAATTCTCAGCGATAGTGTGCGCTTCACCTGCTTGTGCAATGCGATAGCTAACTAAATATGATGCCTCCGTGGCCTTTTCATTGATAGTTTGTGTTGCATGCATCATATTTTTTTGACTTTCCAATAACTGTTCTTTTTTACGAACAAAAAATTCTTTATTCTTGTCTTTAGACTCGGGGTGTACAGTTTCTAAATGTCTGCGTAATTTGGCAGGTGCCATGGAACTATTAGGAAGCAGTTTACTACATAACATGCAGAGAGGTGAGCCGTTGGAATCAACAAATCCGAAACTGATATATGATTCATCATACTTCCTTTTTTTCGTCTTTGAAACCGTGGAGCTTGACGTCGTGGCATCATCGTCTGGATCGGTAATTGCTGTATTCTCCGCGCGTACTGCTTTTGAACATTCAGCGTCATTAGAAGATGTCGTTGCAACACGTTTAACACCTTTAAGCCAACGTTCCATTCTTCTTTATTAATAATGTTACACGTCAGGATGGTAGGGTCAAAATAATGCACAATCGTTACTGCGTTTATGAGACAAAGTTTAGTCCAAAGAAGAAATGTACAAAACTGATACAATCAGAATACAGCGGGCAGTAGAACTTACAAGAAGGCAGCAGGCTAGCCAGCTTGTAAGTAGGTAGGTACGAACTTATCGCTCCGAACGCTAATCGTCAACTGACTGACGAGGCGCGACTTTTTTTATATAATAGCGCTTTTATACTTAGTCCTAGACTCGAACTCGAACATTCTCAAAAATACTCGAGTCGGCGCCTTTGATAAACAAAAAGCGGAAATAAAAATATAAATACAAAAAAATGCGTTGTAAACAATCTCGACTTTATGCTTTTGAAGATAGAGCCGAAAGTCGCTTGTTCACAACTATAGCGTCTAATTCAGAGGCGGCTTTTATCAAAGGGACTGCGCGCTCACAAGTATACGCGCGGCGGGCGGATTCAAAACGTTCGACCAGTGACCAGAGAGAGGTGTTTTGTTTTTTTTTTCTAAATTCTTGCGGAACCCCTACAGGGGTATCGCGGAACCCTAGGGTTCCGCGGAACACACTTAGAGTACCGCTGCTCTAGAGTAACTTCTAATTATTTACCTATTTGACACATAAGCAATTCCTATTTTGTGGACCATTTTACGAATTTAACAAGGGCTCCAATGTGTTTTTATTTTTTTTGTAAAAATCAAAAACTTTTGTTGAATATCGAGAAATACTAAAAAGTTTGATCGATCCTTGCACGACTTTTCTCATGCGAACGCTCATAACTCAAAAAGTTGCCAATAATTTTCAAAAATCAAAAAACTCCACGAGGTCTGACACATTTTTTTTTTAAGTCCTAATGGGCTTGCGTTTCATCACCACCTCACCTGATGTTAAGCAAAGGTGTGGTCGACGATGGTTCTGTTCTACGTTTTAAAATAATTTTAATGTAAAAATATTAATAATTAAGATTAGTTAGCTTCACCCTAACGTGGATTGCACGCGCGCTTTTAAAGATATGCTTTTTACGCGATGTGGTAATTAGAGTTAGTTATAGATTTCATATTTTGTATTTCGAGGGGCTCGTAGCGATGCAACGACTGCGCGGATTGTACGATCTGCAAAGTTAATCTGCAATTGCCGCGGTCAGTCTGTGGATGGGTGACCGTTTCGTTACACATCGAGACCCCTCCGTGCCTCGGAGAGCACGTTAAGCTGTCGGTCCCGGTTGTCATATGAATATCTATGGCAGTCGTTACGGGTAGTCAGAAGCCTGAAAGTCTGACAACTGGTCTAACCTCCGAATGTCAGTATTACCTAGTAATTGGGTTGCGGGGGTCTGATGGCAGTCGCTCCGTGTAAAATACTGATGTTCAGCCGCATCTGGCTAGACTGGAAGCCGACCCTAATATAATTGGGAAAAGGCTCGGAGGATGATGATGATTTTGTATTTCACATTTCATATATTTTGGGATAATTAAAAATCTAATATACATTTGTGTGTCTAGTAAAAGTACATATAATTTGTTGTTTATTTCTTTTTGTGACGAACGTTGTTAATTTTCAATGCACTTCGAATGAAGTGTAATGCGCAAGATCTGTAATTTTTAAATACAACGTATTTCAGGAATACGTGGTCATATTTGAAGAGCTCATTCAGGGCATAGCTTAAACAACTTTTACTATGGGGTCAACCCTGAAATCGCGACAAAAAATCAGCTGATCCATACATTTTATCAAGCGGAATCGATGATTTTGTAGGGGACACCAGTTTTATTTTTGTGGTTTCTGGGTTAATTCCATTGTAAAACTTGTTGTATGCTATGCTCTGAATGAGCTGTTCAAATATGACCACACATTTCTGATACACGTTATATAAGTATAGGTAGGTATATAAAGAGTTGAAGTAACATTCTGTAAATCTCTCATTCATTTGTTCAGTCTTGTTGTGGCAATAAATCATTTTTCTTTCTTCATGTCTTTCTTTCTTTAAATAAAATCAAATCAAAAGTTTATTTGTGTACACAGGTATTTTTGGTGTTAGGTACTTTATAGGTACAGTCTCTCTATGTGCTGCCACAGGTGTCATAGTCTCTCTGTGTGCTGCCACAGGTGTCATACAAATATTAGTAATTATTATTATTATTTGATATACATCATTATTTTACATTATTATTAGAATTAATAACATTAATTCACTTTATTCACATTCGTTATTATTATTATTTAAATTAACTTAAAAAAAAAAAACTTAATAATTTTGTAAGATGACTCAGAAGAAATATTGAATTTTGTTTAAAATATTTAAATTAGGTACCTCTTTTTTTGTAAAATAAACTAGATTTCTTTATTTTGTTTGTATTATTTTTAGTTTTATTCAGTTAGCTATCACAAATTCGACTCTCGATGGCACTACCACATCCCTAGTTCTAATCGTATTTTTTCAAATCCAGATCTATTAAATCAAAATTCTATAAATCCACACTGAGTTTTTTAAAGATAGATAAATTGCATTCCATTATATCAAATGAAGGTAAATCCAATCTAAATATTATATTTTTGAAAGAATGAATGGTTTAAATACTGAATTTTTGAAAGAATGAATGGTTTAAATACTGAATTTGCTAAACAGAATTGTTTTATTCAATACGGTTACCATAAAAAAACCGCCAAAGAGAATAGAGTGGATTTATCCAAGTTTGAAGTTAAGCGACACAATTTCAACTAAAATACGTACCAATTCCTTTATTTACGCCATGATCTTCAACAATTTGTTCTAATCTTGTATCCATTTTGATTTCAAAACTATTTTCACTTATTTTACAAACAACTTTTAGCTTAATCCATATTACGTCGAGTTCTTTCACGATATGCACTGTAAATGAAGATATAAAAACAAGTAGAAATAATGAAGAAAAAGACAATTGGATGTATTCAGAAAATAACAGGTGCAGCGTATGTTTTCCATTGTATTCTAATAAGGTGCGTTCTATTTTACATTCAGTATAAAAAATAAATTCGATTGTTTTGTGGTTATTTACTTTTCATTAAAGTAACAAAATCACCGATGGGGCAGTAAAGTTCTGGAGTGGTGACCGCGTACTGGAAGGCGCAGCGTGGGTAGGCCCCCCACAAGGTGGACCGACGACCTGGTGAAGGTCGCGGGAATCCGCTGGATGCGGAAGGCACAGGACCGGTCGTTGTGGCGATGCTTGGGGGAGGCCTATGTCCAGCAGTGGACGTCTATGGCTGAAATGATGATGATGATGAACAAAATCACTGCGAAAATAAGTACAATTTCAACGCAAAAAAAATCTCACCCTTTAAATACGACGTACCTTACTGCTGTGAACATTTTCCTCCCACAAATGATAATAAGGATCTTGTAGAATGAATCACACAATGATTATGGCAGAAGAATGGTTGATACAATTTTTAGGGTTCATTAAGACGCCGCATGAACAAAGTTTTGCATGAGATCACAGTCGTAAAATGTTGGCGGGGGCCGGGGGCGGACGGCGCGTTATGATTGGTCGGCTCAAAACTTTGGTGGTATGATTGGTGCCGCTCGCTGACGGAGTGACGTTCCGATTGGCAGCGGGGCGTATGATATGCAGTGGTACTGCATATGCGTTGTGACGGGGGTATCCGGCTAATCGGCGTCTAGAGGCTTACTGGTCTGTGGGTTCTGTACACAAAGGGTGCCAAACGGGCCTCTATTACTCTCGCCACGCTGGCCGTCCGTCCATCCATCTGTCTGTCACAGGGATGTATCTTTTGAACTGTAAAAGGTAGCCAGGTCAAATGTTCTCAGAATATGTGTTGCTATGACCCGTACCACGACAAATACTAAAAATAAAAATAAAGACTAAACCCAATACAAGAAACCTCAAAAAACACGCTTTTTTCAACGTTTTTGCTCCTGCTCTATCTTCAAAACGGTAATATATACAAGCATCAAACTGAGTTAGATTATAGGGCATACTATGTAGTTTAACAAAAAATACTAAAAATAGGGCAAACATAGATATATGTGGTGGTACCTGCGTAAGAAAGAGATACAAAAATTCATACTTCACGCATGTCTTTTGATGAAATCTCGTAAATTAAATCAGTTTATATGGGGTATCAGGTCGGTGGGTGGTACGGAACCCTTTACTGCGTGAGTCCAACTCGTACTTAGCCGGTTTTTTATGATATCATAATGGTAATAACCACCCAGTAGGTATTCCATTTGTTATGCCTCACATTTGCATTTATGTGCCTTCTGTTGAATAATAAAACGACCGTTGTCTGTTTTCTTTCATAACAATTCTATGACATGACGGTATGTTCTAGCTTCTAGCACTCTCAAAATATTTGAGTTCTCACCATATACATATAATTACTAGAGTAAATCATTGGTGCTCACTCTTTCCACATGGGTCCCCGTGTAGCAGTGGCATAACCAACTTATTTAAGTCAAATGCTACTCTGCTGCAAGTTTTGAATCAAGGTACCGAATCTAACTCAATTTAAGTTGTGTAAATGTATAAATACCAAAGTTTTCCCATGATGTCTAGTTGTTAATTTTTTTTTGTTTTTTTTTTTGTTTTTTTTGGCAATGTATCCTGCAGGATTAAAGGATATCTGAGTATTTGGTATCCGGCCAAACAGCTATCCATTTCATGTCTAGTGTAAATAAATTAAAGATACACAAGAATTTCCCCAAAATTACACTAGCGACCAAAACAAAACTAATTCCTAAGAAAGTACTCGTATGAGTATGTATCAAGTACAAATAAATGAGTGCGTATTCAAATAAGATGACACAATAGTATAATGAACGCAATTATAGGCTGTAATAGTCACTGTTTCTATTTGGTAAGGTGGAATTTATTTCCTGGTGTGGTTCCGATATAAACAAAAAAAAACCAGCCAAGTGCGTGTCGGACTCACGCAGTTAAGGTTCCGTAATCTGAATATTTAATTTGAAAGAAAAGAAAGAAAGAAAGAAAAATGGTTTATTTACTACAGCCAGAGGCACAGAATAACAATAATATACAATTTTAAACATCATAATCTCCTAAAAGTATAATTGTGTGCCCCGCGGCTGCACCAAATAGGCTCAGTTCAGCAAAAATGCCAGACAACTAGTGTCTGGCGCTGGTTTTCAACTGGACCTTGTTTGAAAGTGTCACGGACGAAAATCAGTTTTACAGTGAGTAAACTAAACATAGATAAAAAATAATAAGAAAGTTTTTCGCAATAATAATATAATAAATATAAATATCGTGATATATATGTGTGTTAAAATAGTAATAATAAATTAATGGGAAATAAGTGGAACGGACGTCATCAATTAATAAATACCTATACATGTCACAGGTTCGTTTTCACGCATTTGATTATGTTTATTGAAGAGTTTTTCCAAATGAGTTGTGTCCTTACATATGAATATCGATTCTGATAACGTAGCTCACAGGAACAAGAGGGTTTTTGTTACATACTGTGTTGGCAAGATTTGTGTGAGAACAATATAGGTTAATCATTCCCCGAGCCTTTTTCCCAATTATATTGGGGTCGGCTTCCAGTCTAGCCAGATGCGGCTGAACATCAGTATTTTACACGGAGCGACTGCCATCAGACCCCCGCAACCCAATTACTGGGTAATACTGACATTCGGAGGTTACACCAGTTGTCAGACTTTCAGGCTTCTGACTACCCGTAACGACTGCCATAGATATTCGTATGACAACCGGGACCGACAGCTTAACGTGCTCTCCGAGGCACGGAGGGGTCTTGATGTGTAACGAAACGGTCACCCATCCACAGACTGACCGCGGCAAGTGCAGCTTAACCTTGCAGATCGTACAATCCGCGCAGTCGTTGCATCGCTACGAGCCCCTCGAACAATATAGGTTAATGATTGAAACAAATTCACAGAAGTGAAATAAATTGATTGACCTAGCGAAGCGAGGTCTCCGAGTTGACTAGGGCGCTCAGCACTTTGTCTGTCTGTCTGTCAGAACATTACAACTACCAATACAAATAATATAATTACTTCAAAATCACACATAATACGTAAAACCATAGGCCAAGGCCGAATATAAAAGAAAATGTATAAAAAAAAAAAATTGAGGGGGGCGTCCATACGTGCAAAGAGGGGGCAAACTTTTATTTTCGTTCAATACAATACAATATCTTTATTTGCAATAAATAGGGTACATCGAATGTTGTTACATGATAAAAATATGTTCAAGCCCATTTAGCCATCACTAACAGCATGCAAATTTTACTTATAACTAGAACTTTTATATTTTGACATTTTTACACATTCTTTATAATAATTAAAAATAGAATATATAATTCAAACAGATGTAATATTATTCTTTCTTGTCACAATACTTTAAAAATTCTTCGATTGAATAGAAAGTGTTCTGCAATAACCAGTAACTTAGTGCTGCTATAAATTTATTTAAGGGTAGTTCTTTAATCCTTTTTGGAATTTTATTATAAATTAATATGCACATAGCGTAACAATTCTTTTGAAACCTACTAGTTCTAGGAATAATGTCTAATACTAGCCTATTTGGATTTCTGATATTAGTTCTTTGTGTTAAGTCTTTTGCAAGCATAAATATATTAGGGTGCTGTTTAGTAAATTTCCCTACCTCTAATATGTAAAGGCAAGGCAAAGGAAGTATTTTTAGAAATTTAAAGTACGGACGACACGACACGTCCGGGGCAATGCCACATATAGACCTTATACACCTTTTTTGGGCAAGGAAAACTTCATCTAATGCATATGAGATTTCATTGAAAAGAACTTTTTAACAAAGTATAATAATAGTACATTACTGCCGCGGCCGGCAACAGGAGCATTGACGGACGAACGTCAAAATGTGGGGCAAGGCGAAGCCGAGGCACACATACGTGAGTCCATCAATGCCTGGTTGCTGCCAAGGCTTGTATAGTACTTTTCTCAAATAATGCGCGGAAATTCAAACTATATAGTAGCTACGTAAATTCTAGAATCAATGACGAACAACAACAATTTTCCTCGCGTCAATGTGTTCATTTGTTTCTGTTTTACTTTAAACAGCTCTATTTGCAAGCCAGTTCGAAATTTAAATAAAATCTTTGATTGGTTTACCTCCTTGGTTGCTATTTTTTGGAGTAAATTTCGTTCCATTTTTAAATAATACGACAGATATGAGTTTTCATAGTAGTTTATTTGGGCGCTAAACAGGAAAAATATTGATTTTCATACTAATATTGCCGGCCGCTGCTTGCGTGTATTTGACCAGTACAGCAATTTAGATTTATCTCGAAGAAGGTTGTCAAAATAATGTTCAAATTTCCAAACATGTTTGAGAAGAAGTATTATTAGAAATATTCGTGGTCACAGATTAACAATTTGGTGGCTATCCAAAGTCGCTGTTTTTAAACCTATTTCGTCCCGAGGTTTATTTGAAAAACGGCGCCATAACAAAAATTGTTACCTATGGATAATTTCAGTAATATATTTTAATCAATAAACAACAAAAAAATACTAAAATTTTATCAATTATGAGTTAGTAAGAAAAAGGTTATAAACAAAAACATTTTATCACTACCACTTTTTGGCCAGACTTTGAACTCTGCTGTAAATTCATTATGGTCCATATTCAACAAACATAAGAACTTTGTTTGGAAAAGACATTCATAGCACTAATTTTACAGTATTCCAAATGTACAATTGTTTAATTTAAGTGGAATGTGTCGATTTATCGTCAAAACGTTTGTCGCGAGGTCTCCATTCGGGGTGAACCACTAAGGATTAACAATGATGTGTTCAGGCTCAACCATAATAGGAAGGAAACCGAACGATCAAATTTCAAATACTTTTTTTTTTTCGTATAAACCTACTTACAGGCTCTTGTTGCACGGTTCCAAGTTAATTCAGTCCTATATGGAGAAGAACTGGCAAGAAACTCCATGGATATACTCTTTTTTAAATAGGTTATTGTTTATTACATCTTTATTCAAATAATGTGAGTATGATGTAGGTTAATGTCAAAAATAAACAAGAGTTTAAAAGTGAGAATATTGCCCTTAGAAATAAACGTAAAAAGAGTTGCCATAGTATGTAGGAGCTGACCTGTCCCGACAGACGGCACCCATTCACGAGCATGACGCGAGCATCAGCCATCGCTTAACTCAACCATATTAATGGGAACTTAACGACCCAATACTAACGCCACCATCAGCATGACATTAAGTGAGCACTATGCCTACCAACATATTTTTCCGATAGTCAATACTCTCAAATCACATCGACCTATGTTTTCTCCTATGAAATAACATAACATAACATAACATCACGCCTGTATTTCCCCGAAGGGGTAGGCAGAGGTGTATAATACACCCACATTTCGCCAGTTATGTTATAGTCCCATGTAATAGGGGGCGAGCCTATTGCCATTTACCGGGCACAAATCCATACTCCGGGCTGCTACTGAGAATTTCCTAATGAAAAAACCCAATAACACTTTGCCCGAAATAAAAACGAAAAAAATTTACGAAAATAATAAAATGATAGTAGTAATGATATAGTTATGAAATAATAACGTGTTATTTTAATTTATTATGAACATGTCTTGAAATTTTTTATCACAATAATAAAATCCCAAACAGACAACACCATTTGCATTGGCAGAGAGATTGGGAGTCCATTGGGATTCTAAACAGCAGATCCTCGTAGATTTAACGAAACAAGTCCCGTTTCTGCACGAAAAAGTGGTCAGCACGAATGACAATAGTATTATAACGCAAGAAGTGTGCGTTGGAATTGCATAAAATAATTCCCCCTAGCCAATGATATTTAAAAGTACAGATATGTTACTACGCTCGCAATCTGAAGACTCGAAAACAAACTAGTTAGGACGTTTTTCTATTAATCCGCGTCAAGTAAGGCGCCGAGCGTGACCGGTGACAAAAAAAAAACTAAAATGCCGTCATGTGTGTACAGAGAGTGTTCCAATTATGACGCGAAAGTAACTTGAATTAACCAACTTACTGTACTAGTTTATGTGTATCGTGCTACCGCTGCGTACGGAACATTTTTTTGGTTTGTTTTGTTAGTATATGACGTACAATACAATACAATACAAATACTCTTTATTGTACACAAAAGAAAATAGCAACATATATGACTTATATAGAACGCATGTACAATGGGCGGTCTTATCGCTCAAGGCGATTTCTTCCAGACAACCTTAGGATGGACAATATGGGCAAGTAAAGAGAGGGGTAGTACGCAGTGTAACAACATAATAGAATACATACATACCATATACAGACATATCTATACTTTTAAATATCATTGGCCCCTAGCCCATTCCAGCATCAGACGTCCAGACGCACGGCAATGCGCCACCCGTATATGGTTGATATTTCACCCTTATGCACGAAGTGCTATGCTAATATATCTTAGATTAGTAGGACTTAATATTTTGATATTTGTTCTTTTAGCGCCTGTTATAATTTGTGTATGTATATTTATAGCCCACGTGTGAATTGCTATTAAAAGAGGGAGACTGAAGAAAATATGGATGGATTGTGTGAAAGATGATATGAATAGAAAGAAAGTGAACACGGAGATGACGACTGATAGAGATGTATGGAAGAAAAAAACATGCTGCGCCGACCCCAAATAAATTGGGATAAGGGCAGGAAGATGATGTGTGAATTGCTATTGATTATAAAAATGAGTGCCGAATTTACCCCACGATATTGAATATTGAGAGTCATAGGTAGGTACCAAGTATTTTCTATGAATTGACCTTATTTTGTTTAAAAATTGCAATTAAAATACAATACAAATACTCTTTACAGTACTCAAAACAAGCAGCATACATACACACACTCTTATATAATATTGCTTTATTTGTTTTGGGTATTATTCGATGGTTTTACTTGCTTGGCACCCGCTCGTCACTTGGGGTTGACACTGAAAATCAGCGCTGTGTTGTGACTCACGTTACAACACAGCATCATGCTGAGTGTCAACCTCTTTGCCGCAGCTACGACACGCAAAGTTAGTCTTGTTATGATATTACAACTATGCATCACTGTAATTCCTAAAATGTACCTAATTAAGTTATTTTTATATACACCTACCGCGTGTCGGTTTTTTGTGGCAATAAATATTTTTTCTTTCTTTTATTTCTTTTTTTTACTTACATGAAACATAAAATATATGTTTACTGGACAGTCTTATCGCTCAAGGCAATTTCTTGCAGATCACCTTGGGCAAGTAAAGAATAAAAATAAATAAAGGGGTAGTAAACAGTACGTACGTAATGCGGGATGGCTAATACAGCGAACTCATAATCATCATCAGTAGTTATCATTGTAGCAATGTGACATTTGCGTACCATAAAATAGAACTGCTTACAAACTTAACTATAATAAAACAAAGTTTAACCGAAAAACCTAAGAAATTTAACTTAACTATTACAAAACTTGACATTCGATACTTGTAACTTATGTAAAAAATCAATGCTTCCTAACTATTGATTGTAACAAAACGTATTGTAAGGCTGTGTTGTTATCAATAACAACACAGCGTTCGCTCATCTCTGGCTTCAAAGCCAGAGATGAGCGAAGAGGAAATAAATAAATAAATTTTTGGGACATTTTTACACAGCACCATCTAGTCCCAAACTAAGCAGAGCTTGTGATGTGGCTACTAGACAATGGATATAATCTTATGTATTTTTTTTTTGTAAATACATACTTATAATACATTAGAAACACCCAGACACTTATGCTCATCACACAAATATTTGTGCCCTGTGGGAATCGAACCCACGATCTCGTGATCAGCAATCCGACCATCAAACCACTAGACCACAGACGTAAAAACAGCGTTGTAATATTTTATGACGTAGGATGGTGACACGAGCTAAAGGTCCACCTAATGTTAAGCGGTTACCTTTGCCCATAACAACTGCAATACCACCTAGGCTGTTAATGCCTTAATGATATTGTAAATCACGGTCGTCAAACTGAGACCTAAAGATTGAAAGTCTCATGAGATTGTAATTTCACCAGCACCCGTACCCTTCACAACGGAACACAGCAATGCAAGCATCAGTTTGGCGGCAGATATTGGTACGTCGTTGGAAGCACTTTTTCCCGAGTTCTTTCAAAGGATCTATACTAATAATCATCATCATCATCATCATTTCAGCCGAAAGACGTACACTGCTGGACATAGGCCTCCCCCAATGGGGGGATATGCCATAATCGCCAAGCTTGGCAGGCAGGTTGGCGATCGCACTTGGTTGGTTAAATACTCAGAGAACGCTGCTGCCCATCCTCTGGTGAATCCCTTAGTCGCCTTTTACGACACCCATGAGAAGATATAGGGTGGTGCAATTCTTTACGTCTGGCACCACACGGAACAATACACAATTTATAATAAATTAATAAAGACACTAACATTAACTAACTAATCAAATTATCTTATTTAAATATTAATTTGACGTTGAGGCTATCCAGCTCCTCGACAACACAGGCTTAGTGAGGAGACTGAAAAGGACAAAGCTTTTTGAGTTAGTGTAGTGTTAAAATTAAAATAGTGATGTAGACAATATTAATTAAAGACACATGAAAAAAGTGACTTCGCCTTAAGAGACGCTAAGATAGTGCCAGTGGACACATTCTTAGAAATAATATTATTATCTAGCAGTTTAAGTTAGCATAAAATTACTTATTAGTCTTGTAGACTAGATCGTAATTATATTAAGGTACCAATAATTAACTATTAAGAACTTAAACACAAAAAAAAAAAAAAAAAAAATATTAATTAAATATATAACATATATTATCAAATACAAATTAATCAATAATAATTTACTAATATAAATTTCGCCAACGCGGCAGGCCCAGACGGAGATGGCGGGATGAACTGGGCAACTTTCAAAAAGACTGGTCCTTATTAGCCACAGACAGAGAGAGGTGGAAGGAGAGTAGGGAGGCCTTTACCCTGCAGTGGGACTGTACAGGCTCTTAATAAGAATAATAATAATATAAATTATCTGACATAACTTATTGTACATTATTAATAAAGCCCTCAAATTTGCCACGCCTGTAGAAGGCCGTTAAGTTTTAAGTGCCTCCTAATGTATTTTACATAAATAAGAACTACAATTATAGGTACACTTAGTTGCAAATAAATGCTATGAATTTTGAATTTCGGTCTGAAAAGTACGGGTGCCGGTGAAATTACAATCAGATGAGACTTTTCATCTTCATGTCTCAGTTTGGCGAACCGACTTGCGGTACTATTACGGCAATAACCTAGAATCTAGATGGTATTGCAGTTGTTATGGGCAAAGGTGACCGCTTAACACCAGCCCTGGCCAAGTTGACAATCTACAATAGTCAATCGAAATCGAAAAAGTCATTCGTTGAGACACAGATAATATAATACTATACTAGTAGTTGAGATATGTCATTCCCATACATTTTGATTGTTTTCTATAGCGTTGACGATTGTAGATTGTCAAATTGGCAGGCCTTTAGCTCGTTTCACCACCCTACACAGACAAAAACCTCTATGAAATTACTGAGCAATATCGAAGTTCGAAGAAACAAAGCAACCATACCTGAACTGGAAATTAAATTTTTCATTGCTTATTCTCATAAGAAACGTAGCTTTACTTTAAAGTCCAAATGTTTTTTGTGGTCATCTTACCATGGACAAACCAATTGCTCAACATGCGCATGAGCATCGCGACAAAAAATGTTAGGCTATTGAAGACAAATTCAGATGCATCACTTAGGACAGTAGTATTAGAGCTCCTTTGTGAAAGAGCTCGTCCGGGGAAGTACTACCACCGTACCTACTTCTCCGCCAAATAGTGATGCTTGCATTGCTGTGTTTCGGTCTGAAGGGTACGGGTGCCGGTAAAATTACAATCACATGAGACTTTCCATCTTCATGTCTCAGTTTGGCGAACCGACTTGCGGTACCATTTAGGCAACAGCCTAGGTGGTATTGAAGTTGTCATGGGCAAAGGTAATCGCTTAACATCAGGTGGGCCTTTAGCTCGTTTCGCCATCCTATACCATAAAAAAAAAAAGGAAAACAGCATTTTTGTTTGCTGGCTAGATTTTACTCAGAAACTGGTTATAATTTTAACTCTATGAATTTTAGTTTTGAGAACCAATAAAATGGTCAATCGAAATAACTACATGAATCTAGAACTACATGAATCTAGAATTACACGACCTAATATTTTTATTACATACTAGCTTTTACCCGCGGCTCCGCTCGCGTTAAATTCTGCTAACCCACGTCAGTCCAGTCCAGTCCAGTCCATTCCAGTCCAGACCACTGTCCCACTGTCCCGCTGCCCCGCTGCCCCACTGCCCCGCTGCCCCACTGCCCCAATGCCCCGCTACCCCACTGCCCCGCTGCCCCACTGCCCCGCTGCCCCACTATCCCACTGCCCCACTGCCCCGCTGCCCCACTGCCCCGCTGCCCCACTTCCCCGCTGCCCCACTTCCCCGCTGCCCCACTGCCCCACTGCCCCGCTGCCCCTCTGGCCCGCTACCCCACTGCCCCACTGCCCCGCTACACCACCGCCCCGCTGCCCCACTAACCCACTGCCCAACAACTTGCCCCGCTGCCACCCACTGACCCACTGCCCCGCTACCCCACTGCCCCGCTGCCCCAATATCCCACTGCCCCGCTACCCCACTGCCCCACGGTCCCACTGCCCCACAGGCTGCCCCAAAGCCTCGCTTCCCCGCTGCCACACTGTCCGGCTGCCCCGCTGCCCCACTGGCCCGCTGCCCCACTATACCACTGCCCCACTGCCCCGGTAACCCACTGCCACGCTGCCCCGCTACTCCACTGCCCCATTATCCCACTGCCTACCCCGCTGCCCCACTCCCCTACTGCCCGCTGCCCCGCTACCCCACTGCCCCGCTGCCCAACCACGTCAGTCCAGTCCAGTCCAGTCCATTCCAGTCCAGACCACTGTCCCACTGTCCCGCTGCCCCGCTGCCCCACTGCCCCGCTGCCCCACTGCCCCAATGCCCCGCTACCCCACTGCCCCGCTGCCCCACTGCCCCGCTGCCCCACTATCCCACTGCCCCACTGCCCCGCTGCCCCACTGCCCCGCTGCCCCACTTCCCCGCTGCCCCACTTCCCCGCTGCCCCGCTGCCCCACTTCCCCACTGCCCCGCTGCCCCTCTGGCCCGCTACCCCACTGCCCCACTGCCCCGCTACCCCACCGCCCCGCTGCCCCACTAACCCACTGCCCAACAACTTGCCCCGCTGCCACCCACTGACCCACTGCCCCGCTACCCCACTGCCCCGCTGCCCCAATATCCCACTGCCCCGCTACCCCACTGCCCCACGGTCCCACTGCCCCACAGGCTGCCCCAAAGCCTCGCTTCCCCGCTGCCACACTGTCCGGCTGCCCCGCTGCCCCACTGGCCCGCTGCCCCACTATACCACTGCCCCACTGCCCCGGTAACCCACTGCCACGCTGCCCCGCTACTCCACTGCCCCATTATCCCACTGCCTACCCCGCTGCCCCACTCCCCTACTGGCCGCTGCCCCGCTACCCCACTGCCCCGCTGCCCCACTGCCCCGCTGCCCAGCTGCCCCGCTGCCCCGTTACCCCAATGACCCGCTGCCCCACTATCCCACTGCCCACTGCCCCGCTGCCCCGGTACCCCACTGCCCCGCTGCCCCACTGCCTCGCTGCCCCGCTGCACCGCCCCCGCAGCCCCGCTACCCCAATGCCCCACTGCCCCGCTGACCCACTATCCCACTGCCCCACAGCCCCGCTGCTCCGGTACCCCACTGCTCCGCTGGCACGCTGCCCCGCTTCCCCATTGCCTCGCTGCCCCGCTTCCCCGCCCCGGCTGCCCCACTGCCCCGCTGCCCCACTATATCAATGCCCCACTACCCCGCTGCCCCGGTACCCCACGGCCCCGCTGCCACGCTGCCCCACTGCCCCACTGTCCCGCTGCCTCGCTGTCCCGCTGCCCCACAACCCTACTGCCCCACTGCCCCGCTACCCTACTGCCCCACTATCCCAATGGCCCACTGCCCCGCTGCCCCACTACCCCACTGCCCCACTGTCCCACAGTCCCACCGTCCCGCTGCCACTGTCCTACTTTCCCACTATCCCACTGTCCCACGGCCCACTGTCCAACTGTCCCACTGTCTCACTATGTCCCATCCCCAGTCCCATCCCCAGTCCCATCCCCTGTCCACTCCACTCCACTCCACTCCATCGTACATTACTATCCGCTCGTGCAAATGCATAGAAGCTTCGATCTGTCGGGTGAGTACGCAACCCACGATTTTTTTTTTCTTTTTTCTTTCTTTCTTTCTTTCTCAAAACCCATACCAGTTTTTAAGTCAGATCATCAGCTTTCAAACAAAGAAAAATCATCAAAATCGGTCCAGTAGTTTTAGCGTGATGCTGGAACAAACAAACAAACAGACGTTTACAATTTTATAATAGTTAAGAAGAAGATAAGATAATATACTTAAAGAAGAAGGTAATTAAAAATTGTAGACTGAAAATAGTATTTTTTTAGTTACACCAAGATAACTTTATGCTTATTCGTATATTAAGATGGATACAATATAACAACGTTTAGGTACTTCTAAATTTTATTGCTTTTCATAGAAAAAATTAGAGAAATCGCAATTTAGAGGTAGCTTCCGGTCCTTGTCTGTAAGTCGAAAGATTCTGATTTTCGGTTGGCTCAAAAGACTGCATTTCCAAGATGGCACCACCCACAATACGACAGGATTTTTTTTTCTACTCTATAAAATTCGGCCCGACCAAAAAGTTTTTAATGCAATTTCTTTAGCAGCCGTATTTTCTCTATGGAGGCGCGCGCTAGAGTGCATGCGTGTGAATGACAGCTGGATATAAGCGCCTTATTCACCTTGATGTATGCAAAATGTTGTAGAAAAATATAATTAAAAATCACCGGTTCCCGTCATCGTAGCGAGGTAAAATACATACCAGTTTTTAAGTCAAATCATAAGTTTTTAGTCACAAACCCTTTCAACAAAATCGGTCTAGTAGTTTTATAGTGATGCTGGAACAAACAAACAAACAAACAAACAAACAGACAACTGACATTTAACAATTTTATAATAGTAGTAGATTACTCCTATTGGACTTGATTTAACCGCCATCTAACCTGAATAAATGAAACATAATCAAAACATCATTCTTATTTTGCCTTATAGATTGCATGGAACATAACGTAACACCACCGGAATGCACCAGAGTTAGAAACTTCACCTAGATATTTTAAAGTTTAACCGATAGATGCCGCTACATGTTAGATTTGCGGCATTTACCTTTGTTTTTCTTTGACAGCTTTTTACTTGTATTTTTCGCTCCAAGGCGGCCCATACACCTACAACATAATTGCACAATATTTGATATTGTGCAATTATATTGACCGTGTAGGGGTAAGATTGAAACACAAATAAAGATCGGGACGATACAACAATAGTTGTGCAATATTAATATTGCGCAATTATATTGTCTTAGGTGTCCCATACACCGCTTAACTAAATACACATACCAAGTAGGTACTTAATTTTAATAAAATTGGTATGGCATTTATTAAAATAGTTACACTATTCTAATGCATTCTATGTAAATAGTATTTATACACAATATGTTCTTATTCGTCGTATTTTTTTTCTTATTATACTTATTGCACAGACATACCTAGTAAAAGAAGAAGAGGAAGAAGTTTGCAGCCTTCTTCTTTCCTTCTAATAAAACAAAGTTTAACCGGATTAAATCGCGTATATCATTTAAATTGGTTTCCCTGACGTTTCGAAAGCTTTGCAGCATTTCGTGGTCGCAGGTAGACTAAGATGACAAGCGTCTTTACAAATATTTCAAAAAAAATATTTTAATCTACCGTACAATATTAATAATTAAAATCGTTTCGATGCACGCAGTAATCACTCACAATATCATTATCTTTCACAGTGTTGCGTGCTGTTTGGGACTTGATTATTTTTAGGACTGGGTTCCAAACAGGTGGTAGCTGCCAACCATCTTCTCTATTAAAATTAGGATGTTTTTTGTTTTTCTTTCCTTCTGTTTGAAATATTGTGACTTTCTTAAATTTAAGTTTTGCTTACATTTGAAGAATACGATGGTTTTGCATGACCAACAATCATAAAACATCGATCATATCTCATCTCATCGACAAATTATGTACTCGGCAATCAATAATCCAGGCAGCACTGATCTATTCGTGCCGATGCCCGTGGTGCGATACAAGGCGGGTACGCGTGGCGGCAGGTGGGCGTCGGTGGCAGTTTATTTTACTATACATACTTCAATTATTATTTTTGTGACATTGTGATTTACTGAATTTATATTTTAGTTTTTTTGACATTTAAGTTTCTTATTAACACCTTTTTTTAATTGATCGCTATAAATGTGAACATAATGTAGCTATTATTGGCACAGAGTATCGGATCGTTGGGTTACCTCCTATCATGGTCGAGCCCAAACTTAAAAATCATTATTAATCTTTAATTAGTTTACTTCAGTGAATTTGTCTCAGTCATTAACCTACTGGGTGTCAGGGAAACGCTTCCGAAAAATAAGATAGGTGATAGTGCTGGTGATTACTGATACGAAACCACGAAAAAAAATACGATTATTTTTATAGTTGTTTTTTTTTTTAATTTTTCATTATGTATGAGTTTTATTTAACTGCCCAAAGCTGGTTATGTATGAAAAATGAAAAAAAATATATATGAAAAAATCGAAAAAAAGAATCGCATTTTTTTTTCGTGGTTTCGTATCAGTAATCACCAGCACCTATCTTCGTTTTCGGAAGCGTTCCCCTTACACCCAGTATATTATTCTCACATAATTCTTTCCAATTGAACATGTAACAAATCATTGTACGGTCGACCGCACGTCGGTGGTAACACTTTGACGCAACACTTTGTAAGCAGTAAGGGCGGTTTTCGAATTGAAGTGTTACCACTGTCATGCGGTCGACTGTACTATTATTATTTGAACAGAGTATATCCATGGAGTTTCTTGCCGGCTCTTCTCCACAGGACCATCTTTTTGGAATCGTGCAACGAGATTCATAATTAACATTTTGAAAGTGCATGTAAATTGTAGCGTTGTGGATCTCATTAGTTTAGTCGAGTGAACGATATAAAACTTAACCGGTGTTGCGCATCCCTAAAATGTGTGCACAACACTAGTAATCGCGTTGGCCTCTGTCACTTTCAACACAGCAGCTTCCAAGGAAGTAACTATTCCTTCTGGAATACATATTTTATCCCCAATCTCGGGTGAGTTCTTCATTAATCTAGCTAATATATTATAAACAGTGTATTAGGGAACTGATTCTATCATACGATCTTGTTAATGTTTAATTTCTAACATTTTCATAGCCGGCCACGCGGTCATGCTTACTTCCTGTCTCAAGAAGCTAAAATATGTGTAATTAACTGCTGCATCAGCTCTATGCTATGCCTTACAGTGTGCTGCAATCTATTTCATGTGCCATCAGCGAAGATCACTGTCCTTCTATATGTTTTGCACGCCTCGTGTCACTTAACCTATAATTGTGCACCTATCATATACTATGCTGTGACTGCACCCTTTACTGCCTGTCAACCGCTGCGATGTGAGAGCTTCTACTATCCTCCTTCATCACCGTTCCTTATGTCACTAGAGGGCGGAGAAGCTACCACATCGCACGCGGTTGTATTAACCTGGCCGCCACTAACATGCGCACCCTTCTGCACGCTTCCAGGGTTCTACTTTCCGGCTGGACTTCAACGTTCTGGCTGGACTTCAACCTTCCGGCAGTACTTCTACTTTCCGGCTGGACTTCAACGTTCTGGCTGGACTTCAACCTTCCGGCAGTACTTCAACCTTCCGGCAGTACTTCAACGTTCTGGCTGGACTTCAACCTTCCGGCAGTACTTCTACCTTCCGGCTGGACTTCTACCTTCCGGCTAGACTTCTACCTTCCGGCAAGACTGTACCCGCTGCGACCACGAGGCAGCGTCTACCTGCGGTCCTGCTGCCCGACGGCCTGCCGTACCATCCACGTGGCGGAGACGAGGGACGGTACCCTTTCCACCTTCCTTCCAAAGTGTGCGAACGCTCAGTGAACAATAGCCTTACCCGCGACCTAGCCGAGTGTCTTATCAATATATGTATTAAATCTCCGAGTGTTATCTATTTATCTCTCTCTCTTCCTTATGTCACTGCGGTGCCTAACACCGTAGTGACACCTTTTCTTTTGTAGCGGTCTGCGCAGCTTACCTGCGTAGACTCTAACCGTTTCAAAATGCTTATTCGAAAAAAAAAATTACTTTGAATTTGACTTACGTACAAGTCGTAAATGTCTTGTAGCGCACTGAACTATAATATTTTTGTGTAGCGCGTACAAGACATATTCGTTTTGTATTTTCTTTACGTTTGTAAATATTTGTATAAGAAGCAAACTGCTTAAAAGTAAATTTGTCGCTTTTTTACTCCTATTAATTCTAATCAGAAAATAGCAGAATAGAGGGCTCAAGAGTGCGTGGAAGGCCTCCCATGCGATGGACTGATTTAATTAAATCTGCCGTGGGCCGGCCATTACAAGAATGCACCAGACTAACCGAAAGCAGGGAAAGGTGGCGAGGCATCGTGAGGCGAGCTACAGCAGCCCCCGGCAATGGTACATGATGGCCACGACCGCTCTGTCAAGAGCAAAACGACGAAGAAGAAGAAGAATTCTAATCATAACGCAAATCGCATCGTGGCAAAGAACACGAATTTGCATCCCGCATCAGCGGAAAGTTGCGTACAAGTCGGAAATGACTTGTAACGCAAAAGTCTATCTAGAATATCACAGTTGCGCAAATGTCAGGTAGCACAAAACTGAAGGTGACCATCGGGCTAGCGCAATCTTTGACATACGACTGATGCTATTTGCCCCCGTGTATCTAGATATCTACATATTTAGAAGGCCTTTAGACCTATTTGGAGCAAATTGTATTAAAATTCATATTTTGACTGGTTCATTATAATACTAAATTTCGCAACTATAATACAAGCAGCCCCAGGTTCATCATCAACTCAGCCTATTGCAGTCCACTGCTGGACATAGGCCTCTGCCAAGTTGCACCACAAAACTCGGTCCTCTGCCTTCCACATCCAGTCCCCCCCAGCCACGTTTGCCGATTCGCGGTCTCCACTCAAGGACTCGTCTGCTCCAGCGGCCATCGCTCCTTCGACAGACATGGCCAGCCCACTGCCACTTCAGCTTACTGATTCTGCAAGCTATGTCAGTCACTCCGATTCTGCTTCGGATAATCTCGTCACGGATTTTATCCTTCAAAGCCCAGGGGGATCGAACCCTGTAAAACATGTAATTTTGTATGTTGTACGTGGGACACTCAGAAAGTTTTGCGAAACTAAAAAAAATTGTTCTATACGTACATATATTTTTATCAAATCTTTTCAAAGTACTTTCCACCAGCCTCTATACAAAGATTCATGCGCCTAAACCAGTTTTCAAAACACTTTTTCCAGTCCGCCGCAGACACCTCGTTTACAGCCTGCTCGAACGCAGCCAGCGCATCTTCCGGCGACGAAAATTGTATCCCTTTGAGCTGATTTTTTATTTTTGGGAATAAAAAGAAGTCACACGGTGCTAGATCAGGGCTGTAAGGAGGGTGACCCAGGAGTTTGACTGGCGTGCTGTCCAGGAAGTCCCTCGTTTTGAGTGCGGTGTGCGCAGGTGCATTGTCGTGGTGGAGCAGTAGCCCGCGGAGCCCTGTGTTTGGTCGCTTGTTGCTTATAACAGAGAAAACTTCTGGCAAACATTTGGTAGTATACCATTCGGCATTAATGCTTCTTTGATCCCGTAAGGGAATTGATACCAAGTGGCCAGTCAAATTAAAAAAGCTAGCGATCAAAATCTTACCCCCGCTTCTAGATCGCTTCACTTTGGTAGGCGTTGGCTCATTTTGAAACACCCAAACAGTCGACTGGCGCTTGGTTTCTGGGTCGTATTGATAAATCCAGGACTCATCACCTGTAACGATGTCGTAAACACGCCGAGACGAGCCTGCTTCAAATTTGTTAAGCATATCACGGCACCATTCCACCCGGGCCTGCTTCTGAGCATCGGTGAGGTTGTGCGGCACCCAGCGTGATACTATCCTCCTCACGCGAAGATGGCTGTGTAGAATCTCGTGAACGCTTCCCGATCCAATCTTCAATATGTGTTGAATCTCCTGATATGTAATTCGCCTATTGTCTTGGATTAAATTTTTCACTGCTAGCACGTTTTCTTCGGTAACAGCCGTCAAAGGGCGACCGCTTCTTTCGTCATCCCCCAAAGTTGGTCGACCGCGCTTGAATTCGTTATACCAACGATACACGGTTGCCTTGGAAGGGCCTTCATCCATGAATGCCATTTGAAGTCTATCGTACGATTCATCCGGTTTCAGGCGACACTTGAAATCGTATAAAATCATAGCTCTAAAATGTTCCCGGCGCAGATCCATATTTCAGTGAGACACAATACTTTGAATTAACTCGCAAAAAACGTGGAGGGAAATTTTGAAATTAGAACTTACTTATTTTTACTTATAAATAATCATATTTTCGAAAAACATTATAACTGGCCAGTCTCCCATATATAAAAACTTTTTTTCGCAATACTTTCTGAGGGGCCTGGTATCTTTGACGTTACCCACCAAGCTGACAATTCAATGTCCGATTATTCAATGTACTCTATGGATATAATGCAAATCTTAGCGTGACGTGACGCTACATTTTCTCACCACACCTAAGCGAGCCCCCATAAGGAACTTCGTTCCAAAAAGAAAAGTAATAAATTATTAAGGTCTCTTTACAGCCAAAAACATTAAATAAAAGACCCTAAAATGAGAAATAACAAGACCAAAAAGACCCAAATCTCAGCATATATTATGCTGTAACACCAAAATGTTTCAGCGCTGGTTTTCGGATGGGTGCCGATAGTGAAGCCACGGGCAGCCACGAGCAAATGCATAAAATAAATGAGCATATACAACTTATACTGGGTGTCAGGGAAACGCTTCCGAAAGCGAAGATAGGTGATAGTGCTGGTGATTACTGTTGAGTCATCATCATCATCATCATCATTTCAGCCGAAAGACGTCCACTGCTGGACATAGGCCTCCCCCAAGCAATGCCACAACGACCGGTCCTGTGCCTTCCGCATCCAGCGGATTCCCGCGACCTTCACCAGGTCGTCGGTCCACCTTGTGTGTTACTGTTGAGTAAATCCTATAATATAAATTGTACCTGAAAAACCATAAAAAATAAATGTGTGGGTTCGAATTATCCGATCATGGTAATGTCACTTGTAACTAAACAAAATCTCGTAAAGCTGGTTATTATTAAAAGATATCTCCCGAATAATATTTTTATTTCTATTGCTGCACGCAGATGTCTGGCTGCACACCTGTTTTACGCTACAATGGTTATGGGCCCAGGCAAGATTGGTGGCAAAGGGCTTTAGTCAGCGTTATGGTATTGACTATCGCGACACTTTCGCTCCCGTTATGAGGCTTGACACAGCTAGATTATTAGCAGGATTAGCTGTAGAGTTGGATATGTATGTCCATTAAATAGATATCAATACTGCTTATTTAAATGGATATCTCGAGGAGGAGGTATACATGAAAATACCAGAGCTTCTAGAAGAGAGTCTAAACAAATTGGTACAGATGGAAGAAGATAGCTTAATCAAAGAACAGGCTGAGCAAATGCTAGAGGATATCAGAGCGGGTGGTGGTTTTTGCAGTCTACGAAAATAAATTAGGTATCATCTGGTTTTTTTTTTGCTATTTCTGGTTTGGTCCCAAAGTAAAAGTTATTCATACTGATGAGTACAATGACCCCTTAAGAGGTTTTCAGTTATTTCAATAACACGTTGTTGATTCACAAAATACATAACAGTACCAAATACGCAATAGATTCTTAATTAACCTTTTAAAAATGTATGTAAATGCTTCTTCGAAATAAAAACTTTTGAATTTGAATTCGAGGTTGTTTGAATTTTCACCCACCCCTTAGAAGAAAATGAGCATGACCATATCTGAATTCCTCACTCAATATGCTCGCTTGAGCAACGAACTCAGTATTCCGTGAGACACGCCGATTTAGATGCCCGCGATAATTTGGACGTAAGGATAGTGGTGCCTTACTCACTTCGCCAGTTGGTCTAGTTTCCCCATCCGTGACTCAATATGTGTAGTACCGAGCTCCTTTTCCGTATATTTATAGGAAATAATGTAATAATATATTTACATCAGAAGGCTAATTCTCAATTTCATTCTCTCAACTCATTCTTCAAAATATAGTTCGAAACTAATCGCGGAAAACACTGGACGCCCTGAGGGTCCAATACAATAACAGCTTCAGAATGCTTTTGGGGCTGCCGCGTTTTTGTAGTGCCTCTAGTATGTTCGCTCAGGCACGCGTTCGTGACTTCTACGCCATGGTAAGGATTAAGACGGCCTCGCTTTTACAGAGAACACGGTCAAGTCCTAACAGCATTTTGAAGATGTTAGTGGATAAAATAGATTCACCAATCCTGAATCACTTCATGCAGGTGCTAGTTTGGCAGAAGTGATTTTACTACTCGGGTTTGGCTGTAATAATTACAAGTTTTTAGACTACCTAACTATAATACTAACATATTTTTAAGTCATTTATAACTAACACATTATAGATCCTTGTTATCTGATTAATAAATGAATAATAATAATAATAATCTCAATCTCCTGATTGTGATGTTTCTGGATTGCCGTTTATTGGTAACATCTGTCACAAATAAACGACAAACTTCTAACTTCTTCTTCTTTCTTAATTTTTAGGGTTCCGTACCCAAAGGGTGTCAAACGGGACCCTATTACTCTCGCTACGCTATCTGTCTGTCCATCCGTCTGTCTGTCTGTCTGTCTGTCTGAACGGATGGCCGATGGGGCAGTAAAGTTCTGGAGTGGCGACCGCGTACTGGAAGGCGCAGCGTGGGTAGGCCCCCCACAAGGTGAACCCACCACCTGGTGAAGGTCGCGGGTATCCGCTGGATGCGGAAAGCACAGGACCGGTCGTTGTGGCGTTGCCTGGGGGAGGCCTATGTCCAGCAGTGGACGTCTTTTGGCTGAAATTATGAAGATGATGATGGACTGAATAAATGCAATCCATGAAAGTAATTTGTTCAGAATAACTAGGAGAATCGGATATTGTGGTTTTTATACCATGTTACATTTTACTAGTTTTTTTTTTCACCAGTGTCATGTATAATACCTGGCACATGCTGAGCTGGACACCCATTTGGTACAATACTGACACACATATCACACTTATTCATGCAAAGACTGCAAGATAATATAAAAAGTCACTGTGTTTTCTTCCGAGTTTTTCAAGTTCTTTTTTAAAGTCTTGTGTTTTTATAATTTGCTGTAGTTGTAGATAGAAGTGCCAAAAGTGTGTAGTTTTTCGCACTTTTTCTATCTACAACTACAGCAAACTATAATTTATGTAGTTAATAGTTTCTGATAAAACTACAGTACCTACCTGGACCGACGACCTGGTGAAGGTCGCGGGAATCCGCTGGATGCGGAAGGCACAGGACCGGTCGTTGTAGCGATGCTTGGGGGAGGCCTATGTCCAGCAGTGGACGTCTTTCGGCTGAAATGATGATGATGATGACCTACCTGTGGGCCTAGTACGAGTTTCAAACTTACGAATACTTTCATCGTTTTCGTCGACTTTCATTCATAAATCAGTGGCGCCCCTGGCGGATACGAGGAGGAACTACAGATTTATTAATGAAAGTCGACGAATATTTTGAAAGTATTCGTAAGTGTCAAACTCGTACTAGGCCCCGTAACTTCAATAGTTAAAAACGAATTTTCGATGAATGATTAATTCAGCGAGTAATTTATTTTACTGATGGGGGCCACTTGGCTGTTGCATGCGCCTTAATACTGACAGTAAAAGGATTTTTTATAAGAGCCATGTATTGGTTTGATCTTGGACGAATAAAAATGGCGGACGCAATCTCACTAAGAAAAGATTGAAGCACTTCGTTTTTTCCTAAGCCCACTATAATTTCGACATAATTTTAACACACCAGATATCTATATATTGTTATTTTATTTATGACGCTACGACAATGACTACCGTCACACGAGATTTGTTGCGTAATCGCTGCTTTTTGTACCGTACCCGTACTTTCAAGCGAGTTGTCTTACTATTTGTGCTTCACTTTTTGTTTTACGAGATTCCGTCCGCCTTTTTTAGTCGTCCAAGAGTTTGATAAACAGTTTTTGTTTGTGGAAATCACCAGTAGTATTTACTATACCTTGACTGAACGTAAAAAAATATGTCTAAAACATTACGACAATATCATTCGTTGTTTAATAATTAAGTTTTATAATTTGTGTAACTATTGTTTTCGTTGAGCAATCAATCGCTATAAATGAATGTTTGATGATAGAAACAATAGATTTGAAATAACTAGTCATTATTGAACTGATGAAAGATTAATCGTCATAAATAAGTATTTTTCGAGGTCACGGCCTCGGACGAATAAAAAATGGCGGACGGAATCTTGCTAAGAAAAGATTGAAGCACTTAGTTTTTTCCTAAACCCACTATAATTTCGACAGAATTTTAACACACCAGCTATATACGTGGGACACTCAGAAAGTTTTGCGAAACTAAAAAAAATTGTTCTATACGTACATATATTTTTATCAAATCTTTTCAAAGTACTTTCCACCAGCCTCTATACAAAGATTCATGCGCCTAAACCAGTTTTCAAAACACTTTTTCCAGTCCGCCGCAGACACCTCGTTTACAGCCTGCTCGAACGCAGCCAGCGCATCTTCCGGCGACGAAAATTGTATCCCTTTGAGCAGATTTTTTATTTTTGGGAATAAAAAGAAGTCACACGGTGCTAGATCAGGGCTGTAAGGAGGGTGACCCAGGAGTTTGACTGGCGTGCTGTCCAGGAAGTCCCTCGTTTTGAGTGCGGTGTGCGCAGGTGCATTGTCGTGGTGGAGCAGTAGCCCGCGGAGCCCTGTGTTTGGTCGCTTGTTGCTTATAACAGAGAAAACTTCTGGCAAACATTTGGTAGTATACCATTCGGCATTAATGCTTCTTTGATCCCGTAAGGGAATTGATACCAAGTGGCCAGTATGTTCGCTCAGGCACGCGTTCGTGACTTCTACGCCATGGTAAGGATTAAGACGGCCTCGCTTTTACAGAGAACACGGTCAAGTCCTAACAGCATTTTGAAGATGTTAGTGGATAAAATAGATTCACCAATCCTGAATCACTTCATGCAGGTGCTAGTTTGGCAGAAGTGATTTTACTACTCGGGTTTGGCTGTAATAATTACAAGTTTTTAGACTACCTAACTATAATACTAACATATTTTTAAGTCATTTATAACTAACACATTATAGATCCTTGTTATCTGATTAATAAATGAATAATAATAATAATAATCTCAATCTCCTGATTGTGATGTTTCTGGATTGCCGTTTATTGGTAACATCTGTCACAAATAAACGACAAACTTCTAACTTCTTCTTCTTTCTTAATTTTTAGGGTTCCGTACCCAAAGGGTGTCAAACGGGACCCTATTACTCTCGCTACGCTATCTGTCTGTCCATCCGTCTGTCTGTCTGTCTGTCTGTCTGTCACAGGGCTGTATCTTTTGATCGGTAATAGGTAGCCGGTTGGAATTTTCTCAGAACATGTGTTGCTATCACGACAAATACTAAAAATAAAAAAAGTCTAAAACCAAAGGGGGTCCCCCATACAAGAAATCTCGAAAAAAATGCATTTTTTCAACGTTTTTGTTAATGCGCTATCATCAAAACGGTAATACATACCGGCGTCAAACTTAGTCTGGTAGTACATACTATGTTGTTTAGCAACAAATATTAAAAATAAGGCAAACATAGACATATGTGGTTGTACCTGCGTAAGAAAGAGATGAAAGAAAGAAAGAAAGAAAGAAAAATAGTTTATTGTCACAGTTAACGACGCGCAACATTTAAAACACAGTGATAAACACAAGCAGGCAACTTATAGGTGCGGTTACATAGAAAGTAAAAACAAAAGACACATAGGTAAAAAATTAAGAAAGGACAGTCGATATAAAATATAAGAAAAGTATAGTTGACCGCATGACAGTGGCAACACCCGAGTCTGAAAACCGCCCTTACTGCTTACGAAATAAAGGCGCCGCCAGAGCCAAACTGTTACCACTGACGTACGGTCGACCGCACCTAAAATTACAAGATGCAATAATTCATATTTTGCGCACGGTGCGTTGATGTCTTTTGATGAAAGCTCGTAAATTAAATCAGTTTCTATGGGATATCAGTCCAATGGGTGGTACGGAATCCTTACTGCGTGAGTCCGATCCGTACTTGGCCAATTTTTTGTAAACCCTTAATTCTAATAAAATTTAATTTCATAAATTATAATTAATATTTCTAATTATAATAATCAAGTCAGAAAGTTATTTTTTATGAGGCCCTGACCGGATTTTTCGGACCCTGTTCCCGAATCCTGTGGGCTATACTATTTTGAAATACATATGAAAGCTATTAAGTATATCACTTTCAATTTACAATTAATAATTATTTAATATTTAATTGGATTTTGCCTCGTTGGTCTAGTGGTCGCAAGCGCGACTGCTGATCGTGGGGTCCTGGGTTCGATTCCCGAGTCGGGCAAAGTGTTATTGGGTTTTTTCTTTGGGAAATTCTCAGTAGCAGCCCGGAGTCTGGATTTGTGCCCGGTTGATGGCAATAGGCTCGCCCCCTATAACATGGGACTATAACATAACTGGCGAAATGTGGGTGTATTATACACCTCTGCCTACCCCTTCGGGGAATTACAGGCGTGATGTTATGTTATGTTATGTTATGTTAATTGGATTTTTTTTATTGAAGAGTTTTTCCAAATGAGTTGTTTCCTTACGTATGCATATTTATTCTGATAACGTACCTACCTCACAGGAACAACAGGTTTTTTTTACATGTTGTATTTAACTTTCTTATCCAATCTTTTTGACGTATACTACAACAAATAGAAGGAGCTACGAGTCACGCTTGGCTTAAAATTCAATGTCAAACATTAGTAACATTTCTGCTGACACGCCAACGCCAAAATACGTAACGTTGATATGCAATTCATAATTGATTAAACTTGACCGACTTAGTTTCCTAACAGCCCGGTTCCTATATCTTACCAATCGATACTCGTACATCTGTTACTAATATAAAACTTTTTAACAAAAAATTGAACCGACGAAAACAGAAACCAAAAAGCAAAAAATTAAATGAAGCTTTTAGTCTTTTCCTAACTAAATTAATGTAAATAACTAATTATGAGTCGGCGCCAAACAAACAAGCAAAGTGCGTGCAAGTTGCAAGTGGTCGACACAGACATGGTAAAAAATATAGACGAAGTGCTGCGAACAATCATAGTGAAGCCAACACAACCGTGCTCCTCCATGTACAAACCAGCGCTCACGCACACACATGCACTTGAAAGATATTTGTTGTTGCCGCGACATGTGTACTGTTCATGTTTTACTTATATCTATTTTAGTACTTTATTTAATGTTATTTGTTGTGCTGTCACTGTCCTGTGCCAAATAAAATCTTTCTTTCTTTCTGAGAGCGGTGAGCACAAGAACACAAGAATCATTAAAATCGGACTACTCTGTAAAAAGTTATGCGTGGTCATACAAAAAAATTAAAAATAATACGAGTCGAATTGAGAACCTCCTCCTTTTTTTTCGTCGGTTAAAAATACGATTGTTTTGATACACTGGTCAGCGTGGTAGATTATAGCCTAAAGCCTTCTTATTCGAATAAGAGACCCGAGTGGTACAATAATGGGATGGTTTTATAACGTGTAACTGAATAAACTTTTTCAAACAAACCGGAAAACGAAAGTAACCGACATAGCCCGAAGAATTGCCAAACTTAAATGGCAGTGGGCGGGGCAGATTGCTCGCAGAACGGATGGCCGATGGGGCAGTAAAGTTCTGGAGTGGCGACCGCGTACTGGAAGGCGCAGCGTGGGTAGGCCCCCCACAAGGTGAACCCACCACCTGGTGAAGGTCGCGGGTATCCGCTGGATGCGGAAAGCACAGGACCGGTCGTTGTGGCGTTGCCTGGGGGAGGCCTATGTCCAGCAGTGGACGTCTTTTGGCTGAAATTATGAAGATGATGATGGACTGAATAAATGCAATCCATGAAAGTAATTTGTTCAGAATAACTAGGAGAATCGGATATTGTGGTTTTTATACCATGTTACATTTTACTAGTTTTTTTTTTCACCAGTGTCATGTATAATACCTGGCACATGCTGAGCTGGACACCCATTTGGTACAATACTGACACACATATCACACTTATTCATGCAAAGACTGCAAGATAATATAAAAAGTCACTGTGTTTTCTTCCGAGTTTTTCAAGTTCTTTTTTAAAGTCTTGTGTTTTTATAATTTGCTGTAGTTGTAGATAGAAGTGCCAAAAGTGTGTAGTTTTTCGCACTTTTTCTATCTACAACTACAGCAAACTATAATTTATGTAGTTAATAGTTTCTGATAAAACTACAGTACCTACCTGGACCGACGACCTGGTGAAGGTCGCGGGAATCCGCTGGATGCGGAAGGCACAGGACCGGTCGTTGTAGCGATGCTTGGGGGAGGCCTATGTCCAGCAGTGGACGTCTTTCGGCTGAAATGATGATGATGATGACCTACCTGTGGGCCTAGTACGAGTTTCAAACTTACGAATACTTTCATCGTTTTCGTCGACTTTCATTCATAAATCAGTGGCGCCCCTGGCGGATACGAGGAGGAACTACAGATTTATTAATGAAAGTCGACGAATATTTTGAAAGTATTCGTAAGTGTCAAACTCGTACTAGGCCCCGTAACTTCAATAGTTAAAAACGAATTTTCGATGAATGATTAATTCAGCGAGTAATTTATTTTACTGATGGGGGCCACTTGGCTGTTGCATGCGCCTTAATACTGACAGTAAAAGGATTTTTTATAAGAGCCATGTATTGGTTTGATCTTGGACGAATAAAAATGGCGGACGCAATCTCACTAAGAAAAGATTGAAGCACTTCGTTTTTTCCTAAGCCCACTATAATTTCGACATAATTTTAACACACCAGATATCTATATATTGTTATTTTATTTATGACGCTACGACAATGACTACCGTCACACGAGATTTGTTGCGTAATCGCTGCTTTTTGTACCGTACCCGTACTTTCAAGCGAGTTGTCTTACTATTTGTGCTTCACTTTTTGTTTTACGAGATTCCGTCCGCCTTTTTTAGTCGTCCAAGAGTTTGATAAACAGTTTTTGTTTGTGGAAATCACCAGTAGTATTTACTATACCTTGACTGAACGTAAAAAAATATGTCTAAAACATTACGACAATATCATTCGTTGTTTAATAATTAAGTTTTATAATTTGTGTAACTATTGTTTTCGTTGAGCAATCAATCGCTATAAATGAATGTTTGATGATAGAAACAATAGATTTGAAATAACTAGTCATTATTGAACTGATGAAAGATTAATCGTCATAAATAAGTATTTTTCGAGGTCACGGCCTCGGACGAATAAAAAATGGCGGACGGAATCTTGCTAAGAAAAGATTGAAGCACTTAGTTTTTTCCTAAACCCACTATAATTTCGACAGAATTTTAACACACCAGCTATATACGTGGGACACTCAGAAAGTTTTGCGAAACTAAAAAAAATTGTTCTATACGTACATATATTTTTATCAAATCTTTTCAAAGTACTTTCCACCAGCCTCTATACAAAGATTCATGCGCCTAAACCAGTTTTCAAAACACTTTTTCCAGTCCGCCGCAGACACCTCGTTTACAGCCTGCTCGAACGCAGCCAGCGCATCTTCCGGCGACGAAAATTGTATCCCTTTGAGCAGATTTTTTATTTTTGGGAATAAAAAGAAGTCACACGGTGCTAGATCAGGGCTGTAAGGAGGGTGACCCAGGAGTTTGACTGGCGTGCTGTCCAGGAAGTCCCTCGTTTTGAGTGCGGTGTGCGCAGGTGCATTGTCGTGGTGGAGCAGTAGCCCGCGGAGCCCTGTGTTTGGTCGCTTGTTGCTTATAACAGAGAAAACTTCTGGCAAACATTTGGTAGTATACCATTCGGCATTAATGCTTCTTTGATCCCGTAAGGGAATTGATACCAAGTGGCCAGTCAAATTAAAAAAGCTAGCGATCAAAATCTTACCCCCGCTTCTAGATCGCTTCACTTTGGTAGGCGTTGGCTCATTTTGAAACACCCAAACAGTCGACTGGCGCTTGGTTTCTGGGTCGTATTGATAAATCCAGGACTCATCACCTGTAACGATGTCGTAAACACGCCGAGACGAGCCTGCTTCAAATTTGTTAAGCATATCACGGCACCATTCCACCCGGGCCTGCTTCTGAGCATCGGTGAGGTTGTGCGGCACCCAGCGTGATACTATCCTCCTCACGCGAAGATGGCTGTGTAGAATCTCGTGAACGCTTCCCGATCCAATCTTCAATATGTGTTGAATCTCCTGATATGTAATTCGCCTATTGTCTTGGATTAAATTTTTCACTGCTAGCACGTTTTCTTCGGTAACAGCCGTCAAAGGGCGACCGCTTCTTTCGTCATCCCCCAAAGTTGGTCGACCGCGCTTGAATTCGTTATACCAACGATACACGGTTGCCTTGGAAGGGCCTTCATCCATGAATGCCATTTGAAGTCTATCGTACGATTCATCCGGTTTCAGGCGACACTTGAAATCGTATAAAATCATAGCTCTAAAATGTTCCCGGCGCAGATCCATATTTCAGTGAGACACAATACTTTGAATTAACTCGCAAAAAATGTGGAGGGAAATTTTGAAATTGGAACTTACTTATTTTTACTTATAAATAATCATATTTTCGAAAAACATTATAACTGGCCAGTCTCCCATATATAAAAACTTTTTTTCGCAATACTTTCTGAGGGGCCTGGTATTGTTATTTAATTTGTGACACTACGGCAATGACTACCGTCACATAAGATTTATTGCGTAATCGCGGCTTTTTGTCTTACTATGGGTGTGAATGTGTGCCTGCCAGCCCGTACTTTCAAGCGAGTTGTCTTACTATGGGTGCTTCACTTTTTGTTTAGCGAGATTCCGTCCGCCTTTTTTTTTCTTCTAAGATCACGGCCATAAAAAATGGTGACTACTAAGAATCAGTACAGTTCAAGTACATCAGAACAGGTAACTATTAAGATAATTTCCAAAACAGGAGTAAGATGAACACGGAAAATTAAAGGGCCAGGAACAGTAAACACCTTTCTGGAAGGCCTTTGAATTATACACAAGTACAACATTAAAGGTAAAGAAAACTAACAAAACAACAACAAACAAACAAATACTTTTTAAATACTTAAATACTTTTTGGGACATTTTTACACAACACCATCTAGTCCCAAACTAAGCAGAGCTTGTACTATGGGTACTAGACAATGGATATAATACTTATGTACTTTTTTTTTGTAAATACATACTTATGATACATAAGAAACACCCAGACCAACACAAACACTTATGTTCATCACACAAATATTTGTGTCCTGTGGGAATCGAACCCACGACTTCGTGATCAGCAGTCCGACACTCGAACCACTAGACCACAGAGGTCGTCAAACAAACTAGATTCATTACTAAGGAAAAAATAGTCCACTTGAAACTCAGTCTTTAGACATAATTTCTTAGCCATCTATATAGCTGTTGCAATGG
Source organism: Asteroscopus sphinx (assembly GCA_949699075.1). Taxonomy (NCBI): domain Eukaryota; kingdom Metazoa; phylum Arthropoda; class Insecta; order Lepidoptera; family Noctuidae; genus Asteroscopus; species Asteroscopus sphinx. The sequence goes on from OX453006.1 coordinate 4,504,100, forward strand.
ATAAAGATAGTAGTCCAAGGGTCCATCTGGACCGCGTTGTTGCAGCGTTTGTGACCGCGATATTGCCGCGTTTGTGGCTACGCTATGGCCGCGTTTGTGGCGGCAACCGCGGCAACAACGCGGTCACAAACGTGACCACAAACGCGGCCACATCGCGGTAACAACCGCGGCCACAGCGCAGCCACAAACGTGGCTAAAAGGCAACCAATCGTGCGCAAACAATCGGCCACGGATCGGCTTAATCGCGGCCACAAGGCACTTGCAACTCGCAACACAGTCAAATCGTAGCCACAACGTACGTTTCGCAATTTGTGGCTGTGCCACGGTGGCTGCAGCGAGACCGCTCTAAAAATTAATAATTATTTATTTAATTCTTCATGCACAACAAAGGCGGTCTTATAGGCGGTTTTTTTTCTTTCTGCATGGATCTTTTCCTAGCGTTATTGTATTATTTACTTCTGATAGAGAGCGCCTTGAGTTCCATAATACAAGTTCTACTTAGTTTGGAAGTCAAGAGTTCAATTTCTTGTGCCTATGTTTTATAAGCTTCAAGACGCCGCATAAACAGACTTTTTCATTAGAACACAGTCGTAAAATGTTGGCGGGGATCGGGGGGTGGACGGTGCGTTATGATTGGTCGGCTCAAAAGTTCGGTGTTGCGATTTCGTATGATTGGTGCCACTCGCGCTGACGGACTGATGTCCTGATTGTGGCGTCGCGCCGTCGGCGTCGGGGCGTATAATATGCAGTGCTACTGCATATGCGTGGTGACCGGGGGTGTCCAGCTAATCGGCATCTAGAAGCTTACTGGTCTGTGGTTTTATGCAATAAACTTTTTTTTTTACGACCACAGCACTGCCTAGTGTTATTTTTTCCTGTGGAGAGGTTATGCGTGGCCCGTAAAATGGACCTAAAGCCGGGTTTAAACGGCCATAAAATAAGTGGGTAAAACAATTTACATATATGAGATAAACTATTAAGATACATTTAGATGGATTAAACTATTAACATGAGCCGCACAAAGGAATGTCTTGAAGCTCCGAAGTCATTAAATTGCACAATAAGCAAGTTGTCCACAATAAGTGGTGATGTGGAAATAATTTGAAGAACTATTGATATAATAATATCTATTTATTATTGATGACAGTGTTGTAAGAAAAATGAATATGATATAAATGATAATTATGTATGAAATTCATTACGAAATAAGAATTCCCTTATGTGTGACTAGCTGATGCCCGCGGCTTCGCTCCCGTGAAATGTCGATAAAAAGTGTGTTAATCCAGGACATGGTCTATCTGTGTGCTAAATTTCATCTTAATATGTTCAGCTGATTTAGCGTGATTGAAAGACAAACATTAAACAAAAAAAATCCATACTTTCGCATTTATAATATCAGTAGGAAGTAGTAGAATACATCAATAGGATAAATAAATACATTTTGATGAAAAGAACGCGCCGCATACATATTATCACACCTGTTTCCCATAAGGGTAGGCAGAGACTAAGTTTTTCCTCCTGCTACGATCCTGACACACCTTCGCTTCATCTACGTTCATTAACCTCGTCGTGCATGCTCGTCGGTTTAGAATGCTTTTAATCTGGCCTTTTTTGAGAACGTCTGCGATTTGTTAGGGTTTCGTATCGACCTGATACCCCGTTGAAATAGATATTCGTGAGAGTTTACCAGAGATGCAGCACTGTCAGTGTCACCATGCACAATCAGCGTGCACCTTACTATGAAATGTGAATATTTGCATCTCTTTCTTACTCAGGTATGTACCACACATGTCTTTGTTTGCCTTATATTTATTTAATAAAATGTTATCAACAATAGAGAATGCACTGTAAGCAAAACACTCTTTTCACTCTGTCCCCTTAGCCTGATGTGATACGGCATAAGTCCCGGTAACATATTTTACGTATAATTTCTGTGATTTTCTGGAGTTCTCTTAATTTACATCAAAGTAATGTTATGTTATTGAAATTACGTAGTAGCAGTCTGCAAGTTTAAAACGGTAATCAGATAACGGTAATAGGCTTACCTCCTATAAGAAAATATTTTTGACACTGATAGCTTACAAAAGAGCTTCGACATTGAAACCAACAACTTCCTAACTGGGGATATTAAAAAAACCGGCCAAGTGCGAGGTGGACTTGCAGTAAGGGTTTCATACCACCCATTGACCTGATACCCCTTAGAAACTGCTTTAATAAGAATGAGAGTTCATCAAAAGACATCAAGCAACGTGCGCGAAATATGAACTTTTGTCTAAGTTTGCCCTATTTTTAGTATTTGTTATTAAACAACATAGTATGCACTATAATCATACCAAGTTTGACGCTGGTATGAATTACCGTTTTGAAGATGGAGCAGGAACAAAAACGTTGAAAAAAATTCAAGTTTTTCGAGGTTTCTTGTATGGTCCCCATCTATTTCTGTGGTCCCCATGGTCCCTTAAGTTTTAGACTTTATTTCTAGTACTTGTCGTAATAGGAGTCATAGTAACACGTATTATGTGAAAACTTCAACTGGCTACCTATTACCGTTCAAAAGATGAGACAGGCAGACGGACGCACGGACGGACAGACAGACAGAAGGCTTAGTGAGAGTAATAGGGTCCCGTTTGTCACCCTTTGGGTACATAGCCTAAACAATTAACTTCCCAGCGACACTACTATCTGTAATGCCGTCATGAGAAACTGTTAGTGCTATTGCTATTGTAAAGCAACCTATCAAAAAATCGACGTGACGCGTGTTTATAAAAAATAAGCAGAGATAAGCCAAGCGAGTGAACGCTTGCCTTTTATATAAGAGAGTCTGAGTTCGACCTTAAATAAAATTCAAGTACGATCAAACTTTCATTTAAAAGAGTAATAGGGTCCCGTTTGTCACCCTTTGGGTACATAGCCTAAACAATTAACTTCCCAGCAACACTACTATCTGTAATGCCGTCATGAGAAACTGTTAGTGCTATTGCTATTGTAAAGCAACCTATCAAAAAATCGACGTGACGCGTGTTTATAAAAAATAAGCAGAGATAAGCCAAGCGAGTGAACGCTTGCCTTTTATATAAGAGAGTCTGAGTTCGACCTTGAATAAAATTCAAGTACGATCAAACTTTCATTTAAAAGAAAAGGAAAACATCATGATGAAACATGCACGCCTGAGAGGGTTCTAAAAAGTTTTTGTTCTTCGCATGCCTACAAAAAGGCAAGATATGACGGACTTGTAATTAATTGTAATATTTTTGTACACGATATCTTGTGGCGAATAAATTATTTGATTGATTGATTGATAGTGTTTTTTTTTTTTTTTTTTTTTTTATAGTATAGGATGGCGAAACGAGCTAAAGGCCCACCTGATGTTAAGCGGTTACCTTTGCCCATAACAACTTCAATACCACCTAGGCTGTTACCTAAATGGTACCGCAAGTCGGTTCGCCAAACTGAGACATGAAGATGGAAAGTCTCATGTGATTGTAATTTCACCGGCACCCGTACCCTTCAGACCGAAACACAGCAATGCAAGCATCACTATTTGGCGGAGAAGTAGATACGATTTGCAGTTCAAAAACCCGTAGCAGGAATGCGTGGTAGTCTAAAGCCTAATAAATCTTTCTCATTCAAAGAAGAAGCTTGTGTCCAGAAATGGACTGATTGTTTGTCTATGACAATCAGTCTACGGCAGATAAAGCTAAACCTAATAAAGTTTAGCAGAAGATGTGAAGACTCTCATCAGCTGCTACCGATATCTGGGGCTGCTTCTTATAATAGTCTACTTGAACCAGTGAAGCTACGACTTATTTTTTGCACCCGTCTCATGATAAATAATAATAATAAACTTTTTGTTTTTTTTATTTTAAAAATATTTAAAAATGTAGGTAATTAATAAATGTATACAATAAGTAAATGGAATAATAATAACAATATATTAATTAAAATATTAACTACCGACAGCAGACAGAACATTTAATGTTGAAATTGTTTTTTAAATGAATAAAATGCAAAAAAAAATTCCAAAAAGTAAGATTGAGGCTGAGATTCGATCTTAGAACAAAACAATCGCGATCCACGCGCCATGTCAACAGGCTAAGTAATCATCTACAGATAGCTATGAAATGAGCCTTGTCATTGTTAAAATCTGTTGTTAAGCTCCCTTTAGATATAGCGTGATGTTTTATGTTTCTAAAATGATTCTAGTTATTACTGATAACTGATAATTTATCTACAAAATTTTAAAAATTCATAATATTCGCTTTTAATTGTTCTGCTCGTCCCTTTTTATGCAGAAAAGCGAGATGATTTGTAGCCTAAAATCTGACCCGGTCTTTAATTGATATTTTTACCAAGTTTCAACCAATTCTATCCAGCAGTATTGGCGTGATGCCTAGACAGACATACAGACAAACAGACAATAATTCTAAAAAAAAAAGTTGTTTCTTCAGTATCGTTCCTAGAATGCTTAGCAACAAATATTTCAAAAAAAAAAACAATGTACAGTTTTTTATTCGTTACGATTTTATTATATGTATAGATCATATGCTAATGTAATATAGATACAGAGATAAAGATTTGAAAATCAAAATTAATAATTTTATGTTTCAGGTAATCTTCCGAACAAATTTTCTTTTTGGGTCTGCGGGCGGCGGATTCGGGGTGGCCCACCGCCCGACCAGTCATGGCCCGTGACGGTGCACGGTGGCGTGTAGTGTTTCTTGCGCTCCATTCAAGAAGAGGGTGAGAGGATTATGAAAACTTTAAAGTTTTTTTATTCAAGTTTGAATAAAAAAACTTTAAAGTTTTCATAATGGCAACACTTAAGTCTTGTGACGTTTACATGAAGCATAGCAATACCATTGACAGATCCAATTCTCCACCTTTTCGATGTTTAGAAACATGATCTACTAAATTCGTCTAAACCTGTTTTTCGACACGTCTGTTATATCAACATACTACGAAGGCCATTCACAACCATATTACTCAAGGTCGCATAACCGCTGATTCAAGCATCTTAGTAATGACCTACAATACAACTCATAACGGTTTGGTAATGTTTTGACTGATGTTGTTTGGTTAACCACATAAACTCGTAGATTATGATAGTTTCAATAACTTTAATTATTATATGTCACGGGATATTCACACTGTAACACATGTGATAAAGGTGGCAACACCCAGTGAACAAAAGGAAACAGGGAGAGAGTAGATCGGTATATCTGCCCATAAAAATCCATCCGCAAATATAATTTCCATATATTTCATGTCGACTATACTTTCTTTGTTCCATGTGGTGCCGGACGTAAAGAATTGCACCACCCTATATCTTCTCATCAAGGATGTCGTAAAAGGCGACTAAGGGATTCTCCAGAGGATGGGCAGCAGCGTTCTCTGTGTATTTAACCAACCAACTGCGATCGCCAACCCACCTGCCAAGCGTGGCGATTATGGCATATCCCCCACAACATGCACAGGACCGGTCGTTGTGGCGATGCTTGGGGGAGGCCTATGTCCAGCAGTGAACGTATTTTGGCTGAAGTGATGATACTTTCTTTATATTTTATGTTTTTCTGTTTTACATTTTTTTTGTATACCAGCCCCTAGCCAAGTTGACAATCTACAATCGTCAATCTCATCATGACATATCTCAACGAATGACTGTTTCGTTGAAATACGTCATTCCCATACAGGCCTGTCACTTACCTGTTTGTGATTCTATTGCACATTTCTCGCGCAGTTAACTGGGACAATAAACCATTTTTTTTTTCTTTCTTTCAAATAAACCATGACTATGGATAACGCTTGCAACAGTGCCGAAGTGTGCAGAACTCACAAAAATGACTTACATGGTAAATATAATGTATTTACGATTTAAATTGTGGAAAGAAAAAATCGCTCACGAGCAGGATTCGAACATGCGACTCCTGGCTCAGTACGCCAGTGCTTTAGCCACTAAGCTACCGTGAACACTGCTAGTGGTATCGAAATTCTCATCCACTTGGCACGTCTTTGGGTGACGTCAGCGATATTTATTAAGAAACAATGTTTCTTAACCGACTCGACTAACTTTGCAGTTAATTCAAAGTAGTATTGCCTTACCCTTACTAATTATGTTATTATTGTTGTAATGTATTTATTTGCGGATGGATGTTTATGGGCAGATATTCCGATCTACCCTCTCCCTTTTTCGTTTTGTTAACTATGTGAAAAAAGAAAGAATAAAAACCGGCCAAGTGCGAGTCAGACTCACACAATAAAGTTTCCGTACCACCCAACGACCTGATACCCCATAGAAACTGATTTAATTTACGAGAGTTCATCAAAACTACTACGTCACAACAGGGATCCAGCAGAATACCAGCGTCAGGTTTGATAACCTGGCAATATGCTGAGCTGGACACCCATTTGTCACAATTTTGAGACACATGGCGCATAACTGTCAATGACTTTTTACTCGCTTTGTTACTTCTTCACTATATCTATTTCTTGTTCATGTATATCCTTTCTTTTGTATGTGTCTCAGTTGTGTCAAATAAATATTTTTCTTTCTTTCTTTCAAAAGACAAAAACGCACTGTGCGCGGCATTTTAACTTTTGTATCTCTTTTTTACGTAGGTACCACCACATGTCTGTGTTTGCCCATTTTTAACCGACTTCAAAAAAAGTAGGAGGTTATGTATTCAGCGGGTTTTTTACTCCGAGATTTCTGGACCGATTTACGTGGTTGTTTTTTTATTTGGTAGAGGAAGCCCGCGCGGTGGTCCCATATACATTTTATTGACTTAGGTTGAGTAGTTTTTTAACCAGTTTCAATAAATCAATTTATTTTACCTTCGCCTATCTAGACGATCTGCTCATATGTTCGTTTTTCTGAGAATTCTTGCCCGATTTGCGTGTTTTTTTACGACAATGATTGGACTTTGGAAGAACATGGGTGAGACCTTTGCCCAGCAGTGGGACAGCATAGGTTAATAAAAAATGTAATTGGTTTTTATAAACATTTATGAATCAATCCTCGCAGATATTAACTAAAAAGTATGAAATAAAAACTTTTTAACAAAAAAAACGACTTCAAAAACCTTAACTAAAAAGTAAAAAATAATCCTTGTATGTATTACAAAATCTTTTCATAAACCAACATTTTGAAGGCAGCGCGTGATTTTCATGTACGTTCACTTATACTGTTTTTTTACTATAGATATGCGCTCGACTGTACATTATATTTACATGACGCTCACGATGATTGATCGTGAAATACATGTATATACATAAAGAAAGGGTTTCAAAATGTTGGTTTATGAAAAGATTTTGTAATACATACAAGGACTATTTTTTACTTTTTAGTTATTAGTATTTGTTCCTAAACTACATAGTTGCACTATAATCAGACAAAGTTTGATGCTGGTATGTATTACCATTTTGAATATAGATCAGGAAAAAAAACGTTGAAAAATATCCGTATCTGCAGAGCCTCTTGCAACAGCAATAATATAGTTTCTTAGTCGAGGCTTTGCTGCTGGCAAATAAAATCACACAGCTACCAATAATAAGTAGACGTGACTCTCTTACATTATGCAACGTTTGCCTTAAGAATGGCGGTGGATCATGTCGCTTCATCACTACTGCCTTGGTGGTCTAGCGGTTACGTGTTCAACTGCAGATTATGAGGTCCCGGGTTCGATTCCCGGGTCAGGCAAAACGTGGTATTGGGATGTTTACTATCTAAACAATCTCAGTAGCAGCCCGGCATCAGAAAGTTGGCGGTGCTACACCCTCGTGCTTGGCAAAGCACGTAAAGCCATCGGTCCTGCGCCCCGGTCTCTCTCTCTCTTTATGTTGGATTGCTGTCCCATTGGATAATGAGAGTCGGGGAATTCGGTAAAATTCGACCGGGTAGACAATAATTTCATCATTTATGTCTATCAGAATCCACAGTTAAACATACACGTCGCTCCAAAATATCAAATAAATATCAACTATTATTTTCTGCTTTATATATTTTTTAAATCTACAGGGTTAGTTTTAATTCACCAATAACCCTTTAAGAAATTTAAAACTAAACTAATCCTCAAAATAACCCTGAATATTTCTGTTACGACGATTTTTTAAAGAGTAAAATACGGCAGCTAACTTCAATATCGTTTGGAATTCTTGAGTATGACTTACACAAATGTTGTTGGTTATACACAACGTATTACCAAGGTAACTATCACAGCCATATAACTGAAGGTTATGTTACCGCTAATTTGATGCATCTCAGTAATGGCCTACATGCTGCCAAGTATTTTGGAGACATACTTCAACAAGTTATGAGAATATGAGCAAATATTTGAACTCAACACTTTGGTATGTTGTTGTTCTACTTGTAACTGACTTCAGATCCATTGCAAATCATCAACCAAACATGTTTTATTTGTGTGACAAAACTAATTTTTTTTATCATTCTCTATTAACTATCACTTGGAGATGTAAAAATTAGAGATATTATATATAAGGTCATACTTTAATAATGGCAAATATTTGAAGTGGTGAATTTACTCACCATAACGGATTACATTTACTATGGGAGGAATCCTGAATCCGGAAAAAAAAACAGATGTTCAGTACATTTTGTTAATTTGTGTGAACACAAGTGAGCAGCAGCCACAGAAATAGATAGAATGGACATGTGAGCAGGGCGCGCGTGGCAGCACCATGCACCATAGTGCAGGATATTTCAAAGCCTTCCTCAGCACGCCTTATGACTTGTTTCTATAAATACTGTAACAAAAACCCGCAAAAATGCCTTATTGTGCTGTTTCTAACTGCAGAAACAAAAGCTGTAAAGTACATTTGGCAAAATCTAGAGCAATCTAGGCAAGACTTCTAAATCTAAGGCGTAGTTTGTTCGGAAAGTTGCCACGCATGAATCGCAAGTAAAATTGTGATTACAACCATTCTATCTATTTCTATCGCAGCAACATTTACTAGTCTAAGACTAAGGGTAATACAGAAAGTTCCTCAAGCACAGTTTAAACTTCAATCACCTGATCACTACACAAGGATAGACGGTCTTATTCCAATACGATAATTATAAACTTTAATTCAAGAACATAACACACGAATTTGACTAGAAATTGTATAGAAATCTCTACTCAAGCGTAGTCTTGACCACACTACAGTGATTACAGATCAAATCTCTGCTCAAATATCGAAACAGGTGACAATATAAAATAAAGCTAAACTCAGCTGAAATGTGATCAATAAATCTCTGCTTGAGGCATGTTCTAAAATTAAATCCCAACTCAAAACTGGTTTTAAACAGTGATCAACGCTTAAGGAACCTTGCCTTAGTATCTGAAATAAACTAAGTTACTTCTCAAACTGTTGTTGTCACAGAAGAAAATGAATCAGATAATACTTATTTTATGGACAAAACATCTCGTTAGTTTTTGAACGGTGCATAATAATTGAAGACACAGAATAATTACTTTAAAAAGTGTGTAGATTAGGTATCTAAGAATAGGAAGGATTGAAACAAACCTTATTAAGATACCACAGCGTTTACTTTAACTTAGAAATTGTTGATGTGTCACTAGAATAACAAAGAACAAAAACATAAAGGGACAGTCGGTACAAGTGTAACAAATTGCTAACAAGAATTTAGCAACAATCCAGATATCTCCAAGATATCACAATAAATTGCATTGGATAGTTTCATCATGGGTGCCATAACTTGTGATACAGTACGCACGCCTTGCAAAATCATTTCTTTGTACAATATATTATATGTCAGTTCGTACTAACTGAACAAGGCACATAAAGACATCACAATGAATAATGTGTGTCTGCCTTTGTATAATAATTCCATAATTATGGCACTGGAGTAACTAATGATGAGCGTAATTTTTAATAGAAGTGCAGAGAAGTGAGAGTTGTTATAGGAATATCTGCAACAATGGTTAGGTCTAGTCTGATACCTGAAAATCTGAGAACCAGACTAACCTTATGGGTACCGTTTAAACAACTGATACATATTCAACCAAATTTTAGGGGCCCATAGCGAAGCAACTGAAGCAACGATTGCGGGGATTGTACGATCTGCAAGGTTAAACTGCACTTCCCGCGGTCAGTCTGTGGATGGATGACCGTTTCGTTACACATCGAGACCCCTCCGTGCCTCGGAGAGTACGTTAAGCTGTCGGTACCGGTTGTCATACGAATATCTATGGCAGTCGTTACGGGTAGTCATAAGCCTGAAAGTCTGACAGCTGGTCTAACCTCAGAATTTCAGTATTACCCAGTAACTGGGTTGCGGTGGTCTGATGGCAGACGCTCCGTGTAAAATACTGGTTCAGCTGCATCTGGCTAGACTAGAAGCCGACCCCAATATAATTATGAAAAGGCTCGGAGGATAATGATTCAGCCAAATTTGGGAAGACTGGAAACAGGGTCTGTTCCCATTCTTCACAGACAGTGAGTGAAATGTTGGTAATGGTGAACGCAACAGCAAAAGCAATAAATCAAGTATTGAATACTTAATTGAATACAAGTCTAATTTTATTTTTCGCTCAATTGTTTCAAGTTACTTTATCTTCCTATTTGTCTTTGACATCTTCTGTTCCATGTGGTGCCAAACATGAAGAATTGCACCACCCTATTTATTCTCATGGGTGTCGTAAAAGGCGACTAAGGGATTCAGCAGAGGATGGGCAGCAGCGTTCTCAACTGCGATCACCTATCCGCCTGCCAAGCATGGCGATAATGGCATAGCCTTTTAGGGTAGGCCTATGTCCAGCAGTGGACGTCTTTTGTCTTTTTGAAATGATGATGATGATGATGAAGTATCTAATTGCACTATGAAGAAACAAATTATCAGCTATAACTGTGTGTCTCGCTTTAATGTCAACAACACTTAAACAATGCTATGGCTATAAACTTTTATATATTGATTATGTCACGTTTACGGCACAGTGACGAATTACTTCTTAATCCTGCATTAATTCCATGAAAATTGTTACGTAATATAAAGACAACAAATGTTTCAAAAACGATGAAAGATTATATAAAGATTTGTATTGTGGAAAGAAAAAATCGCTCACGAGCAGGATCCTGATTTTTTCTTTGCACAATTTAAATCTTTAGACTTCGCTTCGCATGCGTAAATGCGTTAAAAATAATAAAATGAAAGATTATAAAATATGTTAAACTATGCTTTCAGGGCGCTGTTGCGGCTGCCACGTTACTGTAGTGCATCAAATATGTTTGCGCAAGCCAGAACAGATAGTTTCTCAGCGGTCGTGCGCAAAAAGAATGCGTCTTTGCTCACTAGACTGCGGGGCAGCGGCAACAGCCTCTTGAAAGTTATTGCCGACAGGCATGATGAGAGCCCTTTAGTGCGGCATCTTATAAAAACCACCTTGTCCGTAGTAGAATATAAGTACTAACATAGTTTATAAGGCTCATTGTTACTAACATCGTGTTTGTATTGGATTTTGTTGTCCGTAAATAAAGTATTTATCATATATTATTATAAACTAAAATTAACAATTTTGTCTATATTTTCGTCATTCATTCGTTCATAAACCATCAAAACGTAGCTCGAAAACGTAAGAAAACATAAGTCGATTTTCATTTCGCGTAGCACTTGCCTTTAATATTACTTTCTGATCGTAGCAACCTTGTACATTTATTAACATTTTCAACGCCACGGCACCGGCGTCGTAAAGGTTTCCGTGCCCTCAGCACTACGTCTTCTGTAGAAGACAAATATTGTATGGACGTTGTTATAAAGTTGTGGCACTGAAGGCATGAAAAAAAAAAAAAAAAAAAAACAACATTTGTCTTCTATAGGTGTCATTGGCGGTGAAAAGGTTTACGTAGTCGTATAAGTATATTGAAACAAAGACAACAAAATTTTATTTTCAATAATGAAACATTTCAGAGAATACATTTTTTTTTTCAAATACGCCTTCTCGCTTGAATGTATTGAGACTTCTGAAGGATGATCCCTAAAGATTAAAAACGTTAGGGCATACTGAAAAATCATAGGACAGCGTGAAATATTATGTTTTAAGTTTGACCTTGACTGGGTATAAAAAAAAACAGCACATTAGCATCCCTTACAATCACTATCTACGCACCAAAATTTTTACCCAAAAAAACACAAAACATTCTAACACGAAAAATAGAAAAAAATTGAAGCATATTCTAATACAATCCCTTTGCCACAATCACCAGTTAAGACATAGCTCTGGAGTTGTGAAACACACCGGCCGCGGCGTTCAAACTCTCAGTAGTGAACGAGCCACGGTAACATTTGTGCAACTCCTGCGCACACGACCTTCGCAACGGCCTTGGGTAAGTGGCGCAACTGAACTTGACCTTGGAGATTTTTCTATTTAATTTTAAATGTATTTGTGTTAGTTATAAATAGATGGAGATTGAGTAGGCGATGACTTCGTTTTGATTCGATTTTGTTTATAATGAAGGTTTTTGTGGTAGTTTGAATAGGGGTTGAAGCGTGAATTGGGTTGAATAAAAGACCTTTGTTTCACGTCGAGAAATACCTATTACGTTTTGATATTTTAAGATTAAAAATTGATAGTTTCGTTTATTTCGGTATCGTGAAAAGTTTTATGGGGAATTTAACAGCCAAGTGTATCCCCATCAGTAAAAAATATTACTCGCTGAATACATAATTTATCGAAAATTCGTTTTCAACAATTGAAGTACAGATACTGTAGTTTAATCAGAAACTATTATCTCTGTAAAATATAGTTCGCTGTAGTTGTAGATAGAAAAAATGCCTGGCTGCTACGTTCCCCTTAAGAGATTTGTGGAATAAGGTGTTTGAATAATTTAATTTACAAAATACGACGATTTCGGTTTGAATACTTCGAATGTTCGGTTTTTCGTCGGCGCTTTTGTTTTCTTGGGCCTAGTTCGAGTTTGACTCATACAAATACTTTCATAGGTATCGTCAACTTCCATTCGTAAATCAGCAGCGCCCCTGGCGGATACACGGAGGAACTACTGATTTATGAATGAAAATCGACAAAAAATATAATAGTATTCGTAAGTTCGTGTCAAACTCGTACTAGGCCCCTTGTTGGAGGGGGAGCCGAGTTTATTTTTAACTTTAATTTCTGTAAGGAATGTTTTAAGATAAAATTGAGCTAAACCCCATTTACTTTATTCTACCAGAAATAAATAATTATCAATTACTACAAATTGGTTTTAGTAAGAACATAAATACACCATAAAAGTTACCTATTAAGATTAATTTCAGAATGGTTTGTCGATAAATCATATTTTATTCGTATAGTTTATTAATAGCATAAATATTAGAAACTCTGCTGTTTTCTTAGTTCAGTACAGTAAATAATTTTTTTATCATTGTTATAATGTTAACATTACACAATATAATAGAAATCGCGAAAAACCAGTCAGCTGTCCCCTACATTTTCGTTCACATAAATCGTCAAAATATAGGGATCAGCAGATTTTTTTTGTGATTTCGGGGTTGGTGCAATAGTAAAAGTTGTTCATAATGATAAGTACATTAACTCCATAAGAGGTTTTCAGTTATTTCAATAACACGTTGTATATTAAATTTTTTATACCACCTCTTCTAAGTTAGGTCCTTACCCGATTCTTCAACAAACGTCTTGACCATCCAAAAGACGTCGCTCAAAAAATCTAGAATTTTCTTCACACAAAAATTATTCTCATGCACGCGAAGATATGTCATAACATAATGACGACAAGGGTCAAGGTTGAACATTTAAAATGAATCTAGTAGCGTTGTAGAGACACAGTTAAGTTTTGTACAGTAAAACAAGTCAGAACACATCGTCGTAGAAATCTTTTTTTTTAACTTTGGTGTGTTTTCATTGTTAGTTACCAGATGCGGCTGATAAATTATATTATAAATTACTAGATTATTCCCGCGGCGTCGCCCGCGTGGATGTCGATTATCACGCATCCCTCGGGAACTGTTAATGTTTCCGGTATAACCTATATGTTAATATGGGTTATGCTCTATCTGTATGTTAAATTTCATCCAAATCCGTTCAACTATTACGGCGTGACTGAATAAAAAACATCCAAATATCCAAACATCCAAATATCTTCACAAACTTTCACATTTATAACATTAGTAGGATAACGCAACTAACGCCTTATTTTGATAAAAATAATCATAAACAACTTTTCGGGTTTGAAGCTTTGCGTGACCGAGCATTTTCACAAACATTATAATTTTAGTAGGACTATAATACTATACCCTCAAAGTGACCGTCTCATCAGTGGACTGAATATTATCATGGTCAAAATTAATTAAAATATGATAATTTCATCAGTCACGTAAGTATTTGTGGCATCTCTAGTTTATTTATTAAGTTGTAGCAATCATGGCTTTAGTGAAAATATTTAGATAAACATACTTATAGCAAAAAAAGGGAACATTCCAACCTAGTTATTAAATGTGTTACTTTATAGGGGCAAAGGAAAATGGTTCAAACTTTAGATACTGCAAATTTTAATCACACCTGCAGCACGTGATTCAATCAAGCATTACAGACTAAAAAGTTACATAAGTTCAGGTATGACTGGACTATGTCACGATGTAAAATATTTAAATTAGACGACCATAGACAGTTTTACGGCTAAAATAAATAGCAATTGAGTGCGATATCACATAGCAGTGTAAAATACTGTTACTTAGCGGATTACACTAATTTTGAAGGTCATGATGTTTGCCATGTATCTATTAATCACTTTCAAATTACTAAGCCAAGTATAATCTACAGCATTTTTATAGCTACTAAACTAATAAAGGTCGTCGGTCCACCTGGCAGGGGGGCGCCCCACGCTCCGTTTGCCGATTCGCGGTCTCCACTCAAGAACTCGTCTGCTCCAACGGCCATCGGTCCTTCGACAGACATGGCCAGCCCACTGCCACTTCAGCTTACTGATCCTACAAGCTATGTCGGTCACTCCAGTTCTTCTCCGGATAATCTCGTTACGGATTTTATCCTTCAAAGAAACTCCAAGCATAGCTCGCTCCATAGCTCACTGAGCGACTTTGAATTTGTGGATTAGTCCAACTGTCAGTGTCCACGTCTCGGCACTGTAAGTCATGACTGGCAGGACGCACTGGTTGAAGACCTTTGTCTTCAAACTTTGCGGTATAGGCGACGAGAAGACTCGGCGAAGTTTGCCAAACGAAAAACGACGACCTAAAGAACGTGGCTGGGGGGGACTGGATGCGGAAGGCAGAGGACCGAGCGTTGTGGCGCAACTTGGGAGAGGCCTATGTCCAGCAGTGGACTGCGATAGGCTGAGTTGATTGAAACTAATAAAGTTACTCGTATTATTTTATGGGAATCCACTAAACTTTTTTGCGGACAATCAATTAATCAACTCAACCTATCGCAGTCTACTGCTGGACATAGGCCTCTCCCAAATTACGCCACAACACTTTGTCCTCTGCCTTCCGCATCCAGTCCCCCCAGCTACTTTCATCAGGTCGTCAGTCCACCTGGCTGGGGGGTGTCCTACACTGCACGGACTCGTCTGGTCCAATGGCCATATATGCGAATTATAACACTTAAAAACTTTTTAGTATATATTGCAAAAAAAAAAACATTTTTGCTGTCATAAAAGATTGTAAATACTTTAAATAAAAAAATAACACAAAAAATAAATCGAAATCCCCTTTTCCCATACGTATTTATCGTGAATCGTGACTTGCATTACTATACGCTTTGCACTGTAGGGCTTACCGTACAGCATAATTGGCTTTGCAGACTCAATTATGGCAAAGTTAATGAGTTCTCGTCACAAACATAAACAATGTGACAATGACACGTGTCGGTTTGTAATACATATAAAAATTGACCCATTCAGTTCGTTTACAAGGCTTTTTTTTTAAAATTCGAGTAAAATATAAATATTTTAAAATTCGAAAAAAAATGTTGTTTATATTTACTAAAATAGAAAAATATTACTTATTAGAATTTTGTACCCGAAAAGAAGATTTGATGTTTAGATGTTTGTATATTTGTTGCTCAATCACGCTGAAATGGCTGAACGGACTTGGATGAAATTTTGCACACTATGGTCTATCTGACCATGACTCGGATTAACATACAAGTTACTTTTATCCATTTATTACTTCAAAAGAGTACATCCATGGAGTTTCTTGTCGGCTCTTCTCCATAAAACCAACTGTTTGGAACCGTGCAACTAGATTCCTTACCTTTTTAAAGTACATGAAATGCTTATTCGAAATAAAACTTTTGAATTTTGATTCTCGGGAAAATAAACAGTTATTATACTTTATTATACACACATATACACATTATTGTTACAGTGTAGGAAAGCTTATGATCGCTTAGCTTCATCATCATCATCATCATTTCAGCCGAAAGACGTCCACTGCTGGACATAGGCCTCCCCCAAGCATCGCCACAACGACCGGTCCTGTGCCTTCCGCATCCAGCGGATTCCCGCGACCTTCACCAGGTCGTCGGTCCACCTTGTGGGGGGCCTACCCACGCTGCGCCTTCCAGTACGCGGTCGCCACTCCAGAACTTTACTGCCCCATCGGCCATCCATTCTGCGAGCAATGTGCCCCGCCCACTGCCACTTAAGTTTGGCAATTCTTCGGGCTATGTCGGTTACTTTCGCTTAGCTTAGCATCGAGCTTAACTCGAAAATGAGTTTTCTTACAGCAAACCTTAGAGTGATAGAGAGATGTTGGTATATTAATAGAGGATAAAAACAAGTGTACAACAGAATAACAAAAATTAAGGCTACATAACTTATCTTAGAAAATATTTACATAACTTACCACCTAGTAAAAAAATTAAATTAAAATATATATACGTAAATAGATAATACATATATAGGTACATAAAATACATACGCATATATATATATAAAACATATGATTCTTGAGGGATGCGCGGTAACTCGTTCTGTGATAAGCCAAATTATACGCCGGAAAAGCCGCGGGCAAAGTGTAGTATTATTATATTTACCGGAGATATAGTCAATGACCCGTCATAATGTATGCACTATTGCAATATAAACTCATTGCTATATGTGGAAGTATTGCTACATGCGTATCTCGAGGTGGAAGTTGGCGAGATGCGTAGTGATATCAACATACCTACCTATCAGGTACTAAATGAATGCAACAAAGACGTAGAAATAGTTTTAGGAAAACAAAATCCTTATAAGAATTTTAAACTTTCCTTATGTGTTTTCTATTAACTGTTCTTATGTATTATAAGTATGTATTTACAAAAAAATATACTTAAGCATTATATCTATTGTCTAGTCACAGAATATCTAATAGTACTATGGTCTAGTGCCTACAGCACAAGCTCTGCTTATTTTGGGACTAGATGGTGCTGCGTAAAAATGTCCCAAAAATATTTATTATTATTTTATTTATTAAACTTTTATTTAGTAGTAGCAGAGTTCTTTGTCAAAGAGTTTGTCCAGGAAAGTACTACCCCGTAACTATTTCTGCCGCCAAGAGTGATGCTTGCATTGCTGTGTTTCGGTCTGAAGGGTACGGTTGCCGGTGAAATTACAATCACATGAGACTTTCCATCTTTATGTTTCAGTTCGTCGAACGCAATTTACAATACCATTTAGGCAAAAGTTTATTGCAGTCTGTTGTTATGGGCACAGATAGCCTTTAGCTCGTTTCATTATCCTATACCATAAAAACCGGCCAAGAGCATGTCGGGCAATGCTCAGTATTACAGGGTTCCTTAAGTAGGTGTTACAAACAAATCAAATCGAATATTAATCATGGCTATTTTAGTTTTTGCAATAGTCGGCAGCATTGGCGACTCAGAGAGTTTTGTTAGTAGCCGCTAGATGGCGCCATATTTAAAAAGTGTGTCATGTCAACATAACACAATGTTACTTTTTGTGATTTTTTCAAATAGAAAGTAGCTAAAGGAGCATTATTTGCTAAGATCATTTGTCTCTAAGGTCAATGACCTTTGAACTAGGACGTTTTAAGTATTTTTCAATTTCTCTCTATAATTCAAAAAAAATTAATCACATTATACTCGAAATAATATTAAAAGAGAGTTTTATAAAGGTCTATCAATGCGGAAGATTATTAGTTTCTATGTTGCATAGTTTAGAAATGGCAGGGGGGGGACACATTGCAATTCACTTTGGCGGAATATATTTCACAGATGGTACACCTGATAAAAATGTGATGTATGAAACATTACCTTCATTAAAATGAAGTAAAGTACTACTAAAGTAGACCTATTCAATGATACACGAGGGGGTGCAGCGAAAAAAATATTTTCATTCCCATTTCACATGTATGGGCGCCACCCCTAAAATACGTAATTACGATTTTTTTATTCTTTTAAAATTGAGATCTATATCTAGACTATATTTTAACCAAATTTCATTTACTTATGTTTATAACTGTAGAAGTTATTAAACTGTAAAGGATTAGGACAGACGGACACACGGACAGACGGACAGACGGACAGACGGACAGACGGACGGACATGACGAAACTATAAGAACAACTGCAAATTATTATATTTAGGTAATCATGGGTTCATCTAACAAAATAATAAAAATTAGAATCAATAATTACATACGTATTCATAAAATATCCTAAAATAAAATCGTTTCTAAAAAGAAAGAATCTAAACATTACTACGCATCGCTGTCAGCTGATGTGTCCAAAACACTGGCAGCATAACTGCAAATTGGATCATTCATAATTTTTATTTTTTGCATGTCAGATTTGTTTTGAATGTCAGATTTGCATTACATTTCGAGGTTACGCCATCGGCGACTTGACCTTGGTGCGGCCACGCCCCCTTCTATTTAAATGTGTTTAAACTACGATTTCTACTATGACACCTATATTATATAAAACTGTAATTATTTATAATCTCTATAATATTTCCCATTTATTTATACAACTTTACTGGCGAAATTTGGGTGTACTATTACACCTCTGCCTACCCCTTCGGGGAAATACAGGCGTGATGTTATGTTGTTATTTATACAACTTTCATGTAATTTGTCAAAATAATAAAAAAGTAAATCGTCTTCATCATCAGCCCATACTGTCCAGTGGGAGAAGAGGCCAGTGGGGCATGGGCCTCTTCTCAGAATGAGAAGTTTAAGACCTTAGTCCACCACGCTGGCCTAGTGCGGGTTGGCGAACTACACTCACCATCTAGAACTGTATGTAGCACTCTCAGGTGTGCAGGTCAGGTCAGGTCTCACGATGTTTTCCTTCAACGTTAAAGCAAGTGATAATAAAATTTAATTTCGTCACATGAATTCGAAAAGTCATTGCTGCAGACCGGATTTGAACTCAGACCCTCTTGCATGGAAGACAAGTGCTCAACCGCTAGGTTATCAAAGCTTCAAAAAAGTAAATACAAAAAGAAAAATAAGACCCGCCATTTCCCGCCGCCCGGCGGCACGCGGCACGCAACCGTGGTCGGAATTCACTCCAGGCAGCGCAGCTTAGAGGCTTAATAAAGATTTTGATTTATAGCCATTTTGTAATAGCAATTAAATTATACATAGTGCTTTTTTAGTGTCAATCATTTTTATATGGTAATCGTAATCGTTATAATTTATGAATTTTGTTACACAAATTTTGTTAATAAAGAAATGTAAATGCCTACCACACAAACTATTGAAGTTGACCTTGTAATATAATGAATTAGTTGAAGTGGAATAGCAATTCTAAGAATGATATGAAGGAAAATGGAGAAAATGATGAGAATAAATCTAAGATATTAATAAAGAGTTCTTGGCAAACTCATTTTCCTGATGATCAAGTAACTTGATTGGATAAGAATATTTTCATGTGCCTACAAGAAAACAATTCCTTCGTCTCTGAATGTAAGCCTAAGTCATCATCCTCCGAGCCTTTTCCCAATTATATTGGGGTCAGCTTCCAGTCTAGCCAGATGCGGCTGAACATCAGTATTTTACGCGGAGAGACTGCCATCAGACCCCCGCAACCCAGTTACTGGGTAATACCGACATTCGGAGGTTAGACCAGTTGTCAGACTTTCAGGCTCCTGACTACCCGTAACGACTGCCATAGATATTCGAATGACAACCAGGACCGAAGCTTAACGTGCTCTCCGAGGCACGGAGGGGTCTCGACGTGTAACGAAACGGTCACCCATCTACAGACTGACCGCGGCAAGTGCAGCTTAACCTTGCAGATCGTACAATCCGCGCAGTCGTTAATGTAAGCCTAAGTATGTAACAAAAATAACTATCATTCACACTGCCTTTCAGAAAAACAGGCCAACTTTGTGAAGCAATAGAACAATAAGTTTCAAGTCACCGTTATAGTACGTTTCAAGGTCAGTTTTACTATAATGAATGGGGTATATACAATTGGTTGTTGACTCTAACAATGAGTACGTTACACTCCAAGCCATGTGTGTTGGTAATGTTTGGGCTTGTTGTCACAATCGGTAATAGTGAGGTTGGTTTTTTAACTGAAAGTAAGATCTTCGTCTACTGCAAGTCTTAATGAAGAAACTTCAGTCTTTGGGCAGCGTTTTGCCTACGCTTGGGCGCAATTTGTGTTGCTCCACACCGATGCCATTGCGGTGAACCTGTCGGCATTGTCGACAGCCTAGGACACCATGGCTTCAAATGACTTGTCCTGTTGCCTTGTCGTTGTACCCCAACACGCTAGCATTAATGACATTATACGTCGTGCTCTTGCCACCGCTGGTGTACCAGCTGTTTTAGAACCCAACGGCTTGACATGAGACGATGGAAATGTTACATAGCTAAAATATAATATGTTATCTATATTATGAAGTGACATCTGTCAAGTGGTTTTGACACTTGTCTCGTCCCTGTCTGTCTGTGCCTGTGCTACATGTCTGTAAGTCGAGGATTAAAGCCAGCATTAATAATCCAAGATCATCCGTCTTTTATTTCAACACTACCAAATATTATATGGTGTCAGAAGTTCAACAAGAACCAACAGAACAATGCCGCGAGAAGAAAATGTCAACACGATGCCCAGAGGAAAACAAATTTCAAGTAAGTCGCAGAGGACTATATTGCCAGACATGTTGTTAACACCTATAGACATGAGCTCAAATAATATGCCACTGGAGTGGAAAAAGTGGCTGACAAGATTGAAAGTCTATATAAGGGCTAACGACATGGATGATGAAAAAGATAGCAGAAAAGTAGCCATATTGCTACAATTCATTGGTGCAGAGGCACTTGAAATATTTTATTCATACGACTTGGACATTGACATCATCAAGTTTGACGAACTGTGTGAAAAGTTTACTAAGTATTTTACTCCAAAAATTAATGTTACGATTGAGAGACACAAGCTGTTTAATCGCAAACAAGGCAAGGAAGAGACAATAGACTCATATGTGACAGAAATCAAAAATATAAGCTACACTTGTGAATTTGGGGCACTAAGAGAAGACATACTTAGGGATATATTTAGTTGGAATTGCAACAACACATACTACAAGGAAAGAATTCTCATCGAACGTCCAAAAACTCTTGATGATGCAATCAATATAGCTAAACGGTGTGAGGCTACAAAAATTCAAACAAAGGCTTTAGAGGATGCTTCCTACCACTTTGTGGGCAGGGTTTCAAGGTCTCCAACCCGCCATGAACCGTCCAGGCCCAACCGTAACTCAAGATATCAGTCAAACTCTGGATATCAACAGGTATCGTCTGACTCAAGGGATCATCGTGCAACGTCAAACTCAAGAACCAGGAATAACAATAATATATGTAGTCGATGTGGTCAAGTTCACAGGTTTAAATGTCCCGCTAAAGGTATTAAATGTCGAAAATGTAAAAAATTCAACCATTTTGCTCAAATGTGTAATTCAAAACAAGTCAAATGTATTCAAAATGCAGAAATGTGTGGTCTAGAGAATAATATTGATTCTTCTTTGTATATTGGGTCTATTTATTGTATTCATAACATTGAATCAAAGCCATGGAATGTTGATCTATCAATTAACCAAATTAGTGTGAATTTCCTTTTAGATACTGGTGCTGACACAAACATATTATCCATATACACATTCAACACATTAAATATACCACATAAAAACATTCAGAAAAGTCAAAATACTTTATCTACATACAGTGGAGAGGTTATACCTATTGTAGGTCAGTGTCAGTTGGCAGTGACATTTAAAAATAAGACAAATACCATTAATTTTCATATTGTTGACCTGAAAAGTCAAAACATTATAGGCAGAGATACATGTAAAACTCTAAATTTAGTTAAAAAAATCAATAGTGTGTCTTTTCAGAGTCAAAATAGTCAAGACATAGTGAATGCTAACACTGATTTGTTTGAAGGTCTAGGTTGTCTTACAAATTTCAAATGTGAACTAACCATCAAACCTAATGCAACTCCATCAATAGAGGCATGCAGAAGGGTACCGTTTCGTCTTCAACAACCTTTAAAGCATGAGCTGGAAATGATGGAAAAAAGCAGTGTCATACAACGAGTTGAAGAACCTACTGAATGGGTAAGTGCACTTGTCATAACGTCAAAGAAAAATGGAAAATTACGGTTGTGCATTGACCCAAGAAAACTAAATCAGTCTATATTACGTCCCCATTTTCAATTCCCAACATTAGACGAGATAAAATCTAGCCTTGCAGGAGCTCAGTATTTCTCAACCTTAGATGCAAATAAAGGTTATTGGATGCTAGAATTAACAGAAGCTTCTTCAAAGCTATGCACATTTATTACTCCTTTTGGTCGTTTTAGATTCACAAGGTTACCTTTTGGAATCAACGCGGCCCCAGAAATCTTTCATAGGGAAATGATAAAAAGATTTGGTGATATAGTAGGTGTTAAAATTATGATGGATGATTTTCTTGTATATGGTAGAACTATAGAAGAACATAATGAGCGTTTACAAAAAGTTCTAGAAAAGGCACGTGAAATTAACCTAAAATTTAACAAAGAAAAATCCGTGTTTTGTCAAAAAGAGGTTAAGTACTTAGGTCATATATTTAATCAACAAGGTGTTCTAGTTGATAAGTCAAAAGTAGAAGCTATATGCAAAATGCAAAGTCCAAAAAATATCACTGAGTTGCAAAGATTTCTTGGTATGGTCAACTATCTTGGTCCGTTTATTAAAAATTTGTCACAAGAAATAAGTCATTTAAGACCACTATTGTCAAAAGATAGTGCATGGTATTGGTCTGATCACCATGAGGCACAATTTAATAATATAAAAAAAATAATTAGTTCTACACCAGTCTTAACATATTATGATCCAACAAGAGAAATTATTTTGTCTGTAGATTCATCAAAAGATGCCATGGGTGCAGTTTTGTCTCATGACAAACAACCTATTGCATATGCGTCAGCTTCACTGACTAAATGTCAACAATCATACTCACAAATTGAGAAAGAATTGTTAGCAGTACTATTTGGTTGTACTAAGTACCATCAATACATATATGGTCATCAGGTAACAGTGGAAACAGACCACAAACCCCTTATCACTTTGTTTAAAAAAGCATTATATGATGTTCCTCCAAGATTGCAAAGAATTATGCTAAGATTACAACCATATGAGTTAAATGTTATGTATAAACCAGGTCGGTACTTATACGTTGCAGATACATTGTCACGAGCAGCATTACATGAAACTTGTTTGTCAGAAGTAGATCAAGATATAGATTTACATGTCAATATAATAATGTCAAATTTGTCAGTCAGTCCAGAAAAGTTAAAAGAGATTCAAGAGTCTACTGTCAAGGATCAAACCTTATGTCAAATTATGCAATATTGTCAGAATGGATGGCCTGAGCATAAAAAGTCAGTTAGTCAGTCAGTCAAATGTTATTACAGTTTCAAAGAACAAATATATGTAATTGATAACGTAGTATTCAAGTCTAATTCTATTATAATACCAGAGTCAATGAGAGAATACATAATACAGCTAATTCATTCTGGTCATCAAGGTATCAATAGTTCTATTCGTCTAGCAAAAAATACAGTTTACTGGCCAAGTATGCATACTGACATAGAAAAGTATGTAAGTCAATGTAATGTTTGTCTAACCTATCGTAGAAATAATAGTAAAGAGCCTATTATTCAACATGAATATGAAAACTTACCGTGGTGTAAAGTAGGTGTTGATATCTTTGAATTTGAAGGTACAAAATATTTAGCAGTTGTCGACTATTACTCAAAGTATATAGAACTTGCCATGTTAAAGTCAGGTTACACAGCTAGTCTAGTGATAACACAATTAAAGTCTATATTTGCAAGACATGGTAGTTGTCGAATTCTCATATCAGATAATGGTCCGCCGTTCAATAGTAAAGAATTTGATTTATTTACTAAGGAATGGGACATGGAACATATAACTTCAAGTCCATATTTAAGCAGGTCAAATGGTTTAGTTGAAAGGTCAATTGGAACCATAAAAAACATGTTAAAAAAGTGTAAAGCCGATAAGTCTGACATATATTTAGCGTTATTATTGTACAGAAATACACCAAAACTGAGTCAATACTCACCGGCTGAGCTTAGTATGTCTAGAAAATTGCGTACAGTAGTACCTACAGTTAAAGAAAGTTTGAAACCAAGGCTTTGTGATTTTCAAAAACTACAAGAGAGAAATGAAAAACAAAAGTCATATTCAAAATTATATTATAATAAACACAGTAAATTATTAAAACCGTTAAATGTGGGTGAAAATGTTGTCTTTAAACACAAACCTGAAGACAAGACTTGGTTGCCAGGAGTTATTACTCAAGTAGGTCCGGAACCAAGAAGTTACATTATCGATAGTGAACGAGGTAAATTCAGGCGAAATCGTCAGTTTATTCTGAAATCGCCAATATACACTTCACAATCACAGCAGCACACTTCCCAGTCACAGCAATATACAGCACAGTCTCAACAGCACATAGCACAAACAGCATCTGAAAACAAAAACTTATTAGAAAAAACACAAATACATCAACAGTCACATGTAAAATCTCGCTATGGTCGAGATTATAAACCAGTCAATAGGTATGGAGTTGTAAGTTATACGTAATTTTGTATTGTATTTCGAATAATAACAGATATTGAATGTATTATTTCTGTAATTTAGTCTTGATAAATTTGTAAAGTGATTATTTATTGTTATCTAACCTACAAACTTAAAATGTCATTATGATGTTGTGACATTGACACATAACAGTAATAAAGCCATAGAGTATGAAAAAATTATGGTAACGTTCAGTGATAAAATTATAAATATCTTTTCAAATGTAATGATATATTTGTCGAATATTAAGTTATATCTAAATTAAATAAATTTAATGTACTTACCTTCTGTAAAAAGTTATAAGGACTATAAAATGTTTGGTTTATATAAAAAAGGAGATAATGTAATAAGGATTTAAAACTGTTTTGTTACTGTACTGTAACTGTAAAAAAAAGGGAGATGTTACATAGCTAAAATATAATATGTTATCTATATTATGAAGTGACATCTGTCAAGTGGTTTTGACACTTGTCTCGTCCCTGTCTGTCTGTGCCTGTGCTACATGTCTGTAAGTCGAGGATTAAAGCCAGCATTAATAATCCAAGATCATCCGTCTTTTATTTCAACACTACCAAATATTATAGGAAAAAGACCAGACGGCATATCGTTATTGCCATGGAAGATGGGTAGGCCTCTGGTGTGGAACGCAACGTGTGTGCCCTTGCTCCTTCACATCTTTCTAGCTCGGCTGGCTGTGCTGGCGCAGCTGTTGCATCTGCGGAGGCCCTCAAGCGGCGCAAATTTAGTAACCTATCAGGTTACCATGACTTTCAGTCGTTTGGGGTCAAAACGCTCGGGTCATGGGGTCAAATTGCGCGCTCCCTTTTTAAGGAAATCTCAAAGAGGCTGGTCGACATTTCGCATGGCCAGAGGGCTGGCTTGTTCTTTGGTAAAAGAATAAGCGATGCCTATCAACGTGGCAACACTGCCAGTCTTCTGGGCACTATGCCAGATGACAGTGCACAGTGGTGTGGAGGAATATTTTGACGCCTAGGCATAGACTAACTAACTAACTAAACTTTTTGTATCATTTTTTTATTTTGTACTTTGTAAATTTGAAGGATCATTTTACTTTACTTAATAAAAACAGTAGTTTAATGTAGTAGTACTATCGTCACCGATATAATACAGGTACCATCATATACGGTTCTTTTAATCTGATTTGAAATTAGTGTTTAGTTGTTACTTACGTTATAATAACTTTACACATCTAGTATCAGTAGTTGAATGCGCGAGTCTCAGGAAATAACTGAAAACCTCTTAAGGGGTCATTTTACTCATCAGTATGAACAACTTTTACTATGGGACCAACCCTGAAATTGCGAAAAAATTATTAGCTTCTTCTTCTTCTTCTTCGTGTCGACATGAGCTACATAATAATAATACCTCATGTCGTGGGGAAAAGATTAGCCAGTCAGCAGGTTGATAGCGGGGCTGACTGCCCAGAGTGCGCCAGACGATCAATTAAATATCGTCACTCGTTATTAGCTGATCCCTACATTTTGTCAATTTATGTGAACACAAATGTAAGAAACATCTGTTTTTTTTTTCGCGATGCCAGCGTTAGTTCCACATTAAAAGTTGTTCATAATTATGAGTACAATGACCTCTTAAGAGGTTTTCAGTTATTTCAATAACACGTTGTAGAACAAAAGGCGCCAGTTCACTGTCGAGCTCACATTTGACATAACATAAACATAACATAACATCACGCCTGTATTTCCCCGAAGGGGTAGGCAGAGGAGTATAGTACACCCACATTTCGCCAGTTATGTTATTGTCTCATGTAATAGGGGGCGAGCCCATTGCCATTGACCGAGAATTTCCTAATGAAAAAACCCAATAACACTTTGCCCGACCCGGGAATCGAACCCAGGACCCCACGCTCAGCAGTCGCGCTTGCGACCACTATACCAACGAGGCAGTCACATTTGAATCAGCAGTAAATCTCTAATTTTGTATTATTTTTACTACTTTTCACTACAGATTCTGAAGTGAATTTGCTAGATCCACAGACATAGTTAAAAATGAAGACGAAGTGCTGCGAACAGTCATAATGAATCCAACAAAACCATGCTCCTCCGTGTACAAACCAGCGCTCACGCACACCCTTGCACCTCAAATCGTGCTCACCGCTCTCAGAACACATGTCGCGGCATCGTCCAGTAAGCATCGCGAAAACGTGTTTGCGTTAGCGCTGGTTTGTACACGGAAAAGCACGATTTTTTTACTCCACTATGATTGATCGCAGCACTTTGTCTATATTTTTTACTAAGCCTGTGGCTAGATCTTACAGAATACCACCGCTGATCTTAGAGAAATAAAATAACTTTTACAGACAAAAAACAAAATTGTTTATTTTTTCTCGTGTACCTTGTGCACAAAACATCTATTTGGTCTAACGAAATTCAATCGCTCCCATTGGTCTAAATTTCAGGCACAATGTAACATTATCCGATTATTACAGAAGCGTTTACAGCATTACAAAACAACCATTTTGTGATAGATTTGCAACACGTTGCATCAACTTGTCTCAGACGTTACTTTTTCTACCTTTTGGTTACGATTTTGGACAGTTAATGGAGTCGTGTTTGTACATTTTTCTTAATGCCTACTAAAGGTGGATTTGTCGGACACCTAATGTGTAAAAACATGTATATTTAACATATTCCGTACCATGTCCTTGCGAATAACTATCTTTATCTTTAATGATTTCGTAATTTTATAGATTTTCAGCTTAATATCTTCAAGATAAACGACGGAATTTAGTTTTGTATCTATTGAATAGGCCTGAATATGACATTGTTATCCCTATACGCGCGGCACGCTATGATGGCGTTTTTGACAATTTCCAATAGTGTTGTGACAAATTTCAAATTATTATCTAAAAATATAGTCAAGTGCGAGTCGTGTAAGTAAGTCTTTGTGAGCAGGTAGGTAGGTAGGTAGTATTTACAAAAAATGTTTTAATAAAACACATGAAATATTTAATATTTCTTATTCAGATTCATCCATATTACTAATACGAAAAACAGTAAAAACAGTAGAAATTATTAGAATTCGAAAAATTATATTGCTGTAGTAGTGCATTGACAATCAAGTACGGCAATTGTTCCTTCATACGTAGCTGTCAATATTTATGGATCTTCATGAGCAGGCAAACGTAAAAAACGCCATCATTGCGTGCCTCGACTATAATCATGAATAATTTTATTTTAGTGATTTTTTTTTTGTCTGACTGTCTCACTCATTAACCTACATTGTTCTCAACATCTCACACAAATCTTGCCAAAATACCATTTATACAGTACCTATCCATGGAGTGTTTGCCGGCAAGTATTGGAATAAAAAAAAACTGCGTAAACATTTTCAGCAATAAATTTCGTCATTATGAACATCAATTATGTTAGTAATTATGTTCAAGTTATGTCAGTTTAAAAAAAAAAAAAATGCATTTATTTGAAGAAATGCATTTTACGAATGTCATTTTAATTGAACGCAACATTTATTTGTGTAATCAATAATAATTGTAACATTCAATAACATTGAATGATATTTTTTTTATCTTTTAGCATTTGTGTATTACATGCAACTGTTAGTAAGTTATGTAAACATTTTTCTGGTTACACTTTCAGAATTACTAGTTTCCAACCAACAAAAACATACTTAGGTACTCCATACGGTAGGTGTTTGCCTCCGAGTTTTTCAAGTTCCTTTTTTATGTCTTTTTACTTCTATGTCCTGTGTCTTTTTTGTATTAAATAAACGTTTTATCTATCTATAATTTTAAAATTTACTTTAAAAAAAGAACGGTCAAACAATCGTATAAAAACCCTTTGTACCCAACTGCCATAGGAGGGCTATGTTTTTTGTGTGTGTTTATGTACCTATGTAGGTAATGCAGGTATGTATGTCGTTTTTCTTTGGCCCGACATATTTATATATCATATCACTTTTATGGTACCATTTTGACACAACTATAAAAAATACCGACTGTGTGTAAAATTAACACAAACGATGTAAATAAGATGTAATGTGTATTAAACAAAACACACAGTCGCTAGCTGAGTCTGTTACAATTTTTTATTATTATTTTAGATTTATACTATGGGTAAATTTATTTATATCGATGCTCCACATCCCGTCTATACCATGGATGAGATAAAAAAAGGTGGACGGAATCCCGTTAAACAATATATGAAGAACCCAAAGTAAGACGGCTCTCTTAAAAGTACGGGCTGGCACGCACACATTCACACCTTCTTCTTCGTCGTTTCGTTCTTGACAGAGCGGTCGTGGCCATCATGTACTATTGCCGGAGGCTGCTGTAGCTCGCCTCAAAATGCCTCGCTACCCTTCCGTGCTTTCGGTTAATCTGGTGTATTCATGTAATGGCCGGCCCACGGCACACTATATTAAATCAGTCCATCGCATGGGAGGCCTTCCATTCACTCTAGGGCCCTCTATTCTGCCCTGTACGACAAGCCCTCTATTCTGCCCTGTACGACAAGGCGCTCTATAGAGTCGTGACTACGCCGCAATACATCGCCGAAAAAATTGAGGATGCGGGATCGTACCAAAGTCGATAGACGCTGCTTGATGCCGAGCTGTTGGATTATGGAGACATTTGTTCGATGCTCAGTCCACGATATCCCAAGCATTTTCCTCCAATACCACATCTCCAGAGCATCTATCTTCTTCGTTTCAATTTCCCGCAGCGTAACATTCACACCTAGTAAGACAAACAGCCGTGGTTACGCAACAAATCTTGTGTGGCGGTAGTCGTTGTCGTAGTGTTACCAATAAAATAACAATATGCC
Source organism: Asteroscopus sphinx (assembly GCA_949699075.1). Classification (NCBI taxonomy): domain Eukaryota; kingdom Metazoa; phylum Arthropoda; class Insecta; order Lepidoptera; family Noctuidae; genus Asteroscopus; species Asteroscopus sphinx. The sequence continues at coordinate 4,534,011 of OX453006.1, forward strand.
GTCTGGTGTGATAAAATGGTGTTGAAATTATAGTGGGCTTAGGAAAACATGAAGTGCTTCAATCTTTTTTTAGCGGGATTTGGTCCGCCTTTTCGTATTCGTCCGTGGTACCTATTTAATCTACTATGTTTAGATACTAAAGTCCTCCTGACCGAATATCGGTCACGGTGATTAATCTCAACGGAGACTAGCCATCTGCGCGGGACATATTATAGAGCACTTCGTGTGCGCAAACACAAGTGCACTCTCTATTTCCTCAGAACGGCAATCCAACACGACTGGAAGGAGATCAGGCGCAGGACCGACAACTTTATGTAATCTCCGAGGCATGGGCATAGTGTAACAATTAGAATGTATTACATTATGGCACGGGACCGGGCTGCTACTGAAAAATTTTCATGACAGAAAAAATATTTTTTCCCAGCCCGGGAATGAAACCCAGAAACCCACGGTTTGCAGTCGCGTTTGCGACCATTAGAACTACAAGCAGTTAAAATGTTTACATTATAAGTTGGTAACAACATGGTCAATAGAATGAATTACCAAACTGCTTGTCAAATATTTATCAAACGTCGTTATTATTTTAAAAATAATACTGAAGTTCACAGTCGTGTGACGTCATACTGTAATTAAACAACCCATTCAATACTTAGATAAAAATCACTAAATTACTCGCAATGCTACAAATAATAGCAAATTTGCACATTTTTCGCGGTCATTTTGTCGTAACGTTTGTAACGTTACGTAACGCTTCGCGTTTCAGTAACGTTTTGGTAACTTAGTGCTAACTTGGACTGTCCAGTTCTAAGTGATAATTAAAGGCGTGATATGTTTAGTAGGTACCAAATATAACATGTGAATAGAAAAAAAAATCGAGTGTAAAAATCGTGTTTCAATGCATGTGAGTTATATTAATTTTATGTTGGTGTTTAACGTTTAGATTTAAATAAAAATTTAAATAGAAACTGATTTAATTTACGAGAGTTTATACGCGAAATGTGAATTTTTCATCTCTTTCTTCAGGTACGACCACATATGCCTATGTTTGCCTATTTTTAGTATTTGTTGTTAAACTACATCGTATGCACTATAATCAGAACAAGTTTGACGTTGTTATGTATTACTGGTATAACCGTTTTATTTGAAGATAGCTTAGAGCAGGAATAATAACGTTAAAAAAATGCATGTTTACGGGGTTTCTTGTGTGGGGATCCTCTTTGGTTTTAGACTTTTTTATTTTTAGTATTTGTCGTGACTGGGGTCATAGCAACACATGTTATGAGATAATTTCAATCGGTTACCTGTTACTGTTAAAAAGATACATCGCTGTGACAGACAGACGGACGGATGGACGGACAGCGTAGTGAGAGTAATAGGGTCCCGCTTGGTACCCTTTGGGTACGGAACCCTAATAAAAAATATTTTTTTCACTTATGCAACCAAAAATATGTTATATGTTGCTGAAATAAAATATAGTCTATGTTTCTTCTGGATAAAGCAGCTTTCTAGTGTTGAAAGAATTATTAAAATCGGTTTAGTAGTTTCAGAGTATATCAATTACAAACAAACAAATCTTTCCTCTTTATAATATTAGTATAGATACACAGACATGGAAAAAAAATAAACACAAAGTGCTGCGAACAATCTTAATGAAGCCAAAACAACCGTGCTCCTTCGTGTATAACCAGCGCTCACGCACACACATGTACCTCAAACCGTGCTCATCCCACTCAACACACATGTTGTGGCATCGTCCAGATAAGCATCACGAAAGCAAATATCCTTCAGGTGCATGGTGCGTGCGTGAGCACTGATTGTACACGAAGGAGCATGGTTTTTTTTGGCTTCACTATGATTGTTCGCAGCACTTCGTCCATAGTATAGATTAACATAACATAACGCATAACATAACAACACGCCTGTATTTCCCCGAAGGGGTAGGCAGAGGTGTATTTAATACACCCACATTTCGCCAGTTATGTTATAGTCCCATGTAATAGGGGGCGAGCCTATTGCCATCAACCGGGCACAAATCCATACTCCGGGCTGCTACTGAGAATTTCCTAATGAAAAAACCCAATATCACTTTGCCCGACCCGGGAATCGAACCCAGAACCCCACGCTCAGCAGTCGCGCTTGCGACCACTAGACCAACGAGGCAGTATAGATTAAAATTGCTTATTATTAGTTTTATAGACTAGATTGTGGTTATTTATTAAAAACCATGTTCTTTTTAGTAAAAGAAAAAAACGTACACAACCTAGTAAACAATAGTCTGCCAACACGCATTAGTCGATCGTGGTGGACTAAGGCTTGAGGTCTTCTCATTCTGAGAAGAGATCCATCCCCAGCAGTGGGACAGTAATAGACCGATTATGATGGATGTAAATAATAATTCTATTATTATGTCTTTGACCAGTGTGTGTTGTCAGTAATTACTTACGGCACTGAAACGTGGTCGCTCACAATTGACCTGATAAGAAGGCTCAAAGTCACTCAAAGGGCAATGGAGACGGCTATGCTCGGAGTGTCCCTGCGTGATCTAATCAGAAATGAGGAGATTCGCAGAAGAACGAAAGTAACCGACATAGCCCGAATAATTGCCAAACTCAAGTGGCAGTGGGCACATTGCTCGCAGAACGGATGGCCGATGGGGCAGTAAAGTTCTGGAGTGGCGACCGCGTACTGGAAGGTGCAGCGTGGGTAGGCGCCCCACAAGGTGGACCGACGACCTCCAGAAGGTCTTGGGAATCCGCTGGATGCGGAAAGCGCAGGACCGGTCGTTGTGGCGATTCTTGGGGGAGGCCTATGACCAGCAGTGGACGTTTTTCGGCTGAAATGATGATGATGATGATGAGTACAGAACCCTAAAAAAAATATAGTTTATAGAAACAATATCAATACCCAATCAAAATAGTAAACTTACAATTTAATCAAACCTTTAAGTACAGAAACGTAAACAAACAAATTGGGGTTATTATACCGTACGAAGGCAAAATCAAAATGATCTTAACCATGGCATTCAGAATAGAATTTATAAATAGCCTGAACAAAAATAACTATGAGCTATTTTTGAACTTACTTTTTGGCGCGTACTTGCCCCTATTAGGCAAGAATAGGTGGAATATTAATATACTATTAGTTTTGTTGAACATTAAGGTGAATGCTACAGGTTAGCCCGCGAAATTCAAATATTTTGAAGCTTTATTTCGAGTTGTTTATCGGTCAAAATATGATTGGCGGAAATAATAACATTATATCTACTGAATAATACTCACAAAAATATTAACCTAGCTCTATTAGCTGTACTAGCTCGATAATATTAATTTACGATCAAATTATCGATTTTCGAGCATGTAGAGCTTATAGAGCTAGGTTAATATTTTTTATGAGTATTATTCCTTAGATATATTGTTACTATTTCTGCCAATCATATTTTGACCAATATACAACGCGAAATAAAGCTAAAATTTGCCAAAAACGCAAAAAAATAATAATTTCGCGGGCTACCCTGTAGCATTCACCTTAATCATATACTATTATTAATTATGTCTATGCTATTTTGGGAACGGCGACCAAACTTGTTTTTGTAAGATGCATTTGCAAATATTTTATGCAAATTAATTCTTGGAAAGGACAATGCCCTCTAATGTATGATGTTTAGTCTACTTATCAAAAGCCAATGGGTCACAACCAAATCTAGTTTATTCGAAGGAGAATAAAATACTCTTTCCGTACAATAAATTGGATTTAACCCCCGACGCAAATAGAGGGGTGATATGTGTTTAACGTGTCTGTTTGTAGCATCGTAGCTCCCAAACGGATGAACCGATTTCGATTAAGTTTGTATTATTTGAAAGGTGACTTGATCATATCTCTAAGAAAAGTCTCGTTTTCTTACCTATGATTTAAAAAAATCGGTTCAGCCGTTTGAAGATCATGAGCTCTTTTCTAATTAATGAAGAGATGTGAGCAATTTCCTCAGGTCTAAACGATTCGAAATTTGGTTTGGTGTTCTGTTACTTCAATTATATTGCAAGAACATGGCAAATTAAGCCTGTTTTTTTCTGATGGATTGTGTTAGGAACCAGAATGAAAGGGAAGTTTTAATCAATAAATTTCATTTAAATAAATTAGAGGTGGGGTTAGTTCAAACAATCTTAGCACAACCAAAATCAGATGTTGCAAAAAGACTATGTCAATTAGTTTACTTCATTGATTAAGACTTCCCTTATTATACTTCGGTTGATCTTATATTGGTTTTAGTTAGATGGCATAAGGCATGATGGGGTTATAGTCCGTGTGGTGCCGGACTTAAAGAACAGCACCACCCTTATCTCTTCTCATGGGTGTCGTAAAAGGCGACTAAGGGATTCACCAGCGGATGGGCAGCAGCGTTCTCTGAGTATTTAACCAACCAACTGCGATCGCCAACCCGCCTGCCAAGCGTGGCGATTATGGCATATCCCCCCCTTAATTGGGGGAGGCCTATGTCCAGTAGTGGACGTCTTTCGGCTGAAATGATGATGGGGTTGACATATCCACAAGGATAAAAATCCCAAATTCAAAATAGAGAAAAAAAAAAAAAAAACCTGATTTTTTAATATTTAATTTACACTTGATTATTTTTAAGATGGGTATAACAGCAATTTTCACTTTTTAGTATTTTTTATTGCATGCTACTCCACCTGCTGCATATACAACATGTTATAGAAATAACTAAAAACCTCTTAAGGGGTTTTGTCATTGCCATTGTACTCATCAGAATGAACAAATTTTACTATGGGTTCTACCCTAAAATCGCAAAAAGATCCCTATATTTTGTGTTCACATAAATGGACAAAATATTAGGGAACAGCAGATTTTTTTGCTCATGAATCTGAAAAGTCAGGTGTACGGACCAGATTCGAACTCGAATCCTCTTGCACGGAAGGCAAGCGTATAACCTCTACTATCACTGCTACTTGTTATCTGCTGCATAGTAATATAACTTCATACATAAAAATACAAAAAGTTTCTTTAAACCTTAGAATAATTAGGCATAGAACCACATTAGTCACATGTGGAGTGAAGCAATTTCAATTAGGCCTCTACGTTCAGAGTGTGTGCATCGACAAATAGATTACGGGCTGCTTGTGGGCACACTTTTACATATGTTATAACAAATAAATATATCTTTATCTTTAATATAACATGAATATTATATACATTAACGTTACATTAGGAAGACTTTTTTATGAAAATTGTACGGTAGATTAAAATATTTTTTTAGAAATATTTGTAAAGACGCTTGTCATCTTAGTCTACCTGCGACCACGAATTAATGCTGCAAAGCTTTCGAAACGTCAGGAAAACCAATTTAAATAATTTACGCGATTTAATCCGGTTAAACTTTGTTTTATTATAAATTATATGAAATTATTTCTAAAAAAATTTTTATATCTTTAGTCGCTGTGTAGCTCTTTTAATTTAGTTTTTATTTATAGTTTTTGTAATCTTAAGTCGCTGTGTCGTAAAGGTCCATTTTTTTCTTTACCACCCTGAATATTGTACATCTTATGGATATGTTACAGTGAAACTGTTTTATCTGTTTTAACATCTGTATTTTCAATAACCTGTCACAAACAATACAAATCTATTCTATTCTATTCTATTCTACACCTAGATTGCTTTTGTGCTTCAACGTTGAGCTAAACTTTGAATGAAATTATCACTTACTTACTTATATCTTATTACTCTAAGCTTTGAACACATGCATTTTCTTCCTATCTGACTGATGAGCAGTAAAATAACAATTTTAATAGGCGACTTTAAAACCGAAAGTTTTCGTTTTAAGGGTTGCGTACCCGAAGGGTGCCAAACGGGACTCTATTACTCTCTCTACGCTGTCCGTCCGTCTGTCTGTCACAGGTCTGTATCTTTTGAACGGTAATAGGTAGCTGGTTGAATTTTAGTCAGAATATGTGTTGCTACGACCTCTATCACAAATAATACTAAAAATAAATGAAAAACTAAAACCAAAGGGGGACCCCATACAAGAAACCTCGAAAAAATGTTTTTTTCCAACGTTTTTGTTCCTACACTATCTTCAAAACGGTAATACATATCAGCGTCAAACTTGGTCTGATTATAGTGCATACTACCATACTAAAAAATAGGGCAAACATAGACATACGTGCATGGTGGTACCTGCGTAAGAAAGAGATGCAAAAAAACATATTTTGCACATGGTACGTTGATGTCTTTTAATAATAATAATTCATTTATTTGTCAGATTACATTGATCCATTATTGTTAGTAAAAAATTTTTTTTTTATGTTATCTCGTAAATTGAATCAGTTTCTATTGGGTATCAGATCAATGGGTGATACGGAACCCTTACTGCGCGTGTCCGACTCTCACTTGGCCGGTTTTTATAGCCTTTTCGTCAAAATATTTGCGTTGCGTATATCAGCAATTTACCTACAAAAAATGTAGTCCATGCCGGCAGATTAACAATATCTAGCAAATGTAGTTGTCAACCTTGTACGGAATAAAGAAACAGAGCAATTTTAGAAAGGACAATGGCCATTTTAAATGCATTTGTCAAAGCATGCGTCAGTCAATGAACTCAATTTGTCATACAATTATTTTTCAAGATCTTTTCTGTTTTTTTTTATTTCGTTTAATTATTGTTGCAGGTAATTGCTTTCAACTCACATGATTAACTTTAGAAAAAATATTTTGTGATCTTTTTAAACATGGGAAAAAATACAAAATAAGCTCTCTTTTATTTACTATCAAAGTAGATGTTTTTTACGAGCCTGTTTTGTCCCACTGCAGGGCAAAGGCCTCCCTTCCTTTACTTCACTTTTCGGGGTCTATGGCAGATTGTGGCCAATCCTTTAAGTAGGAGTCCAGCTCATCCCGCCATCTCCTTCTTGGCCTACCGCGTTTTCGTTTCTGGCTGTCTGGAATCCACTCTGTTGTGAGTTTCGCCCATAGCCCCTCAAGCATGCGGCAGATGTATTTAATGGATAACAATAACCATAAGAGTCGTGACAGTTTGAGCAACAATTTGTAGCGCAACAATCACTCAACAGCGTCGCATCGCTCTGTAACTAAAATGGCTATCGTGCTGTTAAAAGCTAAAATATACATAGAACTAATTGATATTTCCAGGTGATCACGAAGCAGAAACAGTTCTCGATTGTACCTTCCTAGCCAAGCCATGCCTAGTTGTATATTTGACCTCAGGTCAGTGTGGTAGCAGTTAGATCTTGACAGCATCTTTATTTCGTAAGCAGTAAGGGCGGTTTACGTAACTCAATTGTTACCACAGTATTGTATTATCTGTGCCACTGACGTGCGGTTGACCGTACGCACTTACTTTAATTTCAGCATTTAAGTACATTTTCATTTATTTCATTTCATTTCATTTATTTTGTAAAAATATGGTAAATACAGGTGGTAGGGTACTAAGATTAGTTCGACACATTAACCATTTCACATTATGGCATATTTTTTTTTTAATAATTGTAAAACAATGACGTACAGAGCTAAAATCACATTCAGAGACTTCAATATTAAATAAACAACAACATTTAACAACAACAACATTCTTAGTGTATTTTTTTGGACGGTTTTGCATTTTATTACACACAAATTCTTGTTTACATGGTGAGTTAGCGATAGCACAGATAATATGCGATAGTTCAGGCCCTACCTTAGCGCACAGCCTATTACAATGGACGCGTGGGATTTTCTTCATAATTTAAATTCCATAATCGTTTGTTTACAATCAACTTAACTTATCTTAGTCCACTCCTAAACATAGCTAAGTTAAAGTTACGCCATAATACCAAAACAGAATAATTATATAAAATTAGATGCATTTACGAGTGTTTACGCAGCACTGCGCACGCGTCTGTTGGCCAATACTTGTGTTTTCGACATATTTATTAAAACAAATCATACTACAAGCTTGAAATGTAGCTCTAGTACAGTCGACCAAATGTCAGTGTTACCACATGAATTACGAAAACTGCCCTTCAATCAACTCAGCCTATCACAGTCCACTGTTGGACACAGGCCTCTCCCAAATTGCGCCACAACACTCGGTCCTCTGCCTTCCGCATCCAGTTCCACCCAGCTACTTTCATCAGGTAGTCGTCACCCTACACTGCGTTTGCCGATTCACGGTCTCCACTCAAGGACTCGTCTGCTCCAACGGCCATCGGTCCTTCGACAGACATGGCCAGCCCACTGCCACTTTAGCTTACTAATCCTACAAGCTATGTCGGTCACTCCGGTTCTTCTTCGGAAAAAACTGCTCTTACTGATTACGAAATAAAGACTGTAAAGGTCAAATCGAAATTCTTACCGCTGTCGTGAGGTCTACTGTACCTACCTAGTACCAGTATAAAACACGTCTAACAAAATATCGGTCCTACATATTGAACTATATTTACGGCACTTGTCGCGCACAATAAAATCAAAACATAACAAACATTTTGACTAACCTTGACGAGATGAGTCTGCTAGTGACCACGGCCAATGCAACTTGGCCGAAACGTCGAGGTTAGTCAAAATGTTTGTTATGTTCTGATTTTATTTTGCGCGACAAGTCCCGTAAATAAAGTTCAATATGAGTGAAATTCACGAAAGTTTAAAAACATCTATCGTTCCTACATTCTCATATTTACTACGTACTATCAGCGAACTTTCCGGTGAACCACCACTAAGACTAAAATTGCTTGCGCTCAGTGTTCGACGGCAGCCGTAGGTACGTGTAATGTAGCAGGCATGGTATAATAACACCAGGTAGTCTCTTCCCGTGACAACTAGGTCACGTGATTGCCTCCGTACTACGTCATCGGCCGTGGAGCCAATAGCGGGCTGTTAGCGTGACACTTGTCAGTTTGATGTGCTGCCACTTTGTGAAAATAAATTAGCCGAGCAAAATGCATTTTTTCATTTACTTTCTTCTATAAAGAATCGCTTTTTAACTAGTAATTTAATATAGTTTCCTTTATTAACTAATTAGATGAATAACACGAGATAACAAATAGTTAGGCTAGTTAGGAATTTATTTTATATTCATTATGAACAAAAATCTCCTTAAGTATATAGAAGATATCAATCAATGGCAGCACTGATCGTGACGTAGCTTGGAGGCATCGCGCTGTCATTGCGGGAAGAGAATACCTGGTGAAACATCTTATTATACCATGGTAGCAGGATTCGTTCAAGGGACTTTCTCGATAAAGTGTATCACCGGGAAGGATTGTGACTGTACATAGTCCGCATAGTTTTACTACTAAACTAGTCTGCCACCAACTGGTCCACACTCGACAGATATCCGGTCTAACGTCCGATCGCGTGTCGCAAGGTGTGTCGAAAGCCTAAGGCCTAAGTAGATACTTGTTTCACTTAACTAAAATTTGAAGGTTATCTTCACAATGTTTGCGCTTGTGTGTTGTAATGTGATAATTGAAGGGCTAAGTCGACAATAGAGTTATCTGGAAAAATTAAAAATATGACTTTTTTGCAAGAACATATACCTATATGTTTTAACTGATGTACGCTTATTTTACATGTTAGTCCTAAGTTTAATAATGTTATTGGTGTACAATAAATAATATTCTATCTATCTATTTATGATTCAAACCACATAAATAGATAGAATGGAAAATAGGCAGGGCGCGCGTGTCAACACTCTGCACCATAGTGCAAGACATTTCAAAGCCTTTCTCAGTACGTCTTATGACTTGTTTCTGTAAATACTGTAACAAAAACCCGCAAAAATGCCTTATTGTGTTGTTTCTAACTGCAGAAACAGAAGCTGTAAAGTACATGTGATTAAAGTTATTTAACAAAAAATTATGACGTCAATATGGGAGGCATAGTTTGTTCGAAAGTTGCCACGTATGCATCGCAAGTAAAATTGTGATTACAACCATTCTACTATATTTATTTCTGTGATTCAAACTGATTCTAACGCTCATTACTCGTTTTAAACTATTTTCTAGTTAACACCTTTGTCCACTTAGCCCTTCAATTATGAGGCATTCAGGAACAGCAACTGCTCGAATAGCACCAGAGCGAATCGCAACTGAAGTATTCCACGAACAGCTACTTTCAATATTTTTGGTGGTTGCTGTTCGTGGAACAGTAAATATATTAAATTTTATTCTACGAATAGCAACTAAGTTAAAGTGAAGCTACTTTAGTGATGTGGTGTATTTCATTCTTTAGGTCGTTATTAAATAAAATATATCAACAAATATAATATAATATATAGGTTCACATAACTGGCGAAATGTGGGTGTTCTATATACACCTCTGACTACCCCTTCGGGGAAATACAGGCGTGATGTTATGTTTATGTATGTATGTTATATAAGTTCGAATCCTGCTCGTGAGCGGTTTTTTCTTTCCACAATTTAAATCGTTACATTTCGCTTCGCATGCATAAATGCGTTAAAAATTATAAAATAACTGTTTATGTTTGTTTATGTGTATTTATTCATTTATTTAATCAAGTGGTATAGTAGGTATTGAACATACACATACACTCAGAAACTTTCAAATTAATAATGTTAGTGTGATTTAAAGATTTAAATTGTAGAAAAAATAAATAAAATAAAAAACACAATTAAGAAACATTTTTGAACACTATTAAGAAACATTTTTTCTTAACAAGGTATCGCTGACGTCACCCAAGACGTATAGTGGAGGATAATTTCGATACCACGAGCAGTGTTCACGGTAGCTTAGTGGCTAAAAAGCACTGGCGTACTGAGCCAGGAGTCGCAGGTTCGAATCCTGCTCGTGAGCGATTTTTTTTTCCACAATTTAAATCTTTAGATTTCGCTTCGCATGCGTAAATGCGTTAAAAATAATAAAATAGTTAGTGTGATTTACTTATAATCTCATAAAAACATAAAACACTACAAAATACACACTTCAAAAGTGAATCTCGTAAATTCTCAGGTATATATAAAATTAATTGCGTTTCATCAATCTCACGGTCGCGGGTCAAAGCATAGGCTTGCGTCCGTCATTGAAAACAGATGTTTCTGATGTTGTAAACTTTAATTGGATGCTTCATGTTGCATCTAAAAATATCATATTTTGTAAAATAATATTTCGTTTCCTAACTAAAAGTGGTCTTAATAACAACGATTTGAATCATCCGTTTTTTTTCTGGATTTTAAACAACTTTGAACAGTTCTTTATTAGCCGTATGTAGTAGGATTGGGAAAAGAAGAATACGTATTTCTTTATTATTATTTAATTTGAAGAGTATTTGGGTCAAGCGTGACTCCAGGAAGATTTTTTATGGAAACTTGAACACCCCGTCGAGTGTAATTTCGAAAAATAAAAACACATAACACATAACATAACATCACGCTTGTATTTCCCCGAAGGGGTAGGCAGAGGTGTATAGTACACCCACATTTCACCAGTTATGTTATAGTCCCATGTAATAGGGGGCGAGCCTAAAAACACGTAATTCATTAATTGTTTTGAAGATTATTTATACTAAGTTTCGAAACAATCCAACCACGTAATAATGTGCTCCCATACAAAATTTATAACCCTATTGCACCTGAGCATTTTTGAAATAAGAAAAGATAAATGTTTCATTATTTACATTAAAGATAAATTTTCCCAAATTGTGAGTAAATTGATCTAGGAGAAAAGATTTTTCATTTTAACTCCCTTTAGGGTAAAAATTTCCAAAAATCTTTTCTTATTGGGTGCTTCCGTTACAATAGAAACCAACTGTCCAAGTTTCATGTTTCTAGCTTGAGTAGTTTAGGCGCTGCGTTGATGAATCAGTCAGTCAGAATCAGAACACTCATAGTATGATTCTGACTGACTGATTAAATACTGATGATATCATCAGTCATCACTTAATTTTCGGTTTTCGTAAGCCAGACCTACGGGGAACTAGACCCGCAATATTTGGTCTGTCAGACCTTGGTCCAAAGGGCGGGGTCAATGTTGTAGATTGCGAAGTCATCGTAAAATAAATGTATGTTCGGGTGATTTATTGTGTTCTTGCCACTGAGGTAATATGTACTACGTACTAGAGTAGACAATACGAACAAAAAATATCGCGCAACTTGCAGACCGCGGAGCACGCGCGGCGCGAGCGTGGCTAAGCGAGTGAGAGTGCAGGAGCTCTAAAACGTGCTACAAACATTTTGTTCGAGGTGTCTTCTCTAGTACCATAGAACAAATAATAGTTGCTAGTACGGAGTAAATATTACCTCAGTGGTTCTTGCTCGTTTTGTGTGAGGTTGGGAAATTAAGTGGTGTATTGGTAACATTTTGGACTGCTACAAGCTGAATTGATCACATTTATAATTATCATCAAACGCATGATTAACTAATAGAATTTGCCTTTCTACCCAGTTGTACATAAAGAATTAAATAAATAATTCTATGCCTCCTATATCAAATGGCACAACTTGAAAATTGCTGCATTACAAGAGAACAAAAACTAATTTATAAAAATATATCTTTTTCTCTATAATACTTAACAAAAAACGAATGATGAGATTTTGTATATAAAATGTATATTTTCATGCTGGTTATTGTTTGCTTTAAATATATTATCATATAAAATTTAAAAAAACAACGATATACGACGAGTCTTATCGTTGTTTTTTTAAACAATCATAATTTTCAATTTCAGGTTTTTAACGTGTCAAATACAATGATATCAGAAAACACAAAATAATTGCTTTTGGTGACAATTGATACCTATATTCTATATTTTATGTTGCATAAAAATGTGTAGTCCTATACCAACGGTCATTCATTAAAAAGGAACCATCCTTGAATAAAATTAACCGGGTTTAGATCGAGTTGTACCAGGCTTCGTTGCAAAACATTCTAGTGTTAATTGGGTAAACTCCATTTCCATCAAAAAACACAAAAAAGAATGGAAAATGTATAACTTTATTAAAGTACAGTCGACAACATGACAGTGGTAACACATCAATTCGAAAACCACCCTTACCGATTACGAAATAAAGATGCTGTCAATGTCAAAATATTACCACCGACGTGCGGTTGACCGTACTACTAATGTTGAAACATTTGAAACCAAAAAAAAATGAACCACATTTTTTTTTGAGGTTCAAGTTGGAATAAATCATTATTTACGAAAATTAAGCAAAAAAAATAGGTAATTTGTATCAATCTACATAAATATATCTTTGGAACTAAGAGAGATATCGACACCTTAGTTACACCAAAAAAATCGAAATTTTATTAAATATAGGACCGTTAAAAACGTGAAAATGCTATGAGTCGAGTTATACCATTTGACACAGGAGTCACAGAATTTTTGTTCATTTCACGAATTAAAAGATAGATATTGTAGGGAACGAGTGCCGGTGAAATTACAATCACTAGAGACTTTCCATCTTTAGATCTCAGTTTGGCAAAGACGTTTTGTAATACCATTTAGGCAACAACCTAGGTAGTATTGCAATGTTGTTATGGTCAAAAGTAACCGCTTAACATTAGGTGGGCCTTTAGCTCGTTTCGCCATGCTATGCCATAAAAAAAGATCATCTTATTTTTATGGGTGCTAAAAACAGACTATAAAGGTATCTTAATTAAATATACGGTTGACCGCAGGTCAGGGGTAACAATTTGACATTGACAGCGTCTTTATTCTGTAAGCAATAAGGGCTAATTACTGTGCCGAGACGTACTGACAGTTGGGCTAGTCCACAAATTCAAAGTCGGTCAGCAAGCTATGGAGCGAGCTTTGCTTGAAGTTTGGAGTTGACCCCTTTTCGGGGAAAAAGTTATAAAAATTTCAGCATGTATGTATAAGCTACTTTCTCTCCCGGAAAGATAAACAGTTTCCGAGGGATGCGACACGGGCGAAGCCGCGAGCAAAGTCTAGTACATACTTACCTAAATATTTTTTTGAAAATATTTACTCACCACATCTACCAAAGACGGTCATTGTCAATAAAGTTCGTGAGATTGACTCGGTAAACTTGAACAATGAACTTAGAATTTAGCTTGTTGCGCAAACTCCCACGACTTATAATTGAGACAATTAACTGAACTACTGTATGAACAATAAGGTTGTTTTTGTGCTTTACTTTGATTTTATTTAATTAAGTTATTTTTGATTTTGTAACGATTGAGGAAATCCATTAATCAACATTTATGACATACTAGCCTGTAGGTCTACTCGCGTTTTACGAACGACAAACGAAGTACGAACTTTCGTTCCGACTGATACTTACATAGTAAAGATAGGCACATAAAAAAGGCACAATTAAGATAGACTACGGTTCATAAATAAATAATAAATAAATAAAAAGCTTTTAATTAATTCCTTACATTACATAGTTTAAAAAATAAAATAAAAGTTGATGTATGTATGTAAGTGTGTTAGTAAAAAATAAAAATATTATTTTCTATTTGTTAGTGTTGTGTGTTAGTATCTTCCTTGCTAAGGATTTCCTCTATGTAAGGACCGCCTGAGGCGGTAAAAGCCTCCTCCAAATGCTTCCACCTATCGCGTATTCTCGCTGTTCTGGCCCAAAGGTTGCCAGTTATTTCCAGGATGTCATCTTCCCACCTTTTGAATGGTCTGCCTCTCTTTCTTTTAGTGTCTCTGGGGGTCCAATTTGTCACGACCTGGGCCCATCTTCCTGGTTCCACTACGGTTCATAGTCGTATACAATTTACCGGAGATGAGAAAAACAAACGTCAAAACACGATCATCGCATGCGATAAGGGAACGATGGTTGACCGGAGTAGCAAATTGTGCGATGAATCGTACGATTTATCGAATATCGTCGAACGGGAGTAGACCCCCTGTGCCCGCGGCGTGGATATCGTTTGTCACGCATCCCTCGGGAACTATTCATCTTCCCGGGATAAAAAGTAGCCTATATGTTAATCTGGGTTATGTTCTATCTTTATGTATATATTATTGTTACTAATATAAGACTAGATGGGAAAGTTTTGGATCTGGTTCCCTCAACTGTCTTCCTGGGCATCTCAGTAGACTCAAAACTGCAATGGGGACCTCATATAGAGGCACTTGCTGGCAAACTGAGTTCTGCTGCTTTTGCTATTAGAAAAATAAGGCAGATGACTGATGTGCCTACGGCTAGATTAGTATATTTTGCATACTTCCACAGTATTATGTATTATGGTATCTTACTATGGGGTTCATTTACTGATGGAGACACTATTTTCATATTACAGAAAAAAGCAGTCCGAGCTATTTATAATCTAGGCTGCCGTGAGTCTTTGCGTGAGTAATTCATAGAGATGAATATTCATACCTTACCATACTTGATTCCGATTTGATATGCCAAATTTCAATAAAATCCATACAGTAGTTTTTGCGTGAAAGAGTAAGAAACATACATACTTACATCCTCACAAACTTTCACGTTTATAATATTAGTAGGATAGTAGGATATATAGTAGGAAGGATTATCCATCTTCCTACTCATTAATTCTATGTTCCTACTATTATTAAAGCAAAGTTATCAAAAAAAATATGTATATATTGGCACAAACAATAAAATTAACAAAAATGAAAAATAAATAACCTGTAAGTGCCAAAGGGCCACCAGCTCACCATAATGTTAGGTAACAAGTACAGGTTCTACCCAATGCTGATTTTCAGCTGCAACCCTCAAGTGCCATACGATCGAAACAAAATGAAGAAACTACTGATTTTCAGCTGCGAATCTCTAAAGGCCCACCTGATGTTAAGCGATTACGCAAGCATAGGCTAGTCCATTATAGTGTCGTATTCCTTTTTAAATGTTAATAGGTACTAAGTAGATTTTGAATAGCTGTTTTGACGAACTAACAAAGCAGTTGACATAATGGGAACGAGCCTAACTTTGATATTTTGTTAAACTTGTCACCGTTACTTCATCCTCATATACTTAATGCTTAAACTAGATCACTAGTATTTTTTATGAGCCTGTTTTGTCCCACTCCTAAACAAAGGCCTCCCTTTCGTCCTTTTTGTCTTAAGCTATTTGTGGCTAATCTATGAAATAGGAGTCCAGCGCATCCCGTTCTGGGCCTTCTTTATTTATTAGTTATCAAAGATTAATACACCAGCCTACGTTCTGAGATACTTAAATACATATTATTACCATGCCTGATTGCCAATACATAGTATCATCATCATCATCATCCTCCTGCCCTTATCCCAATTTATTTGGGGTCGGCGCAGCATGTTTTTTTTCTTCCATACATCTCTATCAGCCGTCATCTCCGTCTGCCAATATATAGTATACATGCTGAAATTTTAATCGCTTAATTCCCGAAAAGGGGTCATCGCACTCATCATTATGAACAACTTTTACTATGGGACCAACCCTAAAATCAGGAAAAAATAATCAGGTGTTCCCTACATTTTATCGATTTAAATGAATCGGGAATTAAGCGATTAAAATTGCAGCATGTATATACACATTATATACATATATATAAAGTAGATTGACCGTTTCGTTGGTCTGGTGGTCGCAAGCATGACTGCTAACCGTGGAGTCCTGGGTCCAATTCCCGGGTCGGGAAAATTGTGTTATTGGGATTTTTCTATCAAGAAAAGTTCTCAGTAGCCCGGAGTCAGGAAGTTTGCGGTGCTATACACCTCCGCCGTTTCTCGGAGAGCATTTAAAGCCGTCGGTCCTGCGCCTAATCTCTCTCCGGTCGTGTCCGATTGCCATCCCATCGGATTATGAGAGAGTAGAGAGAGCACCTGTGTTTGCACACACATATGTGTAGGTATTATAATATTATTATGTCCCACGCAGATGGCTAGTCTCGGTTGAGATTGGCTGCCGTGACCGAAAATTAGGCCGGGAAGACATTGTTATTAGGAACAGACTGTAGATTTCTACCCGCTATGATCCTGATACACCTACTTCGCATCACCTATGCATCCATGCTCCTCGGTTTGGAATGCTTACCTGGAATTTTTTGGGAACGTCCGCGGTTTGCAGTTCCCAAAAGTGGATCGTCTATAGTTTATCCTTACTACGAATAAAATTGGTCATAAAATCATTCATCATTTCAGCTGAAAAACGTCCACTGCTGGACATAGGCCTCCCCCAAGCTTATTGGCGATCGCAGTTGGTTAGTTAAATACTCAGAGAATGCTGCTGCCCATACTCTGATGAATCCCTTAGTCGCCTTTTACGACACCCATGAGAAGATATAGGTTGGTGCAATTCTTTACGTCCGGCACCACACGGAACTTTACGTCCGGGACCACACGGAACATCATAAAATATAATACGTAACGTTCATAAAATATAATACGAAAATCATCATATCGGCAAAAAACTGATAGTATTCGTATAATTAATAAACTTATTATTAATGCTCTTGCAGATCCAGTGACGTAATTCACATCATTTAACAAAGCAGTCCAGTTCTAACTTGACATCAAAAAGCTTCATTATTTACACCAAATTGTGAAGTTAGAAGTCACTACACAATAAGTTCATTTTTGTATTGTTTCTTAAGATATCATAAGTTTGAGAAAGAACGAACAAAACGGTTGCGCACATTAGGCGTGAAACATGCCGTAAAAATAACTATGTGTATAATTTCCATGTTGTATTTAATTTCACATGCCACTTTTTTAGAAATTTCGTCGTTCAAGTTATCATTTCAGACATTTTTTGAGTTTTGCATTCAACAGTGAAATTTCTTCGACTAATAAAAAAAACATAACATCACGCCTGTATTTCCCCGAAGGGGTAGGCAGAGGTGTGTAGTACACCCACATTTCGCCAGTTATGTTATAGTCCCATGTAATAGGGGGCGAGCCTATTGCCATCTTCTTCGAGTATGTATGTTAAATTCTGATTTTTGGGAAAGAAAATATTGTTATTTTTCGATTGACGCTTCCAATCGATTCTTTAATCGATATCACGTCTATGTTTTTCGTTTCCAGAATAACAATATTCGCAGCGGGTATGAAAGCTGTAAGCTATTATTTAAGATTTAGGTTATAAATTATTAAAATTAGCATTTTGTTGTGTAAACTAAACTGCAAATAAATAAATAGATAAAACGTGATTCTATTTTGAAAGCCCCCTATTAAATATTAATAGGAAATGTCGAACGGTATTTATTACCTTGAGATTCCACGAATTAATTTAGGTCTATAAATATTTTCTAGCAATAATTATGCATACAACGCATTTAATTAAATAGGCAGTGAAATAAAACGAGATTGCGAAAATTTTAAGATGTGTTAAGCTTTGCCTTGATAGAAATAAAGACCAAGGTTAAGACTTTAAAGCATAAGGTAAGAGTATTTCCATTTCGAAACAAAGAGATAACTCTATTGAGTGTAAGAGTGTAAGTGCTCGTCCGGAGAAGTACTACCACCTACTTCTCCGCCAAATAGTGATGCCTGCATTGCTGTGTTTTGATCTAAAGGGTTCGGGTGCCGGTGAAATTACAATCACATGAGACTTTCCATCTTCACGTCTCAGTTTGGCGAACCGACTTGCGGTACCATTTAGGCAACAGCCTAGGTATTGGAGTTTTTATGGGCAAAGGTAACCGCGTAACATCAGGTGGGCCTTAAGCCCGTTTCGCTATCCTACACTATACAAAAAAAAAAAAAAATTGATTGTATTAGAAGGCATCTAATCAAATCTAGCCAGGTGGATCTTCATCGATGCCATTGAGTGCGATTGCGGAACTCATTTTTTTTTTTGCTTCGATGAGGAGTCCCCTCTTGGAGGCGGAAGCTGCAGTTTGTGGGATTCTTACCCCACTAAAACTCCCCAGTAGCCGTCTACAGCACAATAAATGGGAACTCCGGGAATGTGATATTCCTCCGGAGCCCTCCCTGTGCTACGCCTGTAAGGCACGTGTTCAGAGAGACTATAATGTTTGTCTCCTTGTATACCTTCCCGGTTCACATGATGGCACGTGACCACAGCATGCTGCCGCCATCCCAGAAGTCACTTAGTGGACAATCAGAGCCCCCACTCTGAACGCCCGTAACCTGGAAGGTCCCCGCACTTCGGTCGAGTATCGATCAGGTGAGGTGTACGACGATAGCCCTGAAGGGCTTGGCGCTGGAGTGGTTCCCTCTCCTGCGCCGCCTTCTAAGAGCAGGATCGGCCCCCTCTCGATACCACTCCGCAGCCTCTTTCTGAACTATGACGTTATCACACAAAAAGGCAACTTTCTTCCGACTTGTCCCCTCTGCTAGCATAGCCGACGCTACTGCTGGTAGAGAGATCTTGCCCGATTTTGTCAACCACGAGCCGCCACTCAGATTTCTACGCAGGACACTCCGCGAGCGTGTGTTAGGCGCAATCACGCAAAGCAATCCTCATCTACACGCTTGCCCGCTGTGCCCCACCTGTTCTCGGGAGGACCTGATGTAGGCTTCGTACAGAGATGTACAGTGTGCCACTTTCTGGTCAAAGGCCATTAAATTAATAGACATTGACATAAAAAAAACGAAGAGCTTCCCTCGTAGTAGTGATATTGCTATCACTACTACGAGGGAGTGCCGACAGAGTACGAAATACTACTAAAGTTCTGGTCCGTATCCGTATCCGAATCCGTGGATTTTGACACTAATTATCCGTATCCGTATCGCGGATCTATATTTTTAACGATCACATATAGATTGGTGGGGAGTTCACACGACTTTTCACTCTGTCTAATTTATATGTAAATGCTTCAAGATTCAACGTAGCTCGCGACACATGTCTTGTCACCACGCATGCTAGTTCAGCTGAACTTTGTCACCGTGACGCAACGGACGGATGGACATGCCGCAGAAATTATGGTCGTGTGTTCACGCAACCTTGACCGAGTGCCAACAGATGTACCAGTATTTAATCTGCAAGCGATTAATTTAATAACTGTACATTGTATTACGGGTTACGGGGGTCTGATGGCAGTCGCTCCGTATAAAGCCGCATCTGGTTAGACTGGAAGCCGACCCCAACGTAGTTGGGAAAAAGCTCGGAGGATGATGATGTTATACTGGGTGTCAGGGACACGCTTCCGAAAACGAAGATAGGTGATAGTGCTAGTGATTACTGATACGAAACCACAAAAAAAAATGTTTTTATTTTTTTGCATTTTTAATACATAACCAGCTATGGGCAGTTAAATAAAACTGATTTGCAAAAAAAACCCATTTATTTATTATTATTAAAAAAAAAAAAAAAAACAAAAAACCCCATTTATTTACTAAATTTTTTAAAGATTGCAATATAATTCAAATAAAATGCCAGCTGGCGCTAGGGGTGAACGACATCCGCTCGCATACGCAGTCCGTGTCGTAGCGAGCGTAGGTAGGTTAGGTACGCGCGGCATTGATCCCGAGTTTTGTACGCTTTACATTGCGGGTTTGCAAAATACCAAATCACTAAAACAATGAGTATAAGGCTAGGTTATTGGTATTCGATTGTGTATAGGTAGTATAATAATAGTCTTTCAGTTTCGGGAGCGTTTCCCTGACACCCAGTATAACAAAATTTCAATAGATACAGATTCTGCAATAAAAGTGAGTCATTCGAAGCTGTATACATTCCAGTTGTACGAGTATCTTAGATTGTAATACTAGGAGTGCTTAAGAGGTAACAAGTCCACAGCGCAAATAGAACCCGTTTTCCGAGCTAACTGATGCAATGTGCGTGATTTAGCTGATTCATACGTTTTTTTCTGACATTTGAATCAGTGTTACTCCGTAATTCTTTGAAATAATTGGTAATGGTATAAGCTATCCTGGCTTTTCATCAAGGTAAATTTAGACCAAAGGAACATAGAGCCAGGTGGACCGACGACCCGAAGAACGTGGCTGGGGGCGTAATGAAATGTATTAATGTAAAAGATCCGTTTAAGATCCGCCAAAAATACGCCGGATACGGTTACGGATACAGATCTTAATTTTATCTCGGATATCCCTATCCTAGTACCCTGGTACTATTTTGATGGAACTCCCAAATAAATTTGGCGACCGCGAATCGGCAAACGCAGCGTAGGACGCCCCCACGCCAGGTGGACCAATTACCTGAAGAAGGTGGATGGGGGAGACTGGATGCGAAAGGCAGAGGACCGAGTGTTGTGGCGCATCTTGGGAGAGGCCTATGTCCAGCAGTGGACTGCGATAGGCCGAGTTGATTGGACATAAAACAAGCAAGGGTTTTTATTTTCATCTTATTACATTTGAACTTAAATTTATTCTTTCGCTATTTACACCGAGAAATTAACGAGAACCATAGAATTAGAGTTCTTGCATTTTCCATTTTATTTCCGTGGGGAAATCCTCGTACACTCACTCCGCCTGGGGAAAGCGACGTAATAAAGCCGAGAGTAAAATGAACTTTGCTTACGCGTTTTATACGACGTTTTTCAACACACTTGCGAGGAAAAAAGGAACATAAACATAGTTTAGAAGTGAAAAATGGCACGCGGATATCTGGAACCGTCCTCGTGTCTGTGGTTGAGTGATGTATAGCCATGCACACGCAGGTTGTGGAAGGAAGCCGCCATACAGCCTAATATAAAAAATATGATAAATAGATTTTTTATTTATAACCAACGACGTCAATAAATAGACACGTGCTCTCATATAAGCAGCATGTTCCAAATTCAGTTGACGCAACCGTTGATAAAATTTACGTGTGTTCGCGAGACAGCTGTCAAGTGAACTAATGACAGATGACAGTGTGGTTCCGGAACCATAACTCGTGTAACCATGTTGTTCTTCTAAACAGCGCATCTAGTACGTAGTACATATATATCGATGTTTATAACACAAATTAATGTTAATTTGTTGACAAAAATAAATAATTCGGAAAAATTTAGTGTTTATTTATCATATTTTAATTAATACAGTTGATTTACTCACAAAATTGCTTAATTTTATTTAGGCATAAAAATTCTTTGCTTAGATTTAAAACTAAAACTGCACCGCATTCATGTGTAAAGTAAAAAAGCAATAGTATGATAATGTAAAGTAAAAAGCACGCGTGCTTTATAAGCTGCATTTTGAACCCAAAAGCGGTGCAATAAGAGCCACTTTACGAGCAAGTGTGTTGAAAAAAAAAAAATTATAAACAGAACTGGGTTAGTACATAAGTTTCATACAAGACAAGTTCTGTGTATACTGGTTTTGTCAACATCGTTTACGCACTTAACTGTACCCACTCTTGCCCAGCTGACACGAGGCTATGAGTCGTAAAGGTTTTCGAAGGACATTCGCTTCGATGCCCACATTCTTCGTAGTCGCCAAGCGATACCTGTTTACTATCTCTGTTACAATCCTTTACTAATTTTACTTCTAGTTCATAAGATAGATCGACCTTGTGTTGCACTCAGAATCATACACTAATATTGTTTAATAGGTCTGCCAAAAATAGACCATTGGAATCCATTGCACAACTTTTATCTTTGTGCATGTATAGGCTAGGCCCACAGAAATTGATAGAATGGCCAAGTGGGCAGTACATTTCAAAGCCTTTCTCAGTACGCCTTATGACTTGTTTCTGTAAATACTGTAACAAAAACCCGCAAAAATGCCTTATTGTGCTGTTTCTTACTGCAGAAACAAAAGCTGTAAAGTACATTTGATTAAAGTTAATTTTTAAAAATTAATGACTTTAATATGGGAGGCGTAGTTTTTTCGAAAAGTTGCAAATTTGCCACGCATGAATCGCAAGTAAAATTGGGAATCAAACGAGCTTACCTGTTAAGCGAAGTCTTGATTCTAATTTTATGAGCGATGATCTGAAATATAATTGAGTTAAACATGGTAGTATTCCTTCCACGCCCAGTGGACATCGCGTTTCGTTCATAGATTAAAACAAAAATTATATAATTTTGTATTAAGTTACTTGAACTGGCAACCCCAAATGTCACTTATTTTAGAGATAGCAGAGATAAGGAACAAGCCCTGTCGCCTGTACAGGGTAGGTTCCACATGCTTACATTCACGGTGAATGTTTACTAATTATTGCAGCTTTGGGTTTGTAATAGTGGCGGGTGGGTGATTATATTTCAGATCATCGCTCATAAAATTAGAATCAAGACTTCGCTTAACAGGTAAGCTCGTTTGATTCCCAATTTTATTTCGCGATGATCTGAAATATAATTGAGTTAAACATGGTAGATGTTCAGAGTTGGCTGCAATAATTGTTTTCAATATTAAACAATAATTATTTGATTTTCGTTTATTAATTTTAATTTCAGAATTATTTTTAATAGAACTTACATCAGTGAACAATAGGATAAATTGAACGATAAGTAGGTACTAATTAACAATCACAACATTAGTTATTTAACGAATTAATAATAATTATTTAATAATAATTATATAATAATGTAATCAACATAAACATACATTATGTAATGTGAGCATACAAATGTATTGTGTTGAACATATTTGTCTAAACTACAAAATAAAATATTGATTGTCATTAATTCAGTAAACAATAGGAAAATTGAACAATAAGTAGGTACTAATTAACAATCACAAAATTAGTTATTAATGAATTAATAATAATTATATAATAATGTGATCAACATTAACATAAATTATGTAATGTGAGCATACAAATGTATTGTGTTGAACATATTTGTCCAAACTACAAAATAAAATATTGATTGTCATTAATTATTTAGGACAGAGATTGCAAAGTTTTCTTGCGATGATTCTTCATATAAAGGTAAATTATAATATTTTGCAAATGTTTTAGAGCTATTTGTCCATCCGGCTGCCTTTCTTATTATATCAATATTAATGCCAGCTCTTTTAGCTAAAGAAGTTGCTGTATGTCTAGTGCTATGAGAGGTGAATTGAGATGTGTCAATGCCACTCTCTTTCATGATGTTTTTTACCCATCTACTAATAGTTTGGGTGGCAGCTCTTTTATGTGGTTTTTTGATAGTTAGCCAAAGATAAGGTTCATTATTTCTAATAGTTTCCGTAAGTGAAATATAATCTATTAAAGTTTTTGCTGGGCAAATTTTTGGGTTTTCTGTGAAGAAAGGCAGATAGATATTAGGTTGTGTCCTAGTTACAATTAAGGTCTTTATAAGGTCAGTTATGTTAATGATTATTTTATTGTTGTCTACGTTAATGTTAGGTAATTTAATTAATGATAATGTTTGGATACGCTGAGCTGATGTCAGAGCTAAAAGGACAGCTAACTTTTTAGTGAGTTTTTCTAAGGTTAGTTGTGTGTTATCAGGCCAGGAGGATATGAGGTTGAAAACTTTTGAAGGATTCCATGAATGAGAATAACGGGGTAACGCTGGTCTGAGTCTGAAAACACCTTTGAGGAATCTTGTGATTCTATCGTCTTTACCAACATTTGAGCTGATAAGGGCTGATAAGGCTGACCTATCTGAGTTGAGACTGCTATAACCTGCGTTAGCCTCGAACCTCTCAGTAAGGAATTGTATAATTTGAGGTACAGATGCTGTATAAACACTTAATTTATAAGTTTTACAATAGGCCCACCAAGCTTTGTATGTTGTATTGTATTGTTTTAGCGTACCTGGCGAGAGCGAAGATAACATTATGTTTAGTGATTTTGTTGGCAGACCTCTTTGTTGAAATGCTTGCCGCAGAAGACTGCTGCCACCAGGGTAAGTGACGAGCTCAGCGGATGTTTCGTCCTAAAAGGTGATTGTAAAAGATTATCATCCGGGTAAAACACAAGGGGCTCTGATACTAGAAGTGACTTGGCTAAAGGGTACCATGGCTGTGAGGTCCATAGTGGGTAAACAAGTATACCTTTTGCCTTGTCATTTTTTATCTTTTGCAGGCACCTTGTTATAAGGGCGAACGGAGGAAAAGCATAAAAGAAATATTTGGACCAATTTAGGGTAAAAGCATCTATTTCATATGCATAGGGATCTTTCCTCCATGAAACATATTTCTCACATTTATGGTTTATTCTACTAGCAAATAAGTCAATCTCAGCCCGACCAAGTTGTGAGCAGATCAAGCTGAAAGCTTCGCGTGACAGTTCCCATTCAGTGTCAATATTAGTGTTTCTGGATTCTTGGTCGGCTATAGAGTTATCCTTAGATTTGACATAAGAAGCATAGACGTGAATATCCCTCTCTTGACACCATATCCATATGTCTCGAGCTACTTTGTTTAGATGAGGGAATTGTATGCTACCCATTTTATTGATGCATGCGATGGCGGTTGTATTGTCAATTCTTAATAAAATAGTTGTATTAAGTAATTGGTGAGCAAATGATTTTAATGCAAAATATGCTGCAGTTAATTCAAGTTGATTTATATGGTAGTCTTGTTCCCGTTCTGACCACAAGCCACCAATACGTTCACCTTCACAATGTGCCCCCCACCCAGTTAAAGAAGCATCTGAGAAAATTTCTAATGAAAAGGGTTGTTCCTGTAATTTTCTAGAATTAGTTATATTTTCTAACCACCACTGTAAATCTGGTATTATTTTTCTAGATATTTTCATTTCTGCATTGTAGTTATCATTAGAATTCATTAGAGCTAAATATTTTTGTCTCTCCATTATTTTTGTGTGCATCATTCCATATGGAACAGCTGGGCAAACTGATATTAGAGTGCCCAGTAGCTTAGCTAAATCTCTAATGTAACATCTTTTTAATTTTATGAACTTTTGAATAAAGTCTGTAATTGACACTATCTTTTCTATGGGTAGTTCTAGGTACATTTTTTGATTATTAATAATAAAACCCAGAAATTTACATTGTTTACTGGGTGTAAGATTACTCTTTTCAAAGTTAATAATCAAGCCTAAACATTGAAATAATTTTATAGTGGCATTTATGTTTTCCATACAATCTTGGTAAGTTTGACCTATACATAGGCAATCATCCAGGTATATAGTTGATAGAAAGCCTTGGTTTCTTAGGTGTGCTACTACTGGTTTGAGTAACTTAGTAAACACACTAGGGGCTGTGGTTAAGCCATAAGGCATAGCTGTAAATTCATAAAGCTGTCCTAAGTGAATGAAGCGTAAATACTTTCTGTCATTTTGACTAATAGGTACTAAAAAATATGACTCCTTCAAATCAATTGAACCCATGTAATAATCTACATCTACAAGTCTGATGGCTGTCCTAATATCTTCCATTTTAAAGTGTTTTGCAGATATGAATTTATTTAATGGTTTTAGGTTCAGGATGAATCGGAATTTGCCATTTGGTTTAGGTCTGAGAAAAGTTTTACTTATGAATTCTCCCTTGGTATGTTGGCAAGGTGTTATGGCACCTAGTTTTAATAAGTCTGTAATGGATTTGTTCATCTCTTTTATTCCTGACTGTGTTATGTCACAAGTTGGAATGTTGAATTGAAAGGGTGTGGTATCAAATGGTATCTCGTACCCTTGTACCCATTGTAAGATAAGTGGATCATCGGTAATGTGTTTCCAGCAGCTTAAATAGTTAACTAAATTGCCTGCATGTACCTGGTTGGTTATCGTTTGGTTGGTGCATTCCGGTATCGGCCTTGTGGGCGAGTTCCTCTCTCGGAGCGGTGATGCTGCTGGTGGTGGCGAGGGTGTCGTTGGTCGAAGGATTGAGTTGCTCTGGGTTGCCCACCACGAGCACTCATCTTTGTTGTTTTCGGTGGTGGGCCACTCCTGTTTCCCTGACTGGGTCGTTGAGTATTATTTGTGGCTGGTCGATTGTATGTGGGTGTAGTTGGTGTGGGTTTTTTTATTTGGGCTGTAGCTTGCTGCATTTGTTTCACATTTTTTAATAGATCTGGCAAGTTCTCGCCATACAAGAATGTGTCTCTTTTGGTTTTTGATATTATTTGGTTGAAACTTTTATCTAGTAAAGGTGAGATTAGTTTAATTCTGGTTTTTGTTTGGTGGTGATGCACGTCGGTGAGTATTTTTGTTGCATCAGCCAAGTCCGACAAAAGTTTATGCTTGTCTATATTATCAGTTTCGATCAAATCTGTCATAGCTTTTCCTATAATGGAAGTAGCAAGTCCAATTTGTTTTTGTGATATCTCAATCCCGTGGTCCCTTAGTTTGGAGGCCTCGGTAAGCACTGCTTTAACTTCTGGATTAAGCAGTGGTGCATCCAGTAAAGTGCAATTGTCAGGTACTGTGTGTTTATTTGTTATGACATCTCTCTCATCTTTTGTAAGTCCAGTTGTGAGAATGTGGTTAAGTTTTTTGTTGATATCATTGTGAATTTGGCCCATGTACTTTTTAGGTTCTTCATAGTCCATACCCAGGGCCTCTTTATATGGGTTTGATGGCTCGACTTCAATTACACCTGAAATTGCGATAAAGCCACTAAAGCATTTGTTTTCAGCCGTTGTAACATAGAAACATGTTTACATAAATATCTCGTATTTAAAGGCTGAAATTTTATTGAAATCACCACCAGTGCTTATAAAAGCTACTGAGAGTATCACGTACTTGGTGATTTGCTAAAACCAGACATTGAGCTCACACATAAAGGTATGCATACCAGTTAGCGGCATAGAAAAATCTAATGTCGCTATGAGCATCTCGTACTCACTGGTAAGGTAAAATGCTTTTAAACCACACACGTGTACAATATGCAGGGTTAGTTGAAGCTTGTTTTCCAAATTAGTGTAGGTAATTCACCGAAAGCACATGTCATAATATTCCTAACCTATAAAAATAAAAGCCATTGAACTCACCTAGATCTTCTAATTCTGCCGTGAGAGAAGGTTGACCTTGTTCAGGACTTGCTTCAATCCTGCGATCTGGGCTTGGAGTCCTGCTTTTGAGTTCGGGTGAATTGACATGCGAGGAAGATTGCCGGGAACTGCGTGACCGCGAACTGCTCCTGCGACTTCGGTGGCGGCGCCGGCGGCGTCGATTACGGCTCCGACTTTGATTCAGTGCACTTACTAGTATTTTCATGAGTTTTCTTTCACTTGGCATGGTAAAATCAAATAAATAATCAAGGAGAAAATGAACTTAAGCGATATCGTGAACGCGCAAAAAAAAAGTGACATTTGGGGTTGCCAGTTCAAGTAACTGAATAAAAATTATATAATTTTTGTTTTAATCTATGAACGAAACGCGATGTCCACTGGGCGTGGAAGGAATACTACCATGTTTAACTCAATTATATTTCAGATCATCGCGAAATAAAACTGTGATTACCATTCCATCTATCTATTTCTGTGGCTAGGTCATTCGTATTATTTGTACGGGATATCGTTTTGGTGCAAAATCAAATTTAAAATCTGCTTTTCCTAACCGATGCACCCGAAAAAGTTTGGATAACCGAGAAAAAGTATATTATAACTATATATTATCAGCCTACTAATATAATAAATGCGAAAGTTGTTTGTTTGTTTGTCCTTCAATCACACTGAAAGGGCAAAGCGGATTTAGATAAAAGCACACAGATGTTATAACTCGGATATGAATGTCATGCTGATGGTGGCTTTAGTGTCGGGTCGTTAAGTTCCCTTCAATATGGTTGAGTAAAGCGATGGCTGATGCTCGCGTCATGATCGTGAACGGGTGCCGTCTGTCGGTACAGGTCAGCTTCTACATACTATGGTAACTCTTTTTACGTTTATTATTTCTAAAGGCAATATACTCACTTTTAAACTCTTGATTATTTCTGACATTAACCTACATTATACTCACATTATTTGAATAAATTTAAAAATAAACAATAACCTATTTTAAAAAGAGTTTATCCATGGAGTTTCTTGCCGGTTCTTCTCCATAGGACCCACAATTTGGAACCGTGCAACTAGAGCCTGACCTTTCAAAAGTGCCTGTAATTAGCTTTATTTGAAATAAAAAACATTGAAATTGAAATTGAAATTGATAAACATATGGACTTATTTTCATCCCGGGACGAAGCCGTTAATTGCTATTTTGGCCGAGACTTTTATAGTACTTTTCTCACATTTGCGAGGAAACAATACATAAATTAATTCAACAGTTTCTAATTTTCATTCGCGCCAATTTGTCGACGCGCGGTTCTTGATCTATTTTCAAACTTTTGAAAAAAAATCGCATTCAGCCTTTATAATGATAAATATTTTGTACCTAAAAACACCTAATTTATGTAAAACCCTCGCTAGCATAATTTAAAAAATAAAAACTGTTCAGCAATTTATATTATTGTCGTGTTGGATATTGCTCTCGTGTTATTTCGCTGCGTACGGAAAAGAGCCGATTGATGTATTTTTTTTTTTAAATAATGAACCTATTTGCGAGCAAGTGGGAGAAAAATATGTTTTTGGCATAGGATGGCAAAACGAACTAAAAGGTCCACCTGATGTTAAGCGATTACCTTTGCCTGTAACAACTGCAATACCACCGAGGCTGGTGTTGGCAAACTGAAACCTAAAGATGGAAAGTCTCATGTAGTTGAAGTCCTCAGTATTTACTAGCATAACACATAATGAACTGCTCGTTGTAATTAAAATGATATAGCTCGAGTAGTACTTGTTAAGCAATAAACAAACAAAGTAACTTCTCCATTAGTAGTAGAAGGTAGTAGACTATAAAATTATTAAATCATCATAGTAACCGCAACCGTATATCAAAGGTAATATAACTATTACAATTTCTTCTTCTTCTATCGTGTCGACATGAGCTACATAATGATAATTACTCTTACGTCTTCTTTGTCCATCCAAAGGTTGTCTGGAAGATATCACTTTTAGCGATAAGACCGCGAATGTACCCATAATTTATACGTTGTTCCTGTTTACTACTATTTTCATGGTGTACAATAAAGTATATTCTATCTATCTATCTATCTACTCAAGCCGAGAGGAAAAGATTAGCCATTCTGCAGGTTGGTAGCGGGGCTGACTGCCCAGGGTGCGCTGGAAGATCAATTAAATATCGTCACTCGTGGAGGCTCTTCTGATGCACTCCGACTTTGATGAAGTTTTTTTTCTTGTTTGAAAGATGACTTGATAGAGAATGTTCTTAGCTATGATTCCAGAAAATCTGTTCAGGAATTTGAAGATCATCAGCTCTTTTCTAGTTGATGAAAGGATGTGAGCAACATCCACAGATCTGATCGATGCGAAATTAGCTATCCTGTTACTTCAATGATATTGCAAGAACATGGTAACCTTACCCTGATGCTGCAGTATCACCTGGAATCTGCCGGATACCCAAGTCCTCACCAACTTACAACAGGTAACGTGTTTGAGCTCATCGAAATGGTTTCAATGAATAGGTTATGAATGGTGATCAGGGATATATTGGTGAGGGATTCTAAACTACACTCGTTAATTTGATATGAAGTTTTGGTATACGATGTAGTAACAGTTGTGGTGAATAAGTGTATGAATGTATAATGTGAACGCAAGAATGAAATATTGAATGGGTTGTCGAGGGTTTTTAATCTGTACTTATACAGTATGTAACGAAAACCCTGTTGTTCCTGTGAGATACGTTATCAGTATCGATATGCATACGTAAGGACACAACTCATTTGGAAAAACTCTTCAATAAAAATAGTAATAATTCAATTTGCTACCTCTGCGAGGTACCATGCCGCGCGGCTCAAACGCATGGACCGCGTGGTAGGCTCCTTACGGAACGCTTGTATTCAGCGAACTGCTTTTTAGGGGGTGAAAGGATGTGTAGGATAGCTGTTATTTTTTCGAATTCCACGCGTGCGAAGCCGCGGGCAAAAGCTAGTTTTTTTTATATATTTATACTTGTTACAACAACAATATCCAATATTCTGTTAGGTACAACAACAAAAACTCAAAACTATAAAAGTGTATCTCCTGATCAGAGACATTCCTCTGATCGTATCAAGGAACCGTTAAATCTTACTCGAACCGCAACTAAAATCTCACAGCATTCCGAGCCAGGGGGTCTACTCCCGTTCGACGATATTCGATCAATCGTACGATTCATCGCACAATTTGCTACTCCGGTCAACCATCGTTCCCTTATCGCATGCGATGATCGTGTTTTGACGTTTGTTTTTCTCATCTCCGGTAAATTGTATACGACTATGAACCGTAGTCTATCTTAATTGTGCCTTTTTTATGTGCCTATCTTTATTATGTAAGTATCAGTCGGAACGAAAGTTCGTACTTCGTTTGTCGTTCGTAAAACGCGAGTAGACCTACAGGCAAGCCTACACGATATCGGAATCGACGAGAATGTTGCAACCGTCCACAGTGTTGCAACGTTACCTTTCTAGATATATTCACTACCTAACTAACCTAGCTAACGGAATTGTGGCGATAGGGAGCGAGATCCGAATGACCGCGGCCCGTGACGAACGCTTCCGACTGAGTGTGAGTAGACTTTAATAGTTTTATCCTTGGAACCGTTTTGAATTTGATTAATGCATTTTTTTTGCAATGCGTTCGTAATTAGATTTTTTTTTTTAACCAGTTCATGATGTTCCGTAATCATGTTTTTCATCTTCTCGGGATTAAAAGTAGGCTATAATATGTTAATCCGGGTTATGGTCTATGTGTATGCAAAATTTCATTCAAATCCGTTCAGCTGTTTCAGTGTGATTGAAGGACAAACAAACAAACAGCGATGCATTCACATTTATAATATTAGTAAGATTATTTAAATAATACAGAAAATCTCCTGGATGAACTGAATGAAGTGGCTAGAGCTGGTGCCCAACTGTGGGTCTGGAGCCAACCTGTGGCATTCCTAAATGCACCACTACAGCCTACCTCAAAAACCAGAGAGCTGACCTAAGTGTAAGCCTTTGGGAAAAATCTCCAGGCCAAGAACACTCGAAAGCACTTCCAATCCATATACCCAAAAAAAAAAAAACCATCTCCAGCCATGACTAAATAGTTGTAACCTGACGAGGCTATTATCTGTTATTTTGTGAAGAATAACTTTAGCTCCTTAAGCAACATCAACAAAGTGTTTCTAACAACAATTATTAAATAATCACTTAACTATTGAAATAAAATCACGTGCTTCTATTTACTTAATTTTATTACGGCTGTTAGTAATATTACATTTTGTTTTATTACTTTAAAGGTCATTTAATTTACCTTGTTACACATACCAGCATTACTACCCCTATATGTATTACGATACTAGTGTAGACATAAGGTGCGTTCATAAAGAAGCAGTTTCTCGGTACTAATAAATCCATTTGGGCTAGTTCCGTGTGGTGGCGGACGTAAAGAATTGCACCACCTTATATCTTCTCATGGGTGTCGTAAAAGGCGACTAAGGGATTCACCAGAGGCTCAGCAGCAGCAGCAGCTCTGAGTATTTAACCAACCAACTGCGATTGCCAATCCACCTGTCAAGCGTGGCAATTATGGCATATCCCCCCAACATATGCTTGGGGGAGGCCTGTGTCCAGCAGTGGACGTCTTTCGGCTGAAATGATGATGATGAAACATTTAATTCCATTAAGTGATTATTTTTTATCAACAAATTAACATTGATTTGTCTAAAAAAAACCATTGATTATATTAGGCTATTTGGCGGCTTCCTTCGACCACCTGCGCGCGCATAGCTATACGATACTCAACCACAGGCACGGCGTGTGATATCAAAAAACGGCGCGCCATATTTCGCAAATATAATATTTGTCTAAAATGTGTTTGTTGTTTTTCCTCGCAAGTGTGTTGAAAAACGTCGTATGAAACGCGTGAGAAATGTTCATTATACTCTAGGCTGGATTGCAGCCAGAGCTGAAGGCGATGGAACATCTTAGCTCACTTGTATCCACAGACCAGTAAGCCTCTAGACGCCGATTAGCTGGACACCCCCGGTCACAACGCAAATGCTCTACCACTGCATATCATACGCCCCTCCGCCAATCGGAACGTCACTCAGTCAGCGAGCGGCACCAATCATAAGGAATCATACCACCGAACTTTTGAGCCGGCCAATCATAACGCGCCGTCCGCCCCCCTGACACCACCAACGTTTTACGACTGCGTTCGAATACAAAACTTTGTTTATGCGGAGTCTTGAAGCTTACAGGTCTGTGCTTGTATCATAATGCACTATTTCCCTTTTTTATCTTGATCTATGCTAACTGCATTTAGATCGTCAGTCCATCCGCCCAACCTTCTGCAGCTGGTCTACAAAAACATTTCCTGGTTTGCCAACTTCTTTTGCCGTATCTCGACAACCATACCGTTACCTTCAACTTCCATCACCACTGTCCATTGTAAGCCCGCCAAAGTACAACTCCTGAAAAAGTGTATTGACCTGAACCAACTAATTGCAGATAAAAGTCTCATTCTCATCAATTAGCCTTTGTTTAATAGTTTGGGTTCAGACTTGATGACTTCCTACAAGCAGATTTGAATTCAAATTTATTTATCGTCTCATCATGTTTTTAAAACGGGTAGGATTATAAAAGATGCTACGACGTTCATCAGAGCTATTACGCTGTTTTGTTTCCAAAAGGACTAAAGACAAAAGCTTGTCAAAACACATTCAGTTTTATGAGGAGTTATATTTTGCGAGGAGCAGAAAATGTTTGACCTTGTCCATAGAGTAATAAGCTCGTGGAGTGTGCAGACGCATATTAGTTTAACAAATCTTGCCACACTTAATTCTACACAATCGTTGAAAACTTTTACATGAGCATACACTCAGCTGCCAAAAAAAACTTTTGTATGCGCTGCTGAATGGATCGCACACACTTTTAATGAGTTTGAAATGACAAGTCAGTGATAGCCAAAGAAGATCCAATTTGTTACACCCGTAAATACCACGTGACTAATATGCTAAATGAGTGATCGCTATGAGTCCAGCCGATCACGCTAATTGTGTACTGTTGCGTAACAATATATTTTGTTGAAAACGATGGAAAATGCTGATCTGAGCGATGCACACGTGCCGTTAACGATACATCAAAACAGAGGCACAGTTTAAAAAAAAAAATTGTTGTCCTAAACTAGGCTTTCTCCTATATGGTGGGCGCATTTACATACACAAATTTTATAAGCACAAGTACTATGGACGTTTGGAACAACTATCTACAGGCCAAACAAGTACATCTTTCGTACGGAAATCGAACCCACAATACGTAGTGAAACTGCATATTGCTCAACCACTGCACAAAATGTAAATAATCTGTACCCTAAGCCATGGAAACATTAATTCCTTGCAAGGACCAAACTCGTGTGCCAAGCGAACAGCCGATGTACAAAACGACACATCGTGTTAGAATATTTTTTTGGTATTGCAGCGTGTAATGTAGTCGGGATTCTCTATTGTTGCAGCGATATACGCCACACTTACATGATTACTCCAATTACTATTTATTCTGTGCACTCATCTAATCTCACGTGCAAATCTCGTCCACTCAAATATAATACGAATTTTCGTGATTACCTTATCTCTATATAAAATCTGTGTGTCCTTCCGCCGAGGTTGACGTACTTGCGAAATGTACATGCACTTTTTTATACTAAATACTTTTGGCGTCTTAATAAAATGAATGTATGTACATAATAATATGAATACACAATAGCACAACAGAAGTTACTTTGTTAATTGTAATTTTTTATTGTCCACCGTACCCACGATATGTGAAAAAGATTATAAGAATTCATAAATCAGTAGCACCCCTAGCGGTTATTAGGAGCAATTAATGATACGAATTAAAGTGATGCGATACGTGTCAAACTCGCACTAGGGACCCAGATCCTTCTGCCGATCTTAAGCAGACTAAGAGCTGAGATATTGATGATGAGAGGAGTACCAGCACACAACACACAACAAGCCCATTACCACACCTCGGACACTCAATACAATATATGCTAGAACCACCTACTTACACAAGATTACGTCTGTATACGGACGCACACACACGTGTAAGTTAGGGATGCTCGCCGCTCGTAATACCGACAGGGTTCCAAGCGCTTCTCAGTAGTTCTCAGAGATGTCATGCTTGTATAGCGAAAGGCGATCGACGTCCATTGCAATCGTGCAGTCCATTTTCCGGCAAACTGCGGGCGCTTGCGGGGTACGGGCGAGGAGTCTTAAATTGGTGGGGGGCGGTGTGTGGCCGTTCTGTACGATAGTACCTACTATTAGGTCATTACTGTCACTAGATGGCCTGTGCCATTACTGTGGCACTGCTGGGAATGGGTTTCTTCTCAGTACGAGAAGACTAAGGCCATAGTCCACCACACTAGAGTAACAGCGAGAAACATTTTGGAACAAAGTTCTAGGGCTTGCGGTAGGTGTTATTCGGGAGAAAATGTAGCGTTAAATAACATAACATAACATCACGGGAAGGCAGAGGTGTAATAGTACACCCACATTTTGCCAGTTATGTTATAGTCCCATGTAATAGGGGCGAGCCTATTGCCACTGACCGGGCACAAAACCAGACTCCGGGCTGCTACTGAGAATTTCCTAATGAAAAAAACCCAATAACACTTTGCCCGACCCGGGAATCGAACCCAGGACCTCACGCTCAGCAGTCGAGTTGTAGCGTTACATCACGCTTATATTTGCGTTATACCCATAGAATACATCGAATATACGGATAGAGTTGTCAATGACCTCACCTTTAAGCGCCATCTGGTGGGTAACGTCAAAGATACAGCTAACTATTAAATAAAACATACAAAAATACAAGTTTTATTGGGGATCCCCAAAAAAACAGGGTTGGGTTGGGGTTTGGGTTGTGTGTTGTTCTGTTGTGTTAGATCTAACCTGCTGCCGAATTGCGTAACTCACTCGCGATCGCAATCATCTGGATTTCAATGTTCATTGCTACGTGTGTTTTGACAATTATTTATTTATTATTATTGGCAACTATGTACCACGCAATGTTTTTTTTTTTTTAAGTTTTGTGGCCTGGTTGCTAAGACCTTTAAGCCAAGTCTTTTTTATTGGACATTTTAACACAATATGAATAGAATATGTACACTATTTATTAAATTTTTTGGATAGTACTTTTAACATATTTGTAAAGTGGTTTAAAACAGTTCAAATCTTTTAATAAATGTTTAAGCGACGGCGGGCGGGAAGAACTATTTTCACTTAAGTTTTCTAGCACATCATTAAGATCACTTGCTAAAATTAGTCTGTCAATCAGAAATGTCTGACATCTGAAGAATATATGTTCCATGTCTCCGTCATTTTCTTCACAATATGGACAAGTACTGGTTTGAATTATGCCAAGTCTTGCAAGGTGTGATGGCATAGTGTTGTGGCCAAAACGCAGTCTATGGCATATTGCTTAAATTTCAAAATGAAAGCTAATGTCAAAGTGAATGCATTACACAATTGCCCCACTGGGCCCTATGTTATCTCAGTCTCATGCATCGATTTCATTTTTTTTTATTTCCTTAATCAACATTTATTTTTATGAGAATTCTGGTATGGCTAGTTTAATTAAAATATTCGTGACATTGACGTACTAATTTATCATGGAGTCATTGCCCTATAAAGAATAAAGGACAACATTTAAATGACGTCATTGGAATTTAGTTACAATATATTAAATAAACCGTAAAATAATGTATTGTTATTAATTAAATTACATTAAAAATACAGTTTGCTATGCAGTTTATTCAATTAATTATGTATACAGTAACTGTGTATATTTAAATACAATATCAAAAGTTCACAGTAGATATGAATCATATCGTCCTCTGTTACTTTTGCCTGATAAAAACATAATTACTAGGAAAATTAAAATACTGGTTTATTTTAATAATAGTTTTCCATGGGAAAAATACGTGCATTGGTCTACAATGTTGGCTACACATCTAGCTGTACATTCCAGTATAAGCTGACCTCGCATTGTATAGGTTTTCCTTACAACGCGAGGTCAGCCTATACTGGTTTTGTACAGCTTGATGTGTAGCCGTGTGTACGTTAATAATAACGCATCATATTTAATACAGGTAGAGGGAAAAAAACAAAACATTAACATCGTTGATTTTGGAACAAAAAAATTATAATTACCAAAAGTATTATTAATTAATTGTAAAAAAAAAAAAAAAAAAAAAAAAAAAAACATTTTATTTCAGGCAAATTCACCCATAGTTATAAGTTAGTTGTTAAGTACAGTCTCTTATTTTAAATTAATACTAACAAGAACATCAAATACGTAATTAGAATAGTATAAATAATATAATTATAATAATTCTATGATATTATTATTTATTTTATTATATTCTATTATTATTATAATTCTATGTACCTACTTTTACACCGCACATCCCCACGATCGGTTCCTATTCTTCTAGTCCATCCAAAGGTTGTCTGGAAGAGATTGCCTTGTGCGATAAGACCGCCCATTGTACTTATTTAAACTTTCTGTAAACTATTGTCTTTGTTTTCGTTTTGTGTAAGGTACAATAAAAATATAATGAAAAAAAAAAGAAAAAAAACAGTATTTTGCATTTTTTTTTCTTAGTTAATTTCATATTGTTCCGTGTGGTGCCGTACACAAAGAATAACACCACCCCATCTCTTCTCATGGGTCTCGTAAAGCCTCGTAAAGGCGACTAAGGGGTTCACCAGAGGATGGGCAGCAGCGTTCTCTGAGTATTTATTCAAACAACTGCGTTCGCCAACCCAAGCGTGGCGATTATGGAAATTCCCCCCTTTTGAGGGAGGCCTTTATCCAGCAATGGACGTCTTTCGGCTGAAATGATGATGATGAATGATGATATTTCATATTTTAAAAGTAAAATTATTTGTGTATTACTTAAATTATTTGTGTATTACTTAAATTAAGGGTATAATAATAATCCTATAATAAAACAAGTTTAACCAGATTACGTCGCATATATTATTAAGTATTATTAAAATTGGATCAGGAAAACTTTTTTTTGTTTTTTTTTTCTCATTTTTACTCAGCACCATCTAGTCTTTAGGACGAAGCAGAGCTTGTACACACGGCTACGGCTGGTTTTGTACAGCTTGATGTGTAGCCGTGTGTACTATGGGTACTAGACAATGGATATAATACTTATATATTTTATTTTATTGTAAATACATACTTTTAATACATAAGAAACACCCAGACCAACAAAAACACCTATGTTAATCACACAAATATTTGTCCTGTGGGAATTTTAATAATACTTAATAATATACCTACTCGACGAAATCCGGTTAAATTTGTTTTTAATCGACGAAAAAAAGGAGGAGGTTCTCAATTCGACGCGTATATATATTTTTTTTTCATAAGTGATTATTCACCCACTGTATTCTAACCAACAGGAACAGATTATGTTGAAACTTTGCACACAAATGTATTTCGCAACTTCTTAGTTAGCAATTAGTAGATTTTAGCCACAAAAAGTTAAAAATAAAAACTTTTTAACAAAAAATTTAACTGACGAAAAATAAACTGAAAAGCGAAAAATAAAATGAAGCTTCTTAGTCTTAATAACTATTCTTCTAACCAATGTAAATATAGTTATATACATTAGTTAGAATTTTGTGTCGGCGCCAACAAACAATCAACGAAGATCATTTAATTACTTTAAAGAAATAATAATTATAATTTAACATTTATGAAATAAAATTGTAATTGATAAATAATTTAAAATTGTAATATATAAACTAAAATCGAAATTTATAAATAAATTGTAATTGGTATATGTTATGAATGTAATTAGTGTAATAAATAATAATTGTAATTTTTGAAACGTCAGGGAAACCAATTTAAATAATATACGCGATTTAATCCGGTTAAACTTTGTTTTATTAGAATATGTAGTGATCGCGAAAACCTAAGAAGTTATTAATTAAAGTAAAGGTTTTATTAGTATGGGATAAATTTCGATTTAATAATTTTGTAGAATGTTAATAGTTTAAGAGTGTGAATGAATGCTAATAATAAGTAATTTAAAAGAAAAAAACTATAATTGTTTCCATTCTAATTTAAAAGTATTGTTAAATATTTATTTATTTATTTAACATGAATGAATTTTTTTTTTATTCCGGAATGTTTGCAGAGGCGCGTACGGACGGCTTTCATGCCGTTATACGAAAGAAGGTAGCCTCCATAATACAGCGCGTACGAGGCAGTAGCAACGGTATTCTGCAGATGATTGTATCTCGTGCGGATTGCCCCATCCAATATAAATGGATGCGTATAGTAATAGGTATTGACTAACATAGTGTATAAGATCTTACTAACACAATTTATTGTAATTTACTTATTTATTATAATTTAATTTTTGTGATTGTTTTTAATTTATAATTGTAATTTTATGTTGTGTTATATTGTATGGATACTTATCTGAATTAAATTGATTAATAATTAACATGCATTATGAAAAAAATGGTATGCCAGTACCTGGTGGAACATGTATTAGTTCAAAATAATGTTTTCTAACACCTTATTGTACCATGTTTGATGCAAATAAATACTATTCTATTCTATTATATTCTAATAAAAACAAAATAACATCAAACACAACGAGAAATTTTCAACGATAAACAATAACATTCCAAAAATGCGTCGTCCGCTCGACCACTTGCAACTTGCGCAAGCTTGTTTGTTTGGCGTCGACCCAAATTTGTTATTTACATTAGTTAGAAGAATAGTTATTAAGACTAAAAAGGTTCATTTTATTTTTCGCATTTCAGTTTCTTTTTCGTGGTTCATTTATTGTTAAAAAGTTTTTATATTATCAGTGTGTGTGCAGTGATCGCGAACACCTAAGAAATTAATAATATACCTCTTTATTGCACATCATTAAAATAGGTGATAATTAATATATTACGTAAGCGTATAATTGGCAATCTATAACATTAATAGTTATACTTATTTCCAAGAACTAACAATGTGTGAACAACAACACGCACGTTGACTTATTAAGACGTCATGTAACGTTTTTTGTCGTATCATTGCATTTGACTACGTGCAATCATATCATATCGTCATATTGTAATCGTAACCAGTTTGTATAGACAATATAATTATTAATTTCAGACGCTATTCACATAATTATATAATGATGAATTATTGAGGGATTCCCGTAGTCCGGAAAATGTTGTTTTTCAGTGCCATGGAATCGTGCCGGCTAGAAATATTTAATACACCATAATTATTATTGATCTACGAGTTTAATTACGCCTTAGCAACTTAGTAATATTGCATCTTTTGTTGTTGTTGTAACCTGTGGTTGTAACGGTTTATTGGGTTAAGATTAAACTTGGTTTGGGGTTAAATGCAATGAAAATTAAGGCGCTGATATACGAATTATAATTATTTTAAACTGAAGATCACGTCTTATCAAGTAGTGTTTACAATTTGAAAATAAATAATAAATAAATAAATAAATATTTTTAGGACATTTTTACACGGCACCATCTAGTCCCAAACTAAGCAGAGCTATGGGTACTAGACAATGTATATAATATTTATATACTTTTTTTTTGTAAATACGTACTTATAATATATAAGAAACACCCAGACCAACACAAATACTTATGTTCATCACACAAATATTTGTGTCCTGTGGGAATCGAACCCACGACCTCTTAATAATAATAATATATGTTAAACTGGAACGTTTTTTTAATGACTTTATTTGTAAATATTTTAGATTATGTTTACACAATGTAATAATTTTTTTAAAGTACTTGTAATGCGACCAAACCAATGAGAATCAAACAAAAACTATCGACCGTATTTTTATGACTCTTTCACTGAAAATGTAATAAACTATGTTTTTGTTTTTAAATCCAAAGAATAAAAAAAAAAAAAACGACAGACGGCAGTACAGGATAAACAACGTCGAATGTGTGGATTTATGAAATATTATCAAGAAAAGTAATAAAATAAAAAAATTAATAAAAAAAAACTAAACATGAACTGCTTAAATTAATCAATTGTTTACCTGTTAGTTTAAACTGGTAGTTAAAATAATGTCTACTTTAGGAATAGATATATGAAATAAAAAACCAGTCAAGTGCGAGTCGGACTCACGCAGTAAGGGTTCCGTACCACCCATCGACCTGATACCCCATAGAAACTGATTTAATTACGAGATTTCATCAAAAGACATCAACGCACCGTGAGTGAAATGTGAATTTTTAACCGACGAAAAAAAGGAGGAGGTTCTCAATTCGACGCGAATTTTTTTTTTTTTTTTTTTTTATGTATGACCACGCACAACTTTTTACAGAATGGTCCGATTTTGATGATTCTTTTTTTAATGGATAGGGTATATCTCGAAATTGGTCCCATTTAAATTTCAAAATCAAAATCCACCCCTAAGGGTAGTAAAACATGAGTCTTTGTTCACCCACTGAATTCTTACCTGTTAACTGATTCTGTTGAAACTTGACACACATAAATATAGTTCTAGACACTACGA
Source organism: Asteroscopus sphinx (assembly GCA_949699075.1). NCBI lineage: Eukaryota > Metazoa > Arthropoda > Insecta > Lepidoptera > Noctuidae > Asteroscopus > Asteroscopus sphinx. The sequence goes on from OX453006.1 coordinate 4,575,328, forward strand.
CATAATGGATACCTGGAGTTAGATTTTATACACAAAAAAATGAAAAATAAAACTTTTTAACAAAAAATTGAACCGACGAAAACAGGAACTGAAAAGCGAAAAATAACTAATTATGAGTCGGCGCCAAACAACCAATCAACGAAGATCATTAAATTACTTTAAATAAATAATAAAAACAACGTCACATCAAATACAACGTGAAATTTTCAACGATAAACAATTACTTTCCAAATATGCGTTCTCCGCTCGGCCACTTGCAACTTGCACGCACTTTGCTTGTTAAAAGTTCGTTTGGCGCCGACTCATAATTAGTTATTTTTCGCTTTTCAGTTTCTGTTTTCGTCGGTTCAATTTTTTGTTAAAAAGTTTTATTACATCTCTTTCTTACGCAGGTACCACCACATACGTCTATGTTCACCCCATTTTTAGTATTCGTTGCTAAACTACATAGTATGCACTAAAATCAAACAAAGTAAGACGCTGGTATGTATTACCGTTTTGAAGAGAGCGGGCAAAAAATGCAATGTTTTCGAAGTTTGGTTTTTTTATTTTTAGTATTTGTCGTGATAAATTAACAACATATTCTGAGAAAATCGCTACTGGCTACCTATTACCGTTCAAAAGATACAGCCCTGTGACAGACAGACGGATGGACAGACGGACAACGTAGCGAGAGTAATAGGATCCCGTTTGGTTCCCTATGGGTACGGAACCCTAAAAATTACATCTAGGTTTAGTCGTTTCTTGTATCTATTCCTAAAGCTCATAGGTTGACATTTGATCAATCTAAATATTCCACGTTTAACTTATTTGCAACTATCTACTATTTTCAATTATAATAAAACAATGTTTAACCGGATTAAATCGCGTATATTATTTAAATTGGTTTTCCTGACGTTTCGAAAGCTTTGCAGCATTTCGTGGTCGCAGGTAGACTAAGATGATAATCGTCTTTACAGATATTTCTAAAAAAATATTTTAATCTACCGTACTATATTATTAATTAAAATCGTTTCGATGCACGCAGTAATCACTCACAATATCATCATCTTTTACAGTGTTGCGTGCTGTTAATAATGATATTGTGAGTAATTATTAAAGAGAAAAATTATGATAAAATCTGGACGACCAGAGTTATCAATGTGTTGGGAAAAATACACTATCAAATAAATTTAAGGCACGCGTCAACCTATCGGTGTAGAACGCATCGGACGGATTGCATTGTATAAAAAATGCTGATGACGTCATCGGTATCCTAATATTAATATATTATATATATATACTTTACTAGTGCATCTACCCTATTCTTTGTCTCTGCATTACCCTAAGGTTGTCTGGTAGAGAACGCCTATGGCGTTAAGACCGCCTTTGTACCCTGTTGTGCATAAAGAATTAAATAAATAAATAATATTGAAAATCTGATTGCTCATAGAAAGCTCTGCTTAGTTTGGGACTAGATGGTGCTGTGTAAAAATGTCCCAAAGATATTTATTATTATTATTTATTATTAATTCGTCAATAGCAATCCGTACGCTGTGGATAGGCGGACACTACGCTATAAGGATTAATTTGCTGCGATTCGTACGATGCGTACGATGCGTACGATACCAATAGGTCGATGCGTGCCTTTTTAAGGGCATTACCGACGCAAAGTGCTGAAGTTTGAACCATTTGGTCTAGTGAATTTCCTGTCAATTATTGTTTTCATTAATAAATGCTGTTGTAAAAAAATACGAAACAAGTACAATTTTTAACGAATTAATTATGATATTAGAAGCTAGCAGTTAAAGTCTTATTTAAACAATTCTTCACGAATGTCATAAGTAGTTCGAATGAGGAACTAAATTACTTATTGGTTCGAAATTTGAAGAAATTAACGCCCACATTTGCTGGCCACTCCCTAATTCGATTTTATTTTTGCTTACTTCTTGTCCTTTGTACTATTGTCGCTTTTAAATTTCTGCGCTTTGTTAAATTATGCTCAGCGAAAAAGTTATTATTTTAAAGATTTAAATTGTGGAAAGAAAAAATCGCTCACGAGCAGGATTCGAACCTGAACGCTTCGCATGCGTAAAATGCGTTAAAATAATAAAAAAGTTATTATTTTATCTACCGTTGAAATCTTCGTACTTTTCAGATCACGTCGCAAAAATACATTCAAATTTAACCAAATTAATAACAAACCAAAAAATACCTATTACCACATGAGTGTTTCTTTATTCATGTGCCATTACTATCAACATCGGGAAATATCATTTTTTTCTCTACCTAACACTGAATAGCTTTTTTGAAACCGCAATTTCAGTAAAAAGTTCTAATAAAATGTTAAATTTATTCTGTTAATATAGATGAATGTGCATGGTTTTTATAGACTGACGTCATTACCTTTTAATATTTTAATATGACAGGTAGGTATCTTATTATTTCTTGTGATTTTTTTACCCTTGTGAGTTCAACAGTACTTGATGCTTGTTTTTATTTAGAACTTTGACCGTATCCGTACAGGTACCCAACAACTAAAATGGACTAACAGCGAAAACAACCAAAATGCTCATGGGAGACCCCCTGAGTTTTTTGGTTGTTTTCGCTCGCGTTTGGCGAACGACAAACGAAGTATGACATTTCGTTCTAACTGAACCTTTTTTTTTGTTTTCGGGTGGAAATCCCAATGGATACCCTCAGTCTGGGGACGGCGGAGGGGTATGTCGGACTCTTACCGACTAAAACCACACGTTGACCATTCTCGGCGCACAAAATAGAGGAGCTCCGGGAACTCCATTGGACCGCGCTGGTGCCCCTTTAGTGCTATGCCTTTGGCACGTCCCGGGAAAACTATATTGTTTCCCACACAGTAGCATGCGACCACCACGTACTGTTGTCCTCCCCAGTGTCGCTTAATAGACGCCTCGAGTCGACACTGGGAAACGGTGAAAACAGCGGTGAACGGTGGAGCCAGCTAGGAAGTTGTTGAAAACAATCTATTTTCAGATTAAAATATTAATATTGATTATTATTATTGATTATTTGAATATTTTATTATTTTTATTGATTATTTGAATATTTTATTATTTTTATTTTATTATTTTTAACGCATTTACGCATGCGCAAGCGAAATCTAAAGAAATAAACAGTGGCAAAAAAAAATGTTTTAACATCCCCAATTTAAATCTTTAGAAAATAAAGCTTAGTGGCTAAAGCACTGGCGTACTATTACGAGTCGCATGTTCGAGTCGTGCTCGTGAGCGATTTTTTTTTCATTCCGTATTTATTTTTTTCATTTTTTTTTTATATCTTTAAATCTGAAAATAGTGTATCTTATGTATCATAAGTATGTATTTACAAAAAAAAAGTACATAAGTATTATATCCATTGTCTAGTACCCATAGTACAAGCTCTGCTTAGTTTGGGACTAGATGGTGCTGTGTAAAAATGTCCCAAAAAGTATTTATTTATTTATTTGGTGGTCTTCAAGGCTCGAGTGAATAAAAGTTTAAAAAATAAAATAAAAAAGATTTTGATTTAATTTTGCGTGAAAAGTCCCGTAAATATAATTCAATTCGAGTGAATAGGTTTCTGAGCAAGCAGACACCGTTATCGACCGCGCCATTTCTTGACATCAGGTGAGTTGACGGTCAAACGGAAGCCCAAAAAGATAAAATAAAAACCTAAACCTACCAACCTAATTCTCTGTAGCAGCCCGGAGTATGGATTTGGCTCGCCCCCTATTACATGACTATAACATAACTGGCGAAATGTGGGTGTACTATACACCTCTGCCTACCCCTTCAGGGAAATACAGGCATGATGTTATGTTATGTTGTTAAACCTACCCAATTATAGGTGTATTAATTCTAAAATTATCTGCAGTAAACAACTGCTCGGTAACTGTCGATAACAATATTTTCAAAAATTGATAAATACTGTTGTTTTCCGTTATTTTTTTCTTATATTAAAAAACCAAGTACCTACACTGCAAACTTATTTATAAAATCAAAACATTTTAGATTCATCGACCTTACAAATGAATTTACGTGTTGCGAAGACAACAACAACAGATGTATACGACACGTGATGATGACCAAACATCAGCGGGAATCATGATCATTAAAAATAAAACGAGATGCGACCTTTCAAATGAATTTATGTGTTGTGAAGACAACAACAACAGCAGATGTATTCGACACGTGATGATGTTCCGTGTTGTGCCGGACGTAAAGAATTGCATTTCCCTGTATCTTCTCATGAGTGTCGTAAAAGGTGACTAAGGTGACCAGAGGATGGGCAGCAGCGTTCTCTGAGTATTTAACCAACAACTGCGATCGCCAACCAAGCGTGGCGATTATGGCATATCCCCCCAAACTGCTTGGAGAGGCCTATTTCCAGCAGTGGACGTCTTTCGGCTGTAATGATGATGATGATGATGATGATGATAGTGGTGGTGACCAAATATCAGCGGAAATCATGAAATTTCACAACTACATGCAAGAATCTATTCTGATTTTTGACACCTATTTTTAACCGACTTCAAAAAAAGGAGGAGGTTCTCAATTATGTATTCTAAGTATGTATTTACAAAAAAAAAAGTATCTTAGTATTATATCCATTGTCTAGTACCCATAGTACAAGCTCTGCTTAGTTTGGGACTAGGTGACGTGTAAAGTCCCAAAAATATTTATTTATTTATTTAATTCGATTGATATTTTTTATGTCATTTACCTCAGAATTCCGTCATTAATCAACCGATTTGGAAAATTATTATTTTTATTTGAAAGGATTATACGAAGACTTCCCTTCTTCATCTCCGAAGATCTTCATCAGATCTTCACCAAATGATATTTTCTGAATGCAAATGCTTGATTTGTTGATGAAAATACCAAAATCGCTAAATATACCCATGCCTATAATATTTGAGGAGTTCCCTCAATTCCACACAAATTATTTTATTCTTTTTGAAGTCGGTTTTTACTTTTCATAAAAAGTGTATGTTCTTTGTAAATATATTTTTTTAAGTTTTTTTTTATTTCATTTATATTTTTCTTTACTTACATGTATAATTTTGTTGTTCCAGTACCCCTTTTATATTTTTCTTTACTTACATGTATAATTTTGTTGTTCCAGTACCCCTTCCCCTGTAACCTACGATGTTGTTCAGCATACTGGTGTACATGCTGTACTACGCGACCTACACGATTCTGCTGGCCATCGCCGGACTCTGGTGCTTTGAGGAGTGCGCGTTGACGGAAGACGAGGAGTACGAGTTCTACCACCAGCATAGAGCGCTACCCTATTGATTTGTACTTGTGAGTAGACATCTACAAAGTGGAGATGACAATAAAACCACGTACAGGGTATCACGTTCTCCGACTGTACACAAAAAATCAATCAAATCCAATTAATAGTTAAGCCACAGCAAATTATTTAAATTTTATTAATTTTGAATGTAGACCATTTTTCTGGCAAAGATCGTTAGGTCAAAGACTTGTGCGAATCCATATGATTTAAAACTCGCTTTTTGAATTATTACAGATTACAAGGGTCCGATCGTTAAAATCCAATTTGCATCGGTTCCAATTGCCCCCGTTCTTTTTGCTCCCGATTTGAATACTAAAAAAAATATTTAAAAAAAATGTCAGTTTTGAGTTAATTTGGCCTAAGTACTGTTGACAACAAAATTATATCCGAATTTAATAATTTATTTATAGGTGTAGGTATGTAAATTATTCAGTTATAATTTTATTTGGTAATTAACAAATATCGGTAAAATATTAAAGAGTACGTAAATTGAAATGCTATTAATCATTAAACCTTAGAAGTTTTTTTTTGTTTATAAGAATTGAGGACTGTGGAGTTAAAAGTTTCGATGCAAATATTCCAGCGTACACAACGGACCCGATTACAATGGTGTTACTTATTGTTTCGATATTTTATTATTTATTTTGTTCAAAAATTTCATCTTTTTAATTTTTGATAAACAATTTATTTATGTGTTATAATGCTTTTATAGACTAGTAATAACCGTGTTTTCATTTATTGTCGTATTGTCATATCCACGTTGTATAGTTATAGCTGCGAACTTCTTTTGTATGTGAAAAAAATGTTCTGTAAGCACCAGCAGCACACATACACAAACTATTGCAAAGTAAGTAAGCTAGTTACGATAAGTTACTTTCGCGTCATAATTGGTACACTTTCTGTCACCATTTGTGGTCACGCTTGGCGCCTTGCTTGACGCGAACTAATAGCAAAACGTCCCAGTTAGGACGTTTTCGAGGCATCAGAATGGGCGCGCTTGTATCTAACATATCTGTACAATATAATTAAATAGGATAATTTTATCTCAAAAACCAAAAAATATTCCACGCGAGCAGAGCCACGAAAAGAGCGAATAAACTATCATAAAGTAGATTTATTTGATCGTATTAAATATACGATACAATAACAAGGATTCAAGCTAAAATAAAATATTAGCATAAATTCCGACTTTTGGAAATTAAACGATTTTTTTTAATAACAACTTCGGACGAATTGCACGTGATTGGAAACTGACTTTATAATGCAACGTGTATCAGAAATGCGTGGTCATATTTAAAGAGCTTATTCAGGGGATGCTTTCGAACAACTTTTACTATGGGACCAACCCTGAAATCACGAAAACAAATCAGCTGATCCTTACATTTTGTCGAGCGACATCGTTGATTTAGTAGGGTAGGTATAGGGTTTAGGGGTAGTGCAGCTGATATTTTTTTCGCGATTTCAGGGTTGGTCCCATAGTAAAAGTTGTTCTATGCTATACCCTGAATGAGCTCTTAAAATATGACCACGCATTTCTGATACACGTTGTACGTATGTCTAGACTTATAAAATCATAATTTATGTTTGATCTATAATTTCTCTAATCACATACGAGATTTAATTGGTAATCTGTACCAGGGTCTTCCCACAGTCATTTAATTAGGAATTATTTGATGTTATAATTACTGACATACAATATTATATGCCAAGATTGTTTACTAAATAAGACAAGTAAGAAAAACAGAGTTTACCTACACTCTGTATCTTGTTCTACACCTACATACTTAAACTGCATAAAAAATCGACAACTAAATTTAAAATGATCTTGAGTTTGAAAAAACGAACAAAAATGTTTTAAACAGTTCAATGTATTCAAAATCTCTTCATGATGTTCTTGAACTAAGGATCTTTGTCCACAAAATAAAGGTTAAAGTCTAATGATATCGGGATTTTAGTACTTATTAGTTCCATGAGTCAGTTCTAATCAACAATCCTCAACTGTATAATAGACTAAATAAATCGTTGATCTTCTATTCCTTATCTAGAAACTCTCTAAAAACAACTGTGACAAATGGTTTATTCCACTTTGTTCACCTAGGTGAAATCACCTGGGTGAACAAAGTGGAATTTATGGTGTCTTTATTTCACCTCGGAATCATTTCACCTAGGTGAAATGATTCGACATTATTGGTGTCATTTGTTCACCTTGGAACTAAATCACCCAGGTGAACAGGGGCAACTATTTTTATTATTCTTGTGGACTTTAATCACCCACATAAAATATGCTAAAACAACTATCAAATCAAAGCGAACTTAAAATATCACTCGAATTTTGGTTTGTAAGGAGTGAATTCACCACGAGGGGGTCCGGATATAACCAATTCGCCAAACATTGTTTCAATAAATTGATACGTGGGACACTCAGAAAGTTTTGCGAAACTAAAAAAAATTGTTCTATACGTACATATATTTTTATCAAATCTTTTCAAAGTACTTTCCACCAGCCTCTATACAAAGATTCATGCGCCTAAACCAGTTTTCAAAACACTTTTTCCAGTCCGCCGCAGACACCTCGTTTACAGCCTGCTCGAACGCAGCCAGCGCATCTTCCGGCGACGAAAATTGTATCCCTTTGAGCTGATTTTTTATTTTTGGGAATAAAAAGAAGTCACACGGTGCTAGATCAGGGCTGTAAGGAGGGTGACCCAAGAGTTTGACTGGCGTGCTGTCCAGGAAGTCCCTCGTTTTGAGTGCGGTGTGCGCAGGTGCATTGTCGTGGTGGAGCAGTAGCCCGCGGAGCCCTGTGTTTGGTCGCTTGTTGCTTATAACAGAGAAAACTTCTGGCAAACATTTGGTAGTATACCATTCGGCATTAATGCTTCTTTGATCCCGTAAGGGAATTGATACCAAGTGGCCAGTCAAATTAAAAAAGCTAGCGATCAAAATCTTACCCCCGCTTCTAGATCGCTTCACTTTGGTAGGCGTTGGCTCATTTTGAAACACCCAAACAGTCGACTGGCGCTTGGTTTCTGGGTCGTATTGATAAATCCAGGACTCATCACCTGTAACGATGTCGTAAACACGCCGAGACGAGCCTGCTTCAAATTTGTTAAGCATATCACGGCACTATTCCACCCGGGCCTGTTTCTGAGCATCGGTGAGGTTGTGCGGCACCCAGCGTGATACTATCCTCCTCACGCGAAGATGGCTGTGTAGAATCTCGTGAACGCTTCCCGATCCAATCTTCAATATGTGTTGAATCTCCTGATATGTAATTCGCCTATTGTCTTGGATTAAATTTTTCACTGCTAGCACGTTTTCTTCGGTAACAGCCGTCAAAGGGCGACCGCTTCTTTCGTCATCCCCCAAAGTTGGTCGACCGCGCTTGAATTCGTTATACCAACGATACACGGTTGCCTTGGAAGGGCCTTCATCCATGAATGCCATTTGAAGTCTATCGTACGATTCATCCGGTTTCAGGCGACACTTGAAATCGTATAAAATCATAGCTCTAAAATGTTCCCGGCGCAGATCCATATTTCAGTGAGACACAATACTTTGAATTAACTCGCAAAAAATGTGGAGGGAAATTTTGAAATTGGAACTTACTTATTTTTACTTATAAATAATCATATTTTCGAAAAACATTATAACTGGCCAGTCTCCCATATATAAAAACTTTTTTTCGCAATACTTTCTGAGGGGCCTGGTACTTTGATTAAATGATATTCTATGAAATGTGAGTTCGGTGTAGCTTTATTTTATGAACCGAGACAAAATCGAGTCGTTTTTTCGATGAAACGTTTTTCGATTAAAAAAAAGTGATGACTTGAAAATTATCCAATAGGATAATTTACTTTTTTTTTTTTTTTTTTATTGAACTAAGTTTCCGGGACTTGTCGCGCACAATTAAATCAAAATATAACAAACATTTTGACTAACCTCGACGTTTCGGTCAAGTTGCATTGGCCGTGGTCACGAGCAGACCACAGCCAATCAGTCTGCTCGTGACCACGGCCAATGCAACTTGACCGAAACGTCGAGGTTAGTCAAAATGTTTGTTATATTTTGATTTAATTGTGCGCGATAAGTCCCGGAACCTTAGTTCAATATGAGTGAAATTCGCGAAAGTTTAAAACTTCTATTTTTACAATATTTTTGGAATTGTTTTCTGTCAAATGAAATTCGATATAAAAATTTGTAGTAAAATGATAGCTAACCGTCTAATTTACATTAAATTTAATTAAATAATAAATTGGCTTTGATCTGAATGTTGTTTTGCCATGTTTTATGTGGGTGATTAAAGTCCACAAGAATAATAAAAATAGTTGCCCCTGTTCACCTGGGTGATTTAGTTCCAAGGTGAACAAATGACACCAATTATGTCGAATCACTTCACCTAGGAGATATCACCTAGGTGAAATGATTCCGAGGTGAAATAAAGACAATTTGTTCACCCAGGTGAAGAAAGTGGATTAAACCTGACAAATTGGCTACTTCAACAAAACTACATCACTACAGAGCAACTCCCTCTTTCTGGAGATAGCCCTCAAAACACATACAAACACATGCACTACACATAATACATACACAATCACCTACACTTCCATAACGAACCAACCAACACCAACACTCAAACACACTGTTAGTGTGTTTGAGTGTTGGTGTTGGTTGGTTCATCAGCCCAAACTAACTTGTCTTATGGCTTTTGGCTTCATTTTACAAGCTTTTATTTAACTTGCAATGTATGTATGTATGTAATTTTTTAGGGTGGAATCTTGCAACTCAATTTTGCAGCAGATATATTCAACCGATTGAGCTGAAATTTTGTATACACGTTTATTTTGGTTGACAATGCATGGTTAGCTGTGTGACGTTATTCTAAATCCAACATGGCGGACTAGTTATTTTTAATACACTCCTATAATATGGGTATCAAATGAAAGGACTTGCTGAACATACGAATGCGAGTTAAAAAACCTGTCCAGCTATAACTAAAAAATAAAAAATAAATTAATAGTAAAAAAACTTTATTAAAAACAAGCTTTCATTTTTTATTTTATCATTTTTATTAAATAAAAATAAAAATGCGCTAAAAAGAATAAAATAAACTTTTCTTTTAAAACTTTGACGATCAACTTATAACGTCATTACACAATTTATATGATATAAAAGCTTGTCGCGAGATTTACCTGTGTAGATAAACAAGTAAATTGAATAACTTGATCTGATCTTGATAACTTAGCAAGGGTGCTAGTTGCGACACATTTTCATTATGTCTACCTCTGTTTAGGTTAAGTCGTGTGAATTTCAATGATTTTTTTTATGTTTTAAATTGTGCAATGCCAATAAATCATTTATTTATTTATTTAATTTGAATTAAATAAACTCTTTATCTCGTCTGGGCAACATGTACCAAATATGCATTGACGCAACCTAAAGTCGGATCTCCTGCGACCATATTTTGTTATTTCTAACATCTAACACGTTTTTCTAACAAAATAATAATAAAGATTTAAATTGTGAAAAGAAAAAACCGCTCACGAGCAGGATTCAAACCTGCGACTCCTGGCTCAGTACGCCAGTGCTTTAGCCACTAAGCTACCGTGAACACTACTCGTGGTATCGAAATTATCCTTCACTATGGTACGTCTTTGGGTGACGTCAGCGATATCTTATTACTGGCGTACTGAGCCAGGAGTCGCAGGTTCGAATCCTGCTCGTGAGCGGTTTTTTCTTTTCACAATTTAAATCTTTAGATTTCGCTTCGCATGCGTAAATGCTTTAAAAATAATAAAATAAAATAATAATAAAAGGGGCGTGGCCGAACAGCTAGTTCGGCCACATTTGTGTGGTCTGAACAAAATATTTAGGCTGCTACAAGCCAATTGGCGCCCCATCAGTATAAAAAATATTAGTAGCTGAATAAATAATTTATCGAAAATTCGTTTTTAACAATTGAAGTACAGGTAATGTAAGTTTAATCAGAAACGATAACTCTGTAAATTGAAGTTCGCTGTAGTTGTAGATAGAAAAAATGCTAAAAGTGGCCGTTTTTAGGGTTCCGTACCCGAAGGGTGCCAAACGGGACCCTATTACTCTCGCTACGCTGTCCGTCCGTCCTTCCGTCTGTCACAGGGCTGTATCTTTTGAACGGTAATAGATAACCGGTTGAAATTTTCTCATAAAATGTGTTGCTATTAGTAGTATCACGACAAATACAAAAAACAAAAAAAAAGTCTAAAACCAAAGGGGGTCCCCATACAAGAAACCTCGAAAAACATGCATTTTTTTCATAGTTTTTGTTCCTGCTCTATCTTCAAAACGGTAATACATACCAGCGTCAAACTTGGTCTGATTATAGTGCATACTATGTAGTTTAGCAGCAAATACTAAAAACAGGGCAAAAATAGACATATGTGGTGGTACCTACGTAAGAAAGAGATGCAAAAATTCACATTTCGCGTACGCTCGTTAATGTCTTTTGATAAACTCTCGTAAATTAAATCGGTTTCTATGGGGTATCAGGTCAATTGTTGGTACGGAAACCTTACTGCGTGAGTCTAACTCACACTTCGCCAGTTTTTTTCGCGTTAATTTCACTGCGGATTCAGAAGTGAGCTCGACAATGAGTTCTTACAGAATACTGACTACTGACCTTTAATAGTCTGTCTAGTTCCTGAAGAGCGACTTTGGTTCAATTTTTCTATAGGGAAATTAAAGTATCAGAATAAACTCAATTAGAGACAAAATGTCGACTAGTTGACTTAATTAAAAAAAGAAGATCCGATGCTACATCTGTGGTCTAGTGGTTCGAGACTTGAACTGCTGATCACGTGGTCGTGGGTTTGATTCCCACAGGGCACAAATATGTGACGAACGTAATTGTTTGTGTTGGTCTTGGAGTTTCTTATGTATTATAAGTATGTATTTACAAAAAAGTATGTAAGTATTATATCCATTGTCTAGTACACATAGTACAAGCTCTGCTTAGTTTGGGACTAGATAGTGCTCTGTCAAAATATCCTAAAAATATTTATTATATTTATTTATATATTAACTGCAGACTTGATTATGTTGAATACCGAATTTCCAGACAACACTACAATTCCATTATGTCTGGCCCATTTGGACCCATCCGGCCTTGAGTGGTATTTTTACAACTCCTTTAATTGATAAAGGATTAATTTCTCCTTATATGGCGAACATAGCCAAGAACTACTTTGGAGATTAAACACCAAGAAAACAGTAATTATTATAAAAAAAACCACATAATATAATAATTAATTATAAAACATAAAAAACAAGCAAGTGTTTACTTTATATGAGCAAAAAGTATCAAAACGATGATTTTAATTCAGCAATCAGCAACAATGATTAAGCAAATGTATTGAGTATTGCATTTATATATTTTCCGGGTGCAAAGAATGTCTAAATTACTAAGTGCGTGCTTAATTCAGTGATTGTGTAATGGACATTTGATAAGTCGTTTAAAAATCTATCCACATTAGGATGGGACGGGCACGAGACGGTCGCAACGATTTCAATTTAAAAGATGTTTAAAAATCTATCCACATTAGGATGGGACGGGCACGAGCGGGCGCAATGATTTCAATTATAAAGACGTTTTAATAACTATCCACATTAGGATGGGACGGGTATGGGCGGACGCAACGATTTCAATTTAAAAGATTTTTAAAAATCTGTTTACATTAGGACGGGACGGGTGCAACAACTTAATTTTAAAATAATCCTTACATTTATTAGATTAGAGACTATTAATATGAAAGCACATTGGCGTAGGGTGACCAACGCTCGTGTCCGTTCATTCGAATCGCTCAGCTAGGTGTAAATCGTATATTAGTCGTCAATAAACAAATTATGTGACACTGGAACACGTTACTGTAATATGAAGAAACACATTATAAAACATAATTATAATAATCTTCATACCAAATGCGTCATAGTCATAATTATACGTTTCTTCCAGGGTAATGACGTAGATAAACTACTTCACAACGAATTAGTGTAGGAAAGATTCCCGAGCGGCGTTTTCATGAAGCGATTTTAGTTGATCAACTGAAATTCGTTTACGAATTGAATGACAAATCGTATCATGAGAACACAAGAAAGACAAAAAGTTGCATCCATGACATTCAATTCGTAAACCGTTTTTTTTTTTTACGCATTTACGCATGCGAAGCGAAATCTTACGATTTAAATTGTGGACAGGAAAAATCGCTCACGAGCAGGATTCGAACCTGCGACTCCTGGCTCAGTACGCCAGTGCTTTAGCCACTAAGCTGATGTCACTCAAAGACGTGCCAAGTGGATGAGAATTTCGATACCACGAGCAGTGTTCACGGTAGCTTGTCGCAGGTTCGAATCCTGCTCGTGAGTGATTTTTCCTTTCCACAATTTAAATCGTACAAATTAAGTTTATCTACTAAAATCGCCCCGTGAGTACACCGCTCGCTCCATGGAAATGCCGCATTAGATTTTTTCTCGCTGATATTGAAGAACTTCTTGATCTGGAGCATTTGAAATAAATATACTGTGTCCACATAATCAGAAAACTGAATTTAGTCTCATCATTCAAAGCTCTTATCAACCCACTACACAGGCATAGTCTCCACAATTTTATGCCATTCTTTTTCATATTCCAAGTCTACCCGATTTTACACTGGGCACCAAAATTTCGCCTTTACAAAAAATCATAACACACACTTACTGACCAAAAGCTTCATAAACTATATTAATTTTTCTGTGAAAAATTCGTCATTAGGGAAGGTTTTGAAGAATTTTTAATTGAATGATTGATACTATATTTTAAGTAATAAATAATAAGATTTATCTTTATGAAATCAATAACAACTCGGGGGTTTATACCCCATAGGTTAACGTTACCAATTCATGCCCTCTAATAAAAACTGACGGTCGGAATAAAATAAAAAAACACTTTTTACTAACTTAAGTCACAATATAAGTAATTTTACTATAAAGATAATTTTCGCATCAGGTTATACGTTAGTGAACGACAAAAACGTATGACGAGTGCATTAACGAAAAAGTAGACCAATGAATGCGGTAGAAATACCATTTTTGTTTTAGTTTTGATGGAAAAATGCGTTAGAACGTTTATAGTTGCCCTGTGATGTTTGTATATATGCTATGAATCTATGATTTTTTGACAATAAAAACCCGATTTTTGGTAATAAATAAATTGTAATTTAAAATACAATAAACTCTTTCGTTTAAGCTTTAAATAGCATTGAAGAAGCTACGACGAAAATAGGCCCTTACAAAGGAAATATTTCTCACATACAGACTTAATAAGAGCAGAAACGGACTTATGTAGCTATGTGTAAGAAAAAATCGATGCGTAAAATACGACCGACCACCGCGTGTTATTTCACAAGAACGACAACGTAATATATTATGTCCCGCATTAAAACTCAATAATTAGAATACGATTGAACTAGAAACACATTTCAACAAACGAAATTCTTCAACAAGGATGCACATTTCCACCTTGGAACTAATTACGGATTAGAAAACATAAATTTTCTAGAACCCTGAAGGTTACCCCCTCTTAAAGATTAACTGCAGCCATGCCGCCTCTAAGCATTCAGTGCTCTATGTGAAGCAGTAATAGGTCGTCGTCAAACAGAACCGGGCATCTATTAGTATATATTGAAAAATACAGCGTTGTATAATCTTCAGTCAGTATCAAGCCTTTTATAAGAGACTTCAGAATGTTTCATTCATTATAGTGATATCAAGTGATGTGCTCTTCTGGTTTGTGTTTGATTAAATTGGCAAGAGATAAGTGTGTGCGATTATGAGTTTGAGGTAATATTGGTATGTATATAATTATTTTAATGAACCCTGCTTTTTTTAAATCCAGAAAACAATAGAATTAAAAAAAAAACTATATTTTTTAAGGATTTTGTTAATTTAAAAGAAAAATATTCGTGTTGAATCTTATAATTAAAATAAATTCAATTATTTTGATTTTTAAATATTTTTTAAACAGATTTTTATAAATTATATCTACTCAACTAAAATGTTTTAATAATATGAATGAACTTAACACGCTCAGAATAATAAATAAAAATTACAAAACTGAAACAACACATGAAATAAAACAATTTAGACTGAAAAAAGTGTACCCACAGTAACAACCAGAGGCCTTCAAACATACAATATGATATTTATTATTAAATAATATTTCTGTAAACATTCGTGATCTCGTCACATTATCAAAGAAAAACAAACTTAGTTTTGCGATCTGCTAAATGCAAAACACGTTTTCGGTAATACATTTTGTTTGCATGAAAAATACATCAACGATCACGGCAGCTATGAAGAAATAATTTTGTCGAATCTTTTCAAAATATCACGAAAATAAAACTGTAACTTTGAGCACATAATAATATATCAGTAGCTAAATAATTATACAAATATATGACGATAGATTAGTGTCTTAATGTTAATAGAATATTATGATACACATATGGCCATAGCGTATTATTAGAAGCTCTCTCTCATCTCTTTTTCTCTCGTTACGTGTGTCGTAGACGAAACGAGATAGCACACCGAATCGGTTGACAGCTACTTATCGAAGATGTTCTGAATTGGGGAGCTGGTCAGACTAGAAGCTGACCCCAACATAGTAATTGCACAGTGTAATTATCTGTTTCATACAGTGGTTCAACGCGTTGGACGACTGCTTGGAGTGGCTAGACTGTGGTAATTGTTTATGGCTGTAGTTTTTATTTATTAAATATTATTATTGTTATTTAACAGACAATAATATACTAAAGCAGTGATAGCCTAGTGGTTAAATGCTTGCCTTCCATGCAGGAGGGTGTGAGTTCGATCCCGGCCCGCACCTCTGACTTTTCGAATTCATGTGCGGATTTATATTCGATTATCACTTGCTTTAACGGTGAAGGAAAACATCGTGAGGAAACCTGCACACCTGAGAGTGCTCTATAGATACAGTTCTCAATGGTGTGTGTAGTCCGCCAACCCGCACTAGGCCAGCGTGGTGGACTAAGGCCTTAGCCTTCTCGTACTGAGAAGAGGCCCGTGCCCAGCAGTGGGACAGTAATGGGCTGGTTATGTATGTTATGTAATATACTAAAATTATTTTGGACTAAAAAATTATTCACGAAAGTGTTATTTATATCACTTTTTTGCGTCACATGCTTTTTTTATGACACCAATGGAACAAAATATGATAGATGACTACCAACAACGCCAATAATGTTATTTTCAAGTACCAGGGTGTTATTAAAATACCTTGTAGAGGCCATACCTAGTATCACGAATTACTTGTCTTATAAACGTAAGGATACAACAATTATACAGGTGTATAATTTTTGTTATTTTAACTAGTGAACCGCCTCGGCAACGCCAGGGTGCATTTTTTTTTCCAAAAAAGTTTCTTTCTAAATTGCAACATTGCAGGTCCATTTTTTTCCCAAATTTTTCATTTCAACATGGAAACATAGCGAGCGCATTTTTTTTCCAAAAAAAATCTTTCAACATCGCAACATTACAGATACATTTTTTCCAAAACTTTTCTTTCAACATTGCAACAATGCCGGTGATTTTTTTTTTTCAAACATTTTCTTTCAATATTGCAGAAGCATTTATTTTTCAAAACTTTATTTCAACATGGCATCATTGCAGGTGTATTTTATTACCTTTTCCTGACAATTACGAATACAACAAAAAAAACAGCCAAATCTGTTGAGCCGTTCTCAAGTGATGCTCCGTCATAAATGTGGCGGCAATAGATTTTTATTTATATAGAAAATATATAGTCTTCCAATGTGCCATAAACGGAAACTAATGTATATGTGCATTCTCCTTACCCTCACATACGGCTCCCAAACCTGGTCTTTGACAGTTCAGCAAAAGTCCGCGCTCGAGGTTAGCGAGCGAACAATGGAGCGCAGTATTCTGGGAGACAGACTTACAGACCAAATACGAAACACGACACTGCGTTCCAGAAACCACGTGCGTACAAATAGCGGGCATCACCCAAAAAGTTGCCAAACTTAAGTGGGACTGCGCGGCACACGTTTTTCGCATGTCTGATGAATTATGGGCTAAAATTTGTACCAATTGGGTCCCAAAAAACGCTAAGCGGCGTCGTGGCAGACCTAGACGAAGATGGCGAGACAAGCTTGACGCCTATAGCAAGGATTGGACCACACTGGCTCATAACCGAGATGAATAAAAAAAAAAGACGTGTGGCACTCGGAGACTGCCGCGGTAAAGCTATTGCATAGCATTTTTTATGTAAATACAAAGAGGAGGTGCCCTAACGCCGAAACTCTAAGCAGGCATGAGTCACCAGATTGCGGGGCGAAGAGGGGGATTACGCATGCGCAGTAACGCCGATACAACCAATGCCACCTAGAGGCGATTTGCAGAACTAAAGAGACAAGCGTGATATTTCAAAAAGTCATTAAAAGTTCTGCTATTCATCGATAGATGGCAAAACTAAAAAGTATCACCGCTGTGCCGGTCGGAGTGGGGGGTGTTAGGTTATTTTCGTTAAGGAATTTCTGGATTCGGTGTCCACGCTCAAGGCCCGCAATAGAAGCTATGCAATAGCTTAAAAAGGAAAGGGAGGCCTTTGCCATGCAGTGGGACAATATAGGCTAAAAATTATAATAATATGTAGCATTGGTTAGTATGCATACAATAATTTGATATTCCAGTGATAGTTATACTATTTTGACGGTCAGTAAATTGGACAACGAAGGCCATTGCGTAAATAAAAATTACTTATCGCTCACAATAAAAAAAAACAGTTGATAGTTTCTTAGTTCTTAATTTGAAATACGAAATTATAGAGCATGACTGGATTAAAGAGAGACATTTCAACAATATGGTAGAACATGCGTACACATAATAATAATAAAATGAAGAAAAAAATATTCCACGATAAATCACGCGAACAGGAGTTAAAATGCTCGCGCAACCTCTGGCCGCTTGTGCACTACATTGAATTTTAAAGTTCGTAACATAACATAACATAACATCATGCCTGTATTTCCCCGAAGGGGTAGGTAGAGGTATATAGCTATAGTACACCCACATTTCGCCAGTTATGTTTTAAAGTCCGTAGGTCTGTAATTTCAGTCCATTCATTTGTCAGTAATATTACGGATGCTGCAATATGGCGAAAGTGAAACTATGGACAGTAAAATTACGGAAAGTGCACAAAGGCACACGTAAATTACTGGCCTGCTACATCGGAACTGAAAAAATCGGACCTATGAATCGTAAAATTCAATGTAGTTCACAAGCGGCCTCTGACTGTCTCGAGGTCTGCTGGCTAGTACAAAAAGCAGAGAGGGTTAAAATAGTGACCGACGGACACTACCATGCTAGGTGCATCACCTCGGGGTGCTGGCCAGAAAACCTCCACGTGTGCCTGACGGCTGCTTGTCCTTCTGGACACGTCTGGAGGGATCGGCAGTTGTTTGGCCGGTGCATCCTGGGCACGGGCAATAAAATCCTGTCGAGGGATTAACCTTCGGGGGATTTTATTGCCTGTGGCGAATATTCTGGTGCGGGAGGGGCCCGTTCTGGGCCAGTGGGGAGTTGCTCCACGTGTCCCTCTAATATCAGCAGAGGGCAAAGTGGAGGAGCAGGGGCGGGCCCGGTGTGCACTCACCCTGCCACTGGGCAGGCAGCGGGGGGACTGTCTTTCCCTGCCCCCGTCGATCTCGTAACCCCAGGAGTGCCCGCTGTGTAGTGTTCTCGTACCTCTTGGGACCGAGGGTCATGGCTTCACCGCCCGGACCGCGAGGAAGAAAACCTCTATAAAAAATTACGGGAGGTAGGGCCTGCGAGCAGCAGACTCGGGGTAGTCTGCTGCCCGACCAGCAGCTGGCGTAGCTGGCACAGCTGGCGTAGTTGGCGCAGCTGGTAAAGGCCCATGAGGTGAGGTGGCGTGCAGTGTTCCGTGTGCGCCGCCTACGTTAGGCCGCACGGGGAGAAGGGGATCGCCTGCTTGTGGCGGGCCAGGACCTGTCGGGGGTGGTTGTGTCAATACTAACGGGTTCCCACGCCCCCGGCTAAGGTAGTTGAAGGAACACCGTGGTGGTTTTAGTCGGTAAGAGTCCGACACTGGCTCCGCCTACCCCGGGCGGAGTGCGTCCATGAGGATTTCCCCAGGGCAAAAAAAATAAAAAAGATGAAAAAAAGGTGCATCACCTCCCCGCATGAATAGAATAGAATAGTATTTATTTGCATCAAACATGGTACAATAAGGTGTTAGAAAACATTTTTTGAACTAATACACTCTTAAACTATTAACATTCAACAACATTATTAAATCGAAATGTATCCCACAATAATAAAACCTTGAACTTTTCCTTCTACAATTATTATTTATTAAAATATTTACATTCATAACATATACCCATTACAATTGTAATTTATAATTTGTATTTTTAATTCATGCAACTTCAATAAGAACTGTTATATTTATTTATTTATAGTTAATTAACACGGTACAAAGCCAATAGCATAGTTATCCATTGAGTCTGTATCATGCTTCAAACTATTTCTTATAATAATTTAAACAAACATAATATTAATAACATTTCCTCATGAACCTACACACTTCCAATGTTCTGACCTTAAGGCCATAATTTACATAAACGCAAAGTCAAATTAATTTATTAGGCCCCCTAAGGGCTGATATCAACGATCAATTATTGCTATAACCTTACATATGGCATTATTTTAATGATGTATGGTTAATTTTCCATGAGAATAATGACAACTATTTCGAAATATTGAGAAACAAACACTTGGACAAATAAAAAAGGCGGACGGAATCTCGCTAAACAAAAAGTGACCATAGTAAGACGGCTCGCTTAAAAGTACGGGCTGGCACGCACACATTCACGCCCATAGTAGGACAAAAAGATTTGATTTCTCTCCGGTCGTTTCGAATTGCCGTCCCATCGGATTATGAGAGTGAGGGAATAGAGAGTGCACCTGTATTTGCGCACACACTTTGCACTATAATATGTCCCGCGCAGATGGCTAGTCTCCATTGAGATTGGCCGCCGTGACCGAAATTCGGCCGGGAGGACATTATTATTATTATTAAGACAAAAAGACGCGATTACGTAACAAATCTCGTGTCACGATAGTCATTGTCGTAGTGTCACGAATAAAATAACAATACAACGTGTTATTGAAATAACTGAAAAACTCTTAAGGGGTCGTTGTACTCATCAGTATGAACCACTTTTACTATAGGACCAACCCAGGAATCACGAAAACAAATCAGCTGATCCTTACATTTTGTCGAACAACCTCCTTAGACAACACAAGCAAAATTATCACCAATACAGCCTAAAAACTTTTCTTTTATCACATCGTAATATCTGTCCAACATCGATACAAAATGGCGGAGTTCTAATGGCGCTGCGTCTTCCTTCGTCTCTTTTTTGTTTCAGTATCATTTGGTAGAAATACAGAAGTGGTACACTTTAAGCGCCGGTTCAATATAGGTTACTCTCCCCTATAAGCTAGCGGCTCTCGAGTTGGTAAAGAGGCATTCCAAGAGGCTCATTGGAAACGATGCGTTGGTCGACGCGAAACAAAATTGCCTTGCGTATCGGCGCAGAGTTGATAGCCTATCGGTTTTTTTACAAGAGGCACTTCGACGATTTGATTCCCCCAAGCCCATTTCATCATCGGCCAATCAGACACATGGCAATGTGCCACCCTTGTAGTAGATATTCTGCCTTTACGCACGAAGCGTCTTGCTAATAGCTTAATTATCTATGCCGCTAAGGAGTGGAATTCCTTGACAACGTGTGTTTCCCGATAAATATAATTTGATGCTGGCAGAACGGATGGCCAATGGGGCAGTAAAGTTCTGGAGTGGCGAGCGCTTACTGGAAGGCGCAGCGTGGGTAGGCCCCCCACAAGGTGGACCGACGACCTGTTGAAGGTCGCGGGAATCCGCTGGATGTAGAAAGCGCAGGACTAGTCGTTATGGCGATGCTTGGGGGAGGCCTATATCCAGCAGTGGACGTCTTTGGGCTAAAATGATGACGATGATAAAGCCCATTCTATCATCGGACAACCAGACACATGACAATGCGCCACCCTTGTGGTAGATATTCTACCTTTACACACGAAGCGTTTTGCTAATAACTTCATTATGCATGGGGCTAAGGAGTGGAATTCCTTGCCAGCGTGTGTTTCCCGATAAATATAATTTGATGGTCATCAAAGCTCGAGGGAATAGGTTTTTGCTGGCAAGCATGTACCATCGTCGACCGCAAGATGTGGTCTCCAAAAGCAAGCTCATTAGGTTTAAAAAAAGACTTACGACGTTCTAAACTTACATTTTGCAAGTCATATATCGCAATCAAAAAATTGATAGTGCGTAATCCTTAGTGTTTGTTCTATCTCAAGGCAACCCGACTTATTAAATAGTAGTAGACTTCGCTTAACCTTCTCGATTGCACAAATATTTTTATTGCACACTCTATTTAACTTCTAACGTGTTTTAATTCTAAAAATAAACTAACACGTGTAGGCCATCGACGCGCTAAAAATATAACCATGAAATTTTATTTTGAATGGTCAATCGATTCATTCCGTTAATTTTGCAAATAGCAAAAGAAATAAATAATTTTCGAAGCTGTGTCTGATTCATCACGTCAACTATGGATATATAAAAATAATCGTACAACGAATTGTGTATTTTTGATGCACAGCCTTCCCGACTGACCAATGAACCGTCGAGCGGTCCCTAATTCATAGCAATAGTTAACAGATACTTGAATATCTAAAACACTCGTAACTAGACTTTGCCCGCGGCTACATTTGCGTTTAATTCGGCTTATCACAGAAAGACTAATCGCGCATACCTCGAGAACTGTTTATTTTCTGGGATAAAAAGTCACCTATATGAATAGTAATCCGGGTTATGGTTTTTTTTTTATAAAATAGGGGGGCAAACGAGCAAGCGGGTCACCTGATGGTAAGCAATCACCGCCGCCCATGGATATTATTGGACATCCGCAACACCAGGGGAGTCACCGATGCGTTGCCGACCTTTTAAGAAGACGTATGCTCGTTCCTTGAGGCGGGAGTTGGTTCCACAGTTTTGCTGTACGAGACAAAAATGACGGTTAATGTGTGTGCCACAGAAATAGATAGAATGGTTGTAATCACAATTTTACTTGCGATTCATGCGTGGCAACTTTCCGAACAAACTACGCCTTACATTATGACGTCATTATTTAAAAAAAAAAAAAAAAACAAATTTACTTTACAGCTTTTGTTTCTGCAGTTAGAAACAGCACAATAAGGTATTTTTGGGGGTTTTTGTTACAGTGTTTATAGAAACAAGTCATAAGGCGTGCTGAGAAAGGCTATGAAATATCCTGCACTATGGTGCATGGTGTTGCCACGCGCGCCCTGCCCACATGGCCATTCTATCTATTTCTGTGGTGTGTGCCAAAATTTATCGAAATCCATTGAGCCCTTTCAACGTGATTGAGTAACGAACATCCAAATATCTTCACAACCTTACATATTTATAATATTAGTAGGATTAAGGTCCTAAAAGTCCTAGAGTGTGTTGTCTGTAATTATGCCATATCATCATAATTATTGTTCTCTAATTCTTGGATGTAGGCCTCTTTCCTCCTTTGTTCATTCCTGGCAGTCTTGTGCCCAACTCATCCAGTCATGACCTCCGTGTCGTCTCATTTCATCGACCCATACTGCTGCTGCGGTTGTCGGCCTCTTCCTCGAGTGTTGGCTCTGGGAAGCGTTGCCAAATCTCCCGATTTGTGCCAGACGTCCTGATCTCATATGGGTCTCCATTTCTGAGTTTATCTTGTCCAGTGGCTGGTATCCATTATTTCGATTAATGTGTCCTTCTCTAATTCTTGGATGTAGGTCTCTTCCCTCCTTTGTTCATTTCTGGCGGTCTTGTGCCCAACTCATCCAGTCGTGACCAGCATTCCGTCTGATGTCATCAACCCATCGCTGCGGTGGTCAGCCTCCTCGAAAGCTGACTCTGGGTAACGTTGCCAAGTGTCAAGATTTTCGCGAGACGGCCTGATTTCATCTGGGTTTCCATTTCAGAGTTTGTCTTGTCCAGCGGCTGGTATCCATTGTTTCATTTAATGTGTCCTACCCATGCTTACTTTTTCCCTGCTATAGAAGCCATCACGTCACTCAGATTAGTCCTGCTTTCAGTCACGCAGTGAGCAAAGAAATATCTCGAAACACATTATTCTGATGACGTTTTCAGTACCTACCTACTACGCTGCACACTGTTTTTTGTTGGCATGACGCTCTGCGGTTAAATTGCTATCGTCTAACAGGTAATGCCATTATTAAGTATAATAGGTACATCCTTTTTGATGGGGTTTCTCCTGATTGTGGGTATTAATTCGTCGTTAGTCTCTTTTTGCTTTGTTGTTTTCGCTCTGTTTGATCTTGCGTGATGAGAACATTTTTGAGATTTTCAGTATTTTTTTGGAGTCTTTGTCTCTCGTTTGTATGTTTGTAATTGTAGCTCTATTTCGCGTTGTATATCGGTCGAAATATGATTTGCAGCAGTAATAACTAGAAGTCTATTGAATAATACTCATAAAAATTATGAACCTATCTGGATAACCTGTACAAGCTCGATAATATTAATTTACGATCAAATTATCGATTTTCGATTTTTTAGAGCTTATAGAGCTAGGTTTATATGCTTTATGAGTATTGTTCAGTAGATTTATTGTTTTTACTACCGCGAATCATATTTTGATTGATATACAACGAGAAATAGAGCTACAATTAGCAAAAAACGCAAGAAATTTTAAATTTCGCGGGCTACCCTGTAGCATTCACCTTAAATGTTTTCATTCTGAGAATAGGGAGGTACTCAGTAGGGGAATATAGGCTGATACTGTGTGTTGTATTGTATTGTAATTGCTGTCTTCGGTTTTGTTTGGTGTATGTACAGTCACAACACGCGAAATTTGAGCCACTTGCTTATCATCTTAACTTGGCCGTGTTATACAAATCGGGTAACTTTTTCATGTACTAGTATATCCGACTTTGTCCGATTTGTTATTAAGAATGTTAGCAAGTGGCTCAACAATCCCGTGTTGTGACTGTACCTACTATAAAAATATAATAAATCAATATTTTTTGTGGTTACGATGCGGGTTATTTACGGGCTGAAATTCTTTAATAATAAAAGGTAAAATGTCATTTTTTTTATAATTTCTTACACAAAAACTGTTCCTTATTTAATGGTTTATTTTGTATCGGGTAAGTACCTACGTCAAAGTGAAAAAAAGTTAAGACGTCAAAAACAAATTATTCATAATTATTTGAATGGTAGGAGGTACCTGAAGATTATTTTAGACAGGTACTAGACGCTTTTAAAAAAAATCATTTATGTGTGTATTTTTAAATTGTCATGTGATTAATTATACAACGTGTTATTGAAATAACTGAAAACCTCTTAAGGGGTCATTTTACTCATCAGTATCAACACTTTTACAATCGGACCAAACCTGAAATCGCGAAAAAAAAACGGCAAATCCATTACTTTATTTTTGTAAAAAAAGAACAGCTGGTAATTATTTTTGAAGGTACCTACGTCAAGTCTGTATTATTATTTAATCAATTTTTTTTTTTGCACGCACAAAAATCTGATTTCATAAAATGATTTAAAATCAACTAAACAGTGTGCCAGAAAGTCAATAACCACGAATCAAAGTCACTACAGGTCAGAAAACAAATGAGGTACCATAATTGTTTTTAGATCCCTATAAAATGGTTATGATCAGATAGGCAATCGAGACAAAACAATTTTTAACCGACTTCAAAAAAAGGAGGAGGTTATGTATTCAGCGGATGTTTTTTTTTTTTTTTATGTTGTACGGTCAGCAAAGTCGATTGTTATTTTGATTTTTATTAATTAATATCATTGAACCCAATTATTGTTTTAAAAACAACCTGCTATTTAGAACGGAACTCAAAACCTCAGATACCCCAACTCATTTTAATTGTAATAAATTAATATGTTAAGGGGAATGTACCAGCCAAGTGGCACCCCCATCAGTAAAAAATATATTACTTGCATCATTTTTTTTATTATTTATTATATTTACATCATTTACGAAAATTCCTTTTTAACAATTGAAGTACAGGTAACTGCTGTAGGTTAATCAGAAACTATTAAATCTGTAAATTATAGTTCGCTGTAGTTGTAGATAAAAAAAAGTGCCAAAAGTGGCCGTTTTTCGCACCTAACACAAATAAAGGAATAAATCTAAAAATTGATAATTCATAATCTTTGTACCAAGTTTATCTTTTAGTGCAGGTCAATCGTTACTTGACCAAAGTATTTAACCAACCAACTGCGATCGCCAACCCGCCTGCCAAGCGTGGCGATTATGGCATATCCCCCCCTTAATTGGGGGAGGCCTATGTCCAGTAGTGGACGTCTTTCGGCTGAAATGATGATGATGATCATGAACCGTTACTTGAAATTTTTGATTTTTATGTATTATACGATTCTTTATGACAATATCAATGCCTCTGACGGAAAATAAAGCACTTGATCGTCAATCAAATTCATAATATTTGTGTTATATCAGCAGTTTCTTTGTTTACGCATTTAAGTTTATCTGTATTTCTGCCAAATCCCTACAATCATGTAAGCGCCATGATAAAATTCTGGTACGGAACCCTGATATCGCGAGCCCGACTCGCTCCTGGAAAGTTTTTTTTATGAGTTGGACATAATGCCTATCGCATATCACACCCATGCTATAATAAGATGTTTCACCAGGTATTCTCTTCCAGCAATGACAGCGCGATGCCTCCAAGCTACGTCACGATCAGTGTTGCCATTGATTGATATCTTCAATATACTTTAGGAGATTTTTGTTCATAATGAATATAAAATAAATTCCTAACTAGCCTAAATATTTGTTATCTCGTGTTATTCATCTAATTAGTTATTAAAGGAAACTGTATAAAATTACTAGTTCAAAAGTGATTCTTTATAGAAGCAAGTAAATGAAAAAATGCATTTTGCTCGGGTAATTTATTTTCACAAAATGGCAACACATCAAACTGACAAGTGTCACACTAACAGCCCGCTATTGGCTCCACGGCCGATGACGTATTACGGAGGCAATCACGTGACCTAGCTGTCACGGGAAGAGACTACCTGGTGAAACATCTTATTATACCATGGTCACACCTACGGGCGAGGCGGTACAGTTATATGGAACTCTCACCCACCAAAAGCCGTGGGTTAACTGTCTAACCGTGTGCTTACTCTCGCCTTTGGTGGTTGGTCCACGAGGACTGCAATGCATGGCATTCGTGACCCTACCACATGAATCCTTATTTTTTTTTGAGGCGGAGAAAATGCCTACCGCATGACACACCACCCGGGGAGGCAGCGTGGTTATGTGGGGCTCGCACCCACTAAAAACTCCGCCGTGTGCCTACTTTCACCTTGGGTGGATGGACAACGAGAACTGCTACGCATGACTTTCGTGACCCATCCAGCGCGGCCCACTTCAAGGTCTACATACTTTCATTTTACACACTCTTTTGGCGATGTCTGGGCACACCTGGGACATCACCACAACTCAAGGGCCGTGCAATGCGGACGATAGACTCCCCAATCTATCGCCCACTGGCTTTATTTAGGTTGGCACCGCACGAATCCTAGCCCAGCTATCCTTAACACCTAGGCTTCCGTTTGGCGGAACTCAGTCGGTTTTCGCCTCGGTCCTTGAGAGTGCCGGTTGCAATATCCGGCTAGTTGCGTGTTAGTGTGCAGCCACTGTGCGATTGTATTGCACAATGAGCAATGCTCGTTCGTTTAACATGCAAAGTGATGTTTGTTAGGGATTTAAGGGAATATAGTGTGGTACTCAGAGAGTAGAATCAAAAAATAATTAATAAATAAGTCATGTTAAGTATTCCCTATCTCTTCTCATGGGTGTCGTAAAAGGCGATTAAGGGATTCACCAAAGGATGGGCAGCAGCGTTCTTTATTTAACCAACCAACTGCGATCGCCAACTCGCCTGCCAAGCGTGGCGATTATGGCATATCCCCCCAATATGCTTGGTGGAGGCCTATGTCCAGCAGTGGACGTCTTTCGGCTGAAATGATGATAAATAAATAAATATATAAATATTGTTGGGGCATTTTACATAGCACCATATAGTCCCAAACTAAGCAGAGCTTGTACTATGGGTACAAGACAATAAATATAATACTTAGATACTTATTTTTTTTGTAAATACATACTTATAATATATAAGAAACACCCAGACCAACACGTAACGAGCTACTAATCCATCAACTTACGCATTAAATTTATAAGATCCTATATAAATACTTTACGACTGTTTTTTTCCGTTTTGAATAAAAATCATAATCAAAAATGTTAAGAGATAATAAATCATAAAATTTAGGACATTTTACACATCACCATGTAGTCCCAAACTAAGCAGAGCTTGTGCTATGGGTACTAGACAATGGATATAATATTAAGATACTTTTTTTTTGTAAATACGTCCTTATAAGACATAAGAAACACCCAAACCAACACAAACACTCATGTTCATCACACAAATATTTGTGTCCTGTGGGAATCGAACCCACGACCTCGTGATCAGCAGTCGGATACTCAAACCACTAGACCACAGATAGTCATCAATTCCCGTCAATCCCAATCAATTCTCCTAATAGATTCGGAAGAAACTTGTTTCTCAAATGGCGCTAACAAAAATAACGGTGTAAATTCCATAACTGGTTTTAGTTACCTATTAATTCAAAAATAGATTTCTATAAATAAACCAATTTTAATACCGTGATTCATTGAAAGAACGTCAGAAAAAACTGTCTGGAGTTGCGTATTTTTTGTAATAGTTAAAATTCCCACGTGATTATTGTTTTAGTTTATATATTAGCTAGTCACAGGGCCGGTTTACAAAAACTTGTTTTTGGCATAAGTTTTAATGAAGATCGAAAATATTATTTAACCTGCTTACGAAATATTGAACCCTACAAAACATCGATGGAAAAAATTAAGTCGGTACTCGTCTACCTGCAAAAACATTGAGATCAAAAGTCTTCTCTGCCAGATGTATAAATATTTCCAAATTACTTTACGTCTTTAACAAATACCTATATTTAGCCACATATGACAGTGAGACTGCAAGTCTGCAACATACCTACTTAGAAGCATAAATTAAAAACACCCAAACGAAAACAAAAACTCGAAAAGGAGAGGGCATGACCACGACAGACCCAAAAGTTTATTATGTAAAAAAACATGACTTACCGTACAAAGTCCCGTCGATAAACAAGATTTTTATATGGAAATCACAGACCAGTAAGCCCCAAGACGCCGCAAAAACAAAGTTTTGCATGAGAACACAGTCGTAAAATATTGGCGGGGAACGGGGGGCAGGCGGCGCGTTCTCATATGTCGGCTCAAAAGTTCAGTGTTATGATTGGTGCCGTTCGCTGACCGAGTGACGTCCCGACATATGCTTTGTGGCCGGGGGTATCCGGCTAATCGTCGTCTAGAGATTTACTGGTGATGGAAATTCAATGTTTTTTCCTCTGACTTAGATGTTTGTTCGTTGCTGTTCTGATGGTCATTATTTTGGGGTGTTTAAGGTATCATCATCAGCCTATATTAGTCCACTGCTGGAAAAAGGCCTCTCCAATAGCACACCACTGACATTGATCCTCGGCCACTCGCATCTAGCTGCTACCAGCCACCTTGCCAGTATCATCGCTCCACCGAGCCTGAGGGCGTCCTACCTACCCTACGTTTACCAATTCGCGGTCTCCACTCAAGAACACGTCTTGGTAACGGTTATCGATTCTTCGGCTAATATGGCCGGCCCACTGCCGATTCAGCTTGCATTTCTCTTTATCCAATTCTGTAACATAAGTACGCATGTTGTAATTTAGAACTGGTGTTTAGACTTTGAACGATAAGTAATCCATAAAATTAACATAAGAAGTAATTCACTTAGCTTGATTACAAAATTTCTCGAATTTTAAGTAATTGTAACGAGTGAGGGCTGCATCTGGAATACTTTTAATCGACCTAATGTGAAAACTAGCAATATTCTTTATATTATAAATGCATATAATGAATATAATAGCGTTGTATATCATGCTATGCGATTACGTTAGGGTATCAATCTGTACAACACCTATTATTTTATGACCACCATGTGATTGTTACTTGTTGTAATTGCCTTATGAAATAAACAAATAAAATAAATAAATAATAACATAACATAACATCACGCCTGTATTTCCCCGAAGGGGTAGGCAGAGGTGTAATAGTACACCCACATTTCGCCAGTTATGTTATAGTCCCATGTAATAGGGGGCGAGCCTATTGCTATTGACCGGGCACAAATCCAAACTCCGGGCTGCTACTGAGAATTTCCTAATGAAAAAACCCAATAACACAAAAATAAATAATGATATAAAAATATTTATACACCCAAACAAATAATAATAATAAAAAAAACAATAATGTATTCTTTTTGTCAATCCGTGTCTATAACAAACTACCCAATAATGTTTGTAAAACTCTTAATTTTAGAATTTTTAAGTTTTAAATATTTAAATTTATTTTAAATAAGTGCTTTTTTTTTTGAAAATTTTTACTTCGATTTTAACTTGAACTTCTGACATTGTTATCTGTTTCGTTGACTTGACTAAATAATTCTATGCAATCTAAATTTTTGACATTTAATTTAACGTTTAAATTTATTGTTTTATCTTGTACGTCTGCAATTGAAGTAAAATGTTTGTACGCCGCCGGTAACGCCAGAATATTATGCACATATTGTATTTATAACACTATTTTTACACTATTCTAACCAACGATCGTGTAAACATATAATTCAATGTTTCTAACAAATAAATGAATTGAATCTAAAAAAAAAACTAAAATATTAAATCAAAATAGTTTATATGCACAAAACATGTAACATGATCCATAAACTGAGTATACTTGCTAGTATATTTAATTGTAGTATGATCATACAATCTCTACTTTTTGATTCATGATGTTAAAAAAAGTTGAATGCGAAAGTATGGATGATTGTTTGTTTGTCCTTAAATCACGCTGAAAAAGCTGAATGGATTTGGATGCGATTGGCATACAGATAGATAATGAACTGAATTAACACATAAGATACTTTTTATCGATATACTACGGGGACAAAACAGCGGCCGCCACGGGTGTCGGCTCGTAATCTAATAATCATTTCAGCCGAAAGACGTCCATTGTTGGACACAGGCCTTCCCCAAAAGGGGGCATATGCCATAATCGCCACGTTTGACTGAATTTTTATAAAATATTGATGCGTACTCTTTTAGGGTCTAAGACCCTTATCTGGGCCACTTTGACACTGACCGTCTAGTTGAGGCCCAAGTTGCGTGGCGGACCGGTCCAACATACTTTAGGAAGGTCAAATTACGACAGAGTTTTTGTAATGTTTATGATTCTGAAGCTCAAGATTCTCTAGTGAAGAATGTACTGTGACTGTAATTGATTATGCCTCATGCCTTATGACTGTATGACTCCAAAAGACTACCTGTCAAATATAATGTTATGCTCTAGATGTGCTGACATTGAAATTAATTTTGTTGTGTATAAAAGCCTAGTATTTTTCTTTCTTTGTGCAGTTATGATGGCAAGTAGACATAGAATGAAGTTGCAATTTATTTTGACTGTACGTCTGTGGTAACACTTGAATTACGAAAACCGGCCTTAATGTTCACGTAATAAAGACGCTGTTATTATTATTTTTCAAATTAACCTATTAACAGGCATTTGTGAAACGTTAAGCTCCAGTTGCATGGTTCCAAATTGTAGGTTCTATGGAGAAGAACCGGCAAGAAACTCCATGGATCATAGAAATCTAAATACCTAGTAATAGAAATAGTAAAGGCGAGTGATCTTGTCACCGTGTACAAGTGTCTCGTAAGACACCAGTGCGCGAACCATTTGCTTGATTATCAGTGCTATTTCGGACCCAGAGTCACTGAAGCTGTATTTCGCAGCATATCTGACAGCGGATTTTTTTAGGATGAATTTTTTTTTTTTTTGTTATTGGATGCTAGAAACAACTAGAGTCTGACCTTTCAAAAGTGCCTATAATTAGGTTTATTTGAAATAAAAAAACATTGAAATTGAAACATGTTGGGCGTAATTATATATTTATGAGTTGGTAGCGGCAAACCGATGACACAATTAACTCAGCCTATCGCAGTCCACTGCTGGACATAGGCCTCTCCCAAGTTACGCCACAATGCTCGGTCCTCTGCCTTCCGCATCCAGTACCCCCCAGCCACGTTCTTAAGGTCGTCGGTCCACCTGGCAGGGGGGCGCCCTACGCTGTGTTTGCCGATTCGCGGTCTCCACTCAAGGACTCGTCTGCTCCAACGGCCATCGGTCCTTCGACAGACATGGCCAGCCCACTGCCACTTCAGCTTACTGATCTACAAGCTATGTCGGTCACTCCGGTTCTTCTCACCGATGACACGCGTTCCGGTATTAAATGACAGTAGATAACATTTCCATAATCTTATTATTTAGATTTCTATGCCATAGTTAGACTCTTTTTATAATTATTGTTTAATAAACTGGTACCACTGTCGTGAGGTGGACTGTATAACTTTAAAATGTTTTAAATCCAGCCTTTTAAAAGCTTGATGCAAGCTGCCATCATCATCATCATTTCAGCCGAAAGATATCTACTGCTAGACATAAGCCTCCCCCAAGCATCGCCAAAATGACTGGTCCTGCGCTTTCCGCATCCAGCGGATTCCCGCGACCTTCACCAGGTTGTCGGTCCACGTTGTCCCCACACCCTACCCACCCTTACCCACGCTGCACCTTCCAGTACGCGGTCACCACTCCAGAATTTTACTGCACCATCGGCCATCCGTTCTGCGAGCAATGTGCCCCACCACTGCCTCTTAAGTTTGGCAATTCTTCGGGCTATGTCGGTTACTTTCGTTCTTCTGCGAATATCCACATTTCTGATTCGATCACGCAGGGACACTCCGAGCATAACATGCAAGCTGTATTCGTGAGCAATTGTCTATATTTGTAACAAGCAACATTGTGTTCGGATAAAAAATTAATGATTACAGAGAACAGTTATAAGATAAAAGAAAACTGTTTTGTAACATACAACAACTTGTTTTATTTGCTTGAAACGTTGTCTTTTACAGCGTTGCATTACACAAACTCAACTTGAACTTGGTCAATTGTTCTGTGAAAACAATCCCTTTACTAATACTCAGCGCAACAAAATTAATGAGCAAAACAAACAAAATGCGATGTGTTGCCAAATTAACGATAGAACACATACATGTATAATATAACAGACGTCTAGTAGATAAGTAGGTACTTAAAGCGTTGCATGTAAAACGTAGCATAAATACAACACTGATGATTTTAGTGATAGCAACAACTATCAAATCAAACTTTTCATTTTATTGTTTTCGGATCTTTGCAAAATACTGTCTTTTTAGGGTTCCGTATCCAAATGAGACCCTATTACTCTCGCTACGCTGTCCGTCCGTCCGTCTGTCTGTCACAGGACTGTATCTTTTGAAAGATAAGAAGTAGCTGGTTGAATTTTTCTCAGAATATGCGTTGCTATAACACCTATCACGACAAATGCTAAAAATAAAAAAAGTCTAAAACCAAAATGGAGCCATACAAGAAACCTCGAAAAACATGAGTTTTTTTCAACGTTTATGTTCCTGCTCTATCTTCAAAACGGTAATACATACCAGTGTCAAACTTGGTTTGATTATAGTGCGTACTATGTAATATAACAACAAATACTAAAAATAAGGCAAACATGATAATGTTTGGTGGTGGGGACCTGCGTAAGAAAGAGATGCAAATAATCATATTTGGCTCATGATACCTTGATTTCGTTTGATGAACTCTCGTAAATTAAATCAGTTTCTATGTATGGGGTATCAGGTCGATGGGTAGTACGAAACCCTTACTGCGTGAGTCTGACTCGCATTTGATGGGATTTTTTTATAATAGAAGAGGATTTAAAAAAATATGCATATAGTGATCACCTACCTGTCGCTATGTAGTTTAGCAGTCTCTAACAAATAATTATAGACTCGGAAATGGAAAGCACTTTAGTCAAATCTTTCTCGGAGCTGAAAAACACTTTAGTCAAGTCTTACTCGGAATTCAAAAGCACTTTATTCAAATCTTATTCGGAAGTGAAAAGCACTGTATTCAAATATTATTCGGAAGTCAAAAACACTTTAGTTAAAATCTTACTCGAAAGTGAAAAGGCACTTAAGTAACGTCTTACTCGGAAGTGAAAAGCACTTTAGACAAATCTTACTCGGAAGTGAAAAAACTCTTTAGTCAAATCTTACTTGTAAGTGAAAAGCACTTTAGTCAAGTCTTACTCGGAACTGAAAAGCACTTTACTCAAATCGTATTAGGAAGTGAAAAGCACTCAAGCCAAATCTCGAGATTTCGAGTCAAGTTTTTTGGTTATAATAGGTACCTAGGTATTATTATTTTGATAACATTGTTTAAGAAAAATAAGAGTCCTTTTATTTTATGATTGTTATCATCGTAATTAGGTATGTATGTAGATGATTTCGTTGAACCCACAATAATATTATTATGACCGAGGACAGGACACTTATAAACATAATTTTATGTCACACATGTTTTGACACGTTTTTTGATACGACAGCACGTCATTGTATCGATAATGGAATCTGTCCAGATCAAATGAGGATAAAACTCCCTGGGGATTACAAATTGTAAAAAAAAACCTTAAATTCAATCCAATTATGTGCACAAGGCACAAGCAGAGTTTCCACGGAAACATCCCAATGAAAGGAAAAATCTGTCGCAATTTCCATTTCCTAAGCATATCGTGACCAACTAAAATAACGCCTAACTGCAGGCCTCTGCCCACTGAGGCGTAACACCGAACCATACGGCTAATCCCAATCAATCACACACAATTAAACACACGCAAGACCTTCGGCCAGTTCCTGATGTATGCTTAGAAAACAGCTAAGTACTGTAATGTTATTGGTAGGTACTTTATGCGTACGTTTTTTTTAATAGGAAGTAAGCATATTGACAGCTTTTTAATCCAATAGCACCCATTAGTGAGGTAATTTATAAGCGACAGTAATCGGTGGTAACAGTTTGATCTTTACAGCGTCTGTATTTCGTATCAGGGTTCCGCTGTTAGCACACTGGATAAGCTTGCACATGGATGGTGATCAGTTCACAGAGTCACTCCAGCTGACTGTAATTGAAAGAAAAGAAAGAAAGAAAAACTTTTATTTGGCACAGAACAGTGACAGGACAGCACAAAAATACCAAAGTTAATTATAAGTAAAACATGAAGTTGCTGCCGGGCATGCCCATGCCAAAAGGGTCACCAACTCAGCATGTGCTGGCGTGGAACATCCAGCGCTGATTTTCAGTTGGCACCCTGCAGTGACACACGGACGAAGGAACTGTGTTTATAGATAATAATAAATAAGTACATATATCGGTCTAGAGTAAAAAAAATGTGTTTAAATAAACACAAGCTCTTTAAAAAAATATGAAAAAAAATATTGAAAATGTATACTAATAAATAAGGCATAAGAATATGAAGGAAAATGCGCTGGATGCGGAAAGCGTAGTATCTGTCGTCGATGCTTGGGGGAGGCCTTTGTCTAGCAGTGGACATCTAATAATAAAATAATTGTAGTTTAATAACCTTTATTTTTATTTTTAAAGATGTAATTTAATGTCATTTTAGAATAAATTGTGATACTTGATTATGTGTGCGAACATTAGGATGTAATAACTTTCTGAGGGACTTTTAATAGTACATTACTGTCGAGGCCTGAAATGAAGCAATTTAATTGCTATTTCGGACGAGACTTGTACTTACTTTTCTCTCATTTGCGAGGAAACAATACACAAATTAATTCAACAGTATCTAATTTTCATTCGCACGAAATTCGTCCGCGCGCTCTACTTGTTCTATTTTAAAAGTTTTGAAAAAAAATGCGCATTCAGCCTTTATAATGATAAATATGTTGTGCCTAAAACACCTACATACGAGCCTATTGCCATTGACCGGGCACAAACCCAGACTCCGAGCTGCTACTGAGAATTTCCTAATGAAAAAACCCAATAACACTTTGTCCGACCCGGGAATCGAACCCAGGACCCCACGCTCAGCAGTCGCGCTTGCAACCACTAGACCAACGAGGCAGAATTAGTATTAATAATATGAAATTGAAATAATTTTATTGCAGCAATTATGTTTTTTGCACAACTAGAGGGTGCCTGCGGCTTCGCTCGCGTGGATGTCGTTTATCGTGCAT
The DNA here is from genome assembly GCA_949699075.1 of Asteroscopus sphinx. Taxonomy (NCBI): domain Eukaryota; kingdom Metazoa; phylum Arthropoda; class Insecta; order Lepidoptera; family Noctuidae; genus Asteroscopus; species Asteroscopus sphinx. The sequence goes on from OX453006.1 coordinate 4,611,113, forward strand.
ACTTCGGCATCAAAGTCAAAGTCAAAAGTTTTAATTTCGAATAAGCATGTACATTACTTTCAAAAAGTTAATTATGAATCTAGTTGCACGGTTCCAAAAAGTTGGTCCCATGGAGAAGAGCCGGCAAGAAACTCCATCCATGGAAAAGAAAAGAAGTTCTTTTCAAATAATAATAGTACAATGATTTGTTCACAAGTTTTGTAAGTCTCATAGTAAAAGTTGTTCATAACCCATCACCTCACCACACACATTTTTCACACTCTTCCAGTACACATACACTCACACTACCAATATTAACTAGATATTGTATAAATGCCCAAGAGGCTCTCTGCATAGGTTTGTGAATTTAATTAGTTGTGTGCTTCGTAATTGGCGTAATGTCTAGACTAATGTATTGAATAAAATATTGTAAGCTATGAAGTTACCAATAACAAATAAATAAATAATGATGAGTACAATGACCCCTTTTCAGGAAAACAATCATTACAATTAGCTTGTATAATAACGGCTGATGTAGACTCATGGACCGAATGTATTTAATCTAAACAATGTCAATCAATCAACTCAGCCTATCGCAGTCCACTGCTGGACATAGGCCTCTCCCAAGTTGCGCCACAACGCTCGGTCCTCTGCCTTCCGCATCCAGTCCCCCCCAGCCACGTTCTTTAGGTCGTCGGTCCACCTGGCAGGGGGGCGCCCTACGCTGCGTTTGGCGATTCGCGGTCTCCACTCAAGGACTCGTCTGCTCCAACGGCCATCGGTCCTTCGACAGACATGGCCAGCCCACTGCCACTTCAGCTTACTGATCCTACAAGCTATGTCGGTCACTCCGGTTCTTCTCCGGATAATCTCGTTACGGATTTTATCCTTCAAAGAAACTCCAAGCATAGCTCGCTCCATAGCTCGCTGAGCGACTTTAAATTTGTGTACTAGCCCAACTGTCAGTGTCCACGTCTCGGCACCGTAGATAAGTCATGACAGGCAGGACGTACTGGTTGAAGACCTTTGTCTTCAAACATTGCGGTATAGGCGACGAGAAGACAAAAGTGAACACCTATAATTATTCATATTTCCTTTATAACATCTAATACCACAATCCCGTATTTTAGATTCATCAATAAAAAATCCCGCCAGCCATTTTTTCAAATCTTAAAATCTAACTTAAAAACATTTAAGTTAACAAATTAGTTTTATACATAATTATGTTCCCAGAATCACACTAAATAATTTTTATGTACTCGTTAGGCTAGACTTAATTATTGCCATAAATGACCCGGATACATTTTTGGTAAATTTTTTGCACATTTTCATTTCATGAATTGTACAAAGTTCACAAGCAATTACCTAAATAAAATTTTTGGCTTTTAATTACAAAGATGCATCTGTGTGATTCAATTGTGTTTGTCAAAAATAACTGAAATGAAATCCCAAATAGGTATTTATTTTATTTGTAAAGTTTTATGTACTCTCAAGTATTGTTGCACATTGTTGCACGCTCGTTTTTTGTGGCAATATTTTTTTTTTTTACCTGTAATTGCCACATTTTATGTAAATTAGATTAATCATTTCTTAAATAAGATTATTTTATCAAAAAAGGGATCCTTCGTAGAAACCTTAAGAGCCGTATTATACTTTTTTGACGAAAACAGCAACGAGAAATAGATTTTTGGTTCCTTATTCTAGTCCATAGAAAGATCTATAGAAATTTCCTTACTGACTTACGACCAAAATTAATATCCAATCTATCCACGATTTGCCCTACTAGAGATAGAAATTTGACATAAGCTCCATACAAAATATGTCAAATTTCTATCTCTAGTAGGGTAAAACATGGATAGATAGGATATTAATTTTGGCCGATAGATATCCCGATACTGAGTCCAGATCGCGTGATACTGAGCCCACGTCGCGAGTGCAAGGAAATATAATAGTCTTTTCATTTAAAGTTTATGATAAGATATCTTTTTAATTATTTTCATTATTCAATTATTAATATGTTATTATTATTATGTTGGCAAATGTCAGTATTATTATGTTGTATGTTTTTTATTTTAGATACTTTATTTATTTCAGGAGAAAATTGAGATTTAAAAAATCTATGTTCTGGCTTTGACTCTATACCTCGGTTAGAAGCAGTAAATTGTATCGTGTGTGTATGTGTTTTCCTCTCAAGAATACGCAGCATCAATAAATTTGCAAATAAATAAATCAATAAATCACTCAATCACTCAATCTGGGCAGTCAGCCCCGCTATCAACCTGCTGACTGGCTAATATTTTTCCCACGACGTGAGCTATTATTATTATGTAGCTCATGTCGACACGAAAAAGAAAGAAGAACTCAATAATCCTCATCACTCTATGACCATAACTATTGATTTGATTATTTATTATTTTAACGCGATTAACGCATGCGGAGCGATATCTAAATACATAAATTGTGGAAAGAAAGATTTGCTCACGAGCAGGATTCGAACCTGCAACTCCTGGTTCAGGGGGTCTACTCGCAAAATCGACAACGACATAATCGAAACGACACGATAGTGCTCCGAATATATCCGTCGTACCCTACTCTAATAAACGTTCGGATAGTAAGTCGTTTATCGAATTCACAGACAAAATCTTGTGATTTTTTACGACTTCATAGAAAAGGTTCGGAGTGAATGAGTCAAAAACAAAAGAAATACGACAGTGACATTTACAACTAGGGTTATCGTTCGTTGCTTCGTATAAGCGATAAATCGACGTCATTTAGAGTAGGTTTTGACACGACAAATATCACGATATATATCGATTATCGAACTCGCGAATAGATCCCCTGCTCGTGAGCGAATCTTTCTTATCCCAATTCATATATATATATATATATATATTTATATATGATTTGATTTTCTTATATTTTTTTACTTATTTTGGCTTAACTCCAAAATAATCTATCATGACTATGAGTCTCTTTATTAATGGCAAGCGGAAATAATTATAAATTTTGAACAACATTTTCCTCATACTTATATTTTTTTTACTTAGGTTTTTTATCTATAGTAACTTTAACCTCTGAAACTGTTTCTTTCGGGTTTTTTTTGTTCTGTGCCTTTAGATATAGTGTATCATGCTGATTAATCAATAAAATGATGTTAATGCACTGTCAGAACTGCTGTAATGATTATTAATGGAATAATTTATTACGAAAATATCGACTGTATTTTTTTAAATTAATTTGAAGATGCACTACAAATCAGTGGCTATGGGTAAATATTTTCTGAAGGGAAGCCATAAGTAACTAAAAATCTTAAAATAGATAAAATTATCATCCTCTGAGCCTTTTCCCAATTATATTGGGGTCGGCTTTTAGTCGAGCCAGATGCGGCTGAACATCAGTAATAAAATAAAATAAAATAAATCAGCACGTTAATAAAATAAAATAAACAATTTAACAACTTTTAATTTAATTGTACATTATATTTTGTACTTTAGAACAATAAATTAGCATAGAAATGTCGTTGATCTGTAATTAACTTGACGACGTCAGTGGTCTAGTGGTTCGAGTGTCGGACTGTTGATCACGAGGTCGTGCGTTCGATTCCCACAGGACACAAATATTTGTGTGATGAACATAAGTGTTTGTGTTGGTCTGGGTGTTTCTTATGTATTATAAGTATGTATTAACAAAAAAAAAGTATATAAGTATTATATCCATTGTCTAGTACCTATATACAAGCTCTGCTTAGTTTGGGACTAGGTGTAAAAAATGTCCCAAAATATTTATTTATTTATTGAAGGCAGGGAAAGTGGGAATCGTGTTGTATGGACCCTTCGCCACTGCTACAAATTCAATTTTTTTCCGTTTCAAATAGAGCTAAGAACCATGACTTATTGATAACTTCTTAGGTTTTCGCGATCACTACACATTATAATAAAACAAAGTTTAACCTAGTTTTAGTTTTGTTTTTAGTTTAAAGTTTAGTTTTTTTTAGTTTTTGTTTAGTTTAGTTTATTATCATGACTTATTGCTTTAGGCTCTAGTTGCACTTTTCCAATTGGTGGGACCTATCGAGAAAAACCGGCAAGAAGTTCCATGGATACATAACATAACATAACATCACGCCTGTATTTCCCCGAAGGGGTAGGCAGAGGTGTATAGTACACCCACATTTCGCCAGTTATGTTGTAAGTCCCATGTAACAAGGGGCGAGCCTATTGCCATTAACCGGGCACAAATCCAGACTCCGGGCGGCTACTGAGAATTTCCTAATGAAAAAACCCAATAACACTTTGCCCGACCCGGGAATCGAACCCAGGACCTCACGCTCAGCAGTCGCGCTTGCAACCACTAGACCAACGAGGCAGTCAAGTAATGTGTAATTCATTCAAGTAATATGATAATAATATAGGTTAATATGAAGTAGCACAAAGGGCGCACCGATAGCATAACCCATTCGCGCAGTCCCCCTGTATTGTGCTGAAGATGTTCACACTTGCTTATTGTCTTCAATAAACGAAATATTAATTCTATTAAAAAAAACTTTGTTCACAGCTAACCACACCTTTACTTGCATTTTCGTACACAAATGATGAAATAACAAATATTTGAATGTCAAATTGTTTAGCTTTATAAGTGGGTGAAGGTCGCATTAGAATCTGATACGCATCAAATTTTCTTAGATGGCGTGGTTTTACTGAAAACAAATTATTTATTCATCTGTCGAAGATAAAATATAGAAAGAAAAATAAAGAAAAAGATTTTATTCTTGCGCTCCATTTGACGCACACACTACAAAAATTATACATAATACTTAATAATAAATACATAATACTTTACAATTTGACGACCTCTGTGGTCTAGTGGTTCGAGTGTCGGACTGCTGATAACGAGGTCGTGGGTTCGATTCCCACAGGACACAAATATTTGTGTGATGAACATAAGTGTTTGTGTTGGTCTGGGTGTTGCTTATGTATTATAAGTAAGTATTTACAAAAAAAAAAAAAGTATATAAGTATTATATCCATTGTCTAGTACCAATAGCACAAGCTCTGCTTAGTTTGGGACTATATGGTGCTGTGTAAAAATGTCCCAAAGATATTTATTTATTTAATTTCATGACAAATTAGTATAGTTACAGTTAAATTGACAACTGACAACACTAGACATAAACAATACATGATCTGTGGTTATAACGGTAATGATCGGTTTTTTGTTCTACATTATAGCCTGTGATTTACAGTTAGTCAAATCAAAACAAAAACAATAATAAAAAATATAGGAGTGATACCTTAACTCGGTCGATGGCAAATACGATATTATTGTTTTTAAACAACCCGGATTTGGGGTCAAAAAGGTACAGTCGACCTCATGTAATTGGTAACAGTTTGACCTTGACGGCGTCTATATTTCGTAAGCAATAAGGGCAGTTTTCATAATTCTAAGTTTTACCATTCATAGGTTTATTTACACATGTAATAAATTAATTGAAACAAATTTAATCCACTTGGCTTAATCATTGATGACGACCTGACAATCTTTATGAAAATTACAATAATCATTTAGTACCTCATTAGAAATAGGCGATTCCTTTAATTTTTAGTAGCACACAGTTACTATGGTTAAATTCAGTACGAACCGGATCGAAAAAGTTAAGCTCGATGAATTTTTAAAAATATTATTTATTTTTCTGAATTAAAAACTAGCTAGCTAATCCAAGTTATGGTCTATCTGTATACCAAATTTTATGCAAAAGCATTCAGCCTTTACAGCGTGATTGAGTAACAAACATCCAAACCTCTTCACAAACTTTCTCATTTATAATACCAGGCCCCTCAGAAAGTATTGCGAAAAAAAGTTTTTATATATGGGAGACTGGCCAGTTACAATGTTTTTCGAAAATATGATTATTTATAAGTAAAAATAAGTAAGTTCCAATTTCAAAATTTCCCTCCACATTTTTTGCGAGTTAATTCAAAGTATTGTGTCTCACTGAAATATGGATCTGCGCCGGGAACATTTTAGAGCTATGATTTTATACGATTTCAAGTGTCGCCTGAAACCGGATGAATCGTACGATAGACTTCATATGGCATTCATGGATGAAGGCCCTTCCAAGGCAACCGTGTATCGTTGGTATAACGAATTCAAGCGCGGTCGACCAACTTTGGGGGATGACGAAAGAAGCGGTCGCCCTTTGACGGCTGTTACCGAAGAAAACGTGCTAGCAGTGAAAAATTTAATCCAAGACAATAGGCGAATTACATATCAGGAGATTCAACACATATTGAAGATTGGATCGGGAAGCGTTCACGAGATTCTACACAGCCATCTTCGCGTGAGGAGGATAGTATCACGCTGGGTGCCGCACAACCTCACCGATGCTCAGAAGCAGGCCCGGGTGGAATGGTGCCGTGATATGCTTAACAAATTTGAAGCAGGCTCGTCTCGGCGTGTTTACGACATCGTTACAGGTGATGAGTCCTGGATTTATCAATACGACCCAGAAACCAAGCGCCAGTCGACTGTTTGGGTATTTCAAAATGAGCCAACGCCTACCAAAGTGAAGCGATCTAGAAGCGGGGGTAAGATTTTGATCGCTAGCTTTTTTAATTTGACTGGCCACTTGGTATCAATTCCCTTACGGGATCAAAGAAGCATTAATGCCGAATGGTATACTACCAAATGTTTGCCAGAAGTTTTCTCTGTTATAAGCAACAAGCGACCAAACACAGGGCTCCGCGGGCTACTGCTCCACCACGACAATGCACCTGCGCACACCGCACTCAAAACGAGGGACTTCCTGGACAGCACGCCAGTCAAACTCCTGGGTCACCCTCCTTACAGCCCTGATCTAGCACCGTGTGACTTCTTTTTATTCCCAAAAATAAAAAATCAGCTCAAAGGGATACAATTTTCGTCGCCAGAAGATGCGCTGGCTGCGTTCGAGCAGGCTGTAAACGAGGTGTCTGCGGCGGACTGGAAAAAGTGTTTTGAAAACTGGTTTAGGCGCATGAATCTTTGTATAGAGGCTGGTGGAAAGTACTTTGAAAAGATTTGATAAAAATATATGTACGTATAGAACAATTTTTTTTAGTTTCGCAAAACTTTCTGAGTGTCCCACGTATTAGTAGGAATAAGATATAAAAAATTGTGAACATATTTGGACATCTAAATGTTTGTATGTTTGTAACTCTATCACGCTGAAATGGCTGATTTGGATTAAATTTGACAGACAAATAGACCTTATCCCGTATTAAAGGCTACTTTAAAAAATATAGTCTACTTTTCATCTGCTGATAAGGTGAATTATTTGTGAGTGAAGCTGCGGGCAAATAAAATATCTTTATTTCAGGCAAGGCATAAGTTTGACGTCATACACATACACCCTTATCACATTAAGACGACGACGACGTCTGTGGTCTGGTTGTTCGAATGTCGGACTGCTAATCACGAGGTCGTGGGTTCGATTCCCACAAGACACAAATGTTTGTGTGATGAACACAAGTGTTTGTGTTGGGCTGGGTGTTTCTTATGTATTTTAAGTATGTATTTACAAAAAAAAAGTATATAAGTATTATATCCATTGTCTAGTACCCATAGCACAAGCTCTGCTCAGTTTGGGACTAGATGGTCCCGTGTAAAAATGTTCAAATTTTTTTTTTTTTTTAATTTTTTCTTATTATTATAATCACCTACAGTAATAAAATTAGAATTAGAATTACAAATAAATAAACGAATTATTGTTAATTAATTTGTCAATCATTGAATTTTTTATAAATTAGACATACTCTAGTTTATAATAATAATTAGGATCAGTCCCATTCTATACAGGGTAGAAATGGCTGGGGTGCTGGCCAGGAAACCTCCACGTGTGTCTGACAGCTGCTTGTCCTTCTGGACACATCTAGAGGGAACGGCAGTTGTTGGGCCGGTGCACCCTGAGCACGGGCAATAAGTCTCCTTTGGACCGGGGGACCTATTGCCTGTGGCGAATATTCTGGCACGAGAGGGGCCCGATGTGGGCCAATGGGAAGTTGCTCCGCGTGTCCCTCTGAGAAAGCAGAGGGCACTGTGGAGGAGCAGGGGCGGGCCCGGTGTGCACTCACCATTGGGCAGGCAGCGGAGGGACTGTCCTTCCCTGCCCCCGTCGGTCTCGTAATCCCAGGAGTGCCTGCTGAGTAGTGTTCTCGCGCCTCTTGGGACCGAGGGTCTTGGCTTCACCGCCCGGACCGCGAGGAAGAAAACCTCTATAAAAAATTACGGGAGGTAGGGCCTGCGAGCAGCAGACTCGGGGTAGTCTGCTGCCCGACCAGCAGCTGGCGTAACTGGCACAACCGGCGTAGTTGGCGCAGCTGGTAAAGGCCCATGAGGTGAGGTGGCGTGCAGTGTTCCGTGTGCGCCGCCTAGGAGGGTGCGGCCAACGTTAGGCCGCACGGGGAGAAGGGGCTCGCCTGCTTGTGGCGGGTCAGGACCAGTCGGGGGTGGTTGTGTGAATACTCACGGGTTCCCACGCCCCCGGCTAAGGTAGTTGAAGGAACACCGTGGTGGTTTTAGTCGGTAAGAGTCCGACACTGGCTCCGCCTACCCCGGGCGGAGTGCGTCCATGAGGATTTCCCCACGGAGGAAAAAAAAAAAAAAAAGGGTAGAAATGGCTGGAAGGTGTTACCAGCCAATTATTTCATTAGTTTAAAAGATTATATTACTATAACGAAACTATAATCTGATAAAGAAACTGTCACAGTGATAAACTGATACAGAAATTGTGTCGCTTAGTGCATAAAATGAGATCAAAAACAAACGTAAATAATTAACGCTGTTCAAAATTTGTACTTTTGCGATATCTATACATTTAGTATTGCATGATTTATCCACAACTTAGTACTATAAAATGTGCATATAATTTAACAAATTTTATTGTTAAAAAGCAATATTACTCAATTAAATTTAAAAAAAACGAGTGTGCTTTAGACCACACGACTGAAGTAAAACTTCACTAACTTATATCTCTCTCAATTCTATTTTAATGAGAACAAAGGAATGCGGCGCGGCGCGCGTACATCTGCCGTCGCTGTGTCGTGGCCGGCCGTCACGCGCGTCTCGTTCCCCGCGTCCCACACTACCCCCTCCGTTCGCCTTGCTTTTCGTAACGCTCTCGCCAGCGTACTCCCCAAGTCAAGCGTGCGTAAAGAAATTTAACTTCAAAAAAACGTTTGCGGTCAATCGGGGCGGCCCCGTCAAAAACGAAGTTATCCTTAAAATTGAATTAAATTGAATGAATTTTAAGGATACCGGATTGACCGGTTCATTATAATGCAAAATTTCGCAAGTATAATACAAGCATAGATGGCAGGAAACATCACGCATCGGACTGAGTTTTTTTTTTTTTTTTATGGTATAGGATGGCGAAACGAGCTAAAGGCCCACCTGATGTTAAGCGGTTACCCCTGTCCATGACAACTTCAATACCACCTAGACTGCTGCCTAAATGGTTCCGCAAGTCGGTTCGCCAAACCGAGACATGAAGATGGAAAGTCTCATGTGATTGTAATTTCACCGGCACCCGTACCCTTCAGACCGAAACACAACAATGCAAGCATCACTATTTGGCGGAGAAGTAGGCACGGTGGTAGTACTTCCCCGGACGAGCTCTTTCACAAACGAGCTCTACTACTACTAAAATACCACACAGAGATACCACTAGATACCACATAGCCCGGGTTCGATCTTGGACTAAAATATGTCGTATGTCTATTTAATAGTTAGCTGTTACTTTGACGTTGTTCTTTGACTTGCTCCTTGTGGTGCAGGACATAAAGAATTGCACCACCCTATATCTTCACATGGGTATCGTAAAAGGCGACTAAGGGATTCACCAGAGGATAGGCAGCAGCGTTCTCCAACCAACTGCGATCGCCAACCCGCCTGCCAAGCGTGGCGATTATGGCATATCCCCCCAAACTGCTTGGGTGACGTCTTTCGGCAGAAATGATGATTATGATGAACTTTGACATTATCCAGCAGATAGCGCTTTAAGGTGAGGTCAGCTGACAACCTTATGTCCGTATATTCAATGTACTCTATGGGTATAACGCAAATATTAGCGTAATGTAACGCTACATTTTCTCCCGAATCACACCTACTGAGCTTCCGCAAGACCCTATAACGAAGCTCGTTCCAAAAACAATAAATATATTAATCACCACCTGATGTTATGCGGTAACTTTAGCCGTAGCAACTGCAATACCATCTAGGTTTTTTGCCTAAATGGTATTGCAAGTGGCTGCCTTTGTTGAAAAATACACAGATATTTTTATAAACAAAATATTTCCTCTCGTTTCCATCCTATACATGCTGAAATTTTATTTCCCGAAAAGGGGTTATTGTACTCATCATTATGAACAACTTTTACTATGGGACCAACCCTGAAATCGCGAAAAAAAACAGGTGGTCCCTACATTTGTGTTCACTTAAATCGATAGAATGAAGGGACCACCTGTTTTTTTTTTCGCGATTTCTGGATAGGTCCCATAGTAAAAGTTGTTCATAAGGATGAGTGCAATGACCCCTTTTCGGGAATTAAGCTATTAAAATTTCAGCATGTAAATTTCGTCCTTCATAAAAAACTATCAACTTAAACTTATGTTAATAAAAATCATTATAAATACACATAATTTTGATTTGAATACGAACACGCATAATTGTAGGCATGTTTTCTATTACAAAACAGAGTAGACTGACATTGACTGTGAGAAAAGTGTTACAAGTTCACACAAATAACGTATAGTTGTGGTGAAAGCGACTAGTGTCGCCCTCTTGTAGAGCTTTGGTGAACTAAAAACAGTTCACATGATGAGTGAATGTTGGAGATATGTCTGGAGATAGATCGTTGAAAAATGTACGGATTTCAAGATGGTGAATTTACCCCGGAAAAAATTGCTGTTTTTTAACTCATGAGCATAGTTTTATATTAAGTAAAAGCTATGAGGATAACCAATGACGCAAATACTGTCTTTAACTTTGTCATGGTCCGTCTAAAGATTCTTTACCCATGATTACAAAATAACCATAATAGTACAATTGTCTTTTGACGTAGGTACCTAAGAATGACATGAAAAATTATTCAAACATAATATTTTGTCTCTTTTCAAATGTCCAACTGATATATCTTTGCGTGTATCACGGTCCTTGTCTTTTTCAAACTGATTTACATTGTATTTATAGGTCAGGTAGGTATATTAATTTATCGATTTTAGTAGGCCCAAAATGGCTAACGCAAATTTATTAATAAAATATTCCGTCACCTTTACTTATTATTATAATATATGGTTTAGATTTTTTAAATCAGCAATAATTTTGCAATAGATCATATTTTATCATATTTTGTTATAATTTACCGAACGAACCGAGTTCTCTCCGAGACTCTGCACTTTGTCCGTCTGTAGGTCTGTCTGTCTGTCTGTCAGAACCTTATAACTTCCAATCCAAAGAATATAATTACTTCAAAATCTTACATAATACGTAAAACTTTAAGCCAAAGCTGAAAAATACATGTAAAACTATAAAAAAAAAAAATTGAGGGTGCGTCCATACATACAAAGACGGGGCAAAAACATTTTTTTTCCTTCTACTATGGGATGGGATATCGTTGAAAAAAACTCAACAGAGTATAAAACTATTTTTATAATAATATTCTAGGTCGTAGATTAACAGTTGGGTACGCATGCAAAGTCGCTGTTTTTCGACCCATTTTGTTCCGGGGTCTTTCTTAAAAATGGCTTCACGTTAAAATTTGTTACTTATGGAAGATTTTAGTAATATCCTGTTTATAAACAATAAATAAATGATAAATTATAATAAATGATCGCCAATCCGCCTGCCAAGCGTGGCGATTATGGCATATACTTGGGGTAGGCCTATGTCCGGTAGTGGACGTTTTTCGGCTTAAATGATGATGAATGATGAAACAATAAATACTAAAACTTATCAATTATCAGTCAAAAAAGGTTATAAGTAATAAAAGCAAAACATTTTCTCACTAGCACTTTCTGGCTATTCTTTGAACTCTGCTGTACATTCAAGGGTCAATATGAAACAAAAATTAGATTTATATTTATAAAAGATATGCATAGCACAAATTTCACAGTTTGCCAACTGTGTATTTTTTATTTGAGCGAAATGTGTCGATTTAATTCGTCAAAACGTTCGTCGCAAGATCTCCGTTCCTGGCGAATGTGTTACTGGTGTAACACTGTCAAATTTGTGATTTTGTTCAAATGACCAAGTGATTTATTTTTGCGTATTTAAAGGTCCTTGCCTTCTTAAAACTGGTTTACATTGTATCTATAGGTCAGTTAGATACATAAACAAATCCCAATCGACGTAATAACATAAAAAAACATTGACGTTTACTTCGTATCCATAATTGCCTTAATGAACAAACAAACAGGTTTTTTTTTACTTTTAACCACAAAAATGCCCTTAAAACAAGTAAAAAAAAACATATAATGTAGGCAGGTACTTCCCTTTTTTATTCAAAAAACATCGCTATGTACTTTAAACACTAGACCAATTTTAATTTAATTAACATAATCACACCAATCAATTCGTAAACAATTATTTGTTGAAAAACAGACTTTTAGTTTGACCCAAGGTTGTTGGCCCTGCGGTACATAATCATAATTGTCCACATTATTGTAACGGTAAACATTACAAATATCCGAAGGTTAGCGAGTCCGAAGATATATTGCTAAATCGCAATCACTTGTGCGTCCAAGTGCAAGTTGCACAATGTTTGACGTGAAGCGAGCGCAGATGTAGGAGCTGATTTTTTTATATATTTTCACTACCTATGCCCGCGGCTTCGCTCTCGTAAGAAGTTCCGAAATGAAAGTCATGCCTTTACTATTATGGTAATCCATTCAATAGTTACATACAGTTTTAGTATGTGTTGGTTGTTATGTATTTAACATACAACCACGATTTTTTGTAATGTTCTTAATAGTTTACTGTAACATTTATTATAAATAGGTACTACATATACATTGTAGCTTTAAAAAGTACAATATGGTACCGGTTTAAAAAAAAAACTGCAGTATGTTTGCATTATAGAATAAAAGCAAAATCTAAATATATAAAACCGAATCGGGTTAGTTACACCATTTATAACTCAAGACCACTAAACAACTACTAACTATTACTACTACTATTATTACTACTAACTATTTAAATTTCTTTTGAATAAGTGTTACTACTCAACCAAGGAATTTCTGGATGAACAAATTTTACTCCGATTTTAACTTAAACTTCTGACATTTTTATCTGTTTCGTTGACTTGACTTAATGTACTATTCAATAATTCTATATTTATATTTTAATAATCGAAATATTTGACATTCCTTGAACGATTAAATTTATTGTTTTATCTTGTACGTCTGCAATTGAAGTAAAATGTTTGTACGCCGGAAACGGCAGAATATTATGCACATTCTATATTTATAACACCATTGATACAATATTCTGACAAATAAATGAATTGAATTGAATTGAATTGAAGAACGGCTGCACCGATTTTAATGAAATTTGGCATACAGATTTTGAGATACAGATGGTGTCGAAAGAGACTGGATTCTGCATCACAGAATATTCTAGTGTGGGATTCAGTGTCACATTTATAATATATAAACAGGTTTTCTTGAAAATAAAAAAATAAAAAAAAGATACAACATAATCCGGATTAACATATAGGCTTATTATTCTAGTAATATGAACAATTCCCGAGGGATGCGTGATAAACGACATTCACGTGGGTGAAGGCTAGTTTGTAAGATATACCACTTACTTTTCAGGGTTCCGTAACCGAAGGGTTCCAAACGGGACCCTATTACTCTCGCTACGCTGTCCGTCCGTCCGTCCGTCCATCTGTCTGTCACAGGGCTGTATCTTTTGAACGGTAATAGGTAACCTGTTGAAATGTTCTCAGAATATGTGTTGCTATGAGGTGTATCACGACAAACACTAAAAACAAAAAAAAGTCTAAAAACAAAGGGGGTCCCCATACAAGAAACCCCAAAAAACATGCATTTTTTTCAACGTTTTTGTTTTTGCTCTATCTTCAAAACCGTAATATATACCAGCGTCAAACTTGGTCAGATTATAGTGCATATTATGTAGTTTAGCAACAAATACTAAAAATAAGACAAACATAGACATATGTGGCGGTACCTGCGTAAGAAAGACACGCAAAAATTTATATTCCGCGCACTGTACCAGGCCCCTCAGAAAGTATTGCGAAAAAAAGTTTTTATATATGGGAGACTGGCCAGTTATAATGTTTTTCGAAAATATGATTATTTATAAGTAAAAATAAGTAAGTTCCAATTTCAAAATTTCCCTCCACATTTTTTGCGAGTTAATTCAAAGTATTGTGTCTCACTGAAATATGGATCTGCGCCGGGAACATTTTAGAGCTATGATTTTATACGATTTCAAGTGTCGCCTGAAACCGGATGAATCGTACGATAGACTTCAAATGGCATTCATGGATGAAGGCCCTTCCAAGGCAACCGTGTATCGTTGGTATAACGAATTCAAGCGCGGTCGACCAACTTTGGGGGATGACGAAAGAAGCGGTCGCCCTTTGACGGCTGTTACCGAAGAAAACGTGCTAGCAGTGAAAAATTTAATCCAAGACAATAGGCGAATTACATATCAGGAGATTCAACACATATTGAAGATTGGATCGGGAAGCGTTCACGAGATTCTACACAGCCATCTTCGCGTGAGGAGGATAGTATCACGCTGGGTGCCGCACAACCTCACCGATGCTCAGAAGCAGGCCCGGGTGGAATGGTGCCGTGATATGCTTAACAACTTTGAAGCAGGCTCGTCTCGGCGTGTTTAAGACATCGTTACAGGTGATGAGTCCTGGATTTATCAATACGACCCAGAAACCAAGCGCCAGTCGACTGTTTGGGTGTTTCAAAATGAGCCAACGCCTACCAAAGTGAAGCGATCTAGAAGCGGGGGTAAGATTTTGATCGCTAGCTTTTTTAATTTGACTGGCCACTTGGTATCAATTCCCTTACGGGATCAAAGAAGCATTAATGCCGAATGGTATACTACCAAATGTTTGCCAGAAGTTTTCTCTGTTATAAGCAACAAGCGACCAAACACAGGGCTCCGCGGGCTACTGCTCCACCACGACAATGCACCTGCGCAAACCGCACTCAAAACGAGGGACTTCCTGGACAGCACGCCAGTCAAACTCCTGGGTCACCCTCCTTACAGCCCTGATCTAGCACCGTGTGACTTCTTTTTATTCCCAAAAATAAAAAATCAGCTCAAAGGGATACAATTTTCGTCGCCGGAAGATGCGCTGGCTGCGTTCGAGCAGGCTGTAAACGAGGTGTCTGCGGCGGACTGGAAAAAGTGTTTTGAAAACTGGTTTAGGCGCATGAATCTTTGTATAGAGGCTGGTGGAAAGTACTTTGAAAAGATTTGATAAAAATATATGTACGTATAGAACAATTTTTTTTAGTTTCGCAAAACTTTCTGAGTGTCCCACGTACGTTGATGTCTTTTGATAAACTCTCGTAAATTAAATCAGTTTTTATGGGGTATCAGGTCGTTGAGAGGTACGGAACCCTTACTGCGCGAGTCCGACTCGCACTTGGCCGGTTTTTTTATTTACTTGTCTCATAAAACATTGCTTTATGTTTCACGCGACTTGGTTATTTAGGTTATTGTAACAATTACACATGGGCTTATCCAAATAACTTGCTTAGATATGTTTTTAGTAACATTGAGTTTTGTTACAAGTTTTTAATAATCTTTTTAAGTGTCTTATCTTATTGAAGTAAAACTTTAGGCACGCTTGACTTGGGGAGTAAGCTGGTGAATGCGTTACGAAAAGTGAGGCGAACGGAGGGGGTAGTGCGGGACGCGGGAAACTAGGCGCGCGCTAGGCCGGCCACGACACAGGGCGCCGGCAGTAGTACGCGCGTCGCGCCGCTAGTCCTTTGTTCTCATTGAAATAGTATTGAGGGCGATATAAGTAAGTGAAGTTTTACTTCAGTCGCGTGGTCTAATGCACACTCGTTTATTTTTTTATGGAGTAGGATGATGAAACGAACTAAAGGCCCACCTGATGTTAAGCGGCTATATTTGCCCATAACAACTGCAATACCACCTAAGTTGTCGCCTAAATGGTACTGCAATTCGCGTTCGCTAAACTGAGACATGAAGATGGAAAGTTTCATGTGATTGTAATTTCACCGGCACCCGCACCCTCCATCCTGGAACACGTCAAAATTTTAATAATCTAAAGAGTACTCCTCAAACCCGCACTCCAAAGTCACTCTCATAAAAATACAGATATTTTTTTTCCTCTGTGAGCTTTAAAAGCTCATTGAGTTGGCTTGGTTACGTTGAGAGAATGGGAGAAGATGGAAGAATGACGAAGAGAGCCTCTCTGTACATGAATAAAAATTCACACAGAAGCCAAGCTAACCGTTGTGGTATACTCACGCAAAGCGCGGCGATGTGTGTGTTGATTCACCGACGGGTTCAGGTACGCTCCACACTGTGGTAAAAACCGGCTTGCGCCGGCTCTGCTTGGCTTCTGGTGGATGATTATTCATGT
This sequence comes from Asteroscopus sphinx, assembly GCA_949699075.1. NCBI lineage: Eukaryota > Metazoa > Arthropoda > Insecta > Lepidoptera > Noctuidae > Asteroscopus > Asteroscopus sphinx. The sequence continues at coordinate 4,627,734 of OX453006.1, forward strand.
GGTATTGGGTCTTGCTGTGGGTGGATTATGGATAGATAGGGTTGACGCCTATTTCATGTGACGAAATTAATTTAAAAATAAAGGTATGGTACTTACAAAGCAAAATGTTTATGGTACAAAAAGTAATTACTTTAATTCTCATTTTTCATACTCTGGAGGAATTGACACCTTACATGAAATGCTTGCATGCTTGTTTCTGGTGTTTATTGGGTATTTCCTCCAAGCTTTATGCAAAGATCCTTTGAGTTTTTTGTATCAAATCATTTTATAAAGGGTTAACACAGATAATTTAAAAAAAAGTTGGACCGCTGATATTTGAAACAAAAAATTTCGTGTAGGTTTCCACGAGTTTTTGTGAAGGTATTTAAAACGCACAACGGTCATCCCTTTTTCTATTTTTTTGTTATTGGCAACTGTGTTTTTATTTTTATTTTTCACTGGCCTGATCATTTTACAATCTTATGTAGTCGTTAATCTTAAACTTTATTTATTTATAATTAAAAACGTAATTGACTGATTATGTATAGGACGACGTCTGTGGTCTAATGGTTCGAGTGTCGGACTGCTGATCACGTGGTCGCGGGTTCGATTCCTATTTATGTCATGAACATAGTTAGTGTTTGTGTTGGTCTGGGTGTTTCCTATTTATTATAAGTATGTGTTTACAAAAAAAAGATATAACAACAACAACGTGTTACTGAAATAATTGAAAAGCTCTTAAGGGGTCATTTTCCTCAACTCTTACTATGGGCCGAACCCTGAAACCGCGAAAAAATATCAGCAAATATCTACATTCATGTTAACATAAATCAACAAAATATAGGGAACAGCAGATTTTTTATTCGTGAGTTCAGGGTTGTGCTCATTGTAAAAGATGTTCGTACCGATGAGAGCAGGTTTTCAGTTATTTCAATAATACATTATTTAAGTATTACATCCATTGCCTAGTACCTACCCATAGTACAGTCGACTGCACGACAGTGGAAACACTTCAATTCGAAAACCGCCCTTACTGCTTACGATGCTGCTAATGTCAAAGTGTTACCACCGACCTGCGGTCGACCGTACAAGCTCTTCTTAGTTTGGGACTATATTATGGTGCTGTGCAAAATGTTCCAAAAATATTTATTATTAAAATTTACGTATTATTATAGACCACATAAGATTGTCAAAGGAGTCTTACCATAAGAATAATAAATAAAACTGTTTTTTATACTATGGATTTACCACCAAGCTAATACTCTTGAAATTATGTCAGTCCCTGTCAACCCGAGTTGCGCACATAACAATAACTCGGACATAATTCTAACTTGAGAAAGCTCAGCTGACCTAAGCTATACTTTATTCCTTGAATCTAAAACATGTTATTTTCTTTGAGATCATGGTTGTATTTTTGGGTTCATACAGCATATAGGTAAAACCTAGTGTCTAAGACATATTCCATTCTTTTTTTTTACGACAATTTCTCACATAAATCTTGTCTAATTAACCTAGTATTTTCATGAAGGCTATACACACAAGTTATATTGAATGTTATAATAAAACAAGTTTAAGTTTTCCTGACGTTTTGAAAGCTTTGCAGCGTTCATGGTCGCAGGTAGACTAAGATGACAAGCGTCTTTACAGATATTTCTAAAAAAAAAATTTAATCTACCATACATTTTATTTTTATTTTTTATTATTAACTTGTTTTATTATAATGTGTAGTGATCGCGAAAACCTAAGAAATTATTATATTGAATGTCTTAAAAACGTTGTATTATTAGACTATAAGCAGAATAAATACGTATGCCACGAATTATCTCTGCACTTTATACAAAAAACAAGGTTTAAGCCATTAATTAAAATTACAAGAAAAACATAATTTTTAAGAGTAAACAAAAAACATGGAGTTACACCAGAAGTAGACAACAATATGTGTTTAAAAAATTCGAAGGCTATTTAAAAATGTGGGAAACAAATACATATGGGTCCAATGCATTAGATCATTGAAGATAATTTATAAAAAAACATCTAAACAAATTGGAAACACTGCGCTACGTAGTTGGAAATACGGACGCACTTTGAACTCGACAAGAAATCTGACCGCTCTGAAGTACAAATAAAAACCAACTTTGTACGCACGTCAAAGAGTTTAATATTCTATTCTGACGTCATGTGACTTGTGTCCTTGTTCTCGCGTGGGAGTAGGAAGGCTTGTGATTGGTGGTGCAAGCGCGGGCTATTCAATTGTGGCTCGGATATCGGCGCGCGCACACTTTCGCAAACTTCAACTTCAGTTAAGTTTTCGCTTTCATCCGCTGAGATGATATCCGCACGTATTTAGTATTTGTGGCCGTAAATAATTAAATTAAGACAAAATGCTGACGAAGAAATACCATAGGTACGAATAATATAATCGTAAAATAGAATAGTATATAATGTTTTCAATTATTGCAAAACGTAGTAAAATTTATTTTGATATTTCATTCAAATATATATTTTATAATTATGAAATGAAACATCGATCTATCTATCAAGCTTTATTATATTTTTTAAATAAATAAATTGTATTTGGATTCAAAATATTTGAACAGTAATAAAAAAAACAACAATAATTTACTTTATCTAACTTGTTTTAAAATAAAATTAAATAAAAATATTATTAGATACAAATTAAACATTTATTATTTTAATAAATATAGCACATGCATTTTCACAACATCTATGTGCCAAACAATTCAAAGTTATTGCTTATGTTATTATAAATGTATGCTTTCCCTTACGTTCATTGTATAACATTTTTTTTTTCTTTTCAGGTGACAGCTTGCTAGCGCAAATTGTTACCAGGACTGTCAACGAGTTACAGACTTCATTATAGTGAAGTGGCAGTGAGTAGTGAGAAGTGAGACTGAAGAAATTATTATTTTCTTATTAATAATAGTTCAGTGACTAAAAAAATAATTTAGCCAAAATGTCCGGTTTTGTGAAAATTGCCATAGACGATTATTATTCGGACAACAATTGGACGACGATCATCAACAAATATTGGATGCTAGCAGAAAGAGTATCAGGTAATTATTTTTATTTTTATAGTCTAAATTCATAAGATTATCTTCAAGTGCTTCATTGATACAATATGTAACCAAAACCCTGTTCTTACTGTGAGCTACGTTATTATGAGCTACGTTATCAGAATCTATATTCATAAGTAAAGAAACTCATTTAAAAAAACTCTTCAATAAAAATAATCAAATTTAATATTAAATCATTATTATTTGTAAATTGAAAGTGATACAATCACTTTTAATAATGATTTAATATTTAATGTGATTACTTTTATTGAAGAGTTTTTCCAAATAAGTTGTGCCCTTGCGTATGAATATTGATTCTGATAACGTAGCTCACAGGAACAACAGGGTTTTTGTTACATACTGTATTAGTTAAGTTGATTACTCTCAACAGTTCAGTTCTTTCCTCTGTGGTCTAGTGTTTCGGATGTCGTACTGCTGTTAACGAGGTCGTGGGTTCGATTCCCACAGGACACAAATATTTGTGTGATGAACATAAGTGTTTGTGTTGGTCTGGGTGTTGCTTATGTATTATAAGTATGTATTTACGAAAAAAAAAGTATATAATTATTATATCCATTGTCTAGTACCCATAGCACAAGCTTGCTTAGTTTGGGACTAGATGGTGCTATGTAAAAATGTCCTAAAATATTTATTATTATTGAGGTGAATACTCTAAATTTTTTTTTAATAACAGACCATTAGCGTTGGATAGTTTAGAAATATGTAATAAATTTATCAAATAACTCGTTTACGACTATATTTAATATTAAACTTTCGCGTTGCTTTATAACTTATTAATTATGAAACGGATATGAACGCGCACATAACTATTTCTAGCCCAACGTTCCGCAAAGAAGACATTGGATACGAGCAGGTACTTACCACAATTAAAAAAAAAAACAAATATACATCACATCTAAAAATATATATTCTAGTAATCTAGACACAACGAGATATTTGCATATTCAATGTAATGTATTTTGTGGTGTACAATAAAACATATATAAATAACATAAAATTTTTTTGGTTTTTGAAAAGGAAGAAGTTATGACAGAGTGCAATATTTTGATAGGTGACGAAAAGGTGGAACAAGTGAAAGATTTTGTATACCTGGGTTCCATGTTTACGAGAGATGGCAAGCATGTGAAGGACATTGAAAGGAGAGTGAGTGCTGGTAATCAGGTGAATGGGGCACTACACACCTTCATGAACAGCCGCAAAGTGTCGGAAAAGGCACGGCTGGCTGTTCATGGGGGAGTGTTAGTGCCTACACTTATGTATGGTAGTGAAAGTTGGGTATGGCAGAAGAAACATGAAAGCAGAATAAATGCAGTAGAAATGAGAGCTTTGAGAAGTATGTGTGGAGTAACTTTGAGAGATAAAGTAAGGAATAACATGATAAGGGAGCGTTGTGGAGTGAAAGAAGATGTAGTGACAAAGATTGAGAAAGGTATGTTAAGATGGTTTGGACATATGGAGAGGATGGACGAGAGGAGATTGACGAAACAAGTATACGAAGCGAGTGTGGATGGAAGAGTTGGAAGGGGACGACCTCGGCGAACGTATCGCGATCAAATCGCGGATGTTCTCAAAAAATGCCAGGTTAAGAGTTCTCTAAACCGACGAGCATGCATGACGAGGTTAATTGACGTAGATGAAGCGAAAGAGGTGTGTCAGGATCGTAGCAGGTGGAAATCCATAGTCTCTGCCTACCCCAATGGGAAACAGGCGTGATAATATGTATGTAAATAACATAAATAAATATAATCAAGAGTATTATTGCCTGCCTCGTTGGTCTAGTGGTTGCAAGCGCGACTGCTGAGCGTGAGGTCCTGGATTCGATTCCCGGGTCGGGCAATGTGTTATAGGGTTTTTTCATTAGGAAATTCTCAGTAGCAGCCCGGAGTCGGGATTTGTGCCCGGTCAATGGCAATAGGCTCGCCCCCTATTACATGGGACTATAACATAACTGGCGAAATGTGGGTGTACTATTACACGTCTGCCTACCCCTTCGGGAAATACAGGCGTGATGTTATGTTATGTTAAGAGTATTATTTTTTATTTATGAGCCTATTACAGTAATAAAATGTACACAATGCTTTTAAATCAACTTTTATCTAAAATCACAAATCACAAAAGTCATTGAAGAAAGTTTATACCACTCCTTATAAGCATTAATTTACTTTCTCAATTTATTGCCTATCCGTCTTTAAATTAAATAAAATCCGTCAAGAAAATCGCACTCTCAATCTAAATCTTGCAACTTTCTTGACTACTTTTCTCCGTAGGAACCACTTTTTGGAACCTTGCAACTAAATTCATGGCCGTTCATAAATCCTTCGACAAAAAAACTTCATTCAAAACTTTGAATGTGTTGCTTTTGAGTTTGTTGCACTGCTTCTCTTCGAGCTAAAAAACTAGCAGCGGTGAAGGGTGGGCGTTTTTGGGGTTAGAAAGAAAATAAAGAAAGAAAAAATATTTATTTGCGTCAAGAGTGAAACATAAAATTAACATATTTTTTTTGTAAAACAGAACAAATACAGGTGAGGTGTGGGTGTGGTGTGGTGTGGCGTGTAGTGTGGTTGTCTTTATTGTCGACTTAAAAATACAGTTCTACGATAATGTTGTATAATTCGAGGGGATTAGCGCTGATAGCCAGGCTTTGCCTAGTTTGGATACAGATGCTTCATATTTTTTGTACTACCAAAACACAGCTAATTAATGTGTCAAAAATAGCTGTATAACTTTTGTCAATAAACATTATATGAATATATAAATTTTGGAATAAAAAAATCGCTCTCGAGCTGGATTTGCAAGCGTAAAATGCATTAAAAATTATTTAATAAAAATAAAACATTATTTATTTATAATCAGCGTCTACATCGACATAATGCCATTCTGATTTTGAACTTGAACTTGCTATTATTATTCTCGAAATTTTCTACCTATACTTTTCAAAGCTATTAAAGGCTTACACAAAGCCCTTTCACTACTCAAAAGAGATAAACGTACATACAAACACAGCATCCTACATACTTTTCCATCGACAACAATGAATGTATCAACAATACTTGTTCCATGTCACGCGATAATTACACCTGCTGCCAAGCTTGCTTGGTTATACAAAGTGGAGATGACAGTACGACATTAATTAAAACCACGTACAGAGTATCACGTTCTCTGACAGTACACAAAAAAAAACAATCAAATCCAGTTAGTAGTTTACCCACAGGAAATTATTTTAATTTTATAAATTTTGAATGTAGTACCATTTTTCTTGCATAGATCGTTAGGTCAAAAACCTGTACGAATCCATGTGATTTGAAACTCTCTCAATTATTATTACAGATGATTACAAATGGCATTACTTATTTTTTTGTAAAAAAAATAGTTTTTTTTTTAATTTTTGATAAATAACTTATGTAAATCATCGGAAAACTTGAGGCTTCTGATGCCAATGCATTCTACAAAATTTTATGATAAATTATTTACTGATCAGGCTGTGCGTCTGTGGAATGAGTTACCTGTGTCTATACGGCGAGCTCAGTCACTGTTTTCATTTAAAAAATTAGTTAAAGAATACTACATTTCCAAATAGATTGTAATTTATTAAGACATAGCCTATGTATCCAATCTCTATTCTAAACTGTATGATTATTTTTATATATATTATATATATTTATGATACCTATATGTGTAATATATTTTGTGCTATTTATTTATTTTAGTTTAGTAGTACGCCACGGACTGCCCCCATTATCTAGATCTTACGTCTTGTTTGTCCATCCAAAGGTTGTCTGGAAGATATCGCTTTTAGCGATAAGACCTCCCATGTACCCATAATTTATACGTTGTTCCTGTTTACTACTATTTTCATGGTGTACAATAAAGTATATTATATCTATCTATCTATCTATGTATGTGTTTCAAATGCTTCTATAGATTAGTAATTACCGTGTTTTCATTTATTGCCGTATTGTCATTTCCCCGTTGTATAGTGACGAATTAATGGCATAGGTACTACTTCTGACAGGTTTTTATTAAATAACCAGATGATGCCCGAGCGCCCGCGGCCTCGCTCCCATGTTTTCTTCATACAAAATTTCAACCCCTATTTAACCCCCTTGGGGGAAGCATTTCAAAAAACCTAGATCCGCTAGGGCTGTGCATTTTTTATTAAGTAGATAAAGACTAAATTAATTTTGTGGATGCTGTTTGATACTGTGCTACTGCAAAAATAAGGGAATCGTGGCTAAGTGACAAGCCTGTGGATTGTACAATCTGCAAGGTTAAGCTGCACTAGCCGCAGTCAGTCTGTGGATGGGTGACCGTTTCGTTACACATCGAGACCCTTTCGTGCCTCGGAGAAAACGTAAAGTCGTCGGTCCTGCGCCTGATCTCTCTCCGGTCGTGTCGAATTGCCATCCCATCTGATTATGAGAGTAAGGGAATAGAGCACACACTTGTGCACTATAATAATTATGTCCCGCGCAGATGGCTAGTCTCCATTGAGATTGGCTGCCGTGACCAAAACTCGGCCGGGAAGACATTATTACTGCAAAAATATGATAATAAGTCACCAAGGTCGAATGATAGATGTCCTTGTAAAAAAGACTTAGCCATGTCAAGGGTAGAATTTATTATCATAATTATGTGTATTAGCGTGATTGCTTCTAATCGCACGATGTTTTTTTTATAGTAAACCCTAACTGGGAAGTCATAAGTATAAAAATATCAAAAAAACACGGTTGAACTATGGAGTTACATTAAATTCCAATCACATTAAGCAGAGATTATTAGGATGTAAAGATATTTATTTGTAAAAACATGTGTACATTATAAATACATCTTTGAGATGCGTCTTGAATGTGTAAAATGTTTGAGTTTGGATAAACATGGTTGAAAACGATTGGTGAACAAATTTTTGAAAAAAAAAAAAATAACAACATAACATACACATAACATCATGCCTGTATTTCCCCGAAGGGGTAGGCAGACGTGTACACCCACATTTCGCCAGTTATGTTAGCAATCAATCAACTCAGCCTATCGCAGTCCACTGCTGGACATAGGCCTCTCCCAAGTTGCGCCACAACACTCGGTCCTCTGCCTTCCGCATCCAGTCCCCCCCAGCCACGTTCTTTAGGTCGTCGGTCCACCTGGCAGGGGGGCGCCCTACGCTGCGTTTGCCGATTCGCGGTCTCCACATAAGGACTCGTCTGCTCCAACGGCCGTCGGTCCTTCGACAGACATGGCCAGCCCACTGCCACTTCAGCTTACTGATCCTACAAGCTATGTTGGTCACTCTGGTTCTTCTCCGGATAATCTCGTTACGGATTTTATCCTTCAAAGAAACTCCAAGCATAGCTCGCTCCATAGCTCGCTGAGCGACTTTGAACTTGTGGACTAGCCCAACTGTCAGTGTCCACGTCTCGGCACCGTAAGTCATGACAGGCAGCATGCACTGGTTGAAGACCTTTGTCTTCAAACTTTGCGGTATAGGCGACGAGAAGACTCGGCGAAGTTAAAGTGATGTTATAGTCCCATGTAATAGTGGGCGAGCCTATTGCCATTGACCGGGCAAAGATAAATTAAGTTACTATAAAATATTTCTCACAAAAAATAATAACACACTGTTTCTTAATAAGATATCGCTGACGTCACCCAAAGACGTGCCAAGTGGATGAGAATTTCGATACCACGAGCAGTGTTCACGGTAGCTTAGTGGCTAAAGCACTTAGCCAGGAGTCGCAGGTTCGTATCCTGCTCGTGAGCGATTTTTTCTTTCCACAATTTAAATCGTAAGATTTCGCTTCGTATCCGGAAATGCGTTAAAAATAATAAAATAAAATATAATAATAATAAATATTTTATAAATAAATTATAATAAAAATATTTAAAAATGTAAATTATATGTAAATATATTATGAATAACGGTGTAATAAATACATTTTATAATAATAATGAATTTATTTGTTTCAAAAGCACTAGTACAGACTTGCACAACATAAAATAATGTTATAACAATACGTGAAAAAGACTGCCTCGTTGGTCTAGTGGTTGCAAGCGCGCCTGCTGAGCGTGAGGTCCCGGGTTCAATTCCCGGGTCGGGCAAAGTGTTATTGGGTTTTTTCATTAGGAAATTCTCAGTAGCAGCCCGGAGTCTGGATTTGTGCCCGGTCAATGGCAATAGGCTCGCCCCCTATTACATGGGACTAAAACATAACTGGCGAAATGTGGGTGTACTATTACACCTCTGCCTAACCCTTCGGGGAAATACAGGCGTGATGTTATGTTATTTTAAGTCAAAAAAAAAAACACGACAAAATAATTCTAATAAAAAAAGTTTAAAATCGCTTAAACCTAAGAAATTATTACAAAACAATAAATTAACAGAGCAACAAATTAAAAAAGTTATACTTAATAAAAATTGCTTATATGTACCTACTATTAACATAAAAACTAGATTCCATTAAATACAACCTTGTACGTAATTAGTAAAACTATATTTACATAAATTTTATTAGTAGAAATAACAAATACGCTAACTGAGAGTGAAAGAAAATGCAGTTAAACGACTTCCCGTAGAAACTGGAAAAACTTGTTTAAGTGGGTTAGTCGTAGTAGTTATCTCTAACGATGGGTTAACAAGAAGCTAAACCAGATACTTGCAGTGGGTGCAGATGCCTTAAGAACATGAATAAAAAGAAAAAGTTTGGAAAAGAAATAATTTAGATAATTGGACGTAGTTTAGTTTGGGATGCATTAAAAGAGCCTCCACGAGTGACGATATTTAATTGACCGTCCGGCGCACTTTGGACAATCAGCCCCGCTACCAACCTGCTGACTGGCTAATCTTCTTCCTACAGCATGAGCTGTTATAAGCCTAAAAATTTAACCTATGTTAAACATTGAATAAATGACTTATGACTTTAGTGAAAATGACACAATCCACAAAACGGAATAAAAAACTAATTATTATTGTTTGTCATCAGAATTAAATGTTATAAAATGCAAAATTTTTATTGTAAGATTTGTAGCAGATTGACAAACGCATACAACTGGATAAACTTTTTTCACAAAAACTATCCAAGTATGGATTGAATAAATTTTAGGGTTCCGTACCCGTTACATAGAACAAAAACTTTTTTTATATTTACAAAAAACTTGTCAGGTTAATTTTTATACTGTTCATCATCATCATCATTCCACTGCTGGAAATAGCCCCCCCCCAAGCATCGCCACAACGACCGGTCCTGCGCCTTCCGCATCTCTATACTGTTCATTATTAAGTTTTTATGTAATTTTTGTTTTCTTAAATTGATAAGTAACATAATAATACTATCCGACTCGCACATGGTCGTTTAGGGTTCCATACCCAAACGGTGCCTAACGAGACCCTATTACTCTTGCTACGCTGTCTGTCCATCCGTCCGTCCGTCGTCATCTGTCTGTCACAGGGCTGGATCTTTTGAACGATTAATAGGTAGCTGGCTGAAATTTTCACAGAATATATGTTACTATCACAAAAAATACTAAAACCAAAGAGGGTCCCCTCACAAGAAACCTATAAAAACATGTATGTTTTTCAACGGTTTTGTAGGAATAGGTTTTGTTAGAGCGGGAGCTCTAACTTCAAAACGGTAATATACACAAGCGTCAAACTCGGTGTGGTTGTAAAGCATACTACATACATATACATAACAAAAATACTAAAAATAGGGCAAATTTAAACATGAGTGGTGGTAACCTGTGTAAGAAATACATGCAAATATTTATATTTCGCGCACGGTGTGTTGATGTCTTTTGATGAACTCTCATAAATTAAATCAGTTTCTGTGGGATATCAGGTCGATAGGGGAACGGAACCCTCACTGCGCGAGTCCGACTCGTACATGGCCGGTTTTTCTAAACTATATCCAATTATTAGTCCAAGATAGAGTAACCCTTTCACGTCCCGTGGTTATCATTATAATAATCAAAGAGATTTAATATTTCACAAGTAACTATTTTAATGTCTTTGATACTAATACTTTGTTTCCCAAAAACTAGTACTATAGGTTACATCAATCATCATCTTGGCGTGGAAATAAATAACTTTTCTTTCTTTCTTTCTATCAATGCTTTAAAACATTTTAGCTTAAGATTTAAATTGTGGAAAGAAAAAATCGCTCACGAGCAGGATTCGAATCTGCGACTCCTGGCTCAGTATGCCAGTGCTTTAGCCACAAGTGTTCATGGTAGCTTCGCATGCGTAAATGTGTTAAAAATAATAAAATAAATTTTAACTTTCTGAAAAAGCTTTCTTTTGAGCTTTTTTTTTTCTTTTTAGCCTATGGAAACATAGTGGTTACCACTGTCCGTCACCCACAGACCAGTAGTAAGCCTCTAGACATCGTTTAGCTGGACACCACGCATATGCAGTAGTAATGCATATCGTACACCCACGCCACTAAGAATCAGTCCGTCAGCGAGCTGCACCAATCATACGGAATCATCCCACCGAACTTTTGAGCCGACCAATCATAAAGCGCCGTCCGCCCCCCGGTCCCCGCCATCATTTTACGACTGTGGTTTAATGCAAAACTTTGTTTATGCGGCGTCTTGAGGCTTATTGCTCTGTGTCGTCACCCTAAATAGTGAATACGTTCCTTTTACAAGAAGATTTGGAGAATGTAAAAAAATATAGAATAACTATACTGTTCAAAATAAACGTTCAACGCAACACCTAAGTCAAAAAAAATAATTTACAAAACGAATAGACAGAAAGAGACCACAAAGCTATAAAAAATAAACGTAACATGAAATTTCTAGGTTTTAGTGTCAATGTCAGACCTGAGCGTTTTTTGGTTTCGATGTTATTAGATAATAGAAAAACTTGTTTATGTTTTTTTAATGAAGCATGTTATTATGACTCCATATTGCACTTGCTGTATCTCGCGGGTTCACTCCTGTGGTGTATGTGGATAGAAAGTATTCTATATTTTAATCCAGGACATGGTCTCTATATCAAATTTCATCTAAATCGGTCCAGTAGTATTAGCGAATAAAACAAATAGACAATTAAAGTTTTATCCTGAATATAAAACTTTTTATAAAAGAATGTAACATATTTATAAAATACTGAAAAATATAAAATATAATAAATACTTTATTCTGTTGTAAATGTATTTATTTTTTTATTTTAAGTCATAAAAGTAATTTAAGTAGAAGTCAATGATTTAAATTTCTCTGTAGCTTATAAATTAATTAATAATGATAGAATGAATAAATTTGTATTTCTACAAATATTAATTGAGCCTTTTAAAATATTTATAGTACTTCCGTTATAAATACAATAAAATTACAAATTTAATTATTCTGAAGAGCAATTGCGTAAACTTTTTGCATTATAAAAATGGTGTCAAGGACGAAAATAATTAAATATTTGAACACATGTGACACAAACATTAAAAGTGCTAATTCATTATTTTTCTTCGTCACACTAATATATTTTATTGATACACCCGTATGCAAATAATAAATATTGAGCTTTTAATACCATAAAAATAATAATTTGAACTCAATACGTGATAAGAAATTAATTAACGAAAATTAAAGTGAATTGTTTAAACTACTCACAAACTTAATGAAAAAGTTATGGGATCAATCCGAGAAGGTTCCAGATCAATCAAAATAATAATAATAAAAATTGGTTTATAATCGCGTATAATATAATAATATAAATATAAAGATATCGCGTAGCTAACATAAAATAAACTGCAGTCGTCTCATCAGGCTGCATGTGGCCTGATAGATAAGTTTTGAAAGGTGGTGTCTACTACACAGTTATATATATATATATATACACATATAGATATATATATATAGATAGTTAGATACACTAGCACAGACACCGCCGTTAACTCTATCTTAGTATGATATATTTAGTCAGTTAACAGTAGGATATATTTAATTATTTAGTCACTTTGCTTGTTTGTTTGGCGCAGACTCATTATTAGTTATTTAGTTAGGAGAATAGTTATTAAGACTAAAAAGCTTCATTTTATTTTTCGCATTCCAGTTTCTGTTTTCGTCGGTTAAATTTTTTGTTAAAAAGTTTTATGTTAGTATAAGATAGACATTTTTTACTTGTCTTTGAATATAATTAATACTTAAATTGAATTTCAATTCTTTTATACTGTTATACAGTTTGGCGTGTTTATACAAAGTGTAAAAATGTTTTGGTCCTGAATAAATGTTTTCAATTTTTTATTTAATATTTATTAATATTATTATACCACTTATTTACTGTGATCAATGTTTTATAATACATATCTATGACCAACATAGTTTTAAAATAATTGTTACTGACATAATTATGCACATTCTTAGTCAGAGATAAAAAAAATAGGGTTCCGTACCCAAAAGGTGCCAACGGGACCCTATTACTCAGAGCTACGCTGTCCGTCCGTTCGTCCGTCCATCTATCTATCACAGGGCTGTATCTTAGTAACTTAGTAATAGATAACCAGTTGAAATTTTCACAAAATATGTGTTACTATAGTGCCTATCACGACAAATACTAAAAACTGAAAAAAGTCTAGAAAAAAGGGGGTCCATACAAGCATTTTTTCTAAGTTTTTTCTTGATGCTCTATCTTCAAAACGGTAATACATACCAGCGTCAAACTTGGTCTGATTATAGTGCTTACTATATAGTTTAGTAACAAATACCAAAAATAAAGCAAACATAGTCATATATGGTGGTACCTGCGTAAGAAAGAGATGCAAAATTTTATATTTCACGCACGGTGCGTTGTCTTTCGATGATCTCTCGTAAATTAAATAAGTTTCTATGGGGTATCAGGTCGATGGGTGGTACGGAACCTTTACTGTGTGAGTCCGACTCGCACTTGGCCGGTTTTCGCATCGTTGTGTCGTCGTGTCGCATTTTTTTGTATACAGTCAAATTGAGAACCTCCTCCTCCTTTAAACAAATTCAAAAAAGGAATACCTCATCATTAATAATAACACAGATAAACATCAATAGTCAATATTATTTATTATACTGTTAACCAGGCAGGTATTATTAATAGGTTTTTAACCTAGACCTTTATTATAGAAAGCAATACACACTCTTCTTAGTTTATAGAACAATGATACGTCACTTTCACATTCTGATTTCTCGTAGTAAGCTACTCTGACCACGGTGTTATGACCACAGGTTACGTTTAATCATTGTGATGGCTGTTATCATAATTTATTCACTTTACTATTCACTTTACTATTCACACACACAAGTGTTTGTATAAACAGATTTAAGGAAAAGGTAGACTTTTTCCAAAAAAAACTAACTTATTAGTTACTTTATTAATTTTAACGCATTTACGCAAACGAAGCGAAATCTAAAGATTTAAATTGTGGAATGAAAAAATCGCTCACGAGCAGGATTCGAAGTTGCGACTCTTGGCTCAGTACGCCAGTGCTTTAGCCTCTAAGCTACCGTGAACACTGCTCGTGGTATCGAGTTTAACTTCCACTTTGGGCTTTGGGTGACGTCAGCAATATCTTATTAAGAAGCAGGTTCGAATTCTTGTTAGTTAGGTTAGTTTTGAATTGTTCTTTCCACAATTTAAAACTAACCTATTATTTTATTTTTATGTACTTTTTATGTAAATACATGAATGAAAATGAAAATAATGCATGCGATTTAATCCGGTTAAACTTTGTTTTATTATAAAAATAAATAAATTAAATAACATTTTTTTTTAATAAACTATAAATTTTTAAGTATATAAAGCGAGCGATTGATTGTGAGCGATTTTTTCTTTCCACAATTTATATCTTTAGATTTCGCTTAGTATGCGTAAATGCGTTAAAAATAATAAAATAGAAAATTTTTAGTTAATTATAACGTATCTCAAATCAACTCAATAAAACGCACATTTTTAGACCACGCGTTGATGTCTTTTCTATAGAAGATCTGAAGAACACTAAAAATTCTAGTGATGTAATAGCAAACCAATTTATGATCGTATAAATAATCATAAATTTAATCTTTCGTAAATGATAGTAAATGATTAGCATGTTCTATCTTAATAATTATTAATTTGTTCGCTGCATTCTTTATTATACGGCACTATTGCGAGATTCGTTGCATTTAATAATTACTTTGGCTTGGTAATCTTAAAGCATAAGCACTTCTTATTATGATAATCATAATCACGTTCAAACTTCAGACCATTTCATCATAAACTCTATTAAATAAATAATAAGACGAATTTATGAAACTAAAAAGGAATGGAGCCGCGGATAATTATTCAAGTGGAAATTTTAAAACGAAAGTTTTTTTTAATTTTTTAATTTTCTTTTTTTTCTTTATTTTTTTTAATTTTGACATTTTAATTTTATAACATAACTGGCGAAATGTGGGTGTACTATACACCTCTGCCTACCCCTTCAGGGAAATACAGGCGTAATGTTATGTTATGTGTAAAAAAAGGAAGCATTTTATTCAAAATGTATCAACGAGTCAATTAATTTTGTTTATTTTCCTGTTAAATTTCCATATATTTTATTTTGAAGTAATACTTAATTTTTTTCTGTAATCATGCATTGCCTGATTAAATACTTTCACCTTTTAAGGGCTAAAAACGAAGTAAAGTTGTAAATTGTATAATATAATTGTAATTACTTTAACCGGTACATCATTACTTACTGTAATTGCATTCTCTCTTTACTTGCTTATTCACACAACGGCTGTGACTTTCTATTTTGAATTAATTGTTATAATATGTGGTTACTAAAAAAATATGAAAATGACGTTTGTGGTGTGTATGAGGATGGTCTACTTAGCTAGTGATAAATTTAAAATAACATAACATAACCAGCCCATTACTGTCCCACTGCTGGGCACGGGCCTCTTCTCAGTACGAGAAGGCTAAGGCCTTAGTCCACCACGCTGGCCTAGTGCGGGTTGCTGGACTACACACACCATTGAGAACCATAACCATTTTTTAAATTTAAAATAATATTGGAAATAACCCGAATATGGGAAGTAACGAGATTATCCGGAGAACAACCGGAATGACCGACATAGCTTGGAGGATCAGTAAGCTGAAGTGGCTGTGGGCTGGATATGTCTGTTGAAGGACCAATGGCCGCTGGAGCAGACGAGTCCTTCAGTGGAGACTGCAACTCGGCAAACGTAGAGTAGGGCGCCCCCCCACCAGGTGGACCGACGACCTGATTAAAGTAGCTTGGGAGGATAGGATGCGGAAGGCAAGAGGACTGAGTTTTGTGGCGCAATTTGGGAAAGGCCTATGTCCAGCAGTGGACTGCGATAGGCTGAGTTTACATTGATGATGCCCGAACATTCATAAAGAAAAAACATAATAAAGACGAATTGAGAACTTGCTCCTTTTTGAAGTCTGTTAAAAATCAGCTGACCTTGCCTTTTGAATATTTATTTTCATCTTAAGATTTTTTTTACCAATGTTTGTTCTGGAGGATGCTTGCGATCATATTGTTGGTCCACTTGGTCACAAAGTACCAGTAGTAAGTTATTGAGTTTTCCACAATATTTTTTTTAAACGTTTTTTTTTTGTGTGACCGTGAATAAAACGAAAATAACTCATACACACACACTCACGACTATACTCCCTGAAGGGGTAGGCCGAGGATACACCCATATTTCGCCAGTTATGTTATAAATCCTATTTAATAGGGGGCGAGCCTATTCCCCTAACGGAGCACAAATAATATTTAAAAAAAACTAATCCATACTCCGGGCTGCTACTGAGAATCTTCTAATAAAAAAACTCTATAACACTTTGCCCGACTCAGAATCTAACCCAGGACCCCACGCTCCGCCGGAATAACTCATGCTGGGGTGGAAAGAATGGTTATTATGCTGAGGATAACCACCGGGGGCTAAACTGCAGTAAAAATAATATTATGACACGAAAACGTGTAGTATTAGGTTGGAATAAGCATGTTCGCGGTGCTTACGAGGTAGCCAGACTTAACTTTCAAATGTGGTTACTAAACGGTAAGCCTGTAAATGGACCTGTCTATAATAACATGGCCGAGTCTCGGCGTCTTTTTAAATCACAACTAAGATGGTGTCAAAATAACGCCGAGCAAATTAGAATGGATATTCTCGCATCACACCACGCAGATAAAAATTTCAAAAGCTTTTGGAAGGGCACGAGAAAACTGAATGGTAAACCAACTGTCCCTCTTACTGTTAACGGAGTAACTGGGCCTCGTAACATTGCGAACATGTTTAAAAGTATGTTTCAGGTAGAACCACCTTCTACGTTCTGTGTGCTGGGGAAGCTCAATAATAAAGAAGTCAGGGAAAATTCCCCAAAATCAGCTGTATTACCATCTTTTACTGCAAAAGACATAGCTTCTGTTATAAAACATATGACAAGGGGTAAGTCCCCAGGACACGATGGAATTAGTATTGCGCATTTGCAGCATGCGGGTGTCCATTTGCCGAGGATTCTAGCAATGTTGTATACATTTTGTCTAAGGCACTCATACCTGCCGGATGAGTGTATGAGGACCGTGGTTGTGCCAATAATCAAAAATAAAACTGGTGATACATCAGATAACAGCAATTATAGGCCCATCTCGCTAGCCACCACTGTGGCGAAGGTACTGGACAGTCTGCTTGATCGTATTTTGAGCAGCCACATAAAGCTGAACGACGCCCAGTTCGGTTTTAGGCATGGGCTGTCGACAGAGACGGCGGTTCTATGCCTGAAGCATACTGTCCGGTACTACACCGAAAGGCAGACTCCGGTCTACGCCTGTTTTTTGGACCTTTCTAAGGCTTTCGATTTGGTGTCCTATGATGTGCTTTGGTACAAAATGAGGACAGAAACTAGGCTCCCTGAAGAAGTCATTAACATTTTTGATTATTGGTACAACAACCAAGTTAATGTTATTAGGTGGGCGGGCGCGATCTCCGATGCGTACAGATTGAGTTGTGGAGTAAGGCAGGGAGGGTTAACCTCTCCTCGTCTCTTCAATTTGTACGTAAATGGACTCATTGAGAGACTCAGCAACACTAAAGTCGGCTGCTCTATAGACGGTAAATTTATCAACAACATCAGTTACGCTGACGATATGGTGTTGCTGGGCCCCTCCATAAGCGCCATCAGAAAGCTCCTCGCTATATGTGTGGATTATGCCGGGGCCCATGGGCTCAGGTATAATGTTAAGAAAAGCGAGCTTTTGGTGTTTCAATCACCAGGTCAAAAGGTCACACACGTACCACCCGTTCTCATAGACGGTGTTTCTCTGCCAAGAGTTTCGCAATTTAAGTACCTGGGCCACTGGGTCTCGGATGACCTCTCGGACCACGAGGATATTGAGAGAGAGCGCCGGGCGTTGGCTGTCAGATGCAATATGTTGGCTCGCAGATTTGCACGCAGCACCAAGGCAGTGAAAGTTACACTGTTCACTGCTTTTTGTCAATCCTTTTACACTTGCAGTCTGTGGGTCAAATATACGCAGAAGACAATCAACGCCCTGCGCGTACAGTATAACAACGCTTTTAGGATGTTGATGGGGCTGCCGAGGCACTGTAGTGCGTCGGGCATGTTTGCCGACGCTCGTACCGATGGCTTTCATGCCATCCTCAGAAAGAGAGCTGCGTCATTGGTAAGCCGTGTCCGCGGCAGTAACAACAGCATCCTTAGCGTTGTAGCTGGAAGAATAGACTGCCCAATAATATGGCACTGTATGCAGTTACATGTTAAAAAGAATAATAATTTAATATAAAATGCAATAATATTTTTATTTTGATTTTTGTTAATAATTTAGGTTGAATTGAATAATGAGTAAAATATATAAATAAATTTGTGTAATATTAGAATTTTTAAATTTGTAATTAATTTAATGTAATATTTTATTTTAAATTTTAATCTAAATGACATGTGACGTAATATTTTAGTGTGATGAATTTACTTGTATTGTATAGCGGATTACCTACTAATATAGTTAATTAAGTATTACTAACAAAAATATGGATCTATGTGTCTGATTTAAACAATAAATAAATAAATAAATAAAAATAAAAACGTTGCCCCATGGATTTCTCCTGTATCACCTCCTTGTGTGCGCTTACAAATAGAAGCCTCACATCCACTAACATACTGATCCCGAGCAATATGTCTGTGGATCACACAGATATTTGTTCCATGCGGGAATTGAACCCGAACAGTAGTCGCCACTGTGCCAATCGTGTCGACATTCTTTTGTAGGTTCCCTAAGAATTGTTACTCTAATCACCAAAGTTTTACGGTACCAGACCTATTAGAAGTATTGCCACCTTTTCCTTATACTTCGTACCGGATAACATGGCAATAAAGGACATTGGCCCGACTTTTATCCCGAAGGTGCAATTAAATTAATTAACCATATCGCTGCACATACTAACTATACATGGGTAATTATGCAACGACTTTGCTATCAACGGCAACGTGACCACCACTATTACGATACATCAGTGATAATAATGTCACGTTTCACACGACAGTATGCGTAGTCCTCGTAAGAAGGGGTCAATGTCCGCCGCTGCCTTGGTATAAATAATAATAAATACAAATAAATATTTTGGGACATTTTACACAGCACCATCTAGTCCCAAACTAAGCAGAGCTTGTACTATGGGTACTAGACAATGGATGTGATACTTATATACTTTTTTTTTCGTAAATACATACTTATAATACATAAGAAACCAACTCAAGAAGGGGTCAACGTCCGTTGTTGCCTTGTTATCCCACCCAGAAACACAACATCCAAAAATATTATTAACAAAAGACCTTCCTTTCCAGATCCTCGCGTCCAAGGATGGTTCCTCTTCGACACACCATTGGCCACAGTGGCCATGGTGATCATATACCTTGGCTTCGTGGTGGTGGCAGGCCCTCTATGGATGGCGAACAGAAAGCCGTTCCAGATTCAGAGTACCTTAGTTGGGTATAACGCGATGCAAGTGTTACTGTCATCCTATATGTTTTATGAGGTGAGTGATTTATTTATATAGTTAACTAGCCCATGCCCGCAGTTTCACCCACGTTTAATTAATCTTATCACAGAACTACTTTGCCCGGAGTCTGGAAATTGTGCCCGGTCAATGGCAATAGGCTCACCCCCTATTACATGGGACTATAACATAACTGGCGAAATGTGGGTGTACTATTACACCTCTGCGTTCCCCTTCGGGGAAATACAGGCGTGATGTTATGTTATGTTATGTTACGTTATCGCGCAACCCTCGAGAACTGCTTATCTTCTCGGGATAAAAAGTAGTCTATATGTTATTTCGGATTATGGTCTATCTGTGTGCTGAATTTCATCTAAATACGTGAAGCCGTTTCAGCGTGTACTTTCATATAATAATATTAGTAGGAAATCCCATTAATGTGATTAATTCTCAGTGATCTGCTTAATTCAATATATCTTGCGTTTTTTTGCAAATTGTAGCCCTATTTCATATTTTATATTCATCTGAATATGTTTTGCAAAAATAATCATAACATATCTAGTGAACCATACAGCCCAATAAATAATAAAAAAAAAAAAAAAAAATTTTTGGGACATTTTACACAGCACCATCTAGTCCCAAACTAAGCAGACCGATATGGGTACTAGACAATGCATATAATACTTATATACTTTTTTTTTTTTGTAAATACATACTTATAATACATAGACGCCTATTGTTGAATATAATGCGTACAATACATTCTGACACTAGCTGAGACGGGGTACTGCAATCCGATTGGCCCTACCAATGTGGCTATTGGCTAATCACTAACGCGGCAGTTTTGACAGCTCATGTAAGTGGTCAAAACTGATTTGAGGATTTCAAGTGGCGAATAGTGGCGACGTACATTAGTGAAATTTCATAGATGTGTTGCAGACATCCGTCACTTGTTATGAGGCATCTATGGGCTGTTTGGTTGTAGCTAGTGAATAATACTCATAGAAAACATTAACCTAGCTCTATGAGCTATATTTGCTCCATAATATTAATGTCATCATCATCATCATTTCATCCGAAAGACGTCCACTGCTGGACATAGGCCTCCCCCAAATATGCGATAATCGCCACGCTTGGCAGGCAGATTGGCGATCCCAGTTGGTTGGTTAAATACACAGAGCACGCTGCTGCCCATCCTCTGATGAATCCCTTATCACCTTTTACGACACCCACGAGAAGAGATTGGGAGATGGGGATAGGGTGGTGCTGGTGAATTTTTTTATGTCCGGCACCACACGACACTGAATATTAATGTACTATCAAATTACCGATTATCAAGTAAGAACATAGTCTAAATTCTTAACCATAAAAGTCCCAATGGATCAAATCAAATAAAAGCTTTCGATTTACACAATTAAATTAGTAACTACCAAATAAGCATACATAACAACCAATCAGTTAATTCGATATGCAAGCTTTTTATGCAAATTAATCGCTTAGTTAAATTACGCATTAATTAACAATTCTATTGTTAATTTGCTTAAAGCTTTTACAACATAATCGTTCACATTCGGACAAAAAAAGTTTAACCATAGTGTATGAATAAGTCTATAGAGCGCCGTGCTTTACCTTTATGGGAAAATGACAAAAAAAAATGAAAAAAATAATGAGTCCGTTGGTAGTAGTCGTGGATGTGTTATGAATTGATTAAGAGATTATGTCAATACTAGCCTATGCTCGTGACTTCACCCGCATATAATTCAATTTATCACAGAAAGGCGTTATCTTGCATCCCTCGGGAACTGTTTATATTGCCAGGATATGTAGTCTTTATATATCTGTGTGCCAAATTTTATCAAAATCCAATTAGTTGTTTCAGCGTGATTAAGAGACAAACAAAAAAACAATAAACAATCAAACATCCATACTTTTGCATTTATAGTATGTATTAGTAATGTCAAGGATGCCAGTGACGTTCTTTGATGCTCTAATAACAATACTCTTACCAGGTTCACTAAGCGTAGTACTCTTACATACAATGTGTAATTTTTTTCAATCCTTTATAAGTCAAATATACTGTAGAAACTAAGCGAAGCAAAAAATTTAAAAATGGTCAGTCATTTTGTCACGGCTCGTAAGTCTGCATGCACCACAGAATCAGCCTAGGGACCTACTGTACCTAAATACGACTCTAGGTAATGCTGTGCACATGTTTTCATACGATGATGACAGCTAGTTCTTAATAATTTTATTTGTCCCATTCATACTCAGTCGTATTTTTTATATAAACAAGGCATAACATTATCAGCTAATCAATTGTTCTACACAAATAATCGCACGGTTTACAAAACGTCAAGGTGGCTTGACAGTTTCATGAGCCCGTAACGATACTGTACAGGCAAACTTGACTCTTGTTTGAAGCTAGTTAGAGTTGAAATTAGATTGAATAAAAGACAGTTCTTTGTAGCTTGTTGGATGAAAGTGAAATGAAACGGTTTTATTTTGAAAGTGAAATGAGATGTAATTATTTTTAATTAGTTTTAATAAATGTTCTATTCAGATAAATCTACAATGTAGTTTTAAAATAAATGCTAAGTATTAAACTGTATTTACAAAGAGCACCAAATTAATTTAATTGATTTTTAGAATTAAATGAAAACTAACTTCCACCCGAGGCTTCGCTCACATGGTAGGACGAAAAAAATATATTTTTATAATAATCCAGGACATGGTCTATCTGTGTGTGTTCCATCCAAATTGGTCCAGTAGTTTTTGCATGATGCACAACAAACAACGTTATTAAAAAAGTGTTTAAAGTTCATTTAAATCGTTACATAGCTAAAAATAGGTCAAAGTATAACTTGATATCGATGTGCTGATGTGTTAGCTTTCTCCAAACATTCCGTCCGCGTTATAATATAATAATATGGTTATGCTGTCAATATGTCTTCATTAACAGGTTCGACTTTGAACGTTGTATAATTACCAGACATGGTTTTTAATGTCTCTTTTTTTCACTTTAAAGGTCAAGATAAGCTTAGCCTATCTTAATTAATTGAGTATACGTACACGTATCAGGATAGTCCGTAGGTTTGTCACGATGTCAGCGCTACCGATCAATGCAGGAAAATGTGTCTTAGTTGCGGAGGTCTTTTTAGGGTTCCGTACCCGAAGGGTGACAGACGGGCCCCTATTACTCTCGCTACGCTGTCCGTCCGTCCGTCCGTCTGTCCGTCACAGGGCTTTATCTTTTAAACAGTAATAGGTAACCGGTTGAAATTTTCTCAGAATATGTATTGCTATGAGGTGTATCACGACAAATACTAAAAACAAAAAAAAACTAAAACCAAAGGGGGTCCCCATACAAGAAACCTCAAAAAACATGCATTTTTTTCAACGTTTTTGTTTTTGCTCTATCTTCAAAACCGTAATATATACCAGCGTCAAACTTGGTCAGATTATAGTGCATATTATGTAGTTTAGCAACAAATACTAAAAATAAGACAAACATAGACATATGTGGTGGTACCTGCGTAAGAAAGACATGCAAAAATTCAGATTTCGCGCACTGTGCGTTGATGTCTTTTTATAAACTCTCGAAAATTAAATCAGTTTTTATGGGGTATCAGGTCGTTGAGAGGTACGGAACCCTTACTACGCGAGTCCGACTCGCACTTGGCCGGTTTTTTAATATTTAGGCCGGTATTCATCAACGTTAATTCACTGATTAATAGGCCGATTACTCGAAAAATATACTGGAATTATGGGTAAACGGTCGATTAACCAGAGAATTATCGCTGGTGAAATCAAGCCTTAATTTATTTTGGTACAAACTGGGTACTCTCTATAGCTTACAGTTGTTGAGAGTTCTAGAATAGTTTAAAATACAACTTAAATATAGTTAGTTATAAATGCATGATTAATCCTTACTATTGTTAAACTTCTGCCCATCCTCTGGTGAATCCCTTAGTCGCTTTTTACGACACCCATGAGAAGAAATAGGGTGGTGCAATTCTTTATGTCCGGCACCATACGGAAGTATTCTCTGAGTATTTATCCAACCAACTGCGATCGCCAACCCGCCTGCCAGGCGTGGCGATTATGGCATATCCCCCTCAACATGCTTGGGGGAGGCCTATGTACAGCAGTGGACGTCTTACGGCTGAAATGATGATAATGATGATTTAATAATCAACGATTAAACGATTAACGAGTAACGATTCAAATGACGCTATAAATAAGTATCTACAAAAAACGATTTTTTTATAATTCCATTCAATCATTCAGTATTCTGCCTGTCATGACTTACGGTGCCGAGACGTGGACACTGACAGTTGGGCTAGTCATCAAATTCAAAATTGCTCAGCGAGCTATGGAGCGAGCTATGCTTGGAGTTTCTTTGAAGGATAAAATCCGTAACGAAATTATCCGGAGAAGGACCGGAGTGACCGACATAACTTGTAGAATCAGTAAACTGAAGTAGCAGTGGGCTGGCCATGTCTGTCGAAGGACCGATGGCCGCTGGAGCAGACGAATCCTTGAGTGGAGACCGCGATCGCCAAACGCAGAGTATGGTGCCCCCCAGCCGGGTGGACCGAGGACCTGATGAAAGTAGCTGGGGGGACTGGATGCGGAAGGCAGAGGACCGAGTGTTGTGGTGCAACTTGGGAGAAGCCTTTGTCGAGCAGTGGATTGCGATGGGCTGAGTTGATATATTCAGTCATCATCATTTCCGCCGAAAGACGTCCACTGTTGGACATAGGCCTCCCCCAAAAGGGGGGGAAATATCATAATATATTCAGTACTAGCTGAGCACGTGACTGCGACTGCGTCCGCGTGGATGTCGGAAAATAACATCGTGTCATATTTATGAACACAATGTCTTCTAATATTTACATAAGCGCCTACACAGACGACTACACTATTTACCTACCATACTATATTTTGTTTTTACAACCAACCGGCTAAGGTGATGGATTTTAATGGAATTAGCCCTAAACTCTTCTCATTCTGAGAAGGCGCTCGTGCCCAGCAGTGGGAAGTAATTGGGCTGTTTATGTTAAGTTATTCTATGACATTAACCACATCTCTACTTATTCTGAGAAGAGGCCCGTGCCCAGCTGTGGGACTGTAATGGGCTGATAATGTTATGTTATTCTATTATACTAACAATATTCAGTTCATAAACTCTTCTCATATTGAGAAGAGAGCCATACCCAGCAGTGGGACAGTAATGGATTGACTACGTTATGTTATTCTATATTTTCTAGTTTTAACTCTTCTCGTTCCGAGAACCCCTAACCACATCTCTTCTTATTCCGAGAAGAGGTCCGTGCCCAGCAGCATTACTGTATCCAGTCAACCGATTCAGATAAAACAAACACTATATTTTAAGTTAGACTAATACCAATACCAGGCCCCTCAGAAAGTATTGCGAAAAAAAGTTTTTATATATGGGAGACTGGCCAGTTATAATGTTTTTCGAAAATATGATTATTTATAAGTAAAAATAAGTAAGTACCAATTTCAAAATTTCCCTCCACATTTTTTGCGAGTTAATTCAAAGTATTGTGTCTCACTGAAATATGGATCTGCGCCGGGAACATTTTAGAGCTATGATTTTATACGATTTCAAGTGTCGCCTGAAACCGGATGAATCGTACGATAGACTTCAAATGGCATTCATGGATGAAGGCCCTTCCAAGGCAACCGTGTATCGTTGGTATAACGAATTCAAGCGCGGTCGACCAACTTTGGGGGATGACGAAAGAAGCGGTCGCCCTTTGACGGCTGTTACCGAAGAAAACGTGCTAGCAGTGAAAAATTTAATCCAAGACAATAGGCGAATTACATATCAGGAGATTCAACACATATTGAAGATTAGATCGGGAAGCGTTCACGAGATTCTACACAGCCATCTTCGCGTGAGGAGGATAGTATCACGCTGGGTGCCGCACAACCTCACCGATGCTCAGAAGCAGGCCCGGGTGGAATGGTGCCGTGATATGCTTAACAAATTTGAAGCAGGCTCGTCTCGGCGTGTTTACGACATCGTTACAGGTGATGAGTCCTGGATTTATCAATACGACCCAGAAACCAAGCGCCAGTCGACTGTTTGGGTGTTTCAAAATGAGCCAACGCCTACCAAAGTGAAGCGATCTAGAAGCGGGGGTAAGATTTTGATCGCTAGCTTTTTTAATTTGACTGGCCACTTGGTATCAATTCCCTTACGGGATCAAAGAAGCATTAATGCCGAATGGTATACTACCAAATGTTTGCCAGAAGTGTTCTCTGTTATAAGCAACAAGCGACCAAACACAGGGCTCCGCGGGCTACTGCTCCACCACGACAATGCACCTGCGCACACCGCACTCAAAACGAGGGACTTCCTGGACAGCACGCCAGTCAAACTCCTGGGTCACCCTCCTTACAGCCCTGATCTAGCACCGTGTGACTTCTTTTTATTCCCAAAAATAAAAAATCAGCTCAAAGGGATACAATTTTCGTCGCCGGAAGATGCGCTGGCTGCGTTCGAGCAGGCTGTAAACGAGGTGTCTGCGGCGGACTGGAAAAAGTGTTTTGAAAACTGGTTTAGGCGCATGAATCTTTGTATAGAGGCTGGTGGAAAGTACTTTGAAAAGATTTGATAAAAATATATGTACGTATAGAACAATTTTTTTTAGTTTCGCAAAACTTTCTGAGTGTCCCACGTACAAATGCAAAGTTTCATTACGATCCGTTCAGCTGTTTTCACGTGATGTGGTAACAAACAGACAGACAGACAGACATAAATTTTAAAAACGATTGATTCGTATTCCATTCCTTATTTCTAGTCACCCTAGCCGGTTTTTGCGCAAAAAAACTCAATGTACAGACTTTTCGACCTTTACAATTTTATTATAGTATATATAGATAGATAGTTAGATTAGCATAGAATAAATAATAGTAGGTATTAGTATTAAACACTTTCTAACATAACATAACATTACGTCACGCCTGTATTTCCCTGAAGGGGTAGGCAGAGCTGTATAGTACACCCACATTTCGCCAGTTATGTTATAGTCCCATGTAATAGGGGGCGAGCCTATTGCTATTGACCGGGCACTTTATTTACTTAAATAAATACTTATAAATTATATAGGTATAGGTAAATATGATATAAATATTATGCAATAACAAATTAGGAGGAAAGGTAATGCTCTTTAAAACAAATAAACAACAAATGGAAATATCTACTGTCAGGAATTTTATTTAAGGCATTGAGATTAGTTTGGAACTATATTTGGAACGTTTATTGGCCTTTTGGTGTTGTCGTGCTATAACATCATCATCAAATCTCTGCTCAAATACCGACACAGGAGATAGTATAAAATAAAGCTAAACTCAGCTAAACTGTGATCAATGAACGCTTGAGGAACGTTCTAAAATTGAATCCTAACTCAAAACTAGTTTTAAACAGTGATCAACGCTTGAGGAACGATCTGTAATACGGGCCTTAGGTACACACGGCTACACATCAAGCTGTACATTTCCAATATAAGCTGACTTCGCATTGTATAGGTGTTTCTTATATCGCGAAGTCAGCCTTTACTGGTTTTGTACAGCTTGATGTGTAGCCGTGTGTACCTACTTCGATTCGTGGCTCCGTGAACTCAGCCTGTAGCACATCTATGTCCATCTAAATACCTCTTCATGCAACAACTCAAAATAAATACCAAATCCAAACTTCAACTACCTACTAAAATAAAATCTTACCTATGAGCACACGAAACTACGATGCGTGAAGTGCACGGTTCATTGGCCACGTTTACGCAACCCTAACTGACGCTGTCGGTATGACCGGTAACCAATGCACAAAGTGTCACTCAGTAATGGGGTCAAGGCGATTGCAGGTGGCTGATCTAGAAATTGTTCTTCTTGTCTTTTATATTACTTCCTGTAAAAAAAAATACATGGTGAATATTTTGTCGTCTTAGAAACAAAACGGGGTCATTGTACTCATCATTATGAACAACTTTTACTATGGGATCAACCCTGAAATACGAAACCCACTAGAAGAGATGGACCGTGATGGTAATGCGCCTCAATTTTGTATGCACCTTTAGCAAAAAACGCTACTGTAGGTAGCACTGGAAATAGAAATATAAATCACTAGTACACATCTATACTTTGTAAAGACAAATCCAGTATGCAAGCACATTTTAATGGCAAAGGTGTGCAAATGTATGAAACATGGAATATAAAAGTTGTTCATATTGAAGAGAATAATGAACTCTTTTCGTTTCCATAGCAACAAAATTTGCAGCGTGTATAAGACGCAATAAAAAATTGAGTATTGAGTATTGACGTCTTAAAACATACGTATGTTTTTAATGTCAAGTTCATCCTACTAATATTATATGGATTTTTGTTTCTCCTCCAAACACGCAGAAACGACTGAATGGATTTGGCTGAAATTCGTCACACAGATAGACTGAGAAAGACATCTCTCTACACCAGTTGATATCGTAAGACACAGTTTTTTTTACATGTTTAATCGTCGAGCAATGAGCAAATATGTACAAAAAAACATCAAAACATCGCGATTCCGCTCTGTTCACACACGCGCAATTTGCCATTTGTTAGAAAGGGACAGGTGCAGTTGCCGCCAACGGCGCAGGATTTTAATTAATGGTAGATTAGACGCCAAACGCGGCTGTGAAAGCGAGTCGTATGCCTGCGCAGTAGCAAAATTTAGAGAGCGCGGGTGTGAAGGAGCTCCATTGATTTTGAAACTGTCCCTTTCCAACAAATTTGCTCATTACTCGACGAATAAACATATAACAAAAATCTGTCTCCAGAATCTAGAAACGTATAAAATGTTTCTTATTTGCAAAAATAATGGGAAAAACTATTGGAATTTCCAAATGCCAAGTCAAATAGTGCAAAAACAGACCTTAATTTAGAAAATAAATCTATCGAGCAAATTGAATCGTTTTTTCCTTACACTGGAATCTAGTGAATATAGGTTTTTGCCGGGCAAGCGTGTACCATTGTCGACGCACCATCGCTTAACATCAAGTGTGGTGGCGGTCAAAAGCAAGCCCATTTAAAATAAACGAAAAAACGAGCGAGCCCTACAGTAGTCGCATATTATATGCATGGCCGAATTAACCATGTCGGGGCCCTTAGGCAATGCAATTCTAAGGGCCCCTTTTCAGCCGTTTGACGATCATCAGCTCTTTTCAAGTTGATGAAGGGATCACGGTCGCAAAACTCACAAATCTCAATTACAGGTCAAGTATTTCAAAACTTTTGTTTTTCAATACGCTGCGTAATGCATCCAATACAATGCATTATTAGTTCTACTACACGATACTAGTAGATGGTTCTGTTCTGTCAGTAAGAAGTATTTGGATTATTTCATCAACTGACAGCATGCGTCGATTAAAAACAATAATACCTATTGTCATTGAGGATACAAATTTTCCAATTAAATTTTCACTGCATGAAACATTTTCAATTAGCTAATGCGGGGCTCCTAGGCAGCTGCCTACTCTGCCTGGTGGTTAATCCGACCCTGATAATATGTAAGACACATATAATATGTATGACATCCCACAGCCATCTCTGCAACTTACAAAATCATTATAAGTATTATATCCATTGTCTAGTACCCATAGTACAAGCTCTGCTTAGTTTGAGACTAGATGGTGCTGTGTAAAATGTCTCAAATTGTATTTATTGAAAGACAAGCAAGCACATCCAAACTTATGCATTTATTTTATAATATTAGTAGGACATACATAGTAGCATTAACCATATTAACACTAAGTATCCTCACAGGTTTTACGCAATATATTAGCCGGTACAAATAGATAGTGCAGAATTCCTTACAATCGGGTCAAGGCGATTTAAATATTAGATATCTAACAATAGACATAACACGAAATAAAAATTACCGAATAATTGCTATCGGTAACTTATTGTGTTACTGATCGTTATTATTGTAATGTTAGATTGAATCGGAAACGGTGTATTGATTAGTTTGAATTGTAGCACGCTATTTAACAGTAAAATAATATGTATAGTTAATGAAAAATATTGTATGTTGATAATATAAGCTGTAACATTTTTAGCTGATATTCTTTTGGGATGACTGTACTCATCATAATGAACAACTTTTAATATAGAAGTAACCCTGAAATCTTGAAAAAATAAGCTATTCCATTTGATTATTTTTTTCGAGTGACATCGATGGTTTTATTAAAAAAAAAAACTTATTTATTGGACACAAAACCAACAAAAATACACAACAACAATAGCAACAAAAAACAAAAGTGTATTATTTATGACAAAGAAAAGCATACAAAATAATAATACAAAACATTGTTGTTATTATTATGTTATTGTTGTCGTTTTTGTTGTTGTTGTTGCTTATTGAATAGCTGTGCTTAACAACCTATGATCAGCCTACTAATATGAGAATAGATGTGTGTTTAGTTTTTCCTTCAATTACGCTGAAACGGGTTCACCCGTTTCGGATTCGCATGAAAATTTGCGCACAGATAGAAAATAACCCGGGTTAACACAATATACCGTGTATCTATCAGAAATGTGTGGTCATATTTCAAGAGCTCAAACAACTTTTACTAAGGGGTCAACCCTGAATAGGTAAAAAAATTAATCTGCTGTTCCGTACATTTAGTCGAGTGACGTCGATAATTTTGTAGGGAAAATCTGTTTTTTGCGATGTCTGGATTGGTCCCATGGTAAAAGTTGTTCTATACTATGGCCTGAATGGGCTCTCCTGAATGGGTTCCTGACGTATTGTTTTAATTTACTAATGTCACATTGCCCCCTATTACAAGGGACTATAACATAACTGGCGAAATGTGGGTGTACTATATACCTCTGCCTACCCCTTCGGGCAAATACAGGCGTGATGTTGTTATGTTTATGTTACTAATGTCACTTATGTAATGTATGTTTTGTTTCCAGCACTTGATGTCAGGATGGTGGGGAGACTACAGCTTATCGTGCCAGCCCGTAGATTACAGCGACAGTGAGAAAGCGAGACGGGTGAGTACAACAAGCCTTTTTTACCATCAATTCTAGTAAAGTGTGTTGATGATTATTCAAAGGCTAGTAAAAAACAGTACTACAGAATAGATATTGTGCATCGGAAAACATCGAAAACACTCGTATTGTACAGTACAAACACGATTGACATAAAACTTTTTAACAAAAAATTGAACCGACGAAAACAGAAACTGAAAAGCGAAAAATAACTAATTATGATTCGGCGCTAAACGAACTTTTAACAAGCAAAGTGCGTGCAAGTTGCAAGTGGCCGAGCGGAGAACGCATTTTTGGAAAGTTATTGTTTATCGTTGAAAATTTCACGTTGTATTTGATGTGACGTTGTTTTTATTATTTATTTAAAGTAATTTAATGATCTTCGTTGATTGGTTGTTTGGCACCGACTCATAATTAGTTATTTTTCGCTTTTCAGTTTCTGTTTTCGTCGGTTAAATTTTTTGTTAATAAGTTTTATTTTTCATTTTTTTGCGGTTAAAATCTAACTCCAGGTCTCCATTATGTCGTAGTGTCCAGAACTATATTTATGTGGGTCAAGTTTCAACAGAATCAGTTAACAGGTAAGAATTCAATGGGTTAACAAACAGTCATCCCCTGTTTTACTACCCTAGGGGTGGATTTTGATTTTGAAATTTAAATGAGACCAACTTCGAGATATACCCTATCCATCAAAAAAAGAATCATCAAAATCGGATCACTCTGTAAAAAGTTATGATGATTATTTAATCTAACCGTAGTAGAGTACATATCGTAGCGTAGGTAAGTAATTATTAATAGTTATTCCAAAGTGAGTATTTTTATTTTTACGGAAGGCGCAGGACCGGTCGTTGTGGTGATGCTTGGAAGAGGCCTATGTCCAGCAGTAGACGTCTTTTGGCTGAAATGATGATGATGAGTATTTTCGGACCAACAAACATGGCTTTACTTTATAATTGACTGATCAGACGTAATATAGAAAACGAAACTGTATAACTTAAATACCACCTGGTCAGACACTTAAGTCCATAGTCCATGATCTTGAAATTCACATACCACAAACGACACCTCTTGTGCAAATTCAATAAACTTTCTACCTATACATACATGCAAGCATCCTACTAATGTTATAAATACGAAAGTATGAATGTTTGTTTGTTTGTCCTTCAATCACGGTGTAACGGCTGAACGGATTTAGATGAAATCTAGCACACAGATAGACCATAACCCGGATTAATATAGACAACGTTACGTTTTGTTTTCGCAATTTGATAAACTAATTTGTTCAGAATCACCAGAAGAATCGATTTAGATGGTTTTTATACCATGTTACATTTTAACCAAAAGAAATTTTTGAAACTCAATTTGTTTATTATGGTTAAATTCAGAACATCAGGGGATTTTGAATAGGTCCTTAAGGTCCAGTAAGCTTGTCTCTAGTAGTCCCTGCATGACATTCTTCGAGTTTTCCGCTACCAACTGGGAGACTTACAGTGGCTATTATTATTATTATAGCCATTTATTTATCCTTAATAAGTATTACATTATATCATTATTATAAGTATGCAATCGGCGAGACGAGCAATTAGTGTAGATTTCTTTCAGAATTTTAGTTATTCTAATAATATGACGAAGTCTGTGGCCTGGTGGTTCAAGTATCGGACTGCTGATCACGAGGTCGTGGGTGCGATTCCCACAGAACACAAATATTTGTGTGATGAGCATAAGTGTTTGTGTTGGTCTGGGTGTTTCTTATGCATTATAAGTATGTATTTACAAAGAAGTATATACGTATTATATCCATTGTCTAGTACCCATACCACAAGCTCTGCTTAGTTTAGGACTAGATGGTGCTGTGTAAAAATGACCCAAAAATATTTAAAAAAAAAACTATGTTTAGTATAATATCCACGCATCTTACTGTACTCAGTCGCTATTCGTGAAGACCTAATTATTGGCAGATTGTATCTTATTTAACATTGTTATTCTAAAGTAATTGCTGTTGGTCTTCCAAATAATAAATAAATATAAAATTTATATAATAACTTCTAAGATTTTCGCGATCACTACATTATAATAAAACAAAGTTTAACCGGATTAAATCGCGTATATTATTTAAATTGGTTTTCCTGACGTTATAAAATTTATTATTTATCAGTGGCTATAAAATCATGTAATTATGTGATTTAGAAAAAAAATCCTACCAATCGATTCTTCTCAAGATTCAGAATCATGAGGAAAATCGATTGGTCTTTTCAAGATAGTTTCTCAAATTGCATAAACAAAAAGTAACGTTGTATGCTACTTTTTATTCCGATAAGATAAAAAAACCGAGGGATACGCGTTTACGTTTCTGTGATAATTGATAAACCAAATTATACGCAAGCGAAGACGCGGGCATAGGCTATAATTTTTAATAAAAGTATCGAAGCTAAACGAGATACTCTCCACGCGTCTTAAGGGAGAAAGTACGACAGTGACCATTATGAGATAGCTAGTATAGATTATTATACAGAGGGTACATTTCTAATATCAATTGCCTTGTCGACGTAATTTTTGTCCATTTATCTTATGATAATGAGAAGGCTGTTTAGTTGCAGATAAAAAAAAAAATTGCTAATAGCCAAATACGCGAAGTAAATGCAACTTAGTTTTAAGTCGCCTTTAAATCTCATGACGTCACTTTCAGCGACATAATGACCTTTTAGAACGTCTTAAAGTTAAGCTCGGTCAAATAAAAAATGGCGGACGAAATCTCGCTAAGAAAAGATTGAAGCACTTCGTTTTCTCCTAAACCCACTATAATTTCGACGGAATTTTAGCACTCCAGATATATATTGTTATTTTATTTGTGAACCTACGACAATGACTACCTTCACACGAGATTTGTTGCGTAATCGCGGCTTTTTGTTTAACCAAGGGTGTAAATGTGTGCGGCACAGCCCGTACTTTTAAGCGCGCCGTCTTAGAATGGATGCCTCTCTTTTTGTTTAGCGAGATGCCGTCCGCCTTTTTATTTATTTGTCCAAGAAGTTAATTAAGTCTTTTAAGTATTTGGGTGTAACTTGTTTATAAATACTTCTTACTTCTCCTAGCCTTTTGCCAATTATATTGGGGACGATTTCTAGTCTAACCAGATGCGGCTGAATATTAGTATTTTAAACGGAGCGACTGCCATCAAACCCCCAGCTACTGGGTAATACACATCCTAAGATTAGACCAGTTGTCAGACTTTCGGGCTTCTGAGTTCTGACTACTTCCTTTATGTTAACTATTAGTTTGTTTTTTTACAATATGTTTGTAGCTGTATAGTCAAATTGATTACGAAGGCAACTATGATAATGATAAAATTATGTGAAAAAACTTATGTAACTTTAAATTCAAAGCGTCGCACTTTTATTTTAACTTAAGATTACTTATTTAACATTCCTCCTTATTTTACATTCCAACAATTCACTAATGACATTTTGAAAAGAGTTACATCCACAGAGTTACTCTGCCATTAAAAAACCATTTGACTTGTAACTTTAAACTAACATTACAAAAATAATAAAATTATATAACACCCAGAAACATTTTCTAAAATATATTTTTCTTTCGAATGGAATGTTATTTTTTTATCAAATCGTTTAATTAGAGTATTTTTATGTGTAGTAAAACTCTATAGTAAAACAGGTTTAACTGGATTCCATCGCGTAGGTATATTATTTAAATTGGTTTTCCTGACGTTTCAAAAGATTTGCAGCAGCGTTCGTGCAAATTCTTAGTAAAACTCTTTTCGGGATCCCAATTTCAATAAAAATAATTAAATTAAATTTTGGCAGTTTTAACCACTCTACAATGTGTATCAGAAATGCGTGGTCATATTTAAAGAGCTCATTCAGGGCATAGCATAGAACAACTTTTACTATGGGAACAATCCTGAAATCGCGAAAAAAATATCAGCTGATCCCTACTAAATCATTGATGTCGTTCGACAAAATCTAAGGATAAGCTGATATTTTTTTCACCATTTCAGGTTTGGTCCCATAGTAAAAGTTGATCGATAGCATCTCCTGAATAAGCTCTTCAAATATGACCACGCATTTCTGATACACGTTGTATTTGTACACTTTAAGTAAATTAACCCTACTTATTTCGATCACCGACTATTACACGATTGTCGGATCTGAGTAATCTATTGTATTAGTCTATGCCTAGAGCCGCCAAGATCAACGGTACCGTATACTCGACACACTGACTTTCGAATATTTTGTTTATATACAAAAAGTGAAATTTCATAGGACGTTGTTTATTTAACGAAAAGTAAAAGGCTTATGCGTAATCTTTCCGAATTCGATTATTACTTGCTTAAAGCAAGCGGTGAAGGATCACATCGTGAGGAAACCTGCACACCTGAGAGTGCTCCATACAGTTCTCAATGGTGTGTGTAGTCCGCCAATCTGTTCTTGGCCAGCATGGTGGACTAAGGCCTTAGCCTCTACCAGGATAGTACTGTCGATAATATCGTTACTATCGATAGTATTGCCACTATTAGTATCCAATACTATAATAACTGAATGCAATTTTTGACTTATAATAATTATTATTATCAATAAGTAACTGGCTCGTTGGTCTAGTGGTTGCAAGCGCGACTGCTGAGCGTGGGGTCCTGGGTTCGATTCCCGGGTCGGGCAAAGTGTTATTGTGTTTTTTTCGTTAGGAAATTCTCAGTAGCAGCCCGGAGTCTGGATTTGTGCCCGGACAATGGCAATAGGCTCGCCCCCTATTACATGGGACTATAACATAACTGGCGAAATGTGGGTGTACTAATACACCTCTGACTACCCCTTCGGGGAAATACTGGTGTGATGTTATGTTTATGTTATGTAAGTAACCTATCGATACTATCGATAACATTACCTCACTATTAGTGTCCAATACTATCGATAGTATTAGCACGAACCACGCTATCGATACTATCGATATCCTAACTGATTTTCAAGGTCAACTATCGATAGCAGGCCTATCGATACTTCGGTATCACTATTACAAATGCCTTGATGCTTCGCTTCGTCCCTGAAGCCACCCCTTTTTTTGTATGGTGTGTAAACATTAAAGTATACTCTATCTATATATCCACATATATTGGTTAACAAGTTAAATCTAATGCTATAACGTTAACAGCTTCTATGAATTAAAATACTTATTACTACAATATATCAAAATCACTAGCAATAAATATTTTTGACAATACATTCATAAACATCCTCAATCAAATCCATTGTCAATGCCGGGGAGCACCAATGCGTTGTCAATGTCAATAAAAATCTCCATACAAATCTCCATTCAATGCCAACAAAATCCATCATCAAAATATTAAAAATGCAAATCTTTTTTTATCAAGACATAACCCTAATAATAAATAACCTTCACACAGCCCTCTACTAAAATTGCATAAGAACAATTTGTCAAAAAATTTATAAACGAAATCTATCATATTTTAAGATTCGTATCGTATGCTAATATTTTGTCTAAATCAATGACCTCAGGTATACATACCTAGAATAGCAAATTTGTTCTTATATAATACAAACTCGTTTCGCACAAAGATTTAATTTATTCGTTTACTATTTTTACACCAATGTCACGGCCGTTATACAGAATGAACTTTTAATAATAATTTCTTAGGTTTTCGCGATCACTACACATTATAATAAAACAAGTTTCACCGGATTACATCGCGTATATAATTTAAATAGGTTTTCCTGACGTTTTGAAAGCATTTCAGTGTTTATGGTCGCAGGAAGACCAAGATGACAAGCGTCTTTACAGATATTCCAAAAAATATATTATCTACCGTATGACATTGTGAGTGATTACTGCGTGCATCGAAACGATTTTAATAAAAAATTGTACGGCAGTTTTTTTTTTTTTGGAATATCTGTAAAGACGCTTTTCATCTTACGGCCAAAATTAATATCCAATCTATCTACGATTTGCCCTACTAGAGATAGAAATTTGACATATTTTGTATGGAGCTTATGTCAAATTCCTATCTCTAGTTGGGCAAATCGTGGATAGATTGGATATTAATTTTGGCCGTTAGTCCTGCGACCGCAGACGCTGCTGCAAATCTATCGAAATGTCAGTAAAACCAATTTAAATATTATACGCTATGTGATCCGGTTAATCTTGTTTAATTATAATGAACTTTTAATTACCATCCAAATTTTAATATTAAGATCTTTGCTGAAAACAAAAAAATACGTGTTATTTCTGTTAGTATTATTAGTACTAAAATATTGAGATATGGCATCATAAAGTTTACGTTTGACTAACGGCCATAATTAATATCCAATCTATCCACGATTTGCCCTACTAGAGATATAAATTTGACATAAGCTCCATACAAAATATGCCAAATTTCTATCTCTTGTAGGGTAAATGCTGGATAGATTGGATATTAATTTTGGCCGTTAGTAATCACTATGTTGAAAATAATAAAATACGTGTTTCTCCTTTTATTATCACTTAATACCAAAACATTGAGATATTGCATCCCCAAAATGCGAAATATTTTCCTGTTTTTTTAATGGAGACTTTGAATGATACCTTAAAAAATAAATAAATATCTTTGGGACATTTTTACACAGCACCATCCAGTCCCAAACTAAGCAGAGCTTGTGGTATGGGTACTAGACAATGGATATAATACGTATATACATCTTTGTAAATACATACTTATAATACATAAGCAACACACCCAGACCAACACAAACACTTATGTTCATCACACAAATATTTGTGTCCTGTGGGAATCGAACCCACGACCTCGTTATCAGCAGTCCGACACTCGAACTACTAGACCACAGAGGTCGTCAAAACCTTATACCTAATATACAAAAAAAATGGATAGTGATTACAAAGTCATCCTGTAGATGGATATTGTTTTTAGATATCGTATGCTTTTTTGGATTTTGCACAATATCGAGTTGTGAGTCAACACTTGATGGAATCAATAATGACACTTTTGGAATCACTTTTAAGTTCATTTAAAACATCGTTAACCAAGACTAGTTTACTTAACCATTCAATAGCTTGTTTAGATGACATATAAGAGAAAATTGAATCGAATTGTCATTGAATAAAGTATGCTATTAATAAAGATAGATATTTTGTACATATTATTATATATGTCATACGATAATCGATAAATTCGGATCTTTGCGAAAATCCTAGGATGATTGCAAAGGACTGGATAATCGGAATCTATGAAAGTTTACGTTATCATCCAAACTATTTTTATATATAATCACTTTATATATTTTTAGGAACATTATTAGGTTAGTCGCGGGCTTATCTTAGGTTAGTCGCAAATAACCGCTCACGTTGTGAGCGCTGATTGGCTGATATGAACGTTATGCACTGACGGATGCGCTGATTGGCTAACGGCTACATTCTTTCGTCATTTATTCTTGTCTGATATTGCTTCGTTTAGTATGCATCTACCTTTTTTGTGATAATGTTTTAACATTAAAGTCATCATCATAATCACTTCAGCCGCGACTTCCACTGCTGCCAACATTAAAGTATTTTATTTAAATTAATACCTATTGCCTTGGCACTTCTTTACTTTTCTATGTCTAACCTATAAAAAAGATGAAGAGCCATGTGCTGACCGACTAGAATAAGATGCTGTAAATCGACTGATAGACTAGCCAATCAGCATTCAAATTTCTAATCGTTCTAAATAAACTGAGATTTTTGCAATGATCTTAATAATAGCTCATATGATTACAAAAATCTTTCTGAGATTCCCATCATCCGGTCTTTTGCAATCATACTAAGATTTTCGCAAATATTCGATTTGTCCGATTATCCTACGACATAAATGAAGTCGGTATAACGGGATGTGTAGCGTCGCCGTGGCTGTTCAATCTATTCATGGACAGTTGTTTGAAAAATTTGAAAGAGAGTGAAAATGGTTTAGAAATGAATGGGTTACTCGTCAAATGTCTCCTCTATGCCGATGATCAAGTTATCCTTGCATCGTCGGAGGGGGAGTTACAGAAGATGGTAACAATTATGGATGGTGCTTTGAAGAGTAAAGGTATGAAAGTTAATGTTAGTAAGACAAAAGTTTTGGTTTTTGAAAAGGAAGAAGTTATGACAGAGTGCAATATTTTGATAGGTGACGAAAAGGTGGAACAAGTGAAAGATTTTGTATACCTGGGTTCCATGTTTACGAGAGATGGCAAGCATGTGAAGGACATTGAAAGGAGAGTGAGTGCTGGTAATCAGGTGAATGGGGCACTACACACCTTCATGAACAGCCGCAAAGTGTCGGAAAAGGCACAGCTGGCTGTTCATGGGGGAGTGTTAGTGCCTACACTTATGTATGGTAGTGAAAGTTGGGTATGGCAGAAGAAACATGAAAGCAGAATAAATGCAGTAGAAATGAGAGCTTTGAGAAGTATGTGTGGTGTAACTTTGAGAGATAAAGTAAGGAATAACATGATAAGGGAGCGTTGTGGAGTGAAAGAAGATGTAGTGACAAAGATTGAGAAAGGTATGTTAAGATGGTTTGGACATATAGAGAGGATGGAAGAGAGGAGATTGACGAAACAAGTATACGAAGCGAGTGTGGATGGAAGAGTTGGAAGGGGACGACCTCGGCGAACGTATCGCGATCAAATCGCGGATGTTCTCAAAAAATGCCAGGTTAAGAGTTCTCTAAACCGACGAGCATGCATGACGAGGTTAATGGACGTAGATGAAGCGAAAGAGGTATGTCAGGATCGTAGCCGGTGGAAATCCATAGTCTCTGCCTACCCCAATGGGAAACAGGCGTGATAATATGTATGTATGTATGTATGTATAACGGTAGGGCATAAAAAAAAACGCTCACTTTTGGCACTTTTTCTATCTATAACTACGGCGAACTATGTTTTACAGAGTTAATAATTTCTGATTAAACTACAGCACCTTTATTACTATTGGTAAATTCAAATTTTCGATAAATGATGTACTCAGCGAGTATTTTTTAACTGATGGGGCCGCCACTTTGCTCTTAATAGCGCCTTAACTTCCGTAGTTATCAATCAGGAAATCAAACAAGTAAAATTTGTATAACAGTTAGTATAACTATTATTTTTGTGACGACGAAACCAACAAATTGTATAGGAAAGGCCTTGCATGCCATTTCATAATGACTTATTATTGACAGCATGTCATGATAATAATATAATTTCTAAGCTTAAAAATGTTAACTAATCTCTGAGACAAGGAAACTGCATTTAATTGGTACAAATATTATCTTACGCTCAAACCTTAGAATAATTATAACACTTCCTTTTATAGCTCGAAAACAATTGAATAATGCAGAATTATACAGGTTTGACCAAAGACTTTGTATATACTGACGTTATAATACCTTTATGGTATATACTGACGTAATGTCACATCACTAAAAATCACTCCTACACGTGTCAATTTCGCACATATACTCATTTCGTTTTCGGTGACGTGATAATGAGGTGACAGTGTCTCTATTACGTCAGTATAATACCTTTATGGGTTTGACGGGAAATAATTCCTAATATGCTTAGGTAAACTCTAGGATATCGATTGACGTCCGCTTCTAAAATTTTAGCATCCGTACTTCTTTTTTATTTTTTTAGAATGGACTCTCGCAGAATTGGTACCCAAAATAGGTACCCCAACTGTTTAACCGGGCGGGTTGCGGAGAATTCCGTTACCATCCGCCGAAAAATATCTCTAAACTAAAAAAGCGGTTGCAAAACCGCATAAGGGTGTCCCCCAAGGGAGGGCTTGGATCTCGGCTTACTGGGGCATTGCGGGGTGACCCCGCCGCTATGCCCCCCTGGCAGCCGTTGCTGCATCGGGAATGGTTTTCTCGAAAGTGGCGGACTTTCAGTATATCGGCTGGGCATCCATACTTTAAATCCAGCGCTTATTTATTTAACAATAAGAACTACTCGTCTGCTGTGAGAATGCCGCGTTCGACCGTAAAAAAATACAATTTACAGCGTTGCTATTGGTCAGTATTGGTACTAGCCGGGCCTGGCCTGAGGTGCGGTACGTGGCAGCGGGAAGGGAAAACGGCATTCAGACAGGTAGTACATACTGTAATAATACAGATGTAGCAGAACTAAGCATGGCTACCTATGGCCACACATAAAAATATATAAACATTAACCAACCAGATATTTTACATCTAGGACCACACTACCGCATTGGGAGTGTCCTGTAATGGTAGTCGTGACTGTGATAAATAAATAAATAAACAATTAAAAAATTAAGACGCACCCAATGATATTTAAAAGTATAGATATGTCATACCCTAACAAAACCAACGAAAAATATGCTACGTACGCAGCGGCAGCACAATACACATAAACTAGTGCATAGTAAATAAATTAGTTACTTTAAGTTAGTTTCGCGTCATAATTAGTACACTTTCTGTACACACATGACGGCATTTTAGTTTTTTTTTTGTCACACGTCACGCTCGGCACCTTGCTTGATAGAGACTAGTAGCAAAACGTCCCAATTAGGAAGTTTTCGAGTCTTCAGATTGCGCGCGTAACAACATATCTGTACTATTTAAAATATCATCGGCACCTGATGGTTTTCTAAAACAATCCTGACTGGGAACCGAGTCACCCACGTCCGTAGGAGAGTACCCCTTTTTTGAATCCCTACACGTGATCCCTGGGTGGTGCAAATCGGGTGACATACTGGTGGTAGGCCCCGGCCGACGGCTTGCGACCACCCACCGGGCAAAGACGTGCCGCCAGGCGACCAAGTCGTGTTCCGGTACGATGCCCGGTGTAGCCACTTCGGAGGATGGGTCGAACTATTTCACTGCCATCCTCTCACCTTTGCTGGGCAAGCATGTACCATCGTCGAGGCACCATCGCTTAACATCAGGTGAGGTGGCAGTCAAACGCAAGAAAAAGACTGACTGAGAACGTACAGCCGTGGGGAAAAGATTAGCCAGTCAGCAGAGTTTTAGTTTTAGTTAAAGTAGTAGTAGAGCTCCTTTGTGAAAGAGCTCGTCCGGGGAAGTACTACCACCGTGCTTACTTCTCCGCCAAATAGTGATGCTTGCATTGCTGTGTTTCGGTCTGAAGGGTACGGGTGCCGGTGAAATTACAATCACATGAGACTTTCCATCTTCATGTCTCAGTTTGGCGAACCGACTTGCGGTACCATTTAGGCAACAGCCTAGGTGGTATTGCAGTTGTAACCGGCAAAGGTAACCGCTTAACATCAGGTGGGCCTTTAGCTCGTTTCGCCATCCTACACTATAAACAAAAAAAAAGAGAGTGACAGCAGGGCTGACACGTGAACAACTTTTACTATGGGACCATCACTGAAATCGCGAAAAAAAATCTGCTGTTCCCTACATTTGTGTTCACATAAATAGACAAGATGAAGGGAACAGCTGGAATTGATAAGTACAATCATTCCAGCCAAAGAGGGTCTCGAAGCAAAATAACAACCGCGCGGATTGTACGATCTGCGAGGTTAAGCTGCACTTGCCGCGGTCAGTCTGTGGATGGGTGACCGTTTCGTTACACATCGAGACCCCTCCGTGCCTCGGAGAGCACGTTAAGCTGTCGTTCCCAGTTGTCATACGAATATCTGTGGCAGTCGTTATGGGTAGTTAGAAGCCTGAAAGTCTGACAACTGGTCTAACTTCCGAATGTCAGTGTAACCCAGTAAATGGGTTGCGGAGGTCTGATGGCAGTCGCTCTGTGTAAAATGCTGGTGTTCAGCCGCATCTGGTTGGACTGGATGCCGACCCCAACATAATTAGGAAAAGGCTCGGAGGACGAATCAATTCCTGCCAATGAATTCAAATTCATCTTGTATATTCCTTGAGCTGCACTAATAAAATAAATGTTTTTGGGACATTTTACACAGCACCATCTAGTCCCAAACTAAGCAGAGCTTGTACTATGGTTACTAACCAATGGATAAAATACGTATATACTTTTTTTATTATAAATAGGTACATACTTATAATACATAAGCAACACCCAGACCAACACAAACACTTATGTTCATCACACAAATATTTGTGTCCTGTGCGAATCGAACCCACGACCTCGTGACCAGCAGTCCGACACTCGAACCACTAGACCACAAACGTCATATACGTCGTACGGGTATTTTGAAATTCCATCTCTAAAGGTAAGAAAAAACATTTTTTTATCGACATACCATGTGAGTGAAGCCGCGGGCGTCAGCTATTCATGAATTCATTTTCGATGAATAAAAAATCGCTGACCAATGCTAGGTCCATTGTCTAGTTTCACCAAACTCCCACATTATTGAGACGAGTAAAAATTTAGAAAGTAGGTATCTTACCCTTACCACTTAAACGTTTTCAAACATATGAACACGAAGAAACGTTTGGCTTTTGTTTGATTCGAAAGAGAAATGTGCAAATTTTTCTCTGATTTGGATCCTGGGGTCCTTGTGCTGATTTGAAACTTATCGATACTTCCATCGAATTCGATGACTTTTATTCATAAATCACTAGTGCCCCTGGTGGATACGAGGAGAAACTACTGATTTATGAATGAAAGTTATCGAAAACTATGAAAGTATTTATAAGTTTAGTGTCAAACTCGTAGCCAGTACGCTAATGAGTTTTTTGGAAACACTTTAATGTACTATGAGCAAAGTTGGTGGTAGTATATTTTGACTACAAGATACTTCAAATGGCTTTCAATAAGCTAACTTGTCAGCTCTGCAAATTAAGATTTTTTTATACATGTGAGAATAATTGTTCCTTGTGGTATCTCGCAAAGTATAAGGCTCGACACCTATTGGACCCATTTAAAAACAAAACGAAAAATAAAATAAAAACAGTTTTGAGGTAAAAATATTAACACATACCATAACATAACATCACGCCTGTATTACCCCAAAGGGGTAATCAGAGGTGTATAGTACACCCACATTTCGCCAGTTATGT
The DNA here is from genome assembly GCA_949699075.1 of Asteroscopus sphinx. NCBI lineage: Eukaryota > Metazoa > Arthropoda > Insecta > Lepidoptera > Noctuidae > Asteroscopus > Asteroscopus sphinx. Next base: position 4,671,822 of record OX453006.1, read on the forward strand.
TATAGTTCCATGTAATAGGGGGCGAGCCTATTGCCATTAACTGGGCACAAATCCATACTCCGGGCTGCTACTGAGAATTTCCTAATGGAAAAACCCAATAACACTTTGCCCGATCCGGGGATCGAACCCAGGACCTCACGCTCAGCAGTCGCGTTTGCGACCACTAGACCAACGGGGCAGTCAGTCAGTCAGTCAGTCGTTTTTTTAATATGTAAAAATATTACATATTAAAAAATAATAATTAACTAAATATACATAAATTCCTACATTATTAATCCGAAATATTTGAAGTGGTGAATCTACTCATCATTATGAACAACTTTTCCCTATTTGTCCCTACCTGTAAGCAATTTTAACCTAATCGGTGGTCAACCGCCACGTTTGATGATGTTACACGTTCTCATGTGTACTCAATTTATCAGTAACTCGAAACGATTAAGCTTCTTGTAGAAAGTCACACCTTAGTGTTAAATTGTTGGTAAATAATGGTCTGTAAGTTAAATATAATGTCATAGTAAAATATTAATCCGCTATTTTTACTACCAAATCGGAGTTCAAGTAGTGCCCAGATACTAATAAATTTTATGTTTTTTACGTATTTTTCCTATTTAAAACTTATCTCTACTGTTGGAAAGGTTACACTGTATTCATAGCCTTTTCCTAGAAATTTTAGGATCTATTTCCAGCCTTATAATAATTATTTATTATAAATAAATATTATTCCTCTATGGCAGTGTTTTTCATAAGTCGTGAGCCCCTAGGGGGTTGCGAACCTCGCACAGATGGGTTGCAGATTCCTAAAAAATTCAATGTTCTTATGTTCTTTAAGAAGTCTTAAATAGTCCTATATCAAGCAAAGGGTCAGGGGTGGGGGTATTTTTTCTTTACCAAAGTGGTCGCGCTATAGAAAAGATTTAAAAAGCATTTTTTTTTCGTGGTTTCGTATAAGTAATCACCAGCACCTATCTTCGTTTTCGGAAGCGTTCCCCTTACACCCAGTATACAGAAATCCGTGTATTCCTCGAAATATGATTATTCTGAGAACATTTTAAGACTCAAGCAACGGAAATCTTGTTATCTATTGTTTAATTTTCTACGTCATTTTAACAGAATATTTTCGTATTTTATTTTCGTGCACAGCATCCTTCCATCAGATAAAATCGCAAAAAGTACATATTTTCCATATTCAGTTCTCTTTGTTCCCATATTTGTTAGGAAACAACAAGTACTTATATGACCTTTGTGGTTACTCGGAACATTTACCTACATTATGTACGTAAATTGGACAGCTTTTCAAGTAACCTATTACCATAGTGCAAAGATGAGTATTAGCTAGATCGATAAGTGAAATATATTTACTTAGAAAATTTTAGTAGAAGTATATCCAACGTGTATCAGAAATACGTAGTCATATTTTAAGAGTTCATTCAGGGCATAGCATAGAACAACTTTTACTATGGGACCAACCCTGAAATCGCGAAAAATTATCAGCTGTTCCCTACTAAATCATCGATGTCGCTCGTCAAAATGGATGTGATATGGATCAGCAGATTTTTTTTCACGGTTTCAGGGTTGATCCCATAGTAAAAGTTGATCGATAGCATTCCCTGAATGAGCTCTTAAAATATGACCACACATTTCTGATACACGTTGTATAGATGGCTTAGTTATGTAGTAGGTAGATCGATAGGTGAAATATGTTTACTTAGAATGTATTTGTAGAACTTTATATAGGCTTGGGTATCAGTAAAATCTAGTTATTTTGACAAACTTTGCAGGAGGAAGAAAGTCTTAGTAACGCACTATTTCAAAGTTTTTGATTAATTATTAGGATAAAATAATAATAAAATATACCAATAAATAAAATAATAATGGTAGTCTTAATTGATTAAGATTTTTTTCTTCCGGTAACGTTGTTCAAAACGGAGTTACGAAGTCTGATAACTAACCCATGGAAAACCAGCAAAAGTAAGCAATTCCTAAGAAGGCTTTGTCAAGGTTTTACTCAAGTATTCCTTGGGGTTGGTTCGAACCCCGATTTTATCACAAAAAATATTACTCACTACCTTACAAACTTAAAGAAAGCATATTTTTACGCATCGAACAATTCCAGATCGGCTTATACATACTGAATATAATTTTTGGTAATGTAATTTGGGTTTCCTATAACATTACGTTTTATTTGCTTCACATTTTGTCATCAATAAAACGTATAAAAAACGAGCTCAACCAGCAATGTCAGTTTCACTTTCGACCGGTACCGGTGACGTAATGACAGCTGAGCTCAAGAGGCTTTCACTGTACGGAGCATGGTGCTGAAGCAAGTTCATTGGTACGGTCAAGTGCGGGCTGTTAGCGTTGTCCTTATCGCTTGATACGTAACTTATTTATGGTTGGAGAGGTGAAGATGCTAAATTCGTGTAATATGATATATGTGTGGGATTCAAAGTCGATAAACCATTTAAACCTTTTATTTTGCCACACACACCTATATATAATATACATATTACATGAAAAGGTAACAGAACAAATTACAGAGAACACAACATGTACGTGGGACACTCAGAAAGTTTTGCGAAACTAAAAAAAATTGTTCTATACGTACATATATTTTTATCAAATCTTTTCAAAGTACTTTCCACCAGCCTCTATACAAAGATTCATGCGCCTAAACCAGTTTTCAAAACACTTTTTCCAGTCCGCCGCAGACACCTCGTTTACAGCCTGCTCGAACGCAGCCAGCGCATCTTCCGGCGACGAAAATTGTATCCCTTTGAGCTGATTTTTTATTTTTGGGAATAAAAAGAAGTCACACGGTGCTAGATCAGGGCTGTACGGAGGGTGACCCAGGAGTTTGACTGGCGTGCTGTCCAGGAAGTCCCTCGTTTTGAGTGCGGTGTGCGCAGGTGCATTGTCGTGGTGGAGCAGTAGCCCGCGGAGCCCTGTGTTTGGTCGCTTGTTGCTTATAACAGAGAAAACTTCTGGCAAACATTTGGTAGTATACCATTCGGCATTAATGCTTCTTTGATCCCGTAAGGGAATTGATACCAAGTGGCCAGTCAAATTAAAAAAGCCAGCGATCAAAATCTTACCCCCGCTTCTAGATCGCTTCACTTTGGTAGGCGTTGGCTCATTTTGAAACACCCAAACAGTCGACTGGCGCTTGGTTTCTGGGTCGTATTGATAAATCCAGGACTCATCACCTGTAACGATGTCGTAAACACGCCGAGACGAGCCTGCTTCAAATTTGTTAAGCATATCACGGCACCATTCCACCCGGGCCTGCTTCTGAGCATCGGTGAGGTTGTGCGGCACCCAGCGTGATACTATCCTCCTCACGCGAAGATGGCTGTGTAGAATCTCGTGAACGCTTCCCGATCCAATCTTCAATATGTGTTGAATCTCCTGATATGTAATTCGCCTATTGTCTTGGATTAAATTTTTCACTGCTAGCACGTTTTCTTCGGTAACAGCCGTCAAAGGGCGACCGCTTCTTTCGTCATCCCCCAAAGTTGGTCGACCGCGCTTGAATTCGTTATACCAACGATACACGGTTGCCTTGGAAGGGCCTTCATCCATGAATGCCATTTGAAGTCTATCGTACGATTCATCCGGTTTCAGGCGACACTTGAAATCGTATAAAATCATAGCTCTAAAATGTTCCCGGCGCAGATCCATATTTCAGTGAGACACAATACTTTGAATTAACTCGCAAAAAATGTGGAGGGAAATTTTGAAATTGGAACTTACTTATTTTTACTTATAAATAATCATATTTTCGAAAAACATTATAACTGGCCAGTCTCCCATATATAAAAACTTTTTTTCGCAATACTTTCTGAGGGGCCTGGTATACACTCTGTTTTTTTATGGTTTTTCTTACTTGTCTTATTTAGTAAATAATCTTAGCATGTCTTTTTAAAAAATAATTATTAAAAACATTATGTCAAAAATTTCACACACTAAATAACATTCGTCCGACATAGCTATCAAAAATGCCAGGTTAAGAGTACTCTAACGGCCAAAATTAATATCCAATCTATCCACGATTTACCTACTAGAGATAGAAATTTGACATATTTTGTATGGAGCTTATGTCAAATTCCTATCTCTAGTAGGGCAAATCGTGGATAGATTGGATATTAATTTTGGCCGTAAACCGACGAGCATGCATGACGAGGTTAATGAACGTAGATGAAGCGAAAGAGGTGTGTCAGGGTCATAGCAGGTGGAAATCCATAGTCTCTGCCTACGCCAATGGGAAACAGGCGTGATAATATGTATGTATGTGAATAACATTTAATTGCATGTGCAGAACTAGCACCACATCAGAAGCCAGCATCTTGGAGGCCACGTCATCTCAATGCAGGAGATCAAATCCTCCTCCCCCAAGGTCATAGTCGACTTTATGATAGACTTGCAGCTTGGGGAAGTGCTGTAATGCTGCAAGAGGCGTCACAATAGATCTTTTAGGTAGCAGTGACTTAGGGGCGTTCAAGACCATACCTCTTTCCTCAAAAATAAAATAAAAAAATGTGCAGAACTAGTAATAATTATATTTTATCAGTAGTAATTTGAATAAAGAGACGTGCTAAGATTGTTTTCCTGACCGCTTTAAAGTCTTCGGATTAACCTAGACGCTAAAAACAATTAAAGCTAAGTTACCTAACAAATATTAGGTACGTTTGAGTGAAGGAAACAAACAATCTTAAAATCAGAATATGTGCTCTGAATGCATAACATGTCGTAATTTCAAAAAGAAAGTATAAGAAAGAAACCGATCTAAAAGTTAAATATTCCGGTTTGGGCGCATACCTTCGAATTATCAGTTCCGCACGACATAAATGAAAATTGGATGATGAAAAATGAAAGGAAGTTGAGCTTCTGATATAAATATTAGGCTACAAACTTGTCTTGCCTTATTTTTTATTTAAAAAAGAAGTCTTCCTAATGAAGAGGAGAGCTTCCCACTTAGAACTAAGTGGCGCCCCCATCAGTTAAAAAATTATTACTCGAATACATCATTAATCGAAAATTCGTTTTTAACTATTGAAGTACAGATACTGTAGTTTAATCAGAAACTATTAACTCTGTAAATTATAGTTCGCTGTAGTTGTAGATAGAAAAAGTGACCGTTTTTCATATTTTTTTTCTATCTACATCGAACTATAATAATTGTATAATATAATGGCTGCTACATGCACCCCAAAATTCTTATCAGTATTAACACCTTCATCTTCCTTCCCCAGATGTTACATCTATGCTGGGTGTACTACTTCTCCAAGCTATCAGAGTTCGCAGACACCGTGTTCTTCGTGCTCCGTAAGAAGAAGAGTCAGATCACGTGGCTGCATCTTTACCACCACTCTCTGACGCCGTTCGAAGCGTGGCTGCTTGTGAAGTTCATTGCTGGTAAGTACCTGAACCACCAAAACATTCGGTAGGGATTTTAAGTAGATGGGATTTTATCATGTCGAAAAATATCTCCACACGTCATGAAAAGAACCACGACTCGACAAATGTAGCTTGGGTCACCCTCAGGCTGGATGGAGTAACAAAATTTAGCTAGGCGATGGAATAACAATCTTCGAATGGGTGGCTGATAGCAGCCACAGCTGGATGAGAGTGTCCGAGTATAGAGGTCATTGGCATACTTTTGGAGAGATTTACGTCTAGCTGTGGAATGGTATAGGCAAGACAGATAAGATTTAATTGAGTTATTTATTATAGTTTCGGAGATATCTCAGCCCTTGGTATTTCCGCCAATTTCAGTTTGCCATCAACATGATGAAAGTTACAAAAGTCATGACTTTTTATACAATCAAACCATAAGAAATAGAAAAACAATATTCTATTAACAATATTTCTAACACAGTTTTTGTGAGATTCTAGTTAGTCAAATTGTTATGGGCCGAAAAAAATTACCGTTACGAATTAAAAGTGAAAACATGTTAGGGCCATGGAGCGCAAGAGTAATATATCAAGGTCAAACATCTACTTAAACAAATCGGTAATAGCAGGAAGTTACAAGTACATTTTTATTAACTGATTTCATCTGTACAATGGATGCAAAAAGGCTCTCTTTTTTCGTAAGTCTCGTAAAAGTACGTCAAGACGACAGCAGCATCTTCTTATGAATGCTACTAAATATAACCTCTTAAGGGGTCATTCTACTCATCATTATGAACAACTTTTAATATGGGACCAACACTAAACCCGCAAAAAAAAAAGTTCACATGAATCGACAAAATGTGGGGATTATCTGATTTTTTTTTCGTGATTTTAGGGTTGTTCCCGTAGTAAAAGTTGTTCATACTGATGAGTACAATGACCCCTTAAGAGGTTTTCAGTAATTTCAATAACACGTTGTATTTTGGTCTAGTAGGTAGGTACACGAAACATTTTCTATGGAGCTGCTGTTTTTTTTAAATTGGTGTCTTGATAAATATTGTTCAAATTAAATATCATTCCTTAAAACGTTATTAATGAATTAAAAATAGCCATAAAATGTGAAAATAATCAGATTTTATTTTACTACCGCAATATCTTTCATTATTCGGACTAAGATTTCCAGGTTCATCAGTAAATGTTTCTACTACGCTAAGCGCTAAGGTTAGAGGAAAATCAATTTGTGTAGATTCATTACCTTTAACTACAATTAACTTAGAACAATATGATTCATTCCTTGTGATTCTTTCCTTATCTATAAAGATACAGTTAACTATAGTGCATCCACCCGCTAGATTCTTTTTCGCAGAGGCAACAAACGCAGAAACCTAATTCCACAAATCCACAAACAAGTCTCTAATATCCGTAAACCAATACTGTAATACTGAAATAAGGAGATTCGCAGGAGAACGAAAGTAACCGACATAGCCCGAAGAATTGCCAAACTTAAGTGGCAGTGGGCGGGGCACATTGCTCGCAGAACGGATGGCCGATGGGGCAGTAAAGTTCTGGAGTGGCGACCGCGTACTGGAAGGCGCAGCGTGGGTAGGCCCCCCACAAGGTGGACCGACAACCTGGTGAAGGTCGCGGGAATCCGCTGGATGCCGAAGGCACAGGACCGGTCGTTGTAGCGATGCTTGGGGGAGGCCTATGTCCAGCAGTGGACGTTTTTCGGCTGAAATAATGATGATGATGAATACTGTAAATGCGAAAGCAAGTTTACTTGACATTGTTGATGAATTTTTCATCCTACTAAGGACGTTAAATGACCTTTTATGTTCTAATTCCACTTGTAACTCTTTCTAGGCGGTCACGGAACCTTCTCTAACATCGTAAACAACCTGGTGCACGTGATCATGTACAGCTACTACATGGTGGCAGCGATGGGACCCCAGTACCAGAAGTACTTGTGGTGGAAAAAGCACCTCACCACCCTTCAACTAGTAAGTACTGTTTGTTATAATTTTAATAACGGGTGTAAAAAGATCCATAACCCAAAACTCTAAAGAGCTGGTCTTCTGCGGGTTGGTGGACCATATATGTATACCTAAATGAGAAATGTATTATTATTATTAGGGTGCATTAAAAGAGCGTTTCTACACAGTAAGGTAGTACCCGGGGTGGATCTACTCTAAATCCACCCCTCTTCGCAGCTCACATGCTGACATTCGTTTCAGGTCTTTAATTGAGGGGCTCGTAGCGAAGCAACGACTGCGCGGATTGTACGATCTGCAAGGTTAAGCTTCACTTGCCGCGGTCAGTCTGTGGATGGGTGACCGTTTCGTTACACACCGAGACCCCTCCGTGCCTCGGAGAGCACGTTAAGCTGTCGGTCCCGGTTGTCATACGAATATCTATGACAGTCGTTACGGGTAGTCAGAAGCCTGAAAGTCTGACAACTGGTCTAACCTCCGAATGTCGGTATTACCCAGTAACTAGGTTGCGGGGGTCTGATGGCAGTCGCTCCGTGTAAAATACTGATGTTCAGCCGCATCTGGCTAGACTGGAAGCCGACCCCAATATAATTGGGAAAAGGCTCGGAGGATGATGATGGTGCATTAAAAGAGCCTCCACGAGTGACGATATTTAATTGATCATCCGGCGCACCCTGGGCAGTCAGCCCCGCTACCAACCTGTTGACTGGCTAATATTTTCCCCACGGCATGAGCTATTATCATTATGTAGCTCATGTCGACACGATAGAAGAAGAAGATAAATTTATGAAGCACTCTCAAGTTAAGAAGTTTTCTCCCGATGTTTTCCTTTACCAGTAAAGCACATGAAGTCTTAAAGTTTATGGGAGGCCTTATCAAATTCTCTTCTAAAAAATTTCGATCATATAATATCGCATTTTGAGGAGAAAGAGTCGGTTGAAATTAAGAGCTACCACATTGATATTGAGCTCCATTAGCAAGAATTTTCAATAAGAATATATTTCCTTCGCTACGAGGAATCTGTAAGCAAATACTTTAGAATCCTCGAAATATATCTCCTTATCTCTTATCGAGCGTTATATTAGACCTCACACACACCCTATTCCAAATACTAAGTCCCGGGTGACAAATGTAAAATGTTATTTAAAACAACCCAATTCCAAATAAGTATAATAACTTTATGTTCCAAATACAAACCCGGATGACAGATGTAAAAAGCTATTTAAAACAAAATTTAACCATATTCTAAATATAACAGATGTAAAAAGAAATTTAAAACTAAATTTAACTATATTCCAAAAACTAAGTCCCGGATGACAGATGTGAAAAGTTATTTAAAAAATAACATTACTTTTTAACACAACTTTATAAAACAATTTTATAACATCTTAACTTTATACATAACTATATGACATAACTTTATAACATACAGCAAACAACGATTGTTTGCTGTTAGAAAACTCAGTTCTGAGTTAAGCTCGCCGATGTACATAAACTTTCCTACTGTAATATAAATGTATATCTGTGTGTACAATAAAGAATAAGAATAAGAATTGTTTATTTTTTCAATTTATGTTTAACGTGTATAGTTAAAATCTATAGATGTGTCACATGGGATTTTGTATTTTGATGTTTTTTTTTAATTTGGGCATCTGCACAACACCTTTCGCAACCCAACCAACGAAGCAACACATTTAAATTCAACAAGACTAACATTCAGACCTAGGCAATTATCTAGATAAAACGTCACCAGCACGGTCTGCTTAACGGTTACCTCAACAATTACAGACACGAATAGTCCTCTCTTAGGAGTGAGAATATTTCACAAGTTACTATTAAACGGTTGCATTGATGAAAATGCTAAACATTTTAATTACTTTCCATTGATTATGTCATTGATGACTGTTTCGTGTAGATATTGATGTATTTTTAGGTTTTGTTTTATTTTAATCTCACATCGAACACATTCCATTGTTACAGACACCACCCAAAACGCCAACACTACACATCACATACACACTCACACCCTATGTAAAACGACACACACTACACACCTTATCACACACACCTCATCACACCACACCCACTAACTCGTACAAGTCAATACCCACCACAGCTTTGGTAGTTACGTCTCATAAAATGTCTGATATGTTCTAAAATTTATATTTCTATTTGTTTTTGTAAAACCTAAAATTAATTATTATTATTTTTCCTTCTGCATGCATCCTTTCCTCGCGTTATTTTATTATTTACTTCTAATAGAGAGCGCCTTGGCTTCCATAATACAAGTTCTACTAAGTTTGGAAGTCAAGAGTTCAATTTCTTGTGCCCATGTTTTTATGCAATAAACGTTTTTTTATTTATTTATTTTTTTTATTTCATAGTTCTGGCTTTAAGCCACGGCTTTTGTTATGGATTAATTCAAAAAATTGCATGCAGTAAAAAAATTTCATGGACTGTCATGAAGTTAGGCGCGATAGGGAAAATAAAAAAAACAGAGTGTGCGCAAGAGCTCCATGAGCTTATTCCGCCATCTCCTTTCTTTCATCGGACTACACGCCGCACTGCAGGATATCATCCACATTTGGTGGAAATCCCTACTATCAGGACCAAGCGCTTTGAGAACTCTTTCATAATGCGCACAGCCAAGTTGTGGAATTCACTGCCGGCATCTGTATTTCCGGGCACTTATAACCCTAACGCCTTTAAAGCTGGAGTGAATCGGCACCTAATAGGTTTGCTCGCTCCATCGTCGACCACATCCTGACAAAGCTGTCTAGATTGTGGTCAAGAGCAGATCTATAAATCATAAAAAAAAAAAAAAAAAAAAAACAACAAAACTTTATTTTGAGTCGCGCTCGTGCTTTGAACTACCTATTACTTTACTAACGTGTACTTATATATTTTTCATACATTAATTCCTTTTATATTTACAAGCTAATAGGTGAGCAATAAAATTATTAGCGAAATTATTCAGGTGTATATTTTATTGCAGCAGCTTATAAAGATTAATAACCTAAATTGACAACTACCGCGTTCTTATAAAACGGCAGTAAATGTCAAATCTGTTTTATAAACCATACACTTATACTGAATAATAAGTTTATGTAATAAAAAAGTGTGCTATCGCGGCATACAGACTATACTTAAATTCTAGATTATACATGACCTTTTTTTTGTTTTTGTTTTCGGGTGGAAATCCTCATGGATGCCCTCTGGGGAGGGCGGAGCGGTATGTCGACCTCTTACCGACTAAAACCACACGGTGGCCATCCTCTGCACAAAATAGAGGAGCTCCGGGAACTCCATGGCACGTCCCGATAAAATCAATATTTTTCCCCCACAGTAGCACGCGACCACCACGTACTGCTGTCCTCCCCAGGGTCGCTTAATAGACGCCTCGAGTCCCCCAACTCTTAGCGTCTACGATCCCGAAGGTCCCCTGCCAAATGTGGTAGCAGGGGATGCGGCCCTTCGCCCTATCTGGGCCTTGCACCGGGGCGGTTGCCTCCTTCTCCGAGCAGGATTGGCCCTCTCCCGATCTCGCTCTGCGGACTCCTTCTGAAGCATAATGTTCTCGCAGAAGGAAGCCATGGCCCTCCAAGCCGTCGGATCTGCCTGACCTAATTAATGCCAAGCTTTTTTACATAAACAAATTTTAATATTATAAAGTTTTAGCTACTTAAATTAAGAATTCCTTATTTCATTAGAAAAAACTAACATTTTTACTTCAAATACTTCCGTCGACATGGAACTACCAATAAGGATAGCTCCCACCGCGCCTAGCATTCCGAGCGGCGGAGCTGCGCTTGCGCAAACGGGTAGGATATACCGCGCACGGTACAGTTACACTGCGATATGGTGGAATTAAAATGCGTGTGGATTAAAGAAATTCTGGAATTTGCGTAGGTAAATCAGTTTTTCTGTTTATTTTGCCATTTATATTGTGCTCGTTACTTATTTATGCTGATCCTATCATCCCCAATATGCTAGCCGTGTAATCTAAATCTGTAATCTAATCATAAGTAATTCCATCAAACTAAACCTAGGTTGTCTGGAAGAAATCACTTACAGCGATTAGACCACCCATTTGTACAATACAAAGAGTATTTATATTCTATCGAAAACCAGTAGTATACACTTCTAAAACATAGCGTTACAAATCATTTTTAATGACTCTTCACTAACATAAGTCTGTAAAAGAGTCTCAATGAAAAATAACACAACACATTTATTTATTTATTTGTGCGTACATAAATAAATAAATAATACTGTGACTGTGATTGATAATAGGGTGATTGTCAAACCAAAACCTTACTCCCGGCTGGTTCGAGCTCTGAACCAAATCGAGCTAATATCAAATTCTAGAAAAATGCAGTAGGATTTGACACTATCTGAGTTCAAATTCGATAAATACAGCTCTCTATCCAGTCGGGATAAGGCCCCTGTCTTCATAAGTCATGCAAAAATTCATCGTGGCTCTTTTTTCCACATGGAAATCCTTGCGTATGAACTACGTCCAGGAAAGGCGGAGCCAGTTTCGGACTCTTACAGACTAAAACCACCACGTTGTTCCTATTACTACTTCTGGCCGGGGGCGTGGGATAGACTCTCCATTCGCCAACCACCCCTGACAGGTCCCGGCTCGTCACTAGTAGGTGAGCCCCTTCTCCCCGTGTGGCCTAACGCTGGCTCGCACCCTCCTCGGTGACGCGTCAAACACTGCGCCACCGTCACGTGCCTTAACTGGTTGGGCGATGGACTACTCCGAGTCCGCCACCCGCAGGCCCTATCCTTCCGTATTTTTTATCTCCCATGTTTTCTTCCTCGCGGTCCGGGCTGTAAGTCAAGACCCTCGGTCCCAATAAGAGCCGTGAGAACAAAACCACAGCACTGCTACTGGGGTTGCGAGATTGACGGAGGCAGGAAATGAAATAGTCACCTCGCTGCCCAGGGGCAGAGTGAGTGCATACCGGGTCAGTCCCTGCTGAGGGACATGCGGAACCACGTCCCATTAGCCCAGATCGGGCCCCGTGCCAGAATTATCGCCACGGACAATAAGGTTTCCCGAATAAAGTTATTAACTGAGCCCAGGGTGCGCAGGCCCAAGAAACTTCTGTTCCTTCCAGATGTATCGAGAAGCAACAGCACCTATCAGGCACTTGAGGCAATTTTCTGGCCTAGCACCCATCATCGAGGCTAGTAAGAAATGTGTTATATTCTTGCATGCATAAGAAAATTGTACTTGAAACTTTTAATTATTTATTATTTTATCGCATTTTACGCATGCGAAACGAAAATCTAACGATTCAAATTGTGGAAAGAAAAAATCGCTCACGAGCAGGATTCGAACCTGCGACTCCTGGCTCAGTACGCTAGTGCTTTAGCCACTAAGCTACCGTGAACACTGCTCGCGGTAACGAAATTCTCATCCACTTGGTACATCTTTGGGTGACGTCAGCGATATCTTATTAAGAAACAGTTTTTCTTAACCGACTCGACTAACTTTGCAGTTAATTCAAAGTCGTATAGATATGCCTACCCTTACTAATTATTTATTATTTTAACGCATTTTACGCATGCGAAATGAAAATCTAACGATTCAAATTGTGGAACGAAAAAATCGCTCACGAGCAGGATTCTTAACTTAAACTTTTACTTAAACTATTAATTCATTATTGTTTATTTAACACCGATGCTTTGGTCTGTGTGCCTTTTGGCAAAGGCCTCCTCCATTTCCTTCCATTTTTTCTGTTACTTGCTACTCTCGTCCATAGTTTTCCACCTATTTCTTCGATCTCGTCACTCCAGCGTTTTTTCTGCCGTCCTCTGCTTCCATTGCCATTTCTCGAGTACCAAACTGTGACTCTTTTGCTCCATTTGTTTTGTCCTCTAAGGGTATGTGCAGTCCATTTCCACTTTAATTTACTGCTTTTAATGAACATAAATAAGGTGCAAATAAACTTCAGACTAAGCCACACATTTCCACAAGCGCAGTCCTACCCGAACGTGCGGGGGCAACATTTAACCACGGTTACAACACGAGCCAACGGAACGCCGGCCGTATCCTTTCGCCGTATTGCAAACACACGTTCTATGAAGTCGTGTAATAAAATGATTTACGCCAATGATATTTAGAAGTATAGATATACCCTAATGAAACAAACGAAAAAAATGATCCGTACGCAGCGGAAGCACACATACACATAAACTAGTACAGCGTTGGTAAGTTATTTACTTTAAAGTTTTAACATAACATAACATCAGGCCTGTATTTCCCCGAAGGGGTAGGCAGAGGTGTAATAGTACACCCACATTTCGCCAGTTATGTTAAAGTCCCATGTAATAGGGAGCGAGCCTATTGCCATTGACCGGGCACAAATCCAGACTCCGCGCTGCTACTGAGAATTTCCTAATGAAAAAACCCGATAACACTTTGCCCGACCCGGGAATCGAACCCAGGACCCCACGCTTAGCAGTCGCGCTTGCAACCACTAGACCAAGGTTCTTTCGCATCATAATTGGTTTACTTTCTGTACACACACGACGGTATTTTAATTTTTTTGTCACTGGTCACGCTCGGCATCTTACTTGACGCGTACTAAAAGAAAAACGTCCTAGTTAGGACGTTACCGAGTCTTCAGATTGCGCGCGCAAGTAACATATCTGTACTTTTAAATATAATTGATTTACACTTAAATTAACGGACAGAGCTACCGAGGAGCAAAATAGTTAATTATGGCCCCTTGGTAGAATAAAAGAATAAATGTACAAATACAAAATGTTATTTTCATTTTGTGCCTGAATATAATAGTGCCGAAAATAATTAAATGGTTTGATGCGGTTAGATCTGGCAAAAGTTTGACTTTTTTTGAAAGTTTGTCAGACAGTATTGTAACGTAATGCTCAAAATCGAATCTTGGATTAATACATTACAGGCGAATGCTCAGGTGAGGGAGCGCCTTTACTTTTAAAATAGTTTGATCAACACAATCAAAAAGATGCAGTTTAAATTGTATAATTTCATCATCATCATCATTTCAGCCGAAAGACGTCCACTGCTGGACATAGGCCTCCCCCAAGCATCGCCACAACGACCGGTCCTGTGCCTTCCGCATCCAGCGGATTCCCGCGACCTTCACCAGGTCGTCGGTCCACCTTGTGGGGGGCCTACCCACGCTGCGCCTTCCAGTACGCGGTCGCCACTCCAGAACTTTACTGCCCCATCGGCCATCCGTTCTGCGAGCAATGTGCCCCGCCCACTGCCACTTAAGTTTGGCAATTCTTCGGGCTATGTCGGTTACTTTCGTTCTCCTGCGAATCTCCTCATTTCTGATTCGATCACGCAGGGACACTCCGAGCATAGCCCTCTCCATTGCCCTTTGAGTGACTTTGAGCCTTCTTATCAGGCCCATTGTGAGCGACCACGTTTCAGTACCGTAAGTAATTACTGGCAACACACACTGGTCAAAGACTTTCGTCTTGAGACACTGCGGTATTTTGGACGAGAAGATATTGCGTAGCTTCCCGAACAACCGAGTCGGATTCGACGATTGACCTCTTTCTCGAAGTTGGACTTACCTAGCTGGACAGTTTGTCCTAGGAATACATAATCGTCAACAACTTCGAGTGTAGATTCTCCGATGTTTACGGGAATGGGTGCTATATGGGAATTCGACATAACCTTTGTCTTGTCCATATTCATCTTAAGACCCACTCTACCAGAAGCTCTACTGAGGTCATCGAGCATTGTACCGAGGTCCTCCATGGTCTCAGCCATGACTACTATGTCGTCGGCAAACCGAAGGTGAGTGATGTACTCGCCGTTTATGTTAATGCCTAGCCCCTTCCAGTCCAGAACCTTGAAGACATCCTCCAATGCAGCAGTGAACAGTTTCGGAGAGATCACATCTCCCTGTCTCACACCTCGCTGCAGAAGGATAGGTTTCGAGGCTTGGTCCTGTAATCGGACTGACATAGTGGCGTTTTCATACAAAGACTTTAACACTTCGATGTACCGATAGTCAATCTGGCACCGTTGAAGAGACTGTAGTACCGCCCAAGTCTCGATCGAATCGAAGGCTTTCTCGTAGTCCACAAATGCTAAACAAAGAGGCAAGTTATACTCTTCGGTCTTCTGTATAACCTGCCGCAGCGTACGTATGTGGTCTACGGTGCTAAAGCCTTTTCGGAAACCGGCTTGTTCGGGAGGCTGGAAGTCGTCAAACCTGCGCGAAAGACGGTTCGTAATGACTCTCGAAAACAGCTTGTAGACATGGCTCAGAAGTGAGATGGGCCTATAATTCTTCAGTAGAGCATTATCGCCCTTTTTGAAGAAGAGTACCACCACACCTCTGCTCCATGCCTGTGGCGTTCTTCCCTCGAGAATGACGGAATCAAACAGCTTCTGAAGGGCCTTAAGGATCGGTTTTCCACCCGCCGTTTTTGTATAATTTACTAAACCTTTATCTACTATAAAATAAAACATTTAAGTAATAGATTAAAAAACTTATATTTAAATCATGTTGGGCCAGGAACGCAATGGGTTCATAGTTTAATTTAAAAACCAAACCAAAGGCGCGAATATAGATAGATAGATAGATAAAACGTTTATTTAGTACAAAAACAAGACACAGGACATACAGGTAAAAATACAATAAGAAAGTGTGATATGTGTCTCAATATTGTACCAAATGGGTGTCCAGCTCAGCATGTGCCAGGTATTATACCTGACGCTGGTATTCTGCTGGATCCCTGCAGTGACATACGGACGTCGAGCAGACCAGATACATGAGAAAAAAATTAAGAATGATTGCTTTGCGTTAGTGTGTTATTTTTAATGTGAGTATAATATCCACAAAATATATATATATATAAGTAGGCAGGTACCTATATTAAGAGTGTGAAAGGAATTAAATAAATAAATATATATTTAAATATATTCATAACCGTAACAGGTAAAAAAAAAAAAAAAATTTATGTGAGTAAAATAATAAGTAGATTTTACTTAAGGCCAATAATTAGAACACGGCATGTGCTATTACCTAAATTATGGACACGTTGGTAATTATGAGACCTAGCATTTTCTGTGAGTCAATGAGAAACTGCCGCAGTCTACGTCGGAAAGTACCAAGAGTGTTTAGATTTCTTATGGGCGGGGGAATATTATTCCAGCATTTTGATGCCGCGTACTTGAAACTACCTCTGAAGGCTGCTGTCCTGTGTGATTCTACCGAAAGTTGCATCGAGCACTGCCTGATTGAACATTGTCTTCTACTTGCGATCCAACTCAACTTACTGTAAAGATAAGTCGGCTGCCTGTATTTGATAACCCCAAAAAGAAGACAGGCTAAATGCAACTTACGGCGAGATTTCATTTTGAGAATCGAGTGTTGGTTCAGAAATGGTGTTACGTGACTTCTCGGTGGAATCGAGAAACAAAATCGTGCACAGGCGTTTTGCACTCTCTGGATCAGTCGATCGGTTCTTGCAAGGAGACGGGGACCACAAACTGTGTCTGCATAATTTAAATTGGATAATACTAAAGACTCCACTAGCTGTATTCGTAATGCTTCAGAGAGATAAGGTCTTATTTTATACAAAATTTTAAGGCGGTAGAAAGAGTTACGCACTGATTCTGCCACGTGTCCTTCGTATCTCAGCTCAGTGTCCATTTTCAGTCCCAAATTACGTGCCTCACTCACTCGACCGACCGACTCACCCATCAAAGTCACATTTAGTGCAACCGGCAAAAGGTCAATTCGTTGCTTGGTCCCAAATACCATGTATTTAGTTTTCGAGGGATTAAGTACCAGACCATTTCGTTCCGCCCATCGTGATATGTTAGTAAGGTCATAGTTTAGATCCTCCAACGCACTATTATAATCACTTGGTTTAAAAGAGACATATACCTGTATGTCATCTGCGTAGATGTGGTATCTGCACCGCTTTAGGCAATGAGTTATATCCGCGCAATACAAGATAAAGAGGATCGGGCCTAGTATTGAGCCTTGTGGAACTCCCCTATTAATGGAAGTTAATGATGACTCGATGGTAGATCCATCGCTTGACCGGATTTTTACGAACTGCTTACGGTTGTTGAGGTAGCTGTGGAACCATAATAATGTGCCGTGGTTGATACCGTAGTAGTTCAACTTGGACATGAGCAGATCAATATTTATGCAGTCAAAAGCGCGCGAGAAATCGAGTAAGACTAAGATCGTACATAAGCCCTTGTCTTGAGCCGATAAAATATTATCCGTCACATCCAAGAGAGCAGAAGACGTACCTCTTAGTTTGCGAAAGCCTGACTGCAGCTCTGGCAACATTTTGTTTTCCTCAAGATACTGCGACAGCTGGAGACACACAACCTTTTCCGCGATTTTAGATAAACATGGGAGAATACTTATAGGCCGAAAGTCTTTCAGTTCCGATGGAATAGGTTTTTTGGGCAGAGGGACAATAGTTGCAATCTTCCAAGTGTCGGGAAATTTTGAGGAGACGATTGACCGATTAACCATTTCAGTGATAACTTCCAGTGTGTGCGGCAAGGTGCAAGTCAACATATTTAGTGTTATTTTATCACAACCCTCAGCATTAGATTTAAGCTGACTAATAAGTCTTGAAATATGTTCGACACTCACCGGGTGCAATGTGAAACTAGCATCACCAAAACGGTGAAATTCAAAGTAAGTAAGTTGCGACAAGCTACAAATAGGATCACCAGGAACTTCTAGAAAATGATTGTTTAATTTATTTGGATCTCGAAAATGAGTAGGGAGGTCGTTGTTTTGTTTGTTAGGCAATAGTGTAGTTTTTATATTTTTCCATAACGTTTTAGGATCATTAATTTTATTATTTATGTTGTTTTTAAAATATGCAACTTTTTCATGAAATAAAGAATGTATTACTAAAGACTTGAGTTGCTTATAGTAATCTTTTTTAATTTGTTTTTTTGCAGAGTCTGGTCTTGTTTTACGGTACGTGGCTAAGGCGTCATCCCGTAACTGCATCATGAACTTAATTGTGTCGGTAATCCATGGATATGACGGTTCTTTAATTAAACAAGTTTTGAGCGGGGCGTGCGCAAAGTGCAAAAAAAAAATATACATACCTGTAAAATGGAGCAGTAGTTTGCATGCTAGTTAACGGCATGTATTAATAACTGGGACACTGTGGATACATTTGCAAGTAAACTTGCATGCTATTTGCTTCCTTGCGTGCCTGTAACTTGCAAAAAGTATACACGAGCCAGTACGCCTAACGAGGCGTCATATCAGTACATTTTCTAGTTTTTGCATCAACGGAAAGCATTTGATTTCGAAGTGAATTAAATAGTGTCATATTGTTACTAGTAGTACAATGTGTAGCTAAATGAATGAGACAAAATAAGAAGAGAAGAAGAAGACAGATTTGGGTAACTCTGGCATGCCTATAGCTACCGCGTATGTTCACACGTGCGGGTTTTGCAGCCGCCCGCGGCCCCTCCCTAATAATGCATGCCAGTAAATCAAATGTTGTGCAATCTACTTGTTTTTCAAGTACAGGCATGTCATTTAACGTATACACATGAAAGTAGCTGGCACGTGCAAGGAACTGGTATGCAAGCGTGCAAGTTACAGGCATGTGTATTAGCACCTTTAGGAAATAGCTCGAAGCAACTACCAGTTAATCAATAATCTGCTTGCAGAGAACGCTAACGGGCAAAATTAATATCCAATATATCCACGATTTGCCCTACTAGAGATAGGAATTTGACATAAGATCCATACAAAATGTGTCAAATTTCTATCTCTAGTAGGGTAAATCGTGGATAGATTGGATATTAATATTGGCCGTAAGACCAATAACTGCTCACAATTGCCATGATAGTGGCAATATTTGTCTTATTGTTATAATGTAACTTATTTCTTGTCTCCTTATTAGTCACTTTTACGTATGGATTGTATGATAAGCCTTAAGTGTCAAGCAGGAAGTACACGTTGACCATAACAACCGAGTCGTGTATTTTTGGAACAGGATCTGCTAAGCTTACGTGATTGAAGTTGCTAAATTCCTCATTATTTTGCTAATTTTGGCCCGAAGCGTTCTTGTCTAGATGAGTCGTTTAATGATCAATGTAACGATTAACATAAATATTAAACATTAAAAAAAATACGCGTCGAATTGAGAACCTCCTCCTTTTTTCGTCGGTTAAAAAACTGTTTTACAGGGTTCGACTATGGTTTTAATAACACCTCTTGAATATGCAGTTTTTGTCTCATAAAAACTTCATATTCTACGGTTCAGTTTTATTTTACGAGGGGTTACAAACATAGACAGTAAATAGATAGTAAAAAATATAGACGAAGTGCTGCGAAAAATCAATAGTGTAGCCAAAAAAACCGTGTTCCTTCGTGTACAATCAGCGCTCACGCACACACCGAGCACCTGAAGAATATTTGTTTTCGAGATGCTTACTGTACGATGCCGCGACTGTGCGATGTGTACTGAGAGGGGTGAGCACGGTTTGAGGTGCATGTGTGCGTCTGCGCTGGTTGTACACGAAGGAGCACGGTTTATTTTAGCTTCACTAATATCCGTATCCGTATCCGTATCTAATTCTCCGCCAAATAGTGATGCTTGCATTGCTGTGTTTCGGTCTGAAGGGTACGGGTGCCGGTGAAATTACAATCACATGAGACTTTCCATCTTCATGTCTCAGTTTGGCGAACCGACTTGCGATGCCATTTAGGCAACAGCCTAGGTGGTATTGAAGTTGTTATGGGCAAAGGTAACCGCTTAACATCAGGTGGGCCTTTAGCTCGTTTCGCCATACTATACTATAAAAAAAAAAAAAAAATATGATTGTTCGCAGCACTTTGTCTATATTTTTTACTATATCTGTGGTTACAAGCAATAAATTGATCTAAAATATGTCGCATAAAATATAAATCATACAAAAGCATCCTTTCCTAATTACTTTTAAAATTACGAAAGAAATGGTCATCTTGGATGCAGAATCATCAAAAATAATTTCTACAAAATAAAAAACAATAATTCATTGTAAATCACATATATTCACATATATATTCATTGTAAATCACATAAGTGATTTGCAGACGTATAATTTGAAATGTAATGACATGCAATTTTCACTCATTCCAATTTCTTTAGCGAAACCCAAAATTTTGCTGATTGTAAAGCAAAAAGACATTTGGCACCATCAGCTTCGTGGAAGCCCTTAAAAACGTTTTCTCGCTTTAGCTCGTCTTTGAATCATGAAATACATTCATTATTTTATCACAGAGAAAGTTCGAGAACTTTCTCCATTTTGTGTTAATTAGAGGCCTCTCAGTGTATAATATAGGAAATGTAATTAGGAGATTAACATAAAGTGTCTTGTACAGTCTACCGCATACCAATTGTAACAAAACCATTATAAGCGAAACTGGCGCAGTATGTTACTTTCATAGAAGAAAGATTCTGCTTATACTGGTTATGTCACCAAAGACATGCAATTGACTGTAGAGTTCAACTCGACCAGTGTGAGCATGCGTGACGAAATTTATGTGTATCTCTATGCCTTTGGTCTATTAAAAGATAGAGATACCTATCGTAGAAATAAACCGACAGACGGTTGTAATTGAGAAAACGCATCTAGAGAGAATTTAGCCAAACCTGGTTGATCAATATGCATGAGCAGATGTAGGCAATCCATCGATCATACAGCCCATAGATGCCTCATACATAACAAACAACAGATGATTGTCAATATATCTGACTATTAGATTTGATGTAGGTCGCCACTATTCGCCACATCAAATCAATCTCGACCCACTGAGGTAATATGTACTACGTACTAGAGTAGACATTACGAAGAAAAAATATCGTGCAACTTGCTGGCCGCGGAGCTCGCGCGGCTCGAGCGTGGCTAAGCGAGTGAGAGTGCAGGAGCTCTAAAACGTGCTACAAACATTTTGTTCGTTGTGTCTTCTCTAGTACGTAGTACATATTACCTCAGTGTCTCGACCACTTATATGGGCCAATAGCCGCCTTAATAGGGCCAATCGGATTGCAGTACCCCGGTTCTTTATACCTCAGCTACTTGACAAGTTTACTATATGCTTTATATTTATTATTTATTTATTTAGTTGACGATGTCTGTGGTCCAGTGGTTCGAGAATTGGACTGCTGATCACGAGGTTCGATTCCCATAGGACACAAATAGTTATGTCATGAACATAAGTGTTTGTGTTGGTCTGGGTGTTTCCTATTTATTATAAGTATGGTATTACAAAAAAAAAAAAATATAAGTATTATATCCATTATCTAATACCCATAGCACAAGCTCTGCCTAGTTTGGGACTAGATGGTGCTGTGTGAAAATGTCCAAAATATTTATTTATTATTATTTATTTAAACTTCATGCAACATGTGTACATAGGCGGACTTAATGCCTTAGGCATTCTTCAACAATAGGCGTCTATTGGGATGTATAGTCGACGAGTAATACATACCATATTATGGTCTAATTTATATGAAGCAAATATAGAAATTGGAAATACCTAGAATTATATTTATGATGCACTGAGTAATGTTGACTACAAATAAATCACTTCATCACGTACCATATATGTTAGAGAAGAATAATGCGAAGTCTTGGCTACAAATAACTTCATTGCCTTGAATTTTCTTGATAAAAAGTTAAAATGCAGTGAAGATGTAAGATAAAACAAATAAGGAAGAAGGTTTATTACACGACCCGCGTGTTGTCTATAGAAAAAATGTTTCTTCATACAAACTTTACAACCCCTTTTCACCCTATTGAAGGTGGAATTTCAAAAAATCCCTCCTTAATGCACCTTGAGGGTACTCAAAGAATATTTCCTCTCAATTTCAAATATCTATCTCCGGCTTAGGTGGTACATTGTCTGCCAGTCATTTGTTAGAATTTTATTACGTAAATAACATTCAAAACTCTGTTTTTATCATTTTCAGGTCCAATTCTTCATGGTGCTCTTCCATTCGATCAGCGCCCTGGTCTACGACTGTGGATACCCGAAGTTAGTATACTTTTTTATGAAAAGACAAGTTTCGTATGTTTAAAAAAAATTACTTCTTTTTAACTGCTTTGACCTAAAGAACGTGGCTGGGGGGGACTGGATGCGGAAGGCAGAGGACCGAGCGTTGTGGCGCAACTTGGGAGAGGCCTATGTCCAGCAGTGGACTGCGATAGGCTGAGTTGATTGAACTGCTTTATAGGTCTAGTACAAAAAATCGCTACTTCTAATTTGAGATTCTGGGTTACGCAGGTTGTGAGAAAATATATGAGTCCTGAGTCCTGGGGCTAAGGGCCATTATAGGTTTAGCAAGATATGTGTAAATAACAGAACCTATTTCATAAAATAGTCAATGCTTATGCTTTTGAATTTTCAAATGGGAATAATTACTAAAGGATTAAAAGAATTACATAATACATATATACACAATTTGATTTTATGAATTTATATTTATACTAATATTTATTGTGAATTTATCTCCTACATTGTTGTCACACAATTCTTTCCAAATCATTTAACAAACCATTATACCATTTATTACTTGAAAAGAGTATATCAATGGAGTTTCTTGCCGGCTCTTCTCTATAGGACCAACTTATTGGAACCGTGCAATTAGATTCCTAACGTCCTGAAAGTGCATGTAATGCTACTCGAAGTAAAAACTTTTTAATTTTGAATATTGACACAATTACTTGAAAATCTGATAAGATAACACAACGCACTAATCTTACATTACATCAAACAAGTTTATGATGGACTCTGCGATAAACTGACCATATAACAACATTAACAATGCAGGAAAAACAACACTGATTTTAATCTCTATAATATCTTCACATATAATGAATTTAATTTAATACACGTGTCACATGAAAATAATAATGAAATAGTACACGTGCAAATCTTACTATAATTATAAATTATCCTTCCTATTATAATATTAGAAAGGTTAAAGTTTGTGAAGATGTTTGGATGTTTGTTACTCAATCACGCTGTAATGACTGAACAGATTCGGATGAAATTTAGCATACAAATATAACAATAATAATCTGGATATAATCTGGATTAACCATAGGATTCAATTCGATCAAAGCCTTCGATTCGATCGAGACTTGGGTGGTACTACAGTCTCTTCAACGGTGCCAGATTGACTATCGGTACATCGAAGTGTTAAAGGCTTTGTATGAAAACGCCACTATGTCAGTCCGATTACAGGACCAAGCCTCGAAACCTATCCTTCTGCAGCGAGGTGTGAGACAGGGAGATGTGATCTCTCCGAAATTGTTCACTGCTGCATTGGAAGATGTCTTCAAGGTTCTGGACTGGAAGGGGCTAGGCATTACCATAAACGGCGAGTACATCACTCACCTTCGGTTTGCCGACGACATAGTAGTCATGGCTGAGACCATGGAGGACCTCGGTACAATGCTCGATGACCTCAGTAAAGCTTCTGATAGAGTGGGTCTTAAAATGAATATGGACAAGACAAAGGTTATGTCGAATTCCCATATAGCACCCATTCCCGTAAACATCGGAGAATCTACACTCGAAGTTGTTGACGATTATGTATACCTAGGACAAACTGTCCAGCTAGGTAAGTCCAACTTCGAGAAAGAGGTCAATCGTCGAATCCGACTCGGTTGGGCAGCGTTCGGGAAGCTACGCAATATCTTCTCGTCCAAAATACCGCAGTGTCTCAAGACGAAAGTCTTTGACCAGTGTGTGTTGCCAGTAATTACTTACGGTACTGAAACGTGGTCGCTCACAATGGGCCTCATAAGAAGGCTCAAAGTCACTCAAAGGGCAATGGAAAGGGCTATGCTCGGAGTGTACCTGCGTGATCGAATCAGAAATGAGGAGATTCGCAGGAGAACGAAAGTAACCGACATAGCCCGAAGAATTGCCAAACTTAAGTGGCAGTGGCCGGGGCACATTGCTCACAGAACGGATGGCCGTTGGGGCAGTAAAGTTCTGGAGTGGCGACCGCGTACTGGAAGGCGCAGCGTGGGTAGGCCCTCCACAAGGTGGACCGACGACCTGGTGGAGGTCGCGGGAATCCACTGGATGCAGAAGGCACAGGACCGGTCGTTGTGGCGATGCTTGGGGGAGGCCTATGCCCAGCAGTGGACGTCTTTCGGCTGAAATGAATGAATGAATGAACCATAGGATACTTTTTATCCCGGAAAGAAAAGCAGTTCCCGAGGGATTCGCGATAAACGACATCCACGCGCACGAAGTCACGAGCAGTCTAGTTTTAAATAAATGAAATCGGTTAAAAATAGGTATCACACACAGATTCATCTATCTACTAGATTGTAAAGAATTTCATTAATATTCGCAGCAACAATTTCATCAAAAACATTTATAAAACTCTTGCTCCTTACAAAATTGAAGACAAAATCACAGGAGTTACTTAAGCAAAGTCCTAGCAGTAATGTGTTACCGACTAGCTTCGCAACAGCAACAAGACACCCCATAGACGTCGCATAACAGGCGACCGAAGTCTGCAACACATCTTTGAAATTTCACTAATGTAGATCGCCACTATTCGCTACTTAAAATCTGCAAATCAGTTTCGACCACTTACATGAGCCGTCAAAACTGCCACTAGTTACTAGCCAATAGCCGCCTTGGTAGGACCAATCGGATTGCAGTACCCCGCCTCAGCTAGTGTAGTGGCAGAATTTATTGTACGCATTATATTCAACATTAGGCTGTATTGTCGTTGCTTTGCAACAACGAATCGTGCGCAATCGACAGGAACGTTGTGGAGTCATATCTGTTTCACAGCATCTCTATACTTTCTGATCTAGTCATCTCAGAACATGTCGGCAACTTTTGATGCAACTAAAGTGTTTTTGTACGGATTTGTTTCTATTGTTGCTACAAAACATGTTGTACATGTTGTTCATAGATTGAGAAACAAATACATGGCAAACAAACACGTCAAGTAAAAATACGGAGAAATATTTCAAAGTATTATGATCACATTGTTCGTTTTTGTTTTCTCTATAAAATTAAGAGGGGTTATAACTACTTCAATATTTATTAGGGTGGTATACCACTGGTCAAATTTCTTTGTCTAATGTGACTTTGATCAAAGAAATTGGATGATTTTCATCAAATGTTGACAAAGAAATTGAACAAATAAAGTTGACGAGTGACATACCACCCATACCATACATACACTTACTTACACAACATCACGCCTACGTTACCTAAAGGGGTAGGTAGAGGTGTATAGTACCCCAACATTTCACCAGTTTTTTTATGGCATAGCATGGCAAAACGAGCTTAAGGCTCACCTGATTTTAAGCGTTTACCTTTGCCCATGATAACTGCAATACAACCTAGATTAGTGCCTGTTATGTTATAAGTCCCATGTAATAGAGGACAAGCCTATTGTCAACAACCGGGCACAAATCCAGAATCTAAAATAATGATTTTTGTTTCAGAATCATCGCCTCTGGTCTCATCTTGCATTCAACGATCTTCATTGTTTTATTCATGAACTTCTACTTGCAAGCTTACAAGAAAGAGAGACCAAGGAGGAAGGCTGCAGCAGTGACCGCCAACAATAACAACAATGAAGATGCTCATGTAGCCAACGGAGTCATCAAAAGTGAGACTAATGGACATATTAAAAATGGTGATCTCAATGGACACCTTAAAAACGGAGACCTTAACGGACATCTCAGAAATGGTGAACTAAATGGTCATCTGAAAAGCGGTAACTTAAATGGACATCTCAAAAATGAAGACTTAAATTCACATATCAAAAATGAAGACTTAAATGGACATATCAAAAATAGTGAATTAAATGGTCTCATTAAAAATGGATATGTAAAGAATGGAGATCTAAACGGTTTCCTAAGACATGAATCTAATGGAACGAATGGATACGTGAAAACCAATGGTCATTTAAAAAATGGCTACACGAACGGTCAAGTGATACACGACGTGACAGATAAGGAAAAAGTGCAATAGCCTATACTGTATTGTTAGGTAAAATTGTATATTTTTTTAAATTTTAATTTGTTTGGAGAGTCAGAGGTACTTAAGTTTTTGTTGATACCTTCTCACTGTTGATAATAAAAACCATTTCGATGATTGTAGAACTAGAAAGTATTATTTCTATAAGTTACCGCTGCGTGTAACTTTCAACCAATTAAAGCAGCAACACGTTTTTAGTAATCAGAATGTGGTTTATAATGACAATACTGTGATTGTAGTGCTCAAATTAATAGGTTCAAAAGAAGTGCGTAAGTGAATGAAAAAAAAACGAGAAAAAGACATGAATTTTTGCCACTTTTAATAAAGGTATATTGTAATGATTTTTTCGTTCACGTCGTTTACAAAGACTAAATAGTACCTCCAAAACTTCGACCAAATATTGTACAGTTAGAACCAGTGTATAAACAATTATTCCATGTGACCTATTATAACTTTAAAATGGTGCGTCTATATTTTATTAATAATGTAAATAAGAATTCGGCTTGAAAATTTTACAATCATCTTATTTCGAAAATTGTTAAACAATTTTTTACTTATTTTGTTCCATTTTATTAACAGTTTAGCGTTTAAACTACCTCATGAGTGGACTTATTTCATAATTTAAGTTTTAAGCCTCTAATTAATGAAAGTAAAATCTGTAAAATGAGGCCAATGTTGCTCAAAGGACATTTCAACATTTTCTAATTTTTTTTGAAATATTTGCTCACTACTTTATAATAAAAGACTTGCCTACAAGGCATTAGTTCCATTACTCCGTCCATACTAAGCTTTATTTAGTTATAAGTAACAATAGCTGTTAATAAAGTTTTAAATTATTTTTGGTTTATTAAAGTACAAGTATTATCGTTGTAAATACGAGTACTTTCGCAAGGTCATAAAACAAGGTTTTTTAAACAAGTTTTCTGGGTTTTAGTTTTGATTTTTTTTTGTGAAAAAATATGAAAATCAAGTACAGTGATTGCTAAATTAAGTATTATTAAATAATGTAAATATAATTAAATTGATTGAGATTAAATATACAAATTAAGTGCGTAATAGGGAGTGATTTTTTATTATTTTAAAATAACTCCCTATGAGGCGTAAAAAAAATACTAAAATATATATTAAATATATTTTTGTACATTTTATCATTCTCGGTGGGTGAATGGGATGAAATTCCCTCATAAAATACACATTTTATGTAGTTGCTAATAAACTAAGGAAACCAGTCAGTTTAGCGAAATTTTAATGTTAATATAAATAGGTGTTTTATACATACATAGACTTAGTTATTATAAGTGATATGTGGTTAAACTTGTATACCCTTTTATACGATAAGTTTCAAAAATAAAATATTTGAAATTTTATTTGTATTTTTTTTTAATTCCCACTCTACATTCGCGACCGCAAACTCGCGAAAACGATAAAGTACATTCCTCTGAACTTTTAGTACAACCATATTTTTAAACGCAATGAAATATATTATATTAATAATATTTGCACGCCTTTCAAGTTAAAATATAGTGTGACATAAATGCTTTTAATTTTCCACCTTGTTTGTAACTTTTTATCGATGTATTTACAGATAAATTATTTTGATTTTGATTTGAATTTACAGCGGGTTCGCGGCCGCGTATATAGAGCCAGCATAACATGTAAAGCCCGTGATTGAAAAAATCCCATTGGACAAAATGGCAAGTAACCAATTAAGCTATCTGAGAGTCACTGATAGAAAGAAAATAAAGAAATTAAAATGGTTTATTGTCCCAGTTAACGGCGCGCAACATTTAAATTACTAAACAGTGTAACAGGTAACTAACAGGTAGGTATAGGTACAGACACAAATTACTGACGGCGCGTTATGATTGGTCGGCTCAAAAGTTCGGTGGTATGATTGGTGCCGCTCGCTGACGGAGTAACGTCCCGATTGGCGGCGGAACGTATGTTATCCAGTGCTACTGCATATACTTGGTGCCGGGTGTATCCGGCTAATCGGCGTCTAGAGGCATACTGGTCTGTGGTGTTTCCACATAACTACGTCGACCGCATATGGCGGTCAAACGCAAGCCTGTTATGAATAATAAAAACATTACTATAATATCTTCTTCACTATAAGTGAATGACCTTCATTGTATAAGGCGCAATTCACACACAAGATACATGGCATGGACTCTAGTCCATAAGTCTACTTGTTTTTATAGTATAGGATGGCAAAACGAGCTAAAGGCCCATCTGATGCTAAGCGATTGTCTTTGCCCAATGATATTTAAAAGTACAGATATGCTACTGAGCTCGCAATCTAAAGACTCGAAAACGTCCTAATTAGTACTTTTTTCTATTAATCCAAGTAAGGTGCCGAGCGTGATCGGAGGCAAAAAAAACTTAAATGCCGTCGTGTGTGTACAGAAAGTATTCCAATTATGACACGAAAGTAACTTGAAGTAATCAAATTACTTACTTTTTACTAGTTTATGTGTATTGTGCTGCCGCTGCGTACGGAACTTTTTTTTCTTTGGTTTTTTTTAGGGTATGACATGACATGCTTGTCGTGTCGTGAGTCGTGACTCGTAAGGAACCGATGTTTTTTGCACGCAGGTAACAGGCAGTCGCTCGCCGAATACATTGTTTGTTAATTTATTGCACATATTTATGTATTTAGTTTAATAAGTTGTCTGCAGAATAACGGCATTCCGGACAAACCCCCGTGGTTTTTGGTTTGCTTTTGTCATAATAATGTATGTTTAAAAAAAATAAAGGAAAAAAAAAAAAAAAAAAAAAAAAAGTCGACTTCATGATTGACTTGCAGCTTGGGGAAGTGCTGTAATGCTGCAAGAGGCGTTACAATAGATCTTATCAGGTCGCAGTGGCTTAGGGGCGTTCAAGACCCCTACCTCTTTCCTCAAAATAATAAAGGGTATGACATATCTATATGACTGCCTCGTTGGTCTAGAGGTTGCAAGCGCGACTGCTAAGCGTGGGGTCCTGAGTTCGATTCCCGGGTCGGGCAAAGTGTTATTGGGTTTTTTCATTAGGAAATTCTCAGTTGCAGCCCGGAATCTGGATTTGTGCCCGGTCAATGGCAATAGGCTCGCCCCCTATTACATGGGACTATAACATAACTGGCGAAATGTGGGAGTACTATTACACCTCCCACCCACACCCAGTATTAATTAATATTCCTGACGTTTAGAATGCTTTGCAGCGTTCGTGGTCGCAGGAAATGGTCGTTTTTTTTCGTTTGCCGGTCAAATTTCACTTCGGAAACGGAAACTTTTGGAGCGTTTGAGAATAGGACTGCAGAAATGGGCCGAGTATGTTATTACACCTCTGCCTACCCCTTCGGGGAAATACAGGCGTGATGTTATGTTATGTTATGTTATGTTATATCTATATTTTTAAATATCAGTGCCTTTGCCCATAACAACTGTAATACCACCTAGGCTGTTACCTAAATTGTACCGCAAGTCGGTTCGCCAAACTGAGACATGAAGATGGAACGTCTTATGTGATTGTCATTCACCAGCACCAGTACCCTTCAGACTGAAACAGAGCAAAGCGAGCATAAATGTTTAGCGGCAGAATTGGTACGGTGGTAGTACTTCCCCGGACGAGCTCCCTCACAAGGAGCTCTACTACTACTACCTAGACGTGATACGACCATTAGAACAAAGAAAGACAGAAAGACATTTATTTGACACAAAGCACATAGATCATCATCATCATTTCAGACGAAAAACGTCCACTACTGGACATGGGCCTCCCCCAAAAGGGGGGAATATGCCATAATCGCCACGCTTGGCACGCGGGTTGGCGATCGCAGTTTGTTGGTTAAATACTCAGAGGACGCTGCTGCCCATCCTCTGGTGAATCCCTTAGTCGCCTTTTACGACACCCATGAGAAGATATAGGGTGGTGAAATTCTTTGCGTCCGGCACCACACGGACGCATAGATACAGAAACACAATTCAACAGGAACACAATTTAGTATACAAAAACTGATCATCGATGCTGTGTGTCTAGCGACTGTGCCTTTACTGTAATGTATCCCTCCCGCATCCACGCCCCGTCTCGTCCGCACCCTGACACCTCTGCACTCGCCATTTAAAAACATGCAATGAACGAGTAAAAGACAAGCGTCCGTGCCGCGTCCGTACCGTGTCCGTGTCCGTTGTCCGCTTCCTGTCACCTGTGTGTGCATTGCGCCTTACACACACCCCTCTAAAAATTAATCGCCCCTAAAACTGACTACAGTTACATAGCAAACAGAGCCATCTGACGATTCTGCTTGGAAACAGCTTAGTACGTACTTAACCCACCGGCTGATGTAGTAAACTTGAGCATTCTGTTATGACGTGGAACAAGTTGAGCGTTGCTTTCACTGTGTGTTCGTAAGTATTTTAGGGTTAGGTAGAGATGTCGCTACTGTTTGCTATTTAGTTTGTTTCTTAAGATTGTATTGTCATTTGTCACAGTTATGTTATGTTATGTTATGTATGTTAGATACTGGTATTGTTCTTGATGAAGTTGCAGATAATCGGTGATGTCAACGATTATTTAATGATTGCGACGATTTTTATGTAAAGTATTTCATACGTTTCTGTTCGTAAAGGAACTCTTGTCGGTCCTGGTCTAAGGTCCTAAACTAGCCTTTGATTCAAAATAAAAATAGTTTGATGGGATTTTTTGCTATGAATATGTACCAACTCAACTCAACCAAAACTGTAGGGAATGTATATTTTTATTTGGCTATGAAAGCACCTAGAAAGAAACTTTATTAAGAAAAAACTCTAAACTTATTTTAATTCAATGGATAAGAAATAACATGACAATATTTTAAAAAGTCTAAGGCATCCTAAAAAGGTTTTTTCCGTAAAAATCACAAAGCTCGCATTTCCCCTGATAGGCAATTGGAAGAATTAATTGCAAAGAAAATCGAGCGTTTAAAATTTAACGGTGTGTCGATAACAACTTGGACCCTCGCTAAACCGTAATTATAGCCCTGCAAAATGTCAATAAACCTGACGTTCGAACATTTTTTTCTTCCCCTTTCTAATTTGTTAGCCCTAAAATCGTAACCCTATATAACCATTCAAATCTTACCTGATCTTTAAACTCCAACAAAATGTTAGAAAATATAGGTCATGATAAGTTGGTCGTGTGGCGTGTATTGAGAAGGGTAGATACAGGGTTGGAAGTTGGAACACGCAGTACTCTGTCACCTTTCGTAAATGATAGAGGGAAAGAGACGGAAATAACTGTGCCCTTTTTTATTGACGCTACGTTTCACGGAGAGCGAAGGTTAGTTTGACGTTTTCAGCTGTTACTATCAATACCATGCAATTCCACAACTAGCTGTTTAAAAATAAAAGAAACAAAGCTTGTAACTAACTTCTTATCAGTCACATAAAATTGGTCAGTATTTGTGAGATTTATTTTGTCAGTAATCGGTGATATGAAATGATAATAGAAGTATGTGTGAAACCTGAATTCGTACAACTAACTAAGAATTAAAGAACAGTATCACATGCTCATGCTGTAATAATATTAAAAATGATAAGTTCAGAAAACGATCCCAAAAAAACTTACACATTAAAAGCAGTATACCAAAATAATGTTCGCCCAAACAATCAATATATCCCGTAAAACGGAACGTCTATTCGCCGGCCGGGACGAAAACCCTAGCCAGGGGTAGATAGGTACCTAAACTCAGTTGAGTGCGCGTTGTTACCGCGCACGCACGCGCGCCGCGTCCCCGCTCCCCTCATACACACAACAAAAAAAACACAAAATCTTAACAATCAACCCAACGTGAATAACATTAGTGCTACAGTGTACCATTAAGTGTTATTTGTTAACTATTGAAGTGATAATACAAAGTGACTCGGTGGAAATCGCAACAGAACATCACACAGCGTCCAACCATAATGATATAAAACATTTTCTACGATAAATCGCTTGTTACTGTGTTTTAATCGGTAATGTGCCTTCTTTGAGGATTGCTTGTGTTATATATTAATGTATTATGTTCGCCAGCCGCAGTATGGGGGTGGAAATCTATGGAATATGCTAATAAGTTGGTTTCTTTTAACCCGCACACAAAAAGCTCTGCACTAGACACTGCAGTGCGATTTGTGTTGCAAATTTACCAGAATTTATATCTTTTCCGTCTGTATGTACTATTTTATCTATTTTTATTAACAAATTCAGAGTTTTGTTCTTTTCCGTGAGTTATTTAGGGCAGCTGTTCTAATTCAATTTTGGAATTTTTGTTTCGGATTCTGTTATAATCAAACGTAAATTGCTCCAACTGTGTTTGAATTAATTGCTACGTCGAAATTCGAAACAAAATTCTACAAAGTTGACGAATTTACAGGGAGCAATTCGATTACAAACAATTTTCAGTTCATAATAGGAACGGGTAGTGTAATTTCCTTTGTGCCAAGTCTATTTGCTCTTATTTCCTGCTTTTCCAGTTATGAACGTGTCTAAATCAGATCTAGGTTTAGATTTGTCGAGTTCAATCGGCCTATTAGATTCGATTGATTCGATATCAATTTGAATTTCAAATCAATCGGTTGGGAAGGTATTTGTTTTGCTTGAAAAAATTGACTGTCTTTCGACAAACACGGTGTGATCAAAAGGCATTGAACTAAATACTTTCGTTTGCTATTATTATGTATAATCTGGTAACATAATCATCAATTTATGACAAAATTCAAAGGTCGATGTCAGCTTCACGACACAAAAGGCTATGAGCCTATGAAGGAAAAAGCCGGTACCTACCTAAGGTCAATAAATATTTGACTAGCATGGACATTATGTAGAGCCTAGACGTTAGTCTGGTATAATAAAAACCTATAGCTAAGTACATGTGCTTTCGAAGTTGACATAACATAAAAGATACGAATTCAGAACACAAAAGATTGGTTTACGAAATATGTAGGTATAAGGGTAAGAAGCATTATTTTTCAACTTTTAGCCACAACAAATAATTAATTGTAAATAATACAAATAGGATACATTTTGTAACAAAAAATCTTTTCATAATCCCAGTGCATCTCTAAGGCATATAATAGATAATAATACGAGGCTTTTCTTAAGTCTAAGGTTAAGAGTGTCGATTGTCATTGTCAGTTCAGTGTGCTTAGGATGCAAACTGTTCCTGATAAATTACAATAGTTATGACCACTTTCTTCTACATTGCATAATCAGCTTATTATTGTCCTACTACTGAGAACGGAACTCTTCTTAAAATGATAAGGGCCTTAGTCCACCACGCTGACTTGGTGCACGTTAGTTGAGTACACATACCATTGAAAAGTTGCTGCAGCCCTCCCAGGTGAGCAGGTTTCTTTTAGTGTAGACCAAAGTCTTAGTGTTGTGAAAAGTAGGACCGCAAGACCGGCAGACCAAGATTGCATATCACTAGTTTCCTTACATTTACTTCACCAATCCGCATGACATTAATTGGCATTCAAATTGAAAATGGATTACTGGCCCAAAGATACATAGGTAGGACTACAAAATAGTAATTACAGAACATTAAAGTCTGCTTCTTTAATGTTCTGTAGTTATTATTTTAGTAGTAGTAATTAGTGGTTAGTACCTGGAAGTAGTACGAAAGATAATAATTGTACCACAGAAAGGTTAACAAAACTTCTCAATACAAACCATTAGACTACTCTGTGACCAAGACCTTGGTAATAAAACCAAATCGATACGAAAATTGATAACCAAGTGGAAACCGAACGTTTACTTAATTTGGAACTTTCACAGTCTAGTTATTTGGAAATGTTTGAATATAGCATACGATATTTTTTGTTGTTTTATTTTGTTGTTGGATCAGTAATTGCATTGATTGCAACTTTTTGTCATGTTCCAATATTCCAGTTTTTGACTAATCAAAGTTTCTGAAATGATTATCAAGGTTAAAATCAACTCTAACAATCGGTTCTTAGCCTTTTGATCTATTAATTACAGCTAATATGGAATTTAACGTAAGATTAAGTTAATCAAATTTAGAAAAAGAGACCTATTCTTCTCCATTTCACTTTCAGACCTGTAATATTCTTTCATTGGTCGTATTTTGGGTTTTCATAGCCGCTTTCAAGGTGTTCTACCAACGCTTTTGAGGGCTCCCACAGGGAATCATTCTAGGTCACCCGTCGTCTAAGGCGTAAGCTGACGTATCACGTTTTACGACTTTTACTTTGTAGCCCTTGAAATGACTGGCACCTTCAAACCTATTATTATTTGTGCATTACTGCGATCTTTGTGTCAAATGGCTTTGTTATTCTCATATATATATGATTTTGTGTTCCCACGAAAAGCATGTTAAAATAGTCTGAATGTAGTTTAAGTTGCAAAAGGAACAATATATGCAAGTATGCATGGATTTAATTGTACAACAAGGTGTTACATCTCACTATGCTACAAAAATAAGGCTGAACAAAGCCTAAATAGATATTAACATAGAAAACATTAATTTTATCATAAATTATACAACATTTACAAGTTTTCTGATACTGATAGCATTGAACCATTTGGACAACACATAAACCTAATTACCAATTGACTTACAAGTTGATAACCTTTCGTAGTTCGGACCTTTGAAACAATGCGACCGGAGAGACAATTCTGAATCTGGAGCTCCGTATCAATCGAATCAGCTATTTTACCACAATAGGAAAAAAACAAAGCTTCTCTTTTCTCCTAATACTATAGAATGATACCTACTATGATTGGATGAAAAAGCCGTGAGCTTAACAAAAGAAAGGCATATACATCGTCAGTGCCAAAATAGAATAAAACATACGAGGTTAAAAATAAAAGCATGAGCGAGAGCTATCCCGACGACTTATTTCTCGTCCGGAAGTTATCAGAGCGACCGGTTCTTCTACAACAATGAAGCCGGTTCTTATATTTACCAAACAATAATAAGCTACAGAAGATGCACTCTTCACAAAAACCAGTCTTCTTTTTCGCTCTCGTATCATCACAAACGGCACTGACTGTCCCAGTGTGCACCGAACTTACATTTAGGTTTCATCACTTCAAGAGTAGGGGCACTTGAGGCATCCATTAAGCGAACCTGGGAAGGACATCAGCACGTGGTGATCGCGTGCTGCTATTGGGGAAACCTTGTTTTTTCTTCGGGACGTGCCAAAGGCGTACTGGAAGGACACAGGTGCGGTCCACTGGAGTTCCCAGAGCTTCTCTATTTCGTGCAGAGGATGGATTAAGTGTGGTTTTAGTCGGTAAGAGTCTGACATACCCCTCTGCCCTCTCCAGACAGAAAGTACCCATGAGGATTTAGATCCGAAAAAATGGTTTCTTCAATTGTGATGACTATTTTAATGCATACCGTAATAATAAGATGACACACATGCATATCAGAATCAGCCAATTATTGTGCCACAATTGTGGCCTTGGCCTTTTTTTGGAATTAAAAAATTTGGACCTTAGTCCACTACGCTGGCGTGGTGTGGGCTGGTGGACTGGAAACTTTAAACAAAACAGAGATTTGGCTAAATCCCTTACCAATACCACCGAGTAGATAACTATTACTCGGGGACATTACTGCAGAGGCTTAAGATTCGTTTAAGATTATTAGTCAGATACGTCTTTAATTTCATAAGTATTTTATTCATGGAATGGGTATTCTGATCTCGTTCCTTTTGTGTGGCCACGTTCATTTCGATCTTGTATACGGCGTATGCGTCGATGTTGTGGCGTTTTTATTGGAGCAATGTTTATTTATTTATCGGTTGGTTTTTTGTTGTTTGAAATTGGAGTAAGAAGTTGTTTATAGTCGTTGAATATTGTATTTACTACGTGATTTAGTGGAATGGATTCTTCTGCTTCTTTTTGAAAGTTACTTGCTTGTTGTTCAGGTCTGTTTATTAACGAGGACATATCTAATTTCAACATCTTTTCAACCACCAATGTTATCAATCACTAAAATTTTTGAATATAATTTTCTAGAAATGTTAAAAACGTAAACAAATTACTTTCTAACTCGATATCAATATGTTTATGTGGTCAGTTGTTATGGGCAAAGGTAGTCGCTTAACAGCAGGTGGATTTAGCTCGTTTCACCATCCTATCTGTCATCATTATTAAAAGAATAAAAAACATTAGCACAAGTTAATTTAACATGAGATCTAAGCATACAACTCTATAAAGATCAACTTCCTACTTAACCTGAATTTCATCTAAAGCAAACAAACATTATATTTCTCCAACAATAGATAGAACCAGTTCTTCACATTCACTTGGTTCTCGAGTATGCGTAAGATTTGATTGAGAGTACGATCTGTCTGTGTAGGATGCATTTTTTTATTCAAATCCATTTTATGAATTGCTAAGGCTATATTTGGTTCGTTGCGAGAGAAGGATGGTGCTATTCATTTTGTATAGTTAGTCTCTCTAACAGCGGAAAAATGATAGCTCTATAAACACTTAATGGTACGGGCCCAGGTTAGTATTTGTTTGGTTTCAATCAACAAGATATCGAGTTAACCCCATTGAGTTGAAGTTTTGTGTTCCGGGAAATTGGTCATTGGTTTCATTTTTGTGTGAAACAAAAACGAGTGAAACAAACGGTTTCAATTCTTTTTCCATATTGTGTTTTAGTACTTATTATTTCTAAAGTAATTTTACGAAATGGGACTTATAGATCCAAAACCAACCAAGACTATCACAGTCCACTGCTGGACATAGGACTTTCCCAAGTTGCGCTACAACACTTGGTCCGCTGCCTTCCGCATCCGGGGACTGGACCAGCTACTTTCATCAGGTCGTCGGTCTGTACCTGGCTGGGGCCCCCTATGCTACGTTTGCGGATTTACGGTCTCCATTCAAGGACTTGTCTGCTCCAACGGCATTCGGTCCTTCGAAAGACATGGCTAGCCCACTGCCACTTCAGCTTACTGTTCCTACAACCTATGTCAGCCACCCCCGTTGTTCTCCGGATAATCTCGTTACGGATTTTATCCCTCAAAGAAACTCCAGCATAGCTCACTCCATAACTACGATATATTGCAATCTGTTTACTACGTCTAGTTGTTTATTCTTATATATTTCTATCAATAATACATGCAAGCTCACTAAACAAAATACAGCATCCCGAATCCATCATTTATAGCCAAATGTTTAACCCTAAAATAAACCCAATCATGCGAAAAAACGACCTACGTCTGGTCGTCATTTCCTTAGTTAACGATTAACTTATTGACCTGGTTATTATCGACTCTATCGCTTACATGTTAAGGCCTATTTTTATTGTGTTAGTGGGGACACACATGAACTAACAGAGCACGTGTCATGTCAAGCCCTTAAGTTGGAAGATAAAAAATGTTTGAGTAAACGATGCGTGTAGCGAGTGACGTATTCAATTAGTGATATCATAGTTCTAATTAGCAAAGAGAGGACTCGTGTGAGAAATAAAAGAACATCTGGGATTTATAACAGTTTTAGCTCGGACGAATAAAAAAAGGGGGACGGAATCTTGCTAAGAAAAGATTGAAGCACTTAATTTTTGAAGTAAAACTTCTTTACGCACGGAGTAAGCTGGGTGACTTGGGGAGTACGCTGGTAAATGCGTTACGAAAAGTTTGATCGCGTTACGAAAATTCTGATTGAGGCGAACGGAAGTTGAGAGGGAGATATAAGTTAGTGAAGATAGAAAGAGAGAGAGTTATGTTTCTGATATTAAAGTAGGGACAAGAGAGAGAGGTGCGAGCACTCAATAATTTATTTTTATTTTTTTGAGAGTCGCGTGGTCTCTTTTATTTTTGGGAAGTTTTACTTCAGTCGTGTGGTCTAAAGCAAACCCGTTTTTTTTCCTAAACCCACCATAATTTCGACAGCATTTTAACACACCAGATATATATTGATATTTTATTTGTGAAACTACGACAATGACTACCATCACACGAGATTTATTGCGTTATTGCGGATTTTTGCCTTACTATGGGTGTGAATGTGTGCGTGTCAGCCCGTACTTTTAAGCGCTTCATTTATTGTTTAGCGAGATTCCATCCGCCTTTTTTTATTCGTCCATGAGTTTTAGTACCATCGTAATTTATAATTATTTGTTTTAATTTAGTCGTCTTTTGATTTGGATCACGTTGTTTTGCCTAAGCTTTATTTATATCATTATATAAAAACTTTTTATCATAGTACATACCTATAGATTTTATTAGCTTTCATTAATCAGTATTAGTACAGTTTCTTGTTAAAGAACTCGTCCGGGGAAGTACAATGGTAGCCGCACGTAATTCTACAGCCAAACAGTGATGCTTGCATTGCTGCTGTGTTCTGGTGTGAAGGGTACGAGTACGATTGTTGGTGAAATTAAAGTCACTTTACTTAGACTTTCCATCTTCAGTTCTCAGTTTGGCAACCATGATTTGCAGTACCATTCAAGCAACCTAGGTGATAATACTCGTGATATAAAGTATAGTAGCACATAGGTTTTCCACGTTTCTTATAACATGTGCAATTGAAAACTTGAAATAAGCAGGCACATATTTTTTAGGGTTCTGTATCCAAAGGGTGCCAAACGGGATCCTATTACTCTCGCTACGCTGTCCGTCCGTCTGTCTGTTCGTCTGTCTATCTGTCACAGAGCTGTATCTTTTGAACGGTAATAGGTAGCCGGTTGAAATTTTCTCAGAATATGTGTAGCTATGACCCCTGTCACGACAAATACCAAAAATAAAAAACGCAACGAGCCAAAGGCCTCTCTGATGTTAAGCAGCGACTTTTGCCCATAACAACTGCATACATGCTGCCTAAATTGCGGGTGATTGGTTGTTATTTCAAACATTATTGTTTGGAGTTTATTCATAAAATCGATACGGCTGAACAGTGTAGCCCCTACTCTTGAAGTGAGCTCTCCATACATTGCAACAACAAACGACCCTATACGTAATTGAATCCTATAGAACCCTCCCGCCTGTCAGTTTGAGGACTAAATCATTTTGATAACGAATCAGCTTGGCAAGCTAGTAATAATGTATCTGAATGATCTTTCTTGAAGTAAACCCGCAGATTGCAGACTTTCAACCATCCGATACATTAGCCGGGTTCATAATCAATACGAGGACATACGGAAGTGAAAACATAAGTGGCAGTGGACGAGGCACAATGCTCGCAGTATGGATGGCCGATGGGGCCGAAAAGTTCTGGAGTGGCGACCGCATACTGGAAGGCGCAGCGTGAATAGGCCACAAGGTAGACCGACGATCTGATAAAGGTCGCGGGAATCCGCTGGACGCGGGAAGCGCAAGACCGGTCGTAGTGCGATGCTTGGCCTATGTTCAGCAATGGACGTCTTTTGGCTTAAATTATGAGTTTGATGATGATGGGAGTGCGCATACCAGAAAACCCGATTTCCTGTAAAAACTATATCACCCGACTATCGGCCGACAGTTTAATCTGTGTCTCTTATTGTTCTCATTAATGTAAGTCCTCAACATAGTTTATCTACCCAAATGGAACAGTGTTCTACTGGACGTTTTTGTTGGCTTCAGGCAACCAACATTGGTACAAATGTACCTAATTGTTCTACATTATTGTTCTGAATCTGTATGCTTCATTTATTTTATGTCGTGATGAGTAAGGATATCGATGAGTATTAGTCGGTTTGATGTCATAGTGTGTCCTCCGATGGAACTACTAATTTGCAGCATTAAAAACGACGTTTGACGACATCTGTGGTCTAGTGGTTTGAGTGATGGACTGCTGATCACAAGGTCATGGGTTCGATTCCCACAGAACACAAATATTTGTGTGATGAACGTAAGTGTTTGTGTTGGTCTGGGTGTTCCTTGTGTACCTATTATTAGTATGTATTTACAAAAAAATAAGTATATAAGTATCATATCTATTGTCTAGTACCCATAGTACAAGCTCTGCTTAGTTTAGGACTAGATGGTGCTGTGCAAAAATGTCCCAAAAATATTTATTTATAAATTTATAAAACTGGACACCCTGCAAGTGCGAATGCAGGTGTAAGG
Organism: Asteroscopus sphinx; assembly: GCA_949699075.1. NCBI lineage: Eukaryota > Metazoa > Arthropoda > Insecta > Lepidoptera > Noctuidae > Asteroscopus > Asteroscopus sphinx. Next base: position 4,712,262 of record OX453006.1, read on the forward strand.
TGCAGGTGTAGGACCTGCAACTTACACCTACTCCTGCACCTTACAACCTACTCCTACACCTGCAACTACCATCTACACCTGCTCCTATAGCCAAATTACTTAAAAAATCCTATCTCAAGTTTTTTTCCTATTGATACAAAATACTTAATAATTTAAAATCTTTGCTATTTTCGTTTATGTCGACCACTATGGGAATCCCTGGTTTAGACGAACTGTTGAATTACGGCCAAAATTAATATCCAATCTATCCACGATTTACCCTACTACAGATAGGAATTTGACATAAGCTCCATACAAAATATGTCAAATTTCTATCTCTAGTAGGGTAAATCGTGGATAGATTGGATATTAATTTTGGCCGTTAGACAGTGAAATTGTTGTCAATTTAATCTCAAATTATGCGAATGCTCAAGAGCTCTTTTGGACATATTTTTTTTTTTTTTTTTTAATGAATGTTATTTTACTTTGTTTTAAAACAACTTTAAAACAAAAAACCGATACTAACCGATGGATAAAATGGCAGTACGGTACCATGCATTCATTCTGATTGACTTCATTCGTTCACGATGACTTGTCTATGCTTGCGAGCGATTCAATCGTTTACGACTATGAACCGTAGTAGGTACTACATCTATCATACAATGTGTTGATCTGTATTCGTGGAGGTGACTATGACTATACCACTGATACTGAACACGAATCAATAAAAAAATCAGTACCTAAAAAATTTTTTTTGTTTAAGTACCTATTTGTAAAGAAACAAATTTATGAAGAACTTTGTTTCATCGATAACAGATTTAGTACAACACTAGTTACATTGACAGTAAAATAGAGGGAAAGAGACAGTGTATTAAGTGCTTGCGTAAGAAAGAGATGTTTTGTGAAAGACATCAACGTGCCGTCTGCACCTTTGGTGTCCGTTACGAACTAACCAGTATAAGATGAACTCTCATAAAATATTAAATCAGTTGAAAAATCTAATTAGATAATGAGATTATTAACTTACCGATGAAATGTTATGCCATCTTTCTGGACACTCGAAGTCTTGGTGTTTTTACCACACAATCGTACAGTGCAAGAAGACATTATAATATTTATTTGTACAATTTTGTATTCACTAACGCGGAAGTGTCAACGGCTCACAGAAGTGGTCGTAACTGATTCGAATTGTTTGAGTGGCGGCTTACATACAGGATTTTTCCCTTATGTGTGATAGAAATCGGTCGCCTGTTATGTGGCGTCTAGGGGCTGTGTCGTCGCTGACCTATACCTGCAACCTACACCTATACTGCATATTTATGCACTGCATATTATAAAAATAGCTAAGCAGACGATACCAAAAAATATTTTATACCTACTACGAAATTCTACTATAGTATCTCACACAGCCGATATTTACAACCAGAATATAAACGAATTCCACCATCAAATCATTTGATACAAGATTCCCATGATAATTATATGGGGTATTACAGTAACAATAATAATTTATAACACCGCTCACCATGGGAGAAACACAATAAATATCGGTTACTCATCGGGCCGCCTCTAAAAATGTTACGGGAAATAGTATTTTGATGGGATATCGAAATATGGAACATTTTTATAGAGGAATATCCAAAGACTTACTCTATGGGAATATCGAACTATATTTTTTTTAATAGACGCTGCAATGAAATAGATACATCATCATGCTTTTTAGGGTTCCGTACCCAAAGGGTGCCAAACAGGACCCCATTAATCTCGCTACGCTGTCCGACCGTCCGTCTGTCTGTCACAGGGCTGTATCTTTTAACGGTAATAGGTACCGTAAAATGCCCTAACTTTGCCAACTTTACACGCACTGACACTTTATAACTGAACCAAATGTTAGCGTTGTCATAGTTTTCAAAGCTCCCCAAGTACGGAAATCATAGCTATCATAGTTTACTCATAAAATAACTAGGCAAAGTAGGGCTTGTGGGCCAAGTTAGGGTAGTTTACGGTGGGCGGTTGAAATTTGCTCAGAATATGTGTTGATGACCACAAATACAAAAAAATAAAAAAGTCTAAAACTAAAGGCGGACCTGGTTTTAGACTTCATTTTATTTTTATAAACCCATACAAGAAACCTCGAAAAACATGCATTTTTTCCAACGTTTTTGTTCCTGCTCTATCTTCAAAACAGTAATACATACCAGCGTCAAACTTGGTTTGATTATAGTGCATACTATGTAGTTTAGCAACAAATAGGAAAAAAAAACTTAAATATTATTTTTGCAATATCATTTACCGTTTATTAACATAGTATTTGTTAGGTAATTAACGTATTATAATCAAGTAAAGAATGAAATCTACAGCACAGGAAGAAACGTTTATTTCGGTTTCACGGTTTCTGTATTGGCTCTTCTAACATAATCTATACTTGTCGGCAAATAACTTGAACACGCGCAGTGATCCATAACCTTTATGTCATTTCAATAAATGCGCAATGGCACCATCTTTGTTCAAGTTGTTTGCCGGCTACTATACGTATTTTATTTTATTTATATTTTCCTTTACAATATTTATAAATACAAACAAACCAATTTTAGCGAGATAGGACAGCTGCTTACAATAACCTATGTGTATAATATTATAAGGAACGGATGCAAGTACCACCTGTCATCACACTGTTCATCGATACAGTGTTAAGTTTTTTTGAAAGAACGAGTTACGTTGTATCGTTTCCAAAAACATGACACAACAATAATCATAATATCTATCGGTTTGGATTCATTGTTATAATACATGAGCTTTTATGATAGACCACAAAAGGTGATAATAGTATCATTATTTTATCACCAAGCTCAGCTGGAGTTTTTTTTTTTTTTTTTCTAATAATTAAATAACTTTATTTCCAAAAATTGATCAATTTTGTATACATAAATGAGTTAGAATAGTAACGGAACAACCTGTTTTATTGTTTATTATAATGAAACTTATATCATTCTTTCGAATGAAAATATATATATAATAATATATGTAATATCATTTCTTTTCGGTTATGTGCAAAAAATGTGCATATAAACATGTGTCTATATTGCTGCTAAGGCAAGTAAAATAAAGTGAACGTACATACCTCAGACCAAAAAAATAAGATAGACGTAGCGCGTAGAACTAGCGAATGAAGCCTACTATTCCAATCACAATGTTCGCGAGTCGCAATCTGGAGCATATGTCTAATCCTCAACCTAAAATAACGCGCTCCGTCTATCTTATTCTATTCGTCTGAGGTACGTACACACCAATTGTTCAAACGACCTGCTGCCGAATTGCGTAACTCACTCGCGATCGCAATCAATAGGATTTCAATGTTAATTGCTCCATGTGTGTTGACTATTTGTCTTATCGGCAACTATGTACCACACGCAATGAATATTGTTATCATTTCAAAATGAAAGCTAATGTCAACGTCAATGCATTACACAATTACCCCACTGAAGCTGTAAAAGTAGTAAATCTCTGTTTTATACACACAAAATACTGATAAATGATGATATTACAAAAGCTAGTCAAAATTGGAAGTATTACAGTTGCGATTTAATACTTCTTCTACACCAAACTGCAAGCGAGCTCAAACTCAATCTCAATTGGTACACGTATTGATATGATAATAATATACTTGTAACCCTAGTAAAACACTCTCCTTAAAACTGGAAACGTATAAATTATTATAGACCACGTCAATTTTAGCGATGAGAAAAACTACAGGCCGTTTGAAGCTAACCCCATAGTTTATAAGTTCCCCTATAGCACGATATTTAGTGGCAATAAAACTAAACATTCAGAAGAGATCCCTTAAACAAATAGGCGACAAACAAACATAAACACAATACTGCGACCACAATAGATACGTTGGACAATGGTGTTACATCGCCATTAGTTTGATGGAAATACCGCACTAACCGATCTGTATTATTGTCTGAATAATAGTTCTAAAATAAATTTTGACAACATGCAGGGCTGAAACGAAATTAAACTGAAATTAAATTATTTATTCTGTAAAATGATCAAAGTATCCATAAATGATAGAATCCTGTATCTGTCACTTGTGATTTTTTGTGTATATGTTTTGTTGGAGGTCCTCAATAATATAAATAAATAAAATTAATAAATAAGTGTAAAATTGTTAAATTACATTACATTAATCATGTTTTTCAGAATTTTTTGGTCGGCAAAAAATAGGTAGGTATATTGACCTACTTTTCTACCGACCAAAAATAAAAAAAATGGTCTCAAAAAATTCTGAAAAATGTGATTAATGTCTGGACTTTAAAAGAGATTTAAAGTCCAGACATTAATCTTGTTTTTTAGAATTTTTTGAGAATAATACAGAATGCAAGCATTATTGTTGGGCGGCAAAAAATTAGGTATGTTGTCGCATAAAAGCAAACACTGTAGGATTATTATCTGTGTTCACCATACGTGCTGTATTTCCCATAGAACTATTGGCGAGGTTAATGAACGTAGATGGAGCGAAAGAGGTGTGTCACGATTGTACAAATGGAAATCCATAATCTCTGCCTAACCCAACGGGGAACAGGCGTGTTGTATGTATGTATTGGTGAATTTAAGTTGGTACGCTTATACATATTAAAACTACTAATGCTTGCCTCATCATCATCATCATCATCAACTCAGCCTATCGCAGTCCACTGCTGGACATAGGCCTCTCCCAAGTTGCGCCACAACACTTGGTTCTCTGCCTGTCGAGTCATAATTAGTCGTAAAGCATTTAGTATGAGACACACCACTTTATTACTCAGGCTATTCTTCCTGACATGGAATGAAGACCTAAGTATCAAAGAAGGTAACAGTATGTGTTGGAATGCATAATGCCGACTCATTACAGAAAGGCTACCAAACGTGTATCAGAAATATTATTTTAAGAACACTCTTATTTATTTTTTTACGAAAACAGCAACGAGAAGTAACTGGCATTCTCATTTAGTTCAATAGAAAGATCTATAGAAATTTCCATTACTGAAATTTATATCGCGATACAGGGCCCTAATTCTCGCGTTATAGAGATTTATTTATTTATTTATTCAATTTATATTGTGGTACATAGGTAAAATAATTATAGGTATTAAATAGGTACATTATGTTGTGCTGCTATGACCCGCCGTAATTGGCATACAATAAATTTAAAACAAACACAAATAAATACACACAAATAAATAACACAGATAAATGTCTAATTCGAGATAATCTCTAATTTTAAATCTCTACGAAAAATGTCGCCGGTAATGTCAACTGCTTTGAACCACTCTTTGTATTTAGAGCGCTAGGCGTAGACATATCTCTAACGTGACATTCTGAGAATACGAAAATTTATTTTCAATCGACATTCGCCATCTTGTTTCGACATTATGTCGAGTTCGAGATAATGTCTACGACGCGAGAATCACCCCCCTGAACCTGTTCAGAACTCCCAGTTGAAAATTTGAAGGACATTTTTGATGCCTAGTTTTTACATAATATGAGTAAGAATTTAAACTGTGATTGATTTATTTATTTGCATAATATGGGTACATCAAGTTATTAATTAATAATATAAAGTCCTTATCCACATTTAACCATTTACGGTATGCAAATATAAATAACAATACAAATTATTATCAAAATTTAAATTCAATTCATTAAATATTTTTACAGCAATGTGTTAAAACAATTAACACACATGTCAATTAGTAGAAAGAAACAATAATAATTATACCAATTTCAGATTATAACAATTAGGGCTACAATATTTACTTGTTACGTATAGGGTCAAATATTTATCATTTTTAATGGACCAATAAAAAATCTCTTATCAAGAGTCAATAAACATGTCATCTAAAAATTCACTTAGAGAATAGTAACATTTTACCAGCAATAGCTCCTTCAGGTTCTTTTTAAATAGACGTATATTCTCAATGTTGCGTATCCTTGTCGGCAACTTATTATAAATAACCGTGGCTTTACCAAATACACTATTAAGCTTCAGGGTTGTTTTACTAGGAATTATCCATACTTTGCCAACATGACGAGATCTCGTTGTTTTTCCAAACAGTTTAATGTTTTGCTTTGTGAATATAGCCCATTCCAAAAGTATACATGCAGGGAAATGGCATTAATTTGTGGTTTTAAAAAAAGGGCACACAAGAATCGGTTTGCTTAAGATTAAATTTAATATTGCTCTAATGCAACGTTTTTGAGCTTTGAATAAAAGAGACCAATCCGTAGAGTTTCCCCAAAATATGATTCCATATCGTAGTGTAGATGATACGAAACCATAATAGGCTGTTATTACTGTGGATAAATTAGCGACGTTACTTAGTTTATACAGTCCATACGCAAACTGGCTCAATTTGTTGCAAATAAATTCTATATGTAGTTTCCAGTTCACTTTATTATTTATGTTAAGGCCTAGGAATTTAGTCACTTCAACTTCCTCTATTTCGTGACCCATATAATTTATATTTAAATTTGTTGTTTGCCTTCTTTGTTTGAAATTAACTGTTTTCGTTTTATCCAAATTAATTGTAAGATTATTTAATTTAAGCCGTTGTACAATTGAATTCAAAGAATTATTTATGTCATATTCAAGTGATGTCATGTTTTCTCCAGTATAAAGCACAGTGCTATCGTCAGCGTACAGAGTCATTTTATAAGGCGTAGTGGCAGAAATTATTTCAAATTGCTATGAAAGTAACCGTCATAGCCCGAAGAATTGCCAAACTTAAGTGGCAGTGGGCGGCGCACATTGCTCGCAGAACAGATCAGCCATCTGATGGATCCAGATGGGGCAGCCAGAAGGCTCAGGATCGGTCGTTTTGGCGATGCTTGGGGGAGGCCTATGTCCAGCAGTGGACGTCTTTCGGCTGAAATGATGATGATGACGATGATGCTATGAAAATAAAAGCTGTATTGCAGAAATTATCTAGTGACCTAGTGTACGTACTTATAACACATAAAAAATACCCAGACCAACACTTATGTTTATAACATAAATATTTGTTTCCCGTTTGTTTGTTTGCGAATTGAACCCACGACCTAGTGATCAGCAGTCCGACACTCGAACCACTAGACCACAGACCTCAAACTATCGATATCGCCACTGTAATTCTAAATTTTGCCCTAAAACCCCAATTCATATAGCCTTTGCAGACGAAGTACACAATATGTACCTTAGTTTTTAAGCCAAGATTAGGCCCCTAAACACACAAAGTCCCTTATTACGTGTACTCTATAGACTGACTAAGCCTTCTGTAATAATCAAGTAGAATATCTTTTGAAGCCAAGTCTACACGATACAAAGTCAATAAGGTACTCAGCTAGATAAATAGTGAAATAAATTAGCTGTCTTATTACGGTATTTTTTTCTGAATAAGGACAGATACTTAGGAAAAAACATACATTAGGACTGGATAAATGAGTCTATTAACATTTTTTTTTCGGGCTGAAAAGCTTTTGGGCTGCTCCTATTATTGTTGAGTCGTTCAATCGATTCATCGTTCTTATTTTGTGGATGGTATATTCTAGTACAGTCATCGAAAGAGATAAGTATTTATAGACAACTAATTAGACCCAGTTACGTTAAAATGTACCAAGCCACATAATATTGGTTGTGTTTTGGTACATGTGGGTTGGTTCAAACTAGAGATGGGCTGACTACCGAGTTTATTAGTCGGTACGCGGCAATTTTTTAATTACTCGTACTCAGCCGAATAACTCGTTTCAAGTGCCGAGTATTCAGTTAGTAATAATAATAATATTAGTAATAATAATGGTGCCGTGTGGTGCCGGACGTAAAGAATTGCACCACCTATATCTTCTCATGGGTGTCGTAAAAGGCGACTAAGCGACTCACAAGAGGATGGGCAGCAGCGTTCTCTAAATATTTAACCAACCAACTGCGATCTCCAACCCGCCTGCCAAGCGTGGCGATCATGACATATCCCCCAAACTGCTTGGGGAGGCCTATGTCCAGCAGTGGACGTCTTTCGGCTAAAATGATGATAAAATAAAGTGATCTTTTACTTCCACTCATTACTTTCGAACAGCCACTAAACACAACCTAACCAGTAATTGTCAGGTTTTTACACTCAAAGCTAGGTAGATAAATGCGATTAAATGCGTTCTGTGTATTATTTGTTGACAAATAATAAGTGACTGGCGGGCGAGCAACGTAAGGAGGGTGCAGAGGTACAGCTCACTTGCACCCCGTGTCTTCGCGATCCTGTAACGCGGTTTCGTGTCAAACCTACTTACACCGAAACCGAGTTATTCTGGCCAGCCTAGTAACTCGGTCGAGTATTCGACTCGGTGAAAACAAAACCGAGTAAAACTCGGTATTTGGTTACTCGGTACAACCTGAACTCTTTACATCTCTAGTTCAAACATACCATATCTATGTCAATTTTAAATAATCATATATCTATGGCTGTTTTTGTTAGCTATTAATATAGCTGGTACCCCATTCTGAACAGTTTAGTTACAATTTGTTAGGATTTTCGAGTTTGGCATAACTGGGCTCATTATCATATTCGTATTTTAAAGGCACATATGAAGTGGCGAAGTCTTTTTGTCTTGTCTGAGCGTGTCTTGTGTAAAAAAGTCTTATTAGCGATCTTTGCTTCAGTGGATTAATTAATTAAAATACCCATATTCAGCAATAAACGTTCATGAGCGGTTTTTTTTTGAAAAAGCTTAAAATCAGCAACATAGGGTAGCAAACGTAACATAACTTTGTATACTTAGTAATTTCTTAGGTTTTCTCGATCTCTATACAGGGTTATTTGTAAAACACCGTTAACCTCTCAGGACTATGTTACTAACATCATAAACAACAACTTTTGTTCTATGACTTTTTACAAAACATAATACATTTACCAAAAACAAACCTTCAAGATTTTGTTGTCCTATCTAACACATTTCAACTCTGTATTTTGCTGTACCTACCTACGTCTGCCGCGACGCAAGCGCATCAAAGCGACCGACCGACTGAGGACCGTCCGTAAATAGGTCAAGTTCAAGCGCTCCCGCCGCCCTAACCCCGCTCCCCTCGCTATTTACCTATCGCGCTTTCTTTTGCTTCGCATGGACTTCGTAACATTTAGAGCGTTCAATTTGAATATTTTTATTTTTGTATGAAAATCTGATGAACGAAAATATGATGAATTTTTAAAAGTCATAGAACAAACGTTGTTTATTATGATGTTAGTAACATAGTCCTGAGAGGTTAACGGTGTTTAAAAATAACCCTGTATATTATAATCACGCATCATCGCGTATATTATTTAAATTGATTTTCCTGACGTTTCGAAAGCTTTGCAGCGTTCGTGGTCAAGATGTCAGGAAGACTAAGATGACAAGCGTCTTTACAGATATTTCAAAAAAAAAAAAAAAACTACCGTGCAATTTTATCGTCAGGGAAACCAATTTAAATAATATACGGGATGAGATCCGGTTAAACTTGTTTTATTATAATTGCATACTTACTTAGTCAAATCAGACTTCTCTCAATTATACAAACTAAACTTTTACAAAGCGATAAAACAACAAAGCTAAACGCGAAAGCTTTAATAATACAACAACGCAAACATCTCCTTCAATACAATTCCTCTTATTTGTCCCTCTCGTCCTCTTGATTGACGTGCGGATGCGGTCCCAGTTGCTTCTAAGCTGAGCTGTCATGAGCACATGACGTCATCCACCCCCCACCCCTTCTCGCCCCACTCGTGACAACAATGTGCGTTTCATTTTCTAAAATTAAACCCTGCCTGACGCTTACATAGTTTTGGTTTTAATATGAACGGGTATTGGCTGTCCATGTTATAGTTTATGAATTCGGAAATGTTTATTTAATGGACATGAGGTACGTGTTTTTTAAGGACCTAAAGGCAGGTCAGAAGAGCTTATAGGTCCTAAAACACGGACAAAAGGCCTTTACAGGAGTCTGTAATGTTAGGCGACAGATCTTTGCAGGCGGACTGCAAGCTAGCTATCAGAAGGCCAATAAACTTGTCGAAATTAAAAGTTTTCAAAATATAGTTTCAATCTAATCTCAATGTAATTTTCTATAAAAAGTCCATAGAGTATCTATTTCAATGTTGTAAATGTCAATCTCATCTTATGACAATAGATAGTCTTATTTGACGTTTATTTATGAAATTGAGACCTGTGGCCTGATTCACAAACGCTCGAAAAGTTTCTGTTTCCGAAGTGAAATTTAACCGGCAAACGAAACAAAACGACCATTTCCTGCGACTACGAACGCTGCAAAGCATTCGAAACATCAGATAAACCAATTTCAATAATAATGCACCATGTAATACGGTTAAACTTGTTTTATTAAGAAACAAAACGATTTGAGAACCGAACGGATTCGGAAACGCAACGCGATATTCATGGACACTCTCCCGTGAGCCATTTGCTGTCGGAAAGCACTCGATGTAAAATTAAAGAACTATGAATAGCGTTTCCGAATGCGTTCGATTCCCAAATAGTTTTTTTTTTTGTAATAAAACAAGTTTGACGGGATTACATCGCGTATTATTATTAATATTGCTTTTCCTGATGTTTCGAATGCTTTGCATCATTCGTGGTCGCAGGAAGTGGTCGTTTTGTTTCATTTGCCGGTCAAATTTTACTTCGGAAACGGAAACTTTTCGAACGTTTGTGAATCAGGCCACAGATCGAAACTGTATTTTGAACAATTTAAATTACGAGAATTGGCCCTCAGATTGCAGTTTGGACCTGGTTTTTGTGCAGTTATGTTAACTGCATCGAAACTGTTGACCAATTGCTTGGTATTCATTCATTCAAACTGCAGTTGGACAGCAAGTGGACTGCACTATCGTTGACAGTTTAGTTGCAGTTATGTCACTTCACAAAAAAAACATCCAAACTGCTGTTTTGCTGCTCGCTTGCAGTCCATGACCGCCAGCAAAGACCAGTCGCAGATAAAAATTTAAGATCTACCAGAAGTTTAATATATCGTAGGCGTAACAATGACAAATGTATAAAACTGCTTAACAATTTTCCATCATGTAAAACTCATTGTCCCGTAGCAGTATCCGTTTCTACCATTTCACATTTGCAAGCAAAACGAAATTGTATTTGAGTCTCTCAAGACAATAACAATTACAACATCATATTCCAGAGCCCTATTCTAATACAGTCCGTTAATATTTTGGAAACAGATTCGAATCGCGTGTTGTATTCGTCTCGGTCCCCGTATTAGAACATCGAGTATTTGGAACAAATCGATTGTGAGAATCACTACTTGCTTTCAAAAACGGTTATTGACTTGTTGCCTTGTTGAACTGTATTGTAACCGAGATTATGAAGCCAGAAAACTCTGTTAAATAAAAAAATTATTTTTGTAATGGTATCTAAGAACATGAAATCAAATACAGGGGTAGGGGAGTAGGCGTCATATCAACTTGACATAATATTTATATCAATATCCAGGGTCCTATTAAATAGCACAACTTATGAATAGCTTAAAAAACCTTGTGGACTTTGCATATACGGGAGCAAACTGAACAATTTCTAGCTCAAATCCGCGAATAATCTAAAGAACTGGAATACAGTCCTAAATAGTGCTTGAAACCCAAAATGTGCATTGTCGGGCAAAACATTTCGTCAAACTAGTTCAGCACCAAATAAAAATAATCCAAACGACACAACAAACAAACCCTAAACACAGCCACAACTAAATCGAAAACGCATCCACTCACAAAAAGGGCAATAAAGAAATTCATTACGAAGTAAAAAAGAACATTTTATTGCACATCGGGGCGCACAGAGGGGACTCAATCCGTTTGGAAATAAGTCGGTCAAACGACCACTAGCACTGGCTGCATGGGAAATGCAAGGGACGTGAACGACGTGGGTCGCATCACTTGGTTTGTAGAATATGGAGATAATGTTCGATATGGACGCAGTGGAATTTTATGTACCTATAACTTGTTATAATATATAATGAAATGGAATGTGGGACTCACAGCTAAGCTCTTCCGCGTAAATCGATCGGAGTAAGGACTTAGAAAAATCGTTGTGTTCTTTGATGGCTGAGAGAGTTGTTAATAATTATTTTGGAACATTTTTCATGTATACCTACTCGATAAAATACTGCCAAATAAAATAACAAACAAATAATAGATGCAATCAAATCGCGGACGTTCTCAAAAAATGCCAGGTTAAGAGTTCTCTAAACCGACGAGCATGCATGACGAGGTTAATGGATGTAGATGAAGCGAAAGAGGTGTGTCAGGATCGTAGCAGATGGAAATCCATAGTATCTGCCTACCCCAATGGGAAACAGGCGTGATAATATGTATGTATGTATTTAATAATAGATTGAAGACATAAATAAATACCTAAAATGTAGTTTAGTACCTAAAAAAATAAAAAAAATATTTATTCACAAGTTAGTAACAACGGGTTCCGATCACGTACCGATATAATTTATCCCTGGTTCCGCAGCAGGGAATAGCGGCTAGTCTTCAACGTGATATTAGCTATTTCTTAAATGATGGACGCGTTAGTAATTGCATTGCCTAGTTTTTGTGCGTCAATAAGATATTGCCGTAGTTTGTTTCTAAACACTCTCAAGGTTTAAAAGTTTCTTAATGGCGGCGGTATATTGTTCCAACATTTGGATGCTGCTTACCGAAAACTACCCCTGAAAGCTGCAGTAATATTAATATTAATAGTAATCACACTAATATTATAAATGTGAGTCTGTGTGTGTGTATGTTTGTTACTTCTTAACGCTGTAACGGCTGAAAGGACTTGAATGAAACTTGCTAGACAGATAATCCATAAACTGGATTAACATAAAGCCTACTTTTTAACCCCAGAAGATAGACAGTTCCCGAGGAATACGCGATAAACGACAAAGAAATTATTTCAGCATAATATGTACCACAGTGACATAAACGTAGTTTGGCATAAAAAAGTACAGAAAATGGGGCGCCACTAGTCATACATTACAAAATTTAACTAAAAAACACGTTTTTGGCTGAAATTTGGAAGTTTTAGGCAATTTTAAATAATTCAGCACTTCTAATACTTCATCCACATAAGGTGGAAGGGCAACACCTAAAACCTATCATAAGGTGTGATCGTATTCTATAGCAGTCCATTTAGAAGCTCACGTCCAACAGTGAATATTTATGACGTCACGTCATACGGGACCACGTAACCATCAGTCCCGTGAAAACTATTTGACAGCGCCGTGGCAGTCGGAACAGAAGTTAAGATAAGAGATTTATGTCAAAAACTTTCCCGTATAAGATTTTAATTTATCGGTAAAAGTTGGCGATGTATTTTACTTCGGATTTGGTTGGAATCGATTAGATCTGTGTTACGTTAACTTCAGGATCGTGTCATCCAGCCATTTTTATGAAACCTTGTTTTATATCGATTCGGTTAGAATATTGCAGTCAATTTCTAAACTATGCCTGTGTCCACTCTCGTGCCAGGTCTGTGACCCTCCGTACTAATGAACAGATGTTCACTAACACTACTACAGAAGTGTTAGCCTATGTTCAGTGTGTGTGCGTAAATGCGATAACTCAGTAAAGCAAACTTCTAACTGTAAAAGTACGCGCAATTTAACTTGGCCGGAGTGAAGTTAGGCACAGCGCATGTTTCCGCCTCCCGCCTTTAACTGACACCCATAAAATGATTACTGCGACGGTTTTGTGACAACTTCACTCCAGCCCAGTTAAATTGCGCGTACCAGTACCACTGCTTTGCAGAAGACAACAAAGTTGCGGGGGTAGGTGAGTATCGCTTTTTTTACGTAGTAATATTTACTATTCTTTGCCCATTCTAAATAACAAAATATCTATTTTCCACATATTGATAGGTAGGCCAGTCTGTCTGCATTTATTATTATTATTATCAGCTTATAGCGTCCCACTGCAGGCTAAAGCCTCCCTTCCTTTTTCCACTTGTCCCTGTCTTTTGCTGCATGTGGCCAATCCTGTCTGTCTTTATTGAATGCATATAGATGGGTCTAAAATGGCGACGGTTTAAGATCCCTTTTACTAGGTATTAAATAAGCTATGGTGATCTTTCCGCTCTCTACCACGCAAGCCAAATCATTAGTAGGGGCTAGTGGAAGATGAAGCTACAGTCATTTGTGGATCTTCCCACGTATATTACCTAGACAAAGAAGGGTCATTTCTGTGGGCGAGGGTGTTATAATTACCAATCTTCGGTCCATGAGTGTGCACTATTTATCACTTCAAATTACGTCCACTTGTTAGACGTCCATTGCTTATCAGGTCTTCAAATGAATTAGTACATACATACATACATACATATTATCACGCCTGTTTCCCATTGGGGTAGGCAGAGACTATGGATTTCCACCTGCTACGATCCTGACACACCTCTTTCGCTTCATCTACGTCCATTAACCTCGTCATGCATGCTCGTCGGTTTAGAGAACTCTTAACCTGGCATTTTTTGAGAACATCCGCGATTTGATCGCGATACGTTCGCCGAGGTCGTCCCCTTCCAACTCATTAGTGAATGAATTAGTAATGCATGTGCTTTCTAGCATACACATAGGAGAATGCTATTTCCCATCTTCTTGAAGTTAGTTAGTAGTAGGTATATGTACACGTGTTTGATAAATGATGAACGAACTAGCAATGAACTCGTGTACCTACATATCAGTCGGAAGTTCGGAAGTCAGCCAGAGTCCCGTTTTGACTGATACGTACACGAGCATACATAGGCACATTAAAGATGGACTACACAGCTGTGCTATTATGTAAGATCTCACTAGCAAACTCACTTCTCAATTCGCAGTGACAAGTAGTAAAAACAAGAAGAAAAAATAAACTAGCCTTCTAATTACTATTAAAGTATGTATAAAATTTGCGCAGTTAATCTGTCCAGTTACTTCTTGTCCATCCTAAGGTTGCCTGGAAGAAATTGCTGATCGCGATAAGGCCGCCATTTAATTATACAATAGTTTAAATATATATTCAATGTAATATATTTTAAGGTGTACAATAAAGCATATATAGATAAATAAATAATAATAAAATGCAGACGAATTGAGAATCTCCTCCTTTTTGAAGTCGGTTAAAAAAATTAACTGCGGATTCAAAACTAAGCTCGACAGTGAGTTCATACATAATAATAATAAATAAATAAAGTGGAAGTGCCTTTACGATTACTTAGTAGATAGATAGATAGATAGAATATACTTTATTGTACACCATGAAAATAGTAGTAAACAGGAACAACGTACAAATTATGGATTAGTACGGGAAAAAGTGTCGCCAAAATCACACATTTACAACAGAAATATCATAATAAACAAAAACTATAATGTGATTGGTTTGACGACTTCTGTGGTCTAGTGGTTCGAGTGTCGGACTGCTGATCACGAGGTCGTGGGTTCGATTCTCACAGGACACAAATATTTGTGTGATGAGCATGAGTGTTTGTGTTGGTCTGGATGTTTCTTATGTATTATAAGTATGTATTTACAAAAAAAAAAGTATTTAAGTATTATATCCATTGTCTAGTATCCATAGTACAATCTCTGCTTAATTTAGGTCTAGATGGTGATGTTTAAAATGTCCCAAAATATTTATTATTATTATTATTTAAAATTCAAATTGAGCCTAACAATTATACAAAGTTTTTTTGTCTTATTAAAAGTTGTAAAAATTTAAATTATTTGGTTGAAATATATCAAAATTGAACACATACGGTGATAAGATACACCTCTATGAAAATCAAATCATTTTACGTTCTGCTATCATTTTTACACGTTAAAATTGCACGATAAGCTTTACTCTAATATTTCACGTAAGCGTTCGAGATTCGTCGTGTCGCAGCGCGAAGTTAAGCGTGATTAAGTGAGTTTTACGCATCTCCGTTTTATTGTGCCACGCGTGCGGTAACCGTTGGGCACTTCCATCTTGTTTTCTATTCCATGGTTCTTACAGAATAGCCATGCTGCTCGTACAGTCGACTGCAACAGTGGTAACACTTGAATTAGAAAACTGCCCTTATTGCTTTCGAAATAAAGGTACTGTCATTATCAAACTGTTACCCCTCGTATACATATCGTACTCATATGCCATTGACCGGAGTACAGAAAGACAAACGACAAAACGATCACCACATGCGATACCGGAACGAAAGCTTTATCGGAGTAGCTCATTGTGCGCTGATGTATGTTACGATTGAAATGCTATTCAAGCTTATTGGTGGAAACATCAGAACCTTCACATGCCCATTAGGCATCTGATTTGGATATTTGCCAATACTCCAACATACTTTGAATGTTAATCATTTTAATTTATTGTCAGCTAAAAATAGTGCTTTTACGGCATACCGTCGTGCCGAGATTTGTATCTTGTTTAGTATTCAAACGTGGGCAATGTCATGGGAATAGTAATAGCGCATAGGTAGTTCAAACGTGATGTAAAGAGTCGTATGTACGTGTAACAAAGTATTCATAGTCATGACATTCGAGTAAATTCTCAGTAGTGATGGGCCGTTTATGGATTTTGCCGAGCAGTCGAGTAATCGCTTAGAAAATTGACGATTAGTCATCCGAATAGTGGGCAATGTCGAACAATTTTACTTCGGTCAAATTTGGGAATCTCCGGCTCACTGCTGAGGCAATTGCAGTATTCTGTGACGGAAGACCATTTCGGTGGTGGCGGTTACGTATTGCCAAAATATATCAGAGTTGGCCCACTAATAGTCTAGCTCTGTCTATATTTAAATATATTTTTTCTGATGTTGGTAATATCTATGAGAATCTTGTTACGAAATCTTGAATGATGTTATTGAATCGAAATCTCGTTTTCTAGTGGTAATTTTTTGTAGTATTTTTTTTTCCTTTATTTTTAGTACTGAAAATTAATGCAAAATATTCAGCTATTTTTATCGACTAGTCGGCGACTAATCGGCAAAGAAAAGAAAACACGCAGCCATGCAGCATGCCGTGCCGAATGGTCGGTTTTCCCGACTAATCGTGTGTAGTCAGCCCATCTCTAGTTCTGAGCACTATTCTTTTGTTTAAGCACTAGACTTCGTCTCATGAATGTTATATGGCGTCTGAAATTATTTTATTCTTATAGATACCTACTACAGTTTTATCCCCTTGATTGCAGTTTTAGTTAGAAACCTAAAGTTCCTCTTTAACATAATAATTTCTTAGGTTTTCGCGATCACTACACATTATAATAAAACAAAGTTTAACCGGATTATATCGTTGGTTTTCCTGACGTTTCGAAAGCTTTGCAACGTTTCGTGGTCGCAGGAAGAAAGCGTGTTTACAGATATTTCAAAAAAAAATTTTTAATCTACCGTACAATTTTTATTAATTAAAATCGTAGCACGCAGTAATCACTCACAATATCATTATCTTTTACAGTGTTGCGTGCTGTTTGGGACTTGATTATTTTTAGCACTGGGTTCCAAACAGGTGGTAGCTGCCAACCATCTTCCTATTAAAGTTAGGATGTTTTTTAATTTCAATAGCCTCACTGAGCATTCTAGGTACATATCGGTTTTCTTTCGCCAGAACTTGTAGTTTATCAAATCAAAGGAAATGGTTGGGTTTTCTAAGGGATGTACACACACTGCAGACTTTGTGGAGCGTCTGTTCTTGACGTCAGCTATATGTTCTATAATTCTAGTGGCTATACTACGCTTTGTTTACTCTATGTATATAACCCACAATCAATCTTGTAGACCCCTGCATCTTGTAAGGGAATGTGACACTTCACCGGTCTGATGAGTTGGCTGATCTTTCTTTGTGGCTTGAAATAGGTTTTTATAGAAGCACGCTTCAAGATATGACCAATTCTGTCGGTGACCCCTCTGATGAATGATAGAACAGCAGGTCGACGATCAACTGTGCTGGGTTTCGGGCTGCGTTTACGATGGGGATGTTGAGCTCGCAAGTTATTATTCTTGAGAACATGCTTCACATGGTAAAGTTCCTCTGCCAGTTCCGCTTTCACGTCACGTAGTTGTTATAGGACAAAACAAGAAAACATGCAAGTCATTTCAACTCCTAGCGTTACGTAAAGAACGAAAGAAAATGGTTTATTGACTACAGTCAGAGGCACACAAAAACAATTATATACAATTTTATTATCTATAATACAAATTACTCCTAAAAGTAAAATTGTTATCCAAAATAGGCTCAGGTTGCGCCAAATAGGCTAAGTTCAGCAAAAATGCCAGACAACTAGTGTCTGGCGCTGGTTTTCAACTGGACCATAGGACAACTTACAACTTTTACTATAGAAGCATTCCTGAAATCAAGGGGAATAAACAGCTGCACCATATACATTTTGTCGAACGACATCGATGACTTCGATGACTTTCTATGGAACGGCTGTTTTTTTCCTCGATTTCGGGGTTGCTCTGATAGTAAAAGTTGTACATCATGATCAGTATATTCACCCCTTAAAAGAACCTCAGCTATTAATGTTACACCTATACAACCTTATTCTTAGTTTATAATAAACTTCTTAACGGGACATTGTGCGCATTATTATCATTGGCGATTTCAGGTATGGTCCCATGGTAGAATTTATTCACAATGATGAGTAAAACGACTTCTTAAGAGGTTTAGTATAAATATTATAAATTAAGAATAAAGTTGTATGTAAATACTAACCTATGCCCGCGACTTCACCCACATGAAAGTCGTTTATCGCGCATCCCTCGGAAACTATTCATCTTCCCGGGATACAAAGTAGCCTATGTTAATCCGGATTACGTTCTATCTGTATGCCAAATTTCTTTAAAGTCCATAGTTTAGTAGTCTTGTTGTTTTTGCGTGAAAGAGTAACAAACATCCATACATCCTCACAAACGTTCACGTTTATAATATTAGTCGGATAGGATTTCATGTAGTATATACGTATTCCAATAAGTTAGTTGTTACATGCATACTGCCCCTCTCTTTACTTGCAATTTATTTTACACCTTGTTTATATAAGATGTTTGTACATTGTTAGATCTTAAATTGGTATTAGTTTTGTATCAATTTATTAAGCATAAGTTATATGAAAGGAACAATGGGACTGGCATGTTCCTGTTGTAAAATAAAAGTCCCTTAAATAATGAAGATAAATAAAAAAAAAACTATTACACCTACTATAAATTTTACACAGACGTATTTAGAACTGTGTAATTCTATTTTTTTTGCAAAGTCTTCTAATTATATAAGCCGATCTAACCACCAAAATAAACTTTCTACTTTATAATATAAACAGCAGACACGAACAAAATTTTAAAACCAAATGTTTCCCAGAAACCGTCACTATACATAATTTAACCGTAAATTTTCAATAACAAAAAAGTAAAAAACGTGGTTAGACAACAAACACCTGCCTAACTTTAACTAATGCTGTAACTAAAGGTGCATTCAAACCGGTCTGTCGTGAATCACTCAGATTAGTGAGAAGACGGCTTTATTGTTTATTTATATTTATTTTATTTTATATTAACTGTCTCTATGTTAATCTGTAAGCTGATTTTGTATGATATACGGTTTATTGAATGTTTATTCAATATGTGTATATTTAATAAGAAAGTTCAAATACATCTCCAATATACGTACATTCGGAAATCTTTTCGGTGAACCATCACTAAGGCTAAAATGGCTTGCACTCATTGTTCGATGGCAGCCGTAGGTACGTGTAATGTAGCAGGATTCGTTCAAGGGATTTTGTCGACAAAATATACCACCGGGAAGGATCGTAACCGTACATACTTACTGTAATGATAATTATATGATATGTGAGAACCTTCTCCTTTACGTTTTGTCATCCTGATCCTTAACTTCTGTTAAAGCTTATTCCTAAAGAATTTTAAGTTAAATAATAAACACACACTTCAAACAAGGTCCAGTTGAAAACCAGCGCCAGACACTAGTTGTCTGGCATTTATGCTGAACTGGTCTATAGGAACTATTTAGTGCAGCCGTGGGGCACACAATTATACTTTTTTTTACTTTTTTATTTATTTGATTTGATTTAGGACATGTATTATATATGTATAATAAAATTGCTTTCGAAACGTCAGGAAATCCAATTTAAATAATATACGCGATGTAATCATAATATACGCGATTGTTTTATTATCATCATCATTTCAGCCAAAAGACGTCCACTGCTGGACATAGGCCTCCCCCAAGCATCGCCACAACGACCGGTGAGCTGGCTGTACTTTAATTAATAATGTAACAATTCCTACTGATTCTAACTTCAACAAAAGATATTTAAAGACACAATGAGAACTAAGAAGTGCTCCTGCCAACACCAAAATCAAAACGGCCCACCAAGTATTATGATCAAAGCCGGAAGCTATACATCAGTAAAATTGGACATCAATAGTCTTGATAGGGAATGTTTATCACCATTCGGCATGACATAATCACATGATGGTCAACGTAAACGTGGATTGGTCACAAAACTACAACTGTGAAATAAAAAAATTGCCTTATAAAAGGTAAGGTGTCGACCACGGTTTCGTCCGCGTGGATGTCGTTTATGGCGAATAATAAGTAATATATTTATTTCTCCGGGTTTCAGACTATCTCTGTACCAAGTTTGATCAAAATCGGTTCAGTGGTTTAGGCGTGAAAAGGTAACAAACAAACAGACTGAGTTACTTTCCCATCTTGGATATGTGTGTTGTGAATGTTTAACGGCCAAAATTAATATCCAATCTAACCACGATTTGCCCTACTAGAGATAAAAATTTGACGTATTTTGTATGGAGCTTATGTCAAATTCTTATCTCTAGTAAGGCAAATCGTGGATAGATTGGATATCAATTTTGGCCGTAAGTGTTTGTGAGATGATGGATGCTAAATTAATGTTATTATTTTTTATTTCTAAGGTTTTATGCCATTTTGTTTTGAATTTTTATACATAATTGTTTATATTTTACTCACATGTACCTACAACGCATTAGTTTTATTTAATTTGTAATGTTGGTCATGATACTTGAAATAAATAAATCTTAATATATAAAACAATGACCTATGTGTAATTTTAAGAATAATGTAAGCTTCTCATATCATCATTACAGCCGAAAGACGTCCACTACTGGACATGGGCCTCCCCCAATTAAGGGGGGGATATGCCATAATCACCACGCTTGGCAGGCGGGTTGGCGATCGCAGTTGGTTGGTTAAATACTCAGAGAACGCTGCTGCCCATCCTCTGGTGAATCCCTTAGTCGCCTTTTGCGCCACCCATGAGAAGAGATAAGGGTGGTGCTATTCTTTAAGTCCGGCACCACACGGACTTCTCATATAAGTGAACTGAATGTTCTTTTTGAGAATAAAGAATCTTTAAACCTAAACCTAATGTCAAGTTAGTTACATCATTTATAACTCAAGAACGGCTGGACCGATTTTAATTAAATATAGCATACAGATAGAACATAACCAGGATTAACACATAGGCTACTTTTTATCCCGGAAAGATGAACAGTTCTCCGAGGCATGCGCGACTATAGTATGTATTACTATGATTGTAGTTTTATGACCTAAGGTGATACCTTCAATCAACTCAGCCTATCGCAGTCCACTGCTGGACATAGGCCTCTCCCAAGTTGCGCCACAACGCTCGATCCTCTGCCTTCCGCATCCAGTCCCCCCCGGCCACGCTCTTTAGGTCGTCGGTCCACCTGGCAGGGGGGCGCCCTACGCTGCGTTTGCCGATTCGCGGTCTCCACTCAAGGACTCGTCTGCTCCAGCGGTGATACCTTACTATCTCATAATTGAAAGAAAGAGAGAAAGAAAAAGATTTTATTCTTGCGCTCCATTTGACGCACACACTACAAAACTTATACATAATACTTTACATAATACTATATAGACGAAGTGTTGCGAACAATCATAGTGAAAAATTAATAAACATCTTAATTTTAATAGAGAAGATGGTTGGCAGCTACCACCTGTTTGGAACCCAGTTCTAAAAATAATCAAGTCCCAAACAGCACGCAACACTGTAAAAGACAATGACGTTGTGAGTGATTACTGCGTGCATCGGAACGATTTTAATTAATTAAAATTGTACGGTAGATAAAAATTTTTTTTTCGAATTATCTGTAAAGACGCCTGACATCTTAGTCTTCCTGCGACCACGAACGCTGCAAAGCTTTCGAAACGTCAGGAAACCAATCTAAATAATATACGCGATATAATCCGGTTAAAACTTGTTTTATTATAATGTGTAGTGATCGTGAAAACCTAAGAAATTATTAATCATAGTGAAGTCAAAAAAAAGCTATGCTCCTTCGTGTACAACCACCGCTCACGCACACACCATGCACCTCAAGGATATTTGCTTTCGCGATGCTTACTGGACGATGTAGCGACTTAATTCTATGGTAGCGACATGTGTACTGAGAGGGGTGAGCACAGTTTGAGGAGCATGTGTGCGTGAGCACTGGTTGGTCTAGTTATAAACGAAGGAGCAGTTTTTTTTGGCTAATAGCTATATTATATATTTAATGCTTAATTTTTAGAACGAAGCATCATTTACTAAAGCAAACATGAACTTGTCAAATAAAACTTACTTTTCAAACCGAAAACCGACGAATGAAAATGGCGGACGCAATCTCGCTAAGAAAAGATTGAAGCACTTAGTTTTTTTCTAAATCCACTATTCGACATAGTTTTAACATACGATATACATTGTTATTTTATTTGTGACACTACGACAGTGACTACCGTCCATAATCGCGGCTTTTTGTCTTACTATGGGTGTGCATGTGTGCGTGCCGGCCCGTAGTTTTAAGCGAGCCGTCTTACTATGGATTCGTCCAAGTTTCAAACCACAAACATTTAAAAGTACCCAAACTCCCACATAAATTCCAAGTAACAAAGCTCACTAAACAATCTCAATTGGAAAGCATTACTCCGAATCATCTTCACTTGAATATTTTGACGTATCAATAGGCATGAGAAGATATGGAACCTCTTTGGTAATGCCATTGTAGAATAGGGCCAACTACCTGCCTTGAACTTCAATGGGGCCATTACCATCACCAATATTGGCGTATGTTTGACATACATTGATTGTTCAACATCTAAAAGGATAGATGTCTTGTTTGAGAATGCAGCAATGGGTATCAGTTTGGCCAATGTTGGCGTTTGTGTGTTGGTCTTTATAATGTTCTTGTTTATTTTTTTGCTTAAGATTGAGCCTTTTATTGAGAGGTACAGGCATGTTTTTAAAAACCAATTATCTTGTAAAGGTATTTCGGGATGTATAATAGAAATGTGGTCTATTTTTTGTTTGGCAAATTTTTTTTTGGGTATCGATTTTAAGCAATCATGCTTTTGAACGGTTCGGTGGTAAAAGCAGTTAAAGTTGGAAAAAACGTAATGATCTGTTCACAGTGTTAACCGTTTTTACTAGTCCAGTAGCATTTTTAACGGCCAAAATTAATATCCAATCTATCCACGATTTACCCTACTAGAGATAGAAATTTGACATATTTTGTATGGAGCTTATGTCAAATTCCTATCTCTAGTAGGGCAAATGGTGGATAGATTGGATATTAATTTTGGCCGTAAATCCTCAATAAACTTTTACCGCCCAAGCCAATATACACCCCAAGTCTTACAAAAGATGTATAACTGCAAAGGATGAAGTCTGTACTACAGATTTTTCAATACCTCAAGTTGTATACGTTTTAATGAAATAACTGAAAACCTCTTAAGGGGTCATTATACTCTTTTACTACTATGGGACCAACTCAGACTCAGAAATCGCGAAAAAAACAACTGTTTCCTACATTTTCTCGAATTATGTGAGTAAATTTAGGGAACAGCTGATATTTTTGCTCATGTTTGGGGTAGGCCTATGTCCAGCAGTGGACGTCTTTCAGCTGAAATGATGATGATGATATTTTTATCGTGGTTTCAGGGTTGGTCCCATAGTAAAAGATGTTCATACTGATGAGTACATTGACCTCTTAAGAAGTTTTCAATGAGGTATTTCAATAACATGTTGTATATTGGCTTTAATTTTTACCTTTATACGGTTTTGTGTTACTTGGGCTGTTTTCCACAAAAAGCTTCTAAAATCCTAATACCGTATCCACGTAAATAATATTTTACGAGATCATAATAATTTTAAGTGCTTTGATGCCTTTAAAAATCTGTTAAGTTGAAACGAAAAACATAAAGTGCGTAGTAACGAGCTACTAATCCATCAACTTACGCATTAAATTTATAAGATCCTATATAAATATTTTACGACAGTTTTTTCCGTTTTGAATAAAAGTAAAAATCTAAATTGTTAAGAGATAATAAATCATAAAATTTTGGACATTTTACGCATCACCATCTAGTCCCAAACTAAGCAGAGCTTGTACTATGGGTACTATCAACTCAGCCTATCGCAGTCCACTGCCGGACATAGGCCTCACCCAAGTTGCGCCACAACGCTCGGTCCTCTGCCTTCCGCATCCAGTCCCCCCCAGCCACGTTCTTTAGGTCGTCGGTCCACCTGGCAGGGGGGTGCCCTACGCTGCGTTTGCCGATACGCGGTCTCCACTCAAGGACTCGTCTGCTCCAACGGCCATCGGTCCTTCGACAGACATGGCCAGCCCACTGTCACTTCAGCTTACTGATCCTACAAGCTATGTCGGTCACTCCGGTTCTTCTCCGGATAATCTCGTTACGGATTTTATCCTTCAAACTAGCCCAACTGTCAGTGTCCACGTCTCGGCACCGTAAGTCATGACTGGCAGGATGCACTGGATGAAGTCCTTTGTCTTCAAACTTTACTTTATGGGTACTAGACAATGGATATAATACTAAGATACTTTTTTTTGTAAATACATACTTATAAGACATAAGAAACACCCAGACCAACACAAACACTCATGTTCATCACACAAATATTTGTGTCCTGTGGGAATCGAACCCACGACCTCATGATCAGCAGTCCGACACTCGAACTACTAGACCACAGAGGTCGTCGTAGTAGAGCAGAGATGTTCTATTCACTCTCGCTGTGGGTTTGCAGCTTAACTGGCAAAGCGTTCAAGATGACGTGCTAATCTATGCACCAACGGCCAAAATTAATATTCAATCTATCCACGATTTACCCTCAACTCAGCCTATCGCAGTCCACTGCTGGACATAGGCCTCTCCCAAGTTGCGCCACAACACTCGGTGCTCTGCCTTCCGCATCCAGTCCCCCCCAGCCACGTTTTTCAGGTCGTCGGTCCACCTGGCGGGGGGGCGCCCTACGCTGCCGTTGCCGATTCGCGGTCTCCACTCAAGGACTCGTCTGCTCCAGCGGCCATCGGTCCTTCGACAGACATGGCCAGCCACTTCAGCTTACTGATCCTACAAGCTATGTTGGTCACTCCGGTTCTTCTCCGAATAATCTCGTTTCGGATTTTATCCTTCAAAGAAACTCCAAGCATAGCTCGCTCCATAGCTTGCTGACTAGCCCAACTGTCAGTGTCCACGTCTCGGCGCCGTAAGTCATGACAGACAGGACGCACCCGGATTTACCCTACTAGAGATAGAAATTTGACATATTTTCTATGCTTATGTCAAATTTCTATCTCTAGTAGGCTCAGAGAAACCAGTAGGGCAAATCGTGGATAGATTGGATATTAATTTTGATTAGTCTATGTTAATATACTGCTGATCCTAGGTATTTTTTCCCTAAAAGGGAAGCGTCATCGTCTCCCTTTTATAGAAAATATGGTATATTTCCTTTTATAAAAAAATAACTGAAAACAGCTGTTAATTGCGTGTACTCATCAGAATTAACAACTTTTACTGTGGGACCACAAAATAAAAACAAAGCAAAACAAAACAGCTGATCCTTACATTAAAATTGTGTTCACATTTTTTGCGAGTTCAGGGTTGGTCTCGTAGTAAAAGTTGTTCATACTGATGAGCACAATGACCCCTTAAAAGGTTTTCAGTTATTTCAATAACACGTTTTATACCATCTATCGGTAGAAATATAAATAGAGATGTCAAGAAGAGAATGCTGCGGTAACCCAACATTACTTTTGTACTTGCCGTCTTTTCTATGAGTGCTGTGTGTACCTGTTATGGGCATACATATAAGAAAATTTATTATTGTATTGTGTGTTTTCTGTATGCTATATATGCATTGCTGTTGGTATACCATAAATAAATAAATAGAAAGAGAATACTAATAATACGGCTATGGAAATTGGATCAATACAAAAACAGGATAGTTTTATATGATCCAGTTGAGTTTTTTATTGTTTTTGAAAAAAACTTCAGTATCGACAAGTTACAACACCATTTTTAAAGTTCTCCCGAAAATAGAAAAATTCTTCAGAATTTCACTGTAATATAAATAAATAAACTTCTGTTCCTCGCTAGAAACTTTGCAGAGATCAGGTGAATTTAAACCCAAGTTTAAATGCGTCTTCATTTTAATCCGCAATGCATTTTATTGCTCCTACTACAACCAGCTAAACGACATCTATTTCGATCCACTAAAATTCCAGTAAAGAATAAAACACTCGATCAGTGCGACATTTCGAGACAATGGCAACACGATAACTCACTATACAACCAAGTTTTGTGATAAAAGAACCAATTTATTTAGCCACGAGCCATTTGAATTACGACCTTGTTACTAAGAGATAAGGTGCACAATAACCGTAAACTGAAAGTGGCGAGGATTATTCCCCCGTCACGCGATCTCCTGATTGGTGGAACAAAAATAACATTATTAGACATGGAACCACGCTGGAAATTACGATCACGATGTGTTCAATCATATTACTATTACGATAATAAATTTTAGGGTGTACGTGAGTGTTTGTAGGTCAATCTGACGTGAGGCTTTAGCGTATGCTTACTCCCGCTAAACGTTGTCCTGATTGGGATGGGTTAATGCAAGAATGTGACATTTGAAATGTCTCAGACTAAAAGAATGAGATAGATGAAGCGCGTAAAACTAGCGACTAAAGCCAGAAAAAGGATTACCAAATGGCAAAGGAGTAGGTACCATTCCGCCCAGAGTTCACGAGTTGCGATAGTGAGGTACAGTTTTTTTTTTTGGTCTGAGGATTCGACGTACAGTCCCGATCGCGGCTCGCGAATATAATAATATAATAATAATTTATTCATTTATTCCTCTCACAATGGATTATATACACATTTATTATAGGTACAAGACTACATATTTCACATTGTGAGAGCTGGTGCCTGTTGTGGGTTCGTAAAAACCTGTGTTACAGGTCACCAGGAATAGTAGGTAGGTACTCCTTTGCCATTTGGTACTCCTTTTTCTGGCTTCAATCGCTAGTTCTACGCGCTCCGTCCATCTTATTCTTTTGGGCTGAGGGAAATGTGTGTAACAGCTGCAGGACACTGAACAGTATTTTGAAATTATTGTGATTTTACTTCAAGTTAATTTGATTGAAAATTTGCTAATTGTTTTAATTTTAGTGTCTGCTAGTTTATTGTACTATTAATGCAGGCTTTTGCCGAGCTAAAATTTTTGAGGATACTACCTGGAGGTAGGAGTGGACTAGCATCAAGCACATAAAAATAAATAAATAATAATTTTGTTCTAGGTAGCTGTTAATTGTAGTAACTCTACATTTATCTGTAATCTGAATTATAATAATTACATTAATTACGATGTATTGTTTAGTTATTGTTATAATTTCAACCCAAATAATACAAAAATAACCACTATTATGGCTATGCATTATGCATTTAAAAATTAAACCAAGAATACCTAATCCAAATTGCTCAATTGTGGTACTAAAGAACTAAAATACTAAACCTAATAACAGCCATTCATAAAGTTTACTATAAAATTACGATAACATCAACTAGGTACTCGCTTTATTAGGAAAGAACGAAGTCACTCGAGTTCAGAGCTTTCAATATAAATTATATCAAACCTTCCTAGCCTTTTATTAAATTCTGTTTTTAATTTTCCAGAATTAGCTGCACGTTACCAGGCCAAAAAGCTTAGCCTTTGTAGTAAAATGATAAGGGAGCATTGTGGAGTGAAAGAAGATTTAGGTAGTGACAAAGAATGAGAAAGGTAATATAGAGAGGATGGACGAGAGGAGATTGACGAAACAATTATACGAAGCGAGTGTGGATGGAAGAGTTGGAAGGAGACGACCTCGGCAAACGTATCGAAAGAGGTGTGTCAGGATCGTAGCAGGTGGAAATCCATAGTCTCTGCCTACCCCAATGGGAAATAGGCGTGATAATATGTATGTATGTTGTAGTAAAATGCGGGAGTCGACGAGTAGGTCAAAACTAGAACAAAAATATTTTTTATACCTTTTCTTTCTTTAATCAAGGGATAATCAAGTCCAAGAGTGAGATGATACCCGGACAAATCCTACTTACATTATTAATGCGAAAGCATGGATTTATGTTGGTTTGTCTGTCAATTATGCTGAAACAACCGAACAACTTTGAATGAAATTTGGCACACCGATCTAGTCCTGGAATAAAACATACTTTTTATGGACATATGCGCCCGAAGCCAGGCGAGGCTAATAGCTAATATATAATATAGGTACTTCTAGTTTTTTCGTCTATAACATTTTGATTATCATTATCATACACGGCCTTTGAGTATTAAATAGGTACTCAAAGTCCACGGCCCACTATATCGATGACTATAATCCTATTCTTCTTCCTACTATCCTACTAATATTATGAACGTGAAAGTTTGTTTAATTAGTTTATGAGTTTAGTTGAGGTGCATTTAAGAGGCTGACAACACCCAAAAAATCAGACCTCTGCGGTCACTGTCGTTTCGTACATAACTGAAAGAGAGGCAACGAGCCGAGGGACGTCTGATACGCCGCTCAACTTGAATGAAAATTGACAAAAAATTTTTTTTAATAAAAAACTAAATCTTATTTGAAAAACGGAAACAACAAATGTTTAGATTATTGTCTTTCTCAATTGTTTTCTTAATTTTATTTACAATATTTAGTAAATAATATACACTGTTTGCTTTAAAGCATGTTTTAAGAGGTTAGTTTACAATTCTTTTCTATAGAGAAAACTTCAAGAAAACGTGTTTTGGGCACAACACAGTTTCAGAAAATACGATCAAGATTAACATTTTTTTTTTCACTGCCACAAACTGAATAGATACAGCTAAAAATGTTTTTAAAAGAAGCCTATTTGGGGTATTTGGCTGTTGTCAGCGTCTTAAAGAGCCTCCACGAGTCACGATATTTAATTGATCGACCGGTGCACCCTGGGCAGTAAGCCGCGCTACCAACTTGCTGACTGGCTAATCTTTACACCACCACATGAGTTATCATTATGTAGCTCATGTCGACACGACAGACGAAGAAGAATGAAATTTGGCATACAGATAGAACATAACCCGGATTAATATATAGGCTACTTTTTATCCCGGGAAGATGAACAGTTCACGAGGGATGCGCGATAAACTATATCCACGCGAGTAAAGCCGCGGGCACAGGCTAGTGTAATTATAATTATCTATCTATAACTATAACTGCTAATAGGTATCCTTGAGTAAGTTTAAGTTATTTTTGCTTACTACTCAACAAAAATGATACACTAATAGTAGTTTATGAAACTGTTGCATAATAGGGGTTATTAAAACACGAGTGTGAGTTTAAAAACCGAGCCGTAGGCGAGGTTTTTAATAGTATCACACGAGTGTTTTAATACCTAATTATGTCAGTTTCATACACTATTTTATCTAAACTCGTACAATTTTAAATAAAATACCAAAGTCAAAATCTTGGTAACATTGTCGTTGTTTTTCTTGATTTCTCTGGTAAAAGATTGTTCGTCATTTACGTTGCTGCATCCAGAAATTCAGGCGGGGTCATATTCTCCTAAGTTCAGTATCACTGCTGTAGTCAGATATTTTTGCCCAGAATAAAACTTTCGACACACAAAACCATAATAATAACGTAAACAATAACAATAAATTTACAAGTAACGATAACCAAATCCAGTAGGCCGTGACGCGCGGCCGCGCACGCGCGCTGGTGGTCTACACAGATAATAAAATATAGTCCGGCGAAAACATTATAATCGGAACTAATTTTCTATCCTTGCCAGGATTCCGTCAATCTCTATTTTATCATACAAAAAATATGCCTGTAAACACTTAAATATAATTAAAAGCAATATGACAATCAAAAGTTCTGCCAAAAACGCGATTTTAAACGATAAAAATTTTCAATGTATGACAAGTGGCGCCACCCTGAATTTTGTGTACTCATTGGTGCCAAACTGTACGACTGCTATAAAAAAGGTTTGAAAACTCCTTGGTTAGGTCGAAGTGGCATTAAAAACTCCTTAGTTGGGCTGAAGTGTGCGGTTATGGAAAAAAAATTAAATTACCGCATTGTTTTGTTCAGCAAACTGTATCGTAATGAAACTTTTTAAATTCATTACAGGTGCATGTGCGTAAAGTATGTCATTATGACATTATTTTCGAGTTCATAATTCGAATTTTACGATACGAGTGTAGATAAAACAATTAACGGTAGTGAATGGGGCTGACATATTTTTAACATGTTCTTAACATGTCTTTACTTACTTACTACAAAAAATTCCTTTATACATATAATTAATGTAATAATAACAACGTTACCAAATAAGTAGGTCGGGATAGCGGGCGACTCTTTCTGCAAAGTCTATTAAATAAATTACAGGTTCCCATCTTACAATACAAAGAAACACAGGCCACTTACTTACTTTGTATATTTTCTACAGATCAAAAAGAAAATAAAGGTACAACAACTGCGAGCCAATCAGCTACATAATATTGTTTTTACCAGTAAATACAGAATACGCACAAAAGTTAATGATCTCCGACTTGATAAGCTCTGTTACAATTAGTTACAAAGTGATAATTGTATAAGAGTTCGTTATTACTGTACAAAAAAACCTGTATTTCAAAGGCGAAATCAACTGATAATGGGTGCAAATTTTCTGAGCACAAAGCTTGGTAGTTGATGACTCTTTTTTTTTTCGAGTGGTTTCTCGCAGAATTGGTACCCAAAATGGATACCCTAACTGCTTAACCGGGCGGGTGGCGGAGAATCCCGTTAGGGACTCCATCCGCCGAAGGTAGTTGATGATTCAAATACTTAAAGGACATGTTTCCATCTGTAATTATATTGTACAGTACACACAGACATAGTAGTGAGAGCGACAGTACGTAACAATTTCTTAAAAAATGACGTAGTTGAAAACTTTGATATTTTAAAGGTTTTCATATTTTAAAATATTAAAGTTTTCAATTCCAGTTAAAAAACTTTGGCTAATATACTTACAACCAAAGCCCGTCTTGATCTTGAATTCACCTATACATAAAATCCCTTCATTGCTTCTTACATTCAAATTATCAACTAATATAAAATAGCTCTATAACTACATTGATTCTTTCCGTCAGAGCAATTGTGAACAATACGCGCATGTACCTAGTAAATACTATTATTATTATAATAATTAATTTACTAAGGAATATTCGTTTTTAATAATTAAAGTACAGGTATAATTTAGTTAAGTAATAGAAAATATTTACAAACTACAAAATAAAATGATACAATATTTACAAAGTACAAAATAAAATGATACAAAAAGGCGCGCCTGGGCGTCAAAATATTCCTCCACACCGCTGTCATCTGGCATAGTGCCCAGAAGACTGGCAGCGTTGCCACGTTGAATGGCAACGCTTATTCTTTGACCAAAGAACAAGCCAGCCCTCTGGTCACGCGAAGTCTCGACCAGCCTCTTAGAGATTTCCTTAAAAAGGGATCGCGCACTCGGACCCCATGACCCGAGAGTTTCGACCTCAAACGGCACAAAGTCATAGTTACCTGATAGGTTACTATATTTGCGCCGCTTGAGGGCCTCCGCAGATGCAGCGGCAGCGCCAGCACAACCAGCCGAGCTAGAACGATGTGAAGGAGCAAGGGTGTCGACGCACGTTGCGTCCCACACCAGAGGCCTACCCATCTTCCATGGCAATAACGACATGCCATCTGGTCTCTTCCCATCGTCTCACACCAAGCCGTTGGGTTCTAAAACAGCTGGTACGCCAGCGGTGGCAAGAGCACGACGAATAATGTCATTAATGCTAGCGTGTCGTGCTAAGCGCCCCGCGCTCCTGCAACAGGACAGGCCATGGTGTCCTAGGCTGTCGACAAGTTCACCGCAATGGCACCGGTGTGGAGCAACACAAGTTGCGCCCAAGCGTAGGCACGTAGCGAGCCGAATAGCTCTTAATATAAAATATCAACTTGACAACCTCAACTCATTGAACATAGATACATAAACAAAAACCTACAAAGCGTATTTCTATCTGTAGGACTGTAGGTACAACGAGAGTTGGAGCCTTGCGGAAACAAAGTCTGCAGGTCGATTTCCGCCCAGAAAACTGTTGTTCCGTTCTGAAACAACAAAATGTTTTTTATCTACAGCCTTAGAATGGTTGTTATAAGTATTTGCAAGTACAATAACGGTTAAATTCTTCCGCTTCAACCCATCGTTTCCTGGCGTGAAGCCAGGGTCCGGTTTGAGTCTGTATTTTCCATGCTTTACATCTCTTGTGCATCTTATAGCATATAAATATGATCATAATATTAATGCAGAATCATTTCAGAAGGTAAAATTAGGGATACCTAATATTAACCTTTCATCATCATCATCATCATTTCAGCCGAAGGACGTCCAATGTTAGATATAGGCCTCCCCCACTCATCGCCACAATGACTGGTCCTGCGCTTTCCGCTTCCAGCGTATTCCCGCGACCTTCACCAGGTCGTTGAGTTTTGTAAATAAGAAGAATAAATAATCAACATTCAAACACATTAAAAGTTTTTCAGCATAACAGCGAAACATCTCAAGAATAAGATATTATTTCTTCTTATTACGCTTTTTATGTTATTTCTTCATTCTATTGGAATTTCTGGACATAGTAAATCTTCATCTAATACAATCCAGTCGACAATTCACAAAAATGATTTATTGACGCTTTTTATTGAGTCAGCAGAACTAAAACTGCAAGACACAAGTATTGGCAAGTTGCCTGCCAGCTACGGCCTACAAGCGAGATTGTAATCTTGTATCTCATAAGATAGTATCGGCGTGAAAACATCAATATAGAAACTGTTTCATAATAAACAATAATCAACATTAAGCCAATATTCGAAATTTTCTTCATGGAATAAAAGGTTCTTAGCCATGTCTTGGTTAAGATTTTGGTCGACACCAAACTAGAAAGCCTTGAGAATCGGCGTAGAATTGATAGCCTATAGGGTTTTTTTTCGGATGTATTTCAGCTAATGTGCATTGGAATTACACAATTTAACTACAAGCCAAAGATGATGAATGATGATGCCCAAGCCCGTTCAGTCCTCGGACAACCACAGACGTAAGGCGATGCGGTGGTCTACAGTAAAATTGTGGAAGTACCACCACTTTTACGCACAATCTAGGATAGGTTTAATCTGGTGATCTTCAAGGCTCGAGTGAATAGTGGTTTTGCTGGGCTAGTATTAACCATCGTCGACCGCACCATCGCTTAGTATCAGGTGAGATGGCGCTCAAACGTAGCCGATTATGAATAAAAACCGGCCAAGAGCATGTCGAGCCATGCTCAGTATTATAGGGTTCCTTAAGTAGGTGTTACAAACAAATCAAATCGAATATTAATCACGGCTATTTTAGTTTTTGCAATAGACGGCAGCATTGGCGACTCAGAGAGTGATGTCAGTAGCCGCTAAATGGCGCTATACAGTGCCAAATGTAATAGACCCAGAGAGTGTTGTTAGACGCCGCTAGATGGCGCCAAATTTAAGAAGTGTGTCGTCAACATAACACAAAGTCACTTTTTGTGATTTTTTCAAATAGAAAGTAGCTAAAGGAGCATTATTTGCAATGATCATTTTTCTCTAAGGTCAATGACCTTTGAACTAGGACGTTTTAAGTATTTTTCAGTTTTCTCTCTATAACTCGAAAATTTATAATCACAATATGCTCAAAATAATTTTAAAAGAGAGTTTTTACAAAGGTCTATCAATGTGGAAGATTATAACTTTCTACGTTGCATAGTTTAGAAATAGCAGGGGGGGGGGACACATTGCAAGCCACTTTGGCAGGCTATATTTCGCAGATGGTACATCTGATAAAAAAGTGATGTATGAAACATTATCTTCATTTTAGTAGACCTATTCAATGATACGCTACACGAGGGGGTGCAGCGAAAAAAAATGTTTCGTCCCCATTTCACATGTATGGGCGCCACCCCTAAAATACGTTATCAAGATTTTTTTATTCTTTTAAAATTGAGATCTATATCTATACTATTTTATAACAAAATTTCATTTACTTATGTTTATTATAACTGTAGAAGTTATTAAGCTGTAAAGGATTAGGACAGACGGACAGACGGACAGACGGACAGACGGACAGACGGATAGACGGACGGACATGACGAAACTATAAGGACTTGTAGGACTACGGAACCCTAAAAAGTGGTAGCTAAAACTGAAAGAAACATTTATTTGACACAAAGCACATACACAGACACAATTCAACAGGAACACAAACAAATATACAAAACGATTCTTAGATTTTGTGTGTCTAGCGACTGTGCCAAATAGGTCCAGTTCAGCATAAATGCCAGGCAACTAGTGCCTGACGCTGGTTTTCAACTGAACCTTGATACAAACTGAACTGCAATTTGACCTCAGCAACCGGGTAGTCTGGATCCGGTGTCAGACTTTCGGACTTCTGGTTTCCGTAACATCTGGTATTCAAATGGTGGATCCAATCCGACGGGGCTACGTGTTCTCCGAGGCATGACATGGCATGTGGTCACAGTGGGATGACTCTTGGAAATAATTCCGATCGATTGGCATTGGATTTGGTCAATCCGTAGTATTAAAGCACTAAATTGGTTTAATTTGCGTTACGTAATTTTTTATCAAAAATGCATTTATTCTGCCACTTTTTGACATTAGAATATAATTGGAATCAGAATTATTTTTAAGAGTAACCCTAAAGGTCAGGCTAGTGTTAGATAAGGTAAATTTCATGAGATTATTTTCATTACATAATTGTGCGAAAAATAGCTTGCTGTGAAACATCAAAGTAATATTAATATTTCCAAAACAATGACATAAGTCAATACAAGTCTGCCGTATCCTTCTTTGTATAAAAAGGTCAAGCCTGTTTTTTGTGTTATCATTATCACTGACTTTAATCCCAATTTCTCTCCAATATTTCCAAATTGTCCAGCAGTAGACTGCGATAGGCTGAGTTGAGTTGATTTCCAAATTGATAACAAGAAAGAATCACGAACAGTATCCCATTTCGGCATCGCCTTCCAATCTTTCGTAACTTGTATTGGAATTGAAAGTTCTACCATGATGACTTAAAAGGTTCTTTATCTGCAGATCTGTTTTAGCTTTCTGATTTATTGGAGCTACAAGCCTCGATACGGCACGTTTGGCTTGCTTGCCGCGAATCACGTCAATTTGTTTACAGTCAGATAAATTTGCTATTAAATGCTAATGCAAAGCAACACTTATTACACTAAATTCTATTATTTCAACGCATTAACGATAGTGGGGCGAAATCTAAAGATATTATAGGTGTAGACTACGGCCAAAATTAATATCCTATCTATACAGGATTTGCCCTACTAGAAATAGAAATTTGACATATTTTGTATGGAGCTTATGTCAAACTATCTCCAGTAGGACAAATCGTGGATGGATTGGATATTAATTTTGACCGATATTAATGTGTTATTCCAATAGCTCAAAACCTCAGACACCCCAACTTATTTTTATTGTAAAAAATTGATATGGCAAGTAATTATTTATTTTCATAAATTATTGTAAAAATATTGGTAATTTTTGTTGTCATACTTATTCTAATCGACGCGCCCTACTCAGCCCACCCTACACCCCCGCGAATATGTCCAAAGGGTATATAGCACAGTTTAACTATAGATAGTAAAACTGTGGTATGACGTGTTCTGTTTACTTACCGTAGGCATCGGTCTTGCGCTCAGGTTTGCGTTTTAGACTCAGCATTACGCGATTATTTTTTGGTAAAAATTAACCTGATATTAAAAAGTGTGTTCATTCTACTCTCGACTCTGAACAAACTAGTTTCAGGTTTTAAGTTATTTCAATAACACGTTATTAAATCAGAGCTATGAACTATTAAAAAGAAGAACGTGACTAACATGATTAACGTGATACTTCTCCCTTGTTGGTCAGGCAACACTCGAAGGATTGTTTATTTTGTTTATTTTCAGGACCATTTATTTCGAAAAAGTTAATTAGATGGATCACAGTATCATCGTCTAGCTGAAATAAATGTAGATACTGATAAAAAACTGTTCTCAGACATAATTTTTGTTAATACTTTGAACTTAATTTGAGTAACTCCTTTACAGTTTTATTTATATCAAATGGGCTTGCGTTTGACCGCCTCACCACCTGATCTGATGTTAAGCGATGGTGCGGTCGACGATGATACACGCTTGCCCAGAAAAATCTTATTCACTCGAGTCTTGAAGGCCACCAGATTATACTTATCGGGAAACACAGACGCTGGCAAATAATTATTTAGTTATTAGCCATTATACCAGTCTCTATCTTCAACCCCACATGCGGACAAAAATAAACAAAATAAAAAACCAATATCAATCGAACCACCAGATACTAACAATCTTTTTTCTCCAACAGGTCCCCAAACAATGTGAACCACTCCACCAATGGTCCCTAGTCCAATACCATGGCAGTCCAGGCTCGGCCCACGGCTCGTCACTTCCACAACCAGCCGGAGCTACAGCGCAGTAGGACGGGGCTCATGCTGCGCTGGATACTGGTCGTGTGGGTCGCAAGCTGCGGCCCATTGGGGAACACGGTGAAGCAAGATGGTGAGTGAGATTTTACTTTTGTTACATCGTGAGAATCAATAACTAACTCTGTTTATGTTTCTACTGAGACTTGTTTCTGGTGTATGTTTAAGATCTGGGTGTTAATTGGATGAAAATCAAGTAATACAACTTATTCATAAATAAAAATCCTAAAATAAAACTAAAACAAAAAAACAGGCTCAAGTCATGGATTATTGACCGCGAATTTTATGATTTTGACGAAGTGTTTATGAAACTACCCTCGTTTTAATTATAATACTTGCATAAAAAAAGGTCTGATATGACTTCCTTACTCAAGTTTTTATTTTTGAAATGTATGGGTACTGTTTTTGAATTTTTATACTTATTTGAATTTTTAGATCATCATTTTTAATAATGACGTATTATATAATCAGCTGATGACAATGAATGAAAATTAAATTATTTTTAAACCGAATCAAAGACACTTCCTAAAATGTTTCACACAAATTATTTTATTCTTTTTGAAGTCGGTTTTTACTTTTTTTTAAAGTTTATCGAAACATTAATCCAAAACATTTAATTCAGGCATTGACACAAATCCTGACCATTCCAACCCACCACGGTTCAACGTAACAAGTAATGACGTCACAGTCACAGTATACGTCCACTTTCGGTTTGTGCACACCGGCCATTAGTTGCGGTCTTGTTAGGTTACTCGTGTGACCACGATTAGGCGGACGTGTGACCTGGGCCTTAAATCCAATGTACTGGCTTATCTGTTGAGCACAAGTTTAGGGAGTGTTCATGTGAAATTTGAAAATTGAGAATGTTGACAAACTTTTAACCTTTTGAAGCGAGACTTCTATAGCAACGTTACACGGTTGGCCAGTTGGTCGGTAGTACACAGAAAAACGTGACGTCAGCATCACCTTTAACTTTTCCCTTCCATTAATTCACGACTACACACCACTGTCTCTAACAAACACAGCTCTGCGCGTGCACGTTCTATCCACGCTTGCTTAGAAGCTTCGCTTCTGTCAGGCGGCACCAGATGACACCCGTTTTTTTATTTATTAATTTATTTAATCTTTTATGCACAACTGGGTACAAAGGCGGCTTTAACGCCGTAGGCCTAGGCCCTTGGTTTTTTTCTGGTTGGACTTTACATTTTCATTTTTTTTATTTTTTTTTGCAATATCAACATATTTTCAAAATTGACTGTGCACCTGCAACACGAAAGGCTGTACAGAAAGTTTAATAGTTAAACTTGGTTTCAATTGATTTTTAAGTTAATTTTCAGACGAAATACAATTTTTTTTTTTTTTGAGCCTGCCTCGTTGGTCTAGTGGTTGCAAGCGCGACTGCTGAGCGTGGGGTCCTGGGTTCGATTCCCGGATCGCGCAAAGTGTTATTGGGTTTTTTTCATTAGGAAATTCTCAGTAGCAGCCCGGAGTCTGGATTTGTGCCCGGTCAATGGCAATAGGCTCGCCCCCTATTACATGGGACTATAACATAACTGGTGAAATGTGGGTGTACTATACACCTCTGCCTACCCCTTCGGGGAAATACAGGCGTGTGTTATGTTATGTTATGTTACTATTTTTCAAGTATTTCGAGAGAGCAAAAAGGAATGAACAAGATAACCAATTCGACGTTCCGTGAAGTCACAAAGCTTTACAGTACGTCAAATCAGTTAAATCAACAAGATCACTAGAGCAGTCTACACCAAATTGCCGACATAAAAATAATCATAAACCCCATCTAAATTAACAAAACATCCAAACTAATCTAAACAACGCACATCTCAGGAAACAAAATGACTTCCCATAATAAAGACCTAATCAAAATATTTAAAGCACGTATCTGGATCAGGGCTTTCGCAAGAGACATAATCGGGCCGTAAAATAACGTTTAGCGTTTGTGGACGTAAAATGCTGGACGCTATAAAAATGCTGTGGACGCTATAAAAATGTTGAGAACCGCTCGACATTTATTTGACAGCCCTGCAACGATGTTCGGAACTACTCTAATTCTTGGAATTAGGGTTTGGGAGTTATATTTAGAGTATAGGGTTTATAAAATCGAAGGAATTGTTTCAATAACAAAGCAAAAGCTAAGGTTATCTGTGGTTATAGTTAGAAGCGACAATGTTGATAATGTAGGACCTACATGAAATTTCACTATTCGTAACTTGAAATCTTCAAATCAGTTTTGACCACTGACATGAGCCGTCAAAACTGCCGCGTTAGTGATTAGCCAATAGTCGTTATTGTAAGTCCAATCGGATTGCAGTACCTTGTCTCAGCTAGTGGCAGAATTTATTGTACGCATTATATTCAACATTAGGCGTATATTGGGCTGTACGGTCGTTTCCGGCTACGCATTGTGGTTACATACACTGTAGGTAGGTAATCCGATTGGCCCTACCATAACGACTATTGGCTAATCACTAACGCGGCAGTTTTGACGGCTCATGTAAGTGGTCAAAACTGATTTGAGTGGCGAATAGTAGCGACCTACATTAGTGAAATGTCATAGATGTGTTGTAGACATCGGTCGCCTGTTATGGGGCGTCTATGGGATGTATGGTAGCTGGTAGCTGGTATACAAGCTCCTATGCAAGTATCTATTCTATACATGCCAGCTAGAAAGATGTGAAGAAGCAAGGGTGTCCGGTTCTGCAAATTTGATGTTAAAATCACTTTAACCAGTCAGTACTTTTAAAAACTAGATGGCGTCGGCATTTCCTATGTGACTACCTCTAAGAAGAAACGCCGAGACAAACTCAGGGATCAGTCTCTTTTAAAGTCCAGACATATATCTTGTATTATGAATTCGTGCGGGAACAATGCAGGGCAACCCCTGGACTGGCTTTTTGAAGAAAGTGCCAGATCAATTTGAGTGGACCTGTCCCAACTGCTAGCCATCGTCTAGCTCAACCATATTTTACCATACTAATGTATACGGCAGTCCTTAAGGGTAGTCGAAGCCTTGGTCTAACTTTAGAATTTCGATATTGCCCAGTAACTGGGTTGCGGAGATCTGATGACAGTTGCTCCGTGTAAAATACTGATGTTCAGCCGCATTTGGTTAGTCAGCATGCGTAGCATGACCACTGTAGACAAGAGATTTGCCTACGGAAGAATAGACAAAACTACATTGTATAGAACTTTATCTGTCATTTTGTCTATTTCTTCGTAGACAAAACGTTTGTTTACAGTGGTCATGCTACACCTGAACCCCAACATACATAGTTGGGAAAAGGTGAGGAGATCGAAGAACTAATGATAACTCAGCCATTGAAATACTTTTTTGCAACTCTTGACAGTTGCCTACGAACTGTTGAAAATAGATACTTATTTCCTGTCTAGCAAATTATATGATTTTCTCGGAAACTGAGTCGGTTTTCAGTAGCAGTATCGTCTATAGTGACTTCCATTTATATAAGATTGTATTGATTGCTTTTCTTGGAACGGAACTGAGCTATTCTTACGACGAACGGTAATTATGTCAAAGAACTCTTGATTATTATTGCTTTAATAAGTGTGAGAGTGTGAGTAATTATTTTTGTTGAGATAACAAAAGTTGTTTTTTTTTTATGCATGACATATTCGTCTTTATACATTATTATATCTGTTTCGTTAGCCTTGGCTTACTTTTTTTATCTGAGAACTCGATATATATTATTTAGTTTTGTTATAATTTTTTTAATTCTTGCCCTTCCTTACAAAAATAATAATTAGAATAATAATATTGTAGGTAATGTCATAATAATGTAGTTCAATTGGATTCATCAATTCTGGATTTTTGCATGCTTAATACAAGCAGAATATAGCACTGTTCCTAAACCACCAATTTTATATTTGGTACCACCTGTGGCCTTACTCTTGAAAATAATTCCAATCTCAATCCAATACCAATGTCAAAAAGTGACAAGAATAAATAGGTATTTTCGATTAAAAATATACACAATGCACTATTTTAATTCTAATAAGGTTTAATTAATTATAAAAACACAATTTTATACACCAATTTATTGCTAATTTTGCATTTAAAAGTACGAATTGACATTAGTCCCATGCCGAGCGATCGGAATTATTTTCAAGAGTAAGGCCACTGTATTCTACGCAAATAAAGGATTATTATGATTATTCTTGACATACCTACAATAATAATAATATTATATTCATCCATAATCATTATAATTTGTCTACTATAATATAATTTTGCATGCCTTAATTGGTAGAACATAGGTAGTGAACTGCACATTCACTCAACATCTTGCAATGCATATTTATGTACCTACTTTGTTCAGCAATAAAGTTTTGAATTGAATTGAATTATTTCTTTCTTTCTTTCTTTTACATTGTGAAAAAGATACGACAGTGAAACTTTCTTCTATATCTTCATGTTATTCCTTTCCTTAGAACAAGAATGCCAACTAAAGCCCAATTTCATAACGTTTGCCATTTGAGTCCCTTTTATTTTAATAGCCTAGCAACACTTTTTGTGTCACTTAATTTCATTTATCTAAATAAAAGATTATTATTATGACTTCCCCATATAATCAAATGCTCAAATGTAAGTAAAAATAATAAGTAATAATCATAGTCATTGTACATATATATAATTGTAAATAATATCTATATTTATATTCAAGTAATTAACCGATTAACCTTTTATCATTCTCAATCGTGGAACAGAAATTTATTTAGCATTATCAATGAATAACTGACTTTCAATACGCCATAATCCCCTATACAGTACTTATTATTAGCAATATATAAAAATAAATACATATACTTATAGTAAAACTATCGGGCTACCAATCTGACAGTCACAAAAAGGTTGTAAATTCACTTGTAGTCGTAAACACGTCAGGCGCAACGCTAGCGCCGCCGTTGTCAAACTCGCTCTAGTGATGGGGGACTTTAAGTATTACTTTGAGTATTTTCACTCGAGTGTTTAGGAATTTCAAGACTGTTCATTGTGGATTTTATGTCTTGTTCTTAGCTAAGAATATA
Source organism: Asteroscopus sphinx (assembly GCA_949699075.1). Taxonomy (NCBI): domain Eukaryota; kingdom Metazoa; phylum Arthropoda; class Insecta; order Lepidoptera; family Noctuidae; genus Asteroscopus; species Asteroscopus sphinx. The sequence goes on from OX453006.1 coordinate 4,754,242, forward strand.
AATCGCCCATGTGGAGAACAGCAACAACAACTGGCAGCGCTAGCAGCGTTCTCTTTTTCCATAATCTTCATTTTGCAGCATGCATTAATCCACGTTTTATAGAAGCCTATAAAGTTTTTTCCTATATTTTTAACAAAACTATAGCTCTGCTGTAAGCCAACACAATGTGTAGAAAAAAACAGCTATGAAAATGATCGATATAATAGAGAGAGAAATCTCTCTTGCATCTTATAGTTGTAGACGTTCAAGCTCAAACATAACATAATAAACACCTACCAAAACTTTGCGAACGAATCATTATTCAAGTAAAACTTGTTGTATTAAAAAATTACAAATGAAGGTACAGTCAACAAATCGGAATCATGACCCACTCAACTGATAATTCCTTTGAAATCGTCAAAACAGTATGGTTTTCTTCTATGCTGCACTTAGGACATTTTGAATATTACAGAAACTGCATTAAAACGGTCAGATATCTGTGCCGTTTTGAGCTTTGTTATCCATGCAATAGATTTATAATTGGATTGGAAATTATGTTTTTGATAAATCAGGAATAATGTTATGAATTTCGAATAAGCTGTCGTTTCACGTGGTTTTCCTACAAACAACTATATTTTTTAAGAAACCTATACAAACTTTTTCGATTACAGAACGTTATTAAAATAAAAATGACTATTAATAAAATGTCAAATACGAAATGGTGTCAAACCTACGAGGAAAGAACCTACATACTGTAAGTAGCTTCCTTATTCGTAGTGTCAAACAATACTTTTGGTGATAAATATCAAGAAAAAAAATTAGAAAAATGATTTTATTGGTAAACTAGCTGTCACTGTCAATAGCTAACAAAATTGATAACAAGTCTGTTGCCAGGGAAATATCTGTTTAAACGAAATTCAACCTAATTGTATTAGAATGTCTGTAGGATATTAAGCTTATCGTGGGTCATGATTCCGATTTGTTGACTGTACATAGTACCGGTATACAGGGTGGAAACTTCCCATAGAAGTTTTTGATCAGTATTAGAAACAGGATCGATTGGCATCAAAAAATGATTTTGTGTAAAATGGCTATTTTCTTGCTAACAGTTTTTTTTTAAAACTGTGAATGGGTATCAAAATTCCATAAAAAAAATATGGTTAGTCTCCTAAGACCATTTTCGCGTAGCTGCAACGGATAAGGTACTTCCCCTTACTGCCCCGCTGAAAGTTTCCACCCTGTATAGGTAGCAACAGGTTAGTTTGCTAGCTCGTAACAATAACAAAGACAATACTAGTTTCATGATATTCCTTTGATCTCTCATGTATACCATACATAATGTTACGCTTTTCTCTCATGAGTCCTCCCAGTAATTATAGCTAGTATTCTTAATTCTTTATAGACTTTTATACAGATTATTGTTAATTTAACAACCCTTTAAGGGATGATTGTACTCAAGCTACTCATCAATTGAACAACATTATTATGAATACACCCATCGTTCCGAGATCACGACTAAACTTGTATGGAAATCTAAATTCCGACTAATTTGACAGTTCTAAAATTGTTACCATCCCTTTCTTGTATCTACTATTAGTAAAAGAGAGCGATAGTTTAAAATAAGTTTAGTTCGTGAACAAGATAATCGACACCACTATCACATAAGATTGTATTACTCCATCTTCTATTGGTATAAAACCTTTTACTATACCCCTAGAACAGAGTTGGCCTATTTCTGAACCAAAGTGTAGTTAATTTTCGGTGACAGAACGTTCAAGGTTCGCTTATCGTTAAAATATCTGTGTACTATGTGGAATCCAATACTAAAAAGTAAAAAGTTAACTTTGAACACTCGTCTTGCCCCAAATCACTCGAGTAGATCATTATTTTCACATCACTAGAATAAACTACCGCATACATTTAACGACGCTGTGTATAAACCTTTTTCTAGGCCACTATAAAAACCGGTTTGAACTTTAATTGGTTTTTGAGATGGTAACATTTACATTTTATTATTCCTACTAATTAAACTGCACTTATAGATATAAATTCCTCTATAAATATTATGTTTTATATCATAAATATTTATGTGAGCTTCACATAATGAAGTCTCGTGATTGCGTCGACAACTTTCTCTTAATTGAGTAAGAAATGCTTCATAGAATATGAGGGTCAATCAACGAAGATAGTAATGATGTACGGTCAACCGCAAATAAATGATAACTAAACTATTATAAGTGGAAATGGCTTAGTATGTATACTTAGTCCGTCCACACAAATAGTGGCACCCTATGTTTCCATAGGAGCGTTGTGGAGTGAAAGAAGATGTAGTGACAAAGATTGAGAAAAGTATGTTAAGATGGTTTGGACATATAGAGAGGATGGACGAGAGGATATTTACGAAACAAGTATACGAAGCGAGTGTGGATAGAAGAGTTGGAAGGGGACGACCTCAGCGAACGTATCGCGATCAAATGGCGGACGTTCTCAAAAAATGCCAGGTTACGAGTTCTCTAAACCGACGAGCATGCATGACGAGGTTAATGGACGTAGATGAAGCGAAAGAGGTGTGTCAGTTTCGTAGCAGGTCCATAGTCTCTGCCTACCCCAATGGGAAACAGGTGTGATAATATGTATGTATGTATGTATGTTTCCAAGGACACTTCTAGTTAGGAAAATTTTATGTATTTTATGTAGTTATCATTTTTAAAAAACTGTCACACATTTTTTTCTACCACCTTTGATATAACCAGCTGTGCCCCGCGGTTTCACGTGCCGTGCGTCGTTCCGCTCGCCCGCGCTATTACTTCGTTTTCGCTTAGCGTTCTTGTTTTTTCTTTTTGCTCGGCTCCTAAGAGTCGTAGCGTGATGTCAAATAATGTATACAATTCCTCATGAATCTGGCTATCATATACAAAAATATTTTTTGAATCTGACTGGTAGTTCCAGAGATAGATAGCGCGCTTAAATAAACAAACAATCAAACAAAAAACCTCTTCAGCTTTATTATATTAAATAAAGAAAGAAAGAAAATGTGTTTATTAGCACAAACAATCAAATTTACAAAAATAAAAGAACACCTAATAGGCACCTAATAGGTTTGCTCGCTCCATCGTCGACCACATCCTGACAAAGCTGTCTAGATTGTGGTCAAGAGCAGATCTATAAATCATAAAAAAAAAAAAAAAAAAAAACATAACAAATAAAACATATGTAAGTGCCAAAGGGCCACCAGCTCAGTATAATGTTAGGTACCAGTACAGGAACTGGCTACACAACGCTGATTTTCAGCTGCGACCCACGAGCGCCATACGCTCGAAACAAAATGAAGACATAGTGCAATTACAATTATAATGAAGGTTAAAAATATTATACGTACATAAAAATGAATTTGATAAGTAAGCATAAAAATATGAAAGTATACTGCCTGCCTGTATTAGTATAGATTAAATTCCTGCTTGCCGTTTTTGTGTATCGCCACTATTTGAGCAGATGGACTATAAGTTTCATACCAGGCAGGCTCTTCTTATACTGGTTTTGAAGCCATCGATATGCGCTTGACTGTACGTATTCAACAATAACATATTAATTTGTTCGCTTATTTCCGGCCTAACGCTAGGGCCGGGCCAACTTTACGTCAAAGAATAAATTTTACGGTTTACCTATGTCTACAAGGGGCTCCTGGCTTAGTAGCAAACGCGTGGATTGTATGTTAAGCTACAATTGCCGCGATCAGTCCGTAGATGGGTGACCATTTCGTTGCACATCGAGACCCCTCCGAGCCTCGGAGAGCACGTTAAGCTGTCGGTCCCGGTTGCCATACGAACATCTATGGCAGTATTACGGGTAGTCAGAAGCCCGAAAGTCTGACAACTGGTCTAACTTCCGAATGTTGGTATTACCCAGTAACTGGGTTGCGGGGGTCTGGTAGCAGTCGCTCCGTGTAAAATACTGATGTTCAGCCGCATCTGGCTAGACTGGATGCCGACCCCAACATAGTTGGGAAAAGACGAGGATTATGATGACCTTTGTCTATAATTATTTAAAGTTCTTTAATACATGATATAAGTAAGTCTTTTTAGTTTTAAATAGATAACTGACACTGACTTTTGAAGTTGAACCTGACCCTTAAAAAACACCAACTTATACTAGATAGGTACCGTAACCTTAATATTCTTTACAATAAGTCAGTAGGTAATAAAATTGAACAACAAGTTAAAAACGCCACAATTTTCCACTGCCGCAAAACCGTAGAAAAAAAATATATCGATCAACATTGCTTTTTCATTGCGCCGAAACAGGGCTGCCTCCGAACCGTAACGGAGGGTCCCGTACGTACAATAGTTACGAAAAAACGAACCTTTTGTTTCGCCCCTCGCCGCCTGACAGCAATTAATGTTTTATTTCACCTTTGTACACTGTCGAGCAACGGAATATACGAAACGTCGTGGTTTAATGGAATCGGGACATGTGGTGTTGCCAACAATCAATTAAATTCAATAAAGAATTTTTAAGGAAGGTCATTCTTTGTGTATTGCAAATTGGGGGTGAAATGCCGAAGTAGTTAATGATGGGTTAAAATTTTACTATACGAATTCGGAATATCCTTATATTAATCGGAATAAAACACAAGCTTGCATTTCTAGGTTCCCTTAGGGTTCCGGTGAAATTACAACCACATGAGAATTGCAGACTTGCTATCTTAATATCTCAGTTTGGCGAATACGATTTACGCCGAAGCGTAGGTTGTATTGCAGTTTTCAGCTGTTATGGGCAAAGGTAACCGCGGGCCTTTAGCTTGTTTCGCCACCCTGTAACATGAAAAAAAAAAAACTGTCTAACTTAAGCTTTGGTAAAGCTAAATTTTCAACTGTTAACGTCCTTTCCCAAGCCAAAAATTATGTAGCATAAGCCAATACTTCACTTATTCTGGGTGAAATAGTGCCTTCAGTTCAGTGAACCGCACCTCAGTGGTAACAGTTGACACCTTTTTTTTTAACAGTGTTGACAACTTAGGGCATTTCCCCCAAAGTTTATGGTATTTCTTGATCCCTAGGGTATATTTTAGGGTATTAATTAGGGTTGAAACCATCAAAGATATTGATGTTTGTGATTTGATGAAAACGTTTGTTTGTGATTTTGTGATGGACTAATGAAACGCAATGCAAAAAAGTGCCGCCGTTTCTTAGGGTGCTACCACACCAACCGATCTGTCATCTATCGATCACATCGATCAATGGTAGAATCGATCAGTCGACGTCGATCGATATTTCTTACATAGATCAACTGTCGAGCAATCATCGCTCGACCTTTGATCAGCCTTCGATCGATGATCGATCAATTGGTGGGGTTACATCCTTACACTAATTAGTTAGCAAATTACAAAAACGAGACAGCTTATAAATATTGTTACTGGCCGTGTCACATCCACAGCATGAAGTTAGTAATGAATGTAAAAAACATATACCTACGCAAGTCGTTTGGCGGTTTTACTTAGTTCCTAACAGTTTTCGGGGAAAACTGTTCGATTATGGGTGAAATTAGGGTGCTTTTCACTGGGACTGGGGTAAAATAAAATGTCAGGGTTGGCAACACTGTTTCGTAAGCAGTCAGGATGGTTTTCGTAATTCAAATGTTACCATTGACGTGCAGCCGACTTCACTACCCATTATAGTCTTAGTTATAATGCATTAGTAGCACAAAGCACAGCTAACAAGGTTGTGCAACTTCTAAGATTGTATTAGAGCACGCTATGAACCGTTACGGTATGCACTTCTGTTTTACTTGATTAAACTCAATCTGTGTGCACAATTCTTGGAAATATTACAGCTAGACTAAGCCTGCAAAGCAATTTTTATTCCCGCTGTTTTTATTCGCGCACTGAGATGTTTTTTTTGTTCCACCGCGATTTTTAATCGACAGTATGATTCCATGTGTTACAGATTTTGCGATAAAAAATCGCACGAGTATGTGCGGGCTTTGTCATTATTGTGCTATATAAGTACATAATTAATATCATAAGCCTAGCAAGGTCTTAGGTCTTAGGACCTAGTACCTAGTGTCAATTTGAAAAAAAAAATACAATTAACTTTATAATGTCTTAGGTTTTCGCGATCACTACACATTATAATAAGAAAAGTTTAACCGGATTAGGTAGATATATAGAAAGAACATACACATACACACCCATACATACATATAGGTGCATCGCGTTTATGATTAAAATTGGTTTTTCTGACTTTTCGAAAGCTTTGCAGCGTTCGTGATCGCAGGAAGACTGAGATGACAAGCGTCTTTACAGATTGTTTAAAAAAAAAATAACTACAATGTTTAATAATTAAAATCGTTTCGATGCTTGCAGTTAGTCACTTACAGTGTCTTTATGTTTTACAGTCTAGTCCGATTAAACTTATCTTATCACCCAAATGGCACACATTATTACGGCTCTTACCTTTATCGAAATCAGCATCTCTTTTTTCACAACTTTATAAGCAGCGCGTATAATGCTCTTCAATATTACAACCATTATATTTAATTTTATTAATTTACCTTAAGATGTCAATTATTTCTGTCCTCCACTGTACACGCCGAAAGAGATGTAACGAGTGTGGTTTCCACCTGCCGCCAAGCGGAACCCTAAAATGGGATAGTTCGGATATTGTTGTTAAAACACAGGAAATTTGTTTTTAATTGTGTTGCACGCCTCGTTTCATTATTATTTCCGTTGGCTCGTGCTTGTAATTGTGAACTAATGAAGTTTTTTGTTGTTTTTTTTGTGGTGCATCTGTTTTGATGACTTTGTTAATAATTAAGGCCTGTGACGTATGGATGAACTAGCTTTTGTGTGGCGTTGGGTTTGAATGAGGGGTGTAATAATTTTAAAAAAAACGGCCAAGTGTGAGTCGGACTCACTCGGTAAGCGTTCCTTACCACCAATCGTTCTGATACCCCATAGAAACAGATTTAATTTACGAGAGTTCATTAAAAGACATCAACGTACTGAGCGTGAAATATGAATTTATGCATCTCTTACGCAGGTACCGCCACATACGTCTAGGTTTGCTCTATATTTTGTATTTGTTGTTAAATTAATTAGTATGCACTATAATCAGACCAAATTTGGCCCTGGTATATATTACCATTTTGAAGATAGAGCAGGAAAAAAACGTTGAAAAAAATGCATGTATTTCGAGGTTTCTTGTATGGGACCCCCTTTGGTTTTAGACTTTTTAATTTTTAATATTTGTCGTGATATCATAGCAACACATATTCTTGGAAAATTTCAACAGGCTACCTAATACCGTTCAAAAGATGAGCCCTGTGACAGACAGATGGACGGACAGCATAACGAGAGTAATAGGGTCCCGTTTGGCACCCTTTGGGTACGGAATCCTAAAAACCTTTTCCTAATCCTAATTTCTCCTACTAATATTATAAACTATGTCTTGCAATGCCATCTTTTTTTTTGGGGCCAGGAACCTCCTTCGCGAGTGTACGTAGATAAACTCACCAAAATTTCATCACAATCGAATGAATGGTTTAGGAGCGCATAGAGGACAAATATACAAACATTATTTTTTATATGTATAGATTTTTAATGCAGTATTGGCACAACAAATGGACGTGATTTTTTTATAGAAATAGTTCATGGGCCGGAGACGGAGAGTGACATAGGATATATATTTTTATCACGGAAAAATGCATGGTTCCTCTATTGGATAAAGAACCACGGAAGCAAAGCTGCGGGTCATCAACTTAGCCTATCGCAGTTCACTGCTCGACATAGGCCTCTCCCAAGTTGCGTCACAACACTCGGTCCTCCGCCTTCCGCATCCTGCCCCCCCCCCCCCCAACTACTTTCGTCGGGTCAGGTCAGCGTTGCCAGACGTACGATAATTATCGTAAATATACGATAATTTTGGCTCTGGTACGATACAAAATTGATTGAAATACGCAGAAATACGATAATTTTGATACTGAAAATCATTGTTTTTGTTCGTAGCTCAGCACTGTTTACGATAATATTTCACCAAATTCCTTGATATACGATAATTTTAGAACATCAGTACGATAATCCACTTGTACTCATCTGGCAACCCTGGGTCAGGTGCTGCGGGTAAAAATTAGTTTTATAATAAAAACAATACAAACTTCATGTGCTAATATAAAACATTTCACAATATTGATACAAAAAGTTCTTCGAAAGTTACGCAAGGCAAAAAGATTGACATAAAGAAAAGTTAACAAAATTTACCAATAAAATTATTCCCGGAGCAATTATAGGCAAAAGTTTGAACAATAGACGGGCAAACAATAAGCGGGCAAGTCAAGGGAAGCCATTGGATTGCATTCCTTATTTATGTTGCTCTTACGAAATAAAGTTCGCTACTCGGAACATTTTTTATTTATTGAACTGTTTCTTAATAAACTTCAGACTCATTTCTGAAATGTTTACGTTGGTTAAGATTTAGGTTATTTTTATTGCGTGGTTGCGTACTAATAATTTTCTTTTTTGCGTTTTAGGTACTTCCTTGAAGAGTTAGTAGTATTTTATGACGTCATATTATTAATAACCCTGAATGCGATGTGTTTGCGGACGGATGGAATAAAATTTTGCTAGTATGTCTGATGTTCTGTGAGAGAATGTATGCGAGGGTGTCCACTGTTCCATGTTAAGGTCATAGGTACTTATATGTAATTTTGTCATATAAAATTTGTCATATATGTAAATTGTAATATCATCGTTATATTGTGTATCGTTTCTATGTTAATTAATGTAATTGGTTTTTGTACCGTGTTAATTAACTATAAATAAATAAAATAAATAATAATAATAATAAAATACTAGCATATGCCCGCGGCTTTACCCGCGTGGATATCGTTTATCGCGCATCCTTCGGGAACTGTTCATCTTCCCGGGATAAAAATGTAGTTATATGAAGTATAATATTAATCCGTGTTATGTTCTATCTGTATGCCAAATTTCATTAAAATCCATACAGTAGTTTTTTGCGTGAAAGAGTAACAAACATCCACACACACCCATGCATTCATCCATACATCCTCACAAACTTTCACGTTTATAATATTAGTTGGAGTAGGATTATAGCTGATAATATTTTATTTAACAAAACTATAAACTTTATGTAGCAATAAGAAACAGGGTTAGCTAATTAGATTGCTTGGCAAAGTATTATAGATTAGTAGACTTGACTATTTTTTCTTGAAAGTCCACGAACATACTAAACTTTCAAGTAAATTTTACAAGTAACCTTGGTGAAGGAGAAATCTATGCAGATAGCAAAATTACGGAAAATTACGATAAAGCAATACCTACTTAGTATTCTGTTTTTCTGCTTTAACCTCTTATATATATATCCTTCAAATTAAAAATTCGAATTCATTTATTCGCATAAAAGTTGGTACATAACACAGTTGGTCTTACATGTAATTAGGATTAGTTCTTCCAACTTTAGTCAAATTATTGACATGTAAATATCTTAGTTTAGGGTATTTATATGTAAGCAGTTCCACTGACATGCAAACATTCTTTTTCAGTATAAATGGCTATAATTTAAACAACAAGAGATACATGAATACTTTTTTAAATTGTAATTTAATTACATAATATGATTGATTAAGAAGAAGTAATGATTTCAATATTTTTGTCCGCCCGCGCCCCCCCTACGCTGCGTTTGCCGATTCGCATTCTCCACTCAAGGAAGTGTATATATCCACTCCCATCTATTATATATAGATGGGAGTGGATACACTTCCTTGATGGTTTGATGGTTGTACACGAAGAAGAATAGTTTTTTTTTTTGCTTCACTATGATTGTTCGCAGCACTTCGTCTATATTACTATGTTGGTGCCTACTTGCTTTATCTTTAATTTCCGTACCAAGATGTTCTAACACAGAAAATCACTCACGTACATTCATACATATTCTGACATTGTAAAAAATAAAAGCTAGTAAGTTGAAACGCGTATCACAGTTAAAGAAAAAGGAACAAAGCCTGAAGTATGTCTGTGTAAACTTTATTCTTTGTTCTTCTAACTTCTGTTCGAGAATCGCTAACATTTGAGTTATTGTCGAAACAACGTAGAGTTTTCTTTGCTGAAGTAGGTACGGCAGATGCGACCCGGCTTTGGTTACATTTTAAACTAGAAAAAGAGTTGTGTGGAAATAATGTGGAAATACGGGGTTCTGGCGATAAGCTAAAACAATGTCAGCCGAAGAATGTATCAAGTCTTTCTATCAACTAATTTTGTAGCTTACAATCAGATCCTTTTTTACAAACCACTGCCACAATAATGATTAGTACGTTGAAATATAATGAAGTGGTATGTAATACTGAAAATAGTCAAAGGTTTAATAAATTTGTCTCAAAAATCTGCAATTAAATCAGAAAATATTCATCAATTAATATCTCATGAAAGCCTACATCTGCATTCAGCTACAAAGGTCCCATCCATCGATACCGGTATGGCAAACCAAATGATTGAACAACACTACTTTCCTTTGCAGTTCTTTGTAGCTCAACTGTCGCAATCAACGTTTCTGTTGTTTGCAAATTCCAAAAGCGAGATAAATTAGTCTACGTAAATGAATTTTCTAAAACAACCAGTGGAAAAGATTTGTGATCCCATTTTTAAGGGCTATCTTCTTTATGAAAATTTGGAATTGATAAAGGCTATTGATTAGCTATGGAATCCAACAATGTATTTCCATACATCATACATTCCATTAACTTTAAGAAACACTTATATAATATTGTAGAAAGTGGATTTGTATATTGGGAAGGTAAATTACGAAAGGAACTCATCGCATCATAATGGAAGAAAGAGTCTAGAAGTAGTAATGTTAGTAGTTTAGGCAGCATCACTGTTTACCTCATAAGTAAGTACGGTTAACGATACATACCCAGAATCTTCAATGGGGCAATGTCTAGTAACTTTAGCAGTAATCTTAACAAGCCCAGGGGAAGGGTCAAATATCAAACGAGGAATATCTCCTGTCTAATTACTAACCACAATTACGGGCAGACACATTTAAACTATGACCCCAAATTGTTAATATGTACCATTCACGCTTTCCTGTCTGTATGGGTCAGTAGAATTGATGCTAAGAAACTTAAAACGGTGCAAGTATCGTTCCAACTTACATTAAGCAGTAATACTGTAGGTTTGAAGATCATAAAATGTAAGTATACTAGGCTTCAGTACTTCTACTGGGTCAAGTTTCCATATTATGAAGTAAACATAACGACATTAGCTAGAGCAATTATAAAATCATAACCCTTCCGTTTTCAATCAATTTTCAATTTTTAATCATTACTGAAATTGTTTGTCCATAAGCTGTAATGACAGGATATGTTAGAACACAAATTTTTGTAACACGTATTCTATGTACCATATTCTAGGAAATAAATAATTTGAATTGAATTGAATAATATTTGTTACCTTAATATCATATTCTAAAAAATCTTTTTCCATACCCAAATCAAAATTAAAATCTACCTCAGCCGCATAAATATAAAAACAGATTTATTTACCTCCATCATATTTCTGCACATCTATACTAAATACATCAGGGATTTCGGCATGCCTATCCTAACTCTACGTAACCTCAATGATATTTCTAAGTGAGCCCGGCTCCCTGGGGCACCATTCATTGATATTAGCAGTCGAAACTCAGTATATCATAACTGTATTATGTTATACAAGTTCGACTTGGTATTTGTTGTGAAGATACGCAAAGTTTCAATAGATAGAAATGTATGGTTACTTTCAGTGTCATGAACGTGATATAGATTTTTGTTAGTGTTCATAATATTTTAGTTTTATCACTGTTTTTAAAATTAAGCCTTGTGATTTCAGGTCTAATAAAGAAAATGATGATTAAGTTATCTTTAAATTTTATTGATCATGAAATATTATATTGTTATACGAAAAATGACATTGACCATAATATGGAAAGGTTAACAATAAAATCATATCGAATACATTTATGAAATTTACGTGAAGCTAATCAAAGGAAGCTTAGGCTCTCGGGTAACCTTTTGTGGTACAAACCTTTCCCCATTTATGATAGGGAGTATCAAAAATGTCACTGGAACGAAACCACGGACGAGACGGTACATTTATATTATTAAAACATTCGTACGGAAAATATGGCGCACTCTGATAGTAATATTCTTGAATCTTCTTCCTTACAATAATTCGTAGTAGGGAACTAACGCATATTATGTTATAAACTCTACAGAATCTATGTTGGTCTACGACGACAATTCCCAAAACCATTCTCCAGAATATCACGCAAAATTACCATCCTAACCTCCACTCAGGCTACAAAACAGGTACATAAAGTTTATACAGCAAAATACAATGTGATTAATGGTGTCGTATATCAATTACCAATGTCAGGTGCAACTTGGTTTTTGTCGGAAAGTTTTCAGAGGGGCCCTTAATGGTGCTTGAGAATGTACGGGGAACTATTGCATGTTTTATCTAAGAAATGTGCACGAAGATAGATCGGCAAGAAAGTAATGCACCATTGTTACGGGAGTAAATACTTGTATTAATGTAGCTGGAGATATAGATGAAGCGGAGAATTTGGAATAAAAGATAAATGAAATAAAAGACACGGACGAAATGAATTTTGTAATAGAGGATAGGTATGAAACAAAATCTGAATTGGAATGAATTGAATGAGCAAGATTAATTTAAAAATAAGAGGCGCTATTTTTTGTGTTAATATAGGGTCCTGCCTGAAGCTATAAATGTGGAAAGTTCTTACGTAACAAGATTGATAGATGAGCCAATTTCATTTAGATATAAAATCGACATAAATATTGTACGAAACGATGAAACGATTTTAATTAATAATATTGTACGGTAGATTAAAATATTTTTTTAGAAATATTTGTAAAGACGCTTGTCATCTTAGTCTACCTGCGACCACGAAATGCTGCAAAGCTTTCGAAACGTCAGGGAAACCAATATAAATAATATACGCGATTTAATCCGGTTAAACATTGTTTTATTATAAATATTGTGTTTAACGTAAAACGTAACGTAATTTCACAAGAAGACAGGTTACTGAACTCTTTTTCCAGTTCACAATAAAAACTTAATACAGATTTCTGGTAAATGTTTGGGCAGGAATATCACCTGTTACCTTAGAAAAATAAAATGTGACCTCAACCCCTTTGCCTGGTTTTATATGTCGATTCTTTGCAACAGTCTACGAAAACCAAACACGTTAATATACAAAATATATTCATGATAGAAAATATTTATTATTTTTCTCAATGGCAATTTCTTAGATCCATTGACGTACACCTACGCACTAAAACATTTTATATGAGAATATAGATAAAGAGAAACAATGTTATGGCACCGAACGCTTTTACAAACCGTTAACCCAGACCAAAGCAAACCTAGACTTTACCAGAAGCTAAAAAGCCTAAAGTAAGCAAAGTTAACCGAAGTGTGAAACCGCTTACAGAACGTAAGCTACCGTCTAAAAGTTCGATAAATGAAGTTAGCACACTCGTGAGGTACAATCGAGGCGGTACGTTTTTGAAAAACACTCCACTCTGGCATTCGAAAAGGATTGTGAACTTTGAAAGTGAACGAAAAATTACGTTCATATAAAATTGGAATATGGAATACTTTGAACTGAAAAACAGCTGAGTAGTTTCATTGACCGACGAAATTCTGAGCAATTGATTTTTATAATTATGAATAAAATAATGAAAAAAATCATCTTAAGTCATTCAAATTGTTATGAGCATACATAGGCAAACAGTCGTTCGTTTTTAGGACATAGGATAGTATTATTCATTATTGTGCGTATACCTAACACAGTCTTTCATTTTTAGGGTTCCGTACCCAAAGTGTGCCAAACGGGACCCTATCACTCTTGCTACGCTGTCCATCCGTCCGACCGTCCGTCCGACCATCTGTCCGTCTCTCTGTCACAAAACTGTATATTTTGAACGGTAATAGGTAGCATGTTGAAATTTTCTCAGAATATGTGTTGCTATGACCCACGTTGCTACCACGACAAATACTAAAAAATAAACAAGTCTAAAACCAAACAAGAAACCTCGAAAAACATGCTTTGTTTTCAACGTTTTCGTTCCTGCTCTATCTTCAAAACGGTAATACATACCAGCGTCAACTTGGTCTGGTTTATTACATACCATATAGTTTAGCAATAAATACTAAAAATAGGGCAAACATAGACATATGTGGTGGTAACTGCGTAAGAAAGAGATGCAAAAAATCATATTTCGCGCACGAGCGTTGATGTCCTTTGGTGAACTCTCGTAAATTAAATCAGTTTCTATGGGGTATCAGGTCGATGGGTGGTACGGAACCCTTACAGCGCGAGTCCGAATCGCACTTGGCTTTTTTTTTTCTTATCAGTTACACGTAAGTTTCAAACTTAACAATGAATTATGTCAAGGGATTGTTATTTATCCTCAATCATCACATTTATGTAGGTCAAAAGAAAAGAAAGTAACTTGACAAGAACTGAATTCGATAGATTATGGTATATTTGTATCAGAAGCAAAATAAACTTCCTTTTGAGTAGATTAATAGATTGTGTCATGTTGATTCGTTTTAAAAACTGCGTGTAGAGTATACTGTACATACGTAATTGAATTGGTGCACTCGGCTTTGAACCCATTGAGAAATCGAGCATTTTTCCATCAGTTTTGCAAACCAAAAAATGCAAATATTAATTTTAACGCAAAAGTTCAGGCCTAGAAAATCTACAAGAGCTTCGGCTGTATTGAAATAAATAAGAATTGAAATATTGTTATTGTTTCTAAACATTTTCTTTTACTACAGTTAGCAACATTGCAGGAGCTCGGATTCACGCGGCCAGTGTGTTTGAAGTTCAGAATTTGAAATTTTTACTTTGACGTTATGGAAATGTATCTAAATTAACTAAATTGGTAACTAAACACCCTCCTAAGAATAATAATGGGCCAGTTTACCGCAAAGTGCTTTGCTATGTCACCATTCATCATCCGACCTAACAACTACATTAATATTAAGACGGATCGCGTTTTGTTTGCTCGCTCGCACGTAGCTCGGTCCTTTTCTGTTATTATCAGTTTGACAGCTTCTTGAGGATGAGATATCGCTACATTTTAATGGACTATATTTTTTGGAGGATTATTAATAGAGAATAAAGGCATTCTTTAAATAAATCTTTGTGTAATCTGAATGAGGCATGTGGGGAATTATTTAGAGGGATTACAGAGACACAAAAGAGATTAATCTCGTTTTTTAATACACTTGATTAGGGTTCCAAAGTGTATTCTTTCCTTTTAAATACAGCCAAAGTACTTTATATTAATCTCGTTTAGAACACTAGAATATATGTGACATAAAAGTAGAGATGGTCCTAATATGTCCCCTTGTTGAAACCAGCTCGATCACAGCTTTTACTGTGACCTATATTAAAAACAATGGCATACTTCGCATTGAACGTATAACAGTTTCATTCTGAACACACTTTTAAACAACTGCAGAGCCAATTTACACTTTAAGAAGAACTTTCTGACTATGCTACTTTATCAAAAGCATATGTAAGAATTTGTATAAGACTCACGAGTAAATTTAGCTACACAGACAATTCCCTGTTTAACTTAAACCAATTTCCACTCATTAACTGTACGTACCTTGTTAAACATACTACCAAGTACATATCAAAAGTATTGCCTTGTTAATTTTCTCTCGAAATAAGTCTACACTCTGAACTAAGAACTTCTCCCATTATGAAACTCCCGAAGTGTTTACGTCACACATTATGAATCCTTATATTACTTGACAATTATTTTGTCGCTGAAATAAACGAATCTTGAATAAAGTTGGTTGTATAACGAGTGGGTTTGTATGGAGTGTTCGCATTAGTATTCGAGCCCGGGGTCGAATGTGGCGCGAGATTGTTATCGCTTGCTGTACTCCGTTTTGGTACTTCGAATAGCACCGAATAGATGGTGTGTGCTGATTGGATCGCGTTTGCCGGTGGTGCGAATTGGTGATTTGTCTGATAGCTGAACTCGCTGAACATGGTGGGTTCCAACAACTGTTTTTTACAAAAAGAATAATAAATATTGCTTGCTAAAAAAAATTCTGAGAAATACCGTAAATTATATTTTTATTATATTTATTTTTTTGACTGCCTCGTTGGTCTAGTGGTCGCAAGCGCGACTGCTGAGCGTGGGGTCCTGGGTTCGATTCCCGGGTCGGGCAAAGTGTTATTGGGTTTTTTCAATAGGAAATTCTCAGTAGCAGCCCGGAGTATGGATTTGTGCCCGGTTAGTGGCAATAGGCTCGCCCCCTATTACATGGGACTATAACATAACTGGCGAAATGTGGGAGTTACTGTACACCTCTGCCTGCCCCTTCGGGGAAAGTACAGGCGTGATGTTATGTTATGTTGTTATTATGTTATATTTTAAAATTCCTAAGAAATAAATCCGACTTTGTAAATATTTTGTGCTTATCGCATTAAGTAGCAAATAATAAAATAGATTTTTATTGAAAATTTGACAATGTGAAGTCCATTTGTTTTGTCTGTGAGAGCTATTAATCATCATCATGATCATTTCAGCCGAAAGACGTCCACTGCTAGACATAGACCTCCTCCAAGCATCGCCACAACGACCGGTCCTGCGCTTCCCGCATCCAGAGCTATTAATATTGTGATGATATTAGATTTCAAGAGAATGTAAATTAGGTAGTTACTTTAAAAAAACTGCCCTAAATGTATTTCACGAGGTCTTATCAAAAAATTACATTTTATCAGTAATCGCTAATTGTTACTACGTTAATTTAACAAAGCAATTAATCTTTACCTAACTTTCATTGAGACAAATCCCGCGATCAATTTCTATTAAAGCCCAAAGAAGGCGTACACAAAAGTTATAAGCGGAAAACACATTGTTTCCCCTCCCTCGTTAGCAAACTCCACGGCACTTTTTTGACGTCTGCTCTAGGGCGTCTCTGGCGGTTCGAGTGTTTACCCACGCAACATCACATCTGCACTTCCAAAACATCACCCCTCAATCTTATCACCCCGAAAATAAGATCCAAAACTCAATAAAATTTCAGCGTCTCAACTTCGACACAATTTTTGACAATGCAAGGTTGTATTTGCAGATTGGTTACGAGTGTTTGCTTTTAAAGTGTTAGCGGTAAAGCTCAGAATCGGGTGGTTTTTTGTTCCCCAATCGTTATCCCACTGATTTGTGTGTTACGTTTTGTTCGTGCGTTCTGTCTTGCCTAACTCTTGAAACGAGTATCTGAAACCTTCTTGAGTTTAGGGTCCTTTTCAAATATTTTTTTATGAGTTCATTGTAACGAAACTCAATATATTGAACAGCTTTTTAACAAAAATAAGAATTTTATACGAGGCTTTGATGCCATCCTTAAAATATTTGTCAAATGTAACGCAATTTCTTCGGTCGAAACACGTCACCGGCGATAATTACGCTAAAATCCGGTGCATTTTCATTCAGGTTTATGACGTCACTCCGGAACTTTTCTTACACAAAACAATGAAACATTTTACACAGATGATTTTACCGCGATCCTTTGGCACGACACACAAACCATCATAAAAATAACGGAAATGAACGAGATCAAACTGGTGCCAAATTTACAAAGGGCAAAATATGATTCACTTGATTTGGGAATCCTTCCAAGGATGACTTCATCACAACTTTCAATATTTCTTATAAGTGCTTGCTTGAATTGAATCACTGGATAATGTTTGATTTGGTTAATCTATATGATAATAAAACTGGATTACCTATGATTTTATTATCGTAGTAGTAGTAGTAGTACCTAAGCTTTTTTATTACCCAACTGCCCCAGAAGGGGGGTAATGTTTTTGAAGACAAAAATTAGTGCCATGCACAAAACTTGAGATAGTTCATAGTATACTGTTAAATGAATCAAATGCATTCTAATTTCATTAGCGTTGTCTGTCAATCAGTGTTGGAATTCCATTAGCAGATAAGTTGATGAATCTTCTTATTCATATTTTGACATGTAAATATAATTATGATCAGCAACAATATTTCTTTTACAAGAGAAATTGAAAATACACTCCACTTCTCTAACATTCATTCACTAAATGATGTCGTCTTCATAAAATTCCCGTACTCCCCTTGAACTCAGAGGAATCGATAACATATCGAAAGCAAAATTATTAGCAGAAATAAAGGTACAACCTCTACCCCCACTAAATCCCATATCACATGTCATACAAGATTCCAATCTCACCCTTTTCCAAAAAACCAAAGAGACCCGTTTTATAATATTTCAGTGAACACAATGAGCCTCAGAGGGTTTAAAACTGAGGGCGATGTAACACCTGCTTATATCCGGATCGCCCCTGGGGCAGACCCCTTATTTTTGCAATAAATTAGTAACCGCATCAGCCATACACATTCGTACCTGTCTTGCTAAGACCTTTCCAATTATTGGGGTTTGCTTTCAGCAACAATTTGTAGTGGACCAAACCACGGTATGATTTATTTGTGTTCTTAATAGTTTTATTGTGATCGTAAATATTGTTAACGTATTGATATTTCGAAGTCTTTTGCTGGGGATCAATTTCAATGAAATAAATTTTACCATGCTCAGGGTAAAGATTATGTTTCATATGTAATTCATATGCTGTCCGTCCGACTAACGTTGCTTTTTGATTAAATAATGTTTCTGTTAGTTCATCCAATACTAAAACTAAACCTTTAAATGGTAAACTTTAAAATGGTATCTGATGGTGCTGTTTGATTGTTCGTTGTTAAAAATAAAACTGCAACTCCAATATTCGAGTTTTTTTTTCCAAACATCTGTGAATATTTTGAAGACTCCAGACAAATTTTATAATAAGTATGACTATATCTACGTTACTTCCCGGATAATAATGAGACTTTCGTTTATTTTAAGAGTAAGATAATTATAAAGATATAAATTGTGGAAAGAAAAAAAAACCGTTCACGAGCAGGATTCGAACCTGCGATTCCTGACTCAGTACGCCAGTGCTTTAGCCACTAAGCTACCGTGAACACTAGCACCGCTCCGCACCGCACCGCACCACTTAGTGGCTAAAGCACTAGCGTACTGAGCCAGGAGTCGCAGTTTTGAATCCTGCACGTGAGCGATTTTTTCTTTCCATAATTTATCTTAGATTAGATTAGATTTGGCTTTGCATACTTAATTGCGTTAAAATAATAAAATAATTATATTATTTTACTTTTCATATAAAAAAGAACTTAGAAAATACGACAGAAGTGAAAAAACGAACAACTGTTCAAATAGGACAAAGTGATGACCTACCAAATAATCATGACACCAAAAACAGACATCAACCAATTCACTCGATAACATGAACAAGCTCAGTAAAATCGCAATCGTATCGCACCCGTATCGTAAAGCTAAATATCCCAAATTGTAAGTCGAAAGTGCCGTGACAAATTGATTGGTTTAATCGCGTTCGCTAGTGACTAACGGATGGAACCCGGTGATAATTAAACGAAAAACCTGTATCGGACGTGTCCCGACTCACACTAGATTGCTATAAACAGACGAGTTGACCGTCTGTGAAATTGTATTTGACTTTTCCTTAAGACTAAGGAAAGTAGTGCAAAATAGGTAAATTGAAAACGTAGTTGTTCCAAATGGTTGTAAGCTTTCGTTTTTATTTCTAAGGATTTTGGGGCAGTGTTCGCTGCTTCTGCTGTTAGGGTGGAAATTGAACTTTCTAATGCTTTGAAATCTTTTCTGTAAACACATTTGTAGTTTTTAGCTTAGATATTTTAATTGCTCTACCACTCTCTCTCCCTCTCTCTTTTTAGGGTTCCGTATTCCTACAAGGAACCCTTATAGTTTCGTCATGTCCGTCCGTCTGTCCGTCTGTCCTAATCCTTTACAGCTTAATAACTTCTACAGTTATAAAGATAAGTAAATGAAATTTTGTTAAAAAATAGTCTAGATATAGATCTCAATTTTAAAAGAATAAAAAAATCGTGATTACGTATTTTAGGGGTGGCGCAAATTTTTTTTTTCGCTGCTCCCTCTCGTGTGGGGTATCATTGATAGGTCTACTAAAATGAAGGTAATTTTTCATACATCACTTTTTTATCAGGTGTACCATCTGCAAAATATAGCCCGCCAAAGTGGCTTGCTATGTGTCCCCCCCCTACCATTTCTAAAATATGCAACGTAGAAACTTATAATCTTCCACATTGATAGACCTTTGTAAAGACTCTCTTTTAAAATTATTTCGAGTATAATGTGATTATAAATTTTTGAGTAATAGAGAGAAAACTGAAAAATACCTTAAACGTCCTAGTTCAAAGGTCATTGACCTTATAGAAAAATGATTTCAGCAAATAATGCTCCTTTAGCTACTTTCTATTTGAAAAAATCACAAAAAGTAACTTTGTGTTATGTTGACATGACACACTTCTTAAATTTGGCGCCATCTAGCGGCTACTAACAACATCCTCTGAGTCGCCAATGCTGCCGTCTTTTGCATTTGGCACTGTATAGCGCCATCTAGCGGTTACTGACAACACTCTCTGAGTCGCCAATGCTGCCGTCTATTGCAAAAACTAAAATAGCCATGATTAATATTCGATTTGATTTGTTTGTAACACCTACTTAAGGAACCTGAGCATGGCCCGACATGCTCTTGGCCGGTTTTTTATTTATTAGTATACTCTATCTATCTCTATCTACTGTACTGAAAAATACGGAAATCACGATTGAGTTGTCACTGACGTAGCTCAGTATAAGTGTAAAACTTACCTTATGAAGCGGTTGTAAATGTTTTTTTCGAAAGACCTTGTAAAAACCTATTTGCATAAAACATGTACTGAGCTTGTCATTTTATTTCAAAATCTTGTGCCAAAGTAAAGTGTCCTTTTTATACAACCCATTACAAGAAGAGATAGAAAGACCTATTTGAAGTACTTACGTATTCCTATCACAAGACATCTCATACCAATTTGTTACAAAAATGTACAGATATTTGCTCTTTATTGTACAAATTTTTGGGCCAATCAATTTGAAATCTGGAATGCCTTTTTTCCTGCTTTGCTTTATTTTTTCTTCCTACGCGAGTTTAGATATGGGTCACTCCAGAATATTGTCTTATTTTTTCCCCGAAACGGAGGACTGTTGTCATGATACGCCTTTCATATCCGGTCCAATGATCTGTAGACATCATAATTGTAGTACATTTTCCTCTATATTAGAGAAACATATCTCTGGAATTTCATCAAATCATTTCGGAATATCATATCAAAACCGAAAAAGCGGAAGAAGTAAAGAAAGACCTCTGGCCTGCAGTGAGATAACATAGGCTGAAAATAAATGAATAATATCATCTAAGAAAAAATATTTATTATACCTAAGTAACGAAAACGATTGCACTATTACAATCTTCAAAAGATACATAATACATATACCTAAATAAATTATTCAAATTTTATATAAAAATAGTCAAACGAAACATTTATTGTTTAAATAAACTAAAATAAGACTTTTCACATCTCCACTGGAACTTGGAGATATTTCGTTGCCATCTCCATGACATGGATTACAAACAAATGCTGTTCCTTAATCCCGCTCATCAATAACAAAAACATTGTCGTTTTTCCTTATCTAAACTCCAAAATTCTCTGATTTATTTAAACATATTTACTTCGAAAGCATTCTCATATTTTGTTGAGTAAATGTCAAGTATTAATCTAAACCTCGTACAAATTTTGGTCTCAAAATCATTTACATAGTACCTATTTATCCTGAAATAGATGGAAATAACACATCAGTTGCTTACCTCGCTACGTAATTCATTAGGGTTAACTAAGAGAAATGAATTACTGCGACATTCGTGGGCGTTGGATTGGCAAATTAAAGCCAAAGTGTTAATTCCAATGTAACTTTCAGCAGTGCTAACCTTGTATCGTACTGGAACCTGTTCGAAGGAAATTGGTTCTTCTCTTGTATATGAAAGTAAGGGGTTGTTTGACAGACAATGTAAGTAGATATCAGCAATATTTACACTCATAATACCCTCTCCGTACAACCCTCTTAACTCTTCCAACACAATGGCGTAGAAATTCTAATCAATGCATTACAAACAGCCACATCGCCGTCAAGTAACCCTACTAGGGACACCACTGCCAAGATAAAAAGCCCGGGATTAAGTTATCGTTCCGTAGCAGCCCGAGGCGGCCACCATATCCCAATACTGTTTGATGACGGCCCTACGAGCTATTTGCGAGAAGATTCTGCGTGATTTTGTATTTTACTTCACTTCTACATCGATATTACGTAGTAGATTTCCGATATTAGGCGTAAATGAGATGATTTAAGGTTCCTTTTTATTGGGGTTTCGTTTGGTCAGTATTGTGCCCGGGCTTTGTTTAAAATAAAATACAACAAACAATGTATGAACCGTTCTTGGTTCTTGCGTGTGACTTAAAATCTGATATCCCAACTTCTAGTAAGTTGAGAGATTTATCGTGTGCAAATCGGATCAATCATTTCAATCCTCATACGTGGAAATCATCCGATTGTTGCGTATTTCATTCGTTCTCAGATCATTACAGTGATTAAGTTCATTAGCCAAGACAAGGTATAAACTTGTAGAAAGCAATTAAATTTCAATCTACTCTCATACAATTTTCTCAAAGCAGAAATTGATTGCTAAACCCTTACAATCTGTTTTCAATTTTCATCTAATCGCTATTCGAACTAAATAAACCATATGTAACAACAAGGTTGAAAGATAAATAACGTTTTACTCAATTAATTTTTGTGTTTACATGTGAAATTTTCATATAATAATTCGTTAGAAAAACAGTAACAATGTACACGAGGCGGTGAACGCAAGAAAACATTTGTCGAGAACGATACTCGGGCTTACGAGTAAATGGCGTGTTCCCATTATTCCTGACGATGATGGTTAAATTATATTTTATAACGATATTTTTAAAGGTGTACTTCCTTTCTTAAATTGTTTTAGTTTGAATTGTCATAATTAGAAAATATTTTGCTTAAAATAGAAACGGTATTCGTTAAAGATTCCGAAGAGAACTCCTCATTCAGAACATTTTCGATTAGCAGTTGACCAATGATTAGGTTTTTTACCTCTTTTTCTTTCGTTAAGTGACTCGTAGATGAAACGAGATACCAAACCGAATCGGTTGACAACCGCTTATCGAAGATTTTCTGAATTGGGGAGCTGAAAAAAACTCGTGCAGATAATATTTGTATAAATATAAACATAAATAAGAAACCGATTCCATTGAGATATAAAATAGTACCCATGCATCTGCAAACAAAACAATATCTATTGTTTTGTTTATTTTGTTTATTTCAAAAAGTAATAAGGAATTCGAAATCTACAATAACTAACAATATTAAATTCACTTGTACCATGAGAAGCATGACTCCGGGCGTCGAGTGCGTTGACCGGAATTTTATCATCTAAAAAGAAAAAGAAAAAACATAGGTACGGTAAATCTACTATTGTTACAACCGTTCCTAACAATACTTTTGTCCAATCATCCATGAAAATCTCCCATAGTAATAAAGATATCGTATATCAACCAAGCCGCGCGACATCACCTGTATGTAGGTGTCTGAACTAATATCAGGGACTGGGGCGACCAGATGTCCCGTATTTTACGGGACATCCCATTTTTCAGCTAAGAATTTGGTCGTAACTAATTTGTCAACATACTGTCAGCAAACTTTTTTTTTCATAAGTTGATACATAGTTTAAAATGAATATTGTTTTTGAAGGCTGCATAGTCTGATTAAAAATATACTCACCCCAAACAATCGAAAATCGTTCTTTTATGTTTATTAGAAATGCAGGTGTTTATGTTTGTTTTTGGTTTGTCGATTTTGTCACATCGGTTGATTCGGTCATCTTTATTTTCCATAGAAGATATTATCTAAAGTGCGTTTCCCTTTACCGTATTTTGAATTTATAATAACAAATCTGGCTTGTTCTCCAATTCAGAACGTTTTCGATAAGCAGTTGTCAACCCATTCGGTTTGTTATCTCTTTTTCTCTGGTTACGTGAATCGTACACGAAACGAGATAAGTTCAAATTCAATTTTTTTTTTATTTCAAATAAATCTAATTACAGGCACATTTGAAACGTCAGGCTCTAGTTGGACGGTTACAAATTGTGGGTTATATGGAGAAGAACCGTCAAGAAACTCCATAAATGTACTCTTTTTAAAATAGGTTATTGTCTATTACATCTTTATTCAAATAATGAGAGTATAATGTAGGTTAAAAACAGAAATAAACAAGAGTTTAACATTCTGCTCGTGACCACGGCCAATGCAACTTGACCAAAACGTCGAGGTTAGTCAAAATGTTTGATATATTTTGATTTAATTGTGCGCGACAAGTCCCGTAAACATAGTTCAATAAGAGTTTAAAATTGAGAATATTCCCTTTAGAAATAAACGTAAAAAGAGTTGCCAGTTGATAGCAAACCGAATCGGTCGACAACTGCTTATCGAAAATGTTCGGAATCAGGGAGCTGGTCACCCTAATAGGGACCGACCGGTTCTCCACCTATCGAGTTCAGATCTCCATGGATTACATGAATTTGTCGACCAGCTAAGTGACCAAGTTTTTTCACCTATAAAAGAAATACTGTGAAATTACAATGGAATTCATTTCAAATGATTCAGCGGTATTTTACAAAGAGATTGATGTAGCTGTTTTTTTTTGTCGTTGTGTGAGAATACGGAAATTTAATCTTGAGTTTTTGCTAATCAGTTTGAGAGATACAGTTAAGAGACAACTCTGAGAGGCAACTGTACTACTACTCATTATACCATTAGTTTGGCCCAACGATGTTTTAATAAACACAGATCACTGATGTGCTTCTAGAAAAACATCTGGCTGAAGATAAACTCCATTTATCAACTAGATATATGAAAGAGACTACTATGATAAAGATAGGTAGTATATTGGAGAATAGATAGATATAATATGCTTTATTGCACACCAAGAAAATAATAGTAAACAGGAACAACGTATAAATTATGGGTACAGATAAAGGCCACTAAGTTTTAAGCACAAAAATAAAATGTAACACCAATCATGTACACCACTTAGTATGCAATAAATCTTTGAATCTACATTGGCGTATCGCTAAAAGTGATATATTCCAGACAACCTTTGGATGGACAAAGAAGACGTAAGATCTAGATCATGGGGGCAATCCGTGGCGTAATACTGCATGAATAGAAGATTATTAGTGTAGTAACCAAACGTTCTTGGTGTTTATTTAATTTCCAGACCTCCCAAATTGATCTTAAATATTCCTAAACACTTTTTACCTGACTACAAGAAAGACAAAAACGAAGGGTTATACTATTACACTTAATATCTACTGTTGAAAACATTCTTCTTTGTTTTTAAAACTTCCCAATAGCCAATTTTGTTTATAATTAATGTCATTAAAACTCCAGTAAGCCAGGATATTTCTTGTAGTAATTCAGGAACTCGAATTCCAAATAGACTTCCTGAATTTTGTAGGCAGGTTTTTGCTTTTGAACAGTTTTCCGCCAACGCGGTCTACTTGTCGACCTGAAGCCTTGTTAGGAAGTAAAAGTTCTAGGTGCTGACACTTGTGAGGTTCAATAGTCAGGTCAGGAAAAAGTGTGTGAATTTTGTGAGTTCCGAACAATGTCGGACTAACGACGAAAGGCTTACTGCTATAAGCTTTCGACCAATTACTCTTGTGGCGTACGCTGGGTATACCTTGGCCTACTTTTTGGCGAGATCCTCAACGGCTTACAGACGTGACATTTGTATTACTAGTGTACCCTTCCGCAGCTACGTTCACTTATATGTAATCTTCCCCGTACAATTTGAACACAGTATCTATGTATATTATGTTTCTACATTATTCTATAAGGTCTGAATATTTTAACCAATCCTGACCTGTTCTAAATCGTTGTTTTTTTTTTTTTACTTGACCACACTCTTACAACAATATACAAAATTTTGGGTGTGTTTAAAGTCTCAAACACTCAAAGCAACTATTTAATTTTGTAAGCCATACAAATATTTTTTGCGAAAATCAAGCCTGCTACCCTTATCATAGTAAAAATCACAGCACTGAATCAATCAATCCATTCGCTTATACTGGATTATTTTCAATTCTTGTATATCTTTGTACTCATCAATTTGCACAACTTTTACTATGGGACCTACCAAAAACACGTTTATGTGAACACATATCTGAGACTGGTAAAACCTTGTCTTCATATTTCTCTACAATTACACATACGTCCACGTTCAGACCTTCCATCCTATCAAGAACAGGTAATCAAGTCTTAAAGGCTTCACCCGTACGATTTAGCTTTCCAGCGCCCACGTCAATGTCTTATATACGAGGCAACTAGTCCTAACGGGAGGAACGTGACTCACCCATTGCCACTTGTCGGTGAGGGCTTTTAGGTTTGTTGATTATTTTATATTTATTCTGTGGATGTTTCTTAGGGTTTTGTGGTTTAAATGAAATATGGAAAATCATCATCCTCTTGCCCTTATCCCAGTTTATTTGGGGTCGGCGCAGCATGTATTTTTCTTCCATGTATCTCTATCAGCCGTCATCTAAGTGCTCACTTTCAATATATTCATATCATCTTTTACACAATCCATCCATGTTTTCTTTAGTCTGCCTCTTTTCTTATAGCCATCTACCATACTTAAAGCTTTCCTCGTAAGATATTCTTCTTTCCTCCTTATCACATGTCCTTATAGTCTGTTGCTACTCAATTTTTCCGTCACTAACTTACTACTCTCATACTCCCACTTACATACTCATTCCATAGAAGAAAGATGGAGAAAGGACAACCTAATATGTTGATTTGTAAATATGTATTGCGTGTTGGATCTTGTTTTTCACATCCACACAAGTTTGACTTGTTAAAAGCTTTTATTGACTTACTTCCTTGTCTGTCTGTTTATCTGCTACAAATCTTGCAAGTCAATATTGAGCCAGTTACCTTTTATACGTGTTACATACAAATAATTATAGTTCCGATGACAGAACAAAATGTTTAGTTCTTATAAAATAAAGAAAATCCTTTTGTAAATGTTTTTTTGTTAATTCGAAGGGAAAATTATTTGTTTATTTAAAATACATAAACATATAACATAACATAACATCACGCCTGTATTTCCCCGAAGGGGTAGGCAGAGGTGTATAGTACACCCACATTTCGCCAGTTATGTTGTAAGTCCCATGTAATAGGGGGCGAGCCTATTGCCATTAACCGGGCACAAATCCAGACTCCGGGCTGCTACTGAGAATTTCCTAATGAAAAAACCCAATAACACTTTGCCCGACCCGGGAATCGAACCCAGGACCTCACGCTCAGCAGTCGCGCTTGCAACCACTAGACCAACGAGGCAGTATTTAAAATACAACTTAAAATTAATTCAAACTTGAATGAGATTTATTCAATTAACGTCATAAAAATCCCTGGCTAAATATCTAAGCCCAGATATTTACTTTACTGAGTCTAGATTTACAACTGCCATATAACACTGGTGACCTCAAACCAAAAGTAGCACAGAGGCACCAACCACACTTTGCTTTAGCCCAAAGTAAACGTTCGTGTGCTAAGACAATACAGGTCAACAGACTTTGGGTCGTGAAATTCACATATTCAAGAGAATTTTTTGTAGGTATTAAAACCCATTATAACTCATGTTTGACAGAAAAAAGGGTTTCAGATTTTTCCCTACCTTAAAGTTACAACTGAAGCGTAATGGACTTATGTTCTGAAATCAATGAGGGATTATATTACAAGTACACAAGTTTAATGCTACAGCGAATTATTATAACATAACATAACATCACGCCTGTATTTCCCCGAAGGGGTAGGCAGAGGTGTAATTAAACAAGTACACCCACATTTCGCCAGTTATGTTATAGTCCCATGTAATAGGGGGCGAGCCTATTGCCATTGACCGGGCACAAATCCAGACTCCGGGCTGCTACTGAGAATTTCCTAATGAAAAAACCCAATAACACTTTGCCCGACCCGGGAATAGAACCCAGGACCCCACGCTCAGCAGTCGCACTTGCAACCACTAGACCAACGAAGCAGTCAAATTATTATAGTTATCGCCAAATAACTTGAACATGCGCTGTCATCGATTTAAACTATTCTAACCTTTATGTCATTACAGTAACATGCGCAGTGGCACCATCTTTGTTCAAGTTATTTGCTGGTAGGTATACTAAAGTCGTTTTGATTACAACGCACAGCAATCAATGGTAAACCATTCTGGTAGAGCCATCAGCACTAGAATGGTAGAATCATCAGCATTATCAAAAGATCAAGAGAGAGGTGCATTAAAAGAGCCTCCGGCTCCGGTCCGGCGCACTCTGGGCAGTTAGCCCCGCTACCAAGCAGCTGACTGGCTAATCTTTTTCCCTCGGCATGAGCTATTATCATTATGTAGCTCATGTCGACACAATAGCAGAAGAAGAAGAAGATCAGCATTATCGTACGGCTTAACTATGTCTCACTTTCGTAAAATAACAATAACAGCTAATCAGCAATACTTCTACGAAATATATCGTGTTTTATATCCTTGTGCATTTGTAAGTGTTCTACTAGAATTCTTGTTAGATATTTAAACGCTACACGTAATAGTTGTCTAAGTAAATTTCTCTGCACTAAAACAATGCTAACAGCTTAGGATATGGTGTCAGAATCCACATAGCTTCACGAACAATGGCAGCATTCGGTGTAATCCTTTTGACTGGAGCTTGAAACGCATTTGCGATGTGAGAACAACGGTTGTGGTATTTGAGGTGGAAGATTTCGTTTGTCTAGTTGATTGTAGTTTTATGGTACATAAAGTTATAGACTATGGGTTAAATGAAGCTTTAGAAGCAAAAGTAGAAGTATTTTATTCATATGTTGTGACGATGAAAGTTGTTGAAACAATTGAAAAGAAATCAGTATCGATTCTGAAGTACTCATTTAAATAATCTTGGCATTGAAATTATAATGACAAGCTTAACAAAAACAACGTTGCTTCCAATAACGAGACAATAATTATAACATTTCATAACTTTGATGAATAGTCCGTTTTAGTTACAAACCAGGAACTATCGCTTAAAGCGTACCGTACCTAGTACAGTACATACGATGAAAAAGTTATACTTATAATTAAACTGAAATAAACTGGAACAGTACAATTTACTGCAGTGACCTATACCGAGATGGAGTTTACGAGCTTGTAAAATGTCAGTAGGTAAATGTCTAGCTTATCAGTGATGCTTTTGACATTTGTAAAGTATAATGGCTCTTTTATTAATGGTCTATTTTCAATGCCTAATTTAGACTTCGATTATTTAACCCCTTGTGATCGAATAGAACTAGAAAATGTGATTGCACAATAACAATATGAGCCAGCGACACAATCAGAAAAACGTCAGAATTTTTTTTTAATACTTTGTGTTGTCGCGCGTTTTCATTTCAGCAGAATTTAGGCCCAAATCTCACAAACAGCTTCTAGTCGTTACGTTTGACGGCACTATTGAGGCCAGCTCCAAGTTGGTTGTGGCAGCTATTAGAATTTAACTAGCAGCAAGTTGGCTACTACTGCACAATTAGAATATAGGTTGCAGTTTGTGAGCGCCAACATTTTTCGATAGCCTGCCAATATCGGTGTGTAATTATGAATTAATCTTATTGTGTCCATCTTCCTTTATTTTGTCTTACGTTTACTCCTCTTTAATTTACTTTAATAGACTTTAATACTTTCTATTGTTTTATATTAATTTACATTATGTCTTTGCACCACAAATTCGTAAATACAATTTTACTTATCATACGTAAACAAACGCTTCAAATATTTAAGAATAAAATAGAATGTAGCAGTGTTATCAGTAATTGTTACTGTTAGCCATTTTTAGCACAATGGTGAAACATTATGCTATAAATGGCCAGTCATCTTGTGACACCCAATATACATCGCTTTACAAATTGTCCTTCACATTTCTATGAATAACTGTATTCACAATTTAACAATCCTTGTTCTCAATAATCCAATACACTTCGTAAATACCAACAATATCATTTACATCGTTACACATGGCAACAATAGCTCCAATTGGCGTCGACCGACGATCGCTGTCGATATCTGCTGAGAGCATCTGCATAACAAAATCTCGTTCAATCCCTGTAACACTGGGGTGTATGGTAATGGTAACGTTTCATATACAAAGACTGACCTCTATGATGCATTTGCATTTTATACGGTAAGTGGATTTATCGGATTTATGTCTTCAATGTTCGGACTGATAGGTTTGGGATTTAAAGCAGTATCGATTATATTATTAATTTATTATTATGTATAATGTTATACGAATATCTATACAGGCGTGATGTTATGTTGTTATGTTATGTTGAATATCTATACCTAGCAGTCGTTACGGATAGTCAGAGGCCCAAAAGTCTGACAGCTGTTCTAGCCTTAAGATGTCGGTATTACCCAGTAACTGGGATGCGGACGTCTGATGGCAGTCGCCCCGTGTAAAATACTGATGTCCTCTTGTCCAGCCGCATCTGTTTAAACTGGAAATCAACCCTAACAAAATTGGGAAAAGGCTGGAGCTGGCGGGGAGTGGAATTCCTGGCCGGTTTCTTTGTGTCCCGATGGATATAATCTGGTGGTTATTACTGTTAAAGTTACATGGTGATTTTTTTGATATATTGATTGCTAAAAGTGTGTAATAAATAACTGTGTATCAGGGTTAATAACTGAATAACTGTATTAACCCTGAGCTTTTTCATTCAACAAGCGATATGATATTTTCCAAACCGTATGAGCACCAATCCATTCAACTCTGTGCAAAAAAAAAAAGTTACCGCCTCTCCAAACTCCTTCATAAATCCATCCACAAACGTTCCAAAAAAATCAATATTCAAAAAATAAAACTGAGTAAACAAAGGAGGAAACTAATAAGAAATCGATGGCAGTCGACTCGGCACCGAACTGTGGACCGCTGAAGTTTAGTTAATCCCCGCGAGATGAAAAAGTACAAAGGATCGGAATAAAAGCCGGTGGCGGCTAGAATCGATCCCCGGATGGAGCTCGAATACCAACTGTGACATTTGTGGTCCAAGTGATCTGTTGAAGCGATCAATTATGTCATGGAACTACAGAAAGCCGTAGAGCTGTCGTCGTTTTATTACAAGGAGTGACAAGTGCAGTCCATGGCAAAAGCGTTTGAGTGAAAGTTACTATGGTTCCAAATCTTGCATGTATATTAAGCTCGCTTGAAGAAATGAAAATCATGAATAACCAAGCGAATGTCTGATTCTACGTCAGCAAGGTCATTATAGACATAATCTCCGTTCATAGGCAAGCTATGGAATCAACTTCCACCAGCGGTTATCCCGAACAAATTTGATGCGGGAGCTTTCAAGAAAAGAGCATAATATGCACAGAAATAGTTAGAATGGTTGTAATCACAATTTTACTTGCGATTCATGCGTGGGAACTTTCTGAACAAACTACGCCTTACATTTTGAGGTCATAATAAAAAAAAAATGTTTAATCAAATGTACTTTACAGCTTTTTTTTCTGCAGTTAGAAACAGCACAATAAGGCATTTTTGCGGGTTTTTGTTACAGTTTTTATAGAAACAAGTTATAAGGCGTGCTGAGAAAGGCTTTGAAATATCCTGCACTATGGTGTATGGTGCTGCCACGCGCGCCCTGCCCACATGGCCATTCTATCTATTTCTGTGATAATATGTCTATTTAAAAGGTAAGCAACACATTAACTCCCCTGGTCTTGCAGTAGTCCATGGGCGGCGGAGATTGCTTACCATCAGGTGACTCGGTTGTTCGTTTGCTCCCGTCTATTATAATAAAGCCCACACCCAGCAGTGGACTGTGGTAGATTGAAAAGAACCAAGTGATATATATTAACAAAATCATATATTCCAAATTGTCGACCTTTTACTACGTGTAGGTACTCTTAATCGTAATAATAAAACTTTCAGAAGCTATCGACACAGCACAAGTAAGAGGAGCTATCGAGGACGTATTAATTAATTAAAAAGCATTGGGTCAAAACGTGTCTGGAATAAACAATAGAGGCAGAAGTAATAGTCGAACTTTATTTAATTATTGTACCGACACTTGAATAAACAATTAGACTCGGAGACTAACCTTACATCTCTATTTAATCTATTGTTTTAGAAAGGGATAAAGCGTTGGTCGTAAAAACGAGCACTACGATCGTTCGGTAGATATAAACTTATATTTTTTTTGTATAAAACTAAGCAGTTATTTATCAATAACGTTTGTGTTAGTAACCTTTTACGTGTATTTATCTTATTTTAAATGATAAATAAAATCCACTTCGTTTATTAAATAGGTAAACGATAGCGTTTAAAGACTTTATAATGATTTATTGTTTTTGAAGCGCGAATTGCAGCACGCTATAAAATTTTCACACAATTCATCAGCCTTATATATCTTCAGCAGTGATAGCCTAGCGGTTGAACGCTTGCCTTACATGCAGGAGGGTGTGAGTTCGATCCCGGCCCGCACCTTTGACTTTTCGAATTCATGTGCGGATTTATATTCGATTATCACTTGCTTTAACGGTGAAGGAAAACATCGTGAGGAAACCTGCACACCAGAGAGTGCTCCATACAGTTCTCAATGGTGTGTGCAGTCTGCCAACCCGCACTAGGCCAGCGTGGTGGACTAAGGCCTGACCCTTCTCATACTGAGAAGAGGCCCTTGCCCAGCAGTGGGACAGTAATGGGCTGGTTATGTTTATCAGCCTTATGAAACCTACTGCCACGTATTATAGGTCTACTCCTTTAACTCCATGCTTTTTTAAATTGTGCTTTATTTATTTCACTAAACGCCCGACAGACTGCCGGCAATCTAAACAATAGATTTTCTATCGTATCTTCTTTACTCTATTTGGTAGGGCAAATTTTATTTACACAGTGTTTTAATTAAAAATTTAAGACTACGGTATTTAGGTATAGTAATATATTTAAGTTTAATTTAAAATTTGATTACTTCAACAACAGTTTATAATTCTACTCACTATTCTACCAAATGGTTCTACTTCTTCAGATCGATAGTGCCATTATATTTTTTGAGCCGCTAATTTATTCCTACTTTCATCAATAAACGCTAAATCTCATACATCAGACCACGGTCCAAGTGTAGCCTGACTTGGAACTGTGAAATTAGCGCCGCGAACACTCCAGAGACCAAAGCAGAAGGATCGAACAAATTATACAATTAATTTTAACATTTATCAACTTACACCTCGACTTGGAGACTCTATTTTGATCGATTGTTGTTATATTGCAGGCAGAAGGCAGATTATAGATATGTAGATAGGCGAGAAAAGAAAACTGGACTAAAATGAAGCTGTCATGGCCATAGTTCAGATAAGGGATATGGGACTGATACACATCGTCTCAACATTGATAGAAATACTTCTAGCTAGAACAATCTTAAGTTAACTTTATTTTAGAAGACAATTCAGAATACTAGAAACTGGGGGTAGCCCCCAGTTTCCGAAAGGCTGGTCAACGCAAAAATTTACTAATCAGCTGTCAAATCTCAGGTCAAGCGTTGTAATTGGTCGTTAACATTTTTGCCGGCCAATCACAGGAGCTGACATGAGATTTGACAACAGATCAAATTATAAGCCTTCCAGGAACTGGGGCTTAGAATAGAATGTCATCATCATCATCATCATTTCAGCCGAAAGACGTCCACTGCTGGACATAGGCCTCCCCCAAACATCGCCACAACGACCGGTCCTGTGCCTTCCGCATCCAGCGGATTCCCGCGACCTTCACCAGGTCGTCGGTCCACCTTGTGGGGGGCCTACCCACGCTGCGCCTTCCAGTACGCGGTCGCCACTCCAGAACTTTACTGCCCCATCGGCCATCCGTTCTGCGAGCAATGTGCCCCGCCCACTGCCACTTAAGTTTGGCAATTCTTCGGGCTATGTCGGTTACTTTCGTTCTCCTGCGAATCTCCTCATTTCTGATTCGATCACGCAGGGACACTCCGAGCATAGCCCTCTCCATTGCCCTTTGAGTGACTTTGAGCCTTCTTATCAGGCCCATTGTGAGCGACCACGTTTCAGTACCGTAAGTAATTACTGGCAACACACACTGGTCAAAGACTTTCGTCTTGAGACACTGCGAATAGAATGTAATATTATTTATTTTGCATCAAACATTGTACAATAAGATGTTAGAAAACATTTTTATGAACTAACATGACATGTTCCAACAGGTAGGCATACATTTTTTTTCATAATGCGTGTAACATTTGACAATACTTTTAATTTACAATGGAATTAAATTTTTTTTTTTTTAAATTACATATTATTATCATTCACACGCTTAAATTATTAACATTCAACAACATGGAAAGCAAAACAATAAGAAATTACAAATACTTTAAGCTCTTCTCATTCTGAGAAGTCCATGCCAGTGGGTCAGTAATAACATAAATTATGTTATACTATAGATGAAAGTCTACGACGTCGGTTATCGCACGATTAAGCTGAAATGGAGTTGGGCAGGACATCTGGCTCGGAGGCGTGGGAATGGCCGATGGAGACCGACCGAGATGGGCTTTGACCGAGTGGTGGCTAAGGTCAAGTCGGAGAAACTCAGGCCGTCAGAAAGCGCGTCAGATTAATGATATCGCGAAACACCTAGATGAGGGACGCACAAGATCGAAGAGGCTGGCAAAAAAGGAAAGGAAGGAAGGCCTGTACCCAGCAGTGAGCAGTGAGTGATACCAGGCTAGGATGATGATGATGTTATACTACATATAGTAAACATAATATCACGCCTGTATTCCTCCGAAGGGGTAGGCAGAGGTGTACCGCACACCCACATTACTTTCTATAATTCCAAAAAATCCAAAAGACCCACTTGTGAATACATTCTTGGTCACTTTTTCAGATTGCATAACAATATTTTCAAACAGTGAAGTGAGAATTTGAAGACACATGTTTATGTGTCTACATAAGTTTCTCAGAGTAGCAATGCGACGGCATTTTCCACGTTTTGCATGAATTATACATGCAACGTAGATACATCCATTGTTCGCGAGATGATCGACATTTGATTACCTATAACCTGCTTAACCACCGAAACAATAGAGTTAAAAGATCCCTAGTAATAGCTGATGATATAGGAACTCCTAAAGCTAATCTTGAAGATACCTAAGCTTCGAGGCCTGAATATAGACCGAGCCTTAAATAGGCCACCCCATTTCTTAACTTAGGTATCGTAAAAGACTACAAAGGATTTAATCAAGGTAGAAATACCTATAGACAAGAGCATCTATGTGTATGAGATCACCAGTTTTGCTACCAAGCATTAGACTACATTCCCAAGGTTTTACATTGTCGATCTACGAAAGAGCTCATGTGGCGACGAAGTTTCTTCAATGTTTTTTCTGGCTCCATGCTTACATAATATAGTTGTTAAAATTGATCATCCAGTTGCCCAATTATTCTCTAAGTTTGTTCCTTTATTCGACGGAATTAAAGGACAACAATAACTTTTTACG
This sequence comes from Asteroscopus sphinx, assembly GCA_949699075.1. Taxonomy (NCBI): domain Eukaryota; kingdom Metazoa; phylum Arthropoda; class Insecta; order Lepidoptera; family Noctuidae; genus Asteroscopus; species Asteroscopus sphinx. The sequence continues at coordinate 4,789,922 of OX453006.1, forward strand.
TTTTGTTGGAAAGCTTTTGCGTGGCAGTGGCCAACCTCAATAGCCATGATCAGTTTACACAATTGCATTGTACATTGCATTGCTCATTACGTTGCCGATTGCAATGTAATTGGGAAAAACGTAACAAGTAACACGATCAACTTCATAGAAGTAATAGAATAAAATCTAAAAAAAAAACAAAAAAAAAAACTAAATCTGTTTATAAATCTTATCTTAATACTAATAATACAAGAACTGAAATAAAGTAACATAGAAAACTATTCCCCACTACATAACTGAAATATTTTATAACTGAAGTATAATTTTACATAAAATACACTTCACATTAAAGTCGCCTCAGGCTCTTTCCCGCGAGAAACCAAAAAAGTTACGTATTTTATTTCCTAAGTGCTACAAGCCACGGTATTATGGAAGCAAAAAATAAGAAGCTCTGTCGATGCCTACACTAAAATGATTTTCTGGTTATCTGCCTTATTAAAGAGATTAGATTAGGGAATAGAATATTTTTGGAACTTTTCGTTGAGATATTTCAGCTTTTTGAACAGAAATATTGTTTGTCATACACAGACTACCAAACTGTGAATAAAAAAATCATAGATTAGATAAAACATCTTTATCTATTTATTTCTGACGACCTAGTGAAGGTCCCGAGAATCCGCTGGATGCGAGAAGCGCAGGACCGGTCGTTAGGCGACGCTTGGGGGAGGCCTATATCCAACAGTGGACGTCATTCTGCTGATGATGATATTTATTTGCAAAAATTAAATATAAATCATCATCATCCTCCGAGCCTTTTCCCTTTTCCTTTTTTATATTGGGGTCGGCTTCCAGTCTAGCCAGATGCGGCTGAACATCAGTATTTTACACGGAGCGACTGCCATCAGACCCCCGCAACCCAATTACTGGGCAATACTGACATTCGGAGGTTAGACTAGTTGTCAGACTTTCAGGCTTCTGACTACCCGTAACGACTGCCATAGATATTCGTATGATAACCGGGACCGACAGCTTAACGTGCTCTCCGAGGCACGGAGGGGTCTCGATGTGTAACGAAACGGTCACCCATCCACAGACTGACCGCGGCAAGTGCAGCTTAACCTTGCAGATCGTACAATCCACGCAGTCGTTGCATCGCTACGAGCCCCTCAAATAAAAAAAAAATTTAATATAAATAAATAAATAAATATTTTTGGGACATTTTTACACAGCACCATCTAGTCCCAAACTAAGCAGAGCTTGTGCTATGGGTACTAGACAATGGATATAATACTTATATACTTTTTTTTTGTAAATACATACTTATAATACATATGCAACACCCAGACCAACACAAACACTTATGTTCATCACACAAATATTTGTGTCCAGTGGGAATCGAACCCACGACCTCGTTATCAGCAGTCCGACACTCGAACCACAGAGGTCGATTAGATAAAACATCTTTATCTATTTATTTCTGACGACCTGGTGAAGGTCCTGAGAATCCGGTGGATGCGAGAAGCGCAGGACCGGTCGTTGTAGCGATGTTTGGGGGAGGACTACATATGTCCAGCAGTGGACGTCTTTCGGCTAAAATGATGATGATATTTACTAGCACAATTGTAGATAATGGATGCCGAAAGCGCAGGACCGGTTGTTGTGGCGATGCTTGGGAGAGGCCTATGTCCAACAGTGGATGTTTTCGGCTAAATTGATGATGATGATGTGTAGATAATAATGCATGGTTGAGGGGCTTATTACAATATGTCATCATCATCATCATCATTTCAGCCGAAAGACGTCCACTGCTGGACATAGGCCTCCCCCAAGCATCGCCACAACGACCGGTCCTGCGCCTTCCGCATCCAGCGGATTCCCGCGACCAGGTCGTCGGTCCACCTTGTGGGGGGCCTACCCACGCTGCGCCTTCCAGTACGCGGTCGCCACTCCAAAACTTTACTGCCCCATCGGTAACCAAAATGTTTGACCATGACTGGTCTCCAAATATGAAAAATTTATAATTCTAATTCAATTAGATGACTTTTGACCAGAGACATAATAAAAAATATAGGCGAAGTGCTGTGAACAATTATAGTGAAACCAACAAAACCGGCTCCTCGGTGTACAAAGTAGCGCCCACGCACACACGTGCACATCAAACCGTGCTCACTGCGCTCACACTGCTCTCAGTACACATGTCGCGGCATCGTCCAGTAAGCATCGCCAAAAGCTAATATCTTTCAGGTGCATGTGTGTGCGTGAGCGCTGGTTTGTACATGGAGGGGCACGGTTTTTTTGGCTTTACTATAATTGTGCGCAGCAGTTCATCTATATTTTTATTGTCTGTGCTTTTGACTTAACCTCATGAAAATTAACAAGGGTAACGTTTTCTCGTTATTGTATCGAAATCTTAACCACGTTCAAATTAAAGTGTGGTAGACCAGCTAGAAACTGACGACGGCGCCATAAATTATACATAAAAGCAATATGGGAGACCTTTCGCTTAACATTGTATGAACATACGTGTAGTCATGACATCGCACCCTCTGAGAAATGAAGGCCTTAGTGGAGCTACTTTAAAAATCGTTTTCAACTGCTATATTGTATTCCGCTTTGAAATACATCTTGGTTAAAATCGTTAGGAACAAAAATGTTTTCAAATAACTGCTGTAAGGCGCTGCAACTGACTAGGCTCTTTGGTTTATGTATTTATTTTTGTTTTTGAGGAGGTAACTTTCAAAATACTACCGGCCACAAGAGGCTTTGTGTGTGGGGTTTTTACCGCACTAAAACCTCCCCGGTGGCTATCTTCAGCACAATAGAGAGACTCCAGGAATGGGTTATGCTACTGGTACCTTGTGCTACGCTTGTAAGGCACGTCCCAGGGGAGGGGAGACTTTGAACACCTTCCCGATGCTAAAGCATACAGCGACACGGCACGGGACCACCGCGTGCCACCGTCATCCCTAGGTCACTCAGTAGACGCCCAAAGCCCCCACTCTGGACGGCCGTGAAGTTAAAAGTGATCATAGACGTAATATACAGTCGGTTTTTTTTTTTGGTATTGGTATTGGTATAACGGGCCATTTTCCGCAACTCCACGCTCGGCGTGTATTTTACGTGTGGGTGGGAATAACTTGTTTACTCGAGCCTCCCAGCTCCTCGAGGAAGGCCAGCAGACGCTTGATGTTGCTGACTGTCTCTCGGAGGGTACCCGGATCTCCGAAGTACTTAGCCCTGTATGAGGCGACCTCCGGGCAGTTGAGAAGCACGTGGGCCGCTGTTTCCTCTGTCTCCATGCAGGCTCTGCACAGAGGACTGTCAGTCACACCTATGACAAAGAGGTGTTTGTTAAATGAACCGTGTCCGGTGTAGGCGGCTGTCACCGTACGTAGATGTTGTTTTGACAGCCGGAGGAGTGGAGCAGAGATACTGTCGGAATACATAGATACATCTCGGACGAATAAAAAAGCGAGCGGAATCTCGCTAAACAAAGACCGAAGCACTTAATTTTTTCCTAAACCCACTATAATTTCGAAAGCATTTTAATACAGATTTATACTGTTATTTTTTGCACACTAAATTTTTTGCGTAATCGCGGCTTTTTGGCATTCTATGGATGTGAATGTGTGCATACCCGTACTTTTAAGCGAGCCGTCTTACTAGGGGTGCTTTACTTATTGTTTAGCGAGATTCCGTCCGCCTTTTTTATTCGTCTGAGAGATACATATATTTACTAAAACAAATTCAAAACAGACATGCAAAATTATGCTACTCTCTAACCGGTACAGCTTTTACGTACGGTAAAATGCCCCAACTTTACCCACGTAAACCTCCTTTGCCCATTATTTTTTAACTTTGTTTCTAAACTATAATAGCTACAAAGACATTAAAATACTTAGCTATGATACTAGTATAATATTATATTATCTGTGGCTGTGATATCCGTACTTGGGGAGATTTTATGATTGTGGTTCTGTCAATAAAGTTATGAAGTAACAATGAGTGTCCAAAATCCGGTTAGTGGCATTAGGAAAAGAAGGGCCATGTGGGCAAAGTTGGAGCATTTCACGGTACACCGATTCGTGTTTTACCAACTTTACGCCTTTTTTTTCCATAGTGTGTTATTACGCCCTGTCGTGAATACGATCAAATAATAGTAAATATCAAATAACAAACGAGTATTATTACTAATGGAGGCAATTTTAAGTACATTAGCCGATCAATCAGTAATCAGTAATCACAGTTCGACTCAAGGTGAAAAGAATTATCGTGTTATTAGTGCGTTGACATATTGATGTATGAGCAAAGTTGACAACTTGTAATGATTGTAGTATTAGTCGAAAGCACGTCGAAAGGGATATTAATAGAGACCGACCGAAAAATAAGCTGTATTTTCGTCCGAAAACCGAAACCGAAAAAGTCCAAAAATATTAAAACGACGACTCCTTCTATATCGATTGTTCAGTAAATGTGTACTATAAAAATTAAATGTATGAAATATCAAAAAGTGAATAATTTAATGATTAAATGGTCGTACATAGGTATGTACGTTAAAATTTGAAACATACGAAAATTTACGTTATATTTGTCTCAAAAACAGATTTATATGCAAAGTAAGAAGAGCAATTTTCTTCCTAAACATTGACGCATCGTCTGCTCAAAGTTGACCCGCTGAACTAAATAGTAGATTTTACGACCACGTAGATCGTTTTCGGTACAGGCAGGTTTTTTTTCGGGCGAAAACGAAAATTGGCGAAAATTATAATTTTGGCCGAAAACCAAAAATTCAAACGACATTCGGTCGGACTTTAGATATTAACCTTAATAGCATACCCAAGACCATATTAGCTTCGTACCTACTACCAATTATTAAAGTTTCGATTTTTTGAAGGACTATGGTAAATATATAAATTGTGGAAAGAAAAATTCGCTCAGGAGCAGGACTCGAACCTGCGGTCCTCAGTAATACACCAGTGCTTTAGCCGGCTACCGTAAACTCTGCTCGTAGTTCCGAATTTAACTTCCACTTTCAATTTCAGTTTCAAACCGTCTTTGGATGACGTCAGCTACATCTAATTGAAAAACAGACCGTGATCTACAATTTTTTTTTAGATTTCGCTCCGCATGCGTTAATGTGTTAAAATAATAATTAATTAGAAAAGGACTATGGTTTTTCTGTAATCTACTTTAGACTTGTGATTTGATAGTACCAGATGATCGATGATGTGATCGTCCGTGTGGTGCCGGACGTAAAGAATTGACCACCCTTATCTCTTCTCATGGGTGTCGTAAAAGGCGACTAAGGGATTCTCCAGAGGATGGGCAGCAGCGTTCTCTGAGTATTTAACCAACCAACTGCGATCGCCAACCCGCCTGCCAAGCGTGGCGATTATGGCATATACATATGCTTGGGGGAGGCCTATGTCCAGCAGTGGATATCTTTCGGCTGAAATGATGATGATGATGAGTACCAGATGAACGACCGAAAACTCGAAAATAAGAATTAAAACGATTTTATGAGGTTCTGAGTGGTGTGTTAAAACGTCGTTACTAATATGGTACATAGTAATTTAACTAAGAAATCGTAGAAATGTAATTTATAGAAAAAAAACCGGCCAAGAGCATGTCGGGCCATGCTCAGTATTATAGGGTTCCTTAAGTAGGTGTACAAACGAATCAAATCGAATATTAATCATGGCTATTTTAGTTTTTGCAATAATCGGCAGCATTCGCGACTCAGAGCGTGTTTTTAGTAGCGCCATCTAGCGTTAAATTCAAGAAGCCAAATTTAAGAAGTCTGATTGATGTCAAAGTTACTTTTTGTGATTTTTTCAAATAGAAAGTAGCTAAAGGAGCATTATTTGCCATTATAATTTTTCTCTAAGGTCAATGACCTTTGAACTAGGACGTTTTAAGTATTTTTCAGTTTTCTGTCTATAACTCAAAAAATTATAATCACATTATACTTGAAATAATTTTAAAAGAGAGTTTTCATAAAGTTCTATCAATGTGGAAGATTATAAGTTTCTACGTTGCATAGTTTAGAAATGGCAGGGGGGGGGACACATTGCAAGCCACTTTGGCGGGCTATATTTCGCAGATGGTACACCTGATAAAAAAGTGATGTATGAAACATTACCTTCATTTTAGTAGACCTATTCAATGATACCCCACACGATGGGGTGCAGCGAAAAAAATTTTTTTTTCCCCTTTTCACATGTATGGGCGCCACCCCTAAAGAACGTAAAAACTATATTTTTATTCTTTTAAAATTGAGATCTATATGCAGACTATTTTTTAACAAAATTTCATTTACTTATGTTTATAACTGTAGAAGTTATTAAGCTGTAAAGGATTAGGACAGACGGACAGACGGACAGACGGACAGACGGACAGACGGACGGACATGACGAAACTATAAGGGTTCCTTGTAGGACTTCGGAACCCTAAAAAATGGTCTGGTTTTTTTTTGTGAAATAACGGTATTTACACGTTCATATGTGTTTGTTCACATTTACGTTTGTTTGTGTTGGTCTGGGTGTGTCTTATGTATTATAAGTATGTATTTACAAAAAAAAAAAGTATATAAGTATTATATCCATTGTCTAGTACCCATAGTACAAGCTCTGCTTAGTTTGGGACTAGATGGTGCTGTGTAAAAAAATCCCAAAAATATTTATTTATTTGGTTTTTACATGACGAATTTTGGTCGTGGAAATGAAAGAATCACGATTTTAATTCTGTGATACTACTTCCTGACCCACGTTTATTAACTCAGAAATATAAATACCATTGATCTCTAATAACTGAAACTCCTGGGAAAAAATCTAAAATTTTAATCTATTAATTCGAATCGTCCTGACTTCAATCTAGAATCTAATCCTTCGAATCCCTAAGCTGCCAGGTTTGACCTAGATCATCTAAGACATTGTTACCTAAATGACTACGCTAAGACGTCCTGGCAATGCGGTCAGAACAACTTCCATGAATAATCTAAGTTGGAGAAACGCTACTGTTGTCTGTTTGTCACATACTGGAATACAAATCCAGAGGTAATCTATTTATTTATTTATAAATAGGAAAACCAACAGCTATACAACCTGTTATTGAAGTAACTGAAAACCTCATAAGGGGTCATTGTACTCATCAGTATAAACAACTTTTACTATTGAACCTACCCAGAAATCGCGAAAAAAAACAGCTGTTCCCTACATTTTTTCGATTTATGTGTACACAAATGTAGGGAACATCGGTTTTTTTCGGTGATTTCATCGTTGGTCCTACAGTAAAAGTTGCTCATACTGATGAGTACAACGACCCTTTAAGAGGTTTTCAGTTATTTAAATAGCACATCATCATCCTCATCATTCTCCTCGCCTTTTCCCAATTATATTGGGGTCGGCTTCCAGTCTAGCCAGATGCGGCTGAACATCAGTATTCTACACGGAGCGACTGCCATCAGACCCCCGCTACCCAGTTACTGGGTAATACTGACATTCGGAGGTTAGACCGGTTGTCCGACTTTCTGGCTTCTGACTACCCGTAACGACTGCCATAGATACTCGTATAACAACCGGACCGACAGCTTAACGTGCTCTCCGAGGCACGGAGGGGTCTCGATGTTTAACGAAACGGTCACCCATCCACAGACTGACCGCGGCAAGTGCAGCTTAACCTTGCAGATTGTACAATCCGCGCAGTCGTTGTTTTCAGTTATTTCAATAACACGTTGTATATAAATTAATACAGAAAAACGTGACATTAATTAAGCTAATTACAGGTTTCCACGGCTAGTGATTTAATTTTATTATTATTATTGAAGAGTATTTCCAAATGAGTTTCCTTACGAATTAATATTGATTCTGATAACGTAACTCACAGGAACAACAGGGTTTTTATTACATATTGTATAGTATAGTGCACAAGTGTGTGCTCAAACATAGGTGCACTCTCTATTACCTCACTCTCATAATCCTATGGGTCGGCAATCCGACACGACCGGAGAGAGATCGGCAGGTCCTAGGGTATGTAACACCGCCAACTTCTTGACTCCGGACTGCTACTAAGAAATTTCAATAATACTTTTTACCTGACCCGGTAATCGAAATCAGGACCTGACGATCTGCAGAGCGATGTGTGGGAGTCACTGAAGAAAATGCGTAGGTAATTAATCAGCTGAACAACACCCATACATAAAGATCCCCCTCTTTCAGTACACCTTCGTTTAACAGAGACGTCGGGAAGTATTTAGCACAAATTACACAGACTTGGGGGGTTGACTCAATAATTTGGAGTAGCACATCTATCAATTAGAGGGTCCTCTCGTTGAGCAATTAAAATGAGTTGTCGAGTTAGTTGCGGGGAGCTAAGATGCTGCTCAGCTAGTTGCGGATATCGTTGTTGAAGAGTATTTGTAGGGTGATCATCGCGTAAGAATACACTCGAATAAATAAATAAATAAATATTTTTGGGATAATTTAGCACCATGTAGTACTCACAAACTAAGAAGAGTTGTACAATAGGTACCTACTAGACAATGGATATGATACTTATGTACTTTTTTTTGTAAATACATACTTATAATACATAATTTGTCATATAAAATTTGTCATATATGTAAATTGTAATATCATCTTTATATCGTGTATCGTTTCTATGTTAATTAATGTAATTGGTTTTTTGTACCGTGTTAATTAACTATAAATAAATAAATAATAAGAAACACCCAGGCCAACTCAAACACTTATGTTCATCACATAAATATTTGTCTCCTGTAGGAATCGAACCCACGACCTAGTTATCAGCAGTCCGACACTCGAACCACTAGACCACAGACGTCAATACATTTGAGTAGTGCCATGTGAACCTGAAGACTAATTCTCGTAATTAAAACGTTCAAAATATTGTTCCAAACTAATCTCAATGCCTAAAATATCAATCTGCTGACAGTAGATTCTCCAGATTGCCGTTTATTGGTGACACCTAGGTCATTAATGTCACCAATAAACGGAATCAGAAACATTGACTGTCAGGAAATTTAGATTTAAAGCATTGTGATTAGTTTGGAACTATATTTTGAACGATTTTAATTACGAGAATTAGCCTTCTGATATACACTTTATTAAGTTAGTGTAACTAAGAATCATCATCATCATCATTTAAGCCGAAAGACGTCCACTGCTGGATATAGGCCTCCCCCAAGCATCGCCACAACGACCGGTCCTGCGCTTTCCGCATCCACCGCGACCTTCACCAGGCGCAGCGTGGGTAGTCCCCACAGAAATAGATAGAGTAGTTTTTCTGTGGTAGGCCCCCCACAAGGTGGACCGACGACCTGGTGAAGGTAACTAAGAATGTAAACAACTATTCAAGTATTTTATCAGTTTTTAGTCATGTGGTTGTCTAAATTCGTTTAGCAGCTATAAATATACGCTCTAAAGACTACATACCACACACACCTAATCTCATATTCTCGTTACAATTTTCTTTTAAACAAAGAACGAAAAGTCACTGCGACAAATGGTAATACGTAATTAATTATAATTATGTTCCAACATTAATACTTCAATTAAATAACTATCTTCGACTTCGATCAAACTTACTAAAATGTGTAGAAATGGCCTTTCATTAATAATAACTATTTAAGTTTCCTTTAATGAATGTGTAGACGGGGACAGCTGCTGATGTCTTTATTTAGTTACTTAGTTATTACTTAATAAGTCAAAGAAGTAATTTTATAGTATTCCGTTTTATTTTTTTAACCCATGAGCAGAATAAGTAATTGTGCCTAAAACGTGGGTGACGGACATATGTATTTAGTTACGTACAGGAGCATCTAGACGCTTCATCATCCTCCTGCCCTTATCCCAATTTATTTGGGGTCGGCGCAGCATGTTTTTTTCTTCCATACATCTCTATCAGCCGTCATCTCTGTGTTTACTTTCTTTCTATTCATATCATCTTTCACACAATCCATCCATATTTTCTTCGGTCTCCCTCTTTTCTTATAGCCATCAACATTCATACTTAAAACTTTCCTCGTAACATGCTCCCCATTCCTCCTCATCACATGTCCATACCATGATAGTCTGTTGCTACTTAACTTCTCTGTCACTAGCGCTACTTTCAGACTCCCTCTTACATATTCATTCCTTATCCTATCCATTCTCGTTACACCACACATTCCTCTTAACATTCTCATCTCAGCTGCATGCACTTGCCTTTCATTAATTCCTTTCGTAGCCCAACATTCCGATCCATACAGGACAGCAGGTCTTATCATGGTCTTATAGATTTTCCCCTTCAGTTTAAGAGGAATTCGGGAGTCACATGTAGTTCCCGTGACCTGCCGCCATTTCAACCATCCTGTGTTAATTCGGTGCTTGACTGTCCGGTCAATTTCGCCATCGCTTTGCACAAGTGAACCGAGGTACCGAAAGTCGGAGCAGACTGGCAAGGGCACGCCATCTAGCGCAATAGCAACAAAACCGGAAAGACCGCCGAAATCGCAGAACATGTATTCCGTTTTAATTCTGCTAATTTTCAAGCCAACGTTCTCCAGATTTTGTTGCCATTTTGCCAATCTACTCTGGACCTCAAGTCCATTTTCACCAACAAGGACAATGTCGTCAGCAAACAGCATGCACCAGGGTGCCTCTTCCTGGATTTCTGATGTCAAAGCATCCATTATCAGCAAGAAGAGGTAAGGACTTAGAGCCGACCCTTGGTGCAAGCCTACAGCCACACTGAACTCGTCGGTGTTGCCAGCGGCCGACCGAACGTGGGTACTAGATTGGCTGTACATAGCACGAATTAACTCCACATACTTTGCAGGCACACCTTTCTCTTTCAGCGCCCACCACAAGACCTCGCGGGGTACTCTGTCGTACGCCTTCTCTAGGTCAACGAACACCATGTGCAAGTTCTTATGCGCACGTCTATACTTTTCGCATATTTGGCGGAGTGCAAATATGGCATCCGTTGTCCCACGACCTGGCATAAATCCCATCTGGTTTTGGGTGATCTCACTCTCCTCTCGCAATCTTTTCTCTATCACCTTCTCCCATACTTTCATACTGTGTGACATGAACTTTATTCCTCGATAGTTGTTGCAGTCTTGTACATCACCCTTATTTTTGAAGATGGGCACTAGCGTACTATTACACCATTCTTGTGGGATCGTTTCTTCATGCAACAACTTATTGAAGAATAAAGTCAGCCAGTAACATCCATCTTCTCCTAATAATTTCCATACTTCTACTGGTATACCATCTGGTCCCACTGCTTTCCCATTTTTCATACTTCGAATCGCCCTTCTGACTTCATCCATACTAATTTCATTCACCAAACCCCTATTTACATGCACCTCTTTAAGTAGGCCAGACCATACATTCTCTTCATTCATCAACCTTTCAAAGTATACCTTCCAACGCTCTTTTATTTCATCATCTTTTGCTAAGACCATACCTGCATCATCTTTTATACATTTTATATGAATTATATCTCTTGCTCTCTAGCATCTAGACGCTTACTTACCTATTTTAAATATGAACTTTTATTTTCTCTTCATAGTTCTATTTGCAGCTTTACTACATTTTGATTTGATTTGGTTACTTCTTGGTTGTTTTTCACGATATTTTCAGCATTCGTAATTTTTATTTTATTTTTTTATTCCGATTTTTGGGTCGCCAACTTGAAGCATGTTAAGTGCTATGAAAGAAAAAGTAAGGGTAGTTCTGTTTTTTAATTGATTATTGTAAAATATTGTACTTACATTTATGTAAATAAAACAATAACTTTTTGAAATAATTGTAAAAAATATATGAAAAAAAAGTGCTATCTCGGAAAAAATCGCTCAATTATTTTCAACTTAGAATTAACATAATATAACAAGGTAAAACTATAATAAATTCCATATACATTTTTAGCTTGTATGAGACAAGCTAAAAATTTATATGGAATTTAATTTTTTAATTTAATTTTTTTTATAAAAATTCTAACAATAGTTTATAGAGCTACGATGCTTGGTTTCAGAGATATCATGGTTTTAGTGAAACGCGGCGGCTCCAGCGTGGAGCAGCGTGGCACACGCGACGAATATAGGCGTAGCGCGCGCGGCAATCGAGAGGAGTTACCTGGGCCCTAATTCACGTAATTTCATGACGCGCTGATAAAGTTGCAGTGACGCTACAGTTCGTTTCTGACAGCGATCACCGTAGATAAGAGAATAAATAAATAAATAAATATTTTTGGGACATTTTACACAGCACCATCTAGTCCCAAACTAAGAAGAGCTTGTAATATGAGTACTAGACAATGGATATAATACTTATATACTTTTTTTTTGTAAATACATACTTACAATACATAAGAAACACCCAAACCAACACAAACACTTATGCTCATCACACAAATAATTGTGTTCTGCGGGAATCGAACCCACGACCTCGTGATCAGCAGTCCGATACTCGAAACACCAGACCACAGACGTCGTCATACGAATACTAATACTACGTATTAATAATACGTCGTAATACGAAAAGCATTGTTTTGATCTAAACTTAACTGCGACTGCACCGCAACTGCATCTTTAGTTACGTGAATTGGCCTACATGATCTTTGACTACGTAAAATCAATCATCAATACACTATTTAAGTAAAATTCATATTTCACCATTGGCCTCTTCCAGTGTTACACCCAACATCCGCTTCTCTACCTTCCAAATTTTTTCTGCCTTTAATGAATTTAATAAAGGCAGAATTTTTTTTAATATTTAGTATTCTTTACCTTAGCCTAGGAGCTGTTAATATATCGTATTCCTGAATTCTAAGGAGTTCCAAAGGGGTCATCGAAATTTTTTCATTTGCTTAGAAATCAAGCACCAATAGTAAAATAAATTTACTTGCATCATTTTAGCTGCCCGGACTCCCAGAGTAATACGACGGCATTTATTCTCGAGCAGTTTGGCAGACAATGAAAACGTATGCTGACGCTACCTGCGAATAAAACGACGAGTAACGTTACATGTCACTACTTTGTATCATGTTACACGTCTGTATTAAACTAATTCGTAAGAGAGTACAAGGTTTGACAAGAGTTTCTCTCCAGACGGCTTATGAAATGCGCGTCGAAAGTTTGTCACCTGATCTTGCTTTTAAAATAGTGACGGTAGATAATGTACTACACTGTACGGTAAAATGTACTACAGTTCTAATATGACGGAGACAATGCTTTGACGCTAATCTTTTATTAAATTGAAAACTTAGAAAGCATTACTAAAAGAAGTAAATTGCAAACTTGTCTTTTATAATCTTTGGGAAGGATTAAACTAAATGGCCTATAGGAAGTGTTATTGTATTTCTGTAACTTCTATAACTTTGTTCTTAGTTTATACTAACTCTCGTAAGGGGTCATCATTATGAACAACTTTTACTATTGGACCAATAATAATATTGCGAAAAAAAATCAGGTGACCTGAAATCGCAAAAAAAACAGCTAATCCCTATATTTTTGCTCACACAAATTTTTGGCGATTCCAGGGTTGGTCCCATCATCATCATCCGCCCATTACTGTCCCACTGCACGGGCCTGTTCTCAGAATGATGATGAGTGATCCCAGTAAAAGTTTCTCAAAAAAAATAACAAAAAAATCGAATGTTTTTTATTTCAAATAAACCTAATTACAGGCACTTTTGAAACGTCAGACACTAGTTGCACGGTTCCAAATCTCATAATGGAAAAACTTTAAAATTTTAAGGCGACCTATACTTTTAATTTTATCGATAAAAACGTCCCACTTGTCGACGACAAGTTTTGTTGTTTGACGACCTCTGTGGTCTAGTGGTTCGAGTGTCGGACTGCTGATCACGAGGTCGTGGGTTCGATTCCCACATAACATAAATATTTGTGTGATGAACATAAGTATTTGTGTTGGTCTGGGTGTTTCTTATGTATTATAAGTATGTATTTACAAAAGAAAAGTATATAAGTATTATATCCATTGTCTAGTACCCATATTACAAGCTCTGCTTAGTTTGGGACTAGATGGTGCTGTGTTAAATGTCCCAAAATATTTAGTTTATTTATTTATTTATTTACTTGTGGGATTTTATCTGAATTTTTTTAGGTAAAGATGTGTCTTTTATGAATTTTTATAACAAAGGGCGTGTGCGAGGCCTTTTTTAAACGACAATAACTCTTAAGATAATTGATTTAGAGCTATAATTATTTTAATAATAATGCAGAACAACTCAAAAACTTATAAAACAACGCAAAAAAACAAATTTTTACTTTAAATAGTAAAATTATGTTTGAAAAATCACTTTCATGATTTATGACAAAAGTAATTTAAGTTTTGTTTGACAGTTGAATATTTTTTACCTAGTGTATGCTATAACGTTTCAATTGACATTAAATTTATACCTCTGTGTGACTTAGGTCTTAAGTTATGATTGTTTGATTATGCAGATATCTTAGTAGATAAGTCAAATATGCACTAAAATTGCTCTATCTTTGGTGGTGGTCGAGATTAGACACCATAAGTGGGATGTTTTTCCGATAAAATTGAGTGTATTTACCACCCTTAAAGTTTTATTACTACAATACAGGGACACATTGTATCATCATCATCATTTCAGCCGAAAGACGTCCACTGCTGGACATAGGCCTCCCCCAATGGGGGGGATATGCCATAATCGCCACGCTTGGCAGGCGGGTTGGCGATCGCAGTTGGTTGGTAAAATACTCAGAGAACGCTGCTGCCCATGCTCTGGTGAATCCCTTAGTCGCCTTTTACGACACCCATGAGAAGATATAGGGTGGTGCAATTCTTTTCGTCCGGCACTACACGGAACATGCATATTGTATAGTATAGTAGTATATTCTTAAACAATTTTATTTAATTTTTAATTTATTTTTGACTTCGGACCAAACTGTCATAGAATCAAGACGCAATTATATGCTTGAGCCTTGTAAAGCTCAGACAAAAAAAAAGTAATTGAGACAACCCATTCTGCCACATCAAGGTCACATCCGATCATACAAATTAAATAGGTATATACCCACTTTAGTGATATGAAAAATTGAACGAAAAATTTAAAGAAGCATAAAATCCCGGGCCCGAGAATGAGCAGAAAACCCGGGATTGTCGCGGGAAATATATTTTTATTAAATAACTTCCCACCCGCAGATGGGCGAGGCTCCGCCTGTGGTAACTTTTTAAATCGATTCAACATTGGTACAGTTAACGTACAGCCTTGTTTGACGAACTTTATTATCATACCTTTTTTATTAATTGTTTGTGTTTAATTATTTTGAGCAGTTTTGTATGTTGTGCTACTTGTCCAAAGGGATGTGTGTGTAATAATATGAATACTGTTTTATAACATAATATACAACCTTATTCTTAGTTTAAACTAAAACTCTTATGGGATCATTGTACTCATAATTATGAACAACTTTTACTATGGGTGCAACTACAGAAATAGATAGAATGGAAAAGTGGGCAGGGCGCGCGTGCCAACACTCTGCTCCATAGTGCAGTGCATTTCAAAGCCTTTCTCAGTACGCCCTATGACTTGTTTCTGTAAATAATGTAACAAAACCCGCAGAAATGCCTTATTGTGCTGTTTCTAACTGCAGAAACAAAAGTTGTAAAGTACATTTGATTAAAGTTATTTTTTTTAAATTAATGACGTCAATATGTAAGGCGTAGTTTGTTCGAAAGTTGCCACGCATGAATCACATGTAAAATTGCGATTACAACCATTCTATCTCTATCTATTTCTGTGGCTGAAACACTGAAACCACGAAAAAAATAACTGCTGTTTCATACATTATTTTGCGATGATTTTCGTGATTTCAGGGTTGCTCCCATAATAAACTTTTACTATGAGACCAACCCTGAAATCGCGAAAAAATATCAGCTGATCCCTACATTTGTGTTCACATAAATCGAAAAAATGTAGGGATCAGCTGATATTTTTTTGGCAATTTTAGGGTTAGTTACATATCAACTCAGCCTATCGCAGTCCACTGCTGGACATAGGCCTCTCCCAAGTTGCGCCACAACGCTCATAGTAAAAGTTAGCTCATAGAGACTACCCTTAATTTTTTTCTGGTGATTTAGAAATAGTGTTGTATAATTATATCAAACATCACTACTCCAAAATATACAAAGTGGATATGACAATACGACATTAAATAAAACCATGTACAGAGTATCACGTCTTTTGACTGTACACAAAAAATCCTATCCAAAAAATTTAACAAATAGTGTACAGTATATTCTATTCATATTGTGTTAAAATGTTGTGCCCATTAAAAAAGACTTGGCTTAAAGGTCTTAGCAACCAGGCCAAAAAACTTTAAAAAAAAAAACAAATTCAGTTAATATTTTAGCTACAGGAAATTATTCTGTTTTATTAATTTTGAATTTAGAACAATTTTTTCTGGCATAAATAGTTAGGTCAACGACCTGTGCGAGTTCATGTGATTTTAACCGCATGATAACAAATAGTATTACTTATTATTTCGATATTTTAATATTTATTCTGTTCTTGAATTTATTTCATTTTTATTTTCGAGAAACAAGTGCTTCATGCGTTTAAAATGCTTCTATAGACTAGTAATAACCATGTTTTCATTTATTGTCGTATTGTTATCTCCCCGTTGTATAGGTAAACTCCATGTTAACCTTAACCGAAGCATGTTGGAATCGGCTTTCAGTATAACCTGATGTGGCTAAATTCTAGTCAAACCTCAATAATCAGTGATGTATACGCCTACCTGTAATATTATTACTAACGCCATTTTTTCTGAATTTTCACAAAACATGCAGGATTTTTTGCAGGCCTTCTCGGACTGAGAAGAGGCCCGTGCCCAGCAGTGGGACAGTAATGGGCTGGTTATGTATGCAGGATTTCTTTGTTATTAGAAACCTCATCAACAATAATACAGAATGGTATTTTTTTTTCAAAATACATTGGGTTCGTTTCTCGGCTAAATAAACAGCTTCATTTTCCAAAAATGCAATTTGTTATTCCGAAATCGAGATCACAGTCTTTTATACGACTTTTGTCTATACCTAATAGTTTTTGATTAAGCCTTCCACTATAATAAACTCAATCAGCATTTTACATTCATATTAATTTAATTTTTAAAGCCAATGCAACGCGACCTACCCGCGCCGCTCATTCACAACTCCACTGCTCCTTGTGTAAAACTACCTATTTCTTTAAGTAGTAACTCTCAGTTATATAATGTACTCTGTGGTAGTAAGTAATAGGTAATCTGTGCTTCTGTTTTGTTTTGTTTTGTTTTTGTAGGCCAAAAAGTATTAGATATTTAGATAAGTATCAATGTTATAATTTTTCAAGCAAAATCAATGCAATGCATACTTTTTTTACGTTTACTTTTATTTTTATGTTTATGTTTTCTCTGTAAGTGAATTTGTAATTCTTTTGGAATTTATAATTCATTTGAGAAAATAAAGATATTTAACCGTAAAGCCAATTTATGCGTTAATAATTCTGTAAATCATCACAAATAAATAATTAATTATAATCAAAAAGTCATAAAAAATAAAAAAATTGCAAAAATAAAATAAATGTCTATACACCAAGTCCACACAATAATAATCAAATTCAAACGTCAAAAAATAATAGCATGGATAAAGTCAAAAAATAATTACTTCACAAATTCAATCATAAATACATATTTAAATAAATAAATAAATATATATATATTTATAAATACATATTTCCTCATATAATTAGTAGTTTTTTACAATAAAATGGCATGTAGTTGTTTAACTTGCACAGTAATAAAATTTAACCGTTGAGAGCGGTCTGGAGCTCGTAACGTATGAATATATCAGATAATTAAATTACTGGATTCCATTACTATATTTTCCACTTAATATTGTTGATATTCCGAAGCTTTTCTCTCATATGCATTTGATTAAAAATAAAAGCATTACATTTAATTGAAAAAGATATACATACAACACAAATGTGAAAAGAACATGGGAAAAAACTATTTATCAGGACAAATCCAAACTAGATTTGTGGCCAGAAAGATTCTAATACGTAATACAAAAAGTATTGTATATTAGAATATTCAATCCCAAACCCAAAATCAAATCCGAGACATCCGCTTTTAAATATAAATAAAAATATAAGTAGTAAAATAATTAGGTACCTGTATTTCCCGAAAGAGTATAGTATAGTATTTTCGTATTGTATTGTATTCAGTCAATAGGTATAAAGATGGCCAATTTGTCAGGTAAAATTCCAAGCTCGATTTGTGTACAGCAAGATTCTAATAACACTTTTTTTAACCGCAAAATCAAATCCGAGACCTCGAGTTTTTCAGATCCGCTTTTTAATAAAAGTAAAAATCATTACTTCTTATAAAGCTCGGTGTACACTATATTAGCATCTTGTAATCCCGCAGCCGTAGGTTTCGACCGAGGGGATCGGGTTATTGTGATGCTAAAAGAGGTCAAGTTCAAGGCGTTGTTCCACTTTCCAGCCTTATTATTGTGCTACAAGCCGGGTAATGTAGTATAATAGGTATAATTTATAAGAGAAAGATAGAGTGTATTTGAGTGATTTTCAAATGAAAATTGATCTATTACAATAAAACAAGTTTAACCGGATTACAGCGCGTATGTTATTTAAATTAGTTTTCCTGACGTTTCGAAAGCTTAGCAGCGTTCGTAGTCGCAGGAAGACTAGGATGATAAGCGTCTTTACAGATATTTCTAACAAAAATCTACCGTAAAAAAATTATTAATTAAAATCGTCTCGATGCACGCAGTAATCACTCACAATATCATTATCTTTTACAGTGTAGCGTGCTGTTTGGGACTTGATTGTTTTTAGAACTGGGTTCCAAATAGGTGGTAGCTGCTAACCATCTTCTCTATTAAAATTAGGATGTTTTTTTATTTCAATAGCAACACGGAGCATTCTAGGTACATATCTGTTTTCCTTCGCTAGGACTTGTGCTTTATCAAATCGTAGAAAATGGTTGGGTTTGTCTAGGGCATTTTCTAACTTTGTTTATTTTTTGTTTTTAACTTTGTTTTATTATAATGTGTAGTGATCGCGAAAACCTGAAAAATTATTATGTGAACTATTAGAATTTATTCATTTTATTCATTCACAAAAATGTTTGTACAAAAATATGTATTTTGACTTGTGAAGTAGTTAAGGAACCCTAATACAGCAAGATTTCCATCTCATAAACGCTCTTTATCGGTCATCAAAAAAACGTTGCACCATTTTAGAAGCAAAATAAACCTGACAAGCTGTTTATAAAGCAATATATTTCACATGCCCAATTTACTTTTCCACAAAAAACAAAACTGAACCCTACGACGTCGTAATAAGGTTAAAAATGTGCGTAAGTAAGAGAAGAGAATATAAGTGCCATTGGCTCATTAGCTAACGACATTTCTTGCGTTTGATCGAAAAGAAAGATAGACCACCGCGTAAAAGGACTCTTTACAACTTCCGATCCGATTCTACGATACGATCAGAAAATTGCGTCGAAACGGCCGACGTACTATAATTGACTGAGTTCATTAGCGGGTCAAATAAGGGCACTTTAAATCTGCAATGCGTTAAATGAAGCAGAATATTATATGGCAGATCTGATGCCTAATGAACCGAAAAGTTAATCGATGGAAAACCGTGACACAGGTTTTCCTGTGTTCGTAGAATGGGTATGTATGTTATCCCTTATCACACACACGTCCACAGCATCCCATTTTTTATGTTACTCAGTGGGATAAGCTAACTCACGTTGAATTGGTGCTAAATCGCTGGTGGGAAAGGATTAAGCATTATTATTATTAATGGTTTCCGTGTGGTGCCGGACGTAAATAATAGCACCACCCTTCTCATGATATCTATCTTCTCATGGGTGTCGTAAATGGCGACTAAGGGATTCACCAGAGGATGGGCAGCAGCATTCTCTGAGTATTTAACCAACCAACAGTAACTGCGATTGCCAACCCGCCTGCCAAGCGTGGCGATTATGGCATATCCCCCAAAACTGCTTGGAGAGGTCTATGTCCACCAGTGGACGTCTTTCGGCTGAAATGATGAATGATTATTAATGGTTTTTGTTTCTTCTCATCTGTGATGATTCTTTTGTATTTTTTTAAATTACTTTATAGAATGAAAACAGGAGTAACTATTTTAATAATTCATTACATTATTCACTAGGTTGTTACGTAAGTTTTATAATATGGACGCTCGGAGTGTTCTCCCCAAAGAAGCGTACTCACCGCGAGCATTCGTAAGTATGTAATGTAACAGTTCAAAATTTGATGTTGAACATTACATTATAATAGTACGCCAGCTCAACGTACTGACCGAGAAGTATTCAATTCTATAACGGATCGACATTGATCATCGTTTGTTACAAACTGCGAACAGTCGTGCATGTAACATTGGTTCATTTGTTTTGGCGGTAGTTACACGTATTCTCTGCTGTAATGTTTGAAGTTGTAACATTCTAAGTTTGCGAACTATAATGCTCGCCTTGACATATTCGACGTGTAATGCACTCAAGCTGTTAGATCACACGGAAATGCTCGCGGTGAGTACTATACAACGTGTTGATCTGTATCCGTGCCATATTTAAGGAGGTGACTAGACCACTGATACTGAACACGAATCAATAAAAAAATCAATACCAAAAAAAAATCTTTAAATACCTACTTATAAATGAACAAATTTCCTACATGTTGCGTGCGATACAAAAACGATGCGTGTGAAACCACCAATAAAATTTGCAGGTATTTCCACCCTTTGACAATGCCAACGATGGCTTATTTTTAGAGTCGTTCGAGATTTATTTTTAAACCCACATTTGGGTATTAAATACTCGTAGAATTTTTCAAGTATTTTTAGATGACTAAGCACATTATTTATCATTTGCTCTAGAAATATATGGCACGGTTACAGGTCAACAACTTGTATACCTTAAAATTTACATCATAAAATAATTTCCGTATTAATGTTATCGCAAGGTATAAAGTTACTTCTTCTAACGAACATGTCGTATTAACAAGCTTAAAAAGTGACTCCAACTTGTTAGAACGTGTGTAATAAATTCTTTTGACATCTGCCTATCTGCTGGCTCAGCTATT
Source organism: Asteroscopus sphinx (assembly GCA_949699075.1). Taxonomy (NCBI): domain Eukaryota; kingdom Metazoa; phylum Arthropoda; class Insecta; order Lepidoptera; family Noctuidae; genus Asteroscopus; species Asteroscopus sphinx. Next base: position 4,811,068 of record OX453006.1, read on the forward strand.
TCATTAGGTTATCGGGGAATGTGACACATTGATAACTAAAAGATGCAGTGTTAATAACCATAAGACGTTCAGTTTACAGTTTCTTAAACCCGAAAATAAGGTAGGTAGTTGGAATTTTTATAGCGTCAAATTGTAGTAAAGTTCATATTCTTATTAATTTCTTTAGTAAAGCCTGCTTACTTTTAAAAATAAATAACAAATAACATCAATTGACGACCCGAAAAGGATGAATGAAACCCAGAAAAGGGCCATTTAAGGAGACCAGCTGGTGGCAAAACAACGTCAAATCCGTTGTATCAAAGAAGAAAGAGAGCTTCAAACTTTGGCAAGCTACAAAGGAGCAAACTCATAAAGAGCAATACATTACAGCAAAGAAGGAGGCACGGAGAGAAGTAGCAATGGCAATAGCAGCAGCGGATAGTAAGTTATATTCACAGTTAGAGTCAGCAAAGTCCGATGTAGATAGATAGATAGATAGATAGAATATACTTTATTGTACACCATGAAAATAGTAGTAAACAGGAACAACGTACAAATTATGGGTACATGGGACAATTATGGATGTAGACATACATAAAATAGCAAAAAGTAGAAACAATAGCACCAAAGATTTTAATAGAGTTAAATACATAAAAGACAATAATGATAAACTACTTACAGCTGACATAGACATTAAAGAACAATGGGTTGAGTACTACAAACATTTATTAAACGTGTCCCACCCCCGAATCTCGATTCTGAAAGGCCTAAGCCCGTCTATGGACCGATACCTGCGATAACACCTCAGGAGCTGAAAAAAGCCATCACGCAAATGAAAAATCGCAAGGCGATAGGACCAGATGAAATTCCAGCAGAGGTCTGGAAGCAATTAGGAGAAAAGGGTATGATCTGGTTGTACAATCTATTTAATAAACTGATTGAAGGCGATTGTATTCCTAATTCATGGCGGAACAGCTTTTTAATGCCGTTTTACAAAGGGAAAGGGGATGTCAGAGATTGTAATAATTACAGAGCCATAAAGTTGATGTCGCATACATTTAAAATTTGGGAGAGGGTGATAAACAATAGACTAGTTGAACTCATAAAACTAACGCCAAACCAGTGTGGTTTTGTTGCCGAAAAAAGTACTTCAGACGCCATTCAAACCATCCGAATACTACTGGAAAAGTCAAGGATGAATAACACCAATTTACACATGATCTTTATTGATCTTGAAAAGGCTTTCGACCACGTGCCTCGAGACCTCATATGGGACGCACTAAGAGAACAACATGTCCCGGAACCGTACATAGCACTCGTACAAGATATGTATAACGACGTCACAACACAAGTAGTATGTTCAGCAGGAACGTGCGACAAATTCATAATTACAGTAGGAGTCCATCAAGGTTCGGCACTGAGCCCGCTGCTGTTTAATGTCACTATGGACTATCTTACGAAATACTGCCAGAAGCCCGTGCCATGGAATATACTGTACGCAGATGACGTTGCTCTGATATCCGACAAAGTAGAAGATCTACAAAACGATTTCAACCGTTGGTTAAAGTCGCTCGAAGATAATGGTCTTAAGATCAGTCGTAAAAAGACAGAGCATATGTCATGTATATTCGATGGCTGCACGGACCTGAGCCAGTTACAGATGTTTATCCATGGTACACCCATGCCGACGGTCGACCATTTTAAATACTTGGGGTCAATCATCAGTAATGATGGCAAAATTGAGCGGGACGTAACCCATAGAGCTACCACGGGATGGATGAAGTGGAGACAACTCACAGGCGTAATGTGCGACAAGAAGATGCCCATCAAACTTAAAGGCAAACTGTATAAAACAGCAATTAGACCCGCTATACTCTATGGTACAGAATGCTGGGCATCTACTAAGCAACACCTGTCAAAACTGCACACGACCGAAATGCGCATGTTACGCTGGTCAGCGGGTGTCACACTGCTGGATAGGGTACGTAACGTCCACATCAGAGGAAGCTACAAAGTTGCGCCCATTACTGAGAAGGTCAAAGAGCGACGCCTTCGATGGTATGGACATGTGTTCCGCCGCCCAGAAGACCACATGGTACGAGCAGCCCTTGACCTGCAAACGACGACGCGACGCCGTGGAAGACCCCCCGCCACCTGGCTGTCGTCAGTCCAGAGGGACTTGAAGGAGAGCGAGATCGAAGCCGCGACTGCGCGGGATAGAAATAAATGGAGAAGGCAGACAAGGAGAGCCGACCCCAGATAATGGGATAAGGCTGAGGAAAAGAAGAAGAAGAAGATCAATTGACGACCTCTGTGGTCTAGTGGTTCGAGTGTCGGACTGCTGATAACGAGGTCGTGGGTTCGATTCCCACAGGACCCAAATATTTGTGTGATGAACATAAGTGTTTGTGTTGGTCTGGGTGTGTTGCTTATGTATTATAAGTATGTATTTACAAAAAAAAAAGTATATACGTATTATATCCATTGTCTAGTACCCATACCACAAGCTCTGCTTAGTTTGGGACTAGATGGTGCTGTGTAAAAATGTCCCAAAGATATTTATTTATTTATTTATTTAATTCACATGGTGATTAAACAAAATAAAAATTACAAATTAATAATAACATAACATAACATCACGCCTGTATTTCCCCGAAGGGGTAGGCAGCGGTGTAATAGTACACCCACATTTCGCCAGTTATATTATAGTCCCATGTAATAGGGGTCGAGCCTATTGCCATTCACCGGGCACAAATCCAGACAATTGGCGATTGTAGGTATTAATAATACCTACAATAATTCTCGCAATATTGTCAAAAATTCAAATAAGCAATAATCACAGATTTGACATCTATGTCAAATCTCTGACAATAATGGTCACATGCATGTCATGTGTCATGTAATGTCATGCCATGTCTCCGATGGTATTTATTATAATCGTATTTTCCAAAGTTTGATTGTGGACCCGATGTATTTTTAACCGACGAAAAAAAAGGAGGAGGTTCTCAATTCGACGCGTATATATTTTTTTTTATGGGGAATGAGTGTTTGTTCACCAACTGAATTCTTACCTGTTAACCGATTCTGTTGAAACTTGGCGCACATAGATGTAGTTCTAGACACTACAACATAATGGAGACCTGAAATTAGATTTTAGCCACAATTTTTTTTTAAATAAAACTTTTTAACTTAAAATTGAACCGACGAAAACAGAAAATGAAAAGCGAAAAATGAAATGAATCTTTATGTCTTAACGCTTGTCTTTTCCTAACTAAAATAATTTAAATAACAAATTATGAGTCGGCGCCAAACAAACAATCAACGATCATTAAATTACTTTAAATAAATAGTAAAAACAACATAACATCAAATACAACGTGTAATTTTCAACGATAAACGATAACTTTCCAAAAATGCATTCTCCGCTCGACCACTTGCAACTTGCACGGACTTTGCTTGTTTGTTTGGCGCCGACTCATAATTTGTTATTTAAATTATTTTAGTTAGGAAAAGACAAGCATTAAGACATAAAGCTTCATTTTATTTTTCGCTATTCAGTTTCTGTTTTCGTCGGTTCAATTTTTTGTTAAAAAGTTTTATTGAAACATGAATTAGGTATGCAACAGATCGATTTCATTAGCCACTCCATGATTCAAATCAAATAATTTATTCGCCACAAGTTATCAAATTCAAAGATATTGCAAATTAATAACATTTTGTAAGTCTTCTCTTGCATTTTAAAAAGGCATGGGAAAATTTACTAAGTTATGTTCAGTTTATAATTAATTCATTATAAGTATTATAATGAAATAATTATAAATTAAATAATAATAATAATATAATAATTAAATAATTTAATTATTGTGGCTCGACTGCCACATAATCAGGCATTGTTGTGACAGGCACATTGCAGTACAACTGCCGCAGAGAAAGCTCTAACAATTGTGATATACCTATTTATATTTAATTTTTAATTCTCTGATTTTATTTTATTATTTTAATTTTATTGCCATTGAATCCATTTTATTTTTGAATTAGTTGACATTGTTTTAATTATTAATTTGTAAATTGATTATTATTGCTTTTGAATGTGTCATTATTTACCTTGTTTTGTTTTGTTGTATATGGGTGTAATTTGCCTGAATAAAGATGATTTTAATTTTTAATTTTTAATTTAATTATCATGTATGTAACAGTCAGCATAATCATCGTTTATATTATTATAATAATATCATCATCATCAGCCTATATTAGTCCTCTGCTGGACAAAGGCCTCTCCAATTCCACGCACTGACTTCAATCCTCCAAGAACACGTGTACCCCAACGGTTCTTTGGCTAATGTGGCCGGCCCACTGCCACTTCAGCTTGCTAATCCTGTGGGCTATGTCGACAACTTTGGTCCTCTGTCGGATCACCTCGTTCCGGATGCGATCATCCAGAGAAACTCCGAGCGTAGCCCTTTCCACAGCACGCTGAGCTACTTTTAGTTTGTGGCGAACCGTACCATGAGTGTCCACGTCTCGGCTCCGTAAGTTATGACAGGCAGGACGCACTGACTGAAGACCTTAGTCTTGAGGCTCTGTGGAAGGTGGCATTAATAATATATCGTCACAATATTAAATATTCAACAGTTGGCTTTTTAAAATCTACGATTCTCCCAAGTCCCATAATCAACAATGACTCTATCTTGAAAAGTGCTTTGATTGGATAGCATTTAACCATTGAATTCGTTACTGTAGTAAATTTACAAGTTGATTAATTCGTTAATGTACTATTAATGCAGAAATTACTTGTCAAAAACATTATTCCTACGTTTGCTGCAAACACATCGTGTACATCTCAGATTACAGATGTACATAACTACATAAACACAATGCTTGTTTATCATCATCATCATCATCATTTCAGCCGAAAGACGTCCACTACTGGACATAGGCCTCCCCCAATTAAGGAAGGATAAGCCATAATCGCCACGCTTGGCAGGCGGGTTGGCGATCGCAATTGGTTGTAATACATAATAAATACTCAGAGAATGCTTCTGCCCATCCTCTGAATCCCTTAGTCGAGATGTGAAGAGATAAGGGTGGTGCTATTCTTTATGTCCGGCACCACACTGAACTAATGCTTGTTTATACAAAATTCTAAAGAAAAGTACTGGGGAATTTATATCTTAAGTAATTATATTTTAACCTAAATTAGATACTATAAAAAATATTCTAAGAATGCGTCCAATAACTTTTCTTAGATTAGGGAAAATTCATGTGTTCTTTATAGGCATCACTTATCACTACATTTTATCTGTCTCTACACTATTCACTATACTAATTCAAATGGTTTTGTCGTCTTTATTAGTTAATTTATAATCATACTAAAATCACAAAGCCCAATAATCCAAATACATTAAAAACTTGATCTCCAAAACTAATGTTTGAAAACTCAAACGTAAATGTGTTTACAGATTTTATATAAAATTAATGACTGTGGAAGGGCCCATTCTATCACGACTGGGCCATTAGGGGCCCACTGACAATAACAGTACAAATTATAGCCACAAATTTATTATTATTACTTATATAAACACACCTTTCGCGTGTCTATCTGTTCAATTTGACAGTTATTTTGTTTGTTTTAGTTTTTATATTTTATTTTTAGAGGGGTTCAAATTGTGTTTTGTTTTCTAATAGTTTTTAAAGGGAGTAAAATAGAAAGGTTCTTTTAAGGGTTGAATGTACTCATCATAATGATCAACTTTTACTATGGGAGCAACCCTGAAATCGCGAATAAAAATACATCAGTAACCCTAGCACGAACAATTTTGACATATCGAAACGTTAATGTAAGTGTTTTTTGAATCGAAAATAAAACAGTTCTATTGCAATTTGATTTAATTTTACAGAAATATGGTTAAAATCCCCAAGTTAAAAGAATATTATGTCTCAAATGAGTATTCCAGATTCAAATTTCACTTACATTTACGTTTCGAAACGTCCAAATGGTTCGATCATCGATGACTTTGACTACGAAATCGCGTAAAAAAACAGTTGCTCTGTAAAAACTGGTTTTTTTTCGCGATTTCAGGGTTGCTCCTATTGTAAAAGTTGTTCGTTATGATGAGTAGAGTCACCATTCACCCTCAAAAGAACCTCCGGATCTCAGCTGATAACGTTACAGCTTATACAACGTATACCAGAAATGCGTGCTCATATTTTAAGAGCTCATTTAGGGCATAGCATAGACAACTTTTATTATGGGACTAACCCGACAAAACAGTTGTTCCCTAGAAAATTATCGATGTCGCTCGACAAAATGTATGGGTTAGCTCATCAGCTGTTTTGATGTAGTAACATTTGTTGACGTCTGTGATCTAGAGGTTCGAGGGTCGGACTGCTGATCACGAGGTCGTGGGTTCGATTCCCACATGACACAAATATTTGTGTGATGAACATAAGTGTTTGTGTTGGTCTGTGTGTTTCTTATGTATTATAAGTATGTATTCACAAAAAGGCCTATGAGAGGCCTATATCCAGCAGTGGACGTCTTTCGGCTGAAATGATGATGATGATGATGATTCACAAAAAAAAAAAATATAAGTAGCGATGCAACTACTGCGCGGATTGTACGATCTGCAAGGTTAAGCTGCACTTGCCGCGGTCAGTCTGTGGATGGGTGACCGTTTCGTTACACATCGAGACCCCTCCGTGCCTCGGAGAGCACGTTAAGCTGTCGGTCCCGGTTGTCATACGAATATCTATGGCAGTCGTTACGGGTAGTCAGAAGCCTGAAAGTCTGACGACTGGTCTAACCTCCGAATGTCAGTATTACCCAGTAACTGGGTTGCGGGGGTCTGATGGCAGTCGCTCCGTGTAAAATGCTGATGTTCAGCCGCATCTGGCTAGACTGGAAGCCGACCCCAATATAATTGGGAAAAAGGCTCGGAGGATGATGAAGTATTATATCCATTTGTATTATACCCATAGCACAAGGTCTGCTTAGTTTGGGACTAGATGGTGCCGTGTAAAAATGTCCCAAAAATATTTATATTTATATATTTAAAAGTTGTTCTATGCTGTGCCCAGAAAGCTGAAAGAGCTCTTAAAATATGAGCACGCATTTCTGATACACGTTGTATAACCAAGGTGACAGTGTGACATAGCTGAGCTGTTTTAATAGTTTTACAAAAGCGTTGTTTGTTCATAAAATTTTATTTAGTGCCATCTCATAATCGTATAATCTTGTTCTTCCTTGCTGGCAGCATCCGCCTTTCAATTGAGTTTTTTCTGCTGTCGTGATTTATCTTTGTATAGTAGATAATTATTTATAAACATCTTGAAAAGAACAACATAACATAACTAACATCTATGGGACTATAACATAACTGGCGAAATGTGGTTGTGCTATACATCTCTGCCTACCCCTTTGGGGAAATACAGGCGTAATTTTATGTTATGTTATGTTGAAAAGTATAGGTATATTTTACTTTTTTACAAAAAAATTAATGGTAAAATCTTCTGTTTCCTAATATTTTTATTTTACTCCAATTTATTTATAACTTATCCACAGTATAACATGCTTTTTCTAGCAGCGAGTTTTTAATAAATAAAGAATAAATTTATTTATTTCAGATAATCAAATCCATAGAATAAATTATAATAATAACAAGAAGTCAAAAAGTTTTAAATCTTTTCTAAATTGTGCACGTGGAAGTGTCTTAACTGGTGCTGATATTTCATTAAATATTTAATGGTGTATACACATGGTGTTAAAAAATTTAAAGTCGCGCAGCGAGCTATGGAGCGAGCTATGCTTGGAGTTTCTTAGAAGGATAAAATCCGAAACGAGATTATTCGGAGAAGAACCGGAGTGACCGACATAGCTTGTAGGATCAGTAAGCTGAAGTGGCAGTGGGCTGGCCATGTCTGTCGATGGACCGATGGCCCTTGGAGCAGACGAGTCCTTGAGTGGAGACCGCGAATCGGCAAACGCAGCGTAGGGCGCCCCCCCGCCAGGTGGACCGACGACTTGAAAAACGTGGCTGGGGGGGACTGGATGCGGAAGGCAAAGGACCGAGTGTTGTGGCGCAACTTGGGAGAGGCCTATGTCCAGCAGTGGACTGCGATAGGCTGAGTTGATGAAACGAGAATAGAATAGAATAATAATTTATTTGCAAAGAATGTAGGTACATGAAATAAAGGTGTTAACGGTAGACTGGACCCACAGAGAAAATAATCACTACGTTACAGACCCACAGAAAATAATCACTATGGACTGACCCTTGTACAAACTATCTTGAATGAGGCATGTAAACATTTTTGAGTTTAATTAATTAATCAATTAAATTTAAAATCCATAACACTAATAAAACAATAATCAAATCTATTACATTAAACTGAATAAAATATAAAAATATGTAGGTATGTCACGAGTTAGGTAGGTACTTAAACAGTAAAACTAGAATTTATCATTTTCAAATCATTAATTAAATCGTAACATTTCTGCAATAATATTATAATAATCAAAACAATTTCAAATTAAATTTAAATTATTAATGTCATGTGTTATCTACATTGTAAAACTAGAATGTATCATTTAAAAATTCATTAACTGAATAGTAGCATTTCTCCAACAATAATGCTGTCAATTTCTTTTAAAAAATGTGCATGCTCGTCATCAGATGGTAAGCAATCTCCAAGCCCGTGGACGTCCGCAACATTGTCGATATGTTACCGATTTTTTTTTTTTTTTTTTTGTAGTATAGGATGGCGAAACGAGCTAAAGGCCCGCCTGATGTTAAGCGGTTACCTTTGCCCATGACAACTTCAATACCACCTAGGCCAATACCGATATGCCCTTTTCTTGATGGCTGCCACAGAAATAGATAGAATGGTTTCAATCACAATTTTACTTGCGATTCATGCGTGGCAAATTTCCGAACAAACTAAGCCTTACATTTTGACGTCATAATTCAATTCAATTCAATTCAATTTTATTTATTTGCTAATATGGGTACAAAATGGTGTTATAAATTTTATAATAATGTAAATCATCGCCATATTATCGCTTTCGCCATGCAAAAAAAAAACAAAAAAAAAACAAATGTACTTTACAGCTTTTGTTTCTGCAGTTAGAAACAGCACAAAAAGGCATTTTTGCAGGTTTTTGTTACAGTATTTATAGAAACAAGTCATAAGGAGTGCTGAGAAAGGCTTTGAAATAACCTGCACTATGGTACATGGTGCTGCAACTGCTGCCACGCGCGCCCTGCCCACATGGCCATTCTATCTATTTATGTGACGGCTGCCATATCGAGTTAATAATATTTCCTTACAAGTAGTCATACTTGGATAAAAATCCCAAGAATTGGTGAGACATCGCACTTTAAACAAGCTTCGTTAAAAACATAATGCATATTCAAACATCCTGGAACCTCTATACAAATCCCTCAGACCCCTCCCAGACATAACAGCTTTTAATTTACAAATTGGAAAAACGCTCAATTAACAGTACTTGAAAAAAATCCAAAAAATCTGAAGAGTGGAAGGCGAAGGGAGGCCGGAGCACTTGATTATATGGACAGAAAAGATTTAGCATTAATTAGTCTGGGGCTCGTTAACGGAATAAAATGTGCTTTCCGAGAGCATGAGCATTCTGCCCAAAAGTCGAAAAGTTACGGTAAAACACGGTAAAATAAAAATAATTTTACCCAAAATTATTGTTCTTGTTGAAAATATTCTTGACCAAATCGTTGTAATTGTTCGTAAGTTTGGTAATTATGCTGTGATCGTAAAAAGTAATTAGTCGAAAGGTGTTGATTGCTGCGAAACTGGCCCTGTACACGCTACCTACTTTATGTTTCTGATAACAGAAGTATTGGTCAAGTGCTTAAATCAATGGTAAAATAATAGAAATTGCTGGACAGTTTTCATTTTTTAAATTATGCTGGTGAGGTTTTTAAGTACACACATAAATTAGGTGGTTTTAGGTACAAATTATACATGCTTAAAATTTTAAATAAATATAAATAAATATCTTTTGGGACATTTTTATACAGCACCATCTAGTCCCAAACTAAGCAGAACTTGTGCTATGGGTACTAGACAATGGATATAATACTTATATACTTTTTTGTTGTTGTAAATACATACTTATAATACATAAGAAACACCGTGACCAACACAAACACTTATGTTCATCACACAAATATTTGTGTCCTGTGGGAATCGAACCCACGACCTCGTGATCAGCAGTCCGACCCTCGAACCACTAGACCACAGACGTCGTCTGTTCCCGAAAAGGGTCATTGTACTCACCATTATGAATAACTTTTACTATGGGACCAACCCTGAAATCGCGAGAAAAATCAGCTGGTCCCTACATTTTAACGATTTAAGTGAACACAAATGTAGGGAGCAACAGATATTTTTTTCGCGATTTCAGGATTGGCCCCGTAGTAAAAGTTGTTCATAATTATGAGTACAATGGGAATTACAATTTTCGAGAAAAAACCATTAAAATTTCAACATGTATATACAGATGATTTTTTAAATTTATTTAATCATTTAATTTATTACAATTAAAATGTATTGCTGTATTTGAGCATATATTGAGCACTCTAAGGTTTGAGGTTTTGAATTATTTAAATGACACGCTGTATATGCGGTCAGCAGTCCGTTGGTCAAGAGTGAGGATTATGGTAATTATAGTAGCTGTCTTTATGGGTGCATTGAAAGAGCTTCCACGATATTGTGACGATATTTTCTTGATCGTCCGGCACCCTAGGCAGTCAGACCCGCTACCAACCTGCTGACTGCAAATCTTTTCCTCACAACATGAGTTATTATCATTATGTAGCTTATGTCGACACAATAGAAGAAATACCCTCCTTCTGGCGCAGTCGGGTAAGAAGCCCATATTAAAGACAACATGACATAACAACTACAAATCACATTACATTATATGTGTGCATCAATTTCAACACCACAAACAAACACACAAACCCGTACAATTCAATTTCAACACAAATTCAAGTCCAATACCCTCACATATCGGTTTATTCTACCATATTTTGACATAAGCCTGTATTCAGTCGGTCGACCGTCGGCCGATATCTGACCACCTAGCTTAGATCTTCCAGGTCATTGGTGCGGCTGGCCTACATTTCACCGCACCTGCATAACTATGCCTCGCCAAATATTTTGTTAGATCAATGCTGGTGAGGGAAGCTTGATAGACGAAGGGTTGCATATTTTCTGTGGTAGGTACGTAGTTTGATTATGATGTTTCTTTTATTATTTAGAAAAAAAAAACATTGGAAAAATTACATTTAAATCTAGTATAAAAAAGTAAAAACCGACCATTAACTTTCCCTGGACTTTAAAATTAGCCAAATCGGTCCAGCCTTTCTCCAGTTTTAGCGAGACTAACGAACAACAATCCATTTTTATATATATAGATTGATTTATGGTTTTTTTTACAAAAGAAGTTTCTTTAAATAATTCTAAATAACTAAATACATTATGAACTAGGCTGAGGTATTCTATCTAGCTGTAGGATAATACAAACTTTATAAATACATCAATACAGTGTAAATAATTTGACTTCTACTCCAGCTTCTGAAATCTTTCAACAACAACATAACATAACATAACATCACGCCTGTATTTCCCCGAAGGGGTAGGCAGAGGTATAATATTACACCCACATTTCGCCAGTTATGTTATAGTCCCATGTAACAGGGGGCGAGCCTATTGCCACTGACCGGGCACAAATCCAGACTCCGGGCTGCTACTGAGAATTTCCTATTGAAAAAACTCAATAACACTTTGCCCGACCCGGGAATCGAACCCAGGACCCCACGCTCAGCAGTCGCGCTTGCAACCACAAGACAAACGAGGCAGAAAAAAAAAAAAAAAAAAAATTACATCAAATCTTTCAAAATATGTTCAAAAGCTTTTCAAATGTTTAGTTTTGGGCAGTACTTTCTATTATTTAGTGTTGGGCAGTACTTTCTATTGACAAAGCTCTGCCATCAACAGCATCTTAACAGCTTTTAGCCATTCAGCGCTCAAAGAAATCAATCTTATTCATACTTATTGGTGTCAATTAGTGGTGTGAACCGGTTCTCAAAAAACAGGATAATCACCGGTTAGAGTGAGTACCGGAGACTAATCGGTGATTGCACTAAACTACCGGTTATTTAATTTGTTGCAGAAAGCACCCAAATGTGCTGTGAAATGTGCCTTTTTTTTTTTTTTTTTTAGCGTGCTTTTCTTCTCATATGTATAGATTTACAGTATTTTGAATAACCGGAGAATATCCGGATAATCTCCGGTGATTCAATAAAATCTCCGCATAATCTCCGGAGTCAATATGAAAGCTCAACATTAAAATGAAGAAGGTAGTTTAACTGTACACGCAGTGACAGCAAAGATTCTCCTTCAATTAGTACTAGCTCGTTAAAGACGCAAACATTTAGATAACGCGTTAACATCGTCGACACGGATACGACACGATATACTTTACGATAGAGACGAAAACTGTACAGTTGACTGTTTGTCAGTGGTAACACTTGAATTAGAAAACCGCCCTTACTGCTTACGAAATAAAGGCGCTGTCAATATCAAATTGTTACTGATGTGCAGTCGACCGTTCTATACACAGTGACAGCGAAGATTCGGCATCAATTAGTACGGCTGCTAGTTTTCTTTTAGGGTTCCGTACCCAAAGGGTGCAAACGGGCCCTATTACTCTCGCTACGCTGTCCGTCCTTCCGTCTGTCTGTCTGTCACAGGGCTGCATCTTTGTAACGGTATTAGATAACCAGTTGAAAAGTTCACAGAATATATGTTACTATAGTGCCTATCACGACAAATACTAAAAATAAAAAAGTCTAAAACCAAAGGTACAAGGTACAAGAAACCTCGAAAAATATGCATTTTTTTCAACGTTTTTGTTCCTGTTCTATCTTCAAAATGGTAATACATACCAGCGTCAAACTTGGTTTGATTATAGTCATACCATATAGTTTAGCAACAAATACTAAAAACAGGACAAACATAGACATATGTGGTGGTACCTACGTAAGAAAGAGATGCAAAAATTCACATTTCGCGTACGTTTGTTGATGTCTTTTGATATTCTCTCGTAAATTAAATCAGTTTCTATGAGGTATGAGGTCGAAAGATGGTACGGAACCCTTACTGCATGAGGCCGACTCACATTTGGCCGGTTTTTTATAGTATATCCTATACTAACGCGGCGTAACGAACCAAAGACCCACCTGATGTTAAGCGGTCACCTTTGCCCATAACAACTTCAATTCCACCTAGGCTGTTGCCTTAATGGTACCGCTAGTCGGTTCGCCAAACTGAGACATGAAGATGGAAAGTCTCATGTGATTGTAATTTCACCGACACCCGTACCCTTCAGACCGAAACACAGCAATGCAAGCATCTCTGTTTGGCGGAGAAGTAGGTACGGTAATAGTACTTCCCCGGACGAGCTCTTTCAGAAAGGAGCTCTCCTATTACTAAGGAAGGAAAGGTTGGTTGGTTTCCACAGTTATCAAATAGTCAAAGTAACAGAAATAAAAGAAAAAGTTTTCCTTAACACACTCGGCAAACTGATCGATCAGAGTAAGAAAAACTGATTTTATTAATATTTCTAAAACGATTAGAAATTAAGCAGTGTGGTTGAACGCTTGCCTTCCATGCAGGAGGGTGTGAGTTCGATACCGGCCCGCACCTCTGACTTTTCGAATTCATGTGCTGATTTATATTCGATTATCACTTGCTTTAACGGTGAAGGAAAACATCGTGAGGAAACCTGCATACCAGAGAGTGCTCCACACAGTTCTCAATGGTATGAGTAGTCCACCAATCCGCACTAGGCCAGCGTGGTGGACTAAGGCCTTAGCCTTCTCATACTGAGAAGAGGCCCGTACCCAGCAGTGGGACAGTAATGGGCTGATTATTTTATGTTATGCTATGATTAGAATTAGAAAAAAGTGGTTTTTTTTCGATTTTGTTTTATTTTCCTCTAATTACAACGCACGGCGCATACAGAGCTTGCAATTAAAATAACAGCCTTATAGAATTCAAAAATGCACCAACATTGGCAAGAGCCTCTTCATGTAAACTCCAAAAAAGCTGTACAAAATATATTTTTGTAAAGAGGCCTATTCATAAAATTATTTCCATAAAGCTTTGTCAGTCTTTTATGGTTTCCTTTATAAATATGGGGCATAATGCAAGGTGATGTGAATGGCGAAAATATTTTTGTTGTTGTTATAATTTTTTGTACTTTTTACAGCAATCAAGGGAGTAATCATTATCATATCTTAGTATGAGCGATGCATAACTAATTTAGGCGTACACCGAAAGATTTTGATCGCACTCGCACATATCAACTCAGCCTATTGCAGTCCTCTGCTGGACATAGGCCTCTCCCAAGTTGCGCCACAACACTCGGTCCTCTGCCTTCCGCATCCAGTTCCCCCCAGCCACGTTTTTCAGGTCGTCGGTCCACCTGGCGGCGGGGCGCCTGCGTTTGCCGATTCGCGTTTCCACTCAAGGACTTGTCTTCTCCAGCGGCCATCGGTCCTTCGACAGACATGGCCAGCCCACTGCCACTTCAGCTTACTGATCCTACAAGCTATGTCGGTCACTCCGGTTCTTCTCCGAATAATCTCGTTTCGGATTTTATCCTTCAAAGAAACTCCAAGCATAGCTCGCTCCATAGCTCGCTGAACGACTTTAAATTTGTGGACTAGCCCAACTGTCAGTGTCCACGTCTCGGCGCCGTAAGTCATGACAGGCAGGACGCACTGGTTGAAGACCTTTGTCTTCAAACTTTGCGGTATAGGCGACGAGAAGACTCGGCGAAGTTTGCCAAATGCTGCCCATCCCAAACGGATCCTTCTGTCGGCTTCTTTCTCGAAGTTGTGCCTACCAAGCTGAATTATCTGCCCTAGGTAGACGTACTCCGTTACAACTTCGAGTGCCGACCCTTCGACGAATATCGGCCTCGGCATGACATGCCTATTGAACATGACTTTAGTCTTGTCCAGATTCATGCCGAGACCGACACGCCGAGAGGCTCCGTTTAAGCACACTCGCACATAGGTATGTTTTATTTATTTATTTATTATATTCTTTATTGTACATACACCAAACGAAAACAAAGACAGTAGTTTACAGATACATTATGTAAGTAGAATGGGCGGTCTTATCGCACAAGGCAATCTCTTCCAGACAACCTTTGGATGGACTAAAAGAATGGGATCCGATTGTGGGTAGTTACGGTGTAAAAGTAGGTACGTTTCGTATATAATATACTTAAATATAATAATATAAGTACATGGCATTTTCTTAAATAAGTATAAGAAATATATATCATATAATATACTAATAAACACAAATATATAGTGTAGTAGTTGGGCAATTTCAAGAAGTAGTGAAACAGATTGACAAGTATTGTCAAGTAGTGTCGCAAGAAACACAAGATTTGGTTCAATAAATCATTTATAATAACTAGCTTCCGCCGTCCACTTTGCTCGCTTTACTCCCATTGTTTCATTATCATAACCACACAAAAAAGAAAAACAAAAGAGAAATTACTACAATTAGCAGTATTGATTATCGTAAGTCTGTCGTAGTTAATAAACGCAAGAGGACGTTGGTCTCCATCCTCTTGACAACAGGGGTGAGAAAGGATTATTATTATCCTTATTTTTTTCTATGAATGGCACGGAACAACCATCCCTAGTAAAACAAAAAAAAAAAAAACACCCAACATGATCGTGTTGGAAATATTGCCCTACATATGATGTATCGATGTCTGCTAACCCAGGCGTCCCAGGCCCCCTCGGCATCAATCGTAAAAGCCAAACAATACCTGATAAAAGCCGTCATATCAACGCGAGACGTTTGATGTTGAAACGCAAGTGGTAAGCGGAAGAGGGTTTTTATTCATTGAATGCAACCTTCGTCGAACGTAGCGTGAGACACCTCTTAGCTAGATTGACCTAAAGACCAGTGGGGTAATTGTGTAATGCATTCACATTGACATGGCTTTCATTTTGAAATGACAACAATATTCATTGCGTGGTACATAGTTGCCGATAAGACGAATTGTCAAAACAAACGGAGCAATGAACATTGAAATCCTATTGATTGCGATCGCGAGTGAGTTACACAATTTGGCATCAGCTTGTGTTGACTACGTACGAAACCGGGCTAAACCTATGTTTAGTTCTGGACTGCAGCTCGTTGTAGGTAAGGGATTATAATACATTCAATTGGATTGAATGAATTCCAGCCTGATTCAATAATTAATGCTTTTGAAGAAGATATCCTATTTTCGCTGTTTTATATCAAACACCAGTAACTTTTCAACATAAACAGGGGCCTTTCTCCTGACTGTTTCGAGTTCTAAACCAAATCGAGCTTATGTTAATTCCTTAGAGGTTTTACTGTCAGTTCCTATAGGAATTGACACTAGCTCGATTATGTTCAGAACTCAAACCAGTCTGGAGGGTCAGACAATTTCTGTCCCAATGCTGGACACGGGCCTCTTCTCAGTATGAGAAGGATTAGGCCTTAGTCCACCACACTGGCCTATTGCGGGATGGATGACTATACACACACCATCGAGAACTATATGGAGTACTCTCAGGTGAGCAGGTTTCCTCACGATGAACTTTACAAGCTCCATTGAATTTAAACACAAATATCAGGCAAAGATTTTTGGGTTCACATTATTGAAATCGCGTCGTCGACGCTACATCAAGCCCACCAAAAATCCTTCCCGCTTCCCTTTTATACTTTAGACCACAATATTGCTTTGTATAAGTAAAATTCGATTGGCACGCCTCAGCCGCTTTCTGCTGTCATTCCAAATTTCAACGAATGTCATCGTTAAGGGTTACGAACAATAAAAGGATGTTTAAGGGCCAACAGTTTATTTGTATTTACTGAGATGAGTGTTTACAAAAAGTACAAATTTGTACCTAACATATCTCTTCATAGTATATGTAAAATGTTTGATTGTGAATGGAAAACCATCTAGCGTGTGTCATTTTTAAAAGCTTTTTACTTAAGATGTTACTCAAAGATTTGGAAGCTTTGTTTTTCTCCTGTCTGGTTGGCGTCAAATTGGTACAATAGCTCTTGTCAAGCATTTTATTACAATGGAAATCTTATAAGAAACTCCTTTTGTCAACTGCAATGAACTAACTATGCATTTACCTTGCCTTTACTTATCTTTTCTTTCAAGCCTGTAAACAACAATGCATTAATAATATTAACATTCGTAACATTTCCTATTTACCGACTATTAAGTTACTTTTTTTTTAGGCTTAGGATAGTGAAACGAGATAAAGGCCCATCTGATATTAAGCCTAATACCCGTATTCAAGAACGATACTATGAGAACGCACAGTAGGCTCTAACGCACAGTGAACGAAATTTCGTTTCATAAACCTTACTTGAGTGTTGAGCGACACTATGCAACTAATAAAGTGCACCCTTAGCTAAGGTTACCCGTTAGCTATTTTACGGAACGCATAGTGTAGGCGAATTCATAATCTCGATATAATATAACATTGTTGTTGTTGCCTGTTGCGTATTTCTGTTAGTTTAATAAAAATTTGTGTTATGGTGACTAGGAATTTAATAATTATTTAGACGAATTGATATTTATTTATAATTAAAAATATATACCTATAAATTTATTTTTGTTTTGCAGAAGTTTTCCGAAACAGGAAGAATGATGTACTTAATTGCCATTTTATTTATTTTATTTTATTTCAGTTATATCCGGGGATGTCAATGCCTGTTTAATTTATTTTTATTATTTTATGTTTAACCCATTTTTTCCAGAGATGGCATTTTTTATTTCATTCGGTTATTTTACTTTTAATTATTTTATTTTGATTTTATATGGAGATGTAATTTCCATTAGGTACATGGCATTTTTATTTATTTTATTTCCATTTTATCCGGAGATGTAATTTCCATTTTATTTTATTTTAAATCCATTTTATTCGAAGATATTATTTCCATATTCTTCTTTAATTCATATATTATATTCATATTCTCATATTCAAAAACTGTAGCAGTTACCTACAAAAATTTTACTGCAAGAAGCGCACGCAACAAAACCCAAGTTTCAAAAATCAACACATGTTTAAATGACTACCTGAAGCTAGCCCCGGAACCGACCAATCAAAATGCCGAATTCGTCCCTATGCGATCACTGAGTGAAGAAATACTTAAGTATTGTTTATGAAACGAGTCTATGGACATCTCCGACACTGTGAGAAATCAGACACTTTGCAGTGAGAACGAACACACTTACATAAGGGTTGTTCTTGAATACGGGTGTAAGTTATCTTTGCTCATAAAAACTGCAATACCACCTAGGTTGTTGCTTTCCCTTTTGCATATCGCGTTCTTCAAACTGAGACCTAAAGATGGAAAGTCTCTTGTGATTGTTACTTCACCTGCCCTCGTATCCTTCACACCGGAATCTAACAATTAAAGCATCACTGTTTGACGGAAGAAATATAAAGTATTTCCCCAGAAGACCTCTTCACAAGGAGCTCTACTACTACTAAAAGTTACTCTACTAGGTATTACTAAAATTTTCATTGTAACCCTTCTCCTACTGCCATATCATATACTGCTATATACGTAGCTACACATACATCCAAAATTTATAAATCGACTACAATCAAAACAGTCAAAACAAACAAATTATCTGTGTCCCCTACAAAAGTTTTGGTATCGATTTTGAAATGACCGTTATCATTAAGGAATTAATCATTCTTGGTGGAGCCGTTAGTCATGTAATCCAGTTTGTTCGTACCGTCCCAAACAGTTCGTGATTGCATTTCAGCTGCTTGATTAGGAAGCTCCAATTGGACTGTTTTGTTTATGTTGCCTGTTTTACCTGTCTCTTGTACCTCCTGTGAAAAATTATTGTATTTGTTCGATGGCACGTTGTGAATTGCAATAGGTACTTCGAAACTTTGTTGTAATGCACGTAGATAAAGCGAAGGTGTGTTAGAATCATGGCTGGAAATGCATAGTCTATGCCTACCCCAATGGGAAACAAGTGTGATGATATTTATGTATGTTTGTATGTTTTATTCCTTTTTTGAATATGTTTCTGAATATGTTTTTGTCCCATTGACAGCTTATTGAGCAGTCGGATTTCTGTTTTAGAAGGTACTTGATCTAATGGTTCAAGGGTCGGACTGCTGATCACGAGGTCTTGGGTTCGATTCCCACAGGACACAAATATTTGTGTGATGAACATAAGTGTTTGTGTTGGTCTGAGTGTTTCTTAAGTATTATAACTACGTATTTACAAAAAAAAAACATGTAAGTATTATATCCATTGTCTAGTCCCCATAGTACAAGCCTCAGGTACAAGCTCTGCTTAGTTTGGGACTAGATGGTGCTGTGTAAAAATGTCCTTTCTAAGTCCAAAGGCCATCGAACCATGAAAATTAGGTTCATTGGTCATTGCTTTCTATGGGCAACCAGGTGTCAAAATCTCAATAATCTCAGGTGTATCATTACACCTTAAGGGACCACTACACACAGCTCCAAGGCAGTCATTGATCACTGCCAACCCAACGCCTACGACTGACCCTTTCCCTGCCACTCATAAGTACAGACAACATAACGCTTATAATCTGTAACGGGCTTAACAGAACAACTATTAATGGTAAAGCAGTACTTTGAGATGCTTCAAGTAACGTTCGGCTCAGCTCAAATATGGTTAGTTAATTAAAGTTTTTGAAACTGCTACAATTACTGTAGATAAAATAAAAATACTTTTAACAAAAAAAAACCGACTTCAAAAAACTTAACTAATAAAAAGTAAAAAATAATCCTTGTATGTATTTCAAAATAACATTTTGAAGGCCGCGAGTGACTGACCCTTTCTTAACGTATGTACAATTGTACATATATTTCACGACCAATCATCGTGCAAGTGATACAGTATAAGAGAACTTAGAACTTACATGACAATCACGCACCGCCTTCAAAATGTTGGTTTATGAAAAGATTTTGAAATACATACAAGGATTATTTTTTTCTTTTTAGTTAAGGTTTTTGAAGTCGGTTATTTTTTTGTTAAAAAAGTTTTTATTTCATACTTTTTTAGTTTGATTCATAAATGTTTATAGAACCAATTTGAGTTTTTTTATTAACCTTTGCTGTCCCACTGCTGGGCAAAGGGGAGAAACCATGTTCTTCCAAACGTCCAATCATTATCGTTAAAAAAAAACACGCAAATCTACCAAGAATTCCCAGATAATCACAACTATCAGGAGATCATCTAGATAGACGAAGCTAAAATAAACTGATTTATTGAAGCTGGTTAAAAAAATACTCAACCTAAGTCAATAAAATTTATATGGGACCACCGCGCGGGCTTCCCCTACCAAATAAAAAAAGAACCACGTAAATCGGCCCAGAAATCTCGGAGTAATCGGTGTACATACAACCCGCGGAATACATAACCTCCTCCTTTTTTTGAAGTCTGTTAAAAATTGACCGCCATTGACTAATAGTTTAGTAGCCGACTATTTAATAGTTAATAGCTCACTATCTTATGGTTCTAAATGGGACCGCGCCCTTATTCTACCATAGCTCTTCTTATCAAAATTATTATCTCTCTCAAGTCATTACAGAGTAAGAGCGAAAGAGAAAAAGTTGTTTCCTGATTCATTTTGTTTTTAAAGGCTACCTCATTCATAGGAACTTTCCTAATAGGAAAATAGGTAATAAAATTCAGAAGAACTTTATTCAATTTGATTTCTCAATCAGTCAAAAGTGAAATGTCTTTATTCCCCAAAGATATTTCTATACTGACGTAATCCCTGTTAAAATTTTACAAAAGCAATTCATCTTCTTTATTTTATCTTTGTTACAAACAATTTTTATAAGCATACTAGCCTCAATAGCAATTGGCTCGCCCCCTATTACATGGGACTATAACATAACTGGCGAAATGTGGGTGTACTATTACACTACACCTCTGCCTACCCCTTCGGGGAAATACAGGCGTGACGTTATGTTATGTTATGTTGTTACTGAGAAGGTCAAAGAGCGACGCCTTCGATGGTATGGACATGTGTTCCGCCGCCCAGAAGACCACATGGTACGAGCAGCCCTTGACCTGCAAACGACGACGCGACGCCGTGGAAGACCCTCCGCCACCTGGCTGTCGTCAGTCCAGAGGGACTTGAAGGAGAGCGAGATCGAAGCCACGACTGCGCGGGATAGAAATAAATGGAAAAGGCAGACAAGGAGAGCCGACCCCAGATAATGGGATAAGGCTGAGGAAAAGAAGAAGATGTTGTTACTAGCCTCAGACCAAAATAATGTGATCTGAGATACTAGCTTTTACCCGTGGCTTCGCTGTCTTTTATGCCACAAAAACCAATCATTTTAAAGAATAACGGGCAGCCTATGTCACTCTCCGGCCTATTAAAGCGCGTGTAGCAGCCAAGTGCGCCCCCACCAGTAAAAAAATTATTAGTCGGTGAATACATCATTTATCGAAAATTCGTTTTTAACAATTGAAGTACAGGTTATGTAGTTTAATCAGAAACTAATTATAGTTCGCTGTAGTTGTATATAGAAAAAGTGCGAAAAACGGCCACTTTTGGCACTTTTTAACCGACGAAAAAAAGGAGGAGGTTCTCAATTCGACGCGTATATATTTTTTTTTTTATGTATGACCACGCATAACTTTTTACAGAGTGGTCCGATTTTGATGATTCTTTTTTTAATGGATAGGGTGTATCTCGAAGTTGGTCACATTTAAATTTCAAAATCAAAATCCACCCCTAAGGGTAGTAAAACAGGGGATGAGTGTTTGTTCACCCACTGAATTCTTACCTGTTAACCGATTCTGTTGAAACTTGACACACATAAATATAGTTCTAGACACTATGACATAATGGAGACCTGGAGTTAGATTTTAACCACAAAAAAATCAAAAATAAAACTTTTTAACAAAAAATTGAACCGACGAAAACAGAAACTGAAAAGCGAAAAATAACTAATTATAAGTCGGCGCCAAACAACCAATCAACGAAATTCATTAAATTACTTTAAATAAATAATAAAAACAACGTCATATCAAATACGACGTGAAATTTTCAACGATAAACAATAACTTTCCAAAAATGCGTTCTCCGCTCGGCCACTTGCAACTTACACGCACTTTGCTTGTTAAAAGTTCGTTTGGCGCCGACTCATAATTAGTTATTTTTCGCTTTTCAGTTTCTGTTTTTTCTATCCACAACTACAGCGAGCTACAATTTGATGGCCGCGAAAAGCCGCGATCACACAACAAATCTCGCGTGATGGTAGTCACTGCCGTAGTGTCACGAATAGCTGATGTGTGATGCTATCGAAATTATAGATAGAATAGATAGATAGATAGATAGAACATACTTTATTGTACACCATGAAAATAGTAGTAAACAGGAACAACGTATAAATAGAATACGTATTACAGTGGGTTTAGGAAAAAAATAAGTGCTTCAATCTTTTCTTAGCGAGATTCCGTCCGTCTCTATTTATTCGTCCGAGCCCTAAAGATACACTACAAAGGAACTCAGTCCTAAACTAAACCTAGGGCAGTATATTAAAAGAAAAATAGCAGCTCATAGTCTAGTAAGTGGCGGGATATCAAATAAATTGCCGCTCGGGCCGAGGCCATAATGAGAACTGCCCCAACAGTTACCGTCATTTAGGATACGCTGAAAAAGTATACCTATCAACCCTTTTAAGGAAGGGTGTTAAATAATAGAAGGCAAGCAGAATTCTAAGTTGTGGTAAGTTCTTGTAACATGGTTGTGGTGCATTAAAAGATCTTTTACAAGTGACAAAACTTATTATTTTATTATTTTTAACGCATTTACACATGCGAAGCGAAATCTAACTATTTAAATTGTGGAAAGAAAAAATCGCTCACGAGCAGGTTTCGAACCTGCGACTCCTGGCTTAGTACGCCAGTGATTTAGCCACTAAGCTACCGTGAACACTACTCGTGGTATCGAAATTAACATCCACTTGGTACGTCTTTGGGTGACGTCAGCGATATCATATTAAGAAACAGTGTTTCTTAACCGACTCGACTAGCTTTGCAGTTTAGTTTACTGATCCTACAAGCACTACTAATACAACATTTAATCATCAACTCAGCCTGTCACAGTCCACTGCTGGACATAGGCCTGTTCCAAATTGCGCCACAACACTCGGTCCTATTCCTGTCACAAAATTTAATATAAATTTAAAATTATTATTCATTATTTTATTATTTTTAACGCATTTACGCATGCGAAGCATTTTTTTTTCTTTTCACTATTTAAATCTTTATTATTATCCATGTTAATTATGACGTCACAATAAACTAAAATCGTTTAGCGCAAAAAAATTGTGATGTTTGAAACGCTTTCTCAGCGTCCGCACTATAGATTATAACGTGTTTACTTTTGGTTATGCTAAAATAGTTTCTGGCTCAATCAGAGCGCCTTTCCGTAGAACTCTTAAGAGGCTGACAACACCTAAAAAATCAGACCTCTGCGGTCACTGTCGTTTCGTACAGAACTGAAAGAGAGGCAACGAGCCGAGGGACGTCGGATACGCCGCTCAACTTAAATGAAAATTAACAATTTTTTTTTTATAAAAATGTAAATGCTTATTTGAAAAACAGAAACAACAAATGTTTAGATTACTGTCTTTCTCAAATGTTTTCTTAATTTTATTTATAATATTTAGTAAATAATAGAGATTGTTTGCTTTAAAGCATGTTTTAAGAGGTTAGTTTACAATTCTTTTCTATCGAGAAAACTTCAAGAAAACGTGTTTTGGGCACAATACAGTTTCAGAAAATACGATCAAGATTAACATATATTTTTTTCACTGCCACAAACTGAATAGATACAGCTAAAAATGTTTTTAAAAGAAGCCTATTTGGGGTATTTGGCTGTTGTCACCGTCTTAAACGAAATTACAAATAAGAGAAAACAAAATCTGATCCTGGACATAGCAAAAACCTAAAAGCGGTAACGATAACTGGATCATAATTTCAGTTGAAAAGTAAAACATCGGCGAGCCGGTGGTTGTCGTTAAGTCGAATTTTGTTTTCAAATTAAAATTAAAACCAGCCGCATTAAGCAGCCGAATCGTTAGTCTTAATTTGAGTTGGCTGATGGGCCAAGCTTGTGCACACTGGGATACGATGATATATGAGTCTATGGTATTGCTATACTTACCATCCTGCCATCAATAGGCATACGTACGTACTGGCTGCTTCACATTCGCTGACGCAAACTCGCATAGACGCTGCTGCTGTTCACTACTTATTGAAACTAAATAATTTTATAATTATTCTGAGAGCTCAGAGGGCCCAATTCTCGTAATTTAAAACGTTAAAAAATAGTTCCGATCTAGTCTCAACATCATAAGGCCGGTATTCATCAACGTTAATTCTCTGATTGAACAGCCGTTTAGGTCGATTAACCAGAGAATTATCGTTCGTGAAATCAAGCATGTCACAACTAAACGTCAAATATTGACATTGTAAAAATGTTTATTGTTTGTATTGCAACTATTTCTATGTGTACCTTAATAACTCAGTGTTCTACAAAAGGTTTTTGA
This sequence comes from Asteroscopus sphinx, assembly GCA_949699075.1. Classification (NCBI taxonomy): domain Eukaryota; kingdom Metazoa; phylum Arthropoda; class Insecta; order Lepidoptera; family Noctuidae; genus Asteroscopus; species Asteroscopus sphinx. The sequence goes on from OX453006.1 coordinate 4,835,737, forward strand.
ATGAATAAATAATTTAATTTAATTTAATTAATAACATTGAGAAATCTTGGTTTTGAACATTTTATAATACGAGAATTGCCCTTCTGGCTTGAGTTATAACATTATTTGCTAAAGTAAAGCTAAATGAATTAAAATTGTAAATTTGAAAATATATTTAAAAAATAATAATTTGAAATATACCTAAATAAGTAAACTGACAACGATTCCGTTGGTTCGTGAATTTGGAGTGGGGCATATAAGATTCGTTCTTGCATTGGTCTGTAGTTACAGCCAAGAGATTAAAGAAGAGCTGTTTTCTTTTTAAAAACGCTGCTACGGAGCCAAGGTGTCTTATTCTTCTTCTCCACCCAGCACGATATATGCTTTCTCAACGCCCACGACATATTTCACTCTATTCTTCTCCGCCTTTATCCGCTGCTTTTGTGATGATGTCGGTTCATGTATCAATCTAGGGTCCACAATCCAGCAGTCAATTAACTTGGCGAGTAGTTGCACGTAGCTCTGTAAATACAAACATTTTTTCTAACCATAATTTATTCATCCATTCCATTATGTCTGTGTTATTAACACACTCAATACTTCCTTAAAAAGTAACTACAGTATTTCATAACGGAGTTGTGGAAGAAAAAGTTGAAAAACCACCTGTTTTTGTAGTATCGCAAGAACACCTGCCCCCAGGTCACGATCTCCCGTGGTCAGTCTGGAAATCCCTCAACCGGCTCCGGACTCAAGTCAGTCGCTGCAGAGAAAATTTGTGCAAATGGGGAATTCGAGACTCCTCAAAAACTGAATGCGATTGTGGGGCCCCCATTCAGTCCATGGCCCATTTTCTTACTTGTCCCTTGTGCCCTGTCAACTGTACAAGAGCCGACCTAAATAAAGCCACGAGTACCGCCATAGAAGTGGCCAAATATTATATAAAAACTGTGAACCATTGACACGCAAGAAGATTTCATTACAGCTTATTAACGTCTTCTTAAACCACAAGACTAATTATGCCTCTCTTTACAACCACATCTACAAAGCTACGCTAAGCGATACGAGCATCTGTCAGTGCACGCTTACTTTAAATTGAAATGCACAGTCAGCCAGCGCGTGATTGACGAGCGCCAGCGGTAAGCAAATACGATCCGTGCGTTTACACCACACGACTGCGTAACGAGATGTTATTGAGTTAGGTCGTGTGTTGTTGCGGAAACATTTTTTTTTTTGGAGGATTCTGTACAAAAATATAAAATTGATAGGTTAAAATCTTTCAAAATAAAATTGCACGCCCTGCATCCATATGTCAAAGAAAGAAAAAAAAGAATAATGTGTGTATGTTTTGTCAAAGAATAATGTTATTACCATATGGAAATTACACGCGCAATTTCTACCCACGACGGAACGGAGAAGGTATATGCGTTTAGGGTGAAAGGTTGTTTGTTTGTTTCTTTGTTTGTTTGTTTGTTTGTGTGTGCAAACGAATGTTCCCATTTATCTCCAAAACGGTTTGTCCGATTTACATACGGTTTTCTGTAAAGGGTTTGTGATTCATCGGCGATGGTTCTTAGATAAGTAATATCGTGTTAACTCACCAGGGGGCGCCGCAATCAATATTCTTCGAACTTTTTTTTATCCCAGGAAATACAATAATTACTTTGTATTGACTGATAACAGTAATCATATACTATTATTATATATATATTTTATATTTAACAGTAATCACTCGCTCTTGGCAGGTTTTTAATATTTAGTTACAAACATAGGAATTCTCTAAAAAGTTTAAAATAAAAAACAAAATTAAAAATTTTGGAAAAAAAACCCACGACGTATGTAAACTTAGTCGAAAAAGGATTAAATAAAAAAATTTAGAAACCCCCGACTAAAATAAAGTAAGTAACGGAAGATATTACAAACCTAAGAAAATCCGTCGGGGGCTGCCATTGCACATCTGTTCGCGATTACAATTAAAATGTAGTAGCTATTTGTATCTCGTAGAGATGCAGCAATATCAATTAAAGATACAATTATTTACGTACCCAACGTAATTTTATTTAGTCACAAAGTCTTAAATTGCAGCATTGAGTTCATTTTAAGGCAGAGAATGGCAGCCCCCGACGGTTTTTCTTAGGTTTGTAATTATATCTTCCGTTACTTACTTTATTTTAGTCGGGGGTTTCTCAAATTTTTTATTTAATCCTTTTTCGACTAAGTTTACATACGTCGTGGGTTTTTTTCAAAATTTTTAATTTTGCTTTTTATAGCCATGATTACATGAAACCTACCTAACATAACATCCCCAATCATCGACACTTTAAGGGACGGTCACAAGTTTTTATTTTAAATACATTGGTTTCGTGATAATTTTTTACGAACTTGTGGTGCACTATGTAACAGTTCAATGTTTATTTTTACTAAACTAACTACAAGGTATTCGGTCAAATACACACTAATCAAGGATTTTTTTTTTAAAACTAAATTTACCAAAATCTCCGGACCTGCCTTTCTATAAAGGTGGCAGCCTTAGGCCTCCAAGCAGTTTAGGGGGATATGCCATAATCGCCACGCTTGCCAGGCGGGTAAGCGATCGCAGTTGGTTGGTTAAATTCTCAGAGAATGCTGCTGCCCATCCTCTGATGAATCCCTTAGTCGCATTTTACGACACCTATGAGAAGATATAGGATATCTTGTCCGTCTAAAACGTGGTAATAAAAAATATTCTTTTTATCAAATTATTTTTAAGCTTGTTTTGCCCAATCGTACCGTCTAAACACATCTAACCCGTCCAACACGCGAGTTATTAAATTTGCACGCGCGTCGGTAATTATCGGTCGAACTCAGACGTTGGCCTCCTATTTATCTGTACTATGAACATAACAAAGCGCGTAGTACATCATTTTGTGTGGTAATAAAAGGATGAGGTCGGGTTATTGTTTTTGGTGGGGCACGTATGTCAAAATTGATGAGGACTGATGGAGCATGCATGAAAAGTAAAGCGTTAACGTAGATGGTCTTTTCTGGGAGCTCTAAATTAGAAAATCGGATGAATAAAAAATGGCGGACGGAATCTCGCTAAAAAAAGATTGAAGCTCTTAGTTTTTTCGTAAACCCATAGAATAGAATTCGACAGAATTTTAATACACCAGATAGATATATATTGTTATTTTATTTGTGACACTACGACAATGACTACCGTCACACGAGATTTGTTGTGTAATCGCGGCTTTTTGTCTTACTATGGGTGTGAATTTGTGCGTGCCAGCCCATACTTTTATGCGAGCCGTCTTACTATGGGTGCTTCAGTTTTTGTTTAGCGAGATTCCGTCCGCCTTTTTTTATTCGTCCAAGATTAGAAAATGTAAGGTTCGCGTCTAATTAATAGGTATGTTTTCAATCGAGGTAACTAATTTACAGGCTGGAAATATTATTGGCACACGTCATTATTTAATTCGATCATTTTCTATAGAAAACCATATTCTACATAAAAAATACTTTATTAAAATTATCTATTTTGAATGTAGCAAAATTATGTTGCAAATATGAGACGTAGGTACCTACTACTTTATGGGTGTAGCAATTATGAGATGTACCTTTTTTTTTTCATTCTAAATTTAAGCAGCCTGTATAAACTAGCATTTCTTTCGCAATATAATTCCTCGATGGCTTGAAGATATTCCTAAGGAATTTTAAATTGCACTAACGTCTTGTTTTCTATTTGTTTCAGGTAAGTCGAGTTTAACTGTAACCAATGTGACATCGAACACTCAAAATGTACTCGAGTTGTGCTTAGACTGCACTTTGGAACGTAAACATAACAATGGGTATAGTATTATATTATCTGTGACAATGGTAATGAAAAATGTGCGTGTGAATGATAGGTTATTGAAGCTTCCAAAGGGAAGAAATTCCTGAATGACGTCACCACTGGTTTGTGACTAACCAGCTGCTGAATTTTGCAAGGGTGGTTATCCACTCGTCAAATTTCTTTGGCAATTTTTTTGATGATCAGTTGATCTATACTATAATATTATAAAGAGGAAAGATTTGTATTTTTGTGTGTATGTTTGTAATGAATAAACTCAAAAACTACTGTGGCTGATTTCAAAAAATATTTCACCATTAGAAAGCTACATTCACCCTGAGTTCACATAGGCTATATTTTCACGTCCACCCGTGCGAAGCCGGGACGGGCCGCTAGTCAGTTATAAAATGAATACAGCATTTGATGAAAATCATCCAATTTCTTTGATCGAAGTCACATTGGACAAAGTAATTTGACCAGTGCCATACCAACCTAACTGACTTGCAATCGCAATCACGTCGATCGCAATATTCCTTGCTTCATATGTTTTGGCAGTCCGTCTTATCGGCAACTATGCATCGCGTGATGAATATTGCTGTAATGTCAAAATGAAAGCTTTTGTTACAGTGAGTGTTTTACACAGCTACCCAATTACTCCACAGGCTTCTAAAAACCTGATTTATTTAATGCCTAAATGGCATGTCAACTGCTGCAATTGCTCGACCAAAATAAAAAACTTTTGAACTTACGTGAACTTACATTAAATAAATAAATATTTTTGGGACATTTTTACATAACACCATCTAGTCCCAAACTAAGCAGAGCTTGTACTATCGGTACTAGACAATGGATATGATACTTAAATACTTCTTTTTTTTTTGTAAATACATACCTACTTATAATACATAAGAAACACCCAGACCAACACAAACACTTATGTTCATCACACAAATATTTGTGTTATGTGGGAATCGAACCCACGACCTCGTGATCAGCAGTCCGACACTCGAACCACTAGACCACAGACGTCGTCGACATTGCGCGCAATCTAACGTGACCGGAGAGAAGTTGTCACAAAACCGTCGCAGTAATCTTTTTTATGGGTGTCAGTTGGAGGCGAGAGGCGGGGAAACAACCCCAGTGCGCAACTTCACTCTGGTCAAGTTAGATTGCGCATACTGTACATCTATTACCTATCTGAAATAAAACCATATAAGTATTTTAATTTTACTTGCTTGAAGATTAAAATGCATATTTCAACAACAACAAAAAACCTAATTAAAAATTAAATAAGGAACAACGTGACATCTAATACTATATTGGTACGTCCATGATTTCAATTAAACCCAAAAACGTGATTGCTATTCATCAACAACACCACTCCAATCGGCTTATCCCTTCAAGGGGAGGCGATACATACATACATCGTGTATGACATACCATCCATAAAGTATTTATACCCAACACTCACTCAGTAGGGACCACAACTACACTTATTTACGACCACTATACACCACAAATCCGAAAAGGTACGTAAATAAAACTATCAAAACAGTGGAACCTACCCATTTTATTCTATGACCTAAGTCCGTATTTCCATATGCATGAGTGGCAGAGGAACAAGCCAGTCCTGTTATTTATATATTCTCCGCTTTATCATATTTTGCACTCTATATCATTGGCATAAGGTGCTTTATTCGGCGGTTGAATTCTCGAGAGTCCATTTGACTAGCACACATTAGTAAAAGTTCCCCGGGCTCCCGACGCACGGTGGCCATGAGGGAGAGATTTCAAGGACTCTTTCAGTTTCCGTGTTGTGTGGGAAAATAAATAAACTGGCGTAATATACGCAGACAGTTGGAAGGTTTTTTAATCAGAGATATTGCGTATTTTTCATGATTAATATGAGATTAATTAGATTCTAGATAAATGAGGATTGTAGAATTTATAAGAGAGCTACTAAAGTGTAAAAGTGCTTCTGAGACATTCACGCTTCTAAGCGATATTATATTTAATGTTTACTACTTACTATTCTTACATTTAAAATATACCAACCGAATAAATCAAGTCAAGCAAAGATAGAATCACTAGCTTTAGAGCTCGCCAACTTCGAAGGACGGAAGTAAACTTTCGCGTCGACCATCGACACTTTAGCGTGGCCACCCTACTTCTCACTATCCGAAATAAAATATTTATAGAACTGAGAGCACTTTTTCTCTTTGATTCAGTGGTTTTATTGGCTCGGCCGTTTCGCGGTAATAAATGCTTTGGGGGTGGCCGTCCATAAATAAAATTAGTCACAATGAATGATTCTTTTAACTTGATTCGACCGTCATATTACTGATATCGCCCTATGGTGTTACGTTAGTTTTATCGCTGACTGTAATATAGATAATTTTTATTGGGAATATCTATGTATCGCCGAATTTATGGACACTTTCGTCGGAATATGAAGATAAGCTTTTGTGCTGGTGTTAATAAAGATGAAATAAAAGGTCATTTGTTGGAATATGTGAAGATATTGGAGCTACATTGATTTTTCTTATACATAGATAAGGAGCACAAGTACTAGGCTGTTTTAGACAAAGAAAATTAGATTTTTTTCAATCTAAATGACATTTTTTCCGAAGAGTTTTTGAATTATTTATTTCGAGGCAATGATATAAAGTAGTACGCTGCTAGCGCGCGCAATCTGAGGACTCGAAAACGTCCTAATTGGGACGTTTTGCTATCAGTCTGCGTCAAGCAACCGACAAGGCAAGACGCCGAGCGTAACCTATAATAAAAAAAAATCAAAAATGCCGTCGTGTGTGTATAGAAAGTGTGCCAATTATGACGCGAAAGTAAATAAACAAAAAGTAATCTTAATACCAATGTATGTGTGCTGCCACTGCATGATTTTTTTTTCTTTTGTTTTGTTAGGGTATTACATATATATACTTTTAAATATCATTGTTTCGAGGCTTTTATGTTTGTCCTTTTCAAAGCCTATTTGGTCATTTTTTTTTGTCATTGCCAAGTACCTAGTCTTCATAATATTCTAATTGGGTGTTTGAGGTCTTGCGTTCATTCTGTTACATGTTGTATAATCAACTACTCTGACCAATTATAGTGCAAACTTTTATAAGCTTATGTAGTATTAAGTTTAAAAAATAATTTGAGTGAACATGAGTGAACGAATTATTTCGTGTCGTTCACGTTCACGACCGAAGCTGTCGTGGTAACACGCGAGCCGTGACTTGGTCGGTAAAATGGGCAATTTCAATCATTAAGACGTTGGTCAGGTGTTGGCTAAAGAGCTATAATGGTCTTAGATAGGTAGGGACATTAGTTGCCAATATGTTGACGACGTCTGTGGTCTAGTGGTTCGAGGGCCGGACTGCTGATCATGAGGGTTCGATTCCCACAGAACACAAATATTTGTGTGATGAACAATAAGTGTTTGTGTTGGTCTGGGTGTTTCTTATGTATTATAAGTATGTATTTACAAAAAAAAAATTATATAAGTATTATATCCATTGTCTAGTACCCATAGCACAAGCTCTGCTTAGTTTGGGACTAGATGGTGCTGTGTAAAATGTCCCAAAATTAATATCCAATCTATCCACGATTTGCCCTACTAGAGATATAAATTTGACATATTTTGTATGGAGCTTATGTCAAATTCCCATCTATAATAGGGTAAATCGTGGATAGATTGGATATTAATTTTGGCCGTTAGTCGTCTTTTACGACACCCATGAGAAGATATAGGGTGGTGCAATTCTTTACGTCCAGCACCACGTGGAACTACACGGAATACTTGTAATAATTAAACCTATTGCTAGTAGTAGATATTAATACTCTGCAGTATGTATGTACTATCATCTATATTCATATCTATATTTTATCCTAACTTTGATTGTTTGTTTTTTTGGTCGAGCATCACGCAAAAACTACTGGACCGATTTGAATGAAATTTGATACACAGATGGTCTATGTCCTGATTAAAATATAGTGGGTTTTTTTTTACTATTCGTACCATGGGAGCGAAGCCGCGGGCATAGGCTAGAATTACATGAGACTTTCCATCTTCATGTCTGTTTGGCGAACCGACTTGCGGTACCATTTAGGCAACAGCCTAGGTGGTATTGAAGTTGTCATGGGCAAAGGTAACATAACTTAACATCAGGCAAACTTAACATCAGGTGGGCCTTTAGCTCGTTTCGCCATCCTATACTATAAAAAATATATAAAAAAAAACAGACCTCCGCAACCCAGTTACTGGCTAATACTGACATTTGGAGGTTAGACCAGTTGTCAGACTTTCAGACTAAAACAGAAAAAAACTATAATTAACTCCATTGTAATTTAAAAATACTGTTAAATGTTTATTTATTTATTTAACATGCATTATGAAAACATTTGTATGCCAGTACCTGGTGGAACATGGTATTAGTTCAAAATAATGTTTTCTAACACCTTATTGTACCATGTTTGATGGAAATAAATACTATTCTATTCTATTCTGACTACCCGTAACGACTGCCATGGATATTCGTATGAAAACCAGGACCGACAGCTTAACGTGCTCTCTGAGGCACGGAGGGGTCTCGATTACATCGCGTATATATTTTATTTTAATTGATTTTCCTTCATAAAAAGTGAATAAGAACACATGTCATAAAGATGAATATAAGTGTTAAAATAATGTCACAAAAAGGTAACCAATTCTAAACCACATAAAAACAAACCCCTTAAAATTCACAAAAAATTAAACACATTGTTCTAACTACCCCTTAAAAGACTACACATACTTAATTTTTTCCCCTTAAGATTATGACTTGAATAATAGCATTTTTATTTTTAATACACAACTGCTAACCAACTTGAAATCTTTATAAACGACACCACGCTTCTTCTGTTCCTGATTGGTCAAACAAAAGTCAACCCTAAAATGATGGCGGTGAGGTCTTTTTGGCCCACAGGGTATATTTTCACAGGGAAATAAAAAGGATTATTGTTAATGGGCGTGAAGCTTAAAGCGTTTGGATTCGTTTACACGTGTTTATAGTTTGTATTTACGGAAGTCTATATCTGTTGGTATGTGGCTTCGCAGACAGCGAGTTTAGGATGCAACCGCGGTGCATTGTCAAAATTAAATGGTGATACGAAAATAGTTACCAAAGTCATGTATTTCTTTATTTATTTATTTATACATGCTGAAATTTTAATCGCTTAATTCCCGAAAAGGGGTCATTGTACTCATCATTACGAACAACTTTTACTATGGGACCAACCTTGAAATCGCGAAAAAAAATCAGGTGGTCCCTACATTTTATCGATTTAAGTGAACACAAATGTAGGGACCATCTGATTTTCTTTCCGCGATTTCATGGTTGGTCCCATTGTAAAAGTTGTTCATAATGATAGTTAATGTAAATATCTAGGATTTTATAGTGATGCATCTGACTTTAAACATTTGTTACTTCTTGTAGTTTTTCCCACCCCATAAGGAAAAACGAGCATACTGACTAAAACTAACCAAATTAACTGTCGAAATTTATATTCCCCAGAAAATCCAAACCATCTTGTCTACACAAACGAAATAGTAAAATAAATAGCCACACACACCCAACAAGATGTCTGTCTGTTCACTTAAAACCACACGTTTGACGTAAACGAATGCACTCGGGAACTCGAATACAAATCACTTGACGACCCCGAATTAACCGCGAGACACCGAGTGTTTATTTAGACTGACTTCGATTCGGATCAGCTTCTTGAGAAGCCTTGAAGACAGCGATACTGAGAGGTTTGTTTAAGAAAGCGATTTTGGTAGAGAAAAAATATAGCGGGAATTCGAAGAGTTGAGTAAGAAAAATAAGATGAAGTTATGAAACTACCCTGTGTTTCTTTCATAACATTCCAGTCCATTCAATGGATGACTGAAAGAGATTGCCGTGAAGCGATAAGACCGCCAATTGTACACTTACACATAGTTTTTAATAATTAATAATTATCATGTTCTAATGTTGTGAAGATGATAGAAGAAAAAAAACATGAAAGAAAGAAAGAAAGAAAAAATATTTATTTGCTTCAAAAGTGACGCACAAAATTACCAAAAAATTCACTCACAGAACAAATACAGGTACAGAGCCAAGAAGTGTGGTGTGGTAAGGTGTGCGTCACATCCACGCAAAACGGCCACCGCTCAGGATATTACATGCTGCGCCGACCCCAAATAAATTGGGATAAGGGCAGGAGGATGATGATGATGTTCTAATGTTGTGGATAATAAAGAGTATTATTTATTATTTATTTTTTCCGTGTGGTGTCGGACGTAAAGAATTGCACCACCCTACATCTTCTCATGGGTATCTAAAAGGCGACTAAGGGATTCACCAGAGGATGGGCAGCAGCGTTCTCTGAGTATTTAACCAACCAACTGCGATCGCCAACCCGCCTGCCAAGCGTGGCGATTATGGCATATACCCCCAAGCTACATGGGGAGGCCGATGTCCAGCAGTGGACGTCTTTCGGCTGAAATGATGATGATGATGATTTATTACTATTAATTACTCTTCAAATGCTTAAAATTTTAATATGCATGTCCGTTAGCTATTTTATTGCAACTGAACACATATTTTTGTTACAAAAACAAGCTAACCCGGCTCGGATTGAGCGTTTAAACCAATACATTTTAAATGGCATTTTTTTTTACAGATTGAACTTGTTTTTGTACGCTAGAGTTAGCTGTGGATTCAATATCGGATAGTTCTGGTTAGTACCAAATGTACCCATTTTTATACGTATAGTCTAATATTGATACCGATGAAGTAGTTGCGGGAGGTCTGTTCATTACAGAACTATGCGGTTTCAAGCGGAACTACTAACGGTTGATACCTATCGAAGCTCAGCATGCTCCATAAAGGTGGAACCAGTAATCAAGTACAGGCCTAGATAATGTAAAAAAAAGAACGCCTCTCTATAGTACAGGTCCGAACAAGTGGAACAGGTTTCAAACGTCTTGTTGGCTTCTTTGTTACGATAATTTTAGAATATGTTAATGTGGAAGAACAGATCTGTATTAATATAAGCCTGATGATGACATTAACACGATTTTACACACTGAGGTAATACTACGTACTAGAGAAGACATTACAAACAAAAAATATCGCGCAACTTGCTGGCCGCGGAGTTTTGTGGCGCGAGCGTGGCTAAGTGAGTGAGAGTGCAGTGCTCCAAAACGTGCTACAAACATTCGATTCGAGGTGTCTTCTCTAGTACGTAGTACATATTACCTTAGTTATTATACATTAGATTTTATATGCATTGGTTGGGAGGGACTATCAAAAACATAAACACACTTGTAAAACGGAATGAACCTGGATGCTTCTGGCCACTTCCTTTAGTTAATCTAAAAGTTGCATTTTCAACAAGTGGATTTTTCTTTCTAGAACTAAATCCCCATAGTTCATATTAGAAGTAAACCAACCAATAATCATCGAAATAATCAAACAGAAAAAAATACGTTCTATAACCAGCTATGAAAGATGATCAGCAAACAAGTTTAGTATGGTCAAACGCATAACAATGGCAACAAAACCATTATAAGCGTAACTGGCATACCCTGTAAGTTTCATAAAAGACAAGCTCTGTTTGTACTGGATAAATTACCATCTCTATATGCGGTTCACTGTGAAAGAGTAAAATAAATAAAATGACTAAAACAAGACGTATTCATTGAACAAGACGTGTACTTCCAGGCTGAGATTAAGATTGACGGTATGATCTGCGATGAGCAATTTGCCTGACAAGCGCAGTGATTATGGTATGATGACCCCAAGATTCTTTTGTTGTATCAGTCGGTAGGAGGCGATGTTTGCTATTACGTATACAAGCTGTAATTGAAATAACTGAAAACTTCTGAAGGAGTCATTGTACTCTAAAAGTTGTAAAACTACTGTAAAAGTTGTTCATACTGATGTATGAACAACTTTTATTAAGAGCTCATTCACACTAGCGTTTCTCCGGCGTAGGCGTTCGATAAACGAATGCGCAGTGCAGCTGAAGTGGCAATGGGCCGGCCATATTAGCCGAAGTGAAATTAGTGGGGACCTCGAATCGGAAAACGTAGCATAGGACGCCCTCAGTTTAGGTGGAGTGACGATCTACACAATGTGGCTTGTGGAAACTGGATGAGAATGGTCGAGGATAGAAGTCGGTGGCGTGCTATTGGAGAGGCCTATGTCCAGCAGTGAACTGCGATAGGCTGATTATGATGTGCAGTGCAGACGCCGCGACAACGCAACGTGTGCGTCGCGTTGTCGCTTGTAAACTGCACTTTTAAATGATACTACTACACTATGCCGCAATCGTGTGGCAACTGCGCAACGCTAGCGCGACTACGCGACATATACATCGCGTTGTCGCGGCGGCGGCGCGGCGCGCGGTCTCTGCGCTGCACATATGTTTAGCGAACGCCTACGCTGGAGAAACGCTAGTGTGAAGGAGCCCTAAAGGACCGAACCTGAATTCACTAAAAAAAAACAGCTGTTCCCTATATTTGTGTTCACATAAACCGACAAAATGTAAGGAACAGATGTTTTTTTTTCGCGATTTCAGAAATGGTTCCACAGTAAAAGTTGTTAGTACTGATGAGTACAATGACTCCTGAAGAGGTTTTTAGTTATTTCAATTACACGTTGTATAACTTACTAGTATCCCGAAGTTTACGAAATAAAGACGCTGTAAAGGTCAAACTGTTACCACTGACGTGCGGTCGACTGTACTTATGCGGACCACGAAGAAGCCTGCTATAAAAATTGCGTTTGGCCTCCTGTAATTGAAGGAGTACACCAGATAGAATCCTGTATCTGTCACTTGTGATTTTTTGTGTATATCTTTTGTAAGAGGTCCTCAATAATACATGCTGAAATTTTTATCGCTTAGTTCCCGAAAATGGGTCATTGTACTCATCATTATGAACAACTTTTACAATGGGACCAACCATGAAATCGCGGAAAGAAAATCAGATGGTCCCTACATTTGTGTTCACTTAAATCGATAAAATGTAGGGACCACCTGATTTTTTTTCGCGATTTCAAGGTTGGTCCCATAGTAAAAGTTGTTCGTAATGATGAGTACAATGACCCATTTTCGGGAACTAAGCGATAAAAATTTCAGCATGTATTATTGAGGACCTCTTACAAAAGATATACACAAAAAATCACAAGTGACAGATACAGGATTCTATCTGGTGTACTCCTTCAATTACAGGAGGCCAAACGCAATTTTTATAGCAGGCTTCTTCGTGGTCCGCATAAGTACAGTCGACCGCACGTCAGTGGTAACAGTTTGACCTTTACAGCGTCTTTATTTCGTAAACTTCGGGATACTAGTAAGTTATACAACGTGTAATTGAAATAACTAAAAACCTCTTCAGGAGTCATTGTACTCATCAGTACTAACAACTTTTACTGTGGAACCATTTCTGAAATCGCGAAAAAAAAACATCTGTTCCTTACATTTTGTCGGTTTATGTGAACACAAATATAGGGAACAGCTGTTTTTTTTTAGTGAATTCAGGTTCGGTCCTTTAGGGCTCCTTCACACTAGCGTTTCTCCAGCGTAGGCGTTCGCTAAACATATGTGCAGCGCAGAGACCGCGCGCCGCGCCGCCGCCGCGACAACGCGATGTATATGTCGCGTAGTCGCGCTAGCGTTGCGCAGTTGCCACACGATTGCGGCATAGTGTAGTAGTATCATTTAAAAGTGCAGTTTACAAGCGACAACGCGACGCACACGTTGCGTTGTCGCGGCGTCTGCACTGCACATCATAATCAGCCTATCGCAGTTCACTGCTGGACATAGGCCTCTCCAATAGCACGCCACCGACTTCTATCCTCGACCATTCTCATCCAGTTTCCACAAGCCACATTGTGTAGATCGTCACTCCACCTAAACTGAGGGCGTCCTATGCTACGTTTTCCGATTCGAGGTCCCCACTAATTTCACTTCGGCTAATATGGCCGGCCCATTGCCACTTCAGCTGCACTGCGCATTCGTTTATCGAACGCCTACGCCGGAGAAACGCTAGTGTGAATGAGCTCTTAATAAAAGTTGTTCATACATCAGTATGAACAACTTTTACAGTAGTTTTACAACTTTTAGAGTACAATGACTCCTTCAGAAGTTTTCAGTTATTTCAATTACAGCTTGTATACGTAATAGCAAACATCGCCTCCTACCGACTGATACAACAAAAGAATCTTGGGGTCATCATACCATAATCACTGCGCTTGTCAGGCAAATTGCTCATCGCAGATCATACCGTCAATCTTAATCTCAGCCTGGAAGTACACGTCTTGTTCAATGAATACGTCTTGTTTTAGTCATTTTATTTATTTTACTCTTTCACAGTGAACCGCATATAGAGATGGTAATTTATCCAGTACAAACAGAGCTTGTCTTTTATGAAACTTACAGGGTATGCCAGTTACGCTTATAATGGTTTTGTTGCCATTGTTATGCGTTTGACCATACTAAACTTGTTTGCTGATCATCTTTCATAGCTGGTTATAGAACGTATTTTTTTCTGTTTGATTATTTCGATGATTATTGGTTGGTTTACTTCTAATATGAACTATGGGGATTTAGTTCTAGAAAGAAAAATCCACTTGTTGAAAATGCAACTTTTAGATTAACTAAAGGAAGTGGCCAGAAGCATCCAGGTTCATTCCGTTTTACAAGTGTGTTTATGTTTTTGATAGTCCCTCCCAACCAATGCATATAAAATCTAATGTATAATAACTAAGGTAATATGTACTACGTACTAGAGAAGACACCTCGAATCGAATGTTTGTAGCACGTTTTGGAGCACTGCACTCTCACTCACTTAGCCACGCTCGCGCCACAAAACTCCGCGGCCAGCAAGTTGCGCGATATTTTTTGTTTGTAATGTCTTCTCTAGTACGTAGTATTACCTCAGTGTGTAAAATCGTGTTAATGTCATCATCAGGCTTATATTAATACAGATCTGTTCTTCCACATTAACATATTCTAAAATTATCGTAACAAAGAAGCCAACAAGACGTTTGAAACCTGTTCCACTTGTTCGGACCTGTACTATAGAGAGGCGTTCTTTTTTTTACATTATCTAGGCCTGTACTTGATTACTGGTTCCACCTTTATGGAGCATGCTGAGCTTCGATAGGTATCAACCGTTAGTAGTTCCGCTTGAAACCGCATAGTTCTGTAATGAACAGACCTCCCGCAACTACTTCATCGGTATCAATATTAGACTATACGTATAAAAATGGGTACATTTGGTACTAACCAGAACTATCCGATATTGAATCCACAGCTAACTCTAGCGTACAAAAACAAGTTCAATCTGTAAAAAAAAATGCCATTTAAAATGTATTGGTTTAAACGCTCAATCCGAGCCGGGTTAGCTTGTTTTTGTAACAAAAATATGTGTTCAGTTGCAATAAAATAGCTAACGGACATGCATATTAAAATTTTAAGCATTTGAAGAGTAATTAATAGTAATAAATCATCATCATCATCATTTCAGCCGAAAGACGTCCACTGCTGGACATCGGCCTCCCCATGTAGCTTGGGGGTATATGCCATAATCGCCACGCTTGGCAGGCGGGTTGGCGATCGCAGTTGGTTGGTTAAATACTCAGAGAACGCTGCTGCCCATCCTCTGGTGAATCCCTTAGTCGCCTTTTAGATACCCATGAGAAGATGTAGGGTGGTGCAATTCTTTACGTCCGACACCACACGGAAAAAATAAATAATAAATAATACTCTTTATTATCCACAACATTAGAACATCATCATCATCCTCCTGCCCTTATCCCAATTTATTTGGGGTCGGCGCAGCATGTAATATCCTGAGCGGTGGCCGTTTTGCGTGGATGTGACGCACACCTTACCACACCACACTTCTTGGCTCTGTACCTGTATTTGTTCTGTGAGTGAATTTTTTGGTAATTTTGTGCGTCACTTTTGAAGCAAATAAATATTTTTTCTTTCTTTCTTTCTTTCATGTTTTTTTTCTTCTATCATCTTCACAACATTAGAACATGATAATTATTAATTATTAAAAACTATGTGTAAGTGTACAATTGGCGGTCTTATCGCTTCACGGCAATCTCTTTCAGTCATCCATTGAATGGACTGGAATGTTATGAAAGAAACACAGGGTAGTTTCATAACTTCATCTTATTTTTCTTACTCAACTCTTCGAATTCCCGCTATATTTTTTCTCTACCAAAATCGCTTTCTTAAACAAACCTCTCAGTATCGCTGTCTTCAAGGCTTCTCAAGAAGCTGATCCGAATCGAAGTCAGTCTAAATAAACACTCGGTGTCTCGCGGTTAATTCGGGGTCGTCAAGTGATTTGTATTCGAGTTCCCGAGTGCATTCGTTTACGTCAAACGTGTGGTTTTAAGTGAACAGACAGACATCTTGTTGGGTGTGTGTGGCTATTTATTTTACTATTTCGTTTGTGTAGACAAGATGGTTTGGATTTTCTGGGGAATATAAATTTCGACAGTTAATTTGGTTAGTTTTAGTCAGTATGCTCGTTTTTCCTTATGGGGTGGGAAAAACTACAAGAAGTAACAAATGTTTAAAGTCAGATGCATCACTATAAAATCCTAGATATTTACATTAACTATGTACTCGAGCAAAGTGGATAGTTTTCGGTTCGGTAGCCATGACTTTTGGGTCGCTGATTAATAAAAGTAAGTACGTACCTAGGTACTCGTAAGTATGTACTTCATTTATCTACATAAGTATTTAATAATGAAACGATGTCTTTAACTTATTGGAGTTGTCGGGCAAAACAAATATAATGATTTTTAGAACAAAATACAACAGCCGAGTTTAATATAATAATTTGTTCCGGATGGTAAGTTACAATCTACACAGCATATTCCAATTTACGCCCCCCGTTTATACGCATTCAGCACAAACATTATGATTCGCTGTATTTTCAAAATTATAAATACAAACACTCGTACACATTTATTATTAGAAAATTATGCATATTTTACAGTATGTTCAGAACATTGAGTGACATAAAATGTGACCCTATGAATGGATTATGACATTTCATTTGTGACCCCTGTGAAAATGGAATCTGACTTTTTAAACGCTTCAATTCGTAAAATCGCGTTAAGAATTAATGGTGAATTTTAAATAGGGGTAAAAAATAGGCATGTATTACCTTGAGCGAATAAAAAAGGTGTATTACCTACTAAATTTTGACAGTAATAATTTCATTATAATAAAACAAAGTTTAACCGGATTAAATCGCGTATATTATTTAAATTGGTTTCCCTGACGTTTCGAAAGCTTTGCAGCATTTCGTGGTCGCAGGTAGACTAAGATGACAAGCGTCTTTACAAATATTTCTAAAAAATTATTTTAATCTACCGTACAATATTATTAATTAAAATCGTTTCGATGCACGCAGTAATCACTCACAATATCATTATCTTTTACAGTGTTGCGTGCTGTTTGGGACTTGATTATTTTTAGGACTGGGTTCCAAACAGGTGGTAGCTAATAATAATAATAATAATGTAGTAATAATTTCATTCAAATACAGGAAATGATGAAATTTATAAAAAAATTGTTAACGCAACAACTGATGGGTAACATAATGCAACGTTGGAGCAATAAGTACCTAGTCTCACAAGAATAATATTCGTATAATTATGTTCAAATTTACAAAGTTTAACCAGTAAACATATCAATTTTTTTACACATAATCATAACATCCAACGATTGATCCAAAGCAATTCCGCAACAGCAAACTTCAACCTTCAATTTCCATTCATTCTTTCACAGTAATTTGCCAACGGACGGACGTACGCGTCCGGATGTTGCGGGTCGATGCGACCGCACCGCAGCGGGCAGCAGGTTAAAATGTTTTCCGTGTACCCGTCACAGTTGTCACCTGGTTGCCACGAGACACGTTTAACATAAACTATTGCCGATTTTGTAGCGGTCAGCCGTTGTTGGGCCCTTTTAGATGCGGTAATGGATCTATTGTAGTGTTTACTATTCGAAGGTCTCGTTTGAGTGAACATAAATTTGTAGGGTTATTTTGTATTTAGTTTGCAGGGTGTTCAGAATTATTGTCGTAGGAGCCTTAGAGTAATAAGACCCAGAGTGACAATAGCATTCAAAGTTCCGCTCAAAATTGAAAATTGAAATAATTAATGTGCCCCGCAAGCGGCACCTAAAATGTTCGCCGACACACACACAGGCGCGAGCAAAATGTACTGAACGTAGCCTTTCAAGGCCAAATTGAAATTTAGTCACTACGCGGTTTTTAGCCCAGTTATTTCTAGGTTGGAGCTAATAGAACGAGAAATCGAATTACAGCAGGAAGGAACATGAAAGTTATAATATTAATACCAAAAGCTTAAAATCTTTAGGTTGATAAATATGCTATGTATTTCTGGGCCGCAAGTTGGTTTAATATTTTTAAAAGCTTTTGATCTTAGAATAGTTATCATAGATAGAAACCAAGTCCCCGTGCACAATTCGAAGTGACTAAATAGTAGCCAGAAATGACTCGGTTCAGTACAGCTTTCGAATGCCTGTGTCGTGCGAACATTTTACGGGCCGCTTTGTGTGCCCACACATCGACTGTTTTTGTGCTTCAACTTTCATCGGAAAATCACTCTGTTTTATTACTCTAAGGTTTTGATATTTTCTCTCTAGAGTGTAGTAGATTCTGCAGGACTCATTTTAGAGCGGATACAGACACCAGATATAAATTATAATAATCTTTAATTATCAAAAACATAGAGAAGTTAAAAGAAATAAATAAACAAATAGGTAGAATCATCATCATCAGACCATTACTGGGCACGAGCCTCTTCTCAGAATGAGAAGGTTAAGGCCTTAGTCCACCACGCTGGCCTAGTACGGGTTGGCGGACTACACACACCATCGAGAACTGTATGGAGCACTCTCAGGTGTGCAGGTTTCCTCACGATGTTTTTCCTACATAATCAAATAATTCTGATCTGCACATTCGAAAATTTGAAAATTCAGAGGTGCGGGCCGATTTCAAACTCGACCCCCCTGCACGAAAGACAAGCGTACAACCACCAAGGCTTATTACTGATTACTAACCCTGCCTCTCAAACTAGAGTAACCCTGGGTTTTAAGTAAGTTTAATTGTCTAGTACCCATATTACAAGCTCTGCTTAGTTTGGGACTAGATGGTGCTGTGTAAAAATGTCCCAAAGTATTTATTTATTTATTTAAGAGTCAGTTACGGGACGGGATCGTAAAACGGGGCCTGCATTGACAACCCAATCAAAAAATATCGGGCAATTTTCGTATTAACTGTACACCAGAAAATTATTACATGCTAAGAATAATTTATAACCCAACTATCTACTAAAATCAATTGAATTATGTTACCTACTTTTCTTCGGATTTATGCACTATTTGTACCAAGTTTAAGACCAATATATTATGCCTGTATTGCACTGGCAACACCCACGTAGGTGCTTGTGTCGTGTTAGTACAGTTTTGAATAGCTTATGCGACACTCCTTATATATTTTATACAATACAGATACATACATACATTTTTTTTAATTGTATTGTAAATACATACTAGTAATATATAAGAAGCACCCAGACCAACACAAACACTTATGTTCATCACACAAATATTTGTGTCCTGTGGGAATCGAACCCACGACCTCGTGATCAGCAGTCCGACCCTCGAACCACTAGACCACAGACGTCGTCAAATAATTCGTCGTCGTTGTAGTCGTTCTCTTGTTGTTACATACACATACATACATATTATCACGCCTGTCCCATTGGGGTAGACAGAGACTATGGATTTCCACCTGCTACGATCCTGACACACCTCTTTCACTTCATCTACGTTCATTAACCTCGTCATGCATGCTCGTCGGTCTTGAGAACATCCTCGATTTGGTTGCGAACATCTTCTCTTGTCTTCTCATTGTTTTTTGTATCGCACTTTCTTTCACCATCGTTTTTTCGGCTGCTCTAGTGCTATGGTGAGTCAGTATCACAGAAATAGATCTAATAGATAGAATGGTGGTAATCACAATTTTACTTGCGATTTATGCGTGGCAACTTTCGGACAAATCACGCCTCTCATGTTGTCGTCATTAATTTTTAAAAATTAACTTTAACCTTTACTTTACAGCCTTTGTTTCTGCAGTTAGAAACAGCGCAGTAAGGCATTTTTGCGGGATTTTGTTACATTATTTCCAGAAACAAAAGATCTCACCTTAAAACTCTTCTTAAATTTCAACCTCACCAAACGGATTTCTATTCTTATGCCTTCTCCGTGCATGCAGTAAGATTATGGAACTCACTCCCGCCTAACATACGGAATTATCAATTCATATCTGTCTTCAAAAGACGTGTTAAAGAGACCTTTCCTCATAATTTGTTATTGCATAATATTTATATCATATTTACCTATATAATTTATATGTATTTATTTAAGTATCTATTGCTTTATTAGAACTAATTTTAAGTTTCCTATCTTTTTACACACTGTTGTCTACATTTCTTACTTATTTCTCCTCTCGCAGGTCTGCTGGTAGAAATTTCTTTGAAATAAGCAGTACCTTTGTACTAAATAATTTTGATGCTGTTTCCTTTCATATGTTATTGTGTGTACATAAATTATAAATAAATAAATAAATAAAAAAGTCAAGGCGTACTGAGAAAGGTTTTGAAATGCCCTGAACTATGGTGCTGAGTGTTGGCACGCGCGCCCCGCCTACTTTTCCATTCTATCTATCTATTTCTGTGGTCACTATTCTCTCAGTACCTGTAGTTTATTATTTTTCTCATCATTATAGACACAACTCATAGAAAACAGGATTTTGCTATAAAGGCACAACTCAATTACTGACATAAGATTTACAACGCCTATCCCCGTAACACGTAACGCGATACCGCAACACAACAGCGAACGAAACGCGCAATAAACACAGAAATTAACTCAGATGAATGCCGTCATAAATCGGTGAGATACGAGCTGGTTCGCGGTGATCCTGTGTTTTACTTAGTATAGATCATTCAGCATCATTAAGAGGAAACGCGGGCAGAGAGACTTTGGAAAATTAAATAAAATAAATAAATATTTGGTACATTTTACACAGCGTCATCTAGTCCCAAAAAAAAAACACAAAGGTCAAAGGACAAAAGTCTTCAACCAGTGCGTCCTGCCAGTCATGACTTACGGTGCCGAGACGTGGACACTGACAGTTGGGCTAGTCAACAAATTCAAAGTCGCTCAGCGAGCTATGGAGCGAGCTATGCTTGGAGTTTCTTTGAAGGATAAAATCCGTAACGAGATTATCCGGAAAAGAACCGGAGTGACCGACATAGCTTGTAAGTTTAGTAAGTTGAAGTGGCAGTGGGCTGGCCATGTCTGTCGAAGGACCGATGACCGCTGGAGCAGACGAGTCCTTGAGTGGAGACCGCGAATCGGCAAACGCAGCATAGGGCGCCCCCCCGCCAGGTGGACCGACGACCTGAAGAACGTGGCTGGGGGGGACTGAATGCGGAAGGCAGAGGCCCGAGTGTTGTGGCGCAACTTGGGAGAGGCCTATGTCCAGCAGTGGACTGCGATAGGTGGAGTTGATGATCTAGTCCCAAACTTAGCAGAGTTTGTAAAATGGGTAGGTACAAGACAATAGACATAATACATATATACTTCTTTCTTGTAAATACATACTTATAAGAAACATCCAGACCAACAGAAACACTTATGCTCATCACATAAATATTTGTGTCCGTGGGAAACCAACCCACGACCTCGTGATCAACAGTCCGACACTCGAACTACTAGACCACAGACGTAATTAGGTATTTGAAGAAACCATCGCTGTCGCTTTGCGAGTGCTCGCCCTCAAATAAGTGCGATAAGGACAACTGCAGCTCCGACTGAATGGCCTTAGTAATAAGTCATAATTCGATGTTTGGCTCTCGACTATTTTCTCCTCCGAAACTGGACCAATTTAAAAGATGTTTCAGAAACTGAAGAAGAAGAATATGTACTATATCGCAATGCATTTCTTTTTTCATTAATATTTGTAAAATTTATACACAAGGCCCTTGTAGACAGCGATCTAAATAGGCAAATTTGGATTTTGAAAACATAGGGACATAAGTTTATATTAATTTTACTGTAAAAAATCATTGCTTAAGGGTAATAAACCTGAAAGAAAACAGTCGAGAGCGTTTGTATGGAGAAAAGACCACCCGCATTTCCTCTTAAAACCTACATTCTTCTTCCTTGTTCCGTGTGGTGCCGAACATAAAGAATTGCACCACCCTTATCTCTTCTCTTGGGTGTCGTAAAAGGCGACTAAGGGATTCATCAGAGGATGGGCATTAGCGTTCTCTGATTATTTAACTTACTAAATTTTTTTGCATACAACGTGTTATTGAAATAACTTAAAAGCTTTTAAGGGGTCATTTTACTCATCAGTATGAACAACTTTTACTACGGGACCAAACCTGAAATCGCGAAAAACATTTTTTCCATTAATTGACAAAATGTAGGGATCAGCTGATTTAATACAACAAAGTTTAACCGGATAGTACCCATAGTACAAGCTCTACCTAAGATGGTGCTATGTAAAAATGTCCCAAAATATTTATTTATTAATTTACCATAGGAAAAATTGTTCATTATGATGAGTACCCCTTAAGAGGACCTCATATAATAATGTTACACCATTTATGTTTATTTCCTTTTACCTAGATAGCCGTTGTATTTAAGCTTGGATAAATAAAGTCATAAACCGCTAAAATACAAGCTAGAACAGCGGTTTAGTAACCTCGGCGATCTCGCGTTATAGTCTAGTTTATATGTCCAGTAAAACTAATGTTTCGTCTGTATACGGACTTCGGTACATTAGGACCAAATTATTGGATGAATATTTGAATAAATATCTAGAAAGTCTATAATAATCTAAATCTTGTCCTAATCATGGGGTCGATTC
Organism: Asteroscopus sphinx; assembly: GCA_949699075.1. NCBI lineage: Eukaryota > Metazoa > Arthropoda > Insecta > Lepidoptera > Noctuidae > Asteroscopus > Asteroscopus sphinx. The sequence continues at coordinate 4,858,554 of OX453006.1, forward strand.
TCTTGTTCGCGAATTAAACTTATTTTAAACGCTCTCTTTTACTAATAGTAGATACAAGAAAGGGATGAAAACAATTTTAGTGCTGCAGCTGTTAAATAGGTCGAAATTAAAATTTCCATACAATTTCATTCGTGATCCACATAACCCACATAGGACCCACAATTTGGAACCGTGCAACTAGAGCCTGACCTTTCAAAACGGGCCACGGTGTAATAATCTGGTGATTGTTAAAGTGACTTATAAAATTATAGTGCTCTTGTGTTCGAGAGTCTTAATGTGACTATTATTTACTATATTCCTTGGTCCCTTATAAGTAGACACCAGTTCTATTTCAACATAGAGCTTAATACCATAAATAAAAAAATTAATTAACACAAACAAAAAACCCGACTGCGTGTAAAAATAACAGAAAAGATATAAACAAGACTTATCAACACGCAGTCGGAGGCTACGTATGTTTTTGGTCATGAATTACATAATAGTTCATAGGTAGCCTCCGCCTGCGTGTTGATAAGTCTTGTTTATATCTTTTCTGTTATTTTTACACGCAGTCGGGTTTTTTATTTTTGTGTTAATAAAAATTTTTTTTTTTTTTTTTTACTTTTGTCATGTTTTATTTATCATACTATTAATGTTTTTTTTTTGAGAAGTCAAATTCATTTTTAACGTTGAATATTTTGTTGTTTTTTAGCATTTTTCATTCCAAATTACATTTAAACATATAAGTTGTATATGTTTTTGTAAAGCATTTATAAAACCCTTTATTCTGATACCCCACTCGATAGTTTCCGACGGAAAAAAAAAAATTTGAAGAGGTAATATGGCGCCAAAAAGCGGCCATTAAATTTTTTTAAATTTTGATATACCCAGTGTCACTCTCAGAATTAAGACGAATCTAACGACACCTCTCAATCTCAAATCCATCAAGCCGTTTAGGCTCCAGAGCGTGCCAAAGAAATATACATACATACATACATACACTCGAAAAACATAACCCTCCTTCTGGCGCAGTCGGGTAATAAAGAGGTGTTTCATGATACAAGAGACATCAAATAACCATAGCAAAACCATTTTATAATCGAATACGAACAATCCTACCCCAAACATTAAATACAAAACGGTAATCAAATCATACTCGTCCATTTTCAGTTTCAGATATAAAATAAAATGAGCATTCACGTAACTGTACAATGAATCCCGATCAATACGCGTCTTATCACATAAATAGTCCCTAGAATCCAATACTGGATATAAGCGGCGTACACACGGACGAGAGCGGTCAAGAAATGCTTTACATTCTAGCCAGCTCCCGTCACGTTCTGCAATCACCCGAAAATATTAATATTCGATGCTCAATAGGGTTGCCGAGGTTTTAACTAAAACTACTTATTTTTATTTTTTATACAATTCATTGTACATTTACCAAACAAAAAAGTACACTTAGATTAATAACACAAAAGATACCTAAAACGCGCGCACAATTTGATGCAACAAAAAGGGCGCCCAAGTGGTCACACTACGCCCGGCCGCTCCGTAATGTTCAAGGTTAACGCGGTCCGAACGCATCTCCCGGAAAATAATTAAATGTGACGATTTCTGCGATTAAATGGTGTCACATCATAAACATCAACACATCGGAAATACATAAAAAGTGTATTAACATCACTTTTCACAATCAAGCTTTGATTTTTTTTTTACCGACTTCAAAAAAAGGAGGAGGTTATGTATTGGGCGGGTTTTTTTTTTTAGTACTTTGACCTTTTAAGGAAATAAAAACAATCTTTTCATTTCGTACTTAGTAAAAGCTCAGTGTTGCAAGATATTAAAGAAATGATTTTCCCATTTTAACTGTGTTAATTGCTCCGATTGATGAATTTATAAAGTAGTAACTGATATTTACTTACGTAATACGCACACGTATATGTACGGTCGACCGCACGTCGCGTCGGTGGTAACACTTTAACATTAGCAGCATCCTTATTTCGTAAGCAGTAAGGGCGGTTTTCGAATTGAAGTATTACCACTGTCATGCAGTCGACTGTACGTACAGTCGACCGCATTTCATTTCTCGTGGATCATCCACCAAGGCGAGAGTAGGTACACGGCGGAGTTTTTAGTGGGTGCAAGCCCACATAACCACGCTACCTCCCCGGGTGGCGTGACATGCGAAAGGCATTTTCACCGCTTCAAAAAAAAAAAAAAATTTAGCTTGGTAGACAAAACTTCAAGAAAGAAGCCGAAAGAAGGATTCAGTTGGGCTGGGCAGCATTGGGCAAATTTCGCCGAGCCTTCTCGTCACCTATACCGCAAATTTTGAAAACCAAGGTCTTTAACTAGTGCGTCCTGCTTGTCATGACTTACGGTGCCGAGATGTGGACACCGACAGTTGGGCTAGTCCACAAATTCAAAGTCGTTCAGCGAGCTAAGGAACGAAATTCCGTAACGAGATTATCCGGCGAGGAACCGAAGTGTCTGATATAGCTTGTAGGATTAGTAAGCTGAAGTGGCAGTGGGCTGGTCATGTCTGTCAAAGGACCGACGGCCACTGGAGCAGACGAGTCCTTGAGTGGAGACCGCGAATCGTCAAACGCAGTGTAGGGCGTCCCGTCGCCAGGTGGACCGATGACCTGAAGAACGTGGCTGTGGGGAACTAGGTGCGGAAGGCAGAGGACCGAGTGTTTTAGCGCAACTTGGGAGAGGCCTATGTCCAGCAGTGGACTACGATAGGCTGAGTTGATGAATATCATTAATCATACTTTTTAGATAGATAGATATATAGATAAAACTTTTATTTAGTACAAAAACAAGACACAGGACATACAAGTAAAAATACAATAAGAAAGTGTGATATGTGTCTCAATATTGTATTATTTTATTATTCATTACAAAACTTTATATTACACCAATCTTTCAAATAACCTCAAGGCAAAGCACATTTTATCAAAAATCTATTGACGAAACGATTCTAATCTAAACACCAATTACAAAGCCCCATAATTCTGATGGCCAACGAAAATCCATCAATCAGTCTAGACTACAGACTACCCTACGATTCAATACCGCTTTTTTATTTACGACCATTCCAGGGTTAAGTATACGTTACGTGAAATTTATACCAGCGCAGCGCTGGTGGTATACGTTCGTTTAAAAATTAAATGCATGGAGATTTGAAACGTTCGTAATTTAAAATTATGCTGTCGCAGATTGAGTTATGGCTGTGTAGTGTGTAATGAATGGTACTGGCCTGTTGATCGGGGTAGAAAAAAGTTAAATCTCGGTTCGAAATTAGAAATCGCGAGAGCCAGGTGCAATCTTTTGGAGGTCGTTTTAAATCGGTAATGAAGGATAAAGGCACGCGTCGACCTATATGTATCGTACATGCGTCGTACGGATCCACAGAAAAAAGAAGACCTCTTTTCTGTGTACGGATCGCATTGAACGAATCTGTATAGCGTAGTGCACCTATCCGCAGCGTACGGATTGCCGACGAATGCCTATGAGCGAATGACTATGAATATGTATTTGGCGCAGCCGTGGGGCACACAATTATACTTTTAGGAGGAAGTTGTATTAGAAGACTGGCAGCATTGCCGCGTTGTATGGCAATGCTTAATCTTTGACCAAAGTAAAGGCCAGCCTTCTGGTCACGTGAAGTGTCGACTAACCGCCTAGAAATATTTCTAAATATAAGGTGGGCACTCGGACCCCACGACCCGAGGGTTTCTACCCCAAACGGCTCGAAAATATAATTATTACTAAGTTATTATATTTTCGCCGTTTGAGGTTCTCTGCAGCGGTAGCGGCAGCGCCAGCACAGCTTGCCGAGCTAGGAAGATGGGATGGCGCAAGGGTGTCGACGCACGTTGCGTCCCACACCGTTACCAGTTGAAAGCGACGCGGAGGGTTATTTTGATACTCCTTTTTAGTTTTTAGCTTTAGGTGTAGTTTTAGTTAAGGTTTTTTATTTTTAAATAATGTATTTAATGTTTTAATTTCGATGTGAATAAAATACATTTGTATTATAGATAATAAAATTGTATATTATCGGTATTGTGTGCCTCTGAACGAAGTCAATAAAGCATTTTTCTTTCTTTCTTTTAATCTGAATTTCAATATTGACATTTGGATACCTATAAAGTCATCCGCGTTTTTACAATGCGATCCATCCGATGCGTACGATACCAACTGGTGGATGCGTGCCTTAAAACGTCTTTAGTCACATTAGTGTAATGAAAATTGTATTTGTGTCATCACAAAACAATACTTAAGGGGGACATTTTGTTCCGAAATAGTCCTCCTTGTTTTATTCTGCCTGGAGTCAGGCTAAACTCAAAGCTTACCCTCTCTCTTAAGCTTAAATAAATCTTTGTCACTATAGGTAAAGAAAAGAAAATTCTCTCTTGACTTTCGCTAGTTTCCAAATTTATAACATCCAGAAATAATAATAAAATCATGTCCTATTAATCGACATACAAAGTAACACATGAAATTAATTCGCACAACTATGTTGCCAGCGCCGCGCAAATATTTATACATAAATCATGTTGAACAGTAAAAGTGCGTAGGTACAGCGTAAGTATCACTTACGACTAATGCTTGACAATTTTTTATGAGAACTGTGTGAATACATCAAGTGATCCCCTGGGTCTTAGCGCGAGGTGGCTAAAAAGGTTTGTACTAAAGAGGCCTACTCGATAAAGATATATGTGAAATATTGCAACACTTTTTTGTGGGGTGGCTACATTTTGTTTCACATTTCTATTGTCTTTTATTATAATTTATTTTAAATGTTATGAGTCGTGCATGCATTTATTAAATCATTATTCACAATAGATTATTACGACTTCCTCTGCCTGTATATCAAAAGACATTAAAATATTTACTGTATATGAACTCAGACCAAATCTTATTCTTTTGGTTTGAGTACATGAAGATGAAATGATGATGATGAATGATACATGAAGTACCTAAGAATACTATTATTTCGTGGAATGTATGTTTGTGGTACTTTGTATTACATCTTACAGGGCCCTCATTCACGTAATTTTATGACGCGCCGATCAAGTTGCAGTGACGCTGCCGTTCGTTTCTGACCACAGAAATAGATAGAGATAGAATGGTTGTTATCACAATTTTACTTGCGATTCATGCGTGGCAACTTTCGAACAAACTACGCCATACATATTGACGTCATTCATTTTTTTAAATTAACTTTAATCAAATGTACTTAACAGCTTTTGTTTCTGAAGTTGAAACAGCACAATAAGGCATTTTTGCGGGTTTATGTTACAGTATTTACAGAAACAAGTCATAAGGCGTACTGAGAAAGGCTTTGAAATGCCCTGCACTATAGTGCAGAGTGTCGGCACGCGCGTCCTGCCCACTTTTCCATTCTATCTATTTCTGTGTTTCTGATAGTGTTCGCCGTAGATAAGAGAATACAAAAAGCATAATTTTGATCGAAACTTAACTGCAGCCGCGCTGTTACTACATTTCTTTAGATACCTACGTGAATTGTCAGGTCGTTACCTCATCGTTTGCAAACAGAGTTAAGTCAGCTGTTACCTCTGTGATATAGAAAGCTGCTTGTTCTACTTGTTGCCTTTCAATGTACATGACTAGACTCTTCATATTATACCTACTCAGTTTTAAAACAAAAAAAAAATTATTAACAAAAACAAAAAAACCCGACTGCTTGTAAAAATAACAGAAAAGATATAAACAAGACTTATCAACACGCAGTCGAAGGCTACGTATGTTTTTGGTCATGAATTACATAATAGTTCATAGGTAGCCTCCGCCTGCGTGTTGATAAGTCTAGTTTATATCTTTTCTGTTATTTTTACACGCAGTCGGGTTTTTTGTTTGTGTTAATTATTTTTTTTATTTAATTTTTTTTTAGTTTTGTCATGTTTTATTTATCATACTACTATTTTTTTTTTGAAAAGTCAAATTCATTTTTAACGTTGAATATTTTGTTGTTTTTTAGCATTTTTCATTCCAAATTACATTTTAACATATAAGTTGTATATATTTTTGTAAAGCATTTATAAAAGCCTTTATTTTGATACCCCACTCGATAGTTTTTGACGGAAAAAAAATTTTTTTGAAGAGGTAATATGGCGCCAAAAAGCGGCCATTTTAATTTTTTAAATTTTGATGTACCCAGTGTCACTCTCAGAATTAAGACGAATCTAACGACACCTCTCAATCTCAAATCCATCAAGCCGTTTAGGCCACAGAGCGTGCCAAAGAAATATACATACATACATACATACATACATACATACATACATACACTCGAAAAACATAACCCTCCTTCTGGGTCAGTCGGGTAAAAACAAAATCCATTTTTTTTTCTATCCAGCCTGTTTTACTTAATTACATCGAAACATCGAACAATAGGCATCATAGTTTATAAACAGAAGATGGCACTACGTCAGAACGTCGTAAGCCAAACGGGTGCCTACCTATAAAAAATATAGAAAATGGCGGCCCACTTTCGCAAAGTCAGGTGGTCCGCGGCAGCCATCATTAATTTCCATTCAGTGTCGAATAGCCGGAATATATCGTGGCGGAATCGCTTCCGAGAAACTGGTGTAAGAACACTTAGTCTTGAGTACGGCAACGTTCTTTATTTTAAGTTGGCAATTGATTTTCTGCTGCTGTACAGGACTTATGCTATATGTTTAGCTGCTCGGTCTTGCTAAGGCCAGCTATGTGTGAAATAGTATGTGCTAGGTATAGAAATTTTATTTTAAAGCTTAATCTTGAGTACGGCAACATTCTTTATTTTAAGTTACCTATTGATTTTCTGCTGCTGTACAGGACCTATGCCATACGTTTAGCTGCTCGGTCTTGCTAGGGCCAGCTATGTGAGAAATTTTATGTTGAAGCTTAGTCTTGAGTACGGCAACGTTATTTATTTTAAGTTGGCAATTGATTTTCTGCTGCTATACGTTAAGCTGCTCGGTCTTGCTAAGGCCAGCTATGTGTGAAATACTATGTGCTAGGTATAGAAATTTTATTTTGAAGCTTAGTCTTGAGTACGGCAATCTTCTTTATTTAAGTTGGCAATTGATTTTCTGCTGCTGCACAGGACCTATGCTGTACGTTTAGCTGCTCGGTCTTGCTAGGGCCAGCTATGTGAGAAATAGTATGTGCTAGGTATACAAATTTTATTTTGAAGTGAAGTTTCGCTGAAAATTATCTCTTTAATTCAGTCACTAGTTAAGTTTTTGGGACTAAGGTATGTTGCTAATGGTATGGTATAATTATAATATTTATGATGTTGTCTGGAAGAAATCGCCCTGAGCGATAACACCGCCCATTGTACATATCTTCTTACAACATGTAGATCTGTATTCATGCTATATTTAAGGACGTTACTATACCACTGATACTGAACACGAATCAATAAAAAAAATCCATACCAATTTTTGTACACAAACAAATTCCCCCCGTGTTTCGCGTGCGAGTCGTGCGACTCAAAAACGAAGCGTGCGAAACCATAAAAAAAAAATGGGCAGAATTTTCCGCCCTTTGACAAAGCCGCCTGTGACTTATTTTCAAAGTCGTTTGGGATTTATTCTCAAACCCTCGCTATATCTCTAAGTAAAAATTTCGTTATTAAATAACCGTAGAAGTAGTTATATATTTTTAGATTAGATCCAAGCACATTTGTTATTATGTGTTCTAGAAATATGGCACGGTTACAGATGAACATCTTAAGTCATGTATGTTGCTTATTTTTTTGTGTACCATAAAGAGTATTTGTATAGTACCGTAAAATGCCCTAACTTTGCCCTCAAGCCATACTTTGCCTAGGGTATTAACATAATTTTTACACGCACTGACACTTTATAACTGAACCAGAGATTAGCGTTGTCACAGTTTTAAAATATCCCCAAGTACGGAAGTCATAGCTATTATGTGAAGCAGTCTCGTTTCCATATGTACTAGTAGTAGGCACTAATTTGCTTACGATGCACACTTTTTAAAGATGAAAAATTGGATTACAATTTTATAATCTGAAATGAAACCAAACGCAACCTGACGCGCTCTGTGGAGCTGTCACCCAGAACTGTCATTGTACTTTTTTGTGCGCGATGCGCATGCACGTTATTTTCTAAATACTAACATAATAGCGTTTAAGTGTACTTATTAGGTGTAAATATTATATATAATCACATACTCGTAGTGATATGTGTAAGGAAAATCAAAATCGATACAAAACACAGTATTAAAGAACTGAGAGAAGAGACCGGCGCGGCGGCGTCGGCGTCAGGGATGCTTGGGAGTGAGTGATAACAATTTCAATCATTATAAACATGGTTACCTGTGTAGTGGTAGTGAATACGTTAATACGTAACAAAATAATACTGTGCGCTTATGTCTTAAGCTCAGCTAGTAGCGATTAATCAAGAAATTGGTAAATTCATCAAGCAAGTTCGAACTTGTTGGTAAAATAAGTAGCAGTTATTTGAGTGATTCTCGTGACTTTATTTGAGTGAGTGAGACAATACAGATTAACTATGCGCCCTTGAGCTCTCACGAGAGGTTAGCCGTGGCCATGATACATACATTTCCCCTATACTCCAAGAGCTTCCACGAGAGGTCAGCCAAAGGAGAGAATAGAGATTCACTATGCGCCCTTGAGCTATCACGAGAGGTTAGCCGTGGCGATGATACATACATGTTCCCATTACTCCAAGAGCTTCCACGAGAGGTCAGCCAAAGGAGAGAATAAATAAATAAATAAATAAATAAATATCTTCGGGACATTTTTACACAGCACCATCTAGTCCCAAACTAAGCAGAGCTTGTGATATGGGTACTAGACAATGGATATAATACTTATATACTTTTTTTTTTGTAAATACATACTTATAATACATACATACTAGAGATTCACTATGCGCCCTTGAGCTATCACGAGAGGTTAGCCGTGGCCATGATACATACATTTCCCCTATACTCCAAGAGCTTCCACGAGAGGTCAGCCAAAGGAGAGAATAGATTCCATGCATCCTTGAGCTTTCACGAGAGGTTAGCCATGGCCATAACATGTGCATGTTCCCCATGTTCCTTGAACAGGATGTTAATAGGAGGGTCGGAAAAGACTGCTTTATGGGTCCTTGAGCTTTCATGAAATGTCAGCTGCAGCCTTCATAACATTTATATTCTCAGCACAGCAAGAGCTCCAGCAAAAGTTCAACTTTGGCCATATGTCACAGTCTAAGAGCAGTGATACCTACACATTAATTTGTAATAAAATCAAGCCTAACTCAGGCCATTTTCCTCAGGTGAGTAAGACACCTGAGGAAAATGTTAATGAATATTACTTTACAGCAAAACACCTTTTACATGTAGAGGATTTCACTTTACATAAGTGTAGTGTTGAACATGGCCAATGACATACAAACATAACATCACGCCTGTATTTCCCCGAAGGGGTAGGCAGAGGTGTATAGTACACCCACATTTCGCTAGTTATGTTGTAGTCCCATATAATAAGGGGCGAGCCTATTGGCCAATGAGCCAGTCCATATTCATGAAACATCTGAACATCTATCACTTTCAGTGGAAGACATATCTGAATTAGTTCACATGAGGTTGAGGCAATACCTGAAGATACTAATAAGATCTTAGATAACAATAGCATATTGTTACATACAAATGGAGAAATCCTTCATGAGACATCCTTTATTTAAATGGAAGAAATATTACAAACAAATACAATTGGCCGCTACGGGCCACCTATGTTACAGGTACAAACCGGATGATAAGAATATCTTCCCAATTAGTAGGTATTGTATTATTACTAATCCTAAATATGATAGGATATTAATAATATATTCCTGTTCTAAACTTAGAAACATGTTGACCTGTGGAACACTAGTTCTTTATCTAGTGTTTCCGTCCATCTAAAGTGGATGGAATCATAAAGGACATCAAGTAAATGCAGGTATTCATACCTACTTATTGTGCATTTTATACTGAAAGATATTGTGTACTACACCACTGAAAGCTAAGGATACCTTATAGTGTCTTAAAGATCTAAGAAAAGATAAAATATCAGTTTCATGAATCTAGAAATACATGAAAAGCTATTCAACTACCTAATGATTGTATTACTGGATTTAATTATTATTATTTTTGCATCCAACTTTAGTAGGTACCTAGCAAATTATAATGTGAGATTCTCTTGATAACAGGCAGTAGAGAATCCAGTCTTTCACATTTCACATAAAAGAAGAACCAATGAACACAGCTTGGTGGTTTTTTCACCAATCGAGTCAATTTGTTGGTTGTTTTAGTTCAGCGGTTATCACTAGATGGTGTTGCTTCAATCACGGAGGGTTCCTGAATCGCGTGGAAATGCAATAATCCTTAGTTGTTTGTTTTAGTTCAACGTTTACCACTACCTACATAGTGTTGCTTCAATTATGGAAGGTTCCTGGAATTTCTATGGAATCATGGGAAAAAACACAACTATTACACAAAATTTTGTTGTATTAAGTATACAGAAAATTTACATATGGTACTGTTAAATTAAACTACCTACCTACCCATGCTAAATAATTCGCTGCAGGTGCTATGCGAAATTTATGACAAATTTGGAAAAGCTGATAAAATTATTCCTAATCTTAGAGTAATAAGACACAGAGTGATAGTTTCATCCAAATTTCCGCTCAAAGTTGAAGCACAAAAACAATCGATAAGTGCTCGCAAGCAGCACGTCAAATGTTCACCGACACGCACATGGGCGTGCTTAAGCTGTACGGAATGGAACCATTTGTGCCTGCCCATGAATCAAATTGTGCGCATGGACATGGTTTCTGTATATAGCTGTTCTAAGTTCCTAATGATAAGTAATACATTGTAGGTAATAGGTAGATCATATGTTTTGATATCCTGAAATACATAGGTGCCTCCCCTTTAAAATAGGATGAGACATTCTTTCCTCCATTTGGCCTTCTAAGTAGGATCAAAAAAGGTGGGGGGGGGGCATTTTTGGGGTATTTTGGTGGCCGCTAAACCATGGATGGTACCATGGTTTTTGAATACAGGATAGTACACAAATAAGTTTGATAGAACTAGTTTTGACTCCACAAATTGGTTTTATCCCCCATCAGGACTCAACTTCCCTTGTACAAGACCTTTACTTAAGCAGCAATGGTCGCATACTAGCTTACTTATCAAACAGAACTAAGGTGCTTTTATAAAAATGCTGCCTGCTCAGATCCATAATCGGAGTCAGTGTGTACCTATAATAATAATAATAGGACCAGTAATATTTAATTTTATCTTTAAAAATGGCCGATCTGAATCAATATTTAATTATTTACTAAAGATATTTTAGTTAGAGGATCAATCCTTAATTATTATTAATGATGTTTTTTGGATAGACTTCCATCAATGCGACCTCAACTTTACATATTAAGATACATTTTCATCGCTCAAAATTATTATATTATACATAATAGGGAGCAGCAAAATTGTTTGCTTTCGTTATGCTCTCTAATTATAATCCTTAGTATAAACTGTAGAATTCGGTTAACGCAATACCTACATTATAAGATTATAACACAAAATAAAAATAAAAATCTTCGTTGAAGTAGGTACACCATTATGATATACTAAATAGTTGACACCACTAGGCACCTACTGTTACTAGGTTGTAAAAGTGACTGCTCATTAGGGATGTGCAGAATAATTGTGTACAAAAAATCGAAATCGGTAAAATAAATCTTCCTTTGAAGATTTTAATTAACAAGTGGCTCAGTTGAATGAGATAGAGTAGGAAATAATTTTTTGGATGAATTATTTAAACCAATTATTTTGTTTACACAATTGGGTCAAATAATGATACTCCTCAGTTAAAGGTGTTTTACAGTAAAAACGAATACTTAATTTAACTGTGATATTTTTGCAGTCAGAATTCTTATAGAAACTAAGAAGGAAATGGACTTCTTGACTTTTGTTTTACTCAATCAATATAAAAATCCTTATACCTACATAATATAAACACCTATTTGAGGCAAATAATGTTATATAATAATAATGTAATGATAGGTAAATCAATAATAAAAATCCACATTGTCTATACATATGTGTACCTACCTAATCTCATGATCTTATTCTATTCTTTTGAATCTTCGATCAATTTGAATAGCAAGATTTCATAGTTTTAATACAGACAGAGATAGTTAAAATAAAATATATATGTACGAATCATAGCCATACATCTCTACAGACCTGCATGCCTCAACAAATCTACTTTTCCTTTAATTGTTTATTGTGTTTAAGGTAATTGTTATTAAACACACATACACAAGGACTTTACTTGACTTGTGAACTTATGATTTTGCTTTATATAAAGATAGCTACATCTACTTTTATTACCCAAGTAACTAAGTATAGAAAATAAGACCGATATTGTTACCATCGTATCATGTTGTATGTGATTATTCTGATTTCCTTTTTGATACCAATTGCGTGATTGGTTAGTTTAGATTAGGTATCTAATCTAAACTAATACTACACAACTTTCTTCTTTAAACATCTACTAGTACATATGGAAACGAGACTGCTTCACATAATTACATAGATCGGACTAACTTACCAAGTGACGTCCGATCCTCGATTATGTGAAGCAGTCTCGTTTCCATCCAATTCCCGACCCGACCCAGTGTATCCTAGATTCAATATCCCTTATGAAAGTTGTGTCTACCTGTGTGACTTTGAAGTAAATGACAGTTCTGGGTGACAGCTCCACAGAGCGCGTCAGGTTGCGTTTGGTTTCATTTCAGATTATAAAATTGTAATCCAATTTTTCATCTTTAAAAAGTGTGCATCGTAAGCAAATTAGTGCCTACTACTAGTACATATGGAAACGAGACTGCTTCACATAATCGAGGATCGGACGTCACTTGGTAAGTTAGTCCGATCTATGTAATTATAGTTTACTCAAAAAACAACTAGGCAAAGTAGGGCTTGTGGGCAAAGTTAGGGCATTTTACGGTATTAAATTTTATGCAAGAAATATCTATCTATCTATCTATCTCTTCGTTTCTATTCATAGTGTATTACGAAACACATGTAAATAATTTGGTTGCATTGGTAGTTGGCACAGCAGCATTTGTATGCTAATAAAGGAGCCATCAGATTCATGAAGGGATGAGCTCAAAGTGGACTGTACAAACAAACAAAAACTACTTCATCAATAAAACAAAACAATCTTTATTTCATTAAAAATTAAAAAGAACCGAACTTCTTATCAAATTAAAGTGTCAAAAATATAGGCAATTAGTTCGACAAAATAAATGTTTAGCCCGACCTTGCAGACTTTCATTGAAACTTTCCAAATTCTCCACGTTAAAGGGCAAAGGGTGTATGCCATTAATCATTGAAGACAGACAAGTTGTCGCCTTGTAAACGGATCTAATTTCTTGAGAGTACTTTCGGAAACTTTATGAAAGTTTACCTTCTAGGAATTGCTAGACTGAAACTTGTTTGCCAGCAAGTGCGTGTGGTTTTTACAACTGTAATATTTATTTATTACTTTTTTTTTCTCTAATTTTTATAGCTTTTATTTCCAAGTATTTAACTGTCGGTCTTCGAAATAACTTCATGCAGAATCTTCAAACTTCAAATTAAATCAGTATCATAAAACTTTTACTAGCGCAACGAGCAGCTTTCATTACTTCTTAATTTTTGTAATTCTTCCAACTTAACTTAAGCACAGAATATCTAATAGTACTAACGTAACTTAAGGTGAATGCTACAGGGTACCCCGCGAAATTCAATTTTTTTGGCGTTTTTTACAAATTGTAGCTTTATTTCGCGTTGTATATCGGTCAAAATATGATTGGCGGAAATAGTCACAATATATCAACTGAATAACACTCATAAAAAATATTAACCTAGCTCTATTTGCTGTACTAGCTCGATAATATTAATTTACGATCAAAGCTACAATTTGAAAAAAACGCCAAAAAATTTGAATTTCGCGCGCTACCCGCGCGCATTCACCTTAATGTATACTTCATATCTTTTTCCAATAGTGAAAGCAAGAAAGAGATAGATAAAAGAATTTTAGAACTGTCAAATTTGTTCATGTGTTACACTTCCTCGTATTTTTAATTGTTACGTTCCGAGATCACGACTAAACTTGTATGTTATTTTAATTCCGACTAAATTGACGGCACTAAAATTGTTACCATCCCTTTCTTGTATCTACTATTAGTAAAAGAAAGCGATATTTTAATATAAGTTTAGAGTGTGATGAAGGGAGTCAACATCATTATCCTCTTACTCATCTTAATTAGACCGAATATAATTACTTATTATATTGAAATACAACATTAAGAGAACGCTCCCAAAACGTAATTCCCACCCTCACACTCCCCTTACACTCCGCAACTGCGGGCCGCTCTCCTCAATTTTATGCGAGTTGCAATAGAACTCATTTTCGAGAAAATCGTACTCGCGCGTTTTTCAACGGAAGTAAATGACGTAAGTCGCAAAACAGTTTTCGTTTTATTACAAGAATAATAGATAATATATACAAATTTCCTCTAACCAGTATTTAATCAACTTTATTATCTTCCTATCTGCATAAATTTTATATAGCTAACTTGAATAATAATGTAGAAATATTCGATAAATCTCTAAAAACGCATGATTTTGAAAAAATAAAAGTATCGAACAAAAATCAACCTATAATTCAACCTATTAACGGGTCAACATGAAATTTGACTTTGATTGCAAAGCATTAAATTTCGGTAGTTTAGGTCGTAATAAGACGGTAAAAAAATATATGGCATGAAAAACTTTGCTTTTGTGCTTAGAAGACTGATTGAACGAAATTTTTAAAAATCTCGGATTTTAATTTTTGATTGAAAATAAAACTATTGAAATAAAAATGTTTATTATTTTTATTAAGTTTTACTATCAAATTAGCTTACAGAAAAGTGGAAAATAACTTAAAAGTGCACACTTTTACTTTTTCTTTTATGTTCATAGCTACTTTCTCTCAGTAAACCCCAAATATAGTCGCCCATCATGTTTTCATTGTATTGGCCTTGATAGCGTTGTTCAAAATTCATGATGTCCTGATGGAAACGTTCTCCTTGCTCTTCGGAATAGGCTCCCATATTGTTTTTAAATTTATCCAAATAAATTGACCACATATAAAACAAAATGCATCAGCATCGTATTTGCACTTTCGTGACGACATTTTAAGTTATTCTGGGCTTGTAAATAACACCTGATGGTTGTTTATCACTCGGGTGCCATCTAGCGGCACAGTGTAAACGTTAATACCCCACTCTCACCGCGCGGTCTTTTTAAAAATATTAAAATCAATTAAAATTTATGAAAAAATTGAAAAATTAGTATTATTATTATAACTATCACAAAAGCAAACTTTATACCGAAAAAAGGTATTTTCTTTTCGTTTTTGTGCATAACTAACTGGAAAATAATAGTATAAACTTTAGGACAAAGAACGAAAATCTGTCTAGTCAAACGATAGATAAAGGTACAAAAAAACATATATCTAAATTACACATTCATAAAGTATGTGTTCGACTCAGCATACGTTTTCAAAAAGTCACCTCATTTTGGGAGCCTACTAATGAAGCGACAATCAGCCATACAATAATGGCTATTAGCGTCACATAATATCGAATCACAAAAAGTTAAAAACAAACGAATCCAACGAATCTCACTAATGATTGTACCATAATTCAAATTAAATTAAACATTTCAGTCATTCAACTCATAAAGATGGGTACAATATTAACGTTATTACTACTATGTTCACGAGCAAGCAACAAAATGTTGCGTCTTAAAGCTTGATTTAAACAAATTAAGCCCAAGGCGGTGAGTTTGAAGGTTTTTATTGGAGACGACACGATTCCGACAGAAAACAATTTTAAATCACTTCCCTCGAAGATGAATGAAAACCATTGTGTTACACATTTTGTAACAGGCTGAAATCATTGTTTATGGGGTTCAAAGTACGATTTTTACGACTGTAATTTTTTTTGGGACTCGACTCGCCTCACTCTCCCTGCAACTGCGACTCCTGCAAGCCAATATCTACAATGGCGACCAACAAGCAACACCGAAACAATGAATCTCGGCGCGTCCCAAGGAAATGATTAAACTGTCTTGAAACCCGCAACGAAATTTATCAGAAAAGAAATTAAGAGGAGTAGGAAAAAAAATTGTTCCCACTTCCCTCCGTATCAAGCGGTAGACAGAATAGAGTAAAAGGCCATAGACGCAAGAAAAAGAGATGTTTGATATGCCCAGCTGCCTAGCACCAAGGATTAAAAACTAGTGATGTATGGGTCCTATTTATGAGCTGTTGTTACACTTGATTCCAATAATAGGTTTGGCAAAAACGCTTGAAAGCACGGAAATTTGTTCTAGTCGACACAAGTGGGCCTAGTACGAGTTTCACACTTACGAATTCTTTCATCGTTTTCGTCGACTTTCATTCATAAATCAGTAGCGCCCCTGGCGGATACGAGGAGGAACTACAGATTTATTAATGAAAGTCGACGAATACTTTGAAAGTATTCGTAAGTGTCAAACTCGTACTAGGCCCCCAGGTCCCCATAGTAAACAACACCGGATGTAACTGTTGTCCGACTGACATGTAAACTTATCCTAATATTTGTAGAGAATGGTATGGTTGCGCACACTGACCAATCGTGGTCACTCACGGTGATAGTGCGTCTTTTTCACTTACATACAATTGTGCAAAAGAGAGAGCCCTATATTATAGTAGTTTTTTCCGCAAACAAACTGTTATATAGGATCTCTTATATCAAGCTGACATTAAAGTCTGTGAGTTTCCTAATGAGCAGATTTGCGATCTACTATTTTTGCAAACCAATTCAAAAAGAGGATTCAAAGTTTGTTATATCGTTTGGCTTGAAATTCAAACCAAACGATACAACAATCTTTTCGACGGGACGGGACAACGATCCGACCCAATCGTGCTCTATAAAAAACACAAGCGAACCTCTTCATGAGAAATTAGCCAAGTTGCCGGGTGTCGGGGCAATTTCGTCGGCAACTCGGGCTTGTTGCGTGTTATATTGATGTAGGCTTATTATCTGCTGTAGCCTTGTATGGAGGTATTGTGGCCTGAACACTGATTTACCACCGTACAAGGTTATGGGATGAATTTCTTGCGTTATTTTTTGTATAGAGAATCTTAGGGGAGGCTTCGTTCGGTGACACTTTTGGTGATGAAAAATAGATTGGTACAATTTTTCTCCTAAAAGAGTTTGTTGATACTACATAACAATATTTTGATCTTATATTGTTATATATCACGGGATATTTACCATGTAAATTCAGTTATGGGTTTATGGGTGATATGATGATAAATATCCCGTGACATAAATAATATAACTGTAAGTTACTAAGTTAGTTTAAAAACTCATATTTTGATCTTATACTTAGACGCTCTATGATTTTCTTTTTAAAAATGTGATAGCCAGGTACACATAATGATTATAGTACGTACATTATAATACAAGTGAGCTAAGTTGACAATTATTAACGAGGCGGGATTGCAGCCCGAGCCGTAGGTGAGGGCGTAATGGAGCCGAGAGTATAATAGTCAATGCTCACGCGTGGCATACGACGTTTTTCAACACATTTGAGAAGAAAAAAACATACACACATGCATATGTTGCTTTTTCTTTTGTGTACAATAAAGAGTATTTGTATTGTATTGTATTGTACACACATTTTAGACAAATATTTAATTTGTGAAAAATGAAGCACGGATTACTATAATCACACGGTGACATACAGCTATGCGCGCGCAGGTGGTCGAAGGAAACCGCCAAACAGCCTAATATTAAAAAATAGAATAAATTGTTTTTTTTATTCATAACACAAATTAATTAATGTTAATTTGTTGACCAAAATAAATAATTTAATGAAATGAAATGTTTATTTATCATATTTTAATTAATACAGTTGATTTATTTTCAAAAATGTTTAATTTTATTTAGGCATAAAAACTCTTTGCTGCGATTTAAAAATAAACTGTAAAGTAAAAAGCACTAGTGCGTTATTATAATGTAAAAACTGGCCAAGTGCGAGTCGGACTTGCGCAGTAAGGGTTCCGTACCTCTCAACGACCTGATACCCCATAAAACTTATTAATTTACGAGAGTTTATCGAAAGACATCAACGCCCAGTGCGCGAAATATGAATTTTTGCATGTCTTTCTTACGCAGGTACCACCACATATGTCTATGTTTGTCTTATTTTTAGTATTTTTTGCGAAACTACATAATATGCACTATAATCTGACCAAGTTTGACGCTGGTATATATTACCGTTTTGAAGATAGAGCAGGAACAAAAACGATGAAAAAAATGCATGTTTTTTGAGGTTTCTTGTATGGGGACCCCCTTTGTTTTTAGACATTTTTTCGTTTTTAGTATTTGTCGTGATACACCTCATAGCAACACAATTTCTGAGAAAATTTCAACCGGTTACCTATTACCGTTCAAAAGATACAGCCCTGTGACAGACATACGGACGGACAGACAAACGGACGGACGGATGGACAGCGTAGCGAGAGTAATAGGGTCCCGTTTGGCACCCTTCGGGTACGGAACCATAAAAAGCACGAGTGCGTTATAAGCTACATTATGAACCTAAAAGCAGTGCAATAAGAGCCACTTTACGAACAAGTGTGTTGAAAACAGATTTTGTTATTTTAAAATCAACTTTCATATTACACGACTGATTGGTCCACTGAGGTCCAATTTGTTTCAATAATTGTCTACCAATTTACCATTTTTAAT
The DNA here is from genome assembly GCA_949699075.1 of Asteroscopus sphinx. Lineage (NCBI taxonomy): Eukaryota > Metazoa > Arthropoda > Insecta > Lepidoptera > Noctuidae > Asteroscopus > Asteroscopus sphinx. The sequence continues at coordinate 4,877,408 of OX453006.1, forward strand.
GATATTTATTGAGATCGAATGATATCAAATAAATGAAATAATTGTTGATCATTTACGCTATTTTATTCGTTCAATCAAAAATATGATTTGTTTTAATCGAACCTTCGCGCAAAATCAGAAATAGTTAACATCAAAGATATTTTTTAACTAGGACTTACGGTTTTTTTCTTATAAGTAGGTACTTAATTATTGTTTCTTATAATAATTTGTTATAATAGCTAATCATGTTTCTTTTTTGGATTTCTAATCTTCTGTATTGTTATATTTTTTTTATTCATTGTTTTATTACTTCATTGTTGTATTTCAAACACAACGTAAATTGTTGCTGAATATATTGATTGCTAGCGCAGGACCGGTCGTTGTGGCGTTGCTTGGGGGAGGCCTATGTCCAGCAGTAGACGTCTTTCAGCTAAAATGATGATGATGATATTAATTGCTTGATTGTAAATAATAATATTTTGCTGTTTTGTTTCATTGATATCAAATAACGCTATTTAAAACTTCAAGATTTCCTAAAATTACCTTTTTAAACAGAAATATTTGTATATTAGTATTACTCACTAACTACTGCCCAAATTCTCGCCCAAATTATTTAATTAATAGTAAGCCTATTAAATAACTAGTGTAGACTACAGGCTAAATGCCAACCATTATAGCGCCCCTGTATAACCTTTACCTCGCTACGTATCTCTTTATCTTTAAACATTGACGACCTCTGTGGTCTAGTGGTTCAAGTGTCGGACTGCTGATAACGAGGTTGTGGGTTCGATTCCCACAGGACACAAATATTTGTGTGACGAACATAAGTGTTTGTGTTGGTCTGGGTGTGTTGCTTATGTATTATAAGTAAGTATTTACAAAAAAAAAGTATATAAGTATTATATCCATTGTCTAGTACCCATACCACAAGCTCTGCTTAGTTTTGGACTAGATGGTGCTGTGTAAAAATGCCCCAAAGATATTTATTTGTTGTTATTCAAATGATTCATCATGAAAGATTCGATTAAAATCAGGCATTGGGATTTTTTTTTTAATGTAATTAGATAATAAAATTTCTCAGTAGCAACCCGGAGTCAGGAAGTTGGCGGTGCTACACCACCATGCCTCAGAGAGCACGTATAGCTATCGGTCCTGCGCCTGATCTCTCTCCGGTCATGTTGGATTGCCGTTCCATCGGATTAAGAAAGTGAGGGAATAGAGAGCGCACCTGTGTTTGCGCACACACTTGTGCACTATAATATGTCCCGCGCAGATGGTTAGTCTCCGTTGAGATTGTTCGTGAGAGACTGGTCGCCATGACCGAAATTCGGCCGCGAGGACATTAATGTATTATCCACATCCACACTAATATTATAAATACGAAAGTAACTCTGTCTATCTGTCTGGTTGTTTGTTACCTTTTCAGGACTAAACCTCTGAACCGATCGTAATTAAATTTGACAAAGTGGTAGCCTAGGACCTGGAGAAGGACATAGGCCACTTTTTATGCCGGGAAGATAAACAGTCCTCGAGGGATTCGCGATAACGTCTTTCTGTGATAAGCCGAATCACATACGTGCGAAGCAGCGGGCAGAAACTAGTAAACCATAAATATTATAATTATCCATCCCATACATCTACGAATAAACCATCACAGTGACACAATGGCAATATTTTTAGCAACAACTTATCATGCATACGCAAATATCTGCCAATTGTATTCATACGAATGTCGGCTGTCGAAAAAACAGCATTCTGTGTCGCGATGATTCATTTATTATTGTAAAGGTTGTTACTGACCGCGGCGTAACAACTCAATTTGTATGAGCGGCCCCCGGAATGTACCGAAATGGCATACACAATGAATGCGAACGGGGACAGATTTTCAAATAATGTAGTTTGAGCTTTTTTAGGGTTCCGTACCCAAAGGATGCCAAACGGGACCCGATTACTCTCGCTACGCTGTCTGTCCGTTCGTCCGTCTGTCTGTCACAGGGCTGTATCTTTTAAACGGTAATAAGTTGTTGTTGTAAGTTGAAATCTCAGAATATGTGTTGCTATAACCGACCACTATCACGAAAAATACAAAAAATAAAAAAGTTTAAAACCAAAGGGTTACCATCATTGGTCCCCCCATACAAGAAACCTCGAAAAATATGGATTTTTTCAAAGTTTTTGTTCCTGCCCTATCTTCAAAACGGTAATACATAGCAGCGTTAAACTTGGTCTGATTATAGTGCATACTATATAGTAGTATTTTTCGTAGGCATGCAGTCGACTGTACAATGTAGCAGAATTCGTTCAAAGGATTTTGTCGACAAAATATACATTCGGGAAGCATCGTGACCGTACATGCTTGCCAGCAAGAACCTATTCACTCGGGCCTTGCAGACCATCACGGGAAACAGACGTTGGCAAGTAATTCCACTCCACCACTCCAACTCTCACCCTTACCATAAGAAAAGATAACAGTATTAGCTATTCTACGCCCTTACCCCTTTTTTCCTTTTCGGTAAAAAGGTAAGGCCAATAAAGTAATCCCCATTTTACTATAATTTCATCGTCATTTGAGAGCACAACAGAATCATTGATGAGATTAAAATCTATCACAACGTGCCCTTATAATGACCCTTAAGACTTTGCATTGTTCTTTTTGCTTCATTTTAATTGACATTAGTATTCTTAGCAGACGAAAAGTACTAAGAAATTTGAACTGAAGAAATTTTTAAAGAGCCGATGAATTTGTAGATTTTTCTAGTGATTACTAAATTCTAAAATCAGAGTATCGTGATCGTAGCATCGAATGCATGACGAGATCCATTAATACTTTAATAAAATATATAAAAACATTAGTTAGTCCAACAAACTATTGAGAAACAAAAACTTCAAGAAAATGTTATCAAAGAAAAGGATCTTTTTCTTTGGCCATTTTTGCTGGTCAAGTGGCTGCAAGCGCAACTACCAACCTTTAAGTCCTTGAATAAGATTCGTAGGTTGTAATTTTTGGATCGTGTTTAGCCGACTAGATGTCAATTGCAAGTCATAATTTGATGTCGCCGTTGGCAGACACGTCATGAAGGACATCAGCATACTAAAGTTTTGATTGATGTTCATACGGCAATGCCTCCAGAGCGTTGTTGAGGCTTTCACCCTACTGTAGTGCGTCAGGCATGTTCACTGATGCACACACTGACGATTACTTCGCGATAATTCATAAGAAAGATACCCAGAGTAAGGGGAAGCACCAACAGCATCTTGAAGGTATTTGCATAGAGGCTAGATGGGCCTACAATGGGAAGGTTTACCGAGCTATGTACTTTGAGCTTGATAAAACTTCTTATGATTATGATGTTTGTTTTGTGATCTATTGTACCTTAGGTAAGGTTCTATTAACATAGTTTTAAGTAACATCAAATACTAACATGCTATAGGCCTCGATGGCTCTTTATTATTTTGAGTAAAGAGGTAGGGGTCTTGAACGCCCCTAAGCCACTGCGACCTAATAAGATCTATTGTGACGCCTCCTCTTCTCTTCTTTACAGCACTTCCCCAAGCTGCAAGTCAATCATGAAGTCGACTATGACCTTGGGGGAAGAGGATTTGATCTCCTGCATTGAGATGACGTGGCCTCCATGGCTTCTGATGTGGTGTACTGCATCACATTCGCATAGGATATGGATGCGCGTCTCGTCCTTTTCGCAACAAAACCTGCAAACTGTGGTATCACTGAGGCCCATCATGTGAAGGTGTTTGTTCAGCTTGCTTGTAAGGGTTTTTGTCAGGATTCTTATCTGATTCTTGATCAAAGAAAGCGCTTCTTTCGTAAACCTTTTCTTGAAGCCCACAAGTAGCGCTTTCCTTGATGCCTCAATGCTGTTTTTTATAAACAGCAATCCTAACGTTTAGAATAAAACACGCATGATGACGTAACTTTTAGTATTATATGCAAACTCATTAGCCTTCTCATCAAGCTAATAAATTGAGGATCATTATTCTCCAACCCACTTTTTATCCACAAACACATTTTACAACTGAACCACACCTACAAAATCACAACATTTAACTACACCATAATTCTCACTAACTGTTATATTGTAAAGTACAGCAATATCGCTCGAATGGTGTTTACAAACGCGATCGTATGCCCCTTAATTGTAACCCGGCTAGTTTGAAAAGTGCTCTTGACGTTACCGCGCGCAAACATCCGCGCGGTATATTAAACTTTGTCGAGTAAAGTTAATTACTTAATTTCGGTTAAGGGGCATTTCACTTTTGATTTATTAGCATAATTCTGTAATTAAGTAAGCGTGACATCGGGCTCGTTGATCTAGATAGCGTGCGTCGTATGTAAATTTGAAAGGGTGTTTTAATGTTGTATTATCTTTTGAATAAGCTATTTCTCAATTAATCTGATGAATTTTCAAATTCCTGAAATTCGGTAGTGTACCTACTAATTATGTTTGTAGTAAGATTTCATTACAAGCCTGTCTTGTATCCTATTTCGTCAACTTTACTTTTGCCTACAAATATGAACTTAAATTAAAGTTTACGAAATGGGATTTTTTGTATGGAATAAAAAAGTTGACGAAATGAGATTTTCACAATCACTAACCAAGATTTTCTAAGGAATAACTATTTCAGATTTCAAATGATAATAATGTTATTTATATAATATTTTTTGTTTTCTCTTTTATTTTTACAAAAATATTTAAAAATTCAAATTGATTAGTACATTTGTGAATAAACGCAATCTTTTTTTTATAGTATAGGATGGCGAAACGAGCTAAAGGCCCACCTGATGTTAAGCAGTTACCTTTGCTCATAATAACTGCAATACCACCTAGGCTGTTGCCTAAATGGCACAGCAAGCCTATTCGCCAAACTGAGACCTTATGTTGGAAAGTCTCATGTGATTGTAATTTCATGTAGGTAGTAAAAGAAACGGCTATGTCAGAAAAACATTTAAAAAACATTAAATGCTAGTTATTTGGGCTTATTTTGTTTCTCAACTTCAACTGCAATAACCCATACCAATTTTAACGATTATCACTCTTACAATTAACCAAAAACACATCACAATCTCAAATAAAAATACAAATCTTACATTCTCAATTTCAAGATATCAAACGGCCATCATCGTTGAGTCTATGGTATATTTAAAAAGCTACGTTATTACCATAAGCTGTGTTCGACAAACGAGCAACTTGTTAGGGCCCATTGTGACGACATTACTGCTGTAATAAACGCAATAATCTTCAGATTAGAATACAATGGCTCGTGTGAACGTACTCGGTGATTCGATGAATAAATGTGAGAGGCAATTGGTGTGATGGTGCACTTACTTCTATTAGTGCACTTATTGTTGGTGGTTGACTGTGCTTGTGGGCAGCTTAGATAAGATGTTTTCGTTGAATAGTTTTGGTAATATCTACATCATAATATACAGTAGGGATGTTACGGAACTTCGACTCCGACTCGGAAAGGTCTGAACTTTCAATTGGTTTTACACCTCTGATTTCGGCTTCGGCTCCGATATTTTTGAATCAGAGGTTATATCGAAGATCAAAACGCAGCGAGCAAGTCTTGGGGCGTTTCACATCACGCTTGGTTCGGACCGCGGTGTGAATCGCCCAAGTACTCTTTTTGAATGGGCCTTTTCGGACCACTATCAGGAGTTAAAAAAAAATAGTATTTTTCGAATGTTTATTGTACAGATGGGTAGATAAAAGATCATTGTACTCATCATTATGAATAACTTTTATTATGGGACCAACCCAGAAATTACGAAAAAATAATCATCTGTTCCCTACATTTGTGTTGACATAAATCGAAAAAAATAAGAGATTAGCTGATTTTTTTTCGCTATTTCAGAGTTGTTCCTTTGGTAAAAGTTATTTATACTGATAAGTACAATGACTCCTTAAGAGGTTTTCAATTATTACAATAACACGTTGTAGATATACGTGCTTTGATATGCCCCCTTGCCTCAAAAAGCACATAAATATCCATGTTTATTTATATAAATGATGGAATGTCTTACAAGGCAAACCTTGTTATGCAGCGACAAGATTTATACAGTAGACCTATCGCCACGTACCCTTCAGTTACTAAGAGCGAACAGGCTAGGCTCCCAAAATGAGGTGACTTTTTGAAAACATATGCTGAGTCGAACACATGCTTGATGAATTTCAAATTTAGATACATGTTTTTTTGATCCTTTGTCCATCGTTTGACTAGAGAGATACATAATTAGTTGACTTTTGTTCGATACTTTTATTTTTTGAAAATCATGCGTTTTTATAGTTTTTTCGAATATTTATCCTTTATTATTTAACTTAGCTATATAAAATATATGCAAATAGGAAGATAATAAAGTTTATTAAATACTAGCTAGAGGAAATTTGTATAGATTGTTTAGTATTCTTGTAATAAAAAGAAAACTGTTTTGAGATTTACGACATTTACTTCCGTGGTAAACCATGCGAGAATGATTTTCTCGAAAATGAGTTCTTTTGCAACTAGCATAAAGTTGACGAGAGCGGCCCGCAGTTGCGGTGTGTAAGGTGAGTGCGAGGGTGGGAATTACGTTTTGGGAGCGTCCTCTTAAACTAACTCATTTAAAAACACTGAACATTAAACCACCAATTTAAATCAACCCGAACTCGCTCACTCCCTCTAGTAGGTACATGTTTTATAAGTCCAACATGCCCCATGAATGCATAATGGCCAAGTCTCCAGGCTAATTTCTATTAAAACTTCAGACAAGATTTAGACCACCTTGTAAAGTACAAAATGTTATTGAAAACTGTTCAAGCTCCCTAGCTTGCGGCATTACAATACCTAAGTAATGTAAGTCAGCTTGAATTTTCTAAACGTTTTGTATGTGGATTGAGATTGCGGGATGCTTGGGTAAAATTAGGAACATTCCTTTGTTAATAAGATACAAAGACATACTAAATTTACTATGTCTGTGTTAAGATATAAGTGATAGGTGACGCTCACAACAGCCAAATAACCCAAATGGGCTCCTGTTAAAAACCTTTTTAGCTGAATTTAATCAGTTTGTGGCAGTGAAAATTTTCTAACATTAACCCACATTATACTCACATTATTTGAATGAATTTGATGTAATAAACAATAATCTATTTTAATAAAAAGAGTATATCCATGGAGTTTCTTGCCGGTTCTTCTCCATAGGACCCACAATTTGGAACCGTGCAACCAGAGCCTGACGTTTCAAAAGTGCCTGTAATAAGGTTTATTTGAAATAAAAATAAAAATAATTTGAAAACGCGTTTTTTGAGTTTCTCGTTTTTTTTTGTAAACTAGCCTCTTATAACATGCTTTACATCAAAAAAATCCAGTTAGACCAGCCGATTCATTGATTGGTTTGCACCGATCAATTAATTGGCTGGTCTAACTTATTGTTACTAACCCTATATGAGTTAGGTACATTTGTGCTTAAAATAAAGTTTATTCTATTCTATTCTAATCATAAAGTTATTATACTGGTCAGTATATACAAAGTCTTTGATTCTAATGAACCGATAAACCGGTGTGGTGCGTACTTAGCCACCAATGGGTTTTGTTCCTTATGAAAATAATCGACTTGTTACTTTAACACGTTTTCAGCACCACGAAATAACGTTTTACTTACTAGAAAAAACAATAACATTTTAGTATTAACGTACCGTAAACTGCCCTAACTTGGCCCACAAGCCCTACTTTGCCTAGTTATTTTTTGAGTAAACTATAATAGATGTCATCTTTCATTTAAACAATTGACGTTACAGCTGGTATTTTTTTAAACAACCACTCAACAATACGGCATTTTTTCAAAAATCTGTATAAAAGCAGAGCCGTTGCAAAGTGACATTCAACTAAAGACAGAAACTCGCATCAAACGCATCAAACCCATTTTAGGCCAGCAGGCGCATGTGCCACTTCAGGTATCTACATATTAGTCCAAAAAATGTTTTCATTCCATCTGTTAGAAAAGGACGACTTGGTTCGCCTTTAAGTGCACCCAAAGGTGGTGTTTTCTATAAGAAACTTTTAGCGGGCAGTAATGAGTTTTTCATCCTCTTTATAAGTGCGCCGCAATTATCTTTGCCACGCACTTTTTGAATTTGGAACATCTTAGTGTGCAGCGCCAAAGAAATCGAACGCTAATATTGTTTGAATAAAGACTGGCTGGTATGACGGCCCATAGTCGCGCCGCCGGCTGAATAAAAAAAAAGAAATCAAATTAAAAACGCGCGAACTACAGCCCGCGTTTTCGTCAATTTTCACGGATTGTTAGAAATTCATGGTTTTGTTTTGAAAAATGAATTCTTCAAGTGACAGTGAAAGTATAGAATTAACTCCTGAAAGTCACTGAAAGTATTAGAACTGACGCAAGAAATGTGATGGATAATCTATTACCTGCAAAATCGCGGGAGAAATATATGAAAGCCTTTGGTATTTTTATTGAATGGAGAAATGCAAGAGGCGCAAAGAATTTTCATAATTGCGAAAATGTCTCAAATGTAAATATAAGATTTTAGTTTTTTTATAATTATATACTATTTAATTTCAATTTAGTTGTTACTCAATGTTTTATTAAATAATAATATTACAATAAAATATGTACAACTCACTATACAACATTCCGTGTGGTGCCGGACATAAAGAATTGCACCACCCTATATCTTCTCATGGGTGTCGTAAAAGACGTCTAAGGGATTCACCAGAAGATGTGCAGCAGCGTTCTCTGAGTATTTAACCAACGAACTGCGATCGCCAACCCGCCTGCCAAGCGTGGCGATTATGGCATATGCTTGCCAACATGCTTGGGGGAGGCCTATGTCCAGCAGTGGACGTCTTTCAGCTGAAATGATGATGATGATACAACATATTAGTCTTAGTTTATACTAAACCTGAAAAGGGATCGTAGTACTCATCATTAAAAACAACTCTTATGGGACTAAAAACTGTTGTTTTTAGATGCGATTTTTCGCGAGAAAAAAAATCTCCCTACATTTTGTCGATTTATGTGAACACAAATGTAGGGAAAAGCTGTAATTTTTTTCGCAATTTCAGGGTTAATATAATAAAAGTTGTTCATAATGATGAGTATAACGACCCCTTTACAGGTTTAGTATAAACTAAGACCAAGATTGTATAGTTTTTAGCTTTTGTGGCGTGGTTACTTCGTAGAGCAACGTATTCAACCAGGCCCGGGTCCAGGGGGGGCAATAGGGGCAATTACCCCCTGAGCCTCGACATAAGTACTTCCGAACTTATCATAATCACATGACGGGCAATGGACAGCATTCCAAAAATGTTGTTAAATAAGAACGGGCACACAAATTAGCATTTATCTAGGGAATGCCTGTGCCATATATTGCTTTTTAAATTTTCTTATTTAAAGTGATTTTTTAACAGAAATTTTGATTCTATTACGTGGTTCAAATAAACGGATCTTTCCAGATCCACAACAAACGGCACTTTTCGGAGCGAATATCATTATGCATGTATGAAACCAACTTACAAAATAACTTAACCTTCTTAAACCAACCAAATAAAATGCTCACATTATCTTCCTTTGTCCCCAGGTTGTTCATTTCCATCTCGGTGGCACGGGCGCTGGTTCCAGTCGGGCGTGATCCAGCCGATCCTCATCGAAGGAGACAGGCTGTCCAACAAAGGGCGGTGCCTGTCCTCTGAGGGAGACAAGTTTCTTATTGTTGATGAGTAAGTTTACCTTACATACACTTAAGTTACGGTTTTAAATTGTTTTTTTTTTTTTTTTTCATATAAAGAAATTGCAATTATTTTATTTTTTATTAATTACATCCGTCACGTTTACGAATGAAGGCTCAGTTGAAAACCAGCGTCAGTCACTAGTTGCCTGGCATTTATACTGAACTGGAACTTTTCGGCACAGTCGTTAGACACACAGCATCTATGATCTGGTTTTGTAAATTTAATTGTGTTCCTGTTGAATTGTGTCTGTGTATCCATTTGCTTTGTGTCAAATAAATGTTTCTTTCTTTCTATATCATTTATTTATTGTTAAACACCTAGCGGCTGAAAGCTTGGCTTCCATGCTCCGAATCTCATGGAAAAAATCGTGAGGAAACCTACACACCTGAGAGTGCTCCATAAAAGTTCTGGTGTGTCATCTTCATCATCAGCCCATTACTGTCCCACTGCTGGGCACGGGCCTCTTCTCAGAATGAGAATGTTAAGGCCTTAGTCCACCACGCTGGCCTAGTGCGGGTTGGTGGACTACACACACCATCGAGAACTGTATGGAGCAATCTGTGGTGTGCAGGTTTCCTCACGATGTTTTTTTCACCGTTAAAGCAAGTGATAATCAAATTCTGATCCACACTTGAATTTGAAAAGTCAGTGGTGCCGGCCGGGTTCGAACTCAGACCCTCCTGCATACAAGGCAAGCGCTCAACCGCTAAGCTATCACATCTTAGTACAATGATGTTTGTAGTCGAATAAAAATTCATTTTTTTTTAATAAAATTTAGAAAGTCATTAACCTTGAGTTGTTTAACTCTATTGTAAGAGACCTAACTAAAGGCCTATGAAATTAAAAGCAGCGGACTGTAAAAACTGTTATAATAATTTACGACTAGTACAGACTATGGATTGGCTCTGAGTGCGCGCGCGCGTCGTCCGTCAAGTTCGGTAGCGAAGTGGAGTTGGTTTCCACGCCCGCGCACATGAATGCGCCCCCCGCGCCGCTGTCTCGTCGCCGTGACGTCACCAGCCGAGCCGCCGCCCGATGATAGCCGACGGCGCCCGAACAGTCTCCCGGGGTTGAAGTATTCAATGCAGAAGAAGAGGGCAGATGTTAATATGAAGATGTCTTCAACTCTAACACCCGCGTAGCTCCGTCGCTCCCTGGGAAGACCTTGGTGTCTCGTCCCAACGGCCACATCAATTGCGATTGTCCTCTCTACTCAAGACAAGTGTTCCCATAGACAGCTCCCTGTTGAACATGTCCACTTTGTCTTTTGCTGGAGCAGAGAAACATATAATGAAATTTCTTCCAAAAATACTGCATAAAGTCTCCCGATGGTGATATCAGTCACCTGTGGATGCGAAACAGATATGAGTGATCGTCCAATTAAAATGTGAAGGTGTCAGGAAAATAAATCTAAAGGATGAGAGGAGGGAGGTGTAAGAGGAAGGAAATTTAAGACTGCCTCTATTTAAGTCAACATGTAGCCATCTCCTTATATGAAAAATGCGTTAAGCCTTGAAAGCATTTTTAAACAATAGTAGATCGTACGGCAGCTTCAGCAATGCCGTTAAAATGGGAAGAGTAGGGAGGTGTAAAAATAAATTCAATGCCCTACTGTGTATTCTCACAAATATTTGAATCTTGTAAGCATTTGCCTAATTCATAGCCAGTACCGATGAAGTCGGTGCCGCTATCTGAAAAGATGCTTTGGGGCTTGCCACGACGAGCCACAAAACGGTTCGAGTCAGCCTTCCTTGGTCAGATCTGTAACGAGCTCGACATGAACACTATAATAGTTCCAATTGTTTTTATTCTTATGATCTTGTCTAATGATGAATGTCTAATGTATGATGCTTATGAATATACATATAATCAATTCTAGCTATACGGTTCCAAATGGTGATTCCTATGGAAAAGAACCAGCAAAGAACTCCATGGACTTCTTTTAAAATCGATTTAAATAAATTTGTTTTCAAAAAGACAATATGCCACTCACATGAAAATATTTTAACATTTTAGTAAGCTTATTCTAATGGTCGCCGAACACTCAGACAATAGTTTCATAGCCTCAATAGGAAGGTGAAAAATGTTCTATTATACATTGAGACAGTTGAGACTTAAAACCACTAAATGAGTTCACATTTTTTATATTGGATGGTAATTTATTATATAGCTGTGCTCCTTCATAGGTAATACTTTTTTTTGCGAAGTTTGTCCTTACCTTTGGCAGTACAAGCAAGCTAGGTCGTCGAAGACTTCGTTTACTAATTTGTGATATGTTTACAAAAGACAAGTTGGTATGGATGGTTTTATCGATTATTTTATGCAAGTATTATACATAGGTTTTTATATATAGTTCATTATATATAGTTGTTTAATATTCATTAGTTTTGTTTCATTGAATATAATTGTTCAATACGATAAATAACTTCTAATAATGTGAGAATAATTTAAGAAAAAAAGATTTACAAAGAAAATGTGCCTACAACAGTAAATTAACGAAAAATGGCTTAACTTTAGCATGTAGGAGATGACCAGCCCCGAAAATGTGGATTCCAAATTCAGACTTGAACCGCCTCAATTTGAACAAGGGAAAGGAAACCTAGAAACTTTAAAAAGAAAGCGAATCTTGTTTACTTAAATCTTCATGATTTTAGGATTTTACCGTCAAAGTTTTGACACGTGTACCAGGCCCCTCAGAAAGTATTGCGAAAAAAAGTTTTTATATATGGGAGACTGGCCAGTTATAATGTTTTTCGAAAATATGATTATTTATAAGTAAAAATAAGTAAGTTCCAATTTCAAAATTTCCCTCCACATTTTTTGCGAGTTAATTCAAAGTATTGTGTCTCACTGAAATATGGATCTGCGCCGGGAACATTTTAGAGCTATGATTTTATACGATTTCAAGTGTCGCCTGAAACCGGATGAATCGTACGATAGACTTCAAATGGCATTCATGGATGAAGGCCCTTCCAAGGCAACCGTGTATCGTTGGTATAACGAATTCAAGCGCGGTCGACCAACTTTGGGGGATGACGAAAGAAGCGGTCGCCCTTTGACGGCTGTTACCGAAGAAAACGTGCTAGCAGTGAAAAATTTAATCCAAGACAATAGGCGAATTACATATCAGGAGATTCAACACATATTGAAGATTGGATCGGGAAGCGTTCACGAGATTCTACACAGCCATCTTCGCGTGAGGAGGATAGTATCACGCTGGGTGCCGCACAACCTCACCGATGCTCAGAAGCAGGCCCGGGTGGAATGGTGCCGTGATATGCTTAACAAATTTGAAGCAGGCTCGTCTCGGCGTGTTTACGACATCGTTACAGGTGATGAGTCCTGGATTTATCAATACGACCCAGAAACCAAGCGCCAGTCGACTGTTTGGGTGTTTCAAAATGAGCCAACGCCTACCAAAGTGAAGCGATCTAGAAGCGGGGGTAAGATTTTGATCGCTAGCTTTTTTAATTTGACTGGCCACTTGGTATCAATTCCCTTACGGGATCAAAGAAGCATTAATGCCGAATGGTATACTACCAAATGTTTGCCAGAAGTTTTCTCTGTTATAAGCAACAAGCGACCAAACACAGGGCTCCGCGGGCTACTGCTCCACCACGACAATGCACCTGCGCACACCGCACTCAAAACGAGGGACTTCCTGGACAGCACGCCAGTCAAACTCCTGGGTCACCCTCCTTACAGCCCTGATCTAGCACCGTGTGACTTCTTTTTATTCCCAAAAATAAAAAATCAGCTCAAAGGGATACAATTTTCGTCGCCGGAAGATGCGCTGGCTGCGTTCGAGCAGGCTGTAAACGAGGTGTCTGCGGCGGACTGGAAAAAGTGTTTTGAAAACTGGTTTAGGCGCATGAATCTTTGTATAGAGGCTGGTGGAAAGTACTTTGAAAAGATTTGATAAAAATATATGTACGTATAGAACAATTTTTTTTAGTTTCGCAAAACTTTCTGAGTGTCCCACGTACATGTCTACTTTCTGTTTCTTCGAATCTTTTTTAATAAAACTTTTAAACGCGTACTCAGTGCAAATCTCGATCATTTCTCTTACGTATCTTTACTTCCGTTTCGTTTGCGACGTATTCCTTTAATCTGTCCATCTGTATGTCTTATCGATAGCGCTTAGCAGACCGTGATAAGGGTGGATGGCACATATCCGGATCGTTCTAATATCTCGCAAAAGTACGCTATCTACTTTTTGGTGGAGCCGATATTAAACCTTCACTTTAAGGAAAGCGTGGCTTTTTTCATTTAGTTTAACACGAGTTTCCATGGCTGTAACATTTGTTTGAATGACTGGTCTCAGAAAACCAAAGCATCTCATCAAGAGCTTTTATATTAGAGGTCTCCATAGAACCGACTTTTTGGAACCGCGCAACTAGATTCATAATTAACGTTTTGAAAGTGCATGTTAATGTTTATTCGAAATAAAAACTTCAGACTTTGACTTTGAGGTTTAATAAAGGCACCATAATTTCGAAATTGATGAATTTTATAGAAGCTTTTAATTTTGAATATAGCTTGCATTGGACAAATATGGCTAACAAGGGCATGGATATCTTTTGATCCACTTTTCCATGCAGAGTTTTAGCTTATTAAAATTAGCCTACCAGTTCATAGACTCATTAAATTGTCTCCAACCTTGGCTATAAGTACTAATCTATTTGTTTTTACACTCTTCCTGGCGTTTTAGGTTATGTTTTGTCTAATGCTTTAGTAAATGAAGTAGATATAGATAGATAGAATATTCTTTATTGTACACCATTAACATTATTAAACTTAGGACTAACACGTAAAATAAGGGTACATTGGCGGTCTTATCGCTAATAGCGATATCTTCCAGACAACCTTTGGATGGACAAGGAAGACGTGAAAAATAGATATAGTATATTCAGTTTTGAAGATTAAATTCATCATTCCTCTAAACTAAATAATAAAAAATAAGTAAAAAAGAGCAAACTGAAACGCTCTGTAATATCACACAGCATACTGGCTAAAATCGTGTGGCTACCTACTTCCACCCTCTGCATTGCATACTCAGTTCGTGCGTTGTGCCAACAAATCTTCAATCCACCGCCGCATTACCTGCTGACGCCCTATATTTCCTTCTACTGACTGCCCAGTTCTTCGTATAGTGTAGATATTTTATCAGTATCTAAATCTAAGCCGCACACTGCAGACTTTTTATTCATCGGCCGATAATTTAGTGTTGCACAAACCACAAACGTTGAACGAACGAAACAAAACGTTGAAAAGTTGTTTGTTGTTGTGGTGTGTGTTGTTGTGTTTGTTGTTTGGTGTTGTTTGTTGTAGTTTAGTGTTATGTTGTGTGTAAAGCAACGGTCTCCCAACGTGAACTTCTCGTGTCAGGTTTGTGGTAATGTATGCCGCTCTCGCATCGGTCTGTTTAGTCACCAAAAACGTTGTCCTCCAGACATTACACCATAAATAGTCTGTAACAGACGCAAAGGCCGTTGCTTGAGTGTTGTGTTGTTTGTTGTTGTTTTGTGTTGTGTTCTTGTTGTGTTGTTTGGTCTTGCAGTCTTGCATTTTCACAATACCAACGCAAAACTAAGACTTTGGGCAAAACTAATAAAATAACCATCAATGTATGTGATTCGAAAAAGAGCGAAGGGGTTGACGAACCTATATCTGCTAAAAGAAAAAAACATAGGTACCTTATAAGTACATCTTTTTTTTGTTGTTAAATACTGCCTCCGCCCTCTGCAATGCATAGCCAGTTCGTGTTTCGTGCCAACAAATCTTCAATCTATGGAGTTACCTGCTGCCCCCTTATCTTTTACTTGTGGCCAGTCAGCTCTAGCAAGAAAGTGGTTTAATATCAACCTTATAAGGTTTTGTAGATTTATGTCACAGTTTAGTGGTAATACTTTGTGGTGGTAAGTGGCAGTGGAAACTTTTGAACTGTTTTACATGATATATCATTATCGAATTATTGAAACAATTTTCTTTTTCTTTATCTTCTTTGTAACATAAATTTGAATCTACCATACATCTCTCTCTATGGTTACCGTTAAACAAAATAATCAGCCAAGTGCGAGTCAAACTTGCGTGATACGGGTTCCGTATCACCAAAAATTTGGGTTTAAACTTTTTAGTTTTTTTGTATTTGCTATCATCGACAGAAAAACAAACTGAGAGAAGTACAGAAGGCGGCGTAGGTAGTACACGTTTTGGGTGTAGAATATGCCAAGTAACAGTTTCTATATTTAAGAAATTCATCATCGTTTTATTTCCCTTTTCATAAATTACTACATATTAAATAATATTAATAACTCATACATATGTTTTCTCTTCCAGAAAAGGCTGCTACCGCTGTGTTGTGATGCACGAAAAACATAAAAACGTTCTACAGTATAAAGAAAGTGAGTAAATATTGATTTAAATTTACCTATATTTACATTCTGACTGAAATAGCTTATTGCGTCATAAGAACCCTTCCGTGAAAAACGTTCCAACCATAACGTCAACGAGCACCAGTCCCTGCAGTATTTGTTAGGTACTAGTAACGAAACTAGTATTTCCATGTGTTTTACCTTATACAACGTGTATCAGAAATGCGTGCTCATATTTTAAGAGCTCATTCTTAAAAAGCTCATTCAGTGAATCATCATCATCATTTCAGCCGAAACACGTCCGCTGCTGGACATAGGCCTCCCCCAAGAATCGCCACAACGACCGTTCCTGCGCCTTCCGCATCCAACGGATTCCCACGACCTTCACCAGTCGTCGGTCCACCTTGTAGAGGGCCTACCCACGCTCCGCCTTCCAGTACGCGGTCGCGACTCTAGAACTTTACTGCCCCATCGGCCATCCGTTCTGCGAGCAATGTGCCCGCCCACTGCCACTTAAGTTTGGCAATTCTTCGGGCTATGTCGGTTACTTTCGTTCTCCTGCGAATCTCCTTTTCCGATTCTATCACGCAGGGACACTCCGAGCATAGCCCTATCCATTGACCTTTGAGTGACTTTGAGCCTTCTTATCAGGGAATGCTATGGAACAACTTTTAGTAAGGAGTCAACCCTGAAATCACGAAGAAAAATCAGCTGATCCCTTGAATAACTAAACATAGAAACCAAGTTCGCATGCGCATACATTTTTAATTCTAAGTTTAGAGTCGTGCTATTTAAATGTCTGACTTAATTTCATCATTAACAAAAAAGCATAAAGGTGATATGAATATTCGCTCGATGTGAGCATGTTACAAGTCAATTCGGCATGTCAGTACAGCGAGCCGAGCAGCTCGATGGCGACCGCCGAGCACCCGATTGCACTCCACCCGGCTGTCGGTTTTGTGGCAAATCCCTTTGAATGTTCTCACTACAAGTCAGTCGCTATCATATCGCGAGCACTGCCGCAAGCGCACGCATTTTTTTTAACGCCGTTTTGTCTACAACTGGATAGATGGAGTACAGTCAAGCTTGCATTTGAGACGAACATTCAGGCGTCGTGAGCATTTGCTCACAATGAACAAATGCTCGATGCGAAAATTGACACCAAGCGAATGCTCATGTCAGTTGCCACCAAAATACAAGCGCATTTATTTTAACCAAATTCCAACATAAAAATATCTAAATAACACGAAGAGCCCTGTCCAGCCAAAAAGCCACCACCTACGTACACACATAGTAACAAGTTTGGATGAGTTAACGGAGTCCCCTCTCTACACGGACTATCAAGGGAATTTCCTGCACTCATAAACAGTAGGCCTAATTTTCTGGCGGACCTTGTAATGAATTACATTACCATTTGCCTTTATTTAGTGCCAACTGTACTTTGAGTAATGAGTTATGGTAACATGAACTGTAAAACTGTACAGATGTTTTAGGTTTTGTAGAAGTAGAGGAGCTTCTTTTGAAAGAGCTCGTCCGGGGAAGTACTACCACCGTACCTATTTCTACCGCCGAACAGTGCAGCTTGCATTGCTGTGTTCCAGTGTGAAGGGGACGGGTGCCATTGAAATCACCACAGATAACGGAACACAAGGAGATCGAGATTTTAATATCTTTGTACACGATATCTTGTGGCGAATAAATGATTTGATTTGATTTGATCGGTTAAGCCACCTAGTTTGCATGGAGTCAGAGTGTCGCAAGCTCAACTTACGCTCACACAACTCAAGAAACGCATCAATAAATTATAACAATAAGCACGCACACATATCAAACACGCACACTTGGGTCATTACGAACCTTGCAGTATTTTGAAAATAAAAGAAAATTTTCTCTCAAATTAGCTCGCATACTCACTCGGGTGCAACTGACGGTGAACTATCGGCAGTGTATGCCCGCTGTGCATACAACGGTCAGCCTTTACGCGGTGGCTTGTCCTCTTGTCTAGTATTATGTTGCTCTGAGGAAATTACAATCACATGAGACTTTCCATCTTTAGGTCTCAGTTTGGCGAACCGACTTGTGGTACTACAATTACGCAACAACCTAGGGAATGTGGTATTGACATTGGATGGACAAAGGGGGCCTTTAGCTCGTTACGCCATTAAAAAAATTAAAAAAACAAACTATCAAATACAATCGATTGGCTTGGCTCCATACATTTATATTCATATAACTCGTCAAAATGTAGGCTACAGCAGATATTTCTTTCGCGATTTCTGGATTGGCCCCATAGTAAAAGTTGTTCATAATTATGAGTAAGTTAAGAGGTTTTAAGTTATTTCAATTACACGTAAATATAAATTGTGGGAAGAAAAATTCGCTCAAGAGCAAAATTCGAATCTGCGACTGTTCGAATGTGTAAATGCGTTAAAAATATAAAATAATTAGGAGTCGTTTGTGTTTTGTTTCCAGAACAAGTGAAACAGCGTGTAAATTTATTTTATTTATTATTATTTAAACAGGGTCTAGTGTGTTAGTAACAAAGTGCCTTATTCTATGTTAGTACTTAACAACTTATAATGACTTGGTCCGGTTGACGGGTTGAACCACAGAAATAGATAGAATGGACATGCCATGGGCAGTGCCAACTCTCTGCACAATAGTGCAGCGCATTTCAAAGCCTTTTTCAGTACGTTTTATGACTTGTTTCTGTAAATACTGTAACAAAAACCCGCAAAAATGCCTTATTGTGCTGTTTCTAACTGCAGAAACAAAAGCTGTAAAGTACATTTGATTAAAGTTAATTTTTTAAAATTAATGACGTCAACATGTAAGGCGTAGTTTGTTCGAAAGTTGCCACGAATGAATCGCAAGTAAAATTGTGATTACAACCATTCTACTTTATCTATTTTTGTGGGTTGAACAGCGCCCACAACAGCGGGCTGTCAGCAGTGTCAGCCCGGGCGGCTGTCATGCGCAGGATGAGGCTCAGTGCTTTGATTATTAAGATGTAACATTTAGCTGAGGTTCTTTTAAGGGTCAACGCACTCATCATAACAACTCACCATGAGAGCAACCCTGAAATTGCGAAAGAAAAAAAACAGCTGCTCCCTACAAAATCATCGATGTCTCTTGACAAAATGTATGACGGCAGTGATTGCCGAACCGCGGTCTCAACTCAAGGAATCGTCTGCTCCAACGGCCGTCGGTCTTTTGACAGATATGGCCAGCCTACTTCTACTTAGCTTGCTGATGCTTCAAGCTGTGTTTGTTTTATCATCATCATCATCATTTCAGCCAAAAGACGTCCACTGCTGGACATAGGCCTCCTCCAGAAAGAGGGGGATATGCCATTATCGCCACGCTTGGCAGGCGGGTTGGTGATCGCAGTTGGTTGGTTAATTACTCGGAGAACGTTGCTGCCCATCCTCTGTTGAATCCCTTAGTCGCCTTTTACGACACCCATGAGAAGATATAGGGTGGTGCAATTATTTACGTCCGGCAACACACGTACGGTTCGTTTTATAATTTACCTTAACGTAACATGATAACATTATTAAAGATCACTTTTCCTTTCCAGCATTTTGCCACCGAAGAGACGCGCTGCCACACCTGTGTTCTTTGATAACGGGAGACGCGTTACTATACTCGATGTTCAGAGAGAGTGCGGATCCTGTGGACTGCCCGCTGAAGGGCCCTTTCTCTTTTACTTATAATAGGTAAGTGATTATTGTCATACTAAAAACCAATCATCATCATTGCGGCTTTATAATACCCATTTTTGGGTATAAGCCTCCTCCAAATTCCTCCACTCCTGGTGGGCTTGAGACCATGCCATCCAATCATATGTGTGTGGTCGGATGTTGTTCACCCAAAGTTTGTGTGGCCATCCCCGCGGTCTAGTGTGCTGCCGTGGTCGCCACTCCAGCAGTCTCCCGCGTCCATCGTTCCTTGTCCATTCAAGTAATGTGTCCCGCCCATCCCCTCTTACGACCAGCTATTATGGACACTACGAAATACCAACTCAGCCTATTGTAGTCCACTGCTGGTCATAGGTCTCTCCCAAGTTGTGCCACAAATCTCGGTCCTCTGCCTTCAACATCCAGTCCTCCCCAGCTACATTCATCAGGTCATCGGTCCACTTGGCTGGGGACAAAACACAATACAATACAAATATAATTATATCTTATCAATGTTATTTAGGTGAGTGTGCATTGGAATTACACGATTTTATTCACCCAAGCCTTTTCTATCATCGGACAACCATACGCACGGCGATGCGCTACCCTTATATGGTAGACATTCCACCCTTACGTACGAAGCAATTTGCTAATAGCTTTATCATGCGTACCGCTAAAGAGTGCAATTCCTTGCCGGCAGTGTTTCCCGTTAAGTATGATCTGGTCGTCTACAAGGGTCGAGTGAATAGGTTTTTACTGGGCAAGCGTGTACCATCGTCGACCACACCATCGCTTAACATCAGGTGAGGTAGCGGTCAAACACAAGCCCATTAGGAATAATAAAAAACATAACCACCACTACCTAATTATTGAGTCACCTTTACTGAAAAGCCAGCTATAACCGACTCAGCAGTCGAAAAAGAACATACGGAAGACTCTTTGTGTGACGGACAATTGTCCACGGATTTTGCCACTGACCCACTTTTACGGCCAAAATTAATAACCAATTTATCCACGATTTACCCTACTGGCGATAGAAATTTGACATATTTTGTATGGAGCTTATGTCAAATTCCTATCTCTAGTAGGGCAAATCGTGGATAGATTGGATATTAATTTTGGCCGTTAGCCGGTAACAGATTACCCTTTCAAATGATCCAAAGACATTTTCTTGCGCTAATAAATATTCAGTCGCCTGCACAGACCAGTAAGCCTCAAGACGGTGCCTAAACAAAGTTTTGCATAAGAATATAGTCGTAAAATGTTGGCGGGGGCCGGGGGCGAACGGCGCGTTATGATTGGTGGACTCAAAAGTTCGGTGGTATGATTGGTGTCGCTCGCTGACGGAGTGACGTTCCGGTTGGCGGTGGGGCGTATGATATGCAGTAGCATATGCGTGGTGACCGGGGGTATCCGGCTCATCGCCGTCTAGAGGTTTACTGGTCTGTGGTCGCCTAGTATCGCTAATTGAGCTATAGCATCATCATCATCAACTCAGCCTATCGCAGTCCACTGCTGGACATAGGCCTCTCTCAAGTTGCCCCACAACAATCGGTCCTCTGCCTTCCGCACAGAGCTTTCCCCAGCCATGTTTTTCAAGTCGTCAGTCCACCTGGCGGGGGGGCGCCAGCTATATAGCATATAGCAAACCTCCAATTAAACTCTTCTTAGATAGTTGATCGATTTGTTTGGGCATCGAGTCGTATGCGTGTAAGCATGGCGTAATCCACACACATGTCACAGGCTTCAGCATATATTCTGAGGCAATGGTAAACTATCGAGCAATAGTTTGATTAAATGTCTGCGGCAGATTTTACGTACTTTCTACGTCTATTTTCTACCGTTTCTCTTTTGTCTAACCGATCTTGCCGCACAATTACTTCAAACGCTGTCATAAATTAATGTCTATAACAGTCCCTATAATGCAATACTCACGACACGTTGACGTGATACCATCAACGACAGTTGTACTGACTGGTAATTAAGACATGACATATGTCACGGTCTGCGGCGAGCCACGGACGAATGCTCGTAATGACGTGTAATTAAAAACTGCTGGTAATTTGAATAATGATGACGAACGATGACAGATGGATTCTCGATTGATAAATTGATGATCAAAGCAAGTACAAAAGGCACACTTGATTATATGATATCACGTCAAAACGCTGGCAAATGCAATTTTATTTTTTTATACTTTTTTTACCGCTGAAAAGGACCGAGTGTTGTGGCGCAACTTGGGAGAGGCCTATGTCCAGCAGTGGACTGCGATAGGCTGAGTTGATGATGATGATGATGAACCGCATAAAAGGTAACTCTGTTATGAAGTGTTAGAACCATCACTGTTCCGGGCGAGAGAGGAATGGCGCTATACTTCCCATATAGCTCTGTTTCTCGCAACGAAACGATGTACAGTCAGAAATCTTTCTGGTGAACCACCACTAAGGCTAAAATCGATTGAAAGAAAGAAAGAAAAATGATTTCTTGCCACAACAAGACACACTCAATGTTCTATGGCAGCCGTAGGGTACGTGTGATGTAGCAGGATTCGTTCAAGGGATTTAGTCGACAAAATGTATCACCTGGAAGGATCGTGACTGTACCTTGAGTTCTTCTTCACCTTTAGCACAGATAATTTAATACTATCCTTTAGTAAGGAAAACTATCTAGACACGGAGATTATTTGCAACTGTAAATAACATGGAGCAAATATTGTATTCAGTGATGTTTAGTGGGATCGTTTGAGGAAACAACTTAGAATATGGGTGTAAGACCTGAACCCTTCTTATTCTGAGAAGAGGCCCGTGCTCAGCTGATAACTTTGTAATAGTAATTAAAGCAGTAACTAATATAAATAATAAACATTTCCAGAGGTCACGGCGACTGCAAGAGTCCTGTCTCGTCGATCGAGAGCTGCACAGAAGATTCCAGGCTGCTGCTCAACTACCAGGCGTGTCCTGACGTCTATGGCTCTGAAAGCACGGGTGAGTAGACGACTTTCGTATATTATTTATTTAGTACAACTGGGTAGGCTTTTTCTACCAGACAACCTGGTTATGCAGGGACAAAAAACAACATAGATGCACCAGTAAATAAAGCAGTAAAATAAGGTTAGGACTACAGACTTATAATTAAATTAAATCGCGCGCGCGGTTCTTGTTCTATTTTCAAACTTTTGAAAAAAAAATGCGTATTCAGCCTTTAAAATAATTAATATCGTGTTTAAACCGAAGACATTTGTATTCTGAGTTTCATCCTCCGAGTCTTTTCCCAATTATATTGGGGTCGGCTACCAGTCTAGCCAGATGTGGCTGAACATCACTATTTTACACAGAGCGACTGCCATCAGACCCCCGCAGCACAGTTACTATAGGTAATACTGACATTCGGAGGTTAGACCAGTTGTCAGACTTTCAGGCTTCTGACTACCCGTAACGACTGCCATAGATATTCGTATGACAACCGGGACCGACAGCACAGAATACCTAATAGTACTATCGTACAGAACGGCCTATCACCGCCCCCCGTCAATTCAAGATTCCTCACCCGCAACCCGCACCCACCCGCGGTTTGCCGTCAATTGGACAGCAAGATTGCAATGGATGTCAATCGCCAGTCGCTATACAAGCACGCCATCTCTGAAAACTAATGAGAAGCGCTTGGAACCCAGTCGGCATTACGAGCGGCAAGCTAACCTACACGTGTGTGCGCGTTCGTGTACAGACGTAATCTTGTGTGTGTAGGTGGTGCTAGCATTTATATTGTATTGAGTGGCCGAGGTGTGCCGACAGCTTAACGTGCTCTCCGAGGCACAGCATTTGATTTGTATACTGAGTTTAAACATCTAATATTATAGTTTGTATTTAAAAAACCTCGCTAGCATAATTCAAAAAAGAAACTGTCCAGTAATTTATATTATTGTCGTGTTGGAAATGGCTGGCGTGTTAATTCGTAGCATAAGGAAAAGAGTCGATTGATGTATTCTTTTTACCCGACTGCGCCAGAAGGAGGGTTATGTTTTTCGAGTGTATGTATGTATGTATGTATGTATATTTCTTTGGCACGCTCTGTGGCCTAAACGGCTTGATGGATTTGAGATTGAGAGGTGTCGTTAGATTCGTCTTAATTCTGAGAGTGACACTGGGTACATCAAAATTTAAAAAATTAAAATGGCCGCTTTTTGGCGCCATAATACCTCTTTAAAAATTTTTTTTTTCCTTCAAAAGCTATCGAGTGGGGTATCAAAATAAAGGGTTTTATAAATGCTTTACAAAAATATATACAACTTATATGTTTAAATGTAATTTGGAATGAAAAATGCTAAAAAATAACAAATTATTCAACGTTAAAAATTAATTTGACTTTTCAAAAAAAACATTAATAGTATGATAAACAAAACATGACAAAACTAAAAAAATTAAAATAAAAAAATTAATTAACAAAAACAAAAAACCCGACTGCGTGTAAAAATAACAGAAAAGATATAAACAAGACTTAGCAACACGCAGGCGGAGGCTACCTATGAACTATTATGTAATTCATGACCAAAAACATACGTAGCCTCCGACTGCGTGTTGATAAGTCTTGTTTATATCTTTTCTGTTATTTTTACACGCAGTCGGGTTTTTTGTTTTTGTTAATTAATTGTTTAATAAATAACTAGCGGCCCGTCCCGGCTTCGCGCGGGCGGCTTAGCTTATGTTACTCAGGGTGAATGTAGCTTTCAATTTTTTTTTTAAATCGGCACATTAGTTTTTGAGTTTATTCATTACAAACATACACACAAAAATACAAATCTTTCCTCTTTATAATATTAGTGTAGATGAAGCAATTTTCAAGCAAGTGGGAGAAATAATATTGTTTTTCCTCACTCCTAACCTTCCCATGAGTTATTTATATGGTTTGGCAATCCTGGCAGGACTGTAATAGTCGACTCATGGTAATATACCCCAGTGCAGGTATGGCGAACCTTTATAAACCAATGTGCCAATTTTTCACAAAATAGTTAATGGTGTCGATTCTCTTGTGCACGAACTTATTTTAAACTATCGTTTTCTTTCACTAATGGTAGATACAAGAAAGGGATGCCAAAAATTTTAGTGCTGCCAAATTAGTTTGCGTATCATATTTATTAAGGGAATAACCAACTCAGGAACTAAAGCAGCTGAGGCTTTTGCAGACTTCTTTTCTGATGTCTTTCTACCAGAGGTTCCGCAATTAAATGTTGATCAAGTAAATGTGTCAGACGACGCAATTAACAGTAACTTTATAAATATTTGTAACTTGTGCCCCGAAGACATTAAAACAGCCATCAATAAACTTAAGCCTAATAGCTCTATTGGTCCAGATAATATTCCCCCATTTATAATTAAATGCTCGAAAAATATTTTGTGCGATCCTCTTTGCCACATTTTTAATTTAGCCTTGCAATCTGGTACATATCCGTCTCAATGGAAACTATCAAGAGTAACACCTATACCCAAAACCCTCAACAAAGGATCCGTTGAGGATTACCGTCCAATCGCAATTTTATCCGCGCCAGCCAAAGTCTTTGAGAACATTCTCCACAAGAATATATCAGTACAAATAAATCACTATTTATGTAACGAACAGCATGGTTTTAGGAGTAAAAGGTCCGTTAACACCAATCTCCTTACATTGGTGGAATATATTTCTTCTAGCTTAGATCGTGGTCGACAAGTAGATGTTCTTTACTTTGACTTTCGGAAGGCTTTTGATAGGGTCAATAATGACATGCTACTGGCGAAACTTAGTAAAATAGGACTGGCTCCAGCTCTTCTCCAATTTTTCGCGGACTACCTACGTGATCGTCAGCAGTTTGTCAGGCTTGGGATATACGAGTCGAGTCCCTATCATACGCGTTCCGGAGTCAGCCAAGGCTCAATTTTAGGACCTTTATTATTTTTGATAATGATTAATGATCTTCCTACAGTACTTTGCCACTCAAAATGTCTGCTTTATGCCGATGACCTGAAATTATACCTCGAAATTAACTCCGAAGAAGACTGTTTAGCACTTCAGCAAGACATAAATGCGATTTATCAATGGAGTGTAGAGAACAGAATGGAATTCAATTTCTCCAAATGCAATGCCATGACCTTCGGTCGAATGCGGCACCCAATATAGTTTCAATACAAGTTATGCAATAACACTATCATTAAAACTACAGCTATGAAAGATTTGGGAGTCACATTCGATCGAAAGCTCACATTCCATGACCACATGCTGCTAACGGCTAAAGAATCGTACCGAAGATTAGGATTCGTTCTGCGAAACTCAAAAGAATTTCGCAATGCACATGTCATTAAAATATTATTTAATGCATTGGTTCGGACCAAATTAGAGTCCAGTGCATGCGTTTGGAACCCTCACGAAAATACCTACGCGCTTATGTTAGAAAAGGTGCAAAAAGCATTCCTGAGGTACCTTTATAAGCGCGTACATGGTTATTATCCGTTTCTCTACCCAACCAAATTTCTACTCGGGTGCCTCGGTTACAACTCACTTGAGGTAAGAAGAGCATGTGATCAGCTTACAACAGCATGTAAAACTCTTCGCGGGTCCATTGATGCACCAGATCTGCATAATGAGCTGGCACGATTCTTTGCACCAGTCAATTACCACCGCAACAGGAAGCACAAGCTTTTTGCTGTGCCTTCATGTCGCACTGTAGCGCGAGCTAAATCGCCAGTACCTCGTACTCTCACTGCACTCAACGAACTCTTGGATTGTAATCCGAATTATGATCTGTTTGCGGACGATTGGAAGAAGATTCTGTTAGTATGCCTGAAACATTGCGAGAGAGATTTATGAAAGATGTGTAATTCACTATATATTTTATGTGTCATTCCTCTATCTTTAATTACTGTAATTGGTTCAAGACCGTTGTAATTAAAGTAAAATAAATAAATAAAAATTTCTTTGTACTTTAGTCGGCATGTTCCGAGATTACGACTAAACTTGTATGGAAATTTTAATTCCGACTTATTTGATAGCACTTAAATTGTTGCCATCCTTTTCTTGTATTTACTATTAGTAAAAGAGAGTGATAGTTTAAACTTTATTTCGTGAACAAGAGAATCGACACCATGTACAACATAACGCGCCTACAAAATTTTATAATTATAGCCAGAGCTTTGACATTAGCAAATGTCAAATCTGTGATCATAGCTTAGTTAAGGCCAGGATATCCGAGCGCAGTAGGCATCTAACGCTACCTCCCTCACCGCACGGCGAGTCGCGCGGACGCGCATTTCAAATGAACTCGCTGACCCCGCTTTGCGAAAATTTTGCGTAACTGTTTAAATAAATAGCAGTAGTTCCAGTTTAACATAATTTGCTTTATGAAACTCATGTTAATGCTTTGAGGGTTTCGTTTTAAAGTAATAAATTTATTAATACAGTTTTATATAACACACAATTTATTTTATTACTTACCTAATCTTGTTTCTGTTTTCAACGAATCTTATGTATTACTAGCAGTGCTCTTGCGGCTTTGCTCGCGTAAGTATAATGTTTCCCGTTGTAGTTTTGTGAAAAGAAAAATACGTATTTCTTTAATTTGAAGAGTACTTGTGTCAAGTGTGACCCCAGGAAAAAAAATCCTGGTAATTTTAACACCCCTTTTTAGGGTTCCGTAGTCCTACAAGGAACCCTTATAGTTTCGTCATGTCCGTCCGTCTGTCCGTCTGTCCGTCTGTCCTAATCCTTTACAGCTTAATAACTTCTCCAGTTATAAACATAAGTAAATGAAATTTTGTTGAAAAATAGTCTAGATATAGATCTCAATTTTGAAAGAATACAAAAATCGTGATTACGTATTTTAGGGGTGGTGCCCATACATGTGAAATGGGGTTGAAAATTTTTTTTTCGCTGCCCCCCTTCGTTTGGGGTATCATTGAATAGGTCTACTAAAATGAGGGTAATGTTTCATACATAACTTTTTATCAGGTGTACCATCTGCGAAATACAGCCCACCAAAGTTGCTTGCAATGTGCCCCCCCCCCCCCCTCTTCCATTTCTAAGCTATGCAACGTAGAAACTTATAATCTTCCAAATTAATAGACCTTTATAAAAACTCTCTTTTAAAATTATTTCGTGTACCTATAATGTGATTATAAATTTTTGAGTTATAGTGATCAAACTGCAAAATACTTATGACGTCCTAGTTCATAGGTCATTGACCTTAGAGAAAAATGATAGTAGCAAATAATGCTCCTTTAGTTACTACCTATTTAAAAAATCACAAAAAGTAACTTTATGTTATATTGATATGACACACTTCTTGAATTTAGCTTCTTAAATTCAGCGCTAGGTGGCGCTGGTTGCAAAAAATAAAATAGCATTGATTAATATTCGATTTGATTCGTTTGTAATTAGGAACCCTATAATACTGAGCATGGCCCGACATGCTCTTGGCCGGTTATTTTTTATTTTTTTTTGAAAAATAAAAAGAAACATAATTAATTAATTGCTTTAAAGATTAGATACCGAGTTTCGACTCGATCCAGCTACGTAATAATATTCTCTCATGCAAAATGTATTTAAACCCTATTTTATCCTCTTACCGGAATAATTTTGGAAAAAGAAAAGATAAATGTGTCATTATTTACTTTAAAGATTATTTTTACCAAGGTTTCAGTGAATTGATCCAGGAGAAAAGATTTATCTATCATACAAACTGTAATACCCTATTTCACGCCCTTGGGGTTAACATTTCCAAAAATCCGTTCTTAGTGGGTGTTTACTTTACAAAAGGAACGTACGGTCCAAATTTTATGTTTCTAACTTGAGTAGTTTCGGCTGTCAATGTCAAACTGTTAACACTGACGTGCGGCCGACCGTACCCATAGTACAAACTCTGCTAATTTGGGACTAGACGGTGCTGTGTAAGATGTCCCAAATATGTATTTATTGATTTATCTCCTTTCTTTTATAACTGACTAGCGGCCCGTCCCGGCTTGGCACGGGCGGACATGAAAATATACCCTATATAGCCTATGTTACTCAGGGTGAATGTAGCTTTCTAATGGTGATTTTTTTTTTAAATAGGCGCTGTAGTTTTCGTGTTAATTCATTACAAACATACACACAAAAATACAAATCTTTCCTCTTTATAATATTAGTATAGATAGATAGGTCTTCCGCACTACACTTAGGCGTCGTCCTAATATAACGCGATTACGCGACTATCGCAAGTTCACGCGAACTTTGTTCATGCGAAAGCATGAACAAACATACCGTTGCCGAACAAGTGTCCTAACTGGCATTCACGCTATCATCGCATCTCTAAAGCGATGTCCTAATGCAAAGCGACTACGTGACCATCGTAAGCTCGCGTGAATGTTTCGTACCTCGATCTGATACCCCTCAGAAACTGATTTAATTTACGAGAGTTCATCAAAAGACATCAACGCACCGTGCGCGAAATATTAATTTTTAATAATATAATAATAATAATATAATAAATCGTTTATTTCAGGAAATCCCATAGAAAGTTTTACATTTTTTTTTTTTACTTAATCTAATATTTGCACACATAATCAATATCACAATTAAAATAACATCTTTTATCACACCTTGAAAAAATATAAAAATAAAATAAAATAATATAAAATAAAAATTAAGGAGGGACTCAACTCCATCCTGAACTGATCACCTATCCATGTGCAGGTTTATCCAGTGTGCCAACAGCGGAGAATCCCACCTGTCGGCCCACACACTCAGGATGCTGTTGGGGCTGCCACGCACGCGACCCAGTACTGATGCACAACGCTTTCTAATAATAGCATGGAAGCCGTCCATATGTGCATCCGCTAGCATGCCTGATGCACTGCAATAGCGAGGCAACCCCATCAGCGCCCTGAATGCGTTATTATATTGAACACGCAGAGTGCTGTATGTCTTCTGCGTGTAGCTAGCCCACAGGCTACACGTGTAGAAGGTCTGGCAGAATGCTCTAAAAAGAGTCACTTTGACCTGATCAGCACATCGTGCAAACCTGCGAGCCAGCATATTGCAGCGGACAGACAGCGCCCTACGTTCCCTCTCCATGTCAATGTTGTCTGTTAGGTCGTCGGTGATCCAGTGGCCTAGATACTTAAATTGTGTGACTTGTCTCAATGGCGTCCCGTAAAGCGTCACAGGAGGCACGGAGGAATATGACTTTTGATTTGCTTTAAAAACCATTATTTCTGTCTTTTTCACGTTGTATCTAAGCCCCTGGGCCTCCGCATAAGACTCACACATTTTCAGGAGTCTACGCAGCGCTTCAATCGACGGGCTCAGCAGTACCATATCGTCTGCATAGCTTATATTATTTATGCAGACTCCATCAATATGGCAGCCGATGTTGGCACTGCTAAGCTCGCCGATTAGTCGGTTCATGTATAGGTTGAAGAGTTTTGGTGAGGTCAACCCTCCTTGCCTAACTCCACACTCCAACCTATACATGTCCGAGTATGAGCCCGCCCATCTAACAGAGTTCATTTGGTGATTGTACCAATACTTTAATATTGATACAATCTCATGCGATACAGTAGTCTCGTTTTGAAGTTTTACCCAGAGCAATTTGTAAGACACGAGGTCAAAGGCCTTAGACAGGTCTAGGTAGCACGCGTAAACCGGTGTTTTACGAGATGTGTATGTGTAGTACTGCACAGTCTGCTTGAGGCATAGGATTGCACTTTCTGTTGATAGACCGGAATGGAAACCAAATTGAGCGTCGTGCAGATCAAGATGTTTATCCAAATGCCTGTCAAGCACACTGTCCAGCATCTCTTTCTTACGTAGGTACCACCACATATGTCTATGTTGCCCTATTTTTAGTATTTATTGCTAAACTACATAATATGCACTATAATTAGACCAAGTTTGACGCTGGTATGTATTACCGTTTTGAAGATAGAGTAGGAACAAAAATGTTGAAAAAATTGATCATTTTCGAGGTTTCTTGTATGGGGAGGGAACCCCCTTTCATTTTAGATTTTTTTAGTTTTTAGTATTTGTCGTAATAAATATTATGGTTATGGTTAAAAACCATAGTAATACATATTTTGTGAAAATTTCAACTGGTTATCTATTATCGTTACAAAGATACAGCCCTGTGACAGACAGACAGACGGACGGACGGACAGCGTAGCGAGAGTAATAGGGTCCCGTTGGCACCCTTTGGGTACGGAACCCTAAAAACAAGTTTTTCGCGAAATCATGATGATAATTTTCAGAGCGTTGGTGGGAAAAAAAATTAAACACACAACACGTATCAAATATGATCACGCATTTCTGATACACGTTGTATAATTATAACAATAGATAATTTTGTCAGCAGGCACGTTATAGAATTGGATAGAACCTATTTCAGCATCACAATTATAACCAATGTCTGCATATCAGGGGAAAATCTTGTGATTTAAATAAAAGACACATGGACTCTCGATCACTGAGAGTACTTTTATTTAGGTTAGTGATTAGTGAGTCACTTCAATAACATCACACAGTAAAAGGACAAGCCCTGTCAGGTTATAGGTCGTTCGACTTCAACAACTCGCAGTTCTAACAAGTCCTCGCTTCGTCGACTGACAGTTGGTTTTATAACTTCGGTACAATGAACTTTCAAAGTTCATCAACTAGAAAAAGAGCTAATAATCTTCAAACGGCTAAAGAGATGTTCTTGAATCATAGCTATGAACACTTTCAATCAAGTCACATTTCAAACAAAAACAAACTAAAGCAAAATAGGTTAATTCGTTTGGGACCTACGATGCCACAGACAGATACCTACCTAGGCGGTTAAAAATTGAAAATTGTAGGTAGATACGTACTGTTCACCTAATTTTTTTTTTTGTAAATAAGCCTTTTGATCTTGGTATTAATGAACTGAAAATATAAAAAAGTTACTTAGCAACAATTATTTTTGATGCAGTTGCACTACTGTTATTTCTGTATTGTAATAATAAAAACGTAAAAATTAACTAGTGTACCTATATTTACTTTCAATTCAATTCAATTCTTTATTTACGTAAACATTCATACATAAGATGGTACAGTGCACTTCAGTGGTAACAATTGAATTACGAAAACCACCCTTAATGCTTACGTAATAAAGACGCTGTCAGTTCATCGATAGAACTGAAAATATAAAAAAGTTACTAAGCAAAAAATATTTTTGATGCAGTTGCACTACTGTTATTTCTGTATTGTAAAAATAAAAACGTAAAAATTAACTAGTGTACCTATATTTACTTTCAATTCAATTCAATTCTTTATTTACGTAAATATTCGTACATAAGATGGTACAGTCACTGACGGTTCAGTGCACTTTAGTGGTAACAATTGAATTACGAAAACCGCCCTTACTGCTTACGAAATAAAGACGCTGTCAAGTTCAAATTGTAACCACTGACGTGCGGTTGACTGTACAAATTGTATTTCTTTTATATTACTATTACTGTAAATTTATGATTTTTTAGTTAGTTTATAAATACATAAAATAATAATCAAACTAACTTTATTTATTTTTTCCAAGTTCCGCATTTCATATATGGATATTTTTTTACTACCCATAATATTAATAAATACCTAAGTATATTAAAAACTATATACAATTTAAACTAATGTTTACGGTACTAGAACCTACAACAATATTTACAAACAGATTTTCAAAACTACGTATTTACGATCAACGAATAACAGTTTGTCGGATATTTCGATCGATTAGCGGGGGAACGCAGCGAGCCAGCAAAAGCGACACAGGTCCTACCTCGGAGACGCCTGGCGGGCTATTGAAGCTAGCGCGTTAGCGACTTTTGTTATATAATATCGTTTAAAAAAAAATTAAAATATTTTTAGATATTTTATTCATTTATTATGAATTAAAATGGCATTGCCTATTTTTTGACATGGTTTTTGTGAGTAAAAGTTTGATATACTTTAAATACGACTTGAAAATCGATCAAAATTTTCCCTGTTTTCGTAATTTTTTATGATCGAGTGAAATTGTAAGTATCGTGTTTTCAATCATTAATTAATAAATAATGTTTATCAAACCACAACATACATTTTTATCAGAACAAAAAAAAGAATATTTGATTGTTTACCGTTCAATCAAAAATTGGTCGATTTCGAATATCCTGGCCTTAAGTATCTTGTCAAAGGGTAATAAGTAGGTTCTTTTATCCTAGGAAAGAATATAAAAGATAATAAAGTCAACAAGTCAGTCTATAATAGTCACAGCATATGCTGTAAAACTTGCGAAACAAAAACTAAATAAAGAAACACATCTCTTTTATGAAAACAAAAAAATTATCCTTGACATATTAGTAAAGCTGAAACAATTTGTGTATTTTAAACGAGATGCTCGTCTCGTTAGACATCGGTTACAAATGGAAGGGCAGAGTTCCAGGATAGGTGTCAGCCATTGTTTAGATTTAGTCGCGGCTCGCGGCTGTTAGAAATAACCACGTCTTAAGGAGATATTGGTGACCCATTTTCATACTTTACGGGCTTTCATCATCATCATTTCAGCTGAAAGACGTCCACTGCTGGACATAAGCCTCCCCCAAAGGAGGGGATAAACGCTACGCTTGGCGATCACAGTTGGTTGGTTAAATACTCAGAAAACGCAGCTGCCCATCCTCTGGTCAATCCCTTAGTCGCCTTTTACTACACCCATGAGAAGAGATAGGGTGGTACAATTCTTTATGTCTGGCACCACATGGAACAACATAACATTATCACGCCTGTTTCCCATTGGGGTGGGCAGAGAATATGGATTCCCACCTGATACGATACCGACACACCTCTTTCGCTTACGTTACGTTAATTGACGTCATCATTCATGCTCGTCCATTTAAAGTACTTTTAACCTGGACTTTTTTGAGAAAAGCCTAATAATTAATGAATCTATTCTCTCATAATAGTGATCGGTTAATCGGTCGCTTATCTACGCAAACTTTACGAAAAAATTATATAAACATGCCTTTCGGAATGAAGCTAAAATAAATCCCTATTTCCAATGTTTGACTCATAATAAATAAACTAACCATAAAACAGTAGTGCTAAATTTAACCGGTTTATATCGAAACGAAACGTCAATTTTATTAGCTATCGAAACGTCAGGAAACCAATCTAAATAATATACGCGATATAATCCGGTTAAACTTGTTTTATTATTATGTGTAGTGATCGCGAAAACCTAAGAAATTTTTATATGTATATTCAGAAAGGAATGTCCATGTACTTATTCATCAAAACCTGACTATCCGATCACTCTCATTACCTATTTTAAAAGAAAAAACAAATAAACCCCGATGCCGATAAAAAATTGCAGCAAAAAAAACCGGAACACAAACAAATCCGTCGTAAAAAAAGACAAAAGCGAGCAACAAAAAAATAAATTTTACACAAAAAGGAAAATTCCAGAGCAATTCCTACAGTACTTCCCCTTTACGCCGTCGGCGGTATCTATATGAAACTTTATTTGTGCAGTCGTCTGTCTCGATTGTCTACGTCAACGACGAACTGTGTCCTGTGTCTATTTTTGGATGTAAATCTCGAACGAAAAGTTACTGGACAATGAGTAGTTACTCTCTGTGATTGTGCTTGGAAGTTCGTCATTCGAATAGTTGTATCGGTCATGCGAAGTCGTCAAATTACTAATTATAAATGTAAATTTTCTAATAATATAAAATCACTAGACTTTGCCCGCTACTTCATCAACTCAGCCTATCGCCACAGAATACCTAACAGTACTATTGTACAGAACGGCCACTCACCGCCCTCCGCCAATCTAAAATTCCTCACCCGCACCCCGCACCCACCCGCGGTTTGCCGGAATTGGACTGCAATATTCCAATGGATGTCAAATTGTCAATCGCCAGTCGCTATACAAGCACGCCATCTCTGAAAACGACTAAGAAGCGCTTGGAACCCAGTCGGCATTACGAGTGGCAAGCATCCCTAACCTACACGTGTGTGCGCGTTCGTATACGACGTAATCTTGTGTATGTATGTCGTGCCAGCATTTATATTGTATTGAGTGGCCGAGGTGTGCTATCGCAGTCCACTGCTGGACATAGGCCTCTCCGATGTTTCGCCACAACACTCGGTCCTATGCCTTCCGCATCCAGTCACCCCAGCCACCTTCTTCAGGACGTCTGACTGCCACTTCAGCTTACTGATCCTACAAGCTATGTCGGTCACTCCGGTCCTTCTCCGGATAATCTCGTTACGGATTTTATCCTTCAAAGAAACTCCAAGCATAGCTCGCTCCATAGCTCGCTGAGTGACTTTGAACTTGTGGACTAGCCCAACTGTCAGTGTCCACGTCTCGGCACCGTAATTCATGACCGGCAGGACCTTCGTCTTCAAACTTCCGCCCCACCGCCGCCGCTTCATACCCGCGACTTCACTCCTTCATACCCGCGACGAAGGGGCGACCCTTCATAAATAAATAAATAAATATCTTTGGGACATTTTTACACCGCACCATCTAGTCCCAAACTAAGCAGAGCTTGTGCTATGGGTACTAGACAATGGATATAATACTTGTATATTTTTTTTTTTTTTGTAAATACATACTTATAATAGGTACATAAGCAACACCCAGACCAACACAAACACTTATGTTCATCACACAAATATTTGTGCCTGTGGGAATTGAACCCACGACCATACACATTCATACCCGCGACTTCGCCCCCATATTCGGCCCCCGTTTCCCGGCTTATCACAGAAAGACTTATCGCGCATCCCTCGGGAACCGTTAATTTTTATGGAATAAAAAGTATCTGCAGTGATAACCTAACGGTTGAACACTTCTTGCCTTCCATGTGCGGATCATAATTTGATTATCACTTGCTTTAACGGTGAAGAAAAACATCGTGAGGAAACCTGCACACCTGAGAGTGCTCCTTACAGTTCTCGATGATGTGCATAGTCTACAAACCCGCACTAGGCCATCGTAGTGGACTAAGGCCTTAACCTTCTCATTCGAAGACTCTTATCACTCAATCTCTTCTTCTTCACTCTTCTGGGCAGAGGCACATGCTCAGCAGTGGAACAATAATGGGCTGATTATATGTAGGACGACGTCTGTGGTCCAATGGTTTGAATGTCCGACTGCTGATCACGAGGTTGTAGGTTCGCTTCCCACAAGACACAAGTATTTATGTGATGAGCTGCTGGGCACATTGGGACAATAATGAACTGTTTATGTGTATGGTCCATCTGTATGTAAAGTTTCATCCAAATCCGTTCAGCCGTTTCAGCGTGTCTGTGTAACAAACATCCTAACATATTATTATCTTGAAAATAATTCACATTCAATTTTATTTATATTTATACTAATGTATAGATATGGGCTCACCAACTGTTTTTAGTTTTTTTTTGGTCACCGACCAGCATAGTACATGTAGATATTTTGGTCGTGCGCAATACAGAAATATATTACTATTTTTTTTCAGTTGAAGAGCTAGAATGCCTGGCCACATGGAAGGAAGGCAGCCTCCGCTTCTTAGTGGGCAAGCTGCATCACAACCACGCCACCAGCAACGAAGACCGGTACCGATGCTTCGTCTACGAGAAGACGAATGGTAATTACAATTACAAACCTTTTACTTATTCTGAAAAAATATACATGATGGGATTGCTAAATTGAACATTGACAAAGATCTTCCGTAAATAAATGCCTTGAGAATTGTGTGTTCAATGTGCAAGCAACCTGCTGACATTTTTGCAAAGACAACGCTTAGGCTAAGCGGATGCTGAGACGAAGCCAACACAGGCGACGCAGTTATCTGTAGCGTAGGGCAGAGCACATTTTGTTACTTATTAACAAGGACAGAGCTGCATAATAGCTCCTATACAGGCACGTTAAACGCAGACATGCGTCAAAAGTCATGTGTGTCATATATCTGCGCCAACTGCTATACCCTGTAAAGTTTGTTCTGCGCTGTGCTGCATTGCCTGCATCATCATCACCATCATCATTTCAGCCGAAAGATGTCTACTGCTGGACATAGGCCTCCCCCAAAAGGGGAATTAATGCCATATTTGCCACACTTGGCAGGCGGGTTGGCGATCGCAGCTGCCCATCCTCTGGTAAACCCCTTAGTCGCCTTTTATGACACCCACGAGAAGAGATTGGTGGTGCTATTATTAGCTGGTATTGCCTGCATACGCTTAGCCTTGAATTCCTAATTGCTGTGGCGTTGTCTATGGGTGACTATTATTGGATAGTGGTCTTCTGAAACTCGATTGGTCACTCAAACTAAAATTAGGTACTACCTTGTTAAAGGTTTAACAGCATTGTCAGATTTTTTAGAAGATGAATATACAGAACTCCATTTGTACAATAGTTTAAATGCATATTCAATGTAATGTTTTTTATGGTGTACAATAAAGCATATATAAATAAATAAACTAAAAGTAGTAATTATATAACGGTTTCCAAATAAAAAAAGACTTTTCTCTATTTGAAGAATTTTCTTAAGGAAACCTGCGATAATTACTACTTGGAGTTCAAAACACCACTAACGGAAGAAGAAATTGCGATATCCTTCACTGATTTTCTTTCAATTATCGGCTACAATGTCTTTTCCTCTCTAATTTTAGACTTACTTCTCACCACGCGTGTTACAGCCACCGGCACTGTGAAGGAGCAGCCGATCCCGCCGGGGGGCATTGAATACAGGGTCGCACAGTCGGGGGATGCGACCTGCAACGGACTATTCAGTGCCACGGAGGGGTCCAGGACGATGGCTCTTAAACGTGGTAACACATTTTTGCCATTCCTATTATCAGAGACATCATAGATTTTGAAACTGTTACACGAATTCTGGCTGATTTTTGATCTGCAACACAACAAAACAACCAAGTTTCAAGATCTTCACCGGCGAAGATCTGTATGATTGATTGCTTTCAACACAACAAATACAATGGATATAGTTCCAGAAGCAGTATACTGAAATTTACTATAATCCTTATCACTCAGGTAGGCAGGAGATCAAATCCTCCTCCCCCAAAGTCATAGTCGACTTCATGATTGACTTGCAGCTTGGGGAAGTGCTGTAATGTTGCAAGAGTCGTCACAATAGATTCTTACCAGTTCACAGTGGCTTAGGGGTGTTCAAGACCCCTACCTCTTTCCTCAAAATAGCAGGTGTCATAAAATAGAGTCTCCCATAAAACGATGAAGTCCAGAACTTGATACTACTGAATAAAAGCTTGAATAAAGGAACTACCTTTATTTTACTAATCGCCTTCCATTTTTCCAGTGTCAGTCCGCTTCAACTGCCAGTTCCCCTCGTGGATGACGTTCTCCCACACCTGGCACACTCTAGACTTCACCAGCAACTACACCTTCTACCAGAGGAACGCGACCCTGAGGATCACGAACCAGACCGGTGCGGATATTAAGGTGTACTGCGTTAACGTGAAGGCAAGCTCGCCAAGTGGGAACTCTGTCGCGTTAGTTGCGCATTGGCAGCATCATTGGTGAGTTGCTTTCAGTTTTAATCTTATAAAAGTAAGATACGAGTTATACGCAAATCAGGAATCTTCGCCTTCATCATCTATCTAACGCGTAACGTCTAACTGTATGGCCGAAAACTAAGAAAAGGCTGCTACATGAGCGACATCTAACGCGCTACATACGAACTACCTCGGCATACTGGTTGACGTCACAAATTCTGTATTGCGTTTTGAAGATTTGAAGCGCAGTTAGCAAAAAACAAAGTCATCATTTCAGCCGAAAGACGTCCACTGCTGGACAAAGGCCTCCTCCAAAGGGGGGGATATGCCATAATCGCCACGCTTGGCAGGTGGGTTGGCGATTTTTTTTTTTTTTTTTTTTTCGAATGGGCTCTCGCAGGTGGTACCGAAGTCCCATTTCTGCTTAACCGGACTTAGTTGGCGGAGAGTCCCATGTGGGACTCCATTCGCCGAAGGTTTTTTCCCTAACATACTTACAAACTAAATGCGCGCGGTATGAACCGCGCGCAAGCGGGCGCCCCCCAAGGGGGGGGGGGGGGGTTGGCGATCGCAGTTGGTTGTTTAAATACTCGGAGAACGCTGCTGTCCATCCTCTGGTGAATCCCTTAGTCGCCTTTTACGCCACCCATGAGAAGAGAGAGGGTGGTGCAATTCTTTACGTCCAGCTCCATACGGGAAAAAACAAAGTACAAAGGGAGAACTCCTCCAACCAGGCTGGGTCTTTTTATCTGTTGATGTAAGGCGTTTGTATTAATATTAGGGACATAATACAACGTTTCTCCCTCTCGTATTGATTAAGCTCGTATTTTATGGCTTTAAATATGCTATACCTAGGCGTAACTAGCCATACTTAAACCATCACTGAACTAAAGTCCAGTCAGTCATTGATTTAATGGGAAACGAAAATTGGAAGATAGCCTATTGCCAGACCGAGCATAGTGTAGATTCAATAAATCTCATCTAACTGCAAAATGCCAGTTGGATTGACAAATATAAAATATTTGTAACTCTATTTACACACACAAAAACACCCACACACACACAGCACACCCACTTTCTTATATTATTCTGCTTTATTTTTAGTTTTGGGTATATAGTCATTGAATGCTTTTGCTGGCTTGGCACCCGCTCGTCACTTGGGGTTGACACTGAAAATCAGCGCTGTGTTGTGACTCACGTTACAACACAGCATCATGCTGAGTGTCAACCTCTTTGCCGCAGCTACGACATGCAAAGTTAAAAAAAAAACATCTGTACTGTAATTCTTAAAATGTACCATATAATTAAATTATTTTTTATGTTTTTTACCTACCGCATGTCGTCTTGTTGTGACAATAAATCATTTTTCTTTCTTATCTTTCTTTCAAATACTTCTTGGAACAAAGCAAGATTATTATGTCTAGACTCCGATGAAGCACGCTATAAATGCTGCACTCTTTAACCTTTTTCCTTGATTCTCTTTCCAGTGTATCACGCTACGTATGCGTAGTGCTGTACAGACGGGACACGTACATCGCTGAGCTGCAGCGCGGCACGCCCACCTCGCGGCCAGATGACGCGTGTTCACCGCATCACTTCAATGCAGTCACTGCACCTTATGTTACTTTAGTGGGTGAGTATAGCAAGCAGTTATCTGATGCATGGTGTATTGTACCACAGAGTATTTCATACTGCTTTAGAACCGTACATAGTAACCCGGCTGAATAGAAGTATCTCTAAGAAATTTCGTAATGACCAGGCTGTGCTAAGGTCCTTGAAAGCCCATGGCTGACAGTGTGGCGGCATGAGAGGCTGTCGCATCCTTTTGTGAGGAGGTTATCTCGCAGAAGGAAACGGTAGAGCGGGTCAGGGAGGAAAACTCTCTCGCTGATCCGATTTGCCACAGGACAGTTCGGCGCAAGCGTCCTTATGCCAACCTGGACATGGATGATAGATTGGGGAGTCTAAAGTTCACATATCACGGCCCTCGAGTTACGGTGATTTCCCAGGTGTGTTCGGATATCGCCGAAGGGTAAAGAAAGAAGGTAGGCCCGGAAGTGGGCCGCGCTGGATAGGTCGCGAACGTCATGCGTAACATTACTCGCGACCCATCAACCTAAGCTGACAGTAGGCATATGGCGGAGTTTTTAGAGGGTGCGAGCCCCACATAACCACACCGCCTCCCCGATGGTGTGACATGCGATAGGCATTTGCTCCGCGTCAAAAAAGGGGTTTTTGAAAGCGTTGGATGGATCGCAGAAATGACATACATCGCAGGCCTCGTGGCCCACCCAACGGCGGAGTTTTAAGTGACTGCGAGTCTCACATAACTACACCACCTCCTCAGGTGGCGTGACATGTGATAGGCGTTTTATAGTCTCAAAAAAATTTGGTGTCCTTGAAAGCTACTTTGTCACTGCGACCTAAAAGATATATTATGCCGCCTCTAGTATAGTATACAGCACCCTCAAGCTGCAACCCAATAATAAAATCGACTATTGCCTTGCGGGGTTTGAGGATTTGATGACCTTTCCGATGCTGACTTCTTATGTGGTGCATTGCAGCATATTTGCTCGCTCACTGGCTTGATACTGAGCCTGTTGTAGCTTGCTATCTATGGGTCGCTAGATGAAACATTCGCCAGTTTATTCCAGTCATCAGAGTCTCTTCCACCAATACAGTCTGACTGAGTTCTGGCCAGCCCAAGTACACCTAATTTGTTGCTGATAAATTTAATTACTAACTAAACTTTAAAATTGTTTTTCCAGCAAGCAATCCCGAATCAAAAGAGTGCCCCTACTCCGGCAAATATGAAATACAAAACCGACGAAGAAGAGACATAAGATCTAGCGAAGAACCTAGTAGTAAGAGAGAGAAGGCAATTTTGGAACATAATCGTAGGGTTAACGGGAGTAGGTTGTTCAATTTTAGTGTAAGCAACATGTCCAGTGCTCCGATGCTGAGGAGTAGAAGGGAGAGTGAGAGCGAAGTCTCCTGTGTTGTCAACAGGTACAACAGACTAGAAGTTGGGTGCAACTCTGTGAAGAATATGGAATTCTATTCTACGTGTGAGAATAGGGAGGTGGTTACAGGTGAGAAATATTTTCAAAGCTTATGAAAAATTATATTTTGTAACGGTAAGATGCAGAAACCAAGTTGTATCTGTGGACAAAATAACGACATCTTTCTCCAAATACCTAGGCGTATTTTTTTTTTATAATTACCAATTTGGTTTGGAATCGTATCTAAGTATTATATCCATTGTCTAGTACCCATACCACAAGCTCTGCTTAGTTTGGGACTAGATGGTGATGTGTAAAAATGTCCCAAAAAATTTATTTATTTATTTATCGAAGTGCCTTTTGTGTACGCAGACCAATGAGATTAAAAGGCGGGTATACCGTGTCTTGTTCAGACGACCAGGACGACTATTTCCCTCCCTTACCGTACAGGTAAGGGAGGGAAATAGTCGTCCTGGTCGTCTTGTAAAGTTTTGGAGAGGCAACCGCTTACTGGAAGGCGCAGCGTGGGTAGGCCCCCCACAAGGTGTACCGACGGTCGCGAAGAAGAAGAAGGTCGAAGAAGAAGGTTGAAGGTCGCGGGAATCTGCTGGATGCGGAAAGCGCAGGACCGGTCGTTGTGGCGATGCTTGGGGGAGGCCTATGTCCAGCAGTAGACGTCTTTCGGCTGAAATGATGATGATGACCTGTACCTTTACAATTTTTATTTTTATTTACCGTTTGGCTGTGCGACGTCATCAAACGTGTATCGAAGTACTTGGTTGGCGTAAAAAGGCACAAAAAGAAAGTCATCATCATCATCATTTCAGCCACAAGACGTCCACTGCTGGACATAGGCCTCCCACAAAAAGGGGGGACACGCCACAATCGCCACGCTTGGCAGGCGGGTTGGCGATCGCAGTTGATTGGTTAAATACTCAGAGAACGCTGCTGCCCATCCTCTGTTGTATCCCTTAGTCGCCTTTTACGACACCCATGAGAAGATATAGGGTAACAAAAAGAAATAGTCGAACCCTTCTAATATTTCTAAGCAAACTCACAAATTATAATAAAACAAAGTTTAACCAGAATAATCTTTCAGAAATATAATTAATATCCAATCTATCCACGATTTGCCCTACTAGAGATAGGAATTTGACATAAGCTCTATACAAAATATGTCAAATTTCTATCTCTAGTAGGGTAAATCGTAGATATATTGGATATTAATTTTGGCCATTAGTCTACCTGCGAAAACGAAATGCTGCAAAGCTTTCGAAACGTCAGGAAAACCAATTTAAATAATATAGGTACGCGATTTAATCCGGTTAAACTTTGTTTTATTAAAATGTGTAGTGATCGCGAAAACCTAAGAAATTATTTATTGTTTATTTCAGACACAATGCATCCATATTTTTGTTAGTAGTACAAACTCTTCTTAAATTAATTATCATGTTATCAGCGTACACCTGCCACGGTGGTTGGTACGAGAACGGCGCGTCATTTGTGGTGACGACGCCGGTGACGCGCGACAGTACTGCGGCGCGGCGCTACTGCTTCGTGTCGCGCGACGACCGGCGCGGCGCGCTCGCCCTCGCGCGCTCCGCGACCAACTGCGACCGGAACGACCTCACGCCCGACCTGCTGTTTGATGCCACCGCTACTGGTAAGTAGAGAAACGAAAACATACAGTGAACCATCCAACAGGTTAGTCAAGGGAACTCATCAATGGCAACTCACAGTATCAGAAAAATGCGCTACAAAATCCGTCGTTGGTAAAGAAGTTGGTTTATGCCATGAGAACACGTGGTATAGAAGATGTTACAAAAGCTTAGGACAGGCACAGGCGCTCTGGAAATTCCCTGTAACATATCGAAGACTCCTGTGACTGAGCTTGCACTCACACATGACTTGGAGGTTGGTACCTACGAATATAGCACGTCATTCGTAGTGACGACAGCACGGCAGCGAGTTGCTACTGGTTCCTGTCGCGCGACAACTGACGCCAATGTGCATTCGCCCTCGCACGGTCCGCGACTAACTGCGACTGGAACGACCTCACGCCTGACCTGGTGTTTGATGCCACCGGTACTTGTAAGTAGAGAAACGAAAACATACAGAGAACTCCATCCAACGGGTTAGTCAAGGGAATTCATCACTGGCGACTCACAGCGGCAGAAAAAATCGCTAAATGAATCCGTTGTCGGTAAAGAGGGTTTATACCATGAGAACACGTCGTATCTATAGATGTTACAAAAGCTTAGGACAGGCACAGGCGCTCTGGAAATTCACCTGTAACATGTTAACGACTCTTGTGACTCAGCCTGTACTCACACATGCCATGAAGGTTGGTAAGACAAGGCAGCGTGGCGGCACGTCGCTACTGTTTCGTGTCGCGCGACGTCTGATGCGGATGTGGCGCGCTTGCCCTCGCATGGTCCGCCACCAACTGTGAGCGAAACGACCTCACTTCACTTCACCCCTACTGCTTAATTCCACCGCTACTGTAAATGGAGAAGCAAAAACCGACAGAGAACTCCATCCAACAGGTTATTCCAGAGAATTCATTATGAAATATATATTAAAGTACTCTGTGCGTGATAGCAACTCACAGCAGCAGAAATGAGCTTAAACGCAGTTTTATAATTATTATCTTTGAATACGCCTGCGCTGCATGAACCCGTCGTTATAAGGCCCAGCACGTATTGCTAAACGTAGTGATTATAATATTCTCTTTAAGCACTGCGGTTGTAGTTGCGGTTTTTTAAACTGTCAATTTTTTTGCCAATAGTGCTACTCAATTCAACCGCGAAAAATTTACCATGGCTGAATTTTGAAACTACATCAGCTACATTTCCCGCCGGCCGCAACCGCGCGTGAGAGACAAAATTGCAGTGCATGCTGGGCCATCAGCATCTGATCTGACCAGTGTGGAACTGTGGACCAGTGAGACAGTGTCTATGTACCTAAGTCAGTGCTGTCAGAGTCAAATTTTAATTGCTATGTACCTTGAGTGAAATTGTCGTTTTTGTATAAAACATAGGCATTTCCATGACAAAGAAAGTAAATGAGACATAGACACAGACAGAAACACGTAGACCTACTACTGTTTTGTGAAGCTTCCGCTATTGGTCCTCAAAAAAGAAACGGCCGGAAAATTTTCGGCTCGATAATAAACCGATCATAGACAGTACCTAATAAAATAGGGTTACCACTTTTTGACCGAACCGACTAAAT
This sequence comes from Asteroscopus sphinx, assembly GCA_949699075.1. Lineage (NCBI taxonomy): Eukaryota > Metazoa > Arthropoda > Insecta > Lepidoptera > Noctuidae > Asteroscopus > Asteroscopus sphinx. The sequence continues at coordinate 4,921,916 of OX453006.1, forward strand.
TGATAATTTCATTTCATAAAGGCATGGCATAATTCTACCATTGAAGACATACAAAAATTGGTAATGGAGATGCTGCCGCAGGCCGTAGATTTTTAGTAATATTTGCCCATTTGTCATAGAACACAGCAATTGCCGTAGCAATGTTAGTGTTACAAGAACTTAGGATACGCAAATACTCGTTCTGGTGATTGACCATATGCTCTGTACCATTAATCATCCCGTGACCTTAACTTAATATTATTAAAGTGGGTAGGTAATAATGTCTAGTGTTTGCTTTACAGGTGAATGTCAAGACCAGACAAGCCACCAACCAGCGCTGAAGATATCTCTAAGCTTCGTATTATGTCTCCCAGTCATACACTACATAATACCGAGATGATTCTTAATAAACTAACATAACTAAAGTCATTTCGGACCCCTCACCCTTGTAAAAATAGACAGGCTTAGAACCTATATAGAAAACGAACTTTTAGTTACTTAGGCCCGTATTACAGAAGCTTCCTCAAGTACAGTTTAAACTCCAATCACCTGATCACTTCTTAAGGATAGAATCGTTACTTAAGTATCGGTCTTATTCCAGAACGGTAATCATAAACTTTAATTCAACAACATAACACACGAATTTGCCCTGAAATTGAATAGAAATCTCTACTCAAGTGTAGTCTGGACCACACTAGAGTGATTACAGATCAAAACTCTGCTCAAATACCGAAACAGGTGACCATATAAAATAAAGCTAAACTCAGCTGAACTGTGATCAATAAATCTCTGCTTGAGGAACGTTCTAAAATCAAAGCTCAACTCAAAACTAGTTTTAAACGGAGATCAATGCTTGAGTATCGTCCTGTAATACGGGCCTAAGACACTTTGTAAACGTATAACAAGCTATTTTACCGTTATTCTTTATTTTTGTTTATAACACTGTTGTAAATCGTCTAAAAATCGATAAATCATAGATAGACTCAATCGCCTAAAACATAATATTGCCACATATTAAAATAGCTAAAGTAACGTTAACCGTTATTTTTAACTGTTTTTCATTATATTTAAATGTACAATTTTAGATATTGACATGATAGATGTCGTCTTGATTGCACAAAATATGCACATATTTCTTGATTTTGTTTTTGTTTAATGATCGTTGCCTCCAAGTAGACTTATTTTTGATAATTAAAGTAATTTAAGATAATGTGTCTATCCCCTTAAGTTAATAACATACTACGTTAGGGGTCTTAACGTAGTCTGTTATGGGTGTTATTTTTAAATAATTATAGTTCCCGGCAAAGAACTTGAACAAAGATGAATTTAAGTTCAAGTTATTTACCGATATATATCTTTTTAACAAGTGTTTGATGAATTAATTATTTTCTTTGTTCTCCAAATCTCTCTCTTCATTTAATTAAACAACTGTAGTTTTTTTAAGTTTTAACATACGCTAGATTAGTGTGAGTAAACATAATACTTGGAGGCGCATCAATTTGGGTGTCTTGTGTACTAATAGAACTTCTATAATGTAGCAAAATGTTATCCTTAGACCAATAAATGGCGTACCTATTTTGAATAATTGTTAAATTAACTACATTCTGCATTTATTTCTCTTACCTACACATGCCCATAGATTTGCATGGATGTACCTACTATGCAATAGTGATACCACTATTACTTAACTCCACATTTTAATACTTACCTACAAAAATGTGTAAATATAGCATGACAGACTCAAAAAGAAAAATCTTTGCAGGTAATCTAAAGGCGTTTTTATCTCATTTTATACTTAGTATAGGCATCTATTATTCTAAGGATAACATAAATATTAGTTGACAAACGGTTGATAGATTTGATGAGAATGGTTGTGAATTCTTGTTGCGACAGTTTTATACTTATAAAGAAACTTCCTCCACTGCTGTATACCTATTAAATCTTATTAGTAGCTTCATTCTTATTTCTCCTATAGTTGTGAAGGCTAGGTAGGACTCGTATTCTAGTCTTTCTAATGTTTCCTGCAAAATATGTAATTTGCTTATTTATGCTTTTTAATAATCCAAGCCGCATTTATTTAGAATTAAATTTTACAGGTATCAAGCTCAAATACGTACCTGCCTTGAGGCTTATAATAACGGTTATTTTTATTTGCTATACGAACTAGTTTTAAATAATTTGTTAACACATAACCACAAACTAAAAAAAAGCGTACTTAGAGAGAGAGATAACCATTATTAATTTTAATTTGTAAACACAAAAATACAGTCGCATATATTATAATAATAATTGAATAATAACACAAATTAGTACGTTTCCTACAAATATGAAGCTTCGAATTATGTACAAAATCATTATAAAATGTTACTGAGTAGCTAGAATAATTTTACGATATAGATTTTACGTTAGGTAACTATTTTAATTTAAACTGTAGCCCTAGCACGAATCATTTTGACGTATCGAAACGTAAATGTAAGTGAACTTTGGATCTGAAATACTCGTTTCAGACATAATATTCTTTTAACTTGAAAATTTTAGCCATATCTCTGTAAGATACAAAGTGTGCTTTATGCATAAAATTCTCTCAAAATATAATAGGACTGTCGTGTTTTTTATTGAAAAAAATAACGCTTAGATTAACGTTTCGATACGTCAAAAATGTTTACGCTAGGGCTACTGATCGTTTCTTAACTGACATTTTGTATATTTTAATTTATGTAAATTAGCATGTAACCATAAGTTTCTTAGATACATAATACAATGAGCACAGTTTTTGAGGGCCCCATTTTGTTAGTGTATTAATAACAACAATTTTTTAACAGAAAATTGATTGCTTATATACATTGCAATAGCAGTTTATTTTAAATTTTATAAATAATACAGCTCCTTTTAAGCGCAAACCACACACAGCGTGACCCGCGCTCTGTCTGTAGTGGCGGGAGACACGCGCGGCTCCCGCGCTCCAGCTGCGCGGGCCAAATGCGCGGGCCCGACACGCACCCGCACTGTGTGTAATGTCATCCATATAAAATCAGGTTAAAATACCCGACCCGTACCGCGCTCGACCCGTACCGCGCTCGACCCGCGCCCGCGCTCTGTGTGGTTTGCGCTTTAAAAACTAATTTCAACAAGTCCACAAAAAATATTGTTTGGGCCTATACCTACATAACTTTTCAAATTTCCTAATGTTTGCTTAATCAACGCACAATTTAAACACTTCTGAAGAAATTACAGTAAGTGCAAGTAGGTAAGTAAAAACATCCTCTGTTATTTTAAACTGTTTTCTCTCGAAAATTATTGCCCTATCTTAACTGTATAAAACGTGTCTTACTCTAACTTTGTACGTGTATAAATGAATCACGATTTTTTAAATAAATATCTGAAATAAATCAGAAGTATTGTTTGACCTTCCAAATACCTATCAATGCTCAAACTTGTCTAGACTAGCAAATTATTTTCTAAATGGATGGGGTCTAAATGATTGTTACAATGCACCATATAATGGTTGCTTCACTAACTTTGTACTATTGTATTTGTTACAACATTTTCACGAGAAAGCAATGTTTTCTCAAATCAAGCAATACTACGTTAGGTAAGATTAGTTAAGACTAAATTTAGATAAGTAAAAAAACGAATACTCATTTTGAGATCAATGTAAAATTTAATTAAGTTAGTAGATAATAAAATCGCAACAGCAATAATATATTTGTATTTATAGCTATTGAGCGTTAAATTTTTAATAGTTAGTAGACAGTTGTGAATAATGGAGCTAGCGTTGTTGTTTTATAAACTGACAGAGAGATTATTTCTTTGTGGAAGCTAACTCGAAGGGAAATCAGCTTAAACTAAATGATATAAAGAAAATGACTTAAACTGATTTTCTATGAGGTGATCATCGTTATGTTTCCATTGTGTGATATAGATACATTGAAATTAATTAAGTATATAGTCGTCAGCATGGATTAAAATAAACAGCGAAATTGATTTTCACTTGTTTTATTTTCCTATTAATAGCTATGCTCAAGGCTGCCACTAGGTATCCTTAGGTATCAAAGTTAAAAAAAACTGCCGCCCTCAGTTCAAGTTTTCAGGGATTGCTGTAAGCTATTTGTCGCCTTTTATTGTGCCTTGCATGCCCTCTAGTGGTAACCCTTGTTCTATTCAAACGGTACTATTGTTAATCTAAAATTCAAACAGTTAAAATAAAAGTACTGCTATTGTTTCCTCAGAGTTGCCAGCTATCTTGGGAACGAATAAATTGAGTTGAGACCATTCATTTCTATGAACATCAATCTTGCCCGCTCACCACGTTCCCGCATCTCCTGTGACCATATTTTTGTTATTTCTAACATCTGACATGTTTTTTAAATTGTGGAAAGAAAAAATCAAGTCAAAAAAAAAAATAAGTCGCAGGTTCGAATCCTGCTCGTGAGCGATTTTTTCTTTCCACAATTTAAAAATCGTTAGATTTCGTTTCGCATGCGTAAAATGCGTTAAAAATAAAAATAATAAATAATCTAACATGTTTTTCTAACAAAATGAGGGCGTGGCCTAGCTATTTGGCTACATTTGATTGGCCTAAGCAAAATCACAGAATATCTAATAGTACTGCAAAATGTTAACATCTCTTGTTAGAATGTTTTGTTACGATAGTACTATTAGATATTCTGTGGTTTTGTTAGATTTTGGTTGCAAGAGACACGGCTTTACCTACAGTTACAACCACGTTACAACCAATAGATGGTGAGATAATAAAATGACCTAGGGCCTTACTCCCGACTGGTTCGAGCTCTGAACCAAATCGAGCTATTGTCAATTCCTAGAAAAATGCAGTACGATTTGACTTTAACTCGAATTCAAATTCCATTGATACAGCACTCGATCTAGTCGGTAAGGCCCTGGCGATGGCGGGTAGTTATATATTCTATGGTGTAATGTAGGTACACCCCCAAATCAACCAAATCGTCAAAGGCTAAAACCAAAGGTCGGTGGTGGGCAAACGAGCAAACTGTGGACCGCGGGCCAACTTTAGCCCGCGAACCATTGTGATCCGGCCCGCCAACCAGCAGTACTATTACTATACTAGCTTGAATACCGTAAATTTCAGAAAAGGTAATAAAATACAGGGTGTCAGGGAAACGCTTCCGAAAACGAAGATAGGTGATAGTACTGGTGATTACTGATACGAAACCACGAAAAAAAATACGATTCTATTTTTAGATTTTTTCATTTTTTTTTTGCATTTTTCATTATGTATGAGTTTTATTTAACTGCCCAAAGCTGGTTTTATATGAAAAATTAAAAAAAAAAAAACGGGGTTTCGTATCAGTAATCACCAGCACCTATCTTCGTTTTCGGAAGCGTTCCTCTTACACCCAGTATAGTTAATGTACGGTCGACCGCACGTCGGTGGTAACACTTTGACATTAGCAGCATCTTTATTTCGTAAGCAGTAAGGGCGGTTTTTGAATTGACGTGTTACCACTGTCATGCAGGCGACTGTACTATTATGTTACATTTTAATCTGACTAAAAATCATTTCGTGATTCTAAATTATCGAGATGTAGGTATCTATGGAAACGCCCTATTCTTCTATATCTACCTCGTGTATACAATCGTTATAGAAATATGAATCTATACTTTGTCTCTTGTTATCCTAGCGTCGTATATATGTCGTCTGGTCTGGTGAAAGAGATAGCACGCTTTTTGTATGTTCTCTGTTTGGCAAAATTTTAACGTGACGCCAGAATATTTACTCCACGTGGTGAAAAAATCCGCCATTTTAGGGGCAATGGTTAATATGTGTGTATGCTGTCAAGTAAACAAACATTTTGGATCTGAGTTGGATTGCGATTTTTGGCTTTAATTAAGAACGGTTCCAAAATTATAGTTTGTGCTGTGATGGTGTACAACAAGTAATGCAAATAATAAGTTTTGATTATTTAAATCCCTTGCAATGGCCTCCATTTTACGGGCCTGGCTATTGTAAGTATAGCACACAGACGTCTGTTGGTAGTATAATAATAATACTCTGTTGTATGCATAAAGGTATTGTCAGTATGGAAATGTCTTTGGTTGTATGCTACGCATATTTCGTAGATATTTCTAATCCAAATCCAAAGGCTTCATAGGTCAGTGTTACAAAACTAAAAAAGTGCTAACCAAACATTAGACAAATAACGTTATAACTATATCGTTATTTCGATCCTAACTAAACGTACGTATGTAACGTACGTAGTTTCGTTACTTTATTTAAAAAAATAAAATAATGTAACTTATTTACTATTATCATAAAACATTAAAATGCAGTCATCATAACAACAATTTACATAAAACAATAACTGACGTTATTTCATTGTTACATTTCTATCGGTATTTCTATAGAATACTATACTTACCTTCGTTATTTTACGATAAAAGTAAAGCAATGTAATCTATTTACCATTTATATATTTTAAACTACTACAATGCAGTCATTTCATCAATATAAAACAATTACTATTACGTTATTTTTCAAATGTTATACGTATATAGGTAGGTACATATAAAAATCATTAAAGTACTTTTCTTAATTACTACTCGACCAAAACAAAACAAAAAACTGGCTGGTATGCGGTATCCACTAGGCATGGAAATGATTGCTATTTATAATTCATTTTCATTCGATGAAATTATATACTTTAATCACAATGATTTCACATGTGAAATTTCACATGTGAAATTTCACATATAATTATAAAAAAAAAATAAAAAAAATTCATTCAATCAATTTTTCCTCATACTTGAACAGGCTTTGACAATGTAAAAATAATGAATACACGAATAGTCTTTTTTACATAACATACATTGTGCCACAATCTTGCCTGGGACTTTTAAATAGTAATCCGTATAGATGCACTCATTGTACGTTTTTATCCAGTACCTATATAAATTTAAAGTGATTATAAATCACGAAACAACAACTTACCCCATTTTTATTTACACACTAAAAACTAATCCAGCCCATTTACAAGAACAAAACTATAATAATAATACAAGCATACGTCGCAAACTATAACAATTTTATTCACAACACAACACATGTATCGCATCGAAAGATTGTCGAGCGAAATGTGAAATTTTATTTCATCTTCGAAAATTATTTCTTATACAAACGCGATTTCGCAAACAATTATGTGATTTTGATATGTGCTACAAATTACCGCAAGGAAATAAATACTTTACGTTGCTCAGTTTAAAGTTTACTTTTGCAATAATCTCATAAGCTGGTCAAGGTCATGGTAATGTTCGGACAGCGACAAAAAATGCGGCAACGTCATAAATAACTTGCCCTTTTTAACACACCATTTGGAGCATTTCCGTCCCTACTCGCTCGTTCTCTACCTGCGTCGATGTCAATGTGCTATACAATGATATTTGAGCGATCTGTGATTGATTTCACATTTTTCGATTTTCACAGACTACATGAAGGAAGGTAGCGCGTGCGATATGTGAAATCTCATATCATATGTTATTTCGCATGCTATTCATGAAATGTTCCATGCCTAGTATCCACCCACCCTCTAGTCGTGCGTTCATCTCAGTACCATACATTTCACCCTCCCTACACCCTCATATTTGAGGATGACGTCACGTTTGACAGTTGTCCATTTATCTTGGTCGACGAGTGTGATAAATGACACATACACACACATACATTTTTCAGATCATACTATTGAGCATAAGAAGTGAAAGTTTGTACACAATAAATTTCTGTCAGGCCAGTTTTAATTCTACCTATCACTTGCCAGATGCCGGATTCTAATTAAGAAGTTAATCCTATTTTAGAGACAGATTTATCAGCGCTAATGCAGAAGTGCTATTTCCTAGCAGCCAACGCTGCCGTACCGGTTGAATATACCTTAATCACCTTTAGAAGTGGCCTATCTTCTGTCTAGTGTAATAGTTATTAAAACCCGACACAGGAGAACTATTTTTATTATGCTACAGTAACGGTTATTCAGCTTACAACACTAAGGCTGAGTTGCACCAAGTAACTATAACCATAACCAATGCCTAACCAGCGTCAAATCACTGGTTAAGTAAAAAATGCGTTGCACCATTTTGACAATGGTTAAAATGACGTCACAAATAACGATAACATTAACCGCCCAACTTCGGGCGGTTAAGGGCTATAGTTACGATTAAATGCAGTTTGTTGTGTGTCAACTGCTATGCAATTCTAACATATATATTATTTTAATTAAAAAATACTGTTTTTAGTGGAAAAAATCATATAACGATTTAATATAATGCATTTCATCCGCGATATTTGGACAAACTGAATTTGGAGTTATCACAATATCATCATCATAAAGCGATTCCATCTATTGAGGGCAACATCATGGATCTAAGCCAGTCATTATCATCTTTTGATCCTGGAGGGAGTCATGGGACTACAGATGCATATCTGTAGTCTAAGAAGTTGTATTTTTAGTTTGTAATAGGAACTGAATAAATAAAATAAAAACTTGTAAATTCACTTTGTATTGAAGTTTTGGAGAAAATTGGTAATGGGGATTCCTACTGAATTCTCCATATTTTTTATTTTGTTTTTACTGAAGAGGTCGTTCGCCAAATATTTATGTAGGAACGGAACGTAAGGGTGAGTGAGCGAGAGAGTGAGGGAAGAAAGGGATAGAGATATAGGATAGTTTAAGATGGCGGTTGAGTTACGGTGTATTAGGAAAACGGTCGCTGGTAAAAAATAAAAAAGCAATTTAAATAGATTTCACGAGTTTTACTTCGCACACCACAAAAATAATCCCACAACTTTGGGGGCTCGTCCGGGATGGTGTTTGCGAAGTCGTGGCGGGGCGAATAAGACGTGTTATACCGTGTGCGACATACGACGGTGGCGTGGCGCGGCCATCATAACCTCAACTCGATGTTCACGGCGAAATCACGACGAAACGACGATACATTTGAAGAATAGAAGGCGAAAAGACGACGACGACGATATTGACAGCAAGACGGCTACCAATAATTCAAAGATATTTACGACGTTAACCGAAGATGAGTAGGGACAAAGACGGCGGCGGCGGGACGTCCAACGTGGACGTCATGATGGCAAAATTAAGCATGGATGGCGCAATAGCTAAGTTCAGCGGTGATGATAAGACATATTCCTCGACCAAGTGGGCGCAGGATATCGATGACAATGCTGAGATATTCCAGTGGTCGGCTCAGCAAAAACTGATCGTGGCTCGCAGATCATTTACCGGTACCGCAGAACTATGGCTAAGGTCAGAAAAAGCTTATAAGACGTATGACGAGTTGAAAACTGCCCTACTGAAAGAGTTTCCGGACGCTACCAATGCTAAGGAGATGCATGAATTAATGGCTACACGAAAAAAACGTAAAGATGAAACGTATATCCAGTATATGCTTACTATGAAAGAGCTGGGTAAGCGAGCAAAATTTCCGGACTACGTAGCCATCCAATATATAATCGATGGAATTGACGATCACGAAGAACCGTGCAAGATTATGTTGTACGGTATCACACAATATACAACACTAAAAGAGAAACTGCTAGTTTACGAGAAAGTTCGGAGTACAAAGAAGGCGAGACCGGCGAAACCCCTGTATTCACAATCAAAACAAACGGCGAGCGCGACGATTATCACCGGTTCCAAGCAAGGTTTGAGGCGGTGCTATAACTGTGGAGATCAAAATCATGTTGCAGCTGAGTGCCCAAACGGACTGAAGTGCTTTAGGTGCAATTCTTATGGTCATATTGGTCGTCATTGTACTCAACAACAAGTAAGTACGGGTGCAAGTACTAGTGTCGGTGCGAACGCGGCGAATAAGTCGTTCGGGTCCCTTCGTCAACGGTCGGCGATGTTCGGGTCACGTGTGCTGCCGGGTGATGTGACAGCTAGGGGCTGTACAGACGAGAAAATGAACGAAACGCAACATGAATGCGGACTTTTGGCCCAAAGCGAGGTGCCAAGCCATCAAAATCAGCCAGAAAAAAAAAAAGATTTGACAGATGGAAATAAAATGTGGAAAATTATGCAGATGCAAACAGAAAACGGTGAAAATAATAGTAAAAGAAGCCTCATCTCGGTAAAAGTGTGTGATAATTTGATAAGAGCATTAGTGGACACTGGTTCAGAGGTAAATTTATTATCCAGTTTAGCTTTTCAATGTATTACCAAAGGAAAACACACTTCGTTGTCCAATGAACGAATTATGTTGACCGGTCTTGGTCAAACTAAGGTGTTTTCTCTTGGCAAGTTGTGTTTAAATGTCGAAATTGATAGCAAGATATATAAAGATGTAAATTTTCATGTTGTACCCGGCGAAACAATGCCATTCGACGCAATTTTAGGTAACGATTTCCTTAAACGGTGTACTGTTTTGTTTAGGGATGGATGTATACGATTTTTACCTGACAATTGCGATTGGTTGGAAAAGATTGACTGTTTTACAGGGTGTGTAAGTATTATTCTAGATCACGTCCGGAATCCTGTTGTCAAAGCAGAGGTGTTGAAGTGTGTGGAGGAATACCAACCTAGGAAGACTGAAGAGGCGCCTATAAAGCTGAAAATTATACTGAAGGACGACATACCTGTTGCGCAGCGACCTCGACGGCTGTCATTAGCAGAGCAGCAGCTAGTTGAGAATCAGGTAGAAGAATGGTTAAGAGACGGCATTATACGGGTAAGTTATTCTGACTATTCAAGCCCATTAGTGTTGGTTCGAAAAAAAGATAATTCCACAAGAGTATGTGTGGATTACCAACGACTGAACAAAAAAATATTGAGGGATGAGTTTCCGCTGCCAGTTATTGAAGATTTAATCGACAAGTTACAAGGGGCAAAGATATTTAGCGTGCTCGATTTAAAAAATGGTTTTTTCCATTTAAGTGTTAGTGAAGAGTCTATACGATATACATCTTTTGTGACCCATCATGGGCAATTTGAGTTTTTACGTGCCCCATTTGGTTTGTCCATTTGTCCGAAGACATTCATGCGATTTGTCAGCATAATTTTCAGGGACTTTATTGCTAAGGGAATTATGATGATATTTATAGACGATATTATCGTTCCAGCACAAGATGAACAGCAAGCCCTCGAGCGATTAAAAGGAGTACTAGACGTGGCATCCAGATTCGGACTGTCAATTAACTGGAAAAAGGCGAATTTACTTCAGAGAAAGATAGAATATCTTGGTCACATAATCGAAGGCGGCGAAGTGAGGCCAAGCACAGAGAAAATTAAAGTAGTGGTAACATATCCTGAACCCAGGACTCTAAAAGAATTACACAGTTTTGTTGGGTTGACAGGATATTTCAGAAAGTACATAGGGGATTATGCAGTTATAGCAAGACCCTTGACAGACTTATTGAAAAAGAATAAATAATTTATATTTGAAGAAGAACAAAAGAATGCTTTTTTGAATTTGAAGTCTAAATTGATGAGTGAACCAGTTTTAAAAATATTTAATCCTCAGCTGAAGACGGAGCTGCACACTGACGCATCCAGTTCAGCATATGCAGCCATTTTAATGCAGTATCACCCCAATTCAGGCCTGCATCCAGTGCATTTTATGAGCAAAAGAACAAATGAAGCACAAAGCAAGTACTCCAGCTATGAGTTAGAGGCCCTGGCTATAGTCGAAGGAGTAAAAAAGTTCAGACACTACCTCTATGGTATCCACTTCAAGATAGTGACAGATTGCAAAGCTTTCGAGCTTACTTTGAGAAAGAAGGACCTAACAGCAAAAGTAGCAAGGTGGGTGCTGATGTTAAATGAATATGACTATGAGTTGGAGCACAGAGCTGGCACGAAAATGAAGCATGTAGATGCACTGAGTCGAATTCCTTATGTTGCTGTTACAACAACACAGAAAGACAACCTGAGACAGGCACAAAATGACGATGACGGCTTGAAGGCTATAAAAGAGATTCTGAAGGAAAGTTCCTATGAAGATTATTGTCTGGAAGATGATGTGCTGTATAAAGGTAATCAGAAGCAGCTAGTGGTTCCGAAGACACTGGAAAAGGAGATAATAAAGAGAGTACACAGCAATGGCCATTTTGGAAAAACAAAAATGAAGGATTTACTCAACAAGGATTATTATATCAAAGACATTGATAGAAAAATTGATGACTTTTTACGCAGCTGTATTCCATGTTTATTAGCAGCTAGAAAAGAGGGTAAACAAGAAGGATTCCTAAACCCAATAGATAAAGAGAGCTTACCTTTTGACACGTTGCACCTGGATCACGTTGGACCACTAACGGAGACGAAAAAACAGTATAATCACATACTTACAGTTATAGATTCATTCACAAAGTTTGTATGGTTGTTCCCCACGAAGTCTACCTCAAGCTCAGAGACGCTTAATAAGTTGCGCATACATCAACAAACGTTTGGAAATCCTCGCAGAATTATCACAGACAGAGGTACAGCTTTCACAAGCCAGGAATTTCAGGAATATTGCAAGCAGGAAAATATACAAAATATAAAAATTACTACCGGAGTCCCTCGTGGCAATGGACAAGTTGAAAGAGTGCATAGAATTCTTATTCCAGCTTTGACTAAGCTGTGTATAGAGAATGATGGAGTATGGTACCGTCACGTAAGCAAAGTGCAAAGGGCATTAAACAGCACGTTCCAGCGTAGTATAAACACTACGCCATTCGAACTGCTCATAGGTACCAAAATGAGATGTCAAGAGGATGTAAGGATAATAGAAATACTTCAAGGAGAAGACGCAAAACAATATTCTGAAGACAGAGAGGAAAATAGACTAAAAGCTAGACAACAGATTTTGAAAATACAAGAAGAGAATGTGAAAGGCTACAACAAGAAGAGAAAGGCGAGTTTTTCGTATAATCAAGGAGACCGTGTGGCTATAAAAAGGACACAGTTTGGCACTGGTTTGAAGCTGCGTCCCAAGTACTTAGGCCCCTACAAGATTACACAGTCCAAGGGAAAAGATCGATATGACGTGGAGAAAGTGGACAGTTCTGCAGAAGGTCCTAACAAGACCTCAACTTCTGCCGATCATATGAAGAGGTGGCCTCTGTGCGGTGATGAGTCTGATGTTTAATTATGTTTCATTTTGTTTCAGTAATAATGCAGTTGTCAGAGTATGGTAATATTACTATTACTAGTTCATCAGTACATTTGTATTGCATAAGGGAAATCGTAGCCTAAACTTGTTAAAACTAATTAGTTTAAGAGTTATTTTTGTTTGATATTTTAGTCCATTTGCTAACTATATTTAAGAGTAGTATTTACTAACAAAGTAGTTTTGTGATAAAACAAAAGTTCATAAAAGTTAAGATGTGTTGCCACATTCCTAAATGTAAATTAAGTATAATAATGCTAAGGTGTTTTTCTAATTTCAAGTGTAACTATTTTTTTTGTTAAGCTGTTATATATTTAAGTCACTAGTCTGAAAGAGAAAGAGTGTGAGAGTGTAGTACTTATTGTATCACTATGTTGTTATACCTGGTATGTTTTGTTAGTTTGTAGAGTCTGAAAAAAAAATTATTTGCTAAAGTTGGTAGAGTCAAAACAAAAAATATGTTTGTTAAAGTTTGTAGAGTTTTTTTTAAAGTGATTTGGTAAAGTTATTGTGTAGAGTGTTTTTAATAAACTTTATGTGTAGAGTCTATGAGAGAGTCTCTTTAGAGTCAGGTGTATTTTGTCTGGGGACAGACAAAAGCAGGAAGGCCGAAATGTAGGAACGGAACGTAAGGGTGAGTGAGCGAGAGAGTGAGGGAAGAAAGGGATAGAGATATAGGATAGTTTAAGATGGCGGTTGAGTTACGGTGTATTAGGAAAACGGTCGCTGGTAAAAAATAAAAAAGCAATTTAAATAGATTTCACGAGTTTTACTTCGCACACCACAAAAATAATCCCACATTTAAATATTTTTAGCAGTAAAGTTATTTTTAAATAAATACCACGCGATTAATCTAGAGATGTGTAACTCAGGAGTAATTAATAGACCCTCCTACACCTTTGTTCTTTTTGGGCTTTGCTGCAATCAGGTAAAAAAGATTTACATCTATTACAATGAGCACTATTCAATCAGTACCACATGTTTCCCAAATGCACAAAAAAACTATCCAAAAACCAAAAAAACATCTCGAGAAACATCAAAATACATCTTAAGTCAATGAATCAAAGATCATTTTAGAGTAACTGAACCATGCAAAGATTTAGAGTGAGACGGGTATTGCACTATAAGATGAATTGGAAAGAGAGGGAGAATGAGGGTTAGTTCACGCAACGGTACACCATTTCAAATTGTGTGATGCACCCTTTAACTTTAACTTTTACATTTTACATGCCGGTGCAACCAAAAATAGTTAAATTCTGTGGTCATTGTTAATGTTACTGTTAAAATTAACTTTGACAGATACTATAACGTAGTGTTTGGTGCACGTGAGCCTAACAAAAGGCCCGGCCCGTTAGCTGTTGTTCTGCTGGGGTGCGTTCAGTATTATCGTCCGCCGACGCCCGCCCGAACTTACTTTAGTCATTCAGTTACTCAGAGCGATCATACAAACCGTAGACAGAGAAAAACTATACAAATAAACGCACAAGGAACGCTAAAAGCGTCGTCCGACGATAGTATGTTATAATCTATGGTCCGACGACGACGGGCGATATAACTGAACGCGGCCCTCATTATGCTCTACTAGCTCTAAGGCGGCTCATACTACAACATACGGAATATACCTAGTTGTGCAATATTAATATTGCACAATTATTATTGTATCGTCCCGATCTTCATTTTTATTTCAATCTCACCCCTAAACGGTCAATATCATTGCGCAATTGCAAATATTGCACAATTATATTGTAGGTGTATGGGCCGCCTAAGGCCGATTATGATAGTTTCTGCTTGATACGTTTTATTCGGCATCATGGAAAAAACATGGGAACCAATAAACTATTATTCATCCTGTCATCCATGATTTCCATGAAACTTATAAGCAAATAACGGAGTGTGACAACTCTATTATTATAACAGTTGTAATACCGATAACTGATATTAAGTTAACCAAGAACGCATCTTAAACGCAGTGCTACCAACATCACAAAACGAATGCTGGAATCAAAGCTGTCAACATTCTGATAACTTATGTCATGTGTTGGTGTTGCTTGGCTTGCTTGCTTTCAGCTTTCTTTACTTTGCTTGTACGCGCGTCCTCAGTCATTTGGACTGTTTATGTGTAGAAACATCTATCGCATAACACACAAATCGTAACAACAAACTCGATTGTTAATAATAAACCGAAACAAGCCCTATACAGTGCCAATAACAGGAGGATATTTGGGAAATATGTGAAAGTGACAGTAGCAAAATCGACATAGTTTTTGTGTGATTAAAATGTTATTTCGCATATTTTCGTGTACCGTCAGTTAGTGTATCGGCGTTTATAAAGAAGATGTTGCGCGTGAGGCATAGTTCTTGTGTAGTGGAGGACACTTGATCGGGAACACTATGTTCGAAGCAGGATAAGCGTACTCGATTATAGCACGATCAGCTATAATGCAACACGAGTGTACGCAGGAGGGTGGCAGGAGCAGGTACGAGCGGCGGAAACCAAGTAAAGTGCTAAAGATAGCGGAGAGCTTCACGAACCTGGACGAGACGGCGAAGTTGGGCCGTTACGTGCGGGGTCCTCACTCGAAAGTGGGCCGCAGGTACCGGGATGGCGAGAACGGGAGCCGGACTAAGCGTGCGGTGTGTTGTGATGATGAGTGTGATAAGGAGTCAGGTGTAAGTGAGGATTGTGAGAGACTGGGTGACCGCAGAGTGACGGGCTCGTCATGCACGGCCCTCAGGACCGCTGTGGCAGCGCTGTATCCCTTCGATGACTTCATCCTGGAGAAGATTGGCTCCGGGTTCTTCTCAGAAGTTTTCAAAGTAAGTGCAGTCATTATTCCAACTGTTATTATGATTGATGTTGTAAACAAAACATTCTTGCTGTTTTTGTTAATACCTGCCGACTTGATAAAATAATTTTGTTTAGGTAAACAAATTAGAAATGTAAGAAATAGACCCGGTAGACACACAACAACACAAATTGCCAATATTGATAACCGATTCTTTAAAAGAACATTCGTAAACTAGAGTCATGTGTATTACAAAAACAAATTGTTAAAACTCAACCAGCTGTTACTATGAATAAATTAGAAGACTAGACACTTTCAACAATCTCTTTGAAGAATTACTGTTAACAGTATTTAAATTAATGCAGAAATTGTCTATTGACTTATAAAAAATGATACTTTACATACGGCACTGTTCATCACATCATCTACTCACCCTATCACAGTCCACTGCTGGACACAGGCCTCTCCAAAGATGCACCACAACACTCGGTCCTCTGCCTTCCGCATCCAGTCCCTTACCTACTGCACCTTCTTCAAGTTGTCAGTCCACCTGGCTGTTCATCATATATTTGACATAAATTAATCATATGTTAATGGCTGGACTGAAGAAGCAATTCATAGGTATCCATTTTCAGTTGACTTCCGTTGTAATGGAGATAATATGATAAACATAAACATAATTAAACACAAGGCCATAAGTAGAAGTTCTGTGACCCTTATTTATTTATTATATTCTTTATTGTACATACACCAAACGAAAAAAAGACAGTCCTTAGTGGCCTTCCACCAGAATTATGCGTGAAGTTAAGCAGTGAGCAAGAAAAAAAAAAACAACATTAGGATTGCTTCATTTCACAACCGCCTGGCACTACACAGCTTCGCTATTGGTTGATTTTTTCCTTGTTTACCACTTAGCTTCCTCATGTAGCTCTGATGAGAAGCCACCCCTAGGCATCAAGAGATCAAGCCCTTTATCAGCTTATTTTGGGGGCCCCCTTAGCCTGGTTTCTCCAGACTACTGAAATAATGACACTATAGCTTTCGATAGACAGTTGTCATTGAATGTGTAATGTTATAAAATAATATAAATGATGTAATACTTACCAACAAAATTCTAGTTGTGTTCTGTTTAATGTTTACATTCTAGATCTAGGTTCTTTTGAAGAAGAGTTTTGAAATGTATATCAGTAGCAGTGTCATTGGTAGTGCATTGGCCTACTTCATTTGAATTTAATTTTGGTGTAAGTTATTGATATTTTCATGTAGGAAGATTAATTTAGCATTAATAGGTCTATTAAAAGATAAATAATCATCATACTTTGAAAAAAGTATAATAACTTACACCACTATTGAATTTGAATGAGGAAGGCACTGGGTACTGCCTAATTGCCTAAAGGCAATGCACACCACTGATCAGTAGCTATACTATATTGCCTACATTATTAGGTACTAAATAACATTTGTTAATAAATTTAAAGTATGCCAACATAATCTATAGAAATATATTTTGACAATCCTTTCTCTAGGTAACCATAAACACAATAAAAAAATACCATATATCCTTATTTAATACCCATAGACCAGTAAGCCTCTAGACGCCGGTTAGCTGGACACCCCCGGTCACAACGCATATGCTCTACCACTGCATATCATACGTCCCTCCGCCAATCGGAACGTCACTCAGTCAGCGAGCGGCACCAATCATAAGGAATCATACCATCGAACTTTTGAGCCAGCCAATCATAACGCGCCGTCCGCCCCCCTGACCCCACCAACGTTTTACGACTGCGTTCGAATACAAAACTTTGTTTATGCGGAGTCTTGTAGCTTACTGGTCTGTGTTAATACCACAAATAACTTCAATTAATATCACTATTCCATTTGGCATCTTACACCTTTTGTCACCTTACCATTTCACCGACAATGTTGGCACAGTGCCATAATTTTAATGGCCCTTTATAGTAATTTATTGGGCATCTAAATACCAGTCCTTATACTATAGCAATAATATTTCTGTCATGTGTATGCATTAATTTGTTCAATATAAATTCCTTATAATTTATAGACATGAGAATTCTTTCATAGATAGTGGTAATATTATAAATCTGTGGTTAAATGACATCTTTACTCTCAGTGTACCTTAGAGTTTTCTAGATATTTTTTTAAATTATGGTTGGACAGAGTATTGTGATATATACAATATGTATATCCCAGTTTGTAGTGATGAAACTGTATGGGCACTAAATACATTTAATTTTATCGATAAAAACATCCCACTAGTGGGATTTTATTGCGAAAAAGAATTTGAGTAAGATGTGTCGTTGAAGGGCAAGGACATGCACAGGGGCTTTTTTAAGCAAAAATAATTTTCAAAATAATTAAAGAGACCTGTGATTATTTAAATCATGTCTAGAATAACTCAAAAACTAACCAAAAAACGCATAAATAAAAAAAAAATACTCAAAAGTTATTATAGAATTGTTTTTTTTTTAAATACATGTAAATGATTAAAATTTCATTTTCATGATTCATTACAAAATTAAACTAAGTTTTGTATGACAGTTGAATATTTTTTTAGATAGTGTGTATACTAATGTTTTAACTAATGTTTTTGGGGTGTTGGGATTGGAGCCCACAAGGGGTCGGGATGTTTTTACCGGTAAAATTGAGTGTATTTACCGCCTTTAAATTTGTGTACTGCAAATAGGGACATATTGTATAAGTAGCTAGCTTTTTTTTAAATAATATTCTGAACATTAATTATTTTAAATTTTAATTCATTAATGGAAGTAGTGTGTTTTTTCCACAATTTATGTCTTCTGAACATTACAGACATGCTATAAAGAAAAGTTAACTTTTACCCATGAACTTTATTAGTCGGAAGTACTTAATAAGCGAAATGTCAAACAAAATATATATTGAATCATTCATGTAAAGTACTATCAAACAGCCATTTGAAAATTCACACAACCATTCACAAATATGATTGCTCCTAACAAATCCACGCAAATGACCTCATTGTTATTCAATAAATGATTAAAGTTGTGACATGAATATCTTTTTAACAAACTGTTCAACGATGTCACTGATGTCACTATATTTGCATTCAGATAATTGAAGGCTGCAGCCTTGGTCATGGCCTTGAAAACAATTTTGTGCCATGAAGCCGATAACTTGAATCGTAATTCTATGGTGGATTATCCTTGTACGTAAATGAATGGTGTATGAATGTTATTTTTTTTCCTTGATTTGTATGTTGCTATGTGCTCTTATGATATACCTACTCAAACTTTCAAAGTATTTATTGGACTAAACTTAGTTTTTGTCAAGTTTTCAAATAAGTGCTGAGAGTTTCTCGACTTCCAGCTAAAATTAACAATAGACAGTGTTGTTTTCTTTGGTTTTTCAAAAATCCAACAATGATACTCTTCAAAAATAAATATGTATATTATTCAAAATTCAAAAAAGGCTCCAAATGGGTATCAGACGATATCACGGAATAACAAAACTCTTTGTTTCATATGGAATATATATAATTTAAAACAAGTCTCGGTCACACTCTGTTCCACATATTTACACAACTGGCACCCTAAGTGAAGTACATATTTCTGACACTGACATCATTTGTTAATTATTGAATTTCATGAGACTGTTAAAAGAATATAAATATTCTTTGCTTTGAAGTTGTTACGGTGATATTGAATGTAAAATATGTGTGAGTAATGTTTGTTTATCACATTGTATGGTGATTATTAATTATATTTTTATTAGAGTTGATATTTTTTTCAGTCTGAATAATGTCATTGGCCTCTCTGATGTCATGTAGGAAATACAATACATATATTTTGTTGTGACGTTTAAATTTCATTGCATGTTAATGAGCAAGTCACTAGCCGACCAGAGGTTCCCAAACATTATTTATTTATTATATTCTTTATTGTACATACACCAAACGAAAACAAAGACAGTAGTTTATAGAAAGATTATGTAAGTACAATGGGCGGTCTTATCGCACAAGGCAATCTCTTCCAGACAACCAAACAACTCTTAACTTTCATGGCGTCAGAACACTCAGAACCCTAAAAATTTATAAAAAAAAAAAAATGTTTTATTGAAATAACTGAAAACCTCTTAAGGGTTCATTGTACTCATCAGTATGAACAGCTTGTACTATGGAACCAACCCTGAAATCGCGATTTTTTTTTTTTATGTTCCCTACATTTTTGTATTCACATGAATCAACAAAATGTATTTTTTTTTTTCGCGATTTCAGTGTTGGTCCCATAGTAATAGTTGTTCATACTGATGAGTACAATGACTCAAAAATGTCAAATGTCTGGTTTTCAATTATTTCAATAACATGTTGTATACATATTTTATTTTATGGAACCGCAATATTATAAACGAACTCAATTTGTAGAAAACAAATATTTTTAGCTTATTCCCGGAACCATGGCTTCAATTCAATGGAACCCAGCAATTTCGCGGAATCGGCCAAACCCACTTTGGAAATCGCTGGCCTAGACTGTTTGCCCAAGCTAAAAATTTGCACTATGTAACTTATTTCGGCTATACCTGACACCTGCTAATATAAGCTAACTTTTCACTAGATGTTATATGTAAACAAACTGGCAAAGACGTGACGCTTGCGTGGTATGTTCTAATCAAACTACACTATTTCGTCACTGAAATGCCTTTGGAAATGTAGAGTAAGCCAAGTTCGAATGACTCTTATCATTAAATTAAGTCGTACTTACGTAATTTCAAGTACAGTGCAAGCTACTACCAAAATAAATGACTTTTTTGTAACGTGCAGTATGGATACGCTGCCTTTTGTCGAAGACAGAGTCTTACTGAAGTTACCAACTAAAACCACAACGATGCGTCAGGTATAATACCTGGCACATGCTGGTGCCGGACTGGTGGCGGTGTCCGTGTGGTGCCGGACGCAAAGAATTTCACCACCCTATATCTTCTCATGGGTGTCGTAAAAGGCGACGATTCCCCAGAGGATGGGCAGCAGCGTCCTCTGAGTATTTAACCAACCAACTGCGATCGCCAACCCGCCTGCCAAGCGTGGCGATTATGGCATATCCCCCCCTTTTGGGGGAGGCCCATGTCCACTAGTGGACGTTTTTCGGCTGAAATGATGATGATGATGACATGCTGAGCTGGACACCCATTTGGTACAATACTGAGACACATATTATCATACTTTTTTATTGTTTTTTAACTTGTATGTCCTGTCTTGTTTTTGTTCTAAATAAACGTTTTATCTATCTATCTATCTATGGTTCCTTTTTAGCAGTAGCAGGGTTACCAGACGTTAGGATCTGTCCTGAGTTCGCGACATGTCAGGCATTTATCAGGACTCCGGCTGGACTTTGTAAATGTTAGGAACTTTTGATTATTGAAATTTATTGTTCAATCATTATTTAGGTATTTCTTAATCATAGAAATATGGAGTTGTCTCATTGACACAATGGTAATCTTAATTTGCATATCAAAACCTCAAAAAACGGTTAGGTTAGGTTAACCTACCCTTTTATTACCCTCATCCTCCCCTTCGAAAACCTAATTAAATGTCAGGATTTTTTATAGAAATTGGACTTTATGTTAGAAATTTTCAGTTTCACATTTGATCATTCTGAGCAGAAGCAATGCTCACATTTTTTTTTAAAGGGTAATAGAGTAGGGACCTAATGTATCGCTGTCTTCGAAAGGTAGAACAGGTCCTTTATTGAAAAGCAGCCTTAGCAATAACTTAGGAAAACTATGATTAAAGAAAATTCTTATAGGTACTCTTAATTATTATAATGATGGTTATACCATTTATCATCGGTAAATCGGAATTTAATGGACCCATTGTTACCTTCATAATTTTATAGCTCGTAGGTTATCGTATCTAATCGTTGTGATAACTTTATATTTCCTGAGCTAAACTACAACGAAGCTAGAACCGCACGGAAACGGAAATGTCGTTAGGAAATGGAGAACTGAGTCTTGAGGCCTATTGTACTACCAAGGTTGTGTTAGGACCGTTTCAATGATATATGGTTTGTTTACTATATTAGGGTTCCGAACCCAAAGCATGTTCCATGTGGTGCCGGACATAAATAATTGTGGCATTAACAATAGAAAGACAAGCGATTGTTGCAATCCCCGATGATTTGCTGTCATCCATTGAAGAGTTCCCTTCTTTATCTCCGAAGATCTTCATCAGATCTTCACCAAATGATACTTTCTGAATGCAAATGCTTGATTTGTTGATGAAAATACCAAAATCTCTATATGTATGCCTATAATATTTGAGGAGTTCCTTCAATTCCACATGGATCCCATTATCAAAACTAGATTTTGATGGTAATGGGACCAATCTGGAAGTATATCCTTTCAAATAAAAGAAAAAAATTCCAAATCGGTTTATAAATGACGGAGTTCTGAAGTAACAAATAAAAAAAAATACAATCAAATTGAGAAGTCCTCCTTTTTTTGAAGTTGGTTAATAAGGTGTACGCGAGTCCTTAGTGCGCATGCCGACTCGCACTTGTCCGGTTTTATAATCATGTTACTCTGTGTGGGGATTTTTTGTGAATGACGCCTCAGTTGCTAAGGGGTAACAACAGGTAACAATCCACAAAGGTATGTGTGATTTGAAATATTTTGACAACTGCCAAGTGGGCCAAGTTTGCAACAACGTGGAAGAATTATCTCTGTAAATGTTTGTGATGTTAATCCTAGGAGAAATAAAGACTTTAATCATATTATTATGAGCCTAAGCTATCCCACTCCTGGGAAGTGGCCTCACTCCATTACTTCTATTTTTCCCGAACCTGCGCCAAAGGTATGTGTGATTTGAAATATTTTGACAACTGCCAAGTGGGCCAAGTTTGCAACAACGTGGAAGAATTATCTCTGTAAATGTTTGTGATATTAATCCTAGGAGAAATAAAGACTTTAATCATATTATTATGAGCCTTTTTTTTTTTTTTGTTTTTTTTTTGCCGTGGGGAAATCCTCATGGACGCACTCCGCCCGGGGTAGGCGGAGCCAGTGTCGGACTCTTACCGACTAAAACCACCACGGTGTTCCTTCAACTACCTTAGCCGGGGGCGTGGGAACCCGTGAGTATTCACACAACCACCCCCGACAGGTCCTGGCCCGCCACAAGCAGGCGAGCCCCTTCTCCCCGTGCGGCCTTACGTTGGCCGCACCCTCCTTGGTGGCGCACACGGAACACTGCACGCCACCTCACCTCATGGGCCTTTACCAGCTGCGCTAACTACGCCGGCTGTGCCAGCTACGCCAGATGCTGGTCGGGCAGCAGACTACCCCGAGTCTGCTGCTCGCAGGCCCTACCTCCCGTAATTTTTTATAGAGGTTTTCTTCCTCGCGGTCCGGGCGGTGAAGCCAAGACCCTCGGTCCCAAGAGGCGCGAGAACACTACTCAGCGGGCACTCCTGGGGTTACGAGATCGACGGGGGCAGGGAAAGACAATCCCCCCGCTGCCTGCCCAGTGGCAGGGTGAGTGCACACCGGGCCCGCCCCTGCTCCTCCACTGTGCCCTCTGCTGATATCAGAGGGACACGTGGAGCAACTCCCTACTGGCCCAGAACGGGCCCCTCCCGCGCCAGAATATTCGCCACAGGCAATAAAATCCCCCGAAGGTTAATCCCTCGGCAGGATTTTATTGCCCGTGCCCAGGATGCACCGGCCAAACAACTGCCGATCCCTCCAGACGTGTCCAGAAGGACAAGCAGCCGTCAGGCACACGTGGAGGTTTTCTGGCCAGCACCCCATATTATTATGAGCCTAAGCTATCCCACTCCTGGGCAGTGGCCGCTCTCCATTTCTTCTACTTTTCCCGTACCTACGTTCCTTCCTTCCAGTTTTAAGGATTGTATCAATTTCGTCCCTCCATCTCCTTCGTGGTCTGCCACGACCTCGTGTCACTGCCTCGAGGAGCCATGTTGTCTTAATCACGTTCTTTTTCAAAATTAATTCCTGTCGCCTAAAAGATACGTATGTACGGTCACGATCCTTTCCGGTGGTACATTTTGTCGACAAAATCCCTTGAACGAATCCTGCTACATTACACGTACCTACAGCTGCCATCCAATATTGAGTACAAGCGATTTTAACCTTAGTGGTGGTTCACCGGAAAGATTTCTGACGGTACGTCACAGACCAGTAAGCTTCTAGACGCCTATTAGCCGAATACCCCCGGTCACAAAGCATATGCAGCAGCACTGCATACCTTACGCCCAGCCACCAATCGGGACGTCACTCCATCAGCGAGTGGCACCAATCATATCACCGAACATTTGACCGACCAATCATAACGCGCCGTCCGCCCCCCGGTCCCCGCCAACATTTTACGACGCATGCAAAACATTGTTTATGTGGCGTCTTGAGGCTTACTGGTCTGTGCGGTACGTATACCAAATTTACCAAAGAATTTGCCAGTGCATCGAACTTGAGGTGCTTGAGGTCATCAATCATAAAAGCCTTCGTTGCGTACGTAATCTTGGACCGGACTTAGTTTTTGTTTAATAAGAAATTTTTCATGAAAAAGATAATGACTTTCTGACTCGCATCGAAATTGTTTTGGCTACATTGTCGAATTTTATTACAATTTGATAGCAATACGTGTTCGCGATTCACCACGCTCAATGTGCCAAGTATTCATTCCGATTAAATTCCGCTTCTGCACGGAGAATAATCGTTAAATTCCTCTTTACTGTATAATAAACTGTTTGTCCTAGATTTTTGTCAAGTAAGCTGTCGGCAGAATAAAATGTATGGGGTATTGACACGCAATTTTTGCAAGGTACCTATATTTGTAACAGAAATTCTTCTAAAAATAAAACAAGAAAGGCAGGTAACTAACGGAACGATGGATAAACCTTGTGATTGATGGCAGGGACATCTAAGAATAGAATATAGTAATCTTTATTTGCAAGAAAAATATGGTAGGTCTGGTCTAAGTATACTTGCCGGCAAACAACTTAACGGCACTGCGCATGTTCAACATAACATAACATAATCAGCCCATTACTGTCCCACTGCTGGGCACGGGCCTCTTCTCAGTGTGAGAAGGCTAAGGCCGTAGTCCACCACGCTGGCCTAGTGCGGGTTGGCAGACTACACACACGATCGAGAACTGTATGAAGCACTCTCAGGTGTGCAGGTTTCCTCACGATGTTTTCCTTCACCGTTAAAGCAAGTGATAATCAAATTCTCATCATCATCATCCTATGTTCAAAATGTTCAAATTTTATGCCGATAACTATACATGCTGAAATTTGTAGGGACCAGCAGATTTTTTTTCGCGATTTTAGGGTTGGTCCTATAGTAAAAGTAAAAGACTTTCCATCTTCATGTCTCAGTTTGGCGAACCGACTTGCGGTACCATTTAGGTAACAGCCTAGGTGGTATTGAAGTTGTTATGGGCAAAGGTAACCGCTTCATATCAGGTGGGCCTTTAGCTCTTTTCGCCATCCTATACTATAAAACGACTACATGACTATACGACTTTGAATTAACTGCAAAGTTACTCGGGTTGGTTAAGGAACTCGATCTGTTTCTCAATGGATTGTTGCTGACGTCATCCAAAGACGTATAAATGGAAGTTAAATTCGATACCACGACGGTAGCTTAGCAGCGAATGCACTGGTGTACTGATGCAGGGTCGAATCCTCCTCGTGAGCGAATTTTTCTTTTCAATAACGTTTCTGTTTAATTCCTCGATTAAAAACAATGAGCGAGTAAAATGATACTTTGAGAACCCATTAATCAGGTTTTGGATACAAACTAAAAGTAATATGATATTTCATTAAATTATATTTAAAACTGCATTAAGAATTCATTTTAAATCAAATGATTACAAAACATTTGATCATCAATTCTTTGGCATTTGTTTTGGCTGATAAAAACGTTTAAATTAGTATAGTTTTGCAACAAAAATCGAGCAAGGACACCTTGATATTATGTTATGCCAAAATTAACACAACCAGTTTTGAGAATATTAACACTTAAAACTTGCTCAATTGATCCGCTATTCCACAGAATTGTGAATTTATAAAAAAATCAGCATAAGAAAAAAGTCACCGTGTTTTTTTTTCATAATCAAAACAATAAAGCGTATAATAATATAATGGCGCGTCTCGACGCAGCGGCTTTGGTCGCCTGTGACTTCAAATCGCTGCACATGCCAATTTTGAAGTCGCCAGCGACCAAAGTCGCTGCGTGGAGACGCGTCTTAAAGATTCACATCACAATATCAACTCAGTTGAGATTTTATGTGGGTTTATTGCCATAAAAGAATCAAATAAGATATTAAATTCACCGTAACGGCGAACTTGGCTTTTAATTACCAAATCCAAGGGTAATATCTGCGCTTTCCGAATGCCCTTTGCTATAAAGACGGCTGCCTTTTTGAGTAAAAGAAAAAAACAAGCATTATCTCATATTATTAACTGTTTGTAAACAACATCTGAGATCAGCATCACGATCCCTGTCTACTTTAAATTTAAGAGACAATCTTAAATCTCTAGCAATTGTCTCTCATATTATGGTCTTGAAACATATAATTTTGAAGTAATCACCGTCTATTTACAACAATAAGTAGCCGTTGCCCTCCTGACGCGAGGAAGCAATGATTCATTCAAAGTCAGGATGTAACCTTGATGTAATACGCAAGGTTCACGACTCATGCAGCTTATAAATCACTTAATTATAGTTCTCCACATGTGGTGCAGCTCTATCGACAATGGGCACAACTAATTTTTTTAGACCGGGAGTAGGTTGCTAATTTCTCTACTTTAAGATGTTTGAAACCGATTTCAGATGGTTGATTCCTGTAGTAAATAATGGTGTAGTTTCTTTTTATACTAAAAAACATTTAAGAAATAGGAAATTTTACAAAGCATCCACGTTTCGAATGTCATAGTCCGTTTATCATTTAGTTTGAGACTGAAAACTGAATTTAACTGATTCTCACAGGATTTAAACACAGGCAGAACACGGACAATCCACCCTAAGGCAAAACGAATAATTTTATGACAAAATATTCGGATCCCGAGAACCAGAACCCTCATTTTAATGTGGGTAATTACGTAACTTCTTTAACCCCAATAAAACTCTCCTTATCAACTGATCCTTAGATCTGCATAGTAAAGAATTTATTCAAATATACTAATCAAGTTCTCAAATCGTTTAGTCAGTACGGATTCAAGAAAGCGCCTTACAATACATGCGTTTTGTATTATGTAACGTTGAACTACATAATGCTTACGTACTTGTGTTTTGGTAGTAACATTCACACAACGTGTGTGCTAATTTGAGGAAACACAATTTGTAGTTTGAAGATGCACGCGAATCTCTAATTTAGTTTGTACTACCATTTATCATGTAGTAAAATACGAGTAGTTACACTAGTTACGTCTTTAAGTAGACGACTATCAAACGAAATGTGTTTTGAAGTAATACAAACTTTTTTTGTGGAAATTTACGTGCTTAAGTCACGACCTGTGCATACTTTTGTTATTGCTTACCAAGCGTCCTTTCAATGTGGTTTTTTTATAAAAACGATGCAAACAGTACCGAATTGAAAGAGCAGAAATTGCCGGATCGGCTCCCTAATCACGTAATATTTGAATGAGTTCTTAATACAATAATAAGCTTACTTATTGTAAATAAGAGGCATTTTAAATATAAAAAAACAGTTGTTAGATTCGTGAATCTGATTCGCTGAGTATTGCTGTCAAACACAATTTAAAAAATATTGTTTTCTACACGATAGAATCCAACTCCCGGTCTAAATTCAAGGCAAGATATAAACGAAATTCTGTCTAGGGTATCACCTTCACACAACCAACGGAACAGGTTCTAAATGTTCAAGCAACCATAATTTTTATGAAGACGCGGACGTTATTAATTGCAATGACATTTAATACGATACTTAAAACATGTGTTTATTACGGCTAACCCTTTATTGAACATCCTGTAAGGATTTGAACTTAAAATGGAGTAGTAAGCGTTTTATTAGTCTTGGTCATTAGTTAGTTGGGTTAACTTGGATGGCTTTGCAAGTGGTTTTTATCTTGGCCTCTCCAGTTACTGAATTCTTAGAATTTCGTCCTGTTACTAAGATCCCCTTTATTATTTTCCACTTTACTGTGTATTACATTCTCATCAATTCTCATATCGGCTTCTTCAATGTCCTCACAAAAACATCAAGATATCTAATCAAATCCTTCTTTATCTTATGTCAGCTGAAACAGGTCCTGCGCCTTAATAATTCTGGATCATCAGATACTATGGCAACTGTTAATCATAATTTCGTAATATTAATAATTTGTTGGATAAGTTTAATTAGAAATAAGGAGCATCATCATGATAGAGTATATGATTTACGCTATTATTCAGAGCCGTTTGCCAATTTGCAATTATGGAATTATAATTGAAATTGTCATCTTGTTACTTGCAGTATTTGGAGTAATTTCTGTTCTTTCTTTCCTATAATTACTATAAATTATTTAAACAACAAAATACCCACTGCTACTGTGACGAATTAGTGCTGTCAAAACTAGTAATGCAGAACTTGACAATACAGCTAATTGTTATTAACAGCGCCTGAAGTGAATTTAAAATTAGTTACGCCACTGTCACACCGAAACTTAAATTTTGAATAAACTTTGACAAGTGAATTATATTTGCCAAAGTACTCTCTATTTTCTTGCGATGAAGGCACTACATCTAAAATACATAAGTAGATAAAGTAAATCCGTACTTTGCGAAAATAAAAAGAAATCTAGATAGATATGACAAGGTTCCAAATTTCTAAATGACTTAAAACACTTTGTAAGACATCCAAAAATGGAATATCTGCAAAAGAACAGACTCCGTCTTGCCATCTTCAGAAGCTTCTACGAAATTCCCATCAGCACAGCTACTGAAAGGAGTTTCAAAATTCGCAGCACCCTTTCACCCTCGTAGTCGAATTTTACCGGTTTCTACCTCTTTTTGGGTTAATGTTATTTCGCCGGTTGATATCGAGTGTCAACCTTGCGTCGAAGGTTGTTC
This sequence comes from Asteroscopus sphinx, assembly GCA_949699075.1. Classification (NCBI taxonomy): domain Eukaryota; kingdom Metazoa; phylum Arthropoda; class Insecta; order Lepidoptera; family Noctuidae; genus Asteroscopus; species Asteroscopus sphinx. The sequence continues at coordinate 4,950,892 of OX453006.1, forward strand.
GTATTATCGTGTGTTTTGATGACTTGTGTCACTGTTACGGTGACTTGGTCTAGGATAATGACCCATTAAGACCCGTTTACCTTGTAACATCAGCTGGTTGGCTTCACGTATTGATTTTTACCATTGAGGTGTGGTAGGTATCGTGCCCGTTGTGTACATGCCGCGTCATACATTGACTTACCTATTTACCTTTTTGTGGGTAGGTAAAATGAGTTTAGAACTCCGAAGTTGCGGTTTACCTCAAAATACTCATCAGAATTTCTGAATGGATCCGCTCTTGTAAACATGTAGCTGATGTAACTTTGCTTTTAGTCGCAGTTTTGATTTACGAAATCCTGGATGTCAATATGTTTGAGCTTCTTTTGGCCCCTAATTTTATAATCGAGGCTAAGCTCACCAATTTATTAGCTTAGTTGACTGTTTATGACTATCATTTTGTTAACTTTCTACAATTCCTAGGTAAACAAAAATATTTGCCTTTATGAGTAAACTAATTACTGGACATTCCACGCGAGTTGAATGTTTGCTTACTAGTCCAAAAGTAATAATGCTAAAAGCTGCTGGTCGATGACCTTTGACACACGTGACGTTGTTATGCTGTTCATTTGCAATAAATTTTGCAGTATATTTACTCATCCTTGCCAGTTTATGATCTTAAAGTAGAATTTGTGCCCAAAATTGGTCTTCCTGTTTTACTTTGCTTCTTGCTCCTAATCGTTAGTAATAAGAGAGAACTACCGGGTAATAATAATAGATGATCATTCTACATATCAGAGCTTTCCCATGAAAAACGAGACAGGATTAAGTCGTAACATTTAGAAGATCTAAGCATCATGAATCACGCACAAATCTAGCAGTTTATCATTCGGCCCATAAATAGTTAATTGTTAATCTCGACGTCTAGGATAAACCAACTGGGGATTAGTCTAGACCGATGCGACCGTCTCGGCTGAATCATTCAGGTATTCAAAATCCATATTTATAACTCTGGCGATCGTCCACTTGGCTTATTGCGGGTATAACATAATTTTTTTTCTCTCAATTTATGATGTCAACGAAAGGATGAAAAGCATCTGTGATTACCTAATTGTTGTAATAATGGTTGTTTTTCGTTTCATGCGTATTTTTGGATTGAGGTATTTGGACTGGGCTAAAATTAGTCAGTCCGATGTCCAATCCTAATATGGGATCTGTACAAAACACATTGTTAACGATACTGTTATAGTTGCTTACTAGTCTCAAAACTATCGATATTACAGTGATTTTAGCATTAGAGTTAGTTGTTTCCAAACTCATTATAAAAGTTCAAAGATTAACCGTATAGTGTTTTGGAACTTTAAAACTTAGAATACTTAAATCTGTACCTGTAGTGGTATTTTCTTCGTTACGATGTTGACGTAGCTCTTGATCCCTCTTTTAAATTAATTACCGTTTATTTTCTCGTACACTTACGATTCTGTTTCGATTGCTCTGTTGTATCCAGATTATCTTCTCGAGATAATCGCTTGTTATCTTAATGTACATTTTCTCTACTCTTAGGCTTGATTTCACCAACAAGAATTCCCTGGTTAATCGACCGTTATACTTAAATTCTGGTACGTTTTTCGAGTAATCAGCTGTTTAACCAGATAATTAGCGTTGATGAATACCGGCCTTAGTCACGTTTACATGCATATTTCTTATAAAAAACCTTATTAGCATAACTTCTAATGAAAGTAAATTTTCCGAGATTACACTGTTATGTACACTACTTTATAACTCCATAAAGTATTCATTTTATCATTATTTGGTACTTAAACTTCTATGGCTTATTATGTTTTAGTTGGAGATGCGATGACTGGAAAAAAAATTATACTATATTTAAATTAGATTTTTCATTACTTTGTTCACATGCGTTAGAGTACTATTAAGATTTTTTCATATCTTTAGAGACAAAGCTTGCTGTAATTAGTTATGGGTCATTAAAATTTCATGCGAGAACAATTTCCTAATTAGCCACGTGTGATATTTTTTCGGAAATTATATAACCTACGTGTTTAGGATAAGTTCCAACATTTTCTCTTGCTTTTCTGAGATGAAAAGTGATAGTCGACAATAGTATTACTGCTTACCATGAGACGAGTGTTCACACCATACATTGTAGAAGTATTATTTACATAAACATGGGTGCTTAATTGCATTCGCCTAAGTATGAACAAGTACTTAAAGTGTACGATACTACCTTTGGAAATGATAATCACACCAGATATAAAAAAGTTAATTAACAAAACCAAAAAACCCGACTGCGTGTAAAAATAACTGAAAAGATGTAAACAAGACTTGTGTAGGTAAGTCCATGTGAAAGTATCAAATCAACACGCAGTCGGAGGCTACGTATGTTTTTGGTCATGAATTACATAAGTAGTTCATAGTTCATAGCCTAAGTAGCCTCCGCCTGCCTGTTGATTTGATACTTTCACATGGACTTACCTACACAAGTCTTGTTTACATCTTTTCAGTTATTTTTACACGCAGTCGGGTTTTTTGGTTTTGTTAATTAACTTTTTTATTTTAAACCATTTAGTTTTGTCATGTTTTATCGCGTTGATTCATTTTTAACGTAAAATATTTTGTTGTTTTTAGCATTTCTCATTCCAAATTACATTTAATCATATAAGTTGTATATATTTTTGTAAAGCATTTATTAAACCCTTTATTTTGATACCACACTCGATAGGTTTCGAAGGAAAAAAAATTTTTGAAGCCATTTAATATGGCGCCAAAAAGCGGCCATTTTGATTTTTATAATTTTAATATACCCAGTGTCACTCTCACGGTTAAGACGAATCTAACGACACCTCTCAAGCTAAAATCCATCAAGCCGTTTAGGCTACAGAGCGTGCCAAAGAAATATACATACATACATACACTCGAAAAACATAACCCTCCTTCTGGCGCAGTCGGGTAAAAATAGATTATAATGTTTTAAGAAAACAAAGTTAAACCGGATTATATCGCGTATGTTATTAAATTGGTTTTCCTGACGTTTCGAAAGCTTTGCAGCGTTCGTGGTATCAATTAAAATAAAACCAATTTAAATAATATACGGACCGGTCGTTTGGCGATACTTGGGGGAGGCCTATGTCCAGCGATGGACGTCTTTCGGATGAAATGATGATGATGATGATGAAATAATATACGCGATTTAATCCGTTTAAACTTTGTTTTGTTATAATGTGTAGTGATCGCGAAAACCTAAGAAATTATTATAATGTTTTAGTTTAAGTAGGTGCTGTTCTAATATTATTATCACAAAAATCTTAATTTGTTTTAGTTTCTTATCATGCATAGTTTCGTTATTTTTAATGATTTTAAATATTCTTAGGATTACTGAACTATCTGACAGCTACTACTCCCAGCTGCAGTCCCTGAATGTTATTCCCAAATAGATCAGATAGATAAAACGAAAGTTTTGGTAAATGTGTACATGTGAAGCAAAAAAAAATACAATAAGTGCCAATGCAAATGAATTGGGCTTGTCATTAGCAACAGAGTATTTCTTGCTACTACGCGTCATTTGTGAACTGTGGGTACAAAAACTTCACCTCTGCCTTCCCCATCAGGGACCACCGGTTACGTTGCTATAGTAACAGCTGACACAAGACGCATTCACTCCAAAAGGTGTTACATACATTATTCAAGTTGAACATCAAACAAACAAGTCATAAAACTTTCCTTAAGACCATGATTGTGCATGACATGGCTTGTTCAGTTTCGACTGAAGAATGGCCGGAGTCCGCACATTTATATTGGAAAGTTGTCAGCATTGATGGAAATCTCTCGCAGTGAAAGTAATATTACATCGGGATGTTAAATGCTGTACTTAATTTTCCTAGTTTCCTTCATATGATACGCGGAAACTGTAACGGTAGTGGATAGATAAGACCTCGTGGTTATCTAGTGAAAATGTATGTAACGTAAGCAAAGGTAGAATTATTAAGAGAATTCAAACCGTTTGTAATTACGATTCGTAACGTTATTACGTTACAATGGTAAATAAACTGTATCGCTTCGTTGGGGTTGATAATAATAGCTAATTCATCATCATCCTAAAAGGGGGATGATTTGCCATAATCGCCACGCTTGCCAGGCGGGTTGGCGATCGTAGTTGGTGTAATAAATACTCAGAGAACGCAGCTGCCCATCCTCTGATGAACACCTTACCTTAGTCGCCTTTTACGACACCTACGAGAAGAGATGGGGTGGTGAGGTAATTCTTATTAACAAATAACTTAAATTGACTTTTGCTCTACATGACTTCTAGCTTTCCGGACCTTCTGAATAGACAACATTGTGCTGAAGAGTTTGAAGTAACTTAATTATACTACCTATTCCTCAAAAAATAAGCCGTCCTAAGCCTTCTTCGCTCGTTTTCATTCATCCGGAGTGGTTAGCTTGTTGCCTGACATATCGGTTTTCGCTTGATCCTTTAACTTTCTGCGAATATTACGTTCAGAGTCTTCAACGCCCGCTATCGCTTCTCCACCCAGTTCACTCCTTAGCACCTAGATTCCACCAATAGCATGTAGTGGTTATTTAACGTACGCAATTACGCACAGCTTACACGTCCTATTACGTAGCCTACCTGTTTTATTTCATTGCTTACCGCTACCGCTCCGGTTGGTAAGTGATAAGATTCAGACGCATCCGATAGCATGTGTGGTTTTAAAATTACTATATGACTACTAATAGAAGGCTATAAATTATCACGAACCGATCTACGGTCGTCAAACTTAGTTTTGTTGTAGTCCTAGAAACTTTGCAAATTGTTACGTGGTGGAAATCTTCAGGTCCTAAAAATGATAACAATATATCTTTGGTCCTTAGAAATGAAGGAAAAAATGGCGCTGCTTTCCCATAAAACCTGACAGTATTTTTTATCAAATGGTAACTTATTAATTAAGTAAATGTTTATACTTCAGAGATGTTCGAAAACTTCATAATTATAATATCAAAAGTTAGCAGTTTCCTTCCCTCCGTGCCTCGGATTTTCGCTAGCTCTTTCTATTTGTTAGGATTTCGTAATTTTTATAATTAATTAATATTTTCTCGGATACCTTGTTAAGCGGAGTTCCTGCCAAGGGTATAACTTTCCGTCAATTATTATTTGCACCCTGGAACTTCTGCCGTAGGGGGGTGGGAGTATAATAAAGCTCAGTTGCTCAGGCCAGGTGGCAACTTCAAAGTTTGATATTGTCTTGCTTCCTTTAATCAGAGATGCCGGAGGTTGGCGGGAAAATTAGGAAAGACTGTGTTGTGGATTTTATAATTATTTTCCAAAATTTGTGTTTCTTCAAGTGTTAATGTGTGATTATTAAATTTTAAGTGCTCGGTAACTTGTACAAGAATGGGTAAATGGTACAAAGTTGAAAAACCTGACATTCGTATTTTCTCATCATCCCCTCAGAAACCTAGTAAATTTTCCATCACTTTACTAGGTTTAGTAAACTAAAGACGTGGCTTAAAGGTCTTAGCAACCAGGCCATAAAACTACAAAAAAAGGAAATCCGTCTTTAATTTAGGACCGAACACCATAATTATATTATACTGCTTCAGCTATAACATTTCTAATATGTATATTAACAACGTCTGGTTTTTCCATCATTCGTTCATTTGCAGACGTCGAAAAACCCATTCAATTCACAAAGCAGTCTCTGTGCTGCCAAACGTGGTTTTTTTTCTTTACCGAAAAAATCTGGTCTCCCTACCAGCAGCGTTCAATTACCTAAATTGATGTGTGCAGCACACATATCCCTTCCAACAAGCCCGGGGCCCTTCGTCGGTTTAATTCAATCAATTCCACTATGTCTCTTCACGTCACGTGTGTATTTTGCTTTTAATTGTGAACTAACCAGCTTATGTTTTGATTCTAAAACGACCTAGGGAAATTGTCTGCTAACTGCTAAGGGGATCTTCGATTAAGTTTTCTGGAAGAAATCTCTTGATTGAAAACAAATTGATGTACGGAAATACATATTTTGATTGATTTAAATTTTGTGTGGTTCGTAGACCCCTTCAAAGTTCTTTATCGATGTCGAGTTCATAGTGATTATTAGATCTAACTAAAGCCTATTGTCGGTGAAGTATTCGATCATGTACCTGTTACTTACTGCTCTTCTTTCGTTTTAATTATTAGCTTTTGATATTCATCAAAATTGCTTCGTAGACAATGGTTATGTAAATTACCTAAAAAATCTAGTATTTACCTCTTACTTTTGTTACCATTTTGTTTTCTTTTTGTCATACAGTCGAAAATCTTTCCGGTGAACCACAACTATGGCTAAAATCGCTTGCACTCAATGTTCGATGGCAGTCGTAGCCTCGTAGGAAGGTACATGTAGTGTAGCAGGATTCGTTCAAGGGATTTTGTCGACAAAATGTACCACCGGGAAGGATCGTGACCGTACATGTTTGCTCTATTCCACTTTGATTTTGGCTTAATTATCTTGTCCAAGTACGTTCTAGACATTCATCTTTTGCCTTCATAAAGTCGGAATGCGAACAGACATAACCTTATTACGTCGTAAAACCTCGACAGAATCGCCATAAAACATGTTCGTCTCATCCCATCTTCTTATCCGTGAGAATCTTACAACAATGGCGATCGTCATTAATACTAATTGCTGTTTAAAATGACAAGCTGAAATTAACTCTTTTTGTTATCTCATTCGTGGCTTGAATTAATGTCGTATTCTTATTACACTTTTTCGTCGATTTCAGAACGTACATTCGTAATTTTTTGCTAAGTTTTACGTAGTTCTTTTGTTTTTAAACACGTTTCAAAGTTCGTGTTTTTGTAAAATCAATTGTTGTATTCAATTTCGAGGATTGTTTTTAAAATATTCATGTTACAATGGCATTGAAATTTTTTGCACTTAAAGATTTTCTGTAATAAAATTATGAATATAATTACATCTTTATTGAGTAACCTGTCGCTGCTACGAACTATTGTGATGCTTAACCGGTAATTACAGCTAGACGTGGCTTTGATGGAGCATTGCCAGACCAATTAGTATTAGTACTACTTGAAGCATGCTCATCCTTCATCCTGCAAAGGACTTACCAAACCACCTTAGAATATAGTAAGACAACTTCACATTTCTCCGTCTCTGTTCTTTTATTTTAACACTCGCAACTTCAACCATAGCTAACAACATGAATTTAAAACGTGTTAATATTCATGTGCATACGTGTATTCATATAACGGATCTAAACTACAAGTTATTAAAATAAGCTGCTTGGAGTTTCGTAACTGTCACATATTTAAAAGCCTTAAGCGGCCTTCATACATCAATACGTTCCAAAAAAAAAATGCAAATATATTACTTTTAATTTGTATGCAAATATTGCGTTTTATTCATGTTTATTTCTAATTAAAGCTTCTTAAAGTTCACCACATTATTAAAGACACCATCTTTGTTCAGTTAATTTCCACACCATCTATTTTTAATAAAGTTAGAAGTTTTCATCTTTTATATTTCAATACTAAGTGAAAAAAAAATTGTTTAAAAGTTTTTCTATTCCAGTTATAAAAGTCGGCTAATTTTGCAAGCTAACATATTATCCTGTTGATAATATGTTAGCTTGCAAAATTAAACCATTCAAATACCGCTTAATCATCTTAAGGGGTTCCCTACATCACAGCAGCATTCCGCCCTCATCAGTAAAAAAAAAATTACTTGCCGATTACAAAATGTTTCGAAAATTTGCCAAAAACCGCCACTTTTGGCACTTTTCCTATCTACAAATACAGCGAACTATATTTAACAGAGTTCATAGTTTCTGATTAAACTACCGTACCTTTACAACAATTCTGTAGAACCAGATTTTTAATAAATGCTGTACTCAGCGAGTAATTATTTGTTTATTGATGGAGGCGCCACTGAGATGTAGGGAGCCCCTTAATATATCATCATCATATTTCTATCTTAGTAGGTAGCATTTCTTGGAGCTTCCTTGCATTTATTTCGCTTCCTGTCTACTAAAGGTTTATAAACATTAATAAAACAAAAGAAAATCTTAGCCTTCGGCGCTGTATACACCGCAAAGCCTTAGGTAAGAATGAACAATATTATATGTTTTTCCGTATCTAGGATTATTCCGCCTTTCAATCCCTTATAAAGAGCAAAACATCATGGAGGTAATGGAATCAATCTAAATGAAGACAATAAACAAACGAACGATGCATTACACAACTCGCATTATACAATAAACAATGTAATAGTTACGTCAGTCACTGAGTGTCAAACAAAATTGTACAAGTTTTCGCCAATAAATCTCTAAAATTGTTACTGAAGTACGAAACCGCAACGCGTTCGCGTGAGCGGTGACTTTCAATAAAGTTGGGTCAAAGAGATTAAATATTATAATAAGTATTTTAATGTCTTTTAGTTGGGTGGATCTTGCAGCTGTTTATTGACATTAGAAGATGGCTAAAAAAATTGTTTTGTTTTATTATTCGTTTCCGTGTCCTTAGTTTTTAATTTGATATTAATGTCTGATTTTAGGCTTAGCCAATAAGTTATAATACCTACTAGTTAGTTTGCTGATTATTGACTAATGAATCATCGATCTAAATTGATTTTGTGGATTTCTATAAACAGCAAATAGCTGAATATATTCTATTGTTTCCATCAAGCAGTTTTGTTTACCTAACGGCTACTAAATAATAAGCAAACGAAAAGTTAACAATAAGACCAATGAAAAACTTGTTTCACCACATGGCATATTTTAATAAAGCCAAGATCTGATCTAAGACGTTGCACAAATAGATGCACTCATTCGCGAACATCGATATCTTCTTTGTCATTCGAATCACGTTAACAATAAGCAATTAATCTCACAAACATCAAATGTTTATTACTCAATGCTTAATCATAATCATATAATAACGAACGATTTTTTTTCTATCTGTTAACTAACTGATGTCACTGCCAATATTCCTGAAACACTAATGTCTTATACTGCCGGAACAATCGATATTTGAAACCGGTTTACCTCTCGATATTTGGCAGCTATTTGACCGACGATGGGTTTGTCGGAATTCTGAAATAGAGTACTACGATAAAGCGATGCCAAAAGAAAGGAAATTAACCTCGTGGAGATATCTGTAACTCCTGCAATCCAGTATAAAGTCCACCCACACCAAGCGAAAATAAATAAGCAATGACACTTACAGTCTCAGGGAACCATAAAATCTCTTGGAATCCGTAGAGAGAGGGAAAAAGAGAGTTCTATTTTTTAGAAAATAGATGGAACAGGAAATCATTTCCTATGTTGATTTACATTTTGTTTACATGAATTTTCATAAGTCGTAGCTGGCAGACTAGATTTTAATGTAATTTTTGCTACTGAAATCGATGATGAGGAAATATTTACACGAGAAAATGAACTTTTCCTACTAACCTTTTTACCAATGTGCATCTGCTTTTGCCTTCATCACAATTATAATTTCATTAGGTACGTGTTTGAATGTAGGCCAAGTTTCTGTGCTAAAATTGTATGAAAGTTACAAGATTCAGGTTTTCTCAAAAAAGTACCTGTCCATATCGAATGACCTCAATTACAATGCGGAATTCATTGTAACATCAGAACCAATGCGGTTACGTGTAAGAATTTTATCAAGCTATCTTTTTAATCCTCTAATCTCACTGGTTACAAGACACAATGGATATAAATAAATGCTGTAACAAGCGCGACAATTTGTACCCGTTTGCTAGAACAAAAGCTCACTTCAGCAAAATGGCAGCAAAAGTGAAGAAGACATTTTACCGGTTAAGCTAAAACTTACGATCAAAAGAGGAAGACAAACATTAATATGGGAAGTCTTAAAAATATTTTCGCACGAGATTCGACAAAAACATGTACTGACAACAGTTTCGCCTTTTTATGTACAGCATCGTTAAATAATCGTTGCATAACATTAAGAGTTGCACACAACAATTCCATATAAACAAAAATTACGACATCCTACAAAAGTTACATAAAAAAATATTCACAATACACGTGGGACCCAACGTGTGTACAAAACTTTCACGCGACACTCTCGTTAGACTTTCGCCGGTAATTAAACCTGGCAGTAGAACAATAGCAAGTATAAGAAGCAGATCTCTAACGTACAGCCGATGTTGCTATTAATTGTCTATCGAATCGCCCACGCTTTCTAACACCGTACCATGTAAGTAAACTCACAACATTTTCACAGTAAGAAAATAAAACCGGAGATGGATCGACACGAATAAATGAGATTGATGAAGCAAACGAGACTGCACACGATGGTAACGCAGGTGATGCTAAAAAATCAAGTGAATGAACAACGTGCACGTATGTAACAATGGAAACATTTTTTGCCCAAGGTTCGTCGGTAGAAAGTGTTTGAACGGCTTAAAGATTAAACTTTATGACATCTCGTTTAATAACAATGGCCAATTTAGCTGCTGAATTGTGTTTTTCATTGAATTTTATTTTGTTGCAGTGCCGATTTTAAGGCGAATTTTTATTTTTATCACCGTTAGGGGTATTTGAAGCCATGCTTCAGGTATCAATCGGAGAAATTTCAAGAAGCTCAAACATCACTTAATAGAAACAAAATAAGTGTTTAGATGACTGAATGATTAACTTCAAACAAACATTGAGTCCTTAGAATTTTATCAGTCCCGGTACTTATAAAGAATCTATTATCTAATCTACAGTACGCATGATTAAAACCAGTTTGAATGTCCATTAATTTGTACTCTTTTCCCACAGTTGATAAACACATTTCCATATCTCCCCGGGCTCATATCAGATATTAGAACAACCGCGTCAATGTCGTCATAATGCTGAATACTGGTCGTAAATCACATTGTACAGACGTCCAAAGATTACGTGACATTTATAATAGGGTCTTTCATGTATGTATCATCATCATCATCAACTCAGCCTATCGCATTCCACTGCTGGACATAGGCCTCTCCCAAGTTGCGCCACAACACTCGGTCCTCTGCCTTCCGCATCCAGTCCGTGTGTATGTTAAGATTATATTACTAGCATTAATTAATTTCATGAATAATTTAATATTTTGCAGCTTACTTAATTTTTCATCGCTAAATTATCGTGTTAATCCCTGATGAATCGTATCGACTATATTTCATGCGGTGCATATTATGATAGGTGGCTTACGCAAATACGTACGTATAATTAAGTACTTTATGGGTCACAGTGCAATTTATTATTATACACAACTTACTAGTGAGTATTTCTTAACGATAATTTTGTTTGTGTATGAGAACATGGACTCAGTTTTTGGAGTCAACGAAGACGTAAAAAATTTGGAATTATTTCATTAATAGACTTCTTAGGTAGCCCAATAATCTTGGGACAACGTCCTTAAAAGAAAGAAGTTAAAACTTTTAACCTTTCCGTCATAATATCTCCTTTTCCTACTCTTTATACAGATATGCTTTGAGCTTTGAGTCAAGTCACGATAGCGAAATAACAGTCATAAATAAAACGAACGTTACTATTAAAGATACATAAAAAACATAGTGACTTCATTATGCCAAGCGTTGCCAAATTATACCCATAAAAAAAACCATAAAATTATTATAAAATGGTTAATTTGCTACTGTATAAATTGCTGTCAATAAATCATTGTTTAAGTATTAGTTTTATACTTTCTCACGTCGTGCTTCCGTCATAAGATTGACGAAAGTCAAATTGGTCATTTCCATGCTATTAATTTCGTTTTCACTTACAATCTGTTTGCTGTTTCACGTCACTTCCCATGTAAATCATAAAAGGTCATCAAGATATCAGACAGGAAGATGGTACCTTTATTTAATTAGTTCATTTTACTTGGCTCAAGTTGTTTAATGCTATCAAATAAAATAAAATCAAATTACTTTATTTTGGACAGCTAAAAGATCCATAATTTGTTAGTAAGACATGAACTTAAATACTAATGTTAGTAACATCATAAAGTCACATTTTATTTTTTTGCTTATATCACCCGACAGCTAGGTGATCACTTTATGCACAATTTTTTTTATCATAGCAGAACAAGTATCTGCTGCTATCGCCTTCAGGATATTGTTGGGACTGCCCCTTATTCTTCTCAGTAGTGATGCAGTAGTTCTCAGATGTGTGCTATAAGATGGAGAAACGTGCTAAAGGCCCACCTGATGCTAAGCACATAGAATAACACTAGAATACAACCTAGCCTGTTGCCTAAATAGTATTCCAAATCGCGTTGGCCAAACTGAGACCTGAAGATGCAAGCAATGCAAGTATTACTGGTTAGCGCCAGAAATCGGTACGGTGCGTTGTGGTAGTACTTCCCCGGACGAGCTCTTTCACAAGGAGTACTACTGAATCCACACAATTTATTAAATGTGGCCTCGGTCATTGATGAATGTAATACTTAATCTAATCAGAATGTCGGAGTTATTGATATTGGCGGCAGGCAATCGAAACTGATATGTATACAAATGGAGGAAATAACTAGATAAAACTATCAATAATCTCTTTGAACTTGTGAACGTGATATAAATGATAATGTCCATTTAATTTATAAGATAACAAGTGATGACCACATTATATCATAACAGGGAATAATATGGGCTGTGGAGAAAAATAGAACATTGGTGTTAGTAGCTTTTCAAACAGGCTGGTGACAAAAAAAAATTGAAGTATAAAAGAATGGTTCTACCCAACTAGCTCAACCCCCTGCTATAATAAAATTAATTCGCCTGTTTCGAAGCCCATGAGGAAAGAGGGTGGTTTTGGTGGGAACTGCGCAGCTGAAATAAGCAGGTCCCAATACTCTTTTATGTAATAAATCGCATCTTCAGCTCAACTAGAAATCTCTTGCCTCAAGAATCACTGATCCGATTTCCTCATTTCTTACTAATTGATCTCGTACTCTGTAGTTTTTTACACTTTCTTTTTGCACAACATTGCTATTATACAGTACTTGATTAAAGAAAATGTGGAGCGAACGATCTTCCGCAAGACGTAAAAACTGAGGGTAAGGAACGCTGCAACAATACTGACTTTAATATGCCTGCAATCGTTAAACCAAAAACGTTTTTGTTGCTGCGGAAGTAATGTGTTAATGCTTTGAGCGCAATTGATGATAAAAGTATAATGATTTTATCTTCTTCATACCGGGGTGCTTCCAGATTTCTTACAGAAGCTTAAAAGAAGGCACTAGTGTGCTTTCCGATTTCCGAAGACTGTGTGCATGTTTTCTGCAGTGCAGCGATCATCAACTCAAGCCTATCGCAGTCCACTGCTGGACATAGGCCTCTCCCAAATTGCGCCACAACACTCGGTCCTCTGTCCTGTCCAGTGCCGCGATATTGGTCATAATTATAATCTGTATTGTTCTTCGATTAATCTGTGCATATGAATGTGTACGTGACGCTGTAAGCGTATACGCAAGGTTTGTTTCGAAATGTGCCGAAATACACACTCATATAAATGATATAGCACCAAAATACGAATGATCTAGAACGCATACTTACTTTCAAAATATTCGTACCACCTTTACTTATCCTAAGAGCATTCTTTTGTATAGGGTGTATAGTTATAATAGAAAAATAATATATGCATATCACTGCTTTCAAAGCGAAGACCTTCCATTTAATACTCTGTTTCTATTATACCTTTATGCCTTTAATAAAACCGTCTTGGGTCTTGTACCGAATCAAATGTCATATTACTATATTTACTTTCTATTCATGCATATTCTTCAGTACAAGTGCTCTTTGTCCGACCATGGGCACCAACCGGCCTGACCTCTGAAAGCACCTGATTTAATATAATTAAAGCTGCTTGTTATTTCTAGTATTCTGTTAAAAGTTGTGCTAGACTTTTTAGGGATGGGCAAAAATATCGATATATCAAAATAATCGATATTTATCGGCGATATTTTAGACCTCGATATATCAAAAATGGTTTTTTTTTTGATAATCAAATTCGATACTTTTTTAACGCAGCTCCGTATTCAATGTCATATGTTTCGTGTATCCCGCCCTTTCGAAAACAAGTCTTTTTTTTTAAAAGGTGAATTTGACTATGGTCTGCATTTTATTGTTGTGTTTGGTTGTTTTGTGAATTTTTACTCGAATATTTTGATATATTTTGGGAATTCTTTTAGATAACTACTGCCCTTCGGCATAAATATCGAAATATAGATATTTCTGTCTCGATAAATATCGATACTGTTTGAAAACATCGATATGATATTTATCGGTATATTTTTTCATTTGCCGTCCGTATTTTATTTCACAGTGGCTTTTTTCCAGGGTAATTTTGGCAGAATTATGGTTATTTATGGTTAGGTCCAGGCAAAATACCAACAAGGTTAAGGTAAATTACATTGTAGAACGGAAATGTCATTAAATGTAGAACTTAAAGCTCTTACGTAAGGTGTTACTAAGTACTAGGTTAGTCATTTTGCGATCTGGCCTTGAAACAAAACATGAGCTTTATACTAGCATGGTCTATAGACAACAATGGTTGCGCCGGCGCTTAGCCCGGGTCGTTGACCGCTGCACGGGTCGAACCGCGAGTTTTCTTAAACCGATCCGCTTATTAGGCATTCTGTAGAAGCAAGCTGGTTTTGTGGACCCGCTCTATATTAGTTACATGATTTTTCTTTGGTTTATTCAGGAATGTTTGTTTTTTAAGTGCGTTTCTGACCTTTCATTTGAACGCAAGTGCTGTATATTGTTTTTTGGTTGAGCCAAGTACTTAGTTATTTAAACCGAGTTTTGTCAAACCCGAACTTCTTGGCACATTATTATATGATAGTCTATAAACTGACCGCGAAGAATAAACAAGGCCAAGCTAAATACAGCAACTTAGCTCAAAAATGGACCTTAGCAACAAGACGAAACTTCAATTGGTTCAGGAGTTCTTACAATTAATTTTACTAACTAAATACTGTTTGATAAAGTGAACTCTGTACGTCCTCTAGAAGCAATATTTTTTTATATATAGGTACCTATTTATAGCTATCGCCTGGCTTTAGTACCCTCGGAGTCATAGCAATGAGTTATCAGTAACCCTGAAATGTCTACATACCTAGTGCGTGTCCAATCATACACAACACTATAGTGGGCGGAGGGACTTATCGAAACAAAGTAACATACACGTCGTGTAAGAAATTTAAAGGTCAGTTTTCAAGAACGATTTTACTAAGACGGTCTATCCAGGTCATTGAACTCTGTAATCTTTTGCGAATATACAGTATGATGTACGAAAGAAAATAAAATAAGTAGGTACCTGGTATGAAATTCATTTTGATAGATTAAAAAAAAACTATCAAAAGAAGTTCGCTTTAATAGCAGAAAAAAAATTTGTTTCTGGTTGACATACTCCTCAGTCGTACACCGCAGTAAGCCTTTTAACGAAGATTTTATATACCTTCTTATATACTTTTTCATACCAAAATCAAGCACGAAAATACACAAATTAAAGCGAGAAATGTTCTGAAATCAATGTCACGGTGTTTCTCTACGCTCCTTGGGATCCATTGTCCCTAAACCAGATGGAGGGTTCAGTGAACTCAGCCAGCAGATTCCTTGCACCTCGTTGTTATAATTTATTGCTGCATACTTAGCACACGAGCATGGGTATTACAGTCAACGAAACATGAATATTTATTAGATGAATTTTCCGTTGCTATATTCAGGCTGTTTGGGGTTTTATGTAGGGATTCGCTGGAAGCATCAACCGTATGGTCATAAGAAGGAGAGAGAAGTTTCTTTTTCAAAGGGTGGGTGAAGATACGATTTTACTTTTAATTTGATAACATCAGTTTTACCAGCTTTTTAAGATTACGTAAAATGAGATTTCAGATTTGGATTGGCTACTGCCCAGAAGTTTCGTGTGGTACCGGACCTGAAGAATGGCACCATCCTTATCTCTTCTCATAGGTGTCGTAAAAGGCGACTAAGGGATTCACCAGAAGATGGGCAGCAGCGTTCTCTGAGTATTTAATCAACCAACTGCGATCGCCAACCCGCCTGCCAAGCGTGGCGATTATGGCATATCCCCCCTTAATTGGGGGAGGCCTATGTCCAGCAGTGGAAATCTTTCGGCTGAAATGATGATGATGATGACTGCCCAGAAATTACATAATTTGACACTAGCAAACGTCTGCGTTCTTTAGGTCGTCGGTACACCTGGCAGGGTGGTGCCCTACGCTGCGTAACGCTGCTAGAACGTGGCTGGGGGGGACTGGATGCGGAAGGCAGAGGAGCAAAATGAAAATGAAAATGTAATTTATTTACTTAAAATGTGACTTATAATAATTACTATTATCAATAAATAACTATGAACTATGAGCGTTGTGGCGCAACTTGGGAGAGTCCTATGTCCAGCAGTGGACTGCGATAGGCTGAGTTGATTGATTGATTTTGATTGAAACGTCTGCGGCTTCGCTCCCTTCGTTCCCCCTTCTTTCATTGTGTTATGTCGATAAAAAGTATTATAATATGTTAATCCAGGACATGGTCTATCTGTGCGCCAAATTTCGTCCAAATCCTTTCAGCCGTTTCAATGTGATTGAAGAACAAATAAACAACCATCTAGAAGACAGTCAAACAAACATCCGTCAATACTTTCACATTTATAATATGAAGTAGTAGGATGGCTAATCTTCCATCTACATCCTTACAACATTCTTAACGGCCTCTCCATGTAACTGTACCGTCACAGCATCATTCCAACAAAATAGACTCCAGCAACTAAACAATGTAATGCCATAAGGAACAATAGTCACGTTCACGACGACAGGTTAAGCCGACTGCGTCCAAACAGGTCCAGCTCTCGACTCTCGCACAAGTTGGACGCGAGCCTGCTTTGTAAATTAATACGACGTATCAAGCGAGGGTTAAAAACGATTAACTGATCAAATGCTTCTATGGTCGATAACAGCGTTCGCAATTCCTAAAAAAATCCGCATGTACCCTTCGCAAAATTCGCCTCATAAAGATTTTTTTATTTTATTTTAATTGGTTTTCTTTAATTGTGATAGTGATTTTATACAAAAATAAAAGGGGTATTGCTATTTGATACGGTGCCCCTGATGTGTCGCTCTTCGGTCTAACGGGTGGCACATACACACACAACACACAGAACATCATCACCGTTAGACCGAAGTGCGACACATCAGGGGCACCGTATCAAATAGCAATACCCCTTTTATTTTTGTATAAAATCACTCAAACAATTACTGTTGTCCGTAGTCGATTCTGTTGTTTGACTCATCAAGATTATTATTGTGTTGGAATTTGTCCAGACACTTTACCTGGTTATAGTTTTGTATTGTACAAAACATACTGACCGAAAACCTTGGCCTAGCAGTGGACAAAGACATTGAGGAAACAGGTTCGTTAGATTTATTTTCACTAATACGAACAGCATGCAGCATTTCGATGAAAGTCATTTTAAGTCACGCACGCGTATGTTTCTTATTTATGGTAGAATAGTAGTGTTATCTCGATACGAGTTTAGAATGTGCGTAAAGAGATATTTACGCACACGCACACAGAATAAAACGGGCAATCTTATGTGTCTTCATGACTTGCAAGATCGACCAGACATCGCGATGTTTTAACCATTAAAGCCTTGTTAAACAGAATTAGCGACGTAGATATAATCGAGTGAAAATCCAAGCTAAAACGCTGTTCGAATACAAACAACTGCAGATTATAGCTGGGAAAATCTTTTCATCATCCTCCGAGCCTTTTCCCAACTATGTTGGGGTCGGCTTCCAAGTTAACCAGATGCGGCTGAACATCAGTATTTTGCACGGAGAGACTGCCAACAGACCCCCGCAACCAGACCAGTCTTCAGACTTCTGACTACCCGTAACGACTGCCATAGATATTCATATGACAACCGGGACCGCCAGCTTAACGTGCTCTCCGAGGCACGGAGGGGGTCTCGATGTGTAACGAAACGGTCACCCATCCACAGACTGACCGCGGCAAGTGCGGCTTAACCTTACAGATCGTACAATCCGTGCGGTTGTTACTTGACCACGAGCCCCTCAGCTGGGAAAATCTGTTGTTAATTGTTATTCCAGTTGTTTGTCCCCATCATGTATTTGTCCGGCTACTGAAGCTTGTGGACGCCCTCAGTTATTGCTCTTTGGAACGAGGGGGAGCGGGTTCACCCACTTTGAGCATCTCTATTAGTTTAAGTACTCTGAATGGAGGAGCGCTTTTCGGTTTCCGTAACAGGGTTTGTGAAGGTCAAAAGCAATTTAGACTAGTTTAGGCCAGTAGTCAGTAGTATCAGTTTTAGTAGTTTGATTGTTAATTGACGTTGTATTTATTTGCGGTGCCGACGTAATCGGCGTTGATAGCGGTTGGAATTCTACTGAAATTGTCTGAGTTAGTGAGTTGGACTGCCTCACGTACAATCGCTGCAGCATCAAATCGTGATAAAATATTTTAACAGCTAAGAAAATAAAAGAATTTAGAGTTTATATATTTATATCAAAAATTGTGTTGCAATCAAATAAAATTACCAGCTTTACCGGATTGGTTGCACAGCACTTTTTTGCATTCCCACTAATTTGTATGAATTATGTATTTAAATTTTATTTTAACATTATAACCTACTTTACATAAAAACGTAAAACATCATAAAGCAACAAACGTCCCAATATTGGTTGTTCGAGTTTTTCATTATGTATCACTAAGTGCAACGCAATCGAATACTCGATACTTTCGATATTTAGCTCCAGACCATCGACCATACAGCCCAATAGACGCCTTATGTTGAATATAATGCGTACAATAAATTTTGCCACTCGCTGAGGCGGGGTACTGCAAGGTGGCTATTGGCTAATCACTAACGCGGCAGTTTTGGCGGCTCATGTATGTGGCTGAAATCGATTTGAAGAATTCAAGTGGCGAATAGTGACGACCCACATTAGTGAAAATTCATAGATGTGTTGCAAACATTGGTCGCCTGTTATGAGGCGACTATGAGGTGTATGGTCGATGCTCCAGCCAGTTTTGAAAAAAATCTTATTCAAACACTGTTATGTAAAATAATACAAAGAGAGCAATTATTGTTTTTATTTATTCGTTCTACGACAAGGTTAGCTCATTACCAGTTCAATGTAATTTGTTCTTTGGTTCAAGGTACCAGTGAAGTGAAATGATGTTATCTCAGAGAATTTGACGCTTAAATTATTTTTAAACGTTTTTATCCGATGTCTGCACTTAACTTTGTTCATTTGTGACAACGTTTCGTTTTTGTCAGTTTTCTACAGAACGGTTGAATAAACTTCAAAGCAAATAAAACGTTTAGAGAAGATCACGATCAAAATTCTCATAATAAGTATTGTGATGGATGGAGCGTTGTGAAAGCTGAGAATTATTCGCAAAATACGAACTAGAAATACTTGTATTCGCGTCACCATGCATGCATATGTATTGAACTCATTATTTTACATTACTTGGCTCTCGTTTTACATATGTATGTGTGGCCTACGTAAACTTTCTTCTGCCTTGGCTGGCCTTGCGCCAGAATCATCCTAAGCTGATAAGACAGCGTACTTTACAGTTAATTTTATTCGACTGCAGTATAATTTCAGGTCTCTTACGGCCAAAATTAATATCCAATCTATCCACGATTTACCCTACTAGAGATAGGAATTTGACATATTTTGTATGGAGCTTATGTCACATTCCTATCTCTAGTAGGGCAAATCGTGGATAGATTGGATATTAATTTTGGCGGTTAGAGAAGTAATAGAATTTATAATAACTTCTTAGGTTTTCGCGATCACTACACATTATAATAAAACAAAGTTTAACCGGATTAAATCGCGTATATTATACCACCAGTTTGGAACCCAGTCCTAAAAATAATCAAGTCCCAAACAGCATGCAACACTGTAAAAGATAATGATATTGTGAGTGATTACTGCGTGCATCGAAACGATTTTAATTAATAATATTGTACGGTAGATAAAAATATTTTTTTTAGAAATATTTGTAAAGACGCTTGTCATCTTAGTCTACCTGCGACCACGAAATGCTGCAAAGCTTTCGAAACGTCAGGGAAACCAATTTAAATAATATACGCGATTTAATCCGGTTAAACTTTGTTTTATTATAATAGAATTTATGTTTCAATCGTGGATTAAATTGCTTTTTGCTTCTTTTTTTTGTGGAAGATATCGTTTTTAGCGATAAGATCGCCCATGTACCCATAATTTATACGTTGTTCCTGCTTACTACTACTTTCATGGCGTACAATAAAGCATATTCTATCTATCTATCTAAATCCGCGTTGTTAAAACAGGCGTTTTTAATCGATTGTCATAACTTTTTTTCTAAAATCATGTACATGACACATTTTGCCATTGACAAAACACTAACCTATTATTAATTGATTGATGCATACCTTTAAAATAATGTAAGCCTAAACACAATTACCTATTCTATTATACTATAATTTTAAACTTTCTGTCTTAGCTTCCTTCCTTTCTTCTTTTGCCTAACTTTTCGTCCAATGTTGACCATAATTGTGTATCAAATTTGATTTTGTGACGAGTGTAGTTTGTATTACAAAATTACAAAAGCATTCCAATTACAAACTTTGTAATTACAAACTTTGTAATTGGAATGCTGTGTCGCAGTTTCGAATCCTGCTTGTGAGCGATTTTTTCTTTCCACAATTTTTTTCTTTAATATATAAACACTTTTCTGAACAGTAAATGAGACACACTAAAGGTTTTATTGTACTTACTGCTTTAGCCGTATACTTTTACATAAAAAGTTTGGTGAATGACTGGCGGAATAATAAACCGCACAGATCAAACCGCTGCACTGGGTCTAGCTATTTTAAATTTAGTCTTTGGGTGTTTCTTATGTATTATAAGTATGTATTTACAAAAAAAAGTAAATAAGTATTGTATCCATTGTCTAGTACCCATAGCACAAGCTCTGCTTAGTTTGGGACTAGATGGTGCTGCCATAAATATTTATTTATTTATTACTAGCTTAGGCCCGCGACTTCGCCCGCGTGAATGTTGTTTATCGCGCATCCCTCGGGAACTGTACATCTTCCCGGGGTAAAAAGTAACCTATATGTTAATCTGGGTTATGTTTTATCTGTATGCCAAATTATAAATTATAATAATTATAAATGATGTAACTAACCCGACTTTGTTTTATATATTAAGATTTGTACAGAGGCACCTCACATTTTTCTGATGATGTAACGACCAAATCGCGGACTGAAACACCAAAATAAATTTCTCCTAAAATTGTAGTACAGAATGGACGGACAAACAGATTTCCTATTAAATAGCACTCCCAAAATTGCACCTACTAACGAAACAAACAGCACCAAAACGCACCATCTCATCGCAATCTCTCACCGCTTGCATCGCCACGTGTAACAGCTCAGTCAGGTAACACGGGGTCGTCTGACTCCCCTGGTGACATTCCTCTCGCGACGAAATCGAGAGTCGACTCGTACGCAATCGTTACTTGACACTCGATACTCGTTAGCGAGTGGGATTACCGGAATCTATCGCGTTGGCGACTATTAGCTGAATGTGGGATTCGAGATAATGGGCAGCGTAGAGGTTTCCTGGTAAGGATTTTTATTGGTTGATTCATCATTCATCATCATCACTTCAGCCGAAAGACGTCCACTGCTGGACAAAGCGCCACGCTTGGCAGGCGGGTTGGCGATCGCAGTTGGTTGTTTAAATACTCAGAGAACGCTGCTGCCCATCCTCGGGTGAATCCCTTAGTCACCTTTTACGACACCCATGATAAGAGATAGGGTGGTGCAATTCTTTACGTCCGGCACCACACGGAACTAATTGTTGATTAGGTTCCTATAACTGGACTTAGTTTGGCGACAGCTAAAATTGTGAGTAAATTCTTAAAGAAAATTATCTCGCTTCTAGGCGATGAAGGTAATCAAGTGCAGGAAGACGTGCAAAATAAATGGCAGTGGATATAATATTATGTAAGCCTTATAGGCTTCGATTGAACCAAATCAGCTCTTCAACTGACTACTATTTATTTAGAAGTCACAATCAACCCAGCTTATGACAGTGCTCTTAGACATAAGCTAGTCCCAAGTTACGCCACAACACCCGGTCAAGAGCCACGATGACGCAACGACTTCGGAAGAGGATAGATTTGATAATTACTTTACTGAGCATTGATGAATGTGTCGGTCGGTTATCGACTGCCAGTTGACAACTGTCAGCTGCGGAGACAAGTGCTCTGAGAGAAACGAGCAGTCTGTTCGCAAACAACTTTACTGCTTATCTAAGTATGAAATATATATTCTTAAGTTGAATGCTTGCTAGCACTCATTTACAAACAACTAGAAGAGAAAAAGTCAACCGCCCGGTTCTAATGCTAAGTTTTGTGGCTAATAATATGGTTGCAAATTTAGCAAATAATTCCAGAGTTCCCTCCAGGACTACTGATTCAATGTCGGTATTAATAATAGGCATCCCCTTTCTTTTTCAGAAGACATAGACATAGACCATCTCTAGAGTTTGCTGAGCTCAGCCACCATGTGGTTTTAGTCTGTAGGAGTCCGACATACCCCTCCACCTTTCCCAGACGAAGTGTATCTTGTGTCCAAGAAGATTCGAGTGGCAATCAACCAACAAAAAAAATGGTAGAGAACTGCCTAAAAGCTCCAGAGTAAGTGGGCTGAGAAGTTCTCCACTTCTTAAGACTTCTGTCTAGATATTTATAAGAATTTAATAAACACCATTGCAGTAGATATTATTATTCACCATGTGAACGTTTTCAAATATCCAGCAACGTGTCCGAAATCTGAAGTGAATTATCTCAAATGTTGAAACCGGGAAGTTTTCCGGACAACGTGAGTTATGGATCAAGTTTTACGGCCGACAACACACTTCTGCCTTGTAGATTTGGGTATAAACGTGGGAGATGTTCCGTTAACTTTTAGGAGACCTATTTGC
This sequence comes from Asteroscopus sphinx, assembly GCA_949699075.1. Classification (NCBI taxonomy): domain Eukaryota; kingdom Metazoa; phylum Arthropoda; class Insecta; order Lepidoptera; family Noctuidae; genus Asteroscopus; species Asteroscopus sphinx. Next base: position 4,973,912 of record OX453006.1, read on the forward strand.
ATACGAATTTTTTTTCTTTGACGGAATAAATTGAGCTCCAGGCGCCAAAGTGAATTTGAATGGTTCATTAAACAAAATAACATTAATTTAATGAATAGCTTATAAATGATTAGACCACCTCATTGCTTACTGTGAGTTTCGTAAGACGAGCGATAGTATGAAAAATATATTAGCAGCATTCTCCCAACTGCTGCTGGACATAGGTCTCTCCCAAGTTGTCAATACTCGGTCCTTCACCTTCCGCATCAAGTCCATCCCAGGTGCCTTCATATCGCCAATCCACCTGGCTGGTTTTACGCTGCGTTTGCCGATACGCGGTTTCCACTTATAGACATGTCTGCTCCAACGGCCATCGGTCCTTTTACAGATATGGCCAGCCCAATGCCACCCCATACCATGCCGCTTAACCATATTATCAGGTATAAAGTTTGGGGTGCATTAAAAGAGCCTCCACGAGTGACGATATTTAATTGACCGTCGGGCGCACCCTGGGCAGTCAGCCCCGCTACCAACCTGCTGACTGGCTAATCTTTTCCCCACAGCTAGTATGTAGCTGATGTCGACACGATAGAAGAAGAAGAAGGTATAATATAATGGACTCTGCAGTCACACATCCCCATCTGCCAAACATCGTAAATATGGCTAATCTAGGACAACTCCTTTTGGTCATTCGACTGAGGCCTACGTTCAGCAGTTGACATATACGGAATAATATGATGCAGCCTAGTCATTATTTATTATAAACTGCACATAACTGCTATATTTAACCACCATTATTCCTAATATCAAGTCTAAACGACTCCATATTCAGTTAAGACGCTGACAACAGCCAAACACCCCAAATAGGCTTCTTTTAAAAACATTTTTAGCTGTATCTATTCAGTTTGTGGCAGTGAAAAAAATATATGTTAATTTTGATCGTATTTTCTAAAACTCTATTGTCCCCAAAACACGTTTTCTTGAAGTTTTCTCGATAGAAAAGAATTGTAAACTAACCTCTTAAAACATGCTTCAAAGCAAACAATCTCTATTATTTACCAAATATTATAAATGAAATTAAGAAAACATTTAAGAAAGACAATAATCTAAAACACTGTTGTTTCTGTTTTTCAAATAAGCTTTTAGTTTTTTATTAAAAAAATATATTGTTAATTTTCATTCAAGTTGAGCGACGCACCAGACTTCCCTCCGCTCGTTGCCTCTCTTTCTCTTCTGTACAAAACGACAGTGACCGCAGAGGTCTGATTTTTTAGGTGTTGTCAGCGTCTTAATACGACCTGATATGCATGTGCACTTAAATCTTACGTATATGATATATCTGCACAACAGGTTAGTCAAGTTTCGCATTTTTAGCAACGAAGCTGTTTGGCCCATTTGACATAATCTGATGGATGACTGTAACGAATTCATTCCTCCTGTTGCACGTCTAAGCGTGATGAATGGATGTTTTTCTGAAGAGTCATTGTGAAGGAAGCTTGAAAGAATATTTTTCTTAAGAAATGTGTATTTGTATTCTTATTTCAGTCCATTTTACTGCAAAAACAGCAACACATTTTGCTGAAATACTTCACAGACTTGTTTTTAAGGTATTTGTGCCGCTTGCTCTTCTTTTTATCGAAAATGCTCTCGTTTTCTTTTTAAATCATGGTTTAAAGGCGACCTTAAAGATCAATGAAAAGTGGACTATCAGAAATGAAAGTCACCGAATCGATGTCAACATTATGAAGGAACATGGTAACTCAGTAAAAGCAACCTAGCCAAAAAAGGAAGGGACGTGGATTGTATAATTTGCTACACATTTTCAACATCTCTTATACAATTAACACAATGGTCGTTAATTCTTATACGTAATTACGTAAATGTTAACAACAAACGCTGCATGAATGAGGTGTTTAAATTTTGTAACCACAACGTAACGAGGTTTAACTTTTCACACACGACCTGTTATTATTAAACTTAGTTTCCGAGTCTTAGTAAATGTTGGGTGTCATATAACTGATGAATGACCTGCTTTTGAAACGATTTTACATGTGGATGAAATAGATACGTCTGTGAAGATCAATTAACCGACGATTTTGTTTTTAGATACGGTGTTATCTGTCTCAATCAGTGTGAGAATTTTTGCGGAAGTAGTTTTGAATTACGTTTGTGTTAAATTCCATGCTTGTATCTGAGTAGGAGAAAATACTGACAGCTGTTTGTCATCACTTCGGAAGTATACAGTATTAAAGCGATATCAATATCAAGTTGATATCAATTTTCAGATAAACCTTGATGGTAAACTATGATAAAATTAAAGAATTCAGATTGACAAAAATTCTGGCTGTTTTGATAGAATTTGAATCGCCATACAAACTCACACTGACTGGTTACTTTTTGGTTTTCCTCCAAAGGGATTTACTTTGAAAGTCACGACGATGAATTACCTAGTTTCTGCCACTGCCACTAGCCATGTTCTATTAACGTAATTCCACAAATTACGTTACTACATGTATGGCTTCTGATAATGAAGCAGCAATAGTTTCTGGCCTTTTGCTAACCTCATCACAAATAAGCGTGAATTCAAAACATGACACCACATTTGTGCATTTACTTCCGCCAACATTAACAATGATGACTAACAAACGCACTACACAATTTTGGTCACTATATCTTGGTAGGCCTTGGTGACGCTACTTGCTAAGAAAAAGCGCAGCAAATTCAAATTCGGTACATTTATTTTAGTTGTTTACTGGTTACCATAGCTACATAATAGTTCACTAATTTCCTGACATTTCCTAGCCGTGTATGTAACACGTTAACGTTCAGTGATTACTATAAGACCTCTATGGTTATAAAAGCTTATGTAATACATACAGAGGTTATTTTATTCAACTTTCGTGTCATATTTAATGTTTGATTTTGACCTCGTGTCTGCGTGATTATACTATACACGTGATTATACTATACATAGTGGCGATTAATTTTTGGGGCTTGTACTTTGGTTATTTACAAAGTTGTTATGGGCAAAGGTAACCACTTAACATCAGGTGGGACTTTAGCTCGTTTCGCCATCCTATACTGCTTTTGTAAGTTGTGACTGATGTCTGTAAATGACCCAAGTCCAAAAAGGGAAGTGGTCATTGTTTATGTTTGTTTCTTCGATCATACTATCAACCGAATCATCATCATTGATGAATCAAATTGGTCCTTCGGATCGCGGTGTGATCTTAAAACATACTTGCCACTTGTTTTGTTTAATTGCCTGTACTTCTGACTATACCTCTTCCTATTGTACCTCAGACTTCGGATTCGTGTGTGGATCAGAATTTGATTATCACTTGCTTTAACGGTGAAGGAAAACCTTGTGAGGAAAATTGCACACCTGAGAGTTTTCCATACAGTTCTCGATGGTGTGTGTAGTCCCACAGTAGGCTAGCGTGGTGGACTAATGCCTGAATTCTTCTTATTCTAAGAAGAAGCCTGTGCCCAGCAGTGGGACAGTAATGGGCTGATTATGCTATATACCATTATACTGCTGGGCAAAGGCCTCCCTCCACCACATGATGAATTAAGAAATTATTATTTTTATTAATAAGCGTACAACCACCTTCAAATCTACCTAAAGTCAAGGCTGAAGAAGACATTCTAAAATTAATATTAATCCACAAATCAAAACACACAATTCTCCAAAAGCATTCAGTTGTTGCGTTAGATGAAAGATTCAATAGTTTCTTAGAATAAACACAAGGTAAAAACTGACAAACAAGAGCTATAAATCATTTTCCTCGAAGGCACAAATAAGTCTTGTCCGACTACTGTAGTACCGATGTGTACTTTCTTGAGCATTTCTAGCTGTTTGATTTTCTGTTTTTTAGGGTTCCGTACCCAAACGGTGCTAACGGGACCCTATCACTCTCGCTACGCTGTCCGTCCGTCCGTCCGTCTGTCTGTCACAGGGCTGTATCTTAGTAACGGTAATAGATAACCAGTTTAAATTTTCACAGAATAGGTGTTGCTGTAAGGTGTATTACGACAAATACTAAAAATAAAAAAGTCTAAAACCAAAGGGGGTCCCCATACAAGAAACCTCTAAAAACATGAATTTTTTTCAACGTTTTTGTTCCTGCTATATCTTCTAAACGGTAATACATACCAGCGTCAAACTTGGTCTGATTATAGTGCATACTATGTACTTAAGCAACAAATACTAAAAACAGGCAAGCGTAGACATATGTGGTGGTACCTACGTAAGAAAGAGATGTAAAAATTCACATTTCGCGTTGATTGATGTCTTTTAAAAAATTGAATATTGATAAACTCTCGTAAATTAAATTAGTTTCTATGGGGTATCAGACCGATGGGTGGTACGGAACCCTTACTGCGTGAGTCCGACTCACACTTGGCCGGAAATAGGCGAATTTTTAAGGGCCCTGCCGAATATTGTTTTATTGTATATATATAGACTATTCAGTATGTTAACATTGTTTAATATCTGTTCACCGAAAATGGTAAAATGTGTAGAACTAAAATTTTATTATAACACCTTTACTTGTACCACATTTCATGCAAATTTTATTTTTATTTTTATTTGAATAAAAAAAATTTATTCCTAGTATAAATTAATTTGGTTACGAATAACACATTAAATTATCGGTTTATTATATCGTCTATCTACATCGTTAATAGTATTTAATATCTTCAGATAGTTTTGATAACTTTGTCCTATCAGTATATTCTTGAAGGCATTGACATTCCTCGCTGAAATATTTGCATGTACGTGGGACACTCAGAAAGTTTTGCGAAACTAAAAAAAATTGTTCTATACGTACATATATTTTTATCAAATCTTTTCAAAGTACTTTCCACCAGCCTCTATACAAAGATTCATGCGCCTAAACCAGTTTTCAAAACACTTTTTCCAGTCCGCCGCAGACACCTCGTTTACAGCCTGCTCGAACGCAGCCAGCGCATCTTCCGGCGACGAAAATTGTATCCCTTTGAGCTGATTTTTTATTTTTGGGAATAAAAAGAAGTCACACGGTGCTAGATCAGGGCTGTAAGGAGGGTGACCCAGGAGTTTGACTGGCGTGCTGTCCAGGAAGTCCCTCGTTTTGAGTGCGGTGTGCGCAGGTGCATTGTCGTGGTGGAGCAGTAGCCCGCGGAGCCCTGTGTTTGGTCGCTTGTTGCTTATAACAGAGAAAACTTCTGGCAAACATTTGGTAGTATACCATTCGGCATTAATGCTTCTTTGATCCCGTAAGGGAATTGATACCAAGTGGCCAGTCAAATTAAAAAAGCTAGCGATCAAAATCTTACCCCCGCTTCTAGATCGCTTCACTTTGGTAGGCGTTGGCTCATTTTGAAACACCCAAACAGTCGACTGGCGCTTGGTTTCTGGGTCGTATTGATAAATCCAGGACTCATCACCTGTAACGATGTCGTAAACACGCCGAGACGAGCCTGCTTCAAATTTGTTAAGCATATCACGGCACCATTCCACCCGGGCCTGCTTCTGAGCATCGGTGAGGTTGTGCGGCACCCAGCGTGATACTATCCTCCTCACGCGAAGATGGCTGTGTAGAATCTCGTGAACGCTTCCCGATCCAATCTTCAATATGTGTTGAATCTCCGGATATGTAATTCGCCTATTGTCTTGGATTAAATTTTTCACTGCTAGCACGTTTTCTTCGGTAACAGCCGTCAAAGGGCGACCGCTTCTTTCGTCATCCCCCAAAGTTGGTCGACCGCGCTTGAATTCGTTATACCAACGATACACGGTTGCCTTGGAAGGGCCTTCATCCATGAATGCCATTTGAAGTCTATCGTACGATTCATCCGGTTTCAGGCGACACTTGAAATCGTATAAAATCATAGCTCTAAAATGTTCCCGGCGCAGATCCATATTTCAGTGAGACACAATACTTTGAATTAACTCGCAAAAAATGTGGAGGGAAATTTTGAAATTCGAACTTACTTATTTTTACTTATAAATAATCATATTTTCGAAAAACATTATAACTGGCCAGTCTCCCATATATAAAAACTTTTTTTCGCAATACTTTCTGAGGGGCCTGGTATTGATTCGAACTTCGTTTATTACCCATTTGATTCTAAGGTCATTCCAAAATTTTCAAGGTCACAATTATGACCTATGTAGGTACCGTATGGAATTCGGAATTGAATAGGTCTTCCTCACAAGGTACAACGGAAACAAAACGTAAACGTAATTCCTAATCTAATTTCGTCAGTTTATCGGCTTTGGTGCTATAATCTGATAAGTCACGTGAATTTAATGCTAAAACAAGATTTGTGCACACGTGATGCCCTAATGAGACTGTATGGCTCCAATGTTTTGACTTTATAAAGTAGGATTTAATTTGTTATGTCTGTTTTTAGTGTGTTTCAGTTAGACTGTAGTACAGTTACAATCAGGTTGTGGGGAGTTTTGTTGCGTACAAATGTCGAAGAATTTATTGTTCGTTATGGGAGACGATGGCGTAGGGCCTAGTGTTTCAGTTAGACTGTAGTATAGTTACAATCAGGCCGTGGGGAGTTTTGTAGCTTACAAATGCCGAAGAATTTATTTTTCACTATGGAAAACGATGGCGTAGGGCCTAGTGTGTTTCAGTTGGACTGTAGTATAGTTACAATCAGGTCGTGGGGAGTTTTGTTGGTAACAAATGCCGAAGAATTTATTGTTCGTTATGGGAGACGATTTCGTAGGGCCCAGTGTCTTTCAGTTAGACTGTAGTATAGTTATAATCAGGTTGTGTGGAGTTTTGTTGCTTACAAATGCCGAATAATTTATTGTTTGCTATGGGACACGATGGCGTCGGGCCTATGCCGTAGGCCTATCAGCAGCTCTGAAAACTTGACTTGTGTAATAAATTAAATAATTGTAAGATGATAACGATGACAACATAGGGTTTTAGTTTTAATAATCAGTGTAAATTTAAAAAAAAACAGTAATTGGCGCCAAATAGCCAGGCCTAAAACATTTTAACACTCCCTTTTTTACCTGACTGCCCCAGAAGAAGGGTAATTTTTTTTTCGTAGTCATTCTGGGTATCTATAATCAGAAGACGCCTCATCATCACAATTAATTTAAAAGCTAGACTTAGTCGTAAAGTATTTTCCATCTTTCTCTGTATTGCGCCTCCCTTTTGACTTCTTGGTAAGAGACGACATCTATTATTGTTTCATGAAAGTTCTCTATCTTCCTCTCTTCCTCTTTCTGTCTACCTTCCCTTACCTTCGCCTACGTGTAAAAAGATCTAAAATCTAGATACCTTAGAAAAACCAACAGTGCAAGTAAAAGAAAATTGCACACGAATATCTCGTAAACAAACTCTTTAAATTCAGATCACGTCGGAAATACCTAATATTTAATTAACTTTCGTAATGAATTAAAAGCTATAACAATTAACGTAAGAATTCTCTAAATGTGGGTAGTGTTAGGTAAGAGCCCTTCACCGAGAGATTGATAGTGGCAAGCAGTTGTAATTTTTTAATTGGAAAAGACGTAAGTACACATATTTTTGATTACTTTAGTTAAATGAAAGAAAAACACACTATTACCAGGCCTCTCAGAAAGTATTGCGAAAAAAAGTTTTTATATATGGGAGACTGGCCAGTTATAATGTTTTTCGAAAATATGATTATTTATAAGTAAAAATAAGTAAGTTCCAATTTCAAAATTTCCCTCCACATTTTTTGCGAGTTAATTCAAAGTATTGTGTCTCACTGAAATATGGATCTGCGCCGGGAACATTTTAGAGCTATGATTTTATACGATTTCAAGTGTCGCCTGAAACCGGATGAATCGTACGATAGACTTCAAATGGCATTCATGGATGAAGGCCCTTCCAAGGCAACCGTGTATCGTTGGTATAACGAATTCAAGCGCGGTCGACCAACTTTGGGGGATGACGAAAGAAGCGGTCGCCCTTTGACGGCTGTTACCGAAGAAAACGTGCTAGCAGTGAAAAATTTAATCCAAGACAATAGGCGAATTACATATCAGGAGATTCAACACATATTGAAGATTGGATCGGGAAGCGTTCACGAGATTCTACACAGCCATCTTCGCGTGAGGAGGATAGTATCACGCTGGGTGCCGCACAACCTCACCGATGCTCAGAAGCAGGCCCGGGTGGAATGGTGCCGTGATATGCTTAACAAATTTGAAGCAGGCTCGTCTCGGCGTGTTTACGACATCGTTACAGGTGATGAGTCCTGGATTTATCAATACGACCCAGAAACCAAGCGCCAGTCGACTGTTTGGGGTTTTCAAAATGAGCCAACGCCTACCAAAGTGAAGCGATCTAGAAGCGGGGGTAAGATTTTGATCGCTAGCTTTTTTAATTTGACTGGCCACTTGGTATCAATTCCCTTACGGGATCAAAGAAGCATTAATGCCGAATGGTATACTACCAAATGTTTGCCAGAAGTTTTCTCTGTTATAAGCAACAAGCGACCAAACACAGGGCTCCGCGGGCTACTGCTCCACCACGACAATGCACCTGCGCACACCGCACTCAAAACGAGGGACTTCCTGGACAGCACGCCAGTCAAACTCCTGGGTCACCCTCCTTACAGCCCTGATCTAGCACCGTGTGACTTCTTTTTATTCCCAAAAATAAAAAATCAGCTCAAAGGGATACAATTTTCGTCGCCGGAAGATGCGCTGGCTGCGTTCGAGCAGGCTGTAAACGAGGTGTCTGCGGCGGACTGGAAAAAGTGTTTTGAAAACTGGTTTAGGCGCATGAATCTTTGTATAGAGGCTGGTGGAAAGTACTTTGAAAAGATTTGATAAAAATATATGTACGTATAGAACAATTTTTTTTAGTTTCGCAAAACTTTCCGAGTGTCCCACGTACATGTAGTTTAGTTCTAGATATAAATTGGTGTCGATTCTCTTGTTCACGAACTAAACTTATTTTAAACTATCACTCTCATTTACTAATAGTAGATACAAGAAAGGGATGGCAACAATTTTAGAACTGTCAAATTAGTTTACGTGTTACATTTCTTTGTATTTTAGTGAGCACGTTCCGAGATCATGACTAAACTTATATGGAAAATCTAAATTCCGACTAATTTGACATTTAATTTGTTCTAAAATTGTTGCCATCCGTTTCTTGTATCTACTATTCGTAAAAGAGAGCGATAGTATAAAATAAGTTTAGTTCGTGAATAAGAGAATCGACACCAATGGCTGACCATATTGTTGCATACATCGCGTAATTCCCCAACTCCATACACACAAACAACGACACACAAAAAAATACATACGCACACCCTACACCTCTGACAGCCGTCATACAGTTTATACTAGTACGGTTGTCATCGTTAATCTTATTGTCTAGTACCAGGCCCCTCAGAAAGTATTGCGAAAAAAAGTTTTTATATATGGGAGACTGGCCAGTTATAATGTTTTTCGAAAATATGATTATTTATAAGTAAAAATAAGTAAGTTCCAATTTCAAAATTTCCCTCCACATTTTTTGCGAGTTAATTCAAAGTATTGTGTCTCACTGAAATATGGATCTGCGCCGGGAACATTTTAGAGCTATGATTTTATACGATTTCAAGTGTCGCCTGAAACCGGATGAATCGTACGATAGACTTCAAATGGCATTCATGGATGAAGGCCCTTCCAAGGCAACCGTGTATCGTTGGTATAACGAATTCAAGCGCGGTCGACCAACTTTGGGGGATGACGAAAGAAGCGGTCGCCCTTTGACGGCTGTTACCGAAGAAAACGTGCTAGCAGTGAAAAATTTAATCCAAGACAATAGGCGAATTACATATCAGGAGATTCAACACATATTGAAGATTGGATCGGGAAGCGTTCACGAGATTCTACACAGCCATCTTCGCGTGAGGAGGATAGTATCACGCTGGGTGCCGCACAACCTCACCGATGCTCAGAAGCAGGCCCGGGTGGAATGGTGCCGTGATATGCTTAACAAATTTGAAGCAGGCTCGTCTCGGCGTGTTTACGACATCGTTACAGGTGATGAGTCCTGGATTTATCAATACGACCCAGAAACCAAGCGCCAGTCGACTGTTTGGGTGTTTCAAAATGAGCCAACGCCTACCAAAGTGAAGCGATCTAGAAGCGGGGGTAAGATTTTGATCGCTAGCTTTTTTAATTTGACTGGCCACTTGGTATCAATTCCCTTACGGGATCAAAGAAGCATTAATGCCGAATGGTATACTACCAAATGTTTGCCAGAAGTTTTCTCTGTTATAAGCAACAAGCGACCAAACACAGGGCTCCGCGGGCTACTGCTCCACCACGACAATGCACCTGCGCACACCGCACTCAAAACGAGGGACTTCCTGGACAGCACGCCAGTCAAACTCCTGGGTCACCCTCCTTACAGCCCTGATCTAGCACCGTGTGACTTCTTTTTATTCCCAAAAATAAAAAATCAGCTCAAAGGGATACAATTTTCGTCGCCGGAAGATGCGCTGGCTGCGTTCGAGCAGGCTGTAAACGAGGTGTCTGCGGCGGACTGGAAAAAGTGTTTTGAAAACTGGTTTAGGCGCATGAATCTTTGTATAGAGGCTGGTGGAAAGTACTTTGAAAAGATTTGATAAAAATATATGTACGTATAGAACAATTTTTTTTTCGTTTCGCAAAACTTTCTGAGTGTCCCACGTATATACAATTACAGTGTACAATGTTTGTTTAGATTATATGGTATATACTGATACTTTATTTTTTGGTCAAATAAATAAACTTAAATAAACCTTGAACCCCACACCACCAACACCCCTCCCCCACACACAACCCCCAAACCCACACAACCCCCAAACACACACAACCCCCAAACACACACAACCCCCACACACACACATAATATACACCTATTTGTAAAAAAAAATTTGCAAACATTAAAATACTGTTTTGTCAACTTATTTGTCAACACGTTAACTACCATTGTGTACTATATATGCTGTCATATTCCACGACTGAACACTGTCTCCCAAAATACAAGCTCCGGCTTAGTTTGGATCCAGTATCAGTATCTCTCGTAATACATTTATATGGTACCTTAACATACATACATACATATTATCACGCCTGTTTCCCATTGGGGTAGGCAGAGACTATGGATTTCCACCTGCTACGATCCTGACACACCTCTTTCGCTTCATCTACGTCCATTAACCTTGTCATGCATGCTCGTCGGTTTAGAGAACTCTTAACCTGGCATTTTTAGGGTTCCGTAGTCCTACAAGGAACCCTTATAGTTTCGTCATGTCCGTCTGTCCGTCTATCCGTCTATCCGTCTGTCCGTCTGTCCTAATCCTTTACAGCTTGATAACTTCTACAGTTATAAACATAAATAAATGAAATTTTGTTAAAAAATGGTTTAGATATAGATCTCAATTTTAAAATAATAAAAAAGTCTTGGTAACGTTTTTTAGGGGTGGCGCCCATACATGTGAAATGGGGATGAATTTTTTTTTTTCGCTGCACCCTCTCTTATGGGGTATCATTGAATAGGTCTACTAAAATGAAGGTAATGTTTCATACATCACTTTTTTATCAGGTGTACCATCTGTGAAATATAGCCCACCAAAGTGGCTTACAATGTGTCCCCCCCCTGCCATTTCCAAACTATGCAACGTAGAAACTTGTAATCTTCCACGTTGATAGACTTTTATAAAAACTCTCTTTTAAAATTATTTCGAGTATAATGTGATTATAATTTTTTGAGTTATAGTGAGAAAACTGAAAAATACTTGAGACGTCCTAGTTCATAGGTCATTGACCTTAGATAAAAATGATCTTAGAAAATAATGCTCCTTTAGTTACTTTCTATTTAAAAAAATCACAAATAGTAACTTTGTGTTATATTGATAACACAAAGTAACGGCGCCACATAGCGCTAAATTTACGAAGTGTGTCATATGAATATATGACACACTTCTAAAATTAAGCGCTAGGTGGCGCTAGCAATGATTAATATTCGATTTGATTCGTTTGTAATTAGACCTACATAAGGAACCCTATAATACTGAGCATGGCCCGACATGCTCTTGGCCGGTTTTTTTTAAGAACATCCGCTATTTAAGTAATGTCATACAGCGAATATAATGATTAGTGACAATAAACACCTTTTTATTTATTAATGTATTTTCCAGGTCATAAAATAACATAAAAAAAGTCTTTTAGAACAGCCAAGGCGCTTGATGACTTGACTGCCTCGTTGGCCTAGTGGTTGCAAGCGCGACCGCTGAGCGTGAGGTCCTGGGTTCGATTCCCGGGTCGGCAAAGTGTTATTGGGTTTTTTCATTAGGAAATTCTCAGTAGCAGTCCGGAGTCTGGGTTTGTGCCCGGCCAATGGCAATAGGCTCGCCCCCTATTACATGGGACTATAACATAACTGGCGAAATGTGGGTGTACTATTACACCTCTGCCTACCCCTTCGGGGAAATACAGGCGTGATGTTATGTTATGTTATGTTAAGGCGATTGATTACCCGCACGCAGAGGAATGCATTAAAAATTAACATTTAAATTGAATGAGTCATCATATCGGCGTTAAATACTAATGTAAATGTCATTACAAACTAACGATTAACACTTTATCTTCGAAAAAACTAATTAAAATTAGTCACCATATATTGTACAACGGTTTACTTAACTATGATTACATTACTTTTAATTGGCCGACATACAATGTTTCTTCGTTTGTCACGAATTGGTCTCGATTTTTCATCGTCACGTGAAATACGATAATTATGGGAAGTTTTTCTTTGTTTTTTAATAAGAGTAGTGAGGTGTATTGCGATCAGTGAATGGATTGCTGACCTAATATTTTTTAGATTTGTAACATTTTCTTTCTACTCCTTTGAGCCTCTAGGGTAGCTGTTTTCGCCACAGCCACCTTAGGTGTTGCCCTAATACAACGCGACTACGCAAGTTCACGTGAATTTTCCTGTCGCATTTTATTCGTGATATCCACATCGTATTAATATTATCGCGCCATTGTCAATTAGGACACCTATCCGACACCTGCACGTTTATTCGTACGAACAAAATTCTCGTGACTTTGCGATTGTCGCGCAGTACGTTATATTAGGACAACGCCTTACACTAATAATCTAAAAACATCCAGTCCACAGAAAAAGATAGATAGAATGGAAAAGCAGACGGGGCGCGCGTGCCAACACTCTGCTCCAGAGTGCAGGGCATTTCAAACCCTTTCTCAGTACGCCTTATGACTTTTTTCTAAATACTGTAACAAAAACACGTAAAAATGCCTTATTGCGCTGTTTCTAACTGCAGAAACAAAAGCTGTAAAGTACGGTCGATCGCACGTCGGTGGTAACACTCGGTTTTCGAATTGAAGTGTTACCACTATCATGCAGTTGACTGTACATTTGACTAAAGATTTTTTTTTAAATTTGGTCTCAAAATAGAAGGTGTTGTTTGTTCGAAAGTTGCCACGCATGAATCGCAAGTAAAATTGTGATTACAACCATTCTACTCTATTTCTGTGATCCAGTCTAAAGTTCTCCATCGCTGTCATCTAAGGGGTGACTCAAACAGTGACGAGGGCCATGAATAAAATTATAGTAAAACGTAACAACAACATGTGGCATGTGGTTAGGGTTACAATATGTCAGGATTTGGTCTGACGTGTCAGAATTTCCAGGCATTTGTCAGACAGGACTCCGGCCGGACATTGTAAATGTCAGGACTTTTTGGTTATTAAAATTTATTGAATTATTTAGGTATCTTATTCATAGAAATATTTGTCTCGTTGACTCAAAACGGTTACCCTTTTAAAACATCCTCGTTCCCCTTGCATCTCTTCGAGAGACAAAATAAGTGTCACGACATTTAATAGAAATCGGGCTTTTTATCAAAAAAAAAAAAATTTACATCTGGTAGCCCTACATGTGTCTACATAAGCAAAACAACGCCGCTAGGGCTGGAACGACCAGGACACCGCACAGCACACGCTTGAGGAGTGCCCTGCGTGGAGCTCAGAACGGCGGGACCTGGTTGGGCAGATCGGGCAAGATCTTTCTCTGCCAGTAGTAGTGTCGGCTATGCTGGCAGAGCCGACGGCTTGGATGGCCGTGGCTTCCTTCTGTGAGACTGTCATGATCCAGAAGGAGGCCGCAGAGCGGGATCGGGAGAGGGCCAATCCCGCTCGGAGACGGTGGCGCCGGGGAGGCAACCGTCCTGGCGCACAGCCCAGATAGGGCTACACGCCGCATCCCCTGTCGTCATGTACTGGCAGGGGACCCTTGGGGATCGTGGACGCTAAGAGTGGGGGACTCAAGGCGCCCATTACACGACCCTGTGGAGGACAGTAGTACGTGGTGGTCGCGTACTGCTGTGGTGTGGAAAGTACCGCTTTCCCGGGACGTGCCAAATGGCATAGCACCAGAGGGGCACCGGCGCGGTCCACAGGAGTTCCCGGAGCTCCTCTATTGTGTGCTGAGGTCGGCCACCGTGTGGTTTTAGTCGGTAGGAGTCCGACATACCCCTTCGCCTTCCCCAGACAAAGGGTATCCATGAGGATTTCCACTCGAAAACAAAAAAAAAAGGGCTGGGCAAGTTAAATATTCACAGATAACATCGAATTAGTGAATCACCACAACTTAATCGCTCACGTATGAATCACGCATTACAATTCAAGCCACGCGAAAAGGACCACAATAAAACGTCATCTGTCGTAACGCAAGGTCGTAACGCAAGAATTTAAAATGACCGAGGAAAGCAACTCGGAAGTATCGTGCTCGAAACACGTAGAAAGTGCAAGTCGGTATAAAATTTACTGACCGCGCCATAACACTGTATGTTAATTGATATCACCAATTACTCGGGCGCTTTCTACTATAGAATCCCCATACAGTGTGTAATAACTTGGCGACACGCTATGCAACCGTTCTGTTACGAGAGTGTTTAGATTGGCGTGGCGAACGTTCAAGAAAATTGCCGTAGAAATGGTTTAAAGATAATGTGCCTTATGGTATTGACGAGATCTGCGCGCTGTTCCGTCTGGGATAGATAGCTATTAAAGAAAAAAACCGGCCAAGAGCATGTCGGGCCATGCTCAGTATTATAGGGTTCCTTAAGTAGGTGTACAAACGAATCAAATCGAATATTAATCATGGCTATTTTAGTTTTTGCAATAATCGGCAGCATTCGCGACTCAGAGCGTGTTGTTAGTAGCGCCATCTAGCGATAAATTCAAGAAGCCAAATTTAAGAAGTCTGATTGATGTCAAAGTAACTTTTTGTGATTTTTTCAAATAGAAAGTAGCTAAAGGAGCATTATTTGCCATGATAATTTTTCTCTAAGGTCAATGACCTTTGAACTAGGACGTTTTAAGTATTTTTCGGTTTTCTGTCTATAACTCAAAAAATTATAATCACATTATACTCGAAATAATTTTAAAAGAGAGTTTTCATAAAGGTCTATCAATGTGGAAGATTATAAGTTTCTACGTTGCATAGTTTAGAAATGGCAGGGGGGGGGACACATTGCAAGCCACTTTGGCGGGCTATATTTCGCAGATGGTACACCTGATAAAAAAGTGGTGTATGAAACATTACCTTCATTTTAGTAGACCTATTCAATGATACCCCACCCGATGGGGTGCAGCGAAAAAAAATATTTTTTCCCTATTTCACATGTATGGGCGCCACCCCTAAAGAACGTAAAAACTATTTTTTTATTCTTTTAAAATTGAGATCTATATGCAGACTATTTTTTAACAAAATTTCATTTACTTATGTTTATAACTGTAGAAGTTATTAAGCTGTAAAGGATTAGGACAGACGGACAGACGGACGGACATGACGAAACTATAAGGGTTCCTTGTAGGACTTCGGAACCCTAAAAAATGCGGTAATACCGTAAAAAGAAACGAGTGTGCTTTATTAGAGCACACGACTGAAGTAAAACTTCACTAACTTATATCTCCCTCAATACTATTTCAATGAGAACAAAGAAATGATATGAAAGAATGGCAGCGCGGCACGCGTAAATCTGCCTGCGCTGTGTCGCATGGCCGGCATCGCGCGCGCCTCGTTCCCCGCGTCCCGCACTACCCCCTCCGTTCGCCTCACTTTTCGTAACGCATTCACCAGTTTACTCCCCAAGTCAATCATGCGTAAGTTTTACTTCAAAAAGGTATACGGCGATTTAATTAAGTACGAGAAACCAAATCTGTTGAAGAAGAAAAGAGTCCAAGCCAGTGATACATTTCTTAAACATTTTAACTGTCCGGTAGAGATCTCGTTTAGATTGTAATCGAATCATTCGCAATAACATATTAGTCATCCTTGAGGTCAGAGGTTATCGCCTTTGTCTTATCTTTTATACCAAGATATAACAAAACATTCAACTAGCAACCGACAGACAAGCGGTATCTCAAAATGAAATTGGTCAATTATTCTGCAGCGCAGTTCAACAAGGCGTCAATTATCTAAGATGGGTTTTAAACGATTGTTCCGATTCCGTAACAAATAGTCTTTGAATTGTGATTAAGTTACAATGAGTTGGACGATTAACGATTAATTCTGATACAATCTTAAAACGTATTAGCTTAATGATGGCCAATGACGATTGGTTTCATTCGGTAACAGATACTTAGTATGTTTGTACACTTGAGTCCACAAAATACATTTACATTAAAGGGGGGAGGGTCTGGGGGGAATTGGACGCTGAAGGTGGAGGACTGAATGTTGTGGCACAAATTAAAACGAAATAATAAACATTTATTTGATATAACACAGACACTTTGTTAGAGTCCACAAAATACATTTACATTAAAGGGGGGAGGGTCTGGGGGGAATTGGACGCTGAAGGTGGAGGACTGAATGTTGTGGCGCAAATTAAAAACGAAATAATAAACATTTATTTGACACAACACAGACACTTTGTTAAAAAAAAAAAAGATCATACATATTGTTACGACGGAGGGTTAAGCAGAGTGGACTGAAATACTTCAACCTCGATTTTCCTGGACTTAGAGAAGTTTTCAGCCGGCTGAAATGCATTTTCAGTCCGTATCAGAGGAGGCTCTATCACATACCAAAGAATCGAAATTTTGAGTAAGTTGCCGTTGTTTTCAGGCGCCTGAAACATGTTTTCAGGCCGTTTCAGGAGCCAACAAATCCGATGCCGACATTTCCTGAAAACCCATTTTCAGGCGTTTTCAGGACCCCTTATGGCCATTTAAAACCCACATGTAAAATTGTTGATGAGTGAGCGAGATAGAGCTAAATATCAGACAAGGATAGACGAAGAACCTTCTGGAAGAGAGTGAGCAGGATAGAGCTAATATAAGACAAGGATAGACGAGATTCGACAAGCTTCGAGAACATTCCATTCTAGAAGTGAGTGAGTGAGATAGAGGATAGATGAGGTTCGACGAGGTTCGAGAACTTTCTATTTCGAGAATGTGCAAGTGAGAAAGAGTTATCTTATGACAAGGATAGATGACGTTCGAGGACTTTCCAATACCACGACTCGCGGCCTATATAAACGGCGCAGCTGAGCGCCAGTGGAGTTCAGTTGGAGTTCAGTTTGGATCAAGCGATACAAGCGATAACATCGAAGCGATATTCGGAGCGATTTAACTAGTAACTTTGTGTGTTAATAAGCGATTCAGTGTAATTGTTCAGTAATAAAGTGTTCTCTACGCATTTAATCGGCTTTCTATCTATATACGAACCCCCAGCTCGTAACATTTGGTGTCAGAAGTGGGATAGAAAATGCCGATTACGCCAAGAGAGGAGGAACCGACTGGTAATGAAACGCCGAGTCGGATGCAGACGAGACAGTTAACGGCGAGACAGACAGCTCAGGACGCATCAAGAACTATGAGTCAGGAGGAGGTCGTCCAACAGGGACCTCAGCCTCAAGGTGGGAATAACGATATTACCAGCTTATTCAATTTGATGCAGCAAATGGCAAGAATGCAGGAAGAGCAATTACGCGAAACACGCGAACTAGTTACAAGGCAGAAAGAGCAAGTACGCGAAACACGCGAACTAGTTACAAGGCAGAAAGAGCAAGTACGCGAAACACGCGAACTAGCCACAAGGCAGGAAGAGCAAGTACGCAGACAGGAAGAGCAAGCCGCAAGGCAAGAAGAGCGGTTCTGTAGAATGGAGAAGATATTTGAGCGAGGAGTAATATTGGAGGAACTCTATCTTTCTTTAAAAAATAAACAAGATGAGGTAGAGATTAAGGTTGATCAAGCTGTCGTTAGTGAAGCAGACATATCCGAACAAGATGATGCCAATAAGAGCCAGGAATCAGACGATGACGAATATGAAGCAAATGATGGTGAAGATGAAGTTAACATGTATCAAGAAACTGAAGATGACTCAGAAGATACAGATGGCACGTTCAACCCGAGCGGGTCGGAGGAGGACGATAGCGACTTCGACCCGGAGGTGGGCGAGGGAGTGGTGGGCGCCACACAGCGCCGCAAGTCGTTGAGCCGCTGCCGCTCCGCTGGCGAGCCCGCCACGCACGGCCGCAAGGTCAAGGGCAAGAAGGGATGGCCAAGTAACCTGAGTCACGGTCGAAAAGCAGAGTCAGACAGCGAAGAAGAAAGTAAAAAGTCGGAGAATGAGAGTGAGAACGAGTCCGGAAGCGAGACAGAGGAATCTGAGCAGGAAACCAAGGCGAAGCGTGGGCGGACAGCGGCAGCAGCGCCGACCGTGGAGAAAGGCCGCAAGGGTGCCCTAGCTAAGAATGTCAACGCTAAGGCCACGCCCGTCAAGCGGAAAGCACTCACACCATCCGCAGAGAAGAAGGCACCCACTGCCAAAGACGCGGGGCCACCAGCGAAGAAGAACAAGAAGGCTTCCTCAGACAAGAAGTACGGCGAGGGCAGCGTGAAGCTCAAGGAAGAAGGTAGCGCCGAGGAGTCCAACACGCCCGTCGACGAGAAGACCAAGTGGCCGTCCACTGACGAAGAGATCAAGACGTATGACCCTGGAGGGTGCAAACCTAATTGGGATGGGCCGTCACGAAGATCAACGACGTCGCTTACCGAATTTGAAAGGACGGACGTAATCAACCGAAGATTGTGCACATTGATCGACTAGCCCAGTACTATGGAGACAATGATGCTCGGGACGAGCATGTCTTAGGAGGGGGTAGTGTTACGACGGAGGGTTAAGCAGAGTGGACTGAAATACTTCAACCTCGATTTTCCTGGACTTAGAGAAGTTTTCAGCCGGCTGAAATGCATTTTCAGTCCGTATCAGAGGAGGCTCTATCACATACCAAAGAATCGAAATTTTGAGTAAGTTGCCGTTGTTTTCAGGCGCCTGAAACATGTTTTCAGGCCGTTTCAGGAGCCAACAAATCCGATGCCGACATTTCCTGAAAACCCATTTTCAGGCGATTTCAGGACCCCTTATGGCCATTTAAAACCCACATGTAAAATTGTTGATGAGTGAGCGAGATAGAGCTAAATATCAGACAAGGATAGACGAAGAACCTTCTGGAAGAGAGTGAGCAGGATAGAGCTAATATAAGACAAGGATAGACGAGATTCGACAAGCTTCGAGAACATTCCATTCTAGAAGTGAGTGAGTGAGATAGAGGATAGATGAGGTTCGACGAGGTTCGAGAACTTTCTATTTCGAGAATGTGCATGTGAGAAAGAGTTATCTTATGACAAGGATAGATGACGTTCGAGGACTTTCCAATACCACGACTCGCGGCCTATATAAACGGCGCAGCTGAGCGCCAGTGGAGTTCAGTTGGAGTTCAGTTTGGATCAAGCGATACAAGCGATAACATCGAAGCGATATTCGGAGCGATTTAACTAGTAACTTTGTGTGTTAATAAGCGATTCAGTGTAATTGTTCAGTAATAAAGTGTTCTCTACGCATTTAATCGGCTTTCTATCTATATACGAACCCCCAGCTCGTAACAATATTTACAATATCGACTTATTAGGCAGAAGGAAGAAAACAGGGCTAGATTTTTTTTTTTTACGTGATACAGTGTCAAAGACTTCACTGACACATCATGCGTCGTGTCTGTCTCTAGAGTTGTGGCAAATGGATGTCCAGCTCAGCATAATGCCAGGTTATTAGGTTATTACCAGGTGTTACCCTGGTATTCTGCTGGATCCTTGTTGTTGTGACTTGGTAAAGGACTATGTCCAGCTATTATGGAGTGCGATACAGTCCACAGCTGGACATAGGCCTCTTGATAAAGGGTTTACGGTGTCATATAAAACAAATTCTAGTCGTGAACAATTCTAGGCGTTTACAGCCATTAAACTAAAACATATTAAAATCAATACTAAATAATACAAAATATTTTAAGCCAGCACAGTTCTACTTGCGAACAAAAACGCTCAAAAAATGCAGAACTAGAATCCAGATGTTAAAAAATAGATTAGTACAAGTAAGCAGGTGTATCATAAGCCGTCATACTTAGGCACAAGTTAGAAACAAGTTACCTGTAATGTTATTATCTAGAAGAAACTCAGTTTCAGTAGGTAATTGGATTAATATCTTATAATACAACGAAGTTTTCTGATACAATTACATTACAGCATCAGTTCACGCCATAGAAATCTAAATAATAAAGTAATAGAAGTATAGGCGCGTGAACTTCTCGCCGCGTGCAGGTGTTTGGTAGGACACCAGTGCGCGAACCATTTGCTTGATCATCAGTGCTGTTTTGGACGCAGTCACTAAAATTGTATTTTGCAGCATATGTTACAGCGGAATTTTTTTAGGCTTAATTTAATTTGCATTGAATGCTAGACACATAGGTATGCGTAATTGCGTATTTGTGTTGGTAGCGGCAAACCGGCGACACGCGTTCCGGTATTAAAAAACAGTAGATAACATTTCTATTACCTAATTATTCAGATTTCTGTGGTTCACGCTGTTGGATAATGAACATAAAACACCATTAAATATTACTTCCTTTTTTGTTAATCTAGAAAGTGGAAGATCTTATTAATGAGCCTTGAAGCTTAAAAAAATCAATTTATGTAGAAAATCGATATTTTTTAATACGTTTTTTATTTATTTTAGGATGGCGAAACGAGCTAAAAGAGCACCTAATGTTAAGTGGTTACCTTTGCCCATCAAAAAAACTGCAACACCACCTAGGCTGTTGCCTAAATGGTACTGTAAGTCGGTTCGCAAAACTGAGACGTGAAGTTGAAAAGTCTCATGTGATTGTAATTACACCGGAACACAGCAATGCAAGCATCACAGTTTGGTGGCAGATGGCAGATGTAGGAACGGTGGTAGTACTTCCCCGGAGCTCAAAATGAGCTCTGCTATTACTAAACCTAATAGGCTTCCGTGAAACAAAATAAACATGCTGACTTACTGAGCTACTAAGGAAAAAGAATTAATTAAAGACACTAACCCACTTTGGGCCATAGAAACTCGGAACACCTTTATGCAAATATTTGTTACACGTGAAAAGGTAACGCAATTAACAGTAAAATACCAATCGATCAACGAAGTCACAATTATTGTCAATTTCCTCGTTTTACACGTATCGTTCGTATTAATAATAGACGACGATGGCAACAAAAAAGTGCAGCACACGCCACACTGTGACATGAATGCAACATTTATTATTCCTGTTATTAAAATAATGTAGTACTTTATTATTTAGGGCTCCGATAATAAAAAAGTTAATTAACAAAACCAAAAACCCGACTGCGTGTAAAAATAACTGAAAAGATGTAAACAAGACTTGTGTAGGTAAGTCCATGTGAAAGTATCAAATCAACACGCAGTCGGAGGCTACGTATGTTTTTGGTCCTTTGACCAAAAACATACGTAGCCTCCGACTGCGTACAAGGCTACTAAGGCTATGAACTATGAACTACTTTTAGTTCATAGTTCATAGCCTTAGTAGCCTCCGCCTGCCTGTTGATTTGATACTTTCATATGGACTTACCTACACAAGTCTTTTTTACATCTTTTCAGTTATTTTTACACACAGTCGGGTTTTTGGTTTTGTTAATTAACTTTTTTATTTTAAACATTTTAGTTTTGTCATGTTTTATCGCGCTGATTAATTTTTAACGTTAAATATTTTGTTGTTTTTTAGCATTTCTCATTCCAAATTACATTTAAACATGTAAGTTGTATATATTTTTGTAAAGCATTTACTAAACCCTTTATTTTGATACCACACTCGATAGGTTTCGAAGGAAAAAAAAATTTTGTAGCCATTTAACATGGCGCCAAAAAGCGGCCATTCTGATTTTTGTAATTTTAATATACCCAGTGTCACTCTCACGGTTAAGACGAATCTAACGACACCTCTCAAGCTAAAATCCATCAAGCCGTTTAGGCTACAGAGCGTGCCAAAGAAATATACATACATACATACACTCGAAAAACATAACTCTCCTTCTGGCGCAGTCGGGTAAAAAAATGTTTGATCATCTGCTTTTAACTCTGCGCCAAATATAATCTAGGATGACTCTTGCAGTAATCAGACAACAATTTAACTAGAAACTCTTTTGGATTGAAGAACACTGATTAAAATAAACGAATAAAACATAAAAAATCCCGGCGAAGTGTGAGTCGGACTCACGCAGGAAGGGTTCCGTACCACCCATCGACCTGATACCCCATAGAAACTAATTTAATTAATTTACGAGAGTTTATCAAAAGACATCAACGACGTACGCGAATTGTGAATTTTTACATCTCTTTCTTTCGTAGGTACCACCACATATGTCTAAGTTTGCCCAGTTTTTAGTATTTGTTGCTAAACTACAACATAGTATGCACTATAATCAGACCAAGTTTGACGCTGGTTTGTATTACCGTTTTGAAGATAGAGCAGGAACAAAAACGTAAAAAAAATGCATGTTTTTCGAGGTTTCTTGTATGGGTACCCCCTTTGTTTGGTAGACTTTTATTATTTTTAGTATTTGTCGTGATAGACACCATAGTAACACATATTCTGTGAAAATTTCAACCGGTTATCTATTACCGTTACAAAGATACAGCCCTATGACAGACAGATGGACCGACGGACGGACGGATGGCCGGACGGACAGCGTAGCGAGAGTAATAGGGTCGGGTCCCGTTAGCACCCTTTGGGTACAGAACCCTAAAAATAGCACCTGTTGTACTTTTAGTAGAAGTAAGAACAATCATTATAGTGCTAGTATGGGGCAATATTGTCTATTTTCATCGTATCTTCGCCCATCACTACTAATTGTGGCTTTGAGTGTAACGAATTATAATTAGTATCAGTATCGCAGTTCTCGCACGTGATGCTATAAATAAAATTACAAAAAAAAAGTTAATTAGTGTTCCAAATACAAACGAAACTGTGGAAGACCAGTTCTAAATCAACAGATATAAGTATTTTTACTGTATTGGATGTCGTAAGAGCAAAATGTATACTTAACTGGGCTGCAAGTGTAAGAACGTAACGCGTTCGACTCGGCTGACTCTTGCGACTTTGCGGCCCACTTGTGTAAGTAAAACATGTAAAGGACTTGATAAGAGCAATGAGGAAACACTTGAATAAAATAGTTTTCTATTTTTAACAGACTTCAAAAAAAGGAGGAGGTTATTATCTTTCGATACCATTGTTTTAATAGTGCTACGTTGGCGCTGCGCAAGCGCGTCGATGTATTGCGGATTATTGTATTGTCCTTGTGATAGTGTCTATTGGAAATTGGAAACAAATGAACCGTTCCTGTCATGTTAACAAGACGTTTTTATGAATTGACTTTTAAGAGAATTTTCCTCTTGCTTATACTGTTGAGGAAGGCACTGGGTCATTGACCTTTTAATTTGTGTATAGTTATTTAGATACAGAACTAATACTAACGAAAATTTGATACTTCTTTTACCAGGAAAACTGGAGGACAATTTTTGCCAAGTTTCATAAATATTCATTCTAGATCTGCACTTTCTATCTTACTAAAATTTATTTTTAAACAACAAAAGACCGACTGCATCGTGAAAAGCAGAATCAGTTGCACTATCAATACACCAATTCGCTGTTTCAAAGTCAACACTTTCTTATCGACAAAAACACAAAAGGCGATAAAAAAAAAATTGATCAATCGAATTACCTCTCTCACTTATTCATAAAAATCACAATAAAAACTCTTTAGAATCACGACATGACCGAAGTACGAACGCTTCCAATTTAACGGTCAAGGAATTATACTATAAAAAAAATCGTTTAAAAAAGAATTTCCGGTGTTGTCGACTTGTAGTCGCGTGCGCAGATGGGACGCGCTTGCGCAACGCTCGGAAACTCCGTAAGACGGGAACTGGATGTAGTGTAACTGTCTTTATCATCGGAGCTATGCATGCAACGATGTTTCCGACGATTATAATGCTTTTTTTCAAGTTGCCGTTTTAATGATATGCTCGATTTAGCAACATGATTGAAAGGTCAGATTTAGCAAATTAGAATGTGGATATGCATTTGCGATGTGCGAAACATGTTTTTAACCGACGAAAAAAAGGAGGAGGTTCTCAATTCGACGCGTATATTTTTTTTTTTTTTTTTTTTATTTTTTTTTTATTTTTTATGTATGACCACGCATAACTTTTTACAGAGTGGTCCGATTTTGATGATTCTTCTTTTAATGGATAGGGTATATCTCGAAGTTGGTCCCATTTAAATTTCAAAATCAAAATCCACCCCTAAGGGTAGGAAAACAAGGGTTGAGTGTTTCTTCACCTACTGAATTCTTACCTGTCGTCGTCGTGTAATCGATTTTGTTGAAACTTGGCACACATAAATGTAGTTCTAGACACTACAACTAGACACTACAACATAATAGAGACATGGAGTTAGATTTTAGCCACAAAAAAATTAAAAATAAAACTTTTTAACAAAAAATTGAACCGACGAAAACAGAAACTGAAAAGCGAAAAATAAAATTTTGCTTTTAGTCTTTTCCTAACTAAACTAATGTAAATAACTAATTATGAGTCGGCGCCAAAGAAACAATCAACGAATATCATTGAATTACTTTAAATAAATAATAAAAACAACATAACATCAAATACAACGTGAAATTTTCAATGTTAAACAATAACTTTCCAAAAATGCGTTCGCCGCTCGACCACTTGCAACATGCACGCACTTTGTTGGTTTGTTTGCCGTGTGGCGCCGACTCATAATTAGTTATTTACATTAGTTTAGTTAGGAAAAGACTAAAAGCAAAATTTTATTTTTCGCTTTTCAGTTTCTGTTTTCGTCGGTTCAATTTTTTGTTAAAAAGTTTTATTAGATTCAACCTGCTAATTTATGTATTTGTAATAAATAACATTAATATTTATTTGATGCATTCGATATTATAATTAAGATGGAAGTAAAAAAATATTTCTTAACATTTTGACCAAAATTATGCTATCGGAATAAGAAGGATTTTAACAACGAGCTCTTTTAAAACTTTGGCCATGTTTGTGAAATTTTATAGTGAAATCATAACCATCAAAATATATTAATCTTATAAATTATATCAGCTGTGTATCTCATTGACATATCGGAAACGATCGCGTATAATCAGTTTGACATAGTTCTACATAAACAGCATTTACCCAGTTTTCCTTAAAATCTGTATGCATAACAACATTATGCAATAAAAATCCCTTGTGGTGACTCTACTTTCATATCGGAAATGTATTACATGATACAACAAATGATCGAATTATAAATGATAGTTCCTCATGTTTATGTAAGAAAGCCGATATTATGTTATCTGTGACATTTCAATACTCAAATCTGTTTGTTTATGGGCGAAGATTTTATAACTCGCGAATGTGGCATTGCAGAAGGTGTCTCCATAGATTATACACTCATTTGTCATAATAACGACTCAGCGGTGAAATTTAATATTTATTGGTATTAATAAAATATTGATGTGACAAACTCGCTATTTATCAATATATCATGCTAAACGTTTACAGTCGTACGTATATTACGTTTATGACAGGTATATTATAGACTTGTGACTCGATAATTGTACAATTACCTAAATTAAAGTGAGTGCAAATAAGTGGGAAGACGCGGTGTCATCAAACTAGCGTTGTGGCCAGATGAGGGAAATTCGCGATTTAACAGCGCTTGAGGCGCTTAAAAAACATTTTAGTTGTTTTACTTATCTGAAAGCTTTCAACTTTTCAACCGTTTAAATGTATTGTGATGTATACATACTTAAATATAAAATAAATATCTTTGGGACATGTTTACACAGTACCATTTAGTCCCAAACTAAGCAGAGCTTGTGCTATGGGTACTAGACAATGGGCATAATACTAATACACTTTTTTTTTTGTAAATACCTACTTATAATATATATAAGCAACACCCAGACCAACACAAACACTTATGTTCATCACACAAATATTTGTGTCCTGTGGGAATCGAACCCACGACCTCGTTATCAGCAGTCCGACACTCGAACCACTACACCACAGAGGTCGTCAATATTCGCGCATATTATAAGTGCAATCATTATTTGTGTTTCAAAAATTATATTTATAAGATGAGGCAACTTAAAAAAAGCTCGGTTTACTTGATAAAAGATAAATTATTTATGACTTTTCATCTTCATGTCTCAGTTTGGCGAACCGACTTGCTGTACCATTCAGGAACAGCCTAGGTGGATTTAAAGTTGTTATGGGCAAAGGTAACCGCTTAACATCAGGTGGCCCTTTAGCTCGCTTCGCCAACGTACACCATAAAAAAAAAATTGAAAAAATATATTACCTTTTTTTTTCATCACCATTTCAGCCGAAAGACGTCCATTGATGGACATAGGCCTCCCCCAAGCATCGCCACAACAACCGGTCCTGCGCTTCCCGCATCCAGCGGATTCCCGCGACCTTCACCAGGTCGTCGGTCCACTGCGCCTTCCAGTACGCAGTCGCCACTCCAGAACTTTACGGCCCCATATTTAAAAAAAATTATATATAGCTCTTGACCGCAATCTAGACTCCATCGGCCATCCGTTCTGTAAGAAAGAAAGAAAGAAAATATTTATTTCAGTCTCGGTACAGGCGAGAGAAAAAAAAAACTAAAAATAGTATATTAACAATAAACTTAAAATTTACATGCCTGTATGAGACTAAAAAAGGCCCCCATCTCAGCATATGCTACAACACCGAAATGTTGCAGCGCTGGTTTTCGGATGGCAATGAAAAATGACTTTTTGTTTATTAGAACCAATCCTAAATTCTGTTTCACCTACAAATGAAAAAAAAAGTACATTCGTCCATAAAACTCCGACACACATTACACCCGCATTACAATTCGCGAGACATGCACTGTCCAATTGTCCCCATTTGCTTAGCAAACATGTAACATTCTTGTTTAAAATTTCAACGACTAATCAGTTAGTTAATTTGTAGTGTTGGCGCGAATGTCGGTTAACATCCAGCTAAAATAGAACGTCGCTACCGTCCGGCTGACGGGACTAGGAAACCGTGGATGCGGTTGTTATGCCGATAATAATCTAGGGATGTGATATTTTTAGGTTTCCATACTCAAACAATCGACGGGTGTCAACGAGACCCTATAACTCTGCCTACTACGTCCGTTCATCCGTCCGTCTGTCTGTCACGGAGTCGTATATTTTTAACCATAATAGGTATCCAGTTGAAATTTTCACAGAATATCTACTACTGCTATGACTTATATCATGGCAAGAACCCTCGAAAAAATTAATTTTGTCAAGAATTTTTGTTCCTGCTGTATCTTAAAAACGGTAAGTAATACATACAAAGCGTCAACGTCGTCATTATACACTATTGAGTTTATGCCTTTGTTAAAGTGTGGCCAGTCAGCAGGAGTGGAGTTGACTGCCTAGGGTGCGCCGGACGATAATGTATAATGTCGTCACTCGTGGTAGCTCTTTAATGCATCCCACTTTTTTACTGATTTTACGGAGCTACAAGAAGGAAATAATAAAATTACACACGTCACAGCACCGATTATAGTGGCCTAACATAGAAGATGCATGGGTCCCATCCCTAAGGCCCAAGCTAGGCTAAGCGAGGTGGATACAGGCTGAAATTCATCACTATCAGCACTGCCTTTCGAAATTCGCTGCTGGACTTAGGCCTCTACTAAGTTACGTCACAACACTTGGTCCTCCGCTTTCCGCACCCAGTCTCCCTCAGCTACCTTCTTCAGGACGTCGGTCCATATGGCTTAGGGGCACCCATGCTGCGTCACTCACGTCCTCCGAAGAAAGTACCATAATGATGGTGTCTGTGGAGTAATGGGGTCTTCGATAGAAAAAATATGGGTGTCACAGATGACTTATAGCAGGATTGTGGTCGAGACGGTTTTTTGCGGTTTCCGTTCCGTGCGTGTCAGGACAAATATTTGTATGGCCCACAGGTATCGGCGCGGCGGTGAGGTGAATTGTGCGTGTGGTCTGTTTACGTAATGGCCTATAACACAGGGAATCCTAGCGTGAGGCAATGAACGTGAATCATTTTGGGAAGTTGACTCACTCATTTGACAAATAAATATTACAGACTAGTTAGATATAAAAGCTCAATCTGAAATACAAATTATCGTAATGATTTCTTCCCACAGTCAACTTTTATTTTGTAATCTTTGGAATCTATCCAACTCACGATCATTTCAGAAGAAAAGTAATATTATTTAACATTCACTTTGCATCGGCAGATGATATTCATAATGCTTTCTTAATGACGGATATTATGTTGTGATATTATGTTTTATAATAAAATAATTATTAATGTGAGTTTTATAGTAATGTTCGTTGATTAAAATCCTGATAAAAGTGAGAATATTTTTGTTACACTAGAAAGGCTTTAATTATGGACGAAGCCATACACTGCATCGTTGTTGATGTATTAAATTAATTTAATTAGTTTTTGTATAGGCACAAATCCAACAAGTCGAATTGAAGTATGTATGTATTTATAGAAAGTATGTTCAAGACAACTGCCGTTAAAATAATATTCTATGCTGATTACTTTTCTGATGAAGACCATAGAAACAAGCATTCCACACTAATATTATAAATGCGAAAGTAATTCTTAATCTGTCTATTTGTTACCTCATCACAACTAAACCACTGAACCGATAGTTATGAAATTTGGTAAAGGGGTAGCCTGGGACTTAGAAAAGGACATTGGCTGTTTTTCATCCCGAAAAACGAAAGGATTTCTGTGAAATATACAATAAACGACACGCCGCGGACAACCGCAAGTAAAAAAATTGAAATAAATGCAATAAACCTTAAATTCTACACGCCAATGACTCATAGTTTTAAATATTGATGTCAATCTCGAACATCAAGACATAGTAACACACAAACTTCAAACGTTTTAACATTACTTAACGTCCAGTTATTCTGCAAGGCAGTGCAATATGCCGCGAGGTCAATGCTTCCTAGTTTCATGTCAACGCGCGCACGATGAACCGGCTTCCGCCGTACGAAATACTTTATAATAAATGTTATGTCACATGATACAGTTGAACAGTAGTATTCTATGAAATATAAACGTTCATGTGTGGATTTTATGTGCTGTTAGAGTGGAATGTGTCAAGCTAGTGTTTATTTACATCGTGTAGTGGTGTTTTTGTAGCGTTCTACCGCTGTTTATTCTATATATTCACTACTGAGCCTGTAGTATTACGTTGCAGAACATCAACTTAGCTTATAGCAGTCCACTGCTAGAAATAGGCACAGAGTATCTAATAGTACTATCGTACAGAACAGCCACTCACCGCCCCCCGCCAATTTAAGATTCCTCGCCCGCGCCCCGCACTCGCCCACGTTTTGCCGGCATTTGCACTGCAATATTGCAATGGATGTCAATCGCCAGTCGCTATACAAGCACGCCATCTCTGAGAACTACTGAGAAGCGCTTGTCTTGTAACGCAGATGGCATTTCGAGCGGCGAGCATCCCTAACCTACACGTGTGTGTGCGTTCGTATACAGACGTAATCTTGTTTAATAAGGTGGTGCTAGCATTCATATTGTATTGAGTGTCCGAGGTGGTAGTATACTATGAAATATAAACGTTCGTGTTGATTTTATGTGTTGTTAGAGTGGAATGTGTCAAAGCTTGTGTTTATTTACATCGTGTAGTAGTGTTTTTGTAGCGCTTATTTTATCTATCTACTGAGCCTGTAGTATTCCATTCCGTAGAATCTGTCTGTCGAAGGACCGATGGCCCTTGGAGTAGACGAGTCCTTGAGTGGAGGCCGCGAATCGGCATACGCGACGTAGGGCGCCCCCCAGCCAGGTAGACCGATGACCTGAAGAAGGTAGTAGCTGGAAGCGGAAGGTAGAGGACCGAGTGTTGTGGCGCAACTTGATACGCAACAAAATAATAAAATAAGTGAGGGTAGGTACATCTATACGACTTTGAATTAACTGCTAAGTTAATTGGGTCGGTTGAGGAACACGGTTTGTTTCTCAATGGGATGCTGCTGACGTCACCGAAAGACGTATGTGGAAATTCGATACCACGAGCAGTGTTCACGGTAGCTTAGTGGCTAAACGACTGGTGTACTGAGCCAGGAGTCGCAGGTTCGAATCCTGCTCGTGAGCGACTTTTTCTTTCCTCAATTTATATCTTTAGAATTCGCTTCGCATGCGTAAATGCGTTAAAAATAATAATATAATGACTAGGTACAATTAAATTCTCTATTCCATACAGAAAGACGGTTATTTACAAAAGAATAACACAGATTTTTAAAAAAAACATCATCAAGAGACCAACCAATTTTCCCCTGATGACTGTTTTCCTTCAAAAAAATGTTTTTCTTTGAACACTTGCCACCCGCTGACTTCTATAATCATACCCAAATTATTATCAGTAGGTCACACAGCATGACAGATGGCACTCATCACTGTTCATATATCACATATACGTTTCAAACAACTCGTAAGAACTAACAGTCTCATAATGATATGCGGCCCACTCCCCCAATTCACGTAATTATGTATAATATTTAGTATGTTTATTTCCCTGAATTGCATACTAACACAGTTTCGTTTCATGATTAATAAACTCTTATGTAATATGGGTATTAAACTAATATATGTATACTATTATTACTCAATGATATAAATCTAACTAATCGTAAATAAAACTCGAAAGTGTTTCGGAATTCAGTGGAGATGTCGTATTTTTACGACGGACGTATTATAATTCTATAATTTGTGAAGAAATGTTAAATAAAGTCTTATTTTGACGTTAAATACCAATATAATACATAATATACCATTCTAATATATAAAGATATTGTATGACACGAAAGCTCTAACAGTAAACTTAGGTAAACAGGTCAATATGGCGTTTGTGTAGTTACAAAGAGTTATCGTCATCTGGTGGGTTCCAACACTTCCAACTATTAATATAACAATAATATACACAATGCTTCAAAGTTCTATTTTTATAACTGCGACAATATTGTAGTTCTTATCATTTTGTTTGTATGTTATTGCAAGCTTTTTTCAAGGTTAATTCATCAGTAAAGTTTTTATAATAACAACTCGTTAACGTATGCTCACTTAAACCATCCTGAAAATAATAATTACGAGAATATTAGAATTTTTGTTTACATTTAAAAATATTCTACTTCAAAACAATTTATTAGTTCTTGGAAGGTAATTTTTTTTTTTTTTGTTTTCGGGGGAAATCCTCATGGATACCCTCCGTCTGGGGATGGCGGAAGGGTATGTCGGACTTTTACCGACTAAAACCACACGGTGGCCTTCCTCTGCACAAAATTAAGGAGCTCCGGGAACTCCATTGGACCGTGCCGAGCCCCTGTAGTGCTATGCCTTTGGCACGTCCCAGGAAAATAATATTTTTCCCTCCACAATAGCACGCGATCATCACGTACTGCTGTCCTCCCCAGGTTCGCTTAATAAACACCTCAAGTCTTCCCACTCTTAGCGTCCACGATCCCGAAGGTCTGTCTGATGTCGTGGCAGGGCGATGCGGCCATTCACCTTATCTTGGCCTTGCGGTTTTAAACCTGCAAGAAAACCTTCCAAACGAAACTACACAGGCTTTCTGTTTACTAAAGCCGAGAAGCTAGTCACCCACGTCAAGCCCTATTTAACGAAATAAATTTAAAAGTTCGGAGGTCACAACACTCGTCTTGCCTCGGTTATGTCCGTCCGACCGTGTCACCGTGCATCATATGGCGAGGCAGGTGATAGGGAGCGCCGTCGCGTGCCACTAGTAATGATCGTTAGAAGACTACCTATACTGAGTATTATTAAACAAACGAGACATAGAAGGGCTTGTTTCGATGACGTTTTTATTATAAGCAAGTACTTACTGCTATTCCATTGTTTGATTTTGAGATATTGAGCTCAACGTAATTGAAGAATGGAAAAGGCGACTTACTCCATAAATCTTCAGTAGTATTATTAGCTTGGCAGGGGAATTTGGGATAGCAGTCTGAAATTACAATCAGATGTACAGTCACGCTCCTTCCCGGTGATACATTTTGTCCACAAAGTCCCTTGAACGAATCCTGGTACATTACACGTACCTACGGCTACCGTCGAACACTGAGCGCAAACGACTTTAGCCTTAGTGGTGGTTCACTGGAAAGTTTGCTGATAGTACGTCATCCAAGAATAACAATATTTTGCCGGAAGCACACAGAAACATCAAAAATAAAGCAAAATAAAATAATTATGCGATGTAGAAATTCTGCTGTCAAACTAAGTGACTCCCAACGCCCGATCTATCCTCTGGATTTTACTTCGAAAACAATGACTAATAAATACCATTATATTAAAAATCTTCTGAATGTAATCCCCAAGTTCCAGTGAGAACAGCCCACCCATCGCGTGGCAATCGCCCGTAGTATGACTATAGAGCCTTCACAGAGCGATCACTATATCTTGGCAGATGGTAAAATAGGGAACTTTATTCACAACGTACTGTATTTGACATTTCAGTGCCTTTTACCTTAGCAAGCACCGCTCCCATGGACAGCCTAGCCCAAGATATACTGGTTAGCTGTAACTCGATACATACCGGTATGACATATAATCAGCAGTGTCAATTTCATTCCACTAAGTGTCCTTTTGATTATGGATAAGTCGGTACGTCTTTGGTCTTGAATCTTACTTATAAGACGATATGGGAAAAGGCTTTGGATTGGAAATTGATTCAAAGGTTTTTTTTATTTGCGTTTCTCCAAATTGGGTTCAATTCTACACTTTCGTGCGGGCCTTTATTATTATCAGCCAGTAGTGTTCCACTGCAGGGCAAAGGCCTCCCTTCCCTTTTTCCACTTGTCCCTGTCTTTTGCCTTCTGGGGCCAATCCTTCAGATAGGAGTCCCGCTATCTCCTTTTGGGCCTGCCGCGTTGTCGTTTACAGCTGTCTGTAACCTACTGTGTGGTTGTTTTCGCCATAGCTCCTACGGCATGCGGCAGAAGTGACCAGCCCAGTTCCACTTAAGCTTGACAGCTGTTTGGGCTACATCAGCAATTTGTGTTTTATCTGCAAAGTGATAAAAATATCCTAGGATCCTTTTAGCAAAACGTAACCAAAAGACAACAAAAAACTTCTGAAAACATAAAAACATTTGCTAACTCAAGCCTCACAAAACAAATAGATCACAGTGACTTACCACATTTCTTCTTGATTACTTAACAACGTATCGGAACAACACTTATAAATTCTAATTAGACGTCCACAAATTGGCATCGCTAACAAGTCAATTAAACGAAATTCATTGGTACTAGTGAACAAGTTACATGAAACTTGTGGAAGTAAAACCGCTTTCTAGGTTTTGTAGCAGTGGCCGCATTCTCAATGTCACCTCACTGCCTTGCCCTTCCGTTATGCTGTGCGGTACCGATGGGGCGCCAAGGTCAATGGAACGGCGTATTTAGGAAATAGCTCTAGAATTTGTTCGAGTTTTCCTGATTTTGTTCTACTGTTATGTATTTAATTAAGTAATGCTGTCTAGGGAATTGTAGTTGAAACTTCTGTGGATAAACTTTGCAGTAAAGAAATTGAGAGAAGACATTTTAGAATCGATCGCGATAAAATAATCCGAAAGATTTGCAGTATGTATCTAGTATTTGTAGGTCAGAACCACAAGTGACGAAGCCGTCAATATGTTGGAAATCTTCGATAAATTTCTACATGCTGTGTACTAAAATTGGGATTAACTATCATTTTCTGGGTTCGACTGATGTCCCTGGCAATATAATTAAGTCCGGTCTACGTGACAACGAAGAGGTCAAGGGCAGCTGGCTTAAAACAATGTGTTTGTTTACCAGTATCATACATTCGTGTAAAAATAGTGACAAGTTCCATGTGTTGATACTTGAAGCGATAGTTGTAACCTGTAGTAGACGACCTTAGCAACCCGTTTTCTTCTGTACACTCTCAATCTTGCGACAGATGGCAAACAGCTGATACAACATCATATTTTATTACAACTCGTATATAAAGTATACTTAGCGGGCTTGGACACCTTCGAGAATTGTCTAACCCGCCTGCCGAACGTGGTAATTATTACTGTAGATGATAAGTCTGCTTACTGCAAGAACTAATTAACTGCAAACCTTTTTCTGTGAAACTCCTTGCAGTAAACGATACCTTGTTTTTGAAAGAAGCCAGTAAAATTCTCGTCATGGACTGCAATGAGATGCTGCTGATGGTTGTTATTGGCGTACACAGACCAGCCTCTAGACGCCTGTTAGCCGTATACACCCGGTCACAAAGCATATGCAGTAGCACTGCATATCTTACGCCCAGCCACCAATCGGGACGTCACTCCGTCAGCGAGCGGCACCAATCATATCACCGAACATTTGAGCCGACCAATCATAACGCGCCGTCCGCCCCCCGGTCCCCGCCAGCGTTTTACGACTGTGTTCTTATGCAAAACTATGCGTATGTGGCGTCTTGAGGCTTACTGGTCTGTGTTGACGTATGATGGGGAAACTAACCCCGATCGACACTATCACAAACACAGCCAAGCCTACTACATTATATATTATACACGGTGAATTTTCGTTGGTTTTGGAAACGAAAAAGGGTACCTAATTGTACTCATAATTATTAATAACTTTTACTATGGGATAAACCCTGAAATAGCGAAAAAAATATTCAGCTGATCCCTACATTTGTGTTCACATAAATCGACAAAATATTGGGATCCGCTGATGTTTTTTTCACGATTTCAGGGTTAGTTCCGTAACAAAATTTGTTCATAATGATGAGTCACAGACCAGTTAGCCTCAAGACGCCGCTTAAACAAAGTTTTGCATGAGAACGCAGTCGTAAAATTTTGGCGGGGACCGGGGGGCGGACGGCGCGTTATGATTGGTCGTCTTAAAAGTTCAGTGGCATGATTCCGTATGATTGGTGCCGCTCGCTGGCGGACTGACGTCTGATTGGCGGCGGGGCATGTCATATGCAGTGGTACTGCATATGCGTTGTGACCGGGGGTATCTGGCTAATCGGCGTCTAGAGGATTACTGGTCTGTGTGATGAGTACTATGACCCATTTTCGTTTCCAAAATCAACGAAAATTCACCGTGTATATAGTCATATGTATTGAAATATCTACGAGTTGCTTACTTATCCTTATGACTTCATCACACACTCCGAAAATAATCCTGCAACAATAGAAACCCAAGTCATCTCAAGTAAAGCCCAACTATTTTAAACGTGGTCGGCCTGTCTTTACGTATATTTCTAGCTCACGACATGAACACGCATTTAGATTCCTGTTTATTCTAGTCGGTTGACCTACAAAACTCAGGAGTTCTCTGTTTTCATTCCAAAGAGATTCCGATCCAGTCTTTGTTTTTGTTTAAAGGATATTCACTTTTTGACTTGGAATTCGGAAGTTAAGCTTGTGCAATCTTGGATTTAGATGAGTTTGTTTCGTAATCGCAACATGTGAGAATTTAAAAAGGGTTGTTGATGATGATATTAACTTTTATCTTCTTCATGGACCATCGTATTTGATTTTCAAACAAGGGACATCACGTTTCTAATAGCTTGACCTCCGATAACCCTTAAAAGTAAACTTGATTTTCATCGTTTGATTCACAGAAATAGATAGAATGGCGGCAAAGTGGGCAGGGCGCGCGTGCCAACACTCTGCACCATAGTGCAGTGCATTTCAAAGCCTTTCTCAGTACGCCTTATGACTTATTTCTGTAAATACTGTAACAAAAACCCGCAAAAAAGTCTTATTGTGCTGTTTCTAACTGCAGAAACAAAAGCTGTGAAGTAAATTTGATTAAAGTTAATTTAAAAAAAAATAATGACGTCAATATGGCAGGCGTAGTTTGTTCGAAAAGTTGCCACGCATGAATCCCAAGTAAAATTGTGATTACAACCATTCTATCTATTTCTGTGGTTCCATTCCATCATTACTGTTCGGATTGATGCTGTAAGCCATCCCTCTGACGACAAGGAGCTTAGAAAAGGATTTGATTTTCATTTATTTGAACAACAACAAGGTTTTTCCGACGTTTCGAACCGTGTTGTAATCTCCCACCGTGTTGAAATCCCAGTATCTGTTACTAAACATTCAATTTCAAACCACTCAGGCTGATGGTCCAGCTCGCCTAGTTTTGTGGACAGGTAAGCGGCAGTTTCTCAACGCGACAGATGGCACGCTCGCCCACACGGCGCCAACGACTCGGGTGTACTTGGTGTACTTATAATACGAGTATTATGTAAGGCTTCACTTATAGCGGGGATATATCCGTTTATTAGAGTCTTTTCAATTTCGAGTTCACGTAAACCTGACGTTCTAACTTGGGCGACTGATTACACCGTGACAACGCTAGTTGTCACGGTTGAAGGATCCGTTTGGGCTGGGCAGCATTTGGCAAACTTCGCCGAGTCTTTTCGTCGCCTATACCGCAAAGTTTGAAGACAAAGGTCTTCAACCAGTGCGTCCTGCCTGTCATGACTTACGGTGCCGAGACGTGGACACTGACAGTTGGGCTAGTTCACAAGTTCAAAGTCGCTCAGCGAGCTATGGAGCGAGCTATGCTTGGAGATTCTTTGAAGGATAAAATCCGTAACGAGATTATCCGGAGAAGAACCGGAGTGACCGAAATAGCTTTTAGGATCAGTAAGCTGAAGTGGCAGTGGGCTGGCCATGTCTGTCGAAGGACCGATGGCCGCTGGAGCAGACGAGTCCTTGAGTGGAGACCGCGAATCGGCAAACGCAGCGTAGGGCGCCCCCCTGCCAGGTGGACCGACGACCTAAAGAACGTGGCTGGGTGGGACTGGACGCGGAAGGCAGAGGACCGAGTGTTGTGGCGCAACTTGGGAGAGGCCTATGTCCAGCAGTGGACTGTGATAGGCTGAGTTGAACGCGAGTTGTCAGAGGTCACGTGTCGTGTCATTAGTTGCTTCATATTGGAATAAGTTCGCAGGGACACTCCGAGAACAAGGTGGACCGAGGACCTGGTGAAGGTCGCGGGAATCCGCGGGATGTGGAAAACGCAGAACCGGTCGTTGTGGTGATGCTTCGGGGAGGCCTGTGTCCAGCAGTGGACGTCTTTCGACTGAAATTATGATGATGGATGATGGAATAAATCATGCGTGTGCAAAAGCGAGTGCGTGTGAAAGTTCATACAGCAGAATTTAGCGAAAAGCTTTCCAAAAAGTTTAGTTAAGTTGAGGTAAATAAGCTTTCGTCATTGAAAGAAAATACCGGTCACATGCGAGTAACCGTGATCAACAGGGAAATGTAAAGAACTCGGAATATTGCGAAGTTTATATCAGGTGTTTCTCTATTGCAATGATTAATTTTGTCATCTTTTTCTAATTTATTTGGTAAGTTTTACGATCAACAACAGCTGACACTTTAGAAAAGACTTAAATTAGGTATAACGCGACGTGATTTTCACCTACAAAGCGTCCATAAATAGGACAAAATTTAAAATTATTAAGTTTATCATTACTATCTTTATAATATGCTTTAAAGATAATAATTATGAGACGTGTCTAATTTTGATAAATCGACATATTTGGGTTCTTAGAAAATAGAGATTATACGGCCGAAAAACTATTACTATGATAGAAGTATGATAAATAAACACGTTGAAGAAAATGTGAATCACGACATTCACAACGAACAAAAATAGAGTTGGCTTTGTTTAGATGATAAGCCCTTGACGCATGTTTACTATCTTTTTGACATTACATAATATGTCAAAATCCTTAGTTTGACATCAAAAATAGAAGCGGTATTTCTGGAACATCTCACACTAATGACTGCAGTTGAAAAAAACAATAAGAAAAGCAAACAAGTGGCTCTTGTCACTAAACTATGATGAAACAGAAAATCTATTGAACATATCAATTCTCTAAAATAACCTTCTATCACACTATCATATCTTCTAACACCCACTAACCCACCCCACCACACACCACACACCCCTTCACACATACACACTCACACACACCCCAACGCGAACGCGCGTGCTCGTTACGAGGCTTCTGGCTTTACCACTATTATTAGCTGTATTATTATTTGTTGTATGCCTGTAA
The DNA here is from genome assembly GCA_949699075.1 of Asteroscopus sphinx. Lineage (NCBI taxonomy): Eukaryota > Metazoa > Arthropoda > Insecta > Lepidoptera > Noctuidae > Asteroscopus > Asteroscopus sphinx. Next base: position 5,012,446 of record OX453006.1, read on the forward strand.
CTTAGTTTTACTTACCTCATTTACTCAACTGCATTGACACGTAACCACCTCTTGATGCAGTCAATGTAACTCCCTGTGGATTCAATTAATGAGAACGCTGGTACCCATAACACACGTTAAATCTTACATTGGGTACCAGAGTTCAAACAAGCACTTCATACCCATACCCACCAGATAAATTGTATAACTACTTATAGTGCTATTTGTAAGTGTTTACATTTATGTGTTTTTTTCTTTATTTTCCTTAATTAAAAATTATGGTTTAATCTTTTGAAACTCTTCCACAAGAACGCCTCTTCAAAGAGACTACATTGTGTGTTTTGTCGTGCAAAATATTGCTGTAAAGTCTCGCAAAAGTACTGCTCCACAATTTAGCTTTTACGTGGCTGATAACAACATTGTATAACATTATTTTGGCAACAATGAAATAGTCTAAAGTAACACTTTTAGGAAGTATTTTGAAGCGTTTAAAATTGCATCATATTAGCTGAGTTCTGGATTGGGCTGTATTAAGATGTATTGTACAGTTGAGTTCACTTCAGTAGTAACACTTGAATAATCTAATTAATTCATCATCATCATCATTTCAGCCGAAAGACATCCACTGCTGGACATAGGCCTCCGCCAAGCATCACCACAACGACCGGTCGTGCGCTTTCTGCATCCAGCGGATTCCCGCGACCTTTACCAGGTCGTTGGTCCACCTTGGCTACCCATTAATATAATGAATTAATTAATTGTAATTATTTTTGTGCTAATACAATAATCACTGATTAATTCGAAAACTCAAAATTGAATCGTAAAATTGACTACAGAACAATTGACGTAATTGAAATTAGTAAAGTCGACTGCATGACAGTGGTAACACTTCCGAAAATTGAACTAGTTAATGTTTTATCGGCTATAATTATGATTCTGAGGGTGGGCGCTGATGCCTATATTACAGGATATTAAATTATCTTATTTTAGGCATTAGTTGCAACCCAAAATAGGAACTCACGTAACATATCAATAAGCCTCTTCTGTATAAACTATTTTAAGTTATATGTAAAAATTGAACAGTGCCAATAAACAAATTTTATTATTATTATAAAATTTTATTTCAATTCAAAAACCCTACCCTACTGCTTACGAAATAAAGAAGCTGCTAATGTCAAAGTGTTACCACCGACGTGCGGTCGACCGTACCTGATAAGATATTTGTCGTTTTGTTACACCTTAAAAACTGAGACTCACCTTCAGATAATTTTGAACGGCTTTCTATCAAATTACATCACAGTACTCTTCTTTCACCTTTTCCGTATGTTATCCCGAAAACTGCCTTTTTAAAGTTGGATGCATAATCGCTAATACTAGAGCCACACCTCAACTGCACGATCGAGGCTGAGTTTTTACAACGGGTGTCGGTTTCACGCGTGTAGGCTGTTTACGCTCATACCAACGTGAACGTGAAACATCTTTGATCGTGTGCATGCACTATAATAACACTCGTGTGTATACGATTACTTCATTCGTTGGTTAATATATTACAATAGTGGGTGTTGTTTTACAAAAAAAAACAAAAGTCGACACGTCGACGCACGCGCCTGTAATAAGGATGAATTGAAATTCATTTGTATGTATCAGTTCAATTAATTAAAACGCTATTAAGATACAACTCCGTGGAGTGAATAGACTCATGTGACCCTTCAATCAATCAACTCAGCCTATCGCAGTCCACTGCTGGACATAGGCGTCTCCCAAGTTGCGCCACAACGCTCGGTCCTCTGCCTTCCGCATCCAGTCCCCCCCAGCCACGTTCTTTAGGTCGTCGGTCCACCTGGCAGGGGGGCGCCCTACGCTGCGTTTGCCGATTCGCGGATGACCCTTAAACGATCCTAATAGCACTGTAGCAGAAATGCATACCTAATAAACACCAGATCGATTCCTGTATTAAGATATTACTGATTCCTATTGAAGAAAGAAAGAAAAAATATTTATTACCATAACAAGACATGCGGTAGGTAAACATGAAAAGTAACTAGCATTTAAAGAAATCTTATAGAATTCTAAATTCTTATTGAATTGAAGTCAGCGGGCGCCCGTGTGATGAGTTAAATAATATGCGTGTAATTGCAATTGGCACCCAACAAGGGATGCAAGCTATAGCAATAATTGTGAAAATTTCATTCAATTATGTAATTAGTATTTCAAATCAATCAATCAAATCAAATCATTTATTCGCCATAATTGATAATGAAGATAATTTTAGTCTGTTAAAAGTGGAATATTTTTTCAGACTTGTTGAAGATTTAACCTGAGGCAACGCTGGCCTTGAATTTCAACAGCTTACACGAAGGTACGTCAAATAACAACTCTGAAGCCATTTGAAATATTCAAAGACTTAACGGATTTAGTTGAAACTCTACGTGTACGTAAATCCCCAAAGGTGTAGCACGTGAAACAAGTTACATGGTTCCTTTAGGAAAACAGAATCTAATTCTTCGGTAAACATGAAAAGTAACTAGCATTTAAAGAAATCTTATAGAATTCTAAATTCTTATTGAATTGAAGTCAGCGGGCGCCCGTGTGATGAGTTAAATAATATGCGTGTAATTGCAATTGGCACCCAACAAGGGATGCAAGCTATAGCAATAATTGTGAAAATTTCATTCAATTATGTAATTAGTATTTCAAATCAATCAATCAAATCAAATCATTTATTCGCCATAATTGAAAATGAAGATAATTTTAGTCTGTTAAAAGTGGAATATTTTTTCAGACTTGTTGAAGATTTAACCTGAGGCAACGCTGGCCTTGAATTTCAACAGCTTACACGAAGCGACGTCAAATAACAACTCTGAAGCCATTTGAAATATTCAAAGACTTAACGGATTTAGTTGAAACTCTACGTGTACGTAAATCCCCAAAGGTGTAGCACGTGAAACAGGTTACATGGTTCCTTTAGGAAAACAGAATCTAATTCTAACATAAGCTTTGAGTCTAAACATATCATGTAGCTACTCTATCCTCACTTGTATTTATCTTAAATTCGAATCTAGTTTCTTGGTTGAAAATTAAGTAAGTTTATTGATCAGTCTCACTCATCAAAAGGCCATTTCCAACTGAAATTTGCACATGGTCTTTAGCTGGCTTCTACCCAGGAAAAAAACTGAAGTATCTACGTTAACGCAATCAGATAGATCGTCGACCTTGATTATACTCAGGATAATTTTAAATTTACAATTAATTGGTAGCAAAAATTTGTCAAACATACATACATACATATTATCACGCCTGTTTCCCATTGGGGTAGGCAGAGACTATGGATTTCCACCTGCTACGATCCTGACACACCTCTTTCGCTTCATCTACGTCCATTAACCTCGTCATGCATGCTCGTCGGTTTAGAGAACTCTTAACCTGGCATTTTTTGAGAACATCCGCGATTTGATCGCGATACGTGCGCCGAGGTCGTTCCCTTCCAACTCTTCCATCCACACTCGCTTCGTATACTTGTTTCGTCAATCTCCTCTCGTCCATCCTCTCTATACCAGGCCCCTCAGAAAGTATTGCGAAAAAAAGTTTTTATATATGGGAGACTGGCCAGTTATAATGTTTTTCGAAAATATGATTATTTATAAGTAAAAATAAGTAAGTTCCAATTTCAAAATTTCCCTCCACATTTTTTGCGAGTTAATTCAAAGTATTGTGTCTCACTGAAATATGGATCTGCGCCGGGAACATTTTAGAGCTATGATTTTATACGATTTCAAGTGTCGCCTGAAACCGGATGAATCGTACGATAGACTTCAAATGGCATTCATGGATGAAGGCCCTTCCAAGGCAACCGTGTATCGTTGGTATAACGAATTCAAGCGCGGTCGACCAACTTTGGGGGATGACGAAAGAAGCGGTCGCCCTTTGACGGCTGTTACCGAAGAAAACGTGCTAGCAGTGAAAAATTTAATCCAAGACAATAGGCGAATTACATATCAGGAGATTCAACACATATTGAAGATTGGATCGGGAAGCGTTCACGAGATTCTACACAGCCATCTTCGCGTGAGGAGGATAGTATCACGCTGGGTGCCGCACAACCTCACCGATGCTTAGAAGCAGGCCCGGGTGGAATGGTGCCGTGATATGCTTAACAAACTTGAAGCAGGCTCGTCTCGGCGTGTTTACGACATCGTTACAGGTGATGAGTCCTGGATTTATCAATACGACCCAGAAACCAAGCGCCAGTCGACTGTTTGGGTGTTTCAAAATGAGCCAACGCCTACCAAAGTGAAGCGATCTAGAAGCGGGGGTAAGATTTTGATCGCTAGCTTTTTTAATTTGACTGGCCACTTGGTATCAATTCCCTTACGGGATCAAAGAAGCATTAATGCCGAATGGAATACTACCAAATGTTTGCCAGAAGTTTTCTCTGTTATAAGCAACAAGCGACCAAACACAGGGCTCCGCGGGCTACTGCTCCACCACGACAATGCACCTGCGCACACCGCACTCAAAACGAGGGACTTCCTGGACAGCACGCCAGTCAAACTCCTGGGTCACCCTCCTTACAGCCCTGATCTAGCACCTTGTGACTTCTTTTTATTCCCAAAAATAAAAAATCAGCTCAAAGGGATACAATTTTCGTCACCGGAAGATGCGCTGGCTGCGTTCGAGCAGGCTGTAAACGAGGTGTCTGCGGCGGACTGGAAAAAGTGTTTTGAAAACTGGTTTAGGCGCATGAATCTTTGTATAGAGGCTGGTGGAAAGTACTTTGAAAAGATTTGATAAAAATATATGTACGTATAGAACAATTTTTTTTAGTTTCGCAAAACTTTCTGAGTGTCCCACGTATGTCCAAACCATCTTAACATACCTTTCTCAATCTTTGTCACTACATCTTCTTTCACTCCACAACGCTCCCTTATCATGTTATTCCTTACTTTATCTCTCAAAGTTACACCACACATACTTCTCAAAGCTCTCATTTCTACTGCATTTATTCTGCTTTCATGTTTCTTCTGCCATACCCAACTTTCACTTTCACAAATTTGTCAAAAGCCTTTATAATACTTTATAGAAACAATAGATGGAACATATCTTTTATAAAGCGTTTTGCTCTAAATTGGATTTGATGTCACCTTTTGTTGGAGTAATTGAATTAGGCTCAAAGTATCCTTTGGAACATCAACACTTCCTTTTGTAGTCAAAGACAATAAGCTTTAGGTACATAATGGTTCTTAGAAAATTGATGGTCTAAGTTTGACAATAAGGTAGCAGGTAGTTTGAAGATATATCTACGGTAAGCTTTCGCATTATTGGTCTTGCGGTACTTTGGTTGGTAGTTATTTTTTTATTTGTTTGTTGCCTTTCATATAAATATACCATAAACCAGCCCATTACTGTCCTACTGCTGGGCACGGGCCTCTTCTCTGCACGAGAAGGGAAGGAAGGGGGGGGGAAGGTTTTTATCCGTAGTAAGGACTAAAGTATTTATTTATTTATCAGTGGACTGTGTTAATGACAATCGGCCATAATTAATATCCTATCTATCAACGATTTGCCCTACTAGAGATAGAAATTTGACATAAAATGTATGGAGCTTATGTCAAAATTATATCTCTAGTAGAGCAAATATGGATAGATAGGATATTAATTTTGGCCGAATAACACCCTGCCTAACCATAAGATATACATCCATAGCACATCAGAAGTACATGGCGGTTATATTTACTACGGTATTCTTACACCAAAAAAATTCCCGACCAAAAGTAGCTGTGACATATTTACTTTTCTCCCAAATCTTAAACCCCAGCCAGGTCTCAACAAAAATAGTCCACGGATTGCGTAATAAAATGTAGTCTTAACTCTTATAAAGTTTATTATATATCCTGAATTGTTTCACAACCCAGACAAGAGTCTCCTTATCATGACTAGATAACGGGAAAGCTATGCACTTGTTTACTGTCACTTATCACTGCTACATCGCTAGAGCATGATGTAAATAATATGTAAGCGTAGCCCATTTATATGGAGATATTACACCTAATCTTAAAACAACATCGGAGAGAATTTAGATAGTGATAATCTTCATTGCAATAGTCATTCTTACATTGCTAATTTTGATTTTTTTGAACTTTCAAAGAGAGTCTGCAAACCATTGTTATCTTAATTGCTCTCTATGTAAATTCATTATCCATATTAACACCATCTCTGCAAGCTTCAACTATTTGAGCTATTTTCAAAATATTTGTCATTTTAAGATGATTTAGGGTCGGTCTTTCAATAGCCAGTTAACTTTTAACTGAGGAATAAGTTTGACATTTTGACAGTTGTAGTATAGAAAATCTGTCAAGACGTCACATTTACTCCTCAGTTAAAAGTTATCAGACTATTGAAATACCGGCCCTAATAGTTATAAATGTAGGGAGATAATAAAATATAGCAACTTGCTGGATTCAGACCCGACTCGAATTGACCATTGATTTGACACGTATCGTTTAGACCTGTTTGTGGATTCTAATATTAGTATTTTAATTTTCACGCTGATACGGATATCAAATATGTTTTATTTATGAATCATGTATGTAACGAAACGACAAGAATGCGAGGAAAATTATGGAATCGTTGAATGAAGTTATGAGTTGTTCCTAAATCTAAACTCGAAAAGTATTTTATTGCTAATGCAACAAGTTGTATCAAAAGTATTTGTACTGCTATATCAGAAAATAAAATAACAAAAGAAAATGATTTAGCTATAAAAGCATTTGCCCAATAGGTCTTATACTAAAAACAAAAACTAATAACTGATAAAGTTACAAATTCAAAGTCAAAAATTCTTCATTCAAGACAACTCCATAAATTTCACATTCGAATGATATATGTATACTTATTAATATACATGATATATGATGATATTGCGTATTCCGTCCAACACCCAAAGAAAAAAGTAAAGTCGCCAAAGCGGAAACAAATCGTAAAGAAAATTTCTTTTCGGCCAGTCCCAACCGCATGAATGTTTATAATGAAAGACAAAATTGAATTTTTATAGTGAAGTATATCAATTACGATGGCGACCACAGTCCATTAAGCTCGGAGGATTCGCACGGCTGATTTTATTACTCGAATTATTTAAGGTCGGACGAAAAAGTTGCCATGGTGATCTTAAAGAGAATAAGTGTATCTGATGTTTGTCGTCCCGTGTAGATAATGGGTTTTGTATTACAATAACTCGTTAGGATTAGGACAGATTTCAGTGGTTCTCTTATGGTCCTTTTGTACGCGAATAGAGGCATGTTTTTACATTGTATCAAAGCTGGCCCAGTTGGATTTGTGATACTTATAAATTAATCTTAAAATACTTTATCTTCTTTGCTATTCCTAGTCTTAATAACAACTTTTTGCACATAGATCTCACGTCATTTCATCTTATTAAACCACCCTTTTGTTCTATTCTTCCCAAAAATGTGAGTAATGGATTGAAACTACCAAATTCCGACAGGAAACAAGGCCAATCTAATTTCGTCGGAACCTTTTATTTGCGGATCCGAGATCGGAAGTCGTTGACATTTTATGATTTTACCACTCTGCTCGTTTCAGATTCTTCGAGATTATTATGTGCTTTTATTATTTGCCTTTTTTCCTTCTCTCTTTGGAAAATTTGCGTTAGGCTTCAGGTTTTACCTACTTACTAAGTGAACTAAGCATAATCGAATTAGCCCAGGAAAGCGTGATATAAACCGTTTTGTGCAAAAAATATGGATAGGTAAAGCTTTTAGCAAAAACATGTTATGCTGTGTATTTTAGATACAGCAGCTCTTTAGAAGCCATGTCCGACCAATCCATCAAAATATTAACGCATTGAACTGGCAGCATATATTAGGATAAGCGCACACTGAATGTGGCGCGGCGCGACCCCTGAGAGATAAACAGTATGAAAACGCGTGTTTTTTTTTTATTCGTCAGGTTCAGAATCAAATCGCGCGATGCAAACAGATGTCGCATCGTTCACTATGTGTGCGAATCTCTTTATGAGAAGCGATAGACAAGTTCTATGACCTAATATGATGGACAGGCGTTAAAGAGTTTACAGTACAAACAATTGTTCTGGCTTGCGTTGCCATGTAAAAGTCTCATGAATATTAATGATTCTACAGGAATTAGACATAGATTACGGTATTACAATGCTTAAGTTGTTAGCATTATAGTCTTTGGCCTAGTTGCTATAGCCTTTATATTTCCCGTGTGGGATGATACACCAAAAGTTTTCTTATACAGCCACGTTTTGTTCAAATGGATCAAGTTAAAATATTGCTTGCTAAGTGACGAATGAATTTTATTTTATAAAGTTCTGGAGCTGTTGCAAATCTAAGATATTTTTATAATAAAACAAAGTTTAACCGGATTAAATCGCGTATATTATTTAAATTGTGAGTGATTACTGCGTGCATCGAAACGATTTTAATTAATAATATCGTAAGGTAGATGAAAATATTTTTTTATAAATATCTGTAAAGACGATTGTCATCTTAGTCTACCTGCGACCACGAAATGCTGCAAAGCTTTCGAAACGTCAGGAAAACCAATTTAAATAATATACGCGATTTAATCCGGTTAAACTTTGTTTTATTATAATGTGTAGTGATCGCGAAAACCTAAGAAGTTAAGATATTTTTGATTATCTTAAGAGAAGAAAAGTGTGTTTTTATTATTTTGGAACAAGATAACAGAACAACACTGCACCATTTCTTTCTTATCACCAAGATTAACGAAAACACAGCAGCCACTCAAGGCGTATCTGTCATAATAAAAATATATTTTATCAGCCCATCAACTACAGGTACGGTCAACAGCATATCAATGGTAAACAGATAAGCAGAACTGGATCAGAATGTAAAGTCCATACAAAACAGGCTCTGTTTATACTGGTTTGGCATAATTGCCAACATCAATGTGCGTTTGACTGTACAATTGATCATAGCATGACTCATGCCACAGTATTGTCGGGAAGTAACGTTTGACATTGAGCGGCCACCAACCGTACCGTGGCTTTGAAAAGGCCTAAACTGATGCGAGTTGGTTACTAAGTACGTACAGGACTGGGTTTTAGCGAGGACATTATCGATTAACGAAACAATAATATCTTCTCTAAAACTCACTACAAAAAGACAGAAGTTCATCTTTTTGACTGATTTGGAAATTGGATAATAATGAGCAGCAAAGCAAGCAGTAAATAAGCATTGCTTGCAGAACGGATGGCCGATGGGGCCGTAAAGTTCTGGAGTGGCGACCGCTTACTGGAAGGCGCAGCATGGGTAGGCACCCCAGTCGGTGAACTGACGACCTGGTGAAGGTCGCGGGAATCCGCTGGATACGGAAAGCGCAGGACCGGTCGTTGTGGCGATGCTTGGGGGAGGCCTATGTCCAGCAGTGGACGTCTTTCGGCTAAAATGATGATGAGCAGCAAAACAATTTATTTCCAAGACACAAATTAGATTGCACGGGTCCGATGGCAGACGCTTGTTATGATACTAAAATTGAGGCATGTGATGATGGTAAAAACCAGCATAATAAAAACAATTGCGCATTGTTCTGGAAGCCAATCCCACAACAGTGAGGAAAAGGCTAGGCTGATGATGACACTATAGGTACCTATTTACCTACATTGAGGAATTAGTCCTAGATTTAATGTAGAGCACGTACCCAACCAATTGCAACGTAGCAATAATCTAAACTATTAAAGTCCTAATATGAAGATACAGAAGCAAGCAATGGAAACCACTAGATCTATTATCATTAACATTGTTAATTACGTATGTAGTCTAATACTATGAGTATGAGTAACCAAAAGACTAGCTGTTGACGGGAGAAGTTTTGCCTACCTACGCATACAAACTACTTTCCTTATATTTTAACTAACAAACAACATAAAGTTACACTCGAGAAATATGACAGAAAGCCAAATTAAAGGTAAATAAAATACTTCCTTCGGGACTTTTCCCTGGTAAATAATCTTCCAGTTAAACCAAATGCGGCAGAAAATACACGAAATAAAATCTTTCTGACCTTCGCGACCTAACCTTCAGACTGGCAGGACGACCATCGTAGATATTCTTATGACAGCCGGGACTGATAGTTATCATGCTCACTGGAGCACGAATATACAATAGTGACATCAATTAATCATAACCGAATCTATCATTAGTAAACATTAAAAACGTCACCAGGCGCCGTTCAGTCGACGTATTTAAGCGTCGCTGACGTATTTATAAGACAATGACGCTAATTTAAGACACAGTACGTTCCTTGACAATAGTCTTTACGTCGTTTTAAGTGGCCTCTAAGGACATATCAATATTAATAATTATGGTTTTGTTTATGAATAAAATGTTAATTTACTTAACATTATAATTACGTCAATTGTGGTTGTTTTTAGCAGGATGGCTGTATTATCATCATCCTGGGTTTCGTTTGCTGTATTTTTATCTGCTCTTAATATTGTTGGCGTAATTATTTCACTCTCGTCGATCATGATACCCTCAAAATGTTTCGAGAAAGTCCCATAAAAATCTGTCCGGTAGTTAGTGATATGTATGCAAATGGAGTACCTACTATGACGATTATGATTTTGGAATTTTATTTACTGTACAGTTGTTATTTTCATGAATATTTGCTATTTAAAATTTTCCACTATCATAGCAAAAGCGTGCCTCCTAGTCAAACGGCCCACCCGCTTGAATATGCTGTAGTATACAAAAGCTTAGAATGTGAAAGACCGTGACCTTACATTCTAAGCTGTCATTGCATTCCTTTCAGCCCTCAAAAGACCTAACGCTAATATTGATGTAAAAATTCTAGACCATCTTTATCCAGATTAATTACAGCAAAGATAAGTAGAGGCAAAGTCGTGAATAGACAGATTAGATAGACACAATGCAACGGCCAATGAATTAAATTGATTGTACCAGAAACCGCCAAATAAAGATACATTACCAATTTATTATGCACGTTAACCAAAGGCATAAATGTTAAAAAACTCATAATTTTTTCACGACTGACAATTGGCAATGGACATTTAGCAATGCCAATTAGAAATTTTAACCCACAAAATGTATGAGGAAGTACATATGGCACGCAGTGGCCAATTTTTTCTGTTTTAAAAACTGTTTTGACTTTTATGTTGATGACCGTTTCTTTAGATCTTTGAGCATGTCGTATTTAGAAGTATGGCTGAACTAAATTTTAGATGCAATTAAACTGAATATTGACTAAAAGGTGCCAGATCCGGGAATTCTAACCTCAAAAAACAATTTTGAAAATGAAATGCACGTTTTGCTTGTGACAAGTTCAGCAAAATAAATCCATAATGCCTTTGACCCAGTCGTAGCGCTCCTATGGCTTCACAATACAACATAATCCGATTGGAAAAGATTTTGTATCGTTTTATTGGATAGGTTTCCATGACATCACATTGCCCGAAATATGGTTTGGATTTTGGGAATCGCTCCCTAAGCCCTGGAAGACGGCGATAATCTACCATTGATCTGTTTCATGTGTTTCATGTTGTTGTTTTCCTACTTACGAATCTTCGGTATACTGCGTTAAGGTATGCTCTGTCAAGGTTATACACACAATTTCGCGATGTTTCCATATTATGGCTCCTTCATTTTTTAGTTCGTTCTTGTGATTCAAAGGTTTATTGCTAAGTGTAGGTACATCATAGGTTTTACATTTTGTTTTGGTACTTATAACTTAGTGGCATTTTACAAGCATTGTAATATTGAATTTTCCCTACTGTGACCTATTTGATTACAAAACACGTCCACTTCTTGACTTCCGAGGTCTTGCAAACTCTGATATTTCACTGTCCCGCATCCTTAATCATATTTAATGAGGAAATAGACATTTATCTCTTGAACACTGATTTCTACAATGTCAAGTGCGATGTACTGTAATGTTTTGTTATTCTGGGCATACAATTATTATTGTGTTCCTGATAACAATAACCTTCGCACGAAACGTTATGCACATTAAAATGTAAAAGAGAAAAACGTGAAAACGCGATCTCATTGCGCCAGGGGCCCCTTATCTCCCTCTTACAAAGAAGAGTAGATATTTCACTTTCATAGTTTAAGATCGAGATAACAAGCAAGTAGTATGACGGATGGGCGAGCCAAGAGGCGCGTGATTACATAAACGTGAAAGTATTATGTCGACCAATTGGAAAGATCATGATTTAAATACGCATTTCACTATCGCTACAGTGACTTTGATCTGGCATGGTGTCAGTGTAATAGTTTTCGTCGATTATAATATTGTACGTGGCCATGAAAGTGCTTATAAAGAAGGTAATCACGATTTGCCATCAACATTCCTGAGAAACATCTATCACTTTGATCAAAGGAGATTTGTTGCTCAAGTGGCGCTTTGCCAGGACGACGTAAAAAAAAATCAAACAAATGTTTCAGAATCAAAAAGATTGATATCAGGATACAGAAGTTGGAACAAACAATATTTTCACACAGACATAGTTGCTGCGTTGACATTATACTACAGGCTTCGTTCTCGATATATGTATTAACCATGCAGCTTTCTCGAGTTACTCGGCAACTGAACGCAATTTTCAGAGCTAAAACTATACGTAATTATAAGTACATTGTCTGTGTCCTTACGTCAACTGTCATTCTTTTCGTTTGCGCGGCAACTGTTACTGTGTTTCTCTGTGTTTATTTAAATAATTGAGTGTTAAAACTATATTTCAACCAAAATATAAAGCGTCGTCGGAAAGACGAACATTATTCGTCATAAAATAAAAGTGATAGATATATTTTTTTAGTGTTCCAGGTAATAATACGTTGTCTTGTGATTGCTATTACACCGGTACGGCTACTAGCTTTTATAGTAGGTAAGGCCGCAAGGGTTTTTCGTAACCTTTGTACCGGTTGACACGGGTGGTGTACGAGATACATTGACGTGCTCATTCGTCTCGGGGCTTATACGAGATATACGCACGAGATCCTTCTACTCTTATGTGAGGTCCGTGAGACCTTAATAAGCAGTTTTATCAATCACTTGTACGATCTGTTTTTCAGTGGTATGGACACCACTACCAGGATGACCAGATCGGGTTCCAAAAGAACCCAAACCTCTGTTAGTGGAAAATACTATCTCCACCCTAACGGTTGATCCTGAGCCTACCTCAGCAGCACCAACAATAAGCTATGAGGTATTGTTAGCAGATAAGCCACATCTTATGCCAGATAAGCCAAAATGTGGTCCTATAAATAGAGACTTAGCTTTTATTTGGAGCTATATTTTAAAAAATGTCTTAAAGACACAAAAACTGTCTATAGTAAGTAATGCATTATCACTGTTGTTGGTAACGATACAGTAGACCGATTGAAATTGATCTCACTAGGTACTTAGTGATGCTGGAAGGATCCTGATGGATATATCCATCGTCTAGTACTCACAGTACAAGCTCTGCTTAGTTTGGGCTTAGATAGTGCTGTGTAAAATGTCCTAAGAATATTTATTTATTTATTTATGGATTTAAATTGTGTCCAAACAAAATCAAGGACCAACTTCCCTGTAGTATACCTATGAAACTAGTCTTAGTGACAAGATCAAAGTTTTGAAAACTTGTCAATAAAGCGGTCAGTCAAACTTACAACAAATCATAAGGGAAACTTAACTGCGGTTTAGGTATGGACACCCAGTCCTCAATGCAGGCCCGGGAACATCACAGCCAGCATTATCAGTCCACGGTCAAGAAAACCAAAGCCTACCAGAAGAAAACTTCTGCTCGAACATTGAAGTAAGTCATGCCAGAAGGCTAGCAGACTTTTTACCTTGCTGGAATTAAATTTGCAAAGACAAGTCCATACTTAACTATATCAAAGGTTACCTAATTACCATTGTATAGAAGGCTCATTAGAATTTTGTGCCAGTACCTGCTTCAGTAAAATCAAATTGGGTGTATATCCCCTTGCAAGCCATACCATATATTTTTATTCCAAAACATAATTTTAGTGTACCTACGAGAACATAACATAACATCACGCCTGTATTTCCCCGAAGGGGAAGGCAGAGGTGTATAGTACACCCACATTTCGCCAGTTATGTTATAGTCCCATGTAATAGGGGCGAGCCTGTTGCCATTGACCGGGCACAAATCCAGAATCCGGGCTGCTACTGAGAATTTCCTAATGAAAAAACCCAATAACACTTTGCCCGACCTGGGAATCGAACCCAGGATCCCACGCTCAGCAGTCGCGCTTGCAACCACTAGACCAACGAGGCAGTTTACGAGAAGGTTCATATTAAACTTGTCTCTGAATACATTTGTAATGATTTGTAGACACATCTCATTTCAAGATGGGGGACTATAGGATGGCAACATTACCACTGTCTTCGGGAGATTACGTGGCAATATTTATTTGAAGAAATCATATTTATTAATACTAATAATAAAAACATTTATTTCTCCAGCACATTAAGGATATTAACATCAGTATTCACTTAACATATGTTATAGAGGCTGGAGCCTTTACTAGATGAACCTGTGTTACAGGTCTCAATTGTATGAGTTTACTGCCCTCCCTTATAGCTTGGGCTCTGTACTTAATAATCATGAAAGTTGTGGTGACACATCTAAGACCTACTTTGTAAAGCATCTAGTAATCAATCATGTTTAGAGGATATTAAAGAAATATTAGCTCTCTTAGTGCTTGAGATTTGTTATTTATTTTGATAATTAAATTCAAAGTTTTGTGTCTGACACAAGAAATATGACATTGCAATATTGCCTACAGGCAAAGTATTAAACATTAAAAAGTCTGTCCAAAAGTACTTAGACCTGAAAAGTTGTATTATAAGAGATCTAGCAAAGTTAATTGGAATATTAATTACAGCCTGCTCAGGGGCACCTAGGCACACTACCACTACTGTGGTACCATATGGTTGGTGTTACCTACCAAATTTTAAGAACTTTATAAGTCAAAATAATAATTATTATTATCCTCTTTATTGCACAAGAGGTCATGATAGTTCAAACAAAAAACAAACAAAATTACATAATT
This sequence comes from Asteroscopus sphinx, assembly GCA_949699075.1. Taxonomy (NCBI): domain Eukaryota; kingdom Metazoa; phylum Arthropoda; class Insecta; order Lepidoptera; family Noctuidae; genus Asteroscopus; species Asteroscopus sphinx. Next base: position 5,027,505 of record OX453006.1, read on the forward strand.
ATTCCCTTTATTTGCTACATTCTCTTATTAATATTTACATATTGAAATATTTAAAAAAAAAAAAAAAAAAAAAAAACTTTACATACATGTTATTATATCTTTATTTTCATAAAATGTGGTATAAAATATGGTTACATTTTAATCTATAGAACGGGCATATTTATCTAATGTAATAAAATAAAATAGGAAAGCAATATAAATATAAATAATGTAAAAGTAAATTTACATTCAGAAATAAAATTAGATCTACAATGCTGGGCTAATAATATCAGTACAGAATGGGAATTAAATATTGTGACATTTCAATAGTACCTGAACTGGGAGAACCTAAAATAGATTATTTGCATCCCGCACTAATTCTAAATGTATTTTCTATGCCTGTTGGCGACAAAATCCAAATATTCTGTCTTGGACAGAATATTTCTTTGCCTTTTTTCCATTCAATTTAATATTTTATTTATTTACTAGTCTATGCTCGCCACTTTACCCGCGTGAATATCGTTTATCGTGCACCCTTCCGGAACTGTTCATCTTGCCGGGATAAAAAGTAGCCTATACACTAATCCGGGTTATGTTCTATCTGTATGTCAAATTTCATCAAAATCGGTTCAGCCATTCTTGACCTATAAATGGTGTAACTAACCCGACTATGTTTTATATATTCAGATGCCTATAAAATACTAAAAGGCTACAGGTATCATGGTCAGGCCCCACTGGCCTTCACAACCCTGGTATAATTACAGTTTAGATACATTTACTTCCATCTCTACCATTTATTACATATTTTCTAACAATATCATTTTATTCTGGGGCTGCCTATGGTACCTCAAACTTAAACTCTCATAAGTCAGCTCTATCTTTGTAGGGCTCTAAAATTGGGGAGGATGCTTGTACAAAGAGACCCTTTAAAGGACATAAGTCCAAACCAGCGTTGGCAAAATATCAAGCAACATGGGATCCAAATAAAGTTCTAAGTGTATTTACAAAACTGGACTCCAAATATGGCATTAAGTCTTGATGATGTATGTCAAAACACTGGTGGTTTTTGCTTCTACTAAGTACAGCTGAATGAGCACAAACTTTATTATTTACTAAAATATCTAAAATAACGCTATAAAAATAAAATTTATTTATTTTACAAAGTTATTATAAGTAGAACTAACAATAATTATCAGATTAAAATATATAATAGTATTATAGCTCACAGAGTGATGTTTGAGCCAATATTGCCATTAATTACATAGTATGATTACGATGATCACTAACAATGTGTATAAAAAATTAAATAAAAATTGATTTGCCCTGCCAAGTCACAAATTGTGTGATTACATGATTCAATATATATCTCTATAGAGGGCATGACAAATATTTCTAATTATCAAAAAATAAAAAATAAAACTGTTTTCTGCTTCTACCATTGGTAAATGGATTTAAAGTACTCTCAGTGTGCGGTATATTTATATGAGTGGCTTTTCAGGACATAATAGCTACATGCGTCGCCTCTACGTCCAAAGCTAAGTCAAAAGGAACTTATTAGATGTAATCAGAAAGAGTGCTGGTTAGATAAATAACCATTTTTTATTCAGGGGATTTAGCCCATGCTGTGCTGAATAAATAAAAATAATTTTATTTACTAGTAGTACTATCTTAGTCACTGTTGATCTCAAACATCATAAGTGCCACGAGTAGAAAACACTTTCCTGTTCTTATAGCTAATAAGACTGATCATTAACATTTTTACTTTCTAAGATTATTAACGTTGGAATTTCTATAGATGTTTAATCATAGAGAAGAATCTAAGTGGTTCTAAATAAAACAATGTGATTCCATAACAAATGTTTATTCAATAGGAATCCATAATGATTTTAAGGTTCATCTCAAGTTTACCATCTCTCTAAACATCTGCATGGTTAATACATATATCGAGAACGAAGCCTGTAGTATAATAGGTGATCAAACGAACTTACCTGTGATGTTCGATCATTATTATACGAAGGGCTTCGTTCGAAGATATATGTACCCTACCCGTCCCACCCCCGGTAAAATTGAGAAGACCTTACAATACTCTAAAAAGAATGACAGTTGACGTAAGGACACAGACAATGTACTTATAATTACGTTTAGTTTTAGCTCTGAAAATTGCGTTCAGTTGCCGAGTAACTCGAGAAAGCTGCATGGTTAATACATATATCTTCGAACGAAGCCCTTCGTATAATAATGATCGAACATCACAGGTAAGTTCGTTTGATCACCTATTATACAATACACCGTCAGTAAGATGAACATTATTTATGCTCAGTTGATTTCCTCATTATAGTACACAATAACTTTCATATATTACGTAATTGAATTTATCCTATTCAAATTAGTAAAACACAGCATGACTTTATAATTTATTTGTTTTCTTTGTTAGTTACTCTCTTCTGCATTCGGCAATTCGGCAACATTTGTTTTTTTCCTTTCGAATGAAAGGCACAACACAGCAGGTACGTACTAGGGCATGCAATATCGGAAGGTTTCCAATTCCGGAAGGTTTCCAATTCCGGAATTGATTTTCGATATTGGGTACTGAACTCCGGAATTCCGGAACTGGTTCCGGAATTGGTATATTTTTTACAATTAGCTTATTTCGAAACTTTACTGTTTTAGAACGTTAAAATTTTCGATTCGACTTTATTTAAAGAAACACGCCCGTTTCATGTTAAATCACCGAACCCAAATCAGCTCTAGAAAGAGTTTTCTCAGCGGCAGGCTACATTTGCAACTGACTGAGAATCTGTCTCTCAGCAGCAGCATACTGAAAACCTAACGATCCCAAGAACCCATTTTCAACAAGAAACACCATTGAAGTGGCCACTTTTTATTCCAATCATATTTGAACCATTGACACGATAAGAAGAAGAACAAGAAACAAAATCCCAAATATAATATAGATTTTTACGAAACTAGATATCGTACTTTTTTTTGTATCTATGAGATTTACACAAGTGAAAAATTACCCATCTAATCAAACTTATAGCCGCGGATAAAAATATCGGTCCTCCTTGATGAAGTTGTAAGTTTCCGGTGAGAACAGCAAGACCAGCGGTTTCTAGCAAAATTCACGCGCCATTTCAAGAATCTCTGAAAGGTTGACCAGTGCGTTATTAGTGCGGCCCCTTGACAGATAATGAACAAAAACCTTCGGATGATGATGATGACGGTATTAGCACTTAACTCCTTTTAGGGGTGCAAGGGTGGCTCTGGTTTTGAAAGAGCTAGTTTGTTTTATTCCGCCATTCAAAAATCGTAAAAATCTGTCCGAGATTCCGGAGTTTCGAGATTCCGGAATTTCGGAATGCATGCCCTAGTACTTTTTAAATATTAACAGAGGAAAATTATTTCTAGTGTCCACTTCCACAATCACAAGTCTTAAATTAAGTATCTGATTACAAAATTCATTCATACTCATTCTGACTGTGATTTCTTAATACGCGTGTCACTAGTGCCTATATTCTTGAAAGAATTAGTTACGGTATCATATAGAAATGATAACTTCGAAACGAATTAATTGGAAATTGAGGTCCTAATAAGTATCACTTGTCACACTGACACTCTTCTTATATTATAACAATACGTGACTTCAATTGATACGAGCAAAGATAAACGATAATCACTTCTGTTCCATAATACAACACTCAATAGTACTCTGGAAGAATACATAGTCTACAAAAATATGATAGTAGCTCCCGCAAATACAACAAATCTCTCTTTTAGACCAAAAATGCAACTAGAATTTAAATACAAAAGGGCAATGGACGCAAAACAAGTTGATGCATATTACCTCAATAGTATCATCGCTGAGTCCTCGAGCCCGCACTGTGGAAATAATCGCAAACGCAATGGAATCTGTAACGAACACTTTAACTTATCTATATCAATATCGGTATGCGAATGTACGTTGCGTGTACACATATGCAATTCAAATGGTACGTAAACAAGTGAATGTGGTAACTCAAGATTTTGGTGCAAGATAGAATTTATATAGGTACTGCCTAGATAATTGCAAATTGTTGTTAGACTCACATTTCTGCCTACTGTCTTTTTTGTCTGTAAAAAAGCAATTTTTATTTTAAGTCTTGAGGGAACTAACAAAGATGATTAATAATTTTAAAGAAAACTTACAACATCATCACCGTAAACCTAAAAACACAGTTCCTAAATCCCAATCAACACAAAATTAATTTATGATGTCTTTCTTAATCATTTGCAATAATAACCGACGGAACAGACGGTTTATAGAAACAATTTGAATAAATCACGGAACAAACAGAAAAACAAAGGCGGAGTACACGCAATTATCATGTTTTTATCGACAAAATGAAGTAATTCCATCAATAGGTCGTAACGAAGGAAATACAGTTAATTTTGCTTGTGAAACAGCCAAGAATTATGATAAATGAATATCTTATATCTTTAAGCAGGATATGTTGGTCGATGTCTAGAAAAACAAAGCTATTAACCCTTTCGAAATCAAGATTTTACTTTGTAATGCAGTAAGCGAATGTAAAATCAGGTGACTTCGTATTTGGCATACCACCCAAACCTATCTTTGAAATCACTTGAAAACAGTGTTCGTTTCATTGTTATTTATTAAGATATAGAGAGTAATTTCGTTTGGGTGAATTCCTACCAACCTTGCTCAAGGCGGTTTAAGTATAATAAATCCCGACAAACCTCTGAATATTTTTAGGATTCTATTGTATGTTAGAGTTTCAACCATTTCATATCATTCTTAAGAGTTAATGAAGCTAGATCGACTAGATATTTCTAAACCATTTCTACAATTTACCACTTAATTAACCCTTATTATTTCCTTACCAAAACTTCAATACAAAATGAGGGAAATAAGATGACCATCAGTGCAACACCAAAAAAAGTAAACAAACAATCTATTACTTCATAATGTCTATTATCAAATAGCCAATGACCTTGCCACAGTTTGGCCCAACACCAAGTGCCGATGACTTCTCTGGCACTTTCTACAACTTTTTATTACCCACCCACTATAAAAACAATTATATCGACTATCCCAAATAGGTGCTTATACATGGATTGTTTTGTTCTACCAATGGTTCTAAAACACAGTTTGGAACCAGCATTGTATGCTGTATTAGAAATGTTTTCGTATTATATTCGAATATTATGGTTTTATTAATGGGTTTCGTTATCGGCTGTCGTATGTTCATCATATTGTTTTCATTACTTCATGAGTTTCATGATATTATCAATAAGCTTTTCCAAGCGATATTAGAGATTATCAATTTTTGATAGCCAAATAATTTACTGTAGTCTCTTTAGTAACATTACTAGTAGGTGTCAAATCTTTTCTGACCTTGTAAGCAGTTTTCTATTTTAATCCGGTCCAGATTCCTTCTAATTGAATGCCTCATCAGAAGTATTTACATATCCATTAAGCGAAGTGTATTTCCTATTACGAATTTTACTACTTTATTACGTCTATTTACTTATCTTCAAGTTGTTTAGTTATTTATTTTATCTACACTCGTATCGTAAAATTCGAATTATGAACTCGAAAGTAATGTCATAATGACATACTTTACGCACATGCACCTGTTATGAATTTAAAAAGTTTCATTACGATACAGTTTGCTGAACAAAACAATGCGGTAATTTAATTTTTTTTCCATAACCGCACACTTCAGCCTAACTAAGGAGTTTTTAATGCCACTTCGACCTAACCAAGGAGTTTTCAAACCTTTTTTTTAGCAGTCGTACAGTTTGGCACCAATGAGTACACAAAATTCAGGGTGGCGCCACTTGTCATACATTGAAAATTTTTATCGTTTAAAATCGCGTTTTTGGCAGAACTTTTGATTGTCATATTGCTTTTAATTATATTTAAGTGTTTACAGGCATATTTTTTGTATGATAAAACAGAGATTGACGGAATCCTGACAAGGATAGAAAATTAGTTCCGATTATAATGTTGTCGCCAGACAATATTTTATTATCTGTGTAGGCGCGCACCAGCGCGCGTGCGCGGCCGCGCGCCTGGCCTACTGGATATGGACATCGTTACTTGTAAATTTATTGTTATTGTTTACGTTATTATTATGGTTTTGTATGTCGAAAGTTTTATTCTGGGCAAAAATATCTGACTACAGCAGTGATACTGAACTGAGGAAAATATGACCCCGCCTGAATTTCTGGATGCAGCAACGTAAATGACGAACAATCTTTTACCAGAGAAATCAAGAAAAACAACGACAATGTTACTAAGATTTTGACTTTGGTATTTTATTTAAAATTGTATGAGTGTAGATAAAATAGTGTATGAAACTGACATAATTAGGTATTAAAACACTCGTGTGATACTATTAAAAACCTCGCCTACGGCTCGGTTTTTAAACTCACACTCGTGTTTTAATAACCCCTATTATGCAACAGTTTCATAAACTACTATTATCTACACTCGTATCGTAAAATTCGAATTATGAACTCGAAAGTAATGTCATAATGACATACTTTACGCACATGCACCTGTAATGAATTTAAAAAGTTTCATTACGATACAGTTTGCTGAACAAAACAATGCGGTAATTTAATTTTTTTTCCATAACCGCACACTTCAGCCAAACTAAGGAGTTTTTAATGCCACTTCGACCCAACCAAGGAGTTTTCAAACCTTTTTTTTTTGCAGTCGTACAGTTTGGCACCAATAGTACACAAAATTCAGGGTGGCGCCACTAGTCATACATTGAAAAATTTTATCGTATAAAATCGCGTTTTTGGCAGGAGTTTGGATTCTCATATTGCTTTTAATTATATTTAAGTGTTTACAGGCATATTTTTTATATGATAAAATAGAGATTGACGGAATCCTGACAAGGATAGAAAATTAGTTCCGATTATAATGTTTTCGCCAGACTATATTTTATTATCTGTGTTGAAACGCGCGTGCGCGGAGTGCGCGCGGCCGCGCGCCATGGCCTACTGGATTTGGCTTTGGATTGGATTTGTTACCAAGATTTTGACTTTGGTATTTTATTTAAAACTAGCTGTGCCCGCGACTCCGTCCGCGTGGATGTCGGAAAATAACATCGTGTCATAATTATGAACAGAATGTCTTCAAATATATACATATAAGCGCCTACACAGACGATTACACTATTTACCGACCATACTATATTTTGTTTTTACAACCAACCGGCTAAGGTGATGGAATTTCATGGAATTAGCCCTAAACTCCCTCATTCTGAGAAGACGCTCGTGCCCAGCATTGGGAAGTAATTGGGCTGATTATGTTATTCTATAACACTAACCACATCTCTTCTTATGCTGAGAAGAGGCCCTTGTCCAGCAGTGGGACTGTAATGGGCTGGTAATGTTATGTTATTCTAGAATACTAATAATATCCAGTTCATTAACTCTTCTCATTTTGAGAAGAGGGCCATACCCAGTAGTGTGACCGTAATGGGTTGACTACGTTATGTTATTCTATATTTTCTAGTTTCTTAACTCTTCTCGTTCGGAGAAGAGGTCCGTGCCCAGCAGTGGGGCAGTAGGTAATGAGCTGATTATGTTATGATAATCTATTACACTAACAATATCCAGTTCCTTAACTCTTCTCATTCCAAGAAGAGGGCCATGCCCAGCAGCGGGACAGTGATGGGCTATGTTATGTTATTCTATATTTTCTATAATATTAATAGATTCCAGTTGTATTTTTAGGAACCTGCAACCTGCATCCAACCAACAATCATGACCTCTACTTTGTATGCAACTTAATACAATAGAGGGGTCAAGCTGTATCGCTGGATCTACTCAACCGATTCAGATAAAACATACCCTATATTTTAAGTTAGACTAATACCAATACAAATGCTAAGTTTCATTACGATCCGTTCAGCCGTTTTCACGTGATGAGGTAACAAACAGACAGACAGACATAAATTTTTTAAACGATTGATCCGTGTTCTATAGCTTATTTCTAGTCCCCCTAGCCGGTTTTCGCGAAAAAAAACTCAATGTACAGACTTTTCGACCTTTACAGTTTTATTATAGTATAGATTGTATGAGTGTAGATAAAATAGTGTATGAAACTGACATAACTAGGTATTAAAACACGAGTGTGAGTTTAAAAACCGAGCCGTAGGCGAGGTTTTTAATAGTAACACACGAGTGTTTTAATAACCCCTATTATGCAACAGTTTCATAAACTACTATTAATTGTTTGTCTATAATTAAAACGCCTTCTCTAAGCTCGATGGCTAAGAGAAGTCCTATTTAGGAAGTAAACCTGTCCATTACGCTACAACGTTCACTGCTACCAGATAGCTCAAAAGCAGTAGTAGCGTCATCAGCGTCAACGACCTACGAAGCTTACACTCCAAGTACAGGTAATAGTCATCCACACTTAATCACATGCCATTATTTCTCAAGCATACCATACACTGTGCAATCTGTCTTCAGATTCGAGATCGTCAGATATTGTTCACATGTCTGCATATAAATTGACCGATATTCGAAGCTGTGTTAATGCAATTTGCATCGCTTATCAAACGACCATCTGCCAATAAACAAACCTAATAATATGTTGTATATGGCGTTTTCAACCCACGTTTTATTCTAATTCTTACCAAATGCACCTGGAAAGTTTTAGAATAATTTGAAAAGTATCTAATTCGATGGCAGATGTTAACGAAAATTAATGCGCTGGCGCACCTGCCTTTCGTTTGCAATATAATATACGTTTCGTTTGATACGTGGACTTTTGACATCATCAACCTCTTTGCCTTTTCCCAATTATGTTGGGGTCGGCTTCCAAACGTTTGACAGCGTGGAGTATTCGGACGTATCTTCACGCTAATTTCCTTCGTAAAGTTGGGCAGAACTCCAACTGCATAATAACTCCGAGTGCATTGGCACCATTCGGCCGTACCGCGGGTAAAGGTCGCAATATTAGTCACATGTTGTTCACCAGAACGTTCGAATTCATTCATGTGGATGATATAACAACACTTTCACGCTGTTATTACTTGGCTTAGCATTTGAATTCTGGCGAATGCATCGGCAGACCTAACTACGCTGATGGCAATTTTAATTCCTAATTTAATACATAATAATAAATACGTCACATAACTTCTGCTGGCTACTTTGCTCTGGGTTGCTTATCCGCATATGATTCTTGCACGTAACAAAAAAAAAAATGGCCTACAGATCCAGGTCCTGTCATTCAGGTTTCGGCATTTGTACATATGAAAATTCTGTCTTTAAACTCACCCACTATATAAATGAGAAGCCGTAATGTGGAGCAACGTCTAAAAACTTTAATATTAGGGTCATGACATGTTAACTTGTAATACCCTTTCAAGATGACATCCAGTCGACTCTTTTGACCGTCTGGGTATTCTTAGTTCCAAACATATATCACATAATAATTCGTCGTCCTACATTGTATTATTTCATAATTACCTCGTCGTGCCAGATAGTCGTGTGAAATGCTCGTGTTTATCTCAGGAGACAGTTATATCACAGTAATAACATTGTCGCAACGTGTATAAATACATGTAGTGTTTTGGTCTTTTTAGATGAGCTGATTGTAGATGTTTAGATGTTGCAGCTTTTTAGACATATTTCATGATGTCGTCTTTGAATTTGGACTACTTGGAATGTAGTTCTCTCTTGCTAGGTCAAGTACTAAAGAGATTTTGTATACCAGGCCCCTCAGAAAGTATTGCGAAAAAAAGTTTTTATATATGGGAGACTGGCCAGTTATAATGTTTTTCGAAAATATGATTATTTATAAGTAAAAATAAGTAAGTTCCAATTTCAAAATTTCCCTCCACATTTTTTGCGAGTTAATTCAAAGTATTGTGTCTCACTGAAATATGGATCTGCGCCGGGAACATTTTAGAGCTATGATTTTATACGATTTCAAGTGTCGCCTGAAACCGGATGAATCGTACGATAGACTTCAAATGGCATTCATGGATGAAGGCCCTTCCAAGGCAACCGTGTATCGTTGGTATAACGAATTCAAGCGCGGTCGATCAACTTTGGGGGATGACGAAAGAAGCGGTCGCCCTTTGACGGCTGTTACCGAAGAAAACGTGCTAGCAGTGAAAAATTTAATCCAAGACAATAGGCGAATTACATATCAGGAGATTCAACACATATTGAAGATTGGATCGGGAAGCGTTCACGAGATTCTACACAGCCATCTTCGCGTGAGGAGGATAGTATCACGCTGGGTGCCGCACAACCTCACCGATGCTCAGAAGCAGGCCCGGGTGGAATGGTGCCGTGATATGCTTAACAAATTTGAAGCAGGCTCGTCTCGGCGTGTTTACGACATCGTTACAGGTGATGAGTCCTGGATTTATCAATACGACCCAGAAACCAAGCGCCAGTCGACTGTTTGGGTGTTTCAAAATGAGCCAACGCCTACCAAAGTGAAGCGATCTAGAAGCGGGGGTAAGATTTTGATCGCTAGCTTTTTTAATTTGACTGGCCACTTGGTATCAATTCCCTTACGGGATCAAAGAAGCATTAATGCCGAATGGTATACTACCAAATGTTTGCCAGAAGTTTTCTCTGTTATAAGCAACAAGCGACCAAACACAGGGCTCCGCGGGCTACTGCTCCACCACGACAATGCACCTGCGCACACCGCACTCAAAACGAGGGACTTCCTGGACAGCACGCCAGTCAAACTCCTGGGTCACCCACCTTACAGCCCTGATCTAGCACCGTGTGACTTCTTTTTATTCCCAAAAATAAAAAAGCAGCTCAAAGGGATACAATTTTCGTCGCCGGAAGATGCGCTGGCTGCGTTCGAGCAGGCTGTAAACGAGGTGTCTGCGGCGGACTGGAAAAAGTGTTTTGAAAACTGGTTTAGGCGCATGAATCTTTGTATAGAGGCTGGTGGAAAGTACTTTGAAAAGATTTGATAAAAATATATGTACGTATAGAACAATTTTTTTTAGTTTCGCAAAACTTTCTGAGTGTCCCACGTATAATGTCAGATGAGGGTGGTCAATCAGCAAAGATCGTTAACCCGCTGGCCCAGACTGACGGGACTCCTATTCACCAAATCAGTATCTCACCTGATCTGAATTAACGATGTGTTTGTGACTTTTCGTAATTTTAGGCAAAATCTAAATTGTGTTTATACAACTCATAATTCCAATCTCTATTTTCTAATCGTAGACGCTTACGAAGATGAACTCGGTGAATAATAATGTCAACAAACTCCTGAAATCCACAAGGGGCTTTTATAAATGTCAATTTACCGCAGAATACCGTCCGCGATTTCCAAGCGAGTGTTCATCGACGGTGCGATAATTATTATTTTAATTATCTTTATTGATGACGTCATACGCCTAGATTTTTATAATAAAACTAGCTTTTACCCGCGGCTCCGCTCGCGTTAAATTCTGCTAACCCACGTCAGTCCAGTCCATTCCAGTCCAGTCTAGTCCAGTCCAGTCCATTCCAGTCCAGTCCAGTCCCACTGTCCCATTATATCACTATCGTCGGTATCGTCGTCGATATTTAAGTGATCGTCCGGTGCACCCTGGGCAGTCAGCCCCGCTACCAACCTGCTGACTGGCTAATCTTTTTCCAACGGCATGAGCTATTATCATGTAGCTCATGTCGACACGATAGAAGAAGACTATCGTCCCATGTTCCATGTCCCATGTCCTGTCCCACTATCTCACTATATCACTATCATCCCGTCCCATGTCCTATGTCCTGTCCCATGTCCCATCCTATGTCCAGTCCTATATCTCGTCCCATGTCCCGTCCCACTGTCCTGTCCCATGTCCCGTCTCATGTCCCGTCCCATTTCCCGTCCCATGTTCCGTCCCCTGTCCCGTCCCCAGTCCCGTCCCCTGTCCCGTCCCCAGTTCCATCCCCTGTCCACTCCACTCCATCGTACATTACTATCCGCTCTTGCAAATGCATAGAAGCTTCGATCTGTCGGGTGAGTACGCAACCCACGAATATTTTTTTTTCTTTTTTTCTTTCTTCCTTTCTTTCTCAAAACCCATACCAGTTTTTAAGTCAGATCATCAGCTTTTAAACAAAAAAAAAAACATTAAAATCGGTCCAGTAGTTTTAGCATGATGCTGGAACAAACAAACAAACAGACGTTTAAAATTTTATAATAGTTAAGATATTATTATTTTTCTTGACGCCATTTCTACGGTTATATTAATTGTTATTAGAAAATATGCCTGGGTGCGTGATTAGAAATATTTAATAACTCTTGTTCAAGTGCGTTTTACAACCTTAACTTTCAATCGATATGAATAATGATTGTATTCAATAACAATCATCGTGATATAAACTCTCATAAAAGTTATCTCGAAATGTGTAACTAAACGATGCTGCAATATCGATTTCGGAAATCGAAATATTCTTGTACCTGTTTGCTACACAATACTTAAAGTATATTGGTCTACAAACAAGTAATTTCAAGCCACAGAAATTCCCTTAAGGTCTCATTAATTACATAAAATACAGCCAATTACGTACTTTTCCCTACAGTATGTCCAATAAAAACAATATATTTATAAATACGATTTCGCTACTCGTTCAAGGCTGAACACGGCCAAATTAATTTATAAAAATAGAGCTAAAATAACATCCTAAGGAATTGGGCACTTAACGATACTATCGTAACATAAACATGATGCGGTTAGAATTAACTTTTCACGTAAAGTTGTCAAATTCAAGGCCTGACATTACGTCTAGAAAATAATCCAGATACTATTTACTTTGGTCTATCTAAATAGGCCGATCATTTAATTTGTTAGTAATGAATTTGTTGTTCCTTGAAGTGTTTGAAGTGGAAAAATTGGAATCTACTTTTTAACATCTTGCGACGTAATAGATTCTTAGAGAAAATTCGCCGAATATTTGACGCCTACAACCTAACCGTACCAGCGTTGACTGAAGCAACGAGAGGGATGATTGTAAATTCCCTAATTATTAAGGTTGAAGTGTTTTTCACAAGGTTTTGTGTAAAGTTAGTATAGTTTAAAAACCCGCTTTAAATTGATTCACGGTTTTAATGCTTAATAAGCTACAGCACACAAGATTGAAAATCCTGAATGTCACTCTAGTAAAATATTTTGCCTCCAAAGGTCACAAAATCCGTTTTTATAAGGCAGAATATCACAGAATGTGTATAGAAAATCTAGATATCCCAAGTCTAGCTAATATTACTTCACTGTGTCAGTTTCGTGAGACATTTAAGCGAATGCATCCTATACCTTGAGAAAAATCACACGGAACGTAAAACATTTCGTTAGTCAGTACTCTTCGGTAACACTTGTGAGAAAGCTTATTTAGTAATATGCGAAATTATCTTGTACAATTTCTTTGTTACCATCTATTTCAAAATATATAGTTACACTCATATGTCTTATTAAACAAGTCTGGATCAGATATTTTTAACAAAAGATAAAAACTAGGTACTAATGATTACAAAAACGATTTGTAAGTAATATTTGAACCATTATCATCCAGTACAAAATGGTAGGTACTACAAAAATGTATACGAGTAATTTTATGATATAATTCATACATTTAGCAGACGGATTGACTAACAAACTGATACTGATCAGACAAAGCTTATTAACCTACTGGTGTTACAGACCACAATATCACTAATAATCTTCAAACTTCAGAAGACAAGTTGTAGAAATCAGTGTTGTGTGATCTAATTTGTAAGAACGTGATCAAATTCCTTATGTGTTAACGACTATCGTTTCTAAAATATATAACAGTCATACACGACACGATAGAAGAATTACATCACTTTGATAAAATTCCTGAGTAACAATATCAATACGTATTGATTTCAATAGTTCCTCCTTTTCCTTTCCTTAAAACGTTACGAAACTATTTGCGGAAGAACCGAATTCTTTCAACTCACGACAAATAACGAATCTAAACTCGCTATCTATACAACTGAATAGTAAACAAGGTAAATTATTAGTCCATGTAAGTCCAACAGTTGCATGTCCTGACGTAACAAGACATCTCGAATTTCATCGCGTATCAATATTAATCCGCGCCGTGGTACTTAAATGAAATGCTCCATTGATCGTTTGTAACAAGAAAAAGCATAGCTGAGATTCAATTACTCTGTAATTGCATGTGTTGAAAGTAAACTCGGATACGTCGATACGAAGAGCGTTATTAACTTTCCTGTGAAGACGAGCGTAGTGTTTTTATGAATGATCGTTCGAATACACTTCCTAGTTATTAAGTGACTTGCTAGAATTGTATGTCTGTAAAGAAGTTCTCTGGACTGGGTCCAATTTTGTTCAACTTACCTCCGGTTTCTGAAACACTGATCCACGCATAAATTTACTAATCAGCTGACAAATTCCATGACATGTGCTCTGGTTGTTAATATTTTTGACGACCAATCACAGGAGCTGACGTTAGATTTGACAACAGATCCAATTGATCAGCCTTCTGGAATAAATTGTAAACGGCGTTTTCTAGTGTCATACTGAATACTGCAGTTTAATATAATAGTCACATTAAGACTCTCAAAACCAACAATGAGAGCACTGTATTTTTAGGTTAGGTATTAAAGTATATTCTGTTTTTCTCTCTTGTCTTATTTAGTAAACAATCTTGGCACGTCTCTTTATTCAAATAACTACCGATAAAATATAATTAATGTAATAAGGTTAAAAAATGTTATTTAGTGTGTGAAATTGTTAACATAATGGCTTTTAATAATAATTATTGACGAATTGCATGAAAAATACATGCCAAGATTGTTTACTAAATAAGACAAGTAAGAAAAAACAGAAATGGACCTACCATTGCAGCAGAAATATATTTATGTTGTTTGTAAACAACGGAGAAATTACGTAACTTCAGTGGTAATCGGTTCATTTGACATCTTCAATCTTAGATTACCACTTGTGGCAGATCGCTTAACGATTGCAGGTTAAATTAAAACATGTTATGAAGACATAGGTAGTGTAGATGCAAAAAAGCAAACAAAGAGTCTTCCTACCTTTTTCCGTAAATTAAAATTTTGTTGACCAACTTGTAACCGATATATCAATCCTACTCAGTTCTACCCACACAAACAACGATCAAAAGAATTACAACAGTTTACGAAGTATTCTTTCGTCAAGTAGGCGCAAAGGAAGTTGCATCAACAGCACCTTGCCAGCCTTGCCCACGTACTGTCCCAATTCGGAGTACTTCGGAATACTTCGGACCTCGCCACAATTGGCCCTTCAACGACTTTTTGCTTCAATTGCTAAAAGGATCGAGCCATCGAGTGGTACTTTTTGTTCGTACGTTGTTAGGTCAGGCTATTGCTATTGTTCTATCAAGTTATTGTTGTTGACTAAAAAGCCATTTGAGAATCTCAAATTGAGATGTATGCTGTTTTGCGACTGTTGTCCAAACAACTCTAGTATTAAATTTTGCGTAATCCGAAGAGTGTTTTGCACTCTCGATAATATTGTGTTTTATTTGAAAAATATTAATGATGTATTTTATTTTTCAGGTAAGTCTTCACAGTCCTGGAATATACTGCGAAGTTAGGGGAGAGTAAGTAATATTTAACTACATTTTTGGATAAATCGTTTAAATTATGTTTGTAATTCTGCTAGTTTAGAAGGTTATAGTTCTCTCCAAGACTATAATGTAAGTATTCTTTATAACAATATCAAACAACTCTATCATTCATTACACACTGATGTAAGATGGAGTCATCATCATCATCATCATTTCAGCCGAAAGACGTCCACTGCTGGACATAGGCCTCCCCCAAACATCGCCACAACGACCGGTCCTGTGCCTTCCGCATCCAGCGGATTCCCGCGACCTTCACCAGGTCGTCGGTCCACCTTGTGGGGGGCCTACCCACGCTGCGCCTTCCAGTACGCGGTCGCCACTCCAGAACTTTACTGCCCCATCGGCCATCCGTTCTGCGAGCAATGTGCCCCGCCCACTGCCACTTAAGTTTGGCAATTCTTCGGGCTATGTCGGTTACTTTCGTTCTCCTGCGAATCTCCTCATTTCTGATTCGATCACGCAGGGACACTCCGAGCATAGCCCTCTCCATTGCCCTTTGAGTGACTTTGAGCCTTCTTATCAGGCCCATTGTGAGCGACCACGTTTCAGTACCGTAAGTAATTACTGGCAACACACACTGGTCAAAGACTTTCGTCTTGAGACACTGCGGTATTTTTGACGAGAAGATATTGCGTAGCTTCCCGAACGCTGCCCAACCGAGTCGGATTCGATGATTGACCTCTTTCTCGAAGTTGGACTTACCTAGCTGGACAGTTTGTCCTAGGTATACATAATCGTCAACAACTTCGAGTGTAGATTCTCCAATGTTTACGGGAATGGGTGCTATATGGGATTTCAACATAACCTTTGTCTTGTCCATATTCATTTTAAGACCCACTCTATCAGAAGCTCTACTGAGGTCATCGAGCATTGTACCGAGGTCCTCCATGGTCTCAGCCATGACTACTATGTCGTCGGCAAACCGAAGGTGAGTGATGTACTCGCCGTTTATGTTAATGCCTAGCCCCTTCCAGTCCAGAACCTTGAAGACATCCTCCAATGCAGCAGTGAACAGTTTCGGAGAGATCACATCTCCCTGTCTCACACCTCGCTGCAGAAGGATAGGTTTTGAGGCTTGGTCCTGTAATCGGACTGACATAGTGGCGTTTTCATACAAAGACTTTAACACTTCGATGTACCGATAGTCAATCTGGCACCGTTGAAGAGACTGTAGTACCGCCCAAGTCTCGATCGAATCGAAGGCTTTCTCGTAGTCCACAAACGCTAAACAAAGAGGCAAGTTATACTCTTCGGTCTTCTGTATAACCTGCCGCAGCGTATGTATGTGGTCTACGGTGCTAAAGCCTTTTCGGAAACCGGCTTGTTCGGGAGGCTGGAAGTCGTCAAACCTGCGCGAAAGACGGTTCGTAATGACTCTCGAAAACAGCTTGTAGACATGGCTCAGAAGTGAGATGGGCCTATAATTCTTCAGTAGAGCATTATCGCCCTTTTTGAAGAAGAGTACCACCACACCTCTGCTCCATGCCTGTGGCGTTCTTCCCTCGAGAATGACGGAATCAAACAGCTTCTGAAGGGCCTTAAGGATCGGTTTTCCACCCGCCTTCAGGAGTTCGGCCGTAATTCCGTCATCACCCGGTGCCTTGTTGTTTTTGAGCTGCTTCAGAGCCATCCTAATCTCGTACAGGCTGACGTCCGGGATATCTTCGGTATAGTGTCGGGTCAATCTAGCTCTTGGGTCGTGAGCCCGATTTACAGCGGGTGTCCGGGTGGACGTGTATAACTGTCCATAGAACTTCTCGACCTCCTTCAATAGCTCTGGCTTGGAGGATACGACTCTGCCATCGTCGGTCCTCAGTTTTGCAAGCTGGCTCTGCCCAATAGACAGGTCTCTTGCGAAGACTTTGGAGCCCTTGTTCTTCTCTATCGCGTCTTTAATACGTTCCGTATTAAATTGGCGTAGGTCACTTTTCAAGGACTTTGAGATCTGTCTATTGAGCTGCCGGTACTTAGTCGCATCATCTGAGGACTGCAGAATCATCTCGCGTCTTTCCGCCATAAGCTCGAGAGTGTGGTCAGAAAGCTTTTTGTTTCTATTTGTACGACGGGTCCTAAAGATCCTAGACCCGACCGTATGGACAGTTTCCACAAACCCATCGCTGTAATCGTCCACTGAGCTCCCTAGGCATTCGAAACGATTCTGAAGTTCGAGCTGAAAGCTCTCGGGGTTTTGGATTTGGATCGGTGCTGGACGGAGCGTAGACTTCATCAGTCGAGATCTTTCCAGCTTGATGTTCAGATTCAATGTGCCTCTTACCAAACGGTGATCGCTTCCGGTTTTGACCGCGTTGATCACAGAGACATCATTGAATATTTGCTTCTTCGTCGACATAATGAAGTCAATCTCATTTTTTGTTACACCATCAGGGCCCAACCAGGTCCACTTCCTATGCTCACGCTTTCTGAAGAAAGAGTTCATCATATAGAGTCCCTCCTTCTCCATAAAGCCGGCCAGTAGATGACCCCGGTGGTTCCGATATCCATATCCAAATTGCCCCACTCGCAGCTCATCATCGTAGCGATTGCCCAGTTTCGCGTTGAAGTCTCCCATGACAACAGTGAAGTGAGTTTTAGAGCCATGCATGGCTCTCGAGATATCCTCATACATGGTCTCCACCTCATCGTCGGGGTGATTCGAGGTCGGGGCGTATACCTGTATAACCTTCAACGAATACCTTTCGGTTATTCTGAGTATAAGGTACGCCACCCTGGTCGAAACACTCTCGATCTTCACTATGTTGTTCACAAGAGACTTGTGGACGATAAACCCGACACCGCCCTGGGAAAGTTGATCGCCCTCCCGGAAATAGAGCAAGTTACCGGATTTGAGGATTATCGTGTCCTCCCCCTCTCTTCGGACTTCAGATAACCCTACGATATCCCATCGTAACCTGCTCAATTCTTCCTCGAGTTCGACAAGCTTCTTGTCGGTCCGCAGTGTACGTGTGTTGTATGTTGCCAGTAAGATGGAGTAAAATAAATATAATATAATAATAATAAATCTTGTAAATACCCAATTGCAAGTCGTCAAGTTTTTCTCTCTTGCAGTCACGCTCCCATAACGATAACAAATAACTAGAAATCCCACCACGACAAAAAGTATCTAATTATACCCGTCCATTAACAAGCGAAGGACGAGAGTCCTGGACACGGATGCTCTGACGCATCAGCTCAATTCGTTCCACTTCACACGCCTGCACCACGGTTATGTGGCATCGTATTTATAACATTAGCCCTCCGGTATTTAGACTACGTGTGATATTCAGTTGGCACTTGATCCTATTTATTTCGGTACTCACATGTCTAAATGTTCTAGTGAAATTCGCGCTGGAGATCTGCAATTGAAATTGCAATTCGTGTGCAATTTCTTCAATTAATTGGGTTTGTCACTTACGAGTTGGATCGAGTCATTCATTGTTTCAGCTATTGCAATGCTTATTCACTTCATTCATTTGAATCGAATATTTAACAAGTGAATGTATGTCTGGTTATAGATCCTTTACAATTGACAAAATGACGCTTGACTGACATAGAAATTCACTCCATTACTGCAACATGGTGGAAGTTCGTTATTCCACTAATGTGTTGTATGAAATTTAGTAAAACAAGCTGGAAAACAAATTACGGGTTTATAAAAGTTGAGTTGATGTCCTTGTATGAAAATTCTCTACAGTTTTATTAAGCCTTTCAGTATGACGTTTAAAATCCGTCGCTAGCACGGAGTAATCCACTTTGTTACATAAAATTAACTTTTTTTCGTTTGTCTGTTTTGTTTGACCTAACTTTTTATGTCCGTAGGTCCGTGTGGTGCCGGACTTAAAGAATAGCACCACCCTTATCTCTTCTCATGGGTGTCGTAAAAGGCGACTAAGGGATTCACCAGAGGATGGGCAGCAGCGTTCTCTGAGTATTTAACCAACCAACTGCGATCGCCAACCCGCCTGCCAAGCGTGGCGATTATGGCATATCCCCCCCTTAATTGGGGGAGGCCTATGTCCAGTAGTGGACGTCTTTCGGCTGTAATGATGAACTTTTTATGTGGAAAACGAGACTTTGTACGAGCCTACACGTGATTTTAATACAATTTCGTCATTTTCTGTCCTGTAAAGAGTTGTAGCTACAGGTGAAAAATATTTAAACTCTTATGTTGCGCAGGCGCCCTATAATGGCGGTATACTTTGTATTATTATCATTTACAAGCGAAAACGCGACGCACACGTCCACGTAATGGCATATCTCCATATCCCCCCTTTTGGGGGAGGCTATGATATGGTTATCTTCAAACTCTTTTTAGTGTCAACGAAAACTACAAAAAAGGTGTTCTGCTTAAAATAAGCTAGGTACTGTTACTCTTTATCTGGGTGCGATCAAGAATTCATATCAGAAAAATGACCAGCAGCAACTATATACCTATACAGACTTTCGGGTCCGGTATGGTATCTACCACAGAAATAGATAGAATGAACAAGTGGGCAGGGCGCGCGTGCCAACACTGCACCATAGTGCAGAGCATTTCAAAGCCTTTATCAGAGCGCCTTCTGACTTGTTTCTATAAATACTATAATAAAAACCCGCAAAAATCCCTTAATGTGCTGTTTCTAACTGCAGAAACAAGAGCTGTAAAGTACATTTGATTAAAGTTAATTTTTTTAAATGAATTACGTCAATATGGAAGGCGTAGTTTGTTCGAAAGTCGCCACGCATGATTCGCAAGTAAAATTGTAATTACAACTATTCTATTTCTGTCGTATCTACTGATATCTGGGAACGTAAGATGACAGACACTTTACGTAAACTCAGATATCCGCTATAAGTATCTTGATTGAAGGAACTATTAGTATAGTCGTAAGCGCACACTAGCATTCCTTAGTAAAACTGAATCAAAAGTCAAAACTGCTAATGAAATGATAAGACAGTGATTTTGTATTGGCGCAACTGAGAGACCAGGAACTAGAGAAGCATATTGTTTAACAGTGAATGTCTTCCGACTAATGACGATGACATTATAGAACCAAACACGGAGAATGCTTATACAATGATAACTCTAAATATTTTAAGTCACGGAACAGTCAATGACTGAAATTGTAAATCATGATATCTCCCACGGCGAGGAACAAACTTACTATTGATTAAACTCATTCTCATTACATAAACAAAAACGTTTCCTTTTCACACAAGACTATTTACGTAACAAATCTATCAATGCAGCACTATCAGAAGGCACTTATTCGACATCAATAATCCTATACTATAGCATTCTCAAATCAGTCAATACAGATATTGTTTGCGACCATTGTTTACAATCCGACGGCTTTCTCAATAAACAACATGATAATATTTACAATAGGAAATCGTCCACTTCGAAACAACTGACGTTTTGTTTGAAGGCTCAATATTGAATGATTGGTGCAGTTATAAAACCGGTGATGTCATCGAATTCTTCGATAATCGCTAGGTTGTGGAGATTAATGACTGTTTCGTCTGTGAAGTATGAATGAGGAACGGGAATGCATCGTGCTTTCCATTTTTTTTTTCAACCTATACTGTCCCACTGCTGGGCAAAGGTCTCCCCCCATGTTCTTCCAAACTTCCCTATCAGTAGCTTCTTTAGTCCAATTCTTGAGAAAAATATCCAGATCGTCCCGCCAGCGTTTTGTTTATCCGAACTATTTTTTGCTTTTCATCGGCGGCGGCGCCAGCTCATGCAGTTGGAATTGCAATCAATATGCATTAAATATCTACAAATCTTTTTTAGAAACACTTCGCTTGGATTCTAGTTCAGCGTTTAGTTTATAAGATTCTCAGTTATTTAGTCCAAGTTTCTATAAAATGTACATTTATTAATCTGAATCTAAGTCAATACATCCACGCCTACTTAAACATTATAATATGTATGTTACAGTTGTATTTTAACCAGACAACATTTAAAAACATCTTAGGAATCTCCTGTCGTCTATTTGTCATTGTTAACCCACTTTCGAAAATGTACTTTTAGACCCAGCTGACATGCTTAATGATTCAAAATGTCATGACGATTTTCGTGACTACATTGTTGCCAAAAATTGTGTTTAGATCATTAAGGTGTATTTGTTCGCTTTCTATGTTGTGTTGTATCTATTAAACTATTTTCGATGCCCATTCCTTATTTTTTTTTATTGGCACACACCTGCCATACTTTTTCAACCACTGCTACTCTTGTAAGCCAGGATTTACCTACCAAAAAAAACCGCTGAAATAGTGAAGCTCGGTGCGTCCCGGGGAAATGATTGAACTATCTTGAATTGAAACGCGCAACGAAATTAATCAGAAAATAAATTAGAAAGAGTAGGAAGAAAATTTGTTTACACTTCCCTCCGTATCAAGCTGAAGACAAAATAGAGTAAAAGGCCATAGGCGAAAGAAAAATATTTTTTTGCAACGGGGATAAGCTCAGCTGCCTAGCACCACGGATTAAAAACTAGTGATTTATGGGTCCTATTTGTGTTACACCTGATTCCAATAGCAGGTTTGGCAAAAACGCTTGAACGCACGGAAATTTGTTCTAGTCGATACAAGGTCCCCATAGTAAACAACACTGGATGTAATGCCATACCTTATTATGTGATATGTGTTTTAAAGCGCACTTCATTTTGATTAGTTCTCCATGAAACAGATGTAAAGTTAGCACAAAAGGCTCGGTCATTTCCCACCCACGTCTTTCGTCCATGTGTTAAAAATATTACAATGGTTAACAATGTTTTACACATCTTAAATTATATTTCCAAGCTCACAATGCGGAAATACCTTTTAAAATTTTATTACAGTATGTTTCGGGGTTTATCATTTTACGGCATTCGTTCAGCGCCAGCGTCGAGAACGCTTGAAAGCGCTTTAGGGTGACTGGCCCACTTCTGATTCCACATTTTTTGCCAAATTCGATACGACATTGATAGTTTCAGCCCCCACACATCTTGCCATCTGTTGCGAACTAAACTTTACGCATATATCGGCGTTTATCTGGAAACGGTCGGCCTTGGTACAGATTCCGGGACAGTTAGTGTTACCGCACGTTCTGTATTAAACTGTCGTGTTACCGTTTACCGTTTCTGCTGAAATTAGCCGCGGATGTGCGCTTGCGACTAGATGCGACTAACGGACGCTGTATTCGTGTCGTCGTTTGGACGATTGCGTTTCTCGGCGCGTCGCCCGTTAACACGACGCGTCGTATCGCATCATTAAACTGTAATTCAGATTGCTAATACTTTTTTAAAAGTTATTGAACATTGTAGTTATTGTATTAAGTACTTAATATGAAGTATAAGTAGTCTGGTTTTCGTTTGAGAATAGGCACCCCGAGTCTCCCGAACTATTGCTATCGGTATAAAAAGTAACTTTTTCATTGTGATAGGCTGCTACAACAACAGCTATCTTCAATATATTACTCCAATTTAGTGTAATTGTAGCAGATCTTAAACTTGCTGCTCCAGATTTTCATGTCTCGTCCTATGAATATCTTCATCGATGGAAAGATCTTCCCGCAAATTTTGTTATCAGGCAAAATTAATGGCCATAATTCCTTCGTCCATAAAGATAGGTAGGTCTTTGGTGAATATTACAAATTCCATTTTAGTCTACTCTAGCACGATCGATAGGTTGTAATGGTGCTATATCTAATAGTTTAGAATTACCATTAAAATATACTTTCATGGCTACCGCTCTGCCAATTATTTTTATAGTCAATAAAGATTTTATGAGTAAGCAAAGTTTTCCGTAACGTATAACAGTCGCCCTTATTACCGAAATTTCATTTATATTTTATTAAATTTTGAAAATATTTTTAATTTTTGTGGGAAGTCAAGTCAGGCAACTCGTGGGTTCAGTGTGTCCATGGAGTTTCTTGATAGGATCAAATTTTTAGAACTGAGCAACTAGATTTGTAACGTTTTGAAAGTTCATGTAAATGTTTATTTAAAATAAAAACCATTGAATTGAGTTTTAATTGTGCCCGTTGGCGTTAGACAAGCAGTTTTTGACATTCCTTCTGGGAATACAGAAAGAAAGAAAGAATCATTTATTTGCGTAGAATACAGGTGGTACCAGATATAAAATTGAGAGATTCTATACCTGATTTTACTACATTAGTTGTTACTGGTTTCAACATAGCTTCCTTTATTTTAACTACCACATAACTTCACGTTTACGCAACCGGAAAAATGTTAAACCATTTCTCTTCCGAGTGTATTGATATTGGTGTCTGTAATTTCACTCCTCAAATTTTATGTTTAACGCCATCAATATTTCACCTAGACGCATTTTTTAGCACCATCTCTTTCTGTGGTTTACAATTACATTTGTGTAAAAGAGATAGCTGAAATGTTGCAGTGGCTCGAATAGTCTGAATTCCAACTGTCACATAAGATCTTTATGTAATAGTTTTAACGTTCTGTTGAATCTCGGAATAGCTGTTTACAGAACAAGCAGTTAATTTATATTTACGAATAATTTTGATGTGTCAGTCTGAAGAACATATTATTATCAATTCATCTTGTCTCGCCTTAGGTAAATACTTACCGAGTATTACTCCAGCGACTATAATCTTGTGGAAAAACTCTCCCCCAATCTGTACTATACTGAAACAACATCCGTAAAATTTTTGTTCTTCGGTTTCCGCATCACTCAAATACAGACTTATTTATTTACTAGCTGTGCCCGCGACTCCGTCCGCGTGGATGTCGGAAAATAACATCACGTCATATTTATGAACACAATGCCTTATACATAAGTACCTAATACATAAGTGCCTACACAGACGATTACACTATTCACCTACCATTCTATATTTTGTTATTACAACCAACCGGCCAAGGTAATGGAATTAGCCCTAAACTCTTCTCATTCTGAGAAGACGCTCGTGCCCAGCAGTGGGACATTAATTGGGCTGCCCCTCTAGCCAAGTTGACAATCTACAATCGTCAACGCTATAGAAAACAATCAAAATGTATGGGAATGACATATCTCAACGAATGACTGAGGTTTTTGTTGGTATTTTGATTGTTTTTATTAGCGTTGACGATTGTAGATTGTCAACTTGGCTAGGGCGGCTGATTATGTTATGTAATTCTATAACACTAACCACATCCAGTTCTTTAACTCTTCT
This sequence comes from Asteroscopus sphinx, assembly GCA_949699075.1. Taxonomy (NCBI): domain Eukaryota; kingdom Metazoa; phylum Arthropoda; class Insecta; order Lepidoptera; family Noctuidae; genus Asteroscopus; species Asteroscopus sphinx. The sequence continues at coordinate 5,052,289 of OX453006.1, forward strand.
CATTGTAAGAGGCCCGTGCCCAGCAATGGGACAGTAATGGGCTTATAATTTTATGTTATTCTACAACACTAACAATATCCTGTTCATTAACTCTTCTCATTTTGAGAACAGGCCTATACCCAGCAGTGGGACAGCTGCAATAAGCTGACTATGTTATGTTATTCTTTATTTTCTAGTTTTTTTAACTCTTCTCGTTATAAGAAGAGGTCCGTGCTCAGCAGTGGGCAGATAGTAATGGGCTGATTATGTTAAGATAATCTATTACACTAACAATATCCAGTTCCTTAACTCTTTTCATTCCGAGAAGAGGCCCATGTCCACCAGCAGTGGGCCAGTAATGGGCTGACTATGTTATGTTATTAAATATTTTCTATATTATAATACTAACAACGTGTAGTTGTATTTCTAGGAACCTGCAAATAACCAGCAATCATGACCTCTACTTTGTACGCAACTTAATACAATAGAGGGGTCAAGCTGTAACGCTGAATCTACTCAACCGATTAACGGCCAAAATTAATATCCAATCCATCCAAAAATCTAAAAATAGTGTATTAACAATAAACTCAACTCATCAACACAACATTCCGGAAAATTATCTTCCTCATCATGAAATCCACAAACGAAGTCGTAAACATGCATTGCCCAGTATAAAATCGCAGTTTCGCAGCAAGACGAATGGATTACGTACGATGCGCACACGCTTCCCTCTTAAGACGGAATGCGTGTCTATTGACAGCGGGTCGCGTGCCATCTGAATTGTGATTGTACAACGGGATTTGAATGAGAACGATTCGCCAATACGGTTATTTTACTTAATTTGTACTGAAATTTAGATGTTTCCCAATAAAGGTTCTTGGACATTATAGTGGACTATTAGCAAATTGATTTCGAAGGGAATGTCTTGGGTTACGGTTGTGATTTCGTTTAGACATCTGGGTTGGGCAAAAGTAGTGCTTGCGTAATGATACGTGACTTATACTATTACTAGCATAGAGAAAGTCCCGAATCTGGAGTTTCTGAAATATTTCTTAGCGTAACCGCATTGTAACTGGCCGAAGTTACTTCGCTTGCTTTTGTAGTACCTATAGACTTGATGACTCATTACATTAGCCTTAAATTTTTTCTATAGTAAGATAGAGGCGGTTAGATAGGAAAGCGACCCCAACATAATTGGAAAGAAAGCTCGAATAAAAAAGAAGAAGTTAGAAGGGGCTATCAGTCTTACTTCTTTCAAATTCTTCGGTACATGTGCGCTGAGAAACGGATTTGATTCTTATTACACTGTCTTGCGTTACTTGGCTTGTCGCGGACTTTAGAATAGTTTAATTTTTCATCGACAGAACGTGCTGAGTGATGAAGTAGATCTCAAGCTTATTTCAGTAATGAGTATTAAGATTAAACATGTCACGACACGCCCCAATACTGGGGCTGGCGCAACAGTTAGAAGCACTATCGCCGATGCAATAAACTCACAAGGCAACATATTTATAGTTCTTTCTCTTTTATGTAACGGTGCACGAGACTTGCATAATGTGATGCATCGAGATATCGTCCAATTAAAGCTTCACTTTAAATACGTATCAAATTTTCTTCACATATTTATTCATAAGTATCAGAATTGGTCACCCATTGAAAATTTTCCGAAGACATCCATGAGCTCTACAAATCAAAATCATCGTCACTTTGAATCAAAATCTATCTTCTTCAATAAATCCTGATACACATAATTCATTAACACCATACTATTCGATCATTATCATAAAATTCCAATCATTCCAGACAATTACTGACCCTCAATTAACAACTGCTTACCCCAAATAGTATAACTGTGATGAAACCCCGATGATCAAGTTAATTAAGTCTTCGATCACGAACCGCAGATCTGAGTGTTGTGTCGAATGCGAGATTTCTAGGTCACACTAAAGCAGCATTGCAAATTTTTAAATACCATTTTGTGGGATAAAGAACGCATTTTATGTGTGCCATTTACTTCTACAACCTTCGGTCAAGTGTGAGGTTTCGTAATAAGTATTGGAAAAGAAAACTCTGAGATACGGCACGAATTCAATATCGATATAATATCAGCCAAGTGGATGCATTGTCTACAATGGTATTTGTTTATAGTCTTTGTCATTCAGTCCAGTGCAGCAAAAAACAACTTAATATTTTTTAATTAAGACTTTGTGATAGTGATAACTACCATAATTATGTAATCGAATTTCATAATTGAATCAGATACTAATAGAACAAGTTCAAACAACAGACCCCTTTAATCAATAGGTACATATAATAAAAAGAAAAGTCCTGAATCACTGACTGACTGACTCATCAATGCCCAGCTCAAACCCTTGGATCTAGAAAGCTGTAATTTGCTCAGAGGATCCCTTTACGATGTAGACAAGGAAGGAGGCTTCGGAATGGCTAAGGATTTTTCAAAATTCCCACGGGATTGGGAAGCACGCTTAACAACTAAAGTCCATGTGGATGGAGTCGCGGGCAAAAGCCAGTGAATTGATAAAACGCAATTATAAAGAACACAAAACATACGACAGAGGACAACATAGAAAACAGACAGCAGCCGTCTATGCCACTGGAAATCATCATCATCATCATTATTTCAGCCGAAAGACGTCCACTGCTGGACATAGGGCTTCCCCAAGCATCGCCACATCGACCGGTCCTGCGATTCCCGCGACCTTCACTAGGTAGTCGGTCCACCTTGTGGGAGGCCTACCCACGCTGCGCCTTCCAGTACGCGCCACTGAAAATATCTGACATTAAAAACAAATACAAAGGTACGCAGCAAAACGCACATAATTCTCAGCTCTTTTAGCACGGGTGCATAAAAACTGCATTCATGTCGGCGCGGCGCTAAGCCGTCCACCATTATTTTTAGCTGACCACAAATAGATGTGTGTCGCGCCCAACGCATTCGAATCGCCTTTATAATCGACGGAAGGGTACCACTCAAAATTAAAGCGGGAAGAGATTCTATTTCGGAGATCTTCGGTGGTTTAATATGATGTCCAGTTTGTGAAGAAAGTTTATGCTTTTCTTCATTATGTAGACTGTAGTTTTTTTGTTGATTGGCTCTAGCCTGTACGTCCCTGTTATGTCAAAACACTTTTACCGATACAGCGTTTTGTGATACTTAACGCAATATATTCTAGTTGATGTAAGCTTGGTACTGATACGATCCTCAGTTCAATACCCGTTTCAATATTCTATATTCCATTCCACTGTAGCCGTAGGATTAGATTTAAAATTTTTGAACGCGTTTTTTAAAATGCACTTCTCACAGATCGCAGCATTTAGATATAGATTAGCTTCAATTCGCAGAAAAAGAAGGTATTCAGCTATTCAGTGAAATTTTTGGACAATTTTGAACGCGAATTTGAAACATAGTGATACTGGATTATTTATAAATTAACACCATGTCTTGTACATCATACCTATGTTTGACAAATAAATAATTTTGAATTTGAAATTAACTCTGATAAATTCTGACGAATTAAGTTCGTCTCAAACATATTGTGTGCAAATGCAAATCTCTTGATGGCCTTAAACGTTACCTTTCATTTAACATGAAAATATTTGAACAAAATGTTTTAATGTCCTTGTTATGTATTTTCTCAACTGATCTTTTATCATTTCATCATTCGTTTAAATATTGACATGTGATATTAAGATAATATAATCAGCCATTCGAAGAGAGGCATTGCAAAATGTTTTAACAAAATATTCAAATTCTTTTGATCTCCAACTGGGACTCATACATACATGAATATTTCATTTACTGTATTAATTTGCTAATAAAATTAATGTGCTCCTGTATATTATGTATCACAGGTAATGGACACACCCCTTTCTAACGTTGCAATTCGTAAACTTAAATAAGACGATGTACTACTTTAACAGATGTCATAATTATTATGAACGAGCTTATGCACATGCACCATTTCCCAAAGAACACAATTCAGATCTCAATCAATGTCTTATATTACCCCATCGCATCACTCTGTTTAGCAAAAGCCCTTTCGTTTCCAAATTACGGTTTACATCAATATAAATCAAAGGCCAAAGGCGAAATGAATCCCAAGAGTCGCTAAGTAATTTTTCAACGTGGCACCTCGGTGTGGTTTCGGAAAATGTGCTCGCTCGTAATTTGCGAGGAAAGCTGATAAGCTTCGTCCATCGGATTTTGTACGTTACTTGGCGTTTAGAATACCGACGGTATTGGTGTTCGATGCGCAAGGCTGGGCTGTAAATTTACTACGAAGTGTGGTAGTGGTTTGGCTGTGCTATTTTCCTGTAATTTGATACTTTTTGGTGCTGTGCAATCTTGCTGATTTTCTTTGTGAGTTCAGAGTCTCAAAGGTTCTTCACCATTCCACGAAAAACCAGAAATGCACCTTATCATGGGTGCAAGAATTGGTGCGCTAGGTAATACATTCAGGTGCTTTTAACACAGCCATTCAAATCACACCGAGAATTTAATATAACCGTGTGCATCTTTTTTCTTCAAAATCAAACTAGCCGCTTCGACATTGTTATTTGCGACGCCACTACGCTACACTTCTAAGTTTAGACTTAGCAACATAAAAAGTGTACATATGTAAATAGTTTCCATAGGGACCTATCAGCTCAGTAATATATGGTAACGTAACGATCCAGGCGTGCAAATCTGGAGTTCATCTTCCTCCTTATATGGACGCGACATGCCTGCAACGAACGTGCATAAGTGTCTTCAAGAACACCACTTATTATATCTTCCTGTTCGTGTTAAACTATGACTCACTCGCATTTTATTTCTTAAGAAATCTCAACAAAAATGCAACATAAATCTGCACGTGAAACTAAAATACAAACATCAGTGAAAAAGTATTGACTTCGAAGAAATGTAATAAAAATTTACCAATACAGATACCTAATAATATCGTTGAAGTGCCGTCAAAACAGCCTAAGCTGGTGGGTCTAACGGCTAAAATTAATAACTTATCTATCCGCATTTTCCCCTTCTAGAGATAGAAATTTTACATAAAGTGTATGGAGCTTATGTGAAATTTCTATCTCTAGTAGTAGGGTAAATTGTGGATAGATAGGATATTAATTTTGGCCGTAAGAGGATGAAATTTTGCACAAGAGTTCCTTAAATAACGTAGAAGAGCACTAAGAAAGGATTTTTGAAAATTCTTTCCCTAAAGGGGTTAAATAACGGTTGAAAGTTTGTATGAAAATCCGTCATCTTTGAAGTTCAGAAAATCCGTAGTTAATTTGGCTTTTTAGTTGAAAATAAAGACGAAACGTGTTTCAGTGTCTTTGGAAATTCATCCCCTGAGGAGGTTAAACAGGAGAAAAGTCAGATGGTTACTGAGATGTTAATGTTACCGATGGAAAATCCCATCGGACACAGCCTGTACAACTATAAAAATTCAAAGCCAAATGAAAACAATGGCTGAGCACCGATAGAGGCAAAGTATCTGTCAAGACGTCCGTCACGACCCCGCTGTTCAAACATCCGAAGCGTGTCTACCCATAACCGTGAGCGGAATTTACTACACATTGTTCCCAAAAAAATACCTCCATTTTTGTAAAAGTTTACTCTCCTAATCATAAATTGTACGTCTACCCGCCCGAGGCACATCGGCAACATGGGAACCATTAATAACTCCAATTACTTAATTAACCCGATTGTATTAAAAGTTCGTGAATCCATTTTCTGCGATCAATAAAAGAATCTAAACATTCATGGACAACCTTCACGCGTTTGCTTTGCTAAATATGTTCTCATAATTTTTGATATCCATGCGCGAATAATTTTCGCACAAGCAATTGAACGTTGTGAAGCAAACGATTTCAAAACAAATCTACTAGCAACATGTCCAATTTGAGAGAACTCCTCAAATTGCAGCTGTAAATCCGTACTTGATACTCGACCGTGCGAAACACTAGATAGAATCTCCATTGTCCATATTTGTGCAGGGCACGGCCAGTTTAGGGTCAAAGTGAACCCTTATTATGTACAGCACTAGCTTGTTGCTTTTCAAGCGGTCGCAATTATGGAAATTTTCTCTGGAAACGTGGCCGGGTTAAATATGCTTTTGGACGCTTTTGTAGTTTAGGATAGTGGGAAATGTTCCGAGTCTCTGTACATTAAGTTGCCAAGTTGAGAGCCAATTGGAGTTCTTTATGCCACTGCCTCTAGACCGTAGATTGTTACGTATCTTTTTTAAGAGGAATAAAGCTGTTACTAACAAGTATGAATAAGTTATGATGTTGCAGGTCGACCTTTTTACAGCAATAACAGTTTAATATTTCAACAGTCATTGCAGTAGTGGCACAGTGCCAACCGATATTCGAATTGAATTTTTCACCTGTTTTCTCTTTCACCTAGCATACTTACGCAGGATGTTAATCAGCAGATGCACTCCATTTTATCCCCAATCAACATAGAATTTAAATTAACTTAAAATGAGGTTAAGTGTTTCAATAAATCTTTACACAAATAAACCAGTTCTATCTGTAATTGTTCAGATATTCAGAACAACGAAATCTAACTAGAGCACAGCACATGTATTTATTGGCTCCAAATCTCGATGCGTCTATTACAAAATGCAGTAGCATTATGGAGTTAATTGGAACATATCCAAGTCGTCGTTGCGTAAATTGCTTTCGCCACAAAAAAAAGTTTGTGATTTTGACAGGCGGTTTGAAGAGAGAAAATGTTTGCTAGCCACTCAATCATATTTTATGAGAACGGATGTGAAAAGTTAGAGCAGAGGAAACGTTTTCCGCGGTAAACATTCTAATTATTTTGTGTCCTGAATCTAGACAAACACAGTTCAAAAGCTGAAAAATAGCTCGCAGATTCCAAGATTTAAAAGCTGCCAAGGAAAATTCATTATTTAAGTACTATGTTCGTGTAAGAAATATGGAAAATGAGGTCAAAAGGTTCCTGTTTTAAAATGCTTTGTCACGTCCATCCGCCCAAGTCCTTAAGACAAGAGCTAAACTCAAGTCGTTGTTACTTGCACAATGTGATCTTAAATCGTATTCCTATTTCTTAAAGCTGTAATAAGTGATGATAACAAAATGTAACTACTCTCAACTTGGTACTAAAAATCAAGTAACGATTCTTCGGTTGCCAAAGATCTAAATGACAACCAGTTTGTCGTCACATCGTAACTCTTCAATCGTTTAGCACAGCGGGGTATAAAATTGAAAGTTATCAAATATTATACTTACCTCGTGATATTATTTTTAGAAAATATATCAATTTTCTTTGACTTTGTCAAATATGTTTTCGTACTCACTCACAACTTAATATTATGAAGTTTTGTTTGTTATACAAACTCCTTATCGTAGTTTTCTCACATAACCTATTATAATAAAAGATGTCGATAATAAACTTAGTTTTTGTGATAAAAATGGTTTCTTGGCTCCAGATTACAATGCCTCTTCATCGATATTTTTACTCAAGTTGTCTTACCAGATTCTTTGTTATTGCATAATCAAGAACACAAGAATTCGCATTCCAAACTCCTCAGTGGGTTTATCTGAAGCGAACAAGCATAAAAAGAAGTCGATTTACAACGAAAGCTTGTGCCCGCGACAAGTTAGGTGTAAAAATACCAAACCCTTTTTAGGTGTTGGAATGCGTAAACACTGCTAAGAAACTATTGTTTATCTTGCCTGGGTGTGCTGTGTATAGTAAGTACTTCGTATAGTTATGGTACTCCAGTTCTGATTTTATATACGGTCAGCATTAATTTTCTATAGATATTTTTTTATAATGAATATGTAAGAATTTGGTTAAATAAATTCTATTCCGAATAAGATATTACAATAAACTTCACTTACTTGAGAACATATATTAACATTAAACACATTTAAAAAGTAAAACTTTGAATATAGGAATTGTTTTTGACAAGCCCGCCACACTTGGCGAATAGCGAATTGATATTATTTTTAGCGAATTTGGCTAATCGTGCTGTTGTTTTCGTTATTTTCATACATAGCTGTGAAAGTGACGAGAACAATATCACGGCAATAACAATATGTGCGTGGTGCGTACGGCTACGCATCGGGCTGTAAATTTCCGTTGTGGGCTGGTCTCGCATTGTATAGATTTTCCTTGCAACGCGTGGTCGGCATGTGCTGGGGCTGTGTAGCTTGATGTGTGGCCGTGCGAACCATCATTCACTTTAATATAACTTAGAAGTTTTATTAGCAATAAGAATCAAAATTAAAACGATCGCTAAACCCGCCGACAAACTGTTACAGGATTTAAACAATGTGTAAAAATGTTTTGGTCCTGAATAAATGGTTTTTTTTACTTACCACTGCAACTTAGCCACTGTAAGTCAGGATCTAAAATAGCGACCAACCATAAAAAAGTCAAAACAATGAAACTCGGCGTGACCCGGAGAAATGATTGAAGTTGATTGAACTATCTTGGCACCCGCAACGAAATTAATCAGAAAGTAAATTATGAGAAGTAGGCAGAAACTTGGTTTCCACTTCCCTACTCATCAAGCGGGAGACAGAAAAGAATAAAAGGCCATAGGCGCATGAAAAACATATCTTCAACGGGGGTAAGCCCAGCTACCTAGGATGCCTAGCAACTAGGTAAGCCTAGCACCACGGATTAATAAATGTAATAATTTATGGTTACTTTATTCTGAATATAGGGTTTACGAATTCTGGAAGTATGGTTTTGTGGTTAAGTCACCATCACAGACCAGTAAGCCTCAAGACGCCGCTTAAACAAAGTTTTGCTTGAGAACGCAGTCGTAAAATGTTAGCGGGGACCGGGAGGCGGACGGCACGTTATGATTGGTGCCGCTCGGTGACGGACTTACGTCCTGATTGGCGGCGTGGCGTATGATATGCAGTGCTACTGCATATGCGTTGTGACCGGGGCTGTCCGGCTAATTGGCGTCTAGTAGTGGTCACCATACAGCTACAGCACCTGGGAAAGCAGATTAGTTAGCACAGAGCCAGTCTTCTGCCGAATGCTTGCATCTTTTGATTCTCCCATCATCTATGGGACACCAGTCTTCTTAGCCAGCAACATGGTGCAAGCAACAAAGCTTGATATAAGAGCAATCTGGATGTTACATTGTACCCCTGTCATAAACACATCGTGTGAAATATATCTCCACTCAATTATGAATAATTAATTCAACTTCATTGTAATGTCCCCGTCCAATATCATTACATTTTATAACTACATTCTCAGTACAGTCTCTTATTGTTCGATAAGCTTATTTTTAGCCGCCCATATGTCATACGGTTTGACGTCGTGCATTGCGGATTTTTATCTTATCATATATACTAACATTGGCTTAATGTCTTGTTGTGTACCAACTGCATAGCTGTTGAAAAGCCGACGGACCGCGAACAGACAATCATGCAGTGATTCTGATTTAGTGTACCGGTTTTACTTTGTGTGTTTTCTTGTAAACACGGGTTTTACCATTAATTTTCTTATGAATTTCTATACCGTAGCCTTTTTGAATTTCTTACTAACACGATCCATTGAGATAGCAGACTTTTATGCGTGGACACACAATATATTGGTTGGTACGGTCGACCACACGTTAGTGGTAACAGTTTGACATTGACAGCGCCTTTATTTCGTAAGCAGTAAGGGTGGTTTTCTAATTGAAGTGTTACCACTATCTTGCAGTAGACTCAATCTTATAATATTACTAGCGGACCCGGCAGACGTCGTCCTGCCCGGAAAAGCAGCGCCACGTATAATTAAAATCGTCCCTGCCATTTAGGAGAAGATCAGTGACATACAGACAGAAGGGCCACCTACCGGATCCAATTGTGTTTTCACACCATCCAGGAAACCATTGAAATATTCACAAAAAAAATCATCCAAATCGGTTCAGCTGTTTAGGAGGAGTTAGGCGACAATCAGATGTACAGAAGAAATAAATATTCGCGGCTTCACTCGCGTTAAATTCTGCTAACCCACGTGACGGATCCTGTTAATTCAGTCCAGTCCAGTCCAGTTCCATCCATCCATCCATCCATCCATCCTTTTATTCGGACCGTCCAGTCCAGTCCAGTCCAGTCACTATCCCACTATCTCACCCCATGTCCAGTCCCGTCCCATGTCCCGTCCCGTCCCATGTTAAATGTCCCATCCCGTCCCATGTCCAATGTCCCGTCTCATGTACCATGTCCCGTCCCGGCCCATGTCCCTTCTCAAGTCCCGTCTCGTCCCATGTCCCGTCCCCCATGTCACATGTCCCGTCCCGTCCCGTCTCATGTCCCGTCCCGGCCCATGTCCCTTCCCATGTCCCGTCCCGTCCCATGTCCCGTCCCCCATGTCACATGTCCCGTCCCCCATGTCACATGTCCCGTCCCCCATGTCACATGTCCCGTCCCGTCCCATATCCCGTCCCCCATGTCACATGTCCTGTCCCGTCCGTCCCATGTCCCGTCCCATGTTATCAATTGTTCAGCAAATCAAATTTGGTGACACAACGACTGCAGCGCCACCTACCGGGTCCATTTGTTAATTCAAACCCTGCAGGGACCCGGACTCGAACGTACCTACACAAAAAATATCATTAAAATCTATCATCTATCTCAACCCAGTCGAAAGGTATCGACATCTTTTAGAATCATTTGGAGTTAACAGATAATTGTGACTGTCAAATAATAACAGACAAATAATTAGCAATAAATTAAAATTGCGACTATAATTTGAGATTTAAACTATCCTATCTCTCAAGTTGGATCGAACTCCACATGGTGTGCGAATTTTATTATAATCGGTTAAGTGGTTTAGGAGTCCATTGTGGACAAACATTGTGACACGAGATTTATATATATTAAGAATGTTCACTATCGGCCAAAATGAATATCCAATCTATCCACGATTTACCCTTCTAGAGATAGAAATTTGATATATTTTGTATGGAGCTTAGGTATATCGAATTTCGATCTCTAGTAGAGCAAATCGTGGATAGATTGGATATTAATTTTGGCCGTATGAAACCAAACCGTGCAATCTTAAAATTAAATCACAAGTTGATTCGCAGTTCATCGATTAATGTATAACAACCTAACAACTAACGTACAATTTTTCATCACTACTTGAAGCTATAAAAATTATGTATGACCATGTTAGGAAAACGGTTATTACTTGTAACACCGTCCGAACTGACGCCCCGATCCCGTTTCCCATCGCTTCGATATCACTGGCATAATAACTTTATTTTTATAACCGGCTGTACGCACATGCCTTTGCCTTCACTTCTTCTTTTTCATTGCATGTTTTACTTGTGCGTTGCAACGGGCGTGTTCCACGAAGAATTTTCAACATTCTTGCGTGCCAGGATTACGTGTTATCTCAAGTCATGTAATAAAGACGAGATTACGTTTTTTTTTTGTTCTGCGAAAATTGTGGGCGATGTTGAAGCTCTATGGTTTCGTTCGTGAGTTTATAAAGGTTTTCTAAGATATATTTGTGGTATAGAACAGAATTTGCATTTAAATTTCTTTCACCTTCATGACGTTCTTTATTTAGATGCGCAAACAAGTCGAACTCACGTGTAATCTCTTGCATTAGCAAGTGACATTTAAGTCTATTGTGGAGTGATCATTAAAATTGATTGAGCAGTTTATATGCACCCATTATATTAAGTATCATTACCTACTTATGCAGTATTGCAATACTCAATGCGCTGTGTTGTATGTCTCAACTACTACTTACTGCTATCGCTTACCGTTTATATATGAGTTGTGGAGAAGTACCGTATGATGTGTGGTCTTCAGCTTTGAAATGTCCATCCTCACACATATTAAGCCCTATTTAGAACCTCCTTTAACACACCATTCGGAACCAAAGGGAGGTCCTTATCTTCCTTCACTCATATTTTTAGTTCAGTGCTACTATTCAAAAGCACACTAACATTTTACGAATTAAAAAATTCTTCAAACTCACTCAAAACGCTAGTTATCCCCTCAAAGTTGTTACTCGTAAAGCTTCATCATCAATTCGTTAGCGAGGCTGTGTCAAGTGTCCCGACGATCCTCTGACGGACAACCGCACAGATTCGTCGTATACCCACACGATTAACACCCCTATTTTAACTGTGATAAGGTTGAGAATTCTGTGAATATCTTTATTGGTTTAAGGGGTACAAGTGGTGCTGACTGTACCAGAGCCAATACGAGTGGGTGTCGAGTACGGTTAGTGGCACTCGGGATGAAAAAAAACTGTTTATGCTTCTTATTAGACAGGTATTTGCTTTGGTTTATGGTACCGTGGGAGTCTAAATGTGGGGCTATCTGAATATCAATAAACTCTTTTATTGCTTCGCCATCTTTAAGATGATGTCTTTATTACGAAATCGTATGGAGTGAGCATTGTATTTTGTTGATTTTTGGTAAGGCAGCATGCATACTCGGTTGTTCGGAGTTTTCTGAATAAAATAAGTTATGATTAAAATATAGTGTAATTTCGATATGAATATGACTATGGCAGTGAACAGGGCAAGAATGTGTAAATGCTGTAGAAGAAAATCAAATAAAGTTTTCTTTCCTTCTAAACTCTTTCCGCAAAGCTCTTTTCATCATTGAACAATTCTTGATTGCAATTAATATTACATACAATACTAGAGCCTGACCACGCTAACTCTGCAGTGGAATCATGGCAACACCGTAAAAAATAAGTACCAAATCTCTGTAATGATCTTTTATTCTAATGTAGAGTTAGTTTTGACAGACTAAGTGTAGTAAAGTACAGACCAGTAAATTTAACTCTGCATTGGAATAGTAAGACCATTACAGCGATTTTGATAGTTATTGTTTACGATGTTGCCATAATTCCACTGCAGAGTTAGCGTGGTCAGACTATCACGACTGTTTTCCATTGGTATACAAAAAATACAAAAAACTTTTTTTTTTTTCGTATGGACTCTCGCAGAATTGGTACCCAAAATGGATACCCTAACTGCCCTAACTGCTTAACCGAACGATAAAAAAGTTGGTGATTGGAGCCTCCTTTTAAGCGAGTAATGCCTGCTGTATAAGGAGACTCCGCTCTTCCATAGTTTATAGTTTAAGTTAGGCAGAGACGTGATAATACATTTATAATTTCTACGTACTCCATTTTCATCTTCTTATAACTAACGTCTCGGCACTTCGACGTTTGGCGGATCCGGAAATAGAATCCGCCTTCCTCCGAGTTTTCCGGCTGAGTCTTCGCTACATTTCTCGCCGCATTTCTTCGTACCGACGTGACGTGAGTTAACTTGGTTGACTCGTAGGTATATTTGCGAGGACCAAACAATATTTACAACAAAAAAGTAGATGTATGACGTGGGTATCAGAAGTTAAGAAGAGAGGCAGACCAAAGAAAATATGGTTAAATCGTGTGGAAAATGGTATGGCTAGAGTAGAAGTGAACACTGAGATGAGTGCTGTTAGAAATGAATGGAATAAAAAGACATGTCACGTCGACCCCAAATAAATTGGGATTGAGGAACCGCCATCATAAACATTGTGAGCTGTCATATATGTAGTTGGTAAACATGGCCAATTTTCAACCTAACAATCAAACAAATTAGTATCTCTTTACATACGACTATAGACACAAGTCATGTCGAAATAAGCAAGAGTGTACAAACACTAAAATTGCCGTGACACCCGACCTCTCATTGACACCCTGACGAAATAATACGTTTGAAAATATACATGGATGTGGCTGCCATTCTGCCATATTACAGAATAATAAAAGAAATATTAAGAGGTATAGCAACTGTTAAAACCGTGTCATTAAACCTGAAGGTGTTTTTTTCTCCTTCCAGATACTTTATCACCACTCTTGTGCCATTCCACTTCTGAGCCGATCATAATTATAATCCATGTATTTTCTCATTTATAGATCAATCGACAATAATAGTTATTTTATAATATCACTAGGTATTATAATAAAACAAGTTTAACCGGATTACATCGCGCATATGAATTTCAAGAGGGTGATATGATGTGTCTCGAGTTCTCGACTAGTTATTTTAAAAAGTTTTGGACGTCATAACAGCGACACAGACTCGAGTTGCATTGCATCAGATCATCATAAGTACTTATTAGGTACTCGTGTGCAACTACTTCATTCTTCACCTTTATTTGTTTTGTCTGGTAACTGGTTGTAGTGTAGCCCAGGTGTTGACAGAGCGAAAGGTCGTGTCAAGTAGTCGGTTGAACTTTCGTGGTGACCATTCTTAGAAATAACAAACATGTTTGGCTTTAGACCTACTAATATCCAATTTTGTAATATTGAAAACAAAACCCTAATCAAACCATTCTATGATAACTTCCTGAGAAATCTTCGTCTATATCTGGCGACCCTGTATACTAATTGCTTTCTTAGACCGTACAAGGGTTTATACTATATAATTATTTATACTATAATTATTATATAGTGAAAAGTTTTGTTTGTTTGTAAACGATAAACTCTAAGGCCCGTATTACAGAACGATCCTCAAGCATTGACCACTGTTTAAAACTAGTTTTAAGTTGAGCTTTGATTTTAGAACGTTCCCCAAGCAGAGATTTAATTATCACAGTTCAGCTGAGTTTAGCTTTATTTTGTATTTTGATCTGTAATCACTCTAGTGTGGTCCAGACTACGCTTGAGTAGAGATTTCTATTCTATTTCAGGTAAAATTCGTGTGTTATGTTGTTGAATTAAAGTTTATAATTACCGTATTAGAATAAGACCGATACTCAAGTAACGATTCTATCCTTGAGTAGTGATCCAGGTGATTGAAGATCAAACTGCACTTGAGGAACCATCTGTAATACGGGCCTAAGATATGCAAAATGGGTTTCGGTGTTTTAGGTTACCCCTAAACGACATCCTGCAACTATCCAGCACCCAACTCGGGAACTTACCGATGCCTAAACCGTGTAATTTTGTGATTTTGAAAAAAATTAAATCCTAGGTAGTGTTTATAATATTCTAATTTGGTTGTCTGAGGTCTTGCGTTCTTTCTGTTACATGTTGTATAGGCTTTTACTTTTTATCCCGGGAAGATACACGGTTCCCGATCCCGAGGAATGCGCAATAACATATTTCTGTGATAAATCGAATCATATGCAGATTACCGCCGCATGCCGCGGGCATTGGCTACTAATTCATAATTCAATCATAAAACGTAATAATTTAAGGAATTCTGAGAAATCAGTCCTTTATCTTATTTAACCTCCAATTTATCTAAAATCCAATAGATACTACCAATTATAGACTTACAGACATTTATCGGAAAATACACAGATGTTCAATTAACGGATACCTTCCGAGAAATCTCTCAATAACAATTGATTTCTGCCTGTTATACGATTATATTACATTACCTAATCCTATTATATTGATTTATATTTTATGACTATTAAACTATCCTAGTTTGAGACGTTAGCTACTAGCCTAAAAATTATGCTAGTTCTGTTTACATGTAGCCAGATTTACGACGAGTTGGCTACGAGTAGTTTTGTAGCATTACCTAGCTTGAAATAATAACCTCGGTATCCCGGGCATTAATTATTCATTTTATTTAGGTATCTACAGTAAAAGTTGTTAACAAAAAAAAAAAAAAAAAAAAAAAACATAACATCACGCCTGTATTTCCCCGAAGGGGTAGGCAGAGGTGTATAGTACACCCACATTTCGCCAGTTATGTTGTAAGTCCCATGTAATAGGGGGCGAGCCTATTGCCATTGACCGGGCACAAATCCAGACTCCGGGCTGCTACTGAGAATTTCCTAATGAAAAAACCCAATAACACTTTGCCCGACCCGGGAATTGAACCCAGGACCTCACGCTCAGCAGTCGCGCTTGCAACCACTAGACCAACGAGGCAGTAAAAGTTGTTATCAAAGTAAATATCAAGTATAATAATAGATCTGTTTGTATGTATGTATGTTTTGATCAACGCAATAAATATACTAAAATCCAATATCATAAACCCTACCAATGTTCCTAAAGTTACCACAAGACGTCCAACTAAAACGTTTTATCCTTAATATTTTTTTCAAGGGGCGAAGCTGTCCAAACACCAAAGTACCGACCCCCCTAAAACTACTTCCATTCCATTACAATCATAAATATCTAAAAGAGCAGGAAATAAACACGTACATCGTATAGTTGACACGATATAAATGGTTATTTAATGCGTCTTACCGTTACTTCGCCATAACTGAAGGGGAAGCGAAATGATGGTGCGTTTTCTGGGTGTGTGAAAATGTGTCGGGAGCTTTCCTTGCATGTCGTGGGGTAAGACAGATGGCTTGACAAAACTATTCTTCAAAGGTGACTGAAGTTATCCTGCTATATTGTATTCAAGGAAGCGAAAAACAGCTCCCAACTTTGAAATAATTCCTCTGGTAGGTGGTGTCAATTACGCGAAAGACAAAAGCGATAATTGTAAAGTGGGGAGTACTTTGTTGAGCTTTTTTCAGCTTCCTTGAAAACGGTATAAGTTAAGCGAATTTCAGCCGAACAACAGTAACAAACAGCAGTGGACCTGCTGGACATTGGCCTCCACAAGCACCGCCACACTGGTCATTTTGGGAGGGATATGACATATTAATCGCCACATTTGACACGCAGGTTGCCGATCGCAGTTGGTTGGTTAAATACTCAGAGAACGCTGCTGCCCATCCTCTGGTCAATCCCTTGTCGCCTTTTACGACACCCATGAAAAGAGATAAGGTGGTGCAATTCTTTATGTTCTTTACCAAACGGAATATTGTTATGTAGCGAAAGCTGGTGCTAGCTAGTGCGATACTACATGTGAACTACCAATGACATACTAAACTATATGATATCACAAACCCTGAATCGCGCTATCAAGACTTGATGCGCAGTTAGCATAAACGTTTAATTTAAATAACTGAAAACCCTGTTTTGTTTGACTCAAAGTTCAGCTTTGGACTAATGTTTTCAACATTAATTCATACAATAAAATAATCATAGTTATCTTCCTTAATTTAAAAGTAATGTTTTGTTCTCAGTAAACATAATTATTCGCTTATTACCTCCGCAGTATGTCGGTGTCGCGTCAACTTCAGTTCACATCTAGGTTTATTTCTAATAAATACTACAGTTTAAGACACAGCAACTCCCAGAAACGTTGGTGCTATTATCCACATGAAGACCGTATTTTTACTGGAGACTTCACAAGTCTTCCTGTATGTACTAAAGTTTAATGACAATGATTAACATAAGTACAAACAATAAATAATTACTAGTTAACTACCACACAATGATGGTGGTTATTCAGCGATTGCAGTACACCATCATGTTTAAAAAACTTTTTAACAAAAAATAAAACCGACTCCAAAAACCTTAACTAAAAAGTAAAAAATAATCATTGTATGTATTTTAAAATCTTAACATAAACCAAAATTTTGAAGGCGGCGCGTGATTTACCCTTTGCGTCATGTAAATATAATGTACAATCGAGCGCATATCTATAGTAAAAAAAAGTTTATGCGCCGCCTTCAAAATCTTGGTTTATGTTAAGATTTTAAAATACATACAATGATTATTTTTTACTTTTTAGTTAAGGTTTTTGGAGTCGGTTTTATTTTTTGTTAAAAAGTTTTAATTTCAAACTTTTTAGTTGATAATTGCGAGGGTTGATTCATAAATGTTTATATATATAACCAATATGAGATTTTTTTTTATTAACCTTTGTTATCCCACTGCTGGGCAAAGTCTCGCTCATGTTCTTCCAAACGTCCAATCACTATCGTGAAAAAAAAACACGCATATCAGCCAAGAATTCTCAGAAAAACGAACCAATGAGCAGATCATCTAGATACGCGAAGCTAAAATAAACTGATTTATTGAAGCTGGTTAAAAAACTGCTCAACCTAAGTCAATAAAATTTATATGGGACCACCGCGCGGGCTTCCTCTACCAAATAAAAAAACAACCATGTAAATCGGCCCACAAATCTCGGAGTAATCGGTGTACATACATAAAAAAAAAAAAACCTGCCGAATACATAACCTCCTCCTTTTTTTGAAGTCGGTTAAAAACACAAAAACTTCTCGTTATGAGAACTCTAAATCGAATCCAGAAACAATTACAATCCTATAAACTACATAAATATTTCATTTGTATAAAACCTTATTATTATACGAACAAAACATTGACTTTCTTTTTCCTTGAAATCTTTGAACAAACATCTTGTATTGACATTCTTGTGACCGTTATCTAGATTAGTTAACAGATACTGGTATCTGCCCGCTAAAATACTTTGTATGCACAAACTAAAACAAGCTAAGTTTTATGCAATTAGAAGTTATTAGAGAAAACTATACTGAATAGAAAACGTACTGTACGGCCATCTATATTGCAAACACGTTTGTAGTTTTCAAGGTGAAGAAGATTTTGTAGGCTAATGATCTATCTGTT
Source organism: Asteroscopus sphinx (assembly GCA_949699075.1). Taxonomy (NCBI): domain Eukaryota; kingdom Metazoa; phylum Arthropoda; class Insecta; order Lepidoptera; family Noctuidae; genus Asteroscopus; species Asteroscopus sphinx. Next base: position 5,070,743 of record OX453006.1, read on the forward strand.
GCTCTACATAGATTTTGGCATCTCTATCACCTGTAGAACTAACCACGGCTACGCTTAGCAATCCTTTTTTTTCTGTTACACGTTGTAGTTCTCATCTCATCTCAACTTTATAAATCGTCCGTGAACTTCTGACAACTCCCAACTATGATTTTTTCACGAAATAATTTTGAATTTTAATCACACAACATAAAGTCGCCTTTTGGAAACTAGTTCGTAAGCAGATAGAAGATTTCAGAAGTTCAACGACGAAATGTAAATCTCATCTCATGACAGAAGATTTCCGATTGAAATTATTTTGTGACATTGAGACTAGATTCTCAGTAGCAGCCCGGAGTTTGGATTTGTGCCCGGTTAATGGCAGTAGGCTCGTCCCCTATTACATGGGACTATAACATAACTGGCGAAATATGGGTGTACTATTACACCTCTGCCTACCCCTTCGGGGAAATTTAGGCGTGATGTTATGTTTGTTATGTTATGAGACTAGATTGGAACTATATTTTGAACATTTTAAATTATGAGAATTGACCCTCAGTTCACTTACATAGACTGGTGAACCAAGCAAGTAAAGAACTGCGACAGGTTCCATTCTCATCGCATACGACATTAACGAGAAGATACAAGAAGCCTATTCTTAGACCACACGGCATCGTAACGCACACGTTACGGTTAATTCGAACGGTAGTCTAGAAAACTAGAAATCCAATCTAGTCTGGAGCACGGCCTAAGTAACTTACATACAATCACTTGCATTGTTTCCGATATGTACGGAAACTGATGCTGTGAACACTTCTTACTAGGTAATTGTAATATGCGGAAAGTGGAAAATAATAATAATAATTCATTAAGTTCAGGCATGAGGGCCCATACAAAAAACATGAACAATATAAGAAAACCCACGGCCAATGCAACTTGGCCGAAACGTCGAGTTTAGTTGAGATGTTTGTTTTGTTTTGATTTCATTGTGCGCGAAAAGTCCCGTAAATATAGTTCAATATGAGTGAAATTCGCGAAAGTTTAAAAACTTCTGATACCCACCTATAAGAAAAGTTATCTTAACTAATAGAGTTATTTTGGATAGAAAATCAGAAATAATTTATTTAGTCATTAAAGTTTGTTTAAGCCCATAAATGTCTAGTGCTGTTTGGAGAGAAGGCATAGCTTTAGCTACCTCGGTTTGCAAATCACAACAAATGCAATGCTATTCGAACTGAAAGCCTCATAAATGCTTTACCTCCTATGTATGCCTCTTCGTCATAGACATAGGTAATTAAGTTTCATCCTGTTCAGTTCTGTTCATTGTGTGATGAGGCTGCGTTTTAGGAAAGTGTTCATTGTTGTAAAAGAACGACGTATGTATGTAGCTGAATTGCAAATATGTCGTTTTTCTACGACTGAAATGCAGATACGTCTTTGTTCGAGGCAGGGTTCGTTAAGTTTTGACACTATCCTACACATAAACCCACGGGATCGCAACCTGCTTGCGTGAGCTATCGGAAACCATGCGGATAATTTCAATTGAAAAACACATACATACATAACCATAGGTTGTCTGGAAGATATCGCTATTAGTGATAAGACCGCCAATGTACCCTTAATTTACATGTTAGTCCTATGTTTAAATAATGTTAATGGTGTACAATAAAGAATATTCTATCTATCTATCAGCCTATTCCTAAACCACTGCTGGGCATGGGCCTCTTCTCAGAGAGACACGAAAGAGACTAGAAACCTGAGGCCTTAGTCCACCATCCTGGCCCAGTGCAAGTTGGCGGACAAAAACATAATAGAATCATTTAATTTGAATCACCCTGTACAGCCTAGCGGTATGGTGTACTTTCCCTGCCAGTATAAAAAAAGTAAAAAACAATCTCAATATTACAGACCCTCCTAAATCCAATTTAACGAGTGATATAAAATCTAATCAGCACATAATTTCTGCTAAAGACTTGATGGTTTTCGCAAACGATGTAACCCAGGTCGACGTCATCTGCCAGGTTAATTGGCCTAAGACATAATGACGTCATAAATGTGCTGCGGGTATATGGGAGATACGAAATTTATGGGCTGTTGGTGCGTCTAGAGTATGGGATGGATTTCTGATGATAGGTAATGGGTTCTGCTTGTACTTGCGTAGGTCATAACTGTTGTGTGTTATAAATAAAATGTAGGTACACAGCTGTGTACTAAACACGCATCATGGAGCCAGAAGATGGTTGGTGTTTCAAAAGATTACTACTTTTACTTACCTTAAGACATAAGACAAAACCAATGAGTTATTGTCTTCAGTAATATCACAATTTAAATTAGGAATTATTATCATTTCAGCTGAAAGACGTCCACTGCTAGACATAGGCCTCCCCAAGCAGTTTGGGGGCATAAGCCATAATGGCAGGCGGGTTGGCGATCGCAGTTGGTTGGTTAAATGCTCAGAAAACGCTGATGCTCATCTTTTGGTGATACGCGTAGTCAAAATAAGGAGTATGTTTATGGAAACTGTAAAAGTAATCAAACTAATTGTCTTTGCATTGTTGCAGGTGACCAATAAGTCCTCCGGCAAGGTGATGGTGCTCAAAATGAACCAGCAGCGCGCCAACAGGCCCAACATGTTACGCGAGGTGCAGCTCATGAACAAGCTCAAACATCCTAATATACTCGGGTGAGTAGTACACCCATCGTTTATCCACCACTATCTTACACCACTGTTTGGCAAACAAAGGTGTCGTAAAATAAGTCATTCATCCATCACTAGACTTGAGTTCGTGATTTCTGAATAAGCTCTCTAGCACCAATGATACTGCAAATCTTTAACTGAACTTAAAGATCTTTTGACAATTCAGCCCTAAGCCATATTTCGATGATGGTTGAGGGTGGTTGAGGTTTAGGAATCATTTGCTTCCTTTTTGTAAAACCATTGACAAGCTGCGTATCCAATATACGTTGAACAATTAACATACAAATCTTGGTCAGGCTAATTATACTGTATTCAAAATTGAGGAAAACGAAATCTTGTAAAATTCTCATGTGGCGCAGATGGCGCTTCTAAAATTTCAAGGTTGACAAGTTAACTTTTGAATCAAAGAATCCATTGACACAATGAACCCAATCTAAATACTCATTCTAAAATTTTAAATTACAGCGTGTCACCGGAAACGTTTTACATATAAATCAGGCACAGATATTAAATCGAATATCATTTTATAAAATCTAAGAAAACAAAGACTTTGTATGTTGGTTCGTCAAACATTTGTTTAATAACGAAACCCCTGACAAATATTTGTGCTCTTAAAAAATATAAAATGTAACGGTCAAGAGGGTGGCGAGCAGCGAAGCAGAACTAAAGGAATATGTTAGTAAAATTCTTTGTCCAAATAATTTATTGACCCAGTGCACTGCTTCAACTTCATGTTTTATTCAAATGTGCAGTGCAGCATGAAGCAGAAATAAAAATGTTAATCTTCAATTACCCTGGGATCTAAAGATTTTAACAGAATTTCAGGGATTTGATCAATCTTATTTCCTGATCTTTGTGGACCAGCATTCAGTATAAAAAGAGGTTTCAATTCACTATAACATAACCTCCTTTGAGTCGTAAGCTCCGCAAAGACGCTTGATTCTATGCATCTTCCCACTGCGAAATCTTATAAGCTTCGTCTATAAATCATCGTCCAATAAACAGCCCTAAATGATTAGAGCCGTTATACGTATATATTTCAAGCAGAACAAGATAACAACCCTAGTGTACCATTCAAGTGATTTATTATGTTTGCTACCATTAAAGTTTAAACGAAATCGAGCGAAAATGATATCGAAGAATTAAATTTGCATAAATTAATTTATATAATGTGTTTTAAATGTCCCATTTTCATACTACGCAGTCGTAACACGTGGTGCCAAGGCTTACAGATAAAAAGGACAAAACCAAAGATTGTTTTTGATACTGTCTGACATTATTAGTCCTCTTGGCTTTTGCCAACCTGTCTTTGCATCAACACTTTGCTAAAGGGAGTATGCTACTAGTCAAATTTCTTTGTTCTATCTCTTCGTCCCTTAGAGCAGCTTTGTCTAATCGAATTTTAGCATGTACAGTGTTAAAATACATACAACATTTGATGAAAATCATCCAATTTCTTTGATCAAAGTCATATTGGACAAATAAATTTGACCAGTGGCATACCACCAGTCTTTGATATCTTTCATCAACTCAATTCAGCCTATCACAGTCCACTGCTGGACATGGGCCTCTCCGAAGTTGCACCACAACACTCGGTCCTCCGCCTTCCGCATCCAGTCTCCCCCAGCCACGTTCTTCAGGTCGTCGGTCCACCTGGCGGGTGGGTGCCCTACGCTGCGTTTGACGTTTCGCGGCTTCCACGTCTCCACTCAAGGACTCGTCTGCTCCAGCGGTCATCGGTTCTTCGACAGCCCGACTGCCACTTCAGCTTACTGATCCTACAAGCTATGTCGGTCACTCCGGTTCTTCTTTGATATCTTTAATCGAATGTATTCCGTTTTAAGTCCAACCAGTATTATCATCCACTGTTATGTAGAAAACACTACTTTGGTTTACATCCACCGATGCCTTACAGACTAACGGCCAAAATTAATATCCAATCTATTCACGATTTGCCCTACTAGAGATAGGAATTTGACATAAGCTCCATACAAAATATGTCAAATTTCTGTCTCTAGTAGGGTATATCGTGGATAGATTGGATATTAATTTTGGCCGTATGTGAAGGATTTAGGGTCATCAATCTTATCTGACCGATACCTGATTCTGATCTGATTGAGGACCGAGCGTTGTGGCGCAACTTGGGAGAGGCCTATGTCCAGCAGTGGACTGCGAATGGCTGAGTTGAATCTTATCTTCCTAACATGGAAGAATAAAAAATATTCGTCCGTGCTTCCTAATTGCAATTAAATTTTCCTTATTTGTAAAGGATACTTTGTCAATATTAGAAATGTTTTGCTACGAAAAATTTAAAAGGCTTTTTTTGTTATTTCTGAAATTCCTTTTATTTTAATATTGTGTTTGTGAATTGTTCTTCTTAATTAATCATTGTTTGATAAATAAGAAGTACCTAGTGTTGCCCTTTTTCTGTTCCGCAAACGAGAAGTTTATGTTGAGAAGAGATCAAAAGTGATAAAGGTACTAAGTATCTTCTAACATTACCATATATATATTTGTAAAGGTTAATAGCATCAAGTACAATGCAGATGGGGAGCAAGGTCGAAAAGATCAGTAATCGTTAAATACATCATTAGCGTCTACTAAGTCGCTGTAAGAAAGGAACCTTCGCTAATACTCACTGGCGAAGACCTTTTGAAATTGATTACGATGGTTTTGATAAAAGAGGAAACATTATTTACTCCGTTGTGTAATATTAAATTATATAATTAATAGTTATCCTTTTAATTCCAGCGGTTGTCCTTGTAGGGATAACAATAACTAACTACATCCCTTGGTGTGGTGGTCAACCGAAAAATAAACTAAAACTCGACTCCAAAATTAAGCAAAGCAGCAAAATTAGTAACTTAGAAAATTAGAATTGGAATCAAATATGCTACATAAAATTTTAAAAAATACGGTTAATGATCTTTATTTTCTCAGAAGAATTACAAATTCATTTACAGTGAAAACATAAACTTAAAAATAAAAGTAAACAATATGACATTAAGCGTAGCTCAAAATAAAGTATGCATTGCGTTGATTTTGCTTGAAAAAATAACATTGATCGGAACATCTATACTTTCGGCCTACCAAAACAAAACAGAAGTAGGTAGTTCTACATAAGGAACAGTGGAGTTGTGAATGAGAAAATAAGAACAACGTCCGTATAATAATATCCAAACTTGGACGAAGGTCTATACCGAACCTGCAGCCATCTTATGACGTATGCACCGAACAAGGAACGTCGTTGTAACTAATTATACCTATGACGTTAACGGATCATATGTCTGACTGCAGGATTATTGAGACGCGGCTATATTTAACTGTGGAACTATATCCGATGGTCTTTTAATCCATCACATATTAAACATCAGCAGAAAGAACAAGAGCCTGATAATTATGATATTTTAGAAAAATACGACCACATTTCAGTGATATATTTGCAGTTTATGGTGGCTACTGGCCGTGTTTGCAAAGTCCAAATAATAATTATGTCAAATGCAGTACAACCTACATTCAAAATTAATTTCATATTTTTCTGATCACATTGAGACATCATACTACGGCGTGGTAGGTATGTTTTAATTGGAATCAGGGACCTTACTCCCGATTGGTTCAAGCTCTGAACCAAATCCTTAAATTGCAATACTCCTTTTACTTCTTCCACATTCATGCAAATTTTATTGTGTGCCAATATAGTACATTACTGCAGCGGCCGACAGCTGAAACACTGACGTGGAAGAACGTGTAAATGTGGGCCGAGGGAAGCCGAGGCACACATACGTGAGTCCATCAATGCCTGGTAGTCGCCAAGATACTTTTCTCAAACAATGCGCGAAAATTCAAACTAAGTAGTACCTATGTAAATTCTAGAACCAATGACGAACAAGAATAATTTTTCACGCGTTCAACGCGTTAGTTTTTTTTTTTTAAACAGCGCTATTTGTAAGCCTGTTTGTAATTTAAATAAAATCTTTGATAAGTAACCTCATTGGTTGCTATTTTTCGGAGTAAAAAATTACGCGACTGATATGAGTTTTCAAAGTAATTAATTTGGCCGCTAAACAGGACAGATATGGATTTTTATACTAACATTGCCGGCCGCTGCTCGCATATATTTGACCAGTACAGTATTTTCGAATGATCTCGAAGAAGGTTGTCAAAATAATGATCGAATTTCCAAGCATGTTCAATAAAAATACATTTTCTTTCTTTCTTTTTAACACATTCGCAGTGGTAGCTACTCAGTCTCACAGCATTGGGTATGCATATTAGCTTTATACACTTTGTGACTAAAGTCGTGCTGTCTGGGAATGCGAGGAAAACGTATACGTCAGCTGTTTATAATATCGTGCAAGTTATGTCTAACTTCATTCAGCCAATTCAGCTGAGAACTAGAAGGTTGTTTTGTGTTTCAACTATTTTTTTTGTCCGTAGATCTTTCTCTCTTCTGGTTTGAAGGAATTGCGAGATTTTATTCATCCTCATTTTATTGGTCATCCTTCACCACCCCATCTACTTAATAGCAATAGCTACAGAAGATGAGGTGGGCTTTCCTTAATCTGTAAATATTACGCGAAATCATACTTCTTTTCTTCTAAAATTCATCCTCTCTTTAATTCTTCTCCTTAGGGTACCACGAACAGCGAATTGATTGTCCTACTCATGGCAAGGAATCCTACAACTCTCAAGTCATACGAAAACTTTGTCCTGCCAAGAAAGATTATCTCGAACGGTATAATAAAGATGGCGTCAAATCGTAAGGAATCACACGTCCAGACAGATAAAGGCAGATCACCTTGATTTTAAGCATTCTGGCAAGGAAACGAAAACATAATAAGTCTGAATCTTTTGTACCATCAGTGTTTTTATATACGACTTTGTAACCGCAGCTATCAAGAGTGTTTACGATGATTCTCTTAAGACAAACCAGTTCGCCAAAATATTCGTACACTGCATTTAATTGCTCGGTTTTAACAAAATTTTGTTTTTTTAGGCAACTAAAGCTAAGTTTAATGTTGTTTCATTAGTTTTACGATGAACGTTAATTTCATTAATTGTTGACGTAGCCCACCACATGAGAATATTTTATTAAGCTTCATTATTTCCATGGCTTTGTAGAAACAAATGTAATAACATATGTTTTATTTATTATATATATATTTTTATTGGTATAGGTATGTTTACGTAGTTTATAATTTATTATCGTAAGTATGTTTATATTTAGTATGTATTTAATGTCACACACTGTGTCTACGTCTTTCTTTTATCCTTCTTTCCTGTCGCAGGTCTGCTGGAAGAAATTTCTTTTAGAGATAAGCAGTACCTTTGTGCTCAAGTGTTTGTTCTGTATGTTATATATTATAAAATGTGTTGTGTGTACATAAATAAATAATAAACCGCAGTACTTGTGAAGTAAGTAAGGGTCCCCTAGATGAGGTTGCCAAACTTTTTTCCCCTTTTTCAGCTGGAAAGTCAAACACATTGGTAATAAACTTCTGCGGCCGCGTTACTAACAACTTTTTCTGAATGTTGTTTACTCAAAAAAAAAAACGTTATGTAACTTGATTTTGCGTTCCAAGTTCCAACTGGAGTACCATTAAGATTAATATTGAATCAAAATTAATTTAATTTAATAACTTTCTCATCAAAAGTACAGTTTGCCTACATAAATGGTTTTAATGCTCGATACCGTATTGTGGTTGGCACACTATCGAGTTGTCTTTAAGCCTTATAAGAAGTGTGAATTGCATTAAAGAACCTATTGAGGGAATTATCACGTTAAGAAATTTCTCCTCTTAAGTGTGAACAATGAATCATGGCGAAAATATTAAACGAAAGGTCAACAAAGTGTCTTATGAACAGTTTTATGTACCTTTGAGGTCGACTCTCTGATGTATCCGTGTTAAATATTTGCATAAACTGCAAAACAAAAAGAGGTACCTATTTTTAAAGATTGGCGCCATGTTTATATTCCGTTTACACAGCGTAGGGTGGATGAGGAAATAGAAAACAAAACTCTGGTAAAAGGCAAAGTATACAATATTCAGGTACCCCAAACGTCATCTATGATCAATTGATCATAGATCACCGAAGTAGCATGCGCTATATCTGCTACTGGTTAGCGATACTCAAACGACGGTGTTATCTCATTTGCTAGATCTGATTCTCTTGACCACCATCATCATCGATTCGGAAGGTTGATTTTGAAAGAAAAAACCGGGCAAGAGCATGTCGGGCCATGCTCAGTATTATAGGATTCCTTAAGTAGGTCTAATTACAAACGAATCAAATCGAATATTCATCATCATCATTACAGCCGAAAGACGTCCACTACTGGACATAGGCCTCCTCCAATTAAAGGGGGGATATGCCATAATCGCCACGCTTGGCAGGCGGGTTGGCGATCGCAATTGGTTGGTTAAATACTCAGAGAACGCTGCTGCCCATCCTCTGGTGAATCCCTTAGTCGCCTTTTACGACACCCATGAGAAGAGATAAGGGTGGTGGAATTCTTTAAGTCCGGTTTTAGTTATTTTAGTTTTTGCAAATAGCGCCACCTAGCGCTAAATTTAAGAAGTGTGTCATATCAATATAACACAAAGTTACTTTTTGTGATTTTTTTAAATAGAGAGTAACTAAAGGAGCATTATTTGCTATGATCATTTTTCTCTAAGGTCAATGACTTTTGAACTAGGACGTCTTAAGTATTTTGCAGTTTTCTCACTATAACTCGAAAATTTATAATCACATTATACTCGAAATAATTTTAAAATAGAGTTTTTATAAACGTCTATCAATGAAGTTTCTACGTTACATTGTTTAGAAATGAAAGGACACATTGCAAGCCACTTTGGCGGGCTGTATTTCGCAGATGGTATACCTGATAAAAAAGTGGTGTATCAAACATTACCTTCATTTTAGTAGACCTATTCAATGATACCCCACACGAGAGGATGCAGCGAAAAAAATAATTCATCCCTATTTCACATGTATGGGCGCCACCCCTAAAATACATAATTAAGATTTTTTTTTTTCTTTTAAAATTGAGATCTATAGCTAGACCATTTTTTAACAAAATTTCATTTACTTATGTTTATAACTGTAGAAGTTATTAGGCTGTAAAGGATTAGGACAGACGGACGGACATGACGAAACTATAAGGGTTCCTTGTAGGAACTACGGAACCCTAAAAATGGCTTTGGCCTTCGGAGGTCATCCAACCTCCTAAAAGTCTATGTAGAAAATTACCAAACGTTTTATCAAACAATTTATTTTTACGTTTTCTTAGGCCTGCCATGACCTAAATTGTCGATGCCGGACAAAGTCTTTCCAAACCCCGGAAATTTGGACAAACCAGGTTTTTTTCCCCAATTTTTTTCTTTAACTATCAACTTGGCTACCGTCCGGGTTTCACCGGACACATCTTGAGAATCCCCCGGACTCCCATGGACGCCTTCCAAACCAGGACAAATTCGGGGAAACCCGGACGGATGACAGCCCTATTTGTTTAACAATGAACAAGCAAGACCAAAAATCTGGGTACTCCTACAAAACAACAACGTTTTTCATGAATGCTCAAATAAGAGCATTAACTATTGTTTGTGTATGGTGCGAAAACCCCGCAGCCGTCGTCGTCACAAATTCGTTGGTCGTCCCTTTGTTCCAATGTTTGTTGATCAAACAACTGGGGCCGGTTCTGTACAACAGTGTTACGTCACCGACCGGGAGCTAAGTTTTATTGTGTTTACTCGAGTTTTTTTTATTGGTATAAGTAAAATTGGAAAATATTGTTGATGTTGACTTGCTTTTCGCAAGTAAACCTGAGACATGATTAAATGATTATTAGATTAAAATACAATGAAGAATGTTAAGACAGCCTGCGTTTAACTTTAAAGGCAACTGAGGGAGATGAGATGTATCGATTCTTGTTAGTGGATTTTCTATTAGAAGACAATACCGGTATATCAGTTTGTTGTAATAAATGTACAATTACAAACATAAATTGATATCTAATTAACAAGAAGAAATTAAAAACCATCGAAACTATTACTACGTAACTACTTCTGCTGCTGTGTAGATTCTACGCACATCTCCGGATCGGATGTCATCATTACAGCCGAAAGACGTCCACTACTGGACATAGGCCTCCCCCAATTAAGGGGGGGATATGCCATAATCGCCACGCTTGGCAGGCGGGTTGGCGATCGCAGTTGGTTGGTTAAATACTCAGAGAACGCTGCTGCCCATCCTCTGGTGAATCCCTTAGTCGCCTTTTACGACACCCATGAGAAGAGATAAGGGTGGTGCTATTCTTTAAGTCCGGCACTACACGGACCAGTCCGGCACTACACGGACCATCGGATGTCATACTGATAACCAATTACTAGTGATGCAACGAATACGAATATTCGTACTCGCCGAATTCTTCGATAACATTCGTAAAAAAAAAAAACCTAGAAATCCCAGCCGATATTGCGTTGCGAGTAGGGCATGCAATATCGGAAGGTTTCCAGTTCCGGAACTGATTTCCGATAATATGTACTGAACTCCGGAATTCCGGGACTAGTTCCGGAATTGTTATATTTTTTACAATTAGTTTATTTCGAAACTTTATTGTTTTAGAATGTTCAAATTTTCGATTCGACTTTATTTAAAGAAACACGGCCGTGTCATGTTAAATCACCGAATCCAAATCAGCTCTAGAAAGAGTTTTCTCAGCGGCAGGCTACATTCGCAACTGACTGAGAATCTGTCTCTCAGCAGTATACTGAAAATCTAACGATCCCAAGAACCCATTTTCAACATGAAATAGAACCCCAAATTATAAGATAGATTTTTACCAAACTATTTTTTTTTGTATCTATGAGATTTACACAAGTGAAAAAGTACCCATCTAATCATAGTTATAGCTGCGGATAAAAATATCGGTCCTTCTAAGATTGAGATGCTTGATTAAGTTGAAAGTTTCCGTCGTTGTGAGACAAGGGTATGTAATATTACCGAAACTACACTGAACCTTTGCAGGCCGTCTACAAAACACTGGACTAGACTGGAAAGGGTATCAACGTAAACGGCCAGAACATTTCACAACTTGCCGATGAGATCGTTGCAACGGCAGTCTCTGGAACAACTAACCAAAATGCTGTATAGCATAAATGGAGCCTCTTGTTAGTCTTGGGATAAATATAGACAAGAAGGTCTTGCGCTGAGGTCGGTTCTTGTCGAAGAGAAAGCGCTCGAAAATGATCAGGAATATTGACATATAATAAGCTGAATAATAGGCTGAAAAATCTGATTGTAGTGCCCTGACGGGCACTAAGATCAGATTATTCAGCTTGGTAGAAACAACATCCAGAAAGAAGCCGACTGCATTTAGCAACCTTCGTCGAATCTTCTCGTCGCCTCTACCGCAAAGTATGAAAACAAGTCTTTAACCAGTACGTCCTGTAAGTCGTGTCCTACGATGCCGAGCAGTAGACACTGTCAGTTGGATTAGTCCACAAGTCACTCAGCGAACTATGCTTGTATATTCTTTAAATAAAAAGATCTGCAATGATATTATCCGGAAAATAACCGCAGTGACTGACATAGCTCGCAAAATCAGCAATCAGCAGAAGTGGTAGTGGGCTGGGTCATGGACTCATGGCTGTTGAGGAACCGATGGCCATTGGAGCAGACGAATCCTTTAGAGGAGGCCGTGCATAACGCAGCGTATAACCATCTAGGTAAATGAACAAACAACCTAAAGAAAGTAGCTGAGTTGTACTGGATGAGGAAGGAGGAAGATTCAGTCTTGTCGCGCAACTTGGGAGATGTCTATGTCCAGTAGAAGATTTCGATAGGCTTATTTGATTTAAATATTGCATACAATTTTGAAACTTATGAATATCGGAATTACGATATTGAGCTTCTCAATTCCGGAACTGAAAAATCGTAAAAATCTGTCCGAGATTCCGGAGTTTCGAGATTCCGGAATTTCGGAATGCATGCCCTAGTTGCGAGCTTGCGGGTGCATGGTTGTGACCGGGTCGACAAAAAGACATAGATTCATTAATAAAATCCACAGATGGTCAGCAATTGTGGCGACCTTTTAGTCTTTGTTTGTATAGACTAGGTAGGCTGGGATGTAGTACATAGTTAAATTTATGGATCAGTCACCACAAAACAATTTTCTGTGTGTTACCAAAATTGAGCAGAGTCGTTTTAAATTGTTAATCTTTGGCTAATAATTTACGTGCAGCTATATTAAAATCAGGTATTCGTATTCGGCGAATAGTACAATCGGTATTCGTATTCGTAAACATAAGTAGTATTCGTTGCATCGCTACCAGTTACCAGATTTTCAATATAATTAAAAGTCTTATTTATGGCCTTTTGAAATAATCACTTTTTTTACGACACCAAAGTTTTTCCTGGTGGTATTCATAGTAGCGATCAGCCGTATTCTCCTTTCAAAACATGGCGTATGTAACACTGTCAGTTGTCATAAGTCAACATTGTAGGTACTTCAATAATAAATATTCGACTTGATTCAACTATTTGTAAGTCAAACACGTTTTATTTTCAGAATTCACACAATACAATTAAGTCACACGTCCATTGTCACTTCCTGATATCTCGTACATTCCGTCTCTAGCCAGTTTTCGTTGTTTCTCATTTTTGTATTGTTATTTTTTATATCACAACTCCAAAACGATATTTCTTATTCGTTCTTACCCTGAATTTGGTTTGCATAATATGTTACGAAATGGAAACGATGAACTAAACAATGGCACCCACTGTCCCCCATTTCGCTCATTTCCTGCTCGCTTATCTTCGGAAATAAAAAACAATGCTGCTTGTTCCGATTGTTTGTCTTACATTTTTTCTCATCCATCTAGCGCAGCTGTCTTTTCAGTTACTCTTTTTAGTTTTACAGCTGCTAATGTAGCACACTCACATTCAGAAGCCAACGCATTTAAATATTAAAACATAGTTTACAAGACCAAGTACGCGTATGAAGAAATCTCTAAAGAAGATACAAACGTCGAATTATACAAAAGCATTAAAAGCCACATGATTAATGGTTGAGCAACGTGCGCCGCGACCGCGTCTGCGATGATCATCTATAATTTACGTCGATAACCAACATTAAACAAACTAAAAGTGTCAATTAACCTTAAGTCTTGTGTTCTTATTGCGTGTCTATAAACACCGCTTCCTAGGAATAATAAACTAGCTTTCTCCCCGATTGTTCTTGTTTTTTGACTTTATCTTATTATCAATGGGAGCTTCTTTATAATTAAGCACCTTTGATATCTCTGCATGCCAAGTTTTTAATTGGCAATTTGCATTGATTAAAAGATGATTACTCGGCGAAGCCTTGACATCTGTCTCATTGCGTGATCAATAAGATAATCACTTCGTAACAGTGACATTATTGTGTTTTTGTTTTGCAACCGCCTTTTATATTTCTTTGCCTTGCTCCTCTTGTGTTTCGAAATTAACGTCAAATTCGAAGGAAAAATTTTACAGAGAATAGTCCAACACATGAGGAGCATGGCTTTGCATTTTGATTAGTATTTTTGTCTGCTAACATATCATCGCCGGTCACGTCACACTGTTAATGTAACACACAATCAGCATAATAATGATGTGTACATGTGAGCTGAGGAAAAATTAGTCCTGGCTGTCGTGCTCATGAATATATTTCAACAATGTTTCAAGTTCAAATGTCTTGTCTACAATCACATCTACCATATTTGTGCGGACTATTTCAAATGAGATCACATCTATTTGTACAGTTGATTGTACGACAGGTTGATCGCCAGCGTCAATGGGGCCATCTATTGTGGTCGCATCACTGGGGATCATTATTGTGGCATCTGCAATCTTTTCCCAATTACTTTCGAGACCATACTCGCTCGTCGCTCTATGTGTACACACTATTATCATAATCGGATTTCTAATCATCTGTGTGCATCGACCTTGATATTTCGCGTGGGAGAGTATTAAAGGAATGCATCTTGTATTTTGATTACAAAATTAAAACTAGATTACACATCGGGTTAAAAGGCAAGTCATGCATTAATCGAGAGGCCTTGAATGAAGTGTATAATTAATGCAAGATCATTTTTTGTAATGCCCTCATTTGTAAACATAACAATGGTGCAATCAATCGTGGTTTGATTACGGGTGCACTTCAATAGGTGCTTCTCTGATGCTCAGTAGTACATTCTCTACGCTTTCCACGGTTTTTCATAGCCTCTCTCTTTGTATTTGTATGAATAGGTTCACTTTCCCCTATTGACTGTGGTTTTCACATACGTCGGCACTAATAATTTATATCTATCGAGTGATTTAAATAAATACAATTAATAACGTTCATTTTCTATACCAACCAACGCGGTGAAACTTGAGCGAGTAGATTCTGAAATTAATGGGAATAGATACGAGTTCTCACTTAATGATCATGATTCTCTAATAGCTGATTTATAACTCTAGAACACTAGGCCACCAGTTGGTTATTCTTTGATAACTTCCACACTTTTGCTTTACTTTATTTCATCGAAAAACGACTAATCAGACATAATAGAATTTCCATTATTCGTGGCTGCCAATGGCTTTGCACCCGTGAACAGACGAGCGATGGTTTTTGAGCGATCGAGAATAATACAGAAAACAAATTAGTTTGCTATCAAATTAGTAGGTAGGTAGTGTCTGCTCATCATTATGAACAACTTTTATTATGGGACAACCCTGAAATCGCTGATCCCTACATTTCATCGATTTATGTGAACACAAATGCAGGGATAAGCAAATATATTTTTTTGCTATTTCAGGGTTGGTTCCATAATCAAAGTTGTTCGTAATGATGGGCAGAGACTAACCTTGATTTTTTTCTAGTGATTTTAAAGTATGGGTATAGAGCTAGGTTAATGTTTTCTTTGAGTATTTTTCAGTAGATATATTGTGATTATTGTCGCAAAACGCAAGACTTTTTGAATTTCTACTACTGCGAGCTACTGCGTTACAATAAATAATAATTAATAAATATTTTTGAGACATTTTACACATCACCATCTAGTCCCAAACTAAGCAGAGCTTGTACTATGGGTACTAGACAATGGAAATAATAGTTAGATACTTTTTCTTTTTAATACATACTATAATACATAAGAAACACCCAGACCAACACAAACACTCATGTTCATCACACAAATATTTGTGTCCTGTGGGAATGGAACCCTCGACCTTACAATAACCTTATTATGAAGATCTTTTGCAGAGGACTCAACGATAATATTTTTAACTAGTACAGTCAGCCTCACGTCAGTGGTAACAGTTTGACCTTGACAGCGTCTTTATGTCATAAGGGCGGTTTTCGTAATTTAAGTATTACCACTGACGTTAGGTTGACTGTACTAGTATCTTTAGAGATTTTATGAAGCGATTTATTTCTGACTACTTGCATACATTCTGCCAGCATCCAATCTAGAACAATCCTATAATAAACGCCACATTTCTTCTTCCACAGTTTCATGGGCGTTTGCGTACATGAAGGCCAGTTGCACGCTCTCACGGAGTATATGGAAGGTGGTTCCCTCGAGCAGCTGATCCTCAGCAGGCCGCCGGAACCTCTCCCCCAACCTCTCAGAGTCTCCCTCGCAGCTGACGTTGCTGAGGGCATGATGTACCTACATTCCCTAGGGGTCTTCCATAGGGATCTTACTACTAAGGTAAGATGGATGATGATAATGATATTGAACTATATTCAAGGGACTTGTCGCGCACAATAAAATCAAAACGTAACAAACATTTTGACTAACCTCGACGTTTCGGCCAAGTTGCATTGGCCGTGGTCACGAGTAGACTGAAACGAACGACTGAACGTCGAGGTTAGTCAAAATGTTTGCTACGTTTTGATTTTATTGTGCGCGGCAAGTCCCGTAAATATAGTTCAATATGAGTGAAATTCGCGAAAGTTTAAAAACTTCTGATGATAATGATTACTCTTTTATTTACGTACTTCCATTCTTAGATAGCCCATCAGCAGTAAACATCAGCGGCAGTAAGGAGTAATAGCTTAGTGGTTGAACGAGTGCTCAATGCAGGTGGATCTGAGTTTGAATCCGACCCGCACGTCTGTCTATTCTGATTCATGTTAGTGATGCGACTCAAGTCCGATTTTTCCACTCGAGTCATTAGAGCCATTTCACAATTTTACTCGAGTACTACTCGAGTGGTCGAGTCACTCGAGTGGTTCACGAGTCACTCGATTACTCGCCTCTATCGAGTCACCTGTCACAATCCTTGAATTAATTATTTTTTATTTTGTCAATAAGTTGAGGCTTAAAACATAGTAGACATAAAATGGAAAAGCGTTCTTAAGAATAAAAACACATCGTTTCGCATGTCTTGGCGAGTGACTCGAGTCCGAGTGAACTCGAGTCGATATTTTTTTCACTCGAGTGCGTTTTCTTTCGATTTCACTCGAGTCACTCGAGTAAAAGTGGACTCGAGTTGCATCACTAATTCATGTGCAAATCAGAATATAATCATCGCTTGCTTAATCGGTGAAGGAAAAACATCGTAAGGAAACCTGCACACTTGAGAGTGCTCCATACAATTCTCGATGGTTTAAATTAGGGATGTTACGGAGTTTCGACTTTCTCCGAAAGGCCCACTTTGAGCTATACTAGATGACGTCGGCATTTCCTAGCTGGCTGGCCACTTGAGAAGAAACGCTAGTCCCAGTTCATAAAGCCCATCAGTTCAAATACATAAGAAAGAATGTATCAATTTCGGTACGGTTCAATATCGGGCGTGGACCGTCCAAGTAATTTAGAAAATATAGAAAAGTTTCAGAATTTCACGAATCAAAAATCCCATATAGGTATAAAAAAATTCAAACATTCAAACTCATCACAACATGTATTTAATTTTCAGAATGTATTATTAAGAAAATATGGAGAAGGCGACTACATGGCCGTTGTCGCTGACTTCGGCCTCGCAGCTAGAATACCTCATCCTGTGTAAGTATTCTTTACTTTATCTACATTATTATAAATGAGAATTATCTCTGGACTGGACATAATCCATGAGACGGCCTTTATATTTGGTGTGGGCGTTTTAAATCTTAATGTCTCATTAATATTATAAACTAGCTGAGACGCACGCAGCTACGCTCCCGTGGTATTTCGAAAAAAAGTTTTATTATGTCGATAATATGTATTAATCCAGGACATAGTCTCTGTGTAGCTCTTCGATCAATATCGAAGGTGTAGCTTTTAGGATCAGTAAGCTGAAGTGGCAGTGGGCTGGCCATTACTGTCGAAGGACCGATGGCTGCTGGAGCAAACGAGTCCTTGAGTGGAGACCACGAATCGGCAAACGCAGCGTAGGGCGCCCCCCTGCCAGGTGGACCGACGACCTAAAGAACGTGGCTGGGGGGGACTGGATGCGGAAAGCAGAGGACCGAGTGTTGTGGCGCAACTTGGGAAAGGCATATGTCCAGCAGTGGACTGCGATGGGCTGAGTTGATTCTGTCAGGCTTTCAGGTCAAAATGTCCGGCTAAATATGAATCTTTGTCCGGCTTTTCTATTTTTGGGCCTGGCAACCCTACTCGGAAAAGGGCTTTGATACTATTATCGACATACAATGCAAGCAAAACCATGTTCTTCAACTAGTTTATAATCATTTTGAGAAGTCGAAAGACTTGTGATCACGAAACTTCAATGGTGTTTCGTGATAACAAATCATAAACCGGTTTCTCGAAAATAAAGTCATTAAGGGCACCATGGGTGTCAAACATATTTAGTTACAGTTTACTTCAATTCGGAGTCAGTAACATACTCCAATAACGTGTAGCGGTACTCGAGATGTACGAGTAGATAGACTGGATAATCGATTACTGCGATTGAAGATTTGCGTTACGTGATCATAAAAGTGCTATTACAATATCAAGAGAATACGAGGGACAGTTGCTCAAGTTTGTCCGTACTTATTTAAAATTATCTACGTACAGTAGAGTCAACATCAAAAGTAAGGGATGATCGCTTAGTTTCAAAATTGTTTTATGATTGAAATTTGCTTATTGAGAAGTAAATTCCCTGAAGAATTGTTCCCGTTATCAGAATTGGCAGAAATTTGGTACACATACATGCGCGAAACCGCGAAAAAAAAATAGTTGGTCCCTACATTTGTGTTCACTTAAATCGATAAAATGTAGGGACCACCTGATTTTTTTTTACGATTTCAGGGTTGGTCCCATAGTAAAAGTTGTTCATAATGATGAGTACAATGACCCCTTTTCGGGAAAAAAGCCATTAAAATTTCAGCATGTATGCATGTAAACTCTATGACAATGCAATATTATGGTGTTTAGGAGCTGATCTGATAATGGAGCCGGAAGGTGGTCACAGGATCTCTGCTGTAGCTACCGTTGACATTGACATATCGAGTTTAGGTTTCAGTTCCAAATCCGTGTCTTATAAAAGCTTGAAGCTTATACAATTTGACGACCAGAAAACTCCTGAAATACTTCCTGACGTTTCGAAAGCTTTGTAGCGTTCGTGGTAGCAGGAAGACTAAGATGTCGAGCGTCTTTTCTGATATTTCTAAAAAATATTTTATTCTACCGTACAATATTTATAAATAAAAATCGTTTCGATACACGCAGTAAAGTCACTCACAGAAACATTATCTTTCGCAGTGTAGCGTACTGTTTGGCAGCGGCCAACCATCTTGTCTATTACACTTATTCTCATACTTTATTATTAAATTGTTTTATTATATTCTGATCCTACCACGGCTAATACCAGTTGTGTCTAAAAATATTGCACAAGGTGACTTCCGTACCGCCCCATCTGACAACTGCTATCCAATTATCAGAGTACCGCTAAAACCAGTATCCTAATATTATACCAATTACGAGTATTCCCTCCGTTTTCGGAGAGGCTCGGAGAGATTTGTCCCATAGGCTGTGTTGATTGTTTGATCCCATGGAAGTTGGTAGAAAATATTCTAAACTGTTGCCACACTAATGACCTATCTCCGTAAAACAACTTTGTAAAGACGCGTTTACAGATTTATTTCTTCCAATTAAGGAAGGTGATAGCTACGTGTGGTAATTGTGCCTCATATCGCGTTTATGTGTGTCCGTGAGCGATTGCGTACACGCATGCTGTTAGCTGTTGAATGTGTTTTGACACGCACTTAAGAATATGTGTGCACCTGTGCACGTCTTGAATCCGAGGAATCGTTCTTTTATAGTAAACGGGTGGCTCAAAAGACTTCAGTGCAATGATCTTCAGTGTCAATCTTTGCCATCTAATGGTCTGTGGCTACCTTAAAAGTATCCTATTTTTAATTCACATTATATTATTTCATCAAAACCTTCCTACTTAGTTAAAAAACCAACCATAAAAGTATCGCTTAATAATACAATTATGCAGAAAATATCAAGTACAAAGTACAAAGCTCTGCCTAATTTAATTAATATATTTTAAGAAATTGTCTATTTAAAAGCAATTTTAGCACTTCTATGAATTTTAACTCATTTACTACATTAAAATACCTAAAACGTAATGACATTGATATATGACTGTATTACGTACATTATACCAATTACCACATCTTTGTAGACGAAGTAAATGGCAAGAATACGTATATTTTACAATTAAGCTGTCATACACTGTCTTGTGCACGCTTCGATATCGCGCACGCTATTTTGCGTGCAAAGATACGCCGATAGTCACTGTGGAGCCATTAGTCACTTTGAAATTTTACCATGAAAATTACGAAATAAGCAATGTGTTAAATGACTTTGGGTGCTCCCCTTGGCACATTTGGGAATTTAATTACACGCCATGCAGTAATAGTGTTATTTCTAAAAAGCTCCCAACACGGACCCGTGACCCTTTCGCAACTAGCATAATGCCCGGAAATTGAAGCGTCTTAAGGTATAGGATCATCAATAAATCTGCGTTTTAGCCAGTATTTAAATTATGAGTATTTCAGTCCAACTGCTGGGTCCTGACATTTTAGGATATTATTAATTATCTCTTAAGTCCTATTCAGACCGCATTTGAATTGCAAAATAGCAGTTTCGATGCGGTTATCGTGCAGTTGATATAACTGCATCGAAACTGTCGACCGATTGCGCAGTCCACTGACAGTCGGCGTGCAGTTTGAACGACTAAGCAGTCGGTTGACAATTTCGCTGCAAAATAGCAGTTTGGATGCAATGACATCAACTGCACCAAAACCGCACCCAAACTGCTATTTGGCAGCTAGCTTGCAGTTTAAAAGCAGACCGTCTGAATAGACCCTTAATTTTGTTTTGTTCTTCATGTTTTGAAAACGAATCTACTTTTAAAAGTGATTTTTAACATCCAATTTGCAGAATGAATGATTTAAATTTTGAACGGCGTAAAACATTTTGAAACTTTGCCATGAACATGAGTTTAAAGTATAATTGATTGTTTTATGTTTCCAGGAACGGCTACAGGCTGCCGAGCGTGGGGTCTCCGTGGTGGATGTCCCCCGAGTGCCTGCGTGGGCGGTGGTACGACCACCGCTCCGACATATTCTCCTACGGGATCATACTGTGCCAACTTATCGCCAGGGTAAGTTTAGATGACTAAAGCACTGGCGTACTGAGCCAGGAGCTCCAGGTTCGAATCGAGCTCGTGAGCTATTTTTTCTTTCTACCATTTATATCTTAAGTTTAGATGACTCACAGTATGTATTGGTATGACGGGCCATTTTCCGCAACTCCACGCTCGGCGTGTTTTTTGCGTGTGTGTGGGAATAACTTGTTTACTCGAGCCACCCCAGCTCCTCGAGGAAGGCCAGCAGACGCTTGATGTTGCTGACTGTCTCTCGGAGAGTACCCGGATCTCCGAAGTACTTAGCCCTGTATGAGGCGACCTCCGGGCAGTTGAGAAGCACGTGGGCCACTGTTTCTTCTGTCTCCATGCAGGCTCTGCACAGAGGACTGTCAGTCACACCTATGACAAAGAGGTGTTTGTTAAATGAACCGTGTCCGGTGTAGGCGGCTGTCACCGTACGTAGGTGTTGTTTTGACAGCCGGAGGAGCTGTTTGGTGATCTTACCGTCGATGACGGGGAGTGCTTCCTTAGCCTGTCTGCATACCTCGTGGTTTATCCAGGAGTAGTTGTGTTTGTCTCTAGTGCGTTTCCTTACCAGAGTACGTAAATGACCGAAAGGGAGGGGTATTATGGGTTCAGGTCCTACCGCGTCTGTACTCGATCCCCTCCTAGCGAGTTCATCCGCTGCGTCATTGCCTCTAGAACCACTATGACCTTTAATCCATTGTAGGGTTATATTGTTGGAGCTGCCTACCTGATTTAATTTCTGGTGGCATTCGTAGATGAGCCCAGAGTTGACAGTACAACTGTTGAGAGCCAGTAGAACCGCCATGCTGTCGGAGAGTATTCTAATAGAGTGATCTTTTACCTCCCGTGCCATGACTGCTGCAGTTGCCAGTAAGATGCCCATACACTCAGCTTGAAATACCGTGTTGTAGACACCCAGTGGCGTAGAGATGAATATGTTTAGGTCTTCTAAAAAAAAGACCCCACATCCTGTACCTGATTCCGTTTTGGATCCATCTGTAAAGATCCTAAGTTCTCTGGGATTCAAACCCTCGCACAGATGGTCCTCATACAGTTGGATCTTGTATTTTTTGTCAAAAATGAACTCCTTCGGTATGCGACCGCATAGGTCGTTAATTGCTCGCATAAATCTCACAGTATGTAACATAAACCCTGTTATTCCTCTGAGCTACGGTTTGAGAATCGATATTCATAGGTAAGGACACAACTCATTTGGAAAAACTCTTCAATAAAAATAATCAAATTAAATATTAAATCATTATTAAAAGTGATGCACATAGTGTGTGTGTGATGTGATGTGTGAACATGCTTATGTTGCATCGACCAACTCGACTTATATACTTTTTTTTGAAAATACATACTTATAATATATAAGAAACACCCAGACCAACGCAAACACCTATGTTCATTCCTTATGTTCCTATGTTCATCACACAAATATTTGTGTCCTGTGGGAATCGAACCCACAAGCTCGTGATCAGCAGTCTGACTTTCGAACCACTAGACCACAGACGTCAATATCGAAGCAGTTGTTATACAACGTGTATCAGAAGTGCGTGGTCATATTTTAAGAGCTAATTCAGGGCATAACATAGAACAACTTTTACTATGGGACCAACATTGAAATCGCGATAAAAATATCCGCTGTTCCCTACTAAATCATCGATGTCGCTCCACAAAATGTAAGGATCAGTTGATATTTTTTTCTCGATTTCAGGGTTGGTCCCATAGTAAAAGTTGTTCGATAGCATCCCCTGAATAAGCTCTTCAAATATGATCACGCATTTCTGATACACATTGTATAGTCTAGAAGCCGAAGTTCGACATCCTTTACCTTGACATATATATATATATTATTTTTTAGTAGTAGTAGAGCTCCTTTGTGAAAGAGCTCGTCCGGGGAAGTACTACCACCGTGCCTTCTTCTCCGCCAAATAGTGATGCTTGCATTGCTGTGTTTCGGTCTGAAGGGTGCGGGTGCCGGTGAAATTACAATCACATGAGACTTTCCATCTTCATGTCTCAGTTTGGCGAACCGACTTGCGGTACCATTTAGGCAACAGCCTAGGTGGTATTGAAGTTGTCATGGGCAAAGGTAACCGCTTAACATCAGGTGGACATTTAGCTCGTTTCGCCATCCTATATAATAAAAAAAAAAATAAAAAAAATATCACTCCTTTGAATATCGGTAGTGCTCAGTAACTAACAGCTGTCGCTCCGTGTAAAAAACTGAAATTCTGCCGCATCTGGTTGAACTAGAAAACCCAACGTAGTTCGGCTTGGAGAAAGAAGTTAGTTGTTCTACAATAGTGTTGTGTTGCAGGTGGACGCCGACCCGGACGTGTTACCTCGCACGGACAACTTCGGCCTCAACTACATGGCGTTCGTGGAGCTCTGCGACGAGGACACCGTGCCCGACTTCCTCAGGCTCACCTTCAACTGTTGTATCGTGAGTAGCTGCTTTACTTTCAGCAATTATCCGACTTCGATACGTATCGACGTGTCATGATTATAATAAGATGTTTCACCAGGTACTCTCTTCCCGTTACAGCTAGGTCACGTGATTGCCTCCGTAATACGTCATCGGCTGTGGAGCCAATAGCGGGCTGTTATCGTGACATTTATCAGTTTGATGTGCTGCCACTTTGTATAAATAAATTACCCGGGCTAAGTGCATTTTTTAATTTACTCGCTTCTATAAAGAAGCACTTTTGAACTAGTAATTTTACACAGTTTTCTTTAATAACTAATTAGATGAATAAGACGAGATAATAAATAGTTAGGCTAGTTAGGAATTTATTTTATATTCATTATGAACACAAATCTTCTTAAATATATTGAAGATATCAATCAATGGCAGCACTGATCGTGACGTAGCTTTGAGGCATCGCGGGAAGAGAATACCTGGTAAAACATCTTATTATACCATGGTTAATATCTGGATATTTTTACATCTAACTCGTGTTTGGAACAAAATAGCGATGCTTATCCACGATTAATTATAGTTAATAAGAATTGTTTATGAATATGATGATTTGAAATGATGTTATAAAAAATAGAACTAGATCTCCAAGGCTTCCTGCAGGCCTAGTGTCCATGACCTGCGTCTGTCTTGTGCGAAATGCAAAATCTGTGACAATATGTCTTGTAGTGAATATTTTGCCCCCAACGATCAAATACATCATAGATGCACAATCACCGCTCGAAAAACGACCCCGTCAAAACTGTGCAATCAGTCGCGTGCACGGTTTCGCTCTCAGTCGCTTCACGACCGCACATTTTAGCTTCGTGACACATCTCAGCTAGCGGTGAGACGTGTCGCGAAGCTAAAATGTTTAGAAAAGAAATATAAAAACTATACTCTCGTGTAGACCTTTTTAGGGTTCCGTAGTCCTACAAGGAACCCTTATAGTTTCGTCATGTCCGTCCGTCTGTCCTAATCCTTTACAGCTTAATAACTTCTACAGTTATAAACATAAGTAAATGAAATTTTGTCTAAAAATAGAATAGGTATAGATCTCAATTTTAAAAGAATAAAAATATCATGGTGACGTATTTTAGGGGTGGCGCCCATACATGTGAATTGGGGATGATGATTTTTTTTTTCGCTGCACCCCCTTGTGTGGGGTATCATTGAATAGGCATACTAAAATGAAGGTAATGTTTCATACATCACTTTTTTATCAGGTATACCATCTGCGAAATATAGCCTGCCAAAGTGGCTTGCAATGTGTCCCCCCCCTGCCATTTCTAAACTATGCAATGTAGAAACTTATAATCTTCCACATTGATAGACCTTTGTAAAAACTCTCTTTTAAAATTATTTCGAGCATATTGTGATTATAATTTTTTGAGTTATAGAGAGAAAACTGAAAAATACTTAAAACGTCCTAATTCAAAGGTCATTAACCTAAGAGAAAAATGATCATAGCAAATAATGCTCCTTTAGCTACTTTCTATTTGATAAAATCACAAAAAGTAACTTTGTGTTATGTTGACGACACACTTCTTAAATTTTGCGCCATCTCACGGCGTCTAACAACACTCTCTGAGTCGCCAATGCTGCCGTCAAGTGCTGTCTATTGCATTTGGCACTGTATAGCGCCATCTAGCGGCTACTGACAACACTCTCTGAGTCGCCAATGCTGCCGTCTATTGCAAAAACTTTTTAGTTTTTGCAATGTTTTTGGCTTTTTTAGCCATGATTAATATTCGATTTGATTTGTTTGTAACACCTACTTAAGGAACCCTATAATACTGAGCATGGCCCGACATGCTCTTGGCCGGTTTTTGGGTTTGATTTTGTACAAGACCATGCATCTATAATATATTTGATCGGAGGCTGTAGGTATTTAAATGAGGATCGATTTTAATTACAGTCTTCTTACATTGCAGTACGAGGCAAAAGCGCGTCCTCTATTCCCGGAAATAGTGAACAAGCTGGCCGAAATAAAGGAGAGCCTCGACGACGCCGCCTGGGGCTCGCTTACTTCTAACAACCATTATGAAAGGTATACTGATGCGCCTTATCATATTTTGTTCTCAGATACTTAAACTTTCTTTTCGACTGCATAAAAACGACATTCCATCTCATCCATTCAATTTGAGATTCACGTAGGAAACTTAAATCGTTTCTATGCGTCCGCACACACTATTTATTTAAAAGCCGGGCTTGTAAAAAGCTCGATTTTTGTCAACTCAGTTGCTCACAAGTACTTCATAATTTAACGAAAGGGAGATCTGAATACTTCTTATTTCGAGAAGAGGCCAAGCAGTTTGGGGGGATATGCCATAATCGCCATGCTTGGCAGGCGGGTTGGCGATTGCAGTTGGTTGGTTAAATAATCACAGAATGCTGCTGCCCATCCTCTGGTGAATCCCTTAGTCGCCTTTTACGACACCCATGAGAAGAGATAATCCCTGTATATGTTCCTAATAATATGAATAAGATCAAATCTTGGCAAAAAAAACTGCAATAAATGAAACGGACGGATAAGCTGCTGCCCTGAATATTTCCGTCACTCCCAGTGTATCGTATGTTCACTAAACACAGCGTAAAATAGACTCTATCACAAAATGATAAAGTTAAAATTATTATTTTTTTACACAGGGCAGTAAAATGTTAAAATAATAACTGCTTTGATTTTAATATTGCAGCTGGAATGGTGATAAAACATAATATCGTGATTACTTCAAAAAGTTTAGATTTTTGTTGAAAAACATCATCTCCCGATTTTTTCCATTTTTCCTCGATACATCTCCCGCTTTTTTCATAATAAGCCTCCCGGATTTTGAAAATCGGACCCAGCAAAACTAATCCGTACTTATAGGAAAACATCCTGAAGTTCTTGTTGGCAGTACACAATTTTAATGCAACATTTTTTATTGTATTTTATGGTGTGTGTGTGTGTGTGTAGTATATTATTGAAGTAAAACTTCTTTACGCATGCTTGACTTGGGGAGAGAGCCGGTGAATGCGTTACGAAAAGTGTGAATGCGTTACGAAAAGTGCCAACGAAAGTTGAGAGATGAGGAGATATAAGTTAGTGAAGATAAAAAGAGAGAGAGAGTTATGTTTCGTATATTACTGTAAGGGCAAGAGAGAGGTGCGAGCACAGGTTTTTTTTTTGGTGTCGTTTTTTTTGAAGTAATATGATTCCGTGTTGTGTGGCAGCTCGGACGCGGAGGTGTCGGGGCCGCGCTCGTGCCCCGGCCTGTCCGCCTGGCGCCGCCCCGCGCGTCTGCGGCCCGACGGCAGCCCGCGCCGCGACCACCCGCAGCGTGAGTACACCATTGTTCTACTCACAGAAATAGATGGAATGCCCAAGTGGCGGATTTAGCAGCAGGCTGAGTAGCCTGGAGCCTAGTTATAAAGATTGCTGCATTTGTAGGAACAACCTGTATCAACACAAATACTACCCTCCACCAGTTTTTAAAGACGGCTCGCGCAGTCACCGGTGTTCGCTCCTTCATAATGTAACTAAATATTATCTGGTATCTACCCACATTGTACTTATTTAATATCCTACCTTGTTAACTACATTTTTGTTAACCTGTTTGTATAGTCGATGATACTGATGTACGGTAAAACTCTAATGAGTTTATGTTTACATCTTTAGAATGTTTTTGTTATGTATACCACTGAATAAATAAATAAATAATAAAATATTTATGTACCTAAATGTTATTACCACTTGGATAACCCTTAAGCGACACTCTGACCCATGATTGAGCTTTTATTAGCTCAGAAATATCCAAAAACCCATACCCAAAAACTGTTTCTTGAATCATTGGATTGTAAAAATAATCTTGGAACTGACACTTGTAGAACTCGGTAGGGGGGCAAAATTTGAATAGCCTACTTGAATAGAATACTGGTGGCAAATGTGTGAATCCGCCACTGACTGCACAATAGTCACAGCGGTGTGACACTCCGTGTACAAGTGAGCTCGCTCGCCGGTGACCTTGAGCGAGATCGTGAATGCAAGAGACCTTGGCTGGGGCAGCCGAGAGACTGCCCGTTCCACACGCCGCGCACCGCGCACGGCCCCCGCGCTCGCCCCGACACGCACACATAGTCTCGACCAATTTTACGAGCACACATGCTTAAATGTCGCTTCTTGTCGTTAGTATATATTCTATGCCAAAGTGCAGGGCATTTCAAAGCCTTTCTCAGTACGCCTTAATTGTTTTTATAAATACTGTTACAAAAACCCGCAAAAATGCCTTATTGTGCTGTTTCTAGCTGCAGAAACAAAAGCTGTAAAGTACATTTAATTAAAGTTAATTTTTAAAAATTTATGACGTCAATATGGGAGGCGTAGTTTTTTCGAAAGTTGCCACGCATGAATCGCAAGTAAAATTGTGATTACAGCCATTCTATCTATTTCTGTGGTTCTAGCACAGCCTAGCAACATGCAAGACGAGGGCACCAGTAGCGAAGGCTCCATATACCACGATTGCCATCGGTTTCCCTTCAAGAATTGATTAAATACAGATCAACGACAGTTCTATGTTCATTTATTGTTCTAACGTACACTTTTAGGTCCGTATTACAGAACGTTCCTTAAGCGTTGATCACTGTTTAAAACTGGTTTTGAGTTTGAGATTTAATTTTAGAACATTCTTCAAGCATAGTTCATTGATCACAGTTCAGCTGAGTTTAGCTTTATTTTATACTGTCTCCTGTTTCGGTATTTGAGCAGAGATTTGATCTGTAATCACTTAAGTGTGGTCGGGACCACGCTTGAGTAGAGATTTCTTTCCTATTTCAGATTAAATTTATGTGCTATGTTGTTGAATTGAAGTTTATAATTACCGTATTGGAATAAGACCGACGCTCAAGTAACGATTCTATCCTTATGTAGTGATCAGTTGATTGAAGATCAAACTGTACTTGATGAACGTTCTGTAATACGGGCCTGAGTCCACTTGATTAACCAAATATAACGCCTGACAAATTTTATTGGCAACATAAGCCGATAATTGCTGGCTTTCCTCGCCCATACTAATATATCCTTTTCACTCCTAATAAATACCACGCGCGGAAAGCAGAAAGGTAGACTGGTTCGGTATTGGTCTCATAGTAAAAGTTGTTCATAATGATGAGCACTACACACACACACAACACAACACACAAAGCAATTAGTAAACAGGGTCACCAGATATAGGTGAAGATTTCTCATGAAATTATTATAGAACGGTTTGATTAGGGTTTTGTATAAGTACAGTTTAACTTTTGCCGTTATTAAAATTATATTTCACTCGAAAACTTCCATAATATTCTGAGAAAACTTTTTTTTTTTATAGTATATGATGGTGAAATAAGCCCACCTAATGTTAAGCGCCTTTGCCTATAACAACTGCAATACCGCAATTCGGTTCGCCAAACTGAGACATGAAGATTGAAAGTTTCACGTGATTGTAATTTCACCGGTACCCTTCAGACTGAAACACAGCAATGCAGCGTCACTGTTTGGCGGAGAAGTAGGTGGTAGAAGTTGGTGGTAGTACTACCCCAAACGATCTTTTTCACAAAGGAGCTCTACTTCTACTAAAACTTATTTCTTGAGAAATCTTCATCTATATCTGGTGACCCTGGATACTAATTACTTTGTTAGACAGTACAATGTCCCCTTAAGAGGTTTAGTATAAATTATACAGTGCAGTTCCGTTCAGTGTGGTGCCGGATGTAAAGAATTGCACGACCCTCTCTCTGGTGTCGTAAAAGGCGACTAAGGGATTCATCAGAGCATGGGCTTCTCTGGGTATTTAAACAACCAACTGCGATCGCCAACCCGCCTGCCAAGCAATTATATCCCCTCCCCTTTTGTGGGAGGCCATTGTCCAGCAGTGGACGTTTTTTGGCTGAAATGATGTATGATACAGTGCAGTTGTTTTATGGTATGTGTTTGTGTGTGCAGTCCAGCATCGGCGCTCGCTGTCGGAGCTGGAGTGGGGAGCGGCGGGGTGGGGCGGCGCGGCGCGCGGGGCGGCGCACCGCTCGGCGTGGGCGCTGGGCGCGGGCGGGGCGGGCGCGGGGGGCGCGCCGCCGCGGCTGCAGCGGCTGCACCGGCTGGCGCACATCATGCTGCTGCGCGACACGCACGCGGCGCCCACGCCGGCGCGGCGCGCGCTCGACACGTTCCGCGGCGTCAAGAAGATCCTGGAGCCGCCGCCCGGCTCCGCGTCCTGCGCCTCGCTGGCGTCACCGCCGCGCGCCGCGTCCCGCGCGGAACTGGGCGACGACGCGCGCGCCGCCTCGCTGCCCTCCTCCCCCGCGCTCAGCCGCCGCGGCAGCCTGGACGCGCGCCCGCAGCGCACCCCCTCCGCCGCGCGCCGCGGCTCCTGCGAGAGCGGCATCTTCTCCGTCGCCAACGAGGAGCTGTGCCCGCAGCGCGCCTCCGGACGCCCCCGAGCCGCCGTCTGCCCCTGCTCCCTCGTCGGCTGCCACCGCTGCTGGTGGTGGCGCCGCGACGCCAGCGAACACGACCACGACGACGACGACACCTCAGAACCCGCCGGCGAGGCCAGAGCGCGCCTCTGCAGCCACTGCCTCATGGCATACGACCGGGCACTCGATGCGAGGACACCCAAACCAAAAGCTCCCCTAGATGACTCGGCCCTATCAGCCGCGACGGCGGGCTCACTACGCAGTCTGGACGACACTGACGAGTCGCGACGAGAGCCGGATGGATCGCCATTCCTGTGCGGGCGGCCGGACGCGGATGACGTGTCGGACGCGGGGTCGGCGGAGCGGCTGTGCGAGTACCACATCCTGTCGCGATGCTGCTGCGTCCGCTTCCCGCGCGACGACGACGAGCCAATCGCGCGTCGCAGCCACACGCACGCACACAAGCGCAGCTCCAGCGTCTACACCGACAGCTCGGAGGACGTGGCCTCGCTGGCCGGCTCCGACTCCCTCTACTGCGACGAGCGCCTGCCCCGCCACGTACGCTCCGCGCAGATCAGCAAGATCGTCGAGTACTTCGAGAGGAAAGGCGCCGACTTCACGTGCGAACGGTCGCGCGGACACTCGCGGTTCCGGCTGGCGGGCGCGGAGCGGCGCGAGTGTCGCAAGTGTCCTGCGCAGGCGCGGCTCATGATCTGCGAGGGCGCCGTCAAGTCTAAACTGCCGCTGTTCGACAAGAAGTCATAGCGATAGGGCGGCGCCACCTGCGCATACGCAAGCGACAGAAGAAACACAGAGAAGCTGGATAACACGAACAAAAAGATGACAAACGAGTTTTAGTGACGTTTACCTGATGTCTACTCAGCCTTTTGCAGTCCACTGCCGGAAATAGGCCTCTGTAGTGTCGTGATAGTGACCGATAAGTGTGGTATTATTTTCGAACATTTCATACAATAATAATATTGCCGTGATGATGTGTTTGCTTCCTACTTGTGACTTCAATAGTGTTTACAGAAGAGAATATTTTTGTCTTTAAGAGTGTGCAGCCGCGAACGATTCATGATTCACGTGTTAAGAATTGATCACAATAGTTATAAAATCAGTATTTTCCAAGGCTAGTGCCAATTATGTCCTATTGGGGACAAAGCCTATATTTCAGACGCCCCGTGTTATAGTCACGGGACAGTCTACCAACACAAATTCATATTTGTTTGACTGATTGTAACTTCGTACTTTATTTATATTTAAAGAAGGAAATAACTGAGATTACAAAGAAGGTTGTAGAGGAGATTAGTCGAAATTATCAGTGATATAGTCAATGTGTGGTTGAATAGTCCTTTGTAAAATGGCCTATCCGTATATTATGAAGGCCTTTTAGTCGTTTTTAGTCTAAATATTACCGACTGTAATCGTTCTGGACTTTGGTTACGCTAACAAATCAGATGCAATTTTGCAACTTGTAAATAATAATTAATTTTAGGTTATGTTTCAATAACTTTATAATTTATTTTTATGTTCCCAGTATTAAATATTACTTGCCAATTTAAAGCTAATTTAAGTGTGTACATAATTTAAATTTAAAGTTAAATTGTCATAATAAAACAATTAAACGTTGGCTACGGATTAGTACCGAACTATACATTTTTACTTTAAAGCTATAATTACTGATTGCGTTAAGGATCTAATTTATAATTTAACTATACAAAGATTCAATCGCTATATTTCGTTAAACTTCGACAAAGTCATATTATTATTTTAAATCTATTATTTACTTTAAAATAATTTTTCGATGTTTATCTTTACCTTCATCATAGGACTATATGTATACTCATAATATACGGGCAAAGTACGTCCAAAAATTATAAAAAGATACAAAAAACACTTTGTGGCGCGTTGCTAGTCTTTTAAAACGCGCCATTTTTACAAGATCCGTCGTATTAATTAGTAGTTTAACGACCAAAATTAATACCCAATCTATCCACGATTTACCCTACTAGAGATAGAAATTTGACATATTTTGTATGGAACTTATGTCAAATTCTTTTTTCAATTATTTTTTTGTCTCTGCTTTACCCTATGGTTGTCTGGTAGAGAACGCCTATGGCGTTAAGACCGCCTTTGTACCCTGTTGTGCATAAAGTATTAAATAAATAAATTCCTATCTCTAGTAGGGCAAATCGTGGATAGATTGGATATTAACTTTGGCCGTAAAAGGTGATGTGAACTATGGGTATAATAATATTTTTCACTAAGTAGTCTCTAGGCTAGTTAGGAATTTATTCTATATAAAAATCTCCTTAATCGTATTGAAGATGTCAATCAATGGCAACACTGATCGTGACGTAGCCTTCGGGCAGCGCGGGAAGAGAATATCAGGTTAAACATATTATTATACCATGATGTGAACTACGTACACAAGAATAATCATAAAAAATGTAACGGAGGTCGGATGTACTTCAAAAGTGCGTACATTTAGAAACAATATTTTACAGAAAAATCATAAAAACACAATATCTAAAAATATTCCACGATTTTAATAATAAAGCTGTTTGAAGTCCCCGAATGTGTGCACATTTATGATTAAAAGGATTCATAGATCAACGTCACGAGAAATAAAAATAGAATAAACTTTCTAAATAAAAACTTTTCTTTATTCAGTTGCTCCAGTATCTACAAGAATATACATAGACATACGTAACATCACGCCCGTATTCCCCGAAAGGGTAGGCAGAAGTGTATATTTTTCTCGTCTTTAATCTGTGAATCCACGTCCGTTCTCCTTTCAGTTTCCTCTAAACAAAATAATTATAATGTACAAATATGTGTCAAAAATCAGACAGAGCTATAGAGAAAAAAAAAATCGTGTTGCCAGTTGTTTACTAAAATAGTAGGAATTTGGAATAAAATCGGTATGGTAGAAGTTTGGTATGATGCTGGGAGTTTTTAAGTAGGATTACCAAACTAAGGTCAAAGTAGTCTTAGAGATTCCCTATTATGTCAACGAGTATCAAAGAATTTGTATTTAATAAGGGAATATTACAAAATAACTGGCAACACGAAAAATGTTACTTATGTAACGTGATCAGAAATGCGTGCTCATATTTGAAGAGCTCATTCAGGGCAAAGCATAGAACAACTTACTACGGGGCCAACCCTGAAATAGCGAAGAATATATCAGCCGTTCCATACATTTTGTCGAGCGACATCAATGGTTTTGTAGGCAACAGCAGTTTTTTTGCTATTTGAAGTTTGGTCCCGTAGTAAAAGTTGTCCTATGAACCCTGAATGAACTTTCAAGCATGACTACGCATTTCTGATACACTTTGTATAGTAATATCATATTTTTGTAAATACAGTATTAACATGGTGTACAGTACGCGTATATAACTGCCGCTCTGATACCAGGCTTTCCGAAGGGCCGCGCAGGTACAGTAGCGTAATAAGTGTGAGCAGGACATAAGGATGCATCTAACATTAACGAACGACTGAAACAGGGAGAACATGCGGTCCCCCGCCATCTGAACAACCTATCTGAGTGTTGCCGCCACGTGTTTGACAATTTTTGAAAATGTACGTAAAACGATGGCGAAACATCCAATTAAAGCATTCATTAACAAATAATTACTAAAATATGCTTGTAAAATTAAATAATCAAGATTTTAAATTCCCATTTTTAATATCGCACTAAAACGCTAAGTCACGTGACATTATCGTCAACCTACGTCACTGTTCTTGTTCCGTTGTCAGTGTTCCGGTCTGTGTAGTGTTGCCGGAATTCCCATAAAAGTACGACGCGCTTACCAAAAAGGTACGAATTTGACAAAAAGTTAAAAATCGGAACGCGGTTTTTTTTTGTCACATGAGACATGACTAATACGTTTTGTAGTTTATGTTTGAATCACGCACATACAAAACAAAAGCTTTTAAATTACGTTCAAATTACCTACAAATGCTGATTAGTTTAATTGATAGTAAGTTATAAAGTACATAACCTGGCTCAATAAAATAAAAATGAACCTAAATTAACAATTAACATGAATATAATTATTAATAATATACCTACTCGTTCAAAAACTGGTAAATTTCATTTTTACGATCATGGAAACATTTAGCTCGGCCTGCGTCGTACAGGACTATGACGTCACCCAAAATGGAGACCAAGCCTCAAGACGTTTTGTATCACGTGATCAACAGATTAAAAAATCTAAATTTCAAACAGAAAAATAAAATATTTAGAATATATTTAAATTAACAAAACTTAGTAAAAGTTAATCTTCAACCTAAAATCTACGTTGTGTACAATTTTCATAATTTTTGGCAATACCTGTCAAACACCCTATTACCGTGCATGCGCGCTACTGATTGGGTTGCAAAATTGACTACTGCGCAGCCACCTGTTTCTCACTTAACAGCGGCACAGTTATATTAAGCGTACTGTATTCAATTATCATCGTCACCTTATAGTATATTTTACTTTAAAATCATGGTTATATTGTTAAATTCAGGGTATACACGGTGTAAATATTAAATGTTGAGATAAAATTATGAAATACTTGATCCGCAAAAGCGGTTTAGATGTCAGTGCCAAAAATATTATTTCAGTAAACAAATTATAAATTCACAAGCCTATACAATGTCTTCTCGTTCAGAATCATTTATACACCTTGACATTTTACAGTTAATGTACTCATTGCGATCAACTTTTACTATAACCAGCCAGGAAATTAAAAAAAAAAAACTGCCGTTTCATACATTTTGTCGAGTGACCTCTATGATTTTGTTGGGAACAGCTGTTTTTTGCGATTTCAGGATTGGTCCCATAGTCAAAGTTGTTTGCAATGATGAGTACAACTAGGCCACCGATGTAAGAAGATAAAAATGTCACAGTGTATAATACAGGGCCTACATTCTGCGCAAAACTGAATCACGGACGAATAAAAAAAGGCAGACGGAATCTCGCTAAGAAAAGATTGAAGCACTTCATTTCTTCCTAAACTCACTATAGTTTCGACAGCCTTAGACATCATTTTGTTATTTTATTTGTGACGTTACGACAACGAGTACCGTCTCGTGAGTTTCGTTGCGTAATCGCGGCTGTTTGTCGTACTATGGATGCTTCACTTATTGCTTAGCGAGATTCTGTCCGCCTTTTTTATTCGTCCATGAACGGAATAAAACCCAGCTTAAAATGCGCCCCTACGCTAAAGTATATACACTTATTAATCGTTTCTAACCAAGAACACACAATATAAAAATAATTCTAAAACTTTCTGAACGAGAAGACGTCATCAATCAAGGCCAACAAAAGCGTCAAGATGTCGAATTAGTGTTGAAACTTCTTAATTTGTATATGAAAGAGCAATTACGTGTCCGTCCATAATTAGGCGAAGAAATGCTCTGTATCTGCAGTAGCTGTACCATCTCTCATAATACACGCCGTTTTGAACTCTATCTCAGTACATAGACGTACGAGATTCGTGTAACATTGACATATGGCTAACATTGTAATGTTGCTATTAGATTTGAATGCATTTCTATCGAAACTCCGCTTTTTGTTCACTAACACGTATAAGTGCCAAAAAGTACCTGTTTGTACACTTTTTGGTACCTGTTAGTGATCAATGAGCACTAATTGGACACTCAAGACTGATAGTAGAACTACTTAGCAGCTTTTTTTGCAGCCAAACTGTTAGAAACAGTGTACTTTGAGACATACGACAGTGTTTATTGAATATTTTAACGTTATGACGTTTAGAGGGCGCCACTAACGTTTGTCCTTTTGTTGAATTTTCATTGGCCAGTGTTAGGGTCAACGCACGCCGACGGAGTGTGGCTTATTTAGTAACAATTGAAATCCAACCTTATTTTCTTCTGCATACGACTGAAATTTGAATAGTGAAATAAAATCACCCTAGAAGGCTCATAACGCAGAGCTATCGAGCGACAACAAGCGTCTATAAGAGTCAATTTGCCTTGCAACCAGTGAACTGTTCAAGTGTTCATCGCCGCCACTCCGTTGGTGTTTGCTGACCCTTATACAACTTATGTTTAATACGCCAATGAAAATTCGACGTTTTTTTTTGTATTTTACATAATAAACCTGTCTTTTGTCTTTTTAGCTTTCATTGTTGGTCAATATATTCAAATCGTTGCTGTAAATATATACCAATGTTTTTGTAGCCGATTTTATTAGTTAATCCTATTTCATTGTAATATACATGTCATGTTACATAAACTTCGTGTTTACGTGAAACAATATCGATATTGTAACGATGAATAAATCGTTATATTTCATTCTATAATTATATTCGGCCAAAAACGAAAATATGTGTCATTAATATAGAACAAATTGTACCTAAACTAAATAAGTGTAGGAAAATATCGCACTTTTGGCGTTATTCGAATTCAATTTAAATCATTGTAATGTGTGAATAATTATTATATTTCAAATTTGTCAAACATTCGATTGTTTTTAATATATCTTATTCGTGATCTGAAGCGAACATTATGCCGTGTCTCTTGCGACCAAAATCTAACTAAATATGTTAGCATTTTGCTTAGGCCAATCAAA
This sequence comes from Asteroscopus sphinx, assembly GCA_949699075.1. Lineage (NCBI taxonomy): Eukaryota > Metazoa > Arthropoda > Insecta > Lepidoptera > Noctuidae > Asteroscopus > Asteroscopus sphinx. The sequence goes on from OX453006.1 coordinate 5,107,523, forward strand.
TGTAGCCTAACAGCTAGGCCACGCCCTCATTTTGTTAGAAAAACACGTTAGATGTTAGAAATTACAAGAATATGGTCGCAGGAGACGCGGCTTTAGTTCATCAAAGAAAAACTAGTGATACAATAGATTTACTGTTGTTTCACTGCCGCCGGCGGCTTTGTGCCTGTTAACGGATTAATAATGGTCTGGCAAAGTAGCTCGTTGCAAAATGCCTTTTTACACTGTACAATATCTAGTTGACGCCTATATTAGTAAAAGTAGACCAGAATATTAGTGATACACACACAAATAGAAATCTAAATAAGACTTATTTAGATCCATGGTGCACACACATCACAAGAAACAAGACAAACCTTGAGTTTGCGAATAAGATCTATTACTATAATTAATGCTGGTATTAAACAGTAATAATGTTCATTTCGCCTTAATCTTTCAATAGTTTTGATAGACAACTTTGTATTTAAACAATATATTTTAAAATTTAACTAAGCAATTTAAAGTATGTTCCGTAATCGTTTCAATAACAACAATAAGAATTTAATAATTATAATATCTGCTATATGCGTCCAATAAAAGATTGATAAAGTTTTCTTTTTCGAAAACAAAAAAATACTAAATTGCATAAAATATTTGTGATTGGCAACACTATTGATAACTGTCAAAGAACTGATTCGAATATTTCGATTTCATATTCAGTTTGGATACAATAGGTAGGTGTTGGTTGGATTAGATAGGTATTGAAATGGCTCTAAAAAACTACATTTAATTAGCAAATGTACCGAAAAAGAAAATTTCTTAGATCTTAGACGCAAATTTAACATTGTACAATCTTAAAATGGTATTCACAGTTTACAATGCCGTAAAAAGCAGCTAGAAGTTTCAGTAACGACGCTTTTAAATATGCATCTTTGATCTTATTTCGCGATAATATTTGACTAAAAATACGAATATATAAAAACTTTGGTCACCTTAGGTGTAACTTTTCTCAAATATAGTTTAAAAAATAATGTTTCAGCGCTAATTCGAACCGTTTCGTCTGTTGGTTCAATTATTTTATAAGTAAACATTTAATAAATACGTGTTTTACTAAAAAGGGACAAAGTTACACCGCAATAAGCATATCAGTTACAGAGTAGGTAATGATTAGTTATTTTTATATATTTTAGTTTTAACACGAACGTTGCGCGACCGATAATAATTTAACGAACCGGAATTATGGTTCTTGTTTTTCCTGCTATGGGTAGAATTAAATGACGAGAAAAATAGAGATATCGATGACGGTTTTATAATAACTCATATATATTTATTAACATTTAACATAACAGTGCATTCAATCTCTTTGTAAATGTAATAGGCAATAAGCTCGCCCCCTTTTACATGGGACTTAAAACATAACTGGCGAAATGTGGGTGTACTATACACCTCTGCATACCCCTTCGGGGAAATACAGGCGTGATGTTATGTTATGTAAATACCTACCTATTGTTGAATAAGTAGGTTTATACATTCATATTTCCGGCTGCTAATCGCTGCATACAAGATAACAGAACAAAAGATAATACATTATACAAAGTGCTATTTGTAATCAGAGCAAATGTATTTTTAGGTACCTACATTCCCTAATTTATAAAAAAAATACAATCATCCATTTTATACAAACTTACCTCCTTGGTGGACTCCTTGATAAGATTACATATTACGGGGAATTCCCTTCTCTAAATCAAACAACTGTGTTTATAAACATTATTCGACTTTCATTGTGATAAATGATAAACCATGTAGCAATACAAAACAGTCATTCAAACTTTATGACTAAAACGTGGTTAACACCACAATAACTCTTGTTGCAAAATAATGACAGCCATAAGAACAAAACTCATATCGCTTTCGACTTTTAAACTTTCTATCTAAAAATAATGATAACAATACAAAGCCCAAAACTTGCAATTCTAAGAAAAAGATTGTAAAAAAAACGAAGAGACATGCTCACAAATCTATTCAGTTACCTACTTCAAAATAGATTTGTGAGCATAATTTATCACTGACAATAACTCCATTATTATAACAGTTATTTTAATAACTCAAAACCGCAGACACCTCAACCAATATTTATTGTAATTAATTGAGCTGGCAAGTAATTATTTATTTTCATAAATTATTGTAGAAGATACCTATTTTTTGTTGTCATACTTGTCGATTCGCCTCGCACCCCCGCTTCTATTCCCAAAGGATAATAATATGAGGTGTTCTGTTTACCTAGGCATACGTAGGCATCATCAGCGTAGTGGACTGAGGCCTTCTCTTTCTGATAAAAGGCCCGCGCCCAGTAATGGGACAATAATGGGCTGATGATGATGATGTAGCGCGTAGGCATGAGCACTGTTGCCGATCTCCCGAATTTCCGCGAGATTCACAGATTTTCCTATAAATCTCCCGATCTCCCGATTTTCGACATAAATCTCCCGATTTTTTACAATCCCTGTATAAAGCCTAATAATAGGAATAAGATCAAAACCTGGCAAAAAAAACTGCATTAAAGGCAGCAACTTATCCGTAAGTTGCTGCCTTGAATATTTCCGTCACTCCCAGTGTATCGTATGTTCACTAAACACTTAGCATAAAATAGACTCTTATCACAAAATTATAAAGTTTTATTTATTTTTATTATTACACATGGCAGTAAAATGTAAAAAAAACAAACGGCTTTGATTTTAATACAACAGCTAAAATGGTGACACCATATAATACCGTGATTACTTCAAAAACTTTGATTTGTGTTGAAAAACATCATCTCCCGATTTTTTCCTCAATACATCTCCCGCTTTTTTCTTAATAAGCCTCCCGGATTTTGAAAATCGGCCCTGGCAACACTGGGCATGAGTCTCGCGCTCAGCGTCGCGTTATATGAAACTTTTACCCCCAGTTTCCGAAAGGCTGATCAAAGAAAAAATTAACTAATTAGCTGTCAAGTCTCAAGTCAAGCGATGTGATTGGTTGTTAAAAATTTTGCCGGCCAATATATAACAAATTGATCAGCCTTCCAGAAAATGGGGGTTAGACTCGGCATTATACATTTTATTTTATAAAATTTAACCCAAAAAAGTAGCGTAAATCATTATACTCTCAGATTCTGTATTTGTAAATACAGGTAACTACAAGGGTTGTTACAAATATGTGAAGTTCATGCATGTTTAGCTATAAAAGCATACACATTTTGGACAAGTTATTTACAAATCAATCAACAGTATTTAATTATTATAATTTTATTCTCGATTCTGAAAAAACTAGTATCAGGTTTTGAGTTATTTCGATAACACGTTGTACCTATAATGTAGTTGCCAATATAGATAGATAGATAGAATATACTTTATTGTACACCATGAAAATAGTAGTAAACAGGAACAACGTATAAATTATGGGTACATGGGCGGTCTTATCGCTAAAAGCGATATCTTCCAGACAACATACATTACGGTACGTTATACATTATCTTCGAGTTTTGTAGCGTAGATACATAGTAAGTACTACTTTCTACCTTCCTATGAATACATATATAATCGGTCGCGCGATCATCATGTTTTAGGAATATAAGTTTGTGAACATAGCTCCTATCGTTCCTTGTTTTTAAGGCACTAACGGTTTAATGTAGAACATTTTATATTACGGTTGTGTCATTTACAAGCCCAGACTTATTATAGTTATAGATGAAGCCGATTAGGCAATTACTGAACGAGAATTTGTAAAATGAAGGTCGTATTAAATATATTTTGTTTCAAATGTCGTGTGTTTCTTTTAAGCCCACCATCAGAATGATAAATACCTATTTATGCTACACCTATAAACCAAATCATGACAGTCATGTTTTTACATTTATTGATGTCGATTCTCTTGTTCGTGAACTAAATTTATTTTAAACTACCGCTCTCTTTTACTAATAGTAGATACATGAAAGGGATAGCAACAATTTTAGAACTGTCAAATTAGTCTGAATTTAAATGTTCATACTAGCTTAGTCGTGATCTCGGAACGTGTCCACTAAAATACAAAGCAATGGTGTCGATTCTCTTGTTCACGAACTAAACTTATTTTAAACTATCGCTCTCTTTTACTAACAGTACATACAAGAAAGGGATGGCAACCATTTTAGAACTGTCAAATTAGTTTACGTGTTACATTTCTTTGTATTTTAGTGGGCACGTTCCGAGATCACGTCTAAACTTGTATGGAAATTTTAATTTTGCCTAATTTGACAGCTCTTAAATGGTTGCCATCCCTTTCTTGTATCTACTATTAGTAAAAGAGAGCGATAGTTTAAAATAAGTTTAGTTCGTGAACAAGAGAATCGACACCAATGTAACACTTAACTAATTGATAGTTCTAAAATTGTTGCCATCCCTTTCTTGTATCTACTATTAGTAAAAGAGAGCGATAGTTTAAAATATGTTTAGTTGGTGAACAAGAGAATCGACATTATTAAGCCATTGGCATTAAGATGAATGCTACAGGGTAGCCCGCGAAATTCAAAATTTCTTGCGTTTTTTGCAAATTGTAGCTTTATTTCGCGTTGTATATCGGTCGAATTATGATTCGCGGCAGTAATAACAATATATCTAATGCATAATACTCATAATAAATATTAACCTAGCTCTATAAGCTGTACAAGCTCGACAATATTAATTTACGACCAAATTATCGATTTTCGAGCTTCTAGAGCTTATAGAGCTAGGTTTATATTTTTTATGAGTATTATTCAGTAGATTTATTGTTAGAACTACCGCAAACCATATTTTAATTTATATACAACGCAAACTAGAGCTACAATTTGCAAAAAACGCAAGAAATTTTGAATTTCGCGGGCTACCCTGTAGCATTCACCTTAAATAAATAAATAAATATTTTTGGGACATTTTTACACGGCACGATCTAGTCCCAAACTAAGCAGAGCTTGTACTGTGGGTCGGGATCCGTGGAGGCAAACCCGTACTAGACAGTGGATATAATACTTATATACTATTTTTTGTAAATACATACTTCTAATACACAAGAAACACCCAGACCAACACAAACACTTATGTTCATCACACAAATATTTGTGTCCTGTGGGAATCGAACCCACGACCTCATGATCAGCAGTCTGACACTCGAACCACCAGACCACAGACGTCGGCATTAAGTTCACTAGCCAACTATCTTATAGTTAATAGCTCTGAATGGGACTGCGCCCTAAGGAGCGATCTTTTGAAATTCTATTTCTAAAGGGGTGATAAAGTTTGAAGAAAACACGGGAGCAGAGCCACGGGCGTGAGCTAGTTGAATTTAAGCGTTTTTAAGAACGAATGGCACATTTAGTGCAGTGACTGAGCAAAGCTAGCACTGCGGGTCACGTGTTCGATTTCCGCACGTAATGAATATTTTGTACGGCCTACTGCTATGGCTGTTGTTCATCTGTATAGGAGAAATCCTAGTTTAGGGCAGCGTTTTTTTTAAAAACCGGCTAAGTGTGAGTCGGACTCACGCAGTAAGGGTTCTGCACCCCCCATCGACCTGATACCCCATAGAAACTGATTTAATTTACGAGAGTTTATCAAAAAACATCAACGAACGTACGCAAAATGTGTTTTTTTTCATCGCTTTCTTCCGTAGCTACCACCACATATGTCTATGTTTGTCCTGTTTTTAGTATTTGTTGCTAAATTAAATAGTATGCACTATAACCAAACCAAGTTTGACGCTGGTATGTATTACCGTTTTGAAGATAGAACCGGAACAAAAACGTTGAAAAAAATGCATGTTTTCGAGGTTTCTTGTATGGGGCCCCCGTTGGTTTTAGTTTTTTTTTTGTTTTTATTATTTGTCGTGATACACCTCATAGCAACACATATTCTATGAAAATTTCAACTGGTTATCTATTACCGTTACAAAGATACAGCCCTGTGACAGACAGACGGACGGATGGACAGCGTAGCGAGAGTAATAGGGTCCCGTTTGTACCCTTTGGGTACGGAACCCTAAAAAAGTAAAATCGATCTTTGCTGAAAAAGGGTCTGCCCCATGGGTCTGCCCTAAAAAAAGCCTGACTTCAAAGCCTGTAAGTATAGTAGTAGTAGCCCATAGGTAATAACACTAATATAATAAACTAAATGCGAAAGTAACTGTCTGTTTGTTACTTTTTCGCGACTAAACCTCTGATTCGCTCGTAATGAAATTTGGCAGAGGTAGCCTGTTAGGAGCTTGAGAGGGCTACTTTTTATACCGGGAATACATCGGGAAGATGCACTTCCCGAAGAGTGCGCAATAACGTCTTTCTATGACATACCGGATTACATATGTGCGAACAATACATAAGTATGTAATATCATTGTGTGCGAAGCAGCGGGCACAAGCTAGTTTAAAATAAAAACAAACTATTAAACGTTTAATATGTATTTTATATCACAAGTCTTTGAGGGCTATAATTATTTTTGTAATAATGCTTCAGTCTCTTGGTTTGAATTCTTCTTGGGGCCAAACCTGCTTCTGAAAAACAAAACAAAAAAGTATGGTAGATACGGTCACGTGATACATCGATTAATTAGATTTTATAATAATTAATTTAATACCCCGAAGAATTTATAGCAGCCCGAAAAATTTGATGCGGAAGGCGCAAGACCGGTCGTTGTGGCGATGTTCGGGTCGGCTTCAAGTCTAACCAGCAAGCGTAGCATAACCACTAGACAAGGGCTATGTCTACGAAAGAAGAGACAAAATGACAGTTAAAGTATGATAGTATGTCCAGCAGTGGACGTCATTCGGTTGTAATGATGATGACCGCCATCAGACCCCCGCAACATGCCCGGAACCCAGTTACTGGGTAAATAACTTCATCATCATCATCATCATTTCAGCCGAAAGACGTCCACTGCTGGACATAGGCCTCCCCCAAGCATCGCCACAACGACAGGTCCTGTGCCTTCCGCATCCAGCGGATTCGGTAAATAACTTACTAAATAAGTATTCAGAGAGGTAACCAACTCGGCATGTGCTGAATTATTGATTTGTTTAAACTTATCATAATATTAGTCGTTTGTTAAAAAAATGTAAATCACTTATTCTCTGTTTATTTTTACTTGTCTCATTTAGTAAACAATCTTGGCATGTCTTTTTAATGCAATTTGTCAATAATAATTATTAAATGACATTATGTTAACAATATCACACACTAAATGACATTTTTTCATTTTTTTTCACCTATTATTTTATGTGCAGATGTGCAGATCTAGTGATTATATTTTATCAGTAGTTATTTGAATAAAGAGATGTGCCAAGATTGTTTACCAAATAAGACAAGAGAGAAAAAACAGAATATACATACGTACACACTTACATAAATTAGGTGTTGTACACGATATGAATGCGCATTTTTTTTTTTCAAAATTTCGAAAATAGAACAAGAAACTCGCGCGGATGCATTGGTGTGTGGTGCGAATGAATATTAAATAGATACTGTTGAATGAGCTGTTGAATTAAGTAATTCGTGTATTGTTTCCTCGCAAATGAGAGAAAAATACTAAGTATACAAATCTCGGCCGAAATAGCAATTAACGGCCTCGTTTTTAAAATCACTTCGGAAGTACCTACTCGCCGGCTTCGCCTCATACTTGCAATATTACTCGGCCGTCAATTGCTTTATTTCAGGCCTCGATAGTAAATCAAACTCTTTTACCCTAAAGATTTAAACTGTGGAAAGAAAAAATCGCTCACGAGCAGGATTCGAACCTGCGACTCCTGGCTCAGTACGCCAGTGCTTTAGTCACTAAGCTACCGTGAACAAAGCGTGAACACTGCTAAAAAGCAAAGCGAAATCAAATATTAATCTTTAGATTTCGCTTCGCATGCGTAAATGCGTTAAAAATTATAAAATGATCTTTTACCCTTCATTTTGACCATAGGGGGATCCAATATTTACTAACCCCCAGTTTCTGGAAGGCTTATCAATTTGGTGTGTTGTCAAATCTAATGACAGCTTCTGTGATTGGTTGTAAAAATACTAAAAACCAATCACAACACTTGACATGGGATTTGACAGCCATCATCATTTCAGCCGAAAGACGTTTACTGCTGGACCTAGGCCTCCCCCAAGCATCGCCAAAACGACCGGTCCTGTGCTTTCCGCACCCAGCGGATTTCCGCGATCTTCACCAGGTCGTCGGTCCACCGGATTTTACAGTACAAATAGTAAATTTATGCAATGATCAGCTTTTAAGAAACTGGAGGTAGGTAGGTAAGTCTACTACCGACAAACTGGGATTCCCATGTAATTTCTTTTAGCGGCCACGCCCAATGTCACAGATTTTTCAGAAGTTTTTGCGTCGTTGCAGGAACATGTATCTAAACATTATGAAGAAACTTACTCGTCGCTTCTCATTAATTCTAATGCCATCACAGGGATCACGGCCAGATGCAGAGCCGCCACCAGACTCAGAGCCTTCAAATCCAGAGCCACCGCCAGATGCAGAGTCGCCGTAAGACCCAGAGCCGCCGTCAGGCCCAGTGCCACCGTAAGTCCCAGTGCCGTCGTAAGGCCCAGAGCCGCCGAAAGACCTAGCGCCACCGCCACCGTAAAAAGCAATTTCCTTCTTAGGAACAAGATGTCCCAGTCCAACTTTGCTGAGTAACGCGTGTGCTGTGTTGGTCGTATCCACTCCCAAAAGGCCCATCGTCTTGACAAGCAATGGGATGAAAGCGAGTAAGAAGACAGTGCTCCCTAAGGCTATCTGAGCAACGGAGAAGCCCTCACTTCCCGCCCTCCCGGGCGGAGGCTCGCGGCCCGGCCATTGGCCCGCCCAACGGTTCGCATCAGCCTGGGCCTCCTCCCCGCTCCTGCCTCCTACTGCGAACTGCCCCCCTCCTGCCGCTCTGCCCGTCCCATCAGCATCAGCAGCTAGTCCCGCCTGAAGCCTTCTCGCTCGTGCCCGGTCTTTCCGAGCTTTTTCTTCAGCACTGAAAAAGAAACTAAACGTACTTATCTATTTTAGGTACACGAAAATACGCACATTATCCCTTACTGACAAAATCCAATTCAGCAGAAACACCGATGGCTAGCCATCGTTGCGGTGCCACGCATTGGGTACCTACAATTGTAGGTACCCACAGTGTCTCTGCAGATGTTCCTAGGTAGGTACTTATTTTTTTTAATAATTTAAAAATGCCTAAAATGGCTTGAACCATCCATAACATATGGGCAACCAAGCTGTATCCTGGCTCCCGCCAGTTGAGTACCGTCATCGAATCCGTAATTTGTGGCCTTGCCAGTTAGAGGCTGTAGAAATATCTTAGTTTATCTTTTACTCCTAGATAAATATGGCCGAGAATATGTAATTGTGTAGAACTGGCTCAGACTCCAAAAAAATGTAACGTGATGAAACTAATACACCTTCCGTATTTAAGAAAGGGACGTCACCACTTACCAATCGCACATTCTTCAAATCAAATCCAACTTATCGATATAATATCCATATTTATTCGTCTGTTTTATAAAAAAATACATGATGATACGCTTGTTAAGCCTTTATTTAAGTAACATTATTGTATAATTCCATTTTGCTATTTTGCTGGATGTCACTGACGGGCATACATGACAAGGGGTTAACGTCACGAATTCTTCTTTGTTCTATCATCCAGAGGAACGAGTTTCTAGTTTGCTTTATGTGAAGCTATGAATTTGGCACTGAAACAAAGATTAATCATGTAAGTAATTTTGATAATATTTATAAACAGGTAACATGCATAGGTAGGAGCTAGGAGCAGACGAGTCCTTGAGTGGACACCGCGAAACGGCATACGCAGCGTAGGCCGCCCACCAGCCAGGTAGACCGACGACCTGAATAAAGTTGCTGGGGGGACGTGATGCGGAAGGCAGACGACCAAGTATTGTGGCGCAACTTGAGAGAGGCCTATGTCCAGCAGTGTACTGCAATAGGCTGAGTTGATGAGGAAACATGCTGTCAGTCGACTTTTACAAGAACAAGAGAGATGACCTTTTGTTCGTTTCGGTTCGTACGTTTCCGAGTTGTTATCTCTCGTATTTTGCGTGTAGATCTTTTTCCTATCTCGAATCGGCATGAACTATGCTCCTAATGTGGTAAAAATATACCTAAGCCTTGTGGTTAAAATAAGGGTCTCCCCACACTTATTGACCCGGAACCGGCTTAAGCCTGTCGAAAAAAGCTTTATGTCTACGGCAATAACTATTAAGTAATCTGTGATAAGAGTGCAAAAACGTCATTCGCGTCGGCTCGGCTCGCACGACGCGACGCATCTTCGGCCGACAGCAAAACGGCGATTTGCTGATTGTATCGCGCCGAACAGCCGAACGCTGAAGTCGGCACGAGAACAGCGCCAGCGTCGAGTGAACGGCGACGCGCGCCGGTAGCCATGTTTGCGTCGCTTACGATAGCTGAACAGCGCCGGCGACGCGACGGCCGATTTGAGGCGTTCGCTGACAAAACAGTCAGTTGAGTTGAGCGTAGGATATCACGTTTTCGTGTAGGGTGTTGCGACAGCTGATCGGCGGACGCGTCTGCCAAATGTAGCTTGACAGACCTCGCGACAGCCGATCAGCGCAAATTTGCTTATTGCGAGTAATGTGATGATACGCATTCGGCTCAAGAAGGTTCCGTGTCGATAGATGTGGGGAGACCCTTAGGCCGCTTTTCCAAGACACGACTAAATGTGGTGATAACTCCGAGCGCCATATATTTCTATGAATCGTTTACTCATGCAACGACACCGCAAAGCACATCGCACGTTTTGCGAGCGACTTTTTAGCTATGTCGTTGGTTCCGCTACCACATAGTTCCCTGCACAGGCTGTGCTGGACGCAAGTCTCGCTACCATAGAGTATCTTTTATACTCGCTACTCGTGAAGGATATTTAAATGCGTAAATGCTTTGCAACCTAGATTTTTTGCTTTACAGATAAGATATAGATATTCATCATCATTCATCATTCATCATCATTTCAGCAGAAAAACGTCCACTGCTGGACAAAGGCCTCCCCCAAAGTTATATTAAAGTATATGCCATAATCGCCACGCTTGGCAGGCGGGTTGGCGTTTGCAGTTGGTTGTTTTAATACTCAGAGAACGCTGATGCCCATGCTCTGGTGAATCCCTTAGTCGCCTTTTACGACACCCATGAGAAGAGAGAGGGTGGTGCAATTATTTACGTCCGGCACCACACGGAACTTATATAGATATTATCGGAATATACCTAGATATTATCAATCTATTGAAGGCAGCGACGTAGCTTGGGGCTGGCCGCAGGGGTGGCCAAACCACAAGGGGGGCGCACCTGTAAACCCGCAGCCCGCGGCCGCTGGGGCATGAGCACATTAAGAACTTACCCAAAATTAAAACATGTTTTTTTATGCTTTTCTCTTCCTTTTCAAATCTTGCCCTATGCGTGTTTTGGGGGCGCAAAATTCAAATCTTGCCCTGTGCGTGTTTTGGGGGCGCAAAATTCAAATCTTGCCCTGTGCGTGTTTTGGGGGCGCAAAATTCAAATCTTGCCCTGTGCGTGTTTTGGGGGGTGCAAAATTGAAACCTTGCCCTATGCGTGGTTTCATCAACTCGGCCTTTCGCAGTCCACAGGCTTCTCTCAAATTGCGCCACAACACTCGGTCAGAGGACCGAGTCAGGCAGACGCCTGCGTGGTTTAGGGGGCACAAAATTCAAATCTTGCCCTATGCGTATTTTGGGGGTGCAAAATTCAAATATTACCCTGAGTGCTCATGACCTTAGATACGACACTGGTTTTTATATAAGATATATTATAGGATAGTCCACTTGATGTTAAGCAACCTTTGCCCATAACAACTGCACGTACCTAGGCTGTTGCCTAAATGGTACCGCAAGTCGGTTCGCCAAACTGAGACGAAGATGGAAAGTCTCATGTGATTGTAATTTCACTGGCACCCGTACCCTTCGCACCGAAACACAGCAATGCAAGCATCATTGTTTGGCGGCAGAAGTAGGTAACGTAACATCCCCAATTGGACGATCACAAGTATTTTTTAAGTAGGTAGAGGTACCTACATATTTGGTTTCGTGATTATATTTTACGTACTTGTGGTGCATTATGTAACAGTTCAATGTTTATTAGATAATATTTAACCGTATAGGTACCAAATTATAATTTTGCTCTTATTTTCTGATGTTGGTTTTTTTTGTCGAACAATGGGGCACTGTCGGTAACTGGGGCTTTTACTCTACGGTGGTAGTACTCCCTCAGACGAGCTTAATTATTATTATTTATTTATTCAATAAGTAACAATGACTCACTGTGTTAGTACTATAGTATTATATAGGTCGTGGTCGTGGGTTCGATTCCCACAGGACACAAATATTTGTGTGATGAACATAAGTGTTTGTGTTGCTTATGTATTATAAGTATGTATTTACAAAAAAAAATGTATTTAAGTATTATATCCATTGTCTAGTACCCATAGCACAAGCTCTGCTTAGTTTGGGACTAGATGGTGCTGTGTAAAAATGTCCCAAAGATATTTATTTATTTATTTGTTTATTTTATATTATCTGTGGTGTCAGTAACAATATTACTTATTAACTATGTTAGTATTCCTATCCTATGCACTTAACCACAGAAATAGAGAGTAGTTTCTGTGCACTTAACCTAAACCGCACTGTATGGTATGAAAATCCCTGCTACAAGCTCAGCACCGAGGTTGAAAGCTTGCAGCAGCGACTTACACACAAGCAGTCAAGCCTGCTTGCTATACAGCGCAGTATAACGTAGACAAGGAGCTCTACTGGTTATATGTATTAAACTCTGACAATATACGTGATGTAATCCGGTTAAACTTGTTTTATTATACTCTGCCAAACTTACCGGATCAGTACCTCCCTTCTTACAAGTGCACTTGTAAGGGGCGCTGATCTGCTGATTTACCTTCTCTATAGCTGGCTTTTTTATTTCTTTAGTCTCATTTCCAGAGTAGAAAATTTTGTATATCAGGGTGATGATACCAGCGCCGACGACCACTCCCGCTATAAACGGCAACAAGTTGTTCCGGTCACGATCACCCATCGTACTCCATCCAGTGGTAATTATTTTTGGTTTATTTTTACATTGTTTATAACAATTTTGTAGTTCAATATGTTTGACTCTTGATTGACTCAAGGTGACTCAAGGGGTTTGTCATCAGCACGTCATCAGTCATGGTTTCTCAGATTAAAAGTAGGTCTGTGCCATAAAGGTATTATACTGACGTAAGTATAGAAATGTCTTTGGTCTGTGCATGTAACTTTTTAAATCGTTGGTGCATGGTTTGGTAATTTGGTAATGTCATGTCATGTCACACAAACATTGACCTATGCATGGTATAAGTTTTATCAAAGCACACAAAAGAGGACTCCGCTCTCTCTCTATGGTTCTCTTCTCTATTCAGTGACGTAATTTTTAATTGTACGTTTTTCAGGGTTCCGTTGTTTCTACAAGGAACCCTTATAGTTTCGTCATGTCCGTCCGTCTGTCCTAATCCTTTACAGCTTAATAACTTCTAGTTATAAACATAAGTAATTGAAATTTTGTTAAAAAATGTTCTGGTATAGATCTCAATTCTAAAAGAATAAAAAAATCTTGATTACGTATTTTAGGGGTGGCGCCCATACATGTGAAATGGGGATGAAAAATATATTTTCGCTGCACTTCCTCGTGTGGGGTATCATTGAATAGGTCTACTAAAATGAAGGTAATGTTTCATTCATAACTTTTTTATCAGGTACCTATACCATCTGCGAAATACAGCCCGCCAAAGTGGCTTGCAATGTGTCCGGGGGGGGGCCCTGCCATTCTAAGCTATGCAACGTAGAAACTTATAATCTTCCACATTGATAGACCTTTATAAAAACTCTTTTAAAATTATTTCGAGTATAATGAATGTGATTATAAATTTTTGAGTTATAGTGAGAAAACTGAAAAATACTTAAGACGTCCTAGTTCATAGGTCATTGATCTTAGAGAAAAATTATCTTAGCAAATAATGCTCCTTTAGTTAACTACTACCTATTTAAAAAAATCACAAAAAGTAACTTTGTGTTATATTGATATGACACACTTCTCTTCTTCAATTTAGCTTCTTAAATTCAGCGCTAGGTGGCGCTGTTTGCAAAAACTAAAATAGCAATGATTAATATTCGATTTGATTCGTTTTTAATTAGGAGCCCTATAATACTGAGCATAGCCCGACATACTCTTGGCCGGTTTTTTTGTCTGTATGTTTTGTAATGTGGACCACCGCCACAGGGTAATGAGTTTTGCACTTTACACAGTCACAGAGATGAGTTCATTATTATCCTTTTCACCGCCACGGCCGGCGTCGTAAAGGTTTTCGTGGCCTCAGCGCCATCACAACCATTACTATGGTACAAAATCAGAAAACGCGAAAAAAAAAATTGATGTTTCCTATTATAGGTACATTTGTGTGTAAAGATCAACTGATAAATTTTTCGCGATTTCAGGATTGGTCTCATAGTAAAAGTTGTTGATACTGATGAGTACAATGACCCCTTAAGAGGTTTTGAATTATTTCAATAACACGTCGTAGACGTAGTCACAGAGCAACTGCAACCCACCCAGGACGTAGAGTAGAAAAAAATAGAACACGTAGTTACTACAAACAAAACATTGATGAAAATGGTGAATTTTTACCCGACTGTGCCAGAAGGAGGGTTATGTTTTTCGAGTGTATGTATGTATGTATGTATATTTCTTTGGCACGCTCTGTAGCCTAAACGGATTGATGGATCTTAGCTTGAGAGGTGTCGTTGGATTCGTCTTAATTGTGAGAGTGACACTGGGTATATCAAAATTATAAAAATCAAAATGGCCGCTTTTTGGAGCCATTTTATGTGACTTCAAAATTTTTTTTTTGCTCAATCAAAATAAAAAATAAAGGGTTTTATAAATGGTTTACGAAAATATATACAACTTATATGTTTAAATGTAATTTGGAATGAGAAATGCTAAAAAAACAACAAATTATTCAACGTTAAAAATGAATTTGACTTTTCAAAAAAAAACATTAATAGTATGATAAATAAAACATGACAAAACTAAAAAAAAAACAAATAAAAAAATTAATTAACAAAAACAAAAACCCGACTGCGTCTAAAAATAACAGAAAAGATATAAACAATCACAAAAAAAAAAAAAAAAAAAGATATAATCAATCGCAGTCGGGTTTTTTGTTTTTGTTAATCTATACTTTGGTACGGTACTTCGCTTACCCGTGCTCATTACATAGTTCCTGTGAAATAAACCAATCCAATCTATACCATAAAAAACAACTCTGTACGTACT
The DNA here is from genome assembly GCA_949699075.1 of Asteroscopus sphinx. Taxonomy (NCBI): domain Eukaryota; kingdom Metazoa; phylum Arthropoda; class Insecta; order Lepidoptera; family Noctuidae; genus Asteroscopus; species Asteroscopus sphinx. Next base: position 5,122,882 of record OX453006.1, read on the forward strand.
AAAATAAATCTTTATTATTTGACCATAATTATTAATATTTAACATAGTTTCTAGTATCATTATTCATTAGGTACGAATGATTCGATTGTAAATGTCATTATAAACGTACCTAAATAACGATTTAATAAAAATAACTCAAATCTATAGTTTTTTTAAACGTAAGCAGCTAAGTGGCGCCCCCATCAGTAAAAAAATTATTTACTAGCTGAATACATCATTTATCGAAAATTCGATTTTAACTATTGAAGTACAGATACTGTAGTTTAACCAGAACTTATTAACTCTGTAAAATATACTTCGCTGTAGTTGTAGATAGAAAAAGTGCCAATAGTGGCCGTTTTTCGCACTTTTTCTATCTACAACTACAGCGAACTATAATTTACAGAGTCAATAGTGTCTAACCTGCCACCAAGAACCTGCTTCCCGATTGAGAACATTTTTGATACGCATTGTCGATAATTTGGTTTGTTATCTCTTTTTCTCTCGTTACGTCACGTGAGTTGTAGACAAAACGAGATAACAAACCGAACCGGTCGACAAATGCTAAAAAATGCGAAAATTTTCTGACCTGAGCCCATACTATTTACAATAGCTGCCATTCTACCGTCCGAGGCGCCTTCGTCGAGTGTTAGACACCGGCAGCGGCGACCGCAGGCGAAATTATTTGGTTTGTTTTTTAAGTACCTATTATTGCAGGCGACATGGCGACAGTGTCGCTGTGCTAGGAATTTACCTTCATAAAATCTCATCTAGAAAATGTATAAGAACCAGTGTTGCCAATGCTACGGCAATTAGTGTTCTACGGTTTTCACGCTATAAAATCACAAAATCCACGGCCTACGGCTGTAACCGCCGTAGCAAAATCTACGGCTTTCAGCTAATTTGAAGGTAATCATGTTTTCGATATATATCTGCATGTATCCAAATACATCTAGTGCGTGTTCATCTCTGCTTGTGAATTCGAATTCCAACCTTGCAATTTTGTATATAAGGTAGGGATTTCCCGATTAGATTAGTTATTTATTAAAATATGTTTTATATTTTTTTTTTCAAAACAAAATAGAGAAAATTGACTGACAATTAATTTAGCATGAAAAACTTGAAAACCGCGCCGTTTGACTGATGTTGAAACGTACTGCCTTTTATTGGCAATGCTACGGTCGACCGATGTTCTGTTTCCATATAAACACGGCTTTTCTACCGAAACTACACGGCCGCCTTGAAATTTTCATTGGCAACACTGATTGGAATCACTAGTGTCACTTGCAGTCGGCGACAGCAGCTGCGGTTGGTCGCAGTCGCCGGTGTCGGAATTGTACACCTATGCTAGATGCGCCCCTCTTGCTTACGGCGATAGCATTGTGCCGTTGAGAGAGAGATGGCGCTATTCTTCCCTTCCTGTATAGCTCCATCTCCCTCTCACAACGCAATGATAGCACTCACAGATTAAGAACTAAATAGATTAGCAATACCGTCTGTCAAGGCTAGACAAAGAACGCAAAATCACGGATCGCCTTAGAAAGACGGAGACTTACTTACTTAAAATTGAATGTAGGTATATACTTTAGTTTTAGTAATAGATTTATTTTATGCTGTTGGTGTTTCTTTATATAAATAAATAGGGGACAAAATATTATCGTGTGTGTTATTGTAATTTCCCCTAATTGAAAGGATTTTTTTTTATGGCAACACACGTTGTTAAAGCGAGATGCACTGAACTAGCCATGCATACTGCAAATCTATAGGTACTTAATCTGTGATAGCACTTCATAGTACGGCCCCAGACATCAGTAGACCAATATCAGTCAGATAACTTAATATAAAAAAATTATAATCTTATCACAGTAATCACACGAGCGAGTAAAATATAGTGCACAATATAATAGAAAATTTGCAAACTAAAAACGAAATAAGCTGCCAATGCAGATGCTTTATATGATTAATATCTATTAGTGTCATCACGATTAAATATAGGTAGGTACATATTCTTATGTAGCTATGTCCTAATCATAGCACATAGGTACGGCCAGCAACAAAAGTCGATGATTATTTTGAAATATTAATTAATAATATTATAATAGAACCCATGAGAAATAATAAAATAAATATATTTAGTCATAAAAGAAAAGTATTATCGACTCTATAATAATCTGTTACCACAAAAAAACTACCAGGTATGTAGTAAATCATTCATAAATCACTTTTGAAACTTTGAAATGTTAACCTATTTTTATTGCTGGCTGTACAATACTGAAGGAACACACAAACATACACACTTAAAACACTGAACGTGCTTCACCCTTGTCAATAGCAGCCCATTACAGTCCCACTGCTGCGCACGAGCCCCTTCTCAAAATAAGAAGGGGTCAGGCGTAAGTATACCACGCAAGCCTGATGCGTGGTGGCGGACGCTTGCCAATAACCTAATGTCTATAGCACCTCAATAACCTACCTAAGTAGGTATAATATAATATTTAAAAAAATGGGTGGCGTCGGTGTACGCTCGACAGAAGCGAAGCTTCTACGCATGCGCAGATAGAACTTGCCGCGCGGAGCTATGTGTATGTGTTCGAGACAATAGTGATTAGTGTATACAACGTGTTATTGAAATAACTGAAACCCTGTTAAGGGGTCATTGTACTCATCAGTATGAACAACTTTTACTATGGGACCAACCCTGAAATCGCGAAAAACATAGTTGTTCCGTACATTTTGTCGATTTAAGAGAACACAAATGTAGGGAACAACTGGTTTTTTCTTCACAAATCACTATACTGTAGTAAAAGTTGTTTGTTCTGATGAGTACAATGACCCCTTAAGCGGTTTTCAGTTATTTCAATAACACGTTGTACAGCCACCCGCTAATGGAGAGGATGTTAACGGTGACGATAATGTCACGATTTTTCTCCGTTTACTCCCCGGCGCGGTGGCAGAGTGCGCAACAATGCTATAGAAGCATCGCTTCAAAATATTCTTCTTAAGCCTACATTGATAAAATAATGTATAACATTAATGAGACACAAAGTAAGGCGGTGCGTAAATAGTCCGGATACTGTCAAGATTTGTATGTCATTTTAATATGCGACAGGAATAAAGTCGAATCGCTACAGTTCCCGAACAACATGTTGATCTGTATTCGTGCCATATTTAAGAGGTGACTATACCTCTGATACTGAACACGAATCAATAAAAAAATCAATACCAATATATTTTTTTTGTTTAAATACCTATTTGTAAACAAACAAATTCCCTCCGTGTGTCGCGTGCGATACAAAAACGATGCGTGCGGAACCACCAAAACAATTTGCAGGTATTTCCACCCTTAGACAATGCCACCGATGAATTATTTTCAGACTCGTTCGGGATTTATTCTCAAACCCTCGCTATGTTCTTAAGTAAAAATTTGGGTATTAAATAATCGTAGAATTTTTCAAGTATTTTTAGATGACTAAGCACATTATTTATCATTTGCTCTAGAAATATGGCACGGTTACAGATCAACAACTTGTAGGTACATAATATAGGCTTACGACATAATATTTTACTAGATAATGTTATGAAGTTATAAAAAAAATATTAGTATTAATTTTAGCTACTCAGTTATAGTTCCCGGCACGAGACGTGAGCACAAATTGTACCAGCGTAGTAGTCTCTGTCGTCACTATATTCTAGTATTCCGTTTTATACATATATTCAATTATGCATTATCATGTAATTAAGCCAATGCAAGTGCCTCTTTCTGATTTGTTGTACTGTGAACAGAGATTCGACCACTTACGCAGTGGAATCTGTGCTCACGACTCGTGCCGGCAACTATAGCTAAATGTGCAAATATTTCGCATTGTAGTCAGCGAATTCCTCTGGCGTCAACAAATATTTGGCGACCTGCTTATACTGCGCAGGCTGCTCCAATATCGCCATGAGTGGCACCAGTTTTCCCGCGTAACCATCCAGAATTTGTCTATTCACACCGCCTATCAGGTTGCTGTTTTTGTTCCAGAAATATGGTATTTTTCCTACCACCAGAGCCTTGTGGAGCTTTCCCACCATCAACTTAAACAGTGTCGCAGGACTGTTTCTTTGCCAAAAATCTAGATTGTTGATTTCCACGATTTCCCAGAAGAATAAAGTCTTGACATAATAGCTCGCTATTTTCTTCATGCCCTGCGTGTCCCGGAGTTTTTTCATCTGCAAGAACAAAAATGTATTAGACTTAGAATAATTATTTATTTGATTTAAATTGTGGAAAAAAAATCGCTCACGAGCAGTATTCGAACCTGCGACTCCTGGCTCAGTACGCCAGTGCCTTCGCATGCGTAAATGCGTTAAAAATATTAAAATTATTATTTATTTACTTAATTTGTTGATTATATACGAGCAACATCATTACTGATATGTCTAAATGCTGAAATTTTAATGGCTTCTTTCCCGAAAAGGGGTCATTATGAATAACTTTTACTATGGGACCAATTCTGAAATCGTGAAAAAAAATCTGTTAGTCCCTACATTTGTGTTCACTTAAATCGATAAAATGTAGGGACCACCTGATTATTTTTTCGCGATTACAGGGTTGGTCCCACAGTAAAAGTTGTTCATAATGATTAGTAAAATGACCCCTTTTCGGAAAAGAAGTTATTAAAATTTCAGCATGTATATCACACAGTGCTGAAAATTTTCTGTTTAATTTTTTGCGTTTTCAGCTTTGCCAATGAGAGAGTCCATTCGTTCGTGGACGTTGTCGAGTCTTGAGTTTACAGAGGTGGCAGCAACAGCACCCTCCGGTAGCTTGTTCCAACTATGGGCCACCCTATTACCAAGGGTGTGGTGTGCAGTGTGTGTGTTCGCTAGTATGCGACACACTTGTTTGTCATGGTTTCTCCTTGCTCTAGGGGCGGTCACCCGGAAAAATTATATCGCTGTACAGTTGTTTTATCTCTCGAAAGCGGATGAGCTATACTTGTAGTTGTAATGCAAATAGACACGCGCTCTTGTGTGCGTAACTACAAAACTGGGCCAAAACTGAGCGCTCCCGAGCACGCACACAAAGACAATGTGCATGTACACACACACACAAGTACAAGGCTCATCAGCTTTCGTGAGATAAAACATCTGTAGCAGTGCATCACTATTGACAATAAAGTACGGCAATTGTTCCTTCATACGTAGCAGTCAATATTTACGGATCTTCATCAGCAGGCAAACGTCAAAAACACCATGATAGCGTGCCGCACCTATAATAACACGATATAGATACTCACGAGTCGAATAGCTTGTCGTAAGTTGTTAGAATTGTGCATCAGCTCTCGCTCTTGGTTGTGCAGCGCTATCCGCCAGGATCGTGCCTGGTCGTGGGCACACGGAGACGCCTTGTTCGGCTTGCCCACAACCATCCAATACTCCTTCTTACATTCTCGAGGAATCTCACGGTACGTCTTGTTGATCGGCCAACGATCTTCTGGGAACTTGAGGCATGGCACCAAATCAACGTCCAGTTTGAAATTTCTGGATGTGTTACTAATAAAAAGTGTCATAGCTGGACCTGACTCCGATTTGTCAATGACATACGGAACACCCTCTACGTAGAACAGAGGTCGCGAGTTATTAGACACTTTAAATTCGTTCAAAGCCTTGTTTACCACACTCTTGAACCAATCAGAGAATTTGGAACGGAGTAGGTAGTTGGAGTCATCTTTCCATTCGTACGCAGCTTTGTTGACATGCCATTCTTCGTTATCCCTATAAGGCAGCCGTTGGAACTGGACGCCCATTTTTAGCTGCACAAAGCCGGCCGCCTTGGGTTCAAGCGTGATGTCACTACCAACCGGGTTCTGAACATCCGTCTTGATGTTCAGAGGCAAGCCAATTACTATGTCCATATCAAATTCGTCTGGTTTAATTATACGTAAATTATCGAAGTGGCTGCCAGCAAATTGCACCTAAAAATAATAATATTACATAAAAATATCGGTTTTTAGGAAATGTAACTGATAAAAGAACAGTAGTATAGTCGACGCCACGTCAGTGGTAAAAGTTTGACCTTGACAGCGACTGTATTTCGTAAGCAGTAAGGGCGGTTTTGGCGCAATTTGGGAGAGGCCTATGTCCAGCAGTGGACTACGATAGGCTGAGTTGATTGATTGAAGGGCGGTTTTCGTAGTGCAAGTGTTACCATTGACGTGTGGCCGATTGTACAACACAAGCCAAAATTGGCGAATTCCGTCACTGCTGAACAAAATGAGACAACTAACAACTATTGATTGTAACAGTTGTTTTTATTTTGCTTTTTAGGGTTCCGAAGTCCTACAAGGAACCCTTATAGTTTCGTCATGTCCGTCCGTCTGTCCATCTTTACGTCTGTCCTAATCCTTTACAGCTTAATAACTTCTACAGTTATAAACATAAGTAAATGAAATTTTGTCAAAAAATAGTCTACATACAGATCTCAATTATAAAAGAATAAAAAAATCGTTTTTCCGTATTTTAGGGGTGGCGTCCATACATGTGAAATGGGGAAAAAAAAAATTTTTCGCTGCACCCCCTCGTGTGGGATATCATTGAATAGGTCTACTAAAATGAAGGTAATGTTTGATACACCACTTTTTTATCAGGTGTACCATCTGCGAAATATAGCCCACCAAAGTGGCTTGCAATGTGTCCCCCCCCCCTGCCATTTCTAAACTATGCAATGTAGAAACTTATAATCTTCCACATTGATAGACCTTTGTGAAAACTCTCTTTTAAAATTATTTCGAGTATAATGTGATTATAATTTTTTGAGTTATAGAGAGAAAACTGAAAAATACTTAAAACGTCCTAGTTCAAAGGTCATTGACCTTAGAGAAATAATATCATAGCAAATAATGCTCCTTTAGCTACTTTCTATTTGAAAAAATCACAAAAAGTAACTTTGAATGACACCCTTCTTAAATTTGGCTTCTTGAATTTATCGCTAGATGGCTCTACTAACAACACGCTCTGAGTCGCGAATGCTGCCGATTATTGCAAAAACTAAAATAGCCATGATTAATATTCGATTTGATTCGTTTGTAGTTACACCTTCTTAAGGAACCCTATAATACTGAGCATGGCCCGACATGCTCTTGGCCGGTTTTATTTAAAATGAGAGTTCAATTAATTTAACAACCGTGCAGTAAGCACAGAAAAGCTACAAATCGATTTTATGTATTTACACCAAGGTTCATAATTCATTAACTACTGCATAGGGTGTATGTATACAAATGTACAGGAGCCTTTATTATTAGACACATCGTTCATTGTTCCAGTGTGAGAGAGGGATGACGCTAAATATTTTTTGCATTTCACGAAGACGTGTGAATCAGTGGAATTTGAACCTTAAGTCATTGTCTTGAGAGTTACAACTGTATAGCTGGGTCTCTGTCTCACAAAGAAACAATGATGACTTAACACTTCATAATGCGAGCCTGGGTCCAGGTGCTACGAGGAAGCTCTGGCTTGTGTAATACTGACTTGTACTGTATGTTCCAAATAAGTAGATACGAACCGTGCTTGAGTATTTCTTGTAGTATGGGTCAACTTCTTTCATCTTCTTGTGTAAGTCTTGGAATATAGTGTCAAATACTTTGTAGTGGATACCAAACTCAGTCAATTTAATGTACCTCACATGAATGTCTGCCAGCAATGAGTTAAGGTTTGTAATAACAGGATTATCAGGAATATTTGGAATTTCTTGAACTGTCACACTTGATGTGGACGAGCCTCCGCTAAAAAGAAAATAAATATTAATAATCTGCTTCTACTCGCGGTTTCCAAAATGCAAGCTGGCCTAGTACTTTTGAAGGAAATAAATATTTTTTCTTTCTTTCTTTTCTTTTCTTTCCATGGGAACCTCCTCCGATCAAATATATGTATATATTTATATTAAATATATAATATATACGCAGGTTCCACCGTAAAGACATTCCCTACTTATCAACTTCTAAAAAAAGAGTAAAACATTGTCCTGTACCCATAACTAAAGCATGTGTTGCTAGAAAACTACGACTATTTGACACCGAAACTGTACAACATTATTACATGACATCAAAAAACTTAGCAATTACTAAGTAAAGGGAAAAATTATCAAATGGTTATATAAGTACTCCTATGACGAATTGGAAAGTCTTCTGCAGACCTGCAGATCATTATGGCTGCATAGGTTATGGCCTCTCTGTTGTCCCACGTGTCGCTATCACGTTAATGTGCCAACACAGGCATCCCTATTATAAAATCACTTCCAGCACATTCACACGATTAACATATACTCACATTCAGAATAATCAGTCACATCCAACACACACACCCCCACCATCAGACACAATCACACATACACACCTCCAATCATGCACAACACAGCCCAGTACACCCCACTCCATAATCACACAAACTCTAAATACACAAGCTTAGTGTACAACCCACAGAAATAGACAACCCATGTGTATTGTTAATGTATTTGTTCTTTTATTAGTTCACCATTATTATTATTTTTGTTTTGTATTCAATACTAATGACCAACCTTATACTGTACCAATAATTGGAAAGGAACTAACTCTTGATGAAACACAGGGATAACCTAATTTAGGAGTTAGAGACTTATTTAATTTGTAACGTTGAAGTCAATAAAGTATTTATTAATATTTATTTATCATTAATATTTCAAACATATACATATTATTATGTATATTAAATATACATAAATTGTACATTTGATCGGACATCACTGCTAAATTTTCAACAGAGCTACCTAGTTACTTATTCAATGACCAACCTCTGTGGTCTAGTGATTCGAGAGTCGGACTGCTGATCACGAGGTTGTGGGTTTGATTCCCACTAGACACAAATATTTACAAATATTTATGTGATGAACTTAAATGTTTGTGTTGATCTTGGTGTTTCTTATTTATTATAATTTAAAAGTATGTACCTATACTTATACAAAAAAAAGTAGATAAGTATTATATCCATTGCCATGGTGCCATAGTACCCATAGTCCAAGCTCTGCTTAGTTTGGGACTAGATGGTGCTGAGTAAAATGTCTCAAAATATTTATTTATTTATTGTTACTAAGTATAAATTGTTAGTTTTAGCGCAGAATACTAAAATAGTAGGTAGGTAATTAGCTTTAGTCAAATAATTTTAATGTGAAATGTGCCTTGTGTAACACAGTAAATAAACGTATATAATATGATTAAGTATTCTTATAATAACTAAAATATTTTTACTACACATGTAGACTTCTGTGATGGCAAAATTTTCACTTTCCATCAAACCGACACAAACTTTAGAAAACCTGATCTTAAGTAGTATGGTCGACCGCACGTCAGTGGTAACACTTTGACATTGACAGCATATTTATTTCGTAAGCAGTAAGGGTGGTTTTTGAATTGAAGTGTTACCACTCTCATGCATTCGACTGTACCTACCACAGTTTTATTTATTCTTACTTGTCTTCTTTAGTAAACAATCTTAGAATGTCTTTTTAATGTTGATTTTTTAAATGACTACTGATAAAATATAATTATTTTAGTTCTGCATACGTGTAATGAGGTTAAAAAAATTTATTTAGCGTGTAAAATTGTTAATATGTCTTCTAATCATTATGTACAAGCAGAGCTACATGACTTGTATTGATTAACTTTTTACCTTAACAAGCGTTGAATGTGCACCTAACCTAACTGTGCCTTCCACGCACAATGTTTGTGATATATTTTTGTAGGTACCTACTTTATATACCTATTTAGTGCAATAAACATTATCTTTGAGGATGGACAGGAATCACTGATTTTATTCCTGTAAACATCCCATCCTCATAGACAACATAATCAAAATTTCAGTGCACGGGCAAACTGCCCCTACACATTATTAATGACGAATTGCATTGAAAAAAAGACATGCCAAGATTGTTTACTAAATAAGACAAGTAAGAAAGAAACAGAGTTTACTAACTTTTGTACGTACGACAGCCAAGCCACACAAGTAGGTACAGAGATAAACATAAGCTAATGTTTACAATATTATAATCAGTAATTAGCACATGTTATTGGGTTTTATCATTAGGAAATTCTCAATGGAGTCTGGATTTGTGCCCGGTCAATGGCAATAGGCTCGCCGCCTATTACATGGGACTATAACATATAATAACTGACGAAATGTGGGTGTACTATATGTGTGGGTGGCCTACCCCTTTGGGGAAATACAGGCATGATGTTATGTTATGTTAATCAGCACAATCGGCTTATGGTTTTGTGATCACAGGAGGAAGTCTGTGCTTTTGGCATATTCAATACCATTATAGCTTTTTAAATCACCCACAGGCAGCAACCATACAATTCATAGACGCCGCATAACAAAAGACCGATGTCTGCAACACATCTATGAAATTTCACTAATGTAGGTTGCCACTTGAAATCTTCAAATCAGTTTCGACCACTTACATAAGCGGGCAAAACTGCTGCGTTAGTGATTAGCCAATAGCCGCCTTGGTAGGGCCAATCGGATTGCAGTTCCCTGCCTCAGCTAGTGACAGAATTTATTGTACGCATTATATTCAACTTTAGGCGTCTATTGGGCTGTATGGTCGTTGCCCACAGGTGCAGAAAAATAGCCTGTTCATTACACAGTAAATTGAGTTAATAATCTAAAAGGTGCTATTATATACTCACGTAAACGCGTATTTTCGGGAGCACAATTCACGTTAGTTCAGTTGACATCTTTTAAACTGCAGTCTTTTGTCTGTGGTGTCACAGAGTACACAACAGGTGCATAAACAATCACTATTAATTTTAAATGTTCTTACCGTGAGGTATTCATTCTGCTTAACATATCAGTAAGAAATGATGAGACCCCTGATTGACCATCAGAATTATTCTGACTTGAACATGAAGCAATTGGTAGAGCTCTTGAGGTTGACACTGTGCTAGAGCGGGATGGCTGCTGTTGCTGCTCTGGTTGTGCACTGGGACGTGTCATCCAGTACAGCGCACCACCAACCAAGGCACCGGCTCCAGCTGCGGCTACCCAAAGCAATGGATTGTCTTTTTTATTATTTCTGTCATTGTTATTCATTTTGCTGTAAAACAATATTTAAATATTCAGTTCTGTTATAGGTATAACCAATATATTCTTATTTTTTTAATCATTCCTAAATCATGTCACACAATATCTAGGTATAGTCAACTACATGACAGTGGTGGTGTAGGACAGTTATCTAATTCAAGTGTAACCAGTGGTTACACTTGAATTAGAAAACCGTCCTACAGTAGTAGCCTTAGCAGTAGCTTACAAAATAAAGGTGCTGTCAATGTCAAATTGTTACCAATGATGTTCTGTTGACCGTGCTACTTGTGCAATTAAAGAACGGGATTGAAAATGGCACTTCTATTGTTCTATGTGCTTCTCGCTCACACAATACCATTCATGTGACTGAGAGACAAATCCTGCATTTTTACCCGACTGTCCCAGGAGAGTAATTTTTTTAATCCCATTATTTATTTGCGTGAGTAGTATAGTCGACTGCATGTCTGTGGTAATAGTTTGATCTTGACAGAGTACAATGCGCGACATGTGTACAGAGAGGTGAGCACAGTTGGATGTGCATGTGCGAGCGTGAGCGCTGATTTGTACACAGAGGGGCACAGTTTTGTTGGCTTCACTATGATTGTTCGCAGCACTTTGTCTATATTTTTTATTGTCTGTGGTGATAATTAAGTAAATATTTGGTCAGAGTCACCTTAGGGGCGGGGTAATTTTTTCATTTTTATTCTCTAAAAATGATAATTTATTCTCTAAAAATGATAATTTATTCTCTAAAAATGATAATTTATTCTCTAAAAATGATAATTTATTCTCTAAAAATGATTATTTATTCTCTAAAAATGATTAGGTACATAAATGGAATCATATCACAACACATTCACAGATCGGTCAGGTTTTTTGACATGTCCTGCTGCTGCTTACAGGCCTCTTCTCGGTATAATAAGGGCCAGACCTAAGAGTGGCTTACTACCACAGCTATGCAAGGAAGCTGAAGTGAGTTGAGAGTTGTTCATGCTTCAGCCTTGCACAGCACAGCTTTTGGTGAAATCCCCGCTCATCGATTAGCTTCCTCACATAACTCTAGTGGGAAGCCATCCTTCGTCCACCACTAGTGGTGCAAACCGGAGGCAACTTCAGCCTCCGGAGATTAAGCGGAGATTTTATTGAATCACCGGAGATTATCCGGATATTCTCCGGTTATTCAAAATACTCTAAATCTATATATAAGAAGAAAAAACACAATTTATAAATTACCTATTATAAAAAAATAACTTCCAGTTACAGACGGACATACTAATATGGCAAAGGTGATCGAATATTTTACATTAGTCATCGAACAAAATTAATTAATTATACAAGAAATTTTGGCACAATTGGGTGTGTTCTGCAACAAATCAAATAACCGGTAGTTTAGTGAAACTGTGAAATCACCTATTAGTCTCCGGTACTGACTCTAACCGGTGATTATCCGGTTTTTGAGAACCGGTTAACACAACTATCCACCACACTGGCCTAGTGCGAATTGGTGGACTAGACACACACCATCAAGATCTGTACCTATAGAAAAGTCTCCGGTTCAGGTGTGCCAGTTTCCTCAATATTTTCCTTTACCTTTAACGGGTTCGAACTCAGACCCTCCTGAACGTAAACCACACATTCTACCACTAGGCTATCACTGCTTTTAAATAATATTGTTAACTTACCTCACTTTGTTTTTAAGTAAGTATTAGTTTCTTCACTCTTGATTTATTAGACAGGTTTAAAATATGTATGTATATGTAGGTATGCTTTCATTTACAGCTCAGACAATAACTGTACCGTGTAAACTCTTTGAAATTCGAGTTACAACTAATCACGGTGTTTGCAGTTCATACAAAAAATAATCTATTGGCAAGCAGCCTTCAGGTTTAGTTCCTGAGTGTATCAACAGATGGCTCTTTGTTCAAAACGGTGTGCTTGTCAAAATCAATATATTTCTTTGTACGCAGAATTTCTACTATTCTTTACTTGGAGCTAAACCTTTTTTTTTACAGAATAATGGGAAAAGCAAACTTTGAAAACACAAATATCAATAAAAAAATCTGAAATCTATATTTGCTCTTTAAAAAGTATTTTTTTGTAGGATTTTCAAGTTTGGTTTATAAACTTTTGTAAAAGTATAATGGATTGTCATTCTGTCATGTGTCATGGCGCCGGGCCGGCAAAATTGCAGTTTCCTTTGTAAACTTTAGTTCAATTTAATGTAAATGATGAAAATTTATACTTTGATCCGTGCATACTACTTTGGACATTTATTCTATTTTGCTTCCGAATCGGACTTGATGCTATGGAATATTTACTTAGATATTGTGTTCGCCGTTGGATTACCTACCGTAGTAAGTTTATAATATTCTTTAATATGAACTTTGTCATCTAACTTGACTTTGTCTTATACACCCTGTACAGTATTATTACTAAGACTGCTGAACAATAATAATAATGTATTTTCATTTGCAGGTGAAGATTGCAGTATAATTTTGCATTCGTTTCCCAACCCTGTTAATGAAGAAGGCTGATTTAGAACCTGGAAATTGGTGGAGATATTCTTGTTTTGGGTGGCTAATTTGTATTCAATGATAGAAAAGTATGTCTCAAACACTTTAAAACTAAATTTCACACAAGGAGCTGAAGATTAAGTGCTAATGTGGTTCCTACTTTGCACGCAAGGGCCTCTTAAGGCGACACTCTGACCAAGGTATTTTTAAAAATATTTGCCATTATTTCTATGTTCACTACTACTACAGTTTTTAGTTAAATGTACAGTCAGTTTCAAAAATATCAGGATGAATAGACTGTTCAAAATTATCTTTAAAAAAATCTTGCATATTAAAATTTATCTCAATGGAATAAAATTCTTATCAGAATGAGAACATTGGCATGACACTCGAAATTGCGAGTGTTTTTTAGGACCAAATTACTTTAGTCAATCATATTTGTCATGTACAGTATGAGTGTTACTGATGTTTGCCGATATATCTGTGCCGATGCACAATATTTATTCTGCAGTACTGTACTGTTTTTTTATTCCTGCAACTCACCTTGTGTCATTGAGATATAGTTTATTTTTCTTAGTTATTCAGATAATTTTGAATAGTCCATTTGTCCCAATATTTTTTACCCTGACCGTTCATAGGTAGTTTCTCTTTTGCACATGCTTCTTTCAGACCAGTATTTCACCGTTCCATCTATCCAATACAATACAGTACAAATACTCTTTATTGTACACAAAATAAAATAGCGACATATAATATGAATTATATAGAAGATATGTACAATGGGTGGTCTTATCAAGGTGATCCATCCATTTAACTTTCTTCTCTGTTACATGCTGATTTCCTTAAAATGTTTATTTTTGCTGAATAAATTAAAAATGAAAAACCTCATTGTTAAATGGCTAACATGGCTGGTCCATGGATCCAACCTGTGTCTCCTCATTGAAAAGTTTCTTCTTTTCGTCAATCTTGATAACATTTGTTGTACACAATATTGATGACACAACAGCCCTACTTATTTCTTAAACAAATCATGCTTTATTGAAAGTTAAAAAAATACATGAATTTAATTTACAGGCTCACCCCATAAGAATGCACTGTCAGATATTACCATGTGACTAGGAAGAATCCTACACTTGTCGAAGCTTCCATATCTACGGGTAAAGCAATGAAATTCTGTCCATGAGGTAATCTTTAACTATCTTACTGTCAAGTGCATTTTTTTTTTAGTAGTTTTATGACCTGTTTGCTAAGATCTTTTATCCAAGACTAGTAAAACCAGGGTGGTAAATCAAATGATTTAAGTCATTGATTTAAATCATTTTTTTAATAAAAATCCGTGATTTAAATCAAATTTATTTTTTTCCATAAAATTTTATTGATTTATTTAAATCATAATGTTATGGGAATATAAATGCGTTAAAAATTATAAAATAAACGATAACTGGTTTTGGAAAAAAAAAATTTTTTTTACTTATTTAGTTTTTTCTTTGGAACCATTGGGATTTTTAGACAATATTTAGAATATTATCAGTTATGAGTATGTAAATAATAACAAGTTTAAATCCTACAAAGTCAAATAAAAACTGAAAAAAATCAAATAAATCAATGATTTTATTGATAAAAAAAAAAAAAACTGTCATAAACATAAAAATCATGATTTTTATCAACCCCAAGTAAAACACCCTAATACAGTGATGGAAACTAGGGTTCTGAGGGATTTGTGAGAAAATAAGAAAAGTCGTGTTGTACAACTGTGTACCATTTCCCACACTTGTAAATGTTAACAAGCACTTAACTTTTAATAATCCACCATTATTACACATTAACACATGAAGAAACACAAATTTTGAAAAATATTACAAAATCCACAACATTCTCCTGAATTTTCCTGCCAGCCAAGTGCATATACATTTAAGGAAATCGCGAAAAAAAATCAGCTGATCCCTACATTTGTGTTCATTTAATGATGTGTTATTGAAATAACTGAAAATCTCTTAAGGGGTCATTGTACTCATCAGTATGAACAACTTTTACTATGGGACCAACCCTGAAACCGCGAAACAAATAAAGCCGATCCCTACATTTTGTCGATTTATCTGAACACAATAGGAACAGCTGATTTTTTATTCACGATTTCAGGATTGGTCACATAGTAAAAGTTGTTCGTCGATGAGGAGGGGCATCGTTTTCGAATCGACGAAATTTTCAGCATGTATAAACTCTTAGTAGAAAAAAGCCACCGACAATACTAAATACCTATTTTTTTTTCTCCACCGCATAACTCCTGATCTCACCAGCCTGCCAGATCGGCGGTTTTTAGGGTCCTTAGGCTGAAGTTAGCTTAGCTTTTTGGTTGTAAGCCCTCTGTATATTTGAAAGGTTTATTTGGTACATAATTTTGCACTTGGCTTTACCATTTGTATAAGCATATTGATTGTACGTTATTTGTTTGAATTTATGTAATAACTGGTTATCTTATTTTAACAGGTCTATTTCATCATCATCATCAGCCTATATTAGTCCACTGCTGGACATAGGCCTCTCCCATGGCACGCCACTGACATCAATCCTCGGTCACTCGCATCCGTATCATCACTCCATCGAGCCGGAGGGCGATTTAGTAAACCAATATCCACCAAAACCAGTGAACTTAAAAGCTTTCAGAAACAGGTAAATTGCTAACACTTCATTATCCTAGCTTTTTCCCAATTAAGTTGGTGCTGGCTTCCAATGTAACCAGATGCGGCTGAATACTTATCAGTATTGTACACGGAGTGACTGACATCAGATCCCCGCAACACAGTTTCTGGGTAATACCGACATTCGCAGGTTAGACCAGTTGTCGGACTTTCGAGCTTCTTTCTGATTACCCATAGCAACTGCCATAGATGTGCGTATGTCAGCCGGGACCGACAGCTTAACGTGCTCTTCGAGGCATGAAGGGGTCTCAATGTGCAACAAAATGGCCACCCACCCATCCACGGACTGACCGCGGCAAGTGTAGCTAAACCTCTGGGAGGTTATCCATATTATTACCATCATACAATCTGCGCGGTTGCTACTTAGCCATGAGCCCCTAAAATGAAGGTATCTTCCAGATTGATCCCATTTTTATCAAAATACAGTTTTGATAGTGGGATCCATGTGGAACTGAGGGAACTCCTCAAATATTATAGGCATACATACACATAGTGATTTTGGTATTTTCATCAACAAATCAAGCATTTGCATTCAGAAAGTATATATATTTTGTGGATATTATACTCACATTAAAAATAACACACTAACGCAAAGCAATCATTCTTAATTTTTCTCATGTATCTGGTCTGCTCGGCGTCCGTATGTCACTGCAGGGATCCAACAGAATACCAGCGTCAGGTATAATACCTGGCACATGCTGAGCTGGACACCCATTTGGTACAATATTGAGACACATATCACACTTTCTTATTGTATTTTTACCTGTATGTCCTGTGTCTTTTTTTTGTACTAAATAAACGTTTTATCTATCTATCTATCTATAAAGTAACATTTGGTGAAAATCTGATCTCCGGATATAAAGAAGGGAACTCTTCAATGTATGACAGCATATCATATCATCGGGGATTGTAGCAATCGCTTGTCTTTCTATTGTTGATGCCAAAAATATAAAATAAACTTTAAAAAAAGAAAAACTGACTTCAATAACCCTCCTTCTGGCGCAGTCGGGTAAAAGTTTGAAAATAATTTGTGTGAAACAGTTTAGGAAGTCGGTGCCAATTTTTTCTTAAATCAAACCGAATCAAAGGCACCGACTTCCTAAACTGTTTCACACAATTTATTTTATTATTTTTGAAGATGGTTTTAACTTTTTTATAAAGTTTATTTTATACTAGCCTATGCCCGCGTGAATGTCGTTTATCGCGCATCCCTCGGGAACTGTTCATCTTCCCGAGATAAAAATGAGCCTATATGTTAATCCGGGCTATATTCTATCTATATGCCAAATTTCATTAAAATCCATTCAGTAGTTTTTGCGTGAAAGAGTAACAAACATCCACACAAACTTTCACGTTTATAATATTAGTAGGATTATTTTCCTCATGTTTATGATCACATTTTCTAATAATTGTCATTGTACTCATATCATAACCTTATACTCAATAGATAACCAAAAATAACAAATGACTTATGTATTTCCAGATTTAGCTGCGCCTGCAAACACTTCAGGGGTAATTCTTACTTCCTTAAAGCATCCAGCTGCAATGACCAAAAAAGGTACGTATTTGTTTCATTTATTATGTTTCAATGTATTGTAGTGAAACAGCCTCGTTGGTCTAGTCGTTGCAAGCGCGACTGCTGAGCGTGGGGTCCTGGGTTCAGTTCCCGGGTCGGGCGAAGTGTTATTGGGTTTTTTCATTAGGAAATTCTCAGTAGCAGCCTGGAGTCTGGATTTGTGCCCGGTTAGTGGCAATAGGCTCGCCCACTATTGCATGGGACTTACACAACACAACTGGAGCAATGTGGGTGTCTGCCTACCTGAATACAGGCGTGATGTTTTGTTATTTTGTAGTAAAAAGTAAACAAGTTAGTTATGTTTTGGGTTGCCTACAGAGCGCTGAGATTTTTATGAGGGAATCCGCCGGATGCGGGAGGTGCAGGACCGGTCGTTGTGGCGATGCTTGTGGGAGCCTAAGACCAGCAGTGGACGTCTTTCGGCTAAAATGATGATGATCAAAGTCAAACTTTAATTAAATTTGCTATCTATAGTACGCAATATCCTCTCGTCCAAAATACCGCAGTGTCTCAAGACGTAAGTCTTTGACCAGTGTGTGTTACCAGTATTTACTTACGGCACTAAAACGTGGTCGTTCACAATAGGCCTGATAAGAAGGCTCAAAGTCAAACAAAGGGCAATGAAGAGGGCTATGCTCGGGAGTATCCCTGCGTGATCGAATCAGAAATGAGGAGATTCGCAGGAGAACGAAAGTAACCGACATAGCCCGATGAATTGCCAAACTTAAGTGGCAGTGGGCGGGGCACATTGCTCGCAGAACGGATGGCCGATGGGGCAGTAGTTCTGGAGTGGCGACCGCGTACTGGAAGGCGCAGCGTGGGTAGGCCCCCCACAAGGTGGACCGACGACCTGGTGAAGGTCGCGGGAATCCGCTGGATGCGGAAGGCGCAGGACCGGTCATTGTGGCGATGCTTGGGGGAGGCCTATGTCCAGCAGTGGACGCCTTTTGGCTGAAATGATGATGATCTATACTAATATTATAAAGAGGAAATATTTGTTTGTTTGTTTGTTCGTAATCGATAAACTCTGAAACTACTGAACTGAGTTTAATAATTCTTTCACCATTAGAAAGCTTCTTAATTCAGAAGTAGCATAGGCTATATCTTATTTCAGTATGCGGGCTAAGCTGCGGGCAAAGTAAAGTTTCTATTAAACCAGCAACATAACTAATGAACCAGCAAGATAACTGAACTATCTCATAACAAGGTTTTCTTTTTTCAGCATCAAACATAATAACCCGCAAAACACTATCAAAACATTACAACAACAAAAAAGACAGTTATGCCACACGACTAAAGGAAGCACATAGAAAGTAAGAAACTTTCTGAAAATACAACTTTTCAGAAATGTTTACAGAAATTTACGACATTGGCAGCCTCCAAAATTCAATCAAAAGGAAGGAAAAATGGGAAGAAGATTCAACAAAGACGAAAAAAATCATGGCTCCTCAGCTTATACAAACAGGGCTCAAAAGCATATAGATCTCTAACTCTGCTTACTTCCTGTGTCGGCTTAAGACCAGGATAAAACAAAAAGATATTTGAACAGTTGAAGAAAAGGGTCAATAACGTCGTGTATTCTTTCTTCTATTCAATGAAATATCAATAATGTTTCATTATGATTTCAATAGAAAAAGAGATGAGATTACTGGATTTGTTAATAATGGAAGACAAACAAAGAGAAACATAGCTGACCATGCTCTTGTATTTATGTTAGGGGAGTTATGAAAATTACAAGCAACCACCACCGGCTTATACATTTTCCATAGGAACAACAAGAGGAGATTTAAAACTTTTATTAACAAAATATTATAACCGAATTGCAGTAATGTGGATTGAATGTGCTCGCAACTGTCTGTGACCAGGGGACTGCAAATGTTAGTACTATAAACGAATTGATACAAGAAACTCGTGTTCATTAAATAATTAACACAAGTTCTTATATAAGAAGAATACAAAATTTCAAGGATCAAGTATTTGTAATAAATGGAAAGGTATTCATGCCCCTTTTTGATCCCCCGCACTTAATCAAAGGGATTAGGAATAATTTTATTATGAAGGATTTGCAGTGCACTATAGACAATTAAGTTAAAATTGCATAATGGGACCACTTAATTAATCTTCATCCCTAACATAAAGGAATCAGATTAATGAAAAATCTTACGGAAGCTCACATTAACCCCCAAAATGAAGGTTAAGATGGCAACCCAAATATTCAGGCGAACTGTTGCTACCAATATGGGAAACTTAGCTGGTGAGTAGTTATTATAAACAGTAATCAGATTCGTGAGCTTAATTACCTAAAGTCAATGATTTCTTTTGTTTATCCACCAGCAAACAGGCAAATATCTACCTGACTCAAATCCAAACTAATATTATAAAATCAAAAGTAACTCTCTCTGTTTCTTTATTACGTTTTGAGGAAACGTGGTACAGAGATAGTCTGGAACCCGGAGAACAACCTAGCTACTTTTTATACTGCGAAGATAAAAAAAAACCTGCTGAATGGCGATAACGTCTTTGTGTGATAAACCGAATTACACGAGTGCGAAGCAGTGGGCAGAAGCTAGTAATTAATAAACCAAACTTACCTTCAAAGTTTTGAACACCAATCATCTGATCACTGGTTATATGCAACAGTAATTTGCTGTTTGTTGACCATCTTCGAAATGTATTTAAAAGTCATATTTTTAGTTTTATTTCTACTTTTTCAGATAAAAGAATACTTTCAGTGGAGTGCAAAAATACCGCCGAAGTATTGCTGGTTTTCGATGAACTCTTCGATTCTATGAATGGCAGTCATGATAACTCGAAAAAAAGCAGCGGAAAAGTTATTTCTCTTAAGAGCTTTTTCACACCTAAATCTGATCATAATAAGGTATGGGCAAGGGCAAGAAAAGTACTAAAATGTAATAAAAATGAAAATTATACTAAAACAATTTTGTAACAGTAATAAGTTTCAACTTTTTGACTTGCCCAGACCGCAAAAGTGATTCGACAGTTTTTTTTAGTTCTGTATGAGATTTTACATACAACATTCGGCTGTTGCCGTGATGTGAATACGTTGTTGACTGGCATCAGGACATAAAATTCGGACAAAGAAGATACTGTGATAGAACTAGCAATTGAATATTATAAAAAAAACGTATTTGCAAATCATAACACTGCATTTGTTTATGACTGTACAGAAAAATATATCAGTGCAGCGTGTACGGGTAGATGAACACAGTTTAAATTTTATTTATGATATTAAATAAAACGCAGTTTTATGATTTGCATTTTGTTTTCAATAGTCTGCATTTTATATCTGATGCTCAGATTGGCAATTAATCTGAGATTCGATGCCATTCTTCAACACATTCACACCATGCCACCAGCTATTTATAAAAAATCATTAACAGAACTCTAATAAAAATTCTGTCAAAGCGCTTCTGTTGTCAGGCAAGTCAAAAAGTTATTTCTAAATTCCAATACTGTGTTCGTCCACATCTTAAAATCACAATCAATTCAATTACATCTTACAATTTAACTGTTATTTTAAGTATTATAAAAACCTGAACGCGAGAACCCTGGTACCATAACACAATATATACCTTGGGTACCAGAGTTCATCGAAACACTTTTTTTTCACACTTTTTTTTTGGGTTATATTGTGATAAGTCTTATATTATCTAAATAATATTATTTATTACTTTAAGTGTCGCATTCAGAATGATTTAACATTAAGCTTTATTTAAAAACCAATGTAAAGACATTTTATTTAATAGTGACGAAACCGACCTGAATTATTATGTTTTTCTATCTTTAAATTACTCACCTACCCTTCCGAACACACGTTAAAGATGTTTTCTGCGATACAAGATGTGGTAACAGCTATTTTAAAAAGAAAAAGTGATTTACCTTGCATAAAGAATTATACTAATCGATTTTATTGATTTGCCCAGACCACAGAAGTGATATGACAGAATTTTGGTTTGAGTTCTGTATAAGTTTTTTATAAATAACAACGGTGATGTACTAGTGTGTAATGTTTGTGTAACGTTGTTGACTAGCATCAGGACAGACAAAGAAGATATGTGAAATAACTGGCTATTGAATATTATAAAAAAGCTTGTAAAACTACATTAAATTTGCAAACCATAATAATGCATTTTATTTTATATCCCAAATTACACCTAAGTTAAAGCTCTAAATGAGATTTTGTGTAATAAAACTAATAACTAGGTGAGGTAAATTAAATTAAATACCTCACCTAGTTGTTAGTTTTATTGCACAAAATCTCATTTAGAGCTGAAATGTTCTAAAGGTTATTGTAGGGGTCATGCGAGGTCACATATACCTACTATAGATAGGTATAGGTATGTAGATAGCACGTTGTAGTTCCTGAAGTTAACACCGGAGGCGCTCCTATCGTCTTTTTGACTGATTACTCTATTCTCAGCTATATAATGTACTCTGTGCAACTAATTTATTTATATCGTTTTATATCATTTTAATCGTTTTGATCAATACCAGTTTTCTTCACAGAGTACTGTAATATATGGTTTTCTTTCTACTAGTTTCTGCCATGGTATAATAAGATGTTTCACCAGGTATTCTCTTCCCGCAATGACAGCGCGATGCCTCCAAGCTACGTCACGATCAGTGCTGCCATTGATTGATATCTTCAATATGCTTAAGGAGATTTTTGTTCATAATGAATATAAAATAAATTGCTAACTAGCCTAACTATTTGTTATCTCGTGTTATTCATCTAATTAGTTAATAAAGGAAACTATATTAAATTGCTAGTTAAAAAGCGATTCTTTATAGAAGAAAGTAAATGAAAAAATGCATTTTTCTCGGGTAATTTATTTTCACAAAGTGGCAGCACATCAAACTGACAAGTGTCACGCTAACAGCCCGCTATTGGCTCCACGGCCGATGACGTAGTACGGAGGCAATCACGTGACCTAGCTGTCACGGGAAGAGACTACCTGGTGTTATTATACCATGGTTTCTACCAAAGAGTATATAATCACTACGTTTTAGTTTCTACCAAGTGTAATCTTAGTGATACATTATACGAATTTTAATTTCTTCTAATATGTGACGAGGTCTTTGTTTCTATTTAAGATAAGTGTATTTATACAACATACATTTTCAATTTTGTAACAAGACAAAATTTAAACCTACAGCCAATATTTAATTACTTCTTCGTTCATATCATACCAAAATGAAATTGATGAATTATATTACCTAAATAGTAACGACTCACTGGCAACACTGTCACATGCTAGGGAAATTCCCGAAATGGTACACCAACACCAATAACATTATATTATCTGTATTATTAAATACCAGAATAAAAAAATCTTATCTATGATACTGTATAGTATTATATTATCTGTGGCTGTGATCTATTGATCTCAGATGTAAGGATGTGACTTACGGCCAAAATTAATATCCAATCTATCTGCGATTTGCCCTACTAGAAATAGAAATTTGACATATTTTGTATGGAGCTTATGTCAAATTCCTATCTCTAGTAGGGAAAATCGTGCAAAAGGTTATATTCTCTTTGAAATCGTGGATAGATTGGATATTGATTTTGACCATTAGCTGTAAAAAATCGATTTGTTAATAATCGATTATTTTAAGTTTCTTAACATCGATGAATAGAAATCGATTTATTTGAAAATAATAATCGATTTTTCCAAAAATCTATTTTTTTTTCGTTTAAATAAATGAAAAAAGAGCAGATTCAACAGTAATTTACTTTAGGGCCAAAGCTTAAGCTATCGTGCCTTTTTTAAATTTTTACCACATATTGCTTGGTAAGGAATTAAGAAACGCTTCGGCAACCTATTTGGTTTGGTGCTAACATTCTGTGCACAAAAAAAAGCGTCCAAACACAAATTTATTTTCGAAACAAAACAAAATGAACAAACCAACGAACGCGGCACGCTTTTATTAGGTCGACCTGTATGTAACTAACTATGTAATGGAATCTAAGGTAACTAATTTAACCATCTTCCAAGGGTCGTAGCGTAATGAAAATTGGCAGCTGTATGTAGCTCTGATGACAATACAATAATATGGTACTGTCGTACTGATCTGATGATGGAGCCGGAAGATATGAACTGGAACTTCATGATGGAAAATCGTATCATAGCTGTTTTGGATTTCTTAGAAAATTCTTGTAATGAACTTTGACCACGATTAGGTTTCAAGGTCTGATGATGAAGCCGGAAGATAGGCACTGGCATTCCATGATGGATTATCGTATCATAGTCGTGTTTGCACTTGTGAGAAAGGCCACGTAATGGACTTTGAACACGATCAGGTTTCAAGGTTATAACAAACCTATTATATATTGAATAGTGTGAATGTTGGCATAGGTGCCTGTATAAAATGTATATTATAGACCTGTACATGGAGAGTGTAAACAGAATAATATTGATATATCTATATACGATGTATATTGACGTGTAAATAGGGTATAAGCGAGTAAAATCGTGTTTTTTAAACTATTAATTTATTATAATACTGAAGATTGGAACAATACTGAAGATTGGAACTTAATGAATGAACTAGTTAAAAAGTCAGTGTCAATAAAACAATGACTTTTGACTTGACCTTGACGAAGACATAGTAGAAAAAAATCGAAAACACGCGACGCTTAAAATAAAAAATCTATTTCTGAATAATCTATTTTTCTAGAAATAATAATTGACTTAATAATCGATTATTATCTATTTTCATCCAAATAATGAACTCCGAGAAGAATGAACCCGACTGAATACACACACGGCATACTACACGGTTGAGTAGGTTCGAAAGGTTGGTATGGCAGAGGTCTCTGTGTTAGGTTTCTTGTGATCTTACAAGAAAAAGTAGGAGCCCGTTGAGACTTATTATCAGAGTCGTTTCAAAGATCCATCCTGTCGAAGTAAAGGCTTGTTGCTGTCAATCCTATAGTTTTTTATTTCAGTACTTAACTAAACTAACATTCCCCAGTCAAAGTTGGGTAAACTTAGGTGTATCCGGGTAAATGACGAATCAGAATTGATTCAAAATTCAAAAGTTCTTATTTATGTAAAATACATTATGAGGCACTTAAAACTTAGCGGCCTTCTACAGGCGTGGCAAATTTGATTAAAGTTATTTCGGACTTTATCCAAGGAGTTTCGATAATCTTAGGTATACCCGGATAAAACTAGGTTAACCCGTTCTTCTAGCATTAGCCGTAACATATCTACTGAATAATACTCACTGAATAGAAAACAAGCTCGATATTATTTATTTACTATCAAATTATCAATTATTTAGCTTATAGAGCTAGGTGTGTTCTATGAGTATTATTCAGTAGATATATTGCTATTATTGCTACGAATGCTACAAATCATATTTGGATCGTTATACAATGTAAAATCCAGCTACAAGCGCAATAGCGCATAGCTAAATGTAGTGGTTATATTCTCTATGCGCATATCAAAAGGCGAGTATCAGGGCTACGTTCACTTATTACGCACTCAGTGTGAAAGTCACCCGGTGCGAATATCGCTCGATCATTGACGATTTTCTCAGAGTTACTGAACGACTTCGGGCGACCTCATGAAACTGACACTAGAACAATGAAGCACTGACAATTATGACAATCGAAACCTCAAATTATCTGTCATTTCATACTTTTATCTGTCAACATGACAGCAGAGCGTCTTTTACCCTACTATTTCACGGGGTGACCGGTGCGTACGCTCGACGACGCCCGCTCACAATACTGAACGGTTTGGTGTGAACGCCCGGACGATCACTCCGAGTAACTGAACGACCAAACAACGCTCCGGGCGTCGTCCGCCGTCGTCCGACGAAAATACTGAACGTACCCCAGAGCACATGAAAAAAGTGTGATTGACATACTGTGTTGACATATATCAAAAGAGTTGCCATACTTATGAACTTTCCTTTAATTTGGGTTAAATATCTTGAAATTTTTTGAAATAATTAAAACGGTCGTTATTTACTATTCAAAAATCAAAATTAATAATCTGATTGAAAGTAATTATGATTATTTTTTATCCTTGATTCAATTGATTCAATCATGACTACATGTAATCGTTATTTTTAAATACAGTAGTCAGTAATCGAAATTATTTGATTATATATAGTATTAGATTTAAACTTTTTCTGATTATTCAGAAACTGATTCAGGAAATATGCACCAATTCCAACGAACTTAGGCAGATTGCTTCTCATTATCTAGTGAATCGGGATCGAGATGATCCGTGCTAAATAGATATTCTGAAATTAAAAGTGTTTTTAAGAAATGTAACACAACCTTACTATCCGTGGGTCCTGTCATATGACTTCTCATATGCAACAATGACCGAGTTACCAAAATAGACTCTCAGATGAACTTTTTGAAAAGAGTGTAAGGTCCTAGTACATTAAAGATGTTGTATTGTCTACTTTGGTTTTGTGAAGTATTATAATAGTCTATCAATCTATCTACATTAGAAAGTTAAGCACTGACTAATTAATTTGTATGTTATATTTTTTATGGCTGATTAATTAATTATTTTAATTATATCTTGTTAGGCGAATTTATTAGTAATTAATTAGTTTGTCAATGTATTTCAGTAGATCAATTGACTTTTTATTAGCTACTGATTTGATTGAGGCCTCCCCACTTAAATGGTGGGATAGTTTGACACGTGATGACGTCTTCCACATTTAATGGCGGGGATGCCTCGAGCGGGCAGTCGCGCTGGAGCACTGTATGAAGTGACAAGTGTACAGAATTAAAATAATAAAAGTTAGTAACTGTGAAATCGTTACTTGTTTAATTTCCTGACCCAATAAGAGGTTCCTAACAAAATCTACCTCCCGGCACCACGATCAGACCTTGATCACGTCCTGTTACCTAACTACTAAATAATTTATACAAATCTAACAAACCCAAACTGGGTGTGTCTATGTTAACACATGTTGGTTAACCACAGCGGATATCCTGTCATCCTGTGACCACCTTCCAGCTCCATCATAAGACCGTGATCACCATCTCTCAGCCAACTATGCATTCAGACAAATCTGACAAACCCAAACTTGGTGTGTCTATGGTAACTACAGCAGAAATCCTGTGACCACCTTCAGACTTCATGATCAGACCCTGATCGCCATACATATTTTAGCCAAATATTCATTGAAACAAATCTAACGAACCCAAACTCGGTCTTTCTACGTTAACTAAAGCGGAAATCATGTGACCACCTTCCGGCTCCATCATTAACAGACCCTGATCATCATCTGTCAGCAAACTACTCATTGAGATCAATTTACCGAACCCAAACTCGATGTATCTACGTTAACCACAGCGGAGATCCTGTGACCACCCTCCAGCTCCATCATCAGACCCTGATCAGTACCTGTCACCCAACCATTAATTAATACAAATCTAACGAGCCCAAACTCTGTGTATCTACATTAACTACAGCAGAGATCCTGTGACCAACTTTCGGCTCTATCATCAGATCAGCTTTTAAGCACCATAATATTGCATTGTCATCCGGTTCCGATCTATGTTTAAAGTCTCTAGCTCATCGGGAAGTTAGTTCAAAATCGAATGCAGAAGCACCAAACAGACAGACAGGATTGACAGGAATGAAAGCGAGTTCATAAAAACGTGGTAATAGAGATGATTTATAATTTAAATACTGTATTTTATCGAATTGTTTATATCTGTCAGAAAAAAAAAAACATTATTACGATTACAAACAACGACAATAATCATCACCTACCATCAATCATCAATCACCATCTTATCGGCAACTGTGCACCACCCAATGAATGTTGAATGTTGCTGTAATGTCGAAACCGAAATGAAAGCTATTGTCATTGTGAGTGTGTTGCGCAATTACCCCACTGGACGCATAAACTGCATGCCTGCTAAAGGCGAGATATGCTATTGAACATATATATTATATTTTTATTGCAAAACATCGATAATTAGTTAACTACCCTCATTAGAGTTTTCAAAGATGTGCTAATGAAAATTTATAATCGTCAAAAACATTTCTTAGAACTCATAACACAACTAACAAACAAATTAGCTTACTTATCAGAAATCATTAACAATCATTTAATCACCTATTCAGACTTATTAGAAGACTAAATCATTGTAATTACTTAATCACTTATTTTCAGACTCACTAGAAGACTAAACAATTTGTTATTTGGTATTTTGGTTGTATGTAAAGTTTTAATACTCATTTTGTATTGATAAATATCTAGCTCAAACATAGTTGTCTAACGGCCAAAATTTATATCCAATCTATCCGCGATTCACCCTACTAGAGATAGGAATTTGACATAAGCTCCATACAAAATATGTCAAATTTCCATCTCTAGTAGGGTAAATCGTGGATAGATAGGATATTAATTTTGGCCGTAAGTGTGTATATACTATAAACATCTGACTACTCCTAAGGGAATATAGGGGTGATGCTATTTTATGTTACGTGTTGTTAAGTCTGTGTTCCTCAACATAAACACTAAAAGTAACCGTTTCATATGTAAAAATAAATAAAAATATTTTGAGGATTAAAAAAAAAAATTAGTGGCGATAACCGTTATAATTATGACATATGTCAAAAAATCATAAATAAGTAGTACTATAACCACCTGTAAGGATATTACGGTTTTCCTTGCTGTTTACGAGATAATTAACTTTTTCATAGTAGCTTCATACAAATTTTTCGTAAAAAAATTATAATTCCTTCGTTTTTGTGCAGAATTAACTCGGGTGTCATTTTTGAATATAGTAATAACTAATAGAAGCGATATCCGGCAAAAAATCCGGCACTTGCCATTTGAAATTTGAAAGTCTATGAAAGCCGATTTTCAGCCCACCGTACGTCGTCGGGCGATAATAATGAACGCGGCCATGGTAAATTGGCTTTTGAGAACGTCAACACTGATTGACGTTTACCTCCCATGGGAATCCCGATAAAGTAGCCCTCGATATTGTTTCGAGTGTAAAAATAAAGTTGTATTGAATGAAAACATGGAACATTCTACCACAGACCAAGTAGAGATGCTACGCATCATTCTACTTACAACGCCAACAGGAACCGGTTCACTGTTAATTCTTCTGTTTTATACTCATAAGTGTGGTCGTAAACATCTCAGTAGACAAAGGATAATCACCGCCGAATCCTGGTGAGTAAATAGAAAATAAACTTTGGCTGTTACATTGAATGTGGAATAAAATCATATCATAGAACTTCGACTAACAACTGCGAGGCGATAAGTACGTCATGTTCTTATCGTCTCGCAGTTGTTATGATGGACATTGCAGTGCGATTGTAGAAAGTGTTTTAATTTTTATTGTCTAGACATATGAGTAGGTCAGCCCTTGTAAGGGTGGTATGTCACTCGTCAAATTTCTTTGTCCAATGTAACTGATCAAAGAAATTGGGATCTAATGTTAATCAATGTTGTATGTAAAAAACTGTCATCATCAATTATATCATCATTATTTTATCTTTATTATTCCCTTTATTCACTCATAAACACATATTAATTACATTTTTAAATATTTCTGTGTACATATAAAAATAAAAACATTTAAAAATATAAAAAATAGTAAGCCACCGGCATCGGGAACAAGGTCCAAGCTACCGGCGGTCAGGGCCCCAGAGACAGAAACCTCCTCACAATATGTGCCGTATCGAGGAGAACCGCCTTCTGAATCTGGCCCTTGACCCAGCCACCTAACGAGAGCCTCTTAAGGTGTTGGTCGAGGCTCTTGGCCATTAGCTGTGACAACTATCGGCACATATCGTTCCTCATGGTTGTGAAGGGTCTTAGCGTTTAAAAAGCCTCGACGGCCACACTTCCGCGGGATGTACAGTCTCATCACTGATGATCGTGGGTGATGCATTTGATTTGCGGTAAGCAGAGTCTGGACTCTTCTATCCAGGGCATCCAGTTCCGTTTGGGTCCACTTAAGTATGCCGAAGGAGTACATCAAGACTGGCATGACCCAACTGTTGAAGGCGCGCACCTTGTTTCCGCCCGAAAGAAGACTTTTCAGTACTTTCTTCAGGCGGCCAAAGAAGCGCTCTCGCAACAATTGTTTCATGTCAGCCTGGCTGATGCCTCACCCCTCCGACATACCCAGGTATTTGTAAGTATCGTTTGCGAAGAGTGACCTTAGGTGTATGGAATCCGAAAGTTGTTGTCCTCCGGATTCCATAATCCCCCCTCTCCTCACATGCATGACCGCACATTTGTCCACACCAAATTCCATCCTGATGGAATTACTGAAAGTTTCTGTTATCTTCAGCAAATCCATCAGTCGTAACTTGTTGGGGGCAAAGAGTTTCAGGTCATCCATGTAGAGGAGGTGGGATACTACCTGACCTCCTCTCCGCAACAGATAGCCCAGTCCCGATCCCTCTAGCAATGTGTTAAGCGGGTTCAGGGCTAAACAAAACCAAAGTGGGCTCAAACTATCGCCCTGAAATATGCCCCGCTCGATCCTAACCGGTTCACTGCTCCCCTGAATCTGTCGGCACCCTGGATATCGAAGTATCGTTCTCCATTGCCCCATACATGACAGCAAGAAGGTGCGTAGTGCTGTATTTATTTTGTACAGTTCCAGCACCCTCATGAGCGCTAGTATTAAATACTCACCATTATGTGAATTCAAGCATCGCCACAACAACCGAACCTGCACTTTCCCGCGACCTTCATTCACCAGGTTGCTGGTCCACCTTGTGGGGGGCCTACCCATGCTGCACCTTCCAGTACACGGTCGCCACTCCAGAACTTTACTGCCCCCATCGGCTATCCATTCTGCAAGCAATGTGCCCCGCCCACTGCCATACCACTTAAGTTTGGCAATTCTTCGGGCTATGTTGGTTACTTTTGTTGGGTGATTTCAGCTGAAATGATGATGATGATGATGTGAATTAAGAAATCACTCATGCATCCACTATGGCTCTCCATTTTATTTTTACCATACATATCTATACTTATATATAAAGACAGATGTCCTGACTGACTCATCAACGCAGAGCTGAGCCTACTCAAGCTAGAAACATGAAATTTTGACAGTAGGTTCCTTTTGTAATGTAAGCACCCACTAAGAAAGGATTTTTGGAAATTTTAACCCTAAGGGGGTGAGATAGGGTGATAGAGTTTGTATGAAAAATATTTTCTCCTGGATCGATCCACTCAAAACTAGGGAAAAATAATCTTTAAAGTAAGTAATGAAAGACTTATTCTTTTATTTTTCCAAAATACTTCCTAAAAGAGGATGCAATAGGGTTATAAATTTCAGCCGAAAAACGCCCACTGCTGGATATAGGCCTCCCCCAAGCATCGCCACAACGACCCGTCCTGTGCCTTCCGCATCCAGTGGATTCCCGCGACCTTCACCAGGTCGTCGGTCCACCTTGTGGGGGGCCTACCCACGCTGCGCTGCGCCTTCCAGTATGCGGTCTCCACTCCAGAAATTTACTGCCCCATCGGCCATCCGTTCTGCAATGTGACCCGCCCACTGCCACTTAAGTTTGGCAATTCTTTGGGCTATGTTGGTTACTTTCGTTCTCCTGCGAATCTCCTCATTTCTGATTCGTTCATGCAGGGACACTCCGAGCATAGCCCTCTCCATTGCCCTATGAGTGACTTAATTAATTAATTAGTGCTTAATTATTCAGTAACAATTTTATTATAATGCTTTTCATTTGAGTTTAATGTTTATGAATCCATCGGAATCAAATGGAATCAAATTCTAATTTATATGTTACAGCCAAAGTAATTAATCTGGATACTATTTATACTATCTAGCAGTGGCGAAGGGTGAATATTTTCAGAAGGGAAGCCGTAGGTACCTAAAAATCCTAAAATAGCTAAGATAGCAGGTTAATAAAATAAAATAAAAACAATTTAAAACTTTCAATTTAATTTTACAATCTTTTTTAGGGTTCCGTAGTCCTACAAGGAACCCTTATAGTTTCGTCATGTCCGTCCGTCTATCCGTCTGTCCTAATCCTTTACAGCTTAATAACTTCTACAGTTATAAACATAAGTAAATGAAATTTTGTTAAAAAATAGTATAGATATAGATCTCAATTTTAAAAGAATAAAAACGAACAACGAAGAAACTTATAATCTTCCACATTGATAGACCTTTGTAAAAACTCTCTTTTAAAATTATTTCGAGCATAATGTGATTAGAAATTTTTGAGTTATAGAGAGAAACCTGAAAAATAGTTAAAACTTCCTAGTTTTAACTATTTTCCAAAGGTCATTGACCTTAGAGAAAAATTATCATAGCAAATAATGCTCCTTTAGCTACTTTCTATTTGAAAAAATCAAAAAAAGTAACTTTGTGTTATTATGACATGACAACATTCTTAAATTTGGCGCCATCTAGCGCCGTCTAACAACACTAAGTCGCCAATGCTGCCGTCAAGTGACGTCTATTGCATTTGGCACTGTATAGCGCCATCTAGCGGCTATTGACAACACTCTGAGTCGCCAATGCTGCCGTCTATTGCAAAAACTAAAATAGCCATGATTAATATTCGATTTGATTTGTTTGTAACACCTACTTATGGAACCCTATAATACTGAGCATGGCCCGACATGCTCTTGGCCGGTTTTTTTGTACTTTAGAACAATAAATTAGCATAGAAATGTCATTGATCTGTATTTAAGCAATTCCTAAAGGGAAGCCTGTGGGAATCGTGTTATATGGACCCTTCGCCACTAGTGTTGAGTAGGACTTACAAGAGGCAGTACATTTGTCCCGTACATGACAGAAAATTGTAATGACGGCTCAACTTTATAAAATGTACCACTTCAATATTTCTGTCGCGCTGCTCTTCTATTCTGCGTGTAAGGTGAGTGAGTAGATGAGAGCGAAAGAGGAAAGCGTCGCGTTCTATTCACCAGTTGACGGTTGCGACTTCATTTCGCTACAATACTACATGATGACTGGGACAGGATGATAAACGACGCGCATGGACATGCATGAATGAATAAAATAATATGTTTACATGTAGCGGACACTAGATTTTTGGATAGTTATAGTAATTTTAAATGCAATAAAGCGTATTCAGACTCATTCATAGAATAATAAAACAGGGACTGACTAAGATTAAAAAAAAGATTAGTTTTTAGACGTTATTCCGGACTGTAAACACTTTTCAAAATAATTATCTTCATTCATTAGTATTCATTTTCTATAATCAAAAATTTCAAA
Source organism: Asteroscopus sphinx (assembly GCA_949699075.1). Lineage (NCBI taxonomy): Eukaryota > Metazoa > Arthropoda > Insecta > Lepidoptera > Noctuidae > Asteroscopus > Asteroscopus sphinx. The sequence continues at coordinate 5,155,999 of OX453006.1, forward strand.
GTCAAGTTCAGTACATTATAAAAAAGTCATACAATTGTAAGATTACTCGCATGTACGAAATGAACACTGAGGAATTATAACTAGAGCGGCCCTCTAAAAGAAATCTTATCACGCACGCTCTGAGGTCCATGGGCCACAGTGATCCCAGTCGGTCTTTACGCTCAGTGCGATGCAAACGACAAAACATTAAAAAAAAGCCGTCTTGTGTTCTAAAAACATGTAAAAACCATTCAAGATCGAAACACAATAATAACGGCGTAACGTTTCACCGGTAAGTAAACAAAATGCAACACATTTTGACATTTTCTAGTTTACTTGTACACGCTGCCATTTGGCCCGCCATTTTATATGCATATCATAGACTAAGAAAAAAAATTGTTACAGAAGAGACACGATGTCTGGTACTCCGATTACTGAATAAGCATTCAGGTAATATGTATACTACGTACTAGAGACGACGCCTCAAAGAATTTTTTTGTAACACGCCTTAGAGCTCCTGCACTCTAACTCACTTGGTCTGTGCCAGGCCGCTTGCCGCAACGTGACGTAACTTTGAGTTGAGTTTCATACATACATACATATATATTATCACGCCTGTTTCCCATTGGGGTAGGCAGAGACTATGGATTTCCACCTGCTACGATCCTGACACACCTCTTTCGCTTCATCTACGTCCATTAACCTCGTCATGCATGCTCGTCGGTTTAGAGAACTCTTAACTGGCATTTTTTGAGAACATCCGCGATTTGATCGCGATACGTTCGCCGAGGTCGTCCCCTTCCAACTCTTCCATCCACACTCGCTTCGTATACTTGTTTCGTCAATCTCCTCTCGTCCATCCTCTCTATATGTCCAAACCATCTTAACATACCTTTCTCAATCTTTGTCACTACATCTTCTTTCACTCCACAACGCTCCCTTATCACGTTATTCCTTACTTTATCTCTCAAAGTTACACCACACATACTTCTCAAAGCTCTCATTTCTACTGCATTTATTCTGCTTTCATGTTTCTTCTGCCATACCCAACTTTCACAACTTTCATTTTGGAGAGTTTCATTTGAGTTTCAATTTGAATTTCAATTTGAATTTCATTTCAACATGAAATGAAATTGACCCTTATTGACATGTAGGGAAAAATTGTTTCCTTTGTATATTTGGACTAGTAATAAATGATAGGTATCAAATTTTATGAAATTAAATATTTGTCAGTAAGGTCTAAAATCGCTTGGCTGCATTTTTTATTACATTTTTGAGTAGATCTCGTCGAGCCCTTTCATTTGAGTACCAACACGATGGGTCTAGGATATATAGTTTAGGAGATATGGCGATCAGAAGTTTGAACTTTATATTTGGCTAAAATTCATCGACGCCTTTAATTTGAGTACTAACACGATACGTCTAAGAGCTTTAGTTTAGAAGATATGGCACCAGAAGTTTCTTCACGCATACGTCCATTCGCGGTAAAGTACATATTCAAATAAAATTTCTATGAAAAATACACCAACTATCTGTTAGTAACATGACCTTGTAAACAACATGAAAGCATATGAAATTATGAATTATGAATAAAATCTAAAATCATTTACGATGAAAAATCACATTATCAAAGTGTTGGTATTACCATATTAAACAGCAGAAACTGACCAAACTTATGTTAGATAAAAAGGTAATTAAAATATTGTGTTGTAGTTTAAATAGTAATAGTAGTAGTAGTATTGTCGTTTAATAATTTGTGTTGTGGTGTGGTGATCCCTATGTACACGCAGGTATCAAGTGGGCAGAATAAACAGACTGTCGCATCTGCGCGCATGGATGGGCGTGTTTATGTTCTATGAGAACATTAACACGCCCCGCTTGCCCCGCGTTTGCCCCGCGGTGAACAAACTGCGCGATATTTTTTCTTTGTGATGTCGTCTCTAGTTTATAATTCCTCAGTGGAAATGAATAGGTTTGTAGTCTCTCCTCATTTGTACCGCGAACCGTCTAAATTCAAAACGCCTCGCCTCTTTTGAAGTGGGACATTGTACTGGCTCATTACAAAAAAGAGGCTACTCTTACAAACTCATTTTAAAACCGTGTCCTACTCAACATTATTCGCCACTGCTATCCAGCTATTATACAACCTTATTCTTAATACTAAACATCTTAAGGCGAATGTAGCAGCCAAGTGACGCCCCCATCAGTAAAAAAATTACTTGCTGAATACATCATTTATCAAAAGTTCGTTTTTAACGATTGAAGTACAGGTACTGTAGTTTAATCAGAAACTATTAACTCTGTAAATGACACTTCGCTGTAGTTGTAGTTAGACAAAATGCGAAAAACGGCCATTTTTGGCTTTTTTTAACCGACTTCATTTTGTCTACATTTACAGTGAACTATAATTTACAGAGTTTAGTTTTTAGTTTTAGTTTCTGAATTAACTACAGTACCTGTACTTTAATAGTTACAAACGTATTTTCGATAAATGATGTATTCAGCGAGTAATAATGTTTTTACTGATGGGGGCGCCACTTGGCTGCTACATTCCCCTTAAGGGGTCATTGTACTCATCATTATAGAACAACTTTTACTATGGGACCAACCCTGAAATCTCGAAAAAAATATCAACTGATCCCTACATTTGTGTTAACATAAATCGACAAAATATAGGGATCAGCTATTATTTTTTAATTATTATCTAGCTATTATGTATAATCGCTATTTAATCACACTGTCTCTGTGACATATGTATATACCACTATGATGTTGTCTATCAATCAACTCAGCCTATCGCAGTCCACTGCTGGACATAGGCCTCATGATGTTGTCTATAAAATATGTAAATAATTTTGAAAAACATAAACTGGACCCCCAAAAATCGCACTTATCAGTTGTTGAGAGTTGAACATGGTCTTTCCTAGCTAGACCTAGTTTAGAGTCTAAACATTAGACTAAGGTGGGCACTGATGATGTATACATTTGGTTTTAATGACTACATCCAAAAAAGATTTGTTCAAATAACCCTCCTTCTGGCGCAGTCGGGTAAAAATAACACACGTTTTCAACATTCACGGGCAGATTTTGGAATGCGGCCACGCCATTCGGACTGTTGGATGCATCGCCAGTGGCAAAAACTAAAAAAACTCAGAACTCAAACTCAGTATAATTTTATAGAGTACAGAATATAGTCTAGTTTTTGGCAGTAACAATATCATCTAAACTCTAAACCAAATCCTCCCCAAATCTTACAGTCATGTTAGATTCTGATTATAATCGTGTGGCGGCAGCCGACTGCTGGCCTGTAGGTGGGCAAATTCAAATGCGTTGCCCGGCAACTTTTTGGCTCACGGGTCTGGGTTTGGGCAGTCTGACCTAAAAAAAAAACCGGCCAAGAGCATGTCGGGCCATGCTCAGTATTATAGGGTTCCTTAAGTAGGTGTTACAAACAAATCAAATCGAATATTAATCACGGCTATTTTAGTTTTTGCAATAGACGGCAGCATTGGCGACTCAGAGAGTGATGTCAGTAGCCGCTAGATGGCGCTATACAGTGCCAAATGTAATACACGGCACTTGACGCCAGCATTGGCGACCCAGAGAGTGTTGTACGACGCCGCTAGATGGCGCCAAATTTAAGAAGTGTGTCGTCAACATAACACAAAGTTACTTTTTGTGATTTTTTCAAATAGAAAGTAGCTAAAGGAGCATTATTTGCTATGATCATTTTTCTCTAAGGTCAATGACCTTTGAACTAGGACGTTTTAAGTATTTTTCAGTTTTCTGTCTATAACTCAAAAAATTATAATCACATTATACTCGAAATAATTTTAAAAGAGAGTTTTCACAAAGGTCTATCAATGTGGAAGATTATAAGTTTCTACGTTGCATACTTTAGAAATGGCAGGGGGGGGGACACATTGCAAGCCACTTTGGCGGGCTATATTTCGCAGTTGGTACACCTGATAAAAAAGTGGTGTATGAAACAGTACCTTCATTTTAGTAGACCTATTCAATGATACCCCACACGAGGGGGTGCAGCGAAAAAAATTTTTTTTTTCCCATTTCACATGTATGGGTGCCACCCCTAAAGAACGTAAAAACTATTTTTTTATTCTTTTAAAATTGAGATCTATATGCAGACTATTTTTTTACAAAATTTCATTTACTTATGTTTATAACTGTAGAAGTTATTAAGCTGTAAAGGATTAGGACAGACGGACAGACGGACAGACGGACAGACGGATAGACGGACAGACGGACAGACGGACGGACATGACGAAACTATAAGGGTTCCATGTAGGACTTCGGAACCCTAAAAACGTTCGCTCAAGAGTCTTTAGCATAACTGTTTTTCGCGCATCTAGATTCGCGCAAGTGACTTTTACCCAACAGTTGCCGTTAAAATCGTGTCTGACGTCAAACACCATACATAAAAAAAACCGGCCAAGAGCATGTCGGGCCATGCTCAGTATTATAGGGTTCCTTAAGTAGGTGTACAAACGAATCAAATCGAATATTAATCATGGCTATTTTAGTTTTTGCAATAATCGGCAGCATTCGCGACTCAGAGCGTGTTGTTAGTAGCGCCATCTAGCGATAAATTCAAGAAGCCAAATTGAAGAAGTGTGTTCAACATAACACAAAGTTACTTTTTGTGATTTTTTCAAATAGAAAGTAGCTAAAGGAGCATTATTTGCTATGATCATTTTTCTCTAAGGTCAATGACCTTTGAACTAGGACGTTTTAAGTATTTTTCAGTTTTCTGTCTATAACTCAAAAAATTATAATCACATTATACTCAAAATAATTTTAAAAGAGAGTTTTCACAAAGGTCTATCAATGTGGAAGATTATAAGTTTCTACGTTGCATAGTTTAGAAATGCCAGGGGGGGGGGACACATTGCAAGCCACTTTGGCGGGCTATATTTCGCAGATGGTACACCTGATAAAAAAGTGATGTATGAAACATTACCTTCATTTTAGTAGACCTATTCAATGATACCCAACACGAGGGGGTGCAGCGAAAAAAATTTTTTTTTAGCCATTTCACATGTATGGGCGCTACCCCTAAAGAACGTAAAAACTATTTTTTTATTCTTTTAAAATTGAGATCTATATGCAGACTATTTTTGTACAAAATTTCATTTACTTATGTTTATAACTGTAGAAGTTATTAAGCTGTAAAGGATTAGGACAGACGGACGGACATGACGAAACTATAAGGGTTCCTTGTAGGACTTCGGAACCCTAAAAAGGTTTTTAGCCCGGCTTATGCAACTGCCGAACGCAATTTTGTAGTAAGGTGAATAAACACTTGGCATCATCATCATAACAAATACAGAAGCCTGCAACATTTATTGCGCGCTGGAATAGGTATTACATGCGTCATGTTGCCAACTTTGTTTTTCACCGACTTGGATTTCCAAAACGAGAAACAATAATTAAATTCTCATGCAAACAGGGTTTTTGCCTGATATGTTGACATACGTACTTATTCACTATTGTTTTAACATTCCTAATTGCAACGTATATAATTTTATATTGCAAATGATTAGGTAGGTATGTTGGAATTTGGAAACTATTTCGACCAAAGCAAAACAAATAATGAGCTCACTGTTTGTTATCTGGGCGTCATCCCATTAAATTCAATTCAACTAATATAATATACCTAACATACTTGCTTAGTTATTATAACCATAATTTTATTAACAAACCCCGATTTTCGTGTCAATCAATCAATCAAATCAGTGTCGGAGTTCCAGTGAACCGACGATAGTTTTTTCGGGGCCTTAATTTATAAAATGCCGAAATACCGATAACATCTGTCTCATATAGATAGGTGAAGGGCTCATCCACGCAAAAAAATACTGATAAGCCTTTCCCAAACCAGGGGTTAGATGTTAGTATCAGGGGCGTACCAATAGAAAATGGCGCCTAGGGCACGCATCATAGTTATTGCGCCCCTTCGTAATTATATTATAATTATCTATACTATCTATACTTCTATACTAATATTATAAAGAGGAAAGATTTGTATTTTTGTATGTTTGTAATGAATAAACTCAAAAACGACAGTGCCTCTTTAAAAAAAAATACACCATTAGAAAGCTACATTCAGTCATTCACCCTGAGTAACATAGGCTATATTTTTACGTCCACCCGTGCGAAGCCGGGACGGGGCGCTAGTATTAATATAAAACGCAGATACACTAAATGAAACAGTCATAATTCTTACTTACAAAACATTTTTTTTTTCATTTTAAATTTAATAATTGTCGATTTTGCGCGCCCCCTATTTATAGGCGCCCTACTTGCCCCCACCCAAGGTACGCCACTAGTTAGGACCTATACTGAAACTTCGCGTAAACATTCGCGGAATTCTATTTTGGTTGTTCATACAACTTTCCGCCGACCTACTTACAAAACAAATGTACCTAGCATTATCGCGCTGCAACGAATATTCCGTGTGGTCCCGAACCATCTCTTCTCGTGGACGTCGTAAAAGGCGAATAAGGGATTCATCAGAGGATAAACAGCAGCGTTCTCTGAGTATTTATTCAACTAACTGCGATCGCCAACCCGCCTGCCAAGGTGGCGATTGTGGCCCCCTTTTTTGGGGGATGACACACTGCCCGCCCGTCTATGAGCCATATTGAGGTTATTTAGGTATTCAGGTATTTTATCCGTAGGGAAATCTTAATAGATACCTACCGCCCAAGGAAGACGAAGATTTATGTCGGATTCTGACAGAACAGACAGTTAGAGACACAAAAAAAAACTGTTGTTCGTAGCTGCCCGCGGCTTTGCGCCCGTTGAGGGGTAAACCGCCACGTTGACTTGGGTCGGGCGGGACGCCTGTTCCATGCTGCATTATGCTCGTAATGGAAATCCTTCTCGCCTACAGGATATAGTCGAGTAAACCGCCTACAGGAATTTTCAAGTCCCACTACCCAAGTAACACAGTAAAGTCAACATCTCCAATATACAATGTATTAAAAGAGCCTCCAAGAGTGACGATATTTAATTGATCGTCCGGCGCATTCTGGGCAGTCAGTCCCGCTACCAACCTGCTGACTGGCTAATCTTTTCCCCACGACATGAGCTATTATCATTATGTAGCTCATGTCGACACGAAGAAGAAGAAGAATGTATTAATTCTGTACTATAGATTTTCTCAATATAAGTTGTTTATACAACTTCAGTACTTTGCGGATGCCATTATACATCTTTTATAAGACTTAGAGATGTATGTTGACTTTTACCTTTGAACGGTTTTGTTTTACTTGGTTATAACTCAACTTCAGAGTATTTGTATGACAAAATTTTATGTTTTATTTTCAGGAAATCATGAGTAGCAAAAAGAGAAGCTTGGATTTGTACTTGAGTGAAGTGTTTAAGCAGTTCATCTCAATCAAAGATGAAGACTTCAAAAAGTCGCAAGAAGTGTTCAAAAGTGTCTTCGAACAAGTCAAACAGAAAATGGGAGAACAGAGTTTTTACTTTAAGAAATACAGCAGTCAGGTATGCGTTTTATGTTCCAAGTACCTACTTAGGTTTGCTGTTACTCCCCTCGTCGTACAATACATGCAAAATAATATTTGTCTAAAATAAATACCTACAAACATTTTAGACTGAACGTAATTCACTATTTTTCAATTATTGTTCGCATACAATCCAATAATTGCATGCCTAAACAAAATCTTGTTTCATGATTTTCTCTACTGTCTACAGTATTTTTTTTCAAACGATTAGTTCATAAATAGTGGATTAACTAGCTTTAATTACAAAAAAATCGCAAAAAAAAATGTGCGTATTGAGATTCGATCAATAGTATTTTCTATGCAGCTTCTTTTTGCCGTGGGGAAATCTTCATGGACGCACTCCGCCCGGGGTAGGCGGAGCCAGTGTCAGACTCTTACCGACTAAAACCACCACGGTGTTCCTTCAACTACCTTAGCCGGGGGCGTGAGTATTCACACAACCACCCCCGACAGGTCCCGGCTCGCCACAAGCAGGCGAGCCACTTCTACCCGTGCGGCCTCAAGTCGGCCGCACCCTCCTCGGTGGCGCTCACGGTGCACTGCATGGCACCTTACCTCACAGGCCTTTACCTGCTACGCCAACTACGTCAGCTGTGTCAGCTGCGCCAACTGTGCCAGCTACGCCAGCATGCCAGCTACGCCAATTGTGTCAGCCGTGCCAGCTACGCTATATAGTTACTGGTCGGGCAGCAGACTACCCCGAGTCTGCTGCTCGCAGGCCCCACCTCCCGTATTTTTTTATAGAGGTTGTCTTCCTCGCGGTCCGGGCTGTGATGTGAAGCCAAACCCTCGGTCTCAATAGGCGCGAGAACACTACTCAGTGGGCACTCCTGGGGTTACGAGATCGACGGGGGCAGGAAAGGACAGTCCCCCCGATGCCTGGCCAGTGGCAGGGTGAGTGCACAGTGGGCCCGTCCCTGCCCCTCCACTGTGCCCTCTGCTGGCATCAGTTGGACACGTGGAGCAACTCCCCAATGGCCCAAATCGGGCCCCTTCCATGCCAGAATATTCGCCACAGGCAATAAGGTCCAAAGCCAGTTATTGCCCTTGCCCAGGGTGCACCGGCCCAACAACTGCTGTTCCCTCCAGACGTATCTAGAAGGACCAGCAGCCGTCAGGCACACGAGGTTTTCTGACCCAGCACGCCTTTTCTATGCATCTGCTATGGGACACCAACCACCAATCTTAATTAATCGCAATAAGAAAGGCCCCTCCCGTGCCAGAATATTCGCCCCAGGCAATAAGGTCCAAAGACTGCCCAGGGTGCACCGGCCCAACAACTGCTGTTCCCTCCAGACGTATCTAGAAGGACCAGCAGCCGTCAGGCACAGGAGGAGGTTTTCTGGCCCAGCACGCCTTTTCTATACAGCTGCTATGGGACACCAACCACCAACCTTAATTAATCGCAATAAGAAAGATCTATTAAGATAATTTTTTTTTCTTTTTTTTCTCCCATTTTAATTATTTTTGTACCTACATGTCTTGTTGTGGCAATAAATAATTTTTCTTTTTTTCTTTTTTTTACTATTTTTGCTCATCCATTAGATCATGTACGCTGGAAGCGTCTCCGATGGCATCAAAGTGACTAGAATGGACGAATTCGACATGGACATCGTAATTCGCTTACCGATTAACTACGGAGAAATCATTATTGAGAACGACCAGCCTGGCTTTGTCAAGCTGAAGATCACGAACCCCTTCGACCATTTGGACAAACAGCCTGATTGGGAAAAGTGCCACAAAGTGACGCGGGAATGGCGGGATACTGACAAGTACTTCCTACAGAATAAGTTCCGTCAATGGATGCACGGTATTGTTCAGAAGGCTCTTAACATTATGGAAGGCAAGGTGACTGTTAACGGGGACGTGTACTTGCTGACGTACAAGGAGTCGGGGCCGGCTTACACACTCAATATCAGGAACGATAAGGGCAATGAAAAGTACACCCTGGACGTAGATTTAGTGCCAGTCATCAAATTCATGTATCCTCGCACGCCGGACGGCTACAGGTCAGATCCGTTTTGTAATACTCAATTTCAATTTATTTATTTCTTCAAAGATAATAATGTTAACATAAGTATTTTAAACATACGTAGTTATACTTGACTATTATTGAGAGTTAACAAAAAACATGTAGGTGATGCAACCAGAGCCCTTGCTAAGTTATAAAAATAACTTGTATTAAGGGCGCTGGTTCAAGCCCTTGACATAGTGTATGGTATAAAAATTGCAGACAGAATAAGTGTGAGTCAAACTGGAGTTAACATTAATTAATTATATTTGCAGCAACCGAAATCCTAAAGTTATTTAATATTTAGTTTTTGTGTGTATGCATATGTCTGTGTACTTGGGAGTGTGGGATAGTGTGTTACGTGTGTGTAAGAGTGATTGTGAATGCGTGGGTGTATTAGGATGATTAGGTGTGTTTGTGGAATGAGTGTATGTGTTCATGTTATGTTTACTGTAAATGAGTTTATGGCGGATTATTTTCAGAGAAAAGCAGGAGTTCTGTATCGTGGTAATTTACTGTAAGTAGAAAGCATGTCAGTGATTTCTTGAGAGACTTACTTGACAAAGGGTAAAAATTCAATTTACGATTGAGTTTATTATAAAGTTGTGGGCCTTGACAGCAAATAAATCGTTTGGTAAATGAGTATTTACATTTATAGTGCTCACAAACTATATCCTTACGTCTTTTGGTGATAGTAACGTAGGGGGTATCTTGATGTTGCAAGAGGACAGAGTTCAAAATAAAAAGTTGTCTGACAGAAAGGACTTTACAACATTGGTATAATTCCTGTGTTGGGAAAAGTATTGGACGAAATGTGCTCACCTTCAACACAGCTCTTTGTGCTCTCTCCAATTTCAGTAAGGTGGTCTTAGGAGCCCCACCCCAGGTGGAGACACAATATGATAAGAGGGATTGACAGAGAGCAAGGTAAACTTTTTTGACGATCAGCGCATCTGCCACATGACGAAGAGTCTTAAAGACAAATATCAGTTTTCTAATCCTTGCTGTCAGTAATTCTATGTGGGCCTTAAAATTCAGATTGTCATCAAGAGTCACCCCTAGGTATTTTATGGTGTGAGTACGTGCAAGTGTAGGACAAGAGCAGGCCACAATATATGGACAGACGCAAGAGTGAGCGATAACGGAATATGAGTCCGCGGGCTGTGTGGATTGGCGTAAGCTAAAGCAAAGTATTTTTGTTTTATCTGTATTTAAGGTAAGCTGATTGTCATGTAGCCAATTTATACTAATAATAAAATAAAATAAAAATAATAATAATACTAATACTATACATATACTTGAAACATTTACTTTAGGCAGTATCGGTAAGTGTTAAACCCGCATTAGGCCCTCAGAATTTGATTACCACATGCGTTAGTTATCGGTAAAAGAAAATTTCGTTAGGAAAACTGTACCCATTTAAAAAAAAAAATTGCAGCGACAACCGTTATATGACATATGTCAAAAAATCATAAATAATTAGTACTATAACCACCTGTAAGGATATTACGGTTTTCCTTGCTGTTTACGAGATAATTATCTTTTTCATACTAGTACACACGATATTTATGTAATTTTGTATTCAAACACAAGCACACATTCACTAAAGTACATGAAACACACAACATAAACACCCGCCATAAAAACCAACTATACCTACCTCCCTCGAGACTAAAAATGCTAAATCAAAGTCCACAGTATATAGCAATTAGAATATTTAATAAACTACCACAACGTATTCAAAATGAAACAAAACTTATAACATTCTATAGAAAACTAAAATCATTTCTTATCCAAAAATGTTTTTACTCAGTTGAAGAATTCCTAAGTACGCCTCTGTCTATAATAAATGAAATCTACAAATAATAAATGAAAACTGAAACAAACACATACATACACATAAATAAGTAGAACATACTTATTATATTTAAAACAAAATAAAAATAATTAATACGGCGATCTACCAAGATTTAATATTATTATAAGATACTAGAACTGTGTTACTATACCTTACTAATTTAAACTAGATACCTAATTAACTAATTTATAATAAATTAATAAATACACTAATATTAAATAACTAATTAAATTATCTTATTTAAATATTAATTAAATATATAATCAATAATAATTTACTAATATTAATTAACTGACATAACTTACTAATAAAGCCCTCAAATTTGCTACGCCTGTAGAAGGCCGTTAAGTTTTAAGTGCCTCATAATGTATTTTACATAAATAAGAACTAAAATTGTACACTTAGTTGCAAATAAATGCTTTGAACTTTTTCGTAAAAAAAATATAATTCCTTCGTTTTTGTGCAGAATTAACTCGGGTGTCATTTTTGAATATAGTAATAAGTAATAGAAGCGATATCCGGTAAAAAATCCGGCACTTGCAAATTGAAATCCCTAAGTCTATGAAAGCCGATTTTCAGCCCACCGTGCGGCGAGGCGAGGATTGGATGGAATGGGCGTGAATGGAAATCTCGCTGACCTGTTTTCACACCGAAAGATGTACATCGCGAGATCGCGCTGGCCGGCGCCGGATCTCGATGTACAGCCAGCTGCATTCATTGGTTACCCCCGCTTACGAACAAACTCTTGAATATAAAAAACAAACGGCGCGAGGCAGAGCGTGGCCGAGCGACACCGCACGAATATTCGATGGCCAGTGCGAGATTTGTGTATCCGTGTTGCAAAGTAATAAAAACTCTATTCATGCAGCAATTAAGTTTAAAGTTGTACCAACAAATATTTCAATTCTCGCCTAGCATATCCTCGCCTCGCACATCCTCGCCACGCCTCACCGGTGTGAAACCACATTCATAAATCGCAGATTTGATCCTGCTCGTGAGCGAATTTTTCTTTCCATAATTTGTCTTTACAATAATGTGCCAAATACCTAGTTTGCTTATTGTAGCTTTTACTAACGTCAGTCAATATATATTCTCTTCATACCAATTTAGGGTAATCGAAGGGATGCAAGCGAAGGACTGGCTTGTGGTGCCTAAACCGAACAAGGCGCTAAGCGACAACACCCAAAAGAACCAATGCTGGCGGCTTTCGTTCCAAGAACAAGAGAGGGAGCTGATTAAAGACTGCAAAGCTTTGAAGACAACTATCAGACTGGTGAGAATACTGATTGTTTGAACTGTATTGTAAAAAATTTCAAGAACCTATTACATATTAATATTTTTATCTCCTTTATTCGTCATACATACCATTACATTTGAAAAAACATTAAAAAATATAAAAATAGGGATCCACCGGCATCGGGAGCACGACCCGAGCTACCGGTGGTTAGGCCTTCAGAGACAGGAACCTCCTAATAATAAAATTATTCACTCATATCAACATATATACTATAACTATTAAAACTATAATTTATTCAGGCTTTTTTGTAGCAACAAGGAGTTTTTAGCAACAATTCTGCAGAATGATGATTTATTTATTTACTTAAACTTCATGCAACATGTGTTCATATATTATCTCCCAGTCAACCATATGTTATACCTAAAATCAATTGTTTTCAATTCGTTCCTCAAACGAAATCTTAAAAGCTGTTATTGAAGTCATAAGTTCCTTTATAAGTGAGTCGTATTCAATACATTTTCTCCACGGCATGGTATAATAAGATGTTTTACCAGGTACTCTCTTCCCGTGACAGCTAGGTCACGTGATTGCCTCCGTTCTACGTCATCGGCTGTGGAGCCAATAGCGGGCTGTTATCGTGACACTTGTCAGTTTGATGTGCTGCCACTTTGTGTAAATAAATTACCCGAGAAAAATGCATTTTTTCATTTACTTGCTTCTATAAAGAATCACTTTTGAACTAGTTATTTTATACAGTTTCTTTTAATAACTAATTAGATGAATAACACGAGATAACAAATAGTAAAGCTAGTTAGGAATTTATTTTGTATTCATTATGAACAAAAATCTCCTTAAATATATTGAAGATATCAATCAAAAATCAGGAAATCAGGATGGCTAACAGTCGGCTCGCCTTTAAAAATAAGTTAAGGAAATATTTCCGTGAAAACAATTTAGCAGATTCAGCTCGACTTTGAATTATCTTGATGTTATATATTTATAGTTATATATGTAGGTATGTATAATATATATATTTTATTATATGTATAATGTACATATGTATTTATCTATTTTTTTTATTTTTTATTATATGTAATTATAAGTCCGTAGTACGAAACATATTTTACTACTTTACTGGTGCATCTACCCTATTCTTTGTCTCTGCATTACCCTAAGGTTGTCTGGTAGAGAACGCCTATGGCGTTAAGACCGCCTTTGTACCCTGTTGTGCATAAAGAATTAAATAAATAAATAATAAATATCAATAAATAGCAACATTGATCGTGACGTAGCTTGGAGGCATCGCGCTGTCATCGCGGGAAGAGAATACCTGGTGAAACATCTTATTATACCATGCTCCACAGTATGTGTGCAATCGCAGCTGATTATTGGGTCAGTACTGTCAGTAGCGTATGACGTTGACATCAGACTAGCACCACAGGTTATTACGCTAGAACTGCGATAGTTTTTAATTATATACAAAATGTTTACATGTTTATCCCATTATTATTATAAACGCGAAAGTATAAATAAAATAAATAAATAAATATCTTTGGGACATTTTTACACAGCACCATCTAGTCCCAAACTAAGCAGAGCTTGTGGTATGGGTACTAGACAATGGATATAATACGTATATACTTTTTTTTTTGTAAATACATACTTATAATACATAAGCAACACACCCAGACCAACACAAACACTTATGTTCATCACACAAATATTTGTGTCCTGTGGGAATCGAACCCACGACCTCGTTATCAGCAGTCCGACACTCGAACCACTAGACCACAGAGGTCGTCAAAAAAAAAAAAAGAAAAAAAAAAGTATGGATGTTGGTTTGTTTGTCCTTCAATCACGCTGAAACGGTTTAACAGATTTGGATGAAATATTGCACACAGATAGACCATGTCCTGGTTTAATACATAGGATACTTCTTATAGACACCACGGGCGTCAGTTAGTATTAAATAACTAGCCTACGACTCTCCCACTGCTGGGCAAGGGCGTTTTCTCAGAATGAGAAGGATTTTGACCTTGGTCCACCATACACTGTGTTATTATAACTTTAGGCCTACACCGCACTGTGATATTTACTCGCGCCTTTTTTAATCGCTAAATCTGTAACAAATGGAATAATATGCAGGTGCCAGCACTGGCGATTTAAAATCACGGCGGTAGGTGAGACTCAGTGCGCGAATAAAAACAGCGCGAATAAAAATCGCTGTGCGGGCTTAGCCTAAAGGTGGTTTCACACCGGCGAGGCGAGGATTGGATGGGATGGGCGTGAATTGAAATCTCGCTGACCCTTTCACACCGAAAGATGTACATCGCGAGCACGAATGTCTCGCGCTGACCAGCGCCGTCACGTGCCTTTTTTTTTATTTTATGGTCTGCTCTTGACCACAATCTAGACAGCTTTGTCAGAATGTGGTCGACGATGGAGCGAGCAAACCTATTAGGTGCCGATTCACTCGAGCTTTAAAGGCGTTAGGGTTATAAGTGCCCGGAAATACAGATGCCGCCGGCAGTGAATTCCACAACTTGGCTGTGCGCATTATGAAAGAGTTCTCAAAGCGCTTGGTCCTGATAGTAGGGATTTCTACCAAATGTGGATGATATCCTGCAGTGCGGCCTGTAGTCCGATGAAAGAAAGGAGATGACGGAATAAGCTCATGGAGCTCATGCGCACACTCTCCAAAGTACAGCCTGTAGAACACCGACAAACAAGCAACTGTGCGTCTATGGGTTAAGCTTTGTAGCTTAGATTTTGGTAGCAGTTCATCACCAATTAGCCTCTCAGCTCTGCGTTGAATCGAGTCAAGAGCCGCAAGCTGGTATTTGGCGGAGCCATCCTATAAGTGACTGCAATACTCCATACACGATCGGACTTGAGCTTTATATAAAGTGAAAAGCTGTCCAGGAGTGAAGTATCGCTTCACCTTGTTAAGAATGCCCAACTTTTTGGCCGCAGTTTGAGCTTTTGCCTCGATTGTGGTGCCGAAGTTGAGGTTAGTTGTCAACTCCATGCCAAGGTCTAGGTGGTCGGCGATGCTAATAGGTGTACTTTGGAAAGTAGGAGCCAGGTGGAATGGACTCCGTTTTGCGGTGCCTGCTCGCGATGTACCGTTTTGCAATGTAATAAATACTCTAATCATGCAGCAATAAAGTTTAATGTTGTACCAACAAATATTTCAATTCTCGCCTCGCACATCCTCGCCTATCCAGACCTTTCAAACCAAAGAAGGGCGTGACGTGAATTGAAATTTTGCCATACAAATTTCAATTCTCGCTCGGCCCATCCACGCCACGCCTCGCCGGTGTGAAACCACCTTAAGTCTGTTTGTTTGAAACGATACTGATAAGTATGGTACCTATTTGTGTTATTTTGTGGTTTCCTTTTTATGTTCACACATAGGCTGATCTTAAAAAGAAATAAAGGTGGGAGACAAAAGGTAACAATGGTATAAAATAAAGGATTTTCTCTATTTTATGTATTAGAAATACATTGGTTTTTTATTTGTGTATCTATTGTTGTATTAAGTATTTGAATTATAAAATAAACATACGGAATTCTCAATCCATATCTGTCTTCAAAAGACGTGTTAAAGAGACCTTTCCTCATAATTTGTTATTGCATAATATTTATATCATATTTACCTATATAATTTATATGTATTTATTTAAGTATCTATTGCTTTATTAGAAATAATTTTAAGTTTCCTATCTTTTTACACACTGTTGTCTACATTTCTTACTTATTTCTCCTCTCGCAGGTCTGCTGGTAGAAATTTCTTTGAAATAAGCAGTAGGTAGCTGTGTACTAAATAATTTTAATACTGTCTCCTTACATATGTTATTGTGTGTACATAAATTCTAAATAAATAAATGTTTTATGTATTTATATATCATTGGCAACAAAAGTTCTGTCGGTGATGAATAGTGATGATAGATCGAACCTAGTACAATGTGACATTGCCATTCTCAAGAACTGGGTCTGGTACATACTTATACTACTCTACCTCTGATTCCACGAGGTTATATTGCACAGCAAGTTGTATTAATATTATTTCTTATATACAATTCCAGGTGAAAAAATTACGAGATGCTCTTGAAATGAAGGCTATCGCTAGCTACTACATCAAATCACTCTTCTTGAAGAAAGTCCACGATATGCAAGATAAGACATACTGGCAAAACAAAGTGAGCTTCCTTTTCCGCTCAATGGTGGAAGAGTTGCACCTGGCTCTACAGAAGAAAGAAATTCCTTTCTTCTGGAATGTAGATCACAATTTGATTGGCGGACTTAAACCATCCCTCCAGAAGGTATACGTCGACAAATTGAAAAATGTTCTCGCGAGTATCGACGCGAACGACGTAGAGCAAGTTGTGGCTGCCTTATTGACCACTGAAGAGTTGAGAGAGTTCAAGAAATCTGAATTCTACAAGAAGCAGGCTGAATTAGGTCCTATTTTAACGCCACAAGCTTCCATTTCCTCCTTAGATTCTTCACAGCCGGAAAAGGTGGAGACGATTTTCGAGAACTCCTTGTCCGAACAAGTCAAGAAGTTGACAGCTGAATTGGATTCCTTGCGTTGTAAACATCAGAAGGATGAGAAGTTTGAAGAACTAGACAGTAAAATTAACAGACTGGCAGACAAAGTTTCTTCCTTAGAAGACAGACTGGAGAGAATGGAAATGAAAGAGCGCCAAAATACTGTCGAAGATATTGTCCTTGGGACGAATTCAATTAGGTTGGATGATTTGGGTCAAAATGGGTTACGTCAAGAAACTGACATAAAAACTGTCGATCTTCTGTGCGATTTCTTAGGATAGCACATGAAATACTAGACTGTGATATTTGAGACATGTAGTGTTAACAGTTTGACGTTGAGAATGTCCTTATTTTGTAAGCAGTAAGGGCATTTTTCGAAAGTCAAGTGTTACCACTGACGTGCGGTCGACTGCACTATAGCCCGTATTTCAAAACGATACTCAGTATGAATCTATTTCAAGGAAATTCATACATGATCTTCCCTGGACCCTGGTCCTAAGTTATCATCTCATCATTAACTCCTTTTCATATCATTCTTCACACAATCCATCGCATCTTTACTTTGGTCTCCCTCTTTCTCTCCACCCAAACACATTCAAAGAACATCGCTAAGAATAGCCCTAATTCTGTACAAAGATAAATAAAAAACCGACCAACAGCATGTCGGGCCATGCTCAGTATTATAGGGTTCCTTAAGTAGGTGTGTCAAAAGGTCTATTGCGCTTTCGTGGATTTGGAAAAGGCCTACGACAGAGTGATGAGGAATGAACTATGGTCTGCTTTGTCCATCTATGGGGTGATGTAGCAACCTGATTCAAGCGTTGAAATCTCTCTATGCGGATTCTAGCGCTTGTGTCAGGATTAACGGCGCCTACTCTGACTGGTTCAGCATCGATAAGGGTGTGAGACAGGGATGTGTAGCGTCGCCGTGGCTGTTCAATCTATTCATGGACAGTTGTTGGAAAGATTTGAAAGAGAGTGAAAATGGTTTAGAAATGAATGGGCTACTTGTCAAATGTCTCCTCTATGCCGATGATCAAGTTATGCTTGCATCGTCGGAGGGGGAGTTACAGAAGATGGTAACAATTATGGATGGTGCTTTGAAGAGTAAAGGAATGAAAGTTAATGTTAGTAAGACAAAAGTTTTGGTTTTTGAAAAGGAAGAAGTTATGACAGAGTGCAATATTTTGATAGGTGACGAAAAGGTGGAACAAGTGAAAGATTTTGTATACCTGGGTTCCATGTTTACGAGAGATGGCAAGCATGTGAAGGACATTGAAAGGAGAGTGAGTGCTGGTAATCAGGTGAATGGGGCACTACACACCTTCATGAACAGCCGCAAAGTGTCGGAAAAGGCACGGCTGGCTGTTCATGGGGGAGTGTTAGTGCCTACACTTATGTATGGTAGTGAAAGTTGGGTATGGCAGAAGAAACATGAAAGTAGAATAAATGCAGTAGAAATGAGAGCTTTGAGAAGTATGTGTGGTGTAACTTTGAGAGATAAAGTAAAGAATAACATGATAAGGGAGCGTTGTGGAATGAAAGAAGATGTAGTGACAAAGATTGAGAAAGGTATGTTAAGATGGTTTGGACATATAGAGAGGATGGACGAGAGGAGATTGACGAAACAAGTATACGAAGCGAGTGTGGATGGAAGAGTTGGAAGGGGACGACCTCGGCGCACGTATCGCGATCAAATCGCGGATGTTCTCAAAAAATGCCAGGTTAAGAGTTCTCTAAACCGACGAGCATGCATGACGAGGTTAATGGACGTAGATGAAGCGAATGAGGTGTGTCAGGATCGTAGCAGGTGGAAATCCATAGTCTCTGCCTACCCCAATGGGAAACAGGCGTGATAATATGTACCAGGCCCCTCAGAAAGTATTGCGAAAAAAAGTTTTTATATATGGGAGACTGGCCAGTTATAATGTTTTTCGAAAATATGATTATTTATAAGTAAAAATAAGTAAGTTCCAATTTCAAAATTTCCCTCCACATTTTTTGCGAGTTAATTCAAAGTATTGTGTCTCACTGAAATATGGATCTGCGCCGGGAACATTTTAGAGCTATGATTTTATACGATTTCAAGTGTCGCCTGAAACCGGATGAATCGTACGATAGACTTCAAATGGCATTCATGGATGAAGGCCCTTCCAAGGCAACCGTGTATCGTTGGTATAACGAATTCAAGCGCGGTCGACCAACTTTGGGGGATGACGAAAGAAGCGGTCGCCCTTTGACGGCTGTTACCGAAGAAAACGTGCTAGCAGTGAAAAATTTAATCCAAGACAATAGGCGAATTACATATCAGGAGATTCAACACATATTGAAGATTGGATCGGGAAGCGGTCACGAGATTCTACACAGCCATCTTCGCGTGAGGAGGATAGTATCACGCTGGGTGCCGCACAACCTCACCGATGCTCAGAAGCAGGCCCGGGTGGAATGGTGCCGTGATATGCTTAACAAATTTGAAGCAGGCTCGTCTCGGCGTGTTTACGACATCGTTACAGGTGATGAGTCCTGGATTTATCAATACGACCCAGAAACCAAGCGCCAGTCGACTGTTTGGGTGTTTCAAAATGAGCCAACGCCTACCAAAGTGAAGCGATCTAGAAGCGGGGGTAAGATTTTGATCGCTAGCTTTTTTAATTTGACTGGCCACTTGGTATCAATTCCCTTACGGGATCAAAGAAGCATTAATGCCGAATGGTATACTACCAAATGTTTGCCAGAAGTTTTCTCTGTTATAAGCAACAAGCGACCAAACACAGGGCTCCGCGGGCTACTGCTCCACCACGACAATGCACCTGCGCACACCGCACTCAAAACGAGGGACTTCCTGGACAGCACGCCAGTCAAACTCCTGGGTCACCCTCCTTACAGCCCTGATCTAGCACCGTGTGACTTCTTTTTATTCCCAAAAATAAAAAATCAGCTCAAAGGGATACAATTTTCGTCGCCGGAAGATGCGCTGGCTGCGTTCGAGCAGGCTGTAAACGAGGTGTCTGCGGCGGACTGGAAAAAGTGTTTTGAAAACTGGTTTAGGCGCATGAATCTTTGTATAGAGGCTGGTGGAAAGTACTTTGAAAAGATTTGATAAAAATATATGTACGTATAGAACAATTTTTTTTAGTTTCGCAAAACTTTCTGAGTGTCCCACGTATGTATGTATGTATGTACAAACAAATCAAATCGAATATTAATCATGGCTATTTTAGTTTTTGCAATAGACGGCAGCATTGGCCACTCAGAGAGTGTTGTTAGTAGCCGCTAGATGGTGCCAAATTTAAGAAGTGTATCGTGTCAACGGTAACACAAAGTTACTTTTTGTGATTTTTTTCAAATAGAAAGTAGATAAAGGAGCATTATTTGCTAAGATCATTTTTCTCTAAGGTCAATGACCTTTGAACTAGGACGTTTTAAGTATTTTTCAGTTTTCCCTCTATAACTCAAAAATTTATAATCACATTATACTCGAAATAATTTTAAAAGAGAGTTTTTACAAAGGTCTATCAATGTGGAAGATTATAAGTTTTTATGTTGCATAGTTTAGAAATGGCAGGGGGGGACACATTGCAAGCCACTTTGGCGGGCTATATTTCGCAGATTGTACACCTGATAAAAAAGTGATGTATGAAACATTACCTTCATTTTAGTGTCCCTGCGTGATCGAATCAGAAATGAGGAGATTCGCAGGAGAACGAAAGTAACCGACATAGCCCGAAGAATTGCCAAACTTAAGTGGCAGTGGGCGGGGCACATTGCTCGCAGAACGGATGGCCGATGGGGCAGTAAAGTTCTGGAGTGTCGACCGCGTACTGGAAGGCGCAGCGTGGGTAGGCCCCCCACAAGGTGGACCGACGACCTGGTGAAGGTCGCGGGAATCCGCTGGATGCGGAAGGCACAGGACCGGTCGTTGTGGCGATGCTTGGGGGAGGCCTATGTCCAGCAGTGGACGTCTTTCGGCTGAAATGATGATGATGATGATGATAGTAGACCTATTCAATGATACCCCACACGAGGGGGTGCAGCGAAAAAAAAATGTTCATCCCCATTCCACATGTATTGTATGGGCGCCACCCCTAAAATACGTACCTAATCACGATTTTTTTTATTCTTTATAAATTGAGATCTATATTCAGACAATTTTTTAACAAAATTTCATTTACTTATGTTTATAACTGTAGAAGTTGTTAAGCTGTAAAGGATTAGGACAGACGGACGGACATGACGAAACTATAAGAGTTCCTTGTAGGACTGCGGAACCTAAAAAATGTACGACAATTACATGCGTATTTTTTCATTACTTACTATTTATCATATTTAATGCGGACAGTACAGTAAGCATTTTTATTTTAAAGAGTTAATCAACACAATAATAACGTGAGCGGCTATGATACTGCATTTGACTTCATATTTTTGACAAATCCCTTCAAAATACTCTATGGTTGTATAATGTATTAAGTTGGCACCACTGTTTTAGAAAGCCAGTGACAACCAACCTCTTGTTAGCAACTTCACATATATAGGAATAGAAGAGTAAAAATCTTTAGTTGCTAAGCAACCATTTGTTTGATTAATATGTTAATGAAAATTCATTACAGATGTTAAATAACATCTGTGTCCGTTTATTAAAATATATTGCAACACATTGTCCTCATCGAATAGTATATGGTGAGCACCATATTTTATTCATAACTTCCATAGGCTGGGCTTTAATGAAACTTTAGCAATGTCCTTTATCATTCTCTTAGGGGCTTTACTCATGGCGCGACGCGACGCAGAATTGTATCGATTGTCGATATCAGTCAGATATCGCAACATGAGTTCGAAGAAAATGTATTGAAAATCACAAATGTCTTCAGACAAGATCCCATGGATTGACGATATCGCTCACAGATCTGCTCGATATCGAATTGCATGTACGTTCTATTGAGCTGTGATCCTATTTCAAATAAATGTACGGAGCGTGCGAGCGCTGGCACTTGTTTCGACTTGCACGCGATTCTCTTCTGTTGCGCAACCAGTAATCTGTTGGAAATATTTTTGGTATCAATTAGAACGTACGTACACACGGCTACGCATCAAGCTGTACATTTCCAGTATAAGCTGACCTTGCATTGCTTTGACTTTCCGTACAATACGAGATCAGCTTACACTGGATATGTACAGCTTGATGTGTAGTCGTGCGTACAACTCGAGTCGACAATCGATGCGATATCGCTCGCATCGCGTCGCGTCATGAGTAAAGTCCCTTAGTCACATGTGTTTCATTCTTCCTCATCACAACTCCATCAGTGCCATCAGTTGGGACAGATCCACTCAAATTGACTTGGCACTTCAAAAGGCCAGTCCAGGCGTTGCATTGCATTGTTCTCGCACAAATTCTTAATACAAGATAAATGTTTGGACTACAAAAGAGACTGATCCCTGAGTTTGTTTCGGCGTTTCTTCTCAAAGATAGTCACATAGGAAATGCCGACGCCATCTAGTTTTTAAAAGATCTAACTTGTGAAAGTGATTTTAACATCCGATTTGCAGAATAAATACTGCCATTTAATACCAGATCTTTTTCAACTTTTCTGTCAGTGGTGTGGCACCACTTTCAAACTTCCTTCAATGCAGGGGTTCCCAAAGAGGGGGGAGCGTGATGACATGTAAAGGGGGTCGCAGGAGAGGCGTTAAAAGACTGACAGGAGATAATTGTAAGAACAATACAACGACCATACAGCCCATAGACGCCTCATAACAGGCGACCGATGTCTGCAACACATCTATGAAATTTCACTAATGTAGATCGCCACTTGAAAACTTCAAATCAGTTTCGACCACTTACATGAGCCGTCAAAACCTCCGCGTTAGTGATTAGCCAATAGCCGCCTTGGTAGGGCCAATCGGATTGCAGTAGCCTCAGCTAGTGGCAGAATTTATTATTTATTTTATTTATTTATTATTTATTTATTTACTTGTTCAGTGGTATACATAACAAAAACATGCTAAAGATGTAAACAATAGATGATTAGATGTAATTGTACGCATTATATTCAACATTAGGCATCTATTGGGCTGTACCCCTGTTGGAACTATAAAATTGCGGGGATGGGGAGAGGGCGCAGCATTTTCAGTTTAAGTAGTAGGGGAGCGTGGCGTACGCAAAATACACGCTTGAACGTGGAGTTGCGGGAACCAGCCCGTTATACTATACTAGGGGAGCGTGGAAGAATAAACTTTGGGAACCCCTGCTGTAATGTATTATTTTCTTACTTTATCCATTCTCGTCACATCAATCTCTGCAACATGCAATCTGTTTTCATCTGTTGTATCTGTGATTGGCCGGCGAAAATGTTAACAACCAATCACATCGCTTGACCTGAGATTTGACAGTCGATAAGTAATTTTTTGGTTGATCAGCCTTCCAGAAACGGGGTAAGAGGATGAAATTTTGGACTGGAGTTATAACTATACTGGTTTTAAGGGAAACGCTTCCGAAAACGAAGTTAGATTCTGGTGATTACTGATACAAAACCACGAAAAAAAATGCAATTCCTTTTTTAGTTTTTTTCATATATATTTTTTTTGCATTTTTCATACATAACCAGCGTTGAGCAGTTAAATAAATCTCATACATAATGAAAAATGCAAAAAAAAAAAAAAAAAACTTAAAAAAAAAAAAAACCGTGACAAATTTTTTTCCCTGTATAACCTAGGTGAGCACTAAGAAAGGATTTTTATTTATCTCCTAGGGGGTTAAACAGAGAGTTGAATCTTTGTATGAAAAAAATACCGGAGCGATGCCACGGGCGCGCAGACGTCACCTAGTCGACCAATAAACCCTATGGGGATGTAAACACATCTGATTTGATTATAATAAATTCCTATATTACCGCAGTGTCTCAAGACGAAAGTCTTTGACCAGTGTGTGTTGCCAGTAATTACTTACGGTACTGAAACGTGGTCGCTCACAATGGGCCTGATAAGAAGGCTCAAAGTCACTCAAAGGGCAATGGAGAGGGCTATGCTCGGAGTGTCCCTGCGTGATCGAATCAGAAATGAGGAGATTCGCAGGAGAACGAAAGTAACCGACATAGCCCGAAGAATTGCCAAACTTAAGTGGCAGTGGGCGGGGCACATTGCTCGCAGAACGGATGGCCGATGGGGCAGTAAAGTTCTGGAGTGGCGACCGCGTACTGGAAGGCGCAGCGTGGGTAGACCCCCCACAAGGTGGACCGACGACCTGGTGAAGGTCGCGGGAATCCGCTGGATGCGGAAGGCACAGGACCGGTCGTTGTGGCGATGCTTGGGGGAGGCCTATGTCCAGCAGTGGACGTCTTTCGGCTGAAATGATGAATGATGAAATTCCTATAGTGCGCTCCTATTGGCGCGGGCGTGACATTGTGGCAAGCGTGCTCGTGGCCTGGTATTTATCTGTGTGAATAAATAGATCAGTTCCGGAAATGGACAGCTCGTAATTCATTTCTAAAACTAGAGTTAACATTAAATGAGTTCTTGAAACTAGGTTCATACTTGAGTGAGCATAATAAAATTATGGGATATGGGCATAAGATTGTTGTTTTATACCAAAATGAGGATTGTTGTTTTATACCATTTGGGAGGTCCAAAAATATTAACTTCAGCGCCACGTCTTCTATAGAAGACAAATATTGTATGGAGATTAGTACAAGGTAAAAAAGTTGTGGCGCTGAGGGCACGACATTATTTGTCTTCTATAGGTGACATTGGCCGTGAAAAGGTTACAATCAATGTGTTATTTACCCTCCTTGTACTGATTTACTATTTGTTTGAATGTATAATGTGTTCCATAAATTATATTGGGCAATTATTATGTAAGTGAATATATTATTGATTATAGATAAAGAAATTAACGTGTATTCGGGTATTTCCTCGTGGTCCCACCAGTGGGGCAAAGTAGTGGGACCATGGGAATGACCTGTGTATTCGAAGACTCCTATGTGAATGTATCATTAGGAATATTTTTAAATACATTTTTTAATAAACATTATGCTTTTATTATACTCATACTAGATCCACCAAAATTCATAAGAAGCATGCTTTTGTGGCAGAAACAATTTTCAGCTGAAGAATTTTAAATTTATTTATTTAAACTTTTACATACTAATACTGGTACAGTCTAACAAAGCAATTAGTATACAGGGTCACCAGATACCTATAGATGAAGATTTCTCAGAAAATTATTATAGAACGGTTTCATTAGAGTTTTGTATAAATACAGTTTAACTTTGTCCGTTATTAAAATTATATTTCACTCTAAAACATCCATAATCTTCTGAGAAAACTTTATTTATATCCGACAACCCTGTATACTAATTGCTTTGTTAGACTGTACATACATAAGGCAGACTTAACGCCATACGGTTTTCTCTACCAGACCTACTAGGTATGAGAATAGCTACCCAAACCTGTCCCATTCGGGCTAGCCCACCGGCTGAGTGGCTGCGAAGAGCAATTACTGGTAGCAAGGCACACCTCGTCTAGGCCCGCCGGCTCTTATGGATGCTTCTAGCAACTCGATGACCGCTCTTCGCGACGCTTTGAGCCTCCCAGTGTGATTTTATTTCGCTCTTCAAATTCCAGTCGTATGTACACACGGCTACACATCAAACTGTACATTTCCAGTATAAGCTGACCTCGCGTTGTATAGGTTTTCCTTACAACACGAGATCAGCCTTTACTGGTTTAGTACAGCTTGATGTGTAGCCGTGTGTACACAAGCAAATTAAGTTGAATTT
Source organism: Asteroscopus sphinx (assembly GCA_949699075.1). Taxonomy (NCBI): domain Eukaryota; kingdom Metazoa; phylum Arthropoda; class Insecta; order Lepidoptera; family Noctuidae; genus Asteroscopus; species Asteroscopus sphinx. The sequence continues at coordinate 5,181,956 of OX453006.1, forward strand.
CAACTGTTACTAAATTTCTTCGCCTCCACTTCGTCGGTGTGCTCTAACTTCTACTTCCGAACACAGCATATGAAAATTAACCGCAGTGTACAGACTGCAGTCTTCCATTTTTTTTACGAGATATAGATAGATCTGCACTTGACCGCAATCTGGACAGCTTAGTCAAGATGTGGTCGACGATGGAGCGAGCAAACCTATTAGTGTTTTTTTTAATATTTCTCGCCATCTATCGATTAAGGAAATCGATAGATGGCCAGTCAGCAGCTCTACAAAACATGGCAGACTGAAGCGAAGCTTCTGTAGTGCCTTTGTGCGCTCAGCAGCCGAGGAGTTAACTGAGTAAAAAACGTCACTGTAAGTCCCGAACTCTACCAAAGCGGAGAGAAGAGATGTGTGGCACTTACAAGCCACCAATAGGATTGCGTTAGATATAGTATTGCGTTAAAGCTAGGCGGTGACATGTGAAAATAACACAATCCTGTTGGTTAATCGACACATCTGCGCTCTTCTCCGCTTTGGTGGAGTTTGGGCCTTAGCTAGCCACAACCATCAAACACACAGCTCTTTGCGTGCACGTTCTATCCGTGCTTGAAGAATAGAAGCTTCGCGGCTGTCGAGCGTCCCCCGACGCAATTTGCTATTATAAAGCAGGATAAATAAATAATACAACAAGTCTGCAGCCCTCATGATATTTATTTCTTTGTTAAAAACATAGTACAAACTATCCAGAGAAACTTTTTTTGAAATATACAACGCGTATATATAATACATACAAATTTCGATACAATCCTCTCTAGTACTTGTCGCATATAGTTTATGGATACTGGCGGCGTAAAGGGGGGGGGGTCCACCCCGGGGGCCAAGCACCCAGGGGTGACAAGTGCTTGCGGCGCCGATGCCATTCGGAAGCCGCCAGTATTTCTTCCCAAGTGGCGGTCCAGACTACCTTGGAGGTTCTGAGATTATTCTGTAAAATGGGACTATTCTGAATCTGTTCACGAGTCTAGTGCTGTGTCTAAGATTTGTTGTTTCGGTGGCTTCATGTGAATAAAAGCTTTTCAAAATTAAAGTTAATGAAATCGTACTTAAGATCCGCAATGAGCCAAGCGCGACTAAGCTTGATAATGTCATTGAATATTTTAACAAAATAAAGTCGCGTATGCACGTTTAGGTTTTGTTGTTTTATTTTGGGGGGTGCTGAGTAGAAAACCGCCCCGGGTGCTAACCCATGCTACGCCGCCACTGTTAATGGATCATTCACTGGAGAACCTGCCCCTGGTCTACGAAGTGTAGAGTAAGTGCTATCATTCTTGCGCTGGAACATGGAAATAGAGCTATACAGGACGAATAGCGCCATCTCTCTCTTTGAACGGAACAGTCATAGCTTTAACACTTTTCATAGTACAGCCGACTGCACGACAGTGGTAACACTTCAATTTGAAAACCGCCTTTACTGCTTATGAAATAAAGATGCTGCTTAATTTCAAAGTGTTACTATCGACGTGCGGTCGACCGTACGACCCCTAAACGAATTATTGAAAGTATGGTCTATTTATTTGACTATATTAAGCGATTTCTTATATTATTTTTAACGCATTTACGAATGCCGAATCTTACGATTTAAATTGTGAAAAGAAAAAATCGTAAGATTTCTTAAATGTATGTTTTTCAGAACTCTTGAGTAACAATATTGGTGTTAATTCTCTTGTTTGCAACTAAGCTTATTTTAAAACTATCGCTCTCTTTTACTAATAGTAGATACAAGAAAGCGATGGCAATAATTTTAGTGATGTCAATTTAGTTTACATGTTACATTTCTTTGTATTTTAGTGGGCACGTTCTGAGATCACAACAAAATTTGTATGGAAATTATAATTCAGACTAATTTTAATCTAAAATTGTTGCCATCCCTTTCTTGTATACACTATTAGTAAAAGAGAGCGATAGTTTAAAATAAGTTTAATTTGTGAACAAGAGAGTCGACACCATTGTGTCTAAAGTTAACTCCGTCATTATGTAGTTTGCCATTTCAAAAACGTCAAATCGATCCAAGCAGTGAGTTAAGGTGGTAAACCACTGGTCGAATTTCTTTGTCCAATCCAATTTATTTGATGATCAGTATTATAATAAATATATTATTTGGCAAACTTCACCGAGTCTTCTCGTCGCCTATATCGCAAAGTTTGAAGACAAAGGTCTTCAACCAGTGCGTCCTGCCTATCATGACTTACGGCGCCGAGACGTGGACACTGACAGTTGGGCTAGTCCACAAATTTAAAGTCGCTCAGCGAGCTATGCTTGGAGTTTCTTTGAAGGATAAAATCCGAAACGAGATTATTCGGAGGAGAACCGGAGTGACCGACATAGCTTGTAGGATCAGTAAGCTGAAGTGGCAGTGGGCTGGTCATGTCTGTCGAAGGACCGATGCCACTGGAGCAGACGAGTCCTTGAGTGGAGACCGCGAATCGGCAAACGCAGCGTAGGGCGCCCCCCCGCCAGGTGGACCGACGACCTGAAAAACGTGTCTGGGGGGGGACTGGATGCGGAAGGCAGAGGACCGAGTGTTGTGGCGCAACTTGGGAGAGGCCTATGTCCAGCAGTGGACTGCGATAGGCTGAGTTGATGATTATAATACATACAACATGTATTTTTTCATTCTCAGTTTGGAATGAGTTTCAGTTCGGTATCGTTCAGTGCAAACGACGATATCGTCATAATTATCAAGCTTTGGACTACCTAAAGTGATCGTGCAAAAATACACTGCATAATTATACAGAGCTAGAGCAAGCTAAGCACGTGACACGAAACGAGTTTAGTATAAAAATCCACTGAAACCACCGTTTATTTATATTATTTTTAATGTCTGTGTTATTATCATTAGGTATAATATAATGTGAAAGTTTGTGAAGATGTTTGGATGTTTTTTACTCGATCACGCTAAAACGGCTGAACAGATTTGTAGGAAATTTTGCACACAGATAGACCATTGTTACGTCATCCCAATTAAAATATAGACTACTTTTTATCCCGGGAAAATAAACGATTCCAAAGGGATGCGCGATAAATCTTTCTGTGGTAAGCCGAATTATACGTGGGCGAAGCCGCGGGCAGTCAAGTTATGATTAAAAGAAGACAAAACATCCTCCTCCCGTTTCATAACGTTTACGTGAATACCAAACTCTGTCGTCGTTAGTGGAAAAATATCAAAAATCGTGTCGTACATACGATCGCTCTTAACGTAACTGAACGACCAAAGTACGCTCCGCGCGTCGTTAGGCGATATAACTGAACGCACCCCAGCGTTTACTAGTGTCTCCGCAAGAACTCTTGCATAGGTACCATAAGTAATAAGTAAATAGCCTAATTTATACAGTCGACCGCACGTCAGTGTTAACACTTGAATTACGAAAACGTACGGTCGACTGTACATCATTTTTTATTAAGTCGTTAATATTTTTAATTAACATATAACTATGTCAAAAATGTGCCTACTAGGCTATTGACCTATTATAATATACCGCTATTTCGATCGGGTTGTGAAAATGGTTACTTCAATACGAGCGACAAGTACTTCCTCGACCTTTTCACCGCCACGGCGTCGTAAAGGTTTTCGTGCCCTCAGCTAATAGCAATATTTGTCTTCTACAGAAGACAAATATTGTATGAAGTAGTACAAAGTTATAAAGTCGTGGCGCTGAGGGCACATTATTTGTCTTCTATAGGTGCCATTGGGCGTGAAAAGATTAAGTGTTAACAATACTTTGTAAGAAACCAATTCAATTTTATAATGAGTCGAAGTGTATACACATTAAGTAAGTAAATTATAATAAATAATAAAACAAAATTCACAATAAAACAAATACATGTCTCACGAATACTTAAAAGGCGCATATTTGCAAACACTCTAAACAAAGACTTAGTTTCAGCATTAATTACCTATTCTTTTTTTTTCCTGGTTAGCCAAAATTCAAACCAGCCCATAGTCTACACCAGGGATTCCCAAACTATTTTGGGCAAGAGACTCCTTTTAGTTTTTTTCCTATTGATACAAACTACTTATCAATTTAAAAACTTGACATCATTTTCTCATCATAAATAGACATAAAATTCAGTAAATATCAAGTGTACCTAATTAATAAGTATTAATACAAATTACGTAAAATAACTTAAGTAGGTAATTATTTTTTGAAAAAACAATTAAAATCGCAAATTAAAGATAAACATATAAAAAATTCAGTGTGATGGATGAACCTGGTGACTTTCTACCAATCTAGCTAAATCCGGTCCAAACAAGAACTTGTGTAATAGGGGTCGATTTTTAGATCTCGTCGACCCCCGAAATCAGTTTTCGTTTATGTCGACCCCTGAGAAACCAATATCGACCACTTTGGGAATCCCTGGTATACACATTACGAAATAAAACCTCGACTTGAGACCAAAAGTCGTAAATATCGTTCGTTTTCATTAATTGTGCTCTTACAAAGTATCATTAACGCATATAACATTCGATACATGACTTTATCGTCACCTAATTTATTTATTTACATGCACGTTACATGAAAACATTGTGTTAACACGAAAATATTTATAATGGGGTTTACTTAAGATTCATGCCTTTCAAGTTTAAAGTAAAGAGTTACCTATATATAGTTAAAGGTTGATACGAGACAACTAAGTATCTTAGATAGTGGTGTGACAGTTAAGCCTTATCCACTGATATCAGCCTCGAAGCGAGACTCCAACCGTGACATCTTGAGGCAAGACTCTAATCGAGGCACATGGTCCAAGAAAGGTAAGTAACAATTTTGAGGCACAAACTGTCTGCGTATACAGTCAATGATTCTTCGAAAAGCGTTGAGCTTCGTCCGCTATCGATAACGAGGCCAGTACCTACAACTCAACCCGAGCCGCAACTTTGAGGCTGCCTTCAACAGAAAAGCTTTAAACAGACTTAATTTTATACTTTGTAAAAGGCCTTAAATTATGTTTAAACTATTTGTTCGGATCGAATCTGCAATTCAAAATTTCTAAACAATCTACATAAATAAGATGAATTGAATAGAGGAAATGATTAAATAAAGCGTAATTAATTAAATAAAGCAGATTTAGATTGAATATTACATGAAACAAGAACAAGCACTGCTTATGCGGCGTTTTACGTTTTTTTTTTTTTTTTTGATTCACGAATATTAATCTAAGTATAAAAAGATCTTATCGTAGTAAAATAAAAACCAAATCAAGTGGGCGCCTGAAAACTAATGAACAAATTGTAAACAGGTTGGAACTCCTAAATACTTGACGACTGAGCAAACGATTTTCAATCCCTAAGTATAGGTTATGAAATAATAAATACAGTTTTTGCATCTCTGCGTGTGATAATATATTATTTTATAGAAAAAGATAAGTTACAGCCATACGATATAATCGCACCATTAAAAAGTAAAAAAATTGAACAAATACCTCAAATAATTCTTAAAGTGGAATGCCATATTTTTAAGAAAGAATAATTATAGTTTATTTAAAGTTGACATATAGTTATAGTCCATTTACTCAAACAGTGGCGGTACACCCAATCGGCATGCAGGAATTTATTCATATTCATAATAAATGATACAAATGAAAATTTCTTTATTGTGCCAAAAAATATACATAACATTGGTTGAAGCCTTAGACCTCACACTAGGATTCCCTGTGTCGTGAGGTCTATAATCCTAACTACATTATTATAAAACTTTAATTGTCTGTTCTTTGTTTGTTCGAGCATCACGCGAAAACCGGTTTGGATGAAACTTGACTCACAGATAGACCATATATCTTGGATTAAAATATAGAATACTTTTTACTTTTCGTACCATTTTTCAATGATTAAAAGTATAATTAATATGGCTTACTACATAAAATTATATGCATCTTCACTAGAAGTGTCCTAGGAATCATAGGGCGCCTCTATATGAGCGAATGGACCTTAACTGTGTGTATTGCCATAATGTTACTTCCTCACTGAGGTTATAAAACGTTATAATATAGCAAAATATTGCATTACACATGTTAATCTCAGTGGAGCACCTCAAGAGGTATGAACAAGTGTGCCATTTCCATTTAACTGAAAAACTCTCAAATATCATACACATTTAAAATAGGCTGCGTAATCAGGCCTATCTGGGCTGTGTTCGACTTCCATGCTTATTGCTCTTGCGTGCAAAGGAACATCTTTCAGTTACTGTCCTAGAAAATTCCGTAACAGAATCCAATAAAGGAACGATTATACATCTAGATTCAAGGCGATTATAAATCTGATTAACCTATCGCATACAAAGGTTATCAATTTCGTTGATTATTTTGAAGATTTTAATGGTCAATTTTCTAAAATTCTTACAATAAATAATAAAAACAGATGTATTGTTTAGAAAAACTATTTGAGATAATCTTCCAAATATAATCCGCTCGGTAATTAATTAATACTAAAAACGTTGTTAACGCAAAACCCCGACATTATTTCGGTATAAAGGTTACATCAAGTTTTAGTTACAGAAAACACCACCACTCATCAATGGCGCTAGTAATAGTGCCCAAAATATTCGAAATTCGAACTATGGTTTAATAATAATCACCATGATTGGAACATAAAAGCGTTGAAATTTTCAGATTTAATTTATAATAAATTAGTAATACATATTTTGCAATTTTTCTACACACAACTAGCGCCGAATGATGAAAACTTCGCCTTAACTGGTCAAATATATGTATATTACAAGATATAATAACTATATAAACACGTTTTTATAAACATAATGTGCAGTCGAAGCGGGTTCTTTAATTTCAATTAATTACACATCTAGTGACTTTTCTATATTCGACAAAACTTTGCTAGTGTGGGAATAATTTTGTATGATAATTAAATAAATTTTAGTATTGATTTGAGCTATGAAGACAGTATTTTACAGTAAAAAATTATATTTATTCATTGTTATACAAGATTTACGAAAAATTGTCATTATGAGTATCATGACCTACTTTTTACATTCATATTGTTTCTACAGCGCTAGGGTTTATCAAACACATTATTCTAATTACAGGTTTTCTTGGTCCTGGAATTGAAAATACTCTTAAATATTGTGTTCACAGCTCAAATAGATATTACTCAGATTTATACATAAATTACGTATAGATTGTTTATATTATATACAATTTGCGTCTAACGTAACAAACTAACAAAATTATTCGCACAGTAGATATTTTTATACTTATTTTTTTAGCTAACAATATGAGATAAGTATATTTATAATATATAACGCTAATATTATTAAGGAATCTAAATACTCTAACACGATAGTACTGCATCTAAAATATAGCAACTTTTAAACCAAGTTTATGAGGTTTTACATAAATTAAAACTCCAAACGATTGATATGATATTGATAATTTTTTTACGATAATTTAGTGAAGTATCTACTATTGACGTAATTATAAATAAATAACCCAGAACATATACTGTAATGATAGAAAATATTTTTCAGGATTTCTTCCATCAAAGGGACAAACTTTTTAGGTACATAAAAGAAACTACATTTTAGATGTGCGTGTACATTTCTAATGTGACAACATTATCTTTTCACATATTAAAGGCTTATTGCGATGCAATCAATACTTGATGTAAATAATATTCAAAACATAAACGAAATTAGGCTCGCCCCCTATTACATGGGACTATAACATAACTGGCGAAATGTGGGTGTACTATTACACCTCTGCCTACCCCTTCGGGGAAATACAGGCGTGATGTTAAGTTATGTTGTTATGTTATAAACGAAATTACAATTGGCACCATTTTCTAACAATGAAAATTAATTGAAGCCAATGGTTGTATTGTGACAAGATAATCTACCACATTATTTATTTTAGAGAGTGCATAACTCAAGCTAAATTTATTTATCACGACTCAAATGACATGGGAATTACTTTATCTACAACGAAATATGTACGGAATTGTTCAGGCAAGAAAATTTGTTTTAGACTCAAAACGAGGCATAGTCCCAAGGCAGACTTGCAAGGCATAAGAGAAATAGAACTAGAAGCAATTTTTTCAAATCGTTTCCGAGAATAATAAAGTGAAGAGATTTTCTTCGTAGGCATTTGAACATTTTAATACTAGAATACTTCGACTTATAACAATTAGAGGCTCGTGCTTCGTTAAATTACTGCCTTGCAATCAACACGTTCAACATTTTTAATTTATAAAAGTCAGATCAAATCTAATCTATTGTGATAAAGTATTTCAACACCATTACAGTCGCATCTTACATTATAATAATGCAACAAGATCATCTATACTAACAATATCTAAGGCGCAGTTAATTTTTGATCAAACTATACAACCAAGATTCGAAATTCCGGAATGCTATTACAAGATTTCCAATCGATATTTCTTGACAATATAAAAAAATTTGTATAAATATATTTTTAGTTCGGTAAAAAAAAAAGAATACTCGGCAGCCTCCTTGGTCATCATCAGTCTCATAGCCAAGTATAAAGAGTTCGAATAGCTTAACATAATCACTGAAGCTGTCCATTTCATACCATCAATGCCAAAATCGAATGCGTATACAAAAAATATATTGGACTTTTCACGAGGCATAAAGGCGCAACCTTTGTGCAAAATATTATACAAAATAAATTATTCCCTGTCACAGCCCTATATTCCTTGAATCATTTTTTAGTCACCAAAAAATCATGCGACGAAGATATTCCTATCCAGATTAAAAAGCATTTTGAGTATGTATGTATGCTGCATTAAAACTATTTGGCCTGACTCTAAAAGAACACAAAACTCAAGGCCTTGAAATGAGAGTGCAGGCAAAACTGCGCCTTAAGTGCTAAAGATGTCTTGCACATAGAGTTGATAATAGAGTGCGATTAACGCGCGCTACCGGACTTACTGTGCGCGATGAGCCATTGTAGGGTGATGTCGATGTTGTCCTTCTCTTTGCACGAGATTGAATAGCAGCATATCTCACGGTCTTGAATAGCTGACAGGTTCCTGTAATAAATATTTAAGGTGCATCTTAAGATGAAGAATAGTACATTACTGTCAAGGCCTGAAATGAAGCAATGTCACGGCCGAGTAATATTGGAAAAACAAAAAGAAAAATAAGTTTTCTCCCACTTGCACGGAAATTGCTTCATTATTTAAAAAACCGGCCAAGAGCATGTCGGGCCATGCTCAGTATTATAGGGTTCCTTAAGTAGGTGTTACAAACAAATCAAGTCGAATATTAATCATGGCTATATTAGTTTTTGCAATAGACGGCAGCATTGGCGACTCAGATAGTGTTGTTAGTAGCCGCCGCTAGATGGCGCTATAAAGTGCCAAATGCAATAGACGGCAGCATTGGCGACTCAGAGTGTTGCTACTAGCCGCTAGATGGCGCTGTACAGCGCCAAATTTAAGAAGTTTGTCATTTCAATATAACACAAAGTTACTTTATGTAATTTTTTTAAATAGAAAGTAGCTAAAGGAGCATTATTTGCTAAGACCATTTTTCTCTAAGGTCAATGACCTTTGAACTAGGACGTTTTAAGTACTTTTCCGTTTTCTCTCTATAACTCAAAAATTTATTATCAAATTATACTCGAAATAATTTTAAAAGAGAGTTTTTACAAAGGTCTATCAATGTGGAAGATTATAAGTTTCTACGTTGCATAGTTTAGAAATGGCTGGGGGACACATTGCAAGCCACTTTGGCGGGCTATATTTCGCAGATGGTACACCTGATAAAAAAATTATGTATGAAACATCACCTTCATTTTAGTAGACCTATTCAATGATATCCCACACGAGGGGATGCAGCGAAAAAAAATGTTCATCCCCATTTCACATGTATTGGCGACACCCCTAAAATACGTATTCACGATTTTTTTATTCATTTAAAATTGAGATCTATATCTAGACTATATTTTTGCAAATTTTCATTTACTTATGTTTATAACTGTAGAAGTTATTAAACTGTAAAGGATTAGGACAGACGGACATGACGAAACTATAAGGGTTCCTTGTAGGACTACGGAACCCTAAAAAAGAATACATTATCGGCCCGTAAGCAACGAAACAACACGCCGGCAATTTCCAAAAAGACAATAATGGAAATGCTGGTCAGTTATTTTTTTATTATGTTAGCGAGGTCTTCCATAAATTAGCTCTTATTAGGTACACGATATTTATTATTTTAAAGGCTGAAAGCGCATTTATTTTTCAAAAGCTTGAAAATTCAACAAGAACCGCGCGTACTTTTCTCTTATTTACGAGGAAACAACACACAAATTCAACAGTATCTAATTTTCATTCCCGCCCATTCACCCGCGCGCGATTCTTGTTTATGGATATAAAACAACCATACAGTCCAATAAACGCCTAACACATAACATCACGCCTGTATTTCCCCTAAAGGGTAGGCAGAGGTGTACTAGTACACCCACATTTCGCCACATATGTTATAAAGTCCCATGTAATAAACGCCTAATGTTGAATATAATGCGTACAATAAATTCTGCCACTAGCTGAGGCGGGGTACTGCAATACGATTGGCCCTACCAAGGCGGCTATTGGCTAATCACTAACGCGGAGGTGTTTACGGCTCATGCAAGTGGTCGAAACTGATTTGAAGATTTCAAGTGGCGAATAGTGGCGACCTAGATTAGTGAAATTTCATAGATGTGTTGCAGACATCGGTCGCTTGTTGTGAGGCGTCTATGGGGTGTATGTTCGTTGTGGACATAGCAGGTGAGCGGAGCCGCGTGCGTCATCTAGTATAGAGTATGGGTGTTTTTTCTCTCTTGCCTTATTTACGGCCAAAATTAATATCCAATCTATCCACGATTTACCCAACTAGAGATAGAAATTTGACATATTTTGTATGGAGCTTATGTCAAATTTCTATCTCTAGTAGGGTAAATCGTGGATAGATTGGATATTAATTTTGGCCGTTAGTAAACAATATTGGCACGTCTCTTTATTCAAATCATCATCATCATCATCAACTCAGCCTACCGCAGTCCACTGCTGGACATAGGCCTCTCCCAAGTTGCGCCACAAGACTTATTCAAATAACTGTTGATAAAATATAATTACTAGCACTGCATATGTAATTAGGCAAAAAAAAAAAAATGTGTGTAAAATTGTTAACATAATGTCTTTTAATAATTATTATTGACGAATTGAAAAAGACATACCAAGATTGTTTTCTTTTTATAGTATAGGATGGCGAAACGAGCTAAAGGCCCACCTGGTGTTAAGCGGTTACCTTTGCCCATGACAACTGCAATACTACCTAGGCTGTTGCCTAAATGGTACCGCAAGTCGGTTCGCCAAACTGAGACATGAAGATGGAAAGTCTCATGTAGACAACGCGTGACAGTTGCGCGAGCGGCTCGCGTTCGCGTTTTACGACTTGATACGATGTTGCCATGTTGTGTAGTTTTGTGTTATGTTATGGAATTCCCAATCATGCGTATGTATTAAATGTTACACATTTTATCTCGTATTGTATTTAATCTTACTTATACAGGGTTATTTGTAAAACACCGTTAACCTCTCAGGACTATGTTACTAACATCATAATCAACAACTTTTGTTCTATGACTTTTAAAAATTCATCATATTTTAGTTCATCAGATTTTCATACAAAAATAAAAATATTTAAATTGGACGCTCTAAATGTTACGAAGTCCATGCGAAGCAAAAGAAAGCGCGATAGTTAAATAGCGAGTGGGGTTAGGGCGGCGGGGGCGCTTGAACTTGACCTATTTACGGGTGGCCCTCAGTCGGTCAGTCGCTTTGATGCGCTTGCGTCGCGGCAGACGTAGGTAGGTACAGCAAAATACAGAATTGAAATGTGTAAGATAGGACAACAAAATCTTGAAGGTTTGTTTTTGGTAAATTTATTATGTTTTGTAAAAAGTCATAGAACAAAAGTTGTTGTTTATGATGTTAGTAACATAGTCCTGAGAGGTTATCGGTGTTTTACAAATAACCCTGTATATTTTTTATCGTTATTTACTAACATCACGCCGCACTGATCTTAGTTATTGTGTCGACGCCGGCTGTCGCTGAAAACCAGCGTTGTGTCTTTGCTCCGTGCATGAGGCACAGCAATATGCTGAGCGGTGGCCGTTTTGCGCGGATGTGACGCACATCTTACCACACTTCTTGGCTCTGTACCTGTATTTGTTGTGTTCTTGAATTTTTTTGGTAATTCTGTGCGTCACTTTTGAAGCAAATAAATATTTTTTCTGTGAAATAGTTATGTTTTTTTTTTTTTATATTATAGGATGGCGAAACTAGCTAAAGGCTCACCTGATGTTAAGCGGTTACCTTTGCCCATGACAACTTCAATACCACCTAGGCTGTTGCCTAAATGGTACCGCAAGTCGGTTCGCCAAACTGAGACATGAAGATGGAAAGTCTCATGTGATTGTAATTTCACTGGCACCCGTACCCTTCAGACCGAAACACAGCAATGCAAGCATCACTATTTGGCGGAGAAGTAGGCACGGTGGTAGTACTTCCCCGGACGAGCTCTTTCACAAAGGAGCTCTACTACTACAAAATTTTTTTTTTTTTTTTTTTTAATGTTTAAGGTCTTAATAGTTAATTATTGGTACCTTAATATAATTACGATCTAGTCTACAAGACTAATAAGTAATTTTATGCTAACTTAAACTGCTAGATAATAATATTATTTCTAAGAATGTGTCCACTGGCACTATCTTAGCGTCTCTTAAGGCGAAGTCACTTTTTTCATGTGTCTTTAATTAATATTGTCTACATCACTATTTTAATTTTAACACTACACTAACTCAAAAGGCTTTGTCCTTTTCAGTCTCCTCACTAAGCCTGTGTTGTCGAGGAGCTGGATAGCCTCAAGCCTCAACGTTCACATGATGATGAAGTCTATATTCATGAGCTTCGGCATACTTTTGGATGATATCTTTAACTAAATCCATTTTGAGGTCCCGGTGAAGATCTTCATTTCTGATATACCAGGGAGCGTTCACGATGTCCCTGAGCACTTTGTTTTGGAAACGCTGTATTATTTTTATGTTAGTTTCTTTGGTACAACCCCATAGTTGTATGCCATAAGTCCATACTGGCATTAGAACTTGCTTATACAACAATAGCTTGTTTTGTATTGACAGCTGAGAATGTCTACCAAGGAGCCAATACATATTTTTGTGGCGGTAGCCCAATTCTTCTCTCTTCTTCTTGACGTGAGCCTTCCAGCGTAACTTAGCGTCAAGCGTCATACCTAAGTATTTAGCTGTGTTAGCGTGTGGTATTGGTTGGTTATTTATGAACACTGGATGGTACTTAAACTTTTTATTTGTAAAGTCGACATGGACCAACTTGGATTCATTGAGCTTAATGCGCCACTTCTTTGTCCAGTTATACACAAGATTAACTGCATCTTGGGCTTTTTCTCCTGCTTCTTCGTGACTGTTGCCTGTAGCCATTATAGCTGTGTCGTCAGCGAAAGTTGCAATTGTGTTATTTTGTAGTTTTGGGATATCACACGTGTACAGTAGGTATAGGACCGGACCTAAGACACTTCCTTGTGGTACCCCAGCTCTTATCTCTTTAAGTTCAGAATAGGCATCCTCTTGTCTGACTCTAAAGACTCTGTTAGATATATACGACTCAAGTATATCTGAAAATTGTTTGGGCAAGTTAGCTCTGAGTTTGCATAAGAGGCCTTTGTGCCAAACTTTATCAAAGGCTTGTGCCACATCTAAGAAAATTGTAGAGCAAACTTTCTTTTCTTCTAACGTTCTCTCAATGACATTTGTTATTCTATGAACTTGGTCTATTGTTGAGTGATTTTTTCTAAATCCAAACTGATGCTCGGGAATTAGATTATTTTCATCCAACAATGGTGATAGTCGCTTAAGCAATAGCTTTTCGAACAATTTTGATAGTATGGGAAGCAAGGAAATTGGTCGATACGATGTAGCTTCGTGAGGAGGCTTTCCTGGTTTTGCTATCATAATAACTTCGGCAACTTTCCACAAATTAGGCACATATTTTAATCTGAATGCAGCATTTATGAGAGTTGTTAGTTTGTCTATGGCTTTACGTGGTAAATTGTGCAGAATATCTCCTGTGATTAGATCATATCCTGGTGATTTTCGGGGGTTAATGTTTAGTTTAATTTCTCTAGCAACTTCTTTTGGTGTTGTAAGTTTTATCTCTAGCTCTTCTTGCAGGATGTCATCCTCAGAAAGGTCGTCGAAATGACCTTCATGTGGTTTGAATATACATTCCAGGTGTTGTGAAAATCTTTGTGCCTTTTGTTCGTTATTAATAGCCCATTTTCCGTTTTCTTCCTTGATAGGAGGGATTTGCAAAACAGGTCCCCTCAATTTTTTTGCAGCTTTCCAGAGCGAGTAGTTTGTACTGATATCATTGGTTAGCTTTCTCAGATCAGAGTTCATAGACGTGTCAATAAAATCTTTGATTTCTCTCTGAAGTCTTTTAGTAAGATTATTTAGTAGTCTTTTGTCTTCTGGAAATCGAGTCAGGTGCCACCTGCTTCTTTGAAGTCTTTTTCTGTGTAGAAGATCTAAAATTTCTTTAGGGTATGAGGTTGCCTTTGATCTACCATATAACTCGGGTGTATTGCTCCATGCTGCTTGTTGAATGTCTGCTATATACTTTTCCAACTCTGTGTCTATATGCTCTGGATTTTTTAGTGGAACTTTGAGGTTTATACTATCGTCCAAATCAGATTTGAAACTTTCCCAGTCAGTTTTTTTATTAACTAATCTTAATTTATTTTCTTTAAATATTACGTGCTCACTTAATGTTAGTATTATAGAAGAATGGTCTGAGTTCATATCATACATTTCGTTAACATCTAAATAGTTCGCTGATATATTTTTGTACACAAAAAAGTCAATTAGATCAGGTTTTCTTTGTGGATCGGTAGGCCAATAGGTTGGCTTTCCTGTGGATGCAAAATCACATTGCATCTCTTTTATCGCACTAAAAAGTTCTCTTCCTTTAGTATTTGTGATCCTAGAGCCCCAGTGGACGTGCTTAGCGTTAAAATCACCCCCAAGGATGAATCTATCGCCAAGTGTCTTGAGGTAGAATAGATATTTCTCTTTTTTCAACTGATACCTTGGCGGAAAATACACGGCTGCAATTGAAAAAGAGTATCGCTTGGTTTTGACACGTACGGATACAGACTGAATTTCTGGCTCCTCGTATTTACTTTCTTCTTGATGGTAAAGATGTTCTTTTATTATGACAGCACTGCCACCGCTTGCAGTATTGTTTGGGTGAAGTGCATGGTATACCTTGTAACCTTTAAATTGTATGTGAGATTGCTTAGTAAAGTGTGTTTCAGCTATTAAACACAAGTCAATGTTTTCTGTATGAAGGACTACTTCTAATTCTTTTTGATGCTGTAGCAGCCCATTAGCATTCCATAACATAATTTTTAGTGTTCTAATCATTTTTTAGTTAGAGGAGCAGCATTCCTAGTGCTGTTTTCAATTTTTTTCAGGCGGAAATCAAATGTAGACATAAGTCTTAGAATCTCGTCCAGTTTTCCGTCTAGAGCGTTTTTTTTCTAATGGTTTATTATTACTTACATTAGCGTTGTTTCCTGCCATCTGTGTGTAGCTGATGTTTTTACTGACCTGTTGGTTTTTCTTTGTGGCGGGTATCGTTTTGGTTACCAGGTACTGTCTGCTGCATAGAAGTAGTAGATTTTTTCTCTCTTTTGTTTTTGATGTTTTGCATTTCTTTAGCAACCATACAACCTCTGTAGTTGGCAGGATGTGGTGCGCCACAATGCACACACTTTGGTTTTTCCTCTGCAGGTTTTTTGCAGTCTCGTGTTAGGTGTTTACCTGTGCATTTAACACATCTTGGTTCCTTGGAGCAATACTTTTGCGTGTGTCCATAAGCCTGACATCTCTTGCATTGAGGAATCAGTCTAGATGTTTTAAGGGGTTGCATTTCAACTTTGCATCCCGGTATTGATTTTATCCTATAGATATTATTGATATCCTCCTCATTTTTAAAAGTAAGCATAAACATATTGAGGGGTACCTTGTCCTTCCATCTCAGTTTGTTTACAGCTTCTTCAATTTTGTAACCTTTGCTCTGTAGGTCTTCGACTATTCTACTTGGCTCACAGGTAAAGTGCAATTTCTTTACCATAACTCGTATGGGTCTATCTTGCTTGTTTTCATAAGAATGCCATAGGCAGTTGTTATTACTTAGAAGCTGTGTGATAGCCCTATACGACTCATCATTTGAAGCATTTATTTTAACGGCTTCTCCGTTCATCATTTTAATAGTAAATGAGTCTTGTATTCTGTTTTCAGATAGAAGATCATAAAAAGATTGGTAGTTTTTGACCCCATCTACTATTATAGGCGGAGGTAGCGGTGGTTTCTTCACCTTTTCCTCCTCTTGAGTTGGTGACTTGCTAGTACCTTTTTCCTCTTCAATTATCTGTGTGGGTGATGCATTCAATTTTCGTTTTTTCCGGCCTTTCACTCTTATCCACTCAGTTTCTTTAGCAAGTTCCTCTTCATCTGTACAATATTCAGTACATGAAGTGGGCTTCTCTTTCGCAGTATCCGCTGTTTTATCTTCTATGAACTTCTTCAGTTGTTGTTGAAGATTTTCTATTTTAGTTTCTAATTGAGTTACAATACCTTCAAGATTTTCTCGTTCGCTTTTTTCATCTATATATAATATTTATGTAACAGGCGTTCTGTTTCAGTTTTAATTTGAATAGTAGATTTCGAGACAGCCATGACTGCAGAGAGTACTTCGCCTTAACAAATGTTTATATATTTTTGCCGTCATACGTGAGGCCTTGCGTAATAACTAGGTCATTGCGGCCGGCCGCGACGACGGCGTTGTTTTGATGTGTAAGCACTTTTCACACACGCGAGCGCGACTGCGCGACGTCTGCTCTCAGCGAGAATCGAACGACTACTACTAAATAAAAAACAAGAAAGAACAGAGTGTTGGATAGTTACATTCGCTCAATGAGTCCGTGCTCGTCCAGCGCGTGCGGCAGGTCGCGCTTGTTGCCCAGCACCAGCACGGGGATGCCGGTCAGCTGCTGCTTCTCCAGCAGGCTGTGCAGCTCGTTCCGCGACGCCTCGATCTTGTCCGGGTCGGCCGCGTCCACCATGTAGCTGTGGCCAAATCAATTAAGATGAGATCTTACGTACATCAAAAACTATTTAACAAAAAATTGAACCGACGAAAACAGAAACTGAAAAGCGAAAAATAAGTAATTATGAGTCGGCGAAAAAACGAACTTTTACAAGCAAAGTGCGTGCAAGTTGCAAGTGGCCGAGCGGAGAACGCATTTTTGGAAAGTTATTGTTTATCGTTGAAAATTTCACGTTGTATTTGATGTGACGCTGTTTTTATTATTTATTTAAAGTAATTTAATGATCTTTGTTGATTGGTTGTTTGGCGCCGACTCATAATTACTTATTTTTCGCTTTTCAGTTTCTGTTTTCGTCGGTTCAATTTTTTGTTAAAAAGTATTATTTTTCATTTTTTTGTGGTTAAAGTCTAACTCCAGGTCTCCATTACGTCGTAGTGTCTAGAACTATATTTATGTGTGTCAAGTTTCAACAGAATCGGTTAACAGGTAAGAATTCAGTGGGTGAACAAACACTCATCCCCTGTTTTACTACCCTTAGGGGTGGATTTTGATTTTGAAATTTAAATGGGACCAACCTCGAGATATACCCTATCCATTAAAAAAACAATCATCAAAATCAGACCACTCCGTAAAAAGTTATGCGTGGTCATACATAAAAAAAAATATACCAGGCCCCTCAGAAAGTATTGCGAAAAAAAGTTTTTATATATGGGAGACTGGCCAGTTATAATGTTTTTCGAAAATATGATTATTTATAAGTAAAAATAAGTAAGTTCCAATTTCAAAATTTCCCTCCACATTTTTTGCGAGTTAATTCAAAGTATTGTGTCTCACTGAAATATGGATCTGCGCCGGGAACATTTTAGAGCTATGATTTTATACGATTTCAAGTGTCGCCTGAAACCGGATGAATCGTACGATAGACTTCAAATGGCATTCATGGATGAAGGCCCTTCCAAGGCAACCGTGTATCGTTGGTATAACGAATTCAAGCGCGGTCGACCAACTTTGGGGGATGACGAAAGAAGCGGTCGCCCTTTGACGGCTGTTACCGAAGAAAACGTGCTAGCAGTGAAAAATTTAATCCAAGACAATAGGCGAATTACATATCAGGAGATTCAACACATATTGAAGATTGGATCGGGAAGCGTTCACGAGATTCTACACAGCCATCTTCGCGTGAGGAGGATAGTATCACGCTGGGTGCCGCACAACCTCACCGATGCTCAGAAGCAGGCCCGGGTGGAATGGTGCCGTGATATGCTTAACAAATTTGAAGCAGGCTCGTCTCGGCGTGTTTACGACATCGTTACAGGTGATGAGTCCTGGATTTATCAATACGACCCAGAAACCAAGCGCCAGTCGACTGTTTGGGTGTTTCAAAATGAGCCAACGCCTACCAAAGTGAAGCGATCTAGAAGCGGGGGTAAGATTTTGATCGCTAGCTTTTTTAATTTGACTGGCCACTTGGTATCAATTCCCTTACGGGATCAAAGAAGCATTAATGCCGAATGGTATACTACCAAATGTTTGCCAGAAGTTTTCTCTGTTATAAGCAACAAGCGAACAAACACAGGGCTCCGCGGGCTACTGCTCCACCACGACAATGCACCTGCGCACACCGCACTCAAAACGAGGGACTTCCTGGACAGCACGCCAGTCAAACTCCTGGGTCACCCTCCTTACAGCCCTAATCTAGCACCGTGTGACTTCTTTTTATTCCCAAAAATAAAAAATCAGCTCAAAGGGATACAATTTTCGTCGCCGGAAGATGCGCTGGCTGCGTTCGAGCAGGCTGTAAACGAGGTGTCTGCGGCGGACTGGAAAAAGTGTTTTGAAAACTGGTTTAGGCGCATGAATCTTTGTATAGAGGCTGGTGGAAAGTACTTTGAAAAGATTTGATAAAAATATATGTACGTATAGAACAATTTTTTTTAGTTTCGCAAAACTTTCTGAGTGTCCCACGTATATATACGCGTCGAATTGAGAACCTGCTCCTTTTTTTCGTCGGTTAAAAAGTATGAAACATTTATGGCCAGTAGTCTCTAAAAAAAACCGGCCAAGAGCATGTCGGGCCATGCTCAGTATTATAGGGTTCCTTAAGTAGGTGTTACAAACAAATCAAATCGAATATTAATCACGGCTATTTTAGTTTTTGCAATAGACGGCAGCATTGGCGACTCAGAGAGTGATGTCAGAAGACGCTAGATGGCGCTATACAGTGCCAAATGTAATACACGGCACTTGACGGCAGCATTGGCGACCCAGAGAGTGTTGAACGACGCCGCTAGATGGCGCCAAATTTAAGAAGTGTGTCGTCAACATAACACAAAGTTACTTTTTGTGATTTTTTCAAATAGAAAGTACCTAAAGGAGCATTATTTGCTATGATCATTTTTCTCTAAGGTCAATGACCTTTGAACTAGGACGTTTTAAGTATTTTTCAGTTTTCTGTCTATAACTCAAAAAATTATAATCACATTATACTCGAAATAATTTTAAAAGAGAGTTTTCACAAAGGTCTATCAATGTGGAAGATTATAAGTTTCTACGTTGCATAGTTTAGAAATGGCAGGGGGGGGACACATTGCAAGCCACTTTGGCGGGCTATATTTCGCAGATGGTACACCTGATAAAAAAGTGATGTATAAAACATTACCTTCATTTTAGTAGACCTATTCAATGATACCCCATACGAGTGGGTGCAGCGAAAAAAAATTTTTTTTCCCCATTTCACATGTATGGGCGCCACCCCTAAAGAACGTAAAAACTATTTTTTTATTCTTTTAAAATTGAGATCTATATGCAGACTATTTTTTAACAAAATTTCATTTACTTATGTTTATAACTGTAGAAGTTATTAAGCTGTAAAGGATTAGGACAGACGGACAGACGGACAGACGGACAGACGGACACACGGACGGACATGACGAAACTATAAGGGTTCCTTGTAGGACTTCGGAACCCTAAAAACGAGTGGCTTTAGAGCACACGACTGAAGTAAAACTTCACTAACTTATAACCCTCAATACTATTTCAATGAGAACAAAGGACATCTGCCGGCGCTGTGTCGTGGCCGGCCTAGCGCGCGCCTCGTTCCCCGCGTCCCGCACTACCCCCTCCGGTCGCCTCACTTTTCCAGCCACCAGCTTACTCCCCAAGTCAAGCGTGAGTAAAGAAGTTTTACTTCAATAAATAAAATATATAAATAATCTATTCTTAGAACTTCTTTGACCTGTAGCGGGCGAATGGGAAAGTGAAAGTCTCGGTAATAGTACATTATGATACAAGTGAGCTAAGTTGACTATTATACTCGAGGCTGAATTGCAGCCCGAGCCGAAGGCGAGGGCGTAATGGAGCCGAGAGTATAATAGCCAATGCTCACGCGTGTCATACGACGTTTTTCAACACACTTGCGAGGAAAAATAATATAAAAATATTATAAATTTACATTTTTATTTATAACACAAATTAATATTAATTTGTTGATAAAAATTAATAATTTGATGAAATGAAATGTTTATATAGCATATTTTAATTAATACAGTTGATTTATTCCCAAAAATGTTTAATTTAGTTCAGGCAAAAAACTCTTTGCTGCGATTTAAAAATAAACTGTAAAGTAAAAAGCACTAGTGCAATAATATAATGAAAAAAGCACGCGTGCGTTATAAGCCACATTATAAACCTAAAAGCGGTGCAATAAGAGCCACTTTACGAGCAAGTGTGTTGAAAAAGTTTTTTAGTGCATGGTGTACACCTAGGATAGGACAACACACCATATAAATCACATTTTTACAGCTCCAAACAGTTCCGAAATATGGCTCCTGAAGTATTTGCTTCCATACAAAAAAAAACTCCACCAGTGTGTGTGTGTGTGTGTGTGTGTCGTCGCCAATTTTGGTAGTGCGATGCCGCACCGCTTTTATGTGTGTCGGCCCTTATAAATACAATTTTTTGTTGTTATCCTCAAGAGCTTGTTTACATCTCTTTACCTCCAGCATCACAATACAGACATACCATTCTAAAATAGTACATGTTATGATGTTTAATGTTTTATTCCTATTTTAAGAGACTGGAAATAGAAATACGTACACAATAGCATTGACTCCTCGGCAGTACCTCTCCCACATTGAACGGAACCTAGGCTGGCCACCGATATCCCAAACCTGAAAGTAATAAAACAGTTTTTTACTCCACATATGAACAGATAAATCACCAATATTGGATGGTGTCATACATTATCAGTAGGTACATTTATCACAGAATATACTAGCAATGCTTGGGGGAGGCCTATAGGCCAAAATTAATATCCACCCTAACCACGATTTACCCTACTAGAGAGAGAGATAGGAATTTGGCATAAGCTCCATACAAAATAATCATGTTAAATTTCTATCTGTAGTAGCGTAAATCGTGGATAGATTGGATATTAATTTTGGCCGTAAGTCCAGCAGTTTTTTTAAAAATAAATAAATAATAAGATATTTCGATAGTATAGGACACCGATAGTGACCGTACCATCGATACTATCGATAGTATTATCACTATTAGTGTCCATCATTATCGACAGCATTATCCTTATTAGTGTCCAATACTATCGATAGTATTAGCACGTACCACACTATCGATACTCTCGATATCCCTATCGATATCCTAACTGATTTTCAAGGTCAACTATCGATAGCAGGACCATCGATATTTCAGCTGAAATGATGATGATACTAGTAGAGAAGCCGTGAGTGAACTATCTCGCAATTTTGGTACAGATGTGTTAAGTGTTTTCTGTTACAAGTTGTAGATAAACTGCATGAATCTAGTGTTCATCGGTGAACAAGAAACGGTTAAGTTTTAGGAAAAAGGCATTGGATATTGTATTGGATTGATAATCTGGTCAAACATAATTAAAAGTATTAATTTAAAAATCAAATAATATTACAAATAAGTTATCCTGTTAAGGTGAATGCTACAGGGTAGCCCGCGAAATTCAAAATTTCTTGCGTTTTTTGCTAATTGTAGCTCTGTTTTGAGTTGTATATCAATCAAAATACGATTTGCGGTAGTAATAACAATATATCTACAGAATAATACTTATAATAAATATAAACCTAGCTTTATAAGCCCTAGAAGCTCGATAATCGATAATTTGATCGTAAATTAATATAATCGAGCTTGTACAGCATAAAGAGCTAGGTTAATATTTTTTATGAGTATTATTTAGTAGATATATTGTTGTTACTACCGCGAATAATATTTAGATTTATACACAACGCGAAATACAACTACAATTTGCAAAAAATGCAAGAAATTTTGAATTTCGCGGGCTACCCTGTAGCATTCACCTTAACATACATTTAGTATTACTACTTTAATCACGTTTAAACAATAACACTAATCAATTTCCTATAAAAAATCATGATGATAAATCAAATACTACAATACCTTGATAGTGACGTTTCCTTTGGTGATTTTGCGCATGTTGAATCCAACTGTTGGGATCATGTCTTCACTGAACTGACCAGACTGTGGACAAGCAAATTATTGACATTACAATCAGAAATAAATTATGAAGAATACTGCAAACTCAGTGGTATAACAGAATATTGGTAAATGTACGACTGCACATAGAAAAAATCTTATAAAGTCTGTTTTTTCTCTCTTGTCTTATTTAGTAAACAATCTTGGCATGTCTCTTTATTCAAATAACTACTGATAAAATATTATTACTAGTTCTGCACATGTAATTAGGTTAAAAAAAAATATTTAGTGTGTGAAATTGTTAATAATGTCTTTTAAAGATATAAATTGTGGAAAGAAAAAATCGCTCACGAGCAGGATTCGAACCTGTGACTCCTGACTCAGTATGCCAGTGCTGTAGCCATTAAGCTCGTGGTCGATTTCTTTTTCACTGAATATGTGTTGCTGGTGTAATCTTTTTAAACGTAATAAGTAGCCAGTTGAAAGGACATTGATAAAAATAGCCTTAAACTGTTACAAAGATGAACAATATACGAAAATTACATGCGAATTTTTTCCTTCCATAATATAGATTGTATTTAATGCGGACAGTACAAGAACCATTCTTTATATTTTAAGGAGTATCAATACATTAATGACGTAATCGGATAAAATTGTATCATCCATGATATCTGTGTATCATCCATATTTTTTATTTCGATACTCTATAGTCCATGATTCAATATTATAGACTCCTTTTCACACAAGAAATTCCAAAAAATTGGCATCGACTGACAACTTGACTACAATGTAGGTTGTTTGACATAACAAAAAAAGCAAAACATGACATCAAAATAGCACAGATATCTGTGGTTATATGTGTCAAAATAGTAAATATTTAAAAAATCTAAAATTGTATTTAGTACTGTCCGTGTTTATGAATGTATTGCAATACATTGGCTTCATTGAGTTGTATATGGTGAGCATCAACTTTAATTTGTAACGCCTTAAGGCGGAGTCACTAAGGATCTTTAGCAATGTCCTTTTCACCGAATATGTGTTGCTATGGCCTATATCATAATATCGACATGGCATTGAAAGTGGCGAATTAAATGATCATCATGACAGATGCTATCCCAACAGAGATTTAATCAGTAATAATAACCTTGATATAATTCTATATGTTAATTGTTAGCTAGATTCATATGCATCTGTGTTACTATTAAAATAAATATAAATGGCTTGTTTATCAAGTTGTCGTGATAAGGATTCATTTAGTATGTTGTTGTATTAAATTATGAAAACAGTTTAACATAACATAACATAACATCACGCCTGTATTTACCCGAAGGGGTAGGCAGAGGTGTATAGCACACCCACATTTCGCCAGTTATGTTGTAGTCCCATGTAATAGGGGGCGAGCCTATTGCCACTAACCGGGCACAAATCCAGACTCCGGGCTGCTACTGAGAATTTCCTAGTGTAAAAACCCAATAACACTTTGCCCGACCCGGGAATCGAACCCAGGACCCCACGCTCAGCAGTCGCGCTTGCAACCACTAGACCAACGAGGCAATCACAAACAAACACAGAACAGTTTAGCTATTGCCTAACTGGATTTGCAATTAATGTTGGCCAAACTGATGCCGGCGCTTCACTTGGCGTGTTGGTTGGTAAATTTTTCAACAATTCAGTAAAGAAAAACTTGACCTAGAAAGGTCAAGGACATAGGAACATTGATTATCTATGTAGTAATTTTATCTGATAAATCTTGATACTTATCTGTCTAACTGGACAGTATAACTTTAGATATTCAATATAACATGCAAATTGTACATTTACATAAGTTATTAAGTCATGTATTTAATCAAATTTTTAACCTTGATATTTAACATTTTGTTAATATGGATCCATTCATCCATCATGGTATTATAAAAATCACACATATTATTATTTGTGTAGACTTAGAGGTATACTTTTCAGCACCCACAGTTTTTCAATGATGGATACATGAGCCTCATGGGGTTTAATGCTTTTGCCATTTATGGGGCACAATCACAAACTGGTCTACAGCTAAAAACATTTTTATTTGGCTCTATTTGTATGCACAAAATTGTACATATTGAGTAGTCTAGTGGTGTAACACAGAAATGTTTTTTTTTTTCTGTTTGTGGATCTGCAATCAGTACTCTAGTACAGTGGACCACACGTCAGTGGTAACACTTGGACCACGAAAACCGCTCTTACTGCTTACG
Source organism: Asteroscopus sphinx (assembly GCA_949699075.1). NCBI lineage: Eukaryota > Metazoa > Arthropoda > Insecta > Lepidoptera > Noctuidae > Asteroscopus > Asteroscopus sphinx. The sequence continues at coordinate 5,206,866 of OX453006.1, forward strand.
AAATAAAGACGCCGTCAAGGTCAAACTGTTACCACCGACATGCGGTTGACGGTACTATAAGCGGATGTTTTGTGGGTTGTTTGTCTTTGTGAGTGTGTCCTCCAGTGAGGGCAACTACTCTTATTAAGTGTCACCATTAACAGTGTTAAATTGTCCTTTCTTTTGAGCTGTTTTTCATAGCTTCTGGTGATCAGCTTTGCTGCAAGTTTTTTTGGGTGTTTATTTTGTAACAGAAATATACTGACAAAATATTGTGTTCTAAATTAACATCAAAATTTTTGAATTTTCTGATAGATTATCCTACTAACATCTAACATCACATCAGTGCTTATTAGTTTATTGAATAAAGAAAACTTAAATCCCTAACCCCACAGATAAGATAAAGGGTAAATGAACCATAAGTGGACACAAGTCTGATTATGCTGACATTGGGATGGGACATAGATAATGATTGTTGATTGAAATGTGATCTTACTAATTTAATATAGAGATAAATATCACTACACACAAAAGTTAGGTACGGTCGACCGCACGTTGGTGGTAACACATTGACATTAGCAGCATCTTTATTTAGTAAGCAGTAAGGGCGGTTTTCGAATTGAAGTGTTACCACTGTCATGCAGTCAACTGTACTAACAGGCAATGGAATTCTGATATTTATAAATAGGTTCTTTAAAGGAAAGGTTTTTAATTCATCATCATCCTCCGAGCCTTTTCCCAATTATATTGGGGTCGGCTTCCAGTCTAGCCAGATGCGGCTGAACATCAGTATTTTACACGGAGCGACTGCCATCAGACCCCCGCAACCCAATTACTGGGCAATACTGACATTCGGAGGTTAGACTAGTTGTCAGACTTTCAGGCTTCTGACTACCCGTAACGACTGCCATAGATATTCGTATGATAACCGGGACCGACAGCTTAACGTGCTCTCCGAGGCACGGAGGGGTCTCGATGTGTAACGAAACGGTCACCCATCCACAGACTGACCGCGGCAAGTGCAGGTTAAAGGTTTTTAATTAAATGCTGTATTTTAACTTAGGCGATAGTAGACAATCTCATTAAAAATGAATTTTTAAATGATGATAAGTTCTCAAGTTGTATCAGTTTATTTTAATTAAAATATCCGACGTTACAACCTACTGCAACGGAATTTTGATTGGAAGTAACATAATATGCAACTAAAAGCTTTTTTCATGTAATTTTAGGCAACTTTCACCAAATGCTCTGAAATATACTCATGTAGTTACTCTAACTGTATTAATTATAATCTATTATGATTCCATGATATTTTCCTTTGTTATAAATGACACAAAACACACTTCGAACAAACAATGAGTACTAAGATCACATAATATACGCAGTCGTTACACTTAATCATGAGAAAAAAAATCTATGAAACATCAGGGAATAAAATTCGATCACCGGACGATTAACACGGATCATACATGATACAAAGTCATATTATGTCGGCGATAAGTGCACAAGGTAGTTAAAACAACACAAAAATATTGTTTTCAGGTAATACTAACGGCAATGACGTTAACAAAAGTTGTTTTCCCCGAGTACTGCAATCCGACCAGTGTTAGCTCCATCTCTTCCTTCCAGAACAAGCTTTTAATCCAATCAAGGATGCGATTGATTATAGCAAGCATTTTTAATTATTAAACCACTGTGCTTTATGCAAAAAACGTAAAATAATGAACGCCTCTTCCGAAAATCTGCTGTACAATTCGATTGACAGATATCAATTTGCGTTTAGTTAACACTTCGTGATGACGTGTAAGACGTGTTATGTATATAGGTTTCATAGGTCAATGTGTATGAGTCATATCATAGTAAAATATCTGATATTTTCTAAATGAAAGAAACAAAATTAAAATCGATGTTATTGTAATGGTTTTTTTTATCATATCTCTTTAACTTAAATTTTCCTCAACATACTTACAACCTCTTACAACATAGGACAAGCAACTAAACGTTATCACCGCTGTCAAATATAATGTTGCCATTTTAAAGTAATGAAATTACTAATGAAAATATTACTCTGATTACAGGCTTGCGATAATAAAATTAATAGTTCACGAGGGTTATAGAATTTCACGTATGTACTTATGGTATGTAGGTACATTGCGTCTTCGCAAAATTAATTGCTGGTCATGGCTTACTACAGTCTGACAAAACCGTCTAAAATCGGTGAAATCTTGAAATTCTGTTTGGTTTGATTAGTTTTGATTGCGCAGTGATCAGTACCAGTAGTGATTATAATAACTTTGTCTTTGTTTGATTGTTTGTCTGTGTTATGAAATTAATTATTCAAATTATCGTAAAACCCACAGACCACCACCGAGTTAGGTATTTGATTCACAAATGCTCGGCTTGTGTTTATATTTGCTAAAATTGTTATTTGCTTTGTTCAGCTCATGGCTTTTTATAGAAAAAAATATATTTTGCTTTTGTTTTGCTTCCATCTTTTATTTAATTAAGTAGGTACTTAGTAGTATAGGTACATAACACGATATTGTACACACACGCAACGCAGTGTTCACTTGTTCAGTGTTAAATTGAATCAATCTCATCAATCATCATGGATTATTATTTAGAAGATGAAGACATTTTATTGATGATATTGGCTCTTGAACAAAACGATAAAATTGCACAAGAACGGACGAGTAAGTAGTACCAGTACCTATGAGTATATTATCTATGAAGACACTACTCAAGTAAGTAATTTTTTAGTTCTTTTATTATATAGATATGTATAGTATATAGGCATAGAATAGGTAATAATATATTTTCTTATGACTTAAGCAACGATATTTCGATGTAGGTACAGTCGACTACATGACAGTGGTAACACTTCAATTCGAAAACCGCCCTTACTGCTTACGAAATGAAGATGCTGCTAATGTCAAAGTGTTACCACCGACGTGCGGTCGACCGTACCTAAGCGATTAGCTGGTAAAACTTGACCAGTCGACCCAGAATATTTTTTTTGTGATAACAGAATGCATAATGAACATGTTATGAATTTCCATAAGGCCGACTAGGCCCGGGCCTAGAGCGGTCAGATATAATTGGGGGCGGCCAACTTGTGTGCTCCTCGCGCCTTTTTAGGGTTCCGAAGTCCTACAAGGAACCCTTATAGTTTCGTCATGTCCGTCCGTCTGTCCTAATCCTTTACAGCTTAATAACTTCTATAGTTGTGTCGCTTAACTTCAAACTCGGATAAATCCACTCTACCCTCTTAGGAGATATTTAAGAAAATGTGATAATAGTCTTAATTCCATGAATTAAAAGGCAGTTTTTTTTTATTATGGCAACAGTATTGAAGAAAACGTATCTGTTTAGCAAATTCAGTATTTAAACCATTCATTCTTTCAAAAATATAATATTTAGATTGGATTTACCTTCATTTGATATAATGGAATGCAATTTATCTATCTTTGAAAAAACTCAGTGTGGATTTATAGATTATTTATAGATTTATTTTTATATTTTTATTTTTGTGGATTTATACCATCGACAGTCGAAGTTGTGGTAGCTAACTGAATAAAACTAAAAATAATACAAACAAATTAAGGAAATATAATTTTATTTAACAAAAATAGAAGGTAGGTACCTAATTTAATTAATACGATTTAAATTGTGGAAAGAAAATATCGCTCACGAGCAAAATGCGTTAAAAATAATTTTAATTATTTTAAATAAAATTCAATATTTCTTATCTTATCTTATCTTCTTCAATTTCTTCTTTGTGCATTGGTCGCCCTATCACATTCAGCACTTTTTTATAATATTTTACTTCCACCAACAAAGTGCGTTTCCAGCAATTTGCGAACATTAATTAGTTTTGCTTCATGAACTGGAACTCCAATGTGCAGTCTCTCTGGACTAAAATTTTGAAACGATTGGCCGCGTTTATTGATAACTTAATATTAATAAGAATAATTAATATAAATAATATTAATACATACTTATTATATCCAAATTATTCTGTAACAGTAGAACAACAAAATAATAGTAATCGATAATGATTAGTACAACACTAGTGCCAACTCTGGATTCCAAATGACGCATGGGTATAGATATTACAAACTAACCGAATTTTCGCACTTTCCTCTTTCTTACGGCGAAGTTTTATATTAGGCCGCTGGCGGGCTTTACTTGGTGACTTAATTTTCATAGAATTATCCATGGGAACTGTCTAAATAATAAAAAGAAACAGTAAAAAAGCAGGAGTTTACGGTGCTACTGTCGCAGAGTTTACGTCGACTGACGGCCATGTTGAACAAACGCAATTAGCCGATTGGCTCTCATGGACTTAACTACATTTGAAAAAAACTGTCTCATGGATCTATCTGACTTAGATAAAATATTATGATTTTGACTGTTTATTTCTCAAGAATCATGCGGATTTATACACAACTGATGAGATTGTTTAAAAGCATTTTTTTTTCTCTTTCTTTTGATACCAAAATCTTGAAAATTCTCAGAATTGGATTTATCCGAGTTTGAAGTTAAGCGACACAGTTATAAACATAGGTACCTAAATTAAATTTTGTTAAAAAATGCTCTAGATATAGATCTCAATTTTAAATGAATAAAAAAATCTTGATTACGTATTTTAGGGGTGGCGCCCATACATGTGAAATGGGGATGTTTTTTTTTTTTTCGCTGCACCTCCTCGTTTGGGGTATCATTGAATAGGTCTACTAAAATGAAGGTAATGTTTCATACACAAATTTTTATCAGGTATACGTATACCATCTGCGAAATACAGCCCGCCAAAGTGGCTTGCAATATGTCCCTCCCCCTGCCATTTCTAAACTATACAACGTAGAAACTTATAATCTTTCACATTGATAGACCTTTATAAAAACTCTCTTTAAAAATTATTTTGAGTATAATGCGATAATAAATTTTTGAGTTATAGTGAGAAAACTGCAAAATACTTAAGACGTCCTGGTTCAAAGGTCATTCACCTTAGAGAAAAATGGTCTTAACAAATAATGCTCCTTTATTTACTTTCTATTTAAAAAAATCACAAAAAGTAACTTTGTGTTCTAAAATTTAGCTTCTTAAATTTAGCGCTAGGTGGCGCTGTTTGCAAAAACTAAAATTGCAATGATTAACATTCGATTTGATTCGTTTGTAATTAGACCTACTTAAGGAACCCTATAATACTGAGCATGGCCCGACATGCTCTTGGCCGGTTTTTACCAATGCGTAGGTAGTGGCCAAGTCATTCGACTATACCGATTTTATTTATCGGTTGAGTTTTAACTATTCCGTGGTTTAGAGTGTAGAGTTCAAATAACCCCGCTTTGACTTTGCTTTACTTACGTAGGTAGGTACCTACTTCACGTCGTAAATATTCTGTAAACTACGCCACTATTGTACGTAGTACATATTATTATTACCTCAATGGTAACTCCGTAACGAAACCCATTCATACATAGCATGCATGAGGGCTTAGTAGAACTTAGAATAAATAAGCTCAGAACCGTAGTAGTCGCACTCCACAAGCAAAAACAAGTTGGCCTTAAAAGGCTACGTTTAGTATTTAGTACAGCTTACGCGCGCATATGTGTGTCGGCGAACATTAGCCGTGCCGCTGGCGGGCACACATCGATTGTTTTTGTACTTCAATTTTGAGCGGAACTTTGAATGAAAGTATCAGATTGTATCACTCTATAGGCCAAAATTAATATCCTATCTATCCACGATTTGCCCTACTAAAGACATTGAGGCAGGCCCGTAGCCAGGGGTACGCCAGGGCAGGCTTAGCCTGCCCTAGCCACTAGCCTGTCTGAGCTATTAATGATTTCTAAATTTCTACGCGTAGTATCTGATTTGTACTACTGTGCTAGTAAATAGTATAACAAAATTTAATATAAAACTGTGGCTTTACTAAACAGTTATAGAGAGATATTCATTTTGTAAAAAAAAACAAAAAAACCCATTTTAACCCAACTGAGTCGACATAAACAAAGATTCCTTGATCCTGCTTTCTTTACAATTCTTTTGTTTTGTTACACAAAAACAGATTACAGATGGTCAGCAGTTGTCAGAAACAAGAGATCGCCTTTTGTTTTTTGTTCGTAGAGACTAGGTAGGTAAAGGCAATGATATAATATAAAAATAAATAATTATTGGGTAATGGACTAATGGTATACAGTTACACACTGGTCTACACTGTACTCGCAGTCGGACCTTCCCCTCTCGTGAAAGTAATTCAGTAATTGGTAATACCTACTTATTTTTGTGTTTCTGACGGCGCGTGTGAACTTTGCTACAAGATAATACTGTCTTACGGGTTTTGATGCTTTTCCGAAATATTGGAAAGTAGGTATGTTCAGTGGTTTTTTTTATTATTCTGATTGATTATTTTGTACATACTTCAACAACACAAATTAAAAAGTTTCGCGCTCGCTTCGCTCGCGCTGCTTACAAATCCTCGATTGCTTTTTGCTAGCGTATGTTCCGTGTAACAATTTTATATTTTGTAAAGACCTAACCTAACCTCAAGGCGCAAGCCTTAATAAGCTCATAATTTGACGTCATGTTTCTGTGAAAAATTCGCGCTCGCTGCGCTCATGTTACTGCTGTTTAGGTTCTGAGGGACTTTTTCAGATAACACTACTGTAGGGCAAAATCCGAAATTACTAGTAGGTAGTCAAAGGATTGGTGAGCTCGATTTTGGAAGCGGTGCGTTTTTTTAAAGCAAATGGCTTAGGGTGTCCATGCAATTTGGAGAATTATATCAAAAACTAGTCAACTTTGCCCAGGTTTTCTTTACAATGTGTAAGTCAAAGACTTGTGTAAGTATAGTTTGCATAAGTGGAAAAATGTGATTATTACAGTCACGGAATACTTGAATCTCCTCTATGATTACAGTGGACGTAGCAACTTCGAATATAACGCCGATTTCTGGTAGATTTAGCGCAGTCGCTTTATATTTGATAATAATGTTTTTTGTGTAATATGGACTGTATGGTTCGATAGAAATGTTTTATTATTATTATTTACAAAAAAAAACAGCTTTCAGCCTGCCCTGAATTTTTATGAGCCTGCCCTGGTTACACAGTCTGGCTACGGCCCTGCATTGAGGTAATATGACTAAAGATTAGAATTTGACATATAAGCTCCATACAAAATATGTCAAATTCCTATCTCTAGTAGGGCAAGTCGTGGATAGATTGGATATTATTTTTGGCCGTTAGTCTATGCATTTCCAACCGTGCGAGAGGCCAGGGTATACTTATTTGTTGTGTGCGCGTGGCGAACTACCGGTCACAGAGTCAGAGTACAGTAATATCACAGACCAAGTAGAGATGCTACGCATAGTAATATATGTAATATGAACCGACCGGTCTACCACACGTTTTCCAAGTTACGAACAACATTGCATAGCGAACCCGTGCACGTTGGAAGGCAATAATCCCTATTTAACGCGAACGGAAATAAACTTTCGTCCGTAACCAGCTCAACTGTTACGGGGTTTCATTCATTCTCCAAAGTACCAGTTTTATATATTTAGCTTAGTTGTGTAACTGGTAACGGGAATAAATAGTATAGGTACCTATGTTCTCAACTCAGACCAAATTGTTTTGGTCTGAACCTCAGACCTCAACTGTGTCAGTGTGGATCAGAATTTGATTATTACTTTCATAAGCCGTATAGGAATACATCAGGGTTGTTTTTAGTCTGTGTAGGACAGTGGTCCGTGGCAAGGGCGGATCCAGCCTTTGTGTCAGGGGGGGGGTTGCGTACTTATATCCAGACCCGGATTTTTAAAAGGAGGGTGCAGAGTCGTCCTCTTGGAAAAAACCTTCATTCAACCAATAAAATTCTAGGATTTTCGTAATTTTAGCTAAAACATGAGTTTAAGTGAATTTTATTAAAGCTTTAGATTTTTGGTTTTTGGATTTTTGGATTTGTGGTTGCAAGCGCGACTGCTGAGCGTGGGGTCCTGGGTTCGATTCCCGGGTCGGGCAAAGTGTTATTGGGTTTTTTCATTAGGAAATTCTCAGTAGCAGCCCGGAGTCTGGATTTGTGCCCAGTCAATGGCAATAGGCTCGCCCCCTATTACATGGGACTATAACATAACTGGCGAAATGTGGGTGTACTATTACACCTCTGCCTACCCCTTCGGGGAAATACAGGCGTGATGTTATGTGTTGTGTTGTGTTATGTGTTTAGATTTTTTTCTTTGTATAGGTAATATTTATATAACGGAATACTTACTTAAACAACACGCAAAAAAAATATCAATATATACTGGCGCGAGCGAAGCGAGCGCGAACTTTTTCGCAGTTTCGGCTGTCTCTACTACCTACAGAATAGCCGCTCACAACATACGTTCAGTATGCAGAAAGAAAAGCGCGAGCGAAGCGAGCGCGAAATTTTTTTGACTGTTCACGAACAAACTGATTAGCTCTTCACAAAAGCATAGATATTCCGTAACAAAAGTGTACGCATTATTTGAGCGCAACCTGTTCTTGCGGCGCCGGCGCCTTGAGCGGCTAATAGTAGACGTGTAGTAGACGCTTTAGCGTAAATAATTAAATATACATTTAAGCTATGGTAGTCCCACATCTGTATAGGCAATGAAATAGAGGTCGAGCGCGAGCGTAGCGATCGCGAATTTGTAGTATTTTTTGCAAACCCAGTTTATATTTACTTACTTGAGATTTAAGAGCTTTTCTGTTTGGAATGTTGTTTTTCCATTCCGATTTTGAAAAAACGAATTACTTATCAACTAACAATATTGATGTTTGTGGGTTTTTGAATTAGTTTTACATGGGTGAGGTTTTATAAGGCTTACATGGTAGAAAAGTAGTTATTTCTGTTTTTGATGGTTAGTTAAGTATTCAATCGACGGTGACGCCGGCGACGGAGCTATGCGAGAAGAATCTCGCGGCGCGAGCGGTGCGCCAGAATCAAACTTTAAATCGCGCGAATATTATTCACATTGAACAAACGGGTTCGGATGCGAGTTCAATTTAGTAATTTTATGTTTATAACACATACATTCATTCATTCAATGAACATTCATTTAGTAAATTATGTACCTAAACATGTAAAAAACTGTGGTTGACCTAGGCCCAGGGGGGGGTCATGACCCCCATGACCCCCCCTGGATCCGCCCTTGGTCCGTGGAGGCTTCACAAGTGGTCCGGGAAGCCATTCATCATCAACGTACCTACCTCTCAATCAACTCAGCCTATCGCAGTCCACTGCTGGACATATGCCTCTCCCAAATTGCGCCACAACCCTCGATCCTCTGTCTTCCGCATCCAGTCTCCCCCAGCTACTTTCATCAGGTCGTCGGTCCACCTGGCTGGGGGGCGTCCTATACTGCGTTTGCCTATTCGCGGTCTCCACTCAAGGACTCGTCTGCTTCAGCGGCCATCGGTCCTTCGACAGACATGGCCAGCCCACTGCCACTTCAGCTTATTAATCCTACAAGCTATGTTGGTCACTCCGGTTCTTCTCCGGATAATCACGTTACGGATTTTATCCTTCAAAGAAACTCAAAGCATAGCTCGCTCCATAGCTCGCTGAGCGACTTTGAATTTGTGTACTAGCCCAACTGTCAGTGTCCACGTCTCGGCACCGTAGGTAAGTCATGACAGGCAGGACGCACTGGTTGAAGACCTTTGTCTTCAAACTTTGCGGTATAGGCGACGAGAAGACTCGGCGAAGTTTGCCAAACCACCGTTTGTTAGTTTTGTATGTTTGTTTGTTTTCCTACCTCTACCTACATATTATAATAATGATTAATTTAAAATTGTATTGATTCTGCGCGCGAGTTCATTAGAATCAGGACTCGTTTAAAATATTTGGATAATTTTTGTTGTGTAACTAATTGTTATTTACCCTCAGATATTAATCTGAGTTTTAACCTTATTTAACCTTTTCAATTAAATTTTGTACAATTCCCTGAGTGTCAGTGCACATAAAATGCTGTCAAATTTTTTTAATTTTCGAACACCCAAATTAAATTTGATCGAGGTAAATCTTTGTTTATCTTAAATTCGAATAAATTTTGTTTCATGTATAAAAGCTGACAAAAACTGGTAGCCGTTTTATTATGGTCGCGTTACAACAACAATGTTACTAGTGCTTCGATCTTCTGAAATATTATTTTGCCTTTTTCATTTCTTCTTATCACACGTAAAAGAAAAGAAAGTGAAATTATAATGAAAGAAAATAAAGAATATCACAATTTGACTATTTTGTTTCGGCATTTCTTCTCAAGAGGTCATTCAGCTAGGAAATGTCGGATCCGTCTAGCATAGGGACTTGAATAATAAACAAATATAATATTTTGAATGGTTTTTATTTGTATTAAATTTCCTACAATATCAGAATAACATTTCTACACCTGTTACTATCTTTGAGTATATACCATAGGAGGGAGTAATAACAGGCGTACCCCTCTGCCATGTTAAAGTGGCGTATGCCCATTGACGTTTATAAAAACTAGTTCACTCGCAATATCTGGACATTCTGTGTCGCTTTGTGTCGCTTTATACCACTCATACAAAAATGGTTATTTGTTCGGTGTTTCTGTGCAAAAGGTGATCTACTACCTCAAACCTGCGGGAGCATGGAGTTTCCTCTCACATATAAATATTATTTCTGTCTAAAATGCATACATTTTGCATAAAATCGAAGATAACTAAATAAAAATTATACCTCCGTACCACGTTTTATTACGACAGAAAAATTATAGTACAAGACGTAGTGTGGGGACATGGTGAATAGTAGTTGAATGAACGAAATTAAAAAGTGGTTCACCGGTTGTCATACTATTACTTGGTGCTTTATCTTACTGTTTTATTTTATAATAATGCCTTGTTAACTGAAAATAATTAAATTATTTTGAATTTAAAATTGAAAAAAATTGTATATACTTATATCAAAAATTGCTAGTGCGTCTGTTAGTAATTGTGTAACTTCTGAACAACTTGACCGATTGAGGTCATATTCACATACTCAGATGAACAACCTATAGATGGTTAATCACCGACATTTCAGCTAGTTAGATAGAGAACGTTAAATTACGTAAAATCTATGAAAGAAGGAGACGATAGATTAATATTTTGTCCTTATCGTCCTGGCCGGTTTTTTTAAAACTACAATACTAACCCCCAGTTTCCGAAAGGCTGATCATCACAAAAATTAACTAATCGACTGTCAAACCTCCTGAGATTTGACCTGTCAAGCGATGTGATTAGTTGTTAGTATTTTTGCCGATCAATCACAGGAGCTCACATTAGATATGACAATAGATCAAATTGATCAGCATTCCAGAAACTGGGGGTAAGTAATAAGCAGGGATGTTATGGAGCTCCGTAACCGTAACCGTATCCATCCATCCATCATCATCATCAGCCTATCGCATTCCACTGCTGGACGAAGGCCTCTGCAATAGAACGCCACCGACTTTTATCCTCGGCTACTCATCTCTCATCCAGTTTCTACCATAAAGTGTACAGTTATTAAATTGTGACATGAAAATTTGAGAAAGTAAATACCTACTTTTTAATTATTATTATAAAATTAAATACTCATGATTTCTTTTTAAATACGCCTTATTTCCTAAAATTTATTTAATTCAATAATTTATCAAAATTAAAGTTCAATTATTATCTCCTACAATGCTGTACTAAATACCTACATGTAATTCCATAACCTATCTACAACTACAACCTACAAGCTTTTCAGTAGTAATCAGAGATGGCGTGCTTGTATAGCGACATTAATTCAAATTCAAATTCATTTATTGTGGATCACAGGTTCATAAGATGTGTAAAAATTATTAATAGGATCAGCCATGTCCCGCCATTGAGGCATACAATCATAATTTAATTAAATAACATAACATAATATATATATATATTAGTGACTGGCGATTGACGTCCATTGCAATCTTGTGGTCCACTTGCCATCAAACTGCGGGTGCGTGCGGGGCGCGGGTGAGGGATCTTAAATAGGCGGGGGGGGGGCGGTGAGAGGCTGTTCTGTACTTTAGTATTATTAGGTATTCTGTGCTAGAACTAGAATTATATACATAATATACACGCTGAAATTTTCATCGCTTTCATCCCGCGGTGTCCTACTCTATCTCAGTCGTTACTATCTTTTAGTCAAACCAGTTTACAAAAAAAAACCTAGAATACAAAAACTGGCAAGTGAAAATAAATAACTTATGAAATCGTTGAAATTTGTAGTAAGGGACAAACACACGAAAGTAGTTAAATACGGCGGCCGGTCGGCGGCGGCGCGGCGTCGGCGGTGGCCGGAGCTACTGCGCGTTATCGTACCTAGGTAGGTATTTTATTTAGGATTTATTAAATAAATTAATAAATTTGTAGGTAAATGAATGGTTTAGGAAAGTTAAAGAAAAGACAATAAATTATGTTTCTGTGGTTTCTAAAGATTTGTTTGAATGCCATGTAGGCAGGTAAATGATCGACGTGACATAAGTAGGTACCTAGGTATGTTCAAGTTTGCAGGAATACAACAGCTGCCCCAAATAAATACCCAGTAAGGGGTTGTAACTAAATTTTACAGAAGCGCGTAAAAACATAAGATGACAAATACGTAGACAGTGTTTAAAAAGTTTGTAGGTACGTCGACTGCAGGACAGTGGTAACACTTCAATTCGAAAACAGCTCTTACTGCTTACGAAATAAAGATGCTGCTAATGTCAAAGTGTTGCCACCGACGTGCGGTTGACCTTACGTCCTACTGTTATGGAGTCGCTACACCGCGGTATTTAATCGATATAAATTTCAGCGTGTATAATATGTGTATATCTTAATATTTTAAGAAAATATGTAAAATAGTCATAATCATCGTGTACATGACTGTTACAAATGTTATAAAAAAAATAGCAAATAATTATATTCTATTCTACATATAATAAATTTTAACACAGTGTTTTATTTTTCATTTTCAAACAATGAATAACTACAATTATGTTTTCTACGATATCAAATCAATTCCTGTATCATTCAGTTTATCGGTCTTTATTAGTCTTTAATCATCACTAGTTTTTTTGCGTCTGTTGACATACGTGAACAAATATATACGACGATAATGTTGTTAGTGTGCGTGTTTTTTGTTTGTATTCTGAGTTTGTTTTAGTGTGAGTTCATTGCGACACGATATATTTTTGCACTTGTGTGCTATTACCTGTAAATGTGTGCTGTACGTGTTTTCCTCGTACCCCACCAAAGTTGGCAGAAAAAAATGTTTGTGAATTTGCGCGTTGCGACCTCCTATGGTATATACTCAAAGGTTACTATACCTTTCATTTTCAAAAATAAAACTGCTTTACATAAGATATTTATAAAGGTAAAATTCCTCAAAGATTTCCAACTTCATATTTTTCAAGTAAACGCCATCTAGTGGTCTCTATAGTAAAACGAGTTATGTACATTACCGACATTCTAGTAAATAACAATCCTATCGTCCATGTGTGCGTGAATTTCATAAATCTAAGTGACAGATATTGGAATTGTTCTTTATGTTTATTTACGTGAATTTTTAGGTAATATTATGCCATGGTTCCATAGAATGCAATGTTTTCTACTCGCCCACAATGGTCCTACGGTTCAGTAATGGAGCAATTCTGCACAAAAAAAATAAAAGAGGTAAAATGTTGACTTTAACGCGATCTAGCGGGAAAACGTTCGGAAGAAGGCCGTAGCATTCACCTTGGCGCTATGATATTCTAATATGATATTTGGTCTTACGTCGCCTATTACCTATCTATTTTCATGTTTTGAGTAATTTATTGTAATTCTGGCTAACAATTGGTGGTCCGTGACAACATAAATGTTTGGGAAAATGGTCCCCCACCACAAAAAGGTTAAGAACCATTGGTGTAGGAAATCGACAAAGAGGTTATCCGTGTTGGGATTTTACCATGATAAAGAAAGGCCTCTTATCTGCCTCCTACCTACCATATGGTATTTTCAGACCATAACATTGTTAGATTGTCCTTTGTTTATAGTTTATGTCATCACATCATAGTGAAGTTCGGTATCACTACGGTACGGTAGTACCTACCTACTATTAGATACTCTGTGGTGTCACGTTTAACGTTGCGTGATTCCTAGAATAAATTCGTTGGGCGTAATAATATTTAGGGAAGTTATTTATAAAAGATTTCGGAAGCCTTTCTTGCTCTTTTTTCGTAAGCGTAAAAGATTGTTCATAACATCGCCGTCCACTATTGGCAATCTGAATTAAAAGTCAATATTATTTTGATCACCATGTACCTACAGTCTTCATCAATGCTTCATCATCACAGAACATTCAGTCATCTTTTCCCCCCACGGCATGAGCTGTTATCATTATGTAGCTCATGTCGACACGATAGAAGAAGACCATGTACAGTGGACCGCACGTCAGTGGTAACAGTTTGACTTTGACAGCGTCTTTATTACGTAAGCAGTAAGGATGGTTTTCGTATTTCAAGTTTTACCACTGACGTGCAGTCGACTGTACGGTGGTTGTAGTGTTGTTATCACAAGGCCCGTGTGACACGGGTCTCAGTCTCAGGAAGACGCGAAGTGTGTACAGTATTAATAAACATCAAAAACGGACACGCTAGCATACTCACCGTGGAGTTAAACGATTTTGATAATGCCCATCTTTTGTGATCAGTCTGTGTCCATTTGTGACCAAAGGACAGAGTTTGTGACCGGATATTTTGAAATTTATAGCCCCATATTAGTGAGTAGGTATGCTGGCGTGACGTTCACGCTAGCATCCTCACCTCCCATACGGAAACAAGGTTTATGTGTTTTGATTTTGTGACCCCATAGGACCCACAAATTTGGAACCGTGCAACTAGAGCCTAACGTTTCAAAAGTAACTAGTAGTTGGGTGAATTTCCCAAATGACTTATTTTTTTGTCTTCGGTGAAATTAGTATTTGATAATAGGAATATTGTTCTGAATTTTTTTTTTTAGTATTCAATAGGTAGTTATTGGCTTGTGGCAAAAATATTATTTGCCTAGGACTATTACAATGGTAGAAATAAATACATAAACCTCTATTTTTTTCAAATCTGTGCTGTCACTCTACTTTTTTTACAAACAAAAAAGCTTATACACTAATAAATATAAGTAAGTTAAGAATGTAACTTATTTTATTTCATAGAATATTAGTTTTGTTATTAATATATAGCATATTTTATAACATAATTAACGTTTATTATTACTGAGAGGCACAAACGTACTTGTCCTGCAAAATGTTCTCATATCGCTGGACAAAAGTAATTTAAACCTAACTTTACATCGACGAGTCCGACAGCGTCCTCACCCCAAATTTATTTCCCTCATTAGTGTTCTCTAGTGCGCAGTCAGGACGGACGTGTGTCAAATCCCTGCATATTCCCAAAAATAACGTAAATACGCCATTTCAGTTGCCCCCGGACAATTATTTTATACTATCGGTGGTCGCATTTTTCAAGTGAAATTAGTAGTTTTATTATTGTTGTTTGGTTCTAACAGAGGTAGTAAGTGAATTAGCTTCATTGTCTGTTATTGAATTTATCCTAGATATTATGCATTTTTTCTAATTTTCAAAAAAGTGTGTTATTTCTCACGTCGCTGTTCTCATATCGCTGTAATCGGTGGTCTTTATTACCACCGATGTGATAATTTACATTGAAATGATAAGAAAAAATCAATCGGTGTCTTATATCTAATATCGGTGTTTTGATTCATGATCAGCGCACAGTTTTGTCACATCGGTGGAATGCTTTATCATATCGGTAGATCATTTTATTATCTCGGTGAATCGTTTTATCATATCGGTAGACCCCGTGTCATTTCGTTAAGTATACAAGGAAACAATGGAACATACAAACATACATACAAACACATACATTATATACATACATATATACCTACATACAAACATTTATACATACATACATACATACTTACCTACATAGACTGCCAAAATAATTACCACGATATCACTGGGTAGTAGAAGATGTATATATAAATGTATCATTAGGGGAGGTCTGTATTCAGTAATGTACGTCTATAGGCTGAGGTGATGATGGTGAGGGAACGCATTAAAGGTTTCTCCAATAAATATTTTCTAGTTAAAAAATTGTAAGTCCATAATAATAAATAACAAAATAATAAATAGATAAAAATAAAACATCATAATAGCTTAATTTTGTTTAAGAATGCCGAGGCCAAAACTAAAAGAGGAGGAGAAAAAAGAGAGAAAGAGGTTGCTGGAAAGAATAAGAAAAGCTAAACTCAAAAGCGATCCTGTGTTAAGAGAGGAGCATTTAAGAAAAAATAGAGAACGTTTAGCTAGACGAAAGGCAGCCGGACTTATCCCAACCCGAAGCCAAATGACTGCACATGCACGTCCCATTGCACAAAAAAAAACCGAATCAGTTCCCGTGCATATTATCAGAGGAAAAAAGCTGAGGCAAATGTTGCCCGAAATAACCAAACAAGTGTTTCAGTGACCAATGATGTACAAAATCGCAACCGAAAAATCGAGATAATAAGCCTGGTATTTCTTCTACCTACCTACCTAGGTACCTACTAACTATTTCCTTTTTGATGTTCAAAGGTGGATAGATTATCATATCGCTGGATATGTACATTATTTCGGTGGATAAACTTATCATATCGGTGTACAGAAAAAATAATCGGTGCCGGTTTGTCACTTCGGTGAAAACCAGAATTCAAACTGAATTTTCTCCTTAGTCTTTAATGATACGTTGATGATATTAAATTTGGGAATATTTGATATTTTCCTCTCGCAGGTCTGCTGGAAGAAATTTCTTATAGAAATAAGCAGTGCCTTTGTACTATTCATTTCTATGTATTTTAATTTTATTTATCTGTGTGTGCATAAATTTAATAAATAAATAAATAAATAAATATCCTAAAGATTACATAAAACCTGAAAAATATACAAAACAAATATAAATGAAAAAGTTCACCGATATGATAAAAAAAATGGCATTTGTTGAAATTCACCCAGTTATAGTATTATATTATTATCTGTGCTAGTAGTAACTAACTAGGTTTATTTGAAATAAAAAACATTTAAATTCGTTCCAAAAAGAAAGTCTTTGGTCCCAAAATGTCTTCAAAAATATGCAGCATTTGATTTTACAAGCTTTTATTTATTTTTAATGCAGGTTTAGCACGTATTTCCTTGCTATAAACACCGGCAAAGCGGAACTTAAATCGATATAACTGTTTTTTTAATTCAATAGTAAATCCGATTTGTACGCCATTTTATATGAAACAGGGCGATTGTTTAAGCTTTGAGCATCGGCACAGAGTTAAAATAGTGAGTTGCTAGCTTATCGGTTTTTTATCAGTTGCATTTCAGCAAGTCTGCGTTGAAATTGCACAATTTCATTCCCCCTATATCATTAGACGAACAGACGCACGGCAATGCACCACCCTAATATGTTTAGCCCTCGCACGAAGCGTTTTGCTAGCACTTTTGTTATGGCTACCACTAAGGAGTGGAATTCCTTGCTTGTCTGAGTTTCCCGACAGGTATAATCTGGTGGTGCTCAACTCCTCAAAGCACGAGTGAATAAGTTTTTACTTTTATTTTACGTGGGGAGTGGGGCAATCCTCATGGACGCACTCCGCCCGGGGAAGTTGAACTCTTACCGACTAAAACCACCACGATGTTCCTCTAACTACTTTTGGCCGGGGGCGTGGGATACGTTCTGTATTAGCCAACCACCCTCGCTGGTTTTGGCTCGCCATTAGAAGGCAAGACCCTACTCCCCGTGCGGCCTCAACATTGGCCGCTCTCTGCGTGGCCTGACTGGCCTACGCGGAAAACTGCTTGCCACCGTCACAGGGCTTGACTGGTCGGGCGGTGGGTTAACACGAGTCCTCCGCGCCGCCCGCAGGCCCACTTCTAGGCTGGCGGAGGTCGGCATACTATATACTGGTCCTGCGCCGTCCGGACCATCTCTTGGGTGGAAGAGAGTCTGAGAGGTGGGCCAGCGTGCACCGCATCGTCGACCGCGCTTTAACATCCTGGTGAGGTAGCGGTCAAACGTACCTAAGCCCATTCAGGATAATGAAAAATAGCACAAGAAGCAACTTTTTGAACCATTGCGCATACCTATACATTGACCGCTTAACTCATAAGGCTGAGCTATTTTTATTCGCGCTGTTTTTTCCACCGCGATTTTCAATCGCTAGTGCGGGCACCTACGTATGATTCCATGTGTTACAGATTTTGCGATAAAAAATCGCGCGATTGTAAATCGCGCGATTGTAAATCGCTGTGCGGGCTCGCCCTAAAACGATAGGGTATTGGCACAGTTTTACCAAAAACTGTGATATACTCCATGACAGTGGTAACACTTGAATTAGAAAAACGTCCTTACTGCTTACGAAATAAAGACGTCGTCAATGTCAAAATGTTACCACTGACGTGCGGTCGAGTCGAAAGTACCTATACGCGGAGTATGTATGGTGCGTGCCGTGCGGGACGAAGCAATCGGCGCTTCACAATCTTCACATTTCGGTCACGTGCGAGCGAGCGTGGCCCGGCGCGACAGCCGCAGCGTGCCGGACCCAACAAAACAAAACCTCGCTCTGTCCATCCGCACACCGCCTTTTCCCTTGCATTGCACGCTTCTGTAATCCACCTTACACATGAAATCATTTTAATACCAAATATATATCTTCATTTCGCCCCAGAATCCAGAATTTAAAGTGCACGAGCAATGGAATGTGCCCCGACATTCCGACGCCCCCTGTGCCATATTTTGACGCCGCCGCCGCGTCACATGACAAACCGGCCGGTGCCGGTGTTTGGTTGGAGTACAACCGTTCAGTTCAGAGCGGACGCGAAGCTCCCGGGGTGACGACGTTTGTGACACACTATACATGCGGTTTAATACGATAAAAACAATTTATAATCGCTGTGATCGTTGGAAATGGATTGCGAAGACTTAACCTAAGTGTTACAGTTTGTGATTAGTGCTGCTATACCTTTCCCGAGACGGGATAAAATGTAAACAGACAAGTAGTATTTTCGATCATCTGCGATTGTGTTACAGATAATAGTGCTCGGTTGTTTTTGTTGTGCCAGAAAGTGAATATGGAAACACGGCATTATTGGGAGGAGAACGGACATTCCGTCAAATATGACAAGTAAGTTTAATGTGGTCATGTCATGTCTGTTTACTTATACGATTTTGTTTACCCGTTTTCTACAAATGAGCAAACATAGACCGTATTATTATTTGTGTTTTGATGGTCCTGTTTGAATTTGAAGCAGTCGTTTGAAATTAATAGCATTGAGTACAAAGATGAAGGTAGAACATGAAGATGGATTAAGTATGATCTAGTTAAGGCCGAGCACGCACAGCGATTTGACTCGCGCGATTTTTTATCGCATAATCTGAACACATGGAATCATATGCTCTCGCAAATTAAAAATCGCGGCAAAAAAAATATTTCAGTGCGCGAATAAAAACAGTGCGAATGATCGTAAGAGTTTCGATCGGTGTTTGATATACAATATTATGAATGGTTGTTTTATAGAAGGCAAATAATTAATGCGGTGAACCGATGACAGTTGCGAAACCATTTACGGCCAAAATTAATATCTATCCACTATTTTCTCTATTAGTGATAGAAATCTGACATAAGGTCCATAAAATTATATCAATTTTCTATCTCTAGAAGGGCAAAAATTTTGGCTGTTAAACATTAAGTATGAACGTTCGTTTTTTTTAATAATCTCGTTCAAATACTTTCTCAGATATGACCTTGACCCGGAAATCATTATTCAACTTGTCTAACATTTTCGATAGGTAACTGCCTAATTTACTCAAGTTTTAGACAGATGTTTACGTTGTTCAAAATGTTTTGATTAGATTTTCATGAATTTTCCGCCAAATATTGGTACAAATTCTACTGTGTTGGTGCTATTGATTGACTTATGTAGATTTTGAATATGTTGAGTGCTAAAAAGTTGATTAATAATGTAACTTCACTAGGTTCATGAATTTTGACCTCATTTTCAGTTTTAAATAGGTGTGTAGGTTTTAACGAAGAGAGTGCTTTGGTGACTCAATATATTAATTGATGTCTGTGGCTGATGTTCATAATTTTATTGATGTGTAATTTGCAGCAAATATATTTTATGAACAATTTCGGATTAGGTATTTTTCATTGTTCTGAATCTGAATGGTAATTCAATGGCCAAATTAATGTAGTGTAAAGAAAGCAAAGATAAGTTTGTTTAGTTAATTCAAGTCGAAGACATATTGAAGTCATGTTGGTCAAGAATAAATAGTGATAGCCTAGTGGTTGAACGCTTGCCTTCCATGCAGGAAAGTCTGAGTTCGAACCCAGCCCTCACCTCTGACTTTTCGAATTCATGCGCGTATCAGAATTTGATTAGTGACCGAAAACATTACGAGGAAACCTGCACACCTGAGAGTGCTCCATACAGTTCTCGATCTAATCTTTTCCCCACGGCATGAGCTGTTATCATTATGTGGCTCATGTCGACACGATAGAAGAAGAAGTTCTCGACGGTGTGTGTAGTCCATCAACCAACACAAGGCCAGCGCGGAGTGGTGGAATTAGTCCTTAATCTTCTAATTCTGAGAAGAGGGCTGAGCGGTGTGCCCAGTCAGAGTGTCGCCTTAGGGGCCCCAGCAGTGGGACAATAATGGTCTGTTTTTATGTAGGTATGTTTTTGCTTGTCAAACATAAATCTAGTCACAAAATACTAAGGCAGACAAAACGTATAGGGACTGGATAAATGTCGTTATATCTGTTTCACAATCACAAGTCAACAAAAGCAAGCCATTAAATTAATTACAAATGAAAGGAGAAATAGAGACTAGGTAATCAGGTTCGAATAATTGGATGAAATTGGTTAATATTGCGCAACCGTATCGGCTTGGAAGAAAATCACGAGATTATTGTAGCCATTAGAAATAATTTATTGAAATAGACCTTTGATTAACACAATATGCAATAAAACCGGTGTATCTCATTGAATCTACGTTTCAACCAGTGTCAGTCATATTACGTATTTGTATGACTTTTTTCTAATATGTAAGTAGTTTACTGTTAGTAATCTTGTACTAGTCACGTTCTAGTCTAGTCTACATTTTACAAACCTTGAGACACATTTTTGTTAGAATCTACTTTGAAAATTGTATCACTGAGCAAAGACACTTAGGGCAGTCAAGGCGGTTACTATCGTTTGTCTTGACTTTACTTCATGCTTTTCTTGAAAGGAAGGTAATAAGGGAATTTTTCGAGAGATAGATCACGTCGATCCGTGAGACCATGACAATCCCTTGGAGATTTCAATCGCTATCTCACAGAAAGTTCTCTGTGATCTTGCTTGGAAGCCCAAACCAGTACATATTCTATGGCCCAGGGCCTCAGATGCAAGCTTCCGGCTTCCGGTAGTGAGTTCTTAAAATTATTAACGAAGTTGGCTGCTAGGTAGGTACCTACATACTTTCATATTTGAGATGTTTTTCCACCACGATTTTAAATCGTGAGTGCGGGGACCGCATAATATGATTCCATGTGTTACAGATTTTGCGATAAAAAACGCGTGAGTAAAATCGCTGTGCGAGCTTGGCCTTACAAATTTTGCGATAAAAATCGCAATGCGGTGTAGACCTAAAATGATAAAAATTACAATGTAGGTACACATTATACTTGATAAATTCACTAGATGCTTATTCCTTACTAAAGTTTTCTCTTCTTCACTTATGACCGTACACTTTATCAAGTGTTTTTCGACCTCTTGACCCAGTAGCTCACACTCTGAATGTACCCAATTTATCAACAATTTCTGGACAAATGCATCGGAATTTTAATGGGAGTTACGATCGTGTGACGCTTTAGGAATAGTAAACAATCTGCAGTAAAGTATATTTTATTTCGCTTGCCCATGGAAAGAATAGAATGTACATAGAATTTAGAAGTATCCTGAGAATTTGTAGTTATTCTAAGATAATTGCTACCTGAATTTGCAAAACTAAAGTTTTTTATAAAAATAAGTACCAGGCTAGCACCCATAACATACTTTTAAAATAGCTAGTTTCATTTTATCATGACTTCATGTCATGACTTAGATTAACAATAGTAGGTAGGTACTATTGTTGATCAAAGCTTCATGATAATGATTAAAACATGTGAAGATCGTCTACATAGGTAGGTACCCAACCTACTTTATCTTTACTCTCTCTCTCTTTACTCTTTTGCTCTAGCTACCTTCTGTTATCAACTTATCATTTACCTGACATGAAATAAGTAGCATGGCTGTTTTTGCCGTCTACGCGTCTTAACACATTTTATTACCTACAATTGTACGAAGGAGCGGATTGGCGTATGTTTTAACTGCTTTGTTTACGTTTAAAGTTCGTGACGAATGGAGCAACAAACCTTGAAATGTGCTTATGTGCATAACTGAGTACATTGTATTATAAAGAATCGATACATCTTGTCGCATGAAAAATATGATCTTTATTGTTACTTGGAGCTTCCGAAATCTTGCAATGAAAGCAATCTAACTTCTAGGCCATTTTTACAACTAACCCTGGGGCCTTCGAAAAGGAGGATTTACCTACTTCATCTGGCACCATCTGGTATTTGGTTGGAGAGATTGCGTAGTATTGCGTACCCATGGTGCTGCTTTCGTAGGTATGTCTTACATGACATAACACACATTAAATCTCAGATGGGCGTCTTCTTCGCCTACAAGAGTCATACCTACCTACAAATATCCATCATATAGGTAGTAAATGTTAGTGATATCGCATGGTCACAGCTTCACGGGCTTGTAAATCTGTCCCACCTGCAACCAGTTGACGTCATTGAAACTTGTTTATATCATCTATTTATAGATCCAGTTCAATGCTACAAATGTTTCAAAGCTAATCATTAATTCAATGCGTCAGATTTTCCGTTTCATCAATCGCGATGACTGCGACGAGATTAGTGCGATTTTAGAACCGCGACCTACGACTATCAGACTATCATTAACGGCCAAAATTAATATCCAATCTATCCACGATTCACCCTACTAGAGATAGAAATTTGACATATTTTGTATGGAGCTTATGTCAAATTCCTAACTCTAGTAGGGCAAATCGTGGATAGATTGGATATTAATTTTGGCCGTAAGAGGACCGACGGAAAATGAAGTAATTAGCGTTTAGTGGTCATTTGTCTATGTCTATGTGTCTAGGTACCTACTTAAATAAATTTTCCCGATCCACTTGATTATTACGTAACGATAACTGTTTTATTAGCAGAGCTGCGAGCCTGCGCTTGGAAAACCCCATTTGATTGATTCGACACCTAAATAGATATTGTGATTCGTGGCGAAAGCGAGGCGAAAATAACACCTCGGTTACACGTGACAAGAGTGCGGTGGGAGGTGGGAGCGGGGAGAGGAAGGGCGCCGGCACTGCACGCGACGCGCCTTCGCCGCGTCCTCCACACGCCGCGCAAAACGTGACCGAGCTGACGCACACATAAGCAACTCGTAAAATACGTAGCGTTACGCGCACACACTAGATATGCTCACGTTCGCGCGTTCGCGAGTTTCGCCTGCCTGACTATTTGCGGATTATTCAACTGTTTCATGATTTTATTCAGTTTTTCTTATGAATAGTGCTTGTTAACGTTTTGTCACAAAAGAATTATGTTTAGACAATGAGGTAATATGTACTACGTACTAGAGTAGACATTACGAACAAAAAATGTCGCGCAACTTGCTGGCTGCTGAGCACGTGCGGCGCGAGCGTGGCTAAGCGAGTGAGAGTGCAGTAGCTTACAAAAATTCGATTCGAGGTGCCTTCTCTAGTACGTAGTACATTATTACCTCAGTGTGTTTAGACTCCGGTGTTTAATCTGGAGGAGTTTTTATAGTTTCAGTAGTTTTGTTACGGAGACTGAATTTGGAATTATGTAAGAAAGGATTAATATTCAGAGGTTTTTTTAAGGATTCACTAGTAAAATTGCTAGATTCGTTTCAGTGTCAAGCATGTTCAAGGCTTGCTTTTGCAATATGCTGCTTGAATTGCATGTTTTATAGCAAGGTTACTCAACCTTTTTTAATGGCGATCCTCCAGGATACTGGAGTCGCATTTTGTTGCCATTTTACATAATTAAATTTAAATTAAAACAAAACTATTAATATAAAAAAATACTTTAGAAATTACTTTATAATACCATTATCTTTAATAACATGCAATTTTTATAACATTTCGTGCTGTAATAAGAATATAAAACAAAAAATGCTTTTAATATCGACATAGTTTGGGATTTTTTTTAATCGAGAAAAATACAATGTAGGTATCGTATTTTGAACTTTTAATATGCCTGAAATAAGAATTTTTCTGTAACATTTTTTTTTTCGGGTTTCTATGACAAAACTGTGTTTCGCAAGACGCAAATTGGGATAACATGCCGTTAATTAAAGTCATTTATTATTTTGGATGAAATTTAATTTTTTTTCTAATAGGTACCTACTAGTACTAACTACCTACTAACAGATGCTGCAACATTTAAGTAAAAAAAAAATTTGTTTATTTATTTATCACACACTTTCATAATTAAGATTACACAATAAACGCTCAATTTTCATGAGGTAAGATTAGTTTAGTTTCCGCGTGCAATACACGTAAAAATTTAAAATAAGTAAGTAATAACTGCCCCTGTGAAGTGCGAAACAGGTGGCTGCGCATGCACAGTAGTAAATTTTGCAACCAAATCAGTAGTGCGCATGCGCGGTAATGGCGGCAAGATTCCGATAGGTTGTTGGTCTAAGCGGCAAGATGGACCCCATCCTCGCTGTCTCAGGCGTTTGTAAACGTACGGGTGCAGTGAGCTTCTAGTCTACGAGTGTATCTACGCGGTCCTTCGCAAAGCCTATATTCAGAGAGACACAGTTATATTGCGCGTACACGACACTGATACTGGAGCCCACCCAGCCTAAAATGTTAAAGCCAGCTCCAAATTATGATAGCCCTCAGCACCAGCCATCATCTACCCATCGGTGATTCTCTCACAAGACACACTCTAACTTCTTTCTATTAAAAAAACTATTTAACCCTTTGAAAGCCTAAATATTTTTAGTTGGGTTAAAGCCTACTCAAACTGAAAACCTATTTCAAACCCATCCCCAAACTGAAATTCTTTCTACACTCCCATTTTGACATGGCAACTTTGAAGGCCGACCTACTTATACTAAAGCCCGTATTACAGAAGGTTCCTCAAGTACAGTTTAAACTTCACCTAATCACTACTTAAGGATTGAAATTTGAATAGTTACTTGAGTATCGGTCTTATTCCAATACGGTAATTATAAACTTTAATTTAACAACATAACACACGAATTTGACTTGAAATATAATAGAAATCTCTACAAAAGCCTGGACCACACTAGAGTGATTACAGATTAAAACTCTGCTCAAATAACGAAACAGGTGACAGTATAAAATAAAGCTAAACTCAGCTGAATTGCGATCAATAAATCTCTGCTTGAGGAACGTTCTAAAATCAAAGCTCAACTTAAAACTAGCTTTAAACAGAGATCAATGCTTGAGGATCGTTCTGTAATACGGGCCCATAGAATTTTAATCTATGTACGGGCCTTACAGTTCTTTCACTCCTTCGAAACAGTCCGCAACTTTTCAGTAATTAATTTCGTTTGAGTGTATCTGAATGGTCATTGTACGCAAGTTCTACGTTGATTCGTTCATTACTCATCGGAATAATCGGTTCATCGCGGTTCATTCGACACACGCGTAGCACAGAATAGCACGTGTTGTGAATACGAATAGCATCAATTTACTGTGTGGACGCACTGCGCAACATAGTTGCACTGTTGCTAGCATCTCTACTAGGTCTGTGACTGTTGCAGGTAGGGTTGCCAGACTTGAAAATAGAAATAACGGATCATATTAAAATTTGAATTAATTTCTAATATTTGCTAAAACTTCTGAACGTACAGTCAACCGTGCGTCAGTGGTAACACTTGAATTACGAAAACCGCTTACTGATTACGAAATAAGACTGTCAAGGTTAAACTGTTACCACTGTCGTGCGGTCGACTGTGCATTATTTTGCTTTTCAAATATCGACGTAACTACGCACACGTCGACGGCACATCAGTGGTAACACTTGAATTGCGAAAACCGCCCTTACTGATTACGAAATAAAGACGCTGTCAAGGTCAAACTGTGCCGCATCTTATATCGTGTGTGTCGTTTACACTTTTCCGAGTAAAGGGTATTTTACCCGACTGCGCCAGAAGGAGGGTTATGTTTTACAGAAAATTATCGGAACATTTCGAACCCATGGTACTATGGCACTAACTTAGCTGAGGGTATTTATATTTACTCGTTTATATGTATGTATAATTATGTGCACCAACACGTTCCTAACCCTTATAAAGAACGTGCACTTGAGCATTTTCCTCTCTCCTTGTGTAGAGGGTAGGTGGGTTATTATGTAAGAGCTTCGTTAGCTATTCTAGAATAAGAAAAACACTGAGTTTATTATTGTTTAGCACTAGACGCAATGACGTTTATACGGAATGGGCACTGACTAATTGCAGTAAAATAGAATAGAACAGAAATCATTTATTTGCATATGATTTTGGGTAAAGTACATAAAATGGATTATTATTTTAAAGTTCCTTACATAATCTGCTTACAGCTAAGCGTACAAATAGACCTTACTTTAAGACAGATTGCCTCGTTGGTCTAGTGGTTGCAAGCGCGACTGCTGAGCGTGGGGTCCTGGGTTCGATTCCCGGGTCGGAAAAAGTGTTATTGGGTTTTTTCATTAGGAAATTTTCAGTAGGTAGCAGCCCGGAGTCTGGATTAGTGCCCGGTTAATGGCAATAGGCTCGCCCCCTATTCAATCAACTCAGCCTATCGCAGTCCACTGCTGGACATAGGCCTCTCCCAAATTGCGCCACAACACTCGGTGACTCGGTCCTCTGCCTTCCGCATCCAGTATCCCTATAGTATAGTATCCCTATTACATGGGACTATAACATAACTGGCGAAATGTGGGTGTGAAATACAGGCGTGATGTTATATTATGTTATGTTGTTAAGACAGAAATTAGTACTAAATTAGTATTAGTAGTAGATATTGCACTTTAACATTTCTATTCTGTGATCTGTCCATGATCTGTCCCACGGGTCCCACCCTACTGTGCCACTGCTGATCATAGGCATGACATTTTTTTTCATCTACTTGATAGGTACGTCTAAGTCTTTTGTGGTCTGCTGCTATCCCGTCTCACTTTTCAACTAAAACCGAAGTAACCTGTGCCAAAATCAATATTGATTCCCTTGCCAGAGTTGCTAAAGCTACCAACGAACTTCGCAACATGTTCAACCAAAATCCATTCACAACTAATTATCTGTTTACTCCGAGCCCTATCAATCAGAGCCATATTCCAGTAATAGAACGAATCGGTAATAAAACCCGTTGTAATTCGCCACATTGTCATCGAGCCCTGCGATCAATGCAATTAGAGCAACACGTGTATAATGACGTCATAATCACAGTAAACAGGTGTCAGTCAATATGGCGTATCTCTATCTACGATAGGGGTGCTTATGAGAACACACGTTATATGTATTTATTTATCGTTTATTGCGTGAAATATGGTACAGAGGATATTATAAATTAAATGTATGTTCCACATATTTGGCCGTTTTACAGCATGCAATATTTAAACATAAAAATTCAATTTGACAATATTATTAGTTATATTATTAATTTAAACTACTACAATATACATTTACCTATAATTGCATATTAATACACCTATGGCTATTACCTATAATTGCACATTATTATTTGCATTCTATGACCTGCAGTATATTAATAATTTTCATGTAATGTCAGCATTTGTAAAGAAAGGATATAATATTAATGTTAAGCACAAGAACTGAGAAAATAATGTAAATAAACCTACAATGCATTTCCATAATTATTCAATTAACGATACACTTCAAGCAGTAACACTACTTTGGTTAATATTATGAATACATAATTATTTGAATTAGGTAGAACACCCGCACCGCCACTGCATCCGCTAACTAAAATGCGGCTAAGTGACAAAATCATTTTTTTTCAGAATCGCTATACGATACGCTAATTCGAAGAAATAATTAAATTGGTGCCACTCTGTACTTCTGTACTATAAAAAAACTCTCGTTCGTCCCTCGAGGTTTTCGTAAAAACAAACCTCCAAAAAAATTGTTTTATCGCCTAAACTAACTATCGGCTAATTAAAATTCTACAGTCTGCAGAAAATGTAAAAAATAATTATTTTATTATTTTAACGCATTTTACGCATGCGAAGCGCAAATTATATCATCACAATATATCTATATATCAATATATCATTATATCTTTCCACAATTTATATCTTTATGTAAAAAATAAGTAAGAAAATTTGAATAAATGGAATAAAAATAATAAATATTTTTTGGACATTTTTACACAGCACCATCTAGTCCCAAACTAAGCAGAGCTTGTGCTATGGGTACTAGATAATGGATATAATACTTATAAGTATACTTTTTTTTTTGTTAATACATACTTATAATACATAAGAAACACCCAGAACAACACAAACATTTATGTTCATCACACAAATATTTGTGTCCTGTGGGAATCGAACCCACGACCTCGTAATCAGCAGTCCGACCCTCGAACCACTAGACCACAGACGTCGTCTTGAAACAATCTGAATCAAATGTTTGCGAAGCAGAACAATAAAAGCACTGCATCAACCTGTCGTCAGCCAAGCCCACAAAGATGGTTTGACTGGCTTACGAAGCGGTCAGAGTCAGACAGCCAGACGGATTAAGCTGGGCTTTCGAAGAACTATGTTCGAATTAAAAACGTAAATAGCTGCCTGGTTACTATTTACTAAACACCGAAACAAATAAAGTTTGTTATATTATAACGAAACACGAAACTACCTAACAGTCTATTAAGTTATTTGTAGTTAAGAAGAACATGGCTTCACTTTGAGTTACGTTGCTAAGAACTAACTTTATTGAAATTGAAAATTATTTTTAGGTAGACCTTTTATACAAACGTGAGTTCTTAATGAAGTACCAATCACATAACAAGATTAATAAATTACAAATTGATTTAGTAAAGGTACACAATGTTGTTGTTTATTCTCTGAGTATGGCAGCAGCAGCGTTCTCTGAGTATTTAACCAACCAACTGCGATAGCCAACCCGCTTGCCAAGCGTGGCGATTATGGCATATCCCCCCAATATATGCTTGGGAGAGGCCTGTGTTACGTTAGTACTATTAGATATTCTGTGCCTGTGTCCTGCAGTGGCAGTGCGTCTTACGGCTGAAATGATGATGATGACACAATGTTGGTAATTACATGGAAGCAAACAAGTTTGGACATGTTTTCTCGAGGAGGAGACTGAAGTTAATCTTAACATGACTTTATTTCAAGATTTGTATTAAAAACCCCTCAGAATCTTATCGTGGTCTATGAGAAGACTCAAGTTCAGTTCAAAATCTATTGAATAATTTAATGTAATTAATACGTCATCATTTCAGCCGAAAGATATCCACTGCTGGATATAGGCCTCCCCCAAGCATATGTATGTTGGGGGGATATGTAATTAATACGTACCTCGTGGGTATTATCTAATATAGGTATGACTAATTTCGCTGGTATGGCATAGTAATTAGTTCATGCAATTTGATCTACCTATGTATAATCAATGACATTAGTACCTACCTAGGTAAGCAAAACTGATTCTATGGAGTCTTACATTTTATTAAACAGGTAGGTCTTTAAGTAGATGATAAAAGTTGAACATTTCATAACTTTTAGATTAGGTTTCTATCAAAAGAATCTGAAAATCTCAAAAATAATCTCAAGAAAATATCGAATTCAGGCTCGGTGAAGCAATGATATCGGCAAGGTGGCTGGTAACAACTGGATACGAGTGGCCAAGGATCAACGTCAGAGGCATGCCATTGGTGAGGCCTATCTCCTAGTGGCGTGCATTGGCCTACTTCACTTGAATTTAATTGTGGTGTAAGTTATTGATTTTTTTATGTAGGAAGATTAATTTAGCATTAATAGGTCTATCAAAAGATAAATAATCATCGTACTCTGAAAAACAGATAATAACTTAGACCACTATTGAATTTGAATGAGGAAGGCAGTAGGTATTGCCTAATTGCCTATATGCAATGCACGCCACTGCATGTCCAGCATAGGACTAATATAGGCTGATAATGATGATGATGTATGAAATATTCATATGTCCGTGATATTCGGTTTCTTGAACTTCAAATGATTTGTAGCTCCTATCCTGAAATCGGAGCAAAGTAAAGTAATATTGGAAAACGTGACCTTTTCAGATAACTCGTTATCGGATAATAGCCGTCATTCATCAAACCATATCATTATTAATAGTCAGTACATAGATGATAAGTTTGTTGGTATGTTAGAGCTCCACCGAACAGTTGTATACACTTTAGTTTTAGCTCAGGGGGAGATGCTCGCGTCATATATATCATCGTAATATCGTGTATCGTTTCTATGTTAATTAATGTAATTGGTTTTTGTACCGTGTTAATTAACTATAAATAAATAAATATACATTATCTCGAACTCGACATAATGTCGAAACAAGATGCCGAATGTCAATTGAGAAAAAAATCATATTCTCAGAATGTCACATTAGTAATATTACCTATGTCTACGCCTAGTACTCTAAATACAAAGAGTGGTTCAAAGCAGTTGACATTACCGGCGAAATTCGTAGAGATTTAAAATTAGAAATTATCTCGAATTTGACATTTATCTCTATAACGCGAGAATTGGGGCCCTGGGGGAGATTCTCGCGTCGAAGATATTATCTCGAACTTGACTTAATGTAGATTCAAAATGGCGAATGTCAATTGAAATCTAACTGTCATGTTCTCGGAACATCACGTTAGTGATATTATTTCTACGCCCAGCGCTGTCGAGCGCTATGTATGAATTATGAACCACTCTGTCGTACGTCGATACAAAGAGTGGTTCATAGCAATCGACATTACCAGCGACATTTTTTGTAGAGATTTAAAATTAGAGATTATCTCGATTCAGACATTAATTCTAACGCGAGAATTGGGGCCCTGTGTATAGTGATTCGTGATTAGCCAGAACTTTTTTACGAAATGATGTTATCGATGTAGACATTGTAGACGAACGACGTAGTCATCAACTCAGCCTATCGCAGTCCACTGCTGGACGTAGGCCTCTCCCAAGTTGCACCTCAACACTCGGTCCTCTGCCTTCCGCATCCAATCCCCCCCAGCCACGTTCTTCAGGTCATCGGTTCATCTGGAGGGGGGGCGCCCTACGCTGCGTTTGCCGATTCGCGGTCTTCACTCAAGGACTCGTATGCTCCAGCGGTCATCGGTCCTTCGACAGACATGGCCCAAAGAGAATATAACCACTACGTTATAACATGGCCAGCCTACTGCCACTTCAGCTTACTGATCCTACGACGACATGATTTGTCCGGATAAATACCCATCAGGGTATTTATCCGGACAAATACTCAAAATGGATATTTATGAGTATTAACTCTTACATTTTTCCATTTTTACTCGAGTATTTATCCATTTTAAGTATTTATCTGGATAAATCACTAGAACGACGTACGGAGCGAAGTTAATTTATAAAATAAATAAAATACTTAAATGTATTTATATCCCCCCCTTAATTGGGGGAGGCCTTTGTCCAGTAGTGGACGTCTTTCGGCTGTAATGATGATGATGAATAAAATATTTTATTAGTAGCCTCCTAACAACAAAATTCATACAATAACATTTTACATAAAATTATAACCGATTTTTATATTGTTTATTTGTAAACAGTTATTAAAAAAAAGTAAGCTGTTAAAGTGAAATTTCATCGCCAAGCCTCTTTTGAGTCCAATCTAATCTAATCACGCACGGATCAGTGACTAAAACGCCTGACTTTTGTCAACAGTGATTTAATATGCTGCTTTTGCTTTTGGGGTGCATTAAAAGAGCCTCCATGAGTGACGATATTCAATTGATCGTCCGGCGCACCCTGGGCAGTCAGCCCCGCTACCAACCTGCTGACTGGCTAATCTTTTCCCCACGGCATGAGCTATTATCATTATGTAAAAATACAAAATTACAATCACATGAGACTTTCCATCTTCATGTCTCAGTTTGGCGAACCGACTTGCGGTACCATTTAGGCAACAGCCTAGGTGGTATTGAAGTTGTCATGGGCCAATGGGCTAGGTAACCAACCGCTTAACAGCAGGTGGGCCTTTAGCTCGTTGCGCCATCCTATAGGTACTATAAAAATAAATAAAATAAAATAAATGTAGCTCATGTCGACACGATAGAAGAAGAATATGCTGCTAAACAAAAGCAGTATTTAAACACTTTTTTGTGTAATACAGCCCTTTTCATGAATAGTTTGACTGTTGTCTTTCTAAAAATGCTCTAAGCCAAAAATAGACCGATGAAGTCATCCCGATGGAATAATAATATGGTTTGAATAAACTAGCGCACGTGTTTCGATTATTATGATAAGGCAAAACTAATGCAGAATACGCTGACATGTGTCTACATCTAGAATAGACGATATGGTTACAGATTACAATATTATTTCAGATCTATTGTAGACTTGTTATGTATCATGTACTTGCAGTAAAACTTAGCATTACTGGATTATGGTCCGGTCCATAGATACTGCCCTGTGAAACACCTAATTTAATGTTAAATTGATTGGTTGAGTACCTAGCTACCAAATTCTAAATATATTCCTTCGATTCAAGCATTTATTTTTAAGCAATATTACATTTCCTTCCCGATGTCTAATAATTGTTACTTTTTCAGGAGCAGCTTAGGCGAAAGAGTGTCGAACGCTCTAGCCAGGTCTAGGAACACTCCGAGGCAAGTGCCTCAATTTTATAACTATTTGTTTAGCTAATTGTTTCATCGTCTTCGGCTAAAATATCTTGTTATATTTGTTTGGTTCGTGTTTATTAGGCTATTTATGAGAAAAGTCTATGTGGTCTATAGTTTTTTGTCTAAAGTTGGCTCCCGGTTGCATCTTTCTAAATTCATATCATCCCTGTTTCTTAAGCGTGTGAGCGGTCGAATAATTTTATAAAAAATATTGGTTCAATTAGAGAAAACTGCTTTCTTTAGAAAGTCGTTGAGTAAGGAGTGGTGAAAAACAGGATCACTAATGCAATGTTGTGTTCTTGTTTTTGGAGCGAATCTACAAAACAAAGTTTGTTATTTCCTCTTTTTGTCTGCAACGAGACATTATAATTAGTTGTTATTAGTTTATTAGTTGTCTAGTCTAGTTCTAAATATACTTTAACTACTTTGTACGAAGTACACAAACTCAGTTATCGAAGACTATTATTAGTAAAATACTTATGACATGATAAGAAGAATAAAATGATTCACTTGTCCACTCTACGTTAACAATGAAAATTAAGTATTTGAAGGAGAAACTTCAAATCTAAGTTAATTACTAAGATGAGAAACCATGACCTTTAACCTATTACTGCACCGAGTAAGTGCAATGAGAAACGTGAGCGCACGGATATAAAAAAAAATCTTGCACATGAATTATTAACTATTCCAGAAAGTAATGTCATCTAGATTTTTTTTCTATCCGTGGTCTGTTATGAACTTCCTTTGAGAACTCCCGCCTCGATAGAGAACAGATATGTTAAGGTATTCTTATCATTGCCACCTGGAGAGTTAAGGTCGATTTTACAAAGTATTTGTAGTGATATAAAGGTGAATTTCCTATATGCACGTGGTTCGGTTATCGACTGCGTGTTACGTCACGGAGGCGAGGCGGTTAGACTGTTGTGTAGTTTGCGCAACGCTCCTCGTGGGCTGCAACGTGACCGAGTCGCACACGTGACCGAGTCGCACACCTACTGATTATTAATAACCACCCCATTCCATATTTAAATATATTTAGAACTTTGTTCTACATTTTCTTTTTTAACTTCACTCTCTTGAATAAGGAAAACTTTTTTGTTTGGCTTTATAAACAGTAAAATTCCGCATCGTTTATATGATGAATTTAATTAATGCTTTGTAACTCAAACTTGTTTTTATGAAATGTTTTTGAACGTAGATGACCTTACGGACATTAGTACCAGCAATTACTAATGTGGATGGATAATTATCACTATCATTCTTGTGCATGGCTAAGCAGTTGGATACCTACGCCAATTGCCTATTTTTTGTCGTGAGAAAATCTACATGTACGCACTCCGCCCGGGGACGGCGGAACCAGTGTCGGACTCTTACCGACTAAAACCACCACAATGTTCCTCCAACTACGATTAGCCGGGGGCGTGGGAAACCTCTGTAATCATGCAACCACCCCCGACAGGTCCCGGCTCGCCACAAGCAGGCGAGCCCCTTCTCCCCGCGCGGCATAACGTCGGCCAAACCCTCCCCGATGGCGCTCATGGAACACGCAGGCCCTATGCTCCTGTAATTTATGTAGAGGTTTTCTTCCTCATCCTCCCGTAATTTTTTATGAAGGTTTTCTGTCTCGTACCTGCTCCTCCACTGTGCCCTCTGCTAAGCAGAGCAACGACCCATAGGTCCAGATTGGGCGCGTCTTGTACCAAATGCAGAATATTCCCCACGGGCAATAAGGTTCCCCCGTTCCATAGAAGAGTTATTGCCCGTGCCCAGGGTGCACCGGTCCAACAACTGTGGCTCCCTCCAGACATATGGAGAAGGACCAGCAGCCGTCAGGCACACGAGGAGGTTTTCTAGCCGAGAACCCCGTGTCGCGAGGCCCCACGAGGCGCATTTTATCTACTTCGTTATCAAGTAAATTACTGTTACTAAATACTTTAAAAAAACAGTGATGAGAAATTGATTTTAGTTGATTGTTCGTTTCTTGTCAAAAAAGTTACATAAGTACCTAACTCATTTAGTATTTAGCCTTATGTAAATATGATGTTCGGCTGGCGATTACGATTGTCTTCGTCAGATATCCCCTGTATAACGATCGTATGTAGACGAGAACGAGGTAAGAACGTAGGTAGACCTGCGTTCAATTCGCTCATTCCATAATAATATGTCACGTTTGCACTTTGTACCCGTTGTCACAGATGTCGATGCCTTTATAAATATGTAGTCCAATGACATATTTTAGGACAATGTTTGCAGCACAGGTTTGCAGTTTAGATGGTATTTTAAAAGTACCTTGTTGTTTGAATAGCAACAAAACTAGACCGAGTATTTGAGACTTATGCTTCGTCCACGTGCACTCATGTCATTGTCAAGGATGTTTCCTTAAATTTTGAATTGTTATGCAAACTAATTCAACTGAGTGATAAAAAGTAAGATTGCATTCAGCTTGCAAGGTGTTTTGCTATTCTCGTACATTGAATAGTCACGTGCCTTTTAGCGAGATGTTTCGCTACGAAACTGAGTAGAAACTTGTAATACTTGAACAGGAGGAACCATGAGACGAACCTCAGTCTTTCTGAAATATAATATTCTTATAAACGAGACTTGAGAATATTTTTTATAAAAAGAAAACGATCAGCTAGTACAACGTTTAATTATTTAAACTTAATCTCTAACAAATTATTATTAAAACTACGATGCCCTAATACGTCCAGCACGCCCGAATGTCAATAGCGAAGTAAAGTGCGCCTTTCGACTCTCGCCGCAGGCGCTCGGCGTTCCGCTCGACTGCACATTCCACCGTCTAGCCATGCTACGTCACGCAGACGCGCCGCTTGGCCCCGCCCCCTGGCTGGGTATCTCCAACACGGCCTCTCCTGACGGCGAGGCGTCCTCGACCGCTTGATACTGGATGGGCAGATCATCGCAATCTGGAAGGCTGCCAGAATCATCATTACCT
Source organism: Asteroscopus sphinx (assembly GCA_949699075.1). Lineage (NCBI taxonomy): Eukaryota > Metazoa > Arthropoda > Insecta > Lepidoptera > Noctuidae > Asteroscopus > Asteroscopus sphinx. The sequence goes on from OX453006.1 coordinate 5,242,883, forward strand.
GAAACACAACATTTGTTATAGCATTCGCCAAGCAAACAAAAAGAAAACTGGAGCTAGTGTCCTAAATAATTAACAGTCAAGCATCACAACTGAAAGCGTGCACTCAAACAGTTGTGACCAAGACTGAAAATTTATCATTAGAACAAAGTGCAAACAAGAAGAAAGAAAACGAATGAAGTCACAAAATTTACAATTAGAAAAATAAAACCACAAATGACAGAGCTCCGGATCTCTATCAGTCATGTTGCATTGCAAAAGTATTTGGTTATTTAAGTGCAATTGCTCGCGTATCACACGCCATAGGTAGCGGCACGATGCACGCGCACGTGTTTGATGAGGCTAAATTTCCTTAGAAAAATAATACGCACGCCATAGGTAGCGGCCTAAGGCCCGCGCACGTGGTTTCTCAAGAAAACTGCTGCACACGCCATAGGTAGCGGCCCAAGGCCAGCGCACGTGGCAGAAGAGGAAAACCATCCCTCAAAGAATAATGCACACGCCATAGGTAGCGGCCCAAGGCCAGCGCACGTGGCTAATGAGGAAAACCTTCCCTCAAGGAATAATGCACACGCCATAGGTAGCTGCCTAAAAGGCACGCGCACGTGGCTCCTTGAGAAAACTACTGCACACGCCATAGGTAGCGGCCCAAGGCCAGCGCACGTGGCAAACGAGGAAAACCCTCCCTCAAGGAATAATGCACACGCCATAGGTAGCTGCCTAAATGGCACGCGCACGTGGCTCCTTGAGAAAACTACTGCACACGCCATAGGTAGCGGCCCAAGGCCAGCGCACGTGGCAAACGAGGAAAACCCTCCCTCAAGGAATAATGCACACGCCATAGGTAGCTGCCTAAATGGCACGCGCTCGTGGCTCCTTGAGAAAATACTGCACACGCCATAGGTAGCGGCCCAAGGCCAGCGCACGTGGCAAACGAGGAAAACCCTCCCTCAAGGAATAATGCACACGCCATAGGTAGCTGCCTAAATGGCACGCGCTCATGGCTCCTTGAGAAAATACTGCACACGCCATAGGTAGCGGCCCAAGGCCAGCGCACGTGGCAGAAGACAACTCACCACCCGCTGCGAAGAACGCTGCGCACGTGTCTGGCGTCCATTCACCGCGCCAGAGAACCATATGCTCCGTAGCCGCCTGGGTTTTTTTGCCATAGGACCCCGCCAGAAGCTCCAACTCGTAGCGGCGATGAGAAAGTTGCCGGATGAGCTTGAGGGAATCATGCCGGAGTCTAGATGCTTGCCGGAACTCTGCGAATTATATCCAATGAACACAAAGTTGCCAAGTGCATACACACGTGGCTGCTTGCACGTCTCATTAATAAGTTGATCCTGCCATTGTTGGCTTGCTTTGAGTAATTCTGAGAAATTTTTACCCAATTGTTGGGTCGACGAATTTATCACACATTCACCGGATTTCGACTTAAAAAGTCGGCATGCTACATAAGAGCGCCCTTTCGGTACTCGATGGTAAAACGGAAATCTTGTAAGTAGACCCACCAACGGGCCACTCGAGGGACAAGATCTTTCTTGTGCTCAGTAAATTTCAACGAATTGCAATCCGTCACTATCTTAAAGTCTATGCCAATAAGATAGTGGCGAAAATGCTGCAGTACTTTTACTATGGCCAGAGTCTCGAGCTCGTAGCTACAATATCGAGACTCAGCCCCATGAGTCGCTCTGCTGAAATAGCCGACCACCCGCTTCAACCTACCGTCGTGCTCTTGCAGCAGAACAGGGCCATAACCTATCGCACTGGCGTCAATATGTTGCTCGGTGAGCAATTTTGGGTCAAATATTGCGAGCACTGGTTCCTCAGTTAAACAGCTAATTATGTATTCACGAGCTTCGTCTTTGCTCATCACCACCAACCCAGTAAATGGTTCTCCCTTTTCTGTAAGTTACGCGATGTAGGTTGTTTTCGCCGCGTAGTTTGAAATGTACCGCCTAAAATACCCGGCTAGACCCAAAAACTTCCGAACTTGCTTGACGTTCGTGGATTTGGAAGACTTTACTAAAGCGCCCACCTTTCTAGGACTCGGCCGCACCTGACCTTGGCTAATAAGTCTGCCTAAATATTTTACTTCGGTCGCTAGGAAAGTGCACTTGTTCAGATTTATGGAAAACTCGGCTGTAGTAAAAACTACAAAAGTCAGACGTAACAAATCCAGTCCTTCCTCAATCGAATCTGATAAGACCAATTCTTCATCGATATAATTAATGACCTTTCTAGTATCTATCAGGGGTTTTAAGGTATTAGATACAACTCTCCGATATACCACAGGAGCATTCGTAAACTGAAAGTTAATAAGGACGATAGCGCACAGGAACATCAGTATTTAATTTTATTTCCATACTGCCAGTGTTGACGGTTGATATCGCGGTACCAGTAACAAAAAAAAATCGGTAAACTCATTTACGAGCGAAAGAAAGCGATTCCTTTCCTCGCCTTTTAACGGTGTATTTATGACGTTAGTATCTAAGGCACGTAAGTGATGTACCTGGGACATGCTATCTTCCCTAATGAGCCGTTGTACGTCATCAGTTCGTATGTAAATTACACATTTTCGGTTCAAAACGTCTGTACCTAATAGTATAGGCGCACTGATACTTTCAGAGGGAATAACGAATAGATCCACCTCTATGGATATCTCGGGGAGCTCAATAACTGTCGTCACAAAACAGATGAATTCTATTATTTGACTTCCTATTCCGCGCATTAGACGATACGTAGGAACTTTATTACAATTAAAATGCTTATGAACCGAATTGGAAATCAAAGAAATATCAGAACCGCTATCGATTAAAACATCTACCGACAATTTCCCGATTACAGCTGTCACAACGTTGGTGTGGTTGGCAACATGTGACAAAAATTTACGTTAGTTGTGCCTTTACCGTTTGTCTCAACACTTTTAGCAAAACATCAGTCAACCGAGTGACTACATTGCTATAGTATGTACAGGACAAAGAATCGCATAATACTTGAAGCTGCCAGGTGCCATGTCTGCTTTATGAGATTCATTTTTCTGTAATTTTTTTTGACACTGAAGTGTTGTATGACCAGCACCCTCCGCCACAATAAAAACACCTTGTATCAACTCTACAGTCACACACTTCATCATCATTACAGCCGAAAGACGTCCACTACTGGACAAAGGCCTCCCCCAATTAAGGGGGGGGATATGCCATAATCGCCACGCTTGGCAGGCGGGTTGGCGATCGCAGTTGGTTGGTTAAATACTCAGAGAATGCTGCTGCCCATCCTCTGGTGAATCCCTTAGTCGCCTTTTACGACACCCATGAGAAGAGATAAGGGTGATGCTATTCTTTAAGTCCGGCACCACACGGACTAGTCACACACTTGCGAGATGTAAATCGACCATCATTTGACGGACGAACAAAATTGCGGGTAGTTTGAGAATCTGTTTTAGGTTTCGTATAAACCGATAAAAATTCGACTAACTCGTTGAGTTGCAACTTGGCATTGAATGCGGTAGGTTTTACTTGTAGATCCGTGATGCCTTGGATGACAATGGCTTTTTTTTCCACTTCCGATAGGCCCTTTACAATATTTGAGCGCAATAAAGATTTTCGTGCATATTCGGCATACGTAATAAAACTTTTATGAGTCCTTACTCATTAGGTACTTCAAACAGAACATTAGCAATGTCAACATTCCATGGGCAGAGAAATCGGAATTTCAATTTAAAATTGGTCCATGAACGGTCGCTGGAGACCCGATCATTCAGCCATGTACGCGCATCACCTTTAAGGCAACCACCAACGCGCGACGGACATTCGGGATCGCCCCAACGATTTAATACGCGACCTCGATCGACCTCTGCGCACCAAACATCGAAGTCATGAAACATTCAGGTCAAAATTAGAGATGAAGTAATGGTTTGGCGTTGCTTGCAACAAACATAATAAATAACACGCTAGCAATTTTGTCCGTCGTATCCTTATTCGAATCGCAAAGAGAGTCACGGGACACGCTGGCTTTACCCGTAGCCACAGGAAGCGGTGGAGTACCTATGACATTCGCGTGCTGGACGTGGCGGTTCCGAAACCGAAGTAGTGGACAACCTATCCTCGATTACATGTAGTCTACCTAGGATCATATCAAGTACGTCGGTGGGAGGGCTATCGCGGCAACCACCAGAGCAGTCGCAACGCCGCCGCGTCGCTTGCGAGACTCGACTCGTTGAGACCGTCTACCGGCACGACTATTATTACTTGATCTACTAGAATATCTACCTGAACTGTCACCTCTTTTATTTGATCTAGATCTAGAGGGACGTCCAGACATTTTTAAATCAAATGTAGGTACTTACAATTTAATTTTATACACACACAAAAACATATTACCAGAACTAAAACTTACGGCACTGTTAACTATTTGAAATTTAACCGTCAGGACACTATTTTATGAAAACCGATAGAAATTAGGCGCCGTGGTGATCACACTTCTGATCTTATAAACGAGACTTGAGAATATTTTTTATAAAAAGAAAACGATCAGCTAGTACAACGTTTAATTATTTAAACTTAATCTCTAACAAATTATTATTAAAACTACGATGCCCTAATACGTCCAGCACGCCCGAATGTCAATAGCGAAGTAAAGTGCGCCTTTCGACTCTCGCCGCAGGCGCTCGGCGTTCCGCTCGACTGCACATTCCACCGTCTAGCCATGCTACGTCACGCAGACGCGCCGCTTGGCCCCGCCCCCTGGCTGGGTATCTCCAACAATATATAATATATTTTTTCTTTTATTAATGGGTAGGTTGCATACTCATGCGGCTGTTGAAGTTTTCTCTGATGCCTATTTATAAACAGTTATAAATATGACAATCTCAGTTTTCGCAACGTGTTTTAATTGGGATTGCCAATGCTTAAAAATAAACTTTTTGCTCTCGTATCATTTATTATTTATAATATATTTTATTGTAAAGGCCATAAATCTTGATTCTTTCTGTCCAACTGTATCTGTAATCGGGATCTTTTCGGAGACTTACTTACCAATTTGGCCAATAATTTGGAGGCTACATGCTTTTACAAGGCTTGGCAATGGCCTACACCAATACAATCAATGACCACTAGCATTTCATGCCTACTCCATAAATTATTGGCATACTGAATACTCATACATATTTAATCATGGGACACACCACAGAAATAGAGAGTAGTATTTCTTTGGGACACCTCTACAAATTGATACGCAGATTATGTTACAGCTTCTGATCTAGGCTCAGTAACGGCCAAAATTAATATCCAATCTATCCACGATTTGCCCTATTAGAGATAGAAATTTGACATAAGCTCCATACAAAAAATGACAAATTTCTATCTCCAGTAGGGTAAATCGTGGATAGATTGGATATTAATTTTGGCCGTTAGTAGAAGTAGCTATGGTTAGATAGGTACAACCTTGCACATGGCGACGTTCTGGAGGTGCTTTGTCACTTACTGATTTAGGTATTCTATATTAGAGCCTTAGCATAGGAAGTCCCATAGTTTTTTCTTTTACTCATGTATAAAAAAATGGTGTAAAATTTAAGTATTGTAGAAATCATTTAATGTCCAAGAGTATCGTTTGTTAGCTACAAAACTAGGAAAAAACCTTAGGGGAAAAAACTAATAAATGAAAAACCAAAAATCCCTTGTTTTATCATCAGCATAGGTAGGACGCTGTGTAATAAATTAAAATGTTGATGATTTGCAATTTATCAACTGCACAAACCGACCTTGTCACTTGTCACGTGCAGGCTGGCGAGGGAGTTGGGCTTGGGTAGGTATGTCGGATGCCTTAACCTAGTTCTCCCTGAAGCAACATTACATCTTGAGACCAGCCTAGATGTTGTCAAGGATATAAATAAATAAATAAAATAAATAAATATTTTTGGGATATTTTACACGTCACCATCTAGTCCCAAACTAAGCAGAGCTTGTACTATGTGTCTAGTTTGTTACTTGAGTTTACTCATAGCTCGATAGATGGCGTTATTACGTTGAACAAATTGTGAATCGCGGTGTTAAGATTCTCCGCCGGTCAACGACCCCGCCGTGAATATGTAAATAAAATTTGCTTCGTCTTGAACTTGGTGTTTTCTTTGACTACGTCATAAATGCCAAGTAGATCATAGAGACGTTTTTGATAAATTATACATGGTCCTTCGAGCCGGATGACGTGTTGTGGCGGCAAAATCGTGGAGAATAGTGGAGATCAATTGGCTGATGCTTGCTGAAGACCACGGAGCGGTAAGCGGAACGAGTGTGTTGGACCTTATAGTGAAGTGACAAACTGTGAGTACTCTTTATATTGACTTAGTAATATTTCAAGAAGAATCTGTAGAAAATTTTACAAGTGTCTAGGACTTAGAATAATTCTTCAAAAAGTGCTAAGACGGGGAATCCACGCCGGTTTTCCTAGCGAATGTCAAACACTTAGAAAAATTTGAATGAAAAGTCCATCGACTTAGAAAAAAATCAAGAATTTTCACACTTGTAATTTTATTGGGATATTGGGCATAATTGTTACTACTGAGGAGAATTAGCAAATATGGATACTTACATTAAATTTCAAGATGACACAAAACTTAAAATTCAAAAAGCCAGAATTAATTTCAAAAAGTCTCCAAAGGATAGGATAACTCAGGCCTATGTGGAAACTCGACTGGAGACATTAGAAAATTATTGGACTTCATACATAGATACGCATAGATCTATTATCTCAGAATTTGATAGCAAGGAATTGATGAAGTCTAGTTATTATACAGCTGATGCGTACGATGCAACTGAAGAGCTATACACGGATTACAAAACAGAATTAAAAGGTGTTTTGCTTAAGTGTAAGTTCGAAATCAAGGCGGAATTGTCAGATTCTGTTGCAAATGTTTCGAAGATCGACCAATCCTTTACGGTTAAGTTACCTAAAATTACAATTCCGAATTTTAGTGGCAAATATACCGAATGGACAAGTTTTCGGGACTTATTTATATCATTGATACATAGCAATAAAGGACTGGACGATGTTCAAAGGCTTCATTACCTAAAAGGCTATTTGACAGGTGAAGCCGAACAGCTTCTTCGGCATATTCCCATCACAGCTTCAAATTATAACGTGTGTTGGGAACAGTTAGAGCATCGTTATAATAATAAAAAACATCTGGCTAGTTGTATTTTAAAACGTTTTATGAATCAAAAAAATGTGTTGTCTGAATCTTCCAGTGCCATAAAAGAGTTGTTAGATACAACCAATGAATGTTTAAATGCCCTTAAAAATCTTAATATTGATATTTCTTCTTGGGATATAATTATAATATATATTGTAAGTTTGAAGCTTGATACAGGGGCCTTACCACAACCTTTTACAAAACAATCTTACTTTAAGAGAGTTTTGTTTCAAGCTTATAATAATCTTACTCATATTCGTACCACAACGTAAATAGTTTAGCTTTGTTTCATTCCTGCTTAGTGCTGTGAAAGAACGAATGATTTGCAGGAATTGTCTATAGCCTGCTAAAAAACGAAAAGAAACAACGCTATACAAACAGTATAGCGCTATCTCTTTTACGCGTTGTTCAGAATCGTACCCAATAAGTCATTCCGAAGCATAAAATTGTAACAATATAAGTGATTATTTAACTTTAAAAATATTGGTTTGTAAAAATAATAATTCCAATCGAAATGTCTATTAAATTAATACAAATATTTAAAGATTTTGCTCTGGAAAGTAATCAGAAAAATTTAAAAAAGTTAAGGTTAGATTGTAAGATTGTGACATGGTATATTCGGAACGAAATGTTTACTTATCAAGTTTGTAGAGTGCGAGCGAAATTCGAAACTCAATGGGGTTAATTTTTTTGTTATTTATTATGTGTGATTGAAAGAAGTGATTATTTTCTCTGTGAATAAGTGGGCTTTCAAAGATTGGGCTTTCAAGTGGTTAACAAAGTGGTTTAACTTATTTTATCTTACTTATTTATTATTCCTTGCGCAGTCAACATGGAAACAAGGTATGTGAGTTGAACATTTTTATTTGGTCACTGAAATTGTAAAACAAAGAAATATTGTGCTGTTATTGTTTAAGTTGATGCGGTTACATTATATATAATGTGATCAATGTTTTGGTTTCAGTCGACGCGGTTATAAATAATTGTATGTGGATATGTGGATTAAGTGCTTTGTTTTTCATTTTGCAGACTGACCCGGGTTTCAGGGCGGCAGGTAGAGAGGCTATGGGAATTTTCGGACTCCAATAAGGACATGGCTACCTCCTTCAATCGCTCCCTACAAGCAAAGGAGTACTCAGAAAAAAAGTGGCGAGAGATTGCGGATATCCTTAACTCGCAAGGCGATGGAGCCTATAAAGATTGGAGAGGCCGGCTGGTCTAAAGTAAATACATATTGTTTTTTTTAAGGTAGGTAATTAAACACTCCCTATAACAATATTAAATAAGCCATTTTTTATTTTTAGTACTGGGTAGATTACAAGGCTAAAATAAAAGTCAGAGTAGCTGCTGTACAATCTTCTCATGCACGTACTGGTGGAGGACCTTCCACTGAGAAGCCCTTGACAGCATTGAAAGAAAATTTTCTCCATATACTAGGAAATGATTTTGGTCAGGGCTAACCAGGTGTCCGGGTGGAACCATTTGCAGAATAAATAAAAATTATTAGGTACCTACTTAAGCTTAATGAAAAAAAACTATTGTTATAAAGCAAATAGTTTATATTATGTTCTCTTTCTAGCCTCCAGAAATTGGCACTGCTACAACGGTTGTAGATGTGCAGGATTCCCCAGCTTCAGAATCTATTCTGAATCCCATGTTGTTCATTCCTATCCAAAATCTACCCATAGCACCCATCCAAGAGCCATTGCCTCAAAATCCTCCTCTGGAACCTATGGTCCAAGACCCACCGGCTCGTTCCCCCAGGACTCCTTCACGATCCCCACGTCCTGCTACTCCATCTGCAACCCGCTCCCCGAGACGTCGCCGTCAATGGCACGAACCGCTGATGACGCAGGAGGCTGCCAGACGTGCTCTCGTTCGTTCTTCACAAACAGACGCTGAGGCTGCTGTGAGAGCAAACGAAGTCCTGGAGGAGCTGGTGCAGAAAATAGGAGACTTCCACAATACTGCATTGAGCATTGAAAGGTACAAAATAATTAAATATCTTTACCTTTAAATCCCCGTCATTCATGCTTCTTAAATAGAATGAAAAACTCAAAGATTGTTCAGGGTAGAGGAAGTAAACTAAAAGAATAATACATTCTCAAATAATTAAAATAATAAAATCATTTTATTTCAAATAGTCCATATTACAGGTACCTACTTATCAAAAGTCGACTCTTATTGCATTAATCATTGCTTGGTACAATAAAAGCATTGAAGTGATTAAAATATAGATCAATGTCAGAAATTAACTTATTTTACTCCTTTACCAAGGGCGTCGGCAAGGGGGGCAGGGGGGCTGAAGCCCTTCCCCCTAGAGACTAGATAGAATCTATGAGATTTTAAAATTAAGTAGTCTAAAATTTCACCCATGAAGATTATGTTTAAACTATGTTTTTTTTTCTTGTAGTTTACCATTAAAACTGTACAAATTACATTTATTACAATTCATATCCTCTTTCTATCTTCGCTCTAGTCATTGGCTGGCGACGCCCTTGGCATCTACCTCGTTTTTATCTCTGCATCACCCTAAGGTTGTCTGGTAGAGAAAGTCTATGGCATTAAGCCACCTGTGTACCCAGTTGTGTATAAATTTAATAACAAGTAAACAAGAGTAACAATAAGATGTGCGCTATAAAAAGAAACAATAAATTCTACATCATTATACTCATATTATTATTATCATTTTTTTAATAGGTAATAATATAATAATTGATTAAATAGGTTCTTTGATTGTTTCAGGATCTTGAGAGCCGCCTTACCCACAAATGTTCAACAAGAGAATTCCGAGTAGCCACACCTTGCTGCAATACAAAGCGATGTTGGTACTGCGTGGCTGTTCACTCGTATTCATATTTTGTAGTGATTGGGCTTCTTGAATCACATCTTCATAGCTTAATTGTTCCACCGCAATGTTGGCGCTATTGCAAATGTTGTGTTCCCGGTATCCCAAATCTTGTGTAAAATCTGCAATAAATGAATGACAATTATTTTATGTAAATAATACAATTTATACAGAAATATTTTGAGATTTCTGTATTTTTTTTCAATTTTACTGCAAGTTTTTTACTATAAATTATTACAATTAATTGTTAGTTTTCTTTTAGTTTTATTTGTGTTTTTTATGGATAAACTGCACATTATTATTATTGTAACAACCCGTACCTATATATTTAATATTCTGTTTCTGATTCTAAAATATAGGGATTTAATTAGGCAATACTTAGTACATTGTATTATTTTAAATAAGTTTGTTACTATTATTTCTGGATTGTTGTCATTTTGCAAAGTAAATATTCAACAAATAAACATGTGGTAGATATATAGGTACTGTGTTTTAATTCTGTTGCGTTCTTGATCATTCACTGGAAATTTTATATATTTCTGTCTCATCTGCAATGCATTAAGATATGCAGTAACCTGTGCGATTACTGATGAAACCGTCTGCCGAGCCACAAAATGACCCTCAGTACTGCTTATGCAATCAATACCTAAAAAAATTGAGAAACTCTGTATGAATAAGAAAGTGGTTCAGGAGCACATATACACTGCTTTAACATGTAATTTGTGGTATAAACAAGGGTATTTACCTTTGTGTCTACAGACAAGTCTGTGGATCTTTTTGGATTCTTCATGAGAGGCCTCAACTCATCGCACAGGTTACGTGAGAGTTATTTTGTAAGTCTGTAACGTTTTATGAACTCCGCATCTACTAAATTGAAGGGGTTACATTCCTCACGTAGCTGCATACGACGTCGCTTCCTATTATTATGAATTTCTGCGTTATCAGCTTCTAAGAACTCGAATATTTCGTATTAATTCGCCATCTAGAAGCAAACAAGAAATCAATCACCCAGGTACTAAAATCACTAGATAAACAACTATTCTTCAATTTTAGGTAAATAAATATGATTTACTTACTTTATATGACACGAAAATCGATTTTATTTGTATAAATATGCAAAAAAATGTTAATAAAGTCGCGTCTGAGCAACTTTTTTAAGATTGCTAAATTTGACATAAAAACAACCATGCTAGCTGTCAAAAACGACGTTGTAGTACGATTTGAATGAATGATTTAGAGGTGACGTCACATAACTGCTAAGAAAACAACATTGTTTCAAGCTTATAATAAGCTTATTTTAAGGACGTTGTGGTACGAAAAGACAAAGTAAGATTAAAATAATACTGCTTTAAGAGATGGTGGTCGGCCCCCTGAGTCCAGAAAATTGTGGGAAGTTCAGGTTAGTAAAGTTAATGATGAGTTACCTAAGCTGAGTGATTTTAAAGATTTTTTGAATCAACGGTTCAGATCACTTGAATTTCTCGACAATAAAATCAGTAAGTCAAATAGTACTCGCGTTTCAAAGGTTATGCATGTTGCGTCACCTCCAACTTGCAATTTTTGTTCTGAAAGTCATAAATTAATCAATTGCAAGAAATTCGCTAAGGAAGAGGTTGATGTACGTCGTAATTTTGCCCGAACCAATAGGTTATGCTTCAATTGTCTCGGTTCAAATCACTCTATTTATTCATGTCGTCTTTCAACCAACTGTCGTATTTGCAAAAAGCGACATCACTCTTTATTGCACCAAAAATCAGTCTCTAAAAGTGATCACGTTTCTAGTGGTCAGGATGACGTTGGTGGAGATGATTCTTCAAGTCTACCACCATCAACTTCACAAGGCGAAGACACAAACATTGTAGCTTGTTTCTCCAATTTGAACAGCCAAGTACTATTGGCCACTGCCTTGATTAAGGTAGAATCGAGAACAGGTTCATACGTTCTAAGATCTCTCTTAGACCAAGGATCACAATCATCTTTTATAACCGAGTCAGCGGTTCAGATGCTTGGTCTAAAGAAGATTCCAAATGTGAGCTATATTGCAGGACTTGGTAGTGACCAGGCTGCAACATTGCAGTCCAAATGGTTTGTAATCATCAAGGTTCAGTCACGCCATGATCCCAACTTTGCAGTTGATGTGAAAGCTCACGTTCTTAATAAAATAACATCTTTTCTTCCTGAAAAGAAGATTATGATCAAGTTTATGCCGTCACACATTTCGGCTATAAACTTAGCAGATCCTTTGTTTGACACTCCAAACAAAATTGATCTTCTGTTAGGCGCGGAAGTATATTGCCAAATATTGTTGGACGGTATTATCAAGGGTTCACCAGGTTCTATAATAGCTCAAAATACCAAACTTGGTTGGATTCTCTCTGGCTGTGTACACTCCCCACCTAACCGCAAACATGTGCAACAAAATAAAATCATAAGCATGCACACTCAAGTATCAACTGATGACCTCTTAAAGAAGTTCTGGGAGCTAGAGGAACCTCCTTTAGTCAATAAAAAGCTTTTGACCAAAGAAGAACAAGCTTGTGAAGACATCTTCACCAAAACCGTCAAAAGAGATCCCACAGGTCGCTATATAGTTAAATTGCCTTTTAAATCTAATGATCCTGAGTGTCAATATGGTAATACATATCATGTTGCACACAAACGTTTTCTTTTGTTAGATAAAAGGTTGAAAAACAACCCTGAATTTCAGCGTCAATATTCTGACGTCATTGAAGAATATTTAACACTGGGACATATGGAAATAGTTCCAGAAGCAGAGATAAATAAATCCACTGCTGTCTGTCGCTCACATCATGCAGTCATAAAAAACGATAAGACTACAACTAAAACTAGGGTTGCTCCTGTAAAACAGGTGTGTATACCTCGCTTGGAGCTTTGTGGAGCTGTTTCACTATCAAAACTTCGTCAAGAAGTTGCCGAGGTATTAGACATCCCTAACGTAAACAGCCACGCATGGACTGACCCTAGCGCTGTCCTCGCTTGGTTGAGCAGTCATCCAAGTAAATGGAATACTTTTATAGCCAACAGAGTTTCTGAAATTCTGACTATCATGGACAACAGTCAATGGTCATATGTCAAATCGCAAGATAATCCAGCTGATTGTGCGTCGCGAGGCATTAATCCAGCCGACTTGACTGATAATGAATTGTGGAAAACTGGTCCTGTATGGCTACAGGAAACCACAGTTCATTACAGCAAGGGAAACTTTGAAAATATTTATTTAGACAAAAAGAAAGTTAAGTTCAAGTGTCATGTACCATGTGTAGTGTTTACCAAAGAGGTAGAAATTATTTGAAGGTTTCAAATTTAGAAAGATTAGTCAAAGTCATTTCCTATTGTAGGAGACTTCTTAATTTAAATAGTAAAACTAATTCTAATATTAAATCTACACGCTGGCTAACTACAAAAGAAATTAAAAACTCTTTACTCACCTGTATCCGGTTATGCCAAAAGGAATGTTTCGTGGGAGAGATTGATAGTTAAGAAAAACTAGGTAAGGTAAATAAAAGTAGTAAACTTACCTCGCTTAATCCATTCCTCGACCATGAAAGCGTACTCCGAGTTGGTGGGCGGTTGCAGAAAGCTAATGTCGTAGAAGATATGAAGCATCCAATACTGATTCCACATAAATCACATTTAACTGATTTGATTGTAGCAGATGCTCATGAGCGTACGCTTCATGGGGGTCCACAGTTAATGTTAAACTATTTACGTACTCAGTATTGGATTATTAGTGCGAAGAGTCTCGTTCGTCAATACGTCCGTAAGTGCGTTGTTTGTGTTCGTCATGCTGCTCAAACGAATCATCAGTTGATGGGTCAGTTACCATTAGCTCGTGTCACTGCCTGCCGTCCATTCCATCAAAGCGGTGTTGACTACGCCGGACCTATCGCTATCAGACCCACAAAGGGACGCGGTTATCACTCCACCAAGGGTTATATCTGTCTATTCATCTGCATGGCCACTCGTGCAATACATCTCGAAGCAGTGAGTGATCTGACTTCAGACGCCTTTTTAGCCGCTTTTAAGCGTTTTGTTGCACGCAGAGGGCATTGTGCAGACTTGTGGAGTGATAATGGTACAAACTTTGTGGGAGCGAATAAGGAATTAAAGAATTTGTTCCAACAAGAAAGGTCAGCAGTAGCAAGTGACATAGCTAGCTGGCTAGCCACTAACGGGACCAATTGGCACTTCATTCCACCACAATCCCCAAATTTTGGAGGGCTTTGGGAGGCTGGAGTGAAGTCCACAAAACATCATTTAAGAAGAGTGATCGGCAATAGCACTCTCACGTTTGAGGAAATGACCACTCTTTTGTGCCAAATAGAAGTGTGTCTTAATTCGCGTCCACTTTCTCAAGTTAGCAACAATCCAGAAGATCCATATCCACTCACGCCTGGACATTTCCTTGTGGGGGAACCATTGTTACTTGTACCAGATTCCAACTTTGAGAAATCCAATATGAGTACTCTCAAAAGATGGCATTTCACGCAGCGGCTTGTCCAAGATTTTGGCGAAGATGGTCGCATGAGTATCTCACACAACTGCAACACCGTTACAAATGGTCACAAACAACTCCTGAGCCTAAAGTGGGTGATGTAGTATTGGTCAAAGAAGATGATCTACCACCGGCAAGATGGTTGTTTGGTATTATCACAGACAAACATATCGGTTCGGACAATCTTACACGCGTTGTATCTTTGAAGTGTAAGGGATCTACATTTAAGAGACCTGTATCAAGACTCATTATACTGCCAGTGACCATTTAGATAATAAGTACCTATTGTTGTTTGTTATTGCTTTTGTATTTTTTATCTTGTGTTTATTTGGTGTTGCAACTGTTAAAATTTTGTTTGGTTTATTACACTACACTTTTTGTTAGTTTATCAATTGCAGCTTAGTGTTGTCATGAGGTATATATATAGGTACTGTATAATGTTTTATGGACCATCTGTCCATGGTGGGCGGAATGTCTAGTT
The DNA here is from genome assembly GCA_949699075.1 of Asteroscopus sphinx. Lineage (NCBI taxonomy): Eukaryota > Metazoa > Arthropoda > Insecta > Lepidoptera > Noctuidae > Asteroscopus > Asteroscopus sphinx. The sequence goes on from OX453006.1 coordinate 5,257,917, forward strand.
TGTTACTTGAGTTTACTCATAGCTCGATAGATGGCGTTATTAAGTGCCGAACAAATTGTGAATCGCGGTGTTAAGATTCTCCGCCGGTCAACGACCCCGCCGTGAATATGTAAATAAAATTTGCTTCGTCTTGAACTTGGTGTTTTCTTTGACTACGTCATAAATGCCAAGTAGATCATAGAGACGTTTTTGATAAATTAAACATGGTACTAGACAATGGATATAATACTTAGATACTTTTTTTGTTGTTGTAAATACATACTTATAATACATAAAAAACACCCAGACCAACACAAACACTCATGTTCATCACACAAATATTTGTGTCCTGTGGGAATCGAACCCACGACCTCGTGATCAGCAGTCCGACACTCGAACCACTAGACCACAGACGTCAAAGAACAATGAATGAGGGGCAATGAACTTCTTATCGAGGTTGTCGTTAGCAAAGTAAAAAAACCAGAGATAGTAAACAAAGCAAGACAATAGGTGATGATAAAATTCGGGGGGCACTGTCGCGAGTACTCGCGTGACGGAATATGAAAAGTTAATGTTTTTAGCTTTTTGTAAACTTTTAGCTGAGAACTGAGAATAATATTTTTTGTGTTTTTAGAAAAGAGTTTACTTTCTCCATCAATAAATAAGTCATCCAAAAATTTGGGCTAGCAAACTGGCTGTTAACTCAAAAAATGCAATAAAAAGCAACATCATTAAGTAGATATTAGTATACATATAAAATGGGCTTGGCACACTTACCAGCATATCACAACTAATTCTACATAATCAGTACTTGCTATCTTGTGAGAGATACCTGATAATTTAGAAATGGGAACAATAATAAAAATCACACCATTTGCATTGCTTGGAGGTCCAAACTAACCTTCCCGTCCAAAGACCCAGTGATTTGCGATCCAGGAGTTGCGTGGCGGTAACCTTTGCTCTTGGCTAGGTGCCTTTTGTCTCGGAAATCAGATGTTTCCAGAAAGTATTATGTAAGTATTTAAAGAATAAAATAAACAAAAAGCTTTTCTTGACCTTTCCAAGTATTCCACTATCCACATAAATTCAATCATGGGGAAGTTTTTGTGCCATTGTTTTCTTGATTACGAACGAAAAATCTAATAAAGAACAAGAACTTTTGAAAAGTAAGCAGTGCTTTCTAAAAAAAGCTTCAGTGCGTAATCAAACAATATTGCCTACTCATGCGGCTGTTGAAGTTTTCTCTGATGCCTATTTATAAACAGTTATAAATATGTCAATCTCACTTTTTCGCAACGTGTTTTAATTGGGATTGCCAATGCTTGAAAATAAACTTTTTGTTCTCGTATCATTTATTATTTATAATATATTTTATTGTAAAGGCCATAAATCTTGATTCTTTCTGTCCAACTGTATCTGTAATCGGGATCTTTTCGGAGACCTTTTTAATGTCGTTTACTTACCAATTTGGCCAATAATTTGGAGGCTACACGCTTTTACAAGGCTTGGCAACACCAATACAATCAATGACCACTATACAAGTACCTATTTGGCTTTTGTACTTGGTCCTTCATCGATTCATCTTATCCCGGATTCGAGGCACGCTTCATGTCATGGTGGCTCTTCGTGCGATCCTCGTTTTGTACCCATCGTTTTTCTTTATTTTACAGCTATGTATCGTATCAGCACACAAGTCTCTTGCCTAGCGAGATAAAAGACACATGGCACAAGATATGAAGACACGAGGTTCGAGGATTTCAGATTAGCTTATCAATTCAATTTACTTTTTATTTGGAATTATACCTGATTACGAACACCTATCATCAACTCTCTCAAAATTTCTCCATTACTTCGCGCGTCGTCGTTACATCCTTGAGGTCCTGAGTTTCTTTATCTGATCCGATTTAAAAAAAGGTTCGCGCTGGAACTGATTAGGATTGATTGATTGATTGTATGTGCTCACAATTTGGGAATTATAGATCGACACACCAAGATTTTAAGTATTTTTATTCCAGAAAACATTATGTTAAAGGTTTTCACCACCTTTGGTGTGTCTTTGGTACTTAGCATCGAAAACAGATCCAGTAGCCCTATTATTTTTGCAATCGGCCTTATGAAAATCGCAATTCGCTATGTGGAGCACTACAAAATTATTTATAACAGCAACTAGAAAATTATTAGTCATGGGATACGTTTATATTGGCTAGATTTATCGCGCCTCCGCCGTGTCCGTTTTTATGATCACATATATGTCCTCTATTTGTCATGTCAGTTGTTGTAAAAATAACATTATATTTGAAAAGTAACGTATGTTTGTCGTTAACGTCGCACAGTCTGTTATTTTGCCTTAGTTGCGGCCATCCTTATTTTTTGAGGCTTTTAGAAAGATAATAACCAAACAAAACTTCTATTAAAACCCCCGTGGTTTTATGTGTCATAGTTTTCAACATATTTCGAAAATCGAGAAAAATCCATAGAAACAATAGAAACGTGTTTTAGGCTCTCATAATGAACATTTTACAATAAATGTTTCATGGCACGCTAGCCATTAACTTAATGCATCATTACATCTATTTTATCTTAAAAAAATGCGTTCTACTAGGCGTCAATTTTATTTTTTCTATGATTTCATAATAAATTTTTTTATGGTCATTCTTAACATGGTCGCATTTTATTTTTGTGTGTCAATGTTTAGTACAATACTAAGTATTACCACAAAAAAAATAAGAAGCAACGAACACAAGAACTCGGAGATATTCAATTTTAAAGTTTTAATTTAGGGTTGTCAACTAATGTAGGCGCCTCTAACAAACGACCAATTTCGCTCGGAATAAATTTGCTTCTTCAATTATTATAATTTCCTATTACTATTTCTGAAGCATTATCCTTGGTCTAATCATGTCTTAACTAACACGCTTTTATTAGATTCACCTGTAACTAACAAATCATGAAACAAATCTTGTTTATTATTCTTTTTTGTTTTGTAAGTGCATGCACTTACATCAAAATGAATCTTCGATGAAGGATATTATGTGGAATTGGGAAGGGGTCCGCCCTCGTTAGATAGAATGTCAAAACCCAATTTCCATACATAATATCTGGAGAAGCGGGGGTGAGGTGTCATGGAGCCGTCAAAGACCCATGGCACTGCTTTGCCTCAGCAGGTACTGACCCGTCCTGCTGGGGGATGTCCTTCTGGGCCCCGACCAGAGGACTTAATGCAAGGGGGGCATGAGGGCGCCAACCCTCATGCTGGTCAGCGAGTGGCAACTCCAACGACTAACAACGAAAGCACGAACACGGATCTGAAGAAATCACTCACGAAATTGGAAATTTATAAAATTTTGGTAGATAAGGCACATTTGCACGGGGTTCATAAAAGACCTTTGGATCTCGATTCAGAGGAACGATGCCTAATCGTATTAAACACTTTATATCCAAATGGAATTCCGAACAATATCGATAGCCAAAACAATGAATTTAAATACAATCTTTCAAAATTTTTATGTAAATGTGAAACTTTATATCGCAGTAGTAAACGGAATTTCAAACGATTTTGTAATAAAAACAAACACTGGCTTTCCACTATTTTTGATATTGAAATACCAAAAGTGAATATCGAGGAAAGTCCTTTACCACAACAAAGTATTATAGAATTGGATGAGGCACATTTTTTATTACCAAATAATCCTTCAACTTCGAGAAGTAGTAGCTATGCCTTACAAAAAACTTCAAGACACCAAGAACCTGAAGACCCGATACCTGAAACTTCTTTTGGCGCTCATTCCAGTTTCACATCAAATACACATTTATTACAAAATAATCCTTCGACTTCGGGAACTAGTAGCTTTGACTTACAAAAAACTTTAAGACCCCAAGAACTTGAACCTTCAATAGATCCGAAACCTGAAACTTCTTTTGATGCTTCATCCAGTTCCACATCTACATTTTATGAAAATTTAAGTGATCGCCAAAAGCGCCGTGCACGGAAAGATCTTGAGGAATCGCTTGACGGAGAACCTCATTCAAAACTAATTAAAGTTATGTCGAGAATAGTAACAGACGAAACCGGCGAAAAACTAAATAAAAGTTCTGCTCAGGAGTTTGAGTTTATAATAAAGGAATGCTTGAAAAGTCCAACTCGGCCTAAAAAAATCGCGGGAACCATAAAGTCAAAATCGGAACCCAAACCCTATTCTCCTGATGAAGCTCTTTGTTTAATGATTGATATAAAACTATCAGTGGAAGACTATATCTACATGCAACAAGGTGCCAAATCTCGAGGATTTAATATTTACCCTCCCTATTATAAGATACAAAAAGCTAAAAAACATTGTTATCCTGATGTTGAAATTGAAATATCAGAACGAGAAGCCAAAGTACCTTTAAATGATTTACTTATGCACACGTTTCGACGAATCATTGACTCTTGCGACCAAAGGGTTTCGGAATATTGCAATCAAAAACAGTTAGATACACTTCACTGCGTTTTTGAGGGTTCATGGGGTTTTGATGGTAGCACAGGACAGTCAACATATAAGCAAACGTTTTCTGATAAAATTGATGACGAACACTGCCTCTTTGCTACTACCTACATTCCGTTGCGCATAAAAAGTCTTGATGGTTTTGTCTTATGGTCAAACCCAAATCCACAATCTTTTAGATTTTGCCGACCAATAAAAATACAATACAGATCAGAATCAAAAGATCTGATTCTGGAAGAAAGGAACCGGGTAGAAGAAGAAATTAAAAATCTTTCACAAATTTATTCGGAAATTTCTGCTGGATATGTCGTTGTCGGAGATCCAAAATTATACCTCACCATAATTGACGGAAAAGTCTTTAATGTCATCACAAATACCAGCTCACAATTACGGTGTGCGTGTTGTGGAGCTACTTGCACCGAGTTTAATAAACTTGACGAAGTGGCAAAAAAACCATTAAATCAGGAAGCTTTACTTCACGGAATAAGTCCACTGCATGCCTGGATCAGAATATTCGAATTTTTGTTGCATTTAGGCTATAAAAATGATCCAGACGTGCAAAAATGGAGAGTTACAAAAAACTCTCCCGAAGGTCGTATTGTGGAAAGAAGAAAAAAACAAATTCAAACGGACATTAGAAACAAAATGGGTTTGCTGGTAGATGTAGTAAGGCCTAATGCAGGAACAACCAATGATGGCAACACTGCCCGTACTGCATTGTCAGATTCAAACCGGAAAACATTTGCAGATATTCTTGGAATTGAGGAATGGCTTGTTGAGGATTTACACACCATTCTTGTGACATTATCAAGCGAGTTGGAAATCGATTCTCAAAAGTTTCAATATTTTTGTGAAAATCTCGCTGTTAAATACGTGCAAAAGTACAACTGGTGTTATATGTCAGTTACTCTGCACAAGATACTGATGCATGGAGCAAAAATAATAGAATCTATTTCCTTACCCATTGGAATGCTGTCAGAACAAGCCGGTGAATCAAGGAACAAGTTTTGGCGTTACGACCGTGAGCATCATACCCGAAAATTAGATCGCAAAACAACAGTGTTCGACTTGTTTCACCGCGCGCTAGAGTCTTCCGACCCATTCCTATCGCTGATGTCCATTGGCAACCGACATAAAAAGAATAAACGTTCCGTTCTTCCCGGCAAGGTTCTGTCACTCTTAAAACCGACAATGGAGAATATTATTACCCATGATCCACTACCGCAAAGTTTTGCTGATATTCCTAATACTGAATTGGTAACAGACGCTTCTGATGATAATATACTCGTATTATCATCAGAAGAAGTTTTGACAAACTCCGATGATGACTGCTAGGTTAGCGTCACGTATCGTTGTAGTCTTAGAGCATTGAGAACATTATAGTAATTGTTTTCAGACAACAGAAACCCAGAAAGAGACACAGAAAGACACCAGAAAGAGTTTACTCAAAGTTAGTTAAATACTTGGTAAATATCTGGCACTTTTATTTAATTTTTTTATTTATTCAATTGCGACAACCCTATTTCCATAGAAATTTCAAAAATATTTAGAAACTCTCTATCTTCGTATTCCTGCTATTGACGCATGTCATATTTTAGTGTATTATTGACAATAACATTACGCATATATTTAAATGAAAATAAGATGCGACCGTGATAAGAAAACATGAAAAAAAAATGTTTTGTGTTAATCGGTAAAAGTAAAAAATCTCCTAATATATCAAAGGTACGATGCCCCATTTTTTTATCTAAATATATATTATGCTGTTACTTTATTTAAAGGACTAACTAGATATGTATTACAACAATTTTCGAAAATAAAAATTAATTTTGTTTTTCTCACTTTTCAATGAAACCTTAATAACTTTATAATTATACAAAAAAAATACCATAGGTCTTTCTGCCAAACCTTTATCGTTACTATAGCTATCGAATAAAAACATAAAATGGACATGGCCGCAACTAAGGCAAAATAACAGACTGTGCGTCGTTGCGTCGTTGCCTAATCATAATTATTATTTTCTTATTCGCTCAATTCCGTCACGTTTATCGGCTCACGTGCTTCGCGTCGCGTATCATAAACAAGAGGCGAATGTACTTTCAGTTCGCCAGCACTATTGTTGATCGAAGGCCAGCACCGCGCTCTACACGAAGTCTAGACAAGACAAAGGCGGCCTTATCTAAGGCCTAGTAATACTTTAAAAATCTGTGCGCCCTCAGGACGAAGCAGTTTTTTTGGATTAATGCTTTTTATTTTAATCAATGTCTTTCACAAAATTCGGCTCATTTTGAGTAGTTTTTTTTTATATTGTAGGATGGCGAAACGAGCTTTAGCTTTAGGCCTTTGTGGCCTTTAGGCCCACCTGATGTTAACTGGTTACCTTTGCCCATAACAACTGCAATACCACCTAGGCTGTTGCCTAAATGGTACCGCAAGTCGTTTCGCCAAACTGAGACACGAAGATGGAAAGTCTCACAGCAATGCAAGCATCACTATTTGGCGGAGGAAGTAGGTACGGTGGTAGAACTTCCCCGGACGAGCTCTTTCACAAAGGAGCTCTACTACTAATAAAAATTGATCGGTTAGGTAGATACTATTTTATAGACGTCAGCGTATTTTAAATTACATTTAATTTATCAATTGACTTTTGGTTAATTATCTGTAAAGATCTAAGTAATTCTGTTAGTGTTAGGATTCTTATCGAACTTTAAACTGCAATGAGGTTAATCTATTGACACACGTGGGTTTAATGGCAGTCACGCTCACGTGTGAAGACATTCGTGAGTTAAATATCTAACCCTGGCTGAAGTAGTTGACAAATATTTTTGTATAAATAATTAATTAAGTATACCTTCATACCTATCATGTTATTCTCGAACGGGTTACGTGCCAGTGGCCAGTAGTCATAATATGAGTAGCATCTACCAACCAATTAAGATATTTTCATCGTTTTTTAAAATTCCTAGATAATACATATTTTAGAGTCGATTGAGCAATCGCGTACATTTGTTCTTTGTTGAAAGCACAGGTTGAAAGTAAGAGACTTGTTATGATAGCACCACATCACGCGACTATACTGACTGCAATCGACACGCATCATGTAACTTCAACAATGCAATCTAGGACTCAAGCAATAAAATTTCATATTCATTACCATGTGAACTGCGTATATGCCAGTTTAGTTCTATTTGCGTAACCACACGTGATGACGTGATTACACATTCGCAACCTACCTACTACGATATGACGTAAAATTGCATAATTTTCACCATTATTTAGACTCTAACCAATGATATTACATAAGTAAAAACGAAAATACGATACGATTTGTTTGTAACACCTACCCCTATAATACTGAACATGGCCCGACATGCTCTTGGCTGGTTTTATTAGTCCAAGATGAGCCCATATTCCCTAAATAACTTTACACACCCTTTTGGCAAAATAACAATAAATGAAATCCGTAATAAAATTAGGATATACAGAATGATTCATTTCAATGGGTCAGTAAGTAAGTATCTTAGATTTTAGAACAAAATTCACTTGTACTCTTTTCACCCCACTGACCTATTGAAAAGAAACTGAATCATCCTGAATATCTTGCATATTATATTTCCAAACTTTTATATAGAAAGAAAGAAAGAAAAAATATTTATTTTCTTCAAAAGTGACGCACAAAATTACCAAAAAATTCAAGGACACAGAACAAATACAGGTACAGAGCCAAGAAGTGAGTAAGTAATAATATTATAGTGAACTAGCGGCCCGTCCCGGCTTCGCACGGGTATTTAACAAAAATTTCAATGTATTCGTTATTAAATTCTTCAAGGTGTAGGTAAATAAATTAATAGTAAATAACTCGTTTCCGTTTGATCGTTCGAACGACATTCTCCGAACGCGAACCCGACGAGCGGCACGTGAACGTGAACACGTGACTAGTGACGTCATACTGCAATTGCAACGATATGATAATAATGAGTGAACTAAAATGGAGCATTGAACCAGCTCGCTTCAACCTCGATCCTAATCGACGTGTTTTCTATTTTATCTATTATTATTTTCTTTGATGAAAATAGGCTGACAACGTTGACAATTTTTTTTATGACCTCACGATGTTAATTTCCAACTCGTGCAGTAGGTATGGGGACTATGGAGAGATAGTAATTTCCTTAAAATAATAAGGGTAGGTAATTCTAAGGTGATTTCTGTGATAAACACGTTATATCTACTAAATGAAGTTTCGAACTAGTTATCAAGTAATTAAGTAGGTCCTAATCATTTTGGTCAGGGCACTGAGCCAGGGTATGCCAGGGTCTTTATTTTACTCACTTTCACTGTTCCCTAAGCAGACTCAATTTTAGTTAAACAATCGTCCTGTAGGTAGAGGTACCATAATACATATTATATGGCTCGTTGGATAGACACTGGACAGGGAATGCTTTATACATTTGTATAAATTATTACTCAAGTTCTCCATTGAAATATGAGATAGGACTTTGAAATTTTCCCAACATGAAAAACTGCCTTCCTTTTATCAAGTTTTATCTTTTTACACCTAGTGTAGTATTATATTATCTGTGACCTAGTATTAACATAAGAAAAGGGAACAGTATTATTATCTATTCTATGCAGAAGCCGCGATGGAGAAGGTAATTCATAGCGTGCGTGATACGTTAGGATTGGAGGAGCGTCATCTCGCCACTCGAAATCAAAATAATCAAATCGTATGCGGTATGCGTATGACTCCTCTCTCGTCTCATACTATCTTTACGTGTGTATGCGAACGAGTCGGCGAAACACGTGCCTGAGTCACAGTGACCATGACGCCTTATGTAAACGGGACAGTCTGTTTTACTTTCAATGAGAATGTTGAGCGCACATTGTTTTAGTCAACTTTATAAAAACATTTAGCTAATTGAATGGCTCCTCTCGTCTCATGTTTTACCGTATGCATGTAGAACATCAACGAAACACGTGCCAGAGTTGCAGATTATAACTGGGGATAAACATTTTTTTTGTAGTTTTTATCGATTTTATATAAATACTCGTATTTAGAAGTATGGTTTCTCTCGTTTTAAATATTACGTAGGATGTAGCGAGTCGGCAATACACGTGACTGAATTGTAGTGACAAGATCATAAAATTTAGGGCAAAGCCAGATTTTTTAATTATATGTAGTTATGTAGTTCATTCGCCTGATTTAGCTAAGTAGCTAACGACCGCTGCTCGCTCCCGTGGGACCTATGTCGAAAAGAAGTCCTATGGTTAATCCAGGACATGGTGGTGTCAGTAGTGTGTGCCAAATCTCATCCAAATTCGTTTAGTCGTTTCAGTGTGATTGAAGAACAACCAAACCTCCATATTTTCGCTTTTATAATATTAGTAGGATGAATAAAACATTATAATTTATGCCTTTAACGTATGTTATAATAATAATTATAACTTTTTAACATTTAGCGGACTGTAGACATAATTTGCCTTAGTTAGGTACCGATCAAAACAATATTTTTAAAGAATTAGTAATATAGGCAATTAGGCAGGCCTTTACCCTAAAAGGGGTCCAAACAAATACATATAAACATAATATATAATTCATGCTATTTAGTAAAATTATATGTAGCGAATCTAAATACTTAGTTCGTTTTTTTTCTTTTCTTTTTTCATAGTTAGATATTTTTTTATTGTTCGGTTTTGGAAACAAAAAGGCTTTTCAATTTTTATATTACTATAGGTAGGCCATTCACAAAAATAATCTTTTACCTGTACATATTTCGATGCCTTTACCTAACTATGAGGTTTGAGTGTCAGTGCGAACCGGCCGTTCAATAAGAGTCTTCGCCTTGCAACCAGTAAACTGCTCTTCGCCCGCTTCGCCGTCACTCTGTCGGCGTCGGCGTGCGCTGGGCCTAATGGTTCATTCTTTCGTAAGTCTCGTACTCAGTCATGTGAGTGGAGAAGCCGTCACGCTCGACACGTGCTTAAGACGCAGTGACAATGATGGCTCGCGTGATTATAACAGGTGTGTGCCAAAGTTAAACGTTCGGTGTTCTTATGTATAAGCGTTTTAGCTGGTATTTAACGTGATTAAAATTTAAAAAAAAACGCAATACTATTCCACATAGGTATTATACAGGAAAATAAAATAATGTAGGGGATAGTTAAACTCTTAACTTCCTAAATTAATTCACCAATGTAGTGAAGAACGTTGAAGCAAATGAAAGTTTGGGTAACGAATCTTAAAACAGTTCATAGTTCATTATCTACACACAAAATTCAAAATAAATTTTCAGTGATTTCTTTATAGAATCGAAATAATAATTAAAAAGTTAATTCCTGCTTTCTAGAAAAATGTCGCAAACAGTCTGCACGTGCACATACTATTATTTTAACAAATGAACAATTATTTTTCACATTATATACTTAATCACTCATTATGAATCAACTTGTTTAAGCAAGTGTGGGCTATTTTCATTTCATACATATCGTAAAGCACCTATCGCGCAAGATAGCAAATAAATGAAGAAAAAACGTGATGTTAATATTCTTGCACGTGAGTTTCTCGGCAATTGACATTTTTATATCTTTGAAGATTCATAAGTATGAAGTCATGTGTGTGTGAGTTGTGATTTAATCCAGTTTTGATATAATTGTCTTATTCTAACTTTTCTATCTTCAATAATTGCTGTATTGTTTAAAAATATAGAATGACTTTATAATTATTACGAATTAGTTAACGACTATATTGTTTTACGTTTACAATGTAGGAATATTTTGGCAGTATCAATATAAAACGCTTGCTTTGTATTTGAGCATTGACAAATTAAATAATAAATATCTTTGGGACATTTTTACACAGCACCGTCTAGTCCCAAACTAAGCAGAGCTTGTGCTATGGATACTAGACAATGGATATAATACTTGTATGCTTTTTTTTTGTTGTAAATACATACATAAAATACATAAGCAACACCCAGACCAACACAAACACTTGTGTTCATCACACAAATATTTGTGTCGTGTGGGAATCGAACCCACGACCTCGTGATCAGCAGTCCGATCCTCGAACCACAGACATCGTCGAATTGATTGTCTATCGCTTATGCACATTCATTCTTGGTCGGTATTACAATAAGAATACGTCGTTCGTCTAACGGCCAGAATTAATATCCTATCTATCCACGATTTACCCTACTAGAGATAGAAATTTGACATATACTCCATACATTTTATGTCAAATTTCTATCTCTAGGTAGGGCAAATCGTGGATAGATAAGTTATTAATTTCGGCCGTTAAAGACTGTCCCACGTAAATCATCTCGTATATCCATCCTACGAACATAAAGCACAATTTAGCACATCACTATCGCATTTTGAGCGTAGTTGACGGACGTGTTATCAGCGTTTCAACTTCAACCGCTTCAACGATCTTGGACTGTCCCTTATTTCTTGCGTTTATATCGAACCTACAAACACACGTTCAAGTCCGGTATAGTTTTGCACTGTGTTAGTATCTCTATCTAGTTAGCGTGGTCATGTACTCACCTGTCCTGTTTTGTAAATAATTGTGATGAATATATTGTTGACGCCGTTTTCGAGGCCCGACGTGCGTGGGCCTGATCATCTGCCAGGATTGCTGGCGTGAGTGTTTTGTAATTTTTTTATTGATGTGTGAAAGTTAAGTGGCAAAGGTAACCGTGTTGGTTCTGTTTCACGTTTCAGTACTAGAGGTTGGATTAAATCGATGAATCGATACCAGTTTGACATTGAATTTCGATGTAGTGTTGTGCTGGTGTTATTTGTAAAGTGTTATCTTTTATGTACACGTTTTGTTTGTATGAGTTTTATCGTAATTTCTTTCTAATAAGGTGTTTTAGTACAGTTATTGGAAATTCTTATCACTTTGCTGTCCTGTAAACTATAAATTGATACAGGTACCTAATTGACTGTTCCGTCTGTTTTCTTAGATTAAGTGTTGTAGTAGGTACCTATGTTTTTTTTACTGGAAGAAGTCCTTAAACTTCTGGTAAAAATTCCATTGAATACATTGGCTGGATAGACATGCGTACCTACATACAAGTTTAGTAAAAAAATCCGTCTATGAACATATGTATGGAAATCTTAATTCCGACTAATTTGACAGTTCTAATATTGTTGCCGTCCCTTTCTAGTATCTACTATTCGTAAAAGAGAGTGATAGTTTAAAGTAAGTTTAGTTCGTGAACAAGAGAACCGCCACCACTGTTAAACAACTGAAACGTCAGGAAAACTAATTTAAATAATATACGCGAAGTAATCCGGTTTTATTATTACATCGGTACTGTTCTTGTGCCCTTTTTGTATGTGTAATAAAAGTATAAAACTGCCATCGAAAAAAAAAACATTCTGTATAATAAAAAAAATTGTCTATTTGGTTTTGTGGCACAAAAACAGATGGTTTTGCCCCACGACCGTTAATTTAATGATGTGACCCATGCTTAGCAGTGAACGTTTAGAGCTGTTCGAATCGAACAATGGCAGAGATCGTACACCCCACAGAAATAGATAGATAGAATGGAAAAGTGGGTGGGGCGCATGCCAACACTGCACCATAGTGCAGGGCATTTCAAAACCTTTCTCAGTACCTACGCCTTGACTTGTTTCTGTAAATACTGTAAAAAACCCGCAAAAACGCCTTATTGCGCTATTTCAAACTGCAGAAACAAAAGCTGTGAAGTAATGTTAATTTTTTAAATTAATGACGTCGACATGGGAGGCGTGGTTTGTCCGAAAGTTGCCACGCATGAATCGCAAGTAAAATTGTGATTACAACCATTCTATCTAGTTCTATGGTACAGCCTGTATAACAGCCATAATAGTTTAAAGTTGACGTCGTAAAACATTTATGACATCGTGAAGGCCATATCGTTACCTCACCTCGGCCTATCAGCCTACTGCAGCTCACGGCCGGACATTGGCCTCTCCCCAGAAGGGATGTAGTAAGGCCGTTACGTTAGTCACTCAGTCACTCACCTACCGGTGGCAATCATACTGGGCGAGTGGGTGTCAACACAGCAGTGCTAAGTGGCATTACCAACGGAATACAGAGGGAAGATGGGAATAAATTGTGTTCTATTTGACTTTTCTAACCTCTTACTAGTACAAATTACAAATTTTCTCTGTGAATGGATCATCATCATCCTCCGAGCCTTTTCCCAATTATATTGGGGTTGGCTTCCAGTCTAGCCAGATGCGGCTGAACATCAGTATTTTACACGGAGCGACTGCCATCAGACCCCCGCAACCCAGTTACTGGGCAATACCGACATTCGGAGGTTAGACCAGTTGTCAGACTTTCAGGCTTCTGACTACCCGTAACGACTGCCATAGATATTTGTATGACAACCGGGACCGACAGCTTAACGTGCTCTCCGAGGCACGGAGGGGTCTCGATGTGTAACGAAACGGTCACCCATCCACAGACTGACCGCGGCAAGTGCAGCTTAACCTTGCAGATCGTAAAATCCGCGCAGTCGTTGCATCGCTACGAGCCCCTCTTTCTCTGTGAATGGATAAGCTAAATAAATAAAAAACCGGCCAAGAGCATGTCGGGCCATGCTCAGTATTATAGGGTTCCTAATTACAAACGAATCAAATGGAATATTTATTAATCATTGCTATTTTAGTTTTTGCAAACAGCGCCACCTAGCGCTGAATTTAAGGAGCAAAATTTAAGAAATATGTCATATCAATATAACACAAAGTTACTTTTTGTGATTTTTTAAAATAGTTAGTAACTAAAGGAGCATTATTTGCTAAGATCATTATTCTCGAAGGTCAATGACCTATGAACTAGGACGTCTTAAGTATTTTGCAGTTTTCTCACTATAACTCAAAAATTTATAATCACATTATACTCGAAATAATTTTAAAAGAGAGTTTTTATAAAGGTCTATCAATGTGGAAGATTATAAGTTTCTTCGTTGCATAGCTTAGAAATGGCAGGGGGGGGCACACATTGCAAGCCACTTTGGCGGGCTGTATTTCGCAGATGGTATACCTGATAAAAAAGTTGTGTATGAAACATTACCTTCATTTTAGTAGACTTATTCAATGATACCCCACAAGTAGGGGTGCAGCGAAAAAAAATATTTTCATCCCCATTTCACATGTATGGGCACCACCCCTAAAATACGTTATCAAGATTTTTTAATTCTATTAAAATTGAGATCTATATCTAAACCATTTTTTAACAAATATTCATTTACTTATGTTTATAACCGTAGAAGTTATTAAGCTGTAAAGGATTAGGACAGACGGACAGACGGACAGACGGACGGACATGACGAAACTATAAGGGTTCCTTGTAGGACTACGGAACCCTAAAAAGAAGAAAATATAACACACTAACACTCAGTTTCTGGAAATCTGGTCAATTTGATGTGTTGTAAAATCTAATGTCAGCTCCTGTGATTGGTTGGAAAAAATACTAACAACCCATCACACCACACAACACTTGACATGGAATTTGACAGCTGATTAGTTAAATTTTATGTTGGTAAATTTTTGAGAATCTTGGGATAAGACAAGACATAAGTAGGTTAACTATCCAATCTATCCACGATTTGGCCTACTAGAGATATGAATTTGACGTAAGCTCCATAAAAAATATGTCAAACTATCTCTAGGTAAATCGTGGATAGATTGGATATTAATTTTGGCCGTAAGTAAGGTCCTGGCCTAGGGTGGCATGCCACTGGTCTTTCTTTGTTAAATTTCTTTGTCCAATTCATGATTTATTTGATGATCAGTGTTTTTTTACATGCAACATTTGATGAAAATCATCCAATTTCTTTGATCAAAGTCACATTGGATAAAGAAATTTGACGATTATTTGTGGCATACCTACCACCCTAAGGCACAAACCTATACCTATTACACATGAGTTTGACAAAAACAAATTACCTACTTTTTTACAGAGTTTGTTTTCTATCGTGTTTTTCTGACATGTCGGCGCGACTTCTAAATATAAATACGGCACGTGTCATGAACGTCACACCCGCTATAATTTTCACGTGCTCGGATAAAATACTTATCTATGAGAGCATCGTGAGACCATACTTATCGGATTGGTTACTTTTATATTTTAAACTTAGTTTTAAGGCGTGTAGAGTTCATTATTTTTATTGATTGCTTGTGCTTAGGTACCTACTACTTGCTCTAAAACACAGCTCTAAAAAGAAAGACAAGTATTTATTTTGTAATGCACATTAGTGGTGTGAACCGGTTCTCAAAAAACCGGATAATCACCGGTTAGAGTAAGTACCGGAGACTAATCGGTGATTGCACTAAACTACCGGTTATTTGATTTGTCACAGAACGCACCCAAATGTGGTTTTTTTTTAGCGTGTTTTTTCTTGTCATAATATCAAAGAGATTTCACTAGTAAATATTTAATGTCTTTGCATAATATAGATTTGGAGTATTTTGATTAACCGGAAAACATCCGGATAATCTCCGGTGATTCAATAAAACCGGAGGCTGAAATTGCCTCCGGTTCACACCACTGATGCACATTGCACAGATTATACATAAAATTAATTAATAATTACACCTAATACCAAACCAATACAGTATCTGTCTTATTAATAAAAATGGCGTTGTCCTAGCTTACTTCGAAGTTACACTTGGAGTAGTTAATATCGGAGTAACCAAGTATTAACTTCGTTTCTACAATGCTATTAATAAACATGGAGTATCCTCGGACTAACAATACATTCCTTACGCCTGGATTAACGCGTAAACTATGGCAACCCAGTTGAATTTAAAAGTAAAAAGAATGAACATTGAATGAACCTAAGTAAGTTGACATTGAAATTAATGACACTAGTGACAGTAACAGTCAATATTTTGAGTTTGACAATTCGCTGTTGTCTGTTGTTGTTGGTGATTCGAGGCGCTAAAAATAGTTTGCAGATTATTACAACAATCAAGTTAATAAAATGAACCATAAACGCAGTCGCTCTGTTATTTGGGATGAAGAGGAAAAGGGTTGATTGATTTAAATCAATGTTTTTTTTATATAAAATCAGTGATATAATTCAAACTTGATTTTTTCCATAAAATTTCATTGATCTAGTTAAATCATAATGCTAAGGGACTAGAAAAGAAAAAAATCTTATTTAAATTATACCTACAGTTTTTATGTTTTTACTGAATATTGAATAAATAGCAGTAGCAAACTAGGTATAAATACACGTAGTCGTTGAGAAAATCGAGATATAAGATGCTTGAATTAGATGTTGAATTTATTTTTCTGGTTATAGAACAGTAAAAAGTCTTAGAAATTTGATTGAACTATTTCCTACATTTCGGAACTAAATTATTACTGTCATACTAAGATTTACTTATGGTTTTTTTTTATCTGACAAAGTTCTATACGCATATACCTACTAGTAACACTTTTCGTAAAAATGTTTATAATAAAGAGAATAATAAAAAGAATAGCTAAAAGTATTAAATAAAATAAGGAGTAAAGTCTTCTTCAAGTTTTACATTTATGAAAACCATATAAAAAATAAGTTTTGGAGTAATAAAATGTTGTTTTACTTATTCCGTTTAATCCGTTTTTTCTTCGGAGCCACTGGGTATTTTTTAGACAATATTTAGAATATGATCAGTTATGTGTATGTAAATAAAAAAATCTATTTAAATCCTTCAAAGACAAGTAAAAAGTTAAAAAAAACTTTTTTATTATTTTTATTATTATTTAAAACCAAAAAAAAATCTCATAAACAAAAAAAACATGATTTTTATTAACCCTGGGATGGGAAAAGTCATTCTATTAATATAATTTCAATTCCGTGGTATTTTTGATATCGTGGTCTTCTATTCCCCACGGCATGAGCTATTATCATTATGTAACTCATTTCGACACGATAGAAAATATCGTGGTAATTTTGATAGATTTCTTCTATTAGTCTGAAATCATCAATAAAATAATATTTATCCATTTTATTTAACTTCTTTCAAAT
The DNA here is from genome assembly GCA_949699075.1 of Asteroscopus sphinx. Taxonomy (NCBI): domain Eukaryota; kingdom Metazoa; phylum Arthropoda; class Insecta; order Lepidoptera; family Noctuidae; genus Asteroscopus; species Asteroscopus sphinx. The sequence continues at coordinate 5,275,390 of OX453006.1, forward strand.
AAAAAGCAACGAACAAAACAAACACCACGATACACCATGCCCTACTTCAAACTTCCGAAACAAAAGAATTATCAAAAGTACGCCATGCCGTAGGATACAACACGCTTAATCGGTTCTTAAACTAGCTAGCACCAAGGTGTAACTTTTACTACGAGAGTAGAGTCGGATTAGTTTACTCACTCCTTACTCAGTGTTTATTAATACTGAAATTTGTTAATACCGACATAATATTTGGAGTAAAGTTAATCTTGATTTAGTCTACGTTTATTAATAAGACAGTAGGAGTCTTCAAAAATGAATAGGTATATAAAATTGGGTGAGACTAGACAATTTTATCGACGCGTAGCGGGAAAATACAAGGGAAAATAGGTAGGTAATAATAAAAGTAAAAAAAACTTGGATTTTTATACTCAGCTGTTTTATTAGCAACTGTGGAACTTTAGTATTTTTTACAGAAAACTATCATTCGTATATAAAACGTGTGATCGATGATGTTAAAACAAAAACAGTAATGATTGTAAATAACAGGCAATGACAATGAAATAGGTAGGTACCATTTTCTCCAAAAAATATTACTGTCATTGAGACACATTATTTCTATGATTATTGAGATAAACACTAAAAAATCAGATTTTCCGTAAATTCTTCCTTATTTTTAAGTGATGGTATTTTTGGGGATACATTTTATGTCATCATAATTGCTTTACAATAATTCCTGTTTTTGTTATAACATCATAGACCACTTGGTTCAAAAATTATAACGTTTTCTTTACAAAGGTTCCACAGTTGCTAATTAAATACAAAATTTCGATCATAAATCCATGAAAAAAAGCTATTTATTTTTTCATTTTTTTGCCGTCGATTATATTATGACTAGTTTCACCCAATTTTATATGTGCGCTTTTTGGAGACACTGTATAGAATTCGCATAAGGCAAAAATACCGTTGTCAGGGGGTTTCCCACAATATGGGAACAAATTGGTGAAAAAAATATAGGTAGGTACATATATTTTTTCTAATTTTATTAACTAATTGTTTCTTGATACGAAATTAATTAATTAATTAATTCCTAATACGATAGTGGTTCTAAAATTGAAAACCAATCTTGACAAAAACGCGGTAGGTTATTAAGTTGATAAAACTCTATACAATAAAGGTTATCGCTGTTATCAGCTATCACTTCGTCACGTTTTTACTCTGTTATGTATTTACGTTCAAACAATCCTCAGATTAAAAACAATCCTAAATTCCACTGTTCTCATTTCTCATAGTCTGTCACGTGTCACGTGCCGCCGAGTACCTAACAGTTTCCGTATAATTGTATCGCAAGCTTTTTCTTTAAAGGGTGGAATTTGGAGTAGGTAAATCCTTTCTTAGTCAGTAGGTAGTTGGGAGACTTGCGAGGAATGCACGTGCCAATTTGTAGGTCTTATAATGCCGGAGGTTTTTTTGTCACGATTTAGTGGTATTAAGAGGCGGGTGTCGATTCTCTTGTTCAAGAACTAAAACTATCGCTCTCTTTTACTAATAGTAGATATGAGAAAGAGATTGCAGCAATTTTAGTGCGGTCAAATAAGTCGGAATTAGAATTTCCATACAAGTTGTGATCTCGGAACGTGCAGACTAAAATACGAAGAAGTGTAAGACGTAAACTAATTTGACAGTTCTAAAACTATTGCTATCTCTTTCTTGTTTTCTCTATTAGAAAACAAGATATTTGGTAAACAAGAGAATCAACACCATTGGCTTTACTAGTAAAGTATTATATTATCTGTGGTACTTATAGTAGGTATAGTAATTCAGCGGCTGAATCTGGATCGCGATCACGTCTACCATTCACGTTGTTCGTGTATGTTCAAGATTTAAGTTACATTATTATTATTCTCAAGGTCGTTCCGAACAAAGAATAAATCATGATAATAAATCAAATATATGCATTGCTTGCGGAGTTCCCAGCGAAGTGAACAAAAAAGACGGAAAATACCTAGGTACCTATGATTTTGTTGCATCCAATTTAGCTTGTGCAACGCTAGCGCAGATTCATATATGGGCTAGAATTTGATTATCACTTGTGTGGGTAAAAAAAATAGCTTGAAGCTTGCTTTGAAAGAAAATATTGTGAGGAAATCTGCACATAATCTGAGAGTGCTCCATACAGTAGACTAGGGCCTTAACCTTCTTATTCGGAGAATAGGCTCGTGCCCAGCAGTGGGCTTATGTAACGCAAGCGCTCCATTTTAAAACTCAATCGGGTTTGAGACCAACCTCCTTGGTCATTATGGAAAATTCTCGGAAACTCCAGAGATGTAGGTATCTACATAAATTAGTCTTTCGGAATCAGTCCACAACTGGTCACATGCTTCTCGAAATTGTGCCTCCTACTAAGGCCATCAAAACAATTAATTTTTTTATCACGTGCTGCTACGAGGCACGAACTTTATGCCGGCTGTGTTCAAAAGTTTAAAAAATTCCGTGGTCTCGTGGAAGCCACATCCCGTCGAAAGAAATATACAAAGTTGAGTTGAACCGCGACTTGGTGGCCTTCAGCCGATGCGTTTTGTAGGCCAAACACGTGATCCGCGACCGTACCCCGTGTAAGTAGGTAATATTTTTATGCTTTGACAATGATTTTTTGTGGTCTCTTTTTGCGTTTTGCGTTAGAGGAAATTTTATGCTCGTGACCTCAGTAACATGTCAGAAAGCAGGGAGTTTGTTTCGTAAAACGTGCTTGCTTTTTTATTTCTTTTTCGGTTACTTACAGTCAGTATAACCTCTATAACGTCGCTTGTGGTGTTAATCTCATAAGATAGATGAGTCAGATGCGTTTTATCGTCGAAAATTCCAACTCTAGACAGTTAGGCCAGTATTACAGAAGGTTCCTCAAGTACAGTTTAAACTCCAATCACCTGATCACTACTTAAGGATAGAATCGTTACTTGAGTATCGGTCTTATTCCAAAACGGTAATTATAAACTTTAATTCAACAACATACCACACGAGTTTGACCTTAAATATAATAGAAATCTCTACTCAAGCGTAGTCTGGACCACACTAGAGTGATTACAGATCAAATCTCTGCTCAAATACCGAAACAGGTGACAGTATAAAATAAAGCTAAACTCAGCTGAACTGGGATCAATAAATCTCTGCTCGAAGAACGTTCTAAAATCAAAGCTCAACTCAAAACTAGTTTTAAACAGTGATCAACGCTTGAGTATCGTTCTGTAATACGGGCCTTAGACTCTGGGATTATTCTGTAGGTTGGTAGGGAGGCTGGCTTTGAAATACTTCTGAAATTATTCATTGAAAGTTGTTGTGGGAGTTGGAATTGTGACTGATAAATAGGTCCTCCTAATAGGTAAGGTAGGTAATCCTAATTTCTGATTCAATTGCTCGTTGCTCAATCAGTGGACCAAATGATAATTGTGAACACAAGACTGAAAAAGAACAGGCTCTATAAAATTACCAGAGGTCGGATACCGCGTGGATTTCGTTTGTTGCGCATCCCTCGGGATCCGTTTATCTTCCCGGGATAAAAAGCCTACCATGTCCTTCTCCAGGTCCCAGGCTATTTCTTTGCCAAGTTTCATTCAAATTCGTTCAACGGTTCCTAACACATATCAGTAGGATAGGATAAATCCTTGGATTATTAACTTGTCATAATCAAAGGATAAATCAAATACATATGAGAATATTGGTTTATTACTATTGCCATAAGACATCTCTTTATAAGAAAGCTCACTTACGGCCAAAATTAATATACAATCTATCCACGATTTGCCCTACTAGAGATAGGAATTTGACATAAGCTCCATACAAAATATGTCAAATTTCTATCTCTGGTAGGGTAAATCAACTTTCGGACATTTTACCCTTTGAGGCACGCTATAAAAAAAGTGCGAAGTTCAGATCAATAAAAAAGTGCAAATTTAACAAGCAAGTATGTATTCCTACGTCAGATGTTATTAACTTCGCTATTGTTTGTCGATGCTATTCATCCTCCTGCCCTTATCCCAATTTATTTGGGGTCGGCGCAGCATGTTTTTTTCTTCCATACATCTCTATCAGCCGTCATCTCTGTGTTTACTTTCTTTCTATTCATATCATCTTTCACACAATCCATCCATATTTTCTTCGGTCTCCCTCTTTTCTTATAGCCATCAACATTCATACTTAAAACTTTCCTCGTAACATGTTCCCCATTCCTCCTCATCACATGTCCATACCATGATAGTCTGTTGCTACTTAACTTCTCTGTCACTGGCGCTACTTTCAGACTCCCTCTTACATATTCATTCCTTATCCTATCCATTCTCGTTACACCACACATTCCTCTTAACATTCTCATCTCAGCTGCATGCACTTGCCTTTCATTAATTCCTTTCGTAGCCCAACATTCCGATCCATACAGGACAGCAGGTCTTATCATGGTCTTATATATTTTCCCCTTTTTGTTTGTCGATGCTATTATCATATTATATTTGTAAAACTAGTGAAATTGATTCAGAATCAAAAACGTATTTTCATCCATTTGACTGAGACTGGCCACGGCCATTTTATCGTCATCATTGACTGATAATGGTGTCGATTCTCTTGTTCACGAACTAAACTTATTTTAAACTATCGCTCTCTTTTACTAATAGTAGATATAAGAAAGGAATGGCAACAATTTTAGTACAAAAAACCATAAAAGTTTAGTCACTCGTGATCTCGGAACGTGCTCACCAAAATACGAAGCAGTGGAACACGTAAACTAATTTGACAGCACTAAAATTGTTGCCATCCCTTTCTTGCACCTACTATTAGTAAAAGAGAGCGATAGTTTAAAATAAGTTTAGTTCGTGAACAAGAAAATTAACACCATTTTCTGAGAATATCAGCAACTAGGTCACAGTATAAAGAGATAATCCTTACTCTGTGACTAGGTAGTCCTAACATAACATCACGTCTGTATTTCCCCGAAGGGGTAGGCAGAGGTGTATAGTACACCCACATTTCGCCAGTTAAGTTATAGTCCCATGTAATAGGGGGTGAGCCTATTGCCATCAACCGGGCACAAATCCATACTCCGGACTGCTACTGAGAATTTCCTAATGAAAAAACCCAATAACACTTTGCCCGACCCGGGAATCGAACCCAGGACCCCACGCTCAGCAGTCGCACTTGCGACCACTAGACCAACGAGGCAGTCCTACTATATCCTACTAATATTTATAAATGTGAAGATGTTTGGATGTTTGTTACTCAATCACGCTGTAACGGCCACATGGATTTAGATGGCACACAGATAGATCATACATAACCCGGATTACAGATAATATTCTTGTTCTGTGGATAATATAATACTATCCCGGATTAACCTATTAGACTAATTTTTATCCAGGAAAGACAAACAGTTCCCGAGGGATGCGTGATAAGCGATATCCACACGCATAAGCTAGTCACGAAATTATTGTTCGGATACACCTTTCAATTGTTCCCAAAAGTTCTCTATGACCTTGCGACCACGTTTTGCGATCACATGTCGCTAACACAGCCTTGAGCTTATACAATCTATTAACTTTTAATATTTACTTTGATCCTGGCAGTTCCGAATAATTTTGTGCTGGCTCTATTTTATAGTCACGTGGTGCCATAGACCAGCCTTTAATGTGATATTCCCCCTTATTACAAAATCGGGTTTATTAGGTTTTGCTTAAGCCAGGCTTAAACACCTTTTTATGTAGGTATGTAGTTTTACGTTTAGCCCGGTTTAAACTAGAGTCTCAACTTAGTCTAAGCTTTTGTAATAATGATGGGGGATAAAGTTCCTATTTATATTTAATTTTAATTCATGTAGTTAAACATGTTTGTGGACTATTATATCTGAATACATTAAAATGTTAGTAGTTATTTAATTACTTATGTTAGTAGTTATTAGTTACGACCAAAATTAATATCCTATCTATCTCACTGAGGTAATATGTACTACGTACCTACTAGAGAAGACACCTTGAATCAAATGTTTGAACACGTTTTAGAGCTCCTGCACTCCCACTCGCTTAGCCACGCTCGCGCAGAGTTGGGCGATATTTTTTGTTCGTAAAGTTTACTCTAGTATGTAGTACATAATATTAGCTCAGTGATATATCTACGATTTTCTCTACTAGGGATAGAAATTTGACATAAGCTCCATACACTTTATGTCAAATTTCTATCTCTAGTAGGGAAACTCCTTTGGGAAAATCGTGGTTCATTACAGCCGAAAGACGTCCACTACTGGACAAAGGCCTCCCCCAATTAAGGGGGGGATATGCCATAATCGCCACGCTTGGCAGGCGGGTTGGCGATCGCAGTTGGTTGGTTAAATACTCAGAGAATGCTGCTGCCCATCCTCTGGTGAATCCCTTAGTCGCCTTTTACGACACCCATGAGAAGAGATAAGGGTGATGCTATTCTTTAAGTCCGGCACCACACGGACTAATCGGGAAAATCGTGGTTAGACCTAGGTTATTAATTTTGGCCGTTAGAGGAAACATGAAAATGAATGGCTTCCTCTTAGCTTAGATTTAAGCCAGATCAACTGTTTTGCATCATTTATTCGTAGAAAAAAATATTTCTTTGCGAAACTTGGAAAAAAAAACCGAACTACCTACCTTTTATTTCCCAGATAAGATAAAACAGCTCAGATAAATTATTACAACAGCAAGATAAGTTCAAATAAATTATTACAACAGCATCCTAAATTTCTTTTTTTTGTCTACAGCTACAATTCCAACGACGGCTTTACCCGCGTTGGCGGCGACCAGCTCAACTTCACCGCGCCGTCGGAGGACGAGGCCGAGTACCCGCCCGGCGCCTACCTCAAGAAGGGGAAGGTCTCGAGGGCAAGTCTTACTGAATACGCCCGATTTCATTATTTATTCATGTTGTATACTAAACTAGTGACGGACCGACCCCGTTTTATGTTTGTCGGGTCTCCTGCGACAAAAATCTAACAAAACATGTTGATATTTTGTTTAGGCCAATCAAATGTGGCTAAACAGATAGAACACGCCTAATTTTTGTTATAAAATCGTGTTAGGTGTTACATATAACAAAAACATGGTCGCACGAGACCCGGCTTTACTATTACTAAAAACATAAAAAGTAATGCATGTAAATGTCGTTAATTTAAATAGGTAGGTACTTATTTTTACTTTTCAATATGAATTTTTTTATTCTCATTATCAGAACCACAAGAATCTTGAGTGAAATTTATGTTAGTATTGATTTTGTAAATAAATACCTATACCTACATAAAATGCCAATTTACTTTCCCGAATCGCAAAAGTTGACTGTGGCTGTAAAAGGGATCATCCACAAACTATTCAAACATTATTAACAATTTAGGCAAAGGTGCTTTTTTAAATTAAAATCAAAAGCTGTTGTGATGGCCTAAAAATAGCATTTATCTATTTTAAAAAACGATAAATTTTCCTAAAATAACGATACATTAAAAAGGCTATCAGGACAGCTTTCAAAACTCAATACTGAAAATCTAACATTCTGTTTCTCTTACAGCAAGACCCGATGTCGCATCGAATAATTGAGAAGCGTCGTCGAGACCGCATGAACAACTGTCTTGCGGACCTCTCGCGACTTATTCCCCCGGAGTACCTGAAGAAAGGCCGTGGCAGGGTCGAGAAGACCGAAATCATCGAGATGGCGATACGCCACCTTAAGTTTCTGCAAGATCGCGCGAACGGTTCGTACGGAAAGCGCGCTTATTTGGTAAAATTGTTAGTTATAATTGGAAAACAGGAGAAGGTACTTTTGAATTAAGCTCCAACCGGTCAGATCTTTGATTCTGTTCTGTGAATGTTGAAAAAAGTTGTATGTAGTTTTCATCTATAGCCAAATACAGCAAATACATCCAAAATTTGGAAAAACTGATGGTTGTATTTGACGTTGTGCTACTTCTATTTTATAACACTTGACGTCATAGATAGGAATTATTTGATCTAATTGGTTGGAGTTAAATTTAATACAAATTGTATACGGGCTTGTTTTGGTGCAAAAGTACACGTGTATGTCACTGACTAACGGCCAAAATTAATATCCAATCTATCCACGATTTGTCTTACTAGAGACAGAATTTTGATATAAGCTCCATACAAAATATGTCACATTTCTATCTCTATTAGGGTAAATCGTAGATAGATTGGATAATTATTAATTTTGGCCGTAAGTTGGATAACGTGTCGCTGATTCAAGCCCTTGTTGGTTTATTTTTCAATTATTTCTAACATAGCCTTGTATTTGCTGAGGCACATATTTGAGATGTGATTTGTCAGCTTAAGACACTGAAAAACATGCCTCTAAGTTGTTAATAAGGTACTATTTTAACAACACCTGACTCTATCTCAGATGTTGCTGGTATGTGAATAAAAGGCTTCCTTAGTTATATTTAGCTCAAAGATCACAAATGAGTATGTAAATCATTTGTTATCATGTCCCATACCCATTTCTTTCGTTATTTTAAAGTACTTACTGAAAGTCTGAAAATTAAAAGTAAAATCTCTGTTTTAAAAGTCGTGGAAAAATCCGCAGTTCTTAAAGTCAATCTTATTAGGCAACGATTCTTGTTAGGTATCCGGTAAACTTCTCGTGACATGGTTTTCTTCAGAAGCTTTCAAATGTTTTAAGATTGATGTCAGAATACAAAGAAAAATAAGCAACCTAAATACTACATTGCTTAAAAAGAGGTTACATTCGTATTCCCGCATAATCTCTGAATGTTTAAAGTTAAAGTATATTTACTTTTGCAAGAGCATTTTATAGCCTGATCTTATGAACGTATAGTTTGAGACAATATCTATATTTTGACCTATACAAATTCATTATTTCATTTAACTAACTTCTTGACAAAAAATCACAATATTAGGGCATCAACACTAACATTATCTTTGGTTTAACTTAAATCGGTTGAACGAATAGCTAATTTATAACAAAACCTTACAAAGTTAAGGTTAAAGTTTACAATGACTTACTTTTTTTACGTCAATCTAAGGATAAGGAGAAGAAAAACTAAGGTTTTACCGCACAGTTTAATATTTTTACGTTAAAGTATACGTCTTTTGTGAGGTCGCTGCATAATATCTAGTTCAGTATCATTATATCCTATTCCAATTTACTTCATTGCTTACAAATAGTTCAACTTGATAATTTTAGAATAATTGAATGCAAATTAAAATCAAATAGGATCATAAGTTAAAGGTTTTTAGAACTCTTAGAGCATATTTCAAAATCTGACTGAAAGGTATTCTTCTATCACAGATTTTTTGGTTATTTAATTTATGCCCGATGATTTTCCTGTCATTATTCTAAATTGCTTATATATCCTTTTTATATCGAACATAAACCATTGTTTTATCTATTTAGCATTTTTCTTTTCTTTAAAACAAAATGTATTTCCATCAAATTAACTTTATACTACCAACAATTTTAATTTTTAATTTAAACTCAAAATACAAAAAAATAACACCATAACTACCTATCCACATGGTTTACGGTCGACCCCAATGAAAAAAACCCACAATCCTTTTATTTAAAAATTTTCAACCATTTCATTCACAAAAAAAACCTTCCAATCCTACCCTAATCACAAGGCTTACGAACGTAATTCAAAGTAACAAGCTCAAAATTAACACTGAAGAACGCTAATGTTGTTGGGAGTTCCCGCCGGAAGATGTTCCATCTTCGCGTGGGGTTCTGTTGTAGCTGCTGACCGGCAAGTGGGTGAGGAGCACTTCCGGGCCGGCTACCAGGACGCGGTGGCCGAAGTACTGCGTTTTCTCGTCGAGGTGCACGGCTACGGACCTGGCGATGGCCTGTGCGTGCAGCTCGCGGCGCACATGCAGAGACACTGCGAGGCAGTTGCTAAAGGTCTGTATTTTCAAAGGCTATGGAAATTCTTAATGTATGCCTTCATAGGTGCTTGATTTAGGTACACAAAACTCATGAATCATAGGTTCCCAGTCCAACTTACAGAGCAAGAAATAGCAAATTTATTAAATTGTTTAATTCTTCTTCTTCTATCGTGTCGACATGAGCTACATAATGATAACAGTTTATGCCGTGGGGAAAAGATTAGCCAGTCAGCAGGTTGGTAGCGGGGCTGACTGCCCAGGGTGCGCCGGACTATCAATTAAATATCGGCACTCGTGGAGGCTCTTTTAATGCGCCCCAATAAGTATCACCGTAGCACAGATAATATAATACTATAGTAACCGTAGTATTGTTTAAGTATCACCGAGACAGACAGAATTTCAAAAAGAAGTTTTTTCAAATCTTAGTAAAAATAATATATCTTAGCTGCATTGACAAAATCCATCTTCAGTAGAATCCACTTACGTTACGATCCTTTTACGTTTCCAGGCGAGCCCCTAGTCCGCGAGAAGCCGCGCTCGCACCCGGGCTCGTCGTCCGAGACGGCGAGCTCGTCCAGCAGCTCGCACTCGTACGTGCTGAAGCCCAGCGTCATCGCGCAGGCGCCGCCGCCCAGCATAGCTCCCGGGACCTACGAGGAGCAAGCACAGGACCACCACTACTCCATGGACTGCGACAGAGGTAAGATGTCGAAAGGGATTTACGTACTAGATTTAAGCAGTTCACTATTAAACAAAGGGTAGTGAGCGGCCGAAGTTTCGGTTTCGGCCAAAAAATCTTTTGATTAGATTAGTTTTTTTTTTGAAATCGAACTCTTTCACAGTACGCGAAGCAGACAATAGTTAAACAATCGCTGTGAATCATATGTTAAAGATTTAAAATCTAAATAAGTTTCTGTTTCGGCCGAAACTGAGACCGAGGCCGAAAATTTGGTTTTGGTTTTGGCTGAAAATCCGGTTTCGGTCACTAACAAAGGGACTCTTCTAAAAAGGAGGTAATTAGATAAAAAGGACTTAGGGGTTCGATTAAAAACGTGGGAGCTCTTCAGTCACCCTGCAAGACAGTGTTCGGTAACCGTTACTCCAGATACCTACAGGTAAAATATACATAGTATACCGTTCCTTTCCGTCTTCCGAGGTGGGTAAAAAGGGCACCCAGTATATCCACCAACCCACGCTAGACCAGCGTGGTGGACTAAGGCATAAATCTTCCTCATTCTGAGAAGAGGCCCGTATCCTACACTGGAATAATAATAAGCTGATTATGCAAAGTTCCAAAGGGTTTGGCAAGGAGGTACTGTTATTTTGACCGTCATAAAACAGGTGGCGTGCCAAGGAAAATAATTGCAGGAACTAAAATGTGTGTTGATAAAAAGTACAAAACTATAAATGTTAGTTATCCTCTTAGGTTCAACAATTGCAGTTAAGCCGTGCAGTCAGGTGTCTTTCATATTCCAACCGCTGCAAATCTTCGTCCAATCTGGAGTGTTTACAATACCTATAACTGTTCCTGCCTACGTCGAAAATGGTTTCCAAAAAACAAGTAAGCTAATAGGACCGAGTTCACGACAGAGTACAATTTGAACTTGCGACCTTATCGCAATTTTGTACTCGAAAGTGCGATGACCTTTGTCTCGATAAATTGTTTCTTCTGTCTTAATATTCCTGTTTTCTCTCTCTACAGTATCAGTGGCGCAGACTCCGACGGCAGATGAGGGCGAAGGCTTTCCTGATGTGGAGACCCTGCCTCTGGACGGGCGACGCAAGAGAGAACCTACTCTGCGAACAGTGAGGAAGCCCGAACATATACCCGAAGATTACCTGCATTCATACAAGTTTAAGAATTCTATTGAAAGAAGATTCTCTAGATCCCAAGATACAGAGGTAAATATTTGAGGGAATCTTGAAATTTGCTGATGCTATATGCCAGTGGCTTCACTCACAGCTCCACCTATTTTTTTAATCAATCATCTAATAACATACTAAGCAAAAACACAAACGGGTGTCACAAGGCATGCAGTGAAACTTTAAAGATTGCACAAAAGTTCATTAAAAATAAAGAAAAAAATTCCTTTGATTTGCCGTTTTTTTTTTCAGGATTTGTTTCTTATTGTTGTTGTGATACTGAGTCGATCATCATCATCCTCCTGCCCTTATCCCAATTTATTTGGGGTCGGCGCAGCATGTTTTTTTCTTCCATACATCTCTATCAGCCGTTATCTCCGTGTTCACTTTCTTTCTATTCATATCATCTTTCACACAATCCATCCATATTTTCTTCGGTCTCCCTCTTTGCTTATAGCCATCAACATTCATACTTAAAACTTTCCTCGTAACATGCTCCTCATTCCTCCTCATCACATGTCCATACCATGATAGTCTGTTGCTACTTAACTTCTCTGATACTGAGTCGATAAGAGTAGAAAAATAACCGACTACTTTTTTTAGGAAAGTTCTCGATTGTCTAAAAATTAAATTAATGCCAATATTTTTTTTTATAAAAAAGAGCAATTGTTTCCAAAGAAAGTTTCCCTGTATCTCCTTTGGTTTGGAATTGGTCCGTAATGTTCCAGATAAATAAATCACCCGTATAAAAAAATCCGTAAGTGGTCGCCCACTAGTAGCCGGGTAGTGTCTCTGTCTAGGTACAGTCGGAAATCTTTCCGATGAACAACTCAACTTATTCACTTACTTACTCTTTCTTTACTCAACTTCGCTGGAACTCAATGTTCGATGGTAGCCGTATGTACTACGTGTAATGTAGCAGGATTCGTTCAAGGGATTTTGTCGACAAAATGTACCACCGTGAATAATCATGACCGTACATTGCGTTACATGGAGGAGTGAAATAAGTATGTTTGTCACCTGTCAGTTTTCTCGAGTTAGCCTAGAATCGAAGCATATAAAAACAGGAGCTTAAAAAAGGTAATCAGTTTCGCCCTGTCTCAAAATGAGAAATTATGTTACAGGGTGAAGGATCAAACTGAATGTGTACATAGTGTTCCATTTACATGGAGTAGGAACGCTAGAAAATGTGAAAAAAATCTTTACGTGGTTTATGGACGACCCCTAACTTAATTAACTTTTCAATGGATATTTTTTAACAGAGCTATTATATAAGTTCCTACATTATTAATCTGAAATATTTGAAGTGGTGAATCTACTCATCATAACAAACAGCATTTACTATGGGACCAACCCTGAAATCGCGAAAAAAAAACTGTTGGTCCCTACATTTTATCGATATAAGTGAACACAAATGTAGGGACAAATTGATTTATTTTTTCGCGATTTCTGGGTTGGTCCCATAGTAAATGCTGTTTGTACATGAGCGGTCTTATCGCTAAAAGCGATATCTTCCAGACAACCTTTGGATGGACAAAGAAGACGTAAGATATAGAGTTATTTGTTACTGTGTAGTGGTGTGAACCGGTTCTCAAAAAACCGGATAATCACCGGTTAGAGTGAGTACCGGAGACTAATCGGTGATTTCATTAAACTACCGGTTATTTGATTTGTTGCAGGAATGCAAATGCAAATTTTTTTTTTTTTGCCTGTTTTTCTTCTCATATAGGTATACAGATTTAGAGTATTTTGAATAACCGGAGAACATCCGGATAATCTCCGGAGGCTGAAATTGCCTCCGGTTCACACCACTATTACTGTATTGTAAAAGGATCGGTCTCCTTCCAGGCGGCGGACATGCTGGCCCGCGCGGCGCACGGCAAGGTGTACTCGCACAAGCGGCGGCGCCCGGCCAAGCCCGCGCCCTCCACCAGCGCGTCGCAGTCCGGCTCCACCGAGGATGCGCGGGACACCTCGCCGCAGGTACACTCGCACTCATGATGGCCATATACTACCTCAGTGGTTCCCATTCCCAAACTTATTTTGTCTACTCGAAAGTCGAGCGTTCAGTCGGTGTCTAAGGCCCGTATTACAGGATACTCAAGCGTTGATCTCTGTTTAAAACTAGTTTAAAGTTGAGCTTTGATTTTAGAACGTTCCTCAAGCAGAGATTTGTTGATCGCAGTTCAGCTGAGTTTAGTTTTGTTTTATACTGTCACCTGTTTCGGTATTTGAGCTGAGATTTGATCTGTAATCACTCTAGTGTGGTCCAGACTACGCTTGAGTAGAGATTTCTTTTATATTTCAGGTCAAATTCATATGTTATGTTGATGAATTAAAGTTTATAATTACCGTTCTGGAATAAGACCGATACTCAAGTAACGATTCTATCCTTAAGTAGTGATCAGGTGATTGGAGTTTAAACTGTACTTGAGGAAGCTTCTGTAATACGGGCCTAAGACTCCTCCTAGGCGCAGGCCAGACAAACTACACACTAAGACAGAAGAGACGTAAGACGAGGACGCGTCGCGGACATGCGAAACAACACAAGCATGACACCGCGCCCCGTCTCTTCTGTATGTTTTGCGTCGCGACGCTTCTTTACATTTTGTATGAAAGGGACGCGGTAGAGACAAATGTCCGCGCCCCGTCTGCGCCTTACGTCTCTTCTATCTGGCCTGCGCCCTAGCTAGATGAAATCACAAATCGCCCCCCAAGCCTTTACACAATGCCCCCATTTTTTTTCTGGGTCTCTTACCGCCCCCCTTTAGGCCTGCAACGGCCTCAGGGGGGCGTTATCTCCCACTTTGGGAATGGCTGACTACCTAGATGCCAGAAGATCAATTCTCGTAATTAAAAAACTTTCAAAATACAGTTATGTTTTTGAAGTAAAACTTCTTTACGCACGCTTGACTTGGGGAGGAAGTTGGTGAATGCGTTACGAAAAATCTGATCGGGCGAGGCGAACGGAAGTTGAGATGGAGATATAAGTTAGTGAAGATAGAAAGAGAGAGAGAGTTACGTTTCGTATATTACTGTAGGGGCAAGAGAGAGAAAGCGAGCACCCTCGTTTTTTTTTAATTGTAGCTCTATTTCACGTAGCTTAACAATTAAAATATGATTCGCGGTAGTAATAACAATGTCCGCTGAAAAATACTCCAAAAAAAAAAATAACTAGCTCTATAAGCTCGAGCTTGTAGAGTAAATAGAGCTAGGTTTGGTTGGTGAGATTAGTTTGAGGCTGTATTTTTAACGTTTTTAATTACTGGAATTGGCTTTCTGACCAATGTGCTTGGCCAGCGTGATGATGACCAAGATTAATTAAGCTATAAATTTAGGGTAGCTATGTTTTTTTTTAGCAACGTAATTTATACATATACCTCACACGGAACCCTGCTTACAATTCAATTTTATTAAATGTAATTTTTTGTTTAGGACACATCGAGCGAGTCACCTCATCACCATCACTATGACAAGCCACCGCCGCCAACGCAGTATGTTCCCGTATTTGCATTGAATGCTCTTGGTAAGTTGTATTTTTTTTATTAGTTATCTTTTACAAGAGAAACTCAGTACCTGTAACCATATTAATTGATCAGAAGTTTTACTAACCTATTTTACGTATTTCAGGCAAATATTATGTACCGCTAAGTGTCGACTACGCATGCTTGCAAAGGCACCTTGGTCCCTACGATGTGCTAGACGCGAGGGCAGTGCACCTAGCCGCGCCTTTACATCCTGTGACAATCCACGTGAACTTTCAGCCCTGTCTCAACTATCATGTCAAGCGAGAGCCAAATGAGAGAGACCAATGGCGGGCCGTGTAAGCCAAAAGACTTTTATCCAGTGCCTATAATTATGAGCTACGGGCGCCATGTTGTATAACGATAATGGCGCCAACATTTGAACGTGCGTGACAGCTATTATTTTTTTAACATTTTAATAAGGACAATTTCCAAAAATGGTATGAGCCTAACTTATTAAATACATATAGCAAAGCTATATTCCTAATGTCAAAAATACTTATATTTTTGTAATCAAAACGGCTGAATTATTACAAAAAGGCAAAAATTAAGAACTATTACAAAAACGCGTAGAAATATCTACTCACAATCAAGAACTATGCTGCGAATACATAAAGTTACCTACCTACCAAAAAGAGATTCATTGGAAGAAATCCTTAAAAAAGTTTTATCTTATCAATTATCTTTCAGCTTCTATGCAATAATCCATACGAGTAACTGTTATAATAATTTCATTTTAATATACCTAAAATCAGCATAATCTTCAGCTGTTCTAGTCAAATGTGAGATAAATTGGAGTGCAACATCGTTTTAGCAGTAGAATGTTGCAAAAAATACTTGCATACAAAAATACTTGTGATTAATGAAAAGGACATTTTTAGTTGTAAGTTTAACTATGGACACGTTCAAAGTTATGGCGTCCTGCTAAACTATTTGTTTTTGAAGGACTCTAGTGATAGTGTGGACCATGGTATAAAAGAGTTTTCACCAGGTAGGTACTCTCTTCCCGTGATAGCTAGCTAGGTCACGTGATTTCCTCCGTACTACGTCATCGGCTGTGGAGCCAATAGCGGGCTGTTAGCGTGACACTTGTTTTTTTTTTTTTTTATAATTTATTCATGACCATGGATACATGTCCTTCAGTCGTAATCATTGAACATATTATACTTGTATCCTAGTAAAGTGATGGAAACTTTACTAGGTTTCTGAGGGGATGATGAGATAATACGAAAGTCATGATTTTCAACTTTGTACCATTTATCCACACTTGTACACGTTAACGAGCACTTAACATTTAATAATCCACCATTATTACACATTAACACTCGAAGAAACACAAATTTTGGAAAATAATAAAAAATTCACAACATGATCTTTACGAATTTTCCCGCCAACCCGTGACACTTGTCAGTTTGATGTGCTGCCACTTTGTGTAAATAAATTACCCGAGCAAAATGCATTTTTTCATTTACTTGCTTCTATAGAGAAGCACTTTTGAAGTAGTAATTTTATAGTTTCCTTTAATAACTAATTACATGAATAATACCAAATAATAAATAGTTAGGCTAGTTGGGAATTTAGTTTATAATCATTATGAACAACAAATATCTCCTTAAATATATTGAAGATATCAACCAATGGCAACATTGATCGTGACGTAGCTTCGAGGCATCTCGGGAAGAGAATACCTGGTAAAACATCTTATTATACCATGGTGTGGACAATGTTTTCAGTGTTCTTAGTTACGGCTGTGATAATTATGTAAAGAGTAGTCAAGATATAACTGACCGCTGTGGTGCATTGTTAACGGTACCGAGGCTGGTCCCACATTTGATACTTGCTATATTAGTACAACAGTACAATATTTATGTATAGAAATTAGAGTGGCTAAATCCACGAAGTTAGAATAATTTTCTAGCTTTTCATTTAGATTATAAATTTATGTGTTTAATATTGTGCTGATATAGTATCAACTGCAGAAACAGCATTGGAAAAACTGATAATAAATCCCCTCAGAAATCAGACTACTATTATCTTGAAACATTATTTTTAAGCAAAGTTTTATATTTACTAAAGCCCGTACAGAACCTTCCTCAAGCGTTGATCACTGTTTGAGTTCGGATTTAATTTTAGAACATCCCTCAAGCATAGATTCATTGATCACAGTTCAGCTTTATTTTATACTGTCACCTGTTTCAGTATTTGAGTAGAGATTTCTATTATATTTCAGGTCAAATTCGTGTTATGTTGTTGAATTAAAGCTTATAATTACCATATTGGAATAAGACCGATACTCAACTAACGATTCTACCCTTAAGTAGTGATCAGGTGATTGAAGTTTAAACTGTACTTGAGGAACGTTCTGTAATACGGGCCTAAGACATTATTATTTAATTCCCCACCAAAATTCCACAGCCCAATATTTTCATTATGTTTTATACTGTGTGAGCGCGTATGGGGTTTGGGAGCTGCTGAATATATGTTTCAAATGTTTTTTTTATTTTTATTTTATACGGTAGAAAGATGCGATTTGTTACGGTGTTGTGTCCACTCGTGAGCAAGATAAAGACTGAGGTTTTTATTTAGAGATTTATTTGTTTTAACATTGGATTCTCACCGCAAAATATTATGTACCACAGGTTAGAGTTCAATGTGCAAAAAAAGTGTCAAATTTTACGTAAGTTAGTTGTAGCTACCATAGTCTATGTTTAAGTATTTTGTTTAAGAAATAAAGTTTAAATATTTTATGGAGTCTGTGTATAATTTATAGACATACAAAATAAAGGGAAAGCAAATGAATGCAATGAATGTAGTCAAACTAAGATTTTATGTAATTAATTAACATCTTTTATTCTCTAGTATTATTTTAAATTTTACATGCTTAGTTCAAACATTGAGAAAGAAATAATAATATTTAACATCTGGGTAATATACAGCATTTCTATTTACGATCCACTTAGCGATAAAAAATTATATTAATATATATATATTGCAAAATATTCCATTGTTACATCAATACCTTACATAAAAACATATATCCAACGGGGATGCGGGACAAGCCGAAGGTGGGTGCGATCACAAGGAGTCGGAAGTACCAATAAACTAGCTTCATAATATGGCAAACGATAGAGAGTGCGCTTTTTGTTCACCATAACAAAATATAGCTTTTACTTAACATTAACTATTATAATATATACAGACTCTTCTCTACGGGTTGATATAATTAAGAAATTTTTATCACAAAGATTTTCATCTAATAGAAACATTAAAATATTGGAGTGAGTTTTGTTGTCCACTATAAATCCTTATGTATTTACATTTGATGGGCTGCCATGTGAATTTTAAAAAACTACAACTATTTCAACTCCTACATTTAAGTACTATTTCATTCATTTTTAATGTGAGGTTAAAAGACTAGTTAGTAGTTATGTTTGATATAAACTGCACAACAAAACGCATTCCAACAGAAATATATCAAGCAATTAATTTACATTTTATTAAAACCAGATCGAAATATTTACAAATCTACCGGCCGACACCGTCGCTCTAGTCGTGCTGCGAATATGCTGAACATTTCATACTAATCTACATTTGATTCAATAGAAAAAATCATAAAAAATCTTCCTACAATTCTTTTTATACAATACAAAAATAATAAAATCATAAAGCTGTTAAAATATATTTATCTGTGTGTTAATATAACTATGTGTATTAGCTATTTGCCTTCAAGGCATATTATTGCAACGTATTTGACTATAATCTAGGTTTTAAAGATTATGCGTAAAACACTTAAATTTGTAAGTAGTAGCTCAAGTACCGCTCAGCCGAGCGGATAAGCGAAGCTTATTGCAACTACATAGAAACTCTAAATGGCTGCACGAAATAGGAAATAAAGGCATTTCATAGAACAAGTTAATTGAGACGACTTTTCGATATGTAATTTTTCAACAGCTCACTTGGATTTAATGAAAGATAAAAATTCATATCATTGTTAAAATAAATACCTACATAAAAAGTGCAAATGTTGACAACCGTCAAGGCTGTAATTGACTGTACATTACATAACAAGCAACGAATGTTTCCAGAACATCCTGAACATCAAATTTTCACAGACCGCAAAAAGCACACAATATAATTTTAAAGGGGTTCCGAATAAAATAGCAATTTATGGAACCCTTGTTAGAAAATTTGAGCAACAATTTGGATGAAACGTCAGACACTAGGCTTTATAAAAGAGCAGCGCCTGTTCAAAAATAATTATATCCTAATGACCATTAGGTGCAAATTAGCATGCTTAGCTATACAAAAAGTAACTAATTTCCACCTTATGGTCATTCAAATATAACTGTTTTTGAACAGATGCTTCTCAAATGTAGTTTAACTACATTGATTTACATTAATCTAAATTGTAACGATAAACAGTTCAATTTATCAAAAAATGTTTGGGGCATATTCCACCAATTATAAGAACACCGTTCAGTTATCACTCTATCGAAGAATCAGCGCCTTTCAAATTTTACAAAAAAAGCACAGAAAATATGTTGATAAAGTTTGTTCCATAACGATGGCATTGCGTAGAAGCTAATTATTGCGATCACAGACAAATTGATGGAACTAAAATTATTAGCTAAAATGCATTGGTAGACGCCAATGATAAAATGCAACACGTAATATTTGATACTCATTGAGTAGTTATGAGACGTCCGAACCCAAGAAGATATTTAGTGACGAATGAGACATATAATCGGTACACCGGTTTTAGGCAAGACTCGCACTGCGCAACACCAGAGGTGAAATTCTGTCATTTGTCAGAGCGATTGTCACTTTTAAGTAGTTAGTTGTATACTAAAACTAGAATCCCTACAGAAGCCTACCTATATATAACAATCAGAATATTTTGCAAGTGCCTGCACATAGCTTCCTTAGACCACTGGGTGCTTCGGTGATAAAAACTATCGAGCCCGGAGTTATTCACAACATCGATTCGTTGTTATAATAGAAGTATTTACAGTCGGAAGTATATTAAAAATTGTTCAATATAGAACATTACAACTTTATAAAGTTCATTGCAATTTATTATGAACAACTGTAGTTATGTAACAACCCCAATTTTAAACTCTGCATTCTACAAAATAATGTAAAATGCAGCTGTAAAGCTCTAAAATGCAAAGTTTAAAATGTTTTGTAATCTACAATTTTACAAATTGTCAACATAATTATGCTGTGTAAACCATGTGTTACAAAGACCTACTCAAAATTCGACACTAACGAAAACATCGCTTTTCAATGTAAATAGCAAACTTGCAGACAATGTACACAGTACATATCCGATCAAGATCTTTACCACATTGCAAACTCGGGTACAAACATATTATTTATTAACAAAAAACACATCATACTAACAAGTAATTAGTGCTTATAAACTGCTTTTATTATTTGCTGTGTCGAACCAAACAAGTTTATTTTTCTAGTTCTAATGTGATTGCAATTCATATCAGTCAATATTCACGAGCTCTTATCCAATTTAGATGCAAAAGCCACACTAAACTACGTGTTCACCCATGACACCATTTTGCAACTCTGCAATTTAAAACAATTTTATATTTTATTATGAACAATTCAGTCCACGTATAATACTTGAAACATAACCAATAAATATTCACTTTCGAGCTCAGCAGAGTACAAAATGCAGAATGGTGTCGTGAATAATGTTTCAGAACACCATTACCCAGCTGCCTCAACATTCGTCCTTGTGATGATGGAACAAAGAAAAAATCTTTGCACGATACTCTCCACTTAAATTATAACACAGATATAACCTCTAGAAATGGCTAATGCGCATCTGTTTTGAAAGGACTCTAAATTACATGTGAAACCCCTAACACTAACAAGAGACCTAGTACTAGTGCGGGCCCTCGGACCCCCTCTATGCTAGAAAAAACAAATAATAAAAACAATTACTATAATTTACTTAAACATTATGCGTATAAAAATCCTCATCGTTTCCTAAACGCACTATCGAATAAATCGATAATAAATAAATATGTCAATTAGATACATAAACATTGTACATATATAAAAAATCTTTCATACCATTATACATATATACGTTACCGAGTAGCTATATTATACCTTAACTCTCCTATATACACTATGTACAAAGGGAAATAAAAACAATTTGTACTTGCAGAAAAACCGTGGAAAATAAAAACGTACAAGTGAAACGGAAATATACAATATGCGCGCATCGCATCAAACGTACACTCATAGAAAAGTTTGTTTATGCTAGTTATTATTATTATATAATACAGGCGACGGGCGTGAGTCCGTCTGAGATTTACAAAAATAATGTTATTGTGTGCTCACAACACAGACGACTACCTGTCGCACCGCCTCGCAGCGCCCGCGCCATCTGCCGGACAAAGCATACCAGCTTTAGAAATGACAACACTATACTTTTATAAAACATTATTTATTAAACATGCCAACATAAATCTCGTATGCATCATGTACAAAATAACATACATGTAGTGAATTCAAAATTTCTATATATTAAATATTAAAATACCATACAATAACTCTAAGTACTACAGGCATGATTACACAAACCAAATACTTTTTCTACCAGCGAGGTCCTAGTCTAAGGAGTCAATATTTGAAATACGTAGCAAGTTTTGGCAGTCACCTAAATCTAGTGTTATTATAATTTCATACCCCCCTTCTTCCCCACTTTAGGCCTTTCACTCCTGTTCTATACCCATAAGCTGTACTATACATATTATTATTCCATTGGTTATCTACAGAGTATCCTATTTGCTCCAAGGTTTTGTTTTGCCCCCAAGGATCTTCATGACAGTTCGATGGGACGGGAACATGTCCCACACCCCCAATATCGCTGCTCATTCTGTCACAGCTGTGTTCTATCCGGGCATCGAACATGTTACCGCTGTGCCCCAAACTGCCAGCAGCGTGCCCCGTAATGGTTTCGTTATGTCTCGAAGTGGCCATACCGGTGTTTTCGGTAGGAGGTCTCGCCTCTTCGTCGTCAGGTAAGGCAAGACCGAACTCCCGTCGTAATCGCGAGCTGAGGTTCTCCCGCTGGCGCTCCGTGGCTGTCGGCTGTGCGTCGAACACACCTGTGCAAACAACAACATGTTTTAAACAATAGCTTAAATTACAATTTACTGAATATTATCATTATTATTTTAACGGTTCATTTTTGAAGGGCGAGGCGTGTTGAAAT
Organism: Asteroscopus sphinx; assembly: GCA_949699075.1. NCBI lineage: Eukaryota > Metazoa > Arthropoda > Insecta > Lepidoptera > Noctuidae > Asteroscopus > Asteroscopus sphinx. The sequence continues at coordinate 5,297,910 of OX453006.1, forward strand.
AAAATGGCATAAATATGGCTCTGCCTATTCTAGTAAATATTATTATCTACTTTCGATTACAATTATATTGGTGTCGATTCTCTCGTTCACGAACTAAACTTATTTTAAACTATCGCTCTCTTTTACTAATAGTAGATACAAGAAAGGGATGACAACAATTTAAGAACTGTCAAATTAGTTTAAGTGTTACATTTCTTTGTATTTTAATTAGCACATTCCGAGATCACATCTAAACTTGTATGGAAAATTTAAATCTGACTAATTTGACTGCACCTAAATGTTTGCCATTTCTTTCTTGTATCTACTATTAGTAAAAGAGAGCAATAGTTTAAAATAAGTTTAGTTCGTGAATCGACACCATTGTCGTCTAGTATAGCTTTATTATATCAATGAGTAACCAGTAAAAGCCTCTATACGCCTTTATTATGTCAATGAGCTGCAACCATAGACCAGTAAGCCTCTAGATTCCAATTAGCCAGATACCCCCGGTCACCCACTGTACCCACCAACATTTTACGACTGGGTTCTCATGCAAAACTTTGCGGCGTCTTGAGGCTTACTGGTCTGTGGCTGCAACATATTCCTATGCGTTAAATTACCCCTCCTGCGATCACTAGGCCGACAACGACAAGGATTATAATAACTAGCTTTTACAGGCGGCTTTGCTACCGTACTTCATTATTTAAGCATTATTTTGGTTGCTATCCCACAAGAACCATGCATTTTTTGGGATAAAAGTAGCCTATGTCACTCTCAGGCCTACAAACAATTTTTATGCAAAAGACGTCTACTCGTTGCTGTGGGAAAGAAAGACAAACAACACAATATTGTAGGATTCATGACTATTTATTGCAGAGAACCGACGGCCCACGTTCATTCACATTAATAAGTTTATGAGTTTTGAAATCATTACAAGACATCCTGTTGCTGGAAGGCTGATCAATTTAATCTGCTGTCAAATCTAATGTCAGCTGCTGTGATTCGTCGGCCAAAATAATAATATCTTGTTCACAAACTAAACTTATTTTAAACTATCGTTCTCTTTTACTAATAGTAGATACAAGAAAGGGATGGCAACAATTTTAAAGCAGTCAAATTAGTCGGAATAAAAATGTCCATACAAGATTAGTCGTGATCTCTGAACGTGCCCACTAAAAAGCGAACACGTAAATTAATTTGACAGCACTAAAATTGTTGCCATCCCTTTCTTGTATCTACTATTAGTAAAAGAGAGCGATAAGTTAAAATAAGTTTACGGCCAAAATTTATATCCAATCTATCCACGTTTTGCCCTACTAGAGATAGGAATTTGACATAAGCTCCATACAAAATATGTCAAATTCCTATCTCTAGTAAGGCAAATCGTGGATAGATTGGATATTAATTTTAGCCGTTAGTCCGTGAACAAGAGAATCGACACCAATATCCCACAAAAGTTTAAACGTTCTAAAATAACTAAAAACGAAAACGGTAACCCCATTCTACGAGTCGCGGTAACCGCAACCGCGGTCTAAAAATAATCTGTAGGGGTGCACTTAAGAGACCAATTTGCCGCCATTATATTATATTATAACTGAGTGCAATAAGATCTACAAGTTGTAGGTATTGGATTATCTCACCGCACTGGCATGTGGGAGTAAAATAAAAAACTTCGTATGTATATTCGTTTAAATTCTGTGCGGCGCAGTATTGTGTTTACACTTGTAGTCAAGGTCGCGCCGGTAATGATTTTAGTCTTTATTGCGAGAGCTCCTCGTTCGTATTTACGCTGCAAACGTAATTGCTTTGTCTTAATCATTTATACTGTGGTTGTTTTTATTGAGATTCTTGATTGCGTTAATTGATTCGTTTAGATATTTTGATACTAAAGGGGCATTGTGTTATAATAATATTTGCATTTAACTTCCTCACTTCTTTTTGCCGCAATATTGTACAAATCCGTTTGGATTGTATGCCTTGTACATAGACCAGTAAGCCTCTAGACGCCGGTTAGCTGGACACCCCCGGTCACAACGCATATGCTCTACCACTGCATATCATACGTCCCTCCGCCAATCGGAACGTCACTCAGTCAGCGAGCGGCACCAATCATAAGGAATCATACCACCGAACTTTTGAGCCGGCCAATCATAACGCGCCGTCCGCCCCCCTGACCCCACCAACGTTTTACGACTGCGTTCGAATACAAAACTTTGTTTATGCGGAGTCTTGAAGCTTACTGGTCTGTGGCCTTGTACAAATATATATGACTAGAAGTGCTCCTGCGGTTTCGCCCGCTTAAAGTTTTAAAAAGTTCCGTAGTTTTAGAAAAAAAAAAGTATTTCTTTATTATTATTCAATTTGAAGAGTATTCGTGTCAAGTTTCACCCTAGGAAGATAAACTTTAAAACCCCTTTTTTACCCCCGTTGAGTTTAATTTTCGAGAAATTATAAATCACAAAATTCATTAATTGCTTTTGCTTTAAAAAATATTTATACCGAGTTTCGACTCGATCCAGCCATGCAATAATATTTCCCCATACAAAATGTATAACTCTATTGCACCTTCTTTTAGGATCAATTTTTAAAAATGAAAATATTAATTGTTTCATTATTAACTTTAAAGATAAGTCCAACTTCCCAAGTTTTGAGTGTATCGATCCAGCAGAAAAGATTTTTCATACAAACTCTAAAACCCTATGTCACCCCCTTAAAAGTAAAAATTTCCAAAAATCCATTCTTATTGGGTGTTTACATTACAAAATCAAATGTTTTTTATTTCAAATAAACCTAATAACAGGCACTTTTGAAACGTCAGGCTCTAGTTGCACGGTTCCAAATTCTGGATCCTATGGAGAACCGGCAAGTAAGTCCTAGGATATAATACTCTTTTTAAAATAGGTTATTGTTTATTACATCAAATTTATTCAAATAATATGAGTATAATGTAGGTTAATGCCAGAAATAAACAAGAGTTTAAAAGTGAGAATATTGCCTTTAGAAATAAACTTAAAAAGAGTTGCCATAGTATGTAGGAGCTGACCTGTCTGTCCCGACAAACGGCACCCGCTCGCGCATGACGCGAGTATCAGCCATCGCTTAACTCAACCATATTGAAGGGAACTTAACGACCCGACACTAACGCCACCATCAGCATGACATTTACAAAAGGAATCTACTGACCAAATTTCATGTTTCTATCCTTAGTTTCGGCTCTGCGTTGATGAATCAGTCAGTCAGGACATCTCTCTTCAAGTATAGATAGATAGAAGATTATTATTTTAACGTTAGTCATCACGAGGTCGTGGGTTCTATTCCCACAGGACACAAATATTTGTGTTATGAACATGTTTGTGTTTGGCTGGGTGTTTCTTATGTATTATAAGTCAGGGCAGTCAGCCCCGCTACCAACCTGCTGACTGACTAATCTTTTGCCCACGGCATGAGCTATTATCATTATGTAGCTCATGTCGACACAATAGAAGAAGTATGTATTTACAAAAAAAAACCGGCCAAGAGCATGTCGGGCCATGCTAAGTATTATAGGGTTCCTTAAGTAGGTCTAATTACAAACGAATCAAATCGAATATTAATCATTGCTATTTTAGTTTTGGCAAACAGCGCCACCTAGCGCTAAATTTATGAAGCTAAATTTAAGAAGTGTATCATATCAATATAACACAAAGTTTCTTTTTGTGATTTTTTTAAATAGAAAGTAACTAAAGGAGCATTATTTGCTAGTATAATTTTTCTCTAAGGTCGATGCCCTATGAACTAGGACGTCTTAAGTATTTTTCAGTTTTCTCACTATAAATTAAAAAATATATAATCACATTATACTCGAAATAATTTTAAAAGAGAGTTTTTATAAAGGTCTATCAATGTGGAAGACTAAGTTTCTACGTTGCATAGTTTAGAAATGGCAGGGGAGGGACACATTGCAAGCCACTTTGGCGAACTGTATTTGGCGAACTGTATTTCGCAGATGGTATACCTGATTAACTTCATTTTAGTAGACCTATTCAATGATACACCACACGAGGGGGAGCAGCGAAAAAAAATTTTCATCCCCATTTCACATGTATGGGCGCGCCACCCCTAAAATACGTAATTAAGATTTCTTTACTCTTTTAAAATTGAGATCTATATCTAGACCTATTTTCGTCAAAATTTCATTTACTTATGTTTATAACTGTAGAAGTTATTAAGCTGTAAAGGATTAGGACAGATGGACAGACGGACGGACATGACGAAACTATAAGGGTTCCTTGTAGGAGTTCCGTAGAACTCTAAAAAAGGATATAAGTAATTTATCCATTGTCTAGTACCCATCGTACAAGCTCTGCTTAGTTTGGGACTAGATGGTGCTGTGTAAAATGTCACAAAAATATTTATTTATTTTACACGATTTTCAGGAAAAGCCAACAGCAATTATCCTGCATCTTTAATATGTAGACTATTTAATTAATAATAAATAAGATATGAATTAATTGTTTGACGTTTGCCTACATTTGCTAGCCAACCAATGCAGAGTTGTAACAATAGCAACTTTACCAAACTGCTTTGATTACTACCCACTTGAAGAATAAAACCGGCAAGTGGGAGTCGGACTCACGCAGTAAGGGTTGCGTTTCTGTACTACCCACTGGCTTGATACCCATAGAGACTATAGTAGGTAACACATATTCTGTGGAAAGGACATTGCTAAAGATCCTTAGTGACTCCGCCCTTTGGCGTTACAAATTAAAGATAATGCTCACCATATACAACTCAATGAAGCCAATGTATTGCAATACATTCATAAACACGGACAGTACTAAATATAATTTTAGATTTTTACAATATTTACTATTTTGACACATATAATCACAAATATCTGTGCTATTTTGATGTCATGTTTTGCTTTTTTTGTCATGTCAAACAACCTACATTGTCATCAAGTTGTCAGTCGATGCCAATTTTTTGGAATTATTTGTGAGAAAAGGAGTCTATAATATTGAATCATAGACTATAGAGTATCGAAATAAAAATATGGATGATACACAGATATCATGGATGATACAATTTTATCCGGTTACGTCATTAATGTATTGATACTCCTTAAAATATAAAAACCGGCCAAGAGCATGTCGGGCCATGCTCAGTATTATAGGGTTCCTTAAGTAGGTGTACAAACGAATCAAATCGAATATTAATCATGGCTATTTTAGTTTTTGCAATAATCGGCAGCATTCGCGACTCAGAGCGTGTTGTTAGTAGCGCCATCTAGCGATAAATTCAAGAAGCCAAATTTAAGAAGTCTGTCATGTCAAAGTTACTTTTTGTGATTTTTTCAAATAGAAAGTAGCTAAAGGAGCATTATTTGCCATGATAATTTTTCTCTAAGGTCAATTACCTTTGAACTAGGACGTTTTAAGTATTTTTCAGTTTTCTGTCTAGAACTCAAAAAATTATAATCACATTATACTTGAAATAATTTTAAAAGAGAGTTTTCACAAAGGTCTATCAATGTGGAAGATTATAAGTTTCTACGTTGCATAGTTTAGAAATGGCAGGGGGGGGGACACATTGCAAGCCAATTTGGCGGACTATATTTCGCAGATGGTACACCTGATAAAAAAGCGATGTATGAAACATTACCTTCATTTTAGTAGACCTATTCAAAGATACCCCACACGAGGGGGTGCAGTGAAAAATTTTTTTTTTCCCCATTTCACATGTATGGGTGCGACCCCTAAAGAACGTAAAAACTATTTTTTTATTCTTTTAAAATTGAGATCTATATGCAGACTATTTTTTAACAAAATTTCATTTACTTATATTTATAACTGTAGAAGTTATTAAGCTGTAAAGGATTAGGACAGACGGACAGACGGAAGGACATGACGAAACTATAAGGGTTCCTTGTAGGACTTCGGAACCCTAAAAATTCGCATGTAATTTTCGTATATTGTTCATCTTTGTAACAAGGCTATTTTTATCAATGGCTACTTATTATAGTTAAAAAGATACAGCCCTGTGAAGGACAGACGAACATAAGGCGAAGGCAGCGTAATAGGGTATCAAAATGAAAATACAATAAACGCGTACATTATTTGGATAACGTTGACACAAGTAAAGTAGCTATGGAAATACATGACATAACAACAGTAATGTTTATATGAAACAACGTTATCAATCAAACACAAAAATATACGAAACATCGATAAACTGGGGTCGATTATTGTATCTATAACGTTGTCGCAATGTATACGTGTACATTATGTACTAGTTGTACTATATGCATACAACGTGTTGATCTGTATTCGTGCCATATTTAAGGAGGTGACTATACCACTGGTACTGAACACGAATCAATAAAAAAATCAATACCATTTTTTTTAAATACCAATTTGTAAATAAACAAATTCCCTCCGTGTCTGCGAAACCACCAAAACAATTTGTATATTTTTTTTTTTATAATAATAGTAGCATTTTTCAAGTTTTTTTAGATGACTAAGCACATTATTTATCATTTGCTCTAGAAATATGGCACGGTTACAGATCAACAACTTGTATAGGTAGTCTGACATTATACATACCATGGTATAATAACACCAGTGGGCCTAGTACGAGTTTCACACTTACGAATACTTTCATCGTTTTCGTTGACTTTCATTCATAAATCAGTAGCGCCCCTGGCGGATACGAGGAGGAACTACAGATTTATTAATGAAAGTCGACGAATACTTTGAAAGTATTCGTAAGTGTCAAACTCGTACTAGGCCCCCAGGTACTCTCTTCCCGTGACAGCTAGGTCACGTGATTGCCTCCGTACTACGTCATCGGCCGTGGAGCCAATAGCGGGCTGTTAGCGTGACACTTGTCAGTTTGATGTGCTGCCACTTTGTGAAAATAAATTACCCGAGCAAAATGCATTTTTTCATTTACTTTCTTCTATAAAGAATCAATGGAGAGGGCTATGCTCGGAGTGTCCCTGCGTGATCGAATCAGAAATGAGGAGATTCGCAGAAGAACGAAAGTAACCGACATAGCCCGAAGAATTGCCAAACTTAAGTGGCAGTGGGCGGGGCATATTGCTCGCAGAACGGATGGCCGATGGGGCAGTAAAGTTCTGGAGTGGCGACCACGTACTGGAAGGCGCAGCGTGGGTAGGCCCCCCACAAGGTGGACCGACGACCTGGTGAAGGTCGCGGGAATCCGCTGGATGCGGAAGGCACAGGACCGGTCGTTGTGGCGATGCTTGGGGGAGGCCTATGTCCAGCAGTGGACGTCTTTCGGCTGAAATGATGATGATGATGATAAAGAATCACTTTTTAACTAGTAATTTAATATAGTTTCCTTTATTAACTAATTAGATGAATAACACGAGATAACAAATAGTTAGGCTAGTTAGGAATTTATTTTATATTCATTATGAACAAAAATCTCCTTAAGTGTATTGAAGATATCAATCAATGGCAGCACTGATCGTGACGTAGCTTGGGAGGCATCGCGCTGTCGTTGCGGGAAGAGAATACCTGGTGAAACATCTTATTATACCATGATACATACTATTTTAGAAGAGGTAGCTGAGGAGTGCTTACTCCTGCGTACAGTCAGCGTGAAAAATATCAGGACAAGCAGATTGAACAACTAAGGCTGGCTGGCTAGTTTCAAAGCAGTACGGATTTATGTACAGACAGTCCGTGCGGAGCTCCGGAGCGGAGACACTTGTGGCGTTAGATCATCCGTTTTTCAGTGACGCGGATTGCTCCGTACGAAACACCCTCCGCGTGGAGACCGTACAAGCCAGCCTGAAAACTTGATTCAGAGCACTGCGGAGTCTACGCATGCGGACGACCCGCAAGCGGACAGTACGTACGGACCGTAACCAGCTTAAGAAAATTCTTGTCAGAATGACCGTTGGCGTGTACTGTGTAAACTGTGTTCCTTCTGCAACACCCCTTTTGTGTTATCGAGATATACAGGATAATTTTGAATTAATTAGCAACCCTTTAAGAGGTGATTGTACTTATCAATTTGAACAACTTTTACTAGGGGCCAACCCTAAAATCGCATCCTACATAATATAATCATATCTACTGCTACATTTCTGTTCACATTAATCGACAAAATTTGGGAAACAATTGTTGCTTTCTCGATCTCAGACTTGATTGTACAGTAAAAGTTGTTCAAATTGATGAGTACAATATTCCCTTAAAGGGTTGCAAATTCATTGAAAATCATCCTGTAGCTTTCTTAGACATGTTCTTATAGATCATTTTGAACAGTCCGTTTATCCCGATATTTTTGCCATTGAGTGTACGTAACGTACAGTCCCTTTACAGTGCAGTGGTGAATAAAATAGATTCTATAAATCAATTTACATAATTTCTAGAACAATCTCGAAGCGCAAGAATCTTGGAATATATTTGCAGCTGCTTATCTTAGCTTGCGTGTCATAAATTGAACCGCGAGAAGCGAGTAGTAGGTATAAAACTTTGAATGCAATGATGATACTTTTAGTACGTAAACAATGCCGCCATATTGAATGCATTTGGTAAACGGACTGTGTTGGACATATGATGAAAAATTCTGTTGTTTAATTATTACATTAAAACGCAAGCGCAGTTAGTAAGGGTAGGCGCATCTATAAAATATTGAATTACCCATGGTAATAATAAATAATAATTATATGCTTCACCAGGTATTCTCTTCCCGTGACAGTTAGGTCACGTGATTGGCCCAAGACTACGTAATCGGCTGTGGAGCTAATAGCGGGCTTTTAGCGTGACACTTGTGTGTAAGTGAAAAAAATGTTTTTTTTTTTATATGTAGAAGCACTTTTGAACTAGTAATTTTATACAGTTTTCTTTAATAACTAATTAGATAAATAAGACGAAATAACAAATAGTTAGGCTAGTTAGGAATTTATTTTGTACTAGCTGTGCCCGCGACTCCGTCCGCGTGAATGTCGGAAAATAACATCATGTCATTTATGAACACAATGTCTTCTAATATACCGACATAAGCGCCTTCACAGACATTACACTATTTACCTACCATAGGTACTATATTTTGTTTCTATAACCAACTGGCCACGGTGATGGAATTAGCCCTAAACTCTTCTCATTCTGAGAAGAGGCACGTGCCCAGCTGTGGGACAGTATTTTCGCTGATTATGTTATGTTATTCTATTACACTAACCACATCCAGTTCCTTAACTCTTCTCATTCTGATAAGAGGCCCGTGCCCAGCAGTGGGACAGTAATGGGCTGATAATGCTATGTTATTCTATAACACTAACAAAATTCAGTTCCTTAAATTTTCTCATTTTGAGAAGAGGACATGCCCAGCAGTGAAACAGTAATGGGCTGACATGTTATGTTATTCTATATTTTCTAGTTTCTTAACTCTTCTCGTTCCGAGAAGAGGTACGTGCCCAGTAGTGGGACAGTAATGGGTTGATTATGTTATCTATTACACTAATAATATCCAGTTCCTTAACTCTTCTCATTCCGAGAAGTCCGAGAAGAGGCCCATGCCCAGCAGTGGAAAAGTAATGGGCTGACCAAGTTATGTTATTCTATATTTTCTATAATACTAACAACATCTAGTTGTATTTTTAGGAACCTTCAAACAACCAACAACGGTGTCCTTTACTTTGTATGCAACTTAATGCAGTAGAGGGGTCAAGCTATATCGATGCATTAGTCAACCGATTAAGATTAAACATACCCTATATTTTAAGTTAGACTAATACCTATACAAACGCAAAGTTTCATTACGATCCGTTCAGCTGTTTTCACGTGATGAGGTAACAAACAGACAGACGGACAGACAGACAGACGGACAGACAGACAGACGGACAGACAGACATTCTAAAAGCGATTGATTCGTGTTCTATTGCTTATTTCTAGTCCCCCCAGCTGGCTTTCGCGAAAAACTACTCAATATACAGACTTTTCGACATTTACAGTTTTATTATAGTATAGATTGATTATGAATAAAAATCTCTTTAGGGCACAAACTCCTCAGTAGAATTTAAGACAAGAACATATTCTATCTACCCCTTTTTTAACTTTAAAATTATTTAAAAATTCTAATCGATTTTGCATACACATCTACACTCTTCAGTACACATTTCCTTTCGAAAGCGTATTCACGAGAGGAGCGTAATAATAAGGCACGACGCTAATCGTTTATGACAGCACGTAAGCGGTGCGCGGCCGCATCAACCAATTGAATAAAGTGCTAGCGTGCTCTACTTGACGGTATAATTACTCACAATGCGATGATGCACTATCGTAATCATATTGCGAGCTGTATTCAATTAAGATGATTATAATATTGCCCAGATTTTTTTTATTACTAGCTATACCGCAAAGTTTGAAGACAAACGTCTTCAACCAGCGCGTCCTGCCTGACATGACTTACGGTGCCGAGACGTGGACACTGACAGTTGGGCTAGTCCACAAATTCAAAGTCGCTCAGCGAGCTATGGAGTGAGCTATGCTTGGAGTTTCTTTGAAGGATAAAATCCGTAACGAGATTATCCGGAGGACCGGAGTGACCGACATAGCTTGTAGGATCAGTAAGCTAAAGTGGCAGTGGGCTGGCCATGTCTGTCGAAGGACCGATGGCCGCTGGAGCAGACGAGTCCTTGAGTGGACATCGCGCTTGGGCAAACGCAGCGTAGGGCGCCCCCGCCAGGTGGACCGAAGACCGTGGCTGGGGGGGGACTGGATGCGGAAGGCAGAGGACCGAGTGTGCGCAACTTGGGAGAGGCCTATGTCCAGCAGTGGACTGCGATAGGCTGAGTTGATGATGATGATAGCTAAGGCAAATTATGAGTTTATTTTTCTTGACCATTAACATTATTCAAGGGGAATCCTAAAATATTTAGTTGTTGCTCATCATAAGCTTAGGTAGGCTGATGATTGCCAAACGAAGTTTGGACAGGGTGGTAATATACACGGTGTTTTCCCCCGGTCCTTTAAGAAAATAATGAAAACGGAAGGACAGAACTTACAAGTCATACTATTAATAATATATCGCCACACACACGTCCGTTCCGTTCTGTTAAGAAAGGCCGGTAGTACAACTACCGGTGAGCGTCGCCGTCGATCCATTGAGAGCCGGTAAAAAAAGAGGCGTGACTTACATAGTTTTGTCATTTATCGCCACAAACAACCCGTTGGCGGTCCAATCCGTTCCCGAAAATAATCTGAGGTCAACAATCCAGCATACCACAAATAAAATTAGTGAATTATCTATTGCAAAGAGTATCCTTTGACAGGGTGGGACAATTCAGAAATATCGTGTTGTGGATTTTGTATTATTTTCCAAATTTTTGTTTCATTGAGTGTTAATGTGTAATAATGGTGGATTATTAAATATTAAGTGCTTATTAACGTGTACAAGTGTAGGTAAATGGTACAAAGTTGAAAAACGTGATTTTCATATTTTTTCATCATCCACTCGGAAACCTAGTAAAGTTTCCATCACTTTACTAGGGTGAGTAAACTAAAGACTTGTCCTAAAAGGTCTAAGCAACCAGGCCATAAAACTACCCACAAAACAAATATCCTTTGACAGGGCGGGAAAATTCGGAAAGAGTGGGTTGTGGATTTTGTATTATTTTCCAAAAAATGTGTTAATGGTAGATTAGTTATAGTTAGAAGTGGGCGTTTAAACAAAAAGCGCTTAAAAAAGTCTAATTAAAAAAAAAGCGTATAAGCACGCTTTGTGATTAAAGCAGATTTCGTTTAGACTGTTTCGTAAACCAAACTTATGCTTTCAATAGTACGATTGAAATGTAACCTTATTTCTATGAACATAAGACTCAATTTCAAAGTTGACTGGTGGTTGTTTGAAACCGGCAGAATTAAATTTTATTCGTTTACGTAAAATTTGTTTAGAGAAAGCACTTTTTTATTTTGTTGATTATTTTCGTATCGTTTAAACATTTTAAACGTTTTTGACCTTGAGTGATTTGCTTTTGCTTTGGCGCTTAGTTTATTTTTCGTCGTCAACGAGTGAATACGTTTTGGAATGTTCTCCTTGGTAATTACGCGACGGTTGTAGTTTGTTTGTATAGTTTTTAGTGAACTTTGTAAATAGTTTAAATGTAAATAGAATAGTGTAATGTAGACAAATAAAAGTCAATTTTTTTAGAAGTGAAAAACGAAAAGCGGCAAAAGCGTAAAAAAAATCGTTGCCAGAAAAAAGCACAACGTTTAAACACGCTTACGATTTTAAGTCGTTTTTCCCAACTTTAGTTATAGTGCACAAGAGTATGTAAATGGTACAATCGACTGCACGATAGTGGTAACACTTGAATTAGAAAACCGCCCTTACTGCTTACGAAATAAAGAAGCTGTCAATGTCAAACTGTTACCACTGACGTGCGGTCAACCAAATAAAGTTGAAAAACGTTACTTTTCTCGTCAATCCCTCAGAAACCTCTAGTAAAGCTTCCATCACTTTATTAGGGTGTGTGTTAAAGACGTGGCTAAAAGGTCTTAGCAACCAGGCCATAAACTACTACAAAAAATATACTATAACAAACTATACGGTAATATCTCTATGTAGCCTGTTAAACAAACTGAAAATTAATCAAACTTCACAAACTGAATGTGTGTGACGATGCACCCGTTTTCAATTATTTTCTCAACAGACCGGGTGAAAATGGGATTTATATTGCCTCACTTATGCATATGATAACCATCTACAATACGCGTAAAATAACTCTTCCCCTGTAAAGAGAGCAACAGGTGGCTGTGCGCAGTAGTCAATTTTGCAACCAAATCAGTAGCGCGCATGCGCGGTAATGGCGGCAAAACTTAAACAGGTAGCTGAGCGGCAAGAAGGCGGGAACTGCATCAACTGTATGTTCTCGCTTTCTCAGTCGTTCGTTAACATTCGATACTTGATTACGTCTTGCTCACACTTATTACCTATGTGACTGCGCTGCGTGGCCCTTCGCAAAGCCTAAATTAGGTGTTTTTAGGTACAAAATATTTATCATCATACAGGCTGAATTTGCATTTTTTTTTTTAAACTTTGAAAATAGAACAAGAACCGCGCGCGTGCGAATTGGTGTAAATGAGAATGAGATACTGTTGAATTAATTTGTGTAGTGTTTCCTCGCAAATGAGAAAAGTACTATACAAGTCTCGGCCGAAATAGCAATTAACGGCCTCGTTTAGTTAAAAAGGACTCGGCTTGCGCCTCGTCCTTTCAAAATCACTTGGGATCGTACTTCCAATATTACTCGGCCGTAAATTGCTTCATTTCAGGCCTCGACAGTAATGTACTATTTATTGTACATCAATAACATTATTAAACTTAGGACTAACATGTAAAATAAGGGTACATTGGTTATACTAGGCATATTGGAACATACTAGTCCAATTGTTGCCGTCGGTAGAGGGGTAACAGAATTAGTAATGTCTCAGGGCTGGCTCAGCAGATGGCGACTATTGGGAGAGTGGAAGGTGCAAGTATTGTGGTTACCTTTGGGCGTGAGGTCGGCGGAGAGCTCCCGGTGCAGGCGCTGCTCCAGCTCGTCGGCGGCGGCCTGCGCGGCCGCGTCCAGGCGCTGCGGCGACAGCGAGGCGGCGCCCGACGACTCGCTGGACCACTCGGGCGCCGCCTCGCCCGCCTCGCCCCCGTCGCCCGCCTCGCTGGACGAGCCGCCGCCGCCCTCCTCCGCGCACCCGCCTTTGTGCCGCTTGCGGTACTCCGTTATAGAGAGCTGCCACATAACACACATGTCATTACCAGGGCTCGGATACCGGTTAAATTTTGAAACAAAACCTTTAAATTTCGGTTTCGTTCGAATAAACCGGTTTTTTAAACCGGTATTTTGAGGGTACTTTACATAATGGTTTTTTCGTATTAACCGGTCTAGAGCAATAAAAAACCGGTTAATACAAACAAACGCCGCTTAGTTTTTATTTTTCTTTAGTAGAAAGATAATTAATTTCTGTATCGCGACGAACGTTTATTTCACTACTTCAATCAGATCCGATGCAAAAAATCCAAAAATTGGTTAGTATCTACTTTTCTTTTATTTATTTCTTGGCACTCGTCGATTAAACCGGTAAAAAAAAGGTAGGTAGGTAAAATAAAGTTCTTTAAAGGTTCACGTTCTCAAGAAAAGTTTGGAGCTAAACCGTAATAAACCGGTACTAACCGGTATTTCTCAAACTGGTTCCGAGCCTTGGTCATTACTACTACCGCATCAATACTCCATCCAATAGGGACTATTTTTTTTAATAGATTTTATTAGAAATCTCGAAACTTGTTCAAGAAAAATAAGCAGCAGTGAAAAAACCAATAAAATATTTAATAAAATGTCCATGTTACAAGCGATTTGAATTTATTTATTAGACAGAAACAGCACTATTGAGCAATGACGTCATTGTACAAAACCTTCATAGTAATTTGACATCTCTCTGAACAATGTCCGTTTCGCACGACAAGGACAGAAACTTAAAAAGCGTGTATCTCTCCCATTTTTTTATGGATATTGTTTATTTTTTCTACAATGTTGTCCTTTCTGTGCCTTATTTTAAATAATATTACATTTTTGGTCATTTTTTACTGTAGTCTACTACCGGATTTGATAAAAGATCAGGGGCCATACTCTTGAAAATTCCGATCAATTGGCATTGGGCTAATGTCAATACGTACTTTTAAATACAAAATTAGCAACAAATCGATTTAAAATTGAGTGTGTTTAGAATTAATTAAACCTTATTAGAATTAAAATAGTGTATTGAGTATATTTTTAATTAAAATTACCCATTAAATCTTGTAACTTTTTGAACTTGGTATTGGATTGAAATTGAAATCATTTTCAAGTAACCCCACAGATCAGGACAAAGGTCAGGTCCCAAGCTGTGTAAGGCAGCTCGGGACATTAGTCACGCCCACTTTGTAGTCTTGTGCAAACACTTTCAAAGAGCACTAAATTGAGTTAATTAGTGCTTCCTTTTTCTTCTGCTTTACTAATATAGGTATTTTCTTTTCCAATAATTTTGGTTTAGTGGAAAATGCAGAACATTGACGCTCGTTTTGCTTGATATTATTTTTAGGCTTCCACGCGGACAGACGCGGAGTCGCGGGCATCGCTAGTCCTAAATAATAAAACTTACCAGCTTCCATTGTGCGCGCTATCGGAATAAGTGTTACCAACATATTCATTACATAGAGCGTACATTTGACAAGTTCGGTTTATCGCGACAACTCAAGTCTTCACCGAGCCCCGATAGTGCCCCAGCGTTAGAATAACATCCGTCGCCATACTCGCGATATCGGTCGATGCACTGTTTTGAAACACTCGAGACTCGTCACTTTCAAGTGCGATTCTATTATATACTAGCATTATTATTATTATTGCTTTTACCCGCGGCTCCGCTCGCGTTAGATTTTGTTATCCCCCCGTGACGGATCCTGTTAATAATTAGGTGTTTTCATGTAACTATTACAAAACTGTAAATGTCTGTTTGTTTGTTTATTCGAGCATCACGCAAAAACAACGGGACCTATTTTGTTTTTTTTTGTGTTTAGACTTTGTTTCCTGTAGGATGAATTGAAAAACCACGGAGCGAAACCATGGGCAATGTCCAGTCCGATCCACTCCACTCCGTCCCAGTCCCACTCCCACGCCTACTCTCACTCACTCATCCATCCATCGTACATTACTATCCGCTCGTGCAAATGCGTAGAAGCTGTACCACGCCTACGCCCACTCCTAATCCCACTCCCAGTCCCACGCCCACTCACATTCCTACTCCTACTCCCACGCCCACTCTCACTCACTCACTCACTCAGTCCGTCCGTCCATCCATCGCACATTACTATTCGCTCGTGCAAATGCGTAGAAACTTCGTATCAGTCGGGTGAGGATGCACCCCACGATTTTTATTTTCTTTTCTTTCTTTCTCAAAACCTATACCACTTTAAGTCTGATCATCAGCTTTCAAAGAAAAAAAGTTTCAATCAAAATTGGTCCAGTAGTTTTAGCGTGATGCTGGAACAAACAAACAAACAGACATTTACAATTTTATAATAGTTAAGATAAGATACCGTGATGTTTGGATTCGAAGCATAAGCGAAAGTCTAATCTCTAACTCTTACTGAAGATAAGACGTAATTGGAATTACTATAACTGGATAATTATGAATTACATAACCTTTACAAAGTGTTGGAAGTAGGCTACAAAGAAGAAATGTCCGTGTAAAGTATGAATATCATGTCGACCTCAGTTTTTACCCTTATCTAATCTGAGACCTTGGTCTGGTTTTATAACATGTGCTGACACAACAGCTTTCGACTATATAATATTAGGCAAATGAAAATATTTTCTATGAATAAACAAACAACTGAATTGAAAAAAAAAAAACAGAATAATTGACATCAGCCCTTTGAGCTATCTCGAAGTATTGATCTTAAATTCAAACTCCTTGCTAGCCCAGAGCTTCGCAGCAAGTTCACCCATGAGATGAGAAGTTTGGTCACGAGCATAGCTTTCACATGGAGGCTTGGCTCGGTCGCGTGCGTAGTATGATGTTTGGTCACGAGCGTAGCTTTCACATGGGGGGCTTGGCTCCGACGCATGCGTAGTGTGTGTGGGCAGAGGGTCGCGAATGGGCACACTGTTTCACCACATGTTTCGTTGCTATTTCAAGTGATGTCAATAGTTGGCTATTCGGCGAATATTCGGCGGGAGGTACGAACTCCTTAACCCCCTTATATACGTCCGTCCCGATCACCAACGAGTTTGCCATGCCTGCTGACTTAGGATCAACCCATTTCTGGGGGGAAACTAAACACAAAATAATAAAGTATAATGTAAAAATTTAACTCACCTTCCTTCTGACAGGTTTAGGTTTTTCAAGGGGCGGAGGGTTCAGTCGGGGGTCGTTGGTCCGTGGGAAGTACGACTTGGTCAGCGGCTTGGGCGACGGCACCAGCAGACTCGCCTTGTTCGCACTACTAAGCACCCCCGATAATAGCACACTGTTATTTGAGTCCATATTGTTCACTCGCGTTAATATGTCCTGGACGCTCTTTAGCTCGTCCGCCTGCGTAATACTGTCCTTTTCAAACAAACTACTATCTAAACTTGTAGTCCTATCTATTGCACTCTTTATTATTGACATGTTTGGTACGTTCTCGTTTATTGAACTGTCCATGTTGAATGATTGAGACATGTTGCTGAAAATGCCAGAGAAGAGACCTGTAGAACTAAATCGCGATGAAAAAGGTAGAGTTGAACTCTCTAACACGGACGGCCTGTCGATTGAAAAGTGTTTCTCAATTTTCTCCAGCTTTTCTTCGGGCGACGCCGGCCTAACTACAGTTTTGACCGGCTTCATAGGTTCTTCTGGCAGGGGTATCGTTTCTGGCGGCGGTATTACGGGCATCGGACTCGGCTCTTCAGGTAACGGTATGCTTTCCGGTGCAGGCAAGGGTATCGACTCGACAGGCGGTAGAGGTATGTTCTCAGGAGAAACATGCACTTTTACGTCAACAGAACTTCTCATTTCGTCATGAATGTCTCCATTGATCTCTATTGGCCTCGACGATGTGTCGTTCTCTGTTCTCAGCTGAACACTGATTTGATCGTCAACCATGTTAAGATCAAAATTCAAGTTAACTTTCTTTCGCTTCTCTTTAGGTTTTTTGTTTCTGCTTTTAAGTATTTGTATGTTTTCTGTATGAAATGAGTGTATTTTCTTTTGTATGTCGTCCATCTCGTCACGCTGTGGCGATGAGTTGCCGCTGGTGTCTGCTGACTGACAACTGTTCAGTTTGTCGTTTGGGCTCTCGATTCCTTTCACCTCTATATTACTTTCAACAGACTCCTGTATTTTAGGCTGTGCAGGTATCGTAGTATCTATTTCCATTGGCACCACTTTATTGTAATTACTTTCATCTATTTCAACATTATTATTATTAGTTTTGATGTCTTCAGGTTTGGGTATTGGTATTTGTATTTCAGGCGGAAGTTCCTCTTCAGGCGTCGGCACTCCTATTATTCTTCTTATGTTCTCACTGTCATGGGGCCCTTTTATGTTCATATTCAGCATATCATTGTCCATATTGCACTGGTCGTCGGACCCCTGGCCACTGTCCGAGCGCGTTCTATCCCTACCGTATATACTATCCATAATATTTCTCACTTTGTATTGCCTCGTCAATGCTTGCGTGTCATCTTTGACTGGCGAGTCTTCTGACGTTAAAATAGGCGAAGTTTCATCATTACACTGTGTAAATAAAGTTTTTGAGTTAGCAACTTTACTGACAATAATCTCTAAAAGACAATTGCAAAGCTACTTACAGGCACAATAGTGTTCTGTTCGCAAGATAGCGATTCTCTCGCTAACCGCCGCTTCTTCAATGGTGTCACCATTTCGTTAGGCGGCGATTCTGAAACAAACACATCTAAAATTCAACATAGAAATAGCAACTCTAAAAAAAAAATGGGAGCATAATTATGATTAGAACACATACCTGCGACAGGCGAATCACTCTCCTCACTGATGGCTTGTCTCAGCCATCTCTTCTTGGCACTGTGTTGCGGTATGATCGGCGCAACTACTTCGGCTACTTCCGCGGGGGGCGTACTCCTTGTTATTCGCTTTGCTTTCTTCGGAGGCTTATTTCGATCTCTCCCCGGCGTTCTGGGGGGAGACAATCTAGTATCCTCCTCTTGATCTAAATCATGACCACCACTTAAATCGCCGATCATAGTCGAGGCGACTCTGACCAAGCTTTCTAGAGAAGGCGCGGACACCAGGGTAGGTCTGTAAGGGGACCTATAAGGCGATGGAGTCCGTTCAGGCGACCTCCCTATCCATTCCGTTGCCATTGTTTTCTTGGTTTTTGGTAATTTAAAGGCAGATTCCACAGAACCAACGGCTGCTTCGACTAATAGACAGGCAGAGCTCAACCCAATTTCCTGAAATAAAAACAGTTTGATAAAGACAACTTTTCCCAATACAATTTTTTTAAGTTATGACATTGACATACAGACCAAAGAGAAAAAAACAGACATGTTCTTGTTACTATAATATACCTGTCTCTACAAGTATACATACCTCATGAGGCACATCGCTGGTCCGATCATGTTCAATAGGCGGCGGTACCGCATTGTCTCTTCTTATTGGAGCTGCTCTCGGTGGCGTTAGCGGCGCAAGCGGCGCTTCATCCCCTGACGTCACCATATCACTGTCAGCTGAGTTCAGGCGACGACGGTTGGACTGCGACGTTGTACGGGCACGGCCCTTACGCCTAAAGAAAATTCATTGTAAGTATTATAAGATTTGATGTACATAGACGCAATATACTTGGGGTTTAAGCATGCTTTGCAAATTGCAAGGCAAAAGTCGAAACTAGTAAAACAAATGTGTTACTTTCGGTAAAAAGAAATGGCCGTGAACTGCTCCGATCTTTAGAAATGTCTATAATTTAAGTGAGTTGTTTTATGTAGATATTATACATGATATAAAATAAAGGATTCTAAATAATTGCCAGGCTTGATGAACTGAATTAAGTATTTTATTACACTGCATCCTAATTCATGCACTGGTGATTAATCAGCTGTAATTTGCTTCTTTAGAAGAATAAATTATGGCATTTTCAACACGATTCCTTCATTAATATCGACGAGAAAAGTAAAAGCGTTGCGCCGAGCGTCACGCTATCTCCAATTAGCTGTAGAAATAAAATAATTTCCAATTAATTGCTATAATGTGTTATAACAATCACCAAAAGAAATCACATCATAACAAAATTAAATATCATTACTCTAATCACGACGTTCCGATCTACAGATTTTTTTATCAAGCAAACCATAATGGTAATTCTTTTTTTATTTTTTTATTGGACGCAAAGAAATCTCACTACATTTTACTCCTAATAAATGATTAAAATTGGAATTTAGCCAATTATTTAGAAAAAAAAAGTGTTCTTGGCGGTAATAGCTGCATCACACAAGCGCTACAGAATAAAACTAAAGATAATGTGAACTTACTTTTTCCTCTTTTTCGAAGTGTTGTGAACTTCGTCGTCGTCGTCCTTATCATTAGTGTTAGGGTGAGGATCAGACTCTCGTCTCTTCTGCCTTTCTTTCACTTCCTGTTTGCGCTGTTCAGCTTTTTCCATGCGTTCAAACGCCTTCATTATAGCTTCCATCTTACGTTCCTCGCGCGTCTGTAATTTAGATACAGGTTTAGAATTTTGTCTTGTCACAAGGCCAGAAGGTTGAGTTTCGATTGAGTTTCTCAAACAAACCATTTTCCTCTTTTCTTTATCTTTGTTATTTGTCTGTATTTTTTCTTGAGAATCATCCGTTTTGTCGTCCAAAGAGTCTTGGTTCACACAAGTCGTTCGACTGGATCTTGAGGATCGGTCATGGCACGCGGACTTAGCCATAAATTCTCTCGTTACTGGTCTATCTTCTTCTATTTTCGGTTCTTCTTTAGGTTCTTTAAGTTTCTTTACTTCTACTTTTTCTGGTTTCTCCTCATCCGAGTATATTGGCTCTTCCTCAAGTTTTATCTCCTTTTCTTCCACTTTGGGTATGATAGGCTTGATGGTGATAGGCTTGATGATGACAGGCTTTGGCTCTTCTGGTTCTTCTACAATCGGAAGCTGGAGCTTAATAGGCTCTTGTTTAATCTCCTCGAATTTCTCTTCGATAGGCTCTGCTTTACAGAAGTCTGGTTCATCAATTTCTTCAGGTTTCATTTCTTCTTTGGCGATCAGATCTATTACAGGTTTTATATCTTCGATTGGCTCAGGTTTAGGTGGTTCAGTATCGAAGTTCAAGGCAATTACAGCTGTCTTGACGGGTGAAAGAGGCGGGTACTCATGTTTTATTTGTTGTGGCGATTTCTTCTCAGATTTAATTGTAAGAATTTGTGGATTAAATTCTTTGACTGGTGTAGTGAATATTGGAGCAAGCGGTGGAGAGACAGGCGATGAAGAACTGAAGCATCTATTCCTACTTCTCTTCTCTCGAGGTGGGTAATCGACGCTCTTTCTTGACGCTAAGGTATTGAGACCGTTCACTTTACAGTGTTTCGGGTTACCGCAAGCGCACGGTTGCTTGCTTCCATCAGCATCGTGACCAACAGTAATCTCTGTGTTAGACTGGGCAACTCCAATTGTCACTAAGTAGACATGTAATGTCCCTTTAACAATACAGTGCTGTAATTCGGCGTTAGGTTTACACGATCTTCGAACGAACCTCGCTTCGTTTCCGTACGTTCTTGTGTCTATACATATTTGTGTGTTATCTTTCGGTAGTCTGTAGAAAAATACGAAAGGTCCAGGTTTTTGACTTCCTGCCCTGGCAGAATTCTGTAGTTGTGGTCTGTGCTGGTTAGACAACATGTATTTGCCACGTAATTCTATTACTGCCGTGTTTTCTTTCAAGTCCTTTGTAGCAATCAAAATCTTCCCACCTGCATGCGGCACAGTGGTACATACATGCGCGTTCATGGCATATCCCATGTTTGGAGTATTGCCTAACTTGCTGCTGTACTTCATTATCTTAGCTCTCAACTCTGGGCTGTAATGGTTGGTTACAGCCAGTTCGTACGAGTCTTGGAAGTGAGATTGATTTGACAATCCAGAGCTATATTTACTCCTGTTCAGCATCATCTCTTTCTTGCGTTTGACTCGTTTTTCAGATAATTTTCTCTTTGTGCCTTTTCGTACAACTTCTGTTTTCTTCGGTCTCTTGGGTCCGCGTTTGGGTAACGCCAATGAGGGTTGGGGCAGTGGTGGAAGCACAGGGATGCTCGAGTTGTAAGTAGTGACGCACGACCCACTCGTATTGGTATAAGTGGTGACTGTCAGTAATCGTTTCCTTCTTTGACCGGGAAGTCGGGTGCTCTCCGACGAGTCTGTGTCGGAGGCACCGAGAGCACTGAGTTCCTCTCTCTTCCTCATCTGTATGGCTCGCGCGTGGCGCCGGTCTACGGGCCGCGGCAAGCAAAGGTCGCACATGTAAGCGTCCGGTATGTTCAGCCGGTCGATGCCCATGCAGTCAACATGCTGCCACTCACCACAACGGTCACAACATATCATGTAACCGTCATCATGTGTGAAGTCGCAGATACACCTCGTCTTGCCTTCTTCCTCTCCTTCTGGGGCAGTCTCTGTATCACTACCACCTCTGTTAGCATTCCTGTCTCCGTCTATCGAGGATATCACCGAGGCAGCATCGTCGTCCGGTGGCGGAGGCGGCTGTGGCTTGTATGTTATAGGCGCCATTTGTATAGAAGAAACAGGTATAGGTGTTCCAATAACACTAGTAGGCACTGTCAAAGGCATTTCGTAAGAAGCGGTGGACATGATTACAGGCGAGTTTCGCTTCAAAGGACTCATTGGTGATGTAGTCAAAGTGGGTGAAATGATGGTGGGAGGTGGGCCAGTTGACACTGGTGTTGTGGGCGGAGTAGCTGTGGGCTGCTTCTGGGCAGGCTGGGCGTATGTGTGGTCCAACATCACGAAGGCTAGGGGCTGAAATGAATACCTTCTTAGTTCTTCTGAAAGATTTGGTCTCTCTTCCATTCCGATGATGTCGTCCTCGGTAAGTAATGTTGTTTTGTCGCCACTGAAACAAAGAAAAAACAAACATTTAAAAACTACATTTATCTAAACTGTGACATATAAATTAAAATTATTTTATATTTTAAATAGGTACTCACACAACAATCCTTTTTTGATTTAAAGGTTTGACCTCCACTGGTTCCTCAGGCGTGGGAGGAAATGTCGATATAATATTATGATTGACAGGTGTTGGACTTGGTTGCAGCAACAACTTAGGTTGTGATAGTGACTGCAGTATCTGGGCAGTCAGTTGCTGGTTAGCAGACACTTGTGATACTGTGGATATCGGATTGTCTGCAGGCCCATATGTCTGAACATATCGTAAATTAGGCGTAGCCCCTGATTGCACATAATGAGGACCCTTCGGTAAACTCGTACTAATTGGTGCAGTAGAAATCAAAACTGGCCCGCACGGAGACTGTAATACTAAACGCTCTCCTTTTGGAGGGAACTTTGACAGAGACAAGGGCTGATTCTTATGTGTGGGACTACCGACTTTCTGTATAATTTTTGATGCATTCGAGTCTACAACTCCATAACTTGACTGCTGACTCTTATATGTCACACTAGCGACAGGCCAAGACTTTGCCTCAGATTTGTTAGCTGACCCAGTCTGTTGTATTATCTTTATTGGCCTCGATTGGTTCTTTTGATTAGAAACTTGTCCAGAGTTCTTAGATCCCTTAAAAGTATTGACTGATTTTCTTCCAGAATGAACCGACATCTTATTGGGTCCAGAAACAACACGAGATAATATATGGCATTGCGTGTTGCCCGAAGAGGCAGCAACCATAGCATTTAGATTAGCACCATTGTTTACCTTATTCAAAGTTTTATTTAAGTTTGTGCTCTTGGTAAATGAATGACCATAGGGCATATTCTTAATTGGGTTATTGTTCACAACATTTGGTGACATAGTGGCACAGCCAATCAAGGATTGACTCTTCTGGGATTTAGAGCAAAGAACTGAATTACTCAGTTTGTAAACATGGTTTTGTGTGCCATACACAGGAGCCATTTCTTTTCCAGTTAAGTATTGCTGGTTATAGCTAGGAGTCTTGGGAATAGATATGTTACTTAAAATCTGGACTTTGGATGTCTTGGGTCGACCTATGAAGTTAGTCTCAGTGACAATGTTTGCTCTTCTTCCAGTTTGATTTGTGTCACTCACATAACTTTCGCTGGTGATAATGATTTGTGACATGCTAGCTTGTGATCTATCATCATCAGTTTTATTGTCATTTGTAGCAGCACTGGTTGCAAGTATTGTAGGCAGCCATAGGGTCTGGTTCCCAGATACATCTTGTACATTCTGTAAAGATGTAATGTTTCCAACAGCTGCATCAACGTTAATTGTAAAGTTCTGTGGCAATTTTGTGACATTTTGAACAATTGCCGTGTTCAATGGTGCTTGGATAAGGGTTGCGGAGTTTTCTACATAATTGCCATCATTTGAATCTTCAGTTTCTTGTAATATAGGGTACGCTATGCGCCCTACATTATCTATGGCGTCTTCAAGCCTTACAATACCAGAGAGGGAGTCCACAGACATATCTGTATCACAATGTCTCTCGGCAATGTGATATTCAACTTCTTTGTCTACTTTGTGCACAGATTGAATGATACTTTCAGGATTTGTAGAGTCAGGTTCAGGATCACCTTCAGTGGGAGACAAGGGCAAGGCCCTCAATACAGGAGTTCTCACACTAGGTACATTCATATTTGTTAATTTGTGATCCAATACATGTTCATAGACATTTTCACTGGAGGTGGCCGGCCCGTAATCCTATAACAAGATATGAATGTCAAATTAGTTTGTGAAATTCAGTTATAAGATGCAGACGATGCACATAATTTTATTCCAAGTTTGAATTACATGTGACACTTATTCTTTATTGCACACAAGAAAATCACAACAATACATAATAGTTTTGACACTTCTGCATAATGTGTATGAATAATCAATTTTACACACACAATGTTTTTGGTGTATATTTTTCTATGCATATTTTATCAAGACTGATAATGATAATGGACTTTTATTCCATGTAAAAAAGGAGATTTTAAAGTATTAGTTAAACCACTATATCTTTGACTTTATAAACATACAGTAGTGGCCGATACTGTCCCCATACAATGAATTTATTAACATATAATCAACATAATATTTTACTGCACAGAGTATCAACAGGAATCATTAAATTACAACCACATCACATGCAATCATATCATTCATATAGAGTCTGACAACTTGCTTAGTAAATATATTTAAAAAAAACAATCTCTCATTACTCACCAAAAAGCTGTAAAACTAAAACTTAAGAGGATATCAATGAATACACTTTTCATTTCAAAACTTTATTTATTACAATATCAAGGTCCTGAAAAGGTAGTCTGTTGTATACTATTTTAAAAGCACACCTAAATAAATAGTGTACTAATGATTTTAAGAATTTCACACCTGTCTTTTATAAGAACTAGGGCTTAGTCAAAGGTATTGTGAAGTTAATTAATTAGTGCTGGAAGGATTTAGGAAATTGTCTGACATAATAGTGGTATAGGATGTAGGAAAGCAGTGTAGGAACATGATGTTATTGGTTACAAAATCATAATATTTACAAATATGGTGGTAAGTGACTGGCTAAGTGTCCATGTCATCAGGAATGGTAAGGGACCATGGTTTTGAGTTCTAAGTTGGTAAAAACATTCTACTTACTTGCCGGGCCGCTGGTTCGTAATCTGATGTAGCTGACATGCTGTATATACTATCATCTTGGGTCAAACCCGAGATGACGCCTTGGAGTGCACCTCGGCCCCCAAATTTTATTTCATGTGACTGCAACCGAAAATCTACCCTTTACCCATATATCCTCAAAATAAACAGGTATACGTGCATTGTACACCATAATGTTCTTGGTAAAATATTTTTAGTCCACAAATAGGATACGACCACCGAGGTCATTGTTCCACAAAATGATTCGAAAGTCAGTTTATTTTGTTCCCTACGAGAAAATATAAAGCAAAACACTAAAATAATTCGTAATAAACGCTAGAGAAAGAGAATAAATGCGGAAAATAAGCGAATAGGTTAATCCACTGCCGCCATTATTGTAGCACGGAAACTGAAATGTCTCACTAATAAACACCAAAAAAAGTAAACACTATCCCAATATGAGAAAATAATTACGAATATATTAATACTTTGACGAAATAATCAAAATATTTGACTTATTAAAGCCACTGAATGCCCCTAGTAACAAAGACATGAGAAATATAAGTACATACGAAAATGAGGTTTGTATATTTATATCACCTCAAGAAAATAATAATGACTTACTTTTATAGATATCAAATGTAATTAGGGTTTATTAAATGGAATAAATGAAATATTTATAGAAAATGACAACATCACAAGAGTTAAGGCAGTATGAAATCCAGATGTAAACACTTTTCGAGAAAATAATGAAGGAAACTTGTACTGACCTTTTTATGAGCAATTTTACAACACCTAGGACGTAGCGAAACTATTTCCATCAAATAATTGCATAGCACGTAATAAATAGGCCTCAAAGTCCGAAACTACGACCAAAACATTCACAAGAGTCGAAGATGGCGGCCATTGCATTTTCTTGATACAAAACAACGGGGGTTTCATGAAACATGTCGAACTACAAAGTACTTCCGGTCAAATGAGTGTAAAATAATTAATTTATTTTAATGCAAAGTTAATTATAAATTATAGAAAATATATTGATTTACACTTTTTATTAAATTATTTATTCTTGTATTTGTAACGTTTCATTACTATGATTGTGCAGATTTTAATAAAAAAGTAGTCCATTTTAATTACTTATTGTTTATGGGTAGAGTTAAAAGACATTTTTAAGTTTTTTTTTATTTCTTCTGGCGAATAGACAAAATCATGGGTTTTTATTCTGGTTATAGATGCGTTCTTGAATAAGCATAAACAATTTTGTCTATGAAATAAAAACTAAGGCCCGTATTAAAGACCGTTCCTCAAGGTTTGATCACTGTTTAAAACTAATTTGAGTTTAGAACATTCCTAAAGCATAGATTAATTGATCACAGTTCAGCTGAGTTTAGCTTTATTCTACACTGTCACCTGTTTAGGTGTTTGAGCAGAGATTTGATCTGTAATCATCTAGGAGGAACAAGACCGGAGTCGACTTAGCAGGCGTACCCCTCTCGCCAATGTTTAAGGCGTAAAGATCGTAAAAGTTTATAAAAACAAGTTGAACACCATTTTGACTCTTATATTATTGAAACGTCAGTGCAAACAGAGCTCCCAAAAATGCCAAATTGTGCGGTATTTACCTGCACAAATAAGTCCAAGACTTCAAATTTGATAAAAGATAGCATTACCTTTCATCTGTGAGTATAATTTTGAAAATATCTATTACAGTTTGTGCATAATCTAAGATTTTAAAAAAAAACAAATTTAAATTTGGCGCGCTAGTCTCGTGAGGAGTGCGAATACGTCATAGAAATAGACCCACCCTATTTCTATGACGTATCGGCACTCCCCAAGAGACTACTCATTTTTATATAAAAATTTACAATCATGAATGAACTAGCCTCGTGAGAAGTGCGTGTACGATTTTACGTCAAAAGATAGTTCGGAGAAAGTAATTGAATGCTACTTTGATATCGATAGTCGATAACCGTTTTAATAGGTACCAATTTCATCGAGTATACATTTTAGTATTTTAAATTGACGACAATAATTCTTACGATTAATATTAAATATTCAAATATATTTTTATTGGTCTGTTTGTTTTAGAAGCCTTTATTTTACTTCATTTGTTAGTTAATATCATCATCATCATCATCAACTCAGCCTATCGCAGTCCACTGCTGGACATAGGCCTCTCCCAAGTTGCGCCACAGTTGCGGTTAGTTAATATGTTTGGGACAAATCTTGCAACTGAATTTTAAACTAGTTCTCGCCAACTAATTGAGCTAAATTTTGGCATACTTATGCCAGTTCGGTGGGTTTATTCAAGTTATTTTTAAATAATAAAATAATAATAATACAATAATAATAAAATCTTTATTGACCAAAATATATTTTACAATAACTTATTGAAGCCTCTGAATCCCAAACTAGGTAAAAACCAGTATATCAGGATTCAGCGCCTTCTTCCATTTTATCAATCTACAATATTATAATGCCAATAAATTTACCATCATCATCATAATCATCATCATTTCAGCTGAAAGACGTCCACTGCTGGACATACGCTTCCCCCAAGCATCGCCACAACGACCGATCCTGTGCCTTCCGCATCCAGCGGATTCCCGCGACCTTCACCAGGTCGTTGGTCCACCTTGTGGGGGGCCTACCCACGCTGCGCCTTCCAGTGTAAATTTACCAAGTGTGCTTTAATAACTACACTTAAATAAAAGAAAACTGTAATAACCTCCTCCTTTTTTTGAAGTCGGTTAAAAAACAAATATATGTGTGTGAGTGTGTGAGTTTGTGAGAGTGAGTGAAATGAAGGAGTGTTTGTGTGAGAGTATGTATGGGGGTGCGTGTATAATAGTGTATATGTATGAGGGGGTGTGTAAAATTGTAACTATGTGTAATGCTTTTCTATAGTTTATATTTACCTATATATCCTTTATCTACTGAATTGTCTGAAGTAATATTTCAGTTTCCTCATAATTTTGTGTGAAAAGCGAGAGTGGGTAAAAATTTAGAATTATATTAAGTTTGTTATAGAGATACACAGAAAGAAAACCTCTTTGACGAGCTGCTGATGCGGTACGACATCTAACGGGATCAATAACATTCCTAAATGTACGCTTGTTGCGTAATTTATTTGAATCATAAGGGTTCAGGACATGTTGTTTGGTAATCACATGATAAATAAAAAGCTGTCTTATTGTAAGAACGTTAGTTAGCTGATATAGCGTTCTGGTTGGGAATCTATATGGTTTAAAAGTCATTGTTTTGAGCAAGGAACGTTGAGCTCTTTCATGATGTATGATGTGAGTTTTGCAGGAGCCACCTCAAATCCCGATGCAGTAACCTAGGACAGATTGAACCAGCGCATAATAAACAGTACGGAGCAGTTCGAAGTCAGCCACATGCCTGAGATTTTTAAAAACCCATATTAGTTTCCTAACACGTGACGCAATTATTTCCATATTGCACCAAGTGCACCAAGATACTTAACCATAGGTGTTCTGCAAATGGTTTGACATGAACAATTTTGGTGTATTGGGAATTCACACGTGTGAATACGAATTTCCAAGTTTGGCTGTTTCATGCGAGAGTTGATGAACTGGACAAATGTAGTTTTAGACATGTTCAAAGTTAATAAATTGCTTTGTAGCCATATATGAGCCCTGTTTAATCCCTTTTCTGCATTTTTTTGAACCTCGTCCCAGGTCTCACCCTGAAACACGAAAGCTGTGTCATCGGCATATGTGAATATTTTACCTTTGTGAAGTGGCATTTGACACAGGTCGTTTATGTATATTAGAAAGAGACTAGGACCGAGAATACTGCCTTGTGGGACTCCACAGGTAACATCTACATCTGAGCTAATATATTTATTTATTTTAACGTTTTGCTGACGACCTGAAAGAAAATCTGCGTAAATTTTAAGCGCCATCCCTCGTATTCCATATCTTTCCAACTTGTCCACAAAAATAGGGATCGAGACAGTATCAAATGCTTTGGCGAGGTCAATAAAAACACCTATAATAAATAAATAACGAGGGGCGAGGGGGACTTGAGGAGGGCACCGTTATTGAGAGGGAATGAGCGAGGATAAGAGTAAGAGTTGCAGGAAAGGGGGGAACGTGTTTCCCGTGGGTGGAACTAGACGTTAATTAATTAATTAATTAGGTTTATATGAAATAAAAAACATTAGAATTTCATAAAAGACCCAACCCAGGCTCGATGAGCTCTAAACAAATAAATTGTCAGATTAACCCTCTTATTTGAGTACACATGGGTCTTAGGCTTATATTCAGAGACGAGTCTCAATTCAAATTCGCCCGAATTAGAGTCAACTGTAAATCTGGGGGGTCAAGGGGGTTCATCTCAAGCGCCGTAATGCAATTTTTGCCGCCGGAGATGCGCCGAAATATTTTAAATTACTTATGAGAACTCAAGATTTTAATTGTAGTTTTGATTGTAATCGTTAGGCAAAAAGAAAGAAGAAAATGAAGAAGCAAACTTAAGCGGCTTTTTGCGTGGAAATTAATAGTTTTCGAGAAATTAATTTAAAAATGGAACCCTAAAAATTATAGACCTTACTCCCGACTGATTTCAGTTCTGAACCAAATCGATTTAATGTAAATTTAAAAACGTTTACTCACGTTACTTACTCACGTAACGTTTTATCGATATCGATATTTTTGGGAATGTTCCTTTGTCCCTTTACTTCTCAAACTAAGATATTTTTGTGTATGGTTACAATTTTATCACGCGAATTTGAGCGTGTGGCATGAATTTTAATTCTGTGTGTAGTTTTACGTATGTGTGCTACTGTAGTGACGAAGATAATGTTTGCCTTAGTGTGATTATGTGCATCTGTGTGTAACCCTCTCCTCCCCCTAAAAGTGGCGAACAAATATGTTCGAGATTTCTTTAGATACCTACTC
This sequence comes from Asteroscopus sphinx, assembly GCA_949699075.1. NCBI lineage: Eukaryota > Metazoa > Arthropoda > Insecta > Lepidoptera > Noctuidae > Asteroscopus > Asteroscopus sphinx. Next base: position 5,328,147 of record OX453006.1, read on the forward strand.
CCGTCTTGTTCCTCCTAGGTAATCATAACTCCTCAAAGTATTTCTTTTGTAAACAAAAACCACGTTCATAAAATCTAAAATAACCAAATACTTACTTATATATGGGCGCGCTAGTGTTGCCAATTTGCCATCAATTTTGTTTACACTTTTTTGACAGAACTTAATATATTAATCTTTATTACTGGTCAGTATTGAATGTTTCTTCCTGGCGTTGGTTGAACATTGCGCCCTCTAGTGTAATTTGAGGGTAATATAGCTTTCCATAGCTTATAACATTAAAATATTAATTTATACTCGGACTCAGACCAATTAATGTCTATGCTATATCGAATATCGATGCTTACAACGCAATCTATTGCCATTTTGAGGTAACTAGTTTATACAACGTTTATACTTTTAGATTATGAAGTATTTTGAAATAAATATCCTTTATTTCTAGAATTTGCTATGTAGTTTGCTGTTGTATTTGTTGTACTTTGCAAAGATCATCAAAGTTGTATTTGTTGTACTTTGCAAAGATCATCAAAGAAGATACCTTTTTGTTTAGCAAAGTTTAATATTTGATGATCCGTATTAATTAAATTAATGTTGTGAATAATGTTAATATTATGATAATTATAATTCGAATATTCTAATTAGATTAATGAAATGATTAATTTAAATGTTGTTAATTTAATTTTGTGGTTCTGATAATTCCGCTTTATATTGTTTCATATTTTGATATCTGGCATGATTTGTTGGTTTATATAATGTTTAGAGATTATCTAAATTAATATTAGTTTTATCACGACGACTGGTTAATTATTTTAGTGTTCATTTATAAATTAAAATGTTTTTAGTGACTCCGTTGGGTCTATTTGATTGTAGTAATATAAAGATGGAGACACTGTGCTTTGCGCGGGCTGTCATTCTTGTTGTAAAACTTCTTCTTCTGGTCAGTTCATGTAATAATCGGAAAATACATAATTTGTAGTAAAGTTAAATTTATTTCGTGATGAATTCTGAAGAAACCTTGAGCTACGCGCGGACATATACTTACCTAACTCTATGAAAATAACCTAAAGCCGTTAACAAACGTTGGCATAAAAGTCTACACAAAATGGGGGCGCCACTAGTCATACATTGAAAAGTTTTAACTCATAAAATCAGGTTTTTGGCAGAACTTTGGATAGTCTTATTGATTTATTTTTCCCATCCCTAATTGTAATTTATTTTGTCCGAGCGAGAGCCTCGTAGTGGTGTAACCACGGACTCCACGGAGGAACAGGTATTTCCTCGTGATTACACTGAGTCATTTATAATCAAATAGTAGTCAAATAGTGCCCGTGACTTCTCCCGCGTGAATGTCGTATATCGCATCCCTCGGGAACTTTTCATCTTCCCGGGATAAAAAGTTAGCTTATATGTTAATCCGGGCTATGTTCTATCTGTATGCCAAATTTCATTAAAATCGGTCAAGCCTTACTTGAGTTATATAATCACTCAAGTGTGGTTGAGACCACAGATTACTATATTAGTTTGAGACCACGCTTGAGTAGAGATTTCTTTAAAATTTCAGTTATATTCGTGCGTTATGTATGTTGTTGTATTGAAGATTATGATTACCGAATTAGAATGAGACCGATGTTCAAGTAACGAGTCTATCCTTAAGGCGCATATTACACTATAATATATTCTATTCTTTATATATGGCAAGCGATGCCGATGTCGACATGTCAGATGTGCAATGGAAAAGCAGGTGTTTTAAAATAATCGTATAAGTACCTATGACTCCTGGAAATATGATAATGTAATAACAACATATGACTAATATCTATATCTATGATCCTATTTGACAGCATGTCGTGAAATAGTATGCTATCCTATTCAAAAATGGCGCCAACAAGCAAAAGTAGTGCTCCATTCGATTAGACTAAGGAAACTACAAAAATTATATCTTTGTCAGTATTGTGTTAATCTGAGTTTTATCATGCAAACACAAAAATATGCCTGTAAATACTTGAATTGAATTTGTATGAATAAGAATACCCATCCAAAGTTTTGCCAAAGCGCGATTTTAAAAGTTTAGACTTTACAATATATCACTAATCACTAGTGGTGCATCCATTTTGTGGACTCTTTTATGCCATGCTGTAAGTTCCTTGAGTAAGATTGAAGAAACACCTTTTTTAGCCGTCATGTGATCAACGAAAGAACCCAAAATCTTCTGGTATTCCTTTTCCTATTCCTTAGAAGTAAAATAAATAATATTGAAGTACTTGCAACAACAAAAACTGCACTAATTTTGGTCTCCATTGTGAATGATATGAACACAAGACTTGGATCATTTGTGTTAAATACATTCATAGTACCAACTATTATCAAATTTATAGGACGATATCTAGGTCCGGCCCGGAGTTTGGATTTGTGCCCGGTAAATGGCAATAGGCTCGCCCCCTATTACATGGGACTTATAACATAACTGGCAAAATGTGGGTGTTCTATACACCTCTGTCTGCCTACCCCTTCGGGGAAACACAGGCGTGATGTTATGTTATGTTCTTAACTAGGTATGAAATAGGATCCTACATATATTAGAGTGTAATATGGGCCTTATATGGGCCTAAGTAGTGATCAGGTCATTGAAAATCTCACTATACTTAAGGAACATTCTGTAATACGGACCTAAATGAAGATCAAAAAAGTTGAGTAACACAAAAGAGCCCCTTTTTTTTTTTTTTTGTCGGAGAAAATGCCTATTGCGTAGTCACACCACCCGGGGAGGCGGTGTGGGTATGTAGGACCACAGACCATACACTTCTTAGTCTGTGCCACAGACTAAGAAGTGTACTACGTATGTAGGACTCGCACCCACTAAAAACTCCGCCGTGTGCCTACTCTCGCCTTGAGTGGATGGGCCACGAGAACTGCATGGCATTCGCGACTCATTCAGCGCGGCCCATTTCAGGGCCTTTCACCTTTAACTTTAACTCTCTCTTAGCGATGTCCGGGCACACTTGGGACATCACTGCAGCTCGAGGGCCGTGCAATGCGGATGATAGACTCCCCAGTCTATCACCCGCTGGCCTTTCTTAGGGCGGTATCAGGTCGTTGGAAAGCCGCCTGCGCCATCCCGTCCTCTTGCAGCGGATCGGATCAGCGAGGGAGTCTTCCTTCCTGACCCGCTCCGCCGCTTGCTTCTGCAAGATGACATCCGGCCCCCCACTGTCAGCCATGGCCATGACCACGGCCGGCAGTGAGAGGTCTCCTCCAACTGCTGCAGTGAGAGCAAGGCGCTGCACCGCCCAAGCAGGACAGTGTGCCAGGGTATGAAAGGCCGTGTCCTCACTGCAGCCACACTGGTGGCATACGGGAGTAGCCTCCCGTCTCGCCACTTTGTGCAGGTATCTGCCGAAGCATCCATGCCCCGACAAAACCTGCACCAGACGGAAGGACATAGGATCCTAAATATATTATAGTGTAATATGGGCCTTATATGGGCCTATTGATGGGCATTTATCCGGATAAATACTAAAAATGGATAAATACTCATAAATGTCCATTTTTACTTGAGTATTTATCCAAAACAGCGGATAAATATTTTATACGTACAATTTTCGTTTCTTGTATGATATGTAACGTAAATTTTCTTATTTTACACACAAAATAATTGGTTATTAAAGGAAAATCTAAAATTATAGAATTGTGCCTTATTATAATCAATTCTCTACACCAGCGGTACTCTAAGAGTGTTCCGCGGAACCCTAGGGTTCCACGATACCCCTGTAGGGGTTCCGCAAGAATTTAGAAAAAAAAAAAAAAACACCTCTCTCTGGTCACTGGTCGAACGTTTTGAATCCGCCCGCCGCGCGTATACTTGTGAGCGCGCAGTCCCTTTGATAAAAGCCGCCTCTGAATTAGACGCTATAGTTGTGAACAAGCGACTTTCGGCTCTATCTTCAAAAGCATAAAGTCGAGATTGTTTACAACGCATTTTTTTGTATTTATATTTTTATTTCCGCTTTTTGTTTATCAAAGGCGCTGACTCGAGTATTTTTGAGAATGTTCGAGTTCGAGTCTAGGACTAAGTATAAAAGCGCTATTATATAAAAAAAGTCGCGCCTCGTCAGTCAGTTGACGATTAGCGTTCGGAGCGATAAGTTCGTACCTACCTAGGTACTTACAAGCTGGCTAGCCTGCTGCCTTCTTGTAAGTTCTACTGCCCGCTGTATTCTGATTGTATCAGTTTTGTACATTTCTTCTTTGGACTAAACTTTGTCTCATAAACGCAGTAACGATTGTGCATTATTTTGACCCTACCATCCTGACGTGTAACATTATTAATAAAGAAGAATGGAACGTTGGCTTAAAGGTGTTAAACGTGTTGCAACGACATCTTCTAATGACGCTGAATGTTCAAAAGCAGTACGCGCGGAGAATACAGCAATTACCGATCCAGACGATGATGCCACGACGTCAAGCTCCACGGTTTCAAAGACGAAATACGGAAAAACGATTATTTTATTCTTTTAAAATTGAGATCTATATCTAAACCATTTTTTGACAAAATTTCATTTACTTATGTTTATAACTGTAGAAGTTATTAACCTGTAAAGGATTAGGACAGACGGACAGACGGACAGACGGACAGACGGACAGACAGACAGACGGACAGACGGACAGACGGACGGACATGACGAAACTATAAGGGTTCCTTGTAGGACTTCGGAACCCTAAAAAAGGAAGTATGATGAATCATATATCAGTTTCGGATTTGTTGATTCCAACGGCTCACCTCTCTGCATGTTATGTAGTAAACTGCTTCCTAATAGTTCCATGGCACCTGCCAAATTACGCAGACATTTAGAAACTGTACACCCCGAGTCTAAAGACAAGAATAAAGAATTTTTTGTTCGTAAAAAAGAACAGTTATTGGAAAGTCAAAAAAATATGATGCATGTAACACAAACTATCAATGAAAAGGCCACGGAGGCATCATATTTAGTTAGCTATCGCATTGCACAAGCAGGTGAAGCGCACACTATCGCTGAGAATTTAATAAAGCCATGTGTGTTAGACATAACAAAATGTATGCTCGATGAAAAATCTGCAAAGCATCTTTCTACTGTACCGCTATCAAACGATACTGTTTCACGGCGAATCCATGATCTGGCAAGCTACGTCAAACAAGAACTAGTTGCACGTCTACAAAAAACACGATTCGCCTTGCAAATGGATGAGTCAACTGATGTCACTGGTCTGGCTATCTTGCTGGTTATCGTGAGATATCCATATGAACGTTCTTTTGAAGAAGACATGCTTATGTGTTCACCGCTGCCCACAAACACTACCGGGGAAGAAATTTTTAATAAAATAAACATATTTTTTAAAGAAAATAATCTTAGTTGGAACGATTGCATTGACATTTGTACAGATGGGGCCAAGGCGATGACAGGTAAAACAGCAGGAGCAGTATCACGAATAAAAAGTAAAGCGCCTAATTGTAGTTCCAGCCATTGTATTCTGCATAGACAAGCACTTGCGATGAAGCAAATGCCGTCAAATCTAAAATTAGTTATGGATGAAGCGGTAAAAATAATTAATTTTATCAAATCACGACCACTACAATCCCGATTGTTCTCATTATTGTGTGAAGATTATGGCAGCAAACATAAAACACTGCTGCTCCATACAGAAGTGCGATGGCTGTCTCGGGGTAAAATAAATCTCACTTCGATGCGCGCATCTTTTGTAAAGTATTTTCCCGAAGAACATAATACAAAAATGAAGCTGAATTCATGGATTCATAATCCTTTTTTACCCAACTTGCAAAAGCCCGAAAGTATGTCAAACGAGATATATGAATCTCTTTTAGAAATGTCATCAGACACAAGTATGGAGTCACTGTTCAAAACGACGCCTCTCAACGATTTTTGGTGCAGAATCCGTGATGAATATCCAATGCTTGGCAGAATGGCTCTGAATATTCTTCTCCCGTTCCCAACAACATATTTGTGCGAAACAGGATTCTCAACCTATGCAGCCACGAAAACAAAATATCGCAATAGACTGGACGCCGAACCTGATATGAGACTTCAAATGTCTTCTATCAAACCTGATATCAACCAATTGATGAAAAATAAAAAACAGTTTCATACCTCCCATTAGTTAAGATTTTTTCATTTTTAATATCTTCTATTATTGTACTTGGCATGTGGTTAAAGTAAGTAATAATTAGTAACTGTTACATTGTACTTTTATTATGCTTATATAATAAAGAATACACTTTTAAAAACTATTGTTTTATTGTAGGGTTCCGTCAAGTATTTTGCTTGTCAAAAGGGTTCCGTGACCAAAAAAGTTTGAGAACCGCTGCTCTACACTATTACTTAAGTCGTAAATGTCGAAAAGTCTGTTTACTAGGTTTTTTTCACGAAAACTAGCTACGGGTCAATAGAACACGAATCAACCTTTATTTTAAATCATGTCTGTCTATCTGTTTATCTCAGCACGTGAGAACGGCTGAAAGGATCGCGATGAAACTTTACAGTTGTATTGGTATTAGCCAAACTTACGGTATATTCCACTTTATGTGTGGAAAAATTGAGGTATGTGGTAAATCCTGGAATACAGCTTGACCCCTCTATTGTATGAAGTAACATATTAAGTAAAGGGCATGATTGAAAGAAAAGAAAGAAAGAAAAATGGTTTATTGTCTCAGTTAACGGCGCACGCGTGGATTGTTGGTTGGTTACGGTTTCCTAAATATACAACTAGTCCAGTTATCTAGTTGAACTAGATACCTATTGTTATCGAGTTTTGTTTTCATTAAAATCAGCTAGAGGGATGAAAAATGAGAAATATAACACAAATCAACAATTTTTATAATTTATATATTCCTGTGTGTTCGTACCCCATCACGTAAAAATGGCTGAACAGATCATAAAGAAACGTACTTACATATGTATTAGCTTAACTTACAAATTCAGGTGTGATTTATCTCAATCTGTTAGGTAAATCCTGGAATACAGCTTGACCTGTCTATTGTATGAAATTGCATACGAAGTAGAGGGTCTATTGTATGAAGTTGCATATGAAGTAGAGGGTATGATTGTTGGTTGGTTGTGGTTTCCTAAAAATACAACTAGTCTAGTTATCTAGTTGAACTAGACTATGTTGTTATTGAGTTTTATTTTCGTTAAACCCGGCTATAACATCATAATAACATCACGCCTATATTTCCCCGAAGGAGTAGGCAGAGGTGTAATAGTACCAATAGTACACCCACATTTCGCCAGTCAAACCCGGCTAAGAGGGATAAAAATGAGAAAAATAACAAAAACCATCAATTTTTCGAGGTGTTTTATCTCAAATAGTTCAGTAGACCCTGAGATACGTCTTGAACCTTCTATTGTGGGCAGTCGCATAAAAATAATGGTCGTAATTTTGAAATAGTGAGCAAAAGAGAAATTATCTGAGACTTCCTTCATGCTTAAAGATTACGCAGGTACGCTAAAAAGGAGTACTTAGGCATCATTCATCTAAAATACTCATCAAAATCATAGATTGATCAGTCCATGTCATTGGAGTCAGAATCTGAATTTTATGGCCGGTTCACATTATTCCAGCAGCATTCCAATCCAGGCTTGGTTAATTTGGTGATATTAACATCTCCAATGCCGTTTCAACTGAATTTGTAGCTTTCTTTTTTCAATAAAACCTTTCGAATAATTTCACTGCATCTTCCGGGTGTCTTGAAGTATTCAGTGATATTCACAATATCTTGATTTAAGCGTTCTTTGCCTTTTGCAGTAGTTGGACAGACAAGTTCTTTGAAATCGTAAGACATGTGCGATAGCAACTCTATATAATTTGTAGACATGTTTATCAGATCTTTTGATTTTATTTTATCGGGATATTATGGAACTACCTACTAACTTACTCTGTGAATGTACTGGGGCCTCATAATGGAAGATTGTAGCCAGCCTGACTCAGTCTAACACAAAGAAAAACCACCTACTTCATCTTCCTTGCCTTGCCTTCTGGCACCTGCTGCATATGCATATATTAGTGGCTGGCAGGACTGGCAGGGCGGTGCTGCGTATTGCATCAAAGCTTGATGACCTAGTTTTGGAAGAATTAACACTAAATATTGTAACTTCATATTTTGTATGTCATGGATTTCCGCAGAGTAACGCCTGATTTCATTCTATATCAGAAGTTTGGAAAGTTCATGGTGTACAACTATCTTAGGACAGTACACTATATCAATCACACACGCTTTACAGTTCCAAACAGTTCTGAAATATGGCCACGGAGTATTTCCTTGCAATTTTTTTTTATTTTTTATTTTGACTGACAAGCTGATCGTGCGTATCTATTTTCCAATGATTTCCATCCCTCAACAAAATAAAATATATAAATCAAAGAGAACTTGAAATTCCTAGGTTATTACCTACCTAGGAATTTCAAGTTCTCTTTGATTTATACTATTGTATGAAATTCTAGTTTCAAACCACTTTGCGGCGCAAAGCTAAGTTCTAGATATTACGGGGCGCGGGGAGTGAAGAGCTAAGTAAGCAAAACCAGAAAAATATCTATCAGAGACGCATTAAATATATTTAAGAACGAGTATTTATCCATTTCTGATAAATATCCGAGTTTTTATCATTTTGATATTTATCCACTGCCCATCACTATATGGGCCTAATTAGTGATCAGGTGATTGAAGATCTCATTTCTTAAGGAACATTCTGTAATACGGACCTAAATGAAGATCAAAAAAGTTGAGTAACACAAAGTACAGAGCCCCTAGCATAGGTTTTCTTAACCTGGGGTTCATGGACACCATATGCCATGCCCATGGATGGAATCGCTGTTTCCTTGTGGTCATACTAGTTTGTCATACCAGTATGACCACGAGGATATACATGTCCTCGTGGTCATACTGTAATGGGTCATGGAATAAAACATCTTATTATACCATGGAATGGGTGCTGCTCGCCTATCTAGCGGCATCACTAGTGTCAATTAGTGATGCGAATCCAGTCTGATTTCACCACTCGAGTCATTAGAGTCATTTTACAATTTCACTCGAGTGTTACTCGAATGGTCGAGTCACTCGAGTGGTTCACGAGTCACTCGAACACTCGCCTCTAACGAGTCACCTGTCACAATCCTTGAATTAATTATTTTTGATTTTGTCAATAAGTTGAGGCTTGATAAAACGACAAGCTTGAAGTTTTATTTCAAAACATCGTCAGACTTAATAAATCAACATTTTTAAATCGAAATTAATACAATATGCTAATAAAAATGAGCAAATATGGTCTATTCATAAACCAAATAACAGACATAAAATGGAAAGGCGTTCTTAAGAATAAAAAACACATCGTTTTGCATGTAACGGCGAGTGACTCGAGTCCAAGTAAACTCGAGTCGATATATTTTTCACTCGAAAGCATTTTTTTTTGTTGTCACTGATAACATAAGATAAAACCATTACAATATTTATATGGTTTTAATCAACAAAATAATACGAGAATATGACAATAGTAATTGACAGAAAATATATCATTATAAAAACTACAACGTTCATAGACGATACTAGTACTGAAACTCCAGAGAGTTTCTATATCATAACATTCTTCCATGCTAGAGGAAAGAAACAGCTATTCAGGACGTAATCGTTGTAGCGGCTCGGAAGCCTGCGCTCTCTAGTTGATCTTCGTTGAACCTCAGCTGGCTGTTCTGTAGGCGGAGGTTCTGTCTCAACTGGCGGCGGTTCCTCAGTTTCCTCGTCTATGTTCGTAGTCCGCGAATCATAACAAATTTCGCCTTCTTCACTTGTCTCATCTGAGTCTCTCGTCTCGTTTAATGTTCCAGGCATTTCTTGGATAATCTCGCTATCTTGACCTAATGGTGCTAAGTGACGGTTCGAGACAGTCGATTCGCGGCCATCTGCAAGGCGAACATAGGAGTAATCTGGATTAACATGAAGCAGTGTCACCTCTTCAACGACTGGTTGATATTTATTAGTGCGGTTAAATTTTCGCATTAGCACTTGTTCAGATTCTGCCAACCAGGTGGGTATAGATACTCCATTTGAAGACCGCCTCGTATGCGTAAACATTCTTTCGTGCGGCGTACAATGAGTAGCTGTGCACAGCAAAGATCTAATTGAATGTAAAGCTTGAGCAAGAACTTTTTCCCAGTTTTCTATCGCTAGGTTGCGTGAACGTAATGCTAACTGGATAGATTTCCAAAGAGTTCCGTTAAAACGCTCCACTTGTCCATCCCCTCTTGGATTGTACGGTGTAGTTCTACTCGTAGCAATTCCACGTGAATTCAAGAAATTCTTTACTTCCGCTGATATGAATGAAGCACCTCGATCAGAATGAAGGTAAGACGGCATGCCAAATAGCATAAATATTTCGTTTAGATGTTTAATCACCGTCGTAGAGCTCATATCAGCGCACGGAAACGCGAAGGGGAAGCGAGAGTACTCGTCGATCACAGTCAATATGTACATGTTCCTTGTATTAGAAGGTACTGGGCCTTTGAAGTCAACGCTTAATCTCTCCATAGGCGAAGTAGCTTTTATTAAAACTGGATCAGGTGAGGTAGGTCTGAAAAATCTCGGCTTGATTTCCGAACAAATCCGGCAAGATTTAATCATCTTACTTATCTCCTCTGTGGAATAAGATATATTCTTTGATCTTACCCAATGGGTCATTCGCGCCACGCCTGGATGACACAAAGCTTCATGTAAAGATATAAGTCGTTCCGTTCGCATTGGCATCGAAGCACACACCCGTGAGAGCGCGTCAGCGACATCATTTTGCTTTCCAGGACGGTATACGATATCATACTTAAATGGTGCTAGCTCTAAACGCCAACGCTGAATTTTTTCATTTTTAATTTTACTTGTCAGTTTATTATTGAACATGAAAGATACTGATCGTTGGTCAGTAATGAGACGAAATGGTTTGCCAATGAGAAAATGACGCCATTTCTTTAGCGATTCCACTATAGCGTAAGCTTCTTTCTCTATAGCCGAGTGGTTCAGTTCGCTACTATTTAGCATTCTCGAAAAAAATGCAACCGGTCGATCAGCTTGTGACAAAGTTGCCGCAATCGAATGATTTGATGCATCCGTTTCTACTGTGAATAGTGCATTATTATCAATAGCATGAATTGCAGATTTTGCAATGTCAGATTTCAGGTCTTCGAAACTATGGATTAGCTCTTTGTTCAATGGAAATAGTTTCGCATGAGTAAGGGCGTGAACTCTTTCTGAGAAATTTGGAATCCATTTGCAATAATGTGCAAACATTCCTATAACTCTTCTTAATGATGGCAAATCACATGGTGGAGGCAAACTTAATAATGAATGTAAGCGATCGGCATCTGGCCTAATGACATGGTCCTTTATATTGTATCCCAGAATATTAATAGAGTTCTGAGAAAACTTACTCTTTTCTTTATTCAGAGTCAGCCCGTATCTCTGCGCAGCAGCTAAAAAATTTTTAAGATTTTCATCATGCTCATCCTGCGTTTTTCCACACACCGTTATGTCATCTAAATAGGCATAGGTTCCTTTAAGCCCTTCTTGTCGGATTACCCAATCTATAGTTCTTTGAAAACTTGAAACACCGTTAGTGACACCAAATGGAATACGCCGAAATTGGTAAAGATTTCCCAAAGCTTCGAAAGCAGTGAAGAGACGTTCTTCCGGCAGTATTGGGACTTGATGATAAGCACTTTGCAAATCTATAGCGCTAAATATGCGATATTTTGAAATCTGTGTCACCAACTCTTCCATATTTGGAAGTGGGTATGCATCTAATTGTGTATATCTATTTATTGTTTGAGAATAATCGATAACAAGTCGTTTCATGTGATTAGAATTCCTTGTAATAAGAACTTGAGCTCTCCAGGGAGACGTGCTCTCTTCTATTATGTTATTAGTCAATAGTTTTCTTATTTCATCGCTGATGAATTTCTTATCATCTTCACTGTATCTCCGAGATCTTATAGCGATAGGCTTACAATCTGGGGATACATTTGAAAACAAAGGTACAGCAGGCACAGAGGCTGCAGCAACACTGCATATTTTGATAGGATCTTTAGATCCACCAAAAGTTAACTCTAGCGAAGAATGCTTTTCTAGTATATCGTGACCAATGATAAGATCAGCGCACAGATTCTTTACAATAAGTAAATTCAAACCATTGTAATCATGATCTCCAATTTTAGCTGAGACACAGGTCTGTCCTTCTACCTGGGATTTAAGTGTAGTTGAAGCCATTGAAATTGTCTGATTGCTGGGTCTCTTTTTTAAACGACACAACTTGAAAAAATCATCATCTATAAAACTGATAGAACTACCCGTATCAATAAATGCTTGAGCACGTATCCCTTGAATGTAGGCTGTTACAGTAGCTTTTTTAAGGGAATCAGGTGTCGCTGCTATTATACATGCTGAACCGTTAGTCAAAGCTTCCTTTTCCATGCCTGCAACAGTATTAGGTTTCTTATTTCGACAAACATTAGCAAGATGCCCCTTCTTGTCACAAATCTGACAGATAACATTGATAGCGGGACAATCTTTCCTACGATGTACGCGCCCACCACAGAAGAAACATTTACGCTTGACGTTAGAGGCTGCTGCTATCGGTGCCATGGAACTTTCTAGACCTTGTACAGCATTTAAATTCGAAACATTATAATCATGTGAACTCGATTCGGCCATTTCCAACGATATTGCCTGATTGTAGGCTTGTTCTAGTGACAGCGTCAAATTTTCAAGTAATCGTTGTCTGATGTTATTTGATTTAAGGCCCGAAATAAATGCATCTCGTATGTTGTCGCATTTATTCGTCTCTGCATCCACTTTTTCAAATTTACAATCTTTCGACATTATTTTCAAAGCTGAATATAAGCGTCAATATTTTCTTCGCTCTGTTGTCTTCTAGTAGCCAACATGTGTCTAGCGTAAATTATATTCTTTGGCTTGATGAATATGTGATTTAATGTGCTCAAGGCTACCTCGTAAGTATCGCACTCACTGATAAATGTGTAAATTCTCGCTGAGACATGATTTATAAGTAAATTTAATTTCTTATCTGATGTATCCGATGTCTCATCTTTGACGCACAATGATAGAAAATTTTCAAATGTCCTCTTCCAGTGTTCCCATTCTTTTGAAGCGGAGCTGTCAGATGGATCAATGTTCAATTTATCTGGACGTAGAAATTTGTCCATTTCATTTAATTTATTTTGTTGATTAAATTGATAACATAAGATAAAACCATTACAATATTTATATGGTTTTAATCAACAAAATAATACGAGAATATGACAATAGTAATTGACAGAAAATATATCATTATAAAAACTACAACGTTCATAGACGATACTAGTACTGAAACTCCAGAGAGTTTCTATATCATAACAGTCACTCTCAGCGTTGCCAGACGTACGATAATTATCGTAAATATACGATAATTTTGGCTCTGGTACGATACAAAATTGATCGAAATACGCAGAAATACGATAATTTTGATGCTGAAAATCATTGTTTTTGTTCGTAGCGCAGCACTGTTTACGATAATATTTCACCAAATTCCTTGATATACGTGGGACACTCAGAAAGTTTTGCGAAACTAAAAAAAATTGTTCTATACGTACATATATTTTTATCAAATCTTTTCAAAGTACTTTCCACCAGCCTCTATACAAAGATTCATGCGCCTAAACCAGTTTTCAAAACACTTTTTCCAGTCCGCCGCAGACACCTCGTTTACAGCCTGCTCGAACGCAGCCAGCGCATCTTCCGGCGACGAAAATTGTATCCCTTTGAGCTGATTTTTTATTTTTGGGAATAAAAAGAAGTCACACGGTGCTAGATCAGGGCTGTAAGGAGGGTGACCCAGGAGTTTGACTGGCGTGCTGTCCAGGAAGTCCCTCGTTTTGAGTGCGGTGTGCGCAGGTGCATTGTCGTGGTGGAGCAGTAGCCCGCGGAGCCCTGTGTTTGGTCGCTTGTTGCTTATAACAGAGAAAACTTCTGGCAAACATTTGGTAGTATACCATTCGGCATTAATGCTTCTTTCATCCCGTAAGGGAATTGATATCAAGTGGCCAGTCAAATTAAAAAAGCTAGCGATCAAAATCTTACCCCCGCTTCTAGATCGCTTCACTTTGGTAGGCGTTGGCTCATTTTGAAACACCCAAACAGTCGACTGGCGCTTGGTTTCTGGGTCGTATTGATAAATCCAGGACTCATCACCTGTAACGATGTCGTAAACACGCCGAGGCGAGCCTGCTTCAAATTTGTTAAGCATATCACGGCACCATTCCACCCGGGCCTGCTTCTGAGCATCGGTGAGGTTGTGCGGCACCCAGCGTGATACTATCCTCCTCACGCGAAGATGGCTGTGTAGAATCTCGTGAACGCTTCCCGATCCAATCTTCAATATGTGTTGAATCTCCTGATATGTAATTCGCCTATTGTCTTGGATTAAATTTTTCACTGCTAGCACGTTTTCTTCGGTAACAGCCGTCAAAGGGCGACCGCTTCTTTCGTCATCCCCCAAAGTTGGTCGACCGCGCTTGAATTCGTTATACCAACGATACACGGTTGCCTTGGAAGGGCCTTCATCCATGAATGCCATTTGAAGTCTATCGTACGATTCATCCGGTTTCAGGCGACACTTGAAATCGTATAAAATCATAGCTCTAAAATGTTCCCGGCGCAGATCCATATTTCAGTGAGACACAATACTTTGAATTAACTCACAAAAAATGTGGAGGGAAATTTTGAAATTGGAACTTACTTATTTTTACTTATAAATAATCATATTTTCGAAAAACATTATAACTGGCCAGTCTCCCATATATAAAAACTTTTTTTCGCAATACTTTCTGAGGGGCCTGGTACGATAATTTTAGAACATCAGTACGATAATCCACTTGTACTCATCTGGCAACCCTGGTCACTCTAGTCACTCGAGTAAGAGGTTGGCGGGAAAATTCGGAAAGATCGTGTTGTGGATTTTGTATTATTTTCCTAAATTTGTGTTTCTTCGAGTGTTAATGTGTAATAATGGTGGATTATTAAATGTTAAGTGCTCGTTAACGTGTACAAGTGTGGGTAAATGGTACAAAGTTGAAAAACGTGACTTTCGTATTTTCTCATCATCCGCTCAAAAACCTGGTAAAGTTTCAATCACTTTACTAGGGTGAGTAAACTAAAGACTTGGCTGGAGGGTCTAAGCAACCAGGCCATAAAACTACTCACATATATAACAAATAAATGACTTGGCTTAAAGGTCTTAGCAACCAGGCCATAATAATTTAAATAATAAATCACTCGAGTAAAAGTACAGAGTACATTATATAGCTGAGTAAAAGTGGACTCGAGTCGCACCACTAGTGTCAAGTACACGTTTTGAGATTGAGGTTATGTTGTTGTGATAAAATTCGGATAGTTCTTTCTTCTCTTAAATTCTTAACCAAGTTTTACTTAAAGTTCATAATGAGTGACTTTGTTTTAAATGACTCAGATTCAGAGGTTGATTCGGATGAAGAGGTAAGTATTTTCCAAGCAATAACTATATTCTTGTTTGGTAAATGCAACAATACTGTTTACTAAAAAATCGGTATTTCCTTTTATTTCTGTTTTGCAGTTGCAAGAAGCGTTTGCTAAAGGCTTGCTTAAGCCTGGGCTAAATGAAGAAATCGAACGAATTGAGAAGCATTATGTAAATAACGTGGCTGACTTGAAGGTGAAACTGAAAGATTTTCAGTTGAAATTACCATGGTTGGAGACATTAGACTTGGTGACTGTTGTAGCACCGATGGCGCCAGACGTCGCTCTACAAATGCAGGAGACTGCACAGAGGAGGAAGTAAGTACTATAGTGTTTTTAAAAGTATTTCACAATGTTAAACATGTATACAAGTTGATTTATTTATCTGGCTACAAAACTTTTTTTTTTGTGAACCTGTACTGTCCCACTGCTGGGCAAAGGTCTCCCCCATATTCTTCCAAACTTCCCTATCGGTCAGAGTGTCGCCTTAGGGGCGGAGTGTAAGATTTGGGGGTTGGTTTTCCAGGGTAACTTTATTTATAAAAATTTGCTTTTTTTATAAAAATGTTATTGGTATAATTAGATTTAATAGAAGTATTTATGACTTCAAGTATGAAGAATCTGCATGTGAAGTATACTAGTATGCGTAATACTTAGATGACTAAAACATTTTGTACGAAAAATAGTTATCATCAAATTTGACTAACTTCTGCTGCTCAGATTTTTTCCTTCCATACAATGAATTAATTTATATATAAAACAAGTCTATTAGAGTAAAAACAAAATTTGCCCAACTTTATTGATTTTCAAGGAATGTTTGGACTTGACCAAAGCATGCCAATATCTAATTATACCAATATCATTTTTAATAAAAAAGTTCAAATGTCTCCAAAGAAAGTTTTCCTAATAACTTCTTAGGTTTTCGCGATCACTACACATTATAATAAAACAAAGTTTAACCAGATTAAATCGCGAATATTATTTAAATCCTAAAGAAAAAAGAAAGAAAGTTTTCCTGTATCTTTTTTGGATTAGAATTTGCTAATACTGTCCCATATAAATAAAATAATAAAACAACTAGCAGTGCTTGCGGATTTTCCCGCTTAAAATGTTTTAACATGCCCCATATGTTTCCCATCATAGTTTCAGGTAAAGAAAAATTAGCACTGAGCGCGAGCTATTTTTAGCCTTAGTGGTGGTTCATCAGAAAGTTTGCTGATAGTATGTACAAAATACCAACTCAGTTTTGTCAATCCTATTAGCAATATAAAAGTTCTGTTCAAATAAAATAACCAACTAATAACTCACGTAAAATGATAATTACTTTTTATTATCATGAAACTATTTGTTCTTTCATGTAAGTCATAGTGTCCTGCTCTTATTGTTTTTATTTATTAATTTAAACTTTTTGTGACATAAAATGTACAGTCGATTGCATGACAGTGGTAACACGTCAGTTCGAAAACCGCCCTTACTGCTTACGAAATAAAGATGCTGCTAATGTCAAAGTGTTACCACCGACGTGCGGTCGACCGTACAATGGCATACTTACCCCCAGTTTCTGGAAGGCTGATCAATTTGATCTATTGTCAAATCTAATGTCAGCTTCTGTGATTGGCCGGCAAAAATGTTAACAACCAATCACATCACTTGACCTGAGATTTGACAGCTGATTAGTTAATTTGACATCTGATTAGTTAATTTTTGCATTGATCAGCCTTTCAGAAACTGGGGATTAATCTACTAACTCTACCAGTAAACCATAGGGTGGAGCAGAGATGGTATGGGTATGGCAAGTGAAGTTACAGAAAACAAAAAAATACACAAGATACAATATACTGGGTGTCAGGGAAACACTCCTGAAACTGAAAGGCTATTATTATAATACCTAAACCAATCGAATACCAATAACCATTAGCCTTATACTCATTGTTTCAGTGATTTGGTATTTTGCAAACCCGCAATGAAAGCGTACAAAGCTCGGGATCAATGCCGTGCGTACCTAACCTACCTACGCTCGCAACGACACGGACTGCGTATGCGAGCGGATGTCGTTCACCCCTAGCGCCAGCTGATATTTTATTTGAATTACATTGCGAACTTTAAAAAATTAAGTAAATAAATGTTTTTTTTTGCAAATCAGTTTTATTTAACTGCCCAAAGCTGGTTTTGTATGAAAAATGCAAAAAAAATATGAAAAAATAAGAAAAAAGAATCGCATTTTTTTTTGTGGTTTCGTATCAGCAGCTCTGTCACCCATCATCGTTTTCGGAAGCGTTTCCCTGACACCCAGTATACTAAAATAAAATACAGTATACTATTGTCTATTGAAATTAAGGTCTAATCCTTCGAAAGGTATCTAGTTAGGTGTTTCCTTTTGGGTTTGCTACATTGTCATTGTCTGCTGTTCAAGACACACTATCTTGCATCTACTTGCTCTTTCTAACTTCTACTTGCATTACAGAAATCTAAAAGAAAACAGCAAAGGTCAACAAAACTACGACCCTGCTCAAGACCCAGTCCTCAATGAGTTTAAACGAGAGAACTTGTTACACCGACAGGCACAGGCTTCTGTTCTTGAAGGCATTAAGAAACTGAAAGAACAAGGCATCACTACCAGAAGGTAAATAATAGTTTTAAAAAAAATGTCGTCTGTTGATTTCAGAGGTTGTGGGGTACTTCAGTGTATTAAAAAAAGTATTATTTACCTCCAGTTTCTAAAAAGCTGATCAATGCAAAAATGTACTAATCTATAATAATAACTTCTTAGGTTTTCGCGATCACTACATATTATAATAAAACAAAGTTTAACCGGATTAAATCGCGTATATTATTTAAATTGGTTTCCCTGACGTTTCGAAAGCTTTGCAGCATTTCGTGGTCACAGGTAGACTAAGATGACAATCGTCTATAATAACTAATTAAAAATTAAAATAAAGCTGTCAAATCCCATGTCAAGTGTTGTGATTGGTTGTTAGTATTTTTTAGACCAATCACAGAAGCTGACATTAGATTTGACAGTAGATCAAATTGATCAGTCTTCTAGAAACTGTGGGTTAGTTTGTTAAATTATGAAAAGCAGCAATAGCCTAGCGGTTAAACACTTGTCTTCCATGCAGGAGTGTTTGAGTTTGAACCTAGCCTGCACCTCTGTCTTTTCGAATTCATGTGCGGATCAGCATTTGATTATCAATTGCTTTAACCGTCAAGGAGAAACATCTTGAAGATAAGATATAAATTTTGGAAAGAAAAATTGGCTCACAAGCAGGATTCGAACCTGCTACGCCTGGCTCAGTAAGCCGTAGTGCTTTAGCCACTAAGCTACCGTGAACACTGCTCGTGATATCGAATTTAACTTCCACTTACGTCTCTCGGTGACGTCAGCAGCATCCCATTGAGAAACAGACAGAAAAGGAAAAATAAATAAAACATAACAATAACAACCCCTCAGGCGCCGCGATTTCTCGCGGTAAAACTCCCTCAGGCACCGCTGCGTATGCGCCGTTCAATAGAATATGAACATTCACAGATCAAAAATAGGGTCTAAAAGGACTTGGTTTCACAGGGACGTTTTCGTTACAACAGTGCTTAAGAGTATTAACGATTTTCTGGTTAAAAAACGTCCCAGCGCAGCGGCGCCTGAGACATAACAACATAAAATTGATGCATTCAAAATAATAAAATAATTAGTAAGGATAGGCACATCTATACGACTTAATTGGGTCGGTTAAGGAACATGGTCTGTTTCTCATTGAATTCCCACGAGGTCGTGGGTTCGATTCCCACAGGACACAAATATTTGTGTGATGAACATAAGTGTTTGTGTTGGTCTGGGTGTTGTTTATGTATTATAAGTATGTATTTACAAAAAATTAAAATAAAGTATATAAGTATTATATCCATTGTCTAGTACCATAGCACAAGCTCTGCTTAGTTTGGGACTAGATGGTGCTGTGTATAAATGTCCCAAAGATATTTACAATTTATTTATTTAATTAAGATTAAGATCTTCTGTACCAAAATCACACCAATAAAGATTCTATTCTATTCTAATGGGATGCTGCTACAAATAAAATTAACATACATGCTGAAAGAATCGATTATTTACCGAAAAGGGGTAATTGTACTCATTATTATGAACAACTTTTACTATGGGAGGGACCCATTGGGGTGCCCGGTTGAGGCCCGTTGTAAACTGTGGCTGAAGACACTTTCTCCACCCGCTCTCTATATCCAGCCGAGTGAGCACCTTCCTGCGGGATATAACCTTCCCTGGTCAACCTGGAAGTCACTAAACCGACTACGAACTCAAGTGGGAAGAAGCAAGTCCAATCTCGCCAAGTGGGGCTATATTCAAAAAACAGCGACAGGGTGTGGTTGTGGCACTGACCCCCAATCGATGAGTCACCTCTTACACTGCCCTTTGTGTCCCGAAACCTGTAGCCTGGGTGACCTTTGCGTTGCCACTGATAACGCCGTTGAAGTGGCAAAGTTTTGGGCTTGCCAAATCTGACCCAAGAGATTACATAAATACTATACCCTCGACACGAAGAAGACTATGGGACCAATCCTGAAATCGCAAAATAAAAATCAGTTGGTCCCTACATTTGTGTTCACTTAAATCGATAAAATGTAGGGACCAACTGATTTTTTTTTTTACAATTACCGCTTTTCGGGAAATAAGCGATTCAAATTTCAGCATGTATAATTAACAAAAAACTACTTTTTGTATAATTTATTGCATCAATCTCTTTTATTGTTATTTTGAGGAAAGAGGTTGGGGTTTTGAACGCCCCTAAGCCACTGCGACCTGATAAGATCTATTGTGACGCCTCTTGCAGCATTACAGCACTTCCCCAAGCTGCAAGTCAATCATGAAGTCGACTATGACCTTGGGGGAGGAGGATTTGATCTCCTGCATTGAGATGACGTGGCCTCCAAGATGCTGGCTTCTGATGTGGTGCACTGCATCACATTCGCATAAGATATGGATGGGCGTCTCATCCTTTTCGCGACAAAACCTGCAAACTGTGGTATCACTGAGGCCCATCTTGTGAAGGTGTTTGTTTGTTCAGCTTGCAGCGCCCAGTAAGGGTTCTTGTCAGGATTCTTATCTGATTCTTGTTCAAAGAAAGCGCTTCTTTCGTAAACCTTTTCTTGAAACCCACAACCACAAGTAGCGCTTTCGAGTGTTCTTGGCCTGGGGATTTTTCCCAATAGCTAATACTTTGGTCAGTTCCCCAGTTTTTAAGGTAGGCTGTAGTGGTGTAGTATATCAATCTCTTGGTATAATTAATATTAATTTCCAGACCTGAAGACTACTTTGCGGAGATGGCTAAGACGGATGATCATATGCAGAAAGTGCGCAAGAACCTGTTGTCCAAGCAGGCGGCGCAGGCTCGCACGGAGAAAGTTAGACAGTTACGAGACCAGAAGAAGATTGCTAAGCGTGTACAGGTAATGTATCAAACTAACACACAAACATACAAACTTCGGGGGGTTGGGGGGGGGGGTATTTTTGACGTTATAAGAGAGTACACAAAATGGAGGCGCCTCTAGTCATACATTGAAAAATCTAAACTTATAAAATCACATTATAATAAAACAAAGTTTAACCGGATTATATCGCGGATATTATTTAAATTGCTTCCTGACCTGTTATCAAATCACGTTTTTGGCAGAACTTTGTATAGGTTAGTCTTATTACTTTTAATTTTTGATTAAATTTAAGTATTTACAGGCACATTTTTTGCATGATAAAATACAGGTTGACTCAATCCTGACAAAGATAAAACTTACAGTACGCATAATATAACCGTGCCACTCTGAATCCAGGCATTGCGAAGGGCCGCGTAGGTACAGTCGCGTAATAAGTGTGAGCAGGACATAAGGATGCGTCAAACATTAACGAACGACTGAAACAGCGAGAACATGCGGTCGCCCGCCATCTTGCCACTCAGATGTACAACCTATCAGTCTTGCCGCCATTACCGCGCATGCGCCCTACTGATTTGTTTGCAAAATTGACTACTGCGCAGCCACCTGTTTCTCACTTAACAGCGGCCGTAGTTCCGATTATAGACGTTTTTGCCAGACTGTATGACAGTAGTGAAAATTATTGTTGTTTAGTATTTTTTTTTTTTTAGTTTTTCCCTCTCTTTAGTGTTCATCATTTATTTATCCGAATACTTGTATCTTTTCAGACCGACGCAAGGGTAAAACAAGCTGCAGACAAGAAAGAAATGTTGGAACAATTAAAACGTGTGAGAAAAGGAAAATCATCAGACCTAGGATTCTTAGATGACAACAAAGGCAGCAATAAAGGAAAAGATGGCAAAGGACCACAGAACAAGGTGAACAAAAGACGGGCCATGAAAGACAAGAAATTCGGTTTTGGCGGCAAAAAGAAAGGCTCTAAACTAAATACAAGGGATTCTTCTAACAGCTTCGAAGGGTTCAATGGAGCGCCTACGAATAAACAGAATAACTTCAAGAATAAATCGTTCATGGTCAACAGCAAGAAGAATCAGAGACCTGGCAAATCTAAAAGGAAGAATACTAAGAGATAAGGATTACTTTAGTTTAATGTTCTAGAATAAATATTTTGCTTTTATTATACACAACTGTTTTATTTTGTACTAGCTTTTTCCCGCGTATAATTCGGTTCCTCGGGATAAAAAGTAGCCTATATGTTAATCAGGGTTATGGTCTATCTGTGTGCTAATTTTCATCCAAATCTTATCAGCCGTTTCAGCGTGATTGAAGGACAAATAAACAAACATATATATTTTCGCATTTATAATATTAGTAGGATTCACTGACTGACTGACCTGTGGTGCACTCAGCATTATCCTGTGGTATGTAATACGTGTTATTAAAATAACTCTAAACCTGAACCTATTTTGTTAGCTGACGAAAAGACTGAGGAGGTTCTCAATTCGATGCGACTTTTTTTCATTTTTTATATATAACCATGCACTTTTTACAGAGTAGTCCCATTTTGATGATTCTTTTTTTTAATGGATAGGATATATCTAGAAATTGGTCCCATTTAAATTAAAAATCAAAATGTACCCCTAAGGGTAGGAAAACAGGGGATGAGTGCTTGTTCACCCACTGAATTCTTACCTGTTAACCGATTCTGTTGAAACTTGGCACACATAAATGTAGTTCTAGGCACTACAACATAATGTAGACCTGGAATTAGAATTTAGCTACAAAGAAATTATTATTTCTTTAAAGTAATTTAATGATCTTCGTTGATTGTTTGTTTGGCGCCGACTCATAATTAGTTATTTACATTAGTTTCGTTAGGAGAATAGTTATTAAGACTAAATGCTTCATTTTATGTTTCGCTTTTCAGTTACTGTTTTCGTCGGTTCAATTTTTAGTTTTTATAAAAGTAAATAATTACCATATCAATGTATTACAATAAAAATTAGTGTTGGTGGTTTAGAGCTATTAAAATAACACATTGTATGTGTCTGTAATTTGTAGTAAGTAGGTTCTTTCCTCGTAGCTGTAATCCCCTATCCCTTATCTTTTCTCATGGGTGTCGTAAAAGGCGACTAACGGCCAAAATTAATATCCAATCTATATACGATTTACCCTACTAGAGATAGAAATTTGACATATTTTGTATGGAGCTTATGTCAAATTCCTATCTCTAGTAGGGCAAATCGTGGATAGATTGGATATTAATTTTGGCCGTAAGGGATTCATCAGAGGATGAGCAGCAGCGTTCTGTGAGTATTTAACCAACCAACTGCGATCGCCAACCCGCCTGCCAAGAGTGGCGATTATGGCATATCACTCTACCCACTCTTTGGGGGAGGCCTATCTCCAGCAGTGGTAGTCTTTTGGCTGAAATGATGATGATGTGTCTGTAATTGTGTTCAATTCAGCCTATCGCAGTCCACTGCTGGACATAGGCCACCCCCATATTGCGCCACAACTACGTTAGTACTATTAGATATTCTGTGCCACAACACTGCTCTCCGCCTTTCGCATCACAGAGTACATTTATACTGGGTGTCAGGAAAACGCTCCCGAAACTGAAAGGAAACTATTATACTACCTAAACACAATCGAATACGAATAACCATTAGCCTTATAGGTACACATTGTTTTAATGATTTGGTATTTTGCAATGTAAAGCGTACAAAACTGGGATCAATGCCGCGCGTACCTAACCTACTTACGCTCGCTATGACACGGACTGCGTATGCGAGCGGATGTCGTTCACCCCAAGCGCCTGCAGATATCTTATTTGAATTACATTGCGAACTTTAAAAAATTAAGTACATAAATGGGGTATTTTTGCAAATCAGTTTTATTTCACTGCCCAAAGCTGGTTATGTATGAAAAATGCAAAAAAAAATGAAAAATCTAAAAAGAGTCGCATTTTTTTGTGGTTTCGTATCAGTAATCACCAGCACTATCACCTATCTTCGTTTTCGGAAGCGTTTCCCTGTCACCCAGTATATACTGAGTTCCGCATCTAGTCCCAGCCACCTTCAGGTCGTCGGTCCAACTGGCTGGGGGGCGCCCTACGCTGCGTTTGCCGTTTCGCAGTCTTCACTCATGATTTAACGCAATAATAAGAATTACCTTTAAGTCTACAGCAGGGGTACCCAAAGTATATTGCACCACGCCCCCCCTACTGAAAATGTAAATGCTGCGCCTCCCTCTCTAATGCCGTAATTTTATAGTTCTAACAAATTATCGCGCCCCCCTTTACATGTCATCACGCACTCTTTGGGAACCTTAGGTCCCACAGGCTTGGATGGATTTGACGTTTTTAAAATGTTTGGATTGTTGTTTGTTTAAAAAGGGGTTTGATTGAGGGGGAGGTGTTTCTCGCGTCGTGGACAATGATGTCGATTCTCTTGTTCACGAAATAACTTATTTTAAACTATCGCTCTCTTTTACTAATAGTAGATATAAGAAAGGGATGGCAACAATTTTAGGACTGTCAAATTACTCAGAATTTTAATTTCCATACAAGTTAATCTCGGAACGTGCCCACTAAAATACAAAGAAATGTAACACGTAAACTAATTTGACAGTTCTAAAATTGTTGCCATCTCTTTCTTGTATCTACTATTAGTAAAAGAGAACGATAGTTTAAAATAAATTTAGTTCGGGAACAAGAGAATCGACACAATTATCTCGAACTCGACATAATTTCAAATTAATATAGCGAATTATGATTGAAAAAAAATTTTCGTGTTCTCAGAATGTCACGTTAGAGATAATTCTATGCCTAGCTGACCAGGTGGTCCCTACATTTTATTGATTTAAGTGAACACAAATGTAGGGACCAACTGATATTTTTTTCGCGATTTCAGGTTTGGTCCTATAGTAAAAGTTGTTCATAATGATGAATACAATGAGCCCTTTTCGGGAATTAAGCGACTCGAATTTCAGCGTGTATTATCTGTGGCCTAGCGCTCTAAATACAAAGAGTGGTTCATAGCAGTTGGCATTACCGGCGACATGTTTTGTAGAGATTTAAAATGAGAGATTATAATCTTTATAACGCGAGAATTGGGGCCCAGTTCGCAGGATTCTGGAGTTAACATTAGGTTGGTATATAAATGAAACAACACAGTTGATATAATATAAAACCTATATTTCTTTCTACCACTTTTTCTTGCCCTTCTTCTTCTGCTGCTGTTTGCGCGACCAGGCGCTGTCGGGCTGCTTGTCCACGCGTGGGCTCTTAGCAGCCGCCGCTGCCGTGGTCGGCGTGGGCTGCTGCTTGCTCATGTCGCTAGAGAATTGAAGAAGATAATGATAGTCAGTGATAGGGAAGTTAACAATTCATCTATACCTATTACTAATATTATAAAGAGAAAAGATTTGTTTGTTTGTAATCGATAAACTTTGAAACTACTGAACCGATTTTAATAATTCTTTTCCCATACGAAAGCTACTTTATCCAAAAGTAACATGGACTAAAAAAAAAAAAAATTCTGTACGCGGGCAAAGTTTAATTAACCGACGAAAATTTTATATAAATTTTTGAAACTTTCAAAAATACTAGCAATAGTGAAAATAAATAAATATTTTTGGGACATTTACACAGCACCGTCTAGTCCCAAACTAAGCAGAGCTTGTGTTATGGGTACTAGACAATAGATATAATACTTATAAACTTTTCTTTTGTAAATACGTACTTTTAATACATAAGAAACACCCATTTAATAGTGAAAATAACAATGAAATATTTAATAAAATGTCCATGTTATAAGTGATTTAAAATTAACTATAGAGAATAGAGATAGAGAGGTACAGAAAAACCATAGTATGACGTCATTCTTCAAAAACCTGGTTTTTCGTTTTAATTAACTATAAATTAATATATTCTCTGGATCGGTAACATTTTTGATGTAAAAGTATTACTTAATTTATTATAGCCATTATCTTATCTCTCTTCATAAACACTTTCTGGTTATAAATACATTGTGCAATCTAGCAAATTGACCTTGGAACTTTGATCAAATAAAGAGAGATAACGACAATATTGCGCGAAAATTATGATGATATTTTTATCCGACTTCAAAAAAAGGAGGAGGTTCTCAATTCGACTGTATTTTTTTTTTCTGTATTTTTGTTACCTCAGAACTCCGTCATTTATCAAACGAATTGGAAAAAAATTTTTTTTTGGTAGGAAACAAACGAAAAAAATACAATCGAATTGAGAACCTGCTCCTTTTTTTGAAGTAGGTTAAAAATTATATGAATTTACAATATTAATTATATACGTCGGTAGCAGCTTAGTTTGTTTTCGAGGCGGCTTCTTTTGATGTTCGACCGTACACGCCTCACGGTAGTTTAAAAAGGGCGCCACTATTTGAGGGATGGACTTTACTTGTTGTAGTGTGAGTGTAGGTTCGTGTACTCACTATTGGTCGGTGGCAGTGGTGGACATGCCCTGGCTGCCCTTGATGACGTCACGCCGCACGCCGCGACGCTTGCGGTAAGCCGTGCGCTCGTACTTCGGGAGCCATCTGTCACAGAAACATGGAATTAGCACTGTAATATGGAATTATTGGTTGAATGTTGACGTTTATTTTATCCCACTTCTGACACCAATGTTGACGTTATTTTTAAACGAGTGACATAGAATATTATTAATATTAAGTGTCCTACTGCAGGGCAAAGGCTTCTACTCTCCTTCCACTTCTCCCTGTCTATCGCTAGAAAAATCCAGTCCTTTTGGAAGGAGTCCAGCTCATCCCGCCATCGCCGTCTGGGCCTGCCGCGTTGACGTCTGCCATGTAAAGGGACCCATTGAGTGATATAGAATAACAAGATAATAATCAAAAAGAACTTCAGGATATACAGCCAGTGTCGGCAACATGGTTATTAATAAAACTTTGTTTTATCCTGGTGCTTGGTGACTCATTCCTACAGTCTATCATGTCTTCCCGGCCGAATTTCGGTCATGGCGGCCAATCTCAGCGGAGACTAGCTATTTGCGTGATACATATTATAGTGCACAAGTGTGTGCGCAAACACAGGTGCACTCTATATTCCCTCACTCTCATAATCCGATAGGACGGCAATTCGACGTGACCGGAGAGAGATCAGGCGCAGAACCGGCTTTATGTGCTCTCTGAGGCACGGGGGAGTAGCACCGCCAACTTCCTGACTCTGGGCTGCTACTGAGAAGTTTTCTTGAGAGAAAAATCTCAATAACACTTTTTGCCCGACCCGGGAATCGAACCCAAGGCGCTTAGCAGTCGCGCTTACGACCACTAGACCAACGAGGCAGTCTAAAGTAGTGTACTACTTGTCTGCTGTGAAAATGCCGCAGTCGACCGCTAAAACTTTACGTCATAAGGTACTTTACAGCGTTCCTATTCGTCAGTATTGGTACTAGCTGGGCCTGGCTTGAGGTGCGGTACGAGGGAGCGGGAAGGGAAAACGACATTCTCACAGCAGACAGGTAGTATAAGGGTCTCCCCACCCCCACAGATAAGTAGCGCCCCCATCAGTATAAAAATAATTACTCTCCAAGTACATTTATCGAAAATCTGGTTGTACAGAATTGAAGTAAGAGTATTGTAGTTTAATCAAAAACTATTAACTCTGTAAAATACTGGGTGTAAGGGGAACGCTTCCGAAAACGAAGATAGGTGCTGGTGATTACTGATACGAAACCACGAAAAAAAAATGCGATTCTATTTTTAGATTTTTTCATATATATTATTTTGCATTTTTCATACATAACCAGCTTTGGGCAGTTAAATAAAACTAATACATAATGAAAAATGCTAAAAAAGAATAGAATTTTTTTTCGCGGTTTCATATCAGTAATCACCAGCACTATCACCTATCTTAGTTTTCGGAAGCGTTTCCCTGACACCCTGTATAGTTCGCTGTAGTTAGACATGGAAAAAGTGCGAAAAATTGCAACTTTTGATGTACTTACATAGCGAGAAATTATTTTTTACTGATGAGGGGGCGCCCTTAACCTAAACTTGCGACATAAATTGTTTGGGTTGGGGTTCACAGTTGAATAATGTTAAATCGAATGCAAAATCTAATGAGAGATAAAGTCAGATTCTTGATTTCTTTATGAGCATGCAATGAATAGTCGTTTCCGAGGCAATAAAACCCGGTATCTCGCAAGAGTTACGTTACCTCTCTGGGTCCGGAGCCCTGGACAGGTCTGCGTTGGGAGGGAGCTTGGTCTTACGTTTACGTTTCTGTTTCTTCTTGCCGAGGAGTTCCGAACCAGGCGTTCTGGAAAAATCATAAAAATATTGAAACAGGTACCGTACATTCATTCTAGTATTTTTTAAATTACAAAGGCTTCATTTTGCTATGACACGAACACTTGTGATTTTGAAGAAAGAAAAGAAAGAAAGAAAAACTTATATTTGGCAGAGGACAGTGACAGCACAACAAAACGAAATGTGTGCTGGGACACATAGTAGAAGTGAAACTTCAACGGACAAGTAGAAAAACGAATCGCAACGGAAAAGTGGAAAAACTAATGGCAACAGCTGACAAGTGAAAAAATCATCATCGTAATCATCGTCACAAACACCGTCGCCGTTATCGTCATCATCAACATCATCGTCTTTGTCATCATCATCACCATCATCATCACCACCATCATAATCATCATCACCGCCATCGTATTATCGTCATCATCATACTCATCATCATCATCACCACCATCAACATCATCATCAGCCTTTCTGTCCCTCCGCCGCTGCCGTCTCTCGCCAAGCGATATATTGTCTACCCCCTCCATGCGGCCGTAACGCTTTTTCGTGACAAAAAATTCCTAATACCCCGTCTATATAGAAGCTTCACTTCAATAACAACAAAATGATCAAAAATTAGATATGAGTAAACATGGAGTTGCTGCCGGGCATGTCCATGCCAAAAGGGTCACCAACTCAGCATGTGCTGGCGTGGAACACCCAGCGCTGATTTTCAGTTGGCACCCTGCAGTGACACACAGACGAAGGAACTATATTTCGTAGATAATCATAAGTAAGTACATAATATAATTATATTGGTCTAGACTCTAGGGTATTTGTATATTGGTATTTTTTTAGGGTATTGGGTATTTTATAGCAATGTTGTTTCGATTTTGTTGATCTACTTGTTAGAATGAGAGATGACTGACTACTTGGCACTGAAACGTGGTCGCTCACAATGGGCCTGATAAGAAGGCTCAAAGTCACTCAAAGGTCAATGGAGAGGGCTATGCTCGGAGTGTCCCTGCGTGATCGAATCAGAAATGAGGAGATTCGCAGGAGAACGAAAGTAACCGACATAGCACGAAGAATTGCCAAGCTTAAGTGGCAGTGGGCGGGCACATTGCTCGCAGAACGGAAGGCCAATGGGGCAGTAAAGTTCTGGAGTGGCGACCGCGTACTGGAAGGCGCAGCGTGGGTAGGCCTCCCACAAGGTGGACCGACGACCTGGTGAAGGTCGCGGGTAGCCGCTGGATGTGGAAGGCGCAGCACCGGTCTTTGTGGCGATGCTTGGGGGAGGCCTATGTCCAGCAGTGGACGTCTTTTGGCTGAAATGATGAATGAATTGTTAGAAAATATGTTTTTTTTTGTAATTAATATAGGTAAGTTACCCGGGCGATTGTTCTTGTTTGCTTTGTACAGTTTTCTTCACAACCTTAGCTCCCATCATCCATTTAGAAGACTCTAAAGCTTCAATGTCAATCTTAGTCTGAAATAAAAAGCATATAATTATGGTGCTGAGGTATTTGTATAAATAAATTATTATAATGTGAGAAGTTGAAATGTTTTAATATGATTTAAATACAAATATTACTTAAAATTTTAAAAACTTGAAGGCCCGACTAAAAGCTAAGTGACGCCCCATCAGTAAAAAAATAATTACTCGCTGAGTACACCATTGCTCGAAAAATCGTTTTTAACAATTGAAGTACTGTAATTTAATCAGTAACTATTAACTCTGTAAATTATAGTTCGCTGTAGAAGTGAGATAGAAAGTGTCAAAAGTGGCCGTTTATCGCATTTTTTCTATATACAACTATAGCGAACCATAATTTACAGAGTTAATAGTTTTTGATTCAATTCAATTTATTTATTTTGTAAAAATGTGGTAAATACAGGTGGTAGGGTACTAAGATTAGTTCGACACATTAACCATTTCACATTATGGCATACAATATTTTTTTTATAATTATAAAACAATGATGTACAGAGCTAAAATCACATTCAATATTAAATTATCAATTTATATAATATATTACCTGATTACCTTATTGATTGCCTTAACATGAATTTTAATTAGTGATTTTGCAGATTTTTTTCAATGCATATGTAGATATGCACATTGTAGATGATATATGTACATTTCAAGTATGTAGTAAATTTTTACAACCCCGAATATAAAACAAATCTGTTGGTCCCTACATTTGTGTTCACTTAAATCGATGAAATGTAGGGACCACCTGATTTTTTTTCGCGATTTCAGGGTTGGTCCCATAGTAAAAGTTGTTCATAATGATGAGTAGATTCACTACTTCAAATATTTCGGATTAATAATGTAGGACCTTATACTGGGTGTCAGGGAAACGCTTCCGAAAACGAAGATAGGTGATAGTGCTGGTGATTACTGATACTAAACCACAAAAAAAAGTGCGATTCTGTTTTTAGATTTTTTCATATATTTTTTTTGCATTTTTCACTTATGTGTGAAAAATGCAGCTTTGGGCAGTTAAATAAAACTGATTTGCAAAAAAAAACCTTTTAAGTTCGCAATGTAATTCAAATAAAATATCAGATAGGGGTGAACGACATCCGCTCGCATACGCAGTCCGTGTCGTAGCGAGCGTAAGTAGGTTAGGTACGCGCGGCATTGATTCCGAGTTTTGTACGCTTTACATTGCGGGTTTGCAAAATACCAAATCACTAAAACAATGAGTATAAGGCTAATGGTTATTTGTATTCGATTGTGTTTACGTAGTATAATAATAGCCTTTCAGTTTCGGGAGCGTTTTCCTGACACCCAGTATATTCCCATTTTTATATACCAAAAACACTTTAAGGCCCTGTCCCTGCACGAATTGTCTCGGGGTGGACTGCGGGGCGTAGTGGGGAGCTGGAGCACTGAGGCGCCCGTGATAACAATTAGTTATGTAAAACATTAAATTAATGTAATTTTATCAATTTTTTTTTCTGAAATGGATTACTTGGTTTGCAATAAAATTTATCGTGTAAGTTTCAAAATCATGTTCTATATAAATTTTCGTCATAAATAGAATTCAAAGTGTCAAAAATTGGCTATGTTTGTTTTTTTTTCTATCAAGCGAAGTTATTTAAATCGTGTATCGATCTTTCAAAATGGATACATAAACTACTCAACTCCACCATATATTTTTTCCATTCCCCCTTCTTCAAGAAATGATGACGAAAAATGGAAGTCCCCGCAGTCCACCCCGAGACAATTCGTGCAGGGACAGGGCCTTAAGGGTAGTCTCAGCTTATCATTCTGCAGATACTGGTGTATTTGGAAGTGTTACCTCTAGCTGGTGTAACGGCGGCAAGCTCTCGGCCAGCTGGCGGGCCCGCTTGGGGTCGGGCTGCGCCAGCGCCTTGACGAGCCTGGCGAGGCTCTTGTTGTCGCCCGGCGCCGCGCGCGCCACCGCCTCGTGTGCGGCGGCCGCGGCCGCTGCGGCGCCCGCATGCGCGTGCACCTCGGCGGCCGCGCGCCACACCGATATGAGGGACGAGAAACGCTGCATGGGAGAATAAGTCATTTAAAAAATATTCTTGCTACATAAACACCCCCACACCTACTTACATACACCCCACATACACACATACAAACATACAGATACACAGAGCTATCCATTAATAAATTTACTTTACATAATAGTAGTTTATGAAACTGTTGCATAATAGGGGTTATTAAAACACGAGTGTGAGTTTAAAAACCGAGCCGTAGGCGAGGTTTTTAATAGTATCACACGAGTTAGGCGAGGTTTTTAATAGTATCACACGAGTGTTTTAATACCTAATTATGTCAGTTTCATACACTATTTTATCTACACTCATACAATTTCAAATAAAATACCAAAGTCAAAATCTTGGTAACATTGTCGTTGTTTTTCTTGATTTCTCTGGTAAAAGATTGTTCGTCATTTACGTTGCTGCATCCAGAAATTCAGGCGGAGTCATATTCTCCTCAGTTCAGTATCACTGCTGTATTCAGATATTTTTGCCCAGATTAAAACTTTCGACATACAAAACCATAATAATAACGTAAACAATAACAATAAATTTACAAGTAACGATGACCAAATCCAGTAGGCCGCGGCCGTGGCGCGCGGCCGCGCACGCGCGCTGGTGCGCGCCTACACAGATAATAAAATATTGTCTGGCGACAACATTATAATCGGAACTAATTTTCTATCCTTGTCAGGATTCCGTCAATCTCTGTTTTATCATACAAAAAATATGCCTGTAAACACTTAAATATAATTAAAAGCAATATGACAATCAAAAGTTCTGCCAAAAACGCGATTTTAAACGATAAAAAATTTCAATGTATGACAAGTGGCGCCACCCTGAATTTTGTGTACTCATTGGTGCCAAACTGTACGACTGCTAAAAAAAAGGTTTGAAAACTTCTTGGTTAGGTCGAAGTGGCATTAAAAACTCCTTAGTTGGGCTGAAGTGTGCGGTTATGGAAAAAAAATTAAATTACCGCATTGTTTTGTTCAGCAAACTGTATCGTAATGAAACTTTTTAAATTCATAACAGGTGCATGTGCGTAAAGTATGTCATTATGACATTACTTTCGAGTTCATAATTCGAATTTTACGATACGAGTGTAGATAAATAAGTTTATCACGTTTACGCACATGCACCTGTAATGAATTTAAAAAGTTTTATTACGATACAGTTTGCTGAACAAAACAATGCGGTAATTTAATTTTTTTTCCATAACCGCACACTTCAGCCTAACTAAAGAGTTGTTAATGCCACTTCGACCTAACCAAGGAGTTTTCAAACCTTTTTTTTAGCAGTCGTACAGTTTGGCACCAATGAGTACACAAAATTCAGGGTGGCGCCACTTGTCATACATTGAAAATTTTTATCGTTTAAAATCGCGTTTTTGGCAGAACTTTTGATTGTCATATTGCTTTTAATTATATTTAAGTGTTTACAGGCATATTTTTTGTATGATAAAACAGAGATTGACGGAATCCTGACAAGGATAGAAAATTAGTTCCGATTATAATATTTTCGCCAGACTATATTTTATTATCTGTGTAGGCGCGCACCAGCGCGCGTGCGCGGCCGCGCGCCTGGCCTACTGGATATGGACATCGTTACTTGTAAATTTATTGTTATTGTTTACGTTATTATTATGGTTTTGTGTGTCGAAAGTTTTATTCTGGGCAAAAATATCTGACTACAGCAATGATACTGAACTGAGGAAAATATGACCCCGCCTGAATTTCTGGATGCAGCAACGTAAATGACGAACAATCTTTTACCAGAGAAATCAAGAAAAACAACGACAATGTTAGTAAGATTTTGACTTTGGTATTTTATTTAAAATTGTATGAGTGTAGATAAAATAGTGTATGAAACTGACATAATTAGGTATTAAAACACTCGTGTGATACTATTAAAAACCTCGCCTACGGCTCGGTTTTTAAACTCACACTCGTGTTTTAATAACCCCTATTATGCAACAGTTTCATAAACTACTATTTCAACACACTTGCTCGTAAAGTGGCTCTTATTGCATCGCTTTTAGGTTCACAATGTGGCTTATAACGCACGCGTGCTTTGTTCATTATATTATTGCACTAGTGCTTTTTACTTTACAGTTTATTTTTAAATCGCAGCAAAGAGTTTTTATGCCTGAACTAAATTAAACATTTTTGGGAATAAATCAACTGTATTAATTAAAATATGCTTTATAAACATTTTATTTCATCAAATTACTAATTTATGTCAACAAATTAATATTAATTTGTGTTATAAATATAAAAAAAAACTATTTATAATATTTTTACATTAGGCTGTTAGGCGGTTTCCTTCGACCACCTGCGCGCGCATAGCTGTGTCACAGCGCGATCCACGCGCCATTTTTATCATTTTTCACAAATTCAATATTTGTCTAAAATGTGTAATTGATGTTTTTTTCCTCGCAAGTGTGTTGAAAAACGTCGTATGACACGCGTGAGCATTGACTATAAACTCGAGAGTATAAACTCTCGGCTCCATTACGCTGCAATCCAGCCTCGACTATAATAGTCAACTTAGCTCACTTGTATCATAATGTACTATTATTTAACTAGTAAGGGAAGTTGCGAGGCAACCCTAAGAGTCAACGCAGACCTAGCGGAGCGCAGAGCAGAGGATTTTCTGCTAACACTAAAAATTAACTCTAGTTCCAAATTCATAAAGTGCTAAATTATTTTAGCGATACAGGCTCGAGACTGCGCGAGCGTCTCCGGCCGCGTGGACAATTATGGACTTTATTATTCTTATTCTTTATTGCACACTAGAAAAAATACAGTACCAACTTATAAATAGAAATTACATGTACGGTCGACCGCACTTCGTTGGTAACACTTTGACATTAGCAGCATCTTTATTTCGTTAGCAGTTAGGGCGGTTTTCGAATTGACGTGTTACCACTGTCATGCAGTCGACTGTACAAAGGCGAGCTTAACTCAAAAATGAGTTTTCTACCAGCAAACCTTTGAGCGATAGAGTGAGTGTAGAAAAGAGGCTGAGTGTAAACTTAACTTACGTAATAATAATAATATAATCTTTATTTTCAGACAATAGCCCATAGAATTATTACATAAAACACACTAACATAGAAAACACAACAGATCATAATACAAATTACACATAAACTACCATACACATATTTAAAAATACATTAGAAAAATATATATACCATACACTCACACATAACACAAACATTTTACTCAAAACATACACAAAACATATAATATTATATTTACTACTACTGTACATAGTCAGATGACGCTCGGTGAGTCGTCATCCAATGCCACATTATAGGGCTGTTCATTTTACCTGCCACAAGCGCAACAAGGCTGTTGGAGCTAGCGCGCACCCGCCGCATCAAAGACGCTATTCGCGTTCGCATACGTGCGTAAAAATCTGGCACACGTGCTTCCGCGAACATGCCCGACGCACTGCAGTAGCGCGGTAGCCCCAACATTATCCTGAATGCGTTGTTATATTGGACACGCAGAGCATTGTACGAGCTCTGTGTATAGCGGACCCACAGTGCGCACGTGTACATAGACTGGCAGTATGCCCTAAAAAGTGTAATTTCAACATCTTTTGTACATCGTGCGAACCTGCGGGCCAGCATGTTACACCTAACTGCCAATGCTCTGCGTTCCCTTTCCAGGTCAACATCGTCGCATAGACTATCGGTCACCCAGTGTCCCAGGTACTTAAATTGGTTCACTTTGTTAAGTGAGACTCCCCCCAAAGTAACTGGTGGCACCTCCTCATAGGTTTTATTTCCCGCCTTGAAAACCATCAGCTCACTTTTGGCTGCATTGTACCTGAGACCATGTTCGACCGCATAGTCTTCACAGGTACGAACGAGCCTTCTCATGGCACTGATTGATGGGCTCAGCAACACCATATCGTCCGCGTAGCTGATATTGTTGACACATTTTCCGTCAATAGAACACCCGACTTTGATGTTGCTGAGCTCACAAATCAGCTTATTAACGATGATTTATGAACTTGGTAATAGAGTTAATTTTTTAGTGTTAGCAGAAAATTATCTAGGTCTGCGCTGACCCTATCACAAGTATTCATATAACTTACTGGGGCTGCCTCAATTTCTGTATTGTATGAAAATGGATCAGAGACAATAAAAACCTATTTTATTTTTATTCTTCTATACACCACAGACATAGTAAAAAATATAGACGGAGTGCTGCGAACAATCTAATGAAGCCAAAAAAACTATGCTCTTTCGTGTACAACCAGCGCTCACCCCTCTCAGTAC
The DNA here is from genome assembly GCA_949699075.1 of Asteroscopus sphinx. Taxonomy (NCBI): domain Eukaryota; kingdom Metazoa; phylum Arthropoda; class Insecta; order Lepidoptera; family Noctuidae; genus Asteroscopus; species Asteroscopus sphinx. The sequence goes on from OX453006.1 coordinate 5,364,259, forward strand.
ACATGTCGCGGCATCGTCCAGTAAGCATCGCGGAAGCAAATATCCTTCAGGTGCATGGTATGTGCGTGAGCGCTGTTTGTACACGAAGGAGCATAGTTTTTTATGGCAAATTTCAACGGCTTAAAATTGTAAGCGCGTTTAAACGTTGTGCTTTTCTCTGCCAATGAATTTTTTTACGATTTTGACGCTTATCGTTTTTCACTTATAAAAAATAACTTTCCTTTTTCTACAAACTATTTACTATAAATACTATTCTATTTACAATTAAACTATTTTCAAAGTTCACTAAAAACTACACAAACAAACTAGCTACAATCGTCGCATAATTAACGAAGAGAACATTCAAAAACGCATTCACTCGAAATATAAACTAAGCGCTAAAGCGAAGCGAGCGACTGCCTCGTTGGTCTAGTGGTTGCAAGCGCGACTGCTGAGCGTGGGGTCCTGGGTTCGATTCCCGGGTCGGGCAAAGTGTTATTGGGTTTTTTCATTAGGAAATTCTCAGTAGCAGCCCGGAGTCTGGATTTGTGCCCGGTCAATGGCAATAGGCTCGCCGCCTATTACATGGGACAATAACATAACTGGCGAAATGTGGGTGTACTATTACACCTCTGCCTACCCCTTCGGGGAAATACAGGCGTGATGTTATGTTATGCTAAAGCGAAAGCAAATCAATCAAGGTCAAAAACGTTTAAACGATACGAAAATAATCAAGAAAACAAAAAAGTGCTTTCTCTAAGCAAATTTTACGTAAACGAATAAAATTTAAATCTGTCGGTTATCAAACCACCTGTCAACTTTGAAATTGAGTCTTATAGTAATAGAAATAAGGTTACATTTCAATCGTACTATTAAAAGCATAAGTTTGGTTTACGAAAAAGTCTAAACCATGGTATAATAAGATGTTTCACCAGGTATTCTCTTCCCGCAATGACAGGGCGATGCCTCCAAGCTACGTCACGATCAGTGCTGCCATTGATTGATATCTTTAATATACTTAAGGAGATTTTTGTTCATAATGAATATAAAATAAATTCCTAACTAGCCTAACTATTTGTTATCTCGTGTTATTCATCTAATTCGTTAATAAAGGAAACTATATTAAAATACTAGTTAAAAAGTGATTCTTTATAGAAGAAAGTAAATGAAAAAATGCATTTTGCTCTGGTAATTTACTTTCACAAAGTGGCAGCACATCAAACTGACAAGTGTCACGCTAACAGCCCGCTATTGGCTCCACGGCCGATGACGTAGTACGGAGGCAATCACGTGACCCAGCTGTCACGGGAAGAGACTACCTGGTGTTATTATACCATGGTCTAAACGAAATCTGCTGTAATCACTAAGCGTGATTAAAGGCTTTAAAAAAAAACGCCCTCTAATAATAATAAATTAAAACAATATATCATTATGAATCAACACATACCTCGTCGTTGTTGTAATGCGAGTACACATCGGTGAACAGTTGCGACGCCTTCTCATACTCGTTGTCGGCACATAATAACGTACACAACAGCCCGATCACTCCCGGACGGTACTTGAATTCGCTCTCTTCCAGAAGTTTCACTGCGCCCTTGCGGTCGCCCTGTAATCAAAATAAATAATTTAAATAATTTAATTAAAAGCACAGATAAGGATGAGCTTACTGTTTGACGATTTTTTTTTCACACAATCATAATTATACACTTGTACAAACTCATACGACCGCGTACTCGCATCCACGTGACAAACACATAATAATACATTCTACCGTGACCACTCACACACGCACATCTCACCTCACAACACTCACTCACAATTGCACTCTACACACTACATTCATTACCTCGATTCCTCTCATTCAAACACACCCATATACATACACACCAACTCACACATCACATCTGTTAGTTCAACTGCATATGTTTATATAATAGTATACTTTCTCTTTTATTGTATTCACATGCTATGCTTAAGTACTTTTTTTTCTTATTGCCAATAATGTGACAGCATAATGTGCAACATATTTAAAACCTAAACAAAAAAAAGGGTGAGGGCCTGGTGATCCGTAACACAGGGTATCCCTAGTACGGACTCCTCTCTCTCGCAAAGGGGCTTCTACGCACCTATATGTCACGTAAATGTATTTATTTTAAGCCAACTTTGTAAAAAAAAAAAAAAAAACCTCTACTAGAAATAAAAATTTATTTATTTATTTATTTTGCACGAGTTTTATTACGGTATCTATAACGTGACCATTTATTTATTTCCTCAGAGCCTGTTTGCTACTTCGTGAGTGCAAAAAATAATAGGTAAAGTAGCGAAATATAGTCATAGTTTAAGTAAAGTCTTTCCAACTCGTCAGTCTTCAAGTTTCTTAGAAAACGTAGTTTAATATACAGATTTATAACAAGCAGTAAATTTCCGACAATCTTCGACGGCAGTGACTTACTCACTGGGAAGACTACCTAAATTAAATTAACGGTTAGTCTGTTTGCAAAAGCGGGACGTTTTTGCCCTCGCTGAGGAAAGTGGGACAAACAGCCTGAAAGCGGGACTGTCCCGCCCAAAGCGGGACGTATGGTCACGTTAGGTATCTACCAGGTTTGTTCAGTTCCTAGAATGTAATAAAATAGGTTTTATTTTTAAAGTTATACGGTTTTATTGAAAAGAAAGATAATAAAGGTAGGTTGAGTTTGCAGTCTAGGGTACCTATCAAGACCTTCATTTTGAGGGTGGAACATGTAAAATATAGCGCCATCTATGGCTTATAATAAAGTAGCTTGGCTATTTTTGTAATAGCGCCATCTATGAAAGCGTGCATAAACCAGGGAGTTTGTCCAGTGGCTTGTTATCGATATTATTGTATACAACCTAACTATTTTACTAATTATTACCAAGATCCACTCCGGGCGCTACTAAAAAAATGCTCGCACTGCAAATCCAGCTGATCTCACTTCACGCAAACGATCATCCTGTAACAACCTAATTTAATTATATCAAGAATATCAGGAATCTTCGAGTTTTCTACCCAGTCCCTTAGAACAGAAAAAAGCTATAAAATAATTAGGTAGGTCCTAGGTTCCAGTCATCACACCATTCTTCTCATCAATCTAAGGCATTGATCAGATTCAAAAATAAAATCGTGACGTCTGCCGAGCTGCTCATGACCTGCTTTTGGTTTGTACGGACCTTAAAGGAAAACGAAAGGATGGTGCAACGAGAGAGGTGAAAGAAGATGTAGTGACAAAGATTGAGAAAGGTATGTTAAGATGGTTTGGACATATAGAGAGGATGGACGAGAGGAGATTGACGAAACAAGTATACGAAGCGTGTCTGATTGGAAGGGGACGACCTCGGCGAACGTATCGCGATCAAATCGCGGACGTTCTCAAAAAATGCCAGGTTAAGAGTTCTCTAAACCGACGAGCATGCATGACGAGGTTAATGAACGTAGATGAAGCGAGAGAGGTGTCAGGATCGTAGCAGGTGGAAATCCATAGTCTCTGCCACAGAAATTGAATGGTTGTAATCACAATTTTACTTGCGATTCATGAATGGCAACTTTCCGAACAAACTACGCCTTACATTTTGACGTCATTATTTTTAAAAAACTAATTTTAATCAAATGTACTTTACAGCTTTTGTTTCTGCAGTTAGAAACGGCACTATAAGGCATTTTTGCGGGTTTTTGTTACAGTATTTATAGAAACAAGTCATAAGGCATTGAAATATCCTGCACTATGGTGTATGGTACTGCCACGCGCGCCCTGCCCACATGGCCATGCTATCTATTTCCGTGGTCTCTGCCTACCCCAATGCGAAACAGGCGTAATAATATGTATGTATGGTGAAACGAGTTGAAGTATCAAACCAGTTCTCACCTTTAGAAAATGCCTATCGCATGTCACACTACCGGGGAAGCAGTGGGGTTATGTGGGGCTCGATCCCACTAAAAAGTCCACCGTGTGCCTAATTTGCCTTGGGTGGATGGGCCACGAGAACTGCTACGCATGACTTTCGCGACCCATCCAGCGCGGCCCACTTCGGGCCTACATACTTTCATTTTACACACTCTTTTGTCGATGTCCGGGCACATCTGGGAACCAGTTCTCACCTGTGCCAACAACACTTGCGCAGCAGCTAATGTCAAGTTCCCTCCTTGCTTCAGCAGGAGGTTGACGGCTTGTTGCCGCTTGCCTTCCTTCATGAGTGAGGATGCCTCCACCAGAGCCGCTCGACGCTCGCCGCCGAACTCGCGGACGAGTTTCACGCAGCATTGCTTGCAGAAATCAGGCTGGAAAAGGAAGTAAATAAAAACGGATGGCTTCGGGAGACGCCCGACAGAAGTGAATCTTCTAAGCAAGCGCGGATACTCAATAGTAAATCTTTGTGTCCGTTGTTATTACATTTGTATGATAATCTGAGGAAAATGCTGCACATAAGTCACTATAGAGACCTTCCCAAAGGGGATCTTGCTCTGAAAGCTACATAAACTATATCTCATCTGCTCATAGTCGACTGATTGCACGATAAAACTAAAAAAAACTGATGGAACTGTTTATGGATATTATTTTACCTATTACTGTACTTATATTTGTTATCTGTTTGTTTCCCAAATAAAGTAAGATAAATAAATAAATAGAACGTGCACCCAAGGCTGTGTGTGTATTCCAGATAGTGAGAATAGAGAGAGAGAGTGAGACGGAGATGTTGACGATCACGACCTCGTGATCAGCAGTCCGACATTCGAACCATTAGACCACAGACATTTCATGTCTCAGTTTGGCGAACCGACTTGCGGTACCATTTAGGCAACAGCCTTGGTGGTATTGCAGTTGTTATGGGCAAAGGTAACCGCTTAACATCAGGTGGGCCTTTAGCTCGTTTCGCCATCCTATACTATAAAATGCTCTTTCATAATGCGCACAGCCAAGTTGTGGAATTCACTGCCGTATCTGTATTTCCGGGCACTTACAACCCTTACGCCTTTAAAGCTGGAGTGAATCGGCACCTAATAGGTTTGCTCGCTCCATCGTCGACCACATCTGGACAAAGCTGTCTAGATTGCGGTCAAGAGCAGAACAATATCTCATGAAAAAAACTTCTACGTACATTTAAGTGTTTTTTTTATTCAGCTAATTTCTGAACGCGCCAGCTGTCAATTTAGTCACGTTTAGTAGTTACCTCAATGATAACACTGGAATCATTATTTATATTAGATTTTTTGTGTGGGGGTTTAAAAGTATTGTGAATGGCTAAAGTTGATCAATCGTTGATAGATGTCAGTGTTGTGAAATATACAGCATGGTTTATGGATAATTTCTAGTTTAAGTTTAATTTTTGTTAGTTTATAGTTGAAAAACTGTAAGAATATTAAAATGTAAGAAATAAGGGAGCTACATCTGTCAACTAACTGCTTTACAGTTTGGCAGAAGTAATATTTTTTGCAAAATTGTTATGTCGGAATAAACACTTTTATTTTTATTTTTTATAGTATAGGATGGCGAAACGAGCTAAAGGCCCACCTTATGATAAGCGGTTACCTTTGCCCGTAACAACTGCAATACCACCTAGACTGTTGCCTAAATGGTACCGCAAGTCGGTTCGCCAAACTGAGACATGAAGATGGAAAGTATCATGTGATTGTAATTTCACCGGCACCCGAACCCTTCAGACCGAAACACAGCAATGCAAGCATCACTATTTGGCGGAGCAGTAGATACGGTGGTAGTACTTCCCCGGACGAGCTATTTCACAAAAGAGCTCTACTACTACTAAAAACTACTACTACTTTCTTGTTGAAATCTTTTTGAATCAACATCAGATCGTTTATAAATACCTGGTTAGAGTAGATAGCGAGTATGGCTTGATTGTACGTGATGGCGGCGCGTTGTCGCGAGTTCAGTTTGTGTTCCAGTCCGTCCGCAGTCGCCGCCTTCATGCGCTTGCGGGAGTCGAACACGTTTGTGTCTCTGTGAGATAAGAATAGTGATTAAAGGTCATTCAACATCATTCATAATTTTCATTGGTCGTTAACTCGGTCGATACACGGCATTCGGGGACTCCCCGCAGCCAGCAAAGAGAATATAATCGCTATGACAGGCAGGATAATGACTAGTGATAAATTAGTAATTGTGTGTGTGATAAATTAGCCGATCGATACACATCATGCGGGGATAGTTGGTTCCCCGAAAGCGGTCCTTATGGCATGTGTTTTAGAAATCTCTCATACACCGAATGCGTATATCGACTAATGAAAATAGGTTCCCGAATGCGAGCATTACGGCATGCGTTTTTATACATTTCCTGCATCCCGAATGCGTTCCCTAAAATGAGGCTTTTTTCTCTCTTCATTTAAAGGGCTTTGTCGCCAATGCGAATATGTCACCCTAATACAAACAAATCACTAAATTTTACTACATTTGAATATAAACTATGTCACAATGCATTATTTAATCTACTCTTAGCAAGTGGTGGCTGCTGGCTCAGAGAACTGGTGGGGCACTGTATTGTTTTATTTACAATACAAAATACAATAAATGTGATTTAAAATACAATAAAAATCTTTAATAGCAGTGTCCGTCCAAAACGACTCTCCACCAAAAACGTATAAAAAAAAAATATAAATCCACACAACCATTGCTTTTTATTGTTTAATTCACTTTTAAATTTTGGAAAGTTATATTATTGTTTTTAATAAATACTACTACTATAGTAGTCAATATTAAAGTCAATGCTCATTTATACACCAATACAAAGTCACAGTAAACACACTAAATAATAACAAAACAAGGAGAAATTTAAACGAGCGCGGGAACTATGACAATTATGGGCAACGCCCCCACCGCCCTTCGGCCGGCTCGCATCGAATGCATCTCGTCAACGATCGGTCAATCTCGGAAATATTCGGGCCGTGCGGCGCACGCATCTAGGCTAGTTACTTCATAGTAAATGTACTAATTATCTTCCGTCTCACGCGCCGGGTGATGTAGCTAGTATTTCATAGAAGTTGTATGAGCGCTCTGCGTGCGCTCCGCGAAGCGCACGGGACGTTTTTGTTTGAGCGAAAATAAGTTTTAACATCTTCAGTTTAGAGATTAAATTGATTAGTCGTTACTTCATAACTATTCGTAAGTATAAAGTAGGTGCGTAATATTGATGTTTTAGATATATTGTGATTCTTTTTAAAGGTATTATGAATTTATGAACTGGTAGTGCAGCGAACGAGTGCACTTAAGGTACAGCCGCCACTGCTCTTAGCCAAGTTATACAGTGCCCTGGCTGTGTCCGACAGCGGATTCGCCAGCGCACTGTTGCAGCTACCCACCGCATTACTTCTAAACAAGGAATTCCTGAGAGACTTGTTACGAACACATTCCATCAAAATACGATATACATCATCATTTACGTTACATGTGGCACAATCAGGAGATGTAGTTTTACGCATTAAGTAAGCGAACTTATTTGATGGAATGTGTCCGGATCGCAAATGAGCCTTTATGTATGATTTATTAACTCTGAAACCAGAATGTTTTAAATACAAGGTTTAAATTTTTTATTGTTTAATTTATTTATTTATTTCTTCCACAAATCATACAACAGTAACCCCCAGTTTCCAAAAGGCTGATCAACACAAAAATTAACTAATCGACTGTCAAATGTCAGGTCAAGCGACGTGGTTGGTTGTTAGTGTTTTTGCCGACCAATCACAGGAGCTGACATTAGATTTGACAATAGATCAAATTGATCAGCCTTCCAGAAACTGGGGGTAAGGATAACAGATGTTATCAGTATAACAAAGTTAAACAAGATATAGATAACTCGTGGGAGACTCGTGCCTAAACTAATGCGAAGCGTGTATGAATCTTAGGACACCTTACTCTTGAAAATAATTCCGATCGAACGGCATTGGAATCCTCAATTAGTACTTTTAAGTGCTTTTGCAATAAATTGGTTTAATATTTAGTGTTTTTCGAGTTAATTAAACCTTATTAGAATTAAAACTGTGTATCGCGTATATTTTTAATCATGAATACCAAAATCGATTAAATCCGGTTAAACTTTGTTTTATTATAATGTGTAGTGATCGCGAAAACCTAAGAAATTATCAAGAATACCCATTTATTCTTGTCACTTTGACAAAGTTTGAAGACGAAGGTCTTCAACCAGTGCGTCCTGCCTGTCATGACTGACAGTGCCGAGACGTGGACACTGACATTTGGGCTAGTCCACAAATTCAAAGTCACTCAGCGAGCCATGAAGCGAGCTATGCTTGGAGTGTCTTTGAAGAGTAGAATCCAGCTTGTAGGATCAGTAGCTGAAGTGGCAGTGGGCTGGCCATGTCTATCGAAGAACCGACGGCCGCTGGAGCAGGCGAGTCCTTGAGTGCAGACCGCGAATTGGCAAACACAGCGTAGGGCACGCCCCGCCAGGTGGACCAACGACCTGAAGAAGGTGGCTCTGGGGGACTGGATGCGGAAGGCAGATGACTGAGTGTTGTTGCGCAACTTGGGAGAGGGCTATGTCCAGCAGTGGACTGCGATAGGCTGAGTTGATGATTGGATTGAGCTTGGAATTATTTTCAAGAGTAACCCCACAGGTCCCACTCATAAGAAAAGATAACAATATACAGTAGCCAGTAGTAGTATGTAGATGTACAGTGGTAGTAGTAGTAGTTTTCTTTCCACAATTGAAATCGTTAGATTACGCTTCGCATGAGTAAATGCATTAAAAATAACAAAATAATATACAGTAGGTTACATTGATGCTATTTGTGTAGATATTTATTTTAGGTTAGGTGAAGTATTTGATCTTGGGCCCTGTGCAGACCCCGAATGGTATCTGGTGGATCAGGAAGAACGCCGAGATAGAAGAGCTCGTGGCGTGGAACCAAATGTGATAGGAGAGGCAAAAGCTCACTGACTACGACTACGGCTTGGCCACGTGGAGAGAATGGGAGAAGATCGAGATGCGAAGAGAGCCTATCTGGGTCGACCGAAAGGGCGACGCCCGGTCGGTCACCCTAGATATCGCTGGAGCGATACGGTGGAAGGCGATCTTCTGAAGACAAAAGACAGTGATTGGCGAGATACTGCCAAAGATCACGGCAAGTGGCGTTCTCTAATTTCGGAGGCCAAGACACATTTTGGGTCGCTGCGCCAGCGGAGTAAGTAAGTATTTATTATTTGAGGAAAGAGGTAGGCGTCTTGAACGCCCCTAAGCCACTGCAACCTGATAAGATCTATTGTGACGCCTCTTGCAGCATTACAGCACTTCCCCAAGCTGCAAGTCAATCATGAAGTCGACTATGACCTTGGGGGAGGAGGATTTGATCTCGAGTAAGTAAGTAAGGTGAAGTATTTGTTTAACATACCTGTTGATAACAACAATATTGTTGCTAGCAATAGCAACAAGTGCTTGGTCGCTGGGCTTGTCCTTCAACACATTCTGGTAGATCGACACCGCTTCCTTCTCCTTGCCCATCTGTTGCAGGCAGTACGCTTGTTGCACCCTGTTGAAAAGACAGCATGGTTTAAAATGGATACTCATAAGATGATACGCCTATATGTTGCATATATGCCTATGTTTGCATGCCCTATTTTAGGCGGAATATTATGTACCAATACATATTTTTTTTACAATCTATTATTAGGAATCGGCGGAATAAAATGGCAACACTTCGTTATGACAGATTGTCACCCCACCAAAGTCGGCCATATTGATTGTCGGCGGTTGGAGCGGGGAGCGCACTTCGCTATGGGTCGTTGAACAAAACGGACGTTCTATAGCCCGACACGACTTGTCCTTTTATTTCGTAATATCGAATATTGATGTAATTACTTACTAATACCTAACCTAAAAATACAGTGCTCTCATGGTTGGTTTTGAGAGTCTTAATGTGACTATTATTGAACATACGCCTAGCCCCTGATAAGCAGACATTATTTTTAATTGTAAAAGTATGGTCACACCTATACATTTTTATCCTATAAACGTGCTTGTTGCTAATACTATGTATAAAACACGCAAATAAAGAATTGAATTGAATTTATATACATCAATTTAGTTCATGGGACTGCCGATATCTGCAGAGTGGAGATTTCTCAAGTGCAATCAACAACATTTAATGCGGCGTAAGTCGGTTATTTTTCCATATAAACGTAGAAGGGTGATTACACAAATAAACATTTTGATTTGATTTACTTCACTATCTGATGATGGACGCCTAAAACTAAGCATGATACGATTGGTCTCGTATTATCTAGGTTTATGATGTAATATTTGCTAAAACATGCTAAGAAATAGATAAACGACGGACCTATTCTGTTGTTCTCTAACGGCCAAAATTAATATCCAATCTATCCACGATTTGCCCTACTAGAGATAGAAATTTGACGTATTTTGTATGGAGCTTATGTCAAATTCCTATCTCTAGTAGGGCAAATCGTGGATAGATTGGATATTAATTTTGGCCGTAAGTGAATCCACAAGGACAGCATTATTTCTAAACTAATTAGTTAATAGTGTAATTTTTAGATATTTTAGTAATCATCGCTTTTAAAAAAAAACTTTAATGTAATTTCAAGATAAAAAATTATAACGACATTCTAGTTTTTACAAAGACAAACAAGTACAGCGTACGTACGTTACAGGGTGTCAGGGAAACGCTTCCGAAAACGAAGATAGGTAATAGTGCTGGTGATTACTGATACGAATGCACGAAAAAAATGCGATTCTTTTTGTAGATTTTTTCATTTTTTTTTTTGCATTTTTCATTATGTATGAGTTTTATTTTACTGCCCAAAGCTGTTAATGTATGAAAAATGCAAAAAAATACATGAAAAAATCTAAAAAAAGAATCGCATTTTTTTTTCGTGGTTTCGTATCAGTAATTACCAGCACCTATCTTCGTTTTCGGAAGCGTTTCCCTTACACCCAGTATGTAGGTATTTATCAAAGTTTGGTATCAACAGCCGGGCGTAGACGGCTTGATTCTTTTTTTGGCGAAGTATTTATGGTAGGGTAGTTTCCCAAACCTATGCACTAAAAAAGGTCTTAATCAGACTTAATGGCAATATATTTATAAAATACCTTATAATAGCAGCTTCTTCCTTAGCTTCGTCTTCTGTACCTCCATCTTCAATCACACTCTCGGAGCAGGAGTGTTCAGCTCTCTTAAGTACGGGCAACGCTTCGTTGTACTTGCCTCGCATGGCTAGCGTGCTGCCTGCGTTGTACGCAAGCTCGTAAGTATTCTCTTCAAATTGGGGGAGGTCTGATGCCTGAAACCGGTAGATTAATCAATTTATTGTCATTTAAATGTCAATCATGAAAATAATAAGTAACAAAAAAACCTGATATGTGTATAACAATAACAGATAGGTACATTAAAATAATACTTAATCCTCGGAAGAATAAAAAAACCGGCCAAGAGCATGTCGGGCCATGCTCAGTATTATAGGGTTCCTTAAGTAGGTGTTACAAACAAATCAAATCGAATATTAATCACGGCTATTTTAGTTTTTGCAATAGACGGCAGCATTGGCGACTCAGAGAGTGATGTCAGTAGCCGCTAGATGGCGCTATACAGTGCCAAATGTAATAGACGGCACTTGACGGCAGCATTGGCGACCCAGAGAGTGTTGTTTGACGCCGCTAGATGGCGCCAAATTTAAGAAGTGTGTCGTCAACATAACACAAAGTTACTTTTTGAGATTTTTTCAAATAGAAAGTAGCTAAAGGAGCATTATTTGCTATGATCATTTTTCTCTAAGGTCAATGACCTTTGAACTAGGACGTTTTAAGTTTTTTTCAGTTTTCTCTCTATAACTCAAAAATTTATAATCACAATATGCTCGAAATAATTTTAAAAGAGAGTTTTTACAAAGTTCTATCAATGTGGAAGATTATAAGTTTCTACGTTGCATAGTTTAGAAATGGCAGGGGGGGGGACACATTGCAAGCCACTTTGGCAGGCTATATTTCGCAGATGGTACATCTGATAAAAAAGTGATGTATGAAACATTACCTTCATTTTAGTAGACCTATTCAATGATACCCCACACGAGGGGGTGCAGCGAAAAAAATTATTCATCCCCATTTCACATTATGGGCGCCGCCCCTAAAATACGTAATCATGATTTTTTTATTATTTTAAAATTGAGATCTATATCTATTCTATTTTTTTACAAAATTTCATTTACTTATGTTTATAACTGTAGAAGTTATTAAGCTGTAAAGGATTAAGACAGACGGACAGACGGACGGACATGACGAAACTATAAGGGTTCCTTGTAGGACTACGGAACCCTAAAAAGGCGGATGGAATCTCTCTAAACAAAGACTGAAGGACTTAATTTTTTCCTAAACCCAATATAATTTCGAAAGCATTTTAACACACCAGATTTATACTGTTATTTTATTTGTGACAACAACAATGACTACCGTCACAATAGATTTTTTGCGTAATCGCGGCTTTTTGGCATACTATGGATGTGAATGTGTGCGTGCCGGCCCGTACTTTTAAGCGAGAATACTATGGATGCTTCACTTATTGTTTAGCGAGATTCCGTCCGCCTTTTTTATTCGTCCGAGACTTAATCTTTATTGGGTAAGTCAATGGCATAAGTTAAATTCATCATGATATTGATGTTCTTTGACATATTAATTGTCTTTAATCATTTTAATTGGCTTGTAGCTATATAAAAAAAAAGTAAAATAAATAATATTACCATTGTAAGTGTAAAGAATATTTATCACGCAGACTTGGAGAAACATGAAACATGCATTTGCGGACAAATATTGATTTGATAAAAAAATCATTAATGGTAATCATCATTCCTAATTCACCTCACATTAAATTAAGCTTTCTGTTTAAAATACTTTTTACACTATTCAGGTATAGTTGTGGTACACACAGCTACACATCAAGCTGAACAAACCAGTAAAGGCTGACCTCGCGTTGTAAGGAAAACCTATACAATGCGAGATCAGCTTATACTGGAAATGTACAGCTTGATGTGTAGCCGTGTGTACAAGCTACTTATTTAAATAAATCCAAGAGTAAAACAACTCGATACTTCAATGTAAGCTGACAACTACTGACTGACCAAGCTATGTTCAACGTTTGTTGAAATTTGCGTTTCATATGAATAAATCATTACTACTATACTACTATTACACTTAAAAGATATATTACTTTTATTGATATTACCGCTTAAAACCCTGTCCCTGCACGAATGATCTCGGGGTGGACTGCAGGGACTTCCATTTTTCGTCATCATTTCTTGAAGTAGGGAGTACGGAAAAAATATATGGTGGAGTTGAGTAGTTTATGTATCCATTTTGAAAGATCGAAACACGATTTAAATCACTTCGCTTGATAGAAAAAAAATCCAAACATAGCAAATTTTCGACATTTTGAATTCATTTTATGACGAAATTTTATATAGAACATGATTTTGAAACTTAAACGTTATATTTTATCTCAAGCCAAGTAATCCATTTCAGTTTTTTTTTTTTTTGATAAAATTACTTTAATTTAATGTTTTACATAACTAATTGTTATCACGGGCCGGCGCGCCTCAGTGCTCCAGCTCCCCACTGCGCCCCGCAGTCCACCCCGAGACGTTTCGTGCAGGGACTTAATCATCATCATTCATTCATTTCAGCCGAAAGACGTCCACTGCTGGACATAGGCCTCCCCCAAGCATCGCCACAACGACCGGTCCTGTGCCTTCCGCATCCAGCGGATTCCCGCGACCTTCACCAGGTCGTCGGTCCACCTTGTGGGGGGCCTACCCACGCTGCGCCTTCCAGTACGCGGTCGCCACTCCAGAACTTTACTGCCCCATCGGCCATCCGTTCTGCGAGCAATGTGCCCCGCCCACTGCCACTTAAGTTTGGCAATTCTTCGGGCTATGTCGGTTACTTTCGTTCTCCTGCGAATCTCCTCATTTCTGATTCGATCACGCAGGGACACTCCGAGCATAGCCCTCTCCATTGCCCTTTGAGTGACTTTGAGCCTTCTTATGAGGCCCATTGTGAACGACCACGTTTCAGTACCGTAAGTAATTACTGGCAACACACACTGGTCAAAGACTTTCGTCTTGAGACACTGCGGTATTTTGGACGAGAAGATATTGCGTAGCTTCCCGAACGCTGCCCAACCGAGTCGGATTCGACGATTGACCTCTTTCTCGAAGTTGGACTTACCTAGCTGGACAGTTTGTCCTAGGTATACATAATCGTCAACAACTTCGAGTGTAGATTCTCCGATGTTTACGGGAATGGGTGCTATATGGGAATTCGACATAACCTTTGTCTTGTCCATATTCATCTTAAGACCCACTCTATCAGAAGCTCTACTGAGGTCATCGAGCATTGTACCGAGGTCCTCCATGGTCTCAGCCATGACTACTATGTCGTCGGCAAACCGAAGGTGAGTGATGTACTCGCCGTTTATGTTAATGCCTAGCCCCTTCCAGTCCAGAACCTTGAAGACATCCTCCAATGCAGCAGTGAACAGTTTCGGAGAGATCACATCTCCCTGTCTCACACCTCGCTGCAGAAGGATAGGTTTCGAGGCTTGGTCCTGTAATCGGACTGACATAGTGGCGTTTTCATACAAAGACTTTAACACTTCGATGTACCGATAGTCAATCTGGCACCGTTGAAGAGACTGTAGTACCGCCCAAGTCTCGATCGAATCGAAGGCTTTCTCGTAGTCCACAAACGCTAAACAAAGAGGCAAGTTATACTCTTCGGTCTTCTGTATAACCTGCCGCAGCGTATGTATGTGGTCTACGGTGCTAAAGCCTTTTCGGAAACCGGCTTGTTCGGGAGGCTGGAAGTCGTCAAACCTGCGCGAAAGACGGTTCGTAATGACTCTCGAAAACAGCTTGTAGACATGGCTCAGAAGTGAGATGGGCCTATAATTCTTCAGTAGAGCATTATCGCCCTTTTTGAAGAAGAGTACCAACACACCTCTGCTCCATGCCTGTGGCGTTCTTCCCTCGAGAATGACGGAATCAAACAGCTTCTGAAGGGCCTTAAGGATCGGTTTTCCACCCGCCTTCAGGAGTTCGGCCGTAATTCCGTCATCACCCGGTGCCTTGTTGTTTTTGAGCTGCTTCAGAGCCATCCTAATCTCGTACAGGCTGACGTCCGGGATATCTTCGGTATAGTGTCGGGTTAATCGAGCTCTTGGGTCGTGAGCCCGATTTACAGCGGGTGTCCGGGTGGACGTGTATAACTGTCCATAGAACTTCTCGACCTCCTTCAATAGCTCTGGCTTGGAGGATACGACTCTGCCATCGTCGGTCCTCAGTTTTGCAAGCTGGCTCTGCCCAATAGACAGGTCTCTTGCGAAGACTTTGGAGCCCTTGTTTTTCTCTATCGCGTCTTTAATACGTTCCGTATTAAATTGGCGTAGGTCACTTTTCAAGGACTTTGAGATCTGTCTATTGAGCTGCCGGTACTTAGTCGCATCATCTGAGGACTGCAGAATCATCTCGCGTCTTTCCGCCATAAGCTCGAGAGTGTGGTCAGAAAGCTTTTTGTTTCTATTTGTACGACGGGTCCTAAAGATCCTAGACCCGACCGTATGGACAGTTTCCACAAATCCATCGTTGTAATCGTCCACTGAGCTCCCTAGGCATTCGAAACGATTCTGAAGTTCGAGCTGAAAGCTCTCGGGGTTTTGGATTTGGATCGGTGCTGGACGGAGCGTAGACTTCATCAGTCGAGATCTTTCCAGCTTGATGTTCAGATTCAATGTGCCTCTTACCAAACGGTGATCGCTTCCGGTTTTAACCGCGTTGATCACAGAGACATCATTGAATATTTGCTTCTTCGTCGACATAATGAAGTCAATCTCATTTTTTGTTACACCATCAGGGCCCAACCAGGTCCACTTCCTATGCTCACGCTTTCTGAAGAAAGAGTTCATCATATAGAGTCCCTCCTTCTCCATAAAGCCGGCTAGTAGATGACCCCGGTGGTTCCGATATCCATATCCAAATTCCCCACTCGCAGCTCATCATCGTAGCAATTGCCCAGTTTCGCGTTGAAGTCTCCCATGACAACAGTGAAGTGAGTTTTAGAGCCATGCATGGCTCTCGAGATATCCTCATACATGGTCTCCACCTCATCGTCGGGGTGATTCGAGGTCGGGGCGTATACCTGTATAACCTTCAACGAATACCTTTCGGTTATTCTGAGTATAAGGTACGCCACCCTGCTCGAAACACTCTCGATCTTCACTATGTTGTTCACAAGAGACTTGTGGACGATAAACCCGACACCGCCCTGGGAAAGTTGATCGTCCTCCCGGAAATAGAGCAAGTTACCGGATTTGAGGATTATCGTGTCCTCCCCCTCTCTTCGGACTTCAGATAACCCTACGATATCCCATCGTAACCTGCTCAATTCTTCCTCGAGTTCGACAAGCTTCTCGTCGGTCCGCAGTGTACGTGTGTTGTATGCTGCCAGGTCCAGTCTTTTTTGTTATGGTAGCCGGATCTCTGCCGGGGATTCTTAGCACCCCCTGCCCCACCGTTACCTAGGCCGCTACCGTAACCAGGGCTAGCGGGGCCGCCGGGGACTAGGGGCCGATTTTTTGTTGTGCTTTGCATGAGGGGATATCCCATAATCGCCACGCTTGGCAGGCGGGTTGGCGATCGCAGTTGGTTGGTTAAATACTCGGAGGACGCTGCTGCCCATCCTCTGGTGAATCCCTTAGTCGCCTTTTACGACACCCATTAGAAGATATAGGGTGGTGGAATTCTTTGCGTCCGGCACCACACGGACTTAATAATATCAATAAAAGTAATATATCTTATAATACTTTTATTGATATTACCGCTTAACATCAGGTGGGCCTTTAGCTCGTTTCGCCATCCTATACTATAAAAAAAAAGAACTCACAGGGTTGAGAGCACCAAGATTAGCCACAACTGCAGACATATTCGCCTTCCTCTCATCTTCATATTCATCGGTGGTATTCTTCACAATGTCACGATACAAGTTGTAGCACTCCTGGTACTGCTCTAGGCGATATAAGATTTGAGCCCTGAAAGTAAGAGTTTTGAATGTTATTATGTATATTAGTTATTGTGTGTTATTTTTGTTATTATGTGTGGTGCCGGACTTAAAGAATATGGTGTCCATCACGACAAATACTAAGAACTAAAAATATTCTAAAATTAAAGGGGGTTCCCATACAAGAAACATCGAAAAACATGCATTTTTTTCAACGTTTTTCTTCCTGCTCTATATTCAAAGCGGTAATACATACCAGTGTCAAACTTGGTCTAATTATAGTGCATACTATGTCGTTTAGCAACAAATACTAAAAATAGGGCAAACATAGACATATGTGGTGGTACCTCCGTAATAAAGAGGTGCAAAAATTCATATTTCACACACAGTGCGTTGATGTCTTTTGATGAACTCTCGTAAATTAATCAGTTTCTAAGGGGTATCAGGTCGATGGGTGGTACAGAACCCTTACTGCGTGAGTCCAACTCACACTTGGCCGGTTTTAATTTTTCTTTGGTAGTAGCATTACCTTAATTCCTTCAAAGCTGTTGTCAACTCTGGAGCATTGTCAACAGTCTGCAGGGCATCCTTGGGGCAGTTGAGACGGTATTGAGCATATGCCTTCTCAAAGTGAAAGTCGGACGCCAAAGCAGCATTCTTAGGGTTGCACAGGACAGCTAATGCTTCCTTAAAGTTGTGCAGTTGGATAAGGCACACAATTTTGCAGTGAAATGCCTTTTGCTCACTTGGAGCTATTTGCAGGACTGAAATTTTATAAGGCTTTGATTATACAAAATTATGGTAATATTCTTATGAATTATATCAGCCTTTGCTATCTATTTACAGACAAAGGCCTTCCACATTTTCACATTAGAAAGCTTGTGAATCATTTTCATTGTTTCATGTGTATAATATTATAGTTTAAAGGGTTTTAGATGGCTTTTAATATTTAGCGATCTAAGTCTCCTTAAGGGTAGATGAAAATGGTCTATTGATCATTTAGCTAGGACAAACTAAGAAGGATTTTTGATATTTTAAGAGCTTGCTGGAATCTTAATTTATGTCAAATCGAATCAAATTTTTTATTTGTGTTCACAAGTATTTTTGTGATAGGTACATTATAGGTAGTATACAGTCTGTGTGCTGCCACAGGTGGCATACAAATATTAGTAATTAATTATACAAATAAATCATTATTATACATTATTATTAGAATTAATAACATTAATACACTTTATTCACATTAACATTATTATTTATTATTTAATGTCATTTTATGCCTTATCTACACATGATTTTATTTATAATTATGCATTCAAATTAAAAAAAATATTATAAATTATTGAACTGAACTGAATTGTACTACGTTATTAATTGGGTACCAATGGTTTCAATGTGAAGGAATGAGTGATTATGTTTCTCCAAATCTAAGGGAAGATCCTACAATCAGTCTGGGTCTCTTTCTCATGGCTGTGGCCTGATTATCATCATCATTATCATTTCAACCGAAAGACGTCCACTGCTGGACAATGGCCTCCCCCAATGGGGAGGGGATATGCCATAATCAACACGCTTGGCAGGCGGGTTGGCG
Source organism: Asteroscopus sphinx (assembly GCA_949699075.1). Taxonomy (NCBI): domain Eukaryota; kingdom Metazoa; phylum Arthropoda; class Insecta; order Lepidoptera; family Noctuidae; genus Asteroscopus; species Asteroscopus sphinx. The sequence goes on from OX453006.1 coordinate 5,382,872, forward strand.
ATCGCAGTTGCGCCCATCCTCTGGTGATTCTCTTAGTCGCCTTTTACGACACCCATGAGAAGATATAGGGTAGTGCAATTCTTTACGCCCGGCACCACACGGAACCTGTGTGGCCTGATGGTTGATATTAATTTAAGAAAAGTTTTCACAGTAGTAATTTAAATGAAGATCAATTTGAATGCATTTAATTTAAAATTTTGATGATTTAGATACACAATCATAAATAATATTACATTTAAATTACCGTATGGGTCAAAGTATCATTGCATTTATTACAACAGTCAACCTGTCTAGTAGAACAAGTGATTAAGTTATTAGAATAGTGATCAGGAGTTTAATTAAATAAGTATAGGGATAGAAGACAACATAGAAATTGACGTGGTATCAACAGAATTGTAAACTTATGAATACTAAGTAACTTATTAAAGCATGACATGAATTTTTGGAAACACCCAAAAGATAAAATTATTTACAAAAATTATTCCTGGTCTTGGTTTTCATTGGTCAAAATTCACTAAGAAATTAAGATTAGGGTAGATTTTTAGCTGATATTTATATTTCTGACATGATATACACAAAAAATCTAAAGACAAGTTAAAAGATAGCGATAGAAGTGTGGATATCTTTAACCGTTATTTATAAATCAACTGTAGAACTTTCCAAGAAAAATATTTTATAGATTGGTTTCTTACCTTTTCCTGTTGCTTTTAACGCTCTATCATAGTCACCACTTTGGCAGAATTTATTTAATTCAATATAAGCCTGAACAAGGTTACTTTCCTTGTTGGCTGACATTTTTTTGACAACTTGGATGTCAAACGTCAAATACGTCAGATCGTCATCGTTTCGTAAGTTTCGTAACAAGGGCTGCGTTCACATAAATCGCCAAATGGAACGCCCAAAGCTTCGTGCGTCGCGTAGTCGGGCGATATAAGTGAACACACCCATTGTCTGCGTGCAGTAATATCGCCCAACGTCGAACGACGCACACAGAGCGTTCTTTAGGCGTTCGTTTGTATGATCGCTCTGAGTAACTGAACGACCAAAGTACAAGGAACCCTTATAGTTTCGTCATGTCCGTCCGTCTGTCCGTCTGTCCTAATCCTTTACAGCTTAATAACTTCTACAGTTATAAACATAAGTAAAAGAAATTTTGTTAAAAAATAGTTTAGATGTAGATCTCAATTATAAAAGAATAAATAATCTTGATAACGTATTTTAGGGGTGGCGCCTATACATGTGAAATGGAGATGAAATTTTTTTTTTCGCTGCACCCCCTTGTGTGGGGTATCATTGAATAGGTCTACTAAAATAAAGGTAATGTTTCATACATAACTTTTTTATCAGGTGTACCATCTCCGAAATATAGCCTGCCAAAGTGGCTTGCAACGTGTCCCCCCCCTTCTATTTGTAAAATATGCAACGTAGAAACTTATAATCTTTCACAATGATAGACCTTTGTAAAAACTCTCTTTTAAAATTATTTCGAGTATAATGTAATTATAAATTTTCGAGTTATAGAGAGAAAACAGAAAAATACTTAAGACATCCTAGTTCACAAGTCATTGACCTTAGAGAAAAATGATCGTAGCAAATAATGCTCCTTTAGTTACTTTCTATTTGAAAAAATCACAAAAAATAACTTTGTGTTATGTTGACATGACACACTTCTTCAATTTGGCTTCTTGAATTTATCGCTAGATGGCGCTACTAACAACACGCTCTGAGTCGCGAATGCTGCTGATTATTGCAAAAACTAAAATAGCCATGATTGATTCGTTTGTAATTACACCTACTTAAGGAACCCTATAATAATGAGCATGGCCTGACATGCTCTTGGCCGGTTTTTTTTAATTTTAGTTCAGTTGATGTACTTCAGCAGTTTTCGTACTAAAAGTATCAGATGGCGCTAGTAAGCAGATAAGAGCTGGATGTACATCCAGATCCAACTCCGAATTAATCCCGGACCTAGGTACCCATCTCTAACGTGTGGATGCATCGCGAACGACACGCGACGGCCAAGCTAACTGCCAACCTTCTGAACACTCGCCCAACGTTCGGGCCAACGCCATGGGAAAATGGCGTTCAAATCGAATCCACAAGTTGGCCGAATAGCGTTGGCGTGAACGTTCGGGCCAACGTGTGGAGCCGGGGTGACACTAACAAATGAACCAACTTCAAGAACCACTAAGTTTAAAGTGTCAGTAAAATATGTAGCATTTAAAACACAGTCAAACAAAGTCATAAACTTCGAACAAACAAAATTATGACAAAGTAAAGGCCGAGAGTTTTATTCAAAGTATTAAAAGAAAGTACACGAACCATTGTGCAAGTTGGGGCACTTACGTCGCGTAGAGTCGTGTCGTCGTGTGAAACTCATCAAAGTTAGACTCGAGGACCAGTCAGTTTGTTGCTACCTAGTTTTTTACGTGGAAAAATTTAAAATATTTTTTACAAGTTCTCTTCTCCATAGGATCTAAGAAGTACCTCAGGGATCTACCTACAGAAATAGATAGAATGGTTGTAATCACAATTTTACTTGCGATTCATGCGTGGCAACTTTCCGCACAAACTACGCCTTACATTTTGACGTCATTATTTTTAAAAAAATAATTTTAATCAAATGTACTACGTAAGTATACAAAGTCTTTGAATGTACTTTACAGCTTTTGTTTCTGCAGTTAGAAACAACATAATAAGGCATTTTTGCGGGTTTTTGTTACAGTATTTTTTATATCTTTGGGTCATTTTTACACAGCACCATCTAGTCCCAAAACTAAGCAGAGCTTGTGCTATGGGTACTAGACAATGGATATAATACTTATATACATTTTTTTTGTAAATACATACTTATAATACATAAGTAACACCCAGACCAACACAAACACTTATGTTCATCACACAAATATTTGTGACCTGTGGGAATCGAACCCGACCTCGTTATCAGCAGTCCGACACCGAACTACTAGACCACAGAGGTCGTCAATTTATAGAAACAAGTCATAAGGCGTGCTGAGAAAGGCTTTGAAATATCCTGCACTATGGTGGATGGTGCTGCCACGCGCGCCCTGCCCACATGGCCATTCTATCTATTTCTGTGGATCTACCTATGGAACCGTGCAACTAAATTCTCGATATTTCATGAAAGCATGCAAAACCTACAGTGTACTAAAAGCCAAGCTACATCTAACAAAAAGCCAAGGACGAAAATAATGTATGCAGGGTTTAGGCATAAGAATAGACAATAATACTAGTATTATTATCTATTTTATGGTTTAGGCCTTTTATTTTTATCAAAATCATAACAGAGGCGTAAAGATGGTAAGAGAAGCTACATTTTTAAGAACAAAAAAATATTGGCTACCGTTGCGTTCACGCTGCTCTTTCGTGCGTTAAAAGTAGGTCTAGCCCAAATAATTTCACTTTTAAAAGGTTTATTTCTTTATAAGCAAAAACTTTGTATATTTATATATCTCTCGTTAAGCACAATGAAAGAAGGCTCAAATGCTTTTAAGGCTTTTACATGAAAAGAAAAGTCATAAAACTTCATTTAAAATGCGCCTAAAATGGAGTGACGTTTTCGCTAAATGGAGTGACGTTTTCGCTAAATGGAGTGACGTTTTCGCTAATCCTACAAAAATGCGGCCAAGTGCGAGTCGGACTCGCCCATGAAGGGTTCCGTAGCAGCAAGTAACATAGTATAAAAGTTCTTGTAGTTCGTTGTAACTTTGATCGATGTTTTAATAAGAAATGCTGGTAAATTGCGGTTTACCATTTATGACGTATTAAAAAAAAACTACTTACTAGATCTCGTTCAAACCAATTTTCGGTGGAAGTTTACATCATATATATTTTTTTAGTTTTATCATTCTCTTATTTAAGAAGTTACAGGGGTGGGGGACACATTTTACCACTTTGGAAGTGTCTCTCGCGCAAACTATTCAATTTAGAAAAAAATGATATTAGAAACCTCAATATAATTTTTGAAGACCTATCCATAGATACCCCACACGTATGGGTTTGATGAAATGTATCTATTTTTGTGTGAAAACCTTAATGCGGTTCACAGAATACGTCTAATAAAACAAAGTTTAACCGGATTAAATAACGTATATTATTTAAATTGGTTTTCCTGACGTTTCATCACATCTACTTACCAAGTTTAAACAGTATAGTTCTTATAGTTTCGGAAAAAAGTGGCTGTGACATACGGACGGACAGACAGACAGACAGACATGAGGAATCCATAAGGGTTCAGTTTTTTTCCATTTGGCTACGGGAACCCTAAAAATGCGCTTGCTTACGGTTCTTTCTCGTGTAGATTTTCGAAGTTCGTGTTATATACTTCATAATTTACTAGATTTTAGTTAATAATTCGTAAATTAAACTGGTGGATCGCGGTTTTTTTCCTAGGGCTTTATAAAAACATGAAGAACTTTTGCCCATAGAAAGTGTTACATGTCTATTGTTACAAGATCGTGGATCAGCCAACCCAGAGAGCACTTCTTATAAGCGGAAGGAACGAATGAAGTCACAATGACTTGTATTTAGAATCAATTATTATACTTTCAATTAATCATATTTATATCGAGCCAATTAAATTATTTAATAAATCTTGTCACTAGCCAACTTGATCATATAATTATATAATTTTAGCCTAATTATCAATTTACTTAACGATGTATCGATTAAAAGATTATTCAAGTTGGCAACACTAGATTCGTAGAAATTATAAAATAACGTACAACTGTAATTTTGCTCTCTGTCCATATCACAGACCAAGTAGAGATGCTACGCATCAGACGACAATCTCCGAACAAGAAATTTGGTCAATAGGGAACCAAAGAGTAACCTCAATAATAGAAAATGACAAGCACAGATAATACATTTTTTTCAACTTCCAACCAAGCAAAAGGTTTTTAAATTTCGGCCTTGGATACAAGGCTTTTGCCTCTTATTCATGCGTAGGTAGGTACCTATACATACATTGCTAATATTTTATTTTTTATAGTGAAAGTGAAATAAAAACCATTACTTTTACATAAATCTGTTTATTTTTCAATTTTATCCAATAAACATTATGTTTTTTTTCAGTTATTTCTAATCAGAATAAAATTCTACATTTTCTTGTTTGATTTGCATCCACAGGATCTTCCTAGCCACAGGAGTCATCATCTTCAGTGTTGAAGGGACTGTTATTTGATTGTACATTACCTGTAAGGAAAATTAAGGCTTTTAACTACTTGGTTTTACATTAATATCTACAATATGTTATCATTGCATTTACATAAATCAAACAAAATGAAAGAAAGAAATAAAATAATTATTTTAATCTTGTTACAGGCGAAAGAAAAAATAACACATCAACAATAAAATTAAAAATAATATGCCTGTAAAAGACTAAAAAGGCCTCCATCTCAGCATATGCTTCAACACCGAAATGTTGCAGCACTGGTTTTCAGATGGGTCCCGGAATGAACATTATAACCTAGTAATTTAAAGTATAGCCTAGTGGTTGAATGCTTGCCATCCTTGCAGGGGGATCTGAGTTCGTACCCGGCCCACACCTCTGGCTTTTCAAATTCAAGTGCGAATCAGAATTTGATTGTCACTTTTTACTTTAACGGTGAACGAAAACATCGTGAGGAAACCTACCCACTTGAGAGTGCTTCATACAGTTCTTGATGGTGTTTAGTCCACCAACCCGCAGTAGGCCAGCGTGGTGGACTCAGGCCTGAATCCTTCTGAGAAGAGGCCCGTGCCCAGAAGTGGAACAGTAACGGGCTGATAATGATGAACCATTTTTTAATAGAAATGTCTTTAGAACTTTACCCTGCCTACCGTCATGCTCAAACATTTCTCAGTTGATTGTGACATTCACACACAGCTTACTTTGTTGAGGCCAACTTATAATATTATTATTCATATTATTTTGTTTTTAAATATAAATGCCATTAAGAAAATTAAAAAATATGTTGCTTACCTCATTTAACAAATGATTTCCAACAAAACTGTATGTAGGCGGTGGCATCTCAGTATCTGAAATATTAAAAATTAGTTTTACAACAGCATTAGTATTATTGAGATTCCACACCCGAAGGGTCCAAATGGAATCCTATTGCTGTGGCCAAGGGCAGATCCAGGATTTGTTTCTGGGAGGGGCACAAGGGCCAGATAGGCAAGGAGTACTTAGAAGTGTCCCCTATTGTATTGCATTATGTGTGATATTTTATGATTTCCAACTTGCATGTAGTATACTTATGTTTGCAAAAAGAAACAAATAATATTCAAGCGGTATTGTATTAATCTCCCAACTCCTAGTTTTATTTGAACCATCTGGTGGGAAGGGCTTGTTTCCCTGTGTATCAATTCATTAAGCTTCGTTTGGCCCCCAGAAGCCTGAAATAATCGTTTTCTGTAGTGTGTACTGCATGCAGATTGAAAAGTTCATTGTCAAATATTACACTTTAACATTGAAATGAAATATATAATATATTTCATTTCAATGTTAAAGTATTTATGTATTTGCTTACCTGATGTGATCATATAACAGTGGCTTTATGTGCTAGTGGCTAGTAGTAGGCTTGTTTGTTGGGCAGACGCCGTTAACAAACATTTCGTAACCGTAATTCGTAATGTACGTTTTTATTTAGTTATATTAAACTTTGTAGAAAACTGAATAGTATATTTCAACTTTTAAATGGGATAGGTACATAGTTTAGACTGCCCATTTTACAAAGAGTTAATTACAAAGAGAATTACTTCAATAATTGAGATTATAGATGTATACTACACATAGGTATATAACAACAATATAATATATACAGACCAGAAGGGGAAGGCTGAGGGGGACGAAGTAACTGTCAAAATCTATTATTGAACCCATCTAGAATCATAGACATAAGGTTGAAAATTTTTGTTCTAAGATTACTACCCGTGGTCCATATTCAACTATCGAATAAACAACATGTCTTGACGCTTCGTATTACTGCATTCTTTACCTACACCCAGGTTCAGGAGAACCCGCACACCAAGGTTCACTTCCAGCAACCCCTTCGTTACACTATGCTTTTGCCCTAACCGTCAACATTTTGAAAAGGCACCAATTTTAACCTTGAACCAATGTCGGATTTTTATAAAAAGATATGCTTAGTTATTTAAAAATAAAATCAAATTATATTTATGTAATAAATTCACAAGGATCAGTAGGTACACTATCCAATTTAAGAAATAAATTAAAATCAGCATCAGCATCAGCGTCCGCTGATGTCAATGTCAAAAAGTCAGCATTAGCATCCGCTGATGTGATAAAATTCTGGACCAGCAACAACTCTGGTGTATTAGTCCGGTACCTTTTTTTTTTTTTTTTTTTTTTTTTTTTTTTTTTTTTTTTTTTTGTTTTCGGGTGGAAATCCTCATGGATACCCTCCGTCTGGGGATGGCGGAGGGGTATGTCGGACTCTTACCGACTAAAACCACACGGTGGCCATCCTCTGCACAAAATAGAGGAGCTCCGGGAACTCCATTGGACCGCGCCGGTGCCCCTCTAGTGCTATGCCTTTGGCACGTCCCGGGAAAAACAATATTTTTCCCTACAGTAGCACGCGACCACCACGTACTGCTGTCTTCCCCAGGGTCGCTTAATAGACGCCTCGAGTCCCCCAACTCTAAGCGTCCACGATCCCGAAGGTCCCCTGCCAAATGTGGTAGCAGGGGATGCGGCCCTTCGCCCTATCTGGGCCTTGCACCAGGGCGGTTGCCTCCCCGGCGCCTCCTTCTCCGAGCGGGATCGGCCCTCTCCCGATCTCGTTCTGCGGCCTCCTTCTGAAGCATAACGTTCTCGCAGAAGGAAGCCATGGCCCTCCAAGCCGTCGGATCTGCCAGCATAGCCGACACTACTGCTGGCAGAGAAAGATCCTGCCCGATCCAGCTGACCAGGTCCCGCCGCTCGGAGCCCCACGCAGGGCACACCTCCAGCGTATGCTGTGCGGTGTCTTGGTCACACCCACAATGGTGGCAATTTGCCGTGGCTTCGCGTCCGATTCTATTCAGGTACTCACCGAAGCAACCGTGCCCGGTGAATACCTGAGTAAGTCGGTAGGTGACGCGCTCACTCCTCTGCAGCCAGGCCTCAAAGCACGGCAGGACAGCTTCGACCACTCGCTTCTGCGCATACTGCGGCCCTTCCAGCCGCTCGCGCCACGTCTCGAGCGCGTGTCGTCGCTCCTGCCGCCTCAGCATCTCAAACGCCCTCGCGGGGGCATTCCCACCGTTCTGGCGGATGGTACGAATCCGGTCGTAGACCCTCGCATCCATATCCGCCAAGATGTCTAACGGCGGAAAGCGTGCCAGGACAGTTGCCGCCTCAAAGGATACCGTTCGGTATCCTCGTGCGATCCGTATGGCCACTTTACGCTGCAGGCTGTTGAATTTAGCCTTTGAGCGCTGGACGCCTGACAGTCGGTGTGACCATACAGGCGCCCCATAAAGGGCCATAGACCGCACGACTCCCGCGTAGAGACGGCGAACTTCCTCCCGAGGTCCTCCAAGATTGGGCAGTAGTCTGTGCAGTGCACCAGCTACCCTCTCGATCCGGGGGACCAGGCGATTGAAATGCTCCCCAAAGGCCCAGCGACTGTCCAGGAAGAGGCCAAGGTACTTCATACATCGGCCCACCTGGACTTGCGCATCACCAACGCGAACCGTCGAGCAGGGTGGTTCCCTACCCCGTCGTAGGTTGTGAAACCATAGCGCCTCGGTTTTCTGGGGCGCTATTTGTAGCCCTAGCTCACGGATTTTGTCCACGACTTTTGCCACCCCGAGCTCAGCAAGCCGGATGGTCCCATCAAAAGTGTCCCCACCGGCCAGCACCAAAGTGTCGTCAGCGTAACAAACGACACTGACGCCAGCGGGGAGGTCGACACGCAGGACCGCGTCGTATGCAAGGTTCCACAAGAGCGGGCCGAGAACCGACCCCTGTGGAACCCCACAACTTATCCCTCTGCGATGAACACAACCATCCCTACCCACATAGCGAACGTGCCTGTCGCGAAGATAGGCCCCAACAATGCCTTGCAGGTATGGGGGCACACAATGGTGTACAAGTGCCCCCCTAATAGCGCCCCAGGGCAAGGAGTTAAAGGCGTTGACGATGTCAAGACTTATCGCCAACGCCACTCCACCCCGGGATACTGCCTGCTCCGACAGCGAGCGAACACGTAAGATCGCGTCCACTGTTGATCGCCGCTGCCGGAAGCCATACTGACTTTCGGCAAGGTCGGGACCGACCCGTGACAGGTGCTCAACGAGGCGTTCGGCAACTATTCTCTCGAATAGCTTGGATGCCTCATCGAGCAGGCATATGGGACGGTATGCAGAAGGCGAATCTGCGGCTCTGCCTTCCTTCTTTATAAGGACCACCGGACGTGGGATAAAAAACTCAAATAAATCATCACCCTGTTACACGATCCTAATTAATCACCCCAAACAAAAACACGAAGAAAACTTCAACATAATAACGGCATCAATGTCGCAGTCCGACGATGTCAGAAGACAAACAACGTTAAAATAACATCTATTGTCGCGGCGTCGGACAACCAACTCGACTTTACCTACTAAAGTTCCGGCGAACTTCGGCGCGAAGTTCCGTGTTGCTATGCTATAGGTACATATAAACAGACGGAGTCGCTGCGATTGTGGTTTCTAAAGTAATTTCTATTAGGTGGAAGCTGGTGGAAGCTCGTAATGTATAATCTGGTCGTCTTTAATCGCTAAAGCTCGGGTGTGTTGGATTTCGTGTCTTATTTTAAAATTTTGGGAAAATAGAGAAACGTCTTGGCACATTATGATTAACAGGGGTGCAACAGTTCATCTTGGTTACCAAAAGATATTTTATTTTCTGACGACCTCTGTGGTCTAGTGGTTCGAATGTCGGACTGCTGATAACGAGGTCGTGGGTTCGATTCCCACAGGAAACAAATATTTGTGTGATGAACATAAGTGTGTGTGTTGGTCTAGGTGTTGCTTATGTATTATAAGTATGTATTTACCAAAAAAAAGTATATAAGTATTATATCCATTGTCTAGTACTCATAGTACAAGCTCTGCTTAGTTTGGGACTAGATGGTGCTGTGTAAAAAATGTCTCAAAGATATTTATTTATTTATTTTACACAGTCCACTGCACAGAAATAGATAGATAGAATGGAAAAGTGGGCGGGACGCGCGTGCCAACACTCTACACCATAGTGCAGGGTATTTTAAAACATTTCTCAGTACGCCTTGACTTGTTTTTGTAAATACTGTAACAAAAACCCACAAAAATGCCTTATTGCGCTGTTTCTAACTGCAGAAACAAAAGCTGTAAAGTAAATTAAAATAAAGAAATAAATTTTATTCACAAAAAGTTTTACATCAAATATCTGTAAAGTCCCTGACTTCTGAGCTAGGTACAAACCTGTGTTACAGAAGTTAGTGTCTTCTCCCATTAGTTTAACACAAATAGTGAGTAATAATTACATTACAGTTTACAATTTTTTCTTTTTTGTAATGTGGACTATGTGTTGTTTGTGAGTGTGTGAGCGGTGTTCGTGTAGGTGTGGTGTGGGTGAGTGTGAGTATGAATGTGGAGTGAATATACATGGGCGCAGAAAGTAATAACATTTCTGTTTGTTCATAATCTAGTTCTAATAGCCAATTCTTAATCGGTTGAGTTCGCCCACGCTCTTCAATCTATACGTCAATGAGCTAATCGAGGCACTCAGCAGAGAGCGAGCCGGCTGTTACATTGACGGTGTGTGTGTGAACAATATTAGTTACGCTGATGATATGGCGCTGCTGAGCGCCTCGGTCTGTGGTCTTAGGAGGTTGGTGGCCATCTGTGAAGAATATGCCAAACTTCATGGACTGGTCTACAACGTTACTAGAGAGTGAGATCATGGTCTTTGGTGCCGGCGGTCGATGTCCTGAAACTATACCTCCGGTCAAAATAAATGGAGTAACTCTGGCTAGGGTCCATAAATTTAAATACCTAGGACATCTCTTGACCTCAAGGATGATAAAGATTTAGAAAGGGAACGAAAGGCGCTATCGGTTAGAGCTAATATGGTGGCTCGCAGGTTTGCACGTTGTTCTAGGGAGGTGAAAAAAACTCTAATTCGTGCATATTGCACCTCCTTTTACACGTGCAGCCTGTGGGTTAGTTATACTCAAAAATCGTATAGCGCCCTTCGTATACAATATAACAACGCGTTCCGGGTGTTAATGGGGCTGTCCCGTTTCTGTAGCGCATCAGGGATGTTTGCTGAAGCCCGCGTCGATTGTTTCTACGCTACGATGCGAAAAAGATGCGCCTCCCTGGTGCGCCGGGTGCGGGCCAGCCCCAACGTTATATTGCGCTGTATAGCCAGCAGGCTTGACTGCGCGTGTGTAAATCGCTGCTGCAAGCTTTCAACCTCGGTGCTGAGCTTGTAGCAGGGATTTGCATACCAGTGCGGTTTAGGTTAAGTGCATAGGATAGGAATACTAACATAGTTATTAAGTAATATTGTTACTAACACAGTGAGTCATTGTTACTTAATCAATAAATAAATAATAATAATAATTAATCATAGTTTTGGTTTCACGACCTAAAAGAGAATGTATGTTTGTTATTTTATTTATTTTGTCATATAAGTAGAGACCTAAAACTCCGTTAGTAATTTGACTAAAGTTAATTTTTTTAAATTCATGACGTCAACATGGGAGGCGTGGTTTGTCCGAAAGTTGCCACGCATGAATCGCAAGTAAAATTGTGATTACAACCATTCTATCTATTTATTTCTGTGGTCCATTGTTTCACAAGAGTCCTAAGTTGTTCCACAGCACCCGACTTTTTGCATCCGCCTCATCGTCGTCGTCGGTATGTATGGTTTGGGTGGTTCCACGCCGTAATTTGCGATCCCTTTTCATGGGTTTAAATTATCTGCTGCATCAGTAGCCACCTTGGGTAGCTCCGTCTTAAAGCTAATAATAATATGATCAAAATATAACAAACATTTTGACTAAAAACGAATACTACTATGAGTAATAACTAACTACTATTATAACTAACAACTACAACAACAACAACAACAACTATACTAACTACTAACTGTTTTACTAATATGAGTGAAATTCGCGAAAGTTTAAAAACTTCTAATAATATGATCAGCCTACGGCCACTTTAGTTTTCCAACTTTTTAAGTATGTTGGTTACTCTCCCAGATAAAAAGGAATATAAGGAGATCGGGCAAGCCGCCTAGTTTGCATGGAGCCCGAGTGTCGCAAGATCAATTCAAGCACACAACGCAAGAAACGCATAAATGAATTACAACAAAAAGCACGCACACACATGATACACGCACACTTGTATCCTTACGGCATTTTGGAAATAAAATAAAGTTTTTACTAGCGCACATACATACTCACTCAGGTGCAACGGTGCAACTGACGTGAACTAGCGGCATTGTATGTCCGCTGTGCATACAACGGTCATCCTTTACGCGGTGGCTTGTCTTCTCTCTAGTATTCTGTTGCTCTGAGGTTACTTCAGTTCTTCAGGTTATTGTGGATTTTATAGGTACAATTTATTTATTTATTTATTTATTTAAGATAACGATGGATCCAATGTGTTAGTAACATATAACTTAACCTATGTTAGTACTTAATAACTAAAAGGGATTTGGTCCGGTCGACTAGCGCCCACACAAGCGGACTATCAGCCCGGGCGGCTATCATGTGCAGGATGGTGTTGTGGCTGCCGCGCAGCCTGCGCAGTAGTGAGGCGGACTTCTTGCGCCAGACGGCGTCGAATCCGTCTGTACGCGCGTTGGCAAACATTGCCGACGCACTACAATAGCGCGGCAGCCACAACAATGCCCTGAACGCATTATTGAACTGGACCCGCAGAGCGTTGTAAGCCTTTTGGGTATATCTGAACCACAGGGCTCCCGAGTACAGTGATGTGCAGTATGCTTTAAATAGTGTTATTTTGACTGGGGCTGCACATCGGGAAAACCTGCGGGCCAGCATGTTCGCCCGAACGGACAACGCTCTGCGTTCCCTCTCCATATCTACATCGTCTTTCAAGTCATCTGTTACCAGGTGGCCCAGGTATTTAAATTGGAAGACCCTGTTAATATGTAGCCCATTTAGTAAAATGGGGGGAATCGAAGAGGGACACCTGGCACCCGACCTGAAGACGATGTACTTGGACTTACTATTATTATAGACTAGCCCATGTGAGAGTGCGTATGACTCACACACTGCGAGCAGCTTTCGGAGCGCGCTGACCGAGGGAGCAAGCAGCACCATGTCGTCTGCGTAGCTTAAATTGTTGACACAGACCCCATCAATAAAGCATCCAATACGCGTGCTGCTCAGTTGCTCGATCAGCGCGTTCACATACAAGCTAAAGAGCAGAGGAGAGGTCAGCCCCCCCTGCCTCACCCCGCACTCCGGCCTGCACTGTTCCGAGAGCCTACCCAATGCCATAGTTCCTTTAAAATAAAGTAGATATCATAAACAAGTTGATAAATTCATAACATCTGCAAACACCTAAGAAACTTTGCTCATACAAAAATCCATAACCGTTCACGTTCAAAGTGGAACATCACTTACAAAATTACGCCACGCATACTCTTGTTGAATTAAATCGTTTCAAGGTGGGAGGGGACCGTATTTTATCGAAGCTCGCCTGATAAATTGCGCGAAATTCAATTTAAACGGGTAATGTTTGTGTCCGTATTACTACGTCACTCGACGCCGGCCTATAAACTCTGCCGGTCCACTGAGCAATTGAAATACTGTGCCGTCAGGTAGGTACCTTGCTCCATAAAAATATTGAAGTTACTGGTGGTTCGTCGATTTATATTGTAAAATCTGTTAAGAGTAATAGGTTGAAGCATAGAATTATAATGGGATGGAGTTTGAGAATATGGTACCTGAGTACTTAGGTATGATTTGTAGGTGCTGCATTAGTAGTTTTTTTTTTTTTGCAAATATTACGTCACACACATCATTGAGTGAGAGTGATCCATATTACAGAAGCTTCCTCAAGTACAGTTTAAACTCCAATCACCTGATCACTACTTAAGGATAGAATCGTTACTTGAGTATCGGTCTTATTCCAGAACGGTAATTATAAACTTTAATTCAACAACAAAACACACGAATTTGACCTAAAATATAATAGAAATCTCTACTCAAGCGTAGTCTGGACCACGCTTGAGTGATTACAGATCAAATATCTGCCCAAATACCGAAACAGGTGACAATATAAAACGAAACTAAACTCAGCTGAACTGTAATCAACAAATCTCTGCTTGAGGGACGTTCTAAAATCAAAGCTCAACTTGAAACTAGTTTTAAACAGAGATCAACGCTTGAGTATCCTTCTGGAATACGGGCCTAAGACTCCGTATTACAGAAAGTTCCTCAAGTACCTACAGTTTGATCTTCAATCACCGGATAGAACCGTTACTTGAGCATCGGTCTTATTCCAATACGGTAATTATAAACTTCAATTCAACAACATTACACACGAATATAACCTGAAATAGCAAAGAAATCTCCACTCAAACGAATGCTCAAGCGTAGTGTCGAGTCGACACTACGCTTGAGCATTGTCGACCACACTTGAGTGATTACAGATCTAATCTCTGCTTAAACACCTAAACAGGTGACAAAAGCTAAACTCAGCTGAAATGTGACCAATGAATCTATGCTTGAGGAATGTTCTAAAATTAAATCTCAACCCAAAACAAGTTTTCAACAGTGATCAAAGCCTATTAGTGGGCTGTGCCATAACTATACAGCAAGCAACCAATGGGTTAAGTAATTATTGTAACAACGAATTATAATGTACAGGGCTGAACTGGGCTAGGATTGGGTGCATTAATTCTATTTGTTTCAAAAAAATTGTTTAAAAGAATTGTTGCACGCTGGTTTCTTGTGGCAATACAAGATTTTTCTTTCTTTCTTTCAAAAAGTAAATTATTTTAACAGGATGAAATTAATCTTAGTTTTAATAATAAAAACCAAAGATTCGTTTTACAGACAAAAATATATTTGTGCCTAACTATTTACCAATTCAAATTACCCTTCATTAACTATACGAGTGTCCCCTAGATAATCTAATGGATTAATGTGCAAAGTTTGGTGGTCTAGCTTCGCTTAAAATTCTTCATGAGGCGCTATTAAGGTTTATTTATGTTCATGTTCGCTTAAAAATTGTAGCCAAGGGAGCTATGCACAACAACTGTCATCCAACTTGATATGTAATTTGTCAATATAAATCCTCCTTTTACTGACTAATTTTCGTGCAATACGCACAGGGATAACAGATTAGAAAATTCCGTTAGTCTAAAAAAGGTTGACCCATTTGTTACCACGCGGGACACTTTTTTTCCTGACAAATTGCCTGAAAGTAATTTTAAGCCCAAGACCAGTTATTTATGTACATTACTTTAGCTTTATGTTCGTTCAGCACCGTGTAGATATTCATTTGAATCATTTGTGTTGGTTCTGGATTGTTTGTTAAATATCTAAAAATTAGCAATATAAGTTATTGAATATTGGCGGAGTTAGACAGCACTCTTAGAGATAGGTAGGTTTCCAAACGTACTTATCTCTAGGAGTGTAATATTATACACAATTATTACGAGGTGAACATATTAGCATTTCAGCTATTAATTTGAATTTCGCCTTATTGTTGCCTGGGTAACACGGTGATATGACTAGTTCGCGGTAGTGACTAACGTAAGAAAGTGCTTCAGTGTTATTGTTGTGTAGCCTGATAATATTAAAGCTATTTTTTTTTTTAACTTAGAGTATAAAATATAAGAGTAACAACTTGAAAAAATTAAATGATTAAATCAATAATAAAAGCGTCGTTTATTACAATGAAGTCATCCAAGGCTTAGATAGAGGACTTTGTCAGTATTATACCCAAAGACATTTCTATAAGTATAATACCTTTATGATTATACCACAGTCTAGCCTCTCCAAACAGTCGTCCAACGAGAGAGTAAAGTCCCAAGCTACCTTCAAAACTGACAAACAATGTCCCGAGTTGCCTTTAAAAACTGTCAATGTCAATTTTCGTCGAACCACTGCACTGTATGGAACAGATAATTAGGTACAGTCTACGGCTACGTCAGTATACAAATGTCTTTGGTACGGCTGCCATCTTAGCAAAGATAGTTTATCCCAATTTCAAATTTCGAAGCAATGCAATAGGTAGATAGTTCTTGCAAATATGATTAAATATCTAGTATAAGTACTAAAGTTTTCATATCATAGCAAACTCCCAACCTCTTCAAATACCACTTCCCGATTCTCAAGCGCACTGAAGTATTCTACTCAGAATTCAAGTATTTAATTTCATGGCGACATTTCTCGTCTCATTACAGCAAATGAAACGACATCGGATGCATGTGGATGATGATTTGACGCAAATTGGACAGGTGTCAGGAATGCCTGGCGGCGCGGAGACGAGGCTGCGATCCTCAGATTCTACTCGTCGTTAGTAGTATACTAGACTTAACGAGTTTGATTCTCGAGGTTGTGTAGGGCTGGCATGGGTAAAGGTACGAGAAAAGTGTTTTTTCTTTACTTTTCTCTGACTTTGATACGGGTCTAACGTGAAACATCCTAAAATACCAGGTATTTGCAAGTCCATTGTTAATTAGCAATAAATATGAAAGTATTTTACGGCTGCATCAAAGTTTTCTTGAAAGAAGGCTTTGAAAGTTATTCCGGCAATACAATGTTGTGAGTTGTGATTAATGTCAGCAATCGACATATGATCAGTTGATTCTCATGTATTTAAAGCTTCAATAATTTAAATATCTGATATCATAATGTGCATTATTTATGTAAATATACTAACAACATTAGGAGGCCAATTCCCAACTTCTTCCATACTATTAGAACTGTTCGAGGTTTTCCCTGAATTTGAATTGTGAAACAAACCAATCAGGATTTCCAATGAAGTTACAACATGTTTGTTAGAAGCTCCGTTCATTAGGGCTGATACGTAATCGGTTGGTAACACAAATTCACAAGCCAACGGTAATTTGTTATTGGGAATTAGAGGAAATGCTAATCTGGGCTCCTTGTTGGTTGGAACAGTGCCACTTAAATCTAGTAATTTAATTGTTTCCAAGTAGTTAAAAAAGGCGTTTCTTATGTTTGATATGTGAATTAGTTAATTTGAAGAATAATAAAATTGGACTTTGATGTATTTACATCATTGAGATCCATTTATTGAAAATAGACAGACAAATCCGAGTTAAAAGGAATGTGTGGTGTAACGAGAATGGATAGGATAAGAAATGGAATAAGGAGTCTGAAAGTAGTGCCAGTGACAGAGAAGTTAAGTAGCAACAGACTGTCATGGTATGGACATGTGATGAGGAGGAATGAGAAGCATGTTACGAGGAAAGTTTTGAGTATGAATGTGGATGGCTATTAGGAAAGAGGCAGACCGAAGAAAACATGGATGGATTGTGTGAAAGATGATATGAATAGAAAGAAAGTGAACACGGAGATGACGGCCGATAGAGAAGTATGGAAGAAAAATACATGTTGCGCCGACCCCAAATAAATTGGGATAAGGGCAGGAGGATGATGATGAGACAGACAAATCCGATTTTATCAAAGGAGGAAAAAAAAAAGATGAGTATTTTTCACCCTTTGCCTGCCTTCTGTTACTCAGATTTTAAATGAGAATAAATCATAAGGAACTTTAAAAGAATCGCTACTAAAAATGCGTATTCATTTCGCTAACCCTATCGAGACTGGGATGTCAGTAAACCACCTCTAGAGTCGAGTCGACAACGATCGCTTGCTATTGCCTAATAAAGGCCCGGTCGTATGAGATTTCAATTTGGCGGCTCAACCGGGCTTCATTTTGCGAAGCACGACGCGTTTCGAATATTATTAATGGGGTGGAAAGAGAAAGTACGAATAAGGGGTGTCAAATAAATTCGGTGACAGAAATGCATTGGCATGTTTCGAATTTTTGGATTTGATATAGGTAGGTACATGTGCGAGATTTTTTTGTCCCAGGTACGATTACGTTGCAAACAACGCAACACATAACATCACGCCTGTATTTTCCTGAAGGGGTAGGTAAACGTGTATAATATTAGAATGTATAATAAATAAATACTAAAATAATTCACCCACATTTCGCCAGATAACTTCAAAGGGGGCGAGCTATTGCCACAACAACACAAGGGGCACAAATCCAAACTCGGGCTGCTACTGAGGATTTACTAATAAAAACCCAATAACACTTTGCCCGACCCGGGAATCGAACCCACGCTTAGCAATCGCGATTGCGACCAGACCAACGAGGCAGTCAGAGATAATGTCCAAGTTATCAGTTTCCAGGTGGTTGATCGACACTTCACGTGACCAGAATGCTGGCCTTTTCTTTGGACAAAGAATAAGCATTGCCATACAACGGGGCAATGTTGCCAGCATTCTGGGCCCGCAAAGCGATGCGGAGGATTTTTTTGATTTTTTGTAGCTATTAGTTTTACTTATTTTGTTTATTCTTAAGTATAAATATAGTTGTGTAAGTTGTGTAGGTATATAGTTGTATAAGTCTGAAATATTAAGTATAAAATCATTTCATTATTTTATTTTGAACTGCTGGGACGTGAAAGAGAGCGAGATTGAAAGCCACGACCACGAGGGATAGAAATAAAAGGCAGACAAGAAGAGCCGCCCCAGATAATGTGATAAGGAGGCTAAAGGAAAGAAGATTCTTATAGGACTGCTGAACATCCACAAGACCTAATTACGCTGCTTGCAAGATAGCAGGCTAGTATCGCTACTACTCTCCAATGCCGTGGAATTTTGAAGTTTAAGGCTACATGCATCATTCTTAGATTGACTTGGGAATGTATTAGGTACATACATATAAAAGGTTGATACATGACCCCTTTCTGTAAGGTTAGCTGTGCATAAATCATTACTCATTTTAATTGAGCTCTCCTAGCTCTATCATTCACTCTTAACAATTCGTATTTTTCAAGTCTAAAACGAACTGCTCACAAGCCATACAGGGAGTAAAAAAATAAAGTCAAGATAAAGTATGGCTAGGATTTTTATTTAGTTAATTTATTTCAATTTCGTCCTAACTGACTTTTAACTTTTAACCTTCTATAAATCCTCATATATTTTATTATAAAATGTATACAAGCCAAAGTTTTTATTGAATCCCTTAGAAGGCGCTGGCTGATAGTCTGTTAGTAGGTACTGTAATACATTATTCTGTAAAAATATATGTATCGCTGTTGGTTTTCTAAATAATATTGAGTAAAGTAGATTGTAATTTTGAATTAAAATAAGTTTAAAGTTATATCATCTCATAAGGATGGAGCTTCTGTTCTAGAAGAGGCCCGTGCCCAACAGTGGGACAGTAATGGGCTGGTTATGTTTATGTTTTTATAAACTTTGGTAGAATGGTAGAATAAACTTTGGGAACCCCTGGTCTAAACCAAACATTAGGTAAAGTAAGCCAACATTTTACTAAAGCAGATCAACTCATGTCCTTTCTAAAATAAAGGTGCTTAGAGACTCTAATACCTACCTAATGTATCATGGTTTTTGAGAGTTTATCAAAAAAATTGCGAGTCATTTCAAATGCTGAAGAATATACCAACTAGCTCATTGAATAAATTCTGCTTGAAGACAGCTCACCATTGTCTCGTACTCGCACAAATCCCTCGCTGTGAAGTACTCGTAGGTAATACATCAAAACGCGACGCGTCTGCCCGCGGATTGTAATCAGCAGGAGATAATGAATCCCTACCCGTGCAGTGTGGGCCATGATGTAATTTATGACTGAAGAGTAGACTCTGGAACGTCTGCGTTTATTATGTTTTAGTACGATTACGTGATGAAGAGAAAATAAGAAAGTATAGTATTTAACTCAATTTTTGACCCTGAATCTGATCATTAGGGAAGACATAAAATTATACATTGTGTCTTTTTTTTATTTTATTAAATTTCAATAAGATTCAAACTTAGTAAAAAAGTACCACTTAAACCTCCTGGGTTTGAGTGTGGCACAAACAATTCATCGTCGTATCAGCACATTTATATATGTAAGTATCAACGTGTTATTTTTATTAACAATTTTAACAAACAATATGAATGTAATAATTAAGGTATTTGATACAGCTTAAAAACATAAATCTATAATATAGTCTATAATTGCCTTGTACCGTTGTTTGTAGTATATACATATATGTAGATGTTCAGAGTTATAAAATTAGATTCTAGAATTCTGGATCAATTAATTAATTATTGTTCATGAAGCCCCATCGAAATAATTTCTGAATTTTTAAATAATTCACATAAAATTGAAACTTTTACCATTCAAGATGACTCACTAACCTATCCTTTTAGTAGAACATCCGCTATTCCATTTACTTTCGCTGTGACTATTTAAAACAGACATTTTTGCTGTTTTCGCGAAAAATCTCTCGAATTTTCGAATAGAGCACAAAATCCTCATTGGAATCGAGCCTAACAGTTCAATTATAGAGATCGGCTCAGAGCTAGGTTCTTGATCGCCTACATCTAGATTTGATTCGTTCTAAGTAGACATCACAATCCGTTTACCGCTTCCAACTATTGAAAAGTTATCCACAGTGTGCACACATTTTTAACCGACTTCAAAAAAAGGAGGAGGTTATTAATAGCTTCTATTAATTTTAGATAAATAATTTTATTTGCCTACAAGATGTGATATAATATCGTAGTTATTTTGATAAACAAAATTTTCTTGAATCAGGAATGAGTTTTTAACCGTCTTCAAAAAAATGAGGAGGTTATGTATTCGGTGGGTTTTTTTTTTCATGTATGTACACCGATTACTCCGAGATTTGTGGGCCGATTTACGTGGTTGTTTTTTTATTTGGTAGAAGAAGCCCGCGCGGTGGTCCCATATAAATTTTATTGACTTAGGTTAAGCAGTTTTTTAACCAGCTTCAATAAATCAGTTTATTTTAGCTTCGCCTATCTAGATGATCTGCTCATAGGTTCGTTTTTCTGTGAATTCTTGGCCAATTTGCGTGTTTCTTTTATGCGATAGTGATTGGGTGTTTGGAAGAACATGAGCGAGACCTTTGCCCAGCAGTGGGATAGCAAAGGTTAATAAAAAATATTTTCTAAAATTGGTTAAATAAACATTTATGAATCAATTATCAACTAAAAAGTATGAAATAAAAAGTTTTTAACAAAAAATAAAACCGACTTCAAAAACCACATAAACAGTTTTTTTACTACAGAATACGCTCGACTGTACATTATATTTACATGACGCAAAGGGTCAATCACGCGCCGCCTTCAAAATGTTGCTTTATGTTAAGATTTTAAAATACATACAATGATTATTTTTTACTTTTTAGTTAAGGTTTTTGAAGTCGGTTTTATTTTTTGTTAAAAAGTTTTTATTGCCAAATAATTTTCATAAATAGTGTTTTGTGTTCTTCACTTGTCCAAACCAAGTTTAACTACCAAGACCTTAATAAACAAATAGTTATAATTTACAAAATAAAATAATAAACACTTCTCTACTTATTTTCGGGACTATATGAAGCATAATCAACGATAATTTTCAAGGAAAATTTTCTCAAAACAATAGTAACTAAATATACCACGTACTCATTTAAACCATATGCAATTTTTCTACGTCTACTGTGGAAGCAGCTCAGTGGGTTAATTTGGCCGACATCGGCGGTGCGCGGTGCACGGCGTTCAGTGGGCGATCGCACGGAAAATTGGTCTCCTTCGCCATTTGATTACGTACCAAGATCCCTTGCGAGAATTCAGACGATTCCCCGTGAAAAATAAATTGGACAATATGAAAGTCAGGTGGGGATTTTTTTTAAAGCTGTTTTCAAATCAAAATTCTGTACATGGACCTTTTTTACGGAACAGTGAGTAGACTCGCTTATAGAGATTATTAAAATTTTGATAGAATCGGGAACGATTTTATTCTTAAACTTACTTTAAAGTAACAGGGTTAGTAGTAGTAAGTAGTTGATTAGCTTTGGTTAGTGTTTTATTTTATTATTTATCACCTAGTAGATAATTAGGTCGGTAAGTAACAAGAAAATCTAGAAGTTTTTAGACTTTCGCGAATTTCACTCATATTGAACTAAGTTTACGGGACTTGTCGCGCACAATTAAATCAAAATATAACAAACATTTATTTTGATTTAATTGTGCGCGACAAGTCCCGTAAACTTAGTTCAATATAAGAAAATCTAGAATTGATTTTGAATCTTGATCATTGAAAAGCGAAAGAGTATTTTAGATCACATCAACAGTCTGCGAGCAAGATATTATTCAATTAAGTCTTCGTTCAAAAAAACACTAGCAGCAAAAGTATCATTAAGACAAAACAAAAAGTTAATAAACAGGCAAAAAGGCAATTAATTCATCAACTGGCGGATATATTACCAATGCGAATGTTTTTTTAAACGGGTTTTAATTAAATGAACGTCGATCCTTTCCACGCTGTGAAATCGCGGTCAATCAATTACACGCGGTGTAGTCCACAGAAATAGGGCTTCGAGTAGTTGAACTCACTAGTAGTTGCGTACGATTTGATTAGAATGGAAAAACGTCTTAAGTGATTTTGACATGATCGTTAAAAACAAATTTTAAACACTCGCATTAAGATTGAATTAAATAAACACTGTACGAGTTTAAGGGCCGATTTGAATTTGAAATTGGGACCCAATCACGTCGCGGTTTTTTGTGTATTGTAATGTACTATTTCAGTTGTAAATGTGTGAGTTTGGCGACACTGGTTCTCGTACTAAGTAAGCGTTATGATCATTCTAACTAGGTACCTACTCTCCTATTTCTGTGGTGTAGTCAGTGTAGTTGGATGGAGTACCATTACTCCTTCTCACTTCTCATACGCTTCATCTAGATCTAGTATATGTAGGATATAACTTGCGACAGTCAAGTTTTTTTCCATTTTGATATTAGTTAATTGAGTATGCATATTTGTCAAAATAAATTGGATTTAAGTAACTACTCAATTTTATTTAGTTTATTAGTGTATGTAACATGCAGTAGAAAATTTGTATTTTAAGGTAATTATTATAGGTTTAAGTATCTGCAAATTAGGTTTTAAAATGATCAATATTTTTGTTGCATAGGATATATCTTAGTCACCGGGAAGGACACAAGGAGACAAATAGTCTCCTTTAAGACGTGCCTTAACAGGCGTAGCATAGGGAGGGCTCCGGTCCGGAGGTATCCTATTCATTTCCTGGAGTCTCCCCTTATTATGCTGTAGACGGCCACTGAGGGGGTTTTAGTGGGAAAGAATCCCACACACCCCGGCCTCCGTCCCCCATGAGGCCGGTAGCCTTTTAAAGGATTCCTCCTCGCAGCAAAAAAAAAAAAAAAAACCGGCCAAGAGCATGTCGGGCCATGCTCAGTATTATAGGGTTCCTTAAGTAGGTTTAATTACATATTACAAACGAATCAAATCGAATATTAATCATTGCTATTTTAGTTTTCTTAAATTTAGCGCTAGGTGGCGCTGTTACTTTGTGTTATCAATATAACAAAAAGTTTCTTTTTGTGATTTTTTTAAATAGAAAATAACTAAAGGAGCACAGGAGTTTGCTAAGATCATTTTTATCTAAGGTCAATGACCTATGAACTAGGACGTCTTAAGTATTTTTCAGTTTTCTCACTATAACTCGAAAAATTATAATCACATTATACTCGAAATAATTTTAAAAGAGAGTTTTTATAAAAGTCTATCAACGTGGAAGATT
Organism: Asteroscopus sphinx; assembly: GCA_949699075.1. Lineage (NCBI taxonomy): Eukaryota > Metazoa > Arthropoda > Insecta > Lepidoptera > Noctuidae > Asteroscopus > Asteroscopus sphinx. The sequence goes on from OX453006.1 coordinate 5,406,717, forward strand.
ACAAGTTTCTACGTTGCATATTTTGGAAATGGCAGGGGGGGGGACACATTGTAAGCCACTTTGGTGGGCTATATTTCGCAGATGGTATACCTGATAAAAAAGTGATGTATGAAACATTACCTTCATTTTAGTAGACCTATTCAATGATACCCCACACGAGGGGGTGCAGCGAAAAAAAAATTTGCATCCCCATTTCACATGTATGGGCACCACCCCTAAAATACGTTATCAAGATTTTTTTATTCTTTTAAAATTGAGATCTATATCTAAACCATTTTTTAACAAAATTTCATTTACTTATGTTTATAACTGCAGAAGTTATTAAGCTGTAAAAGATTAGGACAGACGGACAGACGGATAGACGGACAGACGGACAGACGGACAGACGGACGGACATGACGAAACTATAAGGGTTCCTTGTAGGACTACGGAACCCTAAAATAGAACAAATAATATTATAGGTATAGGTATTACTATCTATAAGTAGATAGTACCTATACCTATAAAATTTCAACATGTTTTTAGGGTTCCGAAGTCCTACAAGGAACCCTTATAGTTTCGTCATGTCCGTCCGTCTGTCCGTCTGTCCGTCTGTCCTAATCCTTTACAGCTTAATAACTTCTACAGTTATAAACATAAGTAAATGAAATTTTGTTAAAAATAGTCTACATATAGATCTCAATTTTAAAAGAATAAAAAAATCATTTTTACGTGTTTTAGGGGTGGCGTCCATACATGTGAAATGGGGAAAAAAAAAATATTTTCGCTGCACCCCCTCGTGTGGGGTATCATTGAATAGGTCTACTAAAATTAAGGTAATGTTTCATACACCACTTTTTTATCAGGTGTACCAACTGCGAAATATAGCCCGCCAAAGTGGCTTGCAATGTGTCCCCCCCCTGCCATTTCTAAACTATGCAACGTAGAAACTTATAATCTTCCACATTGATAGACCTTTGTGAAAACTCTCTTTTAAAATTATTTCGAGTATAATGTGATTATAATTTTTTGAGTTATAGAGAGAAAACTGAAAAATACTTAAAAGTCCTAGTTCAAAGGTCATTGACCTTAGAGAAAAATTATCATAGCAAATAATGCTCCTTTAGCTACTTTATATTTGAAAAAATCACAAAAAGTAACTTTGAAATGACATAACTTCTTAAATTTGGCTTCTTGAATTTATCGCTAGATGGCGCTACTAACACACTGAGTCGCGAATGCTGCCGATTATTGCAAAAACTAAAATAGCCATGATTAATATTCGATTTGATTCGTTTGTAATTACACCTACTTAAGGAACCCTATAATACTGAGCATGGCCCGACATGCTCTTGGCCGGTTTTTTTGTGAATGTTTCGTCAGTGCATACTGACAGTTACGATGCCAATGATGCCATAGACAGATACACGCGTTAAACACATAACACATGGGGTGTTGTGTTTAACGTGTGTATCTCATCGTGTTTGCGTCGGGGGTAAAAATATAAAATGTGAACATAGTTTAGGCTACAAAGACAAAGTTGATTTTCAAACAGAAACAAAAACGTGTGTCCTCGTTGCCTCTCGCATGGAATACGCCACTGAAGTGGCCTGTTTTACCGGGGACTTTATTTTCATTTCACAATTTCGCTTCTAGTCTCTCAACAACAATAGTTCCGTAGTACCTACCTACAAAGCTCTCAGCCAGGTAACAGACAGGCAACACGTAAACAATGACTTTTGGAACAGTTAACAGTCGGGTAAGTTCCCCAATTAGCGGCCGCGTGATTATGACGAGGACGACCTAGCTAGCTATACCGCGTGATAAATTGTTTTCACTGCGAATATTGTACGGAAATTTCACTACATGTCTGTGTGAAGCTGCTGAAGGATGTTTTTGAATAAATTACAAGTTTGTTCGCTTTGTTTTTGGATTTCCGGACACTAAAGCCGGCTTTTCACTACGGAATATAATATATATTCTAACTTATTTTACTACTTTACGGGTGCATGTTTTTTTTTCTTTTTTTTTTTCTTGGCGGCTCATGAACCCGTGAGTATTCACACAACCACCCCCGACAGGTCCCGGCCCGCCAAAAGGCAGGCGAGCCCCTTCTCCCCGTGCGGCCTAACGACGGCCGCACCCTCCTCTGTGGCGCACACGGAACACTGCACGCCACCTCACCTCACGGGCCTTTACCAGCTACGCCAACTACGCCAGTTAAGCCAGCTGCTGGTCGGGCAGCAGACTACTCCGAGTCTGCTGCTCGCAGGCCCATCCTCCTGTAATTTTTATAGAGGTTTTCTTCCTCGCGGTCCAGGCGGTGAAGCCAAAGACCCTCGGTCCCAAGAGGCGCGAGAACACTACTCAGCAGGCACTCCTGGGATTACGAGACCGACGGGGGCAGGGAAGGACAGTCCCCCCGCTGCCTGCCCATTGGCAGGGTGAGTGCACACCGGGCCCGCCCCTGCTCCTCCACAGTGCCCTCTGCGTTCCCAGAGGGACACGCGGAGCAACTTCCCAATGGCCCCCACCAGGCCCCTCCCGTGCCAGAATACTCGCCACAGGCAATAAGGTCCCCCGGTCCAAAGGATACTTGTTGCCCGTGCCCAGGGTGCACCGGCCCAACAACTGCCGTTCCCTCTAGACGTGTCCGTCACGGACAAGCAGCCGTCAGACACACGTGGAGGTTTTCTGGCCAGCACCCCTTACTGGTGCATCTACCGTTTTCTTTGTCTCTGCATTACCCTAAGGTTGTCTGGTAGAGAACGCCCGCCTTTGTGCCCAGTTGTGCATAAAGAATTAAATAAATAAATAAATATATTATTATTATATCCCGAAATATAAATTACATCCCGCGATTCACCTTCATACTACGATGTATATATTTTCGTTCGGTTCGATTGCACACAGACACGAACTGAGGGCGACGCGGAGGCAATTTAATTTTGAATTGTACGTAGTATTTAAGCTGTATAACTAGGACGACATGGTCGCTTTTCTTTTGTGTACCAAGTTCCTTTAATAAAGATTTTTTTTTAAAGTGTAAAGGGTTCCATTTGAAAGTACGGTGAGCGATATTAAATTATATCTCAGGATGTAATATATATTTTATATCCCGTAGTGAAAAGCCGGCTTCAGACACTGCTGTGTTCTATTCCGAATAGCTTTTTACCCGACTACGGCAAAGCCAAAAACAAAGAAAGGAGAGGAGGGCTATTTTCTTTGTAACCACTACCTACCCATTACCCATCTCCCATTAGTTCTACCGTGGAACTGAGTAGAAGAAGTGGGAATAAAGAGTCCCACTAGTTCTACTATTCTGTAACATATTATACCGTAGGCATAGAATATATACTGCCGTAGGCCTCGGACTGCCTCGTTGGTCTAGTGGTTGCAAGCGCGACTGCTGAGCGTGGGGTCCTGGGTTCGATTCCCGGGTCGGGCAAAGTGTTATTGGATTTTTTTCATTAGGAAATTCTCAGTAGCATCCCGGAGTCTGGATTTGTGCCCGGTCAATGGCAATAGGCTCGCCCCCTATATTACATGGGACTATAACATAACTGGCGAAATGTGGGTGTGCTATACACCTCTGCCTACCCCTTCGGGGAAATACAGGCGTGATGTTATGTTTGTTTGTTATGTAGGCATACCGTAGAACTAGTCAGAGAAAAAAAACACATTCGTTCTACCGTCGTAGAACTGTTTGGTAGAATAAATGGGAACAAACCATACACTATGCAGTGATAGCCTAATGGTTGAATGCTTGCCTTCCATGTAGGAGGGTTTGAGTTCCAACCCGTCCCGCACCTATGAATTTTCGAATTCATGCATGCAGGAATCCTATTTTTCTGTGTGTGCGGATCAGAATTTGATTATTACTCATCGTAAGGAACCCTGTACACCTGAGAGTGCTCCATAAAGTTCTCGATGGTGTGTGTAGTCTGCCAACCCGCACTAGGCCAGCGTGGTGGACTAATGCCTGAAAGTCTCATTCTGAGAAGAGGCCCGTGCCCAGCAGTGGTACAGTAGTAGGCTGATGATATTGAACTACTAGCCATCTACACATGGTACAATCACTTCGTCTCTCAATATTTTTTATGTCAGGTAGGTAATTAGGTCATTATTGCCACCAATAAACTGCAATCAGAAACATACTGTCAGGATATTGAGATTTAAAAAGCACTGAGATAAGTTAGGAACTGTATTTTGAAGGTTTTTGATTACGAGAATTGGCATTCAAATTGCCGTTTATTGGTGACATTAATGACCTAAATGTAACAAATAAATGGCGGACAGGAACATCTACTGTCAGGAGATTGAGATTAGTTTGGAGCCATATTTTGAAAGTTTTTGAAGTAAAACTTCTTTAGGTACGCTTGACTCGGGGAGTAATCTGGTGAATGCGTTACGAAAAGTGAGGCGAACGGAGGGGGTAGTGCGGGACGCGGGGAACGAGGCGTGCGCGATGGCCGGCCACGCAACTCAGCGCCGGCAGAGCAGACGCGCACCGCTCCGCCATTCTTTTGTTCTCAATGAAATAGTATTGAGATTGAGGGAGATATAAATTAGTGAAGTTTTACTTCAGTCGTGTGCTCTAAAGCACACTCGTTTTTTTATGACGAGAATTGGCCTTCAGGTTACGCTTTTCAGCTCGTTGTCAGGAATCCCCACCGTGTATGAATATAATTTTCTATTACAAAAACAATCCCACCTACCTACCCCAAATCTAATTTAAATAAACCCAACATAGAAACTTAGTAACGCAAAACTTACCTAGTTTCCCTAACCTAACTAGGTTGTTTACATACAAAATCTTATTTAAGCTCACTAAGATGAATAAGGAAGATGTCGTGTGGAGTACCGGGTTACCTAATAAAGGACTGCGCCAACGTTCCGGTATGACGTTTCCGGATCACATTATAACGTTGAGATTCCGGTTCGCTTGCAAACAAACTCTCATCTCCTGCTTGTTACAAGCGTCCCTTACTATGTGACGTACTCGATTTTGGGTCACAAATCCGGGAATTTAAGTATTACCCAGTAACTGGATTGCGGGGGTCAGCGTGGCTGTTCTGTAAGATCTAACTAGCCAACTCACTTCTGATTCCGCAGTCAAATATTTGTTTTCACAAGTATTGTTTTCACTAAGGATACAGAACACGGAACAAAATAGCACCGCTGCCGTTGATGGCGTTCGCTCCTTGTAAAATAAATTTCAGCCGCATTTGGTTAAACTGGAAGCCAACGCCAACATTGCAACATATTGGTAAAAGGACAGGCGGAAGAAGACTTGTGTACAACGAAGTTAAATGTGTAATCCGTGGAACCCGGAATATTAGAATAAGGTTCTCTTCTACTCACGTAATCACGACTAAAATGGAATCGTGGAATTGAAATATGTTTACGTTGAAACTTTATACGAGTGCCCTACGCATTTTTATTTCCAAGGAAGTTAGAAGTTACTTCTTTATGATAGAAAGGGGTAAACGAGCAAGCGGGTCACCAAACACCTGGCGGCAATGACAGTCGTCCATGGACATCCGCAACCCTAGGGCCGTTGCCGATGCGTTGCTGACCTTTTAAAATATGCTTTGTTCTTGAAGGCTCTCATGTCGAATTTGATCAGAAAAACAGGTGACGGAACTTGGTTCACAGTTTTGCTGAAGCAAAAATGCCGTGTGAAACTTACAGTAGTTGACCACCAACCATCAAGATGGTGTGGAATTTAGATTTATGGCGGGTGGTACGATGGTGCAAGTCGGTGACAGGTATAAGATCGAACAATTCCACAAAGCACTCCCCATTGTACTTAGGTAGAAGTAGGCTGTATGAGAAATTTTACAGTGAATTAAAGTTGGATTAGATGGTAAAATAAAACAAGTCATGTTTTTGTTTTGAGCCTTTGTTTTGAGCCAATTCCGGAAACGAAACCTATTCTCAGGATCATGTCAAGTGACATATATAGTGACATATATTCATCTTTGACTATGGAACTATTGGATTTGACATAAACGAAAAAAAAAACGTGTCGGTTTTTGATATGTCCGAGACATATTATGGCCGCCTAGTAGTCTTGTTTTTTACAAAAATATAATTGTAGGACTTATCGATAGAGTTGTTTCAGAAAAATTGTGATGATTCCTGGGTTAAAATGGATAATAAATGTTTTAATTCGTAGATTTTGTGGTTTTATTAACCACAACAACTCGAGACAAAAAATGGCGGATTTTCAAATAATCGCCACGCTCAGTAATTCATGTCACGGAAAACTGACGTATGAAAGTAGTGTCGTATCTTTCCTTCACATGTGGTTGTACGTATGTTAAAGAGAGAAGACTATAAATATCTTATCTGTAAAATTGCATAGACAATAATGTCGCTTCCATAGATTCCATTTTCAAAGATATTCATACGCAGATGTTCACAGAACGCTTGGTAGTGGTACTGGCATTTCACATTACATTACAATGCATAGTCTTTTGTCACTTTAGTGGGGAGTTACCCGGGAATTTGTACCTACAAGTCGAGCGAAATATTTGTGTTGAAATTATTGTACGTGTACAACAAGATATCAGGATTCGTACTGAGACTAGACGAGCAATCAAAGTTCGCACAGCAACTGCCAACAGTGCCAACGGAATAACCTACTAGGCACTAGACAGCAGAATACTGGTGATTATATTAATATTTTGTGTGACACCTTACGTCGCTCTTACTTCTGTTAATTCCTGGAGATATCACCAACGTAGAAAAAGGTAGAGGTTCACTTTTGTTTACCAATATTTCAAGGGTTACTGCGAAAACCTGCTCAAAACAATAATTAACAGTACTTTTTAGAACTAAAAAATTATGTTTCTGATTTTGTGAAAAAGTTAGTAGCACGTTTTCACAGTAAACTCTCGATTTATCGATCTGTTTAATGTTTAAAAAACATTACTTTCGGCCTATCTGCTACAATGACGCTCTGTTCAGAAGGTGCAGAAATTACCGATTCTTCAAATTCTTTAAAAAAGCAGTCCTTAGTGACCTTCTCAGGACATTTCTCAGAACCATACCGCCGCAAAGTGAGAAAAAACAGTTTCCTATCATAAACTCAGCCTATCGCAGTCCATTGCTGGACATAGGCCTCTTCCAAGTTGCGCCACAACACTCGGTCCACCTGGCAGCGGCGGGAGGTGGGGGGGCTATGCTGCGTTTGCCGATTCGCGGTCTGGTCTCGACTCAAGGACACATCTGCCCCAGAGCGGCCATCGGTCCATCGACAGACATTGCCAGCCCATTGCCACTTCAGCTTACTGATCCTACAAGCTATGTCGGTCACTTCAGTTCTTCTCAAGATAATCTAGTTATCCAGTTATTTACTTTCTTACAAAACTATGGATTGTTTAGTTTTTCTTAAAGAACATTTAGGAAAGTCCAATTTACAACATTTTTCCATAATTGACCGTCGCGTTCATAATAAAAGTAGCATGGTATTTGGATTTGCTTTCCTTCATGAACCCTCGTTTTTATCCAAACTCAGCTGAACAACAGAACAGATAGCATTTGGGGAATTTTCATTTTGTTTTCGAAAGTGGCAAGATATTTTCAAATAGGTAAGTACCATATTCATTTATGAGACGGCAGTTTTCGTAAAAACAAACCCAAAATTATTTAGCCGTCTCTCGGATGTAGTTATTCGTAGCCGTAGGGATCACTGTCCTCCATGGTAGGGATAAAGATGGACTGTGCGTTGTTCGATCAAACAACATTCAAGCACCAAAGTATTGTGTGTTTGGCACCAATAATTTACAACAAAATACCAAAATCAATCAAACAATTAAATACAAAACAATTTAAAGAACACCTAAAAAGGTATTTATCAAATAAAGGTTATTATAAATTAATCGATTTTTTAAATGAATCCTAATATTACGACATTTCTGTTTCTGTTCCTTAGGGATTGTTTGCTTTTATTATATAACAATGGTAATTACTAATACTATGATGATTATTATGACTATATTACTATGATGTTTTTGTTATGTTCAATTTTATTCAATTATTTATGCTATAATTTTAATATTAATTACTTAAATATTCAATAAAAATGTTCCATCTGACATGTAATTAACTTTAAGAGGAATTCTCTAAAAAAAAAATATGTGTACGCCGTAACTTACAGCAAAACATGCAGGTCATAATTATTTTATTAATAACACCGTACATTACAATATATATTTTGTTCTGTATACTCATGTTTTACAAATAAATTATCTTTATCTTTACCTTTGCCACCGCTTTTTTAAAGGATTTGGGTACTGTACTTGTTACTAGAAAAAAATATTTTCCCGTGGGGAAATCCTCATGGACGCACTCCGGCCGGGGAAAGCGGAGCCAGTGTCGGACTCTTACCGACTAAAACCACTACGTTGTTCCTCTAACTACCTTTGACCGGGGGCGCAGGATAGACCCTGCATTCGCCAACCAGTCCCGGCTCGCCATTAGTAGGCGAGCCCATTCTCTCTGTGCGGCCTAACGTCGGCGGCACCTTCGTCGGTGGCGTGCGCGGCACACTGCGCGCCAACATCACGGAACCCTTGACTGGTCGGCAGACTTCTTCGAGTCCGCCGCCCGCAGTCCCTATCCGCTCATTTTGTAATTTTTAAAGAGATTTTCTACCTCGCGGTCCGGTCGGTGAAGTCAAGACCTTCGGTCCCAATGAGAGTCGTGAGAACCACAGCGCTCCTACTTTAGTTATGTGATCGACAGTAAACAACAAACATCGAGAGTAAACATTGACATATGTGGTAAGGGCAAACATAGATATATATGTGGTAGGGCCTGCGTAAGAGATGCAATTTCATGCAATATTTCATATTTAGCGCATGGTGCGTTGATGTCTTTTGATGAACTCTATAAATTCAATCACTTTCTATGGGGTATCAGGTCGATGGTTGGTACGGAAACCTTGCTGCACGAGTCCGACTCGCACTTGGCCGGTTATTTTTTTATCATACCATTTAGTACGTGTTCTTGTTCAAAGAAGTCCTACTGACCCAATTATTGCTGGAAAATGTATAGTAAATATAAGGCTCAGACGTAGGTAAGAACGTCAGGAACCATCCAAAAATACTTTTTAGGGAAAACTACTTTTTACTGGCAGCCCCATTTTATAGTAGTGTTGTAAGCGCTAGCACACATAAAAAAAAATTGCATCAGTTTTGCTGGCGCGTAATGTATGGAACTAACCTTCTATGTGTAGTTATTCTAAGTATTATATCTATTTATTGTTTTTACTACGATGGAGTAGAGCTAGGTACATTGGTCTGGTGGAACGTAAAAAAACAACACTGGACTGGAATGGAATGTGGGACTGGACCTTCGTCAGCTGTCACCGCCGTGGATATGCGTTTGAAATTTAATTTGCCGCCATATTACAGATTTAGTCCTTCTTCTGAGCATATTACATACAGGAGTTGCCAGATAATAAAAAGTACCCTAGTTGTGTGGTAGAAAATAAAATAGTTTGAAATTGTCATAATACATGTGCTCACCGCGAATCGGCAAACGCAGACCGACGACCTGAAGAACGTGGCTGGTGGCGAGTGGATGTGGAAAACAGAGGACCAAGTGTTGTGGCGCAACTTGGGAGAGGTCTATGCCCAGCAGTGGACTGCGATAGGCTGAGTTGATGATGTGCTCACATGGGCATTCGCTTATGTTGTCCTGCCCATAGATATAAGACATATGTCTATGGGCAGGACAGTATTATATTTCTATGGTCCTGCCTACCTATTGATTTATTGAATAAGTTTATTTTCTTTGAAATTGATTTTATTATTCTTTCCGTTATTTCTTAAATACACACACACGTACTATGCATGTGTATATTTTATACATATACTATGTCCACAGTTTAACTATGTCTGTGATTTTACATTATTAATTATTGAGAACTAGGTAATTTAATAATTAAGTAGGTAGATAGAATATAGATAGAATATTCTTTATTGTACACCAATAACATTATTAAACTTAGGACTAACATGTAAAATAAGGGAACATTGGCGGTCTTATCGCTAATAGCGATATCTTCCAGACAACCTTTGGATGGACTAGGAAGACGTGAAAAATAGATGGGGGCAGTATGTGGTGCACTTTCATGAAGTTTTTTTTTTTTTTTTTTTTTTTTTAATTTGGTTCACAAATTGGGTGTGACAGATAAAACAAGTTTAGGATTACAAATACAATTAAAATACATAACAGGTGTCCACCCTGTGGCAGTGAACACATCATGCGATTACTAATATTTAATATAATAAATAAATAAATATTTACCTACCATAGAAAATATTACATGTATAAATATAGAAAATAAATTAGGTCCCCAATAAAAAAATTAATTGGTTAATTAATTGGTTCTTCTTCTTCTTCGTCGTTCCCTCACTGCTGAGGATCGCGACCACATACGACGCATTTCCAAGCTATGCGGTCTTCCGCTGTGTGGACCGCTCGGTACATGCTGCCTCCGACAGCCCTCTTAATGGCGTCTGACCATCTTGCCGGTGCTCTGCCTTGGTGCTAATTGGTTCTAAGCATAGTTAAACTAATTGAATAGGTAATTTAGAACGTAGTTAGTATCATACACAAGAGTGACAAGACTCATTCTTGGAATTCCGAACGGAGACCTTGCGATAAACGTTTTGAAGAACAATATCGTCACATTTCTCTCAATTAAAAAATTATGCCACCATTTGCAACCTGTAGACCAATATTCAAGAGACTCAGGGTTTTGACATTGGTATCGATATATATTCTCGAAATAGCTATGTTTGTAAGAAAAAATACACACTTCTTTCAGAAAGTAAACGAAAATAGTAGGTTCATGAAAAGGGGTCCAACAAAGTTAAAAAATTAGTTGTGTAGAAGTACTCTTCATCAGAGAAACAGCTATTTAATGTCCATTAAAGTTTACAACCATATTCCACAATGCTTAAGAGAACTACCACTACGCCTATTTACACAATAAACAAAACTTAAAACATGGTTGATTGAAAAATGTTTTTATACAATGAATGAATTTATGGATTCCAAAATGTAACATATGAATTATAAATATACTAATTTAATTTTCATAAATATATGAAAATAATAATGGTTAAAATAATGCTTTTCTTAATTACATAAGCTTTTGTAATGTATAGAGCTGGAGTTTTTTTTTTTTTTTTTTTGCATATGATTACGCGACGATAATAAAGCACTAAAAATATGTGCACATAAATTCGCATGCCTACTAAAGGTGGATTTGTCGGACACCTAATGTGTAAAAACATGTATATTTAACATCTTCTGTACCATGTCCTTGCGAATAACTATCTTTATCTTTATCTATGCAGTTGGAAGACTGTGAAATTGTTGTCGTGCGTATTTCCATACATAGTATTATTTTGTTGAATATTGACCCTTGAATGTACAGCAAAGTTCAAAGACTGGCCAGAAAGTGCTAGTGAGAAAATGTTTTTGCTTTTATTGCTTATTACTTACTTTCTCCAGAACTTTACTGCCCCATCGGCCATCCGTTCTGCGAGCAATGTGCCCCGCCCACTGCCAATTAAGTTTGGCAATTCTTCGGGCTATGTCGGTTACTTTCGTTCTCCTGCGAATCTCCTCATTTCTGATTCGATCACGCACGGACGGCACGGACACTCCGAGCATAGCCCTCTCCAAGTACAGGTAATGTAGTTTTATCAGAAACTATTAACTCTGTAAATTATAGTTCGTAAATTATAGTTAATAGTTTCTGATTAAACTACAGTACCTGTACTTTAATTATTAAAAATGAATGAATGAATCAATCAATCAATCATTTATTTGCTTGAATACGGGTGTACACACGGCTACACATCAAGCTGTACATTTCCAGTATAAGCTGACCTCGCATTGTGCAGGCTTTCCGTACAATGCGAGATCAGCTTATACTGGAAATTTACAGCTTGATGTGTAGCCGTGTGTACATGGGGTGATACTTAGGTTAAAACAAAGTTCTTTTACCATATCCTACCTTAACAGGTGTGCCAATATGTACTTGAATTTTCGATAAATTATGTATTCAGCGAGTAATGATTTTTTTACAGATGGGGGCGCCACTTGGCTGCTACAGAGCTCATTCAGGGAATGCTATCGAACAACTTTTACCACGGGTTCAACCCTAAATCACGAAATACAGCTGATCAATACATGTAGCTAGCGTAGTAAACGTAGCTAGCGTAGCAGGCGTAGCTGGCGTAGCAAGCGTAGCTGTCGTAGCTGGTGTAGTAGCAGGCGTAGCTTGTAGGTACTATGGGTATTAGACAATGGATATAATCTACTTACTCCTCTGGCTCAGCGACCCAAAGTGAGTCATGGCCTCCGAAACGAGAACTCTTCACTTTCCTCGATCTTGCACGATATCTCACCAGTTGGTAGCTTGTAGCTTACGCAGATCAGCCTCCATAGCATCTCCCCAGCGAGCGTTTCTTGGTTCCTCGATCCTCCCCCATGCGTTCTACGTGGCCGAGCCATCGCAGACGTTGTGCTTTGATTACGTCAATACGGCATCGATATAATATTTATATACTTTTTTTTATAAATACATACTTATAAATAAAAGATTTCTCCGAGACCTCCGCTTTCGAAATCGAGTTAGGTTTCTTTTGTGATAAAATAGCGAAGGGGGCCCCACCGTCACTAAGTATCAGAGTTGTGTCGAAGTTCCATCCTGTCGAAGTAATATTTGTTGCTATCAATCCTATTTTTTTATGTTTTCAGTACTCAATGAATCATCATCATTACCCAGCTGGCGTTGATGGGTCCGGGTAATTGCCGAATTAGAATTTATTTTAAAGATATTTCGGGTAAAACTAGGTTTATTCGTAATTCTAGCATTACCTGTAACAGATAACTTACAGAACCTATCCTATTCATCATCATCATCATTTTAGCCAAAAGACGTCCACTGCTGGACATAGGCCTCCCCCAATAATCGCCACAACGACCGGTCCTGCGCTTTCCGCATCCAGCGGATACCCGCGACCTTCACCAGGTCCACCTAATGTATCTTTGGTGAAATCTAAGTATATTTGTATTAAGTATATTTTGTTTACACTGTGATATTTTTGAACTGTGATTCTACAGAGGATAGCTAATTTATAGTGCTACTAGGACAGTACCTACAGTATTTGTCTTGTGGAGGACTTGCTCTCGACTATTTATTTAATTTAAATAATATTTTCATGAATGTCTCAAGTAGCTTGAGATAATTTCATCAATTGTGCTCGTCATTCCATGCCCCTTTCCGATAACATTTAATAATAATCAATAAATCATTCGAATATAAACACGGAGCAAGTTTATTTTATAAAGTACACCCTCGGAATAGCTTATGGAATAGTGCACACATAGAATTTTCTGTATTCCGAGTCGGAATACAGAAAATTCTATGTGTGCACCATTCCATAAGCTCAGCGTGGCCACAGTAGACGAAGTGCTGCGAAAAATCTAGTAAAGCCAAAAAAAACTGTGCTCCTTCGTGTAGAACTATCGCTCACGCACACACATGCAACTCAAACCGTGCTCACCTCTTTTAGTACACATATCGCGGCATATCGTCCAGTAAGCATCGCGACATCAAATATGCTTCAAGTGCATGGTGTGTGCGTGAGCGCTGGTTGTACACGAAGGAGCATAGTTTTTTTTGGCTTCACTATGATTGTTAGCAGCACTTCGTCTATATTTTTTATTATGTCTGTGAGCTCAGCATAACCAGCGACTAACGTTAACAGACTGTAACTTCTACTCAACACTAATTCGACATATTTTAGCATACCTACGGCAGAGATCGGACTTAATTAGGCTATTTATCTACAGTGTAGGTGCCAACAGAGTTAAATTACGTCAACAGCTAATCCCGAACTAAGCCAATCTACCTGGTCGTATCCAGGACTTTACAAAATACCCAACTCCTTGATTGAATTTCGAGTGATTTGGGTAACTCGATGTTTTAACACATAAAATTCTGTGAGGGACGCGTCATAAGCGATGAGCGTGTGTTTAAGTATTCTTAAATGTAAAAAAAAACTAAATTACAAATTAAATAGAAACTCAACGTAATTAATTATTATGTAAAAGTAAAGACATTCAAATCGTAAATATCTTTGTGTAAAAATAAAAACTAGATTTAAAGTTTATAAGCATGCATATAAAAACAAGACAAGTTCTCTAAAGTTTGACGAGAATACAATAGGTACCTACTTAATATTTATTTATTTCTTTAGGCACAACTGAGTACAAAGGCAGTATAGGCAACCAGACTACCAGACAATCTTAGGGTAATGCAGAGATAAAGAATAAGGTAGATGCAACAGTAAAGTAGTAAAATATGTTTAGTACTACGGACTTAAATAAATACACATAATTTACATAATAAAATTCGTTTTATTTTAAATTTTTTGACCTACACTTAAACGAACGAAAATAATTTTTGTTCTTTAAATTTATTTTAAAAGCATTAACAGTGGAGATCATGAATTAATTATCATTTAGTTATTCGATGTCTAACCCAAAAGTTGTAGGGCAAATTCCACGTTTTTAAACACATCGAGTAAAATCGATTAAAACTAGTCTACGGAGTCTAATACATTCTACCTAGATCAGTGAAAGTTATGTTGGCAACTCAGTTGATAACCCTTTTGGGAACTGAAGTGTATTAAAGTTGAAATTCTGAGTGTTTTTGACTTTCATTTATTTCTTGGGCTGTCGCCACGAAAAGTTGTACTCCTTTGGATCCACTAAAGTTTAGTTAAAGCAAGTTACGCGTCAAGTTAACAAAGTAACTGTTTTAATTGAATCTAATTATTTTCCAAAATTTCGAAAAAGTATTTTATAAAAGATTAATAGATTATTTAAATAAATACAATAATATCAAACAAGAACAAAACGGTTTTCAACAAAACAAATCAACTTCACTAGCAGCATTCGCTCTGATTAGTAAGATAACAGAATACATAGATAAAAAAATTCCAGCTGTGACGATATTCTTTGATATGAGTAAAGCTTTCGATTTTGTGGATCACAAGCTTTTACTCAACAAATGTGAAAACTATGGCATTAGGGGCGTGGCCTTAGATTGGATCAAAAGCTTTCTAACAGAGCGTCGTCAATGTGTAGAGATTACCAGTTTAAATGATAACATGGAATCGACTGTGTTTAGATCTTCTTTTAGAGTGAATAAATATGGCGTCCCACAAGGGAGCGTATTAGGACCTTTGTTGTTCTTGCTGTACATCAATGATTTATCCGATTCTATAAATTGTGGAAGTGTTCTGTTCGCTGACGATATATCTATTATAGTGCCGTATGAGGATAAAAGTACATCTCACGTAAATAAGATAAGCGAAGCAGTACAGTCAGTGTTAACATGGTTGCAATTAAATAATCTCAATGTTAATTTATCCAAAACGAAATTCATAAAATTTTGTACATACCAATGCAAAGATAATAATATTGATTACATTAACATAAAAATAAACAATAGTAGCATCGATAGCATCGAAAAAACGGATAGTATTCGATTTTTAGGTCTGGCATTAGATAGATTTTGTAACTGGAAGCAACACAAAAATGATATTTGCAGTAAACTAAACAGATTTGCGTATGCACTTAGAAAGCTTCGTAGTGTGTCAGACGAAAAGACAGCAAGTATAGCATATAGTGGCTACGTGGGGTCCATTCTTAGGTACGGACTCATAATATGGGGAAATTCAACAGATATAGGTAATGCTTTCATTGTCCAAAAAAAATGTATTAAAGCTGTTTGCGGTGTCGGTCCACTTGAGTCTTGTAAGCCCTTCTTTAAAAAACTTAATTTAATGACCTTAACTTGCATGTATATTTTTGAAGTGTGTATATTTGTCAGAAAACATAGTGTTTTCTTTAAATTCACAGGTGACACTTACACAAAATACAGACCAAGAGATCCAACAAAAATAGTAATTCCATTTTGTAGAACAACTTTAAATAAAAAAAATTGTTATCACATGTGTATATCAGTCTTTAATAAATTGCCAAGAAATTTAAGGGAGCTCCCATTCAAATACTTCAGAATTAAGTTACGCAAATGGTTGGTAGATAAATGTTTCTACACGATTCAAGAGTTTATGCAAAATAATGTGTCGTAAGTTTGTAGTGATAATGTACAATTTTCAGAATTAATGTAATGTTTTAATAATAATGTTTACCAATAATAATAATGCAAACTATTAATAACGAATAATAATTATAATGTATAATAATAAAATAATAATGTAAGTTTAATTATGAACTCTAATAATACTGTGTAATAATGGGCACAATAATAATAATTTACAATAATAATAAAATAGTTCAATTGGTTTCATCTATACTGGATTTTTGCATGCTTAATACAAGCAGAATATAGCACTATTCCTAAACCACCAATTTTTATATCTGGTACCACCTGTATTCTACGCAAATAAATGATTCTTTCTTTCTTTCTTTCTTTCTTAAACAATTGCATCAGCTTACTTTAAGTACAAGTTTCTAAGAAAATGTAAATAAAATGTGTAAGAACATAGGCCAAGGGAAGTAACTCTTTGTTGACAGGTATTTTCTTCAGAAATAATCAACGATTGTGGTAAATATCATAATCATCATCAGCCTATATTAGTCCACTGCTGGACATGGGTCTCTCCAATGGCACGCCATTGACATCGATCCTCGGCCACTCGCATCCACCGAGCCTGAGGGCGTCCTACCCTACGTTTACCGATTCGCGGTCTCCACTCAAGAACCCATCTACCCCAACGGCCAATCGGTTCTTCGGCTAATGTGGCCAGCCCACTGCCACTTCAGCACTGATTGAAGACCTTAGTCCTTCGACCTTAGTAAATATGCAGTGGGGATATAAGTTCGATTAAGTTTAGATTAAAGTTTAGTCCTAGGGAACCCGGAAATCTATGAATTTATTCCTAGACTTTTAAAACCTAGGTAAATAGGGGTCGCCCGCGGCTTCTCCTACCTACGTGGATGTTTTGCAGGAACCCTTTCGTTTTTCGGGATAAAAAGTAGCATATGTCCTATGCATATGACCTTCTGGCCCCTCTCCAGGTTCCAGGCTACCTCTTTGCCAAATTTAATTACGATCGGTTCAGTGGCTTAGTCGTGATCAGCTAACAGACACAAAGAGTTAGTTTCACTTTTATAATATTAGGTGTGGAAAGCGAAACTTTGGGAGTCGACATAATATGAAATAAGTAGGTCATCAAGCTTGCATGCAACATGCAGCACCGTCCTCCCGCCCACAAATATATGCACATGCAGAAGCTGCGATTAATGTATTGTAAAATATGCAATACATACACAATACATTAATGTATTGTACAATATGCAATGAATACACAATACATTAATGTATTGTACAATATGCAATACATACACAATACATTAATGTATTGTACAATATGCAATACATACACAATACATTAATGTATTGTACAATATGCAATATATACACAAAACATTAATCGCACATTCTGCATGTGCATATATTTGTGGGCGGGAGGACGGTGCTGCATGTTGCATTCAAGCTTGGCGACCTACTTATTTCGCGGAATTAACACTTAATATTCTAACTTTATATTTTGTATGACATGGATTCCCGAAAAGTAACGCCTGATTCCAGTATTTGTTTTGGGAGTCGAGTTAATAACATGGTCCTTAGTAAT
Source organism: Asteroscopus sphinx (assembly GCA_949699075.1). Classification (NCBI taxonomy): domain Eukaryota; kingdom Metazoa; phylum Arthropoda; class Insecta; order Lepidoptera; family Noctuidae; genus Asteroscopus; species Asteroscopus sphinx. The sequence goes on from OX453006.1 coordinate 5,424,461, forward strand.
GGTGAATCAGTACATTTTACTCGTACTTTGAGATTCGAAACCGCCTGTAATAAACACAAACACGCAAAAACAGAACACGCGAAGACAGCGAAGCGGCTGTAAATGAAATATTCCCAGAATAATCACATTCACGGCGACGAGTTTCCGAACTCTGAGTACATTATACGCAGGGCGCAGTTAACTCAAAATTATGCTTTTAACGGCCCTTCTGTAACACCGGTTCTTATAAACACATCAAGCTAATCTGAATTACAGATCTCGAGTCTTAACTCGTTAATTCCACTCAGATTTGTCTAACCGCACAATCAGGAATTCAACAACAAATCTTGAGTTATAGCAATTACCATGTAAATTTGCGAAGTTCGCGAAATAATTTAACGCGGTGTAGTCGCCGGATTCAAAATAATTTATATGTTAATTCTGTAGATATGGACTGGGTTCTGTACACAAACGAATTAGACCCGAATGCTCCCGAACCACGAACAAGCCAGCACGTCGTCAATCGTGGAATCATCTTTATTGAGATAAGTAAACACGTGTCTGACTGTTTGTTTAGGTATTCCTATAAAATTTGTATATTTTATTGTGACAAGACTGCTGTATTACTTGTAGGGGTTAGAATACAACTTACAAGATCCTAAGTGGGGCGACATAACCTGTCCAATAAAGATTTTCTAAAAAGTTCCCAAGTGTTGCAGCAAAGTATCGAAGTTTGAAAGAGTTCAGTAATTCATTACGCATTACTAACTATAGTATCCTTAAGGTTGGTATGCTACTGGTTAAATTTTTTTATGTATTGTGACTTTGATCAAAGACATTGGATGATTTTCATCAAATATTGTATGGTTGTATGTATTTTAACACTGATTATCAAAGAAATTCGATTGGATAAAGAGATTGGATAAAGTTTGACGAGTGGCATACCACTCTAATACATACATACATACAGTACATAGTGGCATACTCTCTAGCTATGCTTGGAGTTTCTTTGAAGGATAAAATCCGTAACGAGATTATCCGGAGAAAAACCGGAGTGACCGACATAGCTTGTAGGATCAGTAAGCTGAAGTGGCAGTGGGCTGGCCATGTCTGTCGAAGGACCGATGGCCGTTGGAGCAGACGAGTCCTTGAGTGGAGACCGCGAATCGGCAAACGCAGCGTAGGGCGCCCCCCTGCCAGGTGGACCGACGACCTGAAGAACGTGGCTGGGGGGGACTGGATGCGGAAGGCAGAGGACCGAGCGTTGTGGCGCAACTTGGGAGAGGCCTATGTCCAGCAGTGGACTGCGATAGGCTGAGTTGATTGATACCACTCTAAGAAAAGACCATTTGACATAAGTCGCTAAAGTCAGGATAGAAGTGAGTCCTGAGTCCTTGACCATTTACGACCTTTTTAATTAATATCATATCTATCCACGATTGAAGGAAAACATCATGAGGAAACCTATACACCGGAAAGTGCTCCATACAGTTCTCGACGGTGTGTTATAGTTTGCCAACCCGCACTAGGCCAGTGTGGTGGACTAAGGCCTTAACCTTCTCATTCTGAGAAGAGACTCGCACCCAGCAGTGGGACAGTAATGGGCTAGTGATGATGATGATGATATTGATGATCCACGATTGGTCCTTATTGAGAATATCATATATATAGTTTGTGGTTCCCTTAGATGGGCAACCCTGTAGTATCGCAATGTCGGTGGCTCTGTGACAATTTCCATCAATAAAATGGTATTTGGTTTTTTCAATAATCTAACTAAACATTCAATAGCCCTAGGTACTATGCAAATTTGTAATAAGTTGTATGGAGCTCTAGTAGGATGCATAGATAGGATGTTAATTTCGGGCGTTAGAAGTTTCAACCACAAAAACCCAATTAAACTTAATCTACATAAAGGAAATTATACATTTATCCCATGGAACTAGTATGTTTCCTATCCGGGTGACGCTGACTATTTATGTTTAAGTTTGGACTAACTTGGAAACACAAATTGCAGTGGGTCAGCAAAGTTGGAAAATCTAGCGGTGTAAGGTGTGTAGGTAGAAACAATATGCTGCTAGGTTTACTTTATAGGAGTTATTAGGAGTACACTTTTTCATAATCTCTTTGGGGAAACTTTAAGTCCTGGTGACTGTTTTAAAATTTCTAGTAATATCACGGTTTACGGATGGTGGTATAAATACTCCTTTACAAATCACTTTTGAAGGCAAAAATCGAAGACATAAAATTTTATATCCTGGAAAACTCTATCATATTTAAGTTTAACAATATTGAACAAAGGAATATGGTTTCCGTGTCAACGAAAGCGACCTAAATCGACGAACATGAATATTTTCGAGCCATTTGCACATAGATCTGCACAATAGATTAGGTTGAACGTTGGGGGTATACCAGTACCCATGGTATAATAAGATGTTTCACCAGGTATTCTCTTCCCGCGATGCCTCGAAGCTACGTCACAATCAGTGTTGCCATTGATTGATATCTTCAATATATTTAAGGAGATTTTTGTTAACAAACCTAACTATTTGTTTGTTGTAACAAACCTAACTATTTGTTTGTTGTAACAAACCTATTTGTTTGTTGTAACAAACCTAACTATTTGTTATCTCGTGTTATTCATCTAATTAGTTATTAAAAGAAACTGTATAAAATTACTAGTTCAAAAGTGCTTCTTTATAAAAGCAAGTGAATGAAAAAATGCATTTTGCTCGGGTAATTTATTTACATAAAGTGGCAGCACATCAAACTGACTAGTATCACGCTAACAGCCCGCTATTGGCTCCACCTGGCTCCACAGCCGATGACGTAGTAGGAAGGCAATCACGTGACCTAGGTACCTGTGACGGGAAGAGAGTATCTGGTGAAACATCTTATTATACCATGCCAGTACCTACATCAACAACGTTATTTGTCTCTGTTTGGTGAAAAGCTTTAGCGAGAAAGCTCATCAATTTGGTCACAAAATTGGTGACAAAATCATGTTGGTAATTGAAAACACAAGCGCTGGGACAGCGATAGCCCATACGAGGGAACATACAAATATACTACACAGCATTTAATCGAATTCAAATCTGCAACTGCATTGCAATCGAGAACTCGCTGAATCAGAATCGATTAAGCCCGAAATTTCCCGTTAATAGATTTAGTCGGAATCTTGGGAGTTCTCGAAGTTCGCTGGCGTTAGTTAATATTCGTCTGATTGTATCGTACTGTAGGGTATCCGGTCTATCATCAATGGATTTCGATCAAGACTTGTTCAAAATTTTTATTAGAATTTAAATATGGAACGGGTGTCAATCAAATTGGAATATTTTTGTCTTCATCTCGAGTGAAGAGTCTTATTTTATTCGAGATTCTTGTGAAGACTATTTTCATCTTAAAACTGGATATTTCAACCTTCAAGTTTCTTATAAAGGAATTTCAATAAGAACTGTTTTAATGAAAGATCCTTCCCACTGGCAAGATATAACAAACAATTACTGCATCCGTTCTTCCCATAGACCAGTAAGCCTCTAGACGCCGGTTAGCTGGACACTCCCGGTCACAACGCATATGCTCTACCACTGCATATCATACGTCCCTCCGCCAATCGGAACGTCACTCAGTCAGCGAGCGGCACCAATCATAAGGAATCATACCACCGAAATTTTGAGCAGGCCAATCATAACGCGCCGTCCGCCCCCTGACCCCACCAACGTTTTACGACTGCGTTCGAATACAAAACTTAGTTTATGCGGAGTCTTGAAGCTTGGATCGTTACGCGGTCCAGTGCGCACGTGCGATATATTTTTATTTTTCGTGCGCGTAAATCCGTTCGGACCGTTTTCGCCGACCCGTTGCCGCCGGTGTGTATTTTTCATATACGCGCCGCACGGTCGCGGTAGGCCGCGCTCCATGGCGCCGTCGCCCGGGACCCGTGGCCCCTCACAGGGCACGGGACCGAGCCCAAAAGGCCCTTCTAAGGGCCAACAACCACCACCACCACCACCTGTGAAGCAGCTACAAAGAACGCTGTCGAACCCGGAGTTTCGCGACGCCGGTTCCGGTGGTCCACTCGCATCGGCCGCCCGTCACGCGGCGAGTGACGAGGCGGCCATGCAGCGTGCTTCCGTTTCCGGCACCGCTTCAACGCAGCCGGCAGCCACCCATGCAGCCCACCGGCAACAGCGCGATCCGCGCCTCGCTCCACGCACAACCACCACCGCAGCGCGTCCAACATCGGCCGCCACTCCTGTGCCCAAGGAGACTGCAGGCCAGCTTCCCACCACCTCGCGTCATGCGACTGCTGCTGCAGCCGCCACACGCACCTCTGCCCGCGTCCCGCCTCGCGCTGCTCCATCGGCCCGCCCGCCGATGTCGAGCGCGCCCGCGGGCGCGGCAAAAACAATGACGTCACGCTATTCGCCGAACCGACCGATTGTGCCCAAGTCGGTCGCGAATATTGCGTCACCTGCTCCACCTCGCGGTTCCGCACCGGCATCCCCGGCGTCCCGAGCGATGTATTCGTCGCTCGTAGGCTCGGATGCATCGTTCGGGTCCAGTGAATCGGTCGCGAGTGAACATAGTGCCTCCTCGGATCACAGTGAACCATTGGATCGCAGTGTTTTGGATCGCAGTGTCTTGGATCGCAGTGCATTGGATCGCAGTGTAAAGGATCGCAGTGCATTGGATCGCAGTGACATGGATGTGCCCCGGGCTGCGCTGAGAAAGACCCGGCCCAGCCCTCAAGGGCAACAGAAGACACCGTCGCTGCCGAACCTGCAGTCGCCGATGTCCCCGGAAGTCCAGCAGGTAGGTCCTGTGAGTTTTGATCTAGGCTACGACCTGGACCTGGACTTGCCACGCCTAGCGCAGCGACGTCAGCGCAGCCCCGACGACGACGCCGCGGAGGAGGCAAAGCGGCCGTGTGTCGCTGCACCTTTACCGCAGCGGCCCGTGCGCCCGCGCGCCGACAGCGACACAACGGCCCGCGTGAGTACTAACACGCACTCCTTTGCCCAAGCAGCAAAACAGCCGCACTCTCCCGGAACACACTCCGCGACGACCAGCACGGCAGCCCCCGCGCACGCTACCAACACAGGTAACGGCACACAGGGTAAGCCGGCAAAGAAGCCCCGTTACCCACCGCTGGTGGTGGAAACGATGCTACAGTGGGCGCGCCACTTCAAGGCACTCAAGGACAAGTTGGGCCGGGCACCAAACGCGCGCCCCTTCGGGAAGGGTGTTAAATTCATCCCCCAAAATGAATCCGAGTTCCGTCTCGTACAGAGATACTTGACGGAGCTCGAAAAGGAAGAAAACGTAAGTTGGTTTTCCTATTCCCTACCAGCGGACAAAAGTCTTAAGGTAGCCATCAGGGGGCTGCCGGTAGACACATCCCCAGAGGAAATCGAAGAGGATCTTCGCGCGCAGGGGTACGAGCCGGAGTATGTCCGCCATATCAAGGCGAGACAGGGAAGACCCGGCTGTATCTTCCACGCCGTCCTCAAACGAACTGCTGATACGATACCGGGTATATACCACGTGACAGAAATGTTATGCATGCCCGGTATTAAGATCGAGGCCTGGCGTGGAAAAAAGGGCCCATCCCAGTGCCACCGATGCCAAAAATTCAGGCACTCGTCCGCCCAATGCCATCGGCCCCTCGCATGCGTGAAGTGTGGTGGGCCACACCATGCAAAGGAGTGCGTACGCCCCAAGGAGGAGCCCGCCACCTGCGCAAATTGCGAGGGACCACACGCTGCCAACTACTATAAATGCCCAGTGTTGGTACGCGAACTGCGAAACCGCAGAGCGGGCACGGTCGCCATCACCGGGGGGGACTCACGCCGACCTCACACTGAGGCCACCGAGAGGCTAAACCCCACCCCGGAGGGAGAACTACCATCGTCTACCCTGATGGCGGCCGCAAATGGGCCCAAAACGCGCGAAGAAACCGCAACCTCTTCCGGGCGGAGGAAGAAGCGTGGCGGCAAAAAGCGCAAGGCCAAGAAAACAACAACAAACGAAAATGATACCGAACAAAATGCCCAAGCGCGCATGCCACGCCACTCTGCCGAGGCGGCAGAGAGCGGTACTAAGGTCGACCAATCCCGACCGCCGATTAACCGCAACCACCTGTTGCTCAAAAGCGCCGACCAATCAGCGGCCGCGCAACAGGTGGAAAATAAAAGTTACAAATCCTTGCACCAATCACATTCCACGGGTGCCTACGGCACCTTAGGGGGTACCCACGGTGCCCAAGGCACCCAAACAAAGGCTCCGAGCAGCCGCGCAACCGTTGTAAACAAACACGGAAATGCGTATAACGCGGCTCTCGGAGCAAATAGAACAACCGGGCCGGTGCGAGGAAACGCGGCATCGGCGGGGGCACCCAGGGAAGGTAATTATACCCAGACCCGGGGTGCCACTAATGATGTCCAGCATGAACCGAACACCAACCTGGACATTATTGAGGTCGCCATACAGGTGCTGCAGGACGTACTATACGCCCTGCGGAGAGGGGAAGACCCTGTACGCGCAGTCCTCAACGGCATGGCCACCTTGATTGGTCAGTCAGCGCCACTGCAATGACCAAGCCGTTGAGGATATTACATTGGAACGCCGGCGGCCTCAGGAAAAAGGTCGCCCTCCTCCGCCCACTCTTACAGGAACAGGACATCGACGTGGCGCTTATAAGCGAGACGAAACTGAGTCCTGAAATCCCGCTGCGATTCCCGGGTTATCTCGTTTATAGGAAGGATGAGCAAGCGGCTACCGCAGCATACCGCGGTCTGGCGGTCATTGTCAAGAGAAGAGTTGTCCACCAAGAGCTACCTATACCACAACTCCAGAGCATGTACGCGCTGGGTGTCCAACTCCATGTCGCCGGCAGTGATTTGTGCGTGTACGCGGCCTACAAACCGCCACAAAACACGCTGCAAATCGCCGACGTACACGCATTACTAGCAACACCCCACCCAACCATCATTGCCGGTGACTTAAATTGTAAGCACCCGGCGTGGAACTCACACGCAACCAACAGAGACGGAAGACAACTCTTCAATGACGCGGACACCCGCGGCTACGAAGTGTTCGGACCCGAGATGCCCACACGATACCCACAAAACCAGCAACACACACCGGATGTTCTGGACATTGTCGTACACCGCGGGCTGCTTTGCCAGATCGCGCAAGAGACGCTGGATGACGAGCTACTGTCTGACCATCAGCCAGTACTCGTCACCCTCACAGGGCACACCACCCGCTATGCTCGTCCTACGCCACGTCGCCATACGGACTGGACAGCCTTTACGGCGAAGCTGGAGACCACCACGCCCACTCGGCCTATCACAAATACCGCTGATGTCGATGAGCTGGCGAACGAGCTCACCGCCAGCATGAAAAACGCCCTCCAAGTGGCGACTGACACTACCCCTGCACCACAGGGGCGCTACACGACGCTCCCCGCACACCTCACGCGCAAGATCGCCGCGAAGAGGGAACTACGCAGGCGGTGGCAAACAACACGAGATCCAGCACTGAAAACCCAGCTCAACCGACTCACGGAAAAGGTGAAGGCCGAACTACAGGACCACACCACCGAGAGTTGGGAGAACTTTATCGAAGCAGAGAGCGACTGGATGTCGGTACACCGTGTGTGCCGGCATCTTAAGAATACCCCAGCTCCGGTGAGACCGATGCTCAACAGCGACGGGGCGTTAAGATACACTGCAGCAGACCGGGCAGAGATCTTCGCCTCTCACCTGGAGCGACAATTCACGCCGAACCCGACCAACGACATTGCACATGTCGCAACAGTCGAGCAACGCCTTGGAGAGTACTTCAACACGCCGATAGCCCCCGAGGAAGAACCCATTTTCATCTCCCCGGGCCAGGTGCGACGCGCGATTCTCCGCACCAAGCCAAAGAAGGCACCCGGTGTGGATGAAATCAGCAACGCCGCACTACGCCACCTACCGCCACGCACGGTGGCCGCGCTCGCGCGGCTATACACCGGCATTCTCCGCACCGGGAACTTTCCACAAGCGTGGAAGGTGGGGAGAGTCGTGATGATCCCCAAGCCCGGGAAAAACCCTAGGAAGCCAGAGGGCTATCGGCCGATCACCCTCCTGCCGACCACCTCCAAGGTGTTCGAAGCACTCCTGTTGCGACACATGACGCCACACGTCACACCGAGACCAGAGCAATTCGGGTTCCGCGCTGAACATAGCACGACGCTCCAGCTGTCGAGGGTACTGCACCTCCTGACAGCGGCCGTGAACAAGCGGGAATACGCCGTTGCAGTATTCCTCGACATGGAGAAGGCGTTCGATAGAGTCTGGCACACCGGTCTGCTCTACAAACTGTCCCTGACAACGACGCCCCGCCGCATAGTACGGGTGGTCTCCTCCTTCCTACAGGATCGGACAATTAAGGTTGCGGTGGAGAACCAACTCTCCAGCGCTCGCCCCGTCGCCGCCGGGGTACCGCAGGGGAGTTGCATCTCGCCTGCGTTATACTCCGTTTACACTGACGACATTCCCGCCACGCACACATCGACACTCGCGCTGTATGCTGACGACGCCGCGTACATCACGACGTCTATGAACGTCAACCACGCGGCGGTCAAAATGCAGCGCGCCCTGGACGACCTTCCCGACTGGCTCAGCAAGTGGAGACTGTCGGTAAACGTAAGTAAGACGCAGGCGATGATAGTGACGACCAGGGGTCGTCCCAACCCATCCAACCTTAAATTACAGGATACCAGCATCGAGTGGGCCTCCACGGCTAAATACCTGGGGGTCACGCTCGACAGCAGGCTCAGCATGGCGAAACACGTCCAAAACACGGTCGCGCGGGTGCGATCGACCCGCTACCAGCTTCGCCCCGTGCTCTCTTCGCGCCTCCCATTACGAGTCAAGCTGGGTGTGTACAAAACGTACATCCGGCCCCAGCTGACTTACGCTTCCCCAGCCTGGCTCGCCCTCACGAGCGAGATACACCGCCGAAAGCTTCGAGCGCAGCAGAACATCACGCTGCGCCAAATAACAAAAGCCCCTCGCTTCGTGAGGAACACTGTGATCCACAGGGACCTGCGCGTAGAGAGTATCGAGGACTTCACCGCAGCGATGGCGAAGAAAATGTTCGCGCGCGCCGACGTCTCCGCCTGGGCCCACATTAAGGGCCTGGCACCTTGGCACGCGCGCCCCCCTGACGCCAAGCGCTTCCCGCGCGACCTGATTGCGGACGTGATCGCCCCACCACCGGATTGACTCTTGAGCAGACCATAATCACGTTACACGTGGTCTGCTCATACAAAATGACTCCACAACGAAACTCGCATCCACTGCGCATATTGCTACTAGGTTTCACTTAGGCGCAATATGCGTAGCACACACATGCACTACTTTACATGCTAAAGTAAACACTGACGTACACCGATTACGTCTCACGGGCGGGTGAGCGTATGAAAGTGTATACTCATAGAGCGATGTACCCACACCTCAATATCGCTCAAACACACAATTCGTCACGTGGCCTGTGGCGTGATCGGCTAGATCTGAGAGCGCAACGAGCCACGAGTCAATCATCATATCTGTAGGCGGGCGCCAAACAAGCCGCTGCCCTCGTAGCTGATCGACCCTCGTCGGGCCTCCCCCAGGGAACTGGGGGTCTCACCTAACGGGGGTCTGGTCGCTCGGGCAGCGTGAAGCACTTCAGGCGCCCCTACAGACACACAACAACAACACACGCTGCCGCGGAGCAATCCCGCGGCCTAGAAAAATTTCACCCACCACAGGGTCAACGACCCAAACCAAATTACCGACCCATATTTATATGGGTCGCGATCTGACACCACGGGAAAGGGGGCCCAACCCCCGAGCCCGTTTCCTCGCGCCCCTTGCGGGGCGCAGAGAAGACTATGAGCTGGTCTTGAAGCTTACTGGTCTGTGGTTCTTCCGCTCCTTGTAGTGTTGGCCGTACGCCAATCCTATGCAATACGTCAGGTCAGGCACATACCTACACACGCTTCGTGTGCGGGGATTTGTTGGTCATGCCAGTTATGATAAGCGTAATCTTAGAACCGTTCATTCTTCTGTTTATGTAAACTTTTTTCAATGTTTTCGAGTGGAAATCCTCATGAATACCCTCCGTCTGGGGAGGGCGGAGGGGTATGTCGGACTCTTACCGGTTAAACCACACGGTGGCCATCCTATGCATAAAATATAGGAGCTCTGGGAACTCCAGTGGACAGCGCCGGTGCCCCTCCAGTGCTAGTTCCCGAGGGATGCCCGTAAACGACATTAACGCGGGCGAAGTCGCGGGCATAAGTTAGTTTTAAATACTTTTTTATTCATTTGAAACCCGAATATCATTATTCATAGATCTAACTTCAAAACTGACTGATTTTGATTACAAACTTTGATTGATTTTACGATTTTTTTTTTTTTTTTTTTTTTTTTCGTCTAATGTTGATTTTTCATAAACGCTGAAATACGTCTTTCCTATTTTTTTGACATAGAAGGCGATTACCTACCGTTTTTTATAGATTTAAATAAAGAAATACTTACTGTTATTTTTTATGGGTGAATCTGTATTCACCCATAAAAAAATTTCACCCCTTATTTTAAGGTAGATTTTCCAAAAAAACACTGAAACACATCATATTTCTATATTTTCAACCAAAAAGCCAATTACCATTTTTCATAGATCTGACTTCAAAAACAACGGATTTTCATTGAAAATTCACAGGTTTCCCATACATACTTTCACTCCCTTTTTAACACCCCTTAAGGGTTGATTCTACAAAAACACTGAAACCTATTTCTGTATTTTTAACCGACGAAAAAAAGGAGGAGGTTCTCAATTCGACGCGTATATTATTATTATAATTTTTTTATTTTATTTTTTATGTATGACCACGCATAACTTTTTGCAGAGTGGTCCGATTTTGATGATTGTTTTTTTAATGAATAGGGTATATCTCGAAGTTGGTCCCATTTAAATTTCAAAATCAAAATCTACCCCTAAGGGTAGTAAAACAGGGGATGAGTGTTTGTTCACCCACTGAATTCTTACCTGTTAACCGATTCTGTTGAAAATTGACACACATAAATATTGTTCTAGACATAATGGAGACCTGGAGTTAGATTAAAACCACAAAAAAATGAAAAATAAAACTTTTTAACAAAAAATTGAACCGACGAAAACAGAAACTGAAAAGCGAAAAATAACTAATTATGAGTCGGCGCCAAACAACCAATCAACGAAGATCATTAAATTACTTTAAATAAATAGTAAAAACAACGTCACATCAAATACAACGTGCAATTTTCAACGATAAACAATAACTTTCCAAAAATGCGTTCTCCGCTCGGCCACTTGCAACTTGCACGCACTTTGCTTGTTAAAAGTTCGTTTGGCGCCGACTCATAATTAGTTATTTTTCGCTTTTCAGTTTCTGTTTTCGTCGGTTCAATTTTTTGTTAAAAAGTTTTTTAATCAAAAAAACCAAATGGGAATATTCATAGATCTAATAATTTCTTACGTTTTCGCGATCACTACACATTATAATAAAACAAAGTTTAACCGGATTAAATCGCGTATATTATTTAAATTCGTTTTCCGTAAAGACGCTTGTCATCTTAGGCCCGTATTCCAGAAGGATACTCAAGCGTTGATCTCTGTTTAAAACTAGTTTTAAGTTGAGCTTTGATTTTGGAACGTCCCTCAAGCAGAGATTTGTTGATCACAGTTCAGCTGAGTTTAGTTTCGTTTTATATTGTCACCTGTTTCGGTATTTGGGCAGATATTTGATCTGTAATCACTCAAGCGTGGTCCAGACTACGCTTGAGTAGAGATTTCTATTATATTTCAGGTAAAATTCGTGTGTTTTGTTGTTGAATTAAAGTTTATAATTACCGTTCTGGAATAAGACCGATACTCTAGTAACGATTCTATCCTTAAGTAGTGATCAGGTGATTGGAGTTTAAACTGTACTTGAGGAAGCTTCTGTAATACGAGCCTAAGACTGTGTTAGGATGTAACAATAAAATAAATGTTTTTTTTTTGTTTTTTATTATAATTCATAGATCTAACTTCAAAAAGTACGGATTTCCATATAAACATTAAACCCCCTATACGTGTATGAATGATTATAATGAATTTACTTAGTGCTCACCTATCTTTGTACAACGTGTTAGATTATCACAGTCTAAGGAACTCTAGCTCTGCTCTTTCCTACTAATTACGCTGTAGTGTTATTGAAATAAATGAAAGGGATCATTGCATTCATCAATGTGAACAATTTTTAATATGGGAACAACCCTGAAATCGCGAAAAAAAAACTGTTCCTTACATTTCCGTTCCGTGTGGTGTAGGACGTAAAGAATTCCACCACCCTATATCTTCTAATGGGTGTCGCGTAAAAGGTGACTAAGGGATTCACCAGAGGATGGGCAGCAGCGTTCTCTGAGTATTTATCCAACCAACTGCGATCGCCAACCCGCCTGCTAAGCGTGGCGATTATGGCATATCCCCCCAAGCTACTTGGGGGAGGCCAATGTCCAGCAGTGGACGTCTTTCGGCTGAAATGATGATGATGATGATGATGATCTTTACATTTTGTCGATTTATGTGAACACAAATGTAAGGATCAGTTATATTTTTTTCGCGATTTCAGGGTTGTTCCCATACTAAAAATTGTTCATACTGATGAATACAATGACCCCTTAAGAAGTTTTCAGTTATTTTAATAACACGTTGTATAATTATTCTGTGCGTGTGTATGTGACTGAACTCCTCCTAAACGGCTGGACCGATTTTGATGTTTTTTTTTGTGTGAGTTCCAGTGGATTCGAGAATGGTTTAGATTCACTATTGGACCCGGTAGGTGGCACTGCTTTTCCGGACAGGACGACGTCTTCCGGTTCCGCTAGTGTTCTATAAGGAATTCCTGTGCAAAATTTCATCTTCCTAGACTAGACCCACCGGTTAAGGCTGTGCGTTATATGTCAACGGTTTTAAAGTTTTTGTAACATGAATTAATGTAACTAGGCATTGCATTATTTGCAAGTCCAAGATTTCTTAGACATGCTAGAAAAATTAATTACATTGAATAATACTTAGGTAGTACCTAACAATGATATTTAAAAGTACAGATTAGTACATTATGATGCAAGTGAGCTATGTTGACTATTATACTCGAGGCTGGATTGCAGCCCGAGCCGAAGGCGAGGGCGTAATGGAGCCGAGAGTATAATAGTCAGTGCTTACGCGTGTCATACGACGTTTTTCAACACACTTGCGAGGAAAAAAACATACAAATACATATTTTAGACAAATATTGAATTTGTGAAAAATGGCGCGCGTATTACATTACTGTAACCGCACGGTGACATACAGCTATGCGCACGCAGGTGGTCGAAGGAAACCGCCATACAGCCTAATATTAAGAATATAATAAATAGATATTTTTTATTTATAACACAAATTACTGTTAATTTGTTGACAAAAATAAATAATTTGATGAAATGAAATGTTTATTTATCATATTTTAATTAATACAGTTGATTTATTCCCAAAAATGTTTTATTTAGTTCAGGCATAAAAACTCTTTGCTACCATTTAAAAATAAACTGTAAAGTAAAAAGCACTAGTGCAATAATATAATGTAAAAAGCACGCGTGCGTTATAAGCTACATTATGAACCTAAAAGCGGTGCAATAAGAGCCACTTTACGAGCAAGTGTGTTGAAAAATATATTACTTGCGCTCGCAATCTGAAGACTCGAAAACGTCCTAATTATGACGTTATTCTATTAATCCGCGTCAAGTAAGGTGCCGAGCGTGACCGGTTACAAAAAAAAAAAACTAAAATGCCGTCGTGTGTTCCAATTATGACTCTAAAGTAATTTGAAATAACCAACTTACTTACTTCGTACTAGTTTATGTGTATTGTGCTGCTACTGTGTACGGAACATTTTTTTCGTTTGTTTTGTTAGAGTATGACATATCTATACTTTTAAATATCATTGGTACTGAACACTAATATTATGTAGGTATGTATACCTACACTTTTATTCTTTTCAAATCAGATTACTCTTTTTACATTTCCAATTTGTTGAACCCTTTACATAAATCGTTTTATGAATTCCCCAAGGAACACCGGGTTTCCTCTAATTACATTTATTTTGAATATTAAATGACCCTTTTCAGTTTTTTATTATTCTTTCATTAATTTTTATCAACAGAATTCCAGAGAGATTCCAGCTATGTCCATAAATACCTGCTGAAAGGCCAAATAACATGGGATTCGAATTACGAGGGAGGAATTTTTTCATTGACAAAAAATAAATAAAAAGCAATTTTTTATACAGTATCATGATTGCTTTACTAGGTTATAAATAACCGTGCGTGATCTAATGTACCTACATTATTATTTCTTTTTTTTTCACTTGAACTTGTCTGTTGCTCTGCCATGCTTGTTTTTCTAGTTTGTGCTGTTCAGTAGCGTGTAGAAGCTGTAACTAGCTCTCAATATCTGTAACAAGAAAAATATTATCTGAAGATTAAGAGTTTTATTTATGTTGCTAAGAATGTAGGGTTACGGCATCACCATCAGGCATTTGCCGCATTTGACGGCACGGCGGTACAGCCGGCATTGATCTAAGAAGACAGGCATTTTTGTGTCGCGTTCCTAGGTGACTAATCGTGGTGACCTACCTTAGACCACAGACATAATAAAAAATATAAACGAAGTGCTGCGAACAATCTAGTGAAGCAAAAAAAAACTATGCTCCTTTGTGTACAACCAGCGCTCACGCACATACATGCACTCACCCCTCTCAGTAGACATGTCGCGGCATCGTTCAGTAAGCATCATGAAAGCGTATGTCCTACAGGTGCATGGTATGTGCATGAGCGCTGGTTGTATACGAAGGAGCATAGTTATTTTTGGCTTCACTATGATTGTTTGTAGCACGTCGTCTATATTTTTACTATGTCTGTGCCTTAGACAGACATTTTTCTGAAAAAAATAGGCATTTAAGGTACTCCGAACAGGCATCATCTAGTTCGGTGTTGGAATTGGTAACACTACATGCAAGGTTTGAATTCGCGATACTTGTACTTCGATCTTAAAGGCTACTTATACACACAATTACTTTTATCAAAACCATTATTATTAAGAGGCTGACAACACCTAAAAATCAGTCTTCTGCAATCACAGTCGTTTTGAATAGAACTGAAAGAGAGGCAACGAGAGGAGGGACGTCGCCGGGTGCTCCGCTGAACTTGAAGAATATATTTTTTACTGCCGCTAAATACAGCAAAAAATGGTTTTAACAGAAGCCTATTTGGGGTGATAAGGGAGCGATGTGGAGTGAAAGAAGATGTAGTGACAAAGATTGAGAAAGGTATGTTAAGATGGTTTGGAAATATAGAGAAGATGGACGAGAGGAGATTGACGAAACAAGTATACGAAGCGAGTGTGGATGGAAGAGTTGGAAGGGGACGACCTCGGTGAACGTATCGCGATCAAATCGCGGACGTTCTCAAAAAATGCCAGGTTAAGAGTTCTCTAAACCGACGAGCATGCATGACGAGGTTAATGGACGTAGGTGAAGCGAAAGAGGTGTGTCAGGATCGTAGCAGATGGAAATCCAGTCTCTGCCTACCCCAATGGGAAACAGGCGTCATAATATGTATGTATGTATGTATGTTTTTGGGGTGCCTATTTAGTTGTTGTCATTGTCTTAATATAAAATGCAATAACACCACAGCTTACCGCAATAAAAGTAGCCAGGGACATTTCATTGAAAGGTCCCGCTTTGAAGACGAGTATCTTTTCTGTAGTCAGTCCTAATAACGCCACTTCCCTTTGCAACTTGTCATTTGATTCTGGCCAGTTGCTTTCAAAAGAACTGTAACTCACGAAGGTGCTCTAAAATTTAAAAATAGAATATTTTCTGGAAATGGAAGAAAGTAGGTAAGCGTAATTTAAGATGAAGAACTTGTCGGGATTTTCATTTCTGCCCGAAGGCTATATATATTATCTGTGCGGAAGGTGTGGAAAGAAGCGATCTACATATGTATCACACTGAGCAATTCAGTTTTTGATAAGAAAGAAAAAAAGGTCCTTATTTATTTACTTGCGTCTGCATGACGCATAAAGGCTCCATCACACAGGTGCGCTTGAGTGTGTTAATATCGGTAAATATTATCGCATACATCATTATTGCGATAACTAATGCGTTTTGCGTCCTTACCACACTGCTGCGATTTTATCTTCCGATATATTCAATATAATAACAAATATCGTTATGTGACTGTCTGTTATTTAGGTTCTATTGAACCAAAATAGAGTCCTACTAACGTTAAATTAATGAAGCTGTTTGTAAGATCGCACGCGTTGTAATATAAAATGTACTAAAGAATTAAAAAATATTGCAATTACGCAGGACGATGCAAAAACGGAAACGTTTTACTTCCATCGCGTCCTTATTATCGCAGTAGTAAAGTCTGTTTTTTCTCTCTTGTCTTATTTAGTAAACAATCTTGGCACGTCTCTTTATTCAAATAACTAGTGAGAAAATATAATTACTAGTTCTGCACATGTAATTAAGTTAAAAAATGATATTTAGTTTGTACAATTGATAAAATAATGTCTTACATAATAATTATTAAAAATACATGCTAAGATTGTTTACTAATAAGTAAGGAAAACAGGGTGTAAGTAAGACCGCATGCGTCCCAAACAAAATGTAGATACAGTCGAACCTGGATGAGCGAGAGTTAAAGGGACCGGAATCTTTTTCTCGCTCATGGAGGCCAAGTTTCTCACTTATCTTTTTTTTACTGATCTTTATATATTTTTTTTTTTTTTTCTTTTTTTTTCTCACTTATTTTATTTTCTGCACCTTTGTGCAGGAGCGGTTTTTCTCACTTACAGAGGTATCTAATTAGCTGTAGACACTTTCTTTGCAATTGATACATATCAACTGTAATAAGTTTGACAAAAAGGTCGGTGCGGATGACATTTGGCCATTCTAAAAGAATGTGGTGCAAAAACAATGACCTGGGTGGGACACAAAGACGCTCGATTTGTTGTTTTTTTTTTGTTAGTTAAGCGAACCAAATGTGCGTTAGTTCCGCGAAATTTAGAAAGTGTCATATCATAACAGATAATAAATACGCTCAACTCTCACTTATAGAGGTATAGGATGCCCTATGAATAATATAATGGATATCGGATGTTATTAACGCTTAACGCACCTGTGTGGTGGAGCCTTAATGAGGATTGGACAGTCAGGTGGCAGTTCTGTTAAGTATTCCTAGCAAAATCAGAAAGAGCTCTATGTTATATTTTTAGGGTGATAAAGTGATAACAAAATTACCTCAACAGTGACTTCGTTGGCGTACCAGTAGAATAGCAGGAGTTGTATCAAACAAGCGACGACGAAGACGACGCTTGACATCAATGTGGCGATATCATCGTGAATCTACAAACAAAAAAGTGTTAATTAACAATCCTCATTGATATACCACAAGAAAATGTTGGCTGCCTAGAAATCCTTCTCCTTTTGGGGAAATCCTCATGGACGCACTCCGCCCGGGGATGGCGGAGCCAGTGTGTCAGTGTCAGCTCTTTCCGACTAAAACCACCGCTGTTGTTCCTTCAACTACCTTTGGCCGGGGGCGTGGGAACCTCTGTATACAATACACAAAACCACCCCCGACTGGTCCCGGCCCGCCACAAGCAAGCGAGCCCTTTCTTCCCATGCGGCCTAACGTCGGCCGCACCCTCCCCGGCAGCGCACACGGAACGCTGCGCGCTACCTCACGGGCCACGCCATGAATAATATTCAATATTATCAATCAGTTGTTTGGTGTTTGATTCCTCATCTGACATCGGTGATAGTAAAGATAAGGCAGTTTTTAAATTAAACAACTCCATTGTTACACTTATACTCTTTTCCTCAACCGAGTCCTTAAATTCTCCACTAGAATCTGAAATCTCTTCCTCTAAACTATCTCCCGAACATAGATGCACTATTCCACTATACAGTAATTGAAAATCTGACGATATTTTGGTAACTAACTCTGCGTCAACGGAAGATAATTCTCCTTGTTTAATATCAACAGATAACTCATTTATAACTAGTGTATATTTATTATATAAATCCTTAGCTTCTTTTAACTTCTGAATGATAATCTTCCCTTGGCGCCTATTCGGTCCAATTTTAATCAAATATTCTCTGACAGCCTTTAAACTCGAATACAATTCTTTTAATGCTCTACTCATAACTTACCAAGAATGATGTCCATCTGCACGATTACGATTTTATACATACAATTTTTGAATACTCATGTAACGATGTTTCAAGTTTATTTAATACTATACGTCCGCACCATGGAACTATGTTTTTTTTATTCCGTGGTCCGCACTATAATTATTAAAGTATTTTAAAGAACGGCTTTTTATCTTAGAGTCCACTACAATGTTCATAATGTTCATATACATTCAGGTCCAATATTTAGCAGACAACACTTTTGACGTATGCTGTTTCCGCAATTGTATATTTTATTTATTTAAATTTGTCTACTTGTTAAAAAAAATATTATGTGTATTATGTATTTTATTTTGCACTTTTTTCGCACTATTATGTACTTATTTTCACATATAAGCACGGCACTTATTTTAGCAAGCATTTATTTTGTATTTTTATTTTATTTAAACACTTTGTATTAGCTTTAAACAATTCCGGGTGTTTTCATTTCATCGGCAGTGGTGCGGCGGCGACGAAAAATAGAGAGTCGTAGGTCATTTCGATTTATTTCCTGTTGCATCCAGCGCCTATGACATTTTCTGTACACTCGGTATATGAAGAAAAGTAGCCCAATGCCAATCACTAAGACAATAACTGTAAGGATAATATTTGCTGTACTTAGGTGAAAACGAATTTCTTCGACAGTCGCTTGGTTCGAGCCTCCAGCTGCATTCTGTGCCAAGATTACTTCTTCATGAGACTGAGATGAACCCATTTTTCAAGATTTCCCGAATATTTAGCACCAGTACGTGCGACGTAAATCACAATTCAAATTATTTTATTCATATTGGATGCACTTCGTACTAAATTCACTCATTTGTTTTACATTCTTTGCCCATATACGGCACGGCGCCTCCAGCCAGCGCTGGCTGGTGTCAAATACGCGACGCTCCAATAACAGATTCTTCGCGCAGGGTCGCCATGTACGGGAGGCAGATAAAGTAAATGAAACCAATGACTGTTGAGTATATACTGCCCTTTATTAGAATAATAAAATGGTATTTAAGGTGTCTACAATGACAAAGATTATAATAATAACAGAGGGACGTTACAACGCAGCTAACACGCCGATATCACGGCCAAGTCAGCCACGCCTGCCTCGCCAGCTTCGCCAGCCACAGGGGCCACCCCAGCCACGCTAGCTACGCCAGCTACACCAGACACGTCAGCTACGCCAGGCAGCAGCCTATCCCGAGTCCGCCGCCCGCAGGGCCTATCCTCCTTTAATTTTTTATAGAGGTTTTCTTCCTCATCCCTCATTCTCCACTGTGCTACTCTCTGCTAACTTCAGAGGGACACGTGGAGTCACGCCCCATTGACCCAGATCAAGCCTCTCCCGTGGCAGAATATTCGCCACAGGCAATAAGTTCTCCCGAAGGATATTAATTTCCTTCGAAAGGATATTTATAAATTTCGCAACTGTAATATAAGTAAAGATGGCAGGGAACATCTAGCGTTGGACTGAGATACCACAGACCCTAAGTTCGATGGGCACAGTGGAGGGTGAGGAAGAAAAACACCCTACCCCCCAGCCCCTGGATCCACCCTTACTAACCTCAACAATTTGTATGATGCAGACACCCAGGTTCACCGAAATAACCACCAAATACATAAACATCACGGGTGATATCAACGCATTGAACAGTTGCTGATACCTGAAATAGAAGAAGAAAGAAGTAAGTACATAGGTAGATCTCTAAAAGCTTCCTATTATGACTAACTGCAATACCAATTGAAAACATAATCCACCTTATTACAAAATCGGGATTAATAATAGGTTTTGCTTAAGCCAGGCTTAAACATCGTTTTATGTATGGAGTTTAACGTTTAACGTGAATATCCAATCTATCCACGATTTGCCCTACTAGAGATGGAAATTTGACATATTTTGTATGGAGCTTATGTCAAAATCCTATCTCTAGTAGGGCAAATCGTGGATAGATTAGATATTAATTTTGGCCGTTAATCGGTTTAAACAAGGATCTAAAACTATCTAAGCTTTTGTAATATGTTTTTATTGTTGAAAAATATATTTGATAAGACAAGATCCGTTTTTAAACTTTTTTAAAATACGGATTCGGTACTGTAAGCTGATCCAAATGAGCCCCCAAATACCACAAATCTACTGTTCTTTATTGAGGAGTTCCGCTGCCTAACTTCCTTCTTCATCATCACATAATAATTATGTACCGATGTCATATTTGCCACGTCTGACGCTTGGCTGGTTGTCCTGTTTTTAAATATATTTTAAGATGGCGAAACTAGCTAAAGGCCCACCCGATGTTATTAAGGTGAATGCTACAGGGTAGCCCGCGAAATTCAAAATTTCTTTCGTTTTAACGCGAAATAAAGCTACAATTAACAAAAAACGAAAGAAATTTTGAATTTCGCGGGCTACCCTGTAGCATTCACCTTAAGCGGTTACCTTTGTCCATAACAACTGCAATACCACCCAGGCTGTTGCCTAAATGGATGGTACAGTAAGTCGCTTCGCCTAACTCGACATGAAGATGGAAAGTGTCATGTGATTGTAATTTCCCCGACACCCGTACCCTTCGCACTGGAACACAGCCATGCAATCATCTCTGTTTGGCGGCAGAAGTAGATACGATTAACGATCATACCGCGTATCAGGAATATGTGTTCATATTTGAGGAGCTCATTCAGGAAATGCTTTTGAACAACTTTTGCTACGGGGTCAACCCTGAATTTGCGAAAAAAAAGCGGGGTCCATACAGCTATCAGCGATTTTTTTGCGATTTCAGGGTTAGTCCCATATTAAAAGTTGTTCTATGCCATGCCTTGAGTGAGCTCTCCAAATATGACCACGCATTTCTGATACACATTGTATATGATGTTCCTCACAGCAGATGTTTAATAATTCATCATCATCCTCCGAGCCTTTTCCCAATTATATTGGGGTCGGCTTCCAGTCTAGCCAGATGCGGCTGAACACCAGTATTTTACACGGAGCGACTGCCATCAGACCCCCGCAACCCAGTTACTGGGTAATACTAACATCCGGGCGTTAGACCAGTTGTCAGTCTTTCAGGCTTCTGACTACCCGTAACGACTGCCATAGATATTCGTATGACAACCGGGACCGACAGCTTAACGTGCTCTCCGAGGCACGGAGGGGTCTCGATGTGTAACGAAACGGTCACCCATCCACAGACTGACCACGGCAAGTGCAGCTTAACCTTGCAGATCGTACAATCCGCGCAGTCGTTGCATCGCTATGAGCCCCTAATAATTGTAGCCAATAAATCAATAATTTTCGCTGATTTTCTAGACTCCATGACATTCATGGATATAATGATTGCAGGTCTTACACACATATCTAAGTTGTTTCCTCAAACGTTTCTAGACTCCATTAAACCTCACTCAATACAATATTTCCTCCGCTCCGTAGTATTCAGTATTCACTATTCACAGTTGCAAAAAATCTCCGTCACTTGATAGATTACCTTACTCAAGGTGAGGAAGAACAAAAGGTACGTCGCAAGACTGGAAAAGTGTCATTTGCGACGTGATTATTGTTGTTTCTATTCTGGAAAATGTCCAATAATGATGAATTTATGAAATACCTACATGTACCAAGAAGACCCATACAATTATCCGTCGCGGTGTTATTTATTTCCTCAAGGAGGAAGAAATGTCTATAAATAATAATATTTTGATAATATTTGTAGGAAC
This sequence comes from Asteroscopus sphinx, assembly GCA_949699075.1. Classification (NCBI taxonomy): domain Eukaryota; kingdom Metazoa; phylum Arthropoda; class Insecta; order Lepidoptera; family Noctuidae; genus Asteroscopus; species Asteroscopus sphinx. Next base: position 5,446,467 of record OX453006.1, read on the forward strand.
CTTCTTGACTGAGTTTGAGTCTAGAAACGTTTGAGGAAACAATTAAGAATATGGGTGTTTGTAGGAACCCTTAAGGCATTCTTGACTGAGTTTGAGTTTAGAAACGTTTGAGGAAACAACTAAGATTATGGGTTTTACATAATTTTCATTTCAAAATACTTACTCGATCAACGTCGTATGAAAACGATGACATTCTGCAATGTTTAGATGACTCTTATAAGAATTTGCACTGTCGATCATCTGACTACAATATAGACGGGTGATCTTCAGCTGCCCGGCGAAGAATATCATAATGGAGACCACAAGCGTATCCCAGCCAACAACGTAGGCACTCACAATATGGCCCAAGATAGTCTGGATGACCATGGAGAAGTAATATCCTGGAGGCTCCTTTCGAAATGGAGTATAACCATCAAATATATTCAAGTAGACGCTTGTCCCATTCACATTGATCTGGTTTTTCTGATAGGGTTCAGAAAAAATGCTGAAGTTGGAGAAGAAAGCAAGAGCCCAAAAGAAGTATGATACTTTCCGGTTCCTTTTGATATAATCATGAATTATTTCGTCATGCCTCGTGTCGTTTTTGGCCAGCTGGTTCTGTTCTACCGAAGACATGTAGCCAATGAGACGCTGCCAATTCTTATAGTCCTTTTGAAAGAAACAAGACTTGAGGATTCCCATGTGGAATGGAGCATACTGCAGGATCAATTTGAGGGAGTCAACGTTGAAAAAGATGAAGCATTTGATGTACTGGCTGAAGAAGAAAATTATGGTGATGTAAAACAGGATCTTTTTGAAACGACTGCCTATGGATTTGACGTTTGGATGCCAAAGCCCCGTGAAACCTAGCAGTTTTAGGTGTGGTCCTACAGAAGGGTATTCAGGGTCTTCGAGAAGTTTGAGAATATGAGTGACCGAAAAACTCGTCATTTTGGATACTACTGGTCTTTGTGAAACACCGGTATTAAATGATACTAAAATCCTGTGTAATTGCCGTGAGAAATTTCCATGTGAATTGCAGTTGTTACGTGTATTTAGTAGCGAATAATAACAGGGTGCTTTTCACCGTTCAGATTTAATATTGAGAATTCAGCTCTTCGACGTATGTTATTTCAAATTAGTTAATTACAATGTATGAAATACGGAATGTTATTTCATTAAAGATGTGTGTTATTTTATAAAATTGTTTTCTGTAATATTTTAAATGTAATTATGTACCCAGAAAAGTAACTATGAGTGCACAGACATAGCAAAAAATATAGACGAAGTGCTACGAACAATCATAATGAAGCTAACAAAACCGTGCTCCTCCTTGTACAAATCAGCGCTCACGCTCACGCACACACATGCACCTCTACTTGTGCTCACTGCTCTCAGTACACATCTCGCGGCATCGTCCCAGGGGCCTTACTCCCTAAATTTATTTATTTATTTTATTTATCAGTCTGTAGTGTCCCACTGCAGGGCAAAGGCCTCCCTTCCCTTTTTCCGCTTGTCCCTGTCTTTTGCCTTCTGGGGCCAATCCTTCAGACAGGAGTCAAGTTCTGGTTATTATCTTTGTTACTCCTGACTGGTTTGAGTTCTGAACCAAGTCGAGCTAATGTCAATTCCTAGAAAAATGTAGTACGATTTGACACTAACTCGAATTCAAATTTGATCGATATCGATACAGCACTTGATCTAGTCGGGAGTAAGGCCCCTGTAAGCATCGTGAAAGCAAATATCCTTCACGTGCATGGTGTGTGCGTGAGCGCTGGTAGTACACGAAGGAGCACGGTTTTTTTTGGCTTCATTATGATTGTTCGCAGCACTCCGTCTATATTTTTAACTGTCTGTGATAATTAAAAGTACCTAGGTACATGTTAAGAGCTTTCTTGAAGCTATGACTACATAAGCAGTTATACAGTAGAGAGGAACAATGAAAGTGCGTCTATTTCCGAAGTTTTAGTAAGAATCCCGGTTGAATGTTAAAGGCTGTCGTTATGTCCAGATAAGATCGCTGGCGGAAATTAAGAGGAAATTGTATTTGTTTCTTATACAGCGAGGATGCGATGTCACAATAAAGGCGACGCTGTGTATAAATAAATGGTAATTTTCTATTACAATTAGTAGCTTAGATACCGTAGATACGTAGATAGTAGTTTTATGTTTTATTCTAATGAGAGACATTCTGATTAGAATAATTGTGGTACCTATACAACGTGTTATTGGAATAACTGATAACCTCTTAAGGGGTCATTGTACTCATCAGTATGAACAACTTTTACTATGGGATGGGAACAAACCTGAATTTGTGAAAAAAAAAACTGCTGATCCTTACATTTGTGTTCACAAAAATCGACAAAATGTAAGTTTCAGCTGTTTCTTTTTCGCGATTTCAGGGTTAGATTGTCAGCATATGTAATAAATTCTTAGTACCTATTTATTACACTATGACAATACTAGTACTTACAAAGTATAAGTTGGTTACTTCAAGTTACTTTTGCGTCATAATTAGAACACTTTCTGTACCTACACACAGTACACACACGACGGCATTTTAGTTTTTTTTTGTCACTGGTCACGCTTGGCGCCTTACTTGACGCGGATTAATAGAAAAAACGTCCTACCTAATTAGGACGTTTTCGAGTCTTCAGTTGCGAGTGCAAATAACATATCTGTAGGTACTTTTAAATATCATTGCAGCTGAACTGTGATCAATGAATCTATGCTTGAGGAATAATCTAAAATTAAATCCCATCTCAAAACTAGTTACAAATGATCAAAGCTTGAGGGACGTTCTGTAATACGGGCCTTAGACGTTTTTGCCAGACTATGTAATTTTTATTAAATTACACGTGAAACGAAACGTAAAATTTATGACGCGCCAGGGACAGCCCGGTGCAGTGATGCCACCATAATAATATGGTAATTTACCCTAGTTTTTGGGTAAATTCTATTATTAGTAAAGTCTATTATTAATTAGTATTTGTGGTAATTTAGTGATACTGTGATTTGACGCACATAATTACCTAAGACTACAATAGTTGTACATCATTTCAGCCGAAAGACGTCCACTACTGGACATAGGCCTCCCCCAATTAAGGGGGGGATATACCATAATCGCCACGCTTGGCAGGAGGGTTGGCGATCGTAGTTGTTTGGTTAAATACTCAGAGAACGCTGCTGCCCATCCTCTGGTGAATCCCTTACTCGCCTTTTACGACACCCATGAGAAGAGATAAGGGTGGTTCAATTCTTTAAGTCCGGCACTACACGGACTACACATAATACTTTATAATTTTATGACAAATTAGTATTTTTATGTAAAGAAATTCATGAATGGGCTTGCGTTTCACTGCTACCTCAGCTGATGTTAAAGCGATCTTGCTTGTTTGACGATGGTGCAAGCGTGTCCAGCAAATACCTATTGTATCCATCAGTCCAATGATGTAATGGGCTAGGGAGAATTATAATCGTACATAATAAGATCATTTGCTAGTGACAAAGTACAAGGTAGTTGTGTATAGTGTTGCCATCAATTTTGTTTACACTTTTTACAGACAGAACTTAGAATATAAATCTTTATTACTGGTCAGTATTGAATGTTTCTTCCTGGCGTTGGTTGAACATTGCGCCCTCTAGTGTAATTTGAGAGTAATATAACTTTCCATAGCTTATAACATTAAAATATTAATTAATACTCGGACTCAGACCAATTAATGTCTATGCTATATCGAATATCGATGCTTACAACGCAATCTATTGCCACTTTGAGGTAACTAGTTTATACAATGAATTACTTTTAATTAGAATATGAAGTATTTTGAAATAAATATCCTTTATTTCTAGAATTTGATATGTAGTTTGCTGTTGTATTTGTTGTACTTTGCAAAGATCATCAAAGTTGTATTTGTTGTACTTTGCAAAGATCATCAAAGATCAAAGAGATACCTTTTTGTTTAGCAAAGTTTAATATTTGATGATCCGTATTAATTAAATTAATGTTGTAAATAATGTTAATATTATGATAATTATAATTCGAATATTCTAATTAGATTAATGAAATGATTAATTTAAATGTTGTTAATTTAATTTTGTGGTTCTGATAATTCCGCTTTATATTGTTTCATATTTTAATATCTGGCATGATTTGTTGGTTTATATAATATTTAGATATTGTCTAAATTAATATTAGTTTTATTACGACGACTAGTTAATTATTTTAGTGTTCATTTATAAATTAAAATGTATTTAGTGACTCCGTTGGGTCTATTTGATTGCAGTAATATCAAGATGGAGACACTGTGCTTTGCGCGGGCTTTCATTCTTGTTGTAAAACTTCTTGTTCTGGTCAGTTCTTGTAATAATCGGAAAATACATCATTTGGAGTAATGAGAAATTTATTTCGTGATGAATCCTGATGAAACCTTGAGCTACGCGCGGACATGTACATTCTATGGTAATCTTCTGTGAACAGCGCTGTAAATAAATAATAACGTAGCCCACATTATTATTTATTTACTTGAGTTATTCTGTTAGTAGTATTATATGATAAAGGTAGCTGTTTGTTGTTTCTCTATTTAAATAAAATAAATAAATAAAATGAGTTTAATGAGATAAAGTGGAAACAGAACATGGCAGCACTGACAGAACGCGCCGAACGCATCTGTCAAATGACAATTTAAAATTTGACGGTTACGAACTTACGAAAGATTCAATCAAACCGTTGACCGTTTACTGTGAACCGTAATAATTGTGGTGTTTATTAATTTACAAGCTTTGAAATTGGTGTTACGTAAAGAAACTTTAATTGCTTAAGTTGTGGGCAGTTGACTGGTGATTTTCCGGTGGCCGTGGCAGGCGTCTTATTCGTTCAATGAGTTTGGTCTGTGCCTACAAAGTGGTGCTTCGATCAGAATGGTTAAAATAGTTAAAACCCCTAGGCAGTTCAAGAGTTCGTCGACTGCTATTGTGCCGTCGAAGAATGGTTCAACACAGAACATGGCTGCAAACATCAAAGTTGTTGTCAGGGTTCGGCCTTTGAACGAAAAGGAAGTTGAGATGAACACTCGCGTCGTGGTCGACGTTGTGGACGATAAGATGCTGGTGTTCGACCCCAAGGAAGAGATCCGTCCTTTTTTCTACCAAGGAGTCCAGCAACCTAATAAGGGCTTCTTGAAACGGGCCAATAAGGAGTTGAAGTTTGTATTTGATGATGTTTTTGGGCTTAATGCAACAAATAAAGATGTGTTTGAATTAACGACGAAAGATATGCTGGCTTCGTTAATGGAGGGCTACAACTGTTCGGTGTTTGCGTATGGTGCCACAGGTGCAGGGAAGACTTTCACCATGATTGGTAGCAAAGAGCATCCAGGTATCACATACCTGACTATGGACCACCTATTCTATTCAATAAACTCCTTTGTTAAAGACAGGGATTTTGATATTGGTGTTTCTTACATTGAAGTAAGTTTGTTTCAAGTTATTTTATTATTATTATTATAAATAAACAGGTAGGCAGTGAAAAAGTGCCTGTATCCTGCTTATCCCCACTATTATTTATTTTTAAGTTTTCTTTAACTTCTTTTTTTCTTTTTTTTTAAGTTTTTTTAGTTCAAAATAATGTTTACTAATACCTTATTGAATGGAATCCGCTGGATGCAGAAGGCGCAAGATCGGTTGTTGTGGCGATACTTGGGGGAGACCTATGTCCAGCAGTGGACGTCTTTCGGCTGAAATCATGATGATGATTAATATAAACGGTTTCACTCACGTTATATCATCGGTTGTGCCCGACCGGTTTGGTGCGCGACGCCGCCGCGTAACCAGCTCATGATTAAGGGCTCCGTTCGAGCTCAAAACCGGTCGGGCACACCCGATGATATAACGTGAGTGAAACCGTTTATATTAATCACTAGCTGTGCCCGTGACTCCGTCCGCGTGGATGTCGGAAAATAACAACGTGTCATAATTATGAACACAATATCTTCAAATATATACATATAAGCGCCTACACAGACGATTACACTATTTACCGACCATACTATATTTTGTTTTTACAACCAACCAGCTAAGGTGATGGAATTTCATGGAATTAGCCCTAAACTCCCTCATTCTGAGAAGATGCTCATGCCCAGCAGTGGGAAGTAATTGTGCTGATTATGTTATTCTATAACACTAACCACATCTCTTCTTATGCTAAGAGGCCCGTGTCCAGCAGTGGGACTGTAATGGGCTGGTAATGTTATGTTATTCTAGAATACTAATAATATCCAGTTCATTAACTCTTCTCATTTTGAGAAGAGGGCCATACCCAGTAGTGGAACAGTAATGGGTTGACTACGTTATGTTATTCTATATTTTCTAGTTTCTTAACTCTTCTCGTTCCGAAAAGAGGTCCGTGCCCAGCAGTGGGTCAGTAGGTAATGAGCTGATTATGTTATGATAATCTATTACACTAACAATATCCAGTTCCTTAACTCTTCTCATTCCAAAAAGAGGGCCATGCCCAGCAGCGGGACAGTGATGGGCTATGTTATGTTATTCTATATTTTCTATAATACTAATAGAATCCAGTTGTATTTTTAGGAACCTGCAACCTGCATCCAACCAACAATCATGACCTCTACTTTGTATGCAACTTAATACAATAGAGGGGTCAAGCTGTATCGCTGGATCTACTCAACCGATTCAGATAAAACATACCCTATATTTTAAGTTAGACTAATACCAATACAAATGCTAAGTTTCATTACGATCCGTTCAGCCGTTTTCACGTGATGAGGTAACAAACAGACAGACAGACAGACAGACAGACATAAATTTTTTAAACTATTGATTCGTGTTCTATAGCTTATTTCTAGTCCCTCTAGCCGGTTTTCGCGATAAAAAACTCAATGTACAGACTTTTCGACCTTTACAGTTTTATTATAGTATAGATACAGTTTTATTATAGTATAGATTATGAATTTAACTCACGATAGTTATTATATGATGATGATGATGATGAACACCTTATTGTACCATGTTTGATGCAAATAAATACTATTCTTTCTATTCTAACTATTTCTCACTAAGATTAAAACTTTCCTATACATTACAGTACGCATAATATAACTGTGCCACTCTGATACCAGGCTTTCCCTCGCACCCTTGCCCTTCGGCCGTGCATGTAGTAGCATAATAATTGTGAGCAGGACATAAGGATCCATTGAACATTAACAAACAACTGAGGCAGCGAGAACATGCAGTCCCCTGCCATCTTGCCATTCAGATGAACAACCTATCAGAGTTTTGAACGCTGCAAAGCTTTCAAAACATCAAGGAAAACCAATTTCACTAATATATGTGATGTAATCCGGTTTAACTTGTTTTATTATAATTTGTGGTGATCACGAAAACCTAAGAAATTATTATATCAGAGTTTTGCCGCCATTACCGCGCGGTGCATGCGCATGCACGCTACTGATTTGGTTGCAGAATTTACTACTGCCACCGGTTTCTCACTTAACAGCGGCACAGTTATATTACGTGTACTGTACTTGAGAGTTATTTGTGGTTGTTTTGCTTAACTGAGTATTAGTTCCTTGTAGGTTTGACCTATAATTTTAATTTTAACTCGAGTAAAAATGTAAAAAAAAAAAAATTGTCCTTGAGGACTAGGGAAATAATTTGCTGCAGTGGAGCAAGTTGAGTGTTAATTTTTTGGTCTAATGTTTATAAAACGGTGAAGTTCATGTTGTAGATTTGTTAATTAACTATTCTGTCAAACAAACATGAACCATGTATACAAATAAACTGTATTTATAATGTGAATAAAGTGAATTTTAAATAAAATTATTAGTAAAGCATTTAGATAGATAGAGTATACTTTATTGTTTGCATACCATAAAAATAAAGTTATAACAAATATGAGCATAGTACTAACAATTGACAGTCTTATAGCTAAAAGCGATTTCTTACAGACAACCATTATACCTACATATTATTATTATTTTCATTTTTACAAACATATTCATGACTTACAGTGCCGAGACGTGGACACTGACAGTTGGGCTAGTCCACAAATTCAAAGTCGCTCAGCGAGCTATGGAGCGAGCTATGCTTGGAGTTTCTTTGAAGGATAAAATCCGTAACGAGATTATCCGGAGAAGAACCGGAGTGACCGACATAGCTTGTAGGATCAGTAAGCTGAAGTGGCAGTGGGCTGGCCATGTCTGTCGAAGGACCGATGGCCGTTGGAGCAGACGAGTCCTTGAGTGGAGACCGCGAATCGGCAAACGCAGCGTAGGGCGCCCCCCTGCCAGGTGGACCGACGACCTGAAGATCGTGGCTGGGGGGGACTGGATGCGGAAGGCAGAGGACCGAGCGTTGTGGCGCAACTTGGGAGAGGCCTATGTCCAGCAGTGGACTGCGATAGGCTGAGTTGATTGACAAACATATTTAGATATTACAACATCACAACACAAGTGTTTATGTTTGGTTAGGTACCTAAAAATTTAGAGTGTATGATGTATGACCTAAGATAACACTGACCTTCTCCTTCAATTGTTGAACTAATTTAATTCTTCTAATTGCAGGTATACAATGAGAATGTATATGACTTACTGAAACCTTCAAGCACCCCACTACAACTGCGGGAAGACTCAAAGTATGGTGTGATGGTGGCTGGCCTAACTCTGAACAATATCAAGACTGCGAGGGAACTGTTAAATATGCTGGAGAACGGAAATAAGAACAGGACACAGCACCCCACTGATGCTAACGCCGAGAGCTCCAGGAGTCATGCAGTTTTCCAGGTTTGTGTGTTTTGCACAGGAGATCTGAAGTATGGACACAGTGGCGTATTGCTTCGCGTGCGTCAACTGGGCGAACCATCTAAGGCCTATATTGTCTCTTTTACATAATGACAAATGTTGACAACACGCCAGTATGCCAACATCCAAGAAAGGTCTATTAATTACTATCACTTTTAATATGCTAGTGTCGATATTGTATACCAGAGAAATATTTTATTCATAATTTTTTTTGACAGGTCTATGTAAAAATGCGCTGCAAGACCAGCAGTCAGTGCCGGATAGTAAAGCTCTCTATGATTGACTTAGCAGGCAGTGAACGTGCATCTGCAACCGGATGTGTTGGTGACCGGTTCAAGGAAGGAGCTAACATCAACAAAAGTCTGCTGTCTTTGGGCAACTGTATAAACAGGCTTGCTGATGGCAGTAAATATATTCCTTACAGGTTTATTTTTATTTTATTTTTATTCTGACAAGATACTAATTCTACTAGATTCTGACAAGGCCTGCGACGTAAGTCCTACCCAAAAAGGCTTACGCATTGCATCTCACAACCCTTGAGGAACGACGCCTCTGTGGCGACCTCATCAAAACATACAAAATTATTACTTCAAAGTACAATCTTCCTGATATTCACTGCATCTTTGAAACGGTGACCGTCCCTAGAGCAAGGAGAAACCATGACAGACAACTGTCGAATACTAGCTAAATCAAACACTGCACACCACACCCTTGGTGGTCCATAATTGGAACAAGCTGCCGGAGGATATTGTTGTTGCCACCTCTGTAAACTCATTTAAGAATAGACTCGACAATTGGCTATGAACGAATGGACTCTCGTTGGCAACGCTGTATAACCAATATCTATCTCTTTCAGAGACTCCAAACTGACAAGACTCCTGAAAGACAGTCTTGGTGGTAACTGCAAGACAGTCATGATTGCCAATATTTCCCCTTCAAACATCAGTTATGAAGACACATATAATACGCTCAAGTACGCAGCCAGGGCCAACAAGATCCAGCTCAGTTGTAAGAAGAATATTGTTGATGGGGACATGAGGTTGTCGCAGTATGTGGAGATTAATGAGGAGCTGAAGAAGAAAGTTAAGGAGTTGGAGGCGAAACTGACGCTGTCTAGTGTGAAGATGATGTCGAGGGAATCGGACTTGGTGAAAGAGCAAGGTACTTATGTTAAAGTCTCAGTATTTTTTATTCAAAAGAAATATGTAGTTTGGTTTGGTATGATATACATGCTAGGATTTTCTACCTGGGTACCCGGGACGGGGTACACCCATGTTTACAGACAATGGGAAAAATAACCTGGGTACCAAAAAAATAACTACCTGGGTATGAAAAAATACCGGGTACGGGAAAAAACTATTACACACCCCAAGGGGCAGAATATAAATAATAAATAAATAAATACATAAATATTTTTGGGACATTTTTACACAGCACCATCTAGTCCCAAACTAAGCAGAGCTTGTGCTATGGGTACTAGACAATGGATATAATACATATATACTTTTCTTTTTGTAAATACATACTTATAATACATAAGAAACACCAAGACCAACACAAACACTTACATTCGTCACACAAATATTTGTGTCCTGTGGGAATCGAACCCACGACCTCGTGATCAGCAGTCCGACCCTCGAACCACTAGACCACAGACGTCAATATAATAATAAAAATAATAATTAATATGCTGAAAATCATAAGACACCTACACATGTAAAGGTGGTTTCAAACCGGCGACGCGAGGATTGGATGGGATGGTCGTGAAGAAATCTCGTACATCATGAGCTCGCGCTGTGCTTCGCCGTATCACGCCGACCAGCGCCAGCTCGCGATGTACAGTCAGCTGCATTAATTGGCTACCCCACTTACGAACAAACTCTCGAATAAGAGGGGTAACCAATTAATGACGCTGTGTGTACATCGCGGGTCAGCGCGAGACATCGCGAGGCAAAGCGTGGCAGAGCGAGACCGCGCTGTACCTCGATAGCTGGTGCGAGATTTGTGTATCCGTTTTGCGAAGTAATAAATACTCTATTCATGCAGCAATATAGTTTAATGTTGTAACAACAAACATTTCAATTCTCGCCTCGCACATCCTTGCGCATCCAGACTTCACACCAAAGATGCGCATGACGAGAATTGAAATTTTGCCATACAAATTTCAATTATCGCTCGACCCATCCACTCCACGCCTCGCCGGTGTGAAACCACCTTCAGAATACCATATTCTTGCAAACAATTTGAATTTGAACACTATAACCATAATGCAGCCGAGCGTGCCTTCCTGCAGGCGGAGCATGACCGCTGTAGACAAAGCTTTTGTCGACGGAAGAATAGACAAAATGATGTATTGTAGAAATATTTTTTCCGTCCGTAAGAAGAAAATAAATATCTCTATACTTGGATCAACAAATGTCTACAATGTCGAACATGTTTCTCTTCAAATAGAAGAAATTAGTCTACATCTCATGGGACCTAGACAAAATTATTCTTTAGTTTTCTTAGGACTTGATATTTGGTATGTTGGTTTTGTTCGAGATTTTATCATCTTTTTTATCATTATCATCGTATCATCTATCATTGTCGTTCATCTCACTAATATTATAAATGCGAAATTTGGTGAGCGTGTATGTTTGTTATGTCACAGCTTAACGAATTTGGATGAAATTCGGCACACAGATAGACTATAACCCGAATGTACACTCGACCAAACGGAATCATGACCCACCATAAGCTTAATTTTCTACAATTATTCTAATACAATTAGGTCGAATTTCGCTTAAAGATATTTCGCTGGCAACAAACTTGTTATCAGTTTTATCGGGCAGTGACAGTTAGTTTACCAATTTATTTTAATTTGATTAACATTCTTCTGAAATTGAAAGAAAAAAAAAACAAGAAAAGAAAAAAAAAAATTGTATAGGATTTTGAAAATAAATAAATGTTTAGATAGTTAGATAGATAGAATATTCTTTATTGTACACCAATAACATTATTACACTTAGGACTAACATGTAAAATAAGGGTACATTGGCGGTCTTATCGCTAATAGCGATATCTTCTAGACAACCTTTACCTTTTTGTTTACCTCGTTTTTATAGGTAAACTATGCGGAACGACAGTTAATTCGAAATTCAAAACTTCTGACCCGTATTAACACAGTTTCCTTATATTTAAAATGTCTTAAGTGCAGCAAGATGCTAATAAGAAGAAAATTTTACTGTTTTGACAATTTCATACGAATTATCGGCTGAGTGGGTCACAATTCCGATTTGTTGACTGTACATATAGGGTACTTTTTATCCCAGGATGATAAACATTTCCCATTGGATGCGCGATTAACTACATCCACGCCACGCCCTCTAGTACTTTTATAAAATAAAATACTAATAAAATATGACATAATTTTTTTTTCAAACATGCTTGGAAATTCGAACATTGTTTTGACAACCTTCTTCGAGATAAATCGAAAATGCTGTGCCGGTCAAATACATGCGAGCAGTGGCCGGCTAAGTTAGTATGAAAATCCATATCGGTCCTGTTTAGCGGCCAAATAAATTACTATGAAAACTTATATGTTACCATTATATGCGTCGTGTAATTAAACAATGGAATAAACTGTTTACTTCGAAAAATAGTAACTAAGGATTATCAAAGATTTCATTTAAATTTCTACTACTATACGAGCCTTGACCACAACCAGGCATTGATGGACTCCGGTATATGTGCCTCTGCTTCGCATCGGCCCACATTTTAACGTTCGTCCATCAATGCCCCTATTGCCAGCCGCTGCATTACTATATTCTTCGAATTTCACGTGGACGTAGTTGCGGGCACTACTAGTTAAATCAGTATAAATAAAACGTTTTTCTATATTTTCAATCTAGTTTATCAAGTATCGCGTAAACGGATCTTAGAAGTAGAGGAAGCATACAGCGCGCTAGAGTCCATGCTGCTGAGCCTCATGTCGCGCCAGCGCGTGCTCGCGCTGCGCCAGCGCCTGCGCACGCGCGCCTTCTCGCACGTGGCCGAGCTCGCGCACCGCTCGTCGTCAGAGGCTATGGAGCAGGTAACATTGTACACATCGCAGAAGTAGAGGAAGCGTACAGCGCGCTACAGTCCCAGCTACTGAGCCTCATGTCGCGCCTTCTCGCACGTGGCCGAGCTCGCGCACCGCTCGTCGTCAGAGGCTATGGAGCAGGTAACATTGTACACATCGCAGAAGTAGAGGAAGCGTACAGCGCGCTACAGTCCCAGCTACTGAGCCTCATGTCGCGCCTTCTCGCACGTGGCCGAGCTCGCGCACCGCTCGTCGTCAGAGGCTATGGAGCAGGTAACATTGTACACATCGCAGAAGTAGAGGAAGCGTACAGCGCGCTACAGTCCCAGCTACTGAGCCTCATGTCGCGCCTTCTCGCACGTGGCCGAGCTCGCGCACCGCTCGTCGTCAGAGGCTATGGAGCAGGTAACATTGTACACATCGCAGAAGTAGAGGAAGCGTACAGCGCGCTACAGTCCCAGCTACTGAGCCTCATGTCGCGCCTTCTCGCACGTGGCCGAGCTCGCGCACCGCTCGTCGTCAGAGGCTATGGAGCAGGTAACATTGTACACATCGCAGAAGTAGAGGAAGCGTACAGCGCGCTACAGTCCCAGCTACTGAGCCTCATGTCGCGCCTTCTCGCACGTGGCCGAGCTCGCGCACCGCTCGTCGTCAGAGGCTATGGAGCAGGTAACATTGTACACATCGCAGAAGTAGAGGAAGCGTACAGCGCGCTACAGTCCCAGCTACTGAGCCTCATGTCGCGCCTTCTCGCACGTGGCCGAGCTCGCGCACCGCTCGTCGTCAGAGGCTATGGAGCAGGTAACATTGTACACATCGCAGAAGTAGAGGAAGCGTACAGCGCGCTACAGTCCCAGCTACTGAGCCTCATGTCGCGCCTTCTCGCACGTGGCCGAGCTCGCGCACCGCTCGTCGTCAGAGGCTATGGAGCAGGTAACATTGTACACATCGCAGAAGTAGAGGAAGCGTACAGCGCGCTACAGTCCCAGCTACTGAGCCTCATGTCGCGCCTTCTCGCACGTGGCCGAGCTCGCGCACCGCTCGTCGTCAGAGGCTATGGAGCAGGTAACATTGTACACATCGCAGAAGTAGAGGAAGCGTACAGCGCGCTACAGTCCCAGCTACTGAGCCTCATGTCGCGCCTTCTCGCACGTGGCCGAGCTCGCGCACCGCTCGTCGTCAGAGGCTATGGAGCAGGTAACATTGTACACATCGCAGAAGTAGAGGAAGCGTACAGCGCGCTACAGTCCCAGCTACTGAGCCTCATGTCGCGCCTTCTCGCACGTGGCCGAGCTCGCGCACCGCTCGTCGTCAGAGGCTATGGAGCAGGTAACATTGTACACATCGCAGAAGTAGAGGAAGCGTACAGCGCGCTACAGTCCCAGCTACTGAGCCTCATGTCGCGCCTTCTCGCACGTGGCCGAGCTCGCGCACCGCTCGTCGTCAGAGGCTATGGAGCAGGTAACATTGTACACATCGCAGAAGTAGAGGAAGCGTACAGCGCGCTACAGTCCCAGCTACTGAGCCTCATGTCGCGCCTTCTCGCACGTGGCCGAGCTCGCGCACCGCTCGTCGTCAGAGGCTATGGAGCAGGTAACATTGTACACATCGCAGAAGTAGAGGAAGCGTACAGCGCGCTACAGTCCCAGCTACTGAGCCTCATGTCGCGCCTTCTCGCACGTGGCCGAGCTCGCGCACCGCTCGTCGTCAGAGGCTATGGAGCAGGTAACATTGTACACATCGCAGAAGTAGAGGAAGCGTACAGCGCGCTACAGTCCCAGCTACTGAGCCTCATGTCGCGCCTTCTCGCACGTGGCCGAGCTCGCGCACCGCTCGTCGTCAGAGGCTATGGAGCAGGTAACATTGTACACATCGCAGAAGTAGAGGAAGCGTACAGCGCGCTACAGTCCCAGCTACTGAGCCTCATGTCGCGCCTTCTCGCACGTGGCCGAGCTCGCGCACCGCTCGTCGTCAGAGGCTATGGAGCAGGTAACATTGTACACATCGCAGAAGTAGAGGAAGCGTACAGCGCGCTACAGTCCCAGCTACTGAGCCTCATGTCGTGCCTTCTCGCACGTGGCCGAGCTCGCGCACCGCTCGTCGTCAAAGGCTATGGAGCAGGTAACATTGTACACATCGCAGAAGTAGAGGAAGCGTACAGCGCGCTACAGTCCCAGCTACTGAGCCTCATGTTGCGCCTTCTCGCACGTGGCCGAGCTCGCGCACCGCTCGTCGTCAAAGGCTATGGAGCAGGTAACATTGTACACATCGCAGAAGTAGAGGAAGCGTACAGCGCACTACAGTCGCAGCTACTGAGCCTCATGTCGCGCCTTCTCGCACGTGGCCGAGCTCGCGCACCGCTCGTCGTCAGAGGCTATGGAGCAGGTAACATTGTACACATCACAGAAGTAGAGGAAGCGTACAGCGCGCTAGCGCGCGCGTTATGCTAGAAGTCTGTATTAACATTCATGTATATACGCCATCACGTTTGTTTTCTATAGGGGGAAACAGAAACTATGGTTTTCCACCACCTACAAATAAATCAAAACAGGGAGTGTTGTGTTATTCATAAGTGCTGTCTATATTTGTTGTCACTTACTTACAACTAGCAGCACTACCATGGGCGCCGGCAGGGGGGTGCCAGGGGGTGCACTTGCACCCCTTGGGAATCTCGGGATCAACAGGAATTATTGAAAAAAAAAAAAAAAAATACGCGTCGAATTGAGAACCTCCTCCTTTTTTCGTCGGTTAAAAAAGACGTCTGTTGGAAATCAAATTCATAATGAATAGTCAGAAATTTGTAAATGTCTCGAACATTCCGACTAAAATTTCGTCTTTTTATTAATAATCATATACGGCAAAGATTGTAAGAAAACTAAAATCTGCACCACCTGGAAATTATTTCTGCCGGCGCCCATGAGTACTACTGGCAATATCTTTTAGGAGACACAATGCGTAGGTTCCAGTTTTCTGTTGGCATAGGTGGTTCATCACCATCATCATCATTTCAGCCGAAAGACGTCCACTGCTGGACATAGACCTCCCCTAAGCATCGCCACAACAACCGGTCCTGCGCTTTCCGCATCCAGCGGATTCCGGCGGCTTTCACCAGGTCGCCAGTCCACCTTGTCCCCACAATGGCCTATCCACGCTGCGCTGCTGGGCATAGGTGGTTGATGACGTATATTGGTCCGGATGCGGAGGAAATATCTGACCGAAGACCGAAGGTTGAACTTCGGCGAGTACTTTGAGCAACTTGCCCCAAAGCTGATAGGCAAAGCGTACACCCTTGCCGGCTGTTGCAGAACCTGGGTGGACCGAGTGTGAGCTGCCGACGGCTCTAGCCGTATAGATACGGGGGTGGTGCGATCGATGACACTCTACGGGGTGCCAGTGTGGGCGGAGTCCCTAAATCCCCCAAATAACGCTCTGTTGAGAAGGTCACAGAGAGTCATGGCAGTCAGGGTCATACGCGGATACCGCACAATATCTGCAGAGGCGGCGTGTGCACTTGCAGGCACACCCCCATGGGACTTAGAGGTCCAGGTGCTCGCCGAGGTATATCAACAGGGAGTGGACCATCAAGCGGAAAGTGGCAGATGCCCGCTGCCTGAAGTCGTCAAAACATGGCGCAGGGAGGCACAGCCTGCCATACTGCAATGGAAGAAGAAGCTGGAAACGCCCAATGTCGGTCATTGGACTGTGGGGTCTATCCAGCTGATCCTTGAGGAATGAGCACGGAGGCGACATGGGACGTTGTCCTTCCGTCTGGTGCAGGTGTTTTCGGGGCATGGCTGCTTCGGCAAATACCTGCATAAAGTGGCGAGATGGGAGGCTACTCTCGTGTGCCACCAGTGCGGCTGTAGCGAGGACACGGCCCTTCATAACCTTGCATACTGACCTGCTAGGTGGTGCAGCGCCGTGCTCTCACTGCAGCGATTAGGGGAGACGTCTCATTATCAGCAGTGGCCCTGAGCCACAGTGTGGAAGCGTGGGAGGCCGTCGCATCCTTCTGTGAGGAAGTTATTTCACAAAAGGAAGCAGCGGAGCGGGTCAGGGAAGAAGACTCTCGCTGATCCGAGACGCCAAAGGGGGACGGGTCGGCGCAAGCGGTTTTACGCCGCACTGATGCCGCCCTAACAGAGGCCAGCAGGCGATATACTGGGGAGTCAGTCGTCCGCATTGCACGGCTTTTGAGTTGTGGTGATGTCCCTAGTGTGCCCGGACATCGCCGAAGGAGCGTTTGTACAGGAAGAGGGACCCGAAAATGGGCCGCGCTGGATGGGTCGCGAATGCTATGCATAGCAGTTCTCGTGGCTCATCCACCAAGGCGAGAGTAGGTACATGTCGGAGTTTTTGGTGGGTGCGAGCCCCCACATAACCACCAGGGCGTGCGTTGCATATAGGCAATTAGGCAGTTCCCGGTGCCTACCTCATTCAAATTTAATAGTGGTGTAAGTTATTATCTTTTTCTCAAGTACGATGATTATTTATCTTTTAATAGACCTATTAATGCTAAATTCCTATAAAAAATATTCAATAACTTAAACCACAGTTAAAATCAAATAAAGTAAGCCAATGCATGGCACTGATAACCACGCGACCTCCTCGGTTGCCGTGACATGCGATAGGTGATTTAAAAAAAGGTGGTTGATGACGATGAGTGACAAAGAATAGATTTGCATAATTTTAGTTGTAGCACAATAATCATACTATATATTCTTTCTTTTCAATTTAGATGTGTATAGAAGAAATACCCCGACAAGAGCGCGCATCCGAAAATTATATGAAACAGTCTTTGCATTTGGACTCCAAGGTCTTGACTACCTGGACGAAATGGAACGAAATCAAGACAAAACTACACATGATATGCGAACAAGCTTTGTCCGACTGCCCAGATTTGAAAGACTTTGTTGAGAAAATACAACTGCAGAGTGAACTACGACAGATTCAGGCTAGAGATACACTGAGGCAGAAGCTACTTACCATACAAAATGATGAGATTACCGCCTTCACAGAATACATGAGCGATATGCCAAGCATGTTAAAGAAGCTGTACTTGACACTGAAAGGCTACGACAAAGCGCCACCAACATTGACAGCCGAATATTTAGAGATTATGAAAAAAGCCAAGGCAGCTAAAAGCATAACTTGGTTAGATGATCACAAAGAGCCTGACACACAATTTAAGTTCATTTCAACATTAGAGATGCACAAACCGTCTACAACTTTGGAATACATTTCTTCAAAAAAAGATGATGCTAACGTCACTGTGGACATTATTACTGACAGTGAGGACTTAACTGACATAGAAAATAAGGAATTGATTGTCTTATCAGCCAAAAAACGTAAAGGAACGCCTATGAAACTGGCTAATAACGAAACTATTATAATTAATGACTCATTAGAAAGCTTCGACACGACCAGAAACTTGAATTCTGCTAAGAAAAATAAGAGGGAAACATCATACATCGTGTCTGATGTTGAAAACTATGGTGCTATTGACCCTAAGGACTTGAACTCTACTTTCGTGTTGACTGGAAAAACAGAAGCTACAAAGAAGTCTGTTAGGACGGAATTTAAAATGGAGTACAACCCGCCGATGAAGAGAGGGCTGACGGATAGGACAAATACTATGCCTAGGACTATCAATTTCGGTGATAAAGGTATGTAAACTATACTATACCTAATTATTTTATTATTTTTAACGCATTTACGCATGCAAGCGTAACTTGTGGAATGAAAAAATCACGACGTCACCCAAGACGTTACCAAGTGGAAGTTAAATTCGATACCACGAGCAGTGTTCACGGTAGCTTAGTGGCTAAAGCACTGGCGTACTGAGCCAGGAGTCGCAGGTTCGATCTGGCTCGTGGGCGATATTTTCTTTCCGCAATTTAAATCGTTGTACTATATAATGTCTTAAGATACTAGTTCAACCAAAACATTTCACTCCAGCAAGTCATTATAAGCAGACTCACAAGACTCCATTTCAGACTAATAATACTGATGATAATTTATTTTTCTCCCACTTGCTCTGAAACTGGTTCATTATTTAAAAAAAAGAATACATCAGTCGGCTCTTTTCCGTACCCAACGAAATAACACGCCAGCAATATCCAACACGACAATAACAGAAATTGCTGGACAGTTTTTATTTTTAAATTATGCAGGTACAAAATATTTATCATTATAAAGGCTGAATGCACATTTTTTTTTCAAAACTTTGAAAATAGAAGCGCGTGTGAATTGGCGCGAATGAAAATTAGATAACGTTGAATTAATTTGTGTATTGTTTCCTCACAAATGAGGGAAAAGTATTATACAAGTCTCGGCCGAAATAGCAATTAACGGCCTCGTTTAGTTAAAAAGGATTCATCTGGCGCCTCGTCCTTTTGAAATCACTTCGGAAGTACTCGGCTTCGCCTCGTTCTTCCAGTATTACTCGGCTGTCAATTGCTTCACTCCAGCCCTCGACAGTAATGTACTATTATTTTATGTAGCTAAAATAGTGAAGCCGGTAATAGGTAAAGCGATGCCGTTCAGACGACTGCCGGCGACACAGTCAAACCCGCCGCCGGCCAGGAGCTACGGCTTCGGCTCCAGCATACCGCGGGACACGCAAGCGCAGAGGAACATTCAAGGTACATGTTAAAAGCAACCTTATTCATATTGGTATAGAGGCCTGTTTCACTACTTGATAATAGAACTTCTTTTTAACCGGTTTTCTACATGATAAAATAATTATCTTCGTGACTAGCTCCTAACAAACGGCACACCTCGGCCACTCAATACAATATAAATGCTAGCACCACCGACATACACAAGATTACGTCTGTATACGAACGCACACACATGTGTAGGTTAGGCATGCTCGCCGCTCGTAGTGCCGACTGGGTTCCAAGCGCTTCTCGGTATTTCTCAGAGATGGCGTGCTTGTCTATACACTGGCGACTGGCGTTTGACATCCATTGCGATCTTGCAGTCCAATTGCCGTCAGTCTGCGGGTGCGTGCGGGGCGCGGGTGAGGAATCTTAAATTGGCGGGGGGCGGTGAGTGGCCGTTCTGTACGATAGTACTATTCGATATTCTGTGCAAACGGTGAGCGGCATGTTGTATGACCAGTTCCAGTATTCAAGAAAGAGCTCTAAAAATATGATTTAATGATATTGAAGTACTGTTTCAGTATTTCTGCTGTTGGTTCTAGTTTATCATCATCATCACCATTTCAGCCGAAAGACGTCCACTGCTGGACATAGGCCTCCCCCAAGCATCGCCACAACGACCGGTCCTGTGCCTTCCGCATCCAGCGGATTCCCACGACCTTCACCAGGTCATCGGTCCACCTTGTGGGGGGCCTACACACGCTGCGCCTTCCAGTACGCGGTCGCCACTCCAGAACTTTACTGCCCCATCGGCCATCCGTTCTGCGAGCAATGTACCCCGCCCACTGCCACTTAAGTTTGGCAATTCTTCGGGCTATGTCGGTTACTTTCGTTCTCCTGCGAATCTTCTCATTTCTGATCTGTTCTAGTTTATACATACCATATATCTCCCTTATCATGCTATTTCTTAAAGTTATACCACACGTACTTCTCAAAGCTCTCACTTCTACTCCTATTATTCTGCTTTCGTGTTTGTTCTGCCATACCAAATTTTCACTACCATACCACAGAATATCTAATAGTACTAACGTACAGAACGGCCACTCACCGCCCCCCACCAATTTAAAATTCCTCACTCGCGCCCCGCACGCACCCGCATTCTGACGGCAATTGGACTGCAACATTGCAATGGATGTCAATCGCTTGTCGCCATACAAGCACACCATCTCTAAGAACTACTAAGAAGCCCTTGGAACCCAGTCGGCATTACGAGCGGCGAGCATCCCTACCTACACGTGTGTGCGCGTTTGTATACAGACGTAATCTTGTGTATGTAGGTGGTGCTAGCATTTATATTGTATTGAGTGGCCGAGGTGTGAGCATACAGTACGCGTAATTTAACTTGGCCGGAGTAAAGTTGTCATAATACTGTCGCGGTAATCATTTTATAGAGACTTATATCTTGAAGAAAACTTGATATTCACTTTTCTGGATGTAGTGAAACAGGCCGTCAGGATTTTGTTTGTCTATTGTCTTTGTGTTTGTCGTAGTATCTATTTAGTATATTTAAATATATGTATGTAGATGTAGAAATATAGTTTAGCACTAAAATGTCGAAATAGTTCGCGATAGTAACAAAGTAATGGTATTATCGGAATTATTTACGCTACGTTATCTACGCTGTTATTCACGCGTCGTATTTGAAAATTAATTGTATTTATTTAATTTAAATCAAAAATAGTTTGGTTATGAATAGCTTAAAAACAATAGCAATTATCGACTAATGATAGTCTTGTTCAAGGCAGTTGCGCGTCATTCAACAACCAACCAATTTAACCAGTGATTGGAGTAGGTAGATTGAATTGGGGTCATTGATCCGAAACGTATATATTAATATGGACATTCCTCCGGAATTTCGGTATTGGTTGATTATTAAAAAAAAACCGGAACTTAGGTAGGAATTGTATTAAAATGAGTAATATTATATTCTTCATAATTTTTAAAAAGTTGTGGCCATAAAAAGGCTAAAAATAAAAAATGTATTAATACTTCGATCGGAATTCTATTGTTTTTATTATTCAATAGATAAATAATAAATTAATTTAGTTTTGATACCTTCCTTTAAATTTTGAATTGAGTAGTAATAATATCACTACAAAAATTAACAATACAGGGTGTCAGGGAAACGCTTCCGAAAACGAAGATAGGTGATAGTGCTGGTGATTAACGATACGAAACCACGAAAAAAACCGGCCAAGAGCATGTCGGGCCATGCTCAGTATTATAGGGTTCCTTAAGTAGGTGTAATTACAAACGAATCAAATCGAATATTAATCATGGCTATTTTAGTTTTTGCAATAATCGGCAGCATTCGCGACTCAGAGCGTGTTGTTAGTAGCGCCATCTAGCGATAAATTCAAGAAGCCAAATTTAAGACGTTTGTCATTTCAAAGTTACTTTTTGTGATTTTTTCAAATAGAAAGTAGCTAAAGGAGCATTATTTGCTATGATAATTTTTCTCTAAGGTCAATGACCTTTGAACTAGGACGTTTTAAGTATTTTTCAGTTTTCTCTCTATAACTCAAAAAATTATAATCACATTATACTCGAAATAATTTTAAAAGAGAGTTTTTACAAAGGTCTATCAATGTGGAAGATTATAAGTTTCTACATTGCATAGTTTAGAAATGGCAGGGGGGGGGACACATTGCAAGCCACTTTGGCGGGCTATATTTCGCAGATGGTACACCTGATAAAAAAGTGGTGTATCAAACATTACCTTCATTTTAGTAGACCTATTCAATGATATCCCACACGAGGGGGTGCAGCGAAAAAATTATTTTTTTCTCCTTTTCACATGTATGGACGCCACCCCTAAAATAAGCAAAAACGAATCTTTTATTCTTTTAAAATTGAGATCTATATGTAGACTATTTTTTAACAAAATTTCATTTACTTATGCTTATAACTGTAGAAGTTATTAAGCTGTAAAGGATTAGGACAGACGGACAGACGGACAGACGGACGGACATGACGAAACTATAAGGGTTCCTTGTAGGACTTCGGAACCCTAAAAAGGCGATTCTTTTTTAAAATTTTCATATTTTTTTTGCATTTTTCATTATGTATGAGTTTTATTTAACTGCCCAAAGCTGGTTTTGTACAAAGAAAAAATCGCTCGCGAGCAGGATTCGAACCTGCGACTCCTGGCTCAGTACGCCAGTGCTTTAGCCACTAAGCCAGGCTGCTGGCGTACTGAGCCAGGAGTCGCAGGTTCGAATCCTGCTCTTTAGCGATTTTTTATTTCCACAATTTAAATCGTATTAAAATTTCAGTTCCACTACATTCTGCCTTTTGGGCATACAATAATCTTAACTATTATAAAATTTTAAACGTCTAGCGTCTGTTTGTTTGTTTGTTTGTTCCAGCATCACGCTAAAACTACTGGACCGATTTTGATGATTTTTTTTTTGTTTGAAAGCTGATGATCTGACTTAAAAACTGGTATGGGTTTTGAGAAAGAAATAAAGAAAGAAAAAAAGAAAAAAATTAATTCGTGGGTTGCGTACTCACCCGACGGATCGAAGCTTCAATGCATTTGCACGAGCGGATAGTAATGTACGATGGAGTGGAGTGGAGTGGAGTGGGCCGGGGATGGGACTGGGGATGGGACTGGGGACGGGACAGGGGACGGGACTGGGGACGGGACAGTGGACGGGACAGGGGACGGAACATGGGACGGGAAATGAGACGGGACATGAGACGGGACATGGGACAGGACAGTGGGACGGCACATGGGACTGGACATAGGATGGGACATGGGACAGGACATGGGACGGGACGATAGTGATTAGTGATATAGTGAGATAGTGGGACAGTGGGACAGTGGGCCGTGGGACAGTGGGATAGTGGGACAGTAGGACAGTGACAGTGGGACGGTGGGACGGTGGGACAGTGGGGCAGCGGGGCAGTGGGCCAGTGGGGCTGTGAGCCAGTGGGGCAGTGGCGTAGCAGGGTAGTGGGGCAGTGGGGTTGTGGGGCAGCGGGGCAGTGAGGCAGCGGGACAGTGGGGCATCGGGGCATCGGGGCAGCGGGGCGGAGCAGCGGGGCAGCGGGGCAGTCGGGTACCGGGGCAGCGGGGCAGCGTGATAGTGGGGCAGCGGGGCAGTGGGGTAGCGGGGCAGCGGTTTACCCGGGGCAGCGGGGCAGTGGGTAAGCGGGGCAGTGGGGCAGCGGGGGGGCATCGGGACAGCGGGGCAGTGTGACAGTGGGGCAGCTGGGCAGTCGGTGGGGCAGTGGGATAGTGGGGCAGCGGTGCAGTAGGGCAGTGGGATAGCGGGGTAGTGGGGCAGTGGGATAGTGGGGCAGCGGGGCAGTGGGGTAGCGGGGCAGTGGGGCAGGTGGCAGTGGGGCAGTGGGTTACCGTGGCAGCGGGCCTGTGGGGCTGTGGGATAGCGGGGCAGCGGGGCAGTGGGGCAGTGGTTCAGCGGGGCAGTGTGACAGCGGAACAGTGGGGCAGCGGGGCAGCGAGGCAGTGGGGCAGCTAGGCAGGCTGTGGGGCAGTGGGATAGTGGGGCAGCGGGGCAGTGGGGCAGTAGGGTAGCGGAGCAGCGGGGCATTGGGATAGTGGGGCTGCGGGGCAGTGGGGTAGCGGGGCAGGCAGTGGGGCAGTGAGATAGTGGGGCAGCGGTAGCGGGGCAGTGGGGCTGCGGGGCTGTGGGGTAGCGGGGCAGCGGGGCAGTGGGGTAGTGGGGCAGCGGGCTGTGGGGTAGCGGGGCAGTGGGTCAGTGGGGCAGCTGGGCACCGGGGCAGCGGGGCATCGGGGCAGTGGGGAAGCGGGGCAGTGGGGTAGCGGGGCAGTGGGGCAGCGGGGCATTGGGGCAGCGGGGCAGTGGGGCAGCGGGCAGCGGGGCAGTGGGATAGTGGGGCAACGGGGCAGCGGGGCAGTGGGGCAGCGGGACAGCGGGGCAGCGGGGCAGCGTGACAGCGGGACAGCGGAACAGTGGGACAGTTGACTGGACTGGAATGGACTGGACTGGACTGGTCTGACGTGGGTTAGCAGAATTTAACGCGAGCGGAGCCGCGGGTAAAAGCTAGTATTATTATAAATTCGTAGATATAAGTTCGCAGCGCTTCGTCTATATTTTTTACTGACTGTGCTCCGAGTCTAATTGCTGTAAACTTATTTCAAAACACATACCTACGCTGCGCGCTATAAAAACAGTTTTGTGATCCGAATCTCAGCGATTTATGAAAGTACAGCGACATATTATTATTAACTTAGTTCTAAATGTTCTAATACTGTGTATGTCCATATATGTAATACTAATCATTCCTTCCATGTCGTGTGTGCCGTATAACAAACTAACAGACTCAATGGCTCGGGGAAAGACGCATGTCACTCAAAAATCAGTTGGTTATAAAGCAGTGCGGGCTCGAGACAGGTACCAGTCGCATCCCTATTCCAGACCAGCCCCGATCAACAGCAGGAAATGACGGGAGAAATAGGGAGTGAGATAAGAGAAAAAGTGATAAGAAGAGTGTAGCAGAACTGAATAAAGTAGGTTATTATACAAATAAGGTTTGTTATTATAGGCACTTTTTTCCTATTTTTGATGTAAAGATGCTTTTTAGATGTAATTGCTGATTCAATAATTGTAACTGTGTAAATCAACTTTAGAATAATAATTTCTTAGGTTTTCGCGATCACTACACATTATAATAAAACAAAGTTTAACCGGATTAAATCGCGTATTTTATTTAAATAGAGAAGATGGTTGGCAGCTACCACCTGTTTGGAACCCAGTCCTAAAAATAATAAAGTCCCCAAACAGCACGCAACACTGTAAAAGATAATGATATGGTGAGTGATTACTGCGTGCATCGAAACGATTTTAATTAATAATATTGTACGGTAGATTAAAATATTTTTTTAGAAATATCTGTAAAGACGCTTGTCATCTTAGTCTACCTGCAACCACGATATGCTGCAAAGCTTTCGAAACATCAGGAAACCCAATTTAAATAATATACGCGATATAATCCGGTTAAACTTTGTTTTATTACAACTTTAGAATGTTTACCAAAATATGGCAGAACATTTTTGAGGTCTTTGTGGGCAAACTACCTGATTACAATGTTACCTGCTTGCCCAATTTTGTTCCTATTCATCCCTTCGTCCCTATCATCCCGTTTTACGGTACTCGGATTATTTCGTGTCTACATTCACTGGTTCTTGACAGAACAATACTTCGATGTACTTACCCCTATTTAACTAAAATTATAACTCATTTTAATACTGTTTTCTTTGAACATACTTCTTGTGTTATTAATATTACCTTCATTTTGACAAAATTTAAATAAAAAACAACCAGTGATATTTTATTAGGGCTTCCAATTGTATATGCTCATTTTATGCACAAAATTTAGTGTTACATATTGCATGTGTTAGTCTTAAATAAAGAATCATGTGGTTTTTAGTACGCAATTGCTTTTCACTCTTATACATTTTTCTCAACACATGATTTAATAAACATTCTGAATAAAACCAATTGGTTTGGGTATGTTGGTGGTATAGAGGATTTATTATTAGATTTTTTTGTAAAAGTTTTAGTGACAAACCTTCGACTTATCAAACTAAAGTTGAGTAAAACTAATAACAGTAGTAGCCATTCTGATTACCATAGTATTATTTCGTCTTCTCTATGTATTTAATATACTATGATTGGGCCGTGTTGTGCAGAAATTATCCAACCCACAAACTGACTAAAATTCCAATATATTTAATAGGTTTTGAAGGGTACGGGTGTTGGTGAAATTACAATCACATGAGACTTTCCATCTTCATGTCTCAGTTTGGCGAACCGACTTGCGGTACCATTTAGGCAACAGCCTAGGTGGTATTGAAGTTGTCATGGGCAAAGGTAACCGCTTAACATCAGGTGGGCCTTTAGCTCGTTTCGCCATCCTATAATTAAAAAAAAATAAAAAAAAAAATAGGTATAATAGTTATCTCCAAATAAAAAGGACTTTTTAAGAAATAATAAATTATACCGAAATCAGTATTCAATTATCTTAAAAATAATATGCAGCAGATGATGTAAAAAAATTGAACCGTAGAAAACAGAAACTGAAAAGCGAAAAATAAATGTAAATAACTAATTATGTGTCGGCGCCAAACAAACAAATATATATACGTGGGACACTCAGAAAGTTTTGCGAAACTAAAAAAAATTGTTCTATACGTACATATATTTTTATCAAATCTTTTCAAAGTACTTTCCACCAGCCTCTATACAAAGATTCATGCGCCTAAACCAGTTTTTCCAGTCCGCCGCAGACACCTCGTTTACAGCCTGCTCGAACGCAGCCAGCGCATCTTCCGGCGACGAAAATTGTATCCCTTTGAGCTGATTTTTTATTTTTGGGAATAAAAAGAAGTCACACGGTGCTAGATCAGGGCTGTAAGGAGGGTGACCCAGGAGTTTGACTGGCGTGCTGTCCAGGAAGTCCCTCGTTTTGAGTGCGGTGTGCGCAGGTGCATTGTCGTGGTGGAGCAGTAGCCCGCGGAGCCCTGTGTTTGGTCGCTTGTTGCTTATAACAGAGAAAACTTCTGGCAAACATTTGGTAGTATACCATTCGGCATTAATGCTTCTTTGATCCCGTAAGGGAATTGATACCAAGTGGCCAGTCAAATTAAAAAAGCTAGCGATCAAAATCTTACCCCCGCTTCTAGATCGCTTCACTTTGGTAGGCGTTGGCTCATTTTGAAACACCCAAACAGTCGACTGGCGCTTGGTTTCTGGGTCGTATTGATAAATCCAGGACTCATCACCTGTAACGATGTCGTAAACACGCCGAGACGAGCCTGCTTCAAATTTGTTAAGCATATCACGGCACCATTCCACCCGGGCCTGCTTCTGAGCATCGGTGAGGTTGTGCGGCACCCAGCGTGATACTATCCTCCTCACGCGAAGATGGCTGTGTAGAATCTCGTGAACGCTTCCCGATCCAATCTTCAATATGTGTTGAATCTCCTGATATGTAATTCGCCTATTGTCTTGGATTAAATTTTTCACTGCTAGCACGTTTTCTTCGGTAACAGCCGTCAAAGGGCGACCGCTTCTTTCGTCATCCCCCAAAGTTGGTCGACCGCGCTTGAATTCGTTATACCAACGATACACGGTTGCCTTGGAAGGGCTTTCATCCATGAATGCCATTTGAAGTCTATCGTACGATTCATCCGGTTTCAGGCGACACTTGAAATCGTATAAAATCATAGCTCTAAAATGTTCCCGGCGCAGATCCATATTTCAGTGAGACACAATACTTTGAATTAACTCGCAAAAAATGTGGAGGGAAATTTTGAAATTGGAACTTACTTATTTTTACTTATAAATAATCATATTTTCGAAAAACATTATAACTGGCCAGTCTCCCATATATAAAAACTTTTTTCGCAATACTTTCTGAGGGGCCTGGTATTATATATATTTCGCAAATAAATTGAATTGATTTGATTTGAACAAGCAAAGTGCGTGCGAGTTGCAAGACTTGCAAGTGGTCGAGCCGGGAACGCATTTTTGGAAAGTTATTGTTCATCGTAGAAAAATGTTATTTTGTTTTTATTAGTAGTAAGTAATTTAAAGATCTTCGTTGATTGTTTGTTTGGCGCCGACTCATAATTAGATATTTACAGTTATTTTTTGCTTTTCAGTTTCTGTTTTCGTCGGTAATTTTTTTTGTTAAAAAGTTATTTTTTAATTTTTTTTGTGGCTTAAATCTAACTCCAGGTTTCCATCATGTTGTAGTGTCTAGAACTAAATTTATGTGTGCCACGTTTCAACGGAATCTGTTAATTCAGTGGGTGAACAAACACTCATACCCTGTTTTTTTGCCCTTAGGGGTGGATTTTGGTTTTCAAATTTAAAAGGAACCAACTTCGAGATATCCATCCATTAAAAAAAAGAATCATCAAAATCGGACTACTCTGTAAAAAGTTATGCGTGGTCATACATAAAAAAATAAAATGAAAATATATTAAATTGAGAACCTCCTCCTTTTTTCCGTCGGTTAAAAATGGTTACTGTCACAAGAAAAATGCATTATTTTTCAAACGTGAATAAATTTGTGTTTTTGTAGGCTGTAACATTTCTGCACACTACGAACTGATTAGTTTCTATAATTTTCAAGTGTAGTTTTAAAATATTGCTTTAATATTTCTAACGGTTTGTAAATGTATTGTGTTTATCGAAATGTATTTTTTTTTATAGCGGTATGTGTAGGTTTTTTAAAAATCTTTTTTAAATAAATTGTAGAAATTTTTATGAAGATTTGTAATAGCTGTACATGAATATAAAATTAGATTAAGGTATCGATATTTCCCATTGATTAAGCTGAAACTTAATTGATCCGAGATATCTACTTATACCATTGACACTTTCAATTTCATCTTAATAAGTAACTATGTGGGAACACAACGAAATATATTTTCGCGTTTCATTTTGTATTGAATTTTTAACTAATATTTCTATAACTTCATTTCTAACGTATTGTATAGGGGGCGTCCATAAATTACGTGAGGTGTTTTTTTTTAAATTTCTGTCCCTCTCTCCCCCCCTGGTGAGATGTCATGAGATTTTATTCAACCCCCTCCCCCAACCCCAATCTCACGTGAGATTTTTCAAAATGTGGGTTTCTTACGTAAACGCGTTGGAATATTATTGTAAAAAGAAAAAAAAATTGCTTCGTGCTTTTATTTACGACTAGTTAATAAGACTAGTAATCAATATTGCTGAGAGTTTAATTATAAGTGTATAATAAAAATTTAACAATAGAATACTTAAATCGTAACTACTGTGATTAAAAAAAGAATATATACTCTAAAAAAAATTGCGTGATATTTGCCGAGACCCCCCTTCTCTCCAACGTAAGATTAGATGAGATTTGACTCGACCCCCTCCCCCCCCCCTTAAACATCTCACGTATTTTATGAACGCCCCCATAGCAACTTCACAATAACGAAATGAACTTTTATATGAATTTGTACTAACTCGGATTACTTTTGAATCTTGTATCAAACAAGGATTGTATTTCTATAACTAACAATTACTTATACTTTTGTAAATGATAAATTTCTTGTAAGTACTAATATATGTCAGGTATTTATACTTGCGGCACTCTATGATGGCGTTGGCGACATTTTCCAATAGTGTCGTGACACATTTCAAATTATTAGCGATTGGGAACAGTTTTATTACTTTGACCAACTCCAACTAGCTATTATGAATAGTATCTACATAAAGTAAATAATTTATAAAATTATTTAATAAACATAAAGTCTAGCTATTTTGTTTAATCGCTATTTAATAAATAAAAACTGTGATATACCGACATAAAAAAACAGTAGATTTTTTTTTTATTTTTTTTTTTAATATGCTCGCCCCCTTTTACATGTACTATAACATAACTGGCGAAATGTGGGTGTACTATACACCTCTGCCTACCCTTTCGGGGAAATACAAGCGTGATGTTATGTGTGTGTAATAGATTCGAAATTAGAAAAATTATATTGCTGTAGCAGTTCATCACTATTGACAATAAAGTACGGCAATTTTTCCTTCATACGTAGCTGTCAATATTTACGGATCTTCATGAGCAAGCAAACGTCAAAAACGCCATAATAGCGTGCCGCACCTATAGTAAGTAAAAAATAACCGTAGAACAGATTTATTGTAATGTTTAGATTTTAATAGAATATCATGTAAATCTAATGACTGATATATTTTGTAGGCATATTGTTTTCTAAGATTTAATTTTAATTATGAATATGTGGAGGTTTGATTAAAGAGATTGGAATATGTGTTTACTGGTTTCCATTAATTCATTGGTTCATCTCGTTAATATCTTTTGAGTCTCATCGATCGTCCATTGTGATAATGCTTTTAGAAAGGTACGAGCATAGCACCGCATATTTCATCTTAATAGGGTTAGTTCACATAGGCAGAGCGAGTCCACGTCGTTTCCTTTACAAAACTTCATTTGAAAGCTCATTTTTTCAAGTTGCAAATGCTGGAAATCAAGTTAAATATTTTCGTAAAATGCTGCCTATCTTCCTGTCTTAATAAGTTCATCATCATCATTTCAGCCGAAAGACGTCCACTCCCCCAAGCATCGCCACAACGACCGGTCCTGCACTTTCCGCATTCAGCGGTTTCCCGCGACTTTCACCAGGTCGTCTGTCCACCTTGTGGGGGGCCTACCCAACGCTGCGCCTTCCAGTACGCGGTCGCCACTCCAGAAATTTACTGCCCCATCGGCCATCCGTTCTGCGAGCAAATGTGCACTGTCACATAAGTTTGACTTTGACCAGTGTGTGTTGCCAGTAATAACTTACGGCACTGAAACGGGTTCGCTCACAATGTGCCTGATAAGAAGGCTGGCGTGGCCGTGATATCGGCGTGTTAGCTGCGCCATGGCGGGGCCTGTAAGGTGGTGCGCT
This sequence comes from Asteroscopus sphinx, assembly GCA_949699075.1. Classification (NCBI taxonomy): domain Eukaryota; kingdom Metazoa; phylum Arthropoda; class Insecta; order Lepidoptera; family Noctuidae; genus Asteroscopus; species Asteroscopus sphinx. Next base: position 5,477,433 of record OX453006.1, read on the forward strand.
GCCGGGGAGGGTGCGGCCGACGTTAGGCCGCACGGGGAGAAGGGGCTCGTCTGCTTGTGGCGGGCCGGGACCTGTCGGGGGTGGTTGTGCGATTACCAACGGGTTCCCACGCCCCCGGCCAAAGTTAGTTGAAGGAAAGCAGTGGTGATTTTAGTCTGTAAGAGTCCGACGCTGGCTCCGCCGTCCCCGGGCGGACCATGAGGGTTTCACAACGGCAAAAAAAAACGGTTCATAGTCGTATGAAATTGATCGAAGAACAAAGAAACCAACATCAAAACACGATCATCGCATGCGATGTGGGAACGATGGTTTACCGGAGTAGGTAGCCAATTGTGCGATGAATGGTAAGACTAATCCGTCTGTTCCATCTAACTCCACCGAAGCACAGAATACCTAATAGTACTATCGTACAGAACAGCCACTCACCGCCCCCCGCCAATTTAACATTCTTCACCCGCAACCCACACCCACCCGCGGTTAGGTATTGCAAGATTGCAATGGATGTCAATCGCCAGTTACTATACAAGCACGCCATCTCTGAAAACTAATGAGATGCGCTTGGAACCCAGTCGGCATTACGAGCGGCGAGCATCCCTTACGTACACGTGTGTGCGCTTTCGTATACAGACTTAGGCCCGTATTACAGAAGGTTCCCCAAGTCCAGTTTAAACTCCAATCACCTGATCACTACTTAAGGATAGAATCGTTACTTGAGTATCGGTCTTATTCCAGAACGGTAATTATAAACTTTAATTCAACAACATAACACACGAATTTGAACTGAAATAGAATAGAAATCTCTACTCAAGCGTAGTCTGGACCACACTAGAGTGATTACAGATCAAATCTCTGCACAAATACCGAAACAGGTGACAATATAAAATAAAACTAAACTCAGCTGAACTGTGATCAAAAAAACTCCGCTTGAGGAACGTTCTAAAATCAAAGCTCAACTCAAAACTAGTTTTAAACAGAGATCAACGCTTGAGTATCGTTCTGGTAGGTGGTGCTAGCATTTATATTGTATTGATTGGCCGAGGTGTGACCAAAGTATCCCCACTGGTATCGGACATCCTCAAACGCGATTATATCCCCTTTAGTACGTTCCGACATCTTCGAAATTGTCGAATTATCAATTCTACCTCCTGAATCTACTTCACCCGAGACCTCTTCATACACGTTACGTATATTACAATGTACTCTGTGCACGCTACGATACTTACACCCTAACAACCTGTCGTGTTAATTTATTCCTGTTTTTAACTGCGTTCCACTCCACTGTGATCTGACCCGTATGCAGACCCCATTAGATCCGTGTGCACTCCGGTGCCGGAGTCTAATTACGACGGGTACAAATTGAAGGCTTTGAAATACACCCCGGCTTTCTACATGCCTCCCGTACCGTGTACCGTAAGTTCAAATGAGATATTCGATTTCAAAATTTTGCACTACCACATTCCTCATAGGCTTATTTGTCTGTGGCACGTACACGACGGAGCGGAATGTGGAGCCAAAGATGAGCATTTTATGATTGATTTTCGTATTTCGATTAATCGAATTTTTGAAGTAAAACATCTTTAGGCACGCCTGACTTGAAAGAAAGAAAAATATCTATTTGACACAACTGAGACAGATACAAAAGAAAGGATATACATGAACAAGACTTACTTGGGGAATAAGCTGGTGAATGCGTTACAAAAGGTGAGGCGAACGGAGGGGGTAGTGCGGGACGCGGGGTACGAGGCGCGCGCGACGGCCGGCCACGACACAGCGCCGGCAGATGTACGCGCGCTGCGCCGCCATCCATTTGTTCTCATTGAAATAGTATTCAGGGAGATATACCTATGTTGGTGAAATTTCACTTCAGTCGCGTGGTCTAAAGCACACTGGTTTTTTTTTCGTGTATGGGTCTCCCAAACTCTGAGCTCTAATAAAGTTTGACGTAAAGTAGACTGCCTCGTTGGTCTAGTGGTTGCAAGCGCGACTGCTGAGCGTGGGGTCCTGGGTTCGATTCCCGGGTCGGGCAAAGTGTTATTGGGTTTTTTCATTAGGAAATTCTCAGTGGCAGCCCGGAGTCTGGATTTGTGCCCGGTCAATGGCAATAGGCTCGTCCCCTATATATTCTCTTTGCCCCCTATTACATGGGACTATAACATAACTAGCGAAATGTGGGTGTACTATAACACCTCTGCCTACCCCTTCGGGGAAATTCAGGCGTGATGTTATGTTATGTTGTGTGGTCTTTAGAAAGAATAGAGATCCTGATCCCGAGATCCTGTCAGCATAGGTGAGTGTGTGTGCCGTAAAAGTCGACTATGCCACAGATAATATAATTTCTTTACTTAATTTGCTTTTATCGTGCATAAAACTGATGAAGCATTGGCTGAGAAATCCAAAAACAATACACCTAATTTGGTACAAAAAAGCAGCGTTGCTCAGCAACATACGATTAATTAAAATTGACGTCACGTCCTGATTAATTCCGCATCGGGTCCCGAAGGTAGGCAAAATAAAAAATCCGCCAAAGGTGTCAACAAAAACGCGCCGAATCCTGAACGAACCGCAAATGAATTGATTCGACGCAATCAATTTTTTCCCGCCCTTCTAGCTCCGGGTAGGTACCGACTCATTCACTCCCGCTCTGATTATCGGTCAATCATTCGGTCTCACCGTTCAGTTAACTGGAAAATTGGTAATTAGGTAGGTATAGGTGATAAAATGTGGAAAGCGTGCGCTTAGATAAGAACGGTCAAGGGCATAACATAAGTACCTACCTATATCCAACGAAATATTTTTTGAATAGTTTCGCCATGGGTCCTATCAATTCCTATTGTAAATCCAGCTGCTATAATGTAATACCTTTTACTGTCAACTTCAGTTCCGTTCCGTATGGTGTCGGACGTAAAGAATTGCACCACCCTCTCTCTTCTCATAGGTGTCGTAAAAGGCGACTAAGGGATTCACCAGAGCATGGGCAGCAGCGTTCTCTGAGTATTTAAACAACCAACTGCGATCGCCAACCCGCCTGACAAGCGTGGCGATTATGGCATATCCCCCCCTCCCCGCTGGGGGAGGCCTTTGTCCAGCAGTGGACGTTTTTCGGCTGAAATGATGATGATGACTGTCAACTGCTCATTTCATTGCAGTCCACTGCTACTGCTGCAGTCGTCGTGTCACAAAAAGTGATTCTCGACCGCGAGTTGGCGAAGAATCGGTCCTGAAAGAGCCAGGCGGTGTCTCTTTAGTTCCATCATCCAACACGACATGCACCCCAAGGTATTGGTCGAAGCCTACCGCAGGCGTAGAACGGAAGTGTGACAAAACCTAGTTTACAAAACACACACCCATCGTATTTGTTTCGACTTCGAGGACTGAAAGAAAAGAAAGCAAAAATATTAATTTGCGTCAAAAATGTGACGCATGAAATTACCAAAAAATTAAAAGTAAATACAGGTACAGACTAGTACAGAGTCAAGAAGTGTGGTAAGATATGCGTCACATTCGTGCAAAACCTCCACCGCTCAGCATATTGCTGCATGAGGCATCATGCACGGAGCAGAGCCACAGCACTGGTTTTCAGCGACAGCCGGAGTGTGGACTGTGATGAGTTGTGCAAGTAAGAGTTTGAGATGAAAGAGAAAACTGGAACTAAGTGAAGTAGGAGCATCATAAGGGTGGTCATAGAAATCTATATAATAATGTAATAGAAATGTTATCTCGACTGTCTTTTAATACCGGAACTCGTGTCGCCGGTTTGCCGCTACCAACATAAATACGCAATTACGCCACCATGTTTCTAGCATTCAATGTAAAATAAATTAAGCCTAAAATAATCCGCTGTTAGATATGCTACAAAATAAAAAAATTGTGACTCCGCGTCCAAAACAGCACTGATGATCAAGCAAACGGTTTGCGGTGTCTAAAGGTGATGTATCCAATTGGACGTCGTTTTAATGACTACTTCCAAAAAAACTTGACTTGTTCTAAAAATACGTTTTCAACATTCACAGACAGATTTTCGAACGCGGGCACGCCATTCGGACTGTTGGATACATCGTCAGTGACACTACACCTGCATACGGCGACATGTTCACGCGCCTTTACCATTCTATTACCTTCCTATTTAGATTTCTATGAGGGTGGTGCTTCCTAAGCTGTAAGAGAGGAAAAAATCCACCGTGATTTGACTATCAGATAGGGCAACACATCGAGTACACAGACCCGCCCTAAACGAACCACAAATAACCTGGTTGGTCCAATAGCCCCAATAGGCCACTGCGTCGGAAATCAGTCCTTCCCGGACCTCGGGACTTATTTGCATGAAAATAATTATCTTGTTACCTACACATATAGGTATGGTCTGTTGACAAGCCGCGGTGGTAATAAAGCTGTGATTACCGTAACGAAAAACAATTAATGATATCCCGAAAACATTACCCGCCGATTTTTTATTGCATTTTAAGAGGGAAGACCAACACGAATGATGTATAAGCCAAAGAATATTATAATCCCGCTTGCATGATCTTGTTACTGTTCTAGTAAGTGAGATAGCCATATAGGGCCAATCATCCTACGACATAACACAATTTGCTTTTTTTTATCGTTGTCCCATAATAATATTTCTCCTGTGTTGTGGTTCAAAATATCACTTGCACTAACACTGATATTGTGCTCCGTGCAGGAATCGAACCCGCGCCCCGCGGTCTGTTGCAATCACTTAGCCTTTGCGCCGGGCTTGTCGAGTACCTGTGTGTGATATTTTTTGTCGAAAAGTATTTAAAAATTCTTGAAGACAAATAGTATAATTATCCTACGAGCTCGATGATTTGTTCAATAACCCTGCCCTCACACTCGGACGAATAAAAAAGGCGGACGGAATCTCGCTAAACAAGAACTGAAACACTTAATTTTTTCCTAAACCCACTATAATTTTGAAAGCATTTTAACCAATTGTAATATCATTGATTTTAACACACCAGATTTATACTGTTATTTTATTTTTGACACTACAACAATGGCTACTGTCACACTAGATTGTTTGCGTAATCGCGGCATTTTGGCATACTATGAATGTGAATGTGTGCGTGTGCGGCCCGTATTTTTAAGCGAACCGGCATACTATGGATGCTTCACTTATTGTTTAGCGAGATTCCGTCCGCCTTTTTTATTCCTCCGAGCCCTCGCACTTATATATAACATTTCTATTTCGTTCATCTCAACCAATACACATTACCTACCTATTCTTGTATGTAGGTAACTAAAAATCCTTTGTATTATTGCGAGTCGGACTTCCCAGGGGGACAGTTTTCGTCGTTCACAGATCACTACCCCCATCTGACAGTAAACTTGCGAAACTTCGGTTGTTTGGCGTCTTTTTTACACGTGTGGGTTTGTTGTTCTTCCCAACTCCGATAGAATATACGGGCTTAGGAGGAAGTATTTACTTTTTAGTTTTTAACGTATCGAAATGTGGTTTGTTTTAGTGGAATACCTAACTACATAGGTGAATACTAGTTTTACTTTGAAAAATATATTCTTAGCACATGCACACGGTTTTAATACTCGAATTGAACAAAATTTTAGTATTTTTAGTAGTTCTACCTATATCCTATATTCTATGGCCTAGGTGGGCCTAGGTCTAATCCACGTGCCCACGTGCGTTCATAATGGGACGGAACCTTGTCAAAGTGAATTGTAAATGCAGGTGAGGTGGCGGTCAAACAAGTCCATTATGAATAAATAAAAACCGGCCAAGAGCATGTCGGGCCATGCTCAGTATTATAGGGTTCCTTAAGTAGGTGTAATTACAAACGAATCAAATAATAATCATGGCTATTTTAGTTTTTGCAATAGACGGCAGCATTAGCGACTCAGATAGTGTTGCTACTAGCCGCTAGATGGCGCTGTACACCGCCAAATTTAAAAAGTTTGTCATTTCAATATAACACAAAGTTACTTTTTGTAATTTTTTTAAATAGAAAGTAGCTAAAGGAGCATTATTTGCTAAGATCATTTTTCTCTAAGGTCAATGACCTTTGAACTAGGACGTTTTAAGTATTTTTCAGTTTTCTCTCTATAACTCAAAAATTTATTATCAAATTATACTCAAAATAATTTTAAAAGAGAGTTTTTACAAAGGTCTATCAATGTGGAAGATTATAAGTTTCTACGTTGCATAGTTTAGAAATGGCTGGGGGGGGGACACATTGCAAGCCACTTTGGCGGGCTATATTTCGCAGATGGTACACCTGATAAAAAAGTGGTGTATCAAACATTACCTTCATTTTAGTAGACCTATTCAATGATATCCCACACGAGGGGGTGCAGCGAAAAAAATTTTTTTTCCCCATTTCACATGTATGGACGCCACCCCTAAAATACGGAAAAAGGATTTTTTTATTCTTTTAAAATTGAGATCTATATGTAAACTATTTTTTAACAAAATTTCATTTACTTATGTTTATAACTGTAGAAGTTATTAAGCTGTAAAGGATTAGGACAGACGGACAGACGGACAGACGGACGGACATGACGAAACTATAAGGGTTCCTTGTAGGACTTCGGAACCCTAAAAAAGAACCGTTTCGGGGGTTTGTGCACGTGACATTTGTGAGACAACCACGTTATGTTTGGTTCCATGGTTCTAGACTAAGAAAAGGCTACCTATGAGAGGGGTCTCATAGGCCCCTAAACGACAACTATTGGATGGAAGACGATGAATATGAAACGAAGAAATGATAAATACTTATGCAGCAGTGTCATACATGCACTTACCACATGTACACATAACAAAACCCTTTTTAGGGTTCCGTAGTTCCTTCAAGGAACCCTTATAGTTTCGTCATGTCCGTCCGTCTGTCCTAATCCTTTACAGCTTAATAACTTCTTGAAATTTTGATAAAAATGGTTTAGCTATAGATCTCAATTTCAAAAGATTAAAAAAATCTTGATAACGTATATGTTAGGGGTGGCGCCCATACATGTGAAATGGGGGTGAATTTTTTTTCGTTGCACCCCCTCGTGTTGGGTATCATTGAATAGGTCTACTAAAATGAAGGTAATGTTTCATACATAACTTTTTTATCAGGTATACCATCTGCGAAATACAGTTTGCCAAAGTGGCTTGCAATGTGTCCCCCCCCCTGCCATTTCTAAACTATGCAACGTAGAAACTTATAGTCTCCCACATTGATAGACCTTTATATAAACGCTCTTTTAATATATTTCGAGTATAATGTGATTATAAATTTTCGAGTTATATTGAGAAAACTGAAAAATACTTAAGACGTACTAGTTCATAGGTCATTGACCTAAGAGAAAAATGGTCTTAGCAAATAATGCTCCTTTAGTTACTTTCTATTTAAAAATATCACAAAAAGAAACTTTGTGTTATATTGCTATGACACACTTCTTGAATTCACCTTCTTAAATTTAAATGTTTGCAAAAACTAAAATAGCAATGATTAATTCGATTTGATGCGTTTGTACCAAAACCTACCGTTTGTAGACCTACTTAAGGAACCCTATAATACTGAGCATGGCCCGACATGCTCTTGGCCGGTTTTTTATATTATAGAATGGCGAAACGAGCTAGATTGAAGATTCAAAGATTTATTGCATACGGGTACATAATCGGTGTTACATTTTATTGTGGTGCTTAGAACTTAGCGGCCTTTTGCAAGCATTGCAATATTGAAGGCTTAATACTATTATTATTATTATTTTTAAATATAACCATGTCAAACATACATAAAAGTGAAAAATTTATTATGCATTATTATAACATTACATTATTAATATATTAGTATTAAGAGGCCGCAGCACGGATTTTGCTCACCAAACTCGTATTACAACTCGTATATCTACGAAAGCTAAGAGTTAGAGGTTTTGAAAAAATTAAATTTTGACATTTTTTATTTGTTCGCATAACCGTAAAAACACGTTTGGAAAAAAAAATCTCGACTGAAAAATAACACGAAAATTCATTGTTTTGCACACGTTTTGGCCAGGATCTCAGACACCCTACGGTATTTCAATATAATTTTTACTTTGATATGTAGGTAATAATTATTTTTTCAATTGTGCAAGTCAATTTTTTGATTGATTGAGTAGTTTTCGTGTAATAAACAAGTAAATGATTCGGTGCTTACGACCTTTTAAAATACTCGCACGCTCACATTCGCTGTCCCTTTTTAGCGCGCGGAATTCGTTGGACGCTATCTCTTTCAGTACCGAGTACAAGCCGGCTAAAACGCGTTGCCTCTGATGCGCGACTCCACGACTCGAGCTCGCGCACTCGGTAGCATTTGCGGTTCCGCGTACGCACGGAGAGACGTAAGGGCTGTGGTGAGGGGAAGGGAAGAGACGAAATCTATCTCGTAGCGCTGCTATGGTGGACTCTTAAATTATAACTATTTTTCATTGTTGCGTGACATCATAATAAAATATCATTCAGGTGTTCTTCAATTGAGTAGTATGCCTTTTCCATTAACAATGACTGTAATTTAGTTTTAAATTATTTAATATCATCAGATGAACGTACACATTTCGGTAGTTTATTATAAATTTTCGGCGCCATTGCAAATATACTCTTATGGAATAAGGATGTTTTGGCTGGGATCAAGTGTAATGTACCAGATCTGCGATCACTACTTACTTCTGAGAATTTTTACCAGTTGCGCTTTACAAACATTGCAGCCAGTGGTGGTTCTAGGGGTCATGACCCCCCCCTAAAATCGTACACGTCAAATTGACAAATCTAAAAATGGACAATTTACAAAAATAAATAAAATAAATTATTGACTTCCTGCTTAAACGTCCAAAAGTAAACATTTATTTATTTACCAGCTGTGCCCGCGACTCCGTCCGCGTGGATGTCGGAAAATAACATCGTGTCATAATTATGAACACAATATCTTCAAATATATACATATAAGCGCCTACACAGACGATTACACTATTTACCGACCATACTATATTTTGTTTTTACAACCAACCGGCTAAGGTGATGGAATTTCATGGAATTAGCCCTAAACTCCCTCATTCTGAGAAGACGCTCGTGCCCAGCAGTGGGAAGTAATTGGGCTGATTATGTTATTCTATAACACTAACCACATCTCTTCTTATACTGAGAAGAGGCCCGTGTCCAGCAGTGGGACTGTAATGGGCTGGTAATGTTATGTTATTCTAGAATACTAATAATATCCAGTTCATTAACTCTTCTCATTTTGAGAAGAAGGCCATACCCAGTAGTGGGACAGTAATGGGTTGACTACGTTATGTTATTCTATATTTTCTAGTTTCTTAACTCTTCTTGTTCCGAGAAGAGGTCCGTGCCCAGCAGTGGGGCAGTAGGTAATGAGCTGATTATGTTATGATAATCTAGTAAACATGGCTACACATCAAGCTGTACATTTCCAGTATAAGCTGATCTCGCATTGTATAGGTTTTCCTTACAACGCGAGGTCAGCCTTTACTGGTTATTTACAGCTTGATGTGTAGCCGTGTGTACACTAACAATATCCAGTTCCTTAACTCTTCTCATTCCAAGAAGAGGGCCATGCCCAGCAGCGGGACAGTGATGGGCTATGTTATGTTATTCTATATTTTCTATAATACTAATAGAATCCAGTTGTATTTTTAGGAACCTGCAACCTGCATCCAATCAACAATCATGACCTCTACTTTGTATGCAACTTAATACAATAGAGGGGTCAAGCTGTATCGCTGGATCTACTCTACCGATTCAGATAAAACATACCCTATATTTTAAGTTAGACTAATACCAATACAAATGCTAAGTTTCATTACGATCCGTTCAGCCGTTTTCACGTGATGAGGTAACAAACAGACAGACAGACAGACAGACATAATTTTTTTAAACGATTGATTCGTGTTCTATATCTTATTTCTAGTCCCCCTAGCCGGTTTTCGCGAAAAAAAACTCAATGTACAGACTTTTCGACCTTTACAGTTTTATTATAGTATAGATAGAAGATTATGTTTTTTTTTTTTAAACTGCCTCGTTGGTCTAGTGGTCGCAAGCGCGACCGCTGAGCGCGGGGTCCTGGGTTCCATTCCCGGATCGGGCAAAGTGTTATTGGGTTTTTTCATTAGGAAATTCTCAGTTGCAGCCTGGCGTCTGGATTTGTGCCCGGTCAATGGCAATAGACTCGCCCCGTATTACATGGGACTATAACATAACTGGCGAAATGTGGGTGTACAGTCGACTGCATGACAGTGGTAACACGTCAATTCGAAAACCGCCCTTACTGCTTACGAAATAAAGATGCTGCTAATGTCAAAGTGTTACCACCGACCTGCGGTCGACCGTACTATACACCTCTGCCTACCCCTTCGGGGAAATAGAGGCGTGATGTTATGTTACGTGTGTGTTATGTCTTTCTATCTCTAGTAGAGCAAATAGTGGATGGATAGGATATTAATTTTGGCTGATAGTCCATAACTTTTCAACGACATTATTACCTACAACAAAGTAAACTTACAGTTTGGAATAAAAGAGTAAACAAAATGGGGGCGCCACTTGTAATACATTTCACTATATAACAACTAAAATATCTGAATTTTAAAATTGCTTTGCTGATAGTTTATTCATAAGTGTTGATAGGCACATTTTTTGCGTGATTAAATAAAGTCGGACACAATTATACCCACAAAAAAAATTTATAGACGTACACTTTTTTTAAACTTAGGTATAGTTGCAGAACTAGTAATTATATTTTAACAGTCGTTATTTGAATAAAGAGACATGCCAAGATTTAGACTAAATAAAACAAGAGAAGAGAATAAGAAGAGAAAAATTGACTTTAGTATTGAAATTGAATAACAAAAAATAAAAAATAGTATGGCTTAAAAGACAGATTCCAACTTACTGAACTCCAAGGAAGCGTTCAATATTATCGTCCGACGACGCCCGGAACGTACTTTTGTCGTTCAGTTACTCAGAGCGATCATACAAACGAACGCCCAAGGAACGCTCCGAGCGTCGTCCGACGACGTCGGGCGATGATATTGAACGCGGCTCTACGTATCGACGACGCTCATGACACATGTCATGATGTCAAATCAATTGTCAAAGTACAGCAGCAGCGTGTTGGTGTGTCGTGTACTGCATTGAAAAAGCCGATTAGTATACGTGTAGTGATTTTTATTATATTAATTTGATTTTAGAGTGTTAAATAAAGGTAAGTAATAAAACTGTGAATACATAATTTCGTTAGTGGGCAAACATTTTACCTTATAGGTTGTATTATGTGAAAGGTTAGGTTAAAATTGAGTAACTATGCCAATAATGCTAAATTGTCTGAAGTAAACGTGTTAATAATTCACAGATAAATAAATTGGGAATAAAAAACAGTATTTTGATCTGATAAATAAAATTTTGCTCATTTCTCATACAGGTAGTGTCATCTATGAGGTTTTTTCGGGACTACAGTTTTTCGCAACTTCTACAATCACTCGGCTTTTCTAAAAATACATAATTAAAAATATTTTCCTCGCATTTCAGGCTCCGATTGAGTTCTTTACCTACATACCTATAATACTAGTAATAATGTATTTCTCTGACCAGTAAAAAAACGATTAATTAAAAAGTTGAGAAGCGAAAATTATTTATTGTAAAATCGCAGTTTGGCGTCTAAAACGCGGAAGTTAACCTGGCAAGTTAGATAATTTGGATAAAATATTGACAATATATTCGACTGGGTCGTATATTCTGTTTGAAATAAGTAAGTAGATAGGTACATATTTTTATTTATTTCAAGTGGCGCCTACGAAACTGCCTGCATATGTTGCATCATCCAGTGTTTTATTGTGGTAACGTAGCGGAGCATGGCAGGAAACTTTTTTGGTCAGCAAACTACTTTTAGCGTTCATATACACTTACATATTTACACACATGATTTTGTTTTTGATTATCTACCTAATTTTGGTAATCCAATTTGTACAATTTTTACGACCTCTAGTCGCGGTTTTCATTCATAATTTTAATTTATAGGTACTCGATACAATCACAGTCCGAAATTCTCTTCGTAACATACTCGAAATGATAAAATCACTCGAAAATTGCATTTTGTTGACATCGGGTTTCTCCTATATGGTTATGAGATGGCGCTGATTGCTGCGGCTTTCCGATGTCTCGTTCGTCATCATTTTAGCGGGAAACTATGAATGTCGTCATTAGATACGATAACCTGGTAGGTACTTTCCTCCTGCTTTAAATCTGTTGAAATAATAATCTAAGGTTGAAATGCATCAGGCAGGTAATTGAAACTTATTTGCATTCAGTACATTATTTGATTTCCGGTTTACGCACCATTTAAAGGAAACTACATTTGCACGGAAATTATCTACCTAGGTAGGTACACACGGCTACACATCAAGCTGTACATTTCCAGTATAAGTTGACCTCGCATTGTATAGGTTTTCCATACAACGCGAGGTCAGCCTTTACTGGTTTTGTACAGCTTGATGTGTAGCCGTGTGTACCAATATCTTTCGATAGTGAATTATCGATTTATCGTGATTTCACACGTGGCAAAGAAAAAAAAAGCAAATGGCTGACGAATTGATTTTATAATACCTACATACCAAATTTAATGGATTTTTTTATAGATAATAGGTATAATTAATTGAATGAAAATTATTATTATTGAGGGGCTCGTAGCGAAGCAACGACTGAGCAGATTGTACGATCTGCAAGGTTAAGCTGCACTTGCCGCGGTCAGTCTGTGGATGGGTGACCGTTTCGTTACATATTGTTACGACGGAGGGTTAAGCAGAGTGGACGGAAATACTTCAACCTCGATTTTCCTGGACTTAGAGACGTTTTCAGCAGGCTGAAATGCATTTTCAGTCCGTATCAGAGGAGGCTCTATCACATACCAAAGAATCGAAATTTTGACTAAGTTGCCGTTGTTTTCAGGCGCCTGAAACATGTTTTCAGGCCGTTTCAGGAGCCAACAAATCCGATGCCGACATTTCCTGAAAACTCATTTTCAGGCGTTTTCAGGACCCCTTATGGCCATTTGACACCCACATGTAAAATTGTTGAAGAATGAGCGAGATAGAGCTAAATATCAGACAAGGATAGACGAAGAACCTTCTGGAAGAGAGTGAGCAGGATAGAGCTAATATAAGACAAGGATAGACGAGATTCGACAAGCTTCGAGAACATTCCATTCTAGAAGTGAGTGAGTGAGATAGAGGATAGATGAGGTTCGACGAGGTTCGAGAACTTTCTATTTCGAGAATGTGCAAGTGAGAAAGAGTTATCTTATGACAAGGATAGAAGACGTTCGAGGACTTTCCAGTACCACGACTCGCGGCCTATATAAACGGCGCAGCTGAGCGCCAGTGGAGTGGAGTTGGAGTTCAGTTGGGAACAAGCGATACAAGCGATAACATCGAAGCGATACTCGGAGCGATTTAACTAGTAACTTTGTGTGTTAATTAGTAGTTCAGTGTAATTGTGCTGTAATAAAGTGTTCTCTACGCATTTAATCGGCTTTCTATCCATATACGAACCCCCAGCTCGTAACATTTGGTGTCAGAAGTGGGATAGAAAATGCCGATTACGCCAAGAGAGGAGGAACCAGCTGGTAACGAAACGCCGAGTCGGATGCAGACGAGACAGTTAACGGCGAGACAGACAGCTCAGGACGCATCAAGAACTATGAGTCAGGAGGAGGTCGTCCAACAGGGACCTCAGCCTCAAGGTGGGAATAACGACATTGCCAGCTTATTCGATTTGATGCAGCAAATGGCAAGAAAGCAGGAAGAGCAAATACACGAACTAGCCAGAAGGCAGGAAGAGCAAGCCCGCGAACAAGTGCGCGAAGCACGCGAACAAGCCGCAAGGCAGGAAGAGCATGCACGAGAACTAGCTGCAAGGTGGGAAGCGCATGCACGCGAACTAGCTGCAAGGCGGGAAGAGCGGTTCCGTAGATTGGAGAAGGTACTTGATCAAGAAGGAGCATTATTGAAGAAACTTCATCCCTCTTATAAAAACAAACAAGATGAGGTAGAGATTAAGGTTGATCAAGGTATCGCTAGTGAAGCAGACACATCCGAACAAAATGAAGGTGAAGATGAAGTTAATATGTGTCAAAAAACTGAAGATGACTCAGAAGATACAGATGGCACGTTCAACCCGAGCGGGTCGGAGGAGGACTATAGCGACTTCGACCCGGAGGTGGGCAAGGGAGTGGTGGGCGCCACACAGCGCCGCAAGTCGTTGAGCCGCTGCCGCTCCGCTGGCGAGCCCGCCACGCACGGCCGCAAGGTCAAGGGCAAGAAGGGATGGCCAAGTAACCTGAGTCACGGTCGAAAAGCAGAGTCAGACAGCGAAGAAGAAAGTAAAAAGTCGGAGAATGAAAGTGAGAACGAGTCCGGAAGCGAGACAGAGGAATCTGAGCAGGAAACCAAGTCGAAGCGTGGGCGGACAGCGGCAGCAGCGCCGACCGTGGAGAAAGGCCGCAAGGGTGCCCTAGCTAAGAACGTCAGAGCTAAGGCCACGCCCGTCAAGCGGAAAGCACTCACACCACCTGCACAGAAGAAGGCACCCGCTGCCAAAGACGCGGGGCCACCAGCGAAGAAGAACAAGAAGGCTTCCTCAGACAAGAAGTACGGCGAGGGCAGCGTGAAGCTCAAGGAAGAAGGTAGCGCCGAGGAGTCCAACACGCCCGTCGACGAGAAGACCAAGAGCTCGCCCACTGACGAAGAGATCAAGACGTATGACCCTGGAGGGTGCAAACTTTATTTGGATGGGCCGTCACGAAGATCAAAGATGTCACCTACTGAATTCGAAAGGACGGACGCAATCAACCGAAGATTGTACACATTGATCGACTGGCCCGGTACTACGGAGATAATGATGCTCGGGACGAGCATGTCTTAGGAGGGGGTAGTGTTACGACGGAGGGTTAAGCAGAGTGGACGGAAATACTTCAACCTCGATTTTCCTGGACTTAGAGACGTTTTCAGCAGGCTGAAATGCATTTTCAGTCCGTATCAGAGGAGGCTCTATCACATACCAAAGAATCGAAATTTTGACTAAGTTGCCGTTGTTTTCAGGCGCCTGAAACATGTTTTCAGGCCGTTTCAGGAGCCAACAAATCCGATGCCGACATTTCCTGAAAACTCATTTTCAGGCGTTTTCAGGACCCCTTATGGCCATTTGACACCCACATGTAAAATTGTTGAAGAATGAGCGAGATAGAGCTAAATATCAGACAAGGATAGACGAAGAACCTTCTGGAAGAGAGTGAGCAGGATAGAGCTAATATAAGACAAGGATAGACGAGATTCGACAAGCTTCGAGAACATTCCATTCTAGAAGTGAGTGAGTGAGATAGAGGATAGATGAGGTTCGACGAGGTTCGAGAACTTTCTATTTCGAGAATGTGCAAGTGAGAAAGAGTTATCTTATGACAAGGATAGAAGACGTTCGAGGACTTTCCAGTACCACGACTCGCGGCCTATATAAACGGCGCAGCTGAGCGCCAGTGGAGTGGAGTTGGAGTTCAGTTGGGAACAAGCGATACAAGCGATAACATCGAAGCGATACTCGGAGCGATTTAACTAGTAACTTTGTGTGTTAATTAGTAGTTCAGTGTAATTGTGCTGTAATAAAGTGTTCTCTACGCATTTAATCGGCTTTCTATCCATATACGAACCCCCAGCTCGTAACAATATCGAGACCCCTCCGTGCCTCGGAGAGCACGCTAAGCTGTCGGTCCCGGTTGTCATACGAATATCTATGGCAGTCGTTACGGGTACCTAGTCAGAAGCCTGAAAGTCTGACAACTGGTCTAACCTCCGAATATCGGTATTACCCAGTAACTGGGTTGCGGGGATCTGATGGCAGTCGCTCCGTGTAAAATACTGATGTTCAGTCGCATCTGGCTAGACTGGAAGCCGACCCCAATATAATTGAGAAAAGGCTCGGAGGATGATGAATTGAATACAAATTAAATTGTCGGAATACAGATATTACGTAAACGCCGTAAGTTGTTACCTAACAAAAAAAATTAAAGAAAACTTTTGCTGAAGTTAAATGCCTGTTATTGGATCAGATCCGGCGCAAACGAAATCTACCTAGGTAAGTATCTCAAATTATCAGAATGTGAATAAAAATGCTGTAGTATCCCTACTCGTCTGCTGTGAGAATGCCGCGGTCGACCGTTAAAAAATACAATTTACAGCGTTGCTATTGGTCAGTATTGTACTAGCCGGGCCTGGCCGCAGGTGCGGTACGAGGGCGCGGGAAGGAAAAACGGCATTCTCGTCGCAAACAGGTAGTACTTAGACTCGCTAAAGTAGAGAAATAGACTATTGTTTTCTGTCTAAAGAATTCTGAAGAATTTCTGAAGAATTGCCAAACTTAAGTGGCAGTGGGAGGCGCAGGACCGGTGGTTGTGGCGATGCTTGGGGGAGGCCCTATGTCCAGCAGTGGACGTCTTTCGTCTGAAATGATGATTTTCTGTCTAGATTTGGGTAATTTTTCCTTTAAAAAATAATGTTTTGCGTCCCGTAAAGTCCTGTTACAAACTCCCGCCAGTCAGTTTTCAAACTCCCGCTGTTCAGTTTTGAAACTCCCGCAAGTCTATTTTAAAACTCCCGCTAGTCAATTTTCAAACTCCTGCTTGTCAGTTTCCTCACAACAATCATTCTCAATTTATAAAACGACCAGCTATTAATACATTGTATAGTTAATGATTCAATGTCAATGTCCGATTAAAACTAGTTTAGATTTGCAGACGTTCCGATTTTTTTGGGTCCGTTACGACATTAGTTTCTAGTCACTCTTTTACATCGTGCTTGGGTATGTGTTATGTAGTGTTTATGTGTTATTATTATTAGTTTCGTCATTAACAATATTATATACATTGAAGGTGATTATACTATAAATTCACAGTTTATGTTGAAACTCATTGTCGCGGCTATGGCGAGCAAAATTGACCATTTATTGATCTTTAAAAAAAAACACATTTTCAATGCTGTACACGACGTTCTTTGCTGGAAAAATAACCATATATTCCATGCTGTCAAAGTTACTGACCGCTTGATCGAAGGACCGTGTCCACTATATTTTCATTTGCCCCGTCTTCGGGCACCAAACTGTTTATTCAATCAAATTTTGAACAGTGATAGTACAGTCGACTGCATGACAGTGGTAACACTTCAATTCGAAAACCGCCCTTACTGCTTACGAAATAAAGATGCTGCTAATGTCAAAGTGTTACCACCGACGTGCGGTCGACCGTACCTACACAAAGTCATAAGTTGTTAGGTTTTCTTATTTGTTCCTGTTCCTGGAAGATCCTAGAATAGTTTTGTCCTATTTTCTTGGACAATTTCGTGTCGTTGTTTTGTTTAATTAGATTTTGTCAGACGGGTTTCGCATTCGATTCACGATGTCGACTGATACAGATCGTTTAGAGTGCTAATTCCGAGTTTGTTTAAGTAAACTCTATCGAATCGCTATCGAATACGTCGACTTTCATTTATATACATCAGTAGTTCCTTCTTTTCGTTTCCGGCAGGGGCGCTACTGATTTATGAATGAAAGTCGAGGCAATCGATCGCGGCTGCGTAAGTTTCAAACTCGCACTAGGCAGTTAGGCACTCTATAAACTTACGCTTTCTTGTTTGACGTCATAAAGCGACCACGTGTAGTTTTAATTGTTTCGTACGGTCAACCGCAATCTGCATATCAATATAAATAAAACCAATATAAGTAAGTAGCCAGTTCCGCTTATAATGGTTTTGTTACCATTGGTGTGCGCTTGACTGTACTATCTTATTTATAAGTCAATGATGTTGTTTCTACACGCATTGCATCAGCTATTGCAGAGCTGATAATAAGGCACTAGGGAAGTCCCAAGCTTAATATAGAGACCTAGAGTGTTGCTGCTGAATTAAAAAGATAGCGCGGGGTCAAGTTTTTTTGTTTTTGTTTTTTGTTTTTTAGAAAGTAGTAGCATAAGCTTTTCCCGCTACCAACTGGGGGACTTACAGTGGCTATAAAAGCTTGTAATTTTGTGATTTATAAAAAAAAAACATCCCAATTGATTCTCCTGGCGATTCATCAGCTATTGCAGAGCTGATAATAAGGCACTAGGGAAGTCCCAAGCTTAATATAGAGACCTAGAGTGTTGCTGCTGAATTAAAAAGATCGCGCGGGGTCATGTTTTTTGTTTTTTTTTTCGTTTTTTAGAAAGTAGTAGCATAAGCTTTTCCCGCTACCAACTGGGGGACTTACAGTGGCTATAAAAGCTTGTAATTTTGTGATTTATAAAAAAAAACATCCCAATTGATTCTCCTGGCGATTCTGAACAAACTGGTTTCTCAAATTGTGTAACCAAAAAGTAACGTTGTATATTCAGTGATAATTTTTTTCATTTAATTTTCATTTTACCAGTATAATATTGTACGACTTGATATAGATACTTGGCCGCCAAATAACGTAACATGTGGCAATTGAAGTAGTTAACAATACTTGTACAACTATTCATGAAGCCAACGAGTTATTTAACAACTAGGTAACACCTTTTTTTTTTTTTTTTTTGAGGCGGAGAAAATGCCTATCGCATGTCACGCCACCCGGGGAGGTAGCGTGGTTATGTGGGGCTCGCACCCACTAAAAACTCCGCCGTGTACCTACTCTCGCCTTGGTGGATGAGCCGCGAGAACTGCAATGCATGGCATTCGCATCCAGCGTAGCCCTTTTTCGGGTCCCTCTTCCTATAATGACGCTCTTGAGGCGATGTCCGGGCACACTTGGGACATCACCACAACTCAAAGGCCGTGCAATGCGGACGACTGACTCCCCAGTCTATCGTCCGCTGGCCTCTGTTAGGGCGGTATCAGTTCGGCGTAAAGCCGCCTACGCCGACCCGTCCTCTTGCGGCGGATTGGATCAGCGAAGGAGTCTTCTTCTCTGACCCGCTCCGCCGCTTCCTTCTGTGAGATAACCTCCTCACAGAAGGATGCGACCGCCTCCCACGCCTCCACACTGTCAGCCATGGCCTTAACCACCGCTGGCAGCGAGAGGTCTCCCCCGATTACTGTAGTGAGAGCACGGCGCCGCACCACAACTAGGTAACACCTGTGTTAACTGTCTAGGCCTCTTATTGGGTTGCAACACTTGCAACAACAACCAGTCAAAGATGGCTACGAAACTAATATTTCGATAGTGCAAGGCCAACTTGTCTACATTTTTTATTATAATTTGTTATCTTCATGTACATAAAATCAAGTTCATTGTCAATGTCTTTTTGTTTGATAACGTGATCGATTTTTAGGCTTGGAATAGGTAAATATAGCATTGTAAATTATGTGTGTGAAACATCCGAAATAACAATTACCTAATTTCTTTAGATACACTTAAAAATAAATCAAACTACTGTATTAAAATGCTGATAACTCGTATCAAACCCATTATATAAATTGATATTTATTTATATACCGTGAATAATTAGATATCACGGTATTAAATTTTATTGCTTTTCGGTAGACAGTAATAATCTGTCTAGTAGATAAGATTTATCACAACTGAAACAAACAAAAACAAACACTGTCTGGGTTTAAGCTAACACAGAACACATAACAAACATAGCATCAAGCCTGTA
This sequence comes from Asteroscopus sphinx, assembly GCA_949699075.1. Taxonomy (NCBI): domain Eukaryota; kingdom Metazoa; phylum Arthropoda; class Insecta; order Lepidoptera; family Noctuidae; genus Asteroscopus; species Asteroscopus sphinx. Next base: position 5,497,085 of record OX453006.1, read on the forward strand.
TTTCCCCGGAGGGGTAGGCAGAGGTGTATAGTACACCCAAATTTCGCCAGTTTTATTATAAGTCCCATGTAATAGGGGGCGAGCCTGGTTGCCAGTTTGCCATTAACCGGGCACAAATCCAGACTCCTAAGAACACAATTTTAAATAATGCCAAAGACTGTTTAACTCGAATATTGACTGACCCTTGATATTTTTTTCTGCGGACCACCCTCGATTCAAATCAACACCAGTGGCCAACTGTAACCCAATTTGATAATAGGATTTCAGCGCGTATTTAACTCCCGAATCTAGTGGCCCGACCGACACTTCAATTCCACAAGTAATATTTGAATTAAACTGGAGACGATTCAACGCCCCTGGGGAACAGTGTCGCCAAAATAGGGTACTGGTCCCCGAAATGGGCTGGCGGCCTCAACACGGCCCGTCTTGTCAGGGTTAATTGATTTATGTATTCCACTCCCGTAGGCTCAGATTAATAGATTTGTTGCTTAAATAATAATCCGTGATGAATTTAGAATTGGCAATTTAAGTTGGTATGGAAATTCGACGTTATTGTTGTTTCGGATTTATTATCCGGGAATTGAACGAGATTTGTTGGTAAGCAAGTCTTTGTCAATTACTTTTTGATGGATTCGTTTATTCAATGATGAGGGTTACGATTATTTTCATTGTAATCTTAATAAACGCACAATGAAGTATTAAGTCGACAGTAATTATATATTTGTGAGCTTTTGAAATATCTGGAAGGTATAAGAGTATATCCATGGAGTTTCTTGCCGGTTCTTCTCAATAGGACCCACAATTTGGAACCGTGCAACTAGAGCCTGATGCCGTGTCAAAAGTGCCTGTAATTATGTTTATTCATCATCATCATTTCAGCCGACAGTCGTCCACCGCTGGACATAGGGCTCCTCCGTTAAGGGGGGATATACCATAATCGCCACGCTTGGCAGGCGGGTTGGCGATCGCAGTTGGTTGGTTAAATACTCAGAGAACGCTGCTGCCTATCCTCTGGTTAATCCCTTAGTCGCCTTTTACGACACCCATGAGAAGAGGTAGGGTGGTGCAATTATTTATGTCCAGCACCACATGGAACCGTTATGTTACGTTATAACCGTCTTTAATAATGTATAAATGTTTATTAATAATGCCCAATTAAATGTTCTACGATCCTAATATTTAGGTATCTTGTCTACACTGAATACATTTCTATCGAATACGAGTAGGTAATAAGATTCTACTATTTCAGTTTAGTTTCAGAAATGTTGTTTCTTCAACCCTTGATTAATAGCAATCAATGTATGTACACTATTTTAAATTTGCAGTAACATAACACAGTTGGGCTCTTTGTTAAACTGAATCAATGCTTTTAAAGTGAACGTTTACTAACTCAGAGTTAGTCAACTAATCCTTATCCTAATGCTCTCGTTAATGGTTCAAGTTCCAAGTTTAATTCAGTTGCTTAATTAACTCTATAAGTTATCGGTTCTCGGTTCATTGTAATACTAATGCAATCTTCGGGTTTTGTGAGAGAACGTTTGTTTGGCAAATTTGTCAACTTCTGCTACATTATTGTTTCGATCTTGTTCCTTTACCTCGCTGTTTTTCCAATTAAAAACCAAAATATGTATGCATAATCACCCGGTGGCTTTTTCTTAGTCAGGAACCTTCAGACTAAGTTTGCGCGTTCTAGGCTATCAACGTGAAAATCCATAAACTTGTTCTTCTAGCAAAAAACAGGCTTCTTTTACAACTTCCGCGAAGTTTGTTTATTAGCTAGTGTACAAGACTTCATTAAAACTTTCTTTAGCCTTTTCACTGACTAATACGTCGTTAAAAAGTAGGTAATAGCCCTGAATAATTTCCTGCCCATTGACTTAGTAATTTGATAGCCGTTACCAGGTAAAGTCTCACTGTTTCGTGTTGACAGGATAATGACAGGGAATTTGCTTAATGATATTTGTTCGCAAACGCGAGGAGTTGACGCCGGACGGTCGTTGTTTTGTGTACTCTAGTTACTTTTTTTTTGATATGATGTTAGAACTAGCGACCCAATTTCCTTACAAATGATCAGAGTATTATTTCAATTACAGTTTTCATAGGTTGTTAGTCTAAGTATATAAATAGTCTTGAAAATCATATAGCTGTCAGATTAAATTACAATTAATGCTTTTCTTTTATTACAGATTCGATATGTGTGGAATTTGGGCACTATTCGGCGTAAGCGAAGACTTATGTCCACTATGTACGGAGAGCTTCGTGGCTATCCGTCACCGAGGCCCCGATGCGTGGCGTTTCGAGGCTGACGCTCGGGAACCTTTCGCGATATTTGGCTTCCGACGACTGGCCATCGTTGACGGTCTGCACGGCATGCAGCCGATGAGGTTGCATCTCTATCCTCGCACAACCCTCATTTGCAACGGAGAAATTTACAACTTTAAGCGTCTACAAGTACAACACAAGTTCCCATTTGAAACAGAGTGCGACGTTGAGGCCATTACACATCTTTATCATAACTTTGGCTTCCAAAAAACCGTAAAGAACCTGGACGGTGTCTTTGCATTTTGCCTAGTCGATGGCGAGAAGAAAAAGATCTGTGTCGCCCGTGATCCTTACGGCGTCCGCCCTCTTTTCGAATACTGGGATGAGGAAAGGGGTGTCCTAGGAATCTCTTCGGAAGGCAAGGGTCTGATTAAGTTAAAACAAAACGGCAACGGCAGTTCTACTTTAAGACAATTCCCGCCAGGTCATTACGCGCAATGGAGTATATTAGACGATGGTAAAGTAAAACTTGATTTCATCGAGCGATACACGTCGCCCGGTATGCCACCGAACTTCGTGCCATTTGTTCCAGAGACAGAGTTAGAAGGCAAGACCATTGAAGAAAAAACTGCGCGTCTTTTAGAAGCTGCGTGTGAAAAGAGATTGATGTCCGACAGACGTATTGGCTGTTTACTTAGTGGTGGCTTAGATTCTTCACTGATTGCCTCCTTAGTAGTAAAGCTTGCTAAAAAACATAACTTGCCGTACAAAATACAAACATTTGCTATAGGAATGGGTGATTCCCCAGATTTGATAGCGGCTCGATCGGTCGCCGATTACCTTGGCACTGAGCATCATGAGGTACAATTCGATGAGAACGACGTGAAAGAAGCGCTGGACAATGTAATCTATCATTTGGAATCATTCGACATCACTACAATCCGTGCTAGTTTACCCATGTATTTGCTATCGAAGTATATCAAAGAGAAGACAAACACAACTGTAGTGTTCAGTGGGGAAGGAGCAGATGAGTTAGCACAAGGCTATATTTACTTCAGGGACGCTCCTTCTGAAAACGTTGCGCACGAGGAGAGCTTGCGTTTGCTCTCAGACATTTACTTGTACGACGGTCTCCGAGCGGACAGGACGACCAGTGCGTTCAGTTTAGAACTCCGAGTACCATTCTTAGACATTCAGTTTACCAACCACTATCTCAGTGTTGACCCGAAACTGAGGCGACCCCAGAACGGCATAGAGAAACATTTGTTAAGGAGTAGTTTCGCCAAAAGCGGATTACTGCCTGACACGATATTGTGGCGTCACAAAGAGGCCTTCAGCGACGGCGTGGCTTCAGTAAAGAAGTCCTTATTTACCATCATTGGGGAGGTAATAGCTGAGAGGTCGATAGAGGAAAATGTTGTGTATCCAGGAGTACAGCCAAAGACAGCCGAGTCTAAATATTATCGGTACGTGTTTGAGAAGTCCTATCCTGGCCAACATGTGTTTACTCCGTATTATTGGATGCCAAAATGGGTTGCCGGGGTGTCCGATCCTTCTGCGAGGTTTATAAAACATTACGTAGCTAACTAAAACAATTTCGTCGCTGTAGCAATTCGTAGGATAACTTAATTTGCGGTAACCGCTTATTTATTTAGAGCATAGCTCTCACGAATCAGTTTTTTGAAGACGATGGTTCGATTCTCTTGTTCACGAAATAAATTTATTTTAAACTATCGCTCCCTCTTACTAATAGCAGGTAAAGGAAAAAAAATAAGGATGGATGGCAAAACTTTAAGTGTATGTACCGTAATAACCACAGATCATGTATTGTTTATGTCCAGTGTTGTCAGTTGTCAATTTAATTTTAACTATACTAATTTGTCATGGAATGGTAAAGTATTATGTATAAGTATTGTAGTGTGTGCGTCAAATGGAGCGCAAGAATAAAATATTTTTCTTTCTTTTCTTTCTGTCAAATTAGTCAGAATTAAAATTTCCTTATAAGTTTAGTCGTGATCTCGGAACGTGTTGACTAAAATACGAATGTAAGAAATGTAACACGTAAACTAATTTGACAGCACTAAAATTGTCGCCACCTCTTTCTTGTATCTACTATTATAAAAGAGAGCGATAGTTTAACCCACCAAGTGCCCTCGGGACTACCGTTCGTCCATAACATTTTCGTACAAAAAGCAAGATGGAACCACTGCCAGCCATAAGCGATGGCGCCCATACGTTCAATAAAAAACCGGCCAAGAGCATGTCGGGCCATGCTCAGTATTATAGGGTTCCTTAAGTAGGTGTAATTACAAACGAATCAAATCGAATATTAATCATGACTATTTTAGTTTTTGCAATAATCGGCAGCATTCGCGACTCAGAGCGTGTTGTTAGTAGCGCCATCTAGCGATAAATTCAAGAAGCCAAATTTAAGACGTTTGTCATTTCAAAGTTACTTTTTGTGATTTTTTCAAATAGAAAGTAGCTAAAGGAGCATTATTTGCTATGATAATTTTTCTCTAAGGTCAATGACCTTTGAACTAGGACGTTTTAAGTATTTTTCAGTTTTCTCTCTATAACTCAAAAAATTATAATCACATTATACTCGAAATAATTTAAAAGAGAGTTTTTACAAAGGTCTATCAATGTGGAAGATTATAAGTTTCTACATTGCATAGTTTAGAAATGGCAGGGGGGGGGACACATTGCAAGCCACTTTGGCGGGCTATATTTCGCAGATGGTACACCTGATAAAAAAGTGGTGTATGAAACATTACCTTCATTTTAGTAGACCTATTCAATGATATCCCACACGAGGAGGTGCTGCGAAAAAAATTTTTTTTTCTCCATTTCACATGTATGGACGCCATCCCTAAAATACGCAAAAACGAATCTTTTATTCTTTTAAAATTGAGATCTATATGTAGACTATTTTTTAACAAAATTTCATTTACTTATGTTTATAACTGTAGAAGTTATTAAGCTGTAAAGGATTAGGACAGACGGACAGACGGACAGACGGACAGACGGACGGACATGACGAAACTATAAGGGTTCCTTGTAGGACTTCGGAACCCTAAAAATGATTTTTTTTTGACCCAAACACTGGAGGGGTAAAATAAGTTTAGTTCATGAACAAGAGAATCGACAATGTACATTGACGTTTTCATTGGATTTTGTTACCAACGCAAAAGTTTAAGTTGAATCTCTTTACAATCGTTACTTAAATTTAACTCTCACTCTTTTCTTAGCCCATACTCTATTTCTGTGCCCTATCCCTAAAGACCTAAAACATTTCTTCGGATAATTTTTATTAATTCTGAAGTTGAATTCTCGAGTACCCGTACTCTGTAATCTTGATTCTTACGTGGAAGTAACAATATACCTAAGTTTGACCAAGTGTATTAACTTTATTAATTGACTTGCGGCGTTCCGCGCGACTTGACTCTCATTATTCCCTGGACGATTTGGAGACTTCCCGGTTATTGTCTGAAAGTATAGGTGAATTACTTTTGTGACAATTTTATCGAATAAGGTTATAATGAGTGTTATTGCCATGATGCACGCATTGTTAAGTTTTTATTATAAAAAAGAAAAAAATCTGTATTTAAAATCTTGACTAATGTTCTTATTGTTAAAAATAATTCATTTAAATGAAAATTTTATGCATTTTTCTTTTTTCCAGTAAACGTTGTTGTTGTTCAAAAAATAATAAAGTTGCGTTGTTATTTTAGCGTAAGTAAAGACAGGTTCTATCTTTTATTAAGTGTAGAGAAATGGTTAAAAAGTTTTCATGACAAAAATACCTAAGTATTTGTCTAAAACGTTCAACAACAACATTGTTTTCTAACAAATCTGTTATAGTTACCTATTGAAGTCAAAAATAGGTTAATTTTAGAGCTTGTTTTGATTCAAAATTGTGTGATCTGCTATTTGTATTGAAATTACCTACTTTGTGTATCCTATGACTGTTATAAAATTTATTATTTTACGAAATATGTGTTTTTATGAACTCGTTTCAAGTTTGCCTTTAAATTAATCTTTGGAGTAACTTTTCCAGTTAGCTTAACTTGCGAGCCTACAGATTTCTGTATCTATTTAGATAGAATGGAAAAGTGGGCTGGGCGCTCGTGCCAACACCTTTCTCAGTAGGCGTATGACTTGTTTCTGTAAATACTGTAACAAAATCCCGCAAAAATGCCTTATTGTGCTGTTTCAAACAGCAGAAATAAAACCTGTGAAGTACATTTGATTAGAGTTAATTTTTTTAAATTAATGACGCCTATATGTAAGGCGTAGTTTGTTCGAAAGTTGCCACGCATGAATCGCAAGTAAAATGGTGATTACAACCATTTTATCTCTATTTCTGTGTGCGAGCCATTGACGTGATAATAATATGGCTTATTATTTCTGTTCATGATTGATACGCTGACTGCTGAAGATTTAATCTTCGTATCGGCACGAACCATAAAGTATTAAAATTTGTTATCAGAAGGATGGTAACTGATAATAGTTTTAATATCATAACAAAAGTAAATGCGTGTCGTAGCTGCGGCAAAGAGGTTGACACTCAGCATGATGCTGTTTCGTAACGTGAGTGACAACACAGCGCTGATTGAGGCTATTGATTGATTCATTATTTGATTGCTATTTTGAGGTTAAGTTCGAGAAAATAACTGATTCGAAGTACAACACTGCAATGTTAGATTTTAGCGTTAAGGGCTATATAAATGACTATGTTGAGTAATACATAATTATATGTGTGTTATCACAAAAAATATAAAGATGCTTTAATATAACGTGCATTTCTATAAACTGCATTTGTTCGTGCTACGAGCTAGACTAGGTACCTAACCCGTGGCCGTAGACGGAGAAAACTACTACGCCCGTGGCAGTTTTTCTGTCTACGCCCGTGGCATTCTACTTTTCTGAAAGTTCATATTGCAAACCCTGACCTACCCAGCTCATACTGGGTGTCAGGGAAACGTTTCCGAAAACGAAGATAGGTGATAGTGCTGGTGATACTGATACGAAACCACAAAAAAAATGCGATACTTTTTTTAGATTTTTTATAAAATAAAAATGCTGCACTGCTTTGGGCAGTTCAATAAAACTGATTTACAAAAAAACCCCATTACTTAATTTTTTAAAGTTCGCAATTAAGTTAATTCAAATAAAATATCAGCTGGCGCTAGTGGTGAACGACATCTGCTCGCATACCACAGTGTACTGTATGTGTATGAAGTAATATGAACTCGCATATACGCAGTCCCTGTCTTAGTGAGCGTAGGTAGGTTAGGTACGCGCGGCATTGATCCCGAGTTTTGTACGCTTTACATTGCGGGTTAGCAAAATACCAAATCACTAAAACAATGAGTATAAGGCTAATGGTTATTGTTATTCGATTGCGTTTAGGTAGTATAATAATAGCCTTTCAGTTTCAGGAGCGTTTCCCTGACACCCAGTAGGTAGGATATCAGATTAATTTCAAAAGTATTTGTACCATCCATCGCCCCAGGAGTTACTAGTAGTTTCATTGTACCTTACCCGGATACATGCTTTTAACTAAATTAAATTCTGTTATTGAGTATTGCATCTAACTTTCTCTTGTGTACGACAATTTTGAGGTTGAAATAATTTTCAGAAATACTTGACCCAGTTATCCGACATATTGTTAGGAAGTGAATAGGTAGGTAAGTATTGCGGTGCAATTTGCAGTGACATTTTCAGCAAAGCCGATGTTAGATTAATCAAATAGAGGCATACGGTTATAACAAAACAACTAGGTAGGTACCTATACCTAGGTTGAAAGGATCGAATGACTGTAAGAAGTGTAAGATAAACTGTTCTGTTCTATGTAGAAGGCTTTCTTGTAGTTTTTCACAAAATTGTTAATATAATGTTTTTTAATAATTATTACCGACGAATTGAATTAAAAAGACACATCAAGGTTGTTTAGTAAATAAGATAAGTGTAAAAAAACAGACTGTACCTACAAATACCTAATGGGTTTTAGTGATAAAAAAAAGGAACCACTTTAAAATAAGTAATTACATTACATTGGAAAATATATTTTTTAACGATGGTAAGGTAAGGTTGGTAAGGTTATCGTTATCATATTCGTTGTTTGACGTCTATGGTCTGGTGGTTCGAGTATCGGACTGCTGATCACGAGGTCGTGGGTTCGATTCCCACAGAACACAAATATTTGTGTGATGAGCATAAGTGTTTGTGTTGGTCTGGGTGTTTCTTATTTATTATAAGTATGTATTTACAAAAAAAAAAGTATACATATAAGTATTACATCCACTGTCTAGTACCCATATTACAAGCTCTGCTTAGTTTGGGACTAGATGGTGCTGTGTAAATAAAATGTCCCCAAAGATTTTTATTTATTTTTTATTTATTTATTCGCTCAGCGCTCTTATCGATAATTTTATTTAATTTTCAATTCACACTTACTCATCTAGCAACCTTCCTACATAAATCTGTGCTGCAGTGTTATTCTATTCTGTAAGATCTCACTAGTAAACTCACTTCTGAAACCGCGCTGAAATCTTCAAATCTTTTTTTTATTGTTTTTACTACTTTTCTCTGCGGATTAAGAATTGAGTTTGTTAGTGAGATCTTATAGAATAGCTCTGCTGTATCGTAAAAGGCGGTTAGGTAATTTAGGTAATATCTATCAAGGTTGAACAGCAAAGCTAATGACGTCACCCTACAATCCTAGTATTTTTCGTCTGGCAAGCTTGCATGGTGAAAAGGTTTTCGCTATGCAAGCTTGCACGCATTCCATTTAATCTACCAGTCTTTGAGAGAAAAACAGTTAAAGTAACTGGGTTGCGGGGATCTGATGGCAGAGTCTCCGTGCGAAATACTGATATTCAGCCACATCTGGTTAGATTGGAAACCAACCATAGCATCATTGGGAAAAGACTTTGAGGAAGACCAGATGCACGAGCCAATATCTATCCAACGGTTCCCGGTCGGTAAGAAAATTTAAAGTAGGTAATAGTTTAAAAATAATTACCTACTTACTATGGCGAGATCAAAAATGTATGATAATAGGTAGGTATCATAAACAAAAACAAAAATAGGTATTATTTAAACTATTTCATACTTTCGTAGAAAGGAAATTGTTCATTTAATTCCTGGAATGAACAGAAATTGATTATCCTCATAAGAGGCTAAAGCAGGGGTTGGACACTTCAATTTACTAGACCATTTTTACTATGGAAAATAGCGACATCTGTTAGTCTCTGCGTGAAACATTTAGTTACTCTTAGATCCGTTAGATGGTGCTTTCATCAATATATTAAATCTAAATGTAAACAAAAAATAAAATCAAATTAAATATGTTTAAATAAATATTAACATAATTAATTGCATACTTCAAATAACTGCATTTTAATATTATAGGTTGTTTAAAATATTCTATTTGTTTTTCTATTAGATACTGCATTTTAATATTACAGGTTGTTTAAAATATTCTATTTGTTTTTCTACAATAATCCCTAACTTTTTCCTAGTTTTTAGATAAGTATTGAAATAGTAATGTTTTGTTTTCGATTAGAGGTACCTACAATTTGATGTTTGGTTAATTTTTGTCCATCTCCGGCATTTTATTGTTTGGCCGATGGGCGATATCTGTGTGTTTTATATTAAATCACCTATTCAGTATTTCCAATCACAATAAGCCCCCCTAATCTGCATAAAATTAAATAACCCAACTAATTAATCACAATGTTGGCTAATCAATAAAATCACCGAACGACACGTTAATAAGAAAATTAACAGAATTCAACATGGAATAGCAGCCCGGCGGAGACGGGACTCACTAAAGAATCCGGCAAGTTTCCCGGGCTAATGGAACGGATTCCTATAAAGGTCGGAAGCAATCCGGTGTCGGATGCCGACCGGAATGCCGATAGACCGGCGTAATTAAAACTGCCACGTATTTTAACTGATATCCTGCGACCTGGATTGTTAGACCGGGAGCTCTTCTCCAAGACATTACGTAATTACATCTTTTGGTTGGTTTCGCGTCTTGGTTGTTGATTTGTTGATTAGGTAATTAATGTACCTTTGTTTTACTAATGAAATAATTTCAAACTGTAAGTTTTAGAAACAATAAAAGTTTTTATAAAAGCTTCACATCAGCTTGTCGGTTTTACAAGTGATTAAATTAAAACCCCAGCCCTAGGTACTAACATGTTTTTTTTTTCCCCTGATTATAAAGAACACGGTTCTTAATAATACATTACAATCTAGCCTACAAGACTAATAAGTAATTTTAATCTAACTTATTTTTCTACGTTGTATATGTTTGTTAACTAAGAATAATGTCCATTGCATTTACTTAGAGTCTGATAATATAATAAAAAAACATGTGATTTTGAAATAAAAGCGATATCTCTGTCCTCAAAATAAGGGCCCTAAAGGGCAACAAACACAAACTTGTGTAAACATATCACAAATATACTTATGTTTTGAGCCCCTAGTCGAGTACTTACCTAGATGACGTTATCCAGTAAGTTATGATATGGGAATTTTACCAGCGCCAAGTGTGCGATACTACACGATAACATCAAGGCGCATGTAGCAGTCAAGTGGCGCCCCCATCAGTAAAAAAAATATTATTAGCTGAATACATAATTTACCGAAAATTCCTTTTTAACAATTGAAGTACAGGTACTTTAGTTGAATCAGAAACTGTTAACTCTGTAAATTATAGTTCACTGTAGTTGTAGATAGAAAAACTGCCGGAAGTGACCGTTTTTCGCAATTTTTGTATTGTTTTCGAAAACAATAGTTATGTGCAAATTTACTAACCCAGTATTAAGACCATGTTTGTTAACCTATTATTATCTACTAACTAACTACTTATTCGATTCAAAGAAGCTATCTTAAAAAAAAAAATTAAAAAATGGTAGACAAGTTGAATAAATCCCAGCTCCCGGCCTAGCGAAGAGTTTTCTTCCTCTCGGAATTCGGCTCTATCGCGCTACCGAATAGTTGTCGAACATTATTCCGGAACAATTGGAACGGTAAGATAAATCATTGGGACAAATATTTTTCTTGTTACATTCATAATTATCGTGTTCGCGGACTTATTTGTACCTATTTGTACAAGTTATTGAAATAAAACTTCTTTAGGCACGCTTGACTTGGGGAGTAAGCTGGTGAATGCGTTACGGAGTTACGAAAAGTGAGGCGAACGGAAGGGGTAGTGCGGGACGCGGGGAACGAGGCGCGCGCGACGGCCGGCCACGACACAGCGCTGGCAGAGCAGTCGCGCGCCGCGCCGCCATTTCTTTGTTCTCATTGAAATAGTATTGAGGGAGATAATAATATAAGTTAGTGAAGTTTTACTTCAGTCGTGTAGTCTAAAGCACACTCGTTTATTTTTTTCAACAAAATCTTTCTAATACCCATCCTACTTTCCTTCCTACTAACATTATAAACTAACCTATGCCCACGGCTTCGTCCGCGTGGATGTCGTTTATCGCGCATCCCTCGGGAACTGTTCATATTCCCGGGATAAAAACTATATTTATTAAATCCGGGTTATGTTCTATCTGTATGCCAAATTTCATTAAAATCCATGCAATAGTTTTTGCGTGAAAGAGTAACAAACATCCATAGGACATCGTCATCATCATTTCAGCCGAAAGACGTCCACTGCTGGACATAAGCCTCCCCCAAGCAAGTAGTAGGATGAATTGAGAAACCCCGTAAGTCACTGACTAATGGGGTTTCTGTAGTAAATTACTGTCAATACTGAACCACCAACTGCGGATGTCAGCTAATTATATACAGGATAAAATCAAATATGGTCGACAAACTTTAAAGGTGGATTCTACTATTTTTTGTAGAATGGTATGGCGAATCGAGCTAAAGGCCCACCTGGTGTTAAGCGGTTACCTTTGCCCATAAAAAACGCAATAAAACTAAACAACTTTTCCAAAACATGCTTCATAAGACAAAAAAAAATTATTTGACTTCCCGTACAATAACCTTGTTTATCGCTAAGGTTTTTGTATGATTAGTATTTTTTGTTTTCATTCTGTATTTAAAAAAGAAAACATGCTAAGTGGCGATTCTATGTGCGAAAATGTACTAAAAGAACAAAAAATCTCATTCAAAATATGCCTACATAAATTTTTTCATTGTTCTGCTGAACAAGACGGTTTAGTTACATCAAGCGAATACATTTAGTGGCTTTGTTGTCTTTGTTTTTTTTTATTAAATATGCATCTAAGGCAGTATTACAGCTACCCACAGTACACATACACTTATAAAAGGCATATTAACAAAAAAAAGAAGGGTGTCCTGAAAATCAATCTGAATTACCTACCTCAGGAGAGAAAAGTAAAAAAAAAACTATCAGTGAATACACAAAAAGCCGGTTTGTGACCGTGAAAAGACTAAAGAATTACTTTAGATCTGTAAAATGACTTCATAAAAGTTCAAAATATAAATAACATAGGTTTACATAATATGTATTTATCGTTTTTATTTTCATAATATGTATTTCAGAAACTCCATAAGTCAAATGACGAGCAATTTTTCAGGCACTGAAAAACTACAAACGTTTACTATATCCCAAAAAAACATTGTATTTATGATAGTTAACCTAGTTTAGAACAATTTTTTTATGAAACCAGTTTTTCGTCTCTCCTGAAAATGTTTACAAGCTTGACTTGTGGTGTTTCTGAAATAACCAATGATGAAAGAAGCTACTTATTTGTAGTATGTAGCTTCTTTAATCGTTGGAAATAACCGATTCAAATGCGAAAGTATTTCTTTTTATTTGTTTGTCCTTCAATCATTCTGCAACGGCTGCATGGATTTGGATGAAATTATGTGGTGAGCCACATATACGCTATCGCAGTTACTTTATATTCCGTCGTTCTATATTTTCTATAGGAAGCTATTCCTATTATTACTCACTTAAGTTTATAAATCTATTTAGTGATCTTGTATATACCTACTTATATCCTTTTGCATTTTATGTGTCTCAGTTGTGTCAAATAAATGATGTTCTTTCTTTCTTTCTAAAACAAGTGTAGGTATGTATTTTTAATGAGGACTTACGTTTAACAAAAATGTTTGGGCCTATAGTCAGCGGCAAAATAAGAGTTTATTTTACAGTAACACCTCTCCAAGTACTAATAAGTATGACCTTACTGTCGTACAACGTTTTACGCGAACGTTTCACCGCGTTACGAAGATTAGATCAATTTTATATCGCCACCGTAACCCGGGTGACACCTGCCTGGCTCGTAAACCATATGTCGTACTCACTGACCGACATTTTGAAACTGTTTTATGGATCGAGCTATGCCTTTTTTTTGGCCGCGATATTGCGATATTCAGCCGCGAATTGTTTCTTTTTGTGTAGGTAGTAGTTTTTTTTGTTGCATTATTGGTTTACGTTTTAGTTTGTTGTTGTAACAGTTTTTGTTTTTGATAATATGTATATTTTTTAAAGACTCTGGCACACGTATTACGTACTGTCGATTTTCTTTTTGAAGTAAAACTTCTTTACGCACGCTTGGCTTCGGGAGTAAGCTGGTGAATGCGTTACGAAAGCGTTACGAGTTGTGAGGTGAACGGAGGGGATAGTGCGGGACGCGGGGAACGAGGCGCGCGCGCCGGCAGAGCAGACGCGCGCCGCGCCGCCATTCCTTTGTTCTTATTGAAATAGTATTGAGGAAGATATAAGTTAGTGAAGTTTTACTTCAGTCGTGTGATCTTAAGCACACTGGTTTTTATTTTGGTAACATTTTTAGTCTTGGAGCAGACGTTTGTGTAACAATTTTTGTTTTTGTTAATATAATTTTTATATTTTTATCAGACTCTGGCACATGTAGTACGTACTAGGGCATGCAGTTTCATACATTTTCAGTTTCGAAATTCGCTTATGAAATTGGTGTCATCAGTTTCGAAATTTAGAAATTTCGAAATTGAAGGAAATATTTAAAACGCCTAATACTAAGCATATTGCAGTCCACTGCTGGATATAGGCTGCTCCCAAGTTGCGCTACAACACACAATCCTTTACCTTCCGCATCCAGTCTACCCCAGCTACCATCTTTAGGTCTTCAGTTCACCTGGCTGGGGGGCGCCCTCCGCTGCTTTTTTTGCGGTCTTTACTCAAGGATTCGTCTACTCCAATGGTCATCGGTTCTTTGGCAGACATGGCCTGCCCACTGGCACTTAGGTTTGCTAATTCTACAAGCTATGTTGGACACTCTGGTACTTCTCCGGTTTCATCCTTTAAATAAACTCCAAGCATAGCTCGCTCCATAGTTTGCTGAGCGACTTTGAATTCGTGGACTAGCCAAACTCACGTGTTCCCAAACTGACGTGTTCACGTCTCGGCATTGTTACTTATTTCTTGAAGTTATACTAACAACTCAACGCAGGACCGGTCGTTGTGGCGATGCTTGGGGGAGGCCTATGTCCAGCAGGGGACGTCTTTCGGCTGTAATGATGATGATGATGATACTAACAACTATACACACTCCCTATATAGACGAATTCCTGCATAACTTCTAGCGTCGTATCTTTGACGAGGATCCAAACCCGCCCGATGCCCTTCTCGTAGTCCACAAATACGCAGCAGCTAAAATAATTGCTCTCTTCGGTCTTTCTTCCAATCTGCCGAAAAGAATGGATATAGTCTACGATGTTATTCAACTTAACCTATCTCTGTCTACTGCTGGACATATGTAGGTAGGTCTCTTCCAAGATTCGCCACGATCCTCAATCCTCCGCCTTCCGCATTTAGTCCACCCTAGATACTTTTCCCAGGTCTATGGTTGACCTAGCTGGGAACATCCTACACTACATTTGAAGATTTCCACTGAAGATTTCTACTCAAGCACTTATCCACTGCCACTTCAGCTTGTCGATTCTACAAGCTATGTCGGTCACTTTGGTGCGTGTCTGGATAATCTCGTTACGGATTATATTTTAACATACAAAGAAGCTTGTTGGGCAAGTTTCAATTTATGGACTAGCCCAACTGTCAGTGTCCACGTCTCGACACAGTAGGCCATGACAGGCAGAAGGCACTGATTGAAGACTTCCGTCTGCAAACTTTATGGTATATAGGCGACGAGAAGACTCAGTGAAGTTTGCGAAATTCTGCCTAGGCTAATTGGATCCTTCTGCCGGACACTTATTTGAAGTTATATCTACTAAGTCGAATAACCTGCCCCAGGTAGATATATTCCTGCAACTCCAACTTCAAGCGAAGTACCTTCAACAAACCTCGGCACGACATGCATATTGAACATGACCTTGGTCTTGTCCAGAGTCATGCCGACACGATGCTGTAGCCTCTTCGAATCCCGGTTTGCTTTTGGCTCGCGGCTAGAAGTCGTTGAGTCTTCTGGCGCGTTCAGTCAACTTGTATACACGACTCAGGATTGAGATGTATGGTCTGTAGCCCTCAGTAAGGACCACCTTACTGTCAATTTTAAACTTGATATTGATCAAAATAAAAATAAAGTAAAGATCTCTTATTTTTATTCTATAAAAAATAAGCTCATGTCACACAGTATGAAAGTATGGGAGAAGGTGATAGAGAAAGATTGCGAGAGGAGAGTGAGATCACCCAAAACCAGATGGGATTTATGCCAGGTCGTGGGACAACGGATGCCATATTTGCACTCCGCCAAATATGCGCAAAGTATAGACGTGCGCATAAGAACTTGCACATGATGTTCGTTGACCTAGAGAAGGCGTACGACAGAGTACCCCGCGAGGTCTTGTGGTGGGCGCTGAAAGAGAAAGGTGTGCCTGCAAAGTATGTGGAGTTAATTCGTGCTATGTACAGCCAATCTAGTACCCACGTTCGTTAGGCCGCTGGCAACACCGACGAGTTCAGTGTGACTGTTGGCTTGCACCAAGGGTCGGCTCTAAGTCCTTACCTCTTCTTGCTGATAATAGATGCTTTGACATCAGAAATCCAGGAAGAGGCACCCTGGTGCATGCTGTTTGCTGACGACATTGTCCTTGTTGGTGAAGATGGACTTGAGGTCCAGAGTAGATTGGCAAAATGGCAACAAAAACTGGAGAACGTTGGCTTGAAAATCAGCAGAACTAAAACGGAATACATGTTCTGCGATTTCGGCGGTCTTTCCGGTTTTGTTGCTATTGCGCTAGATGGCGTGCCCTTGCCAGTCTGCTCCGACTTTCGGTACCTCGGTTCACTTGTGCAAAGCGATGGTGAAATAGACCGGACAGTCAAGCACCGAATTAACACAGGATGGTTGAAATGGCGGCAGGTCACGGGAACTACATGTGACTCCCAAATTCCTCTTAAACTGAAGGGGAAAATCTATAAGACCATGATAAGACCTGCTGTCCTGTATGGATCGGAATGTTGGGCTACGAAAGGAATTAATGAAAGGCAAGTGCATGCAGCTGAGCTGAGAATGTTAAGAGGAATGTGTGGTATAACGAGAATGGAGAGGATAAGGAATGAATATGTAAGAGGGAGTCTGAAAGTAGCGCCAGTGACAGAGAAGTTAAGTAGCAACAGACTATCATGGTATGGACATGTGATGAGGAGGAATGGGGAGCATGTTACGAGGAAAGTTTTAAGTATGAATGTTGATGGCTATAAGAAAAGAGGGAGACCGAAGAAAATATGGATGGATTGTGTGAAAGATGATATGAATAGAAAGAAAGTAAACACAGAAATGACGGCTGATAGAGATGTATGGAAGAAAAAAACATGCTGCGCCGACCCCAAATAAATTGGGATAAGGGTAGGAGGATGATGATGATGATAAATACACATTTTTTAAACACAAATAACTCAACAGTGTCTAGACAAGTCAGCAAAATTTTGTTCAAATAAAGAATTCCAAATGTTCAAAAGAAATATGATACACGAACTGATCTGTCAAACATGCTATGGATTGATGTTCGATGAAACACCCTCTGCGGGTTAAGCTGAAAAACTGAAAACTCGGTTCTAACACCTCTAACCGATGTTTCGGCTTACACCTTCGGGACACAAAAACTTCGGTAATAAATGCGTGTAAAATGTATTTTTTTTCCTTAACTCGATACCAAAAATAAGTTATTATTTTGCTTAAAAAAACGTTGTTTTACACTAGGTATAAGGTACTTCTTATCGTGTGGGTGATAGTTTATTTGTTAAGTGTAGGAAATGTTTTCACTTTTCCACTTACTGTTATTGTTAGTTTTCATAATACTTTGCTTATATAACGTGATATTTAAATAACTCATAACCTTATAACACTCCAACTTATTTTTATTGTAATTTAAATTGATATGGCGAGTAATTATTTATTTTCATAAATTATTGTAGAAGATCATTATAAAGGCTGAAAGAGCATTTTTTTTTCTAAACTCTACTAGTAGAACAAGAACCGCGCGCGGACGAATTGGGGCGAATGAAAATAAGATTCTGTTGAATTAATTTGTGTATTGTTTCCTCGCAAATGAGAGAAAAGTACTATACAAGTCCCGGCCGAAATAGCAATTAACGGCCTCGTTTAATTAAAAAGGACTCGGCTAGCGCCTCGTCCTTTTAAAATCGCTTCGGAAGTAGTATCCAATCCTTACTTCCAATATTACTTGGCCGTCAATTAATTCACTCTAGGCCTCGACATTAATGCACTATTGTTCATCTCCAAACACATACATTAACAAAACACTAAGCTTTTCATAAGTTGTCAGCGGATATTAAAGAGCCTGTGAAATGTTTTGACAAGCACATTCTTACATTTTCCACCAATAACTTCCAGAGTTCTCAGAAAATTGAATTGGCGATCAATCGAGTAGGTTTCGTGTACAAACAATTACCGTTACGATAAAAGCCTTTATTATTTCAACGATTTTCAGTCAATTCCCTATCGGGCCTTCAATAAGGGTTGGTGCTTGTAAGAGAGTGAGATATAGACGCTGGAAGTGATTTTAAATGGTCTGAAATATATCAAATCGCAAACGGTCTCCTCTATATTCGGTTCGTAATATAGCCAGTTTCACGCCTAGTTGGGATTTATATGTCGTAGGATAATCGAAAAAATCGGATAGTTGGAATCTATTAAAGTTTTTCGTTATCATCCGAGCTATTTTTAGGATAATTGCAAAAATCCGGCTTATCTTAGGTTAGTCGCGAATAACGTTATGCACTGACGGATGCGCTGATTGGCTTATGACTACATTCGTTCGTCTTTCGACCCATGTTCTGGCCAACCAGAACAAAGATGTTATACATCGACTTTTAGATTAACCAATCACCGTTCAAGTTTCCAATCGTCCTAAGCAAACTGTAGTTTTTGTAATGATCCTGATAATAGCTCGTATATGATAACTAAAATCTTTCTGCTATTCCAGTTATCCAAAAGAGAGAGAGAAGATTTTCGCAAACAATCGATCTAGTAAAATATATCTACTATCATTAATAATTTCTTGCTTTTCTCTTAAATGAAAAAAAAAAATGGTTTAAAATTATTTTTTTAGTTTTTCCAAGATTCTTATTTTTGCTGCTTTTACATCAGTGTAATTTGGTGCTGGTTAGAAGTATTTCGGAATAAAAAACCAACGTCTATACAAAAAGTGGACATCTCCTTTACCAACATGCTTTAATAAAAATAAATACAAAGAGGAGGTGCCCTAACGCCGAAACTCTAAGCAGGCATGAGTCACCAGATTGCGGGGCGAAGAGGGGGATTACGCATGCGCAGTAACGCCGATACAACCAATGCCACCTAGAGGCGATTTGCAGAACTAAAGAGACAAGCGTGATATTTCAAAAAGTCATTAAAAGTTCTGCTATTCATCGATAGATGGCAAAACTAAAAAGTATCACCGCTGTGCCGGTCGGAGTGGGGGTGTTAGGTTATTTTCGTTACGGAATTTCTGGATTCGGTCTCCACGCTCAAGGCCCGCGATAGAAGCTATGCAATAGCTTAAAAAAAATGGTGTTTATTGTCACTAATCATTACATTAGCTGTATGACATTATTAAAAGGTACCATATAAATTTATTACGAGAGATACTGATACTGGATCCCAAACTAAGCTGGAGCTTGTATTTTGGGAGACAGTGTTAAGTCGTGGAATATGACAGCATTTATGGTACACAACGGTAGTCTAATTATTTTATTATTTTAACGCATTTACGCATACGAAGCGAAATCTAAATATAATAAATTGTGGAAAGACAAAGCACTGGTGTACTGAACCAGGAATTGCCAGGTTCGAATCCTGCTTGTGAGTGAATGTTTTTTTTCTAAAATGTACATTATACTTATCTTAATGTTAAGATTATTTATGTAAAGCTATTAAAAATAATTGACATTTTAATGCATTTAATGCATGTAGCATGTAGAACGGTCAATGGCAATAGGCTCGCCCTCTATTACATGGGACTATAACATGACTGGCGAAATGGGGGTGTACTATTACACCTCTGCCTACCCATTCGGGGAAATACAGGCGTGGTGTTATATATGTTTTGTAGAACATGTTACTAATTTCGTAACATGTTCTACCTATAAACTTTTGTATAGTCCATTTTAAATTATGTTCAGAATTCGTCGACGTCGATGTACGACGTCTGTGGTCTAGTGGTTCGAGTGTCGGACTGCTGATCACGAGGTCGTGGGTTCGATTCCCACAGGACACAAATATTTGTGTGATGAGTATAAGTGTTTGCGGTGTTCCTTATGTATTATATGTATGTATTTACAACAACAAAAAAAGTACCTATTTATGTATTATATCCATTGTCTAGTACCCATTGTACAAGCTCTGCTTAGTTTGGGACTAGATGGTGCTGTGTAAAAATGTGGCAAATTTTTATTTTATTTTTATTTAATGATGGTAATGTTGCCATGTTTGACTGTAATGTAAGCGATACGATGCAATTCTAATTCAGTTCAACTACATTGGAGCGAAAGCAATCCGAAGGTGGTTTCGACGCAAAAACGGAGAACAAAACGCATGGTTATTGTTATACATACCTATTTCTACATCTCTGGTCTTTCGTAATTGTTTAAAATGTTGAGTCGCTCGCCATATGTCGCCCTTTTGTCCCGAAAATACGAGTATACAAGGCGAACAAACAGCTTTAACCTTAGCTCGTCCTATATTAGGGAGACGCGAATCTAATGCGATATGTGCTACGAATTGTGTGATAAATATGTATGTTGTCACCACTTTTATGTTGATTTGAGTCTATTGAAAATGATATATTCTTTTTTGGATATTTTTGTACTCGTTATATCATTAAATTATATCTATGTTATAGTCAAACTTCGATCTGATGGCTCCTGGCGTTGTTGTTTTGAAGTACATAACTCTAGAGTTAATGTTTTGTTTGTTCGCTATCCCTATTAGATCTGTATTTGTTCGCGAGTGCGTTGGCCACCCTAAGTGGGGTCTATGGATTGAAGTGTACTCGTATAACAATGATATTATTAAAGGAGGTATAGATATGTATCATCATCATCATCATTTCAGCCGAAAGACGTCCACTGCTGGACATAGGCCTCCCCCAAGCATCGCCACGACGACCGGTCCTGCGCTTTCCGCATGCAGCGGATTCCCGCGACCTTCACCAGGTCGTCGGTCCACCTTGTGGAGGGCCTACCCACACTGCACCTTCCAGTACGCGGTCGCCACTCCAGAACTTTGCTGCCCCATCGGCCATCCGTTCTGCGAGCAATGTGCGCCGCCCACTGCCACAGATATGTTATATCCTAACAAAAAAAATACGAAAAAAATGTTCCGTACGCAGCGGCAGCACACATACTGATAAACTAGTTCAAAGTAATAAAGTTTACTTTAAGTTACTTTCGCGTCATGATTGGTAAACTTTCTGTACACACACGACGGCATTTTTGTATTATTTTTGCTACCGGTCACGCTCGGTGCCTTGCTTGACGCGGACTAATAGCAGAACGTACCAATTAGGATGTTTTCGAGTCTTCAGATTGTGCACGCTAGTAACATATCTTTACTTTTATAATAAAACCCCCCGTAGACTGTGCCGTAGATTACATAATAATTAAACTATGGCCCGATAGTTGGCCGATTTTATTTTTTTATGGGGAATCGACGACGACCGACCGACGACCTGAAGAAAGTAGCTGGGGGGGACTGCATGCGGAAGGCAGAGGACCAAGTGTTGTGGCGGAACTTAGGAGAGGCCTATGTCCAGCAGTGGACTGGGATAGACTGAGTTGATGATGAGAAACAAGCCTGCTGGTGTACACAACCCCCAATGTCCTCGCACCGTCAAGAATCTTGCAAAAATATGGGCCGATCCAAAGTCTTTAGTCTGCGGGGGTCTTAAGTCTTTTTTTACATTACAATCATAACATAACATAACATCACGCCTGTTTTTCCCGAAGGGGTAGGCAGAGGTGAGATAGTACACCCACATTTCGCCAGTTATGTTATAGTCCCATGTAATAGGGGGCGAGCCTATAGCCATCAATCATTTACATTACAATCACACTAATATAATAAATGCGAAAGTTTGTGTGTATGCAAGTTTGTGTGAATGTTTGTTACTTCTTCACGTTGCAACGGCCGAACGGATTTGGATGATATTTTAGCACACAAATAGACCATGTCCTGGATTAACATAGGCATGTAGGCTTTTTATCCCGGGAAGATAAACAATTTTAGAGGGATGCGCGATAAACGACATCCAGGCGGGAGAAGCCACAGGTGCCCTCTAGTATATACTATACTATATCTTATTATAAAGAGGAAAGATTTGTTTGTTTGTAATCGATAAACTCTGAAACTACTGAACCGATGTTAATAATTCTTTCACCATTAGAAAGCATTATTTATTTTTATTTTTTTTACGTGGGGAAAATCCTCATGGACGCACTCCGCCCGGGGAAGGCGGAGCCAGTGTCGGACTCTTACTGACTAGAAACCACCACGGTGTTCCTCTACCGACCTTGGCCGGGGGCGTGGGAAATACTCCTGTATTAGCCCAACCATCCCCCATTAGAAAGCTACTTTATCCAGAAGTAACATAGGCTATATTGTATTGCAGCACGCGGGCGAAGCCGCGGGCAAAGTCTAGTATTACATAAATTAAAATCTATTTCTAAAAATAATCAGGTGTCAATATTTATGTAAACTAACGAACAAAATTAATATCCTATCTATCCACGGTTTGCCCTACTAGAGATAGAAATTTGACAAAAACTCCATACATTTTATGTCAAAATTCTATCTCTAGTAGGGCAAATCGTGGATAGATTGGATATTAATTTTGGCCGTAAGAGGAAATGCGGGCAGAGAGACTTATGAAAATAAGGTATTTGAAGAAACTATCGCTATCGCTTTGCGAGCGCTCGGCCTCAAATAAGTGCGATAAGGACAACTGCAGCTCCGAGTGAATAGCCTAAGTAAAAAGTCATAATTCTAGACTATTTTCTCCTCCGAAACTGGACCAATTGAAAAGATATTTCATAAACTGAATAAGAAGAATGTGTACTGTGTCGCAAATTTTTCCTTTTTCATTAATAGTTGTTAGGCCTCTGCATACAGCGGTCAAAAAAAAAGCGGTCAGAAATTTTGAGAATTTTTCAGAGCTTCTCGAAATAACTTCTTAAGAAATTCGAAAACATAGGGACATAGAATAAATTGATATTTATTTTACTGTAAAAAAATAATGCTCTCGGACGGAATCTCGCTTAGAAAAGATTGAAGCACTTCGTTTTTTCCTAAACCGACTAATTTCGACAGAATTTTAACACACCAGATATATGTATATTGTTATTTTATTTGTGACACTAGGACAATGACTACCGTCACACGAGATTTGTTGCGTAATCGCGGCTTTTTGTCTTACTATGGTTGTGAATGTGTGTGTGCCAGCCCAAACTTTTGAGCGAGCCGTCTTACTGGATGCTTCACTTTTGTTTAGCGAGATTACGTCCGCCTTTTTTATTCGTCCAATGCTCTAGCACAGACATAGTAAAAAATATAGACTAAGTTCTGCGAACAACGATAGTGAAGCCAACAAAAACAGTGCTCCTTCATGTACAACCAGTGCTCACGTACACACCATGCACCTGAAGGATATTTGTTTTCGTGATACTTACTGGAAGATGCCGCGACATGTGAACTGAGAGGGGTGAGCATGGTTTAAGGTGCATTTGTGTGCGTGAGCAGTGGTTGTACATGAAGGAGCACGGTTTTTGGTGGCTTCACTATGGTTGTTCGCAGCACTTAGTCTATATTTTTTAATATGTCTGTGTGCTCTAGGGTTATAAACCAGAAAGAAAACAGTTAAGAGCGTTTGTATGGAGAAAAGACCAACCGCATTTCATCTTAATTCTTTCAATAAACAGAAACAATATAGAACACATGAACTGATCACTCGCTAATACAGCAAGTTGTTGTTTGTAATCCTGAGGGAGTCGTATCGTAATACTCGACGGCGAAGCCATTATGAAGCCGCTCCTTACCTACCTACCTCCCCCTATGAATGGTGATATTTAATGCAACACATTGCCGGTGCACCTGACTTCGACTAATGCTGCAAGGAATCTCGAGGTCTTTACAGCTACCTATTATATTAGTCTGTCGCTTTTATAACCAAGCATACGAAGATTTTCTCTAAAAATAACACTCTTACGTCTTACCTCGTGGATTGGACATATTATAGCCAATAGGTTATAATACTCTTTTCTTATTATAAGAAAGAAAGAAAGAAAGAAAATATTTATTTCAGTCTCGGTACAGGCGAGAGAAAAAAAACTAAAAATAACATATTAACAAAAAAACTTAAAATGTATGAGACTAAAAAAAGCCCCCATCTCAGCATATGCTACAACACCGAAATGATATAGCCTTGAATGACCTCTCCGAATTGAGAAAGCATTTCTGAAGGCTAATTCTTGTAATTAAAAACGTTCAAACTATATCTCTAAACTCTGCTTTAAATCTCAATCTCCTGACACTAGATGTTTCTATTTACCCATGGTATAATAAGATGTAGATGTTTCACCAGGTAGTCTCTTCCCGTGACAGCTAGGTCGCGTGATTGCCTCCGTAATACGTCATCGGCTGTGGAGCCAATAGCGGGCTGTTATCGTGACACTTGTTTTTTTTTTTTTTTAATTTATTCCTGGCCATGGATACATGTCCTTCAGTCGTAATCATTGAACATATTATACTTGTATCCTAGTAAAGTGATGGAAACTTTACTAGGTTTCTGAGGGTATGATGAGATAATACGAAAGTCATGTTTTTCAACTTTGTACCATTTATCCACACTTGTACACGTTAACGAGCACTTAACATTTAATAATCCACCATTATTACACATTAACACTCGAAGATACACAAATTTTGGAAAATAATAAAAAATCCACAACACGATCTTTACGAATTTTCCCGCCAACCCGTGACACTTGTCAGTTTGATGTGCTGCCACTTTGTGGAAATAAATTACCCGAGCAAAATGCATGTTTTCATTTACTTGCTTTTATAAAGAATCAATTTTGAACTAGTAATTTTATACAGTTTATTTTAATAACTAATTAGGTGAATATCACGAGATAACAAATAGGCTTGTTAGGAATTCATTTTATATTCATAATGAACAAAAATCTCCTTTAATATATTGAAGATATCAATCAATGGTAACACAAATCGTGACGTAGCTTGGAGGCATCGCGCTGTCATCGCGGGAGGAGAATACCTGGTGAAACCAACGATTTAAGAAGCTAGTAGTCTTTATTCGTAGGGTGAAACATCTTATTATACCCGTCAGTATACAAATGTCTTTGAATGTATTTACGTGGTATTTACCGTTTATTGGTGACATTAATGACCTAAGTCAGTGTCACAAATAAACGGCAAACTGTCAGGAGGTCGAGATTTAAAAAAGGTTTTGATCTTAGCAAAGAATGCTCCTTTAGTTACATTCTATTTTTTTAAAAGCACAAAAAGTAACTTTGTGTTATCTTAAATTTGGTGTGTATACAGCGCCATCTAGAGGCTACTAACAACACTATCTGAGTCGCCAATGCTGCCGTCTATTGCAAAAACTAAAATAGATTAATATTCGATTTGATTTTTAATTACTAGAAATTGGGTTTACTGATATTGTATATTGTACATATGTCCAGCTTTTGATAACTATTAGAAAAAAAAATAACATAACATAACCAGCCCATACTGTCTCACTGCTGGGCACGGGCCTCTTCTCAGTACGAGAAGGCTAAGGCCTTAGTCCGCCACGCTGGCCTAGTGCGGGTTGGCGGACTACACACACCATTGAGAACTGTATGGAGCACTCTCAGGTGTGCAGGTTTCCTCACGATGTTTTCCTTCACCGTTAAAGCACAAGTGATAATTGAATATAAATCCGCACATGAATTCGAAAAGTCAGAGGTGCGGGCCGGGATCGAACTCACACCCTCCTGCATGGAAGGCAAGTGTTCAACCACTAGGCTATCACTGCTATTGCTAATAAATATCACTGTGGTAGATATTCCACAAAATCTGAAGGACTTTTAAAATATTTTGGTACAAATTATACGACTACTGACAACTACTTATACTTTTAGAAACACAACCAACAGATTTTTTCATTTAATATTTTTTAAATATAATAATGGTCAGCCTTAGGAAAACAAATAATAACCCACACACAAAAAAACCTATGCAAAGCGCGAACGCGTAACTCCCGCCGCGAAACGTAACAAAGTCGGTAAATCTAATAATTTATTTTTCCGTGTAGCCACAATCCGTTATTTTATTAGCTTGCAACACTGCCGCTGTGAAGAATTAAAATATTTATGTTCATTGCCTCGGCCCGTTTAGGGGAACATGGCCATTGGAATTATTTTACGGTTTTAAGTGGCCCTCCCTTTTAGTATTCAGTGCGTTGGAATTATGATTAGCTTCGTTCGAGGTCTGGTTAGAGAATTTTCTACGGAGTTTAAAAAAGTATAACAGTGTTTTTTTTTCTAAATTGGTAGATTACTTGTTGAATAGTCCAGATATTCACTTCGTAAAAATCCCGGAAAGCTGCATTTACCTGA
The DNA here is from genome assembly GCA_949699075.1 of Asteroscopus sphinx. Taxonomy (NCBI): domain Eukaryota; kingdom Metazoa; phylum Arthropoda; class Insecta; order Lepidoptera; family Noctuidae; genus Asteroscopus; species Asteroscopus sphinx. The sequence continues at coordinate 5,523,426 of OX453006.1, forward strand.
AGAAGGTAGGGTACTGGATACGGAAGGTGGAGGACCGAGTGTTGTGGCGCATCTTGGGAGAAGCCTATGTTCAGCACTGGACTGCTATAGGCTGAGTTGATGCCGCAGCTCCAGACACAATTAAAATTCCATTATATCTCGCGTGGATCCACTTTTAGGCAGACGGAGTTGTATCCCAATATTTAGCTCGCAAGTTTGGCAATTTCGTCGTCTAATTGCAATTTACTGTAAACTAGCCTATGCCCGGGACTTCGCCCGCGTGTATGTCGTTTATCGCACATCCATCGGGAACTGTTCATCTTCCCGGGATAAAAAGTAGCCTATATGTTAATCCGGGTTATGTTCTATCTGTATGCCAAATTTCATTAAAATTCATACAGTAGTTTTTGCGTGAAAGGGTAACAAACATCCATACTTACATCCATACATCCTCAAAAACTTTCACGTTTATAATATTAGCAGGAAGTAGGATGTACCACAAGAACAACTGCAAGTTTTTAGTGCTCTTTTACTAAACATGAAGAAAAATATAACTGATATCATCTCACATAAGTTTTAAGGGCTAAGGTAGGTACTTGAGAAAATTTATTACCGCGCTGCTCCAGACCGTTAGGGTTAACAACTGAACAACTTTACCATGACCATGCTGTCTTGTTGACGATATTTTGATAATATTAATGTGCCTTTTTATATGAATCCATTAAAATAAATCGTATTTTTTCCGTGCATTTTTGTCTATACGCTTCAACGAATTTTTTTCAGAGTAGTCATAATTATAATTGAATGACATACAGCATATTTTTGATATTTTTTTCACATAATGACCGTCGTTTACCATTTTTATTTGCCAAACTTTTTATTGATGTATTAAATAAAACATTTCGCTAAAAGCTATGTTTAATTTCGTTTCAATTAAAGTGTTTTATGTAAACACCGCACTTAAATAAAATATGGACTTTTTACCATCTATCAACGAAAAATATATAACTGTATACAGGTGTTAAAATACTTTAATTTACATTCCATCTTTAACGGGTGCAAGTTAAGACACCTCGAGAAAATAAACAGGTAACTCAAGCAAGTTATCTCACTGAGAACGTGATAAAATGCTGATTATTTCATGAAACAAAAACTGATTTATTCCACTTTATCCCACACACAGACCGCATTTTGAAGTCTCCGTCTTCGCACAAACTTTTCGCGCTTAAAATTAAATTATTTATGTACCCTCGCCAAACGAATAATATATATTTTTTGTCTCTGGAATTTAATATTTTTCATTTTAACGTGTTTTATGAGTCGCTCTTATTGAATTTTGTTGCTGCGTTATTTTTGATTAAGCGCTACGTTTTTCCCGCGACTGGGGCTCGTGATATTTTAAATATTCGGCGTGGGAACGTTTTCGTGCGGAATTTTCTTATTTTATTCATTCATACAGGTGTGTTTGTCGAGATGTTATGAAACGGTGCACTCTGTCGCCGCATATTTTCGTTGGCGACGATATTATTTTTGCTGTTGGAATATGCGTATTTTTTGGCTTAAAGCTCTTTGCTTTTTTGATGAATGTGTTGTTTTGTTTACGTACTCGGCCGTCAATTGCTTCATTTCAGGTTTCGACAGTAATGTACAGTCGCCTGCATGACAGTGGTAACACTGCAATTCAAAAACCGCCCGTACTGTTTACGAAATAAAGATGCTGCTAATGTCAAAGTGTTACCACCGACGTGCGGTCGACCGTACTATTAACACTCATATAAAAACCGTAGTGATAATGGTTGTTCAGTTTCAATGGTAGAATCCACCTATAAAATATTCGCGTGTGAGTATTTGATTTCATCTTGTATATTGATAGGCTTGTTGGTCATACTTGCTTACCTAAATTAACACCCGTATATATATATCTTTATAGTTTGTTAATAGTACATTACTTCGAAGCATGAAAAAAACAAAGATTAAGCATTTGACGGCCGAGTAATATGGGAAGTATGAAGCGAAGCCGAGTACTTCCGAAGGATTCTACCACGTCATTCCGACAGACAACATCTCGATGAACGCTAGACCGACAGTTTAACTAAACGAGGCCGTTATTTACTATTTTGGCGAAAACTTGTATAGTACTTTTCTCTCATTTGCGAGGAAACATTACACAAATTAATTCAACATTATCTAATTTTCATCTGCGCCAATTCGTCCGCGCGCGGTTCTTGTTCTATTTTCAAAGTTTTGAAAAAAAAACAACATGCGCATTCAGCTTTTATGATGATAAATATTTTGTACCTAGAACACCTAATTTATGTAAGTGTGCACTTAAAACCCTCGCTGGAATAATAAAAAATAAAAAAACTGTCCAGCAGAAAAATGCATTTTCTCCCATTTGCTCGGAAATTGGTTCATTATTTTAAAAACCGGCCAAGTGCGAGTCGGACTCGCGCATTAAGGGTTTGGTACCTCTCAACGACCTGATACCCCATAAAATTGATTTAATTTACGAGAGTTTATCAAAAGACATCAACGAACAGTGCGCGAAATATGAATTTTTTCATGTCTTTCTTACGGAGGTACCACCACATAGGTCTATGTTTCTCTTATTTTTAGTATTTGTTGCTAAACTACATAATATGCACTATAATCTGACTAAGTTTGATGCTGGCATATATTACCGTTTTGAAGATAGAGCAGGAACAAAAACGTTGAAAAAAATGCATTTTTTTTGAGGTTTCTTGTATGGGGACCCCCTTTGGTTTTAGACTTTTTTTTCCTTTTAGTATTTTTCGTGATACACCTCATAGCAACATAATTTCTGAGAAAATTTCAACCGGTTACCTATTACCGTTCAAAAGGTACAGCCACGGATACAGCCCTGTGACAGACAGACGGACGGACGGACGGACGGACGGACGGACAGCGTAGCGAGAGTAATAGGGTCCCGTTTGGCACCCTTCGGGTACGGAACCCTAAAAAAAGAATACACCAATCGGCTCTTTTCCGTACGCAGCGAAATAACACGCCAGCAATATCCAACACGAGTCCTTGAGAGGGGACCGCGAATCGGCAAACGCAGTGTAGGGCGCACCCCAGCCTGGTGGACCGACGACCTCATGAATGTAGCTGGGGGGGTCTGGATGCGATAGGCAGAGGACCGAGTGTTGTGGCGCAATTTGGGAGAGGCCTATGTCCAGCAGTGGACTGCGATAGGCTGAGTTAATTGATCGATTGAATATCCAACACGACAATAATATAAATAGCTGGACAGTTATTATTTTTTAAATTATGTTGGCAAGGATTTTAATTTTTTAATTCAAAACTTTAATAGTACCTATCAAAAGTAAAACACAGGTACCAGGCTTACATAAAACTGGAGACAGGTATACGTACGCTTGCGGTACCGCGAACCGCGTAACTACAAATTACCTTTTAAAACAAACTCTGTCCATAATTGATTCGGCTCCGAAACTTTTGCATCAAACTTGATATGTTCTCTCGTAATTCCATAACGAGTTTCATTAATACGGTAATGGATTACTTGAGTTTTGTAATTTTGTACAAAGGATTCAGTGTGACGTCATGTTCTATCGAGATGGTAATTTCCGTAACTTTTGTTGCTCAAACGTGTATCCTTTGTTTTTCAATATCCGGCCCTGTCTTTAACATATAACTATGCAAATAGGAGTTTTATGATAATATCTTGTGGAAGGTTTTCAGTTTTTAATACGCGCTGGGAAAATCTTCTGCGCTCATAGACGGTTTTAGACGCACGGCTATGCTACGACGACGTGTGCTTGTTTGTTTTGAAGTAACAAAGCTTGAGTTTATTACCTATATGTTTAGACTGATTATTATTATAAACCTTAAACTTATTTAATTAAAGTTCACTAGAGTTTTGTTTTTGCACTTACACTCCAATTTCTTGGGGCAAATCAAAAATATGTTTTATTATCACCGCTCAAATGCCTTAACGAATGGCAATACATTAAAAAAAGTGTACATGACTATAGTATAAACTATAATCCCGCAAACTAGTTTGGCATTTAAAAACGTCAAGTTGATCTAAGCATGTTGACACAAGCGTAAAATCACGCCATTTTGAAATCTAAAAAATTTCAAACCTTCATATCAATTTTTAAATGTCAAACGAGTTTGCGGAATCTTAGAGTCAACTATAACCAGGCAAATTTGAATGCGGACAAAATATAAAACGTTTTCATAAAGATCCCATTAATTAAAAACAAGAAACACAACATAAAGGTAAGAATTAAACACCTTTATTTTTAAACCAGTCACATACAGCCGCTTACTTCTTCTCTCCGATTAACTTATCACAGGTTGCACAAAAGAATCAACCTTACTTTACGTTCAGGGTGAGAAATCACCCTTCGCCTTTTTTCTTAAGCGAGTCGACTTTAATTACATTTGTAAATTAAGCAATGGGACGGGAGCGAACGTGCGCTGAGAACAGATAGGGTTTAAAACGAGAAATAGAATCTTTTGTTCTTATAGCGGTCGGATAATTCGGTGTTAGACTGGCGTGATTATGGGGGAATAATTAAAGATTTGAAGAGAGAAATACGACAGGTAAGGTACAGGGAAATATTTGTGGAAAATAGGTAAATATTATTACGATATCCTATCCTACTAATCCTACTAATATTATAAACGTGGAAGTTTGTGAGGATGTATGTTTGTAACTCTTTCACGCAAAAACTACTGTATGGATTTTAATGAAATTGACATCCTATCCTAATAATATATAAATACGAAAGTGTGTTTGTTGGTTTGTTCCTCTTTCACGCAGCAGTGGAGGAAAGGATTGATTGATTGATGTTTTCATGCATACGGAGGTTAGGAATAAACGAAACTATACCTGCCCCCCTAGCCAAGTTGACAATCTACACAATCTACAATCGTCAACGCTAATAGAAAACAATCAAAATGTATGGGAATGAGATATCTCAACGAATGATTTTTTCGTTGAGATATGTCATTCCCATACATTTATTAGCGTTGACGATTGACGATTGTGTAGATTGTCAACTTGGCTAGGGTGGCTGCTTCGCGATTCAGAACCACACGATAACTAGTTGTCGACCGGTTCGGTTTGTTATCTCCTTTCGTCTCATGATTCACGCAACTAGAGTAAAAGAGATAACAAACCGAATTGGTCGACAACTGGTTATCGTGGTTCTGAATCGAGGAGCAGGGGGTCTACTCCCGTTCGACGATATTCGATAAATCGTACGATTCATCGCAAAATTTGCTACTCCGGTCAACCACCGTTCCCTTATCGCATGCGATGATCGTGTTTTGACGTTTGTTTTTCTCATCTCCGGTAAATTGTATACGACTATGAACCGTAGTCTATCTTAATTGTGCCTTTTTTATGTGCCTTTCTTTATTATGTAAGTATCAGTCGGAACGAAAGTTCGTACTTCGTTTGTCGTTCACAAAACGCGAGTAGACCTACAGAACCGCAATCGGGTTCGGTTACGAATAGACGCATGGGGTCAGGTTAAGAACAGGGTCAGGTTAGGAATTTTTTTTTTTTTTTTTTTGCTATTCCTAACTTAACCCGGTGGCGGGTTACGATTTCGGGTCAGAGGGTCTACTCGCGTTCGACGATATTCGATTCATCGTATCGTTCATCGCACAATTTGCTACTCCGTTCGACCATCGTTCTCATATCGCATGCGATGACGTTTTGACGTTGGTTTCTCTGTTCCCTGATCAATTTAATAGTAGTCGTCTATCTTTATTGTGCCTTTTTTATGTGCCTATCTTTATTGTGTAGGATTTTTTATTATCAGTCGGAACGAAAGTTCGTACTTCGTTTGTCGTTCGTCAAACGCGAGTAGGCCCCCAGGTTAGGAATAAACGACAGTTGATAGGCTGGAAAGTAACAAAGGCTACTTACAAACAGGTTGTCCCATTTTGAAACTGGTTTGTTCCTCTTTCACGCAGCGATGGAACAACGGCGTGATTTTTTGCATAGAGATAAATGATGGGCCGGAAAGTAACATAGGCTACAGGATGTCCTACTTCGAAAGTGTGTTTGTTGGTTTTTTTTTCTCTTTCACGCTGTAACGGAGCAAATGATCGACGTGATTCTGAACACATAGAGATAGTTCATTGCCTGGAAAGTAACTAACAGACAAAATTAATATCCAATGTATCCACGATTTAGCCTACTAAAATTCGACATATTTTGTATGGAGCTTATGTCAAATTCCTATCTCTAGTAGGGCAAATCGTGGATAGATTGGATATTAATTTTGGCTGATAGACTACTTGACATACTCGTACTTCGGGAACTTTAGATATACATATGGTTAACTACATAGTCGTAGTAGCACATACATAATAGTACAGAATAAAATTCTTCTGATTGATCGATCGTTCCACAAAAATAATTCGGGGTTTTCGACGAGAATTTGTCACTAGAACGACACCCTGGGGAACTGGACGACGGCTTCGAAATATTTTGAGGGTATTTTTGAAATTCCCTAACTTGGTTTGGCTTTACTTCGTGGAAGGTTTTAGTTTTTTCTTGCATGGTATTGATAAAAAGTGAGGAATTGTGGATTCGATCTTTATTTTGTAAAACTGTTATGTTTATAAATTGTAATCTTTTATACATATAAATACCGATGTCCTGACTGACTGATTCATCAACGCAGAGCCGAAACTACTCAAGTTGAAACATGAAATTTGGATAGTAGGTTCTTCTTGTAACGCAAGCACCCACTAAGAAAGGATTTTTGGAAATTTTAACCCTAGGGGTGAAATAAGGGGATAGAATTTGTATGAATAATCTTTTCTCCTGGATCGATTCACTCAAAACATGTGAAAAATAATCTATAAAGTAAATAATAAAATACCCAATTTTCGTTTTCCATTACTACTAATAAATAAAATAGAGTGCAATGAGGTGATGCAGTTTGTAGGGGAGAATATTATTACGTGGCTTGATTGAGTTGAAACTAGGTATAAATAATCTTTAAATAAATTAATAAATTACATGTTTTTGGTTTCTCGAAAATTAAACCCGACGGGGGTAAAAAAGGACTGTAAACGTTTCTATGAAAAATCTTCCACCGGTGACATTTGACACAGATACCTACTCTTTAAATTATAAAAAAAGGCAAAGTAATTATCCTTACAACGGGATACATCAAATGGGGCATAATAAAACTATTTACGAGAGCGAAGCCGCAGGTATCAGTTAGTTGATTATAATACTCGTACAATTATAATAAAACAAGTTTTACCGGATTACATCGCGTATATTATTTAAATTGGTTTTCCCACAGAAATAGATAGAATGGAAAAGTGGGCATGGCGCGCGTACCAATACTCTGCACCATAGTGCAGGGCATTTCAAAGCCTTTCTCAGTACGCCTTATGACTTGTTTCTGTAAATACTGTAATAAAAACCCGGAAAAATGCTTTATTGTGCTGTTTCTTCTAACTGTAGAAACAAAAGCTGTAAAGTACATTTGATTAGAGTTAGTTTAAAAAAATTAATGCCGTCAATATGTAAGGCGTAGTTTGTTCGAAAGTGTCACGCATGAATCGCAAGTAAAATTGTGATTACAACCATTCTACTCTATTTCTGTGTGTTTTCCTATACTACAATTGTTTCCCAATAGTTTTGACAACATCATCGTTCATTTCATACCTGATACATTTACTTACACACAATACAGGCAGGTCACCTCTCTGACAAAATAAAAACAATATAATTCCCTCCCGCTTGTTTGTCCCGAGTATTTTATTTTATTGGAGTAATGTGAAGACGGATCGCTGTCAATACAGATCGTGTAACTTACACAAAAGATATTGTGTTCTATTTATGTTACGAATCGAGAGCTCACAAGTCACCAAAATAAAACAATAATCGCTTGTATTTATATTCATCATCATCATCATTTCAGCCAAAAGACGTCCACTGCTGGACACAGGCCTCCCCCAAGGGGGGGGGGGGGCGATTTGCCATAATCGTCACGCTTGGAAGGCGGGTTGGCGCAGTTGGTTGGTTAAATACTCAGAGAACGCTGCTGCCTATCCTCTGGTGAATCCCTTACGGCCAAAATTAATACCCAATCTATCCACGATTTACCCTACTAGAGATAGAAATTTGACATATTTTGTATGGGGCTTATGTCAAATTCCTATCTCTAGTAGGGCAAATCGTGGATAGATTGGATATTAATTTTGGCCGTTAGTCGCCTTTTACAACACCCGTGAGAAGATATAGGGTGTATTTATATTGGAGTTTGGAGTGCATTAATACCACTGTGCCAGTATTCACTGAAACCTTAGGAATTTACAGTATACCTAGGTAAATAGAATAAAGAAGCAGTAGGGTAAATAAAGCCGCTGATAGTTCAAGCACTTAAGAGGAAATGCGGGTAGTCTTTTCTCCATACAAACGAACTTCACTGTTTTCTTTCTGGTTTATAAGTTTTATAGCCCTAGAGTCGTAGTTAGAAACTAAAAAAAGTTATTGGACGCATTCTTAGACTTTAGTTTATAAAGCAATTTAAGTTTTTTAAAAATAATTAAAAAAACATATCACTAGCCTCAAGGTTAATATATATTCTATTTTCAAGGCTAGATTGTATTACAAATAAAGTATCACCTGGTACTAGTAGTTCTACTTTCTAGTAGTACCTACTTTCTAGTAAAAAAAAACATAACATAACATAACATCACGCCTGTATTTCCCCGAAGGGGTAGGCAGAGATGTAATAGTACACCCACATCTCGCCAGTTATGTTATAGTCCCATGTAATAGGGGGCGAGCCTATTACCATTGACCGAGCACAAATCCAGACTCCGGGCTGCTACTGAAAATTTTAGTAAAAAAGAAGACTATAATATTTTTCAGTCTACAAACCCAGGCCCGCTATACCCTTTGAATGCACCGCATGCACATAAGATTTACGTTCGGAAGCTTGTTTCCTCCTTTATTTATATAACAAGAAGTGTCCATCATAATGAAGAACTCCTCAATTAGTGTCGATGTCGGCCTAGAGACATGTCGGACACCCCGTTCACTGTTCAATTCTTGTTAAGAGCGGCCCGCGCGTTAACTCTTGTAACTGAGATCTTGACTGGAGCCATGAAGTCAGCGGGAAGTTGGGAAATTATTCATATACAAGAAATAAAAATATTTCGCTCATCAGCAAGAATAGTGTCAAAACATACAAAAAATAGTTTTAAGGAAACTGCATTAAAATAATGTTCTTCTATTGTGTTGACATGAGCTATTTAATGATAATAGCCCATGCCGTGGGAAAAAGATTAGCCAGTCAGCAGGTTGGTAGCGGGGCTGATTGGCCAGGGTGCGCCGGATGATCAATTAAATATCGTCACTCCTATTAAAATAATAAAATGTCAAAAAAAACTTTTTTTGTTTTGTGACAATCTTCTTACCGATGAGCGATTATTGGACTACACAAAACCAACAAACATTTAAACAGCAACAACAAATAACAAACAAGTATAATTTTATTGTGAAAGAGGAGAATAATACCTACAATTACGTACTTAATAATTACTGTTATATTGTTTTTAATTAAGAAAAACTAATTACATATTTGTTATCTACTTTTAATGCCCTACCAATTCATACACAAACCATCTTATTCGACTCTGGGTTTTCACACCGTTGCATTGTCCTTTGTAAAAACGTTTTAGGTTTAAGGATTGTTTGTATGCATTGCTACTTCATGTCGTAAACTGTATTTCCATCAAAAATAAATAAATAAATATCTTTGGGACATTTTTACAGCACTATCTCGTCTCACCCAACCAACCAACCTAAACCAATGGCTACCCCAATGGGAAACAGGCGTGATAATATGTATCTATGTATCTCGTCTCAAACTAAGCAGACCTTGTGCTATGGGTACTAGACAATGGATATAATACTTATATACATTTTTTTTGTAAATACATAGGTACTTATAATACATAAGAAACACCCAGATCAACACAAAAACTTATGTTCATCAAAAAAAAATTTGTGTCCCGTGGGAATCGAACCCACGACTTCGTGATCAGTAGTCCAACCCTCGAACCACTATACCACAGACGTCGGCAATAAACCTTTTCCGCCACTAATAAGTACTTTATCGCCGACGCTTATTGCCCCGCGTCTTTCCCAGCCCTACACGGTAAGGGTTCAAGTCATCTGGACAGAGATAATGTGTCGGATCACTGCTTGATTAATTTTGTCCCAGACACCCAACGCTGGGCTATGTAAACCTTGTGACACACTAATTAATCTGGCCTATGTATTTTATCAACTATTTTTGGAATGACGGGGTGAGGGCAAATATTTGCTTCTGTTGATGACAGATGAGTGAATAAGTTGTTAAGGATTGTGTTGTTTGAGATGGATGGTTGAGTTAAATGAAGGCTTTGAATCATAGAACAGATAACCTAAAGACGCTCTATAAACAAAGTTTAGCATTAGAACACAATCGTTAAATGTTGGCGGGGGACATGGGGTGGACGGCGTGATACGATTGGTCAGCTCAAATTGGTGGCGCTCGCTTTTTTATATTATAGTGGGGCGAAATGAGTTAAAGGCCCACCCGATGATAAGCGGTTAAATCAGCTTCGAAGTAATTTAACGGTGCGCTGTGTTATATATTAGCACTAGCCTTATTTGTTTGTATTAGTCATAAGTCTATTTTATTGTTCCTATCTCTGTTTAACATCTTCCATCTCTTTCACACTAACATATCCCTTCCCCAAACATCCTTTCTAACCGCTCGATCCCTTCCTACTCGACTCACTTCGTTCCCGACCACGATCTAGAGACATCGTTCTCGTTCTCAATCTCTGTAACATTAACATAGTACATAATCATAAGTTCATTTTGTTATTTATTATTAAAAGATTATTATAAAACAAGAAACTGTCCTTCATTGCGTAACAACTGGCGCAGTCGGTAGGATACTTCAGCGTGAAACGCGACGCGAAAAGACGAAGCAAACGTGCGATTCTTCGTGGACAACATCGCCTACAAGAAGACGTGCGGTAGCTGCAGGCTTTCGATCGCTTCGCCGGACTATGCTGATAACATTGCTGTTACTGTGGTGAGTGGCTAAGACTTGTTTGCTCTAACTCCTTTCCTATCCCATACAATACATTTTATATATCTATTTCTAAATCTTATGTACTATTTTGTATTATTATAAATTACTCCATGTCCATATTATTATATATATATTTATAATTCCTTCATGTCCGAAAATAGTAATTGTACATTCAAAAACGAACCATCAGACTCAACAGAGTCACACCAAGATACATCGTTCGTTTTTGCTCAAAAATCAAATCTAAAAATCATGTCGTTGGATATGACAACCCTTTTAAAACTTATCCCCACATTTGATACTCATGCAGCCGATCAAGTTTATAGGTTTATCCGATCTTGCGACTCAGCCTTCAAATTAGGATCTGCTGATCAGAAACCAGTTTTATTAGTGTACGCTTTAAACAATATAACCGGTGCAGGCGCATCCGACGTCCACGCCAAACAATATACATCCTGGAATGAACTTAGACAATTCCTCATAGACAGATTTTCAAATGTTAAAACTATTTCTCATCTTAACTTAGAATTACAATCTATGTTCCAAAAGCCGCATGAAACGGTGACAGAATATTTTCACCGTGTAGACTTATGCAGAAGCAAAATAATTGAAAAAATTAACGCAGAAATAACTAACGATACTCTTATTGGTCGTTTAGCTAGTACTGAGGAGACTTCAATGAGCGTTTTTATAAATGGGCTTAGTTCCGATATCGGTATAATGCTGAGAACAAAAGGTTTCACAAACCTTTCAGAAGCAGGACGCTTTGCCCTTCAGGAAGATAAGATTCGAGCCATGAATAATGCTCGACAATCATTATTTAGACTTACAATGCCGCGACCTAATAGTATTAATAGTAGACCAAATCAAAGTTATGTTAATTTACAAAAACCACCTGTGTCATATCAACCTCGTCCGATACTACCGGTAATCAACAACCGAAATAATGCTAATCATCAAGATACAAAAATATGCAACTACTGTAAAAAAATTGGTCATGTAATATCCGAATGTCGAAAACGCGCTTATAATAATAACCTTAAGAACATTCAAAATCAACACGCTCGTCCCGCCTCTTCAGCCCCCATTAATAATTTAAACTACTGGGCGACCAACGAGATGGGCAACTCGCTGGAAATCGCTCCAACATCTTGCCCACAAACGGAAACATCAATCGAAGACATAACTCATTTTCAAATGTAAAAGCATATGAGTTAGGTCTTAATAACCAAAGACAAAATCCGCTTAATCCAGTCCATCGGGGACAAAACACTAAATCTCTATTAAACAAAAGCGCATCTACCCAAACATGTCAGAAACAATATAAAGATGTTTCTATACAAACGGATGAAAAAACTCCTTACGGACAGGGTAACCAGCCCCAAACCCTTAGTTCCATCGAATGTATCAAACTTACTAACTCTAATGAATCTTGTAAATATAATGACTCCACTGAATCTTCTAAATCTACTAATTCCTTAAAGTCTCACAAATCCACTAAATCCTATAACCCTACTAAATCATGTACAAAATCAAAAACCAAATCTAACTCCAAATCTAAACTGAAATCCAATAAATCTAAACCTAAAATACAATCTTTTACCATTTCACCAGTAAACGATGTACCTCCTGAAAATCTATTACATTGTAATTTTCACGTCGAAGGCAGTCCAGTTACTCTTCTAATCGATACCGGAGCAGGAATATCAGTAATAAAAAATGATAAAATAGGCACATCTAATGTAAATAAATCTGACATCGCATCCATTGTAGGAATTTCTAGTACTCAATCGCCCACTCTAACTTCAGGCACAACTGAAATATCCCTTGATAACTTGCCAAAATTCAAATTTCATGTAGCAAACCTCAATATCAAGGCAGATGGCATAATAGGTAACGATTTTATGAACAAATTCAATTGTAACATCTATGTTCAATCTAAAACTATGAGAATACGTGACAGAACGTACAAACTTCATTTTATGAACGAAAGCCCTAAACCTAATATTGACCCTCATAAACTTTTTATTAGTGGTCGTTCCGAAACAGTTATTACCTGCACAACAAATAGTGTTCAAACCGGTACAGCCATTGTTGAAAAACAAATGTTGGAAGACGGCGTCGTTATTCCCCACGCTTTAGTTAACGTGCAAAACAACTCCTTTGTTATCACTTGTGTAAATACGAATAAAAATGACCATGTAATTAATATTCCAAATATCAAAGTATCTCCTTACGAAATCGGTAAAGAAACCTTAGATTTAAACTCACATCAGATAAATAATGTAAATCATACATCGGAAACAGATAGACAAAAGAAAGTATTGTCAGTAATTAGACGCGAACATTTGAATAATGAAGAGTCAATATCATTAGATAAGATAGTTACCGAGTTCTCAGATATATTTTTTATCGAGGGTGACTCGTTGACTTTTAGTAACCACACTAAACATCGAATTCCAACAACAACTGACATCTCAATTCATACTAAAACATATCGATTTCCACAAGTTCATGAAGGCGAAGTCAAGACACAAATTCAAAACCTATTAGATCAAGACATAATAAGACCTAGTTCATCACCATGGAGTAGCCCTATTTGGGTCGTTCCAAAGAAACTTGATGCATCAGGGAAACAAAAATGGCGTCTTGTTATTGACTATCGTAAATTGAATGAAGTCACTATCGGAGATAGTTACCCTCTACCGAACATTACCGACATACTAGATAAATTAGGTCATTCTCAATATTTCACCACTCTAGATCTAGCATCTGGCTTCCACCAACTTGAGGTAGAACCCAAAGATATCCCTAAAACTGCATTCAATACTCCCTACGGTCATTATGAATATAAAAGAATGCCTTTTGGCCTAAAAAATGCACCAGCGACCTTTCAACGGGTCATGGACTCTGTTTTATGTAGTCTACAAGGAGAACGATGCTTCGTATATCTTGATGATATAGTTGTATTTGCCTCCAGCCTCCAGGAACACGAAGATAAACTTCGAGAAGTTTTCTCCCGACTACGTAAATATGAATTAAAAATCCAGCCTGATAAATGCGAATTTCTTAGGCGAGAAGTTGCTTATCTCGGTCACATTATTTCAAACGATGGTGTCAAACCTAACCCTGACAAAGTAAAAGCTGTTAAAGACTTCCCTGTACCTAAGTCATGTAAAGACATAAAAGCATTTTTAGGTCTCACCGGCTACTACCGTCGCTTCATTTCCAATTTTAGCAAAATCACGAAACCACTAACCAGTCTTTTAAAAAAGGATATCCCTTTCGTTTGGGGTGAAACTCAACAACAAGCTTTCGACGATTGTAAAAATTTACTCATAAATCCTCCCATATTACAATACCCCGATTTTACTAAGGAATTTATTTTAACCACAGATGCTTCGATACATGCTATAGGCGCCGTGTTATCTCAAGGTGAAATAAGTAAAGATTTGCCTATAGCATATGCATCTCGTACTCTTAACAAAGCCGAATGTAATTATTCCACAATAGAACGGGAATTGTTAGCAATTGTCTGGGCCACAAAGCATTTTAGACCTTATTTATACGGGCGTAAGTTCAAAATAGTTACCGATCATAAGCCCCTTACATGGCTCTTTTCTATCAAAGATCCTGGGAGTCGTTTACTTCGTTGGCGCTTGAAACTTGAAGAATATGAGTATGAAGTTATTTATAAAGCAGGTAAAAATAATACGAACGCCGACGCACTATCACGACCTCCAATACTCAACACCAATACATTATTATGTACGAACACTCCTGAAGATTACCTGCAAATCAATTATCAACATTTTTCTGAGAATTCTTCAAATTACAGCTTTGACAACCAAAATCTCCTAACTTCTCCAGATCGCCTACTTGATGAAAGACATAAAAATATTTTTATCCCTATTTCTTGCGAACTCTCGGACAAAAACGACCTTTTCAACGAAGCTATATCCGTTTGTACTCAAGTGGAACCATTTTTAGAGAAACAGAAGACACTCTATGACTCTGATTCATTGATTTCAGACAAAAACCAAAACATAATATTTGGATACTCGAGACCCACACACTTTGACCCTTGGAATCATGAGAGTTATTTTAAAACACTCCTAAGTTGTTTACAAAATCACGACTTAAAATCACTTTACATTCCCGATCTGAAAAATGACCCCACTTCTAAACTCAAAGGTAACGAACAACTACATATCACGGCTTATCTTGCCGATACTTATGATTGTAAAATCACCATATGTCAAAATAGAGTTAAAAAACCAACTTCAGACGAGATTCCTAAAATTCTTAGAACTTTTCACAATGATCCATTATCCGGCCACCGAGGTGTTGTAGAGACGATTCGCAAAATCAGATGTGAATATTTCTGGGAAGGAATGTCTGACACTATAAAAGATTACATAGAAACTTGCCAAATCTGTCAACGTAATAAAATTCAAAGAAAAACCTACAAAGCACCCATGGTTATTACATCTTTTTCCAGTGAACCATTTGAACGGGTGACAATTGACTTAGTTTCATATTCCGACATAACTAGCGAATCAAATAAATACATATTAACATTACAAGATGACTTAACTCGATTCGTTCAAGCTTACCCAATACAAGACAAACAAGCAACTACGGTAGCTAAAGCTTTGGTGACTTTTTGTCAACATTACGGTATTCCTAAACGTTTCCAATCTGATCAAGGCACAGAATTTGTAAATATTGTAATTAAACAACTCATAAAACTATTAGGCTCTAGTCACACTGTAAGTACTGCTTATCATCCTCAAACAAATGGCGCTCTCGAAAGGTTTCATGCCACGCTTCGTGATCACATTCGAATGTACCATAAGAGGAATCAATCGAACTGGGATCAAATCGTACCATTTGCTGTTATGTGCCACAATACATCAGTAAATCAATCTACGGCATTTACACCTCACGAACTACTCTTCGGCTATAAACCCCGTTCATTATATTCGTTCAAAGAAAACAACGACTATACTACACACGATTATTTGCGTGACTTAAACGAACGTCTTAAAGTCTCACGTGATATAGCTCGTCGCAACTTAGAATCTATGAAAGAAAAAGCTAAAGATAGGTATGATGCTCAGATCAAAAATTTCGCAAACTTTTCTACAGGTGATAAAGTGATGTTGAGAAATCCTACCCCGAATAACTTGGACCCTAAATGGGATGGTCCCTACGAAATCATCCGAGTAGGATTCAATGAAAATTACATCATTCGAAAATCAGGAAAAAATCAATTAGTCCACGCAAATCGCCTGAGACCGGTAAAGTCAAGCAATATTTAATTGTGTATTTCCGTGTGGTACCGGGATAGAATTGTACCTCCCCATTTCTCCTAGTGGGTGTCGTAAGAAGCGACTAAAGAGAAATCTATTAGGGTTAATTAGGTAGGTTAGATAATAGGCTATTCATAATTTTATTATTTCCAAGATAGTATAATATAAGAACCTTTTACTACTTTTGTAGAAAGCCTATACTTTTTGTAGGATCGTAAAATAACAATTAGGTAATTATGTGAGGGGTACATTTCTAATATACCGACTAAATAGAAGATAAGAAACTTAAATCTTAGAATAACATTGTAAAACAATTTTGTCGGAAGAATGCTTGCCAGATGTCATGATTTTAGAACGTGTTTTAGGAAATAGTATAATCTTTAATGACTTTGTAGATGCATTGTTCTATAGAAATATCATGAATAGTTTTCAAGTTTTAAGAAACGGTCAAAATACCCACCAGATGTGCATTTTAGTTTTATGATGATTGTGCCGAAAGAACTCGGCCTGCAAACAATAGCTTTTGTCTATGCACCTGTTGCATTTTTGTTTTATTATTCCGTCTCTAATGGGCACCATCTATTGTACATTTTTCTATGCTAATACATCCTTAGTTTACTTCTCTTTAATATAACAATAAGCTTAAAACTTAGTTATTAATTACAATAATTCATCCATTCTAGGTATTCCACCACTGTTGTTCATCGGAATACTCAGTTTATCTTAGGAAATATTATTTGGGGAAATCCTTATATCTGAATATTCGTGTAAACTAATCGTATATAGAAACTTAGAACCATCGTTACTTCTCCGTGACTGTATCGAAAGGCTTGTACATAATTATCAATCACATACTATTTCGTAATTCTTATTTATAATTATACCTAGCGTAATCACTACTAACTCTTATGTTAAGATTCACTTAGATATTCTAAGCTCTATGAACTTCATTATTATACCGATAGCTCAGTTTCAAAATGGCTCATTAGTATCCCAGATACAATCCCAGGTATCCAGGTTTCATCCACGATAGCAAATTTTAATAAAGCTACAAAATATTTATTATAATGAATATGTCATCAACGACAACCTTGTAAATATTAATTCATTTTTAATTCTACAATTAAACTTTTATTTAACTTAACTATCTCTGAGTAAATGTTTATTGTCTCCATCCAGATTACTGAAGCTATAAACTCATGAAAAAAAAAAAAGTTGACGATATCATTACAAGCGTGCTATTTGCAAAATCAAGTGTAATTCATCCATAAATCATATCGACTTTTCGGTTATACAATCATCAAGATCAAACAGAAATCCAGTAGCCTCCATCACATTAGATAAAATATATATTATATTAGAATCAGCTCATTTAAGTTCCTATATATATCTCAATACATTAGTATATATTTTAGAATTCCCACTAGTCAGGAATGATACATTTATATATATATATCATATTATACCCTATTCCTATTCCACAATCCGACTCTTCCCTATACCTTAATATCCTTTCCGAGCAAACATTCTTGGCTACGAATACCAACAGGCAACAGTATCGCCGTGAAACAACAAACTCCATTGAAGAAGGCAAAAAGCTCTCATCCGAAACCAGTTCCTGCAAACCACCAGTCTACAACTTCAACGTTAGACCAACATACAAAGTCGCAGTAGTACTATTCGTCTGCATTAAGTGCTACAAATACAACCCATGGAATATTGTATCCAGACGAAGATCAACATTACACCATCCAAATTGGCAATTGGCATTGGCTGTATCCAAATTACAACTCTTTTGCCCGTTCCGTCGGCAACAGCACATTGCGATGCAAATGGCAGCCTTCGATACTACAACATCATGCATGAAGACGAAGATGATGACGACATCGCGAGCACTCCTACAAATATCCAAAAATTGGGCACGGCCCAATCTTTATTCTAAGGGGGGAGGTGTTATATATTAGCACTAGCCTTATTTGTTTGTATTAGTCATAAGTCTATTTTATTGTTCCTATCTCTGTTTAACATCTTCCATCTCTTTCACACTAACATATCCCTTCCCCAAACATCCTTTCTAACCGCTCGATCCCTTCCTACTCGACTCACTTCGTTCCCGACCACGATCTAGAGACATCGTTCTCGTTCTCAATCTCTGTAACATTAACATAGTACATAATCATAAGTTCATTTTGTTATTTATTATTAAAAGATTATTATAAAACAAGAAACTGTCCTTCATTGCGTAACAGCTGTGATACTAGCTTGTTATTTTTAATAACTTTTTCTCAAGTTGAAATACTTTCCAAAATCCACAGTGTTTCCACCCTAAAAAAAATACCAACACATAAATACACAATTACCCCCACCATATAATAATAATAATATAATAATATAATCTTTATTGACATAAAAAGTTGTTACAAGTTGTGTGAAGTCCCTGACTCCTGTGCTAGGTGAGAAACCTGTGTTACAAGAGTCAGTGCCCTCTCCCATGTGCAGAAAGACATTAAATTTTTATGCAATAAAACTATTTAAATGCAAAAACTATAACTAAAGAATAAATTAGCAAAAATATGTTAGTGATGTGTTTGTGTAACATAATGTAATAATGCGTGTGTAAGTGTTTTGTGAGGGTGAGTGTGTGTGTGGGGGTGAGCGTTTGTGCGTTTTGTGTTTGTGTTTTGTGTTTGTGTTTTGTGTTTGTAGTATTCAATGAAACATAAATTAAGCATAAAAAATCCGTTGTTAGATACGCTGCAAAATACAATATTAGTGACTCGACGTCCAAAAGAGCACTGATGATCAAGTAAACGGTTCGCGAACTGGTGTCCTACGAGACACCTGCATGCGGCGACAAGTTCACGCACCTTTAGTGCTTCTAATACCTTATCATTTAGATTTCTATAGTCTTCACCTATCTACTAAGTTTCTTACAAGCTAACCGTCCCAATTTTATGGAGATTGTGTGTTTGTTCTAAGCCTAGTTCAATAATATCTATAAAACGGTTTTGTGTGAGCGCGAGTAAACTGATCAATGCAGACCACACTAAACAAAGCAGGTATCCTCCGGAGGGCAGTATGTATGAGGGATAGGCTGCCAGGATTCCGTGTGCCGAGGTTTGATGGGGCCGCGGTGACGGAAACATTGGAGTGGGCAATTTGGAAAAAAAAAAGTGAATGAGTAGGAATTAGAATATGTTTCTGAAAGAAGACTGAAAATATATATTTTAACCTCATTACAGGCGAGAGAAAAAATAAATAACACATTAACAATAAAATTAAAAATAACATGCCTGTAAGAGAAATATTATTTATTTTCAGTAACAGGTACAATTTTTTCATCTTTTACTAAAAATACACAGTTAAATGTTTAAATCTATCTAGAAAGGCCTACATCTGAGAATATTTTTTTGGTTTATGGTGCTGGTGAAATTACAATCACAGAAGACTCCAATTTCACGTTTCAGTTTGGCGAACCCACTTGCGGCACCATTTAGGCAACAGCCTAAGTGGTATTGCAGTTGTTATGAGCAAAGGTAACCGCATAACATCAGGTGGGCCTTTAGCTCGTTTCGCTATCCTATACTAAAAAAAATATGCTACAACACCGAAATGTTGCGACGTTGGGTTTCGGATGGGTCCCAAAAACCAAACGAAAGAAAGAAAATAAGAATTAATTTACTCAGGACTCGTAACAGACAAAAAACATAAAAAAATAACATGCTTGTACATGACCAAAAGGCATCTCAGCATATTATTATGCTACAATTTTCGCTCATTAAAATACAATAATTCTGTCTGCATAAAGTGCATTAAGCTTGCTGTTTAGAATAAATAGGCTGATGAATAGGTGAAGCAATTTCAAGTTGGCCTTAAAAGGCTACGTTCAGTACAGCTTACACGCGCTTGATGCGCATGACGGCAAACGTTACGGCATACGAATCGGTCTCTTACCTCCAAAGCGCGCCAATAAATGCTGCACGTCAAAAAAACAAATTGGGAAAGAATGCAGTGGAAACGACGTAGTCTGACGTCATGTGGCGTAGCAGGTTACGCAATCACTCGTAGCACATTTTTCTTCTTGATTCTACGCTTTCTGATGTACTATCAGCAAACTTTCCGGTGAACCACCACTAAGGCTAAAATCGCTTGCGCTCAGTGTTCGACGGCAGCATAATACAAATAGTATAATACGTGTAATTAAGCAGGATTCATTCAAGGGACTTTGTCGACAAAGTGTATCACCGGGAAGGATCGTGACTGTACACACGGCTACACATCAAGCTGTACAAATCCAGTATAGGCTGACCTCGCGTTGTAAGGAAAACCTATACAATGCGAGGTCAGCTTATACTGGAATATTTACAGCTTGATGTGTAGCCGTGCGTACGTTGTTTATTTTGCAGAAGTTTTTAAACTTTCGCGAAATAATTACAATTAGAATATCATTCCTGAAATCATATAATTTCCTTTAGGATGTTTCAAAATATGACAGACAGGCAAAGTTTTCCGCATTGAATAAGTTCGACCCAAGCCTAAAGACATAAACAAAGTTTTGCATGAACACAATCGTAAAATGTTTGCGGGGGACAAGGGGCGGATGGTGTGCAGCTATGATTAGTCAGGTTGAATTGGTGGCGCTCGCTTTTTTTAACCGACTTCAAAAACCTTAACTAAAAACAACTCGCGGAATACATAACCTCCTCCTTTTTTTGAAGTCGGTTAAAAAGTAAAAAATAACCATTGTATGTATTTTAAAATCTTAACATAAACTAACATTTTGAAGGCGGCGCGTGATTTTCATGTACGTTCACATAAACTGTTTTTTATAACTATAGATATGCGCTCGACTGTACATTATATTTACATGACGCAAAGGGTCAATCACGCGCCGCCTTCAAAATGTTAGTTTATGTTAAGATTTTAAAATACATACAATGGTTATTTTTTACTTTTTAGTTAAGGTTTTTGAAGTCGGTTTTATTTTTTGTTAAAAAGTTTTTATTACATTATAGTGTAGTGAAACGAGCTAAAGGCCCACCTGATGTTAAGCGGTTACGTTTGCCCATGACAACCGCAATACCACCTAGGCTGTATTACGAGTCGGTTTGCCAAACTCAGACATGAAGATGGAAAATCTCATGTGATTATAATTTCCCCGGCACCCGTACCCTTCGCAATGTAACACAGCAATGCAAGCATCACTGTTTGGCGGCAGAAGTAGGTACGGTGGTAGTACTTCCCCGGAGGAGCTTTTCCACAAAGGAGCTCTCCTACTATTGAAACACAACTCGCAACTCTCAACTCGCTGATGGCGTGACGTACCTACCAATCGGCGGCAGGGCGGCTATTTTGCAGTACTACTGCATAAACTTGGTTGCGTCTTTAAGCTTACTGGTCTGTGGTTCAATCACATTGCTGTTCCTAACTGTAATGCTAGTTTTTTAGGGTTCCGTACCCAAAGGGTCCAAACGGGACCCTATTACTCTCGCTATGCTGTCTGTTCGTCTGTCCGCCTGTCTGTCACAGGGCTTTATCTTTTGAACGGTAATAGGTAGCTAGTTGAAATTTTCTCAGAATATGTGTTGCTATCACGACAAATACTACAAATAAATAAAGTCTAAAACCAAAGGAATATAAGAAACCTCCGAAAACATGCATTTTTTTCAACGTTTTTGTTCCTGGCTCTATCTTCGAAACGGTAATACACACCAGCGTCAAACTTGGTCTGATTAATAGTGCATACTAAGTAGTTTAGCACAAATACAATACAAAATACAAAAAAATAGGGCAAACATCGACATATGTGGTGGTACCTGCGTAGGAAAGAGATGCAAAAAATCATATTCCGCGCACGGTGCGTTAACATGTTTTGATGAAGTCTCGTAAATTAAATCAGTTTCTATGTATAATCTAAGGTTTCTATGGGGTATCAGGTTGATCGGTGGTACAGAACCCTTACTGCGTGAGTCGATTTTTACCTTCTAGGAGTTTCCTGTATTATAGTTTCTTCCTAGCTGCGTGTACAAAGGCTGTATATTTTTAGTTTGATCCATCGCGTCTCCCGTAGGCTCAATCTGTTGAGCGGACGAGGGTCGGCATCGCAAGCTTTAACGTAACAAATTGCCTAACTTATATGTCTACCCATGTATCCTCGACTCGCCTACATGCTGATTTTTTCAACACTTGTATTTATTTATTGGAATTAATAAGATCGAGTGGATTGATGGGTAGTTCTTATTGAACTCCATTTTTAAATAAATAATAAATAAATAATCAGTTTATTCTTTCTACACAATAGAATTTTAAACTACTAGGTTTAGCAAATGTTGCAAAATTATAAAAACCAACTTTATGAGAGAGGCACCAGCCTGAAGTAGGTTTTCAATGAAAACCTGTATTACATACAGCCCCCCTAGCCAAGTTGACAATCTACAATCGTCAACGCTATGGAAAACAATCAAAATGTATGGGAATGACAATGAATGCATATTCAATGTAATGTTTTTTTATGGTATACAATAAAGCATATATAAATATAATAAATAAATAAATAAATGACATATCTCAACGAATGACTTGTTCGTTGAGATATGTCATTCCCATACATTTTATTGTTTTCTATTAGCGTTGACGATTGTAGATTGTCAACTTGGCTTGGCAGGTCATCAGGGCCTTTTTTGCAAAAAAATATTATTGAGCATTTTCAACACGCCGGTCCTCACTTGCCACGAGTTTTAGCTTTGTTGTACAATTTATGAATTGGTCATTCATACTTGCCCCCCGACCTAATCAAGACGATCGTGGTTCCTATTGTGAAGAGTAAAACAGGTGATCTCTTGGATAAAGGGAACTATAGACCTATTTCCCTGGCGACCATGGTCGCTAAGGTGCTTGATGGTCTGCTTGATACACAACTAAACCAACATCTTGAGCTGCACGACAATCAGTTCGGGTTTTGGCCTGGGCTTTCTACAGAAAGTGCAGATTTATTTATTTATTTATTGTATTCTTTATTGTACATTACACCAAACGAAAACAAAGACAATAGTTTACAGAAAGATTAAAATAAGTACAATGGGCGGTATTATCGCACAAGGCAATCTCTTCCAGACAACCTTTGGATGGACTAGAAGAATGGGAACCGATCGTGGGTAGGTACGGTGTAAAAGTAGGTACGTTTCGTACATAATATACCTACTTAAATATAATAATATAAAGTACATGGAATTTACTTAAATAAGTATGAGTAATATATATCATATAATATACTAATAAATACAAATATAAAGTGTAGTAGTAAGAAGTTTGTAAGAAGAAGAAGTAGTGAAACAGATTGACAAGTAGCGTTCCTTTACAAATTTTTTAAAAGCTGGTAGTGATTGTGCACGCCTCACATTTAGTGGTAATGCATTCCACAGGCGAGCAGCTCGTACAGTGAAGGATTTATCAAAAAAGGTGGTGAAATGCAAGGGCAAACTTAATTTAAGATTTTCTGATGATCTCAAGGATTTAGAATGCGTGTCACAGAGGAACTTGAACCGCTCTTTAAGGTAAAACGGGGTGGAAGGATTAAAGAGCACATTGTATAGCAGCGAAAGAATATGGGCATTCCGGCGAAAGCGAATGGGAAGCCATTTGAGCCTTTTACGAAATTCAGAAACATGATCATATTTACGCAAACCAAATATGAATCTAATACAAAGATTTTGGAGTCGCTCAAGCTTCCCAAGTTGGTCCTCAGTGAGATCAAGATAGCTGGCATCAGCATAGTCGAGGATAGGAAGAAGAAGAGATTGCGCTAACGCAGTTTTTGTGGCAGTCGGCAGAAAGTTTTGTGTCTCAAGCAGGCCGTCAGGTACTACACGAAGCGAAAAACACCTGTGTTTGCATGTTTCCTTGATCTGTCTAGGGCTTTTGACCTGGTTTCCCACGACATATTATGGAAGAAACTTGAGGCTAGCTTGCCTATCGAGCTTATACGTGATTTCAAGCACTGGTATGGAAATCAGGTCAACAATGACAAAGACGGTGTCTGTTTGAATAATTTAAGTTACGCAGACGACATGGTGCTGCTGAGCGCGTTAGTCAGTGGTATAAGGTCATTACTAACCACGTGTGAAAAGTACGCAACAGAACATGGGTTACTGTGTAATGTAAGGAAGAGTCAGTGTATTGTATTTGAGGCAGGGACCAAATATCATCAGGATGTGCCACCTATACGACTAAACGGCGTTCCACTCGAGCGAGTGGAACAATTCAAATACCTCGGTCATTTGATCACCACTGACCTAAAGCACGATGCTGACATCGAAAGGGAACGGAGGGCTCTGTCCGGGCGGGCGAATATGGTGGCCCGCAGGTTTGCACGTTGTACTTCAGACGTAAAGGTGACTCTTTAGAGCATTCTGTGCATCCTTCTACACGTGCAGCTTGTGAGAGAAGTATTCGCAAGCATTGTATGGGGCCCTACGAGTCCAATATAATAACGCGTTCAGAAAACTGATGGGGCTGCCTTGCGTTGCTGTGCGCCAGGGATGTTTGCAGCGGCGCATGTAGACTGCTTCTACACTATAATGCGCAAGCGTGCAGCATCACTGGTGGCACGTGGCATACTAACACCTAGGTTTAATAAGATAATAAAATTGTTACTAACCCTATATCAGTTGTTTTGCTCGAAATACAGTTTTTCTATTCTATTCTATTCTATTATTAATTGAAGATAAAATCCGTGGCTGGCGTGAATATGTTGACAACTCGAGATACATGTTTTTTATCTTTTATTTATTCGCTTCACACGCCTATGTTTGTATAGAAAATAAATTACAAGATTCGAAATACTGCATAAAATTATCCTTTCATCATCATCATCATTTCAGCCGAAAGATGTCCACTGCTGGACGTAGGCCTCCCCAAAGCATCGCCACAACGACCGGTCCTGCGCTTTCCCGCGACCTTCACCTGGTCGTCGGTCCACCTTGTGGACGGGGCACATTGCTCGCAGAATGGGTTATCCTTTAATCAAGTTAAATACATAAGTTTAACAAATAAATGGATTTAATACAAAACTTCAATCTTTAAAATTGCTGCCCTGTTAAATCATTGTTTTTGTCAAATCAACATATTCCCGCCAGCCACAGAAAAATTCTTGAGTCAAGAAAATTTATTGAAAACTGATTTTGGCTGTTTGGCGAAAAGTTTGAAAACTGAGTATCTCAAACGATATTTAATTGGTTTAAGAAAATATCAGTCTGCAATAAATTTTCTTGATTCAAGTAAATTTTTTATGCATCGTCTTTTTCCGAGCCTTTTCCAAAATTACACATGTTGAGGTCGGTTTCCAGTCTAACCAGATGCGGCTGAACATCAGTATTTTAAACGGAGCGACTGCCACCAGACCTCCGCAACCCAGTTAGGTAATACTGCCGGCATCCTAAGGTTAGATCAGTCAGACTTTCGGGCTTCCTGAGTACCCCAACTATTGCTTGCTGTACAGTGTAGGACCACACAACTTAAGATGACGGTAAATGCACGAGATATTGATAAAAAGGTTAATTGATAAATTGATTGATAATGAGAGTCCGCGTACTGGAAGGCGCAGCGTGGGTAGGCCCCCCACAAGGTGGACCGACGACCTGGTGAAGGTCGCGGGAATCCGCTGGATGCGGAAGGCACAGGACCGGTCGTTGTGGCGATGTTTGGGGGAGGCCTATGTCCAGCAGTGGACGTCTTTCGGCTGAAATGATGATGATGATGATGAGAGTCCACGCGATTTGAAGGATATTCGTTCACAGAATTGTAGGCCGCGCGTCGAAAGTAAAGTGCAGAGAAATGAAATTGTACATTGCTTACACTGTAGAATTGCCATAGATATTCGTATCGCATCCAGGACCAGCTCTCCGAGGCCACAGAATACCTAATAGTATGCCGAGGCACGGAGGGTTCCATTGTGTAACGAAACGGTCACCCATCCAAGGACTGACCGCGGCTAGCGCAGCTTAACCTGGCAGATCGTATAATTCGCGCGGTTTTTTCTTCGCTTAGAGCCCCACTTGCTTTTCACAGTGTGTGGCGCAATTTTTTTAATTTGTGAATCTTTTACTGTCCGAACAATGGCGAATAATTTTGCAAAATTTTCAAATAAGAGCCGGTTAAAAGCCCATTTGTCTGCTGACACTTCATTCAACTCTTTTTATTCATTGCCAAATGTTTCTGTCAAATTAAGTAGCGTGTTTTGAACACAACAGCGAACGGTGCAACAAAGTTCACAAGCGATCCAATGTTCAAGTGGAAATAAATTGAAAAATTTTAAGCGCACGCGAATTCCCTAATGAAAGTTTTAAATGACCGACGAAAAACAAAAAAAAGTGACCTCGTTATTACGATAACAATTTTTTGTTTGCAGTTGAAAAAATATGTTGGCGAACCATTAAAGTTGGTGGAACTGTAAGGATAGAACGTAGCGCTCAGTTTGTGGTGTTTTGCGGGCGCCGAGCAACGGACGCCTGTGCAAGAACTTTTTTCAACTTTTTTTACAAATCCGGCCAAAACAATAGCCCGCGAATTTCATAAAAGGGTCCCAAAGCGTCAACAACGTCCCGGACAATGGGGAGCGATTTGAACAATTAATCTTCGAGACGAATCGAACTTTACCAAGTTGGTCGTAATTATTAAAATGCTGTGGTTCCTTTTTGGAAAATGTTTTCGAGATTTTCTTGTACAATGATGATGAGTTGGGTGAAAATTTGAATTAAATATCATCTTGGATGAGGAAGTACAAGTTTCAATTCGGGCGTGTTATGAATAAATTCTTAATGAGATTTTTTTCAATGGTTTGTCGGGGAACGAGACTGCGAGGTGATTAGTGTGAGGTGTTTATGAAAAGGATTTGAAGTAGTGTAGTTTTGTGAATGTTCCGGAATTCAAATTCAAAAGATCTAATGCATACTAAGTGTACATCATTGGTGTCACATTTTATTTTGGTACCTAAAACTTAGTGGCCTTTTACAAGCATTGCAATATTGAGGGCTATCTATACTATTATACCAGGCCCCTCAGAAAGTATTGCGCAAAAAAGTTTTTATATATGGGAGACTGGCCAGTTATAATGTTTTTCGAAAATATGATTATTTATAAGTAAAAATAAGTAAGTTCCAATTTCAAAATTTCCCTCCACATTTTTTGCGAGTTAATTCAAAGTATTGTGTCTCACTGAAATATGGATCTGCGCCGGGAACATTTTAGAGCTATGATTTTATACGATTTCAAGTGTCGCCTGAAACCGGATGAATCGTACGATAGACTTCAAATGGCATTCATGGATGAAGGCCCTTCCAAGGCAACCGTGTATCGTTGGTATAACGAATTCAAGCGCGGTCGACCAACTTTGGGGGATGACGAAAGAAGCGGTCGCCCTTTGACGGCTGTTACCGAAGAAAACGTGCTAGCAGTGAAAAATTTAATCCAAGACAATAGGCGAATTACATATCAGGAGATTCAACACATATTGAAGATTGGATCGGGAAGCGTTCACGAGATTCTACACAGCCATCTTCGCGTGAGGAGGATAGTATCACGCTGGGTGCCGCACAACCTCACCGATGCTCAGAAGCAGGCCCGGGTGGAATGGTGCCGTGATATGCTTAACAAATTTGAAGCAGGCTCGTCTCGGCGTGTTTACGACATCGTTACAGGTGATGAGTCCTGGATTTATCAATACGACCCAGAAACCAAGCGCCAGTCGACTGTTTGGGTGTTTCAAAATGAGCGAACGCCTACCAAAGTGAAGCGATCTAGAAGCGGGGGTAAGATTTTGATCGCTAGCTTTTTTAATTTGACTGGCCACTTGGTATCAATTCCCTTACGGGATCAAAGAAGCATTAATGCCGAATGGTATACTACCAAATGTTTGCCAGAAGTTTTCTCTGTTATAAGCAACAAGCGACCAAACACAGGGCTCCGCGGGCTACTGCTCCACCACGACAATGCACCTGCGCACACCGCACTCAAAACGAGGGACTTCCTGGACAGCACGCCAGTCAAACTCCTGGGTCACCCTCCTTACAGCCCTGATCTAGCACCGTGTGACTTCTTTTTATTCCCAAAAATAAAAAATCAGCTCAAAGGGATACAATTTTCGTCACCGGAAGATGCGCTGGCTGCGTTCGAGCAGGCTGTAAACGAGGTGTCTGCGGCGGACTGGAAAAAGTGTTTTGAAAACTGGTTAAGGCGCATGAATCTTTGTATAGAGGCTGGTGGAAAGTACTTTGAAAAGATTTGATAAAAATATATGTACGTATAGAACAATTTTTTTTAGTTTCGCAAAACTTTCTGAGTGTCCCACGTATACTAGATCTAGATGAAGCGTATGAGAAGTGAGAAGGAGTAATGGTACTCCATCCAACTACACTGACTACACCACAGTTCGAGCAGGCTGTAAACGAGGTGTCTGCGGCGGACTGGAAAAAGTGTTTTGAAAACTGGTTTAGGCGCATGAATCTTTGTATAGAGGCTGGTGGAAAGTACTTTGAAAAGATTTGATAAAAATATATGTACGTATAGAACAATTTTTTCTAGTTTCGCAAAACTTTCTGAGTGTCCCACGTATTGTTGTAATTATTATTATTTTTAAACTATAGATATGTCAAATATTATAAGTGAAATATGTACGACATGCATTCTAATTAGATTATATTATCAATATTATTGTATTATTTTAATATATATAACATACGTACTACCATCATAACCATTTAAACATAACATTAAATGTTAAATATATAGTAAAATCATAGATCGCTTCATTAATAAAAAAATCACAATAAAGTATTGAATGAAATTGAATAAATAAGTGTTTAAAAACATCTCAATCCTTTATTTATGGACCGAGTATTATTTTGCATAATTACGTATAACTACATAATTAAATATTTATGATTTTATTGTTCAATTTTAGATTTAGAGCTTCGTCTGGATCCAATTCTAAAGCTAGTCTGCCAATCTCAAAAATGCAAGTAGTTAAATAAACTTGTGGTGCCGAACATAAAGGTTCCGTGTGGTGCCGGACATAAAGAATTGCACCACCCTTATCTCTTCTCATGGATGTCGTAAAAGGCGACTAAGGGATTCACCAGAGGATAGGCAGCAGCGTTCTCTGAGTATTTAACCAACCAAACAACTGCGATCGCCAACCCGCCTGCCAAGCGTGGCGATTATGGCACATCCCCCCTTAATTGGGGGAAGGACTATGTCCAGCAGTGGACGTCTTTCGGGTGAAAAAAAGAAAGAAATATGAAAAAAAATATTTGGAAATGTTTACACGGCACCATCTAGTCCCAAACTAAGCAGACCTTTTGCTATGGGTACTAGACAATGATATAATACTTATATACTTTTTTTTTTCGTAAATACATACTTATAATACATAGGAAACACCCAGGCCAACACAAACACTTAAATGATGATGTAATCTAATTAAAGAGACATATTTTTACCACACACACAAATATCACAAATATTTGTGTGATGAACATAAGTGTATGTGTTGGTCTGGGTGTGTTGCTTATGTATTATAAGTATGTATTTACAAAAAAAAAAAAAAGTATATACGTATTATATCCATACCACAAGCTCTGCTTAGTTTGGGACTAGATGGTGCTGTGTAAAAATGTCCCAAAGATATTTATTTATTTATTTATTTTATTTATTTTTAAACATTCTTCTTCCATTAACCATTAATTAAATAAATCCATACAAAACAATTCAGAGTGTGAAACAAAAAATCCAGTTCTGAAACAGATTAAAAATTCCTTAACCCAAATATGTCCAACTACCCCATGTCCAGAAGTGCACACTAGCTCGCCCTGCCGGACGAAACTGGGATCAACGGACGAACGGATGCGGGACAAACCGACCCAACCGGAATACGAAATAATGCGAAATTGAAATTATATGTAAATGTACATATCTAGGTTCCTGCAAGAGACGTAGGTAGAGGAATATACGGGATTTCATTAACAACTTTTGATTACTGCGAGGTTTTCTGTTGCGTGTTTGAGGTAAAGCCTTTTTAGCTTCGGGGCGGTTTGTTTATCTTCAAGATCGTAGGTATAAAGACATATATTCACTAGGAAACAATGTTTTGGGAATATTGTTATTGAAATAATACTTAGATGTTTATACAACATGTTTATTTGTATTCGTGCCATATTTAAGTTGGTGACTATACGACTGATACTGAACACGAATCAATAAATAAAATAAACAGTTTTTTAATTTTTTATTTAAATACCTATTTGTAAACAAACAAATCCCTGCCGTGTTTCGCGTGTGACACGAAAAAGATGCGTGCGTAACTATTAAAAAAATATTGCAATGGATGTCAATCGCCTATCGCTATACAAGCACGCCTTCTCTGAAAACTACTGAGAAGCCCTTGGAACCCAGTCGGCATTACGAGCGGCGAGCATCCCTAACCTACATGTGTGTGTGCGTTCGTATACATACGTAATCTTGTGTATGTGGGTGGTGCTAGCATTTATAAAAGGCCAAGGTGTGGCATTACATTCAACATTAGGCGTCTATTGGGTTATATGGTCGTTAGATAGTCTTCTGTGCTACGGGTGGTGGATTCGATTCCGTTACCAATGAATATTATTATAGTGAAAACCCTTTCTGCGGGTCTGGGTGTTTGAGCATGTGACATTTGTGTCTCTATTTTTTTTTTTTTGCCTTGGGGAAATCCTCTTGGACTCACTCCACCCGGGGTAGGCGGAGCCAGTGTCGGAATCTTACCGACTAAAACCACCACGGTGTTCCTTCAACTTCCTTAGCCAGGGGCGTGGGAACCCGTGAGTATTCACACAACCACCCCTGACAGGTCCTGGCCCGCCACAAGCAGACGAGCCACTTCTCCCCGTGCGGCCTAACGTTGGCCGCACCCACCTAGGCGGCGCACACGGAACACTGCTCGCCACCTCACCTCAAGGGCCTTTACCAGCTGCGCCAACTACACTAGCTACACCAGCTGCTGGTCGGGCAGCAGACTACCCCGAGTCTACTGCTCGCAGGCCCCATCCTCCCGTAATTTTTTTAAAGAGGTTTTCTTCCTCGCGGTCCGGGCGGTGAAGCCAAGACCCTCGGTCCCAAGAGGCGCGAGAACACTACTCAGCGGGCACTCTTGGGGTTACGAGATCGACGGGGGCAGGGAAGGACAATCCCCCCGCTGCCTGCCCAGTGAGTACACACCGGGCCCGTCCCTCCACCTCCACTGTGCCCTCTGCTGACATCAAAGGGACACGTGGAGCAACTCCCCGTTGGTCCACATGGGGAATTCCCGTACCAGAATATTCGCCACAGGCAATAAGATCCCCCGAGAAGGTAAATCCCTCGAAAGGATTCTATTGCCCGCACCCAGGATGCACCGGCCTAACAAGCAGCCGTCAGACACACGTGGAGGTTTTCTGGCCAGCACCCCACATTTGTGTCTCTAAACTCACCCATGATAGGTACAGGAGTAATTATGTCAAGCAACGTTTCTTCTAAAGAAAGATTATCTTGCCATGATGTTTATTAATTAATTGTTTTAAGTGTTGTTGATCTCATAAAGATTGGTAACAACATGAGAACCATTAGCTGCAGCCAGCAATTCTTGACGTACAGTCAACCACTAAAATCTCTTTGTTATTAATGTCTCAGTTATAACTAATGTATTGCCGACGTGATTACAAAGTCGCTTGTATAATTAATTTGTCTGAGTGTTTGAGTGTACCTGTCGCATGACTTGTGATTAATTGTAGTCTGTATGTGTATGTGTGTTTGTTTTATTATTAAGTTTAATAGTTATTCTCGCTTATTAGTAAGAGGAGGATGAGGGATTGCGTCATGAACTTGTAAAATAATACCTACCCATTTTTAGGGTTCCGTACCCAAAGTGTGCCAAACGGGACCCTATTACTCTCGCTACGCTGTCCGTCCGTCTGTCTGGTCTGTCTGTCACAGGGCTGTTCTTTGTAACGGTAATAGATATCCAGTTGAAATTTTCAAAGAATATGTGTTACTATAGTGCCTGTCACAAGAAATGCTAAAAATAAATAAAAGTTTAAACGTCCCCATACAGGAAACATGCATTTTTTCAATGTTTTTGTTCCTGCTCTATCTTCAAACGGTAATACATACCAGCGTCAAATTTGGTCTGACTATAGTGCATACTATGTAGTTTAGCAACGAATTCTAAAAATAGGGCAAACATAGACATACGTGTTGGTACCTGCGTAAGAAAGTGATGCAAAAATTTATATGTCTTTTGATGAACTCTCGTAAATTAAATCAGTTTCTATGGGGTTTCAGGTCGATGGGTGGTATGGAACCCTTACTGTGTGAGTCCGACTCGCACTTGGCCAGTTTTTATAGAAAATTTACGATATTCAAGCATGTCTGGTTAGATTGGAAGCCAAACTGACCCTTGTATGATGCAAATTATGATTTCTTAAAATGAATTGAAAGAGTGTTATTATTGTGAAAAATATATACCATCAATCGATCAACTGATGGCCTAAATTAATAACCGTTCCATCCACAATTTGTCCTACTAGAGATAGAAATTTGACATAAGAACCCTCGGACGAATAAAAAAGGCGGACGGAATCTCGCTAAACAATAAGTGAAGCATCCATAGTATGCTTTACCTATTGCTCGCTCGCTTAAAAGTTCGGGCCGGCACGCACACATTCAATCCATAGTATGCCAAAAAGCCGCGATTATGCAAAAAATCTAGTTGTAGTGTCACAAATAAAATAACACTTTAAATCTGGTGTGATAAAATGCTTTCGAAATTATAGTGGGTTTAGGACAGGGACCGAAAACCGCTATAAATTACGGTACAGGTATCGAAGATTTTAGGTAATTTTTAAGGTTGAGGTTACCGCTATCTGGGTAACCAAGGAAAAAAAACATGTTACCTCTATTTAGGTTACCGTTTTAATACCGGTAACCTAAAAATGACCTTGTTTTCGAGAAACAGAATATCGCAATGCCTACAATTTGCAAATATGTTTGATCACGGGCTCGTATAAAATTCGTGCGCATTTGTGATTGTCGCGTAGTCGCGTTGTATTAGGTCAACGCCCAAGGAAACCTGCACTTCTGAAAACCAGAATAAGGGTAGAATTAATAGGGTGATACTAATTTGGAATTATCAGGCCATAATATAATTATAATCAAATAAGTCAGTCAGAAAATGAGTCGGTTATTCTGCTGATAATAATAATAATAATAATACAACATCACGCCTGTATTTCCCCGAAGGGGTAGGCACAGGTGTAATAGATCACCCACGTTTCGCCCGTTATGTTTAGTCCCATGTATTAGGGGGCGAGCCTATTGCCATTGACCGGCACAAATCCAGACTCCGGGCTGCTACTGAGAATTTACTAATGAAAAAACCCAATAACACTTTGCCCGGCCCGGGAATCGAACCCAGGACCCCACGCTCAGCAGTCGCGCTTGCAACCACTGGCACAACGAGGCATTCTGCTGATGAATTATAGAATACTGAAACTTCATATATGCCACTGCCACCGGTATCTCCTACATTAGATCCGAATGCATCTACTCCAGAGGTAGATTCAAATGCGTCTGCTTCAGATTTATCTTTTGATATTTCATTAACTGGCGAAACCTTTATACAAATTACACATCAAATTGTGCGCATTATCATGGGTAGTACTAGGGAACAACAAAATCAAACACCAACATTACAGCCATAATGTACTTTTATTAGATTGAAGATTTGCCTTCCAAAGTCTCACCATAATCCAACGGCTATACAGCCCAATAGACGCCTAATGTGGAATATAATGCGTACAATATATTCTGCCACTAGCTGAGGCGGGGTACTGCAATCCGATTGGCCCTACCAAAGCGACTATTGGCTAATCACTATTGCGGCAGTTTTGACGACTCATGTAAGTGGTTGAAACATAACAACAGATTTGAAGATTTTTTTAAGTGGCGAATAGTGGCGACCTACATTAGTGAAATTTCATAGATGTGTTGCAGACATCGGTCGCCTGTTATGAGGCATCTATGGGCTGTATCGTCGTTGCTATAATCTATCATCATCAGACTATATTTATAGTCCACTGCTGGATATAGGCGTCTCCAATGGTACGCCACTGACATCGATCCCCGGCCACTCGCATCCAGTTTCTACCAGCCACCTTGCCACCCTACGTTTACCGATTCGCGGTCTCCACTCAAGAATACGTCTGCCCCAACAGGCATCGGTTCTTTGGCTAATGTGGCCGGCCCACTGCCACTTCAGATTGCTAATCCTGTAGGCTATGTCGACAACTTTGGTTCTCTGTCGGATCACCTCGTTTCGGATTCGATCCTTCAGAGAAACTCCGAGCATAGCCCTTTCCATAGCACGCTGAGCTAATTTAAGTTAGTGGACAAACCGTACCGTGAGTGTCCACGTCTCGGCTCCGTAAGTCATGACAGGCATGACGCACTGATTGAAGATCTTAGTCTGAAGGTTCTGTGGAATAGGTGACGAGAAGATTCGACGAAGTTTCCCGAATGTGGCCCAGCCCAGCTGTATGCTTCTGCTAGTTTCTCTTTCTAAATTGTTTTTACCGAACTGAAATGTTTGGTAAACACAATCACAACAAACTTCGACAGCGTCACCGAACGTTGTTATCAACAACAACCGCCTCCGGAGTTGCATGCTCATTGAACATAAGTATGGTTTTATCCAAGTTCATATAGACACCGATGCGTAGGGAAGAATCAGTTAGGTCAACCAACATCCGTCGCAAGTCCTGCAGTGATTCAGCCATAATGGCGATGTCGTCTGCAAACCGCAAGTGCGAGATGTACTCGCCGTTGATATTTATGCCGCATCCATTCCAGTCCATTGTTTTAAACATATCCTCCAATGTGCTGGAAAACAATTTCGGAGAAATCACGTCTCCTTGTCTTACGCCTCAAAGCAGGTGGATATGCTAAGTTTGCTGGTTCTGGATATGAACTGTCATTGTGGTGGCATCATACAGACATTTTGACACTTGGATATCAACTCAGCCTAACGCAGTCCACTGCTGGATATAAGACTCTCCCAAATTGCGCCACAACACTCGGTCCTCTGCCTTCCGCACCCAGTCCCCACCAGCTACTTTCATCAAGTCGTCGGTCCACCTGGCTGGGGGGCGCTCTACCCTGCGTATGTCGATTTGCGGTCTCCACTCAAGGACTCGTCTGCTCCAGCTGCCATCGGTCTTTCGACAGACATGGCCAGCCCACTGTCATTTCAGCTTACTAATCCTACAAGCTATGTCGGCCACTCCGGTTCTTCCCGGATAATCTCGTAATGGATTTTATCCTTCAAAGAAACTTCAAGCATAGCTCGCTCCATAGCTCGCTGAGTGGCTTTGAATTTGTGTTTTAACACTCCAAGTGTTAAAATATATCGTCAGTCAACTTGGCATCGCTGCAGGGACTCCAGAACGGACCAGGTTTCGATGGAGTCAAAGGACTTCTAGTCCACAAATGATAAGCACAGGGGCTGATTATACTCTTCATACTTCTGCATAATCTGCAGCACTGTGTGAATGTGGTCTATGATGCCATATCCTCCTCGAAAACTGGCCTGCTCCGATGGTTGAAACTCGTTGAATGTACACACGAGCCAATTCGTAACGATTCATGAAAACAGCTTATAGACGTGACGTGCTTAGAAGCGAAATGGGCTTCGATAATTATTCAATAGGGTCTTGTTACCTTTTTTGAAGAATAGTACGACCACGCTTCCGCGCCTCGCCTCTTGAGTTCTCCCTGAAACGAGGAAAGAATTGAAAATTTCCCGAAGCTCTTTTAATGGAGTTCGGTCGTAATTACGTCTTCCGTTTAAGAGCCGCCTCGATTTCGTCTTGGCTAATTTCTGGCAGATCTTCTGTAAAATGTCGGGTCAGAGTGGCTCTAAAATCCTCATTTTCGGGGTCAGGTCGAGATGCATACGAGGCATATAAATCTTCCACCTCGGAAAGGAACTCTGGCTTCGAAACGACAACATTTCCACGGGATGTGGTCAACTTCGTTAGGTGGCTTCTTTCTAAGGACTGGACGAGCACCTTCGACCCCCGATTTTTCTCAATAGATTTTTCAATAGAGCGCTTGTATTAAAGCGTCGGAGGTCACGTCGTACCAGTTTACTGATGCTTTTTTTTAGCGCCCGATGTTCTGACGAAGTGACAGGTGGATTTTCCCGTAGTTCCCTCATAAGAGCCAGAGTCTCCTCCGAAAGCTTCGAATTCTTGCCTGTGCGTCGCATTTTACAGTCTCGTACCTTCATCCCTGAGGATTTTTACCACTTGATCAAGAGCCTGGTCAACATTCGTTGTGGTTTCCACGGCAACAAATCTGTGTTCCAGGTTTGACTGGATCGTTTCAGATCCTACCACAGTATGCAGCATGCTAGGTCGGCGCCTGGACTTCATCAAATGGATGCGCTCCAGCTTCAAGTCGATATTCAGTGAGCCTCGGATAAGTCTGTGATCACTGAACTTGTATTGAACCTGTTGATTACTGAGACATCTCTTAATATGTGCCTTTTATCTGTTATAATAAAGTCTATTTCATTTTAAGTCGTATCATCGGGACTCAGCCATTGTAGCGTTGTGGATCTCAATAGTATAGTCGAGTGAACGATATAAAACTTAACCGGTGTTGCGCATCCCTAAAATGTGTGCACAACACTAGTAATCGCGTTGGCCTCTGTCATTTTCAACACAGCAGCTTCCAAGGAAGTAACTATTCCTTCTGGAATACATATTTTATCCCCAATCTCGGGTGAGTTCTTCATTAATCTAGCTAATATATTATAAATAGTGTATTAGGGAACTGATTCTATCATACGATCTTGTTAATGTTTAATTTCTAACATTTTCATGGCCGGCCACGCGGTCATGCTTACTTCCTGTCTCAAGAAGCTAAAATATGTGTAATTAACTGCTGCATCAGCTCTATGCTATGCCTTGCAGTGTGCTGCAACCTATTTCATGTGCCATCAGCGAAGATCACTGTCCTTCTATATGTTTTGCACGCCTCGTGTCACTTAACCTACAATTATGCACCTGTCATACACTATGCTGTGACTGCACCCTTTACTGCCTGTTAACCGCTGTGATGTGTGAGCTTCCACTATCCTCCTTCATCACCGTTCCTTGTCACTAGAGGGCGGAGAAGCTACCACATCGCACGCGGTTGTATTAACCTGGCCGCCACTAACATGCGCACCCTTCTGCACGCTTCCAGGGTTCTACCTTCCGGCTGGACTTCTACCTTCCGGCTGGACTTCTACCTTCCGGCTGGACTTCTACCTTCCGGCTGGACTTCTACCTTCCGGCTGGACTTCTACCTTCCGGCTGGACTTCTACCTTCCGGCTGGACTTCTACCTTCCGGCTGGACTTCTACCTTCCGACTGGACTTCTACCTTCCGGCTGGACTTCTACCTTCCGGCTGGACTTCTACCTTCCGGCTGGACTTCTACCTTCCGGCTGGACTTCTACATTCTGGCTGGACTTCTACCTTCCGGCTGGACTTCTACCTTCCGGCTGGACTTCTACCTTCCGGCTAGACTTCTACTTTCCGGCTGGACTTTTACTTTCCGGCTGTACTTCTACCTTTGGGCTGTACTTCTACGTTCCGGCAAGAGGCGTACCCGCTGCAACCACGAGGCAGCGTCTACCTGCTGCCCGCCAGCCTGCCGTACCATCCACGTGGCGGAGACGAGGGACGGTACCCTTTCCACCTTCCTTCCGAAGTGTGCGAACGCTCAGTGAACAATAGCCTTACCCGCGACCTAGCCGAGTGTCTTTCAATATATGTATTAAATATCTAAGTGTTATCTAATTATCTCTCAACACACTTCCTTATGTCACTGCGGTGCCTAACACCGTAGTGACACCTTTTCTTTTGTAGCGGTCTGCGCAGCTTCCCTGCGTAGACTCTAACTGTTTCACCATGTCCACTTCCTCTGGGGCTGTTTCTTGAAGAAATAATTCATCAAGAAAAGTCCCTCTTTCTCCAAAAAGTTGACAAGCATTTACCCTATGATTTATGCTGCCAAAACCGTGGGTGGGGTCCTACTACCGACTCGCTGCAAATCTGTTCCACTTTAGCGATGAAATCCCCCATGACAACGTTGTAGTAAGCTTTGGTAATGGAGTGCAAGGCCTTCGAGAATTCGAGATGTCATCGAACATAGCCTCGACTTTAGCATAGAGTATGTCGAGCTCGGTGCGTAAACCTGCACGACCTTAAGGCTTTACCTCTTGGTCAGCTTAATCACAAAGTTTGCTACCCTGCTCGACACACTGAAAATTTCTACAACGTTGTCACAGAGAGAACCCGGCACCGCCTTGGGATAGCTGCTCTCCCTCTCAAAAATAAATAAGGGTAATAGTGCCCTCACCCTCTCCGGACTTCACACAGTCCCAGAATGTGCCACCTTATCCTTCTGAGCTCTTCCTCGAGTTGCGCCAAGTGGAACCCCCTACCCTGCCGTAACAGTGATCAGGAATAGCAGGGTGGCCGGGAACGAGGGCCCGTAATTTTTGCCAGCTCGCCATAGAAGTTGTGCCCATAATCGCCACACTAGGCATGCAGGTTGGCGATCGCAGAGCGATGCTTATCGCACCAATGACGATGCTCCCCGTCACCCGTCTGCTAAATTTAGCAACACCATTTAAAATAAATGGTTATACCGCCATTTATCGATTGTCAGATCCTCGTCTGTTGGCAGGTGAGGTTGACTGGGGGTTGGGTTGATTTTGATATGCCAATCTTTAGTGACCAATTCGAGACAATTTGTAACCCAAGAAATGAATTCATGACCACATACTTTGGAAGTAATAGCCCGATATTGGTGAATATGCTGATGTCACGTTCACGCTAGCATCATCTTTATAACTTTATTGCAATCTTCTATATTACATTTTGATGTATTTGTTTCTTTTTTATAGGTAAAATATGCATATACATCATTTTTTCGCTTTCGTCCCATTTCTATGTCACTACTCTATCCGCGTGATTGGTTGGCTTTGGTCGGTGCGGGTCGTCTTACTCGCCTCGACTCTTCGATACACACACACTGCGCTGTCCGCCCTTTGACTTATGCCGACGGCACGTGTAAGATAGGGGTAATTTTTATTTCGGTAACCGGTATGAATACCGGTTATATAAGTAGTAAGAATTAAGGTTACCTTTAAAAATACCTGTAAAAATAATAAAGGTTGTAACCGAAAAAATACCTGTATTAGTCATACCGGTTTCGGTCCCTGGTTTAGGAAAAGGATGGGTGATGTGCTTCAGTGTTTGTTTAGCGAGATTCCGTCCGCTTTTTTTGTTCGTCCGAGTAAGTACCACACAACTCATGTCAAGTTTCTATTTGGTAGTATAAATCGTATATAGATTGGTTATGAATTTTGGCCGTACGCCTATCTCATAAAAAACATACATAACCACAACATGTTGAACAAAAATATTAGTTTTAAAGTTATACGTAGGGAATAACTGAAGCTCATAACGCCTAGTGTGTGGTGTAGTTACATTATTATTATTTATTATAAGCCTGAAGTGTCCCACTGCAGGGCAAAGGCCTCTCTACTCTCCTTTCACTTCTCCCTGTCTGCTGCTACAAGAGTCCAGTCCTTTTGAAAGGAGTCCAGCTCATCCCGCCATCTCCGTCTGGGCCTGCCGTGTTGACGTCTGCCATGTAAAGGGATCCATTGAGTTGTCAGTTTGGTCCAGTAGTCGTCTGACATGCGGCAGATATGTCCAGCCCTTTGAAAATGGAATCTATGGAAGCGACATTATTTTCTATGCAATTTTACAGATAAGATATTTATAGTCTTCTCTCTTTAACATACGTACAACCACATGTGAAGGAAAGATACGACACTACTTTCATACTTCAGTTTTCCGTGACATTTCTTAAATGAATTACTGAGCGTGGCGATTATTTGAAAATCCGCCATTTTTTGTCTCGAGTTGTTGTGGTTAATAAAACCACAAAATCTACGAATTAAAACATTTATTATCCATTTTAACCCAGGAATCATCACAATTTTTCTGAAACAACTCTATCGATAAGTACTACAATTATATTTTTGTAAAGAACAAGACTACTAGGCGGCCATAATATGTCTCGGACATTTCAAAAATCGACACGGTTTTTTTTCGTTTATGTCAAGTCCAATAGTTCCATAGTTAAAGGTCCAGCCCAGTTCCACTTTAGAGTGGTAGCCTTCCGGGTGACGTCAGTTACATTATTTTTATTATTAACGTTTTGACGGGTTCAGTCAGGGGTTTATGCAAAAATAAAATAATTTAGTCCAAAAGTTATAATTTCATTACACTGGCACCAACTGTTTCCTTATACTTATCTGCATTTGACTGTTCGCATATTATCATAAGTTTTCGTCCCCAAAAAGTTACACAATATAGACTTAAGAATTAAATGACGCTGACCATGGTCAGTCTTCATCGCTGTACAATATGTTGATGAGGATTAAAAAAACCGGCCAACTGCGAGTCAGACTCACGCAGTAAGGGTTCCGTACCACCCATCGACCCGATACCCCATAGAAACTGATTTAATTTACGAGAGTTCATCAAAAGACATCAACGCACCGTGCGCGAAATTATGAATTTTTGCATCACTTTCTTACACAGGTATAGCCACATATGTCGCTGTTTGCAGTATTTTTAGTATTTGTTGCTAAACTACATAGTATGCACTATAATCAGACCAAGATTGACGCTGGTATGTAGTACCATTTTGAAGATAGAGCAGGAACAAAAACGTTGAAAAAAATTTCATGTTTTTCGAGGTTTCTTGTAACGCCTTTAGCTTTAGCCTTTTTTTGTTTTTAGTATTTGTCATGATAGGCACCATAGTAACACATATTCTGTGAACATTTCAACTGGTTATTTATTACCGTTATAAAGATACAGCCCTGGGACAGATCGACGGACGGACGGATGAACAGCGTAGCGACAGTAATAGGGTCCCGTTTGGCACCCTTTGGGTACGGAACCCTAAAAACAATCAAACAAAAACACACAAAATATACACATTGTAATTTGAATAACTTACTGATTGACCTCTTGGCACTGTTGTTAAGAAAAACCGGCAAAGTGTGAGTCGGACTCACGCAGTACGGGTTCCGTACCACCCATCGACCTGGTACCCCATAGAAACTGATTTAATTTACGAGAGTTAATCAAAAGACATCAACGATCGTACGCGAAATGTGAAATTTATCATCTCTTTCTTGCGTAGGTACCACCACATATTATGTCTATGTTTGCCCCGTTTTTAGTATTTGTTACTAAACTTTATAGTATGCACTATAATCAGACCAAGTTTGACGCTGGTATGTAATACCGTATTGAAGATAGAGCAGGAACAAAAAATTTGAAAAAATGCATGTTTTTCGAGGTTTCTTGTATGGGGTCTCCCCTTTTGTTTAGGACTTTTATTTATTTTTAGTATTTGTCGTGATAGGCACCATAGTAAACATATTCTGTGAAAATTTCAACTGGTTATCTATTACCGTTACAAAGATACAGCTCTGTGACAGACAGACGGAGATCGTAGCGAGAGTAATAGGGTCCCGTTAGCACCCTTTGGGTACGGAACCCTAAAAAAGTAGGTAGTAAAATCTTTTTAGTTTTTTTCGTAAGGTAAATTCATAGAAAAAAATATCTGTTCCACGTAGGTATCCAAAACCATGTACCGATTCTAGCGGTTTTGATTATGTGAGGGAGAGAGTAGGGAGAGAGTTTTTTTGATAATGACATTTTGTCAAGAAAGGGTTAACGGTTAACTTAAAATAAGCCGAAATAACACGTTCTATTATAATTAATCTTCTTCTGTGGTGTCGACATGAGCTACATAATGATAATAGCTCATGTCGTGGTGTAAAGATTAGCCAGTCAGCAGTTTGGTAGCACAGCAGACTGCCCAAGGTGCGCCGGAAGATCAATAAAATATCGTCACTCGTGGAGGCTCTTTAAATGCATAATAATAATAATAGTAATCGTTTATTTGGACTTAATCAGATTAAGCCGTAGTTATTGCCTCGTACAGCAAAACTGTGGAACCAACTTCCGTCAGCGGTTTTCCCGAACAAATTCGACATGGGAGTCTTCAAGAAAAGAGTATACGTCTTTTAAAAAGGTGTTGCGGATGTCCATGGGCGGCGGAGATTGCTTACCATCAGGTGACCCGCATGCTCGTTTGCGCTCCTATGATATAAAAAATAAAATAAAAAATTAATTATTTAGTCAAAAGTAGCTGCTAAAAACTAGAGGAATGCCTGAAATTTCAAATTATGTAGGTAAGTAGGAACACCTAAATAAAGGGCATTGGAAATCAATGCCCTTTCGTGGACACAGTTAACTGGAGAAACTCATAAAGAAATAATTGATGTATGAATATTTTACATGTGCCCCCTTTTTTTTTTGTTTTATTTAGTTTTCTAGTCAGTTTTAAAATAGTGGTACACAAAAAAAAACTTTTTTTATTCCGAGTTAATACTGTGTTGTCATCAAGTTTTGAGTATATTAAGGTTTCAAGTTTCTAGCTCATCGGAAAGTTAGTTTAAAATCAATTGTAAAAAATTTACTGAACAGACAAACAGACAGACAAGAAAGCGAGTAAATAAACCGGCCAAGAGCATGTCGGGCCATGCTCAGTATTATAGGGTTCCTAATTACAAACGAATCAAATCGAATATTAATCATTGTTATTTTAGTTTTTGCAAACAGCGTCACCTAGCGCTGAATTTAAGAAGCTAAATTTAAGATGTGTGTCATATCAATATAACACAAAGTAACTTTTTGTGATTTTTTTAAATAGGTAGTAACTAAAGGAGCATTATTTGCTTAGATCATTTTTCTCTTAGGTCAATGACCTATGAACTAGGACGTCTTAAGTATTTTGCAGTTTTCTCACTATAACTCAAACATTTATAATCACATTATACTCAAAATAATTTTAAAAGAGAGTTTTTATAAAGGTCTATCAATGTGGAAGATTATAAGTTTCTACGTTGCATAGCTTAGAAATGGCAGAGGGGGGGACACATTGCAAGGCACTTTGGCGGGCTGTATTTCGCAGATGGTATACCTGATAAAAAAGTTGTGTATGAAACATTACCTTCATTTTAGTAGACCTATTCAATGATATCTAACACGAGGGGGTGCAGTGAAAAAAAATTTTTCATCTCCATTTCACATGTATTTTTTATTCTTTTAGAATTGAGATCTATATCCAGACCATTTTTGAACAAAATTTCATTTATTTAAGT
Organism: Asteroscopus sphinx; assembly: GCA_949699075.1. Lineage (NCBI taxonomy): Eukaryota > Metazoa > Arthropoda > Insecta > Lepidoptera > Noctuidae > Asteroscopus > Asteroscopus sphinx. Next base: position 5,567,221 of record OX453006.1, read on the forward strand.
TTATAACTGTAGAAGTTATTAAGCTGTAAAGGATTAGGACAGACGGACAGACGGACAGACGGACGGACATGACGAAACTATAAGGGTTCCTTGTTGAAACTACGGAACCCTAAAAAACGAGAAAAAAATTATAAATAAGTAACTTAAACATAAAATACTCATGACACCATTCGCCCTCGCCCAGACATTTCCCAAAACGTTCTATCCATACATAGGGCTATGACAATCTCGTTTTCTGCGGTCGTACCAAGTATAAAGTTCGGAGGGTCCCTCTGCCCTCCGTTAGAGGTTCGGGGAGGATAACTAAAGACATATCGACTCTTATTTAGTTTATTGGATGGGTTTTTTGAACGTAAACTTAGTTTGGGATAACATAAGGCCCTTGATCCGATCTTTTTGATTGTGTTTTAAATTTTTTGGTGTTCTCTGTTTTGCTGTTTTTATTTTGGATACAGAGCTTAGTACTGAAAAAATACAATTTTATTCAAGTGCATACATAGTAGCTTTGTACGTGGCAATCATAGAAATCTAAATAATAAGGTAATAGAAGTGGTAAGGGCGCGTGAACTTGTCGCCACGTACAGGTGTCTCGTAGGACACCAGTACGCGAACCGTTTGCTTGATCATCAGTGCTGTTTTGGACGCGGAGTCACAATTTTTTTATTTGGTAGCATGTCTAACAGCGGATTTTTTAGGCATAATTTATTTTGCATTGAATGCTAGAAACACGGTAGGCGTCACTGTGTATTTATGTGTTGGTAGCGGCGAACCGGCGACACGCGGCATCACGCGTTCCGGTATTAAAAGACAGTAGATAGCATTTCTATTATTTCATTATTTAGATTTCTATGGTGGCAATCATAATTGCTTTTTTTTGTGAAAAAGTAGGGCTTGCGATTAATTTCCAGTTCTAGACCTAGATCGTTTTACAATAAGGTTTAAGATAGTGTTTTTCCTGTATTGTCTTATCATTACCTCATGACATAGGTCTTTACATAAACATAATCAGCCCATTACTATTCGACTGTTGGGCACGGGCGAGAAATATTCTCAATTCGAGATGGTTAAGGTCTTAGTCCACCACGCTGGCTTTTTTATAGTATAGGATGACGAAATGAACAAAAGGCCCACCTGATGTTAAGCGGTTACTTTTGCCCATAAAAACTGCAGTACCACCTAGGCTATTGCCTAATGGTACTGCAAGTCGGTTCGCCAAACTGAGACATGAAGATGGAAAGTCTCATGTGATTGTTCCCTACATTTTGTCGATTTATGTGATCACAAATGTAGGGAACAACTGATTTTTTTTCGCGATTTCAGGTTTTGTTCCACAGTAAAAGTTGTTCATAGTGATGAGTACCCAAAATGAGGTGACTTTTTGAAAACATGTGAGTCGAACACATGCTTGATGAATGTCAAATTTACATAGGTATATGTTTTTTTGAACCTTTATCTATCGTTTGATTAGACAGTCACATAATTAGTTGATTTTTGTTCGATACTTTTATTTTTTCAAAATCATGCGTTTTTAGAGATGTTCCAAATATTTCTCCTTTATTAATTAACTTAGCTGTATAAAATTTATGCATATAGGCAGATAATAAAGTTTACTATGAACTGGCTAGAGGAAATTTGTACAGATTGTTTAGTATTCTTGTAATAAAACGAAAACTGTTTTGAGACTTATGTCATTTACTTCCGTGTGTAAAACGCGCGGGAATGAATTTTTCGAAAATATGTTCTATTGCAACTCGCATAAAATTGACGAGAGCGACCCGCAGTTGCGGGGTGTAATGGGTGTGCGAGGGTGGGAATTGCGTTTTGGGAGCGTCCTCTTAAGGGTAGGTTTTCTGTTATTCCAGTAACACGTTGTATAAATCAAAATTTGTTCTCACTCGTCAATTGAATCAAACAATACAAAATGAATAATTCTGATTACAAATGACGTAATATAGGTGACTGTTTGAAATTAAATGAGCTGTTATTGGTTCCGTATCAATTGGTACTGACGTAATAATAAATTATTTCAGTTGACAGCAGCCGGTGCTGTTTTGTTGTAAATTAAATTCAGAGTTTTAATATAAGGTAGGGTTTTACTGTGAGCGAGATACAATACTGCGATGGGTTTTTAAAGGTACTCAGTGTCTTAACAGTCATAAAGGATACTATATAACGTGATATTGAAATAACTGAAAACCTCTTAAGGGGTCATTGTATTATGAATAAATTTTACTATGGGACCAACCCTGAAATCGCGAAAATATATAAGCTGATCCCACACATCACACATCACATCACACACATCATCACACATCATCACACATTTTGTCAATTTGTGTGAACACAAATGTAGGGATTAGCTGTTTTTTTACGTTATTTTGGGGTTGGTCCGTTGATGTTTATAATGACCCCTTAAGAAGTATAGTATAAACTAAGATTAAGGTTGTATAGTCTATGCCAACGGCTTTGTCAGCGTTTTATTCGGGGGTTTACCATAGAAATACATTATCGCGCATACCTTTGGAACTACTTTTTTCCTCGATAAAAAGTAGCCTGTAATATGTATGTTAACCCGGGTCCATTTGTGTGCTAAATTTTATTCAAATCCGTACAGCTGTTTCAGCTTGATTGAAGGAGAAACAAACAAACAAATAAACATATATCCATACTTTCACATTTATTACATTAATAGGTAGTAGGATTGCGCATTTAAGTTAAAGGCACACAGACGCAACGTGTGTAACTTTGCCATTATTAATAATTGTCTGGATTTTGGTCATCAGTAAAAATAACACATTATGATTTAAAATTCAGCCATTGTTGATGATAACTTTTTGACAATACTGATTGTTTACTGGCGTTCTGGGAACAGGTCCGAGCCCAGCAGGGAGAACAACGAGCTGCGTATGATTACGTACGTATGTAATAAAGGTAAAAATGTGAATGTTTCTTCTTTTCTTTCGTTGTTTTCTTTAAAAGCAACAGTCATCGAACACAAACAGATGTACAGTCGACTGCATGACAGTGGTAACACTTGAATTAGAAAATCAGAAAATCACCCCTAGGTACTACTCACGAAATAAAGGCGCTGTCAATGTCAAACTGTTTCCACTGACGTGCAGTCGACCGTATAGTTTTTAAATTCTTAGCAATTAAACAATATAAATGCTGTAATCGCTTGCCTGCCCGCTTCACATCGCTCCAACGTGTCCCCACCCGACCATCATTGAATAGAGTATTAATTTACCTAAAATCAGATTTCATTAATTAGCCAACTATCCTTTGTCTCATCTGGTTAACAATACGAATGACGGCTTAATTAATTAATTGTTATTAAGTAAGACGCGCCATTTATCATGGATTTCATAAAATTTTAGTAATACAATAGACGTTTGTTGCCATAGAAATGTAAGCTATTGTCCTACTGCTACATAGACAGGTTTTGTAATATAAGCCTTTTTAGCCGTTTTCTGTGTTCGGGTCGGCTTCAAGTATCAACGGAGCATTTGCTCTGAAACTGATGTGGCTGAATATCAGTTAAAATTGTTAAAGAAATATTTTTTTCTTGATGCGATTGTTGAGGAATACCGATGTATCAAGCTAGGACTTAGAATGAATCATAGTTTGTTTTAATTTGTATAAAACATTGTTTTTTTTATGAAAACATGCACTGGGCCATACCTTGGATACTTGTGATCATGTGGGAAAATAATACGAAGCCAGAATACTTGATAATGATAAGACATTTTTGTCATATAAAGAAGCACGCCTTATAATATGGCCTAGGATCATAAATACGATGAACTTTCGAAGTTTTGACTTCAGTTATCAAACTTTGTTATCATTGGTGGGAAAATATCACAAACTTTAAAGTATTTATGTAAATCTCCGGAAGAGCGTATCTGGTGGAGTTATATTATTAAACTATGGAATAAACCAACAGAAAAACTGAAAACAGTATTTGTGGGCTTTAAGTTTTAAATTTTATGTAAAAGTTGAATAAAATCAAGATTTAAAAGACATTATTTTATTTATTTTATTAACATGGTATTTCGAGTTCAACTAGCTGCTAGTAACGACTGCCACAGGTTTGTGTGACAAACGGAATCAACAGCACATCGAAGTTGTGGTCTTGTATCCTGCACCATAATTTCCCGTGTTGTGGTTCTCATTACATAAACATGCATCCAATCCGGAACGAACATCTGTAGATTAAATTATGAAACATTTGCTGTATTACCTTTAGTAATTGAAGTTTTTAAACTTTTGCGAATTTCACTCATTGAACTATATCAATACAAAAATTTTGACTAACCTCGACGTTGCATTGGCCGTGGTTACAAGCAGACCGAAGTATGTTGGTGTCATCGTCTTGAGCGGCGGGTGTTTTCTCGAACTATCCGCGGTTGGTTTTTCGTAACGTAGCTGTCCGTAACACGGTATGCTGAATCACGACACACAATGCTGACAGTTTCGGCGGACATACATGTAGAAAAACTACGACGCGAACACTTCTCGATTACTGGATTCCACGAGGAGGACAACCTATATCCATCTTCCCAATTGAGTAATTGTCTTAAGAGATAAGATAATATTATAGGAATGCATTAAAATCTTTTTAATTGAATGCGGAACGCAGAGGACCGAGTGTTGTGGCACCACTTGGGAGAGGCCTATGCACAGCAGTAGACTGCGATAGGCTGAGTTGAATCATCAACATCATCAGATGATGTTCAGCTATTCAGAATATGTATAATTTAACTTTAAAGTTAGATCTAAAGCTGTTGAGTGGAAAGTCCTGAGTTTTGTTTTATCATCATCATCATCATCATTTCAGCCGAAAGACGTCCACTGCTGGACATAAGCTTCCTCCAAAAAGGGGGGTTATGCCATCCACGCTTGGCAGGCGGGTTGGCGTTCCCTGTTGGTTGGTTAAATACTCAGAGAACGCTGCTGCCCATCCTCTGGTGAATCCCTTAGTCGCCTTTTACGACACCCATGAGAAGAAATAGGGTGGTGCAATTCTTTATGTCCAGCACCACACAGTACCTAAACCAGTTTGTTTCCTAAACCAGTATTATTGGAATACTTATCCTATTTTAGAATTATAAAATAAAATTCTCAATGTCTTGCCCATTTTTCTCGTAGGTTATTTAAGGTTCCCCCTATTAAATCATACGACAAAGTGTTCAAGAGCTATAATAAATCTGACATCACTTTTAGAAAAGCTGGCATAATTTCATGAAAGCTCAATGAAATAATCATCGAGACAAAAATACGTCTGCTAGAATTCAATAACAAAGTCAGTCAGTACGAACTCCCTAATTTATCGTCCGCCCTCTACGCGATCCCATTAGCTTCAGATACAAGTAAGTGCAGTTATATAAGTAATTAGTTGCGTACCTACCGATATTGGCGTACCTACGGCCGTTTTAGCTCGGGTCCCTATTAAACTTTAAATATCCAAACATTCGGCCCTACGTTAGAGTCCAGATGTTACTTGGAGGTCTGTGCCATGAGATATAACGAGTGAATAATTTATGAAACTAGTCATTTCTTAGGTTTTCGCGATCACTATACATTATAATAAAAAAATCCACAACATCCTAAATATCCTAATTTTAATAGAGAAGATGGTTGGCAGCTACCACCTGTTTGGAACCCAGTTCTAAAAATAATCAAGTCCCAAACAGCACGCTACACTGTAAAAGATAATGACATTGTGAGTGATTACTGCGTATATCGAAACGATTTTAATTAATAAAATTGTACGGTAGAATAAAATAATTGTTTTTTAGTAATATCTGTAAAGACGCTTGTCATCTTAGTCTTCCTGTGGCCACGAACGCTGCAAAGCTATCGAAACATCAGGAAAACCAATTTAAATAATATACGCGATGTAATCCGGTTTTTTATTATTATTATAATTATGAATCTGTGTTAGGTTTAGGCTTGAAAATCGGAATGATGTTTTAATTACAAAACAATCACCATTATCAGTCTATAGTCTGCTACTGTTGGACTTTGGTCTCTGCAATTGCACGTCATTGAGCCCGAGACTTGGCCTCTCTCTTGGTGATGGTCGATCGCAGATGCGCGGAAAACTTGAATTGCGCGAAGTTTTAGTGGTGACATAAATCGGACTAACTTGCTGTATCTAGTTTTTTCTGTGATCAAAGGGTAAAACAAGAGATTATACAAGAGATTCGGCACCACAGACGTTGCAGTTTCATTAACACGCTTTTATTAGGTCGACCTGTATGTAACCAACTTTGTAATGGAATCTAAGGTAGCTAATTTAACCATCTTCCAAGGGTCGTAGTGTGATGAAAATTGGCAGCTGTATGTAGTTCTGATGACAATACAATAATATGGAACTGTCGAACTGATCTGATGATGGAGCCGGAAGATATGAACTGGAACTTCATGGTGGAAAATCGTATCAGAGCTGTTTTGCATTTCTTAGAAAAGTCTTGTAATGAACTTTGACCACGATTAGGTTTCAAGGTCTGATGATGAAGCCGGAAGATAGGCACTGGCATTCCATGATGGAATATCGTATCATAGTCGTGTTTGCACTTATGAGAAAGGCCACGTAATGGACTTTGAACACGATCAGGTTTTGTTTTTACGTGCATTTATAAGAGCGTGTTTTTCTAGTGTTTTTTAAACTATTAATTTATTAATAACTTAAAGACACATGGTCGAGAACTAATATTGTGGATGAATACATAATGTAATGAACAAGTTTAGGCTCCTGTACTTATGACTTACGCCATACTACAACGCTGGTAGGCAAGTTGGGAACTAACTACGGCAGCTGCACTTGCGTCAATATATTTGTAGTTTAGACCGATACAATAATAATAGTACCTAGGTATAATAATAGTACTCGCCACTGTTTATGGCGGCTGTGAAGTTAGCGCTAGCGCTGATGATCACGCAAAAGGTTCACGGACTGGTGTCTTACGAGACAAAGGCAAAGACGCGCCGTGTACAAGTACGCGGCGACAAGTTCACGCCCCTTTACCACTTCTATTACCTTATTATTTAAGTTTCTATGTATTATTTAGATTTATATGGTGTGTAATAGTGTGCATCGTATACCTAATACAATATCAAAATATATAATTTATCATACTACACGACGTACAATAATCATACACCTCACTGTAAATTATACAAAGCTGCACAGTTGTACACTAACAGGATGCAAGAGATGAATCCCACTTCTCTGCTTTTTACTCGACTGCGCGACAGCAAAGGCAGGTTATGTTTTTCACGCGTATCTATGTATGTATGTGGGATTCTTTATACCCTCGAAGCATCTCAATGCTTCAATGGATTTTAATAAATGAGGTGTCTATCGATTTGGCTAAATTGTGCAATGGTTATAGGCTAGGTTTTGTTTTTTTTTTAACCAAAATGGCGGCCATGAAATGCAAAATGGCGGTAAAGACAAAAAAAAAATTTGCGTACCATACTTTTTGGGGTATCATTGAATAGGTCTTTTAAAATCATTATGATGTTTCTTTGATTTTACAGCCATAAGCTCCGTTAAAAAATGACTACCGGATACAATTCTAAACTTAGGGCACTTACATTTACAAACTTACGATAGTGCTTAGGGTGTACTGGCAGCTTTCGGTTTCGAATTATGACCGCATTGCCTCCATACAACTGTTTACGACTATGTCTGTGTGTTCATACAACTGAGATATTTGAGCTAGTATATCTAGTTGAGTCATAAATAGATGCACTAGCTCTTCCCGCGCTCACAAAATATGTAATAGTACTAATTATTTCAGGATGACCTATTTTTTGGAAGCACTACGTTACACCGAAATATGATGTAACCAAACTCGTTTGACAACTATTCGTTGACCGCATCATTCCCCGGTGCCATGTGGATTGATAGCACATCATAGACGCGCGTTTCATCGAAAAAAAATATAGACAATCATATAGACAATCGTATCTCTATGAAATTCATGAAACCCAAAAGCAAAACAAACGAATTTTGGATTAAAATTGTGATTAAAACTATAGTAGCATCCGATAGCTTTCATATTTACATATAGGGTTTCTGGTCGAGACTTCTCGAAGCGAAAATTCCCGGGAAACGTGGCCTTACTTGAGGCGAGAAAAAAGTGTCGAGAATTCGAGACATCGAGAAATCGCGGAAACTTTGTAACTAAGATAATCTACAATCGTCAACGCTATAGAAAACAATCAAAATGTATGGGAATGACATATCTCAACGAATTACTTTTTTTTTGTGATATGTCATTCTATTAGCGTTGAAGATTGTAGATTGTCAACTTGTCTAGGGGGGCAGATGATGCTGTTAATGCCCTTAGATTTTTTTAATCATATTTCATTAAAAATATAGATCAATGTATTAATGGTTGAAGTGGTTTCCCGTTTAGATCTCGATTTATTTAACTTAGGTATCCTATGTTTTAAGGCTAATAAGCTAGTCTACTTTATAGATACTCATGGTTTTTTTAATGTATCTACCTAATTAAATACTGTGTTGTCAATAGTTTTATTGGCAGGAACTCAAAGTAGATTCTTTAATTGATTGTGAAGGTAGTTTATGTTCCTTTAGTTGATAACATTATAAAAAAACCGGCCAAGTGTGAGTCTGACTCACGCAGTAAGGGTTCTGTACCACTCATCGACCTGATACCCCATAGAAACTTATTTGAATTACGAGAGTACCTCAAAATACGTCAAAGCACTGTGCGCGAAATATGAATTTTTTGCATCTCTTTCTTACGTAGGTACCACCACATATATCTATGTTTTCCCTAATTTTATTAGTATTTGTTGCTCAACTACATAGTATGCACTATAATTAGACCAAGTTTGACGCTCGTATATATTACTGTTTCGAAGATAGAGCAGGAACAAAAACGCTGAAGAAAATGCATGTTTTTCGAGGTTTCTTGTATCCCCCCTTAAGTTTTAGACTTTTTTATTTTTAGTATTTGTCGTGATAGACACCATAGTAACACAAATTCTGTGAAAATTTCAATTGGTTATCTATTACCGTTACAAAGATACAGCCCTGTGACAGACAGACGGACGGACAGACGGACGGACGGACAGCGTAGCGAGAGTAATAGGGTCCCTTTAGCACCCTTTGGATACGGAACCCTAAAAAAACACTGTGTGATTGGAAGTTCTACTTATTTACAGGAAGAAAGATACTGATAGATATTTGTTTAGTTCTAAGACTGTGATTAATATTTACATAGGACCTCTTAAATATACGCGCCTTTTCCCAATTATATTGGGGTCGGCTTCCAGTCTAACCAGATGCGGCTGAATATCAGTATTTTGCACGGAGCAACTGCCATCGGACCTACCCAACCCAGTTGCGGTAGTTCATCATACATAGACATCCTAAGGTAAGACCAGTGGTCAGACTTCCGGGATTCTGTCTGTCAGATATTCGGTATTCGGTATCGGAGGGCTCTCGATGTAGATCGAAACGGTCACCCATCCATGGACTGACCGCAGCTAAACCTTGCAGATCTTGAGATACAAGTGGTTGTTAGGTATATAGGACCTACTTCATCATCATCATCATTTCAGCCGAAGGCCTCCCCCAAGCATCGCCACAACGACCGGTCCTGCGCTATCCGCATCAAGCGGACTCCTGCGACCTTCACTAGGACGTCGGACCAGCTTGTGGGGGGTCATAGGACCTGGAACCTAGGACATAGGACCTACTTACTAGTACTTACTACTCGTAAATGGAAGTTACGATACGTTTTAACAGAAATACCCGCATTTGAAGCCCGTCAGTGCTTTTGACAAACACAACAGAGCCCTGTATGCATAAAATACGGATTTTTGTTTGTAAGTTTTTGACGCTGCATCCCGTTTTCGGGATTTCAATAGACAAAGCTCTGAATGCAAAACATATAGGGTGAAGGGGCTTGTTGGCAAGCTACTGTTTTTATTAAGATTCTACCTGTGGCTATTTTTTTTTAGCTAGATGTAGTTCCTGATCTGCTACCGAAAAAAATTCACTCGCAATCGCAATCACGATGATTTCAATGTTTATTGTATCGTATCTTTTGATGACAAGCTGTCTTAATGGCAACGAATGCATGCAATGACTAATGCTGTAATTTTAAAATTGACATGAGTGCGTTACACAATTGCAGTATGCGCAATCTTGTTCATGGTTCTTTTCATGGTGTACATGAGTTTTTACTTGGTCTGAGGTGTACATAAAAAATATTATATCTATCTTAGCCGAAGTGAAGTTGGGCACTGCGCATGTTTCCCCGCCTCCCGCCTCCAGCCTCCATCTGACACCCACAAAATGGTTATTTCGGCGGTTTTGTGACAACTTCACTCCGGTCAAGATAGATTGCGCGTAGTGTACCCCGCTAGTTATAATGAGTCACCTGATTTAGAACTAAAATGTAATAAGAGCCACAGAATAAATAATAGGATTGTCTGTTTGTGATCAGCAGCTTCATAGACCGTTATTGAAAAACTTTCAGGAATAGGTACTTTGTTTATTTAAACCATAATTGGTTTTTCTTTATATGGCATATATCCAAATATCCCCCTTTTGGAGGAGGTCTATGTCCAGCAGTGGACGTCTTTCGGCTGAATTGATGATAATGAAGTTATTAATGAAAAATGTTATGACATTGAGTTGTAGAATTGGTAAGTTCACCCTACATAGTGAAACCTATAGCCCCTTTGAATGCCGACCGTCCTATAGGAGTTTATGATTTTATTTCTAGTCTAAAGCGTTCAAAGCGCTGGATTCACGCATGAGCAAGTTTTTTGTTCTAAACAGTTTGTTAGGCATTTGTTTACAAATATTATGTGTGTTGGTCGCGCTATTCAATTTTTTTTGCGCTCATTATGCGTGTGAACTTGTATAGTGCAGTGCGTTTTTCTTTGCTTGACTCATGTTATTATTTTTATTTTCCCGCAAATGCAGCGTAGCCTGGCACCTCCCAGCCTGAGGAAGGTAGCTGGGAGTGGATGCGGAAGGCAGAGAACTGAGTGTTGTAGCGCAACTTGAGAGAGGTCTATATCCGTCCAGCAGTGGACTGCGATCATATGTACTCTGTGACTGCGATAGGCTGAGTTGATAAACCATAATATCATGTAGACTAGAAGGTTTTTGAACGACGGAAGTTATTTAAATACACCACACAACACTAACACACTGACATCATTAACACTATGTACTTCATCATCATCATCATCATTGCAGCCGAAAGACGTCCACTGCTGGACATAGGCCTCCCCCAAGCATCGCCACAACGACCGGTCCTGTGCCTTCCGCATCCAGCGGATTCCCGCGACCTTCACCAGGTCGTCGGTCCACCTTGTCCACTATGTACTTACTACTTACTAACATTAAAACTTTAGTCTAGGATGTAAGTATAATGATAAAATTGGTGAATAGTACATTACTGTCGAGGCCTGAAATGAACCAATTATAAATAAATAATAAATAAATAAATATAAATATAAAAAATAAATAAAAATTGACGGCCGAAGTGATTTTAAATGGCCGAGGCACTAGCCGATTCCTTTTTAACTAAACGAGGCCGTTAATTGCTATTTCGGCCGAGACTTGTACTTGACTTTAGTACTTTTCTCTCATTTGCGAGGAAACAATACAGAAATTAATTCAACAGTGTCTAATTTTAATTCGCGCCAATTCATCCGAGCGCGGTTCTTGTTCTATTTTCAAAGTTTTGGAAATAAAATTACGCATTCAGCATTTAGAATGATAAATATTTTGTACCTAAAAACGCCTAATTTATTGTAAGTGTACTTAAAAATTTCGCTAGCATAATTTAAAAATAAAAACTGTCCACCAATTATATTATTGTCATGTTGGATATTACTGGCCTGTTATTCCGTTGCGTACGGAAAAGAGCCGATTGTTTTTTTTTTTTTTTTAAATAATGAACCAATTTCCGAGCAAGTGGGAGAAAAATTTATTTCATCATCATCAGCCCATTACTGTCCCACTGCTGGGCCCTTGCCTCTTCTCAGAATGAGAATTTTAAGGCCTTAGTCCACCACGCTGGCCTAGTGCGGGTTGGCGCACTACACACACCATCGAGAACTGTATGGAGCACTCTCAGGTGTGCAGGTTTCCTCACGATGTTTTTCTTCACCGTTAAAGCAAAGTGATAATCAAATTTTGATCCACACATGAATTCGAAAAGTGAGTGGTGCGGGCCGGGTTCGAACTCAGACCCTCCTGCATGGAAGGCAAGCGTTCAACCGCTAAGCTGTCACAGTTTGACAAATTTAATTTATTGACTTTTAATCTTACAAATATTATAAATGGAAAAGTACGGATGTTTGTTTGTTCTTCAATAACACTGTAACGACTAAATGGTTTTGGATGAAAAACACACAGATTAACCATAGCCTGGATTTACACAAAGACGAGAGCAAAACAGCAGGCGTCAAACTATTTTTATTAAAAAAAAAAATTATGTGTGTCTCTGTATAAATATTTCGGTCTCACACCTTTTTTTATTTTTGCCATTATAGGTATTTTTTTCGTAAAAGTACGATAAAATTTGACATGCACCAGGCGTGAGGCTTTCGTTTGTTCTCACGTCATGTTAAATAAAGAAAAAGGGACAGAAAGTCCAGTCCTAACAAACTAAACCTAGTGTGTTACGATCAGTGTAGATTAAGCGGAAAACTGCTCCAGCATTTAGAGGGTAAATATAATAGTAGGTAGTCGATTAAATATCGTCCTTATCCAATTCAAATAGAGTTAGCGTGCTCGAGCACACGTTGCTGTCCGCTGGAGAAAACTATCTCTTGCATACTATTTACAACTTATTTGAATTGCATACGAAAAATATTTAATTGTCAGTGGCAAAATGCTTGAGCAATTCTTCTAATCTGCGCCAACCCTTATGTGGTAACTAAACGCAAGAGCAGAGCAAAGACAAAACGTTTATCCCCAGCACGGGGGGGGCTGTCAGTGGTCTGTCAGTTGTACAATAAAATATAAAAACGAGGACTGTAATAGATATAGCTTGGTTTAATAAATGTGGAAAACTTTAATCAATAGTTTCTCATTCTCATTCGTTAGTAACCCATATCATACAGTGATAAGGATTACAACAGTGGCGAAGAGGAAAAAAAAAAAAAAAAAAAAAAAAAAAATATTATATTTTTAAATAAATATAAATATTTTTTACTTACTTTTATGTTGGACGCATTAGGACTTAGTATAGGTAGTCGATTGCATGACAGTGGTAGCACTTGAATTAGAAAATCGCCCGTACTGCTTACGAAATAAAGACGCATTCAATGTCAAACTGTTACCACTGACGTGCGGTCGAACTTACGTGCTTGACTTTCAAATATTACTTTTTTGAATTTATTTTGAATGTATAATTTTTAAATCAGCATTACCATCGCAGTTGCTCTTTAGGGATAGGTATAGATAATTTTTCGTTCGGCTTGTTTTACAATTTTTCTGAGTGCACCTTCTTCCCTCGTCCTTCCTCGTCATAGTAAATTCGTTAGCGCGCTCTCACTTCGCTAATTTAATGAGGAAGCTGTCTTGCGTCAGGCACAGCCTTGATGAGTATGTAGCTGAATTTAGACCAAAATTGCAATATTTTGTACGAAGTTGTTCATACTTCGTGTTATGACTGGCCTGCAAAGACGTGGTGAATCTGTTATTTTGTAATGGACTTTATTTCTGTTGTTACAGAATTAACTAGAGTCTGACAACTATTACAGATGGGAGGGACCAGCTGAAAATCAGTGCTGTGCATACCTACATACACAGCAAATACTGAGCTGGATCCCTTGTTACACATATTATGTTGTATACATGTTGTGTTCTCTTATCTCTTCTCATGGGTGTCGTAAAAGGCGACTAAGGGATTCACCAGAGGATGGGCAGCAGCGTTCTCTGAGTATTTAACCAACCAACTGCGATCGCCAACCCGCCTGCCAAGCGTGGCGATTATGGCATATCCCCCCCTTAATTGGGGGAGGCCTATGTCCAGTAGTGGACGTCTTTCGGCTGTAATGATGTTGTGTTCTCAGTAATTTGTCCTGTTACCTTTGCATGTAATATGTATATTTTATGTATGTGTGGCAAAATAAATGGTTTAAATGGTATACAGGGTAGAGAGCTATAAATTAAGTTTTCTCAGATTATGGATGTTTTAGAGTGAAATATCATTTTAATAACGGACAAAGTTAATCTGTATTTATACAAAACCCTAATCAAACCATTCTATAACAACTTCTTAGGTTTTCGCGATCACTACACATTATAATAAAATAAAGTTTAACCGGAATTTAATCCGGTTAAACTTTGTTTTATCATTCTATAATAACTTTCTGAGAAATTTTCATATACAGGGTTATTTGTAAAACACCGTTAACCTCTCAGGAATATGTTACTAACATCATAAACAACAACTTTTGTTCTATGACTTTTTACAAAACATAATACATTTACCAAAAACAAACCTTCAAGATTTTTTTGTCCTATCTGACACATTTCAACTCTGTATTTTGCTGTACCTACCTACGTCTGCCGCGACGCAAGTACATCAAAGCGACCGACCGACTGAGAGCCGCCCGTAAATAGGTCAAGTTCAAGCGCCCCCGCCGCCCTAACCCCGCTCCCCTCGCTATTTAACTATCGCCCTTTCTTTTGCTTCGCATGGACTTCGTAACATTTAGAGCGTTCAATTTAAATATTTTTATTTTTGTATGAAAATCTGATGAACTAAAATATGATGAATTTTTAAGTCATAGAACAAAAGTTGTTGATTATGATGTAACGGCACTTACGGCCAAAATCCAATCTATCCACGATTTACCCTACTAGAGATAGAAATTTGACATATTTTGTATGGAGCTTATGTCAAATTCCTATCTCTAGTAGGACAAATCGTGGATAGATTGGATATTAATTTTGGCCGTAAGTAACATAGTCCTGAGAGGTTCACGGTGTTTTACAAATAACCCTGTATATCTGGCGACCCTGTATACTAGTTGCTTTGTTAGACTGTACTTGCGGTCGCCGGGCCCTGGATGAAAAAGCGAAAAGTTTCCTGCGTAATACGTTATAATAAACGACAATACTCGGGTGAAGACAAGACAATACAATACAATACAAATACTCTTTATTGTACACAAAAAAATAAGCAATGTATATGACATGACGTGCTTTAGTGCATTTAATTCTAATTCTTAATATTCAGCGATTAATCTTTAATTTCAGATCCCAAGGCCTTATCAATGCCGGTATACACAGTAGCGCAGACTCTCTTGCATCCTCGTTTGAACAACACAACTGACTTGCCGAGCACCAGCAGTTTCTGTGCCTTTCTGTGCTCGCTTGGTGCTGGCTCGTTCTTGCGTTTGGATCGCCGGTGAAGTTGGATCTCGACTGTGAGTGATATAGCTGGAAAATAAACATGAACGGTGTAATTTTTGAATCACAGAAATAGATAGAATGGCCATGTGGGCAGGGTGCACGTGGCAGGACCATGTACCATAGTGCAGGATATTTCAAAGCCATTCTCAGCACGCCTTACAACTTGTTTCTTTAAATACTGTAACAATAACCCGCATAAATGCCTTATTGTGCTGTTTCTAACTGCAGAAACAAAAAAAGTACATTTGTTTTTTTTTTTTTAAATATGACTTCAAAATGTAGGGCGTAGTTTGTTCGGAAAGTTGCCACGCATGAATCGCAAGTAAAATTGTGATTACAACCATTCTATCTATTTCTGTGGTTTGTATATAGGTATATAAGGTGAAAAATTATTAGCTGAGGTAAATGATATTTCAAAGTATAGATATGCCATACCCTAACAAAACTAACGAAAAAAATGTTCCATACGGAGCGGCAGTACAATACACATAAACTAGTACAAATTGGTTACTTCAAGTTACTTTCGCGTCATAATTGGAACACTTTCTGTACACACACGACAGCATTTAAGTTTTTACGCTCAGCCGTCGGCGCCTTACTTGACGCGAATTAATAGAAAAAACGTCTTAATTAGGGCGTTTTCGAGTCTTCAGTTGCGAGTATATATATATACATGCTGAAATTTGAATCGCTTATTTCCCGAAAAGGGGTCATTGTACTCATCATTATGAATAACTTTTACTATGGGACCAAACCTGAAATCGCGAAAAAAAATCAAGTGGTGCCTACATTTTATCGATTTAAGTGAACACAAATCCAACCAACTGATTTTTTTTCGCGATTTCAGGGTTGATCCCATAGTAAAAGTTGTTGATAATGATGAGTACAATGACCCCTTTTCGGGAAATAAGCGATTCAAATTTCAGCATGTATAACAACGGCGCTAGCAAAACTGTGCAATAATCAGTCGCGTGCACAGTTTCGGTCTCAGTCGCTTCATTAGCGGTGAAGCGTTTCACGATGCTAAAATGTGTAGAAAATAAAAATAAAAACTGTACTCCAAATTTTTTTTAAATAAAAAATAGACCCATTCATTAATAGGTACCTATTTCGTTCCCCCAATTGGGGGAGGCCTACGCCAAAAGGGCGACTACTACAAATTAAATAATATAATATAATAATATCTTTGGGACATTTTTACACAGCACTATCTAGTCCCAAACTAAGCAGAGCTTGTGCTATGGGTACCTACTAGACAATGGATATAATACTTATATACATTTTTTTTTTGTAAATACATACTTGTAATACATAAGCAACACCCAGACCAACACAAACACTTATGTTCATCACACACATATTTATGTCCTGTGGGAATCGAACCCACGACCTCGTTATCAGCAGTCCGACACTCGAACCACTAGACCACAAAGGTCGTCAAATAATATAATAATAATAAATAATATAATATCCTAATCAAATAATGTAACAATAGAAATATTCTTAATTAATATAATAATAATAATTTCAATATAATAATAATAATATAATTATAAAATCAATTAATGAAAGAATGCATGTAATTTAAATTCTTATTGGTAGTAGAATAAAGTCAAGTCAAAATCAGTATAACGTTAAAACTAATAGCATTGTTATAATGCTTTAGTCATTTTCTAATCCCAAATAATAACATTATCCGCACAAGACTGAGATATTTGCCAACTCTATAAAACCCTATTTTTTAATTACCAAAAAACTTTAAGGGTTGTCTCTGCGTATCATTCTGTACAATTGTGCTATGGGACAAACAACTGACATCATTAAAAAACAGCTGTTTATAAGTGGATATCTAACTCCATCAAAATTATATGTTAATTTTGATCGAGTTAGATATCCACTTATGGAACAGCTTTAAGGCATTTTTAAATTATTTAATAATATTTGATATGCAAAATGATTCGTTATTAATTTTTGAATTTTGTTATTCCCGCCATTTTAAATGTTGCTAATGTTGCTAGGGTCGCAACCAATTCGTACGTGACCTTGAATGACCTTAAAGTGACCTTGGGGGCTTGCCAGTTATGACAGATCGCGCAAGATGGCCGCGCTAAATTAGAGGTTATGAGCGTAGAGATTACCGTTGTTTTGGTATTGCGCCTAGAAGAGACGTACAAAAGCACCAATATTAACAAATACACCTAAAAGGTAAATAAAAGAAAATCTAGTATTGTTACTTAATTAATAAATAATTTGTGGTATTGTTTCACTAAAGTCTAATTACTTGGGAATTTTTAACTGAAATAATTTTAAGAATTTAAATGTGTCGTATTTATTTCGAGACATATTTACGTTAAAATTACCTGCTAATAGATGTCCAATGCCAAGCAAACAGAATGCTCCTCGTAGCATCCTTAAAGAGACAGGCTCCAATCCTTTTGCGGGTTCCCCTTGAGGCTGCAAACAAACTTAGATAATAAATCTACTACTACTATCTCAAACTAATTGTTAAGCGTCTCTGGAGGGTATATGTAGATCAATGTCACCTCTAAATTAAGATCTGAAGTCGGAAAATGACAAAATATATAAGTACTGTCAATTTATGACCATTTATTTAGGTGGTTTGAATCGAAATTAATTAAATTTTATGAATTAAAAATATTGTTCGTGAAATGTTAAAATTTTGAACGTCCGAATATTGGTGATTGATTAATTTATGAAACGAGTGTCGCTAATTATTTGGTTAATTACGACGAAATTATTAACGGAAAATTTAATATATTTTGACACAGAATACTAAACTACTAAACTACTGCAATAAACTGCAATTGCATCATATATATTGTCATTATGATGAGATGCATCAGCACAATCGTTATTGCGTTCTGCACATATTTTGCAGATTTTTCTAAATGTAGGTATTCTTTGATTCTGTGAACTACTGTGTTACGTTGCGTTGGCAGTTTTTTTATATCATAGGAACCTTCCTATGATATTTGATATTTTTCACCTGAAAAGAACTAAAGGCCCACCTGATGTCACGTTGCTATTAAATGATAAATTGCCTGTATTTTCTTTTTATTAACATATTTATAAGATTATTAACAAAGACATGGATGAATTAATCTATATTAATATTATATAGAGGAAAGATTTGTTTGTTTGTAATCGATAAAGTCTGAAATAACTGAACCGATTTTAATAATTCTTTCACCATTAGAAAGCTACTTTATACAGAAGTAACATAGGAGGCTATATTTTATTTCAGTACAGGCAAAGCCGCGGGCAAAGTCTAATCTGAAATAAATGAATATAATTGTTTTTTCCTATAACACCTAGGCTGTTGCCTAACGGCCAAAATTAATATCCAATCTATCCACGATTTACCCTACTGGAGATAGAAATTTCACATATTTTGTATAGCGCTTATGTCAAATTCCCATCTCTAGTAGGGCAAATCGTGGATAAATAACAGACAGATATGAATATGGAACGTCTCATGTGATTGTAATTCCAATATTCATAAACAAATTAATTAATAAAAATTAATCATTATTCGTCTAGTGGTTGCAAGCGCGACTGCTGAGCGTGAGGTCCTGGGTTCGATTCCCGGGTCGGGCAAAGTGTTATTGGGTTTTTTCATTAGGAAATTCTCAGTAGCAGCCTGGAGTCTGGATTTGTGCCCGGTTAGTGGCAATAGGCTCGCCCCCTATTACATGGGACTATAATATAACTGAGGTGCGGGCCGGGATCGAACTCGCACCCTCCTGTATGGAAGACAAGCATTCAACCACTAGGCTATCGCTGCAATAGCATGCAGGAGGGTGCGAGTTCGATCCCGGCCCGCACCTCTGACTTTTCGGATTCATGTGCGGATCAGAATTTGATTATCACTTGCTTTAACGGTGAAGGAAAACATCGTGAGGAAACCTGCACACCTGAGAGTGCTCCATACAGTTCTCAATGGTGTGTGTAGTCCGCCAACCCGCACTAGGCCAGCGCGGTGGACTAAGGCCTTAACCTTCTCATACTGAGAAGAGGCTCGTGCCCAGCAGTGGGACAGTAATGGGCTGATTATGTTATGTTATGTTATTTAATACATTTTCATTCATTTAATCATATTTCAATGCGATTATGATGTAATCAGCCCATTACTGTATCCGACTACTAAACACGAGCCTTGTCTTGGAATGAAAAGTATTAAGGCTTCAGATAATAAATTGAGTTCTCGTTGTATGTAAAGCCAATGCGGGATCAGCTTACACTGGAAATTTAAAGCTTGATGTGTAGCTGTGTGTACACCATGCTGGCCTGCTGCCGACTTGCGTAACTCACTCGCAATCGCAATCATCTGGATTTCAATGTTCATTGCTCCGTGTGTTTTGACAATCCGTGTTATCGGCAACTACCTACCAGGCAATGACTAATTGCTGTCATTTCAAAATGACCATAACATAACATAACATCACGCCTGTATTTCCCCAAAGGGGTAGGCAGAGGTGTAATAGTACACCCACATTTCGCCAGTAATGTTATAGTCCCATGTAATAGGGGGCGAGCCTATTGCCATTGACCGGGCACAAATCCAAAACAAAAAGGAAACTATTCAAAATGAAAGCTAATGTCAAAGTGAATACATTACACAATTGCCACACGGATTGGCGGTTGGTAGTAAGGTACACTGTTTTTTTATCCATACGTACTGCCTGAGTCGCAGTCGCAGACTCTCCCATGACTTCACCGCCTTGTTTGTCGCTCTCTGTGACCGGGTCTGATCTTCGAGACTGTTCTGGCAGATTCTTGTACTCATCTGTCGTCATCTTTGCCAAAATGCCAGCTTCAAAGAGTGTCATGACACTGTGAAGAAATGTTGTGAGGAATTAGGTAAGTTTGAAAAGTCGTCGAATAAGGTATAACATGTTTGGCGCTACACATCAAGGGTTCCATTACGGATAGTATTTCCAGGTCTACATGTTTGTGCATGTGAAATTTGTGTCTATAAACACTCCACACAAAGAGAAATCCGAAGTAACGTTTTTAAAAAAAAGATAATGCACACGTAGAAAAATAATTAAGAGCGATTTAGGGACTAAGTAGTCATAACAAAAGTACGGGTGAAAATTTTATTGTACACACGGCTACACATCAAGCTGTACAGTTCCAGTATAAGCTGACGGTCAACAGCGCTTGATATAATTTGTTGCATAAAATTTCATAGAGCGTCCAAAACGCGGCGGATTGGGTGCACGCCCTGTGCACTTGTTATAACTTATAAGTATAGGTGCGGCACGCTATGATTGCGTTTTTGACGTTTGCCTGCTCATGAAGATCTGTAAATATTGACAGCTACGTATGAAGGAACAACTGCCGTACTTTATTGTCAATAGTAATGCACTGCTACAGAAATAGAATTTTTCGAATTTCGAATCTATTATTCAAATTCAAATTCTATTTATTTCTACTGTTTTTTTGTGTATGTCACAGAAAATTTGACTAAATAGCGATTGAACAAAATGGCTAGACGTTATGTTTATTGAATAATTTGATTAATTATTTCATCATTCATCATTTCAGCCGTAAGACGTCCACTGCTGGACACAGGCCTCCCCCAAGCATATATTGGGGGGGGATATGCCATAATCGCCACGCTTGGCAGGCGGGTTGGCGATCGCAGTTGGTTGGTTAAATACTCAGAGAACGCTGCTGCCCACCCTCTGGTGAATCCCTTAGTCGCCTTTTACGACACCCATGAGAAGATATAGGGAAGATATAGATTAATTATTTACTTTATGTAAATATATTATTATTCATAATAGCTAGTTGGAGTTGGTCAAAGTAATAACCCTGATCCCAATCGCTAATAATTTGAAATGTGTCACAACACTATTGGAAAATGACAAAAAAGCCATCATAGTGTGCCGCGGGTATAGTCCCTAACTCGGGATCAATGCAGATGTTCATGTTTCCGACAAAGAGTTTAATTAAATTTAAACTTAGTTATTTTACAACGTTATTTGAGAAACTAGTTTTTACAGAATCACGAGGAGAATCGATTGGGAGTTTTTATACCATGTTATGTTTTAACCAAAAAATATTTAGAAACTCAATTTGGTTATTATGGTTAAATTCAGTAAGGTTTAAGATATACCTTAAGGCGCAGGAAGTTCGGCTCGAGTAGTTTCCCTGCACGACATTGATCAACACTTTCTCCGCTATCTACTGAGGAATTTGTAGTTACTCGACTAACTCTAAAAGCATGTAATTTTGTGATTTATAAAAAAAATCTACTCGGGTCTAAAAACTCAACGATTCTTCTCGTGATTCTGAACAAACTGGTAACTGAAATTGCGTTAGCAAAAGGTAACGTTGTGGAGTTGTTAACTTACACATTATTAAAAGTTTCCAAATAGGGACATCCGATTTGTAAAGCGATAGCCGAGTACCTCGTATACAGCTTTTCGCTCAAATGAAAGTTGTGAGACCCTGAAACAAATTTCGGTTACGAGGAAATATTCAATTGTTAAGTAAGGATTTAATTCCTCTGAAGGTTGGATTGTAGGGTTTGTTTATTAAATTGGTAGAACAAAGTAACAATATTTTATTACGATTGTTTTAAACAACGTTATGTTACGTTACGTTATGTTATTGGCTCATCACTTTAAACCTTGTCCTGACAATTACAAACACAACAAAAAAAACAGCCAAATCGGTCGAGCTGTTCTCAAGTGATGATTTGTCATACGTGTGGCAATTCATTTTTAATACGAATTTATTAGGTCGACCTGTATGTAACTAACTATGTAATGGAATCTAAGGTAACTAATTTAACCATCTTCCAAGGGTCGTAGCGTAATGAAAATTGGCAGCTGTATGTAGTTCTGATGACAATACAATAATATAGTACTGTCGAACTGATCTGATGATGGACCCGGAAGATATAAACTGGAACTTCATGATGGAAAATCGTATCATAGCTGTTTTGGATTTATTAGAAAAGTCTTGTAATGAACTTTGACCACGATTAGGTTTCAAGGTCTGATGATAAAGCCGGAAGATAGGCACTGGCATTCCATGGTGGAATATCGTATCATAGTCGTGTTTGCACTTGTGAGAAAGGCCACGTAATGGACTTTGAACACGATCAGGTTTCAAGGATATCACAAACCTATTATATTTATATTGAATAGTGTAAATATTGACATAGGTGCCTGTATAAAATGTATATAGACCTGTACATGGGGAGTGTAAACAGAATAATATTGATATATCTATATATGATGTATATTGACGTGTAAATAGGGTAGAAGCGTGTTTACTAGTGTTTTTTAAACTAATAATTTGTTATTTATATAGATATCTATCTAGAAAATACATATTTTTAAAGAGTTATCTCACTTTGCTCATGCACAGCCCAAAAAAAAATCATTTTATCATATTATCCATCCATCACAACAACACAGAATCCATGGAGTAATAAACATTTTTCCATAGAACCTTAGCATAGCATAGATCTTGTAACCGAATCCGCAAGGAGTGTGGAGCGAAAGCTTCTGTAGTGAACAATAGCCAGCGTGGCATCGCGATCATTCAGGCTTCAGGCAGAGGTCGCTGATGTGGTAACAGACCAAGCGAATAAAGGCAAGCGAAGGCAAACAGTGATTTTCACCGATGTACACCGCACGCCGTTTCACCTTCGCCGTTGTGCTAGTGAAAGAGCACGCGAACGAAGGCCTTCGCCGGCTTTCGCTTGCTTTCGTTAAAGTGTCCACGTTGAACGTGCGCTTTCGCTCGGTAGCCATCGCTTGCTTTCGTTCGCTTGGTCTGTAACTAGCATAAGGCGATTGCAATGCGATGGCAACGGTGACGCGATAAAACATATGTGTCTGCATTGCAGTGGCGATTGCAGAACAAATCGCGATTACATCGCGTAATGACTGATTAGGTTAGACGATGTTCTAATAGCGATAGGCGACCGAATTGCCATTTTGAGTATTTGAGCTGACGTATGAAACATTTTCTTCGTGGTCCATACCGAATCTCTCAGTGTCATAGTAGAGTGTTTCCCGGCCACCCAATACGGCGACTCGTCTGTGGGACAGCACTAGTCGCACGCCCACCTCTACGTTGCGCACGCGCTGAACTCGTTGACGACGCATCAGATTTGCGAGGCGACCGTAGACGCCTGTGCCGTTCTGGAAAGTATGATTTTATGATGATTACATTTTCTTACTAAGCGAAAGAAGTCTACCCATTTGTATGCTACGTCATCCTAGATATTGGATTCGTATACCAAACCCAAAATAAGTTGTTGTAAGTATGTCTTTTCATCATACATCAAAGTTAGTCGGGCAGGAATTACTAACCCGAAAGGAGCTTGTTGTTCAATGTTGCTCAGTAAAATTTACGAAACAGCTGTTTTTGTTTTGCGATTACCAGTTTGATCAAATAGTAAAGGGATCTAATCAGCTCATTACTGTCCTGCTGCTAGGAACGGGCCTCTTCTCAATGCGAGAAGGGCCAGGCCTTAGTCTATCACGCTGACCTAGAGTGGGTGGGCGGACTACACACACCATTGGGAACTATATGGATAACTCTCAGGTGTGCAGGTTTCCTTACGATGTTTTCCTTCGCTGTTAAAGCAAGTGCAGATAATCAAATTCTGTTTCGCACATGAATTCAAAAAGTCAGAGGTGTGGGCTGGGCTCAAACTCCGACCCTCCGGCATGGAAGGCAGGTGTTCAACTGCTAGGCTATCACTGGTATCAGAAAAAGTGGTTCATAATAATTATGAGTACAACAACTCCCTTTCGGGTTAGTACTCCCTTTCCGAATAACTTGTGTCAAAGAGCTTACTTCTAAAATAGCCAAAGACGAGCTATGGCTTTCCACCACCAGCTCATAATCATAGTCCCTCATAGCTTCTTCCAAGGCTGGTAAGGTTCCAATAGGTCGCTCCCTCGAAGGCTTTGCTATCAAGCTAGTCAAGTTGGCAGAGTACATGTCACCGATGACGTAGGTCGCTCCGAGGGAGATTAAAACGGAGACGAGACGAGCTTTGTGGGTGCTGGATGGTTCTTTGCTGGATGCTGAAAAATATTTCCTTGATTTTAAGTGTTTGAGCAGTTTGAGAATATTTTCACTAAGTTTACATACAAGCAATAGATTATTTTAATAAATATGAAGGATATTTAGTTTTTTACTAATAGAGACGTATGGAAGAAAAGACATGCTGCGCCGACCCCAAATAAATTGGGATGTAGGCGGGAGGATGGTTTAGTTTTTAAAATAAATAAATAAATAAATATGTTTGGGACATTTTTACACAGCACCATCTAGTCCCAAACTAAGCATAGCTTGTGGTATGGGTACTAGACAATGGATATAATACGTATATACTTTTTTTTTAAAGTATATACGTATTATATATATTATTTAGTTTTTTTTTTTTTTAAAGAACAAGTGTGTATGCTTTAAAATTTGTAAGACACCAAAGAGCACAAAAAAGTAAAGGAATGAGTGAAGTCCTTGCAACCAGTTTGCATATTGTATTCTTCTTTCAGACTCTTATTTAATTACACTTTATTATCTTACAAATGGTTTCTATAATTGTTTCTAACATTGCCTCAAAAAAAGTGTGGTTGTAAACCAGCAGCAGCTACTGAACAGTCCCAGCTGGTCACATTCACGCCGTTGCCATAGCGATGGGGCTGCTATCACAATCCAGAGCGCTGGACCGGTCACTAGCAAAGTGGCAAAGACTAGGGGCCACACCTGAGAAACAAAAACTTAAAGTTAGTGATCAGATAGTTTTTGCCCCGTTCTGATCTTTATGAACGTGGAACGTGGCAATAGCTTCTCGATCATTCAAAAGAACCTGTAAATGGTGGAATTAATACTTATAAGCTTTGACCCTTGGATTTTTGTCCGTCACTACGTTCCCAGGAATCTGCATCATGAAAGCGGTGGATTGGTACTTATTTTAGAACAAATCATAAAAGAGTTTAGTTCAAAAGTGGAGCCAATGATAAAACAGATGACAGGAATTTCTTTGCGTTGATATGGGCATGTGATGAGTAGGGATGAATCGCATGTAACTAAGGCTTACATTCAGAAACGAATCTAAGCGTGAACTCATGGTTCCAACTGTCAAAATGCAGTACTTTTTAATATAAAGAAGAAGAAGAATATAAACCTAAGAGAGTAATGAATATGAATGTTCAAGGATAGAGAGTAAGAAACCAAAGAAAAGATGAATGGATTTCGTGAATGATGAGATAGCGGCTGATAGAGTAGCATGGAAGAAGAAGACGTTTTTCGCCGAATCCAACTAATTTGGGACCAGGGCAGGAAGATGATAATGATGATGATGAGCATAAAACAAGATCTTTTAAATGAAGAACAGATTCTGGCCAGTGTTCCAGAACAATCATGCTGAATAATAGGTAAGGAAGACTTAAGTACGGTTAACCCCATATTAATAGCAAGTAAACCATTATAAGTGGAACTGGCTTAGTATGTAATTTCCAAACAAGACAGGTTCTGTTTATACTGGTAGATACCAACGACATGCACTTTTCATACCTCCCATTGAAAAGGTCTAATGATCGCCAAAGTTTCGCTCAGTTTTGCTGGAGCATGAGTCAGGAATGCACCAGAATCTGCCAGGGTTAGGAAAGAGAACTCCACAGCTTGTAACCGTTCCCATGTCATTGTCACATCGCCTAAGAAGAAATCTGCTTTCTGGAAAGAAAGCGGACGCAGTCTTTTATATTTGCACGCCAATCAATTATATCATCATCATCAGTTCAGCCGAAAGACGTCCACTGCTAGACAAAGGCCTCCCCCAAAGCGTGGCGATTATGGCATACCCCCCGGTATGCCATAATCGCCACGCTTGGCAGGTGGCTTGGCGATCGCTGTTGGTTTTTAAATACTCAGAGAACGCTGCTGCCCATCCTCTGGTGAATCCCTTAGTCGCCTTTTACGACACCTAGAAGAGAGAGGGTGGTGCAATTCTTTACGTCCGGAACCACACGGTACAATCAATTATGTGGGTCCAACATAAAAGACGCCGTACGTAGAAGAAGTAAATTGTATTTCAGAAAGAATAATGATTCATATTTTATCGTTTGAAAGCTCCTACACCAGTCTAAGTAATGATTTTTCGAGATGATATATTTTGTTTAATATTCGATTGTGGTGAAAAATTCTGTATGCCACCCAGATATATTCAGTACTTAGGTGAATTTTTTTTTCAATTTCTATTGAAATATATTATGTGTAAATAAAAAGTTGGAACTGGCAGCACTATATCAATAATTTATACAGCCTGAATCTTTTAGTACTTCTATGATGATTTCTTACCCAAATAAATTATTTTCCTAGAATTGTAACAATACTTACACGTCTCCAGATAAGTCCGAGAGTGCCCTTGAAAGTTCCGTTGCTTGAAATACTTGACCCTTGGCTTCTGTCTGGTGGGTCATAGTATTTGTACCTGGAAAAACAAACCTTAAGATTTTAGAAATAAAGTTCAAAGTAGTTTTACTGACTTAACTTTAGTTTAAATTGGCCATGACCAGCTTTAATTAGGGAAGGAAAGTATGTAAGGTAAACTCGTGTAACTAATAACATAAATAAACGTTACGGTTGTAATTCTTGAAGGTCGCTTGATATATGTTGAACATCCAGGCGTATAACTGTATTACCAACTTTGCCTGATGAAGTCCAGTGCTAAGATATGGACAAAATATTCTCCTCCTAAGTTTTTTGAACTAAAACTTCTTTACGCACACTTGACTTGGGGAGTAAGCTGGCGAGAGCGTTACGAAACGTTACGAAAAGTGTGATTGGGCGAGGCGAACGGAGGGGGTAGTGCAGGACGCTGGGAACGTGGCACGCGCGACGGCCGGCCACGACACAGCGTGACACAGCGCCGGCAGATGTACGCGCGCCGCGCCGCCATTCCTTTGTTCTCATTGAAATAGTATTGAGGGAGATGTAAGTAAGTGAAGTTTTACTTTAGTCGTGTAGCCTAACAGCACACTCATTTTTTTTTCAGAGAACTAAAGTTGTCGATGTAGCCTACAGGATTAGCAATCTGAAGTGGCAGTGGGCTGGCCACATTAGCCGAATAACTGATGGCCGTTGGGGCAGACGTGTTCTTGAGTGGAGACCGAGAATCGGTAAACGTAGGGTAGAACGCCCTCAGGCTTGGTGGGGCGATGATATTGGCAAGGTGGCTGGCAGCAACTAGATGCAAGTGGCCGAGGATCAATGTCAGTGGCGTGCCATTGGAGAGGCAGTGGACTAATATAGGCTGATGATAATGATGATGATGATGAAGTATTTTTTTATAATAAGTCCCACATTTGGATTTCTCATGCATGATGGATACTTTTACAAACATGTACGCACAGCTACACATCAAGCTATTCATTTCCAGTATAAGCTGACTTTTCGTTGTACAAAAAGCATATACAATGCGCGGTCAGCTTGTACTTGAAATGTATAGCTTGATGTGTAGCCGTGTGTACAAATACCCAGACCCGGAACAATTATACGACGACCTCTGTGGTCTAGTGGTTCGAGTGTCAGACTGCTGATCACGAGGTCGTGGGTTCGATTCCCACAGGACACAAATATTTGCGTGATGAATATGAGTGTTTGGGTTGATCTGGTTGTTTCTTATGTATTATAAGTATGTAATTACAGAAAAAAAGTAAATAAGTATTATATCCATTGTCTAGTACCCATAGCACAAGCTCTGCTTAGTTTGGGACTAGATGGTGATGTGTAAAAATGTCCCAAAAATAATTATTTATTTATTTATTATCTGTGAACATAACATAACATCACGCCTGTATTTCCCCGAAGGGGTAGATCTTTTAAGTTTCTATAAAAGTCACATGATCGGTTTCTCATAGAAAATTCTGGTGAAATCCAATGATATTATATATAAACCGGCCAAGAGCATGTCGGGCCATGCTCAGTATTATAGGGTTCCTTAAGTAGGTGTAATTACAAACGAATCAATCGAATATTAACATAACATAACATAACATCACGCCTGTATTTCCCCGAAGGGGTAGGCAGAGGTGTAATAGAACACCCACATTTCGCCAGTTATGTTATAGTCCCATGTAATAGGGGGCGAGCCTATTGCCATTAACCTGGCACAATCCATACTCCGGGCTGCTACTGAGAATTTCCTAATGAAAAAATCCAATAACACTTTGCCCGACCCGGGAATCGAACCCAGGACCCCACGCTCAGCAGTCGCGCTTGCGACCACTAGACCAACGAGGCAATTATCTGTGGGTCTCACAAATATTTGTTCCGTGCGGGAATCGAACCTGCGACCATTAGCGAAGAAGCCGATCGCTAATAGAGTTACCAGAAAAGAAATTGAAATGTCCTGACAAAGTACAAGTCAAGCCCTTTCCTGGTGGTCACACCGCGTGACCCCCAGTGTACAAAAAAAAACGCGTAAAAGCCTACTTAATAAGGTATCAGCGAAAAGCAAGTACGGTCGACCGCACGTCTGTGGTAACACTTTGACATTAGCAGCATGTTTATTTCGTAAGCAGTAAGGGCGGTTTTCAAATTGACGTGTTATGACAGTCCATGCAGTCGACTGTACGATAAAACTGATTAGTTTCACAGATTAATCAAAGTATTGATTAATTGTGCAATTCACTTAGTAAAATTTGAATTTTAAAACCAAACAGGGTAATTAGATTGTTTTTAAATATATTGATGTTAACTCCATTGATTTGTGATACTATCCAAGGCAGATTTTTTTATGTTGATTTACTTTCTAATAAAAAAGAATGTAAAATCTACTACATCGAAAAATCGCGACATTTCCAAAATTCAGCCGCATTCCGGAATCTCAGCACAAATCCTGAGATATGATAACCCTAATCGCTTAGCCACTGCGTAATCGTGAAGTAAAAAGGTACCACATCACCACCATAAATATACCACACCACCACCATACAGATACCCCACCCGGTTTTTCGTCTTCTATATTCAGTTCAATCAGTCCATGAAATAGAGGAGGAGCAGCCACAAGCAAAATTGTATTACCTAGTTAGTAAAATATCCTTTTGGACAATGGTACCCTCACTAGTTGGCTTATAATAAAACTTTTTAACAAAAAATTTAACCGACGAAAACGGAAATTGAAAAGCGAAAAATAAAATGAAGCTTTTTAGTCTTAATAACTATTCTCCTAACTAAACTAATGTAAATAACTAATGATGAGTCGGCGCTAAACAAACAGATTTGGTAATTTTCAAATTTAAATGGCTCCAACTTCGAGACATACCCTATCCATTAAAAAAAGAATCATCAAAATCGGACCACTCTGTAAAAAGGTATGCGAGGTCAAACATAATAAAAAAAAATACGCGTCGAATTGAGAACCTCCTCCTTTTTTTTCGTCGGTTAAAAATAGCATAGGCAGTTAGTTCATGCAAGGTTCCTTGTTTTGATCTGCATTAAATCTCTGAGTACCTATAAAAGAAGCGGTTAGCGGAATTCGGAAAGATTGTGTTGTGGATTTTATATTATTTTCTAAAATTAGTTTCGTCGAGGTAATAATGGTGGATTATGCTTGTTAAGTCTGTGTGGTGCCGGACTTAAAGAATAGCACCACCCTTATCTCTTCTCATGGGTGTCGTAAAAGGCGACTAAGGGATTTACCAGAGGATGGGCAGCAGCGTTCTCTGAGTATTTAACCAACCAACTGCGATCGCCAACCCGCCTGCCAAGCGTGGCGATTATGGCATATCCCCCCCTTAATTGGGGGAGGCCTATGTCCAGTAGTGGACGTCTTTCGGCTGTAATGATGATGATGATGATGCTTGTTAACGTGTACAAGTGTGGGTAAATGGTACAAAGTTGAAAAACGTGACTTTCGTATTTTCGCATCATCGCCTCAGAAACCTAGTAAAATTTCCATCACTTTACTAGGGTGAGTAGACTAAAGACTTGGCTAGAAGGTCTAAGCAACCAGGCCATAAAACTACTCACAAAACAAAATAATATAAAATAAGCCAGAAGGTCAAGCGGTTTTATGTGTAACTTTTCAAGTATACCTATTTGTTGTTATATAATGTTTTTCTTACTTGAAATTCAGCTTGTTAGCAATAAGCGAAAGCAGTTTGTCGTCACGTCCTCCGGTAACAGTGATAGTGTTATCATTGTTGTACTTCACGAAATGCCAGGGAGGTGCCTGTGTGAGTATAATCAGTATTTATTTAGATATCTCTTCGGTACAGTAGGTAAGTTTAAAGCGCAAATTACACAAAAGGCGTGTGCGGTTCGGGCACGGGTCGGGTCGGGAGTACGGCGGGTATATTAACCTGTTTTTATATGGATGATATCACACGAAACGCGGGCGCGGGTCGGCCCACGGCAGTTAGAGCGCGGGAGCCGCGCGTGTCTCCCGCCACTGCATAAAGAGTGCGGGCCGCGCGGGTCGGGAGCCACGCGCGGCTCCCGCGCTCCAGCCGCCGCGGATCCGACCCGTGTTCAACCCGCACCCGCTCTGTGTGTGGTTTGCGCTTTAGATGATAAATTAACATCCTGCTGCCGATTTGTGTAATAACGGATTAAAGATAACAAGTGGAAGTGCCCTCACGATAGCTTAGTACGGTAAAAAGTGTCACCAAAATCACACATTGACAATTGAAATCATCATCATCATCATTTCAGCCGAAAGACACAAAAAACTATTCTGTGATTACGTATTTAAATTTGAAATGGGGCCTAGCAATTTTATTACATAATGTTTAAAAAAAATTTAATCTTAATACAAGACAAGACAATTTTTTAAATTAAAATATGTTTTATTGAAATTTCTCTAAATTGTATACATAGCGGTGATATAATCCTCTATGAGAATCGTTTTTCGTTCTGCTATCACAGTCCACTGCGGGATATAGGCTTCTCCCAAGTTGCACCACAACACTCGGTCCTCTGCCTTCCGCATCCAGTCCCCCCCAGCCACGTTCGTCGGTCCACCTGTCAGGGGGGCGCCCTACGCTGCGTTTGCCGATTCGCGGTCTCCACTCAAGGACTCGTCTGCTCCAGCGGCCATCGGTCCTTCGACAGACATGGCCAGCCCACTGCAACTTCAGCTTACTGATAAACACTATTACTGACGACAAGCTATGTCGGTCACTCCGGTTCTTCTCCGGATAATCTCGTTACGGATTTTATCCTTCAAAGAAACTCCAAGCATAGCTCGCTGAGCGACTTTGAACTTGTGGACTAATTGCGATCATAATAATCATGTTAATTTCAATGTTCATTGCTTTGTATATACTTTGACAATCCATCGTATCGGCAACTACATGGCAACTATGCACAATGCTGTGAATATTGCTGTAATGTCAAAATGACCGCTATTTTACGTGCAGAGTCTACAGGTACGTTAGTACATAGATATTCTGTGCCTCAGGTCAAAACTATGTTAAGTAGGGATATTTTCTAAACACAATGTTAAATAGAATTGGATTTTACTATGTAGATCAGGATCTCTGCTTTTATGTATACTCTACTTATGAATGACGGCGCCGCGCCGGCTGCCGTCTTTCTACCTGAACGCGACCTAATTTAAATAATTTTCACTCGTATAAAATAAGTCTTACTTACATGTAAAACAGGAACTTCAAAGACCCTTCCCTTAAAGTCATGGTAGACTTTATCAGGTGGCGGTAGTACTGGTGACTTGTACAAGCGGCCAGCCCACCAGTTGACCAAGGTCAAGTGGTTCAGATGATCTGGAGTCCCTTGGTTATAGTAGATACGGAACCTGAGAAGAAAAAGTTTGTATACTACTTGAACAAAAATAACGAAAAATCATCGACGCAAATTTGGGCCAAATATAGGCCCTAAGCGGCTACCTTTGCCCATAATAACTGCAATACTGGCTGTTACCTAAATGGTATTGCTAGTCGCGTTCGCCAAACTGAGACATGAAGATGGAAAGTCTCATGTGATTGTAATTTCACCCGCACCCATTCCCTTCACACCGAAACAAGGTAATGCAAGCATCTCTGTTTGAGGGCAGATGTAAGTACGGTGGTAGTACTTCCCCGGACGAGCTCTTTACATGGAGCTCCCTACTACTAAAAACTGCACAAAACTGTACAGAGGCTTAAGGTTATAAGAAGACAGAAAAACACAATTGTGGTATATTTTGAATTAAATAATGTTTCTCGCGTAAATGATAAGAGTGACATTTTTGCGGTATAAGAGTTTATTTAGACTATACAGTATATAACAAAAACCATGTTTGTGAGCTACGTTATCAGGATCGATATTCATACGCAAAGACACAACTCGTTTGGAAAAACTCTTCAATAAAAATAATCGAATTAAATAATATATCATTATTTTATTATTTTAACGCATTTTACGCATGCGAAGCGAATTCTAAAGATATAAATTGTGGAAAGAAAAAATCGCTCACGAGCAGGATTCGAACCTGCGACTCCTGGCTCAGTACGCCAGTGCTTTAGCCACTAAGCTACCGTGAACACTGCTCGTGGTATCGAAATTATCCTCCACTATACGTCTTTGGGTGACGTCAGCGATATCTTATTAAGAAACATTGTTCCTTAACCGACTCGACTAACTTTACAGTTAAATCACGGTAGCTTAGTGGCTAAAGCACTGGCGTACTGAGCCAGGAGTCGCAGGTTCGAATCCTGCTCGTGAGCGATTTTTTCTTTCCACAATTTATATCTTTAGAATTCGCTTCGCATGCGTAAAATGCGTTAAAATAATAAAATAATTAGTAAGGGTAGGCATATCTATACGACTTTGATTTAACTGTAAAGTTAGTCGAGTCGGTTAAGGAACAATGTTTCTTAATAAGATATCGCTGACGTCACCCAAAGACGTATAGTGGAGGATAATTTCGATACCACGAGCAGTGTTCACGGTAGCTTAGTGGCTAAAGCACTGGCGTACTGAGCCAGGAGTCGCAGGTTCGAATCCTGCTCGTGAGCGATTTTTTCTTTCCACAATTTATATCTTTAATATATCATTATTAAAAGTGATTATATCATTTTCAATTTACAATTAATAATCATCAGTTTCAATTAATATTTAATTTGATTATTTCTAGTGATGAAATGACTGAGTGAGTGAGTTTTGAGTGATATAATCACTTTAAATTTATAATTATTATATTATCTGTGCAATTAATAATGATTCAATATTTAGTTTGATTATTTTTATTGAAGAGCTTTTCCAAATGAGTTGTGTCCTTACGTATGAATATGAATAAAATTCTGGTAACGTAGCTCACAGGAGCAACAGGGTTTTTGTTACATACTGTATAGAAATTATACCTTTATTAATGTTTGTCGCAATTTTGTTTGTATTCGCATGCACATTTGTTACAATTTTGTTTTAAGTCAATGCGGTTCAAACTTCTAATTCATAAGTACACGCACTCATTTTAAATGTTGCTATTTAAAGTTAGGTCCCTGGGATGTCGTGAAGACCAAGGCATTATAACGTGGCTCGGTATTAGATTAATGAGCGATACATTTTGGCTGCAATAAAATATTTAGTAGAATAATGATGGTAATATTCCCTGGCGACAGTTGTTTATTGAAGGACTCTTGATCAAGCAGAATACTATTATAGAGTTCATTCACATCTTTCATCATCATCATTTCAGCCGAAAGACGTCCACTGCTGGACATAGGCCTCCCCCAAGCATCGCCACAACGACCGGTCCCGTGCCTTCCGCATCCAGCGGATTCCCGCGACCTTCACCAGGTCGTCGGTCCACCTTGTGGGGGGCCTACCCACGCTGCGCCTTCCAGTACGCGGTCGCCACTCCAGAACTTTACTGCCCCATCGGCCATCCGTTCTGCGAGCAATGTGCCCCGCCCACTGCCACTTAAGTTTGGCAATACTTCGGGCTATGTCGGTTACTTTCGTTCTCCTGCGAATCTCCTCATTTCTGATTCGATGACGCAGGGACACTCCGAGCATAGCCCTCTCCATTGCCCTTTGAGTGACTTTGAGCCTTCTTATCAGGCCCATTGTGAGCGACCACGTTTCAGTACCGTAAGTAATTACTGGCAACACACACTGGTCAAAGACTTTTGTCTTGAGACACTGCGGTATTTTGGACGAGAAGATATTGCGTAGCTTCCCGAACGCTGCCCAACCGAGTCGGATTCGACGATTGATGCTTCATATCTTTAATATCATTTTAATATTAAAGTACTTTTTATTAAGAAACTTAAGTAGTTAAACTTAAGTGAAATTATATCGTCAGCTAGCTGATGTCTACGGCTTTGTCACAACGTCACTCATCGGGTCCAAATAATTATTGTGATTTTCTTATTTGACACTAAACCAACATTATTGGACCTACCCACGATCGGTTCCCATTCTTCTAGTCCTTCCAAAGGTTGTCTGGAAGAGATTGCCTTGTGCGATAAGACCGCCCATTGTACTTATTTTAATCTTTCTGTAAACTATTGTGTTTGTTTTCTTTTGGTGTAATGTACATTAAAGAATACAATAAATAAATAAATAAATAAATATTGGGAATATGAGCCATTTTGGTTTATAAATATGGGATTTGTTAATAAATTTTAAATAGTGACACCTATTGGATCCTAGCATTGCACGATAAACAATTACACAACATATTATTTGTATAAAAATTTCTTAGGTTTTCGCGATCACTACACATTATAATAAAACAAGTCAAACCGGATTACATCGCGTATATTATTTAAATTGGTTTTCCTGACGTTTCTAAAGCTTTGCAGCGTTCGTGGTCGCAGGTAGACTAAGATGACAAGCGTCTTTACAGATATTTCTAAAAAATATATTTTAATCTACCGTACAATTTTTATTAATTAAAATCGTTTCGATGCACGCAGTAATCACTCACAATATCATTATCTTTTACAGTGTTGCGTGCTGTTTGGGACTTGATTATTTTTAGAACTGGGTTCCAAACAGGTGGTAGCTGCCAACCATCTTCTCTATTAAAATAAGGATATTTAAAAAATATTATATTTAAATTTTTATATATATATTATTTTGGATATTATTCGTGTTCATATTAATCGACAACATGTAAGGAACAGCTGTATTAATTTTTTCGCGATTTCAGAATTGGTCCCACAGTACAAGTTATTCAAATTAATGAGTACAGTCATCCCTTAAAAGATTATTTCATCATCATAATTTCGACCGAAAGACATCCACTGCTGGACATAGGCCTCCCCCAAGCAAGGGGGGGATATGCCATAATCGTCACGCTTGGCAGGCAGGTTGGTGATCGCAGTTGGTTGGTTAAATACTCAGAGAACGCTGCTGCCCATCCTCTGGTGAATCCCTTAGTCGCATTTTACGACACCCATGAGGAGATATAGGGATAGATACATAGATAGATTTAGATTATTTTGTGAATTATAAATAATCCTGTAAAAAGATGTGGTCTAAACTGACACCATCAACAACAAAATTAAAATCAAGCCTTATTTATACAATATTTACACGTAAACCCAGTCTGAAACTAAAATTAAGAATGACAGCTTCATTCAGCTAAGTTAATAAACCCGCAGAATATTTTCTTTGGCGCTTATAAAATTTCGCGGGCCAAGTCTCAATCGGCGTACGGCCCAATCGAATTACAAGGCACGTGATTGTCCAAGACTTTGTATTCGTCGTGCAGCTATTGAACTTCAGTGGGGGATTGGGGGGGGGGGGGGTGAAATGTAATTTTTAGAAATACCCCTAGGCAGCGTGGTGGGGCAATCAGCCGCTGTTACTTGTACTGTTGGAGACAGAATGGTTTGATGTTGGTAGTTATGAAGTTAATGGCATTGTTGTGGATTTATTGCTTAATATTGTTTGACCAATCTAAAAGAAAGAAAGAAAAATGATTTATTGCCACAACAAGACGACATGCGGTAGGTGAACATAAAAAATAACTTCATTAGGTACATTTTAGGAATTACAGTGATACAAAATAATTTCAGTGATACATAATAATTTCTTAGGTTTTCGCGATCACTACACATTATAATAAAACAAGTTTAACCGAAATATATCGCGTATATTATTTACATTGGTTTCCTGACGTTTCGAAAGCAATCTAAATAATATACGCGATATAATCCGGTTAAACTTGTTTTATTACAGTGTTACATATTTGTAATATCATAAGAAAAGTAACTTTTCTTTCACATGCTCAGAAATTGCTAAATTATTAAAAAAAAAAACATCAATCAGCTCTTTTCCTTACGCAATGAAATAACGCGCTAGCAATTTCCAACACGACAATAATAGAAAGCTGGACAGTTTTTTTTTAATTATGCTAGCGAGGTTTTTTAAGTACACACTTAAGTTTTACATAAATTTGGTGTTTTTAGGTGGACGAAATTTTATTATTGTAAAGGCTGAATGAGCATTTCTTTTTTTCAAATCTTTGAAAATAGAACACGAGCCTCAGAGTACTCCCCATTGTACATGCGATAGAGGATACACAGAGATGCAACGTCTCTTCGCAAGGCTAGAGGGATAAAGTTTAAGGACAATAGACATACTTCTGTCGGGGGATGTACCTAAAGGATTTTAGAAGACAAATTTCATATGGTGCACGTTTTCTAGACATGCCAGTGTATTGTGAGCTGTTTACTTTCTTTCGCCGCATGCTCGTTTTGTCTAACTTTTATTTGCTTTGATACAAGACGAACTTGAAGTTAGTGATTAGAGATGGGCCGACTACACACCGAAAAGTCGGCAAAACCGGCTACGTTCTAGCTATTTTCGCTGTTTCCTAGTCAACGAATAATCGGTGACTAGTCGGCATTTTTTTTTGTAAATACGTACTTATAATGCATAGAAACACCCAGACCAACACAAACACTTATGTTCATCACACAAATATTTGTGTCCTGTGGGAATCGAACCCACGACCTCGTGATCAGCAGTCCGACCCTCGAACCACTAGACCACAGACGTCGTCAAAAGCAAGCGTCAAAGAAGCAAGAAAATTATTAAATTAGTACTCAGAAGATTTATTGTTATTTTCGTAGATATTTTGTATATATTCGTAGTTTAAATTGCGTGTAATATAATTAAGCGCTACTTATGATTTACCCTGAAAAATATAATATATAGAGTTTTTGTACAAAAAAACGTGTATTTTTTCCGCATTTTACTCCTGAAATATGCGTCGGACGGCGATGTGTATCGGTAACCCAATTACATGGGATTTGGTAACTTATTCAATTATTTCATTATCCATTAATTATCGCTTCATCAGTATTTTCATTATGTTCTAGTGCTTTAGGCAGGGGTGGCAGAGCTAATAGTGCCGAGATTTTTTATAGTTTTAAAAAGATATTCAAAAGTTTTTGGTGTCCATTCTCTTGTTCACGAACTAGATTTATTTTAAACTATCACTCTCTTTTACTAATAGTAGATACAAGAAAGGGATGGCAACAGTTTTAGTGCTGTCAAATTCGACGGAATTCCATACAAGTTAAGCCGTGAATGTGATCTCGGAACGTGCCGGTTAGAATACAAAGAAATGTAGCATGTAGACCAATTTGACAGCACTTAAATTATTGCCATCCCTTTCTTGTATCTACTATTAGTAAAAAAGAGTGATAGTTTAAAATAAGTTTAGTTCGTGAACAAAGTAATTTATTAATTTTTTTTTTTATAGTATATGTTGGCGAAACGAGCTAAAGGCCCACCCGATGTTAAGCGGTTAATTTTGTCCATAAAAACTGCAATACCACCTAGACAGTTGCCTAACGGCCAAAATTAATATCCAATCTATCCACGATTTGCCCTACTAGAGATAGGAATTTGACATAAGCTCCATATAAAATATGTCAAATTTCTATCTCCAGTAGAGTAAATCGTGGATAGATAGGATATTAATTTTGGCCGTAAATGGTACCGCAAGTCGGTTCGCCAAACTGAAACATGAAGATGGAAGTCTCTTGTGATTGATTGTGATTGTGATTCAGTAATGAATGATGAATGAGTGATGAATGCGGAATATGTTCAATAATTTAAACAAAAAAAGGTTATTTTATTATTTTAACGCATTTTACGCATGCGAAGCGAATTCTAAAGATATAAATTGAGCCAGGAGTCGCAGGTTCGAATCCTGCTCGTGAGTGATTTTTTCTTTCCACAATTTATATCTTTAGAATTCGCTTCGCATGCGTAAAATGCGTTAAAATAATAAAATAATTAGTAAGGGTAGGCATATCTATACGACTTTGATTTAACTGTAAAGTTAGTCGAGTCGGTTAAGGAACAATGTTTCTTAATAAGATATCGCTGACGTCACCCAAAAGACGTATAGTGGAGGATAATTTCGATACCACGAGCAGTGTTCACGGTAGCTTAGTGGCTAAAGCACTGGCGTACTGAGCCAGGAGTCACAGGTTCGAAACCTGCTCGTGAGTGATATTTTCTTTCCACAATTTATATCTTTAAAAAAAGGTTATTTTTCCAAAATGATGAATGTGTTTAAAACCCATATTAATTGGTCAAGGAAAAACAAATGGAGTGTAGTGTGTTGCAACATATTGCAATTACGCCGTCTACTTTTCCCTGTTTGGGTCGATTTCACATAAAATTGGGTACCACGAATGGTTTAAACTAATGAGATCATGACACAAATGAAATCTAAATCACGCTAATGGCATGCATATTTTTATTGGTTTACAAAGTAAGTTTAGCCTTCTTCATATTGATGAAAATAACTGTTAACTAATTGTAAAAAAGTTTATCAATTGTTGTTTCGATGTCAAAGGTTTTAATATTGATCATAAGAAGACTTAATTTACATTTTTAAACCAATAAAAATATTCACATTATTAGTGTGATTTGGATATCATTAGTGTCACGATCTCATTAGTGTAACTTCATTCGTAGGCTGTGAAATCGACCTGTTTCCGTGTTGGGAATGCGTTGCATAAGATTTTATAGGGAAACAGAAGAGAAATCCGAAGTAGGCTGATGCCATAACAGTATAGGGCTTAGTCTGGATAGGAGTATCTTGTGGTAGCGCTAAACCTAAGTGTTGAATAATGAATGTGTAGACTAAGCTGGTTAATAATGACTCGTTGTCCCACTAATTAGACCCATCAGTGGTACAACATTTTAACGTAAAAAAAAAAAAAACTTGAATGATTCGTGGTCCCACTGGTCAGGTACTATAAGTCTTAAAAATCAGTTGGAATAATGACTGACTCAATATTTAAATTTCTGTGGGCTTAACCCAGTAACTAAAATGTATTAAACATTTCATAATTATTATGTAAGTAGAAATATTAATTAAAGTTTCGCCAACCCTACCGTTGTATTTAATATGCCTGTTTATTTATATTTAGCTTGTTTGGCGTTGAATGATTTATCTGATTAATATAGGTTAATTGTGGTAATGTGTGTACTTAATAAAAGCGTAAAGTTAAATATTCTGTTGTTGTTATTTTGAAGTATTGTAGTCACGGCTACATATGAAGCTATACATTTCCAGTATAAGCTGACCTCTCATTGTACGAAAAGCCTCTACAATGCGAGGTCACCTTATTTCCAGGATTTCTTGTAGCGTTTGTACTCGACCTAAGTTATCGCACACCTTTGTTTGGTTGTATTGGAACAGCGTATAATATAATAATAGTTTATTTAGACTAAATGAGATAAAGGCTAATACATTTTTAAACTGCTTAGAACTAAACTAAGCAGCTGCTAAAAACTAGAGAAACCCCTGATCTGTATCTCACCCCCGACACTCCATACAACCGCGTTGATTTAAGTACCTACTAATACATATAAATAGATGACGTTTGTGCACGCGTTGAATGCGTGTGTTAACATAAGGCTGCGGCCACTGGATGACGTTCGTATCAATTCAATTTGTAAACAACCTTTTAGTTTTTTTTAAAATTTTTATTTATAGTATTTTATGTTATTGTATATTGTTCAACCTATCCTTCTGCAGCGAGGTGTGAGACAGGGAGATGTGATCTCTCCGAAACTGTTCACTGCTGCATTGGAGGATGTCTTCAAGGTTCTGGACTGGAAGGGGCTAGGCATTAACATAAACGGCGAGTACATCACTCACCTTCGGTTTGCCGACGACATAGTAGTCATGGCTGAGACCATGGAGGACCTCGGTACAATGCTCGATGACCTCAGTAGAGCTTCTGATAGAGTGGGTCTTAAAATGAATATGGACAAGACAAAGGTTATGTCGAATTCCCATATAGCACCCATTCCCGTAAACATCGGAGA
The DNA here is from genome assembly GCA_949699075.1 of Asteroscopus sphinx. Classification (NCBI taxonomy): domain Eukaryota; kingdom Metazoa; phylum Arthropoda; class Insecta; order Lepidoptera; family Noctuidae; genus Asteroscopus; species Asteroscopus sphinx. The sequence continues at coordinate 5,607,977 of OX453006.1, forward strand.
ATCTACACTCGAAGTTGTTGACGATTATGTATACCTAGGACAAACTGTCCAGCTAGGTAAGTCCAACTTCGAGAAAGAGGTCAATCGTCGAATCCGACTCGGTTGGGCAGCGTTCGGGAAGCTACGCAATATCTTCTCGTCCAAAATACCGCAGTGTCTCAAGACGAAAGTCTTTGACCAGTGTGTGTTGCCAGTAATTACTTACGGTACTGAAACGTGGTCGCTCACAATGGGCGTGATAAGAAGGCTCAAAGTCACTCAAAGGGCAATGGAGAGGGCTATGCTCGGAGTGTCCCTGCGTGATCGAATCAGAAATGAGGAGATTCGCAGGAGAGCGAAAGTAACCGACATAGCCCGAAGAATTGCCAAACTTAAGTGGCAGTGGGCGGGGCACATTGCTCGCAGAACGGATGGCCGATGGGGCAGTAAAGTTCTGGAGTGGCGACCGCGTACTGGAAGGCGCAGCGTGGGTAGGCCCCCCACAAGGTGGACCGACGACCTGGTGAAGGTCGCGGGAATCCGCTGGATGCGGAAGGCACAGGACCGGTCGTTGTGGCGATGCTTGGGGGAGGCCTATGTCCAGCAGTGGACGTCTTTCGGCTGAAATGATGATGATGATGATGATGATGTATATTGTTCTGATATTGTTGTTTTGTTCTTGTTGTTTTTTCTGTACTTTTTAGGGGCTTTGATGCCTCAAATAAATGAATTATTATAGATGGAAATTAGAAAGAGTGGTATTTCAACGAAATAATGGTAAACTTACACGCTCTCCCTCGGATTGGTGATGACAGCGACCCTCATGGCTTCCTTGATGGCCATCAGGAAAGTCTCGCTCACCGGTCCATAAGACCAGTAGAATAGGTATAGTATCATACTGTGGATCAGGTTGTTCTCTGTCAACTGAAAATGTTTTCCATTGAGGTGATTAAAGATAGATTTATGTAGCGGTCGGAACTTAGACCAAAATAATAAGATAGACGGAGCGCGTAGAACTAATGACTGAAGTCAGAAAAAACGACGAGTGCAATGCTGATACTAAATATACTACAGAATGAATATACTATAAAAGAGAAAGGCCTCTTGTATCACTCTATCTATTAAAAAAAACCGCATCAAAATCCGTTGCGTAGTTTTAAAGATCTAAGCATACATAGGGACAGACAGCGGGAAGCGACTTTGTTTTATACTCTGTAGTGATAGTGAAGTGATTACCTATCAAGCGTTGTCGTCCGTCAAACAATTTTCATAGCGCCCGAGCACGGCGCGCGTCGGGTGCGCCTCTCGGTGGCTTGTTATAACTTCAGCCTAACTCATTCTAAATCATCATACAAAGTTTTCAGTTACTGAAAGTTCCTCATTAGGTAGACGGGAACGTGGAAGATGCCTTGCAGGGGCTACCTAATACTTCTTACTCTTATCGGATTATACTGGGCCTTAAGGCTCTATTCGTGATCAGCTGATGTGATACCATACAAAAAAAACCTGGTACCTGGTAGGTATGGGTACAAAACATGGTAAAAAATTATACCAAGTGAGGCTCCTAGTCGTTTTGAATCTGCACAAGCTACATTCAGTTCAGATTTAGTTTATACACTTAATTTGCTGAATATTGACATGAGATAACTCAATGGACTTAGAGGCTTACTTAAATTAAAATCTTCATAAATTAATTTTAGTCTTAGTTTTAGATTTATTAATGCAGTTATCGCCATATTTTTAATTAATGAAAACTGTGGATATTAACAATTATGATCATCATCATCATCGGCATTTCAGCTGAAAGATGTCCACTGCTGGATATAGGCCTCCCCCAAGCATCGCCACAACGACCGGTCCTGGGCTTTCCGCATCCAGCGGTTTCCCGCGACCTTCATCGGCACCTCATTTCTGATTCAATCACGCAGGGATAATCCGAGCATAGTCAGTCCTCTCCATTGGTTTGAGTGACTTTGAGACTTATTATCAGGTCCATTGTGAGCAACCACGTTTCAGTGCCGTAAGTAATTACTGGCAATACACACTGGTCAAAGACTTTCGGTTTCAGACACTGTGGTATTTTTCTATAATGTAATAAGTATCATATGAGTTGTAAATTAATTTAAAATTCCAAATGTTGATTGCAAAATATTACAAATTATTAGCCCTGTTTCTGTACCCAGCAACTGCCCAAGAAACGAAATAAAACAACGTTCCGAAGCGAGTACAAAAATTTATTAAAACCATTGCTATATACGTTATCCACGGAGAATCTTAACACCGCGATTCAACTGGCGGCACAAAAATGTACAACGCCATCTATCGATTTTTCGACGAAGCTTTTGATCAATACATTTCTTTGATTACATGAATCAGACTATCGAACATCCCGCCCACCATGGACAGAATGTCCAGAACTGAAGTTAAGTATAACAAAATCTTAAATAAACCGCCCACCATGAAACAAACAACAAATCTGATGGGAGGTGAAAACAAGAGAGTGGACTGTATGTGTATATAAAAAACTTAATTCCAGTTGAACTACAATGGCATCTTAATTCTATGGTTTAAATAAATTGCTAATCTAAATTTTAATAAGCGTTAACAAACAAACTATTCAAGTTGTGACAGGAAGCACTATTAATTTAGAGACTGGTCTCTTTACAATCGAATCCTTACAACGTAAAGAGACGACTCTCGTGATTTTATCCGAGCCAGTATGCTTCTCGGTTATGAGACCGTAGAGCCATCTTGCGGGAGGCAAATCATCCTCCATAACCAACACCACATCACGCACATTTGGTTCTACGGTTTGATGAGACCATTTGTTCCTTTGGTGAAATTGAACAAGGTATTCACAGGACCACTTTCGCCAGAAATCCTGAACCATGCGTTGAGTCAAGTGCCATCGCTTTAACGTGCTAATATTAGAGGATTCAAAGTTGGATTCCGGCAAGAGCAGCAGAGGCTCTCCTATCAAAAAATGACCCGGTGTCAGAGGACACGGATCTTCAGAATTGCTACTGATGGTCGAAATAGGCCGAGAGTTGAGACAGGCTTCTATTTGGGCCAGAACCGTTGTCATCTCCTCAAATGTCAGAGTGCTGTTTCCAATCACTCTTTTGAGATGATACTTGCTGGACTTCACTCCAGCTTCCCAAAGTCCTCCAAAGTTTGGAGAGTGGGGTGGAATAAAGTGCCAGCTAGTACCATTGGTGGCTAACCACTCGGCAATATCAGGAGCTACACCGGACCTTTCGTGGGTGAACAAGGCTTTTAACTCTCTATTGGCTCCTACAAAGGTAGTGCCATTATCACTCCACATCTCACCACAATGGCCTCTCCGTGCTGTAAAGCGCTTAAAGGCTGCTAAAAAAGCTTGTGACGTCATATCGCTCACAACTTCCAAATGTATAGCACGAGTGGCCATGCAAACGAACAATGAAATGTAGCCCTTGGTGGAGTGATAACCGCGACCCTTTGTGGGCCTGATGCTAATAGGCCCTGCATAGTCCACACCACTTCTAAAGAAAGGTCGGCTAGCATTCACCCTGGCAGACGGCAACTGTCCCATTAAGGGAGTGACGGCTCGAGCAGAGTGACGGAGGCAAGTCACACACTTGCGTACATATTGTCGAATGACACCCTTTGCGCCGATTATCCAATACTTGGATCTTAAATAATTAAGAACCAATTGAGGTCCACCGTGCAGTGTGCGTTCGTGAGCATCAGCTATCAAAAGGTGTGTCAAGTGTGACTTGTGAGGAATAATTACAGGATGCTTCATGGTTTCATGGATGTTAGCCTTCTGTAACCTTCCGTCAACTCTCAAAATTTGTTCCTGATCTAGGTAAGGATTGAGTGAGGTAAGTGTCCCTTTTTTATCTATTTTTCCTTTAGCTTTTACACTATCTATTTCTTCCTTAAAATATTCATCCTGACAAAGTTTAATGCATGAGAATAGAGCTTGATTAATTTCTGAAAAATTCAAATAAGTAGTATAAGTAGATTTAGTTTTATCTTTATTTCTTAATTTTAAAAATCTCCTACAATACGCAATGACTCTAGTTAGTTTTCTAAGTGATGAATATTTAGTCATTATATTATTTTCTTCCTTTTCCTTCACTGTAGTATTGCACACAACATTTGATTTCCTTTCTTCTAGATTCGTTTTCTGAAATTCACCTTTGCTATAATCTATAGTTTTATTTTTCAGCCAACCAGGTCCCTGCATCCATAGCTCAAGCTCTGCACACTCAGATGGGTGAACTCCTCGTGACGCACAGTCTGCGGGATTATCCTTAGACTGGACGTGCGACCATTGATGATTGTCCATAACGGTGAGTATTTCAGAAATCCTGTTTCCGACAAATGTCTTCCAACGGCTTGGGTGGCTCCTCAACCAGGCGAGAACCACTGAAGAATCAGTCCAAGCATGGATATTTTCCTTTGCAATTTCCAAGGTGACAGAAACTTCACGCAGAAGTTTTGAGAGAAGCACAGCGCCACATAATTCCAAACGAGGTATGGAAACCTGTTTGACAGGGGCCACCTTAGTCTTGGATGCCATTAGACTGATGTTAACATTGCCGTTGGAATCGACAGACCGAATATAGACAACAGCCGCGTAAGCGACATTGGATGCATCGGAAAAACCTTGCAGTTCTAGAAGAGAGTCACGTCGACTTGTATGAATCCATCGTGGTAGATGGAAATTACTCAGGTTGTGAAGGTTGGTTCGGTAATCTAGCCAATCTTTTAACAGATGATTTGGAAGTTCATCATCCCATTCAGATCCTGCAAGCCATAGACGTTGAATGAACACCTTGGCTGTTATAATTACCGGAGCAAGCCAACCAAGAGGATCGAATAAGCGAGCGATGTCCGAAATCACCTTTCGCTTAGTCACGGGAGCTTCGAGCGTAGGAAGATGGACTGTGTATTTAAAATTGTCAGTTTGTCTATCCCAGGTTAACCCCAAAATTTTCATGATAGTATCTACCTTAAATTCTAAGTTGTCGTTAGATGGTCCATCTTTGATTTTGTTCAGCAATTCATCACTATTGCTGGACCACTTCTGAAGCTGAAAGCCCCCACGACCTAACAACTCATTCATCTAGTGATAAATCTGCTCACCTTCAGCCACTGATTCACAACCTGACAAAAAGTCGTCGACATAAAAATCCTTAAGGACTCTATCTGCAACTAAAGGAAAATAGTTTCCTTCATCACGAGCAATTTGTTGTAAGGAACGTACTGCCAAGTACGGAGCAGAGGACGTACCAAAAGTGACACGCAACAACCGTAGATGTTGTAATACAGCATTTGGGTTGTCACGCCACAGAATTCGCTGATAATCAGCATCCTCTTGAGTAACCTTTACCTGACGGTACATTTTAACAATGTCTGCTACTACACTGATGGGGTGGCGGCGCCACCGCATGATGATCTGACGCAAATCAAGTTGTAAGGTCGGGCCGACCATCAAATCGTCATTCAACGAAACTCCATTGCATCCCGAACAAGAAGCATCGAAGACAACCCGAACCTTAGTAGTACTTTTATCATCGCGTACTACGGCGTGGTGCGGTAAATATACAGCATCCTTCCCTAAATCTATCTGAGGAACAACTTCAACATGTCCTAACTGAATATACTCATTAATGACAGCACTGTACTGCATTCTAAGTTCAGGATTTTTCGTCAATCTCCTTTCCAGCATGTGAAAGCGTTTACGGGCGATAGATTCTGACCTACTAAACTTGCAACTGGGTTGATCAGTCTTGAACGGCAACTTGACAACATATCGCCCTTTTTCATCTCGTTTGGTTGTGTTAGTGTAAAAGTCCTCACACTTCTGCTCTTCTTCAGTTAATATAACATTATGAGCGGAAGACTCTGACTCTAACTCCCAAAACTTCCTCAAAAGCGCGTTCACATCTGAACTAACAATTGCGTTGTAGCAAACTGGCCTAGAAATTGACGATGTGTGAATCTCACCAGATAAGATCCACCCTAGTTTAGTCTTTTGGGCGACAGGAGTTCCTGGCGGACCCTTGACTAACCCGTCCATTAAAACCTCACCGACTACACACGCGCTCAACAACAAATCAATTTTTCCTGGCGTATCAAAAGACGGGTCGGCGAGTTTTAAGGATGATAATGAAGGCAAAACCTGAACAATCTTCCTCTGAGGAAGACGTGATGTGAGTCTATTCAGTACATATGCATCGACATACAAAACAAAAGTGGGATCTAGGCGTGATTGCAATTTAAATCTTACTATCCACTTAGAGGGCATTGAATTTCCCTCATCATCGCCTAGTCGATAAATGTCGGTGCGAGCAGAAGTTTTCTTCAAGCCAAGCAACTGTACTGAAGCCTCTGTAATGAAAGAGACCTGAGAGCCCTGATCCATCAAAGCTCTTAAAACAATAGCAGTCCCAGTCCTTGACTCAACGTTGACCAAGGCTGTAGCTAACAGACCGTGGTTGTGTTCATCTGCAAAACAACAGATGGGTGTGGTAATCTCACTTTGATTGGAAGAAGTGGCTGCAGTAGCAACCACAACATTCCCGTCTGCTGAACTATCAACAGTTGCAGCAGAATTGGCAGTTGCATTTGGGTGAAGTAGTGTGTGGTGCCTCTTTTTACAAAGGTGACATTTGGTAAACTGACGGCAAGAATAAACGGAATGATTTTTTGCTAAACAGTTAAAACATAGCTTACTGACTCGGGCAAACTCACGACGTTCGTCACAATCTTTCTTTGCAAATTGTTTGCAGTGACATAGTTTATGATCTCCTGAGCAGAGAATACAAGTTTGAGAAGCGACATGAAATGATTTGGCATTGGTATTGGCACGAGTACAACTCGGCTTATTAACCTTTGAATCTAAAAATTCCAATGCCCTAAACCTGGACTCCATATATATTTTAAATTCTTTAAACTCAGGTAGGTCATCACTGGAGCTAATTTTAGATTCCCACAATTTACGGGATTCGGGATCTAATTTTTCGCTGACTAGGTATATAATGATTGCATCCCAAGAGCTTACATCTATATCTAGGTTGCGCAAACCATGCAGACAATCTACAGTTGTGTCTAAAAGCGTTTTGATGGAAGTTGACGATTCCTTTGTAATAGATGACTGATTGACTAATCGTTTAAGCATACAGTTCGCTAAATAGCGTTTATTGTTATATCTTTTACTAAGAATCGACCAACACTCACTATAATTAGACGCAGTTACAGGTGTATGTCGCAGTAACTGTTCTGCTTCGCCTGGGAGATGACCCTTTAAATAGTGAAGTTTTTGCACGTCATCCAGAGCGTCATTTTTGTGGATCAGTGACATGAATAAGTCGCGGAACGTCATCCACTCTGAATATTGCCCCGAGAATGTAGGAAGACTAATCTTTGGCAATTTCACATTTGAACTATTATTATTACTAGATTGTTTACTAGTACTACTACAAGGAATGAAACTGGCTAAGAGCTCTTTCAACTCAGACTTGTATGTTATGTATAATTCTTGTATTTGATCATAAATTTCTTTTTTAAAATACATATTTTCCGAATCTTCATCGGTTGACTTTTCTACAATGCGCCTATGAGTATCAATAAATTGTGTCCACTGTGCATCTAGTGTTTCTAATCTTGTTTCAATAAAAGTTTGTGTAATACGATCTTTTGACGATTTTTTGAAGTTAATTCTACCTTTTTCTATAATTAGTTTGTTATTTAATTGCAATTTAATTAACGATTCCATCGTATACACACTTATTTTAACCAATCAATTACTACAAAATAAAATCCTAAATAGATCATGCACTTGTGAATATTAAATTCCTAAATGAAATATACTAAGTTGTAAGAAGCTAACTCAATAGGTAACTAAAGGCAACTGACTACAAAGAAATTAATACAAGTCAATGAATCAGATCAGTAAAATTTTACAAGTGTTTAAACAATTTCCAAACTTAGAAAAAATCGGGCATAGGTTCCCCGTCACATCACTTTTAACGATATTATTCTAAGTCTAAAACTACTGCTAAAATTTTACAAGTTAAAAACAATTCTAATAAAATTATTCTAAGTCTAAAGACTACTGCTAAAATTTTACAAGTCCAAAGCACTATGTTAATCTTCAAGGGCAAAATTCTAATCACTGAGAAATGTACAAGTCTACGAAATAACACATGGATTCTACTCACTGTTCTGTTTCTGCCAAACCTCTTTATGCACGTCACTGCAAATGTGACATCGCCGCATATGTGACGTCAGTGTCTCGACGTCACTCCTCGATTGTCGTCACACCTCGTTCCAGTGACGATCCTTGTTGATACACTCATGCCAACACTTTGCAATGTTGCAAACTACTGGTGGCGCCCTCTGGTGGCGACTGCCGCAAACTACCGCTGCGCACGCACAGTGCCGCTCGGTGAGAACAGCCAAATCCACCAATGAAAGAATTGGTTTGTATGGACCGCTGACTGAACTTTGACAAAAATATGGTCTACAAACGAAGGGTAAAAATAACCCCTATCCGGCTCGAAGGACCAAAATGTTTCTGTACCCAGCAACTGCCCAAGAAACGAAATAAAACAACGTTCCGAAGCGAGTACAAAAATTTATTAAAACCATTGCTATATACGTTATCCACGGAGAATCTTAACACCGCGATTCAACTGGCGGCACAAAAATGTACAACGCCATCTATCGATTTTTCGACGAAGCTTTTGATCAATACATTTCTTTGATTACATGAATCAGACTATCGAACAAGCCCATCCACCCAAACGTCAACAAGCTCCCGTATTCTAGTATCTAATCTTAAATTAGAAGGAAGATTTTTAATTGAATTTGTTGCACCTGTCCCGTGCCCGCCCGTTCTAATGTGAATAGACCTTAAAGAAGCCATGATCAGCGTTAGACGTTTCATCAACTCAGCCTATCGTAGTCCACTGCTGGACATAGGCCTCTCCCGAGTTGCGCCCCAACACTCGGTCCTCTGCCTTCCGCATCCAGTCCCCCCCAGCCACGTTCTTCAGGTCGTCGGTCCATCTGCAGGGCAATTGCGTAACTCATTTTACAGTTTCATTTTGATGTAAAATTGTAAAAGATGTTGATAACATCGCAATCAAACATTGGAATTGTGTAACGACATACAGGGACTTCATTATGAAGTAAATGACGTCAGGAGGGAAATCCATTGCGATGTAAACGACGTCATGTATGTTAGATTACGTTTCGTTATGCAAGTATGCGTTTTAAGCTTTATTATTATTATTATTTATTGTTTAATTCAGATACAAAAATCCATATTTTTGTTAGTAATCATCATCATCATCATCATCATCATTTCAGCCGAAAGACGTCCACTGCTGGACATAGGCCTCCCCCAAGCATCGCCACAGCGACCGATTAGTAATACTTAATATTATTTATCATTCATTCAATTTCATGATTGATCCCTCCGACATCGTAATCAACAATTTTGTAGTGACGCTATTCGAATAGTATTATTTTTCTGGATTCAAACGTCAAAATTTAAATTTTGTTGATTGCGATGCAGTTACACAATTGCCCTGCTGGCGGGGGGGCAACCTACGCTGCGTTTGCCGATTCGCGGTCTCCACTCAAGGACTCGCCTGCTCCAGCAGTCATCGTCCTTCGACAGACATGGCCAGCCGACTGCCACTTCAGCTTACTGATCCTACAAGCTATATCGGTCACTCCGGTTCTTCTCCGGATAATCGACGGTTAGACGTTTACGGTCTAATAATATATTGAGTATGTTAGTACATAAGTTATTTACCTCAAACAATATATTTTCACATTCATACGGCTCACACAGTATGAGGCTTGTTCTTTGATCTGACACGTCTAAAGCTTTTCTGAGAAACTTGTAATACTGTAACAAAATTAAATATAACAGTTAAATAGAGGGTTGAAAGACCTACTTTCACGTGTCTTTGTAGGTGTTATATTCATTCTAGGTATTTAATTTAAGAATAATAATAAGCAACAGTGGCGAAGTACCAAAAAATCCTAAAATACCTAAGTTCGCACGTTAGTAAAATTAAAATACAATTTAACAACTTTTAATTTAATATTTTGTACTTTAGAACAATAAATAGGTAGACCAAAGAAAAGATGGATGGATTGTGTGAAAGATGATATGGATAAAAAGAAAGTGAACACGGAGATGACGGCTGATAGAGATGTATGGAAGAAAAAGACATGCTGCGCCGACCCCAAATAAATTGGGATAAGGGCAGGAGGATGATGATGATGATACTTTAGAACAATAAATAAGCATAGAAATGTCGTTGATCTGTATTTAAGCAATTTCTAAAGGGAAGCCGGTGGGAATCGTGTTATATGGACCCTTCGCCACTGATAAGCAACGGAACGCAGTAAGTATCCTAGGAGTTAGACTTACTGATCGTGTAATAAACTCTATACTGCGTTCCAAAATACAAATTGCTGATGTAGGCCAAACAGCTGCCAAGCTTAAGTGGAACTGGGCTGGTCACATCTGCCGCATGCCGGAGGAGCTATGGGCGAAAAAAACCACACAGTGGGTTCCAGACAGCAGCAAACGACAACGCGGCAGGCCCAGAAGGAGATGGCAAGACGAACTTGACTCCTATCCGAAGGATTGGCCCCAGACGGCTAAAGACAGGGACAAGTGGAAAAAGGGGAGGGAGGCCTTTGCCCTGCAGTAGGACACTACAGGCTGATAATAATAATTTTTTTTTTTTTAATTTTTTCTCGACGATCCCGCGCCTTTTCTTTCCAGTTTTAAGGAAAGTATTCATTTTGTCTCGCCATGTCCTTCGCGGCCTGCTGCGATGTCATGACACCAGTTCTGTGCAACTTGGGCTCACAAGACGTCCGGTATGCGACAGACATGTTCTGCCCAGTCCCATTTTAGCTTAGCAGCCTTTTCTGCTAGGTTTTGTGTTTTAGAACAAGATCTGTTAGTTTAACACCTAGTATATTGCGCTCCATATATAACCATGTATAATGATAATTGACTGAGCGAAGCGAGGCTAGGCCGCTCAGCACTTTGTCCGTCTGTCTTTCTGTCAGAAACTTATAATTTCAAATCCAAACCATATAATTACTTCAAAATCTCACATAATACGTAAAACTATAAGCCAAATCCAAAAATGATATTTAAAATTGTAAAAATATTAATTTGAGGGGGCGTCCATACATGCGAAAAGGGGGCAATTTTTTTTTGTTCAAGAAATTCATGTTGGGTATGGTTTAAAATAACTTTTTAACAGTGTATAAAACTAATTTTAGTTAGAAATATTCTAGGTCATGGTGGCATGGCGTGCAAAGTCTCTGCTTTTAGACTAATTTTGTCCCGTTTCTATCTGAAAATCGGTTTCACGTTAAAAGTTGTTACTTATAGATGATTTCAGTAATATCCTGTACATAATTTAACTTACATTTCATGTTTATAATAGAGAATTTTAATCGATGGAAATATTTCTATATAATAATAAAAAAAATAAGACATGAAAGAGGCTCTCGTCAAGGGCCAGATTCAGAAGGCGGTTCTCATCGACACGACACTTATTATGAGGAGGTTCCTGTCTCTGGGGCCCTAACCGCCGGTAGCTTGGACCCTGCTCCCGATGCCGGTGGAACACTATCTTTTATATTTGTAAATGTATTTTTTTTCTTTTTTCTTTTTATAAAAAATATTTAAAAATGTAATTTATAAGGCACAATAAATAAACAAAGGAAAAAATAAAAAAATAAACTTGCTTGCTTACTTGAACTGAGAATCAAAGTAAACCCAACATTATGTATTTTGTGTCTTGTGTCTACAACTTTTTATACATCAAGTTTACAATGAAATATTAACTTTTGTGTGCTCAGCAGTGGCTCAGCATGATTCATTACGAATAAATCATGCCGAGCACCCAAAGAATTTTCTTGGAAATATGAATGCCAGTTGGGCTTTCTTGGAAGGAGCTGAAGGCTTTACCTTTTGTTTGTTTTCCTTTGAAGCGATGTCCAAATTCGTTGTTAGAACATTATGTTCGCTCAACAGGCATAAGAGCTCAAATATGTCACGTGATCTGTAAAAATAAGAAAGACAGATATATACACAGCGTGTATCAGAAATACGTGGTCATACGCGAAACCGAAATATATAAATTGTATAAATAAAAATTCGTTTACTAGCAGGATGGACCTACGACTTCTGGTTTAGTACACCTAATGCTTTTACCGTTAAGTTACCGTTAGAGTAAGAGTAAAGTACGGGTGAAATACGAGTAAAGAACAAGTAGAGTACGAGTATATTATGAATAGAGTACGAGTAGAGTACAAGTAGAGTGCAAAAAGAGTATGAGTAGGGTATTGGTAGAATACAAGTAGATTACGAGCGAGTGGAGTACGAATAGAGTACGAGCAGAGTTTACGGTAGCTTAGCGGTTCTAGCGACTGGTGTACTGAACCGCAGGTTGCAAGCTCAAATCCTTTTTAGATAGATAGATAAAACGTTTATTTAGTACAAAAAAATAAGACACATGACATACAAGTAAAAATACAATTTTTGTGTATTGCTTACCTGATATTCGTAGAATTTCCTCTTACTATCGTTATGCTCTTCGCTGGCAAGCCTTCTGCGATATCTTTAATGGCTATAGAGAAATCTCTAGGCAGTCTCGTCATTACATTTGATGTCACATCTCGGATATCAAAAAAGCCGTAAACGACGTTTGTGCAAAGGAGTATTAGTAGTGTTTTGTTAATAAGATTGGTTTTTGCCTTACTTTTATTTTTTGGTGGCATCATAGATTTTGTTGTATACTCATTAATTTTTAGTGTAGCGGTTAAGCATTTTGGCCACGTTTGGGAAGTTCTTTCCAAAAGTTTTACGCATTACGCATGCGAAGCGAAATCTAACGATTTAAATTGTGGAAAGAAAAAATCGCTCACGGGCAGGATCTGAACCTGCAGTATTTTTGTAGTTAGTTTTGCTGACAAAAGGGTATTTAATAAATATAAATTTTATTTAATAAAAGTCGAGTAGTCAAAACTTCTGTTTTCACTGAAACCTTGAAGATATTATGGTAATAGTAAGATTTAAAAAAAAAAAAACTATCTTCGCTAGTCTAAAAATTCCGATTTATCCTTTCAATACGGTAACTACCGTTAGAAGCAATAACTGCAATAAGTAATTTCTACTCATATAAGTTCCGCTTCCAACCACTTTAGTTCGGTGGTCTGGCTCGCTACTAATTCTCTCTAATATCTTGTGATATTACTTATGTTATATGTCAGGCAAAGAATATTGTATTGTAACAGACACGACGCGAGACATGAGACTTTCCCTCTCTAGTCTCAGTTTGGCGAAGGCAATTTGCAATATTATTTAGGTAGCAACCTGGGTGGTATTGCAGTTGTTATGGGCAAAGGTAACCGTCGTATCGCCATCTTATACCATAAAAACCGGCCAAGTGCGAGTTGGACTTTTGCAGTAAGGGTTCCGTACCTCTCAACGACCTGATACCACATCATCCTCCGAGCCTTTTCCCAATTATATTGGGGTCGGCTTCCAGTCTAGCCAGATGCGGCTGAACATCAGTATTTTACACGGAGCGACTGCCATCAGACCCCCGCAACCCAGTTACTGGGTAATACTGACATTCGGAGGTTAGACCAGTTGTCAGACTTTCAGGCTTCTGACTACCCGTAACGACTGCCATAGATATTTGTATGACAAACGGGACCGACAGCTTAACGTGCTCTCCGAGGCACGGAGGGGTTTCGAGGTATAACGAAACGGTCACCCATCCACAGACTGACCGCGGCAAGTGCAGCTTAACCTTGCAGATCGTACAATCCGCGCAGTCGTTGCATCACTACGAGCCCCTCCTGATACCACATAAAAACTGATTTAATTTACGAGAGTTTATAAAAAGACACAGACAATGTCCAGTGCGCGAAATATGAATTTTTGCATGTCTTTCTTACGCAGGTACCACCACATATGTCTATGTTTGTCTTATTTTTAGTATTTGTTGCTAATCTACATAATATACACTATAATCTGACCAAGTTTGACTCTGGTATATATTACAGTTTTGAAGATAGAGCAGGAACAAAAACGTTGAAAAAAATGCATGTTTTTTGAGGTTTCTTGTATGGGGACCCCCTTTGGATTCAGTTTTTTTTTTGTTTTTAGTATTTGTCGTGATACATCTCATAGCAACACAATTTCTGAGAAAATTTCAACTGGTTACCTATTACCGTTCAAAAGATACAGCCCTGTGACAGAGAGACGGACGGACGGACAGCGTAGCGAGAGTCCCGTTTGGCACCCTTCCGGTACGGAACCCTAAAAAGTAATAGTTAAAAATAACTAAAAACACGATTTTAGAGGTACTGTAGTCCATATCAGATCAGCTCGATGGTAAAAAATTATTGTATTGTCATCCGGATCATACATCCGGATCGTACATGTAGTACTTGCAAAGTTTCAAATAGATACGACAATTAGAAGTAGGTTAAAATCGACTTCCAAGATTTGTTTACATACTTAGTTACAAGTGAAGCTAATATAAGCGTGTTAAAAAATAGTAAATTAACTTATTATTTGTATACCAAACCCAGATTTTTACTCAAAAAATAATATTTTTGTTGACTTTTTGCCGATTTTGTTTTCTGAATCCTATATTACCACGATTGGTCAAGCTCTGTGTTATCTATCTAATTTGTTTACTCTTTGGTTGTGTGTAACGAAGTATATCGGTCCCCTCCCTGCGGGTCGCTGTGGATTGGCATTTGACGAGTTAAGTGGCTACTTTTCATCGGAAGGGCCACATGACCGATGGCTTGAAAGCTTTACCGTGTTGCCTTCTACATTGAACACCTTTGGGTTAAAGGATGGCGGTATGCAAGAGTGAGGCATTATTTTACTGTTATTCGTTTTTATGATAATCGTATCGTATCGTGTCGGGTCCGAGTTGACCAAACAATAAAGATTGTGACTTTTTAAAGACACGGCCTCGGGTCGGTGCAATGTGAAGTAGTCCTTAAAAATTATACACAGCGTTGTGACATCGGTGTCTCGTACATGCCACTTGTGTCGGTGTCTCGACACGTACCCAGCACGGTCTAGTATAACTAATTCCTTAATGCTGTTTTTATTGTCATTGAAACAGACATTAAATATACCACACTCAGTTTTCCAATGCCAGTATTAGATCCATGGTCTACGGCGGTAAAAGTCAAATCTGTGGATCCATGCCACAAGTTTATCTAACGGCCAAATTGAATATCCAATCTATCCACGATTTGCCCTACTAGAGATAGGAATTTGACATAAGCTCCACACAAAATATGTCAAATTCCTATCTCTAGTAGGGTAAATCGTGGATAGATTGGATATTAATATTGGCCGTAAATGAACAACCTAAACTATTTGAATAAATGATGATGATGATGTATAATGTACAAATAAATTTAAAAAAAACCGGCCAAGTGCGAGTCGGACTCACTCAGTAAGGGTTCCGTACCACCCATCGACCTGATACCCCATAGAAACTGAATTAATTTACGAGAGTTTATCAAAAGACATCAATGTCCAGTGCGCGAAATATGAATTTTTGCATCTCTTTCTTACACAGGCACCACCACATATGTCTATGTTTGTCTTATTTTTAGTATTTGTTGTTAAACTACATAATATACACTATATAATCTGACCAAGTTTGACGTTGGTATGTGTTACCATTTTGAAGATAGAGCAGGAACAAAAACGAAAAAAATGCATGTTTTTTGAGGTTTCTTGTATGGGGCCCCCTTTGGTTTATGTTTTTGTTTTTGTTTCTGTATGGTTGTCTCTTGTTTATGCAATAAAGAATATTGTATAGTATTGTTTTTAGTATTTATCGTGATACCCCTCATAGAAACACATATTAAGAGAATATTTCAACCGGTTACCTAATACCTTTCAAAAGATACAGCCCTGTGACAGACAGACGGACGGACAGCGTGGCGACAGTAATAGCGTCCCGTTTGGCACCCTTCGGGTACGGAACCCTAAAAAGATTATTCTCTTCCTGTTTTCTTCCTTCTGTCTAATAGTTTACTGAAGTCGATCTATGTCCCTTATCTCTTCTCATGGGTGTCGTAAAAGGCGACTAAGGGATTCACCAGAGGATGGGCAGCAGCGTTCTCTGAGTATTTAACCAACCAACTGCGATCGCCAACCCGCCTGCCAAGCGTGGCGATTATGGCATATCCCCCCTTAATTGGGGGAGGCCTATGTCCAGTAGTGGACGTCTTTCGGCTGAAATGATGATGATGATCTATGTACGATCTTTTACTTACTTTTTAACAAAGTGTCTCTGTTACTTATGTCAAATAAATGTTTTTTCTTTCTTCTTTCTTCTTTCTAAATCCATCCTTGGGAAAACATATGAAAAATTCCTACCAGAAAAACTTTTATACACTTTGTCCGAAGTAGAATTAATTAAACTCAAAATCTGGCTATGTTTAAACTAATTGGGGCGTCTAAATATTGCCTAAAAATATGTGTTTTGTCATTTTTAGATAATGTAAACATTTACAATCTTTTACTTTATTTCTGCCTCATCTGCCTTGGTAAAGTTATGCTAGCTTAGGGAAATCAAAAAATAAAATAAGATTACTTGTCCACAATTTTTCAATGAGTCTTAAGAATATTTTCAACTTGCTTGAAATTACAAAAGTGGAGTGCGCACAGTAGCAGACCCGATTTACTACACAAAAACACTCCGGGTACAAACCGCCCACACGTCATAATGTGTAAAATCTCATAGATTGTGCGAGTGTCAAAATGTAAAAAATTTCAAATGCTACTGGAAAAATATTTTCCACATTTAAAAAAAAACAAAAATAAAACACGTCCAACCCCCAAATTCATGCCTAGTTACGACATAATTCGTACTCTGTATGGAAGTGAATGCAATGGAAGATTATAGATATGCACTGTAGAGGTTTTTCAATACCTATATTATTTGTCACTTAATTTTGACACCCTTTTTGCCATTTATACGTTTGGTTACTAATTCGTTCTCGCACTTGTGGTTACTGTCATTACAACACTCCCACAATTGATAATTTTAACACATCATAGACGTTTTTAGACGTTGCTGCGCAGTCTTCTTTTCCAAAATACCGCAGTGTCTCAAGACGAAAGTCTTTGACCAGTGTGTGTAGCCAGTAATTACTTACCGCACTGAAACGTGGTCGCTCACAATGGGCCTGAAAAGAAGGCTCAAAGTCACTCAAAGGGAAATGGAGAGGGCTATGCTCGGATTGTCCCTGCCTGATCGAATCAAAAATAAGGAGATTCGCAGGAGAACGAAGGTAACCGAAATAGCACGAAGAATTGCCAAACTTAAGTGGCAGTGGGCGGGGCACATTGCTCACAGAACGGATGGCCGATGGGGTCGTAAAGTTCTGGAGTGGCGACCGCGTACTGGAGGCGCAGCGTGGGTAGGCCCCCCACAAGGTGGACCAACGACCTGATGAAGGTCGCGAAAATCTGCTGGATGCGGAAAGCGTATGACCGGTCGTTCAGAAGATTTGAAATTTGTTGATTTTACTCTCGCGCCATCTTGAGGCTTTACACATGATGACATGTGTTGTGGAAGGTTTTTACTCGGAGTGCACAAACATTGTATTAGAAAGAAAAGAAAAGAAAGAAAAATTATTTATTGCCACAACAAGACGACATGCGGTAGGTGCACATAAAAAATATTTAATTAGGTACATTTCTTGAATCATTTTATCAATGTACAATTAATGTATTTAATTAATGTATTGTATTACTTAACTGTCGACCGGCAGTTTAGTCTCTAGTCTGAGGGAGATCTTAGTCGTGTTTTGACATGCACAGGTCACTTATTCTGCTGAAAACCACACAAAATACATCCTGCAGATATGACCATGACCACTTTATACGAGGGTTTTGTGTACGAAATAATAGACAAAATGACAGTTTTAAAGAAAAGTTGGAAAGAAAAAATATCTCACAAGCAGGATTCGAACCTGCGACTCCTGATTCGGTACACCAGTGCTTTATCCGCTAAGCTACCGTGAACTCTGCTCGTGGTATCGAATTAAACCTCCACTTTGAGTAACGTCAGCTACATCTTATTAAGAAACAGTGTTCCTTAACCAACTCGCCTAAGTTTGCAGTTTGACAGTTTTAGTTCTATACAAAGTCGTTTTGTCTATTCTTCCTTAGAAAAATCTCTTGTGTACAGTGGTCATGTCATGCTACGCCTGCAGACACAGACCAGTAGACGCCGATTAGCCGGACACCCCCGATCACCACGCATATGCAGTAGCACTGCATATCATACGCCCGCCACCAATCAGGACGTCAGTCCGTCAACGAGCGGCATCATACCACCGAACTTTCGAGCCGACCATTTATAACGCCCCGTCCGGCCGTCGGCCCCCCGGTTCCTGCCAACATTTTACGACTGTGTTTTCATGCAAAACTTTGTTTATGCGCTTCTTGAGGCTTAGAAGAGGTGGTTTTTGTATACCTAATGGGCTTGCGTTTCACCGCCACCTCACACTTATGTTATGTGATGGTGCGGTCGACAACGATACTGGCTTGTCCAGCAAATACCTATTCACTCAAGCTTTGAAGACCACCAGATTATACTCATCGGGAATCACAGACGCAAATAATTCCACTCCTTAGCGGCATGCATAATGCGCAAAAAGTTAGCCTCACTCATACACTGAATTCGAGGCAGCGGCAAAGGAATCCTAAGGAAGCTTGCTGGAAGACCAGAGTCTGCAGTTGTGGGGAGACTATCAGGCTGCATGTGACCTGATGATTGTATTGTGGATTATTTTATTTTATACTTTCTGTGACTAACATAGT
This sequence comes from Asteroscopus sphinx, assembly GCA_949699075.1. NCBI lineage: Eukaryota > Metazoa > Arthropoda > Insecta > Lepidoptera > Noctuidae > Asteroscopus > Asteroscopus sphinx. The sequence continues at coordinate 5,626,884 of OX453006.1, forward strand.
TGTAAGATAATAATTGTTACTAACAAAATTATGGACATCAATTAGTCCGGAATAAATTCGTTTTAATTTTTAATAATGAAGTTATTAGCAAAACGCTTCGTGTTTTGGAATATCTACAGGGTGGCATTGCAATGCGTCTGGTTGTCCGGTGATGGAATGGGCTTGAGGAAATAAAACTTTGTAAATCCAATGCACACTTGTAATGTATCTGATAAAACAATCGATGTAAAGATATCAACTCTGCGCCGTTACTCGAGACTTTGTAACTTGTTGTTGAAAGTTTTGCGTCGACAAACGCCTTATTGCCAATGAGCCACTACATACATACATATTGTACGGTTAGAGACCGATTCACCTTTAAACTTGACATTTGATGTGATTATCTGATTATGGTATGTGAGTACCGCGAACCGGGAGAGATGATAAAAACGATGTTTTATGTTTGCGAATTTATTGGTACTGAATGGTTGAACAAGTAAACGCGTCGCACCGCACTGCATTCGGTGCTAGCGTATGCATAAAATTAATACTATTCATATTGTACGGGTCTGCTCGTACATGCTCCCGGACAGAAAGAATAACAATGATAAAATTAAATAAATAGAATCGCAAATAAATTGATTCTTTGTAAATTTATAGTTTATAAAATGAAGACAATGCTAATTGATATGGATACTAATTTATGTTATAATTCATATTTGTTTAAACTATAATTATTGAATGTTTATACATAATAATAACAATTAATCCAAATTATTATGAGAAACAGTAAATGATTAATGATAATGCGATTTTATTATACTTATGAGTCCTTAAATTTCATCAAAAATAGGTGATGTTGCTTTATTTACACGCACACTATTTTTGTTTGAACCACTACACTGATTATTGTCATTTAATTCACTTTGACTACTATACACTATTCTATCACTGAGATTCACGCACTGTGTACTGTTACTGTTACTGATGCAATGAAGAGGAGCAGGCCCACCCTGAGCCTGCACTGCTGCGGTAGGCGCTGGCATCGCTGGTATGCGCCAGGCGCGCGCACGACGCCACAGGAACACAAGTCCTGCTATTCCCGTCAATCCGATGACGGAGTATATCAATGTGTAGTGGTGTATATCATGGTACGAAATACTTTCTGATATCTGTGCGTTATCTTTCATAACTTTAATTTTCTCGGCAATCTCTGTTAATTCTTTGTTGACGACTCTCCACTTCCGAATCATTCGATGGAATCATATGAGGAATAGTTATGTTGATGAGATGGTTTATTGGTGGTATTAGAGGTGCATACACATCTGGTCTTATGGTTAATTCACTAGACTGCTGTTTATGCGCAATCACCGTGAAAAGTTGTGTTTTAATAATACATCCATTGTTTATTGCTATAATACCTGCACCCGACAGTTGATGAGCGGTAACTTGATCGTCACACATTATACGTAAAGGGCACTGATCGCAACAAAAGTAAATATAATTATTCATGATATTGCTTTCTAACCAGCTGTTTTTACAGGAAGTAGTCTGAGTCTGACACTCTGATTCTGCAATCTGACAGAAATCCTTATCCCCTTTTAAACGATAAATAGGTTTCTGAATGTGACACAAATATGCATCTGATGTTAAGCATGATCTCAAAGTCTCATATGTCATGGTTATGAAAGTGTCCTTTTTTAGGTTAATTGCTACGTATTCTGATATCGGTTTTATGCTAACCATGTCACTTCCTTTGACTTGAGGAACTGGTAATATTTTGAATATCTCGAACGAGTCTCTACTGATGAGAGGAAGTCTGATCTCAAATATCAAAAATTGTTCTAGCATTCTGGCTTTCACTTGAAGCAGTTTAAATATTTTTCTTAGGTCTGTGTGAACATTTTCTATAGGTAACGAAACATCCGTTGGAAGCTGACTTGCGATGGTACTCAGCTGATCTTGCAATTGTTCTGGAGTCAAAAGATGTGGGTTAAAGCGGCCGTGATAGATGTCCGTGACAGTATCTAGCAAGGTGCTCTGTAATGATTTTAAGTTGTGTAGCATGTTGCTTCCTATTATGGATCCTACAAATATTTCATTAACAAGCGAAATATTTTGAGTTGTTGATTTTAACTCATTTAAAGTTTTTTCCATGGAAAATATGTGTTGAGTGATTTTATGTTGTTTGTTCATTGTTTGCTCAGTTCGTTTTAAAAGATTATATTCCACTTCTATGATAGATGTTTGATTTTTCCAGTATGAAGCGATGTGTCTTTGATTGTCCCGTAGTAATGTGATATCTTTCTGATACTGTTCGGCGAATCTTGCGTCTAATACTCCGAACAAGCTGTTAGCGAGGGATCCTACACCGTCGATAAGACCGCGTCGCATTCTGATCTGTCGCGTGCTTGAATGCTGACCGAGCAACATCTGATTGTAGTATTCAAGTTCAGCGAGCCCTTGACTCAACTGGAGTAATATGATCTCGCAATTATTATGCACTGTTTTGCACGTTTGTTCTAAAGACGTAGTGTATTTATTGAGAGCTCTTATTCCCTCCCAATAAGGTTGCATATCGTAATAAATAATAAGCTTCCACTCGTCTCTTATTATCTTCATGTTGGATAATTTATCAAAATAATCACTTTGGTTTTGTCTAAATCTCGTGACATTGAAACTGCTTTGGACTCCTGATATGATTGTCATGAAAAATATTAATGACGTAAACAATGATAATATGTTAAAACTTGCTGGTTTATTTATTTTGAGAGGTTTCGAGATTTGTTTGGAGTCTTTTGATTCCGACACTTGCTTGTCGTTTTGAGAAGTATTTGGTATCTCCTGATTAACAGGCAAAATTGATATTTTGGTGATTGGTCGTTTGAGAATCCCGTTTTTAGTTTTCAGGCTAACAACTCGGACGTGACCGTCCGCTCCGGGATGTAGGTCGAGGACTCTGCCCATGGACCATTTTCCAGGAGGTAAGTTGTCGTCGTGCAATAGAACTACATCATTCAGCTTGATGTTTTCTCGAGGCTGCCGCCATTTGCACCTTGTTGTTAATTGTGTTAAATACTCAGAGCGCCACCTCTTCCACATATCATTTATGATTCTCTGAGTCAGCTGCCACCTGGTCCTCATGTCCCTTTCTGTCTCTACTAAAGTAAGCGCAGAGCCTCCAGTTAAAAAGTGAGATGGTGTTAAGTAATTTAAATCTTCGGGATCTTCAGTTATAGGACATAGAGGCCTGGAATTAAGGCATGCTTCGATTTGGGCTAGAACTGTTGACATTTCCTCGTAGGTCAACTTCTGTTCTCCGACTACTCTTTTAAAATGGTATTTAAAGCTTTTTACAGCAGACTCCCACAGTCCGCCTGCTGAAGGCCATATTGGTGCATTGAAGTGCCAGTTGATTTCCATTTCTATTGTTTCAGCCAAAAATTCTTTGTTAAATATTTGTTGCAGTTCTTGATGTTCCTGTTGTAATTGTTTATTGGCTCCGACAAAGTTTCTGCCATTGTCACTATACACGTGGCAAGGGGTCCCTCTTCGAGCTGACATTCTTCTTAGGGCTGCAATGAATGTCGAGGTACTCAGGTCGGAGACCAGTTCTAAATGCACCGCTTTGGTTGCCATGCAAACAAAGACGGCTACATAACCTTTTGTGGTTTTTATCCCACGACCCTTGTTGGCCTTTAACCATATGTGTCCGGTAAAATCTATTCCGGTGTGGGCAAACGGACGAGATGGATTGCTCCTCGCTTCAGGTAAGTTACCCATTATTTGATTATGCTTGTTTGGACTTTGCTTTTTACACCTGACGCATAAACGTAGTTGCTTTTTTGTGGCATCATTTCCACCTACAATCCAATATTTTTGTCTGATAAATCCCAACGTTAACCGTGCTCCGCCGTGGAGTGTTAATTCGTGGGCATAATCTATGATCAATTCAGTCAAGCGTCCTCTGTGTGGTATGATGACAGGGTGCTGCATGTCTGTGTTAATATGAGCATGTGCCAACCTTCATCCAACACGGAGAAGATCCTGCTTATCTAAATACGGATTTAGGTTAAGTATTTTGCTTTTATTGCTCAGCTTTCCTTTTTCTCTCAAGCTTTTTATTTCTTCATAAAATACTTCTTGCTGTACTTGCTTAATTATCCTTAATTTAGCCTGTCTTATCTCTTCTAATGAAAGATAAGGCTGCTTGCTTTGCTTCTTTTTTGTTAAAAATCTATATATCCATGCTAATATATGTACAGCTTTGCTAAACGAACTGTGTTTCTTTAACAAAATAATGATAATATTGCTATCTGTTTCCTGCTTTAAAATATTATTTACTTGCTTTTGCTTCTTCGCTTCTTCTGTGGTCGTATAAATGGGTTGATTATGTTCACCAGTAGCATTATATGTTAATAACCACGATGGTCCTTGCCACCACAAGGGATGCTGATTTAATTGAGGTATCGATAAACCTCTACTTGCGCAGTCTGCAGGGTTTTCTCCAGACTTTACATACCGCCAGCAGGCAGACGGCATTGTATCCGTGATTTGTCTTGTTCTGTTTGATACAAACGTATTCCACCGGCCTGGGTCTCCTTGTAACCAACCCAATACTGCCGTGGAGTCAATCCAGCCATAAATGTCAATCTTGTAATCGATTAAGCAAAGCTTGACTTTAGCCATGAGTTTGGCTAATAATTGAGCACCACACAGCTCTAGTCGTGGTAATGATAATTGTTTACTAGATGGTACTATTCTTGATTTTCCGGCGACTAAAATTATGCTTGGTTTTTCGTAATAAACTTTGCAGTAAATGACACATGCATATGCTTTTGTAGACATAATAATATAATAATAATAAATAATAAAAATCGTTTATTTCTCCTCACATAATACAACTATTGTACACATAAATATTGCATTTTTACAAACATGATTATGTGAGGAGCTGGTGTCTGAGATAGGTATAGCCCTGTACTACAGATCACCAGGTCCTCATCCCACGGTAAGTAACTATAGGTTAACAAATAGCCTCCTCCTTTTTGAAGTCGGTTAAAAATAGAAATACATTTCGATTCAGGTTGTAAAGTGAAGCTTATATAGGGAGAAATAGCGTGTGTGTATGTGTGTGTGTGTGTGGGGGGTGTGCGTTTGTGTGTGTTGTGCATGTTTGTAAGTATATTAGGTATGTCAGTATATGTTTTTTCTTATTAGCTTAGTAGATTTTCTGTAGTTATATAATCCAGTTCTTGTAACCATTCCTTGACTACAGACTTGCACTTTTCTTTCGAAAGTGAATAGATAGACAAAACTCTGTTTATTTTGTTATATAGATGACTTCCTTGAAAGCAGTAAAAGCGATGAGAAAAACTAGTATTTAAGAGGCGCATTGGACAAACTCTATCCTTTCTGCGCAACAGATTTATTCTTTCTGGTTCATAAATTGTCATCGAGTGTTTTTTAGCTACCATGTGAAGGATATATAGCTGACGAACTATAAGAACCTTCGTTAGCTGATAAAGGTCAGTGGTAGGGTGCCGGAAGGGAAGAAAGTTACTTACTTTTAAAATCGCTCTTTGCGCTCGTTCAATTTTAAGAAAGCGAGTTTTCAAAGCACCTCCCCAAGAAGTGATGCAATATGTTAATAGTGATTGACACAGTGCTAAATAAACAGACCTTATCAGTTCTTTGTCGGCAACATGTCGCAAGTTTTTAAAAATTACAATAAGTTTACGTGTCCTAGCTGCTAACATGTCAATGTGGCAGTAAAAGTTTAATCTGTTATCGATCATGACGCCTAAGTATTTAATAGTAGAAGTTTTTTGAAGCCTGGGACACGCACAGTTATTGTTAATGAAATTATTACATGAATGGGAAATTAAACTATGATTCGAGGGAACAGTAGTATCAGGACTTCTCAAGGAAAACGCTATATACTTTGTTTTATCTACATTAAGAGTCAGAATGTTACTGTCTAACCATTCAACAACAGTATTGAATCCCTGCTGAGCATTAGAAAATACTTCCTCCCATGTATCTCCACTAAAAATCAATGCTGTATCGTCGGCAAACGTAACAATTTTGGCCTTTAGGAGTTCTAGTTGACACAGATCGTTTATATAAGTAAGAAATAGTGTTGGGCCTAATATGCTGCCCTGGGGAACACCGTAGGACACGGGAATTTCATTACTAGTTAGGTTATCGATTTTTACACATTGTTTTCGGTTTTTAAGATAACTCTCGAACAGTTTTAATTGAGTGTCTCTAACGCCAAGGTGCTCAAGCTTTTTAATAAGGATTTGGACAGAGACTGTGTCAAAAGCCTTAGCCAGATCCAAGAATATTGCAATAGTTTTTTTCTTACTATCTATTTTAGTTACAATATAATTGGTTAATTCATGCACAGCATCTGCAGTTGATTTTTTAGATCTGAAACCAAATTGTGCTTCTGATAAGAGATTGGAGTCCTCCAAGAATTTAACTAGTCTCTGGTTCATTAAACGTTCTAGGACTTTTGATAACGTAGGGAGAATCGAAATCGGTCTATAGTTATTGACACAGTCCCTGTTACCAGTCTTATGAATAGGATGGATTCTGGCTATTTTAAAAGCTGATGGGAACACTCCTGTTGAAAAAGCTAAGTTACAAATGTATGTTATCGGTGAAGTTAACAAATCCTTATTTAATTTTAGAATTTCAGCTGAGATCGTGTCTAGGCCAACTGCACAATCACTTTTAAGATTAGAAATTGTAGCTTTAACTTCGTCCTCATCAGTGGGTAAAATAACAAATGAATTAGCGTTTGATTTTAGTTTGATTGGTTGAGGTTGAGTAACTTTTTTGTTAATATTGTCAGCTAACGTTTTCCCAACATTGGCAAAAAACTGGTTAACATTATTGATATCTTGCAACGGATTATTTGTGCTCAATAATACCGATGAACTCTCTTTTGGTTTATTGGTGTAAGTAATCTCTTTTATTGCCTTCCACAATTTCTTATTATTTTTACTTGCACTTTGTAATTGTAGCTTTTCATAATCCCTTTTAAGCCTTTTTAATAACGATGAACAGAAGTTCTTATATCTCTTATACGTAACTTTTAATACATCATTGTTGGGATCTTTTTTATGTTTCTTATAAAGCTTATCCCGATTTTTAAGACATTTTAAAACGCCTGGTGTGACCCACGGTTTTATTATTCTTTTCCGTCTAGGGGTTTTGGTATTTTTGGAATTGTTAATAATCAACATACGAAGTGTGCTTATAAATAAATCAGCAGCTTCATTAGCATCCTCGATCATATATAGTGGACTGAAATCTGTATATTTTAGACCGTTAGTCAGTTCTGCATAATTTATCCGGTTAACAACTTTTGTAGGTTTTAGTTTTAGGCTAGTTTTAATGTAGAGAACTATACTATCGTGATCTGTAAGGGATGTCTGAAGAATCAGGCAATGAGCAGCTAGCCTAGTTTTCAATAAGACATGATCCAAACAAGTCTTGTAATGTGTTGGGAACGTATGACCCGGTAAAATGCCATGAAATGCCAACATGTCCAAATAATGATCCGAAAATTGATCAGTGCTGCTCTCAACAATGTCTATGTTAATATCACCTACTACTACAATATTTTGATATGACGAAAAGTTAGATAGCACACTATTAAGTGACTCAATAAAATTATTTACGTCTTTATAACCTGGGGGGCGATAGATTGCTAGAACTATCGTGTTTCTATCAAGTTTTAGAGCCAAACAATTAGCATTTGATATTTGCGGCTCTTCGACAAGTACAAACAAGTCTTGCCTATAGTATACTACTACGCCTTCATTCTGGGTAAGATTATTTGTAGAAGCCGAATGATTATAGCCGTCTAAGCTAGGGATATTGTGAGTGGATGGTAGCCAACATTCCGTCAACACAATAAAGTCCCAAGTTACACCACTCCTAATAAGAATTGAAATCAACCCATCCATATTACAGTTTACACTTCTTATATTTTGTTGCAGTATTTTTAAGTACTGATTTGAATCGAGCAAGTAGGATTGACAGTCCTCCACATCACAGATTGAGGATTTGGCTATCTTGAAGGAGTCGATTTCGTTTTGTATATTATTTAAGTCATCGAATTTTACTATAATAATTGACAGCGGGCCTTATGTATATGGAGTAATTAGCAGCGTATTTTAATATACTAGAAGTATGGAAAAGACGAGATATGATATAAACGGACACTGGGTTTCTTGCCATTGGAAATGGTGAATGCTTGCATAAATATAACTGACATAAAGGACATATTTGAATGTATGTGTTAAGTATAAGTGTAAGTGGTTGTTGTTTCGTAAGTAAAGTTTTGTAGTTATTGATAAATGATGATGAATTTAAACAATCTTTTATAATCGAAATAACAATAAAATTAGATGAAATAAAAGAATTGAATTGAATTGAATAAGACATGCAGTTGATAATGAGATAACATATAAGTTTATAAAAACACAAGCAACAAAGGGAAATATGGACATCTAGTCACACAGTTATTTTGTGCAGGTCGACCTCTTCTTCGATGCGGATTGGTGCCTGACCCTCCTCTTTCTTTGCGTAGACTTTGCCATAGGACGTCCATGCAGCGGCAAGCTTTTTATTTTTGACATATCCTCTTGCGACGTAATACAATCTTTGAGCTTTATCAGTTAGGGACTCTGAAATAAATATTGTACTAAGGGGTCCGGGTAACTGCAAATGGTTTGAGTTTAGTTGAGACTCTTTGATCTCACGCTTCGACTTATTGAAACGTTTGTATGCGGAGATTATTGATTCCTTCCTATTAATTGTAGTAAAATCTATAACAACAGTCTCAGATTTTGTTCGGTAGCTATCCCTGATTTCATAGTCTTGAACAGGTGTTTCCAAGCATAGAACTGCACCAATATTTTTGACAATATTTGTAATTTCCTTTTTATCTTCATCTTTCTTTTTCGGTATATTACGTATTTCAATTTTAGAATTGCGGGAATTCTTTTCTAAAAGTTCTAGTTTGTTTTCCAGGGTTTGTTTTCCAGGGTTTAGACGAGTCACAGAACCCGTGTAACTCGACTCTATGTTCTGGTTTTGTTCCTAGCCACCTTGGTATTTGTATCTGATTGATATCTTCTATTTCGGCTTTAAATTTGACCCATTCATGATAAATTTCTTCAGGTATTTGATCATCCCACTGTATTTGTGATGTCCAAATTCTTTGAAATAATATTTTAAGTTTAGTTGTTACAGGTGTGAGCCATCCTAATGGGTCAAAGAACCTGGAAATATCTGATAGTACGGATCGTTTGGTGGCCTTGACGACTGCCGAATCAATTTTTGGTTCAAATGTGAAATTATCCTTGACAGGATTCCAGCGAAGTCCCAAAGTTTTTGTAGACTCCAACTGTTTGAAACTTTTGCTCTCTTGCTGACATGATATATTGTCCTGTAATAAATGCTGATCATTTGACGCCCATTTCCTTAAATTAAAACCACCTCGTTTTAGCAGTTCAATCAAATCATGTTGTAATTTCTGCGCAGTGGATATGCTATGGGTCCCATGTAGAAGGTCATCCATGTAGAAAGAGTCTTCCAGAACTCTCGTTGCTTCTTGATAAATGCTTCGTTCGTCGTTCGCCAGCTGCTTCAACGTCATCATTGCGAGGAATGGGGTGGCCTTGGTGCCGTAAGTAACGGTTGTCAATTGATATTCTTGTAGTTTATCTCTTGGACTATCCCTCCATATGATTTTTTGTAAGCTCTGATCTTCTTTGTTTATTAAAATTTGACGGAACATCTTTTCGATGTCCGCCGTAAAGGCAAATTGATACTGCCTCCACTTTAAAATTAATGATTGAAGGTCTTGCTGTAAGTTTGGACCTTTGTGCATAAGGTCATTCAAACTTTGGCCGCTTGATGTTTTTGATGAGGCATTAAAAACGACGCGCAGTGACGTAGTCGTAGAGGCTTCACGATGCACACTATGATGCGGCAGGAAACACTCAAGTTTCACATTGCAAATGGCTGGTTTCATGTGTCCTAACGATAGGTATTCGTTTATGAATAATTTATATTCACTAGCGATATTTTCATGTTTAATTAATTTGCGTTCTAAATGCCCAAACTGAGCTATAGCCTTGTTTTTAGAACTTCCTAATTGTTCTTCAAATTTTGTTTTGAGAGGGAGTCTTACTTCGTATCTCCCATCCATCATGCGCTTTGTGGTAGACTTATAAAATTGTATGCATTCTTGATCATCTGATGAAAGAGGTGCTGACTCCGATATTTCTTCTGTTTCCCAAAATCTCTGCAACTGATCAACATCAATCTGTACGACATTGCATTGCAATGAGGTCACATTACCGCACAAAATCCAACCAAGACGAGTTTGTTGAGCAATTGGTGTTGTTTGAGCAAGTCTGCAGATCCCCTCTAAAATAATGCTTGAATATATGTCAGCGCCGAACAAAATGTCTATAGGACGACTAACGTTAAAGTCGGGGTCAGCAAGAAATATGTTTTCCAAGTAAGACCACGTCGGTTTTTTAAAACTGTAGCTTGGTAAATTTTTTGTCAAATTTTTCATGATAAAAACATCTGTATTAAATCTATAGGAGTCGTTCCTTGATGAACAGTTTATGTTGATAACTCCTTTGCAAGGATTATCTCTGGCTCCTATTCCGGTTATTACTCCCGTACACTTCTGACGCGGCAATGCCAATTGCTGCGCCGCGTTTTCTGTGATAAGTGAAGTTTGGGAACCCTGATCAATCAGTACACGCATAGTAATATACGACCCATCTGATTTTTGGACTTTTATCAATGCTGTAGATAATAGTATTTCTGGTACGTCACGTTGTTGAGCCACGTGCGTGTTAATTTGCTGTGCTTGCTCGGGCGAAGTTCGCACGGCTCCGTGCTTGGTTACTGCTGAGTTAAGTGATTTGTTTTGTGGTTGCGCAAATGCTTCATGTAAAATGGTATTATGATGTCCATTGCATTCGCGGCATCGATTTATTGAAAAACATGCCTTACCGGTATGAAAATTAAGACAGTTTACGCATAATTTAAGCTTGTCAATAGTTTGTTTTTTATTCATTGGGGACATTCCAATAAACTGTTCACAATGATATAAACCATGCCCGTTTTTGCATAATGGGCAAGTTCGGTTGTAATTTAATTCTTTGCCGGTTGATGGTTGCGAAATTGCTTTGTTGCCCGAATATGATTGTTTGAAGTTATGAAACTTATAATAATTCTTTGATGAATTATTTCCCTGATAATTATTTGATGAATTATTACCCTGGAACGGTTTAGTGTTTGAATATGTTGGTTTTTGATCTTGTTTTCGTCTTGATGACTCCATGCTCGTAAATTTGCTCTCCAAGAAGTCCAAAAATTCTGATAAAATTGGTAGTTCTCGTGGCTGCTTAAGAGATTCGACATAATCAGCATGCGTTTCAGTATCTAATTTATTTGATAAAAGATACACAAGTAAGGGATCCCATGTGCTTACATCGACTCCCAAATTCTTGATTGCGTTGAGACATTCATGGGTAGTATCGTGAATACGCTTTATGTTGTTCAATGAAGCTTGTTGCTGGACCGGAAGGTTCATTAAAATATTTAAATGCGAGGTGAATATAAGTTTTTTGTTATTATACCTGTGGTTTAAAATTTTCCAACAGGTCAAGTAGTTTTCTGAGCTAATCTGTAGATGTTGGATTAGCCCTTCTGCTTCTCCTTTTACTTTGGCTTTAAGAAACTGCATCTTTTGAGCTTGGGACAGTGATGGGTTGTTGTGAATGCCTTCCGTAAATAAATCCTTAAAGGACACCCATTGCTGATAACTTCCATTAAATACAGGAACTTCCATTTTTGGTGTGGACTTCTCTCTGTGTGTTACCGACCATAATTTGCTGTTAAGAGACTTTTTCATGTGGTTGAAGGTCATTTCATAAGCAGAAAACAACTCCTCATAAGTCTCATCTTTGCTTTCGAGTTCGCTATCTATCTCCCAGTGGAGTCCGTCGATGACCGACCATCTCGTTTCTAAAGTTTTCAATGTATCTTGAAACTCCCATTTCTCTGATATGGTATCAATGTTTATGTTAATTATTGCTCGAGAAAAAGCCTTAAAGTTACTGGATTGTTTTTTCAACAATTCGTCCAACTTGCTATTGGTGCCCTGTGATTTGAACCTTGGTGTTTCAGGGAAAGACGTTATCCCGACATCGGCGGGATTATCTGTTATATTTTCCGCACTTGCTTTTGAGGTACCAGCCAATTGTGTTGCTGGTCTGAAAATAGGTATGGTATCCGATTGATTTATAAATTCACGGGTTGATGCGTAAAATTTTCTGGTCTGCTTGTAATGATACCCTACAAAATAATCGCTTGATTTATCAGTAAAACCACTTAGTTTTACATGATTTGTTTGAAACTCTTGCCAGTAGCTGTCAAGAGTCTCTAGTCGCCTCTTGATAAAATCTGGTGTTCTACGCTCATGGCCAGCCTTCTTAAAGTTTTTCAAGAGGTCTCTCATGGCATCCATGGTTTGATTCTGATTTGCTAGAAGATCCTCCATGATTAGGCTTATATTGATAAGCAGTAAAAAAGGAAAGATCTTACTTTGATTCTGCTGATCGCGAATAACGCTGCTGGTAGTGCTGATTGCAGTCAAGACTAGTATGCTGCTGTGCTACTTCTTGAACTGCTCCTTTGATGATTGTGGATGATAATTTCCACAGTTGCTGATGAACTGGAACCACTCACACGATTGTCACAGAGTTTTCTGATCACTCGCGTTAATGATCCCGCTTTTCCGATGCGCGAAGGACCAAAAAGATGTACGGTTAGAGACCGATTCACCTTTAAACTTGATATTTGATGTGATTATCTGATTATGGTATGTGAGTACCGCGAACCGGGAGAGATGATAAAAACGATGTTTTATGTTTGGCGAATTTATTGGTACTGAATGGTTGAACAAGTAAACGCGTCGCACCGCACTGCATTCGGTGCTAGCGTATGCATAAAATTAATACTATTCATATTGTACGGGTCTGCTCGTACACATATTATCACGCCTGTTTCCCATTGGGGTAGGCAGAGACTATGGATTTCCACCTGCTACGATCCTGACACACCTCTTTCGCCATGAGCCACTAACTGTCTGGTTAAAATTTTAAGGTACTTCAACGTATTATATAGAACCAACGTGACATCAAATAACGATACACAAATTACACTAGTGCATGAAACCATTTAATTAATTCTGACGATAGCATTACTAATGAATATCGCTATTGATAAATTGAATATCAGATAAATCGAAATATAAACGTTTATTTGATATCAAAATATTTGGATTGGAAGGATATCCTGAATTAATTTGTATTGGTTCTCGGTATATGGATTTATATGGGTATACTGAATATTTTTGTATACCCCAAAATAGTAATCAAAGTTTTTGTGAAAGGTATTTTAGTCAGAAAATGTAAATAATTTAATAATATGTGGGTAGGCCCCCCACAAGGTGGACCGACGACCTGGTGAAGGTCGCGGGAATCCGCTGGATGCGGAAGGCGCAGGACCGGTCGTTGTGGCGATACTTGGGGGAGGCCTATGTCCAGCAGTGGACGTCTTTCGGCTGAAATGATGATGATGATGACAGTCGTGACGGTATTCTTAGCAAACCATCTTTTAATTTCGAGAACGATGACTATGTAAAACAGCTTTTTTTTAACTGTCGTTCTCTAAGAACCTTTTTCACTTAATTCTCGGAACCGCATTTTTTACTTACTTAATAAAGTAGTAAAAAGAAAGGTGTCGGGTGGATCGTTTATTCTCGGCTGCAATTTAACTGCAACGTAGGAAATGGGGTGGGGGTGCTAGTTGATAGGCTAGCCATCTGTCAGCCGTGCACTTGTTGGAAGTATTTAAAGTTGCTTTTATTTTGTGTAGAACACACACACACACATTATCGTAGTTTTTTCCTTTTAAATTGTTATGTGAGTTTCTTGTGAAGAACTTTTTATAACAATTGGCGTATAAATTAGGGTTTTCTCAGTTTTAATTACGATAACGTGACGTCTGATCTAATTATAAGAATATAAGTGCTAACTAAATATAAGGTGCATGCAGAAACAGAAAACACTTATTTCTTGTATAAAAAAAACAAGCAATTTGATGAAAAACATTATAGGTAGGTGCTAAAGTTGGGACCACATCTGACCCGGCGGACGGATTCGCATTTGGGCGATGATATCGCCCGCACTAGAACGCGCCACACCGCATCGATGGATGGATGGATCAGAAATGCGTGGTCATATTTAAAGAGCTCATTCAGGGCATAGCATAGAACAACTTTTACTATGGGACCAACCCCGAAATCGCGAAAAAAATATCAGCTGTTCCCTACTAGATCATCGATGTCGCTCGACAAAATGTAAGGATCAGCTGTTTATTTTTTGCGATTTCTGGGTTGGTCCCATAGTAAAAGTTATTCGATAGTATCCCGTGAATAAGCTATTCAAATATGACCACGCATTTCTGATACACGTTGTAATATTCAGTACGCGAGGGCAAACTATACAGCAGATTCTGTACTAATAACGAGATGGATAAGACGGCTGAAGTGATATTAGCCTGTATTTTGCAGGAAATAGTCTCGCAGTACTTAACTTCAGGCCAGCCAACTCAGATCGCCTGTATTGTAGCTTGCTATTTGCCACGCAAGGACGCGACCACATGCGGTCGCGTCCGTTCGCACTTGTCCGACGCCGAATGCACTCGATAGGATACGATCGCGGACGACGGCATGCCTCCGCACGCGACTGCGTCGATCCAGCGACCGCATTTTGGCCGGACACGGAATTGTCTCGCCGCCGCCGATGCCGCAGAATGCGTGCACGCACAATCAGTTTTATCTCGTTCTAGTAGACGATATGTTTAGGGACAGAAAAGGATAGAGATAAAGGAATATCCGTTACTGGGCGGTCAGATGTGGTCCAATTCTAAAACTTCCATTGTGCTGAAATCAATACGACGATGCGACGATGACCTTCTGTGCTTTCGTACCTCCGTGTTCCGTACCTCCGACCCTCTGTGCCTCTGTACCTCCGTGTTCCGTATCTCTGACCCTCTGTGCCTCCGTACCTCCGTGTTCCGTTCCTCCGACTCTCCGTGTGTCACCGTGCCTTCGAGACTCCGAGCCTCCATGTCTTCGTGCCTCCGCTGTCCCTGGGCTACCACTCCGCTACACTTCCTACTCCTACCTCTACCTGAGCTACTCTCACCCTTACTGAAGACATCACGACGTCATAAAATATATACTAACGACAAGAAGCGACACTTAAGCATGTGTGCTCGTAAAATTGCTCGCGGCTATGCCTGTGAGTCGGGGCGAGCGCGGGGGCCGTGCGCGGTGCGCGGCGTATGGAACGGGCAGTCTCTCTGCTGCCTATTGCATTCACGCGCTCACTCAAGTTCACCGGCAAGCGAGCTCACACGTACACGGAGTGTCACCGCTGTGACGACGTTACATTGTGAGGGGATCCTGCCATAATCAACACACTTTACAAAATAAACAATATAGAATTATGTGCATGGTTCCACCGTATATGATGCGGTCTCACCTATCACATGTCACCATGTTGTCGATTCGATGGCTAGCGGCTCCTGAATTATTGATATACCTATGAAATATCACAATGTTGCCAGTTAGATCATCTTTCAGAATATCATAGTTCAATGCCACTATTAATTATTTGAGAATTTAATATGAAAGGCGTCAGTTTACAATGTCAGGCTACTTAAATGAGGTTAAATAATTGAAAACTATGTGTAATAATAATATATTTGACGTTATTTTATAAGAGAAATATTTAAAATTATAGGATATATTATTTATAATCTTTATTTATTGACATATTACTTTGTACATTTTATGAATTCCCTGACTCCTGTGCTAGTATAATTACTGTATCACAGGAGCCAGTTTGTTGTTTGTGTTGTTTGTTGTTTGTGTTGTTTGTTGATATTAATCTCATGTTCCTATTATCTACTTATTATTCTTATTATGTACTACACTGATTTCATAAGTCTATGACTATTCATCTATACATGCGGGTTCGTCAATGTGGTTAGTTTATAATGTAGGTAAGTACTTACCATACCTATATTTTTCGTCATTCATTCCAATATTTAAAGCGGCTATGGCAAATTTAATTAAAAATATGCTCAGACATTTCACAGTTTTTTTTTTAAACTGCTCTTCATTCAATTTTATTGTTAAACAGTGATCGCAATGCGGTGTATTTTTTTGAGACATTTAGATTAAAATTATTTCATTGTTATTTAGACGGAGTCTCCATAAACAACATGTCGTTCTGTAACTGTGCATATTTAAGGAGGTGACTACTGATACTGAACACAAATAATCAATAAAAATATCTTTAACAAAAAAAATACTATTTGTAAAAAAACAAATTCCGCCGTGTGTCGCGTGCGACTCAAAAACGGTACTTGCAAAATCACCAAAAAAATGGATATAATTTTCCGCCCTTTGACAATACCGCCGGTGACTTATTTTCAAAGTCATTCAGGATTTATTCTAAAACCCTCGCTTCGTTTCTAAATAAAAATATCGTTATTAAATAACCGTAGAATTAGTTAAATATTTTTAGATGATAAAGCACATTTTGTTATTATTTACTCTAGAAATATGGCACGGTTACAGATGAACATCTTGTATAAATTGTACAATCAGTACCAAAGAAATTATGATAAAAGTAAGTATTAAATAGAAATATTACCAATTCAGGCAATGGAAAGGGCTATGCTCGGAGTGTCCCTGCGTGATCAAATCAGAAATGAGGAGATTCGCAGGAGAACGAAAGTAACCGACATAGCCCAAAGAAATGCCAAACTTAAGTGGCAGTGTGCGGGGCACATTGCTCGCAGAACGGACGGAACAGACAGCACAACGTGGGTAGGCCCCCCACAAGGTGGATCGACAACCTGGTGAAGGTCGCAGGTATCCGCTGGATGCGACCGGTCGTTGTGGCGATGCTTGGGGGAGGCCTAGGTCCAGCAGTGGACGTCTTTTGGCTGAAATGATGATGATGATTACTAATTCAACACTATCTTAATTCCGCATAATATTATGTACCTGAAATTAGTAACAGATCCCAATAGATCCCTCCGTCCGCCATTATGCATAGCTGGCGTATATACGTAAGCTGTTACATACACTGCATTACCTGTTGTATCACCGCATGCTAGGTGCCAGAGGAAACTGTACACCTCTGGCTCTGAGACTAGTTCCTTAGCGGTTGTAGTGCAAGTCACAAGATATCAGCGGATTCGAAAGAAATAAATGCATCCCATTGTCTGTCGAAGGATCGGTGAGCCTTTGAATAGAATCGTGAATCAGCTAACGTAATGTGGATTGACCCTTCTAAGAATAAAGACTAGGATGCGGTGAAAAGCGGGGTTGTTTGAGGCTGTCCTAATGTATGATGTTCGAAAAGAATTAAATTAATTTAGTCTATTTTGTATTAATAAACTACACATACACATTACAAACATCTACACTACACTTTATTACACATACCTACACTTACCTACACACAACACTACACTATACCTACTACAATACATATACTCACAACAATACACTACTTGTTAAATGTATAATAATTCAATATTAATATAAGTATACCAACAGATAAAACAATGTATAAAATGTTATTTTGTAAGAGGAATTGTTAGTTGTGTTAAATTTGGGAAATAAAGGCTTAATTATTATTATTATTATTATTTTGTATTAAACGATTTTTGACTTTGATCCAGTCAAGTGCACCAACGGCATAAAGAAAGTACAGCTAAGTTAGATTGTTTACGAGAGTCAGAGCACTTAGGATAAAGTTCTACTTGGATCGCTATTTGATAATACAGTGTAGAAAACAGCAACAAAACTTTGCATGTGTTTGAAACTGTACTTACCCGTTCAACATGAATGTGATAAATGAAAACCATGTTTGCCTTTGCTTCGGGTAGATTGAAAATACTTCATTAGTATCGTGGTACTATCATAGGTATAAATTAAAGTTTCGCGTCGTAAAATAACCCTTTTTAGAACGGCAACTACTTACAATTATTTATTTTCAAACCCTCACCGCTTTTGAATTGTACCATTTCCACTAGTTATCATACGAATTTCTACTTTGTCATGTTGATGTTAAAGACAGTATTCCAATAACAGCACCAGGTATTACACTCGAAATTAATATTACAAGGTGGGGAGCATGTGGGAAGCGTACAGTGATAATGTTTTTCGAGTATATTGTTAGGTTAAACACTTAAAAGATATAACGGTACAGTTTTTTTCTTGGCTTTCATTATTATGAGGCTTTTGAGCTGTTTTCGTTAAAGGGTTATAAATACGTGAACTATGTTAATGGAAGTGCTTTTAGAAATATGTTTAGGTATCAGATATTTTGTTGTAATGAATGTCGACGGACCAAGCGGTGTACAGAAAAACCTAAACTGGTTTATGTTCTACACTGTATCTGTCAAATGTATGTATTTTTGTTAGTGGAAATAAAATCAAATAAATAAATATGGAATACGGTGCCTCCTACGTGACTGATGAACGCTATGCCATGTCCACTATGGCCTTGAAAAAGCCAATTTAATTATTATGTTAAACAGATTGGTAGCGACAGCCTCCTGTACGATGAGAATTTAAATACCAATCCAATCGTTTGCCAAGCGTGTTGTTTTTCTTCTTCATTCATATCGATGGTGGAAAGATTAGCTTGTCTGCAAGGTTTGGAGGCTTTCTTCCCAGAGTACCCCTTTTTTGCCGTGTGGAAATCCTCATGGACGCACTCCGCCTGCGGTAGGCGGAGCCAGTGTCGTTCTCTTACCGACTAAACTCACCACGGTGTTTCTTCAACTACCTTAGCCGGGGGCGTGAGAACCCGTGAGTATTCACACAACTACCCCCGACAGGTCCCGGCACGCCACAAACAGGCGAGCACCTTCTCCCCGTGCGGTCTAACGTCGACCGCACCCTCCTCGGTGGCGCACACGGAACACTGCACGCCAACTCACCTCACGGGCCTTTACAAGCTACGCCAGCTGCGCCAATTACGCCAGCTGTGTCAGCTACGCTAGCTACGCCAATCCCAGAGTACCCCAGATTTATCCTCGAGGAGGCTCTTTTCATGTTTTCCTGCAGCAAACTTTTCATGCACACTTTTCATGCACACTTTTCATGCACACTTTTCATGTACACTTTTCATGCACATTTTTCATGCACATGTTCCATGCACACTTTTCATTGACACTTTTCATGCACATGTTCCATGCACACTTTTCACTTCGTACTGTGAACGTATTCGAGCGGGTTTTTATATCCATGATCCGTAACGGTCTTGTGTTA
Organism: Asteroscopus sphinx; assembly: GCA_949699075.1. Lineage (NCBI taxonomy): Eukaryota > Metazoa > Arthropoda > Insecta > Lepidoptera > Noctuidae > Asteroscopus > Asteroscopus sphinx. The sequence continues at coordinate 5,646,340 of OX453006.1, forward strand.
ATTTAGATGTGCGCTCTAATAAAAACAATACTGTACAGTATAATTATTAGTGCAAGCTCCATCATTATCATCATCATTATTTAAGCCGAAAAACGTCCACTGCTGGACAAAGGCCTACCCCAATATGCCATAATCGCCACGCTTGGCAGGCGGGTTGGCGATCGCAGTTGGTTGTTTAAATACTCAGTGCAAGCTTACAACGTATTATTAACCCAAATAGTTTTTTTTAATGTTAACTTTTCAAATAATATATAAGTCTATGTTTCAAATAGATAAATCGAAATATAATTTTTTCGTACATTATTTCTAAAGTCTTGAAGTTCAAAGGTTTTGGGTAACGCTTAATAAATTTACTATTTTTACAGTTAGTCTAATCTAGTTTAATAAGTAGGCCGTCAAAATAGATAAATTCTGTTTGTTTTTATCCAGTGCTGTCATATTCAATGAGCATAATTATTTTCTGGCCGCAACTTATGTTCATAATAAATTCGTAATGTTATTATGTTATTTAGTACTAGCTGTGCCCGCGACTCCGTCCGCGTGGATGTCGGAAATAACATCGTGTCATAATTATGAACACAATGTCTTCAAATATATACATATAAGCGCCTACACAGACGATTACACTATTTACCGACCATACTATATTTTGTTTTTACAACCAACCGGCTAAGGTGATAGAATTTCATGGAATTAGCCCTAAACTCCCTCATTCTGAGAAGACGCTCGTGCCCAGCAGTGGGAAGCAATTGGGCTGATTATGTTATTCTATAACACTAACCACATCTCTTCTTATGCTGAGAAGAGGCCCGTTTCCAGCTGTGGGACTGTAATGGGCTGGTAATGTTATGTTATTCTAGAATACTAATAATATCCAGTTCATTAACTCTTCTCATTCTGAGAAGAGGGCCATACCCAGTAGTGGGACAGTAATGGGTTGACTATGTTATGTTATTCTATATTTTCTGGTTTCTTATCTCTTCTCGTTCCGAGAAGAGGTCTGTGCCCAGCAGTGGGGCAGTAGGTAATGAGCTGATTATGTTATGATAATCTATTACACTAACAATATCCAGTTCCATAACTCTTCTCATTCCAAGAAGAGGGCCATGCCCAGCAGCGGGACAGTGATGGGCTATGTTATGTTATTCTATATTTTCTATAATATATTTTCTAGAATCCAGTTGTATTTTTAGGAACCTGCAACCTGCATCTAACCAACAATCATGACCTCTACTTTGTATGCAACTTAATACAATAGAGGGGTCAAGCTGTATCGCTAGATCTACTCAACCGATTCAGATAAAACATACCCTATATTTTAAGTTAGACTAATACCAATACAAATGCTAAGTTTCATTACGATCCGTTAAGCCGTTTTCACGTGATGAGGTAACAAACAGACAGACAGACAGACAGACAGACAGACATAAATTTTTTAAACGATTGATTCGTGTTCTATAGCTTATTTCTAGTCCCCCTAGCCGGTTTTCGCGAAAAAAAACTCAATGTACAGACTTTTCGACCTTTACAGTTTTATTATAGTATATATAGGTAGAAGATAGATAGATGACAGACTACGTGTTGAGAAAAACATTCGAAGCCTCGGGTCATCATTAGGGAATGTTGGTGTATTATTATAACAACAACATAATAATATTAGGGGTAAACAAAGTATTCGTGCGACTTGTTGTTGACCATATATCTAAATAGATATATACCTTAATTCGCAAACCAGCTAACTCCATGTTAGGTAAAGGACATGGCCAGTTTGTATAAGGCTCTCTGCCTAGCTTCTAAAAGTTCATGTACTAATATGAATTTTGCTTTTTTGGATTAAGGGATCCCTAAACTTATTATATAAATGAGTTATATAGGCCAAAAACTCCATTCTTTTTATTTATAAAAAATGTGTCGGGTTCTAATTATTTTTAAACTGTTCAATATCATGTTTTTTAGTCTTCCTGCGACCATGAACGCTGCAAAGCTTTCAAAACGTCAGGAAAACCCATTTAAATAATATACGCGATCTAATCCGGTTAAACTTGTTTTTGTTATAATTTAATTAATTATTATAAAATCGATAAACATTAAAAAAATTCAGAAATTCAAAACTATTTATATGTCAAACATAGGTATGATGTACAAGACATGGTGTTAATTTATAAATAATCCAGTATCACTATGTTTTGCCTTGATAGGCGTACAAATTTGATAACATAAAGATAATATTACTGATTTGTGGAAATTAATTGTTTAATAATAATAACAGGTTTTATTAATTTATATTAATTAATAGTACAAAAAATAAATCAGACTCTTGTGTATTTACCTAAAGTTTGTTGTATCTGTCAGAAAATCAATCATTTACTGAATAGTAAGATTTGTTTATTTATTTTGTAGCTTATGCCCGCGGCTTCGCCCACTTGGATGTCATATATCGTGCATTCCTCGGGAACTGTTTATCTTCCCGGGATAAAAAGTAGTCCATATATTAATCCGGATTATGTTCTATCTGTGTGCAAAATTTAATCCAGATCCGTGCAGCCATTACAGCGTGATTGAGTAACAAACTTCCAGACATCCAACCCTCCAAACATCCAACCCTCCAAACATCCAAACATCTTCACAAACTACCACATTTAAAACATTAGTAGGATAAGTATCTAGTAAAACAGAATTTATCGTAAGAGACGAGTTTATTTTAAATAGCTCACTTTCTAGCATTCGTGTAGCGGAGACCGCAAGCGTTTCACCAGATTGGCTGGACCGCAACGCTGAACTAGGTAGCTAATAGGTATGCCTTTTTACTCAATCAGCCTTTTTACAAACAATTACTGGTTTCTAGATTTATTGTTGTAACTTTTCTTTAGGTTTAAAGAATCTTTATTCTTAAGAATTAAAGAAGAAGCTTACATTATTCTTAAAATTACACATAAGTCGCCGTTTATTTATTTTTTACCTGATTTGCAAAGACAGGATAGATATGTTTTTTTCGCCTATCTATGTATGAATATATGTATGTATGTATGTGGGTTTATTTATACCCTGAAAGCACCCCAACGGCTGGATGGATTTCAATGAGTAAGGTGTTTATCGACTTTGCTAAGCCGTGCGATGCTCGTGGTGCGATGGCTATAGGCTAGGTAAAATGACGGCTGTGAAATGAAAAATGGCGGTAGAGACAAAAAAAAAATTACGTATATTATACTTTTTGGGTTATCACTGAATAGGTCTTTTAAAATTAACATGATGTTTCTTTGACAACTTTACAGCCATATGTTCCGTTTAAAAATTAAATAACTTGCAGTTTGTGTATGATTTAAAATTTGAATGAGTTATTTATCAATTTGTTTAAACGGTGCGATGATATTTTTATAGGTTTATTTATTTATAGGCTAAACCAAGTTCCAAAGAAAGGTGTTTAAGCCAAAAACTTACCAAAAACAAATACAAAAATGTAATAAAAAAAACTGACTGCGTGTAAAAAGAACTGAACAGTTGTAATAGTACGGGTGCCAATTGAGATTTTCGACACTTCCGTGGGACCTAGTTCCGCCATACGGACAACTGGTATGTACTTATTCGGCATGTTTTCTTGAATACAAAAAGTGCGGTAGTCACTTCCTAGGGGTATGGGGGGGGGGGGGTAGCTATGACGCATCAAAGATGGTGGCCGGGCTATTCTGTTTAGCATTATTTCTAGATAAGTACTCGACCGATTCTCATAAATAAGGTGTCAAATGAAAGAAAATACAATGCACATTATTTCATTTCATATATTTGTTCATGTGAAGCCAATACCAACAGAAATATTAACAAAAAACTACATTTTGAAAAATAAAACTCCTATTAATATGTAAATAGCTCGGTAACCGTCAGGATTATGGAAATTATGTTACAGTAAACCGTATTGCTATTTTTATCATCTTTCTAATGAATCTTAAATCAATACAATCGAGTAATAAATAACGGAGGTACAGTCGTTTTAGTGAGCGTCGGTAGCGCCGAGCTGTCGACTGTAGCTGAGCCCTTGGTACGAATAATCTCGAATTGAGAACAGCTTCTTGAGTCGAAATATGGTCCCATCCGGCAGAAAGCATGAAACTTGGCATGCATGTAGCTTTTATATTATATGCTTCAATTTATAAGTAGAAACACGTCGAAAAAGTATTGTTTCCTCCCTTTCCCCTTCCTTTGTGTCCCCAATCGTAGTTTTTTTAAATTTTCTATAAAAACGGTTAATGTTTTGAGAAAACGGTCAAAGACCAATATATTTTTAACCGACGAAAAAAAGGAGGAGGTTCTCAATTCGACGCGTATATATATATATATATATTTTTTTTTTTTTTTTTTTTATGTATGACCACGCATAACTTTTTACAGAGTGATCCGATTTTGATGATTCTTTTGTTAATAGATAGGGTATATCTCGAAGTTGGTCCCATTTAAATTTAAAAATCAAAATCCACCCCTAAGGGTAGTAAAACAGGGGATGAGTGTTTATTCACCCACTGAATTCTTACTTGTTGACCGATTCTGTTGAAACTCGACACACATAAATATAGTTCTAGACACTACGACATAATGGAGACCTGGAGTTAGATTTAATCCCCAAAAAAATTAAAAATAAAACTTTTTAACAAAAAATTGAACCGACGAAAGCAGAAACTGAAAAGCGAAAAATAACTAATTATGAGTCGGCGCCAAACAACCAATCAACGAAGATCATTAAATTACTTTAAATAAATAATAAAAACAACGTCACATCAAATACAACGTGAAATTTTCAATGATAAACAATTACTTTCCAAAAATGCGTTCTCCGCTCGGCCACTTGCAACTTACACGCACTTTGCTTGTTAAAAGTTCGTTTGGCGCCGACTAATAATTAGTTATTTTTCGCTTTTCAGTTTCTGCTTTCGTCGGTTCAATTTTTTGTTAAAAAGTTTTTCATTAAATTATCTACAATATTGTCATTGGATGTATGTTGATAGGACTTACGGTTTTCCAAATAAGCTAACATTCATTGGTGTAATTACAGGGTTTCAAGCAAATTATTGAAACTTCCCATCAAATCCAGTTAAAATTTTATGTATTTTTATTTATGCCTTATGCATATGCATATGTTTGTGTAGCAATCTCTCCGGCTCTTATAATTCGTCAATCCCTTTCCAAGCTGAGGTTTCCTTTTCTGTACTCCATAATGGAGTCCAAACACTATCTTTCCTTGAAGTAAGGATATTCAGGGGTTGCTAATTGCTATCAAGCTTTGTTTTGACCCCAGATCAATCCCGCCTGTAAACATGCTCGTTTCGTATGCCGTAGAAGAGTGGCAAATGTTGTGGGCAGCTTATCCATCCGCATAGCCCTTCCCTTGATAAGTAGCGCCTTCTTTGCTTGGTCTTCCACGTCGCTTGTGTTGTCGTAAGTCACGATATCATATCTCGCCAAAAGATCGCTTATCCTCCACTAACTACCACCACTGGCACCTTGGATACCGTGGACCGTGTTTAGGGGACACTGGTCTACTTACATACATGATAAATAAGAGGGTGGTCGCTGGCAAGGTGAGTCCTAGTTCTTGAAAAGTACCCGGTAGAGTTATTACTCCGTCACTGCTAGTGGTGTCCAGCAGTGACGGAGTAATCACTCTACCGGGTCAACAACGGAAGTGAAGTGAAGTAGGTAAGTACCACTGATCACTGACACTACTCCACTTAAGTACATACATGATAAATATGAGGGTGGTCATTGGCAAGGCGAGTTCTATGCCGCCGACTTACACTATCGTACTTGTGCGTATTTGTTGTTCTGAGGACGAGGAATACTATCCGCTCGTGATACAGTTTTTTACTAGTACGGGGGGATAGGGTGAATCAGTCTAATGACAACCGATGCCTGCAACCCCTTTCACCTAACTGTCAGTTTTGATAAACGCCAGTGTAAAATAATTGTTACCGATTTTTGTAATATATTATCATGGTTATCTAAGATTTGTAGAAATTATGTAACTCTTGTATGGTTGTCTCTTGTTTATGCAATAAAGAATATTGTATTGTATATTGTATTGTATCGTACCACCCGCCATAAATCTAAATTCCATCCTCACCATCTTGATGGTTGGCGGTCTACTACTGTACATTTCACACGCCAATTTTTGCATCGTACAGCAAAACTGTGGTACAAACTTACGTCAGCGATTTTCCCGAACAAATTCGACATGGCATGATATTCTTTTCTTGAAGGCTCTTCAAGAAAAGAGCATACGTCTTTTTAAAAGGTCGGCAACGCATCGGCGACTCCCCTGGTGAAGCGAATCTCCATGGGTGGCAGAGATTGCATACCATTACGTGACCCTCTTGCTCGTTTGCCCTGCAATGTTATAAAAAAAGCACAGCAAAATTTACTTATAGGTAAAGCAACACAAAGGAGAAGCATAATGATTTATCGTGGGGAAAATTATTTGTGCGGATCCACAGTAAGTACGTAGTAGGCTGGTGCACACAAGACACAAGCTATGTTTTGTGTCATATTAAATGATCAAACGAAATTATCAAGAGCAGTCGATTGTTATTATATTTCGTCACTTAAAAATCTAACTATCTAATACTTACCTACTTCACTTGACTTCCGTTGTTGACTCGGTAGAGTTATTACTCTGTCACTGCTGGTTACCACTAGCAGTGACAGAGTAATAACTCTACCGGGTATTTTTCAAGAACTAGGTCTCCCCTTGCCAGTGACCACCCTCTTATTTATCATGTATGTAAGTAGACCAGTGCCCCCTAAACACGGTCCAAGGTATCCAAGGTGCCAGTGGAGGAGAAGTGATCTTTTGGCAAGATATGATATCGTGACTTACGACAACATAAGCGACGTGAAAGACCAAGCAAGAAAGGCGTTATTTATCAAGGAAAGGGCTGTGCGGATGGATAAGCTGTCAACAACATTTGCCACTCTTTTACGGCATGCGAAAGGAGCATGTTTACAGGCAGGACCGATCTGGGGTCAAAGCTTGATAGCTATTAGCAACCTCTGAATATCCTAACTTCAAGGACTGGGGCCGAAAGAAAGAAGATGGTGTTTGGACTCTATTATGGAGTATGGAAAAGGAAACCTCAGCTTCCGTAAAGGGGTTGACGAAATGTTCCTGTCACAGCTGCATTACAGTTTGATATCTACGTAGGCTTCGCTACACTGGCCTGTTATAAGGGCCGGAGAGATTGCTACACAAACATATGCATATGCATAAGTCATAAATAAAAATACATAAAATTTTAATTAGACTTAATGGGAAGTTTCATCAAATTGCTTGAAACCCTATATTTACATCAAAGAATGTTAGCTTATTTGGAAAACCCTAAGTCCTATCAACATACATCCAATGACAATATCGTAGATAATTTAATGAAAAATATATTGGTCTTTGTCCGTTTTCTCGAAACATTAACCGTTTTCATAGAAAATTAAAAAAAACTACGATTGGGGACACAAAGGAAGGGGAGAGGGGGGAAACAATACTTTTTCGACGTGTTTCTACTTATAAATTGAAGCACATAATATAAAAGCTACATGCATGCCAAGTTTCATGCTTTCTGCCGGATGGGACCACATTTCGACTGAAGAAGCTGTTCTCAATTCGAGATTATTAGTACCAAGGGCTCAGCTACCGTCGATAGCTCGGCGCTACCGACGCTCACTAAAACGACTGTACATACCTCCGTTATTTATTACTCGATTGTATTGATTTAAGGTTCATTAGAAAGATGATAAAAATAACAATACGGTTTATTTTCACGTAATTTCCATAATCCTGTTACGGTTACCGAGCTATTTACATATTAATAGGAGTTTTATTTTTCAAAATGTAGTTTTTTGTTAATATTTCTGTTGGTATTGGCTTCACATGAACAAATGTATGAAATGAAATAATGTGCATTGTATTTTCTTTCATTTGACACCTTATTTATGAGAATCGGTCCAGTAGTTATCTAGAAATATCGATAAACAGAATAGCCCGGCCGCCATCTTTGCTGCGTCATAGCTACCCCCCCCCATACCCCTAGGAAGTGACTACCGCACTTTTTGTATTCAGGAAAACATACCAAATAAGTACATACCAGTTGTCTGTATGGCGGAACTAGGTCCCACGAAAATCGTTATTTGAAGACGTTTTTACAATTGGCTCTCGTACTATAAACAAGACGTGGGTATTTATTATCAAATCGTTTAGTAGCAAATTAAAACACGCAGTCGGAAGCTACCATTGTTTTTTGTCAGTTTTCAAATTACATAGTTCGAAGGTAGCCTCCGACTGCTGAGTTATTTTAAAGGGATAGGTCCATTCGCGTTTGACGATATTCTATTAATCGTACCATTCGTCGCACAATTTGCTACTCCGGTCAACCATAGTTTCCTTATCGCATGCGATGATAGTGTTAAGACGCTTGTTTCTCTGATCTCCGGTCAATTTCATACGACTATTAACCGTAGTCTAACTATTTTTGTGTCTTTTTTATGCGCCTATCTTTATAGTGTAGGTATCAGTCGGAACGAAAGTTCGTACTCCGTTTAATGTTCGTAAAACGCGAGTAGACCCCCTGACTCTCTCATAATTACGCATCATTATTTTTCACCTATGTAATAATGTATTTGTGTAACTAATGTAATATACATATACTGGTTTATTTGTCGGTGGATACGTTGCAAAAATTACCGTAGCGTTCGGGAGATTGGCCAGACCGCAGCGCTTAGGGCTAGTTCTGTTTTATAGGTTTCCATTTTCAAGACATGTTTTTGAAATTGGTTTAAGTAACTAAATTAATGAGTTTATAAAATGAGTTTTTATGTTACTGAAAACAAGATTACTTTAACAAACATAAAAAACTCATTTCTCTTATTTTAATACAAAATTAAGGTATCTCTCTTTTAATATTTAAGAGTGCATTGAAAATTAAGTGCTGCGGGCTTATAAATGTATACAACTTACTTACTCTTCTGGTTCAGCGACCCACAGTGAGTCATGGCCTCCGAAACGAGACCTCTCCACTTTACTCGATCTTGCGCGACATCTCGCCAGTTGATAGCTTGATGTTCACGCAGATCAGCCTCTACAGCATCTCCCCAGCGATATCTGGGGCGACCCACCGGTCTACGTTCGGTTGGTTGGCCCAGATTCACTCTCTTGGCTCCTCGATCCTCCACCATGCATTCGACGTGGCCATTCTTATAATTAATGAGCATCTTTATTTATAATACTTGTTGAAAAGTTAAGGACACAACTTGTTTATCGGACATTGCTAAAGTCCCATTAAAGCCCAGCCTATGGATGTTATAAATAAAATACAATGCTCATCATATACAATTCGATGAGGGCATTGTGGTGCAACCTATTTTAATAAACGGACTGTACTCCACAGATGTTTAATTCATTAAAATATTAACTATTTTGAGGTTATTTTTTGCTTACAAATCTGATGTCAAACAAGTGATTGCCTAGCAACTAAACAGTTTCACTCTTCTATTCTTATACATGTGAAGTTGCCAACAAGAGGTTGGCTGTCATTGGCTTTCTTTAACAGTGGTGCCAACGTAATACATTATAAAACTATAGAGTACTTGTTTACAAGGGATTGGTCAAAAACATGAAGTCAAAGTATCATAGCCGCTGACGTTATTATTGTATTGAAAATAAAAAATGTTTAATCTACTGTCCGCATTAATTACGACAAATAATAAGTAATGAAAAAATACGCATGTGATTGTCGTAAGTTTTTCATCTTTGTACAGACTTACGGCCAAAATTAATATCCAATCTATCCACGATTTACCCTACTAGAGATAGAAATTTGACATATTTTGTATGAAGCTTATGTCAAATTCCTATCTCTAGTAGGGCAATTCGTGTATAGATTGGATATTAATTTTGGCCGTTAGTGCTATTCTAAGCGATGTCCTTTAGGTTCTGATCGTTTAATTTGGATTAACTTTTCAATAAAGCATAATAAGAGGTATTATGTCCTTGAATTTAGTGTTGTACCACCACAACACTATTTGAAACCACAGTAGACCCGACTAACTACTAGATCAACCTTGCAAAAACCATGCTAAACTGGAAATAAAGCATCCTCATTCTCAAAAGTTCAGTAGGTATTAACTATGAAAACCTCAAGCAACAAATCTTCAATTACTTGCAAGTCCAGACTTTCAAACTAATTTCTATTGCATCAAAATAATCCATGTACCTAATAGAAAACGGAAGTTAGGGCAAAGTTGTGAATCTTTCGACTTGTTTGCTTAATTATGAAGTTCTTGTGGCGTGTACTGTAGCGTTGTTCACTAGTTTATAGTATGTAAGTGGGAGAAGAACAAGCGTGTTCTTGTTTGTATGAGAATTTTGTAGTGATTTACGTCCATGTTCTTAATTGTTTCCTCAAACGTTTCTAGATTCCTTCAAGGGTTCCTCAAATAATATCAAAATCGGTATTTTCAGACATTTCCTCAATGCATCTTGAGGAAATAAATAAAGTCGCAATGGATAATTGTATAATCATCATCATCATTTCAGCCGAAAGACGTCCACTGTTGGACTCCCCCAAAAAGGGAGATATAATAATCACCACGCTGGGCAGGCGGGTTGGCGATCGCAGTTGGTTAAACCTACATAAATACTCAGAGAACGCTGCTGCCCATCCTCTGGTGAACTCCTTACTTGTCTTTTACGATACCCACGTGAAGAGATGGGGTGGTGCTATTCTTTGTTTCCAGCATCACACGGAACATTTGATAATTGACACGGATACCTAATTGGTATGGTACCGGCAAGGTGGACCGATGAACTGAAGGTGGCTGGGGGGACTGGATGCGGAAGGCAGAGGGTAGAATGTTGTGGCGCAACTAGGGACAGGCCTATGTCTAGTAGTGGACTGCGATAGGCTGAGTTGATGAACATAGTTTCCCTTACTCAAGGTGAGAAAGAGATCAAGGTACATTGCGACCAACCTTAATGCTTCCGCTGGATGCAGAAGGCGCAGGACCGGTCGTTGTGGCGATGCTTGGGGGAGGCCTATGTCAGCAGTGGACGTCTTTCGGCTGAAATGATGATGATGATGATGATGATGAAACATTTTGACTAACGAACTAACTAACTAACTAATTAACTAACTATTCTTTTTTGTTCGAGCTCGAAACCGGTCGGGCACACCCGATGATATAACGTGAGTGAAACCGTTTATATTAATTATTAATCATTTTGACTAACCTCGACGTTTTGGCCATGTGCATTGGCCGTGGTCACGAGCAGACTCTGGGACTCTCAAAATGTTCGTTTTGCTTTGATTTAATTGTGCGCGAAAAGTCACGTATATATAGTTCAATTTGAGAAAACAATTTAGAATATGGGTGTTACAGGCGCGTATAAAGGTTTAATTAAAATAACTGAAAACCTGAAAACCTCAAGGGCTCATTATATTCATCATTAAGAACAACTTTTATTATGGGACAAATCCAGAAATCGCCGCAGAAAAATCAACTGATGAAGCAGTTGATTTTTTACATTTAACTCGACAAAATGTTGGCAACAGCAGATTTTTTTTTGCCGGAATTTACTTAAACTCTTAAAGCATGTAATTTTTTGATTTAGAAAAAAAAATACCTACATATATACTCAGATAATGTTAATATAAATCTACAGTAGTATATAAATACATATAGTAAAAAATATAGACGAAATGCTGCAAACAATCCTAGTGAAGCCAAAAAAAACTATGCTCCTTCGTGTACAACCAGCGCTCACGCACACACCATGCACCTGAAGGATATTTGCCTTCGCGATGCTTACTGAACGATGCCGCGACATGTGTACTGAGAGGAGTGATGCATGTGTGTGCGTGAGCACTGGTTTTTCACGAAGGAGCATAGTTTTTTTTGGCTTCATTAGATTTTTAACAGCACACTAATTGGGATGTATTAGGTTTGCACATTACAAAAAATAACGTGTAATATTGAACCTACCTATAATAATAAAATTAATTGCCACCCTGGATAAACCCAAAAACAAGCCAAGCAAATAAGAGATCAGTTAATCAGCAATACGGTAACAAAGGCGGTAATGAATTAGTCGTTAAGTCTAACAGCTCGTAAGACAATTATAATGTTGGTTATACCCGCAAATTAGCGAGCTTTAACTGAATGATTGTGTCGTTAACTGAGCGCCTCAATGGGCGCTTGCTTTAATTAGCCCAATCGTTTGGGTTAGAACAAATAACTCTATGGGTTAGAACAATACGTGGAAAATTGAAATATGTATTGTGTTGGTAGGTTGGTACTTTAAAAGGAAAAATGCTTGGATTAATATTTTAAAGAAAAATAGAATATTTTGTAATTGGTTTATACAAAAATATGACTGCCTGGTTGGTCTAGTGGTTGCAAGTGGGACTGCTGGGCGTGGGGTCCTGGGTTCGATTCCCGTGTCGGGCAAAGTGTTATTAGGTTTTTTCATAAGGAAATTCTCAGTAGTAGCCCGGAGTCTGGATTTGTGCCCAGTCAATGGCAATAGGCTCGCCCCCTATTGCATGAGACATTAACATAACTGGTGAAATGTGGGTGTATTATTACACCTTTGCCTACCCCTTGGGGGAAATACAGGCGTGATGTTATTTTATGTTGTTATGTTGGTTTATACAATCACTGAAACTTGGTCGAAACGTCGTTGGGCTTAATTATGATTTTTCGCAGCACTTCGCGTCGTCTATATTTTTTAATATGTCTGTGGCTTACTTACTGAAGAGCAATAACTTCTTACTCTTCTTCTACTTCTCTCGAATAAAATCTCTGTTCTCTGGAAACAATCAACCTTTTTTCATAAATGATCGTCGTGTTAAGTGAACTATTATGTCATTAATTGAACGCCTCATTGAGCTTTCGTTATAATTATCCGGACCGAGTGTGAGTATATGAATGAATGGCCGTGTTGAATGGGATGAGTTTGTGCTACAGAAATATGAAGTATAATTTTTTGCTGTGTATTGTGATCATCATCGTCATCCTCCGCGCCTTTTCTCAATTATATTGGGGTTTGCTTCCAGTCTAACCAGATGCGGCTGAACATCAGTGTTATACAGGGAGCGACTGCCATCAGACCCTCGTAACCCAATTACTGGGTAATACCGACATTCGGAGGTTGGACCAGTTGTCAGACTTTCAGGCTTCTGACTACCCGTAACGACTGCCACAGATATTCGTATGACAACCAGGACCGACAGCTTAACGTGCTCTCTGAGGCACGGAGGGGTCTCGATGTGTAACGAAACAGTCAACCATCCACAGACTGACCGCGGCAAGTGCAGCTTAAACTTGCAGATCGTGCAATCCGCGCAGTCGTTGCTTCGATACGAGCCCTTCTAGCTGTGATTTGTGATATTATAAGCAATTTGGAAAATCACAATCATCATGTGTTTACTTTTAAACTTTTGAGTTGTATTATAACTTATTTATATAATATGAAACTGGAATTAACGCGCACAGACCTATAATAAGCCCGAAGTTTCGACACGGGCTTAAAAACGTCGGGCTTAATAAAGGTAAATTCCTGTTTCATATTATTAGATAAATTAATACACCATCATCATGTTAACTTTAAAAACAGTTTTTTTGTATCTTGAGTGTTTTTATAGACATAAAACTTCAAATACACAAAACCTAGACCATCTGTCATACAAACTTTTGTTCAGTGCAGAAATCGAACTCACAACTCATAGCAAAGCAAATCAATCGTCTAGCTGTTGCGCTAAACATGTCATCATAACATCATCAGCCCGTAAACTTCCCAATTTAATGTAGGTATCATGGAATCCATATTTTTTTTTTTTGTAAACCTAATTGTTTGCTATTACGAGACTCAACTTTGCAGCGACACGCTGCGCCGATCTGTTGCTGCGACGCCATAGTGCGGTATGATTCATACAAAACATACATAATACATACAAAATATTTTTGGTGTCGCGCCGCTCCGCTGCATTTACGCACCGCGCCGCGCTGGTGCGGTAGGCCCTGTACTGAAGTGACGCGCCGCACCGTTCCGCTGCCGCGACGTCGTAGTAATAATAATAATGAAATTCTTTATTCGGACAACTAGATCCATTACATAATTTTATTGTTAGTAGGAACTTAAAACTATATTAGTATTTAATAACTACAAGTGACTTAGTCCTCTGGATGAGATTCCACAACAGAGGGCTCTCAAACCTATTACTTATCATGTTCAGGATGCTGTTACTGCTCCCACGGATTCTGCTTAGCAGTGAAGCTGCCTTTTTACGCCAGATAGCATCAAAACTATCTGTGCGTGCCTCAGCAAACATATTTGATGCACTGCAGAAGCGTGGAAGACGTAACAGCACCCTAAAGGCATTGTTAAATTGGACGCGCAGAGAATTGTAGGCCTTTTGGGTATATCTGAACCACAGACTCGCTGAGTACAGAGATGTACAGTACGCTTTGAATAAGGTAATTTTCACTGCGTCCGTACATCGAGCGAATCTGCGGGCCAGCATGTTCGCCCGGACCGACAATGCTCTGCGCTCCCTCTCCATGTCAGCATCATCTCCAAGGTTATCGGTTACGACATGCCCAAGATACTTAAACTGGTAGACTCGCTTAGGTGGATTACCATTAAGTAATACCGATGGAACGAAAATTGGGCACTTCGCACCCGCCTTGAAGATCATGTACTCAGTTTTCTTCACATTATACGTCAAACCGTGAGCGGTTGCATATTTTTCACACGCAGCCAGCAGCTTCCGTAATGCGCAAATCGAGGGAGCCAGCAGCACCATATCATCGGCATAGCTTAGGTTATTGACACAAATGCCATCTACGTAACATCCTACGGGCATCTGACTGAGTTCCTCGATTAGCGCATTAACATAAAGGCTAAAACCGGCCAAGAGCATGTCGGGCCATGCTCAGTATTATAGGGTTCCTTAAGTAGGTGTAATTACAAACGAATCAAATCGAATATTAATCATGGCTATTTTAATTTTTGCAATAATCGGCAGCATTCGCGACTCAGAGCGTGTTGTTAGTAGCGCCATCTAGCGATAAATTCAAGAAGCCAAATTTAAGAAGTGTCAAAGTTACTTTTTGTGATTTTAACAAATAGAAAGTAGCTAAAGGAGCATTATTTGCTACAATCATTTTTCTCTAAGGTCAATGACCTTTGAACTAGGACGTTTTAAGTATTTTTAAGTTTTCTCTCTATAACTCAAAAAATTATAATCACATTATACTCGAAATAATTTTAAAAGAGTGTTTTCACAAAGGTCTATCAATGTGGAAGATTATAAGTTTCTACGTTGCATAGTTTAGAAATGGCAGGGGGGGGGGACACATTGCAAGCCACTTTGGCGGGCTATATTTCGCAGATGGTACACCTGATAAAAAAGTGGTGTATTAAACATTACCTTCATTTTAGTAGACCTATTCAATGATACCCCACACGAGGGGGTGCAGCGAAAACAAATTATTCATCCCCTTTCACATGTATGGACGCCACCCCTAAAATACGTAAAAACTATTTTTTTATTCTTTTAAAATTGAGATCTATATGTAGACTATTTTTTAACAAAATTTCATTTACTTATGTTTATAACTGTAGAAGTTATTAAGCTGTAAAGGATTAGGACAGACGGACAGATGGACAGACGGACAGACGGACAGACGGACAGACGGACAGACGGACAGACGGACGGACATGACGAAACTATAAGGGTTCCTTGTAGGACTTCGGAACCCTAAAAAGTAATGGTGAACTCAACCCCCCCTGCCTCACTCCACATTCAAGTCTATATTGACTCGACAATTCACCCGCCCACTTTACATTATTTTCCTGATTGAGGTACCAATACCTAAAAAGTGACACCAACTCTGGTGGCAGGCCCGTTTTATTTAGCTTCTGCCATAATTTATCATACGACACTAAAGGTCCAGAAAGCAAGCATAAACCGGGGTCTTCCTGTCAGTGTAGTATTTGACAGTGTGCTTGAAGCTTAGAATAGGTGTCTCAGTCGACAAGCCAGGACGAAAACCGAACTGAGCGTCATGTAACTTAACATGCTTGTTCAAATATGAGTTAAGCACACTGTCAAACACCTTCGCTACTATCGTGGCCAACGAAATGGGTCTGTAGTTGGATTTTTCAGACACATCCCCCGTTTTACTCTTGACAATCGGTACCACCAGAGTTCTCATCAGAGCCAGGGGTAGGTGTGAATGATTTAAACACAAATTACACAACAGCGCGAGTACTCTAGAAGGTGATGTAGTGCGGTTTGGGTCATACAAATCGATACAAAGAATACTTGTGGTGTCGCGCCGCTCCGCTGCAGTGCCGCGCCGCGCCGCCCAAGTGTGGTTAAAGCTTAACACTATTACCGTCTGACAAGCGTGGTTGTTATTGTACACAGATTAGGAAACTTAAATACACTAGTTACCCGGATACCCGCGCTCAACAAGCTTATGCAGTAGCACTGTATACTGTATAGGAGCCGCGAAGCCGCCAATCGATACGTCACACCATCAGCTAGCGGCGCCAATCATACCAACAAATTTTCGAGTTGACCAATCATAACGCGCCGTCCACCCCTTGTCCCCCGCTTACTGGCCTGTGTTATTGTAATATTTCCATGAACGTTTAATTTCAACGTTTTTCAACAGAAACAGAGAGAGAGAGAGAGATATACAAAACATTCATACCTTCATACCCTTGGACTAATAAAAAATGGCGGACGGAATCTCGCTAAGAAAAGATTGAAGCACATAAATTTTTCATAAACCCATTATAATTTCGACAGAATTTTAACACACCAAATATATATTGTTATTTTATTTGTGAAACTACGACGATGACTACCGCCACATGAGATTTTTTGCGAATTCGCGGCTTTTTGTCTTACTATGGGTGTGAATGTGTGCGTGCCAGTCCGTACTTTTAAGCGAGCCGTCTTACTAAGAGTGCTTCACTTTTTGTTTAGCAAGATTCCGTCGGCCTTTTTTTATTCGTCCAAGTTCATACCCATGTATTTTAATCCCATATCACCATAGCAACAGTCTAAGGCCCACTTAACTCAATTCTTATCAACAACAGGCTTGCCTCAAAAATACTTGAAACTTTATACAAAAGGGTCCCTTAAAAGGGAAGGTATTTATGTCCGTCTACCGTTTTTATAGCGGGCGATCGATTGCGTAACCACGTCGAGCTGTTTTTCACTGGTCAGGGTGAATTGAATTCTATCCATTATCCGTTCGGCTTATACTAGTTTAGAAGAAAAAGTTGATGAAAACAACAGTTTTTAGAGGTAAAAAAGTATTCTATGTAATAAATTATTATAATGGTATAATATGAATGAATAATCGTATAGATGCGTTGCCTGCGCTCTATATTGTCAATATTAAAGCAAGGAAATTGCTCTCACTTAGTAACACACCATCCGGCATCGCGGCTACACAATATTACCTACACACGTAGTTCTTGCAACATTTTGTGGAAAAATGTATTTACGAATTAACTGTGAGAGAAAAGTAAAACGTTCAATTACATGTTTTCGTTGGTATGTAACTATAGTAAAATTTGCGCTGTTTTATAGAGCGACGATGTTGGTGTATGAAACGTCTATTTATACACGCTGAAATTTGAAATTTTTTTTTCGCAGTTTCATTTTTGGTCCCATATTAAAAGTTGTTCACAATGATGAGTACAATGGACCCCTTTTCGGGAAATAAGCGATTCAAATTTCAGCACGTATAATTATATGTTTATGTTGATAAAATAATTTACTGATGGTTCACCTAATGCTTCAATTATACAATCGAGTGGTGATATTTAATTGATCGTCCGGCGAACCCTGGGCAGTCAGCCTCACTACCAACCTGTTAACTGACTAATCTTTTCCCCACGGCATGAGCTATTATCATTATGTAGCTCATGTCGACACGATAGAAGAAGAATTATAGTTTTTTAAATGACCAATAATGTGAGTTCATACACATTTGAAATTTTAACAAGTTCGAAACTGGTTAATTTACCAAAAAATTAAAAACTACGAAAAATCTCTTCGCATTGAACCGCAACACATTTTTTTTTTATTACGTTACATACAACTGCCATTACAGGAATTCCCAAATCGATAGTGCAGTTACTGATCTGATAACTTATTACTAAATTACATGTTGCCAAATAATTACATTTTGATTAAAAAATTAAATTATTGCTAAGCCGACCCCAAAATATTAGAAAAGTGGCTGAAACTGACCATAGTATACAATGTGGATATGACAATACGACAATAAATGAAAACACGGTTATTACTAGTCTATAGAAGCATTTTAAACACATAAATAAGTTGTTTATAGAAAATTAAAAAAACTATTTTTTTAACAAAATAAATATTAAAACATCGAAATAATAAGTAACAGCATTTGTAATCATCTGTGATCATTGAGAAAGAGTGTTCAAAATTATACGGTTCGCACAGGTTTTTAACCTAACGATCTTGGCCTAGAAAAATGGTTCTACATTCAAAACTAACGAAATTAAAATAATTTCCTGTGGCTAAGCTATTAACTGGAATTGATTAATTTTTTGTTTACGGTCAGAGGACGTGATACTCTGTACGTGGTTTTATTTAATGTCGTATTGTCATATCCACCCTGTATACATGATATACAACATACCTGACACGAAGTGACAACATAACCGACTGATAACATAATACTTTCAGTTCTACCAACCTCACAAAACAAAAAATCGCCACGTAAACGCAATAAACAATCGTCCATCCATCGAGCAGTAATGTCACTACTGCTTAACGTTTTGTATCGACGAAAGCTTTTAGAAGATGAGATGGAACCGAACGGGTCCCCTTACGTCTTGCTGATACGCTCCGATGGCCGTCGCATTGTTTATTTACTTCGATATATATTGGTGAAGGTGAGCGAATATTGAATCATACGCTGAACACACCGTTGTAGCGATGTATAAGATTTTTTTTCAAGAAATCGGCTTCCTCAGGCCACCAGTGTAAAACGTCTGACAAAATGCCTTGAACAACGTTATTTTGACTGACGCCGTACACCGAGCAAACCTGTGTGCCAACTTATTACCACGAACCGACAATGCCCTGCGCTCCCTTTCGACTTCCAATTCATCACTTAAATTCTCAGTCACAATATGACCAAGATATTTAAACTGTGAAACACGGCATAGAGGTAGGTACTCCGTTAAGTAATATAGGTGGTACAAATATATTATTATTGTTGTTACATTTAACTAACATGAAAAAAAAAAAACATGAACTCACATTTTCTTTCGTTGTACCTCAAGCCATTTTTTTTTTTTTTTTTTTTTGAGGCGGAGAAAATGCCTTACGCATATCACACCACCTGGGGGGGCGTGTGGGTATGTGGGACTCGCACCCACTAAAAACTCCGCCGTGTGCCTACTCTCGCCTTGGGTGGATGGGCCACGAGGACTGCAGTGCATGGCATTCGCGACCCATCCAGCGCGGCCCACTTCGGGGCCTTCCTCTTCCTTCCTGACTCTCTTTCGGCGATGTCCGGGCACACCTGGGACATCACCGCAACTCAAGGGCCGTGCAAGGCAGACGATAGACCCCCAGTCTATCGTCCACTGGCCCCTTTAGGGTGGCATTAGGTCGCCATAATGACGCCGGCGCCGACCCGTTCTCCTACGGCGGATCGGATCTGCGAAGGTGTCCTCCTCCCTGACCCGTTCCGCCGCTTCCTTCTGCGAGATGACTTCCTCGCAGAAGGAAGCAACTGCCTCCCAGGCACTCCCACTATCAGCAATGGCTCTGACCACGGCTGGTAGTGAGAGGTCTCCTCCGATTGCTGCAGTGAGAGCACGGCGCTGCACCACCCAGGCGGGGCACTGCACCAGAGTATGAAGGGCCGTGTCCTCACTACAGCCGCACTGGTTGTACCTCAAGCCATGTCCCAACTGATACCGAAAAACAAATAAACTTGCAACACTGTAAACACATGGTTGGTTCTTAGGGCTAGCAAATCCGTAAAAATGACAAATGATGCGCCTGTGCGATTGTGTGCGTGCGTCAGTGACAGGAACACATATATGAACAAATGTCGAACAATAAGTATCTGAAACTTTTATCTTATATCCTAATTCGAATCCATTAGGATTAAACCTACTAATATTATAAATGCGAAAGTATGGATGTTTGTCCTTTATCATGCTGAAACGGCTGAACAGATTTAAATGAAATTTGGCACACATAAAGACCATGCCCTAGTTAGATAAAAACAATAGGATATTTTTTGTCATACAACGTGAGCGGAACCGCGGGCATCAGCTGGTGGTACATTGTGCTCTTTATAGTAACCGTATTAATTAGCTATAATATACTCTCACTACACTACACTGTGGTCTAGTGGTTCGAGTGTCGGACTGCTATTCACGAGGTCGTGGGTTCGATTCCCACAGAACACAAATATTTGTGTGATGAACATAAGTGTTTGTGTTGGTCTGGTTGTTTCTTATGTATTATAAGTATGTATTTACAAAAAAAAAGTATGTAAGTATTATATCCATTGTCTAGTACCCATATCTAATACAAACACTGCTTAGTTTGGGACTAGATGGTGCTGTGTAAAAATGTACCAAAAATATTTATTTATTATTTATTACTAAATCAAAAGGCTTTTTTCTGCTTAGACTTTCTAAAAAGTCTTAGATAACATAACATAACATAACATCACGCCTGTATTTCCCTGAAGGGGTAGGTAGAGGTGTATATAGTACACCCACATTTCGCCAGTTATGTTATAGTCCCATGTAATAGGGGGCTAGCCTATTGGCATTGACCTGGCACAAATCCAGACTCCGGACTGCTACTGAGAATTTCCTAGTGAAAAAACCCAATAACACTTTGCCCGACCCGGGAATCGAACCCAGGACCCCACGCTCAGCAGTCGCAAGTCTTAAATCTTTTAATAAACACAATAATTAATATAAATTTATCTACCATATTTTAACTCACTATGACGTAATCATCTACCCTTAATATTAAATTTAAAACCAGTCTTATCTAAGAGCACGAAAAATAAATAGTAACAAGTATACCGTTAAAGTTTCCTCTAGTTTGACTAGTAAAAGGCCCGGTTCGGTCGCCATCCCATCCGGACTCAGGTGCTAAAACAGTGAGATAAACCGACCCAGACCGGAAGCCGGGACCTCAAGCGACGCTACCCGAATTCTATAGCGCTCTCAACTCGGTCAGGTTATACCTGCGTTGGAACTAAGGAGTATTGCAGTTTTAATTAAAATCTTTTTATTAAGTATTTTGTATATTTTTTAACTCATTTCATCTCATTGTTTATGTGAATTTTTCTACTGCTGTTAAAGTGGGTGCCTAGTTGTTGCAGGTGCAAAAGTAAGAAAAATATGTTTTTGAAAAAGTATGAGAAAATACAAATAAGCTATAGTTTACGTTAGGACTAAAATGATAAAGATGGTTATAATGGTCATTTGTAAAATGATTTTACGGGTATTTATGGGATTACTATGAAGATTTTTATTTTATTTTGCTAATTTACCGCATTATTTTTGCCGTCTATTTTAACAAAGCTTTGTTTTAAACTCGTAGTCAGTAGGCAATAACACTTAAAAAGGCGTGAAATAGAAGATTCCTTTCAATGACAACCCTAATAAACAATTTTTCAAAAATAAAAACATATCAATGGAACAGTATTTTCCAACTACGCGACCGGTAGTAAGTGTAGACAAGCGAGCCTTCAAGTCTTCACTAGCGCTACTAAAGAAAGCACCAAACTTTTACCTCAGCGATGTAAACAGACCTATACAAATATATTAGCGACAGTTTATCGACTCTTTTTACTATATCCTCCATTGGGTTTGCTTTAAAAGGATTCTGTTCAGTGGAGCGTTGTAAAGGATACACAGAAATCTGTGTTAATAGTTGCGGTGCGGAGTGCTGCTGGCTTAAATAGGGTATACCCAGGGCCGGATTCAGGCCCGCCGCTTATCACACCACCCAGCCATTGCACAGCACACGGCGTAGATGTTTTTTTAACACTGTAAAATAAAGCTGCACTGCATATTGGCCCCACAACACTCAGTGTCGCGTGTGTAGTCGGACTACGGCTGGGCGTGGGCTTGGCTTCAATATGCGCTTGGCCTAAACCATCTAGGGGTCAAGGCAATGTAAGATTCGGGACCTAGAATCAGAAATATAGAAACAACAAACCGCTGATCCCACGTCACCTAGTGCCGCGTGGAATGTGTTTGCGAACAATAGAAAAAAATGCGCATTGGAGCCCACGCTCAGGTGTGCTGGACGGGGTTCAAAATGTCAATCAACTCAGCCTATCGCAGTTCACTGCTGGACATAGGCCTCTCCCAAGTTGCGCCACAACGCTCGGTCCTCTTGCTTCCGCAAAAAATGTAAGAAAAAAAATGAAATGAATGAATGAATGAGGAAATGTAAGATTCGGGTCTTAGAACCAGAAATAGGAAACTAACTAACTTTATGAAAGTGCACCACATACTGCCCGCATCTATTTTTCACGTCTTCCTTGTCTATCCAAAGGTTGTCTGGAAGATATCGCTATTAGCGTTAAGACCGCCAATGTACCCTTATTTTACATGTTAGTCCTAAGTTTAATAATTTTTCAACACACTTGCTCGTAAAGTGGCTCTTATTGCATCGCTTTTAGGTTCATAATGTGGCTTATAACGCACGCGTGCTTTTTAGGGTTCCGAAGTCCTACAAGGAACCCTTATAGTTTCGTCATGTCCGTCCGTCTGTCCGTCTGTCCGTCTGTCCGTCTGTCCTAATCCTTTACAGCTTAATAACTTCTACAGTTATAAATATAAGTAAATGAAATTTTGTTAAAAAATAGTCTGCATATAGATCTCAATTTTAAAAGAATAAAAAAATAGTTTTTACGTTCTTTAGGGGTGGCGCCCATACATATGAATTGGGGAAAAAATATTTTTTTTCGCTGCACCCCATCGTGTGAGGTATCATTGAATAGGTCTACTAAAATGAAGGTAATGTTTCATACACCACTTTTTTATCAGGTGTACCATCTGCGAAATATAGCCCGCCAAAGTGGCTTGCAATGTGTCCCCCCCCCTGCCATTTCTAAACTATGCAACGTAGAAACTTATAATCTTCCACATTGATAGACCTTTGTGAAAACTCTCTTTTAAAATTATTTCGACTATAATGTGATTATAATTTTTTGAGTTATAGACAGAAAACCGAAAAATACTTAAAACGTCCTAGTTCAAAAGTCATTGACCTTAGAGAAAAATTATCATGGCAAATAATGCTCCTTTAGCTACTTTCTATTTGAAAAAATCACAAAAAGTAACTTTGACATCAATCAGACTTCTTAAATTTGGCTTCTTGAATTTATCGCTAGATGGCGCTACTAACAACACGCTCTGAGTCGCGAATGCTGCCGATTATTGCAAAAACTAAAATAGCCATGATTAATATTCGATTTGATTCGTTTGTACACCTACTTAAGGAACCCTATAATACTGAGCATGGCCCGACATGCTCTTGGCCGGTTTTTTTCATTATATTATTGCACTAGTGCTTTTTACTTTATAGTTTATTTTTAAATCGCAGCAAAGAGTTTTTATGCCTGAACTAAATTAAACATTTTTAGGAATAAATCAACTGTATTAATTAAAATATGCTATATAAACATTTTATTTCATCAAATTATTAATTTTTGTCAACAAATTAATATTAATTTGTGTTATAAATAAAAAAAACAATTTATAATATTTTTATATTAGGCTGTATGGTGGTTTCCTTCGACCACCTGTGCGCGCATAGCTGCATGTCACCGCGCGGTCCGCGCGATATTTTTATAATTTTTCACAAATTCAATATTTGACTAAAATGTGTAATTTATATTTTTTTCCTCGCAAGTGTGTTGAAAAACGTCGTATGCCACGCGTGAGCATTGACTATTATACTCTCGGCTCCATTACGCCCTCGCCTTCGGCTCGGGTTGCAATCCAACCTCGAGTATAATAGTCAACTTAGCTCACTTGTATCATAATGTACTTTTATTGGTGTACAATAAAGAATATTATATCTATCTATCTACCTAATAGGAAAGCAGCATACCGCTGACTGTTTTTACCTCCTCATTTAAAAATGTTAGTCCATTTAAAACTAATAAATTTTTGCAAGTTTCTTTTTTCATTATAACTTATCCTGCGAGGCCTTTAACCCTGGCCGTCTATGGGCCTTTAAGTTTCTTGGGGCCCATAGGCACATGCCTACTTTGCCTTGAGATTCATCCGGCTCTGTGTATACCATACCTTTTGCTGGCGTGAATACGGGATTATTTCAGGTGGATAGCGAGTAGTAGGTATGTTTTGGTGGATTGAAACTTGGTTAGTATTTGTCTCGAATAAGCTGTGTTTTCAATATTACTTGTACAAGTAGGATAATCGGAAAAACCGTATCTTTGCGAAAATACTAGGACAATTGCAAAAAACCGGTAATTGGATATAAGAAAAAAGTAGCAATCATCCGAGCTATTTTCAGGACCATTGCAAAAATCCAGCTTATTTTAGATAAGTCGCGAAAAATAGCTCACGTTATGAACGCTGATTCGCTGATATGAGCGTTATGCACTGACGGATGCGCTGATTGGCTGATGGCTACATTCCTTCGTCGTTTGTTGTTGCCTGATATTACTCAGTGTTTTGTTGACTATGTACCTAACTTATTTGTGATAGTAAAAAAAATATTTTTATTAATAGGTACCTCTATTGACTTGTCACTTCGTTACTTCTCCATTTCTTTACTATAGACCTTTATGAAAAGCCATGTTCTGACCAACCACAATGAAGATGTTATAAATCGACTCTAAAATTAGCCAACCAGCGTTCAAATTTCCGAACGTCCTAAACAAACTGGGATTTTTCACATTTATTCTGATAATATTTCGTGATTGCGAAAATCTTTCTTAGATTTCGCAAAGATTAGATATGTATGATTATCCTACTGTAACGGTGTTATTTCTACAAATTTGAATGTTTAAATCCTTTTATAAAAATAACCTTACCATCATCATCATTTCAGCCGAAAGACGTCCACTGCTGGACATAGGTCTCCCCCAAGCATCGCCACAACGACCGGTCCAACCTTACCAATTTAACCCTTTATGTAAAAGACAACAATATACCATTTTGAACGATTTGTTGTCTAATTTTATTTTTATAACTTTTCACCCCACACATACCACATCTTCTCTCTTCTTCTCTTTTATATATTTATTTTGTAGCATGGGAAGCCTGCCGTTACCGGGGCGAGCATAACCCATGGTTACACTACGACGTACTGATTACGGTAGTATTTTTTTTTTTCAATGTCGTTTTCTATAAGAAAGCCTAAAGTTATGAAAACAGAAATTTAACAAGCTAACAATTTTAACAGTAAAGTATTTCCACAACCAGAAGCTATAGCCTTGTGGCTGAACGCTTGCCTTCCATGCAGGACGGCCTCTGAGTTCGAACCCGGCCCGTACCTCGGCCTTTTTGGATTCATGTGTGGATCAGAATGATATTATCACTTGCTTTAATGGTGAAGGAAATTATCGTGAGGAAACCTGCACATCTGAGAATGTTACATATAGTCCGTGATGGTGTGTGTAGTCCGCGAACCCGCAGTAGGCAAGCGTTTTGGACTAAGGTCTAAAATTCTCGTAAGGAAACCTGCATACCTGAGAGTATTACATACAGTTCTTGATGATGTGTGTAGTCCCACCAACCCGCAGTAGGCCAGCGTGTTCGACTAAGGTCTAAAATTATCGTAAGAAAACCTGCACACCTGAGAGTGTTCTATACAGTTCTTGATGATGTGTGTAGTCCCACCAACCCGCAGTAGACCAGCGTGTTTGACTAAGGTCTAAAATTATCGTAAGAAAACCTGCATACCTGAGAGTGCTCCATACAGTTCTTGATGATGTGTGTAGTCCATCAACCCGCAGTAGGCCAGAGTGTTTGACTAAGGTCTAATATTATCGTAAGAAAACCTGCACACCTGAGAGTGTTCCATACAGTTCTTGATGGTGTGTGTAGTCCACCAACCCGCAGTAGGCCAGCGTGTTTGACTAAGCTCTAATATTATTGTAAGAAAACCTGCACACCTAAGAGTGTTCCATACAGTTCTTGATGGTGTGTGTAGTCCACCAACCCGCAGTAGGCCAGCGTGTTTGACTAAGCTCTAATATTATTGTAAGAAAACCTGCACACCTAAGAGTGTTCCATACAGTTTTTGACGATGTGTGTAGTCCGCCAAACCGCCTACTGTAGGCGTGTTGGACTAAGGTCAACATTTTTCGTAAGGAAACCTGCACATCTGAGAGTGTTCCATACAGTTATTGATAATGTGTGTAGTGCGCTATCCCGCAGTAGGCAAGCGTGTTGGACTAAGGTCTACAAACTTACCCGATTAATTTAATCGAAAATCGAACTAATAGTATTAAAAGGAAAGTTCTGTTTGCAGGGATTCGAGTATTAAAAGTTTGTTTGTTATGAAAACTGCGCTGTTTGAATTAATTTATAGAGTTATCGGAGTTATTTAATACCATGTTTAATGGTTGAGTAGGTAGTTCATGGCAAAAAAAACTTACATGCATCGATTGGTCTATGAGGTTCAGTTACGTTTATAGTTTGTCTTAGTTAGTTGATCGTTCTTTATACATCGAAATCCCTTCAGTGCCTTTCATCATCATCATTATCATCAGCCCGAGGCACGGACCTTTTCTCAGAATGAGAAGGTTAAGGCCTTAGTCCAGCACGCTGGCCTAGCGCGGGTTGGCGGACTACACACACCTTCGAAAACTGTATGGAATACTTTCCGGTATGCAGGTTTCCTCACGATGTTTTCTTTCACCGATAAACCAAGTAGCAATGAAATTTTGCTCCACAAGTCTGTGGTTCGGGCCGGGATCGAACTCAGACCCTCCTGCATGGAAGGCAAGTGCTCAGCCGGCTAGGCTATCACCGCTCAGTGCCTTTGCAAGCACGTTAATTGATCATCGTTTTCCTGACAATCATTAGTAGTCAGAAGCCTAATATACTGACAACCTTTCTAAACTTAAAGTATTAATATCCTTCAGACTGTCATGACCCAAAAGGAGGCCATACGCGGGATCGGGAAAGGGCTGCTCCCGCTCGTAGACGAAGGTGCCAGAAACACCCCGGCACAAGTCCTAGTTAGGGCGAAAAGCCGCATCCCCCGCCACCACATGATGGCGCCACGATGACACCTTCCAGATAGTGGACCGGTGGGTGCTAAGATTCGAAGCGTCCATTAAGTGACCCTGGGGCGAACAGCAGCAAGTGGTGCTCACGTGCTGCTATTGGAAAAACTTTGTCGTTTCCCCGAGACGTGCCAAAAGCGTAGCACTGGAGCACCGGCGCGTTCCACTGGAGTTCACGGAGCTCCTCTATTTTGTACTTGGGATGGCCAACGTGTAGTTTTTTTGTCTGTAGGAGACCGACATACCCCTTTGCCTTCTCAAAACGGTGGGTATTTATTTATTTATTTATGTACAACTACATAGAAAGGTTATCTGAACGTCATCGGCGTTCTCTACAAGATAACCTTTGGGTAATGCAGAGACAAAGAATAAGGTGGATGCACCGGTAAAGTAGTAAAATAAGGTTAGAAATACGGACTTATAATTAACATATAATAAAAATAAATATATACATACGCACATATAATAAAATATACATATTATACATACCTACATATATAACTATAAATATATAACATAATTGCATGGGGTGCATTAAAAGAGCCTCCATGAGTGACGATATTTTATTGATCGTCCGGCGCACCCTGGGCAGTCAGCCCCGCTACCAACTGGCTGGCTAATCTTTTCCCCACGGCATGAGCTATTATCATTATGTAGCTCATGTCGACACAATAGAAGAAGAAGAAGAATATATAACATCAAGATAAATCAAAGTCGAGCTAAATCTTAAAGGCTTAATTTTAAAGGCGTGCCGACTGTATACTGCCGACATAGATACTGAAAGTGAGAATTAAGTAAGATATCTGTGTGGGAGTGTGTGTGTGTATGTGTAGTAGTTTAGTAGGGTATCTGTGAGGATTTCCGTCTAAAAATTGTGTTGAAATTGTGATGCAAATGGCAGCTGTGCCTTATAAAATTCTGGTGTTCAGCCGAAACTGGTTAGATTAGTAGCCGACTTTAATAAAGTAGAGAAAAGCAAGACCGATGATAACTCAAGAATATCTCCTTGACCCACTTTCACTTTGAAGCTTAGTGGTCCCAAAATTTATTCCTTCATTCGTCCCTACCTGGTCAGGCCTACCCTCTTTAAACCGGAGACATATCCACCAGGCGACGGGCAAATATCAACAAATTGATCAATGTTGCCACTATATTGCGCACACTCGGGTCTGTCGCACACTTTGAATATCAAGTGGCACGGATTTATTTTACTATAGGCCTAAAGCATACGCGGTGCTTTTTATAGAAATTCAATTCAATTTCAAATGTTTTTTTTTTCAAATAAACCTAATTACAGGATGATGATTAATTGATGTATAAAGGTTCGCCATCCATCCATGGTGTACCTGTCTAGTCCCTTTTCAAAATGAGTTATAGTTGGACGTGGGTTTTGCTGTTCAACGGTGGATAACAGGAATTTTATTTTCTTAAAAAATGATGATGATGTGTGTATATTTTCATATTTATTTGTATATATATGATGTTGGTATGTTATTTTGTAGGTGTAAATGAAAATTAGATATGTACTTTCAGTGTACATTAGATATGTACACTGAAAGTTTACCCTCAGTTTTACATTTTATATTTGCTTTATCACTCAAAGGTTTGCTGGTAGAAAACTCAATTAAGAGTTAAGGTGGCCACTGACGATGCTTCCAAACGTGGGAATGGCGTAGCCGCATTCCAAAATCTGTCCGTGAATGTTGAAAACGATGTTATTTTTAGAACAAGTCAAGCTTTTTTGGATGTCGTCATTAAAACGACGTCCGAATAAATACATCGTCAGTGCCCAGCTTTAGGCTCGCCTTTGTAAATGTAATTTCAAAACTATTATGTATTGTTGTGATTTTCATGTGTGCTATTGCACAAAGAATAAGAATCTCATATTCGGAAACAGCCAAATCTGGAACAATTATCTGTGAATCACAAAAAATATTAATTGTTCCATGCGGGAATCGAACCCGAGACCTTTAGCGCAGAAGACGATCGCTGGACTGCGACGCACTGCGCGACTTATTACCTACGAAGCTAAGTCCATGATGCAGGTCATCTTTGCTTATTACTTAGGCTGTAGGTAACATATCGCTGTCTCTGATGCCATAAGTATCGCGTATGTATTGGGCCATACGCACTACGCCATCGCACAGTCAGCTTGCACGCTTTTATCGTCTTTGTGGTAAAGTCGGCCATATCTTAAGGTTAGGCCTCTAGGAGCGCGAGATATTGAGGGTTATAGAAATAGCGTGAGTTGGAGCCTTTTTTGTTTTCGGGTGGAAATCCATGGATACCCTCTGTCTGGGAGCCTAGACTTATTAAGTTCCTACTATATATTAATATTATAAACCTGAAAGTTTGTGAGGATATATGGATGTTTTTTACTCTTTCACGCAAAAACTCCTGTTTGAATTTTCTTAAAATTTGGCATACAGATAGAAAATAACCCGGATTTACATATAAGCTACTTTTTATCCCGGGAAGATGAACAGTTGTACACATGTTGCATGAAATTTAAATAAATAAACAGTTCCCGAGTGATACGCGATAAACACCATTCACGCGGGCGAAGTCGCGGGCATAGGCTAGTATGACCTATATGTTGAGTTTAATATTTTTTTTTGTTTTAACGACGTCTGTGGTCTAGTGGCTCGAGTGTCGGACTGCTGATCACGAGGTCGTGGGTTCGATTCCCACATGACACAAATATTTGTGTGATGAACATAAGTGTTTGTGTTGGTCTGGTTGTTTCTTATACGTTATAAGTATGTATTTACAAAAAAAAAAACTATATAAGTATTATATCCATTGTCTAGTACCCATATTACAAGCTCTGCTTAGTTTGGGACTAGATGGTGCTGTATAAAATGTCCCAAAATATTTATTTTATTTTTTATTTATTTATTACTAACTTTTTCTAAGATAAAAAGAAAAAACAATAAACTATTTCTATATGCAAAAAAACACGTTGTTCAGTAACTCCATTGTTGTGTGAAAGAAAAACAAACCAACAAACACACAAGCTTTCGCATTTTTAACATTAGTAGGAAATATTTGTTTTTGGTAGTAGTTTACTAAGACGTGTATATTCAAAGGTCACCGTAGTTCTTCCTAGAAATATGGTAAAAGATTGAGTTATTATTTAACTAAGAGGACTGAAATAGGTATAATGTGGGGACTTAAATCATTTCTGAGAATCGTACCATGTTCGTTAGAGTTTCTGCCTGAGCCAAGTTGACAATCTACACAATCTACAATCGTCAACGCTAATAGAAAACAATCAAAATGTATGGGAATGACATATCTGAACTAATAATTTTTTCGTTGAGATATGTCATTCCCATACATTTTGATCGTTTTCTATTAGCGTTGACGATTGAAGATTGTGTAGATTGTCAACTTGGCTAGGGGGGCTGATAGGAATATTGTCTTTGGTTATTTTCAGATCAACGTGGTCGCTCACAATGGGCCTCATAAGAAGGCTCAAAGTCACTCAAAGGGCAATGGAGAGGGCTATGCTCGGAGTGTCCCTGCGTGATCGAATCAGAAATGAGGAGATTCGCAGGAGAACGAAAGTAACCGACATAGCCCGAAGAATTGCCAAACTTAAGTGACAGTGGGCGGGGCACATTGCTCGCAGAACAGATGGCCGATGGGGCAGTAAAGTTCTGGAGTGGCGACCACGTACTGGAAGGCGCAGCGTGGGTAGGCCTCCCACAAGGTGGACCGACGACCTGGTGAAGGTCGCGGGAATCCGCTGGATGAGGAAGGCACAGGACCGGTCGTTGTGGCGATGTTTGAGGGAGGCCTATGTCCAGTGAAATGATGATGATGATGATGATTTTCAGATTGATATGTAACTGAGTGAATTTTAGAAAAATCTTGATAAAAATGTAGAAAGTCATTAATCTCTTGAGTTGTTTAACACGATAATAGTTCCAATTGTTTTTATTCTTGTGATCTTGTCTAATGATGAAAGTCTAATGAATCAAAATCATAAGAATGAAAACAATTGGAAGTAAAACAACTCAAGAGATTTGACGTTCTGTATTTTTGCTAATATTTTTTTGAAAATTCACCCTTCTGGATGGAAAGAGTGAAAATTAATGGTGGAACGATACGATATTTAATGAAAACAAGCTTACTCCTAGTCTATAGAAGCAAGTTAAACACAAAAATAAGTTGATAATTTAAAAAAAAAATGGCGCTTATAACAGTGCCAACATTTTGGAATCCACTGGATGCGGGAAGCGCAGGACCGGTCATTGTGGCGACGCTTGGGGGACGCCTAGATCCAGCAATGGAAGTCTTTCGGCTGGAATGATGATGATGAAATGTCTCGTGATGTCTAATAATATCAGTGGAAGTGACCATGTTATTTTAAAAACTCATGTGAATTTGAAAATAATTTACAGTGGCTGTGTGTGTACGATGGTGGTAAACTACTCACAACTAAACTAACTGTTCTGTTTTTTCTCTCTTGTCTTATTTAGTAAACAATCTTGGCACGTCTCTTCATTCAAATAACTACTGATAAAATATAATTACTAGTTCTGCACATGTAATTAGGTTATAAAAAATATTTAGTGTGTGAAATTGTTAACATAATGTCTTTTAAGAGGCTGACAACACCTAAAAAATCAGACCTCTGCGGTCACTGTCGTTTCGTACAGAACTGAAAAAGAGGCAACGAGCCGAGGGACGTTGGATACGCCGTTCAACTTGAATGAAAATTAACCTTTTTTTTTTAATAAAAAACTAAAAGCTTTTTTGAAAAACAGAAACAACAAGTGTTTAGATTATTGTCTTTCTCAAATGTTTTCTTAATTTTATTTATAATATTTAGTAAATAATAGAGATTGTTTGCTTTAAAGCATGTTTTAAGAGGTTAGTTTACAATTCTTTTCTATCGTGAAAACTTCAAGAAAACGTGTTTTGGGCACAATACAGTTTCAGAAAATACGATCAAGATTAACATATATTTTTTTCACTGCCACAATCTGAAAACACACACACACACACACAGCTATAAATGTTGTTAAAAGAAGCCTATTTGGGGTATTTGGCTGTTGTCAGCGTCTTAATGATTATTATTGACGAATTGCATTAAAAAGACATGCCAAGATTGTTTACTAAATAAGACAAGAAAAAACAGAGATAACATTAAAACATTTAAGAAAACATATTCTAGGCCACATTTTCCGATACATCTTACAAAAACATTTTTTTTGGATCGTCATCCCTCTGCCACCATCGTTACAACTCGCTTATTTTCTGGCCCATTCCTGGATCTGTTGCATCAAATATTTCCGGGTAGCGTTTACGGCTTAGTAAAAGTTGTGTAGTACATTTGTTTACCAGAAAAAGCAGTTTTTACCTCTCAAAGAAGAAAGTGCTCCGTTCTGTTAACTAAGACCTGTAAACTTGAAAGCTTTGTTCTGATAGTTCTGATGTAGATTTTGACTTTGATAAGTGGCCCATCTTATTTATAAGCTGTTTTTGTACGAAACAAACTTGAATATTGTCAAGTGTTTTAATAAGACTTCAAGACTTCAACTTGCTATCACTATTTAATTTTGTTGTAGGAATATTATTTTGTGTGGGTTTGAAGATGTTTATTGAATATTTAATTAATTTTGAACTGCTTTATCACTCTTAGAATTTAAGAGAAATACTATAACATAACATAACATAACATCACGCCTGTATTTCCCCGAAGGGGAAGGCAGAGGTGTATAGAACACCGCCATTTCGACCAACGAGGCAGTAACGAGAAATACTATTAACAGTAATATTTACGGGATTTTTCGCGCACAATAAAATTTGCGGACCGCTCGTGACCACGGCCAATGCAACTTGGCCGAAACGTCGAGGTTAGTCAAAATGTTTGTTTTGTTTTGATTTAATTGTGCGCGAAAAGTCCCGTAAATATAGTTCAATATGAGTGAAATTCGCGAAAGTTTAAAAACTTCTAAATACTATTAAACTTAAATCTAAATATATGAATAAAATTAGTAGTATAATAATAATATTAATTGAAATGTTTTTGTTTTTTTTTGTTTTGTAAAAATATTTAAAAATATGATCAATATGTTAAAGCAATTAAATAAAGGAAATAATAATTGTCTAATTGATTAATGAAGGTAATAATAATAATTCATTTATTTAATTCTAATTTTCTAATTATAATTATGTGATATGGGTGTATGTGTATGACGTCAAACTTATGCCTTGCCTGAAATAAAGTTTTTTTTTTTAAATAAAACACAGTCGCGTTAGTTACATCATTTATAACTCAGGAACGGCTGGACCGATTTTAATGAAATTTGGCATGCAGGTAGAAAATGACCGGGATTAACATATAAGCTACTGTTTATCCCGAAAAAATGAACAGTTCCCAAAGGAAGCCCGATAAACGGCATTCACGCGGGCGAAGTCGTGGAGTCGAATGTCGCTAGTATTAAATTAATAAAAATATTTTTGGAACATTTTTACACAGAATGCTATGGGTACTAGACAATGGATATAATACACACTATTACTACTAATACTACTATTATTACTATTATACTTTTTTGTTTTCGTAAATATATACTTATAATCCATAAGATACACCCTGTGGCCTTAATTTTATAGGGGAAACCCGGCGCAATATTAAAACCAGACTTAGCGAGCACATAAGCTGTATGAAAAGCATGGACAGCAATAGGTCAGCAGTAGCAGAACACGTGTGCAATGCGGGTACGGCTCATTTCATACGGTTTGACAAAGCTTCCGTACTAGCGAGGGAGAAGTACTTTATACCGCGGAAAGTACGTGAAGCTATTGAAATCAGTCGTCACCCGAATTTCAATAGAGACGGAGGTTGGAAACTGCCACCTGCCTGGAAACCAGCTCTCAGGTCTTCATCAAACAGCCATGTCCCGTTGAGCCTGGAGTATGACACGGTCAGCAGTGTGTGTACCGGTGATAATCCACCTGAAGACTCGGACACGACGAGCGACGAAGATGCACGACCACCACCGAAACCAGGCGCTCCGTCACCGTCTTCGCGAGCGCAGCGCTACGCGGCGCGCTGTGGCCTCTAAATCCACAGTTTGGTGCGCGACGCCGCCGCGTAACCAGCTCATTATTAAGGGCTCCGTTCGAGCTCAAAACCGGTCGGGCACACCCGATGATATAACGTGAGTGAAACCGTTTATATTAATCATTAAGATACACCCAAGCCAACTCAAACACATAATATGTTTATCACATAAATATTTGTGTCCAGTGGGAATCGAACCCACGACCTCGTGATCAGCAGTCCGAAACTCGAACCACTAGACCACAAACGTCGTCATAACTAGTAACAGCCATCCTAATTTTAACCCGACTGCGCGACCGCAAAGACAGGGTTATATTTTTATGAACATTGAAGGGTTCCATTATTCAATCTATTACAATTTGAATTAATTTCACAATTCAATTATGAAATTCATATTTTTGATTAAGATGTATCAATTCCGTGTGTTCGGGCGCCGTCGGCTATCATCGGGCGGCGGCTCGGCTGGTTGACGTCACGGCGACGAGACAGCGGCGCGGGGGGCGCATTCAAGTGCGCGGGCGTGGGACCAACTCCACTTCGCTACCACAGAGTACATTGTAATATACTGAAATAGAGACTAATCTTCAACCACAAAACAGGTAACCGCTTACTAGCGCCATCTGATACTTTCAGTGAGAAACTATCACCTAATCTAAAAATAAAGATTGCAAAAAGAGAAACGCTTTGTGAGGATCGAACGCACGTCATGCTTATATAAATCAGAGCACAGGATCGTACTGCTACTAATACTAATTACTTACCTGCGAATTTTAGCTCTATAATCAACCAGTCAAAATCAGTAAAAGAAGAATACTTTATTATTCAAAAAACAACAAAAATGGCTCTGAAATAGATACTTATTTAATAATCTAATATTTGGTGAAAAATCAATGCAATTATCTCGTAAAATGAAATCTTAATCTCTTTGGAGCAATTATCCAATATGGGATCATGTAGCGACATCTATCGAATATTGAATAAACTATTACAAGATCTCGTTTCTTAAATTTGTAAAACCTGCCATCTATTACTTTTAGTCCGTAACAGTAACAAATATAATGCTACTAAATTAAAAACCACTATCTTACCTGTTATCTACAAGCATTCGAAGTACTACGTTTTTTTGCAGCGTTGTAAAAGCTGTTGTACCCGATTATTTGTTCTAAGATTGAGCACCCTGTTCGCTACCGAACTTGACAGACGACGCGCGCGCGCACTCAGAGCCAATTCCATTTACTTTTACTTGTCGTAATTAATATAACAGTTTTACAGTCCGCTGCATTTTATTCATAGGCCTTTAGTTAGGTCCCTTACACCGTGAATCTCTTACAATATGAACTCTTTATGTCATTTCAAGTTGTCAATATGGCTTTTGAATAGGCACTGAAGTCATAAACAAAGTATTTTCAAAAGGGATCACGACACTGGTATCGTTTTTTTTTTTTAAATTAATAAACAAATTTTTTAATTTATTTTCTGAAAGAGTTAATGGTTTATCTTATCTAATAATGATACAATTGTTTATCAATGTACTTCTAAATCGCAATTTTTTACATTAAACTTAATATAAGGTCGACTTATGGTCATACTGCCTCGTTGGTCTAATGGTTGCATGCGCGACTGCTGAGCGTGGGGTCCTGGGTTCGATTCCCGGGTGGGGCAAATTGTTATTGGGTTTTTTCATTTGGAAATTCTCAGTAGCAGCCCGGAGTCTGGATTTGTGCCCGGTCAATGGCAATAGGCTCGCCCCCTATTACATGGGACTATAACATAACTGGCGAAATGTGGGTGTACTATACACATCTGCCTACCCCTTCGGGGAAATACAGGCGTGATGTTATGTTATGTTATGTACAACAATTTTCAGTTAGATCGTGTAAAAAGACTGCTTCTAAGTGTTATTTCGAGTTTTTGCGAAACACCTCGCATCTTCGCGGAGCTACCGGTTACGCGTTTCTACACCAACAAAAAACAGATACTAGGAATACATATTCCACTAAGGTGAAGATGCAAGCTAGATGCAAAAACGGTAGTTATTATTTCAAGCCAATAGGCTTCGTGACGAACGTACGTACTTACTTACTTATGAATAACTATAAACCTGTTTCCTCCGTCTGTTTGTCACTGCTGGGTGCCAACTGAAAATCAGCGCTGGCTGTTCTACGCCAGCACATGCTGAGTTGGTGACCCTTTTGGCATGGGTATGCCCGGCAGCAATTTCATGTTTATTAATCTAAATATAATTTTAGTAATTTTATTGATGTTATAGTTATGCTGTGTCTGTCCTGTGCCAAATAAAAGTTTTTCTTTCTTTCTTTCTTTGTCGGATTAGTTATCTCTATTGAACCTTAAGTAAATAACAGCCTGTTATTATTACTTAATAGAAGAAGCATGCGTAATGCGTCAATGTAGGCGTCCACCAGGGCAGCGCCCTAAGTCCCTTGTTTTTCAATGTTGTGATGAATTATTTAACAGAAAATATACAGAAACCAACACCGTGGAACCTTCTGTATGCTGATGACGTAGCCATTATATCCGATGACATCCAGGAAATTCAAGAGAACCTTGAGGAGTGGAGGAAGTCTCTCGAAACAAATGGCTTGCGCATAAGCAGAACAAAGACCGAGTTCATGATGTGTAACTTCAACCCCGATGATACGTTAACCACAGACATTAAGCTTAATAGCGTCACACTTCCAAGAGTAAAAATTTCAAGTATCTGGGATCAGTAAAATCGGAGGATGGATAAATTGAAGCAGATATAACTTACAGAACAACATCTGGCTGGAACAAGTGGCGTAAGCTTTCAGGGGTGCTGTGTGATGCTAAAATGCCAATTAGAACCAAAGGCAAGGTCTATAAAACAGCTGTTAGACCAGCACTGTTGTACGGAAGCGAAGTCTGGGCATCAAAAAAGACTCACGAACAGAAGCTCCATACAACAGAAATGCGTATGCTACGATGGGCGGGAGGAGTTACACTGAAAGACAAAGTGCGCAACGAACTCATAAGAGGTAGTTTTAGAGTCGCTCCTATAAATGAAAAACTCGCAGAATCCAGGCTGAGATGGTACGGTCACGTAACACGAAGACCAGATGACCACGTTGTGAAAAAGTGCCTTTCCATGGCTACAAAGAAAAGAGGGAGAGGAAGACCTCAAACCACCTGGATGACAAATATCCATAGGGATATGGAGAAGCTAGGCCTTAGGAAGGATGATGCCTACCAGCGATAGAGATGGCGCCGCATGATTAGGAAAGCCGACCCCGAGTAACGGGAAAAGGCGAGGACAAAGAAGAAGAACAAGAAGAAACATGCGTAAAGATTTAACACGGCAAAATTAATAAACTACCTCCAAAAATAAAAAATGTCATTACACGAAACAACATAAAGTCTAAACTTAAAAAACTCCTTTTAGAGGAATTAGAACCTATTAATGACTTACCAAGTCCGTGTGGTGCCGGACTTAAGGAATAGCACCACCCTTATCTCTTCTCATGGGTGTCGTAAAAGGCGACTAAGGGATTCACCAAAGGATGGGCAGCAGCGTTCTCTGAGTATTTAACCAACCAACTGCGATCGCCAACCCGCCTGCCAAGCGTGGCGATTATGGCATATCCCCCCTTAATTGGGGGAGGCCCATGTCCAGTAGTGGACGTCTTTCGGCTGTAATGATGATGATAATGATGACTTACCATTTTATAACATTAAGAAAAAAAAATAACATGCTGTATTATTTGTAAGAAATTTGCTATTGAGAAGTAATATAAATTAGTTGAGGGTATTTGAGAATTTTAGCATGGGGCGAGCGAGCGCGATGCGTCGTGTTCACCCACCCACGTCTTGTTGTAATGAATGTCGACGGACCAAGCGGTGTACAGAAAAACTTAAACTGGTTTATGTTCTACACTGTGTCTGCCAAATGTATGTATTTTTTTTGTGGAAAATAAATAAATAAATAATAAATAATTGAAACGCATTTAAATTGAATCCTCCTTGGATTTGAATGAACTTTTGAAGGCTATTTTCTATTTATTTAAAAACCCAACCGGGTTTGTTTCCCGGGTCGGGCAAAGTGTTATTGTGTTATTTAGGAAGTTCTCAGTAGCATTCCGGAGTCTAGATTTGTGCCCGGTTATTGGCAATAGGCTCGCCCCCTATTACATGGGACTTAGAGCATAACTGGCGAAATGTGGGTGTACTATACAGCTCTGCCTATCCTTTCGGGAATACAGGCGTGATGATATGTATGTATGTAAAAACCCAGGGCCCTAATTCTCGCGTTATGGATACAAATGTCTAATTCAAGATAATGTCTAATTTTAAATCTCTACGAAAAATGTCGCCGGTACTGTCAACTGCTTTGAACCACTCTTTGTATTTAGAGCGCTAGGCGTAGACATATCTCTAACGTGACATTCTAAGACTACGAAAATTTGTTTTGAAACGACATTCGCCACCTTGTTTCGACATTATCTCGATTTACTAACTGCACTTACTTGTAACCACCTCCTGATGCAATCAATGTAACTCCCTGTGGATTCAATTAATGAGAGCGCTGGTACCCATAACACAAGTTAAATCTTACATTGGGTACCAGAGTTCAAACAAACACTTCATACCGAGAAATTGTATAACTACTATTTGTAAGTGTTTACTTTACACCATTTATGTGAAATAAATTTAATTTATTATATTTTATTATAGTTCGAGATAATGTATACGTTGCGAGAATCACCCCTCAGGACCGTTTCTGTATGGCTTGACAAGCGTTATCATACTAGTACAAATAAAAAAAACTTCTTTATTCTTATACTAACAACTATGAAACTAAAATCCTAACCCTTCAAAATTCAAACATATTCCCGGTCTAAAATTCAAACGACGTCACAATATTAACAGCGACAGAGACGGGAGGACCGCAATTAAATCTGTCGTGTACTTTTGATCCCCAACTAATTACTCCAACACGTTCGTTAGATCTCCCATTTAAAATTGCTCTCGCTCACAAAGGTGATTTATAATTAGAAATTAGAATAAGAATTTTGAATTTGGAACGTTTGGGTATCAAGTTGTTTAGTTTTGCTATCTGAGTAGTACATGTAAGGTTTATTTTAAACTCAAGGAATGTTGGCTATAGTGGCCTGTTTGTCGAAGTATGATAAAAAAGGTAGTGAGATGTAGTTTTTTGGTGTTTATTGGTTACGAATCGCCATGATTCGTATAATTATCCTACTTAATATTATAGCTCATGGCGTATAGTTGTGCCCGATAAATTGCATACTTAATGAGACCGAATACATATCAAGAAAGAAAGAAAAGAAAAGAAAGAAAAATGGTTCAATGTCCTAGTTGTCGGCGCGCAACACTTAAATATCTAAACAAGTGTGAAGCTGGAAGATATACAAGTAAATAAAACTAAAAGACACATAAAATATAAGGTTAGCACCTAAAACGACTTAATAAAAAAAACCCTCCGTTAATTCATAACAAATTTGAAAATTGCACGCCGTTGCAATTGGATGCGGAAGGCAGAGGACCGAGCGTTGTGGCGCAACTTGGGAGAGGCCTATGTCCAGCAGTGGACTGCGATAGGCTGAGTTGATTGATTGACGCCGTAGCAAGACATGAAAATACAAGACATACTTCTCTATACATCTAATAATGTAGCAAAATGTATACTATTTTAGCAGTACTACTTAAGATAAGAGGCGTGGGCTCAATATTATGAAAGTCGGTTAGACTTGCGTGGGTCTAGATAATTAATAAAATCAAAAGTTATTTATTTTGTAAAAGGTTAAAAAAATATTTCTTTTTTGCATTCGCTCTGCTAAAATATCTTGGCAGCACGTTTAAACAAGGTTTAAAGGCTACAGGTATTTAGAATTTAAAGTGTTCAATGGAATTTGATAATTGTAAGGCTTAAAATCATCTGAAATCACAGAGTTACGTGGGTTTAGCTAGATGGTAAAAAAATCAAAGGTTACTTGGCTAAAAAACTTTTCTATATTACTTTCGCATTTACCAGAGTAAATGTAAATCTTGGCAGCATGTTTAAACCAGATACCACCACCATTTCTTAGTGTTTTTTTAATTCTTCGTATTTGTGTCATAATCGCATGATCGCGTTGTGTTAGGTCGACGCCTTATGGTCCGTACACACAAAACCGTTTAGAGGCAAGCGAACGTTCATTGTATACCAATTTTTGGTCAAATTAACAAATGCAAATCACTAATCATCAATTTGAACAGTCAATAATTGTTCGCTGGCTTGGTCTACATGAGCGTATGACCACCTCTAGTAGCGACTGGAGGTGCTACAAATGGTACATATTTAGTAAAGGGCCAGTTTTTCAATCGTTTGTAAAGTTGTAACTGAGGTTTTAATAAAAAAAGAACTGTCACAATGTCAAAGTTACTCCTAAGATATATGTTAGCTGGCGATAAAAAAATTGGCCCTAAATTTATTTATTTCGTTTAACATTAGGTGGGCCTTTAGCTCGTTTCGTCGTCCTATATTATAAAACAATGGTCTTTACCATAAAAATTTATTAATTTAAGATGAATTTTAACATTTTTGTACTTCTTTAAGTACGAATGCTAAAATTTATCTTTTTTCTCAAAAATTTTGTAAATCTAAATCTAAAATAAATAAAAAACCCAAATACGTACCATAGTGGAGGATAATTTCGATACCACGAGCAGTGTTCACGGTAGCTTAGTGGCTAAAGTACGTGCGTACTGAGCCAGGACCAGGAGTCGCAGGTTCGAGTCCTGCTCGTGAGCGATTTTTTCTTTGCACAATTTATATCTTTAGATTTCGCTTTGCATGCGTAAATGCGTTAAAAATAATATAATAAAATAAAATAAAAAATTCAAACTTTTTATTTCTCACACGTTTAAATAAATTACTAAATAAAATAGCACTCAATCTTAATGGAGTAACATTATGTGCGCTATTTTTTACTTAATGTTACTCACTTACAGGCTTCAGACTAATAATATATTGACTAATAATGGGGGTCCATTATTAGTCAATAGACGGAGGCCCCTCCTCCATTCTAAACATCACGCTGAAGTAGATTTTTAGGATGTTTTTATTTTGTCGAGTTTTTTTTTTATGGGCAATTTTTTTTTTTATAATTTGTTAATAATATTAGGATGTGCATTCGTCTAGGCCCTTTCGCCGTATTCGTTTAGTTTTTAGGCATAACTGTTGCTTAAAATACCAAGATTAATACGGATTGTTGTTCGCATATTATTATTAGCTGGAAAAGGATACTATCAGTCATCGTGGTCTCTATCTAATCCTTTGGTTTCTTTTCCGGTACACACTAAATTGTAAAAAAATATACCTATGTATTAATAATATTTTATACCGTTTTATCTTTTACTATTCTTTATCAAAATGTAACTATAATTTTTATTTATTTTTTAACAAAGTGTATCTGTTAGTTGTTTTAAATAAATGTGGTTTTTTTTTCATGTCTTTATTTATTCAATAAAACGAATAAAATAAATACTTATTATAAAACCAGCAGTATTTAATACATAGCATAACATTACGGGACTTTTCGCGCATAATGAAATTAAAACAAAACAAACATTTTAGGTGGACCGACGACCTAAAGAACGTGGCTGGGGGGGACTGGATGCGGAAGGCAGAGGACCGAGCGTTGTGGCGCAACTTGGGAGAGGCCTATGTCCAGCAATGGAATGCGATAGGCTGAGTTGATTGAAACATTTTAGGTTAGGCAAAATAATTGTTTTGTTTTCATTGTGCGCGAAAAGTCCCGTAAATATAGTTCAATGTGAGTGAAATTCGCGAAAGTTTAATAACTTCTATAGCATAATAGTTGCGTGTGGTGCCGGACGTAAATAATTGCACCACCC
This sequence comes from Asteroscopus sphinx, assembly GCA_949699075.1. Taxonomy (NCBI): domain Eukaryota; kingdom Metazoa; phylum Arthropoda; class Insecta; order Lepidoptera; family Noctuidae; genus Asteroscopus; species Asteroscopus sphinx. The sequence goes on from OX453006.1 coordinate 5,688,668, forward strand.
TCTCTCTTCTCACGGGTGTCGTAAAAGGCGACTAAGGGATTCACCACAGGATGGGCAGCAGCGTTCTCTGAGTATAAGTATAATTCAAGAATAAGAATAATTTTATTGTATAAAGGTTACAAAAACTTGGATTGAGGTCCTAGACTAAGAATTTTACTAAGAATGAAACAGGGAATCCTGTGTCGTGAGATCTAGGCTCTTTCATTCCGTTTACAAATTTACTATCAATATTTCCGTGTTAAGGAGACAATCATTTGCAATCATGTAGGTACTTAAAAAAATAATTAACAAAAACAAAAAACCCGACTGCGTCTAAAAATAACAGAAAAGATAAACAAGACTTATCAACACGCAGTCGGAGGCTACGTATGTTTTTGGTCATGAATTACAAACATAATAGTTCATAGGTAGCTTCCGCCTGCGTGTTGATAAGTCTTGTTTATATGTTTTCTGTTATTTTTAGACGCAGTCGGGTTTATTGTTTTTGTTAATTAATTTTTTTATTTGTTTTTTTTTTAGTTTTATTTATCATAATATTAATGTTTTTTTTTTAAAGTCAAATTCATTTTTAACGTTGAATATTTTGTTTTTTTTAGCATTTCTCATTCCAAATTACATTTAAACATATAAGTTGTGTATATTTTCGTAAACCATTTATAAAACCCTTTATTTTGATACTCCACTCGATAGGTTTTGAGCAAAAAAAAAATTTTGAAGTCACATAAAATGGCTCCAAAAAGCGGCCATTTTGATTTTTATAATTTTGACATACCCAGTGTCACTCTCACAATTAAGACAAATCCAACGACACCTCTAAAGCTAAGATCCATCAAGCCGTTTAGGCTACAGAGCGTGCCAAAGCGTGTGTAGAGTGGGTGTGTATGTTAGTGAATAGATATTTTTGACACTGAGCATAAGTGTACTGACAGTGCGTTCATGTGCGTATGCTTATGTATCTTTCACTCCAGTATTTAAACAACCCACTAAGATCGCCAACCCACCTGCCAAGCGTGGCGATTATGGTATATCCCCCCCCCCCCTTTGAGGGAGGCCTTTGTCCAGCAGTAGACGTCTTTCGGCTGAAATGATGAATGATGATGGTGTTCTTGACTGAAATACTCAGAGAACGCTGCTGCCCATCCTCTGGTGAAACCCTTAGTCGCCTTTTACAACACCCGCGAGAAGAAATAGGGCAGATAGGTCAAGAATACATTCATTCATTAGTCAAGCAAAGACTGCAAGATACTACACAAAGTCTAAAAAAGGAACTTTATGAAGTTCCTTTTTTTCAAGTCTTTTGTGAAGATATGTCTTTATATTGTCTTTTTACTTGTATGCCTTATGTCTTGCACTAAATAAACCTATTATCTATCTATCTACACGTACACGCGATACTAAGTTAAATAAAACGTCAATGTGTGCGTGGATGCGGCTATGAAACCTTGCTTCCTAGATTAACTTGCCCGAACAATGTCCGAGAGCTCGAATTGAAACCTTCCCACCCCACCATAACTCAGCCAGCTACTAAATAACCAGTGAATCAACTTTAAACTAATTTATTAACTTTGAAGACGTTGTTATTAACACCATTGAGTGGCTCAACAAACAGTTACTGGCGAAGGAACACAGCTTTCTAACGTCATTATTTAGTCCAATTTGCAGAATTAGCTTGATAAATGTGTTTGAATTAGCGTTTTCGTAGACCGATGCGCGCGCCGTAGCCGCGTAGCCACTACGGTGCTACGGCGCTACGAGCTCAGTGTAACCGCGCCGGTTGAGATTACCGCTACGTTCGCGCCGCGATTCCCAATCGTTTACGTATTAAAAGAACCTTCGTATGATTTGTGACGATAATTTGTGATTAGTTCTTGTGTTGTTTGTGTTGTGTGTGTGTGACTGTGAGTTTTTACGAGGTAAGTTTTCGAATAAATCCGTGTTGTAGGAAAATAAACAATATTCCTTTTTATATTGGGGTTGGATTAATTTTCCTTGTGTTTATTTAAGCGAATTGATTGACGTCTCTTGTAATAAAGAATCGTCTTGGGAATTAGCAAGTATAATTTTTTGGATTTCGATTTTATTAAAACATTTTCCTCGTCTTGGTAAATATTGTGCAGATATTAAAATGAAGGAAAACGGGCCTCAACGGGATATTATGTAAACATAATGGAATATTAATTTTAGATAATCCAAAATATTTTTTACTGATTGCGATGAGTGGATTTGATATTTTATTTTTCAACCAAATAATTAATTTAGTAATTGAATTTGTATATGATCTGAATATGTTACTATTATATTGAATTTAAATTTACAAAAACCAAAATATTTAATTGAATTTTCGGTTAAAATAATTACCTCCCTTACTTAACTTTTCCTGTTGATGTAATTATTTTAAATAAATTGTTTAATTTCGATAATCTTCCTTATCTAAAATATACACAACCACCGAACCGGTTTACAAAATAAGTGTAATAAAATACTGAAAACACGTAAGGATACAATTAGACGTCTTCTTAAATTGAATCCCGTGGAATACCCGGGGGATTACAGTAACTCCACACTGGGGAACGAGTAATGAAAATGATTTTGATGGAGTTTACAAAAAAATAACTTTAAAACTGAATTAATTTTGATGTTAGGTAATTGCTTTTGTTTCAGAAAAATTCTAAAAGAAATAAGAAGATTATTATTTTACTAGCTTATGCCCGCGGTTTTGGATCGCGTGGATGTCCTGTGTCGCGCATCCCTCGGGAACTATTCATCTTACCGAGATAAAAAGTAGCCTCTATATTACATACATACATACATATTATCACGCCTGTTTCCCATTGGGGTAGGCAGAGACTATGGATTTCCACCTGCTACGATCCTGACACACCTCTTTCGCTTCATCTACGTCCATTAACCTCGTCATGCATGCTCGTCGGTTTAGAGAACTCTTAACCTGGCATTTTTTGAGAACATCCGCGATTTGATCGCGATACGTTCGCCGAGGTCGTCCCCTTCCAACTCTTCCATCCACACTCGCTTCGTATACTTGTTTCGTCAATCTCCTCTCGTCCATCCTCTCTATATGGCCAAACCATCTTAACATACCTTTCTCAATCTTTGTCACTACATCTTCTTTCACTCCACAACGCTCCCTTATCATGTTATTCCTTACTTTATCTCTCAAAGTTAGACCACACATACTTCTCAAAGCTCTCATTTCTACTGCATTTATTCTGCTTTCATGTTTCTTCTGCCATACCCAACTTTGCCTCTATATTAATCCGGGTTATGTTCTATCTGTGTGCCAAATTTCATCCAAATCCGTTTAGCCCTTTAGCATTATTGAGTAACAAATATCCAAACATCTTCAAAAACTTTCACATTCTATTAAGCTTTCATGCAAAAACTACAGTATGAATTTTAATGAAATTTGGCAAACAGATAGAACATACCCCGGATTAACATATAGGCTACTTTTTATCCCGGGAAGATGAACAGTTCCCGATGCATGCGCGATAAACGACATTCGAGCGGGCAAAGTCGCGGTCATAGGCTAGTTTATAATATTAGTAAGAATAGTAGGATATGATTGGAGGGCTCGTGGCGAAGTAGCAAGTGGATAGGTGACCATTTCGTTACACACAAGACCCGGATCCGTGCCTCGGAGAGCACGTTAAGCTGTCGGTCCCGGTTGCAATACAAATATCTGTGGCAGTCGTTACGGGTAGTCAAGAGCCTGAAAGTCTGACAACTGGTCAAATCCCTGAATGTCGGTATTACTCAGTAACTTGGCGGAGGTGTGATGGCAGTCGCCCGCGTAAAATACTGATGTTTAACCACATCTGGTTAGATTGAAAGCCGACCCCGACATAGTTATGTTATGTAATGTATGTTGTTGTGGAATGTTTTTTATGGTGTACAATAAAGCATATAACATAAAACATAACCAGCCCATTACTGTCCCACTGCTGGGCACGGGCCTCTTCTCAGTAAAAAAAATAAAATAAAAAATAGTTGGGAAAATGCGCTGAGGATGATGGGTAGGATAGGATTGAAAAGAGTCCCAAATATAAAACGTTTAATTGAATAAACGCAAGACCTGAAAGTAGTTAGTTTATTCAGAATAACTACGAGAATCGATAGCTATGGTTTATATACCATGTTACATTTCACATGTTACCCTGTTTCATTTGGTCTTGGGTTCGATTCCCGGGTCGGGCAAAGTGTTATTGGGTTTTTTCATTAGGAAATTCTCAGTAGCAGCCCGGAGTCTGGATTTGTGCCCGGTCAATGGCAATAGGCTCGCCCCCTATTACATGGGACTTATAACATAACTGGCGAAATGTGGGTGTACTATTACACCTCTGCCTACCTCTTAGGGGAAATACAGGCGTGATGTTATGTTATGTTATGTTCTTACATATCACCAAATTTAGTTCAAAATTAATTATGGAAATTAAGGATTAATAAGTATATCAGCGGATACCGAGTAGGTTCTTGAGGTCCAGGAACACCAGCAAAATGGGTTTCCGTGAGTCGAAAGCCCCTAAACGGCATCCAGCAGCTAACCAGCAACCAACTCGGGAACTTCAAGCCTAAAAACCAACTAATTTTGTGACTAGATAATTTGTGACTTCATCATCATCATCATCAGCCTGTTACTGTCCCACTGCTGGGCACTGGCCTCTTCTCAGATTGAGAAGGTTAAGGCCTTAGTCTGCCACGCTGACCTACTGCAAGCTTTTGGCGGACTATACACAACATCGAGAACTGTATGGAGCACTCTCCAGCAGATGTGCAGGTTTCCTCTCGATGTTTGCCTTCACCGTTAAAGCAAGTGATAATCAAATTCTATTCCTATAAAATTGGTAATGGTAGGAATCTTGTTATAGATAGAAAGAAAGAAAAATGATTTATTGCCACAAAAATACAACATGCGGTAGGTGAACATAAAACATAACTTTATATGGACTCCACTGGTTCAGTCGACTGCATGACAGAGGTAACACTACATTTCGAAAACCGCCCTTATTGCTTAAAAAATAAAGATGCTGTCAATGTCAAAGTGTTACCACTGACGTGCGGTCGACTGTACAATCATCCCGAAAAGAGTTGTTATTTACAAATAACCCTGTATAGTTTTGTTTACTTGAAGAGATTCTAAGGCTTTCGATACTGCTTAATAAAGTTTATGGTAATAAAATAAACTAACTTCAATGAATAAATAACTAAATGGAAATTTCCCATTAGGCAAAAAAAGTATACGGATCGCTTTAGGAAGGAAATCGCCTTCCTTACGGGGGGAATGCGAAATGCCGAGTTCGAAACAGCAATAATGTCTTTAATTTAATACCGATTCTGGATTTACGAGTTCCTATAATGCATTAAGTTTAAAACTGGAACAGAATATACATAAATATATATACACACAAAATAGCAACAGAAGTTTATTTATGGAATATGAAATTAGATTACACACAGGCTACAATACGTTAGAGTAGAACACACACATACACACACCCCCACACCAAACAAAAGAGGAATAAATCCATTATTGAATTAAAATTAAATTCAGGTTACGTTTGAGTAGAATACACACATACACCACTCCACACACAAAATAACAACAGAAACTAATTTCTAAATTAAGACCGCACACGGGATACAATGTGTGATTTTGGAAGGTTATTCCCATGACAATTATACCACAATTACTTCATCTAATAGACGAATTGGTGATTGCTGTATGGCGGTATAAGTGTTTAGGTAAATGTTGTTTTTCACAGAATAAAATAATCCCTCATTTGTATTTTAAGGTGGAAAATAACAGAATTATTGTCAATAAAATATAAAATAACTAAAAATAAATGTGTTGAAATTAGCAAACGGAGATGTCGAATGACTTAAATCTAAAATCTAGGAAAATTTGAGAAAATCTGTAAGTGTACGACAAAATCAGAAAAGGAATGTAGTCTACTTTTGGACTTGGAAGACATCTTATAAGTAATCTTTTTGAACTCTCCTCTTTCTTTTAGTTAAACATATACATTCATTATTTATTTCCGTATACGTATTTTTAGTTAAGACGCTAACAATAGCCAAATACCCCAAATAGGCTTCTTTTAAAAACATTTTTAGCAGTATCTATTCAGTTCGTGGAAGTGAGAAAAATATACTTTAAATTAATCGTATTTTCAAAAACATTATTATGCCCACGTTTTTTTTGATAGAAAAAAATTGTAAACTATCCTCTTAAACCGCTTTAGAGCAAACAATCTCTAATATTTACAAAATATTATAAATTAAATTAGGAAGACATATAAGAAAGACAATACTCTTATGCAAAGTTGTTTCTGTTTTTCAAATAAGTTTATAGTTATTTTTTTTTTTTTTTTAAATGTAAATTTTCATTCATGTTGAGCGGGGCACCCGACGTTCTTTCGTTGCCTCAGATCTCTTTCAGTTCTGTAAAAAACGACAGTGACCGCAAAGGTCTGATATTTAGGTGTTTTCAGCCTCTTAACAAGTTTAAAACAGACTCTCTTTGCTACATTGAACATTGCCTATACAAGCACTAGCTGACTAACGCCCATGGCTTCGCCCCTGGTTTTTTCTACATACAGACTTTACCACCCCTATTCACCCTTTTAGAGATGGAATTTAAAAAATCAATTTTGTGCACCTCTAGGGTACCTAGCCAAGGAATATTTTCTCCAAAGTTCTAATCTCTAAGTTTAGACTGTGCGTTTTCAGGCAGTCAGTCAGTCAGTCAGTCAACAACAGGCAGTATACTTTCATATTTATATGCTTACTTATCTAATTCATTTCTATGTACGTAGGTATATACGTGGGACACTCAGAAAGTTTTGCGAAACTAAAAAAAATTGTTCTATACGTACATATATTTTTATCAAATCTTTTCAAAGTACTTTCCACCAGCCTCTATACCAAGATTCATGCGCCTAAACCAGTTTTCAAAACACTTTTTCCAGTCCGCCGCAGACACCTCGTTTACAGCCTGCTCGAACGCAGCCAGCGCATCTTCCGGCGACGAAAATTGTATCCCTTTGAGCTGATTTTTTATTTTTGGGAATAAAAAGAAGTCACACGGTGCTAGATCAGGGCTGTAAGGAGGGTGACCCAGGAGTTTGACTGGCGTGCTGTCCAGGAAGTCCCTCGTTTTGAGTGCGGTGTGCGCAGGTGCATTGTCGTGGTGGAGCAGTAGCCCGCGGAGCCCTGTGTTTGGTCGCTTGTTGCTTATAACAGAGAAAACTTCTGGCAAACATTTGGTAGTATACCATTCGGCATTAATGCTTCTTTGATCCCGTAAGGGAATTGATACCAAGTGGCCAGTCAAATTAAAAAAGCTAGCGATCAAAATCTTACCCCCGCTTCTAGATCGCTTCACTTTGGTAGGCGTTGGCTCATTTTGAAACACCCAAACAGTCGACTGGCGCTTGGTTTCTGGGTCGTATTGATAAATCCAGGACTCATCACCTGTAACGATGTCGTAAACACGCCGAGACGAGCCTGCTTCAAATTTGTTAAGCATATCACGGCACCATTCCACCCGGGCCTGCTTCTGAGCATCGGTGAGGTTGTGCGGCACCCAGCGTGATACTATCCTCCTCACGCGAAGATGGCTGTGTAGAATCTCGTGAACGCTTCCCGATCCAATCTTCAATATGTGTTGAATCTCCTGATATGTAATTCGCCTATTGTCTTGGATTAAATTTTTCACTGCTAGCACGTTTTCTTCGGTAACAGCAGTCAAAGGGCGACCGCTTCTTTCGTCATCCCCCAAAGTTGGTCGACCGCGCTTGAATTCGTTATACCAACGATACACGGTTGCCTTGGAAGGGCCTTCATCCATGAATGCCATTTGAAGTCTATCGTACGATTCATCCGGTTTCAGGCGACACTTGAAATCGTATAAAATCATTGCTCTAAAATGTTCCCGGCGCAGATCCATATTTCAGTGAGACACAATACTTTGAATTAACTCGCAAAAAATGTGGAGGGAAATTTTGAAATTGGAACTTACTTATTTTTACTTATAAATAATCATATTTTCGAAAAACATTATAACTGGCCAGTCTCCCATATATAAAAACTTTTTTTCGCAATTCTTTCTGAGGGGCCTGGTATATATTTTTAACCTTCATTATAATTGTAATTGCACTCAGTCTTCATTTTGTTTCGAGCGTATGGCGCTCGTGGGTTGCAGCTGAAAATCAGCATTGGTTAGACAGTACCTGTACTGCTACCTAAGTTTATGCTGAGCTGGTGGCCCTTTGGCACTAACATATGTATATTTAATTTTTCATGTTCTTTTCCTTTTTGTAAATTTGATTGTTTGTGCCAATAAACAAATTTTCTTTCTTTCTTCTTTCAGTGTAGACTTTTAAAATTGATGTGGCAAATAACAAAATGCTTCGAATAATGTCAAAATACAACCTCTTTGGTACATTTAACTTGCGCGGGAAGACAAGCAGCTGACAGCGACAGGTTTTGTTTTATTTTAATTTCCGGATGAGAAGTTCGATGCATGAATCGCTCGCACCGCGGCACCACTCTGAAACTCACTCGCTTGTGTGGCTTTTGTACGAGTGATATACTGGTCATACCGATTTAAATATCTGGATGCCTTTTGTAACTTGTGATTATTAAGTGTCTCTGGAACGATATTTTTATGCAAATAATAAAAATCGATTATATTCTATTACGACGTCTGTGGTCTAGTAGTTCGAGTGTCGGACCGCTGATCACGAGGTCGTGGGTTCGATTCCCACAGAAAACAAATACTTCTGTGATGGACATAAGTGTTTGTGTTAGTCTGGAAACATCCACCACACACCATACACCTTGTGTATTATAAGTATGTATTTACAAAAAAAAGTATATAAGTATTATATCCATTGTCTAGTACCCATAGTACAAGTTCTGCTTAGTTTGGGACTACACTGCTTAGTTTGGGTGCTGTCTAGAAAATGTCCCAAATATTTATTCATTATTTATTTAATTCTATTCAAAAAACTAAATAAAAAATTTTAAAATTTTTTTTTTACTCTTCACCACACTAGGAAGGATGTAAGTACATCAATTTACAATAAATTTATACAGTTAAATTATACAGTTAAATTCTACGTGCATAAACGGTCAAACCCAAAATAACGTATCTCTCTCTATCAGGGTGCCGATTTCGAGTTTGACACTTATTTATTTATTATTTATTCATATATGCTTTATTGTACACCATAAAAACATTACATTGAATATGCATTTAAACTATTGTACAAATGGCGGCCTTATCGCGATCAGCGATTTCTTCCAGGCAACCTTAGGATGGACAAGAATGAACTGGATAGAAAATGGTGTTGTCAGATGTGCAAATTAGATACATAATTTAATAATAAAATAAAAAGCTACACTAATACTATAAAATAACAACAAAAACATATTCTATAAATCCTAATACATAAATACTATATGCATATATACATATACATAATAAGCAACGGTAAAGTAATTAAAAACGACCATATACAGGAGAAGAAACATGATCATAGCGACTATAATGTTATTGATATAACTGAAAACCTCTTATTTATTAAGGGGTCATTGTACTCATCAGTATGAACAACTTTTACTATAGACCAACCCCGAAATCGCGAAAAAAATATCAACTGTTGCCTGTTCACAGAAAACGACAAAATGTAGGGAACAGCAGATTTTTTTCTCGATATCAGTGTTTATCCCATAGTAAAAGTTGTTCATACTGATGAGTCCAATGACCCCTTAAGAAGTTTTCAGTTACTTCAACAACACGTAGAAGCCACAGGCGCTGCCACTGCGCCAAACATGCAAAAGCTATACCAATAAGGGTTGAAAAAGACTGTCACTGACGAAATCTCTTGATATTCGGTATAGCCAGTAAGTAGTATAGCCAGTACAGACAGCTAGCTTTGTATTAACATTCCTTATTTCCCAGGCTAGCTAATTATGCCTGTGTTAGCAGTTGGTTCACCACAATAGCACAAGTTCTAGATAGTTACGGCAAACTATTATGTTACATAATCCTCCCACTACCTTGTGCTTAAGTCATTAAGTACTTCGTATTATAACACAATCTTCTTGACCGTGTTAGTTTGTCTTTGTGTAAATTATTACCTTTATAAACTCAAAATACAAAAGAAGAATAATATTTACAAACTTACGCACACATTAGATAATAAATACATAACATAACAACATAACATAACATCACGCCTGTATTTCCCCGAAGGGGTAGGCGGTGTACAAGTACACCCACATTTCGCCAGTTATGTTATAGTCCCATGTAATAGGGGGCAAGTCTATTGCCATTGACCAGGCACAAATGTAGACTCCGGGCTGCTACTGAGAATAGCGTAATGAAAAAACCCAATAACACTTTGCCCGACCCGGGAATCGAACCTAGGATCCCACGCTCAGCAGTCGCGCTTGCAACCACTAGACCAACGAGGCAATAAATACGATAGCCTAAAATAAAATTAACAGCTACAAGAGGGCGCCAAAAAATCCTCCCGATCGCTGTCGACTGGTTACATAAATACCTTCAAGAAAAGAACATAATTAAATCTTACAAGCTTATGCTCGCAGCTTTGGCTGCGTGGATGTCGTATATAGCGCAACCCTCGGGAGCTGTACATCTTCCCGAGATAAAAAAGTAGCCTATATGTTAATCCAGGTTATGTTCTATCTGTATGCCAAATTTCATCCATATCCATCCAGCCCTACAGCGTGACTGAGTAACAAACATCCAAATATCTTCACAAATTTTCACATTTATAATATTAGTAGGAAGTAGGATAGTAGGATTTTGTTCCATGCAATAATCGAACCCACGAACCTTAGCACAAAAGCCGATCGTTAAACCACTGTGCCAATCATGTCGTTATAATTTTTTTATAAAAAAAAGTAATATGAGATTTCAAAGCAATATTAGGTATTAGCTAGATGGATCGGGGACAAAACACGATTTAAAAAAACCGGCCAAGAGCATGTCGGGCCATGCTCAGTATTATAGGGTTCCTTAAGTAGGTGTAATTACAAACAAATCAAATCGAATATTAATCATGGCTATTTTAGTTTTTGCAATAGACGGCAGCATTGGCGACTCAGAGAGCAGAGAGAGTCGTTAGTAGCCGCTAGATGGCGCTGTACAGTGCCAAATTTAAGAAGTGTGTCATGTTAACATAACACAAAGTTACTTTTTGTGATTTTTTTAAACAGAAAGTAATTAAAGGAGCATTCTTTGCTAATATAATTTTTCTCTAAAGTCAATGACCTATGAACTAGGACGTAAGTAATTTAAGTATTTTTCAGTTTTCTCTCTATAACTCGAAAATTTATAATTACATTATACTCATAATAATTTTAAAAGAGAGTTTTTATAAAAGTCTATAAACGTGGACGATTACAAGTTTCTACGTTGTATAGTTTAGAAATGGCACATTGGACAATGGACACATTGTGAGCCACTTTGGCAAGCTATATTTCGCAGATGGTACACCTGATAAAAAAGTCATGTATGAAACATTGCCTTCATTTTAGTAGACCTATTCAATGATACCCAACACGAGAGGGTGCAGCGGAAAAAATATTTTCATCCCATTTCACATGTATGGGCGCCACTCCTAAAATACGTAATCACGATTTTTTCATTCTTTTAAAATTGAGTTCTATGTGCAGACTATTTTTTAATAAAATTTCATTTACTTATGTTTATAACTGTAGAAGTTACTAAGCTGTAAAGGATTAGGACAGACGGACAGACGGACGGACATGATGAAACTATAAGGGTCCTTGAAAACTACGGAACCCTAAAAAAATAAACAAACAAAAACATTATATTCCTTTTTTGGTCAATCGTGTTTATAAACCACAAACAAATTAATGCACCTTCCCACGGCCACTACGATAAGAAAAACTCGTCCGCGTCCCCATGTCACCGTGTTTATCAACCGACCTAACAACACTGGTATCGTTTGCACAGGACGACACGTATGATTAATTTGAGGACTGCAAATAACTCCACATTTACCTGAACGTTACCCATCGAAAATAACTCGCATCAATCATGCCACTGATGTTTTCCTGTGTTTGTTTGCGGAGAAATAATGATGCTTGTCGGTTATTTTAAAGTTTAAATGAGGATATTAAAATGGATCGTGCCGTGGGATGAAACTTTTATTAAATGAGGATGGTTGAATTTATTTGTAGGTTGTTGATTTTATAGTAAAGTTATGGATACATACAAATAAATAATCCATGTATTTTTTTTGCAAATAATTGTGAGCCTTGCTAACTAGCAAGGCTCACAATTGGAAAGGTGGTTGATAATCATGAGGTCTTGAGGAATAAAAAAAGGCGGACGGAATCTCGCTTGGCAAAATGTGAAGCAACCAAGTAAGACGGCTCTGGCACGCACGCATTCACACCCATAGTAAAACAAAAAGCGGTGATTACGCCACAAATCTTGTCTCATGCTAGTCATTGTCGTAGTGTCACAAATAAAATAACTATATCAATATCTATAACAATATCAATATCTAGTGTGTTAAAATTCTGTCGAAATTAAAGTGGGTTTAGGAAAAAACTAAATGTTTCAATCTTTTCTTAGCGAGATTCCATCCGCCATTTTTTATTCGTCCGCGCATGAGGTTTTAAGTTCGAGACTCGCGATGGTGTGAACGTCATTGCACATATCTCTTGTTAGATTTCTTTTTTACTAGTTTTTTGCACATATACATACTCTAAGCGCATTCAAAGATTTTAGTGTTAAAATATTTTAGTTATTTCACTAAAATCTTTCTTAAATTTAGCGAAAGAGAATCAATCCCGTGACCGAGTATTAAGTGCTACACTATTCAGGTCGTCGATCAAACGTGTATAAAATAAGAAACATCAATTAGGTACCAAAAATATACCCCACAATATATTCGGTTTATTTTTTATAGCCTCAGTAACATTTGTGACAGAGATGTATAGTATAACACCTCATTTGTCACAAGCCGTTGAAAGGTTAAAAGAAATAAAGGGACATTTGTATTTATATTCGTGTGATTATACACTTATTTTTATTTATAGCAATAATATTATGGAACAAAAGAATGTTATAATTAAGTGTGCTGTCTCAAGCGTGTGCTATACGGTGAAAATGTGAATCAAATCAATCAACTCAGCCTATCGCAGTCCACTGCTGGACATAGGCCTCTCCCAAGTTGCGCCACAACGCTCGGTCCTCTGCCTTCCGCATCCAGTCCCCCCCAGCCACGTTCTTTAGGTCGTCGGTCCACCTGGCAGGGGGGTGCCCTACGCTGCGTTTGCCGATTCGCGGTTTCCATTCAAGGACTCGTCTGCTCCAACGGCCATCGGTCCTTCGACAGACATGGCCAGCCTACTGCCACTTCAGCTTACTGATCCTACAAAAATGTGAATACACGGTGAGTAACCAGCCTCCCCACCAAGGTGACCTTGGTGGGTCGCTGACAGCCGTCGTAAAAAAAAATTTGGTGACGAACCACTGTCTACATAGTTGGAAACCAGCAAGGTCACCTTGGTGGGGAGGCTGGTTTGTCACCGTGTAGCAGACGCTTTAAGGAAGCAGGTAGAAATGTAGTTTTCTTAATACTCAATACATTTATTGCACTTTACAAGTTCTGTTGTCTTCAAATCTTAAAGTGCATAATAGTGACATAGGTTTATCAGAAGCTACATGTATTTTAATTCTGTTGCGCTTAGATTACATTGCAAGCAAGCATCGCAAGTGTACGTTGTTCTCAAAAAAGTCTTGCCAAAATATGTAACAAACAAGCATTGTACCATTCAATAATTGAAATGAGTATATCCATAGAGTTTCTTGCTGGCTCTTCTCCATAGCACCGTTTTGGAACCGTGCAACTAGCAAACTTTCTGTAAACTATTGTGTTCGTTTTCTTTTGGTGTAATGTACAATAAAGAATACAATAAATAAATAAATAAATAAACTAGATTCTTACTCCAGCCTCAGAGCCTTTTTCCCAATTATATTGGGGTCGGCTTCCAGTCTAGCCAGATGCAGCTGAACATCAGTATTTTACACGGAGCGACTGCCATCAGACCCCCGCAACCCAGTTACTGGGTAATACCGACATTCGGAGGTTAGACCAGTTGCCAGATTTTCAGGCTTCTGACTATCCGTAACGACTGCCATAGATATTCGTATGACAACCGAGACCGACAGCTTAACGTGCTCTCCGAGGCACGGAGGGGTCTCGGTGTGTAACGAAACGGTCACCCATCCACGGATCGACCGCGGCAATCGTATAATACGTGCAATTGGTACTTTGCCACGAGCGCCTCCTTTTAACAATCGGAGCCAATATATTGTGTTCGCCACCAATTTAAAAAACTTCTAAAATCCTACACCTGCAAGGAACTAAGAGCTGTCGGATTTTCTTTGCGGGGTTTGTTTCAGTTCGTCTGGGCCACATAAGTGCTCCCCCAGATGTGCATTCCGTTTATACTTCAGTGGATTACATTCACTGAGGTGCAATAGAGTTTTATCAGTTTCTGCGAATTCTGAGAACTCGCGCTTAGAGAGGTAAGGTGAGGTTTTATACAACTATTTGTCTGTAACACGCTTGGCTTTTAATGCTAAAAGGGATTTATTATCCTTAAGAATATACGTAAATAAATATGTATCTATATGGGACCAACCCTTAAAAAAACAGCTGTTCCTAAAATTTTGTCGATTTATGTGAACACAAATGTAGGGAGTAGATGATTATTTTTTCGCGATTTCAGTGTTGGTCCTATAGTTAAAGTTGCTCATACTTGTGAGTACAATAACCCCTTAAGAGTATTTTTTTTTTTTTTTTTATAGTATAGGATGGCGAAACGAGCTAAAGACCCACCTGATGTTAAGCGGTTACCTTTGCCCATGACAACTTCAATACCACCTAGGCTGTTGCCTAAATGGTACCGCAAGTCGGTTCGCCAAACTGAGACATGAAGATGGAAAGTCTCATGTGATTGTAATTTCACCGGCACCCGTACCCTTCAGACCGAAACACAGCAATGCAAGCATCACTATTTGGCGGAGAAGTAGGCACGTAGTAGAAGTAGGTAGTTATTTTAATAACACGTTGTATAAGAAAAAACTGATAATATATTAAAATATATATAAGTACAATAACACAATACCCCAATTCGTTTAAAACAAACAAGTAATATAAAACATTACTTGATATAATTTTTCTAACAACGCACGAAAGTTCACTCCAAACTTGGTAGCGAAGTTGTGACGAGTTTATGGAAAGATTTCAGTCGCTGCTTTTACGGCGAAGTATGTTTGGTATCTCTTTGATACAGTAGATAAGTTTCTGTGTTGATCCACGAATGTAATACAAGCTTTTGGAGTACGTAGATTAATGTTTTGTTATGGAACCTGTAAGGCCCGACAATACAAAAGCATGTAAGCAGCAGCGGGCAGCGTCACACTAAAAGCCCGTGACATAAATAAAGAAATAAAGAAAAAAAAAACTTTCGCGAATTTCACTCATCATCATCTCAGCCAAAAAAACGTCTACTACTGGACACAGGCCTGCCTCAAAAGGGGGGTTATGCCATAATCGCCACACTTGGCAGGTGGGTTGGCGATCGCAGTAGGTTGGTTAAATACTCAGAGAACGCTGCTGCTCATCCTCTGGTGAATGCCTTAGTCGCCTTTTACGATACCCATGAGAAGATATAGGGTGGTGCAATTCTTTGCGTCCGGCACCACATGGACGAATTTCACTCAGATTGAACTATATTTACATACGGGACTTTTCGCGCACAATAAAATTAAAACAAAACAAGCATTTGACTAACCTCGAGGTTTCGGCCAAGTTGCATTGGCCGTGGTCACGACTTCACGAGCAGACTGAAGTGTGCGGGTGTCATCGTCTTCAATCAAAACAAAACCAACCGAGACTCCAAATTCGAAGTAAGTAAGTAAGTAAGTTTGTAAGTAAGTAAGTAAACTTTAACTCGACACAGTTTAATGATACGATAATTCGCGAGTTACTGCTTCTGTTTTCAGTGCAGTATTGTGCGTGAATTTTTCGTCAATTTTAACAAGTGAAACTAATTCTATTTCTTATCCCCAAGAATAATAATTTTGAGCTTTGTTGTTGACATTCTTTGTGCCTACAAAATACCATATGAAAATGATGATGATCCTGTTTTATTTCCCATAATCTAATCTTAAAAAGTACCTACCTAGAACTACAGTATATATGGAGCTACGGCGACCTACAAATATAGCTATAGTTAGCTATCTACCTACACGCGATGGTAGCGACAAAACGCAGGGCGGCAATTTATTGAAACTAAGCTCTTTAGTCACTGTCGCATCTGTAGCTAGCTACTAATAGAGTAAACTGTGAACAAGCCAGCCCTTTGGTCACGCGAAGTGTCGACCAGTCTCGTCTATATTAGTATAGATACGTATAGATAATTCTAAAGGTACTGATATGTCTTGTGCAGTCTTTGTTTTTACACCACAACAATAGGTTTTGTTCACCAAACCTGAAAAGGAGTAATTATACTCATCATTATAAATGACTTGGACCAAACCTGTACTCACGATAAAAAATCAGCTGGTCCATAAATTTTAGTTTAAACCAAACCATAATTTGCAAAAGCTGTACATTAAATGTAGAGGCGTACAGCTGACATTTTGACATTAAGGGGAATGTAGCAATGAAATGAAATGCAAAACGAATGTGAAAATTCGTTTTTAACGATTGAAGTACAGGTACTGTAGTTTAATCAGAAACTATTAACTATCTAGATTATACTTCGCTGTAGTTGTAATAAGAAATAGTGCGAAAAACTGCCACTTTTGTATTTTTTTCTATCTACAACTACAGCGAAGTATAATCTAATAGAGAGTTAATAGTTTCTGATTAAACTACAGTACCTGTACTTCAATTTTTAAAAACGAATTTTTGATAAAAGATGTATTAAGCGAGTAATAACTTTTTTACTGATGCGGGCGCCACTTGGATGCTACATTCGCCTTAAGATACATACAGTCGTAAGCTGAGCTAGCTTTGTAATCCCTATCATATGATCTTACTCCAATTAAGTAAAATGAAACACTAATCTCGTATTTTCTTTTCTTATTCCAACTATATTGTAGATAATGCTTGGTTCGGACCGCCAAACAAATAAATCAGACGAAACTAGACACTGATAAAGTCTGACACACCCTTATGTTAGAGTAGTTAAACACACATATACCCTACCACACACACACACGGCGCTATCTATCTAATTACTTTGTTTCAGACATATTGTACAATGTTGTGTAAGCAGTTTTGGTGCATTCTTTTCATCAATTCCAATTAGTAGTATACCTAGATAGGGAATAAATGGCCTTTGTAATCAGACAGACGGACAGAAAAGCGATAAATTAAAACTTTTGAAAAGGTAACTGGTTCAGTGACTAGCGGGTCAGTCATTATTTTTTTTTTTTCTACACGTAAAGTGGCTCTTATTGCATCGCTTTTAGGTTCATAATGTGGCTTATAACGCACGCGTGCTTTTTTCATTATATTATTGCAGTAGTGCTTTTTACTTTACAGTTTATTTTTAAATCGCAGCAAAGAGGTTTTATGCCTGAACTAAATTAAACATTTTTGGCAATAAATCAACTAAATAATTAAAATATGCTACATAAACAGATACATAACATAAAAAAAAAAAAAAAAAAAAAAAAAAAAAAAAAAAAAAAAAACATTTCATTTCATCAAATTATTTATTTTTGTCAACAAATTAATATTAATTTGTGTTATAAATAAAAAAAAACAATTTATAATATTTTTTTATTAGGCTATATTGCGGTTTCCTTCAACCATCAGCGCGCGCATAGCTGTATGTCACCGCATCACCATTTTTATCATTTTTCACAAACTCAATATTTGTCTAAAATGTGTAATTTATGTTTTTTTCCTCGCAAGTGTGTTGAAAAATGTCGTATGACACGCGTGAGCATTGACTATTATACCGTCGGCTCCATTACGCCCTCGCCTTCGGCTCGGGCTGCAATCCAGCCTCGAGTCTAATAGTCAACTTAGCTCACTTGTATCATAATGTACTATTATTTTATTATCCTGCCACCAACATTGGTCTGCCGTAAGAGCCTTGAGCACAATGCATCACGTGGAGATTATATAAATCCATTAAACACATTATTTTCTCCCACTTGGTCGGAAATCGCCTCATTAATTTAAAAAAGGAAAAAACAATTAGCTCTTTTCCGTACGCAACGAAATAACACGCCAGCAATTTCCTACACGACAATAATGTACATTGCTAGACAGTTTTTTTAAATTATATTTATTTAGTAGTAGTATTTAGTACGGCATGAGCTATTATCATTATGTAGCTCATGTCGACACGAAGAAGAAGAAGTAGTAGAGTTCCTTTGTGAAAGAGCTTGTTCGGGGAAGTACTACCACCGTATCTAATTCTCCGCTAAATAGTGATGTTTGCATTGCTGTGTTTCGGTCTGAAGGGTACGGGTGCCGGTGAAATTACAATCACATGAGACTTTCCATCTTCATGTCTCAGTTTGGCAAACCGACTTGTGGTGCCATTTAGGCAATAGCCTAGGGGGTATTGAGGTTAACATACGATGGCGAAACGAGCTAAAGGCCCTTTAGCCCGTTTCGCCATACTACACCATAATTTTTTTTTATTGAAGCGAGGTTTTTTAAGTACACACTTACATAAATTAGGTGTTTTTAGGTACACAATATTAATTATTTTAAAGGCTAAATGCGCATTTTTTATTCAAAATTTTGAAAATAGAATAAAAACCGTGTGCAGGCGAATTGGTGAGAATATAAATTAGATTTTGTTGAATTAATTTGTGTATTTTTTCCTCGCAAATGAGAGAAAAATACTATACAAGTCTCGGCCGAAATAGCAATTAACGGCCTCGTTTAGTTAAAAAGGTTTTAAAATTTTAAAGTATTTTAAAATCACTTTGGAAGTACTCGGCTACTCGGCCAACAGTAATGTACTATTGTGGAAGGAGATTATAAGGGGAAAGAGAGTAGTAGTAGTGCTCCTTTGTGAAAGAGCTCGTTCGGGGAAGTACTACCACCGTATCTACTTCTCCGCCAAATAGTGATGCTTGCATTGCTGTGTTTCGGTCTGAAGGGTACGAGTGCCGGGTGCCGGTGAAATTACAATCACATGAGACTCCATCTTCATGTCTTAGTTTGGCGAACCGACTTGCGGTACAATTTAGGTAACAGCTTAGGTGGTATTGAAGTTGTTATGGGCAAAGGTAACCGCTTAACACCAAGTAGGCCTTTAGCTCGTTTCGCCATCCTATACTATAAAAAAAAAGATAAATCAGTTCTTAATTGAATAACGGAAAAAAATAAAATAAACAGCATCACACTCCATCACGTTTGTTGGAAAATTATGTTCAACACTCACACTCAACAAGATACTCACTCACACATTCTTACTTAGTGTGCATACTCGTACATGTTGAAGGAGTCACCAATGTACTCCACAACTAATATTAAAGATGTATGATTACAGGACCGTGTGTCCTATCAAGCATCTTGCTCTATTGTTTCCGCATGAGGGGTCCTTTGAGTACGACTTCCAGTTTCGAGCTATGGAAGACAATTGGATACACTCCGATTGTCTTTGTTCGAAATGAAGTGGGTTTTTTTAATGTGAGATGTACTCGTATTTGAAAATGTGAGTGTAAGTGTAAAGATCAGGTATGTGTGGGTGGTTTTTAAATAATCGAATTTCATAGGATGTATGCTATAATTAGATTGTAAGGGAATTGTCCCTAAAATATATCCATACTAATATTATAAATGCGTAAATGACTGTCTGTTTGTTTGTTACCTTTCAAGACTAAAACTCTGAACCGATTGTAACGAAATTTGGCAAAGCGATGACATGGGAACTGGAGAAGGAAATAGGCTGTTTATAATACTGAGAAGATTATAAGATGTTACTCGTATAGTATATCAATATAGTTGTGTTCATTATGTATAAGTTGTATAAAGTTGGCAATAGGCTCGCCCCCTATTAAATAAATAATTATTATTTCCGGACGTTTTTACACAGCACCCTCTAGTCCTAAACTAAGCAGAGCTTGTACTATGGGTACTAGACAATGGATATAATACTTATGGATATATTACATGGGACTTATAACATAACTGGTGAAATGTGAGTGTACTATACACCTCTGCCAGCCCCTTCGGGGAATACAGGCATGATGTCATGTGTGTGATGGTATGGAATCCTTAGTACATAAGTCCGACTTGCACTTTGCTGGTTTTGTACTCACTTACTATTTTTGCGATAACTGGGAAATCCATGCTCAGTATATTGTCTAAATTTGAAAAATGTTAGTCAAGCAAAGTAGGTTTAGTCAGTTTTTATCTCTTGTCTTATTTAGTAAACAATCTTGGCTTGTCTCTTTATTCAAATAACTACTGATAAAATATAATTACTAGTTCTGCACATGTAATTAGGTTAAAAAATATTATTAATTGTGTGAAATTGTTAACATAATGTATTTTAATAATTATTATTGACGAATTGCATCAAAAAGACATGCCAAGATTGTTTACTAAATAAGACAAGAATAAACTGGCCAAGTGCGAGTCGGACTTGCGCAGTAAGGGTTCCGTACCACGCATCGACCTGATACCCCATAGAAACTGATTTAATTTACGAGAGTTTATCAATAGACATCAACGCACCGTGCGCGAAATATGAATTTTTGCATGTCTTTCTTACGCAGGTACTACCACATATGTCTAAGTTTGCCCTATTTTTAAGATTTGTTGCTAAATTATATAGTATGCACTATAATCAGACCAAGTTTGACGCTGGTATATATTACCGTTTTGAACACAGAGCAGGAACAAAAACGTACAAAAAAATGCATTTTTTTCGAGGTTTCTTGTATGGGGAGATCAGTGGCGTGCATTGGCCTACTTCACTTGAATTTAATTGTGGTGTAAGTTATTGATTTTTTGATGTAGGAAGATTAATTTAGCATTAATAGGTCTATTTTAAGATACATAATCATCGTACTGTGAAAAAAATATAATAACTTACACCACTATTGAATTTGAATGAGGAAGGCAGTAGGTATTGCCTAATTGCCTATATGCAATGCACGCCACTGGGGGAGATCCCCTTTGGTTTTAGATTTTTTAAATTTTTAGTATTTTTTGTGATAGGCACTACAGTAACACATATTCTGTGAAAATTTCAACTGGTTATCTATTACTGTTACAAAGATACAGCCCTGTGACAGACAGACGGACGGACGGACAGCGTAGCGAGGGTAATAGGGTCTCGTTTGGCACCCTTTGGGTACGGAACCCTAAAAAAGAGTGTAGTTAAAAAAATTGCACTGAACCATAAAAAGTGAAAAGTTAAAGTTATGTGTTAAGTTAAAGTTAGATCTTTCGGGATCCAAGGCGTGACATAATCTAAGTTTGTAAAAAAAGTCGTATTGACACACCTACCTAGTAGGTACCTTTAAGGTCACAGGTTATCTTTGTAGGTCAAGCTCTCTGCCTCAATATAAAATCCTCCTGATATTTACCTCGATAGACTGAAAGCGAGCCCCAAACAAACATGGGAAAAGGATAGAATGAAGATGAATTCACGATGACCATGCAGGATATGTATAAGGCGGTTTTCTTACATGGCAATGACGCATCAAAGCTGCAAAACCACAGCGAGTGGAATTGAAGCGGGACGGAACTGAGGCGTTTCATCGGCGGGGCTCATCGTGTTGTAGTGTACTGAACTCAGGGTTGTTATATCGAGTTTCTGAATTTTCCCCATATTCATATGTTTTTTCCCCAAAATGAAACGTTTTGCTACTTTTTTCCTCATTTTTTTTTTAAGAGAAATACAATGCAAAGAAAGAAAGAAAGAAAAATGATTTATTGCCACAACAAGACGACTCTGACTAAGACTATGTTTATTCAAAAATTGGCTACAAGAACATTTTATAGTGTATCGTGGACGACATTTTAAACTTTCGATACTTCGTCTGTATTCGAAACCTCAATTATTTACTCACAGACATTATATAAACTAGTACAATATCTGTATTGTATCTGTATTTAACTTTCCTCAAATATTTCCCCAAAATTTGCCCAAGAATTTCGTTTCCCAAAATTGCGAAAAAAGAACCCCGATCCGCCCGCAGTGTGACATGCACGTCCCGTCCACGTTCAGTCGACGCTCCGCCACAATTCCGTCCCGCCCGCTATGTGCCGGCACGCGTCGACCTAACGGTATCGTAGGCATCGTACGGATCGCATTTAACGGATCCGTATAGCGTAGTGCGTCCACCTATCCGCAGCGTACGGTTTCCTGACGAATTTCTATGAGCAATCAGCTGCCGAATTGCGTAATTCACTCGCAATCGCATTCATCTGGATTTCAATGTTCATTGCTCCGTGTGTTTTGACAATCCATGTTATCGGCAACTACGTACCACGCAATGAATATTGCTTTAATTTCAAAATGAAAGCTAATGTCAAAGTGAATGCATTACACAATTGCCCCACAGATTTTCTTTATCGACATTTGGATGCCGATAACGTGATCCGCATTTATCAATACAAAGTGATCCTTCCGATGCGTATGATATCGATAGATGGACGCGTGCCTTTACATGGCAATGACGCATTACTCGATATTAAAGGTAAACAATTAAGTTGGTACTATCACCAAACATTCCAGTGAACCACCACTAAGGCTAAAATCGCTTGCGCTCAGAGTTCGACGGCAGCCGTAGGTACGTGTAACGTAGCAGGATTCGTTCAAGGGACTTTGTTGACAAAATGAATCACCGGGAAGGATCGTGACTGTACAACATGTCAAATTAAACTAATATTTTCATCGCTAAGAATAATAATCATTATAATTCTTCTTCTTTGTCGTTTCGCTCTTGACAGAGCGGTCGTGGCCATCATGTACTATTGCCGGGGGCTGCTGTAGTTCGCCTCACGATGCCTCGCCACCTTTTCCTGCTTTCGGTTAGTCTGGTGCATTCATGTAATGGCCGGCCCATGGCAGACTTCATTTAATCAGTCCATCGCATGGGAGGCCTTCCAGGCACTCTTGAACCCTCTATTCTGCCCTGTACGACAAGTCGTTCTATAGAGTCGTGACTACGCCGCGATACATGGGCGAAAAGATTTAGACTGCGGGATCGCACCTAATTCGATAGACGCTGCTTGATGCCGAGTTCTTGGAGTATGGAGACATTTGTTCTAATCATTATAATAACAATCATAAAATTAAGAATTTGTCATTGAGGAAATCTGTAACATTATAAATAACATATTTGAATTAAAGATATAAATTGTGGAAAGAAAAAATCGCTCACGAGCAGGATTCGAACCTGCGACTCCTGGCTCAGTACGCCAGTGCTTTAGCCACTAAGCAATGAACAATGTTTCTTAATAAGATATCGCTGACGTCACCCAAAGACGTATAGTGGAGGATAATTTCCATACCACCAGCAGTGTTCACGGTAGCTTAGTGGCTAAAGCACTGGCGTACTGAGCCAGGAGTCGCAGGTTCGAATCCTGCTCGTGAGCGATTTTTTCTTTCCACAATTTATATCTTTAGAATTCGCTTTGCATGCGTAAAATGCGTTAAAATAATAAAATAATTATATTAGAATTAATAATTGCTTTAGCTTTTTTTTTAAATAAATTAAATTTTAATTGCTTACAGCTGTTAGGAACTATAAATTAATGGAGCCATGCAAACTATGCCCTTGTATCCTGCCCTTCTGTTTTTGTGCGTTTGAATCCTGTCAAGTTTAATAAAACAAAAAAAAAAAAAACAAAAAATATAAAAAAAAATATGAAAAAAAAAAAAATTACAATGATTTTTTAAAATCTTATCCTACAATAAAAACATAACCCTCCTTTTGGCGCAGTCGGGTAAAAACATCGCGTATCTTAGTCTTCCTGCGACCACGAACGCATCAAATCTTTCGAAACGTCAGGAAAACCAATTTAAATTATATACGTGAGATAATCCGGTTAAACTTGTTTTATAATAATGTGTAGTGATCGCGAAAATCTACGAAATTATTATTTAAAATCTTATCTTCCAAAAAACTAACCCTACCTAAGCCCAGCCCCACATTAGAACGGAGTCCTAATTATTTTCAAGAAGGAACGTCTGCCTCTCTTGACTCAGTTCCCCGTAACGAGTCTGCGTCCCGCTCCAATGGCCCTTGTGTTAAAAATGCATAGAAACGAGCCGTAACATGTCGTAACTATCGCCCTTTAGCACGCCCTACGAGTAACCGAGTACCTCTTTGAATTTCACTTCTGTTTCATTGGTTTTTGATGGTTAATTTCCTTTTTTTCTGTGGTAACTCGGAGAGTTGAGCGATGAATATGTATGTTTACTTCATAACTTAAATAATCTTCTCTTCTTACGGCCAAAATTAATATCCAATCTATCCACGATTTACCCTACTAGAGATAAGAATTTGACATAAGCTCCGTACAAAATATGTCAAATTTCTATCTCTGGTAGGGCAAATCGTGGATAGATTGGATATTAATTTTGGCCGTAAGTCGTTCACTCTTGGCAGAGTGGTCGTGGTTATATCAGGTCCCGAAGTTTGCTCTTGCGATGCGTCTCCATTCGGCTCTGTTATTGGAGCTGCGAGAACATTGTGTCATGGTGGAGTGCGTGATGGTTTTGATGAGGTCTGACCAGTGCGATGGAGACTTACTGAACTTAAATAATAATATAACTTAAATACTTAACATTATTAAAATTAGGACTAACATGTAAAATAAGGGTACATTGGCGGTCTTATCGCTAATAGTGATATCTTCCAGACAACCTTTGGACCTTCCTCATTCAAATTTAATAGTGGTGTAAATTATTATGCCTGACTGCCTCGTTGGTCTAGTGATCGCAAGCGCGACTGCTGAGCGTGGGGTCCTGGGTTCGATTCCCGGGTCGGGCAAAGTGTTATTGGGTTTTTTCATTAGGAAATTCTCAGTAGCAGCCCGGAGTCTGGATTTGTGCCCGGTTAATGGCAATAGTCTCGCCCCCTATTACATGGGACTATAACATAACTGTTGAAATGTGGGTCTGCCTACTCCTTCGGGGAAATACAGGCGTGATGTTATGTTATGTTATGTTTGTGTTATGTAAATTTTTTTTTTTTTTGAAAGTATGGTGAATATTTACCTTTTAATAGACCCATTAATGATAAATTTATTTTCCCAAATAAAAAAATCAGTAACTTACACCACAATTAACGAACCACACAAACCAACAAAGACCAACGAAGACCGTAAGACACTATACTCCTATCTATGTACCTCTGGTATCCTCCAACTATCGTCAAAATGCGTTCCTGTAGCGAGCGAGCAATACCGTTAACAAAATTAAACAGTTGAAACTTGACATATTTGTGACAAGTATGCAATCGGCGAGACGAGCAATTAGTCTAGATTTCTTTCAGAAATTTTAATTACTCTAATATTGATTAATCTATATATAATATTATATCCACGCATCGTACTGTACTCAGTCACTATTCGTAAAGACCTATCATTGGCAGATTGTATCTTATTTAATATTGTTATTCTATAGTAAT
Organism: Asteroscopus sphinx; assembly: GCA_949699075.1. Classification (NCBI taxonomy): domain Eukaryota; kingdom Metazoa; phylum Arthropoda; class Insecta; order Lepidoptera; family Noctuidae; genus Asteroscopus; species Asteroscopus sphinx. The sequence goes on from OX453006.1 coordinate 5,714,397, forward strand.
TGCTGTTGGTCTTCCAAATAATAAATAAATAAAATAAATTCAAATGAAGTAGGCCAATGCACGCCACTGGTCATTGTACTCATCATTATGAACAACTTTTACTAAGGGACTAACCCTGAAATCGCGAAAAAAATATCTGTTGGGCCCTTTTGTGTTTACTTAAATCGATAAAATGTAAAAAGTCTCATGTGATTGTAATTTCACCGGCACCCGTATCCTTCAGACCGAAACACAGCAACTATTTGGCCGAGAAGTAGGTACGGTTGTAGTACTTCCCCGGACGAGCTCTTTCACAAAGGAGCTCTACTACAGTACTACCAAATCCCTAATTCCTTATTCCCAAACAACAACCTAAATCCCTTCATTTCGGCACCCCATCAATCTACCCACAAGTCGCATTGCAGTCGTCCTGTGCAATTGCATAGCGTTTTGTAGATAAAGCCATCCTCGCTCAAAGCACACTGTAGGGCACAAAGGCTGCTTTTGTGTCCTCGATATTGTCGACAAATGACGCGTCATAGCTTTTATGAGGCAATTCTCTTTAGGGAAGCGGTTGTTTTGTTTTTGTATTTGAAGGGATTGTATTTGAATCTTAAAATATTATTGGTGTATAGTTCGCCATTTTCTTTACAAATCAAAAAAAATAAAATGCTAATTCTAGCATCGTATAATAGATGGTCTTATCGCTAAAAGCGCCTGACGGCACCATCTGGTTGAAGAATATCAATTTATCATTACGAATTATAAAATAATATAGATGTATAGATAGCCTATAAGTATTCCATACGATTAAATAAAATCGCTAAAAGCGACTTCTTCCAGATAACCATTGGATGGACTTGAATTGAAACAGAAAGATAATGTCCCAAAAGTGTTTATTTATTTATTTTAATGGACAGTTATTCATGAGTTGCGCCACAGCGGTGATAATCCCCTGTACGTGTGAGCTCGCCCGCTGGTGAACTTGAAGGAGCGCATGTATGCAATAGGGCCGATGCCAAAAACTAATGGTGGTGGTGAACTAATGGTAATGGTCTGTGGTCTAGTGGTTCGAGGGTCAGATTGCTGATCACGAGGTCGTGGGTTCGATTCCCACAGGACACAAATATTTGTGTGATGAACATAAGTGTTTGTGTTGGTCTGGGTGTTTCTTATGTATTATAAGTATATATTTACAAAAAAAAAGTACATAAGTATTATATCCATTGTCTAGTACCCATATCACAAGCTCTGCTTAGTTTGGGACTAGATGGTGCTGTGTTAAACTGTCCCGGAGATATTTATTTTAATTTATTTATTATTTAATGTGGTGCAAGGAAATTATCGAATGAATATTTATTTGTGATAATAGGTGTACACAATGATATTTAAAAGTAATTTTTAATATCATTGGGTGTACAATGGGTGATTATGGGTGTACATGAAAGATAAGTTTTATTTATGTTAGTTAGATTATGTTTTCTAACATCAAAACTCGATGAAATAGGTAGGCCTAAGTTTTTATTAGTAGGTAGGTGGTGGTAGGGTAAGTAGGTGCAATCAGCGTCAAGTAGCTCAACAACAGACTGTAAGATAATACCAAAAATATTGTTTTTTTGACTGCAACAATAATGACCGTCCGGCATGTGACTTTAAAATACACTAATCGTGTGACGTACATTAAACATAATATAAGTACTGTAAGTACTCTGTGTAAAATAGCGAGAGAAGCGGCCCTTGGCTGGGGCAGCCGATAGACTGCCCGTTCTACACGCCGCGCACCGCGCACGGCCCCCGCACTCGCCCCGACGCGCACACATTGTCGCGAGCACACATGCTTAAGTGTCGCTTCTTGTCGTTAGTATATATTCTATGGCTGCGCCGTAATTGGATATGTATAAAATAATAAAGTAACTGTAATAAACTAAACAAACCTTTACCTTTTCCCTTACCGCTTAACCTTTTTCAGCTCATGTAAAATATACATATCTTTAAAGTAAGTACTTATGTAATACCTATGTATCATCCTTGCCAACAGTAATCTTGCTGTGTTTTCTTAAAGCAATAATAGACGATCAGTTGGGTCTGGATTTCTGGATAAACGGATTTGGTTTTTATAGAACTAAATTCTTCATAATGTCGGCAGACTATTCATAAATATATCTTCTTATGGGTGTCGTAAAAGGCACCTAAGGTATTTACCAGAGGATGGGCAGCAGCGTTCTCTGAGTATTGAACCAACCAACTGCGATCGCCAACCTGCCTACCAAGCGTGGCGGTTATGGCATATCCCCCCCCCCCCTTTTTGGGGAGGCCTATATCCAATAGTGGACGTCTTTCGGCAGAAATGATGATGATGATGATTCATAAATACACGAATGAATTTGGTTTGATAGTAGATCGAATCCGTGATCAGAACCGTACCAAATATGATGAGGATGCGGACAGAGAGACTTTAGATAATTAGGTATTTGAAGAAACTATCGCTATCGCTTTGCGAACGCTCGGTCTCAAATAAGTGCGACAAGGACAACTGCAACTCCCGACTGAATAGTGTAATATTTAATGATAGCGAACTGATCTGGTGATGGAGAATGAAGGTAGGCAACAGAACTCCTCAATGAACAACAGTAAATTAATAGTATTTGTGCTCATATTGATCAGCTTACACTACAAAATGTCTTATAGAAGCTTGTCAATTCAATTCAATTCAAAATTTAATTGAATAGGTCTTGAAAAAAAAAATTTTTCAATACACTTGCTCGTAAAGTGGCTCTTATTGCACCGATTTTAGGTTCATAATGTAGCTTATAACGCACGCGTGCTTTTTTCATTATATTATTGCACTAGTGCTTTTTAATTTACAGTTTATTTTTAAATCGCAGCAAAGAGTCAGTCAGCAGCCTAAACAAAATTAAACATTTTTGGGAATAAATCAACTGTATTAATTAAAATATGCTGAATAAATATTTAATTACAACAAATTATTAATTTTTGTCAAATTAATATTAATTTGTGTTTTAAATAAAAAAAATCAATTTATAATATTTGTAATATTAGGTTGTATGGCGGTTTCCTTCGACCACCTGCGCGCGCATAGCTGTATGTCACCGTGCGATTACATTACAGCACAGACCTCATTACAATAATACACGCGCCATTTTTCACAAATTCAATATTTATCTAAAATTTACGTTATTTTCCTCGCAAGTGTGTAGAAAAACGTCGTATGACACGCGTGAGCATTGACTATTATACTCTCGGCTCCATTACGCCCTCGCCTTTGGCTCGGGCTGCAATCCAGCCACGAGTATAATAGTCAACTTAGCTCACTTGTATCATAATGTACTATTAAAAAAAACAAAAAACTTATTATAAAGTGCCCTGCATGTAAATAACCAATGAAATCAAGCGTAGTAATAAAATTAAAAGTCCATTTGTAAAATAAAAATTAAATTAATATTATAACTTTTACAATTAAAAACTAAATTACGAGTAGTAAGCGAGAGATTTATGAATATACGTATAGTGCAATGCGCGATTTTTCCTGACTGTACTTAATTTTAATATAATTATACCATTTACAGTAGAACTGGAAACACGCGATGTTGAAAACATGAAAATTATTGTTTACCGGTACAATGTTGTAAATAATATCGACGTAGTTATCTTACCGTGTACTTTATAAACATAATCAGCTTCCATACACACAAAATCATCACGCCTGTATTCTCTGAAGGGGTAGGCAGAGGTGTATAGTACCTACACCCACATTACACCAGTTATGTTATGAGCCCCATGTGTTAGGGGGCGAGCCTATTGTCACTAACCGGGCACAAATTGGGACTCCGGGCTGCTACTGAGAATTTCCTAATAAAAAACCCAACAACACTGCCCTAGCCGGAAATCGAACCAAGGACCCCACGCTCAGCAATCACACTTGCCACCACTAGACCAACGCGGCAGTCAGCTTAGCAGGAGTAAGACCACTGCTAGGTACGGGCCTCTTCTCCAAATAAGAAGGGATAAGTCCACCACGCTGGCCTAGTGGATGTTGTAAAATTACTGTAAAAAAATTACAACGTCGTCAGTTGGAAGCAACGACCATACATACCATAGACACCTCATAACAGGTGACCGATGTCTGTCAACAAATCTATTAAATTTCACTAATGTAGGTCGCCACTGTTCGCCACTTGAAATCAGTTTCGACCTTTTAAATGAGCCTTCAAAACTGCCGCGATAGCTGCCTTGGTTTAGGGCCAATCCGATTGCAATACCTCGCCTCAGCTAGTGGCAGTATTTATTGTACGCATTATATTCAACATTAGGCGTCTATTGGGCTATATGTTCGATGGTTGGAAGCTTTTCAAATAAATGTTACGACGATAGAAACGCAGCCAAAAAAATTAAAAATAAAAAAATATCTTAAGAACAAGCTTTTGTATACCATCTCAACTGGATACCATCAAGGGCTACAGTACTTGTCTAAGACACATAAATCGAGCCTAATGTGGAAGTTCCTATGGCCACCTTCCGGCATCATCGTCAGACCAGCTCTATGGCACCATAATATTACATTGATACTGAATATACATAGGTATGCCAAATTTCAGCTCAATGGGATGTCTCATCACTTTCTGGTCGAAAAATGGAATACACATTTTGAATTGGAAAGACTTTCATAAATACGAACGAAGCAAGTTAAATAAAAGCTTGACGACGTTTGTGGTCTAGTGGTTCGAGGGTCGGATTGCTGATTACGAGGTCGTGGGTTCGATTCCGAAAGGACACAAATATTTGTGTGATGAACTTATGTGTTCGTGTTGGTCTGGGTGTTTCTTCTGTATTATAAGTATGTATTTACAACAAAAAAAAGTATATATAATGTATTATATCCATTCTTCTTCTTCTTCAGAAGAAGAAGATTATACCCATAGCACAAGCTCTGCTTATTTTGGGATTGTGCTGTGTAAAAATGTCCCAAAAATATTTATTATTTTATTTATTTGTAATAAAACAGTCATCAAACCGTTACCAAAAACATAGAAACTTTCATAATAAAACCCATAAAAATTTAAATTAAGATATAAAAGCAAAAAATATTCTCTTCTGACGGATACCATTTAATTGGACGCCCTGTCCTTGTTCATTACTCAAAAATGTTGTACCGTTGTGTGTGCATTTTAAAAATAAAATAAAATTTATAGACTCACAAACGGAAAAAGGAAAACGGTGTTACATTTTACCTTTTCAGCTCCAGGAAATATTATAATTTGGGAGAAAAGTAAAAATTATCGGTCTCCTTTTTCTTTTAGGAATATTTTTGTCAGTGAAATGAACGCTGAGAAAGAAAATAATACTGTATTCTTATCAGGGTCCATTGTTTTACTGTTTCGAGAAAATAAAAAGACAATAAAAACTATCAGTGACTATAAAGTAAGGGCCTTAACCGATCGAAGGCTCGTATTTAGATCGACGATTCGATCAAATTCAGTTAAGTTAGGCTACTGTTTCACTAGACTGCCTCGAGGCGAGAATAATAATGATGTACCTTGGTTTACCAAGCAACAAAAATAATGAATAGTAATGGCATTGAGTAAAACTCTTATGTGAGGTGATTTCTTTTCGTTTTTTTTGTTGTTGTTTAATATTTATCAAACAAGTTTCAAAACAAAGGTACTGTTTTACCACAGGTAACTTAAGATAAGAGTAAAAAAGATGATACGTGAGCCATGTCTTTATTATAAAAGGTTAAATAAAACGGTCTTCCTACCAAAGTATTACATTATTTATGTTTAGTTGGTAACGAATTTATTTTATCCGTGATTATTTGGGATTAAAACGAAATCACGTAATATAAATAGCAATTTATGTAACAAAAATATGACAAACACGATATGTATCGTTTATAAATACGAAAGTGTACGTTACTGAATCAAATTGACTAAAATAAAGCCACCGCCTAACTAAGTCTGCCTCGAAGCGAGCATAAGTAAGATGTTGTAAGTGGCATATTTATTCAAGGTAAAGCTTGTATAAACGTAAATAGTAATTTGGTAGGAAGACCGCCTAGGCCTTAAAGTTAAGTCATTAATTTTCTGTTATCTCGGCGTATTTAGGACAAAAGAAAACACGAAATACCAACGTTCGCTTTGACGATAGAGGTTCGTTGTTTTTTGGCGGAGAAACTTATTCTTAAGTTATCTTATTTCTTCAGCCTATAAAGCAAGCGTGCTTTTTCCTATACAGTTTTTTTTAAATCTCATCAAAAAGTTTTTATATCAAAAAAATCATGAAAATTTTTGTGAATAAACAAATTTTGTTATTTCAAAAAATATAAAAAACATGTAGGTTCATCAAATTATTCATTTTTGTTGATAGATTTATTTTAATTTGTGTTATAAATTAAAAAATACTATTAATACTATTTTTTAAATTAGGCTGATTGGCGGTTTCCTTCTAACTGCTGCGCGCGCATATCTATGCGTAACTCACCTCCGACGGCGCGTAAATAGTAAAAATCTACGCGTCATTTTTCAGAAATTTAATATTTGTCGAAACTATGTTTTATGTTCATTATACTCTCGGCTTTATTACACCCTCACCTGCGGCCCGGGCTGCAATCCAGCCTCGAGTATAATGAACATCTTAGCTCACTTGTATCATAAATTAACGCACTAAAATACCTGTATAAAATTCTTGGCATATTTTTTGGACCAATTTCTCGTGTTAGAATTATTATCGTAATAATACGTGTATATGTTTACGTTGATGAAATAGCCTGTATTCAACGTGTAAACATATAATTCAATGCCTGCACTCAAGGCACCATTCTCTTAAGACCTACACAGTGAATGAGAGTCTTATTATACATCGAGATTAACAGAATAGCCATCAAATAGATATCACGTCACAATATTTGTGAAACAAATATTCATAATATTTTTATTTTGTAACAAATGTTATTGTCGGCGACATATGTAAATAGATGTAAGGAAATGATGTCGGCATTAGTATGTAAGTTTTAAAAAACAATAAAGATAAGGCTAGGGTGTGTATGACCTAACAATGGTCTAGGATTAGGGCTCTAGTTAGCAACAATAGCTCAAAGTACGAAGAAAATGTCGCATTGTTTGCTAACTAGTAGCATTTAACATCGTAATTGTTATACGAACAAGTCGTAACTTGCTCCCGTCGCGGCGCGCGGCGGGAGCCGTGACCCGATCGGCAGCATTACTTAATAAGGTAAACGATTGCATCACATCAAAAAGATACGCTCTGATTGGCTAGGTTCATTTAGCATAGGGGTTGAAGTGGGGTAACCGGGGGGCGAGGATCTGAGCGAGTCTATTTTCCCACGGGAATTTTGGTGGAACAGGAAACGACTTGATCGCCCCGCCGCTGTCGCTGTAGGCCACTTTTGTATATATAGTCAGAGCGTTCTTGAGTTATTCAGTCAGTCAATCAGTTGCGGTCAGTCACAGAACTAAGAAATAGCATGGAAGTAATGCTGCAGGTCGTGGTCATGTTCTCTTAGGATAATTAGGGTAATTAGGAAGTAATTTAGGGCAGTTTTAAATAAGTATTTGTTTCGATATATTAATAATAGTTTCTTTGTTCTTGTATATAAATCGTGTGTATGTATATCGTGTATAACGTTACAGCGCCATAAAGTGTACCTAATAAATAACAATAGACAGAGTGCTCTGAATAATTGTGTAATAAATAAACGTGTGTTGAACAATTGTGCGTATTATTTGTGGTGTACCTGTATCCCAACACGGTCGGCATTCAGATAGCCGGAATTAGGGAGGCATTCAGGAGGCCGGAATTAGGAACGCCTTCAGATAGCCGGACATAGGGAGGCATTCAGATTGCTGACAAAAGGGAGTAGTCCCTAGACACGCCGCCCTAAGATTGACAGGGAGCGTGACTGCTAAAAAATTGGTCCTTAGCGAGCCGGATAAACAGGTACACCAGTGTTAATTAAATACGTGAATCAAAATGCCGGTAACGAGATCGAATAAGGGCGCGCCCTCAAAAGCTGAGCAACCAGCAGAAAAATCCTCTGAGGGTGACACCGAGTCGACAGCCGCGACTGGAACTGAGTCGACGACACCGACAGGAACCGAGGTGACAGCATCTAGTTACGGCACGAGCACCGAAGCAACGACAGAGACCACGACCACAGCAGCCACTTCAAAGACTGCAACGACCAGCGCATCGAAGACAACCGACCAGAAGAAGGATGAGAAGGCGGAGCAAATCGAGAAGAATAAAGCGGGCTGGGGGTCCAACATGACGATGGTGCCCCTGGGTCCTCCGCGCGCTCCGTCCATCCGTTCGACGCGATCCAAGAGGAAGGAGCTGGAAGCCAAGGAGGAGCTAGCCAGATTGGAACTGGAACAGGCCAAGGCAGCGACCACGCTCGCCCGGGCAAGGCTAGCGCGTCTCCAGGTGGACGAACAGTTGAGCTCCGATGAAGAACGAGAACCAGAGGATCGCACCGGCCAGGTTCAAGAGTGGGTAGAAACCACAGTGCGCGAAGAAATTATAGTGCAACCGAGTAAATATGAGCAACGCGATAAGTCGACAACAAGAAAAAGTGATATAGCGGTTTTTGCTACGGAGATAGTGAAAGCATTGAATACGCGTCAGCAGCCACCTAAGTACATACATGAGCTGCCGTTCTTCGACGGGAATACGTCAGAATGGATCGCCTTTAAAACGGTGTATGAAGATACAGCGGCCATGTTCAACGATGTGCAGAATATAGCACGGATAAGGAAAGCGGTGAAAGGTACTGCGCGCGACGCTATCAAGAGTTTGTTGTACTCGGATTGCAAACCAGTGGAAGTATTAGACGCATTGCGGCGGCGTTTCGGACGACCAGAATCACTAGTGTTGTGTGAACTTGATAAAATAAAATCATTAGTGAAACCAACCGACGGCGCTCGCGAAATATGTATGTTTGCTAGCCAAGTGAATAATAGTGTGGCAGCAATTAAGGGACTATCTAAACCGCAATATTTACATTCACCCGAAATAGTGAAGTTAATAGTGGATAAGTTGCCCTCAGTGGTTAAGTACCGATGGTACGATTACGCAGCAGAGATGGATTGCTCCCTCCCTGAACTGGTAAATATTGCTAATTTTTTAAATATTGAAGCTGATAAGTGTGGTGCCTTCGCAACGCCTGAAAGTCTAGAAAAGCCTAAGCGCTATTTGAATAAGCATGCCACTCATACGGCAAGAGAGAATTACAGTGATAAGAAATTTGTAAATAATAGCGATAATAGAATCAAATGCCCGCATTGCGAGGAAGAGCACCACCTTTCAGATTGTAGGAAATTTTTGAGTGTATCAGTTCAGGAGAGATGGGATATTGTAAAAGGGCTGCGCTTATGCTTCAAATGTCTGCGTAGTAGGCACCGCAAGGATGCATGCAAGCGAAATGGATGCGGCATATGTAAAAGGTGGCATCATCGATTATTACATGTGGACCTACAACGGACATCAGCTGATCAGCAGCAGAAAGAGGAGCATAAGACTGAGGTGACTACTAACTTGGTGAATGCGATTAGGAATGATAAAGCTTATTTGAAAATGTTGCCTGTTGAATTGTTTGGACCTAAGGGCTCTATGATTGTGCTTGCCCTGCTGGATGAGGGGTCCACTGTGTCGCTTTTAGATTCCAAGGTGGCTGAGGCCATAGGTGCGGAGGGGCCTAGAGACCCATTCGCTCTGGAGACGGTGGGAGGAAAAAGAATAGTGAACGCTTATTCACGTAGATTGAATATAAGAATAAAAGGCGCCCACCATATGAAAGCCTCAAGCCTCAAAGGAGTCAGAACAATAGACAACCTGAACCTGACATCTCAGCGCCTAGAAGAAATTGATGTCAGTAAATATCCACACTTGAAAGACATAGCGCGTCAGGTCTGCTATTCGGAACAAGCTCCGAAGCTGCTTATAGGTCAAGATAATTGGGAGCTGATAGTCACACGGTCACTGAAGAGAGGAAAATCTGGACAACCTGTGGCGTCAATGACCTTACTCGGATGGGTGCTGCATGGTTGCAACACTAGACAAGTCAACTTCGTAGACCGGTGCCTGCATCTCAATACAGCTGAGGATGACTTGGAACAGCTGATGAAGGATCACTTCTCTATAGAATCACTGGGAGTGGCGCCGAAGCGCCCTAGTACTGATGCTGATGATAAGGCTATCCAGATCTTAGAGAAGACCAGCAGACGTCTGCCAAGTGGAAGATTCGAGGTTGGCCTTTTATGGAAAAATAAAGAAGAAAGAATACCAGAAAGCCTCGGTATGGCAGAGAAGAGGCTATGCATTTTGGAGAAGAAATTTGAGAGGAATCAGTATTTGAAAGAAGAACATACTGCTCAAATAGAAAATTTATTGGAAAAAGGTTATGCAGAGGAAGTACCTACTGAAGAAAATAATAATAAATGGTACCTTCCTCACTCCTCAGTGGTGCAACCGCAGAATGAGAAGCTGCGTGTAGTATTCGACGCGGCTGCGAATGCGGCGGGCGAGGATCTGGACGAGTCCATTGGCCAACGGGAAGGTTGGCAGATCAGTATGAGACTCGATCGCCCTCTGCAATCGTTGTACTTGCAAGGAGAAGATTGGCATAAACCGAGAAATGTTAAGCCAGAGAAGACTGGTGAAGAAAAGGAAATAGCTATCGCAGCAGTGATCATGAACCCGAATAGTCATGTGACCCCTGATCCTGTGCGTTCATCAAACTGGAATCGTCTCCTACGTGCAACGGCGAGGGTCTTGCAATTTATAGAACTGTGCAAGCCCAAGGAACAAGTGAACGCCGTAAGAAAGAAAAAAGGAAGCGATGATCCCAGCTGGAAGAAAACGAAAGGGAAGGCACCGCCAATCATAAAGAAGAAAAATATTGTGCGGACCGAAGAAAGAAGATACCTTCCCATAGAAGTGCATCTGCTAGAACAAGCAGAGAATTTATTGATAAAACGCTGTCAAAATGAAAGTTTTTCCGAAGAATACAAGAAGCTAAGTCAGAATGAAGATGTACCAAGGAATAGTAGATTGAGAAAACTCGACGTCGTCATGGAAGACCAGCTGATCCGCCTACGTGGAAGAATTGACGCAGTACGAGGAGTAAGCAGGCACTACAAAAGGCCCGCAATAGTAGATAGTCGACATCCCATAGGAAGACTTTTAATCGCCTACTATCACCAGCGATTTAATCACGGTAACCATCTAACTGTGATGAATGAGATTCGACAAAGATTTTTTGTAATAGGTCTACGAACTGTACTGCGTCATATTGCCAGCAACTGCCAGTGGTGTCGCGTGTATCGAGCGAAACCACAGAACATGCCTCCAGGAGATTTACCCATTGAAAGGTTGAGGCATGGCGCTCCACCGTTCCAATGTACCGCAGTAGACTACTTCGGTCCCATGACAGTAACAATCGGGCGACGTCACGAAAAAAGATGGGGGCTCTATTTACCTGCCTCACTGTAAGGGCCGTTCATATTGAACTGGCGCCTTCCTTGTCTACTGATTCCATGATTTTAGCTCTTCGCAGATTCGCCGCCAGACGTGGTATGCCAAAGACCATTTTCAGCGACAACGGCACGAACTTCGTCGGTGCCGACCGCGAGCTGAAGGAGGCTGCTGAGGCTCTCAAGGCCTCTGACATCGCTGCAGCAGCCGAGCACCTAGGTGTGAGCTGGAAGTTCATACCCCCGGGCGCGCCTAACATGGGCGGCGCCTGGGAACGCCTGGTGCGGTCCATTAAGACCGCGCTGCAGGCGACACTCCGCGAGCGACACCCGAGGGAAGAGGTCCTTCACACCCTACTGTTGGAGGCCGAGCACATAGTCAACTCCAGGCCTCTGACAGACGTCGGCATCTCAGAGGAAGAAACACTCACGCCCAATCACTTTCTGATTGGGCGATCCTCCGGTACCACGAGCATCGGCATCTTCTCCGACCGAGATCTGGTCGGTCCTAACACCTGGAAGACAGCACAACGACTGGCAGATCACTTCTGGAGCAGGTGGGTGCGAGAGTACTTGCCTACCTTGCTCCCCCGACACATCGACGAGAGAGCATCTGAACGAGACCTGCGTGTGGGCGACGTCGTCGTCATAGGCGACCACACTCTGCCCCGCTGTAGCTGGCCCCGGGGTACCATTGAACGAGTGTACCCGGGACCGGATGGACGTGTTCGCGTGGCGGACGTGGCTACTGCAGGCGAAGTCATGAGGCGACCCAGCTCCCGCATCGTGAAGATCGTCCCCCGCCAGTCGCCGCAAGCAGAGGACGGTGCTGAGCACGAGGGGGAGAATGTCGGCGACATATGTAAATAGATGTAAGGAAATGATGTCGGCATTAGTATGTAAGTTTTAAAAAACAATAAAGATAAGGCTAGGGTGTGTATGACCTAACAATGGTCTAGGATTAGGGCTCTAGTTAGCAACAATAGCTCAAAGTACGAAGAAAATGTCGCATTGTTTGCTAACTAGTAGCATTTAACATCGTAATTGTTATACGAACAAGTCGTAACTTGCTCCCGTCGCGGCGCGCGGCGGGAGCCGTGACCCGATCGGCAGCATTACTTAATAAGGTAAACGATTGCATCACATCAAAAAGATACGCTCTGATTGGCTAGGTTCATTTAGCATAGGGGTTGAAGTGGGGTAACCGGGGGGCGAGGATCTGAGCGAGTCTATTTTCCCACGGGAATTTTGGTGGAACAGGAAACGACTTGATCGCCCCGCCGCTGTCGCTGTAGGCCACTTTTGTATATATAGTCAGAGCGTTCTTGAGTTATTCAGTCAGTCAATCAGTTGCGGTCAGTCACAGAACTAAGAAATAGCATGGAAGTAATGCTGCAGGTCGTGGTCATGTTCTCTTAGGATAATTAGGGTAATTAGGAAGTAATTTAGGGCAGTTTTAAATAAGTATTTGTTTCGATATATTAATAATAGTTTCTTTGTTCTTGTATATAAATCGTGTGTATGTATATCGTGTATAACGTTACAGCGCCATAAAGTGTACCTAATAAATAACAATAGACAGAGTGCTCTGAATAATTGTGTAATAAATAAACGTGTGTTGAACAATTGTGCGTATTATTTGTGGTGTACCTGTATCCCAACACGGTCGGCATTCAGATAGCCGGAATTAGGGAGGCATTCAGGAGGCCGGAATTAGGAACGCCTTCAGATAGCCGGACATAGGGAGGCATTCAGATTGCTGACAAAAGGGAGTAGTCCCTAGACACGCCGCCCTAAGATTGACAGGGAGCGTGACTGCTACAGTTATGAAACCAGTATCTCAAAATTATTATCAAACATCGTTAATGTTTACACCAACTTGGTAAATAGCCTTCACACAAGGTGCAATTCTGCAAAACTGTGCAAGATACACACGTACCAAGGCAGCCTCGTTAGATTCTGAGATTAAGAAAATAACCATCACAATTATTGCAACCAACGCAACAAGCACCCAATCCAATAGCTAAGAACACAGTGGTTCCCTATTAAACAGGAAACTGCTTAAAGTTTCATTCGCGGAGAAAAGTTCAGAAGACAATTCATAAAGTGAGCACAAAAAGCAATAAGACACATTGCATCATTAGCCGCGTACTGACTGAGCGAGCAGCCTCGCGAGGCTGCCTCGCAAGGCAAATCCTCGGTCGGTCAAGACGTGCCTCGCCCGAGGCAAACGCACGCGCTGCCTCGCCCGAGCGTGCCGCGGCCCGAGCCGAGCGTTGTCGGTTTTTGTCGCATGCTCAAAGGCGCCTCAGTACGTTTGCCGCGCTCACTCAAGACGGTAGTGTTTTGCCTCGCTTATTCGTTGCGTGTTAGTTGTGCGTCATGATGGACAAAGAACAGTGTCTAAAATTAGTACAACTATATGGTGAATATAGACGACTGTGGGATGCGCAATATCCTGATTATACAAATAGAGGACTAAGGGAAGATGCATGGAGAAAAATAAGCCAGGAAATGAACCTTCCAATAACTGAATTAAAGAAAAAAATGGAGTCTTTACTAGGGTCTTACAGGAGGGAAAAGTCGAGAGAAAAAAAAAGCCGAATCACAGGATCAGGTATTTATTATTTAAAGTTTATGATTAGGGTTAACAACATTAATTTTATTATATCCAAAGTTACACCGGTTTTTATATAATTTCTAATATTTTTTTTTTTATTTTATACTGCAGGTCGTGGTGAAATATATGTTTCGAATTGGTATGCCTATGAAGCCTTCAGTTTTCTGGGAGATAGAAATCACCCAGGAAATACACAAGATACTTTAGGTGAAGAAGTGAGTACCTATTATTTACTGATAATTATTCTGCCAAGAAATTGCTCCGTTTGTTATGAAATGTCTCCCTAAATGTGAACGTATTTCTTTTATATTTGTTGATCCTCGCCGTGGTATGGCTTGAATAGATAGCATTGATGACATTTCTGTATCCTGTCGCCATCGGCCGGGTATTACTGTCCCTTCAACTTCGGCATCGAATGATCCTGGGGGAGTGAACCTTTGTGAGGAAGCTTGATCTCTACGCAAGTAGTTATATAAGCATATGGTAGTCAATACGACTTTCGTAGCTTTTTCTGGTTCTAATAGTAGCGGCTTCCTCAGTACTCTAAAAACGGAGCTTAAAATGCCAAATGCATTCTCCACAACTCTTCTTGCTCTGGACAGCCTGTAATTGAAAATCCTTTCCATTGAACCTCTTTCTGGAGTACCTTCATAAGGTTTCAATGTGTAATCATTGAGAGCAAAAGCTTTATCGCCTAGAATAAAATAGGGCACTGCAATTTTATACGGTATTTGTAATATTTCTGGCGGAGGAATGTTCAATTCCTTCTTTTCGACCTTTTTATATAAATTGGTGTTTTTAAACACACCGCCATCTGATATACGTCCCTTGCTGCCAACGTCTACGTACAGAAATTTATAGTTAGCGTCAACTAAAGCAAACAACACTATACTTGGAAACATTTTGTAACAGTCATAATCATTGCCACTATTTATCGGCGACTGTAATATAACATGCTTCCCATCCATTGCTCCTATGACATGTGGGAAATTCCATTTGCTCTCAAACTCTTTCGCTATGGTAAGCCACTCTTCTTCGGATGATGGTATCTGTAAATAAAATTAAGTAATAATTTCTATCTTTACAGAATGCAAGTCTGGATAATACTCGAAATGATGACGGTCATAACGAAGAAAGAAATGAAACTTCAAACTCGACGATTACGGAAGGACCTAAAGAAAAGTCAACTAGACCTAAAAAGAGATCCAAAATGAACGAAAGTGATGATCTTACAGATAACGCCATATCTGAAGCATTAACACTGTTACAACAGTGTGCAAGCAATAATATATCGGAACAAAATGATCCCTATAATGTGTATGGCCAATATATAGGAAATGAGTTGCGAAAATATGATAAAATTACATTAGCATACGTAAAAAATGCAATAAATAAAATTATCTTTGATGCAGACATGGGAGCATACAGTGGTTATGGTTATTATACTCAATCATATGGTGAACGCGACAATTTAAGATATATGCCTCATCCCTCTTCCTCATCGACGCCATCTACATATTCGATGCCTGATCCTCTTGCCTCGCCCATGCCTCCTACCTCACCGATGCCTGCTGCCTCACCGATGCCTCCTATCTCACCAATTTCGATGCCTCCCCCTCCTCCTTCTCCTTCTCCAGCTCCTCATCATTAAATATTTGTTTGTTTAATTTTCTTATATTATTTGTCCAATTTTCTAATTTAATTAATAAAAAAATATTGAAAATATGTAATTTTATTTTACCTTAACATAATCCTTTAACACCTCAATTATAGCATCACAGACTTCAGGAACTATAACCGATATCCTTTGTTTTGATATACGAAATAGATACTGTAGACTGGTATAAGAATCTCCTGTGGCCAAAAATCTCAACGTCACTAATAATCTTTCCCTAGCGGATATTGCTTCTCGAAAATTTGTGTCCTTCTTGCTTATTTTGGCGTTTATGAGAGAATACACATTGTCAAATTCGATTTTACTCATTCGAGTGAAATTTTTTTCTTCGTCATCGAAGCACAACTCTTCAAACAATCTGTTTCCAGCCTGTAATCTATTTTTGTATAAGAGTTTAATCCAAAAACGTTTAGTTTTCTGTTTTCTTTTTTTTGCAAGCCTTAGAATTATTAAAAAGGCAGTGGTAGCGACAGCTTTCCGAATGTGTGGCCTCATGGTGGTCTCGGGCAAACTATACGCACGCGCGGTCTCTATTCGACTTCAAGTTAAACTGAGCGTCGATGCTCACGGTGGCTCGGTCTTGCCGCGCGAGGCAGCCTCGGATTAGAAAACTTACAGACCGAGGCTGCCTCGCGCGGCAAACGATGCGAAGCAAACGTCCGAGGCTGCCCCGCGAGGCTGCTCGCTCAGTCAGTACGCGGCTATTTATGAAACAACCAATCAAAAGTATCGACGACCTCTGTGGTCTAGTGGTTCGAGTGTCGGACTGCTGATGACGAGGTCGTGGGTTCGATTCCCACAGGACACAAACATTTGTGTGATGAACATAAGTGTTTGTGTTGGTCTGGGCGTTGCTTATGTATTATAAGTATGTATTTACAAAAAAAAAGTATTTATGTATTATATCCATTGTCTTGTACCCATAGCATAAGCTCTGCTTAGTTTGGGACTAGACGGTGCTGTGTAAAAATGTCCCAAAGATATTTATTTTATTTATTTATCTTCTTTTTTAACACAAAAATGACAGCTGTGTATCAGGAATCTTACAAGTATAATAATTAAATATCATTGATGTTTACACTGAAAATGGGAAGATGACCTGAAAACATCAGCAGGTGTGACATGGAGGAGGGAAGCTCACGACTGTGAAATATGGAGAGATCTGGGGGAGGCCTATGCTGGAAAGCAAAACAAACAAATTACCGATGTCGACAATACATAATATTTAATGTAAAAAACTAGTTTGTTAATAAAGGCTATTTGAATTGAATTGAATTTGAATTGAATTGAATTGATGTTTACACTAACTAAATAGCCTTCATAAAAGGCGCCATTTTCTGCAAAACCGTGCAAGATACACACGTATCGAGGCAGTTCCATTTCACTCCGAGATTATGAAAATAACCATTACAATTTCGTTCAACCAACGCAACAAGCACCCAATCCAATAACTGATACCACAATGGTTCCCTATTAAACAGGATACTGTTTAAAATTTTCATTCGCGGAGAAAAGTTCAGGAGACAATTCATAAAGTGAGCACAAAGAGCATGGAGACATCGCAAATGGTTTTGTTCGAAGGAACTTTGTCTATTGTGCCTTGTGAACCTTTGTTATATACCGAAGAAGCTAGTGTCGGTTGTGATGCTGTGTTCCGATTGACTTTCGTTTTTGAGTTATTGTGTCGATTGCGGAGGAATGTGTTTTTGATGGTGGGGTTAAGATAAAAGTCGATTGGGTGACTCAATTGAGTTATACTAGTGGTTCGTCGCAAACGGAGATTTAGCGATAAACGTTTTGACGAAATAAATCGACACATTTCGTTCAAATAAAAAATATACATTTAACAGACTGTAAAATTGGTATTATGCATTTGCCTGTGCGTATATTTTGCAAATATATAATTGTTTTTTTTTTCATATTGACCTATGAATAACGTTTTGATGATGTCTGTGGTCTAGTGATTCGAGTTTCGGACTGCTGATCTCGAAGACGTAGGTTCAATTCCCACAGGACACAAATATTTATGTGATGAACGTAAGTGTTTGTGTTGGTCTGGGTGTTTGTTATGTAATATAAGTATTTATTTACAAAAAAAGTATATGAGTATTATATCCATCGTCTAGTACCCATTATTACAAGTTTTGCTTAGTTTGGTTATTGTGTAAAAAATGTCCCAAATATTTATTCATTTTTATTTATTTATTTAATGTAGGTACAGCAGAGTTCAAATACTAGCCAGAAAGTGCTAGAGAGTAAATGTTTTTGCTTTTATTGCTACTGACTTTTTTCCTTACTGATAATTGATAAGATTTAGTATTTGTTACTTAAAGTAAACTAGTTCGATGCATTCCAAAAACAGCTCGCCTATTAATATACAATGCCCTAGTAAAGCCTCATTTACTCTACATCATCGAAGTATGGGGTAATGCAACTAAAACTAACTTAAAACCAATTCAAATTCTACAGAACAAAATAATAAAAATCCTACACAATTATGACTTATTAACACCATCTAAAAAGATTTACAAACAAACTAAACTCCTGAACATTAATCAACTACATACATATAATACGTGCATACTTATATACAAAATAATTCATAAAATCATTCACTCGCACATTACCTTCACAACACAAAGCAAAACAAATAGATACCCAACACCAAGTTATTTTAAGTAAGTTATTTTTACCAATTATGGTAAAAATAACTTAACTTTTGGGGGAGCACAATTATACAACACACTTCCAAATATGTAAAAGAAGCGACATCTCTCAAATAAATTATTTACTTACATCCTTAATAACGAAACACTTTATAAAAAAACGGTAATCAATTAATACTCATAACATCTTGTAAACTTGGGCCACCGCCTTATAACAAGAATGCAGGGAAGTCGCTTCTTACCAGTGCTGTTGACAGCCATCAAAACTACCCACATACCTATGTATTTAATACTACCCGCATCGAGTTAATAATTAGTACTTTTATTTGTTGTTCTCATGTAAGTGACATAAACATAAACATAACATCACGCCTGTATTTCCCCGAAGGGGTAGGCAGAGGTGTAATAGTACACCCACATGTAAGTGACGATTGTCTTAAATGAGAAATAAAGTTCTTTAAACTTTAAACCGAAGTGCAGGATATAACTGAAATTTCTATAAGTAACAACTTTTAATGTGAAGCCGTTTTTCAGATAGACCCCGGAATAAGAAAAGTCTAAAAACAGCGACATTGCATGCCCACCAAATTGTTAATCTATATACCTAGATTATTTCTTATAAAATAGTTTTATACTAGTGTTAAAAAGTTCTTTTCAACACCCACATGCATTAGCAGAACAGAAAAAAATTGCCCCCTCTTTGCATGTATGGATTTCCCCCTTAAATTTCATTTTTTTTTTCATTTTAAATATCATTTTCGGCTTTGGCCTAAAGTTTTGCGTATTTTGTGAGATTTTGAAGAACGAAATCATGCGTTAGTAGAACAAAAAAAATATATTTTTGACTCCTCTTTGCATTTATGGACGGCCCCTCAAATTTAATTTTTTAATTTTCGGCTTTGTCCTAAAGTTTTCCGTATTTTGTGAGATTTTGAAGTAATTACATTATTTGATTTGGAAGTTATAAGGTTCTGACAGACAAACAGACAGACGAACAAAGTGCTGAGCAGCCTAGTTAACTCAGAGACCTCGCTTCTCGCGGTCTTTAATACAAGATAGTCTTTATTTTCTCCCTTCACAAAGGTTTACAATATATTTGATAAGAGTTAAAGGATACATCGCGAACTTAGATGAAGCGAAAGATATGTGTCAGGATCGTTGCAGGTGAAAATGCACAGTCTCTGCCTACCCCAAAATGGAAACAGGCGTGATAATATGTATATACGCAAAGAATACAAAGACACAGGGTTAACATTAGAAACATGTGATGAAAATAGTTGGCGTATTGGATGAATAATCAGTATTTTATATCTGTGCAAATAATGTTATACGCTTATTTTCTGTTATAATTACGGTATTTTCCTAAAGTTTTCTTATTGTAACGGCCCAGACAAGTTATTTGTAAAATAATAACCACTAATTAGGTAGGTATTGTATTTTTAGCTCAATGTTTTCGCTTTGGACTTTTCTGGATTATTCCATTTTCTATTAAATAAAGAAATATTATTTCTGTGAATTCAAGACGAAGAACGTTTCATTCGAACAGATGGAAACAAAATTAATAAAGTTTATTAAATTGACTGAAAATTGTATTTATGTTATTCTAATTGAGTCAATATGAACGAATAGCTTCCACGATTAAATTACGAAAATGTCAAAATGAAATAGACAAAGTCGATATTTTCCACTAAAGAAACTGTTGGTTCTGTCTTTGACTTGGAGTAAAGGTCAAGAATACTACCGTAATCAATTACCACTAACAGTATTTCTTAAGAAGATCTGAATTAAAATAGGTACTCCTTAAGCCTGTACTTCATAACGGGATACTGCCAATTGCTTTTTAGGGTTCTGTACCCAAAGGGTGCCAAACGGGATCCTATTACTCTCGCTACGCTGTCCGTCCGTCCGTCGATCAGTCCTTCAGTCCGTCCGTCCGTCTGTCTGTTACAGGGCTGTATCTTTTGAATGGTAATAGGTAGCCAGGTGAATTTTTCTCAGATATGTGTTACTATGACCCCTTTCACGACAAAACCCTAAAATTAAAAAAAACCATAGGACCATACAAGAAACTCGAAAAACATGCATTATTTTCAACGTTTTTGTTCCTGCTCTATCTTCAAAACGGTAACACATACCAACGTCAAACTTGGTTTGATTATAGGGCATAATAATAATATGTAGTTTAGAAACAAATAATAAAAATATGGTAATCATAATGTAGTGGTATCTGTGTAAGAAAGAGATGCAAAAATTCATATTTCGCTCATGCTGTGTTGATGTTTTTTTATGAACTCTTGTTAATTAAATCAGTTTCTATGGAGTATCAAGTCGATGGGTGGTACGGAACCCTTACTGCGTGAGTCCGACTCGCACTTGGTCGGTATTTTCTTCTTGCGTGTCAATGGTTCACATATTCCATGTAGTTTTTGGTCACTTCTATGGCGTTGCTCATGTAAAGTTGAAAGGACCTAAGGGACAAGTAAGCAAATGAGTCATTGTAAAGAATGGGGCCCGCAATCGCGTTCAGTATGGAGGAGTTTCGCATACCCCACAAGTACAGTCAAGGAATGAAAAGGTTCGTCACATTAAGGTTTATTTTGCTTGTACTGGCAGATAACAATAATGACAGTTGTACGTACACCCACCTAATTATCTCTCGTTCGGAGTTTGAAAAGGCAACATGTACTCGCGACACGTTTAAAGGAATCAATTTGAAAATTGACAAACCTTTTCGTTCCTCGACAGTACAAAGTTGCTTTTTTTTTTAAATTAACCTAACTTTGGGGTTTCTCTTGTTTTGTGCGGAAATCAAATTCGCGACTCTATAGCACTGCATACAATTTTAAATGCTATAGAAACACATTCCATGACATGGAATTTTCAAAACAAAAATCTGGATCCTTTGGCCCAGGACCGTACTGTCGTTCTGTCAATCACCGACCTTTACCTACAACGTGTTATTAAAATAACTGAAAACCTCTTAAGGGGTCATTGTACTTATCAATATGAACTACTTTATAATAAAACAAAGTTTAACCTAAGAAATTATTATGAACTACTTTTACTATGGTACGGTCGACCGCACGTCAATGGTAACAGTTTGACATTGACAGCACCTTTATTTCGTAAGCAGTACGGGCGGTTTTCTACTTAAAGTGTTACAACTGTCATGCAGTCGACTGTACCAATTCTGAAATCGCGAAAAAAAAACAGCTGCTCCCTACATTTTGTAGATTTATGGGAACACAAATGTAGGGAACAGCTGATTATTTTTTCCCGATTTCAAGGTAAGAAAGAAAGAAAGAAAAATATTTTATTCTTGCGCTCCATTTGACGCACACACTACAAAACTTATACATAATACTTAATAATAAATACATAATACTTTACAATTTCATGACAAATTAGTATAGTTACAGTTAAATTGACAACTGACAACACTGGACATAAAAAATACATGATCTGTGGTTATAACGGTGATGATCGGATTTTTGTTCTACATTATAGTCTGTGATTTACAAATCAAATCAAATCAAATCAAAATGTTTATTTGTATTTACAGTTAGTCAAATCAAAACAAAAACAATAAGTTTGATCCCATAGTAAAAGTTGTTCATACTAATGAGTACATTGATCCCATAAGATGTTTTCAGTTATTTTAATAACACGTTGTTTATTCATAGCTTCTCATTACCATATTTTATTTTTCTCCAATCCATAAGTTCTATAAATAAACAGAAATAGTACTGATTGTACACAGTAAAGGCTTAGTCAGTTCCAATCGAGAGGCCATGTAAAGGATTTAGTTCACAAGTAACTTTTATCGAGGTCAATACCTAAATTGGATACAAATTGTGTATTGTATTATGGGAATAGTACTTTGATTTCTTTCGTAATGTCATCTTTATTCGTATTTCTAATGTTAACTTTGTCCTAGTCCAAAAAAGGCGAACTTGTTTTTTAAGTAAATTACATAATAGGTAGCTTAAGATTTTATTAGAGACTATCTAAGCATTCCCGGGTCGGGCAAAGTGTTATTGGGTTTTTTCATTACGAAATTCTCAGTAGCAGCCCGGAGTCTGGACTTGTGCCCGGTCAATGGCAATAGGCTCGCCCCCTATTACATGGGACTTATAACTGGTGAAATGTGGGTGTAATATACACCTCTGCCTACCCCTTCGAGGAAATACAGGCGTGATGTTATGTTATGTTATCTAAGCATTGATAAATTGTTAACTAGGACTTGTTTTTTCATTGAAAATAACATAAAACGTTTTTTTCAACGTAAAACAAGTCTTAAGCAATAGGTAATGGTAGATTATTATAGGTACGAGTCCGACATATCCTTTCGTTTTCTCCATACGAACCCTCCGTCAATGACGATATTTCTATGTAAAAACCGGCCAAGTGCGAGTTGGACTCACGTAGTAGGGGTTCCATACCACCCATCGACCTGATATCCCATAGAAACATTAATTTCGTTTTCGAGAGTTCATCAAAAAAAAAACGACGCACCGTGCGCGCAGTATGAATTTTTGCATTTCTTTCTTACGCAGGTACCACCATATATGTCTATGTTTGCTCTATTTTTAGTATTTGTTGCTAAACAACATAGTATGTAATCAGACCAAGTTTGACGCTGGTACCATTTTAAAGATAGAGCCAGGAACAAAAACTTAGACAAAAATGCATGTTTTTCAATGCTTCTTGTATGGGCCCCTTTGGCTTTAGTTTTATTTTTATTTTTAGTGTTTGTTGCCTTAGGGGTCATAGCAACACATATTCTTAGAAATTTTCAACTGGCTACCTATTACCGTTCAAAAGACACAGACCTGTGATAGACAGACGGATGGACGGACGGCCGACGGACGGACAGCGTAGCGAGAGTAATAGAGTAAAGTAAAGGTAAAAAAATGGTTACAACAAATACTTATGTAGGTTTAAATATACACAGTATCACACAGGGTACGGTGTAACAATTTATTCAATGTAGCCATGCAAACAAAGTTATATCTATTTAAAATTCACTGACCTAGAAAATGCGATAGAGTCTATCGTGAAACTTAGAATTCAATTTTGTAGCTATTTTATAGGTCCTTAGCAATTTGGCAGTAACATTGTATATTCTAGTTTTATTATAGTTTTATAGCCATCAGAAAAGCTGGATTGAAAGGTTTTAGGAGGGTCATTGGCTAGGACCTGATTTGTTGTCAATGTAGACATTTTCTTACGGAGTAAATATCAATGTTATAGAAATTCAATGTCCAAATGAATTCTAAATGGTTTTTTTACGAATTCTTGGGAGAAGAATTCGATTTGGAATGGGATTTCAATGTTAAGAGAATTTTCTCATTCATGTGTAAACCTATTGAAATTTCTTAGAAATCTTTGATAACAATTGATAACAAATTGACGAATTGTTGCTAAAACAGGCCTTGAATGTAGACAATTGTATTTAAAATCGATGTGCTATGAACATGAGAAAATTTTTGGAATCGATTCTTCTAAATAGCCTTTTGACAACTGCTGTGCTTTTCCCGATGCAGCTGAACATCAGTATTTTACACGGAGCGACTGCCATCAGACCCCTGCAACTTAGTTTCTGGGCAATACTCACATTCTAAAGTTAGATCAGCTGTCTGATTTCGGGCTTCTGACTACTCGTAACGATTGCGATAGATAATCGTATAGCAACAGGGACTGGCAGCTTAAGGCACGCGTTGACCTATCGGGATCGTACGCATCGTAGGGATTAACGGCCAAAATTAATATCCAATCTATCCACGATTCGCCCTACTAGAGATAGAAATTTGGCATAAGCTCCATACAAAATATGTCAAATTTCTATCTCTAGTAGGGCAAATCGCGGATAAACTGGATATTAATTTTGGCCGTATACGAATCTGTATACCGTAGTGTGTCCACCTATGCATAGCGTACGGATTGCTGACGAATTTCTATGAGCAATCGAATTTTTAACATTGACTTTCGGATGCCCAGACGTCATCCGCATACAATGCGATCTGTCCGATGCGTACTATACTGATAGGTGGACGCATGCCTTTAACGTGCTCTCCGAGAAACAGAGGGGTCTTGATCTGTATTTCCGGGAACTTATAACCCTAACGCCTTTGATCGGCACCTAATAGGTTTGCTCGCTCCATCGTCGACCACATCCTGACAAAGCTGTCTAGATTGTGGTCAAGAGCAGATCTATACATCATAAAAAAAAAAAAAAAAGTCACCGATATACGGACTGACGCATCGGCCGCTAGTCAAATGGGAATCGATTGTGTAATTAAATTAAATTATTTATCTTTATTCAGTCAACGTTATATTCAAAGAAACTTTACAAGTCAGGTTAATCGAATTTGGAAAGTACTTAAACTTCAAAATTGTATGTAACTGAGTTGTTGTACCTAACTAATATTATTCCTCGAGAGAGTCTCGTCGAGCAATTAAGTGGCTCCAGTACGTTTGTCAAAGTCAAATATCTTTAGATTCGTCTGAAGACTATACTGAAACTATGTGTTTGACGATGTGATAAAGGATCGTTACATGCTTAGCTTTTCAATTAAACTAGCTGCTAAAAGTCACTTAGAGGGAAGGTTTGAACATCTTTACTCAGCATTCTACTTTATTATTGTAAAACAAGGTTAACCGGATTATATCGCATATATAATTTAAATTGGTTTTCCTGACGTTTCGAAAGCTTTACAGCGTTCGTGGTCGCAGGAAGTCTAAGATGACAAGCGTCTTTGTAGATATTTCTAAGCATTATTTTAACCTACCCTACAATTTTTATACTACCAAATATGGGCTTGCGTTTCATTATCGTTGGGTTGGCGTTGAGTTATCTTAATAAAAAGTACCAGATAGATACATTCTTGTTTCGTTTATTCTTTTACCCCTTATCACGGAAGCCCCACACTGCTTCAATTACTTCGTACTACATTCTTTCAATTGACTTCACTCTGCGAGTTTTCCCTTCCAGAGGTGGCTAAACAAACACAGTACATTTACATTTATTCGCCATCACCATGTAAATGTCTGGGGTCTGTGTGATACTATGCTGTGAGACGCAGTTCATGGCTGCAACGATGTAAGGTTCTGTCAAATAAAACATGGCAGCAGAGTTTCGAGTGCAGATTCATTTTACTGAAGATAAGGTACTATGTAACTGTTTTGTTTTGTTGAAATTTGAATTTAGAAGAGTTGAGGAGACTGTTTTTCAAACACAGACATGGTAAAAAATAAAGACGAAGTGTTGCAAACAATCAAAATGAAGCCAAAATAAAACTTTTTAACAAAAAATTGAACCGACGAAAACAGAAACTGAAAAGCGAAAAATAACTAATTATGAGTCGGCGCCAAACGAACTTTTAACAAGCAAAGTGCGTGTAAGTTGCAAGTGGCCGAGCGGAGAACGCATTTTTGAAAAGTTATTGTTTATCGTTGAAAATTTCACGTTGTATTTGATGTGACGTTGTTTTTATTATTTATTTAAAGTAATTTAATGATCTTAGTTGATTGGTTGTTTGGCGCCGACTCATAATTAGTTATTTTTCGCTTTTCAGTTTCTGTTTTCGTTGGTTCAATTTTTTGGTAAAAAGTTTTATTTTTCATTTTTTTGTGGTTAAAATCTAACTCCAGGTCTCCATTATGTCGTAGTGTCTAGAACTATATTTATGTGTGTCAAGTTTTAACAGAATCGGTTAACAGGTAAGAATTCAGTGGGTGAACAAACACTCATCCCCTGTTTTACTACCCTTAGGGGATTGGATGGATTTTGATTTTGAAATTTAAATGGGACTTCGAGATATACCCTATCCATTAAAAAAAGAATCATAAAAATCGGACCACTGTGTAAAAAGTTATGCGTGGTCATACATAAAAAAAATATATATATACGCGTCTAATTGAGAACCTCCTTCTTTTTTTCTTCGGTTTAAAAAACTATGCTCCTTCGTGTACAACCAGCGCTCACGCCAACGATTAAAGACAAAGTTTCTTTCATTATGTTTCAATCAAACTTCAGATCAAATCAATCATTCAGACAAATCTTCTTTCATCATTGGCTCACGCACCCACCATGCACCTGAAGGATATTTGCTTTCACGATGCTTGCTGGACGATGCCGCGACATGTGTACTGAGAGGGGTGAGCACGGTTTGAGGTGCGTGTGTGTGCGTGAGCGCTGGTTGTACACGAAGGAGTATAGTTTTTTTGGCTTCACTAGATTGTTCGCAGCACTTCGTCTAATTTTTTACTATGTCTGTGCTCATTGGATACCTTCAGCCGAAAGACGTCCACTGCTGGACATAGGCCTTCCCCAAGCATCGCTACAACGACAGGTCCTGCGCCTTCCGCATCCCGCGACCTTCACCAGGTCGTCGGTCCACCTTGTGGGAGACCTACCCACGCTGCGCCTTCCAGTACGCGGTCGCCACTCCAGAACTTTACTGCTCCATCGGCCATCCGTTCTGCGAGCAATGTGCCCCGCCCATTGCCACTTAAGTTTGGCAATTCTTCGGGCTATGTCGGTTACTTTCGTTCTCCTGCGAATCTCCTCATTTCTGATTCGATCACACAGGGACACTCCGAGCATAGCCCTCTCCATTGACCTTTGAGTGACTTTGAGCCTTCTTATCAGTCCCATTGTGAGCGACCACGTTTCAGTGCTGTAAGTAATTACTGGCAACACACACTGGTCAAAGACTTTCGTCTTGAGACACTGTGGTATTTTGGACAGTTAAAACAATAATATAGAACGAACTAATGCCACGTATACCACATAAGCTAACTAACACCTGAAGGCAGCTAACAGCTGACCGCAAACTCGGTTACAATTTAACTTAAGAGTTAAGACTAACTTACAGTAAGCAATGACTAAGTTAAATTCAAGATTACAGCGCCAACTTGCTCCAGGCGTTGCTTAATTCAATTCTAAGCACGGACTAAGCACGGTTTAAAACTTACATTCTGGATCTAGTTTGGAGTGCAACTGTTACAGATTAATTGTTATTTAAGTTTGATTTATTTTGTATTGGATTGGTTTTTGACTGCCTCGTTGGTCTAGTGGTTGCAAGCGCGACTGCTGAGCTTGGGGTCCTGGGTTCGATTCCCGGGTCGGGCAAAATGTTATTGGGTTTTTTCATTAGGAAATTCTCAGTAGCAGCCTGGAGTCTGGATTTGTGCCCGGTTAATGGCAATAGGCTCGCCCCCGATTACATGGGACTTATAACTGGCGAAATGTGGGTGTACTATATACACCTCTGCCTACCCCTTCAGGGAAATACAGGCGTGATGTTATGTTATGTTATGTGGATTGGTTTTGTAAGTTATCTATAAAGCCCATGCAAGTAAAGCACGTTGATAGCAAAAGTGAGAGTTAAACCTCGGATGAATAAAAAATGGCGGACAGAATCTCGCTAAGAAAAGATTGAAGCAATCGTTTTTTCCTAAACCCACTATAATATCAACATAATTTTAACACACCAAATATATTTTGTTATTTTGTTTATGACACTACGACAATGACTATCGTCACACGAGATTTGTTGCGTAATCGCGGCTTTTTGTCTTACTATGGGTGTGAATGTGTGCGTGCGAGCCCGTACTTTTAAGAAAAAAAAAAAAAAAAATTTTATTTGCATGAAATGTGGTACAAGTAAAGGTGTTACAATAAAATTTCAGTTCTACACATTTCACCATTTTCGGTGTACAAATATTAAACAATGTTAACATGCTGAACAGTCTAAATAATATTCGTCAGGACTCTTAAAAATTAGTTAAACTATCTAGACTTTGCTGATTAATTAGTTAGTGCTCTTATATACATTCATTGTTGTAAATTTACTAAGTCATAAGTCATTTATTCATTTACTATAATTAAATATAATATTAATTAAATGTTATGAAAACAATTATTAAATTTATTTAAGTCAATATTAAAATTATCATGCAAGCGAGCAAGCCGTCTTACTATTAATGCTTCTAATGCTTCACTTTTTTTTTAGCGAGATTCCGTCCGCCTTTTTTATTCGTTCAAGAGTTACACAGCACAGCATGTATAAATTATGACGAAGTGCAGTCCGAAGCAATACTATCTGCCTATCGACAGTTTTCAAATCTCAAACAATAGCTATGTGTAGAAGAGATGGCCCTACTACACATAGTCATTTATTCATTCTCTTGGCTTGGGTTAGATATATATTATTGGTTTTTATGGTATCGAATCAATTAATCGGTACGGATAAAAAATAGTTTCTAGCAAGATTGAGACACGCGTCATTGAAAAAAAATCCAATTTTACTTTAAAATAGAAAAGAAAAGAAAGAAATAATATTTATTTGCGTCTAGAGTGACCCACAAAATTACCAAAAATATAAAAAAAAAAAACAAAGAAATACAGGTATCAAGAATTGTGGTAAGATTGTAGATCAGACGAGCTTACCTGTAAGCGAAGTCTTGATTCTAATTTTATGAGCTGCGATCTGAAATATAATTGATATTATACATTGTAGATGTTCAGAGTTTGCTGCAATAATTAAATTGGATATTTAAATATAATTTGTTTTGGTTTATTAAACTCTATACTAACATCAGGGATACTTAATGTATAATGTAGAAATATTAAACAATAGTTGGTAATCAACAGACAGAACGTTATTAATCAATTAGCCATTGTCTAGTACCCACAGCACAAGCTCTGCCCAGTTCTGGACCAGATGGTGCAGTGTAAAAATGTCCCAAAGACATTTATTTATTTATTTATCAACATAAGATATGAAATGTATGAGATTGAAATACATGCTAATGTATTTTCTTGTTTATTACATGACATTTGTTGTTTGACATCATTAAAATTTAAGTAGGGATTATTGTTATAATAAATAACTGATAAAGCAAAGTTGATGAATAAAATTCTTCACTAATAAGAATTATAATATTGGGTTTTAAAGATGTTTTTGAGCTGTTTTCTATTCAACTGCCTTTCAGTTTCAATGTACACACAGCGTCATTAATTGATTACCCCTCATGTTCGAAAATTTGTTCACAAGTGGGGGTAACCAATCGGTGTAGCCGACTGTACCTCTTTCATCATGTTTTTTAACCATTAACTAATGGTTTGACTGTTAGGTTTTTCATGGGATTTTTCGAAAGGTAGACATAGGTAAGATTCATCATTACCTATTTATTTCTAACAGTTTAAGTATGGAAGTAAAAAATAAAAATCTATTAAATTATATTATTGTAAGTTGGACTTAATCACAACTGATATCTTAATAAAATCAGTTATTTAGATTTATTTATTGTTAAATACAATAAATAAAATTGTTAATTAATTATTGATATGTTTATCTATCAGCAAACTTCATGGTAATTTTTCCTAAATTTAGTCTTGTGTTATTAGGCCAGGAAGGTGGTGATGAATTTGGATATTTTTGTAAGATTCTATGAACAAGAGTGTTTTGATAATGATGTTCCAAATCTGTATGCACCTATAAGGAATCTTATAATTATATCAGCCTTATTCACTTGTGGACTGATCAGGGCTGATAAGGCTCCAGTTCGTTGCAAAAGCCAATCCTGAGTTTTGAACAGATGCTGTACACTAAATCCATAGGTTCTGTACCAGGTCGGTCCACCATACTTTATAGGTATGTAGTATTGTTTTGTAGACATTTCTTACTAACGACAAATAGAAGAAAAAACGTAGATGAAATCATTTGAACTATTTAGAGTGGAAGTTTGTGTGTTATATGCTTAGGACCTTCCTCCATGAAATATGTTTACCATAAGTCAATTTTAGTCTGACCAAGTTGTAAGTAAATTAAGCTGAATTTATTGAGTGACAGTTCTCTTACTGTATTGTGCTTAGTGTTTCTGTATTATTGATCTTTTATTATGGTTGTCTTTAGTTTAGCATATTAAGAAGCATAAGTGTGAACAAGTCTCTTGACTATCACCAGGTCCATGTCCATATAATAATGCCTCAAGGTGCATTGTTTAAGTGAAGAAACTGTATGTTTCCCATTTTGTTAACGCAGATGATGGCAGTTGTAATATTGATTCTTAACCGCAAAGCATGTGATGATATGTTAATACTTGTTAAGCAAATAATTTTAATGTTACATATTATATGCTGCGATTAATTTTAGTTTATATGGAAATTTTACTAATAAGTAGTATGAACAACCTAATATTGTGACCAAAATACACCAATGTGGTCACTCTCATTATGCCTCCTTCAAACCCTTTTCAGTTAAAGAGGCTTGACCAACACTGAATTTGGTATTCAGTACCCCTAATAAAATTCTTTATAGCATTGTAATTATTATTAGAATTATAGAGGTTTTCAACAACACCAACAACAACAACTTCAACAACTTCTAGGCAAAGTGGCTGGTAATTTGTTAGTTTAGCTAAATTGCAAGTAACATGTTTTTGATTTTTGAAAGATCTGTAATATACACTTTATTTTCTATGTGTTGTTCTAGGTCCACACTTTTGTATTAGTTATAAACCCTATAAATTTTATAACTAATACACAAGCATTGTTTGTTAGTTACTCCTCTAATTCTGAGAAGAGGCCCGTACCCCGCAGTGGGATAGTTATGGGCTGATGATGATTGGTTAGTCTTTTCAGGGTTTATTAGCAATCCACCCAAAATGTTTTAATAAATTTAGAGTAACATTTACATTTTTAGTACATCCTTGATAAGTTTTAACCTCTATGTGGGTAAACATCAAGGTAAATAGTTAATACTTATTTATAAGGCCTTGGTTAACGCACTATCATATGTATTTGAGTGATAAACCATGATGGAACATAGCTGTGAAACATAATTGTTTAATAGCAGTACTAAGTCAATGACACAAATATTTTCTGGATTTTTACCCGACTGCACTGCAAAAGAGTGCTTGGTTGGTTTAGTGGTTGCAAGCGCAACCGCTGAGCGTGAGGTCCTGGGTTCGATTCTCGGGTCGGGCAAAGTGTTATTGGGCTCTTTCATTAGGAAATTCTCAGCAGCAGCCCGGAGTCAGGATTTGTGCCCGGTCAATGGCAACAGGCTCGCCCCTTATTATAGGGGACCATAACATAACCGGCGAAATGTGGGTGCACTATTACACCTCTGCCTACCCCTTCGGGGAAATACAGGCGTGATGTTATGTGTTATGCACTGCAAATACAGGGTCGCGTTTTTGACTACTTAGTCAGTATTAAAAGTTTCTATGAATAAATTAATCAATGATTCCATTGAAGGAACCCATGTAAATCTTAATATATATAAATATTTTTATATAAATCTTAGCAGTTTGATACTGCACAGGCTGCGTGGCAGCCCCAACACCATCCTGCGTGCGTTAGCCACTCGGGCTGATAGCCCGCTTGTGTGGGTGCTGGTCAACCGGACTAAATCTTTGCTAGTTATTAAGTACTAATATAGAATAAGTTGCATTTGTTGCTAACACATTGCAGACCAATTTGTCTGAAAAATAAAGAATTTTGATATGATTTGCTCAAAATAATTTTCTTTTATTTATGGTGTTAGGTTATTAATTAAGGATAAACCTGAATGTGCCATTATATTATGCATCATGGAAGGTTTTAAGTAATAGATTCATTATTAGTAGATATGTTGACAAGATGACAGCATTGATGTGACAAGTCTGTTTGTGACAAGTCTGTTTGTTTATAATGATATTATTTCTAACTATGATAAATGACTAGTTAGAATACATAAAGGTATCATGTGGTATCTCGTACCCTGTACCCTTTTTAAAATGACGGGATCGTCAGTTATGTATTTACAGCAGCTACAGTACTTAGGTACGTTGTTAACATGTGGTTACCTAGTTGGTATATGTATATATGGTTGGTACATTTCAGTATCAGCCTTGTGGGTCTTATGCTCTCTCGGAGCTGATGGATAGGTTGCTTTGTCAGAGCTGGTATACGTTGGTTATTCTTCCAGAATTGGTGTGTTGGTTTTTTGATATATGTGAATAGATTATTAAGTCTAATAAAAGTTCACACCATGTGTGATATCTCTTGATTTTGATTAATATTTATCATCAAGTAAAGGTTTTACTTTCATTTTGCATACAATCCGTCATAGCTTTCCTTATAACAGAAGGCCAGTCTAATATATGTATGACTTCTCAATCCCTTGGTCCCTGAGTTTAGAGACTTCCGTGAGCTTTCACTTTTGAATTAAGTGGTGGTGCATCCCAGTAAGAGTAGTTGTCAAGCAGTTCATTTTTAAATGGGATGTTAAATAACGAAGAGCCTTATTTGAAGCATTTGTTATCAGCCATTGTAACAGAAACATGTTTACTGTTAACTTAAGCATCACGTAATTGATGGCAGATATTCATATGGACCACCGCCAGTGTTTATAAAAACGACTGAAAGCATCTCGTGCCCCGGTGGTCTACTAAAGCCTGACATGTGTAATTTGCAAACCAGCTAGCGACATAGAAATCTAATATCGCTCGAATATCTCGTATTCACTAGTTTCACTGTAAATGTAATTTGATACACACGTGCCCCATAAGCAGAGTAAGGTAAAGTTGTCCCACGAAGGCGACACTGATACACATTGCTTCATTAATTTCAAGTACCTATTTGTTTTAGGTAAATCACGGGAAAAACAGGGCCTGTCATGTGTAGTTTGCAAACCAGCTAGCGACATAGACTTCTAATATCGCTCGAATATCTCGTATTCACTAGTTTCACTGTAAATGTAATTTGATACACACGTGCCCCATACACAGAGTAAGGTAAAGTTATCCCACGAAGGCGACACTCTGACCCACATTCCTTCATACTTTTCAAGTAGGTACCTATTTGTCACGGGAAAGAACAAGTTTGTACGTGTTCCTAAACTGTGGAATAAGATTACGGTAAAACTCACCTGTTCTTTTATTTTACAATCAAGAAAGAGTTCACCTTCTTCAAGACTCGCATCCATCCAGTAATCAGGGTTAGGTGTTCCTGAGAATAGAATAACTGCAACAGCGCGGCTGCGACATTCTGCACAGCCTGTCGTTCGATGGCCGTTCTTTTCGCTTTCGGCTCTCGAACAAAGCACTTACTAGCATTTTAATTGGTTTTCTTTCACTTGACACGATAATTTAGACAAAAATTAAAGAAAATATTCAAGGAGAAAAAATAAGAACGCAAATGTCGTAAGGCGCGCGAAACAGAAGTGTCATACCAGGTTTGCCAGCAGATAGAAATAATAAATATGGTTTTTTTTAACTTATTTTTTTTTTTCTAAACGAAACGCGGTGTCTAAGGATTAGATTCAGATAACTACAATGTATAATATCAATTATATTTCAGATCGCAGCGAAATTAACAAAAAATTGAACCGACGAAAACAGAAACTGAAAAGCGAAAAATAACTAATTATGAGTCGGCGCCAAACGAACTTTTAACAAGCAAAGTGCGTGTAAGTTGCAAGTGGCCGAGCGGAGAACGCATTTTTGGAAAGTTATTGTTTATCGTTGAAAATTTCACGTTGTATTTGATGTGACGTTGTTTTTATTATTTATTTAAAGTAATTTAATGATCTTCGTTGATTGGTTGTTTGGCGCCGACTCATAATTAGTTATTTTTCGCTTTTCAGTTTCTGTTTTCGTCGGTTCAATTTTTTGTTAAAAAGTTTTATTTTTCATTTTTTTGTGGTTAAAATCTAACTCCAGGTCTCCATTATGTCGTAGTGTCTAAAACTATATTTATGTGTGTCAAGTTTCAACAGAATCGGTTAACAGGTAAGAATTCAGTGGGTGAACAAACACTCATCCCCTGTTTTACTACCCTTAGGGGTGGATTTTGATTTTGAAATTTAAATGGGACCAACTTCGAGGTATACCCTATCCATTAAAAAAAGAATCATCAAAATCGGACCACTCTGTAAAAAGTTATGCGTGGTCATACATAAAAAAAAAAAAAAAAAAAAAAAAAAAAATACAAATATACGCGTCGAATTGAGAACCGCCTCCTTTTTTTCGTCGGTTAATAAAATAGGCGTCACATCCGTGCAAAACGGCCATCGCTCAGATAATTACTTTCATGAGCTCTCTATATTCAATGTACATCCACACTATAATCATTACTATACCTAATACATAATTGAAATAACTGAAAATCGGGTCATTGTACTCATCAGTATGAACGACTTTTACTATGGGATCAAACCCGAAATCGAAAAAAAAAAACAGCTGATTCCTACATTTGTGTTCACATGAATCGACAAAATGTAGTAATCAGCAGATTTTTTTTCGCGATTTCAGGCTTGGTCCAACAGTAAAAGTTGTTTATACTGGTGAGTACAATGACCCCTTAAGAGGTTTCCGTTATTTCAATAACACCTTTTTTATTATAAATGCGAAAGTAACTGTCTGTTTGTTACCTATTTAAGACTAAACCTTTGAACCGATTTTGATAAAACTTGGTACAAAGCACATAAATCTTTACCGTCATATTATTTAAATTTCTATAGCACAGAGATAGTCTGGAACCTGAGAATGACATAGTAGGCTACTTTTATCCCGAAAACTAATTAATTAATTATTATTTATTTAATTTAATTTTTCGTCAACTTTAACATGTAATTACCTATTTTGGATTACCACGAAAAACTGAAAAAAAAAATTGTTTTATGTACCCACATTGGGGATAGGGTCTGGTATCTTTAACATAGGTTACTTCGTAATCTAGCTAAGATGCCAGTTGCGATCCATATTGGAACCGTAAAACCAAAAATCACTGCCGTGAATTTTATTTGTGTAATCCTAAGGTTTTATATTACTGTGATATAAACATTTCATTTCATCAAATTATTAATTTTTGTCAACAAATAAATATTAATTTGTGTTATAAATAAATCAATCAATTTATAATATTTTTATATTAGGCTGTATGGCGGTTTCCTTCGACCACCTGCGCGCGCATAGCTGTATGTCACCGCGCGGTCCGCGCGCCATTTTTATAATTTTTCACAAATTCAATAATTTGTCTAAAATGTGTAATTTATGTTTTTTTCCTCGCAAGTGTGTTGAAAAACGTCGTATGACCCGCGTGAGCATTGACTATTATACTCTCGGCTCCATTACGCCCTCGCCTTCGGCTCGGGCTGCAATCCAGCCTCGAGTATAATAGTCAACTTAGCTCACTTGTATCATAATGTACTATTACGCGATCGATCTCTAGTATTTCATAAAAGTACCATACAGAATAGTCCAAACAAAACGAATAAGCTTCTTTCTTCAACGTTTTATTTTCCCTTAACGGGTGCAGCGTAACAATAGAATATCAAACCTATTGTGTCTCACTAGCCGACCATTGTTAATTGAATGTTCTTACCCATCAGTTGGGAGAGACAAACTATCAGTGTATTTCCGATGCGGGAATGTAACTTGTAAAGCAAACAACGCAGCAGGCAGTCAAGCGGGCTAGCTAATCCGGTGGACGATGCCTAAATGCTTTAGCCAATAGGACAAGTCTGTGGAACAATACGGTACATTGGTTTGGTTACCGCAACCTGATTGCGACAGCCCTGTGGGGTGGTTACCCTTGACACTAATTTCGATCACCATTGAACTTGTGTCAACTTACAATAATACAAAATTGGCGCCAAATTAGGTTCATTGCATAAATTAATCAAAATTAGAATTAAATTGTATGTAGTGTATTTTTTTTTCAATAATATCCTATTTTATTTTTAGCATTTCTGATATTGGAATTCGATTAAGAGACGATTTTTTTCAAGAGAAACCCTACAGCTTCCTAGTTCATGCGTCATTTAAAAAAATTGCGTCAGAGTCTTTCTGAAGACAATGTCTAATAGTAAAAATACACCCTTAGCTTACAGTTAGTATTGTATACTATTAATTGTAAGCCAACAATTAATAGTATACAATACTAATTGGGTGCTCCCACATCGGTGTTCACAACAGTTGAAAACAGTTTCAAAATGTTTTGTTTTGTAGCAAAATGCAAACTGCTCCCACACCTGATGTTTCTAAATGTTGACAAAAGTTTGAGAACACTGGTGTGGGAGCACCATAAGAGTGTGATCACATTGAACGCGTACTGCAAGCTCGCGCACTTTTTTGGAACTGCACGCCATATAAGAGTAAACATCTAAAAATATTATCCTCGAAATAAATATACATACGCGGTTCATTGTCAAGCTCTTATTTAATTCTCTTTCAATAAAAAAACACAGTTAATCCACCTACCGCATGTAGTCTTGTTGTGGCAATAACTCATTTTTCTTTCTTTCGTTTCTTTCTTTAATCTGGTATGCTTTACTCTTGGACGAATAAATATTCGTGCGAGGATTTACTATTAGCATAACAAATCATAATGTTTTCACCACTTCATTCTTTCAAAAATTACCACCAAAATATACTATACAAATCCCATACCATATCCACCAGTCGGCTTTAAGAAAAGAGCACTTTACTTCGGAACTAGCTACAACTTTATCCGTAACGACAAAAGTCTACCAAAACAAATATTTCACCATCTAATTGCCGTTTTTGCAACAAGGAAATGTTGGTGCAATCACTAGAGGCTCCATTTAGAGAAAAATGTTGCGTTACGTGTAAATAACATTGGCTTGTAATATAACATGGTGTAGAGGTGAATGTCCGTTTTGTGTGCTTGAAAATACATACATACATTATTGTCTTGCCTGTTTCCGATTGGGGTAGGTAAATACATTATAATATTGTCTATGGGGGTAGGCATAGACTATGGGTTTCTAATGTCAAATTCTTGTGTGGTTCAGTGATAGCGGTGCTTTCGTAAATCTTTTCCTAAATCCTACTAGTAGCGCAGTTATGTATGACAGTTATTGTTAAAATATTTTGGAATAAATCTGGCTTTACCGTGAACTCAAAAGTAAAATAAATCTATACCTGCTTGTAAAGACATACGTATTATGTCTTGAGTTTTTGACCCCAGACATATTTTTTACTATGTCTGTGATCCTGACTGACTGATTCATCAACGCAGAGCCGAAACTACACAAGATATAAACATGGCATTTGGCCAGTATGTTCCTCTTGAAACGTAAGCACCAACTAATAATATATTTTTGGGAATTTTAACCCTAAATGGTTGAAATTGGGTTGTTAATTTTGTATTAAAAATCTTTTCTCGTGGATCAATTCACTCAAAACATGTAAAAAATAATCTTTAAAGTAAGTAATGAAATACGTACCTTTTTTTCAACATTTCTCCTAAAAGAGGGTGCAATATGATTATAAATTTTGTATGGGAGAATATTATTGCGTGACTGGATTGAGTCTAATCTCGTTATAAATAATCTTTAAAGCAATTCATAAATTATGTGTTTTTGTGTTTTCCGAAAATTTTACTCAAGTTTAATTTTTATTTAATTTTACGTATTTTTCTGTTCCCATAACTACGAAGAGGAACATATGAGGTAACGTTAAAACTTTTTACACGGGCAAAGCTGCAAAAGCGCTGCTAGTAATTTATAAATTCACTATCTAGTGTAGTAAAACTCCGGTCACAGTACTTTATAATTGTTTAATGTACCCCCAATATTCCACAGCAAGATATAATAACCAACACACGTCCGTACAGTACAGCTGTCAAGCGTAGAATTCCCTCACTCGCCGAGTGTCATCGACTCATGATATCGATTCCTCATTTCGATTATACCGTCATTCGGTTTTAGAATATAAAAATGTTTTATTAATTGTTATAAAAATCATAAACCTTACACTAGTGATACTACAGAAATTAAAAGCCCCATAATAACTCTCTTAGTAGCTTCACAAAGTTGCCAGGAACAAACATTCCACAATTTAATTGGCCTTTTTGCAAGAAGGAAATGCCGGTGCAGTCACAAGTGGCTCTATTTAGCGGAAAAAATGCTGGATTACGTTCAAAAGAGGCCATATTATACCGCCCGTTGCAACAATAAAATTAATGTCTTGGCCCGCCGGGCCTAATTAGCGCCCACTACGATTTAATTGGCCCTCTTTACTTTTTTATAAGACTCCGCTGGCAAATTGGCGAATGTTTTAAATATAGTTTGGCTAGAAGCGGTTATAAAGATGGTTTATGGAGCCAGGAATGAGGAATCATGAATTTGCTATTTAAAATGTTCATGTTACTTTTTGAATGATTAAGACATTGTATGTTGTATTACGTTTATGGGTTTTTAGTAGCGCTTTTATTGCTGCTTGCTTTGTCACGTCAGCGTCACTGACATCCCCACAAGGTACACTTTGTAAAGACGCGCCTTTGCTTGTCCAACTTAGTGACTATAGGAGGTCCATAGTAGGACGAGTATGGTACGGTGGTTGGTCCTACCGTGCACCTTGCTACTGGAAATTTCAAAACCAAATACCCTGTACAAACTGCGAATGGAATCCAGGACCTCACGTTTAGCAATCTCATTTAAACGAATTTCCGTTTTTTTTTCTTAAATAAATCATATCATATTATGACTCGTGTGTAGTATCGTATGTTGCCACACACACAGCACTGTTATCAAATCTGAGCCAGCAGAACAGCTCCCTGTGACTGTGGATTCACTCCACAGACGGTTCCGTATCTCCTGTCCTGCTCTCTGTGAAATACCACCTGCATAATGAAAGACCTGTGAGAGGCCAATGATAATGCTGTTGACGTGATTAAATTCTGGTCGACAATAATTTAATAAACTTTTACTACAAAAGAATCATTGACACTATGAAGAAGAAGTAAACATCAATAGTTAACAGTTACTGAGTACCCAGTACTCATGTGTTGGCAACTCCAACATTCATTATACTCATCGCCTTTTTTCCAATTAATAAATAATAAATATTTTTGGGACATTTTTACACAGCACTATCTAGTCCCAAACTAAGCAGAGCTTGTGCTATGGGTACTAGACAATGGATATAATACTTATATACTTTTTTTTTGTAAATACATACTTATAATACATAAGAAACACCCAGACCAACACAAACACTTATGTTCATCACACAAATATTTGCGTCCTGTGGGAATCGAACCCACGACCTCGTGATCAGCAGTCCGACACTCGAACCACTAGACACACAATGTTGGGGTCGGCTTCCAGTCTAACCAGATGCAGCTAAACATCTGTATTTTACACAGAGCGACTGCTATCAGACCCCCGCAACCCAGTTACCGGTTAATACTGAGATTCGGAGGATAGACCAGTTTTCAGACTTTCAGGCTTCTGACTTCCAGGACCGACAGCTTAACGTTTACTCCGAGGCACGGAGGGGTCTCAATGTGTAACGAAACGACCACCCATCTACGGACTGACCGCGTCAAGCTCGGCTTTACCTAGCAGATCGTACGATCCGCGTGGTTATTACTTCGCCACCAGCCCGTCTGGTAACTCCAACATTAGTAGTTTTAATATGATTACATTTAAACTATGGCACCCAGGTCACATACATTGTCTATAATAGCGTCACTGTACCGTATGTGTGCTCTGCAATTAAATTCCTGTTTATTAAAATTACTCCAAAGTTTTACCTTTTTTTTTTTTAGCTGCGAGGAGGAAACCTTCAAAAGGCTACCGGCCTCATGGGGGACGGAGGCCGGGGTGTGTGGGATTCTTACCCACTAAAACCCCCTCAATGGCCGTCTACAGCATAATAAGGGGAGACTCCGGGAAATTAATATACCTCCGGAGCCTTCCCTATGCTACGCCTGTAAGGCACGTCTTAAAGGAGATTATTTGTCTCCTTGTGTCCTTCCCGGTGCACATGGCGACACGTGACCACAGTGTGCCGCCGCCATCCCAGAAGTCACTTAGTGGACAATCAGAGCCCCCACTCTAAATGCCTGTGACCTCGAAAGCCCCCCGCACTTCAGTCGAATCGATCGGGCGGGGGTTACGACGATAGCCCGGAAGGGCTAGGTGCTGGAGCGGTTGCCTCTCCGGTGCCGCCTTCTCCGAGCAGGATCAGCCCTCTCTCGATCCCGCTCAGCAGCCTCTTTCTGAACCATGACGGTCTCACAGAAAGAGGCTACTTCCCTCCAATAGGAGTTTTACCTTACGCATCCAACAAACAAACAACATATAGCAGAAGCGTGAACCGTTTAGAGACGGATGTTTGTAAATGGCGACATACTGCCGGCTAACCGCATGCAAGCACAACATTAGGGGAATGGCTGTCCCATTCCGTCTAATTGACTCCTATTACTTGCATGGCTTTACAAGCAAATAAATAGATATAGGTTGACTTTTTCATCTCCAGTTTTACATTATTAAGGAATAGTTAGGCATTTTAAAAATTAGAAAAAGAAAAGATAGTTTGAAAGTTTCAGAAAAGAATGAAGCGACCTGGATTAGTGCAGTGGCATAATTGTATAATAATAATAAATCATTTATTTCAGATTTTTATCCTTTTTGTTAGTAAACATTGCCCTTAAAACTTACTGTTAGTAAATTACAAATTTCAATTGAAATTAAAACATATATAGCGTACGTAGTTTAAACTATGCCACTGGGGCATTTAAGCGTAACCAATGCTCCAGTAAGCGAGCGTCCCACCTATCTTTTATAGTATCCATGAGGCTATGTATAGCCTATAGATATTTGTTCCAAATCTAGGTGGTTTTGTGAAATAAAGTCTGTAATATAGGGTACCTAAATCCTATGATTAACAATAAATACCTTATTTGAGGAAACACCTTTTAACTGATGTCTGCTTATTAGGGGCAAGGTATTATGATAAATAAGAGCCACATACACTCTCGACCACTGAGAATAGTTTTTAACCGACGAAAAAAAGGAGGAGGTTCTCAATTCGACGCGTATATATATATATTTTTTTTTTTTTTATGTATGATCACGCATAACTTTACACAGTGGTCCGATTTTGATGATTCTTTTTTTAATGGATAGGGTATATCTCGAAGTTGGTCCCATTTAAATTTCAAAATCAAAATCCACCCCTAAGGGTAGTAAAACAGGGGATGAGTTTTTGTTCACCCACTGAATTCTTACCTGTTAACCGATTCTGTTGAAACTTGACACACATAAATATAGTTCTAGACACTACGACATAATGGAGACCTGGAGTGAGATTTTAAACAAAAAAAATGAAAAATAAAACTTTTTAACAAAAAATTGAACCGACGAAAAGTGAAACTGAAAAGCGAAAAATAACTAATTATGAGTCGGCGCCAAACAACCAATCAACGAAGATCATTAAATTACCTTAAATAAATAGTAAAAACAACGTCGCATCAAATACAACGTGAAATTTTCAACGATAAACAATAACTTTCCAAAAATGCGTTCTCCGCTTGGCCACTTGCAACTTACACGCACTTTGCTTGTTAAAAGTTCGTTTGGCGCCGACTCATAATTAGTTATTTTTCGCTTTTCAGTTTCACTTTTCGTCGGTTCAATTTTTTGTTAAAAAGTTTTATTATTTACAGGTACTCCCGCAACAACAAATTTAAAAAAAACTATTTGTCATATGTTTAATATTAGGCTATTTGGCGGCTTCCTTCCACCACCTGCGCGCGCATAGCTATACGTCACTTAACCACAGGCACGGCGTGCAATTACAGAAATCCACGCGCCATTTTTCACAAATTTAATATTTGTCTAAACTTGGTCTAAACTATGGTTATGATATTTTTTTCGTCGCAAGTGTGTTCATTACACTCGGACTGCAATCCAGCCTCGAGTATAATGAACATCTTAGCTCACTTGTTTTATAATGTACTATTACCATTCTGTTCTGATTATTATCGCACATAAAAAACTTATTCTATAAAGGCATGACCCACTTACAAGTTCACAATAAACGCATTACTTCTGATTCTTGCTCCGTTTCGCATTAACATTGCAATCTTAATCTTAATAAACGGTTTAATATATGTTTGTTAATTACCGGGAAAGTTCAGCGTGGATCTTTCCTGTTTGTACAACGATACGGTAATGGTTGCTTACGGTAATGATTCTCAGTGTGTTTTGTGTTGATACTAATGGCTAGAGATTATAATGTATAGAAAAGTGTTCGGCTGCTCAGCTGCCGAACTGCGTAACTCACTCGCGATCGCAATTATCTGGATTTAATTGTTCATTGCTCCGTGTGTTTTGACAATCCGTGTTATCGGCAACTACGTACCACGCAATGAATATTGCTTTAATTTCAAAATGAAAGCTAATGTCAAAGTGAATGCATTACACAATTGCCACATTGCTTAAACTAAGTATAACGATTTTTATCAATTTTACAGGGGAGTGTTTGTTTTTTGCAGTTTTCATCGAAACCATACGTAATTTATATAATCTGACGATACCGTTCTGTTTAAAAATTACTTACTTTATTATTTGTTTCACGAGTAGTGGAACCAGTTCGAATTTCGAATAGTCGGTCTTAATATAAGTAGGTATGTGCGCTTTAAAACCCGTTTCTATTAAACCCGTTTAAATTAAATTAATAAAATAATTACTTTCATTGACTTTCCTATCCTATAGTTATAATTATGTTTTTTCAGTTAATTAAAGCCGAGTTTTTAATTGATGCTTCAAAATGGTTTTTATTATTTATATTTTATTTCATCACGTAAAATTTTAACGATATCTCAACTAAGGACTATGCGCCTTTACCTAAGGAATCGAAGAGTAATTTTTTTGTCCCGTAGATTACATATGAATGACGGCAAACCGTAATTATTTAACTATTGCGTCTATTGCGGAAAACCCAGGACCGGTCGTTGTGGCGATACTCGGGGGAGGCCTATGTCCAGCAGTGAACATCTTCTGGCTGAAATAATGATGATGATGATGATAATTTAACTATTGTGTCTACTTTGCGGACACAGATACATATTATGAGTTTTTCCTGGACTAGCTTCATTATATACAAAAATAAATGTGCCCGGATAATTTACACTTATGTTCCGTGTAAAATATGGCACATTTAATCCACAAAATTGGACTTTAATTGATAATAACACGCAAACGAGTGGGCATTACGGCCATTATATTCCTAGGTACATTTTACTCGCAAATAATGTCGTCAAACGTTTTTAAAAGGGACATCAAATAAATTGTCAGTGTTCACAAAAGCTGACTCACTTTATAATGTTACCTAGCAATTACATGAAAAATGGACTCCCCATGAACAATGCGCTGAAATATAGGCCAGATGTGGATTGAATCAAAGAATTATTGTTTTTATATTGGGCCGAATAAGGTTATATTTTCCATGGTTATATTATTATACTTCACCCTGTGGGGTAATTGTGTAATGCATTCACATTGACATCAGCTTTCATTTTGAAATTACAGTA
Organism: Asteroscopus sphinx; assembly: GCA_949699075.1. Taxonomy (NCBI): domain Eukaryota; kingdom Metazoa; phylum Arthropoda; class Insecta; order Lepidoptera; family Noctuidae; genus Asteroscopus; species Asteroscopus sphinx. Next base: position 5,758,189 of record OX453006.1, read on the forward strand.
ATATTCATTGCGTGGTACGTAGTTGTCAATATGACGGATTGTCAAAACACACAGATCAATGAACATTGAAATCCAGATGATTGCGATTGCGAGTGAGTTACGCAATTCGGCAGCGGGTATTCTCTTCCCGCGATACCCCAAAGCTATTACGTCACGATATCAGTGTTGCCATTGATTGATTATCTTCAATACAATTAAGGAGATTTTTATTCATAATGTATACAAAATAAATTCTTAAGGTGAATGTAGCAGCCAAGTGGCGCCTCCATCAGTAAAAAAAATATTACTCGCTGAATACATCATTTATCGAAAATCCTTTTTTAACAATTGAAGTACAGGTTAGTGGTGTGAACCGGAGGCAACTTCAGCCTCCGGAGATTATGCGGAGATTTTATTGAATCACCGGAGATTATCCGGATAATCTCCGGTTATTCAAAATACTCTAAATCTATATATATGAGAAGAAAAAACATGCTTAAAAAAAAAAAAATTGGCACATTTGGGTGCGTTCTGCAACAAATCAAATAACCAGTAGTTTAATAAAATCACCGATTAGTCTCCGGTACTCACTCTAACCGGTGATTATCCGGTTTTTTGAGAACCGGTTCACACCACTAGTACAGGTACTACAGTACCTGTGTGTATAGTTAGAAACTATCAACTTTGTAAATTATATGTCATTGTAGTTGTAGATAGAAAAAGTGCAAAAAACGGCCACTATTGCAGAAAATGGACTTAATAGGTATAAGTAATACAATAAATAAAAAGAAAAAGTATAATTATCTTATTTTGTTTAAGACATCCACGGACGGTGGCTCCACCAAAATTATATTATTATGGTACCATCTAGCATGAAATATGTTTTACCTGCAAAAAATTCACTGAAGTTTGATTAAAAACAGTGTTCCTTGAATTCAGATTATTATAGGTACCTTGTTATCAACAAGATGTCAAGGCTTGCATACTTGTAGTCAAGAAAACAAAACATATTTACCTGATAAGGCCTGTGTATTTGTAGTCAAGAAAACAAAACATATTTACCTTAGGTAGGTACTCCAAAATGTATATGTAGGATGTATGTTTACAGGAATTACTTACAAGATTACACAAGGAGGCTTACAAACTATCAACGTTACGCAAAGCTAAACTTCAATAACGTACGGACCTAAGTTAGGTAAACAGTTAAACACCTTAGGGGTTCGTAACTTAGAAGCTACATATTATATGTATAAGCGAGTCAGAATTTCTGCACGGATGTAAAAGATCGATTGAATATAAAGGAAAAAGTGTCAATATTTCACATGCTTAAGGTAGACTTTCTTTGGTTCTAGGTTTTCGCAAAGGGTGACTTAGATTCATAGACTAGTAAGCCTCTAGACGCCGGTTAGCTGGACACCCCCGGTCACAACGCATATGCTCTACCACAGCATATCATACGTCCCTCCGCCAATCGGAACGTCACTCAATCAGCGAGCGGCACCAATCATAAGGAATCATACCACCGAACTTTTGAGCCGGCCAATCATAACGCTCCGTCCGCCCCCCTGACCCCACCAACGTTTTACGACTGCATTCGAATACAAAACTTTGTTTATGCGGAGTCTTGAAGCTTTCTTGTCTGTGCTCAGATTACTGTTTAAATCTACGTAGTTTTCAGTTGAGCTTTAATTTTATATTATTTCTCAAGCATAGATTCATTGATCACGGTTTAGCTGAATAAAACTTTATTTTAATGTGTTGCCTACTCAATTGTAAACTCATGCTTGAGCAAAACTTTGGTTTTTAATCACAAAAGTTTGCTCAAGACAACACTTCAGCATAGATTTGCATACTCTGGTAATTTTCATTGGATTTTAAAATGGCCTATTTGGTTTTCAACGGCAACAATTGTATTCATGGTTATCGATGACAACAGAATAACGGAATGCTTTAGTAAGGAGGGGTCCACGTTCGCTATTGCCTTGCTGTCCTCCATGAACTTTAGGTTTTCTTTCTTTCTAGAAGGTTTTAAGCCTAAGTCCACCATGTTGGCCGAGTGCGGATGCCGTACGACACACACATTAAAAGTATTAGATTTTTTTTGAAACCCCTAAACGTCTTCTCCCCCCTTAGCCCTCTTAATGCAACAATACTGTTATTCAATTGCAATAAAGATACCAATTGCAATAAAGATAGCAATTGCAATAAAGACAGCAATTGCAATAAAGATACATACATACATACATACATATTATCACGCCTGTTTCCCATTGGGGTAGGCAGAGACTATGGATTTCCACCTGCTACGATCCTGACACACCTCTTTCGCTTCATCTACGTCCATTAACCTCGTCATGCATGCTCGTCGGTTTAGAGAACTCTTAACCTGGCATTTTTTGAGAACATCCGCGATTTGATCGCGATACGTTCGCCGAGGTCGTCCCCTTCCAACTCTTCCATCCACACTCGCTTCGTATACTTGTTTCGTCAATCTCCTCTCGTCCATCCTCTCTATATGTCCAAACCATCTTAACATACCTTTCTCAATCTTTGTCACTACATCTTCTTTCACTCCACAACGCTCCCTTATCATGTTATTCCTTACTTTATCTCTCAAAGTTACACCACACATACTTCTCAAAGCTCTCATTTCTACTGCATTTATTCTGCTTTCATGTTTCTTCTGCCATACCCAACTTTCACTACCATACATAAGTGTAGGCACTAACACTCCCCCATGAACAGCCAGCCGTGCCTTTTCCGACACTTTGCGGCTGTTCATGAAGGTGTGTAGTGCCCCATTCACCTGATTACCAGCACTCACTCTCCTTTCAATGTCCTTCACATGCTTGCCATCTCTCGTAAACATGGAACCCAGGTATACAAAATCTTTCACTTGTTCCACCTTTTCGTCACCTATCAAAATATTGCACTCTGTCATAACTTCTTCCTTTTCAAAAACCAAAACTTTCGTCTTACTAACATTAACTTTCATTCCTTTACTCTTCAAAGCACCATCCATAATTGTTACCATCTTCTGTAACTCCCCCTCCGACGATGCAAGGATAACTTGATCATCGGCATAGAGGAGACATTTGACAAGTAACCCATTCATTTCTAAACCATTTTCACTCTCTTTCAAATCTTTCAAACAACTGTCCATGAATAGATTGAATAGCCACGGCGACGCTACACATCCCTGTCTCACACCCTTATCGATGCTGAACCAGTCAGAGTAGGCGCCGTTAATCCTGACACAAGCGCTAGAATCCGCATAGAGAGATTTCAACGCTTGAATCAGGTTGCCATTCACCCCATAGATAGACAAAGCAGACCATAGTTCATTCCTCATCACTCTGTCGTAGGCCTTTTCCAAATCCACGAAAGCGCAATAGACTTTTTGACCTTTGGCCAAACATTTTTCAGCTATGTATCGCAAGGAAAAGACCTGATCCGTACACCCCATGCCCTTCCTAAATCCCGCTTGCACATCCCATATTTTTTCATCAGTTACTTTCATCACTCTTTCAATCAAAACATTTGCATACAATTTGCCGACAACACTTAAAAGGCTAATGCCACGGTAATTCTTGCAGTCTTGCTGTGACCCTTTTCCTTTGAAGATAGCAAGATAGCAATAAAGATAGCAATTGCAATAAAGATAACAATTGCAATAAAGATAGCAATACAATTATGCAATATATGGAGAAGACGGACGAGAGGAGATTGACGAAACAAATTAAGATTTCTGTGCGAAAAAAGTATACGAAGCGAGTGTGGATGGAGTTGGTGGGGGAAAACCTCAACGAACATATCGCAATCAAATCGCGGACGTTCTCAAAAAATGCCAGGGTAAGTGTACTTTAAACCGACGAAAGAGGTGTATCAGGATCGTAGCAGGTGGAAATCCATAGTCTCTGCCTACCTCGATGGGAAACAGCCGTGATAATATGTATGTATATATGTAATAAAGATAGCACAAACGTAAATTGAAAGTCTTGCGCGCAAGCAGGTGACAGAGTTAGTCTGATACAATTATGTTGATGAATACAAACTTCTCTGGAATGCAGGCTTAAGCGCTTCAAAGTTGCATCCGATTGTTCTGTCAACTGCTTTGTGTAAATCCTGTTATTTATATAAGGCCGCTTTTACACGTCTTTTAAGTTGCTTTCGTAAAATGTACGTAAGAAACTTAATATAGGTATACACTTATTTATTAATTTTATTTATTATATTCTTTATTGTACATACACCAAACGAACAAAGTCAGTAGTAGTCAGCCAAAAGACAGTAGTTACTGATATAATGTATCAGTAACTACTGTGTAAGTACAATGGGCGGTCTTATCGGTCTTACACTTATAACTGCGTTTACACATCATCATCAGCCGAAAGACGTCAATACGATTTTAGGGTTCCATGCCCAAAGGGAACATTTAACGAGGGCGAGTATTTAACCAACCAACTGCGATCGCCAACCCGCCTGCCAAGCGTGGCGATTATGGCATATCCCCCCAACATACATATGCTTGGGGGAGGCCTATGTTCAGCAGTGGATATCTTTCGGCTGAAATGATGATGATGATGATGCCCAAAGGGTGCCTAACGGGACCCTATTACTCTCGCTACGCTGTCTGTCTGTCCGCGCGTTCGTCCGTCTGTCAGTTTTTTTATTTCTCTTTGCGCGTTCAGCCACCATTTCAGTGTGCATTGTTTTTTTTTTGTTTGGGTACACTGTGTACTGGTGATAAATAAGTCCATATCAACACTCCGTATCATCTTCTTCTATCTTCTATCTATATCTATCTATCTTCTACATACTATAATAAAATTGTAAAGTTCGAAAAGTCTGTACATTGAGTTTTTTTTCGCGAAAACCGGCTAGGGGGACTAGAAATAAGCTATAGAACACGAATCAATCGTTTAAAAACATTATGTCTGTCTGTCTGTCTGTTTGTTACCTCATCACGTGAAAACGGCTGAACGGATCGTAATGAAACATAGCATTTGTATTGGTATTAGTCTATCTTAAAATATAGGGTATGTTTTATCTGAATCGGTTGAATAGATCCAGCGATACAGCTTGACCCTCTATTGTATTAAGTTGCATACAAAGTAGAGGTCATGATTGTTGGTTGGTTGAAGGTTCCTAAAAATACAACTGGATTCTGAAATATAGAATAACATAACATAGCCCATCACTGTCCCGCTGCTGGTCTGGTCTTTTTGGAATGAGAAGAGTTAAGGAACTGAATATTGTTAGTGTAATAGATTATCATAACATAATCAGCTCATTACCTACTGTCCCACTGCTGGGCACGGACCTCTTCTCGGAACGAGAAGAGTTAAGAAACTAGGAAATATAGAATAACATAACATAGTCAACCCATTACTGTCCCATTGCTGGGTATGGCCCTCTTCTCAAAATGAGAAGAGTTAATGAACTGGATATTGTTAGTATTATAGATTTTTTTCATTACCAGCCCATTACAGTCCCACTGCTGGACACGGGCCTCTTCTCAGCATAAGAAGAGATGTGGTTAGTGTTATAGAATAACTTAACATAATCAGCCAATTACTTCCCACTGCTGGGCAGGAGCGTCTTCTCAGAATGAGGGAGTTTAGGGTTAATTCCATGAAATTCCAGCACCTTAGCCGGTTGGTTGTAAAAACTAAATGTAGTATGGTCGGTAAATAGTGTTATCGTCTGTGTAGGCGCTTATATGTATACATATATTTGAAGACATTGTGTTCATAATTATGACACGATGTTATCTTCTGACATCCACGTGGACGGAGTCGCGGGCACAGCTAGTATAATATAAAATAAAAAAATAAAAACCTCATACCTGGAACACATCTTCCAATTTGCTTTACAACTCGGCTTTCGTGAGCCTATTTCGGGTCGTCTAGCTGGGATATTTATCAATAAGCTACCACTTGACCCAGACCTCCTGTCAATGAAGCAATCGTAAATCTATCTATATTTTCACGTTTATATTTTAGTGTGTAGTTATCCTGAAAGCTAAGGTTCCGTTACTGCTTATTGTGAGATGAAGTAAAAACCAGAATAATCTAGAGTCTAGATAATTCTAGGCACTATATCCTAGAGGATATATCCTAGATTTCGCTTCGCATGCGTAAATGCGTTAAAAATCACCTATGTTCCTTAGTAAGTCAGTAATTAATATCCGAACTATCCATGATTTGCCCTACTAGAAATAGAAATTTGAATAGGCTCCATACATTTTATGTCAAATTTCTATCTTTAGTAGGGCAAATCGTGGATAGATCGGTTATTAATTTTGGCCGTAAGGAACATTGGTGATTTTTAACGCATTTACGCATGCGAAGCGAAATCTAAAGATATAAACATAGGGAAAGAAAAATCGCTAACGATTTGAATTCGAACGGTTCGGTTCGGATTCTGCTTTAGCACTAAGCTACCGTGAACACTGCTCGTGGTATCGAATTTAACATCCACTTCTTTGGGTGACGTCAGCGACATCGTATTAAGACACCGTGTTCCTTAACCGACTCGACTAATTCAAAGTCGTATAGATATAGGACCCTTACTAATTATTTTTATTATTTTTAACAAATTGTGGAAAGAAAAAATCACTCACGAGCAGGGTTCGAAGACTGATGACTTGATTTAAGAAACTTTGGTAAAAACTGTTTACGACATTAAATTTTAATACTGCTTAGCTTAAAAAAAAATGCTGATCACACGATTTGTATGTAACTTATAAACAATGATTTGTATACTTTTTTTGTCTTCCACCACTGTTATGACGATTACTTTATTCGATCTTCTTCTTATGTCGTGTCAACATGAGCTACATAATGATAATAGTCATGTCATGGTGTAAGAATTAGCCAGTCAACAGATTGGTAGTGGGGCTGAGGGACTCATGGCTAAGTAGCAAGAGTGTGGATTGTACAATCTGCAAGGTTAAGCTGCACTAGCCGCGGTCAGTCTGTGGATGGGTGACCGTTTCGTTACACATCGAGACTTCGTGTTTCGGAAAGCACGTAATGCCGTCGGTCCTGCGCCTGATCTCTCTCCGGTCGTGTCGAATTGCCGTCCCATCGGATTATGAGAGTGAGGGAATAGAGAGTGCACCTGTGTTTGCGCACACACTTGTGCTCTATAATATGTCCCGCGCAGATGGCTAGTCTCCATTGAAATTGGCCGCCGTGACCGAAATTCAGCCGGGAGGATATTATTAATATGGTCACTCGTGGAGGCTCTTTAAATGCACCCAAAAAACGTTTTTTGATCTAGTAACGTAAAGTTTTGCTAGATCAAAAAATATTACTGATGAACCCCAGATACACCATCAAAACCAAACTCCCATATTTATCGTTTCTGCGGAATATTATCAATAAGGCCCACTTGACCTCCGGCTCTGTCATCGAAACAATCCGATTTTCTTTATCCCCGTATTAATATTCCGATCTGGCCAATAACCAATTCTCACAACTGACTTAGACGTGGCCGTGCTCATGATACGAAAACACATACGTTTGTTTTATTGGGGAGGTAGAAAACAGAAGGTCCATGGCGAAATTTTATTGGTCATTCGTGTAAAAAAATACCTTTTCTCAAACATGCTTTGAAATTCGAACGTTATTTTGACAACCCTCTTCGAGATAAATAAATAAATATTTTTGGGACATTTTACACATCACCATCTAGTCCCAAACTAAGCAGAGCTTGTACTATGGGTACTAGACAATGGATATAATACTTAAATAAATTTTTTTTGTGAATACATACTTATAATACATAAGAAACACCCAGACCAACAGAAACACTCATAAAGATTTAAATTGTGGAAAGAAAAAATCGCTCACGAGCAGGATTCGAACCTGCGACTCCTGGCTCAGTACGCCAGTGCTTAGCTTAGTGGCTAAAAGCACTGGCGTACTGAGCCAGGAGTCGCAGGTTCGAATCCTGCTCGTGAGCGATTTTTTCTTTCCACAATTTAAATCTTTAGAATTCGCTTCGCATGCGTAAAATGCGTTAAAATAATAAAATAAAAAACACTCATGTTCATCACACAAATATTTGTGTCCTGTGGGAATCGAACCCATGACCTCGTGATCAGCAGTCCGACACCCGAACCGCTAGATCACAGACGTCGTCATATTATATCATATGCTTTCTTCTGATACACAAAAAGATCTTCAACTTCACTCCAAACAAGTAAGATTGCATATAATTTAACTCGTGGTACAGTACGTGCGTGTATACGTGCTTTACTCAATTAACGCACTCTTTTTTAAGCGGAGAAAATGCCTACCACATGTTACACCACCGAGGAGGCGGTATAAACACCCAGTTAAGACTCCGCCGTGAACCTACTCTCGCCTTGGGTGGATAGGCGACTAGGACTGCAATGCATGGCATTCGCAAGCCATCCAGCTAGGCCTCCTTAAGGGCCTTCCACTTTCTTTCGGCGATGTCCGGACACACTTGGAATATCACCGCAGCTTGAGAGCCGTGCAATGCAGACAATAGGCTCCATAATCTATCGCCCACTGGCCTCTCTTAGGGTGGCATCAGGTCGCCGTAAAGCCGCCTGCGTGAGTACTGCACCCTGGGTCAGTTAGTCTCGTTACCAACTTTTCTACACACATACATAACATAACATCACGCCTGTATTTCCCCGAAGGGGTAGGCAGAGGTATACTTATAGTACACCTACATTTCGCCAGTTGTGTTGTAAGTCCCATGTATTAGGGGGCGAGCCAATTGCCATTGACTGGGCACAAATCCAGACTCCGGGCTGCTACTGAGAATTTCCTAATAAAAAAACCCAATAACACTTTGCCCGACCCGGGAATCGAACCCAAGACCCCACGATCAGCAGTTGCGCTTGCGACCACTAGACCAACGAGGCAGACCAGACCAACTTTTCTGCTCCCACTTTTACAGGCCTAGTTATTTTCTATCATAGCTTTATTAAAAATTTTGCTATCAACCATTTCCCTTCAACTTTCATACCCTTTTATTTTCTTTATTGACTCATATTCGAGTGAATATCAGACAAATATTATTTAATAATCGGATTACTAGCGAACAGTAAGATAAGCTAGCAATACGTATATCATGTATCGCCTATGTAACAATACAACCTTTAGCCTCGTGTAGGTAAATATTGCTTTAGGTATATTCGTAATAGCTGGTATTGTTATTATCCAGATGTTGGTTGTTGGAGAATTGTAGAATAAATAATGACTTCATTTCTTCTTTAAGATGAAATGCGGGTGGTCTTTTCTCCATAGAAACGCTCTCGACAGTTTTCTTTCTGGTTTATAAGCTTAGAGCAATGATTTTTCCAAACAAATACCTATTAACTTTTTTATGCCCCTATGATTTAGTTTTTTTGATAATTAACAATGTTCATATTTTAAAACGGACTTCATCATCAACATCATCATTTCTAAAGGAAAAGATTCCGTCCACTTCTGGACCACAGGCTTCCTCAATATCACGATCAGATCGCCTGTGTGGTAGCCGTCTTTCTCGGTTTATGGTCTCCATTTGAAGATCTTTTTGTGTTATCAGAAGAAAGCAGATGATATAATAGCAGAGTTTATTTACATACATAGGTGAAAATAACAAAACAAAACTTAGAGCGATAGAGAGATGTTACACTACACAAGTTCTTTTTTATGGTTCCGTCGTTCCTACAATGAACACTTATAGTTTCGTCATGTCCGTCCGTCTGTCCTAATCCTTTACAGCTTAATAAATTCTACAGTTATAAGCGTAAGTCCATATAATTTTGCTCAAAAGCATGGCCTGACATGCTCTTGGCCGGTTTTACTTAGTTATTTAAATATGAGCTGGATGATTTGGTTCATCTTAGAATGTTACATAATCAGGAAGATACTGACATCAAATATACACTCCAAAAGAATGTTAAATGACGATAAGCAAACATTTGAACGGATGATAAGATTAATGAATGGAACGGCAGTAATTTACGCGCGATTACGCGCAGCTCATTCGTGTACTTCATTTCACTTTGCGCCAGTATTTCATGTACTTCTCCTCACTCCGGCTCACGTAATTCGTTTGAATATTCTGAATTTAACTTCGTTATACTGTGTCATGTCTTTGTATGTATGTGTAACTAGAATTTTCCTCAGCTGTGCTTGGGGTTTTTGGGAAGAATTGTTTATCAGGGAGATATTTTGCATTTCACGGCGAATGTAGGGTAGGCTCGGTGGAGTGATGATGTTGGTAAGGTGGCTGGTAGCAACTGGATTCGATTGGCTGAAGATAGATGTTAGTGGCGTGCCATTAGAGAGGTCTATGTCCAGCAGTGGACTAATATAGGCTGATGATGATAATGATCATGATAATGATGATAGCATATTTCAAATAATTCAAGATGTTGCGCTCTAAAATTGAAATTATTTTTATTCACGTAGTTTTTATGTATGTTTGATTATTAAGTAATGTTTATAGACCCAATGATATTTAAAAGTACAGATATGTTACTTGCACTCGCAACTGAAGACTCGAAAATGTCCTAATAACGTTTTTTCTATTAATCCATTTCAAGTAAGCCGTCGAGCGTGACCAGTGACAAAAAAAATACCGTCGTGTGTGTACAAAAAGTGTTCTAATTATGACGCGAAAGTAACTTAAAGTAACCAACTTACTTACTTTGTACTAGTTTATATGTATTGTGCTGCCGCTGCGTACGGAACATTGTTTTCGTTCATTTTGTTAGGGTTTGGCATATCTATACTTTTAAATATCATTGTACAGACCTAAATAGTTGTGTACTAAGTTTACCCTCAGCCAGTTAGTTTAGCCTCGTATTATATTATCTGTGGCCTCAGTTAGTTTCTCCACTCACTCTATCGCTCAAAGGTTTGCTGGTAAGAAACTCCATGTAATTTTTATTTATAATTTAATACTGTATTTTTCTGGTGTACAGAAAAGAATAAGAATAAAGATGCAGTTTGATGGAAATAATACGAAAAGTGTATATATTTACTTAGACAGAAAATTAATTCTTCTTATCTGCATGTTTAGGTTTAGTTTGTTTTGAGTAAAGAATTAAAGGAATTCGTTAAATAATCTTTAGCGTTTGTTTGGTTCAGTATGATAAAATCTAGGTTATATAATTTGTGTACTCTGTATGTGAGTTACTTCTTTTTATATAACAAACTTCAGTTCGTGAGATTTGTCTAAGTGCACCAAAGCTACTTTGTCGTCCTGAATAGGACGACAAAGTAGCAGTTTTCAGACCACAGCAACAGAACTTGTGAAGAAAGTGCAGTAAAATAATGTGACGCGGTCCAGAGGCAATCCACAAATGTGCATATTGTTTACAAGCTTTGTACAAACTTAAACTTCTGCAATACTATCCATTCTGCGTCACCGTTGACCTAAAACTCCACTATCCAAACTTATCTGCGATGTAAACGATGCAAAGGAACCATCTGGCGCAACAAAGCGAAATTGGACTTTATCGTTTTGATTTAAAGTCTATTTTCGTGGAGCAAGTTTAGTAATAGTATATTCAGGGTTGCTACTTATATTTGGAGGCCGATATCTGTGATACGATCGGGGCTAGGCTGTTTTGTTTCCTTATTTCGAGCAATACCTATATAAAGGATGAGTGACACTTTGCCGGATTAATTTAGTGTTAGGAGCTCTTGAAATACGATAGATTTAGTGCAAAGTTCTGGAAGGTAGTTTCGTGGAGTAATTTAGTAGATTCGGTGTAATTGTGTCCTGTTTAGATTGTTACGGGGACAATACGGTGGCTGATTGCTTTGTCTTCGATATTTTAAGATGGTTGTGATGAGGGTAGCTATTGTTTCCAGTTTGCTACTGTTTCTAAGATCGATGCTCTATTGAGAGGCAGTATTTTTTTCTAAATCTATTATGTTTACAATGACGTAACGAACGTTTTAAGATGGGGAATGAAGATAACAGGTTTTTTTTTCATGGACTGATTGCATAGGAAAGTAATTTTAACACAGGCTTAAAATATACCTACTTGTTTAATCCAGTTAATAGGTATTGTTCTCCTAAATAGGCCTGACCTGTGTTTAGGAGAGACAGTTCTGATCCTCTATCAATCCGTGTTACAAAATTGTTTTTTTTTTTTTATTGCTTATTAGAGCGAATGTGAAGGCTATATGCATGTCGTGGGAAAATTGGAAAAATCGGATCTTTGTGAAAATCCTAGAATTTATGCAAAAGACGTTGGAATTGGTATCCAATAATTTTTTTCGTTATCATCCGAGCTATTTCCAGGTTCGTTGCAAAAATCCGGTTTATCTTAGAAAAGTCGCGAATTACCGCTAACGTTATGAGCGCTGACGGATGCGTTGATTGGCTAACGGCTACATTGCTTCGTCTATTGTTGTTGTCTGATATTGCTTCAGTGTTCTGTTGATTATTTACCTACCTTCCTGATATTAGCTCGTATATGATTACGAATTTTTTATTAGATTCCAACTATCCAGCCTTTTGCAATCATCGTAGGATTTTCGCAATGATCCAATTTGTCCGATTATCCTACGAGATATACAATATGTTGCAAAAGTATAATGATTGTTTAGTATATTGTTTATGTACTTTATAATTAAGAAAGTATTGTTAGGCTGTACAGGAGTACCTTATCCTAGTGCTTATATAAAAAAAATCTACTAAACGCACTGAATCCCAAATCTGTTCTATTAGTATCTTACGGCGTGATGGAGAAATGAATATCCAAACTTTCGAATTTATACCAAGATTATTGTGTGAATAACTGATGTAGAATAGTTTTTTTATCGTAACCTTATACTAGGAATACTCCTATTGATACAAACCTTGGCTCAGTTATACCGGGTGTAAGGGGAACGCTTCCGAAAACGAAGATAGGTGCTGTAGGTCTACTCGCGTTTTACGAACGACAAACGAAGTACGAACTTTCGTTCCGACTGATACTTACATAATAAAGATAGGCACATAAAAAAGGCACAATTAAGATAGACTACGGTTCATAGTCGTATACAATTTACAGGAGATGAGAAAAACAAACGTCAAAACACGATCATCGCATGCGATAAGGGAACGATGGTTGATCGGAGTAGCAAATTGTGCGTGAATCGTACGATTTATCGAATATCGTCGAACGGGAGTAGACCCCCTGGTGATTATTGATACGAAACCATGAAAAAGTAATGCGATTCTTTTTTTGGATTTTTTCATGTATATTTTTTTGCATTTTTCATACATAACCAGCTTTAGGCAGTTAAATAAAACTCATACATAAAGAAAAATATAAAAAAAATTAAAAAATCTAAAATAAGAATCGAATTTTTTTTCGTGGTTTTGTATCAGTAATCACCAGCACTATCACCTATTTTCATTTTCGGAAGCGTTTCCCTGACACCCTGTATAATACGCCCTGCTGAGTTGGAACATCAATTTTTTTTGCACTGTTCGAGACAGAAACTTCTGCAAAAGTCCAAAGCGTGAAAACGCTAAGTTTTTGAGAAAAAAATTGTAAAATTTCAATAGTATCCACAGAGCATACACATAAAAATTTACAGAACTTACCAGTGCATCCCAAACCTTACCATGCACAAAATTATATGTAGACTATACAAATACTTTTTACCGTCCTTGAGATCCGAACCCGGGATACATTGTCTAAGTTACCAAACATTGTCCAAAGACCAAGCTTTACCACAGTACAAAATAAATCATGTCATCAACTAGAATGATTACAACCTTAGCAAAAGCCTTCAATCTTCCCGTCTCCTATATCACTTACTTTCTTCCTCAAACCCTTAATTCAATTTATTAAAAAGCCATAAAATTCATAACTCATTTTCACGTAAACTCTCCCCCTACTATTAATGTCTCCCCGAATTTTATCGCCGTTCTGCAACAATCGCGCAGTGTATGATTTGCATCGACGATTCAAGGGTAATCAGCTTAACTCTGTTCCGATGAAAAAAGGTAATGGTGTGTAAAAACGAGGAAGTACCGTGATCCGATGAAATTTTGATTTGGCGCTGTACTTGTATGAACTATGGGGCTTTAAGCCGAGATAGGAGGAGGTACAGAGTTGTATATAATAGGTAATGTAACTTAGTTTGTTTTTTGTAAAACGGTATAGTATTTCTTTCAAAGGGAGCTTTCTGATTGTTATTTGATTCGCTATGTAGTTGGATTACTTTGATAAAATATGAACTGAAATTGTGTTATTCACTAAATAGGGTCGAAAAAGTAAGGATTGACGTCAAATCTTATATCATTATATCTTTCGCTTAGATTTTTGTAGGATTTAGATTTTTTATCACTACATGGGGTTACAAGTCCTTGAGTAGAGAACGCGGATCGTCAAACGCAGCGTAGGGCACCCTCTGCCAGATGTACCGATGACCTGAAAAAGGTGGCTTGGGGGACTGGATGCGGAAGGCAGAGGATCGAGTGTTGTGGCCCAACTTGGGAGAGGCCTATGTTGTGTCGATAAATCTGGGGGCACGGCAGTGCCTCCGCCAAGTCGAGCATATAGTTTTCTTAGAATGCGGAAATGCGGCAGATATATATCATCGCAGCACATTTTTACTTTTTAATTATCGTTTCACTATTAGTCAAGATAAAGATACATAAAGATAAAGATTTTTATTTGCAAGAAACATGGTTTTTACAAAGATGTTAGTGGTTTTTGGCAGGTACATCATTCAGTAGGTTTCAAGGGAAATTTTTGGTCCAATTTTTTGCAGAAAATTAAGCAAATTAACTTTTTATACGTCAGGGAAACCAATTTAAATAATATACGCGATTTAATCCGGTTAAACTTTGTTTTATTATAAATTAACTTTTTTTTTTTTTTAAATGCCATCTTATTTTCAACTGTACCGGTTCACAAAAACCAGAAATAGTTGGTATGGCTTTGAAAATATTTAGACCCTTTCAACTCGATTGTTTTTAAGGAAACAACGTAATATGCAAATGGAATCAGGGTATTGCAAAACAGAAGTGTCCATTTTTGGACACGAAAAATAAAACTTTACGTCGCTATTTGTATTTCAGAAAAAAAAAAACCGAAGGATGTCGTTTTTTTGATGGTAAATTGGCAAAAAACAAAGGGTACAAATTGTGGATAGAAAAATTCACTCACGAGAATTGCTCACGAGCAATATTATTATTATTTTTCATACTACAATAAAAAATGACATGTTGTTTTTAGATGTCGCGCCGCATGCGTGTGTTAAAATAATAAATATTTGAGAAAAAACTTTACGTGATGGTTATAAATTAGACCTTAAATTGATCGACTCATAGATTATGTTCAGGAATAATTAAATAATAAATAAATAAATTTTTATTTCACGTAAATGGTGTAAAGTAAACACTTACAAATAGTAGTTATACAATTTCTCGGTATGAAGTGTTTGTTTGAACTCTGGTACCCAATGTAAGATTTTATTCAAAGAATTCAAATGCTTTTACACAATTTATTTATTGTTGCACAAACAGGTTACAGGCATGATGATTACAAATTTATATACATAAATTAACAAATATTGTACTGCTGGTACTTAAAAAAGGAAACTCTGAGCTATAAGTACCAGCAATCTTAAGGCAAACCTACACCAACGCGAGCTATCTCTAACCCAGAGTCAAATTTGTTTTAGACTTTCATAGAAATTTAACATTGTTCTTGACTTGGCTTGACCCTGGGGCACGAAATAGCCCTCGCCTACGCAAGTGACAAAGTGATGCTTTATGCAAAAATATTACACAGTGCAGACATGTTTAGATAAAATTACCAAAATAACAAAATACATTTTTAGTGAAAAATAAATCATAAAAGATTATTAAGTAGGTACCTGTTACAAATTTCGATCTCTTAAAACTAGTAAACTTTATATATAAAGTAGTGTGGTAATTGTGTATTTTTGTGTATGTGAGTGAGGGGTGTGATGTGTGAGTGCATGTGTAGTTGGTATATTGTAATGTTTGCTATTGTGTATGTAAATTTCCATTTAATGTTTTCTAATCGACTTTCAAATGTTTCTTAGTGAGCATATAACAACATATATCATTTAGGTAGGTTTATCACTTTGAAAATATTATTATATTAAAAAGCTTTTAATACTTTATTCAATAAAAAAAAAAAATGTTATGAATAAAACGATTTAAATTGTGGAAAGAAAAAATCGCTCACGAGCAGGATTCGAACCTGCGACTCCTGGCTCAGTACGCCAATGCTTTAGCCACTAAGTGCGTTATGAATAAAGTCTGACAACTGATTTAGGCCAAATCAAATCAAATCAAATCAATTTATTTGCGAAATATGGGTAAAATTACATTTGATGTTAAAAATAAAAATTACATTTAGTATCACCATATTCAACCTTACGGCATGCAAATTTACACATACATTATAAAAGTCAAAATTAGAAAAAAAAACCGGCCAAGAGCATGTCGGGCCATGCTCAGTATTATAGGGTTCCTTAAGTAGGTGTAATTACAAACGAATCAAATCGAATATTAATCATGGCTATTTTAGTTTTTGCAATAATCGGCAGCATTCGCGATTCAGAGCGTGTTGTTAGTAGCGCCATCTAGCGATAAATTCAAGAAGCCAAATTTAAGAAGTGTCAAAGTTACTTTTGTGATTTTAACAAATAGAAAGTAGCTAAAGGAGCATTATTTGCTATGATAATTTTTCTCTAAGGTCAATGACCTTTGAACTAGGACGTTTTAAGTATTTTTCAGTTTTCTCTCTATAACTCAAAAAATTATAATCATATTATACTCGAAATAATTTTAAAAGAGAGTTTTTACAACGGTCTATCAATGTGGAAGATTATAAGTTTCTGCGTTGCATAGTTTAGAAATGGCAGGGGGGGGGACACATTGCAAGCCACTTTGGCGGGCTATATTTCGCAGATGGTACACCTGATAAAAAAGTGGTGTATGAAACATTATCTTCATTTTAGTAGACCTATTCAATGATACCCCAAACGAGGGCAGCGAAAAAAAATTTTGCATCCCCATTTCACATGTATGGACGCCACCCCTAAAATACGAAAAAACGATTTTTTTATTCTTTTAAAATTGAGATCTATATGTAGACTATTTTTTTACAAAATTTCATTTACTTATGTTTATAATTGTAGAAGTTATTAAGCTGTAAAGGATTAGGACAGACGGACAGACGGACAGACGGACGGACATGACGAAACTATAAGGGTTCCTTGTAGGACTTCGGAACCCTAAAAAGGTCAATTATACAATATCACATTACTATGTATGCCAACCTGACTGGTTAGCCTTAAGATGTTGATATTACCCAGTAAATGGGTTGCGGGAGATCTGGTGGCAGTCGCTCCGTGTAAAATGATGACTTACTGATGTTTAGCCACATTTGGAAGCTGACCTCAATAGGTATACTACATAGTTGGGAAAAAACGAAAAGAGAGAAATACTATTAGTACGAGTAGTAGTAGAGCTCCTTTGTGAAAGAGCTCGTCCGGGGAAGTACTACCACCGTACCTACTTCTCCGCCAAAAAGTGATGCTTGCATTGCTGTGTTTCGGTCTGAAGGGTACGGGTGCCGGTGAAATTACAATCACATGAGACTTTCCATCTTCATGTCTCAGTTTTGTGAATTGACTTGCGGTACCATTAAGGCAACAGCCTAGGTTGTATTGCAGTTGTTATGGGCAAAGGTAACCGCTTAACATCAGGTGGTTTAGCTCATTTCGCCATCGTATACTATAAAAAAAACGATTACAAAAACCAGCCAAGTGTGAGTCAGATTACGTAATAAGGGTTCCGTACCACCATCGACTTGATACCCGTAGAAACTGATTTAATTTACGAGAGTTCATCAAAAGACATCAACGTACTGGGCGTGAAATATGAATTTTTGCATCTCTTTCTTACGCAGATACCACCACATATGTCTATGTTTGCCCTATTTTTAGTATTTTTTGCTGAACTACATAGTATGAACTATAATCAGACCAAGTTTGACGCTGGTATGTATTACCGTTTTGAAAATAGAGCAGGAACAAAAACGTAGAAAGAAAATGCATGTTTTTCGAGGTTTCTTGTATGGGGACCCCCTTTGGTTTTAGACTTTTTTTATTTTTGGTTACTGTCGTGAAGAGTCATAACATCATAACATGACGCCTGTATTTCCCCGAAGGGGTAGGCAGAGGTGTATAGTACACCCACATTTCGCCAGTTATGTTATAGTCCCATGTAGGAGTTATAGCAACACATATTCTGAGAAAATTTCAACCGGATACCTAGTACCTAGTACCGTTCAAAAGATACAGCCTTAGGTATGATATCTATGATACAGCCGGACAGTCCGTGTCATCAGTGTCAGTGTGACAGACACACGGACGGACAGCGTAGAGAGAGTAATAGGGACCCGTTTGGCACCTTTTGGGTACGTATACAAAAAAGATGACGAAGAAACCACAACATGTATTGCATTATAACCAGCATCAATTCGATATCTTATCCGTGTTACAACAGCAACTTACCTCAACGCTAACTCATAAACTCATTTCTAATTGAAAACTTGCGTGTAACAACAAAAACTTAAAAGGAACTTCCCCTATAAATCTTACAGATCGAACAACACCCCGTAAGTAGGGGGATTCCTACTATAAATAAGAAGGAACAAACACCGCCGTAATTGTCAGTCTACCTAATTAGAAGTTATGGCGATTGCAACTAGCGAACAACGCTTTTAGCTAAATTATTACCGAATTTCGACAATTGCTGTTTGGTACTTAGCGACAATAATTTAATTTATTAATTTATAGCCTTATGGCGAATTCGAACGTAACTTTTAATGTAATATTTAATGGAACGAAAGCTGTTATGTGATTTGATAAGTTTTGAAACTTCAAAAGTGTTAATTGAATTGTAATTAAAATGTTGGATCAGGAAAGTAGGGCGTGTTTTGTTTAAGCTTAATAGTTTCAGTTTTTTTTAAATTGTTTTGAGAATCGCATTTTTTATACAGATTTAAAAGTAGTGATAGCTCAGTGGTGGAATGTTTGCCTTCCAAGCAGAAGAGTGTGAGTTAGAACCCCGTCCGCACCTCTAATTTTTCGGATTGAAGTGCAAATCAATTTGTTATTTTTTTCACTTGTTTTAACGGTGAAGGAAAACATTGTTAGGAAACCTGCACATCCAAGAATGTTCCATACAGTTCTCGATGGTGTGTGTAGTAAAACAAACTGCACTAGGCCAGCGTTATAGACTAAAGCCTTAATATTCTCATACTGAGTAGAGACACGTGCCCAGCAGAAAGACAGTAATGGGCAGATTATGATGATTATGATTCATATACTTATCCAAACTCTTTCTTTTTGTAATCTTATGTGTTCTTGGCAGATTTTCAATGATGATTTTAAGTTTAGAGTAATAAGACATAGAGTGATAATTTCATTCAAAGTTCCGCTCAAAACGGAGAAAAAGACTCGGCTTGCGTCTCCTTTTAAAATCACTCGGCTTCGTCTCGTACTTCCAATATTATTCGGCCATCAATTGCTTTATTTTCAGTCCTCGACAGTCATCATTTCAGCCGAAAGACATCCACTGCTGGACATAGGCCTCGACAGTAATGTACTATTATTCCTACTTTATTCGTCAGCTTTCTATTTTTTGTTACATGATCAATACAATACCGAATTTTTCTGAAGCTTATAAAAAAAATCAAAAGTTGTCAATATGAAAATAAATTCACCAGTAACTGGCTATTTTGTTGAATTGACTTTATTATAGTTATTTATGCAGCCGATTAAGTCTGATTAAGTGTCGATTCACACATCAGCGGCCTGCGGTTCTCTGATATTGACGGCCATTAAACGTTGGACCATTTTACATTCATTGGACATTGTGTAAAATGACTCGCCTGATCAACATCATCATTTTGCGATTCATTCATTGGGTGGGAGTTAAATATTTCGATTCATTTAATAATATATTTTTAAGTAGGTATCAGTGGCGAAGGGTCCATATAACACGATTCCCACCGGCTTCCCTTTAGGAATTGCTTAAATACAGGTCATCGATATTTCTATGCTAATTTGTTGATCTAAAGTACAAAAAAAGAATGTAAAATTAAATGAAAAGTTGTTAAATTGTTTTTTTATTTTTCAACAAACTTGCTCGTAAAGTGCCTCTTATTGCACCGATTTTAGGTTCATAATGTAGCTTATAACGCACGCGTGCTTTTTCCATTACATTATTGCACTAGTGCTTTTTACTTTACAGTTTATTTTTAAATCGCAGCAAAGAGTTTTTATGCCTGAACAAAATTAAACATTTTTGGGAATAAATGAACTGTATTAATTAAAATATGCTAAATGAACATTTCATTTCATCAAATTAGGAAAGTAAAATTGTGGTTTACCCATCCAATGCATTCATTATTTTACAAAAGAGTTGTCTGAAATTACATACAGTGCTAGCTCAGTTTTGAATGCATTGTGCAATGTTTTGGGGTGCATTAAAAGAGCCTCCACGAGTGACGATATTTAATTGATCGTCCGGCGCATCCTGGGCAGTCAGCCCCGCTACCAACCTGCTGACTGGCTAATCTTTTCCCCACGGCATGAGCTGTTATCATTATGTAGCTCATGTCGACACGATAGAAGAAGAAGTTTTGAATGCATTTAATGAGAGTAGATTTTCAATACGGGAGGGTATTTTATTGTAGAGTTGTGCTTCTTCAAAAGTTATAGTTTTTTTGCCATAGTTGGTTTAAATTTTTGGTAAAACTAAGAAACTGGCTCGGCGAGTGCTACGTTGGATAATCTGTTTTAATTTGGATTAACAGAAAACAATCCTATCCTGCTAAATTATAAATGTGAAAGTTTGTGAAGATGTTTGGACGTTTGTTATTCAATCACGCTGTAAGGGTTGAACGGATTTGGATGAAATTTGGCATACAGATTGAACGTAACCCGGATTATAGTTTACTAGTCTTTTTATCCCGGGAAAATTTACAGTTCCCGAGGGATTGCGATAAAAGACATCCACGCGGGCGAAGCCACGAGCATAGACTAGTAAGGTATATAATTATGTAACCTCTAACTCCCCTCCATTAAACAATGTAACAATAGGAAAAACATGGCTATATTTCAGGCAATAATTCAACAAATTCTCAAGTAGTGCCAGCCGTATTTCATTTTACAACATTCTATCTGAGACGTTTGGCGCCTTACACTTTGACTTGTCTTAAGAACTTGTCTCAAGAACTGCTGTTTATAATCTGCACCCAAGTTTATATTTTACGAGTTGAGCACTATTGTGAGTCCTACTTATCTTCGAAAGCTTACTTAAGGCCTGTTTTGAAGGAATGTTTTTGGATTTTAGCCCACCTTACCTTAGTTCCTAGGCTCCTAGCTACCGAGACTGGTGTTAACTCAGAATAATTCTCTGGCTAAGCAATCGCTTACTCGAAAAATTTACTACAAGAATTTTAGGTCCACAATTCAACAACAACATATGGTGCATCTACCCTATTCTTTGTCTCTGCATTACCCTAAGGTTGTCTGGTAGAGAACGCCTATGGCGTTAAGACCGCCTTTGTACCCTGTTGTGCATAAAGAATTAAATAAATAAACAACAGGGTCCATAATAGTTACCATTTTTTTTAAACCCACCACCTGTATACATTGTATTGTAGGTGATGTGTCGACCGGAATTAGCTGGTGTTTTGTTAAACGCTCGGTGAACATAACCCTAATTGTATTGGACTATGATCTTTTTTGCATTTGGCAAACTTCGCCGAGTCTTCTCGTCGCCTATACCGCAAAGTTTGAAGACAAAGGTCTTCAACCAGTGCGTCCTGCCAGTCATGACTTACGGTGCCGAGACGTGGACACTGACAGTTGGGCTAGTCCACAAATTTAAAGTCGCTCTGCGAGCTATGGAGCGAGCTATGCTTGGAGTTTCTTTGAAGGATAAAATCCGTAACGAGATTATCCGGAGAAGAACCGGAGTGACCGACATAGCTTGTAGGATCAGTTAACTGAAGTGGCAGTGGGCTGGCCATGTCTGTCTAAGGACCGATGTCCGTTGGAGCAGACGAGTCCTTGAGTGGAGACCGCGTATCGGCAAACGCAGCGTAGGGCGCCCCCCTGCCAGGTGGACCGACGACCTAAAGAACGTGGCTGGGGGGGACTGGATGCGGAAGGCAGAGGACCGAGCGTTGTGGCGCAACTTGGGAGAGGCCTATGTCCAGCAGTGGACTGCGATAGGCTGAGTTGATTGATTTTTGATTGATGATCTTTTAGGCGACTAAGGGATTCACCAGAGGATGGGCAGCAGCGTTCTCTGAGTATTTAACCAACCAACTGCGATCGCCAACCCGCCTGCCATGCGTGGCGATTATGGCATATCCCGCAATCGTCTTGGGGGAGGCCAATGTCCAACAGTGGACATCTTTCGGCTGAAATGATGATGATGATGATGATGATGATCTTTTAAAGGACACAAAGTCACGTTTTCACGTGACTGTCTTGATTTCACCCCATAGTTTCTATTTTTATGTTCGTTGTTTTTACATTTTTTGTGGCTTCATGTACCAAAGTTTTATAATAGACTTTTTCAATTGCGCAACGAACATTGTTGGTTGAAACATAAAGTTGTTTTGGTTTGTAAAATGTCAGATCTTGTTATAAATTGTTTGCTATCGTTTTTATTGATAATAAGAGTATGAATCGCTAGATAGTAAGTTTCAGACAATAAAATAAAATATAGCGTGAATTTTATTTTACTTAAAGTCATATCTTAAAGGATTTTGAGGATCACATGCTAGTTTGATGTTCGTTCTATCTTTGAGTACGTTTACCGTTATGGCGTGAGTAAATTTCCGAACGGTAGTAACAAAGTAATGTTAGTACCTTCGTATAAAATAGTTAGAGTACCTTCATTTGCGTTGCCTTTTTAAAAGATTTTATTTACCATGCTTGGCCTATTTTCCATCAGTTCGTTACAAGTACAGGTACATGTATTAGGGTCGATTTCACAGCCTACGAATGAAGTTACACTAATGAGATCGTGACACAAATGATATCCAAATCACACTAATAATGTGCATATTTTTATTGGTTTAAAAATGTAAATTAAGTCTTCTTATGATCAATATTAAAACCTTTGACATCGAAACAACAATTGATAAACTTTTTTACAATTTGTTAACAGTAATCTTCATCAATATAAATAAGGCTAAACATACTTTGTAAACCAATAAAAATATGCATGCCATTAGCGTGATTTAGATTTCATTTGTGTCATGATCTCATTAGTGTAAAATCATTAGTGGTGCCCAATTTTATGTGAAATCGACCCATTAGTTCTGGGGAAAATATATTATTGTTAATGTTTAAGTAGTTTCAAAACGACAAAGGTTTAAAAAACATTTCATAATTGTTATGCTCAATAGTTGTGGATATTTTATAAAAGGCGTAATTGAAATAAATGAAAACTTCTTAAAGGATCATTGTACTCATCAGTACATTTACCATATATCCCATAGACGCCTCATAACAGACTACCGATGTCTGCAACACGTCTATGAAATTTTACTAATGAAGGTCGCCACTATTCGCCATTTGAAATCTTCAAATCAGTTTCGACCAATTACATGAGCCGTCAAAACTGCCACGTTAGTGATTAGCCAATAGCCGCCTTCGTAGCGCCAATTGGAGTGCAGTACCCCGCCTCAGCTAGTGGCAGAATTTATTGTACGCATTATATTAAACATTGGGCATCTATTGGGCTGTATGGTCCTTGCATCAGTATGAATAACTTTTACTACGGGACCAATCCAGAAATCATGAAAAATAAATCTGTTGTCTACATTTTGTCAAGTTATACGAACACAAATGTATGGAGAAGCTATTTTTTTATTGCGATTACAGGGTTAGTCCCATAATATAAGTTGTTTGGCTTCTCATCGCCCGTTTTAGTATCACCATGACAACATACTCTATTATAGTAGCATACTCTGTAATACAAACAACAACAACAACACAACCCTTTCAATACACAATTACGAGCACATACAACTACATTACCAATACAATCACTTGCCAATCCTCCGGACAAAGTAAGAGAAACATTTGCAATCAATCACCGAATCAGACTCTTTCTTACAAACTTATCTTTAGGAAAATGTCGGGCCAATTTTACCCATTCATGAATTTACGACATAGAAACAAATCAAAACACAGTACGAAACAATGGACTATAAATCTTGCCGGCAATTTCAGATGCGATCTTGTGAATCGGGGCAGGTACCGTGTTATCGTGCACAAGTGACGTATTATTTGTTTCAAATGCCCCTCTAATAAAATACACGGCTGTATAGTTTTGATTTATAGGGCTCTTTGTTAAGGATAAGGGTAGGAAAGTTACTTAAAAGTTATTGATTTTATTATAATTGAGGCACTGAAAATACAGACTGGATAAAGGAAAGGTTTACTTATTGATCAAAATAATGGAACACTATACCCGCGGCATAGCGTATGATGGCGTTTTTTATTTGTGTGTGTGTTTTGAATTTGAATAATAAATTCGAAATTCGAAAAATTATATTGCTTTAGCAGTGCATCTGCAAAAATATATACAAAAGAATCAAGAATAATTCTGGTGGTGCATTTAAACTGAACTCAGGTAGATAGTGTCAGTGGCAATCGCGTAGCCCGGAGCGCTCAACTCGCAGGTGCAAGCCGAATTATACACATAGAAGGCGGAAAACAGCGAATTGAGGCGAGAATTTTGTGCGAATTTCGCCGCGATAACGCCCCGTCCGATTGTCCGCCGCTGACGTCTGGGAACAATTTTCGCTATTTTATTTTCGTACATGTACATTGTTCTTTTGTAATGAAGTGTAGTGTGCAATCGCGTTTCATTTACTGAGGGAATATTGTTGCGAATTTCGTCCGGTATTATTATCTTTCTAGATTATCGAAGTTTGAGATAAATATTACTGAACATTCTATTGGGTCAGGAAATTAAACAAGACTAAGTAACGATTTAACTGTTACTAACTTTTATTATTTTAATTCTGTACACTTGTCACTTCATACAGTGCTCCAGCGCGACTGCCCCCGCTCGAGGCATCCCCGCCATTAAATGTGGAAGATGTCATCACGTGTCAAACTATCCCACCATTTAAGTGGGGAGGCCTCAATCAAATCAGTAGCTAATAAAAAGTCAATTGATCTACTGAAATACATTGACAAACTAATTAATTACTAATAAATTTGGCTAACAAGATATAATTAAAATAATTAATTAATCAGCCATAAAAAATATAACATACAAATTAATTAGTCAGTGCTTAACTTTCTAATGTAGATAGATTGATAGACTATTATAATAGTTCACAAAACCAAAGTAGACAATACAACATCTTTAATGTACTAGGACCTAACAATTCAGACTTCTTAGAAAGTGAGGCCTTTGGGACCGGCTATTTGACTACCAAAAGTTCTTTCTTCGAACGGCTGTATTTATTTCTTTAGTATTTTCTCGTAGAAATGTGTCGGAAAAATAGGCGTTATTGTACTTAAGATATCATTTGGAAGTTTGTCACGTACACACTAATATATAAATATAAGAAACACCAAATACTATTACCCAGTGTGCGTAGTTTTATGTAATATGAAGGACCTTTGCCCGCGGAGATATCAAATTATATAAAGAGAAAATTCTTAGGAAACAGCGGATAAGTGTTGAATAGGAAAGTAAAATATTTGTGAATTTTACGCGTAGAAGCTACAATATGGTTCGAACAGATCGGCCGATATTGTTCGTTCGTGAGATATGGTTTTCCTATTTGATTCTGGACGAATAAAAAAAGGCGGACGGAATCTCGCTAAGAAAAGATTGAAGCACTTAATTTTTTCATAAGCCGACTATAATTTCGACAACATTTTAACACACCATATTATTGTTATTTTATTTGTGACACTACGACAATGACTACCGTCACACGAGATTTGTTGTGTAATCGCAGCTTTTTGTCTTACTATGGGTGTGAATGTGTGCGTGCCAGTCCGTACTTTTAAGCGAGTCGTCTTACATATAGCTTGTATAATAAATAAATAAAAAAACTTAAAAAAAAACTATGGGTGCTTCACTTATTGCTTAGCGAGTTTCCGTCCGCCTTTTTTATTTGTCCATGATTCTGGTTGTTTTTTTGGCACGGATGTATAAAATGGCTACAATAGTATTAAAGGTTAGATTCATTTGATTGTAGGAGCGCTGCCGTTACGGTCGTTTGATGTAGCTGTTTAAACTTATGTATGTATGTAAGCCTCGGGCTTGTATTTTCAGGAGGCGCGTAGGTGGCACTGTGTTGTCGTCCAGAATACGCCACTGGCTGTTGGGAAAATAGGAACAAAACCAATTAACCTTAACTAAAAAACGGCCATGAAAATAGTGATTTTACTCTGAAGAAATATTATAATAGTTCCGTGTGGTGCCGGACGTAAAGAATTGCACCACCCACTTTCTTCTCATGGGCGTAAAAGGCTAAGGGATTCACCAGGGAGTAGGCAGCAGCGTTCTCTGTGTATTTAACCTGCGATCGCCAACCCGCCTGCCAAGCGTGGCGATTATGGCATATCCCCCCCATTGGGGGAGGCCTCTGTCCAGCAGTGGACGTTTTCCGGCTGAAATGATGATGATGATGAAATGCTAATGTGTCTCTTTGTTACCTTTCATGACTAAACATCTGATCTAAACATCAGAAATAATTTTGATGAAACTTAGTACAGAGATAATTTGTATCCTGGAGAAGGACGTAACCTACTATCATAGCAAACAACTAAAGGGTTCCTGCGGAATTCGCGATAAATGTAATCCACGTGAGCGAAACCGCGGGTGACCTCTAGTCGAACACACTAACGCAAAGCAATCATTCTTAATTTTTTTCTCATGTATCTGGTCTGCTCGACGTCCGTATGTCACTGCAGGGATCCAGCAGAATACCAGCGTCAGGTATAATACCTGGCACATGCTGAGCTGGACACCCATTTGGTACAATATTGAGACACATATCACACTTTCTTATTGTATTTTTACCTGTATGTCCTGTGTCTTGTTTTTGTACTAAATAAACGTTTTATCTATCTATCTATCTATCTATCTAGTCGGGTGACTACCAATGCTAATATTATTTATAGTTGTTGTTTTTTTATGTTTTTCTGTTGGTATCTTTTATTTCTTCCTTTTAGACATTATGTTGTGTTAATTCTATTTGCTTTCAATTATCTTTTTTAGTTTCTAGTATTGTTGCACGCTGGTTTTTTGTGGCCTATTATCCTTCCTACTCAAATTATAAACATGAAAGTTTGTGAGGATGTATGATTGTTACTCTTTCACGCAAAAACTATTGCATGGACAGATAGAACATAACCCGGTTTAACATATAGGCTTATTATTGTCCCGGAATGATGAAAAGTTCCCGAGGGATTCGCAATAAATGATATCGAAGCGGGTGAAGCCACGAGCCACGTTCTAATCGATAAACTCTGAAACTATAGAACCGATTTTAATAATTCTTTCACCATTAGAAGAATGTTTGTGCCATTAGAAAGCTAATACTTTATCTAAAAGTAACATAGGCTATATTTTCTTTTAATACGTTGGCGAAGCCGTAGGCAATGCCTAGTAAATTATATACAACGTATAAAGGAAAAGGTATATCTATTCAAAAGTGGTGAAAAGTACTTACAACTGGTATAGAATCTATATGCAAAATTTCAGCCCAAAATAAATTACTCGAAAAAGTTTGGTTTCCAAAATTTTTTATTTCATAAGTTTTTTGATTTCATAAGTTTTTTGAATTCAAATTATAAAAAACCAGCCAAGTGCGAGTCGGATTCGCGCACCGTACTTCCGTACCTCTCAACGACCTGATACCCCATAAAAACTGATTTAATTTACGAGAGTTTATCAAAAGACATCAACGCACAGTGCGCGAAATATTAAGTTTTGCACGTCTTTCTTACGCAGGTACCACCACATATGTCTATGTTTGTCTCATTTTTAGTATTTGTTGCTAAACTACATAATATACACCATAATCTGACCAAGTTTGACGCTGGTATATATTACCGTTTTGAAGATAGAGCAGGAACAAAAACGTTGAAAAAAATGCATGTTTTTTGAGGTTTCTTGTATGGGGACCCCCTTTGGTTTTAGACTTTTTTTTGTTTTTAGTATTTGTCGTGATACACCTCATAGCAACACAATTTCTGAGAAAATTTCAACTGGTTATCTATTACCGTTCAAAAGATACAGCCCTGTGACAGACAGACGGATGGACGGATGGACGGACGGACGGACGGACGGACGGACGGACGGACGGACGTACGAACGGACAGCGTAGCGAGAGTAACAGGGTCCCGTTTGGCACCCTTCGGGTACGGAACCCTAAAAACGTGTCATTGCACTACGAAGGTCATCTTTTTACGTCAGTTGCTAATATTAAGATATAGGTGCTAGTGGTGAGAACATTTCAATTTGAAGTGTTTGGTTTCTTATATTGGAGTTTCTCCTATGTTCCTAATATGTAGATATAAATGAAATGAAATGAAATGTTTATTTGTACGAAACATGGTACATACTGGTGTTACATAAATAAAAAACTAAATGTGTGCTGGGACACATAGTAGAAGTGAAACTTCAACGGACAAGTGGAAAAACGAATCGCAACGGACAAGTGGCAAAACGAATCGCAACAAAATTTTAACTTGAAGTTTTACGGGCAGGTTTTCAAATTGGACAAGTATCAACATTAGCAATCCGCCCGTAAAACTTAAAGTTAAAATTTTGTTACGATTCGTTTTGCCACTTGTCCGTTGCCATTCGTTTTTCCACTTGTCAAAAATTCACATTACAATCGGAACTAATTTTCTATCCTTATCAGGATTCCGTCAATCTCTTTTTTATCATACAAAAAATATGCCTGTAAACACTTAAATATAATTAAAAGAAATATGACAATCCAAAGTTCTGCCAAAAACGCGATTTTAAACGATAAAATTTTTCCATGTATGACAAGTGGCGCCACCCTGAATTTTGTGTACTCATTGGTGCCAAACTGTACGACTGCTAAAAAAAAGGTTTGAAAACTCCTTGGTTGGGTCGAAGTGGCATTAAAAACTCCTTAGTTGGGCTGAAGTGTGCGGTTATGGAAAAAAAAAATAATTACCGCATTGTTTTGTTCAGCAAACTGTATCGTAATGAAACTTTTTAAATTTATTACAGGTGCATGTGCGTAAAGTATGTCATTATGACATCACTTTCGAGTTCATAATTCGAATTTGACGATACGAGTGTAGATAAATAATATTAAAATGTCACTTTACACAATAATTCTAATTTATGCATGATTATTTTACATTCCAAAATTCTTTTATGTCATATAAGCCGTTGTCAGTCAACCAAGTGTGAAGTTGAACTGAACTGAACTGAACAATTTTAATGGGAGCTCTTTGATAGCTTTTGGAATTTTATTAAACACTTTTATTGTCATTTTTCGTCATAATTTCTTGAAGTAGGGAGAATGAAAAAAATATTGGTGGAGATGAGTAGTTTATGTATCCATTTTGAATGATCGATACACGATTTAAATAACTACGCTTGATAGAAAAAAAAACCGAACATAGCCAATTTTTGCCACTTTGAGTTCATTTTATGACGAAAATTTATACAGAACATGATTTTGAAACTTACACGATATATTTTATCGCAAGCCAAGTAATCCATTTCAAGAAAAAAAATTGATAAAATTACATTATCACGGGCTGGCGCGCCTCAGTGCTCCAGCTCCCCACTGCGCCCCGCAGTCCACCCCGAGACGTTTCGTGCAGGGACAGGGCCTTAAAACCCTTGCCGTATAATTTTTTATCATCCTAAGAAGACGTGCACTTGATATGTATACCCTTTCTGTTACACGTAGTAGGAGTGGTATATCATAAACCTGATAACAAATTTTGATGCGTGTGATTTAGTACAGTACTAAAACATAGTAAAATGTTCAAGTGTTATTATCTGTCTTACTATCCGTTTTAAAGGGAGTGAATAAAAGTGAACTACCTATAACTTTACAAAGTCGGATATCCTCCGTTTTGTATGAGAGATACATTACTTTGTTTATTGCGATGTTAGAATGTTTTAAGATTCTATAAAAGTCACATGATCGGTTTCTCATAGAAAATTCTGGTGAAATCCAATAATATTATACCAGGCCCCTCAGAAAGTATTGCGAAAAAAAGTTTTTATATATGGGAGACTGGCCAGTTATAATGTTTTTCGAAAATATGATTATTTATAAGTAAAAATAAGTAAGTTCCAATTTCAAAATTTCCCTCCACATTTTTTGCGAGTTAATTCAAAGTATTGTGTCTCACTGAAATATGGATCTGCGCCGGGAACATTTTAGAGCTATGATTTTATACGATTTCAAGTGTCGCCTGAAACCGGATGAATCGTACGATAGACTTCAAATGGCATTCATGGATGAAGGCCCTTCCAAGGCAACCGTGTATCGTTGGTATAACGAATTCAAGCGCGGTCGACCAACTTTGGGGGATGACGAAAGAAGCGGTCGCCCTTTGACGGCTGTTACCGAAGAAAACGTGCTAGCAGTGAAAAATTTAATCCAAGACAATAGGCGAATTACATATCAGGAGATTCAACACATATTGAAGATTGGATCGGGAAGCGTTCACGAGATTCTACACAGCCATCTTCGCGTGAGGAGGATAGTATCACGCTGGGTGCCGCACAACCTCACCGATGCTCAGAAGCAGGCCCGGGTGGAATGGTGCCGTGATATGCTTAACAAATTTGAAGCAGGCTCGTCTCGGCGTGTTTACGACATCGTTACAGGTGATGAGTCCTGGATTTATCAATACGACCCAGAAACCAAGCGCCAGTCGACTGTTTGGGTGTTTCAAAATGAGCCAACGCCTACCAAAGTGAAGCGATCTAGAAGCGGGGGTAAGATTTTGATCGCTAGCTTTTTTAATTTGACTGGCCACTTGGTATCAATTCCCTTACGGGATCAAAGAAGCATTAATGCCGAATGGTATACTACCAAATGTTTGCCAGAAGTTTTCTCTGTTATAAGCAACAAGCGACCAAACACAGGGCTCCGCGGGCTACTGCTCCACCACGACAATGCACCTGCGCACACCGCACTCAAAACGAGGGACTTCCTGGACAGCACGCCAGTCAAACTCCTGGGTCACCCTCCTTACAGCCCTGATCTAGCACCGTGTGACTTCTTTTTATTCCCAAAAATAAAAAATCAGCTCAAAGGGATACAATTTTCGTCGCCGGAAGATGCGCTGGCTGCGTTCGAGCAGGCTGTAAACGAGGTGTCTGCGGCGGACTGGAAAAAGTGTTTTGAAAACTGGTTTAGGCGCATGAATCTTTGTATAGAGGCTGGTGGAAAGTACTTTGAAAAGATTTGATAAAAATATATGTACGTATAGAACAATTTTTTTTAGTTTCGCAAAACTTTCTGAGTGTCCCACGTATATAAACCGGCCAAGAGCATGTCGGGCCATGCTCAGTATTATAGGGTTCCTTAAGTAGTTGTAATTACAAACGAATCAATCGAATATTAACATAACATAACATCACGCCTGTATTTCCCCGAAGGGGTAGGCATAGGTGTAACAGAACACCCACATTTCGCCAGTTATGTTATAGTCCCATGTAATAGGGCGCGAGCCTATTGTCATTAACCGGGCACAATCCATACTCCGGGCTGCTACTGAGAATTTCCTAATGAAAAAACCCAATAACACTTTGTCCGACCCGGGAATCGAACCCAGGACCCCACGCTCAGCAGTCGCGCTTGCGACCACTAGACCAACGAGGCAGTCGAATATATATATATATATCGAATATTAATAATTGTTATTTTAGTTTTTGCAATAATCGGCAGCATTGGTGGCTCAGAGCGCCATCTAGCGCTAAATTAAAGAAGCCAAATTTAAGAAGTGTGTCATGTCAACATAACACAAAGTTACTTTTTGTGATTTTTTCAAATAGAAAGTAACTAAAGGAGCATTATTTACTAACATCATTTTTCTCTAAGGTCAATGACCTGTGAACTAGGACGTCTTAAGTATTTTTCAGTTTTCTCTCTATAACTCGATAATTTATACTAAAAAAAAATGTTAAAAGTGTTAAAATTAAATGTATGAGGTGGTCCAGATTTTGTAATTTTCTTTTTTGGCACAAAACCAACATATTGTAAATAAAAGTCATTTTAGTTCATAAATATAGAAATTGTTTATATCTTGATTATACTATAATCCAGTTATTAACACTTGGACGAATAAAAAAAGGCGAACGGAATCTCGCTGAACAAAAAGAGAAGCACTCAAAGTACTGGCTGGCACGCACACATTCACATCCATAGTAAGACAAAAAGCCGCGATTATACAAATTATGTATTATACGTGGGACACTCAGAAAGTTTTGCGAAACTAAAAAAAATTGTTCTATACGTACATATATTTTTATCAAATCTTTTCAAAGTACTTTCCACCAGCCTCTATACAAAGATTCATGCGCCTAAACCAGTTTTCAAAACACTTTTTCCAGTCCGCCGCAGACACCTCGTTTACAGCCTGCTCGAACGCAGCCAGCGCATCTTCCGGCGACGAAAATTGTATCCCTTTGAGCTGATTTTTTATTTTTGGGAATAAAAAGAAGTCACACGGTGCTAGATCAGGGCTGTAAGGAGGGTGACCCAGGAGTTTGACTGGCGTGCTGTCCAGGAAGTCCCTCGTTTTGAGTGCGGTGTGCGCAGGTGCATTGTCGTGGTGGAGCAGTAGGCCGCGGAGCCCTGTGTTTGGTCGCTTGTTGCTTATAACAGAGAAAACTTCTGGCAAACATTTGGTAGTATACCATTCGGCATTAATGCTTCTTTGATCCTGTAAGGGAATTGATACCAAGTGGCCAGTCAAATTAAAAAAGCTAGCGATCAAAATCTTACCCCCGCTTCTAGATCGCTTCACTTTGGTAGGCGTTGGCTCATTTTGAAACACCCAAACAGTCGACTGGCGCTTGGTTTCTGGGTCGTATTGATAAATCCAGGACTCATCACCTGTAACGATGTCGTAAACACGCCGAGACGAGCCTGCTTCAAATTTGTTAAGCATATCACGGCACCATTCCACCCGGGCCTGCTTCTGAGCATCGGTGAGGTTGTGCGGCACCCAGCGTGATACTATCCTCCTCACGCGAAGATGGCTGTGTAGAATCTCGTGAACGCTTCCCGATCCAATCTTCAATATGTGTTGAATCTCCTGATATGTAATTCGCCTATTGTCTTGGATTAAATTTTTCACTGCTAGCACGTTTTCTTCGGTAACAGCCGTCAAAGGGCGACCGCTTCTTTCGGCATCCCCCAAAGTTGGTCGACCGCGCTTGAATTCGTTATACCAACGATACACGGTTGCCTTGGAAGGGCCTTCATCCATGAATGCCATTTGAAGTCTATCGTACGATTCATCCGGTTTCAGGCGACACTTGAAATCGTATAAAATCATAGCTCTAAAATGTTCCCGGCGCAGATCCATATTTCAGTGAGACACAATACTTTGAATTAACTCGCAAAAAATGTGGAGGGAAATTTTGAAATTGGAACTTACTTATTTTTACTTATAAATAATCATATTTTCGAAAAACATTATAACTGGCCAGTCTCCCATATATAAAAACTTTTTTTCGCAATACTTTCTGAGGGGCCTGGTATGTGTTATTAATTATGAAATTTTACTTACTTACTTACTCCTCTGGCTCAGCGACCCAAAGTGAGTCATGGCCTCCGAAACGAGAACTCGCCACTTTCCTCGATCTTGCGCGATATCTCGCCAGTTGGTGGCTTGTAGCTTACGCAGATCAGCCTCCACAGCATCTCCCCAGAGTTATCTGGGGCAACCCACCGGTCTACGTCCGGTAGGTTGGCCCAGATACGCTCTCTTGGTTCCTCGATCCTCCCCCATGCGTTCGACGTGGCCGAGCTATCGCAGACGTTGTGTTTTAATCACGCCAATAATATTAGGCTCGTCCACCAGCATTTCGATTTCGGCATTCTTCGGTTTTTGTCGGCCCCAGGATTTTACGGAGTACTTTCCTGTGGCCAAAAGCTTGTCCTCCTCCTTAAACGTCAGTGTCCAACTGTCCAAGATTCATAACCATACATTAATATTGGTCTTATAGCGGTTTTGTAAATACGAAGTTTTGTAATGGCAACTTTTGAACAGGCTATTTCTAAGAAGAACACAAAAACATTTTACCCTTCTCCTCAAACCCAGGACTCATCGCTCAGCAGCTATGTTTACAACTACTGGATAAAAGAGACAGTTTTTTAATTAAAACACCCCTTTATTAAAACTACCCGTCTAAATGAACCACAGCTTTTTAAAAAGATTCAAAAGAGCGAGATGTAATGAAGTTCAGCGAGGAGTTGGTCAACAAGGTTGCGACATTCATGATCATGAATCTATTCAGCTCTACTTGCTGAGTTTTTAGTGGTTCTGGAAACGAAAAAATAACTCTGTATCAATTGTTAAAGGTTAAATCAAATTAGTTGCCGAAACATCACAGACATGATGGGATTCGCTATAATTATAATTATAAAAACCAGCCAAGTGCGAGTCGGACTCACGCAGTAAGGGTTCCGTACTACCCATCGACCAGATACCCCATAAAACAGATTTAATTTACGAGAGAAATATTAATTTTAACATCTCTTTCTAACGCAGGTATCACCTATGAAGGGGCTCGTGGCTAATTAGCAAGCGTGTGGATTGTACGATCTGCAAGGTTAAGCTGCACCAGCCGCGGTCAGTCTGTGGATGGGTGACCGTTTCGTTACACATCGAGACCCCTTCGTGCCTCGGAGAGCACGTAAAGCCGTCGGTCCTGCGCCTGATCTCTCTCCGGTCGTGTCGAATTGCCGTCCCATCGGATTATGAGAGTGAGGGAATCGAGAGTGCACCTGTGTTTGCGCACACACTTGTGCACTTATAATATGTCCCGCGCAGATGGCAAGTCTCCATTGAGGTTGGTCACTGTGACCGAAATTCGGCCGGGAGGACATTATTATTATTATCACCTATGTCTATGCAGACTGCGTCCATGAGAATTACTCCACGGCAAAAAAAGATATACCGCATAGTTTGAAGATAAAGTTCTTCAACCAATGCGACCTGCCATTCATGACTTACGGTGCCGAGACGTGGACACTGACAGTTGTGCTAGTCAAATTCAAAGTTGCTCAACAAGCTATGGAACGAGCAATGCTTGGAGTTTCTTTGAAGGATAAAATCCGTAATGAGATAATCCGGAGAAAAACCGGAGTGAGCGACATAACTTGTAGGCTCAGTAAGCTGAAGTGGCAGTAGGCTGGCCATGTCTGTCGAAGGACCGATGGCCGCTGGAGTAGATGAATCCTTGAGTGGAGGCCGCGAATCGGAAAACGCAGCGTATCACCAGGTGAACCGATGACCTGAAGAAAATAAAAGAAAGAAACATTTATTTGACACAAAGCACATAGATACACAGACACAATTCAATAGATTAATAATTAAATATACAAAAACGGATCATAAATCCTGTGTGTCTAGCGACTGTGACAAATAGGTCCAGTTCAGGCAACTAGTGCCTGGCGCTGGTATTCAACTGAACCTTCATTCGTAAACGTGACGGATTTAATTAATAAAAATTATAATAATTGTAATTTTGAAGAACGTGGATGCAGAAAATATATATCAAGAAGGCAGTGAACCGAATGTTGTGGCGCAACTTGGGAGAGGCCTATGTCCAGCAGTGGACTGCGATAGGCTGAGTTGATGAAAAAAAAGATCTAAAACGAAAAAATAAACTACTAATACTACGATTAGACCTTGTTTTTCTAAAACTTTTTCTCAAACTTCTAATACGAAACCGAAAATATCTAAAGAAGAAATTGTAAAACCTAATACTGTTACTAAAACTCCGACCGATGTTCGCGTTCGGTCATGGTCGACTCGACTGCTCCAAAGCTTTTAATCTAACCAATAAAGTTGAAGATTCCTAATAAAAAATATTATTGCTCTTATACTTTAGATGAGAATCGAATGCCCGAGGGCAATAAGAATCGATGTCAAATACATTTTAATTACACGTCCATTTGTAAGGAAGCTGTTTAAGTTAAAGTTGAATTGTTTGTCGTTTTTCTTTGTGTTGAGTGGAGGCAATTGTTGGTCGGTTATCGAATTTAAATATTTATAGTAAGAGCATGGAAGTAGTGCTTAGTCAAACTTTAGAACAAGGTAGTTTGCTAGAGATATGATAAGTTTTAAATGAGGAGATTCGCAGGAGAACGAAAGTAACCGACATAGCCCGAAGAATTGCCAAACTTAAGTGGCAGTGGGCGGGGCACATTGCTCGCAGAACAGATGGCCGATGGGGTAGTAAAGTTCTGAAGTGCGACCGCGTACTGGAAGGCACAGCGTGGGTAGGCCCCCACAAGGTAGACCGACGACCTGGTGAAGGTCGCGGGAATTCGCTGGATGAGGGAAGCGCAGGACCGGTCATTGTGGCGATGCTTGGCGGAGGCCCATGTCCAGCGGTGGACGTCTTTCGGCTGAAATGATGATGATGATAATTTTCCAGAAACAACTCCATAGCTTTCTTACAGTTAAAGGTTATTACTCAATTAGAGAATTCCTAGACGATAAAACTATTTTTTAACGTGGGTATGTATAGTTATTAATACTTTCTATTGTAATTGAAACTACTTACCTAATTTTCATACAAAGATCACTTAAAATTGTGTACGCTTTGCATGGCAAAACATGGAACAAGGACTTTCTAACATCTAACACTTATATCATCATCATCATCCTCCGAGTCTTTTCCCAATTATATTGGGGTCGGCTTCCAGTCTAGCCAGATGCGGCTGAACATCAGTATTTTACGTGGAGCGACTGCCATCAGACCCCCACAACCCAGTTACTGGGTAATACCGACATTAGGAGGTTAGACCAGTTGTCAGACTTTCTGACTACCCGTAACGAATGCCATAGATATTCGTATGACAACCGGGACCGACAGCTTAACGTGCTCTCCGAGGCACAGAGGGGTCTCGATGTGTAACGAAACGGTCACCCATCCACAGACAGACCGCGGCAAGTGCAGCTTAACCTTGCAGATCGTACAATCCGCGCAGTCGTTGCTTCGCTAAGAGCCCCTCCATCCATCTCCATCTAACACTTATAATGTAGACATAATTGGAAATAAATTGATTTGATTTGAGTATATTTTCTTTCTGTTGGTCTCGTATAATGTTTAATTTCTCATAATAGGCAATCTCATGGCAGTAGTGTCCAGTGGTACAGTTTTGAATAACGATACTGCTGAAACCAGTTGTTGAATTTTATTCTGTAAGTAACTCCCTCGCAATCGTAATCATGTTGATTTCATTGTTCATTGCTCTGTGGTTTGACTGTCTTAACGGCAAATATGTATAATTAATTGAATATTGTTGTAATCTATCTATCTTCTATATCTATCTTCTATCTATCTATCTATCTATACTATAATAAAACTGTAAAGGTCGAAAAGTCTGTACATTGAGTTTTTTTTCGCGAAAACCGGCTAGGGGGACTAGAAATAAGCTATAGAACACGAATAAATCGTTTAAAAAATTTATGTCTGTCTGTCTGTCTGTCTGTCTGTCTGTCTGTTTGTTACCTCATCACGTGAAAACGGCTGAACGGATCGTAATGAAACTTAGCATTTGTATTGGTATTAGTCTAACTTAAAATATAGGGTATGTTTTATCTAAATCGGTTGAGTAGATCCAGCGATACAGCTTGACCCCTCTATTGTATTAAGTTGCATACAAAGTAGAGGTCATGATTGTTGGTTGTATACAGGTTGCAGGTTCCTAAAAATACAACTGGATTCTATTAGTATTATAGAAAATATAGAATAACATAACATAGCCCATCACTGTCCCGCTGCTGGGCATGGCCCTCTTCTTGGAATGAGAAGAGTTAAGGAACTGGATATTGTTAGTGTAATAGATTATCATAACATAATCAGCTCATTACCTACTGCCCCACTGCTGGGCACGGACCTCTTCTCGGAACGAGAAGAGTTAAGAAACTAGAAAATATAGAATAACATAACGTAGTCAACCCATTACTGTCCCACTACTGGGTATGGCCCTCTTCTCAAAATTAGAAGAGATAATGAACTGGATATTATTAGTATTCTAGAATAACATAACATTACCAGTCCCTTACAGTCCCACTGCTGGACACGGGCCTCTTCTCAGCATAAGAAGAGATGTGGTTAGTGTTATAGAATAACATAATCAGCCCAATTACTTCCCACTGCTGGGCACGAGCGTCTTCTCAGAATGAGGGAGTTTAGGACTAATTCCATGAAATTCCATCACCTTAGCCGGTTGGTTGTAAAAACAAAATATACTATGGTTGGTAAATAGTGTAATCGTCTGTGTAGGCGCTTATAGTGTTCATAATTATGACACGATGTTATTTTCCGACATCCACGCGGACGGAGTCGCGGGCACAGCTAGTGTCAAAATAAAAGCCCATGATAGAGGCTAATAGTATAACAATTATTTTGTTAAAATTTCAACATGCTACCTATTACTGTTAAAAAGATACAGCCTTGTGACAGACGTACGGACAGACGGTGTAGGCAGAGTAATTAGGGTCCTATTGACACTCTTTAAGTGGCAGTGAGCAGGGCACATTGCTCGCACAACGGATGGCCGATGGGGCCGTAAAGTTCTGGAGTGGCGACCGTGTACTGGAAGGCGCAGCGTGGGTAGGTATCACAGGTCCACAAGGTGGACTGACGTCCTGGTGAAGGTCACGGGAACCCACTGGATGCTGAAAGCGCAGTACCGGTCGTTGTGGCGATGCTTGGGGGAGTCCTATGTCCAGCAGTGGACGTTTTTCGGCTGAAATAATGACACTATTTGCGTATGGTATGGACCCAAAAAATATCATTGATTTTTTTTAAATATACAACGTGTTGATCTGTATTCGTGTCATATTTAAGGAGGTGATTATACCACTGATACTGAACACGAATCAACTAAAAAAAAACAATACCATTTTTTTTTTTTCATTAGATGCCTACTTTTAAACAAACAAATTCCCTCAATGTGTCGCGTGCGACACAAAAACGATGCGTGCGAAACCACCAAAACAATTTGCAAGTATTTCCACCCTTTGACAATGCCACCGATGACTTATTTTTAGAGTTGTTTGGGATTTATTCTCAAAACCTCGCTATGTTTGTAAGTGAAAATTTGGGTATTAAATAATCTAATTGTACTTACTTAATCTTTCTGTAAACTCTTGTCTTTGTATTCGTTTGGTGTAATGTACAAAAAAGAATATAATAAATAAATAAATAAATAATAATCGTAGATTTTTTAAAGTATTTTTAGATTTTTTAAAGTATATTTATCATTTGATCTAGAAATATGGCACGGTTACATATCAAAAACTTGTATAAACTACCTATCAGTTATTCCTTTCCAGGAATTCAGATGTGAACAACTGCTAACAAAAATTACAAAACATTTTTGAATATATTTTTATGCCCATAAATACATTCAACCCGAACCAATTATCTGAAGAAATCGCAAAGGTCCGCAATCCACACAGCCCGCATTCAGGCATCACTCAGCGAACGATTGAAAAATGTCGTGGCAGCTAACGGACCTATTTAATTAACTTTCTCGAGCATTATGACCGGTTTATACCCGTTTTTATGCCCGACCCGGGCATTGTGTGGACTCAATATCGGTTGCTTTATTGTCGACAGTTCGAGGCGCAGTTGGATTCTTTGTAAAGTGCCCGCCCCGCTACATTATAAGGTTCGGTTGATCGCAATGTAGATCCGGGTTGCTCGTAAACGGGTAGTTTTCGTTTATTACCCGTTAACCGATCGATTATTCGAGGTAAACAATAGGTTTTATGTATACAATGACGGTAAGGAATACGTTTTAGTAGTTATTATCTTTATTGAGTGATACCAATGAAAGCGAGGTTGTTGTTAAGTTTGTAGGTAATTTGTTTGGTTGAGGGAAACATTTGGCTGTTTTATGCAAACTGGTATCTCATAATTAGGTTGCTGTTTTGTCGCCGTGGTAGAGATTAGGTATATCTTATCTGTAACTTCCTCATTTGACGGTCAGTGACTGTTTGAAGCTTCTATACCATCGTTGCGCGATCTGACGGGGAGTAAAGACAAGTAAGACAGTACAGTTAACATTTTTTTATTTTAAAGAGTTAATCGACACAGTAATTATTGGAGCGGCTTATGATATTCCATCCAACTTCATATTTTTGGCGAATTCCATGTAAGTACTCTGTAGTTTGGTGGAACAATAATATTGGCACCCATATTCGCACCACTGATAAAGATAGCCAATCTCGTTTCGGCACCTTCACACCTACAGGAATAGAAGGGTATTTGACATAAGTTTTCTAAGCATCGGTGGAGCAAACATTTTAATGAACATATCTATTATATATATTTGTATTTATCTATTTTTTATTTTTTTATTTTTTATTATATGTAATTATAAGTCCGTAGTACGAAGCATATTTTACTACTTTACTGGTGCATCTACCCTATTCTTTGTCTCTGCATTACCCTAAGGTTGTCTGGTAGAGAACGCCTATGGCGTTAGGACGGCCTTTGTACCCTGTTGTGCATAAAGAATTAAATAAATAAATAAACATCTGTGGAGTACTGTCTGTATATTAAAATGGATTGCAATGCAACACATTGCTTTCATCGTTTAATTTTATATTGTAAGCATGATTTTTTATTCGTAACTTCTGAAGGCTGGTTACTATGGAACTTTAGCAATGTCCTTTGGCATACGGATAAACCAAAACCCGGGTTAATATAATAATTATAGTCTACTCTTTATCCAGGGAAGATGAGCAGTTTCTGAGGGATGCGCTATAATATTTTTATGTGATACACTGAATTATACGTGGGTGAAGCTGCAATTAAAGTCTAGTTATAAAATATTCTAAAACAAAAAAAAACAAAATTTTCTCATTTCAATTCCCCAAACATCGATTATCGTTAACCATTAAACTGTAACGATTCTCTTCAATACTTTTAGCATTTTCCTCCGACGACGGTTAGTGTGGGTACATTTTTTATCACTTATTCGGAACGGTGATCAATCATTTATGCTGTAAGAATTTACACGAGTTCAGAATTATGTCATTAGATGTTGAGAAATTTTACTGATTATAATATGAAATTAAGAGAGATAAGTGTTACAAATAATCGATGAGGAGGAATGAGGAGCATGTTACAAGGAAAGTTTTAAGTGTGAATGTGGATTAGAAAAGAGGCAGACCGAAGAAAACAGATGGATTGTGTGAAAGATGATATGAATAGAAAGAAAGTGAACACATAGATGACGGCTGATAGAGATTTATGGAAGGAAAATACATGCTGTGCCGACCCCAAATAAATTGGGATAAGGGCAGGAGGATGATGAAGTGTTACCTACAAAAAGTGTGCTATTTTTGTGAAATTCATAGTTTATTGGAAAATATTTCTTTAGACTTTAATTTAATGGGCTTCCTTTAAGGGGAATGTAGCAGCCAATTGGCGCCCCATTAGTAAAAAAAATATTACTCGCTGAATACATCATTTATCGAAAATTCGTTTTTGTACTGTAGTTTAATCAGAAACTAATACTTCCCTGTAGTTGCTACATTCCCCTTAAGTTGTTTAAGTCTTCATGTTTTAAATATACACCTTTAATAAATCCTTCGTTAAGCCAGTCACCCTGCTTTATTTTAGTAAAATTATTATTCAAGAAGAGATAAATCTTTGTTTTACTTTAACAAACAACGTGAAATTAAGACGCGTAATAAATGATTTAATCACTTAAAGTTAATTTTCCGTTAACTTAATTATTGAGTCAATATTAATTTCACTTATCGAAAGTTGGTAATTGTCTAAAGCAGTTTAATTTTAGATCTTACGAGCCCGAGTCGAAATCGGGTAAATTTCGAAGTTTCGATGGCGGAACTGCCATAGGTCGGCAAAAGGACAGCTAAGTGGAGTCTATCTTGTAAGGAGCACTGTCTTAACAGGATTCAAACTCTGTTATTGCAAATTTTATAGATCGAATTGTTATACTTACTTACTTACTCCTCTGGCTCAGCGACCCGAAGTGAGTCATGGCCTCCGAAACGAGAACTCTCCACTTTCCTCGATCTTGCGCGATATCTCGCCAGTTGGTAGCTTGAGGCTCACGCAGATCAGCCTACACAGCATCTCCCCAGTGATATCTGGGCTTGAACGCTAACGCTTAACGAGGTGGACAAGCTTTTGGTCACAGAAAGGATAGTACTCCGTAAAATCCAGGGGCTGACGAAAACACAGCATGGTACGCTGAAAGTACGAAAGAATGCTGAAATCGAAGAGCTGGTGGACGAGCGTAATATTATTGGCATGATCAAAGCACCTCTGCGATGGCTCGGCCAGGTCGAACGCATGGGGAAGGATCGAGGAGCCGAGAGAGCGTATCTGGGCCAACCAACCGGATCGAATTGTTATGTTTTTTATATTTATTTATTTAATAGTTAATGCACAACAAGGTCTAAGGGGATCTTAAGGCGCTACTAAGAGCTAACTGGCGCCCCATCAGTAAAAAAATAATTACTCGCTGAGTACCTACATCATTTATCGAAAAATCGTTTACAACAATTGAAGTACAGCCCCCCTAGCCCAGTTGACAATCTACACAATCTACAATCATCAACGCTAATAGAAAACGATCAAAATGTATGGGAATGACATATCTCAACCAAAAAGTAATTCGTTCAGATATGTCATTGCCATACATTTTGATTGTTTTCTATTAGCGTTGACGACTGTAGATTGTGTAGATTGTCAACTTGGCTAGGGGGGCAGATACTGTAGTTTAATCAGAAACTATTAACTCTGTAAGTTATAGTTCGCTGTAGTTGTAGATATAAAAAAATGCGAAAAATGGCCACCTTTGGCACTTTTTCTATCTACAACTACAGCGAACTATAATTTACAGAGTTATTAGTTTCTGTTTAAACTACAGTACCTATAATTCAATAGTTAACAACGAATTTTCAATACATGTTGTACAGTCGACCAATTGGAATCATGACCCACTCAGCCGATAATTCGTATGAAATTGTCAAAACAGTAAAATTTTCTTCTTATAAAAAATAAAATAAATAAATAAAATTTCTTTATTTCAGGCAAGGCGACGACATACACATACACCCAATACACCCATATGACATTATTACAATTAGAAAATTAGAATTAACCGTCAACCGGTCTTATTACCGTCGTGCTGCACATAGGACATTTTGAATATTAAGGAATTTATTATAAGGCTTTAATACGGGTCAGAGGTCTATGCGATTTTGAGCTTTGTTATGAATGCAATAGATTAATAATTGGATAAAAAATAAAGTTATTGTTGAAACTGGAATTATGTTTTGAATTTCGAATTAACTATCGGTCATGATTCCGTTTGGTCGAGTGTACATACTCAACGAGTAATAATTTTTTAAGTAAAACTTCTTTACGCACGATTGACTTGGGGAGTAAACTGGTGAATGCGTTATGAAAGCGTTACGAAAACTGAGGCAAACGGAGGGGGTAGTGCGGGACGCGGGCAACGAGGCGCGCACGACGGCCGGCCACGACTCATCGCCGGCAGATGTACGCGCGCCGCGCCGCCATTCCTTTGTTCTCATTGAAATAGTATTGAGGGAGATATAAGTTAGTGAAGTTTTACGTCAGTCGTGTGCTCTAAAGCACACTCGTTTTTTTACTGATGGGGGCGCCACTTAACTTTTGGTAGGTGCACCCGAAAACTGGTGATACACAGACAAAAAACAACGTAGGATCTACGTCCTACTTAATATTATAAATTTGAATGTTTGTGAAGATGTTTGGATGTTTGGACATTCGGATGTTTGTTACTTAATCACGCATTAAAAGTTGAATGGATTTGGATGAAATTCGGCACACAGATAGACCATAACCCGGATTAACATATAGGCTATCTTTTTATTTATTTTTATCCTGGGAAGACAAATACTTCCCGAGGGATGCGCAATATCATACTATATATTTTTGAATGTAAAATATTTGTATGAAAGTAGCATTTAAGGAGGATTAAGGCAGTCAAATCGAATCAAAATATATTCCAACAAATATCCGTACCTCAGCATCAAAGTCTGAAAG
The DNA here is from genome assembly GCA_949699075.1 of Asteroscopus sphinx. NCBI lineage: Eukaryota > Metazoa > Arthropoda > Insecta > Lepidoptera > Noctuidae > Asteroscopus > Asteroscopus sphinx. Next base: position 5,802,550 of record OX453006.1, read on the forward strand.
GGATATTTCATCTTTGGCATTTAAATTCACTGGCTAAGCCGTAGCAAGTTCTACGCCTCTACGGTCTACGGAACTACGTGACGTTACGTTGCTATGCTACCCATATTTAATTTTAAGGTGGTCATTCACCGGGTGCATTTCTGTGTAATGTAACAGTTCAGATTCGAACATTACATCAGTGAATGCATCGACGCGCATCCGTGCGCATACCTCTTGATACAATTTGTAACATAACACAATAATACATAATTTGAAACTTCTTTGATCAGTTTTAATATACTTTTGTGTTCAATTTGCTGTCTGCTACTATCATTTTTTATTGTTATTGTTAAATGTGAAAACTTGTAATTACTTGTAATTGGCCTTATTTACGTTGTACATTAACCTCTCGTATTAATGTTTGACGCGTATCCATGCGAGACATAATGGATTGTTCATTATAGTTAGAATTCGAGAGGTTAACTACTGTTATACTTGTCTAGCTGTAAGTTTTCCGAAAAGTATAACAAAAAATACAAATTAAAATGAAAAACAGCAGTGAGTGCGGAGAACCGAGCATTACAATGCGCGCCGCTTCTAACACGACCGATACAAGTTGTAACATTGTAGCAGTAAGTAACGTTTCCAGTTCGAGCGGTTACAAAACCGAATGCTCCTAGTCAGTGTGTTGAGCTGTTACGTAATTCTCAAAATCGAATCCTTAATTGTTACATTACACGCAAATGGTCCCGGTGGATGGCAGTATTGTAACGTAATGCTCAAAAATCGAATCTCAACTGTTACATTACTCGCGAATGCTTCCGGTGAATGACCACCTTAAAATACAAATACTCCTTATGTCATATGTCATTTTGCTGGGAATGGTTTTGAACTACACCATATTTTTAAGGGTTTCTTTCAAAATCTTGTAAGATATTAGTTTTAGGGCAATATTGGAGGACGGCCTTGACTTCTTGGTCGGAAATTCTTACTAATCATTGACTTGAAATTATAGTGCTCTGCTGGTTTTGGAGCCTTAACGTGATCATTATTTAACATACCCCATTTTCCCCTCTGATATACAGACACTGGCTATAATTTGCAATGGTAAAGTAACTTCTATCCTACCCTGACTCTTTATGAGTGTCTGTTCTCTGACAAAATTAAATATTTTAATCGGGAAACATCCTTGACAACCTTACTCAAAATATACAACTGACTCTGCTATACAAATATAGACGAAGTGCTGCGAACAATCATAGTGAAGCCAAAAAACCAAAAACTATGCAAAAAACTATGCAAAAAACGATGCTCCTTCGTGTACAACCAGCTCTCACGAACACCATGGACCTGAAGGATATTTGCTTTCACTATGCTTACTAGACGATGCCGCGACATGTGTACTGAGAAGGGTGAGCACGGTTTGAAGTGGATGTGTGTGCAAAAGCGCTTCTTCTTCTTCTATCGTGTCGACATGAGCTACATAATGATAACAGCTCATGCCGTGGGGAAAAGATTAGCCAGTCAGCAGGTTAGTAGCGGGGCTGACTGCCCAGGGTGCGCCGGACGATCAATTAAATATCGTCACTCGTGGAGGCTCTTTTAATGCACCTCTTTTAATGCACCTCTTTTAATGCACCTCTTTTAATGCACCTCTTTTAATGCGTAAGCGCTGGTTGTACACGAAGGAGCATAGTTTTTTTTTTGGCTTCACTAGATTGTTTGCAGCACTTCCTCTATATTTGCTGTACAATATGAAGCGTTTTAACGATGTAATTTAAACTAGTAATTAGCAAAATTTATTAAGCAAATTAAAAAAATAATTAATATTATTAATTATTAATTAAATTAGTTAATTTGCATATAACTTGTTGTATGCAAGTACAACTTACTTAATACTTTATGTAAATACGAGTACAAACATAATAATTAAGTGACCACAAGCTCCGCGATCATTGTGAAAAATGTTTTATAAAATATTGCGTCGTGTAAATGGCCATTAAGTTCAAGCGACTTTTGAGGGATCTAAAAAGACTGCAATCTGTTTTTCTACTTTCACCGAGACTTTTTCTAATTATTTTGGGTCGTTCCTTGGGGTTGGCTTCCAGTCTTACCAGATGCGGATAAACAACAGTATTTTACACGGAGCGACTGCCATCAGACCCCCGCAATCCATCATTTCAGCCGAAAGGTGTCCACTGCTGGACAAAGGCCTCCCCCAAAGGGAGGGATATGCCATAATCACCACGCTTGGCAGGCGGGTTGGCGATCGCAATTGGTAGTTTAAATACTCAGAGAACGCTGCTGCCCATCCTCTGGTGAATCCCTTAGTCGCCTTTTACGACACCCATGAGAAGAAAGAGGGTGGTGCAATTCTTTACGTCCGGCACCACACGGACGCAACCCAGTTACTGGGTAATACTGACATCCGGGTGTTAGAACAGTTGTCAGACTTTCTGGCTTTTGTCTACCCGTTACGACTGCCACAGATATTCATTATGGCAACCGAAACCTACAGCTTAATGTGCTCTCCGAGGAATGGAGTATCTCGATGTGTATTGAAATGGTCACCCATCCAAGGACTGACTGTGGCTAGTGCAGCTTAACTTTACAGATCTTGCGACACACGGGGTTATTACCTACTTAGCTACGAGCCAAGTGACTCGTAGTAGTAGAGCTCCTTTGTGAAAGAGCTCGTCCGGGGAAGTACTACCACCGTGCCTACTTCTCCGCCAAATAGTAATGCTTACATTGCTGTGTTTTCGTCTGAAGGGTACGGGTGCCGGTGAAATTATAATCACGTGAGACTTTCCATCTTCATGTCTCAGTTTGGCGAACCAATTTGCGGTACCATTTAGGCAACAGCCTAGGTCGTATTGAAGTTGTCTTGGGCAAAGGTTACCACTTAACATCAGGTGGGCCTTTAACTCGTTTCGCCATCCTATACTATAAAAAAAACTCGACTGTAATGTTTTATTTTTAAAAAATGGTGTTTGCCGTAAAATCCGTAAATGAACACAGACTTTTATGTACCTACAAAACTCACAGACATAGTAAAAAATATAGACAAAGTGCTGCGAGCAATCATAGTGAAGCCAAAAAAAACTATGCTCCTTCGTGTACAACCAGCACTCACGCACACGCATGCACCTTAAACCGTGCTCACCCCTCTCAGTACACATGTCGCGGCATCGTCCAGTAAGCAACTATCCTTCAGGTGCATGGTGTGTGCGTGAGCGCTGGTTGTATACCAAGGAGCATAGTTTTTTTTGGCTTCACTGTGATTGTTCGCAGCACTTCGTCATTATTTTTTACTCTGTTTGTGATAAAACTGGCCTTTTTCAATAGGGAAGTGCTTCCAAAAGCCACAAAAATAATTAAAAAATGTTGATTGCTTTATTTAAGAACAATTTTCGCTCAACTTTATCGGTCACTAATTTAAACTAGTAAATAACGCTTTGGGCACTAAAATGAATCCCAAGTAACCCACAACCTTGTTCGGTTATAAAATAAACATTTAAGGCCCCTTTTATAACTAATAAACTATTTCGAACAAACATTTTATGGCCCTAAAATATTTATCCGAAGTAGTTCCGGCTTTCCGAAAGATATTTGGCGTAATTTACGCCAGCGAACCCTTCCGTTAATTAAAATCTATGTTCTTTGTTCCAGGTGTTTGAACGTCCTGGGAGCTGTGACGTCATGGAGACTCCGTTGTTTTGATGTGAGCGAGAAATAAATAAAATTTCGAAGTGTTGTGATGCTACAGTGTCAGTGTGTGAGACTGTATTTGTGAAAATGGGGACGCTGTGGTTTGGAGTTCCTTTGCTTATCTGTTGGATATCTGGTGAGTACTTTGATTTTTTATTTTCTATTTTTAGTGCATTCAATACTTCATAAATAAAACCTTGTGCCTATAAAGATTTTTTACATTATCATTTTATAAATTCCAAACATGTGTGAGTTCTTTGCAAAAATGCTCAAATGGCATGTGTGGGAGCCCATTTGCAAATACTGGTCATTTACTGAATATTTAATCTTTGCATAAATACTTCGTAGGTACATGCCATTACTGTGTCGGTGTTTTTTTGCGTACATCAGAGACATGACATTTACCGTTGGTACCAACGGTAAATGTTATGTCTCTGGCGTACATCAAAGGACGCATGACAAGTAAATATTAAGATGCCTTCGCTACTTCTACTAGCTCTTTCTACTTGCGCATATAAAGAAAGGGACTAGAAATTGCGACTTCTGTATCTGCTTCTCATTCACAAGCACGGCGTTATGTGAGCGAGAGGCTCATACAACAATGGAAGTGCCGCCATATTCAATCCCAGTTATCTGCACGAGTAGCAGCTATAATACATAGCTGTTTGACATAACCTTCAAAGGAAGACTTGATTGTTTTCAGTTGTACATTGATTTTACGTTTTATAATGAAAATTTGCAAATGAAATGAAAAATGTGGAATGTGTGTGAAAATGTGCTGCTATACTTCGATGCATGTATTACAAATATTTCGTAAACTTTTGAAAATATGTTTCCACAAATCTGTACACAAAAGAATAGGTACAGTCAACAAATCGGAATCATGACCCACGATAAGCTTAATATGCTACAGACATTCTAATACAATTGGGTTGAATTTCGCTTAAACAGATATTTCCCTGGCAACTGACTTGTTATCAATTTTGTTAGCTATTGACAGTTACAGCTAGTTTACCAATAAAATTATTTTTCTAAATTTTATTCTTGACGTTTAACTCCAAATATTGTTATTTATTTATTTATAATTTATTGCGTGAAATATGGTACAGAGGATATTATAAATTAAATGTATGTTCCACACCCGGAGGATTAAAAAAGGCGGACGGAATCTCGCTAAACAAAGACTGAAGCACTTAATTTTTTCTTGAACCCACTATAATTGCAATAAATATACTGAGTATTGAATTTCGAAAGCATTTTAACACATCAGATTTATACTGTTATTTTATTTATGACGCTACAACAATGACTACCGTAACACTAGATGTTTTGCGTAATCGCGGCTTTTTGGCATACTATGGATGTGAATGTGTGCGTGCCATACTTTTAAGCGAGCCGGCTTGCTATGGATGCTTCACTTATTGAATAACGAGATTCCGTCTGCCTTTTTATTCGTCCAAGGTTCCACATACTTAGCTGTTAAGAGTATTGTTTGACACCTTTTCATACTTGACATTTTATTATTTCTTAATTTTTATTTTTATTTTATTAATGGTCTGTAATCGAAAAAGTTAGTATAGGTTTCTTAAAAAATATAGTTGTTTGTAGGAAAACCACGTGAAACGACAGCTAATTCGAAATTCAAAACATAATTCCTGCTTTATCAAAAACATAATTTCCAATCCAATTATAAATCTATTGCATTGATAACAAAACTCAAAATGGCACAGACCACTGACCCGTTTTAATGCAGTTTCTGTAATATTCAAAATGTCCTAAGTGCAGCATAGAAGAAAACCTTACTGTTTTGACGATTTCTAACGAATTATCAGCTGAGTGGGTCATGATTCCGATTTGTTGACTGTACAGGCTTCACATTTGGGAGTTCTTTTTTTAAATGTTTGCGTCAAAAGATGTAGTTGCCTTCGTACCTACATAATAACTATAAAGTAGGTTTCTGGACTAAATAACTGGGTCACTCTACTCGTAATTTAGAACGAATTTTACTCTAAAGATGTTTTATGTTGGGTAAATTTTGTATGCATTTGACTTACGTTTCGTTTACAGACCAAAAATGAGTTGCTTTATAGTGTGGTATTAAATCATCATCATCAGCATTGCTGGACATAGGCCTCTCCCAAGTTGCGCCACAACACTCGGTCCTCTGCCTTCCGCATCCAGTCCCCCCCAGCCGCGTTCTTCAGGTCGTCGGTCCACCTGGCGGGGGTATTAAATACATAGGTAAATGTAACTGTTGATAAATTCACGATCCTGTGAAGAACAGAAAGGATATTTTTTTTATAAAAAAACACTACTGCGCAAGTCGTACACCGAATAAGTCCACAAATTAGATTCAGAACTCGAAGTCCAAAATTCAAGTCAGACTACCTTCATTAAGATATAAAAAAAACTTGTTCAATTCGCAATAAATTAACTCGTTTCTTAATTCGGGAAGTAAAAGAAGGCTTTTAGTTGATTAACTTTTCAGCAGGCACTGGAGGCTCTGCTGGAACATAAATCAAGCATAATACAATTAGAGTTAATGTTTGATTAAATACGGCTGGTTCGTACGTCGGGCTGCGAGGTTAGAGGGTAGTGTGGGGCGGTCGAATAAATTAAACATGGTACAAGAAAGTGCTTATGTATTTTATTAAAAAGTCTTCGTGTCGAACGCGTATGCACACCGGACACATCATCATCATCATCATTTCAGCCGAAAGACGTCCACTGCTGGACATAGGCCTCCCCCAAGCATCGCCACAATGACCGGCCCTGCGCTTAGACATAAAACTGAAAAAAATGTGTATGTATGAATGAAAACTAACAGTAAATTTTTTGATTTTTTTAATGCCATTCGGCTACTTACTTGTCTCAGACCAAAATAATAAGATAGACGGATCATATAGAACTAGTAATTGAAGCCAGAAAACTGCACATTATATGTATATATCTACTATACTATCATGTATGTATAACAACTGTCACCACTCAATCAGACACAATAAAGTTTACTTACTTACTTTATACAACGTGTTATTGAAATAACTCAAAAACTCTTAAGGGGTCATTGTACTCATCAGTATGAACAACTTTTACTATGAGATCAAACCTTAAATCGTGAAAAAAAAAGTGCTGTTCCTTAAATTTTGTCGATTAATGTGAATACAAATGTAGGGAATATCTAAAAAAAAAATTGCGATTTCGGTGTTAGTCCCATAGTAAAAGTTGTTCATACCGATGAGGAAAGTGACCCCTTAAGAGGTTTTGAGTTATTTCAATAACACGTTGTATAAAGTAAGTAAGTAAACTTTATTGTGTCTTTAAGTCTATTTCAATAAGATATTGTATGACATTTTCACCGTCTATATTTCTAATATCATTTATTCCTTTGAAATCAAAAGAGAGATATTAGTATAAATTCATGTCTGGTTAAGATAAGATAAGATAAGATAAGATAATGTTTATTTGTCATGTTTTTTTTTGTTTTTTTTTATGTGGTTATTTTTTAAATTAATTATATTTTAATTAACATGATTTAAAAATGCCTCAATGCTTTGATCTAGACGATAGACTAAGCTAAACTGTATTTATAACAAAGGCACTTGCGTGGATGAAACCAAAGCTTCGATTGCGTGCCTTCAGATAGCAAGCAAACGAACAATTGAACGTATTTCGAATCGCTTACTTCAAAGCCCGAACGTAGTGTTGTTTCCGGCCTCATAACGAGATTTCGACTTTCAGTATATTTATTGTTTTCAAAGGTTTCCAGTTAATTGTGAGCGTGTGACTTATGAGATGCGAGTTGCGTTTGATACGAGTAAAAGTTTCACACCGTGTTTGTTTCATGGCCTCATTGAAGAGATGTCGTTACTAATGGAAACTAGAGTAAACAAAACCAACATCTTAGTATGTCTTTTTAGGATTCGGTACCCAAAGGGTGCCAAACGGGACCCTACTACTCTCGCTGAACGGTAATAGCTATGTGGTAATAGGTAACTAGTTGAAATTTTCACAGAATATGTGTTGCTATGACTCCTATCACGAAAAGTACTAAAAATAAAAGAAATTCTAAAACCAAAGCGGGTCCCCATACAAAAAACCTCGAAAAGCATGCATTTTTTCAACGTTTTTGTTCCTGCTCTATCTTCAAAACGGTGAAACATACCACCGTCAAACTTGGTTTTATTATAATGCATACCATGTAGTTTACCAGCAAATACTAAAATTGGGCAAACATAGACATATGATATGATATAGAGATGCAAAAAATCACATTTCGCTCACGGTGCGTTGATGTGTTTTGCTAAACTCTCGTAAATTAAATCAGTTTCTAAGGGGTATCAGGTCGATGGGTGGTACGGAACCCTTACTGCGTGAGTTCGACTCACACTTGGCCGGTTTTTTCTATTGTTACTAAACTATTCCTATTTCTTTTCAATGCATCTATGATTTTTTTAATCAGTCGCAAAAATCCCTTCTCTACAATAGTTTGCAATAAGATGACCCTTCTTTATAATATATCGAAAATTACGCAACGACAGTCACATTGAAACCAGCACACATTGAAAACCTTCGCCCGCGCATATTAAACCAATACCGAAGGAAGAAACTACCGACCCAAATGCGTTCAAACGACAAAACGATAGAAACATCGGTCAAATACATTTCAATGTACGCTAACATTATATCCAAAGCATATCATTCAATTTGGACAAAAATCAAATCACACCGGAAAAGAAATTTTGGGACCCAAAAAAATATATTCGAGCAAAAGTCCGATATGATTATTCGTCTTCGGAGAATCCAATAATTCGTTATATTGAAGAAAGTTTCTTTCTTACAAAGTTGCCAGTTCAATATGATTTTCTTTGACCCAGCTCCAGCTATTATTAGTAGGTATTATTCTTCGTTGCCAATATCACGATTGGTTTTTGTGCCTAAATGTCAATTCTATTAACTGTTTGTTTTGCTCGATGAAAAGGAATATTTAAGTTGGCCAATCAATGTTTAGAGTTTATTTATGTGTGTATTGTGAATATCTTATCGTCTCCGGCTCTCAGTGAGTGATGTAAAAAAAGGTTATTGGCTCAATTCTCAAATATAACTCAACGCCGGTGCGCCGCGGTACCACACGGCAGTTGTCAGCCAAGTCGCGCCTCCATCAGTAAGTTGAATTAACTGAATATCTCTAAAGGGCTCATTGTACTCATCAGTATGAACAACTTTTATTAAGGGGCCTTTAGTCGGCTATTAGTTGTAGATAGAAAAAGTGCGAAAAACGGCCACTTTTGGCAATATTTCTATCTACAACTACATCGACCTATAATTTACAGAGTTAATATTTTCTGACTAGGTATTCAAAATTGTTAAAAACGAATTTTCAATAAATAATATATTTAGCGAGTAATATTTTTTTTTACTGATGGGGGCGGCACTTGGCTGCTACATGGCCCTTAAAGGTGAAGTCAGCTGACAACTGTATGTATAATCAATGTACTCTATTGGTATAACGCAAATGCGTGACGCTACATTTTCTCCTCGTTGGTCTAGTGGTTGCAAGCGCGACTGCTGAGCGTGAGGTCCTGGGTTCAATTCCCGGGTCGGGCAAAGTGTTATTGGGTTTTTCATTAGAAAATTCTCAGTAGCAGCCCGGAGTCTGGATTTGTGCCCGGTTAATGGCAATAGGCTCGCCCCCTATTACATGGGACATACAACATAACTGGCGAAATGTGGGTGTACTATACACCTCTGCCTACCCCTTCGGGGAAATACAGGCGTGATGTTATGTTATGTTATGTTACATTTTCTCCCGAATCACACTTAGCGCAAGCCCCCATAAGGAACTTCGTTCCTAAAATAAATACGTTCGGTATAAAAATATGAATTAGAGAAATGGCTGTCAACGCATGAGTGAACAGTGATCGGCCCAGTGAACGTACGATTGAACTAATGAATGTATTGAACATTCACTTAACCTGACTGAATGATTGCTCAAGGGACCAATTTGGGCCAACGTTTTAATCGTTCACGTAGAAGTCATGTCTTGCAGACCAATGAAAATTAAAGTTTTGCTAATTACGCTGTTTGTTTAAGATTTTCTTATTATGTTTTTTTTTTTAATGACCTTCGCCGTTCCTACAATTCTGGTATCACAAAAGTATTGGTAGGTACCAACTTATTTCTACAGAAACGTATTAGGTAGGTAGGTTTAGGTATGTAGACAAGACGCGATACAAGAGCTTTTGTCGGTCAAGAACTACAGCAGCCGTTTAAGCATTGCCAAGCCAGTAGCCTATAGAAACAGATTTCTGGGCAATTGGGTCGCTTGACTCCTGAAAATTTGCAATAATTATATTATATTAATTATAATTATATTTGTGTGATGAACATAAGTGTTTGTGTTGGTCTGGGTGTTTCTTATGTATTATAAGTATGTATTTACAAAAAAAAAAGTATATAAGTATTATATCCATTGTCTAGTACCCATATCACAAGCTCTGCTTAGTTTGGGACTAGATGGTGCTGTGTAAAAATGTCCCGAAGATATTTATATTTATTTATTATTTTATATTATAAGCTAATTCAGCTTGGTAGACACAACTTCGAGAAGGAAGCCGACAGAAGGATCTGTTTGGGCCGGGCAGCATATGGCAAACTTCGCCAAATCTTCTCGTCGCCTATACCGCAAATTTTGAAGACAAAGGTCTTCAACCAGCGCGTCTTGCCTGTCATGACTTACGGTGCCGAGACGTGGAAACTGAAAGTTGGGCTAGTCCACAAATTCAAAATCGCTCAGCGAGCTATGGAGCGAGCTATGCTTGGAGTTTCTTTGAAGGATAAAATCCGTAACGAGAGTATCCGGATAAGAACCGGAGTGATCGACATAGCTTGTAGGATTAGTAAGCTGAAGTGGCAGTGGGCTGGCCATGGCTGTCGCAGGACCGATGGCCGTTGGAGCAGACGAATCCTTGAGTGGAGACCGTGAATCGGCAAACGCAGTGTAGGGCGCCCCGAATCCAGGTGGACCGACGACCTGATGAAAGTAGCTGGGGGGGCTGGATGTGGAAGAGCAGAGGACCGAGTGTTGTGGCGCAATTTGGGAGAGGCATATGTCCAGCACTGGACTGCGATAGGCTGAGTTGATTGATTGATATTATAAGCATAGAATTAAATAAATATATAATTTTATCATAAAATTTTCATTTAATTTTTTTTTTTTTTCATTTTTTTTATGTTCTTTTTAATTTTTGTTAATTTGATTGTTTGTGCCAATAAACATATTTTCTTTCTTTCTTCTTTCTTTCTATAAAAATGTAAAATAAATACATTTCTTTATTAATTTTGACATTCTCAAAAAAATCATAAAAAATACATAAAATACTCAATACATTCCATTTCTTTACCTTCACTTTTTCTAACAAAAATGTATTGGTACAACTTGTCTCAACAAAAGCAGGTTTACATGTAGACACAATAGAGCCTTTTGCCGGTCAAAAACTACAGCAGCCGTTTAGTTTAAACATTGCCAAGGCACTGTAGAACCAGATTGCAGGCCCGTCGGGACCGAGCAATTGTTTCGCTTGACTCCTGCAACTTGCAGTGAATAGTGAGCCGTAGACAGTGTTTTGCATTCGCTCCTACAGTTTTATTTCCCAACTTTTCCCTTTTACATGTAAAACTGGAGTGATCGCAGTTTGAAGGCCTATTTGAAATGTTTTAGAGAGAGAAAACTGAAACTTTGAGTGAAGCTTCTCATTTTATTTTTATTTTACTTTATTTGGGAAACAAACGGATAGAAAAAACACACAAATAGGTGAAACAATATCCAGAAACGGTTTCCTCACATTATTTTCACAGAAATGTAATAACAACGGACACAAAGATTTATTATTGAGTTGAATTTATTAAATTTAGATTTTCTTAAACATTGAATTAGGCATGGTATACTTCTTTTTATACCGTGGAATTAGGTACCGGTAATTAATTTAGAATACTGGCTGTAAGTTTAGGTACGGTCCCCCAAATAAGTGGTCTACCACCTTAAGATTGAAATTCGTTTATACGTCATAAAATAATAAGGTATATTTTCACTAGCAAAAATTTTCTGGCAGTCCTTAGCGATATTTTTAGTTGCTAGAAACCTTTGTCAAAATTGGTTGACCGTTTTTATTTGGACAATGTTAGTAAATTCCCCTTCTACCATTTAACTTAAATAGGACCGACACTGTTGATTTCAGGAAAAAAAAGGGTTTCCGATTATGTATTGGACTCCGTGTTAGCTATAAATCAGTGGATTTTGGCATCAATTTAATCCACATGCCTCAATTACCAGTTTGTTCAAGATTTGAAGGCAAATGTTGATCATACTTAAATATGTAACTGATCATCTCAAAAAATCATTAACAGAATTCCAATGATATTTAAAAGTAAAGATATTTCACTAACGCACGCAATCTGAAGACTCGAAAACGTACTAATTGGGACGTTTTGCTATTTGTTCGTGTCTAACAAGGCGCCGGGCGTGACCGGTGACAAAAAAACTAAAATGGCATCGTGTGTGTACAGAAAGTGTATCAATTAAGACATGAAATTAATTTAAAGTACCTAACTAAATTACTTTGTACTACTTTATGTGTATTGTGCAGATTGTGCTGCCGCTGCGTACGGAAGATTTTTTCATTTGTTTCATTAGGGTATGACATATCTATACTTTTAAATATCATTGCAGAAGTCTTAATAATAAAACAAGTTTAACCGGATAACATCGCGTATTCTGGTTTCGGTTTTCCTGACGTTTATTATAATGTGTAGTGATCGCCAATACCTAAGAAATTATTAACAGAAGTCTTCTTTAGTAGATAGATAGATAGATAGATAAAACGTTTATTTAGTACAAAAACAATAAGAAAGTAATATTCGAGTAATATTCGATCATTAAAGTAATACCTACTTATGCTATCGTGAACATAAGTAACCTATTTTAAAAAGACAAGCACTTACACTTTATATTTCCTTTTGGGAGATCTGTATGTAAATCCACTTTTAAAACTACCGTCAATAATCTCAATATACGGAAGAAAATATTATTCAGTTCAGTCTAATCGGGCTTTGAGCGTCGGGCATAAATTTACTTCAAAGAAGTCCTGATAAAAGGTTACCTGATAACGGTTTTGTTATGTAGATTCAGTTATGATGTTCTTTTGTATCTCATAAGCTTATTATCGCAGTATTGTTGTGCTTAAGTTTAACTTAGGTGCTTTAAAGTTGATGACAGTTTGCACTCTATCTTGGCAAAGATTAAGTAAAGTTAAGAATAAATTAATCTGTAGTGCCAAGCAGTTCGTGTATTTGCACTGGAACTTGTTTATACAGACTATAGTTTAAAACAGGTTTAATGTTTTTCGAGTTTAGATATAAACAGTCGTTCTCAACTCAGCCTGTAGCAGTCCACTGCTGGACATAGGCCTCCACCAAGTTGCGCCACAACCCTCGGTCCTTTACCTTCCGCATCAAATCCCCCCCAGCCACCTTCTTCAGGTCGTCGGTCCACCTGGGTGGTTAGCTATTCACCAATGCTAAACAAAATCTACAGTTAATAAAATAATAATAATTTTGAAGTGCTTAAATAGAATATCCCGCCCGCGCATCCATAAGAGGAACAAAGGAAGCGCCCCATTCCTCACTGTTCTATTTTACACTGAATTCACTGATCACTGTAATTATAAATAAATAAATAAATAATCAGTTTATTCTCTCTTCACAATAGTTTTTAAAATAATAGGTTTAGCAAATGTGCCAAAATTATAAAAACCAACTTTGTGAGAGACTGGTGTAATTCAGAGTGAAGTTTTATTTTATTCTAATCCTAATCGTTACTGTTATAAAACTGCAAAAGTCTCTTTATTTGTTTGTTCGAGTATAACAACATAACATAAAATAACATCACGCCTGTATTTCCCCGAAGGGGTAGGTAGAGGTGTATAGTACACCCACATTTCGCCAGTTATGTTTATAGTCCCATGTAATAGGGGGCGAGCCTATTGCCATTAACCGGGCACAAATCCATACTCCGGGCTGCTACTGAGAATTTCCTAATGAAAAAACCCAATAACACTTTGCCCGACCCGGGAATCGAACCCAGGACCCCACGCTCAGCAGTCGCGCTTGCGACCACTAGACCAACGAGGCAATGTTCGAGTATCACGAGCAATATTCATTTTTGTGTTTAAAAGCTAATGATTAGACTTAAAAACTGGTACCAGCGGTACCTATATTTTAAGAAGAAAAAAATACTGTTTCTGAGGGATAAGCTGAAAGGGAGCGAAGCCGCTGGCATCAGCATAGTTTTTAGGGTTCCGTAGTCCTACAAGGAACCCTTATAGTTTCGTCATGTCCGTCCGTCTGTCCGTCTGTCCGTCTGTCCTAATCCTTTACAGCTTAATAACTTCTACAGTTATAAACATAAGTAAATGAAATTTTGTTAAAAAATGGTTTAGATATAGATCTCAATTTTAAAAGAATAAAAAAATCATGATTACGTATTTAAGGGGTGGTGCCCATACATGTGAAATGGGGATGAAAATATTTTTTTCGCTGCATCCCCGCGTGTGGGGTATCATTGAATAGGTTTACTAAAATGAAGGTAATGTTTCATACACCACTTTTTTATCAGGTGTACCATCTGTGAAATATAGCCTGTCAAAGTGGCTTGCAATGTGTCCCCCCCCCTGGCATTTCTAAACTATGCAACGTAGAAACTTATAATCTTCTACATTGATAGACCTTTGTAAAAACTCTCTTTTAAAATTATTTCGAGCATAATGCAATTATAAATTTTTGAGTTATAGAGAGAAAACTGAAAAATACTTAAAACGTCCTAGTTCAAAGGTCATTGACCTTAGAGAAAAATGATCATAGCAAATAATGCTCCTTTAGCTACTTTCTATTTGAAAAAATCACAAAATGTAACTTTGTGTTATATTGAAATGACAAAATTCTTAAATTTGGCGCTGTACAGCGCCATCTAGCGGCTAGTAACAACACACTGAGTCGCCAATGCTGCCGACTATTGCATTTGGCACTTTATAGCGCCATCTAGCGGCGGCTACTAACAACACTATCTGAGTCGCCAATGCTGCCGTCTATTGCAAAAACTAAAATAGCCGTGATTAATATTCGATTTGATTTGTTTGTAACACCTACTTAAGGAACCCTATAATACTGAGCATGGCCCGACATGCTCTTGGCCGGTTTTTAATAATAGATATTATGTATAAATAAAATTATATTAATTATTTTTCAATTAATTTGTTTTCTGTAACGATTTCATCTGTATAAAACCACAGCGTGTATTTGAATGTTTGCGCTTGTAGATGGAGAAATTGCAATTATTTATGCATCTTTGTTGGTATTTTAATGTTGTCGTAATTTTCCAGTGTTTGAAAGCATTCATCCTTTTGTTCTTAGAACACATTTTTTCATATCCATTACAGTTGTGTTTACCAATAAATTCTATTCACATAATAGGTAACCTCAATCACAAATCCATTCAATCATATTTCTATCGATACACTGTAATACAAACAAGTCCGTCCCAAGACGTCCAACATAAATCTGCAAGGATTTGCTTCCTGGTCCTGCGTTGTTGTTGAAATACTGCCAGATTTACGTGCGAGTCTGCTACCTTGTCTCGTATATTATAGACAGAATAATATATAATTTTGTCGGATAATGTAGTGGGGTGCGGTTTTCTCACTTTGCTATTATATATTTATTCGCAATTAGATAAGAGTTATCATCAACATCATCATTGGAGCTTGTAATTTATCCAGTCTTGGATGTAGGCCTTTTTAGGGTTCCGTAGTCCTACAAGGAACCCTTATAGTTTCGTCATGTCCGTCCGTCCGTCCGTCTGTCCGTCTGTCCGTCTGTCCGTCTATCCGTCTGTCCGTCGGTCCGTCTGTCCTAATCCTTTACCGCTTAATAACTTCTACAGTTATAAACATAAGTAAATTAAATTTTGACAAAAAATGGAATAGATATAGATCTCAATTTTAAAAGAATAAAAAAATCTTGATTACGTATTTTAAGGGTGGCGCCCATACATGTGAAATGGGGATGAAAATATATTTTTCGCTGCACCCCCTCGTGTGGGGTATCGTTGAATAGGTCTACTAAAATGAAGGTAATGTTTCATACACAGCTTTTTTATCAGGTATACCATCTGCGAAACACAGTTCGCCAAAGTGGCTTGCAATGTGTGGGGGACATTGCCCCCCCCTGCCATTTCTAAACTATGCAACGTAGAAACTTATAGTCTTCCACATTGATAGACCTTTATAAAAACTATCTTTTAAAATTATTTTGAGTATAATGTGATTATAAATTTTTGAGTTATAGTGAGAAAACTGAAAAATACTTAAGACGTCCTAGTTCATAGGTCATTCACCTTAAAGAAAAATGATCGTAGCAAATAATGCTCCTTTAGTTACTTTCTATTTAAAAAAATCACAAAAAGAAACACACTTCTTAAATTTAGCTTCATAAAGTTAGCGCTAGGTGGCGCTGTTTGCAAAAACTAAAATAGCAATGATTAATATTCGATTTGATTCGTTTGTAATTAGACCTACTTAAGGAACCCTATAATACTGAGCATGGCCCGACATGCTCTTGGCCGGTTTTTTTTACATTGTAGAAATCCTCATGGACGCACTCCGCCCGGGGACGGTGGAGCCAGTGTCGGACTCTTACCGACTAAAAACACCACGGTGTTCCTTCAACTACCTTAGTCGGAGGCCCGTGGGTATCCACAACCACCCCCGACAGGTCCAGGCCCGCCACAAGCAGGCGAGCTCCTTTTCCCCGTGCAGCCCAAGGTCAGCCGCACTCTCCCCGGCAGCGTACACGGAATGCTGCGGGCCACCTCAAGGGCCCCGCCATAACTCAGCTAAAACACCGATGTCACGGCAACACCAGCCGCGCCTGCCTCGCCAATCTCGCCAGCTATGCCAGGCAGTGACTACCCCGAGTCCGCCGCCCGCAGGGCCTATCCTCCCGTAATGTTTATAGAGGTTTTCTTCCTCACCCCTCATCCTCTCAACTTCAGAGGGACACGCAGAGTCACGCCCCATTGGCCCAAATCGAGCCCCTCCCGCGCCAGAACATTTGCCACGGGCAATATAATCCCCCGAAGGATAATAATGTCTCTCGAAAGGATATTTGTTGCCCGTTCCCAGGATGCACCGGCCTAATAACTGCCGTTCCCTCCATACGTGTCCAGAAGGACTAGCAGTCGTCAGGCGTACGTGGAGGTTTTCTGGCCAGCACCCCTTTTGATGTCGGCCTCTTCTCTCCTTTGCAGTTAGTGGCGGTCTTGCGCTCTACTCATCCAGTCATGACCTTTGTCTCGTTCAATTACGTCGACCCATCGCTGCGGTGGTCGGCCTCTTTCTCAGTTAATTTATTTAAACACGTGAAGAGTTTTATATTATAACTTTCATGAATTAAATTCATAATTGGTCATTATTGATACATCCTATAGAATCGTGTGAGTTAAGCCGTAAATAATGACCAATGTGAAGAGTTGTGAATAAAATAAATTATTAGAAATTATAAACTGATCCATTTAGAATTTTACATTACTTTTTTCCTAATCCTCCTAATTTGATTTTTGAGTTTTTTGGTTTGAATTTCAGTACAGTTTAGTCATTTTCCCGGGACGCACTAAAAAAAGGATTTTTGTTCCAAAAATAATGTCTCAAATGAAAACGTTGTTAAGGTAAGCCCAGGTTAAGAGCCATATAAATCGACGAGCATACATGGACACGCAAGAAAGGTGTGTCAGGATCGGTCTCTGCCTAACCAATGAAAAACAGACTAGATGACATGACATGCGTAAACATGTCATGTCATGACATGTGTGACATGTGTAAATTGATGAGCTAATCACACTAGTAGGACCTGGCATACCTGTTTTAGCTTCTTCTGAAAATGAGCTACGTCAGGTACTCTCCAACGTCCGGTGCATTATACGTACTTTCTTTGATAAATTTCTTGTCGGCTTTCAAAACGTCTACTGAAGAACATCGACTTACCCTTTGTGTTGCACAGAGATAACAGATTTGATTGGCTGCATGGTATAATAATAATTACGCTAGGTATTCTCTTCCCACGATGGCCCAAGACTACGCCACGATCAGGGCTGCCATTGATTGACATTTTCAATACAATTAGGGAGATTTTATATTCACAATGAATTAAAATAAATATCTATCTAGCCTATCTATTTGCTATGTCTTGTTAATCATCTACTTACTTTATAAAGTAAATTGTATAAAATTATATCTAGTTTAAAGTAGGTAAGTGAAAAAATTATTTTTCTCGGGTAATTTATTTACACATAGTGGCAGCACATCAAAATGACAAGTTCACGCTGCCAGGCCGCGATTGGCTGCACAGCCGATGACGTAGTCTCGGGTCAACCACGTGACTTACCTGTTCAGGGAAGAGAAAACGTGACGTAGTATATTATTACAACATGATTGGTTGTAAGTTTAGTGTAGTGAGTTTCTAAGCACAAATCCATAAAGGATTACCAAACCATCATCACGGCATCACCGCCCATAGACGATTATTGATGGCTCTGGTATTAATTAGTTTTTGGTATCGGAACAAAAAACCAGTCCAGTTTGAGTTGAACTCGCTTATTGTACCTTTGAATGACACGGTTAAAACCGTCTCAATTAAGGGTGCTAAATAAATTTTAAAGTCAATAAAAATCACTTTTATTCCAGGCACAAAAAGAGTAATAGCCGAGCGTCATTTTAACAAAGCCCCTAAATAAATGCTATGGAAGACACAATAGGTTTATAGGAAACAATTGGTCCCATAATTTATGTTGCCACAACGAACGGTATATGGGTCACAGTGGCTGGACGCACACCACTGGGAAAAACACTTCACTCATTCACGCACACACTCATGTCCACAATACCCGTAACTCACACACACGGGTCAGTGGAACTGTAGGTGTGTGCGTGAGTGTCACATACGAACGGATGAGTGTGTGAGTGAGTTGTTCGAGAACGATTGTACGGATTGAATGGTTGGATTGGTTATCTGAGCTGTGGCTATTTGCATGTATCATTTTCTGTTGTAGTCAGCTCCGGAATAGCAACTAATGTAATGATATAAATTCGGATAGCTGTGGGCAGTTCTCGAAATACGAAGTCAACTGTCGGGCCATTTTGGTTATATTTTAGAAGTAGCTTTTGAGAAAAATTAATGTTGTAGTGTTAAACACTCATATTTTACCAAAGATAGGCCTTTAAGAAAAAAGCGAGCCCATTATATTTACATTAAGACGCTGACAACACCTAAAAAATCAGACGTCTGCGGTCACTGTCATTTTGTACAGAACAGAAAGAGAGGCAACGAGCGGAGGGACGTCGGGTGCGTCGCTCAACTTGAATGGAAATTAACAATATTTCTTTTAAATAAAAAACTAAAAGCTTATTTGAAAAACAGAAACAAAAAATGTTTAGATTATTGTCTTTCTCAAATGTTTTCTTAATTTTATTTATAATATTTGGTAAATAATAGAGATTGCTTTAAAGCATGTTTTAAGAGGTTGGTTTACAATTCTTTTCTATAGAGAAAACTTCAAGAAAACATGTTTTGGGCACAATACAGTTTCAGAAAATACGATCAAGATTAACATTTTTTTTTTCACTGCTACAAACTGAATATGTTTTTTTAAAGCTAAAAATGTTTTTAAAAGAAGCCTATTTGGGGTATTTGGCTGTTATCAGCGTCTTAAGGAGTAGATTGAAACAATATTCTTAAAATATATTTCAGTTTCTGCTGGAAAGTATAAAAGCCCCGCTGCCCCACTGACTCGCTGCCCCGCTGCACCGCCCCGCTGCCCGCCCCGCTGCCCCACTGTCACGCTGCCTCGCTGCCCCGCTGCCCCACTGCCCCAATGCCCCGCTACCCCGCCACCCCACTGTCCCACTGGCCCACTGCCCCGCTACCCCACTGCCCCGCTGCCCCACTACCCCGCTGCCCCGCTGCCCCACTGCCCCGCTGCCCAGCTGCCCCGCTGCCCAGCGGTCCAGGTGCCCCACTGCCCCGCTACCCCACTGGCCCACTGCCCCGCTGCCCCGCTACCCCATTGGCCCGCTGCCCCGCTGCCCAGCTGCCCCACTGCCTGCTGCCCCGCTACCCCAATGCCCCACTGCCCCGCTGCCCCATAATCCCACTGCCTGCCCCGCTGCCCCCCACAGCCCCGCTACCATACTGCCCCACTGCCCCGCTGCCCCACTGCCCCGCTGCCCCACTATCCCACTGCCCCGCTGACCCGCAACCCAACTGCCCCACCCGCTATCCCAAAAACCCACAGCCTGCCCCGCTACCCCACTGCCCCGCTTCCCCACTGTCCCTCTGCCCCACTGTCCCGCTGCCCCGCTGCCCAATTGCCCCGCTGCCCCACTATCCCACTACCCCACTGCCCCGCTGCCCCGGTAACCAACTGCCCCGCTGCCCCACTGCCCCGACGCCCAGCTGCCCCGCTGCCCCGCTACCCCAGTGCTCCACTGCGCCGCTGCCCCACTATCCCACTTTCCCACTGCCTGCCCCGCTGCCCCACTCCCCTACTGCCCCGCTGCCCCGCTAACACTCTGCCCCGCTGCCCCGCTGCCCCACTGCCCCGCTGCCTCGCTGCCCCACTATCCCACTGCCCCGCTGCCCTGGTACCCCACTGCCCCGCTGTACCACTGCCTCGCTGCCCCGCTGCCCCGCTGCCCCACAGTCACGCTGACTCGCTGCCCCGCTGCCCCATAATCCCGCTGCCCCACTGCCCCAATGCCCCGCTACCCCGCTACCCCACTATCCCACTGCCCCACTGGCCCACGGCCCCGGTGCCCCGCTGCCCCACTACCCCACTGCCCCACTGTCCCACCGTCCCACCGTCCCACTGCCACTGTCCTACTGTCCCACTGTCCCACTATCCCACTGTCCCACTATCTCACTATATCACTATCGTCCCGTCCCATGTCCCATGTCCTGTCCCATGTCCCATCCTATGTCCAGTCCCATGTGCCGTCCAATTGTCCTGTCCCATGTCCCGTCTCATGTCCCGTCCCATTTCCCGTCCCATGTTCCGTCCCCTGTCCCGTCCACTGTCCCGTCCCCAGTCCCGTCCCCTGTCCCGTCCCCAGTCCCATCCCCAGTCCCATCTCCTGTCCACTCCACTCCACTCCATCGAACATTACTATCCGCTCGTGCAAATGCATAGAAGCTTCGATCTGTCGGGTGAGTACGCAACCCACGAATTAATTATTTTCTTTTTTCTTTCTCTCTTTCTTTCTCAAAACCCATACCAGTTTTTAAGTCAGATCATCAGCTTTCAAACAAAAAAAAAATCATCAAAATCGGTCCAGTAGTTTTAGCGTGATGCTGGAACAAACAAACAAACAGACGTTTACAATTTTATAATATAGTTAAGAATTAAGATAAAACTACTAATAATAACTACTAATCTAATAATAATCTCGAAAGAATGGAATATCTATTTGGCAGTTTATAAGATGAGGCAACTAATGACACCATAGACAATTTTTTTATAAATATAAATAAAATTAAGAAAAAACTACCCTCCAACGCATCTCCATAATTCGTTTTAGGAGCTAGTTGAGCGGCTATAAGAAAATAAAACCGCACACGGTACGCGTTTACTCGTTATTTATGTATGTAAATGGCAATTTCTCGACCTATTTGTCTCCCTCCACTATATATCCATGCGACGGATCGCCTGACGCTGTTTCCGCTCGCTGCCCGTAGCATGGATTTAAAAGTCATCCTAGAAGGATCAATTTTAAATGACTTTAGTACCATAGGTATCATTTAATTATTTAGCCAGTCCGTTACTCCTTTGCTGTAACCAAACAATTGAACCTACCGCAGTTCGCTACTGGATATAGTAACATACTTATTAGGCCCAGTGGCCTAGTTAGTGGCGGTATATGGATTGCCTGTTAATTAGCGTATTAAAAAACAATAACACCACAATTGAATTGGAATGAGGTAACCAATGCGAAGGAGTGAACACCGGTGACTGCGCGAGCCGTCTTTAAATACAAAGTTGAGGAGGGTAGTATTTGTGTTGATACAGGTTGTTCCTACAAATGTAGCAAACTTCTTAAGAATTTATTATACTTATATTAATAATGTTATTAATTATATTGACTAGTTATTTTTATTATTGGGTATTTGTAAGTTGCAAGAAATGTTGTTTTAACTTAAATTTTATGTTTTTTCATGTTATTTTATCCCTTAAAGATGTTGCTAGTTTACATAAACAATTAATTAATTAGGTAATTATTTTTGTTGACCGAAAAGTCACAACCTTTTTACCACTTTCTAGCTGAGCGACCTTCAAATATCTATCCTTATTTTACTATATTCTCTTCTCCACCTCAGTTTTCTCTAGCAACAATACACCCATAACTATCATTAAATATGTTTTACGACAATCTATTACCCAAATTATGGTATCATAACAATGTCTGCGAAAACATCGCCGTACTTATTTGTCTCTTCCAGTATTTCAGTGATCATACGCGATTATTATCCTGTTGACGTGTTGTGACCAGCAAAGTGATGCATGAGAGTTTGTCTGCGATTGTTTTGGTACTAACAAGCCCTTTGTTCCATGTTTTGGTTGATATTTTCGTGTATTTTTGGTTGATATGCTGATGTGGTGAATTTAGTGTTTTAGTGGTCGGAATGTGATCTCTATTTCTATTTTCCTTATTCAGCCGCATTATTTAATAAAGATCGCATGATAAAAATTTTTTACTTATTCAGATTTTTTCTCATGTCTGCGTTACTCAAGTAGGATGAACAGACGTTCCGTATTTAACGGGACGTGCGTTTTCAACTAAGAATTTTTCGATGACCAAACAATTGGACAAAACAAATTCGGGACATTTAACTATATTGTAGTTTGTTTTTGTTAACTAGGGATGCCAGAGTTCATATTTGTTTCTAGTTTTTATACGTTTCAGATTCCCAAATGGACGAATAAAAAAAAACGGATGGAATCTCGCTAAACAATAAGTGAAGCATCCATAGTAAGACGGCTCGCTTAAAAGTACTGGCTGGCACGCACACATGCACACCCATAGTAAGACAAAAAGCCGCGATTACACCACAAATCTCGTGTGATGGTAGTAATTTTTATAGTGTCACAAATAAAATAACAATTTGTATCTAGTGTGTTAAAATGCTGTCAAAATTATAGTGGGTTGAGGCAAAAATTAGGTGCCCTTTTCTTATTGAGATTCCGTCCGCCTTTTTTTATTCGTCCGAGGATTCCTAACTAACATTTAGGCGCTAAGTCAAGAGTTACAAGAGATGCACAGAAACGCTAACCAAAGTTTGAGCTTGAACCTGTAGATACAATACAGTACTGTGGTGATAGGCGCTTCCCTGTAACCTACATATCTACAATAGTGACAGATTTGAAGAGATTAAATAATTAGCTCCATAAAAGAACTAATGTCGTCAATTGCTGCTGTTGTACAACTTCACCGCTCTTATGTCGCCAGAAGTTATAAATTAAGCTACTGCAGCGTCTTTCTCTCTCTTAAGGATATAAATTAGCGCTATGTATCCTAAATGTTTATTGGGTTGTATTGAATTCTATATTTATTTAATTTATAATGGGTTGTCCCATAGTCCCTTATAGTTCATCAGGTGTGAAATCTCGCTTGGTCACTCTAGTCTGTATATTAGTATTGCGACACACTTTTTCATTATTTTTATTTATTTTAAAATCACTTTCATTCCCGGACAAGCGCTATCACAAGGAGCCCTAATCATCAACTCAGCCTATTGCAGTCCACTGCTGGACATAGGCCTCTCCCAAATTGCGCCACAACACTCGGCCCTCTGCCTTCCGCATCCAATCGCCCCCAGCTACCTTCATCAGGTCGTCGGTCCACCTGGCTGGGGGGCGCCCTACACTGCGTTTGCTGTTTCGCGGTCTCCACTCAAGAAGCCCTAATACTAAAATCTAAAGGATTACTTCAGTCTTCAGGTGAATGGGCTCGAACTAAAGCTTTGCAAAGATCCAAACAAGAACAATTATTGTGTTCTATTTTTGTCCGTTATAAATGTAGACACAATGTAAACAAGATTTCGTTCTTCGTTTTGAAACAATTTGTGGAAACAAACACTCTGCTTAAGGTCCAAATTGCTTTTTTTTTGGTATTCACGTCCGACAAAGATTCTCTTTGATAGGATAGGTCTGTTTGACGGGAATGTCGAAAAATAAAATGTTCATACAGTTTCCTTTATTATTTTGTTTCGAGTAAATTGTTGACCTTCAGGGGTTTGGATGAAACGAAACTCTGGTTGTTATCTCAATCTGGGGTGTTGATTATAAGAAACAAGAAGTCACCCGTGGCTTCGCCCGCGTGGGTATCGTTTATTGCAAATAAAAGTAACCTGTATCAAAAGGATACAGGCTACTTTTATTTACCAAGTACCAGAATATTTCTGTACCAACTTTGATCAAAATCGGTTCAGTGGTTTAATCATGATGAGGTATCAAACAGACAGACAGACAGAGTTACTATCACATTTAGGTATAATAGTATAGATGTATTAAAGTGTGTGTTGCCAGTAATGACTTACGGCACTGAAACGTGGTCGCTTACAATGGGCCTGATAAGAAGGCTCAAAGTCACTCAAAGGGCAATGGAAAGGGCTATGCTTGGAGTGTTCCTGCGTGATCGAATCAGAAATGGGGAGATTCGCAGAAGAACGAAAGTGACCGACATAGCTCGAAGAATTGCCAAACTTGAGTAGCAGTGGGCGGGTCACATTGCTCGCAGAACGGACGGCCGATGGGGCAGTAAAGTTCTGGAGTGGCGACCACGTATTGGAAGGCACTGCGTGGGTAGGCCCCCCACAAGTTGGACCGGCGATTTGGTGAAGGTCGCAGGTATCCGCTGGATGCGGAAAGCGCAGGACCGGTCCCTGTGGCGGCTTTGGGGAGGCCTATGTATATAACACAGATATATAATAAATAAATAAATAAAAACAGACATAACCCGGATTTATATAAAGGCTACTTTTTATCCCAGGAAGATAAGTTCCCCACAGCGGCCAGAAGCTAGTAATACATAAAATCCAGTGTCTTTGCAATGCTGGTGCAGCCAAGAAATAAGTTAATTAAAAAATCTGACCCCTACTAACTAATTACATGAAAATAAAACGTTTTCTTTAAAGCTTTTATTACAAAGTCTTCCCGGTAAGAACTTAATAACATAACATAACATAACATCACGCCTGTATTTCCCCGAAGGGGTAGGCAGAGGTGTAATGATACACCCACATTTCGCTAGTTATGTTATAGTCCCATGTAATAGGGGGCGGGCCTATTGCCATTGACCGGGCACAAATCCAGACTCCGGGCTGCTACTGAGAATTTCCTAATTAAAAACCCAATAACACTTTGCCCGACCCGGGAGTCGAACCCAGGACCCTACGCTCAGCAGTCGCGCTTGCAACCACTAGACCAACGAGGCAGTCAATGACTCAGTGTCAGTGTGTGTGTAGTGTCAGTTAAGGACTTAATGACCTTAATTTACACAGAAGACTGAACATCCTAATATTAACTATAAGGTGCTGTAATAAAATCTAGCATTAATCATTGAGCATATTAGATTTGCATTATTTTTATAACATAGGAGGGCAAACGAGCATGCGGGTCACCTGATGGTAAGCAATCTCCGCCGCCTATGGACATCCACAACACCAGGGGAGTCGCCAATGCGTTGCCGACCTTTTAAAAAGACATATGCTCTTTTCTTGAAGGCTCCCATGTCGAATCGCATCATCATAATCAGTCAGTATTTATATTGCGGACGGTCAAATATTTTTTATGCGTTATTTTTTGACAGTAAATCTGAGTACTATACTGTGTTTTGTTTGTTTTACTTAATAGTTAAATATTAATAGATAAATAAATATTTTTGGGACATTTTACACATCACCATCTAGTCCCAAACTAAGCAGAGCTTGTGCTATGGGTACTAGACAATGGATATAATACTTATATACTTTTTTTTTTGTAAATACATACTTATAATACATTATATGTATAGATAAGAAACAACCAGACCAACACAAACACTCATGTTCATCTCACAAACATTTGTGCCTTGTGGGAATCGAACCCACGGCCTCGTGATCAGCAGTCTGACACTCGAACCACTAGACCACAGAGGTCGTCAGTTAGATGTATCTTTGACGTTACCTATTAGATGGCGCTTAAAGTTGAGGTTAGCTGATAACTCTATGTCCATATATTCAATGTACTCTATGGGTATAACATAACGCAAATCTTAGCGTGACGTGACACTATATTTTCTCCCGAATCACACTTTTTTTTTACCGCAGCCCCCTTATAAGGGACCCCATTCCCCTTAGTTCTACAACGTGTATCAGAAATGCGTGGTCATATTTTAAGAGCTCAATCAGGGCATAGCAAAGAACAACTTTTACTATGGGACCAACCCTGAAATCGCGAAAAAAATATCAGCATATTTCATCGATGTCGCTCGACAAAATGTAAGGATTAGCTGATTTTTTTTTCGCGATTTCAGGGTTGGTCCTATAGTAAAAGTTGTTTGATAGCATCCACTGAATAAGCTCTTCGAATATGACCACGCATTTCTGATACACGTTGTATAGAACTTTGTTCCAAAAATACAGCTGCTTTGTTCCCATCACATATTGACACAACGCGAGGACACAGCCAAACGCTAGTTGTACTCAAAACATCCAGCCTGTATAGAAATAACTTTCAAATTAGCATACAGGCCGTGGCGTACCGTTGGTTCCGTATACGAGTACGAGTATTCCGTACACGGAGTAAACTCGTTTCCTCAAAGCATTGCTGTGAATGCTTGTCACTCGATATATCCTTCCGTCATCCGTCACGCCTCTAAAATTACATTAAAGCGCGCGTCACATAGAAAGCGGGTGATATGTTTTTGTAATGTTCGTGGTTCTAGGAAAGGTCGAGCTAGATCCCGTGTCAGGAAAATCCGGAGTAAAAAGTAATGGTAATTCTATAGAAATTGATTTATTTATTTAAAGATAATTAACACGGTGAAAAACCAATCACATATTACTTTTTAGATATACGACAAATACCTTAAATAGGTACATAATTATCATGGAACAATGGACTCCCTCACATACATTCTCTCACAGAAAATCAGACTTATTCGCAAAGTTTGCACGTAAGACATGCTTTGCGTGAGCTCCGCAATCGCACCTATCGTTTGACACACAATATCACAATACTGCGTATACTATTCCTCCGAGACCAGTAGATCCTAAAACTCAAGGGATCTAAACTTCGAACACTGGCTGATATCGCGGTCCCGTTGAAAGTGTAAATCGGTCCTTAGAGGAAATGGAACGGTCGGTATTCTGAACTTGCAACTATTTCGGTTTCCGTATTCTCCTTGCAATAGTTTGCGGAACAATTTGTGACAGAACGTTGGTACCTGCGTGTCCACGCTCAAGTTTGTCGAATAAAATCGATGCCACTTCAATGGAATCTATTTCGACATACATTTCGCGATGTTTGTCATTGCTATCGAGGTTATCGAGAGTTATGCTTGCAGTAGTGTCGTAGGAAATTGAAATAAAATCACGGGTATTGTAAATGTTATCATGATACTTTTTCAGCCTATCGCTGATGGGTTGTGACAATATATTACGATAACATCGAAGCCCGCATGTTTCAGTAGACAGAGCGATAGCATTTTAAAACTGTACATTAGGAAAGCATTTTTTGTTGTTGTCTTAATGGCCTTGCCTGTAGTCGCCAACTCATTTGATGTTAAGCGATGGTGCAGCACACGCTTGCCAAGCAAAAATCTATTCACTTGAGCCTTGAAGACCACTAGATTCTATTTTGGTCATAAACATAATTACTAGTACATTTTATCGCAAAGACATTTTTAACTTTTGTACAAGATCGTGCATCTATAGTATATTTGATTGGAAACCCCACCTATTTCATATAAGATGTTCAAAAACGAACATAGATCTACTGGCTATTTATACCCCTCCTCGCCGCTCGCCTTCTGTATGACGTATCGCTCTCAGTTGACTCTTTCAAGTTGCGTGGCATAACAAACAGACGACATGCCTTGTTATTCTTTCATTACGGTTTGTATGTTAAGGCAAATAAACATTAGTTATAATAATATACTTCCTTTTGACTTGATAACCAGGTCATCTTCTCTTTTAATTTTCATTAAAACAAGCTCGAAATCTAGAATGTGATTCTCAGTTTATCTGTCTCATCAACTCAGCCTATCGCAGTCCACTGCTGGACATAGGCCTCGCCCAAGTTGCGCCACAACACTCGGTCTTCTGCCTTTCGCATCCAGTCCCCCCAGCCACGTTTTTCAGTTCGTCGGTCCACCTGGACTGACTGAGTGGACTGGTTGTCTGACTGTCATAGTGTAATTTGCGGCCCATACACCTACAGTATAATTGCGCAATATTAATATTGCACGATTATTATTGTATCGTCCCGATCTTCATTTGTCTTTAAATAAAGAAATAAATAAAAAAATTATTTCATTCTCGGTAAAGGCGAGAGTAAAAAAACTAAAAATAACAAACTAACAATAAACTTAAAATTGACATGCCTGTATATCACTAAAAAAACCGGCCAAGAGCATGTCGGGCCATGCTCAGTATTATAGGGTTCCTTAAGTAGGTGTTACAAACAAATCAAATCGAATATTAATCATGGCTATTTTAGTTTTTGCAATAGACGGCAGCATTGGCGACTCAGATAGTGTTGTTAGTAGCCGCCGCTAGATGGCGCTATAAAGTGCCAAATGCAATAGACGGCAGCATTGGCGACTCAGAGTATTGTTACCAGCCGCTAGATGGCGCTGTACAGCGCCAAATTTAAGAAGTTTGTCATTTCAATGTAACACAAAGTTACTTTTTGTGATTTTTTTAAATAGAAAGTGGCTAAAGGAGCATTATTTGCTATGATCATTTTTCTCTAATAATCAAATATACTGAGGGGCTCGTAGCGAAGCAACGACTGCGCGGATTGTACGATCTGCAAGGTTAAGCTGCACTTGCCGCGGTCAGTCTGTGGATGGGTGACCGTTTCGTTACACAACGAGACCCCTCCGTGCCTCGGAGAGCACGTTAAGCTGTCGGTCCCGGTTGTCATACGAATATCTATGGCAGTCGTTACGGGTAGTCAGAAGCCTGAAAGTCTGACAACTGGTCTAACCTCCGAATGTCGGTATTACCCAGTAACTGGGTTGCGGGGGTCTGATGGCAGTCGCTCCGTGTAAAATACTGATGTTCAGCCGTATCTGGCTAGACTGGAAGCCGACCCCAATATAATTGGGAAAAGGCTCGGAGGATGATGATGAATCAAATTATACTCTAAATCAGCGGTACTCTAAGTGTGTTCCGCGGAACCCTAGGGTTCCGCGATACCCCTGTAGGGGTTCCGCAAGAATTTAAAAAAAAAAAACAAAACACCTCTCTCTGGTCACTGGTCGAACGTTTTGAATCCGCCCGCCGCGCGTATACTTGTGAGCGCGCAGTCCCTTTGATAAAAGCCGCCTCTGAATTAGACGCTATAGTTGTGAACAAGCGACTTTCGGCTCTATCTTCAAAAGCATAAAGTCGAGATTGTTTACAACGCATTTTTTTGTATTTATATTTTTATTTCCGCTTTTTGTTTATCAAAGGCGCCGACTCGAGTATTTTTGAGAATGTTCGAGTTCGAGTCTAGGACTAAGTATAAAAGCGCTATTATATAAAAAAAGTCGCGCCTCGTCAGTCAGTTGACGATTAGCGTTCGGAGCGATAAGTTCGTACCTACCTACTTACAAGCTGGCTAGCCTGCTGCCTTCTTGTAAGTTCTACTGCCCGCTGTATTCTGATTGTATCAGTTTTGTACATTTCTTCTTTGGACTAAACTTTGTCTCATAAACGCAGTAACGATTGTGCATTATTTTGACCCTACCATCCTGACGTGTAACATTATTAATAAAGAAGAATGGAACGTTGGCTTAAAGGTGTTAAACGTGTTGCAACGACATCTTCTAATGACGCTGAATGTCCAAAAGCAGTACGCGCGGAGAATACAGCAATTACCGATCCAGACGATGATGCCACGACGTCAAGCTCCACGGTTTCAAAGACGAAAAAAAGGAAGTATGATGAATCATATATCAGTTTCGGATTTGTTGATTCCAACGGCTCACCTCTCTGCATGTTATGTAGTAAACTGCTTCCTAATAGTTCCATGGCACCTGCCAAATTACGCAGACATTTAGAAACTGTACACCCCGAGTCTAAAGACAAGAATAAAGAATTTTTTGTTCGTAAAAAAGAACAGTTATTGGAAAGTCAAAAAAATATGATGCATGTAACACAAACTATCAATGAAAAGGCCACGGAGGCATCATATTTAGTTAGCTATCGCATTGCACAAGCAGGTGAAGCGCACACTATCGCTGAGAATTTAATAAAGCCATGTGTGTTAGACATAACAAAATGTATGCTCGATGAAAAATCTGCAAAGCATCTTTCTACTGTACCGCTATCAAACGATACTGTTTCACGGCGAATCCATGATCTGGCAAGCTACGTCAAACAAGAACTAGTTGCACGTCTACAAAAAACACGATTCGCCTTGCAAATGGATGAGTCAACTGATGTCACTGGTCTGGCTATCTTGCTGGTTATCGTGAGATATCCATATGAACGTTCTTTTGAAGAAGACATGCTTATGTGTTCACCGCTGCCCACAAACACTACCGGGGAAGAAATTTTTAATAAAATAAACATATTTTTTAAAGAAAATAATCTTAGTTGGAACGATTGCATTGACATTTGTACAGATGGGGCCAAGGCGATGACAGGTAAAACAGCAGGAGCAGTATCACGAATAAAAAGTAAAGCGCCTAATTGTAGTTCCAGCCATTGTATTCTGCATAGACAAGCACTTGCGATGAAGCAAATGCCGTCAAATCTAAAATTAGTTATGGATGAAGCGGTAAAAATAATTAATTTTATCAAATCACGACCACTACAATCCCGATTGTTCTCATTATTGTGTGAAGATTATGGCAGCAAACATAAAACACTGCTGCTCCATACAGAAGTGCGATGGCTGTCTCGGGGTAAAACTTTAACAAGGCTATTTGAACTTAGAGCCGAGTTACAAATGTTTCTTTCAGCAGATACAGTTTCTTTTAATTTGAAAGACCGTTTGTATGATAAAACTTGGTTGTTCCGATTGTCTTTTATGGCGGATATCTTTCAAAAACTGAACGAATTGAATTTATCATTGCAAGGTAAACAGACAACAGTGTTCCAGGCCTATAACAAAATAACTGCCTTCAAAAGAAAATTAGATTTTTGGATTATTTGCGTTGGTAAGAGAGAAATAGAAAGCTTTACGTCACTCAGTGAGTTTGTAGGCGATAACGACTCGGAAATGTTTCAAGATGATGTGTTTGAAGAATTGGTCCAATATCTCACTTCGATGCGCGCATCTTTTGTAAAGTATTTTCCCGAAGAACATAATACAAAAATGAAGCTGAATTCATGGATTCATAATCCTTTTTTACCCAACTTGCAAAAGCCCGAAAGTATGTCAAACGAGATATATGAATCTCTTTTAGAAATGTCATCAGACACAAGTATGGAGTCACTGTTCAAAACGACGCCTCTCAACGATTTTTGGTGCAGAATCCGTGATGAATATCCAATGCTTGGCAGAATGGCTCTGAATATTCTTCTCCCGTTCCCAACAACATATTTGTGCGAAACAGGATTCTCAACCTATGCAGCCACGAAAACAAAATATCGCAATAGACTGGACGCCGAACCTGATATGAGACTTCAAATGTCTTCTATCAAACCTGATATCAACCAATTGATGAAAAATAAAAAACAGTTTCATACCTCCCATTAGTTAAGATTTTTTCATTTTTAATATCTTCTATTATTGTACTTGGCATGTGGTTAAAGTAAGTAATAATTAGTAACTGTTACATTGTACTTTTATTATGCTTATATAATAAAGAATACACTTTTAAAAACTATTGTTTTATTGTAGGGTTCCGTCAAGTATTTTGCTTGTCAAAAGGGTTCCGTGACCAAAAAAGTTTGAGAACCGCTGCTCTAAATAATTTTAAAAGAGAGTTTTTACAAAGGTCTATCAATGTGGAAGATTATAAGTTTCTACGTTGCATAGTTTCGAAATGGTTGGAGGGGGGACACATTGCAAGCCACTTTGGCGGGCTATATTTCGCAGATGGTACACCTGATAAAAAAGTGATGTATGAAACATTGCCTTCATTTTAGTAGACCTATTCGATGATACCCCACACGAGGGGGTGCAGAGAAAAAAATATTTTCATCCCCATTTCACATGTATGGGCGCTACCCTAAAATACGTAATCACGATTTTTTAATTCCTTTAAAATTGAGATCTATATCTAGACTATTTTTTTGCAAAAATTCATTTACTTATGTTTATAACTGTAGAAGTTATTAAGCTGTAAAGGATCAGGACAGACGGACAGACGGACAGACGGACGGACATGACGAAACTATAAGGGTTCCTTGTTGGACTACGGAACCCTAAAAAGGCCCCCATCTCAGCATATGCTACAACAATCTTACCCCTACACGGTCAATATCAATAATCATATCAATATAATTGCGCAATTATATTGTAGGTGTATGGGCCGGTATAGAACATTTGGAAGCTTAAATTTTAAGATATGGTGCCGGAGAAGGATGAAATAATTAGTTGGACGGAAAAGAAAACGAAGAGGTTTTAAATTTAGTTAAAGAAAAATGAAATAAATTTTAAGTTATTGAAAACAGGGGGGGGGGAAATGTTGAAATACCTGGTAAGAGACGATCACTTAATATAAAGACTATTATAGAAGGTAAGATAGATGGAAAGACAAAGAGAGCAAGATTGAACTTTCATGCATCAAGTAAAAGAAAACAATAGACGTCGTGTGTTATCAGGAAGTCAAAAGAGAGGCAGAAGGCAGAGAAAAATGGAAAATACTCCACCGACAAGAGCCCGGCTCTGCAATTAATGATGATGATTACAATTTTGCATCTGGTTAGACTATAGAAGCCGATCATAACAAAATTCAAGTTAGGAAATGGCTGGGAAGAAGATGATCAGGAATGTGTCAGAAGCAGTGCAGATATTTGAAATGGCTCGTCATATATAACATGGGTCTCAAAACCACCAAAGGCGATGTATAGATCAACAAGATAACACAGGATTGTTGTACTACTATACCTCTGGCTCAGTGACCCAAAGTGAGTCATAGCCTCCGAAACGAGAACTCTCTACTTTGCTCGATCTTGCGCGATATCTCGCCAGTTGGTAGCTTGAAATTTACGCAGATCAGCCTCCACAGTTTCTCCCCAGCGATATCAGGGGCGACCCACCAAGAGCCAAAAGAGCTTAACTGGGCCAACCAACTGGATTGTCGTGCCTTTATTTAATTTAAGATTTCACTAGATTTTAAACACATTTACTGTGTAGGACGCTTATAAATAAGTTTTGATATTCCACGACATTTCAAAACGTACTGAAGTTTTTACAAGAAGAGAAAACACATCCTACGCATTCTGGAACGTAACGCAATAAACTGTACGTGACGACGCAAAAATATTTCTCGAAGAAAAAAATATTGTTTGTCACCTTCGCTTGTTTTCGCGGCAAGTTACTTTTTGATAGAGAATAACAAGGCAGCTAGGAAAATAGACAGACGTTCAAAACAAGCGGTGACGGGGCGTAGGGTAGTATCGAGTGTCGCTGGTTAGGTTTCATGAAAACACTGGGATAAAGCCAAAAATGTTTTGGAACATAGTCTTGGCATATATCCTTGAATATAATAGGAATGTGCATGTTATTTCTGGTGGTGTTTAAGGCACGAGTAAGGTTTTAGCTGGGCAAGCGTGTACCATCATTGGCTGCACAATCGCTTAACATCAGGTGAGATGGCGGTCAAACGCAAGCCCATTAGGATTTTTTTTATATGAACCACCCGAATCCTATTAAGAACCCATTATAATTAATGTATTACCCAATCCAGAACTCAAAAAGCCAATAAGATTTGGAATCTAATAAATGTCCCGTAATTACTACTGTTCCCGGTAATCAGTACCGATACTCGGTACCGGCAAAGGGTTCCAAGCCATTGAGCAGGCCGCAATGATAAATCACCGATACATTACTCCTGGACGGAGATACATGTGACGTGTGCAGGTAGAGAGGGACAGAGATATGGGAAAGAAAGAGAGGGTGGTATGTAATATTCTATTCGTTAAATTGGGTGGGACTGTAGGAGAAATTAGTTGAAAGCTTGAAAGTGTTATGTATCGATACAAGCTTTGTTGAATGTGATAAGGAAGTTGTAAGGTAGTTATGTGGAAGAAGGCAAATAATAAATAGTAATAATTTAGTATCTTTTTCCGACTTCTAAGAATCTAAGTTATTTTGCCAAAAGACTTATTTCTTTCCTATTTCTGCAGCCAGAGTGATGCTTGCATTGCTGTGTTTCTGTGCGAAGGGTACGGGTGCCGGTGAAATTACTATCACATGAGACTTTCTATCTGTAGGTCTCAGTTTGGTCAACGCGATTAGTAATAGGTACCAACCTAGATGGTAAAGTGATCTAGTTTTGTGAAACTTTAATAAATGTGTTGGTTTTTTTATTAGACTAGTTCGGCTTATAATTGTTTTTTTACCATTGAAAATATGCGGCTGACTGAAACTAAAAACGCGAGTTTAATTAAGTTTTGAGTTTTCTGAAAGTAAACCATAGAGCGATAGAGACATGAGGTAGGCGTATCCCGTTCAAAAAAAAAGAGCCTTTTATGCTGTAAATTTAATTATCACGTTGTTACTTTAAAAATACACTGTGGAATAGGTACTTAATTAGTTCTACGTGGCTGGGCTAATGTAACCACCTGTTGTTATCTGTTCCACCCACTTAACTACTTGCATGTTTGCTTGGGGGTGCATTAAAAGAGCCTCCACGAGTGACGATATGCCACTATGTGGCTTATGTCAATACGATAGAAGAAGTAGATTACTTGCATGAACTGATACGAATCCTGCTACATTACACGTACGCACGGCTACACATCAAGCTGTACAAAACCAGTAAAAGCTGACCTCGCGTTGTAAGGAAAACCTATACAATGCGAGGTCAGCTTATTCTGGAAACTTACAGCTTGATGTGAAGCCGTGTATACGTCTGCCGTCAAACACAGAGCGCAAGCGATTTTAGCCTTAGTGAAGGTTTACTGGAAAGTTGCTGTTAGTACGCTCCCGACCGCGGCTCGCGAACTCTCTGGGTGAATGGTAAATAGCAAAGGAGTACCTACTCAATAGTAACCACCAATGTGTGGTGCCGGACATAAAGAATTGCACCACCCTTATCTCTTCTCATGGGTGTCGTAAAAGGTGACTAAGGGATTCACCAGAGGATGGGCAGCAGCGTTCTCTGAGTATTTAACCAACCAACTGCGATCGCCGACCCGCTTGCCAAGCGTGGCGATTATGGCATATTTGCCTTAATTGAGGTAGGTCTAGGTTTAGCAGTGGACGTCTTTCGGCTGAAATGATGATGATGATGATGACCTACTATTCCAGTAGGTACTCCTTTGCTATTTAGTATTCCATTTTCTTGATTCGGTCACTAGTTCCTAGTTCTACGCGCTCCGTCTATCTTATTCTTTTGGTCTGAGGCCTGGTACACGTCCTTATTAGATCAAACAGTCCCTGCAGTATACTGCCCTATAGGTATACCTAGTAGTAGTAGTTCACCTATCTACGCGGTACAGCCGAGCGCAGTGGCTGTACAATCTCAGGGGGCAATGTCGGTCGGCATCGCAATCTCGCACAGTTTACCATTACAATAGAGCGCTCGACTGTGTACAGTTAACGACAAAAGACATATTGTCTGCACGAAGCTGCGCTTTACCAATCGCTCGTCCAGTAAGTTGGCTTCAATTGTTTCCAATGGCTCAAATCGAGTGGACTCGTGATTTTCTCGATGTTAACGGTATTGTAAAGCAATTGTGAAGGTCTCATTTTTAAATGTTTTAATGTAGGAAAATAAGTACGTACTAACTTTTACTTTTAAAAAGGAATGATAAGGATAACCATTTTTTATTGGAAGTTCTATACAACGTATTATTAAAATAACTCAAAACCCCAAGCACCCCAACTAATTTTTATTTTAGTAAATTAATATGGGAAGTAATTATTTATTTTAATAATTTATTGTAGCCTAGATCTCACGACACAGGGAATCCTAGTGTCAGGTCTACCCTAGGTAGTGGGACCTCAACCCAATTGTTTGTAACCATTATACAATAAAATTATACTTTTTCTTGTTGTGGAAGATATTGGTAATTTTTTTTGTCATAGTTTTTTAATCGACGCGCCCCGCTCGCCCTGCTCCGCACCGCGGTGTTTTTCAAAGAGTAATAATAGGCATAATATTCTGTTTACCTATCTTTAGATATAGGCATCGGTCTCGTTCTCAGCGCCACGTCATATGAAACTTTTAGACTCGACGTGATACGAAACATTTTTTTGGTAAAAATTAATCTTTATTAAAAAGTAGATAAGCATTCTACTCCCGATTCTGAAAAAACTAGTTTCAGGTTTTGAATTATTTCTATAACATGTCATTGTAAAGAAAAATAAACTCACTCATTTATGTTTCCGTAGTTAATAGTCACTAGATTTAGCACGAACCCCTGGCACATACAAACAAAACTTTTATGTACAAAATATCACGGAACTACCGAAAATATAGCAAATGTGAACATACTTCCAATAAACAGCAAAACTATTTTCATTACATACTATCGGATGGGGTCTAAGCCTTATTGTGTCACAAACAATGGGGTACGTGCAAACCTGTTTAATATGTGGTGTGAAAGTGTAAATATATTTGTGTAGAGAAATAGTTTGATAAATCTACCATATTAGCTATTTACATGCAGTGTCGGTTAACGAGAATGACGAACTGGCTTTATTTTCTCGCCAGTTTTGCATAACATTTTTGTTACATGGGATTTTTTGATAGAGATTTAGTAGAATATTTAGATAGTTTTCATATTTCACCCCGTCAAAACTAATAGAGTTAAAGCAATTTATTTGTGTAACAATAAAAATTTAAATAAACCTACTAGCTTCTGTCCGCTGCTTCGCACGCGTGTAATTCGGTTTATCACAGGAAGACGTTATCGTAATTTCCTCGGGAACTGTTTTTTATCCTATGTCCTTCTCCGGGTCCCAGGCTATACCGCTTTCAAAATGCAGTGCTATTTGACATTTGAAAGCATGAGTTCACGCTTAGATTCGTCTCTAAATATAAGCCTTAGTACCTTGCTTGACGCGGACTAATAGCATAAAAAAAGGTAAGACTAGAAGCGAAACTCGCACCCCAGACGCTTTCAAATCCACGATAATAGCCTACCGTCTAGCATATCTTTAAAGGGATCGAACAGTCGGTGCATGCGTCGCCTAACGCTTGCACGTGCGTGCCGTCAGACTGATGCGGTCATGGCGCCAAAATATTCGATGTATTTGGGTGTAAAAGTAACTCAAAAACACAACGCCAGACCCTAGTTTCATTAGATTGCCCTAAATTAAAAATTAAATAATGTAAGTAAGTAAATGTAAATTTCTTACTACGTAAAACTAGGATAAAATAATGATTTCATAGTAAAGAACAATCTAAAATATTTTTTCTAACTAAACCAACACATAACGCATTTAATATTTAGCAGCTAACAGCCCTGGCAGCACGCTCGAACGACAGAGGGACGTAAAGAGCTGAAGAGGGAAGTAGGTATTTATAAGGCGGCATTAGAGGTCCGTGTAAAAGAGATTCGTTTCTATACTCGTATTATTACCTATTCTATGCTAATAGCAAAACGTCATGATTAGAACGTATCGTAACATATCTGTTCTTTTAAATATCATTGCTCAAAAGCCTTTCTACTGGGATTTGTAAACAATATTGTTGGCAGAATCAGCCGTTAGTTTTTAGATGAGGTGGGGAACACTACAATAGGGGTCGTTGTCGGAGATAAGGAATGTAATTAATCATAGTAGTATTATAAATGGACGGTTTTGTGTGAGAGGGGTCACACAAGAAAGGTTTATTAGATTTTAACCTTTGTTGTCGACGACTGTACCTTAGTCTTGAGTTTAATGACCTTTGTTTAGGGTAAGTTTTTTCGACTTTGCCCCACACTGGGTTTTCTCACATCTCGTGTGTGCGTTTACATACACAAATCTCACATGCGCAAAGACCAGACTCGGAAGAACTATCTGTGGATCACACAACTATTTGTTCCGTGCGGGAATCGAAACCGCGTTTAATCACTGCGCCAATTGAGTCGTTAATTAGGAAACTGAATTTAAAAAAAACATAATGCTTTGTTCTTTTCTTAATAATTTTGCTTCATACATTCCATTAGGTATTTAACAAAATATTGTTAACCGACTTCAAAAAAAGGAGGAGGTTATGTATTCGACGGTTTTTTTTTTTTCATGCATGTACACCGATTACTCCGAGATTTCTGGGCCGATTTACGTGGTAGTTTTTTTATTTGATAGAGGAAGCCCGCGCGATGGTCCCATTTAAATTTTATTGGCTTAGGTTGAGTAGTTTTTGTTCTAGCTTCAATAAATCAGTTTATTTTAGCTTCGTCTATCTGGATGATCCCCTAATATGTAGTTGTGTTTTTCTGAGAATTATTGGCCGATTTGCGTTTCGAAAAAAATGAGCAATACCTTTGCCTAGCAGTGGGACAGCATAGGTTAATAAAAATATATTCTCAAATTAGTTCTATAAACATTTATGTATCAACCCAAATAGTATCGCAATTTTCAACTAAAAATAGTGCAATAAAAACTTTTTAACAAAAAATAAAACCGACTTCAAAAACCTTAACTAAAAAGTAAAAAATAATCCTTGTATGTATTTCTAAATCTTGTCATAAACCAACATTTTGAAGGCGGCACGTGATTGTCGTCCGTGTGGTGCCGGACGTAAAGAATTGCACCACCCTCTTTCTTCTCATGGGTGTCGTAAAAGGCGACTAAGGGATTCACCAGAGGATGGGCAGCAGCGTTCTCTGAGTATTTAAACAACCAACTGCGATCGCCAACCCGCCTGCCAAGCGTGGCGATTATTGCATATTCCCCCCCTTTGGGGGGAGGCCTTTGTCCAGCAGTGGACGTCTTTCGGCTGTTATGATATGATATGACGTGATTGTCATGTACGTTCACTTATACTGTACTGTACATTATGTTTACATGAAGCTTACGATGATTGATCGTGAAATAACTACTTACTACTTACGTACTTTTTTCTTTCCTTTTTTTTCTTTTCTTTAAATACATGAACATACGTAAAGAAAGGGTCAATCACGCGCCGCCTTCAAAATGTTGGTTTATGAAAAGATTTAGAAATACATACAAGGATTATTTTTTACTTTTTAGTTAAGGATTTTGAAGTCGGTTTTATTTTTTGTTAAAAAGTTTTTTGTACGAACATCTACTCAATTTTGCTAGGGCTTTAATTTAGTAGTAGTAAAACTCCTTCTGGAAGAGCTCGTCCGGGGAAGTACTTCCACCGTACCTTTCTGCCGCCAAACAGTGATGCTTGCATAACTTCCGATGTGAAGGGTACGGGTGCCGGTGAAATTACAATCACATGCGATTTTTCATTTTCATGTCTCAGCTTGGCGAACCGAATTGCGGTAGCATCATATAGGCCTAAGTGGGAATGCAGTTGTTATGGGAAAAGGTAACCGTTTAACATCAGGTGGGCCTTAAGAGAGATAGAAGGAGTGAATATTCTTTATTATACACCATTAACATTATTAACTTAGGACTAACTCAAGCTTATTATTCAATGAAGTCGGTTAAAAAGGAAGAGGCTATTTGCTAACCTATATTTACTTACCGTGGGGTGAGGACCTGGTGATCTGTAATACAGGGCTATACCTATCTCAGACACCAGCTCCTCACATAATCTATGTTTGAAAAATGCAATATTTATGTGTACAATAGTTGTATTATGTGAGGATAAATAAACGATTTTTATTATTTATTTATTTTTATTATTATTATAACTAATAAAAAATATATATATATATATATTATATTTTTATATCCTATAAAATAGAAGTTTTCTCAAGAAAAAGTATAGTTGTTTTTTATCTATAAGTTAAGTCATCATCATCATTTTAGCCGAAAGACGTCCACTGCTGGACATAGGCCTCCCCAAACATCGCCACAACGCCCGGTCCTGCGCCTTCCATATCCAGCGGATTCCCGCGACCTTCACCAGCTCGTCAGCCCACCTTGTGGGGGGCCTACCCACGCTGCGCCTTCCAGTACGCGGTCACCACTCCAAAACATTACGGTCTCATCGGCCATCCGTTCTGCAAGCAATGTGCCCCGCCCACGGCTTTTCTTCGGGCTGTGTCGGTTACCTTAATTCGTTCTTCTGCTAATCTCCTCATTTCTGTTTCGATTGATCAAATCTCTACAAAAAGGGGATATAGATGTTTTCAACCGTCCGTTTTTTGGCAATTGTTTAATAGAATTTAACGTTAGTCAAACCAATACGAAATAAAAGAATTTCAGTTTCATAAAGAATGTTCGATCCAAATTCTGGAATAAATTAGAATAAATTTCAATACTTCATATTAGAATAAAATTGATTTGATTAAATTCTGTAAAATACGGTGAATTTTATTGGTAATAAACATTTCTACGGCTAAGCGCTTATTCGTGATTGAGTGGTAGCTTATTTCGTTGTATGTTTCTGCTTACAGATCTTGCAAATTAATTTTGAGACTGGTGACATTAGGTTAGTACCGATGACAGTATAGGTAATAATGAAAAAATATGTATTTGAAAAAAAAAGAATAAAAGTTTAAAAAAATGTGACGTCAGGGGACGCCCGACAGAAGCGAAGCTTCTATGGAAGCGCATATAGAACGTGTGCGCGGAGAGAGGCTGTGTGTGTGTTCGAGACAGAAGTTATCGGTGACGTTTTTACTTGATTTACTTCCATAGGCAACGAAATTATAGAATAGGTTTCCCAGCCATTTTTAATGGCGGAACCATAGGAGATCAAAAATGATCAAAGTTCAAAGCATTTATTTGCAACTAAGTGTACAATTTTAGTTCTTATTTATGTAAAATACATTATGAGGCACTTAAAACTTAGCTCCACGTAACACTCGTTTTTTAGGGTTCCGTAGTCCTACAACCGTTCGTCTGTCCGTCTGTCCTAATCTTTTACAGCTTAATAACTTCTACAGTTATAAACATAAGTAAATAAAATTTTGTTGAAAAATTGTATAGATATAGATCTCAATTTTAAAAGAATAAA
Organism: Asteroscopus sphinx; assembly: GCA_949699075.1. Classification (NCBI taxonomy): domain Eukaryota; kingdom Metazoa; phylum Arthropoda; class Insecta; order Lepidoptera; family Noctuidae; genus Asteroscopus; species Asteroscopus sphinx. The sequence continues at coordinate 5,843,802 of OX453006.1, forward strand.
ATAATCATGATTATGTATTTTAGGGGTGGCGCCCATACATGTGAAATGGGGATGAACAATTTTTTTTCGCTGCACCCCCTCCTGTGGTGTATCATTGAATAGGTCTACTAAAATGAAGGGTATGTTTCATACACCACTTTTTTATCAGGTATAACATCTGTGAAATATAGCCTGCCAAAGTGGCTTGCAATGTGTCCCCCCCCTGCCATTTCTAAACTATGCAACGTAGAAACTTATAATCTTCTACATTGATAGACCTTTGTAAAAACTCTCTTTTAAAATTATGTCGAGCATAATGCGATTATAATTTTTTGAGTTATAGAGAGAAAACTGAAAAATACTTAAAACGTCCTAGTTCAAAGGTTTGACCTTAGAGAAAAATGATCATAGCTAATAATGCTCCTTTAGCTACTTTCTATTTGAAAAAATCACAAAAAGTAACTTTGTGTTATATTTAAATGACAACATTCTTAAATTTGGCGCCATCTAGCGGCGTCTAACAACACTCTCTGAGTTGCCAATCCTGCCGTCAAGTGCCGTCTATTGCATTTGGCACTGTATGGTGCCATCTAGCGGCTACTGACAACACTCTCTGAGTTGCCAATGCTGCCGTCTATTGCAAAAACTAAAATAGCCATGATTAATATTCGATTTGATTTGTTTGTAACACTTACTTAAAATACTGAGCATGGCCCGACATGCTCGTGGCCGGTTTTTTTTTTTTGTTTCGATTGACTTTATTTTTATATATGTGGCCTGTGGGCCCCTTGGAAAACTTCGCCGAGTCTTCTCGTCACCTATACTGCAAAGTTTGAAGACAAAGGTCTACAACCAGTGCAGCCTGCCTGTCATGGTTTACATGCCGAGACGTGGACACTGACAGTTAGGCTAGTCCACAAATTCAATGTCGCTCAGCGAGCTATGCTTGGAGTTTCTTTTAAGGATAAAATCTGTAACGAGATTATCCGGATAAGAACCGGAGGACCGATGGCCGCTGGAGCAGACGAGTCCTTGAGTGGAGACCGCGAATCGGCAATCGCAGTGTAGGGCTCCCCCCAGCCAGGTGGACCGACGACCTGATGAAAGTAGCTCGGGGGACTGGATATGGAAGGCAGAGGACCGAGTGTTGTGGCGCAATTTGGGAGAGGCCTATGTCTAGCAGTGGTCTGCGATGGATCCGTTGGGACATGCTGATGGACCCTCGGGGAACCGTGGACCTCAGGTTGGGAACCACTTCTATAGAAGCTTCTCTTCCGAAAAGCCGGATCCAGCTATTGTTGAGTCAGTCGAAATGTTTGATGATACATAACTTCCGAGTATTATGCAGTCATTATAGGATAGGTCTTTGTACAAAAATACTCTATCAGTACTAGTAAAACAAATAACATAACATAACATCACGCCTGTATTTCCCCGAAGGGGTAGGCAGAGGTGTATAGTACACCCACATTTCGCCAGTTATGTTTTAAGTCCCATGTAATAGGGGGCGAGCCTATTGCCACTAACCGGGCACAAATCCAGACTCCGGGCTGCTACTGAGAATTTCCTAATGAAAAAACCCAATAACACTTTGCCCGACCCGGGAATCGAACCCAGGAGCTCACGCTCAGCAATCGCGCTTGCAACCACTAGACCAACGAGGCAGTCCAAAAAAAGACGTGTGGCACTCGGAGACTGCCGCGGTAAAGCTATTGCATAGCATTTTTTATCAATACAAATAGGAAACTCTAAGCAGGCATGAGTCACCAGATTGCGGGGCGAAGAGGGGGATTACGCATGCGCAGTAACGCCGATACAACCAATGCCACCTAGAGGCGATTTGCAGAACTAAAGAGACAAGCGTGATATTTAAAAAAGTCATTTAAAGTTCTGCTATTCATCGATAGATGGCAAAACTAAAAAGTATCACCGCCGTGCCGGTCGGAGTGGGGGGTGTTAGGTTATTTTAGTTACGGAATTTCTGGATTCGGTCTCCACGCTCAAGGACCGCGATAAAAGCTATGCAATAGCTTAATAAATAAATAAAACAAATAAATAGTACCTAAAACTATCCTAGGATTCTCTTTTTATCTGTCTACAACGTTTGACATGTCTGCTATCGAACGCGCGACGGTGTCTGCCTCTAGTGGAATACAAAGTGGCTCACTGTATCTCTGTGTGAACATTTTGCAAATAAATATAATACATAAAATCTTTTGACGCACTAAACTTATGTCGTACCTTTGTTGATGGATAGCGTTGTTACAGGTAGATTATTTGGTGATGTTACTTGAAATCCATTTGTTTAGGATGACAAACGTTATTGAAAGCTAAGTAGTATATTTTATAAGGCTCTGTCCAAATAAGGCAGAAGGGCTGCTACATGACCCTAATCACAGATTTTTATTTCCATTCGTCAGCCGTATTCTCTACCAATTCCAAAGATTAAATTTAAAAAAAAATTAAGTGCTCTGAACTCATATCATTAATATCATTGGTCCCATATCTACCATTTCTGTTTAGCTTTATTTTTAATTTATTTATTTCTGGTATGAATTTAGTATAATGTATTTATTTTTATTTTATCTGACGTGTATATGTTGGTTTCTCGTCTGGTTCTCACTTGGGGGGCCCACTGAAAATCAGCGCTGTGTAGTGGCTTGCTCTGTTACACAGCAACATGCTGAGTGGGAACCTCACGCGGCTACCGCGGCGTACAATTGGCTAGATGTCTTGAGAACTAACGAAGATATTTTATTTTTATTATGTAATTTTAGGTGCGGTCGACCGTACGTTAGTGTTAACAGTTTGGCTTTGGCGGCGCCTTTATTTCGTAAGCAGTAAGGGCGGTTTTCGGACTCGGGTGTGGCCACTGTCATGCGGTCAACTATACTTTTTCTTATATTGACTGTACTATACCGAAGATATCCCGGACGTCAGCCTGTACGAGATTAGGATGGCTCTGAAGCAGCTCAAAAACAACAAGGCACCGGGTGATGACGGAATTACGGCCGAACTCCTGAAGGCGGGTGGAAAACCGATCCTTAAGGCCCTTCAGAAGCTGTTTGATTCCGTCATTCTCGAGGGAAGAACGCCACAGGCATGGAGCAGAGGTGTAGTGGTACTCTTCTTCAAAAAGGGCGATAATGCTCTACTGAAGAATTATAGGCCCATCTCACTTCTGAGCCATGTCTACAAGCTGTTTTCGAGAGTCATTACGAACCGTCTTTCGCGCAGGTTTGACGACTTCCAGCCTCACGAACAAGCCGGTTTCCGAAAAGGCTTTAGCACCGTAGACCACATACATACGCTGCGGCAGGTTATACAGAAGACCGAAGAGTATAACTTGCCTCTTTGTTTAGCGTTTGTGGACTACGAGAAAGCCTTCGATTCGATCGAGACTTGGGCGGTACTACAGTCTCTTCAACGGTGCCAGATTGACTATCGGTACATCGAAGTGTTAAAGTCTTTGTATGAAAACGCCACTATGTCAGTCCGATTACAGGACCAAGCCTCGAAACCTATCCTTCTGCAGCGAGGTGTGAGACAGGGAGATGTGATCTCTCCGAAACTGTTCACTGCTGCATTGGAGGATGTCTTCAAGGTTCTGGACTGGAAGGGGCTAGGCATTAACATAAACGGCGAGTACATCACTCACCTTCGGTTTGCCGACGACATAGTAGTCATGGCTGAGACCATGGAGGACCTCGGTACAATGCTCGATGACCTCAGTAGAGCTTCTGATAGAGTGGGTCTTAAAATGAATATGGACAAGACAAAGGTTATGTCGAATTCCCATATAGCACCCATTCCCGTAAACATCGGAGAATCTACACTCGAAGTTGTTGACGATTATGTATACCTAGGACAAACTGTCCAGCTAGGTAAGTCCAACTTCGAGAAAGAGGTCAATCGTCGAATCCGACTCGGTTGGGCAGCGTTCGGGAAGCTACGCAATATCTTCTTGTCCAAAATACCGCAGTGTCTCAAGACGAAAGTCTTTGACCAGTGTGTGTTGCTAGTAATTACTTACGGTACTGAAACGTGGTCGTTCACAATGGGCCTGATAAGAAGGCTCAAAGTCACTCAAAGGGCAATGGAGAGGGCTATGCTCGGAGTGTCCCTGCGTGATCGAATCAGAAATGAGGAGATTCGCAGGAGAACGAAAGTAACATAGCCCGAAGAATTGCCAAACTTAAGTGGCAGTGGGCGGGGCACATTGCTCGCAGAACGGATGGCCGATGGGGCAGTAAAGTTCTGGAGTGGCGACCGCGTACTGGAAGGCGCAGCGTGGGTAGGCCCCCCACAAGGTGGACCGACGACCTGGTGAAGGTCGCGGGAATCCGCTGGATGCGGAAGGCACAGGACCGGTCGTTGTGGCGATGCTTGGGGGTGGCCTATGTCCAGCAGTGGACGTCTTTCGGCTGAAATGATGATGATGATGATATTGACTGTCCTTTCTTAATTTCGTACCCATGTGTTTTTTGGTTTTACTTTCTTTGTAACCCCACCTGTTAGTTACCTGCTAGTGTTTATCACTGTTGTTTAATTGTTGCGCGTCGTTAACTGTGACAATAAACTATTTTTCTTTCTTCTTTCTTTCATATCATTGAATTTAGTTTCCACACCCTTTTCTCCGTCTTATAATGGATTAATTAACAACTGTGCTCCTTGCAACAGAACCTTCAAAACCAAATTGGGTTTTGCTAGCCACCTCCGCACTCTCATGTCCGTGGCTTTTCAACGAGGTTCGCCGTCGGTGGACACGTCATCAGGGAAGACGTAGTTAATTATCATTTAATAACTCGACTCATGGAACGATCGGCTGAACATAAATATAAAGATCCATTGTAATTTTTAGAATATTACTAATTTAATTTAGATTTTACCACGTTTTCCTTCCTGTCTGCTTGTTCGGTACAAATTTTGCAATTGGTTTTATGTGTTTTTACCGCTGCGTACGGTACATTTTTTTCGTTTGTTTTGTTAGGGTATGACATATCTATACTTTTAAATATCATTGGTAGTATTTCTTAAACAAAATAGTTATATGTTTATTATAGTTTATCTTTACATGCACAGCTTCACAAAAAAACCCAGTTCCTACATTTTCTCACTCCCAAATGAGTTTCAACCCCAGAATTCATACACAGAAAAACTTCCCCGATTATTCATAGCTCGATAAGGCCGCAATATCCGACTTAACGGCTAAGATCCACGGGGGACTGACATTTAACTTGCCAAATTCCTTTCCCGACAAGGCCCAGTGGTTACTGTGCATCTTATCTTGAACGGTGTACATTTACAAAGGTTTTACATATAAATTGCTTCCCGCAAAATGCACGGGGAGAAAAACTGTGATCGCTCACATGGGAGAGACCTTTCTGAAGGCTGGACAAAGAACTGGTTTTGCCAAGATATTTATTTCGCTGTTTTGGTTATTTTTATTGGAAGTTAGTTTTGGGATTTTTTTGGGGTATCGCAGACGTGGTCGTTATGGTAAAAAGGTGCTTGAATTAATTGAACTCTTTAATTTAAAAAGTACAGTTTTGATTTTTTGCTTTTGAAGAACACTTGAACAAATACGTGGGACACTCAGAAAGTTTTGCGAAACTAAAAAAAATTGTTCTATACGTACATATATTTTTATCAAATCTTTTCAAAGTACTTTCCACCAGCCTCTATACAAAGATTCATGCGCCTAAACCAGTTTTCAAAACACTTTTTCCAGTCCGCCGCAGACACCTCGTTTACAGCCTGCTCGAACGCAGCCAGCGCATCTTCCGGCGACGAAAATTGTATCCCTTTGAGCTGATTTTTTATTTTTGGGAATAAAAAGAAGTCACACGGTGCTAGATCAGGGCTGTAAGGAGGGTGACCCAGGAGTTTGACTGGCGTGCTGTCCAGGAAGTCCCTCGTTTTGAGTGCGGTGTGCGCAGGTGCATTGTCGTGGTGGAGCAGTAGCCCGCGGAGCCCTGTGTTTGGTCGCTTGTTGCTTATAACAGAGAAAACTTCTGGCAAACATTTGGTAGTATACCATTCGGCATTAATGCTTCTTTGATCCCGTAAGAGAATTGATACCAAGTGGCCAGTCAAATTAAAAAAGCTAGCGATCAAAATCTTACCCCCGCTTCTAGATCGCTTCACTTTGGTAGGCGTTGGCTCATTTTGAAACACCCAAACAGTCGACTGGCGCTTGGTTTCTGGGTCGTATTGATAAATCCAGGACTCATCACCTGTAACGATGTCGTAAACACGCCGAGACGAGCCTGCTTCAAATTTGTTAAGCATATCACGGCACCATTCCACCCGGGCCTGCTTCTGAGCATCGGTGAGGTTGTGCGGCACCCAGCGTGATACTATCCTCCTCACGCGAAGATGGCTGTGTAGAATCTCGTGAACGCTTCCCGATCCAATCTTCAATATGTGTTGAATCTCCTGATATGTAATTCGCCTATTGTCTTGGATTAAATTTTTCACTGCTAGCACGTTTTCTTCGGTAACAGCCGTCAAAGGGCGACCGCTTCTTTCGTCATCCCCCAAAGTTGGTCGACCGCGCTTGAATTCGTTATACCAACGATACACGGTTGCCTTGGAAGGGCCTTCATCCATGAATGCCATTTGAAGTCTATCGTACGATTCATCCGGTTTCAGGCGACACTTGAAATCGTATAAAATCATAGCTCTAAAATGTTCCCGGCGCAGATCCATATTTCAGTGAGACACAATACTTTGAATTAACTCGCAAAAAATGTGGAGGAAAATTTTGAAATTGGAACTTACTTATTTTTACTTATAAATAATCATATTTTCGAAAAACATTATAACTGGCCAGTCTCCCATATATAAAAACTTTTTTTCGCAATACTTTCTGAGGGGCCTGGTATTTAATTGAGGTATACTTTTAGCAACAAGTTAATTAGCCAGTATGGAAAATGTCTCTGATATTGTTATTTGGGCCATTGATAGTGACATGGTTTAATAAATCAAATAGAAAATAAAATTATTTTGGATGTTTGGGCTTCCTAATTTATGCAATTTTAACTTATACTGTAATATAACTTTTTCGGTTGTGGGTAGTTCAATAGTGCACATGTTTTTTTTTTTTCGTCCGTATTTTAAATTGTATTTAAAAGTTATTGATAATTATTAAGAGTATTTAATGAGTAATATATAAAGTTAACACTCTTTACCTGCCGTATAAGTGTTATCTCCAACCAAACTACTAGTTTATCAACATTAATAAACAAACACCAAAGCACAACTTATTATGGATTCCATCAAGAATACGCTTAGTGAAATGACACTGATGTTTAAGACCAGGATGTCAGAGTTTGAAGAGGAACTGAAAAAGAGTCCGACCATTCCTTCAACTACTTTGGGCTTGGCTGCAGACTTCACCATGTTCCGTACATTTATAATCCAGGCACTGGGCACACTACAACAGCAGGTGGAGATGGTTGCTCGTGGCATGGATAACCTAGAGATGAGAACACGTAGAAAAATCCTGTTGCTGCATGGCATCACTGAGGCTAAGAATGAGGAAACGGCAGCGGTTGTGGCTGACATCATCAAGACTCGCTTGAAAATTGTTGACTTCACAGCTGACAATATCAAACGGTGTCACAGGATGGGAAAATCGCCTTTGTCTGACAAACCTCGGCCTGTACTCTTTAAGCTGCATGATGTTGCTGTTCGTGATAAGATATGGTTCGCAAAAACGAGTCTCAAGGGTTCCGGTATCACATTATCAGAATTCTTAACCAAGGCCAGACATGACCTGTTCATGACTGCGCGGGATAAATTTGGTATATCTAAATGCTGGACTAAAGCGGGTTCTATTTACGTTCTCGGGCCTGATGACGAACAACACTGTATCGCCTCGCTCTTGGACTTGGACTTTATTGGTCAGCAACAGCAAGAAGTTGCTTCTAAACCAGCTGAGGAGCCGTCGAAGACCACTGCAGTGAGGACTAGGCGTGCTGTTAAAAAGTAGTCTCCTTGTATTGTATTATTTCTACACTAAAGGGGCCGGGTAATATTATAATGTTTTGCAAAAGGTATGTAGAACTTCGACGGCGCTGCGTAACCCGCGTACCATAATAATCGATAATAACTGTAGGTAGGTAACTAATAATTAATAAAAATTGTTTTAACAAGCAGAACTTCAGAATCAAAACAAGGTACATCAATTAATATTTGTTGTAATTAATCATTGTTTGTCAATTGTCAATGTCAGTGTCGCTGTCTGCATTTTCTGACAGCAATCGCGTTCCGTCTCTCGGACTAGTGTCGTATTTTTTGCATGTTTTGACAATATATCCAAAATGTTGGAGGAAATGCATAAACGTGATGCAGGTATGAGAGGTGGAACGCAAATTAACTTATTGACTTTTTACACAGATGTTTATAATCTAAGACTTTTTATATAATTCTATAATTTTAGTTAAGGCTCCGTCGCCGTGTCGTTATACCTAATGATGTTTGAGGTGCGACATGACTGTTGCCCGGACCCACTCAATAAAATTTCTGTAATTTTGTTGGATAGTAAGTATATAGGTTCAACCAAATTACTATTACATTACACTGTTGGCAGGTGTAACAATTAGTTTTTTTTTTTTTTTGTGTTTAGAAAGATTAAGTTGTTTTTATATTTGGTTTATTTAGTTTTAATTTTATATATTTTTAATATTTATATATTGTTTATAGTATAATATAACATACCTACCGAATGGATTCAGATTCTAGTGATGCAGAAAGTTTTTACTCTGTTAGTAGCTGCGATAGTTTTGTTAGTGTTCCTTCGCTCGCTGAGACTTTGACATCACTGTTCTCTGATGTTTCTGGGAACTTTAACGTCGTCCACATTAATGCTCAAAGCGTTCCGGCTCATTTCGCGGATATGCTGACAAGTTTTGACTGTACTAATATTCATGCCGTTCTTGTATCAGAGTCATGGTTAAAACCATGTTTACCATCTATCGCCTATACTTTACCTGGTTTTCAACTTATCAGAAATGACCGTCCTGGTGGTTATGGTGGTGTTGCCATATATCTTAGATCACATATATCTTATTCCATTCTTAGTATGTCAACACAGCCACCACCTCGCGATGCTGGCGAACATATATTTCTGGAAGTTGAACTCCACCACACTAAAGTTCTTCTCGGTGTATATTACTCCTCTTCATCAAAAATAAACTATTTCTCTTCTTTAGAACTTCTCTTAGAAAATTTCACTCCATCGTACAGTCAAACCGTCATAATGGGTGACTTTAACACTTGCCTTTTGAAAAATGACTCTCGTTCTACAGCTCTTACTTCTGTCGTGCAATCTAAAAACATGGCTATTCTTCCTCTCGGTGCCACTCACCATTTCCCTCATTGTGTTCCTTCACTACTCGACCTTATTTTCGTTTCATCCACTCATCATGTAGTTAAGCATGGTCAATGCTCAGCTGATGCATTTTCCTACCACGACCTCATCTATTTATCCTATAAAATTCGCCCACCTAAAGCCAAGCCCAAAATTCTAATGCAACGAAGTTTTCGTAATATGAACGTTTCGGATCTTCGTAGGGACGCCAGCAACATAGACTGGATAGAGCTCGCAATTGCAGATTCTGTTGACGACCAAGTCCGTATATTTACAAGTAAACTAGTCCAGCTTTATGACGTGCATGCTCCAATTCGCGCTATGAAGGTACGACATCTCCCGGCACCTTGGCTCAACGAAGAAATAAAATCACTTCAGGCTAAAAAATCATCAGCGAAGTCCAGGTACAAACATCGACCTAGCCCGAGAAACTGGAATAGATTCGTTGAGATACGTAATCACTGCAACAAGGTGTGTAGGTATGCTATACGCCGGCATATTCATAAATCTGTTGAAAATAATGATACAGCCCAAGTCTGGACATTTCTTCGAACGCTGGGAGTTGGAAAATCACGAGATGACAAAATTCCTAAAGACTTAGATATTGAACTTCTTAACCAACATTTCTCTTCTTCGTCTACATTTGATAAGACAACAAAATTAAATACACTCACAGATCTTTCGCAACTTCCAACTCCTGATCATTCTTCTTTTTCCTTTAATCAATTATCCGATTGTGATGTTAAGAAGAGTATATTATCTATCACTTCCAACGCCGTTGGAAGTGATTGTATCAGCCGTAATATGATCCTCCCTATCCTTGATGAGATCCTCCCTGTTATTTCCCATATCCTAAATTACTCCATATCTACTGCCACTTTTCCATGTTCATGGAAAGAGGCGCAAGTCACCCCATTGCCGAAAAAGTCAAATCCTGAATCCTTCTCCGATTATAGACCCATTTCCATACTACCTTTCCTCTCCAAAGTACTGGAACGGCTTATTCATAACCAACTCAGTACATTCCTCTCTAAAAACAAACTCCTTAACCCTTATCAATCTGGTTTTCGTCCCGGCCATAGTACCACCACAGCCTTGGTTCATATTACGGAGGATATTAGGTCTGGAATGGAACACGGCATGTTAACCGTTCTAGCCTTGCTAGACTTTAGCAATGCATTTAACACAGTCGATTTTGATGTTCTATTGGCGATACTGAGCTCTCTTAACATATCTCCAACGGTGATTGACTGGTTTCGTAGTTACCTGTTTGGTCGCCGGCAACGTATTCACATTAATAACGCATTCTCTTCTTGGTGCAATACATCCGCTGGTGTACCGCAGGGCGGCGTTTTATCCCCACTTCTTTTCGCAATATTTATAAATTCTATTTCCAGTCAGCTTACTTCTACCTACCACTTGTATGCAGATGATTTACAAATCTATTTAAGAACTCCCTTGGAGAGACTGACGGAGGGTGTCGATGCCATCAATCACGACCTGGCACGAATATGCCATTGGAGCAAAGCCCATGGACTCAAAGTCAACCCTTTGAAAACTCAGGTGACTATTGTAGGCAGTTCTAGAAGGATTTTGAAGGTTGACTGGTCTCACTTACCCCAGGTTCTATGTGACGGATCTATCATACCTATCAGTGATAAAGTTAAGAACTTGGGAATTTACATTGATAAAAACTTATCCTGGATCCCTCAATTACAGGAAGTGGGGCGCAAAATGTTTGCATCAGCGGGTTCCCTGCGAAGGCTCCGAAACTTTCTCCCCATTGCTACGAAAACTGCACTTGCTCAGTCTCTTCTTCTTCCAATTCTCGATTATGCCGATGTCAGCTATCCTGATCTCACCGAAGACCAACTTAATAAACTTGAGCGTCTCCAAAATTTCTGTATACGTTTCATATTTGGCTTGCGCAAGTATGACCATATATCACAATTTCGAATCAAACTCAAGTGGTTACCAATCCGCCTTCGCCGGAATGCTCATTTACTATCTCTTCTGTATAATGTGCTGTTCAATCCCTCAAATCCCTTTTACCTCAAAGAACGATTCGAGTTCCTAAGTGATACGCATACGAGGTCCCTTAGATCATCAGAGAACTTAAGGTTGAAAATGCCAACTCATTCCACAAACTTCCTCGATAAGTCCTTTACTGTGCAGGCTATTCGTTTGTGGAATGAGTTACCTGTAGGGATTAGACGTGCACAATCACGACCTATTTTTAAGCGGTTAGTTAAGGAGCATTATCTGTCCCAGTAATGACATGAGTATGTTGTTGTCCTATATTCATTTGGTATATATATATATATATAGCTATATTTATTTATTGTAATCGTGTGTAAGTTTATGATGTTATAGAGGATAATACATGTATGTATATTTTGGGATATTTATTTTATATTTTTTTTACTAGTTAAGTTAGTTTAGTTTAAATTTCCGATATAATTTAAGTGCACCGGTAACTACCCTTTGTCTCTTCCATGACATTCCAGTCCATTCAATGGTTGTCTGGAAGAGATCGCCGTGGAGCGATAAGACCGCCAGTTGTACACTAGCGCATAAGTAGTTATTTAAGAAATTAATGTAATTTTGTTGTGCAATAAAGAGGATTTGTATTGTATTGTATTGTATCATTCAAGTGTAATTCTATTTACCGTATATAAGTACAGTCGACTGCATGACAGTGGTAACACCCTTACTGCTTACGAAATAAAGACGCTGTCAATGTCAAATTGTTACCACTGACGTGCGGTCCGTACCGGGCCGTACCTATTCCCGAGTCCGAAAAAATCTGGAGGAAATTGTATATGGATGAATGGATCATCATCATCTCAGCCGAAAGACGTTGCTTAGCACTGCTGGACAAAGGCCCCCCAAAGGGGGGGATATGCCATAATCGCCACGCTTGGCAGGCTGGTTGGCGATCGCAGTTGGTTTTTTTAACTACTCAGAGAACGCTGCTGCCCATCCTCTGGTGAATCCCTTAGTCGCCTTTTACGACACCCATGATAAGAAAGAAGGTGGTGCAATTCTTTACGTCCGGCACCACACCGACGCAGGAAATTATATATGGATAAAAAATAATAGAGTCTCAAACATAAGCCTGAAAACCCAGCATTTATTAAAATGCTTCTCTTTTTCAGGCACCAGCTAGTTTCAGAATAAGTAATAGGTCACTCCCGCCACTTACTTTCTTCGCAAAAGACACTATGGTCCCTCCTAATTCTATGACGAACTTATTATTTTCATTAACGAAGGGTACGTGACAAAAATAAAGTGGCCTTTGACGCCAACCGAACCAAAGGTTTTTGACTGACTTTTTTCAAGCGAGAATTGTAAAGAAATCACCCGAGCGGATTCTGATAAAAATATTCCATATTAACCGTTCGTGGGGTTCATTTTTAGATGTCTTGGGCCATTAAGAGGGCGTATCAAGTTATGTAACTGTGTACTTTGGTGTTTCAGTTATCGAGAAAATAACGCGAGCTTTTGTTGAACACGTTCAATATTGTTTTATGAATGAAAACTTAAATAAATAAATTTAAATGAGGGCAGAGATATAAAGCAGTAATAGTCTAGTGGTTGAATGCTTGCCTTTTATGCAGGAGGGTACGATTTCAAAATCCGGCCTCTGACTTTTCAAATTCATGTGTGGATCAAAGCGCAAACTAAACAGCACAGGTGTGGGTCAGGCGCGGACAGGACCCGCTTTGGGTGGAGTGCGGGAGCCGCGCACGCCTCCCAACCCACGCGGCCCGCGCTTTGTCTGTCTGTAGTGGCGGGAGACACGCATGGCTCTCGCGACCCACCCGACGACGCGGGCCCGACCCACGCCCGCGTTTCGTGTGATATCGTCCATATAAAAGATTAATATATCCGCCACGCTCCCGACCCGCGCCTGGCCCGCTCCCACTTTGTGTGTGATGGTGTAGGAAAACATTGAAAATCGTGAGCATCAAATTCCCGCATTTCACGCAAAATCGTAACAAATCCAGCTTACCACTACATCATTGTTTGTGGGTACACGTAGTGGTCGACAATAGTCGACATTTGACAGCGCTTTGTATTCCACAGACCATCGAATAATAAAAGACTCGAGGGAGTACTCGTGTCACTAACATATAACTCTATTTTTGTCCACACTTACTTGTCCACACATAGTTTTATTCCAACCACAGAGTTATTGTCCACAGTGTTAGTAGTAATAGCAATGCGGTTGGTGTTTATGATATAAGTGTGACTTTATTGGTGAACCATTATAATTAAACAAAGGTTTCTTTTTTTGAGTGAAATTAAAAAGTGAAAGTTATAGCTTTATCTGAGTCCGTCGATCAGCGGTTTTAGAAAACTTTTACGTGTGTGTGAAGGGTACACTGCGAGTCACGGTCTGAAATACAATGCCACTAAAAGTGAGTTTTTGATTTTCAAGGCTGGTAACAAGTGTCCTTAGTGTGTACCCCCAGTGTTACTTAATGGTACACCCCTCAAAAGGGTAAAAATGTTCAAATATCTTGGGCACTTGGTGACAGAAGACTTACGTGATGATGCAGACATGGAAAGGGAACGTAGGGCATTGGCGATTAGAGCGAATATGATCGCTAACAGATTTTGCCGATGCACGGCGCAGGTTAAAGTGACCCTTTTTCGAACCTACTGTACATCACTTTATACCTGCAGTCTGTGGTCGAAATATACGCAAAAATCGCTTAATGCCCTACGTGTGCAGTACAATAATGCGTTCAGGGTGTTGTTGCGGCTGCCGCGGGCTTGCAGTGCGTCTGGCATGTTTGCGGACGCCCACGTCGACGGCTTCCACGCCATACTACTACACTAACAACAACTACACTAACAACATTCTGGAAATGATAGCGAGCAGGCTGGAAAGTCGCATTAGTGGCCACTGGAACAGCCTGCACGTAAGTGTATGTGTGTATAATGATGTCTACTAACATAGTATATAAGTTATCTCTTTACTAACAAACTCTTGTTTTTATAAAGTATACTTTTAAAACTTTTATGGATCGTGAAGGTCTGATTATTATTTTTTATTTTTTTTTATAGCAAGCTTGCCCGCTGAGGCAGATATTATTGTATAAAAAAAACATTATTATTTTTCGAAAATTAAATTTAAAGGGGTTAAAAAAGGGGTGTTAAAGCTTCTTTGAAAAATCTTCCTGAGGTCACTTAAGTAAAAAAAGAAAAAAAGTATTTTGTTTTTCTCAAAACTACGACGGGAAACATTATATTGGGTATGTGAGCACTACTAGTTATAAAATAACCTGAAAAACGATACAGGCGCGTATATACACCTCTAACATCCTAAAAATAATAAATGATAACTCAGTTTCCACAATGCGGTCGTTCTGTCACGAGATATAAGCGCCATTTTTTCCTGTGACGTCATTCTCGTGTTTATTGTTACCTGTTTTGTAACTTCAGACGTTGTAAAGTCATTTTGTGATACCGTTGCCGCGTTGCTGTGACAACTTTGTTTTTGTATTTTTGCTGTAGGAGTTTATTTAGTGATACGATTATTATAATGGTGTGTTGGTGTGATATAATTTTATATATTTATTACTGTTTTTTTAGATATTATAGTACATTACTGCAGTGACCGGCAAAAGAGGCATTGACGGACGAACGTGAAAATATGGGCCAAGGCGAAGACGAGGCACATATGCGTGTGTGTCTATCAATGCCTGGTTACGGCCAAGGCTTGCTTGTATAGTACTTTTCTGAAATAATGCGCGGAAATTCAAACTAAGTAAGTACCTATGCAACTAAAACTTAACCTAACCTAAAAGAAAATACAGTTGGTGTTAAATGTTCAATTTCACGCGTCTATATGAGCTCTACTGCCAATTAAAATAACACAATAGTTAAACAATGGACATCGTCTTTAAAAGGTGGTTTGGCACATGGTATAATAAGATGTTTTCTTATTATACCATGGTTTGGCATGCGAGGGGATATATTCATTTGTTTCTTTTTTACTCTAAACAGCTTTATTTGCAAGCCAGTTCGAAATTTAAATAAAATCAATGATAAGACAAGTTACCTCCTTGGTTGCAATGTTTTGGAGTAAAAGTACGTTCCATTTTTAAACTACACGATTCATGACTTTTCATAGTAATTTATTCGAACGATAAAAATGACAGATATGGATTTTCATACTTACTTAGCCGGCTGCTGCACGCATGTAATAAGTACAGCATTTTCGATTTATCTCGAAGAAGGTTGTCGAAATATTGCTCAACTCGAGCAAGCACTTTTGAGAAATATACATTAGGTATCCATTTTACATCATAATTAAATTAGTAATATCGCTTTTACGATCAATAAAAGTATTGCTGACATGTAATTCCATTAAGCCAGTGATATTGTATTAAATGTCTTGAATTCTAGTAAGATTGACATCATGCATACATTATAATAAAACAAAGTTTAACCGGATTAAATCGCGTATATTATTTAAATTGGTTTCCCTGACGTTTCGAAAGCTTTGCAGCATTTCGTGGTCGCAGGTAGACTAAGATGACAAGCGTCTTTACAAATATTTCTAAAAAATTATTTTAATCTACCGTACAATATTATTAATTAAAATGGTTTCGATGCACGCAGTAATCACTCACAATATCATTATCTTTTACAGTGTTGCGTGCTGTTTGGGACTTGATTATTTTTAGGACTGGGTTCCAAACAGGTGGTAGCTGCCAACCATCTTCTCTATTAAAATTAGGATGTTTTTTAATTTCAATAGCCTCACGGAGCATTCTAGGTACATATCGGTTTTCCTTCGCCAGAACTTGTGGTTTATCAAATCGAAGAAAATGGTTGGGTTTGTCTAGGGCATGTTCACACACTGCAGACTTTGTGGAGCGTCTGTTCTTGACGTCTGCTATATGTTCTTTAATTCTAGTGGCTATACTACGCTTTGTTTGCCCTATGTATGATAACCCACAATCACAATCAATCTTGTAGACCCCTGCATCTTGTAAGGGAATGTGACACTTCACCGGTCTAAGGAGTTGATCTCTCCATCTATGAACATTCATATTCATCACTCTCTTAATTACATGCGTTTCATCATTCCTCATCATGTGATGCCCATACAAACCCAAACGATTTTCTTTAAACATTCCTTATAATTTCGAAATGAATAATGTTAGAATAAAACAATATATAATTAATGCACTATATCAAAACTCTTTTTTTTTATGGTCACCAATAAAAGTATTTATGGTTTTATAACTTCAATAAGATTCTTCTTCTTTCTTAGATTTTGATTGATTTCTTCCTAAGGTTGCCTGGAAGAAATCGCTGATCGCGATAAGGCCGCCATTTGTACAATAGTTTAAATGCATATTCTATGTAATGTATTTTATAGTGTACAATAAAGCATATATATATAAATAAATAAATAATAATATTTGACAGAAATATTTCCGAATCCAAAATTAAATATACTTTCTTACCAAATGTCCCAAACCTAATTTACAGCGATACCATCTTAACATCTCCAGTAACAGACACCAACATTGTCAAGACAATTTAAATAAAAAAGCCAACTAAAAAGCGCTGTACATTTTCACACCATTGCCTTGCAGCGCTGTACAATGTAACATTATGAAATCGACGCTTTAAAGGTAATTGTGCTCTGCAATGCAGGAAATAATACTGAACAATGTCGCCTGCTCCTCTTTCAAGCTATTCCTTACAAATTGCCGGTAAGGAATTTTAACTCATTCCCTTTGGCTCTGGTTTTTTGTTTAGGAATATCTGCTGTTCTAATTTATATTAAGAACAATGACCAGCCGAGGAGTGCTATAGTCTGATTTGAAAATGTAAATAATGGTATGCAAAGTTCATTTTTAATTTTTTTTAACTGGGTTTTCGTGTTTTTTAGCCTTTGTACCAATGATATTTAAAGTACGTTTTTGTGTTTAAATAGGTAAGGCAAAAAAATCGGAAGATGCCACGAAGTCAAGAAATATGTAGGTATGTTTAAGTAATAATAATTAAAAATAATAATTATTTATAATAGTCTAGAAAAAATGAACAAAAAGGAAATAAAACCGGTAAAACGCAATCCGAAGAAAGGAGGATGCAACTTAGAAATCTAAATAATAAGGCAATAGAAATGGTAAAGGCGCGTGAACTTGTCGTCGCGTGCGGGTGTCTCGTAGGACACCAGTGCGCGAACCGTTTGCTTGATCCTCAGTGCTATTTGGGACGCAGTGTCACTAAAATTGTATTTTGCAGCGTACCTAACAGTGGATTTTTAGGCTTTTTTTTATTTTTATTGAATGCTAAAAACGTGGTGCGTGTAATTTGCGTATTTATGTTTTGGTAGCAGCGAATCAGTGAAACGCGTTCCGTTATTAAAATACAATATATAGCATTTCTATAACCTTGTTATTTAGATTTCTATGGGATGCAAGGATTTAGACGGAATTAAACAATTTAAACACGTCCTCTTACTTACTTCCTTTTACTCAACATAGTGGTAATATAGTTTAGAACGTCACAATCTGTTTCCAATTTAAATTTTGAAAAAAAATCTTGATTGTACAATAAAATTCAATCAGAAATGAGCAGATTCGCAGGAGAACGAAAGTAACCGACATAGCTCGAAGAATTGCCAAACTTAAAAGGCAGTGGGCGGGGCACATTGCTCGCAGAACGGATGGCCCATGGGGCAGTAAAGTTCTGAAGTGGCGACCGCGTACTGGAAGGCGTAGCGTGGGTAGGTCTCCCACAAGGTTGACCGCCGACCTGGTGAAGGTCGCGGGAATCCGCTGAACGCGGAAAGCGCAGGACCGGTCGTTGTGGCGATGCTTTTAGGAAGCCTATGTCCAGCAGTGGACGTCTTTCGGCTGACATGATGAATGATGATGATAACAATAAAATTAGTGACTAATGCTTCATATAGTTGTACTAAACTAGAATTACCAAAGGTATTATAAAAGTTATTCCCAAAATCTATTTTTTGTGCCATGACAGTTCGAAAGACGTGCCAAATATGACTGGCACAAAACAAAATACTCCAATTTATGTGATCGGTTTCACGAAGCCGAGGTGTGACCGACATGTGACCGCTTCCGCATGCTACTGAGTGCTTCGTGGTCAGTTGTTTAAACACTTTGGTGTTTTTTGGCGAATGGCGAAATGGCATGGTAATGTATGGTGACCATAGAAATCTAAATAAATGTAATAGAAGTGACAAAGGCGCGTGAACTTGTCGCTGCGTACAGGTGTCTTTTAGGACACCAGTGCGCGAACCATTTGCTTGATCATCAGTGCTGTTTTGGACGCAGAGTCACTAAAATTGTATTTTGCAGCAGCATGTCTAGCAGTGGAATTTCTGTAGGCTTAATTTATGTTGCATTGAATGCTAGAAACAGTGGGCGTGATTGCGTATTTATGTGTTGGTAGCGAAAAACCGGCGACATGCGTTCCCGTAGTGAAAGACAGAATATAACATTTCTATTACCTTATTATTTAGATTTCTATGATGGTGACTGTTACTGCTGTGCTGGAGAGCCAAAAGAGAACTATTATTACGATAGGTGGTTAAAGTGATGGCAGACTAGTCACTTTTTAAAATGAAGAATGAGTGTCACCTTATTACAAGCCTATTATTTATCTTCATTTGTTAGGATCAAAGAAATAGATAGAACGGAAAAGTTGGCAGGGCGCACGTGCCAACACTCTCTTTCTCAGTATGCCTTATGACTTGTTTCTGTAAATACTGTAAAAAAACCCGCAAAAATTCCTGGTTGTGCTGTTTCTAACTACAGAAACAAAAGCTGTAAAGGACATTTGATTGAAGTTAATTTAAAAAAATTAATGACCTCAATATTTAAGACGGAGTTTGTTCGAAAATTGCCACGCATGAATCGCAAGTAATATTGTGATTACAACCATTCTACTCTATTTATTTCTGTGGTTAGGATATTAGTGGGTTATTTACTTATTTATAACTAGCCTATGCCCACGGCTTCGCCGGCATAAATGTCGTTTATCGCGCATTCCTCGGGGATTGTTCATCTTCCCGGTTATGTTCTATCTGTATGCGCCAAATTTCATTCAAATCTGTTCAGCTGTAACAGCGTGATTGAGTAACAGACATCAGGGAAAAAAAACTCAGGTAGTTCTGATGGAAATCTTTTTGGAGTATATGTGACTTGCATTGTAAAAAAATAACATTACATAACTACTGAGAACTAAAATAAAGTGGCAGGATGTTGTTTTTTTATAAAAACAGCTTTTTAATATTTTGTTTTTATAGTATAGGGTGGCGAAACAAGCCAAAGGCCCACCTGATGTTAAGCGGTTACCCTTGCCCATAACAACTGCAGTACCACCTAGGCTGTTGCCTAAAAGGTACCGCAAGTCGGTTTGCCAAACTGAGACATGAAGATAGAAAGTCTCATGTGATTGTAATTTCACCGGCACACGTACCCTTCAGACAGAAACACAGTTATTTAAAAAGTAATAATAAACCGGCATTCCATTTAACTGATGATCCGCTAAAGAATTTCAACTCTACCGAAACCTGAATAAATGAAATGAAACAAACGAACGAGAGCCAATCGCCGGTTAGCGGTTTTTACGGTAAGCGTCGACGCGAGCAACCGCGACTACCAGCAAATTAACATGAAAATCACGGTGTAAATGCTGATTTCAATGAAAAAATGGCAATATGGCTTATATGCTTGAATGGAAATGATGGTGAATTGTTGATTTTTTGTGTGTTACGTTTGTGTTGTATGTTATGTTTGTCGTGTGTCATGTAGTTTATCCTTCAGGAGTTTTAATATTCGCTCCAGAAATGGATTAATTTATTATTTAATACTAGATATCACCTGCGGTTTCGCTTCTATGTACCTGACCTATGTGTTTATCCAAAACCATACAAATGGTCCACATCTTAATCTGTTTAACAGTTTCAGCGTGATTGAAGGACAAAGAAACATACAATTTTCAATCCTAGATATGGTAGAAATTCCGTTAGCTAAGCAGTACAAATTCCCAATCATAGTAACCAAAACCCTTGTAAGGTCCTTCTTATGTTAAAACTATGACGGTCAACTTATCCACGGGGCACAATTAAAGGGTTATAACACACCCAGTTTACGAAACAGAAATACCACGAAACAACATTAACATAGAAAGAGTGATTTTATAAACCGCAAGCGTGTTGTCTCACCGAACACAAGGGAACAGGGGTGTCACACAGTTCTGAATTAGGAATGTGAGCAAATTCTATTAGGAAATGGATAAGTGAAGTGTAGGTATATGAAATATTTACGGGATGTTTTTGGTATAGAATAAAAGAGACATAATCAGTGAATGGATTCTTGTTGAAGTACGTGCCATTACTTGACATAAAAATAAAAGAAAATAAAATCAGCTATGATACGACTGTACACCACCATTACAATATATTTGAGTGAAAAGATTGTATTCTTTTAAAAATACACAAAATGTCAACAAAAAATATCACGAAACTAGCTAAGACAAGATTAGGGGATTGTTTCCGAACTCAAAATTCATATTTAAATACTGCTTAACTAAGTATTCACAACTCAGAAACTATCCGAGAGTATTTTAGCCCGTTTTAGCACAAAATATTTATTATCCGAGCAAGTTGTTTTAAAATCTCCTACAAAACGAAACCAACATCAGATTTTCCGTCTCTCGCCAACCTTACTAACAATGTAGGTGACGATGATATCTGTGTGTGCGTAAACCGTCTATTTTTACGCGTTTTCCCGCGTAATATTACGTAAGCTTCGCTTTATGGAAAACTAGCGATGTGACCCTTTTCCTACCGTCAAATAAGGCTCATATGGACTCATACCATTCCCTTGATGTACACGGATTTGGGATTTGTTTTTCTTCCAATCTTTGTCAAACAAATAAGGCAGATAGTTCGATTGATTGATTGGTAGATATATTGTTATTCGTCTATATGTTTTATGTTCTAAGTAGTTGTATGAGACGGATGAGTAGAAAGTAATGTTGTATTTATTGTTTAGTCTGCTGTATGAGTTATTTGTGTTTCTGACCTTATCTTAAATGTGACGTAATCTTGAATAAGGTACCTATCGAAGTTGTTACAGTTTTCATGTTACTTGATTGATACCTTTTGATTTTTGTATAGGCAGCGTGGACAGGCAATGTACTAAGGACCCTTAAAGACCTTTGAGCTGATTCATTTGATTATATTTGTACAGTGTAGCATGAATTCTAGCATGGATATTATCAGTGTGACGAATTCACTGCCCAGTCATTTCAAATTAAATCAGTTTATTATCAGCATAGGTCAAAATAAAGATGTTAAAAAAATAAAAATTTGTAGCATTGCATTTTATTTAAATACCTAATAAATTTTATTATACTAAAATAAATTAAATCATACTATATTATTATATTCTTCCCCTTGGGGGAGGCCTATGTCCAGCAGTGGACGTCTTACGGCTCAAATGATGATATTATTATTACTGCATGCAATGTCAGTACGAATTAAGGAAATCTTGGATCGTATTTACTTCGATTTACGTCTTTTCAGTGAGGAAATCGTGAACCTCGTGTATATTTTGTGTATGTTGACTTTATATAATCTATGTATGTATCAAAACTTGTTCAGTTAGATGACAGATTACATTATTGTAAAATTTAAGAAAATGGTCTAATGAAATATTGAAAAGACAACGTGGTCAACAATCCTCGTATTTAATTTGTTAATCCTCAAATCTGGACATCCTACAGTTACTCCTCAAAGTTACAAACAAAACAGTGTGTGTGGCAAAATAAATGGTTTAAATGGTTTAACCATATTTTTAAATAATACCTAATTGAAGATCATTTCTAACATATTTTTGATAAACCTATCTACTAGATCAGTTTAAACAATGCTCTTGGTTATTATTGCGTATCTTGTTTTAAGTCGAAAGCTTATACCCTGACGGATAAATAAATATTACAACACGAACATGCCGCAAGCGTATCGAGCGCGCACCCCAGGTGCCTATTATAACTAATCTGATACCTACCTGGTCTTCAACCAGTGCGTCCTGCCTGTCATGACTTACGGTACCGAGACGTGGACACTGACAGTTGGGCTAGTCCACAAATTCAAAGTCGCTCAGCGAGCTATGGAGCGAGCTATGCTTGGAGTTTCTTTGAAGGATAAAATCCGTAACGAGATTATCCGGAAAAGAACCGGAGTGACCGACATAGCTTGTAGGATCAGTAAGCTGAAGTGGCTGCGGGCTGGCCATGTCTGTCGAAGGACTGATGGCCGCTGGAGCAGACCAGTCCTTGAGTGGAGACCGCGAATCGGCAAACGCAGCGTAGGGCGCCCCCCGCCAGGTAGATCGACGACCTGAAGAACGCGGCTGGGGGGGACTGGATGCGGAAGGCAGAGGACCGAGTATTGTGTCGCAACTTGGGAGAGGCCTATGTCCAGCAGTGGACTGCGATAGGCTGAGTTGATGATAATGATGATAATTAATATGTACACAAGACAGACACTTCTTCCTGATGAAAGTCACGCCCCTAAGAAAAACTAGAAAATTTCATTGTCCAAGATGAAACTCACTTACTTTTCTTTTCCTGCCTGTAAATTATAAAATACAAAATCTTCTACAAAAGACGTTCGTCTTTCCTTTTCAAAATATATCCTCGAGGACGTACTAAAATACGCATAAACAACGACCTTTATCTGTTTGTAAAAATGCGCAACATTCGTTAAAAATGGGCCAAGTGCGTGTTGGGCTCACGCAGTAAGCATTCCGTACCACTAATTATTGACCTAATACCCCATAGAAACTGATTTAATTTACGAGAGTTCATCAAAAGACATTAAGGCACCGTGCACGAAATATACTTTTCGCATCTTTTTCTTACGCAGGTACCACCACATATGTCTATTTTTGCCCTATATTTTTTTTGTCATCATCATCATCATCATTTCAGCCGAAAGACGTCCACTGCTGGACATAGGCCTCCCCCAAGCATCGCCACAACGACCGGTCCCGTGCCCTCCGCATCCAGCGGATTCCCGCGACCTTCACCAGGTCGTCGGTCCACCTTGTGGGGGGCCTACCCACGGTGCGCCTTCCAGTACGCGGTCACCACTTTAGAACTTTACTGCCCCATTGGCCATCCGTTCTGCGAGCAATGTGCCCCGCCCACTGCCACTTAAGTTTGGCAATTCTTCGGGCTATGTCGGTTAAATAAATAAATATCTTTGGGACATTTTTACACAGCACCATCTAGTCCCAAACTAAGCAGAGCTTGTGCTATGGGTACTAGACAATGGATATAATACTTACATACTTTTTTTTTTCGTAAATACATACTTATAATACATAAGAAACACCCAGACCAACACAAACACTTATGTTCATCACACAAATATATGTGTCCTGTGGGAATCGAACCCACGACCTCGTGATCAGCAGTCTGACTCTCGAACCTAGTGGTTACCACAGAGGTCGTTACTTTGTTCTTCTGCGAATCTCCTCATTTCTGATTCGATCACTGATCATTTCTGTTTTTTTTAGTATTTGTTGCTAAATTACATAGTATGCACACCAATCAAACCAAGTTTGACGCTGGTATGTATTACCGTTTTGAAGATAGAGCAGGAACAAAAACGTTGAAAAAAAAATGCATGTTTTTTTAGGTTTCTTGTATGGGGACCACCTTTGGTTTTAGATTTTTTTATTTTTAGTATTTGTCGTGATAGGAGTCATAGCAACACATATTCTGAGAAAATTTCAACTGGCTACCTGTTACGGACGGAGAGCGTACGTACCTTAACGTCCGGAACCCTAAAAATGCTCTTCAGAATCCGTAATGACGTATTTCAACTACACAGTGCCGTGTTATAAAAGTCGCTGTAGTGTATTCAAAACTGTTTATAACCACACCCTAAGGCCCCTCGTTACCCCACTGTGCATTGAAATAGAGTTGTCGAGGACTTTGAACAAAAAAGACTTTTGAAACGACGCCGCGCGCCGTAAATATCAACAGATACCGCACAGTGGTTTAGGAAAATTCGCCAGGACAAAATGCGACACGGAAGGGGGTTTCGAAAAATGTTGGTAGATAAATTAAAATTTTCATGCGCTTGTCCCGTGAGTTTTAGTTGGCTTGCCTGTTTTAATCATCATCCTCCGAGCCTTTTCCCAATTATATTGGGGTCGGCTTCCAGTCTAGCCAGATGCGGCTGAACATCAGTATTTTACACGGAGCGACTGCCATCAGACCCCCGCAACCCAGTTACTGGGTAATACTGACATTCGGAGGTTAGACCAGTTGTCAGACTTTCAGGCTTCTGACTACCCGTAACGACTGCCATAGATATTCGTATGACAACCGGGACCGACAGCTTAACGTGCTTTCCGAGGCACGGAGGGGTCTCGATGTGTAACGAAACGGTCACCCATCCACAGACTGACCGCGGCAAGTATATACGTATTATATCCATTGTCTAGTACCCATACCACAAGCTCTGCTTAGTTTGGGACTAGATGGTGCTGTGTAAAAATGTCCCAAAGATATTTTTTTATTTTTTTTAAGTGCAGCTTAACCTTGCAGATCGTACAATCCGCGCAGTCGTTGCATCGCTACGAGCCCCTTGCTTGCCTGTTTTAATGAAGTAGCTTATTTCAAAGATACCGGTAGGTACTACTAATAAAACTTGTGATTTATTTGCAGTGTTCTGGTTACTGGTGGTTTATTTTTGGTTGTGGGTAGGCCCCCCACAAGGTGGACCGACGGGAGGTCGCGGGAATCCGCTGGATGCGGAAGGCGCAGGACCGGTCGTTGTGGCGATGCTTGGGGGAGGCCTATGTCCAGCAGTGGACGTCTTTCGGCTGAAATGATGATGATTATGATGATTCTGATTACATTTATGTAAAAAGTTCAATTAAAAAACTCGATAAGCAACTCAACTCATTTTTGCACTTTTTCCGGAAGGCCATGTAAAGATACACGCTGAAAATTTCGTAGTTTCGAAAACGAAGTCATTCTACTTATCATTATGAACAACTTTTACTATGGGACCAACCCTAAAATCGATAAAAAAAATAAGCTGTTCACTACATCTGTGTTCACATAAATCGACAAAATGTAGGGACCAGCTGATCTATATCTATTTTTCGTGATTTCAGGGTTGATCTGGTAGCAAAAGTTTTTTGTAATTAAATTAAAACTAAATTAAAACGTATTTATTTCAACTAACATTGGATCATAGGAAAATAATTTTATAATAATAATGTTGAGTACATTTTTTTTATTAATTAGCTCTTCGTTTTCGAAACTTTCAGCGGTGACCTTAGAAGTAATTCCGATGTGTGTCTTAAATGTAGTTTTCTCCCACTTGCTCGAAAATTGGTTTAATTATAAAAAAGTACTTCAATTGGCTCTTTTCCGTACGCAATGAAATAACAGGCCAGTAATATTCAACACGACAATAATAGAAATTGCTGGACAGTTTTCATTTTTTAAATTATGCTACCGAGGTTTTTAAGTATCTACACACTCACTTAAATTAGGTGTTTTTAGGTACAAAATATTTATCTACTACTATTATAAAATTGTTAAATGTCAGTTGTCTGTTTGTTTGTTTGTTTGTTTGTTTGTTCCAGCATCACTATAAAACTACTAGACCGATTTTGTTGAAAGGGTTTGTGACTAAAAACTTATGATTTGACTTAAAAACTGGTATGTATTTTACCTCGCTACGATGACGGGAACCGGTGATTTTTAATTATATTTTTCTACAACATTTTGCATACATTAAGGTGAATAAGGCGCTCATATCCAGCTGTCATTCGCACGCATGCGCTCTAGCGCGCGCCTCCATAGAGAAAATACGGCTGCTAAAGATATTGCATTAAAAACTTTTTGGTCGGGCCGAATTGTACAGAGTAGAAAAAAAAATCCTGTCGTATGTGGGTGGTGCCATCTTGGAAATGCAGTCTTTTGAGCCAACCGAAAATCAGAATCTTTTGACTTACAGACAAGGACTGGAAGCTACCTCTAAATTGCGATTTCTCTAATTTTTTGTATGAAAAGCAATAAAATTTAGAAGTACCTAAACGTTGTTATATTGTATCCATCTTAATATACGAATAAGCATAAAGTTATCTTGGTGTAGCTAAAAAAATACTATTTTCAGTCTACAATTTTTAATTACCTTCTTCTTCAAGTATATTATCTTATCTTATTAACTATTATAATCTTATAACTATTATAAAATTGTTAACGTCTGTTTGTTTGTTTGTTTGTTCCAGCATCACGCTAAAACTACTGGACCGATTTTGATGTTTTTTTTTTGTTTGAAAGCTGATGATCTGACTTAAAAACTGGTATGGGTTTTGAGAAAGAAAGAAAGAAAGAAAAAAAGAAAAAATTTAATTCGTGGGTTGCGTACTCACCCGACAGATCGAAGCTTCTATGCATTTGCACGAGCGGATAGTAATGTACGATGGAGTGGAGTGGAGTGGAGTGGACAGGGGATGGGACTGGGGATGGGACTGGGGATGCGACAGAGGACGGGACTGGAGACGGGACAGTGGATGGGACAGGGAACGGAACATGGGACGGGAAATGGGACGGGACATGGGTCAGGACAGTGGGACGGCACATGGGACTGGACATAGGATGGGACATGGGACATGCGACGGGACGATAGTGATAGAGTGAGATAGTGGGACAGTGGGACAGTGGAACAGTAGGACAGTGGCAGTGGGACGGTGGGACAGTGGGGTAGTGGGGTAGCGGGGCAGCGGGACAGCGGGGTAGTGGGCCAGTGGGGCAGTGGGATAGTGGGGCAGTGGGGCAGCGGGGCAGTGGGGCAGTGTGGTAGCGGGGCAGAGGGGCAGCGGGGCTGCGGGGCAGTGGGATACCGGGGCAGCGGGGCGGCGGGGCAGCGGGGCAGTGGGTTACCGGGGCAGCGGGGCGGTGGGGCAGCGGGGCAGTGCGGCAGCGGGGCAGTGGGTTACCGGGGCAGCCGGGCAGTGTTGCCGTGGAATATTGGGGCAGTGGGGCAGCGGGGCGGTGGGGCAGCGGGGCAGTGGGGTAGCGGGGCAGCGGGATAGTGGGGCAGCGGGGCAGTCGGGCAGTGGGATAGCGGAGCAGTGGGGCAGCGGGGCAGCTGGGCAGTGGGGCAGTGGGGCAGCGGGGTAGCGGGGCAGTGCGGTAGCGGGGCAGCGGGGCATTGAGGCAGTGGGGTACAGTGGGGCAGTGGTATAGTGGAGCACTGGGGTAGCGGGGCAGTGGGGTAGCGGGGCAGTGGGGCAGCGGGGCAGCTGGGCAGCAGCGCCGTGGGGCAGCGGGGTAGTGGGGCAGCGGGGCAGTGGTGTAGCGGGGCAGTGGGGCAGAGGGGCAGTGGGGCTGTGGGGCAGCGGGGCAGTGGGGCAGCGGGGCAGCGAGGCAGTGGGGCAGCGGGGCAGCGGGGCAATGGGGCAGTGGGATAGTGGGGCAGCGGGGCAGTGGGGCAGCAGGGCAGCGGGGCAGTGGGGCAGCGGGGCAGTGGGGCAGCGGGACAGCGGGACAGTGGGACAGTGGACTGGACTGGAATGGACTGGACTGGACTGGACTGACGTGGGTTAGCAGAATTTAACGCGAGCGGAGCCGCGGGTAAAAGCTAGTCATTAATAAGGCTGAAAACGCATTTTTTTTTTAAACTTTGACAATAGGACAAGGTCCGCGCGCGGAAAAATTGGCACGAATGAAAATTAGATACTGTTGAATTAATTTGTTATTGTTTCCTCGCAAATGAGAGAAAAGTACTATATAAGTCTCGGCCGAAATAGCAATTAACGGCCTCGTTTAGTTAAAAAGGACTCGGCTAACGCCTCGTCCTTTTGAATCACTTCGGAAACATCCAATATTAGTCGGCTGTCAATTACTTCATTTCAGGCCTCGACAGTAATGTGCTATTAATCATTTAGATGTCAATTATAAGATTTATTATGTCATTCTGTAAATGCATAATTTCATTTAGTTTTACAATTAAATTAGATATCTATAGAAATCATATAAAAATTCGCCATACGACTTGAGCGCTGTTATTTGCTAAGTGACAATATTCTAATTTTGGATTGAATAATAAATAATAATTAAAATAAATAAATAAATATTTTTTGGGACATTTTTACACAGCATCATCTAGTCCCAAACTAAGCAGAGCTTGTGCTATGGGTACTAGACAATGGATATAATACTTATATACTTTTTTTTTTTGTAAATACATACTTGTAATACATAAGAAACACCCAGACCAACACAAACACTTATGTTCATCACACAAATATTTGTGTCTTGTGGGAATCGAAAAAAAAATTACACAATTTGTATGACTTAAAACTATAGTACTAATATTTATAAAGTGTTATAAAAAAGGGAGCATCTGCAGCCGAAGTAGGTGGAAACCTGTGTCTCGGCATGCAGCGCCAAACCCCACCGAACATTGGCATGATTATAATTAGCCGTAGTTGAGTTTATATAGTATAGTCAATACCATAGTCAATTGTGGCTATGTTTTACCAAACTAATCAACATTTTTGACGTTTTGTCTCTTTGAACGCAGTACGAGACAATCCACGTTGGATTGTCTCCGTGGTAACTTAGCTAACTCATAAAGGGAACTCACAGCGACACAAAATTATTATACATGCGTAACAACAATCTAACAATGCAAGTTATGTAAGTTACTCCTCCTACACACTTCCTAGAAACAGCACCAAACCTAATTTCCAGCCCAACTTTACGGTAATCTCATGTGGTGTATTCAAAGCCATCCAAACAAGAATAAACAAAAGCTACATAGTACATACCATGGTTTCCGCACAGCCCTTAGAATAACATAGAACCATTAAGAAAATGTTGTTCTTGCTTACTGCACCCATTAGGCGTATAAAACTATCGTTAATCCCGGCCTTGACCGAAACAAAACCAATTATGCTTTCAATAAATCTCTGAACGTGTCCAATGGTCAACCCACGTAGTTAAGCTATAGGTACTCTTATATTATCCATCTCCCAAACTGCACCTTAAACAGTGTTACATAAGACTGAAAATTCGTTGTCATTATAAAATATAATTAATTTTTTTATTGTTCCAACATTTTGACTACAAAAATTATGATGCGCAAACACTGGGCAATGGAATTTCGTCTGTAATGGATTCTTTGAGTTTTGTTTTGCCGTTTTTTTTGATCGAGGGTCGAGTCACTCAAAATTTCTTTTTTTTCGACGAGCTCTTTAAAATATTTATTTTTGTTAGGAAACGAATCTGGTAGAATAAAAATTGATGAGCATTTCCTCTCACTGGTAACCAATGTTGGTTGGTGATGTTTTAAATTAAAAGTTGAACGTTTCGAGTGACGAGCCCTTGCCACAATGACAGACAGACGAGGCAATATTGTGGATATTTTTAATGGGTTTTGGAAAAGCTTTTTGTTGAGTGCCACGCCACAATTTCATAACCGTTCGCGTTAATTTATTGTTTTTCGATGATAAAGGATGGCAAAACGAGCTAAAGGCCCACCTGATGATAAGCGGTTATCTTTTCCCATAACAATTGCAATAAGTTGGTTGCCTAAATGGAACTGAGACATGAAAATTGAAAGTCTCATGTGATTGTAACTTCCCCGGCACCCGTGGTCGCCTTAGAACCGGAATACAGCAATGCAAGCATGACTTTTTGGCGGCAAGAATGACCGAGTTGTATCTTGTATACCAAAAACCGATAGGTGCTAATATTCGGCCCACAGAAATAAATAGATGGAATGGAAAAGTAAGCGGGGCGCGCGTGCCAACAGTCTGCACCAGAGTGCAGGGCATTTCAAAGCCTTTCTCAGTACGCCTTATGACTTGTTTCTGTAAATACTGTAACAAAAACCCGCAAAAATGGTTTATTGCGCTGTTTCTAACTGCAGAAACGAAAGTTGTACATTTAATTAAAGTTCATCATCCTTCGAGCCTTTTTCCCAATTATATTGGGGTCGGCTTCCAGTCTATTTCAGTCACATTTTAATTAGTACTCATGTAATAACGTTCCAACATTTTGACTACAAAAATTATGATGCGCAAACACTGGGCAATGGAATTTCGTCTGTAATGGATTCTTTGAGTTTTGTTTTGCCGTTTTTTTTGATCGAGGGTCGAGTCACTCAAAATTTCTTTTTTTTCGACGAGCTCTTTAAAATATTAATTTTTGTTAGGAAACGAATCTGGTAGAATAAAAATTGATGAGCATTTCCTCTCACTGGTAACCAATGTTGGTTGGTGATGTTTTAAATTAAAAGTTGAACGTTTCGAGTGACGAGCCCTTGCCACAATGACAGACAGACGAGGCAATATTGTGGATATTTTTAATGGGTTTTGGAAAAGCTTTTTGTTGAGTGCCACGCCACAATTTCATAACCGTTCGCGTTAATTTATTGTTTTTCGATGATAAAGGATGGCAAAACGAGCTAAAGGCCCACCTGATGATAAGCGGTTATCTTTTCCCATAACAATTGCAATAAGTTGGTTGCCTAAATGGAACTGAGACATGAAAATTGAAAGTCTCATGTGATTGTAATTTCCCCGGCACCCGTGGTCGCCTTAGAACCGGAATACAGCAATGCAAGCATGACTTTTTGGCGGCAAGAATGACCGAGTTGTATCTTGTATACCAAAAACCGATAGGTGCTAATATTCGGCCCACAGAAATAAATAGATGAAATGGAAAAGTAAGCGGGGCGCGCGTGCCAACAGTCTGCACCAGAGTGCAGGGCATTTCAAAGCCTTTCTCAGTACGCCTTATGACTTGTTTCTGTAAATACTGTAACAAAAACCCGCAAAAATGGTTTATTGCGCTGTTTCTAACTGCAGAAACGAAAGTTGTACATTTAATTAAAGTTCATCATCCTTCGAGCCTTTTTCCCAATTATATTGGGGTCGGCTTCCAGTCTAACCAGATGCAGCTGAACATCAGTATTTTGCACGGAGCGACTGCCATCAGACCCCCGCAACCCAGTAATACTGACATTCGGAGTTTAGACCAGTTGTCAGACTTTCAGGCTTCTGACTACCCGTAACGACTGCCATAGATATTCGTATGACAACCGGGACCGACAGCTTAACGTGCTCTCCGAGGCACGGAGGGATCTCGATGTGTAGCAAAACGGTCACCCATCCACAGACTGACCGCGGCAAGTGCAGCTTAACCTTGCAGATCGTACAATACGCGTAGTCATTGCTTCGCTACGAGCTTAATTAAAGTAATTTTTTTAAATTAATTACGTCAATATGGGAGGCGTAAGTTGCCACGCATGAATCACAACTTCACAAGTAAAAATTTCATTACAACCATTCTATCTATCGATTTCTGTGCTGTGTTCTGGCCAATATCGTTATAAGCAAAATCCAATAAACATATCGAGCTTTCCAGAAAGAGCGTTATTAGTGACTCTGTATTGAGAACACGTCCTAAGATTCAAAGTAATATCGTAATGTAAAATTGTCAACACCTATTTGGCGCTAGCTACGTTCTTTCTGAAATGGTTCGTATAGTATATTAGTTACTATAGTGTAATAAAAGCTTCTGTTTTTTAGTATATGAATAGTATCATAAAATGTACTTTTCCCTTGTTTCAAAACAATCCTCATCTCGTATAAGGGACAAAAAAACGTACCTATTTCAAACCGTGTATTTGTTCCATGATTAGGGGAATGAACACATACAAAATAGTTGGTTATCTTCCTTTACGTTGTAACCGCCAACTAATGGAAATTAATTGTTGTGGGGTATACATCCATGTGCTAGAACCTTGCCGTCACGTGCTGGTTGAAAGGAAGATAAAATTTAGTAGTTTGAATATAAATTCAATGTTTTCGTCGTAGCATGGCGTAGTATAAAATTGGTGTAGGTAATACGCATTTTTGAAATAAAGGACTCATTTTAACGAACATGTATAATCATGTATGTCTTTAATGTTCTGCTCCTCTGTTGTCATAATGATACAATAAATCAGTATGAATTAAAATCCGACTACAGTAACCCTAAAAAGTAAAGTAATCTATGCACGTATTTCAAGATCTTTTCATAAACAATATTTTTGAAGGTTAAAAAAGTCGTTACTCTGTGGTTAAATTTGGGATTTTCAATATGTTGCCATGCTAGGCTTATGGTTTTCTAAGTTTTAATATACACAATTTAACAATGATAAATAATTCTCTATTTCTACTTGATACAGTCGAATAAAATAAATACGTGTCAATAAAGTCAAAAGAAGAAAATTGATTACTAGCAAAAACGTTTTCCTAGAAACTCATCAGTGTCCCAAAATAGATTGGAATAGCTGCACAAACTTATTACCTAAAACACGTGTGTAACAAGCACGAAACAACATCAAACCATTGTATTGGCACCAATGAGTTCATTGGAAACTATTGACAGCGCGTACAATCATCGCTCTGTGTGACTGCGTCAAAGGCATTGACAACTTGATATCCAATAAATTGGAGTGCCTCCGAATGCTCCCGAATAGTCCCGAACACTTCCGATACATCGCTTTGTTGTCCTCACGGTCGCACTGTTTCGCAACTGTCATTTTATTTTGTTTCATGTAGAACTTTGCTGGTAGAAAATTGTATGGTTTTTTTTTTTTTTTTTTTTTTTTTTTTTTTTCGAATGGGCTCTCGCAGGTGGGACCGAAGTCCCATTTCTGCTTAACCGGACTTAGTTGGCGGAGAGTCCCATGTGGGACTCCATTCGCCGAAGGTTTTTTCCCTACATACTTACAAACTAGATGCGCGCGGCATCAATACCGCGCGTAATCGGGCGGGCGCCCCCCAAGGGGGGGGCTCGAACCTCGCTAGGGCATTGCAGGGGGACCCCGCAGTTCCTATGTCCCCCTAGCAGCCGTTGCTGCATCGAATTGGTTTCCTCGAAAGTAGCGGACTTTCGGTCCCTATCGGGTGACGTGCTAAACGCCGTGAAGCGGCAAGCCTCGCCGGCGAGGCTAAGACCTACCTAGAAAACCTAACCAGTGGCTACGCAATAGCCTGCTCCTAGGAACTACTCTAGAGCATAGGGCCGGTCTCGCGTGACGAGATTATCTCCGGTTGCTTACACCGTGAGGGCGTCCCCAGGGGGGAGCTCGGACCTCGACTCAGGGTGCAGCAGGGGGACCCCGCCACTGATCCCCCCAGCAGCCGGTGCTGCGTCGGCATGTGTTACTGTTTCTCGAGAGTCGGACTCTCGGATTCTGTGTGTGTGTCGCGTCGGACCTCGCCGGCGGGGACGATATTTTGGACGACGGCGTCGGAGTGTGCTTGTACTTTTATCTGACTCCTGGAGGAGTGTAATAGCGTCATCGGGCTCAATGAGTGTGTGTCTGGGACGTCGGGTTTTGCTAATAGCAGATGGCTGGTAGACGGTGGCCGCCACGACCAAGGGGTTGGGGTGCTTGGGAGCGGAATCGAAATAGCGTTTTGAGACACGCTTGAAAAACTGCTTGATGGTCGGCAGTTTGAGGTCTAGGTGGAGGTCGACGTTGCGTACGTACCAGGGGGCGCCTAAGGCCCTTCGCATGAAACGGTTTTGGAGGGTTTGGAGCATGTGAATTCTCACCGGCTTGACGTGTGCGAACACAACGCTAGCATAGGCGAGTATGGGGCGGATACAGGTGGTGTATATCCTTACTTTGAGAGGAGTGGGCAACTTACTGTGCGCATTGAGTAGGGGGTGGAGACGTCCGAGGACGAAGGCGGCACGGTTTTTCACCTTGCGGATATGCGATCTGAAAGTCAGTCTACGGTCAAGGATCACGCCAAGGTATTTGGCTTCTCGTTGCCATGGGATCTGTTTTCCGAACATTGAGACTGGTACGTTTAATTCTTTACGATACTGTGACAGGGGTCTCTTATCGAAGAGGACCGCTGCACTTTTTTCGGGATTTACTTCGATTCTCCATTTCCGGAACCATTCACCTAGGGTGTTGGCCGCGGATTGGAGGGTACGAGAAATGGCGACATGGGTCATGCCAGAGTAATAGATTGCCGTGTCGTCTGCGAAAAGGGCTATACGGGCTGCACCGCATTTTGGAATATCGCTGGTGTACAGCGTGAACAGTAGGGGGGAGAGCACGGAGCCTTGAGGCACACCGGCGTGAATGGGATGGGGGGAGGAGAGAGCCCCTTCTATGCGATAGCGAAAGGTACGATTCGATAAGTAGTCTCGGATGATGAGCACGAGACGATGTGGCACATTCATAGTGTACAGCTTATATAATAAGCCGTTGTGCCACACTTTATCGAAAGCCTTTGCTACGTCGAAAAAGAGAGTGCCGGTCATTTGACCGCGTACGAAGCCTGCACTGATGTGTTCTACAATGCGGTGCAGTTGATTAACGCAGCAGTGCTTTGTACGAAAGCCAAACTGCTCGTCGGGAAGGAGTTTATTTGAGTCGGCGAAATCTTTGAGTCGCTTATAAATAAGCTTCTCGTAGATTTTACCGAAGACATTGAGGAGACTAATCGGCCGGTAACTACTCGGCTCGGCTTTTGGTTTGCCCGGTTTGGAAATACCGATTACCGTAGCCTGTTTCCAAGCCTGGGGAAAGATGTTGTTTTTAAATGCCGCATTGAAGATGACGGTCATTAGAGCGATTAGGTTGGCAGGGAAACGTTTCAACACCTTATTGGTGATGCCGTCTGCGCCGGGGGCTTTTTTGGGCTTAAGATCCTTGACTATAGAAAGAACTTCGTCAGGGGTGATCGGTGGGAGCGGGTCATCAGGGTCATCTAATGGGGGGGGGGGAGGGCTGACCTACGCTCTACTTCTGAATTAACCTTATCAAGGTGGGTTTGGCTTACGGGAAGCGTACTGAGAGTGCATTGGGACTCCAAGCTGTCGGCTAAGCATTCGGCTTTTTCGTCATCATCAAAGGCCGGCCTTTGATTGGGTCGATTTAGGGGGGGCATAGCTGCTGTGGACTCGCATTTGAGTTTGCGTTGAAGTGCCCAGAAGGCTGAATGAGACGGTTTGATTTCACTGACTTCCTTGTCCCAGCGATCCTCCCGTACCTGAGCTACACGTCTTTTCACAGTATTCTGCATGAGCGCATATGGGCACGGTTGGCTTCGCTGGGAAAAGCGTCATAGGCACGGATGGCCGCGTTCCTCTCGGTCCTCAACTCATTAACATCGTCCGGCAGTTTCAAACGCTGGTCATCCAGCATCGGAACCTGCCGTGAGCATTCGCCCACTACGGACTGCACATGGTTGGTGAGCGAGGTGATCGCGGCCACCGTATCCGCGACTGTCTCAATGGAGTCAGGGATTGAATCTAGTTGGGGGGATGAGGTAGACTTGAGGCGGTCCTCTAGTCTCCTCCAATCGGTTATCGTTTTAGTTAAGGGTGGAGTACCGGGATCCGAGGGACCACCTCGGGGACCCAGTTGAATGATGACAGGTCGGTGATCTGAGACTAATTCTTGAATTACCTCGATAGAGCGAATACCGAGGTTTACGCGCTTTAAGAGGGCTATATCTAGGATGTCGGGCCGTTGCCCTACTGTATCGGGAAAGTGAGTGGGACGCATCGGGGCGATGACGTCAAAGGAAAGTTTGTCGCTAAGTGCTTCTAATTGAACACCAGCGGTGTTATTGGAGACACAGCTCCAAGAGCGATGTTTGGCGTTTAGATCGCCTGCTATAATTACAGAGTTACTAAGATCGAGTAAGGATTTGAGGTCGTCCTCGAGCAGACTCGCGGGTTTATTAGCGGATCTATAGGCCGAGACTATGGTGATGGGCTGGTGCCCTGTCATGCCTAGGCGACAGATTGAAGTCTCCAAGCATTCTAGCTCTGGGGGATCAATGGGGATGCAATATAAAGAATTGCGGTAATAGATTAGCGTTCCGCCTAGTTTGTTGTGTGCTCTGTCGTTTCTTATCAGCCTATAGTTGGCTATATTGGGATTACGACAATGGGGTTTGAGGAAAGACTCTTGAATGAGTAAAATATCGATTTGGTGCTCACGCAAGAAGACGGCTACGTCGTCGCGTTGACCACTAATGCCTCGGGCATTAAAGAAGCCTAAATTTAGGGAACGGGGTTTGAATCTTTTGGGTGGGGCCGTATTATACATTATAATTGGAATTAAGTATTCTATAAATGTCTTGGTACTTGGTAAGTACCTGAAGGCGCTGCTCATGGATGCCTTGGGTAAAGGCCCAAAGTCTAGAGTAGGCGTCAATGCGGGATTCCCCTGATTGGGGTTCGAGGTATTCTCTCGGCAGAAGGCCGGGGGAGTTTACCGGAGGGGGGGTTCTCATGGGGGGGGGGGCTTTAGCTGCTGGTGCAGTTTTGGGCCTGAGAGAAGGTGCGGGGATGGGTATGTTCATCAGCGCAGGGGGCTCTGAGGCCGGGGGCGCGAGACGAGAGGGCGGAAGAGGTGGGAATTGGGGCTTTTGGTTTCCCTTAAACCAGGGGTTGGGCCCGAGTGGGCCGCGGAAATTAGGGGAGGGCCCGAGTGGGCCTCTAGGGTTTGGTGGTTGGTACTGGTAGGGGGCTGCGTAGGAGGGGGCTTCCCTCGCAACGCGGTCGGAGGCGCGTTTCGCCGATTTGGCGTTGCGCATTTTGGGGGCTTTGGGGCATCCGCGATAATTCGCTGGGTGCCCGGCTTGGCCACAAAGGACACAGCTAGGGGGCTCAGTGCACTGGTCCCTCTCCTTGGGACGCTCGCACTCGCTTGTCCCATGATCGCCTAGGCACTTTACGCACCTGGGCTTAGCGTAACAGTTACGCTGGGAGTGACCATACAACTGGCAACGGTGGCATTGACCAGGCTGGTTTGACTTGTGGGGGCGCTCGACCGTAATGCCTGATAGGTGGCATACGGTCTTTATATTATATATTGCCTTTGCGTTTTCGCTGGGGTGGCAGATGGCGAGGACCATGTTAAAGGGGTCACCGTGTTTGCCACGGAACATTCGGTGGGTCTCTTTAATAGGGATGCCTTGGGTTTTGAGGTCGTCAAATACTTCTTCGCATTTGACTTCCGTCGGGACTCCTCGGATTACGACTCTGAGGAGTCGGTCCTCCGGGAGGGCGTAGGTGTGGAAAGACACCTTACGTTCGCGTAGCAGCCTGGTAAGGTTGCGGTAATCGGTGGGGGTGGGGACAATTACTTTAATACCCTGCTGTGTGGGGCGGGCACTGGTGAAATTTATTTTGGACTGGTTGCACCAGTCAGAAATTCTCGTCCAGTAAGCCTTATCCTGGATGAATAAGGGAGGCGGGATGGGTACCTTCGTCTGGGAAGACGAGGTATGGACATGAGGGGAGGAGGGCCTGTTATCCTGCGAGGAGGAGTGAGAGGCGGGACGGGGGGTAGGGGCCGGGGCAGTGTTAGCCTCGGAGAGCTTTAAGGACTTAGGGGCGAGAGCCTCGGCCTTATTGGTTTTACGGCCGCGTTTTTTACCTTTACCCACTACTGTGGTAAAGGCATCGGCTTCGTCGGAGTTGACCTCACTGTCCGAAGACATCTCTTGGTCTGAAGGGATCGGGGAGATCTCGGGGTTTTGAGTGGGGGCTGGGGTGGGGAGAGGTGAGGGGGTACGTTCCTTGAGGTCCAGGCTGGCTGAACGCCTAGATGGACCGCATGGGGACCTCGGTCTCTCCTCATCGCTTTCGGGACGGGCGCGTGCGCGGGCGCGGGTTTCTAGGGCGCGGGTTTCGAGGGCGCGGGCTTCGAGGGCGAGGCGCCTAGCCCTTTTTAAGGAATTTATCCTTATGGGTGGGGGGGAATCGGGCGACTTTTGAGAGTCGGGGACATTAGGTGGTGTTTGCTGCTTGGCGGCAAAAGCGCTGCCAAACAAATCGCCATGATTGGCGATAAAGACGGGGTCCTTGAAGAGGACGTTTTTTAAGATGCTGAGGAACTCGGCATCAGACACCATCATATAGATGGTGACTAAGCCAAGCCTAGCAACAATGAGAGGGGGAGAGAAATTAGTGGCGTACTAATCATGGGGGTTTGCTCCTCGGGTGGGTGTTCCCGGGAGTGTGTTCAAACCCTCCCCGTCGGGTATAGACGGGGAGGTTGTGTGCCTATTGGTGAGCCCTAAGCTTGCTCTCCTGTTTGCCAGTCTTAATGTGCAAACAGGTCCCTAAGTCTCTAGTGTGCAATGGGTGTAAACCCCTAGAGAGTGCTAGATAGGACGAAACGGGGTTAAAGCTAGGGAAGACTAGGAGATCCCCCAAGGCCTTCTGGTCCTAGCTCCTTCCAATTTTGCTTTGCCCTGAAGGAGCGCAGCTGGCGTGTCGGGTCAACGCCCCTCAGTTCGTTAGCACCGTTAGGTATCCACTGAGGACCACAGTAAATAAGTGGGTTTTTCCTGAAGGGACACTACGTTTTTGACGAAGCTCTGTCTAAAGAGACAAAAGCGCGCCCGCTGTCTTGAAAAAGACAGCGAATGTGCTTATCGGGCTGCAGTCGGCGGGGCGACTGCGGAGGGCGCTACGGTGAGCCGTAGCGAAAAATATTCGAGCACGTAATTCGGCACGACAGGACGGAGCAGGAGCAGCACGACCTCTCGGGGCGAGTGTCAGAGCGAGAATGGTGAAATTGTATGGACACGGGACGGCCATTTATAATATTAGTTGTGGAAGCGTTTTAGAGTTAAATTTTTAGTTGGGAACGCACCAAGTTGGCGTCAGGTCACGTTTATTTAATTTTGTAACTTTCTGAAGATTAGTGTTTTTATAATGTAGATTTATAGTACAAGCACTGCTTTGTTTTGGGATGATGCTGTATAAAATGTCCCAAATATTTATTATTATTATTTATTAGATTAAAATGTAGATTCTTAATACCTACTGTGCTAATATTTGTTTTTCTTTTATTTTCATTTTGTATGGTATGCAAACAATAAAAGAACCCCGCACAAAATGTGTGGGAAAAGCCGTTCAGTCGATTTGGCTGAAATTTTGGGAAAATATACTCTATAATACGGTGATCGATTGTGTAAAGTAGGTATCATACATACATTGATAAAATGATTCAAGAAATGTACCTAATTAAGTATTTTTTATGTGCACCTACCGCATGTCGTCTTGTTGTGGCAATAAATCATTTTTCTTTCTTTCTTTTAAAGTTGCAACGTTAAATAATGACCAGTTTCGGATATATAACTATTTCAATGTTGAAACCACAAAACTGATTTTCAAGTTATATCTGATGTAAGCAAACTAATTAGATCACTTTATATAATAAATTTTTAGTTATTTGGCAGACCAACAGCTTTCAAAACAAAATAAGCTTAATGCATATTCAATGTAATGTTTTTTATGGTGTACAATAAAGCATATATAAATAAATAAATATAATAATAAGCTTACAATTTAAGAAAAACTTAAGCTAATTATAGGTCCGCACATATAGTAATAATCTAGGATCTTTACACTTAGAGACAATGAGAAACGAAAGAGAATAATCATAAAATATCAACAAGACAGCAAAAAACTTAACTTTTATTCTAATATTTTCACATCACTTTTGTTTTATATTCTAATATTTTTCCTACATTTAACTTTGCTTTACATAAACAAACGTATAGTTTGTAGAGTTCTTAGGGATGGATATTTGACGTTTTCTTCGTAACGGGCGAGTTATAAAAACCCCATGATTGCCTTTACATGACCGCATGTACTAAGGGGTCCTTGCTCCATTTTTACATGTTGCAATAATAACCTAAGATGGGATCTTACATAACAAAAAACATAATATAACCAGACCAGCCCATTACTGCCCACTGCTGGGCACGGGCCTCTTCTCAGTATGAGAAGGCTAAGGCCTTAGTCTACCACACTGGCCTAGTGCGGGTTGGCGGACTACACACACCATTGAGAACTGTATGGAGCACTCTCTGGTGTGCAGGTTTCCTCGATGTTTTCCTTCACCGTTAAAGCAAGTAATAATCGAATATAAATCCGCACATGAATTCAAAAAGTATGAGGTGCGGACCGGGATCGAACTCACACCCTGGAAGCAAGGCATGGAAGGCAAGCGTTCAACCTCTAGGCTATCACTAGATAGACTAGATGGGATCTTTCTTGCCCACAGTCAATAACATATTCTTCATCAAATGCAATCCACAAAAAATATATTGCTGCATTTCGAAAAACGAGGATGAGCGAGTTTTCTAAATATACCAAAACTAATTAACCAGGGTTCATTATAATAAGAGCTAGGTTCCGAAATACAGCAACATATTTTTTGCTAGCGTGTAATTTGTTTGCTTACATCAGATATAACTTGAAAATTAGTTTTGTGGTTTCAACATTGAAATAGCCATATATCCGAAACTGGTCATTATTTAAGGTTGCAACTTAACACAATTGATCACCGTATTATAGAGTATATTTTCACAAAATTTCAGCCGAATCGACCGAACGGCTTTTCTCATACATTTTGTGCGGGGTTCTTTCCTACTGTATCTATCTATTTAAATTTTTCTGATTAAATTCAAGTTGTATATATGAAATATCTAGTCACAGATGAAATAACACGATGGCACCTGAAAGCAATGTACCTTGACCTTTTGTGATGGTCAAAGTTGAAATAATTCAATATTTACATTAGTTATCTACGTCTAAAGAAAGAAAATCTCACCTGACAGATTGGTGCAATTTCATAATTTAGCATTGTTCTTATTTATAATTTCTGACTATCCCTTTTTTAACTTTTATTAAATTTAAACTAATAATAATACATAATAATTTATTTAGGGCTAGTTTTTCAATAGTTATAACTTTTAACTGAGGAATAAATGTGACGTTTTGACTGTTGTAGTATAGAAAATCTGTCAAAACGTCACATTTAATCCTCAGTTAAAAGTTATCAGACTATTGAAAAACTAGCCCTTAGTTAATTTAACTTTTATTAGTAGTAGTAGAGTTCCTTTGTGAAAGAGCTCGTCCGGGGAAGTACTACAACCGTACCTACTTCTCCGCCAAACAGTGATGCTTGCATTGCTGTGCTTCCGTCTGAAGGGTACGGGTGCCGGTGAAATTACAATCACATGAGACTTTCCATCTTCATATCTCAGTTTGGCGAACTGACTTGCGGTAGCATTTAGGCAACAGCCTAGGTGGTATTGCAGTTGTTATGGGCAAATGTAACCGCTTAACATCAGATGGGCTTTTAGCTCGTTTCGCTATCCTACACCACCGTTCAACTTTAGCGCTGGGATGTTCACAGTCAATCTTCTACTATGAGTTACACAACAGTGGAACACTTCTTCTATCGTGTCGACATGAGGTACATGATGAAAATAGCTCATACCATGGGGAAAAGATTAGCCAGTCAGCAGGTTTTTAGCGGGTCTGACTGCCCAGGGCTGCCGGACGATCAATTAAATATCGTCACTCGTGGAGGCTCTTTTAATGCACCCCTTTTAGTGGAACACTGAACAGTAAGCAAACGTATATTGGTCACATAGCCAGGCGTGCTGTTTGAGATTAGCTTCAGTGACAAACGTTTATAACAAAGGAGGTAATGCGGCTACCCGTGTAAGCCCCGCCTTAGCTTCACCCTCCAGTGTGAACCAGGCCTTAGTCTTAGATCCAGGCTTGGTCCAGGCTAAAT
Organism: Asteroscopus sphinx; assembly: GCA_949699075.1. Taxonomy (NCBI): domain Eukaryota; kingdom Metazoa; phylum Arthropoda; class Insecta; order Lepidoptera; family Noctuidae; genus Asteroscopus; species Asteroscopus sphinx. Next base: position 5,885,843 of record OX453006.1, read on the forward strand.
TGAATTTACGGACGGCGGCACCCGTAATTAAGATATGGAATTAAGGGTGATATTAGAACTAGAACGAGATCGTTCATGAAATATGAACTGGATATTACCGGTTCTTGGAAGCCAGTTGTTCTCTTGATCCTATAATGATTAATAGAAATAATCTAGTCAAGATGTTTAATGATTGTCTATTTTAATAACTTTCCTGTAGTATTGAATTAAATTGATCGAATTATCCAGAATACACGCCCCAATCAACTATTGCCGTAAGCAGGAGGCATCAATTATTTGCCATTTCTACGTGCAACACCGTCTCGCGAGCCTTCTCTCCCATCCTTCGCACACTCATTGCGCTTAACGCCATGTGTTCGCCTTCGCCGACGACTGGAAGACTATTTGTCGGTATGTCTGGAGTACTGCGAGACGTGTGTATGAAAGTGTGTAAGTTTTTTTTTATATATTAACTGTCTTTATTTATTGTAATTGGCTTACAGCCGTTCAAATTAAAGTAAAATTAATAAATTGATGATGTAGACATTTGATGCAGTAACTTTTCGATCTTCTTCTTCTTATATCGTGTCGCCATGAGCTACATAATTTTAATAGCTCATGTCGTGAGAAAAATATCAGCCAGTCAGCAGGTAACTTGTTGATACTATAAGCCTACGATTGACCTTGAAAATTCCTTAAGCTGGTCTTTCAAGGATTTAAATTGTGGGAAGAAAAAATCGCTCACGAGCAGGATTCGAACCTGCGACTCCTGGCTCAGTACGCCAGTGCTTTAGCCACTAAGCTACCGTGAACACTGCTCGTGGTAACGAAATTCACATCCACTTGGTACATCTTTGGGTGACGTCAGCGATATCTTATTAAGAAACAGTGTTTCTTAACCGACTCGACTAACTTTGCAGTTAATTCAAAGTCAATTTTAGATATGCCTACCCATACAATTTTTTTTTTTCAATATTTTTTTTTTTCTTTCCTCAATTTAAATCGTTAGATTTCGTTTCGCATGCGTAAAATGCGTTAAAAATAATAAATAACTGGTCTTTCAACATGATATAGACGATACAGTGCAACACAATACAGTAGCGCTGCTGAAGCGATAAAAGCACTTTAAGGTGAATGCTACAGGTCAGCCCGCGAAATTCAAAATTTTCGGCGTTTTTTGCAAATTGTAGCTTTATTTCGCGTTGTATATCGGTCAAAATATGATTGGCGGAAATAGTAACAATATATCTAAGGAGATATACAACGCGAAATAAAGCTACAATTTGCAAAAAACGCCGAAAATTTTTAATTTCGCGGGGTACCCTGTAGCATTCACCTTAAAGTATCTCTGACGCCGCCGCTGCGCCGAGCCAAACGGCGGTAAACACCTTGATATCGTTGCATGTTGGCGTCAATGTAGTTACAACACAAATTGATTAAAAAACAGAGGTGTAAAAGTAATCGATTGAATTGCTGCTGGCACGTAACATCGGTGAAACGCGAACATTTGCCCGGCATGAAAAGTAGCCTATATTGTAATCCGGGTTATGGTCTAAATATGTGGCAAATTTCATCCAAATCCGGTCAGTCGTTTTAGCGTGATTGAAGAATAGACAATCAAACAAAGAAACATCTTCTATAGTTTCGCATTTATAATATTAAGTAAAATTCATCTTTTTGACGTCATCTTTTAGACACGTTCCTTCGTTCGTTTCGTTTTCAACACGTCCAACTTCACATAAAATTGTCTAACATAAACAAGACACTGCTGTTCGATACAGGGGGTCTACTCGCAAAATCGACAACGATATCATCGACACGACACGATAGTGCTCTCAATATATCGGTTGTACCCTTCCAACCATCTTCTCTGTTAAAATTAGGATGTTAATTGTTTTGCACGCAACACTGTAAAAGATAATGATATTGTGAGTGATTACTGCGTGCATCGAAACGATTTTAATTAATAAATATTGTACGGTAGATTAAAATTTTTTTTTAGAAATATCTGTAAAGACGATTGTCATCTTAGTCTACCTGCGACCACGAAATGCTGCAAAGCTTTCGAAACGTCAGGGAAACCAATTGATTTATTTATTTAAACATCAATTACTCTTAAATCTAGAGTTGCATACAGTCAGAAACTTATCAGTACAAGAGCAAGGTCAGTATGACTTTAACCCCTGATTCCGAAACTAGGTGAACCTGTACTATCGGAATCAGTGATTCCTCCAATTACAGCATAGTTATGCTCTGCTAATATTAATTATAGTTGACAATAAAATAAAATAAAATAAGAAAGGCTATAAACAATTTGGTATTAAAAATATCTATAATGGATGATGCTTGTAAGAGCTATGAGTAATTGTGCGGATTTAAATAGTGGAGGGAACGTGTGTGTATAGTATAGTATGGAAGAATGTTGTGGGTGTAGGATTGGAAGTGGGTAGGAGGGGGTGTGTGTGTGTGTGTGTGTGTTTGTATAGTACGTTAGTAGTTTATGTAGAAGTTTATATGTTAACCACAAATAGGTCTTCGGTTTCTTCGTATGTCATGTTTTTCAACCAGCTTATGATTTTATTTTTAACTTCAAGAGTATTGGATACATATATACATATTTAAATAATATACGCGATTTAATCCGGTTAAACTTTGTTTTATTATAACGATACTTAAATTGACATGACTTATGGCCTAATTTAATATCCTATCTATTCATATGTATACTTTTGTAATACTTTTATGTATTTATTTTAGTTTGGTATTTATTGATTACAAGATTTCTCTATTAGTACACCGCTAACTGCCTGTTATATTTTCTTATACATTTCAAGTCCATCCAATGGTTGTCTGTAAGAAATTGCTTTTAGCGATAAGACCACCATTTGTTAGTTATTATTTTTATGGTGTGCAAACAATAAAGTATACTCTATCTATCTATTCACGATTTACCCTACTAGAGAAAAAAAAAGATATAACTAGTATGGAGCTTATGTCGAATTTCTATCTCTAGTAGGGCAAATCGTTGATAGATAGGATATACATTTTGGCCGTTACAATAGGTTTCGTCACGATAAAATGTTACGATTTATCGATTATCGTTTTTGAGAGTAGACCCCAGAGCGCAGTAAACGTTCGTCTCCCGTGTCCGGTGTCACAGGTGCTACTAACTATCTCCTCCCAAGCCACCACACTTGAAATTTATAGTTAATGTGTGGAGGCCTTACTTAGTTACTGTGTCTCAGTATAGGCCGTGTTTCTCTAGGGTATTGGGGAAGTGATATTAAGTATTAAAGGACATTGCCAGTTTGTATGAGGCTCTCTGCCTGGATTTTAAAAGTTCATGTACTTGTATGAATTTTGCTTTTTTAGATTCAGAATTCTCTAAAATTATTATTTAAATGAGTTGCATAGTCCGAAAACTTCAATTTTATAGGATATTTCCAAAAAAACTTGTCATATTCTAATTATTTTTGTACTGTTCATTATTAAGTTTTTTATGTAGTTTTTGCTTTCTTAAATGGATAAGTAACATAACAATACTATCCGACTCGCACTTGGTTCTTTTTTTAATGATCTAAGTTAACCTTTACTAACAAAATATAAATATGTGGTATGATCACAGATAACGGAATATGAGGAGTTCGGGCAAGCCACCTAGTTTGGGGTGCTGGCCAGAAAACCTCCACGTATGTCTGACGGCTGCTTGTCCCTTCGGACACGTCTGGAGGGATCGGCAGTTGTTAGGCCGGTGCATCCTGGGTATGGGCAATAGAATCCTTTGAGGGATTAACCTTCGGGGGATCTTATTGCCTGTGGCGAATATTCTGGCAAGAGAGGGGCCCATTCTGGGCCAGTGGGGAGTTTCTCCACGTGTCCCTCTGATGTCAGCAAAGGGCACAGTGGAGGAGTAGGGCCGGGCCCGGTGTGCACTCACCCTACCACTGGGCAGGCAGCGGGGGGATTGTCGTTCCCTGCCCCCGTCGATCTCGTAACCCCAGGAGTGCCCACTGAGTAGTGTTCTCGCGCCTCTTGGGACCGAGGGTCTTGGCTTCACCGCCCGGACCACGAGGAAGAAAACCTCTATAAAAAATACGGGAGGATGGGGCCTGCGAGCAGCAGACTCGGGGTAGTCTGCTGCCCGACCAGCAGCTGGCGTAGCTAGTGTATTTAGCGCAGCTGGCGTAGCTGGTAAAGGACCTTGAGGTGAGGTGGCGTGCAGTGTTCCATGTGCGCCGCCTAGGTGGGTGCGGCCAACGTTAGGCCGCACGGGGAGAAGGGGCTCGCCTGCTTGTGGCGGGCCGGGACCTGTCGGGGGTGGTTGTATGAATACTCACGGGTTCCCACGCCCCCGGCTAAGGTAGTTGAAGGAACATCGTGGTGGTTTAAGTCGGTAAGAGTTCGACACTGGCTCCGCCTACCCCGGGCGGAGTGCGTCCATGAGGATTTGCCCACGGCAAAAAAATAAGCCACCTAGTTTGCATGGAGTTCAAGTGTCGCAAGCTCAGTTTACGCACACAACGCAAGAAACGAATCAATAAATTAAAACAAAAAGCACGCACACACATAAATCACGCACACTTGTATCCTTACGACATATTGGAAATAAAAGAATGTTTTCTATCAAACGCACATACTCACTCGGGTGCAACTGACGGTGAACTAGCGGCAGTGTATTCCCGATGTGCATACAACGGTCAGCCCTTACGCGATGGCTTGTCCTCTCTCTCTAGTATTCTGTTGCTCTAAGGGTATAATAGTAGTGATGAATCCAACAGCTTACCATAATGATTAGGATAGCGCAATACCAGTGTTATTATAATCATTATTAGCTAATACCTACCTAGTAAAGTACCTACTTAGTGAGCGTTTATGAGCTAATCTGATTATGATAAATAGATGTCTACAAACGGAGAGGTTTAAACTAATTGCGTCAATTGTCATGATCTGTAATATCATTTTAATTAGATAATCTCCCTGCATATTAATGAATTGCTAACGCGAATTACACAAAGCTTGTGCTTGTGTTAGAAGCTGTGGAATTATAGTGTAGGTTTGAAAATTGCTGTAATTTAAAGTACAGAAAAGTGCAGCAATTTGTAATGCACATTGATAACGTGATTCATGGACAAACAAATATCCATACTTTCACATTTATAATATTAGAATAGGATACGCCATTGAAGTGCCCACTTTTTATTCCAACAATATTTGAACCATTGACACGATAAGAAGAATAAATAAATATCTCTGGGACATTTTTACACAGCACCATCTAGTCCCAAACTAAGCAGAGCTTGTGCTATGGGTACTAGACAATGGATATAATACTTATATATTTTTTTATTTTTTTTATGTAAATACTTACTTGTAATACATAAGCCACACCCAGACCAACACAAACACTTATGTTCATCACACAAATATTTGTGTCCTGTGGGAATCGAACCCACGACCTCGTTATCAGCAGTCCAAGTCCAGTCGTTATCGCTAGACCACATAGGTCGTCAAGAAGAAGAATAAGATAAGCAAAATATACCAGTAATAGGGTGCTGGACGAGAAAACCTCCTCGTGTGCCTGTCGGCTGCTCCTTTTCGATACGTCTGGAAAGAACAGCAGTTTGTTAGGCCGATGTACCCCGGTAACGGGCAATAATTCTTCTTCGGAGAATCTTATTGTCGGTGGCAAATATTCTGGAGGGAGGGGTCCGATCTGGACCAATGAGTTATTGCTCCACGTGTCCCTCTGATTCTGATGAAAATTACGAGGGTTGAGGGGGAGAAGTGGTGAGCCGAAACTAGTCGAGCGTGGTTGGTGAATGTAAAGTCAATCCCACGCTCGCGGCTAAAGGTGGTTAGAGGAACACTGTGGTGGTTTTAGTTGGCAAGAGTCCGACACTAGCTCCGCCTTCCCCGGGCGGAGTGGGTTCATGAAATTTTCCCCACTGCAAATAAAAAATGTAAAAAAAGCCAAAGATAATTTGTAATAAAAGCAAAAGATAATTAGCTCTTTCTGAACATAGACAAGAGAAACAGCCTCGTTAGCGCCAAGGTAATGTAATGTATATAATTGCCAAAATCGATAAACCACCATTTAAAATAGAGTTACCTACACTAATAATTCTTAAGTTTACTTTCCTGAAAAAGAGTCTACATTATATTGAACTAAGTTTACGGGACTTGTCGCGTACAATTAAATCAAAATATAACAAACATTTTGACTAACCTCGACGTTTCGGTCAAGTTGCATTGGCCGTGGTCACGAGCAGACTGAAGTATGTGGGTGTCATCGTCTTGAGCGGCGGGTGTTTTCTCGAACTACCCGCGGTTGGTTTTTGTAACGTCACTGTCCGTAACAAGATATGCTGAATCACGACACACAATGCTGACAGTCAGTCAGTCTGTCAGTCCCGTAAACTTAGTTCAATATGAGTGAAATTCGCGAAAGTTTAAAAACTTCTAGAGTCTACATTGTTTGCGTTTTATCCGTCAGAGATTATTCAATTACCTGCTTCCTCTGAGCGCTGTCTGATCTTATTCCCAGGATTAGCCTTGCTAAAGGGACTTGACGTGAGCTTATCAGCAAGTTCACGATCTGTTCTGTCCATTACACTACTTAGGTAACTAGACTTGTCTGATTTTCCATGAAGCTTGAAAATTTCCCCGTCTTATTATTAAGTATTGTCCTAATACAACGCGATTACGCGGCTACCGCGATTTCACGCTTATTTTGTTTGTTTGAACCCACGATCAAATATACAGCTGTCAAACATTTCAGGTATCCTGATAGATATTCGCGCTATGCAATCGCGTCACTATAATGATTGATTACTTGTTCGAGCGAACTTAGCTCGTGCCAATGCACGGTCAAACATAACAGGTGGCCTTACCGACATTTGCGCCATCATCGCGTATCTGATGTTCATAACAACGTTCTTTGCAATCTGACGAGTAACACGATACAATGATACAACCTATTATGACACTCGATTCTTGTCATTGCGTGAACCTGCAATGACCGTATCGCGTATTAGCGCGATAGTCGCGTAATGGCGTTGTATTGGGATGATGCCAATCCTGAAGAGGCGACGTTCTTTTTGAGCGATCGAGGTCATCAATTATGGTATGAAGCATCACTTACGCTTAAAGCGCAAAATTAATGCCAAGTAAACGACGTTCTCGAGCACTCAAAAAGAACGTCGTCTGTTCAGCGCCTTAGGTCGAGGTTGCACTGCTAAGGCGATTGCGATGCGACGGCGACGCGATAAAACATGTTTCAGCATTGCAGTGGTGACAAACCCGCGAATCGCGATTACACACGTCGCAAATGTCGTCGCTTGTCGTCGAACATTTTGTTCAGTGCGGAAACTTACGTTACTTTTAGTAAACATTACGAACGATTTCTACGTAAATAAATCTCGCACGTTGCTTAGGTAACGCGGCCACTGTCATATAATTATATTTATAAGATTTTATTTTCAAATCAAATCAAATCAAATAATTTTATTTGCAAATATGTGTAAAATAATAGATGGTGTTATATAAATAAAAAGTTCTTGCTCCATATTTTTCCATGCAAGGCGTGCAAATTAGTCATCTTTAAATGACAATTAGTTTCAAAATAATAGCAGGAAATAACTTCTTAGGTTTTCGCGATCACTACATATTATAATTAAACAATGTTTAACCGGATTAAATCGCGTATATTATTTAAATTGGTTTCCCTGGTGAGTGATTACTGCGTGCATCGAAACGATTTTAATTAATAATATTGTACGGTAGATTAAAATATTTGTAAAGACGCTTGTCATCTTAGTCTACCTGCGACCACGAAATGCTGCAAAGCTTTCGAAACGTCAGGGAAACCAATTTAAATAATATACGCGATTTAATCCGGTTAAACTTTGTTTTATTATAATAGCAGGTAGTTATAAAATATTAAAAATTTCAGTGGTACAATTATTAATCTACTTCTACTACTATTATAAAATTGTTAAATGTCAGTTGTCTGTTTGTTTGTTTGTTTGTTTGTTCCAGCATCACTATAAAACTACTAGACCGATTTTGTTGAAAGGGTTTGTGACTAAAAACTTATGATTTGACTTAAAGATATTGCATTAAAAACTTTTTGGTCGGGCCGAATTGTACAGAGTAGAAAAAAAAATCCTGTCGTATGTGGGTGGTGCCATCTTGGAAATGCAGTCTTTTGAGCCAACCGAAAATCAGAATCTTTCGACTTACAGACAAGGACCGGAAGCTACCTCTAAATTGCGATTTCTCTAATTTTTTGTATGAAAAGCAATACAATTTAGAAGTACCTAAACGTTGTTACATTGTATCCATCTTAATATACGAATAAGCATAAAGTTATCTTGGTGTAACTAAAAAAATACTATTTTCAGTCTACAATTTTTAATTACCTTCTTCTTCAAGTATATTATCTTATCTTCTTAACTATTATAAAATTGTAAACGTCTGTTTGTTTGTTTGTTTGTTCCAGCATCACGCTAAAACTACTGGACCGATTTTGATGTTTTTTTTTTTGTCGAGACGGGACATGGGACAGGACAGTGGGACGGCACATGGGACTGGACATAGGATGGGACATGGGACATGCGACGGGACGATAGTGATAGAGTGAGATAGTGGGACAGTGGGACAGTGGAACAGTAGGACAGTGGCAGTGGGACGGTGGGACAGTGGGGCAGTGGGGTAGTGGGGCAGCGGGGCAGTGGGACAGCGGGGCAGTGGGCCAGTGGGGCAGTGGTATAGTGGGGCAGCGGGGCAGTGGGGCAGTGTGGTAGCGGGGCAGCGGGGCAGCGGGGCAGTGGGGCAGCGGGGCAATGGGTTACCGGGGCAGCGGGGCGGTGGGGCAGCTGGGCAGTGGGGCAGCGGGGCAGCGGGGCAGTGGGGCTGCGGGGCAGTGGGTTACCGGGGCAGCGGGGCGGCGGGGCAGCGGGCAGTGGTTTACCGGGGCAGCGGGGCAGTGGGGCCGTGGGATATTGGGACAGTGGAGCAGCGGGGCAGCGGGGCAGTGGGGCAGCGGGGCAGTGGGGTAGCGGGGCATTGGGGTAGCGGGGCAGCGGGATAGTGGGGCAGCGGGGCAGTCGGGCAGTGGGCTAGCGGAGCAGCGGTGCAGTGGGGCAGTGGGGCAGCGGGGCAGCTGGGCAGCGGGGCAGTGGGGCAGCGGGGTAGCGGGGCAGTGGGGTAGCGGGGCAGCGGGGCTGTGGGGTAGCGGGGCAGCGGGGCATTGGGGCAGTGGGGGACAGTGAGGCAGTGGTATAGTGGGGCAGCGGGGCAGTGGGGCAGAGGGGCAGCGGGGCAGTGGGGCATCGGGGCAGCTGGGCAGCGGGGCAGTGGGGCAGCGGGGTAGCGGGGCAGTGGGGCAGCGGGGCAGCGGGGCTGTGGGGTATTCTTTGTTCCGTGTGGTGCCGGACGTAAAGAATTGCACCACCCTCTCTCTTCTCATGGGTGTCGTAAAAGGCGACTAAGGGATTCACCAGAGGATGGGCAGCAGCGTTCTCTGAGTATTTAAACAACCAACTGCGATCGCCAACCTGCCTGCCAAGCGTGGCGATTATGGCATATCCCCCCTCTTTGGGAGAGGCCTTTGTCCAGCAGTGGACGTTTTCCGGCTGAAATGATGATGATGATGATGAATTTCGAACTGAAATAAAATATTTAAAATATCTCCCTGTTTGGATAACATTATCTGACTTGCAAGAGACAAACAATGAAGAAAGCTAATTAAAAGCTTTTAAATAGATTTCTTTACTAAAACTCCGATAGGATTCACGAAAATAACTCTGACTACGGAAAACACCTGAATTAATTCAAGTATCTCACTAACCCCACAACTTATCCCACTTCACCGAAAATACATAAATCATGTCCGCAAACGACTTATGACTCGCCACTTCAATTTTACTATAATTTATATGTCATACTAACCTATTTTCCGCATTGTGAGGGCATTGTTTTCGAAATGACGTCTATATTTCGGCCATTTTGAATTCGGTAGTGCCAAAGACATAGTCAAAAAAACCCGCCAAATACATAACCTCCTCCTTTTTTTGAAGTCGGTTAAAAATATAGACGAAGTGTTGCAAACAATCACAGTGAAGCCAAAAAAAACGTGCTCCGTCTTGTACAATCAGCGCTCACGCACACACCATGCACCTGAAGGATATTTGTTTCAGCGATACTCGCTGGGCGATGCCGCGACATTGGCACTGAGAGGGGTGAGCATAGTTTGAGGTGCATGTGTGTGCGCAGGCGCTGGTTGTACACAACGGAGCACGGTTTTTTTGGCTTCAGTTTGATTGTTTGCAGCACTTCGTCTATATTTTTATTTTGTCTGTGAGGAGGGCTTAGAGATAAGTACTTATAAAAGTTTTAACCACCACAGTCGGATTTATACGACAAAAATATTATGTCCATTTTGCCCACAACGTATTTTACAACATAAAATCTGTTATTTTTAACATAAAATCCATTTCGGATAAATCCGTTCGGGGTGGTTAAAGGTTTAGTATGCAATTATGTAATTCTTGCACTAGTAACAACTGTGTTACAGGAACCAGTGTCCTCTCGTTAATATAATATGAACATAATTGAGATATATTTATTTGTTCAGTGGTATACATAACAAACACATTCTGAAGATGTAAACATAAACTTATTAGTGTTTTACCGTACATCAGTATCAACGACTATACAAACAGGAAAACAAAATATAACAAGGTAAGGTATGGGTAGATACCAGATAATAATTGTTCTACATTATGAAGGAGCGAACACCGTTGACCGCGCGGGCCGTCTTTAAAACAAAGTGGTGGTGGGTAGTATTTGTGTTGATACAGGTTGTTCCTACAAATGTAGTATTTTTTTTAAAGACATGTTTTACTTATATTAATACTGTAATTGATTGAATTGACTGGTTATTTTTATTATATATGAAGACAATTTGATAATTTAATATTAGCTGCCGAGATGTGTTCACTAACCTAGTTTCTGTGATGGTATTGTTTTCGAAACTAAGCTTCTAGTTCATCTAGTTTGCTACGATAACTGGGACAGCTGGCTCTGGAAATACTAATTAGCTACGAGATGTGTTGGCAGTTTTGTTCAAGTTTAACTTGAGTGAGACTGCGCTGAAATAAAGCGTTCACGTTTTGTCAAGTTTGCAGGCGATTTTGACCTGGATGTGGAAGGTATAGAATATGGAGAAGCATGCGAATGAAACAGTTACGTGCACGCAATATACAGGAAAACTGTTAGTGGTTTTTGTCAGCCGCTAATCAGAACCATGGTGTACCTACGACGCAATGCCAGGGGCCTTAGTCCCGACTGGATCGAGTGCTGTATCAATCGAATTTGAATTCGAGTTAGTGTTAAATCGTACTGCATTTTTCTAGGATTTCTCGATTTGGTTCAGAGCTCGAATCAGTCGGGAGTAAGGCCCTTGCTTCCCGATTCAGAACCACACGATAGCCAGTTGTCGACCGGTTCGGTTTGTTATCTCGTTTCGTCTTATGATTCACGCAACGAGAGAAAAAGGGATAACAAACGGAATAGTTCGACAACTGGTTATCGTGTGGTTCTGAATCGGGAAGCTGATTGTCCAACAATGGATGTTTATTTTCATCCGTGCACTTTGTGTTGGTTTTGGTCCTTTCATTTTAAAACATTGCTTTTTAGCCGTGCCCGATTTGGGTGAGTTTAAAAGAGATGGTGCCAAAACTGCGATGCTTGAGAGTCGCTAAATCTTACTTACAAATGTTTTACACATCGGCATCCTAAGAAATCATTTGCCACTACGTGGTGATGACATGAACTGTTACCGAATTTACTTTGCCACGTTTTTAGATACTAGACATAATCAAGAAAAACTACATTCTACTAATATTTTAAATGCGAAAGTATGGATGTTTGTCTGTTTATTTATTTATTTGTTTGTCCTTCAATCACGCTGAAACGGTTAAACGAATTTGGATGAAATTTTGCACACAGATAGACCATAACCAATATTAACTAATGGGGCTTTTTATCCTGGGAATATGAATAGTTCCCAAGGGATACGCGATAAATTTAATAGTTTGGCGAGTGCTCTGATAAACTAAAACTAAAGAAATTGTACCTGTGATCACAGACAGATATTTTTTTTTTTTTTTTTTTTTTTTTTTTTTTTATTAAGGGACAATAAACAGCTACAATATGTGTGTACATGTAAAAATATAGGTTTAACGAAATATTAACAATATTGCAGCCCACTACATTATCCACATGTAAACAGGGTTAAATTTTGTTAAAAAGTGCCACTAAGTTAGCATTACTAGGAATTAGTTAAACAATACAATTGATCAATTATTAAAAAGAGAAAGAGGAAAAAAAAAAAAAAAAGTAGGAACGAAATTAATTAATTAAGATTCATTAATATTAAGTTTACCAAGAATCAAAATTATAATTAATTATAAAAGGGATTCGACTATATTTCGATTCGGTATACAATAAAATAAGATTAAAATTATTTCATCCATAAATTACATAATAAAACAAAAATTAATTAAATATTTAAAATAAAATAAAGGACTCACATTATTTCTTAATAGTAGCAGTAGATAAGATTTTTAAAACATTAGATTTAAATTTCGATTTAGAACAAAGAAAAATATCAATATCAATAAAGTTTCTATTGTAGGATTCTACAATACGACGAGCAGGGCAACGCAATCCTGAATTAGTTCGGCAGGTATTCACAGAGAATAATGTACTTGCACGGACACTGCGCTTGTTAACAGTCCGGGGGACCACATAACATAACTTACTCGTGAGTTCAATGGAATCAAAGTGGTTATGAACAATACCATGTAGTAAGTTAGCTTCTAAAAACTTACGTCTAAATTCTAAAGTTAACAGATTGTACTTGCTTAGCAATTGCGAATACGACAAATACCTTTTAAAACACCTATAATACATGGCGCGAAGAAACTTACGCTGGACTTTCTCGGCCTCATCTACATATTTCTGATAAAACGGGTTCCAGATTGGAACCGCATATTCGAGCTGCGAACGTATAAGCGTCTTGTATAAATAAAGATAAGTGCTAGGCCGTTTGAACTCAGTAGATGATCTCAACACAAAACCATACATCCTAAATGAATTATTAACAATTTTTTCTACGTGTTGATTGAGTGATAACTTATTATCCAGTAGAACACCGAGATCTCTAACAATAGATGTGTTATTTAGCGAGGTATTATTTAGCGTGTACTTAAAGTTCATCAATGATTTGTTTGTAGTAAAATTAATACAATGACATTTGGAGATGCTCAATTGTAGTTTGTTATCAAGACAGTATGCTGAGAGTCTATCTAGATCTCCTTGAAACATTAAACAGTCTTCTATAGTAGCGATAGTTTTGAAAGCTTTTAAGTCATCAGCATACATTAGAAATTTTGTATTTAAGAAGCATTTGCGAATGTCATTTATATATATATTAAATAAGAGTGGTCCCAGGATTGAACCCTGTGGAACACCAGAAGTTATGGACACTATACCAGACTGATGGCCACTCACAACAACCTTCTGTGTTCTATTTTCAATGTAAGATGAAAACCACCGGAGCAAGTTACCCCGTATGCCATTAAATGCAATTTTATTCAATAGAATTTCATGGTCGACCTTGTCAAAGGCCTTTTTGAAGTCTGTGTAAACAGCGTCCACTTGCACACGTCTATCCATGCTTTCAAAAAGATAATTTGTAAAAATTAATAAATTGGAAACAGTAGATCGGCGTTTAACAAAACCATGTTGTTCAGGAATTATAGCGTTGTGCACAATTGGGTAGATTTCATTATGTACGAGCCTTTCAAAAAGCTTAGACAAGGTCGACAGAATTGAAATGGGTCGGTATTGCTCAATATCATGTTTCGAGCCACCCTTGTGTACGGGCGTAATATTGGCTTGTTTCCATATTGTAGGAAATACACCTTCACCCAGGCATTTATTGTAAATTATGTGAAGTGGCTTATAGATACTATTAGCGGTAACTTTAAAAAAGAGCGCTGGATACCCATCAGGGCCAGCGCCTTTGGATGGGTCGAGTTGTTTTAACTCCTGTAGTAATTTAGATTCATCGACATACAGGTTGTCCACTAAGTTTTCACCGTCACATTGTGTTGGTGGGGTCCACGTAGACAACGTGGGCGATGCAGGTTCAAACACCGATAGGAAAAAATTGGAAAACATATTGCAGACCACGTCTGGAGCACTTGACTTTAGGTTATGGTATTGCATCATAGATGGGATACCTGTTTTACTTTTGCGATTTGATATGTACTTCCAGAAGTATTTAATATTGGAGGTGAGATTATCCTCCACGGATTTGATGTAGGTGGAATAGCAAATCTTACAGGCTTCCTTAAAGGTTGTCCGTAACTCCGAAAATGTGTTATAGTCTTTAATGTTCCCAAACTTCTTCCACTTTATCCAAAGGCGTTTTTTCCTTTTGAAAGTCTTAATCAAGTGCGAAGAGAACCAAACCGGAAATTCAAGTGCCCGAGACTTCACTTGGGGGACGTTCGGTCTAACAATGTCACCTAACACCTCATAAAAGGTTTCCACGGCTTCCTCAGATGAAAGATGATCCAACAGGGCTGACCACTCGACCTCATCGATCTGTTTATTAATAACATCATAATTGGCCCTACGGAAATCGTATTTGTTCATGGGTTTTCTTTTTATGGTTTGCGCTGATATATCTATTGGAACTATTACAACAAACGGAGGGTGGTGTGGGTCTATAGGTAGTAAAGGGTCTATTGGTGGACTCAGAGTGCTAATGATGTTGGAAATAAACAAATCGAGAATTCTACCATTACCATTCAATAAATCATTATATTGGTAGGCATCCAGAGTTGACATGAGCTGTAGTAGTTCTGAACATATAGGTGAAGGTCCCGTGCAAATCATGCCTGTAATTTGTTGCTGACTTCCGACCTGGGGAACCCGCCACGTGAGATCTGGAAGATTATAATCCCCAACAATGAACACACTTGTCACGTCAGATTCATTTAATAAGTCCTGCAGTGTGTCGATGTGAGAGGTATACATATCCACGGTAGCCCACGTTGGTATATACACTGCACTTATAACATGAATTTTTGACGAATTATTTCTACTTGGAAATCCAACCATGATATGCTCAATGCTGGTGGTGGAATTATTATGCATGCGATTAGAAACATCAAGCAGACATGACCGAAGGCCCCTTAATACCGCGATGAGGACACCACCGCCATCACCTTTTTTTGTCATGTTGCGATCTCGGTCGCATCGGTAAACGACGTAACGAGGATCCACGACCTCAACGCTAACAATATCTGGCACAAGCCATGTTTCAGTTAGAATAATTATGTCATAAGAAAAGGATAAAATGTTTAAAAACAAGGTATGCAGTTTCGTTCGTGTACCCCTACAGTTTTGATAGTATATCGATATTTGGTCGTTGCTATCCATAAATACAGTATCTTACTATGAATTCATATAAAACAAAAAATGTTGTGCACGGAAGTAGTAAAATCAAAATTATACCAGGATAGCCAGATAACATAGGATCGAGAATGGCCAGCATCGCAGTTAGACAAACAGAATCAGAGTATGCTGTGTCGTATTCACAAAAAACAGTGAGTATTCTCAGCTTGTACAGATATTGTGTTGAAATAAAGTGTAACATATTATGATAATTAAACATTGAGTCCCACTGAATGACAGTAATTATAATTAAGTACAAGTTATTGACAATTAAGAAGATTATTAAAACAATTAGAATAAGTAATATTACAACCATTGAAAGTGGTGGTAACAGAATAATATAAATTAGGAGAACATGCAACAAAGAACAAACACTAATACTAAGCTCAGGTGACAGACATCGTAAATGAACAGTGGTTGCGCGAAGGATTCCGATAAAGATGAAGCAGCTATTCTGCTCGTTTTGTTTTAGTTTTAATTTTATTGAAATCATTCTCTCCACGTATTGCAAAAGCATTTTCACCCTCATGCTCGCGTACCAGTATGGTACCATTTCTGATCCATACAAATTTATGGTTGTGATTATTGGCGATTTCACGGGTTTTACGAAACAACTGCTTCTTTCTTAAGGTTAAGTGCTCATTGACGTAGATAGATGTGGATGTACCAGTGATACCGATTTGATCAGTCTTCAATGAATCTGCTTTACGGAAAGCACTAAGTATGTTATCCCTCTGTCAATTATAGCCAAAAAAAACTGCTTCTTCGTGCACAAACAACGCTCACGCACACACCATATACCTGAAAGATATTAAACTAAAAGATATTATTATTTTATTATTATTATTTGCTTTTGCGATGCTTACTGGACGATGCCGCGACATGTGTACTGAGAGGGTAAGCACGGTTTGAGGTGCATGTGTGTGCGTGAGTGCTGGTTGTACACGAAGGAGCACAGTTTTTTTTGCTTCAGTATGATTGTTCGCAGGACTTCGTCTATATTTTTTACTACGTCTGTGGTTGTGATTAAAAAATATATATAACATGCACAATAACATATTTCTGTGTTAAGCTAAATTATAGGCGCGTGAAGCCGCAGACAAAGTCTAGTAGTAGATAAACTTACACGTTCATCATCCTCCGAGCCATTTACCAATTATATTGGTGTCGGCTTCCAGTCTAGCCAGATGCGGCTGAACATCAGTATTTTACACGGAGCGACTGCCATCAGACGCCCGCAACCCAGTTACTGGGTAATACTGACATTCAGAGGTTAGACCAGTTGTCAGACTTTCAGGCTTCTGACTACCCGTAACGACTGCCATAGATATTACACAAATAACCTTTTTTCTTAGCACATATCTACTCGACTTCAATAAACGCAAGCCACCAAAAGTGCGATCAAAACGTTTCTTACCAATAAAATCGACACCACTCGATCAACTTACTCACAAAATATATTAACAGTGTTCATATAAAAAGGCTGAACTCTTATCGGCACGAAGCAGCCGTTTGTGGCAGGGTCAGCCGTATAAATATGGATTAACCAGAGGAAATATGAGAGAACATAGCGAGAATAAACCCTTGTTAGCCCTGCAGTACACTGTGGATAATATCGTGGGCAGCATGTCGGTACCTTTTTTTTTTAGGAGTAAGAAGTACTTATTTGGAAATGATTTTCTTTCAAAACGTTGCATAGGTTATGATGGATATAGAAGATGTTAAACTCTGTCTATTCACGAGATCTAAGTAGTCTGATCCAGTTAAAATCAGAAATTTTAAGAAAAATAAGATCGTATTACACTTAGGGTAAGTAACCCCACCCCGTCTTTTAGTTACCTGCTTGTGTTTATCACTCTTGTTTAAATGTTGCGCGTCGTTAACTGTGAAAATAAGCCATTTTTCTTTCTTTCTTTCTTTTCTTTCTAAAGAAAGTAAAATGCTCTCACTTAGCCCACATAGCCCTAATGTGGGCTAAGTGAGAGCATTTTACTTCACGTATCAGAATGGCTTAGAGATAGTTGTTCCAGCCCCCCTAGCCAAGTTGACAATCTACAATCATCAACGCTAATAGAAAACAATCAAAATGTATGGGAATGACATATCTCAACGAAAAAGCCATTCTTTGAGATATGTCATTCCCATACATTTTATTTGTTTTCTATGGCGTTGACGATTGTAGATTGTCAACTTGGCTAGGGGGGCAGGTATTTTTTACGTGTCGAAACCCTCATGGATGCACTCCACCGCAAAAGATTGAGCCTACCTTTGGCTACATATTGCTGGGTCGGGGCGTGAGATGCGCTATTCTTATTTTTCCGGGTAAACAGATTTTTCACTCATCATCGTCATCATATCAGCCGAAAGACGTCCACTGCTGGACATAGGCCTCCCCCAAGCATCGCCACAACTACCAGTCCTGCGCTTTTTGCATCCATTGGATTCCCGCGACCTTCGACAGGTCGTTGGTCCACCTTAGGGGCTTACCCACGCTGCGCCTACCAGTACGCGGTCGCCACTACAGAACTTTACGGCCCCATAGCCCATCCGTTCTGCGAGCAATGTGCCCCGCCTACTGCCACAATTGATTCAATCAAATCAATCAACTCAGCCTATCGCAGTCCTCTGCTGGACATAGGCCTCTCCCAAGTTGCGCCACAACGCTCGGTCCTCTGCCTTCCGCATCCAGTCCCCCCCAGCCACGTTCTTTAGGTCGTCGGTCCACCTGGCAGGGGGGCGCCCTACGCTGCGTTTGCCGATACGCGGTCTTCACTCAAGGACTCGTCTGCTCCAACGGCCATCGGTCCTTCGACAGACATGGCCAGCCCACTGCCACTTCAGCTTACTGCTCCTACAAGCTATGTCGGTCACTCCGGTTCTTCTCCGGATAATCTTGTTACGGATTTTATCCTTCAAAGAAACTCCAAGCATAGCTCGCTCCATAGCTCGCTGAGCGACTTTAAATTTGTGGACTAGCCCAACTGTCAGTGTCCACGTCTCGATTCGATCGTCACAATTGATTCACTACAAGTAAAAAATCCCTTATCCCTTATCTCTTCTCATGGGTGTCGTAAAAGGCGACTAAGGGATTCACCAGAGGATGGGCAGCAGCGTTCTCTGAGTATTTAACCAACCAACTGCGATCGCCAACCCGCCTGCCAAGCGTGGTGATTATGGCATATCCCCCCAACATACATATGCTTGGGGGAGGCCTATATCCAGCAGTGGATATCTTTCGGCTGAAATAATGATGATGATGATGATGTAAAAAATCCAGTCTCGTATGTAGTTATACCAGTACTATAAAATTATCTAAAGTAAGAAGATTTCTTGTTTATCGTCTAGATAAAAGCGACAAGAAATTATTCAGTTTACTCTGAATCTTACTTGCAATTTGTATAAACGTCACTAACAAGGACTAACTTGAAAAGTTGAATTTGTTGAATGTCGCTACGAAGTGGAAAGTAGGGTAACAAAGACAGTTATATTTTTGTTTTAATTTATTTGAAAATTACAGGTGTTTCTAAGGCCGCTCTCACACCAAGCGTATAGTCGGCTGCTTACTATACGCTGTAGCTTACACAGAGACCAGTAAGCCTTAAGGCGGCGCATAAACACAGTTTTGCATGAGAACACAGTCGTAAAATGTTGGCGGGGGACAGGGGTGGACGGCGTGTTACGTTTGGTCATGTCAAAAATTTTGTGGTTTGATAGGTGACGCTTGCTAGCGGAGTGACGTACCGATTAGTAGCGGTGGTGGTGGACGGGGCGAATATTATGCAGTGCTACTGCATATTCTTGATGACCTGAGGTATACATCTCAGGGATGTCTTTAGGTTTACTGGTCTGTGAGCGTACATAAGGTTTAAAATTATCTAAAATCACCATACCATGTATAATGTAGAGCTATCCAGTCGGCGACTGACAATACGTTTGGTGTGAATGTGGCCTTAGAGATTTTGCGAAGCAAAGCTTTTATAGCGTCATTGCGCGCTCGTCGCGGGAGAAACGTCATCGTTTACACGCACGCGCGTTCTTTTCGCGCTTGCAAATGTGCTTCGCTTCTGTCGGGCGTCCCCTGCCCGATTTTTTGTGGGAATCGTTTTCATATTAAAAAGTTGAATCCCTCACCAACTTAGCTGTTTTGCTGATCGATGTTACACGGACGCACTATGCAGTTCCAAAACGTCCAATGTATTTAGTGATTCGAAAGGGTAGTAATTACCAGACGCTTCCTGATTTGTTTGATCAACACGAAAGCGCTTCGCTTCTGTCGGGCATTCCCCAGACGTGACTTTTTTTTTTGTAGGAATCATTTTCATATCGGAAAGGGTAATCCCTAACCAACTTAGCTTATACTTGGTTGTTTTGCTGATCGATATTATACGGACACGCTATGAAGTTCCAAAATATCCAATCTATTTAGTCATTAGTAATTCGAAAGGGTAGTAATTACCCACAAACCAGTAGGCCTCTAGACGCCTATTAGCCGGATACCCCCGGTCACAAAGCATAGCAGCAGCAGCAGCACAGCATAGCACATATATAGCATAGCAGTATGCTGGGCGTAGCATATGCAGTAGCACTGCATATATTACGCCCAGCCACCAATCGGGACGTCACTCCGTCAGCGAGCGGCACCAATCATATCACCGAACATTTGAGCCGACCAATCATAACGCGCCGTCCGCCCCCCGGTCCCCGCCAAAATTTTACGACTATTTTCTCATGCAAAACTTTGTTTATGTGGCGTCTTGAGGCTTACTGGTCTGTGTAATTACCCAACGCATCCTGATTCGTTTGATTAATATCAAAGCGCTTGGCTTCTGTTGGGCAGCCCCTAACGCTACTCGTTGTTTTTTGTGGGAATCGTTTTCATATTAAAAAGGTGAATCCCTTACTAACTTAGAATAAACTTGGTTTCTTTCCTAATCGATGTTACACGGACGCATTACGCAGTTACGTTAGTACTATTAGATATTCTGTGACGCAGTTACAAATTGTCCAATCTCATTAGTCATTAGTACTCCGAAAGGGTAGTAATTACCCAACGCTTCCTGATTTGTTTGGTAAATACTAAAATTGTCAACAGCCAACAAATGTGCTTCTTTAATGTCTCATTGTTGTGTTATAATATGGTAACGTATTGAACTCTCTCAATGCACGCCGGACTTTTTATAAACATTTTTATTTAACTGATGCACTTGTAAGTGGGTTACTTTGTTAGTATGTTTGGGACAAATCTTGCAAGTAACTTTTGAACCAGTTCCCATCACTAGAATTGGCTGAAATTGTACACGTATGTAAGCCTGATGTCAATGCAATATTACAAAAGCAATTGCTCCTTTGTCAATACGATGAGCTGGCGCACTATTGCGTAACGTAATGCTCAACATCGAAATTTGAATTGTGTAACATTACACGCCAATGTGTGGTGTGTGGTTCCCTGTGGAGCCGGACATAAAGAATTGCACCACCCTATCTCTTCTCGTGGGTGTCGTAAAAGGCAACTAAGGGATTCACCAGAGGATGGGCAACAGCGTTCTCTGAGTATTTAACCAACCAACAGCAATCGCCAACCCGCCTGCCAAGCGTGGCGATTATGGCATATCCCCCCAACATGTTGGGGAGGCCTATGTCCAGCAATGGACGTCTTTCGGCTGAAATGATGATGATGATGACACGCCAATGCTCGCGGTGCGTACCTACGCTCCTTAAAATACATAAAAAGTAAAAATTAATAAAATTGTTTCTAAATCATAAATAACCCAATAAAATCAATCACACTCATCACTATACTACTTAATACCTATCACAAGAAAAAGGACAGCGCAATAAAATACCGACCCATACATTCTACGTACCAAAGCTTTCACGACGAAAGGAACTAAACTGGCGGAACCTCCCCAAACCGACGCTAACGTGTATAAATAAGGAGCCCCAAATTCCCCAATTTATTTTGCGTCACCCCAAACCCGGGCTGAGTAAAATATTCTAGTTGATGCCCGTTGGAGCGCTACCGACCACTACAAACCGGATTAGCTTATAGCTTATGTAGTTTGTACTGAAAGGATTTTCTTTTGAGATTTTTCGGTCTAAGTATGTCCCAGGTTTTATGGTTTAAGGAGAGAAGTGCGTCTTGTGATAAGGTTTAGTTGTCAATGTATGGGTTAGAGATAGACCAAGGTAAAATGAAGGGATTGTGTGGAAGATGATAGGGATGGAAAGTGGGTAAATACTGATGATAATAATATAATACTGATGGCTATCAAATCGACATGCTGCGTAGACCTCAAATAAACTGAGAAAATGGCAAAATTAATTAATTGTGAAAAAAGGATTTTCGTTAAATTATGTATTCAGTGAGTAATAATTTCTTTACTGATGGGGGCGCCACTTAGCTATAACATTCTCCTTAGAACAATATTATGTCACAAACGAGTATTTCAGATCCAAAATTCACTTACATTTATGTTTCAATAATAGGGTGTTTGACAGGTATTGCCAATAATTATAAAAATTGTACACAACGAAGATTTTAGGTTGAAGATTAACTTTTACTAAGTTTTGTTAATTTAAATATATTCTAAATATTTTATTTTTTTGTTTGTAATTTTGATTTTTTAATCTGTTGATCACGTGATACAAAACGTCTTGAGAATTCGCCTCCATTTTGGGTAACGTCATAATCCTGTACGACGTAGGGCGAGCTAAATGTTGCCATGATCGTAAAAATAAAATGAACCAGTTTTTGAACGAGTAGGTATATTATTAATAATTATATTCATGTTAATTGTTAATTTATGTTAATTTTTAGGGTTCCGAAGTCCTACAAGGAACCCTTATAGTTTCGTTATGTCCGTCCGTCTGTCCGTCTGTCCGTCTGTCCGTCTGTCCGTCTGTCCGTCTGTCCTAATCCTTTACAGCTTAATAACTTCTACAGTTATAAACATAAGTAAATGAAATATTGTTAAAAAATAGTCTACATATAGATCTCAATTTTATAAGAATAAAAAAATCGTTTTTACGTATTTTAGGGGTGGCTGGCATCCATGCATGTGAAATGGGGATGAAAAATTTTTTTTCGCTGCACCCCCTCGTGTAGAGTATCATTGAAAAGGTATACTAAAATGAAGATGATGTTTCATACATAACTTTATTATCAAGTGTACCACCTGCGAAATATAGCCCGCCAAAGTGGCTTGCAATGTGTCCCCCCCCCCAGCCATTTCTAAACTATGCAACGTAGAAAGTTATAATCTTCCACATTGACAGAACTTTGTGAAAACTCTCTTTTAAAATTATTTCGAGTATAATGTGATTATAATTTTTTGAGTTATAGAGAGAAAACTGAAAAATACTTAAAACGTCCTAGTTCAAAGGTCATTGACTTTAGAGAAAAATGATCATAGCAAATAATGCTCCTTTAGCTACTTTATATTTGAAAAAATCAAAAAAAGTAACTTTGACATGACACACTTTTTAAATTTGTTTTCTTGAATTTATCACTAGATGGCGCTACTAACAACACGCTCTGAGTCGCGAATGCTGCCGATTATTGCAAAAACTAAAATAGCCATGATTAATATTCGATTTGATTCGTTTGTAATTACACCTACTTAAGGAACCCTATAATACTGAGCATGGCCCGACATGCTCTTGGCCGGTTTTTTTATTTTATTGAGTCAGGTTATATACTTTATAACTTACTAACAATTAAACTAAGCAGCATTTTTAGGTAATTTAGACGTAATTTAAAAGCTTTTGTGTTGTATTTGCGTGATTCAAACACAAACTACAAAACGATTTAGTCATGTCTCATGACAAAAAAAAACCGTGTTCCGATTTTTTACCTTTTGTCAAATTCGTACCTTTTTGGTAAGCGTGTCGTACTTTTATAGGAATTCACACAGGCAACAATGACCGGAACTAGAACGGTGACGTAGGTAAGACGATAATGTCACGTGACTTAGCGTTTTGGTGCGAAATTAAAAATGAGAATTTAAAATCTTGATTATTTAATTTTACAAGCATATTTTAGTAATTATTTGTAAATGATTGCTTTAATTGGATGTTTCGCCATAGTTTTAAGTACATTTTCAAAAATTGTCATACACCCTATTACGTCAAAATGGTTCGTGCTAGGGCTACTGCTACTGCTACCGAATTGTGTAACTTGCAATCGCAATCATGTTGATTTAAATATTCATTGGTCTGTATGTTTTCACAATCAGTCTTAGTTGCAGTTTGCATAGTTATGCACCACGCATTGTGTCTTGTTGTGGCAATAAATCATTTTATACTTCTTTTCTTTCTTTCTCTCATTGAATATTGCTGTAACGTCAAAATGAAACCTAATCCGGGAGTAGACTACTGTTAAAATATACGAGATCTGTGATACCAAAAATTTTTTGTTATTTAAAAGAAGGTACTAGGAAACTACAACATTTGTGCAAATAATAATAAAATCCATGAAAAAAATTAAAGAGATACACGCTTTTTATGTTTTTGGAGGGGGCATTTTCTGTCCTTGTCGTGCTAACTGAACATTGCACAGAGAGAGAGGTCAAGTTTCTATGAAGGTTTTAAACAATGAAGTCATTCAAAAAAGTATATATGTATTATATCCATTGTCTAGTACCCATAGCACAAGCCCCCCTAGCCAAGTTGACAATCTACACAATCTACAATCATCAACGCTAATAGAAAACAATCAAAATGTATGGGAATGACATATCTGAACGAATGATTTTTTCATTGAGATATGTCATTCCCATACATTTTCATCGTATTCTATTAGCGTTGACGATTGACGATTGTGTAGATTGTCAACTTGGCTAGGAAGCTCTGCTTAGTTTGGGACTAGATGGTGCTATATAAAAATGTCCCAAAACTATTTATTTATTCTTTGATAGCGCTGTCTCTGTCTAGTGAACCAATTAAAATTGCTTATAACTTGGACATATTTACAATATTTTATTGGTT
Organism: Asteroscopus sphinx; assembly: GCA_949699075.1. Classification (NCBI taxonomy): domain Eukaryota; kingdom Metazoa; phylum Arthropoda; class Insecta; order Lepidoptera; family Noctuidae; genus Asteroscopus; species Asteroscopus sphinx. The sequence continues at coordinate 5,910,341 of OX453006.1, forward strand.
TTTTCACTGTTGCTTATTTTTCTTGTAAAAGTTTCGAGTTTAATAATAAAAACGATTAAAAAAAACACGGTCCCCATTATCAATGTCCCCTTTTGATATTTCCACAACTTTGATATTTATACGAATAAAATGTCTTCTATAACATTTACAAGGTTCGGAATAATAATATGAAAATCCGATTGAATGGCTGGATTTTGCTCTTGTAAAAGTAGGTTTAGATTCCCACAACAAGATAACTATTTGTATACATACATACTGTATATATTAGTCTGGATAAAGGCACCCACGCTTTAAGTGATCCTAGCGTGGGAGTTATAAATGTGAAGCGTTCTAAATGAACAAGTTTTCAACCTTCCTAACAGGGATTAAGGGCTTTTGTAGGATCATCATCATCATTTCAGCCGAAAGACGTCCACTGCTGGACATAGGCCTCCTCCAAGCATCGGCATAACGACCGGTCCTGCACTTTCCGCATCCAGTGGATCTCCGCGACCTTCAGCAGGTCGTCGGTCCACCTTGTGGGGGACTTACCCACGCTGCGCCTTCCAGTACGCGGTCGCCACTCCAGAACTTTTATGGCCCCATCAGCCATCAGTTCTGCGAGCAATGTGCCCCGCCCACTGCCACTTAAGTTTGGCTATTCTTCAGGCTATGTCGGTTACCTTTGTTCTCCTGCGAATCTCCTCATTTTTGATTCAATCACGCAGAGGCACTCCGAGCATAGCCCTCTTCATTGCCCTTTGAGTGACTTTGAGCCTTCTTATCCCTTCTTATCAGGTCCATTGTGAGCGATTACAACTTTTATAGGATACGTAAATGACAATATTGCATATCCTAGATCAAGATTTGATCTAAATTTTCGTTAACCAAAACATGCTGCGCACCGAAACTAGGATTCAATTTGCATTTTAAAAACCAAACTGGAGAACGATGACGGGCGTGAGTCCACGTCCAAAACTGACTAGCATAACTTGAACCCTGGATTTATTATTCCATTTCCCTTAAATTTCAATGTTACAAGGATAAAGGGGAACGGGACAGGTCCGTTTATACTAGATATAGTTTAGGTGGTTTTTATGGACATTTATCTAGATATATCCAGGATAGATGTCAGACGTGTTTGAAAAAATCTGTGGAATGGATTTCACATACAGATTTCATAGGCAGACGCATTTTTTTGGGTTTCGTACATAAAAGGCTCAAAACATAGCAACAAGTTTATTATATCTATGGTCTGAACGAAAATTCATAAGAAAATACACTCTGATATCTCGTGATACTGATATCTGATATCACGTTACCTCAGCGTGCAACAATAACAATGAGATTTATTTAAAAACTTGTATTGAATAAAAAAATAAAAGATAAAACAGGTATAACCGGATTACATCGCGTATATTATCTATATTGATTTTCCTGACGTTTCGAAAGCTTTGCAGCGTTCGTGGTGGCAGGAAGACCACAATCAAGACAAGCGTCTTTACAGATATTTCAAAAAAAAAATCTAATGTAAATTTAAGTGTTTTTTTTTTTTTTTATGTAAATGTATATGTGTTTATTTTTTTTATGTGAGTTGCTATGTATTATAAGTATGTATTTACAAAAAAAAAAAGTATATACGTATTATATCTATTGTCTAGTACCCATACCACAAGCTCTGCTTAGTTTGGGACTAGATGGTGCTGTGTAAAAATGTCCCAAAGATATTTATTTATTTTATTTATTGAAATCGTTACGATGCACGCAGTAATCAAACAATTTTTTTTTTTTTTGAAATATCTCTAAAGATGCTTGTCATATTAGTCTTCCTGCGACCACGAACGCTGCAAAGCTTTCGAAACGTCAGGAAAAGCAATTTAAATAATATACGCGATGTAATCCGGTTAAACTTGTTTTATTATAATATGAAGTGATCGCGAAATCCTAAGAAATGATTAAAATATAACAACAACAAAAAAATCAACTGATTTGCTGTAATAAAGGCCATTTCAATTTAGTAAAAAACAAAACACAGGACATATAAGTAAAAAAACAAATACTCGAATCCACACGTATAAGTATATTATCTATGATCCACACATTCACTAACAATGACAGTATCTACTCATAATCTTCTGTATGTTCAAAAATCCCTTGTTTGCTTGTACACCTAACTCCTTTGCCGTATGTACAGAACCCAGAGTGAAATGTCCCCCGCTTGACCACTTTCATTTGAAATTCTGAATATATCAAATAGACAAAAATAAAACCGTGTGTGATATTGACAGGTTGTTTTTCATAACTCCGTTTCATGTTGGCTCTTTGTTTTCAAACATTACGGTTTGTTTTTTGGATATATTTTCTAAAATTGACGTTTCGCTGATTTTATTTTACGATTGTTATTGGATTTAATACTTATTGTCAACAGATTGGATGAGGTGTGATTTTGTTTTGATAACTGTCCTGTTGAGGGGCTCGTGGCTAAGTAGCAATCGTGTGGATTGTACGATCTGCAAGGCTAAGCTGCACTAGCCGCGGTCAGTCTGTGGATGGGTGACCGTTTCGTTACACATCGAGACCCCTTCGTGCCTCGGAGAGCACGTAAAGCCGTCGGTCCTGCGCCTGATCTCTCTCCGGTCGTGTCGAATTGCCGTCCCATCGGATTATGATAGTGAGGGAATAGAGAGTGCACCTGTGTATGCGCACACACTTGTGCACTATAATATGTCCCGCGCAGATGGCTAGTCTCCATTGAGATTGGTCGCCGTGACTGAAATTCGGCCGGGAGGACATTATTTACTTGTTGAGTGATGTGATATCGTTACACTTGTACTCTTTTTAAATCAAACACTGGTGTTGATTCTCTTGTTCACCAACTAAACTTAATTTAAACTAATTATTTTATTATTTTTAACGCATTTGCGCATGCGAAGCGAAATATAAAGAAAAACTGTTTTTAATAAGATATCGCTGACGTCACCCAAAGACGTACCATAGTGGAGGATGACGACGTCTGTGGCCTAGTGGTTCGAGTGTCGGACTGCTGATCACGAGGTCGTGGGTTCGATTCCCACAGGACACAAATATTTATGTGATGAACTTAAGTGTTTGTGTTGGTCTGAGTGTTGTATGTATTATAAGTATGTATTTACAAAAACAAGTATATAGGTAAGTATTATATCCGTTGTCTAGTACCATAGTACAAGCTCTGCTTAGTTTGGTACTAGATGGTGCTGTGTAAAAATGTCCCAAAAATATTTATTTATTTAATTTCAATACCACGAGCAGTGTTCATGGTAGCTTAGTGGCTAAAACACTGGCGTACTGAGCCAGGAGTCGCAGGTTCAAATCCTGCTCGTGAATGTTTTTTTTTTTCCACAATCAATCTATCTTTAATTTAAACTCTTCACATCTCAAAAGAGGAAAAAAGAGAGGAGAAAGCTAGAATTTTAGAGCAGTCGCATTAGTTTACGTATTTCAATTCTTGTTTTTTAGTCGGCCTGTCTTTTGACTTCCTGATAGGACACATACTTTTTTCCCTTTAATTCTTCTCGGTCTTCCTCTCTTCCCCTCCCACAAATCATCCCTTTAGTCATTACTTTAAGAACTAGGCTCTTGTTACTGGAATATTTTCTATCTTTCTCAGCATTCCACCTCTCTTTGGACTTCCTGATTGGATACGACAATTTTTTTTCTTTACTTCTCTGTCTCCCTATCTCCCTCTTCCCATCAATCTTCCCTTCTAATAGTCTTTACAATAAAAGTAGTGTAGTAGTTAGTTTTTTCGTCTTTTTATAATAGTGTTATTTTTAGGGTTCCGTACCCAAAGGGTGCCAAACGGGACCATATTACCCTCGCTACACTGTCCGTCCGTCCGTCCGTCCGTCTGTCTGTCACAGGGCTGTAACTTTTGAACGATAATAAGTAGCCGGTTAAAATCTTCACAGAATATGTGTTGATATCTATCGCGACAAATACTAAAACTTAAAAAAGTCTAAAACTACAGGGGGTCCCCATACAAGAAACCTCGAAAAACATGCATTATTTTTTACGTAGTTGTTCCTACTCTATCTTCAAAACGGTAATACATACCAGTATCAAACTTGCTATGATTATAGTGCATACTATATTTTTTAACAACAACTACTAATTATAGGCCAAATATGGACATGTGTGGTGGTACCTGCATAAGAATGAAATGCAAATATTCATATTTCGCGCACGTTGCGTTGATGTCTTTTGATCAACTCTCATGAATTAAAGCAGTTTCTAAAGGGTATCATGGGTGGTATGGAACCCTTACTGCGTGAGTCCGACTCGCACTTGGCCGGTTTTTTTTATAGAAGAGGGAAAATGTTGGGACATCTGATACCATACTTGATACCATGACTGTTATAGAAGGTAATATGCAAATACAACACCTAAAATCGATTATCAAGTTAACACCCTCATTACACTATCCGTCTTACCAATTCAATCCGCCTCGACTCCAATCCTTGTTACATTGTTTTCCTTCATCCACGCGATTGGGTAATTAAGTCCCTTCCAGTTGATTGCCTGTGGGTTGTCCAACATTAAGTCTAAGGACCTTTGGAAGTGAAGCACTAAAACCAAGACGTAAAGTTTAACGAGAAATAAATACGAGTTAGGTTTTATTGAGTCTTGTTTTGGTTTAGAGGAAGTCTTGGTTTTGAGAGGTTTTAAGACTGTCATGCAGGGTTGGTCGCGGTTGTGAGCAGCATATACTTTATAATATTTTCATATACAGAACAATACAACAAAAGTAGTAAATTACATTTGGGTAATTCCAGATATGGCGTAATTCCGTTAAAATGGATTTTCATTGGATATTGTAGTTGAGCCTGTACGGTATCCGAGTTATTTGGTTGGCCAGTGACACAGTACTTTTACAAATCTCTATTGTGTAGTAAAGAGAGAAGATCTAAAGAGCAAAGCGAACGAGCAAGCTACTCTAGAAACTTTGAAAGTCTTTGATCCTATAGTTGTTAGCTACTGTAGCGAGCCAAAACATCTCTTAGGAGATATTGAAAACCTTCCTACAGTCATTGAAAACTAGATAAGTAATTCTGTCCTTTCTAAATTACATATTAATATTAATAAGAGATGGACCGAGTACTCGTTTATTCCTCGTGTCGGTATTTGGCATACTCGGCAATTTTTGAACTACTTGTACTCGGCCGAATAACTCGGTTCAAGTGCCGAGTATTCGGTTACTAAAATAATAGAATAAAGTGCGACACACACTACAGATCTTTTACGTCCATTTATTGTCCGAACAGTCACTAAACACAATCTAAATAGTAATTGTCAGCTTTTTACACTCAAAGCTAGTTAAATACAATTATATAAACGCTTTCCGTGTATTATTTGTTGTCAAATAATAAGTGACTGACGGCAAGCATAGCCGTAGGCGAGGAGCTGGTTGCGCAGGTATACCCTGTGGGTATACCGCACGCTCGCAGCCCGTGTCTTCACGATTACGTATAAACGTGATTTCGTGCCACACCTGCGTAAATCTAAAGCGAATAACTCGGTCAAGTACTCGACTCGGTGGAAACAAAACCAAGTAAAACTCGGTATTCAGTTACTCGGTACAACCTGAACAATATTCTCATCTAAAATATATTGTAATAGAGATGTACATCGCTATTATAAATTAGTTATGAATATTTTTTTATCGTATAAGTAATTAAAACATTTAGCCTAGTACAGTTTTGGTCATAATTTTTTTGCAGATCAACCGAATGCCGAAAGACACGTGGTCCTAAAACGCCATACTGCAATGTTGCATGCTAATCAAATTTTAACACCTTCAGGACACAGCACATTAAATGAGAACATTTTATATTTTATAGTAACATAGTAAATAAATTTAAGTTCCGAAGATATTAAAAGTCATTACAAGTACACACGGCTGCGCGCGCGCCATCTACTGGTGGATGGCGCCACTGTTACGCACATGCACTTCCCAGTATGCTCCAAATAATAATGCTGTTTCATTGTTCAACGCTCTGATTGCTCAACAACCAGAAGATGATATTTTTTACACCAAAATAAACCAATTTGTCAGCTTTTGTCATAAATTTTTAAGTGATTATGATTAGACTTATAAGAAATAAATATGTACCTAAATTATAACTTGGCCTACTGTACGTGTTGGGCAACTGTAAGTACAGTAGGCAGCTGTTAAATAAATAAATAAATAAATGAATACCAGTACTTGGCTACTTGGAAATTAAAAATAGTTTATCATAACCCTTTGATTTTTCTTGATGATTAAAATTCTTAGCAATTTATTTTCTAGATAAATAAATAAATATTTTTGGGACATTTTACACAGCACCATCTATCCCAAACTAAGCAGAGCTTGTGCTATGGGTACTAGACAATGGATATAATACACAAATATACTTTTTTTTTTTTAAATACATACTTATAATACATAAGAAACATACACATACATAAGATAGCTTACACTGTAATCTCTTCGTCAGTTTTCTCGTTAGCATATACGGTTTCTTTTTATAAACCGTGCCATGATGTAATTTCAGTCGTCCCTTAAGACGTTGTGATCTGATACCGTCATTTGCAATTCGTAGGAGTACGGTATATTTGCAGACCCTTTGACGGTTATTTATGAAGGAAGATATAAATGCAAGCTGTGCTTGAAATTGGATTTATTTCAATTAACGGCCAAAATTAATATCCAATCTATCCACGATTTACCCTACTAGAGATAAAAATTTGACATATTTTGTATGGAGCTTATGTCAAATTCCTATCTCTAGTAGGGCAAATCGTGGATAGATTGGATATTAATTTGGCCGTAAGCGGACTTCTCCTAGAGTAAGGAACTAACTAAGGTTATGTAAGTTTTTTTTTCTTATAACATAGCATAACATAACATCATGCCTGTATTTCCCCGAAGGGGTAGGCAGAGGTGTAATAGTACACCCACATTTCGCCAGTTATGTTATAGTCCCATGTAATAGAGGGCGAGCCTATTGCCATTGACCGGGCACAAATCCAGACTCCGGGCTGCTACTGAGAATTTCCTAATGAAAAAACCCAATAACACTTTGCCCGACCCGGGAATCGAACCCAGGACCTCACGCTCAGCGGTCGCGCTTGCAAGCACTAGACCAACGAGGCAGATTTTTTTTATTAATTATGGTATTTGCATAACAAGTTTGTAGGATGTTATTGTGTCCAATATCCTAGTCTTTTCGGCCTTATGCAGGTCGTAGGTACAATAATATTAGATTTTATTTTATGTTTTTTACTGTATTGAATGTGTTCTGTGGTTATGTACACTTATTTATTTTAGTTTATAAAACATGCAGTATTACGACACGGACTGCCCCCATGCTCTAGATCTTACGTCTTTTTTGTCCATCCAAAGGTTGTCTGGAAGATATCGCTTTTAGCGATAAGACCGCCAATGTACCCATAATTTATACGTTGTTCCTGTTTACTACTATTTTCATGGTGTACAATAAAGTATATTCTATCATAACATTTCATCATTTGATCATTTTTACATGATCTGTTGCATGCCATTTTTTTGTTATTTTTTAAATATTTTTTCATGAATAAAGTCATCATCATCTTGTCGGTGGAGTGTTTTCCACCTTTCTCTGAATCCCCGATAGGACAATACACTATATTTTTCTTTCATGTACTGTTTATAAGTTCTTCTCGGTAAAGTTTGACACTCATTATCTAATGAACCTAATACACTTCAAGTACAAGAAGGGCAAGTTTTGTACTTGAAGTGTATCGCTTTTAGCGATAAAACCGCCCTTGTACCCATAATTTATACGTTGTTCCTGTTTACTACTATTTTCATGGTGTACAATAAAGTACACGGTGAATTTTCGTTGGTTTTGGAAACTAAAAGGGATCATTGTACTCATCATTATGAACAACTTTTACTATGGGACCAACACTGAAATCGCGAAAAAAAAATCAGCTGATCCTTACATTTGTGTTCACATAAATCGACAAAATATAGTGATCAGCTGTTTTTTTTTTCGCGATTTCAGGATTGGTCTCGTAGTAAAAGTTATTCATAATGATGAGTACAATGACCCCTTTTCGTATCCAAAACCAACGAAAATTCACCGTGTATATTCTATCTATCTAGTGTAGTAGTTGAGCAATTTCAAGAAGTAGTGAAATGTAATGTAATGATTAATGATTGTTCAATTGTTGATGTACATGTTGGCAAATAAATAAATAAATAAATAGATTGACAAGGTGTTTACTAATTTTTTTTAAACCAGTAGTGATTGTGCACGCCTCACATATAGTGGCAATGCATTCCACAGGCGAGCAGCTTGTATAGTGAAGAATTTATCTTATTACAAAACTATCACATTTTAAGACAGAAACAGAATACTGGTAGCCGAGCATAATAGAACAAAATATTATAATACATTGCTAAATAATGCTATCCTCAGAACAAAAAGGCTAAACATTCCTTTATTATACACCCCGTGGTCTCCAATTAACTGACATGAAAATTATAAAGCTTTATTATCACATAAACTTGGAACAGAAATGGTAATTAAAGTTGTACGTACAGTCAAACGAAAAGATAAGTGTGCAGGGTCGCCAGAAATAGGTAAATAAAGCTTTCTCAGGAAAGATGTTTTTCCCGTGAAATTTAAGGTTAAATCGAATTAGTTTGCGAAACTTCACAGAGTTGATGGGTATCGATATGTAAAAACTTGGACGAATAAAAAATGCGGAAGGAATCTCGCTAAACAGAAATTGAAGCACCCATAGTATGACGGCTCGCTTAAAAGTACGGGCTGGCACGCACACATTCACGCCCATAGTAAGACAAAAAGCCGCGATTACACAACAATTCAGTGTGACGGTAGTCGCTGTCGTAGTGTCACAAATAAATAACAATGCAAATATCTGGTGTGTTAGTTAACATTCTGTCGAAATTATAGTGGTTTTAGGAAAAAAACTAAGTGCTTTAATCTTTTTGCTAAGCGAGACTCCGAGTGTAAAAAAATATGATTTTCTAAACTCATAATTTCATTCAAGTCAGCTGATCACGGGATCAACAGTCACTGGACGCGTGACTTTGCAGGTTTACATAGTATTTTTAAGGGCTTAGGCTCTTTAATTTCATAAAGTATATCACACTTGCAGTAATTTAAAGCTCATAATAAGCCAAGCTTAAACTTAAAACAAGGGATTATCAGATACCATATACTATAGTATTATATTATCTGTGACTATTCGAAAGCATCCATCATATTGCATTGCATTCATCATCATTTTACGAAAACTTCACCTCTACTTGCCATGTTTAGATATTTACTAAAAGCAAGAATAATTTAAATTTCATTTAATCAAAACGTCTTTTGAAATTCTGCCAACTTCTTTTCCAATTCTGCCAACCTAACACAAATTAAACACGGTGAATGTTTTAGAAACGAAAATTGGTCATTGTATTCTTCATTATGAACAACTTTTACTATGGGACCAACTCTGAAATTGCGAAAAAAAAACAGCTGATCCGTACATTTGTGTTCACATAAATCGACAAAATATAGGGATCAGCTGATTATTTTTTCGCTTTTTCAGGGTTGGTTGGTTGGTAAAAGTTGTTCATAATGGTGAGTACAATGGCTGCTTTTCATTTCCAAAACCAACGAAAATTCACCGTCTTCGTTTTGTGAACTTTAAGTAATACAACTACTACATTACACATACTACTACTATACTTATACGTATACTTTTTAGTAAAATAAAAAATACTTGTATTTTATAATAAAACATTTATATTTAATACAAAAAAAATACATGTTAAGATGTGAACTAAACATTTTTAAGAAAAGTACATCTGGCAATGCTTAATACAAATCTATTAGTTCAACTGTACCTTTCTACAATTTGAGTAACGAACTTGAAGACGTTTCACTCCACTTATAAATTATATTAATTTGTATGAAGATGTAGTTGGATGCTAACAGCCTTAGAGCTCATTTATAAGTAGATTGCAACACAAGCACTTCTGTTATAGTCTTTGTTGTGGATGGCCTATAGACAATTAAGGTTGTTTTATACATAGGCTGATTGATTTAAAAATACACAGAAATTTTGTATAGTTATAAAATATCATTATTCACTCTCCAAAATACCGCAGTGTCTCAAGACGAAAGTCTTTGGCCAGTGTGTATTGCCAGTAATTACTTACAGCACTGAAACGTTGTCGCTCACAATGGGCCTGATAAGAAGGCTCAAAGTCACTCAAAGGGCAATGGAGAGGGCTATGCTCGGAGTGTCCCTGCGTGATCAAATAAAAAATTAGTAGATTCGCAGGAGAACGAAAGTAGCTGACATAGTCCGAGGAATTGCCAAACATAAGTGGCAGTGGGTGGGGCACATTGCTCGCAGAACGGATGGCCGATGGGGCCGTAAAGTTCAGGAGTGGAGAACGCGTATTGGAAGGCGCAGCGTGGGTAGGTCCCCCACAAGGTGGATCGATGACCTGGTGAAAGTCGCGGGAATTCGCTGGATGTGAAAAGTGCAGGGTCGGTCGTTGTGGCGATGCTTGGGGGAGACCTATGTCCAGCAGTGGACGTCTTTCGGCTGAAATGATGATGATGATGATGCTGACTCTTCAATATTAATATGATCCCCTTCAAAGTAATCACTGTCGGATATAATAAGTTTATGCTAACGACTTCTTCAAAACATTTTTTTTTATAGTATAGGATGGCGAAACGAGCTAAAGGCCCACCTGATGTCAAGCGGTTACCTTTGCCCATAACAACTGCAATACCACCGAGGCTGTTGCCTAAATGGTACCGCAAGTCGATTCGCAAAACTGAGACATGAAGATGGAAAGTCTCATATGATTGTAATTTCTAAAACGTAGTTTTTGATATAGCCTTCTGTTCCTTCGGCGATTCGGTCTTATCTCCTTCATGGTCGCGAAACATCTTTAGTTTAGTTAGCCTATTTAATAAGCAAATTTTACAAATCATTATCCACAAGATTATGAAAGTATAATTATGTTGGAAAACGTAATTTGGTAAATAACTACAACATTTAAACTTATCAATCGTTTTTAGGGTTCCGTACCCAAAGGGTGCTTACGAGACCCTATTACTCTCGCTATGATGTCCGTCCGTCCATCCGTCTGTCTGTCACACTGCCGTCCGATGACTAAAAGGCCGTTAAGTGACAATTTTGTCAAATTTTGTTACATATACTAGGAAAAAGAGCAAATTTTGCTCTCTTTAGTAGTATATGTAACTCGAATTTGACAAAATTGTCACTTAACGGCCTTTTAGTTAGCGGACGGCAGCACAGGGCTTTATCTGCTGTCTGTCACTGGGCTTTATCTTTGTAACGGCAATAGATAACTAGTTGAAATTTTCACAGAATATGTGTTAGTATGGTGTCCATCACGACAAAAGTCTAAAACCAAAGGGGGTCCCCGTACAAGAAACCTCGAAAAACATGATTTTTTTTCAACGTTTTTGTTCTTGCTCTATCTTCAAAACGGTAATACGGTGTGGTCTATGGGGTATCAGGTCGATGGGTGGTACGGAACCCTTACTGCGTGAGTCCGACTCACACTTGGCCGGTTTTTATTCCTAATTATATTAATATTTTTAACGCATTTACGTACTTGAAGCGAAATTTAAAGACAAATTTTAGTATAAAAATGAAAATTCTGACGTTACAAAAAGACGTAACTGGAAGTTAAATTCGCAAAGTACAATAGAGTTCACGGTAGCTTCAGGGCATAAGCGTTGGACTTGTGAGGTATGAGTCGTGAGTTCGAATCCTGCTAATAATGAGACTTTTTGTCTTAATCTTTTCGATTTATAAAAGGATGAATACAAAGTGATCCCGATAAATAATTGTAGTTAGTGAAATGAAGTTGTGGGTCCATATTTCAAATACAGAGGTGTCACTTGGTGTATATCTCTATTGAGGGTGAGTTTCCTCTCTATTCCAGTATATGAAAAAGTACTTAAAAAGTACTCCGTGCTTCCAAGTCAAATAGCACTGCATTCGTCTCTGAATATAAGCTTAAAAATCTAAGCATGAACTCATGCGTCCAACTGTCAAAATGCAGTGCTATTTGACAGTTTGAAGCATGAGTTCTAATATAAATCTTTTTGGGTTGTTTCAAGTTCGTACTGTACGAAAAACAACATTGTGCTTTGGTAGAATGTGTTATTTTGAGATAAAACGTACAACCAACCTTAAAAACACAAAACTCCAACATAATTTGTTGATAAAATATTAAATATAATGCAATGCCAATATTAATAGGCTTATAGTGAAGCATTATTATTAGAGCATGGATGATTATTATTAACCAAATTTCAGTCAGACCGCTCCGCGATGCGGTTACGAATGTTTTAACGGAAACCGAAATACATTGCATTTTATGACCGCGCTACTGTATACTCGTGTATTGTAAATGTTCAATGGTTTTTAAGATGTGTTGCTTTGTAATTTGTATAGACTAGCTGACGTCGGTGGCTTCACTCCCGTGGTACCTATGTCGATAAAAAGTAACCTATGTAATCCAGGACTTGGTCTAGGTATTTCAGAGTGGGGGCTCTGATTGTCCACCGAGTGACTTCTGGGAAGGCGGCGGCATGTTGTGGTCACGTGCTGACATGAGAACCGGGCATTTGTACCGAGAGAAAATTGTCTCCCTTGAGACGTGCCTTACAGGCGTAGCATAGGGAGGGCTCCGGAGGCTTATTACTTTCCCGGAGTCCCCCTTATTGTGCTGTAGACGGCCACTGGGCGGGTTTTAGTGGGTAAGAATTCCACACACCCCGGCCTCCACCCCCCATGAGGCCGGGAGCCTTCTGAAGGTTTCCTCCCCGCAGCAAAAGAAAAGGAATCTGTGTGAAATTTCTTTTAAATCCGTTCAACTGTTTTATCCCGGCTCCACACGTTGGCCTGAACGTTGGTACCAACGCTATTCGCCAACGTGTGGATGGGAACAATCGCGTTAGCCCGAACGTTGGGGCGAGCGTCGGCAGTTTGCCGTCGCGTGTCGGTTTTATCAAAGGAATTATGCGCCAACGTTGGCGATGCGTCCACACGTTGGCGGTTTGCTCAATCTTGCCACAGCACTCATGCACTAAGGTGCATCGAAAGAGCTTGTTCCTACGGTCACTGTGTCATGAAAATGTCATCCGCGTGGATGGACGCAATAATTATAGAATTTATAAACAAAAATGTTCATGTTTATTAACAAATAATAATCATAATCTCTTGTTTGTCAACAATTATTTTAAGACGGTTGAAGTCATGGAACTACTGTGTTATTTTATTTGACAGTTCAGCAAGCACTCAATAATCTCAAAGTGCCCAGTGCAACATCTATTTCAGACGTCTTTACATTGGCTTTAATAGGACTAAACTAACATTATCTCTAACGTGTGGACGCTAGGTATAGTTACGGGTCAACGCTCATCCCAACGTTGAGGCCAACGTGTGAAGCCAGCCTTAGCGTTATTGAAGGACAAAGAAACATCCATACATTCACACTAATAATATTAGTAGGATTGAACTGCTTCGGCGGTCTAGTGGTAACGTTTTAAACCGCAGATCGTAAGGTCCTGGGTTCGATTCTAGAGTCGGGCAAAAAGTGTCATTGGGATTTTTCTGTCATAACAAAATTCTCAGTAGCAGCCCCAGGAAGTTGGTGGTGCTACACCCCCGAGCCTCAGTGAGCACGTAAAGCCATCAGTCGGATTTCCGTCCCATCGGATCAAGAGAGTGAGGGAATAGAGCGTACACCTGTGTTTGCGCACACACTTTAGCACTATAATATGTCCCGCGCTGATGGCTAGTCTCCGTTGAGATTGGCCGCCGTGACCGAAATTCGGCCTGGAAGACATTATTAGTAGGATAGTAGGATTAGAAATAATTCGATCCAATCTTCTATTTGAATATTTAGCAGCTTTATGACTGGTCCAGAGTTTGGTTCCAGCATGAACTACCATAGTACTTTAAGCGTATGCGTATTTAACTTAGTTCCCGGCTAACGAGAAAAGTTTTGTGTGCATCACTAATTTCAAAGCTTTTAAAAAATTGCATGTAACTTACGTAAAACCATTTATAAAATTCATGGAAGCATTTTTATTTCCTGCCAGGTATTTTATTAAATATTTCGTTTGCTTTGTTTAAGTTGAAGTTTTAGTTAAATAGAGTTTGTTATGACGATTATACAATTATACATACAGCATAACTATCCAGTCGAACGAGGGCACATATTCCTAATTCCTAAAATGTACCTAATAAAGTTATTTTTAGGGTTCCGTACCCAAAGGGTGCCAAACGGGACCCTTATTACTCTCGCTACGCTGTCCGTCCGTCCTTCCGTCCGTCCATCCGTCCGTCCGTCCGTCTGTCTGTCACAGGGCTGTATCATTGTAACGGTAATAGATAACCAGTTAAAATTTTCACAGAATATGTGTTACTACGGTGCCTATCACGACAAATACTAAAAATTAAAAGTAATCTAAAACCAAAGGGGGTCCAAGAAACCTCAAAAAACATGCATTTTTTTCAACGTTTTAGTTCCTGCTCTATCTTTAAAAACGGTAGTACAAACCAGCGTCAAACTTGGTCTGATTATAGTGCATACTATGTAGTTCAGCAAAAAATACAAAAAATAGGGCAAACATAAACAAATGTGCAACAACCTGCGTAAGAAAGAGATGAAAAAATTAATATTTCACGCACGGTGCGTTGATGTCTTTTGATGAACACTCATAAATTAAATCAGTTTCTATGGGTGGTTTCAGGTCGATGGGTGGTACGCAGGCGCGTGCATTGCATATAGGCAATTAGGCAATACCTAGTGCCTTCCTCATTCAAATTCAATAGTGGTGTAAATTATTATCCTTTTTTCAGAGTACGATGATTATTTATCTTAAAATAGACCTATTCATGGTAAATTAATCTTCATACATAAAAAAATCAATAACTTATACCACAATTAAATTCAAGTGAAGTAGGCCAATGCACGCCACTGGTGGTACGGAACCCTTACTGCGCGAGTCCGACTCGCACTTGGCTGTTATGTTTACCTACCGCATGTCGTCTTGTTGTGGCAATAAATATTTTTTTCTATTTTTCTTTCTATTCAAGAGTCTTGTAGATTGTGGGTACATGTAATGAAAAAAAAAAAGTTTTCTCATTGAAAATTCCATGATAAGTCACACGTACTGGAGTAAAAATGCTCGCACATGACATTCTAGGGGTCTGCTTGCTCGTATAAAAGGTGGAGAAGATGAAAACAGGGACCAATGGGTACTGCCATGCTAGGTACATCATCTCATCGTTTGCAACTTTGATTTGTAAGGGCAGAACACCGTCCACAGTAAATAATGAAATCAATCGGAAAAATATTTCAAAATTGAAGTATAATTTTTTTACATGTTTGGAACTAGAATCAAGTACTGAACTTATTTCATCAACGAGTCATGCTGTATATTAACTACATTATTATAAACTCATCTTTTGTATAGAGTTTTATGATTTTTAAGTCCGAAATATATAATTCATGTCCCAGCATACGAACGCAATTTGCAATGCCGTTGAGGCAGCAAGCTATATAGAATAGAATAGAATAGAATATAATAGAATATAATAATTTTATTTCTCAGTATATGGTAGGTACATTGATGTCTTACGACATATATGGTGTCACATATACTACCATTGCTGGTGTAGAAATATTACGTAGGTTCATTACAGGAATAAATAACATTATTATAATAATAAATTTAACATAAAAAAAAAATCATCAATTTTTTTACAATAATTTTATCAGATTAATAGACTTACACTCATATTAGGAATCACATTAATAACAATTTCTTTAAATCTAAACCTACAATGTCAAAATATCAATTACAATGTCAAATAATCAGTTACAATGTCAAAATATTAATTATAATGCCTAAATATTAATTACAATTTAAAATTACAATTTAAGGTTAAAAAATTCATTAACAGAATAAAAACACATGTCTAAGAGCCAAGAAAACATTTTACTTTTGAACTTATTAAATGTTAATGTTCTCAGTTCAGCTGGTAATTTATTATAAATTTTAATGGCCATACAATATACATTTCTACTAAATAAATGTAATCTTTGGGCAGGTACAAGCGGGGTGCTGGCCAGAAAACCTCCACGTGTGTCTGACAGCTGCTTGTCCTTCTGGACACGTCTAGAGGGAACGGCAGTTGTTGGGCCGGTGCACCCTGGGCACGGGCAATAAGTCTCTTTTGGACCGAGGGACCTTATTGCCTGTGGCGAATATTCTGGCGCGGGAGGGGCCCGTTCTGGGCCAGTAGGGAGTTGCTCCACGTGTCCCTCTGATATCAGCAGAGGGCACAGTGGAGGAGCAGGGGCGGGCCCGGTGTGCACTCACCCTGCCACTGGGCAGGCAGCGGGGGGACTGTCTTTCCCTGCCCCCGTCGATCTCGTAACCCCAGGAGTACCCGCTGAGTAGTGTTCTCGCGCCTCTTGGGACCGAGGGTCTTGGCTTCACCGCCCGGACCGCGAGGAAGAAAACCTCTATAAAAAATTACGGGAGGTAGGGCCTGCGAGCAGCAGACTCGGGGTAGTCTGCTGCCCGACCAGCAGCTGGCGTAGCTGGCACAGCCGGCGTAGTTGGCGCAGCTGGTAAAGGCCCATGAGGTGAAGTGGCGTGCAGTGTTCTGTGTGCGCCACCTAGGAGGGTGCGGCCGACGTTAGGCCGCACGGGGAGAAGGGGCTCGCCTGCTTGTGGCGAGCCAGGACCTGTCGGGGGTGGTTGTGTGAATACTCACGGGTTCCCACGCCCCCGGCTAAGGTAGTTGAAGGAACACCGTGGTGGTTTTAGTCGGTAAGAGTCCGACACTGGCTCCGCCTACCCCGGGCGGAGTGCGTCCATGAGGATTTCCCCACGGCAAAAAAAAAAAAAAAAAAAAAATGGGCAGGTACAAGCAACTTACCGAGATTTTTGTTACTCAGTCTTACTGAGACTTATAGGGGGTATTGCAGTTGTTATGGGCCTTAAAATCAGGCCTTAAGTTCGTTTCAATTTCAATTTCAATTTCTTTATTTGCTTAAATGTGGTAGATACAGATGTCAGGTACAATTTTATTGAGTACGGCACATTTACCATAAATAGCATGCAAATGATAGATAAATCTGAATTTAAAGTCACAAAACACTAAAACATTCATAATTACTAACAAGAGTTACATTAAACATTATTAAACTCATTTTTCTATGAAAGTCATCATCATCATCACTCATCATTATTATATAAAAATAATTAACTATTTTAAAATAACTATTTAACATTCAATTCAATTAATCATATTATTATAATCATTTTTACATTATTAATATTTGATCAGTAGGTACATAATATTATAATTATTTATGTCTAAATTTCAAAGCCATATCGTAGCTATAGAATTTGCAAGGATTTTTTATGAAGTACTCCTCTATTGAATAGAAACTTTCTTGTAACAACCACTTTTTTAACATAATGCAGAATTTTTTGTAGGGTAGATCAGTAATCGATTTAGGTAATGAGTTGTAAATAAGGGGAGCCATGTAAACACAACTCCGCCTAAACAGTTCCAGTCTAGGTACAGGTATTTCAAAAGCCATGTGCGTTGCTTTTCTCTTATTTGTATTATCTCTAAGTACAAATAAATCAAGATTAGACCTTAAAAACCACCACCATCCTATATTATAAAAAAAATATAATAAAACATGTTTTAAAGATTTATGTGGGTACTCCTGAAAAAAAAAACACATCTACCTCTCTATTCTTCGTATGTCTACGCCTACGCCATCACAGCACTTCAATCCCTCGTATATTATTTAACCCATAACTCACAACCAGTATAATAATATAGTACCCAATAACTCGAACCCATCTTTAAAAACAAAGAATCAAATTCCAAAAAAGGCCATTACGCCAAATAAGGCACTCGTACTCAATACCCACGTTAATCCGAAATCACTTTGTAAGGGCCACATCTGACCCGGGGAACCCTGCGAATTGTGAGTGAAGCAAGGTCAAGTTATACTGGTAATACTGTTGAGATCAGAGGGCCTTCGTCCATTACCTAAATAGCCTGTTCGGCCCGATACGAAACCAATTATGTTTTATATAAATCTTCACAGTACACACATGCGATTGAATTGTTTGGACGAAGGTTTTCCTGATACCGTGTTAGTTATTTCTGCCCTGGCACGGGCCTCTTCTCAGAATGAGAAAGTTAAGAGAAAATGCGGGCAGAGAGACTTTTCAAAATTAGGTATTTAAAGAAACTATCGCTGTGGCTTCGTGAGCGCTTGGCCTCAAATAAGTGCGATAAGGACAACTGCAGCTCCAACTGAATAGCCTTACTAAAAACAGCTGTTGTGAACACAAATGTAGGGAACAACAGATTTTTTTTCACGATTTCAGGGTTGGTCCCATAAAGAAAAAGAAAAAAGAAAGAAAAAGATTTTATTCTTGCGCTCCATTTGACGCACACACTACAAAACTTATACATAATACTTTACAATTTCATGACAGATTAATATAGTTACAGTTAAATTTACAAAAAGTAAAAGTAATTAGTAAAAGTTGTTCATACTGATGAGTACAATGACCCCTTAAGAGGTTTTCAGTTATTTCAATAACACACGTTGTATGTTACTATGCCCTACTTTTTATTATTTTTACAAGATATAATTGTAGATCAGACGAGCTTACCTGTAAGCGAAGTCTTGATTCTAATTTTATGAGCTGCGATCTGAAATATAATTGATATTATACATTGTAGTTATCTAATCCGAGCGCTTAGACACCGCGTTTCGTTTAGAAAAAAAAATAAGTTAAAAATACTATATTTATTATTTCTATCTGCTGGCCACCCCGGTATATGTCACTAGTTTTAGAGATAACGAAGATAAGGAACAAGCCCTGTTGCCTGTACAGGGCAGGTTCCACAATCTAACATTCACTATGTTCATCTGAAAGATTAACGAAGAATGTTTACTAATTATTGCAGCTTTGGGACTGTTGGTGGCGGGTGGGTGATTATATTTCAGATCGCAGCTCATAAAATTAGAATCAAGACTTCGCTTACAGGTAAGCTCGTCTGATCTACAATTTTATTTCGCTGCGATCTGAAATATAATTGATATTATACATTGTAGATGTTCAGAGTTTGCTGCAATAATTAAATTGGATATTTAAATACAATTTGTTTTGATTTATTAAACTCTATACTAACATCAGGGATACTTAATGTATAATGTAGAAATATTAAACAATAGTTGGTAATCAACAGACAGAACGTTAATTATTAATTATCCATTGTCTAGCACCCACAGCACAAGCTCTGCCCAGTTCTGGACCAGATGGTGCCGTGTAAAAACGTCCCAAAGACATTTATTTATTTATTTATCAACCTAAGATATGAAATGTACGAGATTGAAATACATGCTAATGTATTTTCTTGTTTATTACATGACATATTATGTTGTTTTACATCATTAAAATTTAAGTAGGGATTATTGTTATAATAAATAACTGATAATGCAAAGTTGATGAATAAGATTCTTCACTAATGAGAATTATAATATTGGGTTTTAAAGATATTTTTGAGCTGTTTTCTATCCAGCTGCCTTTCAGTTTCAATGTACACACAGCGTCCTTAATTGATTACCCCTCATGTTCTAAAATTTGTTCATAAGTGGGGGTAACCAATCGGTGTAGCTGACTGTACCTCTTTCTTCATGTTTTTTAACCATTAACTAATGGTTTTACTGTTAGGTTTTTCATGGGATTTTTCGAAAGGTAGACTTAAGTAAGGTTCATCATTACCTATTTATTTCTAACAGTTTAAATATGGAAGTAAAAATAAAAATCTATTAAATTATATTATTGTAAGTTGGACTTAATCACAATTGTTATCTTAATAAAATCTGTTATTTAGGTTTATATATTGTTAAATACAATAAATAAAATTGTTAATTAATTATTGATATGTTTATCTATCAGCCAACTTCTTGGCAAGTTTTCCTAAAGTTAGTCTTGTGTTATTAGGCCAGGAAGGTGGTGATGAAATTGGATATTTTTGTAAGATTCTATGAACAAGAGTGTTTTGATAATGATGTTCCAAATCTGTATGCACCTATAAGGAATCTTATAATTATATCAGCCTTATCCACTTGTGGACTGATCAGGGCTGATAAGGCTCCAAGTTCATTGCAATAGCCAATCCTGAGTTTTGATGAACAGATGCTGTACACTAAATCCATAGGTTCTGTACCAGGTCGGTCCACCATACTTTATAAGTATTTAGTATTGTTTTGTAGGCATTTCTTATTAAAGACGAATAAAAGAAAAATAGATGAAATAATTTGAAGTTTTTGTGTTATATGCTTAGGACCTTACTCCATGAAATATGTTTACCATAAGTCAATTTTAGTCTGACCAAGTTGTAAGTAAATTAAGCTGAATTTATTGAGTGACAGTTCTCTTACTGTATTGTACTTGGTGTTTCTGCATTATTGATCTTTTATTCTGGTTGTCTTTAGTTTAGCATATTAAGAAGCATAAATGTGAACTAGTCTCTTGACTATGACCAGGTCCATATCCATATAATAATACCTCAGGGTGCATTTTTTAAGTGAAGAAATTGTATGTTTCCATTTTGTTAACGCAGATGATGGCAGTTGTAATATTGATTCTTAACAGCAAAGCAAGTGATAATATGTTAATGCTTGTTAAGCAAATAATTTTTAATGTTACATATATGCTGCGATTAATTTTAGTTTATATCAAATTTTAATAATAAGTAGTATGGACAACCTTTTATTGTGATCAAAATACACCAATGTGGTCACTCTCACTATGCCTCCTTCAAACCCTTTTCAGTAAAAGAGGCTTCTGATATTTTATGACCAACGCTGAATTTGGTATTCAGTACCCATACTAAAATTATTTATAGTATTGTAATTATTATTAGAATTATAGAGGTTTTCAACAACAACAACAACTACTAGGCAAAGTGGCTGGTAATTTGTTAGTTAAATTAAATATCTGTAATATACACTTTATTTTCTATGTGTTGTTCTAGGTCCACACTTGTGTATTAATTATAAAACCTAGAAATTTACATTGTTTGTTGGTAACTCCTCTAATTCTGAGAAGAGGCCCATACCTCTGTGCCCGTACCCCGCAGTGGGATAGTTATGGGTTGATGATGATTGGTTAGTCTTTTCAGGGTTTATTAGCAATCCACCCAAAATGTTTTAATAAATTTAGACTAACATTTACATTTTCAGTACATCCTTGATAAGTTTTGACCTCTATGTGGGTAAACATCAAGGTAAATAGTTAATAATTATTTATAAAGCCTTGGTTTTCGCACTATCATATGTATCCGAGTGATAAACCATGATGGAACATAGCTGTGAAACATAATTGTTTAATAGCAGTACTAAGTCAATGACACAATTTTTTTCTGTATTTTTACCCGACTGCACTGCAAAAGAGTGCTTCGTTGGTCTAGTGGTTGCTTGCGACCGCTGAGCGTGAAGTCCTGGGTTCGATTCCTGGGTTGGGCAAAGTGTTATTGGGTTTTTCCATTAGGAAATTCTCAGTAGCAGCCCAGAGTCTGGATTTGTGCCCGGTCAATGGCAATAGGCTCGCCCCCTATTACAGGGGACTATAACATAACCGGCGAAATGTGGGTGCACTTTTACACCTCTGCTTACCCCTTCGGGGAAATACAGGCGTGATGTTATGTGTTATGCACTGCAAATACAGGGTCTACTACTACTTAGTCAGTATTAAAAGTTTCTATGAATAAATTAATCAATGATTCCATTGAAGGAACACATGTAAATATTTTTATATAAATCTTAGCAGTTTGATACTGCACAGGCTGCGCGCGTGCGATAGCCGCCTGGGCTGATAGCCCTCTTGTGGGCACTGGTCACCCGGACTAAATCTCTGCTAGTTATTAAGTACTAACATAGAATAAGTTGCATTTGTTACTAACACATTGTAGACCAATTTGTTGTCTGAAAGATAAAGAATTTTGATTTGAAAGAATTTTGATATCATTTGCTCAAAATAATTTTCTTTTATTTATGGTGTTAGGTTATTAATTAAGGGTAAACCTGAATGTGCCATTATATTATGCATCATGGAAGGTTTTAAGTAATAGATTCATTATTAGTAGATATGTTGACAAGATGACATAGCATTGATGTGACAAGTCTGTTTGTTTATAATGATATTATTTCTAACTATGAAAAATGACTAGTTAGAATACATAAAGGTATCATGTGGTATCTCGTACACTTGTACCCTTTTTAAAATGACAGGATCGTCAGTTATATATTTCCAGCAGCTACAGTACTTAGATAAATTGTTAGTATGTGGTTACCTGGTTGGTATATTATATGTATATATGGTTGGTACATTTCAGTATCAGCCTTGTGGGTCTTATGCTCTCTCGGAGCTGATGGATAGGTTGCTTTATCAGAGCTGGTACACATTGGTTATTCTTCCAGAGTTGGAAAGAGTTTCAAGAGCCGAGTATCGATCCGAGGAATCACAATACAACCGAGCATAGAAATAAGGCAGTTCCTGAGCAGCTATGCCAACCTTACCACTTGTAGCGGCTTAATGCACTTGTGAATATATTATTAAGTCTAATAAAAGTTCACACCATGTGTGATATCTCTTGATTTTGATTAATATTTATCATCAAGCAAAGGTTTTACTTTCATTTTGCATACAATCCGTCATAGCTTTCCTTATAATAGAAGGCCAGTCATAGGTTAATTCATATGTATGACTTCTCAATCCCTTGGTCCCTGAGTTTAGAGACTTCCGTGAGCCCCGCTTTCACTTTTGAATTAAGTGGTGGTGCATCCCAGTAAGAGTAGTTGTCAAGCAGTGTGTTTTTCCCCTAATGTAAGTAACCTTTTCTTGTGGGTACAGTTGTAGGAATATGCTTGGACTTTTAGTTGAGTGTTTTGGATTCTACTCTTCTTTCTTAGGTTCATTTTTAAATGGGATGTTAAATAACGAAGAGCCTTATTTGAAGCATTTGTTATCACTTATCAGCCATTGTAACAGAAACATGTTTACTGTTAACTTAAGCATCACGTACTTGATGGCAGATATTCATATGGACCACCGCCAGTGTTTATAAAAACGACTGAAAGCATCGCGTGCCCCGGTGGTCTACTAAAGCCTGACATGCCCACACATGTAGTTTGCAAACCAGCTAGCGACATAGATATCTAATATCGCTCGAATATCTCGTATTCACCAGTTTCACTGTAAATGTAATACACACGCCCCATAAGCAGAGTAAGGTAGAGTTGTCCCACGAAGGCGACGTTTCAAGTACCTATTTGTTTTAGGTAAATCACGGGAAAAAACAGGTTTGGACGTGTTTGGAATAAGGTTATGATTATGGTTATGTTATGGTTATGGTAAAACTCACCTGTTCTTTTATTTTACAATCAAGAAAGGGTTCACCTTCTTCAAGACTCGCATCCATCCAATAATCAGGGTTAGGTGTTCCTGAGAATCGAATAACTGCAACAGCGCGGCTGCGACATTCTGCACAGCCTGTCGTTCGATGGTCGTTCCTTCAGGCGAAAAGCACCCCCGTTTTCGCTTTCGGCTCTCGAACAAAGCACTTTCTAGCATTTTAATTGGTTTTCTTTCACTTGACACGATAATTTAGACAAAAATTAAAGAAAATATTCAAGGAGAAAAAATAAGAACGCAGATGTCATAAGACGCGCGAAACAGAAGTGACATATACCGGGGTGGCCAGCAGATAGAAATAATAAATATAGTATTTTTAACTTATTTTTTTTTCTAAACGAAACGCGGTGTCTAAGCGCTCGGATTAGATAACTACAATGTATAATATCAATTATATTTCAGATCGCAGCGAAATAAAATTTATTTTATTATTTTAACGCATTTACGCATGCGAAGCGAAATCTAAAGATTTAAATTGTGGAAAAAAAAAACGCCCACGAGCAGGATTCGAAGCCAGGAGTCGCAAGTTCGAATCCTGCTCGTGAGCGATTTTCCTTTCCACAATTTAAATCGTCAGGATATAATTTGTTACAAAGGCCGCTTTTTTACAGGATATATGTTACTATGGCTATCTTTTTATTATTTTTACGAGATACGTGTTACTATGGCCGCCTTTTTATTATTTTTAATGATAGATATATAAATAAATAAATATTTTTGGGACATTTTAATACATCACCATCTAGTCCCAAACTAAGCAGAGCTTGTGCTATGGGTACTAGACAATGGATATAATACTTATATACTTTTTTTTTTTGTAAATACATACTTATAATACATAAGAAAATTTAAAAATTTGTACAATAGTTTAAATGCATATTCAATGTAATGTATTTTATGGTGTACAATAAAGCATATATAAATAAATAAATAAATAAGAAACAACCAGACCAACACAAACACTCATGTTCATCACACAAATATTTGTGTCCTGTGGGAATCGAACCCACGACCTCGTGATCAGCAGTCCGAAACTCGAACCACTAGACCACAGAGGTCGTCGTATATTAAATATACTAAAACGGTGAACGCATACTTTGTACCTAGTAGGTACGCTCATAGGAGAATTTAGGCTATCCCCTAATGGCACGTCCACACACGCGTAACATGCAATGTAATCAGTGCTGTCCCGTGATAACGTCACATAACAAGATACACTACACACCTAAATTAGACGATAGTTGCATTATATCATTGATGAAATGAATGTTGTGTAGATTTGCCAGGCGCAGGATTGGTCGTTGTAGCGATGCTTAGGGTAGGCCTATGTCCAGCAGTGGACGTCTTTCGGCTGAAATGATGATGATGATGATGAGATTTACCATTGGTTTGCATGCCAGATGCAACGGTTAATTATGATGTAGTTTCTATAATTTCAAGGAGACACCTATTGGCTCGGACGAAAAAAAAAGCCGGACGGAATCTCGCTAAACAAAGACTGAAGCACTTAATTTTTTCCTAAATCCACTATAATTTCGAAAGCATTTTAACACACAAGATTTATACTGTTATTTTATTTGTGACCCTACAACAATGACTACCGTCACATTAGACTTTTAGCGTAATCGTGGCTTTTTGGCATACTATGGATACTATGGATGCTTCACTTATTGTTTAGCGAGATTCCGTCCACCTTTTTTTATTCGTTCAAGCCTATCGGAATCTTGGCTACGTAACAACCGCGTGAATTGTACGATCTGTGATATTAAGCTGCGCATGCCACGGCCAGTCCGTTGATGGGTGACCGTTCGTTACTCATTGAGACCCCTCCGTGCCACGGACAGCACTGCAAAGAATATCTATGGTAGTCTTTACGGGTAGTCAGAGTCAGAAAGTCTGACGACTGGTCTAACCTTCGAATGTCGGTACTGCTCAATTACTAAACTAAGAGGGTCTGATTGCGGTCGCTCCGTGTAATATACTGATGTTCAGCCGCGTCTGATAAGATTAGAACCTGACCCTAACATAGTTGAGAAAAGGTTAGAAGAAGAAAAGAAAAAAAAAGTAACTGTCAACTTTTTTTTTTATTAGTTCTTTTTAGGGTTCCGTACCCGAAGGGTTCCAAACGGGACCCTATTACTCTCGCTACGCTGTCCGTCCGTCCGTCCGTCCGTCAGTCCGTCCGTCCGTCCGTCTGTCCGTCCGTCTGTCTGTCACAGGGCTGTATCTTTTGAACGGTAATAGGTAACCGGTTGAAATTTTCTCAGAATATGTGTTGCTATGAGGTGTATCACGACAAATACTAAAAACAAAAAAAAGTCTAAAACCAAAGGGGGTCCTCATATAAGAAACCTCAAAAAACATGCATTTTTTTCAACATTTCTGTTCCTCCTCTATCTTCAAAACGGTAATATATACCAGCGTCAAACTTGGTCAGATTATAGTGCATATTATGTAGTTTAGCAACAAATACTAAAAAGACAAACATAGACATATGGTGGTACCAGCGTAAGAAAGACATGCAAAAATGCATATTTCGTACACTGTGCGTTGATGTCTTTTGGTAAACTCTCGTAAATTAAATCACTTTTTATGGGGTACCAGGTCGTTGAGAGGTACGGAACCCTTACTGCGCGAGTCCGACTCGCACTTGGCCGGTTTTTATACCTATTTTGAGATTGTATTTCAAGACCTTTCAGTATTTTTTTGATCACTCTAAATACCTATGTGCATAATGTAGTTATTAATGGCATAGTGTCAGATCGATGGGTTCCCATAAATATAATATCATTATTAATTAGTGTACGTCAGTGAATCTGTGTCACTCATTAACCTACATTGCTCTCAGACATTTTTTTCTAAATCATGTAACAAGCCATTGCTCATTGTACTATTATTATTTAAAAAGAGTATATCCATGGAGTTTCTTGCCGGCTCTTCTCCACAGGACCAACTTTATGGAACCGTACAACTAGATCCATAACGGTTTGAAAGTGCATCAATCAACTCAGCCTATCGCAGTCCACTGATGGACATAGGCCTCTCCCAAGTTGCGCCACAATGCTCGGTCCTCTGCCTTCCGCATCCAGTCCCCCCCAGCGACGTTCTTTAGGTCGTCGATCCACCTGGCAGGGGCTGATTCGCGGTCTCCACTCAAGGACTCGTCTGCTCCAACGGCCATCGGTCCTTCGACAGACATGGCCAGCCCACTGCCACTTCAGCTTACTGATCCTACAAGCTATGTCGGTCACTCCGGTTCTTCTCGGGATAATCTCGTTACGGATTTTATCCTTCAAAGAAACTCCAAGCATAGCTCGCTCCATAGCTCGCTGAGCGACTTTGAATTTGTGGACAAGCCCAACTGTCAGTGTCCACGTCTCGGCACCGTAAGTCATGACTGGCAGGACGCACTGGTTGAAGACCTTTGTGTTCAAACTTTGCGGTATAGGCGACGAGAAGACTCGGCGAAGTTTGCCAAATGCTGCCCAAATGCTTGCTTTTGAAAGTGCATGTAAATGCATAATTATTAGTTTTTTTTACTGCGTATGGATGATAACACAACCGGTATAAGCAGAACCTGTCTTGTACTAACCTTATATACTAAACCAGTTCCACTTATAATGGTTTTGACCATTGACATTCGGTTGACCGTACCTATCGGAATCTTGACATGTTTTAATAGATAGGAACAAGACTGGTTGATGTCGACACCAATATTCCATCATCATCAGCCTTCTAGCCTGAAATTACCCACCACTAGGACAAATACCACCTATTGTTTTTTGCCAGCTTTTTGGATCTGGCGCGTTCCTTGCTTTAGCTGTCTTATAGATTTTGGTAACCATAGACATCACATAACACCAATATCATAAATCGATTTGTGAGTGTGTATGTTTGTTACTTTTTCACGCTGTAACAGTTGAACGGATTTGGATGAAATTTGGCACACAGATAGACCATGTCCTGTAATGACATAGGGTACATTTTATTGGCATATACTGGCAGCAAAACCGCGCGCGTTAGCTTGTTATTTTTATGTGGCTGACGTAGTCAACCAAAGAGGCAAAATGAAAAAAAAACTGAAAAAATAGAATATTTAAAGTACTGGCCGATTAGAAGAAACAATAACATTGACATTCGATAGAGTTCAAATGTCATTCTAAATTCAAATGTTATAGAAATTTGCACTGCGCCTTTGCCTTGGCAAGACAAAAAATAAATGAAATATATTGTTTCTCAAATCTAGAGTGATCCTGTGTGTGAGTTTTGTGTAACCGCAATCTTGACGGGTCATCATTTCTGTGAAAATAAGCAACGTTCTTATCACAAGTTTTATTGCAATAACCCAGACATCTTTCAAGAGGTACCTAAAATAGACTACTTCAAGAATCTTAATCTAACGGCCTACGCACTCTTTAACTCGGCTCGAGTTGATTGTATCAAATTCCGTTAATTCGACGGAGAGTACTTGAAGCGTAATTATTCGGATTATTTGATAAGTAACCTGAGTTTATTGGGTGGAAAACGTTACGATTAAACCAGGTGAAGCAGGGTATCTAGCTGTGTATATAAGGTCCTACATTATTAATCCATATCCAATATCCATATCCGTGTGGTGCCGGACTAACGGCCTAAATTAATATCCAATATATCCATGATTTGCCCTACTACAGATAGGAATTTGGCATAAGCTCTATACGAAATATGTCAAATTTCTATCTCTAGTAGGGTAAATCGTGGATAGATTGGATATTAATTTTGGCCGTTAAAGAATAGCACCACCCTTATCTCTTCTCATGGGTGTCGTAAAAGGCGACTAAGGGATTCAACAGACGATGGGCAGCAGCGTTCTCTGAGTATTTAACCAACCAACTGCGATCGCCAACCCGCCTGCCAAGCGTGGCGATTATGGCATATCCCCCCTTAATTGGGGGAGGCCTATGTCCAGTAGTGGACGTCTTTCGGCTGAAATGATGATGATTATTAATCCAAAATATTTGAAGTGGTGAATCTACTCATCATTATAAACAAATTTTACTATGGGACCAACCCTGAAATCGCGAAAAAAAAAACAAGTGTTTCCTACATTTTATTGATTTTTTTTTCGCGATTTCAGGGTTGGTCCCATAGTAAATGTTGTCTGTTATGATGAGTAGATTCACCATTTCAAATATTTCTGATTAATATTGTAGGACCTTATATAAAGGACAATGCAACGAATATATGGCGCAAAAACCCAGAGTCGATTAAATTGGGTTTTATATGGATTGGTATAGTCGCTGGTATTGGGTTCAATATCCATTGATTGGTGATTAAGAGATTTCCTTTTAACCGACGAAAACAAGGAGGAGGTTCTCAATTCGATGAGTAACTTTTTTTTTTTGTTTTTTTTTTTTTTTTTTTTTATAGTATAGGATGGCGAAACGAGCTAAAGGCCCACCTGATGTTAAGCGGTTACCTTTGCCCATGACAACTTCAATACCACCTAGGCTGTTGCCTAAATGGTAATTTTTTATGTATGACCACGCATAACTTTTTACTGAGTGGTCCGATTTTGATGATTCTTTTTTTAATGGATAGGGTATCACGAAGTTGGTCCCATTTTTGTAAATCAAAATCTACCCCTAAGGGTAAGAAAACAGGGGATGGGTGCTTGTTCACCCACTGAATTCTTACCAGTTAACCGATTCTGTTGAAACTTGGCACACGTAAATGTAGTTCTAGACACTACAACTGTTTGTTTGGCACTGACTCATAATTAGTTATTTACATTAGTTTCGTTAGGAAAATAGTTTTTAAGACTGAAAGCTTCATTTTATTTTTCGCTTTTCAGTTTGTTTTCGTCGGTACAATTTTTTGTTAAAAAGTTTTATTTAGGGTTACATTCCGTTCTAGGATGTCGGTTAACATCGGTCTCCTGCGAATCTCCTCATTTCTGATTCGATCACGCAGGGACTAACTAATAACATATTGGTGACCAACTTTTTACGCCTTATCACACCATATACAACCTTATTCTTAGTTTATACTAAATCTCTTAACAGGTCATAGTACTCATCATTATGAACAACTTTTATTATGGAATCAACCCTGAAATCGCGAAAGAAATCAGCTGTTCCCTATTTTGTTTAGATTTATTATGTGACTATTCGCGCAGAGAACTAATCAACGTAGTAATTTTTGACGACACTTAACAACGTCGTAGTATAAAAAAACGAGTGTGTTTTAGATCACACGATTGAAGTAAAACTTCACTAACTTATATCTCCTTCAATACTATTTCAATGAGAACAAAGAAATGGCGGCGCGGTGCGAGTACATCTGCCGGCGCTGTGTCGTGGCCGGCCCTCACGCCCGCCTCGTTCCCCGCGTCTCGCACTATCCCCTCCGTTCGCTTCACTTTTCGTAACGCATTTATCAGCTTACTCCCCAAGTCAAGCGTGCCTAAAGAAGTTTTACTTCAATAATTACTTGATTGTATAGTATTTACTCAAGTAGTTTACTTTATCGATACCTACGTAACGGGAAAAATAAACTTTATTCACGTAAATAAATACTGTAGTGATATAGTTGAAGTAGGTTCTCAGGGGGCGGTAAATAATACGGTTCGAACACGATTTACAAGGAATACTGGTATATTGACACGAAGATACAAAGTATTAGGTACAGACAACTTGAAAACGGTACAACAGTGATCTTAGCGAGAAAACAAAACAAACGTGGGCGCGTGCGTCGCGGCCGTAGGCGGACTGCCAGCGGACACCGCGGAGCGGGGTGCCGCAGCGGGTTGGTGACGGGCGGGGGTGAGGGAGGTGAGCCCGCGCAAGCTTAAGGACACGTTACAGAACGCAGCTCCGAGTGCTACTTAAGGTCGCGTTACAATACTTATTAATGGTTCCGTAATTTTAAACGGTTTATGTTCCGCGCTTAAACACAAATTGGAGACAAAATTTTCAGGTTTATTCACCTATAAACAAAAGGACAAGAAAATTCCAAGAATTTATTTCCGTTTCATATAATAATTCAATTTTAAACGTCTACTGTTACAGCGTGGGTATAAACAGTAAAGTTGTTACTTACTCGGTTATTATTAGGAATGTTGGTTTATTTACACATGCCGGGGGCCTTGGAGAACACATTAAGCTGTGTTAAGCTGTCTGCCCCGGTTGCCATGCCAACAACAGGTCTAAAATAAATAAATAAAATATGAATTAGTTCTAGGTTACAGTCATACGGTGAGACATAAAAGAAAGAAAGAAAGAAAGAAAATATTTATTTCAGTCTCGGTACAGGCGAGAGAAAAAAAGACGTGTGGCACTCGGAGACTGCCGCGGTAAAGCTACTGCATAGCATTTTTTATGTAAATACAAAGAGGAGGTGCCCTAACGCCGAAACTCTAAGCAGGCATGAGTCACCAGATTGCGGGGCGAAGAGGGGTTTACGCATGCGCAGTAACGCCGATACAACCAATGCCACCTAGAGGCGATTTGCAGAACTAAAGAGACAAGCGTGATATTTCAAAAAGTCATTAAAAGTTCTGCTATTCATCGATAGATGGCAAAACTAAAAAGTATCACCGCTGTGGCGGTCAGAGTGGGGGGTGTTAGGTTATTTTCGTTACGGAATTTCTGGATTCGGTCTCCACGCTCAAGGCCCGCGATAGAAGCTATGCAATAGGTTAAAAATAACATTTAACAAAAAAACTTAAAATTGACATGCCTGTATGAGACTAAAAAGGCCCCCATCTCAGCATATGCTACAACACCGAAATGTTGCAGCGCTGGTTTTCGGTTTTTACATGATCATATGTGTAATAAATGCTTCATCATCATCATCATTTCAGCCAAAAGACGTTCACTGTTGGACACTCCCAAAAAGGGGGGATATGCCATAATATCCATGCTTGGCAGGACCCACTTGCCAGGCGTGGCGATTGCAATTAGTTAAATAAATACTCTGAGAACGCTGCTGCCCATCCTCTGGTGAACCTCTTTTACGACACCCACGAGAAGAGATGGGGTATTGCTTTTCTTTGTGTCCGGCACCACACGGAAAAAAATTCTTATTCTTTATTGCACACAAGAAAATCACAACAATAAATACTTTATTTTATTTTATTATACTGGGTGTAAGGGGAACGCTTCCGAAAACGAAGATAGGTGCTGGTTATTACTGATACGAAACCACGAAAAAAAAATGCGATTAGTTTTTTTCATATATATTTTTATGCAATTTTCATACATAACCAGCTTTGGGCAGTTAAATAAAACTCATTCATAATGAAAAATGCAAAAAAAAGAAAAAATCTAAAAAAATAATCGATTTTTTTTTCGTGGTTTCGTATCAGTAATCACCAGCACTATCACCTATCTTCGTCTTCGGAAGCGTTTCCCTGACAACCTGTATGTACAAAGACGAGCTTAACTTATAATTGAGTTTTGTATCAGTAAACCTTTGAGTGATAGAGCAAAGAGAAAATGTAATGTTATTCTTTATCATCATCATCATTTCAGCCGAAAGATGTCCACTGCTGGACATAGGCTTCCCCTAAGCATCGCCACAACGACCGGTCCTGCGTCTTCCGCATCCAACGGATTACCGCGACCTTCACCATTTATTCTTAGATTTAAATAATTCCATACTCTTTTCCTTTAATACTTATAGGGACAGACTGTATATTATTTACCGCAAAGGGACAAATCTATGATAATTCAAAGCAGATTCCGCCAATATTCTATATCACAGTTTACAAATTGTGATCGCCCCTCATATAGATAAGAAAGGACACGGATATTCCCGAAACTTTTCCTTCGACACAACTCGCTTACTTAATTTATCACGGCCAGTTTAGGGTAAGAGCGGGAAGGAATGTACCATCAAAAATAACTTTTTCCTGTTATAACTTATTAGCTGATACTGTTTCCGACCATTGATTAATGTTTGGTGGATCATTGGGGCTTCTAATTACGTGTGGAAAATATATAGTTAAATGTGGGTTATTTGTATTGATCTTGTAAACGTAGGTTTGGCTGTGAAGCATATATTATTGAAATAACCAAGTCGTAGGCACAAAAAGTATTTTTCGAGTAGGGCCACAAGCCACAAAACTTGATCCTCCTTTTTCTGCATTTTCATATTATAGCCCCACACAACTTCTGCTGATAAGTGGTGTCCAGACAAGCTCATCTGCTGCAAAAAGCATTAGTCTTTCGAAAGACATGGTCTGGCCTGCCTTTTATATTATGGAGATAATATTTTTGACGACGTCTGTGGTCTAGTGGTTCGAGCAAAGACATTTCGGGTTCGAGTGTCGGACTGCTGATCACGAGGTCGCGGATTCGATTCCCACAGGACACAAATATTTGTGTGATAAACATAAGTGTTTGTGTTGGTCTAGGTGTTTCTTATGTATTATAAGTATTGTGGGCGATGTAGGTGGGGCGTTCGGGTTGCGTAAGAAAAACGAGGAAATCAATGGAAAATCGGGAGCCGTACCGAAGGTGCAAAATCGAATTGGTATGCGCGTGTTCGCATTCAAGGTTAACGGGCGACTGGCCGCGCTACGTATGCGCGGGAGATGGGTGGCCGTCCAGCGACGACGCCCCGAATATATACCTAACTATAGGTAACTAGGTAAGTAAACATATTATGAATATCATTTTCCACTTTTGCACCCTCAGTATTTCTGCCTTTTTATTTAAGCCAATAACACACGTAGGTATATGAACAAATGGTAAGTATTTTCAATACATTTCAGGACGATATCAGGTAAGTAATCAGTATTTTTAAACATAAGTGATAACTTATTCTCTATACTTAATTCTAATACATTTTTAATTTCAGGCCTTTACGTCGGTAAGTCGAGCAGGCGGTGCATCATCACCAACAAGTATCATCATCCTCCTGCCCTTATCCCAATTTATTTGGGGTCGGCGCAGCATGTTTTTTTCGCGAATACATCTCTATCAGCCGTCATCTCCGTGTTTACTTTCATCTTTCACACAATACATCCATATTTTCTTCGGTCTGCCTCTTTTCTTGTTGCCATTACATTCATACTTAAAACTTTCCTCGTAACATGCTCCTCATTCCTCCTCATCACACGTTTACGTACTATTAGTATGTATTTACAACAAAAAAAAAAGTTTATAAGTATCATATCTATTGTCTAGTACCCATAGTACAAGCTCTGCTTAGTTTGGGACTAGATGTTGCAGTGTAAAAATGTCCCAAAAAATAATATTAATTAATTAAAACCTTTGTACCCTGTTGTGCATAAAGAATTAAATAAATAAATAAATAATATAAGTTGACACTTTTCGTCAAAGATCAATGGATTCACCAACATAACACTACCAGCTCAGCGCAAATCTTCTCGAATTAGGCAAGAACAGTTTCAGTTCAGTAAGCTGAAGTAGGATCAGTAAGCTGAAGTGGCAGTGGGCTGGCCATGTCTGTCGAAGGACCGATGGCCGTTAGAACAGACGAGTCCTTGAGTGGAGA
Source organism: Asteroscopus sphinx (assembly GCA_949699075.1). NCBI lineage: Eukaryota > Metazoa > Arthropoda > Insecta > Lepidoptera > Noctuidae > Asteroscopus > Asteroscopus sphinx. Next base: position 5,944,441 of record OX453006.1, read on the forward strand.
CCGCGAATCGGCAAACGCAGCGTAGGGCGCCCCCCTGCCAGGTGGACCGACGACCTAAAGAACGTGGCTGGGGGGGACTGGCTGCGGAAGGCAGAGGACCGAGTGTTGTGGCGCAACTTGGGAGAGGCCTATGTCCAGCAGTGGACTGCGATAGGCTGATTTGATGAGTTTCAGTTCACATAACGCACACCAACGTTAGAGACCACCAAAATAACTCAGAAAGCTAATATTTTAGCGTTAGTTCGCGGAGGTTCTTGACCGATTTTTTGCCAAAGTTTTCCCGACAGAAAGTTGCGTGTTTTGATGAATTGCACCCCGACACGCGCATACGATCACTCATACCTTCTGTCAAATGTTTCTTTTTATATTCCCTTGTTGCTAGTGTGTTTTTGTATACTTATTGGTTTTTCTTTGGTGTAAATATATCGCCGAAGGTCTCTAGAGCAAAATTCATCTAATGCCAGGAGTCGTTATAAGTTTCAAGGACGGTTGTCGTTGTTATATTTTTTCCAGAAATGGTAAAGGTCCGTTTCATAGTCTTGCTAGAAGCCTTATTTTGTTCAGATATGATTATCATTCGAAGTGGTAACAGCTTGACCTTGACGGCGTCTTTATTTCATAAGCAATAAGAGTGGTTTTCGTAATGCATGTGTCACCACTGCCTAGTTGGTCTAGTGGTTGCAAGCGCGACTGCTGAGCGTGGGGTCCTGGGTTTGATTCCCGGGTCGGGCAAAGTGTTATTGGGTTTTCTCATTAGGAAATTCTCAGTAGCAGCCCGGAGTCTGGATTTGTGCCTGGTCAATGGGAATAGGCTCGCCCCCTATATTAGATGGGACTATAACATAACTGGCAAAATGTTAGTGTACTATACACCTCTGCCTACCCTTCGGGGAAATACAGGAGTGGTGTTATGTTTTGTCACCACTGATGTGCGACTGTACCTACGTCCTTAATTTTCAACATAATTTTCATAATGTTGTCTGTCCATTAGCTATAAATTGCTGGTATTTAAGTCGGTTCCTGTTACGTAACAGGCTCAAATTATATATGTTGTTCTGATGACAATACAATAACAATAAATATATAAATTGATATTGATTTGATGTAATGGTTTCTTTTCACAATTTTTTGCCTTAAATTTCACTTCGCATTTTTTTTTAAAGCATTTACGCATAAATGCTTTAAAAAAAATTAAAATAAATCTGTGTGAACTTTGAGAGCTTTTAAAAAATGAGGATCGCAGGATAAAGAAGAAAATGTAACAAGTTGAATGTTCTATAATCTAGTTAAATCACCTTTTTTTCGTGGGGAAATCCTCATGAACACACTCCGCTTTCTCACTTTGCTATTAGATAAGAGTTATCGTCATCATCATCATTGGAGCTTGTAATTTATCCAGTCTTGGATGTAGGCACAGAAGTTGATAGAATGGTTGTAATCACAATTTTACTTGCAATTCATGCATGGCAACTTTCGAACAAACTACGCCTTCCATATTGACGTCATTAATTTTTAGAAATTATCTTTAATCTTATGTACTTTACAGCTTTTGTTTCTGCAGTTAGAAACGGCACAATAAGGCATTTCTGCGGTTATTTGTTACAGTATTTACAGAAACAAGTCATAAGGCGTACTGAGAAAGGCTTTGAAATGCACTACACTATGGTGCAGAGTGTTGGCACGCGCGCCCTGCCCACTTGGCCATTCTATCTATTTCTGTGTTGGACCCAGTGTTGGACTCTTACCGACTAAAACTACCACGGTGTTCCTTACTACCCTTGGCTGGGGGCGTGAGAAACGTTCTGTATTCGCCAACCAGTCCCGTCGAATCCCGGCTCGCCACTTAATTCAATCACCTTACTAACTACACTCACTGGCATTGCTCCCCCTGATTTTCGAAGGACAGTAGCAAGTCGCATTGAGAAGCAAAAATAGAAGACGAGCCACGTCACCGAATGCACAACTACAGCACAGTGCCTCAAAGGCTTAAAAGTCGTAAAAACTTTTTCAGGTGCGTTATTCTGGCTGATACCAATGCCTCAAAAGAAAGGTGCGATCTCTGGCGACAAACCTCTGAACCCCCCCTGTTTTCTTTGTAAAACCATCGGAAACCCTACCATCTGGGCATGTACCCCCGTGGTTAACTTGGAAATCCTTAAATAGACTTTGGACCCAAGTTAGCAGAAGCAAAGATAATCTCCAAAAAACCGGCCAAGAGCATGTCGGGCCATGCTCAGTATTATAGGGTTCCTTAAGTAGGTGTTACAAACAAATCAAATCGAATATGAATCATGGCTATTTTAGTTTTTGCAATAGACATTGGCGCATTGGCGACTCAGAGAGTACTGTTAGTAGCGTCTAGATGGCGCGCGCTATACAGCGCCAAATGCAATAGACGGCAGCATTGGTGACTCGGAGAGTGTTGTTAGTACTAGATTGTATTACTAGATGGCGCCAAATTCAAGAAGTTTGTCATGTCAACAACATAACACAAAGTTACTTTTTGTGATTTTTTCAAATAGAAAGTAGCTAAACGAGCATTATTTGCTATGACCATTTTTCTCTAAGGTCAATGACCTTTGAACTAGGACGTTTTAAGTATTTTTCAGTTTTCTCTTTATAACTCAAAAAATTATAATCACATTATACTCGAAATAATTTTAAAAGAGAGTTTTTACAACGGTCTATCAATGTGGATTATAAGTTTCTACATTTTATAGTTTAGAAATGGCAGGGGGGGGGGGACATTGCAAGCCACTTTGACGGGCTATATTTCGCAGATGGTACACCTGATAAAAAAGTGATGTATGAAACATTGCCTTCATTTTAGTAGACCTATTCAATGATATCCCACACGAGGAGGAGCAGCGAATAATTTTTTTTCATCCCCATTTCACATGTATGGGCGCCACCCCTAAAATATGTAATCACGATTTTTTTATTCTTTTAAAATTGAGATCTATATCTAGACTATTTTTTAACAAAATTTCATTTACTTATGTTTATAACTGTAGAAGTTATTAAGCTGTAAAGGATTAGGACAGACAGACAGACGGACGGACATGACGAAACTATAAGGGTTCCTTGTAGGACTACGGAACCCTAAAAATGGGGGTCTACGGACGGTTTGAATGTCCAGTGTGAGTGCGGCGTCACTCCGCAAACAATGGCTCACCGTCTATCTTGTACCGCGTGCCCAGTCACCTGCACGCGTGAGGAGCTAATGACCGCCAACCACAACGCAGTGCGCGATGCGGAACACTGGGGCAACAAAATTTGTCAAAATTTGCCATCGACTCGATAAGAAGACCTTACTAATATTAGTTATATCCATAATTAGTTTAGTAATTATACCAGGTAATCAGTAAATTAGTCCCACACCTGTAAGTGGGTGTAATGATAAATAAATCGGGCGTGTGTCCTGTAATTGCGTTAGGCGCAGGCGTCGCTTGGTGTAATGTAATTGTTTGCGGTCAAAGCGAGCTAGTGGCGCGTTAGGGTTGAGGTGCGATGATACTGGGAGCGGATTGGAATATTAGATTTGAAAATGTATGAAACTTATTTAACTATACCTAGTGCTGTGTTAGACTACCCAACAATGTTTGCATGCCCTATTTTAGGCGGAATATAATGTACCGATACAATTATTTTTTTACCATCTACGTATCAATATTCACGCAAATAAAGAATTGATATTGAATTGGTGACGTAATATCTTCTCCAAACAAAAGACGTTAACTTCGACCAGAGAAAAAATGATCGAAGGACGTTACAGTGACTTGTACTGAAAAAAGATTTTTACTAGACTTTACCTGCGGCCTCGCCCGCTTACTGAAATAGAATATGGCCTATATTACTTCTGGATAAAGTAGCTTTTTAATGGTGAAAGAATGATTAAAATCGGTTCAGTAGTTTCAGATTTTATCGATTACAAACAATGAAACAAACAAACAAATCTTTCTTGTCAGATAAACGTAGGTATCTACTGCTGAACATTTCTTTGGCCAGTTAAATAAAGAGTTTGGAAGGATCTTTCAGACTTACAAATAACCACGTTTATGTAAGCACGGCTCCGGAATTTTATTAATCCATAGGAAAATACCCAGCGTCCTGTCATAAGAAATGAGTAGTCTTTTTTTTCTGGCAAATTCTCCATCAAAGAAAGAACGTACTTTACGAAAAAATATTAAGGTATAAAAATCGCTACCCGCTTTCACTCGCACCATACATCTTCGATACACACCGCATGATAGTGGCCACAAAAAAAAAGAAAATAGGACATTGGAACAAATGTTTCTGTACATTACTTCGCCAAATTGATTTACCGTCAGTATCAGTTGCTAGATTGGGTCCGAGTACCAACATATTGGATCAAACGTTATTTAGAAAGAAATGAAGGAAAATGCTCTTTTTCCGCAGATCTTTTTGGAAAAAGTGTTGTTGGATCGACATTCTGTTACAATTTGAACCCTCTATTGTATTTTATACAATACTAGCAACTCGCTCCGGCTTTGCGCGGGTAGCAATTATAGCCTATAACCTTTTTAGGTAATCTCTATTTATATTGGAGAAGACCGTATGAAAATCCGTACAGTAGTTTCTGAGATTAGCCGGAACAAACACAAACGCGTGGCATTTAATTCTGATTAAACTACTGAACCTGTATTTCAATAGTATAAAACGAATTTTCGCTAAATTATGTATTCAGCGAGTATTTTTTTTTTTAATTAATAAGAAATTATTGATAAATTATTGATTTATTGTAAATTCAAAACTTATGATAATTTAACTATATTGATAACTAGCCTATGCCTGCGACTTCACCCGCGTGAATGTCGTTTATCGCGTATCCATCGAAAACTGTTCATCTTACCGGGGTAAACAGTAGCCTATATGTTAATCAGGGTTATGTTCTATTTGTATGCCATATTTCATTAAAATCAGTCCAGCCGTTCTTGAGTTATAAATGATGTAACTAACCCGACTTTTTTGATATATATTAATAAGATAACTAATTAACTTCTTAGGTTTTCGCGATCACTACACATTATAATAAAACAAAGTTTAACCGGATTAAATCGCGTATATTATTTAAATTGGTTTCCCTGACGTTTCGAAAGCTTTGCAGCATTTCGTGGTCGCAGGTAGACTAAGATGACAAGCGTCGTTACAAATAGTTCTAAAAAATTATTTTAATCTACCGTACAATATTATTAATTAAAATCGTTTCGATGCACGCAGTAATCACTCACAATATCATTATCTTTTACAGTGTTGCGTGCTGTTTGGGACTTGATTATTTTTAGGACTGGGTTCCAAACAGGTGGAAGCTGCCAACCATCTTCTCTATTAAAATTAGGATGTTTTTTAATTTCAATACTAATGATAATAATAATGCTCTGTGAGGCTATTAGGCGTTAATACTTCAAAGTTTTGGTACCTAATAAACAACTTTAGTTAAAATTTATACAACGGAGAATATTCGCAAAGTTTAATCAAAATATAAATTTTTAATTAGAATATGAATAAGAAATTCTGAAGATTACAATGGAAATTGATTGCGACTAGTTTGTCCATTCATTCGAGAAATATAGTTCGTTGATTTGATTTCAATTAATTTAAATATAATACTTTGAAATATAAGTTGGATCAATAGCTACGAGTTGATTACAATAATTATAACCTAGTTTTAAGAATCTATAATAAACTTTACAAAAGTTGTTAGAAAAAAAAAAAAAAAAAAAAAACTTGTTATAAAAAGATTTTCAAATATCTTTTTTACGCATTTATACGCATGCGCAGCGAAATAACGATTTAAGTTGTGGAAAGAAAAAATAGCTCACGAGCAGGATTTGAACCAGCGACTCAAGGCTCAGTACGCCAGTGCTTTAGCCACTAAGTTACCGTGAACACTGCTCGTGGTATCGAATTTAACTTCCACTCGGTAACGTCTTTGCGTGACGTCAGTGGTGACGCACGAGCACACGAGGGGGCTGAGGGGTGCGCGGGGCGCACCTGTCCGAGCTCCACTCGTCGCCGGCTGCGCCAGCATTCACCGGAACGTGACACGGGCGACCATACGTCGCTATTATCCTCGCAATTTCATTGTCGCGCCGCGGTTACGTGTACGTGGGACACTCAGAAAGTTTTGCGAAACTAAAAAAAATTGTTCTATACGTACATATATTTTTATCAAATCTTTTCAAAGTACTTTCCACCAGCCTCTATACAAAGATTCATGCGCCTAAACCAGTTTTCAAAACACTTTTTCCAGTCCGCCGCAGACACCTCGTTTACAGCCTGCTCGAACGCAGCCAGCGCATCTTCCGGCGACGAAAATTGTATCCCTTTGAGCTGATTTTTTATTTTTGGGAATAAAAAGAAGTCACACGGTGCTAGATCAGGGCTGTAAGGAGGGTGACCCAGGAGTTTGACTGGCGTGCTGTCCAGGAAGTCCCTCGTTTTGAGTGCGGTGTGCGCAGGTGCATTGTCGTGGTGGAGCAGTAGCCCGCGGAGCCCTGTGTTTGGTCGCTTGTTGCTTATAACAGAGAAAACTTCTGGCAAACATTTGGTAGTATACCATTCGGCATTAATGCTTCTTTGATCCCGTAAGGGAATTGATACCAAGTGGCCAGTCAAATTAAAAAAGCTAGCGATCAAAATCTTACCCCCGCTTCTAGATCGCTTCACTTTGGTAGGCGTTGGCTCATTTTGAAACACCCAAACAGTCGACTGGCGCTTGGTTTCTGGGTCGTATTGATAAATCCAGGACTCATCACCTGTAACGATGTCGTAAACATGCCGAGACGAGCCTGCTTCAAATTTGTTAAGCATATCACGGCACCATTCCACCCGGGCCTGCTTCTGAGCATCGGTGAGGTTGTGCGGCACCCAGCGTGATACTATCCTCCTCACGCGAAGATGGCTGTGTAGAATCTCGTGAACGCTTCCCGATCCAATCTTCAATATGTGTTGAATCTCCTGATATGTAATTCGCCTATTGTCTTGGATTAAATTTTTCACTGCTAGCACGTTTTCTTCGGTAACAGCCGTCAAAGGGCGACCGCTTCTTTCGTCATCCCCCAAAGTTGGTCGACCGCGCTTGAATTCGTTATACCAACGATACACGGTTGCCTTGGAAGGGCCTTCATCCATGAATGCCATTTGAAGTCTATCGTACGATTCATCCGGTTTCAGGCGACACTTGAAATCGTATAAAATCATAGCTCTAAAATGTTCCCGGCGCAGATCCATATTTCAGTGAGACACAATACTTTGAATTAACTCGCAAAAAATGTGGAGGGAAATTTTGAAATTGGAACTTACTTATTTTTACTTATAAATAATCATATTTTCGAAAAACATTATAACTGGCCAGTCTCCCATATATAAAAACTTTTTTTCGCAATACTTTCTGAGGGGCCTGGTATTTATTTACCAATATTCTCTTTATTATATCAGTTAAACCAGCATTACAGTCATTTCAATCAAGACTAAGTTCCCAGCTTAGGGTTAGCGGGCACAGGTCTCAACAGTCAGCGATATCATATAAAGTAACAATAAATTAATTAATTATTGATTATTTTAACGTATTAAAGTAAGTGAAGCGAAATCTAAAGATATAAATTGTGGAAAGAAAAAATCGCCAACGAGGGATTCGAACCTGCGACACTTGGTTAGATATACCAGTGCTTTATCCGCTAAGCTACCGTAAACTCTTCTTCTTCCCTTTTTTTTTTCTTTCCACAATTTATATCTTTATTAAAAAAAAAAAAAACCGATAAGCAGGATATACGACATTTGAGACATGACGTTGTTTCCGTGCTTTTTTGAGCGTGTTGCCAATTTTCTTTGGCCAAGCGAAGTCCAAAATACGTTAAAGAAAACGCTTCTTTCGTTACTGTTGAAGTTATATCTTACTTACTTACTCCTCTGGCTCAGCGACCCAAAGTGCGATCATGGCGTCCGAAACGAGAACTCTCCACTTTCCTCGATCTTGGGCGATATCTCACCAGTTGGTAGCTTGTAGCTTACGTAGATCAGTCTCCACAGCATATCCCCAGCGATATCTGGGGCGACCTACTGGTCTACGTCCGGTTGGTTGGCCCAGATACGCGAAGTAATATCTACTTTAATATATTTTATCGCATTAACTCTAATACTGTATTTTTTGTGAAACAAAAATTCACCGTTACTTTGCCCATAAAAACTGCAATACCACCTAGGTTGTTGCCTAAATGCTACCGCAAGTCGGTTCGCCAAACTGAGACTTGAAAATAAAAAGTCTCATGTGATTGTAATTTCACCGGCACCCGTACTCTTCACACCGAAACACAGCAATGCAAGCATCACTGTTTGGCGGCAGAATTAGGTACGGCGGTAATACTTCTCCGGACGAGCTCCTTCAGAAGGAGCTGTACTACAACTAAAGTATCATAAAGGATAATAAAGTACCTATATTTTCTTCTGCGATCAAATACGCTAGAATCGAAGTCAAAAAAATCCAGAAGCCTATTCGCCTTTAAAGATTTCTATTCCCGAAAATATTGTAACATTAATTAAAGGTTATAGTTATACTTCACATAAACTATTTATCTTATGTTAAACGTTGTTAAATGCTGTTAAATGTTAACGCTGTCTCCTTTATGTGTTGTTGTCTGATAAATCGCATAACCGCTCGGCCGCCGCACGAACCGCCGTGTATTGTTCCGCAAATTCCTTGGTGGCCGCAGGGCGTGACTGGGACTACAGCCCCCTACATCAAAAGTGGCAGTCCAATCACACTGCGATCACCTAATTTGTGTATATTCGTTTTTTGTACATATTTATAATTTATTGTAAGCCAGACGGCCATTGTTATAATTAATTGTTGGATGTCATAATTTGGAAATAAACGATTTCATTTCATTTTCAAATAGTAATACAACGTGTTATTGAATGACTGAAAACGTCTTAAGGGGTCATTGTACTCATCAGTACGAACAACTTTTACTATGGGACCAACGCTGAAATCGCGAAAAATAAATCTCCAAAATCTTGTCTATTTATGTGAACACAAAAGTAGAGAACAGCGATTTTTTTCGCGATTTCAGTGTTGGTCCTGTAGTAATAGTTATTCATACTGTATAGTATAGTATAGTATAACGGGCTGGTTTCCGCAACTCCACGTCCAAGCGTGTATTTTGCGTACGGGTGGGAACTTACTCGATCCACCCCAACTTCTCGAAAAAGGCCAGCAACGTCTTGGTGTTGCTGGTGATCTCTCTGAGGGTACCTGGGTTACCGAAGTACTTGGCCCTGTATGTGGCGACCTCAGGGCAGTCTTGAAGCACATGGGCTGCGGTCTCGTCTATCACCATGCAGGCTCTGCACAGTGCTGCTCCGTAACACCTATAACAAAAAGATGTTTGTTAAAGGACCCGTGGCCAGTTATAGCAGCTGTGACTGTACGCAGCTGTTGTTTTGACAATCGGAGGGCCTGTTTCGTGAACCGGCCGTCGATTGTGGGAAAATTGAAAATTCATACTGATGAGTATAATGACCCCTTTAGAGGTTTTCAGTTATTTCAATAACACGTTGTATAAATAGGCAAAGAGATAACGGTTCAGTACCATTTTCTCAACTGTTTGTCAACCAATTTTATTTAATAGCTGTTAACGAGTAAAAAAAAAATTGGGAAGATTTTTGTCGGCATAGTTAAATCATTTGTGACCTGTGCGACCACTTCTTTCGTTAGTTTTAATATACTTTTCAATTTGCTGTCTGCTACTACCATCTTTATTTTCTATCTTTATTCTGTTAAATGTGAAAACTTGTAATAGGCCTTATTTACGTTGTATATTGGCCTCTCGTATTAATGTTTGACGCATTTCTATGCGAGACATAAAATATTGTAGATTATGGTTATAATTCGAAAGGTTATCTATAATATTTGTCTAGATGTAAGTTTTCCGAAAAAAAAAAAATTACAAAAAAAAATATTCTTCTATTATCGAATTTACATAATTACAATCACATGAGACTTTCCAACTTCATGTCTCAGTTTGGCGAACTGACTTGCGGTACCATTTAGGCAACAGCCTAGGTGGTATTGCAGTTGTTATGGGCAAAGGTAACCGCTTAACATCAGGTGGGCCTGCAGATCGTTTCGCCATCCTATAAAAAAAACGACCACTGGCCGACCTCTTGTTATTAATAAATCAGTTAAATAAATAAATGTTCACCTACTAATTCTATTAAAATCTATGGTTATTTACATAAAACTGTTTTAATAACAATATTTTCTCGTTGTTCCAGATGTCATAGCCCTCCGCGACGTCCAGCTCATAGCCCCTTCAGCGGTTAAACTCGGTGACACAGTGTTGCTAGGCTGCAAATGGACCCTAGAAGGCAATGAGACGTTATACAGTGTGAAGTGGTACAGGGGAAGGCAGGAGTTCTTCAGCTATTTGCCTAAGGAGTACCCCTTTACAAGGATCTTCGCGCAGCCCGGGATTGATGTCGATGTGAGTGTAATTGTCTTTTTTGTATTACTACTGATTTTCAAAATTACCATTGAATCAAGATTCGTTCAATCTTTATCTTTTTAGACGGGGAAAATGTGAATTGCTTTAAGAAACTATCTTCAGGCGCTGCGCTGGCGTTGCTTAAATTTTAAGCAAAGTAAAGTTAAGAAAAAGTACTTCATCAACTCAGCCTATCGCAGTCCACTGCTGGACATAGGCCTCTCCCAAGTTGCGCCACAACAACAAAAAAGTACTTAATTGTCACATATTTTAATGTAGAAAAGTAATTTAAGCGCACGAAAAAAATATTATGTTTAAGATAACAGTAATCAGTAAAAAGGCACTTGAGCAACTTTCCTGTAATAATATCCGATACACACAAGAAGTACGTTAAACCCCAAACCAGCAAAAACACTTAACTCATTTACCTTAAACTACATCGGAACCATAATTCGATGGCGTTACGTTATCTGTGACCGGCAAACTTTTAACTTAACTCTTAACTTGAACGAGTTAAGCAATGGCGGTTGAGTATAATAATTTTTCAAATTGTGTTATTTCGCTGAGTCCACTTCTAGTTATTTTAATGAATAACCCGAGTCTGGACGGACTAAGATTTTTATGAGTCTGTTGAAAAACCTCGAAGTTTGAGAATTATTTTAAGTGGCCCGCCAGTATTTATGGTTTTGTCGTGTTTTCCTTGCTTATTAATTCTAGAGGAAAGAATCATGAAGAATGGCATGAACCGTTGTAGATAATTGAGTATTTTCGGACTAAAAATTACGGGCCCATCCCGCTTGGAGACAGAGGCCACCGCCCTGGTGCAAAGGCCAGATAGAGCGAAACGCCGCATCCCTTTTCTGCCACATCTGGCAAGGGATCTGCGGGATCATGGACGCCAAGAGTTAGGGGACTCAAGGCGTCTATTAAGGGGAGGGAAGTACTCTGAGGAGGACAGCAGGACGTGGTGGCCGCTTGCTGCTATGGAGAAACTGTATTGTTTTCCCGGGATATGCCAAAGGCGTAGCACTGGTCGCGGACCACTGGAGTTCCCAGAGCTCCTCGATTTTTTTCTCAGGATGGCCACTATGTGGTTTTTTTCGGTAGGAGGCTTTCCCCAGACAGAGGATATCCAAGAGGGTGAACGATCTATGTATCTACCAGGCCCCTCAGAAAGTATTGCGAAAAAAAGTTTTTATATATGGGAGACTGGCCAGTTATAATGTTTTTCGAAAATATGATTATTTATAAGTAAAAATAAGTAAGTTCCAATTTCAAAATTTCCCTCCACATTTTTTGCGAGTTAATTCAAAGTATTGTGTCTCACTGAAATATGGATCTGCGCCGGGAACATTTTAGAGCTATGATTTTATACGATTTCAAGTGTCGCCTGAAACCGGATGAATCGTACGATAGACTTCAAATGGCATTCATGGATGAAGGCCCTTCCAAGGCAACCGTGTATCGTTGGTATAACGAATTCAAGCGCGGTCGACCAACTTTGGGGGATGACGAAAGAAGCGGTCGCCCTTTGACGGCTGTTACCGAAGAAAACGTGCTAGCAGTGAAAAATTTAATCCAAGACAATAGGCGAATTACATATCAGGAGATTCAACACATATTGAAGATTGGATCGGGAAGCGTTCACGAGATTCTACACAGCCATCTTCGCGTGAGGAGGATAGTATCACGCTGGGTGCCGCACAACCTCACCGATGCTCAGAAGCAGGCCCGGGTGGAATGGTGCCGTGATATGCTTAACAAATTTGAAGCAGGCTCGTCTCGGCATGTTTACGACATCGTTACAAGTGATGAGTCCTGGATTTATCAATACGACCCAGAAACCAAGCGCCAGTCGACTGTTTGGGTGTTTCAAAATGAGCCAACGCCTACCAAAGTGAAGCGATCTAGAAGCGGGGGTAAGATTTTGATCGCTAGCTTTTTTAATTTGACTGGCCACTTGGTATCAATTCCCTTACGGGATCAAAGAAGCATTAATGCCGAATGGTATACTACCAAATGTTTGCCAGAAGTTTTCTCTGTTATAAGCAACAAGCGACCAAACACAGGGCTCCGCGGGCTACTGCTCCACCACGACAATGCACCTGCGCACACCGCACTCAAAACGAGGGACTTCCTGGACAGCACGCCAGTCAAACTCCTGGGTCACCCTCCTTACAGCCCTGATCTAGCACCGTGTGACTTCTTTTTATTCCCAAAAATAAAAAATCAGCTCAAAGGGATACAATTTTCGTCGCCGGAAGATGCGCTGGCTGCGTTCGAGCAGGCTGTAAACGAGGTGTCTGCGGCGGACTGGAAAAAATGTTTTGAAAACTGGTTTAGGCGCATGAATCTTTGTATAGAGGCTGGTGGAAAGTACTTTGAAAAGATTTGATAAAAATATATGTACGTATAGAACAATTTTTTTTAGTTTCGCAAAACTTTCTGAGTGTCCCACGTATGTATGTGTTGTTATTGGGTTTTTTCATTAGGATATTCTTGGTAGCAGTCTGGAGTCTAGATTTGTGCCAGGTTGTTGGAAATAGGCTCGCCCCTTTTATATGGGACTTCTAACATAGCTGCTGAAATGTGGGTGTACTATACAGCTCTGCCTACCACTTCAGGAAATACAGGCGTGATGGTATTTATGTATGTTTACGATCTCTAACCTACCTATTTAGATTAAAGGATATAATGTCATTGAAATCTGAAATATGTAAAGAAAAAATTAGTAATGGAACATTATCACATATCAACACAATTTCTTTACAAATGACAAAAAAAAAAACACAAAAATATTTTTAATTTCTTCTCTTGATATTGCCAATACTCGTACGTTTATTCTATCAAAAAAAACGAAATATTTAATAAACTAATTAAATTCCTTAGCTTTAAGGGTAAACCAAGGTTGGATTACATCATTAAGAAAATGTTTCTGCTATGTAAAAAATATTTGTTAATAAAGAAACCACATCGTAACAAAAAATATGGAGAGAATTTTGGTTAAATTTCATCAAATGAAAAGATATGAAACAATGAAGGTGGTATGTTGAATATGACCTTTAATTACTAATTAACGAAACAAAATTACCTAAACTCATAAAAAACGCGCTTGTAGTACTTAGGCACTTACTTGTGACCGCAGTTCCGTGACTAAGGCCGGTTTTATTCATCAACGTTAATAAATTCTGTGGTTAAACCACCGATAACTCGAAAAATTTACTGGAATTGTCGGTAAACGGTCGATTAACCACAGTGTTATTGTTGGTGTAATCAAGCCTTACTCGAAGTTGACTAACTGAGAGAAAACTTTCAACTCAAATTGGTCTTTTTTAGGGTCCCGGACCAAAATGATGCCAACACTAATATCGGACGTTGTCGATCCATCCGACCGTCCGCCTTTCTGTCACAGGGCCAGTTAGCTAGTTGAAATATTCACAGAATAAATGTCTAACTTTGGCCTCTGTTATGGCAAATACTGAAAATAAAAAGTGTGAATTTAGTTTTAAACAATGTACGGTCGGTAGCCCATATAATTTGAGTATAATGGTCGGCGCTGACCAAGGCGCGGTAAAGGATTTTTGTAAGCTGAAATGATTTTGAATCTTATTTTAATAAGTTCAGCGCTCATATTTCATTGATATTCTCATAAGGAGACTTGCCACCGTATGATAAAGTCTCCTTGTCACGATATTAATGAAATTTGAGCGCTAAGGTTATTAAAACATATTATACTAGATTTTGCCAGCGGCTTTGCCCGCGTACTGAAATGAAAATAAATAGCCTATATTACATCTGAATAAAGGAGCTTTCTAAAGGTGAAAGAAATATTAAAATCGGTTCAGTAGTTTCAGAGTTTATCGATAACAAGCAAACAAATATTTTCTCTTTATAATATTAAACATTATAGTTTATAAGATTCAAAATAATTTCTGCTTACTAAAATCTTTTGACGTGCCGTGCCGTTGGTGAGCGCCAACCATAAGACAATTTTTCCTCGAATCGCATTCCACAAAAAAACAAGATTATAACCATCAAACACAATTGTTGGTTTTGGCTCCCATACCAATTTATTATGCAATCTTCGTCCGTTTACTTGGCTGAGCGGTACGACTTGCCTTGTAAAGGGAACTTAGTGGGCGAGTACATAATATAAGGCCAAGAATACCTCGGGAGAGTTGCCGAGTAAGTGATGCGATATATTAGATCAATGTTTGTTTGCTGGCAAACAAAATAAAATTGTTTGTATTTATTGAGTTTGGTCTTTATTTTATAGAGCAGGGCAAAGTTATATGCAACTTTATACAGTAAATCATTGTGTTGGTTTTCTGTTTTACTATCCAGTCAAACACTGGAACACTAGTTCACAATCATCATCATCATTTCAGCCGAAAGACATCCAATGCTGGACATAGGTCTCCCCCAAGCAGTTTGGGGGGATATGCCATAATCGCCACGCTTGGCAGGCGGAATGGCGTTCGCAGTTGGTTGGTTAAATACTCACAGAACGCTGCTGCCCATCCTCTGGTGAATCCCTTAGTTGCCTTTTACGACACCCATGAGAAGATATAGGAACGTCAGTAAAACCAAAATTAATAATATTACACGCGATGTAATCATGTAAACTTGTTTTATTATAATGTGTAGTGATCCCGAAAACCTAAGAAATTGTTATTTTTAAATTACTTAAAAAAGGAAGAAGTTTCTTAGGTTTTCGCGATTACTACACATAATAAATAAATAAATAAATATTTTGGGACATTTTACACAGCACCATCTAGTCCCAAACTAAGCAAAGCCTGTACTATGGATACTAGACAATGGATATAATACTTATATACTTTGTTTTTGTATATACATACTTATAATACATAAGGAACACCCAGACCAACACAAACACTTATGTTCATCACACAAATATTTGTGTCCTGTGGGAATCGAACCCACGACCTCGTGATCAACAGTCTGACACTCGAACCACTAGACCACAGACGTCGTCATAATAATAATAAAACTTCATCTAGATTATCTGCTTAAACTTGTTTTATTATAAGGAGGAAGTTCGTGTTTTAATTTTTGTGACGCTATATCTTGGCCGATTGTGAACCGATTTTAATGGTTCTTTTTATTTTGAATACTTTCGAGTTGGTCTCATTTAAATTTGGTTGAGGTCTTTTTAACCAGCTTCAGTAAATTAGTTTAATTTAACACTGAGAATGCAGTGCTCAAAATATTTGAGGGTTTCTAACTTAAACCAACATTTTGAAGTGTTGGCGTGTGTTTGTCATGTTCAATATTATTATGTACATGATTGATCGTGAAAAATATGTATCTGTGGCCAACTATACACTGCCTTCAAAATGTTGCTTTATGAAAAGTTTTTTTTTAAACAAAATGCATCCTGCTAATATTATACATATGAAAGTTTGTGAAGATGTTTGAAAGAAAGAAAGAAAAAAAAAACTTTTATTTGGCACAGAACAGGGACATGTCAGTTTGGATGTTTGTAACTTAATCACGCATTAACCGTTGGACGGATTTGGATGAAATTTTTCACACTGGTAGACCATTACACGGATTAAAATTATAGTATAAACTACCTACTACAACTATACAACTACTGGCCGGCTACCTGCGCCCCGTGTCGGGCTGCTTATCTAAAACGTTCCTTCAATGTTTTTGTGTCTACCTACGCATTACTTATTATTGCAAATTAATTACTAATAAATTAATAAAATAATTAAATAATTAATTAATTAATTAATTAATTACTAATTAATTACTGGTACTTGTATATGAATTACCTATTTTTAAAACTCAGTGTCTCAACATCCAGACAAACCTGTGTAAGGTTTTTGTGATGTTTTTTATAATCATTTTTGTGTATGTTTTAAGTTAAATAAATTGAAATAAAAAATAAAAATAAAAACTACTTTTTATTTAGGGAAGACAAACAGTTCCTGAGGGATTAAATACTAGGCTAGGGCTAGTACTAGACAAATTTAATTGGTTCATGTATGTATATTAAAATACATAGTACGGTCGATCGCACGTCGGTGGTAACATCTTGACAATGACAGCATCTTTATTTCGTAAGCAGTAAGGGCGATTTTTAATTGAAGTTTTACCACCGTCTTGCAGTCGACTGTACATGGAATATTTTTTTCTTTTTAGCTAGGGTTTTTGAAATCGGTTAATTTTTTGCAAAAGTGTTTTATATGTCGCAGCGTTCTTAGCATTCGTAGCACTGCTACGTTCTTCTACAGATTTTCGTAGCAGTTTTTTACGAGCTACGCTACGTGTGTAGCACACAGATTCTAAGGCGAGCTCCACACGTTGGCCCCAACGTTAGGGCTAGAGTTGGCCCGTAATTATGCCTAGCGTCCACACGTTGGAGATGATGTTAGTTTAGTTCCGACGGCTAACTGCCAATGCTCGCCCCAACGTTCGGGCCAACTCCATTTCCCGATCCACACGTTGGCGAATAGCGTTGGCGCCAACGTTCTGGGAAGGGGTTATAAAAGCATGTGGAGCGTAGATTGTTTCACGAACTTGCCAAGAATGTTAATTAAATACTTTGTACATTATTTTGCTTCATCGGTCTTGCGGTTGCCAGAGTGGCTGTCTATCTTGAGGTTGTGAGTTCTGTTCCTAGTTTAGATGAAGTTTTTACTTTAACTTTTCCTGTCAATTAATAAAACCATAGTTACAGATTAAAATTACTGATATTTTCAAAACAATTTTTTTTTTATGGTAAATAGATCTGCTCTTGACCGCAATCTAGACAAAATATAAACATAACACAATATAACACGTTATAAACCTCATAGCAGTATATTTCTCTAATACATTATATTTATTTATTTATTATATTCTTTATTTTACATACACCAAACGAAAACAAAGACAGTAGTTTACAGATACATTATGTAAGTACAATGGGCGGTCTTATCGCACAAGGCAAGCTAAAACCATTATATAATAATAATAATAAATTCATTTATTTGCCAAGAAACAACATTACATAATAAGGAATTATCCAGTGGCCCCACACTAGGCAAGCCTGTCCTGTGGGTGCCAGATACATATATTTAGCATTATTACCATTAATATTATAAAACCATTGGAATACACGAAAGCCTTTTCAATCTAAGTTTCGGAGGAAGTTCCCGGAAAAACAGGCAACCATCCAAATTGAGCTAAAAGCAAATCATCAGAAATACCAAAAAATAGGAAGACAAAAAGCTAATCTAGTGGTTCCCAGTAAATCCAACTTATAAATGCAAAAATGTGTTTGTTTGTTTGTATTTTCCTTTACATGAAAACGGAGCAACGGACCAAAAAGTGATGTTATGTACTATCCAGCAGATCTCTGGTCAGTCAGAGTAAGCGTGAGTATTTTTACTCCTACACTGAAAAAAAAAGACGTGTGGCACTCGGAGACTGGCGCGGTAAAGCTATTGCATAGCATTTTTTATCAATACAAAGAGGAGGTGCCCTAACGCCGAAACTCTAAGCAGGCATGAGTCACCAGATTGCGAGGCGAAGAGGGGGATTACGCATGCGCAGTAACGCCGATACAACCAATGCCACCTAGAGGCGATTTGCAGAACTAAAGAGACAAGCGTGATATTTCAAAAAGTCATTAAAAGTTCTGCTATTCATCGATAGATGGCAAAACTAAAAAGTATCACCGCTGTGCCGGTCGGAGTGGGGGGTGTTAGGTTATTTTCGTTACGGAATTTCTGGATTCGGTCTCCACGCTCAAGGCCCGCGATAGAAGCTATGCAATAGCTTAAAAACTTGATAACATTGATAAAAAAAAATGTTTGCAGCTATCAAGGAACTTGTTTATATACGAGCACATAAAATAATACGATTATTGCAGTAAAGTTATGTTGATAAAGCAACAGACAAGTTGTCTTAATAAAATCAAACAAAGTAATTGTCAATACAATCAATTTTATCATGCCAATGACTTCTGTTGATTGATGTTATAACGAACTTGGTAATGGTTAACACGTACGTGGGACACTCAGAAAGTTTTGCGAAACTAAAAAAAATTGTTCTATACGTACATATATTTTTATCAAATCTTTTCAAAGTACTTTCCACCAGCCTCTATACAAAGATTCATGCGCCTAAACCAGTTTTCAAAACACTTTTTCCAGTCCGCCGCAGACACCTCGTTTACAGCCTGCTCGAACGCAGCCAGCGCATCTTCCGGCGACGAAAATTGTATCCCTTTGAGCTGATTTTTTATTTTTGGGAATAAAAAGAAGTCACACGGTGCTAGATCAGGGCTGTAAGGAGGGTGACCCAGGAGTTTGACTGGCGTGCTGTCCAGGAAGTCCCTCGTTTTGAGTGCGGTGTGCGCAGGTGCATTGTCGTGGTGGAGCAGTAGCCCGCGGAGCCCTGTGTTTGGTCGCTTGTTGCTTATAACAGAGAAAACTTCTGGCAAACATTTGGTAGTATACCATTCGGCATTAATGCTTCTTTGATCCCGTAAGGGAATTGATACCAAGTGGCCAGTCAAATTAAAAAAGCTAGCGATCAAAATCTTACCCCCGCTTCTAGATCGCTTCACTTTGGTAGGCGTTGGCTCATTTTGAAACACCCAAACAGTCGACTGGCGCTTGTTTTCTGGGTCGTATTGATAAATCCAGGACTCATCACCTGTAACGATGTCGTAAACACGCCGAGACGAGCCTGCTTCAAATTTGTTAAGCATATCACGGCACCATTCCACCCGGGCCTGCTTCTGAGCATCGGTGAGGTTGTGCGGCACCCAGCGTGATACTATCCTCCTCACGCGAAGATGGCTGTGTAGAATCTCGTGAACGCTTCCCGATCCAATCTTCAATATGTGTTGAATCTCCTGATATGTAATTCGCCTATTGTCTTGGATTAAATTTTTCACTGCTAGCACGTTTTCTTCGGTAACAGCCGTCAAAGGGCGACCGCTTCTTTCGTCATCCCCCAAAGTTGGTCGACCGCGCTTGAATTCGTTATACCAACGATACACGGTTGCCTTGGAAGGGCCTTCATCCATGAATGCCATTTGAAGTCTATCGTACGATTCATCCGGTTTCAGGCGACACTTGAAATCGTATAAAATCATAGCTCTAAAATGTTCCCGGCGCAGATCCATATTTCAGTGAGACACAATACTTTGAATTAACTCGCAAAAAATGTGGAGGGAAATTTTGAAATTGGAACTTACTTATTTTTACTTATAAATAATCATATTTTCGAAAAACATTATAACTGGCCAGTCTCCCATATATAAAAACTTTTTTTCGCAATACTTTCTGAGGGGCCTGGTATTTTAGTAGTTTCAGTAATATCTACGCTTAATTTTATAAAGTAATTGTATTTTGCAATCAAAGGACCTGAATTACTGTTGATCATTTTATCTTTATTGTGGCAACAAACAGTGATTAATCTATTTTTATACGTTTTTAATAAAACTTAACTTTTTAGTTATTTTTTTTAATTCTCAGTAGCAGCCCGGAGTCTGGATTTGTGCCCGATTAATGGCACTAGGCTCGCCCCCTATTACATGGGACTATAACATAGCAAAACAGAAATCAATTTCGAATCAGAAATGAGGAGATTCGCAGGAGAACGAAAGTAACCGACATAGCCCGAAGAATTGCCAAACTTAAGTGGCAGTGGGCGGGGCAAATTGCCCGCAGAACGGATGACCGATGGGGCAGTAAAGTTCTGGAGTGGCAACCGCGTACTGGAAGGCGCAGCGTGGGTAGACCCCCCACAAGGTGGACCGACGACCTGGTGAAGGTCGCGGGAATCCGCTGGATGCGGAAGGCACAGGACCGGTCGTTGTGGCGATGCTTGGGGGAAGCCTATGTCCAGCAGTGGACGTCTTTCGGCTGAAATGATGATGATGATGATAACATAACTGGCGAAATGTGGGTGTACTATACACCTCTGCCTACTCCTTCGGGAAATACAGGCGTGATATTATGTTATTATAAGTTTTTGATTGCTTCATTCGTTTTACTTTCTATCAAGTAAAATGTCATGCTTGATGGGCCCGACTTTTTTAAGTGTATACGTGTGATTTCGTCACTCATCCAATCATCAACTCAGCCTACTGCAGTCCATTGCTGCATATAAGCCTCTTCCAAGTTGCACCACTGTACTCGGTCATCCGCCTTCCGCATCCAGTCCCCTCAACCACCTTCTTCAGGTCGTCGGTCTACCTGGAGAGGGGGCGCTCCACGCTGCGTTTGCCGATTCGAGGTCTCCACTCCAGGACTCGTCTGCTCCAGTGGCCATCGGTCCTTCGACAGACACGCGTGATTTACCGTGAGATATTTATTCAAAAATGTTTTCACTATATACGTACATGCGAGATACGAGAGGTCACCCAATGGTGAAAATTCAACCGTAGTTCATATTTTTTTTATGGTTGAACTATGCCGAAAAAAAAACCATTTTCAATTTTTTTTATTGCTTAAGCAAAAGCTCGTCAATTGTTAATAAACAAAAAAAATTGAAAGTCGGTTGACAAACAGAGGAGAAAATGCCACTGAACCGGTTTTTCTTTGCCTATTTATACAACCTTATTCTTAGTTTATACTAACACCCGTATTCAAGAACAACCCTTATGTAAGTGTATTCGTTCTCACTGCAAAGTGTCTGATTTCTCACAGTGTCGGAGATATCCATAGACTCGTTTCATAAACAATACTTAAGTATTTCTTCACTCAGTGATCGCATAGGGATGAATTCGGCATTTTGATTGGTCGGTTCCGGGGCTAGCTTCAGGTAGTCATTTAAACATGTGTTGATTTTTGAAACTTGGGTTTTGTTGCGTGCGCTCCTTGCAATAAATTTGTACCTGCTACAGTTTTTGAATATGAGAATATGAATATAATATATGAATAAAAGAAGAATATGGAAATAATATCTTCGAATAAAATGGATTTAAAATAAAATAAATAAAATAAAATGGAAATTACATCTCCGGATAAAATGGAAATAAAATAAAATAATTAAAAGTAAAATAACTAAATAAAATAAAAAATGCCATCTCTGGAAAAAATGGGTAAAATATAAAATAAAAAAATAAATTAAACAGGAAATGACATCCCCGGATATAACTGAAATAAAATAAAATAAATAAAATGGTAATTAAGTACATCATTCTTCCTGTTCCGGAAAATTTCAGCAAAACAATAATAAAGTTATAGGTATATATTTTTAATTATAAATAAATATCAATTCGTCTAAATAATTATTAAATTCATCGTCACCATAACACTATTTTTTATTAAACTAACAGAAATACGCAACAGGCAACAACAACAATGGTATATTATATCGAGATTATGAATTCGCCTACACTATGCGTTCCGTAAAATAGCTAACGGGTAACCTTAGCTAAGGGTGCACTTTATTAGTTGCCGCCAGATGCAAATTGTGGACTGAAAAGCACCCTCCACCTCCTGGCTTTATTACTCCACAGGAGAAGTTACCACCAGGACAGGATATACAGTGGCCAGTGTGGAAGTCACTCAATCGCCTTCGCACCCAGGTTGGTCGCTGTAGACTTAATATGTGTGAATGGGGGTTTAGGGACCCTAGCCTTGCACACTGTGACTGCGGTGACCCAAAGCAATCCATGTCGCACTTGCTAATGTGTCCCTTGTGCCCGAACACCTGCACAAGAGATGATCTATTCGCCGCCACTGAAAACGCCATTGAAGTGGCCACTTTTTATTCCAATCATATTTGAACCATTGACACGATAAGAAGCAGAAGTTGCATAGTGTCGCTCAACACTCAAGTAAGGTTTATGAAACGAAATTTCGTCCACTGTTCGTTAGAGCCTACTGTGCGTTCTCATAGTATCGTTCTTGAATACAGGTGTAAATCTCTTAAGGGGTCATTGTTCTCATAATTATGAACAACTTTTACTATGGGACCAATCCTGAAAACGCGAGAAATAAATCAGCTGATCCCTACATTTTTCTATTTATGTGAATACAAATGTAGGGATCAGCTGTTTTTTTCGCTGTTTCCTTGTGGTCATACTAGTTTGTCATACCAGTATGACCACGAGGATATACATGTCCTCGTAGACATACTCATATTTCGACACCTCCTACCTATAAGAAAAACAAATAGGTAAATGTACCAGTCCTTAAGAAAACAAAAATATAGAGCGATAAATAACTAGATAGAACATAGGAAAAACTTTTAATTCAATTTTGCGATTTCAACGTTGGTCTCATAGTAAAAGCATCATAATGATGCGTACAATAACCCCTTCAGAGGTTTAATATAAACTGAGAAAAAAGTTGTATATAGATTCTTGAATGAGAGACGTTCATCCAGCCATGCTTTATAAAACAACACAAACTTATAATAACGTTTATTTCAACCATAAAGGTGATCACAAGCCTCCAGCACCATAGCCTGACCTATTCGCCATACGATTTTGTTTAACTACTACCAATAAACAAATTTTATAGGCCGTTAACGCACTTTTCATGTTTTATTGTCAACCATTGTTAAGAAGATTCTCTTTACGACCACCACTAAAAACCTTACCGTTTCGTATAAATAAGTAACTGCTGATCTAACGTATATTTGTTTGTTATACTTTTATTTGACTCGTATAGAAAAATGGGCCTTGTTATTGGTTGTCATTTTCTTTTAGGAATTTTGTTTATTTGGAAGTTAAAATGGAGAAAGAATGTCTTAAGCGACGGGCTGCGTTTAAAGGCACGCGTCGACCTATTGTTAACAAGAACAAGACTAAAGTCATGTTCAATATGCATGTCATGCCGAGGCCAATATTCGTCGAAGGGTTGGCACTCGAAGTTGTAACGGAATACGTCTACCTAGGGCAGGCAATTCAGCTTGGTAGACACAACTTCGAGAAAGAAGCCAACAGAAGGATCCGTCTGGGCTGGGCAGCATTTGGCAAACTTCGCCGAGTCTTCTCGTCGCCTATACCGCAAAGTTTGAAGACAAAGGTCTTCAACCAGTGCGTCCTGCCAGTCATGACTTACGGTGCCGAGACGTGGACACTGACAGTTGGGCTAGTCCACAAATTCAAAGTCGCACAGCGAGCTATGGAGCGAGCTATGCTTGGAGTTTCTTTGAAGAATAAAATCCGTAACGAGATTATCCGGAGAAGAACCGGAGTGACGGACATAGCTTGTAGGATCAGTAAGCTGAAGTGGCAGTGGGCTGGCCATGTCTGTCGAAGGACCGATGGCCGTTGGAGCAGACGAGTCCTTGAGTGGAGACCGCGAATCGGCAAACGCAGCGTAGGGCTGCACCCTGCCAGGTGGACCGACGACCTAAAGAACGTGGCTGGGGGGGACTGGATGCGGAAGGCAGAGGACCGAGCGTTGTGGCGCAACTTGGGAGAGGCCTATGTCCAGCAGTGGACTGCGATAGGCTGAGTTGATTGACCTATCGTTACCGTACGCATTGGACGCATCGCATTGAACGAATCCGTAAAGCGTGGTGCGTCCACCTGTCCGCAGCGTACGGATTGCCGATGAATTTCTATGATCAATCGGATTTTTAACATTGACATTCGGATGCCGATGACGTCTTCCGCATTTTTGTATTCAATCCAATCCGAAACCTGATCTGATCGATTTTTGTGCCTTAAAGCTACGCGTCCACCTATCAGTATTGTACGCGTCGACGGATCGCATTGTGTTAAAAAATGCGGATGACTTCGAAAACCTTAATTAAAAACTTAAAAAGTAAAAAACAATCCTTGTATTATTTTAAAATCTTTTCATAAACCAACATTTTAAAGAAAGCGCGTGGCGATATTCGGAAGAAATATGAGTTTTTGTCCACAAAAACCTAAACCTTACATGACGCAAAATATTAAAATTTCTCATAGAAATAAGGTCACCCATTTTTGAAATATTTGGAATGAGAATCAATTACTGGATCCTTTCAATAAGTCCCTCATTAAAAAAATCAACCATGAAATACCTACATACTGTAAGTATTTTTTATTGAATCCCCATTCAAAGTACAGTCAAGTACGTAACCAGATTACCACGTTCATCCAATTACCTAGCAATCAGGCCCAATCAGTTCTTATGATTTTAACGGCTCGGTCTGCATCCATTGCCACATTAATAGGTCATTCCAAATAAAGACATCGCTAATAAAAAGCAATGGTACCGTAATTGCCAGATATTATCGTGTCCAATCAGATAATCCCGTTCGGTTTTACGACATTATTTTTACGTACCTATACGGTGTTTGCGAAATTGAATTTTTTCGTGTGTCAATACTAATAGAAAAGACATGAACTGAATGATTTATCGTTTATTTTCCACAGCATTTAACTAATTGATCTTTCTATTTTTAATGCCTGCGGCTTTGCTTACAGCGCCACTTATTAGGTCCAGGGGCCTTTTTTTGAACTGGTTTAAGCTCACAACCAAATCGATCTATAGGTGCGGCACGCAATGATGGCGTTTTTGACGTTTGCCTGCTCATGAAGGTCCGCAAATATTGACAGCGACGTATGAAGGAACCATAGAGGAAATGAATATAATCAAGTATTCCGTGGAAGGAACAATTGCCATACTTTATTGTCAATAGTGATACACTGCTAAAGCAATATAATTTTTCAAATTTCGAATCTACTATTCAAATTCAAATTCTATTTATTTCTTCTGTTTTTTTATGCATGTCACAGAAAATTTGATTAAATAGCGATTAAACAAAATGGCTAAACGTTATGTTTATTGAATAATTTGATAAATTATTTACTTTATGTAGATATATCTATATACGTGGGACACTCAGAAAGTTTTGCGAAACTAAAAAAAATTGTTCTATACGTACAGTCAACAAATCGGAATCATGACCCACGATAAGCTTAACATCGTACAGACATTCTAATACAATTAGGTTGAATTTCGCTTAAACAGATATTTCCCTGGCAACAGACTTGTTATCAATTTTGTTAGCTATTGACAGTGACTGCTAGTTTACCAATAAAATTCTTTTTCTAAACTTTATTCTTGATGTTTAACTCCAAATATTGTTATTTATATATTTATTTATCATTCATTGCGTGAAATATGGTACAGAGGATATTATAAATTAAATGCATGTTCCACATATTTGGCCGTTAAGAGTATTGTTTGACACCTTTTCATACTTGACATCACAGAGAAAATAATCACTACCTTGACATTTTATTATTTGTCATTTTTATTTTTATCTTATTAATGTTCTGTAATCGAAAAAGTTAGTATAGGTTTCTTAAAAAATATAGTTGTTTGTAGGAAAACCACGTGAAACGACAGCTAATTCGAAATTCAAAACATATTTCCTGCTTTATCAAAAACATAATTTCCAATCCAATTATAAATCTATTACATCGATAACAAAGCCCAAAATGGCACAGACCTCTGACCCGTTTTCATGCAGTTTCTGTAATATTCAAAATGTCCTAAGTGCAGCATAGAAGAAAACCTTACTGTTTTGACGATTTCAAACGAATTATCAGCTTAGTGGGTCATGATTCCGATTTGTTGACTGTACATATATTTTTATCAAATCTTTTCAAAGTACTTTCCACCAGCCTCTATACAAAGATTCATGCGCCTAAACCAGTTTTCAAAACACTTTTTCCAGTCCGCCGCAGACACCTCGTTTACAGCCTGCTCGAACGCAGCCAGCGCATCTTCCGGCGACGAAAATTGTATCCCATTGAGCTGATTTTTTATTTTTGGGAATAAAAAGAAGTCACACGGTGCTAGATCAGGGCTGTAAGGAGGGTGACCCAGGAGTTTGACTGGCGTGCTGTCCAGGAAGTCCCTCGTTTTGAGTGCGGTGTGCGCAGGTGCATTGTCGTGGTGGAGCAGTAGCCCGCGGAGCCCTGTGTTTGGTCGCTTGTTGCTTATAACAGAGAAAACTTCTGGCAAACATTTGGTAGTATACCATTCGGCATTAATGCTTCTTTGATCCCGTAAGGGAATTGGTACCAAGTGGCCAGTCAAATTAAAAAAGCTAGCGATCAAAATCTTACCCCCGCTTCTAGATCGCTTCACTTTGGTAGGCGTTGGCTCATTTTGAAACACCCAAACAGTCGACTGGCGCTTGGTTTCTGGGTCGTATTGATAAATCCAGGACTCATCACCTGTAACGATGTCGTAAACACGCCGAGACGAGCCTGCTTCAAATTTGTTAAGCATATCACGGCACCATTCCACCCGGGCCTGCTTCTGAGCATCGGTGAGGTTGTGCGGCACCCAGCGTGATACTATCCTCCTCACGCGAAGATGGCTGTGTAGAATCTCGTGAACGCTTCCCGATCCAATCTTCAATATATGTTGAATCTCCTGATATGTAATTCGCCTATTGTCTTGGATTAAATTTTTCACTGCTAGCACGTTTTCTTCGGTAACAGCCGTCAAAGGGCGACCGCTTCTTTCGTCATCCCCCAAAGTTGGTCGACCGCGCTTGAATTCGTTATACCAACGATACACGGTTGCCTTGGAAGGGCCTTCATCCATGAATGCCATTTGAAGTCTATCGTACGATTCATCCGGTTTCAGGCGACACTTGAAATCGTATAAAATCATAGCTCTAAAATGTTCCCGGCGCAGATCCATATTTCAGTGAGACACAATACTTTGAATTAACTCGCAAAAAATGTGGAGGGAAATTTTGAAATTGGAACTTACTTATTTTTACTTATAAATAATCATATTTTCGAAAAACATTATAACTGGCCAGTCTCCCATATATAAAAACTTTTTTTCGCAATACTTTCTGAGGGGCCTGGTATATAAAAGGCTTTGTCCTGAATGACTGACTGATGGATCAACGCACAGCCTAAACCACTGATCGTAGAGACCTGAAACTTGGAGGGTGTGTTCTATGTATGACGTAGGCATCCGATAAGAAAGGATTTTCGGAAATTCTATCCCTAAGGGGGTGAAAAAGGGGGGGAAAGTTTGTATGGGACAACGTGATTCCTTCGTCCAATCTACTTCAAATTTAGCATAAACCTTTTTTAACAGACTTGATGCAAGACGTGCTTCGTATTTTATTGAAATTCATCCCCTAACGGGGTTAAAAACGGGTAAAAAGTTATTTTGGCGGTGATTTGCTTCGAAGTTGATATCAATACTTCTTAGTGCTTTTGATTTAAATTATATTTTATGTTGACACAAAACTCAATCCGATTTTATTCAAAAAAGGTTGAACTCACTAAAAAACATAAGGCGGGCTCCACACGTTGGTCCCAACGTTGGGACGAGCATTGGCCCGTAATTATGCCCAGCGTCTACACGTTGGAGATAATGTTAGTCCAGTTCCGTCAGAGCCAATGTAAAGTCGTCTGAAATAGATGTTGCGCTGGGCACTTTAATATTATTGAATGCTTGTGAGTGCAGAGCTGAACTGTCAATTAAAATAACACAATAGTTAAACAATGGACGTCGTTTTTGAAAAATGTTTTGACTAACAAAAGAATATTATTGTTATTTGTTAATAAACATAAAGATTTTTGATAGAAATTCTATAACTATTGCGTTGATAACAGTTTCAAGACGCGGTGGCCGTAGGAACAAGCTCATTCGATTCACCTTACTGCATGAGTGCTGCGTCAAGAATTCAAGAATGAACAAACTGCCAACGTGTGGGCGCATCGCCAACGTTGGCGCATAATTCCTTTGATAAAACCGACACGCGACGGCGGCGGGCTCCACACGTTGGCCCCAACGTTGGGCGAGCGTTGGCCCGTAATTATGCCTAGCGTCCACACGTTGGAGACAATGTTAGTTTAGTTCCGTCAGAACCAATGTAATGACGTCTGAAATAGATGTTGCACTGCGCACTTTGAGTGCATAAGAGCTGAACTGTCAATTAAAATAACACAATAGGTAAACAGTGGACGTCGTCTTTGAAAAATGTTTTGAAAAACAAGAAAATATCATTATTATTTGTTAATAAACATAAATATTTTTTGATAAAAATTCATTAACTATTGCGTCCATCTACACGAATGACATTTTTAAGACGCGGTGACCGTAGGAACAAGCTCATTCGATGAATCTTACTGTACGAGTGCTGCGGCATGACTGAGCAAACCGCCAACGTGTGGGTGCATCGCCAACGTTGGCGCATAATTACTTTGATGAAACCGACACGCGACGGCTAACTACTAATACTCGCCCCAACGTTCCGTTCGGGCCAACGTGTGGAGCCGGGGTAACTGCCAATGCTCGCCCCAACGTTCGGGCCAACTACATTTTCCCGATCCATACGTTGGCAAATAGCGTTGGCGTCAACGTTCGGGCCAACGTGTGGAGCCGGGGTAAGCAAATACTCTTTAAAATTGGAATGTTTCTAAAAATATCTGTGTTTGATTTGTCGTGTATAATAATACTTATAGTTTTCTTTTAGTTTGTCTTAGAAGTTTAATTTAGTGTGTATTGTTTTTCGCAATTTTATTCCTTGAGATTCCCCTAACACCATCGAATTACCCCTTCGAATTCAAGAGAGTGCAGTTTCCCATCAAAGGCTGCTTCGCAATAACTATAAACAAAGCTCAAGGCTCAAACTCTTAAGGTAGCGGGAATAGACTTGAGAGAAAGCTGCTTCTCTCACGGCCAGTTGTATGTGGCATGCTCCAGAGTAAGCGCACAGAGTAGCCTGGTATTCTAGCTCCCGAAGGAAATACAAAAAATATTGTTTACAAAGAAATACTGCGGTAGATGTGTAGTATTTCGATGTCGTTGTAAAATGATAATACCCCCGTGTAACTTTCACCAAATCAAAGGCCGAGCTTCGTGTTCACAAAATATAACGAAATGTTATTTTATTTTCATGTTTATTCAACCTTTAAATCCCTACACTATAATAAGGATTGTTATATTTTATAAGTATTTGAACATAATAATTGATATGTTATAGCAAAATTAATAACGTAAAAAACCAACAAAAAATCCTATTAGAAGCATTTTCGACTTCTACGCGGACGAAGTCGCGGGCAAAAGCTAGTTATTCATAATAGCTAGTTGGAGTTGGTCAAAGTAAGTGAGTGTGAAGTGGAGTAAGAAAGTAGTCCCAATCGCCAATAATTTGAAATGTGTCACAACACTATTGGAAAATGTCAAAAAAGCCATCATAGCATGCCGCGGGTATAATGTCAATTCCTAGAGGAATGCAGTACGAATTGACACTAACTCGAATTCAAATTCGATTGATACAGAACTCGATCCAGTAAGGCCCCAGATTTTATGATTTTCTTTTTGGTCTAAACCAGTATTATTATACCGTGAAAATGAGTAATTTAGGTCAAAAAATTTAGAATTTGTTAATAACTTGACTACATAACATAACATCACGCCTGTATTTCCCCGAAAGGGTAGGCAGAGGTGTAATAAGTACACCCACATTTCGCCAGTTATGTTTACTTGACTACAGCGACACATATTGGATCCGCATAGATATAATCCATCATCTCGATCTTAATCGGTCAAGTCATTCAGAAGTTACATGGTTACTAACAGAAGCACGAAAATGTTATAAAGATTTGATTGATTCATACCACACATACATTACTTGCTATTAAAAGTATTCTGATGTCTTCAATACTAAAATTTCCTATTCTCAATATTAAAAATTATTTCCCTCCATGTGGCACTGCAATGCCTATGTCCAACAGTGGACGTCTTTTGGCTCAAATTATGATGATGATAATGATGATGTTGCACTGCAATGAGAAACCCTGTACAGTAGAGAAAAATAAATGTTGCAAACGGTGAAAAACATTTTTTTTTAGTAGAGTATGGCTAAACGAGCTAAAGGCCCACCTGAAGTTAAGCGGTTACCTTTGCCCATAACAACTTCAAAACAACCTAGGCTGTTACCTAAATGGTACTGCAAGTCGGTTCGCCAAACTGAGACATGAAGATGGAAAGTCTCATGTGATTGTTATTCACCGACACCCGTACCCTTCAGACCAAAACACAGCAATGCAAGCATCACTATTTTCCGGAGAAGTAGATACGGTGATAGTACTTCCCTGAACGAGCACTTTCACAAAGGAGCTCTACTATTCATCCTCCTGCCCTTATCCCAATTTATTTGGGGTCGGCGCAGCATGTTTTTTTCTTCCATACATCTCTATCAGCCGTCATCTCTGTGTTTACTTTCTTTCTATTCATATCATCTTTCACACAATCCATCCATATTTTCTTCGGTCTCCCTCTTTTCTTATAGCCATCAACATTCATACTTAAAACTTTCCTCGTAACATGCTCCCCATTCCTCCTCATCACATGTCCATACCATGATAGTCTGTTGCTACTTAACTTCTCTGACACTGGCGCTACTTTCAGACTCCCTCTTACATATTCATTCCTTATCCTATCTATTCTCGTTACACCACACATTCCTCTTAACATTCTCATCTCAGCTGCATGCACTTGCCTTTCATTAATTCCTTTCGTAGCCCAACATTCCGATCCATACAGGACAGCAGGTCTTATCATGGTCTTATAGATTTTCCCCTTCAGTTTAAGAGGAATTCGGGAGTCACATGTAGTTCCCGTGACCTGCCACCATTTTAACCATCCTGTGTTAATTCGGTGCTTGACTGTCCGGTCAATTTCGCCATCGCTTTGCACAAGTGAACCGAGGTACCGAAAGTCGGAGCAGACTGGCAAGGGCACGCCATCTAGCGCAATAGCAACAAAACCGGAAAGACCGCCGAAATCGCAGAACATGTATTCCGTTTTAGTTCTGCTGATTTTCAAGCCAACGTTCTCCAGATTTTGTTGCCATTTTGCCAATCTACTCTGGACCTCAATTCCATCTTCACCAACAAGGACAATGTCGTCAGCAAACAGGATGCACCAGGGTGCCTCTTCCTGGATTTCTGATGTCAAAGCATCCATTATCAGCAAGAAGAGGTAAGGACTTAGAGCCGACCCTTGGTGCAAGCCTACAGCCACACTGAACTCGTCGGTGTTGCCAGCGGCCGACCGAACGTGGGTACTAGATTGGCTGTACATAGCACGAATTAACTCCACATACTTTGCAGGCACACCTTTCTCTTTCAGCGCCCACCACAAGACCTCGCGGGGTACTCTGTCGTACGCCTTCTCTAGGTCAACGAACACCATGTGCAAGTTCTTATGCGCACGTCTATACTTTTCGCATATTTGGCGGAGTGCAAATATGGCATCCGTTGTCCCACGACCTGGCATAAATCCCATCTGGTTTTGGGTGATCTCACTCTCCTCTCGCAATCTTTTCTCTATCACCTTCTCCCATACTTTCATACTGTGTGACATGAGCTTTATTCCTCGATAGTGGTTGCAGTCTTGTACATCACCCTTATTTTTGAAGATAGGCACTAGCGTACTATTACACCATTCTTGTGGGATCGTTTCTTCATGCAACAACTTATTGAAGAATAAAGTCAGCCAGTAACATCCATCTTCTCCTAATAATTTCCATACTTCTACTATTATAAAAAAAAAAACATAAAATCAAATCATTATTGTTAAAGTAGGCGTATTATGTATTCAAGTACAAATGATAATTCCTCAGTTTACAAGCACTGAAGCGCAAATATCAAAGCGTTTCCAGTCTAATTGCGAAAACGCCTTAAAAATGAAAAGGAAGGTCTAGAAGCCATAAAAGAATTTTATTATATTTTACAGGCTCATGATTTTATGTTCAAGATAAGTATTCCCTTAGTAAGCCGTGATTTGATTTCAAAAACAGTGTTAGAGCCGCGTTTCTGTCAAGGGACTGGTATAAATAGGATTCACTGAGGAGATAACGAATTGAATTTGTATTGTAGTCCCTCTTAATCTAAATGTTGTTTATAATGTTTCTTTGGGATTATTATTATATTAATCTACAGGTTTTTGAAGGTTTATACAACGTGTATCACTAACCTGTTTGACAAGAGTGGCGATTATGGCATATCCCCCCAAAATGCTTGGTGGAGGCCTGTGTCCAGCAGTGGAGGTCTTTTGACTGAAATGATGATGATGATACAACGTGTTATTGAAATAACTGAAAATCTCTTAAGGAGTCATTGTACTCATCAGTATGAACAATATTTACTATGGGACTAATAGGACCAACACTGAAATAGCGAAAAAAATCGTCTGTTCCCCTACATTTTGTCGATTTATATGGACACAAATGTAGGGGAACAGCTGTTTTTTTTTGTGATTTTAGTTTTGGTCCAATAGTAAAATTTGTTCATAATGATGAGTACAATGACCCATTAAGAGGTTTTCAGTTATTTCAATAACAAGTTGTATAGAGTAGTAGATGATTACAAAGTAAAGTTAATTAATGAACCGGTGTGTACTATTCGCGCAGATAAAGAATGGGATTGAAAATGGCGGTATTTGTATTTGCCTCTCGCTCACTCGTACGTATTGTGTGTGAGCTAGAAGCATATAGAACCCGGGATGTTATGGAACTCCGTAACCGTGACCGAAACTATTGGATATCCGAAATAAAAATCTATCCGTATCCGTAACTGGATCCAATATAAATTTTTCGAATAATTTCGTATAGGGCCCGACTCTAAATGAGACATTATGACAAGTCATTCAGTTTTCCGTTAATTTCACAGTAATTAATTCATAGGCTTTTTTAATAGTCATTTAATGTTTTTATCTACACTCGTATCGTAAAATTCGAATTATGAACTCGAAAGTAATGTCATAATGACATACTTTACGCACATGCACCTGTAATAAATTTAAAAAATTTCATTACGATACAGTTTGCTGAACAAAACAATGCGGTAATTTAATATTTTTTCCATAACCGCACACTTCAGCCCAACTAAGGAGTTTTTAATGCTACTTCGACCCAACCAAGGAGTTTTCAAACCTTTCTTTTAGCAGTCGTACAGTTTGGCACCAATGACTACACAAAACTCAGGGTGGCGCCACTTGTCTTACATTGAAAAATTTTATCGTTTAAAATCGCGTTTTTGGCAGAACTTTGGATTGTCATATTGCTTTTAATTATATTTAAGTGTTTACGGGCATATTTTTTGTTTGATAAAACAGAGATTGACGGAATCCTGACAAGGATAGATAATTAGTTCCGATTATAATGTTTTCGCCAGACTATATTTTATTATCTGTGTAGGCGCGCGGCAGCGCGCGTGCAAGGCTGCGCGCCACGTCCTACTGGATTTGGTAATCGTTACTTGTAAATTTATTGTTATTATTTACGTTATTATTATGGTTTTGTAAGTTGAAAGTTTTATTCTGGCCAAAAATATCCGACTACAGCAGTGATACTGAACTGAGGAGAATATGACCCCGCCTGAATTTCTGGATGCAGCAACGTAAATGACGAACAATCTTTTACCAGAGAAATCAAGAAAAACAACGACAATGTTACGAAGATTTTGACTTTCGTATTTTATTTAAAATTGTATGAGTTTAGATAAAATAGTGTATGAAACTGACATAATTAGGTATTAAAACACTCGTGTGATACTGTTAAAAACCTCGCCTTCGGCCCGGTTTTTAAACTCACACTCGTGTTTTAATAACCCCTATTATGCAACAGTTTCATAAACTACTATTATAATACAATTTGTATATATATTTCTACTTCTCTTGTGACATATGACATTTTAATTTGTAACTTAACATAACATCACGCCTCTATTTCCCCGAAGGGGTAGGCAGAGGTGTATAGTACACCCACATTTCGCCAGTTATGTTATAAGTCCCATGTAATAGGGGGCGAGCCTATTGCCATTGACCTGGCACAAATCCAGACTCCGGGCTGCTACTGAGAATCTCCTAATTAAAAACCCAATAACACCTTGCCCGACCCGGGAATCGAACCCAGGACCCCACGCTCAGCAGTCGCGCTTGCAACCACTAGACCAACGAGGCAGTTAGCTAACCGAACTAACTAAGTAACTTGTAACTTGTTGTTTTTTTTTGGCGAAATGTGGGTGTATAAACACCTCTGCTATCCTTTTATGGATTACAGGCGTGATACTATGTTATGTAACTTTTCTATGGATTTAGTTACCTGAAAGAAATGAGAGCTTATTTGGTATGTTATGATCTGAACCTGGTGGCTGGTTATGGTATGATTTGGCTAGAGAGATAGAGCCACCAACAAAAGCATTCCCAAGGAGGGCTGATATCAGGCAGGCGGCCGGTCGTAAAACTGAAGCCGAAACCATTAGCAGCATAATGAGTATACAAATGTAGAAACATGCTGCGCCGACCCCAAATAAATTGGGATAAGGGCAGGAGGATGATGATGACCTGAAATAAATGAACTTATTTATTTAAAGCGAAAAACCTGGTGGACATAGTTTAGGGCAAAGTATCCTGCACTGACGTACTTTCTTTATCTTTTGACATGACGCCATTTTTGACATGATGCCATTTTTCTACTCAACATGCTAAACTGGTCAAGGACGCTTAACTTGTGTCACCCTGACGGGACCTTCAAGCAAGTTTGATACAATCAACTTTTACGACAAGATAAGTGGATAATGTATCATCCTCCTCAGTTTCTTAACCCGTATCATAACAAACAAGACCGGGATTTTCTCAAGTCCAATTTTTTTATATAGGGCAAAACTTAATATATATAGAAATAGAGTTGATGATGACAATTGACAACGCTTTCACAATTTGTTTCACTTTTATGGTGATTTATACGTTAGTAAATTCAACTGTTAGTGCCATGGCAAGAATATTTAATAGTACTAACGTACAGAACGGCCACTTACCGCCCCCCGCAAATTTTAGATTCCTCGCCCGGACTCCGCACCTACCCACAGTTTGCCGGTAATTGTCGCTATACAAGCACGCCATCTCTAAAAATCGCTACGAACCCAGTTGGTATTACGAGCGGCGAGCATCCCTAACTTACACGTGTGTGTGCGTTCGTATAGAGATGTAATCTTGTGTATGTAGGTGGTGCTAGCGTTTATATTGTATTAAGTGTCCGAGGTGTGGCCATGGTAGCGTTGTCCAATACTGAATTTAAGATTAAAAAAATTAAAAAACCGGTCAAGGATGAGTCGGACTCGCGCACTAAGGTTTTCATAACACCACCACAAAGGGTGATTTGGGGGGAAGTAACTTGTATTTGTATCGGCATTTGGAAAGCTGGAAGATGTCCTTCGGTCAAGGAGAATCCCTCAGTGCCCAAAAACACGTTTATTTAACCAGTGTGTCCTGCCAACTATGACTTATGGTGCCGAGACATGGATGCTTACAAAGGAGACTGTCCACCGAGTGTGAGTGTGCTATGCTCGGCATAAATCTTCTCGACCTAGTCCGAAACACCGAGATCCGTCGTCAGACGAAAGTCTACGACGTCGGTGATAGGGCAATTAAGCTAAAGTGGAGTTGGGCGGGACATCTGGCTCGGCGTAGAGATGGCCGATGGAGTAAAGCGTTGACCGAGTGGTGGCCAAGGTCAGGTCGGAGAAACCCGGGCCGTCCGAAAGCGCGCTGGGTTGATGATATCGCCAAAGCCGCAGGAAACACCTGGATGAGGGACGCACAAGGTCGAAGAGGCTGGCAAAAAAGAAAGGAGGCCTATACCCAACAGTGGGTGATACCGGGCTAGAATGATGAGGATGAGGATCTTGTATTTGGTGTATTTGGACCACCTTTGGGTTTACAATTTTTATTATTTATCATGATAGAGCCAATAGTTATTACATATTCTGTGAAAACGTCAACTGGTTTTACGGTTAAAAAGATACAGCCCTACAGACAGATGGAAGCACAGATGCCGTGGGTAGGCATAATATATATATATATCTTCGGGACATTTTTACACAGCACCATCTAGTCCCAAACTAAGCAGAGCTTGTGATATGGGTACTAGACAATGGATATAATACTTATATACTTTTTTTTGTAAATACATACTTATAATACATAAGAAACACCCAGACCAACACAAACACTTATGTTCATCACACAAATATTTGTGTCCTGTGGGAATCGAACCCACGACCTCGTGATCAGAAGTCCGACACTCGAACCACTAGACCACAGAGGTCGTCAATAGGTAATACGGTCCCGATGGCACCATTTGGGCAAGAAAATCTAAAAAGTTTTATATATAATTAGCCTATGTTAAAAACACTAAATTCGTAGTCAAATACCAATGAGTCATCCTGTATACCAATTATAATATTAGGCCAAACTAAGGCTCCCTTTTTTATCCAGAAGTATCCACTATTCAGAAGATCAATATTTGTACAGGCGGACACAACCTTCGGATTATCAGGCACTTTCCGGGAGGCTAATTGTTTGAAGGTCTGTCGACTTTAAACTTATTACTTTGTTATTGGTTTTGCTTCAGTTTTTAGGGTTAGATTAACATTTTTTGCTGAGGCTGGTATCTAATTAAAATTATAATTAATATACTGACTAACACAGGGAGTGTTTGAAGCGAAGCTTCCATACCGTCATAGTGCGCTCAGCTACTGGGGAGTTAACCGATGAAAAACGTCATCGTTAACTTCCCCCTTCAATAGCGCGCGGCTACACTACTGTCTCGAACACACACTACTCTGCACGCGTACGTTCTAACCGCGCTTGCAAATGCGTAGAAGCTTCGCTTCTGTCGGATACCCATAACGCCACTCGTTTTTTAAAGAGTTCAATAACATTTTAAAGTTAATTTTGTACTACATTGTGTTTGTCGTGTTCATTTTTTTTTTTTTTTCGTACATTATTTCTTGCCGTGTATTCATTCATGGGCTCAGTTTTGATCTGCTGAAGGCCAATAATTCTCATAATTAAAAATGTTCAAAATATAGTTCCAAACTAATCTAAATGCTTTAAATCTCTTCAAATCTCAATTTTTTTATTTTGATTATTTAAAAATGCAATTGTGGTGGTGGTAGCAATTTGAGGTGATACAGTATTCATAGCTACTTTAAGTGTTGTGTATGAGGTAAAACGATCTAAGAAACGCCTATAATGTATGAAGAAATTCCAAACGGCGATTTAAAATTTACGTTGGCTTGCAAAAATATTAAACAATATAAACAAAAACCATAGTTATTACAATAAAAATTATATTATACAGCCAGATTCTACCATCTATATTATTATTATTGCCCATACAAGGCCAAAAATGGCCCCTATCTCAGCTAATGCTGCTACTGTAGCAGCACTGGTTTTCAGAAAGGGCCACGCAAGTGTAGTACTGCTACATATCCCAAGGTCTTGGGATAATTTCATAGGGTTCCCAATTGTAGGTGCAGATATCTAGTCACAATTATTATCAGGCAAAATTTAAACTCTAGATTGTTACTGCCAGCTTCCAGTAGCTTCAGAATTATCTTCTTTGCTACAGGTGAGTCAACGCAGCATAAAACTTCTTAACTCATCAATAACAACTCAGCATATCGCAATCCACTGCTGGACATATTAGGCGCGAGTTCGTATCCCACTTCTGATAACCGACCGCGGATTTTTTTTTTGATCAACCTCTTCAATTCTCATTATTTATATTTGGATAAAAGAAAACACGCAGATAACTCGGCAAACTAATCTACCACACCCACCCACACTTCACAGATGTTAACAAGGCCATTATAGGCCTCTCCCAAGTTGCGCCACAACACTCGGTCCTCTGCCTTCTGCATCCTATGGCCCAGCTACCTTCTTCAGGTCGTCGGTCCACCTGGCCAGAGGGTGCCACGGCGTGGACTAGTCTGCTCCAACGGTGATCGGTCCTTCGACATACATGGTCACTATGTCCAGCCCTCTGTCAAAATGTGTTTTTGCCCCCGAAAAGAGAGAACGCTGAAATTAGGATGAATGACGGACATAGTGTGTAATCAACTTGGCCTATCACAGTCCCCTGCTGGATATAGGCCTTTCCCAAGTTAGACCACAAAACTTAGTCCTCCGTCTTCCGCATCTATCCAACTTCTTCAGGTCGTCGGTCTACCTGGTCAGAGCGCGCAGAGGTGCCCCACGCTGCGTTTGCCGATACGCGGTATCCTTTGAAGGACTCGTCTACTTCGACGGTGATTGGTCCTTCAACAGACATGGCCAGCCCTCTGCTACTTCAGATTACTGATCCTACAGGCTATGTCGGTCACTCTGGTTCTTTCTCTGGATAATCTCGTTTCGAATTTTATCCTTCAAAGAAACTCCAAGCATAGCTCGCTCCATAGCTCGCTGAGCGACTTCTTACTTATCCAGTATTAATTACCAGAAGTATAGTTTATATCTATTTAGCAGATAAAGGCATGCAACGGCGCGCACTTCGCAAGATAACTTTTGTCTAATAAGTCGATAAAGTTGCCAACTATCGCGAACTTTGCAAATTTAATATCGAAACTCATTGGCCCGAAAAACAGGCCGAGACTTTATGCTATGGTCGAATATGTAGGTAAGCAGAATATTTTCCACGTAAAATGGGTACTAGGTACTTGGATATACAGATATTGGAGATTTTTGCAGGGAAACAATGACAGTGTTTTTTTAACCCCTTTCTATTGTTAAGGAAAACTTACCTTATAATAGCTTATAGCTTATATGAGGTTAAAATCAAGAAAGAAGTGCTGTCAAAACGACGAAACTGGTTGTTCGGATCACTTCATGGTAGGGTATATGACGAACGAAACATCACGTGCTCTCTTTCGGGCAAGATTTCGGAATGAATGTTTTTCATGGTAGGAAACGTACGAAATTTCGGACCTACAGGGTTCGCGGCAGCGCTAACGGTTTCCTGAAAATTATCGCGAATAAGGTGGACTGCCCATTTATGAATAATATGATTAGATTTTATGTTTAATGTATTTATATAATTTCATTGGTTTAAGTTGTAATTTTAATGACTTTGTTTTATTTGTGACATGAAATTTTATTATAATATTTGATAAGTACATTACTAATCATTTCAATGGTATATTTTTACCAACAATAATGGCTCTATGTTATCGGAGCAATAAATGAATTATTATTATGAATTATTATAACGTTCATATCAGCTAATCAGCGCTCTTAACGTGAGCGGTTATCCGCGATTAAACTAAAATATGCCGATTTTTGCAATGATCCTAATAACAGCTCGGATGATAACGAAATATTATCCGGCCCTTTGCAATCGTCCTAGGATTTTCGCAAAGATCCGATTTTATCGATTATCCTACGACATTATATAGAAACAGGCTATATTATTATCAGCTTACATTGTCACATAAAAATGTCGCAAACAAAAAATATTCAAATGAACTCTCATAAATGCTCTCAAAAACAAACGCCACCAACAAAACGTATCAACATTCCACGAATTACACCCGAATGATCGAATGATCATATCGATAATATTGGATCCCGATTGTAAACATAATAGACGTGTGTAGCCGATTGTAAATCGCATTCGATTCGAATTGAAACGATTACTGTAACACCTTCATCGCTGTTATTGCGTGTTTATTAGATTCGGGTCGCTTTTTGTCCGAAGGTAGTGAGGGGTAATAGGACCATTTTAATGGGAACCCGTGTAGTGGTCGTCGCATTATCTTTATCGTAACGGTGTCGTATCGTCGGATATGACATGGATGGTAAGTGGTGGAATGAGATTAGATGTTTTCTTGTAGCTTTGGTAGGGTTGTGTATGACACTGTGTTTGTGCTCAGTTGTGTGCGAGGAAGGGATACTTAGTAAGGCAGCCGAGCCTAGCTACTGTTCTTCATTTAATACGATGAAACTAAATTTGGAATTGGAAGTATCTACAAAACAAAATTTTTAAAACTGACTGACAGACAAAGCAAAGCCTAGCCGGTGGGTCTAGGAGGCAGACATTTTGCACAAGAGTTCCTTAGACAACGAAAGTGAGCACTAAAAAAGGGTTTTTGACAATTCATCCCCTAAGAGGGTTAAATAGGGGTTGAAAGTTTGTAAGAAGAAAACAAGGGAGCGGGCGAGCTAGCTAGCTTATTTTACGGTTTAAATTTAAATTGATCTATCCGTTTCAAATTAATTTACATGAAAATATAAAGAGATAATCATTTCAGCCGAAAGACGTCCACTGATGGACATAGACCTCCCCTAGGGGAGGAAATGCCATAATCGCCACGCCTGGCAGGCGGGTAAAGGGTAAAGAGATAATGCGAAGTACGAATACATGAAAAGAATCTGAGAAAAATTCCGTTCAAAAACATGTATTGATGAATAAATATCACATGATTTAAATTGTGAAAAGAAAAAATCGCTCACGAGCAGGATTCGAACCTGCGACTCCTGGCTCAGTACACCACTGCTTTAGCCACTAAGCTATTGTGAACACTGCTCGTGGTATCGAAATTCTCATCCACTTGGCACGTCTTTGTGTGACGTCAGCGATAATTTATTAAGAAACAGTGTTTCTTAACCGACTCGACTAACTTTGCAGTTAATTCAAAGTCGTATAGATATGCCTACCCTTACTAATTATTTTATGATTTTAAACGCATTTACGCATGCATAAGATATCGCTGACGTCACCCAAAGACGTGTCAAGTGGATGATAATTTCGATACCACGAGCAGTGTTCACGGTAGCTTAGTGCCTGAAGCACTGGCGTACTGAGCCAGGAGTCGCAGGTTCGAATCCTGCTCGTGAGCGATTTGTTCTTTCTACAATTTAAATCGTAAGATTTCACTTTGCATGCGTAAATGCGTTAAAAATAATAATAGTACATTATGATACAAGTGAGCTAAGTTGACTATTATACTTGAGGCTGGATTGCAGCCCGAGCCGATGGCGAGGGCGTAATGGAGCCGAGAGTATAATAGTCAATGCTCACGCGTGTCATACGACGTTTTTCAACACATTTGCGAGGAAAAAAACATACACACATTTTAGATAAATATTGAATTTGTGAAAAATGGCGCCCGGATTATTACCTATAACCGCACCACAGACTACTTAGAGATACTCGGTGACATACAGTTAAGCGCGCGCGAAGCAGGTGGTCGAAGGAAACCGCCAAACAGCCTAATATTAAAAATATGATAAATTGATTTTTTTATTGATAACACAAATTAATGTTAATTTGTCGACAAAAATAAATAATTTGTTTAAATGAAATGTTTATTTATCATATTTTAATTAATACAGTTGATTTATTCCCAAAAATGTTTAATTTTGTTCAGGCATGAACACTCTTTGCTGTGATTTAAAAATAAACTGTAAAGTAAAAAGCATTAGTGCGATAATATAATGTAAAATGCACGCGTGCGTTATAAGGTACATTGTGAACCTAAAAGCGGTGCAATAAGAGCCACTTTACGAGCAAGTGTGTTGAAAAATAAATATCACATGTTTTAAAACTGTTGCTTTTAAAAACGCCCCTACCAACATGCAGTTACAAGAAATATTTCAAAACATAACCTACTTAATGTCACTAAGGACCAACATTCTCGTATATACAGAGCACTCAGCACCAAGAACGCTATTCTGAAGACCGTAATCGGCTCACGATGGCTCACTACACCTGACCAGGGGCGTTAAACCGAATTAACAATGTATAATGTATATACGCCCTAATTATACAGGGCTATCTGGATAGCATTATTCGGTAATAGCATTGTCTAAAGGGTTGGGAAATGAAGCCATTCGTGTTGGTTCGCCTTTGGTTTAAAGGATATTGGAAAAAGGTTTTAAGTGATTTTGTTTGGGTACTGCTATTCTGGGAAATGTTATGATTAGGTCACAGATATTGTTAAAAATATAGACGAAGTGCTGCGAACAATCATAGTGAAGCCATCAAAACCGTGCTCCTCCATACATGCACCTGAAAGATATTTGTTTTTGGCGATGCTTACTGGAAGATGTCGGAACAAGTGTACGGAGAGCGGTGAGCACGGTTTGATGTGCATATGTGTACGCGAGCGCTGGTTTGTGTATGGAGGGCACGGTTTTGTTGGCGTCATTATGATTTTTATATAATTTTTCGTCATATATTCTACTCTCGAGTCAGTAGTCCAATTAAGAAGGCCATATTTTTAAGGCTGTTAGTGTACAAGTACATAGAAAAATAAAAATGTAATCTTTATTTGAAGGGTGGAGACCTGGTGTCCTGAAATACAGGCCTAGAGCTTAGTAGAGGCACCAGTCTCCCACAGTATTTGTAACTTTGATGACTTACTCTGATACCATGTAAAACTAATGTCATAATATTGTGGCGAGAAATAAATCATACATTCATGTAATACATCATTAAGATTGTTCGTAACTTCGTCTATATTATTTTTTTCAACACACTTGCTCGTAAAGTGGCTCTTATTGCATCGCTTTTAGGTTCATAATGTGGCTTATAACGCACGCGTGCTTTTTTCATTATATTATTGCACTAGTGCTTTTTACTTGACAGTTTATTTTTAAATCGCAGCAAAAAGTTTTTATGCCTGAACTAAATTAAAAAAATTGGAATAAATCAACTATACTAATTAAAATATGCTATATAAATATTTAATTTCATCAAATTATTAATTTTTGTCACCAAATTAATTAGTGTTATAAATAAAAAAATCTATTTATAATATTTTTATATTAGGCTGTATGGCGGTTTCCTTCGACCACCTGCGCGCATAGCTGTATCTGTATGTCACCGCGCGGTCTGCGCGCCATTTTTATCATTTTTCACAAATTCAATATTTATCTAAAATGTGTAATTTATGTTTTTTTCCTCGCAAGTGTGTTGAAAAACGTCGTATGACACGCGTGAGCATTGACTATTATACTCTCGGCTCCATTACGCATGCAATCCAGCCTCGAGAATAGTCAACTTAGCTCACTTGTATCATAATGTACTATTACTACGAGTGTGGATTAGGTAGACTGCGAATGCAATGCAGGTTTTTTATTTTTAACGTTAACCAGCACTAAATATCCTGGTATTGTAGTTGCCCGGAA
The DNA here is from genome assembly GCA_949699075.1 of Asteroscopus sphinx. Taxonomy (NCBI): domain Eukaryota; kingdom Metazoa; phylum Arthropoda; class Insecta; order Lepidoptera; family Noctuidae; genus Asteroscopus; species Asteroscopus sphinx. Next base: position 5,987,894 of record OX453006.1, read on the forward strand.
TAATTTGTCTGTAAGTTACATTCAAATTCAATTCAAATTTAAATGTATTTTATTTCAAATAAACCTAATTACAGGCACTTTTGAAACGTCAGGCTCTAGTTGCACGGTTCCAAATTGTGGGTCCTATGGAGAAGAACTATACAAACAGTTGTTTAATTTTTATTTTCTGCTAGCCTGCGCCCGCGCCTTCGCTCGCGTGGATGTCGTTTATCGCGCAACCCTCGGAAACTACACAATGTGTGTGTGTGTGGGGGTGTGTGTGTGTGTGTGTTCAGCCTACACAATGTGTTATTGAAATAACTGAAAACCTCTTAAGGGGTAATTGTACTCATGGGTATGAACAACTTTTACTATGAGACCTACCCTGAAATCGTGAAAAAAACAACTCTACTCAAACAAAAACTGTTACATACGTTTTGTCAAGCGGTTTTGCGCATTTTGTACAGAGCAGCAGATTTTTATTGCGATTTCATATTGATTTTATATTGTTGGTTCTACTAAAATTTGTGTTATGTTATGTGTTCTACTAAAATTTTGGGACATTTTACACAGCATCATCTAGTCCCAAACTAAGCAGAGCTTGTGCTATGGGTACTAGACAATGGATATAATACTTATATACTTTTTTTTTTGTAAATATAAACAAATTTTTTTTTTGTCTGCCTCGTTGGTCTAGTGATTGCAAGCGCGACTGCTGAGCGTGAGGTCCTGGGTTCAATGCCCGGGTCGGGCAAAGTGTTATTGGGTTTTTTCATTAGGAAGTTCTCAGTAGCAGCCCGGAGTCTGGATTTGTGCCCGGTTAATGGCAATAGGCTCGCCCCCTATTACATGGAACTTACAACTTAACTGGCGAAATTTGGGTGTACTATACACCTTTGCCTACCCCTTCGGGGAAATACAGGCGTGATGTTATGTCATGTTATGTGTAATGTTAAATATTTTTGGGACTTTTTTACACAGCAAAAACACAGCAGCATTTTTTTAGTCCAAAACTAAGCAAAGCTTGTACTATGGGTACTAGACAATGGATATAATATTTATATACTTATTTTTTTTTTGTAAATACATACTTATAATACATAAGGAACACTCAGACCAACACAAAAATATTTGTGTCCTGTGGGAATCGAACCCACGACCTCGTGATCAGCAGTCCGACACTCGAACCACTAGACCACAGAGGTCATCAATGTCATCATCATCATCATTTCAGCCAAAAGACGTCCACTGCTGGACATATCACTCCCCCAAGAATCGCCACAATGACCGGTCCTGCGCTTTCCGCATCCAGCGGATTCCCGTGACCTTCACCAGTGGGGTAATTGTGTAATGCATTGACATTGACATTATGACATTATGACTTTCATTTTGAAATGATAACAATATTCATTGCGTAGTACATAGTTGCCGATAAGACGAATTGTCAAAACACACGGAGCAATGAAAATTGAAGTCCTATTGATTGCGATCTCGAGTGAGTTACGCAATTGGGCAGCAGGTCGTCGGTCCACCTTGTGGCCTACACACGCTGCGCCATCTAGTACCGACGCGGTCGCAACTCCATAAATTTACTGCCCCATCGCCCATCCGTTCTGCGAGCTATGTGCCCCACCCACTGCCAAGTTAAAGCACTGAAGCACTGAAACATTATCATCCGATTTTATTTGCACAATTTTGGACAGCTGAACTACCGACTCATATTTAGAGCTCTAAAAATCAACTTTATATCAGTATTCAATTTATAAATTCTATCAACCCTACACGCGGCGGTTATAGGGAAGACATCTGAAATATTTATACACGACCCTTATTCCGTATACGGGTCAACTGAACGTAATCTGCGAAGGTCTGTGGTTACTTTATTGAAATGTCACTTGCTGTTAAGTTATTGACGCGCGATTGGTCGGATATTTGGAGTTCTATCGTCGAATTGAACCTCCTTTGTTTTCAGTCGACATTTATAAGCTAATATTATTATTATTATAAGCCTGAAGTGTCCCACTGCAGGGCAAAGGCCTACTACTACTCTCCTTTTAGTTCTCCCTGTCTGTTGCTACAAGAGTCCAGTCCTTTTGGAAGGAGTCCAGCTGATCCCACCATCTCCGTCTGGGCCGCGTTGGCGTCTGTCATGTGAAGGGACCCATTGAGTTGTCAGTTTGGCCCAGTGGTCGTCTGACATGCAGCATATATGTCCAGCTCAGTTCCACTTTAGAGTGGCAGCCTTCCGGGTGACGTCAGCTATTTTTGTTCTGAAACGGATCGTTGTGTTTCTTATCCGGTCTAAAAGTTTTAAGCCCAGAACGCTCCGTTCCATAGCTCTTTGGCAAAATCGAGCGTGGACCTCAGTTGATTTGTCAAAGACCATTTTTGGGATCCATATGTGAGGATGAGAAGAATGCACACATTCACGCTCCATTCCTTCATTTTCATAATACGACGGGGGGCAATCCGACTGGCCTTTTGAAGAAAGTGCCAGGTCAGTTTGAGTGGACCTGTACCAATTGATGCCACGCATGCATCAGCCATCATGTAGCTTAACTATAACTAAGAATTTCCTAATGAAAAAACCCAATACCTAACACTTTTCCCGACCCCGAAATGAAATCCAGGACATCACGCTTAGCAGTAGCACTTGCGACGACAAAATAAAAATTCACAATGTAAATATTCTCAAAATAATAATAAAATACAGACTCAACGCATCGATCTTTCTCTCTCCTTATTTTACTAGCTTTTTCTCGCGGCTTTGTTTGCCTGCCCTTTGGGATTACGCGGAATTTTATTGCCCAGACCTCCAGACGTGTCGTGATAAGACGGGCCTTAATTGGTTACTGTACCCAAAGGACGGCGACATAGAAAATTCTTTTGTAGCACGCAGAAGATTTCAGTAGAACTTAATTCAAACTGGGTTTTTAGATTCGTGTGTTTTTTTATACTACTACACACCATGATTCTTTTATTATCTTACTTTGGTGTGCATTGGTGCCTCAGTTAATGTAATTTTATTATCACTGCGTACAACTTTTACTATGGGACAAACCACTGTACCTACCGTGCTGTGTTTCGGTCTGAAGGGTACGGGTGCCGGTGAAATTACAATCACATGAGACTTTCCATCTTCATGTCTCAGTTTGGCGAACCGACTTGCGGTACCATTTAGGCTACAGCCTAGGTGTTATTGTAGTTGTTATGGGCAAAGGTAACCGCTTAACATCAGGTGGGCCTTTAGCTCGTTTCGCCATCCTATACTATAAAAAACGCACTCATATGCTAGCACATTCTTGAATATACCTTTCGTTCATCCAGTAATCATCATCATCATCATTTCAGCCGAAAGACGTCCACTGCTGAATAAAGGCCTCCCCCAAGCAGTTTAGGGGGATATGTTATAATCGCCACGCTTGGCAGGCAGGTTGGCGATCGCAGTTGGATGGTTAAATACATCCAGTAATGCTGTATAAGTATTTTAGGACTACAAAATGAGTATATCTTTTTTTCCCCTAAATTTCACATTATATCTTATTACCGAGCATGCAGTCTGTATGGCAACCAGTCTGGAAGTGGCTTGCCAAATCACCTAATATCGGTGCAATGGCATCCGATTCAGGATACTTTCAGGCAAACTGTAGTGTGAATAAACGTCGAGAGGACGGGACCAAATAATTGAAAAAGAAATAAAACTTTTTAAGAAAAAATTGACCCGACGAAAACAGAAACTAAAAAGCGAAAAATAACTAATTATGAGTCGGCGCCAAACAAACTTTTAACAAGCAAAGTGCGTGCAAGTTGCAAGTGGCAGAGCGGAGAACGCATTTTTGGAAAGTTATTGTTTATCGTTGAAAATTTCACGTTGTATTTGATGTTACGTTGTTTTTATTATTTATTTAAAGTAATTTAATGATCTTCGTTGATTGTTTGTTTCGCGCCGACTCATAATTAGTTATTTTTCGCTTTTTAGTTTGTTTTCGTCGGTTCAATTTCTTGTTAAAAAGTTTTATTTAAAAAAAAATGTGGCTAAAATGTAACTCCAGGTCTCCATTATGTTGAAGTGTTTAGAACTAAATTTATGTGTGCCAAGTTTCAACAGAATCGGTTAACAGGTAAGAATTCAGTGGGTGAACAAGCACTCATCCCCTGTTTTCCTACCCTTAGGGGTGGATTTTGATTTTGAAATTTAAATGGGGCCAACTCGAGATATACCCGATCCATTAAAAAAAGAATCATCAAAATCGGGCCACTCTGTAAAAAGTTATGCGTGGCCATACAAAAAAATAAAAAAATACGCGTCGAATTTAGAACCTCCTCCTTTTTTTCGTCGGTTAAAAAACCAGCCAAGTGAATGTTCTACTCGCGCACTAACCCCCAGGTTCCGAAAGGTTGATCAACACAAAAATTAACTAATCGACTGTCAAATCTCAGGTCAAGCGATGTGATTGGTTGTCAGTATTTTTGCGGACCAATCACAGGAGCTGACATTAGATCAAATTGATCAGCCTTCGAGAAACTGGGGGTAAGTGTTTCTTATCACCAGACTTATTCTTTGTATGTCTATAGAGTATGTCATTACCGTTTTTAAAATAGAGCAAGAATAAAAACGTTGATAAGATGCCTTTCTTTCAAGATTTTACTTATGCAACGGGGACGGTTATTCCCAGTTGTCCCCACTATAAACGCCCCCCTGGTGGTAAATGGTTTTTTTTTTTTAATATTTTTCCCATTTCTCACCAATGGCGGCGCCGACAGCGGTCGCAATTGGGAATGATCGCTCTTCCTGTTCCCAGTTGCCCCCAGAGGCGACAAATGGGAAAAAATATTTTCAATCGCCCCCACTTGTGACCTCCTTTTGACTTTTACTTTTTAGGTGTTTGCCATGATAGAAGCTATAGTAACACATCGATGGTGTAGAAGGAAAATGTGCTAAGTAAAAAAAAATGTTTGGAAATTAATGTCAATGTCAAATGCACCTAATAAGCATGCAATTAGAATTAAAATGTCCAGATTTCTTTCAGTACTTAGCACAGTTGCCTTCTACACCATCGACATATTCTGGCGATCTATTACGGTTAATAGATACAGCCCTGTGACAGACGGACAAACAGACGGCGTAGGCTTAATAATAGGGTCCTATTGGCACCTTCTACGTACGAAACCTTATGCAGAGTTAATATTCAGTAACAAAACCTCTTGGGTCTTAATTTCTCTGAAAACTGTATTCGTTTTCTCGTCAGACGCATACAGACATAAATAAATAAATAAATAATAAATATCTTTGGGACATTTTTTACACAGCACCATCTAAGCAGAGCTTGTACTATGGGTACTATACAATGGATATAATACTTATATACTTTTTTTTTGTAAATACATTTTTATAATACATAAGCAATACCCAGACAAACACAAACATTTATGTTCATCACACAAATATTTGTGCCCAAAAAAAAACAAAGCATTTTTATATTTATTACTACAAGAGACAAAAGTTTTGTTTTTGTAAATACGTCAAGAAAAACAAAGTTAAAAGCAAAAATCTATACAAAGTGTTTTAAAAGTTTCCTGGTGTTGTTCTGAAGTGTAGGGTGTGGACGATATAAAGGACTTCTCTTAGCTCCAGTTTGAATCACAACCTGAATTGAATCTTGAGCTGCCAGAAATAATGTTTATAATCGCTGAATGGTGTTTTTTAGGGATTAATTGCACCAGTGAAATGCTGTATTTTTTTCTGTATTATTATTTCGGATTTCGGATATTCATGTTTTTTTTTTGTTGTTTTTTTAAATGTACCGTGGTCATATTTTATCGATGAGAGTTTTACGAAATCCAATTTTATAGATTGTTTTGTAATAAGAAATGGAATCAGGCGTTACTTAGTGGAAATCCATGATATACAAAATATGAAGTTACAATATTAAGTGTCAATTCCGCCAAAACTAGTTTCACTAGAGCCTCCACGAGTGACGATATTCCGGCGCACCTTGGACAGTCAGTCCCGCTACCAACCTGCTGACTGGCTAATCTTTTCCTCACATCATGAGCTATTATCATTATGTAGCTCATGTCGAAACGATAGAAGAAGAAGTATCATGAAACACATTTTTCTTTATGGTATTAAGCTCTATTTTGAAATAAAACTGATGTCTATTTATTTATTTATTTAATTCTTTATGCACAACAGGGTACAAAGGCGGTCTTAACGCCATAGGCGTTCTCTACCAGACAACCTTAGGGTAATGCAGAGACAAAGAATAGGGTAGATGCACCAGTAAAGTAGTAAAATATGTTTCTTACTACGGACTTATAATTACATATAATAAAAAATAAAATAGATAAATACCTATGTACATTATACATATAATAAAATATATATATTATACATACCTACATATATAATAATAAATATATAACTTCAAGATAATTCAAAGAACCTCAATTATTAACCTTAATTCTTTTTTATCAGGGACCAAAAGATAGATAGTAAATAATAGTCACACTAAGACTCTTGACCAACCAGAAGAACATTTTAGGTTATTAAGTCACTTTTAAACCACCAAGTTACTTCACAGTATTACTCAATTACTACTTTACAAAATAAGAGGATAACTACGTCAGGTTATAAATATGTCCAACTTCTTAGAACGCCCGATTTCAAGTAAATTTTCCCGCCTAAGACAACTGTTTTTATCATCTCGGAATGACACTCGATAGCGACAAATATACCCTCAGATAATTTAACAAAATACCAAAACAATCTAAATCTATTATGATTTACAACAAGAACTATCTTTAACTACTAACAGTGATTTTACAGCCATAATCTGAATTATTAGTATATTAAAATATCAGCAATGTCAATAACAGAACATAAATTCGAAAATCATGATGAAGCTTGGATGCAATATGCAGCTGAGCTTGACGATCTAGTTTTGGCGGAATTAACACAAAATATTGTAACTTCATATTTTGTTTATTGTGATAAACAAACAAACAAGTGTATCTACATTTCTTATATTGATATTTTTTAAGAGGTTGGTTCATGAAAGCAACAAATCGAGATCAGAGCACATTAAAGTACATAATAATAAGCAAGAAAATAAAAACCTATTTATAAAGTAATTGTACTTGCATGTTTACGTAACTACCCTGTGATGGAATTTCTGGCCTATTTAAGAAAATACCCTGAGGCTTCTTTTAGCAAATTACGCTGGGTTCAGGAATTTAATAAAGTTTGTTTTGGGCCAATGGGGGTATGAATGAAAAATGTACTTAAGCGTATTAGCTCAGGCCTTACTTTTTTACTAATCTTTTTTTCATTGTTTCCATCACTTTATCTAGCTGAGGGTTATAAATTGACTTTCTAATCGAACTTTAGGTCCAAGTTGGATTTAGTTATGCTAAAATGTACCAAGCAACGTCATATTGATTTAGAGAAAGTTATATAGGTACGTATTTTTATTTATTTTAGATTCATGGTTGCAAAAGAATAAAAAAGGCGGAGCGCGTAGAACTAGTGATTGAAGCCAGAAAAGTCAGTTATGCCAAAATGTACAAAATGTACCATTCCACAATTTGTTAAAAATAGTTATTGCCACTGAATTGATCAGAATTACTATCCAGCTAAAACATCTCAATATATATTATTTGAAATAAATATGATGTTAATACAACCCACATATTCCAAGAGCAAACCTCATACCAAAAAAAATAAGATACTTGGAGTGCCTAAAACTAGTAACTGAAGCCAGAAAAAGGAATCCTCATCAGCTTATATTAGTCCACTGCTGGACATAGGCCTCTCCAATGGCACGCCATTGACATCGATCCTCGGCCATTCGCAAACAGTTGCTACCAGTCACAAAAAAAAACCGCAGAAAAATATACTAAACACCTACTATTCCGCCCAGAGGGTTCGCGAACCGCGATCGGGAGGGTCCATAGTTTTATTTGTCTGTAGGAGCGTCAATCTTAGTTTTTTAGGGTTCCGAAGTCCTACAAGGAACCCTTATAGTTTCGTCATGTCCGTCCGTCTGTCCGTCTGTCCGTCTGTCCGTCTGTCCGTCTGTCCTAATCCTTTACAGCTTAATAACTTCTACAGTTATAAACATTAGTAAATGAAATTTTGTCAAAAAATGGAATAGATATAGATCTCAATTTTAAAAGAATAAAAAAATCTTGATTACGTATTTTAGGGGTGGCGCCCATACATGTGAAATGGGGATGAAAATTTTTTTGTGGCTGGTAGCAACTGTATGCAAGTGACCGAGGATCGATGTCAGTGGCGTGCCATTGAAGAGGACTATGTCCAGCAGTGGACTAATATAGGCTGATGATGATGACGATGATGATTTATTTTTCTGGCTTCAGTTACAAATTGTACGCACTTCGTCTATCTTATTCTCTTGGTCTGAGGGATGCTCTTTGAATATGTAGGTTGGTTCAAAAAAAACATATTTATTTCAAATAATATATCTTGAGATATTTTTGCCAGATAGTAATTCTGATCAGTTCGGTGCCATTTGTGTGATTTTGGCATAACTGGGTCGAGTTATTTCTGAACTGGCTCGTTTATCCTGTATTCAATATCGTCAAAAACTAGTGCACCCGTAACTTTTTGAAATTTTCTTTCAACCAAAAAATAATCCCAATGTTTCTATGGCAACATACAATTATCCCAATAAGAATATTTCCCAATAAAAATCAGTATTCCAAACTAATGTAGTAAAATTTTATCGTTACATAAAAATGGAGTGTTCGCCTTTAATACGAACATCGACAATCCATGAATCGAAGGTCTACCAAACCCTAGCCGGAAGGACTGCCAAAATAAAACGCGACAGAAATCGTAGTAATCTCACTGATTCCAATACAATAGAAATTTTTATTTCGCTGTTCGGAAGGGTGGATTATGAAGCGAGTATCGTTCGAACAATGGGGCAGTCAACTCTTCCTGTCATCAAAGATAATAAAGGGGAAAATATCGTGAGTAATTAAAATGAGCTCGGAGCTTGGCCAGTAAACAAGCGGGGGTGGGCGACTCACAATTTTATTTTCCAATGTTGGATCAATAAGAAGAAGTGGGACACAGGATATTGCTGGACATTGAAATGGAAAAAAGAGCGTTTTAATTACGCCCCCGTCGCTTTGAGAAGTGTGAGACGCTGGACTTGTGTTGTGGCCATTCAACCGCTTATTGGACACTGCTTTTTTAAGAGATTCTGCTACATTTCTTTTAGCTGTTTTTCTTTTGTTTTGTACCTAGAACTTCTTTATTCGCTGGTATATTATGAAGATGGTTTAATGTAATCATCGCTCATAGTTTGTAGGTTGTAGAGAGAATGCATTTTTTTTTCAAAATCTCTTTGCTTACTCATTGCTCCCTAAGTAGATAGATTATGGGTGAAACATATGTTTTTATTTTAGGCACAATGGTCTTTTGGTTTAAACTGTTTTCGTACATTTTTGAGAACTAGTATTTCATAAAAATTAAATCACTATTGTTATGTCTTTGAATGACCTTCAAATGCCCTTATTAAAGTGAGGTATATCCGCCTCCAGTACCTATAACGATTCAAATTTTCCATTGAGACTTGGATGCAACATAATAAAGATATTTTTAGAGTCTGTCCTGTGACTTTGCAATCCTTCTTCTTCATGTTATATTGTTTACGACATGTTAGTAAAAGCTAGAGCTAAAGCAAGCTGCCTCGTTGGTCTAGTGGTTGCAAGCGCGACTGCTGAGCGTGGGGTCCTGGGTTCGATTACTGGGTCGTGTTCGCAAATTGTTATTGGGTTTTTTCAGTAAGAAATTGTCAGTAGCAGCCCGGAGTCTGGATATGTGCCCGGTTAATGGCAATAGGCTTGCCCCCTATTACATGGCACTTATAACATAACTGGCGAAATGTGGGTGTAATATACACCTCTGTCTACCTCCTTCGGGTAAATACAGGCGTGATGTTATGTTATGTTAGTAAAAGCTATATTATTTTCTCCTAGGTGTCAAGATCGACGTCCCAGCAGGTGGTGTTACGCGAGGCGACGCGCGCGCTAGCGGGCCGGTACCGATGCGAGGTGTCGGCAGACGCGCCCTCTTTCCACACGCAAGTGCGGTCAGCATACATACATGTTGTTGGTAAGTGATAGATATTAATTTGATTAAGCTGTGAATTAAAAAAAAAGTGTATTATGTGGTACATAACACAGTCAACATCAAAAGCAACTAATGATGATTACTCAAAGTTTCAAAATAGTTTTGTGAATGAAAACTTGCTTATTTTTTTTTTTTTTAATGACGACAAAGATGTGATCCTAAATATTATTAATATAATAGTGATAAATAAACCATACTTTCTTTAGAGAATTAATTTAGAATTTTCAAAACGTTTGTCGAATTTCGGTGTTAACACATCATCAATATAATAAAAATGTAGGAAAATTATACTTACGTGGCTACTTTTTATGACTGTTATTATTGTAATGAACATAAGTAGTCGTATTATTATAAGTACGTTAGTTATTGACGTTTAACTGGACCTTAAAGTGCAAATTGATTTAGTATGAATTCTTCAGCAAACTTTCACAGCAGATTTGTATTTTGATATAGCGCGTTAGATAACATTGTTGGTAGGACATCGAAATAAACTACATCGTTATATGGCATGTTGTTTTGTAAATGTTGGTTTTACTGTGACTGTATCGCTTCATGAACCAATACAAATATTGATCTGTTCATTGATCTCATGTTATAAATGTAAGAAAGAAAGAAATAAGAAAGAAGATTATATATTGGCTTGCACGGATCGTTTAGGTACAGCATAAACACAAAACACAGTTAATAAATAAAAATATTAATTTTTATTTTTATTGATTCATCATCCTCCGAGCCTTTTCCCAATTATATTGGGGTCGGCTTCCAGTCTAGCCAGATGCGGCTGAACATCAAGCAATTAGTATACAGTTTCGCCAGATGTAGATGAAGATTTCTCAAGAAATTATTATAGAACCGTTTGATTAGGGTTTCGTCGTGAATGAATCTAGCGCTATGAATCGATTAAATTAGCCATGATACCAAAAATTACAAATATCTTCTACAATAATAAATGAAAAGTAATAATTACTTTCCATATCAATTTTTAATAATAAAAACTAGTTGGGGTGTCTGAGGTTTTTAGTTATTCCAATACCACGTTGTATAAGAGAGACAACGATTTCAACCAGCAAACCAGCCTCAGTAAATGGAAAAAAGGTCGAAACTTGAAATAAAAAATGTTGAAAGGATAAAGAGTGAGATTTAATTAACTAGTAGCTTGACGACAGGAAATCCTATCTTAAAAGTATTAGTTTTTTTCTTCCAAGTCACTCACTCCAGTAGACAATCTGCTAAAAATTAATGACGGAATATTCTGGGCGGTAATTTTCATGATTTTGGGTCCATTGCGTCATTCTCCATCTTTTGTCAATGGAAATAGTCTTAAGATGGTTTTTGACCTAAAAGTGGCATATTGTATTCCACTCTTCAAAGCCTGCATTAGGCCCTACCTGTAAAAGGTGGGCACAGCGGGCAAGTAAGTAGGTGAGTCTACGTGGCCGCGTGGGAGCTCTGCAATCGCACTCGGTGTTATATTATGTTTTTCCCACTTGTTCGGAAATTGGTTCTTTATTTAAAAAAAAGAATACATCAATCGGCTCTTTTCCGTACGCAACGAAATAACATGCCAGCAATATCCAACAGGACAATAATATAAATAGCTGGACAGTTTTTATGTTTTAAATTATGCTAGCGAGGTTATTTAAGTACACATTACATAAATTAGGTGATTAGCCTTTAAAATAATAAATGTTGTGTACTTAGATACATGCTGAATGGCTGAATGCGCATGTTTTTCAATAGTTTGAAAATAGCACAAGAACCGCTCTCGGGCGGATTGGCACAAATGAAAATTAGATACTGTTGAATGCATTTGTGTATTGTTTCCTCTCAAATGAGACAAAAGTACAATACAAGTCTTGGCTGAAATAGGTAAAAAAAAATTATATTAAAATCACTACAGAAGTACGCGACTTCGCCTCGTCCTTCTAATATTACTCGGCCGTCAATTGCTTTATTTCAGGCCTCGACAATAATGTACTATTCTGCACTGTTTATTGATTTATTGTTAACTTCTGTGGAATACTAAGACACATTTCTGTGCCATGCTTCCTTTGTTGGCATTCACATAGTTCTTTTTATGTATGGAGTTGTTTTTTATGTGTGTGTGTTGAGAGATAAAGTAAGGAATAACATGATAAGGGAGCGTTGTGGAGTCAAAGAAGATGTAGTGACAAAGATTGAGAAAGGTACAGATAGCGGCACGAGTCGTGAGCACAAACTTCACCTGCTCAGAAGTTCATTTATTGATCTGTTTGGTGGAATGACAGAAGCGCGGGGTGCCGACGGCGAACATTGCATTTACGCGATTGGTCGACAGTCGATGCTCGTCGTCTATTGGACAATTAGGTGTCATTCGGCTATTGTACACTTTCGGTTCAACTTTATTGACTCACATTTTCGAATTTAAAACAGTTTATTTTTCTTTTGTTGTAATTAATTTATATATTGATTTTTGAGTGTTTAATGAATTGAATTAAAAATGTTTTTCTTTTTCTTCTTCATCTTCCTTTATTTATTACAAGATTGTATTTAACTTGCAATGTATTTACGTATGTCAATATATTTGTTGAGTGGAATCTTGCAACTCAATTTTGAAGCAGATATCTTCAACCTATTTAGCTGAAATTTTGTACAATATGGGTATCAAATGAAAGGACTTGCTGAGAATACGAATGCGAGTTAAAACCTGTCCATCGATCACAAAATAGTAAAAAATAAATTAAAAGTCAAAATGTTTTCTGTTTATTTATCTGTGCGTAAAAAAAAAGTCCCAAAATCATAAAATGGGTGAAATTCGAGAAAGTTTGTATTTTTTTATTTTTTTATAACATAGGAGGGCAAACGAGCATGCGGGTCACCTGATGGTAAGCAATCTCCGCCGCCCATGGACATCCGCAACACCAGGAGAGTCGCCGATGCGTCACCGTACTTTTAAAAAGACGTATGCTCTTTTCTTGAAGGCTCCCATGTCGAATTTGTTCGGGAAAACCGCTGACGGAAGTTGGTTCCACAGTTTTGCTGTACGAGGCAAAAAGTGGCGTGTGAAATGTACTGTAGTTGACCACCAATCATCAAGATGGTGAGGATGGAATTTAGATTTATAGCGGGTGGTACGATGGTGGAATTCAGCGGCTGGTATAAGGTCGAACAATTCCTCAGAGCACTCCCCATTGTACATGCGATATAAGATACATAGAGATGCAACATCTCTTCGCAAAGCTAGAGGGTCCAGCCGATTGGGAATCGCATAGTCGCCGACGATTCGAGCCGCTCTACGCTGAATGCGGTCAAGTGGAAGGAGTAGGTACTCGGGTGCTCCAGCCCATTGTATTTTCTATAACTACCCATAATCCTTATAAAACGCTAACGGTGAAATTTAGTGAACAAAGATACTAAATAATTTTGGTCGAAAGTGTACATGCGCGAACTTGCCCCCACTACTGTCCATCTGTGCTCACGACTCATGCCGGCTACTATATGTTAAGATGGTTTGGACATATAGAGAGGATGGACGAGAGGAGATTGACGAAACAAGTATACGAAGCGAGTGTGGATGGAAGAGTTGGAAGGGGACGACCTCGGCGAACGTATCGCGATCAAATCACGGATGTTCTAAAAAAATGCCAGGTTAAGAGTTCTCTAAACCGACGAGCATGCATGACGAGGTTAATGGACGTAGATGAAGCGAAAGAGGTGTGTCAGGATCGTAGCAGGTGGAATTCCATAGTCTCTGCCTACCCCAATGGGAAACAGGCGTCATAATATGTATGTATGTTCTGTTGGTCCTTCGAGTCAATTGCCTTGCTGAAAGTTTTAAACAAGTAAATACTTCTATTGACTCATTCATCTAGCTCAACAATAAAATATAGACGCTAAACATAAGGAAATAAAATCGAAACTCTCTTAATGACTGGGGTCTTATATTTCTATATGTTTTATGTATATATACTTTTCAAGTCATTTAAAATTTCCTTTCCACGCAAAGTTCGCTTATTCTGTTTTACTTTTAATTAACCACTCGTTGTTAGTTGTCGGATAGTTTATTGTACACGATCCATTGTTGCCAATATAAATCTTTATTGACAAAAATTAGTTTTCTTAATGCCCGCTTCAGTTTTGTTATCCGTAAGGACAAAATACATATAAAATAGTTAAATAAGATACAAGTTCATTTACTTATTCAAAACATGAGTAATTATATACACACAAGGCATGCAAGATGTAAAATCACATAACAAATATCACAGTCGTGTTTTGTCTTTACGGCGTACAAATATAGGTATAGGTAAGTTAATTTAAAAAAAAATGACAATTATATTATCATAATAGTTTTTTAGATTTTCGCGATCACTTCACATTATACTAAAACAAGTTTAACCGGATTGTATCGCGTATAATAATATTATTTAAATTGGTTTTCCTGACGTTTCGAAACGCTGCCAATCTTTCGAAAAGCTGCAACAACTAGCTTTCAAAACGTCAGGAAAACCAATTTAAATAATGTACGCGCATATATATATAAAATAATCCGGTTAACATTATTTTATTACAATTATATTATCAATATCCTATAACTTTTTTCTGTTGTCCCTACATAGTTTAAGGGCAAGCCCGCACAGCGATTTTTAATCGCGCGATTTTCATTCGCGTTGTGTTTTTTACACCGCGATTTTCAATCGCCAGTGCGGGCACCTGCATATGATTCCATGTGTTACAGATTTTGCGATAAAAAATCGCGCGAGTAAAATCGCTGTGCGGGCTTTGCCTAAAGTTCGTACATGGGACTTGCCGATGAGTAAACCGACTCGCACTGATGATCAACTGACCTCGTCACCAGCAAACCGCGTGAATATGAAGAATCATCATCATCATTCATCATTTCAGCCGAAAGACGTGCACTGCTGGACATAGGCCTCCCCCAAGCAAACAATGGGGGTATATGCTATAATTACCACACTTGGCAGGTGGGTTGGCAAACGCAGTTGGTTGGTTAAATACTCAGAAAACGCTGCTGCTCATCCTCCGGTGAATCCTTTCGTCGCCTTTTATGACACCCATGAGAAGAGTGTGGTACACTTCTTTATGTCAGGCACCACATGCAACCATTTATAAATACAAATTTCTATACTATATTCCTATCGTAATAAAAATAGATGGGGGGAATGGATGCGGAAGGCACAGGAGTGTTGTGGCGCAATTTGGGATAGGCCTATGTCCAGCAGTGGACTGCGATAGGCTGATTTGATTGATACTATATTCGTAACATTTATCATGAAAAGTGTATGGAGTTTCTTGCCGGCTCTTCTTCATAGGACCAACATTATGGAACTGTGCAATTAGATTATTAACGTTTTGAAAGTGCATGTAAATGCGTATTCGAAATAAGAACTTCTCAATTTGAATTTATAATTTGAAGAATACCATTGGGATATTATGTGCCTTGCAGAAATTTGCAACTCTTAAGAAACAGTACTAGATCAACACTTAAAGGCAGAGGTGACCCTGGCAGATCTATCATAACGTCAAGACTTTGCATTTCGAAAAGATTTATCCTAGCATTACAACTCAGTAACTCGATTCTTTCAAATTATTATGGCAAGCTAAGGGAAAAGTCTTATAGACGTAGACATTTTATTCCCGAATCAGCTTAGAAAATAGCACAACCCTGATAATAAGTAAGTACCAACTACTCAACCTACTTATGCAGTAAAGCCTAAGGAATAAATTGCATAAATCTCAACACTATTCGTAGGTAATCGCCTACATTTGTGAGTAAATCTAGTGGTGCCGTAAAAATAGCTAATATTATCATATACACAATGCCTATAAGCTATTGTTGGGGACCTATTTGCATGGCGGAATGGGTGCCATCGATCCGGCTACCCATTTCCTTCGACGCCGTTATGTGGGTAAAAGCAGTAGCAGTATTTATTAAAATAAAGGATTGATTGTGTTTTTCTCAGTAAAACAATTATCTTATGTCTCAACTTTTGTATGCCAAGTTGGCAGAGTTTTGTGAAACTATTATTTTAATTAAGAACTATTGTACCATAACTATAACATAACTGTATTGTATTTAATCAACCAACTGCGATCGCCAACCCGCCTGCCAAGCGTGGCGATTATGGCATATCCCCCCTTTTGGGGGAGGCCCATGTCCAGTAGTGGACGTTTTTCGGCTGAAATGATGTACCATAACTATTGCAAAATAAATTCATTGATTCATTTCAATTTCAATTTCAATGTTTTTTATTTTAAATAAACCTAATTACAGGCACTTTTGAAAGGTCAGGCTCTTGTTGCACGGTTCCAAATTGTACATTCTAAACAAGACCTACTCTTTCAGTCCTTGATAATGACAATCATGTTATTTAATTTCAGAATGTAGATAATTATTACCTTTTCTCTTAAGCGCAAGCCACACAGAGCACGGGCGCGGGTCGGGCCTGACCCGTCCCGGTAAATTAACCTGTTTTTATATGGACGAAGTCAAACACAACGCGGGTCGTGTCGGGCCCGCGTCGATAGGAGCGCGGGAGCCGCGCGTCTCCCGTCACTACAGACAGAGCGCGGGCGGCGCGGGCGTAGCATCAATGACATTCGCCGTAATATACAATACAATTTAAGAAAACTTGTGCAAAATGATGAGCAGAGACTACCCTTAAAATGATATTTTTTTTAGTCCAGTCAAGCAGGGCGACCCGTTATCTCCAAAACTCTTCACAGCCCAGTCACCCATTAAAAAATTTGTTGTACTTCTGTATTACGCTCAAACATGTCCACGATCCATAGTACAACGTAAACATGTTGGTGTAACGTTATATCCGCGGCCGATGTCCGTGGTTAGAGATACCAAACCCGATCAAAATGTAAGGAGCAACAGATTTTTTTTCAAGATTTTAGAGTTGGTCCCTTGATTAAAGTTGTGTAAAATGATGAGGAGAGGCTACCCTTAAACTGATTTTTTTTAAAGTCCAGTCACACATTAAAAAATAAGTTGTACTTCTGTATTACGTTCAAACATGTCCACGATCCATAGTACAGTCTGCATGACAGTGGTAACACGTCAATTCGAAAACCGCCCTTACTGCTTACGAAATAAAGATGCTGCTAATGTCAAAGTGTTACCACCGACGTGCGGTCGACCGTACAACGTAAACATGTTGGTTTACCGTTTTATCCGCGGCCGATGTCCGTTATACTGAAACTCTTCAATATTCAAAGTACATATTGGGAATGAGCGGAGCAAAAAATACTATAAGAAAGTTTTCCGAGTTAAAAATGCGGTCAGGTGTTCGAACGAAAATGTTTTTGTGTTGGGAAAATTGCTGTGTACAATATCGGTACGTGTATCGTGTTTTTTTGTGGGTTCTAAAGAGCACGTAGAAAATGTTGATGGGTATTACTGTATTTAGGTTTATAAAGTCTTTGATCAGTTATGAACGAATGACCTATTTCGGAACTGCTGTAAAAACATTTGGAATATTCATAAGGAACACCATCATCATCATCATCATCATTTTAGCCTAAAGACGTCCACTGCTGGACATAGGCCTCCCCCAAGCATATGTTGGGGGGATATGCCACAATCGCCACGCTTGGTAGGCGGGTTGGCGATCGCAGTTGATTGGATAAATACTCAAAGAACGCTGCTGCCCATCCTCTGGTGAATCCCTTAGTCGCCTTTTAACCCATGAGAAGATATAAGGAACACAATGCAAGCAAATAAAGTTCATTTGGATTTGAATGAACACAACAAACTACAACAACTGTCAGCATTGTGTGTCGTGATTCAGCATATCTTGTTACGGACAGCGACGTTACGAAAAACCAACCGCGGGTAGTTCGAGAAAACACCCGCCGCTCAAGACGATGACACCCACATACTTCAGTCTGCTCGTGACCACGGCCAATGCAACTTGACCGAAACGTCGAGGTTAGTCAAAATGTTTGTTATATTTTGATTTAATTGTGCGCGACAAGTCCCGTAAACTTAGTTCAATATGAGTGAAATTCGCGAAAGTTTAAAAACTTCTAAACTACAACAACATGATCCAACATTATTTATCTAGTATTTTTAGTAGTAGTAGAGCTCCTTTGTGAAAGAGCTCGTCCGGGGAAGTACTACCACCGTGCCTACTTCTCCGCCAAATAGTGATGCTTGCATTGCTGTGTTTCGGTCTAAAGTGTACGGGTGCCGGTGAAATTACAATCACATGAGACTTTCCATCTTCATGTCTCAGTTTGGCGAACCGACTTGCGGTACCATTTAGGCAACAGCCTAGGTGGTATTGAATTTGTCATGGGCAAAGGTAACCGCTTAACATCAGGTGGGCCTTTAGCTCGTTTCGCCATCCTATACTATAAAAAAAAAATTCTAAACAAATACCTACTTATCTTCCCATTATTGTCCCACTGCTAGGCAAGGGATTCTTCTCAGAATGAAAAGGTTCACTAAGTTTACCCTCAGCCTCTTTTCTTCACTCACTCTATCACTCAAAGGTTTGCTGGTAGAAAATTCATTTTTATTTTAAGCTGGCCTTTGTACGTGTTATTTCTAGGTATATGTTGATACTGTATTTTTATGGTGTACAATAAAGAATAAGAAAGAAAGTTAAAGGCCTTAGTTCACCATGCAGGTCTAGTGCAGGTTGGTGGAGTGCACCCACCATCGAGAACTGTATGGAGCACTCTCAGGTGTGCAGGTTTCCTAACAACGTTTTCCTTCACCGTTAAAGAAAGTGATAATCAAATTCTGATCCGCACATGAATTCGAAAAGTCGGTGGTGCGGACCGGGATCGAACTCCGACCCTCGTGCATGGAAGGCAAGCGCTCAACCTTATATAAATACTTAATTACAATATGAAGCATTATGATTGCACGTCCCAGGTGGGAAAACATGTTTCCCACTCAGCATAATGCTGTTACATAAGACATAACGCTGGCACAGATGCTGGTTTTCAATGAAAAACCTCAAATTTCTGATTTCAGAATTCCAAGTTCCGCTCTCTATCCTCACTACACTTAGTGGCAAAGTGCCACAATCCTACCCACAGTGACATAAAAAAATCCCATTAAACTAAAAATCTTGAATATAGTATAATAATTGCTTTTCAGATAAATTTTCATGTTCTAGTTTACACGATCATGAAATTTCTCGAACAGTATATTCGAAGAGATCGGAAAAACATTTGTAAATTATCTGGGATACGAGTTCTTGGCACGGGATGCAGGTACATGAAATACCAGGAAACTCCACGGCTTTAAGTGACATTAAAGTACTTACAACTATGTAGGTACAGTATATGTAAAAATATTATAGAGTTTGAATGCCTATGATGTCACAAGTAAAGGCTTTTAGGGGTAAGGTTTTTTTTGTATCTTTTGTCATTTGTCTATGACATTCATAAATCGTGTGGGTTGACTTTGGATGGGGAGGGGTGGGGGGGACTTTACAATTACACTATACATACTTTACTAACTGTGACAGTAAATTGTATTTTTGTTCTAATTGCAACTTTTGTAGCGGGTCAGAGATCCCGAATGTGACATCATAACTCTTCTATATATAAAGAAATATTAATAACAACGGACCTTTTATGAACCATTTATCAAAACGTCACGAACAAAATTATTATTACACCAACTTATATAGGACCTTTATAACATGGTGGTCGCAAAATCCTTTAGCACTGTTTCGTCCGCCGGTCAGCCATCCCGCCTATTTTTTACTGACAAACTCGCTGCGTACAAATTGAAACGTCTCATTCCTTTGAATATGGTTAATTTAGTGGACTCTCTTGTGGACGGGGTCTTTCCTAAAGTTTTGCATAAAAAAGTTATGGAAATAAAATCGTATGGTATGTTGGAGTGTTGTTTTATATGTAAATGTTTGGTTTTCCAACGAAGAGATGAATGTTGGTCCTAATATACGGAAAAAGATGTGTAGGGTTTGTATACTGGTCATTTTTCGGCATGGAAATTAAAGACCTTTGCTCTGTAAATTGTACTTAGCTGTAGCGTTTCGCACTTTTTCTATCTACAACTACAGCGAACTATATTTTACAGAGTTAATAGTTTCTTATTAAACTACAGTACCTAAACTTTAATTGTTAAAAACGAATTTTCGATAAATGATGTATTCAGCGAGTAATAATTGTAATTGCAACCAAAGCTGCTACATTCCCCTTAAAATCTGAGTTCGATAACATAATATTTCATTAACATTAGTTCTGAATTAAAGTAATTAGACTCATTCGATGATTTTATTCGAAGTTCCGCTCAAAGATAAAGTACAAAAACAATCAATGTGTATCCGTAAACGGCGCGTAAAAATGTTCGCACGAATTATATACGATAGTAGCCTTTTAAGGCCTGCTTGAAATCGTTTCACCGAGTGTGCGGCTACTGCGAATATAAGTTTTCTAAGCGCTTTGATGACTTACGGTCTGCCTGCTGTCTGTCATGACTTACGGTGCCGAGACGTGGACACTGACAGTTGGGCTAGTCCACAAATTCAGTCATCACTGCGGGAGCTGCCCAGAGGACACGGCGCAGCACACATTGGCGGAGTGCCCAGCTTGGGCCACGCAGCACCGTGACCTCATCACTGCAGTAGGCGGCAGCGATCTCTCGCTTCCGGCCGTGGTTCTGTCTATGGTCGGGAGCGAGAGCGCTTGGGAAGGCGTCGTCTCCTTCTGCGAGCAGGTGATGCTCGCTAAAGAGGCGGCGGAGAGGGTTCGAGAGGCGATGACCTCTCTTCCCATCCGCAGGAGACGACCTGGGCGTCGTAGGAGGGCGTATGCCGACCTCCAGCTACCCTAGGTGTGGGCCTGCGGGCGGTGGACTCGGGGTGGCCCGCCGCCCGACCAGTCAAGGCCCGTGACGGTGGCGCGTAGTGTTCCGCGTGCGCCAGTCAAGAGGACGGTGCGGCGGTTGTGGTTGCCGCACGGGGAGAAGGGGCTCGCCTGCCAGTGGCGAGCCGGGACCTACCGGGGATGGTTGGGCGAATACAGGAGTATTTCCCACGCCCCCGGCCAAGGTCGGTAGAGGAACACCGTGGTGGTTTTTAGTCGATACGAGTCCGACACTGGCTCCGCCTTCCCCGGGCGGAGTGCGTCCATGAGGATGTTCCCCTCGGAAAAAAAAAAAAAAAAAAGTCCACAAATTCAAAGTCGCTCAGCGAGCTATGGAGCGAGCTATGCTTGAAGTTTCTTTGAAGGATAAAATCCGTAACGATATTATCCGGAGAAGAACCGGAGTGACCGACATAGCTTGTAGGATCAGTAAGCTGAAGTGGCAGTGGGCTGGCCATGTCTGTCGAAGTCCGATGGCCGCTGGAGCAGACGAGTCCTTGAGTGGACACCACGAATCGGCAAACGCAGCGTACGGCGCCCCCCCACCAGGTGGACCGACGACCTAAAGAACGTGGCTGGGGGGACTGGATGCGGAAGGCAGAGGACCGAGCGTTGTGGCGCAACTTGGGAGAGGCCTATGTCCAGCAGTAGACTGCGATAGGCTGAGTTGATGATGTTGAAGCGCTTTGACATAATTAGTATTCATGGTTCAAGCATTGTTCATTTTTTTTGTAATAATTGCGAAAATCATAGTTATGCAAAAATCGACAGGTTACTAATGCACAATTGATTACCAAATGTGTGCTATTTTATAACCAAAAATTAGGTAATTCATCTAAAAATTTACAATAGTAAAAGTCCATTATTTGGTCGAATCCATATAAACATCTATGATGTGCAAACAAAACATCAATTTAAAAATAAAATGGCGAACGTTAAACGTCAATAGGTACTGTTATTGTGTTGTGGTTCACATTTATTTTTAAACTTTAATATTTTTCGAAGAGATTTTATAGAGAATTTTATTAGTAATTTTTCGTTTACAGGGTTTTAAAAAAGCCCGGATTGATGTAGCTATAAATTTTGTGGCTACCTTTAAGACAGATTTTTATAAGTCCATTATTCAGCGAGTTTTTAATGAAAATAAGGTTTTTTATCATCAACCTGTGGTGCCGTTACATGTACTAGCCCCCTAGCCAAGTTGACAATCTACACAATCTACAATCGTCAACGCTAATAGAAAACAATCAAAATGTATGGGAATGACATATCTGAACGAATGATTTTTTCGTTGAGATATGTCATTCCCATACATTTTGATCATTTTCTATTAGCGTCGACGATTGACGATTGTGTAGATTGTCAACTTGGCTAGGGGGGCTAAACTTGTAAAGTTGTGAAGATGGCACTATTTAGGTACTATTTTATCTATTTAAATTACACGCTGTGGTTTTGATTTAGTTTTCTGACATTTTCATCGATTTTCATCATCTCACTGAAAGAAACCTAAAAAGTGAGGACTGAGAAAGGTTATTACATGATACCTAAAATAAAAGAAACCGGCTCACTCAAGAGTTTTAGGTCAGATAGCGCTCCTCGTAGAACCAAAACCAGTGACTCAAAAAGAAACTAACTTTTTTCCTTGCATTAAAGATTCCAAAATGTCCTTTTAAAGAAAGAAAAAAAAAAAAAAGAATGGTTTGTTGTCCCAGTTACTGGCGCGCAACATTAAAATAACTAAACAGTGTAAAAGCTACACAAACAGATAACTAACTGGTATACAAAGAAAATAAAACGAAAAAATACTTGAAATATAAGGAAAGTACTTGTACAGTAAGGAAAGAACAATTAGTTAAAAACACAAACGCAAAACAAACGCAGCGTAGGGCACCCCCCAGCCAGGTGGAATGACGACCTGAAGAAGGTAGCTGGGGGAATGGATGCGGAAGGCAGAGGACCGAGTGTTGTGGCGCAACTTGGGAGAGGCCTATGTCCAGCAGTGGACTGAGATAGGCTGAGTTATTGATGAGATATTAATGGTGGTTTCACATCGGCAAGGCGTGGAGTGGACGGGCCGAGCGAGAATTGAAATTAGTGTGGTCAAATTTAGTGTGGTCAAATTTAGTGTGGTCAAATTTCAATTCTCGTCACGCCCATATTTGGTGTAAAAGGTCTGGATGCGCGAGGATGTGCGAGGCGAGAATTGATTTTTTTGTTGGTACAACATTAAACTATATTGCTGCAGGAATATAGTATTTATTACCTTGCAAAACGGATACACAAATCTCGCAGCGGCCATCGAAGCCGCGCGGCCTCGCTCTGCCACGCTCTGCCATGCTCTGCCACGCTCTGCCACGCTCTGCCATGCTCTGCCATGCTCTGCCTCGCTCTGCTTCGCGATATCTCGCGCCGATAAGCGCTGGTGCCGACCCGCGATATAACACACAGCGTCATTAATTGGTTTCCCCTCTTATTCGAGAGTTTGTTCGTAAGTGGGGTAAACAATTAATGCAGGTGACTATACATTGCAAGCTGGCGCTGCTTGGCGTGAGACGGCGCGGCACAGCGCGAGTTCGTGGTGTACATCTTTTGATGTGAAAGGGTCAGCGAGATTTCAATTCACGCCTATTCCATCCAATCCTCGCCTCACCGGTTTTAGACCTTAAATGTCTGACTTCCAGCGATACCATTGCAATAATATTACTTGAACTATTCACTCGGGAAGACCACATAAAATAAATAAACACGAATCCCTAACTCAGTCGGGTATACATAAAATATACTCGCATTTAAAAATAGAATATGAACCAATCTTCATACGACGTTTATGAATATTTGACCGCGATATGTATACTCGATTACTATAGGAGTAAACGAGAAAGCCCGGGGGCGTAATCACGTATAGGTATTTTATTACGTTATTTGACCGCCCGTGGGTGGAAAAGTAAATTAGCTTGTTGCTGCGCGATGTGAGGGTTTCGGGAAACTTTCCCTTTTCATGGTCTTCTTGTGTTGCTTTAGGGTAAGAACTACCACCACCGGTCTTCAATTGCCTTTTCTATTAACTTTTCCTGTTATTAACTATTTTTGTAAGAGCGTTTCAAATAATATTAAGTAGGCTATGGCAATATTTTTTTATATATTTTTTGAAGGTTAATATAGAGTGATAGAAAACAGCTAGTTTAAGTTAGACTTTTGAATTAAGAGTTCATTCCTTAATTCTAACATGGCACCATAAAAATTGTCACTGCACTAGTTACTGTCTATCAGAAATTAAGTACTGCTTAGTGCTTAACTATATAAATATGTTCATGTCAGAAACCGGCCAATACATATTTGAGTATTATGCTTACTAAAAGATTGCCAAGAGATTTTTCGATTATTTTCACGAAAATATAACAATAACTTCTGTATTCCCAAATAACGACAACCCAACTATGTAACTATGTGCCCTTTCAAGTCAAACTTCTATGCAAGTCCCAAAACCAATATTAAAAACTCTAAATAAAACCTAGCACACGATATGGCTTCGACAGAGCCCTAAAAATTTACGAACAGCCCTTTTCGCTCGCTGAATTCAACTTTACGCTACATAGGTTATGAAAAGTTTCGCCCGCAGCCAAAATTGTCAGTGGACGAACTGAAGTTATTTCCAGAATTATTATTTTGGGCTATTTTTATTTCTGGCTCTCTAGGTAGATTTTATTTGCTGGAATGGCAATTCCGGAAAAAATATGAGTAGTTTTGGAACGATTTCCCTTATGGGGACTTGCGTTGTGTGATTTGGGAGAAAATAGCGTCACGTTACGCCAAGCTAAGAATGACGTTATAATCAGAGTACATTGAATATACCAATATACGGGCATAGGGTTGTCAGCTGACCTCACGTTTAAGCACCATCTGCAGGGAAATTGTGTAACAGCATCGCATTCAACAAAATGACAATTTTGACGTTTGAAACCAAAAAAAAATAAAAAAATGATGAACTATAAAACTGTTGATTACGATATCGGAGAGATTCATCATGAAATTTAATGAATGATAAAGCTTAAAACGCACAATTGCAGCAGCTTACTTGCATAACGAAACGTGATCTAACATACATGACGTCATTTACATCGCAATGGATTTCCCTCCTGACGTCATTTACTTCTTAATGAAGTCCGTCTATGTGCTTAAACAATTCCGATGTTTGATTGCGATGTTATCACTTTGTACTAGTTTATGTGTATTGTACTGCCGCTGCGAACGGAACATTATTTAGTTTGTTTTCAATACATTTAAACATCATTGATTGTATGCCTTATGAGGTAAATTGTGCTGATCAAAAATTATTATCGTAAGATCTGTTTTCCCACAAGGTGGACCGACGAACTGGTGAAGGTCACGTGAATCCGCTGGATGCAGAAGGCGCAGGACCGGTCGTTATGGCGATGCTTGGGGGAGGCCTATGTCCAGCAGTGGACGTCTTTCAGCTGAAATGAAAAAATGATGAAGATCTGTTTATGTACCACAATTAATGCAATAAAGTTTATGTCTATTTCTATACTTCTTCAACAATACATCCACCTCTATATTTCTACAAATCTTGCAGCAAAAAGCCATACAATTAAGTAGTTATTAATTCCTTATTTTATTTATTTTGCAAGCCATGTTAGACGTCAAGTTCATGCAAAAATAAGCTGCGGGCGAGCAAAATAAGCCGCTTGGCTTCCCGTGAACTGTTCACAATCGAGACAGCTTTGTTTGTTCGTGTTACGGACGCTGGGTGGTAGTTAGCTGTTTGGTAAATATTTTATTTAATAGTTAAACAATTTTATGAAGTAGTTTTCGGGCCGCCAGTGTTGTTGTTTGAAGCAGTTATATTAACAACAATTATATTTGTTATTCCGTGTGACTTACGTTTCAGTTTGCAAAAACCGATATTCAATGTGGGAATTCGACACGTTTATAAAGTACCTAGGTACTTTAAAAAAAAATCTCGCACGTTGTTTCTAACATTATTTTTTAAGATTATTATGTAGACAATGACGGTTATGATAAACTGTTTTAATTATAACTAAAACGATTCAATCCTAACAAACAAAATTATTGAAGCGAAGCTTCATAACGTATGTACCTACATACGTTTGGAATCGGGACTTAACTCACAAAACACAAACAAATTAAACGTTACGAATGCGGCGATGAAATGCACCTCATTGGCTGGGTAGCGTGTATTATTTACTACCCTAAGGCCCGTATTCCAGAAGGATACTCAAGCGTTGATCTCTGTTTAAAACTAGTTTTAAGTTGAGCTTTGATTTTAGAACGTCCCTCAAGCAGAGATTTGTTGATCACAGTTCAGCTGAGTTTAGTTTTATACTGTCACCTGTTTCGGTATTTGGGCAGATATTTGATCTGTAATCACTCAAGCGTGGTCCAGACTACGCTTGAGTAGAGATTTCTATTATATTTCAGGTCAAATTCGTGTGTTTTGTTGTTGAATTAAAGTTTATAATTACCGTTCTGGAATAAGACCGATACTCAAGTAACGATTCTATACTTAAGTAGTGATCAGGTGATTGGAGTTTAAACTGTACTTGAGGAAGCTTCTGTAATATGGGCCATAGTGAGCAAGACAGAGTGCAAGAGAGAGTTTCGCTTCTGTCGGGTGACCCACGACACCTCACGTTTTTTTTTGCCAATCAATTATAAATCATTCTTGTGACTTCCGCAGAGAACGAATTCTTGTTTTTATTTTCTACTTTTTTTAAAGAAATTTTCGTATAAGTATAGTCAACTGTACGTTAGTGGTAACACTTGAATCGCAAAAACCGCCATTACTGCTAGCAAAATAAAGACGGTGTCAAAGTAAGTCAGTTTAAGTAGTAGTAGAGGTCCTTTGTGTATGAGTACTACCACCGTACCTACTTCTCCGCCAAATAGCAATGATGCTTGTATTGCTGTGTTTCGGTCTGAAGGGTACGGGTGCCGGTGAAATTACAATCACATGAGACTTTCCATCTTCATGTCTCAGTTTGGTGAACTGACTTGCGGTACCATTTAGTCTAACAGTCTAGGTGGTATTGCCGTTGTTATGGGCAAAGGTTACTGCTTAACATCAGGTGGGCCTTTAGCTCGCTTCTCCATCCTATACTATAAAAAGTCGGTTAAAAAGTAACACTTTTATCAATGACGTGCAGTCAGTGGTAAGAGTTTGACCTTGAGATGGCAAAATGGCACAAATACGTCACTTTATATAACTACAAATCCTCTAGACTATAATATATTCGAAAATGGAAATACATCAAAATATCATAAAATTTTTCAATGAATATTGCTTCGGAATATCGCAGTTGAATCTTATTGGTTCAAGGGGGCGTAAGATTCTTTATGCAAGAGGGATTTTTATCGGAACCATTCTTAAGACGTGTTTATCCAGGTGGAAAAAAATTATAGCATCTTTCGCCAGTTTATGGGATATCTTTTTGAACTTAAAATGTTTTTATGGTGAATTATCAGGGTGCTTACAAGTTGGTTCTTTGTTTTTGAGAATACCAAGTCTGTCGTTACATTGCTCACTCTTGTAAAATGTTTTAGTAGTAGTAGAGGTCCTTTGTGAAAGAGCTCGTCCGGGGAAGTACTACCACCGTACCTACTTCTCCGCCAAATAGTGATGCTTGCATTGCTGTGTTTCGATCTGAAGGGTACGGGTGCCGGTGAAATTACAATCACGAGACTTTCCATCTTCATGTCTAAGTTTGGAAAACCGACTTGCGGTACCATTTAGGCAACTGCATAGGTGGTATTATAGTTGTTATAAGCAAAGGTAACCACTTAACATCAGATGGGCCTTTAGCTCGTTTCGCCATCCTATACTATAAAAACCGGCCAAGAGCATGTCGGGCCATGCTCAGTATTATAGGGTTCTTTAAGTAGGTGTAATTACAAACGAATCAAATCGAATATTAATCATGGCTATTTTAGTTTTTGCAATAATCGGCAGCATTCGCGACTCAGAGCGTGTTGTTAGTAGCGCCATCTAGCGATAAATTCAAGAAGCCAAATTGAAGAAGTGTGTTCAACATAACACAAAGTTACTTTTTAAAAAAAATTCAAATAGAAAGTAACTAAAGGAGCATTATTTGCTAAAATAATTTTTCTCTAAGGTCAATGACCTTTGAACTAGGACGTTTTAAGTATTTTTCAGTTTTCTGTCTAACACTCAAAAAATTATAATCACATTATACTCGAAATAATTTTAAAAGAGAGTTTTCACAAAGGTCTATCAATGTGGAAGATTACACTTTTCTACATTGCATAGTTTAGAAATGGCAGGGGGGGGGACACATTGCAAGCCACTTTGGCGGGCTATATTTCGCAGATAGTACACCTGATAAAAAAGTGATGTATGAAACATTACCTTCATTTTAGTAGACCTATTCAATGATACCCCACACGAGGGGGTGCAGCGAAAAATTTTTTTTCATCCCCATTTCACATATATGGACGCCACCCCTAAAATACGTAAAAAATATTTTTTTATTCTTTTAAAATTGAGATCTATATACAGACTATTTTTTAACAAAATTTCATTTACTTATGTTTATAACTGTAGAAGTTATTAAGCTGTAAAGGATTAGGACAGAAGGACTGAAGGACAGACGGACGGACATGACGAAACGAAACTATAAAAACTATAGCAACCCTAAAAAAAGTTATTTTCTTATTTATTCTATAAGAAAAGTAAAATGTTGTCTGCGTTGCTATAAACAGCTACTTACCACAACACGGCCGGCCTTTGCTCAGCTTTGAGCCTTTTATTCTTTAGTTTGTTTTTTTATTCCCCATTCTTACTGTACATGCAAGCGGTCGCCAATCCTATTTGTGTATCTCCTGGTTTTGTATCAAACCACTGGCATTTTAGTTTCAGATAACTTTGTTCTGTTAAAATGTTCGATCATTCCCTGGGAATGATTCAATCAGACCTAAGTAGGATTTACTTTATTTAGTAAGGGTTTAAAAAAGGCAATTACTTAGGGTTGCTTTTTCTCTTAAATTGCTTTAGGTTTGTGTTTTAAAAGGTTGTTTTGGATTAGGCAGATGTAGAAATGGGCTTTGTAAAATCCCTAAATCTTCAAAGCACAAAACCTAACCAAGTTTCACATTCAATACATTAATATTAACCTGTTGATTACCGGAATAAATACTGCAGAGACAATTAAAAGTTAATTATGTCTCGCCACTTTGGTACTAGTGGCGCCTGAGTGTTGCCTTCTTGGTCTAGACTTCTAGAGGTTGCAAGTAGGACAGCTAAGCGTGTGGTGCCTAACATAAAGAATTTTTTTTATAGTATAGGATGGCGAAACGAGCTAAAGGCCCACCTGATGTTAAGCGGTTACCTTTGCCCATTTGCCCATGACAACTTCAATACCACCTAGGCTGTTGCCTAAATGGTACCGTAAGTTGGTTCGCCAAACTGAGACATGAAGATGGAAAGTCTCATGTGATTGTAATTTCACCGGCACCCGTACCCTTCAGACCGAAACACAGCAATGCAAGCATCACTATTTGGCGGAGAAGTAGGCACGGTGGTAGTACTTCCCCGGACGAGCTCTTTCACAAAGGAGCTCTACTACTACTGGTACTGGTATTATAAAAACCAATTAAGGGATTCACCAGAGCAGGGATTCATCATTTAACCAACCAACTGCGATCGCCAACCCGCCTGCGAAGCGTTGCGATTATGGCATATCTCCCCCTTTGGGGGAGGCCTATGTCCACAGTGGACGTCTTTCGGCTGAAATGATTCAAGTACTTTTCCTCCAATAAGCATATAGTGCTTGTACATGGCGCGGGTAACATGAGCATTATGTTGAGGCACTTGCGCGGGTTGTATACATCGTGTAAACTACCGTGTTAATAAATGTGCGTGTACAGTGTCTTAGAATGTACCGCACAAGCCCGCGCGAGTAGTCCGCGCATGTAGCCCGCACCAGGGGGTCTACTCCCGTTCGACGATATTCGATAAATCGTACGATTCATCGCACAATTTGCTACTCCGGTCAACCATCGTTCCCTTATCGCTTGCGATGATCGTGTTTTGACGTTTGTTTTTCTCATCTCCGGTAAATTGTATACGACTATGAACCGTAGTCTATCTTAATTGTGCCTTTTTATGTGCCTATCTTTATTATGTAAGTATCAGTCGGAACGAAAGTTCGTACTACGTTTATCGTTCGTAAAACGCGGGTAGACCTACAGTTACATGCTTCACGTACATGCACCGTGTACAAGTACCAATAGCGATTGGACATCCTGTTTACTGCATGCAAACAAAATACGAAACGAATGAGTAGACTCTACAAACTTAACCAATTTTGGAAATATGAAGTAAGTTTATGTATGTGTTTGGCTTTACTTATGAGCACACCATGGAAATACTTGACTAGTTTCAGACTCAACCGGAACCCTTACACGGTGAGGTAATTAGCCGGCAATTATATTTAAAAGTACAGGTATGTCACTCGCGTGCGCAATCTGAAGACTCGAAAACGTCCTAACTGAGAATTTTTTCTATTAGTTCGCGTCAAGTAAGGCGCCGAGCGTGACCGGTGACAAAAAAAAAACTAAAATGTCGTCGTGTGTGTACATAAAGTGTACCAGAAAGTAACTAACTTACCTACTTTCTACTAGTTTATTTGTAGTGTGCTGCCGCTGCATAAGGATAATTTTTTTCGTTTGTATTGTTAGGGTATGACATATACTTTAAAAAATCATTGTTAGCCGGACTGCCATGGGCATGTAGATAGTGTAATAATAATCTAATAAAATCTAGTAATCTATAATAATCTTTATTCTTTATTAGCGCCTATAACCTTTTTAGATAATCCCTCTTTCTATTGGTGAAAACCGTATGAAAATCCGTACAGTTGTTTCTGAGCTTAGCCGGAACAAACACGAACTCAGCGCGGCGGGGGTCTCTTAGGCGTTGTCGTAACACAACGCGAGTACGCTTCCATCGCAAGTTCGTGCGAATTTCATTCGTGCATTTTTTCGTGACATAATACAATCGCGCGATTATCAGAAGACTGTTAACCACTGGAGTGACCTTGGGTACTAGTAGTACCCAAACGTGTTTTGCCTCAAAGTGGCCTTGGGTACTGGTAGTACCCAAGCGAAGTGAAAGTGGAGTACCTCATGAATATGCCAAATATTTTTCAAACTAAGAGTTATTTCTTTTTGGCAATATTACCATCTAGTTCCTAATGAATAACCCATCATTTAAAGGTACGGCAATACTACAACTCAAAGATTTAATATAAATATTTTTTATTCAGTCTGTTGTACCTACGTCTCGTCTTGGCGGCAACGAATTTACCTTATTCTCGTATTTTTTCGATGCAATGTGATTTTATTTAATTTATACATAAAGAATAATCACACCATGCATTTTAAACTATAAAACATCTAGGTTAACAATTCACTTTATTGTTAAAATTAGTTTCATAAATAAGACAAAAAATGCTCAATGTTTATGTTTACAACCGATTATTTAAGTGAAGAGATCATAAATTATAACAAAACTTTCACGGGTTGAAGTGGCCTATTCATAAGCATTAAAAAAAATTCAATTGTAAGCAAACTTCTGAGAAACAAAGTCATAAATAACGTTTTTTTTAACTTGAGCGGGCCGCGCATTTTTACTCGGCTAATAACATAATGTCGTGGCCACTCAACGGTTAAAAGACAGATGCGCCCGGTCACTCCAGCGGTTAAGACACCTATTTGGCACCTGTACGTTTGATCGTTTGATCACCAAGATCACACAAACTAAATTCGCAAGAACTTGCGATGGACGCGTAGTCGCGTTGTATTAGGACAACGCGTGACGACCATAGAAGGCGTTGCTGCAATGCGACGAGTGACGCAAAACGATGATACGACCAACAAGTAAAGATACTCGATCAAAATCTTAAAATCACGCGAATGTATGAAGATGGTATCGCGTATTCGCGCGATGGTCGCGTTATCGCGTTCTACTAGGACGACGCCTGTCAGCGTACCACTTGACATTTATGTAAGATATGGGTCAAATTATTTATTATTGAAGCCATGGTATAATAAGATGTTTCACCAGGTATTCTCTTCCCGCAATGACAGCGCGATGCCTCCAAGCTACGTCACGATCAGTGCTGCCATTGATTGATATCTTCAATATACTTATGGAGATTTTTGTTCATAATGAATATAAAATAAATACCTAACTAGCCTAACTATTTGTTATCTCGTGTTATTTATCTAATTAGTTAATAAAGGAAACTATATTCAATTACTAGTTAAAAAGTGATTCTTTATAGAAGAAAGTAAATGAAAAAATGCATTTTGCTCGGGTAATTTATTTTCACAAAGTGGCAGCACATCAAACTGACAAGTGTCACGCTAACAGCCCGCTATTGGCTCCACGGCCGATGACGTAGTACGGAGGCAATCACGTGACCTAGCTGTCACGGGAAGAGACTACCTGGTGTTATTATACCATGATTGAAGCGATCTTTCACTTCTTTATGAAATATGTGACCTATTTTAAAATTATGTGCCATCAAAAAACAACTTCAAACAAGATGAGGTGTTTAAAACAAACTTTAGTTTCATCAGACTTGAATATTCTTTTATACTACAGTTTTATATCGCAATAGAAATATAAATTCTCAAGTCCTATTCTCGTATTCATGTTACAATCATATTCGTAGACTACGTGACGAATGTCCACACAAGTTTCGCCACAAATAAGCCAGCGTTACTGAAAAACGTTCTCACTTTTCCAATAAAACAACGGAACTTTTGTTACTGGTTGTCTGTCATCACAAATCCATGGCGTAATCTACTCTGGAATCTTTTGTAGGGATTTCTTTTACTCCTTGATTTATGTTTGTATGCGTTTCCCCCACCGTTTATATGGGGAAGTACGACTGTGAGCCTTATTATTAACTCGTTTTATTTCTTCAATTTCCATTTACGAGTCTGATTATAAGGGAACTGCTGTAGTATTGTTGTTCGTGATTTTCTTGTTGAACAAAGTTTTCTTGTTGGATGACTTAGATGAAGGATGGTGTTCTTTTGCAACTGTTTGAGGTAATTCTCTTTCTACGAAATGAAACTGTATACAAGGTCTGGTTGAATGAGGGACTTATTGAAGGAGGATTTTATATTATTATATAGTTATATTATATTATTGTGATGTGATATTATGTTATGTGCATATTTTATTTCCACAATTTATAACTTTATATTTTGCTTAGCATGCGTAAAATGCGTTAAAAATAATGAAATAAATAGTAAGGGTAGGCACATCTATAAGACTTGGAATTAACTGAAAAATTAGGTGAGTCGGTTAAGGAACACTGTTTCATAATAAGATGTCGCTGACGTCACCCAAAGACGTTAGTAAGTGGAGGTTAAATTTGATACCACGAGCAGTGTTCACTAAGATAAGTGGCTAAAGAACTGGCGTACTGAGCCAGAACTCGCAGGTTCAAATCCTACTCATGAGAGATTTTTCTTTTCCACAGTTTATATCTACCTTGATTACTTTCTTACCTTAATTTTTGAAATATTTTCCCAATCGATTTCATCAATTACTGTGGACACTGTTCCGACCTTATGAATCATAGTCGCATGCAGTGAGGTGATGCATCTAGCATGGCAGTGTCCATAGGTCATTATTTTCACCATCTTCGCCTTTTGTACTAACCAGTAGACCACAAGACAGTCAGAGCGTGCGCGAGCGTTTTTATTCCTACACGTGTGATTTGTCGTGGAATATATTTTATTTTTATTTTTTAGGGTTCCGAAGTCCTACAAGGAACCCTTATAGTTTCGTCATGTCCGTCCGTCTGTCCGTCTGTCCGTCTGTCCGTCTGTCCTAATCCTTTACCGCTTAATAACTTCTACAGTTATAAACATAAGTAAATGAAATGTTGACAATAAATGGAATAGATATAGATCTCAATTTTAAAAGAATAAAAAAATCTTGATTACGTATTTTAGGGGTGGCGCCCATACATGTGAAATGGCAATGAAAATATTTTTTTCGCTGCACCCCCTCGTGTGGGATATCGTTGAATAGGTCTACTAAAATGAAGGTAATGTTTCATACACAACTTTTTTATTAGGTATACCCTCTGCGAAATACAGTTCGCCAAAGTGGCTTGCAATGTGTCCCCCCCCCCCCTGCCATTTCTAAACTATGCAACGTAGAAACTTATAGTCTTCAACATTGATAGACCTTTATAAAAACTCTCTTTTAAAATTATTTCGAGTATAATGTGATTATAAATTTTTGAGTTATAGTGAGAAAACTGAAAAATACTTAAGACGTCCTAGTTCATAGGTCATTGACCTTAGAGAAAAATGATCGTAGCAAATAATGCTCCTTTAGTTACTTTCTATTTAAAAAAATCACAAAAAGAAACACACTTCTTAAATTAAGCTTCATAAATTTAGCACTAGGTGGCGCTGTTTGCAAAAACTAAAATAGCAATGATTAATATTCGATTTGATTCGTTTGTAATTAGACGTACTTAAGGAACCCTATAATACTGAGCATGGCCCGACATGCTCTTGGCCGGTTTTTATCAGGTGTACCATCTGCGAAATATAGCGCGCCAAAGTGGCTTGCAATGTGTTCCCCCCCCGCCATTTCTAAACTATGCAACGTAGAAAGTTATAATCTTCCACATTGATAGACCTTTGTGAAAACTCTCTTTTAAAATTATTTCGAGTATAATGTGATTATAATTTTTTGAGTTATAGAGAGAAAACTGAAAAATACTTAAAACGTCCTAGTTCAAAGGTCATTGACCTTAGAGAAAAATGATGTTAACAAATAATACTCCTTTAGTTACTTTCTATCTGAAAAAATCACAAAAAGTAACTTTGTGTTATGTTGAACACACTTCTTCAATTTGGCTTCTTGAATTTATCGCTAGATGGCGCTACTAACAACACGCTCTGAGTCGCGAATGCTGCCGATTATTGCAAAAACTAAAAAAGCATAGCCATGATTAATATTCGATTTGATTCGTTTGTAATTACACCTACTTAAGGAACCCTATAATACTGAGCATGGCCCGACATGCTCTTGGCCGGTTTTTTTTTAAATTGTCTTTACGCACATTGAACCATATTCTTGAATATGTTCCTCGTCTATCCAATATAGCGTTAGGTGATACTTTCGTCCATAGGTACAGTCACAACACGCGAAAGTTGAGCCACTTGATTATCATCTTAACTTGGCCGTGTTATACAATTCGAGCAACTTTTTCATATACGAGTATATCCGACTTTGTCCGATAAGCCAACACGGCCGAATTAAGAACGGTAGCAAGTGGCTCAACACTCCCGTGTTGTAATGGTACATGGAATTAAGGTAAATACCTAAATATTAATAATACTTATTGGATTCATATCTAATTAGGTATATCTTAAATGAAAATTGGATTCTAGTAACAGAAGTAATATCAATTTAATGGATCATTTACCTAATTCAGACCATTATACTAGGACTAGGACTAGGACCGTTGGCCGTTGGAGCAGACGAGTCCTTGAGTGGAGACCGCGAATCGGCAAACGCAATGTAGAGCGCCCCCTGCCAGGTGGACCGTCGACCTGATCAAAGTAGCTGGGGGGACTGGATGCGGAAGGCAGAGGATCGAGTGTTGTGGCGCAATTTTGGAGAGGCCTATGTCCAGCACGGAACTGCGATAGGCTGAGTTGATACCAGGACTAGCATTGAAAAATGTCGCATAATATATCGTTGTCGTTATATTTTCACTACCTTTTCTTCATCTTATTTTAGTGACACACACCGTAACTTTTTTATCATTCTACACCGGTGACCCAGTAAATGTAGGTACTCATCATTGCGAACAAATTTTATTATCGGACCAACCCTGAAATATCGGAAAAAAAGTCAGCTTCAGTCAATCATAATCATTTCAGCCGAAAGACGTCCACTGCTGGACATAGGCCTCCCCAAGCATCACCACAACGACGGGTCTTGCACTTTCCGCATCCAGTGGATTCCCACGACCTTCACCAGGTCATCGGTCCACCTTGTGGGATAATACGTATAGGTATTGAATAGATGTCCTAAATAGCATTCGCGCGATAATGCAATGTTACGAAAAAAATGCATGAACAATATTCGCGCGAACTTGCGATGGTCGCGTGGTATGCCTATTAGGACAACGCCTCTTTCTTATTAGACGCGAATCACGAAAGGCGAAATAGTAATCAATATGATGCTGTTTATTTTTACAAGAAGGAAGTAGGACTCTCAAAGTGGCACGATGAGTTAACATAGAGATGAGGGGAATTCTCCCTTAGTGTAGTATTTACCAAGCCTGCACGTGAAACAACAACGCCTCTCCATGTTATATTTATCTTAAGTTAATTATTTCTTCCTTCCTTGAGAGAGCAACGTACTCCAGCCAAATTCACTTTCTTGGTGTGGGAGTAATAGAAAACAGAATTTATTAGCTAATTATTATACAATATGTAACATTGAATAATCTCGCACATCATAATTTTTTGACTGCCAGGAAATATTACTATTATCATAGACATAGTAAAGAATATAGACGTAGTGGTGGAAACAATCATAGTGAAGCCAAGCAAACCATGCTCCTCCGTGTAAAACCAGCGCTCACGCACACACATGCACCTGAAAGATATTTGTTTTTGATGATGCTTACTGGACGATGCCGCGACATTTGTACTGAGAGCGGTGAGTACGGTTTGATGTGGATGTGTGTACGTGAGTGCTGGTTTGTACACGGAAGAGCACGGTTTTCTTGGCTTCATTTTCTTGGATTTATGATTTCGCAACACTTCGTCTATATTTTTACTATGTCTGTGATTATTATATACGAGTTTCAAAACCCTATCTGGTTTGGTATACCTCAATTAAATCAATCAACTCAGCCTATCGCAGTCCACTGCTGGACATAGGCCTCTCCCAAGTTGCGCCACAACGCTCGGTCTTCTGCCTTCCGAATCCAGTCCCCCCCAGTCACGTTCTTTAGGTCGTCGGTCCACCTGGCAGGGGGGCGCCCTACGCTGCGTTTGCCCATTCGCGGTCTCCACTCAAGGACTCGTCTGCTCCAGCCGCCATCGGTCCTTCGACAGACATGGTATACCTAATCTTATTAAGAAAAGCTTTTAACGTTTATTTAATCCTCTCGTCTGTCCAAACGCCTTGTGTAACCACGTTTAATTATGTCTGCTAATTGGACAGATAAGTTTATATTAGTATTGTCATGGAAACTCCACGTGTATGCAAAATTTCAGTCAGTTACGATAACAGAAACTGGGTTAAAAATTACCTACTGCAAGATTTAAAGCAAAAAGACGGACAGGTAAAGTCAGCTAAAGAAAAGCTTTTAAAAATTCCAGGCCTTTGAAAGGCATACAAATGGAAGGGCAGCATTACTATGGTAACAAGGTTCAACGAAGCCCCGTCAACCACAATCCCCCAAATAAAACCCACGTTAAATACGAGCATAAAATTGTCCAATTTAAATTCGATGTACAAATGAATCGGATTGGTTCGATTTTGATTGGATATAAATGACCTCTCGATGTCAAATTGCCCCGAGGACATACATTGAAAACGCGGAAAAGAAGCTTTATATAGCACACATAGATAACATAACGAACATTATTTTACTATGGAATAGCCCAGATAAAAAAATACTAAAGTTTTATTTATAAATCTGTCTATACATTCATGTAGCAGTAAAGAAAGAAAGAAAAATATTTATTTGACACAACTGAGACACATAAAATAGATAAGATATACATGAACAAGAAATAGATTTAGTGAAGAAGTAACAAAGCGAGGAAAAAGTCATTGACAGTCATGTGTGTCTCAAAATTGTGACAAATGGATGTCCAGCTATATATGTAGATATTGTCAGGTTGTTAAACCTGACGCTGGTATACTGCTGGTATTCAGTACCATGTGTGTAATAAATATAGTAACATTATGACGGTCCTAATGTTTTGTCAGTCAAAAATATTGCGAAATAACATCGATATATATGTACTACGTACTAGATGCGCTGTTTAGATGAACAACATGGTAACACGAGTTATGGCTGGAACCACACTGTCATCTGTCATTAGTTCACTTGACAGCTGTCTCGCGAACATATGTAAATTTTATCAACGTTTGCGTCAACTGAATTTGGAACATGCTGCTTATATGAGATCGCGTGTCAATTGTTTTGATTTTTTTTTTCTTAACGGTCTTGCGTTTGAGCCCCACCTCACCTGATGTTAAGCGATGGTGCGGTCTACGATGGTACTATTTATTGACGTCGTTGCGAAATAATGGTTTTACTACCTATCCGATATGAGAATGCCATTTTTCCTTTCCGCTGCCTCGTACTGGACCTCAAGCCAGGCCTGGCTAGTACTGATACTGACCAACAATGTCCTCCCGGCCGAATTTTGGTCACGGCAGCCAATCTCAACGGAGACTAGCCATCTGCGCGGGACGTATTATAGTGCACAAGTGTGTGCGCGAACACAGGTGCACTCTCTATTCCCTCAGTCTCATAATCCGATGGGACCGGTGAGAGATCAGACGCAGGACCGATGGCTTTACGTGCGCTCCGAGGCACGAAGGGGTCTCGATGTGTAACGAAACGGTCACCTATCCACAGACTAACCGCGGCTTGTGCAGCTTAACCTTGCAGATCGTACAATCCACAGGGTTGCTACTAAGCCGCGAGCACCTTACTTACTGACCAATAGCAATACTGTAAAGTGCCTTATGACGTCATTTTTTAACGGTCGGCCGCGGCATTCTCGTAGCAAACGAGTAGTACTGTAAGTAGTAGGGTGTGGTGACAAATGACAGAGACAGAGAATTCAAACAGTAGAATCCTATTTTGCACTAAAAATATGCATTATCAAATATTATTATTGGCACGACAGTGGCATAATATCACTTTACTTAATTATTCATTAAAACACACACCACTTACGAAATTATGTAAATTGGTAACCATTATGAAAATTTAATTCGAATATGGAATCAGTGAAGGCGGTGCCACGGCGCTAATCGTTATTAAACCGATATAAATGATCACTCGAGTCTCGATGTCAATTCGTCGATACTCGGGGGAGTTCGCGCACGCATACAGAAAATGCACGTCGTAAAACTGAAACCATTTATTATACGTCGACGCGACGTGTGAAATACGTGTGCGACTAGTGATGTGAATTTTCAATTAGTATTTTTTTGTTCCTCGATTTTTTTTAATGCTGCGAACTTGCCAATGTTTGGAATGCTCTGCTGGTGTTTCGAAAACTAGTTTATATATTAGTTTCGCAGTGTTTTAGAAAGCTAAAAGTCATGTGGCAGTGACAAAATGAACAAGAGGACGCGTTCAAAATTGCAATTTGCGAAAAAATTACATTTTGCTGGGTTGATTTTTGGTAACTGTTTAAACATATTTGGTAAAATCCCTTTCTGAATTTTTAAATAACACAATCAAAGTACTAACACAATATTTTATATAAAAGTCTTTCTTTCATTTACATTTTAAACTAAAAAAAAAACTATCAAAAACCTGAAAAGATGTTACCCAATTCCGTACTTACGTAATTGTTAAAACATGAAGTTAAGATTTCATAGGCAAAATCAAAAAATATGCTCAACAATCATTTAGAAACATTTAACATTCAAATCACAAGTAATTTATGCGAAATAAGGCCTGCCGTAGGTTCGCGGCTCGTGAAAATCCAATTGACTCGCGACCCGCGATTCAAATCTATTATTGATAGCGAATCCAAAATGGCGACTATTCATTAGTCCCTCGATACGTGAGCTTTGTACGTACATACCTATACGATTCGATTCCGATGACACGAATATTCGATTTCATGTATAATGAGAATCGATGTTTACATTCATGTTTTAATGTTTTAAAAATTACGTATTAATAAAGGATGCGTTAATTTTGCACGATTTAATAAAGCTTCTATTTGATTAGCTGTGTTGTTTTTTGTTGTTAAAATGTATTTGGTTATCGTGAAATGAACATTTTGTTTGTAATCATCAGCTTAAAGCATTGTGCTATTTTAGTATTTCAAGAGAATTAAATAACTTTATTTCCAAAAATTGATCCACAATGTTGTGTACATAAATGAGCTAGATAATTTTATGATTTTTATTTGATGAATTCGTCAAAATGCAACGTTTTTGTTTTTATATTCAAACATAATTTAGTACAGTCGCCTGCATGACAGTGGTAACACGTCAATTCGAAAACCGCCCTTACTGCTTACGAAATAAAGATGCTGTTAATGTCAAAGTGTTACCACCGACGTGCGGTCGACCGTACTAACCAATGATATTTAAAAGTATAGATATGCCATACCCTAACAAAACAAACGGAAAAAATGTTCCGTACGCAGCGGCAGCTGCACAATACACATAAACTAGTACAAAATAAGTAACTTGGTTACTTCAAGTTTCTTTTGCGTCATACTTTCTGTACACACACTACGGCATTTAAGACTTTTTTGTCACAAGTCACGTTCGGCGTCTTTCTTGATGCGGATTAATATAAAAACGTCCTAATTATGACATCATCATCATCAAAAAAAGGCCGTCGTGTGTGTACAGAAAGTGTTCCATTATGACTCGAAAGTAACTTGAAGTAACCAACTTACTTACTTTGTACTCGTTTATGTGTATTGGGCTGCCACTGCGTACGGAACATTTTTTTTATTTGTTTTGTTAAGGTATGACATATCTATACTTTTAAAATATCATTGGTACTAACACACAATTCTGAACCAACTGGAAGCAGACCCCAATATAATTGGGAAAAGGCGCGGAAGATGATGACATAATTCAGAACACATAATTATTTGAACAGTTTTAGTTTTTATAAAATGTACCTGAATTAAGCAGCTAATTGTTTCAAATGACAAAAAGCCTTTTTGGTGCTTAACTTTAATTAAAATGAACTTTTTCTTCGTTCAAAAGTTAAGCACTAGTTACTACAAACACTTGAACTCTAGCTGAAAATATAAAGCAATTTGCTTCACAAGCAAAAAATCCATACAAAGAACTCTGTGAGAAACTATTTTCAGGCGGAAAATAAGCTCATATATTTTCAAACAATGTACAAATCTTTCAGTTCCGACAAACTGGCGCTTTAACTCGACAAGTTTCAGGCAGGTGGCGCCTCCGGCGTCGCCGGAAGTGGCGGTAACGGCCTACTTCCGGCACGTCGACGCCTCGGGCCCACACCTCGTTATGTTGGTACTAGATGGGAATTAGACCTCTTTTGTTTAGCTTTCAAATAATGGTAATGCTGGAAGTATTGAGTTGGTGCAGATAGGCGTGTGATGAATTTGGTAGTAGATGGTGTTTCATACCACTT
Organism: Asteroscopus sphinx; assembly: GCA_949699075.1. Taxonomy (NCBI): domain Eukaryota; kingdom Metazoa; phylum Arthropoda; class Insecta; order Lepidoptera; family Noctuidae; genus Asteroscopus; species Asteroscopus sphinx. Next base: position 6,029,345 of record OX453006.1, read on the forward strand.
CAATATGAAGTAATGGAGAAAATCACATACATGGTTCACTAGTAGCTTTTCTAGATGTCCTGTTTTGCGCGGGACGTCCCGATTTACCCATGGTCGGGATGCTAAATGTCCCGATTTTGTTGATTCAGACTTCGGATATCAAGAAATATAAACTCTTTGTGCTTGTGATTTTGTTGCATCGCATCTAATGATTTTTCGTTATATTATGTGTTGTGATCTATACAAACAAACAAACAAACAAACAAACAAACAAACAACAAACAAAAAAACAAACTAATAAGCAAACTAATATTAAAAAAAAATTAAGATTGTAATAATGTTGATTATGAGAACCTAGTTTTTTAGTTGTCCCGAATTGAAAAGCACTATCCCGATTTTTTTACCTTCCGTCCCGAAATATTCCATACTGGACCTGGCAGCGTTATTCACTCGGCATGGTTCTCTTCTTGAGCATACCTCATCGAGAGAATTTAGGAGTCCTCTTAGGTGTGCACGTTTCTTCATGGTGTTTTTATTTACTTAAGACTCAGAAGAGAAGGTGAATCTGTGTTACACACTTCACACACGAAATAGACTAAAAAGATCTATTGCTACCGGGAAATTTGTGTATAAAAATTGTAGGAATATTCATTCACAGTATGTGTGGAAGTCCGTGTGGTGCCGGACTTAAAGAATAGCACCACCCTTATCTCTTCTCATGGGCGTCGTAAAAGGCGACTAAGGGATTCACCAGAGGATGGGCAGCAGCGTTCTCTGAGTATTTAACCAACCAACTGCGATCGCCCACCCGCCTGCTATTTTTTTTAAATAAAAATAAATTTGATTAAAATGATAAACTATACCGCAAAACCAGTAGAATTAAGACCTGCTAACACCATATGAGATACCGCACAGGCTTTCAACGAGGGTCAAAGTTCAAGCTAAATCTTGACCAGAGAGCGGACGCTTATAATTAATATGCGGATATACAAGTGATTTATAATGGGTAAAGTTGGCTAAGGTTAACGACCTTTTGACAGCGTAAATGTTTTATTGTGTTAAGTGAAGTTTCGGAGAAATTTTCTCCAGAGCAAAGGTTAATAGAAAGGCTTTGTTTTGGTATAAAGTAACTAACTAGTGTTTTGGGAGTTTTAGTAACTTTGACTCGACTTTTATTTTTTATTTTTGTATGAATGAAGTGTTTTTAGATTTTTAAGGTGGTAGGCATAACGGGGGGTTTATGCCATAATCGCCACGCTGGCAGGCGGGTTGGCGATCGCAGTTGGTTGGTTAAATACTCAGAGAACGCTGCTGCCCATCTCTGGCCATCGCTTAACTCAACCATATTGAAGGGAACTTAACGACCCGACACTAACGCCACCATCAGCATGACATTTAAGTGAGCATGACAGACTCATACTGCTAGACAACAAATAGGCAGGAATATCTAGAATTACTGTAAGAACATTAATGGCCTCATCATACTTACATTTTACATTTTAATCACCTATTAAAAATTGTAAGCATCTCATACACGTTACAGTTCTATGGCAGACAATAATGCAATATTAGAAAAAGAATTAATAAATTGTATAATTCCGAAATAGTAAAAGTACCAAATGATAATAATAATATAAATATTTTTAAATATTTTTCCTTTTTTTACAAAAATATTTAAAAATGTAAATTTATATGGTATATTTATGAATAAAGGAGATAATAATAATCCTCTTTATTGCACAACAAGATTACATGAATTTCTTAAAAAAAAATTACTTATGTGTTAGTGTACAAACGGCGGTCTTATCGCAAATGATAACCTAGAAATAAAGTCAAATCATTCCCTTTTTGTATTTTACTTTTAAAATTCCTTTAAAATCCAACATCCTTAACCAAAATAATAGATACTAGCTCCGCACACTGTATTTTTTTTTCATTTTATGTTGTATCCTTTGATTAATAACCAAAGGTTGTATCATGACATCTTGTTTTTGTGAAGAGAAAATAAATATATAATTACTTCTTATGTTTTCGCGATCACTACACATTATAATAAAACAAATTTTAACCGGATTAAATCGCGTATATTATTTAAATTGGTTTTCCTGACGTTTAAATAATATACGCGATTTAATCCGGTTAAACTTTGTTTTAAAAATATAATTATTATTCTTCTAAGATGAAAAATCTGTAAGTCTTGAGAGGACCTTGTTGGTCCAAAGCAATAATTTTTAAAACGTACCTTTCGTGATTTCCCTCAATATGCAAATTTTCAATAGAGAATTCTTTGAAAAGTTTCAAATAAGCGTTTCTCGACTTGCCACGGTTGCGCGCTCACAGTCCGTCAATTTGAGGACGTAGTGTGAAGTTTAGTTCTAAAACTTTCTGAAAGAATAACTTTTCACACGGTATTCTAAAAGCTTTCAAATGGTTCTTTATGTAGGAATAAGTTCTTATAAGTGTTTTCCAATTCAATATGAAGGTATTTTTTCTTCCATTTTCCGTTGGTTGACCACTGTTAAGAAATAACAAAAATATTAATATTAATATTATTTAATTTACAGAAACGACAACATTAATAAAATAAATAAATAAATAGATATTTTTGGGACATTTCACACAGCACCATCTAGTCCCAAACTAAGCAAAGCCTGTACATTGTTAAAAGTAAAAATAAAATCCATGACAAAATGGAAGAGATAGACGGTTTTTAAAGTTTTTGGAGGGAGCATTTTTTGTCCTTGTCGTGCTAAACGGGCGTTGTACAGAGTTTTTAATTTACTATGAAGGTTTTGAACAATGACTTCATACTTTTCTAGTGCTGTCTCTGTCTATTGAACAAATTTAAATCGCTTATGACTTGGATCACAGTTGTTGGTTAAATACTCAGAGAACGCTGCTGCCCATCCTCTGGTGAATCCCTTAGTCGCCTTTTACGACGCCCATGAGAGGACATAGGGTAGTACAATTCTTTATGTCCAACACCACACGGAACCAAACGTATTAACATACACATACTCCCCCCATCTATTTTTCACGTATTCCTTGTTCATCCAAAAGTTGTCTGGAAGATATCGCTATTAGCGATAAGACCGCCAATGTACCCTTAATTTACATGTTAGTCCTAAGTTTAAATAATGATAATGGTGTACAATAAAGAATATTCTATTCTATTCTATAGGTTGCTTTTTATCCCGGGAAAATAAACATATCCCGAGGGATGCACGATAATATCTTTCTGTGATAAGTCAAATCACACGCGAGCGAAGACGCGGGCCTAGACTAGTTTTGTTATATTTTTACATTGGAAAAAAAAGGCTTGACTACAGGAAAGGATCTACGGAACCGATTACAGTACTTATTCGCTACGGAAAGCAATTTACTACTTCACAATGCAATTCTGTTCCTCTTGTACAAGGCTGATGGACCAGGTGCCTGAAACAGGAAAAAATCTAAATCGTTTTCACAGAAAATACACAATTGATGTCGAAGTAAATCCAGATAGTTGACTTGGAGTGGAATGGTGGTGGAAAGTGGTGGGTGGTGGGGTAGTATGGTGAGGTGGTAGGGTAGTAGTTGACGTGGAGGTGTGTGGGCCGTGTGTGTATGTGAGGTGATCTGTTGTTGAATAACCTGATTTTTCTGGACTTTCATGGTACGGCTGGTTCATAAAATTCAAAACTGTTTAGCGGGCTTTAGAAAGGGCTATGCTTGGAGTTTCTCTGGAAGATCGAAACCGAAACGAGGTGATCCGACAGAGAACCAAAGTTATGGAAATGGCCACAGGTTAGGCAAGCTGAGTGACAATGGGTCGGCCATATTAGCCGAAACACCGATAACTGCTGCAGTAGACGTGTTTTTGAGTGGAGACGCGAATCAGCAAAAGTAGCGTGGGACGCCCTCAGGCTAGGTGGAGTGACAACACAGGTCGTCACTCTGTCGGGATTGGCCAAGAATCTATGTCGTTTACGTGTGTGCAATGGATAGGCCTATCTCCAGCAGTAGACTGATGCAGGTTGATGATGATTGAAGTTAGGACAAAAGAGAATAAGAAAATTAGCTGAATTATCTCTTTAAATCAGTTGATATTTGCGCATCAACGTCAGTTTTGGTCAATTTCATTAACAACTAACCTATGCCCGCGACTTCGCCCGCGTGAATGTCGTTATTCGCGTATCCCCCGGGAACTGTTCATCTTCCCGGGATAAAAAGTAGCCTATATATTAATCCTTATTATATTATGTTATTGGGTTTTTTCTTTAGGAAATTCTCAGCAGCAGCCCGGAGTCTGGATATGTGCCCGGTTAATGGCAATAGGCTCGCCCTCTATTACATGGGACTATAACTTAACTGGCGAAATGTGGGTGTACTATACACCTCTGCCCACCCCTTCGGGGAAATACAGACGTGATGTTATGTTAATCCGGGTTATGTTGTTGTTGGCATACGCCAAATTTCATTAAAATCGGTCCAGCTGTTCTTGAGTTATAAATGGTGTAACTAACCCGACTTTGTTTACAACATTATTTGGGACATTTTTGCAACGCACCATCTAGTCCCAAACTAAGCAGAGCTTGTACTATGACACTGAATATAATACTTATAAACTTTTTTTTTGTAAATACATACTTATAATACACAAGAAATACCCATACCAACGCAAACACTTATGTTCATCACACAAATAGTTGTGTCCTGTGGGAATCGAACCCACGACCTCGTGATCAACAGTCCGATACTCGAACCACTGGACCACAGACGTCGTCAAATTCGTCGTATTTAGATATAACATGTTTTTCGTCAAACTAGGTTTTACTTTATTGTGTTCTTAGTTGCATAACCAACACCCACATCCACAATCTACGTTACCTTTTCTTTAATCATATAATCAGCTACAGACAAAAGATCATTTTCCAAATATACACCTCGACACGTGTCAATTTCTCTTTCATTTCCCACATGTATCATCATAACATTTTTTCCCCTGTGATTGCACGGGAAGATACTACCACCTATATGGGGAGAAGTCGACAAAACTGTCGTAATAACAAAGTTAATACACGCGTCACGTATCAAACTTATTAGCCAGAACATGCCAAGTGATAATGATGTTTCGTTAAGTGCAGGAAAAAGTATTATTAATAGGTTTTACTGTTTGGTTCTTTGGTGTTGGTTTCTTGAAGGATAAAATCCGTAACGAGATTATCCGGAGAAGAACCGGAGTGACCGACATAGCTTGTAGGATCAGTAAGGTGAAGTGGTAGTGGGCTGGCCATGTCTGTCGAAGGACCGACGGTCGCTAGAGCAAACGAGTCCTTGAGTGGAGACCGCGAATCGGCAAAGGCAACGTAGGGCGCCCCCCGTCAGTTGGACCAACGACCTGAAGAACGTGGCTGGGGGGGACTGGATGCGGAAGGCAGAGGACCGAGTGTTGTGGCGCAACTTGGGAGAGGCCTATGTCCAGCAGTGGACTGCGATAGGCTGTGTTGATGATGACTGTTTGGTTCTTAGAATAGTTACTTTTAGCGTTTAAATGGTGATATGGGAGGCTTTATAACTGTTGTATTATAATAGAAAGAATAAAAAATATTCATTTTGACATAACACAGATTGTATACAATATAGAACAATAAAAGTCGGCCAAGTGCGAGTCGGACTCACGCAGCAAGGGTTCCGTATCATCAATCGACCTGATACCCCCTAGAAACTGCTTTAATTTATGAGAGTTCATCAAAAGACATCAACGCAACGTGTGTGTACTATGAATATTTGCATCTCATTCTTATGTAGGTACAACAACACATGTCGGTGTTTACCCTATTTTTTGTATTTTTTTTTAAACTACATAGTATAAATTATAAACATACCAAGTTTGACGCTGAAAGGTATTACCGTTTCGAAGATAGAGCAGGAATAAATACGTTGAAAAAAAAACATTTTTCTACGTGGTTTCTTGTATGGGGACCCCTTTTGGTTTAAGTTTTTTTTTACTATTTTTAGTATTTGTCGTGTTAGGGGTCATAGCAACACATATTCTGAGAAAATTTAAACTGGCTACCTATTACCGTTCAAAAGATACAGCCCTGTGATAGACAGACGGATGGACAGATAGCGTAGCGAGAGTAATAGGGTCCCATTTGGCACCCTTTGGGTACGGAACCTTAAAAAAAATTGATTCCCTATCGTACCTTACATAAGTATATTTTTTCCTATAGTGCCTTATAGACGAAGTGCTGCGAACAATCATAGTGAAGCCATTAAAACCGTGCTCCTCCATTTACAAACCAGCGCTCACGCACACATATGCACCTTAAACTATGCTCACTCCTCTCAGTACACATGTCGCGGCATGGTCCAGTAAGCAACGAGAAAACAAATATCCTTCAGGTGCATGGTGAGTGCGTGAGCGCTGGTTGTACACGAAGGAGCATGGTTTTTTTGGCTTCAATATGATTGTTCGCAGCACTTCATCTATGATCGTGCTTAAAGAAATATTGTGTAGGTAGGTACCTTAAATTTCAGTCTGCTATATCTAAAAACTTAAATTCAAACTAACTAACAATCTCAACGCCAGCCGGTACGCAACGTGTTGTGTTGTGTTGTGTTGTATAACATAAGTTGCAACTTGTAACATTTTACTTAAGTTAAATGCGTGTCGCCGACTGCAAGCTGGCGTAATGAGGCGTACGTATACGTGATAGTTTTAGTAAATATTTGTTTGAGGTTGTTTGTTGAAAATGTATTGTAATTTACAAAACGTCGGTAGTATAGTTAGTGCATTGATACCAAAGACTTTGTTTACTGATTGATATACTATAAAAAATAAGTATTATATCCATTGTCTAGTACCCATAGCACAAGCTCTGCTTAGTTTGGGACTAGATGGTGCTGTGTAAAAATGTCCCAAAGATATTTATTTATTTATACTTGTGACTGACATGCCATGACAAACATGACATGTACCTATTTGATTATTGTTGTATGTTATTTTATTGAATTTTTATTGACTGAATTATTAATATTATATGATTAATCGGATGATATTATTTAATGATTAATTTTAATTTTTTTACATGTAAATATGCTTTACGAAATAAATGAATATGAATAAAAAATAAAGAAATAAATCATTTATTCAGGACCAAAACATTTTTACACATTGTATAAACCCGCCAAACTGTGTAACAGTTTGTCGGCGGGATTAGCGCTCGTTTTTAATTTGGTTCTGGTTTGGTTTCGTTTTTTATGAATATATATATTCTATGACTCAGGTTAATTTGCAGTAATCTGTGAATTGTTTATGTTAAGAAAATTAAAACCCATAAAATTAAGTAAATAAACATAGCAGAATATTATGTTAAATAGAAGCGAAGCTTCTACGCATTCGCATGCGTGGATAGAACGCACGCGCGAGTTATTAGCGTAATTTTTTCTCGGTTTACTCCCTTTGCCGAGCCGTGGCTGAGTGTCTTATATCTTAAAAAAACTTCATACTTATTCAGCATAAAATAATTTAGTATTTTTTTCTGAACTTGGCCGGACACACTACCATGTCTAAATATAATGCAAATGTCAGTAAATTTTTTAACAATAATAATTTATTAACCGACGAAAAAAAGGAGGAGGTTCTCAATTCGACGCGTATATTTTTTTTTTTTTTTTATGTATGACCACTCATAACTTTTTACAGAGTGGTCCGATTTTGATGATTCTTTTTTTAATGGATAGGGATCTCGAAGTTGGTCCCATTTAAATTTCAAAATCAAAATCCACCCCTAAGGGTAGTAAAACAGGGGATGAGTGTTTGTATTCTACTGAATTCTTACTTGTTAACCGATTCTGTTGAAACTTGACACACAAATAAAGTTCTAGACACTACGACATAATGGAGACCTGGAGTTAGATTTTAACCACAAAAAAATGAAAAATAAAACTTTTTAACAAAAAATTGAACCGACGAAAACATAAACTGAAAAGCGAAACATAACTAATTATGAGTCGGCGCCAAACAACCAATCAACGAAGATCATAAAATCCTTTAAATAAATAATAAAAACAACGTCACATTCACGTCAATTTTCAACGATAAACAATAACTTTCCAAAAATGCGTTCTCCGCTCGGCCACAAGAAATGAGGAAATGAACAAACAAACAATAATTTATTTGTTTGTTCATTTCCTCATTTCTTAGCAACAATTTTCATAAAAACTATATTAATTTACAATGACAGACTCACAGATAATCAGTAGGTATCGCGTCCAAAAAATAATAATAGGGTGAATTTCCCAAATGACTTATTTTTTTGTCTTCGGTGAAATTAGTATTTGAAAAAAGGAATATTGTTCTGATTTTTTTTTTTTAGTATTCAATAGGTAGTTATTGGGTTGTGGCAAAAATATAATTTGCCTAGGACTATTAAAAAAGGTAGAAATATATACATAAACTTCAATTTTTTTCAAATCGGTGCTGTCCCTCTACTTTTTTTACAAACAAAAAAGCTTATACACTAATAAAAATAAGTAAGTTAAGTATATAACTTATTCTATTTCATAGAATATTAGTTTAGTTAATAATATATAACATATTTTATTACATAACTAACGATTATTATTACTGAGAGGCACAAACGTACTTGTCCTGCAAAATGTTCTCATATCGCTGGATAAAAGTAATTTAAACTTAACTTTACATCGACGAGTCCGACAGCATCCCCACCCCAATTTTATTTCCCTCATTAGTGTCTGCTAGTGCGCAGTCAGGACGGATGTGTGTCAAATCGCTGCATATTCCCACCGATAACGTAAGTACGCCATTTCAGTTGCTCCCGGACAATAATTTAATATTATCGGTGGTTGCATTTTTCTAGTGTAATGAGTAGTTTTATTATTGTTGTTTGGTTCTAACAGAGGTAGTAAGTGAATTAACTTCATTGACTGTTATTGAATTTATCCTAGATATTATGCATTTTTTCTAATTTTCTAAAAAGTGTGTTATTTCTCACGTCGCTGTAATCGGTGGTCTTTATTACCACCGATGTGATAATTTACAAATGATAAGAAAAAATCAATCGGTGTCTTATATCTAATATCGGTGTTTTGATTCATGATCAACACACACTTTTGTCACATCGGTGGAATGCTTTCTCATATCGGTAGATCATTTTATCATCTCGGTGAGTCGTTTTATCATATCGGTAGATCCCGTGTCATTTCGTTAAGTACCTATACAAAGAAACAACGTAAATGTATTATTAGGGGAGGTCTATATTCGGTAATGTACGTCTATAGGCTGAGGTGATGAAGGTGAGGTGGAGCAATTGAACGCATTAAAGGTTTCGCTAGAAAATATTTTCTAGCTAAAAAATAGTAAGTACATAATAATAAATAACAAAATAATAAATAGATAAAAAGAAAACATCATAATAGCTTAATTTTGTTTAAGAATGCCGAGACCAAAACTAAAAGAGGAGGAGAAAAAGAGAGAAAGAGGTTGCTGGAAAGAATAAGAAAAGCTAAACTCAAAAGCGATCCTGTGTTAAGAGAGGAATATTTAAGAAAAGATAGAGAACGTTTAGCTAGACGAAAGGCAGCCGGACTTATCCCAACCCGAAGCCAAATGACTGCACATTAGTGCACATGCACGTCGCATTGCACAAAAAAACCCGAATCAGTTCTCGTGCATATTATCAGAGGAAAAAAGCTAAGGCAAATGTGGCCCGAAACAACCAAACAAGTGTTTCAGTGACCAATGATGTAACAGAATCGCTATTGAAAAATCGAGATAATAAGTAAAATATTTTCTAGCTAAAAAATAGTAAGTACATAATAATAAATAACAAAATAATAAATAGATAAAAAGAAAACATCATAATAGCTTAATTTTGTTTAAGAATGCCGAGACCAAAACTAAAAGAGGAGGAGAAAAAGAGAGAAAGAGGTTGCTGGAAAGAATAAGAAAAGCTAAACTCAAAAGCGATCCTGTGTTAAGAGAGGAATATTTAAGAAAAGATAGAGAACGTTTAGCTAGACGAAAGGCAGCCGGACTTATCCCAACCCGAAGCCAAATGACTGCACATTAGTGCACATGCACGTCGCATTGCACAAAAAAACCCGAATCAGTTCTCGTGCATATTATCAGAGGAAAAAAGCTAAGGCAAATGTGGCCCGAAACAACCAAACAAGTGTTTCAGTGACCAATGATGTAACAGAATCGCTATTGAAAAATCGAGATAATAAGCCTGGTATTTCTCCTACCTACCTACCTAGGTACCTACTAACTATTTCCTTTTTGATGGTCAAAGGTGGATAGATTATCATATCGCTCTATATGTACATCATTTCGGTGGATAAACTTATCATAACGGTGTACAGAAAAAAATATCGGTGCCGGTTTGTCATATCGGTGGAAACCAGAATTCAAACTGAATTTTCTCCTTAGTCTTAAATGATACGTTGACGATATTAAATTTGGGGATATTTGATATCCTAACGATTACATAAAACCTGAAAAATATACAAAAAAAATATAAATGAAAAAGTTCACCGATATGATAAAAAAATGGCATTTGTTGAAATTCACCCAAAAGAATCCTGTAATGGAACTATTTAAGCAGAAAAACACTGACTTCTCAACTCACGTATGGTCCAGGCAAAAAAAATATTAGGCCTATGTGCGAATCGTGTCTCTTGTAATTAGACGATACATTTTCGGCGGAACGCATTAACCTAAATGGCAGAATTTTTTGTCCCTCTCCTACGGCCGAGAGAAAAAATAAACGCTGGTGGTAGGGTGCGCGGAGGAAGCAATTCGTGTAGCGGATTAGATTCTTAGTATTAGAGAAGATACATGGTTTTTTTTATCAAATAATTCTGTTTGTACTCCCAGAAGTTAGATAAATTTATTTTTATTATTTTTATTTATTTGTTCAGTGGCAAACATAACAAAAACATTCTAAAAATGTAAAGATGAACTCATTAGATTTTTACCGGACATCAGTATCATCGACTATACAAACAGGAAAACAAAAATAACAAGGAAAGATATTAAATAAGTACAATGAGGGTAAATACCAGATAATAATTAACTACATTATGAAGGAGTGAACATCGGACTCACTCACTGGAGCGATAAAAAAAAAGAAAACTTTTAGATTTGTATCGCGTTGGTTAGAAAAATATATCGTGCGACAATCTGGATATACTCATTACAACATAGATTTGCTGGTAAGCGGGGCATATTTTTCGTGTTGTGGGAGGTTTTGTTTGCTAAGCCTCATTATATAGTGGTATTCATGTCAAAATGTTTATGTATACTTGGGAGCATTGAATCCGGGTGACCAACGACCTTGATCTCGAAAACTAAGATTGATAGCTTATTCAAATAAAAAGTTGACCGTAATTAAGTTTTTAGATAAAAAATCTATTATTATTTTCTATTGTCGTAGCTAAATAGCCCATTTTATTTGTTGAAGCTATCATTCGTAGTTTCCAAGATATTAAGGTTTTTGGTGGTAATCCGAATTCATTGCTCCCGAGTGTAACGTGTTATCACCAAAATGAGTAATTTCAATTCGGACCTAAATATATCACAATGAAAATTAATAGACTTGTTTTTTTTAAATTGTACAGTCAGGATCCTTCCCGGTGATACATTTTGTCGACAAAGTCCCTTGAACGAATCCTGCTACATTACACGTATCTGCCTACGGCTGCCGTCGAACTCGATTTTAGCCTTAGTGATGGTTCAAGAGAAAGTTTGCTGATAAAGTAAAGTAAAGTTTTCAATTACATAATAAACACGTTTTTGTCGCAAATGAGCGATTTGATAAAAATATTATGTGTGAGCTTCTAACATTATGAGTAGACCGAAATAAATAAAAGTATTATTTTTCCTTAAGTTTTGTGTTTTCATAGTTCGCCATACTCTGAAATTAGAAGAAAAATAATAATACCTATTTTTAAATAACTTTTTTAAAACGCTTTTTACACTAAGCACACATCCTGCTTGCCTTAGCTAATGGTAATTAAATTGAATTTTTGCGGTACAGTGTGTACGCAATGAAATGATAACAATCTTGTTTTTATTTCAACAAAAGAAGGAAATATAAATAGGGTAAAAGTATTTTGGGTTGTGTGTTTTAATTTTATAAAAAAAAAGCGGTATAAATTCACCTTTGATAATAATAAACAAAATATACCTAACCATTCAAGAAATTACATGTTTTTTTTGGAAGGAAGTTCCTTATCGCGGCTTGTTTTTTTGCAAATTGTAACTTAATTTCACGTTGCATATTGATCCAAATATGTTTCGCGACAGTAATCACAATATATCTACTAAGCAAATATGATGGCAGTCCTACCATGCGCCGATTACCTCGAATCGTAGCATAAAATATTTAAGTATTTTATCTATTGTTCTAGTTAACGTTTTAAATTGTGGAAAGAAAAAATCGCTCACGAGCAGGATAAGAAACACTAAGATATCGCTGACGTCACCCAAAGACGTGACAAGTGGACGTTAAATTCGATACCACGAGCAGTGTTTACGGTAGCTTAGTGGCTAAAGCACTGGCGTAGAGCCAGGAGTGGCAGGTTCGTATGCTGCTCGTGAGCGATTTTTTCTTTCCACAATTTAAAACGTTAGATTTCGCTTCGCATGCGTAAATGCGTTAAAAAAAAAAAGTTTATTTGTTTTTTTTATTTTCCTAATCACTGTATTTTGTTTCGTTTGGGATGCAATATCTGGAAAAAAACAATTATTTCATTTTCTTTTCATTTCAAAAATAGCTTATACAAGGTGCAATTGGAATAACTGAAAACCTTTTAAGGGATCATGATTGTACTCATCATAATGAAAAACTTTTAATATGGGACCAATCCAGAAATCGCGAAAAAATATCTGCTGATCTACATATAGATTTATGTTCGCATAACTCGACAAAATGTAGGCAACAGCTGTATTTTTTTTTTCGCGATTTCTTGTTTAGCCCCATAGTTAATTTTGTTCACTATAATGAGTACAATGAGCCCTTAAGAGGTTTTCAGTTATTTCAATTACACCTTGTATAAGCTATTTTTGAAATGAAATGAAAATAAAATTGTTTATTTCCAGATATTGCATCCAAAACAAAACAAAAAAAAAAACAATGACAAAATATACACTTTGTAAAGCTAGGTTAATATTTTCTATAAGTACTAATTAGCAGATATTGTGATTATTTTGCGAAACATATTTGTATCAATATGCAACGTGAGATTAAGCTACAATTTGCAAAAAAACAAGCCGCGATAAGGAACTTCCTTCCAAAAAAAACATGTATGAATGAATGCGAAAAGCGCAGGACCGGTCGTTGTGGCGATGCCCGGGAAGGCCTATGTCCAGCAGTGGACGTCTTACGGCTGAAATGATGATGGTGAAAAAAAAAAAATACAACTGAGAGACACACAAAAGAAAGGATGTACATGAACAAGAAAGAACAGTCATGTACCATGTGTGTCTCAAAATTGTGACAAATGGGTGTGCAGCTCAGCATATTGTCAGGTTATTAAACCTGAAGCTGGTATTCTGCTGGATCCCTGTTGTGACGCATTATTCAAACTGAAATTGAGCTTCAATTTGCAAAAAAGCGCAAGAAATTTTAAATCTCGCGGGCTACTGCAAATCATATAAATGCTGGTCCTTGTTCCTTTGTGCGGACATCAGAACCAAAAAGGGTCTAAACATAAAGTTCCTTAACAACGTTTAGAATGTATAAAGTTTTGCCTATCCATTTTACCTATACACATACATGTGGACACATTTTCCGGTATAGTTCCGACGCACCGCTCACAAACGCAACACAAATTAAATCAGCTACTTGGATTACCAGGGTAAATGGTCCAATTAGTGTTTCGGTGGGTCGTCGCTTCGGAGTCAAGACAAACGAGATTGCCTGCTACGGCCACCTGCTTCGCTGTTTACGAAATGGGATTTTGTGTTCCGTCTTGATTGTGGTCCGCTCTATTTAAGTTGTGACCGGCCGACAATTGGGCGTCTCACCCTAAAATCAGGAATGAATAAAGTCGTTCTGTTCTATTATTTTAGTGGTGTTAGTGTATATTTTGTGAGTTTATTTGGGAAATGTATTTGGCATGAATCATACTAAATTCTCAAATTTAGTTTATGGAGTTTTTTGTAATGCACATACATGTAACTGTTTTTTATCCCAAATAAATAAAATGAAATTCTTAGCAGGAATATTTATGAATATATCTGTTATGTTATTTTTATATTTTGTTACAAAATTGGTAGTTATATGTTTTCAGTAATGAAATAAAAACTTATTCAAGAACTTCTTAAACCAAATCACAATATTAAGACAATTTAAACTCATAAATAAGAATGCAGTACCTCTGTACTATTCATTTTTATAGAGTTTAATTTCAATTTCTCTGTGTAAAAATATCATGATATATAGTATAGTATAAAATCAATAAACAAAGCCTAATTTTTCTTTCAAATGTTAAACAGCGAAAATTTCACAAACAAAACTGCTTTGTACAAATTAAGAGCCATTCCAGGAATAGCAACCGACCGAGTAATACGGAACTGAGTGAATCGCAACTGAGTGAATCGCAGCCGAAGTATTTCACGAACGGCAACTACATTAAAGTAGCTTCTACTCATTCACAAACTTTTTCATTTATTAGTGTGATCATTTATATATTTTCATGTAATTGATGTCAAATACCGGTAATTTTTACAGATATATTTTATTGAATAACGACCTATATAACGAAATACACCACATCACTAAAAGGGACCCTAATGTAGTTGCCGTTCGTGGAATACTTCAGTTGCTGTTCACTCAGTTGCAATTCACTCAGTTGACTCCAAATTACGTGCTTGATATTCAAAAGCTATCAAAATATGATGCCCCGGGCTTTATCACAATGCAATGAAATGACATAATTGAAAAGCCTATATAACGGGTAATTTAGAATGTATGCAATGGTAATTTGCATCGAACATTAGTCCATAGTAGCAGGTCAAAACGCTATAATTTTCACATTAAAATCAACCGCAATTTCAATACTTTGGAGGATTTTAGTGTATGTATCTAGGATATGTTTAGCAGACTAGATTGATTTACATTTTGATGAGAATGGGTATTATTATCACTCAATTTAGATTGTTCTCTGTTGAGTTAAATTGATTTGATCATTGACTGTCCTTCTTGCCTTTTCCCCATGTTGGGGTCGGCTTCCAGTCTAACCAGATGCGGCTGAACTTCAGTGTTTTACACGAAGCGACTGCCATCAGACCCCCGCAACCCAGTTAATGGGCAATTCCGACATTCGGAGGTTATACCAGTTGTCAGACTGTCGAACTTCTGACTACCCGTAACGACTGCCATAGATATTCGTATAGCAACCGGGACCGACTGCTTAACGTGCTCTCCGTGACATGGAGGGGTTTCGATGTGCAACGAAATGGTTACGCATCCACGGACTGACCGCGACAAGTGTAGCTTAACCTCGAAGATGATACAACCCGCGGAGTTGCTACTTAGCCACGAACCCCACCAGATGAATCAAATATTGTTTTTTTTTTTTGTATTCTATATGGGTTTACGTTGGCCACTACCTCAAATGATGTTAAGCGATCGTACAGTCAACGATGGTGCACACTTACCCAGCAAAATCCTATTCCCTCGAGCCTTGAAGAATACCAGATTATGCCTATCGGGAACCATAGAAGCCATCAAGGAATTCTACTCCTTCATCAACTCAGCCTATCGCAGTCTATTGCTAGACATAGGCCTCTCCCAATTGTACCACAACACTCGGTCCACTGCCTTCCGCATCCAGTCCCCCTAGCTACCTTCTATAGGTCGTCAGTCCACCTGGCTGGGGGCGCCCTATGCTGCATTTGCCGATTTCACTCCTAAGCGGTTGACATTATAAAAGAATGAGCAAAGTGCGTAAGGGTGGTATATCAAACCATATAAGGGTGGTGCATTGCCGTGCATCTGCTGCTGAAGTCATTGGGTTCAAGGTATACCAGGAGTTTATTATTAATTACACGTTCACACGAAATTACTGAATAGGGCCTTAATTACTGGAGTCACCACGAACGACTGGCCTTTTTGGGCACAGGCTGCACGTTGTCTTACTTCTCGGCTTTCGACACACAATTAGTCTCTAAAGAAGGGCGAAATAGGCGTGTCATAATCGGAAACAGTTCAGGCACACAAGTTTTCAAAACTATGGCTGGCATACTGAGGGGGCCATTGGGTTTATTCACGTTTAAATTGCGTAGCGTTTTGCAAACCTCCTCCTGGTAAAAACGAATATCCGACATACACCTCGCATGCAATTGACGAATGTGTCTTACGTTAACGGTGAAGAAAAACATCGAGAGGAAACCTGCACACCTGACAGGACTCCAAGCAGTGATAGGCTAACGGTTGAAAAACATGCCTTCCATGCAGGAGGCTCTGAGTTTCAACCCGGCTCAAGCCTCTGACTTTTTGAATTCATGTGAGAATCAGAATTTGATTATTACTTGCTTCAAGAGTGTAAGAAACATCAAGAGGAATCCAGCACACCTGAGAGTACACCTTACAATTATCGATGGTATGTGTAGACCGCTAACCCGCACTAGACCAGCGTGGTGGACCAACGCAACCTTTTCATTCGGAGAAGAGTTCCGTGCCTAGTAGTGGAACAATAATGGGCTGATAATGTGTGTGGTCCGTTTGATGCCGGACACAAAGAATATATGAATATATACCACCCCATCTCTTCTCGTAGGTTTCGTTATAGGTGACCAAGGGGTTCACCAGCGGATGCGCGGCAGCGTTCTCTGAGTATTTGTTCAAACAAGAGCGATTGCCAATCCACCTACCAAGCATGGCGGTTATGGCATATCCCTCCTTTTGGGGGAGGCCTATGTCCAGCAGTGGACATCTGTCGGTTGAAATGATGATGATGATGATGAATGTGTGTGCAGTCCACCAACCCGCATATAGCAGGCGTAGTATATAAAGCGTATATCCTTCTTATTTTAAGAAGGGTCCGCGCCAAGCACTAGTACTGTTAGGTATGCCATATTCTTTCCATTAGATAGGTGCTCATAATTAAATGTACGATTCCACTGAAGAATGTTCCATTAAACAATCCTGCTTTCAAATCTTTACGCAATGGCATTTAAATGTTGTATTACATTTCCACACTTAGAATAAAGCAACAATAATTAAGAAACTTTATGAACATGAAAATACCAAGTGGGAAGTCTCCGTGTCCTTTTGGTAATGTAATGTCTTGGTTTAAGGACACAATTTCCTCTTCATGTAATTGGGTAATTAAAAACGTTAATGTTACACTAGAATAAGATGTTTACCGAAGGTTAAGGAAATAGGGACTCTAAAACCGTTTTTTGTTACAAAAATAGAAGATGGAGATGTATTATTATCTTCGTAAGGACCAAAGACCTACTATTGGTCAGGGCATGTCGTACTTTTAACGCAGAGTGTTGGGAAGTTGGTCTTGACTTATTTGTTACTAGTATCCCTAAATTGAAAAAAATATTAAGTTATAACTTTTTCGGTCAATCCCTTGTACGATCAATGAATTAACTTATTTTATATTTATTTGTTAGATCCATCTTTCTGTAATGTTCATCTGTTGTTTGTATCCATTTTCTTTTCTATCTTTTCTCTGCTGTCTATGTGTTATTCAAAATTTTATACAAAAATTCTATATGTGGAAACTTGTAATTGGCCTTTTTCCACTGTACTTTTCTTAATTACGACTCTGTATTAGCTGTAAGTTTCCCTAAAAATAATAAAATAAAATAAGTACAAATGGTCAGTAGTCGTTCAGACCCAAGCAAGCTATATAAATAATCAAATATCGGCCCAACTACCTAAATAAAAAACCAGCCAAGTGCGGACTCACGCAGTAAGGGTTCCGTACCACCCATCGACTTGATACCCCATAACTGATTTAATTTACAAGAGTTCATGAAAAGACATCAACGCACCGTGCGCGAAGTATGAATTTTTGCATCTCTTTCATACGCATGTACTACCACATATGTCTATGTTTGCCCTATTTTTAGTATTTGTTACTAAATAATAAAATAATATGTACTATAATCAGACCAAGTGACGCTGGTATGTATTACCGTTTTGAAGATAGAGCAATAACAAAACCGTTGAAAAAAATGCATGTTTTTCGAGGTTTCTTGTATGGGGTTGACTTTTTTTATTTTTAGTTTTTGTCGTGATAGGCACTATAGTAACACATATTCTGTGAAAATTTCAACTGGTTATCTCTTACCGTTACCAAGATACAGCCCTGTGACAGACAGACAGACGGACGGACGGACGGATCGACAGCGCAGCGAGAGTAATAGTGTCCCGTTTGGCACCCTATTACGTACGGGTACGGAACCCTAAAAAGGGACATCTTTGTTTGGCTTGGTTTGCATTTGATGTGTAATGTTTTATATTTTTACAAATTGAAGTCTGTGCCGCAACTACTTGGATCTATTTTAAGTACATTGAGTCGTAATTTAAATCGACCTAAATTTAAGTTGGGCCTTACGAGGTTGATTATTCTGGAGTACCTCTTTTTCTCTTTCTCCGAGCC
Source organism: Asteroscopus sphinx (assembly GCA_949699075.1). NCBI lineage: Eukaryota > Metazoa > Arthropoda > Insecta > Lepidoptera > Noctuidae > Asteroscopus > Asteroscopus sphinx. Next base: position 6,047,960 of record OX453006.1, read on the forward strand.
CTTGTCCCAACTATGATCGAATCGACTTCCAGTCTTTTTATGGGTGACAAGCCCGCCACAACTTCCAAGCCACTGTAACGCCTGTTAACCAATAGGGCAATTGTGTAATGCATTCACTTTGACATTAGCTTTCATTTTGAAATTAAAGCAATATTCATTGCGTGGTACGTAGTTGCCAATAACATGGATTGTCAAAACACACAGAGCAATGAACATTGAAATCCAGATGATTGCGATCGCGAGTGAGTTACGCAATTCGGCAGCAGGATCTACAATGGCAACCAACAAGAAAAATTTCGAAACAATGAAGCTCGGCGTGTCGTAGGAAATGATAGAACTATCTTGGAACTCAGCTTCTAGTATGATCAGTTGCGGCTGAATACCAGTATTTTACTCAGAGCGAATATCATCAGACCCGCGAAATCCAGTTACTGGACAATACCGACATCCCATCCTTCAATTCTGAAGTTCCTATTGTATTTATTGATGTTATTTAGCTGAATAAAAAATAGACACAGCAGGGAAATTGTGTAACTGTATCGTAATCAACAAACTGTAAATTTTGACGTTTGAATCCAGAAAAATGATACAATTCGAATTGCTTGCTATGCTTAAAGAGGAATTATATCGTGTAAAGCATGGTATAATAAGATGTTTCACCAGGTAGTCTCTTCCCGTGACAGCTAGGTCTCGTGATTGCCTCCGTACTACGTCATCGGCATTGGAGCCAATAGCGGGCTGTTAGCGTGACACTTGTCAGTTTGATGTGCTGCCGCTTTGTGTAAATAAATTACCCGAGCAATATGCATTTTTTCATTTATTTGCTTCTATAAAGAAGCACTTTTGAACTAGTAATTTTGTGCAGTTTCCTTTAATAACAAATTAGATGAATAACACGAGATAACAAATACTTAGGCTAGTTAGGAATTTATTTTATGTTCATTATGAACAAAAATCCCCTTGAATATATTGAAGATGTCAATCAACGGCAACACTGATCGTGACGTAGCTTAAAAGCATCGCGCTGTCATCGCGGGAAGAGAATACCTGGTGAAACATCTTATTATACCATGGTGTAAAGAGGAATAAAGGAAGAAAAAATTAGAAGTTGATGTCTGTTGGACTGAACATGAAATAGATATGATGTGATGACAATCAATCAATCAATCAATTAAAATCATAATATAGGTACGTATATTTATCTATTGCTAGATCATCATTTATTTGACCAATTTGTGTTACTGAACAAAACTGCGATACATAGAAAGAATGTCGGTTTGTCGTATGACATGATATGCTGGAAAAAACTGTCGATTTCAATCGACTAACGATTGATCAGTCTCTGTACGCAATTTGGGCCGATACATTTTTCATGCGAAATATTGGATGATATATATGGGTGAAATCGCATCAATGAGAAGCGGCAACGCAACGCAAAATCTGCAAAAAAAAAAACACTGAAAATCAGCGCTGTGTTGTGACTCACGTTACGACACAGCATCATGCTGAGTGTCAACCTCATTACCGCAGCTACGACATGCACCATATAATTAAGTTATTTTTGCCTCGGAGAGCACGATAAGCTGTCGGTCCCAGATGCCATACGAATTTCTATAGCAGTCGTTACGGGTAGTCAGAAGCCTGAAACTCTGACAACTGGTTTAACCTCCGAATGTCAGTATTACCCAGTAACTGGGTTGCGGAGGTCTGATAGCAGTCACTCCGTGTAAAATGCAGATGTTTAGCCGCATATGGCTAGACTGGAAGCCAACCCCAATATATTGGGAAAAGGCTCGGAGGATGAATTAAGTTAAAACCTAAATTACTATCAGCATCAGCTGTCGACAAGTTGGCAGTGACAACACATTTCTTTGCCGTCTAACTAAACCATGGACAATTGGCAAGTTCGGGCTTGTTCAAAGATTAGCTTAGTTGGCATAATGCCACTGTGACGGTTGACCTGCACATATTGAGCAGTATATAGTGCTTAGGGCTGAGACCATTGACCCAGATACACAGTTTGGTAGAGCGGTAATGTATGTTCGGAGTTAGATTGTAATTTGAGTACTGAAATATGTATATACACAAACATAACATAATCAGTCCATTACTGTCCCACTGCTGGGCACGGGTTTCTTCTCAGTACGAGAAGGTTAAGGCCTTAGTCCACCACGCTGGCCTAGTGCGGGTTGGCGGACTACACACCATTGAGAACTGTATGGAGCAAAGGATAGGATGATTCCTAGGATTTTCGCAAATATTCGATTTGTCTATGTTCACTAACACGGTAGTAGTTACGACTCACATAAGTAGTCGAAACTGATTTGAAGTTCTCAAGTGGTGAATCATGTCAAACTATATCCTTATATCGGATCTGTTATCCATATGTGTTGACAGAAATCGGTCACCTGTTATGTGTCTTTTCGGATTCATGTGCGGATTGAAATTCGATTATCACTTGCTTTAACAGTGAAGAAAAACATCGTGAGGAAACCTGCACACCAAAAAGTGCTTCATATAGTTTTCAATGGCGTGTGTAGTCCGCCAACATGCACTAGGCCAGCGTGGTGGACCAAGGCTTTGGCCTTTTCGTATTGAGAAGAGGCCCATGCCCAGCAGTGGTAAATGGGCTGGTTATGTTATGTATGTTATTGAAATAGTCAATAAAATAGATAAATACGTACCTTACAAGCCGATATGTAATTCTGATCTGAGTCATGTGAACGTTTACATAAATAAATTCCCAATTTCATATCCATAATTTCTTTTCTATATCTATACTATAATAAAACTGTAAAGGTCGAAAAGTCTGTACATTGAGTATTTTTTCGCGAAAACCGGCTAGGGGGTCTAGAAATAAGCTATAGAACACGAATCAATCGTTAAAAAAAATTATGTCTGTCTGTCTGTCTGTCTGTCTGTCTGTCTGTCTGTCTGTCTGTTTGTTACCTCATCACGTGAAAACGGCTGAACGGATCGTAATGAAACTTAGCATTTGTATTGGTATTAGTCTAACTTTAAATATAGGGTATGTTTTATCTGAATCGGTTGAGTAGTTCCAGCGATACAGCTTGACCCCTCTATTGTATTAAGTTGCATACAAAGTAGAGGTCATGATTGTTGGTTGGTTGCAGGTTGCAGGTTCCTAAAAATACAACTGGATTCTATTAGTATTATAGAAAATATAGAATAACATAACATAGCCCATCACTGTCCCGCTGCTGGGCATGGCCCTCTTCTTGGATTGAGAAGAGTTAAGGAACTGGATATTCTTAGTGTAATAGATTATCATAACATAATCAGCTCATTACCTACTGCCCCACTGCTGGGCAGGGACCTCTTCTCGAAACGAGAAGAGTTAAGAAACTAGAAAATATAGAATAACATAACGTAGTCAACCCATTACTGTCCCACTACTGGGTATGGCCCTCTTCTCAAAATGAGAAGAGTTAATGAACTGGATATTATTAGTATTCTAGAATAACATAACATTTCCAGCCCATTACAGTCCCATTGCTGGACACGGGCCTCTTCTCAGCATAAGAAGAGATGTGGTCAGTGTTATAGAATAACATAATCAGCGCAATTACTTCCCACTACTGGGCACGAGCGTCTTCTCAGAATGAGGGAGTTTAGGGCTAATTCCATGAAATTCCATCTCCTTAGCCGGTTGGTTGTAAAAACAAAATATAGTATGGTCTGTAAATAGTGTAATCGTCTGTGTAGGCGCTTATATGTATATATTTGAAGATATTGTGTTCATAATTATGACACGATGTTATTTTCCGACATCCACGCGGACGGAGTCGCGGGCACAGCTAGTTACTATAATAAAACTGTAAAGGTCGAAAAGTCTGTACATTGAGTTTTTTTTCGCGAAAACCGGCTAGGGGGACTAGAAATAAGCTATAGAACACGAATCAATCGTTTAAAAATTTATGTCTGTCTGTCTGTCTGTCTGTCTGTTTGTTACCTCATCACGTGAAAACGGCTGAACGGATCGTAATGAAACTTAGCATTTGTATTGGTATTAGTCTAACTTAAAATATAGGGTATGTTTTATCTGAATCGGTTGAGTAGATCAAGCGATACAGCTTGACCCCTCTATTGTATTAAGTTGCATACAAAGTAGAGGTCATGATTGTTGGTTGTATGCAGGTTGCAGGTTCCTAAAAATACAACTGGATTCTATTAGTATTATAAAAAATATAAAATAACATAACATAGCCCATCACTGTCCCGCTGCTGGGCATGGCCCTCTTCTTGGAATGAAAAGAGTTAAGGAACTGGATATTGTTAGTGTAATAGATTATCATAACATAATCAGCTCATTACCTACTGCCCCACTGCTGGGCACGGACCTCTTCTCGAAACGAGAAGAGTTAAGAAACTAGAAAATATAGAAATACATAACGTAGTCAACCCATTACTGTCCCACTACTGGGTATGGCCCTCTTCTCAAAATGAGAAGAGATATTGAACTGGATATTATTAGTATTCTAGAATAACATAACATTACCAGCCCATTACAGTCCCACTGCTGGACACGGGCCTCTTCTCAGCATAAGAAGAGATGTGGTTAGTGTTATAGAATAACATAATCAGCCCAATTACTTCCCACTTATGGGTACGAGCGTCTTCTCAGAATGAGGGAGTTTAGGGCTAATTCCATGAAATTCCATCACCTTAGCCGGTTGGTTGTAAAAACAAAATATAGTATGGTCGGTAAATAGTGTAATCGTCTGTGTAGGCGCTTATATGTATATATTTGAAGATATTGTGTTCATAATTATGACACGATGTTATTTTCCGACATCCATGCGGACGGAGTCGCGGGAACAGCTAGTCTTAAATAAACTGATAAAATTGCATGAGAATAAAATAATACCTCACATTCGTGTGAAATATAATATTATTAAACCTGTTAATATTCAAATATCAATATTTTCCTTTCTTTATGATATCTTCTTTGAATTTCATTAAACAAAATGAAATGTCTGGATAAACCATGGAGGTAATATTGTTAGGATAAACGGTCTGAAATTACATTAAACTTTTGAAAACATTCTTCAAAAACTAACACTAGAATAACTAGCTTATGAAATAATACAATTATTGTTGCGAAAAAGTTCCTTTTATAAATAAATATTTTTGGGATATTTTTACGCAGCACCATCTAGTCCCAACTAAGCAGAGCTTGTTCTATGGGTACTGGACAGTGGATTTAATACTTATATACTTTTTTTTGTAAATGCATACTTATAATTCATAAGAAACACCCAGACCAACACAAACACTTATGTTCATCACACAAATATTTGTGTCCTTTGGGAACCGTCGAACCCACGACCTCGTGATCAGCAGTCTGACCCTCGAACCACTAGACCAAAGACGTCGTCATTATTATGTATTTCAAGTTTGAAGTATCACCATTTTAAACACAAATCTGACAAGTATCACAATATAATAGGAGAGAGGAAATTGAAATATAAAATGAAATGAAATATGTATATTTAATACTCATTGATATATTGTAATTTATTTGATATGTTGATTATTGTCTGATTTTTATTCGAGTTATACAAACAATTTTATTCATATGATGTTTTTTATGTTGCCTATAAAAGTTTATAAGCGGCAAATGCAAGTGGCTGTGATATCACTGACACATTTTTTTAATTAGATCAGCGATATAAAATATCATCGACTGATAATTCCACAGAAATAGATAGAATGGAAAAGAGGGCAGGGCGCGTGTGCCAACACTGCACCACAGCGCAGGGCATTTCAAAGCCTTTTTCAGTACGCCTTATGACTTGTTCTGTAAATATTGTAACAAAAACCTTAGCTTTATTGTGCTGTTTCTAACTACAGAAACAAAAGCTGTAAAGTAAATTTGATTAAAGTTAATTTAATAAAATTAATGACCTCAATATGTATGGCATAGTTTGTTCGAAAGGTGCCACGCATGAATCGCGAGTAAAATTGTGATTACAACCATTCTATCTCTATCTATTTCTGTGGATAATTCACTATTGACGTGAACTAATTTCATGCTTGAGCAATATTTAACTTTTAGTTTGAAAAAATACACATTTCCAGTAATCTGAATAAAAAAACTGTCAGTAACATAAATAAAAAGTTCTGTCGCAAAACTATTTATATTAGTAAATCCTCATTAGGAACCATACAAATAACGTTAATTGCTATAATTAAACACACAAAATAGAATAAGATAAATAAGTCCCTCGGATAGTTTATCACTCCCTCACAGTCGCATAAGCCCAATACATTATAATAAGCGGGTTAGTCCAATCGTCGGGAACTCTGACCACACTTTGTGGTCGCTGGACAATTATCGAGTCTAAATCCTGAGCATTAATAACGTGGATAGCCATGCACTTGACTTGTGGTTAAACGATTGCATAATGCTGTCCTCTGCAGCGTCCCAGATTTGTGGGCTTTTTGAAAAATAGATAAAGGTTTCGACGTAGCTTTATACCTCTAGTGCACATTCGGAACAGAGGCGGTACCACATAAATAGATAGAATAGTTGTAATCACAAATTTACTTGCAATTCATGCGTGGCAACTTTCGAACAAACTACGCCTCCCATAAAAACCTCATTAATTTTCAAAAAATAACTTTAATCTAATGTATTTTACAGCTGTTGTTTCTGCAGTTAGAAACAGCACAATAAGGCATTTTTGCGGGTTTTTGTTACAATATTTACAGAAACAAGTCATAAGGCGTACTGACAAAGGCTTTGAAATGCCTTGCACTATGGTGCAGAGTGTTGGCACGAACACCCTGCCCACTTGGCCATTCTATCTATTTCTTTGGGCGGTACCAAGCCCTGAGCTCCCTGTGCATACAGTTTGATCCAGCTCATTGCTTTTTTATGATTGAGATGAACAGAACCGTATACGAGCCTTTTTCCAAAGAAAGTTTTTTTTTGACATTGTGATTTGATTAGCATTTTAACTATTTTTTGACATTGTGATTTGATTAGCATTTTAACTATTTTTTGACATTGTGATTTGATTAGCATTTTAACTATTTTTTGTCATTTTTATTTTTGACATTGTATTCCAAGACCTATAAGTGATTTCAATCAATGTAAATGTTAGCATAAAGTAGCCTTTAATGGCATAGTGTGAGATCGATGGGTTCCCTCCTGTTATGGTTAAGCCTGAACATAATATCATTATTAATTAGCTTACTTCAGTGAATTCGTCTCACTCATTAACCCACATTGTTCTCACACAATTCTTTCACAATCTACACGATTTACACAAACCATTGTACCATTTATTACTTAAAAAGAATATATCCATGGAGTTTCTTGTCGGTTCTAGATTCTTATAGTTATGAAAGTGCATGTAAATACTTTTTTTAAATAAAAACTTTTAAATTTTAATTTGAAAGGTACGTCGGTAAAAGAGTAAGACTAGACTAGAGATTGCCTCGTTGGTCTAGTAGTCGCAAGCGCGACTGCTGAGCGTGGGGTCCTGGGTTCGATTCCCGGGTCGGGCAAAGTGTTATTGGGTTTTTTCAGTAGGAAATTGTCAGTAGCAGCCCGGAGTCTGGATTTGTGCCTTGTCAATGGCAATAGGCTCGCCCCCTATTACATGGGACTATAACATAACTGGCGAAATGTGGGTGACTATTACACCTCTGCCTACCCCTTTGGGGAAATACAGGCGTGATGTTATGTTATGTTATCTCGGTAAAAGAAGCCATCCTGTAAAGCGTGTTTCGACGAAAACATTTTAGGCGAAAGTTAAGTCGGCAAAATGTACAGTCTACTGCACGTCAGTGGTAACACTAAGTTTACGAAAACCGCCTTTACTGCTTAAGAAATGAAGACGCTGTCAAGGTCAAACAATTACCATTGACGTGTGGTCAACTGTACTATCGACTAACAGCCAAAATTAATATCCAATCTATCCACGATTTGCCCTACTAGAGCTATCTCTAGTAAATTTCTATAAATTTGACATATTTTGTACGGAACTTATATCAAATTTCTATCTCCAGTAAGGCAAATATTAATGTTGTGTAATGTTATTGTTGTGTTTTATTATTTTGTTAAAACTTGTTTACTCTTAGTTAATCACCTATGTTTACTCTTTGCTCCATAGATAATGCTTTGCTCTGATGACATATGACCTTTCGTATGGCATGGTATGGCACCTCTTAGGTTGACACTGACATTGACTGGTATTGCCATAGAACAAAATGTAAGATGCCTGTCATAGAACCCTGCCTTTTGCGCATTGGTGTGGCGTCCCTTCGTTTGTCATGTCATGGACAAATGATGCGGATCTAAAGGTGGAGGCAGACCTGGCACACGTTAAATGATGTTTGTTTTATTTTTTTAAAGCATTACCTAACTAATTGTCACATTTGTCTCATACAATAATACACAATTAAGGTTTACTGTAATTATATTTATTTACTCGTATGTACCCGTGCTGCGCGCTGCAACATTTCGGTGTTGTAGCATATGCTGAGATGGGGATCTTTTTTAGTCTCATACAGGCAAGTCAATTTTAAGTTTATTGTTAATATGTATTTTTTTTTTCTCTCGCCTGTACTGAGACTGAAATAAAAAATGTCTTTCTTTTTTTCTTTCAAATCGAGGATAGATTGAATATTAATTTTGGCCATAAGTGTAGCATTTGGGAATGATACATTCGACGGATAGTTGTAGATAAAACTATAGACAAGCTTGATGTGACAAACCTGTTTCACTACCTCCTGATAGGCACTATTTGCCAGATAAATTAAAAATAGAACGAGATTTGTATGAAATTATTACCATATTACCAGATAAGTTAACCGGGACTTATCACGACTTGGTGAAACAGGCCCCAACTAATGTTAACCTCAATTATTATTAATATCTACCTCATAGAAATCTAAATTTCAAGGTAATTACTAAAGGCGAGTAAACTTGTCGCCGTGTTTTTTTATGACTTACCTAAGATAATCCGGATTTTTGTATTGATCCTGAAAATAGCTCGGATGACAGCGAAAATCTTTCTTAGACTACAACTATCCGGTCCATTGCAATCGTCCCAGGATTTTCGCAAAGATCCGAATTTTCCGATTATCCTACAACACATACATATGCAAAAAATAACCAGCCTATAATTTGTAGCAGACAAAAAAACAAACAACGAAGCATGATTAATAAAAGCTTAAAAAAAACTCAAGTTAATCTTTTACGACGCTCGCAGAAAAGAAACATGCATTTCAATATTTTCCTTTGAACCCACACAGGGAGTGACTTCAAAACAATTTTATATAAAAATCGTTTGCGTATTCATCTTGGGTTTTATCGTGATACGTCTTTATTGCTTCATACATAACCCGCTGAGCTTACCCGGTTATTGTTTTATTTTTAGCTGAGCGCCGGTGCATATCAATTCAATTTATCGGATGCTTTTGAAGACATGATAAGCGTTGTAAGTAAGGAACATAAGATATCGATGGGTCCTACGTATATGGGCCAATGCAACAATTTGAGCATTTTCACTTTTTTGTGTTAAATGCTTCCTTTTACTCTAGTTTACTACGTGCACTAAAAAAAAATACACATTTATAATTGAAAACACTATTTTTTGTTGCAGTAAAAGGGCTTATGTAACACAATTTTAAATGTATAAAGGCCAAACGGTTGTTCGAGACTTGTACGCGGGGAGATTGCGCGTTTTTGTTTACTTCAACGGCCAATCAGTCATCAGCTGTGTATACGATATTATCAAACTTAAGACTAAAGAAGACTGTGATGATTTTAGAATTTGTTCAGATAGTTGTACTGGCCAAAATATAAACAGGATAATGTTTTTATGTATATTTATGCAGCTAAACAGCTTCGTAAAGGACATACACATATTGAGGATAATTCCATACATGCCACAATTGAGAAAGCTTCAAGACATAAGAATATTTATACAACGTCTGAGTGTAGTTCATTAATTATATGGGCTAAAGTAAAAGGAGCTCCTTATAATGTGATAGATGTATTTCAAAACATGATTTTTGACTTCATAAAGATGCAAGCAAGTGCTTGTTTGAACTGGACTAAAAATTCAGAAAAAAAAAGTTCCTTGGTCTAAAATCAAACAAATTCGGTCCGTTAATATGAACCATATTTTTTTTTTACAATTTGGATCAATCTGAAGATGCTTTTGAAAACCACATTAACATTTCTGACCTTTCTGTTAGAACAAAAAGACAAATGGCTGATAGATCTACGGAAATACTTAAAACTATGATACAATCAGTTGTTACCAATACATCCATCCAAAAAAAAGACTTAATTGAGCTATGTCGCAAAAATATTATTCCACCAGTTTATCATGAGTATTTATAGTAGCATGTAATGATAATTCAATAATTATTACTAGGTAGTGATAATGATGACAATGAGTGATGACATGTGACTCCCGAATTTGCCTTAAACTGAAGGGGAAAATCTATAAGACCATAATAAAACCTGCTGTCCTGTATGGATCGAAATGTTGGGCTACGAAAGGAATTAATGAAAGGCAAGTGCATGCAGCTGAGATGAGAATGTTAAGAGGAATCTGTGGTGTAACGAGAATGGATAGGATAAGGAATGAGTATGTAACAGGGAGTCTGAAAGTAGCGCCAGTGACAGAGAAGTTAAGTAGCAACAGACTATCATGGTATGGACATGTGATGAGGAGGAATGAGGAGCATGTTACGAGGAAATTTTAAGTATGAACGTGTATGGCTATAAGAAAACAGGCAGACCGAAGAAAACATGGATGGATTGTGTTAAAGATGTTATCAATAGAAAGAAACTGAACACAGAAATGACGGCTAATAGAGATGTATAGAAGAAAAAGACATGCTGCGCCGACACCAAATAAATTGGGATAAGGGCAGGAGGATGATGATGATGATGAATAATGACAATGAGTGATTTCGTTTCGTTTTGAAATTTTTTTTTTTTTTTTTACTTTAATTCTAGTTTTTCCTCTTAGATAATGTTTTAAGAATCTTTTATTATGTTTAATAAGTTTTGATTTAAAAAAAATATATTCTTTGTAATTTTTTTATACTTTAATTACGAACCTAGTTTGAGGTATCTACACAAAAAAACTAATTGATCTCAAGTCCAATGTGATTTCGGAAGGTTTTTAACATCAAGTATTGATTATTTGATTGCCTTTCCATTACAGAAACTTCAATAATTCTCGGGAAAAAAAAGAAGTTAAATTGTTTTATTTTTTTTCATTTTTTTTGACCTAACTGAAGGTTGAGAATATTACGTCACCAAGTAAGATAACGTATAAGTGTCAATGTGAGTTATTTCATGAAATAAATATATTATTATTGTTTTTTTAAGTTATTTATTTATTTTAAATATTTTTTATAAATTAGGATTAGTCAAAAAATTTAAAATACACGTTTTTTTCAAAATTAGCTTATGCCATGTAAATCGTCCAAAGTGACACTTTGGCCTTTTTACCAGTTTTTTTCAATGTGATTAAAATAAAATAAATCGTGTATATAGGCATATCTACATTAATTAAAAAACGAATATGTATACAAATAAATCGATCTAGTTAGAGTGAAGAATATATGTGTCATAGTAACTATGCAAAGTTTCACAAACATCTGTTGAAGCATGTTAAAAATATATCAAGTTGAAACTTTGAGAGCCTCTACTGAAAAGTTGTCAATTTGCACATTAGCCCTTATACATAGGAACCATCGATATAGGTTATACAAGTTGATACAATTTGAGACCAGATTAAGCTACCTACCCGTTTTTTTTAATCAAGTATAAATAAATTATAACAAAAGAAGACATAGATGGTTTAAAATATCATCTTTAGAATTAAGTATAGGTAGTTCAAATAATATTCTCAAAAATCTACATTCGTATTTTCGTAACATAAATTAAATCTTAGGAATTGATGCGCGAAATGTAACATTTCTCGGGGTATAAGTTTGAATTTAAGATTTATTTTATAATTTTTAACGCATTTACTTAACTCCACAAAGACGTACAAATAGTGGAGGTTAATTTCGATACCACGGGCAGTGTTCACGGTAGCTTAGTGGCTAAAGCACTGGCGTACTGAGCCAGGAGTCGTAGGTTCGAATCCTGATCGTAAGCGATTTTTTTTTTAAATCGTTAGATTTCGCTTCGCATGTCTTACGGCCAAAATTAATATCCAATCTATCCACGATTTTACTAGAGATAGGAATTTGACATAAGCTCCATACAAAATATGGCACATTTCTATCTGTAGTAGGGTAAATCGTGGATAGATTGGATATTAATTTTGGCCGTAAATGCGTTAAAAATTATAAAATAAATCTTAAATTCAAAGGCATTGTCAAAGGGTGGAAATACATACAAATTGTTTTGGTTGTTTCGGGAATTTGTTTGTTTACAAAAAGGTACTTAAATAAATAAACAAACAAACAAACTTCGCCGAGTCTTCTCGTCGCCTATACCGCAAAGTTTGAAGACAAAGGTCTTCAACCAGTGCGTCCTGCCAGTCATGACTTACGGTGCCGAGACGTGGACACTGACAGTTGGGCTAGTCCACAAATTCAAAGCCGCTCAGCGAGCTATGGAGCGAGCTATGCTTGGAGTTTCTTTGAAGGATAAAATCCGTAACGAGATTATCCGGAGAAGAACCGGAGTGACTGACATAGCTTGTAGGATCAGTAAGCTGAAGTGGCAGTGGGCTGGCCATGTCTGTCGAAGGACCGATGGCCGTTGGAGCAGACGAGTCCTTGAGTGGAGACCGCGAATCGGCAAACGCAGCGTAGGGCGCCCCCCTGCCAGGTGGACCGACGACCTGAAGAACGTGGCTGGGGGGGACTGGATGCGGAAGGCAGAGGACCGAGCGTTGTGGCGCAACTTGGGAGAGGCCTATGTCCAGCAGTGGTCTGCGATAGGCTGAGTTGACTTAAATAAAAAATAAGAAATTGGTATTGATTTTTTTATTGATTCGTGTTCAGTATCAGTGGTATATTCACATCCTTAAATATGGCACGAATACAGATCAACATGTTGTAGAAGTAGTATAAAGGCACGTGAACTAGTCACCGCGTATCGGTGTCTCGTAGGACACCAGTGCGCGAACCGTTGCTTGATCATCAGTGCTGTTTTGGACGCAGAGTCACTAAAATTGTATTTTGCAGCATATCTAATACCGATTTTTTTAGGCATAATTTATTATGCATTGAATACTAGAAACATGGTGGTCGTAATTGTGTATTTATTTGTTGGTAGCGGTGAACCGGCGACAAACATTGCGGTATTAAAAGAAAGTAGATAAAATTTCTACATACATACATACATATTATCACGCCTGTTTCCCATTGGGGTAGGCAGAGACTATGGATTTCCACCTGCTGCGATCCTGACACACCTCTTTCACTTCATCTACGTCCATTAACCTCGTAGTATGTGTGGTGTAACTTTGAGAGATAAAGTAAGGAATAACATGATAAGGGAGCGTTGTGGAGTGAAAGAAGATGTAGTGACAAATATTGAGAAAGGTATGTTAAGATGGTTTGGACATATAGAGAGGATGGACGAGAGGAGATTGACGATACAAGTATACGAAGCGAGTGTGGATGGAAGAGTTGGAAGGGGACGACCTCGGCGAACGTATCGCGATCAAATCGCGGATGTTCTCAAAAAATGCCAGGTTAAGAGTTCTCTAAACCGACGAGCATGCATGACGAGGTTAATGGACGTAGATGAAGCGAAAGAGGTGTGTCAGGATCGTAGCAGGTGGAAATCCATAGTCTCTGCCTACCCCAATGGGAAACAGGCGTGATAATATGTATGTATGTATGTATGTATGTATGCATGCTCGTCGGTTTAGAGAACTCTTACTCTGGCATTTTTTGAGAACGTCCGCGATTTCATCGGGATACGTTCGCGGAGGTCGTCCCCTTCCAACTCTTCCATCCACACTCGCTTCGTATACTTGTTTCGTCAATCCCCTCTCGTCCATCCTCTCTATATGTCCAAACCATCTTAACATACCTTTCTCAATCTTTGTCACTACATCTTCTTTCACTCCACAACGCTCCCTTATCACGTCCATAACATTAACATTAACATTCTCTCCCTTAACATTTCTATTATCTTATTATTTAGATTTCTATGGTCCAGATGGGCAAAATAAAAGGGAATTCTAACAACATAACATAACATCACACCTGTATATCCCCGAAGGGTCAGAGGTGTATAGTAGGTATACTCACATTTGGCCAGTTATGTTATAAGTCCCACGTAATAAGGGGCAAGCCTATTGCCATTAGGCACAAATCTAGACTCCGGGCTGCTACTGAGAATTTCATAATGAAAAAAACCCAATAACACTTTGTCTGACCTGGGAATCAAACCCAGAACTTGCGACCACTAGACCAACGAGACAGTCAAAACGGAAAAATAAATACTTTAATAAATTTTATGTAGCCCAATATGAACCAACAAATCTTCGCAAAATCTAAAATCAAACTCATTAGCATAGCCAAAAAGTATTCCTTAATTCGCCTACATTACTGGAACCAAGATGTCAGGAGCAGCGTGCATTTTTCACCGAATTTTCATAAAACTCGTAATAGTATGCGAGACACGAACTCGGTGGATGTTATGCTTGGTCAAATAAATTAAAATTCCCGTTGCAAGTGGCGAGTGAAATCGTGAGGAAACTGCTGTCCCCGTGTTTTCACGGAAATAGTATTAATAAAAACGAAACAGAATTTTATTTTTTGTAAATGTACGCAATTATTTTGCGGAGCCATTTTTTAAAGGTTGGCTGGTGAATTGTGTTGATTATTTTTATTGTTTATAGTTCTTGGTTAAAATTTGTGTCTAGTTTTTTACGTTTTAATAAGAGGTAATAATTATGACTGCCTCGTTGGTCTAGTGGTTGCAAGCGCGACTGCCGAGCGTGGGGTCCTGGGTTCGATTCCCGGGTCGGGCAAAGTGTTATTGGGTTTTTTCATTAGGAAATTCTCAGTAGCAGCCCGGAGTCTGGATTTGTGCCCGGTCAATGGCAATAGGCTTGCCCCCTATTACATGGGACTATAACATAACTGGCGAAATGTGGTTGTACTATACACCTCTGCCTACCCCTTCGGGGAAATACAGGCGTGATGTTATGTTATGTTATGTTATGTAATAATTATGAATTCATAATGCACACGGACGATTTAGTAGGTAATAGTAATTGTAATTAATAATAATAATAAAATTATCAATTTCTTAGGTTTTCGCGGTCACAACCGGATTACAAAGCGTATATTATTTAAATTGGTTTTCCTGACGTTTCGAAAGCTTTGTAGTGTTCAAAGTCACAGGAAGATTAAGATGACAAGCGTCTTTACAGATATATCAATCAAAATCAATCAACTCAGCCTATCGCAGTCCACTGCTGGACATAGGCCTCTCCCAAGTTGCGCCACAACGCTCGGTCCTCTGCCATCCGCATCCAGTCCCCCCCAGATATACATATATAAAAAATTAAGCCACAATAATAAAATTAATTAAAATTAAAATATGTGCTATTTTATTTTATTTGTCTTATTATTTAGTTTGAAGACCCTGAGAAATAAGAAGAAAGGCCGTTTTCAGTAACCTATCTATCCAAGATATGCCCCACTAGAGATAAAAAATTGACATAAGCTCCATTTATTTTATTAATTCATAGTTAGATTAGTTATTAATTTTGGCTTGGATTTATATCCAAAAATTATATTTACATTATAATATGAGATAAGCTACATTAAGTACTTGGCGAACTTGATCCCAAAAATAAAATGTCACACTAAAAATCGTGTGTAGGCGTAATCTGCCAATCGCAGCCTACGGAAAATAATTTTCGTAGCCATTTTGTGGCATGCAGCTACGAAAATACTACGAACGCCTACGAGACCACTCACAAATAAAAACGGCTAGTATTATTATAACCAACCCATAGTCTGTAAGCAGTAAACCGAAGTTAATACAACCTAAACTTGCGAGATTCTTTGACAAAGGAGTCATATCTTCAGCGAATATATGGTATAAGAATTACTTATTATCGCTGAGAATTTCGTTCGTTTTATGACACTAAAGCCACGCTTCACTTAATACGTACGTAATCTCCTTATGTATAATAAAATATACGTCACAAAATAATAAGTCAGGTCGTCAAAAAGTTTTATAGATCAAATTATTAATGTTAGGCAATGAAAAAGTTTTGATTCGATTTTACGAGAAACCGATCGTGATTGTTGGTCGGTATAAGTATTCGAGATCCGATCAAGAGATAGAATGTTGTAAAAACTTTGGCAATCAGTGTTGTTGTGTTGTGTAGTTTGATTTTTGAAGAGATTTGAACTTTGTCAGTCGAAACTTTATTTTACATCAATTCTTTATTCGCCGTTTGATATCGTGGAAATGTATGTATGCCAAAATTTCGAAAAGGCGTGTTTATTGATGTATACGTGTGTATCGCGCATAAATTAAAATATTAGGCTCTTGTTAAGATTTAGTTCATAACTGAAAAACTCAATCCGACCAGAGTTAGGTACTAACAAATGCAATCAATAGTGGTAGTTATCTGACAAATGCTGACCTGGACCTATTTGTCGCAGCCGTGAGGCACACACTGTTTTATATTTAAAAAAAAACTTGTTTAGTCTTTTTGCTGGTTTGTATCACAATGTTTTATATTTAAAAAAGACGTGTGGCACTCGGAGACTGCCACGGTAAAGCTATTGCATACCATTTTTTATGTAAATACAAACAGGAGGTGCCCTAACGCCGAAACTCTAAGCAGGCATGAGTCACCAGATTGCGGGGCGAAGAGGGGGATTACGCATGCGCAGTAACGCCGATACAACCAATGCCACCTAGAGGCGATTTGCAGAACTAAATAGACAAGCGTGATATTTCAAAAAGTCATTAAAAGTTCTGCTATTCATCGATAGATGGCAAAACTAAAAAGTATCACCGCTGTGCCGGTCGGAGTGGGGGGGTGTTAGGTTATTTTCGTTACGGAATTTCTGGATTCGGTCTCCACGCTCAAGGCCCGCGATAGAAGCTATGCAATAGCTTAAAAAAAAAACTTGTTTACTCTTTTTGCTGGTTTGTTTTATAGGTACTTCTTACTTGAACTGGATTTGGAATCTGTAAACTCATAAGTGTAATCAATCAACAATAATGATAAAATTGCGATGCTTGGGGGCAGCTATGTCCAGCAGTGGACGTCGTTTCGCTGAAATTATGATGATGATGATGAATTATAAAATGATGTCACGATTGGCACAATGGCTAGTGACTAGTAGTGACAGATTCAATTTTGCAAATAACAAGAACAAATTTCTAAGGCACATTTAGGTATTTGTGGATGTAAGATTATATCTGTACGTACAATCAACCCTTTATCAATGTTAACAAAACCAGTATAAGCATAGCCTGTCTTGTTTGAGACCTACATACTAAGCTAACATAACATAATATCACGCCTGTATTTCCCGAAGGCGTTGGCAGAAGTGTAATAGTACACCCACATTTCGCCAGTTATGTTATAGTCCCATGTAATAGGGGGCGAGCCTATTGCCATTGACCGGGCACAAATCCAGACTCCAGGCTGCTACTGAGAATTTCCTAATGAAAAAACCCAACAACAGCCCGACCCGGGAATCAAACCCAGGACCCCACGATCAGAAGTCGCGCTTGCAACCACTAGACCAACGAGGCAGTCAATAAGCTAAGAAGACTAAGCTAGTTCCTAGTTAATAGTTCGACGACGTCTGTGGTCTAGTGGTTCGAGTTTCAGACTGCTAATCACGAGGTCGTGGGTTCGGTTCCAACTGGACACAAATATTTGTGTGAAGAACATAACTGTTTGTGTTAGTTTGGGTGTTTCTTATGTATTATAAGTATGTATTTACAAAAAAAAAGTATATAAGTATTATATCCATTGTCTAGTACCCATAGTACAAGCTTTGCTTTGGGACTAGATGGTGCTGTGTAAAAATGTCCCAGGATATTTATTTATTATTTATTTAATGGTTTTTTGACATTAATATGCGGTTGACTGTAAGTACACACAAAACAGGGGCCTTACTCCCGACTGGATCGAGTGCTGTATCAATCATTTGAATTCGAGTTAGTGTCAATTCGTACTGCATGTCTCTAAGAATCTACATTATCTCGATTTGGTTCAGAGCTCAAAACAGTCGGAAGTAAGGCCCCTGGCAAAAATCTAGGGTGACAATACTAATTTTTATAAAAAAAAAACAAAACATCCTTTCCATAACTTTGTACTTCTTTGAAACCCACCTTTCACATGTACTCACCCCGATCCTACTATTATATGTATTTTTAATTCCCAAATCATAACGTCAGCAATAAAACAGTTTAACAGAGCACCGTCATTACACGAGACATGTTAATTGGTCGCACTTATCACTTGTTATATCCGTGTATCCGCACGACTAACTGTTATTGCTGCTTTGAATGGTTTATTTACGGAGCAAGATTTATATGTTGGCTAACACTAGTAGGCTGGGTTCATTTTAACCGACGAAAAAAAGGAGGAGGTTCTCAATTCGACGCGTATATATATATATTTTTTTTTTTTTTATGTATGACCACGCATAACTTTTTACAGAGTGGTCCGATTTTGATGATTCTTTTTTTAATGGATAAGGTATACCTCGAAGTTGGTCCCATTTAAATTTCAAAATCAAAATCCACCCCTAAGGGTAGTAAAACAGGGGATGAGTGTTTGTTCACCCACTGAATTCTTACCTGTTAACTGATTCTGTTGAAACTTGACACACATAAATATAGTTCTAGACACTACGACATAATGGAGACCTGGAGTTAGATTTTAACCACAAAAAAATGAAAAATAAAACTTTTTACCAAAAAATTGAACCGACGAAAACAGAAACTAAAAAGCGAAAAATAACCAATTATGAGTCGGCGCCAAACAACCAATCAACGAAGATCATTAAATAACTTTAAATAAATAGTAAAAACAACGTCACATCAAATACAACGTGAAATTTTCTACGATGAACAATTACTTTCCAAAAATGCGTTCTCCGCCCGGCCACTTGCAACTTGCACGCACTTTGCTTGTTAAAAGTTCGTTTGGCGCCGACTCATAATTGGTTATTTTTCGCTTTTCAGTTTCTGTTTTCGTCGGTTCAATTTTTTGGTAAAAAGTTTTATTATGTTTCAGGATTTGTGATGGATATTGTTACAGTTTTTGAATAATACTTACATACTTACTCCGCTGGCGTAGCGACCCAAAATGTGTCTTGGCCTCCGAAACGAGAGAACGCCACTTGCTGCGATCTTTAGCAGTATTTCGCCAATCACTGGCTCTGATCTCCAGAAGATCGCCTTCGTTTTTGAATAATATCTATGAAAAATATTTTAAAGGGATTTGAAAATAATGTTCCTTCCTTTTTAAATTTAAATTTTAAATTCAATCTGGAATACCAAAATATTTATGGAATTGCATTTTTCACTTTCTTAAAAAATAAATATGATAAAATGTTTGAATAATCTAAATAAATAAAACAAAGTCGGGTCAGTTACATCATTCAAGAACGGCAGGACCGGTTTTAATGAAATTTGGCGTGCAGATAGAACATAACCCGGATTGACATGTAAGCTACTTTTATATCGGGAAGATGACCAGTTCCCGAGGGATTTGCGATAAATGACATTCACGCGGGCGAAGGCATAGGCTAGTTAATGATAAAATATCCTAAAATTACTCACAAGGATAATAAAAATCAAAACATTACTCGAAAATCCGTGACGGACTGTTCTGAAGATAGACAATGACTCTTAAAGCTTCATAGATTCGTGTACTATATTCCAGCACATAAATATTCATAAAGCAAAGGGAGTAAGTATTTTTCGAGGAGAGAAAAGTATACAAAATAATGTACCGCTTTACGCGCGAGAAAGCTTTAGGGGAAGAGGGGTCGAAGTGGCACAGTCACGATACAATTACCTTCTACGTGCCGATGGGAAACACGCTGTGACTGACAACACCTTAATAACATTTTTCTCCCAACAAAAAAATAACGAAAACATTTTTAAAGAAACCCTAATTTAGTAATAGTGGAACTCCTTGTGATAGAACTCGTCCAGAGAAGTAGCACCGTCCCTATTTCTGCCATCACACAGTGATGCTTGCATTGTTGGGTCCCCTACCTTTGTACGGGTGCCGGTGAAAGGAGACTGTACAAAATGGGCCCACATGTAAAATAAAATGTAACTGTTACTTAAATGTTGATAATAGTTTTTTTTATTTCCTATTGTTTTAATTATCAGAGATAACTGGCCGGGATGACCCGGGTTTTAGAACAACAATTATAGGTAATTATTATGCTGCCATGGCTCACGCACTCCATCTGACGTATTTTCTAGTGACTTTTAAGAAAACCACTCACAACAATGTTGAAAAAAAAAAAGGTTCCATAAAGGATATTCCATAATTAGAAATTCATATTTTTTAAACCCTGCTAGATATCAAAGTAGTATGTAGTAATTAAAATACGTCATGATTTTATACTTGAAATTAACTTAGTTTTTATTCAGTTACAACTTGAGAATTTTCGTGGGCCCAAGTCCCCATACAAGTTGATCAATGTCCTATCAATCACTTGAGAATTTCCGTTTTTGGGTCTCAGTTTGGCGAGAACGATTTGCAATACCAATTAGGCTCAGGCCGTATCGCGTAGAACTAGCGAATGAAACCAGAAATAAGAATACAAAATGGCGAAGGAGTACCTACTATTCCACCCAGTGATCGGAAGTCGCGGTCGAGAGCGACATCTTATTCTTTTAGTTTGAGGATTAGTCGTACGCTCCAGATTGCGGCCCACGAACATTCCTAGCGGAATAGTAGTTACTCCGTTGCCATTTTGTATTCCTTTTTCTGTCTTCATTCGCTAGTACTACGCGCTTTGTCTATCTTATTATTTTGTTCTGAGCATTTAGGCAACAACCTTGGCTGTATTGCAGTTGTTATGGGCAAAAGTAATAGCTTAACATCAGGTGGGCTTATGGCTCATTTCGTCATTCTATACCATAAAAAAAAACCATTAAAACTATCCAACGAATTCTCATCGAACTTTTCCCTGATTTTCTTGATAGAGCAATAAATCATACTTTACTACGAAAAATATGAATAAAATTGAGTGAATCTGAATAAAGTGAACTGTAAGAAATAATATTTCATTCGAACGCCGATCAGTAGGTACATTTAGATGAGACAGAGTAAGTCGTGAGAATAAAAGAGCGAATACTGAATTTATGAACGCGATGAACCGTGAGAGTAGTGACGACGGGGCGGGGGAGGGGTACATGCATATTTGATTCCGTCATAAACTCAATTTACAGCTAATCTCATCTCAGATTGTCGAAGAAATAAAATTTCACACGCCGTTGGTTCACTCGTGAATGTAAATAGGGTAGGCGCGAGGACGTGAGTGGAGCGCGTCACCGGCGGGGCGGGGAAGGGGGCGCTAATAAAATATACTCGGCAGAGTTCACGGCTCATTTAGCACGAGACGCCCGCGCCGGCAAGAAGCTCGGCGACAATTTAATATTTCGCCTTTAATTCCAGGCACTAAATTAAGCACCGGCCCGTAATCTCGAGCTGTGCCGTTAAATTTTTGTCCCCGTGATCAGTATCGGGGGGTGATCGATTTTACGGGCCTACCAGTCTCGCGTTTCGTACGGTTGTAACTTTTTAGTGCTCCTTTTATTACGACAAACGATTTTAATCAAGCGAGTTTTTGTTCAGAGCGGACGCCATTAGCGCCCCGGAGTTGGAATAAAATTCGAAGTTAAGTCGCTTTCGAGACTCGAGAATTTGCTTTTAACTGCGTTTGATAGGTCGCTTCGGCGGCGTTTAGTGACCTTTAGGTTGCTCTGTAAAATAAATCTGTACAAACTGGTATTTGAGTTTTCAATAAAGAATCTGCGGTCGTTCCACTGATTCCGCAGTTGCTTGATCTTATTTTGTGCTTAGACTTTTCTGTGTTCAAAAGGCTGTGAAACTCAGTTGTGCTGCCAAGGCGTCTCTCGCAAGTTTTAAATTCAAGGAAATCACTCGTGAAACTCTCATTCGTGGCTAACTATCTTCAAAAGCGTTGTAAGAACAAAGTTGGGCGGGCGCCGGCGACCTCCCGCAGCTTTTCCTAAACTAGACTTGTCACTAGAAAAATCTCGTAAACCTATAAAGGTGGCTTCCAACGGTGCGTGATTTTACAGACGATACGATGCATAGCCACCGATTACGGATAGCCACGCACCGTACCGAGGCTCTTCCCATGGTGCGCGGTGCAAACTCGTGCGTGTTAATTCGTAAAATCACGTATCGTTGGAAACAACCCGTACGTGCTTATCAGTAAAATCACGAACCATGGGAAGCCACTACACGGATTGCTTCACATAAGCTCGCACCATATCTTTGAAGTCACCAACTTGCGGTGGATATTGACGCACTACTACGGACGCATCTGCGTTATCACGGACGAGCCCCTTCCTATGGTGCCCGGTACGAGATCGTGCGAGGCGGTCCGTAAAATCATGCACCATGGGAAGCCACCGTACACTGAAAAAAGAGTTTTGTTATGAGTAACACATGTTATAGATGCTAGTAACATAAATAAAACCGGCCAAGTGCGAGTCGGACTCGCGCAGTAACGGTTCCGTACCTCTCAATATGTCTATGTTTGTCTTATTTTTAGTATTTGTTGCGAAACTACATAATATGCACTATAATCTGACCAAGTTTGACGCTGGTATGTATTACCGTTTTGAAGATAGAGCAGGAACAAAAACGTTGAAAAAAATGCATGTTTTTTGAGGTTTCTTGTATGGGGACCCCCTTTGGTTTTAGCCTTTTTTTTGTTTTTAGTATTTGTCGTGATACACCTCATAGCAACACATATTCTGAGAAAATTTACCGTTCAAAAGATACAGCCCTGTGACAGACAGACGGACGGACGGACGGACGGACGGACGGACGGACGGACAGCGTAGCGAGAGTAATAGGGTCCCGTTTGGAACCCTTTGGGTACGGAACCCTATAAAGGCGGCTATTAAACTAACGCTACTAGTAGCTAACTAGTTTGAGATATGCGGCAAATCAGTTTAGCTATCTTAACAAAAATTTGTTTTTTTTAAGTAGCGTTTTTTTTCAGTGTAATGAGGTGAATTAGCACGCACAGGTGGCTTCTCACGGTGCGTGATTTTACGGATTAGAACACACGAGTTTGCACTGCGCACCGTGGGAAGAGCCTTGATGCGGTACGTAGCTGTCTATAATCGTCAGCTGTGCGTCGTTTTGTCCGTAAAATCACGCACTGTTAGAAGCCACCTTTAACAACATCATTTGACAAACTTTAAGGCAATGCTAAATAATGAGAGCTCCTTAACAAGCGCTCTTGTATTAAAATAAACGACAAATAAGAGCAAAAACATTTTTTTGTGAGTGAGACTGCCAACAAAATTCTTTTTAGAGTTATGAATTATTAAAGTAGCCCATTTTATTTTCATTTCATTTCTTTTATGTTTTATTGAATTCCAAGGTTTTATTCAACTTTAAGTGGAGCTGGAATATTCATGTTTTTTTTCTACGTGGTCCATTAGGTTTTTTTTCAGCAGACAATAAAAGTACCTAATGATGGAGGTGTGTGGGTACAATCGATCGCAAGTCAGTGGTAAGTTTGAGTAGTGTATTACCATACTTAAAGTTTTATTACCACAAGACAGGGACATATTGTATAGAAAAAGGTTATTGTTAGTCTTAGGTTCAATTCCCGGGTCGGGCAAGGTGTTATTGGTTTTTTTCTTTAGGAAATTCTCAGTAGCAGCCCGGAGTCTGGATTTGTGCCCGGTCAAGGGCAATAGCCTCGCCCCCTATTACATGGGACTATAACATAACTGGCGAAATGTGGGTGTACTATTACACCTCTGCCTACCCCTTCGGGGAAATACAGGCGTGATGTTATGTTATGTTATTCTTAAGTTAAAAAAAAAAAGTTATTGTTATGTTAGTCTTAGATGTAATAAATGAAAATTCTACAAAATGTTGTTACTACAACATGAAAAGTAACATATCCAATTAACAAAAAAAAAATTAATTAACAAAAACAAAAAACCCGACTGCGTGTAAAAATAACAGAAAAGATATAAACAAGACTTATCAACACGCAGTCGGAGGCTACGTATGTTTTTGGTCATGAATTACATAATAGTTCATAGGTAGCCTCCGCCTGCGTGTTGATAAGTCTTGTTTATATCTTTTCTGTTATTTTTACACGCAGTCGGGTTTTTTGTTTTTGTTTATTAATTTTTTTATTTTAATTTTTTTAGTTTTGTCATGTTTTATTTATCATACTATTAATGTTTTTTTTGAAAAGTCAAATTAATTTTTAACGTTGAATATTTTGTTGTTTTTTAGCATTTTTCATTCCAAATTACGTATAAACATATAAGTTGTATATATTTTTGTAAAGCATTTATAAAACCCTTTATTTTGATACCCCACTCGATAGTTTATGACGGAAAAAAAATTTTTTTGAAGAGGTAATATTGCGCCAAAAAGCGGCCATTTTAATTTTTTAAATTTTGATGTACCCAGTGTCACTCTCAGAATTAAGACGAATCTAACGACACCTCTCAATCTCAAATCCATCAAGCCGTTTAGGCCACAGAGTGTGCCAAAGAAATATACATACATACATACATACATACATGCATACATACATACATACACTCGAAAAACATAACCCTCCTTCTGGCGCAGTCGGGTAATTAAGACACCGATAACCGGGACACCCTGTTGTCTGAAATAAAAAAAGAAATACCCGAAATTTACAGTTTTCTTTGGCAATGCTACCGGCAGCCATCCAAATTACTTTATAAGGACCACCTATTAGAATCTGCTGTTGGATGTCAACAGAGTCAACCCCTTGGGCCGGCCATTTTTAGTTTGGCGATAAATCCAATTATTCGACAGCTAAATTCTAAATTCAATGTGTAGTATATAGACGACGGGACTCTAGGAGGTGACGTGGACACAGTTGTTAAAGATCTGGAGTTTCTAAAACAAAAATTTCATTCTATTGGCCTTGACCTCAATCCATCTAAATGTGAAATCTATCTTCCCCACTCGACTGACCGACAACTGACGATCCAAAAATTTCATACAATAGCGCCAAATATCAAAATAGTTGAAAAAAGTTCACTTCACCTCCTGGGATCTCCAATCCTAGACGAATCCTTCTCAACTTTCATTGAGGAGAAAATACAAAATTTTAATGATATTTCGGAAAGGCTGCGCTGGCAACCCTAGCCACGCACAACATTAGCTCCGCGTATTTAAATTGTTTAAAATTCATAAATACGTAGTTAAATGACAAATAAATAGTAAAACATCAATAACATCATCCAAATACCCAGTGACAGTGTTATCACGGCAGAATTCACAAGAAAAGTGCACTAAAACACTTACGAAACTCAGTGCAGGAAAAGTTTTGTTTACATTCAAAAATTCAGCAATATCAGACTTTTACTAAAAAAACAAAGAGTGCAGTGTAAATAAGACTTCATATTGGTGAAACCACAACTATTTTGGAAAATTAAGTGAAGAATCAATGAATCAATAAAAATATGCGAGGGTTTGTATTTAATAAAAATTCAAACACCTACCCACTATACCCAAAAGCAATTGTGTTTAGAAACAGAACATTTAATTTGACGGCTCATTTAAGAAGCCGGTTGGCGTTGCGGTTTTATACGCGACACTAACACTGCGCTTAGTGACTCGAGTTCGATACACGGTCACACTAACGTTGACATTTTAGAATTGTTTTCATCAAATTGTACCAGTAGCAATAAAACAGTCCGTATAAAATAAAATACGACCGCTTATCTGTGCAGTACGGGGGTTTTTATTAAAGGGATCCCTTTGCAGCATTGTGTAACTATACTTCCGATTTTGAGCTCCTGTTAAAAATAACAGTGTTAATTTTGACCGAAAATGGATACAGTTTTGAAATGTGCAGGATGTCAACAAATCATTTTAAATGAAGAACAACTCAGATGCTCCCTTTGCAATGAATACTATGACCTACAATGCGGAAACATTCCCACAAAAACGTTTAAAGCTATGACGATAAGTCACAAACTTGCATGGAAATGCCCGGCTTGCATGTGTCAAATGCCAAAGGGAAACAACACAAACACACCCCTAAAGCTTCCTCAACAAGAGGCCGATAATATGAACGTTACGATAAGACGAAAACAACAAAATGTTACTTTGATTTCAACGGAATACAAACCTCAGAACAGTGAAAATGATTTATCTGTGGATGATATTATAGGTGATACATTAATAAATACCACTGATAATCAAGACATCTCATTACTCATTAATCAGGCCCCTACAATCATGCCTTCAAATGACAACATAACTTTGGAAAAATTCAGCCAGTTACTGGATTTAAAATTAGAAAACATCAAAACATCTTTTCTACAAGATATCAAAAATACTATTCAGATAGAAATAAATATTGCCATAAAAAAGCTTCAAGTTAACATGGAAAATAGAACACTCAACCTATTAAATGAACAGGAAATAATACATGAAAAAATTCATACCATAGATGTAAAAATTGAGAACATAGAAGAGCAATTGCAGCACTTGAAAAATGAAAATAAAATTGTACTGTATGGACTAAATGAGGAATATAAGGAGACCGAGTATGATCTATACGAACGCGTAACAAGAGTTTTCCACGAAATTATGAACATAAACATCAACCCCTTCATGGATGATATAAAACGTATTGGGAAAAGAGGCGAAAGACGACCTTTAGAGATTGAACTTACCAACAAACGGATGTCAAAATATATACTGGAAAATGCAAGAGACTTCAAGAATACAGGATTGGGGGTGGGTCCCTTAATGGATAAAAAAACCTTACAGCAACGACATGAACTTAGACGAAACATGCAGATCGCTAGACAAAATGGCGATTACGCAATAATTAAAAACAATAAATTATTAATCAATGGGAAGGAATATATAAGCCCAAACACCTCAACGACGCAACAAATTAACAACCAAGACACCGATAACAACAAGGGAAACGGAGATTTTACGTACAACGAAGAGATACAACAACCAGCAAATAAAATATATACACAGACGCAACAGAATAATACATCAACACAAAAATTAAATAAAATTAACAAACAGAATAAGCCATTTCGTTAGCATTAATACTATAATTTTCCAAAATATTCAAAGTGTAGGGAATAAGTTAGATTTGTTAGAACAGCTACTGGTAGACTCGGAAATTGACATTATATCATTATCGGAAGTGTCGAGAACCAAAGATTACTGTGACTCAATATTGTTACCGGGATATACAATTGCATCCATTTTCTGTCGGAAAACCCGCGAAGGCGGAGGAGTATGTTTAATTGTTAAAGAAACTATAGAATATATTGAAAGGAAAGATATTGTTGATTGTTCAAAAGAGTTTGTGATTGAATTTAGTGCAATAGAAGTTCCTAAATTAAACTGTATTATTATAGGATTATATAGAGCAGATCGTCATATTAATATATTTTTTGAGCAATTGGGAAAAGTTTTGTATAAGTTAAATACAAAAAAGTTAAATAAATACGTAATTATAGGAGGCGACTTTAATATAAATATACTAAAAAGAAACAAAGAAACGGCAGACTTTCTGAACATAATGCGGTCAAATAATCTTAAACAATTAATTAACGAACCTACAAGAGTAACAAAAAATACGTCCACCTGCATAGACTTACTTTTTACTAACTACACACCCCTCATAAACAAATCCTACGTTCAAGATTACGGCTTATCAGACCATAAGGCTCTGAAAATAGAAATAAATACTGACTTTATACAAAACAACAACAAAACATGGTATATTAAAAAAAGAATATTTACAAAAAACAATATAACACACTTTAAAAAATCTTTAAAAGATATTAAATGGGAAAATATTTTAAACGAAAATACTGATGTAAATACAAATTACAATTCATTCATTACTATTGTACAACAACTTTTAAACATACATATACCTACACAAAAAATAAAAATAAAAAATAAACCTAAAAAAGGATGGCTAACTAGTGGTCTCAAAAAATCATGCGAACATAAAAGAATACTAAAGACTATACTTAACGAAACAAATAGTACCGTTATTAGAAAATACTTCAAAGTATTTAGTCAAACACTAAAACGAAGTGTCAAAATTTCAAAAAAAATTGAATATATTAAAGAAATGAAAAATTCGGACAGCAAAGTAAAAACCATGTGGAATATAGTAAATACAAAAACAGGCAAAAAGAAAAATAATCTACGTAAAAACATATCTTTAAAAATAAATAATAACCTTATTACATGTCCAACAACCACATCCAACCTCCTAAATGATTATTTTGCGACAGTCCGAGAAAACCCAAATAGTATAAATAATAATAATAACATAGTAGGTCGACCTGTCCTTAACTCACCAACTTGTTCAATGTATCTAAGCCTCGTGGATCGGATCCGTTCAATAAAAAATAAACACAGTTGTGGAATAGATGACGTTCCACCCATCTTACTAAAGCAATGTGCCTATGAAATCTCGCTTCCCCTAACCTTTTTAATTGACCAGAGCTTTAAAGACGGTCAATTTCCAGATCTTTTAAAGATATCACTTGTTAAACCAATACATAAAAAAGGTGATACCCAAACCCCCAGCAATTATAGACCCATAGCTTTGTTACCGACATTCTCAAAAGTTTTCGAAAAGGCAATGTGCAATAGATTATACAATTTTTTAGAAAAGTATAGTATTCTTGATGATTGTCAAAACGGATTTAGAAAATCAAGATCCACTACATTAGCGGTATATAAATATGTACAAACGGCTCTTCAGAACATAAATGATAAAAAATATGTCGTAGGACTTTTATTAGACATGACAAAAGCCTATGATAAAGTTTTGTACAATATATTACTTAAAAAATTGTACGGTTCAGGTATCCGAGGTCCAGCCTACTCATGGTTTAAATCATATTTACAAAATAGAATACAAATAGTTCAAATTGAAAATTACGACGCTAGTAAAAATGAGATAAGAGCAATACGATCTCAAGAAAGAAAAATGACATGCTCTATCCCACAGGGAAGTGTACTGGGATGTATATTATTTTTAATTTATATAAACGACCTACCTAAAATACTAAATAAAGAAATAACTTTACCAATCTTATTTGCGGATGATATATCTATACTCATAAAATATGATAATACCATCAAACCTAATCCCATTTTACAAGAAACTTTACAAACAGTAACACGTTGGCTCCACGACCATAACTTAGAGATAAATTATAGCAAAACAAAAACAATACAATTTAGATCATATAAAAAACCCTCTTTAGTCATGGACACAAATTTTCGGAATAATACCTTAGAAACAGTAGAAACATTTAATTTACTCGGCATAAACATTGATACACACATAAATTGGAAAAAACATATTGCACATATTAAGTCTAAATTGTCCAAATTCACTTATGCTCTTTTTCAAATAAAATGTAGCACAGACATAAAAACATCGTTGTCTGCCTATTATGCGTATGCGTACTCATGGCTGAGATACGGTGTGATGCTGTGGGGAAATAGCGTGGACGTTCATGACTTATTTGTATTACAGAAGAAGTGCATTAGAATTATAGCTCAAATCGACAATTTAGAAAGCTGCAGACCCTTTTTTATTGAATATAAATTATTAACACTCCCATCAATATATATACATGACTTGTGTCTGTTCGTATTTAAAAATATTAGTCACTTCACAAAAGTAAAAGACATACATAACATAAACACACGCCACAAAGACAGTTTATACTTACCACCCTCCAGGATCAAAATGCTAAACCAAAGTCCCTATTACATGGCAGTCAGAATATTTAATAGTTTACCATCCGATATAAAACTAGAAACAAAATTGACAATATTTAATAGAAAATTAAAAACATTTCTAATCCAAAAATGCTTCTATACAATTGAAGAATATTTGGAACATAATAAGTACAAAAAATAAAACACAATAATAATAATAAAACATATACAATAAAAATCACTTTTATTCAATCAGACTGCTTTATTCCACTATGTGTTAGTAATATTTAAAATACTATGTAAGCTCAAAATAAACCTAAATAAAATTAAATCGTAATAAATTATATTAAAATATAATGAAATAAATTAAAATTGCATAAATTAAATAAAAAATACGTATTAAATCAATTAATAAATATAAAAAATATTTAAATGAAATTAATAAAATTGGACATATTAAATCAAATCTGAATAAATTTAATTAAAATAAGATAATTTTGCTACTATATTCATGATGGAAATAAAAACTTTAATTAATATGTTATACTTTAAAATTATCCAGTAGTTTTTATATTAGTATACACCGACGTCGACGGAGTGACGTTTTGACGTCTACACTGGTGGGAACCTTGTCCGAGTTTTTACGATAAATAAATAAAAATACTCAAATATAGTGGCAAATCGAGTTATAATCTAGTGTAACATAATATAACAGACAACATACAGTGTAGTGAGTGATGGGACAATCTCCTAAGTGCATTTAAACATATATAAGTTCGCTTTTGCAAAAACCATAAAACATACTTTACCCTCACAATTTTTTGGTTGTTATTAATTACTACATCTGACACCAAAGCTTAAAACACTGCCATCTGTCGTGGGAACAATTTCCGATCATCGCTAGCGACATCTAGCAGTAACCTACGAGACCACTACACCGACTGCGTTTCAAACTGCCACTAGCGCCATCTACTAGAGATCAAGTGTACTTGTGGCACTTAATCAATAGTGATCATGCCTCTTGCAAAGTGTGGTGGCTGCGGTAAATTTTTATCGCCACTAGATGCCGCGAGGTGTGCTAAATGTAGCGCATCTTATCATCGTGCGTGCGTAGGTATTCTATCAAAAGGCCCTGTGGCGCACTCCTGGCATTGCCCAGAGTGTAAAAAAAATGTCCGTAGGGACAACAAGGCTGAAACACCAGTCAGAGGCAACACACTAGACGCACAGAGCGGAGAACGAAAGCCCTTGCAGACGCCTCCAATTGCAACAACACTGTCGCCGGCGATGGCTTCGCCCGTGCTGTCGGAGCTGTCTTCACCTATGCCGTCGGAGCTCGCTTCATCCGTGTCATCGACACGGTCACCGGTGATGCAGATGCGGTCACCAGTGCTACTGACGCGGTCACCGGCACTAGAGACGGCCTTGCCACGGTCAACGACGCCTCCGCCGGTCGCAGTAGTGATCGTGGGCACCGAGGAGCATACTGGTCAGGATTTCCCGCAGGATTTCGGTTCAGCGTTAAAATCCATTATGGAGGAAATACGGAATTTAAGAGATGAATTCCTAGAGCTCAGAATTGAGCTTAAGAAATCTAGCGAATCATGTCAGGCGCGTATGGATAGCATAGAGACTAGACTGGTGGCTTTGGAAACGCGACAGGTAGATCTCCCAGTCGATGCCGGCTCGGTGGATGGTGTGATCAGTCAATTAAAGCGGGACCTAAATGACAGAGATCAGGAACTTATGGGAAATGACCTGGTTATTGCCAATCTGCCAGAATCTCAAGTGGAAAGTCCGACGCATCTGGTGAAGCTCATTGCCTCTAAGTTGGGGGTTGATGTAGACGAGCGGGATGTTGTGAGTGCTGAACGAGTTGGTGGTAGGCATATTAAACCGACGAGCCCAGCAAACTCGGTCGAACCCCGGCCACGCGCTATCATGGTGCGCCTGGCGCGCCGGGACCTACGTGACGCCTTCCTAGATAGCGCCCGTGTGCGGAGGGGTGCCACAACTGAGGATCTTGGCATCTCTGGTCCGGCCCGGCGATTTTTTGTCAACGAGCGTCTGACCAGATTAAACCAGCAGTTGTTTCGCAAAACGCGGGCAGCAGCTGGACTCCATGGCTGGCGTTTCGTCTGGACGAAACGAGGACGCATTCTGGTTCGCAACAAGCCTGGAGATCCAACTCGCAGAATCACGTCCGAAGAAGATATCCAGCAGGTTATTGGACCGTACACAGACACGGAGTAAATTTTTGTTTATACAGCAAATTTTTCATGTTTTAGTAATTAGTTTTCTACTATATTTTTGTACTTCCGTGGGAATTGTGCGTCGTATCAACCGGAAAATACAAGGGCCTTGTGGAGATGAGAGTGAGTATTATTGTTTAGGGAACACAGCTAAATACGCATTTACAGACTATACATTTACTACACAAATAATATTAAAAACAATTTATATATACAAAATATATCTACCCATGCCATACAGATCACAGTATTTATATAAACAGAGTAGATCAATGTATCTCATTTATCCAAACTATAATAATTCATTACACAAAATAAAAATTATAAATAAATGATTCGTCCTAAATATTTAAAGTTAGGTTTATTCAATCCGGGATCATTAGGAACCAAACAGGACGAATTCTTGATAGCCATGTCACACCATACAGTGGATATAATGGCAATTAACGAGACGTGGCTGAAACCCGGTGAGGAGGGACGTGCGCCGAGTGTACCGGGATATAGGTTAAAGCATATACCGCGCCCGAGAAACATTAAAGACGGAAAAGGTGGAGGAGTAGCCTTTTATGTCAAACAGGGAGTTAGGGCGCGTGTAATTCCTCACCCTGAACAACCAGATGTTGAACAGATGTGGTTAAATATAAAAATCAATGGGAAAAAGTTGCTAGTTGGTACTGCATATAGACCGCCTTGGTTTAACTTGTCCAGGTTTTTAGAGGGAATAACTGACAGTATTAGTGCTTTGGCTCCGTATGATCACATAGTGTTACTGGGGGATTTTAATGTTAATGTTTTGGACCCAAATCACGAAAAAACTAAAAAGCTTTTTGAATTTCTAAATTACACGAACCTAAATCAGATGGTTCGGACACCAACGCACTTTAAAGGAGATGCTAGCACACTTATAGATATTATCTGTACTGATGTTAGAATCCGGAATGTAATAGTGACCCATGTTGTTGAGCTTGGACATCACTCATTTATTACATGTGATACTGTGATCAAGAAGGAGAGGCCCAAGCCAAGACTTGTTGTGTATCGGCCTTTAAAGGACATACTTGTGGACTATTTTTCAGTAGATCTCGCATCGGTGCCATGGATGGAAATTAGCTGTTTAACAGACGTAAACAGCATGACTGATTATTTTAACTTGTTCTCCACTCAATTATT
Organism: Asteroscopus sphinx; assembly: GCA_949699075.1. Classification (NCBI taxonomy): domain Eukaryota; kingdom Metazoa; phylum Arthropoda; class Insecta; order Lepidoptera; family Noctuidae; genus Asteroscopus; species Asteroscopus sphinx. The sequence continues at coordinate 6,081,381 of OX453006.1, forward strand.
TGACCTACATGCTCCCATAAAAAGTAATGTTTTCAGAGACCATCCCACGCCTTGGATAACAGAAAATGTACGGCTAATGTTCAAATTGCGCGATGAAGCAAGAGACAAATATCATAAGCTGAAATCAAATATAAATGAACAGACTAGATTAGACATTGCAAAAAGATATTATCTAGATCTGAAGAACCAAGCTATCATTGCATTATCACAAGAAAAAAAAGCCTACTTCACCAGACATATAAATAATAATATAAAAAACCCAAAAGTACTGTGGAAAAATTTAAAAGCAGATGTGTTACCCACTCATAGTGATGGCTTGCTTCCTGAACATTTTGATGATCCTGATGAGATCAATAAAGCTTTTCTCAACGTACCGGGGGAGTCCAGATTGACCATATCGCAGTTGACATTCCTTGAGTTTAATAGAACTAGTGACTCTCAGTTTGTACTCAATAATGTTAGCCAGGAGGAAATTCTGAAGATAATAAAAAGTCTAGGTTCGAATGCAAAGGGTGTCGACGGAATAGGTTTAGATATGCTCATGCTCACGTTGCCGTCTTCCCTGCAAACTATCACATCAATAGTGAATCAGTCGATAGACACCCATACTTTTCCTGAAGCATGGAAGTGTGCTATTGTGCGCCCCATCCCTAAAACCAACAATCCAAGTAATGTTAAAGAGCTTCGGCCAATAAGCATACTGCCCTGCCTTTCAAAGGTCCTGGAGAGAGTAGTACACACTCAAATGTCGGAATACTTGGAAAAGAATAATATTCTTCCCGACCTTCAGTCAGGCTTTAGGAAGGGCCGTGGGACGGCAACTGCTCTGTCAGATGTGATAGGTAACATACTTGAAGCACGTGACCAGGGGGAGGGCTCATTGCTTGTTCTTCTGGATTTCTCCCGGGCGTTCGACGCAATAAACACCTCTCTGTTGCTTTCTAAATTATCATACTATGGGTTTGCAGCGGGGACAGTTGAGTGGTTTGCAAGTTACTTAACGGGGAGGACACAATATGTCGAGATCCGGAAGGAGGATGGATTGACCTTATCATCACCTCCACGTCAGGTATTACGTGGTGTGCCCCAGGGATCCATTTTAGGACCTCTTCTTTACATTCTATATAGTGCTGACATAACAAGCTCATTTCATTTTTGCAAGTATCACATGTATGCGGATGATATTCAACTATACATAAGTTGTAAACCTATTGACACTTTAGAAGCAGTACAAAAAATTAATGCAGATTTACAGAGAGTGGTTGCATGGTCTGAGCAAAATTCATTAGTTTTAAATCCAACTAAGTCGAAATTTATGGTGCTGGGCAGTAGGCAAATGATTGGCTCAATGCTGTCGGTTAAACCAGAAATTACAATTTTGGGCAAAGAAATTGAAAGAGTAGAAACAGCATGCAATTTAGGTCTAACAATCGATCCTGAGCTACGCTTTGAAAAGCACATAAATATTTCCCTAAGGAATTGCTTTTACAGATTAAAAATTTTATATTCCATCAGAAACCACATAAGTGTGCAATTACGGAAACAACTAGTAGATAGCCTGGTTTTGTCAAAACTAAATTACTGTGACACCGTGTACGGTCCATGTCTGTTAGCAAGAACGGATAAGTTGATCCAACGTATTCAGAATGCATGTACCCGGTTTTGTGTAAGCATACCTCGAAGAAGCCATGTCACTCCTTTCGCAAACGCTAACAATATCCTTAAGATGGCCGCAAGGAGGAAGCTACATATGGCTAGTTTACTCTTTGGTGTCATTACTACACAAAAACCACATTATCTGTATACGAAACTGAGTTGGAGACGAAATCAATATAGAAGCTACATACGGTATGTAACAGATCCCCTTTCAATCCCAAAACACAGATCCATGGCTTTCAGAGGGAGTTTTAAGTGGGCTGCCACTCGCTGCTGGAATGACCTTCCTCCTCCGGTAAGAGACCTGAAAACAAAGCATACTTTCCTATCACATCTAAAAAAACATTATATGCAGATACAGCAGGCCTTATAACCTGTGCAAACTAATGTCATTGATGGTCTTACCGCAAGGGTCATGGCCTCCTAGCAATGGTATCAGGTCTTCAGCGGTGAGTTGGAGCTCTTTCTGACTGCCTTCTCTGCCTTGGTCTATGTGAACATAGAACACAAATATACCCTGTTGTGTAGGTACGTCAATCTAAGGTGACTGGAAAAAAAAAAAAAAACTAATAATATGAAACACAGTATAATAATATAATGCATAGGTATACTAAGTAGTTTATTTGCAATGTATTGATTTGTCTACATTATATTATTTCTATTAAAGTATGTAGGTACAAGAATTTAATTGCAGTTTCTTCCTTAGTTGTTTAAATAAGTACTTTATAAAATGCAGTTAAGTACCTAATAGATATTTGGATGTGTAGTTTGAATCACAACATACGCCTTAGTTGTTGCTGGGATATGAGTTGAGCAGATAAATCGTAAATCATATTATTATCCGTTGGAACTAAAAAATATTGCGTCTTTGATGGTATTTTACGAGCGCGGAGCGCAGTCTGTCTGTAACGTAGTATAGGTATTAGGTAGGTAGGTACCGATAGGCGTCTACGCAATTATGGCCGCCGCCCGCTTGGTTACTGGTTACATACTTACATAGCTATTTTGATGTAACTGTGTTTTCTTTGTACCATAATAAGACTAGGTTTATTTATTGCACTGTATTTATGTATACACTATTTATATGACATTCACTCATTATCATAGACATATAACACACTCATTATAATAAGTAGTACTTACTTGGTTTGAGTTTCTCTGTAGTGGGATTTCATTAAGTCACTCATAAGGTTTTTGCTGAAAATCAGCGCTGCTGGCACTAGGTCCGTCCTAAGCCACAGCATTACGCTGAGCAATGACCTACATTTTTGCGCACATGCGACGCACAAAGATCACAGCAGTATTTATAATACTTAACATTTTTTATTATTGTTTTTGTTTTGATTTGACTAACTGTAAATCACAGACAATAATGTAGAACAAAAATCCGATCATTACCGTTATAACCACAGATCATGTATTGTTTATGTCCAGTGTTGTCAGTTGTCAATTTAACTGTAACTATACTAATTTGTCATGAAATTGTAAAGTATTATGTATTTATTATTAAGTATTATGTATAAGTTTTGTAGTGAGTGCGTCAAATGGAGCGCAAGAATAAAATCTTTTTCTTTCTTTCTTTTCTTTCTTTTATTATCAAAATAAATTTCCGCCAAAATTAATACGGCGATCTACTATGTTTATTTTAGATGTATAAGCTTAATACTTATCTAATATTAATATATTAAATTGTAATTAATTAAGTCCAATAATTTTGCAATGCCTGAAAAAGGCGACTAAGTTTGTAAGAACTATATTTATAACCTACCACCAATATGTACACTTAGTTGGCAAAATAAATCTTTGAATCTTTGAATCTTTGAAAGGCTTTTTAAAATTAATATACATTCGGCGTATACTATTATTCGATATTGTTGTTTTGGACCTAAATTTACGTATATCCTACGCTCTTCTCACTTATGGAAACATCCACAACTTTTGGACAAAGTAGACAAAATTATACGAAACACATTAACTTCTATTTTAAATGTGGCCCTGGACGACCGAGCCTAGTTACAAGCCACACTTCCCATTCGTATGGGTGGTCTCGGCGTTTCCTGTCCTCGGTCCACAGTACTTAGAAATTAACCAGGAAAATTTTAGCATCCTCACTGGTTGATTTTGATGTACCGTGTTTGACCGACGCTGTGAACGCTTGGAAAATGGCCTGTCCCAATACGGAATTGCCCCTCATCTTATCTTCCCAGAGACGGTGGGACGGGCCGCTCTGCAGTTTGACACGGAATCATCTATTAAATACGTCAGTCAATACTGCCGAGCGTGCTCGTCTGCTGGCTGTGGGTGAGTGGGAGGCGGGACTGTGGCTTCAGGCCCTCCCGTCACTCAACTTAGGCACTATGTTGGATAACACAACTTATCGGTTCGCTACCTGCCTACGGTTAGGCGCTCCACGGTTTGCTCCACATCGGTGTCATTGTGGTGAAGCTGTCGACAGCCTCGGACACCATGGCCTTTCTTGTTGCAGGAGTGCAGGTCGCATATCACGACACGCCAATATTAACGACATTATTCGCCGTGCTCTTGCCACCGTCGGCGTTCCAGCCGTACTAGAACCTAATGGATTGGCACATGACGATGGTAAGAGACCAGACGGTATGACGTTATTACCTTGGAAGTTGGGTAGGCCTCTGGTGTGGGACGCAACCTGTGTCGACATCTTTGCTCCATCCCATCTTCCTAGCTCGGCGGGCTGTGGCTGTGCTGTCGCTGCAGCTGCGGAGACCCTCAAACGGCGCAAATATAGTAATCTCATTGGATGCTATGATTTTGAGCCGTTTGGGGTCGAAATGCTCGGGCCATGGGGTCCGAGCGCACGGCTCCTTTTCAAGGAAATATCTAAGAGACTGGTCGACACTTCGCGTGAACAGAGGGCTGGCTTGTTCTTTGGGCAAAGAACGCTGTCAGTCTTCTGGGCACGCTTCCGGATGACAGTGATGTGGAGGAAATCTTCGACGCCTAAGTCTCCTTTTATGATATCGCTTCCCGGCAAGAAAAGTGTCACAACACATATTAGGTACAAAATGACATAATCCCAGCATTAAATAGAGCGTATTTCATTTGTCCGGCTGAAAAAATTTCGTTATTATGTTGCGCATGGTTACCGCTAGATGGCACTAAGTTCTCTTTTTCACGGAGCCGTTTCGCTCTGAACACCGGCGTGAACAGTGTCACATTTATGTTAATACATAGTAGACGTGTACTGTGTCGCCAGAAAAGTGTTTTAACGTGTGATGTGACTTTTTATCGGTAAGTTTTACGTTTAAATATTAGAATTGTTACTAAAAAGGCGGCACAATCTGTGTTACGACTGTATTGTTGACGAAAAAGCATTGTAAATATTGCCAGATCATACAAAAAACAGACATAACCTGTAAAGGGTCTCTTTTTTATTGTTTCTGATCTATAATCGCGATTTAAGGGAATTCATAAAAAACGCAACACATGTAGGTAATGTCGTTTTTGTTGTAATAATCACGAGTTATATGTTGTGTTCGGTCTTTTTTTCTGTATAAAATTGAACTTAATCTTAAGAGCGTATGTTCGATTTAGCGCAAGTCAAAATCTGCACGATCTATCGAATAGCACACTCACTACGGCACGATACAATGGTTCCTCTGTGTGCGTGAGTGCTGAACCGTTAGCACGAATAATTTTGATACTATTATTTTTTTAGGATCTATTTTATGAATTTTTTTTTTATGAATTTTTTTTTTATGAATGAAAATTTAAAAGTTAAATATGTTTTTTTGTAAATATTATAACGGATTCGGATTCTACTTATCAATGCAAATATAAATCCTGCCTCAGTGTTTTCATTTAACAAGTATTTTCAAAGATATAGATAGCGATTTGAAGTTTTTTTTGTATGGAGAGAAAATTAAAACCTAATACATTACCTTAAAGTTTCGTGTATAGATCCATATAGTGCTAGTGCCAAACTACACTAAATACATACTCCGTTGCTTCAAAAATCTTCGATTTGTTTTAAAAAATAATGTTTATTTTTAAAAAATCGTCAGTTAAAGATAAAATTAACATTGGAGTTTTACGCTAAAACTGCACAATACCTCAAAGATTTATTTATAGATTCATATATTAGAGATGCCAAACTATAATAAATACATACTGTAATGCTGTAATGCTTCAAAAATGTTCAATATGGTTTTACAAGTATTTTTAGAGACACAGTCATTTGAATTTTTTTATGTATGGAGAGAAAGATGTTTTACGCCAAAACCTTACGTTATATCAAAGTTTCGTGTATATATGCATATAGTGTTTGTGCCGAACTACAATAAATGTATACTTTGTTGCTTCCTAAATCTTTGATTATGCTTTTAAAAATAATTGTTATGAAGAAAAATTTATCGATAGTAGGAGATAAAGTGTTAATTAACATTTTTACGCCAAAAACTCACAATACCTCAAAGAGTAATTTATAGATCCGTATAGTAGAAGGCCAAACTACAATAAATAATAACTTTAATGTTTCCAAAATGTTACGTTTTACAAGTTTTTTCAGAGATCTAGTAATTTAAAGTTTTTTTATGTATGTAGAGAAAAGCGTGTTACGCCAAAACCTTACGTTACCACAAAGTTTCGTGTGTATATTTGCATAGTATTTGTGCCGAACTTCAATAAATGTACTCTGCTGCTTCGAAAATCTTCGATTAGGCTTTTAAAAAACATTTTTATGATAAAATAATAATATCGACACTAGGAGATAAAGTGATAATAAGCATTTTACGCTAAAACCTTACAATACCTCAAAGAGTCATTTATAGATTCGTATAGTAGAGGTGCCAACCTAAAATAATCCCACAGTGCGCCGCCGCCGCCGACGGTTTTTAGACGACGCCGCCGCTGATTTGCGTATCGGCGTAAAATCGGCGCGAGTTCTAAATGTTTTAGAACTTAGTTTTAGGAAACCCTACAACAGCCTTACACTCTTCTCTAATATATTTCTAACTTTCAAACATAGACACGTTTAATTACCTAGACCTAGTACATAAGAATAATAAAACCGGCCAAGTGCGAGTCGGACTCGCGCAGTAAGGGTTCCGTACCTCTCAACGACCTGATACCCCATAAAAACGGATTTAATTTATGAGATTTTATCAAAAAAAATCAACGCACAGTGCGCGAAATATCAAATTTTGCATGTCTTTCTTACGCAGGTACCACCACATATGTCTATGTTTGTCTTATTTTTAGTATTTTTTGCTAAACTACATAATAATGCACTATAATCTCACCAAGTGTGACGCTGGTATATATTACCGTTTTGAAGATAGAGCAGGAACAAAAACGTTGAAAAAAATGCATATTTTTTGAGGTTTCTTGTATGGGTAAAAAAGTCTAAAATCTTAGACTTTTTTTTGTTTTTAGTATTTGTCGTCCGTCCGTCAACCGGTTATCTATTCCCGTTCAAAAGATACAGCCCTGTGACCGACAGACGGACGGATGGACGGACAGCGTATCGAGAGTAATAGGGTCCCGTTTGGCACCCTTCGGGTACGGAACCCTAAAAAGTAAAGTAGCGACCAACCGACCGTTGCACCATTCATGTTCCATATTTCCGTACCATAAATTACAAAAACTAGTCCGTGCCCAGCAGTGGGACAGTAATGGGCTGCTAATGCTTATGCAAGTCACGGGCATAGGGTTAAATAATAAAAAGTTTTAAAGGGAAAGTTTATTTTATTATTTTATTCATTTTAGCGCATTTAAAAGAAACCTTGTTTTTATAAAAAAAAATGCTTTAAATTTATTTTTTACTTTTTAGCTATCGCTGGACAGATTTTTTAACTCGCATTCGTATTCTCAGCAAGTCCTTTCATTTGGTACCCATATTGTAGGAAACCATAAAAAACTTAGTCCGCCATATTGGATTTAGAGTGACGTCACTTTATTTTTCAAGTTACTCTCAGCAAGCCCTTTCATTTGATACCCATATTGTAGGAGTGCATTAAAAATAACTAGTCCGCCATCTTGGGTGTTCCGCCATGTTGAATTTAGAATGATGTCACAGCTAACCATGTATTGTCATCCAAACTAAACGTGTATACAAAATTTCAGCTCAATCAGTTGAAGATATCTGCTTCAAAATTGAGTTGCAAGATTCGACCTTAACTAACAAATTACATACATACATTATATTGAATGTCAATAAAAAGCTTGTAAAAAGAAGGCAATTTCATAGAGCAAACTTTGAACAGAAATTTAAACTTTTTTCGTTCAACAGATTCGGCTATGACAGACGGACAGACAGACAAGAGAGTGAACCTATAAGAGTTTAGTTTTTTCCTTCTAGTTACGGAACCTTAAAAATACATTATTTATAAATAAAAAGCCAACGATTTTGTTTTTTTTTTCTACTAAACCCGAATAACTTACGTTTGTTTTTATTAAAACCCTAACCCCTAATTTTTTAATCCAAAACCCTAAAACATTAAGTTCCAAACTTGAATCGATTGCACACTCTAGAACACTTGTAACATACCGAATTTCACACGGGCGAAGCTGCGGAAAGCGGAAGCTAGTGTAACATAAATATACCTTTTAGCTCTTGCCTTAGCCAAATTTTCAGATTTTTGCGTTTTCTCTTTCCAAAAAACGCCTTTGTTTTATTTACCATACCTTCTAAAACATAATTTTTTGTCACTATAAAACAATACTTACCAAGTACTTATGATAATACTTTAAAATTTTGTCGGTCATCAAAAATAAAATATTTTATTTACCAAAGTACTAAGATTTGACGATCGCCCTAAAAACTTGCAGTATCCGTGTATAAACGCACGGCAAAGGTCGTCAACCCCCGACGGAGCGCCGAGCGACGTGACCACTCTCTGGAAGGGCTCGCGGCCAAGTGATTTGAATCGATTCGAACGCGAAGTATTATAGTAGTATTAAAATATTTATAAAAAAATTATAGAGCTAATTCAGTAGAAATTTTCAAGTGTAAGTTTTTAAAGAATATGTTCTTCTATTATAGTAATTTATTGTTATATTAAATTATGTAAGATATAGTGGTGAAAATAATAATTCTATCGACTATAATTTCTGAATAATTTCACATTGTTTGGATTTTATTTCTTATGTATTCAGCCTAAAATGAACAATCCTTTCTAGTAACTATTTTAACAAGGATCTTCCCAGTTGGTTAAAAAATTTCGTTTCTTAGGTCTGTCAGTGGTTTCAGATATTTGAAGCTTCGAAATTGACTCTGAAAGTGAAATTAAGAAAACCTCTGTTCAGTTATCTTGATAGATTTCACAAATACTCTAATAATCGAAAAAAATAAACTATCTTCTATTTAGACAATAACATTTCCTAAAATTATTAGTAATTGATATGTTCGTAGGATAAGTGGTTGATGAATATTCAGATTTGAAAAATTACGTTTTTGAGCAAAACAGCCCACGGACCGAGCATACGCTCTTAACGCCACGTTGCGTATTTTATTTATTTAATAGTACTAGTCTTTACTAATTGTTTATTTTTTTAGGATCAATATGAATAATAATAGTCAGGCAGCATTGATAATACAACTGGCTAGAAAATGAATTCACCAATATGATCGGAAGAGGAGCTACAAAGTGCATCAGAGAATTTGGCTGTGACTCCTACTTCTAAGAATATTCCACAGCGCAAGCGGTCCATATCTTCTGATTCCTCTTCATCGACTTCCTCGTCGAACAGTAGTAGCAGCAGTAGCAGTAGCAGCAACAGCAGCCGAAGCAGCAGTAGCAGCAGCAGCAGTATCAGCAGCAGCAATGCTATTTCTAAGTCTAGGTCACCTGAAACTCGCTGTAGTTCTAATGATGCAGTACTATCCTCTCTGCCACGTAACCAAGAAAGAAACGTACCTTACAATAATGTTCCTGAGCAAGTTATGAGTCCAGTACGTAAATCTAGCAAATAACGTAAATCTTGTGTGATCGAATGGTTGTCAAATAAAGCAAAAATATTAAGAAACACCGGAAAATCTTACACTTCTTGTTCTATGTCACAAAAAAAATGTCCGAGAGATGCTTGAAATTGAAACCTCCGTGTGGTGAAAAATGCAAATTGAAATGTACCCAAAAAATAAATAATGTTAATAGATTGCATTTAGACGTATGTTTAAGAAAAATAATTTCATGTTCTAAGATTATTTTTTTATATTGTTATCGGCCAACGAGTGAATTAAGACCGATTGTTAATTAGGCCAAAACTAGTATTTTATAATTAAGAAGTTATTTTTTGATGTTTTTATTTTATTTTAATGAGAAGTTTATAATTTGGTTACTTTTTCTTTATTTTTAATTAATATTGAAGACTTTTAATAATAAAAGTAATGGTGATTACATACATTATAATGTGTATTATTTTTTAAACTACAGAAATTTTAATCGAAAAAAGAGTCATAATATTCATCAAATTAAAAGTTTCTTAAAAGTTAGTTAAAAGAAAATACAATTTTGCTATTAAATTTAAAGCCCTATGATAAATATATAAATAAGCTACACACCATATTTCAGCAATCTGACTATTATAGTTTTTAAATTATTGACGTCTAGATGAATAAAAAACTATTAAAGTTACATTTTCTCGAAACAGCTATTTTTGTATTCTGACACTTTTTTTGCCGGGAAGCGATATTTTAATATTATTGATTTTGTTTTTTATACATGTTCATGTTTTATATATTAGTAAAGTTTAAGAGGTCGATTGTGTTATAAATAAATTCAAATTCAATTACAAAATTTAAAATAAACACAACTATTCTGTTACTTTGGTCGTTGTGGCGATGCGTGGCCTATGTCCAGCGTGGACGTCTTTCGGCTGAAATGATGATGCTGATGAAAGCGCGTTCCTATTGGCCTATTTTATATTTATCTATGCAAATCAGTAGAACAGCTTCGTAATTGGACAGCTCGTAATTCATCTCTATAGGATTTAATTCTCGATGTGTAAGTCACACCAGCCACATAAATCAAACAAAATTATGCTCCAAGTTTGTAGTACCTAAAGCGTGAATCTGATTATGATAAATTATCTAACGTCCAAATTTCGAATTTAGTTAATTTATATTAAAAAACCCACTTTAATTTTAACACTCACTTTCATACACATCCCCCCACACCCCCACACACAAACACAACTACTCATTCATTCTTTCTTACACAGCTAACAACATTAGCATCAAAGTTCATCATCATCATCATTTCAGCCGAAAGACGTCCACTGCTGGACATAGGCCTCCCCCAAGCATCGCCACAACGACCGGTCCTGCGCTTTCCGCATCCAGCGGATTCCCGCGACCTTCACCAGGTCGTTGGTCCACCTTGTGGGGGGCCTACCCACGCTGCGCCTTCCAGTACGCGGTCGCCACTCCAGAACTTTACTGCCCCATCGGCCATCCGTTCTGCGAGCAATGTGCCCCGCCCACTGCCACTTAGGTTTGGCAATTTATTTATTTAATTGTTTATGAACAACAGGGTACAGAGGCGGTCTTAACGCCATAGGCGTTCTCTACCAGAGAACCTTAGGGTAATGCAGAGACAAAGAATAAGGTAGATGCACCAGTAAAGTAGTAAAATATGTTTCGTACTACGGACTATGGCAATTCTTCGAGCTATGTCGGTTACTTTCGTTCTCCTGCGAATCTCCTCATTTCTGATTCGATCACACAGGGACACTCCGAGTATAGCCCTCTCCATTGACTTTTGAGTGACTTTGAGCTTTCTTATCAGGCCCATTGTGAGTGACCACGTTTCAGTGCCGTAAGTAATTACTGGCAACACACACTGGTCAAAGACTTTTGAATCAAAGTTATTTACTCATATTTTATTTTGTAAACATGAATGTGTCAACTCATAAAAGAACACTTTCCTACAAGATACGGGTTCTCTTAGTTTGTAGGGCAGGGAGTTTACCCGATTGTGAATAGCAATTATTATATTACCTAACGATTCATTAACTCCGCAGTCCACTGCTGGACATAGGCCTCTCCCAAGTTGCGCCACAACACTTGGTCCTCTGCCTTCCGCATCCAGTACCCCCAGCCACCTTCTTCAGGTCATCGGTCAACCTAACCTAACGATTAGATAAGTATAATAATATTTTGATATATAAATTTGAACGGATGGCCGATGGGCCAGTAAAGTTCTGGAGTGGCGACCGCGTACTGGAAGGCGCAGCGTGGGTAGGCCTCCCAAGGTGGACCGACGACCTGGTGAAGGTCGTTGGAATCCGCTGTATACGGAAGGCGCAGGACAAGTCGTTGTGGCGATACATGGGGAGGCCTATGTCCAGCAGTGGACGTCTTTCGGCTGAAATGATGATGATGATGATATAAATTTACGTTTCTGGTAAATAAATAATTTACTCACTTATTTAACAACTTAAAGTGTAACTTTATCGAAAATTCGAAAGTGTATGTGAGAAATATTCTCTACTTCAGAAACTAGAATTGCTGAAGGAACCCTTAAAACTTTTCATGGGCTAAGTTAGGTCTTGTAGCTCCTTTGCAACAATTTCTCCAGGATCGTAACGCTCCGTCCAAATTCGAACAAGCCACATATTGTTGGTATTTCAAAAGAATGAGTGTTCGAATTTTCTTTTCTTAAAAGTTTAGAACGAAAACAGAAGATGTGGAATAGATTTTCTAGGCGAATTCCGGAGTTTTCGAACGTCAAAGTAGTTTTATGATTTTGTTGAAGATTTAGTTTTCATTGCTGGTGTTTTCTTCAGTTGCGTCTTTTGTGGGATTAAAACGTGGATCTTACGATAAATTATTAATACGAAAATAAAGATAATTGCTTATTTACATTGTTAAACGAGTTACGTCACGAGATATTTACTATGTAGATCGTTTTGGTTGATTTCCCGATATTTCGGCACTGTTACAAGCGTCACGGTTACGGATAAACTGAAGTATTTGCGGGTAAAAGTCTATGAATAGATAAGCCAATCTACCCTCATCCTTATTCCTCCCAACCTTCCTTCTTTTTTACAAACTTTTATTTAACATGCAATGTATGTATGTATGTAATTTGTTAGGGGGTGGAATCTTGCAACTCAATTTTGAAGCAGATATCTTCCACCGATTGAGCTGAAATTTTGTATACGCGTTTAGTTTGGATGACAATGCATGGTTAGCTGTGTGACGTCATTCTAAATCTAACATGGCGGAACACCCAAAATGGCGGACTAGATATTTTTAATGCACTCCTACAATATGGGTATCAAATGAAAGGGCTTTCTGAGAATAACTCGAAAAATAAAGTGACGTCACTCTAAATCCAATATGGCGGACTTCTAAAGATGGCGGACTAAGTTTTTTATGGTTTCCTACAATATGGGTACCAAATGAAAGGACTTGCTGAACGTTCGACTGCGAGTTAAAAAACCTGTCCAGCTATAACTAAAAATTAAAAAAAAAATTAAATGTAAAAAACTATTAAAAACAAGCTTTTAGTATAGTATAACGGGCTTGTTTCCGCAACTCCACGATCAAGCGTGTATTTTGCGTACGTATATTTTTACGTGTTTTTTTTTTTTTTTTTTTTTTTCTTGTAAAACAAGCTTTTATGCGCTAAAAAGAATAAAATAAACTTTTCCTTTAAAACTTTTACTATCAACTTAAATGTCATTACATAATTTATATGATATAAAAGCTTGTCACGAGATTAACTGTGTAGATAATAAACTGAAATCTGATTGATTTTAATTTAAAAAAAAATTAAAACTAAGTAAATATGTACTCATATACTATTTAAATCTCGCGACAAGACTTTATATCATATAAATTGTGTAATGACGTTTAAGTTTATAGTAAAAGTTTTAAAGGAAAAGTTTATTTTATTCTTTTTAGCGCATAAAAGCTTGTTTTTAATAAAGTTTTTTTACATTTAATTTATTCTTTTTCTTGTTTTTTTTCTATCCCGTGACATATAAAGTGGCGTATAAGTATTAGTGATCATGTTAGTTTATAAACTCATGTTTGTTTGTTTGTTATTTAATCACACTGAAATGGCAGAACAGATTTGACGAAACTTAGCACAGAGGTACCCTGAAGACTGGAAAAGCATATAAAACTTTTGATCAACATAATGGGTGAGCAAAGCCGCAGGCTTTAGCTAGTAGAGAAATAATTTTGTACTGAATACTAAGTATAGTGCGAGTTTTTTTTTTTATAGAGACAAATTGAAAATAATCCGGACCTACGTCTCCAAAACTTTCGTGAAAATTTTAAAAAGTAGGTATTGATAAACATACCAACGACATCATACATAACAGACCTGAAACTAGTGCTCCTAAAAAAAACAAAAAAAAATGTGCATTTAAAACAATACATGCGCTGAATGCACTAGAAAAATTGCTTCATAACACTCAAATAATCAAATCAAGTTTAAGAGAAACAGCAACATAAATAAAGTCTATTTTGGTGTGTTTGTTTCGTAATATGAACAAAAGGGAGCTTCGGAACACAGAATTTAATTTATGAAGCCGTACATAGAAGACGAACTTGCTTAGGTAACGATACTAGACTTGTGAGGTCATATGAGTATTATGAGTATTACGTAATAGTAATTATATTTTTAGTTCTTTAATGGGTAAACTAAAATAAACGTAGAAATTCGAAATCCTTTATTTAGTTATATTATAATGAGTACTCCATGATACGGTGCGTTTCGTTAGGAGATTCATTCCTCTAACCAACGGTAATTTTGACCCTGTACCGGAGCTGATGGGGTACTGTATTTTTATTATATTTATATTTTCCACACATAACAATCGCACTTAAAAATTTGATTTATGTATATGCACAGACATAATAAAAAATATAGACGAACTGCTGCGAACAATCATAGTGAAACCAAAAAAACTATGCTCCTTCGTGTACAACCAGCGCTCACGCACACACACTATATACCTGAAGGATATTTGCTTTCGCGATGCTTACTGGATGATGTCGCGACAAGTGGATTGAGAGGGGTGAGCACAGGTCGAGGTGCATGTATGTGCGTGAGCGCTGAAGGAACAAAGAAGCCGCTGAAGGCGCGAAGGAATGTATATGTTGTATGATAAAAAAATAAAGTATAACTATCACAACAATCTATTTATACTGTATCATGAAATAAAAAACTTCTATTTCAAAGAAATACCCACATAATTATAACAACACGTTACCTCTGGATGTGTCTGCTCATGCAATTTAAGCCGTCGTACTCGTAGAGCTGCTGGAAATTGTTAGCACAACTAACGTTGCCAACATAACTAATACTTGCATAACAAAGAACTTACTGTTGCATACTTGGCTTTATATGACGTCACACCTTTTTCTGAAAGGAGTAGGCAGAAACTACAGAACGCTGGATATAAACTACAGAACGTTGAATTAATGCTCCATTTACCGTGAAAATATTAGCACGGCTGATTTTCAAGAGTATACCGGACGTTCTTGTTCTTGCGTGTCAATGGTTCACACTTTTTTCACATAGTATTTGGCCACTTCTACGGCAGCCTTGTGGCTTCGTTTAGGTCGGCTCTTGTACAGTTGACAGGGCACATGAGACAAGTAAGCAAATGGGCCATGGACTGAATGGGAGTCCCACAATCGCATTCAGTTTTTGAGGAGTCTCTCATTCCCCATTTGTACAAATTTTCTCTGCAGCGACCGACTTGATTTCGGAGCTGGTTGGGGGATTTCCAGACTGGCCACGGGAGATCGTGACCTGGGAGCAGGTGTCCTTGCGGTGCTACAAAATCAGGTGGTAGTGGAAGCTTTTCCTTCTACAACCCCGTCCTCATTGCGGCTGGATGGAGTTGTTCCGAGTGGAGCATATAAAACTCTTGAGACTTTTCAACCGGGCTCTTGGGATTTGGTGTCTAGAGAAGGGTGTTGATGATCGGTCTCTTGTTTAAATTTCTCCAATATACACGCGACATCCTGACGTACGGAAGGTGGTGCTATGCCCGTTAATGGATGTAGCATGTTACGAGCAATGGGTTTCAGGCTTGGCATTTTTTTGCCGGACGTTTACCGACATAACATCGGCACACATAGACACTGAATGTATTAATCTAATATTTACGTACTTACTCCGTGGGCTTGGCGACCCAAAATATGTCCTTGCCTCTGAAACGAAAGAACGCCGAAATCTGGATGAACGAGGGATATGTTGAAGAATATAGTAAAATGTGTGTCATCAACTCAGCCTATCGCAGTCTAATGCTGGACATAGGCCTCTCCCAAGTTGCACCACAACACTCGTTATTCCGCCTTCCACATCCAGTTCCATCCATCTTCTTCAGGTCGTCGGTCCAGCTGGCTCGGGGGCGCCCTACGCTGCGTTTGCCGATTTGCGGTCTCCGCTCGAGGGCTTATCTGCAACGGCCATCAGTCCTTAAACGATAGACGATAGACGTGGCAAAAGCCCACTGCTACTTCAGCTCACTCAGGTTCTTCTCCGGATAATCTCTTTACAGATTTTATGGTGTTTTTTAAAATATAGAAATAGGTATTCCGATATAATTACTTATAATATGATTCTGACTACAATTGGGCAGCCTTAATTACAAAATATGACCCTTCGACGTTAATAGCCAGCCAAAAAATAGTGCCCACACAGTTGCACATTACGTATGGGTTCATGACCCATTGCAGTGCTGATCTGCGCCGCGTATCAAATTGGGCACGTAATCCCTCTGGCGTAGAGCCCGGCACAAATAGGTAGACGGAATTCGATATGGTAGGGATTCCAAGAACGGTGTGGAAACGGTATGGAAACGATATGTTGAGGCTCTAGTGTTGAGCGTAAATTAAAAACGATTTAAATATTATTTGCTTATGAAAACATAAAAAATTCAGCCACTGCTACCACTGCAAACCATCCTCATAGATAGACCATTTAAATGCTTAGTGGTAGTGATGGACTATTGTGCTATACTGATAAAAAATATGGTGCTGCTTGGTCTCTGTACTAATATATCACATAGTTACTTTTTTGTCACTCTGGCAAGAGTCATATTAAGGGGAATGTAGCAGACAAGTGGCGCCACCATCAGTAAAAAAAAAATTACTCGCTCAATATATCATTTATCTCAAATTCGTTTTTAACAATAAAAGTACAGGTACTGTAGTTTAATCAGACAGAAAAAGTGTGAAAAACGGCCACTTTTGAGTAATTATTTTTTTACTGATGGGGGCGCTACTTGGCTGCTAGATGCGTCTTAACGGAATTAACCCATGTCCGGAATTACCCCAAGGAACCATATTAGGTCGATTTTAAAAAAACTATATCAATTCGGCTGACGATAGCCCGTTATTGGAATTTTCTAAGAAAAAGCTCCAATAACCAAACAAAAATAAGTACCTACAAAAAAAAAGTAACTTGCGTAGTGCGTATTACCGTGTGTAAAAATATTCCAACACATCTTTTTATCGACATCCGACCGGCTCTCAAAATGTGTCCTCTCAAATAGCAATCCAGTTAGGCATCGCAGGTTTACCGACCTAAATAACATCCACCGTCCGGCCGAAATGTGGCCGAATACCGGCCAATTGAGCTGTAAGCGTCTGCTTTGCGTACTTGAACTGATTTTTACGTACTTATTTATCGTGTAGCGTGTGGTAGTGATTGTATACGTATATAAGTATGTGCGTCTTCAACCAGTACGTCCTGCCTGTCATGACTTACGGTGCCGAGACGTGGACACTGACAGTTGGGCTAGTCCACAAGTTTAAAGTCGCTCAGCGAGCTATGGAGCGAGCTATGCTTGGAGTTTCTTTGAAGGATAAAATCCGAAACGAGATTATCCGGAGACGAACCGGAGTGACCGACATAGCTTGTAGAATCAGTAAGCTGAAGTGGCAGTGGGCTGGCCATGTCTGTCGAAGGACCGGTGGCCGCTGGAGCAGACGAGTCCTTGAGTGGAGACCGCGAATCGGCAAACGCAGCGTAGGGCGCCCCCCTGCCAGGTGGACCGACAACCTAAAGAACGTGGTTGGGGGGGACTGGACGCGGAAGGCAGAGGACCGAGCGTTGTGGCGCAACTTGGGAGAGTCCTATGTCCAGCAGTGGACTGCGATAGGCTGAGTTGATTATAAGTATGTTTCTCAGGCGAAAATAATAAGATAGACAGAGCGCATAGAACTAGCGAATGAAGCCAGAAAAATGAATACAAAATGGAAAACGAGGACCTACTATTCCGCCCAGAATTCGCGGGCCGCAATCTGGAGCGTACGTCTTATCCTCAACCTAAAAGAATAAGACTGACTCTTGGACGAATAAAATAAAAAGGCGGACGGAATCTCGCTTAACAAAAAGTGTACCTAGCACCTATAGTAAGACGGCTCGCTTAAAAGTACGGGCTGGCAGGCACACATTCACACCCATAGTAAGACAAAAAGCCGCGATTCAAATTCAAATATTTATTTGCTTTTAAATATGGTTACAGTAGGTGTTACAAATATATTTAGTAGGTAGTTCAGCATATTTTGTCATAACATAATGACATGCAAATGTTAGTGTTCACAATAACATTAAAATAATTACACAACAAATATCGTGTGACTGTAGTCATTGTCGTAGTGTCACAAATAAAATAACAATATATATCTGGTGTGTTAAAATTCTATCGAAATTATAGTGGGTTTAGGAAAAAACGAAGTGCTTCAATGTTGAGTCATCCTACTCAACAGCACCATCAAGACCAAGAGGAGCGGGGTAAGTGGCGCGTCATCAGCTCCACCGCCTCCGGCGCGCTCACTCATACCGCCAGTCAGCTGTTGCACCCGACGAGGCACGGCCGCGCTTGCGCATATTAACATATCATTCATTGTTTTTACCGATCGACCGTTATGTACATGTTTTAATCCGTATATTTTCATTTCTCTTCCACAACGAGCTTGTCTTCGCGTCCATTCAATCTTTTCTTAGCGAGATTCCATCCGCCATTTTTTATTCGTCCGAGGATTGACGCTCCCGACCGCGACTCGTGAACACTGGGCTGGAATAGTAGTACTCTTTGCCATTTTGTATTTCTTTTTCTGGCTTCATCCGCTAGTTCTATGCGCTCCATCTATATTATTCTTTTGGTCTGAGGTATGTGTGTAGAAGAATAGCATCTCATGTATAAGGTTCTCGTCTTTATTTGCGAGATTTAAAAATTGGATCAGTAATACTTTGTCTTTGTATTTTTGATAATACAGACCATCACAATGCATTAAGTACTGGTACTGTTGTTGGGTTATTCTTCCCTTTTTGTTAAGAACTGAATGGGTCTATAATCTGTCGGGTTAGGAGTCTGCGTTATTTTTTGTCCTAACTTAGAACACACATACCGCATGCTTCTTAGTAAAGATAATATAAGATGGTTAATATTACAATGAAGGTTTACATACCTAACTCCAACAAAAATAATTTATGAAAAAACCAAAATGATGAATCTGATACAATTTTACACATATTACACTTGCATTCTTGTAAAAAATATCACCACTAATTCCATCCAATCGAACATACAGCTACATAAAAAACAATAACACACAACCTTATTCTATGCACACAACCTTAGGAACAAAAATGAACTCCAATTAATGAAACCACGGACTAAATACGGCAAGAAAACTTTATCGTATGAAGGAGCACAGCTGTTCAATAGATTACCAGAGGATCTAAAAGAATGTGATAACATGAATGTGTTCAAAATTAAGCTAAAGAATTATGTATGTACACTGTAACATTTCCAACGCTCTAGGGGCTAAAATTATCTAATTTAGTTGTAAGTACTTTTGTATCTCATTATAAGCGAACTGTTTTGTAAGTTCTTATGAGAAATAAAATTCTTTATCAATCAATCAATCAATAAATCAAAATGTTAATTTGTTGACACAGGTATTTTTGGTGTTAGGTACATTATAGGTAGTCTCTCTGTGTGCTGCCACAGGTGGCATACAAATATTAGTACTTAATTAATTAAACATATTATACAACCCTTGAAGGAAAAAAGACCTTCAAGATACAACCATACAACCTTTAAACCTAAGGTTTACATAGCGGCTTATATACGAACAGCGACTCTATTTGAATGACTATAAGTTTAGACGACAGTGTTTGAGTGTCATATTTCACTATCACATCACGTGGCTATTATTTTTATTGATATAATCGCTGAGTGAGTGAGTTTTGAGTGATATAATCACTTTTAATTTACAATTAATAATGACTTAATATTTAATTTAATTTTCAAAATGAGTTTTGTTCTTACGTATGAATATCGATTCTGATAACGTACCTAACTCCTTTGAGCTACAAAGAAAAAATTAATAACCCCTGTTGTTCCTTTGAACATCAGGGTTTTTTACATACTGTAGAAAGAAGACGATCCATCTTGAGACGGTTTTTTGATCGCCCAAATCAAACAAATCCGTATCTTTTAACATCATTGTCATCGAATCAAATAATTTAATCTCCTATGTTATAAGTCGACACTGAGCTTCCATGAGTCGTGGCCGCTGGTTCTATTATAACAGCCAGTATTTTTTAACCAGTCAGTACTTTCCAACAACTGTAAACCCAATACTTTTGTTCGTAAAGATGCTAGGGTACTGAAAGTGATAGGGCTGATTGATTGATTTTTTTTCTTAATAACACTATAACCTGCATACTCTTTTTTATCAACAAACTGCATGGCCAGCTTTCTCCCTCTCTCTAGAAAACAGCAAGAATATTGTTTTTGTGACGTATCCACAAAAGATTCATGATTCCTTGGTGAGCAGGGTGCGGGCCAGCTCTAACAGTATCCTAAACATGATTGCAGCAGATTGGATTGCTATACGTGGGTCACTGTTGCGCCATCTCTCTTGGAATGAGGCAGCGGTGAGACATCATCATGTATATAATGTATAGCCCTTAATAACATGGTTTTTAAGTATTACTAACCTTTTGAGTTCTGGTCACTCGAATCAATATTTTTCTATTTAATTCTATTCTATAATCATCCCAAACCCAATCATCAAATGCGATCCCTTTTCAATTGCCAAAAAATTGCATTATCCAAAGTTCTGCGACCTCCAATCCCAAATGAAAATAAGCCAGACATTGAAATCGGTAAAAGATTGCAACGCCAAATCGTTTCTTAAACCCGAAACGCACAATTTAACACCGAAGCTTCGGTAAGACGAGTATTTCGGCAGCCGATTGCCCATTACGGAGCGTGGATACACGAAATTTCAATAAAACGCAATAGACGATCGCGTGGCAACTACGGGGTGAGCGCGAGAGGAGCTAAGCAAGTTTTCTGGTTATCGCTGATAGTTTGACTAAGTCAACGAGCTGAATTTTGTACTTTTTTCTTGTATACGGTGTTTGGTTTGTTTCACGTTGTTTCAATTCTTTGTTTTTCGATTTCTAGCTAGGGTTTTTGTACAATCTTTAGCAAAACTTTTACCAAGCACACAACTACCATTAAATAGATAATAATACTATTCTTATGCAACTATCTTAATTTTTACACCATACACAACACAAATCAGCCTATCGCAGTCCACTGCTGGACATAGGCCTACACCATGATAAGGCGAAACTATGTTACATTTTCAGATAAGGTTGTTGTACAGTCAAACGCACGTCAGTCATTTCATTTTTCATTTTAAAATATATTTATTTATCACCAAAACAAACAAAACAAATGCATTTAATTCTAAGCTACATTGATAACACGGATTTTTCAACACATTATAAGGCTAACAATGCGCCAATAAAGCTTATAAAATATATTCACATAAACTTATTGCAACGTAAACTCGAATCATGTTATGACGCAAACATAGCCTCGTAAGGCCCAACCTAAATTGAGGTCAATGTAAATGACGACCCAATGTACTAAAAATAGGTGCAAGTAGTTGTGGTCCAGACTTGAATTTGCAAAAATATACCTAAATCGGCCTAACAACCTAGAACAGGGATATCAAATGCAAATTAAGCCAAACCAATGTACTTAAAGTAGGTGGTTGCGCCTTCGCTGAAGGAGAGTTTAGGTTGGAAGTGGAAGGCCCTGAAGTGGGCCGCGCTGGATGTGTTGCGAATGCCATGCATTGCAGTTCTCGTAGCCCATCCACCCAAGGCGAGAGTAGGCACACGGCGGAGTTTTTAGTGGGTGCGAGTCCCACATACCTACACCGCCTCCCCGGGTGGTGTGACATGCGATAGGCATTTTCTCCGACTCAAAAAAAAAAAAAAAAAACTACTAGTACTAGATAATTTTGCTTATTTCATAATAATGTAAGTAAGTTGACAAAAACTCATTAGCTGCTTGCACGGTGGATAGCACAAAATACCATAGCAATAAAACGCACGTCAGTGATAACACTTCAATTATGAAAACCACCCTTTCTGCTTACGAAATGAAGAAGCTGTTAAGGTCACTGATATGTGGTCGACTATACTAGTGCAGGTAAATAATCTCGCCCCCTAATTTCAAAAGCTTAGACTGAACCTTAATATAATATAACATCACGCCTGTATTTCCCCGAAAGGGTAGGCAGAGGTGTAATAGTACACCCACATTTCGCCAGTTAAACTGAACCTTATTAAAGTTAAAACTTGGTTTAATATCAAACATCAAACATAATTAATGTAGGCAGTGGTTTAGCCTGATTCAGGTTAAACCACTGCTTAACCCTATTTTGTACTCCAGTGGTCGTAGTTTACCATCAAATTACGTGTGCCTAGAACTTACCATATTCCTTTGGTCTTGAACCACACAGCCAAAACTCTGGTTATAACCTAATCACCACACAAATATTGTCTTCTAAATACATCAGAAAACGTTTAAGTTCATAATTCCGTGGCACCTAATCTTGAAAACGCCACTAGCATCTCCGAATTTAAGTTGCTTTTTAAAGAGGGGAGCCTCAACTTATTATAAAGCGAAGGGGCTCCAATCAGGGTAACCGAAATGTCTTGAGGGCTACGATTTGATGTACTGAAGACATTATTGAATTTTATGTTAGAGATTAGGGTGGGGATTAGATGCTTTAAAAATACGCTATTACGTCTAGCGGAGTGAACAGAATTTCTAGCTGGTAATTTGGTTTCGTTTGCCAATCACTAAATCGATTTTTTGCGAAATAAATACGGTTTGGACGTTGATTATATATTATGGGAGATATGAGCCTATTATGAGGGAATGGTGGTAATTTCATGTTGAATTTTCATGAACCATATCTACGCCAATTTAAAAAAACTAGTTGTATGTAAGGTTAATGTGGAAAATGTCTAGTAAAAATTCCATTCAGTGGCCTGATTCACAAACGTTCGAAAAGTTTCCGTTTCCGAAGTGAAATTTGACCGGCAAATAAAACTAAACAACCACTTCCTGCGACCATGAACGCTGCAAAGCATTCGAAACGTCAGGAAAACCAATTTTAATAATAATACACGATGTAATGCGGTTAAACTTGTTTTATTAAGAAACAAAACATTTTGAGAACCGAACGGATTCGGAAACGCAACGCAAAATTCATGGAAACTCTCCCGTGAGCCATTTGCTGTCGGAAAGCACTCGATGTAAAATTAAAGAACTATGAATAGAGTTTCCGAATGCGTTCGATTCTCAAATCGTTTTTTTTCGTAATAAATCAAGTTTGACCGGATTATATCGCGTATTATTATTAACATTGCTTTTCCTTATGTTTCGAATGCTTTGCATCATTCGTGGTAACAGGAAGTGGTCGATTTGTTTCGTTTGCCAGTCAAATTTCACTTCGAATACGGAAACTTTTCGAACGTTTGTGAATAGTACCGCAGAAGGCCAATTCCCGTAATTTAAAACGTTCAAAATACATTTTCATAAAAAAATTACAGAATAGGTGTATATCACGACAAATACTAAAAATAAAAAAGTCTAAAATTTAAAAATACAAGAAACTTCGAAAACCATGCATTTTTTCAACGTTTTTGTGCCTTCTCTATCTTCGAAACGGTAATACATATCAGCGTCAAACTTGGTCTGATTATAGTAGTGCATACTATGTAGTAAAAATAGGGCAAACACAGACATATGTGGTGGTACCTGCGTAAGAAAGAGATGCCAAAATTCATATTTCGCGCACGGTGCGTTGATGTCTTTTGATGAACTCTCGTAAATTAAATCAATTTCTATCGGGTATCAATCGATGGATGGTTCGGAACCCTTACTGCGTGAGTCCGACTTACACTTGGCCGGTTTTTTCTCACTGAAATAGTATTGAGTGAGATGATATAAGTTAGTGAAGTTTTACTTTAGTCGTGTGGTCTAAAGCACACTCGTTTTTTTTTTAAAACGTTTCGTTGTTTTTTATTCATTCTTATTATGTTGTTGAAATTATAATTATTTTAGAGAAATGCCTACATCAAAATTGGACACAAAATGGTGTATTATACACATATGAGAATCATTTTACGTTCTGCTATAATTTTTACACGTTAAAATTGCACAATTAGATATAATCTAGTATTTCACGTAAGCGTTCGAGACATCGTCGTTACGCAGCGTGAAATTAAGCGCGATTAAGTGAGTGTTGCGCTTTTGCGCTTAATTGTAACACGTGTAACACGTACGGTAGCCGTTAGGCAATTCCACCTTGTTTTCTATTCCGTGAGTACTACCAATTTTTTGTTTTGTTTGGTTTACCTTTTGTTTTGGTTCCTTGAATACAGGGTAGTTGCCTGTACACCTATCTCTTTCACTAACCGTACCAAAACTCGCGTGTTTACGAAACTTCTTTAAAGTAAAAAAGGGACAAAAGACTCACAAAACGGTTCGCGTGTGTATAAATCATAAGTACTGTCGTTCAGTCGCAGTTCGGGACCGAGATATATGTGTGCCCCGTTATATTTATAGCTTGGCAATCGCCAAAGAAAATTGTCTTTTTCGATCAAAAATGTATAGATAATGTATTGATAGATTGTTTCGTGCTTTTTTATTGGGTGAATATTTATCATGTGTGTCTTCTATCTATACAAATTTAGTTTTTCTTAACTATGAACCTGAAAAGGGGTCATTGTACCCATCGTTATGATTTTTCAAGGGGATAATTATAATGACCACCAAAATGAATTTTGTGAACCTCTATTACCTAAAATATCCATCAATACCAATCACCAAATTTAGTAAATTGATCACCAAATTTTAATGAGCAAACTTGGGGCACCCCTACTCAGACAGGTTAGGTATTTTTTTTTAAACCTTTGAGCCCCGCGAAGCAGGGCTCCGACTACGCCTTTCAAGAAACTCATAATCATAATTTGGAGTTAGTTGCTTTAAGTAGGATCACAACTTCACAAGTTGTAAAAATTTTGGTTCTAATATCACGCTAAAATGGGGATTTAATTTTGGTGATCATTTACTATTTTTGGCAATATAAAGATAAAGTCATTTTTTGCAGTTAAATTTTTCTAGACCTGGTGGTTCGTTAAACATAAGCCTTTTTTACTATGGGACTAAGCCTGAAATCGCGAAAAAAACTCAGCTGATTATTTTCCCGTATTAGAACACCGTCTAACATCACAGCTGATGACTCGTCTCTTGTATCAGTCGCGTATACAAAGGTCTCTTATAACTAGGAACCTTTGCTTGTAAAATTGTTCGTGCCTTAATTGGGTCTATTTACTTTGTAACACGAGTGTAAAGGACTCCATGCTATATTTTTGAGCATTTCCCGAAAATTCGTAATGTACGGAAGAATGGTTTTTCTAAATGTTGTTTTTTTTTGTATTCGTGTCATGTATTTTATCTTAGGCTTATTTCTTAAAGCTTTGGACAAAGAATACATAATATTACTACGTAAAGATGCGGCACTCACCGTGATTTTAGTGTCTCCTGCAAAGCAAAGCTAGTACAGTACTCGCCAAGCACCTCGATTAACACCCGCGCACTTTAAATTTACTACTGCGCAGGCATACGCCGCGTGTTCAGAGCCATCATAAAAATTGGTGCTTACTGTAATAGCCATAGCACATGAATAAATATTATAATAGTTTTTATTCTTTGGCAGAGGTAGGTACGATTAGAAGGTTTATCCCATTTACGCACACACACAGAAGTATTTTGAATGAGCTCAAGTATTTGTGTAGTAGTGTAATTGAGTAAAACTTTTCTAATATAAAGTATCATAAACCAGCTTTGGGTAAAAATACAGACGTAATTATTTTAATCAAAATTACCTGACCATACTTGTCTTTGCAAAAATTCTGTCTTTCAATCAGTGAGAGTTATGTGGAGAATATAATATACACAAGATAAATAATTTTCAAGTAATGTTCCATATTTTTAACCGACGAAAAAAAATTTAAAAATTTAAAATTAAACTTTTTAACAAAAAATTGAACCGACGAAAACAGAAATTGAAAAGCGAAAAATGAAATGAAGCTTTTAGTCTTTTCCTAAATTAACTAATGTAAATAACTAATTATGAGTCGGCGCCAAACAAACAATCAACGAAGATCATTAAATTACTTTAAATAAATAATAAAAACAACATAACATCAAATACAACGTGTTTTCAATGATAAACAATAACTTTCCAAAAACGCGTTCTCCGCTCGACCACTAGCAACTTGCACGCACTTTGCTTGTTTGTTTGGTCCCGGACTCATAATAAGTTATTTGCATTGGTTAAGTTAGGAAAAGACTAAAAGCTTCATTTTATTTTTCGCTTTTCAGTTTCTGTTTTCGTCGGTTACATTTTTTGTTAAAAAGTTTTATTTGTATTCAATTCTGGTCTGTATTCGTCAAAGGTGTGCTAGATCCATAATGGATCCATGTGTGGTGTGTATAAGGCTAAAGAGATTCCTAGAAAAAACAAATATAATTAAACATGTTTAAACACTTCTAAGGGCTAGTTTTTCAATAGTCTGATAACTTTTACTGAGGAATAAATGTGATGTTTTGACAGATTTTCAATACTACAACTGTCAAAACGTCACATTTATTCGTCAGTTAAAAGTTATCAGACTATTGAAAAACTAGCCCTAAAACTATTGTTTACAAACACAATATCTGTCTTAAGAGAACTCTTCGAATAAATCTTATGAATTTGTTATTTTTATTACGTATCCTATATTTGGTACGAGTTTCCGGGAATATTACTGCAATCAAAGAAACTTGGCCACTTTATCATGTCTGTGCTCGATAGGAACAAATCAATCCTGATAAACGAAATGAATGTAAGAAAAGCAGTGGTGGATGGAGGGTTAGAATCGCTTGAAGGTAACATTATGTTCAGTTTTATTTATGTTCAGTTTACAGGTTATAGCAATCAAGTTATGTATAATAATAATATAATAATAGTTCAGTCATTAAAATAATAATCACTATCACAGCAGTTTGTAAAGCCTACTATTGAGCTTACTAAAAGGCCGCTAATATAAAAACCGGTCAAGTGTGAGTCGGACTCGCGCACTAAGAGTTACGTACCTACCATCACACATGTATTACTTTAGCTTTGTTTTTATTATTATTTATTTAATGATAGAGTATGCACTACAATTCAAAACAAGTATGAAGCTTGTATATACCACCGTTTTTAAGATAGAGCAGGAACAAGAAACAATAAAAAAACGTTTTTTTTTGGGATTTTATAAATTGGGGCCTTCTTAATACGACATTTTGACTGTACTTATCCATATTAAAGGAGGTGACCATACCACTGCCAATGAACATGAATGAATAATAAAATCAATACTGATCTTGATTTATTTATTTAAATACCTATTTGTAAACAAACAATATCCCCCCTGTGTCGCGCGTGGCACAAAAACCATGCATGCGAAACCACCAAAAAATTGACAGAATTTTCCGCCTTTTAGCAATGCCGCTGGTGACTTATTTTCAGAGTCGTTCGGCCCCCCTAGCTAAGTTGACAATCTACAATCGTTGACGCTATAGAAAACAACCAAAATGTATGGGAATGACATATCTCAACCAAAAAGTCATTCGTTGAGATATGTCATTCCTATACATTTTGATTGTTTTCTATAGCGTTGACGATTGTAGATTGTAAACTTGGCTAAGGGGGCAAGATTTATTCTAAAACCTTCGCTATGTTTCCAAGTAAAAATGAGGTAATTAAATAACCATAGAATTGTTAAGAAGTTTTAGATGACAAAACACATTATTTGTCATTTGGTCTAGAACTATGGCACGGTTATAGATCAGCATCTTGTATTTAGACATTTTATTAAGTTTAGTATTTGTCATGATAAAGGCCAATGGTAATATGGATGTTCTGTAAAATTTCAACTGACTGCATATTATGGTTTAAAATATATTGTAGCCTTGTAACAACCAAGACTGCCTCGGTGGTCTAGTGGTTGCAAGCGCGACTACTGAGCGTGGGGTCCTGGGTTCGATTCCCGGGTCGGGCAAAGTGTTATTGGGTTTTTTCATTAGGAAATTCTCAGTAACAGCCCGGAGTCCCAATTTGTACCCAGTTAGTGGCAATAGGCTCACCCCCTATTACATGTCACTATAACATAACTGGCGAAATGTGGGTGTACTATTACACCCCTGCCTATCCTATTATGTTGTAACAAGGTACCTACTTCTCCGCCAAACAGTGATGATTGCATTGCTGTGTTTCTGTCTGAAGAGTACGGGTGCTGGTGAAATTACAATCACATGAGACTTTCCATCTTCATGTCTCAGTTTGGCGAACCGACTTGCGGTACCATTAAGGCAAAAGCCTAGGTGGTATTGAAGTTGTTATGGGCAAAGGTAACCGCTTAACATCAGGTGGGCTTTTGGCTCGTTTCGCCGTCCTATACAATAAAAAAAAACAGATGGATGAACAGACGGGTTGGACAGATGGCGTAGGCATATTAATAGGGTGCACCCTAATGTACTGTAATAATAAAAGTCACGCTTGTAATTTCTAGCTGAAAATATGGCGGCACCCTAACAGTCAACAGAGTAAAATGAATTGTCGTGGTCCTCCGCGGGATAAGCTGGCTATCTGTCACCGCTTATGCGCAATTTACTATTATCTTTATCCCTATAACGTCATGGTGAAATATCTTCCATGATATATCAAACATTACACTCGGTTTCCTGCTGTTGTTACAACAAACAAAACTATAAATAAATAAAAATATTTTAAACAACTTATTTCGTAAATCTATACTAATATACCATAGAAATCTAAATAATAAGGTAATATAACTGATATTGAACTAAGTTTACGGGACTTGTCGCGCACAATTAAATCAAAACATAACAAACATTTTGACTAATCTCGACGTTTCGGTCAAGTTGCATTGGCCGTGGTCACGAGCAGACTGAAGTGTGTGGGTGTCATCGTCTTGAGCGGCGGGTGTTTTCTCGAACTACCCGCGGTTGGTTTTTCGTAACGTAGCTGTCCGCAACAAGATATGCTGAATCACGACACACAATGCTGACAGTTTCTAATAGAACTGGTAGAGGTGCGTGAACTTGTCGCCGCGTGCAGGTGTCTCGTAATACACCAGTGCGCGAACCGTTTGCTTGACCATCAGTGCTGTTTTGGCCGCAGAGTCACTAAAATGTATTTTACAGCACACGAGTATTATCTAACAGCGGTTTTTTTTGGCATAATAATTTATATTGTATTGAATGCTAGAAACATTGTGGGTGTTATTGCGTATTTATGTTTTGGTAGCCGTATACCGGCGACACGCGTCCCTGTATTAAAAAAAGTAAAACCGGCCAAGAGCATGTCGGGCCATGCTCAGTATTATAGGGTTCCTTAAGTAGGTGTAATTACAAACGAATTAAATCGAATATTAATCATGGCTATTTTAGTTTTTGCAATAATCGGCAGCATTCGCGACTCAGAGCGTGTTGTTAGTAGCGCCATCTAGCGATAAATTCAAGAAGCCAAATTTAAGACGTTTGTCATTTCAAAGTTACTTTTTGTGATTTTTTCAAATAGAAAGTAGCTAAAGGAGCATTATTTGCTATGATAATTTTTCTCTAAGGTCAATGACCTTTGAACTAGGACGTTTTAAGTATTTTTCAGTTTTCTCTCTATAACTAAAAAAATTATAATCACATTATACTCGAAATAATTTTAAAAGAGAGTTTTCGAAAAGGTCTATCAATGTGGAAGATTACAAGTTTCTACATTGCATAGTTTAGAAATGGCAGGGGGGGGGACACATTGCAAGCCACTTTGGCGGGCTATATTTCGCAGATGGTACACCTGATAAAAATGTGGTGTAACAAACATTACCTTCATTTTAGTAGACCTATTCAATGATATCCCACACGAGGGGGTGCAGCGAAAAAAATTTTTTTTTCTCCATTTCACATGTATGGACGCCACCCCTAAAATACGGAAAAACGATTTTTTTATTATTTTAAAATTGAGATCTATATGTAGACTATTTTTTAAAAAAATTTCATTTACTTATGTTTATAACTGTAGAAGTTATTAAGCTGTAAAGGATTAGGACAGACGGACAGACGGACAGACGGACAGACGGACGGACATGACGAAACTATAAGGGTTCCTTGTAGGACTTCGGAACCCTAAAAACAGTCAGTAGATGACATTTATATTCAATCAATCAATCAACTCAGCCTATCGCAGTCCACTGCTGGACATAGGCCTCTCCCAAGTTGCGCCACAACGCTCGGTCCTCTGCCTTCCGCATCCAGTCCCCCCCAGCTACGTTCTTTAGGTCGTCGGTCCACCTGGCATGGGGGCGCCCTACGCTGCGTTTGCCGATTCGCGGTCTCCACTCAAGGACTCGTCTGCTCCAACGGCCATCGGTCCTTCGACAGACATGGCCAGCCAGTGCTGAAGTGGCAGTGCCACTTCAGCTTACTGATCCTACAAGCTATGTCGGTCACTTCGGTTCTTCTCCGGATAATCTCGTTACGGATTTTATCCTTCAAAGAAACTCCAAGCATAGCTCGCTCCATAGCTCGCTGAGCGACTTTGAATTTGTGGACTAGCCCAACTGTCAGTGTCCACGTCTCGGCACCGTAAGTCATGACTGGCAGGACGCACTGATTGAAGACCTTTGTCTTCAAACTTTGCGGTATAGGCGACGAGAATTTTATTCAGAAGGACAGGAGGACATTTATATTACCTTATTTTATTTTTTTACACAGAAGGAACAGCAAACAGCTACAATATTAAAACTAATAATGAAAAAATAATTAGATTTCTATGTAATGTACTTCTTCTTCTACTAAATAATATACTAAAACTAATATATTAATATAATTATAGTAATTTTATAATAAGGAACGATTTGTTTGCTTGTTTGTTTGTTTGTAATCGATAAACTCTGAAACTACTAAACCGATTTTAACCATTCTTTCACCGTTAGAAAGCTACTTTATCCAGAAGTAACAAAGACTATATTTTATAGCAGTACGCGGGCGGAACCGCTGATAAAGTCTTGTATTAACAAAAATGTGAAAATATTATATAAGACTGAGGTATTTTGAATGTTTTTATATTTGTTTTGTTACCCATTATAATTCAGACATAACGAAAAACTGCGTTTAATAAATTCAGTGGTTGGCTGCAATTATTTATTTATTAATGGAGTGTACGAGTTTGTGCCCGGTCAATGGCAATAGGCTCGCCCCCTACTACATGGGACTATAACATAACTATCGAAATGTGGGTGTACTAATACACCTCTGCCTACCCCTTCGGGGAAATACAGGCGTGATGTTATGTTATGTTGTTATGTGTACGAGTATATAAAACTAACCGTTAGTGTTATACAACCTATAGAATAATTGTGATCAAAACAAATGTAAAAAAATGTTTTTTTTTTTTGAAAATTTGTTTCATCGTCTCACAAATTAATTAATAACATAATGATTACAAATAATATCATGCTAGTTTCCCGTCGGGGTAGACAGAGATATTAATTTCCACTCTCTACAATCCTGATACACCTTTGCTTCATCTTCATTTTTAACCGACGAAAAAAAGGAGGAGGTTCTCAATACGAAGCGTATTTTTTTTTTTAGTATGACCACGCATTTCTTTTTACAGAGTAGTCCGATTTTGATTATTCTTATTTTAATGGATAAGGTATATCTCGAAGTTGGTCCTATTTAAATTTGAAAATCAAAATCCACCCTCAAGGGTAGGAAAACAGGGGATGAATGCTTGTTCACCCACTGAATCCTTACCTGTTAACCGATTCTGTTGAAACTTGGCACATATAAATGTAGTTCTAGACACTTCAACATAATGGAGACCTGGAGTTAGATTTTAACCACAAAAAACTTAAAAATAAAACTTTTTAACAAAAAATTGAACCGACGAAAACAGAAACTGAAAAACGAAAAATAAATTGAAGCTTTTAGTCTTAATAGCTATTTTCCCAACTAAACTAATGTAAATAACTAATTGTGAATCGGCAACAAACAAACAATTAAAAAAGATCATTAAATTACTTTATAGAAACAATAACAACAAAATAACATCAAATTCAACGTGAAATTTTCAACGACAAACAATAAATATCCAAAAATGCGTTCTCTGCTCGACCACTTGCAATTTGCACACAGTTTGCCACAACCACCACATGTTGACAAAGCTGTCTAGATTGCTGTCAAGAGCAGATCTATATCCCACAAAAAACTAATAAATAGTTAAAATCAAAAATGGTTAAATAATTCCAAATTGATATTTTCTGTACATATGGACAAACAGTGCTCTTCAGTAAACCTAAACATAAGGCTTAAACCAAAAATCAACATAATCTTATAAACCACAACAAACGCAAAGAGTTTAACCCACAGCTAATTCCACTCAACTTTTTCATTATAAATATAAATCCTTCCTCTCAATTCCACTTCCTCGTGTTTGGGCGGAAATTAAACTGGCTATAACAAAAAGAGTAGGTACAACCTTTCTTTGTCTCAAAACATTTATATAAATATTGAAAACAGTGGTGCGATTCTGTAAAAAATCTCTTCAGTCTCGATAATTCGACATTGATATTATCAGTGTGTACATGCAGATATCGATATCGGATATCGGTTGGGCAGCGTTCGGGAAGCTACGCAATATCTTCTCGTCCAAAATACTGCAGTGTCTCAAGACGAAAGTCTTTGACCAGTGGGGTAATTGTGTAATGCATTCACATTGACATTAGCTTTCATTTTGAAATTACAGCAACATTCATTGCGTGGTACGTAGTTGCCGATAAGACGGATTGTCAAAACACACGGAGCAATGAATATGGAAATCCTATTGATTGCGATCGCGAGTGAGTTACGCAATTCGGCAGCAGTGTGTGTTGCCAGTAATTACTTACGGCACTGAAAAGTGGTCGCTCATAATGGGCCTGATAAGAAGGCTCAAAGTCACTCAAAGGTCAATGGAGAGGGCTATGCTCGGAGTGTCCCTGCGTGATCGAATCAGAAATGAGGAGATTCGCAGGAGAACGAAAGTAACCGACATAGCCCGAAGAAATGCCAAACTTAAGTGGCAGTGGGCGGGGCACATTGCTTGCAGAACGGATGGCCGATGGAGCAGTAAAGTTCTGGAGTGGTGACCGCGTACTGGAAGGTGCAGCGTGGGTAAGCCCCCCCACAAGACAAGGTGGACCGACGTCCTGGTGAAGGTCGCGGGAATCCGCTGGATGCGGAAGGCGCAGGACCGGTCGTTGTGGCGATGTTTGGGGGAGGCCTATGTCCAGCAATGGACGTCTTACGGCTGAAATGATGGTGATGATGACATGCGGATATTCGACGCGCATATGATATAGTAGTAAGGCGTTGTTGTTCTAATACAAGGTGATTACGCGATCACCGCAAGTTTGCGCGAACGTTGTTTGCGTATTTTGTTCGGTACATGACATTATCGCGCGATTATCGCGCGTCTGTCAATTAGGATACCTATTCAACATCATCTCAGCCTATCGCAGTCCACTGCTGGACATAGGCCTCTCCCAAGTTGCGCCACAATGCTTGGTCCTCTGCCTTCCACATCTAGTCCCCCCCAGCCACGTTCTTTAGGTCGTCGATCCACCTAGCAGGGGGGCGCCCTACGCTGCGTTTGCCGATTCGCGGTCTCCACTCAAGGACTCGTCTGCTCCAACGGCCATCGGACCTTCGACAGACATGGCCAGCCCACTGCCACTTCAGCTTACTGATCCTACAAGCTATGTCGGTCACTCCGGTTCTTCTCCGGATAATCTCGTTACGGATTTTATCCTTCAAAGAAACTCCAAGCATAGCTCGCTCCATAGCTCGCTGAGCGACTTTAAATTTGTGGACTAGCCCAACTGTCAGTGACCACGTCTCGGCACCGTAAGTCATGACGTAATGAATTGCACCACCCTATTTCTTCTCATGGGTGTCGTAAAAGGCAGCGAAGACATTGTTGCCGCCTACTGCAGTGATGGACCCACAAGGTGGACCAACGACCTGGTGAAGGTCGCGGGAATCCGCTGGTAGGGGAAGGCACAGGACTGGTCGTTGTGGCGATGCTTGGGGGAGGCCTATGTCCAGCAGTGGACGTCTTTCGGCTGAAATGATGACTGCAGTGATAAGGTCACGGCGCTGCGTGGCCCAAGCTGAGCATTCCGCCAGTGTGTGCTGCGCCGTGTCCTCAAGGTAACTCCCGCAGTCAAGGCAGCTCCCGCAGATTGCAGTCAGTCCATGTTGAATACTGTTGTTCAGCCGCATCTGATTAAGAGGCCTTTCTCATTTCCCAGCTGTCTCGCTCGAATTTAGAAGTTATTTAAAGATTTCGAGAGATTTTATGCGACATTTAAAAATGTGTTCTATAAACATCCATCGTGTGAGTCTTCAGATGGATTATCACACACTGCTGACCGTGTCACACTCCAGGCTCAACTGGACATGGCTGTCTGATGAAGACCTGATAGACGGTTTCCAGGCAGGCCGGTTTCGTGGCAGTTTCCAACCTCCATCTCTATTGAAATTTGTGTGGCGACTGATATCGATAGTTTCACGTACTTTTCGCGGCACAAAATAGGTACTTCTCTCTCGCTAGTACGGAAACTTTATATCTAATCGTATAAAATGAGCCATACTCCCATTACACTCGTGTTCTGCAATTGCCGACCACAGACATAGTAATACTAAAAAATATTGACGAAGTGCTGCAAACAATTTAGTGAAGCCAAAAAAACTGCTCCTTCGTGTACAACCAGCGCTCATGCACACACGTACACCTCAAACCCTGCTCACACCTCTCAGTACACATGTCGCGGCATCGTCCAGTAAGCATCGTGAAAGCAAATATCCTTCAGGTGCTCGTGAGCGCTGGTTGTACACGAAGGAGCATAGTTTTTTTTGGCTTCACTATGATTGTTCGTAGACGCAGACTGCCGACCTATTTCTGACAATGCTTTTCATACGTCATATGTGCTCGCTAAGTCTGGTTGTGATAATCGAGATCAAGTTGAGTTCCTACAGGATCATACTGTCGTTTTTGTAATGCTAAAAAACTTTGTATGTACTACGCAAATGTTTTTACGTTTGCATTGATTGTGATGAAGCGATCTACTGTGTATTGTCAATTACACACAAAATCACCTATAGCGAAAACTTTTATTATTGACATTCACATTCCATTACGATAGGCGTCGAGTTGACAGTCGAGATTAAGTTGAGTTTCTACAGAATATCCTGTCCTGTCGTTTCTTATAAACCTAAAAAACTTTGTACTATGCAAATGTGCTTACGTTTCAATTAATTGCAATTACACACAAAATTACTTATAGCGAATATTTTTATTATTCACACGTCACGATAGGCGTCGAGTTGACAGTCGAGATCAAGTTGAGTTTCTATAGAAGCACCCTGTCATTTCTTGTAACCCTAACAATCTTTATACTATGCAAATGTGTTTACGTTTGAATTTATTGTGATGAAACGATGTACTGTGTATTATTAATTAGACACAACATTACCCATAGCGAATAATTTTATTATTTACACGTCATGATAGGCGTCGAGTTGACAGTCGAGATCAAGTTGAGTTTCTATAGAAGCACCCTGTCATTTCTTGTAACCCTAAAAAACTTTGTACTATGCAAATGTGTTTACGTTTGAATTTAATTGTGATGAAGCGATCTACTGTGTATTGTCAATTACACACAAAATTACTTATAGCGAATATTTTTATTATTCACACGTCACGATAGGCGTCGAGTTGACAGTCGAGATCAAGTTGAGTGTCTATAGAAGCACCCTGTCATTTCTTGTAACCCTAAAAATCTTTGTACTATGCAAATGTGTTTACGTTTGAATTGATTGTGATGAAACGATGTACTGTGTATTGTCAATTACACAATATATTACCTATAGCGAATAGTTTTATTATTCACACTCCGTCACGATAGGCGTCGAGTTGACAGTCGAGATTAAGTTGAGTTTCTACAGAATCACCCTATCGCGTCTTGTAACCCTAAAAAACTTTGTAATATGCAAATGTTTTTGTGTTTGAATCGATTGTGATGTGTTCCGTGACAGTGTTCAGTTAGCAGCCTATTTTATTATGAACTGCGATGATAAGAATCGGTAATGTACCGCGTCGCTTACAGAGGGTTGAGGTTTTTGTTTTAAACTGTTTTGCAAGAGTTTGTTTTGTATTGGTCCGTTTTCGACTAGTTAACATAACATAACATCACGCCTGTATTTCCCCGAAGGGGTAGGCAGAGGTGCATAGTACACCCACATTTCGCCAGTTATGTTATAATCCCATGTAATAGGGGGCGAGCCTATTGCCATTGACCGGGCACAAATCCAGGCTCCGGGCTGCTACTGAGAATTTCCTAATGAAAAAACCCAATAACACTTTGCCCGACCCGGGAATCGAACCCAGGACCTCACGCTCAGCAGTCGCGCTTGCAACCACTAAACCAACGAGGCAGTCATTACTAGTAGTAGTAGAATTGGTAGTAGACTAGTTATTATCATGAAATAACTCTTTCTTTATGGTACTAAGCTCTATGTTGAAATAGAACTGATGTCTACTTATCAGGGACCAAGGGATATAGTAAATAATAGTCACATCTTGGACGAATAAAAAAAGGCCGACGGAATCTCTGTAAACAAAAAGTGAAGCTCCCATAGTAAGACGGCTCGCTTTAAAGTACGGGCTGGCATGCACACATTCACACCCATAGTAAGACAAAAAGCCGCGATTACGCAACAAATCTCGTGTGACGGTAGTCATTGTCATAGTGTCACAAATAATAATATATATCAAGTGCGTTAAAATTCTGTCGAAATTATACTAGGTTTAGGAAAAAACTAAGTGCTTCAATCTTTTCTTGGCGAGATTCCGTCCGCCATTTTTATTCGTCCGAGAGTCACATTAAGACTCTTGAATACAAGAGCACTATATAATTTTATAAGTCACTTTAACAATCACCAGATTATTACATAAGGTTACTAAATGGCTACTTTACGAAATAGGAGGAATACTATGTCAGGTTATAAGTATGTCCAACTTCTTCAAACACCCGTATTCAACTGAGTTCCCGCACCAAATGACAACTGTTTTTATCATCTCGGCATGACACTCGATAGCGACGAATATACTCAGATAGTTTAATAAAATACCAAAACAATCTAAATCTAATGATATTAAATGTAATCTTATAACATAACATAACATCACGCCTGTATTTCCCCGAAGGGGTAGGCAGAGGTATAATAGTACACCCACATTTCGTCAGTTATGTGAATGAATGAATGAATGAATGAAAAATGTATTTGCTTATAACATGAGTATACAATACAATGTGAAAGCACATGCATGTAAGGTGTTTAAATAGTAGGTATAGCAGCTACAATGTTTTGCCACTGGGGGCGTACAAATACTTTTGATTCTAGGTTACATTGACACTTGCAAAAATATGCAATTCTTCTTGTTCTACATTATATAAAATAAATTACCTATTGCAGAAGGACACAATAAGTATAAAAAGATATGAAAATCGAATATAATGTCAATGTAATAAAATTAGGCTAACAATGTCATGATTGGTTGAAAAAATGGGAATAGGTAGAAAATTAAAACAATGATAAAAATGAGATGTCAAAAATACAGTTCGTCGGAGAATAGGCATACTAACACATACCTACTCGTTACACACACATAATAATCTTAAAAAATCATGTAATCTTATAATAATCTAATAAAATTAGCATGTCGTACCTACCAGTCATGTTGTTGTCATGTTTTACAAGATGGTAATTTTTTTTGAACAAGATGGCAATGGCAATTATAGGAATTGCCATTGCCATTTTGTTCAAAAAGACTACCATTTGATTGCAGAACACGAAAAAACACATCCACAATATCTCTAATTGTTTCAAACCATGACGCAGAGCTAAGTCATTGGAGAAATATTGCGTCGCAATGGATTCTGACATCCACTTGCAATCAGTCTTT
Source organism: Asteroscopus sphinx (assembly GCA_949699075.1). NCBI lineage: Eukaryota > Metazoa > Arthropoda > Insecta > Lepidoptera > Noctuidae > Asteroscopus > Asteroscopus sphinx. The sequence goes on from OX453006.1 coordinate 6,119,488, forward strand.
GAGGCTTTCGCTGCGAGGAAATTGATTATCCACCTTCAAGTTTGATGAAATCCCAGCAGGCAATCAATAACTGAAAGCTTTTGGTCCAAAGCGAAGGTTTTCCAGGCCAGTGGATTTAGGCTTATGTGATTTAAAATGAAATAAGAAGAAAAGCGGGCGAGAGACTTTTGAAAATTAGGTATTTGTGGAAACTATCGCTGTCGCTCTTCGAGTGCTCGGTTTCAAAGCAGTGCGATAAGGACAACTGCAGCTTCGACTGAATAGCCTAAGTAAAAAAGTCACGATTCAAGGTCTGGCTCTCGACTATTTTCTCCTCCGTAACTGGGCCAATTTAAAAGATATTTCATAAACTGAATATCAATAAAATTATCTGTGTCTCTATGTGTTTCCTTTTTATTAAAAGTTGTCAAATTTATACACTAAACCTCTGTAAACAGCGGTCTAACGGCCAAAATTAATATCCAATCTATCCAAGATTTGCCTTACTAGAGATAGGAATTTGACATAAGATCCATACAAAATACGTCAAATTTCTATCTCTAGTAGGGTAAATCGTGGTTAGATTGGATATTAATTTTGGCCGTAAATAGACAATTTAGAGAATCAGTTTTTCCGATACAAGTTGTGTTTTTTAGCGCTCCCGTTTTTGTTAAATCTTACAAAATTACACTTAATATTTTGGAAATATTATTTGAAATTAATGTTTTCTGTTTTATTTGTTTCAGGTAAGCAGCTGTCGCACTACAACCATCTTCACGTTCCTTTCCAAGTAACATGAGATTATAGAGACGTGAAGTCAGTAGATGGATGTTTTTTTAGCTTACCTGGAATTTTAGTAGTTAATAATGTGACCCGAAAACTAGTGAACGCTATATTATATTGCCATTTAGGTATGTCTAACCATGTACATCAAATTGCAGTTTAGCTCTTCTTGAACTACAAAATAGCTCTTACCTACTAGTTGATGGCTCTCAATAGGACCGCGCCCTAAAGTACATATGTACGAAAATTATCTGCCTGTTTGGCCAACAGTAGCTGCCTTAAAATTGACTTGCGACTTAAATGAATTACCTATCTGAAAGTTTTGTAGCAGATAGATACAAAACATTAAAAAAAAGGTTTTAATTAAAATGAACAACCAACAAGGTTCAATAACTTTATCAGTATTGGCCACAAAAAGCCTCACAATAGTGGACTTAAAACAGAAAAAATAATAGTATAACCTAAAAAATATGACAACCATGGTATAATAACACCAGGTAGTCTCTTCCCGTGACAGCTATGTCACGTGATTGCCTCCGTACTACGTCATCGGCCGTGGAGCCAATAGCGGGCTGTTACCGTGACACTTGTCAGTTTGATGTGCTGCCACTTTGTGAAAATAAATTACCCGAGCAAAATGCATTTTTTCATTTACTTTCTTCTATAAAGAATCACTTTTTAACTAGTAATTTAATATAGTTTCCTTTATTAACTAATTAGATGAATAACACGAGATAACAAATAGTTAGGCTAGTTAGGAATTTATTTTATATTCATTATGAACAAAAATCTCCTTAAGTATATAGAAGATATCAATCAATGGCAGCACTGATCGTGACGTAGCTTGGAGGCATCGCGCTGTCATTGCGGGAAGAGAATACCTGGTGAAACATCTTATTATACCATGATGACAACGAAAAAAAAACATTGAAAAAAGAACACACCTTCGCTTTTTCGCTTTCAAATTTTCTTAGGTGAAAATGCCTTTGACCAAAAGATACGTTAAGCTATGTATGTGTGAGAATGGCCTTATACATAAAAGATCGCGTCATTTGTGTGCGGTCGTGAGTTCGATAGGAGCGTGTTAGTTTCTCTTGAGTCGCGCTCCGCAAATAGCGTCTTAAAGCTAGTAATCGGCCCGGGGTCAAAGATTTCAAAACTAGTTTATTTTGGTGTATTTTTTTACAGAGGTCAGTAATGGTCATAAAGTGGGACTTAAAATCTAAACTCTGTTTTTTATCTCTTGTCTTATTTAGTAAACAATCTTGGCATGTCTCTTTATTTAAATAAGTAGATACTAATAAAATATATTTACTAGTTCTGCACATGTAATTAAGTTATAAAATATTATTTATAGTGTACAGTAATAATTGTCAGTGTGTATTCCGTGTGGAGTCGGACACGAAGAAAGAATAGCACCACTCCATCTCTTCTCGTGGCTGTCGTAAAATATGACTAAGGAGTTCACCAGAGGATGGGCAGCAGCGTCCTCTGAGTATTTGTTCAACCAACTGCGATCGCCAACCTGCCTGCCAAGCGTGGCATATCGCCCCCTATTGGGGGAGGCCTATGTCCAGCAGTGGATGTCTCTCGGCTGAAGTGATGATGTGATGAGTGTATAAAACTGTTAACATAATATCTTTTATTAATTAATAATCATGAATTGCATTAAAAAGACATGCCAAGATTGTTTACTAAGTAAGACAAGTAGGAAAAAACAGAGTGTAGTTATAGTTCTGACCTTCACCTGTAACAGTAATCGCCTTGCGGATTTCCACCCTAAACAAAAAAAAAAACAAAAAAAAAGTTACATATACCTACGACTCATTTCTTTTTCTAGTTCTGTCTTCTTCTATTTTTTATTTCTTTGTTATAAAACAAAATACGTACCTTTGGGGAATCGTGTGGTATGTGTATCACAAACACAATGAAATTCAGCGCTGTGTAGTGGCTTGATCTGTTACACAGCAACATGCTGAGTGGGAACCTCATTGTCGCGGCTACGGCGTGCAATTGGCCGGTTGTCTTGAGAACTAACGAAGATATTTTATTTTGTTATGTAATTTTGACAACTCTTTTGTAAAATAATGAATGCACTGAATGGGTACACCACAAATCTTTGAAAAAAAAAAAACATTTTTAAATTCGACGAACTAAATCATCATAGCTTAAGTTAATATTGTTCTCAAGTAAGTGACTTTGTGTTTTTATTGAGAATAAATTTCTTTAAACCTAAACCTAATTTGAGGTGCGGTCGACCGTACGTCAGTGGTAACAGTTTGGCTCTGGCGGCGCCTTTATTTCATAAGCAGTAAGGGCGGTTTTTCAGACTCGGGTGTTGCCACTGTCATGCGGTCAACTATACTTTTCTTATATTTTGTATCGACTGTCCTTTCTTAATTTTTTACCTATGTGTTTTTTTTTATTTACTTTCTATGTAACCCCACCTATAAGTTGCCTGCTTGTGTTTATCACGGTGTTTTAAATGTTGCGCGTCGTTAACTGTGACAATAAACTATTTTTCTTTCTTTCTTTAAATTAGCTTTGTTTTTGACATTTGAACAATATTCATTGCGTGGTGTAAGCTGCCGTAAGACGGATTGTCAGTACATGCGGGGCAATGAACACTGAAATCAAAATGATAACAATGGCGAGTGATTCGAAAGCCGGTCCTTACGTGTAGGTACTGATAACTTCAGCTTTACAATGATTTTTAAATCTATAATCATTCATCATACATTGTATCTATCTGTTTTATTAATTTTAATGAAGAGTCTACATACTATATTTCAAAGCAGTTCTAGTCTTACAGGAGGGTTTACTGAGGGTAGGGTAGTAAGGGCCGTGCACATAAATCCCTTGATTGACGAACTTAAGCATGGGTTGATCTAGATGGATCTTGGGTAACATATGAGCCATGTGGAGTATTCTATACGTAGATAATAAATAATAATTTATTTGTTCAAAAAAATTGGTTTACCATTATGAACACTGACACTTAATTATAATAAAACAAAGTTTAACCGGATTAAATCGCGTATATTATTTAAATTGGTTTCCCTGACGTTTCGACAGCTTTGCAGCATTTCGTGGTCGCAGGTAGACTAAGAATGACAAGCGTCTTTACAAACCAACAACAACAACTCCTCAGACCGGTGAAATGTCACATTCCCTTACAAGATGCAGGGGTCTACAAGATTGATTGTGATTGTGGGTTATCATACATAGGGCAAACAAAGCGTAGCCACTAGAATTAAAGAACATATAGCTGACGTCAAGAACAGACGCTCCACAAAGTCTGCAGTGTGTGAACATGCCCTAGACAAACCCAACCATTTTCTTCGATTTGATAAACCACAAGTTCTGGCGAAGGAAAACCGATATGTACCTAGAATGCTCCGTGAGGCTATTGAAATTAAAAAACATCCTAATTTTAATAGAGAAGATGGTTGGCAGCTACCACCTGTTTGGAACCCAGTCCTAAAAATAATCAAGTCCCAAACAGCACGCAACACTGTAAAAGATAATGATATTGTGAGTGATTACTGCGTGCATCGAAACGATTTTAATTAATAATATTGTACGGTAGATTAAAATAATATTTTAGAAATATTTGTATAGACGCTTGTCATTCTTAGTCTTTCCATTATCGGACGACCAGACGCACGGCTCTGCGCCACCGTTATATGGTAGATATTCCACCCTTACGCACGAACCGGTTTGCTAATAGCTTTATCATGCGTACCGCCAAAGAGTGGAATTCCTTGCCGGCGTCAGTGTTTCCCGAGAAATATAATCTGGTGGTCTTCAAGACTCGAGTGAATAGGTTTTTGCTGGGCAAGCGTGTACCATCGTCGACCGCACCATCGCTTAACATCAGGTGAGGTGGCGGTCAAACGCAAGCCCGTAAAGAATAAAAAAAAAAAAAAAAAAAAAAAAACCTGCGACCACGAAATGCTGCAAAGCTTTCGAAACGTCAGGGAAACCAATTTAAATAATATACGCGATTTAATCCGGTTAAACTTTGTTTTATTATAATGTGTAGTGATCGCGAAAACCTAAGAAGTTATTACTGACACTTAAATTAGTTGTAACCTGTGTAATAAGTATACAGCAACTACTAAAAAATTATGGGTGATCTAAATATCAGTTACAATCCCTTAATGGAATCGTAATAACGAAATTCAGCTAAGGATGGAAAGTGTCAGCTAATCCTTAAAAAAACTCGGCAATGTTTATTTTTTTATTTTTTTAATAAATACGGGTACTGACTATTGTTTTGTTTAAAATCTTAGAAACTATTGTCCACAAAAAAAAAAACGTCTGAATGAAATATTTAGCATATGTCCGAGTTGCGAATAACTCCAGTAATAAAATTCTTCGCTTAACAAATACATAAAGAGGTAAAACATTGCCAATCGCCAATAACTTTGAAAGCATATTTCCCTCCGTTTTCTTCAATTTAATTTGTTTTACCAAGTCTTACAGAACTAGCAAAAGAAACCTTAAGAACATTACATAAGGCGGTAGAATATTACCAGTCTCCAAGCAATTTGAAAGTGAGTTTCCCTCATTTCCTTCCGTTTTTATCAGTTTTATTAGTTCTATCAACAGTCTTACAGAACTAGCACAGAAAACCTCAAAACTAAACAAAGCTGCAGAACATAGCCTATCTCCAAGAACTTTGAAAGCGTGTTTCCCCCAGTTTTCATTAATTTTATTTGTTTTATCAATAGTCCTTTTTGTACTTTTTTTAAATTATATTAGCTACCTACCTATCTACTTCACTATTTCTATCCGGAGCCTTTTTAAGCTATTCCATAGCTTCTATCGCGGGCCTTGAGCGTGGAGACCGAATCCAGAAATTCCGTAACGAAAATAACCTAACACCCCCCACACCGACCGGCACAGCGGTGATACTTTTTAGTTTTGCCATCTATCGATGAATAGCAGAACTTTTAATGACTTTCTGAAATAATAATAATAAATAAAAATTTTGACACCAAAAAAATTATTCCGTTACAGACATTATGGTTATATGACTTATAAGATAAAAAGCTACACTTTTTGAAATATCACGCTTGTCTCTTTAGTTCTGCAAATCGCCTCTAGATGGCATTGGTTGTATCGGCGTTACTGCGCTTAAGCTATTGCATAGCTTCTATCGCGGGCCTTGAGCGTGGAGACTGAATCCAGAAATTCCGTAACGAAAATAACCTAACACCCCCCACTCCGACCGGCACAGCGGTTATACTTTTTAGTTTTGCCATTTATCGATGAATAGCAGAACTTTTAATGACTTTTTGAAATATCACGCTTGTCTCTTTAGTACTGCAAATCGCCTCTAGGTGGCATTGGTTGTATCGGCGTTACTGCGCATGCGTAATCCCCCTCTTCGCCCCGCAATCTGGTGACTCATGCCTGCTTAGAGTTTCGGCGTTAGGACACCTCCTCTTTGTATTTACATAAAAAATGCTATGCAATAGCTTTACCGCGGCAGTCTCCGAGTGCCACACGTCTTTTTTTTTCAAGGAGGACACCTTCAAAAGTCTACCAGCCTCATGGGGGAGAGGCTGGGGTGTGTAGGAGTTTTACCACACTAAAATCTCGCCGGCGGATCTTTAGCACAATAGAGGGGGGACTCCGGGAATGGGTTATACTACCAGTGCCCCCTCTCCTGTACTACGCCTATAAGGCACGTCTCAGGGGAGACTTTTGTCTCCCTGTACACCTTCCCGATGCTACACCAAGTGGCGGCATGGGACCACCGCATACCACCGTCATACTTGAGGCCACCCAATGGATGCCCAAAGCCCCCACTCTGTTTTAATAATTATAAATAAACCATATGACTACAAAAGTATACATCTTTATTTATTAAGTCACAAAGAATTACTTTTGAAACACATATTCACATTGTTGTAGTGTGTTGCTCCAGGCTGTTAGGTAGCAATATTAACATGGTTTTTGTTCTTCTTTATCTAAATAAAACATTTACGTAGTTATACACCACCAGAAAATAAAAAGATTGTTTTGATTTCCTCAAGGCATTTTTTTTTCATTCTAACATAGTATGAGGCCATTAATTTGTGTGAACAATAGTGTGATTTATTTTTCGTGCAACTAGTCGACTCTTCATAGTTCCTGTAACTAGGTCTATTTGAAATAAATACAATTTGAATTTATGAGTTTATGTTATCCCAGTTACAGGCCAAATCTCTGTTTTGATGGACAATACTTTTAGTAAGATTCCGCGTTTGTTACTTTCCGTTATTTAACATTCAAATCTTACGTCCAAATTTTCACACAGGCTCAATGACAGGCAAATTAAATATAAGAAGAGGGTCGTAATGACCAACTTTACCTAAATAAGTAAGGTTAAGCACTTCAAGGCCCAGAAGGTAAAACGGCGAGGCTTGAAAAGGTTAAGTGGACACCCCTAGTGGTATATAAGCGACAACAAAGTACATACTCTTAAGATAAGGCACTTGATATTTAGTTGTAATCCAGGGGCAACCCACCTATTGCTTATTAGTTTAAATGTTATAGAAAAATGGACTTTGGGTTTAAGTAATAAGGTTGGAATTGCAGTGTCAGTAATTTTCCTTCATGATTTGGGAGTGATGAGTGATAGAACTGGTGATAATATATTTACTAAAAAAAAAACACTTTAAGACTGACAACAGCCACTTACCCCAAATACCTAGGCTTCTTTTAAAAACATTTTTAGCTATTCAGTTTGTGGGAGTAAAAAAAATATGTGTTAATCTTGATAGTATTTTTGAAAACACTATTTTGCCCAAAATGCTTTTTCTTAAAGTTATCTTGATACAAAAATTGTAAACTGACCTCTTAAAACATGCTTTAGAGCAAACAATCTCTATTCATCATCATTATTGCAGCCTTAATACATCCACTGCTATTATACATTAAATTAAGGACATATAAGAAAGACAATTTAAGTTAAGAATTAAAAAAAAAAAAAAAAAAAAAATCTCAAACATAGTTATTTCTGTTTTTCAAATAAGCTTTTAGTTTTTTTCGGGTTACCCTATGACACACATATAACCCGCATATATATATATATATTTTATAAGTTCCTAAACATGCGCATATTATACCACCATAGATGTTACTGCTAAACGTAGTGATTATATTATCTTTGGTTACTGCAATGTCAAAATGAAAGCTATCGTCATAGATAATATACTAATATAGGTAGCTATTGTCATTTTATGTTCATTAAATACTTAAGTCACAGATAATATAATACTATAGTACTTAGGTTAACCAATTACCCCACCACCTTTGAATTTGAAGATGTCTGACGTCTGAGGCATTCCTACATAGAAAGCTAGCGTGTAACCGATAAACTTTCACCATGTAAGACTTAGTTCTGTTACTAACAACAAAATAAGCCTTAACCATCAACTAAAACCATAAAAACAATGAAACAGACATTAATACAAAAGAAGTATCTATCAGCCGCTGTAATAAGTACCTACTATACCACTTAGAACTTGGCGTAATATATTCACAACGGTCCCTCATAGCAAAAGATAATGGGATTTTTTCCCTTGTATTAATATTCATAAGTAAGACAACAGATACCGTTGTTTGTGATCTGAAGTACAATGGTTGCTTGGTCTTTTAAGGTGAGCAGAGTTGGAAGTGAATTCAAAGGAAAAAAAATGTTTTTACAAAAGGTACCTACCTGATTAAGGGGAACGTAGTAGCCAAGTGGCGCCCCCATCAGTAAAAAAAATATTACTCGCTGTATACATCACTTATCGAAAATTCCTTGAATACATCACTTATCGAAAATTCCTTGAATACATCACTTATCGAAAATTCCTTGAATACATCACTTATCGAAAATTCGTTGAATACATCACTTATCGAAAATTCCTTGAATACATCACTTATCGAAAATTCGTTGAATACATCACTTATCGAAAATTAGTTGAATACATCATTTATCGAAAATTCGTTTATGACAATTGAAGTTTAATTAAAAACTATTAACTCTGTAACTTATAGTTCGCTGTAGTTGTAGATAGAAAAAGTGTGTAAACGGCCACTTTTGGCACTTTTTCTATCTACAACTACAGCGAACTATAATTTACAGAGTTAATAGTTTCTGATTAAACCTGTACCTGTACTTCAATATTTAAAAACAAATTTTCGATAAATGATGTATTCAGCGAGTTTCAGTTTACTGCCTCGTTGGTCCAGTGGTCGCAAGCGCGACTGCTGAGCGTGGGGTCCTGAGTTCGATTCCCGGGTCGGGCAAAGTGTTATTTGGGTTTTTTCATAAGGAAATTCTCAGTAGCAGCCCGGAGTATGGATTTGTGCCCGGTTAATGGCAATAGGCTCGCCCCCTATTACATGGGACTGTAACATAACTGGCGAAATGTGGGTGTACACCTCTGCCTACCCCTTCGGGGAAATACAGGCGTGATGTTATGTTGTTGTTATGTCAGCGAGTTTTTTTTTTTTACTGATGGGTGCCACTTGGTGGCTACATGCGCCTGAAGCTTATTGGGGCTACATAAATTTATGCACCCCTACTTTAAAATCACCAGAAATAATTTAAGATTAGTCTCTGCTCATCATTATGAACAACTCTTATTAGGTATAGGACCAAGTCTGAAATCGTAAAAAAAAACTGGTGGTCTACTACATTTGTGTTACCAAAAATCGACAAAATTTAGGGATCAGCTGATATTTTTTCGCTTTCAGAGTTGGTTCCATGATAAAAGTAGTTAATTTTTTTCGTATTTTTGTGTTTCGAGTGTCGGACGGCTGATCACGAGGTCGTGAGTTCGATTCCCACAGGATACAAATATTTGTGTGATGAACATAATATTTGTGTGATGTGTATTTGTGTTAGTCTGGGTATTTCTTGTGTATTATAAGTAGTATTTACGAAAAAAATAACTGTTATATCCATTGTCTAGTACCCATAGCACAAGCTCTGCTTAGTTCGGGAGTAGATGGTGCTGTGTTCACAAAAAATAAACCCCAATTAATAGATTCTAAAAATCGATACAAAAACATTTTTTTTCGTTTCCATAATAACAAAATTTTCAACGTGACTAATTTTAAGAGAAAGTTTACCACAAAAAAAATTGGCAGATCTTATGAACATTAGCTGATACTATATTTTTCACTGCACAAACATACTTAATCTTTAAACGAATTTAATCCCAAGAGATAGTCGCGTGCAACTAACAATTCTTTCGACTTTTACCCCGTAAACAGAGTTAACAAGTTTCTGACGCGGCAAATTTATTAAAAGGAACAAATATAGCTAGGAAGTGCCGTAATAAGATTTAGTAGTTTGCTGTTAACATCTCGGCTAAGTTTGACGCCATTTTTGTCCACTCTATCAAGTTAATGGGTCCTTTATACAATAAAATACGTGATCTTTCTTGTTGATTTTGGGAGAAGGTAAAAAAATAGATGTGTATCGACTACTTGAGAACTTGTGGTAATTGTAGTCTTTGAGATCTTGAGGTCTTTGAGAGCCATTAAGTCTTTATTATTAAACAAAATATGGAATTATAATATAGTTTTGATTCGGTCAAACTAGTTTATCAAGCTTGGATGCAGCATGCACCACGTATAACAAATATAATAATAATGTCCTCCCGACCAAATTTCGGTCACGGTGACCAATCTCAACGAAGCATATACTAACCATCTGCGGGGGATATATTATAATGCACAAATGTGTGCGCAAACACAGGTGCATTCTCTATATCCTCACTCTCATAATCCTATGAGACGGCAATCCGACACGATCAGAGAGAGATCAGGCACAGGACCGACGGCTTGACGTGCTCTCCATGGCACTGCTGCTACTGAGATGATGTAGCTGACGTCATCCAATAGACAGATTCAAAGTGGAAGTTAAAATCGATACCACGAGCAGTGTTAACGGTAGCTAAGTGGCTAAAGCACTGGCCTACTGAACCAGGAGTTGCAGGTTCAAATCCTGCTAGTAAGCGGTTTTTTCTTTCCACAATTTATATCTATAGTAATATTACCGTGCCTCTTTCCAATTTATTTCCTTATCATTAACTTAGTCATATCTGCACATTTCTGGAAGATTGTGCATAAGATTTTATATACCAGAATCGAGCCTTTTGTTTCAATCAAAAATTATTCTCTTTTTAACAATCTTCAGTCCTTTCCCTGCAACATCCAGAATCTCCATAAATTCGCTTCAATAAAGTCAAGATGTTCACGCCGTAAAAAGTAACAGTACTCATTAAGAGTAGATGTTAAAAATGTTTAAATCATCCCAAACGTTTGACATAATCAAATAAAATCACTGTCTCCGGATTAAAGGAGCGCCTCGGATCTTGATTTAACATAATTTGTTCCTCCAAGGAGATTTCGTTTTATTCTTTTCACTGGGTGGCACTGATTCGTGACGTTACTTTGATCGCGTAAATCTTTTAAAGTTAAGTCATTAAGCGTAATTGGATTTGGTAGATTCTGTGGATGCGGTTTGTTGTACCTAATGTTAATGCGATGAATTAATCTATGGTAAAGATTGGAAAAATTGTACAAGTTGTTGATCTGTAACCGTGCCATAATTCTAGAGCAAATGATCATGTGCTTAGTCATCTAAAAATACTTGAAAAATTCTACGATTATTTAATACCCAAATTTTCACTTAGAAACATAGCGAGAGTTTGAGGATAAATCCCGAACGACTCTTAAAATAAGTCATTGTCAAACGGTGGAAATACCTGCAAATTGTTTTGGTGGTTTCGCACACATCGTTTTTTTGTCGCACGCGACACATGGAGGGAATTTATTTGTTTACAAATAGGTATATAACGAAAAAATTGTTTTGGTATTGATTTTGTTATTGATTCGTGTTCAGTATCAGTGGTATAGTCACCTCCTTAAATATGGCACGAATACAGATCAACACGTTGTATGTTCGAATTACATAATTTACGACGAGTTTCTTTAAGTATATTCCAACCATCACGCTTGGCGAGTGTAGGTATTACACCCTGTTCCAAAAACGAATTCCCATTTGACACATCTATAGAACGTAACTCTGCACGTTTAATATACATTTCAAAAATAGACAACAATTTTTACAGTAGTAAATGACTAACTTTTTATACTCTTGTCAAAAGAGAACTTTTAAATAATTTGCAACAAATTTATACAAAGTGACATTTCGTCTATTGTGACATATTATTTACATTGGGAAACATTTAAAAGAAAAGAAATTTTGTTACCACCTGTTTAATTTTTTTTTTACAAAGCTTTCGTATTTGGAATAGGGTTTAGTTACACCCTATTATATGTTTGTTTGGGCTAAGTTTAGCCCAATCATTATTTAAATACTTTGCAAGAAACATGAACAAAGTGACATTTCGCCTACAGTGACATAATATACGTGGGACACTCAGAAAGTTTAGCGAAACTAAAAAAAATTGTTCTATACGTACATATATTTTTATCAAATCTTTTCAAAGTACTTTCCACCAGCCTCTATACAAAGATTCATGCGCCTAAACCAGTTTTCAAAACACTTTTTCCAGTCCGCCGCAGACACCTCGTTTACAGCCTGCTCGAACGCAGCCAGCGCATCTTCCGGCGACGAAAATTGTATCCCTTTGAGCAGATTTTTTATTTTTGGGAATAAAAAGAAGTCACACGGTGCTAGATCAGGGCTGTAAGGAGGGTAACCCAGGAGTTTGACTGGCGTGCTGTCCAGGAAGTCCCTCGTTTTGAGTGCGGTGTGCGCAGGTGCATTGTCGTGGTGGAGCAGTAGCCCGCGGAGCCCTGTGTTTGGTCGCGTGTTGCTTATAACAGAGAAAACTTCTGGCAAACATTTGGTAGTATACCATTCGGCATTAATGCTTCTTTGATCCCGTAAGGGAATTGATACCAAGTGGCCAGTCAAATTAAAAAAGCTAGCGATCAAAATCTTACCCCCGCTTCTAGATCGCTTCACTTTGGTAGGCGTTGGCTCATTTTGAAACACCCAAACAGTCGACTGGCGCTTGGTTTCTGGGTCGTATTGATAAATCCAGGACTCATCACCTGTAACGATGTCGTAAACACGCCGAGACGAGCCTGCTTCAAATTTGTTAAGCATATCACGGCACCATTCCACCTGGGCCTGCTTCTGAGCATCGGTGAGGTTGTGCGGCACCCAGCGTGATACTATCCTCCTCACGCGGAGATGGCTGTGTAGAATCTCGTGAACGCTTCCCGATCCAATCTTCAATATGTGTTGAATCTCCTGATATGTAATTCGCCTATTGTCTTGGATTAAATTTTTCACTGCTAGCACGTTTTCTTCGGTAACAGCCGTCAAAGAGCGACCGCTTCTTTCGTCATCCCCCAAAGTTGGTCGACCGCGCTTGAATTCGTTATACCAACGATACACGGTTGCCTTGGAAGGGCCTTCATCCATGAATGCCATTTGAAGTCTATCGTACGATTCATCCGGTTTCAGGCGACACTTGAAATCGTATAAAATCATAGCTCTAAAATTTTCCCGGCGCAGATCCATATTTCAGTGAGACACAATACTTTGAATTAACTCGCAAAAAATGTGGAGGGAAATTTTGAAATTGGAACTTACTTATTTTTACTTATAAATAATCATATTTTCGAAAAACATTATAACTGGCCAGTCTCCCATATATAAAAACTATTTTTCGCAATACTTTCTGAGGGGCCTGGTATGTATACACATTGGGAAATATTTAAAAGAAAACAAATTTTATTTTCACCATAAGTCAAATCATTAATATACAAACTTACAACAAAATATATACCGTATGGCAAAAGAGCGGACTCAGCAATTGTTGATCAGTGCTCAGCTTAGCTACAGTACTAGTCAGCGCTGGGTTTTAGCTCATTCCTTAGGATTCTTATAATCATTAACTCCTTAGTTCTTTCATGCTCTTAACAAAACTAGAATAATGTACTCAACTTCTGTTTCAATAAAACGTATACTGAATTAATTACTTTGAAAATGTTATTCATCTAGAAACGCTTCGACACTGTGGTTACACGTGATTAATTAAACCATTGATTTATTGCTCCAACTGTGAGGCTCAAGGATACAAATAAAACCAGAATAAAACTATGTTTTTGGGTAAGAAAGAGAATTTATCTAATAAAGGTGAACAGGTATTGGGTTAATTAAAACTGTGACAATCGGACGGAATTATAACGTATTTTATATAGCTTATTTTTTGTTTACTTATTCGTAATTAAAGAAGATTACATATTTATATACGTATTATATCCATTTTTTAGTACCTATAGAACAAGCTCTGCTTAGTTTGGGACTAGATGGTGCTGTGTAAAAATGTCCCAAAAATATTTATTTATTGGTGAAGTTTTAGGACCTAGGAGAGTGGTTTAATCTTAGATTTTGATCTTTTTTTGTATCTAACCGTGTTTCAGTATGATGTACAGTCTAACAAAGCAATCAGTACACAGGGTCTTCAGACATAAATGAAGATTTCTCAGGAAATTGTTATAGAACAGTTTGATTAGAGTTTTGTATAAATACAGTTTAACTTTTTTCGTTATTAAAATGAAATGATATTTCACTCAAAAATATCCATAATCTTCTGAGAAAACTTCATTTATATATGGCGACCCTGTATATTAATTGCTTTGTTAGAGTGTACCTACTAAAAGAAGTGTTCTTTTTCTCGAATCAAAGTACTACTTTTGCGTCTGAATGCTTAACTAAGGTTGAGCGTCAACTTCAAAAGTATGGCTAAACTAAGAACATAAGTAAACAGTACTTAGCAACCCTAAGACTTCTATTCTCTGGTCATGTTTCAGTCTGCATAGAAATATCTAGCACTCAACAAGGATTAAATGCGGCCATCTCTCATACTTGTACTAACATACTTCAAAATAGCAGCAACACCAGGAGTCACAGGTTCGAATCCTGCTCGTGAGCAAATTTATTTTTCTACAATCTATATCCTTAGAATTCGCTCCTCATGAGTGTTAATGCGTTAAAATAATAACTTTTTTTTTGTAATTTGTGGATGATCTGAACAAATATTTTCCCTTATTTTTTTGTTTCAGTAGTGGGATAGTTTTGGGCTAATTTGTTGGTACTTTGCTTACCTATTATTTATTTTTAGCTTCCATGAATGATATATGTTTCCCATTGAATTATATAAGGTTAAACACAGGTTAAATCTATTATAGTCGGTGACACTTCACAGACGTGATGGGTATCGATACCTAATGATATTAAACAAGAAAAAAAAAAAACTAAAAAGATTTTTTTGGTGGACTCCTTATTTATGGCATAGATTCGGAGCTTATATACTTGTCTCGAAAACTGACCACGTAACTAATTCAGCTTACAGTTTAAAGTAACCGTAAAAAGCATACAGTTTAAAGTAACAGAGTAAAATCTATTAGGGCGAATAGCTCCGGTGCATTAGCGGTGACGGCGATAAATGTCCACTTGCCATCAGGATCCATAGAGAGCATATAGATAGTCAGCAGTACTTTTACTGGTATCCTCGTTTTACTTATTGCCTTTTTAGTAAAGAAGTAGTATTTTTTTGGGGTTAACACTGAAAATCAGCGCTGTGTTGTGACTCACGTTACAACATAGCATCATGCTGAGTGTCAACCTCTTTGTCGCAGCTACGACATGCAAAGTAAGTCTTGTTATGATATTACAACTATGTAGGTATCACTGTAATTCCTAAAGTGTACCATGTAATGAAGTTTTTTTTTATGAGCACCTACCGCATGTCGTCTTGTTGGGGCAATAAATAATTTTTCTTTCTTTCTTCTTTCTTAATACTCAGAATTCCTTATTAAAGCAAGATAGAAAAGAAAGAAAAATGGTTTATTGCCCCAGATAACGGCGCATAACATTTTAATAATAGTGCATCTAGGTACTCAAAAAGGTAACTAACAAGTGGGTATACAGGTTCAGAGAAAGTAAAACGACAAAATGCATAAAATATGAGGAAAGCACATAAAAAAAATATATATTCGTTTTCACTAAAATAGCCAACTAGACCGCTTAATTCTCCAAAAGCACGCGTATTTTTTATGCTGCATTATGAACCTAAAAGCGGTGCAATAGAAGCCACTACGAGCACGTGTGTTGAAAATGTTATGTTTTTTATTAATGTTTTTTTTCATCATTATGAACAACTCTTACTATAGGACCAACGCTGAAATCGCAAAAAAAAAAACAGGTGGTCCCTACATTTTATCAATTTAAGTGAACACAAATGTAGGGACCAACTGATATTTTTTTCACGATTTCAGGGTTGGTCCCATAGTAAAAGTTGTTTATAACGATGAGTACAATGACCCTTTCTCGGAAAAGAAGCGATATTTTTTTTAGCATGTATAGGATCGTACATTATTACACCCCTGCTAGAAAGCTTTAATGGCATCAGAATACTCTTTATTCTGTCCAATCAACACTGATATTGGAAGATAAAAACCTACTTGTCATTTTACATTTCGATCGAGTTAGGGATCTCCTTCTGTACTGGGCTAATTATTCTGGAAAGGTAAATTAACAAATTTACTACAAACAACAACAAATTCCGTGTGGTGCCAGACGTAAAGAATTGCACCACCCTATATCTTCTCATGGGTGTCGTAAAAGGCGACTAAGGGATTCAACAGAGGATGGGCAGCAGCGTTCTCTGAGTATCAACCAACTGCGATCGCCAACTCGCCTGCCAAGCGTGGCTATTATGAAATATCCCCCCTGTTTGGGGAAGGCCTATGTACAGCAGTGGGCGTCTTTTGGCTGAAATGATGATGATGTCATCATCATCATTTGACTACAAACAAACAAACCTATTTCTCGACTCGACATTTCCCATCCCAGTTTACCAAATCGATAAATCTCCAAACTTGTAAAGAAAAGATCGCCAATAAGTGATAGCCCCGTCACCTGTCACATCGGGGTCGGAAACTCGGAGAAATGCGGGTGGACCCTAGTGTAATCCCCCGCGATTTAACCGCCATTTTGATCTCCTGATTCTAACCGCACGGGGCAGGGGTAGCCCGTAGTCGTAATTAGTTCCTTGTTTGACTGATGAAATTCTTTAGCGATTTGCGAAGGTGTCGGAGAAGGGGAATGTTTTGTTTTGTTAATGAGTAACGGGTTGGTCGTCGCAAAATGAAGGGTACAGGTAAAGAACAGGGTATGTCCATAGGAGTCAATCAAAGTAAAACGCATTTAAAAATTGGAATGTTCTAGCAATATTATAATAATATAGCAATATTATATTAATGTTTTCATTATTGAGAAAAATGGATGTAGAAACTGTTTCTTATGACAAACCGATACATAATAATAAATCTAGCAATTGCAAACGAAAGTTTCAAGAATTTATACATTGCCATTAAAAACCAAAAAAAAAACAAAAAAAAATTGTGAGTTTCACTTTTCTGTTCCTGTACTTTTCAAATACAGTTTTGCTTTTTGCACTAGTTTTATCATTGGAGACACAGACATATTAAAAATTACAGACGAAGTGCTGTGAACAATCTAATGAAGCTAAAAAAAACTATGCTCCTTCTGTACAACCAGCGCTCACGCACACACATGCACCTCAAACCGTGCTCACCCCTCTCAGTACACATGTCGCGGCATCGCCCAGTAAGCAACGTGAAAGCAAATATCATATTCAGGTGCTTGTGTGTTCGTGAACGCTCGTTATACACGAAGTAATATAGTTTTTTTGGCTTCACTATGATTTTTCGCAGCACTTTGTCTTTATTTTTACTATGTCTGTGATTGGAGAAGATAAATCTAGAATAAACTATTCACCAGCACCTGTAATTATGTCAATTTGAATAAAATAAAATTGAATTTTGTTGATATTATTATGTACAGCTTTTGACGTTCGCGTCCCACCGTTGATTTCTTTTAAAAAAACCGGCCAAGAGCATGTCGGGCCATGCTCAGTATTATAGGGTTCCTAATTACAAACGAATCAAATCGAATATTAATCATTGCTATTTTAGTTTTTGCAAACAGCGCCACCTAGCGCTGAATTTAAAAAGCTAAATTCAAGAAGTGTAATAACAATATAACACAAAGTAACTTTTTGTGATTTTTTTAAATAGGAAGTAACTAAAGGAGCATTATTTGCTCAGATCATTTTTCTTTAAGGTCAACGACCTTTGAACTAGGACGTCTTAAGTATTTTGCAGTTTTTTCAGTATAACTCAAAAAATTATGATCATATTATACTCAAAATAGTTTTAAAAGAGAGTTTTTACAAAGGTCTATCAATGTGGAAGATAATAAGTTTCTATGTTGCATAGTTTAGAAATGGCAGGGGGGGGACACATTGCAAGCCACTTTGGCGGGCTGTATTTCACAGATGGTACTGATAAAAAAGTTATGTATGAACCATTACCTTCATTTTAGTAGACCTATTCAATGATACCCCACATGAGGGGGAGCAGCGAAAAAAAAATTTTCATCCCCGTTTCACATGTATGGGCGCCACCCCTAAAATACATAATCAAGATTTTTTTTTTCTTTTAAAATTGAGATCTATATCTAGACCATTTTTTAACAAAATTTCATTTACTTATGTTTAGAACTGTAGAAGTTATTAAGCTGTAAAGGATTAGGACAGACGGACAGACGGGCAGACGGACAGACGGACAGACGGACAGACGGACAGACAGACAGATGGACAGACGGACAGACGGACGGACATGATGAAACTATAAGGGTTAAAAAGGGGGAAAAAATATACCCTTGGTTTGAGGTCTGTCTATAAAACTTCTCATTAAGGCATGCACGAAGTAAAATTAATTAACAAAACCAAAAAACCCGACTGTGTGTAAAAATAACTGAAAAGATTACTCTGGCGCAGTCGGGTAAAAAACAAACGACCTGCAAACTGCTCTCGTCCCCTACTAAAATAATATACGTGCGCATGGGTTAGCTATGGTATTATATTATGGGAAAATATTACTCCCAGTTATAAGAAAAATAAGAATACGAGCTCAGACGAATAAAAAAGGCGGACGGAATCTCACTAAGAAAAGACTGAAGCACTTCGTTATTTCCTATAATTTTGACAGAATTTTAACACACCGTATAATTGTTATTTTATTTGTGACACTACGCGCCACACGAGATTTGTTGCGTAATCGCGGCTTTTTGTCTTACTATGAGTGTGAATGTGTGCGTGCCAGTCCGTACTTTTAAGCGAGCCGTCTTACTATGCGTGCTTCACTTTTTGTTTAGCGAGATCCCGTCCGACTTTTTTACATCCAAGAATACGAGATAGATGTCTAAAAAAGTAAAACTAAGTAGTATAGATACTTATATAATTAACCGATCTGAAAAACATCTATACCTATTAAATAAAAGAAGACTAGCATTTACCATTGAAGATACAATTACCATTATAACATGAAATCCAGCCCAAAATATATAGCTAACAGAATTAATATTCACAGAGACGCTAACTTGACAGCGGCAATCACTCACAAGCACGCAGACTGTTGTAGCTTTTACCAAAATAACACAGAGTAAGCACAAACAGAATAATCACTTCCAACTCACAAAAACACAAGAATAAGCTAGCAACATAAATCGTTCTTAATACTGAGTTTTCTATTCGAGCTTAGCGTTGTATTTATTTATTATATTATTTACTAGCTGTGCCCGCGACTCCGTCCGCGTGGATGTCGGAAAATAACATCGTGTCATAATTATGAACACAATATCTTCAAATATATACATATAAGCGCCTACACAGACGATTACACTATTTACCGACCATACTATATTTTGTTTTTACAACCAACCGGCTAAGGTGATGGAATTTCATGGAAATAGCCCTAAACTCCCTCATTCTGAGAAGACGCTCGTGCTCAGCAGTGGGAAGTAATTGGGCTGATTATGTTATTCTATAACACTAACCACATCTCTTCTTATGCTGAGAAGAGGCCCGTGTCCAGCAGTGGGACTGTAATGGGCTGGTAATGTTATGTTTTTCTAGAATGCTAATAATATCCAGTTCATTAACTCTTCTCATTTTGAGAAGAGGGCCATACCCAGTATTGGGACAGTAATGGGTTGACTACGTTATGTTATTCTATATTTTCTAGTTTCTTAACTCTTCTCGTTCCGAGAAGAGGTTCGTGCCCAGCAGTGGGGCAGTAGGTAATGAGCTGATTATGTTATGATAATGTATTACACTAACAATATCCAGTTCCTTAACTCTTCTCATTCCAAGAAGAGGGCCATGCCCAGCAGCAGGACAGTGATGGGCTATGTTATGTTATTCTATATTTTCTATAATACTAATCCAGTTGTATTTTTAGGAACCTGCAACCTGCATCCAACCAACAATCATGACCTCTACTTTGTATGCAACTTAATACAATAGAGGGGTCAAGCTGTATCGCTGGATCTACTCAACCGATTAAGATAAAACATACCCTATATTTTAAGTTAGACTAATACCTATACAAATGCTAAGTTTCATTACGATCCGTTCAGCCGTTTTCACGTGATGAGGTAACAAACAGACAGACAGACAGACAGACAGACAGACATAAAATTTTTAAACGATTGATTCGTGTTCTATAGCTTATTTCTAGTCCCCCTAGGCGGTTTTCGCGAAAAAAAACTCAATGTACAGACTTTTCGACCTTTACAGTTTTATTATAGTATAGAAGAATAGAAGATTGTACATACACCAAACGAAAACAAAAACAGTAGTTTACAGAAAGATTATATAAGTACTTACAATAGGCGGTCTTATTACACAAGGCAATCTCTTACAGACAACCTTTGTATGGACTTGAAGATGGGGAACCGATCGATATTTACCTCAATACTAAGGTAACTTACACACATTGAAATTGCAATTTATTGACGACGTCTGTGGTCTAGTGGTTCGAGTGTCGGACTGCTGATTCTCATATATACAAATGTACTCTGTGGTGCTGATCACGACGTCTTAGGAACATAAGTGTTTGTAACGATTTAAATTGTGGAAAGAAAAAGTGGCTCACGAGCAGGATTCAAACCAGTGACTCCTGGCTCAGTACGCCAGTGCTTTAGCCACTAAGCTACGGTGAACACTACTCGTGTTATTGAAATTCTCATCCACTTGGTACGTCTTTGGGTGACGTCAGCGATATCTTATTAAGAAACAGTGTTCGGATTTTTTCTTTCCACAATTTAAATCGTTAGATTTCGTTTCGCATGCGTAAATGCGTTAAAAATAAAAATAATAAGTGTTTGTGTTGGTCTGGATGTTTATTATGTATTATAGGTATGTATTTACAAAAAAAAGTATATAAGTATTATATCCATTGTCAAGTACCCATAGTACAATCTCTGCTTATATTGGGACTAGATGGTGGATGTGTAAAAATGTCTTAAATATTTATTTTTTTCATTTTGTCCGAACATGTTTATGTATTTGACCTAATTAACGAGGAGACTGGCTGCTAAAACATATGGTATGTACAATATGCGCAAACTAAGTTTGCCGGCCTAAAGTTGTCACAAGATTGTCGCTCGCAGTAATCATTTTATGGGTGTCATTGGTGGAAAGTGGCGGGGAAACATGCGCAGTGCCTAACTTCAGGCCGGTCAGCTAAGATTCCGCGTATTATAATGTAAATTTTGGAACCGACTAAATCAAAGCCACTGTACAGTAAGAAATCTTTCCGGTAAACCACCATTAAGGCTAAAATCGCTTGCACTCAATGGTTGATGGCAGCTGTAGGTACGTGTAATGTGACAGGATTCGTTCAAGGGATTTTGTCGACAAAAATGCACCACCGGGAAGGATTGTGACTGTACATAACCATGTTAGTTTAACTGTCAATAAAATTTATGGAAATATGAACAGTTACATTTTTGCTAATCATTGCACCAGTTAGGCAACGGTCTCTCTTATGGATCTAGCTGCAAAATCTAATGTAATCGTTTTTTCATAAGAACATAGTATATACTAAAGTCACAGTCGCATACTGCTTTGTTTTTCTGTTCGGTGGCTTATTAAACCAGCGATTATTTGGAACTTCTGTATTTATTATATTCTGTGTTAATAACGTACTAGAAACTAAATCTATTCGCTAAACAATCGCTGCAATACACCCATATTGCATCTTCATTGTAAATGATAGAGCAAGACGGCACACTTAAACTACAATCCTCTTGTTTAAGATAGAAATAGACAGCAATACTTTCTAGTTTAAATTGTGAATCCTCAGTGACGCTTATAGTTTCCCAGGTATTCCACATCGTTTGAAGAAGAGGGATTTCGCATAAAGTTTTATAATTATTAGTGGCAAGTTCTGCGTGCGTTATTGAGATATTTTATGGACCATCTTCGCATATGAATCGTAAATATTTTACATCCACCTTTTATGATCCTTTATAAATTTACTGTTCTAGTTAATTGCTAGGAATTTAAAAAAAATATGTATTAAATTACTAGTCAGAAGTTTTTTAAAGCTTCACGTCGGTATTATAACTTTTGCCAATGAAGCCTCTGGCCGGTATGGCAGGTTTTGGTCGTGTAGATCTATCACCATTTTGACATTACATGATAACTTGATATGAGCTACACGACATGCCGCAACTGCTTATTATTATTATTTATATCCGGGATTAAAAAAAATGTTAAATACTTTTTTACTTTTTATATCACGGGTGTGAAACCGCGGGCATGGACTATTAGGAAAGTATAATACTGTTTTTAATTAACAGTATAGTTGGCAACCTTATTTTCACACCACTACCACAAACAATTCATTTTCCACAACATAGGAACGCGGTGGTGCAATACACTGTAATCAAGTGCAAAGGACAGCGCCGGCTCTAGCCCATGTAGCGCCCGGGTGCAATCAATACCCTGGCGCCCTTTAGTAGACGCGTGATCAAAATGGAATACTTACAGTTACATTTTCCCCATTGATCGGAAATTTGGGTGCAAATGCAAAGAGTGCACCCAACTGCTGCCGGCGTCGGCTATAACACGGGCGCATGGTCTTTGAGAGCGCCGCGAATAACCTAGGCCCTTCGGAGGCATCGCGTTCGACGCCCCCTAAGACCCTGCGCCCGCGTGCGCCGCACATTCTGCACCATATTACATAAAGCCGGCACTGGCAACGGACATAGACGAAGCTGACTCATTAAGTTGCTCGCTTCTCTAACAAACTGTTTGTATTAACGCTAAGATGTAACAGAAAGAATTTCTTCTGTGAAGTGAAAGCAGGTTTATTTAAAGAAGTCAATAAAAAACAGAGATATAAATTGTGGAAAGAAAAACCCCAACAAAAAAAATCTGCATGTAAGAACATGCCAAACCTCGACTATGATTACTTGGCCATAAAAAGTAGTGAGATCAAATAAAGAGCCAAGTCAAGCCAAGTGAATAAAAGAAAACGAGTGACTTGGCCTTTAAACATTTTGTAAGAGTATCGTCTGTATTCTCTTGTGGGCAAGCCTATATGGCATTACTCGATGCCTAGTGACGCAACTCGAATGGTCGAATCAAACTTCACTGAATATACGTACATTAGTTTCTTTTATTCACTTGACTTGGCTCTTTGTCTGACATATCTACCTAGATTTACTTCTCTTACAAAATGTTTAACAGCCAAGTCAAGAGTCAGTCGGGCACTGCCGAGCCCCCAGATTCGCTCACGAGCAGAATTCGAACCTGCGACTTGAATTCGATACCAGGAACAGAGTTCATGGTGGCTTAGCGGATGAAGTACTGATTTAATGAACCAGGTGTTGTAGGTTCGAATCCTGCTCGTAAGCGAATTTTTATTTCCATACACGGTGCATGTAACCGGTAAGGGATACATGCGCGGGTTACATGCGCGGGCTGTACATTCATAAGGCGCTGGACCTACGCATTTATTAATACGGTCATATACACGATGCGTACAGTCTGTAACGAAAACTCTGTTGTTCCTGTGAGCTACGTTATCAGAATCGATATTCATACGTAAGGACCCAACTCATTTGGAAAAACTCTTCAACAAAAATAATCAAATTAAATATTAAATCATTATTAATTGTAAATTGAAAGTGATATAATCACTTTTAACAATTATTTATATTTTTCGCTTCTTTCAGGCGTTCCCCAATACCATCCGTTATTTCTTAGGCTGATTAATTTTGATGTTCTACAGTATTTTTAGTAAACACTTGATGTTATAATAGACACCTAAACAAACAATATTTTATTATTACATTATTTTGAACAATGCTGAAAACCGAGTTACTTTTGACAAAATATAATATTATAATAAAACAAAGTTTAACCGGATTAAATCGCGTATATTATTTAAATTGGTTTCCCTGACGTTTCGAAAGCTTTGCAGCATTTCGTGGTCGCAGGTAGAATAAAATAAACTTTGTGTAGCGACACTGCTGACGCATTGATTTAGTACAAGGCGCTCAATTGTATTAGCGCGGCGCAGCAGTCGTCTCCCCGCAGCCAATCCGTTAGGTCGTACTTATTATGTAGTCTATAATATTAATATGTACCTGGTACCAGAAGTAAAGTATATCTATCTATCAACAAGTGACCTTCATTCCACCACCTCAATTTATCTACCCTAAACTGGTGACCTTTCGACATTGAACACGCAACCTTCGGCAAAGACAGCGTGAGTACATACGGTGTACGCGCACGCCGACAACGTGGCATCGACGCACGTGCACATGGTCAGCAACGAAGAGCGCGCATGTGCAGCGTGGCAGCAGAGGATGCTCAAACATGGAGGTAACCTGAACACGCATTACGGGAGACGACTCGCCCTTTTCGCATCGGCCAAGGGGGCTTACGGCCTAACTACACCTGGAAGACAATAGATGTTGGACACAAGACACGTACTACTTCAGATCTGCTGACAGGAGCGACTACTAGAAGATATGGCCAGCATAGGATTTTCCGGAGCGGTACACGGCGGCGCCACTATATGGAACAGTGGGTGCGTCAAGGCGTAAGGCGTATTAACCTTGGGGGCGAGACTAAATTCCGCACCAAGATGTCGGTATGCAGCATACTCCGACGAGAGCTGAGGCAGTTTATACTGGTGGAACGTCGCTGGCAGAACCTGTGGAATGCGTTACGCTACTTCGTACGAAAAGCTTCGCACAAGCGTCATACGAAGAGCAACAGAAGCACCAACTGAGTGAAACGTCTTGTGATTTTGTGTTAAAATTGTATCGGTATATTTAGAATTTATAATTGTTATGTAGTGAATCGTGATAGGTATATTATTTTGTTGTATTCAAGTCCCACGTATCGACCGTCAACCGCTATCGCATTTCTGTTGAGCTTGCATTGTAAGAATTGGCGCTCCAGTAATGTGATACGTGTGTTTACTGTAGAGTTCCGCTTAATTTAAGTCAGATAATAACTACTTGTGTTTTATAGAGTTGATTGTTATATTTAGTTTCTGATTGATTTTGTTTTATGTTTAAAAAAAGTTTTTTTTTTTTTTGTAAAAGGGGGGGAATATTGTAGCGACACTGCTGACGCATTGATTTAGTACAAGGCGCTCAATTGTATTAGCGCGGCGCAGCAGTCGTCTCCCCGCAGCCAATCCGTTAGGTCGTACTTATTATGTAGTCTATAATATTAATATGTACCTGGTACCAGAAGTAAAGTATATCTATCTATCAACAAGTGACCTTCATTCCACCACCTCAATTAATCTACCCTAAACTTTGTTTTATTATAATGTGTAGTGATCGCGAAAACCTAAGAAGTTAAAATATAATATAGTTAAAATATAATAAGTGATATATAATAATTTTTTATAGCTTGTAAAGAAGCTACAAAAAAGCTACAGAAACAGTTTTCTCTCTCTAATTCAATACAACGATGGACTTATTTAAGTTATCTTTCTTTTATTCTGTTGTAGGTAAGTATTTCTTATTGCTCTCAATGTTTTATTATAACAAAGAATTCCAACCAAATATTTTTATTAAAATTAACCTGACTGACAGATGATTCGAGAACAATATAATATAATGTAATTTGATGTTGAAAAAATACTTTATAATGAAGTCTGCCAACATTTGTTTCGCAGAAACATCCCATAATGTCAAAAATTGTATTACAAATAGTATTTAAATATTGAGTACAAAATTAAATGACATCAGAAATGTATATTTAAAATTTATTGTTAACAATAAAACGAAATAAATACCGCGACAAAACTATTGTTGCTTACTTTTACACAACAAAAACATATTATTAGTTATTTCCATCCTTTGTCGACACTGTACAAAGTGAAAAAAATAACTACACAAAATAATACACACGACAGTAGTATTTGCGAGCACTCGCCCCAGTGACTTTATTGGGCAGAATATCAGCCGCAGAAATATTGGTATAAGAAAATATACGCGGCTCTGAGAAAGGGTAGGTTTTATTAGCTGCATTATTCGGAATCAGTGATGAGTGTTCAGATGTCGTCTTTATTTACGTATAATCCTCTATTTTGTGGTATATTTTGTACTAGGCTTTGTGTTTTTTGCTTCTTTTGTGTTACGTATCGATCAGTGTTTGCTTTGTTCTATGAATTTTGTTTAGTAGTTTTATTTTTGGTTAGGTTATAATAATATGTTCAAGGGACTATTTATAACGAGGGCGCTGGATAGGCAGCGTTTTGGGCACTCTATGAAATTGTATGAGATTAATTATATCAAGCGCTTTCGTCCGTCAAAAAATTTTCAAAGGGACCGCGCACGACGCGCGTCATGCTCGCGCCTCGTGCGTTTCCTAATAACTATTCTAGTACTACTAGTAAATATAATCTAGGTCACCCTTTATCCCATTCTTTGTATTGTTTGAGCCCAGGGTTCACCAATTAGTTTTATTTGGAGTCCGTTTTTTAAGCTACAATCTAGCCTATATCAAATGCTTATTTTATAACTAAACTCATTTTACTCATAATTTTGAACAAGTTTTACTATGGGACCAACCCTGAAACCGCGAAAACAAATCAACGTTTCCCTACGTTTGTATTCACATAAATTGAAAAAAATCTGTTTTTTTCTCGATTTTAGCGTTTGTCCCATGGTAAAAGTTGTTCAAATTGATAAGTATAATCACCCCTTAAAGAATTGCTAATGACTTCAATATCACTCAGTAGACTATCCAAAATGTCAAAACATTCATTCCCAATAACACCACTAACCAAATAAACTGTATATAGGTTTAATATAGCAGTATTATATAACAAGTATGACAGTATAATTTCCAGTTTCATGATGATTGATGTCGCTCATAATGCGCCCGAATATTTTACGTATCAACCCATGATTTACGATGTACCCTTAATTGTAGTTTAATCAACCAATTTTATACTATTGGCAGGCAAATTGGTGATAGGTGTGTGTTTTAATCAGGGCCCTGACAGTCGTCAGTTTTTTTCCTGACATATGTCGCCACTGTAGCGGTTTTGAAATTTGTTATCTGTTGCATTTAATGATGCCATGACGTTCTAGTTATTATTGTCTTTGATTATTATGTTAACAGCTGATCGAGTGCCGGTATTATCTTGCAATATTTTCGCTGTTTTAGCTTCAGTTGTGTTCTTCGAGACTACAAATTCGACTCAATCTAATGATACGATAATTGGTTCGTTACCGCTTCTGTTTTCAGTGCAGTTTGTGGGCGAACTTTAGGTAATAGGAAACAAGTGAAACAAATGCTAGTTATTATCCCCAAGAATGATAATTAAGAGCTTCGTTGTTGACATTCTTCGTGCCTACAAAATATTATTATAAAAATGATGATGATCCTGTTTGATTTTTATTTCCCATAATCAAATCTTAAAAAGTACATCCTACCTATAACTACAGTATATGGAGCAACGACGACCCCAAATATAGCTTTAGCTAGCTACCTAAAAAACACAACTACAACGTAGCGACAAAACGCAGGGCGGCAATCTAGTGCAACTAAGCTCTCAAGTCACTGTCGCATTATCTGTAGCTACTAATATAGTAATCTGTGGTTTTAATGTTCGATTTGGTTGTTATCACTGATCAGCGTATCAATTGACGTGTATTTTATCGAAATTAGATCATATTGAGAATATTGAGATCAGACGTCTTCTGACCTGATCTTTCAGTATTTTTAACCGACGAAAATAGGAGGAGGTTCTCAATTCGACGCGTATATATATATATATGTATATATATATTTTTTTTTGTTACACTTAGTTTAAATTTCACAAGGTAATTTCGCTTGTTTATCCATTTTTACTCCCACAAACGTGTAGGCTGCTCCTGTTTCTCCAAAATTTCATTGTTTATTTCTTCTATGACTTCACTCAGCAAAGAATTACCGAGTTTATTATTGCACGCTGCCAATAATAAACTCGGTAATTATTTGTGCTCGGTAAAACCAATCTGTGCTAGTGTCGTTATTTTATTTTGCCTTTTTCTTTTTTTCACATAGGAAATCGCTTGCCGGTTTTTTTTATTTTTTATTTTTTTCGGGGCTTTTATACTACGGCTTTTTACGGCTTGCCGGTTTGTGGCCAGTAAATACTTTTTTCTTCTCATGATATACTTATTTGAAATATTCTTCGCCCATTATTTTTCATTGCAGTGTTCAATGCCCCGAATTGAAACATTTAATTCCTCTCTTGAAATTTCAGCTACATTGTAAAGGTTTAATGTAACTTAAAGGCACGTTACAATGATTTATAACGTATCTGTGTTCAAAGTAAGTTAATCTAACCTGTCGTCTGTGTGAAATCGATCTCGAATAGGGGTTGCTGTTAATGTCAATGAACTTGTAACCTTGAGTGTATGAAACAGAGGTCACGTATTTATAATGGATTGGTTTGCTTTGGCAAGATTAAAAGAAGAAAGATTTGCCAATGATTCTTTTATACAACATGTTGATCTGTATTCGGAGGTGACTATACCACTGATACTGAACACAAATCAATTATAAATCAATACCAAATTTTTATTATTATTTAAATACATATTAAAACTAAACAAAATACTAATAAAATAAATAACTAGTAAACTAACAAATTCAACCGGTATGTCGCGTGCGATTAAAAAAAAACCGTCAAAATAATAGGCAGAATTTTCCGCCCTTTGACAATGCCGCCGGTGACTTATTCTCAAAGTCGTCCGGGATTTATTCTCAAACCCTCGCTATGTTTCTAAGTGAAAATTTCGTTATTTAATAAACGTAGAATTAGTTAAGTATTTTTAGATGACGAAGCACATTTTTTATTATTTGCACTAGAAATATGGCATGGTTACAGATCAACATCTTGTAGTCAAGTCAGCTGAAGCAGCTATTTTTTTTTTTTTAATATTTAACCTCTGTTAATTTTTACCATTGCCTCAGCTGCCTTGTTGGTCTTGTGGTCGCTAGCGCAACTGTTGGGCGTGGGGTCTTGGGTTAGATTCCCGGGTCAGGCAAAGTGTTATTCGATTTTTAACCGACTTCAAAAAAAGGAGGAGGTTATGTATTCCGCGGGTTTTTAACCGACTTCAAAAAAAGAAGTCGGTTTTTTTTTTTTTTTTAAGTTTTTATTCCATTATGAAATTCTCAGTAGCAGCCCGGAGACCGGACGTGGGACACTGGATTTGTGCCCGATTAATGGCAATAGGCTTGGCTCTTAATACATGGAACATATACCATAACTAGCGATATGGGAGTGTACTATACACCTCTGCCTATCCCTGCGGGGAATTCAGGCGTGATGTTATGTTATGATAATTTATTAATGCTTTTTTAATCAGTAAATTTTGGGTAGCGAAAAACCCTCTATCATACGCATTTTTTTTTTCAATTTATTCTATTTTGGTTTCTTTATAATAATTCTATTGATCACATCATCATCCTAACCCGGTATCACTTACTGCTGGGTATAGAACTCCTTTCGTTTTTGCCTACCTCTTCAATCTTGTTCATCCCTCATCCAGATGTTTCCTGCGGCTTTGGCGATGTCATCAACCCAGCCTTCCTGTCCTTCTATTAGTTTAGCATAAGTCCTTCTATGGATCTTTCTCAACGTACTGGTAGAAAAGAAAGAACGGGTGGCATCAAGGAAGGCCGAGAGAAGCGAAGCTTCTAAGCAAGCGCGGATAGAATGTGCGCGTGCAGAGCTGCGTGTGTTTGTGTGTGTTTGAGACAGTAGTGTAGCTGCACACTAATGGAAAGAGAAGTTAACGGTGACGATGACGCCTCGTTTTTCTTAATTTACTCCCCGGTATCCGAGCGTGCAACGACGATGTAGAATCTTCGCTTTAAAACTTATTTCAAAAAGGTAAATAATATCAAGTTAAGTCAAGCTTGCACCCAAAACATGATAAAAATAACAAACACATCAAGCAAAACATTAGTAGCCTGTAGGCTTTGTAGGTAAAATACGAAGCAACACAACGTAATAAGGGTTAGTTTTGTGTAAATATAGAAATAACATACTTTTACCTCGTCGTTACCTTTCAGCGGGGACATTCGTGTTATAACTCAGTTGTAACCCCACAAAAATAGTTGGCGACGAACGTTCCATGTCTCCTACTAAGGGAACTCATAAAACTATTGTTTTGAAAACGAAAATTGAGAATGTTTACTCTATTTTTTTTATAATGCGTCATTTGCCGCGTTCAGACCGACCGAGACTTCCTGCATGCTCGCGAGCCGAACCTCCCGAGGCAATTTTGAAAAGGTTGCGCGCGTGTCTCGCGAGCCAAGGTGAGCCAGTTTGAGCAGTGAGTCTCTCGTATACAATGGAGATTCGCGTGTTTCAAAACAACCAGATAATATTTAAACTGTAGGTGCGGAGAAGAACTGGAGTAACCGACATAGCTTGTAGGATCAGTAAGCTGAAGTGGTAGTGGGCTGGCCATGTCTGTCGAAGGACCGATGGCCGCTGGAGCAGAAGTGTCCTTGAGTGGAGACCGCGAATTGGTAATAATTTTAGTAGGATGGACTTTGTATTAATCTTAATCCTACAAATGATGTTTGTTTGTTATGTTTCCAAAGATGTTTGGATGTTTGTAACTCAATCACGCTATAAGGGCTAAACGGATTTGGATGTAATTTGGCACACAGATAGAACATAACCCGAATTAGTTCATATAGGCTACTTTTTATTGCGGAAAGATGAACATTGAACAGTTCCCGGGGGATGTGTGATAAACGATATCCACGCGGGCGGAACCGCGAGCAAAGTCTACTACTTATATAATTTTTATGAAACTTAGATACCTTTTTTCTCCTTTATGGTTAAGTCTGATTTGATTCACGTAGACCAGAAACTTTACCAAAGCTCGTACATCAAAACCAACTACACTATACATTACGTAAGCTACTCATACTCTCTAAAAACATTGGCAACATAAATGCTCGATACAGAATCGTAAATAAAAAGTACGGGCCTACAGCTACCATATAGGCCCAGATGACTTACAGCCCACTTACCAAGCGAATTTCGGCAGAGAGCAAAGTTCCCTAAGTTGCTCTATGGTAATATCATGAAGATTTATAATAATTCCACCCCCACGCGTTATGGTGGTCGTTTTTTTATGGTAGCAACAATTTCGTAAGCTAATGCATGCGGAATAAGTATTTTTCGGCAAATTTTCACTGATTCATCGGTCCTTGTAGGTTTAAGCACGTTTGTTTGTAGGAAGAAAATTGTGGTATTTTCGTGTTTATTACGTGCTATTTTTGTTTATGATTGAAGGAAGCTGTTTTCGTATTATTTGAGACAATTTTCCTTACCGTACGCGTAAAATCGGTGTCATTACCTCTGAATACCTTTGGTTTCGTATTGTGTAATGGTACGTATATGGATGTGTGTTTATTCTAATGATTTTTTAGAGTTGTTCATTTAAAATCGATCCAATATTTTTTTTTTAAGGTGGAGGCACACCTGGCACACGTTAAATGATGTATATTTTATTTTTTAAAGCATTACCTAACTAATTGTCACATTTGTCTCATATACAATAATACATGATTTAGGTTTACTGTAATTATATTTATTTGCTCGTTTTTACCCGTGTCCTCACTATCGGGACCCATCCGAAAACCAGCGCTGCAACATTTCGGTGTTGTAGCATATGCTGAGATGGGGGCCTTTTTAGTCTCATACAGGCATGTCAATTTTAAGTTTTTTTGTTAATATGTTATTTTTAGTTTTTTGTCTCTCGCCTGTACCGAGACTGAAATATATATTTTCATTCTTTCTTTATGTTTTATACAACGTTACTTTTTGTTTTGGCAATTTGAAAAACTAGTTTAATCAGAACGATGATATTTTAAAAAGTACAGATATGTTGTTGATCCTGTTTTTTCTCTATCTTTGAAAACATATTGTTTCGTTTACATCACCTTCATTCTTGTATACGGATATGGCTAGCACTAATACTTACTTATTTAGAACTTCCTAAATTTCTTAAAATGGATTAAAAAGTGCATTAAAAGTCGCGATCGGAGTAAGATTGATACCTTCGAAATGTGGTGTTAGCGAAGACTATTTCGGATACTATGGTTCTAATCAACGAACGACTTTTTTTAAACAGTTTTTCCACAAGAAATGAATTAACTGTCCATTGCTCCAAAAACAGTTTAAAAAAAATGTATGCATATGACAAATGAACAGGTTACAAAAAACTTATGCATTGACATACGAAATGTTTCCAAAAACCACCTCAATTTTATTTCAATATGAATAACGTTCAATAATATAAATAAAAATAAAACAACTGTTTTCAAACCTGTTAAAATTAAAAGCTTTTTCAACCTGTTATTTATTAGAAAAATAATTGTTACATTACATTAACACGAAAACAGTTAATGACCCATCGCTACTGAGAATTAATGAGTCCATACTGGAGGAGCTCAACATCAACGAACGACTATCTACAATATGCCAGGAGCGTGCCCTCAGCCTTTTCGAACATATTATGTGATCACCTTGGCATTGTCTGGAAAGGCGCATGATACTGGAACGGATAGAAGAAAAGCGCGCTCAAGGCAGAGCACCGGCAAGATGGTCAGACGCGATTAAGAGGGCTGTCGGAGGCAGCATGTACCGAGCGATTCACACAGCGGAATCCACATATCTTGGAACCGCGTCGTATGTGGTTGCGATCCTCAGCAGTGACGGAACGACAAAAAAGAAGAATTTCTTGAATCGTGTGTTGAAATGTCTATTATTGTAAGACCTACAAGAATAAACACTCGACTTATCATTCTAATCGTTCTAAAAACTGAATTCGCTCAGCACATATCTTTCACGCCGAGTCATAAGGGCAAAAACGTACCACGATTCGGAAGCCAGTGATTAGCATTGCAAATGCAGGGACAGTCCCGAAAGAAGCGACCCCGCATGTAAAGTACCTAAGTGATATTTCGGATTTAAATTGCAAAAACGTGTTGAGAATCACTTGAAAAAGGCAACCATATGTTATGCTGTAGGAATAAGTTCGGGTGCAACTGTTCGTTCTTAAGTATGTACGTGGTATGGGTTCTATGGGGGATGGAGACAAGTGATAGATATCATGGCTTCAAGGAGATATTTTAAGATTCAGAACTAGAAAGTATGTGGTCTAGTGGTTCGAGTGTTGGACTGCTGATCACGAGTTAGTAGATTCGATTTCCATAGGACACAAATATTTATGTGATGAACATTAGCGTTTGTGTGGGTCTGGGTGTTCCTTATGTTTTTTTTCATTGTATAGGATAGCGAAACGAGCTAAAGGTCCACCTGATGTTAAGCGGTTACCTTTGCTCATGACAACTTCAATACCACCTAGGCTGTTGCCTAAATGGTACTGCAAGGCGGTTCGCCAAACTGAGACATGAAGATGGAAAGTCTTATGTGATCGCAATTTCACCGGCACCCGCACCCTTCAGACCGAAACATAGCATTGCAAGCATCACTGTTTGGAGGAGAAATAGGTAGTAGGTATGGTGGTAGTACTTCCCCGGACGAGCTCTTTCACAAAGGAGCTCTACTACTACTAAAGACGAAAACTTAATTATTACACATACATAACATAACATAACATCACGCCTGTATTTCCCCGAAGGGGTAGGCAGAGGTGTAATAGCACACCCACATTTCGCCAGTCATGTTATAGTCCCATGTAATAGGGGGCGAGCCTATTGCCATTGACCGGGCTCAAATCCAGACTCCAGGCTGCTACTGAGAATTTCGTAATGAAAAACCCCAATAACACTTTGCCCGACCCGGGAATCGAACCCAGGACCTCACATACATACATTTTTGCAAAAAAAAGTACATACGAATTATATCCATTGTCTAGTAGGTATCATACATATAGTAGTGTCTTGTACCCATAGTACAAGCTCTGCTTGGTTTGGGACTAGATGGTGCTGTGTAAAATGTCTCAAATATTTATTTTATTTTATTTATTTAATGTTTCTTCCTACTACTACTAATATTATAAATATAAAAGTTTGTGAAGATGGTCGAATGTACGTAACTCAATCACACTGAAACAACTGGATAGATTTAGATTTAATTTGGCACACAGGTAGACTATAACCCGGGATCAAATATATATACTTTTGATCGCGAGAAAATAAAGAGCTCCCAAGGGATGTGCGATATGTTATTCTGAGATAAGCCGAATTATAAGTGGGCGAAGCCGCAAACTGCTTGGGGGAGGCCTATGTCCTGCAGTGGACGTCTTTCGGCTGAAATGATGAAGCCGCGGATTAAGTCTAGTATAGGAATAACACAAGAGTTACTTAATTTCCTGTTACTAAATTGTTGTATACAAACATAATAGTAGATTATTTTGTATGGTAAAATAATAATTTCTTATTTAAGGGGAACGTAGCAGCCAAGTGGCGCCACCAACAGTAAAAAAATTATTACTCGCTGAATACATGATCTATCGAAAATTCGTTGTTAACAATTGAAGTACAGGTTCTGTAGTTTAATCATAAACTATTTACTCTGTAAATTAAGTAACACTACTACTTCGCCGTAGTTGTAGATAAGAAACAGTTTGAACGAATTTTCGATAAAATTAATAAATAATGTATTCAGCGAGTAATATTTTTTTTACTGATGGGGGCGCCACTTAACTTTTCCATTCCTCTTAAGTAATTTTTTCAACTTTACTTCATGAAATTATTATATAAACTTTACGCCGCTATTCACAGGAATATGTGGAATAACAAACAGCATGAAATGAAAAATATGTCGTAACATCAAAGTTGTGTGAAAAGTATTATATTATATAGAGATAAATCTGCGAACATTTCTCCTGAATTATAGAAAAATACAAGCTATTATACTGTAGTACTGCCTTTCTGCAGTTTCTAGCTCGAAAAGAAACAGACTTTCGTGTGATATATTTTCAAGGAATTCTCTTATAAATTCCATATAAACTAACGATTCCATTTTGCACTTTAAAGACTCTTCGCAAGGTTCAATTTGTGAAATAGAACAGTTTGATGGAAACAAGCATTTGTCAGTGTGAGGGTAATCTGTTTGTCTGTCAGTGCGTCAACACATCGCCCGCTTGACGCAAAGTCGGTGATTCTTCTTTGTGATACTGATTGACTGGTTGATAAGCGAAATTCTACTTTGATTCGGAAGGCTTACGGTTAGGAATCGCTTGATTGATGTACACAGAAACGACGGACGACAAATTAGAAGTTTGAACAGAGATAAGTGGGTGGGTCTTATTTTAATACGTATTTATATAAGAACTTGTAATAATGGTAATAGTAGTCGGTCTGTCTGGGGGCATTGATGTTAACTGACATCTATTTCGTTGAAAATTAAGTCTAATTTTGAATGACGAAAATAACTAACTTATACTTTAAAGAATGAGACTGAAAAAGATGAGTAAATTGGGGGATCATAGACTCAGGAGTGAATTTGGAAATAAGGAACCGTGTCTTTTTAATTAATGTTTTTAATAAAGTTTTAAGGAAAAAAAGGCTTTTGAAGTTTATTTCAAACGACAGCTTTCTAAAATTATTTTTAACACATCCTCTAACAAATTACCTTTCAGATTTGTAGAAAAGAACAATTTTGTGTTTTATGTTTCTGATAAGTGGCTGTCTGATGACGTCACAAGATATAACCCTTCTTAAGGTTCCGTAGTCCTACAAGGAACCCTTATAGTTTCGTCATGTCCGTCCGTCTGTCCGTCTGTCCGTCTGTCCGTCTATCCGTCTGTCCGTCTGTCCGTCTATCCGTCTGTCCGTCTGTCCGTCTGTCCTAATCCTTTACAGCTTAATAACTTCTACAGTTATAAACATAAGTAAATGAAATTTTGCTAAAAATAGTCTAGATATAGATCTCAATTTTAAAAGAATAAAAAAATCTTGGTTACGTTTTTTAGGAGTGGCGCCCATACATGTGAAATTGGGATGCATATTTTTTTTTCGCTGCACCCCCTCGTGTGGGGTATCATTGAATAGGTCTACTAAAATGAAGGTAATGTTTCATACATCACTTTTTTATCAGGTGTACCATCTGCGAAATATAGCCCACCAAAGTGGCTTACAATGTGTCCCCCCCCCTGCCATTTCCAAACTATGCAACGTAGAAACTTGTAATCAACCACGTTGATAGACTTTTATAAAAACTCTCTTTTAAAGTTATTTCGAGTATAATGTGATTATAATTTTTCGAGTTATAGTGAGAAAACTGAAAAATACTTGAGACGTCCTAGTTCATAGGTCATTGACCTTAGATAAAAATGTTACTAGCAAATAATGCTCCTTTAGTTACTTTCTATTTAAAAAATCACAAAAAAAAACTTTGTGTTATATTGATAACACAAAGTAACAGCGCCACCTAGCGCTACATTTACCAAGTGTGTTATATGAATATATGACACACGTCTTAAATTTAGCGTTAGGTGGCGCTGTTTGCAAAAACTAAAATAGCAATGATTAATATTCGATTTGATTCGTTTGTAATTAGACCTACTTAAGGAACCCTATAATACTGAGCATGGCCCGACATGCTCTTAGGCGGTTTTAACATTGTGTTATACGTATTAATAACTTTTTTATAATAGAGGGGAGCAAACAAGCAAGTGGGTTACCTGATGATAAGCAATCTCCGTCGCCTATGGACTTCCTCAACATCACGGATGTTGCAGATGCATTGCCGACCTTTTAAATAGACATATTACAGTGTTCTTTTGGACATGGTATGGACATGTGATAAGGAGGAATGATGAGCATGTTACGAGGAAAGTTTTAAGTATGAATGTGGATGGCTATAAGAAAAGAGGCAGACCGAATAAAGCATGGATGGATTGTGTGAAAGATGATATGAATAGAAAGAAAGTTAACACGGAGATGTCGGCTGATCCCTATCAGAAATGGATGAAAAATACATGCTGCGCCGACCCCAAATAAATTGGGATCAGCGCAGGAGGATGATGATGAATTGATGATGATGATGATGACTATAGTGCTCTTTTTTTTGTATCTTTTCCCTCGTTGAATTTTTTCGGGAAAACCGCTGACCAAAGACTTTGTATAGTGACGCCGCTGACACAACACTTCCATGTTCCCTAGTTTTGCTGTACGAGGCAAAAAATGACGTCTGAAACCCTTCGTTAAAGCTATCCTAAATAGTATTAGTATTTAAGAAGGTTTTTTTAAACAGGTTGACTGACAACTTACATTAAAATAAAACAAGTTTAACCGGATTACATCGCGTATATTACTTAAATTGATTTTTCTGACGTTTCGAAAGCTTGTGAAGCTTGTGCTTCATTGTGAGTGATTACTGAGTGCAACGAAATGATTTTAATTAATTAAAAACTGTACAGTAGATTAAAATATTTTTTAGAAATATCTGTAAAGACGCTTGTCATCTTAGTCTTTTTACGACCACGAACGCTGCAAAGCTTTCGACACGTCAGGAAAACGAATTTAAGTAATATACGCGATGTAATCCGTTAAACTTGTTGTATTTTAATGTTTAGTGATCGCGAAAGCTTAAGAAATTATTAACTTACATCTCGGACGAATAAAAAAGGCCCGTACTTTTAAGCGAGCCGAGCGAGCGAGTACTATAGATACTTCACTTATTGTTTAGCGAGATTCCATCCGCCTTTTTTATTCGTCTGAGACTTACATTAAGTTTAAAGATTTCACAAAAGTTGCATCTAAATGACGCTAAGGAAAATGCTATTAATCTCATAAGGCAGGAACGCGTCAAAAGCGAAGCGCGTGACTTTCGATCGCGTATAATTCGTATACGCGATGTGTGAGCGAACGCCGCGTATACAATCGGATTCATCGGATAGTACGTGAAAAATGTCAACGTTAGTTCGCATACAATTTTATTGTTCTAGCAGTACAATGTCAGCTGTGCTTTATTTACCTACATCGTAGGACTGTTTTGAAAGTATACCTTTAGTTCATCGTCAGGTTATTCAAAAGTAAATTCCAGTCTTCCTCTCTTTCTTTGCGTTTTTCCAATTATGTTGGGGTCGGCTTCCAGTCTAATCAGACGCTGCTAAACATCAGTATTTTACAAGGAGCGACTGCCATCACGTTCTTTAGGTCGTCGGTCCAACTGGCGGACGTGAACGTGGCTGGGGGGGACTGGATGCGGAAGGCAGAGGATCGAGTGTTGTGGCGCAACTTGGGAGAGGCAAGTCAAGCAGTGGACTGCGATAGGCTGAGTTGATGACTGCCATCAGACCCCCGTAACCTTGGAAATACCAACATCCTAAGGCTAGATCAATTGTTAAATTACCACAAGGGACTGACAGCTACAGCAACGTGCTCTCCAAGGCACCGAAAAATAAATCCCAATATTTTAAGAAAATTAAAATTACAACCTTGCTCATTTGGGACAAGCTGTACAGAACAGGTACCTACAGAACTTCAGAAGGCTGAAAACTATTTACAAAATCTTATTTTCATTTCTCTTCTCACCCTCCCAGACTTTTTTGTCAACCCTACAAAATTGAACAATACTTGCCCCACAACTGCGGTACGGCCAGCAAAACAAAATCAATTATTAAAACGAGCAACGACAAGTTCATCTGTGTTATTTCCCGAGAGTTCAGTTCGCGCGCTCCATTTCACAAGAACTAACCGAAACGGTTTGTATCGCGGTACTGTATAGCGATTCAGAACCACACGATAAACAGTTGTCGACCGGTTCGGTTTGTTATCTCGTTTCGTCTTATGATTCACGCAACGAGAGAAAAAGAGATAACAAACCGAATCAGTCGACAACTGGTTATCGTGTGGTTCTGAATCGCGGAGCTGATTAGACTCATCACTAGTTTTAAATGTGGGATCGAACATTTAAATAAGGAATGAATGTTCCGATTAAAATAGGGATGTAATAATAATGTCCTCCCGGCCGATTTTCGGTCACGGCGGCCAATCTCAATGGAGACTAGCCATCTGCGCGGGACATATTATAGTACACAAGTCTGTGCGCAAACACAGGTGCACTCTCTATTCCCTCACTCTCATAATCCGATGGGACGGCAATTCGACACGACCGGAGAGAGATCAGGCGCAGGACCGACGGCTTT
Organism: Asteroscopus sphinx; assembly: GCA_949699075.1. NCBI lineage: Eukaryota > Metazoa > Arthropoda > Insecta > Lepidoptera > Noctuidae > Asteroscopus > Asteroscopus sphinx. The sequence goes on from OX453006.1 coordinate 6,158,846, forward strand.
ATCTGCTCTCCAAGGCACGAAGGGGTCTCGATGTTTAACGAAACGGTCACCCATCCACAGACTGACCGTGGCTAGTGCAGCTTAACCTTGCAGATCGTACAATCCACACGCTTGCTACTTAGCCACCAGCCCCTTATACGAGCACGAAAATAGGGATGTACAATTATGAGCAAGCGATACATTATTTTTCGGCTCGATTCACCAAACTTGCCAACAGGTATTCTCCTTTATTAAATAAACATATCTTTCTTTCTTTTCTATGCTTTAAAAGGTAGTACAAAATATAAAAGAATCGCGATAGGTGTACCGATGTGGTTTCACAACCGTTTTGGCTTTTTTGTGAAAGAATGCTTGAAAATAAATAAAATGTTTATTTTCATAAAACTTAAGTTACACTGTTCACATATTTGAATGAACTTTATAGAAAAAGAAAAGAAGCCGTGTTGTCTATTGCAAATGTATATAAAACATGGGCATTCCAGAAAATATTTCGTTGAGTAAATAACTCCATTGTTGTATAGTGCCAAACACTTTATCTTCTTGATTTTTATTTTCGTCTGTCAAAACCATCAGACGATGTCCACTATTGTAAACGTACCATTTAATCATTATAAGCTAGTGCAACCCTTGTAAATGATAAAAAATAGGAAAAACCGTAAACACGCTGGTTATCTTTAATAAACGGTCATGGTAAAATTACGGAAGCTGACCCTTCATAAATAGTGGTTTACGAGTTCCATGGGGTATTTTATCGCATTGTCTCATGTAGTGTTTTGTAGTCAACTCCCATAGTTAGTTAAACGTTTTATGGTATTTAAGTAATTATATTACTAATAGTCTATCAAGTGCAGTGCAGGCGTGCGACAAGGGTGTATAGTGTCACCACCCTTGTTTAACATATACACCGAGCTAATAATGAGAATTACTCTGGAGGACTGGTCGGACGGTGTTACGATTGGTGGGTACAGAATTTCTAACTTGCGCTACGCAGATGACACCACCCTATTTGCGACTAGTGCTCGCCATATGGAGGAACTACTTCTCAGAATGGAGCGCGTGAGCCTTGAATTCGGATTAAAAGTAAATTACAGCAAAACTAAGCTAATGCTTGTTGATCGCGCCCGTATCACCACCCTTGTTTAACATATACACCGAGCTAATAATGAGAATTACTCTGGAGGACTGGTCGGACGGTGTTACGATTGGTAGGTACAGAATTTCTAACTTGCGCTACGCAGATGACACCACCCTATTTGCGACTAGTGCTCGCCATATGGAGGAACTACTTCTCAGAATGGAGCGCGTGAGCCTTGAATTCGGATTAAAAGTAAATTACAGCAAAACTAAGCTAATGCTTGTTGATCGCGCCCGTACTAACTCACCAGAAGTGTCGCAGATTGCGGGTTGCGAGGTGGTCCAATCCTATATTTACCTTGGAGCTTTAGTCTCGAGCAATAGCGGCTGCGTTGATGAAAAAAAAAAATGGAGGAATCGAAACATCACCAAAGCCACTAAGACCCGGCTCGTACAAACACTAACATTCCCCATATTTCTATACGCGGCTGAGACGTGGACGCTGCGGGAAATTGAGATGCAGAAGATAGATGCTCTGGAGATGTGGTGCTGGAGGGAAATGCTTGGGATATCGTGGACTGAGCATCGAACAAATGTCTCCATACTCCAAGAACTCGGCATCAAGCAGCGTCTATCAAATTTGGTGCGATACCGCACTCTCAATTTTTTCGGTCATGTATCGCGGCGTAGTCACGACTCTATAGAGCGACTTGTCGTACAGGGTAGAATATAGGGCTCAAGAGTGCGTGGAAGGCCTCCCATGCGATGGACTGATTTAATTAAGTCTGCCGTGGGCCGGCCATTACATGAATGCACCAGACTAACCGAAAGCAGGGAAAGGTGGCGAGGCATCGTAAGGCAAGCTACAGCAGCCCCCGGCAATGGTACATGATGGCCACGACCGCTCTGTCAAGAGCGAAACGACGAAGAAAAGTCTATCAAGTGTCCACATCACGTTTCTTACGCTCTCATCTACTTTCTATATCTATGAAAGGACCCCTCCCTCTCTAAAGCGAAAGCTCATGGACATGTGCATCCTCCCCACCCTCACCTATGGAGCGCAAACATGGTCACTGAAAAACGTCAAAAGTCCACATTTGGGGTTTGTCAGCGAGCAATGGAACGCAGTATCCTAGGAGTTACACTTACTGATCGTGTAAGAAACTCTATACTGCGTTCCAAAACACAAACTGCTGATGTAGGCCAAACAGCTGCCAAGCTTAAGTGGAACTGGGCTGGTCACATCTACCGCATGCCGAAGGAGCTATGGGCGAAAACAACCACACAGTGGGTTCCAGATAGCAGCAAACGACAACGCGACAGGCCCAGGAGATGGCGGGACGAACTTGACTCCTATCTGAAGGATTGGCCCCAGAAGGCAAAATACAGGGACACGTAGAAAAAGGGAAGGGAGGCCTTTGCCCTGCAGTGGGACACTACAGGCTGATAATAATAATAATAAAGAAAAAAAAAAAATGATTTAATGATTTTGATTTTGATATGTCCAAACTGACTGATCAACGCAGAGCCGAAACTACTCAAGTAATGAAATTTGGACAGTAGGTTCCTTCTGTAGCGTAAGCACCCACTAAGAAAGGGTTTTTTGGCAATTTTAACTCTAAGGGGGTGAAATAAGGTGTTAGAGTTTGTGTGAAAAAAAAAAACTTCTGGATTAATATACTTAAAACTTGGGAAAGATAATCTTTACAGTAAATAATGAAACGTGTTTCGTTTCTTTTTGAAAAACTACTCCTAAAATAGGGTGCAATATGGTTATAAATTTTGTCTGGGAGAATATTATTGCGTGGGTGAATTGAATTGCAATAACAGCGCTGTAGAACGCCGTATTTGCAACTAAGCTGAATTGTCATCATCATCAACTCATCCTATTGTAGGCCACTGCTGAACAGAGGCCTCTCCCAAGTTGCGCCACAACACTCGGTCTTCTGCCTTCCGCATCCAGCTATCCGCATTCCTCCCAGCTATCTTCTTCGGGTACTCGGTCCACCTAGCTGCCAGTCTAGCATTTGCCGATTCGTGGTTTCCACTCAAGGAATCATCTGCTCCAACGGCTATCAGTCCTTCGACAGACATGGCCAGTCCACTGCCACTTCAGCTTACTGATCCTACAAGCTATTTCAGACACTCCGGTTCTTCTCCGGATAATCTCGTTAATAATACGATCATGACAGAGATTTTTATAGTTATTGTTTATGGTGTTGCCAGTAGCCAGTTGCAGATTTAGCATGGTCAGACTCCAGCCGTACTTATTACAAAATTAATCCCCAAAGCTGTAACACCAAAAATTTTAATTTCACCGAAAAAAAGCGCTCAATAAAAAAATAATCCCCAAAGTAAAATTCATATCGCGAAAAGTTGCAACGCAATCGTCACGGCCCGCCACAAGCCGTAATAAAAGTGAAGCGAGCTAAATATCGATTATCGCGATCGTCGAACCAAAGCGATCGCTCCGATAAATCACTCGGCTCACACCGAATCGAATATGCTCGCGAGTCGCGATAAATGATCGCACGCTGATGCGCTCGTGTGTCCACGGACTTAGGAAGATTGATGGAGTTTATTGGTAAATATTTTAATATGTTAAAAGCATGAGTGAGCTGAGGAATTTGAAGATTGAAAATTTAAATAGGGAAGCATATATTAAATTTTTCTCAAATATCTTCAAGAAATGTTGTAAGTATAGCAGCTGATCAACGTGGACTACATACGGTTGTTTTCCGTAACCTATCTATCTATCCTACTAGATATAGAAATTTGACATAAGCTCCATACGTTTTATGGTGGTGATTGGTGGTTTTTTTTATGGCGTTTGATGCAGAAAGCTGTACTCCTCGATACGGCGCGTATTGTTAGGAGGTTCCTTTTTCTGGGGCCCTGATCACCCGATACCTGCCAGTGGGCAACAATTTCTTCTTTGACGACGTCTGTGGTCTAGTGGTTCGAGTGTCGGACTGTTGATTACGAGGTCGTGGGTTCGATTCCCACAGGACACAAATATTTTTTGATGAACATAAGTGTTTGTGTTGGTCTGGGTGTTTCTTATGTATATTATAAGTATGTATTTACAAAAAAAAGTATATAAGTATTATATCCATTGTCTAGTATCCATAGTACGGTCGACCGCACGTCGGTGGTAACACTTTGACATTAGCAGCATCTTTATTTCGTAAGCAGTAAGGGCGGTTTTCGAATTGACGTGTTACCACTGTCATGCAGTCGACTGTACAAGCTCTGCTTAGTTTGGGACTAGATGGTGCTGTGTAAAAATGCCCTAATTTTGTTTTTTTTTTTATTTGTTTTTGGTTGAAAACATTTAAAAATGTAATTTATATGTTTGATTATGAAAATAAAGGAAATGTTAATCTAAATTACAAAATAAATTAATACATTTCAATCTCCAAAACAGAATAAGCAGTGAATGTTAGGAGATTCTATTTACCCCTCAGATTATATTTTTCTATAATTTGAGATTTACCCACTGAAATCGGGGCTCATTCCTCAGTCTAAGACTTTAAAAATGTTCTGCCATAATTTGGTAAACATAGTCTTTGTGGGCAACAAATTATCTTATTTCAATGTTAAGGTGAATGCTACAGGGTAGCCCGCGAAACTCAAAATTTCTTGCGTTTTTTTGCAAATTGTAGTTGTATTTCGCGTTTTTTTATAAATCAAAATATGATTCGCGGTAGTAATAACAATATATCTACTGAATAATACTCATAAAAAATATTAAACTAGCTCTATAAGCTGTACAAGCTCGATTATATTAATTTACGATGAAATTATCGATTATCGAGCTTCTAGAGCTTATAAAGCTATGTTTACATTTTTTATAAGTATTATTCAGTAGATATATTGTTATTACTACTGCGAATCGTATTTTGATTGATATACAACTCAAAACAGAGCTACAATTAGCAAAAACCACAAGAAAATTTGAATTTCGCGGGCTTTACCGGGTACTTTTATGAAATAGGCCCCCGTAGGCCCGTAGTCCATTAGCCAAAGTTCGACCAAACAAAGATACAGACAACAAACACTATCGGCCAGATAAAGCCCGTCCAGCCGGCTATCACGATGACAGTTAAGTGACATAATCACAGCTGTCGACTCGACTCGAGTTGAAATCGGAATCCCACTCAAGTTAAATCGAATTGCTGATACTGTAGTTGTGGGACGAAATATCGAATTGGCGATGGTTTCATTTATTTAAAATGTAGATATATTTACATGTATGTAATCGTTTCGTTATTTAAAATATCCTTATAATAAGTAGTTGTAGATCGATGTGTTGTGGGTAGTTTATGAATGAAACAAGTGGTTATATAATAAAACCAATTTTAACCGGATTAAATCGCGTATATTATTTAAATTGGTTTTCCTGAAGTTTCGAACGCTTTGCAGCATTTGTTTACTAGCATTCTAGCATTTTTTTACTTTGTTTTATTATAATGTGTAGTGATAGCGAAAACCTAAGAAATTTTTACAAGCCCACCGCAAATACCGCTCGAAACCCAGCACAGTTGATCGTCGACCTGCTGTTCTACCATTCATCAAAGGGGTCACCGACAGAATTGGTCATATCTTGAAGCGTGCTTCTATCAAAACCTATTTCAAGCCCCAAAGAAAGATCAGCCAACTCCTCAGACCGGTGAAGTGTCGCATTCCCTTACAAGATGCAGGGGTCTACAAGATTGATTGTGATTGTGGGTTATCATACATAGGGCAAACAAAGCGTAGTATAGCCACTAGAATTAAATAACATATAGCTGACGTCAAGAACAGACGCTCCACAAAGTCTGCAGTGTGTGAACATGCCCTAGACAAACCCAACCATTTTCTTCGATTTGATAAACCACAGGTTCTGGCGAAGGAAAACCGATATGTACCTAGAATGCTCCGTGAGGCTATTGAAATTAAAAAACATCCTAATTTTAATAGAGAAGATGGTTGGCAGCTGCCACCTGTTTGGAACCCAGTCCTAAAAATAATCAAGTCCCAAACAGCACGCAACACTGTAAAAGATAATGATATTGTGAGTGATTACTGCGTGCATCGAAACGATTTTAATTAATAAATATTGTACGGTAGATTAAAATATTTTTTTAGAAATATCTGTAAAGACGATTGTCATCTTAGTCTACCTGCGACCACGAAATGCTGCAAAGCTTTCGAAACGTCAGGGAAACCAATTTAAATAATATACGCGATTTAATCCGGTTAAACTTTGTTTTATTGTAATGTGTAGTGATCGCGAAAACCTAAGAAGTTATTATGATAGGGGACCTCCGTCAAGAACGAAGTTCCTCATGCACACTCATTAGAAAGAGAAAGAAAAAGAGATCGTGTGGTGTGCGTATTCCATGCATGCCTGCTCATAACGTTGCATTAATGTTGTCATTGTCACTATTTATATTATTGTATTAATTTAATTAGTTTTTTTATGCAATTTTTATTGTAGTCATTGCATGTAATTTTAATATATATGTTTCATTGTAAGGCGTGTTAATTATTTATGGATTTTTGGATCTGAATTAAATAAATAAATAACGCAAAAATCTTACGTGGCGTTACATTTTCTCCCGAACCACACCTTCCCCTCGTTCCAATACCTACCTTACTAGTTAGTTTCTGGTCCTTACTCTTGGAAAGCAGCTTCTTAAGATCACCAATGCATCTAATACGATGTAACTAGGTGAAGTCCTTTTGAGGAGTGAGTGTACTCATCATAGCAAACAACTTTTACTATGAAAGTAACCCTGAAATCGTGAAAATAAACAGCTGTTACACACGTTTCGTCGGGCGACATCGATGAATTTGTATTGAACAGCCATTTATTTCCGCGATTTCAGGGTTGTTTTATTAGTACAGTCAAGCCCATATTAATGGTGACGAAACTACTATAAGCAGAGCCTGTCGTGTCATCGTGTGGGAAAATCAGTTCTGCTTTTATGGCATCTAATGGTGCTTGTATACACACGGTGCATGTAACTGGAGCATGTAACTGGTGCGGGCTACATGCACGAGCCCCAGCTCCAGCCAATGTTAATGTATCATTCATAAGCCACTGGATCCACGCATTTATTATCGTGGTCCTTTACACCGTGCATGTAACCGACGCAAGTGCCTCAACATGCGCATTGCGCATGTTAACCGTGTACAAGCACCTTAACAGACGATACGTAGTTTCACGGCATTCATTTTACACGTGAAAATAGAGAATACTAAATTATATGAAGCATCGCGTACGGCACGTAAAAAGAACGTCGTGCAAAATGAATTTTGATGTCTCGAAAGCCACGTCGCTCCACACCAATCCATATACATAAAAAAGTACGCGAAAAAATACAACGTACCAAAACACATCCGCTGACGCAGACGAGACGGCTTTCTCTTTAGTCTGTGATTGGCATTCGAAGAGATGGCAGCGTACTAAACACCACACTAAATGAACGTAGTGTGAGTTGAGTCTGCCAAAAGAACGCAGGCAACGCGGCGACCGATGCGTACAAAAAGAATGTCAAGTAAAAGCTTCATTCTAAATCGCGCAAAACAAAACGTCATCTGTTAGAGGACTAATGGTTTGGAACCATACAACTAGGTACTGAACCCAAACATTACATAAAAATGTATCGTTTATGAATATTAAGCGGCAAATCGATATAGTTAATTGAATGTCAATCACCCTGACGAGTACTGATAGTAACTATAATGGCTGTTCACACAATAGCCCTTTATGTGGTCCACGTTCAACGCTTTACTCATACAGAACATGTCTATTAAAGTTGTTGAGAATCCATCAATGGGATTTGAATTGGCTTTGAATTTACTAACAAGGTCTATGGGCTTTTCATAATCATGGCCTAGTGTTATGATTCATTTATATGCTTTTGCTGAGGACTATCAGGAAATAGCAATAGATCACCTCTGGGCTGGAGCACCCGAGTACCTACTCCTTCCACTTCACTGCATTCAGTGCAGAGCGGCTTGAATCTTCGGCGACTATGCTATTCCCAATCGGCCTCTACCTTTGCGAAGAGATGTTGCATCTATAAGTGTCCTATATCGCATGTACAATGGGGAGTGCTCTGAGGAATTGTTCGACCTTATACCACCCGCTATAAATCTAAATTCCATCCTCACCAACTTGATGGTGATGAACTACAGTACGTTTCACACGCCATTTTTGCCTCGTACAGCAAAAATGTGGAACCAACTTCTGTCAGCGGTTTTCCCGAACAAATTCGACATGGGAGCCTTCAAGAAAAGAGCATACGTCTTTTTAAAAGGTCGGCGACGCATCGGCGACTCCCCTGGTGTTGCTGAAACCATGGGCGGCGGAGATTGCTTACCATCAGGTAACCCGCATGCTCGTTTGCCCTTCTAAGTTAAAAAAAACAGAAGAAAATTATGAAGTTCTTTACCCGATAGTCAGCAATTTAAGGTATCTTACATCTGTCTTGCGATTCAAAAAAACTAATCAATCAGAGTCTTCTGCCGAATAAATTTGGTTTAGGTTAGGTTGTGCAGGTCAAATGCTTATTCTATAGGTGATTTATTCTAAATGGGCTTTCGTTTGTCCGCCACTTTTTCTGATTTTAAATAATGCAATGGTGCGGCCGAAAACGGCACACGCTTGCCCAGAAAAAACCTATTCACTTAAGCTTTGAATGAATCTGATATTCTGACGACTGATTATGAACAAAATTGCATTACTGGAAGTCACCGAAGTATTACAAATCACTTAACCTTTCCAATAACCCAGCTACCTGTCCGAAAAATCCAATGTAAAATTTTATTTCATTTTCGACAACAGATTTCTTAATAACCTTCCAACCCTCGCATTGTACGCGAACTTGCAAATTAAATTAATCCAGGGCCGAATCCAATAACGTCGCAGACCGGGCCATCGGGCCATCAAATTCAGGACATAAACCTTTGAGATCACTGGCACTGGCACATTGAATTCTCTCCGGCGCGATCTGAAAGTTTTCACCCACAAATGTGTTTTTCTTGTTAGGACTAAGTGTATGGCTATAATTTTAGCGATTTATAAGCCACTTACTTGCGAAATCTGGTTTATTGATAATAAGCTTTCTTGTACTCATGTTGGCACTAAATAAAAGCAATGTGGAATAGTTGCCTTAATATGTTTTGTGATTTGAACTTATTTTTAACCGACGAAAAAAAGGAGGAGGTTCTCAATTCGACGGGTATATTTTTTTTTATTTTTTTTTTATGTATGACCACGCATAACTGTTTACAGAGTGGTCCGATTTTGATGATTCTTTTTTTAATGGATAGGGTATATCACGAAGTTGGTTCCATTTAAATTTCAAAATCAAAATCCACCCCTAAGGGTAGTAAAACAGGGGATGAGTTTTTGTTCACCCACTGAATTCATACCTATTAACCGATTCTGTTGAAACTTGACACACATAAAGATAGTGCTAGACACTACGACATAATGAAGACCTGGAGTTAGATTTTGTTGGGGTTTTATATGCAGATATTATCAATAAAAAGCTTCCGTAAATTTGATAGCTTGTAATTTCAACTACACAGAGTTTTCAAGAGAAATAAAAAAACGATGGTAGGTACTTAAGTAAACAATTCGTAAAAAGTTAATCCTTCATGCAATCAGTTACGTCCATGCATGATTGCTCGATGAAATCACGTAGGCGCCTTATAAACTAAATCTAATATTAAACATCCCGCCGGGCGTTGAGAGATCCTCTCTCAACCAGAATCTTCTGCGTGAGATAACGGCAGAGGGCATATCTTGCTGAAAGATCGCCGAACCACTCCACAAGCCGTCTTAATATCCGCAACGCGACTGACTCCGTCTCTTCCAGGGTAAACTGCAGTGACTCGGCCTAATCGCCATTTTAGAGGAGGAAGGTTGTCATCCTTAATGAGCACAAGAGTATCCTTTTCTAATGACTTAGTACCAGATCGCCATTTCACTCGCTGCTGTAGCTCTGAGACATACTCCTTACTCCATCTAGCCCAGAAGTGCTGTCGGAGTTGCTCGATTCTCTGGTATCTGGTCAAGTAGGTCACGGAACGGTCCTCAAGGTTTGGCGCAGGCAGTGTTAAAAGTGGCCGTCCTATTATAAAGTGTCCAGGTGTAAGCGGCAACAAATCACTGGGGTCCGATGAAAGTGGTGTAAGCGGGCGAGAATTCAGTATAGCTTCTATTTGTACTAGCACAGTATTCAGCTCTTCAAATGTAAGATTACAATTGCCCAGTACTCTCCGTAAATGATATTTAGTAGATTTAATACCGGCCTCCCAAAGGCCTCCAAAATGAGGAGCATAAGGAGGGATAAAATGAAAGCTTATTTCTTCATTTGCCAAATCACTAGATAACGAGTTGCAATTACTCCGTATGAAATTACTAATTTCATTACATGCTCCAACAAACGAGGTCCCGTTATCAGAGTAAATGTTTTTAGGTTTTCCTCTTCTTGACACGAATCGACGAAGAACCGATAAAAAATTGTTGCTTGTTAAATCACCTGCCAACTCAATATGTACGGCCTTAGTCGTAAAACATATAAACAAAACAATATAAACTTTAGTGAGGCGACAACCACGTCCTTGTCGATTTGCTGACATTATAGGTCCAGCATAATCGACGCCAACTGTTTCAAAGGGGTAGCCCCCGGGATTCAAACGCTGTTGTGGTAAATCACCCATGACAGGCGAGACAACTTGTCCTCTCATGCGACAGCATAAAATGCATTTACGATACACTGATTTAGCTAGACATTTACCACCAATAGGCCAATAGTTTTCTCTAATGGATGCCAGCAACAATTGCGGCCCTGCGTGCATATGTTTTTTGTGCATAAATTTAAATAACAATTTTGTAACAATGTGAGTGGACTGTAATAGTAACGGATGTTTTTTGTCATAACAAAATTGAGAATTTTTGAGACGACCTCCTACACGCATTAGTTTATCGTCATCTAGGAAAACCTTTAGCGCAATCAATGGACTCTTTTTTGGCAAATCTTTCTTATGTAATAAAAGAGTATATTCTGGGAACGAATCCCTTTGCGAGAGCCTTATAATGAGATTTAATGACTGCTTCAATTCGGCTGTGCTAAGAAATATATTTACAGGTGGTTGTTTTTTAACACGAATATTAATAAACCTTAAAGCATATGCCACCGACCGTTGAAGTTTAGTAAAATTTGAAAACCTATCGAATTCTACAACTAATCGTGGATTAGCAGGTGCAACAAATAAAGAAACTTCAGATCGAAGTTCAGGGAGATCCGTTGCTACTGTTAAATTACTAGGCCACCTTGAAGCATCGTATCTCAAAAATTCAGGGCCTGACCACCATAAATCTAAAGATTGTAAAAGACTTACATCTATTCCGCGAGATAGATGATCAGCTGGATTTAAATTTGTAGGTACGTGCCTCCAGGTGCATGCAGGTGTCTTGTCCAATATCTCTGCAACACGGTTGCGGACAAAAGGCTGTAATTTACTCGGTATCATCTTGAGCCAGCCCAATACAACTGTTGAGTCAGTCCAAAAGGTGATACTTCTGACTTGAGCTCGGAGAGCGTAAATCACCCTTTCGTAAAGACGAACACCAACTAATACTGCGCAAAGCTCGAGTCTTGGTATAGTAGTTGGTTTAATAGGAGCTACTCGGCTTTTGGCTGTGAGTAAACGGACCAAAACATTATCATTATTTGTACTTCGGACATATATACATGCACCGTAGGCAATTTGCGATGCATCACTAAATATGTGCAGGTCTATAGTATTATACGAATCACACAATACCATACGTGGAATACGTAGTTCATTTAACATTGATAAGTTACGTATTGCATTGGACCATACCTTGCATATATCAGATGGTAACTGATCGTCCCATCCTAATTTATGCACCCAAAGTTTTTGCATTATGGTTTTCATAGTAATAATGCAAGGAGCTAAGAAACCCAACGGATCAAAAATTTGGGATATCGTAGAAAGTATCCCGCGTTTTGTCATTGCCTTAGAAATGTCGGGATTAATTGAAAAACATAATATATCTGTCTCAGTATTCCAGCTGAGACCTAAAGTTTTACAGAGTTCTATTGAACCAATGTTTAAATTTAATGAAGAGTGTTCTGTGTCAGACACTACATGAAAATTATTAGATTTCCATTTTCGTAATGGCATTCCAGCTGAATCTAACTCTGCTGTCACTTTATGGCGAATATCAAGAACCTCTTCAAGTGTATCCCCCCCTGATAACAAATCATCTATATAAAAATCATGTTTTATTATTGTAGCAATTTTACTATCAGTGCAATCAAGCCCTAATTGTCTCAAGCACCTAGTGGCAAGATATGGTGCGCTGGCGGTACCGTACGTGACCGTATTTAATTGGTAGGCCGCCATAGGCTTGGAAGGGTCATCCCGCCATAGTACCTGTTGTAGATGCCTGTCTTCTGGGTGTACCAGTATCTGGCGGTACATCTTCTCCACATCTGCAGAGACAACATATTTATATTTCCTAAACCGAAGAAGAATTGACACCAAGTCATCTTGTACAGTAGGTCCTATCATTTGTAAATGATTAAATGATACTCCAGAGGTAGTGGGACTACTGGCATTGAACACTACCCTGAGTTTAGTAGTTAAACTACTTTCTCGTACAATACTATGGTGAGGGATAAAATAAGCAACCTTACGTGGTTCAGGTATACATTTAGACATGTGCTGTAACTTAATATATTCTTTCATGAAATCACAATAACGTTCATTTAATAATGGTTGACCCTTAAACCTGCGCTCTAAAGAAAGCAGACAGTGTTTTGCTCGTTGCATGGAATCACCTAAGTTATCTTGTGATTGTTTTAACGGTATCCTCACACAGAAACGACCATCTTTAAGACGCGTTGTATTTTGTATGAAGTGTTCTTCACACATCTTCTCTTCTCGAGAATATGCTGATGACTGATGGCCAACCTCCTCGAGTTGCCAAAAACGCATTAAAAGGTTTTGAATGTCATCAGTACTCGAGCTGCTTTGCGTAACGTTAGTTTTGTTATGTTTATTAATTACAAGATTACATAGCTTAGGAGGCGAACTCGGCACTTGGCCACTACGTAACATAGGGCCTGAAACTATCCATCCAAGTCTAGTTTCAAATAGTACCGGTTTTCCGAGACCAAGGCTTATCTTTCCTGTACCCAATAGATCCCAGAAAACATCTGCACCTATAATTAGATCGACAGTAGATGGGGCATAAAAGTGTGGGTCAGCTAGGCACAAATTATTCGGAATATTTAAATCACGGAGATTCAATTGACGACAAGGCACTTCATCAGTTATCGACGGTAAAACAAAACAGTAAATATCAGTACAAAAGTCTTCATTTAATGATTTTATCGGAACGATACACATTTTACTTATCGGTGACTTAGAATTGTTTATGCCCATCAGTGACTCGTTAACTTTAATCGTGGGTAAATTTAATAAATTACAGAAGTTTTCTGTAATAAGACACGATGTACTGCCACTGTCCAGAATGGCGCGACCGAGATATTCAAAGTTTTTGTCATCATAAAACTTAATTAATGATGTGGCTAAAAGAACTTCACCTTTATTTTGTACATATGTGACTTGTGCCGATAGTGTAACGTTGCTTGCAGGCAATTGCTCAGTAGACTTACCTGCAGTGTCATCGCCGTCACCACTGGAAGTCGATGGTTTAATAGTTGACTTAGTCTTGGTATCCACAACATGAACAAGTGTGTTGTGCTTGCGCTTACACACCTTGCACCCGATTGATTTGCAATGATTCGCATAGTGGCCTGTGCGGAAGCAATTGAAACATATTTTATATTGTGGTAGTAACTCTAACCTCTGTTCATTACTAAGTCCAAGAAATTGTGAACAGTTAGTAAGGTGATGTTCACCCTGACATTTTGGGCACGATTTTGAAGAGTTAGAACCACAATTAGGCCGACCAGATGACGCATTTGTTACAGATACCATGCTTTTATGTTTTATATTAATTTTAGGATTAGAATCATTACTGACCTTATTTTGTGACCTTTCAATAGTTTCAAGTAAGTCTGAACGATTACGCAAAAAACTAAGAAACATTTGTAATGTGATTGGCTTTTCTTTATCTATACCACTTTTAAATTCTTCCCATTCGCGGAATGTTTTAGAATCCAATTTCTTCGTAATTATTTGAATTAATATCGTATCCCAACTCTTTGTTGGTTCTCCTAATGAATCCAATGAACGCAAGTTCTTGTTTACAGAATCAATGATATGTTTTAAAGTAACAGATGATTCCCTTTTAATTGTCACGATGTTTATTAAGGCATCAACATGATTTTGTATTAAAAGACGCTTATTGTCGAATCGTTCGCATAATATTGTCCATGCCACAGGATAATTGATCGCAGAGAATTCTATAGACTGAATTACCACAGCAGCCGAATCCTCGAGAGAAGCCCTAAGGTAATGGAATTTGTTGACATCATCCATTTCATTATTATCATGTATCAAACTAGAGAACGTGTCGCGGAACTCCAACCATTTGTCATAAGAACCGCAGAACTTTGGCAGTTGTATGGTAGGTAATTTAACAAGCCTGCGATTACGAATTTGTGACGAACAATTATCACTTTCTCCATGATCATCCTTGGTTGATTTCGAGTTACGTGTAAGTAAGCCTTGAGCTTTTGTAACGATCTTATAATATATAGATTCAATCTCGTTTCGCTCTGAAATTTGACTATTGATGTCATCAGCTAAACACTCTATTCTTAATTGAACCTCGTCATATTGTGTAAATATATTTTCCATCTTACCTAAACGTAGTTGCAACTCGCCAACCTGTGACGGATTCAACGAATCCTCCAAATCATTAACATAATTACAGAACGCTGTCAAACGTCCCTTATAACTTGCCCTTCTTTTAATAAGCTCCTTCTCCTCCTTGTCAGACATTTTGAGAGGCCGATACCAAACTGAAATATACAGTAATTACAAATAAATAACGTACGAATACCTCACAATTTCAATTTATTGTAGCTGAAATACAAACAAGTTAAAGTAAAATCTAATAATAATCACCTAAAAGATTGTTTGATACCAACTTACATTAATAAAACTTAATTACTGAAACATGAACAAACAACTCAATAATGCCTATTGTTCTATAGGTTTAATTATTTAATAATTTATAATACACCTAGTTTCTGCTTCGTTCTAAATAATGCAATCAGTTAACTGCAAATAAATAATTATCTGGTTATAACAATCTAAGAAAATAAAATAGGTAGTTACTAACCTTAACAATTTTCGGAAACTTACGCGAAATATTACCTTAAAACAAACCAAATTCGGAGGACTGGGTACCTATATAACAATAATTTTAGTAAGTTAAGTACTGAACACTAGATTCCATCACATTCAGCTATCCAATATCTCCAAATAACTTTGTTTGCCAAGTCGAAGTTCACATTGACCTTTGGACCTTGTACGGTGCGTCTTCAACAATGACCAATATACGCAAATCTTGCTACTTCAATATAAATCCTTAATTTTTCTTGTTGCCGTTGATTATTGTTCAATCTTCATCAAAATCCAGCTCGTTAGGACCATGTTGGGGTTTTATATGCAGATATTATCAATAAAAAGCTTCCGTAAATTTGATAGCTTGTAATTTCAACTACACAGAGTTTTCAAGAGAAATAAAAAAACGATGGTAGGTACTTAAGTAAACAATTCGTAAAAAGTTAATCCTTCATGCAATCAGTTACGTCCATGCATGATTGCTCGATGAAATCACGTAGGCGCCTTATAAACTAAATCTAATATTAAACAGATTTTAACCACAAAAAAATGAAAAATAAAACTTTTTAACAAAAAATTGAACCGACGAAAAGTGAAACTGAAAAGCGAAAAATAACTAATTATGAGTCGGCGCCAAACGAACTTTTAACGTCGCAGACCGGGCCATCGGGCCATCAAATTCAGGATGTGCGTTGATGATGATGATGAAACCGGTTTTTTAAACCAGTATTTTGAGGGAACTTTACATAAAGGTTTTTTCAGATTAACCGGTTAAGTGCAATAAGAACCGGTTAATACAAACAAACGCCATTTGGTTTTTATCTTTATTCAGTAGAAAGAAAATTTCTGTTTCGGGACGAACATTTATTTCATTGCTTCAATCAGTTCCGCTGCAAAACATCCAAAAATGGAAAAGTATATACTTTTCTTTTCTTCCTTAATTGGCGCTCGGCGATTAAACCGGTTAATTTAGGTTAAGATTAAGTTCTTTAAACGTTCACGTTCTCAAGAAAAGTTCGGAGCTAAACCGCAATAAACCGGTACTAACCGGTATTTCTTAAACCGGTTCCGAGCCTTGGAAGGGATTATCTCAATAACTAAAAACAGACACATGCTATCCTAACTAACATAGCACTTGGTATGTTATGTATGTAATATTTTAAAGACTTTCTACATGTCTTGACATTTTTAAATATTGCCTCACACTAGGAATACTTCTGCAATAGGTGCAATTGCATTCACAAATATTCTGCATTAGGTGCAATTGCATACACAAATATTCTGCAATAGGTTTATTCTTATGCACAAACACTCAAACCCTAAGCGCCATTGAATTTGCGTCACCGATCTTCCGTCGCGTAACGCCGGTACACATTCCATGAAAACATCTCACACCGTAGTTCGTACACATTTGACCGAAGGTGCGTTGTGAAATTTTGTTTGATGACGGAAGACCGGCGACATAAATTCAGTCTGATGTGGCTTGGCCCTTACTTACTTTGTTGGCTCAGTGACCCAAAATGTATTTTGGCATCCGAAACGAGAGAACTACCACTTGCTACGATCTTTCACAGTATTTAATCAGTGACTGGCTTAAATCTCCAGAAGGTCGCCTTCCAGCGTATCGCTCCACCGATATCTGTGGCAATCGACTGGGTAACGCCTTTTTAGTTGATCCAGAAGGCTCTCTTCGCATCTCGATCTTCTCCCATTCTCACCACGTGACCAAGCCATCAGATAAATTATATTTAAACGATACAAATAACCGAAGAACCGGAGTGACCGACATAGCTTGTAGGATCAGTAAGCTGAAGTGGCAGTGGGCTGGCCATGTCTGTCGAAGGACCGATGGCCGTTGGAGCAGACGAGTCCTTGAGTGGAGACCGCGAATTGGCAAATGCAGCGTAGGGCGCCCCCCTGCCAGGTGGACCGACGACCTAAAGAACGTGGCTGGGGACTGGATGCGGAAGGCAGAGGACCGAGCGTTGTGGCGCAACTTGGGAGTGACCTATGTCCAGCAGTGGACTGCGATAGGCTGAGTTGATTGATTGATTGATTGATACAAATAGGTCTTGCTCCGTCTTGGATTAGAACCAGTGATCCCTAGCACACTAGCAAAGCTCTCAGCCACTTTGCTAATCGTGACGCCAAAACATGAATCTAATCATTTATTTAAATCCAGTAGCAAATCGGAAACAATGATTGCATGTTTGACACTCGATTTTTCGTTGTCACATACATGACGTGCATTGCTCGTTTTGTCTGTATTCGTAGACACGTCGAATTTTAAAAGAATTACGTCACTCATGCTCATGTTCACCATTTATATGGCATTTTAAGCCACTGATTTGCAAAATTATGTTTGCGAAAGTAGCTGTCAGTCAGAAAGATTAGGGAGCTATGTTATAATATATTAGCGGAGAAGTGGGACAGCCCTTTTTTGAAGTACTGGACATCCTCTTGTTTGAGTCTTAGGAGTTATGATTTTTGATTTTATTTTTGAACTATAATTTGAATTGTATTTTGAAATTGATTATTTTAATTGAATGACATTTTAATTTATTGATTTTAATTTGGTTTATTGACATTAATTTAATTTAATTTATTCAATTTTAATGTAATTTTAGTTAATTTAATTTAATTCATTTAGTTTGATAATTGGTTTTAATTTTATTGGTTCAATTTGTAATTTAATTTATGCTGATGTAAATTTTTTAATAAAAAAAATTCGTACTAACATAGTATTTTAAGTATTACTAACACTATTGTGGACTGAAGTTGTCTGATTAAATTAATAAATAATAATAAAAAACAGGTTTTGGCGTTAAAGTCAATCCTTACTTTTCTGTGATTCATCTGGTAATGTACGACATACAAGTATTTACATGGCATATTTCAAAAAACCTGGTTTCTTAAGCCACGATTATGAACTGTGCCCAACTAATTAACATCACAAACAGTCAGGATCACAACAGGTGGAAATCCATTGTCTTTTTTTACTTTTTTTATTTTTCAAAAATACATGTTTTCACGTTATAAATGTCTCTGCCTACAGACACCTAGGAAACAGGCGTGATAATATGTATTTATGTACCATGTACAATTAGTTTTATTATGATATTTCATATAAGTTGTAGACTCCATCCAAAAGGCAAGGTACAAACGTTTCATGTTTATTATAATATCCCAAAATAAGTTTAAATCACAGAACATATTAAGGCAGGTATTCCACATTGCTTTTATTTAGTGCCAAAACGAGTACATGAAAGCTTATTTAGGAGTGAAACCGACGCCGAGCAAAATCCTTAGTTTCTCGCTTCGCTCACTTCGCTTATTTCGTTGCCACATAATAAGTTTGATATTTCACCTATTTTACATTCAAGCGAGGCCCGCTGTAAAACGTAGGCCAGTTGCCAAGTAAAGGTTATACTTATTACAATATCGCCACATGGATTTAACAAGGCATTTACGTAAAAAATTCAAGTTACGGACTAAAATGAAACTGCTGTACAGAAATTGGATGAAAATGTTTACGTTAGAAATAAAAGGAAAACAGTTTGCATATTTCTGCGCCAGAAATTTCGACTAGTTGAGATAAATTTCTATTTTTATAACCCAGTTATTTCTTGTAGTTTGTAGCCTCGTGGGAGTGTCCTAATTTCATAACAGTTTATCACGTAAATCACAAACTCAATGACATTTAAAAGTACAGATATGATCGCACAATCTGAAGACACGAAAACGTCCTAATTATAACTTTTTGCTATTACTCCGCATCAAGCAACGCGTCGAGCGTGATCGGTGACAAAAAATAACAACAAAACTGGCCAAGTGCGAGTCAGACTCGCGCAGTAAGGGATCCGTACCTCTCAACGACCTGATACCCTAAAATCAAAGGGGTCCCCCTTTGATTTTAGATTTTTTTTTGTTTTTAGTATTTGTCGTGATACACCTCATAGCAACACAGTTTCTGAGAAAATTTCAACCGGTTCAAAAGATACAGCCCTGTGACAGACAGACGGACGGAGAGCGTAGCGAGAGTAATAGGGTCCCGTTTGGCACCTTTCGGGTACGGAACCCTAAAAATGCCGTCGTGTGTTTACAGAAAATGTACAAATTATGACGCGAAAGAAACTTATTTATTTCCACAAAAAAAACAAAATACATACATTTGGCAGATACAGTGTAGAACATAAACCAGTTTAGGTTTTTCTGTACACCGCTTGGTCCGTTGACATTCATTACAACAAGATGTGGGTGGGTGAACACGACGCATCGCGCTCGCTCGCCCCATGCAAAAATTCTCAAATACCCTCAACTAATTTATATTACTTCTCAATAGCAAATTTCTTACAAAAATACAGCATGTTTTTTTTTTTTAATGCTATATAATTATAAGTCATTATTAGGTTTTAATTCCTCTAAAATGTTAGGTGAATAACTTACTTAATTTGTACTAGTTTATGTATACGACGTCTAATTGCAATAACTCAAAACCTCAGACACCCCAACTAGTTTTTTTATAATAAATTGATATGGAAAGTAATTATTAATTTTAATTTATTATTGTAGAAGATATTTGTAATTTTTGGTACGATGGTTACTCTAATCGATTCATTGCGCTACATTCATTCACGAACGTTCTCGACGCTACTGTATCGGGAGGTGAATAACCTCTTAAAATTAAGTTTGAGTAGTTTTGGGAAAAAAATGATATCCAAAAGTTTCCATTACACTTTTTTACCGGGTCTCGCTCGCCTTTGCGCTCAGTGCCGCGTCGTCGTATGAAACTTTTAGACTCGGCATGTTATGAAAATATATTTTGGTAAAAATTAACCTATGTTAAAAAGTAGTGTAATAGATTCTACTCTCGATTCTGAACAAACTAGTTTCAGGTTTTGAGTTAATTCAATAACACGTTGTATGTGTGCTGCATGCCAGCGGCATATGGATATTTTTCCGTTTGTTTTGTTAGGGTATAACATATCTATACTTTTAAATATCAATGCAAAAACTACAATGATTTAATATAGTGCGATTGACATGATTATTGCATTGACCACATTACTATCGTTGTTAGCTAAAGGATGAGAAAACAATACGATGTCCAGTTACGACTATCTTCTTTTAAAAATCATTGATTATGAAAACCTGCAGGGCTATTGCGTATCTCTATTGACAGCTCATAGTGATGATCACTTGGCAAAGTGTTCAACGAATAACTGTCAAACAGCTAGTTTGGTATTGGCTAACTTCAGTGACTAACGAAGTTGACGTCATGAGCACCGACTATCGCTGATAGCCACCATAACACATTCTGACAGTTGCTTTCGTATCGATACTTGTAAGATTGCGATCGCGTAAGGATAGTGGACATCAAATTGATAAGCATTTAGCTCGTCATCATTTTCGTGAAAGACACTACTCATAGATAGTGTTTTATGAATTCTAGTGATGATCACCGAATCCGGTATTTAGTAAAAAGTGTAAAAATTCGACTTTTGTTGTATTTAATTATGATTCGTGTTTATAAAGACTTGTACTAAACAATTGCACGTCCAAATTTTTTTAAATTTGCTGAAGAAGAGCGAAAACAAAGTCTTTTACGAATTGTTAAACGCTGCCTTCGCGACATTAATACATTTGTATTAATAAATATGAAAGTATACTAAATCACTTAAGGGGTCATTGTACTCATCATTATAAACAATTTTTACTATGGGCCTGATACTGAAATCGCAAAAAAAAACAGCTGATCCCTACATTTGTGTTCACATAAATTGACAAAATTTATATAACAGCTGATTTTTTTTCGCGTTTTCAGAATTCGATCTTGAACCCGAAAAAATCATTAGATCCCTCCGAAACGAGAATGAAATGAAAGTTAGTTACCAATACTGTAATACCTACATTTTGTTTGTACCGATATACTTACAAATTATATATTTCAATAATTTACTATCATAGGCATTCATTGAGCAACACGTACATTTAATTACTAATAATCATACCACATTCACATAGTCCATCAGTCTTTTAGGCCCGTATTCCAGAAGGATACTCAAGTGTTGATCTCTGTTTAAAACTAGTTTTAAGTTGAGCTTTGATTTTAGAACGTCCCTCAAGCAGAGATTTGTTGATCACAGTTCAGCTGAGTTTAGTTTCGTTTTATATTGTCACCTGTTTCGGTATTTGGGCAGATATTGGATCTGTAATCACTCAAGCGTGGTCCAAACTACGCTTGAGTAGAGATTTCTATTATATTTCAGGTCAAATTCGTGTGTTTTGTTGTTGAATTAAAGTTTATAATTACCGTTCTGGAATAAGACCGATACTCAAGTAACGATTCTATCCTTAAGTAGTGATCAGGTGATTGGAGTTTAAACTGTACTTGAGGAAGCTTCTGTAATACAGGCCTTAGTAACAATGATTTAATATCTACATCATAGCACTATTTATTTAACGCTGTTCATATATTAAAAAGTACTCTGTGACGCTGTTCGACTCTCGAGATAAACAACTTAATACAACAATGAATTTACTGCCAACTTCATGGGTCATGTTTATATAAACCACTTAAATAAAAAGTTCTCTAAAATGTAGCACTGTAATGCTCAAAAGACATTACTCAACTTAGCCGTATAATAGTCGGTAAGAAAATAGAGGCGTCTATTGTTGTGTCGATGAGCACCGTCCTCCGAACGTAAGGCACCGTAACGTGATATCCACTCAATGTGATACGCAATACCAATGTTATGAAATTCTCAGTTGTCATCAAAGTTCAGTTATCATCAAAAGCCAGTTAGTCACTGGCAATGAAAAAGATAGCCAATAGCCCTGCAGGTACCAAAACCAAATACCAGAGTACTTACGACACTCAACATAATTCCCCATACGCTAATCTTAACGCGATCTCGTTCGTATCATGCTCGTATAGGTTAACGAGGGTTCGCTCCAAGTGATTCTCTTGTAAAATTTGACATCGCACATTACAGAGATTACCTCTGTGTAATTATAATTGTGTGATCATGTCTTCCGGAAAATTGCTTTACTTTGATATTCATACCAGGTGCGCGTTATAGGGATGTAGAGGTATTTTTATTGTGAATAAAGTTGAAGAATTTCATTATTGTACGGGTATTTTTAATGGGACGGGAATGTTTTTCTGATAAGCATATTTTCAAAGAAAAGTTCTACACAATTAAAACATAATTGTCTAGGTTAATCATCATCATCATTTCAGCCAAAAGATATCCACTGCTGGACTTCTGCCTCCCCGAAAAGGCAAATATGCCATAATCGCCACGCTTGACAGGCAGGTTGGCATCGTTTCAGTCGAAAGATGTCCACTTCTGGACATAGGCCTCCACTAAAATATACCATAATCGCCACGCTTGGCAGACGGGTTGGCGATCTCAGGTTTATTTAATTACTTAATTCTTAATGCACAACTAGGTACAAAGGTGGTCTTAACGCCATAGGTGTTCTCTACCAGACAACCTTGGGTAAATGCAGAGACAAAAAATAAGGTAGATGCACCAGTAAAGTAGTAAAATAAAAATGGTTGAATAAATACTACTCAGAGAACGCTACTGCCGCTGTCGCCTTTAACGACACCCATGAGAAGAGATAAGGTGGTGCTGTTCTTTATATCCCGCACCGTGTGGTTTAATTTTGTGTGTTCTAAACAGAACAACGGGAAAACGGTACAAAAAAACTCTAAAATAAAACATTAACAAAAATACCTTGTTCAAAGTGAAAAGAGTTACTTCAATCTAATATTCCGAAATTTAAATATCGCATCACCTTAACGCCTGTACCGGTCGCGTATAGCCAAATTATACATCTAAACATTCCCACAAGCAAGCTGAGATGAGTTAGCGTTTCATTGCCAGCTCTTCAAGAAAACTTTTACAATTCCATCTTCGAGTTTTAAATGTGGCAAATTTAATTAAATGCAAGTCGCTACATTGTAGTCGGAGAAAGTTGAAGTGTAGGTATAGAATGATCATCATTATCATCATCGTTTCAGCTGAAAGACGTCCACTGCTGGACATAGACTAGATATGCCATAATCACCACGCTTGGCGGGTGGGTTGGCAATCGCAGTTGGTTGAGTAAATACTCAGAAAATGGTGTTCCTCCTCTGGTAAATCCCTTAGTCGCCTTATACAATACCCACGAGAAGAGATGATAATACAATATTAGCACGGAAAAAGATGAAACACTATTATATTAAAATAAAATTATTTTTTCATGCATTTAACGCACACGTTTTGCATACACATTACAACGCATTTTTTTCATTCATTTTTTTTTCATTTGATGTCGCTACAATTCTTTACATATTCAATTAATTCTGTAAATATCCTTGTCGCTGCAAAACAATCATACGAATTCTCAGTGACCTCGTCTCTCCACCGACTGAGGTAACATTTCTAGTTACGCGTCTGCCGGATTTGAATTACAAAGTCGACCACCGCCTTCCCGTGTCGCTACCCAGAAATATGAGGTTTGCTGGATAAAGTGGCTGCCTTTGAGTACGGCCCTGGTTTAATAATGCGTCTTATAACGCCTTTAAATCCTGGTAATAGTAAATTATGTCGCTTTGCCTGTGTTTTAGTTTCGGAAATTGGATTAGAAATGTTTAGGCATAAATATTTCGTTATTTGTGTTTCGTAGAAAGTGATCTTATTTAGTTAGTTTTGGGTGTAGATATCTACACTACTAACAGAGTAAAGGAAAAAAAAAGTTTTCACTAAAAAAAGCTTAATTACCTACAGCATTTACAAATAATCTCAGTATCATCATCATCCGAGCCTTTTTCCAATTATATTGGGGTTGGCTTCCAGTCTAGCCAGATGCGGCTAAACATCAGTATTTTACACGGAGCGACTGCCATCAGATCCCCGCAACCCAGTTACTAGGTAATACTGACATCCGGGTGTTAGACCAGTTGTCAGACTTTCAGGCTTCTGACTACCCGTAACGACTGCCATAGATATTCGTATGACAACCGGGACCGACAGCTTAACGTGCTCTCCGAGGCACGGAGGGGTCTTGATGTATAAGGAAACTGTCACCCATCTACAGACTGACCATGGAAATTGCAGCTTAACCTTGCAGATCGTACAATCTGCGCAGTCGTTGTATTGCTTCGAGCCCCTCAAATAATCTCACTATCGTCTAAAGACATTATAAATTTTACTTTAAAACACATCACTGCAGCTTTTCTTTACCTGCTATACGTGGGACACTCAGAAAGTTTTGCGAAACTAAAAAAAATTGTACTATACGTACATATATTTTTATCAAATCTTTTCAAAGTACTTTCCACCAGCCTCTATACAAAGATTCATGCGCCTAAACCAGTTTTCAAAACACTTTTTCCAGTCCGCCGCAGACACCTCGTTTACAGCCTGCTCGAACGCAGCCAGCGCATCTTCCGGCGATGAAAATTGTATCCCTTTGAGCTGATTTTTATTTTTGGGAATAAAAAGAAGTCACACGGTGCTAGATCAGGGCTGTAAGGAGGGTGACCCAGGAGTTTGACTGGCGTGCTGTCCAGGAAGTCCCTCGTTTTGAGTGCGGTGTGCGCAGGTGCATTGTCGTGGTGGAGCAGTAGCCCGCGGAGCCCTGTGTTTGGTCGCTTGTTGCTTATAACAGAGAAAACTTCTGGCAAACATTTGGTAGTATACCATTCGGCATTAATGCTTCTTTGATCCCGTAAGGGAATTGATACCAGGTGGCCAGTCAAATTAAAAAAGCTAGCGATCAAAATCTTACCCCCGCTTCTAGATCGCTTCACTTTGGTAGGCGTTGGCTCATTTTGAAACACCCAAACAGTCGACTGGCGCTTGGTTTCTGGGTCGTATTGATAAATCCAGGACTCATCACCTGTAACGATGTCGTAAACACGCCGAGACGAGCCTGCTTCAAATTTGTTAAGCATATCACGGCACCATTCCACCCGGGCCTGCTTCTGAGCATCGGTGAGGTTGTGCGGCACCCAGCGTGATACTATCCTCCTCACGCGAAGATGGCTGTGTAGAATCTCGTGAACGCTTCCCGATCCAATCTTCAATATGTGTTGAATCTCCTGATATGTAATTCGCCTATTGTCTTGGATTAAATTTTTCACTGCTAGCACGTTTTCTTCGGTAACAGCCGTCAAAGGGCGACCGCTTCTTTCGTCATCCCCCAAAGTTGGTCGACCGCGCTTGAATTCGTTATACCAACGATACACGGTTGCCTTGGAAGGGCCTTCATCCATGAATGCCATTTGAAGTCTATCGTACGATTCATCCGGTTTCAGGCGACACTTGAAATCGTATAAAATCATAGCTCTAAAATGTTCCCGGTGCAGATCCATATTTCAGTGAGACACAATACTTTGAATTAACTCGCAAAAAATGTGGAGGGAAATTTTGAAATTGGAACATACTTATTTTTACTTATAAATAATCATATTTTCGAAAAACATTATAACTGGCCAGTCTCCCATATATAAAAACTTTTTTTCGCAAAACTTTCTGAGGGGCCTGGTATAACCTCGTAAAGAAATAGAGTAGCCTATACATTCAACAACCTGGTATTTGAAGGTTTAAAAAGGCAAAAATGTATTTCTTTTAATCTTTAATATATAAAACAAAGTCGAGTTAGTTACATCATTTATAACTCAAGAGCGGCTGAACCTATTTTAATGAAATTTGGCATACAGATAGAAAATAACCCATATTAACATATAGGCTACTTGTTATCCCGGGAACATGAACAATTCTCGAGGGTTGCGCGATAAACGATATCCACGCGGGCGAAGTCGCAGGCATAGGCTAGTAATTTATAATTCAAAGCAGCTTTATAACAAAGCTTAGCCAACTGCTCTCAAAATCATGTTTTAAAACCCTGTGATAGTTTCCAGTTAATTTTATAACAGTTTTCAAAGGGATAAGCTGTGGTTTATTAAATGAGTTTCTAATACCTAGGGCTGTTTGCGGAGAGTGAACTAGATTAGTTCTGGTTCAGTTTTAAACAAATAAGGATTCTCTGGATTCCTATACGAAAACTGTCTGTCAAATATTTTATTTAGCGTATGTATTCTACACTTGTTTATTTCGTGAATGAATAGAAAAAAATGTATTACCTTACAAGTGTACACTCACAGAATTAGATAGAATGGAAAAGTGGGCAGGACGCGCGTGTCAACACTGTGCACCATAGTGCATGGCATTTCAAAGCCTTTCTCAATACGCCTTATGACTTATTTCTGTAAATAATTTAACAAAAACTCGCAAAAATGCCTGATTGTGCTGTTTCTAACTGCAGAAACAAAAGCTGTAAAGTACGTTTGATTAAAGATAATTAAAAAAAATAATGACGTCAATATGTAAGGCGTAGTTTGTTCGAAAGTTGCCACGCATGAATCGCAAGTAAAATTGTGATTAAAACCATTCTACTCTGTATATTTCTATGTGTACACTGATATTAATTATCAGCGGTTGTATGTATTATGCTTGTTTTGTTAATAGGTGCCGCTGCCGAATTGCGTAACTCACTCGCGATCGCATTCATCTGGATTTCAATGTTCATTGCTCCGTGTGTTTTGACATTCCGTCAAATTTACAACTACATACCATGCAATGAATATTGCTGTAATTTCAAAATGAAAGCTGATGTCAATGTGAATGCATTACACAATTACCCCACGGGTCTACTGGCATTTATGGGGGACAATTCTAGATCACGTGCGATATTTTCATACCAGGTTTTTATGTTTAATCGTTATCATTGCAGCAAATTGTTATTTTACCGACATATGAATAAACGATGGCGTTTTTAAGCCCTAAATAATTAAATAATACATTTTGTAGTCTTGCTCAACAAGGGACGTAAACAAACTTGATGATATCGTCAAATTTTGCAGAATTTAATCAGCTGTATGACCCATATGATGCTCCTTAGGACCCGCTGCTGATATCCAATTAACTATCAACCCCCGTCCCAATCAATCGATATTTAACATTCAATTTATCAGTCTCATTCAATTTGTTCTAAACATTAATATATTAATACGGCCATTAATACATTGTACATATCTTCTATATAAGTCACGTGTGATACTTTTTTTTGTACAATAAAGAGTATTTGTATGGTATTATATTAAGCTTATCTTATTACTATCAAACATTTTCCTGGAGCTAATAATAATAATAACTTTTTAATAAAACAAAGTTTAACCGGATTAAATCGCGTATATTAATTAAATTGGTTTCCCTGACGTTTCGAAAGCTTTGCAGAATTTCGTGGTCGCAGGTAGACTAAGATGACAAGCGTCTTTACAAATATTTTTTAAAAATTATTTTAATCTACCGTACAATATTATTAATTAAAATCGTTTCGATGCACGCAGTAATCACTCACAATATCATTAACTTTTACAGTGTTGCATGCTGTTTGGGACTTGATTATTTTTAGGACTGGGTTCCAAACAAGTGGTAGCTGCCAACCATCTTCTCTATTAAAATTAGGATGTTTTTTAATTTCGATAGCCTCATGGAGCATTCTAGGTACATATCGGTTTTCCTTCGCCAGAACTTGTGGTTTATCAAATCGAAGAAAATGGCTGGGTTTGTCTAGGGCATGTTCACACACTGCAGACTTTATGGAGCGTCTGTTCTTGTCGTCAGCTATATGTTCTTTAATTCTAGTGGCTATACTACGCTTTGTTTGCCCTATGTATGATAACCCACAATCACAATCAATCTTTTCAATCAATCAATCTCACAAAGTCTGCAGTGTGTGAACATGCCCTAGACCAGCGGTACTCTAAGTGTGTTCCGCGGAACCCTAGGGTTCCGCGATACCCCTGTAGGGGTTCCGCAAGAATTTAGAAAAAAAAAACAAAACACCTCTCTCTGGTCACTGGTCGAACGTTTTGAATCCGCCCGCCGCGCGTATACTTGTGAGCGCGCAGTCCCTTTGATAAAAGCCGCCTCTGAATTAGACGCTATAGTTGTGAACAAGCGACTTTCGGCTCTATCTTCAAAAGCATAAAGTCGAGATTGTTTACAACGCATTTTTTTGTATTTATATTTTTATTTCCGCTTTTTGTTTATCAAAGGCGCCGACTCGAGTATTTTTGAGAATGTTCGAGTTCGAGTCTAGGACTAAGTATAAAAGCGCTATTATATAAAAAAAGTCGCGCCTCGTCAGTCAGTTGACGATTAGCGTTCGGAGCGATAAGTTCGTACCTACCTACTTACAAGCTGGCTAGCCTGCTGCCTTCTTGTAAGTTCTACTGCCCGCTGTATTCTGATTGTATCAGTTTTGTACATTTCTTCTTTGGACTAAACTTTGTCTCATAAACGCAGTAACGATTGTGCATTATTTTGACCCTACCATCCTGACGTGTAACATTATTAATAAAGAAGAATGGAACGTTGGCTTAAAGGTGTTAAACGTGTTGCAACGACATCTTCTAATGACGCTGAATGTTCAAAAGCAGTACGCGCGGAGAATACAGCAATTACCGATCCAGACGATGATGCCACGACGTCAAGCTCCACGGTTTCAAAGACGAAAAAAAGGAAGTATGATGAATCATATATCAGTTTCGGATTTGTTGATTCCAACGGCTCACCTCTCTGCATGTTATGTAGTAAACTGCTTCCTAATAGTTCCATGGCACCTGCCAAATTACGCAGACATTTAGAAACTGTACACCCCGAGTCTAAAGACAAGAATAAAGAATTTTTTGTTCGTAAAAAAGAACAGTTATTGGAAAGTCAAAAAAATATGATGCATGTAACACAAACTATCAATGAAAAGGCCACGGAGGCATCATATTTAGTTAGCTATCGCATTGCACAAGCAGGTGAAGCGCACACTATCGCTGAGAATTTAATAAAGCCATGTGTGTTAGACATAACAAAATGTATGCTCGATGAAAAATCTGCAAAGCATCTTTCTACTGTACCGCTATCAAACGATACTGTTTCACGGCGAATCCATGATCTGGCAAGCTACGTCAAACAAGAACTAGTTGCACGTCTACAAAAAACACGATTCGCCTTGCAAATGGATGAGTCAACTGATGTCACTGGTCTGGCTATCTTGCTGGTTATCGTGAGATATCCATATGAACGTTCTTTTGAAGAAGACATGCTTATGTGTTCACCACTGCCCACAAACACTACCGGGGAAGAAATTTTTAATAAAATAAACATATTTTTTAAAGAAAATAATCTTAGTTGGAACGATTGCATTGACATTTGTACAGATGGGGCCAAGGCGATGACAGGTAAAACAGCAGGAGCAGTATCACGAATAAAAAGTAAAGCGCCTAATTGTAGTTCCAGCCATTGTATTCTGCATAGACAAGCACTTGCGATGAAGCAAATGCCGTCAAATCTAAAATTAGTTATGGATGAAGCGGTAAAAATAATTAATTTTATCAAATCACGACCACTACAATCCCGATTGTTCTCATTATTGTGTGAAGATTATGGCAGCAAACATAAAACACTGCTGCTCCATACAGAAGTGCGATGGCTGTCTCGGGGTAAAACTTTAACAAGGCTATTTGAACTTAGAGCCGAGTTACAAATGTTTCTTTCAGCAGATACAGTTTCTTTTAATTTGAAAGACCGTTTGTATGATAAAACTTGGTTGTTCCGATTGTCTTTTATGGCGGATATCTTTCAAAAACTGAACGAATTGAATTTATCATTGCAAGGTAAACAGACAACAGTGTTCCAGGCCTATAACAAAATAACTGCCTTCAAAAGAAAATTAGATTTTTGGATTATTTGCGTTGGTAAGAGAGTTTGGCACTAGGAAACTAGCCTTTGAGTTAGTTTGGAAGACAAAGAAACACTGATCAGGATTTTTCATAATTTAATAATTTTTTTTTTTTTTTTTTCGAATGGGCTCTCGCAGGTGGGACCGAAGTCCCATTTCTGCTTAACCGGACTTAGTTGGCGGAGAGTCCCATGTGGGACTCCATTCGCCGAAGGTTTTTTCCCTACATACTTACAAACTAGATGCGCGCGGCATCAATACCGCGCGCAAGCGGGCGCCCCCCGAGGGGGGGGCTCGAACCTCGCTGGGGCATTGCAGGGGGACCCCGCAGTTCCTATGTCCCCCTAGCAGCCGTTGCTGCATCGAATTGGTTTCCTCGAAAGTAGCGGACTTTCGGTCCCTATCGGGTGACGTGCTAAACGCCGTGAAGCGGCAAGCCTCGCCGGCGAGGCTAAGACCTACCTAGAAAACCTAACCAGTGGCTACGCAATAGCCTGCTCCTAGGAACTACTCTAGAGCATAGGGCCGGTCTCGCGTGACGAGATTATCTCCGGTTGCTTACACCGTGAGGGCGTCCCCAGGGGGGAGCTCGGACCTCGACTCAGGGTGCAGCAGGGGGACCCCGCCACTGATCCCCCCAGCAGCCGGTGCTGCGTCGGCATGTGTTTCTGTTTCTCGAGAGTCGGACTCTCGGATTCTGTGTGTGTGTCGCGTCGGTCCTCGCCGGCGGGGACGATATTTTGGACGACGGCGTCGGAGTGTGCTTGTACTTTTATCTGACTCCTGGAGGAGTGTAATAGCGTCATCGGGCTCAATGAGTGTGTGTCTGGGACGTCGGGTTTTGCTAATAGCAGATGGCTGGTAGACGGTGGCCGCCACGACCAAGGGGTTGGGGTGCTTGGGAGCGGAATCGAAATAGCGTTTTGAGAGCTAATTTAATAATATTTTGCCCTACTTAAGTACTAAATAATATTTACAGAAAACACACAGAACAAATAGGTAATATTTAATTGACCAATGGCGAAGAGGCATGCGCGCTCGCAGTTGATGACGTAGTTTTGATTGAAACCCGAGGTTATAAATATTGGTGACAAACTACGGAGTGCCATTCTCGCTCTGACACTCGCCCCGAGAGGTCGTGCTGCTCCTGCTCCGTCCTGTCGTGCCGAATTACGTGCTCGAATATAATAGTCGCCCCGCCGACTGCAGCCCGATAAGCACATTCGCTGTCTTTTTCAAGACAGCGGGCGCGCTTTTGTCTCTGTCTGAGAAAGTCAGTCAAAACGTTGTGTCCCTTCAGGATTAAATCCACTTATTTACTGTGGTCCTCAGTGGATACCTAACGGTGCTAACGAACTGAGGGGCGTTGACCCGACACGCCAGCTGCGCTCCTTCAGGGCAAAGCAAAAATTGGAAGGAGCTAGGACCAGAAGGCCTTGGGGGATCTCCTAGTCTTCCCTAGCTTTAACCCCGTTTCGTCCTATCTAGCACTCTCTAGGGGTTTACACCCATTGCACACTAGAGACTTAGGGACCTGTTTGCACATTAAGACTGGCAAACAGGAGAGCAAGCTTAGGGCTCACCAATAGGCACACAACCTCCCCGTCTATACCCGACGGGGAGGGTTTGAACACACTCCCGGGAACACCCACCCGAGGAGCAAACCGCCATGATTAGTACGCCACTAATTTCTCTCCCCCTCTCATTGTTGCTAGGCTTGGCTTAGTCATCATCTATACGATGGTGTCTGATGCCGAGTTCCTCAGCATCTTAAAAAACGTCCTCTTCAAGGACCCCGTCTTTATCGCCAATCATGGCGACTTGTTTGGCAGCGCTTTTGCCGCCAAGCAACAAACACCACCTAATGTCCCCGACTCTCAAAAGTCGCCCGATTCCCCCCCACCCATAAGGATAAACTCCCTAAAAAGGGCTAGGCGTCTCGCCCTCGAAGCCCGCGCCCGCGAACGCGCCCGTCCCGAAAGCGATGAGGAGAGACCGAGGTCTCCATGCGGTCCATCTAGGCGTTCAGCCAGCCTGGACCTCAAGGAACGTACCCCCTCACCTCTCCCCACCCCAGCCCCCACTCAAAACCCCGAGATCTCCCCGATCCCTTCAGACCAAGAGATGTCTTCGGACAGTGAGGTCAACTCCGACGAGGCCGATGCCTTTACCACAGTAGTGGGTAAAGGTAAAAAACGCGGCCGAAAAACCAATAAGGCCGAGGCTCTCGCCCCTAAGTCCTTAAAGCTTTCCGAGGCTAACACTGCCCCGGCCCCTACCCCCCGTCCCGCCTCTCACTCCTCCTCGCAGGATAACAGGCCCTCCTCCCCTCATGCCCATACCTCGTCTTCCCAGACGAAGGTACCCATCCCGCCTCCCTTATTCATCCAGGATAAGGCTTACTGGACGAGAATTTCTGACTGGTGCAACCAGTCCAAAATAAATTTCACCAGTGCCCGTCCCACACAGCAGGGTATTAAAGTAATTGTCCCCACCCCCACCGATTACCGCAACCTTACCAGGCTGCTACGCGAACGTAAGGTGTCCTTCCACACCTACGCCCTCCCGGAGGACCGACTCCTCAGAGTCGTAATCCGAGGAGTCCCTACGGAAGTCAAATGCGAAGAAGTATTTGACGACCTCAAAGCCCAAGGCATCCCTATTAAAGAGACCCACCGAATGTTCCGTGGCAAACACGGTGACCCCTTTAACATGGTCCTCGCCATCTGCCACCCCAGCGAAAACGCAAAGGCAATCTATAATATAAAGACCGTATGCCACCTATCAGGCATTACGATCGAGCGCCCCCACAAGTCAAAC
Organism: Asteroscopus sphinx; assembly: GCA_949699075.1. NCBI lineage: Eukaryota > Metazoa > Arthropoda > Insecta > Lepidoptera > Noctuidae > Asteroscopus > Asteroscopus sphinx. Next base: position 6,191,894 of record OX453006.1, read on the forward strand.
CAGCCTGGTCAATGCCACCGTTGCCAGTTGTATGGTCACTCCCAGCGTAACTGTTACGCTAAGCCCAGGTGCGTAAAGTGCCTAGGCGATCATGGGACAAGCGAGTGCGAGCGTCCCAAGGAGAGGGACCAGTGCACTGAGCCCCCTAGCTGTGTCCTTTGTGGCCAAGCCGGGCACCCAGCGAATTATCGCGGATGCCCCAAAGCCCCCAAAATGCGCAACGCCAAATCGGCGAAACGCGCCTCCGACCGCGTTGCGAGGGAAGCCCCCTCCTACGCAGCCCCCTACCAGTACCAACCACCAAACCCTAGAGGCCCACTCGGGCCCTCCCCTAATTTCCGCGGCCCACTCGGGCCCAACCCCTGGTTTAAGGGTAACCAAAAGCCCCATTTCCCACCTCTTCCGCCCTCTCGTCTCGCGCCCCCGGCCTCAGAGCCCCCTGCGCTGATGAACATACCCATCCCCGCACCTTCTCTCAGGCCCAAAACTGCACCAGCAGCTAAAGCCCCCCCCCCCATGAGAACCCCCCCTCCGGTAAACTCCCCCGGCCTTCTGCCGAGAGAATACCTCGAACCCCAATCAGGGGAATCCCGCATTGACGCCTACTCTAGACTTTGGGCCTTTACCCAAGGCATCCATGAGCAGCGCCTTCAGGTACTTACCAAGTACCAAGACATCTATAGAATACTTAATTCCAATTATAATGTATAATACGGCCCCACCCAAAAGATTCAAACCCCGTTCCCTAATTTTAGGCTTTTTTAATGCCCGAGGCATTAGTGGTCAACGCGACGACGTAGCCGTCTTCTTGCGTGAGCACCAAATCGATATTTTACTCATTCAAGAGTCTTTCCTCAAACCCCATTGTCGTAATCCCAATATAGCCAACTATAGGCTGATAAGAAACGACAGAGCACACAACAAACTAGGCGGAACGCTAATCTATTACCGCAATTCTTTATATTGCATCCCCATTGATCCCCCAGAGCTAGAATGCTTGGAGACTTCAATCTGTCGCCTAGGCATGACAGGGCACCAGCCCATCACCATAGTCTCGGCCTATAGATCCGCTAATAAACCCGCGAGTCTGCTCGAGGACGACCTCAAATCCTTACTCGATCTTAGTAACTCTGTAATTATAGCAGGCGATCTAAACGCCAAACATCGCTCATGGAGCTGTGTCTCCAATAACACCGCTGGTGTTCAATTAGAAGCACTTAGCGACAAACTTTCCTTTGACGTCATCGCCCCGATGCGTCCCACTCACTTTCCCGATACAGTAGGGCAACGGCCCGACATCCTAGATATAGCCCTCTTAAAGCGCGTAAACCTCGGTATTCGCTCTATCGAGGTAATTCAAGAATTAGTCTCAGATCACCGACCTGTCATCATTCAACTGGGTCCCCGAGGTGGTCCCTCGGATCCCGGTACTCCACCCTTAACTAAAACGATAACCGATTGGAGGAGACTAGAGGACCGCCTCAAGTCTACCTCATCCCCCCAACTAGATTCAATCCCTGACTCCATTGAGACAGTCGCGGATACGGTGGCCGCGATCACCTCGCTCACCAACCATGTGCAGTCCGTAGTGGGCGAATGCTCACGGCAGGTTCCGATGCTGGATGACCAGCGTTTGAAACTGCCGGACGATGTTAATGAGTTGAGGACCGAGAGGAACGCGGCCATCCGTGCCTATGACGCTTTTCCCAACGAAGCCAACCGTGCCCATATGCGCTCTTTGCAGAATACTGTAAAAAGACGTGTAGCTCAGGTACGGGAGGATCGCTGGGACAAGGAAGTCAGTGAAATCCAACCGTCTCATTCAGCCTTCTGGGCACTTCAACGCAAACTTAAATGCGAGTCCACGGCAGCTATGCCCCCCCTAAATCGACCCAATCAAAGGCCGGCCTTTGATGATGACGAAAAAGCCGAATGCTTAGCCGACAGCTTGGAGTCCCAATGCACTCTCAGTACGCTTCCCGTAAGCCAATCCCACCTTGACAAGGTAAACTCAGAAGTAGAGCGTAGGTCAGCCCTCCCCCCCCCCCATTAGATGACCCTGATGACCCGCTCCCACCGATCACCCCTGACGAAGTTCTTTCTATAGTCAAGGATCTTAAGCCCAAAAAAGCCCCCGGCGCAGACGGCATCACCAATAAGGTGTTGAAACGTTTCCCTGCCACCCTAATCGCTCTAATGACCGTCATCTTCAATGCGGCATTTAAAAATAACATCTTTCCCCAGGCTTGGAAGCAAGCTACGGTAATCGGTATTTCCAAACCGGGCAAACCCAAAGCCGAGCCGAGTAGTTACCGGCCGATTAGTCTCCTCAATGTCTTCGGTAAAATCTACGAGAAGCTTATTTATAAGCGACTCAAAGATTTCGCCGACTCAAATAAACTCCTTCCTGACGAGCAGTTTGGCTTTCGTACAAAGCACTGCTGCGTTAATCAACTGCACCGCATTGTAGAACACATCAGTGCAGGCTTCGTACGCGGTCAAATGACCGGCACTCTCTTTTTCGACGTAGCAAAGGCTTTCGATAAAGTGTGGCACAACGGCTTATTATACAAGCTGTACACTATGAATGTGCCACATCGTCTCGTGCTCATCATCCGAGACTACTTATCGAATCGTACCTTTCGCTATCGCATAGAAGGGGCTCTCTCCTCCCCCCATCCCATTCACGCCGGTGTGCCACAAGGCTCCGTGCTCTCCCCCCTACTGTTCACGCTGTACACCAGCGATATTCCAAAATGCGGTGCAGCCCGTATGGCCCTTTTCGCCGACGACACGGCAATCTATTACTCCGGCATGACCCATGTCGCCATTTCTCGTACCCTCCAATCCGCGGCCAACACCCTAGGTGAATGGTTCCGGAAATGGAGAATCGAAGTAAATCCCGAAAAAAGTGCAGCGGTCCTCTTCGATAAGAGACCCCTGTCACAGTATCGTAAAGAATTAAGCGTACCAGTCTCAATGTTCGGAAAACAGATCCCATGGCAGCGAGAAGCCAAATACCTTGGCGTGATCCTTGACCGTAGACTGACTTTCAGATCGCATATCCGCAAGGTGAAAAACCGTGCCGCCTTCGTCCTCGGACGTCTCCACCCCCTACTCAATGCGCACAGTAAGTTGCCCACTCCTCTCAAAGTAAGGATATACACCACCTGTATCCGCCCCATACTCGCCTATGCTAGCGTTGTGTTCGCACACGTTAAGCCGGTGAGAATTCACTTACTCCAAACCCTCCAAAACCGTTTCATGCGAAGGGCCGTAGGCGCCCCCTGGTACGTACGCAACGTCGACCTCCACCTAGACCTCAAACTGCCGACCATCAAGCAGTTTTTCAAGCGTGTCTCAAAACGCTATTTCGATTCCGCTCCCAAGCACCCCAACCCCTTGGTCGTGGCGGCCACCGTCTACCAGCCATCTGCTATTAGCAAAACCCGACGTCCCAGACACACACTCATTGAGCCCGATGACGCTATTACACTCCTCCAGGAGTCAGATAAAAGTACAAGCACACTCCGACGCCGTCGTCCAAAATATCGTCCCCGCCGGCGAGGACCGACGCGACACACACACAGAATCCGAGAGTCCGACTCTCGAGAAACAGTAACACATGCCGACGCAGCACCGGCTGCTGGGGGGATCAGTGGCGGGGTCCCCCTGCTGCACCCTGAGTCGAGGTCCGAGCTCCCCCCTGGGGACGCCCTCACGGTGTAAGCAACCGGAGATAATCTCGTCACGCGAGACCGGCCCTATGCTCTAGAGTAGTTCCTAGGAGCAGGCTATTGCGTAGCCACTGGTTAGGTTTTCTAGGTAGGTCTTAGCCTCGCCGGCGAGGCTTGCCGCTTCACGGCGTTTAGCACGTCACCCGATAGGGACCGAAAGTCCGCTACTTTCGAGGTAACAAATTCGATGCAGCAACGGCTGCTAGGGGGACATAGGAACTGCGGGGTCCCCCTGCAATTGCCCTAGCGAGGTTCGAGCCCCCCCCTTGGGGGGCGCCCGCCCGATTACGCGCGGTATTGATGCCGCGCGCATCTAGTTTGTAAGTATGTAGGGAAAAAACCTTCGGCGAATGGAGTCCCACATGGGACTCTCCGCCAACTAAGTCCGGTTAAGCAGAAATGGGACTTCGGTCCCACCTGCGAGAGCCCATTCGAAAAAAAAAAAAAAAAAAAAAAAACGGAGTGCCATTGCGATGCTAGGCAGCGTGCGCGGAGGACGCGCTGCCACGGTGCTCCCCCTCAAGCGAAGCGTACCGGTCGTCTGATAACGCGGCCTGAGCGCGATGTTTTGATTACATCGGGTTCGGGTGCGATCGTTGCAGGAACTTTTGATGGGGCTTCCTCTGCTTCTACGATGGTGAAGGCGAAGGTGAGACTAATTCTTGAATTACCTCGATAGAGCGAATACCGAGGTTTACGCGCTTTAAGAGGGCTATATCTAGGATGTCGGGCCGTTGCCCTACTGTATCGGGAAAGTGAGTGGGACGCATCGGGGCGATGACGTCAAAGGAAAGTTTGTCGCTAAGTGCTTCTAATTGAACACCAGCGGTGTTATTGGAGACACAGCTCCAAGAGCGATGTTTGGCGTTTAGATCGCCTGCTATAATTACAGAGTTACTAAGATCGAGTAAGGATTTGAGGTCGTCCTCGAGCAGACTCGCGGGTTTATTAGCGGATCTATAGGCCGAGACTATGGTGATGGGCTGGTGCCCTGTCATGCCTAGGCGACAGATTGAAGTCTCCAAGCATTCTTGCTCTGGGGGATCAATGGGGATGCAATATAAAGAATTGCGGTAATAGATTAGCGTTCCGCCTAGTTTGTTGTGTGCTCTGTCGTTTCTTATCAGCCTATAGTTGGCTATATTGGGATTACGACAATGGGGTTTGAGGAAAGACTCTTGAATGAGTAAAATATCGATTTGGTGCTCACGCAAGAAGACGGCTACGTCGTCGCGTTGACCACTAATGCCTCGGGCATTAAAAAAGCCTAAATTTAGGGAACGGGGTTTGAATCTTTTGGGTGGGGCCGTATTATACATTATAATTGGAATTAAGTATTCTATAGATGTCTTGGTACTTGGTAAGTACCTGAAGGCGCTGCTCATGGATGCCTTGGGTAAAGGCCCAAAGTCTAGAGTAGGCGTCAATGCGGGATTCCCCTGATTGGGGTTCGAGGTATTCTCTCGGCAGAAGGCCGGGGGAGTTTACCGGAGGGGGGGTTCTCATGGGGGGGGGGCTTTAGCTGCTGGTGCAGTTTTGGGCCTGAGAGAAGGTGCGGGGATGAGTATGTTCATCAGCGCAGGGGGCTCTGAGGCCGGGGGCGCGAGACGAGAGGGCGGAAGAGGTGGGAAATGGGGCTTTTGGTTACCCTTAAACCAGGGGTTGGGCCCGAGTGGGCCGCGGAAATTAGGGGAGGGCCCGAGTGGGCCTCTAGGGTTTGGTGGTTGGTACTGGTAGGGGGCTGCGTAGGAGGGGGCTTCCCTCGCAACGCGGTCGGAGGCGCGTTTCGCCGATTTGGCGTTGCGCATTTTGGGGGCTTTGGGGCATCCGCGATAATTCGCTGGGTGCCCGGCTTGGCCACAAAGGACACAGCTAGGGGGCTCAGTGCACTGGTCCCTCTCCTTGGGACGCTCGCACTCGCTTGTCCCATGATCGCCTAGGCACTTTACGCACCTGGGCTTAACTGTTAAGTTACGCTGGGAGTGACCATACAACTGGCAACGGTGACATTGACCAGGCTGGTTTGACTTGTGGGGGCGCTCGATCGTAATGCCTGATAGGTGGCATACGGTCTTTATATTATAGATTGCCTTTGCGTTTTCGCTGGGGTGGCAGATGGCGAGGACCATGTTAAAGGGGTCACCGTGTTTGCCACGGAACATTCGGTGGGTCTCTTTAATAGGGATGCCTTGGGTTTTGAGGTCGTCAAATACTTCTTCGCATTTGACTTCCGTAGGGACTCCTCGGATTACGACTCTGAGGAGTCGGTCCTCCGGGAGGGCGTAGGTGTGGAAGGACACCTTACGTTCGCGTAGCAGCCTGGTAAGGTTGCGGTAATCGGTGGGGGTGGGGACAATTACTTTAATACCCTGCTGTGTGGGGCGGGCACTGGTGAAATTTATTTTGGACTGGTTGCACCAGTCAGAAATTCTCGTCCAGTAAGCCTTATCCTGGATGAATAAGGGAGGCGGGATGGGTACCTTCGTCTGGGAAGACGAGGTATGGACATGAGGGGAGGAGGGCCTGTTATCCTGCGAGGAGGAGTGAGAGGCGGGACGGGGGGTAGGGGCCGGGGCAGTGTTAGCCTCGGAAAGCTTTAAGGACTTAGGGGCGAGGGCCTCGGCCTTATTGGTTTTTCGGCCGCGTTTTTTACCTTTACCCACTACTGTGGTAAAGGCATCGGCCTCGTCGGAGTTGACCTCACTGTCCGAAGACATCTCTTGGTCTGAAGGGATCGGGGAGATCTCTGGGTTTTGAGTGGGGGCTGGGGTGGGGAGAGGTGAGGGGGTACGTTCCTTGAGGTCCAGGCTGGCTGAACGCCTAGATGGACCGCATGGAGACCTCGGTCTCTCCTCATCGCTTTCGGGACGGGCGCGTTCGCGGGCGCGGGCTTCGAGGGCGAGACGCCTAGCCCTTTTTAGGGAGTTTATCCTTATGGGTGGGGGGGAATCGGGCGACTTTTGAGAGTCGGGGACATTAGGTGGTGTTTGTTGCTTGGCGGCAAAAGCGCTGCCAAACAAGTCGCCATGATTGGCGATAAAGACGGGGTCCTTGAAGAGGACGTTTTTTAAGATGCTGAGGAACTCGGCATCAGACACCATCGTATAGATGATGACTAAGCCAAGCCTAGCAACAATGAGAGGGGGAGAGAAATTAGTGGCGTACTAATCATGGCGGTTTGCTCCTCGGGTGGGTGTTCCCGGGAGTGTGTTCAAACCCTCCCCGTCGGGTATAGACGGGGAGGTTGTGTGCCTATTGGTGAGCCCTAAGCTTGCTCTCCTGTTTGCCAGTCTTAATGTGCAAACAGGTCCCTAAGTCTCTAGTGTGCAATGGGTGTAAACCCCTAGAGAGTGCTAGATAGGACGAAACGGGGTTAAAGCTAGGGAAGACTAGGAGATCCCCCAAGGCCTTCTGGTCCTAGCTCCTTCCAATTTTTGCTTTGCCCTGAAGGAGCGCAGCTGGCGTGTCGGGTCAACGCCCCTCAGTTTGTTAGCACCGTTAGGTATCCACTGAGGACCACAGTAAATAAGTGGATTTAATCCTGAAGGGACACAACGTTTTGACTGACTTTCTCAGACAGAGACAAAAGCGCGCCCGCTGTCTTGAAAAAGACAGCGAATGTGCTTATCGGGCTGCAGTCGGCGGGGCGACTGCGGAGGGCGCTACGGTGAGCCGTAGCGAAAAATATTCGAGCACGTAATTCGGCACGACAGGACGGAGCAGGAGCGGCACGACCTCTCGGGGCGAGTGTCAGAGCGTGAATGCGATAATTTAAGCCTCGGGGTCTTCTCATCGCCCTGCAAGGGGCGCGAGGAATCAGGCTCGGGGGTGGGACCCCCTTTCCTGAGGTTTCAGGTTCGCGGTCCATATAACTATGGGCCGGTAATTGGGTTAAGTTTATTTAAACCCTTTTTGGCTGGCGGCCGGATTAAAAATTCGGTCCCTAGGCCGCGGGATTTCTCCGCGGCAACTTGTATTTTTGTTTTGTGTCTGTGGGGGCGCCTGAAGTGTTTCACGCTGCCCGAGCGACCAGTCCCCCGCTAGGTGAGACCCCCAGTTACCTGAGGGAGGCCCGGCGAGGGACGATCAGCTACAAGGGCAGCGGCTTTGTTTGGCGCCTGTCCACAGATAGTGATTGTTCCGTGACTCACAGCGTTCTCAGAGCTAGCCGATCGCGTTCCGAGTCACGGGACGAATATGTGTGTGTGAGCGACATTGAGGTGTGAGTACGTCGCTCTGTGAGTATACACTATCATACGCTCACCCGCCCGTGAGACGTAATCGGTGTACGTCAGTATTTACCTTAGCGTGTAAAGTGAATGCATGTGTGTGCTACGCATATTTGCGCCTAAGAGAACTTAGTAGCAGTATGCGTAGTGGGTGCGAGTATCGTTGTGGAGTCATTTTGTGTGAGCAGACCACGTGTAACGTGATTTATGGTCTGCTCAGGCGTCAGTCCGGTGGTGGGGCGGTCACGTCCGCAATCAGGTCGCGCGGGTAGCGCTTGGCGTCAGGGGGGCGCGCGTGCCATGGCGCCAGGCCCTTAATATGGGCCCAGGCGGACGTGTCGGCACGCGCGAACATCCTCTCCGCCGCTGCCTCGGCGAAGTCGTCGATGCTCTCGACGCGCAGGTCCCTATGGAGAACGGCGTTCCTCACGTAGCGAGGGGCTTTTGTTATGGAGCGCAGCACTAAGTTTTGCTGCGCCCGGAGCTTCTTGCGGTGTGTCTCGCACGTGAGGGCGAGCCATGCTGGGGCGGCGTAGGTGAGCTGGGGGCGTATGTATGTTTTATACACCCCCAGCTTAACTCGTAGCGGGAGGCGCGACGAGAGCACGGGGCGAAGCAGATGGCGGGTGGATCGCACCCGCGCGACAGTACTACGGACGTGTGGGCCCATGGTGAGCCGGCTGTCGAGCGTGACCCCCAGGTATTTAGCCGTGCGGGTCCACTCGATGTCGGCGTCCTGGAACCTAAGGTTGGGTGGGTAAGAACGGCTTCTTGCCGTTACAATCATCGCCTGTGTCTTACCTACATTTACCGACAGTCTCCACTTGCTGAGCCAGTCGGGAAGGGTGTCCAGGGCGCGCTGCATTTTGATCGCCGCGTGGTCGGCGTTCAGTGACGTCGTGATGTACGCGGCGTCGTCAGCATACAGCGCGAGTGTCGATGTGTGCGTGGCGGGAATGTCGTCGGTATATACAGAGTATAACACAGGCGAGATGCAGCTCCCCTGCGGTACTCCGGCGGCAACGGGGCGAGCGCCGGAGAGCTGGTCCTCCACCGCAACCTTAAATGTTCGTCCTTGTAGAAAGGAGGAGACCACCTGTACAATGCGGCGGGGCGTTGTTGTGTGTGTCAGTTTGTAGAGCAGACCGGTGTGCCAGACTCTATCAAACGCCTTCTCCATGTCGAGGAATACTGCAGCTGCGTATTCCCTCTTATTTATGGCCGCTGTCAGATGGTGCAGTACCCTCGACAGCTGGAGCGTCGTGCTGTGTTCGGACCGGAATCCGAATTGTTCCGGTCTCGGCGTCACGTGTGGTGTCATGTGCCGTAGCAGGAGCGTTTCGAACACCTTGGAGGTGGTCCGATAATTTAATAATTTTTTTTTTTTTTTTTTTTTTTTTTCGAATGGGCTCTCGCAGGTGGGACCGAAGTCCCATTTCTGCTTAACCGGACTTAGTTGGCGGAGAGTCCCATGTGGGACTCCATTCGCCGAAGGTTTTTTCCCTACATACTTACAAACTAGATGCGCGCGGCATCAATACCGCGCGTAAGCGGGCGCCCCCCGAGGGGGGGGCTCGAACCTCGCTGGGGCATTGCAGGGGGACCCCGCAGTTCCTATGTCCCCCTAGCAGCCGTTGCTGCATCGAATTGGTTTCCTCGAAAGTAGCGGACTTTCGGTCCCTATCGGGTGACGTGCTAAACGCCGTGAAGCGGCAAGCCTCGCCGGCGAGGCTAAGACCTACCTAGAAAACCTAACCAGTGGCTACGCAATAGCCTGCTCCTAGGAACTACTCTAGAGCATAGGGCCGGTCTCGCGTGACGAGATTATCTCCGGTTGCTTACACCGTGAGGGCGTCCCCAGGGGGGAGCTCGGACCTCGACTCAGGGTGCAGCAGGGGGACCCCGCCACTGATCCCCCCAGCAGCCGGTGCTGCGTCGGCATGTGTTTCTGTTTCTCGAGAGTCGGACTCTCGGATTCTGTGTGTGTGTCGCGTCGGTCCTCGCCGGCGGGGACGATATTTTGGACGACGGCGTCGGAGTGTGCTTGTACTTTTATCTGACTCCTGGAGGAGTGTAATAGCGTCATCGGGCTCAATGAGTGTGTGTCTGGGACGTCGGGTTTTGCTAATAGCAGATGGCTGGTAGACGGTGGCCGCCACGACCAAGGGGTTGGGGTGCTTGGGAGCGGAATCGAAATAGCGTTTTGAGACACGCTTGAAAAACTGCTTGATGGTCGGCAGTTTGAGGTCTAGGTGGAGGTCGACATTGCGTACGTACCAGGGGGCGCCTACGGCCCTTCGCATGAAACGGTTTTGGAGGGTTTGGAGTATGTGAATTCTCACCGGCTTAACGTGTGCGAACACAACGCTAGCATAGGCGAGTATGGGGCGGATACAGGTGGTGTATATCCTTACTTTGAGAGGAGTGGGCAACTTACTGTGCGCATTGAGTAGGGGGTGGAGACGTCCGAGGACGAAGGCGGCACGGTTTTTCACCTTGCGGATATGCGGTCTGAAAGTCAGTCTACGGTCAAGGATCACGCCAAGGTATTTGGCTTCTCGTTGCCATGGGATCTGTTTTCCGAACATTGAGACTGGTACGCTTAATTCTTTACGATACTGTGACAGGGGTCTCTTATCGAAGAGGACCGCTGCACTTTTTTCGGGATTGATAATTTAACCTCGGGGTCATCTCATCGCCCTGCAAGGGGCGCGAGGAATCAGGCTCGGGGGTGGGACCCCCTTTCCTGAGGTATCTATTCTCCGCCCGTAAAAACGGGCGTGTCTTTGGGGCGGAAACAGGTTCCAAAGACCAAGTAGCTGTGTGCCGCCTGCCAGCCGGCTGGCGGTCATCACAGCTATGTGAGTGGTTGCTATGCGTGTTCCTGTAGGAGCGCCGCGCTCACCGTTTTCACGGGAGCGCTTCTTCACGACGCCTAGGCGGTCAGACCCTACCGGGTGAGACCCCCGGTTGCCCAGGGGAGGCCCAGCAGAGGTCGACCAGCGACTTAGGCGTCGACTTAAGCGCCCTCTACAGGAGAATGCTGGCCTCCGCTATAGCGCAATTGGACTAGCCAATCACGTTACAGCTAAGAGGCCGTGGTGTGTGTTTGGACGGTTTGTATTGTGAGTACACCGCCCAATGTTTACGTACGAATGCGTGCCCGCGCATTCTACGTGAGAGTAAAGATGCATGTACAGTTATGTGTGTCTGTATATAGTGCGCTCCGTGCCTATATTAACTTAGCACACGTCGCGCACTGGGGTGCAAGTTATGTGTGTGGAGTGCTCTGTGTTTGAATAAGTCAAGTGTAGGCCATGTTTTGACTTACTCAGGCGTCAGTCCGGTGGCTGGAAGCGGAGGGGGGCGACCTTGCTGTGCCGCGGTTGCTATGCTGTACATTCTCGGCGGTTTAGCCAGCTGTGAACAGCGTGGCCATTCCGGCGAGAATGACAGGTACCGGGTCCTGTTCTGCCATCAGGGCGTTTAGGACGTCCTGTAGGACCCGGATAGCGGCCCCGAGGATGTGCTTCCTGTACTCCCCGGGTGTTGTTGGTACTCTCTGCCCCGCCGGTGCTGCTCCACCACTGTGTTGCTGCGGGCGCGGTATGTTGGTTGCGGTCTTGGTGTGCGGCGCTTTAGGGGCGCTCGCGGCGGCTTTTGATGCCTGTTCTGTCCTCGCGGCGCCCCCTATCACGGTGGTGGCAGCGGTGAAGGCAGCGATGTTGGTGGATTTCTTGGTCGGCGGGGGAGGTGGGGCAAGGTCGGCCTGGGCTGAGTGCATTCCTTGCTTCTCAGCCTCGGAAGCTGCGGGGCGAGCATTACGCTTCTTTCCTCCGCGCTTCCTTTTCCTCCGCTTCTGGGGTTCTGGGGTCGCTCCGCGCGCTGTCGGGGCATTCGCCGTCGCCATAAGCGACGCGTTCCGCGCCTCATCAACGCAGGGTTGGGCGAGAGACCTTTCGGCGACCTGTGTGCGAGGTCGGTACTCTGCCGTTTTGGCGACGGTGCCCGCTCGCTTATTCCGTGCCTCTCTCTGGTAAGCGGGGCACTTGTAGTGGTTGGCCGGGTGTGGTCCCGCGCAGTTTGCGCAGGTAGGTGGCTCAGAGAGAGGGCGTGGGCATTCTTTGGCGGAATGTTCCTCGCCGCACCTCACGCAAGCGAGCGGGCGGTGACACAGATGTGAGCTGTGTCTAAACAGCTGACATCTGTGGCACTGTGCTGGCCCGCGTTTTCCCCGCCATGCCTCGATCTTGACACCACGCATGCACATAAACATCGTGATGTCATATATCGCCCGGAAGTTCGGGGTCTTCCGGATCATGGCGTGGAAAACGCAGCCGGGTCTTCCCTGGCGCGCCTTTATGTGGCGCACGTACTCCGGCTCGAATCCAAGCGCGCGGAGTTCCTCTTCTATATCTTGCGGCGCCGTGTCTGCAGGCAGCCCCGTGATGGCCACCTTCAGGCTCAGCTCCGCTGGGAGCGAGTACGAGAACCAAGCGATGTTCTCGCGCTTCTCTAGATCTGTCAAGTACTGCTGCACCAGACGGAACTCTTGTTCTGATTCCGGGACAAAGCGGATACCTTTCTGGTATGGCCGTGCGGCAGGCGCATGGCCCAGCTTGTCCCGGATGGCCTTGAAGTGCTGCGCCCAGTTTGGTAGATATTCTACTACCAACGGTGGGTAGCGGGACTTCTTTGTGGTCTTCCCTTGCTCTGCGGCTTTTGTGCTACCACTGGGCACAGCAGTGGACTGCACGGGGGCTGCGGCAGCGGGAAGAGGCGGTCGCGTGGTCACTTCCGAGTAAGATGGAGTCGGCGTTTCTGGTACGGGTCGCTGCCTGCGCGGGTCGCGTTGCGACTGCGAGGAAACAGTACAGGGCCGCTTTGCCTCTTCTGCGGCATCTTCCTCTGGGCTTCTGGGTCTACGCTGGGCTCGTTGTTCCAAGTTAAACTCGAAGTCGAAGCCCAGCGTATATGATGGCGGCTGTTCTTGGCCCAGCCGCGGCAGTTCGGGCAGCGAACCCGATTTATTGGATTCGTCCCGTGTGGGGGCCTGTACGGGACGCATGGGCGTGACGTATGGCACTGCACATAGCCCAAAGGACCCCGTTGATGACAGGGACGCGTCCGATCCCACACGGGACGAACACGCCGACCGCATCGCTGGTGAGTCGCGGGCCGAGTTGCGAGGTGGAGCGGGTGAGGCGTGCACGGCGGGCATACTTGCTCCAGCCGGTTGCTGCTCCATCCGCGTGGTCTTGTCCAGGGTTGTCGTCCTCTTTGGAGGGGTCGTCCGTATCGGTGTCTTTGTCGCTGCCGGTTTGCTCGACGCAGGCAATCTTGCCTGCGGTGCTGCGTCGGTTGCGGGAGGTCGTGCCGGTTTTGCTGTGCTCGACACCGGCGCACGAGTCGCCGGTGGAGTATTGCGGGAAGGGGCGCGGGATGCGGGCGCGGGCGGCCGTGCTGTTCCTGCGCGGCGTGCGGACGCGGTAGGCACCGGTGATTCTGTTGGTACCGGGCGGAAAGTAGGCGGGTGTTGAGGTACTGCATGCTGTCGCTGGCGCGACGTCTTTGCCAACAGCGCAGGCGCCGCTGGTGCGACAGCTTGCACTCGTGGAGCGGCGTCGAGCGGTGGTGCCGGGGCTGAGCCGGATGTTCGGTGGTACTGGAGTTCCGGTTCCGTCGCCATCCGGTCCATCCTCGGCATGCTCCTGGTAGGATGGATGGGGGGGTCCGGGCTCCGCGGGGGGCTCCGGGCCCCTTGCTTGGACATCTTGAAGTGCGTGGACACCGTCCGCGACCGCTTCGGTGTGTTGCCACACCGGGCAGCAACGGTGGCGCTCGCGCGAGCGCTGTCGGTCCGGGCGGAAAATACGCAAGTCGGAACGCGCGCGAAACACGACTGTGCGTGGCGACCACGAGCAGTCCTGATAATTTAATAATATTTTGCCCTACTTAAGTACTAAATAATATTTACAGAAAACACACAGAACAAATAGGTAATATTTAATTGACCAATGGCGAAGAGGCATGCGCGCTCGCAGTTGATGACGTAGTTTTGATTGAAACCCGAGGTTATAAATATTGGTGACAAACTACGGAGTGCCATTGCGATGCTAGGCAGCGTGCGCGGAGGACGCGCTGCCACAAGAGAAATAGAAAGCTTTACGTCACTCAGTGAGTTTGTTAGCGATAACGACTCGGAAATGTTTCAAGATGATGTGTTTGAAGAATTGGTCCAATATCTCACTTCGATGCGCGCATCTTTTGTAAAGTATTTTCCCGAAGAACATAATACAAAAATGAAGCTGAATTCATGGATTCATAATCCTTTTTTACCCAACTTGCAAAAGCCCGAAAGTATGTCAAACGAGATATATGAATCTCTTTTAGAAATGTCATCAGACACAAGTATGGAGTCACTGTTCAAAACGACGCCTCTCAACGATTTTTGGTGCAGAATCCGTGATGAATATCCAATGCTTGGCAGAATGGCTCTGAATATTCTTCTCCCGTTCCCAACAACATATTTGTGCGAAACAGGATTCTCAACCTATGCAGCCACGAAAACAAAATATCGCAATAGACTGGACGCCGAACCTGATATGAGACTTCAAATGTCTTCTATCAAACCTGATATCAACCAATTGATGAAAAATAAAAAACAGTTTCATACCTCCCATTAGTTAAGATTTTTTAATTTTTAATATCTTCTATTATTGTACTTGGCATGTGGTTAAAGTAAGTAATAATTAGTAACTGTTACATTGTACTTTTATTATGCTTATATAATAAAGAATACACTTTTAAAAACTATTGTTTTATTGTAGGGTTCCGTCAAGTCACACATAAAAATACGAGAAGTATTAAACAAGAAATCACAATGGAACGTACTCCACCAAAGCAATTGTCTGCACTGAGCCTTTCTGGTACAGATCAAGAATCAGACAATAACATCACAAGCCGAAGATGTAAAAGGAGGCGAAGTCCTGAGCTTGAAATAGAAAGTACACTGAACAGATTCAAATCAGACATAAACAACCACATTACTAACTTATTTTCCACTTTGAAAGCAGACCAAGATGAAAAATTTGCCTCTCTGATATCCAACATAAAAACAATTACAGAGGAAATCAAAGAAATTAAGGTAACAAACATTGAGACAGCGAAAACGATCGATACTTTAACTGTAAATTATGAAAAAGTGTGTCTGCAAACACAAACTATAGAAAGAAAATGTGAAAACAACGACTCTAAAATAATTCACTTGGAGGGAATTATACAAGATTTGCAACGTCAAACTTGCACCTATAAACTTGAGATTAGGAACATTCCATCAATGCAAAAAGAAACACAGGAAGAACTTTATGACACGATCGGCAAGCTGTTTGCTAAGATAAATGTTGCCCTGGCCCCGTTTGACTTACGTGATTTTCATCGTTTACCGAGTAAACCGGGTGTACCCAGGCCTATAGTGATTGAAGTATCTTCAATAACAACAAAAAATAATATACTACAGGGATTGAGGAAGTATAATAAAACTAATGAAGAAAAATTCAATACTAGTAACCTAAACATTGAAGGTATATCAAAACCAATATATATATCGGAATATTTGACTAGCTATGGAAAATCCTTGTTTTTTCGTGCCCGAGAATTCGCTAAGCGTAACAACTATACCTTCTGTTGGGCAGCGCATGGACATATCTACCTGCGTAAAGAAGATGGAGCAAGCCGTATCAGAGTTACTTCGGAACAAATGCTTGAAAAATTGGTGTTTGAACAACCCCCAAAGTACAATAATGAGGAAAATGTGCATAATTCCTTGTAATATTATTCAGATTATTCTTAAGTATTTCTTTTTTGTTTTGTTATTCATAAATTTTTTAAATTTAGTATTTTTAGGCCTACAATGTATTGAAATGCTTATCATTGTTTACACGACATTCATACTTTCACATAAACGAACAACATCTTTGAAACATTTTCAATACATCAACAATACACAAATTACAAAATACACTTGCCTATCGCATAATTGTCATCACACCTCTCGTACCTCAACTGTCGTAAGAGTTTACATCGAGAGATTCAGAGCCGCGTATATCTTAGGTTTCGGATATAGTGCCGACTATGTCATACAAAAATTTATAGTATATTATTATTGTCTACTTCAAAATTATAATTTAAAATGAACGATAATATAATAGAACTTTACAAAGACATAGACTCGGTATCGGTATCTGAATCCTATATCTGCGACCCAGAGGAGTGTGTACACTATCTACCCAGCAATAAAAGCCAACTTAAAATAATTACCCAAAACATTAGAAGCGTTTCAAAAAATTTGGAAGAGTTTCAAATTTTTCTCAGTCGTGTGGATATGGATCCTGATGTTATTATACTGACAGAGTGCTGGTTGTCAAAATCCTATACACCTCCAGAAATAACTGATTATTTGGTATACCACACAGTAAATAATCCTCTGCAAAACGATGGTGTTACTGTCTATATAAGGAGTAGTATAAGAGCAACAGTCTATGAACCTTCTTTTAAAGAGGCAAATTGTTTGGTTTTGATATTAAATAATTCCATCGCTATTGTATCCATATATCGCTCGCCGTCCTTTAATAATACTGGCGTTTTTCTGCAGCACCTGGAGAACACTCTAGAAGAAGTAAGTAAATATAAAAATATATTGGTACTGGGTGATATAAATATTAATATAATCAGAGACTCTTCTGATCGTAGAGCAGGTGACTACATTGACTTGTTAGCCTCTCATGGGCTTCTCCCAGCACATACTTTCCCCACGAGGCAAATGAACTGTATTGATCACGCGTTCATTAAAGCTGAACATGATGCTGTAGCAATGATTATTAAGAACAGTCTGACAGATCATGATGCAGTCGCCCTTATCTTGAAAAATGGTAAAAATTTACATAAATCTAACTATACATATTCTAAATTAAATTTTGATAAAATTTCACAAGATTTAGCTTCAAAAAATTTTTCGTCTGTTATGGAATCTGAGTGCAGCAATTCAGCCACAAATGCATTTATAGACGCATTACAAAAAGTTATTAAAAAACACACTAAAACCATTAAATACACCAGGAAAAAAATTCCCATCAAACCGTGGGTAACACCAGGCATATTGCGCTGTCTTCGTCACCGAGATAAACTGCATAAGAAACTTCGTATATCTCCCACAGACATAATTCTAATAACTACATACAAACGCTACAGAAACTTTTGTACAAATCTTTTACGTAAACTCAAGAACGCTTATGAGAAAAACGAATTGGATAAAGCTGGTAAAGACACAAAAAAAACATGGCAAGTGATTGGTAAAATAACTAATTATAAACGTAAAAAGGTCCTTACTGAAGACCTTATTCAAGGTTCCCAAAATCCTTTGTCTGATTTAGAAAATGCTAATAATTTTTTTACCAACATTGGCAAACAATTAGCAGACAAAATTAAAACAAACTGCAGTATTCATCTTCCAGATACAGATACACCAAGTAGACCTAATTCCTTCGGCTTTATTGAAACTACTGAACTAGAAGTCTTAACTATTATCAATGGCTTAAAATCCGACTGTTCTACTGGCTGGGACGAGATTCCATCACGAATTATTAAACAAAATAAACAATATCTTATCGCCCCATTGACACATATATGTAATCTTACTTTCTCTACGGCGGTTTTCCCCAAAGCCCTTAAAAAGTCAGTCATATTGCCGATTCATAAGAATGGTGATAAATCATTAATTACAAATTACAGACCTATATCCATACTACCGGCTATTTCTAAAATTATTGAAAGATTAATAAACAATAGGCTGGTTTCCTATCTGGAAAAATATAACTTACTAGCTAGTAATCAGCACGGTTTTCGTAGGGGTAGATCCACTTCTGATGCAGTGTCAAACTTGAACGAGTATATTGTCAATGCGCTAGATCAAGGGAAGAAATGCATGGCAATATTCTTAGACTTGGCTAAAGCGTTCGACACTGTATCAATTCCACTCCTACTAAGAAAACTTGAACAGCTTGGCATACGGGATAGGCAGCTTGATTTGTTCCGCAGTTACCTTAGTGAAAGAGATCAATGTGTCAAGATAGGTAACTACACTAGTTCTGATCAACCGGTATCATGGGGTGTGCCTCAAGGCAGCATTCTTGGTCCTACGCTTTTTTTAACTTACATAAATGATGTTTGTCTGACCAAATTTGATAGCGGTAAATTGATATCTTTTGCTGACGACACGGTTTTGTTATTCAAAGGACAGTGTTGGGAAGAAGTCTTTAGGATCGCCCAAGAAGGCTTTAATAAAATAACTTTAGCACTGACTAAAAACCTATTAACTGTTAACCCAACCAAAACTAAATATATGACCTTCTCTTTGAGAAAAAAGAACATGCCTAATATAACGTACCGTGCTATAATATCACACTCTATGGATTGCCTGGACATACCGAAGTCCTCATGCTCATGTACAGTGCTAGAAAGTTGTCAAGAAATTAAATACTTAGGAATAGTAATTGACTCACAACTAACCTACAAGCCCCATATTGATATTTTAGTTACAAGGATGCGAAAACTGATAGCAATATTTAAAAAAATACGTCATGCAGCTACTTTACAACACTTGCTTACAGTATATTACGCCTTATGCTATTCCATTGTAACATACTGTATCACAATTTGGGGAGGAGCTTGTACAACTCACATTTTGCCATTAGAAAGGGCTCAGAGAGCAATATTAAAAGTCGCTCATGGAAGGCCATTCAGGTATTGTACCTCACAACTATATATTGATTGGCAAGTTTTGACTGTCCGTCAAATTTTTATCAGTCAGGTGTTTGTCCTGCAACATCGAAAGACCCCATACTATGCAGAGACACAGCATAATAAAAGGCGGAAAGGTTATGTTGCTATACAGGATGCGGTCAAAACATCTTTCGCGCAAAAACACACCAAATTTCTAAATGTTTACCTTTACAATAAAATTAATCGTCTAACTCCTATGTTTCAGTTATCTGTAAATGAATGTAAGAAAAAAATAAAAACAATCTTACTTAAATTAAACTACACGGATACAGAGAACCTCTTACTTATACCTTCATAATTATACCTACAAAACGATAATTAGTAACACCAATAACATAATGATAGTTAGTTGTGCCATCAATCTATTCTCGTAATTACAAACACAAGTACACAAACACATACCTATTATTCACATATACACACACACACCAACACACCATCTAAGCATTTAAAGTTAAAATTATTAATTTAAAAAAAAAAAAAAAAAAAAAAAAACGCATGTTTTTATCATCTAAAGTTATTTTTAAACTGTCTTGACTGTAGTTCACTATCTATCATATTTGATTAATGTACAGGATCTTAAAATGAGAAAGAAAGGACACACAGCTGACTGGATTGACCCCTATCATCTATTTTTTACAAGTCTTACTTAGTTTAGAGGAAGGTGTTCAGATAGCCAAGTTGTTTGGTCTTATTTATGTACCTATATATGTGCAAATCAATGTTGTACATTGTTATGCCGATACTTTTGTTCCAAAATTCATTCTAAACCGCTCATTGTACAATAAACAACAATCTATCTACAGTGTATAACTAGGTAGTTTAAGACCATTTTTGAGAATAATAAATAAATAAATAAAAATAAAATAAATAAGTATTTTGCTTGTCAAAAGGGTTCCGTGACCAAAAAAGTTTGAGAACCGCTGCCCTAGACAAACCCAACCATTTTCTTCGATTTGATAAACCACAAGTTCTGGCGAAGGAAAACCGATATGTACCTAGAATGCTCCGTGAGGCTATTGAAATTAAAAAACATCCTAATTTTAATAGAGAAGATGGTTGGCAGCTGCCACCTGTTTGGAACCCAGTCCTAAAAATAATCAAGTCCCAAACAGCATGCAACACTGTAAAAGTTAATGATATTGTGAGTGATTACTGCGTGCATCGAAACGATTTTAATTAATAATATTGTACGGTAGATTAAAATAATTTTTTAAAATATTTGTAAAGACGCTTGTCATCTTAGTCTACCTGCGACCACGAAATGCTGCAAAGCTTTCGAAACGTCAGGGAAACCAATTTAAATAATATACGCGATTTAATCCGGTTAAACTTTGTTTTATTATAATGTGTAGTGATCGTGAAAACCTAAGAAGTTAAATAACTTTTTAATTAAGAAGATGAGAATTACATTCAATAACTAGGTACCTATTTAAAGAATTATACGTCTTTGAATACACACTACTGAATTTTTCATAATGTAAGAAAAGATCAGTATTTCAGTCTGTAAAGAAATCAGATTTGTATCAAAATACTCTACAAATATAAAAAAAAACCTGGTCCTTTTAACCAAATTTTGGTCCTTGGAAAGCCTCACTAAAGTACAGTCGCTGCCCACTTATCAACTCGACTTAGTGTCTTCTAAACGAAGGACATGTGTCACAGACGGTCTGAGTAAAACGAATGAACTACGCATTATTGCCAAATAAGCAGGGTCACAATAATGTATCTCTTTTGGGTATTAGCGGCTTCCCAATGTTTTTGTGTTCATAGTTTTGTCAGCATTTTTTGTCAGGATTATAGATAAGTTTGGGTTCGTTTTGTCCCAATATGTTTTGTTTCTTTAACCAGCCTGTTTCCCCACAGGTTAGCTCCCGGTATCATCATCATCATTAGCCCATTACTGTCCCACTGCTGGGCACGGGCCTCTTCTCAAAATGAGAAGTGCTGGTTGGTGGACTACATCACCATAAAGAACTGTATGGAGTACTCTCAGGTGTGCAGTGGTCCCGTGGTATGAAAAGTAAAAAGAAGTGTTTTATATTTTAAATCGGTCCAGTAGTTTTGCGTGATGCTCGAACAAACAGACGCTTACAGTTTTTATAATGGGATACGTGGGGAGATTTGTGATCTGAATCTAGATGTGATTGGTTGTAATTGGAGTTGGATTGAATTAAGATTTTATACGTCTACCTAGGGCAGGTCATTCAGCTTGGTAGACAGAACTTCGTGAAAGAAGCTGATCCGGTTCGGCTGGGCATTCGGTAAACTTTGCCGAGTCTTCTTGTCGCCAATACCGCAAAGTTTGAAGACGAAGGACTTCAACCGGTAAGTCCTGTCATGACTAACCGTAACGTGGACACTGACAGTTAGCCTTGTCCACAAATTCAATGAAAGAAAGAAAGAAACAAGGAAGAAAAATATATTATTTATGCGCTCGATTTGACGCACACAACAACCTAATACAATATATTTTTAGATTTATTTTAGATTACAATATATATACATAATACTTTATAATTTTATGACTAATTAGTACAATTACAGTATAATTGAAATCTGACAACACTGTCTGTAATGTCGCTCAGTGAGCTATGGAGCGAGCTATGTTTGGAGTTTCTTTGAAGGATAAAATCTGTAACGAAATTATCCAGAGAAGAACCGGAGTGACCAACATAGCTTGTAGGATCAGTAAGCTGAAGCAGTGGGCTGGCCATGTCTGTCGAAGGACCGATGGCCGCTCGAGCAGACGAGTCCTTGAGTGGAGAAGCGTAGGGTGTCCCCCAGCCAGGTGGACCGATGACCTGATTAAAGTAGCTTGGGGGGACTGGATGCGGAAGGAAGAGGACCGAGTATTGTGGCGCAACTTGGGAGATTCCTATATCTAGCAGTGGACTGCGATATGACTGAGATGATGAAGATTTTAAAAGAATTAAAGTTTTTGCCTTAGTCTTTCGCAGAAAAGGAATAACTATTTTATTCTATAATTACTCTAAATTCAATAATTTATTCGGTAGCCATGATGCTAGTAGTTTACAATATATTATTATCATCATCACCATCATTTCAGCCGAAAGACGTCCATTGCTGGACATAGGCCTCCCCCAAAAGGGGGGATATGCAATAATCGCCACGCTTGACAGGCGGGTTGGCAATCGCAGTTGGTTGGTTAAATACTCAGAGAACGCTGCTGCCCATCCTCTGGTGAATCCCTTAGTCGCCTTTTACGACACCCATGAGAAGAAATAGGGTGGTGTAACTCTTTATGTCTGGCACCACACGGAACATATATTATCATATTGTATATCTGTACAAAAATAACATTCAAATATTATTACAAACTCGAAAACACCAGTCTAAAAGAAAGAAATGAAAAAAAGTTGTGGTGATTTAAATAAATAAGAATAAATGAATTGGTGTGAAAAAAGTATTCAGCTTTGCTCGTTAAATTGCGAGCTATGAAAAACTGAGTGGCTCATTATATGGTAATAAAGTGGATTTTTAAAGGCAAACGTCTTATTTTCATCAACATCTTGACTTTTGTGCGGGGATTTTCGCCGATTCAAATTAAAATTTCACGGTGTTAGTATCATGAAAAGTTTTTTTAATAATTCGCGGACATTTGGACTAAGTACGGCACTTTGAAACGTGTTTAAGGACGTTTTTGTTCTCGATGTAATACATCACGAACAAAAACGTCCTTAAACAAAGTTCTTGATAGACAGTTTTTACTTCTAATTTGTAGTTTTTAGGGTTCCGAAGTCCTACAAGGAACCCCTATAGTTTCGTCATGTCCGTCCGTCTGTCCGTCTGTCCGTCTGTCCTAATACTTTACAGCTTAATAACTTCTACAATTATTAACATAAGTGAATGAAATTTTGTTGAAAAATAGACTACATATAGATCTCAATTTTAAAAGAATAAAAAAATCGTTTTTACCCATTTTAGGGGTGGCGTCCATACATGTGAAATGGGAATGGAAAATTTTTTTTCGCTGCACCCCTTCGTGTGGGGTATCATTGAATAGGACTACTAAAATGAAGGTGATGTTTCATACACCACTTTTTTATCAGGTGTACCATCTGCAAAATATATCCCGTCAAAGTGGCTTGCAATGTGTCCCCCCCCCTGCCATTTCTAAACTATGCAATGTAGAAACTTATAATCTTCCACATTGATAGACCTTTGTGAAAACTCTCTTTTAAAATTATTTCGAGTATAATGTAATTAAAATTTTTTGAGTTATAGAGAGAAAACTGAAAAATACTTAAAACGTCCTAGTTCAAAGGTCATTGACCTTAGAGAAAAGGTATCATAGCAAATAATGCTCCTTTAGCTACTTTCTATTTGAAAAAATCACAAAAAGTAACTTTGAAATGACATAACTTCTTAAATTTGGCTTCTTGAATTTATCGCTAGATGGCGCTACTAACACACTGAGTCGCGAATGCTGCCGATTATTGCAAAAACTAAAATAGCCTTGATTAATATTCGATTTGATTCGTTTTTAATTACACCTACTTAAGGAACCCTATCATACTGAGCACAAAACTGACGTCATTACTAGGAGCACTACGTAAAGTTGCAAACTGTATACCGAAAAAAGCACGCACTATTATATACAACTCGTTAGTTAAATCAAATCTGGAATATTTAATTGAGATATGGGGATCAGCCGCTAATACTAACCTAAGCCCACTACAAAGAACCCAGAACAAAATTATAAAAGTATTATTTCACTATCACTACCTAACCCCAACAAAAATAATTTATGAAAAAACCAAAATGATGAATCTGACACAACTTTACACATATTACACTTGCATTCTTGTTAAAAATATCACAACTAATTCCATCCAATCGAACATACAGCTACATAAAAAAACAATAACACACAACCTAAGGAAAAAAAATGAACTCCAATTAATGAAACCACGGACTAATTACGGCAAGAAAACGTTATCGTATGAAGGAGCACAGCTGTTCAATAGATTACCAGAGGATCGAAAAGAATGTGATAACATGAATGTGTTCAAAGCTAAGCTAAAGAATTATGTATGCACACTAACATTTCCAACGCTCTAGAGGCTAAAATTATATAATTTAGTTGTAAGTACTTTTGTATCTCATTATAAGTGAACTGTTTGTTCTTATGAGAAATAAATTCTTTAAACCTAGCATGGCCCGACCTGCTCTTGGCCGGTTTTTGTTTATGAGGTGTTTTATTCTTGTATGGTTTTATGAATTTTACTTCTTTTTTAGGAACTATTATTAAAAATCAGGTATATAAAAGAAAACTTACTCTAAACATTTCGTTTGATTTTTATTAACATTACTAAAAAAACTTCACTAAAAACAAATCAGTTCTAAAAATAATCAAGTCCCAAACAGCACGCTACACTTTAAAACAATGATACTGCGAGAGACTACTGCGTGCATCGAAACGATTTTAATTAATTAAAAAACCGGCCAAGAGCATGTCGGGCCATGCTCAGTATTATAGGGTTCCTTAAGTAGGTGTTACAAACAAATCAAATCGAATATTAATCATGGCTATTTCAGTTTTTGCAATAGACGGCAGCATTGGCGACTCAGAGAGTGTTGTCAGTAGCCGCTAGATGGCGCTATACAGTGCCAAATGCAATAGATGGCACTTGACGGCAGCATTGGCAACTCAGAGAGTGTTGTTAGACGCCGCTAGATGGCGCCAAATTTAAGAAGTGTGTCGTCAACATAACACAAAGTTACTTTTTGTGATTTTTTCAAATAGAAAGTAGCTAACGGAGCATTATTTGCTATGACCATTTTTCTCTTAGGTCAATGACCTTTGAACTAGGATGTTTTAAGTATTTTTCAGTTTTCTCTCTATAACTCCAAAAAATATGATCACAATATGCTTGAAATAATTTTAAAAGAGAGTTTTTACAAAGGTCTATCAATGTGGAAGATTATAAGTTTCTACATTGCATAGTTTAGAAATGGCAGGGGGGGGGGGGACACATTGTAAGCCACTTTGGCAGGCTATATTTCGCAGATGGTACACCTGATAAAAAAGTGATGTATGAAACATTACCTTCATTTTAGTAGACCTATTCAATGATACCAAAGATGAGGAGGTGTAGCGAAAAAAAAAATTTCATCCCCATTTCACATGTATGGGCGCCACCCCTAAAATACGCAACCATGATATTTTTATTCTTTTAAAATTGAGATCTATATCTATTCTATTTAAAAAATATAAAAATTTACTTATGTTTATAACTGTAGAAGTTATTAAGCTGTAAAGGATTAGGACAGACGGACAGACGGACAGACGGTAAGACGGACAGACGGACGGACATGACGAAACTATAAGGGTTCCTTGTAGGACTACGGAACCCTAAAAATGGTAGGGTAGATTTTTTTTTATGTGTAAAGACGCTTGTCATCTTAGTCTTACTGCGAACGTTGCAAAGCTTTCGAAACATCAGGAAAACCAATTTAAATAATATACGCGATGTAACCGGTTAAACTCTTATTATAATAAAAACAAATCATCCGCTGTTTAATTATGAACGTTGTTGGAGCAGGCGTGTAAATAGTCGTACTCCAGTGGCGGGGATGAGAACTTATACGACCAACACGAGGATGCGTGTCAGTCCAATTTCGTCTATTCTATCTAGCCTATGTGAAAGAATTTGGGGGGTCATCCAACAACAAAGCCAACCGGCAAATCTGTAATTCGCTTACCGGATTGCTTCTGGCTGCAGCTTGAGATCTTCAGCAGGTTCCGTTGATTCCTTCTTCGTGGTGGCCACCAGTATTCGATCACAATGCACTGACGTATCTAGGCTAGATTTGTAGTTGTGTATATGCGGGAATATTGCGCTCCGGAGTGGAGATGGTTCACAATAGTAGTAAACCAAGGATTTCGACGCAGCAGTAATTTGCGTACGCGGCGGTGTGCGCGATCAGTTAGCGACTATAGAAAAATGCCTGCGAGCAGTGTTGCTAAAACGTCACCCCCAAGTTGACCCATAGACTCGCTAGATGGCGCTGGTGGGACGTTCGCTACACCATACTCCCCGCCTTGAAAGGTCCAGAGCTTTCGAAAAGAAAATAATTATGAAGTTAAATGAAACTCAATTAAGGACCTGTTGGGGTAGAGATGCTCTAAGCGGTGAAGTTAAATAAATACAGCGGTCTGAAAATATCAGAGAACTAATAGTAGCTTGAAACAATTTATCAGGAAATTAATAGCACTCTGAATTTATATTCCAGATAGTTAAATGCGGTTTGATTATGAAATAAATATAAATCTAAGTTAAACTAATATGAGATTATCAACTAGTAACAATCCATAAATTATTTTATTGTGTTGGCAAAGGATACAGCTTAGTGACAGGACGTTTATATGTGCCTGACACGGTTCTGACTGAAGCCACTCGAACTATGCCATCCGATCCAGGGAACACCTCTGTTATAATGCCTAATGGCCAAGTTAAAGGTGGTACGTTATCCTGACCCAAGAGAACGACAGTACCGATCTCTATAGGGCGATCGGGTGTGCACCACTTCTGACGAACTTGCAACGTGTGCAAGTACTCAATTCGCCACTTTTTCCAGTATGATAATACAAGCTGGTCTAAAAGTTTCTTGCGATTCGTTAAATTCCTGCTGTCTTCTGTCAGTTCAGAAGACGGCAAGTATGTGAGCGGACTGGACATTAAAAAATGCGCCGGCGTGAGCAAGTCCGGATGTGGATCCAATGATGGAACTATAGTGGAATCCGAGAAAGCGAAAACACCTGCAATAGGTACGCGAGCGGAAAGCTTATCTTTGACCACGCAGACAAGCTTCGACAGAAGCAAAGCTACGACAATCTCTAATCGAGCTAGTGTTGTTATTTTAGCGGGAGAAACTTTAGATTTTACACATAAAAGCCGGACGGTGATATTACCTTCAGGGTCGGTGATGTGTAAATAAATACAGCAACCATAACCACTGAAGCTGGCGTCGCAAAAGGCTACAATATTCACTACAAATTCTCTGAAAACGCCAATATGTCTCGGAATATTCAGAGAAGCGAGCGCGGGAAAATCACGTGCAAAGGCGGAAAAGCGACTGATGATGGATTCCGGAGGAACTTCATACCAGTCTATTTTAGCTAGCCAAAGTTCCTTGATAAGGATTTTAGCGTACAACACGACGGGAGCCACAAGGCCAAGTACGTCGAACAAGCGGACAACTAGCGATAGAATCGTGCGCTTCGTGCATTTAGTATTTACCTTAACCGTCGTCAAAGAAAAGTCATCTTCTGCGGGTTCCCAGGTTAAACCAAGGATTTTAAAATTAATATTACTAGCCATGGCAGAAAAAACTACTGGTAAGCGAAAAGACTCGGGGAGAGTCTCCAAAAAAGCGGATGAATTACTGCCCCATTTGATAAGATCAAAGGAACCTACTTTAAATAATTCAATTAATTCTTGCGATAATTTTATTGCGACCTGTTCATCGGGAACAGAATAGACATAATTGTCCATATAAAATTGAGTTTCTACCAATTTAGAAGCCTCAGCAAATCGGTCACTATGCTCACACGCAAGTTCACGTAATGTGCGCATAGCTAAGTAAGGACTAGGCTTTAGTCCGAAAGGAACGCGGTTAAAATTAAAAGTGCGTATTGGTTCATTTTTATTAAAACGAAACAAAATTCTTAAGTATTTGCGGTGGTGCTCATTTACACCGATACGTAAAAACATCTGTTTAATATCTGCGGTCATAGCTATAGGAAACGTACGAAAATCAAGCAATAATAAAAACAAGTCGGCCTGTAAATTAGGTCCGACATGCAAAATGTCATTAAGTGACAACCCTGAGTGAGTCTTGGCACTAGCGTCTAAAACTACCCGAATGGAGTCCTTGTCCGGTCTAATAACGGCTTGATGCGCTATATAGTAGCCCTCTTCTGTCAATTCAGAATCGGGTACCTCTGATAAATACCCCTGAGTTATGTAATCGGCGATGGTTTTATTATAATTTTCGCGTAGGGCTGGCACGTGCGCGAATTTGCGCTCGAGCGCAAGCAGTCGACGATGAGCCACTCCGCGAGAATTGCCTAACTCAGAGGGATTTCGCGAGAAAGGTAAATCGACAAAATATCTACTGTCTTTAAATAAAACTGAAGAATTAAAATTATTTTCGCAATCTAATTCGTCCGGACTAATAAAACGTTGAGATGGAATTTCTTCCAACTCGAAAAATTTCTGCAAACTGGATTCTATGTCAATGTTAGCAAGCGCGGTGAATGAAGAATTAGTAGGAGTCGCGTCACATTGACTTGCAATATCTCCCATAAGTACGTAACCAAAGCTAGTTAATATGGCGGGCGGTGCGCGATTACCTGAATCGACCCTATCTCCCAAATAAATATATGGAAACAGTTGAACACCGAGAACCACGTCGATTTCTCCCGGTATATTCCAGGTTAAATCGGCAAGCGGTAAATTATTCAAGTATGACATGTCGTCGTTTACTTTAATAAAATTGGCGGGTAGTTTATCTGTAATGCAATCCACAACCAACGCGTGAATACAATATTTATTAATCGGATTAATGCGAGATTCTACTGTAAAATTTATAAAACCATGTACTGGTCGTGAGGTCATACCAACACCCTGCAATGACGAATTACGTAATTTAATTACGGGTATGTTCAAACGTTTACAACAATCCATTGTAATCAAATTATTTTGAGACCCGTTGTCTATCAAACATCTGACAACGAGCTTATCTCGGTTATTGCCATGCGCATAAATTTGTGCGGTTGATAACAGTATTGTTGTCATATTCGTTGAGCGAGCGCCAGCACTAAGCGAAACAGAGCGAGTAGCATCCTGCGGCAACATAGGTGCAGCCGCGGTTTGAACCGGCGGCGGCGACTGCTCACACGGTGAATCATTTTTCTCATTAGAAAAATGCAACAAAGAATGATGTTGTTTTTGACAAATTTTACAAACGTTACGTGATTTGCATTTAGATAACGAGTGGGATAAACTTAAACAATTTACACAGCCGCGTTTCGATTTAATAAACTCGAAACGAGCTTGCGGTGAATCCATATTTTTAAACTGTAAACAATTAAACAGCTGATGCACGTTGTTATCGCATAGCGGGCAGCGTGTTACGGAAACCGGTTCATTATTTGACACAAACGTCTTAGAAGTACGAGTGTCTTGTGTGTTACGACTATTCGCTATACTAGGCTTTGCGCGCGGCTCGGCCTGAGAATTATTATTATGCGATCTCTCGAGTACCTTAACATAACCCTGAATGAATGAGATAAACTCCTTATACGAAGGTAACTCTTTCCCAATAACACTATTCTCAAACTGCTGTAGTGTTTGGGAATCAAGTTTTCTCAAACCACAATGTAATATGACAAAGTCTAATAGGTCGGGAATGTCTAACAGTTTCAATGCAGCAACAGACGCGGAATATTTTTCTATATATGTATTTAAACTAACGGCAGTACTAGGGCAACTTTTAATGTCCAGAATGTTATTGAGATAATGAACACCTAAACTACGTTTATCTTGGTACTTTTTGACAAGACTATCCCAAATTATATTATAGGTATCCCCTGAGGGAACAATACCTGCGGTTAATTTTAAAGCATCATCAGTTAATTTTGTAATTAAATACTGTACACGCTGCGCATCCGTCAGATTGGTATTCAAATGCACATTACTACGAAATATTTCGTAAAATATTGGCCAATTGTCCGTTTTTCCGTCGAATGAGGGTAACTGGATTGGTGGCAATTTAACAATACCTTTTTTCTGATCCGATGTGAATGTTTTGCTATTTGCAAGTATGAGGTTACGTTTATATTTTATACTCGAATATAAATCCTCAATTGAATTTAAACACGAGTAGTCTGGAGGAGTGCTATCAATTTTGAACTGTAACTCGTTAATCTGATCAACAATTGTTTCAAACTTACTATACAATTCTGTAATAGACTCAGATTGCGCTAAGAATGACTCATTAGAGTGTGAATCGTAATTAGAAATACTTTTCGATGAATCATATAAGCGATTCATTCTTTCGAAAATAGCATCTTTTTTGGCAGTAAGCTGAATAAGTTCTATTTCGAGCTTATTGGGAGCCATTTTAATGGATTGAGAAATAAAAGTTAACGAAATGAAATTTAATAAAATATGTGTAGGGTAGGAGATGGCGGTTACCTTACCAATACCTACGTAAGTATGTAACGGCGCCAAAGTATTAAAGCGGGATGAATATTTTTAGAAAATATGAAGCTGATACCTATCCTAGGCTCGTAAGGACCAAATGTTGGAGCAGGCGTGTAAATAGTCGTACTCCAGTGGCGGGGATGAGAACTTATACGACCAACACGAGGATGCGTGTCAGTCCAATTTCGTCTATTCTATCTAGCCTATGTGAAAGAATTTGGGGGGTCATCCAACAACAAAGCCAACCGGCAAATCTGTAATTCGCTTACCGGATTGCTTCTGGCTGCAGCTTGAGATCTTCAGCAGGTTCCGTTGATTCCTTCTTCGTGGTGGCCACCAGTATTCGATCACAATGCACTGACGTATCTAGGCTAGATTTGTAGTTGTGTATATGCGGGAATATTGCGCTCCGGAGTGGAGATGGTTCACAATAGTAGTAAACCAAGGATTTCGACGCAGCAGTAATTTGCGTACGCGGCGGTGTGCGCGATCAGTTAGCGACTATAGAAAAATGCCTGCGAGCAGTGTTGCTAAAACGTCACCCCCAAGTTGACCCATAGACTCGCTAGATGGCGCTGGTGGGACGTTCGCTACACCAAACGTAATTTTGAAGTGTACCCTGTAAGTTGTATTAACTTAAAAAAAAAACTTTAACTAAATGTCCTTTTAACGCTTTAGTAACCAACCAAACATATCACCAAGGCCTACTTTCTGTAGGACCTAATTTGCATACTCCAAACTCTATTTAAATTTCAAATCACGAATACGAGTGTGAAATATGGTAGGTATTCGCGGTCAACGAGTGGACGTGGGTCCTACCTGATAGGGATAGGGTCCTTACAAAGTGGGAACTAGGATAGAGATCACGCAACGAATACCTTTGCCTATAATGGATTTTATTTTTATGCTGATTTGTAATGTTGTTGTGGACTTACATGCTGATATATTCAAATAACTTAATCAAATAAAAAAATCTATGATCAGTATGTTAACATTGAGTTTCGGGATTCTTAAATTTTCACAGATAATAAAGAAAAATACAATGTTTTAAGGGAAGATGTATGAGAAGGAACTGAACTAACTCGAACTAAAGTCTATCAACTCAGCCTATCGCAGTTCACTGCTGGACATAGGCCTCTCCCAAATTGTGCCACAACGCTTGGTCCACTGCCTTCCGCATCCAGTCCCCCCCAGCCACGTTCTTTAGGTCGTCGGTCCACCTGGCAGGGGGGCGCCCTACGCTGCGTTTGCCGATTCGCGGTCTCCACTCAAGGACTCGTCTGCTCCAGCGGCCATCGGTCCTTCGACAGACATGGCCAGCCCACTGCCACTTCAGCTTACTGATTCTACAAGCTAAGTCGGTCACTCCGGTTCTTCTCCGGATAATCTCGTTTCGGATTTTATCCTTCAAAGAAACTCCAAGCATAGCTCGCTCCATAGCTCGCTGAGCGACTTTAAACTTGTGGACTAGCCCAACTGTCAGTGTCCACGTCTCGGCACCGTAAGTCATGACAGGCAGGACGCACTGGTTGAAGAACTTTGTCTTCAAATTTTGCGGTATAGGCGACGAGAAGACTCGGCGAAGTTTGCCAAATGCTGTCCAGCCCAGACGGATCCTTCTGTTGGCTTCTTTCTCGAAGTTGTGTCTACCAAGCTGAATTGCCTGCCCTAGGTAGACGTATTCCGTTACAACTTCGAGTGCCGACCCTTCGACGAATATTGGCCTCGGCATGACATGCATATTGAACATGACTTTAGTCTTGTCCAGATTCATGCCGAGAACGACACGTCGAGAGGCTCCGTTTAAGCTGTGCAGCATTTCGCCCAGTTGTTCCAGCGACTCAGCCATTACAACGATGTCATCGACAAAACGGAGATGAGAGATGTTCTCGCCGTTCACGTTGATACCCTGACCAGTCCAGTCCAGTGTCTTGAAGACGTCCTCCAACGCGTTAGTGAACAATTTCGGGGATATTACATCCCCTTGTCTCACCCCTCTGCGCAGTTGGATTAGCTTCGTCTTTTGGTCCTGGAGCTGAGCTGAACAGTCATGGTAGCAGCGTTGTATAGGCATCTCAGCATCTCAATATACCGCTCATCAATGTGACATCGCTGAAGAGCATCCAGAACTGCCCAAGTTTCGATAGAGTCGAAGGCCTTCTCGTAGTCCACGAATGCCATACACAGCGGCTGATTGTACTCTTCAGTCTTCTGTATGATCTGCCGAACAGTATGGATGTGGTCTACGGTGCTGTAGCCTTTTCGAAACCAGCTTGCTCTGGTGGCTGGAATTCGTCGAGTCTTCCGGCGAGACGATTCGTGATGACCCTCGAGAACAGCTTGTATACATGACTCAGGAGTGAGATGGGTCTGTAGTTCTTCAGTAGGGTTTTATCCCCTTTTTTGAAGAACAGTACCACCGCATTCCCGCTCCATGCCTCCGGTGTAGAGCCTTGTTGGATGACGGCACTAAACAGACTCTGTAGCTCCTTCAGGACCGGAGCCCCGCCTGCTTTTAGGAGTTCAGTAGTAATGCCGTCATCGCCCAGAGCTTTGTTGTTCTTAAGCTGCTCGAGGGCCGCCCTAATATCGCCCTGGTCAACGTCCGGAAGATCCTCGGTGTAATGGCGCGTGAGCTGGGCTCTTTTGTCGTCATTGCTAGGAACTGCTGGTCTCGCCGTTTTCGTGAAATACAAATGCCCATAGAAGTTTTCGACCTCATCAAGCATCTCGATCTTAGAGGTGACAATTTTGCCGTCCGCAGCTTTCAGTTTCATCAGATGGGTCCTCCCTAGCTGCTGAGCGAAAACTTTCGACCCCCTATTTTGCTCAATCGCAGCCTCAATGGCGCGGGTGTTGGAGCGGCGAAGGTCACGTCGCATCAGCTTCCTAATCTGTAGGTTTAAGGACCTATTATCTGATGAAAACGAATGCGCGGCTGACATTTCCCGTCTTTTCCTCATCAGATCCAGAGTCTCAGTCGAAAGCCTGGGCATCTTGCTTCCACGCTGCGGCGGAAAGAATTTTCGAGACAGTTCCTGCAATGTTTTGACCATGGTGTTGGTTTTCTCCTCAATATTGCCCGTGGTTTCCAGCGAGTCGAATCGATTTTGAAGTTCCGCTTGGAACCTTTCGGAGCCCAAACTGGTTTGGAGCGGCGAAGGTCGGAGAGTAGACTTAATCATGCGCGTTCCTTCAGCTCTAAAATTGATATTTAGAGTGCCTCGGATAAGTTGGTGATCGCTTCCGGTGTTGAACCTATTGATCACAGAGACATCTCTAAATATGTGCTTCTTATCCGTCATGATAAAGCCCATCTCGTTCCTTGTCACCTTGTCGGGGCTTTTCCAGGTCCATCTTCTTTGGGGCTTCTTCTTAAAGAAGGAGTTCATTAAGAAGAGCCCCTGGGACTCCAAGAAGTTGACCAACATTTGGCCCCTGTGGTTTCTGCGCCCCAAACCGTAAGGTCCGATTCTCGATTCGCCGCATTCTTGTACTCCCACTTTAGCGTTGAAGTCCCCCATAACAACGTTGTAGTGAGCCTTAGCGGTACTATTCATAGCCTTAGCTATGTCTTCGTACATCGCTTCGGCTATATCGTCAGAGTGTGTCGAGGTCGGCGCATATACCTGCACTATTTTCAGCTTGTACCTATCATTTAGATTTAGTACAAGGTACGCTACCCGTGTCGATACACTACCGATTTCCACAACGTTGTTCACGAGGGCCTTATTGACAAGAAAACCAACACCACCTTGGGAGAGCTGATCACCTTCGCGGAAGTAGAGTAAGTGTCCTGACTCCAGGGTTATCGTGTCCTCCCCCTCTCTACGGACTTCGGATAACCCCAGTATATGCCATTTTATATGACTTTACTCTACTTCAAGCTCGGCGAGGTGATGGTCCAGTCTCAACGTTTTTCCATTGTACGCTGCCAGATATAGTCGTCGGTTTTGGTAGCCTGCCGTAACCCGGGGATTCCTAGCACCCCCTGTCCCACCGTTATCACGACCGCTACCGTAGTCGGGAATAGAGGGACCACCGGGAACTGGGGGCCGTTTTTTTGGTTGTGCGTTCATTGGGATGTATGCCCATAGTCACCACGCTAGGCAGGCGGGTTGGTGACCGCAGTGGGTGATGTTGCACGATGTTAGTGCACAGAAGGACGCTGCTGCCCATCCTCCTGATTTCAACCCTTAGTCGCCTTTTACGACACCCATGGGTAGAAGGGGGGTGGTCTATTCTTTTTATTTGCCGGATACCATACGGCAAATAAAAAGAATATATATGAATAAAGTCTATGTCAATCCAATTTACATGATTTCGGAATAGAA
Source organism: Asteroscopus sphinx (assembly GCA_949699075.1). NCBI lineage: Eukaryota > Metazoa > Arthropoda > Insecta > Lepidoptera > Noctuidae > Asteroscopus > Asteroscopus sphinx. Next base: position 6,226,270 of record OX453006.1, read on the forward strand.
ACCCTACTGAACAAGACACAGACATCAGTTTTCTTTGCGTCGTAAATATGTTTCAAAACAATAGAGCTCCATCGGCGGCTTATCACATAAAGGCTTATCACAAATCCCTCGCCTATAGCATATCTGTTAATCCGGGTTATGACAGATAGAAATCTGTGCGCCAAATTTCATTTAAATCTGTCGAGCCGTTTCAGCATGATTGAGTAACATCCAAACATCTGTACAAACTTTCACATCTCGCTAATATTGTTAAGAGGAAAGATTTGTTTGTTTGTTTGTAATAGATAAACTCTGAAGCTACTGAACAGATTTTAATAATTATTTCACCATTAGAAAGATACTTTATCCAGAAGTAACATAGGCTATAATTTATAGAGATGCGCCGAATAGTGGTTTCATCGAATAACCGAATACCGAATATTATTCGGTTTAACCTTGACTGAACCGGATATTCAGCCGAATTATTCGGTTTACCATTACATTTTTTTGCCGCCGAAACAGGTTCTAACAAGTACGCTACGTGTAGAGGTTTAAAATTTGAGGTTTAAAAATAAATGTTGATATAAGTTTTAAAAAGAAATGCGGATTTGATTCAGGTTTAAAAAAATAAATGCTGATTTAATGTTTAAAATAAATATTGTTTTGAGGTTTTAAAATAAATGTTGATTAAAGGTTTAAAATAAATGTTGACTATACTAACTATAGGTTAAGAAATAAATATCTTTTCATTGTCTTATAATATAACATAAATCTCACATAAGAAGTTTTGTCTTTTCGTTCTACACCATGTCATGTAGCCAAGAAAATAGAAATACTTGAACCGAATATATTCGGCAACAAAACCCAATAATTCGGCCGAATACAAATAGTGGAAAAAATGCCAAATACGAAGAATTGCCAAACTTAAGTGTCAGTGGGCGGGGCACATTGCTCGCAGAACGGATGGCCGATGGGGCAGTAATGTTCTGGAGTGGCGACCGCGTACTGGACCGACGACCTGGTGAAGGTTGCGGGAATCCGCTGGATGCGGAAGGCACAGGACCGGTCGTTGTGGCGATGCTTGGGGGAGGCCTATGTCCAGCAGTGGACGTCTTTCGGCTGAAATGATGTGATGATGATGATGCCGAATACTCCGAATACCGAATACCAAACAAATATTCGGCTCATCTCTAATAATTTATATCAGTACGCGAGCGAAACCGCGGGCAAAGTCTAGTTTATAATATTAGTAGGATCCACATTTATACAATCTATAATACCTAAATCAACACAAAATAAAACGCAAGGCACTCTAACTCATAAACCAATTTTTACATCCGTAACATTGAGAATTCTCGCTTTATTTATTTCGCCGTATCTATAAACCATTTCTACCCAATCCGACATCCACCCATCTATCCAGTTACCTCGTACATAATACATCCATCCTAAGTCCTTGCATCCGGACGAATTTGTTTCCTTGAAAAGGAACCTTTGTAAGGTTTTTACGTTTTCCAAGTATGTAGTAGATCGTAATGCCAGCATTATTTGGGATTGTTTTCGTTTGTTTGTACGCGATTACCCTTGCCGTGTGTCGGGTCAATGTTAGAGAGTAAGCACCTTAGTTTGATGTGTTATTTGGCGTTTTAATACTGATTTGGAGAGGATGCAAAATAAACACAACAAACTGATATAGGTACAGTCAGCTGCACAAAGATGTATACACAAACAAAATTAAAACGCAAAGGGCATTGACAGGATTTCCTTTCATCATCATCATTTCAGCCGAAAGACGTCCACTGCTGGACATAGGCCTCCATATGTCATTTAAAAGGGCAAAAAATCTTAACTTTAAAACTGTAAGAAAATTTCCGATAGGCCATTTTAGATATTAATAGTCACCATTTTAAATGGCTTTCCAAAAATGCGTTCTTCGCTCGGCCACTTGCAACTTGCACGCATTTTGCTCGTTAAAAGTTCGTTTGGCGCCGACTCATAATTAGTTATTTTTCGCTTTTCAGTTTCTGTTTTCGTCGGTTCAATTTTTTGTTAATAAGTTTTGTATTAAATTGACACTATTTCCATTTCTAACATTCGTTCTAATATTGTAATAAAAAACAATCCCGCTTATTCTGCTTCGAAATTCAAATGTGTCGACTATGATTTTAAGAAATTTCTGAAAAGAATGGACATTTTGTTGCTAATTAGGTACCTACTTACATAATAATTATTATGGATACAATTTCTTAAATAGTGATCGACTTTTATTAGAAATATAATTTATCTCTTTTTTTGAAGTGATTACTACAAAATATTACTGCTTTTCGATGGCGTCCAGTTAAGTCCAGTCTAATCAATTTCTTTGTTCACAGACAATAAATTGCGACCCAGTTGTAGTCTGAAATTATTAGAAGGAAACCTTTACATAAACATATAGTTATTGAATCAATAAATAGATTTATATTATTTTATAACTAATAATAATTCACAGCCTATAATAAATACCTACATGTTGCATCTGCAGTTTTTAATCACTAGTTCAAAAATGTGATTTCGAACTTTGAAAATATTGTCAATATAATGTTTACGACCAATAATGTTTTTGTCAATTTAATACATTATTAATTAAAAACTATTAAAAATAAAAAAACTACGGTGTACTTCTATAGAATTTACATAAATTGCATAAATCTTATTAATTTTTTTATTTTTTTTTATAGTATAGGATGGCGAAACGAGCTAAAGGCCCATCTGATGTTAAACGGTTACCTTTGCCCATGACAACTTCAATACCACCTAGGCTGCTGCCTAAATGGTACTGCAAGTCAGTTCGCCAAACTGTGACATGAAGATGGAAAGTCTCATGTGATTGTAATTTCACCGGCACCCGTAACCTTCAGACCGAAACACAGCAATGCAAGCATCACTATTTGGCGGAGAAGTAGGCACGGTGGTAGTACTGCCCCGGACGAGCTCTTTCACAAAGGAGCTCTACTACTAATAAAAATAATCATGAATTATCATGATTACAGTATGTTTGTTGGTTCTTTTTTGATTTCTAGTCAAATCTTGTTATTCCCCTTTACTTGTTGCTGCCCATGCAGCAGCGTTCTCTGAGTATTATATCCAACTGCGATCGCCAACCTGCCATGATGATGAATCATGTTTTTGTTGGGCAAGCGTGCAACATTGTTGACCGCATGATCGCTTAATATCAGGTGAGGTAGCAGTCAAACACAAACCCAAATTTAGAAAAAAATATACATACATGTTTGATATAAGGTTAATATCATAATAATCTAGATACAGCAACAGACTAACTAAACAATATCTGTTTTTGTTCAATGACAAAGGCTTGACATTAATAAAAACACTTTATTTTGTATTTTTCAAATCTAATTTATGTCAACGCAAATTTGTCCCTATGGGCGAGAAAATTTTCGCAATTAAAAGGGTCCGTCCAGTTTAACCCTCCGGGTCTTTTTAACTCGTTCACAAAATGTCCCTTATTTTGAAGATTTAAATAACTATGGGAGTTTTAATCGTTTTCGTTACAAAGTAGAATAAACAAGGAGGGATATAGGTAACATTAATTTATTGCTTTTAAAAAGCTGTAAAGTTATAAGTGATTCATGTTACATCTGGGATTCAATTAAACGGATAATAATGGTGTTTTCATCTTGAAACAGTTTATCTAAAACTAAAACAAGAAGTTTGGAGTCTTTCTCAAGCAGAAATGCAGTATGTATTGTCTACGGGTATTTGTGGAATCACTGTATTCCATAATACAAAAGTACTCTGTGCTGTACTCAACCAACAGCATCAAGAAGACAGAGGGAAGCGGGGCAAGCAGCGTGTCATTAGCTCCACCACCACCTGCGCGCCCACCTAATCCACCTATCTATACCGTCATTCGTCAGTCGGTTGTTGCACTTGACCAAGCATGGCCGCGCTCGCGCATATTAGCTTTATTTATACCTTGTTTTTACCAATCGACCGTTACCGCATGTCGTCTTGTGTTGGCAATAAATCATTTTTCTTTTAAATGTTGAAAAAAAACTTATTCGCATCATTATAGTCAATTTATACAGTCCAGCTCAGACTAATAAAAAATGGCGGACGGAATCTCGCTAAGAAAAAATTGAAGCACTTAGTTTTTTCCTAAACCCATAAAAATTCCGACAGAATTTTAACACACCAGATATATATTTTTATTTTATGTGTGACACTATGACAATGACTACCGTAACACGAGATTTGTTGCGTAATCGCGGCTTTTTGTCTTACTATGGGTGTGAATGTTTACGTGCGAGCCCGCACTTTTAAGCGAGCCGTCTTACTATGGGTGCTTCAGTTTTTGCTTAGCGAGATTCCGTCCACCTTCTTTTATTCGTCTTAGCAGTCCAGTATGTCCACCACGAGCTATCGTGTCGCGTTCAGTATTTGAAATAAAATAACAATGATCTGATTGAACTGATAAACGACTTTACTAAACTCAAAGGAAAGTATGTCAATAACAAAGATAATAAATGCTTTCAAACAGATAAATAAAATAAAAATCAATCCAAACCAATTCACCACTTCACCAAACCCCGTTTTAATCTTTGACAAAGACCAAACATTATTCACTCAAATTTCAGACACTACGGGAAACAAAAAGATTGTTTCGTTCCGCGTCACTCGTCATGCTTCGCAAAAAGTAAAACATTGCCTCTTGGACCCAACGAACTGGCAAAGTCAATACACTCAACACGAGTGGAAGGCTAGGCTAACGAGCCCATCACTAGGGAGTCATGGCAAATATTATTCCGAGACGGCGTAGATTGAAAAACTTGAGTGTATTTAAGGTTTTGTTTCTGTTGGATGTCGTTTTAGTGCTCTTTATCCAGATTATTGAAGGAAAATGTACTTGGTTTTAGCTTGCTTCATGTATAATTGAAATATTCTGTGTTTTAAGTGATCAGTACACTTTCAGAATGTAACTTTTAGTACCTAGTAACCACATGTCAATTTATTTTCGCAACTTATTTTTGCTAATTTCTCTACTGTTCTATTATAAGTCATTATATTTATTAGTTAGTTAAAACCTATTTATATAAATGTATTCTTATGTGTTTTATAGATTACTTATCTATGAATTGTGTTGTACACCGTGACTGCCCAACCATCAAAAATGTGTACTATAGCAATCGAGAGAACGTTTTCGGACACACTACGTGGGACACTCAGAAAGTTTTGCGAAACTAAAAAAAATTGTTCTATACGTACATATATTTTTATCAAATCTTTTCAAAGTACTTTCCACCAGCCTCTATACAAAGATTCATGCGCCTAAACTAGTTTTCAAAACACTTTTTCCAGTCCGCCGCAGACACCTCGTTTACAGCCTGCTCGAACGCAGCCAGCGCATCTTCCGGCGACGAAAATTGTATCCCTTTGAGCTGATTTTTTATTTTTGGGAATAAAAAGAAGTCACACGGTGCTAGATCAGGGCTATAAGGAGGGTGACCCAGGAGTTTGACTGGCGTGCTGTCCAGGAAGTCCCTCGTTTTGAGTGCGGTGTGCGCAGGTGCATTGTCGTGGTGGAGCAGTAGCCCGCGGAGCCCTGTGTTTGGTCGCTTGTTGCTTATAACAGAGAAAACTTCTGGCAAACATTTGGTAGTATACCATTCGGCATTAATGCTTCTTTGATCCCGTAAGGGAATTGATAGATAGATAGATAGATAGAATATACTTTATTGTACACCATGAAAATAGTAGTAAACAGGAACAACGTACAAATTATGGGTACATGGGCGGTCTTATCGCTAAAAGCGATATCTTCCAGACAACCTTTGACCAAGTGGCCAGTCAAATTAAAAAAGCTAGCGATCAAAATCTTACCCCCGCTTCTAGATCGCTTCACTTTGGTAGGCGTTGGCTCATTTTGAAACACCCAAACAGTCGACTGGCGCTTGGTTTCTGGGTCGTATTGATAAATCCAGGACTCATCACCTGTAACGATGTCGTAAACACGCCGAGACGAGCCTGCTTCAAATTTGTTAAGCATATCACGGCACCATTCCACCCGGGCCTGCTTCTGAGCATCGGTGAGGTTGTGCGGCACCCAGCGTGATACTATCCTCCTCACGCGAAGATGGCTGTGTAGAATCTCGTGAACGCTTCCCGATCCAATCTTCAATATGTGTTGAATCTCCTGATATGTAATTCGCCTATTGTCTTGGATTAAATTTTTCACTGCTAGCACGTTTTCTTCGGTAACAGCCGTCAAAGGGCGACCGCTTCTTTCGTCATCCCCCAAAGTTGGTCGACCGCGCTTGAATTCGTTATACCAACGATACACGGTTGCCTTGGAAGGGCCTTCATCCATGAATGCCATTTGAAGTCTATCGTACGATTCATCCGGTTTCAGGCGACACTTGAAATCGTATAAAATCATAGCTCTAAAATGTTCCCGGCGCAGATCCATATTTCAGTGAGACACAATACTTTGAATTAACTCGCAAAAAATGTGGAGGGAAATTTTGAAATTGGAACTTACTTATTTTTACTTATAAATAATCATATTTTCGAAAAACATTATAACTGGCCAGTCTCCCATATATAAAAACTTTTTTTCGCAATACTTTCTGAGGGGCCTGGTATTTAGTGTATCAAATATATCCTATAACCATGATGTAAACGTTTACCCAGGCAGGTTTTGGCGCAGTTACATCGCAATTTTGTGACAAAGCCAAGTTATTGTAGCTCCATACGTCACAAGTTAGTACTATACTTGTACTATAATAATGTCGTAAAAGTCTTTTCAAGGTTTTATCAGTGATTTTGTGGCGCTTTGATCACAAAACAGTTACATAAAAAGCCACCACGACTCTATTAATGGACTTTTTTATACTATAGTCTATAGGGATCTTTTATAGTACAGTTTAATTTAGTGTCATTTCTCGTATAGATTGTGAGTTTGATGTGAAATAAAATTAAAGATTATTTCTTGGCAAGTAAATTGATATTACTATTAGCAATATGGCGCCCACGACTTGTGAAATCAGTGTTATCTTATATAGAAAGTCAATTTTACTTGCGACTAAAATTTTATTGATAAAGTAGTTAGTATTTTTTAACAAATTTTTAATGCCCCCCCTTGATTTTCAATATTTATTAAATTAAAATCAATTAAAACATTGGAATGTCTCCAGTGTTGCTATTAACGGATAAAAAGGTACCTACGTGTTTACTATAGGCTTAATTAGTGCACACAGTGACAGCCATCGGTAGCCATGATAAAAATAGGTTTCCTTGGTATATCTTAGATTAAACCACTTGATTGTCGAGGCATAATCTGCAAAATAATAATCCTATCACTCTGCATTATCATTATCATCGTCTGAAAATTCTAAGCGAAGCTTATCCGAAGCTACAATAACACAAAATTGCTTCAAAACAGTATCGTGTAAATCTTTAATTATACAAGATGGCTCTGTACTTGATGTAGCGGCATCAGTTATAGTACTGTGATAAAGGCGTAATATATGGCGTCGATGTAAACGTTTACAACACTTATTATTGTTACCAAAATGCTGTTTAATATTATACAGCTAAAATATTGTATAAGTCGCTATTATAGAACACACGGTCATAACGGATACTTTAATAACGCTTTATTTTCACTTTTTAGTGATAAATGCATTTCTAAACGGACCACTTTTCTGGTTGGGTGCCAATTAAGTGTTTCCGTTCTTCAGTCCATCCAAAGGTTGTCTGGAAGTGATCGCTTTGTTCGATAAGACCGCCCATTGTACATTTATGTTCGTTTTTGCTTTGTTTTTGATTTGTTTTCTTTAATTGGTACATTAAAGAGTAGGTACATAAATATAGAAATAAAGGTGGCTTTAGTCTCAACAGTAAGATTACGTGAACTGGATAGATAATTGTATATCAACCCCACGTAATGGTTGAAATAACTTTTTGCTTCTTCCCAGAGTGTTATTAGGAGTTTCGAGAGATAAAAAAAAAACAACGTTAACCATTTTTTTGTAATCATGATTATGTAAGTACTATTTGCTTATTACTCAATTTTGCATGGCTCGTATATTTTCAAATATCTATCAAAAAACGAAGCAAAGCTACTTAGTGGTACTGGTGGTGGTACTTAGCTAGTTACCAAAAAAAAAATTATTTAAAAAAAAAAAATTTTTTTTGTAAAGTTTAGCCCACAGAAATAGATAGATAGAATGGTTGTAATCGCAGTTTTACTTGCGATTCATGCGTGGCAACTTTCGGACAAACCACGCCTAATTAGTAATTTTAAAAAATTAACTTTAATCAAATTTACTTTACAGCTTTTGTTTCTGCTGTTAGAAACAGCGCAATAAGGCATTTTTGCGGGATTTTGTTACAGTATTTACAGAAACAAGTCAAGGCGTACTGAAAAATGATTTGAAATGCCTTGCACTATGGTGCAGAGTGTAGGCACGCGCGCCGCGCCCACTTATCCATTCTATCTATCTATTTCTGTGGTTAACTATTCAGAATAACTTTGCAATCCCTAAGAACTGAGACTTCAAAGACCCGAATTATAAATTCAGATCAACAGACATGCGTACATATAAATAAACTAAATTCTTAGTACAAAACTGAAACTAATAAGTGTTTTGGATCCAGCCATCTGTTGTTAGTAACTACTCCATGCCAACTTTCATAATAAGATTTATAGACATTTTAAACTTAATCTGTTTGAGTCTAGACGAAATTGTACTAAGTTCATGATGAAAATCACATCAAAATTATAAAAGGTTTAAACACTGGAACTAATCCATTAAGGCGATCTACGGATTACTTGTCTATGAAATAAATACTCTGTGTATATTAATAGAAATTAAATTTTTACTCAGCAAGCGATTCTCAAATTGAAAATTTATGTTCATAAGTTTTTATTTCGAATAAGCATTTACATGTACTTAAGAACAAAAACGAAACAAAAACACAAAACGATAAGAAACTAGTTGCACGGTTCCAAAAAGTTGGCCCTATGGAAAAGAGCCGGCAAAAACTCCATGGATATACTCTTTTCTATCCTAATGTGAATATCCAATTAAAAGCTATGTAACGGATTAAAATAAAATAACTCAAATTACTTTCGTAGGTAAAACATATTTCTCCTAATCTAAATTGAAATGAGGAACACGGTGTGTTTCTCAATGAGATGTTACTGACGTCACTGAAAGACGTAAGTGGAAGTTAAATTCGATACCACGAGCAGTGTTCTCGGTAGCTTAGTGGCTAAAGCACTAGCGTAGAGTCAGGAGTCGCAAGTTCGAATCCTGCTCGTCAGTGAATTTTTCATTCTACAATTTATATCATTACATATTTCTACGTTTATTTCAGACTCATACAGTTTATTATTTTAGAGTCTATTATTGAATAATTCTTATTGAAAACTGTTTTCGATAACATTGAGCGGAGACTACACGACTATAGATCAATTCATAGCCTCTGGACCACAACATAATCACAATATAAATCAACAAACCTCAAATGTTTATAAAAAACCATTCTATTACTTTTGTTGACCAAATTCGAAATACTCAAGTCAACCAAAGTTATTTATGTTTCATCCCCAAATATCAAAATCTGCAAGTGACACTGAAAGATGAACAACGGGCCCAAGATTGGAAACTTCGTACAATCTAATTGAATTCTTGAAGAGGAGGGAGCGACGATTACTTAAAAGATTTTTTCAACAAAAATCAAATTTTTACCCGAACTGAGACATCAAAGGAGTTTTACATTCAAGGCATCGATGAATGACTTTTTTGTTCGTAATATTTTTGGTGTGTAAGGCATAGATTTGAAAAAGACGGAAGATGCATGGTTATTGCGAATCTTTGAAGAGGCCTTTGTCCAGGAGAAGGCTGTGATAGGCCCGAACAAGTTATTGAAGGTATATAACTGTGAAAAGAGTGTAATAGAATCGTGACGTCATGACTTGTAGTTTGTTCATCGTAGAACTAAATTATATGACGTGTTTTTACTTTCGTTATTATTACAATAAGAATTCTTGTGCGTACTAATAGCTTAGATGTATTAGGAATTTAGGATACAAGTGTCAGTCGTTGCGTAATAATTAAGCTTCTTGTTCATTATAAACAAATAATGAAAGAAAAATAGTTATTCTGATCTCGCGAATCTCAGCATACGCTGCCACAGTATATGTACTGTTCACAGTATGCTGTTGCAGCGCTGGTTTTTGGCCAATAGTTATTGTACCATTCTGTTGCCTAAATCAAGCATAAAGGTGTTCATAGCATCAATCGTAATAGTACGGTCGACCGCACGTCGGTGGTTACACTTTGACATTAGCAGTATCTTTATTTAGTAAGCAGTAAAGGCGGTTTTCGAATTGACGTGTTACCACTGTCATGCAGGCGAATGTACATTACTGTCGAGGTCTAAAATATAGCAATTGACTGCCAACTGACTGACTGACTGTACTGGCATTATTATTTACTCGGCATTATTATTTACTCGGCATTATTATTTACTCGGCATTATTATTTACTCGGCATTATTATTTACTCGGCATTATTATTTACTCGGCACTATGATTTACTCGGCATTATTATTTAATCGGCATTATTATTTACTCGGCATTATTAATTATTAACTAAACGAGGCCGAAAATTACTATTTCTGCCAAGACTTGAATAGTACTTTTCTCTAATTTGCGAGTAAACAGTACACAAATTAATTCAACAGTATCTAATTTTCATTCGCGCCAATTCGTCCGAGCGCGGACGCGGATCTTTCGAGATAAAAAAGGGAACTCTTCAGTGGATGATAGCAAATCATTGGGGATTGCAGCAATCGCTTGTCTTTCTATTGTTAATGCCACTAAAAATATAAAAATAAAATAAACTTTAAAAAAAGAAAAACCGACTTCAAAAAGTATAAAATAATTAGTGTGAAACAGTTTAGGAAGTTGGTGCCATTTTTTTCTTAAATTAAACCGAATCAAAGGCAGCTACTTCCGAAACTGTTTCACACAAATATTGAAATATATTTACGGGACTTGTCGCGCACAATAAAATCAAAACATAACGAGTGTCTGTCCAATGCAACTTGGCCGAAACGTCGAGGTTAGTCATTATGTTTTCATTTTATTGTGCGCGACAAATCCTGTAAATATACTAGTTCAATATGAGTGAAATTAGCGAAAGGTTAAAAACTTCTGTTTTACACAAATTATTTTATTCTTTTTGTAGTCGGTTTTTACTTTTTTAAAGTGATTTTTTTCTATAAAAGCTAATCTTGAACACTCAAAAACGAAAGAAAACATACAATTTTGCTAGTTCATCACTCGGAACAACTCATTTCAAACTTCAACTCTTTCAACTTGTAGAACAACTAATTCAGTTTATTTTCTTCCGTTCTCATATCTGAGAGGAAATCTTGGAAAAATTCAATGTTTTGTTCCTTTATCTTTTGTTTTTGAAACGTAACAGACCTTGTTAAAAGAGTTGGCGGTTTTCCTTATACGCCATAAGCAATCATCTGAGGAGGGTCTTGTGCCTACGTGAGGGGACTTACTTGAAATAACTATATTTGTAAAGTTACAGCCACTTTTATTAGAGGTCTTTGCACTCAAGTTGATCGCTGTAGACTTAACATGTGCAAATGGAGTACAGGCCGTATTACAGAAGGTTCCTCAAGTACATTTAAAACTTCAATCACCTGATCACAACTTAAGGATAGAACCGTTACTTGAATATCGGTCTTATTCCAATACGGTAATTAAAAACTTTAATTCAACAACATAACACACGGATTTGACCTGAAATAGAATAGAAATCTCTACTCAAGCGTAGTCAGGACAACCTTAGAGTAATTACAGATCAAAACTCTGCTCAAATACCGAAACAGGTGACAGTATAAAATAAAGCTAAACTCAGCTGAACTGTGATCAATAAATTTCTGCTTGAGGAATGTTCTAAAATTAAATCTCAACTCAAAACTAGTTTTAAACAGTAATCAACGCTTGAGTATAGTATTGTAATAGGCCTTAGAGATCCTAATCTTGCTCATTGTGACTGCGGTGACCCAAAGCAATCTATGTCACATTTGCTGGCGTGTCCCTTTTGCCCAAACACCTGCACGAGAGAAGATCTCTATGCGGCACGAATAACGCCATTGGTGGCCACTTTCTATTCAAACAATATTTGAACCATTGACACGACAAGAAGAAGATTGGAGGTTAGAGTTATAAGTAGAATCACTTTGATTGTAACATTCCTACCACCTACCTACCTATGAACCTATTTCTGCCACCAAACAGTGATGTTTGTATTGATGTGTTCCGATCGAAGAGTACGGGTGCCGGTGAAATTACAATCACATGAGATTTTCCATCTTCATATCTCAGCAAGAAAAATGCATTTTAATATGTGCGGCAAAATGCTCCACACGCGATTACTCACGTTTCACGGAAAGGCGCGACTACTCTAGGGTTAAAATCAGCAAAATATGGACATAATCTGTTCGTAATTACATCAATGAAAGCGCGCGATGGCTGGCTCATGCAGCTGCGGGTTTGCATCGGGGGTACAACCCCCTCCCGGACGCAAGCCGTCGCGCGATCTTAAGTCGGAACAAAAAAATAAAAAAAAATTAATGGAAATGTGTTCCATTACTCATACCGAACCACCAAAAAAAATTTGCGAACTAGTCAACATTTTTTATTGACTATTAGCTCTTTCGCCATTATATACAATTTTTTTTAATTAACAGCTCTATCAGCGCAGAGGGATTCGCTTCTGCACTACGGGGCGTTGGTACGTGAATGTTAAAATGAATACATTTATTATGGACCAAAATATTTGTTTAAACCATTGACCATACCATACAGCCCAATAGATGCCAAATATGATTAGATTGCGGTCAAGAGCAGATCTATATCTCATAAAAAAAAAATGTATGAATGAATATAATGCATACAATAAACTCTGTCAAATAGCTGAGGTACGGGGAAGCGGGGTACTGCAATACAATTGGCCCTACCAAGGCGGCTATTGGCTAATCACTAACGCGAAAGTTTTGACGTCTTATATAAGTGGTCCAAACTAATTTTAAGATTTTAAGTGGCCTATGGTGGCGAACTACATCAGTTATATTAGACTGATGTATTAACAGACATCGGTCGCCCGTTATGAGGCTTCTAAAGGGTACAGCTTGCGCGATTCAGTATTTGTGACGTCATCTGATATGTTACTGTAAGTTTCTATGTAGTGCGATAGATGTCGCTAAATCACTCCCTTTCGAGACTGGCGGTTGATCGTCTTGATACTTTTTGTTGATATAGTACCTCGGTAGCAAACCCGCGGGAATCAGCTAGTAACTTACATTAAAAATACATTACTATCAATGACCATTTATACTTTTCGCCGAAAGGATCAACAATTTTTCTTTTGTCCCCGGATTTGAGAACCCTAATCCCGTGCCTATCGCTTTGTTTTATCCCTTTAGTACTGTAACGGAATAAATTAGCCTAAAAGCATTTATCAGAAGTTGTCATAATTCATAACTCGGTGGTGTCTCTTTAAGCCCGGAGATTATAAAGTAGGTACACGTTACACAAACTGTTACTGTAACTGTTACAACAACTTCGTGATGATAGGCTAATTTGTATAAGTATGAGATATTTTCGTGGTGTGCGTTCTTATAATTTTGAAGTACCTAATTGAAAATAATAACACCTACACTATATTTGGTGTTGTGGTTGAGTTTACAGACTCAAATCTTTACAAGTACAAACACTTAGACACGGAAAAAAATATCTGCAGGGTATACAAATAATATTTCCATGCGGGAATTGAACCCACAAAACGTCGTTTCAGCCACTGTGCCAATTGTGTCGACAAACCACTTGATATCTTTAATAGTAATATGAATCTTACAACATTATAAATGCGAAAGTATATATGATTGTTTGTTTGTTTGTCCTTCAATCACGCTGAAATGGCTGAACGGATTTAGGTGCAATTGACACACAGATATACCATAAATGCTGCTTTTTATCCTTGGAAGATAAACATTTCCGGAGGAATGTGTGGTAAAATCTTTTTGGGATAAATATAAGAAAGCGGAGCAAGAAATAGTTTTTTTTTGAAATCATATAGAAAGTGCAGTTTAATAATAGTAGGTTAATGGCATCCAAAAGTTTCCAAGAACAAGAAACATGACATCGAAAACTCCTATTGCACTGCTCTCGTCCGGCTAGAGCAAATAGCTTTTTTGAATTTGTACCGTAAGTTTGTTGAGTTCAAATAGTATGTTCTTCATGTATGTATGTATGTTATTTATGTATGTTTTTCCGTCCTTTCTTAATTTTTTACCTATGTGTTTTGGTTTTTTTGCTTTACTTTCTATGTAACCCCACCTATAAGTTGCCTGCTTGTGTTTATCACTGTGTTTTAAATGTTGCGCGTCGTTAACTGTGACAATAAACTATTTTTCTTTCTTTTCTTTCTTTCTTTCTTCGCTGGGTCCATTTACCAGACGGACCATTGCTATAGAAATATCCAAAAAGATTACCAACTTATGTTGAAAAAATATTCACATAATTATTGTTACGCAACACGCAACGCAACATTTTTTTGAAGTAAAACTTCTTTACGCGCGCTTTACTTGGGGAGTAAGCTGGTGAATGCGTTACGTTACGGTGAAATAGTATTGAGGGAAGTTTTACTTTAGTCGTGTGGTTTAAAGCACAATCGTTTTTAGGGTTCCATACCCTAAGGGTGCCAAACGGGACCCTATTACTCTCGCTACGCTGTCTGTCCGTCCGTCCGTCCGTCTGTCTGTCACAGGACTGTATCTTTTGAACGGTAATAGGTAAGCGATTGAAATGTTCTCAGAATATGTGTTGCTATGAGGTGTATCACGAAAAATACTAAAAACAAAAAAAGTCTAAAACCAAAGGGGGCCCCCATACAAGAAACCTCAAAAAACATGCATTTTTTTCAAAGTTTTTGTTTTTGCTCTATCTTTAAAACGGTAATATATACCAGCGTCAAACTTGGTCAGATTATAGTGCATATTATGTAGTTTAGCTAACTAAAAATAAGACAAACATAGACATATGTGGTGGTACAGTCGACTGCATGACAGTGGTAACACGTCAGTTCGAAAACCGCCCTTCTGCTTACGAAATAAAGATGCTGCTAATGTCAAAGTGTTACCACCGACGTGCGGTCGACCGTACCTGCGTAAGAAAGACATGCAAAAATCGCGCACTGTGCGTTGATGTCTTTTGATAAACTCTCGTAAATTAAATCAGTTTTTCATGGGGTATCAGGTCGTTGAGAGGTGAGTCGTACTCGCGCAGTAAGGGTTCCGTAGAACCCTTACTGCGCGAGTCCGACTCGCACTTGGCTGGTTTTTTATTTTTACGTAACAGTAAATTTTCTACGAACACGACACACGCATCTATAACGCTAATACTCCGACCTTTG
Source organism: Asteroscopus sphinx (assembly GCA_949699075.1). Taxonomy (NCBI): domain Eukaryota; kingdom Metazoa; phylum Arthropoda; class Insecta; order Lepidoptera; family Noctuidae; genus Asteroscopus; species Asteroscopus sphinx. The sequence goes on from OX453006.1 coordinate 6,241,755, forward strand.
CCGAAAGCACGTATGTTTGCAGATTTACTTCACGAGTTTAGACCTAACGGAGATATGTGGCAGATTATGTACCAAATGGATTCTTGGAATTGAGGATTTGCGAAATAAAACAAATTATTTGCAGTCGGTTTTTGGTGCCGAAATAAAAAATAAAAGTTTTTCTTTTTCATTTCGTTCCATGACTACTAATGGCTGACCATCAATCATTTTAGTCTCTCATAGAATTTTTAGAAATTGTTTCGAGATAAATAAATATTATACTGTAAATACCTAAAGCTAAGATTAATTACGCCAAGCATAAGAAGAAGGTATCCACCAATGATATTTAAAAGTATAGATACCCTTTCAAAACAAACGAAAAAAATGTTCCGTACGCAGTGGCAGCTGACATAAAGTAGGACAAAGCAAGTAAGTTGGTTATTTCAAGTTACTTTCCCATCATAATTGAAACACTTTCTGTACACACTCGACGGCATTTTAGTTTTTCTTATCACCGGTCTCGCTCAGCGACTTACTTGACGCAGATTGATAGAAAAACGTTCTAACTAGGACATTGTCGAGTCTTCAGTTTGCGAGCGCAAGTAACATATCCATACTTTAAAATATCATTGGTATCCACACATAAAAATATTAATTAAGAAAACCAAAAAGCCCGACTGCGTGTCAAAATACGTAACTGAAAATATGTTATTTACATATTTTCAGTTACGTATTTTGACGTGACGTGTGTAAGTATCAAATCGTAACACGCAGTCGGAGGCTACCTATGAACGACTTTTGATATTCACAAACTGATCAAAAACATACGTATATTAGCCTCCGACATACATATACCCGAAAAACATTACCCTCCAGGGGCAGTCGGGTAAAAAAAACAACAATTCACCCATATGTGGGTTTCTCTGATAAAGGGGTCCTTACATCGTCGTCTAGCTTTAAAGATATTTGCGTTTTTCTGATATTGGCTGAAAAAATGGCATTTAGTGTTTTTGATAGATTATGTTTTATCCATAATCCACGATTTCGTAAAACAAACATTCTTTTACGGCCAAAATTAATATTCAATCTATCCACGATTTACCCTACTAGAGATACAAATTTGACATATTTTGTATAGAGCTTATGTCAAATTCCTGTCTCTAGTAGGGCAAATAAAAAAAAAAAAAAAAAAAAAAAAACAAATCGTGGATAGATTGGTGATTAATTTTGGCCGTTACAATGCTTATAGCTCATAACAAACAAGTAAAATTGTGTTTTTTTAAACTTAAACACCCAAATTAAGTTAAATTAAATTAAGTAGGTACCTACTACATTTTCTCGAAAAATAAGTCATTTTTCACCAAGATTTTCAAATCCTATAGGGAAATTATTCTTGTTCCTCAATCTGAAGTTAACTCTACATTGCCCATAAGGAGCCTTTTATCATGGAAGCCCACACATACAACGTGTTATTGAAATAACTGAAAACCTCTTAAGGGGTCATTGTACTCGTCAGTATGAACAACACTGAAATCGTGAAAAAAACTGCTGTTCCCTACATTTAAGTTCACATAAATCAACAAAATGTAAGGAAGAGCTGATTTTTTTCACGATTACTGGGTTAAAAGTTGTTCATAATGATGATGAGCACAATAACCCTTTCAGTTATTTCAATAACACGGTGTAGTTCTAAAAAAATCACACCTAAAGATACAATTAATACACACAAACACACTCTTAATACACACACACACTCACTAACTATTACTAATGTGTAGTTTGCTCGACATCCTACGTCACAACAGGGATCCAGCAGTATACCAGCGTCAGGTTTAATAACCTGGCAATATGCTGAGCTGGACACCCATTTGTCACAATTTTGAGACACACATGGCGCATGACTGTCAATGACTTTTTCCTCGCTTTAGTACTTCTTCACTATATCTATTTCTTGTTCATGTATATCCTTTCTTTTGTATGTGTCTCAGTTGTGTCAAATAAATATTTTTCTTTCTTTCTTTCTTTTAATTAAGTAATTTATTAGGTTTTCGCGATCACTAAACATTATAATAAAACAAGTTTAACCGGATTCATCATCATCATCATCATTTCAGCCGAAAGACGTCCACTGCTGGACATAGGCCTCTCCCAAGCATCGCCACAACGACCGGTCCTGTGCCTTCCGCATCCAGCGGATTCCCGCGACCTTCACCAGGTCGTCGGTCCACCTTGTGGGGGGCCTACCCACGCTGCGCCTTCCAGTACGCGGTCGCCACTCCAGAACTTTACTGCCCCATCGGCCATCCGTTCTGCGAGCAATGTGCCCCGCCCACTGCCACTTAAGTTTGGCGATTCTTCGGGCTATGTCGGTTACTTTCGTTCTTCTGCGAATCTCCTCATTTCTGATTCGATCACGCAGGGACACTCCGGAACCGGATTAATATAATTTTATTGTATATTATTTAATAATATACGCGATATAATCCGGTTAAACTTGTTTTATTATAATCAAGTAACTACGAATAAACTAAATATCTTAAAGATCCAAGTCAAAATGAGATTATTCCATGTATAGATTAGCTAAAATTATTGCATAGGTAGCAAATAGTAGAATAACGGCCAAAATTAATATCCAATCTATCCACGATTTGCCCTACTAGAGATAAAAATTTGACTTATTTTGTATGGAGCTTATGTCTAATTCCTATCACTAGTAGGGCAAATCGTGGATAGATTGGATATTAATTTTGGCCGTAACAGTATTAAACTTTTATGTCTGTAGATTGGAAAACCAAGACTTGGTCCCTTCATTTTGACGGACACATACTTTCCCCAAAAAGATCACGAAAAAATTCCTGTAACATTCAAAATTCCCGGGCCTAAATGGATCTTACCCCCGGGGTCTAAATAAAATAATTCCCCGGGGGCCTAAATAAAATAATTCCCCCGCGCCGGGCCTTTCCTCATATTTCATCCGACTTATAATTTCGCAACGATTAGGTTCTTTTAATTGGTGGCTTCGGGGCAAAAACGATTTTGAGATTGCACAAACATGTAGGTACCTAGTCTATTGCTGTGTTATTAACAAAACCTTTGGTGTTAACGGTAGCTTAGTGGATATAACATATACGTACTGAGCCAGGAGTCTCAGGTTCGAATCCTGCTCGTGAGCGATTGTTTCTTTCCACAATTTATATCTTTAGATTTCGCTTCGCATGCGTAAATGCTTTAAAAATAATAAAATGATTAAAACGTTTTGAATTAATTTTGTATAAATAATATTTAATGTAAAAGACAACTTAAACCTTTAAAAAACCAGAGGTTCTATAAGAAGCATTTTTAATCCAGACGTCCAGGCCAGTACAGGCGTTGCCTTGCATGAGGTGCTGGCCAGAAAACCTCCACGTGTGTCTGAAAGCTGCTTGTCCTTCTGGACACATCTGGAGGGAACGGCAGGTCTTACTTAGGCCGGTGCATCCTGGGTACGGGCAAACAAATCCTTTTATTTTTAAATTCTTTATTTTTTTACGGCCAAAATGAATATCCAATCTATCCACGAATTACCATACTGGAGATAGAGAGTTGACATATTTTGTATGGAGCTTATGTCAAATTCCTATTTCTAGTATGGCAAATCGTGGATAGATTGGATATTAATTTTGGCCGTTAGAGGACTTTTATCCCGTGGATATGCCAGTCCTATTTTTACAAAAAATACACTTATAAATGATGTTCCTACTTGTTTACACATCTCAAAAACATGTTTAGCTACTTCCGAGTTGGGAGCAGCTTAAATGCTTTGAAATAGACCGACATTTTGTCTGCTTATTACTTTAAATCTCTGGAAAAACTGTTCCCGGCTGCTACGATTCAATTAATTAATTGATTAAGAAGGATGTATGGATGTATGCATGGATGTTTGCTACTCTTTCACGCAAAAACTGCTATATGGATTTAAATTAAATTTTGCATACCGATAGAACATACCCCGGATTAACATATAGGCTACTTTTTATCCCGGGAAGATGAACAGTTCCCGATGGATGCGCGATAAACGACATTCACGCGAGCGAAGGCGCGGGCATAGGCTAGTAGATTATATAAAAAAAAATCTCTTACGAAAACATTAACCCCATACCCTGTATCATGGGTGCGTACCTTCTTATCTAAATTGCTTCCTTGTCCTCAGAACTGCCTCCAGAGAAGCCGACAATAAAGGCGGAGAAGGGATGGTACGCGTCAGGGGACTCGCTCAGAGCGCAGTGCTCGTCACCGCCTGCTGACCCCCCTGCCAATCTCACGTGGCTGCTCAATGGAAGAGATGTAAGTATCTTTAGTTTCTAGTGGCTGTATGACCGATGACCATTGAGCACTGAAGAAGGATCCATATAACATGGATTCCACTGATTTTTAACCGACTTCAAAAAAGGAGGAGGTTCTCAATTCGATTATATGTATTTTTTTTTTTTGTTTGTTACCTCAGAACTCAGTTCGATTTCAAAATTATTTTTTTATTTGAACGGTTATACTTCCAGATTGGTCCCATTTTTATCAAAATCCAGTTTTGATGATGGGATCCACGTGGAATTGAGGGAACTTCTCAAATATTATAGGCATACATAAAGCGATATCATTCATTAACAAGTCAAGCATTTGTATCCAGAAAGTAACATTTGGTGAAGATCTGATGAAGGTCTTTGGAGATAAAGAAGGGAACTGGTTATCAAATATTAGTTAGTACCTAGTATTAAGCTTTACTAACCATAGTTATAAGGTCTTTCTTTGTTTTACTAACCTACTATGGATAACTTATCTGAAATAAACATTATTTTATTTTATTTATTTATTATTTATTTTTCAATGGAAGACAGCAAATCATCCGGGATTGCAGCAATCGCTTGTCTTTCTATTGTTAATGCCACTCAAAATAGAAAAATAAAATAAACTTAAAAAAAGAAGTAAAAACCGACTTCAAAAATAATACAATAATAAAATTTGTGTAAAACAGTTTAAGAAGTCGGCGCCAGTTTTTTCTTAAATCAATCCACGTCAATGGCACCATCACCACTTCCTAAACTATTTCACACAAATTTTACTATTTTATTATTTTTGAAGTCGGTTTTTATCTTTGTAAACTGGTTCAGTTAAGCTACAGGTATTATTTGTACTGACAGACTCCCTTGTTTATCTAGTGGTCGCAAATGCGACTGCTGAGCGTGGGGTCCTGGGTTCGATTCCCATATCGGGCGAAGTTGTTATTGGGTAAAGATATAAATTGTGGAAAGAAAAAATCGCTCACGAGCAGGATTCGAACCTGCGACTCCTGGCTCAGTACGCCAGTGCTTTGGCCACTAAGCTACCGTGAACACTGCTCGTGGTATCGAAATTATCCTCCACTATACGTCTTTGGGTGACGTCAGCGATATCTTATTAAGAAACATTGTTCCTTAACCGACTCGACTAACTTTACAGTTAAATCAAAGTCGTATAGATATGCCTGAAAAAAAATTTTTTTTCTTTCCACAATTTATATCTTTAGAATTCGCTTCGCATGCGTAAAATGCGTTAAAATAATAAAATAATTGTTATTGGGTTTTATTCATTAGGAAATTCTCAGTAGCAGCCCGTAGTCTGGGATTGTGCCCGGTTATTGGCAATAGGCTCGCACTCTATTACATGGGACCGATAACATAACTAGCGAAATTTAGGTGTACTATACACCTCTGCCTACCCCTTCACAGAAATACAGGTGGGATGTTGTGTTATATGCTATGTTTTGCACTGGCTTCCCTTTTAAAAAAAGTCACCATTCGCAACTGCTGTTGGGGTAAATTTATTTTTGAGTGCAGATTAAAAGTAAGCAATCTATGACCTATTCTGAAGGCAGCAAAATAGATATTTATATGAAATATAAGAGTAATTTTAGTACCTCAACCTCGTAACTACCCTCCTAAAATCGTAATTATAGCCATACAGTTTTTATACTTGCGTTCATAAAATAAAACTTTAAAAATATCATAAAAACCTGAAACTGTTAAAAACTTCATTTTAATTTTCTGCAATAAACACAAGTCTTGTATGTGACGTCATAATACTGCACCTGACTTAAATAAATTAACGCTTGTGCTTTAATTATTTTTTTATGCATTTCATATTAAAGAGGGGTTCGTGGCTAAGTATTAACCACGTGAATTGCAAAATTTACGAGGTTAAGCTGCACTACCCGCGGTCAATTCCTGGATGGGTGACCGTTTCTTTGCACATCGAGACCCCTCCGTGCTTCAAAAAGCACGAACTGTCGGTCCCGGTTGTCATACGAACATCTATGGCAGTCGTTACGGATAATCAGAAGCTCGAACAACTGGTCTAGCCTTAGGATATCGGTATTGCCCAGTAACTGGGTTGCAGTAGCTGGGTCTGATGGTAGTCGCTTCGTGTAAAATACTGATGTTCAGCCGCATCTGGTTAGACTGGAGCTGACCTCAACATTATTATGAAAAGGCTCGGAGTTAATTGCAATATTTTTCTACCTAATTCAGATATACCTTCTGTTCCTTAAATGCCTACAACATAAAGTAGATATCACCCAAATACCTTTAAACTATCATTCTTCATGGTCTCCAATAAATGTCACTGTAATGACGTCATAACACCGCATCGTTAACGTCACCATCTGCGTGCATCCTTTATCTCCTGACTGGCTCCATTTAATTAATGAGTGATGAATCACTGACTATGCAATGAAGCAAGCTATGCTCGGAGTTTCTTTGAAGGATAAAATCCGTAACAAGAATAACCGAAGTAGAACCAGAATGACTGAAATAGCTTGTAGGATCAGTAAGCTGAAGTGACAGTGGGTTGGCTATGTCTGTCGATGGACCGATGGCCATTGGAGCAGACGAGTCTTTGAATGGAGACCGTGAATCGGCAAACGCAGCGTAGGGTGCCTCCCCAGCCAGTTCGACCGATAACCTGATGAAAGCTAGCTGGGGGGACTGATGGATGTGGAAGGCAGAGCACCGAGTGTTTTGCTTGGGAGATGCCTGTGTTCAGCAGTGACTGTAAAAACATTACTGGCCACTTACATTTTACATTTTAATCACTTAAAAAAAAGTTCTGTGACATATGTTGCAGTTCTACGACAGAAAAAAATACAATATTAAAAAATAAAATTGTAAATCAATTGTATAATTCCGAAAAAGTAAACAGTTAATAAACTGTAAATAAATTGTATAATACCGAAATAATAAACAGTTAATAATAACTGAAAATATATATATAAACACCATACATCAACAACAATAATGAAGATCCAGTTTGTGTTGTTCCAACGTCACTTTTCGTCATTGTTACGTCACGACACTTGATAAATGATTGCGAGCCGCTATCTCACTTGTTTTATTCCGTACTACACTTTGAGGTGAACTTTCGCTGTTTGAACTTTTAGCGACAAGTTGTGACTTTTTAATATTTTACATAATACATGAACAACTTTTAGACGCTCTTTATTGTTTGCGACTGCTATTTAGGTATATTGTTTTGTTACTTATGAGTTTATTTATTCATTTTTTTTAAAACGGCACATTTTACTATATTATTCAATAATTTAATTTAATTTTACTAAAAAAAAAAGATTAAAATAATTTTTTAGAAATATTTGTAACGACGCTTGTCATCTTAGTCTACCTGCGACCACGAAATGCTGCAAAGCTTTCGAAACGTCAGGGAAACCAATTTAAATAATATACGCGATTAATTCCGGTTAAACTTTGTTTTATTATAATGTGTAGTGATCGCGAAAACCTAAGAAGTTATTAATTTTACTGTATAAACAAATAAAAAGTCGTATTCAGTATTCATTCTCGAATTATTTTTAGAATTTAAATTAGAAATATAATTCATTTTGCGTGTTTGCTTAGATAGATAGATAGAATATTCTTTATTGGACACCAATAACATTATTAAACTTAGGACTAACATGTAAAATAAGGGTACATTGGCGGTCTTATCGCTAATAGCGATATCTTCCAGACAACCTTTGGATGGACAAGGAAGACGTGAAAAATAGATGGGGGCAGTATGTGGTGCACTTTCATAAAGCTTACTCTATTAACTGCGAATAAAATATACTACTATATAATATTACTAGACTTTGCCTACGTCTTTGCCCGCGTACTGAAATAAAATATAGCCTATTTTACTTCTGGATAAAGTAGCTTTCTAACGGTGAAAGAATTATTAAAATAGGTTCAGTAGTTTCAAAGTTTATAGATTACAAACAAATAAACAGACAAATCTTTCCTCTTTATAATATTAATATGGATATAGATAAATGTGAATGTTTGTGAAGACGTTTGAATGTTTGTTACTCAATCATGGTGAAACGGCTCAACGGATATAAATAAAATTTGGCACACATTTTGACCATAACCTGGAAAAAAAATAGGCTATTAACATTTATCTATCATTTTTTTTTATAACAGGATAATTGAGTTAATGAGTGTGATGGATGCGCAATGTCTTTTTGTGATAAGCGGAATTATACGCGAATTATAGGTCGCGGGAATTCGCTGGATGCGGAAGGCACAGGACCGGTCGTTGTGGCGATGCTTGGGGGAGGCCTATGTCTAGCAGTGGACGTCTTTCGGCTGAAATGATGATGATGATGATACGCGGTTGGAGTCACCAACAATAGTCTAGTACTTAATTATTAATGACGTCAATAAGATGTTTATAATTAGATATATTTTACTACATATTCTTTGTAAATAAATAGCATAGTCTCCACCTTAAATACATAATTTTATATAATAACTATCGTGAGTTAAATTCATAATGATTAATATAAACGGTTTCACTCACGTTATTTCATTGGGTGTGCCCGACCGGTTTCGAGCTAAGACGCCGCCGCGTAACCAGCTCATGATTAAGGGCTCCGTTCGAGCTCGAAACCGGTCGGGCACACCCGATGAAATAACGTGAGTGAAACCGTTTATATTAATCATTAAATACATATATTGAATATTCCATTATTTGCTGCTATATTTTTAGTTAGATGCTTTGTCTAAGAGGTATTAAGTAATTATTTGAGATAGAAATGAGATTAGATGCTTTCTATAAAAATAGAGCAAAAGAAGTTATTAACGTGATTAGATTTATACGGGTTAATGGAGTTCGTAATTGAATGTCACTCAATATGATTAATATTTGAGATTTGTTGCAATCATTTTGTATTAAGATGGTTCATCTCAAATGCGATGACAAGATTTATAATTCTCAAACTGTAATGACCACTATTCTATAATAATTATTCTTTATAACAGAGGCAATGCTTGGGGGAGGCCTATGTCCAGCAGTGGATATTTTTCGGCTGAGATGATGATAATGATGATGATGATGTCGATGATGACAGAGAGGGGGGAAACGATCAAGCAAGTCATCTGATGGTAAGCATCAACACCGCCCCTGGACATCTGCGATACCAGATAGCGGGTAGTCGCCGATGTGTTATCGACCTTATAAAAACACGCATGCTCTTTTTTTGAAGACTCCCATCTCGAACTCATTCGGGAAATCACCGACGTCGTATACAAATTTTGGGCCAATTTTGTTTCGTCTATACTGTCCATGTATTCGTTCAACGCACTTTGATCTTTTGATTTTCATTATCCAAAATACAAAGGTCGGCAACGCATCGGCAACTCCCCTGGTGTTTTGGATATCCATGGGCGGCGGAAATTACTTACCATCAGGGACCCGCCTGGAGGCGCTCATGGCTTAGTAGCAACCACGCGATTTGTATGATCTGCGGGGTTAAGCTACACTTGCTGTGGTCAGTCTGTGGATTGGTGACCATTTCGTTGCACACTGAGACCCCTCCGTTCCTCGGAGAGCATGTTAAGCTGTTGGTCCCGGTTGCCATACGAACATCTATGGCAGTCGTTACGGGAAGTCAGAAGCTCGAAAGTCTGCCAACTGGTCTAACCTCCGAATGTCAGTATTACCCGGTAACTGTTGCGGGGGTCTGATGGCAGTCGCTCCGTGTAAAATACTGATCTTCAGCCGCATCTGGTTAGACTGGAAGCCGACCCCAACATAGATGGAAAAAAGGCTCAGAGGATGAGGTGAACCGCCTGCTCGTTTGCGAACCTATGTTATAAAAAAAAATTAAAAAATCCCTACATTTGTGTTCACTTAAATCGATAAAATGTAGGGACCACCTGATATTTTTTTCGCGATATCTGGGTTGGTCCCATAGTAAAAGTTGTTCATAATGATGAGTACAATGACCCCTTTTCGGGAAATAAGCGATTCAAATTTCAGCGTGTATACAGAGTGGATATGACAATACGACATTAAAAAGAACCACGTACAGAATATCACGTCCTCTGACCCTATACAAAAAATCAATCAAATCCAGTTAATAGCTCAGCCACAGGAAATTATTTCAATTTCATTATTTTTTTATGAAGGTCCATTTTTATAGGCAAAGATCGATAGGTCAAAGACCTGTGCGAGTCCATATGATTTTAAACTCTCTTTCTCTCTGATTATTTATGTGTTTAAAATGCTTCTATAGACTAGTAATAACCGTGTTTACATTTATTGTTGTATTGTATGAAAAAACAATTAAAAAAATTGCTTATAGATTGTTCTTTTTACACCATTGACGACTTTTTTGCACACAAATTTTAATACTTATTTAATATCATATTGTAACATAGGTAATAATAATACTAACAAATTGTGAATTTAAGACATAATAATGATAATAAAATAGTAATGATATTAGGTATATAAATATTTTTAATATTCAATAGTAGGTAATGTGTATTAATATAATTTTATTGTAAATGTAAAATAATTTTCGCATGCCTACAAAAAGGCAAGATATGATGGACTTGTAATTCATTATAATATCTTTGTACACGATATCTTGTGGCGAATAAATGATTTGATTTGATTTGATTTGTCATATTCATGTTGTATACACATTTCATATCATATCTACCATAATACCGGATTATTTTGGCTCGTTAATTAACGGTATGACAACAAAACAAAACACCAAATCATCCATGCACGTCAACACGATTTATGTTTCATTTAAACTGTTACCAAATCAAATCGGATTAAACAGAATCGAGGCTTTTTCAGTGTTACCCAACAATATGTTGGAGTTTGAACAAATTGAATTGAATGGGGCAAAATATTGAGTGCTGCCCGCCTTTTGCTTGAACGTGTTCACTGATCAAATATTGATGTATTTCTGTGTCGGTTGGATTAAACGTGCAGTTTCAGTTTTCCAAGTTAAAGGCTGCCGAGAATATTCGAAGAGGTTTGAAGTGTTTTATAAGCAACGTGCCGTGAAAAGTTTTTATATAAGTGTTCGTATGTGTTTGGAAAGACAAAAAATATTTATTAAAAATTCTTTGGCTTAATTTAATTTATGCCGGTCACCCTTCCAGTAGCATGATACTGTGGTATGATAGACGGCAGATTTAAAATCGATCCTTAAGTCAAGTGTCTTTCTAAAAATTTTGCCTACATACCGTCAAGCCTATTTGATCATGCTACTTGATACAGCCACGGAATAAAGAAAACAAGGGGAAGCGGCATACGGCTACGGCACGCCTGGCACAATTAAGCGCAGATGCGCAACATTAACTTAATCGCGCTTAGTTTCACGCTGCGACGCTATGAACGTCTCGAATGGTTACGTGAAATACTAGGTTTTACCTTATAGTGTAATTAAAAGGTGTTAAAGTGATATCAGAACGAAAAATGATTATCATATTCTCATATAGGTGTATTATATCACCGCTATGTGTAAAATTTTGATAAATTTCAATAAAACAATTTTAATTTTAACAACTTGTATTGTAATAAGATTTAATTTAAAAAAAACGTTGTATAATTGTGTTATGTGGGTACTTAGTTCATTATTAAATATGTAGGGTAAATGAGAAGACTTTGATGAATTTCTTAACTGCTGCGCCAGTCCAATATACGAGCTAGAACGTACCAGTTGTATCATTGGTGTCCACCCTCTTCCGAATATAACAATTTGCTAGGGCTCATTTGAATTTTAAATAGACCCATCACATAATTGTTTTTTTGTGTATTTTAATGTACTATTTCAATTGTCAATGTGTGATTTTGGCGACACTTTTTCCCGTACTGAGTAATCGCAAGGGCACTTCCACCACTTTTTTTATTTCGTGGGTTGCAGCGGAATGATCGTGAGTGGCTGGTATAAAACAAAACTGAATTTGTTGTTTGTTGAAGGGAAAGTTGACGTAAGGACGTAAAGTAAAGTAAGTAAAATTAAAAAGTTGACGTAATTGCAATGATAACAATTCAAGAATTGTTCAATTTCCTTACGGAACTGCTTACACTTTTCTTATACGGAGATCAGACTATAGATCAGGACCCTAAAAACAGAGAATATATGTACAGTCCCTGCATAATTATGAACTCCAAATAGTATGAAACTCGCTATTCATAACTTTCTCACATATTGCCGAATCGATTTTGAATTTTGGTAGAGATAAATCTAGCCCAAAAAGCCTGGGTACTTTTCACCCGGGAAAATTTAAAATGTTGTAAGCGGGCAGAACTACGGGCACAACACAAATCGTTTAAAAATACAGCTCTCTTACTTCGTTTTAGTGTAAACAGAATTTTAAAAGCCCGCGTTGCTGAAGGCAATATCGCGTGCCTCGTAAGTGAATATCGGTTGCGGGCAAAGATAGCTAGTGCCATTAACATGAACTATATCGCTATTTATCTCTGCTGTTGTATTATTATAGTATATAGCTGCCTTTAAACAGGGATATTACATTTAGATGTTGAAGCGTAGTAAATTAGATACAACGTGGTATTGAAATAACTAAAAACCTCGTACTCATCAATATGAACAACTTTTGGTATAGGAACAACACAGAAATCACGAAATAAAAAAGTGATCCCTACATTTTGTCGATTTATGTGAACACAAATGTAGGGAACATGTGTTTTTTTTTGGGTGATTTCAGGTTTAAAGTTAAGTCAAGTTTGTTTAAGTTGGTACATTGCTTGCCCAACAGAACCACCACCGTTCGCGATCCTTGGAGAGCACGTTAATTTGTCGGCTGTCAGTACCGGTTGTCACACGAATATCTATATGACAGTCCTTACGGGTATTCAGAAGCCCGAAAGTCAGACAACTGGCCTTACTCCCAGAATATTGATATTGCCCAGTAACTGGGTTGCGGGGGTCTGATGGCAGTCACTCCTTGTAAAATACTAATAAAATAAATAAATATTTTTGGGACATTTTTACACAACACCATCTAGTCCCAAACTAAGCAGAGCTTGTGCTATGGGTACTAGACAATGGATATAATACATATATACTATTTTTAATATTCAGTCGCATCTGGTAAGACTGGAGCCAACCCCAACTTTGTTGGGTAAAGGCAAGGAAAAAAAGACGCTTGGTCAACTGATTCATACATATTTAAATTCACTTAATTTAAGTTTATTTTTTTATGTAAAGGCATTTGTTTTGATTTCATACAGACCATAAATGTAAAGGCATTTGTTTTGATTTCATACAGACCATAAATGTAAAGGCATTTGTTTTGATTTCATACAGACCATAAATGTAAAGGCATTTGTTTTGATTTCATACAGACCATAAATGTAAAGGCATTTGTTTTGATTTCATACAGACCATAAATGTAAAGGCATTTGTTTTGATTTCATACAGACCATAAATGGTCCACTTTATTTGCGTCACTATAAGTTTGTTGTTTTATGTAACTAATTTTTGTATTCATATTAATTGCGCTTAATGTATGGCATGCGGTGCTCTTCTGTAAGTATTCTTCTTCTTCTATCGTTTCGACATGAGCTACTTAATGATAATAGCTCATGCCGTGTGGAAAAGATTAGCCAGTCAGCAGGTTGGTAGCGGGGCTGACTGCCCAAGGTGCGCCGGACGATCAATTAAATAATGGGGCACTTAGATTAAGTTTGAAATGTGTCAATTTTTTCATGTACAGTGTACTCATAGTTGAAGAGCCAAATAAATAAATAAAAATTAAATTGGTGATCGCAATAAATTCCAATTAGTACACAAAAGAATAAATATTTCTTCTTCTCTCGTGTTTTTTTAAGCTTCGCTCCACAATATAATTTCTCCTGTATAGTACCTAACTAGGTATACATATGTATGAGCGCATCTCGCTGTAAAACTTAATAGTTTGGAGAGTGTTCTGGAAATTAGAACTAAAGAAATTGTACCTGTGATTAAATAAATACAAAAAAAAGTTGCGTTTATATTCACAAATTTCACATTGGTACACAAACACCCACACCCAAAACAACTACTTTTACGTAAAACAAATATTTGTTGAATGACTTGTGGTCCCACTAATCAGACCCACCAGTGTGCTGTGGTACAAAATTTTAATTTTAGTGACACGTGGTTACTGTGGAAAAAAAAATAGTCATAAAAAGTTGGAAAAATTACAGACTCGTGGATTCGATTCGTACGTTCAATTTGATGATTGGTGGAGTACTATAAGAATTAAAAAAAGGATTTTATATGACTCGTGGATACTTCTAGTAATGTTTGAACCCGTGACCATACACCACGACCACCGTGACCACGTGACAAAGCAGCCGATCGCTCAACCACTGCGCCAATCATACCCTCAATAATTATTACTTGTTCGCTTTTTACAGAACCCACAGGAAGAATTAAATAAGTTCTATTATTTGCTAAAGTGCCTTCGAAAAACAAACCATCATTAAATCTCGCTCAATTAAAAAATACCGAGAATTGAACATAAAATATTTTAGTTTGGATTTTAAGCGGTAATACAAACGGTTGGTAAACAAAGAACTTTGCTCTGAGTTCGAGAAAAACAAGCTTAGACGGTGTCCGAGTTTCCGATAAAGTGATCCGACTGGGCACAAGTACGTTCCCTAGTTCGCCCTGTCTGCCTAGAATATATAGCATTCTAGTTGTGATATTATTCCTTGTTATATT
Organism: Asteroscopus sphinx; assembly: GCA_949699075.1. Lineage (NCBI taxonomy): Eukaryota > Metazoa > Arthropoda > Insecta > Lepidoptera > Noctuidae > Asteroscopus > Asteroscopus sphinx. The sequence goes on from OX453006.1 coordinate 6,256,774, forward strand.
TTTAAGGGCAAAAAAATATTAGTCACTGAGTACAAAAATTATCTAAAATCTGGTTCTACAGAATTGTAGTAAAGGTACTGCAGTTTAATCAGAAACTATATACTCGGTAAAATATAGTTTGCTGTAGTTGTAGAAAAAAAAATAAAAAAAATAACCGACTTCAAAAACCTTAACTAAAAAGTAAAAAATAATCCTTGTTTGTATTACAAAATCTTTTCATAAAACAACATTTTGAAGGCGGCGCGCGCTCGACTGTACATTATATTTACGGGTATAAGGGTTTTGAAGTCGGTTTTTTTTTTGTTGATTTTATTTTATCAACCGACTTCATTTTATACTTTTTAGTTGATGATTGCGAGGAATGATTCATAAATATTTATAGAACCAATTTGAGAATATATTTTTTGTCAACCTATGCTGTTCCACTGCTGGGCAAAGGTCTCACCCACGTACTTCCAAACGTCCAATCACTATCGTAAAAAAAAACCACGCAAATCGGCCAAGAATTCTCAGATAAACGAACCTATGAGCAGATCATCTAGACAGGCGAAGCTAAAATAAACTGATTTATTGAAGCTGATTAAAAAACTACTGAACCTATCAATAAAATTTATATGGGACCACCGCGTGAGATTCCTCTACCAAATAAAAAAGCAGCCACGTAAATCGGCCCAGAAATCTCGGAGTAATCGGTGTACACACATGGAGAAAAAAAAAAACCACCCGAATACATAACCTCCTCCTTTTTTTGAAGTCGGTTAAAAATGCAATAAAAACGGCCACTTTTGGCATCATAACTTTTTGTACTCAGCTAGTAATTATTTTTTACTGATGGGCGCCACTGAGCTGTAGGGAGCCCATTGCGTACTTTAATAGAATATATATTGACATACAGTGGGTAACTGTGAGATGACTCTATCCACATCTCTAAATACCTGATGAAAAAAATGAGTGTACCTTATGTATCGGTTTTAGTACGTAAAAGTTCAATTAAATTTTGATCAATCCAATACAGTGAATACAATTTGATCAGTAATGGGCTGATTATGTTATGTTTTTTTTTTGTATACAGAGTTATTGTTAATCCATTAACGACCCGTTAAGGCACGCGTCCACCTATCGGTATCGTACGCATTGGACGGATCGCATTGTATTCAAAAATGCGGATATGTCAATATTGAAAATCCGATTTCTCATAGAAATTCCTCGGTAATCCATACACTGTAGATAGGTGGATGCACTACGCTATAGGGATTCATATAATGCAATCCGTACGATGCGTATAATACCGATAAGTCGAGAAGTGCCTCTATGGAATATTTGCACTAGTCAATTTGAAGAACTTTTATTAGGACACCAACCATGCACTAACCAAAGAAATCCGTTCCAGAAAAACCGTTTCGTTTACTAGACCAAAATTTATGAAAAAGTAGTTTTTTTTTCTAATTCAAAGTTGGCGTAATAATAAAAGTTATTCAAATTGATGAGTACAATCATCACTTAAAGGTACGCGTCGACCTATCGGTATCGTACGGATATCGGGCGGATCGCATTAAACGGATGTTATCAATAGTAAATTACATCGCATTTTATCTATTTTTTTATGTTAAATTAAGACTGATTTAATATTAAAAGTATTGTTTTGATTTTGTACTGCCGACTGCATTCGGGAATGGCACGACAAACCAATCGGAGCGCATTGTAGAGAATGTAAGAATAATGGTGGGGGTTACCCTACTTGGTTGTCCTGCCAGCTTGCGAACGCAGTCGTGGATGGGACATCAAGGTACGAGTACCAGATTTCCAGTGGAATATTGAAGAATATTCATATCCGGTGTATTTTGGTAATTTGTGTGTGTTGGAAAATTATATCAAGTAAGTACATTGACAAGTGTTTATTATTTCTACTCCTTATTTTACTTTCAATAGTCAAGAACCCGAATAACAGTTAATCCTTCATATTTAAATTATTTTAGATTCCGTACGAGAGTCTACATCTCAGAAGTGGGATTGAGAGTCCTGTTTGACCAGTTTATAATTTTTAATACCATTAATAAATTACTGCGTGTGTGTTACGCCATAATAATGTTTTATTTTTCATTCTTATTTTTTTTGTTCTCTTCAAAATAACGGCTACCTACCTACGTTAACGATTTGAGTTTTTAATATAACCATGTTTGTTCTATGATATAACTTGGGTTCTTGGCTATTAAATGCCAGTGAAATTCCTATCTAATGTGTAATCCTTTTAGAATACTATAGGATTCAAATACTGCAACATACGTGGGACACTCAGAAAGTTTTGCGAAACTAAAAAAAATTGTTCTATACGTACATATATTTTTATCAAATCTTTTCAAAGTACTTTCCACCAGCCTCTATACAAAGATTCATGCGCCTAAACCAGTTTTCAAAACACTTTTTCCAGTCCGCCGCAGACACCTCGTTTACAGCCTGCTCGAACGCAGCCAGCGCATCTTCCGGCGACGAAAATTGTATCCCTTTGAGCTGATTTTTTATTTTTGGGAATAAAAAGAAGTCACACGGTGCTAGATCAGGGCTGTAAGGAGGGTGACCCAGGAGTTTGACTGGCGTGCTGTCCAGGAAGTCCCTCGTTTTGGGTGCGGTGTGCGCAGGTGCATTGTCGTGGTGGAGCAGTAGCCCGCGGAGCCCTGTGTTTGGTCGCTTGTTGCTTATAACAGAGAAAACTTCTGGCAAACATTTGGTAGTATACCATTCGGCATTAATGCTTCTTTGATCCCGTAAGGGAATTGATACCAAGTGGCCAGTCAAATTAAAAAAGCTAGCGATCAAAATCTTACCCCCGCTTCTAGATCGCTTCACTTTGGTAGGCGTTGGCTCATTTTGAAACACCCAAACAGTCGACTGGCGCTTGGTTTCTGGGTCGTATTGATAAATCCAGGACTCATCACCTGTAACGATGTCGTAAACACGCCGAGACGAGCCTGCTTCAAATTTGTTAAGCATATCACGGCACCATTCCACCCGGGCCTGCTTCTGAGCATCGGTGAGGTTGTGCGGCACCCAGCGTGATACTATCCTCCTCACGCGAAGATGGCTGTGTAGAATCTCGTGAACGCTTCCCGATCCAATCTTCAATATGTGTTGAATCTCCTGATATGTAATTCGCCTATTGTCTTGGATTAAATTTTTCACTGCTAGCACGTTTTCTTCGGTAACAGCCGTCAAAGGGCGACCGCTTCTTTCGTCATCCCCCAAAGTTGGTCGACCGCGCTTGAATTCGTTATACCAACGATACACGGTTGCCTTGGAAGGGCCTTCATCCATGAATGCCATTTGAAGTCTATCGTACGATTCATCCGGTTTCAGGCGACACTTGAAATCGTATAAAATCATAGCTCTAAAATGTTCCCGGCGCAGATCCATATTTCAGTGAGACACAATACTTTGAATTAACTCGCAAAAAATGTGGAGGGAAATTTTGAAATTGGAACTTACTTATTTTTACTTATAAATAATCATATTTTCGAAAAACATTATAACTGGCCAGTCTCCCATATATAAAAACTTTTTTTCGCAATACTTTCTGAGGGGCCTGGTACTATACCACCTATTTCTAATTTGTGTTGTGGTTAGATAATACCTACCCATGTTGTTGGAAACTTGCCTGTAGATAAATTGATTTCCTTTAATATGACATTAAAGTTTATTCTCGGTTCTAATTAATTTTATTTGGTTTTACACTATCTAGCTGCAGATTATAGTGAAGGGTGGATAAAAGTATGTTAGTATTAGTACATTACTTGAGTTTATTTACAATGTGCCTATACATGACGATTATTATATTACTAACGCTTTAACCATACTATGGCTTAACCTTAGTTTCCTTTTCTAAAATCGTTGCTCATATGAAATGTTCAATGTTTTAACTTGCCTTGCTTATGTTATTTATATATTTTTCTTATTTTCTGTTTTAAAGAATGAATAATTTGGGATATCCTAATTTACATTCCAGGCATAGTCCCATGGAGGGGGACAAACGAGAACGTGTTGTCTACACCCCAACAGATCCTACGGGGTCACCTGCCGCTAACCGACGGTCACGCAGTCCTGCAAGGCGTCGAGCGGGTAGCCGGGATGTAAGCCGGTCACGCAGCCGACCAAGCCGTCAATCAAGAGGGCGCCTAAGCCGCTGTTCTCCTGATGAACCGGAACATCCTCGAAAGCGGGATGATCGCCGCTCCCGCAGCCGGGTGAGTCACCGCCTTCGCAGCCCGAAGGCCAGTCAGCGAAGCAAGCAGAGGAGCCGTAGCCCGTGCCGTCGTGCGAGTCACCTCGTGCGCAGGAGTGAGGGCAGACGCTCGCGCAGCCGCACTCGTCACTGCGGGTCGAGCCATGCGGACCGCCGAACGTCGGGTCGTGCAGGCCACCACTCTCCTGGCTGTGCAAGCTGCCACACGCCGGGCCGTGCGAGCTGTCGTTCGCGTAGTCCAGTGAAGCAGCCGGGAGCCAGCGCGATGAAAGACGTGCAAGCCACAACTCAAGAGAAGACTACTGGTGAGTCGACTTCTGTATTAGGATCATCTACTCTTACTGATCTCGTAAATGTTTTAAAATCGATGTCTAATAATAGTATAGAGAAGCTAGGTTCCCTCAACAACACGATTCCCGAGTTTGACCCAAGTAAACGGGAGCAGACAATGACCATGTGGCTTCATAAAGTCAATGAGTGCGCAACCATTTATGCTTGGTCGGAAAAGCAAATAATTCATTTTGCACTACCGAAATTAAAGGGTATAGCCCAAAGATGGTATGAAGGCCTTCCGTCGGTCCTGTTTACTTGGGCTGAATGGCAGGAGAAACTTTTGGCTACTTTTCCATCGGAAGAGAATTATGGTCAAATGTTAAGCGACATGTTGGCCAAACGGGCTAGGTTCACAGACTCCTTAGAAGAATATTATTATGACAAACTGTCGCTAATTAATAGATGTGGTATAGCTGGGAAAAGGGCAGTCGAATGCATTTTACATGGCATAGACGACCGATCGGTTAGATTAGGTGCTGAAGCTGCTCAGTTTGATGACCCCAACAAACTCCTTTCGTATTTACGTAATGCTCGAAATACAAAATTAAACAACGAGCGTAAAATTGTCAAAGGTCAACCTCAAAAATATCAACATGGCTCTAATCCTAAATTTACACGTTGTTCAAATTGCAAAAAGGATGGTCATGTTACATCCCAATGCACTCAACCCATTAAAAAGTGTAGTCGGTGTAATAGAATAGGTCATGAGACTGAACAGTGCTATGCCAAACTGCCAACGACAGAAGAGAAAAAGATCATGCGAGTAGAGGATAGTGGTGATTTAGGCGCGATTGACTGTTCAACCATAACAACTCTGGTTTCGGAACCAAATAAGAAATATTTTAAAACTGCTACCGTTAACGGTTTCCCAATCGCTGCATTTATAGATTTTGGGAGTGAATGCTCAATGATCAAGCTATCAGCGTTTCAAAATGTAGGTTCGAAGTATAGGGTCGATAATCTTCCAGTACTTAGAGGTTTTGGAAATTCGGTTGTCCCTTGCATTGGTAAGCAACGGGTTCAAATAATTATTGACAAGGTAGAAGCTGATCTCGAATTGCTGATAGTCGCAGATGATGCTATGCATGTGCCCCTCTTAGTAGGACAAACGTTTACGGAGCAGCCACACATAATCATACGAAAAACTAGTGAGGCCTTAGAAATTTCTGAATTAGGGCACCAAGATATAGTACCCAACAGCAAAATTAATGTATTTTGTAAGGATTCTGTCGAAGTTTTGGGTCTTGCTGTCGTTGACGTTTATACAGATCCGCCACACCACGGCGATATCTTTGTCGATGGCAGTATTCGTTTTCAAAAGGGTGTTCGCTATTCGGTAGTCGCTGGGTTGTTTCAGACAGGGGAACGAGGAACGGGGCAGATCGTTGTCAGTAATACCTCTTCAACACCATTGGTGCTTTCAAAAGATTTGCTGATTGCCCGTGGTCGTGTAGCTCAGGAAGAGTCCAGTATGCAAGTCTTAAGCGTTTCGTCGACTGTCAGTAATGACTATAAGTTTATTACAGAGGCTGATTTAAATCTAGAAGACGGACTTTCTTCTGAGCATAAACTTCAACTGCTCAATCTACTCAATAGGTATCGGTCCTGTTTTGCTTTCAACTTATCGGAATTAGGGAATGCCAAGGCTGGTCATATGACTATAGATCTCCAGGACAATGAGCCGGTCGTTTATAGACCCTACCGTCTATCGATCAGCGAAAAAGAGAAGGTTAGGGAAATAGTTTCTGAACTATTGGAGAATGATATCATAAGGCCATCTACGTCGTGTTACTCGAGCCCTATTGTGGTGGTTAGGAAGAAATCTGGGGAACTTCGGTTATGTATTGATTATCGAGCCCTAAATAAGAAAACGGTACGGGAAAACTATCCCATGCCGCTGATTGACGATCAGCTGGACGTCCTTTCTGGTAATAAATACTATACGACCCTGGACCTTGCGTCAGGGTATTACCAGATATCGATCCGGGAAGCAGACAAGCATAAAACTGGGTTCGTGACACCGGATGGTCATTACGAATTCAATCGTATGCCATTCGGCCTCGCGAATGCCCCAGCGACGTTTCAACGTATTATGCACCAGGTTCTTGGATCATTGAGACATAGGGAGGCCCTGGCCTACTTGGATGATGTGATAATTCCCTCGCAGGATATAAATGAGGGAATGTCAAGATTAGAGTCGGTGCTGCGCCTGTTCGCTAATGCTGGTCTCACGTTGAAGCTCCCAAAATGCTTCTTTTTCTGTAGCTCTGTCGAATATTTGGGCTTCGAAATTTCTGCCAGTGGCATTCAGCCTGGTGAGAGAAAGGTAGAGGCTGTAAAACGCTTCCCAACTCCTCAAAACCAACATAATGTTCGCCAATTTCTTGGGCTGTCCAGCTTCTTTCGCAGGTTTATCCAGAATTTTTCGGTTATTGCAAAACCTCTCACACAACTTTTAAAGAAGGACTCTAAATGGTCATGGGGTACAGATCAGGAAACAGCATTCCGTCGTTTACAAAAAGAGCTCATACAACGTCCCACACTAGCCCTATACAATTCGAAGGCAGACACCCAACTTCACACAGACGCTTGTAAGATTGGAGTGGCAGGGATCTTGTTGCAAAAGGATAGAGACGATGTTCTTAGACCGGTCGCTTACTTTAGTCGGCAGACAACGCCTGAGGAGCAAAATTATTCATCTTACGACTTGGAAACGCTTGCTGTTGTTTCTTCCTTACAAAAGTTCCGCGTTTATTTAGTGGGTGTCCATTTTAAAATCATTACGGACTGCAACTCTCTACGTGCAACCTTTCAGAAGAGAGACATGATTCCGCGAGTCGCTAGGTGGTGGGAACAGATGCAAGAATATAATTTTTGCATTGAATATAGGGCCGGTCATCGCATGGCTCATGTCGATGCACTCAGCCGGAACCCTATTCCGCAGATTCGTGACGTAATGGTCGTTAGTGATTGCGATTGGTTAGCCACAGTCCAAGGCGCAGACAGTGAGATTCAAAGAATAGTTGGAATTCTAAAGGATTCTCAGTTTGATGACGTGGTTGACATTAAGTCAAATTATAAGTTGAAGAATGATAGGCTCTATAGGGTCACTAGTGATGGCGATAGGTGGGTCGTGCCAAAGGGGGTACGATGGCAGATCGTAAAACAAAATCACGATGATATAGGCCACTTTGCAACTGATAAAACTTTGGAACGTATTAAAGCGACATATTGGTTCGCAAAGATGCGAAACTTTGTAAAGAAGTATATCGGCTCTTGCCTAGAGTGCACTTATTCAAAGGCTTCTGGAGGTAAGAAAGCTGGTACTTTACACCCTATACCAAAGGTTGATATTCCGTTTGATACTGTCCACGCAGATCATGTTGGCCCGTTTGTACGCAGTGCGAGAGGAAACATGTACATTCTAGCTTTGATTGATGCATTTACCCGGTATATTTATTTAAAGCCTGTAAGGAACACAAAAACTTCTACCTCTATTAGGGTTTTTCGTGAGTACTTTGGTTTGTTTGGTGTTCCAAAAAGAGTTATAACGGACCGTGGAACCTCTTTTACTAGCGGAAGCTTCAAAAAGTTTATAGTCGAAATGAATATTAAACACATATTGAATGCTGTGTCTACCCCAAGGGCCAATGGTCAGGTAGAGCGCTATAATAGAACTCTTGTCGATGCTTTGACTACAAAATGTGTTGGCTCTCCTGAAAATAAATGGGATGAGCATCTACCTGATGTCCAGTGGGGCATGAACAACACGTTCAATAAAGGCATCAATCGAACACCGTCAGAGGCTTTGTTTGGTATTAGGCCATCGGGTTCAAATGACTGTAAAATTGTATCTGAACTGTCAGATGACTTATCTAGTCCTTCTAATAGACAAGATTTATCCCAAATTAGACGAGAAATTAATGACCATGTCAAGTCCTATCAGGAGTCTCAAAAGCAGGCTTATGACGCAAAGCGCTGTCCAGCTCCAAATTATAAAGTAGGTGATCTGGTGAGGGTTGAACGTCAAGTCCCAGCTACAGGAAATAGTAAAAAACTTGTTCCCAAGTTTCAGGGACCGTACAGGATAACAAAAGTTTATGACTATGATAGATATCAAATTGAGGATACTCCCCTCACACGAAAATCCAACCGGTCTTATTCAACAGTAGTCGCAAGTGACAAAATTAAGGCTTGGTTGAACTTTAATAGACCACATGATGAGTCTTCTGGCAATGAAAGTGAATAACCTAATTATTCAGATAACTAACATTATTCTATTTAACTATATAATTAATTTGAGATTAATATATACTTATTAATTTCAGTTTTACCTCCAGGTATACCATGTCAGTATCTGGGCCATGAAATAATGCCTGTTACTGTCAATCTTTTCAGACCCTTAGACCATGAAATAATGTCTAATGAGGTCAACTCTGGCCATGAAATAATGCCAGATAATCAAAATGGGCCATGAAATAATGCCCGCATTACTCTGATCAAGCCATGAAATAATGCTTGTTATTAATTATAGTGGGCCATGAAATAATGCCCGATTTAGTCTGATAAGTCAAAAATTGCTCTTTATTAATTATAGTGGGCCATGAAATAATGCCCAAAAATCATGATTAGGTACTACTTAAAATATGCATAATGCTATTGCAGTAGTATTTTAATTAATTAATCATTTATTTTTCTTATTAGTGTTCTGTACAGTAAAGAATACTCTATCTAATGCTCATAATCATAAGTGATTGTACTACTAGTACGACATTGTGTATGGTATATCTAAAACTTGTAGTAAATTCGATCAATTAGTTTTCTTTGCATTTATATACCTAATACTCCACCATGTTGGTACACGAGTGTTTGTAAGTTGAAAGGTATTATAATTTTAGATATTAAACCTGTTCAATTACCGTTGCAAACTCTTTCAGGCTTAAGTTCTGTTTTTTTTTGTTATTTTGTTTCCTTTACACGAGGACGTTTAATGTACTTTGGATGGCCGACTGTTATCAATAGTAAATTACATCGCATTTTATCTATTTTTTTATGTTAAATTAAGACTGATTTAATATTAAAAGTATTGTTTTGATTTTGTACTGCCGACTGCATTCGGGAATGGCACGACAAACCAATCGGAGCGCATTGTAGAGAATGTAAGAATAATGGTGGGGGTTACCCTACTTGGTTGTCCTGCCAGCTTGCGAACGCAGTCGTGGATGGGACATCAAGGTACGAGTACCAGATTTCCAGTGGAATATTGAAGAATATTCATATCCGGTGTATTTTGGTAATTTGTGTGTGTTGGAAAATTATATCAAGTAAGTACATTGACAAGTGTTTATTATTTCTACTCCTTATTTTACTTTCAATAGTCAAGAACCCGAATAACAGTTAATCCTTCATATTTAAATTATTTTAGATTCCGTACGAGAGTCTACACGGATCTGTATAGCATATTGCGTCCACCTATCCGCAGCGTACGGATTGCCGACGAATTTCTATGAGAAATTGGATTTTCGATCTTGACATTCGGATGCCGATCACATCATCCGCATTTTTGAACACAATGCGATCCGTCCGATGCGTATGACACCGATAGATGGACGTATGTCTTAAAGGGTTGTTGTTGAATTAAAAATAACCCTATTTAATAAAACCGCGTTATGCTGGGCGCTGCGTTTGAAAAACACAACACAAAATAATAAAAACTTAAAACTATGAGAACTTCTCCTCTATAATTTGCTGCATTTTTCTTTACGTTGTTTTTATTACCCTAGTAGCTGGACCTCGGGAAACGAGCAATACTTCTTCAATTGCCCCGTTCTTTTACAAATAATGAGCTAAACCAACAAGCTTTATATTAGTTGTTAGTTGTTGGTGAACAGTATTGTATTAAGACATTCAATTGATCTTGGAGTAAAATAAAGATAAAATTTATTTGAGCAACTTTGAAAAAATATACCTTTGTAGAGGAACGGAGGGTATTATGTTCCTCCAACCCAAAGGAGGGTTCCTCCGACCAGGATGGGTCTTGTTGCATTGTGGGCCACAGTCCAACGGATGATGTCGATTTTTTTTTTTCGAATGTACTCTCGCAGATTTGGTACCCAAAATACATACCCTAACTGCTTAACCAGGCGGGTGGCGGAGAATCCCGTTAGGGACTCCATCCGCCGAAAAATTTCCCTAAAACCTAACTTATAAACTGAAATCGCGGTTGCAAAACCACATAAGGGCGTCCCCCAAAGGAGGGCTCGGACCTCGGCTTACTTGGGCATTGTTGCTACCCCGCCGCTATGTCCCCCTGGCAGCCGTTGCTGCATCGGGAATAATTTTCTCGAAAGTGGCGGACTTTCGGAATATCGGGTGGGTTGGGTGCTATAGCGCGTCAAATCTTGATAACGCGACTCAGGATTTGTGACGTCATCATAAGTCCGTGGTAGTTCGCATGTAGCGCGATAGATGTCGCTACCCGTTAATCAATTTGTTCGATACGGAACAGTGACTGATAGTGAATATTCAAATATTGTATCAGTTGAAAATAGCACAGAACACCGCGTTAACTAGGTATCTTAGTTAGATATTACGTAAACAATTAAACTTTGTGTAAGTAAGTATAAGATAAATATAATGTAAACGTAGTACGCAACAAATCTTTTCATTGAAAAATATTGTACATGATATCATTTGACACCTTTAATTAATTTTACTACGGAACAGTATTAACTAATAGTGAATATTGACATCATCATAGCGCTTGGTAACCAGACCGATGATTGCATTTATTATTTTTTGTTATGAATTTGCTTGCACGACGTCTGTGGTCTAGTGGTTCGAGGGTTGAACTGCTGATCACGAGGTCGTGGGTTCGATTCCCACAGGACACAAATATTTGTGTGATGAACATAAGTGTTTGTGTTGGTCTGGGTGTTTCTTATGTATTATAAGTACGTATTTACAAAAAAAAAAAGGATATAAGTATTATATCCATTGTCTAGTACCCATATCACAAGCTCTGCTTAGTTTAGGACTAGATGGTGCTGTGTAAAAATGTCCCGAAGATATTTATTTATTTTTATTTTATTTTTATTTATTACTTTACCGTTGCTTATTATTTATATGTATATATGCATATAGTATTTATGTATTAGGATTTATAGAATATATTTTTGTTGTTATTTTATAGTAGTAGTATAGTATTTTATTTTATTACTAAATTATGTATCGAAATTGCACATCTGACAACCCCATTTTCTGTCCAGTTCATTCTTGTCCATCCTAAGGTTGCCTGGAAGAAATCGCTGATCGCGATAAGGCCGCCATTTGTACAATAATTTAAATGCATATTCAATGTAATGTCTTTTATGGTGTACAATAAAGCATATATAAATATAAATAAATAAATAAATAAATTTATTTGACCGCTACCTCATCTGGTATTAAACGATCGTACAGTCGAAGGTGTATTACCCATTTTCGAGACAAATTACGATATCAATTCAAAAATAAGGGCCCTATACCAAGACGCCATGACGGTATGGTGGCGCAATCAGGTCGCATTGCCAACAAAATGTATACTGAGTGAAAAGTTAATAAAATGTGTACAAGAAAGAGCCTTCAAGAAAAGAGCATAGTCTTTTTAAAAGGTCGGCAACGCAACGGTGACTCTCTGGTGTTGCGGATGTCCATGGGCGGCGGAGATTGCGTAGCATCAGATGACCCGCTTGCTCGTTTGCACTTAAATATTTTTATTTAAAAAAAAAAACAGCTCTAGGGCCCTCCCTACCTGTGGTAAGACCACACCTATCGTCCGCTTGGTTACGCAATCAATCAAATGTATAGCACTGTATAGCATCTCACACACTCGGCCGCCAATGTATACACCACGGCAACTGGCGCAACCTTGGCATCTTAGTGTAATAAGGCCCTAAGTTTTTTTATATTCTAGAAACCACACCGGAAATCTCGTAAAATCATGAAAAAAATATGGGGATCGAGTCACCCACGTCCGTACAAGAGTACCCATTTTCAGAATCCTTACACGTGATCCCTGAGTGGTGGAAATCAAGTGACGTACTGGTGACAGACCACGGCTGACGGCTTGCGACCACCTACTGGGCAAAGACGTGCCGCAAAGCGACCTAGTCGTGTTCCGGTACGATGCCCGGTGTAGCCACTTGAGAGGATGGGTCGAAATATTTCACTGCCATCCTCTCACCTTTGCTGGGCAAGCATGAACCATCGTCGACCGCACCGTCGCGTATAGAAAAAAACGTTTAGTAATGTTATCTAAAAGCATTACAATTGAAATTGCAATCACATGAGACTTTCCATCTTCATGTCTCAGTTTGGCGAACCGACTTGCGGTACCATTTAGGCAACAGCCTAGGTGGTATTGAAGTTGTCATGGGCAAAGGTAACCGCTTAACATCAGGTGGGCCTTTAGCTCGTTTCGCCATCCTATACTATAAAAAAAATAAAAATAAAAACAAAAAAAAAGCTTAAAATACCACGACATATTTTCTTTCTCATCAAAATCTAAAAAATTGGTACATTCTATAAATTAATTCCTGTCCCCATCAGTCCTACATCATTCAAATTTGACATGAGAGCGAAAAATTATAATTAAGTACACAAGTACCCATTTCCTCATGAACCCTCTCAAATGAAAATGGACGACCAAAATTATTGTTACAAACACATAATTGTATTTTAATTCGGCAGCTTTCGGACACTGCTGATAAACCCGACGTATTTAATAAACCTTTCAACCCTTCATCGCGATGGGAGTATAGAGTCCCATAGCGGGTCCTTTGTGCCGTTTATGTCACTTTGTTTGACAACCTTCCACGATTTAGGTCAAAATTCTGACGCTTCCTATGATAAATGTTTGGCACAAGTTTTAGGTGTCCGGACTTTGTGGGAGTGGATTAAAATGAAAATGTTGTACACTATACCAGGCCCCTCAGAAAGTATTGCGAAAAAAAGTTTTTATATATGGGAGACTGGCCAGTTATAATGTTTTTCGAAAATATGATTATTTATAAGTAAAAATAAGTAAGTTCCAATTTCAAAATTTCCCTCCACATTTTTTGCGAGTTAATTCAAAGTATTGTGTCTCACTGAAATATGGATCTGCGCCGGGAACATTTTAGAGCTATGATTTTATACGATTTCAAGTGTCGCCTGAAACCGGATGAATCGTACGATAGACTTCAAATGGCATTCATGGATGAAGGCCCTTCCAAGGCAACCGTGTATCGTTGGTATAACGAATTCAAGCGCGGTCGACCAACTTTGGGGGATGACGAAAGAAGCGGTCGCCCTTTGACGGCTGTTACCGAAGAAAACGTGCTAGCAGTGAAAAATTTAATCCAAGACAATAGGCGAATTACATATCAGGAGATTCAACACATATTGAAGATTGGATCGGGAAGCGTTCACGAGATTCTACACAGCCATCTTCGCGTGAGGAGGATAGTATCACGCTGGGTGCCGCACAACCTCACCGATGCTCAGAAGCAGGCCCGGGTGGAATGGTGCCGTGATATGCTTAACAAATTTGAAGCAGGCTCGTCTCGGCATGTTTACGACATCGTTACAGGTGATGAGTCCTGGATTTATCAATACGACCCAGAAACCAAGCGCCAGTCGACTGTTTGGGTGTTTCAAAATGAGCCAACGCCTACCAAAGTGAAGCGATCTAGAAGCGGGGGTAAGATTTTGATCGCTAGCTTTTTTAATTTGACTGGCCACTTGGTATCAATTCCCTTACGGGATCAAAGAAGCATTAATGCCGAATGGTATACTACCAAATGTTTGCCAGAAGTTTTCTCTGTTATAAGCAACAAGCGACCAAACACAGGGCTCCGCGGGCTACTGCTCCACCACGACAATGCACCTGCGCACACCGCACTCAAAATGAGGGACTTCCTGGACAGCACGCCAGTCAAACTCCTGGGTCACCCTCCTTACAGCCCTGATCTAGCACCGTGTGACTTCTTTTTATTCCCAAAAATATAAAATCAGCTCAAAGGGATACAATTTTCGTCGCCGGAAGATGCGCTGGCTGCGTTCGAGCAGGCTGTAAACGAGGTGTCTGCGGCGGACTGGAAAAAGTGTTTTGAAAACTGGTTTAGGCGCATGAATCTTTGTATAGAGGCTGGTGGAAAGTACTTTGAAAAGATTTGATAAAAATATATGTACGTATAGAACAATTTTTTTTAGTTTCGCAAAACTTTCTGAGTGTCCCACGTATATCTTTATCTTATTTATCCTCCTTTGTTTTTCCTATTTTATTATTCCTTATCAGAAAATGCAAAACTACTTCCTTTAGCTTTGCTGTAAGAGTACCTAGAAAAAGTACGTTCTTTATTTGGGTCATGTTCGTAGCTTCGGGTAATTTTCGTTCCATTTTCAAATAGACTTAAAACTATTTGGTTATGTTTTTCTACATAAGTCAGCGGCGCAGAAGCGTCGTGCCTTTTCAGGTGTTTTGTTTGTATGATTCGTCATCATCTGGTAACGCTATTTGTTAGTGATACAGTAAATATAGCTATGACGATATGAGAAGCATCTACAGAACAGTTTCCACAACACAACAATCTTTGATACATGATAGGCTTTACAATGGGCCTGAATTATTATCAATATATTCAACTACCTGACAATCATATCAGTTTGATTAACGTACCTCATCTACGACGGTCAGATTTGTCTAACACACCTTAGCAGATTGAACTCCAAAACCCATCATCCGACCAACACACCCAATAACGTAGCAACCTGTCTACTCCTACCTTGTTATGATCCGGGGCAACATAATGGCGGAAATGTAATTAAATGCCAGATTCTGCCAGGATCAAAGGATTAGCTAAAGCCATTACGGGGCGCTCACGCACATTTTGTTCGAGATAGGGAACTTGTTAACCGACGCTGCGACGTGTTGGGAAAAACACGTATGTCGTGTCAATGAGTAGGTAGTAGGTCAGGTATTCATTAGGGATTTTAATTGGAGTCAAATTCATGTGAGGTGACAAATTTGTAGGTGTCACAGTGGTAGCTGTTGTACTTTTTGTGATAGCAACGATTTAAAAAAATCACATTGAATTATATTTTAAGTACAGTCTAACAAAGCAATTAGTATACAGGGTTGTCAGATATAGACGAAAATTTCTCAAGAAATTATTATAGAACGATTTGATTAAGGTTTTGTATAACTACAGTTTAAATTTGTCCGTTATTAAAATTATATTTCACTCGAAAACATCCATAATCTTCTGAGGAAATTTCATTTATATCTGGCAACCCTGGATACTGATTGACTAGACTAGACAATCAAGTATATTACAGGTATATTATCAGGTATTTTCCTGCTTACTGTGTGTTAATTTGTAACATAGCATATCCTGATACACACAGATTTTCCACTTTAAGGCTTTGGTTTGAAGATACCGTCAGAAACTAGTATACTTCCGTTACATGAGCAAAGAGTGTTTCTTTTTTTTTTTTCTGCCGTGGGGAAATCCTCATGGACGCACTCCGCCCGGGGTAGGCGGAGCCAGTGTCGGACTCTTACCGACTAAAACCACCACGGTGTTCCTTCAACTACCTTAGCCGGGGGCGTGGGAACCCGTGAGTATTCACACAACCACCCCCGACATGTCCTGGCCCGCCACAAGCAGGCGAGCCCCTTCTCCCCGTGCGGCCTAACGTTGGCCGCACCCTCCTAGGCGACGCACACGGAACACTGCACGCCACCTCACCTCATGGGCCTTTACCAGCTGCGCCAACTACGCCGGCTGTGCCAGCTACGCCAGCTACTGGTCGGGCAGCAGACTACCCCAAGTCTGCTGCTCACAGGTCCTACCGCCCGTAATTTTTATAGAGGTTTTCTTCCTCGCGGTCGTGAAGCCAAGACCCTCGGTCCCAAGAGGTGCGAGAACACTACTCAGCGGGCACTTCTGGGGTTACGAGATCGACGGGGGCAGGGAAAGACAGTCCCCCCGCTGCCTGTCCAGTGGCAGGGTAAGTGCACACCGGGCCCGCCCCTGCTCCTCCACTTTTGGGAACAGAGGGACACGTGGAGCAACTCCCCACTGGCTCAGAACGGGCCCCTCCCGCGCCAGAATATTCGCCACAGGCAATAAGATCCCCCGAAGGTTAATCCCTCAAAAGGATTTTATTGCCCGTACCCAGGATGCACCGGCCTAACAACTGCCGTTTCTTCCAGACGTGTCCAGAGGGACAAGCAGCCGTCAGACACACGTGGAAGTTTTCTGGCCAGCACCCTAGCAAAGAGTGGCTACTATTAGCATAGCATTAGGTTATCCTACTAAATTCGAGTTATTGCGATCAAACACGTTGGTTCACATGAAAAAAAATATTAAAACCACTTTGAAAAGATGTTGTGACACGCAAGTTAAACTACACATTTAGTAATTGGCTACCACTAAAAGATTACTTGTCCAAAATTAAAAATCAAAATAGCATTGACTGAAAATAGGAACCAAATTAGGTATATTATTAGGTATTGTGAGACCTTTTTCGGTCTCTGACAGGTACCTATGCTATTTTTTATTTCTGGCTATGTTTTATTTTTAGTTTATATTGTTGTATTGCCTGATCTCTTTCTTTCTCTCAATTAGCACTTGTTGAACGAGACATGATCCCTAAAAATACTTATCCAAAGAAACCATTCTTCACCACTACTCCACGAATGTAAATACTCATTGTTAGTTTGAAGCTTGACAAACATAAGTACTCATTCCACAGACATAGTTAAAAATATAGATGAAATGCTGCGAACTATCACAATGAAGCTAACAAAACCGTGGTTCTCCGTGTACAAACCAGCACTCACGCACACACATGCACCTGAAAGATATTTGTTTTTGGTAGTGCTTACTTGACGATGCCGCGACATGTGTACTGAGAGCAATGAGCACGGTTTGATGTGCATGTGTGTGCATGAGCGGTGTTTTATACACGAAGGAGCAAGGTTTTGTTGGCTTCACTATGATTGTTATCATTGTTGTTGTTATCTTTTAGTGTTCAGGCTGTGCGTCTGTGGAATGAGTTACCTGTCTCTATACGGCGAGCCCAGTCACTGTTTTCATTTAAAAAAAAAATTAAAGAATACTACCTCTCCAAATAGATTGTAATTTATTAGACATTGCCTATGTATCCAATCTCTATTCTAAATTGTAAGATTATTTATGTATATTATATATATTTATGAACCTATATGTGTAATACATTTTGTGCTATTTATTTATTTTAGTTTATTAACATGCAGTAGTACGCCTCGGACTGCCCCTAACTAGATCTTACGTCTTCGTTGTCCATCCAAAGGTTGTCTGGAAGATATCGCTTTTAGCGATAAGACCGCCCATGTACCCATAATTTATACGTTGTTCCTGTTTACTACTATTTTCATGGTGTACAATAAAGTATTCTATCTATCTATCTATCTATTGTTCGCAACACTTCGTCTATATTTTCCAACATATTTTTTAACTATGTTTGTGACTCATTCAAATCCAAGTAGGTACACATACTTATAAAAAAATTGTTGGGGACAGTTTTAAAACTAGTTACAAAACACGCTACATCTACAGTAGTACCTATCTTTGAAATGTATAAAAGTACTCTGACAATAAAACTCCTTTATCGTTAAATAGCAGCTTTTAGAAACTTTGTTAGGCAAATAAAAGTTTGCAGTTTAAAACACTGTTCCTTTGTTATAGTATTGCAGCAACAAACACTTCAAGGCGTTATTTTATTACTTCTTGTACTAGAGAGATGTTTAGATTGTTAACTTGATTTCCTTTAAATTGTATCTACATTGATTAAAATGTAGATGTTTATTATGGAAATCTTAATTATAATCTTGCTTACAGTTTTGCTCCAAGTAACGTATGAAAATAGAAATAATATATGAAGGAGATTCGATAAAACTTTTTAAATTTCTTCGTCACTAAGAGACCCGTTTCATCATCATAATTTCAGCCGAAAGATGTCCATTGCTGGACATAGGCGGCATAGGCCTTCTCCATTAAGGGGGAAATATGCCATAATCGCCACGCTTGTCAGAGACCCGTTTATAAATATGACCAGTGGCAGCCAAAACTTAGCTCATAAAAATCGCACTAAGCCCAAAACTCTTAATGAAATTCGTAATTGAAAAACCTCATTTTAAATTCCTATGACGCAGTCCATTGTGTTGCACTATTCATCATGAATTATGATATTCAATATGGTATTTCATCAGACAAACCTTAGCACATAAAAATAATCACAGTAAGCGCAATTTAGCGCAGCCCTTCACAAGCAGCGTCTTCACAAAGAACTTTCCAGTAAAAAATCCGTGTAACCTCCTTTTGTATTTCCCACACGCAGACCAACGTGTTGCACAATGATATTTGAAAGCATAGGTGTTGCATTATTCTGCTTTCCTCCAGGATTACGATATTCAATGTTCATTAAATCAGATAAACTCTAGCAGGTAAAAATAATCACAATAAGCGCAACACTTCACATGCAGCGTCTTCACAAAAAAACTTCCTAGTAAAAAACTGTGTAACCTCCTTTTGTATTCCCCTGACGCAGTCAAACGTGTCGCATTATTCTGCTATTCCTCCATGATTACGATATTCAATATGTACCTCATCGGATAAACCCTAGCACATAAGAATAATCACAATAAGCCCAACACTTCATATGCAGCGTCTTCACAAAAAAACTTCCTAGTAAAAAACTGTGTAACCTCCTTTTGTATTCCCCTGACGCAGTCAAACGTGTCGCATTATTCCGCTATTCCTCCATGATTACGATATTCAATATGTACCTCATCGGATAAACCCTGGCACATAAGAATAATCACAATAAGCCCAACACTTCATATGCAGCGTCTTTACAAAAAAACTTCCCAGTAAAAAACTGTGTAACCTCCTTTTGTATTCCCCTGACGCAGTCAAACGTGTCGCATTATTCCGCTATTCCTCCATGATTACAATATTCAATATGTACCTCATCGGATAAACCCTAGCACATAAGAATAATCACAATAAGCCCAACACTTCATATGCAGCGTCTTTACAAAAAAACTTCCCAGTAAAAAACTGTGTAACCTCCTTTTGTATTCCCCTGACGCAGTCAAACGTGTTGCATTATTCCGCTACCCTCCCAGGTTTACGTCTGGCTTTATAGAATTACTTATTCGATATTGATCTCTTTAGACGTTTAGATAAAATCACTAAGCGCACTAAACCCAAAACTTCTTACACAAAACTCCCTAGTAAAAAACCTTTGTAACCTCTTTTTGTATTCCCCCGACGCAGTCCAACGTGTTGCATTATTCTTTCATTCCCCCAGGTTTACGTCTGACTTTATAGAATTACTTATTCGATGTATGTGGCACAAGAGCGTGAATTATTGTCTTGTTTACACACAGGGCTGCCACTTCGAATTATGGAAAGGATGGAGACGGTTTTCGTGCGAAACTGGAATTGTTTTAACTGGTCTATTTTTTCTGGTTTGGGAATTGGTAAAGATGTTATAGTTGTATGATAAAATTTGTTTTAAATTATGGTTGTGAACTCTACAAATACAAAAAACGCTCAAAGTTCGAGTCGGATTCACACAATAAGGGATCCGTATCAACACAATTTATCTTATTTTTATTAGTTAATTTTAGTGTCGTTTATTACAGAGTATGCACTTCTATGCACTACAATCAGACCAAGATTGATACTTGTAATATGTATTACCGTTTCTATGTTAGAACAGGAAAGAAAGAGGTAAGAGATTTCTTATATGGAAATTTCCCCCTTTGGACTTAGACTTTTGATTATTTTTGGTAACAGGTCACGGCAAAATATTGTGTGAAAAGCTACCTACCAGGCCCCTCAGAAAGTATTGCGAAAAAATGTTTTTATATATGGGAGACTGGCCAGTTATAATGTTTTTCGAAAATATGATTATTTATAAGTAAAAATAAGTAAGTTCCAATTTCAAAATTTCCCTCCACATTTTTTGCGAGTTAATTCAAAGTATTGTGTCTCACTGAAATATGGATCTGCGCCGGGAACATTTTAGAGCTATGATTTTATACGATTTCAAGTGTCGCCTGAAACCGGATGAATCGTACGATAGACTTCAAATGGCATTCATGGATGAAGGCCCTTCCAAGGCAACCGTGTATCGTTGGTATAACGAATTCAAGCGCGGTCGACCAACTTTGGGGGATGACGAAAGAAGCGGTCGCCCTTTGACGGCTGTTACCGAAGAAAACGTGCTAGCAGT
Organism: Asteroscopus sphinx; assembly: GCA_949699075.1. Lineage (NCBI taxonomy): Eukaryota > Metazoa > Arthropoda > Insecta > Lepidoptera > Noctuidae > Asteroscopus > Asteroscopus sphinx. The sequence goes on from OX453006.1 coordinate 6,277,652, forward strand.
GAAAAATTTAATCCAAGACAATAGGCGAATTACATATCAGGAGATTCAACACATATTGAAGATTGGATCGGGAAGCGTTCACGAGATTCTACACAGCCATCTTCGCGTGAGGAGGATAGTATCACGCTGGGTGCCGCACAACCTCACCGATGCTCAGAAGCAGGCCCGGGTGGAATGGTGCCGTGATATGCTTAACAAATTTGAAGCAGGCTCGTCTCGGCGTGTTTACGACATCGTTACAGGTGATGAGTCCTGGATTTATCAATACGACCCAGAAACCAAGCGCCAGTCGACTGTTTGGGTGTTTCAAAATGAGCCAACGCCTACCAAAGTGAAGCGATCTAGAAGCGGGGGTAAGATTTTGATCGCTAGCTTTTTTAATTTGACTGGCCACTTGGTATCAATTCCCTTACGGGATCAAAGAAGCATTAATGCCGAATGGTATACTACCAAATGTTTGCCAGAAGTTTTCTCTGTTATAAGCAACAAGCGACCAAACACAGGGCTCCGCGGGCTACTGCTCCACCACGACAATGCACCTGCGCACACCGCACTCAAAACGAGGGACTTCCTGGACAGCACGCCAGTCAAACTCCTGGGTCACCCTCCTTACAGCCCTGATCTAGCACCGTGTGACTTCTTTTTATTCCCAAAAATAAAAAATCAGCTCAAAGGGATACAATTTTCGTCGCCGGAAGATGCGCTGGCTGCGTTCGAGCAGGCTGTAAACGAGGTGTCTGCGGCGGACTGGAAAAAGTGTTTTGAAAACTGGTTTAGGCGCATGAATCTTTGTATAGAGGCTGGTGGAAAGTACTTTGAAAAGATTTGATAAAAATAAATGTACGTATAGAACAATTTTTTTTAGTTTCGCAAAACTTTCTGAGTGTCCCACGTATTTCGCTATTTCGGAGTAAAAATATACAGCCCTGCCTATGAAAGATAGACGACCAGACGGACGGACAGAAGGCGTCGCCGTCGGCTTAATAATAGGCTCCCATTATCATCCTTTTGGTACAAAACCCTAAAAATTAAGCGGCTACTACATGACACTAAGCTGGATTTTAAGCTCCCGATTTCCCAATCGATTGCGAATGCCTTACCTGATGGAATATCGAATTTAAAATGAATTAGGTACTTTATTACCACAACTTAAACTATAAATAGGGTCGGTACCCAAACGATTTATTTTAACCACAAATCAATGTTATGCAGATTCAATACTTCAAAGGATATAACACAACTATACATACACTGCCTCGTTGGTCTAGTGGTCGCAAGCGCGACTGCTGAGCGTGGGGTCCTGGGTTCGATTCCCGGGTCGGGCAAAGTGTTATTGGGTTTTTCCATTAGGAAATTCTCAGTAGCAGCCCGGAGTATGGATTTGTGCCCGGTTAATGGCAATAGGCTCGCCCCCTATTACATGGGACTATAACATAACTGGCGAAATGTGGGTGTACTATACACCTCTGCCTACCCCTTCGGGGAAATACAGGCGTGATGTTATGTTATTGTTGTTGTTGTTATACATACACCATATCCGATATCCTTTTTGAATCTCTGTCCCCGAAACCAGGAATGCAGAAGGAATGCCATACAATATCAATGAATATTAATCACACAAATTAAGATATTAATAATAAATATTAAATGTTAATAATTAAAAATATAAAAAGATGTGTGACAATGGCGTTTTAAAATTAAAATTTAAACAATTACAAAATTTGACGTTCGTATGCTGCCCGCATATGAACTCGAGAGCAGAAGCTATTCATGTTTGAAATTTGTTAATTAACTTGTAAAATGAACGAGCTGACTTTGGCTTAAATGCTACCAATGTTACCTCAAATATATTCCACTACTGCATTGTAGGTACCGATAAAATTTTATTGTTAATAGATACTACTATCTAGTATTTGTCTCTTATTATCACCAGTAATATAAAATTGAGGCAGTCCCAGTAAGTAATAAACAATATTTGTGTTGGGGCTGTTTCGCTTCTTTCCTTAAATTATACATAGTTACAAAGAGACCACTATTGGATAGAATTGCCAAACATAAATGGCAGTGGGCGGGGCATATTGCTCGGATGGAACGGATGGCCGATGGGGTCGTAAAGTTCTGGAGTGCTGACCGCGTATTGGAAGGCGCAGCGTGGATAGGTCCCCCACACGGTGTACCGACGACTTGGTGAAGGTCGCGGGAATCCGCTGTATGTGGAAAGCGCAGGACCGGTCGTTGTGGCGATGCTAGGGGGATACCTATGTCCAGCAGCGGACGTCTTTCGGCTGAGATGATAATGATGATGATTACTGTAGTGTCGCGTCAGCTGCAGTGCGTCAGTTGTGTGCGTCTGTCGTAACTGAAGCAACCCACGAAAGTTCACTTTTACCTGAATAAATATCTACCACCGAGTTGGCTGTCTGGGAATCAAATCCATCAAAAGTAAGAATAATTATCACATTATAATAAAACTAGTTTAACCGGATTATACCACAAGTCCTGGCGAAGGAAAACCGATATGTACAGTCAACCAAACGGAATCATGACCCACCATAAGCTTAATTTTCTACAAACATTCTAATACAATTAGGTCGAGTTTCGCTCAAAGATATTTCCCTGGCTACAAACTTGTTATCAATTTTATTGTACAGTGACAGTTAGTTTCTTGTAATTTGATTGATATTCTTCTGGAATTAAAAGAGTTCGTATAGGTTTTTGAATAAATAAATAAAAAAACTTCTTTTTTATAGGTAAACTATGCGGAACGACAGTTAATTCGAAATTCAAAACATAATTCTAGCTTTATCAAAAACGTAAATTTTTATCCAATTATTAATCTATTGCATTTAATAACAAAGCTCAAAATTGCACAGACCTCTGACCCGTATTAACGCAGTTTTCTTAATATTCAAAATGTCCTTAGTGCAGCACGATGCTGATAAGAAGAAAATATTACTGTTTTGACAATATCATACGAATTCTCGGCTGAGTGGGTCATGATTTCGATTTGTTGACTGTACCTAGAATGCTCCGTGAGGCTATTGAAATTTAAAATCATCCTAGATGGTTGGCAGCTACCACCTGTTTGGAACCCAGTTCTAAAAATAATCAAGTCCCAAACAGCACGTAACACTGTAAAAGATAATGACATCGTAAGTGATTACTGCGTGCATCGAAACGATTTTAATTAATAAAAATTGTACGGTAGATTAAAATATTTTTTTAGAAATATCTGTAAAGACGCTTGTCATCTTAGTCTTCCTGCGACCACGAACGCTGCAAAGCTTTCGAAACGTCAGGAAACCAATCCAAATAATATACGCGATATCATTACAGCCAAAAGACGTCCACTACTCGACATAGGCCTCCCCCAATTAAGGGGGGGATGTGCCATAATCGCCACGCTTGGCAGGCGGGTTGGCGATCACAGTTGGTTGGTTAAATACTCAGAGAACGCTGCTGCCCATCCTTTGGTGAATCCCTTACTCGCCTTTTACGACACCCATGAGAAGAGAGAGAGATAAGGGTGGTGCTATTCTTTAAGTCCGGCACCACACGGACTATACGCGATATAATCCGGTTAAACTTGTTTTATTATAATGTTTAGTGATCGCGAAAACCAAAGAAATTATTAATAATTATCACAATAAAATTTTACCCTTTGAAATCTGCCAAAACACGTTGATACTTCTTAGAATTTCCCAAATAAATAATAAATTGAATGATTTCTTGGAACCGCTAATTCTAACCACGAGCATTTATAATTATTATATTATTATCTGATTTCTACTTAACGTTCTATTTTAATTTTTATTAACGTTCAACTGAACTTTGATGTTTCACCAAGAGTTTCCAGGAAAAACAATTTATTATCATTTTGTTTGTTCAGTACCGATGGAGACTTATCTAAAGATTATATTAATATGCTAAAAAAACAGTAAAAAGTAATTAATTTTAGTCTCTTCAAAAAAAAATTCATTCCATTTAATTTAATTGTGGTGTTGAAGAATTGCCAAGCTTAAGTGGCAGTGGGTGGGTTACATAGCTCGCAGAAATAATGGCCGATGGGGCAGTAAAGTTCTGGAGTGGCGACCGCGTACTAGAAGGCGCAGCGTGGGTAGGCCCCCCACATAATGGACCGACGACCTGGTGAAGGTTGCGGGAACCTGCTGGATGCGGAAGGCGCAAGACCGGTCGTTGTGGCGATACTTGGGGGAGGCCTATGTCCAGCAGTGGACGTCTTTCGGCTGAAATGATGATGATGATGATGAATTTAATTGTGACTCTTATTTTTTATTTATTCATCAAATACCACAGGCATAGTAAAAAGTATAGACGAAGTGCTGCGAACAATCATAGTGAAGTCCGCGAAAACAAATATCCTTCAGGTGCAAGGTGTGTGCGTGAGCGCTGGTTTGTACAAAGAGGAGCACGGTTTTGTAGGCTTCACTATGATTGAAATCAAAATCATTTATTTGTGATTCACCGGTAACAAATAGGTCGTATTTAAATGTAAATTAAGTAATTATTTTATTATTTTTAACGCATTTTACGCATGCGAAGCGAAATCTAAAGATTTAAATTGTGGAAAGAAAAAATCGCTCACGAGCAGGATTCGAACCTGCGACTCCTGGCTCAGTACGCCAGTGCTTTAGCCACTAAGCTACCGTGAACACTGCTCGTGGTATCGAAATTATCCTCCACTATACGTACGTACGTACGTTGATATCGCTGACGTCACCCAAAGACGTATAGTGGAGGATTATTTCGATACCACGAGCAGTGTTCACGGTAGCTTAGTGGCTAAAGCACTGGCGTACTGAGCCAGGAGTCGCAGGTTCGAATCCTGCTCGTGAGCGATTTTTTCTTTCCACAATTTAAATTAATCATAAGAAACACCCAGACCAACACAAACACATGTTCATCACACAAATATTTGTGTCCTGTGGGAATCGAACCCATCATGACCTCGTGATCAGCAGTCCGACCCACGAACCACTAGACCACAGACGTCGTCAATTCAATTTTAATGCGTATTCCATTCATGTGATACATTGTAAAACTAATCAGATAAAAAAAAGACGTGTGGCACTCGGAGACTGCCGCGGTAAAGCTATTGCATAGCATTTTTTATGTAAATACAAAGAGGAGGTGCTCTAACGCCAAAACTCTAAGCAGGCATGAGTCACCAGATTGCGGGGCGAAGAGGGGGATTACGCATGCGCAGTAACGCCGATACAACCAATGCCACCTAGTGGCTATTTGCAGAACTAAAGAGACAAGCGTGATATTTCAAAAAGTCATTAAAAGTTCTGCTATTCATCGATAGATGCCAAAACTAAAAAGTATCACCGCTGTGCCGGTCGCAGTGGGGGGTGTTAGGTTATTTTCGTTACGGAATTTCTGGATTCGGTCTCCACGCTCAAGGCCCGCGATAGAAGCTATGCAATAGCTTAAGCGCAGTAACGCCGATACAACCAATGCCACCTAGAGGCGATTTGCAGAACTAAAGAGACAAGCGTGATATTTCAAAAAGTCATTAAAAGTTCTGCTATTCATCGATAGATGGGAAAGCTAAAAAGTATTACTGCTGTGCCGGTCGGAGTGGGGGGTGTTAGGTTATTTTCGTTATGAAATTTCTGAATTCGGTCTCCACGCTCAAGGCCCGCGATAGAAGCTATGCAATAGCTTAAAAATACTACTGCCGCTGCACTGCTACTGTTGTGGTGTAATAGTTCGTACTAAGTTTACTCTAACTAACCTACTAGGGAGCCCCCTCATGTGCATTCGCGTGTAATGTAACAAATTCTCCGGAAAAAATCAACAAAATTTGTACCGGTGAATTTTTTTATATTACATTTACAATTTTATAATCACAATATGCCACGAAGAAAAGAATTTCTGTTCTCCATGCAATATCCCCATTAATTACTGGTTTAATACAAACCGTACACCAATCAAGAAATGTTTTATTGCTTCCATCAAGGCTCATCTTTTTAGTATCGTGGGGAAATCCTCATGTGAATGCACTCCGCCGAGAAAAACGGAGCCAGTGTCGGACTTTTACCGACATATTGGTTCTGCACTTTTTATGTGATGCGTGCACAAACAAACCGACAAAACTTCCAAAATATTATAGAAATGGGTTATGTTGGATAACCAACATCAAGGATAACCTATTTATTACTCCACGACATTTTTTTTTTATATTTTCAATATACAGAAACTCCACGTCTACAGATTTATATGTATAGATAGAGGAAGATGTCAAATGGTTAATCGAGCTTACACACAGAGAAATAAGTATTGTTTTTTTTTTAATTACGGTAATCCTAGATTTTGAGGTATTTGCCAGATCCGTTATTGTTGAATTAAAAGTTTTTCCTAAGTTCTATCTAGTTATTTATCGCTCTATATTTTTGTTTTCTTAAGGACTGGTACATTTACCTATTTGTTTTTTTTATAGGAGGTGTCGAAATATGTGTATGACTACGAGGACATCGATATCCTCGTAGTCATACTAATATGACAAACTAGTATGACCACAAGGAAACAGTGACTAAAACCACCACGGTGTTCCTTTCACGACCTTTGGCTGGGGGTGTAGGATACGCTTTACATTCTCCTCTCACCCCTGGCAGGTCAAGTCTATCTGCATTGGAAACAGGATCCAAGATATCAGTTGTCAGGGTTGCAGAGAGAGGTTGGTCTAATGTGACTAATCTTTCCAAATTATGTAACAATCAAAAATTTTACCACCTTATCTAATTCTCCGCCAAATAGTGATGCATGCATTGCTGTGTTTCGGTCTGAAGGGTGCGGGTGCCTGTGAAATGACAATCACATGAGACTTTCCATCTTCATGTCTCAGTTTGGCGAACCGACTTGCAATGCCATTTAGGCAACAGCCTGGGTGGTATTGAAGTTGTTATGGGCAAAGGTAACCGCTTAGCATCAGGTGGGCCTTTAGCTCGTTTTGCCATCCTATACTATAAAAAAAAAAGTAGAAAATGGAAGCACTCAAACATTGTACATTCGACAATATGACAGTGGTAACACTTCAATTCGAAAACCACCTTTCAGCTTACGAAATAAAGATGCTGCTAATGTCAAAGTGTTACCACCGACGTGCGGTCGACCGTACCACTTATTATTTTGAAAGTGTATATCCACGGAGTTTCCTGCCGGCTCTTCTCCATAGGACCAACTTTTTGGAACCGTGCAACTAGATTCATGCTTATTCGAAAAAAATACTTTTAACTTTGACGTTGAATATCGGCGCCATGGCTGGTAAGGCCGATTTCTACAGCTACATATTATGACAAATGACATGTCGTATTTAAATGGCCTAGAACGTTTGTCGGCGCAATTTTTTCCACCAGATAATGAACGATTAATCTAGTCTCGCTGTTGTAGCTACGATTTTGGTTGTTGTGAACCAATCCCTTTCCCATTCTATTGCCAGCAAGTCAGTCCGACAAAACATTCGGCCCGATTTAGCGGCACCACCGATATAGCAAAGATATCTGTGGTCGATTTATCGTTTTTCAGCCGTCGGAGGTCACGTGGACAGACGAGTCAGACAACCATTCAAATGCATGTCAATATCGGTCCGACAGGCGACGTGTTGGTTGTCGTTGTTTTTTTTTTTTTTTTTTTGCCGTTGGGAAATCCTCATAGACGCACTCCGCCAGGGTTAGGCGGAGCCAGTGTCGGACTCTTATCGACTAAAACCACCACGGTTTTCCTTCAACTACCTTAGCCGGGGGCGTGGGAACTCGTGAGTATTCACACAACCACCCCCGACATGTCCTGGCCCGCCACAAGCAGGCGAGCCCCTTCTCCCCGTGCGGCCTAACGTTGGCCGCACCCTCCTAGGCAGCGCACACGGAACACTGCACGCCACCTCACCTCATGGGCCTTTACCAGCTGCGCCAACTACGCCGGCTGTGCCAGCTACGCCAGCTGCTGGTCGGGCAGCACACTACCCCGAGTCTGCTGCTTGCAGGCCTTACCTTCCGTAATTTTTTATAGAGGTTTTCTTCCTCGCGGTCCGAGCGTTGAAGCCTCGGTCCCAAGAGGCGCGAGAACACTACTCAGCGGGCCCTCCTGGGGTTACGAGATCGACGGGGGCAGGGATGGACAGTCCCCACGCTGCCTGCCCATTGGCAGGGTGAGTGCACACCGGGTCCCGCCCTGCTCCTCCACTGTGCCCCCTGTTGGCAACAGAGGGACACGTGGAGCAACTACCCACTGGCCCAGAACGGGCCCCTCCCGCGCCAGAATATTCGCCACAGGCGAAAGGATTTTATTGCCCGTGCCCAGGATGCACCGGCCAAACAACTGCCGATCCCTCCAGACGTGTCCAGAAGGACAAGCAGCCGTCAGGCACACGTGGAGGTTTTCTGGCCAGCACCCCGGTTGTCGTAACCTAAATTAAGGCGCATGTAGCAGCCAAATGGCGCCCCCATCAGTAAAAAAAATATTAGTCACCGAATACATCATTTATCGAAAATTCGTTTTGAACAATTGAAGTACAGGTACTGTAGTTTAATCAGAAACTATTATTAACTCTGTACATTATAGTTCGCTGTAGTTTTAGATATAAAATGTACTAAAAGTGGCTGTTTTTCGCATTTTTTCTATCTACAGCTACAGGGAACTATCATTTACAGAGTTAATAGTTTCTGATTAAACTACAGTACCTATACTTCAATTGTCAAAAAAACTAATTTTATTTTCGATAAATGATGTATTCAGAGAGTAATTATTTTTTTACTGATGGGGGTTGGCTGCTACATTCCCCTTAAGCCAACTTATTACTAATTTCTAAGTTAACCAACATTTTCTGTATCCCTATTATATAAAAACCTTTTACTGTCTGACCTAAATAACAAGCTAACTGACTTGTCTCTGCAAGTAAATAACCTAGATCTCATATTTCTTTCAGTTTAAACTGCAGGTTCATTAACATTTATTCATAAAACCCGTTTCATATTTTTTAAACTTATCTAGGTCTAGCTAATAAATTTAAATGTATATGAGGAGTTTCAGTCGGATCGGATAAGGACATAGAATAACGTTATAAGTGAGTCAACGCTTTTAAGTTTAAAGACAGGTTATTTTTCTATGCTATGGCCAGCTCGCTTCTTTTCAGAACACGAATTGTAAGTATTGGGAGAAGTATCAACTGTGCATCATCAACTCAGCCTATTGCAGTCCACTGCTGGATATAGGCCTCTCCCAAATTGCGCCACAACACTCGGTCCTTTGTCTTCCGCTCCCAGCTACTTTCATCAGATCGTCGGTTCACCTGGCTGAGGGGCGCCCTACACTGCGTTTGCGAATTCGCAATCTCCACTAAAAGACTCGTCTGCTCCAGCAGCCATCGGTCCTTCGACAGACATGGCCAGCCCACTGCCACTTCAGCTTACTAATCCTACAAGCTATGTTGGTCACTCCGGCTCTTCTCCAGATAATCTCGTTATGGATTTTATCCTTCAAAGAAACTTCAAGCTTAGCTTGCTCCATTGTTCGTTGAGCGACATTTAATTTGTGGACTAGCCCATCTGTCAGTGTCAACGTTTCAGCACCGTAAGTCGTGACAGGCAGGATGCACTGGTTGAAGACCTTTGTCTTAATTTTTGCGGTATAGGCGACGAGAAGAATCACCGAAGTTTACCAAAAGCTGCCCAGCCCAAACGGATCCTTCTGTCAGCTTCTTTCTTGATCAATTGTACGAATAGGGTTTTTCTGTAGTAGAACCTTATGAAACACTGACACTCGCATTCCTTCGTTTTCGGCTAGTTCTGGCTGCGACTTCGTCCGGACAGTCTAATGCCTCTGAAAGCCTGAAGGTTGATCTTCAGGCACGTCCAAAGAGTATGACGTTTTTTCTACGCTTTAAATGCAAAGTATAAGAATACTGCAAACATAATGCAGACCACTTCAGCATTTAGTATGGATGCTCCATTTCCCCCCAATATATCGCAAATTCGCTTTATCTCCAGCACATCCGGCTGCATTTTGGGCTAGAAAAACCTCTGTTTTGGTCTGGTACGATTGACACACCCAGCTTGATTTTTCTAATGCTTGTAATTTGTTAATATGTTTTTAATATCAAAAAACAATCCTTTTTCTAACGCGATACTGTTTAATTACGCGCAGCTCGCTCGATGACAGGGTTGTCACGTAGAGATAGGAGTAATGAAACACCCAAATTTATGCTTCTTACTATTATTATTTTTTCTATTTTTTTTCTGCCTGCCTCGTTGGTCTAGTGGTTGCAAGCGCGACTGCTGAGCGTGGGGTCCTGGGTTCGATTCCCGGGTCGGGCAAAGTGTTATTGGGTTTTTTATTAGGAAAATCTCAGTAGCAGCCCGAAGTCTGGATTTGTGCCCGGTCAATGGCAATAGGCTCGCCCCCTATTACATGAAATGTGGATGTACTATTACCTCTGCCTCTGCCTACCCTTTCGGGGAAATACAGGCGTGATGTCATGTCATGTTATGTTACTACTATTTATCAATCAAAATAAGCCAGTTATATATCTACTAACACATACAAACATAGACACGGTTATGATATCTACACTATAACATTTTAGGTTCAGTTATGTAGAAAAAGATTTAATTTGACGGCTAACTGATGGTGTTATCTTTGGCTCTTTGGTGTAAACCAGCTCGATGAAGTTTAAATACCAACCTATTTAATGAAAGTTTAAAATTGAACATAAACCATGTTTATACTTTTTTACGAAAGGCTGTAGTTTAACCACATAAATTATTTGTACTATGTCTGTGAGATTAACAGATAAAATGTATAATTCAAATCCAATCAAACAAAAGCATTGAAAGACAATACCCGAAAAACATAACACGGAAATTTCTCAAACATTTCCGGCAATAAATAAATTGTACACCTTCACCGGGATACGGCCAACGCCTCCTGTTTTTACTACATTGTTGGCCCGCTTCTGCTAATTTCTCTGTGGTGGAGGTACAAAAGTCATGTATGGTAAATTTATTCCGCTCTCGTCCGCGTTGTCTCTTTGTGTTGCTAATTCCATTTTATTCTTTTCTATTCTGATGTCATTTACCTCGGGGCACGTCGTTATAATATTCCACGGGATCTTAGTAAAATCCTGGTGTAGCAATCTTTTTTACTCTTTGATGAATGGTATGGCACGGCTGGCTGTTCATGGGGGAGTGTTAGTGCCTACACTTATGTATGGTAGTGAAAGTTGGGTATGGCAGAAGAAACATGAAAGTAGAATAAATGCAGTAGAAATGAGAGCTTTGAGAAGTATGTGTGGTGTAACTTTGAGAGATAAAGTAAGGAATAACATGATAAGGGAGCGTTGTGGATTGAAAGAAGATGTAGTGACAAAGATTGAGAAAGGTATGTTAAGATGGTTTGGACATATAGAGAGGATGGACGAGAGGAGATTGACGAAACAAGTATACGAAGCGAGTGTGGATGGAAGAGTTGGAAGGGGACGACCTCGGCGAACGTATCGCGATCAAATCGCGGATGTTCTCAAAAAAAGCCAGGTTAAGAGTTCTCTAAACCGACGAGCATGCATGACGAGGTTAATGGACGTAGATGAAGCGAAAGAGGTGTGTCAGGATCGTAGCAGGTGGAAATCCATAGTCTCTGCCTACCCTAATGGGAAACAGGCGTGATAATATGTATGTATGTATGTATGAATGGTCTTTTTTGTACCATGTTTGGTGGTGTTAATTGTGTTATGAAGTTATATTTTTGTGTTATTTATATCATTTTGGTTTCTTGACAGTTTTGTGCTTATCTTTTTCTTACATTGTTACGGTTTTGTTCACGTATTCTTCATTTTGCTTTCGACTTACTTACTTACTTTCAAACTTGATTTCAACGAAAACATTAAATATTAATTTTCTATTGAAATATTTATGTTAGTAGCACGGACGAATAAAAATGGCGGACGGAATCTCGTTAAAGAAATCATTGAAGCACTTAATTTTTTCCTAAACCCACTATAATTTCCACAGCACACACCAGACATCGTATTGTCATTTTATTTGTGACACTACGACAACGACTACCGTCACACGACATTTATTGCTTAATCGCGGTTGTTTGTCTTACTATGGGCGTGAATGTGTGCGTGCCAGCCCGTTCTTTTAAGCTAGCCGTCTTACTATGGATGTTTCAGTTATTGTTTAGCGAGATTCCGTTCGCCTTTTTTATTCGTCCATGGCTAGTAGGTATAACAGGTTATCATTTTATTTGAACAAAATATCAAACAGAGACGTTAACAATATCAAATAAAAGAAAACAAACAACAATAGAAAATGTATCAAAACAACTTAATACTTTTTCTTTATGAGAACTTATATCAAAGCCGTACACTCTCAAGTACTTTTAAGACATTTTAAATTGCTTGGTTCATCTACACACCTACACCGAAACAATATTACGTAAATCAAAACTTCTTTTACAAATAATCGACTTATTTGTTCATAACTCGTTCAAACATCGATAAAATATCGCGTCCCCAAAAAAACGTAAATAAATATTATGTTTTCAAACAAAATAATGTCTGAACACTTCTTCAGAATCAACTGTCCGACACTTTGCGATGAACACAAAAAGAATGTTGGAAGACATTTCTTTTCTTATAAAAATTGACAGCAATGTGTTTATTGTATCGTATGTTGGGCATTGGTCAATATTTTCTCAATTTAAGTTTGCACAAAATAAATATGATGTTTGTTTAATTAATACACTGTGACTTGAAATATAAAGAGAAGGTAATTGTTACTTGATATCATCATCATCATCATTTCAGCTGAAAGACGTCCACTGCTGGACATAGGCCTCCCACAAGCATCGCCACAACGGATGGTCCTGTGCTTTCCGCATCCAGAGGATTTCCGTGACCTTCACCAGGTCGACGGTCCACCTTAGGGGGTGTAATAATTTTAATGTAAAGATACTTAAATTAGAATCACAGAAATTTGACGAGCATTTTAGTAAATTTTCACTGCAATAAATATAGAGATAAACAACAGAAATAAATGGTTAAACATTTTTGTAAATTATTTGTCACTATAACAGTAGTTTATTCTTTTGAAAATAAAGTGTACTAAGTGTTTGTACTTTTCCTTGTTACATAAGCAAAAAAAAAACATTTTCTTCTATAGAAAAACCTTCCAATTACAAATTCAATAACGGTTTCCATCTAATACACGTACGGGTGATGTCATGTTGACCGCGTCACGGCTCACGCGTGACAGAACGTGACATGGACAGTTTACGATAAAGAAAAAAAAATGTCCTTCGTGTTACGTCACACGTGCTGAATTAAACGGTGCACATCAGAGCAAAACTATTGTAGCGGTTGCGACGTGGAGAAAATATTAAAATGCGGTTTCAATATTATTCGGGTATTTTTTTTATAAACTTTCGACAATTTCTAAAGAGAATTTTTGTTGCTATTGTTGACTTAGTGTATGTTATTAGTAGCCATAATTCTGTGTTATACATTTGTCATAAAATTGAGCAAGACTCTAAAGAAAAAAACCCTCCCGATTATTATAATACTCAGCAAATGTCCTACATGAAACGAAACCATAACCCTTAATAGTATAATTTAGACATCATCATCATCATTTGAGCCGAAAGACGTCCACTGCTGGACATAGGCCTCTCCCAAACATAGTCACAACGACCGGTCCTGCAATTCCCGTATCTTTGGCCGTATTTTAGTCAATTCTATTGTAGCTACGACGGAACACATCAACCTATCACGCTGCATACGTCACGACTCGATCGTAACAGCGTGTCAGCAACATTGAACGCTGAAAGAACCTTTCCGTAACGTCACACGCGTCGAATTAAATGGTGCACGTCGGAACAAAACTACTCTAGTGTTCCTATTGTGCAGAAATTGTTAAAATGTGGTTTCGGTATATATTTTTATCATTTTGGTCGTAGTGATATTTTGGTTAAGAATGCAAATTATTGCGGCAAATTAGTCGGTTTTATCTTGTTATGTGATACCGAGCATGAAATCAAATTACTTGAGTATTTACAACGTAAAAATTCTGTCAACATTTGAAGTGCCTAAATCTCGTCATAAAAATGTATGTCTTATTTAAGTGCACAGAATTTAAAATTGGCAGTCGTATTCTTAAAATATTTTCTTAGTGCGGGTTCTGAGTGATAGCGCATCGAGCACGCGGATTCCGCAGCGCATGAAACAAATATTCGAATACACATACAATGTGCGCGCCCATTTGCACTCCGGACAAGTTCAAACTTTTCTAGCATGTTTCGTGCGTCGCGGAATCCTCGTACGCTATGCGCCGTCACCAACGATCAAATATATCATAGATGCATGATCATCGCTGGACAAACGGCCCCATTAAAACTGGGCAATAATCAGTCACGTGCACAGTTTCGCTCTCAGTAGCTTTACGACCGCGCTAGCGGTGAGACCTGTCACGATGCTAAAATGTGTAGATAAAAAAGCTATATTCCTAATGTGCAAACAAAGAATGGAGTATCGTACTTGTCGTTGTTGTAAAAATAATTATTAGTATAAAAAAGTAAGTAATTAGTAGTAACTCAGTAGCCGCCCGGAGTCTGGACTTGTGCCCGGTCAAAGGCAATAGGCTCGCCCCCTATTACGTGGTACTATAACATAACTGGCGAAATGTGGGTGTATTATTACACCTCTTCCTACCCCTTCGGGGAAATACAGGCGTGATGTTATGTTAGTAGTAGTCGCGGAGACGTTTTTTGGGTTTGATTTTGTACAAGACCGTACATCTATATTATATTTGATCGGAAGCCGTCACTCAGGACCTACACTGAATACTTTTTTTTTTTTTAACAACCACGTGAACAGATAAGATAAATAATGGCCCCTATTGTTTCTAGTTTGACTTTTATCTGTACTAACCAGTATTTTCCCAATTACATACACCCAATTCCACATACTCGTATACTTAACAGTCTCGTTAATCCCGAATAAATTGGACAAGCTAGAATGGATTAACGATAATAGGGAATCAGTTTCAGTTTCTATTTTTATCCTGAAGGGTAGGTCTGTTTTTTTAGATGCCATCAAAAGGTATTACTGCGTATTATGCGGGATCAACTCGTATCTATTAGGGGATATATAAAAAGGTTTGGTACAAAATATTATTTTAAAATCCAGTATACTAAAATACACTGATAAACTCACAAATCGTGTCTGCAAAGATGGCTGTTCTAAGAAAATCGAATAGTCAATATAAGTCTTATGAAAATATACAATATTTTTATACTTGAAAATAACATGGCTTAAAAATATTATCAAAAGAGCCCTCTTGAATTTTTTTGACGAGAGATGGATGTTTGGCGTTCTCTTTCTATTAGATAGAAAGATCTATAGAAATTTCCATTACTGGATTAGGTATCGCGATACTGAGGCCCGATCGCGTGGTACTGAGCACAACCACGTCGCAAACGCGTCTTTTGAGTTTTTTACTCTTTTTGTCTCAGATTTTTAGTTTATGATTACATTTATTTAATTCATTCCGTATTTCGCACTTTTTCATAAAACTGTATACAGGTTAACTGTATACGGCTGATGACGTCTGATTGAGGAACTTATTGAAGGAGGAAATTCAGTACTTGATTCTCGTTTCAAATATTATGTAAAAAAATGGTACAGTCAGAAGCAACAATATCTTTCTATTGGCGGTTGTTAGCTATAAAAATATATAAATGAATATGTTTGGGACATTTTACACAGCACCATCTAGTCCCAAACTAAGCATCTCTTTTATACATAGGCACATAATATGTATCCGTTCCATCCAAAGTCTCTTAGCAGTATTTTGCGATTTTAAAACTGTCTATAGGTAAATATTGCTTCTGACTGTACCTGTATTTTTTTCCAATTGATTTTATCAATTACTGTTCCGCGCTTATAAACCAAAGTTGCATACAGTGAGGGTACAAACCTAGCATGCTGTGTCCGTTGGTCACTATTTCCACCCTTTTTTTTTACGTGGGTATATCCTCATGGACGCACTCCGCCCGGGGAAGGTGGAGCCAGTGTCGGACTCTTACCAACTAAAACCACCACGGTGTTCCTCTTCCAACCATGGGCCGGGGGCGTGGGAAACTTATAGTCGTCCAACCATCCCCGGCAGGTCCCGGCTCACCACTAGTAGGCGAGCCCCTTCACCACGTGCGGCATCATCGGCCGCACGCACCCTTCTCTTGACTGGCGCGCGCGGAACACGACTTGCCACCATCATGGGCCTTGACTGATCGGGTGGTGGGCTACCCCGAGTCCGCCACCCTCAGGCCCACTCCTAGGGTGGCTGGAGGTTGGCGTACGCCCTCCTGCGACGCCCGGTCCGTCTCCTGCGGGTGCGGAGAGAGGTCGTTGCCTCTCGAACCCTCTCCGCCGCCTCCTTAGCGAGCATCATCTCCTCGCAAAAGGAGACGACGCCCTCCCAAGCGTTCACGCTCCCGACCATAGCCAAAACAACGGCCGGAAGCGAGAGATCGCTGCCGCCTACTGCAGTAATAAGTTCATGGCGCTGCGTGGCCCAAGCTGGGCATTCCGCCAGTGTGTACTGCGCCGTGACCTCAAAGCAGCTCCCGCAGTGATGACACTCGGGAGTCGGCTCCCGGCCTATGCGACACAGATACTTCCCGAAGCAACCGTGCCCCGGGACTATCTGCGTCAGCCGGTAGGTCACTATTTCCACCCTCTCCGTCTTTTGTACTATCTAGCAGACCCCTAGATAGTAGTGCGCAAGCATTTTTACGCGTGATTTATCGTGGAATATTTTATTATATTTTTTTTTGAAATTGTGTGTACCACAGAAATCTTAATAATAAGATAATGGTCTCATAGCCTCGACCAACATCTTAAGAGGCTCTCGTTAGGTGGCTGGGTCAAGGGCCAGATTGAGAAGGCGGTTCTCCTCGACACGGCACGTATTGTGACGAGGTTCCTGTCTCTGGGGCCCTAACCGCCGGTAGCGTGGACCCTGCTCCCGATGCCGGTGGAATGCAATTTTTTTTTTTTTTTTTTAATATTTAAAAATGTATTTAATAAGTTAATAACTAAATAAAGAAAAGATAATAGAAATGTTATTTATGTATTTTAATATCGGAACGTGTTTCACCGGTTGGCCGCTACCATGCGCACCATATTTCTAGCAGGCAATGTAAAATAAATTAAGCTCAAAAAGAAATCCGTTGTTAGATGTGCTGCAAAACACAATGTTAGTAACTCTACGTCCAAAACAGCACTGATGATCAAGCAAACGGTTCGCGCACTGATGTCCTACGAGACACCTGTACGTGGTGACACTTTCACGCTCCTTCGCCACTTCTATTACCTTATATTATTTACATTTCTATGGTGGAAAAGAATTCTAATTATTAAAATATATATATTCCTCGTCCATTCAGTCATGCTGTATACTAATTTAAATATGAATTCAACCCACGAAAGTTCTTCTATAAAACTTATCCCAGAAATAATCAACAAAACACACCACTAAATTAATAAATCCGACACTCATTTTTCACTTCGCAGTTCATTACAGCTCGGAACGGAAGCTACATAAATACTATCAAAGTAAAACAGCAATGGACGACAAAACAATGTTTCACAGTACAGTAGGCTCTTGAAACTGAAATTTACGAGGCAATTGGACGTAATAGGCATCCGATGACAGTTCCGTTAATAATAAACCCCCGACATTGCTCGCTTGATAAGTAGAGATTGATTTAGTCGTTATCGATAAAATGTGTCGATAAATATATCATCACTAATAATGTTATTGTCAGTTTAATGATGAATGGAAATAAAATTGGTTTATTGAGTGTTTTGATATCGAATAATAATATAATGTTTTCGTGACTGTTTTTCCTTTTAAAAACACGTTTCCTGTTACGTTAAGACAGAGTTTTTTGTTTTTTTCCTTAAAGTTATGTTTACGCAACGAAACTTATTTATACGTGATTCTGTAGGCAGGTCTAAGTATCATGTATGAAAAAAATATTTGAATACTAAATTCGAATATTTGGTACATTTTAACCCTTTGACCACCCCAGTCGGATTTATCTAACGAAAATATTTTTTCCATCAAATAAATAATAATTTATAATAAAACAAAGTTTAACCGGATTAAATCGCGTATATTATTTAAATTGGTTTCCCTGACGTTTCGAAAGCTTTGCAGCATTTCGTGGTCGCAGGCAGGCTCTATTGAAATGCTGCAAAGCTTTCGAAACGTCAGGGAAACCAATTTAAATAATATACGCGATTTAATCCGGTTAAACTTTGTTTTAT
The DNA here is from genome assembly GCA_949699075.1 of Asteroscopus sphinx. Taxonomy (NCBI): domain Eukaryota; kingdom Metazoa; phylum Arthropoda; class Insecta; order Lepidoptera; family Noctuidae; genus Asteroscopus; species Asteroscopus sphinx. The sequence goes on from OX453006.1 coordinate 6,296,004, forward strand.
TATAATGTGTAGTGATCGCGAAAACCTAAGAAGTTATTAAATAATAATTTATTTCACAAAAATTGTGCACAGGAAATCCATATATTATGGTAGTCAATGTATCTATGGTTAGGATGAACTCTGGTACCCATGTTAAGATTTAACTTGTGTTATGGGTACCAGGGATCTTTCACAATCTGATTCTCAACATAGACTTACTTTTACACTTGACTGTATAAACCAGGGCTCGGATACCGGTAAAATTTTGCAACCGTTATTATGTACTTGACGCAAAACCTTCAAATTTTGGTTTGGTACGAATAAACCTGTTTTTTAAACCGGTATTTTTAGGGAACTTTACATAAAGGTTTTATCGGATTAACCGGTTTAGAACAATTAAAACCGGTTAATATAAACAAACACCGTTTAGTTTTTATTTTTATTCAGTAGAAAGAAAATTTCTGTTTAGGGACGAACGTCCTTGGCGTTACTTGGCGCTCGTCGATAAAACCGGTTAATTTAGGTTAAGATAAAGTTCTTTAAACGTTCACGTTCTCAAGAAAAGTTCGGAGCTAAACCGCAATAAATCGGTACTAACCGGTATTTCTCAAACCGGTTCCGACATAACATAACATAACATCACGCTTGTATTTCCCCGAAGCGGTAGGCAGAGGTGTAACAGTACACCCACATTTCGCCAGTTATGTTATAGTCCCATGTAATAGGGGGCGAGCCTATTGCCATTGACCGGACACAAATCCAGACTCTGGGCTGCTACTGAGTATTTCCTAATGAAAAAACCCAATAACACTTTGCCCGACCCGGGAATCGAACCCAGGACCCCATGCTCAGCAGTCACGCTTGCAACCACTACACCAACGAGGCAGTCCGAACCGGTTTCGAGCCTTGGTATAAACTATATTTCAGCCAATATGACAGGATGCATGGTACATGTATGCATTTTCCAGCCTCTAAAACATACTTAAGTATACATATATCTATTGTAGGTACATATTATTGGCAGATATAATTTTATTGAAGTTTTTCATTTCACCCACTGCGTGTTTTAAGACAGCAAATCAGTAATTTTTAACAAAAAATAAAAATCATGATGGATATATCTGACTGGAACGGTTAAGAGACAACCGAGTAAGTGGATCGCCCGAAGCTTTTTTATGATGGGAAAGAGAAAACTATCGTCATAGAGAGCTTAACTTTTCCTACCACAACGAACGATTTAATACTTAATTAGCAATTGATATTTTTTTGATGCGGCAGGTGCTGGCTAGCTCCTCCAGGCCACTTGCCACTAGACAACAACTCACCGAGCGCCATCTGACTGTCATCATCATCAACCCATTACTGTCCTACTGCTGGGCACGGGCCTGAGAATGAGAAAGCCTTAGTCTACCACGCTGGCCTAGTGCGGGTTGGCGGATTACACACACCATTGAGAACTCAGCAGCACTCTCAGGTGTGCAAGTTTCCTCACGTTGTTTTCCTTCACCGTCTGACTATGTACAGCAGGAAAAGTAATGATCATGTTTTATGTCTGTTATTACTATTAGTTCCGTGTAGTGCCAGACATATAGAATTGCAACACCCTATCTCTTCTCATGGGTGTCGTAAAAAGTGCGTAAAGTATTCACCAGAGGATGGGCAGCAGCGTTCTCTGAGTATTTAACCAACCAACTGCGATCGCTTACCCGCCTGGAAAGCGTGGCAATAGCACATAATAAAAAAAATGGAAATAGTATTTAATCATTAAAATTTCGACCATTGGGCGACCTCTCGTTTATTTTAATGGGCTTGTGGGGAGAAATTTTAAACTATGTATGTAAGCAAAAAAAATTGTTCTAAGGAACCACGACGTTGATTTTAGATGAATGAAAAACTGCTTTCAAGAAGGGACTTTATTTGTGCCTACAAAAGCTTTATTTGTGCCTTAACTTTATTCTTCTTCTTCTTCTATCGTGTCGACATGAGCTACATAATGATAACACCTCATGCCGTGGGAAAAAGATTAGCCAGTCAGCAGGTTGATAGTGGGGCTCACAGCCCAGGGTGCGCCGGACGATCAATTTAACTTTATTGTTTAGTGTTTAGAGCTTTATTTTCAATAAAAATACTTACTTTAAAAGTGTTTTATACTAAAAATGATTATTTCAGCAAAAATTCACTGTCATCAGTTATTATAGTAGCCGGCATGAGTCGTGAGCACAGATGGACAGTAGTGGAGGCAAGTTCGCGCATGTACACTTTCGACCAAAATTATTTAGTATCTTTATTCACTAAATTTCACCGTTAGCGTTTTATAAGGATTATGGTTTTATAGAAAATACAAACTTTCTCGAATTTCACCCATATTATAAATAAAATAATAAAAAATAAATAAAATCATGATGACAATCATTATGATTTTGGGACTTTTTTTTTACGCACAGATAAATAAAAAGAAAACATTTTGACTTTTAATTTATTTTTTACTATTTAGTTATCGATGAACAGGTTTTTTAACTCGCATTCGTATTCTCAGCAAGTCCTTTCATTTGATACCCATATTGTACAAAATTTCAGCTAAATAGGTTGAAGATATCTGCTTCAAAATTGAGTTGCAAGATTCCAATCTAACAATTATATTTACATACGTACATACATTGCAAGTTAAATACAATCTTGTAATAAATAAAGGAAGATGAAGAAGAAAAAAAAAACAATTTTTAATTCAAAACATTAAACACTCAAAAATCAAAATATAAATTAATTACAACAAAAGAAAAATAAACTGTTTTAAATTCGAAAATGTGAGTCAATATAGTTGAACCTAAAGTGTACGGTAGCCGAATGACACCTAATTGTCCAATAGACGACAAGCATCGACTGTCGACCAATCGCGTAAATGCCTTGTTCGGCGTTGGCACCCCTAGCTCCTGTCATTCCACCAAACAGATCTATAAATGAACTTCTGCGCAGGTGAAGTTTGTGCTCACGACTTATGCCAGTATCTGTAAGTAATGTAGTGTCAGACTTCTCTATTATGTACTATTATTGCTACTAACACCCGATTCGGTAGGATATTTGATGCCAAATTATGTTAAACATAATATAAATGTCTTTAAAAAGTTCTGTTTGTATAGGACCAAGATATTCCCAAAATGTATCGATAAAGGTTTTCCCATCTCTGTCGGTAGAGCATTCTGTCCGCAATGAGCAATGTAACACTCAATCATCGGCGCGTCTCTATCGCCGCTATCTATCTGGAGACGCTGAACTCTGTATAAAATTAACTGAAAATCTATTGTTTTGATTCCCGGTAGTCTTTCAGGTGCTTAATGAATTATTTAACAATATTAATTAATCGATACTTGGGGGAGGCCTATGTCCAGCAGTGGACGTCTTTCGGCTGAAATTATAATGATGATGATGATTAATTAATCAATTATAAATTTTCTTCGATGTTCATAAATCGATTATTGACTTATTTGTAAAGATAAAGATATTTATTCGCAAGGATATGGTACAGAAGATGTTAAATGTACATGTTTTTACACATTAGGTGTCCGACAAATCCACCTTTATTAGGCATGCGAATTTTTGTGCACATATTTTTAGTGCTTTATTAGCGTAATCATAATATGCAAAAAAAAAAAAAAAGGTTATAATAAAACAAAGTTTAACCGGATTAAATCGCGTATATTATTTAAAATATTTTTTTAGAAATATTTGTAAAGACGCTTGTCATCTTAGTCTACCTGCGACCACGAAATGCTGCAAAGCTTTCGAAACGTCAGGGAAACCAATTTAAATAATATACGCGATTTAATCCGGTTAAACTTTGTTTTATTATAATGTGTAGTGATCGCGAAAACCTAAGAAGTTATTAAAAAAAGCTTACTTCGTTTCATTTTTTTCGTTTAGAAGGCTTCATTTTTAATAAAAATTGTGTAAAGATTTCTGTTTGTAAGGGAACAAGATATTTCCAAAACATCGATAAAGGTGTTTCCATCTCTGTTGGTAGAGCATTCTGTCCGCAATGAGCGATGTAACACTCAATCATCTGCGCGTCTCTATCGTCGCTATCTAGAGACTCTGGACTCTATATTACGTTGACTGATCACCGTCTATTCTTCGTTGTAAAGGGTTTTATCCTATTGTGGGGGAAAGATAGTTGTTTTTAATGAGGAACGATTGTTGTGTGGTTATCGATAAAGAATTGTGACGAAAAGGGAGTACCTATCTACAGCGTGACTGACGGGAGACATATTATTATGTAGAATGGTAGAATGTGCGTACACATATCTTAATATATAAAACAAAGTCGGGTTAGTTACATCATTTATAACTCAAGAACGGCTGGACCGATTTTAATGAAATTTGGCATACAGATAGAACATAACCCGAATTAAGATATAGGCTATTTTTTATCCCGGAAAGATGAACAGTTCCCAAGGGATGCGCGATAAAAGACATTGACGCGGGCGAAATCGCGGGCATAGGCTAGTTGAAAATCGAACAGGCTACCCTGTGCGTGTTCAGATAGAAATAATATTAAATTTTGTCTCTCTTCCTCCTTCTAAGCAACAAATCAAGACGAAAATATATTTCAAATATTCGTAATGATACCCTGAAGGATGTATGGAATATTTTTTTTCAATTTCGTCTAAAATCTCTTGAAATAATTAAATTAATGCTTAAATAGAGGGAGGGAGGTGAAACGTAAAAGGCGTCTTCTCTTATTATTTTCTCATGTTTGATATTATTACAATATAATATTAATAACACCTTTCAATCACAGCACCAGACGTCTTCAAAATAATTTCTAATAGTTTGAATTAAATACCCTAAGACAAAGGCGAAACTTCTGAACCATAATGAAAACCATACCATTAGTTACGGTGACTGACGATTCTGTGTATTATAACAACTTTGTACCAATTAATTCTTCTATAACTACTTATTGAACAAAGTTTTAATTTAAAACTACGATAAGGACGCCAGGCGAAGTGTGTTCGGTCGTTACGTCAACTTGATAGTTAATTAAAAGTAGGAAAGTTTCCTTTCATATTTTTTATCTGGAAATTGTGGTTAAATTATCCTTACATATTAATATTAAATAGGCAGTTAATCTGTTCAGACGCATCTGGCTTGACTGGAAGCCGACCCCAATATAATTGGGAAAAAGGCTCGGAGGATGAGGTAGTTAATTTAGTTAGTATGGGACACGATTTTTTATCCGTCAGCGGATATAAGCCCGCCGGCAGCAGCGAAGCAATCTTTTGTGTCTTATTAACGGAATTTGGGAAATATCACAGCTCCATCTGGTCTCAAACTAACAGAGTACTATGGGTACTAGATAATGGTTTTTTTTTTGTAAATACATAAGAAGCACCCAGACCAACACAAACACCTATGTTCATCAGATAAATATTTGTGTCCTGTAACTAAATTGAAAATTGTCTTATCATGGATGAAGCAAGAGATGATGATACGTCGGATGGATACATAGCACTAGGTAATTTGGTAGAAAGTGGTTTGATATTGTGGTTAGACCTCTAATGATGACTTCAATGATGTTTGTAGTAGTAGAAGATTACTGGCTGTTACAGAATGGGTATTCTGTATGAAAAAGAACATAATTATTATTATTTTAATACATCAAGTACGTAATATGCTCATGCTCACTGGTACCTTCAAAAACTCACGTGTATGCTGGTGGTACAATATTTATTTAACGCCGAAGGTATCGTCTCTCTGAAGTACCACATGGTTTCGAATCTGTGTAATTGTACTTTGCTCTCTATTGTATTTGTAAAGCAACACACAATAAGGGTCCTTACAGATGTGCAACATCCACAACCACACCACAGCGGCAAAAAAGTCTCCTGGCACTAAACTGTATGAAAATGCGTAATTTAATTCACACGTACAGTCGACTTCACGTCAGTGGTAACACTTGAATTATGAAAACCGCCCTTACTGCAAGACATAAAGTCGCTGTCAAGGTCAAACTGTTAACACTGCACTGACGTGACATCGACTACCCAACAATTTCCAGTCGCGTCCCGCGACTGTCATGAATGTGTAATCTATACTGACGACATTGCGACCACAAATGCAACCATTCGCGGCACTCGGTCGCAAGCGGCCGACAATTCCGCGACCACGGAACGTACCCAATATATTTTGTCGCTGGACAAACGCAACTACATCTTAATCACTCGTAGTTTGTAGCTGCGACGACGCAACTTCAGGTAGCTGTAGCGAGACTATTCACACACGATCACTGCTTGACGACATTTTTGCCGCTGTGTGTGTGGTCCATCTGAATAGACTCTTATACGAGCGCACAAGAAATAATAATTCTTTGGCGTGCGACTAATAGATGTCACTTATAATATTTTTTCTGACACGGCTAACTTCATGACAGTATTTGCGAACATGTAAAAAAATCGCTTTATTTTCCCTCGACGCACATAAAAAGTGCTCTTTAAAACTGATAATAGTCATTTAAACATAAAACTGTCTCCAACATAATGTGAAAAACCTTAAAGTGTCGCCAACCTCAATCACTTGATAGAGTATTCAATTTATTTTTCGATATTTTGGTTTAAAAAAAGGCTTTTAACTTTTTCAAAAGCGATATTAAATTGATGAATGAAATACTTAAACATTTCTCTCTGATTCTCGTCATTATAAACGTTTGGGTCACGTAGCTTCCAAAAATAACCGCTTTTATTAGCAACATGATTTTTGATCCCCTGTTTCCACCTCTCCCTGACCTAATTAATTATAAATACATTGAAAAAAAATCCTTATGATTTATGAAATTATTATTCAGGAAAATTATGGCTTTCTTTTGAATCAAATTGTATGGCTGACCACGAACTAAAAATTAAGTACCCAATTAATTTTATTTTAACTTTTTATCCAATTTTATTAAATTCAGTATAGTGAACCAGTGAGCAAATAAAAAAAAAGCAAAAAATACTTGACAAAAGTTTACAATATTGAAGATTGATTTTTTCTATTCGAACATGTTAGCTAATTAATCACCGCGCAACATTTTTCAAAACTATCTTTGTCTACATCCTCAAATATTATTACGGGATATCAACATGATACGACCTCTATGCAGCCATTGGTAATGCTATTAAGGTAGTCACATTTATTATAGAAATTGTTATTGAACCATTGACACGATTTGAAGTCAAAGAAGTATCATCAACTCAGCCTATCTCAGAACTCTGCTGAACATGGGCCTACCCCAAGTTGCGCCACAACGCTCAGTCCTCCGCCTTCTACATCCAGTTTCTCCCAGCTACCTTCTTCGGGTTGTTGATCCACCTGATGGCAGGCACCTTACGCTGCGTTTGCCCATTCGCGGCCTCCACTCAAGGACTCGTCTGCTCCAATGGCCATCGGTCCTTTGACAGACATGGCTAGCCCACTGCCCTTTCAGGTTACTGATCATACAAGCTATGTCGGTCACTCTGGTTCTTCTCCGGGAAATCTCGAAGAAAGAAGCATAATTTACAGCATTTCTAATATAATAACATTGTTCCAGATCCAAGGCAAGCCAATAATCCAGCAGAGGATTCTGCCCAGTCCAGTGGTGTCAATCGATGCCCCTCATCATAGCCGGAGTACTGCAACTCCTGGCGATGAACACAATAACATCATATTCAGCCCATGGAAGGCGTTTGGGCCTTTCGTCGATACTATACAGGTATAACTCGTGCAGATCAAGAATGGAATTGAAAATGTCGGCACTTCATGTTCTGTGTCTCTTGCTCACTCAAAAGGGCCACGTTTATCAATCTCATTCTTTATTTGCGCGAGTATTGAGAAATATTTTTAAACTGAAATCACGATTCTGAAAATTATAAAGAACTTTGCTATTGAAAGACTTTACAAAAAATGTGAATGTGAAAATACAAAAAAATAATAAATAATAATAAATAAAAAATTACGATGATATGCAATTATTAATAAAATTAATAAAAAATAAACGGTAGATTTTTTTTATTTTTTTAGATATACTTGTAAAGACGCTTTTCATCTTAGTCTTCCTGCGACCACGAACGCTGCAAAGATTTCGAAACGTCACGAAAACCAGTTTATAGTAGTTTATGAAACTGTTGCATAATAGGGGTTATTAAAACACGAGTGTGAGTTTAAAAACCGAGCCGTAGGCGAGGTTTTTAATAGTATCACACGAGTGTTTTAATACCTAATTATGTCAGTTTCATACACTATTTTATCTACACTCATACAATTTTAAATAAAATACCAAAGTCAAAATCTTGGTAACATTGACGTTGTTTTTCTTGATTTTTCTGGTAAAAGATTGTTCGTCATTTACGTTGCTGCATCCAGAAATTCAGGCGGGGTCATATTCTCCTAAGTTCAGTATAACTGCTGTAGTCAGATATTTTTGCCCAGAATAAAACTTTCGACATACAAAACCATAATAATAACGTAAACAATAACAATAAATTTACAAGTAACGATAACCAAATCCAGTAGGCCGTGACGCGCGGCCGCGCACGCGCGCTGGTGGTCTACACAGATAATAAAATATAGTCTGGCGAAAACATTATAATCGGAACTAATTTTCTATCCTTGCCAGGATTCCGTCAATCTCTATTTTATCATACAAAAAATATGCCTGTAAACACTTAAATACAATTAAAAGCAATATGACAATCAAAAGTTCTGCCAAAAACGCGATTTTAAACGATAAAAATTTTCAATGTATGACAAGTGGCGCCACCCTGAATTTTGTGTACTCATTGGTGCCAAACTGTACGACTGCTATAAAAAAGGTTTGAAAACTCCTTGGTTAGGTCGAAGTGGCATTAAAAACTCCTTAGTTGGGCTGAAGTGTGCGGTTATGGAAAAAAAATTAAATTACCGCATTGTTTTGTTCAGCAAACTGTATCGTAATGAAACTTTTTAAATTCGTTACAGGTGCATGTGCGTAAAGTATGTCATTATGACATTACTTTCGAGTTCATAATTCGAATTTTACGATACGAGTGTAGATAAAATAATATACGCGATGTAATCCGACTAAACTTGTTTTATTATAATGTGTAGTGATCGCGAAAACCCAAGAAATTATTATACAAAAAGATTTATTTATTGAAGCGGAGTATTTTGACTACAAGTTTTTTTTACAAACTTCTAGATATAAAGGTACAATTTGAATCGTTGCCAAAAAATCTTTTCTATAAGTAAGCTCATTAGGAATAAACTAGTAATATAATTCTCGCAAAAGCGTCTGATAATAATGAGCGTACAGATTAAGACAAAGTAATAAGAAAATGAGAATTATTATTTTTTCATGCATATTTTTCTTAGTAATTCGTAAGTCAAATAGACTGAATAAGTCACCTCGAAGTCTCTAACATTAAGAACGATATAATTATTTAGTCTGTGTTTATTATTAAGCCGATAAGACGGATTGTCAAAACATACGAAGCAATGAAGATTGAAATCAACCGTTGCAATCACGAGTGATTTACAGTTCGGCAGCTGATCACAGATCGCTGTACTAGTGCGATATTCACTACCCTTAGCAATCAAACAAGTAATCACAGTTTGTTGCTATAAGCACAAATATGACCTGCCAGTCAAAGTTACAACACAGTTACAACAGTTTTAATTTTATACTGTAATCAAAAACGGCCAAAAGTATTTGTTTTTCGCACTTTTGCTATCTACAACTACAGCCAAATGTAATTTACAGAGTTAATAGTTTTTGATTAAACTACAGTAGTACCTACCTGTACTTCAATTGGTAAAAAGAATTTTCGATAAATTATGTATTCAGTGAGTAATTATTTTTTTACTGATGGGGTCGCCACTTGGCTGCTACATTCGCTTTAAAATTGATTTTCCTGAAGTTTTAAATGCTTTGCAGTTTTCGTAGTCACTGGAAGACTAACGGCCAAAATTAATATCCAATATATCCACGATTTGACCTACTAGAGATAGGAATTTGACATAAGCTCCATACAAAATATGACAAATTGCTATCTCTAGTGAGGTAAATCTTAGATAGATTGGATATTAATTTTGGCCGATAGACGACTAGATACAAGATACAAGATCATTTATTTGTTTTAAAACATGAGTATACACACACAGGGTTCTTCTTTACAGATATTAAAAAAAAAACTATCTAGCGTAAAATTTTAACTAATTTAAAAAAGGTGACTAAGAAATAGGTGCATTTAGTGTGGAAGATGACTAGAAAAACCGAGTTTCTCATCTGATCAAACTACACACAAACTGCTTTATGACTGGAGACGTATTTTTCTCTGTAATAGTCTGTAGTATACAGTTGCGTACATTTGGAATTTCTAAGGGACATAATATTTGTAATTATTTTATTATTTTTAACGCATTTACGCATGCGAAGCAAAATCTAAAGATATTAATAGTGTCAATTTAAATAATATACGCGATTTAATCCGGTTAAACTTTGTTTTATTATAATGTGTAGTGATCGCGAAAACCTAAGAAGTTATTATATTAATAGTGGAAAGAAAAAGCCAGGAGTCGCAGGTCGAGTCGAATCCTGCTTGTGAGTGATTATTTCATTCTACTATTTATATAATTATTGTAGTACTCTTCAAAAAAAATTTCCAAAGACAAAAATATTTATTTACAAACATACAAATCAATCATCAGTAACATTAATGAGATCTATGATAGAACTATAAACTATGAGACCTAGTCTAATTAAATTCACAAATCTATCCTCCACAACGAAATGTTTTATATACAATCTGCTTAAGGTTACCAAAATTTATATTTTCAATAGAGAATTTACCCGTAAATTTTCTCAGAGCAAATATTACTCTCTAATTGGTTTTTGACGTTGATTAATGATCTGATATTGAAGCATGTTGCCCCTCAATCGTTTCGCTGCCGTGAACATATTTATTATGGAGGGCGAAATCGTGGGATTTTGGTAGGCAACTCGTGATGTAAACAAATATACATTACATGCATTATGAAAAAATTTGTATGCCAGTACCTGGTGGAACATGTATTAATTCAAAATAATGTTATTGTAGATAGATAGATAGATAGAATATACTTTATTGTACACCATGAAAATAGTAGTAAACAGGAACAACGTACAAATTATGGGTACATGGGCGGTCTTATCGCTAAAAGCGATATCTTCCAGACAACCTTTGGATGGACAAAGAAGACGTAAGATCTAGATAATGGGGGCAGTCCGTGGCGTACTACTAAACTAAAATAAATAAATAGCACAAAATATATTACACATATAGGTATCATAAATATATATAATATATATATAAATAATCTTACAATTTAGAATAGAGATTGGATACATAGGCAATGTCTTAATAAATTACAATTTATTTGGAAAGGCAGTATTCTTTAACTAATTTTTTAAATGAAAACAGTGACTGAGCTCGCCGTATAGACACAGGTAACTCATTCCACAGACGCACAGCCTGAACAGTAAAAGATTTATCATAAAATTTTGTAGAATGCATTGGCATCAGAAGCCCCAAGTTTTCCGATGATCTTAAGTATCGTGTATGTGTGTCATGAAGGAACTTGAAACGTTCTTTGAGATAAAGGGGGGTCTTAGGATTAAACAGAATACTGTAGAGAAGTGATAAAATATGGGTATTCCGGCGAAGACGTATAGGGAGCCACTTGAGCTTAGTGCGGAATTCGGAGACATGATCATATTTGCGTAAGCCAAATATAAATCTGATACAAACATTTTGAAGTCGCTCAAGCTTATTTAGTTGTGCCTCAGTAAGATCTAAATAGCTGGCATCGGCATAGTCAAGAATAGGGAGAAGGAGGGATTGAGCAAGCGCCGTTTTATTGTACCATGTTTGATGCAAATAAATACTATTTTATTCTATTCTATTCTTAAATAATATTTATTTAAGCTTTCTAACTGGGTTGATGAACAATTTGATGAATATAATAACTATCGTGAGTTAAATTCATAATGATTAATAAACGGTTTCACTCACGTTATATCATCGGGTGTGCCCGACCGGTTTCGAACTCGAACGGAGCCCTTAATCATGAGCACGACGAGCGACGAAGATGCACGACCACCACCGAAACCAGGCGCTCCGTCACCGTCTTCGCGAGCGCAGCGCTACGCGGCGCGCTGTGGCCTCTAAATCCACAGTTTGGTGCGCGACGCCGCCGCGTAACCAGCTCATGATTAAGGGCTCCGTTCGAGCTCGAAACCGGTCGGGCACACCCGATGATATAACGTGAGTGAAACCGTTTATATTAATCATTAATTTGATGAATTTAGTGGCAATTTTAGAAGTTTAAGAAAATTTACTGAGTTGTACTTGCAAACACTAAATTTTCCGTGCTATATTTTATAAGTTTTAGTACTATTTGCCATGATGAAGTTATAGAAAAATGGTTAAAAAGATACAGCTCTGTGACTGATAGACGGACGGACGGACAGAAGGCGTAGGCTGATTAATAGTGCCCTGTTGGGATCCTTTAGGTAAGAAACCCTAAAACTACACTCTTTATAAACAGATTTGTAAATAAAGAGATAAAACTGTCTGTTTATTTATAACATTAATATCAACTCAGCCTATCGCAGTCTACTGCTGGACAGAGGCCTCTCCCAAGTTGCACCACAACGTTCGGTCCTCTGCTTTCCACATCCAGTCCCCCCAGCCACCTTCTTTAGGTCGTCGGTCCACCTGGCGGGGTGGGGAGGCTACGCTATGTTTACCGATTCGCGGTCTCCACTCAAGGACTCGTCTGGTCCAGCAGCCGTCGGTCGGACGCCAATCGGCAAGCGCAGCCTAGGGCACCCCCCAGCCAGGTGGACCTATGACCTCAAGAAGGTGGCTGGGGGGGAACTTGGTAGAGGCCTGTGATATCCAGCAGTGGACTGCGATAGGCTGAGTTGATATGTTGATATCATTATTTTTTATATATTACGGTATTCGGGACGGGATAGTAGCGCGTATTTCGTATGTAAATAACTGTTTATTTGCAGGAGGGAGAGCTACTGCCAAGTCAAGATACAGTGGTACTGCCGTCACCCAGGCATCATGACAGTTCCATAGACGAGGATGCTACAGATCCGATGCCAACCCCAGAGACGTCCAATAAGGTATTTTACTAAAATAGAAAATAAAGATAAGAGAGAAAGAAAAAAAGAAAAGGAAATATTAATTTTAGTCTTGCACAGATAATAATAAAAACTACAAAAACAGAATACAAAGAAAAGAGGGAAACCAAATAAATCTTTACAAGACCAGCAAGGTCCTATTATCTCAACATAATTATGCTGCCACAGTAGGTAACTAAATTATAGACTTTTTTTGGGGTGGAACACTAAGGTCTGTATTACAGAACGTTCTTCAAGTACACTATGATCTTCAATCAACTGTTCACTACTTAAGGATAGAATCGTTACTTGAGTATCGGTCTTATTCCAATACGGAATTATAAACTTTAATTCAACAACATAACACACGAACTTACCTTAAATAGAATAGAAATCTCTACTCAAGCGACCACACTTGAGTGATTACAGATCAAATATCTGCTCAAACACCGAAACAGGTGACAGTGTAAAATGCTAAACTCAGCTGAACTGTGATCAATGAATCTATGCTTGAGGAATGTTCTAAAATTAAATCCCAACTCAAAGCTAGTTTTAAACAGTAATCAAAGCTTGAGGAACGTTTTACAATACGGGCCTAAGATTTTGGTGTATATAAAGAATGGAAGAAAAGTCATGCTGCGACGACCTGAAATATATTGCGTGCAGCAAGACTATAAGTAACGCTATTTTGTGATTTATTGTGATAACACATGATTCAAATAAATTTGTTTTTGAGCTTTATTTTTCAACTTTTGCTTTATCAATAGCATCCCAATTCTAACATTGAAAACAAAATTGAAACCAAAAAATCTAAATGGTTCAAAAAACCAAAACAATAACTGCAATAAGATTTCTAACACCGTGCACACACACACTTAATTGTTGTTTTAACTGACTAAAACTGTAAAACACCAGTTAAGTAGGTATTTTTGCGTAATCTGTGCATACATACATATTATCACGCCTGTTACCCATTGGGGTAGGCAGAGACTATGGATTTCCACCTGCTACGATCCTGACACACCTCTTTCGCTTCATCTACGTCCATTAACCTCGTCATGCATGCTCGTCGGTTTAGAGAACTCTTAACCTGGCATTTTTTGAGAACATCCGCGATTTGATCGCGATACGTTCGCCGAGGTCGTCCCCTTCCAACTCTTCCATCCACACTCGTTTCGTATACTTGTTTCGTCAATCTCCTCTCGTCGCTCCTGTATTTCCCGGATTTTTGCAGTTTTTATTTTTATCATACTTAAACTCATTTGCGATTGAGATGACGTCTTCGAAAACTACATACTACAAGCGAAGGTTTTCTTCCTAATATCAATTTATCCTAAACTTTAGGATTTCTTTTAGAATAGTGTTCTGGGCCCTAATTCATGTAATTTCATGACGTACCGATCATGTTGCAGTGACGCTGTGGTTCGTATCTGACAGCTGACGGCGACCGCCGTAGATAAGAGAATACGAAAAGCATTGTTTTAGTTATTGTTTTAGATACGTGAATTTGCCTCCTTGTTATATTTCGTCATAATCATCATCATTCATTTAAAAGGTCTCTTGTTGGTGGAGTATTTTTCATCTTTCGTCATTTCATAATTAATTTTAAATTACTAATAAAACAAAATTTCCAGGTGGCCTCAATAAGCCAGCTGTCCTTCATGGTGAGGCCCGACAGCTTCGAGCGAGGCCAGTTAAGGCTGACCTGCATCTCCACAGTCCATTCAGTCTACAGCGAGCAGGCTGAGCTGGTCATCAACGAGGAGCGGCCGCAGATCGCCTCGGTCCTTGGGACCAGGGACGCGGCAGGAGGTAAGGATTGTTTAATAAAGAACGGATTTTTGGTATAAATACATGTGATGTATCTTTTATTATAGACGATGAAGTAGGAAATAAATAGTGGTACTAGAGTTTGATTACGCTAAATCTGCAATAGAATTATGACAACATCGTAAACAATAACTATCAAAATCAAAATAATCTTATTATTCTAATGCGGAATTTAATTTTCAGACTAAGTACAGACCAGTAAATTTAACTCTTACATTGGAATAATATGAGCATTACAGAGATTTTTATAGTTATTGTTTACGGTGTTACCATAATTCCACTGCAGAATTAGCGTGGTCAGACTTTATGATAGTATTGGTGTCGATTCTCGCGTTCAAAAACTAAACTTGGTTTAAACTATCGCTCTCTTATACTAATAATAGATGCAAGAAAGGAATGGCAATTAGCGGGCATGTTCCGCTTCCTTTTCTTCTTGCGTGTTAATGGTTCACGCTTTTTTTATATAGCCACGAGCACCGCCATAGAAGTGGCCAAAAATCCACTTCCTATGGCGGTGCTCGTGGCTTCATTTAGGTCGGCTCTTGTACAGTTGACAGGGCACAAGGGACAAGTAAGCATATGGGCCATGGACAGAATGGGGGCCCCACAATCGCATTCAGTTTTTGAGGAGTTTCGAATTCCCCATTTGCACAAATTTTCTCTGCAGCGACCGACTTGAGTCCAGAGCCAGTTGAGGGATAATTATCGGAACATGCCCACTAAAAATACAAAGAAGTGTAACACGTAAACTAGTTTGACAGTAGGTACTAAAATTTTTGCCAATCCTTTCTTGCATCTACTATCAGCAAAAGCAAAAATAAGTTTAATTTGAGAACAAAAAAATCGAAACCATTTAATTCCAAAAGAAACATTTAATTTTTTAAATTTGTATTTCAAATACTGCGAGCAACTTCTATTAAAACTAAACCTGAAAAGTGATAACAAACATTAAAAAAAAATACTATTTAAATCGCACAACTTGTGAAGTCATACGAACATGTAACATGAAAAAAATACTTCCGTCAGATCCGATTACAGGTAAGCACCGTAAAAGTTAATCCAAACTCAATATCAGGAAAGCAATAAAACGGAATAAATACGATTAAACATTATTATTACTGTACGTGAAAAACACTCCAATTCGTATAAATCATCGCTTTTATCGCAGCATTTAAAACGTATTTCGACATTAATCACAAACGGATCGAAAGCTTTCACGGCTTGTCACGGTCCAATAAACAACATTATGCAGTACCTGAACTCGGCTACCTACTGGAAATATACTAGAAAATTGCCCTCATTCAACATGAACAAACCAAGCCATTATTTTCCATAAGAAAGGGGTTTGAGTATTTTTGTATGTAACAACTCAACATAACATCACGCCTATATTCCCCGAAGGGGTAGGCAGAGGTGTAAGTGCACCCATATTTTACCAGTTATGTTATAAGTTCCATGTAATAGGCGGCGAGCCTATTGCCATTAACTGGGCCCAAATCCAGACTCCGGGCTGCTTCTGAGAATTTCCTAATGAAAAATCAAATAACACTTTGCTCGACCTGGGAATCGAACCCAGGACCCCACGTTCTGCATTAGTGCATGCGACCACCAGACCAACGAAACAGTTTTGTATGGAAGATGTGACAGAGTGACCGGCTGGCGTTTTGAAAAGTTGCGGCCCACGATTAAACTGGTATAAATGGGTAGAGGACACAAATACGAATTAAAAAATTAAAAAATATTGTGCCCTAAGGTGTCACGTTTCCGAGACATTTGAAGGTAAAAATCGCTATACCAGAATTTTTCGATCCTCCGAATATCTCGAAATGTGACATTTTAGGGCACCATATTGCAAACATGCTTTGTTTGTTAAGTGTCCTCTACGCATATACTGGATGACCCGAAAAACATATGATAAGCCGGTAACCCCATATTCTGTTGTGCATGATTATTCATTAGATGAAATCCCCAACAATGTTCATTAAATATTTTTAATGCTTTCGACATAGCAAAATTAAATTATTATTTGCATTTTCTAAGAGAAAATTTTAATTTAAAGTTGAGATACGACCATGGCGACCTTCCAGAATACTTAACTTAATAGTGTACAAAATAATTCAGGGTTTCCGGCTTAACATATGTTTTTTTGCGTCATCCAGTATACCAGTTTCATCGTGCGCTGCAAATTTTCAAAATGGCGGCCGGTCACAAAACCACAAACGTTCTATCCCCTTTTCTTTGAGATTTAGACTCGAATCGCGGCCGAGTTACGAATCACTAAGAATTTTATTTCTCGGTGTAAACAACGTTTGAATACGTAGAAGGCAAACCAATCCCACTCTACAGTTCAAATATTTGCAGCAGCCGACTTGCACTGCAATTTACCATGAGAAGTTTTCCAGTATGCTGCATCTTGGCAAATATATGAAAAATATAAAAAATGCATTGTAAACATAATTATTTTGCTGATGGAAACTATTATAAAGGGAACATACGAACTGTTTGCGGTGAAGATTGCCGATAGCTTCCACCGTTGGTGATGTACACACTTTATTTGAAAACGTTTGAAATAAGTTAAAGTTTGCCTTCGAGCAGTATCTAAAGCAATATTCATTTAAACTACGTTGTTTATTAAAACAAAGAACCGTACCATAGCAACTACCAAACCAACCACCAACCAACCAACTAACCGACTAGCCAACCAACTAATCGACAAACCAACCAACCAATCAACCAACCAACCAACCAACCAACCACCAAACCAAGCAACCAGCAAGCAACTAATTCAGCAAATCTAAATAAGAATAAATAATATTATTAAGTCATGATAATAATATGATTAATGTTCAATGCGCAAACTCATTAATCAACTTTTAATTTATAATAAATAAAAAAATTAATTAACAAAAACAAAAAACCCGACTGCGTCTAAAAATAACAGAAAAGATATAAACAATACTTATCAACACGCAGTCGGAGGCTACGTATGTTTTTGGTCATGAATTATGTACATAATAGTTCATAGGTAGCCTTCGCCTGCGTGTTGATAAGTCTTGTTTATATCTTTTCTGTTATTTTTAGAAGCAGTCGGGTTTTTTGTTTTTGTTAATTAATTTTTTTATTTGAATTTTTTTAGTTTTGTCATGTTTTATTTATCATAATATTAATGTTTTTTTTGAAAAGTCAAATTCATTTTTAACGTTGAATATTTTGTTGTTTTTTAGCATTTCTCATTCCAAATTACATTTAAACATATAAGTTGTATATATTTTCGTAAACCATTTATAAAACCCTTTATTTCGATATCCCACTCGATAGGTTATGAGCAAAAAAAAAAATTTTTTGTCACATAAAATGGATCCAAAAAGCGGCCATTTATTTTTATAGGCTACAGAGCGTGCCAAAGAAATATGCATACATACATACATACATACACTCGAAAAACATAACCCTCCTTCTGGCGCAGTCGGGTAAAAAACACAAATTACGACAGTTTAATACTGAAAGTATAGCAAATCCAAATAACTTGTCACTAAACGTCCAAATCCGAAAAAAAACATCAACAAAAAACTGTCGAATACTCCACAAATAGATTTCTACCAAAGTGGTACGAGTATTCACTCAAAACATGGATATTGGTGTTCGTCAATACGGGGTATTAAGGCTGAATAGGCAAATCCTCCTATATGTAGGCAATCACTCAAATATTTGCCAGTGTTGGCTTGTAGCATTTGGAGCTGTTTGTCGACTGCGAGCATTCCAGTCCACTAAGCAAAGGTAATGTTTAGTGTAGCTTGCGTTGCGTTGTCGGGTGTCTGTGAGCGAGAATATAGTTTAAATGTACCGTTACCTTGGATTATCGGGTATTCGCATGTGTTACTCGGTATTATATACAACATGTAACAAAATAAACGCATGTCCAGAAAGGAATTGTTCAGAATCACTACGAGAATCGAATGGTATGTGTTCAACCTTTGAACCTGCACTAGATAATATGCTGGCACATCATCACAGCATCAGCATCGCGACCTACTGAATCATGACCTTCTGAAATCTTCACTGCATCGGCTCGACACACACATTTTTTATTCATTTATTATCATTTTAATACAGCAGTTAGCCGTTAACACTATATAATAATAAGATTTTTTTTCTTCCACAAATAACAAGCAACAATTTATTGTTATCACAATAATATAACAAACAATTATTTACATGACACACTTGTAAATAGGTATCAATATGTATAGATAATAAGTTTTGTATTTAATATTGTAAATTGAACATATTACATAAATTATTGGAATCAGGCGTTACTTTGCGGAAATCCATGTCATACAAAATATGAAGTTAAAATATTAGTTTTAATTCCGCGAAATAAGTAGGTCGTTAAGTTTGAATGCAACATGCAGCACTTGTGCAGCACCGCCCTCCCGCTCACAAATATATGCACATGCAGATGGTGTGATTAATGTATTGTGCAATATGCAAACCAAACCGATACTGACATATTGCACAATACATTAATCATATTTTGCATATTAAATTAGTCATCAAGTTGGAGTCGAGTCTGATTCATCTCCTTATACATCGCACTTCCTATCACTGTGGCCAAGACACCCTTAGCGATAATTACGATCAATCTTGTGAGTCTGTAGGATCGGCAGTGAGAATACCATTCCCTGTGTACATTGCACGACGTACACTTACCCTTAATTCCTACCTAGTTCCGTCTGTTACCTTAGGTCTCCGGTAACAGGCTTCCCGCACTTATGCTAACATAGGTTTGTATAGTAGGGCTAGGGCGCTAGGATAATCGGGGTTTGTACATACTAGTTTGTACTACGTTTTATAGTCAGTGGAGTCTTAGGTGAAGTAAAAATAAGGCCCAGCTGTTTCAAAGTAGCTACATAGCTGTAGCGCATGTTCAGAACAGTGGCGATACCAAGCCCTGAGCTACCTGTGCATACAGTATGGGATAACGGGATGCACGATAAACGACATCCACGCGATCGATACCGCGGGCGCCCTTTTGTTGACAAATAAATAAATAATAATTATATAAATATACGTCTCATCAGAATCATTAATATTACATGATAAGAAATAGTTAGATAAATCTAACGTAATAAGCTCACTAGAATTTAGATAAACCGAAAGGGACAAAAATAATATCTGCAACAATCCAAGCCCAGTGCTTATAGCAAGCTTAGTTGTTGATAGTTGTTACAGCGACCGTCAACATTGACAACTCGCGGCGCCCCGGGCGACTAATTAAATTGTTTAGCTGTTCACAATAGTTTACGAAGTGCAAACTTCGCTATCGCACGGTTTTATTATACAATACAATACAAATACTCTTTAAAGTACAACAAAAAAAAACATATATGACTTATATAAAAGATATGTAGAATGGGCGGTTTAATCGCTCAAGGCGATTTCTTCTAGACATCCTTAGGATAGACAACATGGGCAATTTAGTTGTCCATATTGTCTATCCTAAGGAGCGGAGAGGGGTAGCACGTAGTGCAACAACATAATAGAATACATATACTACCTAAGATAAATATTATAATAAAACAATGCGTGTATCTATTACACAACTACATAAATATGAGGTACAATAAACGTAATAAATGCAATATAATATGTCTAAATATTATTAAGTGGCAGTGGGCGGGGCACATTGCTCGCAGAACGGATGGCCGATGGGGCAGTAAAGTTCTGGAGTGGCGACCGCGTACTCGAAGGCGCAGCGTGGGTAGGCCCCCCACAAGGTGGACCGACGACCTGGTGAAGGTCGCGGGAATCCGCTGGATGTGGAAGGCACAGGACCGGTCGTTGTGGCGATGCTTGGGGGAGGCCTATGTCCAGCAGTGGACGTCTTTCGGCTGAAATGATGATGATGATGATGATTATATAATGTACCTACTGGAAATTAAAGTGATAATGATTAATATAAACGGTTTCACTCACGTTATTTCATCGGGTGTGCCCGACCGGTTTCGAGCTCGAACGGAGCCCTTAATCATGAGCTGGTTACGCGGCGGCGAAAAATTTAACAACTTGAATTTAACTCACGATAGTTATTATATAAAAATAGCAAATTAAAGTTATGTTAAGTAGTGATATTTTACCAGTTTTTTTTAAATATAGGCAAAGATTGGGCACGCCTCACTTGTACTGTTACCATATATCCAATTTAAATTATAATTTGTGTTGTGTGTTGTCGTAAAATTGGACGATGTGTGAATGGATTGAATAAACTTTGTATTTTGCGTACGAAAACTTCTTCTTGTTAAAAAATTAAGCAACATAATATTTTCATGTTAATCCCACTAATATAAAAATGCGAAAATTTGTGACTATGTGTGTATGTTTGTCACTTTTTCACCGCAGACCTCAAGACGCCGCATAAACAAAGTTTTGCATGAGAACACAGTCGTAAAATGTTAGCCGGGGTGGACGGCGCGTTATGATTGGTCGGCTCAAAAGTTCGGTGGTATGATTAGTGCCGCTCGCTGACGGAGTGACGTTCCGATTGGCGGTGGGGCGTATGATATGCAGTGGTACTGCATATGCGTGGTGGGTATCTGGCTAATCAGCGTCGTAGTTACTGGTCTCTAATTTTCACGCTGTAACGGCTTAACAGATTTGGATGTAATTCGGCACATAGGTAGACCATAATCCGGATGAATATATAGGCTTCTTATTATCCCGGGAAGACGAACAGTTCCAGAGGCATGCGCGATAAACGATATACACACAGGCGAAGCTGCGGGCGCCCTCTAGTTTTCACAAAAAACAAATACAAAAAGTTGCAACTCACAGATGTCTAGACGTCAATATTTAAATGCAGAAATACAATCAAACGGATAAACTAAACATTACATTGTTATTTATGTATTTAATGTTAATGCTGAACTTCTTATACTATACAAAACTGCATAGATATTCAGTCTAGACGAAATGCATTAAGCCAGTCGTTGTGTCGTCATTATCGATGCAATACTGGCAGACAGTAATCGTTTCAGAAGATAAATTATTGGTTATTGCTTTTCTAGTTAGTAAGGGTCTTTTAGTATAAGACTAGTTTATTGTTATCCTTTTCTTGAAAGAAGTCAGTTACTTGTAAGTTAGACCACAGATAATTGAAAAGTCTTAGACTAAAAAATGACATAACACGAAACAACATAAAATCTAAACTTAAAAAACACCTTTTAGAGGAATTAAAACCTAATAATGACTTATAATTATATAGCATTAAAAAAAAAAAAACATGCTGTATTTTTGTAAGAAATTTGCTATTGAGAAGTAATATAAATTAGTTGAGGGTATTTGAGAATTTTTGCATGGGGCGAGCGAGCGCGATGCGTCGTGTTCACCCACCCACATCTTGTTGTAATGAATGTCGACGGACCAAGCGGTGTACAGAAAAACCTAAACTGGTTTATGTTCTACACTGTATCTGCCAAATGTATGTATTTTGTTTTTTTTGTGGAAATAAATAAATAAATAAATAAGTAAATTATTATATTATTGCGATATTGCAGTGCGTCACATGCGCAAGTTGACGGGTTTCACGCTATAATGTGTAAAAAAGCTGCATCACTAATAACACGATTGCGCAGCAGCTCCAACAGTATTCTGAAAATGATCGCATCCCGTCACGACTGTCCATTCCAGAAACACTGGGTGGACAGAGTGATAGGTAAGATAAAGTGTTGTAATTACCTACCTTCACTCACTTCTTCTTCACCCACTGTAATAACTACTAACATAGTTTTAAGTTAATTTTGTTTGTTACTTACCTTCCTGTGTTGTTATATGGATGTCATGTCCGAAATAAATGATTATTTAATTTAATATTAATTTAATTTAAATTCAATTAAGCTAGTTAGTTGAATTGATAGAAATCTAAATAATGAGGTAATAGAAATGTTATCTACTGTCTTTTAATACCGGAACGTGCGTCGCCGGTTCGTCACCACCAACAAATAAATACGCAATTACGGCCACCATGTTTCTAGCATTCAATGGAAAATAAATTAAGCCTAAAACAAAATCCGCTGTTAGATATGCTGCAAAATACAATTTTAGTGACTCAGCGTCCAAAACAGCACTGAACATCAAGCAAACGGTTCGCGCACTGCAGTGTCCTACGAGACACCTGTACGCGGTGACAAGTTCTCGCGCCTTTGCCACTTCTATCTTTTTATTTAGATTTCTATGGTTGAACACAGTTATTACTAGTGCAGGAGTCAGAAAATTTGACATCAAGTGTATATGCACTTATGTCAATAAACGATTATTATTATTATTAATTGCATAGAAAATGATAATATAATAATAACCAAGATCATTAACTTTAAACAATACTTTTAATAAATCTACTCAGTATAACAAATATTAGATACTTTTGTATATTCGACTTCACATCAATGGTAACAGTTTAAACTTGACCTTTATTTCGTAAGCCGTAAGAAATGTAAAAACCGGCCAAGTGTGAGTCGGACTCACGCAGTAAGGGTTCCGTACCACCAATCGACCTGATACCCCATAGAAACCGATTTAATTTACGAGAGTTTATCGAAAGACATCAACTAGCGTACGCGAAAAGTGAATTTTTGCATCTCTTTCTTACGTAGGTACCACCACATATGTCTATTTTTGCCCTGTTTTTAGTATTTGTTGCTAAACTACATAGTATGCACTATAATCAGACCAAGTTTGACGCTGGTATGTATTACCTTTTTGAAGATAGACTAGGAACAAAAACGTTGAAAAAAATGCATGTTTTTCGAGGGTTCTTGTATGGGGAGCCCCTTTGGTTTTAAACTTTTTTTTGTTTTTAGTATTTGTCGTGATACACCTCATAGGAACACATTTTCTGAGAAAATTTCAACCAGTTATCTATTACCGTTCAAAAGATACAGCCCTGTGACAGACAGACGGACGGACGGACGGACGGACAGCGTAGCGAGAGTAATAGAGTCCCGTTTGGCACCCTTCGGGTACGGAACCCTAAAAATGGTATAAAATTTGAAAAGAAAAATTCGCTCACGAGCAGAATTCTATAGATTTCGCTTGCATTAAAACAATAAGTAAAAGTGGTTTTCGTAACTCACGTCACAACTAACAAGTGCTGACGTGAGTTTGACTGTAGGTACCTACGTACCTACCTACCATTGTTTTTATAAAATAATAAATGCGAATCACGAGCAAATTAGGCATGCAATACGTTTTAATTCCTGTGGAAAAAGAACTAAGATCTTTATATTCAGTAAACTTAAACAAGTACCGTTCTAAAAAAGAAAATCCCGACATAACACTAAATTCTTGTTTAAGACGAAAACATTAACAAAGCAAGCTAATCTCAAACTGAGTAGGAAAACGTGTAAAGCAATGAAATAATTACGTTTAATTTACGATAAAATGTTTAAAAAAAAACGAAAACAATAATTAAATATTCATTACTGGGAATTACCGCATTTTCTTTCTTTTCGACTAAAATTCACAGGAAGCCTTGGCACTTTTTTGTTAAGTGAGATACGTAGGATTACTGGACTCGAGCGAAGTTTATCGATATCGATATTTTCTTTTAATTCTTATTTTATCATCACGTTTGATTATTAACTCGCTTTCTTGTCTGTTTGACTGTTCGGTATAAATTGCAATCGATTTTGAAGTAACTTTTCGATAAGCTAGAGGCTTGAAACTTTAAACGTAGCTCAGAACTGAATGATAATGCAATGTTAACACACTTTTGTTTTAAAAACGCAGTATATTTAAAAAAAAATCTTTTGTGTTTTAAGTTATTGTGTAGTATTTCAGTCACGAGTATATCGGGCTGGTCCGAGTAGTTTCGGAGTTAACCGGAATGTAATCTACTATAATATTATATTTTATTTTTGAAATGTGTGTGACCAGCGACATTATGATGTTATAATATAGGTCCTTATAGTATATAGCCCTGCCCTACAAGGTACTATAACTTAATTGAGTAATATTATAAGTTTTACTATAAAGTTTTATAGAATGTAGTGTGTCTCCTTAGTCAAGTAATGAAGTGCATTAAAAGAGTCTCCATAATCTATGTCTATAGATTATGAAGGATAAAAATCTGCATATTAATATAAAAAGCAAACTTTTTAACACCTGCGTATTACCAGTTCTCATGTACGGCAGTCAAACATGGACCTTGTCACAAAACCTGACTAATAAACTTGCAACATGCCAGCACGCAATAGAAAGGAGCATGATGAATGTGAAAAAATCGGACCGACTGAGAAACTGTGTAATAAGAAGCAAAACAAAGGTTACAGACATAACGTACAAAATTAAAAGACTGAAGTGGCGATGGGCGGGGCACATGATAAGCGGAAGAGATAAATGGAGCAAAAATGTGACGCAATGGTATCCAAGAGAATGAAAAAGGAAAAGAGGGAGACCACAAAAAAGGTGGGATGATGACATCAAGCAAGTGGCAGGCGTCACATGGAACAGAGTGGCTCAAGAAAGACGTGAGTGGAAAAGGTTGGAGGAGGCCTTTGCCGACTGGCAAACAGATCTTCAAAAAATAACAAAACCTCAAATAAAAGACTAGATTAAGGATAACAGTAGTATTAAGCTTTGCATATATTTCTCTTTTTATGTAATTATGATCGGAATAAAAGGCTATATTATTATTAAAAGAGTCTCCACGAGTGACGATATTTAATTGATCGTTCGGAGCATCCTGGGCAGTTAGCCCCGCTACCAACCCACTGACTGGCTAATCTTTTTCCCACGGCATGAGCTATCATCATGTCATGTCGTCACGATAGAATAATTCAAATAATTTTACTGTACCAACGAGTACTTTCCTCTTTTTTTTCGATAAAATATCCATCTTAAAAGAAAAGTATCGACCACGTATCTTCCCACCTCTAGCGTAGCCCCCATTAACGCTATTACGCTAATGATTCCTCGGAGCAAGGACGCCCCCTAATTACAAGACAAAGCTTTTTAATAATTAGTCTTATTTATTTGAGATTTTAATAATGTCAATAGGTCAACAATTGGATAAAGGTTGAAGTGTGGTCTCGTGTAAAATTAAATTCGAGTAATAATTTATATCTCGGACTAGAATATCATTATCGTTTGATGTATCCCGTTGTAAGGATACATACTTTGCTTTTTTATAATTTGAAGAGTCATCATCATCATCATTGTGGCCGAAAGACGTCCACTACTGGACTAAGGCCTCCCCCAAGTATCGTCCGTTTTGAAGAGTATTTTTGTCAAATGTCACCCGTAGAAGATTTTTCACAGAAACGTTTACAATCCCTTTTTAACCCCGTCGGGTCTAATTAAAATAAATTTAAAAAATCTAATTAATTAATTTAACCCAAAAACACGTAACTTATTAATAGGTTTAAAGATTATCTATACAGAGTTTCAACTTAATCAAACCACGTAATAATATTATTCCGTACGAACTTCATCGCCCCATTGCACCCTATTTTATTTATAAGTAGTTTTGGAAAAACAAAAATGTGTATTTTATTATTTACTTTTAAGGATTTATTTTCCCAAGTTTTGAGTGAATCGAACCAGTAGAAAAGATTTTGCATACCCTCTTACACCCTATTATACCCCCTTAGGGTTAAAATTTCCAAAAATCCTTTCTTAGTGGGTGCTTACGTTACAAAAGGAGCCTACTCTCCAAATTTTATGTTTCTAGCTGGAGTAGTTTCAGCTCTGCGTTTCGAATCAGTCAGTCTAGACATCTGTCTTTATAAGTATAGATAAGCTTGCATTTGACCGCCACCTAACCAAGGGTCTACTAGGTCTCTAAGAGTCGCATTTGACGATATTCGATTAATCGTACCATTCATCGCACAATTTGCTACTCCGGTCAGCCATCGTTTTCATATCGCATGCGATGATTGTGGTTTGATGTTTTTTCTCCGGTCTCTGGTCATTTTCATATGACTATCAACCGTATAGTAGTAGGTATATCTTTTTTGTACCTTTTTATGGGCCTATCTTTATTGTGTAGTATCAGTCCGAATCAAAGTTTTTACTTCGTTTGCCGTACTTCAAACGGGAGTAGTCTCCCTGATGTAAGGCCATAGTGCGGTCGACAATGGTACATGCTTGCCCAGCAAACAATTGACCGATTTAACAATTTTTTCTCATATTGTAGGTATTTCACTGAATTGATGTTGAGCAATATCGAGCAGCAAATATCAGGAATGGCAGAATTTAAGCCGTTGGTACTTTCTGAAATGCCTGCTACTGTAGACTTCATCGCACAATTTGCTACTCCGGTCAACCATCGTTTTCATATCGCATGCAATGATTGTGGTTTTTTTTTTTTCTCCAGTCTCTGGTCATTTTCATATGACTATCAACCGTATGGTAGTAGGTATATATTTTTTGTACCTTTTTTATGTGCCTATCTTTATTGTGTAGTATCAGTCCGAATTAAAGTTTTTACTTCGTTTGCCGTACTTCAAACGGTAGTAGTCTCCCTGATGTAAAGCTATGGTGCGGTCGACAATGGTACATGCTTGCCCAGCAAACAATTGACCGATTTAACAATTTTTTCTCATATTGTAGGTATTTCACTGAATTGATGTTGAGCAATATCGAGCAGCAAATATCAGGAATGGCAGAATTTAAGCCGTTGGTACTTTCTGAAATGCCTGCTACTGTAGATTTCATCGCACAATTTGCTACTCCGGTCAACCATCGTTTTCATATCGCATGCAATGATTGTGTTTTGATGTTTTTTCTCCGGTCTCTGGTCATTTTCATATGACTATCAACCGTATGGTAGTAGGTATATCTTTTTTGTACCTTTTTTATGTGCCTATCTTTATTGTGTAGTATCAGTCCGAATTAAAGTTTTTACTTCGTTTGCCGTACTTCAAACGGTAGTAGTCTCCCTGATGTAAAGCTATGGTGCGGTCGACAATGGTACATGCTTGCCCAGCAAACAATTGACCGATTTAACAATTTTTTCTCATATTGTAGGTATTTTACTGAATTGATGTTAAGCAATATCGAGCAGCAAATATCAGGAATGGCAGAATTTAAGCCGTTGGTACTTTCTGAAATACCTGCTACTGTAGACTAAGCTTCCGTAAAGTACAAAAGTCGATTATATCTGAAATTTTGCATACAAGATTCAACTTCTCATGACTTCCAATATACCATTTTTCGGGGAATGACCGAGATATACCTGCATTGCAAAAAAAATTAAGATATTTGCTTGTATCTGTTCAACAGCACTCAACTCAAAAACAGATACCTATCACAAAACCATTTACAAAATCCTTAAAAAGATGAATAACGTAACCGAGTAGCCAGCAATAAAAAATCCAATTAGAATAAAGTCATAATTCAACAAAAACTCATTTCGAAATTGAACAATTCCAAATTCCAACAAAAGTCACGGCCGCCATAAAACCGAAAAAAAGAGTAGTTGCTTGTAGCTTTGTAACCCTACAAATGCGCTCCTCCGAAAATTTAAAAAAAACAATTGCTTCGCGCCGCCCATATATAACCCAGACAATAGTTACAAGAAATATATGACCCATATTAACAATACACGCAGACATTTTTTACATTTTTGTTCTACCAGCACCGACGCGCTTAAACGGAAGTAATAACCTAACAGCCCGGACGTTTACGCCATTTTATTCATATAAAACGGCAATAATGCCAGTGTTTGCATAGCGAGGTATAAAAATTATTCAATTTTTTTTGTGGGTTGTTTTAATGCTTCATTTGACGTGTTGATTGTCAAGTTGCGGTGTTAAATAAGAGATTTCATTGTTGGTGGATGTTAAAACAAGTTGTTAAGTGTTAAAGGGGAAAAAATGGGTGAATATTTTTGTAACAAAAAATGTAGGTAGGATACAGGGGATAATACTGACGTGGTTGAATAAAACATACTGAAAATAGGGTTATTTTCACTTCCCTTCCCTTTTGGCTGATACATTTTTTGTCTAATTTGTTAGACAAAAAATGTGACCTTTGGTTGATGTGATTTGGTTTTTCTTTAAATTACCTATCATAAATAAATTAAAAGGATGATTTTTATTTGAATTTTGAATAAAAAAAAAAAACATTTTAACATAAATTACCACCTATATAAACTAAATATAAAGAATGCTTCCCATGGACTAATAAAAAAAGGCCGTGTTGCTTCCAACAACTTTTCTTAGTTTCTATTATGGGTATCCACGGCATGAGCTATGTACCTCATGTCGACGTAATAGAAGAAGAAGATGGACAAAATACTTTGTGATATCATCATGACAACCACTGCAGTGTAGCTATAAATTAATGAAAACCGAGCAAGAGAGATTGCTTGCTTGTCACCGTCGCTTGATTAACTCGTATCGTTCAAGGCAGAGTTACAGTTTGCGGCAAAATAGAGCTTATAGCTGTCATATTAGCATCAAAGTTAGTTTACCATGGCCATTTGAATTCCTGAGTTATATAAAGAGATTATATTTTTCAAACGTGTACCCTCGTGTACTTGCCTAAAACATAGGCGAGTTTTACAAAAGTTGCTATAATTATAGTCGGAACAATTGTCATTCGATGTTATAAATTTCACCAATAAGTACATACATATAGTAAAGTAAGTAAAAACCGGCCAAGAGCATGTTGGGCCATGCTCAGTATTATAGGGTTCCTTAAGTAGGTGTTACAAACAAATCAAATCGAATATTAATCATGGCTATTTTAGTTTTTGCAATAGACGGCAGCATTGGCGACTCAGATAGTGTTGTTAGTAGCCGTCGCTAGATGGCGCTATAAAGTGCCAAATGCAATAGACGGCAGAATTGGCGACATAGAGAGTGTTGCTAGTAGCCGCTAGATGGCGCTATACAGCGCCAAATTTAAGAAGTTTGTCATTTCAATATAACACAAAGTTACTTTTTGTAATTTTTTTAAATAGAAAGTAGCTAAAGGAGCATTATTTGCTAAGACCATTTTTCTCTAAGGTAGGTAGGTAAGGTAGGTAAGGTAGGTAGGTAAGGTAAGGTAGGTTTTTTACCTTTGAACTATGACGTTTTAAGTATTTTTCAGTTTTCTCTCTATAACTCAAAAATTTATTATCAAATTATAGTCGAAATAATTTTAAAAGAGAGTTTTTACAAAGGTCTATCAAAGTGGAAGATTATAAGTTTCTACGTTGCATTGTTTAGAAATGGCTGGGGGGGGGACACATTGCAAGCCACTTTGGCGGGCTATATTTCGCAGATGGTACACCTGATAAAAAAGTTATGTATGAAACATTACCTTCATTTTAGTAGACCTCTTCAATGATATATCACACGAGGGGGTGCAGCGAAAAAAAAAATTTCATCCCCATTTCACATGTATGGGCACCACCCCTAAAATATGTTATTACGATTTTTTTATTCATTTAAAATTGAGATCTATATCTAGACTATTTTTAGCAAAATTTCATTTACTTATGTTTATAACTGTAGAAGTTATAAAGCTGTAAAGGATTAGGACAGACGGACAGACGGACAGACGGACGGACATGACGAAACTATAAGGGTTCCTTGTAGGACTACGGAACCCTAAAAAGAAAGTATAGTAGTTGAAAACAGTAACAAGCTATGTAGCTTAGCTAGTTACCTGTGTAACTAGTGATTTAATATTATTATTTCAATCATTTATTTTATCTACAAAATATTGAAACGTTCCTAAAAAGAGAGTGAAAATTAACATGGAATATAAATAATTAATACTGATTCTATAATAAATTTATGTTCGAAATTCAATAGCTCTAGGTTTGCATATTTATCGATTTAATTATGTAATTAGTTGAAATATTTAATCACAATGATGTATCAAAGGTAATATATATTCATTTAACCAGTAAGGAATAATTACAGGAAGTGCTTATTACAGTAAACTTACATACTGGGCCAGTTCCGCTTATAATGGTCAAGGATGGTTTCAAATCAGTGCGTACAATCCGTAGTCCGCGCACGGGCCATCCGCATGCGTAGTCTGCTCTCG
Organism: Asteroscopus sphinx; assembly: GCA_949699075.1. Classification (NCBI taxonomy): domain Eukaryota; kingdom Metazoa; phylum Arthropoda; class Insecta; order Lepidoptera; family Noctuidae; genus Asteroscopus; species Asteroscopus sphinx. The sequence goes on from OX453006.1 coordinate 6,327,016, forward strand.
TAGTGCTTTGAATCGAGTGTTAAGTTTAACGCGGATATTCTGGGCAGACAGTAGTAATGCCGAAATATCGATAGTCCTGCTATCGATAGTTGACCTTGAAAATTAAGATATCGATAGTATCGATACTATTGAAATATTGATAGTATATCGATACTATTGTTTTTCGTGGACTATCGAAATCGCTCACGAGCAGGATCCGAACCAGCGACTCCTGGCTCAGTATGCCAGTGCTTTAGCCACTAAACTACCGTGAACACTGCTCGTGGTTGTGTCGTGGTATCAAAATTCTCATCCACATGGCACGTCTTTGGGTGACGTCAGCGATATCTTATTAAGAAACAGTGTTTCTTAACCGACTCGACTATTTTTGCAGTCAATTTAAAGTCGTATAGATATGCCAAAATCTTACGATTTAAATTGTGGAAAAAAATATTTTTTCTTCTTTCCACAATTTAAATCGTAAGATTTCGTTTCGAATGCGTAAATGCGTTAAAAGTAATAAAATAAGAAGTATAGTTGTCTAGTTGCGATTGCGACCCTTAAGACTTGAAAAAATTTAAAAGATTCTTTGTATAAAGATATAAATTGTGGAAGAAAAAAATATGTCACGAGCAGGATTTAAATCTGCGACATCTGGTTCAGTACACCAGTGCTTTTGCCTTTAGTGCTAAACTACAGTGAACTATGTGGTATCGAATTGAACTTCCACACATTTCACAAGCATGCATTCCGCTCAAAAATATAGTGTTTTTTATATCAAATAAACCTAATAACAGGCACTTTTGTAACGTCATGAAACGGCAGGTTGTAGTTGTAGTTGTTTCCAAATTGTGGGTCCTTTGGAGAAGAACCGGCAAGAAACTCCATGGATAAACTCTTTTTAAAATAAGTTATTGTTTATTACATCAAATTTATTCAAATAATGTGAGTATAATGTAGGTAAATGCCAGAAATAAAAAAGAGTTTAAGAGTGAGAATATTGCCTTTAGAAATAAACGTAAAAAGTGTTGCCATAGTATGTAGGAGCTGACCTGTCCCGACAGACGGCACCCGTTCACGAGCATGACGCGAGCATCAGCCATCGCTTAACTCGACCATATTTAAGGGAACTTAACGACCCGACACTAACGCCACCATCAGCATGACATTTAAGTGAGCATGACAGACTCATACTGCTAGACAACAGACAGGAATGCATGCGTGAAAAGTCACCTAGGCTCCCAAAATGAGGTGACTTTTTGAAAACATATGCTGAGTCGAACACATGCTTGATGAATGTCAAATTTAGATACATGTTTTTTTGAACCTTTGTCCATCGTTTGACTAGACATTTACATAATTAGTTGATTTTTGTTCGATACTTTTATTTTTTGAAAATCATGCGTTTTTAGAGATTTTTCGAATATTTATCCTTTATTATTTGACTGCCTCGTTGGTCTAGTGGTCGCAAGCGCGACTGCTGATCGTGGGGTCCTGGGTTCGATTCCCGGGTCGGGCAAAGTGTTATTGGGTTTTTTCTTTAGGAAATTCTCAGTAGCAGCCCGGAGTCTGGATTTGTGCCCGGTTAATGGCAATAGGCTCGCCCCCTATTACATGGGACTTATAACATAACTGGCGAAATGTGGGTGTACTATACACCTCTGCCTACTCCTTCGGGAATACAGGCGTGATGTTATGTTATGTTTATTATTTAACTTAGCTATATAAAATATATGCAAATACGAAGATAATAAAGTTTATTAAATACTAGCTAGAGGAAATTTGTATAGATTGTTTAGTATTCTTGTAATAAAAAGAAAACTGTTTTGAGATTTACGACATTTACTTCCGCGGTAAAACACGCGAGAATGATTTTCTCGAAAATGAGTTCTGTTGCAACTTGCATAAAATTGACGAAAGCGGCCCGCAGTTGTGGTGTGTAAGGGGAGTGCGAGGGTGGGAATTACGTTTTGGGAGCGACCTCTTAAAATAATAAATAATTAGATTATTTGACTCAACATCTCCTGAGGATGCTCCGTGGAGGGGCGAAACACGAGTCGAGTATCGGTTTGGTTTGCAAATTGCACAATTAATACATTAATCGCACCTTATGCATGTGCATATATTTTTGGGCTCCCAGGGCGGTGTTGCATGTTGCATTCAAGCTTGACGACCAACATATTTCTCGGAATTAACACTTAATATTTTGTATGACATGGATTTCTGTAAAGTAACGCCTGATTCCATTATTTATTATTACTTAGTTCGTAAAAAAAAGTGTGTACAAATTATAATAAGCTGACGTAAAGAACAGATGCTCCACAAAGTCTACAGTGTGTGAACATGCTCTAGACAAACCCAACCATTTTCTACGATTTGATAAATCACAAGTTCTGGCAAAGGAAAACCGAAATGTACGTAGAATGCTCCGTGAGGCTATTGAAATTAAAAAAACATCCTAATTTTAATAAAGAAGATGGTTGGCAGCTACCACCTGTTTGGAACCCAGTCCTAAAAATAATCAAGTCCCAAACAGCACGCAACACTGTAAAAGATAATATTTAATATTGTGAGTGATTACTGCGTGCATCGAAACGATTTTAATTAATAATATTGTACGGTAGTTTTTTATTTTTTTTAAATATCTGTAAAGACGCTTGTCATCTTATTCTACCTGCGACTACAAAATGCTGCAAAGCTTTCGAAACGTCAGGAAAACCAATTTAAATAATATACGCGACTTAATCCGGTTAAACTTTGTTTTATTATAATGTGTAGTGATCGCGAAAACCTAAGAAATTATTATATTATTCTATTTTGGTATTTTGGTATTTTTCGTAAATTCGCAGTATTTTATAGTTTCGGAATTACCCAACATAAGGACACTTGACATTTTTTAAATGTTTTTTTGAATGTATTAAAATCTAAATGAGAATAAAATAATTTAATACTAAAAATTAAAGTACCTACTCGCAACGCGTTAATTAATTTATCTATACCTAACGTTTATATTCTATCTCTAAGCTTTGCCTAATTCATTGTAGTACGACTCAAGTTTAGAAGCAGCAAATATGTTTACAATACAATTTCTAATTCAGTTTTGATTTCTAGAAATGTTTTGAACAGTAATCTCTTCATCGCCTTTACAACTGTTCGTAAAAGGTCTCTTTGACTTGACTCTGACCCGTAGGCTTTAGATACTTCAAATACTTCTTACCTAATATGAAATCGAATTCAATGAAATTATTATAAATTTGTAAGACTTCAAATCTTTACATTGAGTTTGTATCATTTCAAGGAGGCTTCGTCTATTGATGGCATATATTTGTAGTTCATGTACACTCGACCAAACGGAATCATGACCCACCATAAGCTTAATTTTCTACAAACATTGTAATACAATTAGGTCGAATTTCGCTTAAAGATATTTCCCTGGCAACAAACTTGTTATCAATTTTACTGGGCAGTGACAGTTAGTTTACCAATTTCTTTTAATTTGTTTTTTTTTTTTTGGAATTGAAAGAGTTAGTATAGGTTTTTGAAAAAAAATTGTTTACTTCTTTTTTATAGGTAAACTATGCGGAAAGACAGTTAATTCGAAATTCAAAACATAATTCTTGCTTTATCAAAAACGTCACTTTTTATCCAATTATTAATCTTTTGCATTTAATAACGAAGCTTAAAATTGCATAGACCTCTGACCCGTATTAACGCTGTTACGCATGTTCTAAGTGCAGCACGACGCTAATAAGAAGAAAATTTTACTGTTTTGACAATTTCATACGAATTATCGGCTGAGTGGGTCTTGATTCCGATTTGTTGACTGTACCTACTACTTAGTGTTTATAATAGGTATTGCTTGTTACATAAAAACATCATTGAAAACATCGTAGGTACAGATAAAGAATCACATATTTAATATTTTGGATTTCAATTAAAATCATTATTTTTTATCCGCACTAGGCCAGCGTATTGGCCTTAAACTTCTCATTCTGAGAAGAGGCCCACGACCAGCAGTGGGACAATAAATGGTTGATGATGATGAAAACATTCGTACTTGAACTTTTTTCCAGCCTTTTTCTTTCTATGTTGGGGTTGACTTCCAGTCAAACCAGATGCGGCTGAACATCTGTATTTTACACTGAGCGACTGCCATCAGACCTCTGCAACCCAGTTACTGAGTATACTGACGCGTATTGAGTTAGACCAGTTGTCAGACTTTTGGGTTTTGGACTACACGACTGCCAAAGAAATTGATAAAATTCGTACAGAAACGATTACAATAATTTATTAACAATGATGTTACTAAATTAGTAAAACCAAGTTAATTGAAAAGCAAGCGTTACTTCTACGTATTAGGCATTGGAATGATTAGAAAGACATAGTGCTGCTTAGACATTTCAATTTGTAGACAAAATACCATGCATCGACGTTTAGGCAACTTGCTTCTTAGTCAATTGACGTGGTAGGTATGATTGCAGCAGTGGCATCTTTCATTTTAGGTACTGTGCTCGTGGACAAACTGTCCAGCTAGGTAGGTCCAACTTCAAGAAAGAGGTCAATCGTCGAATCAGACTCGGTTCGGCAGCGTTCGGGAAGCTACGCAATAATTTCTCGTCCAAAATACTGCACTGTCTCAAAACGAAAGTCTTTGACCAGTGTGTGTTGCCAGTAATACTTACGGCACTGAAAGGTGTTCGCTCACAATGGGCCTGATAAGAAGGCTCAAAGTCACTCAAAGGTCAAGGGCTATGCTCGGAGTTGCCCTGCGTGATCGAATCAGAAATGAGGAGATTTGCAGGAGAACGAAAGTAACCAACATAGCCCGAAGAATTGCCAAACTTAAGTGGCAGTGGGCGGGGCACATTGCTCGCAGAACGGATGGCCAATGGGGCAGTAAAGTTCTGGAGTGGCGACCGCTTACTGGAACGCGCAGCGTGGGTAGGCCCCCCACAAGGTGGACCGACGACCTGGTGAAGGTCGCGGGAATCCGCTGGATGCGGAAGGCGCAGGACCGGTCGTTGTGGCAATGCTTGGGGGAGGCCTATGTCCAGCAGTGGACGTGTTTCGGCTAAAATGATGATGACGATGATAACTGTACTCATAACCGGAAGAATATAGGTACTATTGCCATGAAGTGGCCATTTTGCCAGTTTTTTGGGCACGTTACGAGTTTACAAAGAAACTTTTAGCTTTGTATTTCGTAGTTTAATTTCAGGGTGTTTTTAAAGTATTAGTAGTATATTGGTTCCGTGTGGTGCCAGACATAAATAATTGCACCACCCTATTTCTTCTCATAGGTGTCGTAAAAGGCGACTAAGGAATTCACCAGAGGATGGGCAGCAGCGTTCTCTGAGTATTTAACCAACCAACTGCGATAGCCAACCCGCCTGCCAAGTGTGGCGATTATGGCGTATCCCCCCAACATATGCTTGGTGGAGGCCTATGTCCAGCAGTGGACGTCTTTCGGCTGAAATGATGATGGTGATGATGATGATGATGATGATGAGTAGTAGAAGAGCTCCATGTGAAAGAGCTCGTCCGGGGAAGTACCTACTACCACCGTACCTAATATTATATTTCTGCCTCCAAACAGTAATGCTTGCATTTCTTCATTCATTTAAGTATTATATCCATTGTCTAGTACCCATAGCACAAGCTCTGCTTAGTTTGGGACTAGATGGTGCCGTGTAAAAATGTCCCAAAGATATTTATTTCTGTGTTCAGGGGTGATGGGTACCTACGGGTGCCGGTGAAATAACAACCACATGAGAATTTCCATTTAGGCAACTGTCTAGGAGTTGTTGCAGTTGTAATGGACAAAGGTAACCGCTTAACATCAGGTAGGCCCTTTATCATCATCATCATCATCATTTCCGCCGAAAGACGTCCACTGCTGGACATGGCCTCCCCCATCGCCACGCTTGGCAGGCGGGTTGGTTATCGCAGTTGGTTGGTTAAATACTCAGAGAACACTGCTGCCCATCCTCTGGTGAATCCCTTAGTCACCTTTTACGACACCGATGAGAAGAGATAGGGTGGTGCAATTCTTTACGTCCGTCACCACACGGAACACGGTATATAGGCCCTTAGCTCGTGTGAATAGATTAGTAAGTTTAGAAATAATATTTTTTGTTTGTAAATTTTTCAATAAAGCTCATATTATAGTCTCATCGCAAAGAAAATAAAAAGAAACGAAAATGAAGTAGATTTTCTCTTAATGTATTTTCAAAGTTAGTAGATTAGTTAACATCCCACGCATATTATGAGAACATTTCTACTTGATTTTCTGCTTGTCAAAGCCAAAGAGTACCAATCAGAAACAATCATAAATGATAAAAGTATTTGGCTTTCAAATATGTTCACTTCTACTTATCTAGATGGAGCCAGAGAAGAAGTGACTAATACTAAGAAAAATTTACAAAACTAGCTCAAAAGTCAAAGTATATTTTAAAATCCAGACAGTTAATGTTCGCCCTAATTGGGTGAAAACTCGGACGAATAAAAAAAGGCGGACGGAATCTCGCTAAAAAAAGATTGAAGCACTATTTTTTTTCCTAAACTCACTATAATTTCGACGGCATTTGAACACACCAGATATATATTGTTATTTTATTTGTGACACTACGACGATGACTACCATCACACGAGATTTGTTGCACAATCGCGGCTTTTTGTCTTACCATGAGCACAGTGTATAGTATTATATTATCTGTGGCACAGTCTAGCCACTTCAAACAGTCATCCAACGCGAGAGTTAAGTAAGTAAGTAAGGACACTTTATTGTTTCTGATTGAGTAGTTACAGTTGTGATACATACATGATAGTGTTAGATACATCAATCAGCCAAGCAATAAGTGTCCCAAGCTGCCTTCAAAACTGTCAAACAATACCCCGAGTTGCCTTTAAAAACTGCCAATGTCATATATTTCGTTGAACCACTGTATGCAGCAGATAATTACACTGTGCTATGGGTGTGCATGTGTGCGTGCCAGCCCGTACGTTTAAGCGAGCCGTCTTACCATGGATGTTTCACTTATTGTTTAGCGAGATTCCGTCTGCTTTTTTTATTCGTCCATGAGTGAAAAAGGTATAAATATAACATAACACATAAATAAATAAAAGACAAAACTTCCATTCCTAAATCGAACTTTTATTATTTCTTTAATTAAGCCCTAACAAAAAAAATTACCAAGCAAACATTAAATCGACAGAAAGGAGACAAAAAAACATAATTAATAAAAGTAAATACTTGATCAAAACCAGAGCCGTATTACAAACATTCTAAGAGACTTTTAATCTAAAATGTTCCTTAAATAAACGAAAAACTAAGTCCACACAATCTAAGTAAAGATATGAAAATTAACTTTTTCAAACCGCTTGCGAAGTGCTTGCTCGATGCACTCTGAATAATTAATAAAACGTGCATTACTTTTATTTACGGCGCTGAGAGGGTTATGCCTGCATAATACGTTTAAAGATAATGACTATAAGAACTGTTTTGCATATTTCAGAAGCACTACGGCAGCTTTGTAACTTTTGTACCAGCTTCTCGACGACATCGTCGGTTTGTCGTTGTTTCTTTAGTAAGTTCGTTTACAAAGGTTTTGATGGGTCGAATTAAAATATGCATAGATAGTTCAGGTATATGGATATTTTATGGAGCGAAATTATCACAAAATTAACCATTAAAACCCATTATTTCATATTCTGAAATTGGTTCTAAATAAACATTATTAAATTCGTACAATCTTCGCATATGAAAACTGAATATTACTTGTTATTTTTCCTTCGATCAGTAAGGCGTATTATATTTCTGACTAGTATTAAAAAAAAATGAATTCAATAAGCCCATTGAAGTAACGGGATAATGTACTGTACACACAGTCACCTAGGTGAATTCACCTAGGTGCGATGATTCCGAGGTGAAATAAAGACACCATAAATTCCACATTGTTCACCCAGGCGATTTCACCCAGGTGAACAAAGTGGAATAAACCAACTGACTACAGCCAACCGAAATGGAACCACTAATTAATGATTATCAAATTAGTCATTATTAATGTAAATGGTGGTATACTACAGAGTCAATTTGAACAAACATACGCTTACATAGCGATCTTATCTGCCAATAATAGATTGATGTAGCAATGGTAGAAATTATACACACATTTTTTCTGTCATATTGTACATACAAGTTCCCGGATTCATTGAAATTATTACATTAATTGCTCCCGTTCGTATGGTGGTTGATTTTAAACTATATCAGCAATCAGCAATCTATTTTAATTTAAGATGCTTATTGAAGCTTATTGCTTTAATAAATAATTTCTTTCTTTCTTTCTTTCTTTATCTATTGAGACATGTTTATCAAATTACTTGAAACATTAAGTGCATCAATCAAGGTCCCAGTCGCATTGGTATGACAATATTTGTACATAACAATATTTTTGAAATGACTTAAATTCAGAATGAAACATACATATACAATTTAGAAGACTCACGGCAATTCACTAAAACATTGAATCAAGCTATGAAAACAGATACATCAATTGTGGGGGATTTTTAACAGTCGTCGTATACACCATCACAGAGATACAATGGCGCAGAAATCTACACCCTTTCTTGTAATATTCTCACTTTTACCAAAATACCTCTCCCAAATACAAAAGTATACATCAAATGTGAGCTTCTAACATTACCATTTTCAAGTCTACAGGTCTCGTTTCCATTGCGCGATTGATTCCCACCAGTGCAGTGTTTGACTTTGAAACTCCACTAATGTTATATTGAAATTTAATGGGATTTGAGCAACTAAATCGGCAGTTCTGGATTCTGTTAGGTGGTGCATACGTTAAGTGTTTGGTTAGTTGTTACTTAGTTAATGTTGGGAATCGAGATAATGGAATTTGAACGTTATGCAAAACGTTAAGCATGTTTGAAAATTATTAGGATCATTATTTATTACTCTTGAAGATTGGATGACAGTATGGTAGGTGTCTATGGAAAAACTTTTGTTTGACTAAAAGTTGATGGAAAGTTAAAATCTTAGCTGAAAGTTTTTTATTGTATGGTGTAACATAATTTAAATGGAAATTAAAATTTGGGAAATCAATCGATTAAAGAGTACTTCGATTGTAATGTGGCCCTAAGATAGTTACTTGCAGTAATCTTTCAAATAAGTCCATATTTTTTTGTAAAAACATACTTTATTCCTAAAAAACACACCTCTCTTCAGCATTCGATAGTACTTTATTTATGTTTCCATCAAAATTTGAACCCAACTGCAAAACATAGTACTGGAAACGCTTCCAGGAATAAACGACGGTATGACGTATGCAATCAAACGCTGATGTAAAACAGTTTAACTAACATTCAACAAATCCCGCCGAGAATTAATTTCCGATGTGGATGATAATGAACCGGGCGCATGGGTCATTTGCATCGATATACTGTTGTCGTTCATTGAAATGAGCGCACACTGCGAATTCAGTGAACGAGCCCGCAAACCCAGTGTTAATTGAGGTCTACTGCAGTTGTTACCACATTATACGTTGTGTGATTTCATGGGTGAGTTTTGTATTTCCAGGTATACGTATTTGGTCTGTTAAATTTTTTAGTACTACTGATTATGTTTTTTTTTGCTTTCACTGGGTCATTATTGATTTCAGTTTTTAACAATATAGGTAGGTAGAGCCAGACTTTGCCCGCTGCTTCACCCGCGTGTTGTTCGGCTTATCACAGAAAGTCTCACATCCCTCAGGAACTGTTTATTTTTCCGGGATAAAAAGTAGTTTATATTTTTATCCGGGTTATGGACTATCTGTGTTGTGCTAAATTTCACCCAAATCTAGTCAGCCAGTTCAGTGTGATTGAGTAAAAAACATTCAAGGCAAAAACTTTCACATTCATAATCTTATCTTTATTTTCAACCACCTTTGAAAATTATTCGTTAGAATGAATTATTTTGACGACGTCTGTGGTCTAGTGGTTCAAGTGTTGGACTGCTGATCACGAGGTCGTGGGTTCGATTCCCACAGGACACAAATATTTGTGTGATGAACATAAGTGTTTGTGTTGGTCTGGGTGTTGCTTATGTATAATAAGTATGTATTTACAAAAAAAAAAGTATATAAGTATTATATCAATTGTCTAGTACTCATAGTAAAAGCTCTGCTTAGTTTGGGACTAGATGGTGCTGTGTAAAAATGTCCCAAAAATATTTATTTATTTATTTATTTATTAAATATGTCACTGTCTTCTTTAATAAATATCTTGTTTACGACCAAAACTTTGCAGTTTTTTAATAAAAGCAATACGAGAACGTCATAAAATATTCCCATCATTATCACTTCGTTGTAGGCTATATGAAAACGCAATCGAACAAAAGCTTCGTCGAAATTTCGATTTCAGAACTTCGGTATACCTACATTTTCAAGTACGCATCAGTAGAAACCAGTTCAAGCCGGATATTGCACGGGCATTGTTGTAAAATTCATAGCGGCGTATTTACTTTCTGCATGTAAGGAGCGTGATTGATGTCCAATTGCTGGGGGCTATGCAATTGGCAATTAGATTTAATGGCATTTCAGTTTAACGATATATAAAGTCGTACATACTCAGCTATGTTGGCTTTGAGTGCAAATAATGTTCCAAAAAATGCTGGGTCTTTTATTTATTGGGAATACGATACGTACAAAAAAGTTTTGAATAGTCGATCTTAAATCATGTACTTCAGCACGGTGACCAACCAGTCTCCCTGAGAAGTTCTCCTGAGAGGTTGGTCGCTGACAGCCGTCGTCAAACTAAATTTGGTGACAAACCACTGTCTACATGGTTGGCAACCAGCAAGGTCACCTTGGTGGGGAGGCTGGTTTGTCACCGTGTAGCACGTGACGCTTTAGTATTAAGATCGTTTTCCGGAAAATAATCTGACTTTTGACTCGACGAGAGGTAAGAATGATTAGCATATTTGTCTGGTTAAAATTTCTGATTCCACTCGTATATAGACCAATCTTAAGCAATAATAGTACATTACTGTCGAGGCCTGAAATGAAGCAATTTACGGCCGAGTAATATTGGAAGTACGAGGCGAAGCCGAGTACTTCCCAAGTGATTTTGAAAGGACGAGGCGCAAGCCGAGTTGCTATTTCGGCCGAGACTTGTATAGTACTTTTCTCTCATTTGCGAGGAAACACAACACAAATTAATTCAACAGTATCTGATTTTCATTCACGGCAATTCGCACGCGCGCGGTTCTTGTTCTATTTTCAAAGTTTTGAAAAAAAAAGTGCGCATTCAGCCTGTATAATGATAAATATTTTGTACCTAAAAACACCTAATTTATGTAAGTGTGTACTTAAAAACCTCGGTAGCATAATTTAAAAAATAAAAAGTGTCCAGCAATTTCTATTATTGTCCTGTTGGATATTACCGGCCTGTTATTTCGTTACGTACGGAAAAGAGCCGATTTTTGTATTCTTTTTTTTGAATAATGAACCAATTTCCGAGCAAGTGGGAGAAAACACAATTATCAACGATATAAATTCTAAATGTAAGATACAATGAGCTCCAGAACTAAAAAGATTCCACAAGAGAGACAAAAAGGAGTAAACTCAAACACATCCCCCAGCGACCTTCACAAAGCTCTCAAGCAAAGAACTGAGCAGAATGACTGGCACATCGTGAATACGTAGGTAATTGCATGACATTGCAACTGCTTCCCTCCGATATTGGAACAGCCAGAAATGTTGGTGTTGGTTCGAAGTAATTATAATTTTCATGCAGATTTTGGTACGAAAGATGATGTTAAGTTAAGGCTGCGTTAAATTGTGTGGGAAAGGAAAATACTACCCTATCATTTAGCGTGGATGTCTTATGTTAACAAAAGTTCGAAACTAAGTAAAAATTACGGTACCGTTTGTAGACTTGAATCAATTAGCAATTTCATAATTCAGAAAATCTGATAAAGTTGTCGATTTTATAATCTAACTACATTTTATGTTATTCTAATACTGTTTTCTTCCTATAATGTAACTGCTGGTGTAACAACTTAAGCGCGAAAACGCTAGTACCCATAACACAAGTTAAATCTTACCTTGGGTACCAGAGTTCATCGAAACACTCTTATTTCTAGTTGTATTTATAAGTCTAATGTTATTTGTAAGAAGTGTTTCGTACAACTTTTTATGGAAAATAAACTTATTTATTTATTTTTATTTATTTATAATATACATCTGAATAATATTTAAATAATATACGCGATTTAATCCGGTTAAACTTTGTTTTATTATAATGAATAATATTCTTTTGTAATAAATATAGTTGTGCATTGATAAGATAACTGCAAATAGCTAATTACCTACATGTGGTACCTAACGCCTACTACCAGGTTATGTGTGACTGCCTCGTTGGTCTAGTGGTCGCAAGCGCGACTGCTAAGCGTGGGGTCTTGGGTTCAATTCCCTGGTCGGACAAAAAGTGATATATGGATTTTCTATCAAAACAAATTCTCAGTAGCAGCCCGGAGTCAGGAAGTTAGCGGTGTTACACCCCCTTGCTTTGGAGAGCACGTGAAGCCGTCGGTCCTGCGCCTGATCTCTCTCCGGTGGTGTGGGATTGCCGTCCCACTAGATTAAAAAGTGAGGAGGGAATAGTGAGTGCACCTGTATTAGCGCACACACTTGTGAATTATAATATGTCCCGCGCGGATGGCTAGTCTCCGTTGAGATTGGCTGCCGTACCGTGACCGAAATTCGGCTGGGAGGACATTATGTGGTAGCTCCGAGTCAGAGCAACTAGTACATAATAACATAACATATCATAACATCACGCCTGTATTTCCTCGAAGGGGCAGGCAGAGGTGTAGTACACCCACATTTCGCCAGTTATGTTATAGTCCCATGTAATAGGGGGCGAGCCTATTGCCACTGACCGGGCACAAATCCAGACTCCGGGCTGCCATGCTGCTTAGTACATAATAGTTAGCAATAAACAAAAAAATAAACAAACTAAGTATAGGATCATTCTCGTTAGATCCATAGTCTAGATCCATAATGGATCTATGGGAGTATCACCAATTACTAAGCAAAGATGACTAAGAATTGGGTCGACAAAAGGCTAGGAAACGTGAATATATACAGAAACAATAATCATTTTCTTGCTACACGCTGTTTTAACATATCATTCGTAAGCCAAACCGCAATCTTTGTTTTTGCTGAATCAGTTGGGGTGGGAAATATCAGCCTGTAATGATGAATACACGAATGAAAATGAGAGGAATTCATTAAAATGTGTATCAATTTTATATATCTGCGATCATATCTACGTTCTCAGAAAATTGTCTGATGGAGTTATATTACTAATCTTTGCGACTGGTATAAGTATTAAACTTATTAATATTATGCTCTTACTTAAGAAATTAGGTAAGCCAAATGGCTTACCTAATTTCTTAAGTAAGAATTTCTTATGAATAAATATTCATATCACAGATATATTAACAAAAAAAAAGATGAAGTGCTGCGAACAATCATAGTGAAGCCAAAAAAATATGCTCCTTCGTGTACACACCATGCACCTGAAGGATATTGGCGATGCTTATTTATTTATCGTTACTGGACGATACAGCGAAATGTGTACCGAGACGAGTGAGTACAGTTTGAGGTACATGTGTGTACGTGAGCACTGGTTGCACGCTAAGGAGCATAGTTTTTTTGGCTTAACTAGATTGTTTGCAGCACTTCGTCTATATTTTCTACTATGTCTGTGATTCATATTGAACTATATTTACGGGACTTTTCACGCACAATTAAATCAAAACACAACAAACATTTTGACTATCTTCGACGTTTTGGCCAAGTTGCATTGGCCGTGGTCACGAGCATAGACTGAAGTATGAGGGTGTCATAGTCTTGAGCGGCGGGTGTTTTTTCGAACTACCCGCGGTTGGTTTTTCGTAACGTCGCTGTCCAAAGCTAAATAATATTTTAAAAGTTTTTGAAAGAGATAATAATATTGTATTTTCATCCTTATTTTAAAAGAATTCATATGCGGATCAGAATTTGATTATCACTTGCTTTACCGGTGAAGAAAAACGTTGTGAGGAAACCTGCACACCTGAGAGTGCTCCATACAGATCTTGATGGTGTGTGTAGTCCGCCAACCCGCAGTAGGCCAGTGTGGTAGACAGATCTGGATCCATCTCATTATGAGAAGAGGCTCGTGCCCAGCAGTGGGATAATAATAGATTGGTTGGAAGTCATACAATGCTGAATATGAATGTTCCCAAACATTGCTACAATACGTAATCATGAAGGAATATTGAACATTGACACACTAAGCTTGATTAAGATTTGTCATCATGTCTTCATGCCAGTTACACTAAAGATCGCAATACATAGAATCCATATATCTTTACTAAGTACATCTGATGATGATTTATGTGACAAATTGACAATACTTTACAGTACTTTAAATACTAGCTATGCCACACGGTTACACCCGACCCGCCCATTTAATTTAAAATTCTGACTTTTTTCCTTTTGGTTGGCTCCTAAGGCGACCCTTACTACTACTAGGCGACTAGCGTGATGTTATGTAGACTGTACTATTCCACATGAAACTGGCTATCATATTTAAAAATAATTTTTGAAATTCAACCGGTAGTTCCAGAGATTAGCACGTTTAAACAAACAAACAAACAATCAAACAATGAAAACTCTTCAGCTTAATTATATAAGTATGGATATAGTGATACTTCATTTTAAATTCCTGATTTTTCAAGAGTTCGGTTATTTTTCTTGCGTTCAATTCTCAATTCCTACGTCGGACACAAATTCCACCGCAAAAAAACCAATTTTACTGACCCAGTTTTACAAAATCACGAAACCACAAAAAATAAATCTCTTCCACGTTACCGCGTAAAAGCTTTCCGCTAATAGAAGTGCAAGTGTCAACAACGCGGCACAATTTGTCACGCAAACTTATCTAGTGACGTGACAAGTGACAATCATAGCCTCGTTCGTAGACCGTGTTATACCAGGCCCCTCAGAAAGTATTGCGAAAAAAAGTTTTTATATATGGGAGACTGGCCAGTTATAATGTTTTTCGAAAATATGATTATTTATAAGTAAAAATAAGTAAGTTCCAATTTCAAAATTTCCCTCCACATTTTTTGCGAGTTAATTCAAAGTATTGTGTCTCACTGAAATATGGATCTGCGCCGGGAACATTTTAGAGCTATGATTTTATACGATTTCAAGTGTCGCCTGAAACCGGATGAATCGTACGATAGACTTCAAATGGCATTCATGGATGAAGGCCCTTCCAAGGCAACCGTGTATCGTTGGTATAACGAATTCAAGCGCGGTCGACCAACTTTGGGGGATGACGAAAGAAGCGGTCGCCCTTTGACGGCTGTTACCGAAGAAAACGTGCTAGCAGTGAAAAATTTAATCCAAGACAATAGGCGAATTACATATCAGGAGATTCAACACATATTGAAGATTGGATCGGGAAGCGTTCACGAGATTCTACACAGCCATCTTCGCGTGAGGAGGATAGTATCACGCTGGGTGCCGCACAACCTCACCGATGCTCAGAAGCAGGCCCGGGTGGAATGGTGCCGTGATATGCTTAACAAATTTGAAGCAGGCTCGTCTCGGCGTGTTTACGACATCGTTACAGGTGATGAGTCCTGGATTTATCAATACGACCCAGAAACCAAGCGCCAGTCGACTGTTTGGGTGTTTCAAAATGAGCCAACGCCTACCAAAGTGAAGCGATCTAGAAGCGGGGGTAAGATTTTGATCGCTAGCTTTTTTAATTTGACTGGCCACTTGGTATCAATTCCCTTACGGGATCAAAGAAGCATTAATGCCGAATGGTATACTACCAAATGTTTGCCAGAAGTTTTCTCTGTTATAAGCAACAAGCGACCAAACACAGGGCTCCGCGGGCTACTGCTCCACCACGACAATGCACCTGCGCACACCGCACTCAAAACGAGGGACTTCCTGGACAGCACGCCAGTCAAACTCCTGGGTCACCCTCCTTACAGCCCTGATCTAGCACCGTGTGACTTCTTTTTATTCCCAAAAATAAAAAATCAGCTCAAAGGGATACAATTTTCGTCGCCGGAAGATGCGCTGGCTGCGTTCGAGCAGGCTGTAAACGAGGTGTCTGCGGCGGACTGGAAAAAGTGTTTTGAAAACTGGTTTAGGCGCATGAATCTTTGTATAGAGGCTGGTGGAAAGTACTTTGAAAAGATTTGATAAAAATATATGTACGTATAGAACAATTTTTTTTAGTTTCGCAAAACTTTCTGAGTGTCCCACGTATGTCATGCTTCCATTCCAGCTGGTTACAGCTCTAATATAGGCCATGCATGACAGTTTGACGTGCGTGCTTCTTATAACGCTGGCTACCGAAATAAACAGTATGTACTGGGGTGTTTCACTCCGCGGTCCGAATCAGCCCATTGTGAAAAAGGTCGTGGTCGTTTCACACCGCGGTCCGAAACGGCCCATTCAAAAACAGTACTTGGGCGATTCACACCGTGGTGTGAAACGCCCCACTACCCCGCTTTAAAGGCTTGAAAAGATAAGTCGTTTTGGAATATCCTTTGTTCCTGGTATGAAGTATTTATTTTCCGGAATCTGGATACATTTTCTAATCAACAACTAGCAACTAGAGCCTGATGTTTTAAAAGTGCCTGTAATTAGGTTTATTTGAAATAAAATCATTTGAATTTGAATAGTACGGCAGGTACCGCTGCATTTTTGTGAGGAATTTCAAACCGAATAAACAAATATTCCTAGTAGTTGATTCATCATCATCATCACCATCATCATCAACTGAACCAATGTTTTTGGTTCAAGTATTTTTATACCGTGTCAAAAAGACATTGCCCATTCTCTTAGGAGCTTTAGGCCCCCCAAAAAAATTTGATATGTCACGGCAGTTTTAGTCTTATTTTGTAGACCATGAATTTTCTTTTCTTATTCTGCAAACGATTTTAATTTTTTCACCCTGGTTTAAGAGAAAACAATTTTTTTCCAAATCCATAACTGAATGATAAGTACGCTCCGTGCATCGTTAGGCGATATAACTGAACGCACCCATAAGGACAGCCAGACACAATGTACATGGTGTTGCAAGATATAATTATTTAGTTAATCAATTTTCGAAATCGATTTTTTACGTATTCTTTAAATAGCATTGCATGCTTTTTGAGTTTTTGGGTGTATTCATTAATATCGATTTTATAAGTAATATTTCAGTTAATTTAAAATGATTATAACAATATTTACAATAGATGCATAGTTATTTTAAAACAAAGATTCAACTTATTTTACTGTACAAATAGGGTTTCAAAAATATGATTTGCAATTTCTTTTGATTTGACGTCATATGAGTGGTTTTTTATTATTTTTAACGGATTTACGCATGCGAACCGAAATCTAAAGATATAAATTGTGGAAAGAAAGAATAAGAAATCAATCAAACAAGATAATACCAGTATAATAGCATCTGAAACACATTAGAAGTGAATTTATAGAAGATTCGCTATTTAGAATCGATTCCAATTATTTGTGCAAATAGTCTGATATCTGGCAACATTTTCGTTCGGCTTGAATAGAGGATATACGATTCAGTTTAATACATATTTGTTATGTTTTTCATGCTAGAGTGAAATAAATGTTGATAAAGAACAAATAAACATGAAAAAATAAGACATAACTTTTGAATAACATATAGTTTTGACATGGCGCCAAAAATGGGCCCATCCGTGGGCAATGTCCTTTGTGGGATGATTAAATCTATATTTTTGTAATACAGTAATATTCTTATCCCAAGCCGTGCTTCTCTCAAAATATTATCATATAAGTCCAATAATATTTTATCGTGAGAGACAAAATAATACGTCGGCGACATTTGTGGGTTATATTGCTACGTGTGGGCCGTTATGTACCGCCGATCGTTGAGGGTAAAATGAATGAGGTCAAAAGAGGTCATGTTGATTTGGAATTATAGGTAATTAGCTTTTACCCTCTATTCTACCTTTATTTTATTTATTTTAAGCAAAAAGTAGCTTAAGTCACTTTACGGCCTATCCTTAAGCAAAAAACCACGTCGATCGGTTGCTCCGTTGTTGCATTAAAAAAGAAACCAACAAATACACTTTTCCATTTATATATAATTTAGGTAAGCTTAAAATATTATAAAAAGTTCACGATTTTTTTAGTTTATTGAAAGAAATTATCAAAGGTTTATTAAAAAAAAAATTAAAATACATAAACTTATCAACACAAATCAGTTTGTAAACCAGTATATTTGTATTTAAAATCATTACCTTACAATGCTTTTCTGCAACATTTTCTTCTCTTTTCTTATTTCTCTTCTGCAAGATAAATTATTTAGTTACAAAAACTTTACAGATTCAAAATAATGGTAGCAAACAGGGCGTCTAAATAAATTGCGGCGCCATCTTTGTTGAATAACCTTTTTAAAGAATAGATTAAAAACAAATTTTCATGAGCTGCCAGTTCGAAGTCAAAACTTTTTACCTCATCCAACTTTAATAGCATTAGACCTTCATAATCTGTAATTAATTTATATTCAGTGTATTCCGAAGAACGTTTTATCTTCTGTGGGAATTAAAGGTTTAAACCCCAAGCGGGGAAAAAGAATGTTGTCGCTTTTAGAAACTTGGGGAAAAAAGACGGAGGCTGAATAAAAATCACTACATTTGTCACAGCATAAGAATTGGAATTAGACAAATTCGTCCGTTAAATTAAAGCCATTTCGGATGGGGAACGGAATTCGATTTGGGGTAAATCTCCCACCCGGCTGGGGAAATGGGGAATTTTCCTTCACCGCGCCTTGCGAACTTAAGCGTTGCTCGGGATCGCACGTGATTGGATAAAATAGAAAGTGTATTTACTTCTAATTTGATTTTAAATTGGATACAAATGGATGGCGATTTTTTTTAACTTAATCCGCCAAAGAACGGGCGTCCCGAGTAAATTATTTGGCTTGGAGACTCGAGACGTGAAAATTAAATCGTTCAATCGTGGACCGTGTTCGAATAAACAGTACTTTGAGCGCACTGATAATGATATTTAAACAGCTTTCAAATTAAGTAAGTCCAGACTAAGTAATACTGTAAAGTACAGTCAACAAATCGGAATCATGACCCACTCAGCTGATAATTCGTTTGAAATCGTCAAAACAATAAGGTTTTCTTTTATGCTGCACTTAGAACATTTAAAATATTTTATTGGTAAACTGTCACTGTCACTTGCTAAAAAAATTGATAACAAGTATGTTGCCAGGGAAATATCTCTTTAAGCAAAATTCAACCTAATTGTATTAAATGTCTGTAGGATATTAAGCTTATCGTGGGTCATGATTCCGATTTGTTGACTGTACATTACAAAATAACATTTATAAAAGAGAATTAAATATTTTTGCAGAAGTATTAGAATACTTCGACATACATGGCCAGCCGAAGGAGCTTTGGCCGTTGGAGCAGACGAGTCCTTGAGTGGAGACCGCAAATCGTCAAACGCATTGTAGGGCGCGCCCCAGCCAGGTGGACCGACGACCTGATTAAAGTAGCTGGGGGGGGGACTGGATGCGGAAGGCAGAGGACCGAGTGTTGTGGCGCAACTAGGGAGAAGCATATGTCCAGCAGTGGACTGCGATAGGCTGAGTTAATTGGTTGAGTCATTAGAATGATTAGAATACTAGATAAATAAATCAGTATTTACTTATATGAAACAAAATACATACATGATATTCTCTTTGAAAATATGTGGAATGCAATAAATTAAAAGTGCTGTTTTAGTTTGTACCATACCTTTAAGCTCATTAATCCTTAGTTTTTAGCCAGCTAGCTAGCTTATTTTTGATTTTTCTTGTCTTTGATTACCTTGCACTCCAATTGCATTTTTTATTATAAAATTCAATATCAAATTCCACCTGTTTGGTGTGTTAACCAAACATTAAAAGCTTGTCAATGCATATGCAAACAGATTTGTCATAATTGTCAGTGAATGCTCAACGGGTATGAGTCAAAGGTATAAGTCTGAATTAAAATGCAAATCACGTCTAATTGAACTCTTATTTAAATAGTGCACAAAAATGCATCATCTATTATATAATTTATAGCATTTAATTCAGACATTCTATGCTCCGCCATGTATCAGTGCACTTCCAAATGTAGGACGCGATCAAAGTGCAAATACGAGAGCCTACTAGCTAACTTATATAATTCTACAAAAATATTTTAAAACCCATTTACAACCGTACCCGTTACTCATAATACAGGATATATTTTTACCAATTCACAAATTTAAATATGATATTGCGAATAGATTACGTCCATGGTTTGTTTATTTTAAATTCCGATATGAAAGAAAAATTATAAAAAATTACAGACAAAATTGATGTCTGCATGTTTTATTAAAAAATATATCATCATCATCATCATTACAGCCGAAAGACGTCCACTACTGGACATAGGCCTCCCCCAATTAAGGGGGGGATATGCCATAATCGCCACGCTTGGCAGGCGGGTTGGCGATCGCAGTTGGTTGGTTAATTACTCAGAGAACGCTATAAAAAATATATAAAACTTATTTATTGCCACAACAAGATGCAGGACCACCCAAAAAAATCAGCACTGTTTTTATTTCTGTTTATTTAGGTTTATTTAATTTAATTAAACTATTAAAATACGGTAGTTTTTGCATGAATAAAATTTATCAAATAATTATTTTATTATTTTTAACGCATTTTACGCATGCGAAGCGAAATCTAAAAATATTAATTGTGGATAGAAAAATCGCTCACCAGCAGGATTCGAACCTGTGTGCCTGCGACTCCTGGCTCAGTACGCCAGTGCACTGGCCACTAAGCTAACGTGAGCACTACCGTCTACTAACGTCTTTGGGTGACATCAGCGACATCTTATTAAGAAACAGTGTACCTTACAATGTTGTATGTTGTTCAGTGTGTTTTTTTTTCCACAATTTTTATCTTTTATCAAATAATTTACTACCGCTACTGCTTATACCTTGTACCTGTACAATTCTCTCTCACGCTCGGAGTTCTAAGTCAATTATTTTTTTGTTCTCAACGGATACCTGTTCACGCTTTACTCATTAACTTTGACTTTAATCCCGTTTTCTGTGAATTCAATAATTAGAGGAAGTTTGCCATTATTAGATTACTTAATTATATTTAATCACGAACATTTTTGTAAAGAAATAGAAGATTGAAATGTTGGATATTTCGGAACTTACGCCTTACGCCTACTTACGACGTTGAAACACACAAAATTTCTCACTTTTTCTCCTGAAGAAGATCTGCAAATTAAAACAATTGAAAACACACCAGCACACGGCCAGCCTACAATAAACCCTTGCTTGCCTACGCTTCGTACTGGGTGACGTCTGTGATTATGTGGTGCAGACCAAGACTGTACTCGGATAGCTTGGCCTTGTGCTGTCACTGGGTTACCCCCATGCCGTTGCCGGATGCCGGTCACAAAGCATATACAATATCACTGCATATCTTACGCCCAGCCACCAATCAGGACGTCACTCCATTAGCGAGCGGCACCAATCATATCACCGAACATTTGAGCCGACCAATCATAACGCGCCGTCCGCCCCCCGGTCCCCGTCAATATTTTACGACCGTGTTCTCATGCAAAACTTTGGTTATGTGCGTATAATTCGGTTTATCAAAGAATTTTTTATCGCGCATCCCGTGAGAATTGTTTACCTTGGAGGTGTAAAAAAGCCTATATGTTAATCTGGGTTATGATATAATCTGTATGTGCCAAATTCCATCCAAATCCATTCAGCCGATTCAGTGTGATTGAAGAACAAACAAACAAGCATCCATATTTCGCATTTATGTTTAATGTTTGTTTGAGGTTTAATTGCTGAAAAAATAAATGGATCTTTGATAGACTATAATAAAAATTAACGGATGATCACAAAATAAGATAGATAAGATAAGATAAGATAAGATAATCATTTATTTGCCAAAAATAACTGTATTTTTACATTTCCTTAAGAGGTACATTACAGGTATAAGTAGTAGGTATTACATAAGGAAACAATTAACTTGTGGATTCCACACTAGGACAAGCCTGTCTCGTGGAATCCTACGATACTATTCACAGTTTAACAAAGTGCATTCCCGGGGTCGGTACTGTATTTTATGATATCATTATGATCTGACCAAATAGCAAAACGTAATAATAAAAAAAGTATAATAAATAAAAATACTGAAGTTGTGCGAATGTGTCGAATTTGAATGTTTGGGTGCGTATGAAAGAGTGTACTGGGAGTGCGTGAAAGTGCTGATAGTGTGAGTGTGAAAGTGTTTAGTGAGAGTGTGAAAGTGTTAGGGGTGTGTGTGAAAGTGTTGAATTAGAGCTTGCTAAGTGAGTATAGATATGATAAGATTATGAAATTATCCTAATAAAAAACTCCGATTCAAGGTATGACTGAGTTAAAAGCCATTTTTGAACAACACTTTTAACTTCCTTTACTTTACAAATTTTGATGTCACATATTTTTACCACTTTATTATATAGAAAGCTAAGCATAAACTCTTGCATGTGTTGTGCAAACGTGGTTTTAACTACGGCGTGAGAACACTGAAAAAAAAATATCTTTGAATTTTTCTTAATACAGGCTTCAGAACATAATTTTTTAAACCACTAGAAATGGCTTGCGACAAAGAAACACCAGCAATATATACAAGTCGTTAATGTTTAATCTTCCATACTTTTATATTTATTTAGCAGTGTAATATGTGTTCTTATTGTTCTAGAACACAATTACAGTTTTCACGTAAACGGTTTTTATGAGGGGAGATAAGAAAATTTAAGCTCTCTCAAACAAAATAGGACTCATTAATATTGAAAAAAACCGACCAAGAGCATGTTGGGCCATGCTCAGTATTATAGGGTTCCTTAAGTAGGTCTAATTACAAACGAATCAAATCGAATACTAATCATTGCTATTTTAGTTTTTGCAAACAGCGCCACCTAGCGCTAAATTTAAGAAGTGTGTCATATCAAATAATACAAAGTTTCTTTTTGTGATTTTTTTAAATAGAAAGTAACTAAAGGAGTATTATTTGCTAAGATCATTTTTCTCTAAGGTCAATGACCAATGAACTAGGACGTCTTAAGTATTTTTCAGTTTTCTCACTATAACTCGAAAATTTATAGTCACATTATACTCGAAATAATTTTAAAATAGAGTTTTCATAAAGTTCTATCAATGTGGAAGACTATAAGTTTCTACGTTGCATAGTTTAGAAATGGCAAGCCACTTTAGCGAACTGTATTTCGCAGATGGTATACCTGATAAAAAAGTTATGTATGAAACATTACCTTAATTTTAGTAGACCTATTCAATGACACCCAACACGAGAAAAAAAAACATCCCCATTTCACATGTAGGGGCGCCACCCCTAAAATACGTTAACAAGATTTTTTTAATTATTTTAACATTGAGATCTATATCTAAACCATTTTTTAACAAAATTTAATTTACTTCTGTTTATAACTGTAGAAGTTATTAAGCTGTAAAGGATTAGAACAGACGGACAGACGGACGTATAAGGGTTCCTTGTAGGACTACGGAATCCTAAAAATGAGCTTTTTTCACGGTTTTTTTATAGAAAAAGTAGAACGTGTCTCATCAATACTACTTATGGCATAGAACTAGTAATAGTACCACATTAAGAACGGCCACTCACTTCCTCCCGCCGAACCGACTTACCACACCCCGCCCGGATTTCAGACCTCACCTCATTTGCTCTAAGCAACGCGCGTTGTACGTGCGCGTTGTGTTTTAATTTGATTTGTGTAAGTAGTGACGAATTAGTTATTTATTTATTTATTTCCACAAAAAAAAAACATACATTTGGCAGATACAGTGTAGAACATAATCCAGTTTAGGTTTTTCTGTACACCGCTTGGTCCGTCGACATTCATAACAAGATGTGGGTGGGTGAACACGACGCATCGCGCTCGCTCGCCCCATGCAAAAATTCTCAAATACCCTCAACTAATTTATATTACTTCTCAATAGCAAATTGCTTACAAAAATACAGCACTAGCATACGAGCAGGATTGGAACCTGCGACTCCAGCTGCCAAATTACGTAACTCACTCGCGATCGCAATCAATAGGATTTCAATGTTCATTGCTCCGTCTGTTTTAACAATTCGTCTTATCGGCAACTATGTACCACGCAATGAATATTGTTATCATTTCAAAATGAAAGCTAATATCAATGTCAATGCATTACGCAATTGCCCCACTGGTTCGGTACACAGGTGCTTTATCCGTACAGTCTTTTTAATAAAAAATCTAGTTAAATAAAAGCTTGTAAAAACATACACTGTAATCCGTCTGAATGCATTACCTACATATAAACTGCATTCGTTTCAAGTCTCCCCAATTGATTTCTTGAAATCTCTGCAGTTCAAGTCTTTCTTTAAGGTAAAGTTAAAACTGGGTAATTTACTGTAAAAGCTCGCGAAGTGTTTACAGAAGTAGGATATAATGCTGTTTTCCTGCATCCCTAGCTTAGTGATGTCTGGGAGAACGATAGTGGCTTAGTTTGGCTTAGGGATGTGGGATGTTGATACCAGTGAATGGGTATCGATATTTCTTTTGACTAGTCTCCCGTTTTTATTAAAAAAAATTATTCTAAGTAGAGCTTGCATTTGAACGCACGCTGCGAACGTGCGGTCAACGATGCTGCAAATTTGCCCAGCAAAAACCTATTCACTCGCGCCTCTTCACTATTTGCTTTCCATTTACAGTAAACAATACTACCAAAGTGAAAAAAAATGATAACTTTACCTGAAGATGCTTCTTATGATAGATGAATACCTAGCATGCTACATCAAGTAGACCATGCTTCCTAATTTTAAAGCGTTCAGTAAACAATTTATATAGGATATATTAATGAATAGCAACACCCTTATCTCTTCTCATGGGTGTCGTAAAAGGCGTCTAAGGGATTCTCCAGAGGATGGGCAGCAGCGTTCTCTGAGTATTTAACCAACCAACTGCGATCGCCAACCCGCCTGCCAAGCGTGGCGATTATGGCATATCCCCCCCTTAATTGGGGGAGGCCTATGTCCAGTAGTGGACGTCTTTCGGCTGAAATGATTTAGAAAATATCAAATCGCCTGCTTTTGTCCGAAATGTCAAACTGCTGTCAACTGACAAACTTGACCTTGGGCACCCCTTTTTATTTACTTACGTTTTAAAGCTATATTTCTCGCTATTTTACTATGAAACCTATATAAAACGTATTCGTTATAATCTCTATAATATTTCCTATCCATTTTATAACTTGCATGTAATTTAGCAAAAAATTTTAAATTATAATTCAAAAATAAAAACTGCTAAAAGAAAATCAATTTCCATAATTTTCCACCGCCAGGCAGCAAGCAGCTTTCAACCGCGGTCGGAGTTGTGCTGCCAGGCAGCATACAGCCTGTGAGGGGATTTGTCTTTTGAACATCTACAAGAGAATACGTAACAAGGTTTTTCATACACCGAGATGGCGCAGCCTTTACTCTAAAGTCATACGTAATATACGACTTTGAATAATAGGAGTACAAAGAAGACAAATTATGCGTATATTTAATAACTATGACTAGTCTCGCTCTATTTGTGAACCGTATGTTCGTTCGTCGAAACTAGTTTGAATAATAGTTGGAGATAATGTTTTGTTTTGTTGTAGCCGATTTACATAATGCTGGTACATAGGGTATCGGATTATTAGTCAAAATAATAGCTTGTGGCTAAACGTGTAACATTGGCATTAATTTCCATGAAACGATAACAGATTATTGTTATCATCATGTAGTGAAATTGAATGCCAGTATATCTTGTTCAAATCAACTGTAGTCGATTTTTGTTCGTCTCCGAGTATAAGTATAATAATCGTTTATTCCCTAAATAAGTAGTATGTTACAATTCAGATGAACCTTGATACTAGGTTAACCTGTATCTTGGGGACCACCTTCCTTAGTTAAATTATACAAATCTTGACATAGTTTACATTAAAACATAATAGATAGATAGTTTGACATCAATTTGATTTGACAAAGTTATTAATAGTACCACAGTTTTACTATCTATGTTAAACTGTGATAGTACTGAAGCATCATAAATCATAAATCATAAATTTTATTTATAAACGTATGAGTACAGGTCAACTTAAGTACTAGATTGAGCGACAGATACATCTGGAATTTTACGTGGGAGACAGAGCAAGACCCAGTCCCGAGCTAGGAGTCAACCTGTGTTACGGGTGCTAGGTGATTGCTCCGTCGCCGCACTAATAACTTGTTTACATCAATCGTAGCAAAAAGTTGCAGTTGAATGACTGGATTCCCAATGACTGGATTCCCATGTAATGCAACTATAGGTATCATGTATGTATGCGTGTGTGTGGAGTGTGTACGTGTAGGTAGGGGTCGTGTAAGTGCGAGGGTTGCGGGTGTTGGTGCGTGTATGTGCGTGTGGTGGGATTTTGGTGCGTGTATGTGCATGTCTTGATAATTTGGATTTTTTTACGACTGTCTGTTTTTCGTAAGAAACACTTATTTCTGAACGTAGCTTCACTATCAGTGGATATACTAGATTCTGCTCTCAATCTACCAAATATTTGCCACTATAGCATCTACAAAAGAAAATAAATCATCCCTTATTATTATTATTAACTTGAGGACCGAAAACAAAATTATTCAATACAATTAAGTCATCCGCCAGTTGTTACTTATAATAGTCGTCAAAAAGCAATCAGGTGAAATAGAAATAAATAAAAGATACCAATATTTACGATATTTAATTGCATTGGTATCGGTCGGCTTAACACTTTGACATCACTAGTGCAATAAACGTTTTCGGAACGGATCTTGGACATAGTCCAAAGCATTTTAGTTTTATCCGCGATGTCTCGGCGGGGCATAAATTAAAACAATTTTCATACGAACAGTTATTTTATAACCACGTTTTTATTAACCCGCTTTCAGTCTTGTCTGTCTGTTCGGTACAAATTTTGCAATAGATTTTTAACTAATTTCCCAATGAGTTCTTAAAACTTTAAACATAGCTCAAAACTGGATGCAATATTAACTGACTTTCGTTTAAAAAACGTGGTATAAAAATAACTTTATCATCAAATTATTCCATTGTTCAACTTGATTTAAGGCTTTAATTATATTCATTGGTCTAGTAAGCATGCCTATGATTTTTGAGTCCTGGGTTAAATTTGATAGCAACCTGGAAGTTTCATATTATACGACATTACTCAAGTTAAGCCTTCCAATACAGAAAAAGAAAATGACGATGGATTTTATGGAAGGATGGGTAGAATGATGGATTCATGTGTCGATCAAAATTTGATTATCACTTCCTATTACGGTGAAGGAAAACATCGTGAAGAAACCTGCACACCTGTAGCCAAGTTATAAATGTTTTTTATCGAATGTTTGATCATTGAAGTTTTAGATTTTAGGCTACGTCCGCACTGAGAGGTGGCTAGCTTACTACTAAACATCTGTCGAAGTGTCGACCTTCACAAAGAATTTTGGAGAACTATTTTGAAAACTTCTGCAAATTAATGCTTCATCCTTTTTTTTTTACCTAAAAATGCCTAGTGCCTCGTTACAAAAAACAAACACGTTTGTTTACTTCACTTCACGCTAGGTGAATAGCGAAGGCACCAAGCGAGTAGTGCGGCCGGGCGCTATACTTCTATAACGTTTGTTTCACTTCGCTACACGCCAGGTTCACCCGTTCAGTGCGGACGTAACCTTAGCATTCTGACCACGTCACTTCTACGTTGAGATATGTAATTCCCATACATTTTGTTTGTTTTCTATTAGCGATGACGATTGTAGATTATCAACTTGGCTAGGGGTACTGAGGGTGCTCCATACAGTTCTCAATGGTGTGTGTAGTTCAGCAACACGCAGTATGCTAGCGTGGTGGAGACTTGAATGCTTCTCATTCTAAGAAGAGGCCTGTAGCCAACAGTGGGACAGTAATTGTTTGATTATGTATATATGTATACAAAAAATAGAAACATTTATAACTGATACGAATAATCCATAAAGGACAACTTAAAAATCAAAATAAGACTACTACTCAATGATATTTAAAAGTATAGATGTGTTATACCCTAACAAAACAAACGAAAAAAAAATCCGTACGCAGCGGCAGCACACATACACATTGATGTGAGATCCCTTTTTGTTTTTTTATTTTCGCGTCATAATTGTTACACTTTCTGTACAAACATGACTGCATTTTTGTTTTTTTTTGTCACCGGCCACGCTCGATGCCTTGTTTTGCCGATTGCTTGACGTGGACTAATAGCAAATGGTCCCAATTAGGACGTTTTCGGGTCTTCAGATTGCGTGCGCTAGTACTTTTAAAATACCATTGCTACTACTACTTCTCGCAAACAAAACTGAAAGGTACACAACTCCTTCACGTTTTATATGACCTCACATAGAAGACGAGGACACGACATAATCTAGCCAGTGCACAACACTTCACCACTACATTACGCTACTTGGAACCACAAAGACCAATTTGTTTTGCTCTATAAACACGTTTCTACTCCCCACAGTCTTATACAAACACTAAGAAAGACTAGATCTACTGCAGCCAAGTGCAGTTATAAATAAGCATATACAGTGCAGTCTGTGTACATGTGCAGAAGTAGTTAAAGATACGACGTGCAATTGTGACGTGCCTTGTGATGTTGTTTTTTTTTTTTATGTTTATCGCAACTTTCTGTGACGGTCATTAGGATAGAAATGGACATTCACAGGCTAACACGTCATGATGATTTTAATAATACCATATCACTGGGGTAATGGAAAATATCAACGAATTGAGATATTTAGCTCACGGTATACTTCTTTTTTTTAGGGTTCCGTACCCGAAGGGAGACAAACGGGACCCTATTACTCTCGCTACGCTGTCCGTCCGTCCGTCCGTCCGTCTGTCTGTCACAGGGCTGTATCTTTTGAACGGTAATAGGTAATCAGTTGAAATTTTCACAGAATATGTGTTGCTATGAGGTGTATCACGACAAATACTAAAAACAAAAAAAGTCTAAAAACAAAGGGGTCCCCATACAAGAAACCTCAAAAAACATGCATATTTTTCAACGTTTTTGTTCCTGCTCTATCTTCAAAACGGTAATATATAACAGCGTCAAACTTGGTCAGATTATAGTGCATATTATGTAGTTTAGCAACAAATACTGAAAATAAGACAAACATAGACATATGTGGTGGTACCTGCGTAAGAAAGACATGCAAAAATTCATATTTCGCGCACTGTGCGTTATAAACTCTCGTAAATTAAATCAGTTTTTGTGGGGTATCAGGTTGTTGAGAGGTACGGAACCCTTACTGCGCGAGTCTGACTCGCACTTGGCCGGTTTTTTTTTAAATACTGTGCAAATATTACTTCGATAAGTCAAACAGTTTTCGAGATATTGAATGTTATTTTTTGTGTGCTTGTCGTGGTGACGTCACTACACATCTTTGCGCTCAATCCATTGCACGCCCGCGTACTTTACCTACACTAGATTTTATGTAAAAACTTTTAAAATGCCTAAACCACAATGCAAAAAGTATTGTCTTGTACCAAAGTGTGCGAAATATATATTATAAGTGCTGCAAAATGTGATTTCTTGTCATGGTAGTGAGACTGATGTGGGGCCACAGACCAGTAAGCCTCAAGACGCCGAATAAACAAAGTTTTGCATGAGAACACAGTCGTAAAATGTTGGCGGGGAACGGGGAGCGGACGGCGCGTTATGATTGGTCGGCTCAAAAGTACAGTGGTGTGATTCCGTATGATTGGTGACGTTCGCTGACGGACTGACGTCCTGATTGGAGGTGGGGCGTACGATATGCAGTGGTACTGCATGGTGGTGACCGGGGGTGTCCGGCTAATCGGCGTCTAGAGGCTTACTGGTCTGTGTGTGGGGCTCAACACACTGAAATGTTAAACATTTTTGTTTAAATACAACGCAAATATTTTTAGGAGTTCTAGTTAGTTCTAGTTTTTGCTCTAAATAGTTAAAAAGTTCCGCTTCATGCTCCAAATAATTCTGGACAGCTTAAACAAGATAATCGTTGTTAAGTATTTCGTTTTGAAATTTAGGTATCTTACTTGACTTTTAATGCCAAGCTTTGATATTGTTTTCTGTAGTATATCAGGATTATTATAAATACTATTTTTACAAGCTTTTATTAAACTTCACTTGTTAGTATGTGGGAAAAATCTTGTAACTTTTGAACCAATTCCCATTAAGATAATTGAGTGTAAACCCGATGACTTTATAATACGATAGTGACAACGAGCTGATCTGATGATGGAGATGGAAGGTAGATAACGGAACTCCTCAATAAGTAACAGTTGACTGATGGTTTAAAATTTTGGGCTCATTTTGTCCAACTTACAGTACCTACCTACCTACCGAACTCGTATCTAATAAAAGCTTGTCATAAAAAATATATATTTTAAGAAAAAACTTATTTTTTATAGTATAACAACTTCATAATACATAATCAGCCTATTACTGTCCCACTGCTGGGCATAGGCCCCTTATCAGAATTAGCAGGGCTCGGGCCTTATCTTAACTTATTAATAGTTTAGTCAAAATCTTTGTTTGCATCGATACTGTGCAAAACTATCAAACATTTTTGGCGTAAAGTATTATTTTCTGGACTATCATATGCTTTTAGAGCCCACAAACTTGGTTCGAAGAACACACATACTTCTCAACAATATAAGAAATAATTACAATTTTTCATTATTTTTTATTTAAAAACACGACAGCAAACATGATACTTCAAAAAAATACACTCAAAACTGTCAATGCCACATAAAATCCATAATGCCTACAACATCTAGGCCTAGGACATCTATAGAACGTCACCTCAGATTATCCTGGACTGATCCTGGCAATACATCTGAGGATAGTACAAAAGCCAACTATACATCAACACGTCTTGATCCTACGTATCGTTTGACATCGAAAAAGTAATAAGTCTCCTCGAGCTGTGTATAAAACCTTAGCGAAATGAAACCGGTCCGCTATCAAGCTGCGGCCCGTCAATCTTATTGTCATTCAATTTGAATTTCCGCTTAGGACCGGTTTTTGTGAGGCCTTACTAGAGGCCACGAGAGAAGCGGGTACTGTGAAGTTTCGTCAGTAGAAAACTTGTTCGGGCGCCGTCGGTTATCATCGGGCGGCGGCTCGGCTGGTTGACGTCACGGCGACGTTACAGCGGCGCGGGGGGCGCATTCATGTGCGCGGGCGTGGGACCAACTCGACTTCGCTACCGAACTTGACGGACGACGCGCGCGCGCACTCAGAGCCAATTCCATTATTTGTACTTGTCGTAATTATTATAACAGTATTACAGTCCGCTGCTTTTAATTTCATAGGCCTTTAGTTAGGTCCCTTACAAACTAGTTGTACCAGTAAATAGATTTTTTCGAAATCATCAACTCATCAAATTTGAAGGCCCACGCTGGGCGCCAATATTTTTATACCAAGTGTTGAGAGCGTGAAATCATAATAAATAAAACAAAGTCAGGTTAGTTACATCTTTTATAACTCAAGAACAGGACCAATTTGAAATAAATTTGGCATATAGATAGAACATAATTCGGATTAACATATAGGCTACTTTTTATCCCGGGAACATGAACAGTTTCCGAGGAATGCGCGATAAACGACATTCACGTGGGCGAAGTCGCGGGCATAGGTTAGTAAATAATATATAAGTAACAACTACTTACATACTTAAAATAACACATTCACACTTTCACGAAACATCAGTTTCTGAAATGCGGTATGAAAATATTAAAATTATCAAAACTATCAATGTAATGTCCCAAAAATATTTATTTATTATTTATTTATTTTATCAAAATGTTTAAAAAAGAAAACTGCTTTAAACTTCGAACTACCCCATGTTTTTCTACCAACATTTATAGTATCTCACATTTAAAAATAAGATTCCTAACTATGTATTACTTTTTCACGACTATATTTTTTATAAATACCTAAAAATGTTTTTTGATTATTTTTAATCCACTAATTCACATTTTTCTAACCCGCCTCTTTTTCGGTAGCACTATGGCCCAACATCCAGTCAAACCCGGGCGGCGAGGCCGAGAAAAACCTAACATTTGTCACTGCATCGGAATCTGTTAAATTAGACGCTTCAAGGGTTCCTCCGGATGGGAATTTGAGCTTATTTTTTGTTTCTGCTCCATATTATAGAACATTCGAGAACATTCCATTCGTAATGGCGTTGCTGTATCGCAATAACGTATCTCGAACGAGGGTAGGTTACTTTTTTCGCTTTACGATTTTTAGTTGATGGCTTGATATGATTCGGTTTTGGGTGGGTATTACTGCGTTCGGATTTTTCTGCTTTTGGAATATTGACTTCGGATTTCGAGGGTTGGGGTAGATTTTTTTTACAGTTGCCATTACAAATAATTCTTATGTTGTTCTTCGATAGTATGGATGATTGAGTAAGCTCGTTTCGATTTCATTTGTTGTTTCTTTTACAACTAATTTCACCTCATGTTACTACACTACCGATAAAGTTCAACGTGTTTTTTTACAGAATTTAGATGCGTTGTTAAAACATGGTTAAAACATTATGAACTTCCTTACACGGTTCCAAAAAGTTGTTCCTATGGAGAATGGTCCACAAAAAAACACTAAAAATATAACTAGGTATTTCTTTCAGAATATCATTTAAAGCCGTATTAAAAAAACCAGCCAAGTGTGAGTCGGACTCACGCACTAAGGGTTCCGTACCACCCATCGACCTGATACCCCATAAAAACTGATTTAATTTACGAGAGTTTATCAAAAGACATCAACGCGTACGCGAAATGTGAATTTTTGCATCTCTTTCTTCCGTAAATATCACCACACATGTCTATTTTTATCCTGGTTTTAGTATTTGTTGCTAAACTTCATAGTATGCACTATAATCAGACTAAGTTTGACGCTAGTATGTATCATTTTGAAGATAGAACAGGAACAAAAACGTTGAAAAAAATGCATGTTTTTCGAGGTATCTTGTATGGGGACCCCCTTTGGTTTTAGACTTTTTTTTATTTTTAGTATTTGTCGTGATACCCCTCATAGCAACACATATTTTGTGAAAATTTCAACTGGTTATCTATTACCGTTAGAAAAATACAGCCCTGTGACAGACAGTCGGACGGACGGACGGACGGACGGACAGCGTAGCGAGAGTAATAGGGTCCCGTTTGCACCCGTTGGGTAAGGAACCCTAAAAACGCAAGAAATATGCGTTTTAAGCTACTTTTTGGCCTCGTAGATCTCAGTAATAAAGGTGTTTATTGATTTTAAATTTTATTTGTGGAATATGATAGCATTATTCATGCTATTGTTACAAAACTTTATAGAATATTCATTTATTGCGTCTAAGACTAACAACAACCTTCTTTCCCCGCCGCCACGTTGGTTAAACGCTAAGAAGTTGTATTATTTTTTGTGGTGGTATGTGTCGTTTTCTTGTACATTTCAAGTCCACCCAATGGTTATCTGGAAAATACTTTTTAACAAAAAATTGAACCGACGAAAACAGAAAATATATATTCTTCTAACTAAACTAATGTAGGTAAATAACTAATTATGAGTCGGCGCCAAACAAACAATCAATCAATCAAATCAATCAACAAACAATCAATCAATCAATCAATTGTTGATTGTTTGTTTGGCCCTTTGCACATGCAGAAAGTGGTATTAATGTATGTTGATTACAATCATGGATTTCCGCAAAGTAACGCCTAATTCCATTCTTTATCTTAATACTTGCTGTAAAAAGTTTTTCACTATCCAATTGAGCCTATAGACTCTCAAGACCAACCATATCCACCACAATTACATCCATTTCTAAGATATTCTTATTAAACACAACCCCTAACACAACGTACCTTTAAGGCTTTTCGAAAACCTTGAGTCTCCGTCTATCGATACGCCACACTTGACAAAGACGAATGATGTCCTTCTTTTAACATGGGGAAACGTCGAAGGCATATCATATGAAAGCCTTTAACACGTTCGCGAAAAGGATTGAGGCAGACCCACAGAAAATAAATTAATGCTGGGTTTTAACCGTTAGAGCGTTTTGCTTATCCCATAACACAGGGCCTCACCGCTCTATTTTGGGAAGCAAAGACTTAACCCTATTTTTGTTAGTGTTTTTGATTGCATCTTCCTTTGTCAAGAATTGTACTATTATATTTTGGAAATAAATTGAACTTAAAATTAACACTTCTTCACGAACCTTGTTTAAAAATGTTCATGAATACTTATTATTTTATTACATACAATTCATATTATAATCGTAATCAATTAGTTTAACTTAATTTTTACCGTTCTCAATAAGCAACAATCTACCTATCCATATATATGTAATTACTTGTCCTTGACTGACTCACTGACTGATTCATCAACGCAAAGCCTTAAATGCTGTGCCTAGAAACATGAAATTTCAACAGTAGATACCTGTTATGAGTTTTATGACGTAAGCATCCACTAAGGAAGGATTTTTAGAAATTCCACCCCTAAGGAAAAAACGTTCCTTCAATGTTTTTGTGTCTACCTACGCATTACTTATTATTGCAAATGAAATACTGATACTTACCTATGAATTACTTATTTTTAAAACTTAGTGTCTCAACATCCAGACAAACCTGTGTAAGGTTTTTGTGATGTTTTTATAATCATTTTTGTGTATGTTTTAAGTTAAATAAATTGTAAAATAGGGTTTGGAAGATTATGAGAAAATCCGACAATTTTGATGTCGGAAGTATAAAAAAGGTATTAGGCTTTTTGGTTGAAAATAAAGAAATATGTGTTTCAGTGTTTTTGGAAAATCAACCAATAAGGGGATAAAATAGGGGTTGAAAGTTGTATTAAAATCCGTCATATACACATATATCTAGGGGAGCAAAGCTGCGGGCAACAGCTAGGGTTTGATATATCCATAAAATTTCATAGGTTTAGATAATATGCACTATGCTTTTCCGACAGTGTTTTTCCTATTTATATTACTAAAATTGACACCTAATAGAAAAAGTCACTGCAAAGTACGCAGTTAGCCATTGATTTAAGAAAAAACTCATCAAAATCTCCAATAATGAATTAATCGTTAACTAATTAATCAAGCTTATTATCCTCTTTCTCAAAAAACCTCCCAAACAGCCTACATTTTAATTACTTTATTTTTAATACATTTTTAACAGCAATTTTTTCACGATCCCATTATACCTTCGGCTAACAAACAAGAACTTGAAAAAGAAAATTTTCAGCACATTAATAACGTAACGATGTTAAGCCGGGGGTCGATTATTAAAACAGAATGTAATCACTAAAGTCGTGACTTTCATTTAGCTTGCAGAATTAACCGCTTAGTAAGATGGCGAGAATTTTAATGACGCGTACTTTGGTTCTACGGATTCTACGTACTCGTATTAAGTTTGGTGTAAAAATAATATACAGGAAAACATTTTGACCAGTGCGCATTTTTTTGGGTGGTTAATGGAACATAATTATTTACACGAAATTTTTTTTCTTTGTATTTTTGAATTCAAAATAAACTAAATATGGACGTAGTCTATTCGTAATAATAGCCTCGTTCGTAAAAGTAGTTTCAGTTGGAAGACGTCCATTGCTGGACATAGGCCTCCCCCAAACATCGCCACAACGACCGGTCCTGTGCTTCCCACGGCCTTCACCGGTCCGTCGGTCCACCTTGTGGGGGTCCAGCCCACGCTACTCCTTCCAGTACGCGGTCGCCACTCCAGAACTTTACGGCCCCATCGGCCATCCGTTCTGCGAGTCTCCTCATTTTCATAATACAATTTATTTAATTCTACCACAGTGTCCGAACACTGAATTAACAGTACGAATTGTAATAACTTAATTGCTAATTAGTATAAAAGTTGAGAAGCGTTGCTGACATTAACGTTGGAACAGACAAAACAATTATTGTATTAGTACAAGTTTTGTTCAGTATTTGTTTATGAAAGTAAATGTTTGAAGTATACTTGGCTGATTGTATGAATACTGACTTCTCAATGTTTCTTTTTGAGTCAAGTCAGTTATATTTGAATGTTAATTAATTTTAAAATACCTCTTTGTTTATTACCGACTTCAAAAAGAAGGAGGTTATTTAAAAGTTTTATATTGAGTCTTTCGGCCGGTTTCTGATTTGAGAAAACTCAGTTAAGTGGTACTTAAGTGTGGTTTGAGTATGGGTTTAACGAAATTCTGTTTCTGATCTGAGTATTTCTCAATGTTAAGCATTCAAGGATAAGTTTTCTCAAATTCCCATTAAATTTTGACATTACGACCGCTTAGCTAGAAAATTGCGTTTCACATCACCTACTTACGGATTACTTAGGTATCATTTGAGTATGGTTTTAAGGAAAAATCTGAGCATTTCTCAAAGATAAGCATTCAACCGTCAAAATTTTTAAAATTTTAAATTTCGTTCGCTTAAATCAAAATTTGCATTTCACAACACGTTACCTACGCTCAAATACATACTTAAATTTGATTTGAGCGGAAGAAATTTAAGTATCCGAATTTGGCTACTTAAACTCCACTCAATATATTTTGGAGGCAAATAATAGGGGTTTTTTCGTTTCCCTGCACTTTTATTATGGTTATCGCACATTCTACGACCTTCCCTATATATTCGATCCATTTTTGATGCCATACTGCGTTCAGTTTCCTAATGGAAATCGTTTCAGGTCTACTTGCTAATTTTATTCTTAAACAAAGATGATGACCTTATCATCTTTACTCCGAAAGTTTACCCACTGAGCAAACCCCTAACTGAAAAGCTATTATTTCCATAGCTCCTTGAGTAACTCAAGCTCTTTTATGAGGAAACCCTAGAGAACCTAAAGAACCCAAGTCTTCCACCTCAGCCTCCTTAAATTGCAATCAGGGCAGGAGAAAGATGATGATAATGAATAAAAAACACACATTCTGTGAAAGATTGTCTTTATTTTTATTTCCACAAAATCACTGTCTTAAATGTACATACTTGTGTTATTCTAAATAAAACATAGGACTATAAATAATAAGTAGGTTCTACAAATTACAAAATGGTACAAACATAGGATTTATAATAGATACGTAAAAGCGACACTCTCCTACAATGTAATCACTAGAGACTAGTCAGGCGGCGGGACACCCCGAGTCCGCTACCCGCAGGCCACCTGGGCACCTGGTGTCTGGAGGCCATCGCCTCTCGAACCCTCTTCGTCGCCTCCTTAGCGAGCATCACCTCCTCGCAGAAGGACACGACGCCTTCCCAAGCGCTCTCACTCCCGACCATAGACAAAACCACAGTCGGAAGCGACAGATCGCTGCCGCTTACTGCAGTGATGAGGTCATGGCGCTGCGTGACCGAAGCTGGGCACTCTTCCAGTGTGTGCCGCGCCGTGTCCTCTGGGAAGTTCCTTGGTGATGACACTTGGGCGTCGGCTCCCGGCCTATGCGACACAGATACTTCCCGACGCAACCATGCCCCGAGAGAATCTGGGTCAGCCAGTAGGTGAGGGTATCATAGCACCTCTCCAGCCACTCCTCCATAGTTTTAACCATACTGTTTATATCAAATGGATTGGTAGCCAGCATGATTAAGGCTAGAACTAGTTATATCCAAATACAACTGGCTTTATTTTCAATAATAGAGTGGGCAAACGAGCAGGTGGGTAACCGGGCGGAGTGGTGAGTGATCACCGCCACCCATGGACATCGGTGACACCAGGGGAAGGCCAGCTGACAGTCGCCGCGTCGATGCGTTGGGTGTAGCCGCACGTCGGTTTTAGTCGTAAAGTCGTAACGTATCAATTAATTTGCATAACTTTACAAATTTTTTATCATTATAACATAAATAACATTGCTTCAAGTTCATACACTATTGTAACCCAATGGTTATTAACTTTCAATATCACTGGCACTATAACAAATTCTTTCTTAATCCTTGATTACACTTAGGTCTACGCCTTGGTAGTCTGCTTGGCTGGAGAGGTCAGACATTGATTTATATCATGATGCGAGTGATGACTTCACGTCGTAGCTCAGACATCTGTATAGACAGCAGACTGGAGGAGAATCGCTGATCTTTGTCGATGAAGTAATAAAAATGAGCAATGTATACTGCCCAGAGGCAGGTATATAATCAAAGACTGCTCAACAACGTACGGAATTCGCGTCGCATTTATAGCTGCAATAACATGGGATAACTTTCTTACATATCAACCAATGGTTGTAATTCTATGTTACATTAATTATTTCGTATTCCAATTTACTAGACTTTCGTAAGACATTATTTTTTTATGTAATTAATCTTATATTGCTCGATTTTACACGTAGCTTATACTAGACGTAGATACTACTATGCGTACACGAGTACTGTAGAAATAATTTAATTTATATTATTTTAATTCAAATAAGTTCAACTATTCGTGTTCAAATTATAGAATTTTGCAGTTGACATTTTTTTGATTTTTTGAGTTTTGGACGTTAGTGCAGTGTTGCCAATAATAATTTTTAGGCAGCTGTGTACGTTCCGTAGAAAAGCCGTGTTTATATGGAAAAGATCAACGGTCGGCCGAAGCACCACAGAGTACTTTGCGTAGCACTGCCAAAAAAAAGGAGATACGTTTCAGCATCAACCAAATGGCGCTTTGTTTAAGTTTTTCGTGCATATTTAATTGTTCGTCATTTTTCTTTTTTTTTCTTTTTAATGAAAAACGTATTAACAACATTTCATTTTAAATGGGTAATCTAATCGGGAAATACCTGTCCATAACACTCACTCACAATTACTTTGCAAAGTTGGAATTCGGATTTACAAGCTAAGATGAACACTCACTAGATACATTTGGATACATGGAGTGATATATTTATCGAAAACATGATTACCCTGACTGAAAGCCGTAGATTTTGCTACGGCCATGGGGTTACAGCCGTAGGCCGTAGATATTGTAGTTTTTTAGCCTGAAAACCGTAGAACACGGTAATTGCCGTAGCATTGGCAACACTGCGTTAGTGATTTTTTTCTCTGTTTGACGCAAAGGTTTGACGTGGCCAAACTGGCCAAGCACGAAACAAGGTCGGCGAGGTACATACCAAAGAGTATATAATATACTACATTTAGTTCATACATTGTGCATTCAATTTATTTTATGAACACCTTTTTATAGAAATTTTCAATGGTTTTGGAATAATATTAATAAAAAAACGATGTATTGATTGCTATACTAACATGTAATTATTATTTTTTCAAATCGTTTTCGATTTGGGTGGGTTGAAACTATACGTAGTATTACATCCTCTTTGATTGAAACGTACATTGATGTTTTCCTGAACGTTGGTACTGCACCCAGGCAGAGTTTGAGAAATACTTAGTTGATGGACAATTAAGCAGAAGAGTTTTTGGCGTGTGAAACACAAAATTAGTTAAGTATTGCTCAAAATTTGAGTGCCGCTTTGTTAAGTGTAGCTGGTATTCTCAAAACAGTCATTATAGTCCAGAATTGATCATACAACACCTTGTTGCAGTAGTGTTTTTTTTCAAGTCGTTCTAACAAAGTTTTCTATTGGTTAGGTTTGAATAGGTATTAACGGTTCTTTATTAAATAAATGATAGTCAAACCCGTCCGTGATTTGGTCTATAGGTATATTTCTAAATGAATTTAACTATTAATAATTAATTTTTAATTTATGAATGAAATGTGACGTTGCTATGAGGGGCTCGTGGTTAAGTAGCAATAGCAACTGCGCGGGTTGTATGATCTGCGAGGTAAGCTACAGTTGCCGCGGTCAGTCCGTGGATGGGTGACCATTTCGTTGCACATCGTGACCACACCGTGCGTTGCATCCTCCACTGTGCCCTCTGCTAACTTCAGAGGGACCCGCGGAGCATCGCCCCACTGGCCCAGATAAGGCCAGAGGGGCCTGCTAGAATATTCACCACGGAAAATAAAGTACAACGAAAAAGAGTTATTTCCCGTGCCCGGGTTGCACCAGGTCATCAAACTGCTGTTCTTTCCAGACGTATGGAGAAGGACCAGCAGCTTTGGGTCGGGTGCTGACCAGAAAACCTCCACGTGTGTTTGACGGCTGCCTGTCCCTCTGGACACGTCTGGAGGGAATGGCAGTTTTTAGGCCGGTGCATCCTGGGTACGAGCAATAGAATCCTTTCGAGGGATTAACTTTCGGGGGATCTTATTGCCTATGGCGAATATTCTGGCACCGGAGGGGCCCGATGTGGGCCCAGTGGGGCGTTGCTCCACGTGTCCCTCTGATGCTAGCAGAGGGCATAATGGAGGAGCAGGTGCGGGCCCGGTGTGCACTCACCCTGCCACTGGGCAGGCAGCGGGGGACTGTCCTTCCCTGCCCTCGTCGATATCGTAAACCCAGGTGTGCCCGCTAAGTAGTGTCCTCGCGCCTCTTGGGACCGAGGGTCTTGGCTTCAGCGCCCGGACGGCGAGGAAGAAAACCTCTATAAAAATTACAAGAGGTGGGGCTTACGAGCAGAAGACTCGGGGTAGTCTGCTGCCCGATCAGCAGCTGCAGGCGTAGCATGACCACTGTAGACAAGCGTTTTGTCTACGAAATAATAGACAAAATGACAGATAAAGTTCTATACAATGTAGTTTTGTTGATTCTTCCGTAGACAAATCGGTTGTCTACAGTGGTCATGCTACGCCTGCTGGTGTAGCTGGCACAGCTGGCGTAGTTGGCACAGCTGGCGTAGTTGGCGCAGCTGGCGTAGCTGGTAAAATAGGTATTTCTAGTATGTCTGTGTGTGTGTGTGCGTGAGGAATCGTTCCTGACCGAGGGCCCCTGACCGCATAGGTTTTTTTTTAAATTAGCAAATTCTCAGTAGCAGTCCGAAGTCTGGATCTGTGCTCGGTTATTGGCAATAAGCTCGCCCCTATGGGACTGATAACATAACTAACAAAATGTGAATGTACATATTATAAACCTTGGACTACCCCTTCAGGGAAATACCTACAGGCGTCATATTATGAATATATGTAAAATAGAATACCTCGTACGAATGAAGTCAGTATTCTATGGTAAAACGAAAAGTTAATAACAAAACTTTTTGTTTGAGTATTGTTATGCAACCTCTTTAGGTATTTTATGGAATCAATGCCACCTAGAAAAACGAGAAAAAACAAACCATACGTCGTCATGGTGATACATTTGTTGACTTCAAAAATATTGAAAAATTATGTAAATAAATCTATATGAAAATACTTGGAAAAAACCAATGTTTATGGAAAAAACTAAGAACCATTAGGTCATACATCCATGGAACCACACATGGAACAAACATAATATTGTTTTGATGAATGAAAAAACACACTATGAGTCTGTCATTTTTATTTCCACATGTTTGTTGGAACTGGAGATTTATGATAGATACCTTGAATGTCTTTGATCTGATAAGTAGGTATTTGAATAAATAAACTATGAACATTCGGTACTTATATAACATTAAACTGTTTTAACTTATGATTGTAACTTTTACTGACACTATCACTGGTTTTTCCCAATGCTTGGTAGACAATCCCAATCCTTGGTGTACTCGGGTCCACACCTACGTAGTCCAGATGGACAAACAGATGGACAGATGCCCAAAGATAATATAATCACTACCATCTGCCTAGCTGGAGAGATTTATTTGTCTATCACGATCGGCGCAGACTGGAAGAAACTGGTTCAATATTGGTTGATGTTTTAATAGGAATGAGATATTATCAGCATGTACTCCTCCGAAAGACAAACATGCTTGTACGGCCTGCAGATTGATTCTTCGCGTCTCATCTTCGCAGTTCACTAAATCTGTGACGGCATATGTCCACTATCTCACATATTGAATCAACCAATGCAAGGTTGTAATCCAGTAATAATAAATTTATGTTATAATTCAACCAACGACCCCAACATAACGATGTTATTATTAATTAATAGTAAGTTCGTATTCCAGTCACTAGTTATACCTAGTGCTACCTAGCAGGTTAAGATTTAACGAAGTTAT
This sequence comes from Asteroscopus sphinx, assembly GCA_949699075.1. NCBI lineage: Eukaryota > Metazoa > Arthropoda > Insecta > Lepidoptera > Noctuidae > Asteroscopus > Asteroscopus sphinx. Next base: position 6,369,223 of record OX453006.1, read on the forward strand.
ATCATTGCTGGATTTCTCACACGTTTCTTGTGTGACAAGATACGAATACCTACTGCAGAAATAATTTCATTTCTATTGATGTATGTATTTAAATCAATAGAGGTACAAATGATACAGTAAATTAAAATACCGTGGTTTTCTTTAAATTGTTGACGTAAATTTTTGACGTTGGGATTGGGAAGTGCAATCCATTCTAGGCATATCGTGCCGCTGCGTTCTAAAATTATACATCATACTTTGTTAAAAAAATAGTGATTATAATTATTTTTGTAGCATTTTATAATTATTTCGGCATAATATTATTGAATTCTAAATGTCGATACTCTTTTCTTTAGACTTACATATGATTGAATTTATCGTTTCATATCCGGTTTCCGCACATGAATCTAAACGTAGAAATGTTTGCCTGAACGTTGGCACTAGACTTAAGTAGTTACTTAGTTAATGGAGGTTTGAGTGGAAAATTTTTCAACATGTGAAACACAAAATACTTAAATATTCGTTTTAAGTAAACTCAATTTTTGAGCGCCGCTTAGTTAAGTAAAGCTGAAATTCTCAAATCAGAAACCGGCCGTTTGTCTCTTATAATATCGTAGGACTATAATATTATATCATCGTCAATGTAAAATTGTACCCCTATGACTTAGGCTTTGGGATAAAAAGGCTTGATTTGTATTTGTAACTAGCGTTTCCGAAAATATTGGTCTTGCAAAAATGCAACACCGCAAGACTGCAAGGCCGAGACTGGGCATCACAAACTTGGTCTTAGTCTTGCGAAAATGTCAGACTGTAAGACCAAGACTGGGGCTAAGTCTGGGTCTTGTGTTTTGGCAAGACCAACACAGTCTTGGTCTTAGTCTTACAAAAATGCAAGACTGCAAGACCAAGACTGGGGCTAAGTCTGGGTGTTGTGTTTTGGCAAGATCAACAGTCTTGGTATTAGTTTTGCAAAAATTTAAAAACTGCAAGACGAAGACTGGGGCTAAGTCTGGGTCTTGTGTTTTGGCAAGATTAACACAATCTTGGCCTTAGTCTTGCAAAAATGTAAAATGGCAAGACCTAGACTGGGACTAATTATGTCGTCTTATGTTTTGAAAAGACCAAACAGTCTTGGTCTTAGACTTGTGAAAATACAAGACTGCTGGACTAAGGCTTATATTCAGAGATGAATCCATGCGTGAAGTCATACTTCCAACTGACAAAATTTAGTGCTATTTGATAGTTGGAAGCATGAATTCATGCTTAGATTCGTCTCTGAATGTAAGCCTAAGTCTGGATCTTATGTTTTGGCAAGACGAATACAAATAGTATATTTTTTTACTCTTCTCTCGCGATACCGTCTCACTTTCAGTAGTCCTGTTTACAGGTATATTGAAACTACTATTATTAACTCACTTGCTTCTGCAAGCTGGCTTGGGTAACATCAATTTAGCTCCAACTTCAATACCTATTAATAATCTTCGGGCAGATTGAGGGTGAAATTGAGTCGTCTACGAATGGTCACGGGAGTTTGAGATATTGCCGTATGGCTATTAATACACCTTCAGTAACATATTTGTTTACACAAATATGCAAAGTTATTTCAAGTTATTTTTATTATTTTTAATGGTTTTCTTTATGTGTCATCGTGATTTTATACAAACATAAAAGGGGTACTGCTATTTGATACGGTGCCCTGTTGTGTTGCTCTTCGGTCTAATGGTGGTGATGTTCGGTTGTGTCTTGTTTTTGGTTGTGCTACTGTTGTCCGTAGTCGATCCTATTGTTTATTTTGAGTCGCATGGACTTTACTCTTGGGCATTTGTCGGATATGGCTTTGTGTTTGTAGGTTTGTCGGCAGACACGATATAAAATTGTATAGAAGTTACTTATTATTACAATTATAACGAATATCTGCTTATCAGGCAAAGCGATTATGGTAATAATTTAGTTAGTGATTAGGGTCACTTTACTTTAATATCACAAGATTAACAAGGTCTTAGGTAGAGGACAAGTTAGGTTACAGGCGTAGGACGAACTTCTTCACCAGCTCGTCACAAACTTAGAGCTCCGTCGAATAACAGCTGGTTTTATAACATCGGTGCATTGACTTAATAAAGACTTCATAAAGTACCCACTACTACCTACTCCGATTCTTTAAGTCTATGGTAGACTAAGCAAAATTTAAAAAAGTTAAAATAAACCTATTTCGATATCGAACTTATACGATTAAGCGTATCTACACAACTTTTCAACCCACGCAATTACAAGCTTCGCACCAAATTCCAATTTCAACTTAAATAATAACAAAACAACTAATCACTTTAAACTGGACCTTATTACTTGGTGCCACAATACATTCTTCATTGAAACTGCAGCAGATTTTCTGCCAATGTTATTGTAGCCCGTAGCCGATTGTTTATAAAACAAACAAAAGCGGAAACTTATCGGGAATAAATGAGAGCAATCGGTTAAACTGTGATCATAAACAAGGTGAGTTCGTAGCTCAATTGTGGGGGAAAATCGTACCCCAACGGGAACTTGCTTTGTAAATTAAAAATTGTAGTAAATTGGTTTCGTGAGTTGTGTGTCGCTTGCCTTCCTTTTTGTGCAGCGAAAAAATCTAAGGTTTTGCTTGTTCTGTCGTAGATTAATATAAGCACACAATTTATCATCATCATTTCAGCCGAAATACGTCCACTGCTGGACATAGGTCTCCCCCAAAGGGGGGGGGGGATATGCCATAATCACCACGCTTGGCAGGCGGGTTGGCGATCGCAGTTGGTTGTTTAAATACTCAGAGAACGCTGCTGCCCATCCTCTGGTGAATCCCTTAGTCGCCTCTTACGACACCCATGAGAAGAGAGAGGGTGGTACAATTCTTTACGTCCGGCCCCACACGGAACATTATTACATTCTTGATTTTCAATCACAGATATTTTTTCGCATTTTTTTTTAATATAAATCACTCTGTCCAGTCACATCAGCTTCTATATTCAAAAACACAAAGGGCATCTTCAACACCGGGCTGTGTCAGGCTGATCCGAAAACTTCACAGATTATCGCTGGCCAACTCCGTAAAACTTTTAATAATGTAAGTGAAAAAAAAATGTTAAACTTGGCCAATAACTCAAGGGCTGTGGTACAGGTGTTTGTAATGGCCCCCAAATGATTCAGTCTTGAACTTGTTAAGTGTTGAAATTTTTCTACTTGAACTTTGTAAGACTTTATTAGGTGGGAAGAATTAACAGTAGGTTTGAATAAGGTTTAATTTTGCTTCATTAGGAGAATCTCTCGCAAACGTCTGTTGGATAAGAAAAAAATGGAATGCAGTGATTTGTCTTTACTATTTTTTTTTTTTCATAAACCAAATACTGGCTGAATAATTAAAATTATTTCTTCATTCTCCCTCTAAAACCTGTGCCATAGTTTCATATGATAAAATTGAGCTTTTTCTTTTAAATAAGTAAGGTAAAAGACACAGACATAATAAAAAATATAGACGAAGTGCTGCGAACAATCATAGTGAAGCCAATAAAACCGTGCTCCTCCGTGTACAAACCAGCGCTCACGCACACGCACCACGCACACACACGCACCTTAAACCGTGCTCACCCCTCTCAGTTCACATGTCGCGGCATTGTACAGTAAGCATCGCGAAAACAAATATCCATCAGGTGCATGGTGTGTACGTGAGCACTGGTTGTACATGAGGGAGCACGGTTTTTGTTGGCTTCACTATGGTTGTTCGCAACACTTGGTCTATATTTTTTACTATGTCTGTGGTAAAAGACCGCAAACGCTCAGTGCGAAAAAAACGTTCAATTATACTCTTTGTGGTATCTTCAAAATTTCAACTACCGACGCAAAATTCATGTCGTGGCACATGACAAAATAGCCACAACGCATTGTGAATAATGCAAAGACCCCCACAAAGCGAAATTCGTGTCGTGGCTTTCATGATATTTAACCACAACGCGTTGCGGTAATTACGAAAATCCACGACGCGTCATGATGTCAAAGACATCTAGGATAGCCTACCTACTTCTACCTTAAATATAGAAACCCCTGACACATATTCTAAAAAAAAACCGCGATTTGGCAACAGTAAGGGATAAATTATAAAAAAACAACGGAATCGGTGTTACTTCGCTGGCTGCCTTCCATTTCCATTAGTGGATGTTTAGCCAAAGTGTTTCCCAAACTTGCTCCCATTAGGCACAGTCCTTTTTGTCTTTGCCCCTTACTTTTTTTTTCGTTTGTTCCCCTCGCTTGGACGTTAAGTGGATTTTCTTATGCAAGTTGAGAAGTGACTCAGGAATAAGTTTTTGGTATATGAACGTGATTGTATCGGGGTCAGTAACTTAAAAAGCTTTTTTTCTCTTGTAGAACGCGTCTGCCTAATGTACCAGATTTTACGTAAACCTCAATATTAATGTCAAATAGAGCATCGCCGAAACATTGAATCACGTTACGTTTGCTTGGTATGACCACAGTGTAATGATCTATTCCATACAGTAGATCAACTAAAATTTAAATTGACAGTTTTTAAAGGCAACTCGGGACATTGTTGGACAGTTTTGAAGGCAGCTTGGGACACTTCACTCTCGCGTTGGACGACTGTTTGGAGTAGCTAGACTATGATATGACTGTCGTTGTAAGTATAAATAATTGCAAACCACAAATGAAGTGGCTATGTTTTTGATTTTTTTTTTTGTATCCCCAACAGATTCTATTTTAACAAAACAATTTTTTTCGCTAATTATAAAATCAAACCTCACTATTATATTACACTGTAAAATCCGCCACACACGGTGAAGATGCTAAAATATTTTATCTTATCATAAAATTTAATATTATCGTGACTTACATTACATTAAATATAAATATATAAATATTTTTGCGATATTTTACACATCACCATCTAGACCCAGACTAAGCAGAGCTTGTGCTATGGGTACTAGACAATGGATATAATACTTATATACTTTTTTTTTTGTAAATACATACTTATAATACATAAGAAACAACCAGACGAACACAAACACTCATGTTCATCACACAAATATATATTTTTTTATTTTTTATTATTAAGGTAACACATAGGATGAAGATACCTATTATAATAATTATTATACAATTGTATAAAACCAACTAATTTCTTTAAATGTCAGAAACGGTACAGTATGTAAATTAAGATAGTATATTATACTATAAAGATTAATTTCATATCTTCCACTCATTATCATCATCCTCCTGCCCTTATCCCAATTTATTTGGGGTCGGCGCAGCATGTTTTTTTTCTTCCATACATCTCTATCAGCCGTCATCTCCGTGTTCACTTTCTTTCTATTCATATCATCTTTCACACAATCCATCCATATTGTCTTCGGTCTCCCTCTTTTCTTATAGCCATCAACATTCATACTTAAAATTTTCCTCGTAACATGCTCCTCATTCCTCCCCATCACATGTCCATACCATGACAGTCTATTGCTACTTAACTTCTCTGTCACTGGCGCTACTTTCAGACTCCCTCTTACATATTCATTCCTTATCCTATCCATTCTCGTTACACCACACATTCCTCTTAACATTCTCATCTCAGCTGCATGCACTTGCCTTTCATTAATTCCTTTCGTAGCCCAATATTCCGATCCATACAGGACAGCAGGTCTTATCATGGTCTTATAGATTTTCCCCTTCAGTTTAAGATGAATTCGAGAGTCACATGTAGTTCCCGTGACCTGCCGCCATTTTAACCATCCTGTGTTAATTCGGTGCTTGACTGTCCGGTCTATTTCGCCATCGCTTTGCACAAGCGAACCGAGGTACCGAAAGTCGGAGCAAACTGGCAAGGGCACGCCATCTAGCGCAATAGCAAGAAAACCGGAAAGACCGCCGAAATCGCAGAACATGTATTCCGTTTTAGTTCTGCTGATTTTCAAGACGTTCTCCAGATTTTGTTGCCATTTCGCCAATCTACTTTGGACCTCAAATTAATTTAATTTCATATCTTCCACTATCTTAAGATAATTATAAAGAGATAAAATATAATATAATATTATCTTTTTCATGTGTGTGACGCTTCATTGAAATGTATTGCGTGCGATATTGCGAAAGATGTTATATGCTCCGGCTTTGCACGGGTAGCACTGATCATCTATAGCCTATAAACTCTTTAGATAATCTCTCTTTCTGTTGGTGAAAACCGTATGAAAATCCGTACGGTAGTTTCAAGATTAGCCCGAACAAACAAGAACTCAGTCTGGCGGCGGCGGAAGACTTTAATTTATAATATGAAGTAATGATAGTGAAGTTATAATAATAATACAGTTAAGTATCTTCACCGTGTGTGATGACTATAATATTATAGTTCCCCAGTAATGATAGGCTGTGTCAAAAATCCTCAACTTATGTTTACCCCGCGGCCCCTTATAATTTAGCCGTTAGACACTAGTCTTTTATTCATTAGGCGATTATCCTACCCTGTTGGGACTGTGGTATCTCCAAATATTTTCTTCAAAATAGTAAATAGGGGATTAGGTTATTATCATCCAAGGGTTAAGACTTGCGTCCATGATAATAGTTCAGTCTGCAGTATCCAGTTAGCGTTGAGTAGACTTGGGTATGTCCGGGTAAATTCCATTTTTTTTTAAAGGTTGTTCGGACTTCACCCAAGAAGCTTGGATAAACCCAGTATACCCGGATAAAATAAAGTTTACTCGTATTTCTGGCAATACCTGTAACCTCAAATGTACTAAATGGCCCATCAATACGGTTCATCTTGCCTGCACAGTTAAAACTGTGCAGTTTTATTTAATCAAAAGTCGGAATACGGAACGCGGCCTCCGCAGAAGATCATGCAAATCAAGTATGTGTGACGTCATAGAGTATTTGTGTCATCTGTTAAAAAAATTGCAAGACTAGAACGTGGCTTGAACCATTTATTACTCTTACGCTTGAGCGCCCATCCATATACTCAAGTAAAACCGTACAAGACGGAACAGTGCAGTCCAATCTTCAGTAAATCAGTGATTGCTCAAGCCGCGCTTTTGAGTTTAATACAGTCCATCTTAACTGCGCAAACTGCTTTACACAGGTAAGCGCGCAGCCATGATGGAGCGTTTGGATGGGCCATAAGCCATAACAGATACACTCTATTTTTTTTGTTTCTTTTCATAAAGTAATTTATTTTAAAAAAAAACATGGGTGGTTGCATATAGATTGTTTTAGTTATTGCCTTTTTTACCCGCGATTTCTCAATTTCATTGGACTCACATTTATCAATGCTAATCATTTCGATGTTTTACCTTAGAAGTCTAAAAGTGACAGTCTTAGTCTTTTAGAAACAAATAATTTGCTTTTTTATCTTTCTGCATGCCGCTCCAACAAAAATATTAAATCACACCCCACACCGTTCTCGGAACTCAAAAGTCAATGTCCCACCCTCGCCGAGGTACAAGAGTAATGAGTGGAGATTCCTGCGTTTACGTCGCCACATAACCTGGGACAATAACGTCTCATGATTAATGGCTGCCAGTAATACTGCTTCCGCAGCGTTTGAAAGACGACATCCTTAGGTTATGTTGATACATCGTGTTTGTTGAAAATTTGACACATTTTGAATTATATTTACGAGACTTTCCGCGCACAACTAAATCAAAACACAAATAACATTTTGACTAACCTCGACGTTTCGGCCAAGTTGCATTGGCCGTGGTCACGAGCAGACTGATCGTGTCATTTTAGTAGTGTCACAAATAAAATAACAATATATATCTTGTGTGTTAAATGATGTTGAAATGGGTTTAAGAAAAATTTAGTCCTCAGTCTTTTCTTAGCGAGATTCTGTCCGCCTTATTTATTTGTCCGAGGCTGCAAGTGGTTGCGTAAGTTGCGTTGTAGTAACTTTGTGGCCGCGCTTGTGCCCCGTCTGAATAAACCCTAACGCCTCTAACATAAATGCCGTAGCGCATACTGAATATGGAGTTCCAACCAAAGATTGTCAAACACGTGTCGCTGTTAAACGACAGTTAATCTTAGTTTAACGCGAGTGCGCCCCGCCTCTGTTCTGGTATAATTACAAGCATGCACTTGCACGAATTTGAATGTGGCGTATTTGCTTGATGTCGTGATGAACTGACAACTTTTGACTTTTGGTTACATAGATGTTTTACTGAGACCAAAGTAAGAGTGAGATTCGCGGGTAATTTAAAGTATAAAGTAAGATAGTTTTGATTTTAATTTTAATGTAACTATGGTACGGTCAGCAACATAAGTCGATGCTTATTTCGTCATTTTTAGGGTTCCGTACCCAAAGGGTGCTAACGGGACCCTATTACTCTCGCTACGCTGTCCGTCCGTCCGTTTGTCTGTCACAGGGCTGTATCTTTGTAACGGTAATAGATAACCAGTTGAATTTTTTACAGAATATGTGTTTCTGTGAGGTGTATTACGACAAATACTAAAAATAAAAAAAGTTTAAAACCCAAGGGGGTCCCCATACAAGAAACCTCGAAAAACATGCATTTTTTTCAACGTTTTTGTTCCTGCTCTATCTTCAAAACGGTAAAACATACCAGCGTCAAACTTGGTTTGATTATAGTGCATACTATGTAGTTTAGCAACAAATACTAAAAACAGGGTAAAGGTAGACTTATGTGGTGGTACTTACGTAAGAAAGAGATGTAAAAATTCACATTTCGCGTACGCTCGTTGATGTCTTTTGATAAACTCTCGTAAATTAAATCAGTTTCTATGGGTATCAGGTCGATGGGATGATGTGGATGGAACCCTTACTGCGTGAGTCCGACTCATACTTGGCCGGTTTTATTAATAGACGAGGTGTAACAGAAAGGTGTAGTCATATTTGAAGAGCTCATTCTGGGCGTCACATAGAACAACTTTTAATATAGTACAACCCTAAAATTTGGATAAATATTAATTCTACTGTTTCATAGAAAACTGCAATATATAGAAATCTAAATAGAAGTGATGAAGTTGCGTGAACTTGTCCGCGTGCAGATGCCTTGGGTGCCCACCAGTGCGCGAATCTTTTGCTTAATCATCAGTGCTGTTTTGAACGCGGAGTCACTAAAATTGTATTTTGCAGCATCTCTGCAATAGCGGAATTTTTTGGCTTAATTTATTTTGCATTGTATGCTAGAAACGCCAGAAACATGGTGGGCGTTATTGCGTATTTGTGTTGGTAGCGGCAAACCAGCGACACGCGTACCGGTATTAAAAGCCAATAGATACCTGGGTTCCATGTTTACGAGAGATGGCAAGCATGTGAAGGATATTGAAAGGAGAGTGAGTGCTGGTAATCAGGTGAATGGGGCACTACACACCTTCATGAACAGCCGCAAAGTGTCGGAAAAGGCACGGCTGGCTGTTCATGGGGGAGTGTTAGTGCCTACACTTATGTATGGTAGTGAAAGTTGGGTATGGCAGACGAAACATGAAAGCAGAATAAATGCAGTAGAAATGAGAGCTTTGAGAAGTATGTGTGGTGTACAACTTTGAGAGATAAAGTAAGGAATAACATGATAAGGGAGCATTGTGGAGTGAAAGAAGATGTAGTGACAAAGATTGAGAAAGGTATGTTAAGATGGTTTGGACATATAGAGAGGATGGACGAGAGGAGATTGACGAAACAAGTATATGAAGCGAGTGTGGATGGAAGAGTTGGAAGGGGACGACCTCGGCGAACGTATCGCGATCAAATCGCGGATGTTCTCAAAAAATGCCAGGTTAAGAGTTCTCTAAACCGACGAGCATGCATGACGAGGTTAATGGACGTAGATGAAGCGAAAGAGGTGTGTCAGGATCGTAGCAGGTGGAAATCCATAGTCTCTGCCTACCCCAATGGGAAACAGGCGTGATAATATGTATGTATGTATGTATTATTTAGATTTCTATTGTGCATTACCTACTCGACTGAAATGTATGGAAGGGCTGATTTATTTTTCGTGATTTCAGGGTTGACCCCGTAGTAAAAGTTGTTTGATAAAGTCAAAGTCAAAAGTTTTTATTTCGATAAGCACTTACATGCACTTTCAAAACGTTAATTATGAATCTAGTTGCGCGGTTCCAAAAAGTTGGTCCTGTGGAGAAGAGCCGGCAAGAAGCTCAGCGTGCTATGGAAAGGGCTATGCTCAGACTTTCTCTAAGAGATCAAATCCGAAACGAGGTGATCCAACAGAGAACCAAAATTATTGACATATCCCACAGGATAAGCGAATTGAAATGGAAGTGGGCCGACCATTTTAGCCGAAGAACCGATGACCATTGAGGTAGACGTGTTTTGGAGTGGAGACTGGCGCAAATCAAAAAACGTAGCGTAGGACGCCCTCGGTCTAGGTGGAGTGACGATCTACGCAAGGTGGATGGTAGAAACTGGATGAGTTTGTCGAGGATAGAAGTCAGTGGCGTGATATTGGAAAGGCATATGTCCAGCAGTGGACTGTAATAGGCTAATGATGACATGTCATCGTCATCATAATTTCAGCCGAAAGACGTCCACTGCTGGACATAGGCCTCCCCCAAGCATCGCCACAACAACCGGTCCTGTGCCTTCCGAATCCAATGGATTCCCGCGACCATCACCAGTTCGTCGGTCCACCTTGTGGAGGGGCCACCCACGCTGCACCTTCTAGTACGCGGTCACCACTCCAGAACTTTACGGCCCGATCGGCCATCCGTTCTGCGAGCAATGTGCCCTGCACACTGCCACTTAAGTTTGGCTATTCTTCGGGCTATGTCCGTTACCTTCGTTCATTTGCTCACAATGGGTATGATAAGAAGGCTCAAAATCACTTAAAGGGAGGAGAGGGCTATGCTCTGAGTGACCCTGCGTGATCGAATCAATACCAGAGTACAAAAATTAAATTACATATTAAATTAAGACATCGTTATCAGCTTATCATTTTACTAAAACCTCCCCAACAAGTTTGCTTATTTAATTAGCAATTAATCACCATATAAAAATGATCTAGAAATTGTCCAGCAAAAGATACACAAGGCTCATTTTCCTGTTTTACGTGCCTATAATATCGTATATCGTTTCCAAGACGCCGAAATAACTATATAATTACTGGAAAACACCCGCGGCGTTAAAAGCAAATAAGTTTTGTAATAAATTATAATAAAACTGTAAACTGAAACTCCATTATTTAGCCAAAAGAGAGTATCTGTCTTATGATAAAGGCGGGTTCAGATACGTAGTCACTTATCCTGGTGATAATAATAATATCTTTATGTTTAAATATTAATCGTTGTGTGCGTCTGTTAGTAATCGTGTAACTTCTGAACGACTTGACCGATATAGGTCACATTTACACAATATTATTGCTTTTATAGACAATGGTTCTTGATATACTAGGATTTGATAGGTGGGGCTGAATCAGAATCAGAATCATTTATTGCTTGACTCAAAGTATTAACAAATTTAATATATATGGACCAAAATGACTCATATTAAGTAATAAATAAATATTTTAGGAACATTTTTACACAGCACCATCTAGTCCCAAACTAAGCAGAGCTTGTAGTATGGATGGACTAGACAATGGATATAATACTTACATACTTTGTAAATACATACTTATAATACATATGAAACACCCAGACAAACACAAACACTTATGTTCATCACACAAATATTTGTGTCCTATGGGAACCGAACCCACGACCTCGTGATCAGCAGTCCGACACTCGAACCACTAGACCACAGACGTCGTCTGAAAAGAAATAAAAAATACTTATATATATATATATTTTTTTTTTTGTAAATACATACTTATAATACATAAAAAACACCCATATACACATATTCACTACATTATGCTGGTTTAGTGACAAAAAATAAAAAAACCTGATAGGTGCTGTAAACGCATCAGCTAGTTTATTTATAAAAAGAGATTTAAAATGGAAATTAAGTAATCCTATAATTTGTGGCTAAGAGTCAGGAAAACGTCTCAAATTTTACAATTTTAAAACACAGCTAAAAACTGTGAAAATGTTACCTCTTCACACTTTAAATTCTTCAAAAATTTTGGGAGTCTTAATTATTTTCAGACAGACTGTCCAGACAGCAGACAAAACTGTAAAAAAATCACCGTGGACCATGTATCTATAGTTCATTGTTCTGGGAGTGGATTAAGCATATTCAGAATTTCAGATACATTTATTTTAGATAAAACAGAGACTAACACAGCGCTGACAAAGATTAAAAACATGTTAAATTTTTATACTCGTCTGCCGAGCTGTAGATAAATCTTCACGATAACCATTTACCTAAGTCTCTCGTAAAACTCTTAAAATAACATGACTTTTTAAGAAGGCTTAAGATGTAAACTCAACATTAAGATTTCACCAAGACTTATTAGCTAAAAGCGTCACGTAATTAAAATAATTTATTATACTTTCAACAGCGTCGTCGCCTTAGCTCGAACGAATTGATCATCTGGGCCTTTCTAATTTCTTTATATAATCATACTTTGGACAGGCTTTCCGAGATATTTTTGGTCCACTTAAGTAAAGGGACTCAAGGAAGAAACTGCTCGTGAATTATTATTATTATCATCATCATAGTAGTAAGTAGTAAAAGTTGAATCTTCACATGGGTACCAGAGTTTCTCCTAACCATAGCTATAAGTAAATATTTGGTACATTTTACACAGCACCATGTTCAATATGCATGTCATGCCGAGGCCAATATTCGTCGAAGGGTCGGCACTCGAAGTTGTAACGGAATACGTCTACCTAGGGCAGGCAATTCAGCTTGGTAGACACAACTTCGAGAAAGAAGCCAACAGAAGGATCCGTCTGGGCTGGGCAGCATTTGGCAAACTTCGCCGAGTCTTCTCGTCGCCTATACCGCAAAGTTTGAAGACAAAGGTCTTCAACCAGTGCGTCCTGCCAGTCATGACTTACGGTGCCGAGACGTGGACACTGACAGTTGGGCTAGTCCACAAATTCAAAGTCGCTCAGCGAGCTATGGAGCGAGCTATGCTTGGAGTTTCTTTGAAGGATAAAATCCGTAACGAGATTATCCGGAGAAGAACCGGAGTGACCGACATAGCTTGTAGGATCAGTAAGCTGAAGTGGCAGTGGGCTGGCCATGTCTGTCGAAGGACCGATGGCCGTTGGGGCAGACGAGTCCTTGAGTGGAGACCGCGAATCGGCAAACGCAGCGTAGGGCGCCCCCCTGCCAGGTGGACCGACGACCTAAAGAACGTGGCTGGGGGGGACTGGATGCGGAAGGCAGAGGATCGAGCGTTGTGGCGCAACTTGGGAGAGGCCTATGTCCAGCAGTGGACTGCGATAGGCTGAGTTGATTGATTGACACAGCACCATCTAGTCCCAAACCAAGCAGAGCTAGAAATATGGGTACTAGACATTGAATAAAAAAAAAAACAAAATCAAATGTTTTTTATTTCAAATAAACCTAATTACAGGCACTTTTGAAAGGTCAGGCTCTAATTGCACGGATATAATACTCATATATTTTTTTTTGTAAATATATACTTATAATACATAAAAACACAACCAAACCAACACAATCACTTATGCTCATCACATAAATATACGTGTCCTGTGGGAATCGAACCCACGACCTCGTGATCAGCAGTTCGACACTCGAATCACTAGACCACAGACGTCGTCAAATGTCATAGAAGTTTTTAAACTTTCGCGAATTTCACTCATATTGAACTATATAAAATATAAGGTCCTACATTATTAATCCGAAATATTTGAAGTGGTGAATCTATTCATCTTAACAAACAACATTTAGGGACCAACACTGAAATCGCGAAAAAAAATCTGTTGGTGTCACATTTGTGTTAATTTAAATGGATAAAATGTCGGGTACATTTTACCCATTTATTTATTATATATATTATCCACCTGATTTTTTTTTCGCGATTTCGAGGTTGGTCCCATAGTAAAAGTTGTTCATAACGATGATTAGATTCTCCACTTCAAATATTTCGGATTAATAATTTTATTTATTTATTATTATGAAACAGACAACAATTGGGTCTAGTGTGTTAGTAACAAAGTGCCTTATTCTATGTTAGTACTTAATAACTAATAGTGACTTGGTCCGGTTGACCAGCGCCCACACAAGCGGGCTGTCAGCCCGGGCGGCTATCATGCGCAGGATGGAGTTGGGGCTGCCGCGGAGCCTGCGAATTAGTGACGCGGACTTTTTACGCCAGACGGCGTTAAATCCGTCAGTACGCGCTTCGGCAAACATAGCCGATGCACTACAAAAGCGCGGCAGCCGCAACAGTGCCCTGAACGCATTATTGTATTGGATTCGCAGAGCGTTGTATGCCTTTTGGGTATATCTGAACCACAGGGCCCCCGAGTACAGCGATGTGCAGTATGCCTTGAATAGTATTATTTTAACTGAGGCTGTACATCGGGAAAACCTGCGGGCCAGCATGTTCACCCGGACTGACAACGCTCTGCGTTCCCTCTCCATGTCTACATCGTCTTTCAGATCGTCTGTTACCAGGTGGACTAGATATTTGAATTTGTAGACCCTTTTTATATAATTCCCATTCAGCAAAATAGGGGGAACAGTAGAGGGACACCTGGTACCCGACCTGAAGACGATGTACTCAGACTTATTAACATTGTAGACTAAACCGTGTGACAATGCGTACGACTCACACACTGCGAGTAGCCTTCGGAGAGCGGCAACCGAGGGAGCAAGCAGCACCATGTCGTCCGCATAACTTAAATTGTTGACGCAGACTCCATCAATGTAGCATCCAACACGCGTGCTGCTCAGTCGCTCGATTAGCGCATTTACATACAGACCAAAGAGCAAGGGAGAGGTCAGTCCCCCCTGCCTCACCCCGCACTCCGGCCTGCACGGTTCCGAAAGCTTTCCCGCCCATCGCACTTGGCTCACCTGGTGCAAGTACCAGTGTCTGAAGAGAGAGGCTAGCTCTGGTGGTAGCGTACTTTCCTTTAACTTGTTCCGGAGGACATCGTACGAGACAAGGTCAAAGGCCTTTGCTAAGTCCAAAAAACACGCATAAATGGGTGTTTGCCGATCAGTATAATACCTGACAATAATGTATGGAACTTATATTTACGGGACTTTTCGTGCACAATAAAATCAAAACACAACAAACATTTTGACTAACCTTGACGTTTCGGCCAAGTTGCATTGGCCGTGGTCACGAGCAGACATTGGTGAGGTAATTGATTTTATTGTGCGCGAAAAGTCAAGTAAATATAGTTCAGTATCATAGATAAGTCGTAGGATAATCGGAAAAATCGTATCTTTACGAAAATAACTAGGATGATGCAAAGGACTGGATAATTAAAATTTATGACAGTTTTTCTTACGATAGATATAATGTTATACATAACATAACATCACGCCTGTATTTCCCCGAAGGGGTAGGCAGAGGTGTAATAGTGCACCCACATTTCGCCAGTTATGTTATAGTCCCATGTAATAGGGGGCGAGCCTATTGCCATATACCGGGCACAAATCCAGACTCCGGGCTGCTACTGAGAATTTCCTAATGAAAACACCCAATAACATTTTGCCCGACCCGGGAATCGAACCCAGGACCCCACGCTCAGAGGTCGCACTTGCAACAACTAGACCAACGAGGCAGTCATAGACTATGTTATGTATGTGTAATGTTATAGACTACCCTAATAGATGGATTTCTTGTGTACAGTTTTACGTCAAAATAAATACATGATTATTTAATTATCTCATCTATTGCGTCGACATGAGCTACATAATGATACCATATTCATGCCGTGGGAAAAAGATTAGCTAGTCAGCAGGTTGGTAGCAGGGCTGACTGTCCAGGATGCAGATGAGTTAATGATTATTATTATTTATTAGTAGTAAATCCTAAAAAATCAACTGTTGCCTACATTTTGTCAAGTTATGCGAACATAAATTTATGGAGCACCTGTTTATTTTATCGCGATTTTAGGGTTGGTCCTGTAGTAAAAGTAGTTCATAATGATGAATACAATTACAATGAACCCTTAAGAGGTTTTCAGATATTTCAATTACACATTATATAGTAGGTAGTAGTAGGTTATAGTAGTAGTATATAGCACAGAACACATAGTAGTACTACGTACAGAACGGCCACTCGCCTCCTCCCACCGATCAGACTTACCTTACCCTGTGTGGATTTGAGCCCTCACTTCATTCGCTTTAAACAATGCGCGTTTTGCTGAATAGTTAATATACCACATTCTGATGATTTTCGTGTTATTACCCATTTATTTTTCAATTTATAGGATGGAAATGTTTAGTATATTGGGTGCACTTATAATCTTGTTCGCATATTTGCTATTCCTAAAATTGTGCCTTTAAATTTGGTTGACATAAATCTGACCCAGTCAGGTGGACCGATGACCTGAAGAAGGTAGCTGGGGTAAATTGGATGCGGAAAGCAGAGGACCGAGTGTTGTGGTGAAGTTTGGGAGAGGCCTATATCCACCTGTGGACCACGATAGGCCGAGTTGATGAAATCTGGTTCTTCGTAATTCACCTACTATTTGGTATAGTTTGCCGGGTTCAGTAGTAGTAGAGCACCTTTGTGAAAGACCTCGGCCTGGGAAGTACGACCACCGTACCAACTTCTCCGCCAAATAGTGATGCTTGCATTACTGTGTTTCGGTCTGAAGGGTACGGGTGCCGGTGAAATTACAATCACATGAGACTTTCCATCTTTATGTCTCAGTTTGGCGATCCGAATTGCGGTACCAATAAGGCAACAGCCTAGGTGGTGGTATTGCAGTTGTTATGAGCAAAAGTAACCGCTTAACATCAGGTGGGCCTTTAGTTCGTTTCGCCATCCTACACTATAAAAAATAAAAATATAATCTTCTTAACATAAGAGAAACAAGATTTTGTTTCTAAAATAACCTCTTTCTCAAAAAAAACTAAAGGTGCTAATAACACACCTGGACTTCAAAATAATCCTATATCCCCTATATTTGTGCTCTTATCCAACTTTAAATCCCGTCTGAGCCAGTCCCAATTCCACTTCCACGTTAAATTGAATTAAGACATAACGATAAAAGTGTAATTACCATAAAAACTGCGTGTAGATAAATGGGAGGAGGGCTGAGGGGGGAGGATCGCATAATTATGTCGGAGCGTTTCATCTTACCCATAATTATGTTTAAGGGTCGCGAATAGTGAAATGTATTATAGATAATGTTCTTTGGCTGGTCCTTTTAAACCAATTTATGAAAAGCGGTCTTTTGGTACGCATTTTATACGTATAGAAACTCTAGAATATACCTGTTTGGAGTAAAAGAGGTCGTAATATTAGTTAGAATAGTAATTGGGGTTTAAATTATGATTACGATATTTTTATAGTGGAAAATGGAGATTGAGTTTTATAATCTACTAGGATATAAAGACCGAAAGCACCTAAGTAATAGTATTACGAAGCAAATCTTTCTATTGCCGTATCAGTAATAAAGATGGTCGTAACCATACGTGGGACACTCAGAAAGTTTTGCGAAACTAAAAAAAATTGTTCTATACGTACATATATTCTTATCAAATCTTTTCAAAGTACTTTCCACCAGCCTCTATACAAAGATTCATGCGCCTAAACCAGTTTTCAAAACACTTTTTCCAGTCCGCCGCAGACACCTCGTTTACAGCCTGCTCGAACGCAGCCAGCGCATCTTTCGGCGACGAAAATTGTATCCCTTTGAGCTGATTTTTTATTTTTGGGAATAAAAAGAAGTCACACGGTGCTAGATCAGGGCTGTAAGGAGGGTGACCCAGGAGTTTGACTGGCGTGCTGTCCAGGAAGTCCCTCGTTTTGAGTGCGGTGTGCGCAGGTGCATTGTCGTGGTGGAGCAGTAGCCCGCGGAGCCCTGTGTTTGGTCGCTTGTTGCTTATAACAGAGAAAACTTCTGGCAAACATTTGGTAGTATACCATTCGGCATTAATGCTTCTTTGATCCCGTAAGGGAATTGATACCAAGTGGCCAGTCAAATTAAAAAAGCTAGCGATCAAAATCTTACCCCCGCTTCTAGATCGCTTCACTTTGGTAGGCGTTGGCTCATTTTGAAACACCCAAACAGTCGACTGGCGCTTGGTTTCTGGGTCGTATTGATAAATCCAGGACTCATCACCTGTAACGATGTCGTAAACACGCCGAGACGAGCCTGCTTCAAATTTGTTAAGCATATCACGGCACCATTCCACCCGGGCCTGCTTCTGAGCATCGGTGAGGTTGTGCGGCACCCAGCGTGATACTATCCTCCTCACGCGAAGATGGCTGTGTAGAATCTCGTGAACGCTTCCCGATCCAATCTTCAATATGTGTTGAATCTCCTGATATGTAATTCGCCTATTGTCTTGGATTAAATTTTTCACTGCTAGCACGTTTTCTTCGGTAACAGCCGTCAAAGGGCGACCGCTTCTTTCGTCATCCCCCAAAGTTGGTCGACCGCGCTTGAATTCGTTATACCAACGATACACGGTTGCCTTGGAAGGGCCTTCATCCATGAATGCCATTTGAAGTCTATCGTACGATTCATCCGGTTTCAGGCGACACTTGAAATCGTATAAAATCATAGCTCTAAAATGTTCCCGGCGCAGATCCATATTTCAGTGAGACACAATACTTTGAATTAACTCGCAAAAAATGTGGAGGGAAATTTTGAAATTGGAACTTACTTATTTTTACTTATAAATAATCATATTTTCGAAAAACATTATAACTGGCCAGTCTCCCATATATAAAAACTTTTTTTCGCAATACTTTCTGAGGGGCCTGGTATAGTATGAAAATACAGTCGACCGCTCTTCAGAGACTTTAATTACCAAAACCGCCTTTACGACGCGCTTTTTCGTAAGCGAAATAAAAGCGCTGTCAAGGTCAAACCACTGAAGCACTTTTTTTATGTGCACCTACCGCATGTCGTCTTGTTGTGGCAATAAATCATTTTTCTTTGTTTTTTTTTCTTTCTTTCTTCTTTCTTTCTGAAGTGCAATCGACTTGACAATCGACTCCGTCATGTTTTTTTTTCTTTTGATTAACATAACGTCACAGATCGTGATATTTTCCCACCAATTATACAACAAAGATGGACAACAGAAGTCGGAGTATATTGGTTTGTGGAGGAACGAGGTATCATGTTCCTCCAAAACAAATGGAGGATCCTCCGACCCGGCTGGGTCTGTGCCTGGTGGGCTACTGCCCAACAGTTGATATTGGGCGCTTGTATATGCTCGTATAAGTTGCGTGTCATAAGGCTTTGCACTACGGAATTTCACCGGCACCCGTACCCTTCAGAGCACCCGAGTTTCCGATATTTAAGTGCACCGGTAACTACCCCTTGTCTCTTCCATGACATTCCAGTCCATTCAATGGTTGTCTGGAAGAGATCGCCGTGGAGCGATAAGACCGCCAGTTGTACACTACCGCATAAGTAGTTATTTTAGAAATTAATGTAACCTTGTTGTGCAATAAAGAGGATTTGTATTGTATTGTATTGTACAGCAATGCAAGCATCACTATTTGGGGGAGAAGTAGGTACGGTGATAGTACTTGCCCGGACGAGCTCTTTCACAAAGGAGCTCTACTACTACTAACATTCTATGGATTTCCTACACACAAGCTGCTTACAGTGCCCTCCGTGTACATTATAATAACGCGTTCAGGGCGATATTGGGGCTGCCCCGCTTCTGTAGTGCCTCGAGCATGTTTGCACACCACCATGCGCAAGCGCTGCGCTTTCTTGGTGCGCAGGGTGCGGGTCTGCTCCAATACTGTCCTGGCGATGATTTCTGGGCTACTAGACTGCCCTTAAATCAGGCTTTGCTGTAACTTTGTTGTAAATTTCATACTTATAATGCATAATGTAATTATGTATATCTGTATGTCTTGTTTGTAACTTTTATGTCTGTCTTGTTTCTGTATTGTGTCTCATGGGTGCCAGTTACCTGGAATAAATGCATTTTATTTATTTATTGTGTGGTGTATAGTAATATTGCTATTATGTCAAAATAAAAGCTATACGTATATATGTGAGATGCGTTACATAATTACCCCAGTGTTTAAGAGTTAGACTTCTAGGATTATAGATGCAATGCTCGAGTCTGGTTGATTATGCTTATAAATAATTAAGTTATTCTTATTTCAATTCAAATTCAGCTTTAACTTTAACTAACATCTCCTATAAAACAATACATGTTATGTTTATACCAAAATAAAATGGCATTAACTAAAGCCCATTATCAAAGTTAGAATTTTATAAAACTAAACAAATCACATTTAGAAACTTTAATAAAGTCTTCGTCAAGTCACGCAATATTAGGGTTCTTAAATTGTTCAAAATTATATTTTCTTAATACTTAAATCTGGTCTGGAACATTTTAATTCAGAGTGACTATCAAAAGCTGTTTGCAGCTTGAATAATTAAAGAGAATCTCATCATGTCATTGCGTTTAAAATTTGAGATAAATAACTTGTATTAAAATCCGCTTGGCTGTTAAATTAAGATGGATGTTTTGTTTTAATAACATATAATATAAATGCGGAAGGCACAGGACCGGTCGTTGTGGCGATGCTTGGGAGAGGCCTATGTCCAGCAGTGGACGTCTTTCGGGTGAAATGATGATGATGATAAATGAGAGAAATATACCGGGAAAATACACTATATGTTCAATCAGTGAGCTTAAAATTCATGAGAAGCTTTAAATCAAATCGAATCACTATATTTGCAAATATGTGTAACTACCTCCGATCAAATATACTATAGATGCACGGTCTTGTACAAAATCAAACCCGAAAAACGTCTCCGCGATAAAATGTACTAGTTTTATCTTTACTATAACGACAAGTACGACACGCCATCCTTTGTTTGCACATTTGGAGTATATCGTTTTTATATTTTTTCTATACATTTTATCATCGTGACACGCCTCACCGCTAGCGCGGTCGTGAAGCGACTGAGAGCGAAACTGTGCACGTGTCTGATTATTGCACAGTTTTGATGGGGCCGTTTTACGAGCGGTGATCGTGCATCTATGATATATTTGATCGTTGATAATAGGTTACTTAAAAAGCAGCTTTGCATCTGTGCAAAACAAACTTCGTGTCATCTCGCTCACCTTACACAATGTTAGTTAAAAAGAGACAAAATAATAATTAGCATTGCTATGTCGATTACACCAATAAATGTGTAAGTAAATGTGTGCACTAAAGCGTCTTTATACATACATCTCAATAGTCCGGACTTCTCGTTGTCAGTACTATAATGTACAAGTAGGTACCTGTGGTTCGTACAAAGACATTCGTATACATGCGTGCGTATTCGTATTTACAATTTATCAATTTTATTTTATACGGCAACATCCACAAAACATTGTAAAAAATATAGAAGAAATGCTGCGAAAAATCAAGTGAAGCCAATAAATTATATGCTCCTTCGTATACAACCAACGCTCACGCAAACACATGCACCTAAAACCGTGCTCACCCCTCTTAGTACACATGTCACGGCATCGCCCAGTAAGCATTGCGAAAGCAAATATCCTTCAGGTACATGGTGTGTGAGTGAGCACTGGTTGTACACAAAGGAGCATAGTTTTTTTGGCTTCACTATGTTTGTTGTTGTTGTTCGCAGCACTTTTTCTATATTTTTTACTATGTCTGTGGCAATATCTAAAACAATTAACAGCTCTTGAAGAATTACTAGCAATTAATATGTTTGTCCTCTAGAGTCTAGACTATCGATCAACAGTCACAAATTAATTATAGTTACAAAAATTTGGAGATCGTAATTAAGAGAGATAATAATAGTATGAGATGATACAAAAATACAAAAAAAACGGCCAAATGCGAGTCGGACTCACGCAGTAAGAGTTCTGTACCACCCATCGACCTGACATCCCATAGAAACTGATTTAATTTACGAGAGTTAATCAAAATACATCAACGCACTGTACCCAAAATATGAATATTTGCATCTCTTTCTTACGCAAGTACTACCACATATATTATGACTATGTTCGCCTCATTTTTAGGGTTCCGTACCCGAAGGGTGCCAAACGGGACCCTATTACGATCGCTACGCTGTCCGTCCGTCCGTCTGTCTGTCACAGGGCTGTATCTTTTGAACGGTAATAGGTAACTGGTTGAAATTTTCTCAGAATATGTGTTGCTATGAGGTGTATGACGACAAATACTAAAAACAAAAAAAAAACAAAAACCAAAGGGGGTCCCCATACAAGAAACCTCAAAAAACGTGCATTTTTATCATCGTTTTTGTTTTTGCTCTATCTTCAAAACGGTAATATATACCACCGTCAAACTTAATCAGATTATAGTGCATATTATGTAGTTTAGCAAAAAATACTAAAAATAGGGTAAACGTAGACATATGTGGTGGTACCTACGTAAGAAAGAGATACAAAAATTCACATTTCGCGTACGTTCGTTGATGTCTTTTGATAAACTCTCATAAATTAGATCAGTTTATATGGGGTATCAGGTCGATGGGTGGTACGGGACCCTTACTGCGTGAGTCCGACTCACACTTGGCCGGTTATTTTTCGTATTTGTTGCCAAACTACATAGTATGCACTATAATCAGACCAAATTTGACGCTGGTATGTAAGTACTACCGTTTTGAAGATAGAGCAGGAATAAAAACGTTGAAAAAATGCATGTTTTTCCAGGTTTCTTGTATAGGGACCTACCCCCTTAGGTTTTAGACTTTTTTTATTGATCGTGATTGGGGATTTCATAGTAAAACATATTCTGAGAAAATTTCAACTGGCTGCCTATTACCGTTCAAAAAATACAACTCTGTGACAGACAGACGGAGGGACGGACTGACAGACAACGTAGCGAGAGTAACAGGGTCCTGTTTGGTACTCTTTGGGTACGGAACCCTAAAACCAAGATTTTGGTCTTATCGAATTCGGTACCTATTACGCTCTTGAAGAAAAAACATTTTATTTGTCTTCTACTCGTATTAATTTTCGTTCGTTTCTTTGTTATCCAAAAATAGATACAATACGTTCAGAATATAAATTATCAGAAGAGATTTATGAGGCTTAATTAAAATGGGTTTTCATCAGCTTGGTCCTGTAAACCTATATATCAAGTCAATGTCGTTATTTTCATCACACTTGACAAACCCTATTAGTATTTGCATTATTTTCTTATTAGCGCGTTTCCTGTTGACTCTTCAGCGCTTTCCACACCATGCCCGGGTTAAGGCCGTCAGGGCTTCCGGGCCGTGGTTCTTTGTATGTGTTTTTTCCGGTGCTGACACTGACGTCACATGACCAATTTTAAATGCACAAACCACAGCCCGTCAATCCTGACCCGGACATGTGTGGACAGCACTTTAAGTTTGTTTTATCTAATCAGGCCATAGGTTGGCAGAAATGGTCAATTTTTTACTGGGAAGGTAGACTTCGTAAGGGATTAAAAAAAAAAAACTGAATTAAGTCTATGTCAATCCAATTAAATAGGAATGTAAAACCAATTTCGGTAAAATTATGACACAATCACTCACTAAATGGAATTAGTAACACATTGTTTCGTATTTAGAAAGTTTCAACTTGATAGGTCACCACTTTTTCCGACAATATTTGTTTGATTTTATAGTTTTGAATTTGTTTTTAAAAATTCACTTCGTAGCCAGCTACAAGAAAAACAACGTACCTATATAGTTCAATAAGGTCCTAAAAAAAGCATGTTTCTAAATCATTCAATGAATCAAATCGAATCATTCAATTAATTTGTAATTGGCACTATAATTGGACATCACTAGAATCTCTATGGTATTTTTTTTGTTTTTTATATCTCTATGGTCGGGTTAGTGACCCATTTGTTTGCCTTTCTATTCAATTGGATTGACGGAGACTTTAATTATTTAAAGCAATCACAATTTACGATTCCATGATCCACAATAAAGCGTGTATTTAGTAATAGTAGATATACCTACTCTTATGGTGGATGTACACGAAATCACTAACGGCTAAAATTAATATCCAACCTATCCACGGTTTGCCCTACTGGAGTTAGAAATTTGACATAATCAATCAATCAATCAACTCAGCCTATCGCAGTCCACTGCTGGACATAGGCCTCTCCCAAATTGCGCCACAACGCTCGGTCCTCTGCCTTCCGCATCCAGTCCCCCCCAGCCACGTTCTTTAGGTCGTCGGTCCACCTGGCATAAGCTACATACAAAATATGTCAAATTTCTATCTCTAGTAGGGTAAATCCTGGATAGATTGGATATTAATTTTGGCCGTAAGTGATGCCTCATTGGTCTGTATCACCCACAGACCAGTAAGCTTCAAGACTCCGCATAAACAAAGTCTTGTATTCAAACGCAGTCGTAAAACGTTGGTGGGGTCAGGGGGGCGGACGGCGCGTTATGAGTGGCCGGCTCAAAAGTTCGGTGGTATGATTCCTTATGATTGGTGCCGCTGACTGAGTGACGTTCCGATTGGCGGAGTGACGTATGATATGCAGTGGTAGAGCATATGCGTTGTGACCGGGGGTGTCCAGCTAAGCGGCGTCTAGAGGCTTACTGGTCTATGGTATCACCTAATGATACATCATTGGCGGTACGAGTATGTACACGAGATCACTAACGGCCAAAATTAATATCTAATCTATCCACGGTTTGCCCTACTGGAGTTATAAATTTGACATAAGCTTCATACAAAATGCGTCAAATTTCTATCTCTAGTAGGGCAAATCGTGGATAGATAGGACATTATTTTGGGTCGTAAGTGATGCATCACTAAACGATCTGTAAAATTAGACTAGTTACTGAATGATGATATTCAAGTGAACATAACTTAGTGATCAGCCTGTATTTACACTGTATCACATAATGATGTATCACTCAAGTAGGGAGGTTGACATATTTTGTATGGAGCTTATGTCAAATTGCTATCTTATCGTGGATAGACTGGATATTAATTTTGGCAGTTAGTGATGTCGTGTACGCCCGCCTTTAATGTATTTATGATACGCAATTATCTCTATTAAAACCATAGAATTATTACACATAGAAGGATAGTTTCATACATTACGCGCTAGAAATACTGATGCAAAAAAATCATTACGTGTGCTAGAGCTGATACGTTTACACACGCACACAACTATAAAATGAGGCTGCCAGAAAAAAGTAGATGTACCCAAAAAAATTTTTCGGATGGTTCCTGACATTCTTCCCTACGGATGAGACTTATATTTATAAACTATTTTTCAGCAATAATTGGGTCAGTAAGACTTCTTTAAACAAAAAATTATGATACAGTTCGTTTAGAGTTCAACTTTGAAAAAACACATTTTAGGTATATAAATGTTTTAATTTACTCAATTAAATTCTCAGTAGCAGCCCGGAGTCTGGATTTGTGCCCGGTCAATGGCAATAGGCTCGCCCCCTATTACATGGGACTATAACATAACTGGCGAAATGTGGGTGTACTATTACACCTCTGCCTACCCCTTCGGGAAATACAGGCGTGATGCTATGTTATGTTATGTTAATTTACTCACGTACAGGCGACCGCACGTCAGTGGTAGCAGTTTGACCTTGCAGGCATCTTTATTGCGTAAGCAGTAAGGGCGTTTTTCAAAATTCAAGTGTTACCATTGAAATGCGATCGACTGTATGTATATATACGTGTGCGTATTACATACGTAAATATCAGTTAGTACTTTATAAATTCATTAATCAGAGCAATTAAGACAGTTAAAATGGGAAAATCATTTCTTTAATATCTTGCAACACTGACCTTTTACTAAGTACGAAATGAAACGATTGTTTTTATTTGCTTAAAAGGTCAAAATACTAAAAAATAATCAAGCTTGACTGTGAAAAGTGATGTTAATACACTTTTAATGTATTTCCGATGTTTTGAGAGATGTGACACCATTTAATCGCACAAATCATCACATTTAATTAATTTCCGGGAGATGGGTTCGGGCCGCGTTAACCTTGAACACTACGGAGCGGCCGGGCGTAGTGTGCCCACCTGGGCGCCCTTTTTGTTGCATCAAATTGTGCGCGCTGTTTAGGTATCTTTTGTGTTATTAATCTAAGATTAAAACCTTAAATCAGTCCTGTCATCATGTCAAGCGTTCTACTTATAATCAAAACCACAGATAAAAATTATTCAAAATTCATAACCCGAAACTTGTTAAGCACCAAAATTTTTATACGAGCGCAATTCCGGGCGCATTTGTAACGGCTCTATAAATTAACTGAGGACAATACATGGTGGATAAATCGTTGTCACATAAGAATGTCTGAGGGGTGAGGGGGAAGTAATAACTGGGGTATACCGCAGTTAGCTTGGCGACTTGTTATTGCGTTGCATTATTTATGTGTGTGTGACAGGCCTTAGTTAGTCGGAATAGGGAGATAAGTGTCGAAGGTGTTTTTGACTAGTTATGAGAAGGTTAGTGGTCGGTTCGGAATGGAGACTATTGTTAACCAGTGTTCATTAATAAAGTAATTTCATTTGCCTCT
The DNA here is from genome assembly GCA_949699075.1 of Asteroscopus sphinx. Taxonomy (NCBI): domain Eukaryota; kingdom Metazoa; phylum Arthropoda; class Insecta; order Lepidoptera; family Noctuidae; genus Asteroscopus; species Asteroscopus sphinx. The sequence goes on from OX453006.1 coordinate 6,395,752, forward strand.
ATTTTCCTATTGGAAAATAGAGGTAATAATGAGAGCAGCAGTGTTCAGATAGTTGCTATATTTATTAGTGGTTTTACATTTTTTACACAAGTGACATAATATGAACAAAAGCCATTACTATACTTATTTTAAATCAGTGACAGCCATGTGTAAGTATGATTACTATATTCATACAGGCCAGTGCATACATATATGCGACCTCCAATACGCCCCCTTAATCTATTACACATGCGTATGATTACTTGTCAGTACTCGGTACATAAAATTAAATAAATCACTAACCCTTTTGTGTCCGACTGTACTCAAAAGTAGAATACAAAAACCCACAAAAACAGAAGAAATAAAGCATGCATAACGAAACTAAATTTAGAAAATTATCTATTACACAAAACACTTATAAAACCTAACAACAATTTCATAATATTATTAATTTATGAAATATACTGTAAAAAAAGCACTGGCTAAAGCACTGGCGTACTGAACCAGGAGTCGCAGGTTCGAATCCTGCTCGTGAGCGATTTTTACTTTCCACAATTTAAATCGTTAGATTTCGCTTCGCAAATCTAACGATTTAAAGTATTATATGGGGACCCACTATAAGTTTGGTTTTAGACTTTTTTTAATTTTTTAGTATTTTTCTTGAAACGGGTCACACCAACACATATTCTGAGAAAACTTCAACCGGTTCGTCTATCTGTCCCTGTGACAGATAGACGAACGGATGGACGGACGGACGGCCAGCGTAGCGAGAGTAATACGGTCCCGTTTGGTACCCTTTGGGTACGGAACCCTGAAAACCGTATTTGGACAAAAAGTCTCCAGTGATAGACACATAATTATGTAAGCTGAAAACTGTGTATTCCCCATTACAAAATTCCTTTACACGAAAAACTAGCAACGAAAATTATTCTGTATTCTGAAAAAGTACCTAGTTTGTATTCTATCCAGTGCCTACGTAATTAACTTTTTAATTGTGTTACGAAGAAATTACAGTGTCAGTTGTCAAATTAAACACGTCTCCAAGTTTAGTAGGAAACTGCGCAGCTAATTAATATTTAGTAGGATTTCTGTAGGATTTAGTTTTGATATAGTACTTTTATAATAAATTAATATTCACACGAAACTATGAATCTTTTGTAAAGTACAAGTTTAGCTTGGTTTTTAAGATATTGATAAGATAGGATAGATAGATAAGATATTGATATTGTGCTCTATTGTCCTACTAATATTATAAATCTGAAAGTTTGTGAAGATGTTTGGATATTTAGATGTTCAGATGTTTGTTACTCCATTACGCTGTAAGGGCTGCCCCCCTGAGGAGGGGCTGAACGGGTTTGGATGAAACTTGGCATACACACACACCTATTTATTAATCCGGGTTACGTTGTAACCGGATTAACAAATAGGCTGGTTATCGATATATCCAGGGAAGATGAACAGTATGCGCGATAAACGACATCTAAGCGGGCGAAGCCGCGAATATATGCTAGTTATTTAACTATCAAATCTATGAAGTAACATTTTTTTTCCGTGGGTAGGTACTACCAGTATATATATTTTGAATAAGAATAAGAATAATTTATTTCGCAAAAAATACGGGTCCAGACAGATGGATAAAGAGTCACAGTTAGTTTGTCACATATTTTTCCATAAGTGGCACGCAAAAATATTTATAACAATAATAATTAAAATCAGATTAACATTACATAACCAGCCCATTACTGTCCCACTGCTGGGCACGGGCCTCTTCACTTTCTGAGAAGGCTAAGGCCTTAAAAAAATCAGAAAAAAAAACAGATTAGATTGTAATAAACTATTCAGAAATGACCCATGTAAAATTTCGGGAAATTATTTCTGGGAATTTTTTTATTTACAGATCTTCTTCTTATATCGTGTCGACATGAGCTACATAATGATAATAGCTCATGTCGTCGGAAAAAGATAGCCAGTCAGCAGGTTGGTAGCGGAACTGACTGCCCAGAGTACGCCGGACGATCAATTAAGTATCACCACTCGTGGAAGCTCTTTTAATGCACCCGATGGATTCACAGATAGAACAGCCTTATATACAGTTCAACCAAATTGATTCAATTTGGTTAGTGCAGAATGCAAGGTGCACATTAAATAAATAAATATCTTTAAGACGTTTTTACACAGCACCATCTAGTCCCAAACTAAGCAGAGCTTGTGCTATGGGTACTAGACAATGGATATCAATCAATCAATCAACTCAGCCTATCGCAGTCCACTGCTGGACATAGGCCTCTCCCAAGTTGCGCCACAACGCTCGGTCCTCTGCCTTCCGCATCCAGTCCCCCCCAGCCACGTTCTTTAGGTCGTCGGTCCACCTGGCAGAGGGGCGCCCTACGCTGCGTTTGCCGATTCGCGGTCTCCACTCAAGGACTCGTCTGCTCCAACGGCCATCGGTCCTTCGACAGATATGGCCAGCACACTGCCACTTCAGCTTACAGATCCTACGAGCTATGTCGGTCACTCCGGTTCTTCTCCGGATAATCTCGTTACGGATTTTATCCTTCAAAGAAACTCCAAGCAAATATTTACAATGGATATAATACTTAAATACTTTTTTTTTGTAAATACATACTTATAATACATAAGCAACACCCAGACCAACACAAACACTTATGTTCATCACACAAATATTTGTGTCCTGTGGGAATCGAACCCACGACCTCGTTATCAGCAGTCCGACACTCGAACCACTAGACTACAGAGGTCGTCATTGACATTGAATAATTAACTTTTTTGAAAGAAAGAATGAAAGAAAGAATCAATTTGCGTAGAATACAGGTGGTACTAGATATAAAATTGGTGGTTTCGGTTTTATGTTTACATGATTCAATTTGGTTGCTTCATCATCATCATCATTTCAGCCGAAAGACGTCCACTGCTGGACATAGGCCTCCCCCAAACATCGCCACAAAGACCGGTCCTGTGCCTTCCGCATCCAGCGGATTCCCGCGACCTTCACCAGGTCGTCGGTCCACCTTGTGGGGGGCCTACCCACGCTGCGCCTTCCAGTACGCGGTCGCCACTCCAGAACTTTACTGCCCCATCGGCCATCCGATGCAACTTTGTTGCCAGTAATTACTTACGGCACTGAAACGTGGTCGCTCACAATGGGCCTGATAAGAAGGCTCAAAGTCACTCAAAGGGCAATTTGGTTGCTTGCTTCATCCAAATTAAGAGGCAGGAGTGAACCGTGTATTGCTGGCTTTAGACAAAGCAAAACGAACAAGTGCAATATTTAGTAACAAATAGGAATCCATTGAATAACCACACACAATACAACACATAACCAGCCCATTATTCTCCCACTGCTGGGCACCATATCCATCCTATGGATAAATAAAACAAGCCATTTGAAATAAGAGCAAGAATTTATTTAACAAAGAAGAAGGTTTTTTATGTAGTTTTTTTTTTCTGCTCGTGAGCGATTTTTTCGTTCCGAAATTTAAATCGTTAGATTTTGCTTCGAATGCGTAAATGCGTTTAAAATAATAAAATAATTAGTAAGGGTACGACTTTGAATTAACTGCAAAGTTAGTCGAGTCGGTTAAGAAATACTGTTTCCTAATAAGATATTTATTTATTTATTTAATTATTTATGCACAACAGGGTACAAAGGCGGTCTTAACGCCATAGGCGTTACCTATCGTAGCGTATCGTATCGTAGCGTTAGATATCGCTGACGTCACCCAAAGACGTACCAAGTGCATGAGAATTTCGATACCACGAGCAGTGTTCACGGTAGCTTAGTGGCTAAAGCACTGGCGTACTGAGCCAGGAATCGTAGGTTCGAATCCTACTCGTGAGCGATTTTTTTCTTTCCACAATTTAAATGACATTTGTGGACAATGACAATTTTCATGATTGAATGGTGCGTTAGTTGTAATATTCTTGATAATTCAAAAAGGTCTTTAAAACATATTATTATTGTTAAGAAGTGGTTACTGTAGTTTTTAAGATCTCTATCCTAATATATTTTACTTATTTGGGTTAGAATTTCTGATGATTAAAAAACCGTGGCTGGTCATATCCTTTGTAACCGGATTAAAATATGGGCTACTTTTTATCCCGGTACAACAAACAGTTCCCGAGGGATATGCGATAAGTTTTTCTGTGAAAAGCAGAATTAGAAGCAGGCGAAGCCGCGGGCTAAGTCTAGTTTTATTTTATTTTAATTAAAACAAAAACACTAAGTTCACACTGTCCCAGTTACATCATGAGAAATTATTTGAGTAATGAATAAAATAAAAAAAACTGATTGATGTTGAAAGACGAAGATATTCAAAAGTTTTCTTCTCAAGATAAAACACGGGGGTAACGTTATAATATATCTCACTTCAAGTTTAAATAAAGTTACTAATTTATTCAACAGTTTTCAAATGTTCCACAAAGGCATCCTATGAAAATATTTTTATAAAGTTTCTAGAGGAATAAATGAAAACTTGTATTATTGATGTAGTTTCTAGTAATTTCGTGAGGAATTTAGAATATTTTTAATGAAAATTTGTATTATTAATGTTCATAGTTCTAGTACTTTTGTAAGAGTTTTCTTTAATTTGTATTACGTATTGTGTGTTTCTATTAATTCCACATTGTCTTTGTTTAAAATAATTATTTGTCTGTTCGTTTCATTGAAAGGAAAAACCTGTATTGCTATTAGTGTAACCAATATTCATTTTCATTACAAACTCTTCCATAAATTTCTATTTTCAGGTTTTCATACTCAAATGATTCAAACGTGACTCTAATACTAAGCTACAGCCATCTGTTCGTCCGTCCGTCGGTCTGTCTTTCATAGAGTGGTATCTTTTTAACCATAATAGGCAGCCGTTGAAATGTTCCCAGAATGTTACTATGACGTCTATTATGGAAACAATTGTAAATTTAGATAAATCGACGACACAGCAGTTTTGTTCGCGATTTCAGGGTTATTTCAGGGTGTAGTTTGTGACGCGCCTTCCCCATATATATTCTGTAACTTAGTTTGTAAGTGAGGATTATTATAACACATACGTGAGACGTCTTTGATTCAACACGTAAAGCCACACCTTTACAAGGGTTATTTCAGGGTTATTTCAGGGTTATTTCAGGGTTATTTCAGGATTATTTCAGGGTTATTTCAGGGTTATTTCAGGGTTATTTCAGGGTTATTTCAATAGTAAGCTGTTCATAATGATGAGTACAATGACCCCTTAAAAGGTTAAGTATAAACTGAAAATAAGGTTGTGTAATTACACGTTGTAAATAACGGTGTTTCTCGACGACTATACAGCCCAATAGACGCCTATACAGCCCAATAGACGCCTAATGTTGAATATAATGCCTACAATAAATTCTGCCACTAGCTGAGGCTATGGTACTACAATTTAATTGGCCCTACCAAGGCGGCTATTGGCTAATCACTAACGCGGCAGTTTTGACGGCTCATGTAAGTGGTCGAAACTGATTTAAAGATTTCATGTGGCAAATAGTGGCGACCTACATTAGTGAAATTTCATAGATGTGTTGCAGACATCGGTTGCCTGTTATGAGGCGTCTATGGGCTGTTTGGTTGTTGATGTTGCCACACCAATCAAATGATCGTTGATCGATGATATCGATCGATGGTAGTTTTGACGGCTCATGTAAGTGGTCGAAACTGATTTGAAGATTTCATGTGGCAAATAGTGGCGACCTACATTAGTGAAATTTCATAGATGTGTTGCAGACATCGGTTGCCTGTTATGAGGCGTCTATGGGCTGTTTGGTTGTTGATGTTGCCACACCAATCAAATGATCGTTGATCGATGATATCGATCGATGGTAGAATCGATGAGTCGACGTCGATCGACCGATAGTTTCTACTACACCAAACTGATGAGCTCGATCGGTCCAGTTATACCGATTCGTAATCGATCGAGCATCGATCGATCGTCGATAAATTGAAATTATTAATAAAAACGATCATAGAAGAATCATCATCATCATTTCTGCCGAAAGATATCCACTGCTAAGGCCTCCCCCATGCATCGTTACAACGACCGACCAATATACAAATACATAGACAAACGCAAGCGAAAAACCGTATAAATTTTTTGTGCCGCTTACTGTTAGTGGTTATTGTTCGCGCACTATGAGATCACGCCTTGAATGTGTGCACATGTTCGCGGACACACACTAAGACAGATGATGTGAGTATGCAGCTGGTGTAGCTGGCACAGCTGGCGTAGTCGGCACAGTTGGCGTAGCTGGCACAGTTGGCGTAGCTGGCACAGCAGGCGTAGCTGACACAGTTGGCGTAGCTGACGCAGCTGGCATAGCTGGCACAGCAGCAGCTGGCGTAGTTGGCGCAGCTGGTAAATGCCCGTGAGGTGGGGTGGCATGCAGTTTTCCGTGTGCGCCACCGAGGAGGGTACGGCCTACGTTAGGCCCACCCCGAAACTCGCGCTTGGACACCACCTACGACGGTCGATTCTAACTATTTTTTATTTATAATTTTTTGTCCGGGTATGTTAAGAATTGTAGTTCTCTAATGGCAATATACCACGCCTATTATCTAAATACATTCCACTTATTTATAACACCCAATCAATAACAAACACCGTAGTTGTTTTAGTCGGTAAGAGTCCGACACTGGCTCTATCTACTCAGGGCAGAGTGCGTCTATGAGGATATCCGCACGGAAAAAAAAATGCATACTTCCAGCATTCATCATCATCATCATTACAGCCGAAAGACGTCCACTGCTGGACATAGGCCTCCCCCAAGCAGTTTGCCAGCATTACAAATATGTAATCATAGCCCGACGCAGTACATAAAATCAAATTAAATCAAACTGCCTATGTTTTTAGCATAAAATTTGTTACCTTTACGACATCCAAGGGAATTTATATATTATAATAATTATGTTGAAACTAAACGCCTTATACACCTAAAACAACAAAACAAGGAGATTTTTTAAAGCCAACCTAAAAGAAACTGAACGTCCAAACACTTTTGGGAAGCAATCGATCGTAAAGCAATTAGTCTAAGCAAATTCTCGCTGCTTAACGAAAAAAAAGCGCTTAATTAATCACAAGACCTTTACTAAGCAGAAAAGAAGTTACAAGAAGTTTCTCGATGAAATATTTGAGTTTCCACTTAAGGCGTTCGTCATACTGCCAGCGAGGACTGTTTTTTCGCTCACAAAACGTACAATTACCGTAATGTATGACTAGTTTACATAAAAAAAATATAGTTGATCAACAAGTATTGCAGGTGAGAACTCTTGATGGGAGGACCCTTGCTTTGCTGTTTTGTCACGCCAAAAAGCGACACAGTTTTGGCGAAGAGAAAACTGATGTAACATTTTCGTTATTTTAACATGCAATTTGCAAAATAAATAAATAATTTAGTTTCCAACTATTCTAACATAACATAACATAACATCACGCCTGTATTTCCCCGAAGGGGTGGGCAGAGGTGTATAGTACACCCACATTTCGCCAGTTATGTTATACACTATTCTAGTTTGGTGCTTACATCAATTAGCCTTTTCTACACGAACGACCGGTTTGAGTATTCGCTCGTCGTACTCCCTTACTAGCTTCTAGCTCGGCAACAGAATAAACTCATGTAACCAATCGCTTCTTGCTGACTCTGCTGACTCGTTATAAGTTTTTAGCGAAGAGTATCAATCTGAACAGCACCAAAAAAAACACAGCAACTTGGGGTGGCTGAGGGCTATTCGCGCCAAAATTCAAATCTATAATCTTTGTAGAATAATTCGCTCGTTTAACTCGCTTCTCGTTTGCAGTGTGACAGATGCCTAAAGTTGGCCTCTGCTTGATCAGTCTATGTTTACACTATGCTCAAGAAATAAGGAGAGATAAAACCGTATTTATTGCGAATGAATCGTATTTACTTTTATCATAAGCCGCTTGGTTATTTGTTGTGGTTAGTTGTTTTATGAGAGTTAAGATATTGTTGATGCCGATTGTGGTAATCGATTACCGAGAACTGCGGTTATGTTATGAGCAGTGTTTTTCTTTTGATTAAAACAGTAATTAATTTATGTTCATACTAGCATTTACAAACTTACGCACTTACTTATTTTTTCTTTTACAGACGACGTCTGTGGTCTAGTGGTTCGAGGGTTGGACTGCTGATCACGAGGTCGTAGGTTAGATTTCCACAGGACACTATCTTATGTATTATAAGTATGTATTTACAAAAAAAAAGTATATATGTATTATATCCATTGTTAAGTACCCATAGCACAAGCTCTGCTTAGTTTGAGACTAGATGGTGCTGTGTTAAAATGTCACAAAAATATTTATTTATTTATTCTGTCACGAAAATTTCTAAGTAGCAGCCCGGAGTTTAGAAGTTAATGCAGAAAGTTGGCGGTGCTACACCCCCGTGCCTCGGAGAGCACGTAAAGCTGTCGGCGCCTGATCTCTCTCCGGTCGTGTCAGATTGCCGTCCTATTGGATTAAGAGTTACAGAGAATAGAGAGTGCACCTGTATGCGCACACACTTGTGCGGATAATATATCCCGCACAGATGGCTAGTCTCCGTTAAGATTGGCTGCCGTGACCAAAATTCGGCCAGGAGGACCATTATCAACCTTAGAATATCAGTATTGCTCAGTAGACATGGGCTAACTAGCTCCGGTAAAAGATTTAATCTGTAATCTATAAAAAAAAACTGCTTCGTTGGTCTAGTGGTAGCAAGCGCGACTGCTGAGCATGGGGTCCTGGGTTCGATTCCCGGGTCGGGCAAAGTGTTATTGGGTTTTTTCATTAGGAAATTCTCAGTAGTAGCCCGGAATATGGATTTGTGCCCGGTTAATGGCAATAGGCTCGCCCCCTATTACATGGGACTTATAACATAACTGGCGAAATGTGGGTGTACTATTACACCTCTGCCTATCCCTTCGGGAAATACAGGCGTGATGTTATGTTATGTTGTTATGTTTATCTATCATTCCAAATAAAGATATATGTCCGATCAGCATATCTATATTCGCTTAATATATCCGGGACTGAAGTAACTTCATGTTGCATGCTTTATCTGAGTTTGTTAGCACCGACTTCTAAATAAATCCACCGAATGAGGCTGGATGTATTGTAGCCAATTTGATAGATCCGCGGAACCATGGTATAATAACACCAGGTAGTCTCTTCCCGTGACAGCTAGGTCACGTGATTGCCTCCGTACTACGTCATCGGCCGTGGAGCCAATAGCGGGCTGTTAGCGTGACACTTTTTTTTTTTTTTTTTTTTAAATTTTTGTGGCCTGGTTGCTAAGACCTTTAAGCCAAGTCTTTTTTAATGGACACAACATTTTAACACAATATGAATAGAATATATACACTATTTGTTAAATTTTTTGGATAGTACTTTTAACATATTTGTAAAGTGGTTTAAAACAGTTCAAATCTTTTAATAAATGTTTAAGCGACGGCGGGCGGGAAGAACTAATTTCACTTAAGTTTTCTAGCACATCACTAAGATCACTGGCTAAAATTAGTCTGTCAATCAGAAATTTCTGACATCTGAAGAATATATGTTCCATGTCTCCGTCATTTTCTTTACAATATGGACAAGTACTGGTTTGAATTATGCCAAGTCTTGCAAGGTGTGATGGCATAGTGTTGTGGCCAAAACGCAGTCTATTAATGGTGGTAATAAAGTCACGGCTGGCATCTTTAAGTCGATCATACCAAGGTCTAACAGGTAAGCTTTCTTGGATGTTTCCATACCATCTTCCTTTTGTCTCCTGATCTCTCTTCCACATCTCTATCCACAGATTCTTAATATTTTCATTTATAGAAGACAGATAATCAGTCATAGGCACATATATAGTATTTCTAACGTCAAGAGCATTAATACCCTCAAATGCAGCTTTATCAGCAACTTCATTACCAGCAATGCCTCTGTGAGATGGCACCCACATAAAAGAAATTTCAATGCCTCTGAGCGAATGTCGATAAATTAGTTCTTTTATAATGTACAAAATGAAATTAGTTTTAAAATGAATTTTGAGGTTAGATAAACCTTTAATTAAGCTTAAAGAGTCTGTGACAATCAAAAAGTATTTACAATTATTTACATTTTCAATTCGCTTCAAAGCTTGAAAAACTGCATAAGCCTCTGCAGTGAATATTGAGCACACATCCTGCAGAACAAAACTCTGAGTAAACTTGATCTGTGAATCATACACGGCACAGCGGACATAACCATCTCCTTTACTACCATCAGTATATAATGTATAGTATACATTATTTTCTGAAAGAAAGCTTAGCATGTCAAAATTATTTGCAACTGTACTATGAATTACTTTAATGGGATGTATAATGCTTTGATATGAAAAAGTATAACAGGGCCAAAGGCACTGCTTCCTTATCTTAAAACAACTTTTCTCAATTTCCAGGAAAATATTGAGCAGCATTGGAGAGTGACCAATTAAGAGAGAATTACCAGTTGCTAAAGGTCCAGAAGTACTGATTCTATGAGGTATAATTTTGTTGATTATTTGTGTGTTATTAGAGTATAGCAATTTCAAACAATATCTCTCTGTAAGAAGGAGGCGTCTCAAAATCAGAGGCATAATTTTAGTTTCAACTTCCATGGCCCTAATGGGAGTTGAGCACATAGCACCAGAAATTCTTCTCAGAGCTCTATTCTGCAAAATGTCTAATTTATGGACATGAGGACTGTTTATATAAGCTATAGCACTATAGTCAAAATGGCTCCTTACTATTGCTTTATATAAAATAGCTAATATTTTGGGGTCTGCTCCCCAGGAAACTCCAGCAAGGCATTTAATTATATTTAATCCTTTTAAAGCATTTTGTGAAATATACCTAATATGCTTTTCAAAAGTAATTTTTTGATCAATGATAACTCCCAAAAATTTCTTTGAATAAACTCTATTAATTACTTCTCCACCATATAATATATCACAGTTTGGGTTATTGTTACCAAAAATGATAAAACTACTTTTAGATGCATTAATTTTGAGATGTAATTCGCCATTATAATAGTTAAATAATTCATTTAAAGCACTATTAACATTATCAATGGCTATTTGCAAATTATGGTTACTACTATATAAAACGATGTCATCAGCGAATTGCAAAATACTTACATTACTTGTATCTACATATTTACATATTTCACATGTGTACAAATTGTACAATAAAGGTGACAATGTAGCGCCTTGCATGGTGCCTTTAGATGCTGTTTTTGGTCCATGTAATATATTATTATGCTTAACATAAACAGTTCTGTTATTCAAAAACTGATAAATCCATTTACTTAAATGACCAGGGATACTTATATCGGACAAAATTTTTACCAGAATTCCAGGATCAACATTGTCAAAAGCACCTTGTACATCTAAAAATACACAGACAGTGTGTGAAAATAAATTATTTGCTCTTTTCAGGTCTGAGATCAAAGACACAAAGCTGTCAACGCAACTACGCCCACGACGAAACCCATACTGCACATGAGGAATTATACCATTCGCCTCCACATACCAATCCAACCGAGCCTTAACCATATTTTCAAATATTTTGCCGAGACATGATGATAGAGATATTGGCCTATAAGAATTTGCATTATCTGGTGATTTATCAGGTTTGAGTATAGGAATGACACACTGTGTTTTCCAAGAGTCTGGTATCAACTTTTTATTCCAAAGAGAATTGAGAATTTTTAAAAAATCTTTTTGAACAGACTCATGCAAATTTTTTATCACAATATATGGAAAATCATCTAGGCCGGGGCTTGTGTTACGTCTAGATTGTAAACTTAATATAAATTCCACCCATGTAAAAGATTCCAGTAAAAATTTTGAGTTCTGATTGTTGTTGTTCATTTCAAAATAAGTGTTTAAATTATGAGTTTCTATCAAGTTCCTATTGTCTGAAAGTTTGTCTAAAAATAAAGGAATGAACTCATCATTGTATGATCTATTTACAGTTTTAATTCCATTAAATCTTTTAATAAAATTCCAAATTTTACTGATGGGAGTAGTCCTGTTAAAAGTATGACAAACATTGTTACAGCCAATTTTTTTTTGTTCAGAAATTGTCCTTTTCTTTAAGGCATCTAGTCTTTTATAATTAATGTAGTTATCAACATTAGGGTCAGTTCTGTACAGTTTAAGGGCGTTATATGATGCAACTACAGCCTGCTCACAAACTTCATTCCACCAAGGTGATGGAGGCCTACTTTTGAAATTATTATGTTTAGTAAACTTCGGAATTACCATCAACTTCAGGGCAGCAAGACGATTACAGAATTCTAAATATGAAGACATAGGATCTTCCTCATCTATCGTCATGTCTCCAAATACTATTTCTGATAATTCACGATATTTATTCCAATCAGCTTTACCATACAAAAACTTATCGATCGGAGGATTAACTTGATATTTATCAACAGCCAAAGATATTTCAGTTATTGTGGGGTAATGGTAACTTCCCATAGCATCGTCATGTACAGACCACTCGCAAAATGGTGCAATACACGGACTAATGAAGCTGACATCAATAGCAGATGGATTACGTCTGGGATTATTAATCGTAGTAAAACTGCCATCATTCAAAATGCACAATTCAGCGTCATCTATAACATCATATAAATCCTGACCTCGACCCTTGGTTGACAAACAGCCAAATGCAATGTGATGAGCGTTGAAATCTCCACTCATAAAAATTGGTTTAGGAAGATCTCTTAATATATTACGCAGCCTGTTCATTCTGATGTGCCCGCTATTAGGAGGGCAATATACACAAAGTATTGAAAGACTACCTTTTTCAGTGGATAATGATATAGCAACTGTTTGAATATCTTCATAGAATCTAGTGTTTAAAAATGTATACTTAAAATATGCCTTAATCAATATTGCTACTCCATTATGAACATTCTTTGAATTTCTATTGTAAATATTATATCCAGGTATTTTAAAGTTACTATTGTCTTTAAACCAAGTTTCATTTAGCAAACAAACATCAATATTTTGTTCTTGCAAGAACTTAATAAGTAGGGGCTTTTTACTATTAGCACTTTGAATGTTAAACTGCGCAATACGTAATCGAGATGTTCTAGGAGGATTTAAATCCATTATTTGGATAGATTTTTGAGTAACATATCTTTAATTGTTAGTGTAGTGATGGGTGTAGAGTCACCCTTATTACCCAATTCCACCAATGTCTGTACCAGGGCCATTAGTACATCATTGTTGGACATTATTTGAGACTTGATGTCTACTACAGGTAAGACATCATTGCTGGCGGCCTGGAAAACAGGCTTGCTATGTACAGATTTATTTACATTACTATTTACAGTTTTATAAACAGGTTTAATATTTACAGATTTATTTACATTTTGCAGTGGGTGTTTTGGTAACGGCAGTGGAGGAAATTCTGTATTTTGAGATATCTTAGTCAAGGAAACACTTGCATAAGTAATTTTAGATTTCTTTTCAGTAATTTTTTTAATCTTTATTGGACATATTTTTGCAATTGCTAGATGAGGACCGCTACAATTGATGCAGCAGATCTCGTTTGGTTTATCACAATCTTTATACAAGTGCTCCCCTGAGCAGATCGAACATCGTTGCTTGCCATTACAAATTTTAGCCGAATGGTTAAATTTAAAGCATTTGAAGCATTGCTGCAATGGTGGAATGTATTCAAAGACTCTGTACGCAAAAAGGTCATATTGCACATTATCGGGTAATACATTTGATAGAAAAGTAATGCTAACTGTTTGGAGTGGTATACGCTCTTGACCCACTTTTTTAGTGAATCTTCTGATTGCAATGATCTCATAAATAGAAGATAGCTTTGTGTAGAGTTCCTTGTTGGAAATGTTACCTGGTACAAATCTAATTATACCTGTTTTTTCTATTTGTGCTGCAGGAATATATGCTTTAATTTCATATTTCTCCATAAAAGTTGAATTGTTTATAAAATTATTTGCCGTATTATATTGCTTGAATGTAACTGCAATTTTATTAGCATTTACACGCTGAATTGCCACCACACCCTTTACTTCGTTATTGAAAATGTGATTTAAATAAATGGGACTTTTGTTGCCCAATCTGTCTTTTGCATTTTTATTTTCGACGTATACTTTAAATTCGGTGTTGGAGGAATTCTCCGGGTAGAGTCTTTTATAGTTCGGTTTTAAATATGGTAAGTACATGGAATCACTCTCACCGCCGCCGCTACCAGAGTCCATACAGCTGGAGGTGCCTCCGTCCTCAGGCCGAGGACGTTTGTTCGAGATGGGCGGTTTATCACCGCCCCCCTCATTACCATCCATTTTTTAAAGAAAACTTATGCTACTGGTGTAGTTTTAATGTACTCAATTGAAGAAAAATAGGGAAAAAAACTTTTAAAGAAAATTTGAAAACCGCGCTTTATCAAGTTCCCGCCCAAAAAAAAAAAAAGCGTGACACTTGTCAGTTTGATGTGCTGCCACTTTGTGAAAATAAATTACCCGAGCAAAATGCATTTTTTCATTTACTTTCTTCTATAAAGAATCACTTTTTAACTAGTAATTTAATCTAGTTTCCTTTATTAACTAATTAGATGAATAACACGAGATGACAAATAGTTAGGCTAGTTAGGATTTTATTTTATATTCATTATGAACAAAAATCTCCTTATGTATATTGAAGATATCAATCAATGGCAGCACTGATCGTGACGTAGCTTGGAGGCATCGCGCTGTCATTACGGGAAGAGAATACCTGGTGAAACATCTTATTATACCATGCGCGGAACGATTAACTGACACAGTAACATAATAATTGATTTCCTTTCATACTTTACAAGCTTAGGACTGTCTATCCAATAAATAAAAATGAAGGCGTATTTAAAAATCAAGTATTATATAAATCAAGTACAGCGCCATCGGGCTCGCCCCCTATTACATGGGACTATAACATAACTGGCGAAATGTGAGTGTAATATACAACCTCTGCCTGCCCCATCGGGGAAATACAGGTGTGATGTTATGTTTGTGTTATGTTAAGTACAATGATTATCGTAACTTAGTTTTTAGTTCCTTATCGTTGTCGTCAGTGTCGAGTGTCGGGCGTCGGAGTTACTTGGATATAGGATATGTGTATTTTTTTTGAAAGTGTTGGAGTGATAAATATCCGCTTTGGGATATATATCCGAAGATATAGATGTGTCCGGAGTTACCCATGCCTATTGCCCAGTGAGTGGGTTGCTGTCTGAGGGCAGTCACTCCGTGTAAAATACTGATAACCAGCCGCATCTATTTAGACCAACCCAAACACAATCATCAATCAACATAATCAATCATAATCGGGAAAAAGCTAGTAGAAGGAACAAATCCAAAGCTAAAAACAAAACTTGCTACTATGAAAACTGCAAGCAAATCTACCCTCAATCTTCTATAAACGATGCACCATTCACGATGTCATTAAATACTGCTTACCAAACACCGCGAACTGGCCTGTGTCAATAGGGTCCAACGACCGACCATTTGTTATACGGAATTTTGTTTTCGATGTTGATAAAACCCGGAGCCCTGATCGATAAAGACATTGTGACGTCGACAGAGGTCACTTTAGGGTTGGCCCGGTTATGACGAACTTTGAGAAATGTTGGTTTATTTTGATCTACATACATTAAGAAATATCAGACACATTATAATAAGAACTTCTTCATTATATTTCTTTGTGTGGGTTTCTCATATTTCTGGAGGAGAAAAAAAATCTAGGAACTACTCAATTCTTTACTAGATAGGTAATATTGTTCTGTAACTATTTTACTATATTATTCTGTTGGCTGGTATAATTATATCAGCCAGATTCTCGATGAAAGACCTACATAGCATAATAATGGGCAGGTAGGCTTATTAGCTTACATATTTGTTGTGTAAGAAGGAATATTTAAAAAAATACGATAGGAGGTGGGATGAATCCTAGTAATTCCTAGGGTTTCTTAGGAGAACGTAACTCATTTAAAATGAGTCCCCCTAGGACTCATTTTAAATGAGTTACGTAGAAGGTGAACCCTTAAAAATTACATTTTATTATTTATTCTTACTCAGAAATTATGTAAACTTTTGTTCGATAATGTTGCTTTATTTGTAGACATAAATGACACGTAGTAAAAAAAAACAGATTTTTTGATTTTATTAACTGACATATTTGTTGTGTAAGAAGGAATATTTTAAAAAATACGATAGGAGGTGGGATGAATCCTCGTAATTCCTAGGGTTTTTTAGGAGATAGGGGGACTCATTTTAAATGAGTTACGTAGAAGGTGAACACTTAAAAATTAAAAATTACTCTTTATTATTTATTCTTACTCAGAAAATATGTAAACTTTTATTCGATAATGTTGCTTTATTTGTAGACATAAATGACACGTAGTAAAAAAAAAACATTTATTTTTTGTGGAATTCGGAATTTAAAAAAAAAAGAGTTCTTTTTAACCGACTTCATTCATTTTACTGTAATCTGTTCTCGTCAACTCCAAAAGAAGTACGAGAATAAAACATAAGAATATGGAAATCGTCACCCCTAACTGTTCAAGATATTCCATAGGGACGGGTCACCCTCCTAATACGCTTCTTGTAGCCCCAAATCTATTGTTCATTTGATCAAGTTTATTAAATAAAGATCCTTTGGTAACATGTGGTTTGGGAAAAAGTAATATTACGCTGTCGGCTGCCCGCTGTCCGGTGTCAGTCGTACGTACAACAGTTTTTGCATTTGTCTAATTTTAACGCTCGCTGTATTTTTTCTGTTGAAGTAATTTTGTATTACGAGTTTTGGTAACCCTAGTAGTTACATAATTTTTAGATCGTGGTTTAGTTTTGGAAAAAACGAAGTGACTCAAAAACATTTATTTTTATTTAATATTAGACTTTGCCCGCGGCCGCGCCCGCGTACTAAAATAAAATATAGCCTAAAAAAGCCAAAACTAAGTTTCTGAATAAAGTAGCTTTCTAATGGTCAAAGAATTATTAACATTGGTTTAGTAGTTTCAGAGTTCATCGATTCCAAACAAACAAACAAACAAATCTTTCCTATTTATAGTATTATTTATTTATTAACACAGGGTATCCTAGTGTGGGATCCAGTGTCACATTTATAATGTGTAACCATTACTGTTTTCTTGAAAATAAATAAATAAATTTATTATTTTCACTTTATTTCAGCTACATTACAGCTACATACTTTATTTTTCTTACCTTTTGTTTCCTTGTTTTTCTTTTTCTTTTTATTATTATTTATAAACTTGGAATGTATAACATGTGCTATAATCCTACCATATCGATAGGGGATCGGAAATGTCTCTCCTAAACACAGGTTACTTTGTTGCCTATCTAGGAGAACAGTACTCTACCCTCAGTGGCGTGCAGTGACCTAATTTATTTGAATTTAATTTTGGTCTAAGTTATTGATTTTTGTATGTAGAAAGATTAATTTAGCATTAATAGGTCTATTAAAAGATAAACAATCATTGTACTTTGAAAAAAAGATAATAACTTACACCACTATTGAATTAGAATGAGGAAGGCACTGGGTACTGCCTAATTGCCTATATGGAATGCACGCCACTGTCTACCCTTTAACTAGATTAAATAAGTACTTAAATTGTAAGCCTGTGCTAAAATCCTTCCATGTAATCTAGTCCAAGTATAACAAATAAATAACTATAATACTTATGAAATACCCAGACCAACACAAACACTTATGTTCATCACATAAATATTTGTGTCGTGTGGGAATCGAACCCACGACCTCGTGATCAGCACTGCGACACTCGAACCACTAGACCACAGAGGTCGTCAAACAATAAATTATTTTTATTATAATAACCAATTTCTATAGTTCAGCGTGCAAGTAATTATTTTTTGGTGAACCCGAATGGTCCTTTTTGCAATTAAAAAACTATTTCCTTAGGTATTTTAGCCTTGTAGCATCTTTGTACAATATTTTTCCTGTAAGTATTGTTATTCCGAGTCAGAATTTCGAATAATTTTGCGTACTTGGGTTGTGTTCTCTACGTAACAGTAATGATGTATAATGTAATATAACGAATTTTTGTTACAGAAGACGTAGAAATAATTAGCTACTTATTAACAAACAGCTTGTTTGAGTTTATTAACTGATTAATTTACCATATATTGTAGTTGAGAAATAGGGAAAATTGAACATGCAATGTTTTGACGAAAACCCACAAACTTATTATTTATTATAGATAGACTAGCTGACGTATGCAGCGTCGCTCTCGTTGTATGTCCATAAAAAATATCTTATTTGGTCAATTCAGGATATGGTCTATCGGTGAACCAAATTTCATTCAAATCCGTTTAGCCGTTTTAGCGTGATTGAATGACAAATAAACATGCATACTTTTGCATTTATAATATACCTAACTAGCCCATGTCCGCGACTTCGCCCACGTGAATATCGTTTATCGCGCATCCCTCGGGAACTGTTTGTTTTCCCGGGATAAAAAGTAGCCTATATACTAATCCGGGTTATGTTCTATATGTATGCCAAATTTCATTGAAATTC
Organism: Asteroscopus sphinx; assembly: GCA_949699075.1. NCBI lineage: Eukaryota > Metazoa > Arthropoda > Insecta > Lepidoptera > Noctuidae > Asteroscopus > Asteroscopus sphinx. The sequence continues at coordinate 6,414,331 of OX453006.1, forward strand.
AAATAGTAGTTTTTTGCGTGAAAGAGGAACAAACATCCACACATCCATACATCCTCACAAACTTACACGTTTATAATGTTAGAAGCAAGTAGGATAATAGGATTGCAAAGGGCTGTGCCATGCCTCTCAGTCGGGGTGCTGACCAGAAAACTTCCACGTGTGCCTGACGGCTGCTTGTCCTTCTGGACACGTCTGGAGGGAACGGTAGTTGTTTGGCTGGTGCATCCTGGGCATGGACAATAAAATCCTTTCGAGGGATTAACCTTCGGGGGATTTTATTGCCTGTGGCGAATATTCTGGCGCGGGAGGGGCCCGTTCTGGGCCAGTGGGGAGTTGCTCTACGTGTCCCTCTGTTGCCAACAGAGGGCACAGTGGAGGACCAGGGGCGGGCCTGGTGTGCACTCACCCTGCCACTGGGCAGGTAGCGGGGGGACTGTCCTTCCCTGCCCCCGTCGATCTCGTAACCCCAGGAGTGCCCGCTGAGTAGTGTTCTCGCTACTCTTGGGACCGAGGCTCTTGGCTTCACCGCACGGACCGCGAGGAAGAAAACCTCTATAAAAAATTACGGGAGGTAGGGCCTGCGAGCAGCAGACTCGGGGTAGTCTGCTGCCCGACCAGCAGCTGGCGTAGTTAGCGCAGCTGGTAAAGGCCCATGAGGTGAGGTGACGTGCAGTGTTCCGTGTGCACCATCGAGGAGGGTGCGGCCAACGTTAAGCCGCACGGGGAGAAGGGGCTCGACTGCTTGAGGCGGGCCAGGACCTGTCGGGAGTTGTTGTGTGAATACTCACGGGTTCCCACGCCCCCGGCTAAGGTAGTTGAAGGAACACCGTGGTGGTTTTAGTCGGTAAGAGTCCGACACTGGCTCCCCGCCTACCCCGGGTGGAGTGCGTCCATGAGGATTTCCCCAAGGCAAAAAAAAAAAAAAAAAAAAAAATGCCTCTCTGTCAGAAAATCAGTCAAGCATACATGTAGGAATAATTTTAAGTTTTTTTTCCGTTTAAAAAATAAATTGTCTCTGAACGCATCATTTTGTCTGAATGCAGCGGAAAAAGGAATGAGGGAGTACCTATGTGTGTGAGAGGGACGGGAAATGAATGGCCGAAGATGGAAAGTAAGAGATTGTGTCGTGCGGTGTCTTTCTTAGTTTGGAAAATGAAAGCAGTTTTAACTACATTCAATGTTTTATTTCAGTCACTTATCCTGTCCTACATACATTATGTACTCGTATATCTTTTTGTATCATTGTTTCTGGCAACTAAATATGTCTTGTATAATACAATAGGTATTGAATGCAGAATTTAAGTCTGTTGTGATTTTTGCAACACACCAATGTTTTTCTAAATCATACTAATTTTTGTTATTTTTCGCAGGTCCTGTGGCGGCATCGTTGCTACTCCTGCTCGTCAGCAATTTTTTTGCTATGCGTGACGTCATACTTAGGTAGGTAAACAGCCGGACATACACGAATCAAAATATGTTGCGCAACTGTTGCCGTCTTTTTGCAGTTTCTTATTTACTATGATTTTTTCACTATTTTTATTATTGTATACACATTTAAACACAATTACAAGATGCAACATGAAAATACATGTACAAAGGCGAGCTTAACGCAGTTTTTTTTTATTATTAAATACGGGGGCAGCAGTTTTAAAAATTTGAGAATTTGAATCGTTATAGTTTAGCTACTTATACATACATATTATCACGCCTGTTAGGTACTTATGTCTTATATAAATGTAAAATAATATATTTTTTTATTTGCGCAAGACCCAAATAAAATTTCAAATAAAATTCAGGCATATTTATTATTTGAATGTAAATAAACTAAAAATAAAGATAGACTAGACTTTAGATATATTATACAGACTCTGACTAATTTATTCCTGACTATTGTAGCAAAGTATTAATATTTGCCAAAAAATACATATCTTTATTTTATTAAAACAAACTTTTGTGTATGTATATATAAACAAGTTTTATTTGTACTTTTAATTAAATCATACTATCAGTACAATATCAATATGTACATTTACTTATAATCAATATTGTTTCTTTTATTATTTATATTATGTGTGTTTTATTTCAGAAATATCCTGCGATGATGTCTGGCTTCGGACGATTGGGCTGCTCCGATTTATATGTAAATAAGAGTAATTTTTAATAATAATAACTGAGTTTTAAGTTAAAAATATTGTAATGTAGGTACCGTTATACGTTTACGGATATGTCAGCTAAACACGTGGTGATTTGTTTTAATTTCAAGATATTTTAATAGCAGATAAAATTATTTGAAAAAGTAAAAACTAACATAAAATGAACTTAATGATACCCTAAACGGTATGTTCGTTTTTAATAGATTTATGTGTATTAAATTTTACTTATGTTGGAAAAAATATTTTTGGTGGGTTACTTCATACGGTTATTAATTTTATTCTATCATAAGCCGCAATGACTGTCGACTGTCCTTTCTTAATTTTTTACCTATGTGTTTTTTTGTTTTACTTTCTATGTAACCCCACCTATAAGTTACCTGCTTGTGTTTATCACTGTTGCTTAAATGTTACGCTTCGTTAACTGTCACAAAAAACGATTTTTCTTTCTTTATTTTTTTCTTTCAATGTGACTAAATCTTATTATTGAAGCAAATCCTAGCAAATAGCCGGACTACTGCTTAAAAATGGTAACGCATAGCAACACTGTTTGAATTGAGTAATTATGTTACATAACCAGAGGGCTAATAAAATTCTCGTTAGGTATTTAAAATGTTCAAAATATGCTTCCAATCTAGTTGTCTTTTGAACATTTTTAATTAAGAGAATTGACCTTCTGTTCAAATTATGGTTAACGATACAATAATAGCAAAACATTAGTCTTGAATATTCTGTCTCGAAACCACTACAGCAGTATTCCAATGTATGAGAATATATTATGTTCGTCTGGTATAAAAATATGTAATTACCGGCAACAATAACATTGTATCGTATAAAACAGTTTTATGAACGCTATATTTTCTTGTATTTGAAACGTTTACTCATCATTTTTGTAATATATTTGGCATACTACGATTGAATACGTCATGTGTACTAACAGAAATAATTATAATACATAATTTAGTATCAACGTTTGCTTCATTTAACATTTTTTTTTTACTTTCTGATTGTTTATTTGATTTAGAGAAGTAATTGTATGGTAAATAAGGAAATGCCCAACAAGTTTATTAATTTATGTTAAAATGATGTCTGAGTTTATTTTTAACACAAACTTTAAACACAGTAATTTTTGTAAACTATACAGTTTTATTTTCATATCGCATACAACGAATGTTTCACATCCAAATATTACTTTTTTTAAACCTTGTAACAATTTGTGTAGCACTCTGAAACGACACGTAATTAAGGAATGTATATATTTATGTAATAGATAAGTGATAATAAATTCATGGATGTCCTTGTAATTAATTATTTCTGTGAACTGTAGTGTTTAGTAGATGAAAATTAGCCAAAGTAAAATTTTAAGTGTAATAATCACTTTATGTGGACGTAAATAAAATAATTCATGTGTAATCACTAAACGCGTTAAATCATGTTCACACGATGCAACTTCAGGCTACCTAAGCCTTTTAGTTTAAAGTATAAATTTTTAGTTTGTACATAAATATGTGTAGCTAGCCTGTTACTCTTCATTGAGCTTAGAAAAACTACTGATATATTAAATAAATTAAATGTAATTAACAATAATTATTAATTGTCAAGGCTAAGGTGAAATTGTAATATATAAATTAAGGTTAAATCAAATTAAGTGGCGAAACTTCACAGACGTGATGGGTATCGATCGATATCTAATGATAATAAAACAATTAGAGAGCCTTCTCATAAAAGGAAGAGGCGTGTGCCCAGCAGTGGGACAGTAATGGGCTGGTTATGTTATTTTAATCTGACTTTAATTATTATTGTTATAAATTTTTGCGTGCCACTTATGGCAAAATATGTGGAATCTAACTGACTCTTTATCCATCTATCTGGACCCGTATTCCCGTAATCTTATTCTTAAAAATATAATTTACTACTCTCATCATTTCATGTCAGCTGATCACGGGATCAAAGGTCACGCGACGCGTGACCTTGTAGGATAATTATTTTATTATTATAAGCCTGAAGTGTAGGATTACGTTTTATTTTTTAAGAATTATTTGAAACCATAACATTAATTTTTTTATTGGTAAAAAATACTAAGTTATTAGGTATGTAGTTGAAATTGAGTTCAGAAAAACATTTTTATTATTTTTTATTAGCATAATATACGGATACCCATCACGTTTGTAAAGCTGTTCTAACAAATTAAAACATTGTAGAGTAATTGAAAATCTTAAAACTCATACAGCTATTAAAGACATCTATTGTGAAAATGTTTTCTAAGAGAATAAGACCTTACGAGATTTTTTTAAGCCGAATCCTAGAATTGTTTTCTGTAAACGATGTAATTATTATTCAAGACACTATTTACTTTATTTGTTCTATTTTGTTGTATGAATCTATCTTAAGGTCTTTGTAGTTATACTTGTAATAGATAACCTTAAAATTATCTTTAAATAAGAAAATGAATGGAAATACCGTCACGAAACCTACATGCAGGTCTATATTTGGTGGATTTTGACGATAGAATTTCACTAAATGCAAAAAAAAGTCGCGTATACTAAAAAAAACATATGCGTACAATAAAAACGCAACTAAAAAGTTGCTATTATAATCTCTGTGTGTTTAAACTACCTTTTCTATTAATATTAGAAAAATAGGCTAGTTGCACACTATGCCATTAAATCCAGAAAGTGAAGTTAAGAAAGACATTACAATAAAAATACATTTTTAACTTGAAAATGATACACCCGAAATTATTTACTTCTTGATTCAAAGTTAACGCGAACACAAGTAAACATTATTTCTTGTGATAAATCTCGAAACACGCAGAATTTTCCCAACGAGCATCTTGTAAACTTGCCAACTTAAACATTAGCATAAAAATGCCAAAAAACTGAATGCTGATTAAAACATTTTTACGCTAGTAATATATTGCGACTGTTTCATGAAAAATGTAAGTGTAGGCGGTCTTAGGCTGGTTGCACACATTATCATGTAATTAAGGAAATCTATTTTGGCTCATTTAATCTAGATCGACAAGTCAACTTTACTTGCCTGCCGATGCCGGCAAACGACCCGGTATGAACTCCTAGACATCTAAAAATTACAGTTCGTAGCTGAAGTCGCCAGAGTCAAGGTGTAAACAATGTCAGGCAACTCGGAAGCCTTCCACAGTCGATTCAATGCAGAGCGCAAGCTGAGCTAACTTAGCTTAGCTAACGTAGCTGGTGACGTTTCTTCATATTTCGGTTCAAACCATGAACTTCAGAGCATGCATGCAACTAAGCTAAGCTGAGTTAGCTTGCTTGTCTGTGCTTGAACAGCGTATCTGCTCTGCCACCTTTGGCAATTCGAAGTCACTTGCCAAAGGCGGCAGTAGAACTGGTATAAATGAGCTATTAGGATAAATTTATTTGATCGTATTATGTGGCGCTAATATTAAATTGATGTTTGCGCGTTTGGAATTTAATTCGAGAGGTATATTGAAACAAGTGATTGATTTAAACGAAGTCTTGCTTGATATATCTAAGTTTAGAACAAAGAAAATCCAATTTATTTTAAACTTAACAAATGAGACAAGTAAGATTTATTAGACTAGAGTAACTTTTGACTATTGTCCGTCTACTTAAATTTTATCAAAAATACTTTATTTTATGGTATTCAAATTATAGTTTTATCGTCTACAAATAAATGACAGTCTTCCACCTTGACATTTGATCATTCGGCTCAATCGCCATGTCTTTTAATTTAATGGCTTGAATAAACATGCCTGTAAAATGGAGCAGTAGCTGGCATGCCAGCTATATGCAAGCAACTGGCACACTGTGGATACATTTGCAAGTAAACAATACAATACTCTTTATTGTACACAAAAAAATAAGCAACATATATATGACTTATATAAAAGATATGTACAATGAGCGGGTGGGTGATGGGTGAGTGTACACTTGCATGCAATTTTCTAACTTGCATGTCTATAACTGGCAAGCAGTATACACATGCCAGTACGCCACGCTACCGACGTCTTGACATGTGCTGTCTGTTGTCTATTTTTTGCATTAACGGAAAGCTTTCGAAGCGAATGAAATAGTGTCATATTGTTACTAGCAGAAGAATGTGTAGCTAAGTTAATGAGACAAAAAATAAGAGAAGAAGAAGATGGATTTGGATGACACTGGCATGATTGTAGCTGCCGCGTATCACATGTGCCGGTTGCGCAGCCCCCCGTTTCCCGTCCCTCATATTACATGCCAGTAAACCTATACATATGAAAGTAGCTGCCACGTGCCAGGAGCTGGTATGCAAGTATGCAAGTTACAGGCATGTCCATCAGAGGCTTTTTATTCTGTTTTTTTTTTTTCAAGAAATTTATTACATGTAAGAACAATTAATTATTATGTGTAGGTAAACCTTCGCTTATGAAAACATAATGGTGACATTTGGTGAAGTGTACGTCGCATCCAATTATAAAAGGTACCTATTCAATATACATGCTGAAATTTTAATTGCTTCTTTATACTCATAATTATGAACAACTTTTACTATGGGACCAACCCTGAAATCGCGAAAAAAAATCAGTTGGTCCCTACATTTGTGTTCATTTAAATCGATAAAATGTAGGGACCACCTCATTTTTTTTTGCGATTTCAGGGTTGGTCCCATAGTAAAAGTTGTTCATAATTATGAGTACAATGACCCCTTTTCGGGAAAGAAGCCATTAAATTTCAACATGTATATTGCATTTACTAATTTACGTTTACAATAAAATATCAATTCCTTGTTTCAATTATAATTATAAGTACATCAAAACATCACCTAAATAAAGCTAACTGTATGTATTAAAATGATGTAGACAATATTAAATTCGTGTAAGAAATCTATGAAAATAAACATTGGATTAATAAAATAAAGAATTGTTAGTGAAATGTGTCTCTGGAATATTCGTTTATATGGAGTTTTATTTATAATATAGCTATTAGAAATAGTAATTATTTCGTTAATATAAATTTTATACGATGAAGTTTCATGTTCTACAGTTGATTTGCTCAATGATGTTGTCATTTTCATTTGATGAAGTCTGTTAAATAAATTATATAAATAATATTTTTCTCTGTTTTATTACTTATTTGATTTATTATTGGATTTATGCCCGGTCAGTGGCAATAGGCTCGCCCCCTATTACATGGGACTATAACATAACTGGCGAAATGTGGGTGTACTGTAACACCTCTGCCTACCCCTTCGGGGAAATACAGGCGTGATGTTATGTTATATTATTACTTATTCTTGCTATTCGTTGAAAATAAGACGATGCTGCTGCCTATCCAGTTTATCAAAGAGATAGATAGAAACATCATCATCATCATCATCATCATTTCAGCCGAAAAACATCCACTGCTGGACATAGGCCTCCCCCAAGCAATTTGGGGGATTTTCCAAAATTGCCACGCTTGGCAGGCGGGTTGGCGATCGCAGTTGGTTGGATACTCAAAGAACGCTGCTGCCCATCCTCTGGTGAATCTTTTAGTCGCCTTTTACGACACCCATGAGAAGATATTAGAGTTCTGATGGAAACGTAGAAAGCGGCAACAGCACTCTAAATACATTATTGTATTAAAAGAGCCTCCACGAGTGACGATATTTAATTGATCGTCCGGCGCACCCTGGGCAGTCAGCCCCGCTACCAACTTGCTGACTGGCTAATCTTTTCCCCACGACATGAGCTATTATCATTATGTAGCTCGTGTCGACACGAAGAAGAAGAAGATTGTATTGGATACGATTATAACGATTGTATTAACAAAAAATGCCTCGTAAAAACACAGTGTTACTAATAACACCGATAGAGGGAGCCAGCAGCACCATGTCGTCTGCGTAGCTTAGGACTAGCCACAGACCAGTAAGCTACAAGACTCCGCATAAACAAAGTTTTGTATTCGAACGCAGTCGTAAAACGTTGGTGGGGTCAGGGGGGCGGACGGCGCGTTATGATTGGCCGGCTCAAAAGTTCGGTGGTATGATTCCTTATGATTGGTGCCGCTCGCTGACTGAGTGACGTTCCGATTGGCGGAGGGACGTATGATATGCAGTGGTAGAGCATATGCGTTGTGACCGGGGGTGTCCAGCTAACCGGCGTCTAGAGGCTTACTGGTCTATGGGACTAGCGGTCCAGGCATGTTATTATTTATTCTTTGTATATTTTTTTCTTACTTGTTTTTTTGACGACGTCTGTGGTCTAGTGGTTTGAGTGTCGGACTGTTGATTACGTGGGTTCGATTCCCACAGAAAATAAATATTTGTGTGATGAACATAAGTGTTTGTGTTGGTCTGGGTGTTTCTTATGTGTTATAAGTATGTATTTACAAAAAAAAAGTATATAAGTATTGATACAACAAGCACAAACAGTGGAAGAAGGATTCCCGTTCTGTCACTCGTCCCGAGCGAACGTGTCGCTTGCGATTGTCCGCTCGTGTCGTATACAGTTCGCGATTTCTAGCCACGGTTCGCCGTAGTGCTCCCCGCAGGCGCCCCGCCGTCTGCAAACAGATAAGCACATTCGTTGTCTTTTTAAAGACAACGAACGCGCTTTTATCTCTTCTTCGGATTTCCGTCTAAAACGTAGTGGCCCTTCAGGTGAAATCCACAGTTTCGTGGTCCTCGGCAGATACCTAACGGTGACAACAAGTCGAGTGGGCGTTGACCCGATACGCCAGCTGCGCTCCTTCTGAGCAAGGCAAAAATTGGAAGGGGCTAGGACCAGACGGCCTTGGGGGGTCTCCTAGTCGTCCCTAGCCTTAACCCCGTTTCGTCCCATTTAGCACTCACTAAGGGTTTTTACCCATTGCACTAGTGACTTAGGGACCTGTTCGCACATTGAGATTGGCAACAGGATTCAAGCTTAGGGCTCGCCAGTAGACACACAACCTCCCCGTCTACACCCGACGGGGAGGGTTTACACACTCCCGGGAACACCCACCCGGGATTACGTCTTAGTTTTAGTTCAGATTAAGTTTTTTGTTTACGTTCTAGTTACGCTCGTCGTCGCGTGCGTATTATATATTACTAGTTCTATGTAGGCCGCGCTTATCGCATCCTTACTCCTTCTTAACGGGTTCTCGGCATAGTCATCTAAGGATGTCTGATGCTGAGTTCCTTCATATTTTAAAGACCGTCCTCTTCAAGGACCCGTACATTATAGAAAAGTACGGCCAACTGTTCCCTGAGGCGTTACTGCCCGACTCGCCCGAATCGCCCCCTGCAATCCCACAGCTAAGGCGCAGACGCCCCCGCTCCGCCAGTGACAATGATGAGTTGCATTCGGCGCGCAGCCGCTCAGCTTCATCGTCACGATCCCGTGAACCGTTGGGGTCCCCCAGTAGTCCGCATAGGCGCTATGCCGGTCCGGACTACAAGGACCGCACCCCCTCACCCTTCCCCACTCCAGCCCCCTCCTTCAATCGGGCAATCTCTTCGGACACATTAGACCGGGAGATGTCCACCGATAGTGAGGCACCCCCTAATCAGCCCGATTCCTTTACATTAGTAGTAAATAAAGGAAAAAAGCGAGCGCGAAAGGCCAAGGCCGATGCGCACGCCCCCAACAAGGCCCCAAAAACTTCGGAGGACAACTCCGCCCCGGCCCCCCCCCATCACGCCTCAGACTCCTCCCCGCAGGGCAGCAGGCCCGCTTCCCCCCGCGGCACGCCCCCCTCCGCTTCTCAGAGGAAAACGCCCACCCCGCCTCCCTTATTCATTCAGGATAAGGCGAAATGGACCGAAGTGTCCAAATGGTGTACTGATCGGCAGATCATGTACACCAGTGCCCGCACTACCCAACAGGGTATTAAGGTTCAAGTGCCTACCCCCAACGACTTCCGCAGCTTCACCAAGTTGCTGCGTGACCGTGGCGTATCGTTCCACACATACGCTCTCCCGGAGGACCGCCTACTTAGAGTGGTGGTCAGAGGAATTCCTACGGAAATTCCCACCTCCGATGTGCTGAGTGACCTTAAGTCACAAGACATCCCTGCCGCTGAAGTCCACCGCATGTTCCGTGGCAGACACGGGGACCCATATGAGATGGTCCTGGTTATTTGTGAGCCCGGTGAGGACGCAAAGGCCATTTTTAATATAAAATCGCTATGCAACCTAACAGGCATAAAGTTAGAGCGCCCACACAAGTCCAGCCAGCCTGGGCAGTGCCACCGTTGCCAACTATATGGCCACTCACAGCGTAATTGCTACGCTAAGCCTAGGTGCGTCAAGTGCCTGGGTGATCACGGCACAAGGGAGTGCGAGCGTCCCAAAGAAAGGGACCAGTGCACAGAGCCCCCCAGCTGTGTCCTCTGCGGTCAAACGGGACATCCGGCGAGTTATCGCGGATACCCGAAAGCACCCAAAACAAAAAACGCCAAATTGGCGAAACGTGCCTCCGGACGCACGGGTAGGGAAGCCCCCTCCTTCGGAGCCCCTAACCCCTACACCCCCTATCAGCCCTCCTTCCGTAGAGGTCCTCCCGGGCAAACCCCCAACCAACCCGGCCCTCATGGGCCCTCCCCCAATCACCTTGGCCCACATGGGCATAATTTGGGACCGATGATAAACAATCACGGGCCTCTAGGACCCAACGTAAAACACGTGGGCCCAACTGGGCCCAACCCCTGGTTTAACAGGGGAGGCCAACAGAGCCAGTTCCCGCCCCTCCCCCCCTCTCGTTTAGCCCCCGCGGCCCCCGCCCCCCCCAGCGCTAATGGACATTACAGTCCCCGCACCCGCTCTCAACGCAACTTCACCTGCTAAGGTGCCCGCGATTAAGGCCCCGTGGAAAGCCCCCCATCAAGGAAGGGCCCAAAATCAAAATCAAAATCAAAATTTACCCCGACTGGTACCTCCGCAGTACCCCCTCCCCTCTTCAGGAGAGACACGAGTCGACGCGTTCCTTCGCTTATGGAAGGAATCAGAAGGAAACCCCTTTCTACGCCTCCAGGCAATCTCAAGATATCAGGATATCTATGCCCACATTTCTGCTGACTAATTATTAATAATGGATAATATAAAAGTAGCACGTAGAATCAAACCCCGTTCCCTTAATATAGGATTTTTTAATGCCCGTGGCATTAGCGGTCAACGCGAAGAGGTAGCGATCTTTTTGCGTGATCATCAATTAGATATCTTACTCATTCAAGAGTCTCTCCTTAAACCACACTGCCGCAACCCAAACATAGCCAACTATAGACTGATCAGAAATGATAGGTCGTACGCCGCCATGGGAGGGACGGCTATATACTACCGTAACTCGCTATACTGTATTCCCATTGACCCCCCCGAGCTACACTGCTTGGAGACTTCAATCTGTCGTATAGGTATGACGGGTCATCAACCCATAACCATAGCCTCGGCCTACAGATCAAGTAATAAACCCATTGGCCCACTTGAGGATGACCTCAAAGCCCTTTTCGATCTCAGTAATTCTGTTATAATAGCAGGCGATTTAAACGCCAAACATCGTTCATGGTGCTGTGTCGCCAATAACCCAGTTGGTGTTCGCTTAGAAACGCTCAGTAACAAATTGTTCTTTGACGTTATCGCACCGATGCGTCCCACTCACTATCCCGACAATGTCAAAGACCGTCCCGACATTCTAGACATAGCCCTTCTCAAAAATGTTAACTTGGCAATACGCTCGATTGAGGTATACCAAGAATTAGATTCAGACCACCGTCCTGTTATTTTACAACTGGGTCCCCGGGGTGGCCCCCCGGATCCCAGCATGCCCCCCCCGACTAAAACAATAACTGACTGGAGGAGACTCGAGGAACGCCTCAAATCTACCTCATCTGTTCACCTTGACACTGTACCCGACGATATCGTTTCGGTCGCGGACACGATGAACGCGATCGACTCGCTCACCAATCATGTGCAGTCCGTAGTGAGTGAATGCTCACGGCAGGTTCCAATACCGGATGACCGGCGTTGGAGGTTGCCGGACGATGTAAATGAATTGAGGTGCGAGAAGAACGCGGCCATCCGTGCCTATGACACTTTTCCCAACGATGCCAATCGTGCCTTCATGCGATCCTTACAGCGTGCTGTAAAGAGACGCGTTAAAGAGGTCCGTGAGGATCGTTGGGACAAGGAGCTCAGCGAGATCCGTCCGAGTCACACTGCCTTTTGGGACCTTCAGCGCAAACTTAAAAGCGAAACCATTGTTACCATGCCCCCCCTTAATCGACCCAACCAAAGGCCGGCCTTTGAGGATAGCGACAAAGCCGAGTGCCTGGCCGACAGTTTGGAGTCCCAGTGCACCCCTAGCACACTCCCAGTAGACAAATTTCACCTGGAAATGGTAAACTCTGAGGTGGAGCGTAGGTCCACCCTCCCCCCAGTAGAAGACCCCGACGACCCGATCCCACCGATCACCCCCAATGAGGTCCTCTCTATAGTCAAGGATCTTAAACCGAAAAAAGCCCCAGGTTTAGACGGCATTACCAATAAGGTAATCAAACGGTTCCCTGCCGCCCTCATCGTCCTATTGACCGCCATCTTTAACGCGGCATTAAGTAACAACATCTTTCCCCAGGCCTGGAAACAAGCCGCGGTAATTGGAATTCCCAAACCGGGCAAGCCAAAAGCAGAGCCGAATAGTTATCGGCCAATTAGCCTACTAAATGTCTTCGGTAAAATCTATGAAAAGCTTATTTACAAGCGACTAAAAGATTTTGTCGACTCTAATAAACTACTACCCGACGAGCAGTTCGGCTTTCGCACGAAACACTGTTGTGTCAACCAGCTGCACCGACTCGTAGAGCATATCAGTGCAGGCTTCGTGCGTGGTCGTATGACCGGAACGCTATTTTTCGACGTGGCAAAGGCCTTTGACAAAGTGTGGCATAACGGCTTATTATATAAGCTGTACTCCAAAAAAGTGCCAGACCGTCTCGTGCTCATCATACGAGACTTCTTGTCAAACCGTTCCTTTCGCTATCGTATTGAGGGAGCTCTCTCCTCCCCTCACCCCATTCTTGCCGGCGTGCCGCAAGGCTCCGTGCTCTCCCCCCTCCTGTTCTCACTGTACACCAGCGACATCCCCAAGTGCGGCAAGGCTCGTCTAGCCCTCTTTGCCGACGACACGGCAGTCTACTACACCGGGTCCTCTCACAGCATCATTTCTCGTACCCTCCAGTCCGCGGCCATCACCCTCGGAGAATGGTTTCGGAAATGGAGAATCGAAGTTAATCCAGAAAAAAGTACAGCCGTTCTATTCGACAAGAGACGTCTGACCCAATACCGCTCTCAAAATCATATACCTGTCTCTATGTTTGGCAAAAAGATCCCTTGGCAACCGGAAGCCAAGTACCTGGGAGTAATCCTTGACCGTAGACTGACCTTCAGATCTCACATTCGCAGGGTACGTAATCGTGCCAAATTCGTCCTCGGACGTTTGCATTCCATGTTAAATGCGCGCAGTAAGCTAGACATTAACCTCATAATACGAATTTACACTTCTTGTGTCCGACCCATTTTCTCCTATGCTAGCGTTGTGTTCGCACACGTCAAGCCAGGAAGAATTCATCCCCTTCAAGCCATCCAAAACCGATTTATGCGAAAGGCCGTGGGCGCCCCCTGGTATCTCCGTAACGCCCAACTCCATGTTGACCTAAAACTGCCGACCGTCAGGCAGTACTTCAAGCGTGCTTCCAAACGCTATTTCGACACCGCCCCTAATCATCCTAACCCTTTGGTTGCGGCGGCCACTGATTATAAACCACTCTCCATTAGTAAAACTCGCAGACCTAGACACGTGCTCATCGAATCCGATGACAACATCACCCTCCTTCAGGAGTCAAACAAAATTACTAGCACCATCAGACGCCGTCGTCCTAAATTTCGTCCCCACCGGAGGGGACCGACGCGACACCCACACAGATGCCGAGAGTCCGACTCTCGAGAAACCCAACACGATGCAGCAGCGGCTGCTGGGGGGACCAGTGGCGGGGAATCCCCAGCTGCACCGTGAGCCGAGGTCGAGCTCCCCACCTGGGGACGCCCTCACGGTGTCGCAACCGGAGACAATCTCGTTACGCGAGACCGGTTATGCTCTCGCTCGCTTCCATTCCTACTCTAAACCGCGCTATGAGCAGTTTTGATCGCCGACCAGTTAGGAATAGGTAGGTCCTAGCCCTCGCCGGCGAGGCTTGCCGCTTAACGGTGATTCGCGAAACGCGTCTCCCCCCCGTTATACCGAAAGTCCGTCGCTTTCGAGAAAACTTGTTCAGTTGCAGCATCGGCTGCCGGGGGACGTAGCGGCGGTGTCCCCCAGCAATGCCCTAAGCCGAGGTCCGAGCCCTTCCCTGGGGGACGCCCTTATGCGGCATTGCAACCGCGAAATTAGTATGTAAGTTTGTAGTAGTTAGTAAAATATTTCGGCGGATGGAGTCCCTAACGGGACTCTCCGCCCCCAAAGCCCGGTTAAGCAGAAAGAGCACTATAGTGCTTCCTGTGAGTAATCAATTCGAAAAAAAAAAAAAAAAAGCACAAACAGTGATAGCCTAGTGGTTGAACGCTTGCCTTCCATGCAGGAGGGTGTGAGTTCGATCCCGGCCCGCACCTCTGAATTTTCAAATTTATGTGCGGATTTATATTCGATTATCACTTGCTTTAACGGTGAAGGAAAACATCGTGAGGAAACCTGCACACCAAAGGGTGCTCCATACAGTTCTCAATGGTGTGTGTAGTCCGCCAACCCACACTAGGCCAGCGTGTAGGATTAAGGCCTGAGCCTTCTCGTACCGAGAAGCGCCCTATACCCAGCAGTGGGACAGTAATGGGCTGGTTATGTTATGTTTTTTTATGTTATATAAGTATTATATTCATTGTCTAGTACCCATAGTACAAGTTCTGTTTAGTTTGAGACTAGATGATGCTGTGTGTAATGTCCCAAATACCAGGCCCCTCAGAAAGTATTGCGAAAAAAAGTTTTTATATATGGGAGACTGGCCAGTTATAATGTTTTTCGAAAATATGATTATTTATAAGTAAAAATAAGTAAGTTCCAATTTCAAAATTTCCCTCCACATTTTTTGCGAGTTAATTCAAAGTATTGTGTCTCACTGAAATATGGATCTGCGCCGGGAACATTTTAGAGCTATGATTTTATACGATTTCAAGTGTCGCCTGAAACCGGATGAATCGTACGATAGACTTCAAATGGCATTCATGGATGAAGGCCCTTCCAAGGCAACCGTGTATCGTTGGTATAACGAATTCAAGCGCGGTCGACCAACTTTGGGGGATGACGAAAGAAGCGGTCGCCCTTTGACGGCTGTTACCGAAGAAAACGTGCTAGCAGTGAAAAATTTAATCCAAGACAATAGGCGAATTACATATCAGGAGATTCAACACATATTGAAGATTGGATCGGGAAGCGTTCACGAGATTCTACACAGCCATCTTCGCGTGAGGAGGATAGTATCACGCTGGGTGCCGCACAACCTCACCGATGCTCAGAAGCAGGCCCGGGTGGAATGGTGCCGTGATATGCTTAACAAATTTGAAGCAGGCTCGTCTCGGCGTGTTTACGACATCGTTACAGGTGATGAGTCCTGGATTTATCAATACGACCCAGAAACCAAGCGCCAGTCGACTGTTTGGGTGTTTCAAAATGAGCCAACGCCTACCAAAGTGAAGCGATCTAGAAGCGGGGGTAAGATTTTGATCGCTAGCTTTTTTAATTTGACTGGCCACTTGGTATCAATTCCCTTACGGGATCAAAGAAGCATTAATGCCGAATGGTATACTACCAAATGTTTGCCAGAAGTTTTCTCTTTTATAAGCAACAAGCGACCAAACACAGGGCTCCGCGGGCTACTGCTCCACCACGACAATGCACCTGCGCACACCGCACTCAAAACGAGGGACTTCCTGGACAGCACGCCAGTCAAACTCCTGGGTCACCCTCCTTACAGCCCTGATCTAGCACCGTGTGACTTCTTTTTATTCCCAAAAATAAAAAATCAGCTCAAAGGGATACAATTTTCGTCGCCGGAAGATGCGCTGGCTGCGTTCGAGCAGGCTGTAAACGAGGTGTCTGCGGCGGACTGGAAAAAGTGTTTTGAAAACTGGTTTAGGCGCATGAATCTTTGTATAGAGGCTGGTGGAAAGTACTTTGAAATGATTTGATAAAAATATATGTACGTATAGAACAATTTTTTTTAGTTTCGCAAAACTTTCTGAGTGTCCCACGTATATATATTTATTTATTTATATGGTTTGCCTGATACAAGGCCCAAATAATATATTTCTTTCTTTTCTATCTTGTGCGCTAAAACGTACCATATTATACACCAACTTGCCTGCCAGACGTAGTAATTAGCAATATTCCATTTAATATCAGGCCCACATTTATAAAGATTATTAGAATTATCATTAAGGCGTCACTTAGAGCTAAAGGTGCCCGTATCAGTAAAAAAATATTACTAGCTGAGTACATAATTTATCGAAAATTCGTTTTTACCAATTGAAGTAAAGGTGCTGTAGTTTAATCAGAAACTATTAACTCTGTAAAATATAGTTCACTGTAGTTGTAGATAATAAAAAGCGGCCAATTGCGAGTCTGACTCGCCCATGAAGGGTTCTGTAGCAGCAAGTAACATAATTTAAAAGTTCTTGTAGTTTGTTGTAACTTTGATCGATGTTTTAATAATAGTGTTTTTTTTTAAATTATGTTGTTGATAAGTAAACATTATACTAATTATATTATTTATTAGTCCGTGTGGTGCCGGACTTAAAGAATAGCACCACCCTTATCTCTTCTCAAGGGTGTCGTAAAAGGCGCCTAAGGGATTCACCAGAGGATGGGCAGCAGCGTTCTCCGAGTATTTAACCAACCAACTGCGATCGCCAACCCGCCTGCCAAGCGTGGCGATTATGGCATATTCCCCCCTTAATTGGGTGAGGCCTATGTCCAGTAGTGGACGTCTTTCGGCTGAAATGATGATGATGATGATACTAATTATAATTATAATGAAAATCTTAATGCGTTTCACAGAATACATCAACTTACCAAGTTTCAACAATATATTTCATATAGTTTCGGAAAAAAGTGGCTGTCACATACGGACAAACAGACAGACAGACATGACTAATCCATAAGGGTTCCGTTAATTGCCATTTGGCTACGGATCCCTAAAAATGCCAAAAGTGGCCGTTTTTCGCAATTTTTTTATCTACAACTACAGCGAAGTATAATTTACTCAGAAAAAAAAAAAAAAAAAAAAATTTTAATAGTTTAAATTTTCGACAAATGATGTATTCAGCGAGTAATAATTGTTTTAATGATGGGGGCGCCACTTGGCTGCTACATTCCCATTAATAGAAAGAATAGCTATAAGTACATAAATATAATATAAAATAAAGAATTTGTAAGAACCATTTACTGGTAAAACTAATATTCCTGAGCCTTTTAAAGCCTATGTGTCATTTGTCTCGGCACAAATGCTACATTAGTTTTATTACAGCGCAAATTAATTAGTACACACAATTAGTAACAACTGGGGCCTCGTAAATGGGCTTTTATTAATTTCTAGGCAACGTATTATTATTACATACTATTAGGTATTTTATTTATTTTAATTTTGTTATCATAATCATTGTGATTATTACTGCTCATTAGTCTCTCACGCCACCACTTTGATCGATCTAGAGGCTATTTTGTTGGTATTGTAGGTAAGGTAATATAATATTTATTTATTTATTCATCCACACACAGTAAAAAATATAGACGAAGTTTTTTTTTCATATTAAAGGATGGCGAAACGAGTTAAAGGCCCACCTGATGTTAAGTGGTTAGCTTTGCCCATAACAACTGCAATACCACCTAATAGGCTGATGCCTAAATGGTACCGCAAGTCGGTTCGCCAAACTGAGATATGAAGATGGAAAGTCTCATTTGATTGTAATTTCACCGACACCCGTACCCTTCAGACCGAAACACAGCAATGCAGGTATCACTATTTTGATTTTTGAAGTGCTGCGAACAATCATAGTGAAGCCAAGAAAAATGTGCTCCTCCGTGTATAAACCAGCGCTCACGCTCACACATGGCACCTGAAGGATATTTGAGGAGCATCTTTTCAGAAACAGATGACCATAAGGTGGAAATTAGCTACTTTTTGTATAGCTAAGCATGATAATTTGCACCTAATCGTCATTGGGATATAATTGTTTTTTAACAGACGAACCTCATTTGTTTTCGCGATACTTTCTGGACGATGGCGTGACATTGTATTTAGAGCAATGAACACGGTTTGAGATAAATGTTGGTTGGTTGTTGGTTTATACATGTAGGAGTATGGTTTTGTTGGCTTCACTATGTTTTTTCGCAGCACTTCGTCTATACTTTATACTATGTCTGTGTATTAATCAAATAAATAGTAATAAATTCAGTGGTATTCTAACAGTTAATCGCTTGCCTTCCATGCAAGAGGGTCTGAGTTCAAACCCGACCCATACCTATGACTTTCCGGATTTATATGTGGATCAGAAGTTGGTTATCACTTGCTTTACTGGTGGAGAAAATATCAAGAGGAAACCTGCACACCTGAGAGTGCTCCATACAGTTCTTGATGGTGTGTGTAGAAAATCAATCCGTAGTAGACTATTGACGATGTTTGTTACTCTTTCACGCAGAAACTATTGTATGGATTTTAATGAAATTTGGTTTAAAGATAGAAAATAAACCGGGTTAACATATAAACTACTTTTTATCCCGGGAAGATGAACAGTTCCCTAGGGATTCGCGATAAACGACATCCACGAGGATGAAGCCGTGGGCATAGGCTTGTAGTAAATAATTCAAGCTATTCAAGATTAACCACTGCAGACAAACAATACAATATTAAAAAAACTGATTTCACTTAAATATTTCATATCTCAATCTAAACACACCAGTTACACGTAACAAAAACGTAGACACAAAATAACGCCACTGTAATCCACCGAAATGACCCGCAACCGAAATTCAGCTCAAGATAATCGCACCTCAGTTAAAAGTAAACACAAATGCTTTCCGAGATAGCAACGTATAAAATCTTACACGATTCCCTTCCAGACGTCCGCTCACAAATATTGCCTAGTGGAATTACAGGTATTAGAGCCGGAATTACAGTTATTACAGCTGGAATTACAATTGTAATGCCAACGGATATACTCGGTAGATTACCGTGTTGACAGACAGTGTTCTTCGGGTTAGAAATTGTAAGGTTTCCAGGGCTCTGTTCTAGTTTTCTATTTTTTGGTTAGGATTATGTTCTTGACTGTACATTAGAGTATGTAACTATATGTTACGGGTAAAGCTAGGAGAACCTAAACCAAGTTTTATCCTGATAGACCTCGAATTATCCAAGCTTTTTTTTATAGTATAGGATGGCAAAACGAGCTAAAGGTCCACCTGATGTTAAGCGGTTACCTTTGCCCATAACAATTTCAATACCACCTAGGCTGTTGCCTAAATGGTACCGCAAATCGGTTCGCCAAACTGAGACATGAAGATGGAAAGTCTCATGTGATTGTAATTTCACCGGCACCCGTACCCTTCAGATCGAAACATAGCAATGCAAGCATCAATATTTGGTGGAGAAGTAGGTATGGTGGTAGTACTTCCCCGGACGAGCTCTTTCACTACTACTACTACGAGCTCTTGCACTTTTAAGTCCGAGATTTCTTTGAAATCAGTTCTAATTTGTCATTTACCCGGATAAATCTAGGTTTAACCAATGCTAACTGGGTTATGTTAGTGTTTAGTGTATTTGACGACCTCTGTGGTCTAGTGGTTCTAGTGTCGGACTGCTGATAATGAGGTCGTGGGTTCGATTCCCACAGGACACAAATATTTGTGTGATGAACATAATTGTTTGTGTTGGTCTGGGTGTTGCTTATGTATTATAAGTATGTATTTACAAAAAAAAAAGTATATAAGTATTATATCCATTGTCTAGTACCCATAACACAAGCTCTGCTTAGTTTGGGACTAGATGGTGCTGTGTAAAAATGTCCCAAAGATATTTATTATTATATTATTTATTTATTAGTATTTTTTATTTTTAAAAAATTACAGGATTGACACCAACAACAATCCTTTACTTTGACGGGATGGGACTTTGACACGACTCTACTACTCAGACGCAGTAAGTAGAAATAGTAAGTGTCTATTTTTTGCATTTTCAGTGAGATCAATTCCAGGCCAAGTAAGCTTTTTGAAAACATCTGTGAATTAATCTTATTTTTTTACAAAAAAAAAAAAAAAAAAAAATTTGTTTTCTTCAATATTTAATATACTTTTCCTCCATGTCCCGTTCGTTTTTCTACCCTGTAAATATATATATATATAATAAAATAAAATAAATAAATATATATATATATCTAAAATATAATAAATATATATATATATATCTGTATATGTTGGGTATTAAGAAACATAACGTCATTCACGCTCTGACACTCGCCCCGTGAGGTCGTGCTGCTCCCGCTCCGTCCTTTCGTGCCGAGTTTCGTGCCCGAATATTTTTCGCTACGGCTCACCGTAGCGCCCTCCGCAGTCGCCCCGCCGACTGCAGCCCAATAAGTACATTCGCTGTCTTTTTCAAGACAGCGGGCGCGCTTTTGTCTCTTTAGACAGAGTTTCGTCAAAAACGTAGTGTCCCTTCAGGAAAAACCCACTTATTTACTGTGGTTCTCGGTGGATACCTAACGGTGATAACAAACCGAGGGGCGTTGACCCGACACGCCAGCTGCGCTCCTTAAGGGCAAAGCAAAATTGGAAGAAGCTAGGACCAGAAGGCCTTGGGGGATCTCCTAGTGTTCCCTAGCTTACCCCCGTTTCGTCCTATCTAGCATTCTCTAGGGGTTAACACCCATTGCACACTAGAGACTTAGGGACCTGTTTGCACATTGAGACTGGCAAACAGGAGAGCAAGCTTAGGGCTCACCAGTAGGCACACAACCTCCCCGTCTATACCCGACGGGGAGGGTTTGAACACACTCCCGGGAACACCCACCCGAGGAGCAAACCCCCATGGTTAGTACGCCACTAATTTCTCTCCCCCTCTCATTGTTGCTAGGCTTGGCTTAGTCATCATCTATACGATGGTGTCTGATGCCGAGTTCCTCAGCATCTTAAAAAACGTCCTCTTCAAGGACCCCGTCTTTATCGCCAATCATGGCGACTTGTTTGGCAGCGCTTTTGCCGCCAAGCAACAAACACCACCCGACGTCCCCGACTCTCTAAAGTCGCCCGATTCCCCCCCACCCATAAGGATAAATTCCCTAAAAAGGGCTAGGCGCCTCGCCCTCGAAGCCCGCGCCCGCGCCCGCGCCCGTCCCGACAGCGATGCGGAGAGACCGAGGTCTCCATGTGGTCCATCTAGGCGTTCAGCCAGCCTGGACCCCAAGGAACGTACCCCCTCACCTCTCCCCACCCCAGCCCCCACTCAAAACCCCGAGATCTCCCCGATCCCTTCAGACCAAGAGATGTCTTCGGACAGTGAGGTCATCTCCGACGAGGCCGATGCCTTTACCACAGTAGTGGGTAAAGGTAAAAAACGCGGCCGAAAAACCAATAAGGCCGAGGCTCTCGCCCCAAAGTCCTTAAAGCTTTCCGAGGCTAACACTGCCCCGGCCCCTACCCCCCGTCCCGCCTCTCACTCCTCCTCGCAGGATAACAGGCCCTCCTCCCCTCATGTCCATACCTCGTCTTCCCAGACGAAGGTACCCATCCCGCCTCCCTTATTCATCCAGGATAAGGCTTACTGGACAAGAATCTCTGACTGGTGCAACCAGTCCAAAATTTATTTCACCAGTGCCCGCCCCACACAGCAGGGCATTAAAGTCACTGTCCCCACCCCCACCGATTACCGCAACCTTACCAGGTTGTTGCGCGAGCGTAGTGTGTCTTTTCACACCTACGCCCTCCCGGAGGACCGACTCCTCAGAGTCGTAATCCGAGGGGTCCCCACCGAAGTAAAATGCGAGGAAGTACACGACGACCTCGTTCGTCAAGGTATCCCCATTAAAGAGACCCACAGAATGTTCCGTGGAAAGCACGGAGACCCCTTCAACATGGTCCTCGCCATCTGCCACCCCAGCGAAAACGCTAAGGCAATATATAACGTAAAGACCGTATGCCACCTATCAGGCATTACGATCGAGCGCCCCCACAAGTCAAACCAGCCTGGTCAATGTACCGTTGCCAGTTGTATGGTCACTCCCAGCGTAATTGTTACGCTAAGCCCAGGTGCGTAAAGTGCCTAGGCGACCATGGGACTAGCGAGTGCGAGCGTCCCAAGGAGAGGGACCAGTGCACGGAGCCCCCAAGTTGTGTCCTTTGCGGCCAAGCCGGACATCCAGCGAATTATCGCGGATGCCCCAAAGCCCCCAAAATGCGCAACGCCAAATCGGCGAAACGCGCTTCCGACCGCGTTGCGAGGGAAGCCCCCTCCTACGCAGCCCCCTACCATTACCAACCACCAAACCCTAGAGGCCCACTCGGGCCCTCCCCTAATTTCCGCGGCCCACTCGGGCCCAACCCCTGGTTTAAGGGTAACCAAAAGCCCCAATTCCCACCTCTTCCGCCCTCTCGTCTCGCGCCCCCGGCCTCAGAGCCCCCTGCGCTGATGAACATACCCATCCCCGCACCTTCTCTCAGGCCCAAAACTGCACCAGCAGCTAAAGCCCCCCCCCCCCCCCATGAGAACCCCCCCTCCGGTAAACTCCCCCGGCCTTCTGCCGAGAGAATACCTCGAACCCCAGTCAGGGGAATCCCGCATTGACGCCTACTCTAGACTTTGGGCCTTTACCCAAGGCATCCACGAGCAGCGCCTTCAGGTACTTACCAAGTACCAAGACATCTATAGAATACTTAATTCCAATTATAATGTATAATACGGCCCCACCCAAAAGATTCAAACCCCGTTCCCTAAATTTAGGCTTTTTCAATGCCCGAGGCATTAGTGGTCAACGCGATGACGTAGCTATCTTCTTGCGTGAGCACCAACTTGACATAATACTCGTTCAAGAGTCTTTTCTCAAGCCCCACTGTCGTAATCCCAACATAGCCAATTATAGGCTGATTAGAAACGACAGAACGCACACCAAACTAGGCGGAACGCTAATCTATTACCGCAATTCTTTATATTGCATCCCCATTGATCCCCCAGAGCTAGAATGCTTGGAGGCTTCAATCTGTCGCCTAGGCATGACAGGGCACCAGCCCATCACCATAGTCTCAGCCTATAGATCCGCAAATAAACCCGCGAGTCTGCTCGAGGACGACCTCAAATCCTTACTCGATCTTAGTAACTCTGTAATTATAGCAGGCGATCTAAACGCCAAACATCGCTCATGGAGCTGTGTCTCCAATAACACCGCTGGTGTTCAATTAGAAGCACTTAGCGACAGACTTTCCTTTGACGTCATCGCCCCGATGCGTCCCACTCACTTTCCCGATACAGTAGGGCAACGGCCCGACATCCTAGATATAGCCCTCTTAAAGCGCGTAAACCTCGGTATTCGCTCTATCGAGGTAATTCAAGAATTAGACTCAGATCACCGACCTGTCATCATTCAACTGGGTCCCCGAGGTGGTCCCTCGGATCCCGGTACTCCACCCTTAACTAAAACGATAACCGATTGGAGGAGACTAGAGGACCGCCTCAAGTCTACCTCATCCCCCCAACTAGATTCAATCCCTGACTCCATTGAGACAGTCGCGGATACGGTGGCCGCGATCACCTCGCTCACCAACCATGTGCAGTCCGTAGTGGGCGAATGCTCACGGCAGGTTCCGATGCTGGATGACCAGCGTTTGAAACTGCCGGACGATGTTAATGAGTTGAGGACCGAGAGGAACGCGGCCATCCGTACCTATGACGCTTTTCCCAACGAAGCCAACCGTGCCCATATGCGCTCTTTGCAGAATACTGTAAAAAGACGTGTAGCTCAGGTACGGGAGGATCGCTGGGACAAGGAAGTCAGCGAAATCCAACCGTCTCATTTAGCCTTCTGGGCACTTCAACGCAAACTCAAATGCGAGACCACGGCAGCTATGCCCCCCCTAAATCGACCCAATCAAAGGCCGGCCTTTGATGATGACGAAAAAGCCGAATGCTTAGCCGACAGTTTGGAGTCTCAATGCACTCTCAGTACGCTTCCCGTAAGCCAAACCCACCTTGATAAGGTTAATTCAGAAGTAGAGCGTAGGTCAGCCCTCCCCCCCCCCCAATAGATGACCCTGATGACCCGCTCCCACCGATCACCCCTGACGAAGTTCTTTCTATAGTCAAGGATCTTAAGCCCAAAAAAGCCCCCGGCGCAGACGGCATCACCAATAAGGTGTTGAAACGTTTCCCTGCCACCCTAATCGCTCTAATGACCGTCATCTTCAATGCGGCATTTAAAAACAACATCTTTCGCCAGGCTTGGAAACAGGCTACGGTAATCGGTATTTCCAAACCGGGCAAACCAAAAGCCGAGCCGAGTAGTTACCGGCCGATTAGTCTCCTCAATGTCTTCGGTAAAATCTACGAGAAGCTTATTTATAAGCGACTCAAAGATTTCGCCGACTCAAATAAACTCCTTCCCGACGAGCAGTTTGGCTTTCGTACAAAGCACTGCTGCGTTAATCAAATGCACCGCATTGTAGAACACATCAGTGCAGGCTTCGTACGCGGTCAAATGACCGGCACTCTCTTTTTCGACGTAGCAAAGGCTTTCGATAAAGTGTGGCACAACGGCTTATTATATAAGCTGTACACTATGAATGTGCCACATCGTCTCGTGCTCATCATCCGAGACTACTTATCGAATCGTACCTTTCGCTATCGCATAGAAGGGGCTCTCTCCTCCCCCCATCCCATTCACGCCGGTGTGCCTCAAGGCTCCGTGCTCTCCCCCCTACTGTTCACGCTGTACACCAGCGATATTCCAAAATGCGGTGCAGCCCGTATGGCCCTTTTCGCCGACGACACGGCAATCTATTACACCGGCATGACCCATGTCGCCATTTCTCGTACCCTCCAATCCGCGGCCAACACCCTAGGTGAATGGTTCCGGAAATGGAGAATCGAAGTAAATCCCGAAAAAAGTGCAGCGGTCCTCTTCGATAAGAGACCCCTGTCACAGTATCGTAAAGAATTAAGCGTACCAGTCTCAATGTTCGGAAAACAGATCCCATGGCAACGAGAAGCCAAATACCTTGGCGTGATCCTTGACCGTAGACTGACTTTCAGACCGCACATCCGCAAGGTGAAAAACCGTGCCGCCTTCGTCCTCGGACGTCTCCACCCCCTACTCAATGCGCACAGTAAGTTGCCCACTCCTCTCAAAGTAAGGATATACACCACCTGTATCCGCCCCATACTCGCCTATGCTAGCGTTGTGTTCGCACACGTTAAGCCGGTGAGAATTCACATACTCCAAACCCTCCAAAACCGTTTCATGCGAAGGGCCGTAGGCGCCCCCTGGTACGTACGCAACGTCGACCTCCACCTAGACCTCAAACTGCCGACCATCAAGCAGTTTTTCAAGCGTGTCTCAAAACGCTATTTCGATTCCGCTCCCAAGCACCCCAACCCCTTGGTCGTGGCGGCCACCGTCTACCAGCCATCTGCTATTAGCAAAACCCGACGTCCCAGACACACACTCATTGAGCCCGATGACGCTATTACACTCCTCCAGGAGTCAGATAAAAGTACAAGCACACTCCGACGCCGTCGTCCAAAATATCGTCCCCGCCGGCGAGGACCGACGCGACACACACACAGAATCCGAGAGTCCGACTCTCGAGAAACAGAAACACATGCCGACGCAGCACCGGCTGCTGGGGGGATCAGTGGCGGGGTCCCCCTGCTGCACCCTGAGTCGAGGTCCGAGCTCCCCCCTGGGGACGCCCTCACGGTGTAAGCAACCGGAGATAATCTCGTCACGCGAGACCGGCCCTATGCTCTAGAGTAGTTCCTAGGAGCAGGCTATTGCGTAGCCACTGGTTAGGTTTTCTAGGTAGGTTTTAGCCTCGCCGGCGAGGCTTGCCGCTTCACGGCGTATAGCACGTCACCCGATAGGGACCGAAAGTCCGCTACTTTCGAGGAAACCAATTCGATGCAGCAACGGCTGCTAGGGGGACATAGGAACTGCGGGGTCCCCCTGCAATGCCCCAGCGAGGTTCGACCCCCCCCTCGGGGGGCGCCCGCTTGCGCGCGGTATTGATGCCGCGCGCATCTAGTTTGTAAGTATGTAGGGAAAAAACCTTCGGCGAATGGAGTCCCACATGGGACTCTCCGCCAACTAAGTCCGGTTAAGCAGAAATTGGGGAAAGTGGGACTTCGGTCCCACCTGCGAGAGCCCATTCGAAAAAAAAAAAAAAAAAAAAAAAAAAAAAAGGTATTAAGAAAGAGTTTTAATAACAAAGGTAAAAGTTTGCGGTTGAAGTATTATCATCAGAGCTTCAGCTCACAAATGGACTTCGTCATTTATTATTGAAGGCTGTCGTAGATTCCGTAGTAGGTAGGCCGCAAAACCAGAGGACTAATCAGTATAGAAACCAAAATATATTCAGATTTGGAATATTAGAAGCCGAGTTTCTATAAATGGTTTAACTTGTCTTGGAGACTAAACTTTAGTAATCGAATACGGCTAATGGTGAACCACAATTTTATAGATAGCTTTAGTGTTTGTTATTGCTCAAGCTTGCCTAATAAAATAATTGATAGTTTTGGACGGTTTAATTTTAGAGTTGATTTGAGTAAGTTATGAAAATACATGAGACATCGAATGTCTTGGGGAGCAGTTTTCCATATACAACATGTTATTGAAATAACTTAAAACCTCTTAAGGGGTCATTGTACTCATCAGTATGAACAACTTTTACTATTGGACCGACCCTAAATTTGCGAAAAATAAAATCTGATGATCCCTACGTTCTGTCAAAGTATTCTAAGTATTTATTTGCATAAAATAGGTTGGTTACAAGATCTTATTCAATTAAGAAAAACATAATAATGCTCTCTATTTTGCTAACATACATTAACATGCAAAATTAAGTAAATCATTTACATCATAAAAGCAGTTATTTAGTAGCCATACCTTGAATTTTTTGCTCATTAGCCGTTACCTTCTTTAAATCTATTTGGAATCTTACTAAAAACTTTTACACACATATATAGCAGCTCATTTTTAACAACATTTAACAAGGAAGTCTTTGGACAAAATCCTATAACAAGGCTTTTAGACGACCTTGTGTTTGTAGATACACATCAGCAGCAGTTTTAAATAGATGAGGATGCTGCTTTACAAACTTCAATATTTCGAGGATATACATTCCTGGAAGTATACCTAGCTTGACAAATAATTCCACCTGCACAATCAAAGACCTATGCGAGGCTACTGAGAGTGCTGTTGACGTGGCTACATTTTGGTCCAAAATTATATAATAAACTCGAATCAACGACACGAAGAAGAAGACAAATAATGGCTTACATACATGTGTCATACGGTCCTTCACAACAAATTGCTCTTACACACTTTTTTTGAGCTATGAATGCTCTCGCTGTGTTTTATTTGCCGTTTATTTGAGACACTTAAGTCATTAATGTCACCAATAAATGGCAATCTACTGTCAGGAGATTGAGATTTAAAACACAATTAGTTCGGAACTATAGGTAAGTTGAACGTTTTTATTTACGAGAAGTGGCCTTAAGACCAAACTGTCCTCAGGAACCGTAACAGAACTTTCGAAATCTATTTGTTCGTATGACGTCATCTTACCTACGATGCCATTGCTAAGATCTATGATAAATAAACAACAATAGACTACGATCTAGTCGGTATAAAGGAAAATATTTGAACAAGTAATAGAAACGGTACTATCATATTATTTACTTTGCGGTACATAGGCAATATTTGTTTCAGTAGTATGATATCATGTCTGAAAAGGTCAGACATATTGGTCCTAAGATGTTATAGTAACTTGGAGTTATGTACCTCTTGGTTCTGTCATAAATGAAAGACTAATTCAACAATAAAAATACCCTTTTGTTTTTTTTTTGTTTGTGTTGACCTTTCAACTACTATGGTGTGTTAGGAACTTAGGCTTTATGTTATTAAAATATTAATCAAGTAATGATTTACCCATGTACCTACTGAATAATCATATTCAATATCTAATATCAATAATAATATATAATATCAATTAGGTAATTATTTTATAATTTTTAACGCACTACGCATGCGAAGCGAAATCTTACGATTTTAAATTGTGGAAAGAAAAAAAAAATGTCGAAAAGACGACCAAGACCAAAACACAACACAAAGACACAAACAACAACACTCAAAGACGTGTCAAGTGGATGAGAATTTCGATACCACGAGCAGTGTTCACGGTAGCTTAGTGGCTAAAGCACTGGCGTACATAGCCAGGAGTCGCAGGTTCGAATCCTGCTCGTGAGCGATTTTTTCTTTCCACTTAAAATCGTATCAATTAGGAATATATTTTTAATAAAAGTTCTTGTTTAAAGACAGTAGATGTAAATTTACGGTGGGAAATGTGAAGTATCTTGTTGGGGCTGACAGCATAAAAAGGCGGGTAGTTAGTAACCAATTACCCGTTAAGACGGGGCAGTTGTGATTTATCTTTTGAAGTGTAGCTTAGGATCCCTCACCATTTTTTTCATTCCAAAATGGACTTATGTTTGACCGCGAAACATCGCCGTCGTCAACGATTATGATGATGATGGAGTTTATCCCCATCTCACTTTCCTGCTTCATCATCAGACCCTGATCATCTATAACCTATTTATTGAAATCATTCCAATGAGCTCAAACACGATACTTCAGCTATAAGTAGGTGAGGAGTTGGGTATCCTGTAGATTCCAGGTGATGCTGCAGCATTAGGTTGAGGTTACCATACCATATTCTTGCAATATTATTGAAGTTACCACCATTACCATGTTTTTGCAATATCATTGAAGTAACAGGATACTAAACGAATTGATCAGACCTGTCGAAGTTGCTCACATCCCTTCAACAATTAGTAAAGAGCTGATGATTTTAAAACGGCTAAACAGATTTTCTTGAATCATGGCTTAGAACACTCTCGATTCTAACTAACTTTCAAACAAAAAATAAATATATCAAAATCGGTTCATCCGCTTGGGATCTACAAGTCCACATACTGACATACAGCAGTGGCGTGCATTGCATATAGGCAAAAAAGCAATGCCTACCTCGTTAGAATTCAATATTAACTATTACGAAATAAATTAATCAGAGTATTAAATAAAAACAATTAACATACGTACTCAATAATAATGTATGAATTCAATGCGAAACTTCATACTAGGCGTAGGCATTAGGCAGGCGAGCCGCACGAATGCCTGGAAATTCACGTGTGTGTTCAAACCATTTGGTGTAACTATATACACACACACACTACTTTAGGCTGTAATACGACAAAAACATAAATCACGATACGGCCTTGCGTAACACATTAACATTTGACAATTCGCAATTTATTCGTATTATCGGTCTACAGGTGTTGCCTGTTGTTTGGTTGGCATTATTGGCAGTAGTCATGGGTCGTTCGTAACGTTTTTCACACGTAACCGTTTCGTGTGTACGCGAAGTAGTTTATAACCGATTATTTAGTAACTAGTTATTCCATACAAACTACAAAGTGATCGTTATAATAAAACTATACTCAACATTAGAAAAATAATACCAAAGTAAAGATAGTAATAGTTTTATATTATTAGCATTTAAGTGTAAATGGTAAATATATTTAAAAAAAAATTGTACTCTCGATTACATGACAGTAGTAACACTTGAATTACAAAACCGTCCTTACTGCTTACGAAATAAAGACGCTGTCAATGTCAAAAATGTTACCACTGACATGCGGTCGACCGTACATTGCTACACATTTATCGTAAAATAACGAACTTAGTATACGCTTATATCGAATTATCAATAGAGTTATAACGTTATTTATCTAATGTTATAATGAATAATAATTGTGTAAAATCTGTTGTTTTCGTGCTCCGTAAATCTATGATGTGACTTTGTTCGTAAAATAAGTTCGTTACATTACTATATCCACGAAACTACGTATTCGATTATCATCACCCTCGTAAGCATTTTCTCAAACCGACGTTAAATAACGCCCAACTCTAATGGGCAGTTGACACTTGACATTCTTGTTTCTATTTGCACATCGAATTGCATAAATCGTGTATTAATTAGCGTTTTATTGTGATTTGTGGAGTTTTTTGTAAAGAAACTTATGTAATAAAAAAGTTAATTAAGAAAACCAAAAAACCCGACTGCGTATAATAATAACTGAAAAGACGTAAACAAGACTTGTGTAGGTACAGTAGGTATATGTGAAAGTATCAAATCAACACGCAGGCGGAGGCTACTTATGAACTACTTTATGTAATTCATGACCAAAAACATACGTAGCCTCCGCCTGCGTGTTGATTTGATACTTTCACATATACCTACTGTACCTACACAAGTCTTGTATAGGTCTTTTCAGTTATTATTATACGCAGTCGGGTTTTTTGGTTTTCTTAATTAACTTTTTTATTTTAAAATTTTTAGTTCTGTCATGTTTTATCGCGCTATTAATGTAATTTATTTTTAACGATGAATATTTTGTTGTTTTTTAGCATTTCTCATTCCAAATTACATTTAAATATATAAGTTGTATATATTTTTGTAAAGCATTTATAAAGCCCTTTATTTTGATAGCCCACTTGATAGGTTTTGAGGGAAAAAAAATTTTTTTGAAGACTTAAAATGGCGCCAAAATGCGGCCATTTTATTTTTTATAATTTTAACATAGCCAGTGTCACTCTCACAATTAAGACGAATCTAACGACACATCTCAAGCTAAAATCCATCAAGCCGTTTAGGCTACAGAGCGTGCCAAAGAAATATACATACATACATACATACACTCGAAAAACATAACCCTCCTTCTGGCGCAGTCGGGTAAAAATGGATGAATTACAGTGCTCGGTTTATAGTGAAGATTTAATGTTTAGAGAAATTACGAGAAACCCTTTCAGTCAGTTTTCGTTTGTTGACAAAACAAAAAAGTGTATTTTAGTAGACAAACACCAAATCTATTTTTAACTCAATAAAAGGTAAAATGTTGTGACTATTATAGTATACACGTTAATACAACTGTAACAATGCAATGTTGTATGCATATTCAATGTAATGTCTTTTATGGTGTACAATAAAGCATATATAAATAAATAAATAAATAAATAACTGGACTAACTGTGTGCCGTCATACAAATGTAATAGTCTTTTTCTTTTAAACGTCGTTGTTAAAACGTCTTGTTTTCGTGTTTGCTTTGTATGAAATATGTGTACGAGATTTTTTAATTTTATACTAGTAACTTGCTCTGTCTGTTTAATGCCTGCCTACCTAGGCCGAAACCCAATGCACGCCACTGACATACAGATACACAAACACCTAGATACACACATAACACTCCCGGTATGCGTCGGGTTTAAAAAAAATACAATAAAATATTATTTTATATTCGAAAAGTGATTTTCCTTTCGGCGCAAACTATATTTGGGGGACATAAAGTGAACGGATAAAAAAATTCAGAGTCAGTCATTGTTTATTCCGGATATTTCCATTAACAGTTAAAACCTAGTCATCGAAATAATTAAAACTTTAAAGTCCACGCAAGCAACAGCACTACAAGGTAATTAAAATTATGATTATGTTAAGAATTTCACAAGAGATTTTATTAAGGACATGTACACACTTAAAATTAAGAGAGCTTACCCTGTAACCGGAATACACAATTCAACTATCCGGTATAAATTGACCTACCGATTGTATGGAAGTATTCTGTGCCAAGGGTCAGGGTTTACTGTTCTCTGGATGGTAGATTATAATAAATGTAAATTTTAACGTTTGTATGAAGTCATTTTGCTTTGTTACTCGTTAACTTTTGTGGCTAAAATAGTGATATGTTATTTTTACCCGACTGCAGCGGAGCCCAAAAGGAGGGTAATGTTTTTATATAGCTGCTTAGATTTAGTAACAGATTAATTTGTTAATGTTGATTCATAGTAGACAAAAGTCTCCGCAAACGCAGCGTAAGGCGTCTCCCCGCCAGGTGGACTGACAACCTGAATAAGGTGGCTGATGGGGACTGGATGCGAAAGGCAGAGGACCGAGTGTTGTGGCGCAACTTGGGAGAGACCTATGTCCAGCACTGGACTGCGATAGGCTGAGTTGATGAGACAAAAGTCTCCCCCTGGGACGTGTCTTATAGGCGTAGCACAGCGGGCCACCGGTAGCATACCGAACTCCCGGAGTCCTCACTTTATAGTGTTGAAGATGGCTACCGAGGTTTTAATGCGGTAAAAATCCCATACAGCCCAGCTTCTCCCCCATGGGGCTACCAAGCCTTCTGAAGGTTTCCTTCTCTAAAACGAAAAAAAGGTATAAAAGTTTATAGTCACTTAACTGGACGAACTAAATGGACCGTAGTCACTACAGCGAGCTAGTGGGCTTAGTACCAAATTAATATTCTTTCTGCATCAGTCACAATACTGCCTGTAGCAGGCAGGCTTAAATATATGACTTATTCAGCCGTGGGATCCCTTAAAAATATTTGCGTGGGTTTTGTAGAAAAAAACAGTTCAACAATGAGTTTTGTAAAAAAAAAGTCTTCAAAATCATTGGTTGGCGTAAATATCATAGCGGGTTTGTAAATAGGTACTCGTATTATAAACACTTCATCTATTCAAATATAGCACATGGTAGGAAGCTCACATCACTACTTGTAAACGTGTTTACAGTGGCTCGAGTCAAGGCATACCGCGTGCTTTCCCACTCAGTATGCCCGTTACTGACGGCGATTTGGTTGCCAACCACATTAATGGGAAGCTAAAATGACAGTAATTTAAAAAGTGAATAAGAACCGACTCACCTACCATTTATCTTTTTTTTTTAATTTTATGGGAGTAACTACATTTATTCAGCTCGATTCAGTTATGTATGCGATGCTTCATATACTTAATTTAGGGCCGGTATTACAATAATATGATAACTTTTAACTGAGGAATAAATGTGACGTCTTAACAGATTTTCTATACTACAACTGTCAAAATGGCAAACTTATTCCTCAGTTAAAAGTTAACTGGCTATTGAAAGACCGACCCTTAGTGTTGTCTATTTTCACGTGCAAAAAAATGCCGTAAAATTACGTGTCGTCTATTAAATCAATTAATGTCATGGTCAAAAGAGTAGTAAACTAATCAAAATCAGTGACAATAAATTACATCGTTGCTATATTTTATCCCACCCAATATTCCGCACTGTCGTGAAAAATGCAGAAATTTGACATACGGAAGTAATTTATGTCAAATCTGTGGAAAAACGTCAGCGTCAAGCGTACCAACATTACCGCGAGCCACACTCCCGAAAGCACGCTAAAGAAGGATGAAAATATTCGCGTATTTTCGTATATTCTTTCATTTGTTACGTGACTAACGCCACTCAAAGGAGCTTATTACGTTTGACAGGATCCAGGTTCGACCTCCACGTTTATTTACTGGAACTCGTGTGAGATTTACTTGTTACATGTAAACGGAATGGTTTAGTGGTGTTAAGTTAGATTGGTAGTGTATTGGGTGGGAAATTATGTTGGCTGTTGTTCTTCGAAAAGAGTGGGTTTGGTTTGTGAAAGTATAGTGAATAATTTATCATCAACGATCATACACTGTGATCAGTTAAGTTAGCTATATTTATTTTAATATTTTCACCGTCCGCAAAGCAGACACAATAATCAAAAACTTGCCGTGACCCATATGTGGGGCATTGGACAGGAAAAGGTTTATTGTAAAGAAAATACATTATGTGCAATTGGCCAAATGTCTTAAGAATTAATGGAGATTTATTTTATTTTTATTAAGTCGTTTTAGGTGCGGTCGCAGTTTGACGTTGGCAGCACCTTTATTTCGTAAGCAGTAAGGGTGGTTTTCTGACTCGGGTGTTGCCACTGTCATGCAGTCGACTGTATACAGACAGTTCCATATATTTTATGTCGACTGTACTTTCTTTATATTTTATGTTTTTTTTAAATTTTACTTTTTTGTTGTAGTTACCGGTTTTTGCGTTTCTGTTACATTGTTATTTAATTGTTGCGCGCCGTTAACTGGGACAGTAAATAATTTTTCTTTCTTTCTTTTTTCTTTCATTAGGTATTTATTAGATTTCTGTACTTATAAAACTGTACCATGACTGACTGCCAGACAACGCATAGCCTAAACTGTCAGAGTTAAAGATTTGAAATTATGAAGGAAATATTCTTTGAGTACCCTAAGGACATGCCCAGTAAACTAAGGCGGGTTTTTATTAAATTTAATCTCGAGAGGGTTTAAACTGGGTGATAAAGATTGTATAAACACGGAAGCGAAGCCACGAGCATCAGCTAGCCATATAATAAACGCACTCTTGATCTTACGTATCGTGGTAGACCTCTTAAGTGCTTGTTAGCAGAACAGTGATCAATTCAGCCGAAAGACGTCCACAAAACAGAACATCACTAAACAAGACAAACCAGAATATGTTTAGTACCCATGGAAACATAAAAAACCATGTAAGTAAACAGACAACATGAAAAATTTTGTGATGTCGAGTCATCGATGCAAACCTCCTCCAAACATCTCACATGCAAATCAATGAAACGACCGAGGACCGGTGTATCCATCCTTTCTTCCAGTAAAAACGTTTTTGTCTCTTTCTGGTACATCTCAAATGTATATCTACAAAACATACAACTTCACAAGCAACATAATCCACTTACAATAAAATTCATCCACCCCTTTCGAAAATACATACTCTCCTGTCCCTCCTACACATCCATTCTCCACCGCTCCAAAACTTATAACAACCCTCCATAACCACTACCTCCATGTTGATTCTAAAACTACCAAGTTCACTTTATACCATTCACATTGAAACTCATTACAGAAACTCTAACAAAACTTTAAAAGCATCTCATTCCACTTTGAACTTACCTCTGAGAGCATTGCTAATCTATGCAAAGAAAACTCTATAGATTTTCAATATCCTAAAAGAAGTTTGGATAAAGTTGAAGTTTTACGGTAATATTTAAGAGTTATGAACCTGTTTGTTGGTGGGATTTATGCTGTTATTAGTTACGTTTAGGTGGAGTAAATTGGGGTTGGTATTTACTGATCTGGTGTAGGCAGAAGTCTAGGCTAATGGAATGACAAGAATAAAATTAAGTATATTAATATAATTTTTAATAGTTCTAACAAGCAAGTTCTTGCAAGTAAATCTTTCTGCCACCAAACAGTGAAGCTTGCATTCCTGTGTCCCGGTGCGGAAGATATACAGGTGCCGTTGAAGTTAGTATCACATGCGAATTTCCATCTTTAGGCGCGATGCACACAGAAGTGACAGCATGTGGTCACGGACGAGGCACGGACGCTCGTCTTTTACTCGTTCATTGCATGTTATTAAATGGTGCGATGCACACAGAGGTGACAGGACGTGGACAACGGACACGGACGGGGCACGGACGCTCGGCCGTTACTCGTCCATTGCATGTTATTAACTGGTGCAATGCACACAGAGATGACAGTACGTGGAAAACGGACACGGACGTGGCACGGACGCACGTCTTTTACTCGTTCATTGCATGTTATTAAATGGTGCAATGCACACAGAGGTGACAGGACGCGGACAACGGACACGGACGGGGCACGGACGCTCGTCCTTTACTCGTCCATTGCATGTTATTAACTGGTGCTGTTTACAATGCGACTGGAACGCGTTGAACGTCTCAAATCCAACCGGCGTCGGAGCGGAAGAGGTGGAACGTGACAATAGCGGCCTCGACCGGCGACGTCTAACTTTGACAGCTGACAGCTGACAGCCAGATATACTTTCTCTCTACTACGAACTGACGACAAGAGCGCGGACGCAAAAAATCTGTCGCGAATATTTTAATCTCAAACTTGTAAAAAATAGACAAATAAAACGTAGAATCAATATAACAGAACCTGTTTTCTTGAAGACGACCCCAACATTTGGTGACCCCGACGTGATTAAAGAAAAAACTGAAGATTGAGACTACGATGCAGCCGCATTGTTCCTGCTACGGCTGCTACTTCAACGGATGAAAATGGCTTGTGTGTGACGTGTGTTTTTTGGTTACTACTTACAGGGAAGTACGCCCAGTTTTAGTATCTTATTTATTTTACAGTTTTCTTAATGCTGCAGTCTGCCTAACAGTGTTCATTGCAAAATAATTACTTCAAAGCCCGATCACAACCGTATTTCTAATATCTAAATGATTAAAATATCTATGGAGTCAGACTGAAATTACTTTCTGTGTCGATTTTCCTTACTATATGACAAGAACCTAGGTTCATACCTAGGACCCTACTTCTACCTAACTTTGCTTGCATTTCGCTTACGGGACCACCCTGGCATTTTCCAGATTCGCCGTGTGCACCTGCTTCTTGGGTCCTGTTGGAATGCTCTGCTAAAAAGAAAGACACCTGCCTGCACTTCACAGCTTGCGTCCTGTGCTGCGTGGCCTGCTTTGCTCGTGTGCGAGTTGCTGACTGACGAGTGGTTGTCGTAGCTATTGCACGACTTGCACGGTTTGGCTTTTGATTTTTGTTTTAACCGAGATACCTGTTACCAGAATTGGTACTGTATACCTACTTAATCTTTAACAGTCTGTTCAATTTGTTGTGCTTTTCATTATGGCTGCTGAATTAAAACCTCTTATTCAGCAACGTGGAACGATGAAAGCTAGAATAACTATATTTTCAAAATATATAAATACTGTTATGCTGATAGGTGCTGAAAGCATCTCTAAACAAATACTCGCTGAAACTGAGATAAAACTGTCAAGATTCAGAGAGTTATTAAACCAGTTTGATAATTTAAAAACTAAAATTGAAGGTTTAGAACCTGAACAGTTAGAAGAGAATGATGTAATTGAGAGTGACTTTTGTTCAAACATTGCTAAAGCTCAAGTGTTAATTGATAGTCTTGCACCTAGTATTGTACTACCTGAAAATGCTAATTCTCATTCAATAACTAGCTGCCAGAATATAAAACAAGATAGCCGAAACTATAGCATAAAGCTGCCTACCATACAGCTGCCTTCCTTTGATGGAAACTATTTAAAGTGGATGGAATTTCGAGACACTTTCGATTCTTTAATTAACAATAATGATACTATTCCTGATATTAACAAGTTCCATTACCTACGTTCTTCGTTAGAGGCAGGCGCATCTAATATAATAAAGTCAATAGAGTTCACTGGTACCAATTATAAATTAGCTTGGAGTTTGCTTATCGAGCGCTTTGACAACAATCGTATACTTACAAATAATCATTTAATGGCTCTTCTGAATTTTGAAGCAATTAATAAGGAAAATTACAAGTCACTTCGCTATATGATAGATTACTACGCTAAAAATCTTCGTGCCTTATCTTCTTTGAATGAACCTACAACTCACTGGGATACTTTAGTTGTTTTTATAATGGCCACGAAACTAGATGGTGTTACAAGTCGCAAATGGGAGGAACACAGGAGTACTATTCCTACTTCTCCAACACTTGAGGAGTTTTATAGTTTCTTGCGTAATCGTGCTGACGTGCTAGAAACCTTGCAGTATAGCAAGAATGATTTATCAATCAAAACTGAAAAACGATCATCTTCTTATAATAAGGACAATAAGCACACAAAATCATTTGTTTCTTCTTCGACAAACGTAAAAAATTGTGTTGTATGTTCGCAAGATCATTTACTTTATAAGTGTGATAAATTCAAAGAGATGTCATTGGATTCTCGATACAATGAAGTTTCAAAGCACAAGCTCTGTCATAATTGTCTACGCCCTGGTCATTTCTCTGCTCACTGCAAACATAATTCTTGCAAAATCTGTAACAAAAGACATAATTTATTACTGCATAAATCACAGTCCAATAATGATAAAACAAACTTACCTGTTGATACTTCTTCTGTGACATCACTTCCTCAAGTGGCGGAGTCCTCTCAGACGTCTACTGTCACTATGTTCAATCCTATATCACTCTCCGTGCAAATTCCCGGGCAAATTCTCTTATGTACTGCTCAGGTGGAATTAGTTGATAGCCGATCTAATAAAACATTCATTGTTAGAGCTCTTCTAGACAATGGAAGTCAGTCTTCATTTATAACTGAAAGTATGCAAAAGAAAATGAATCTGACTTGTTCTAATACTAATATATCAATTGCTGGAATAAATAATAAATTAACAAATACTAATAAAAAGTGTGATATACAGTTAAAATCACGGGTCAACTTATTCCAAACGAACATTTCTTGTCTTGTAGTACCGCAGATCACCGGTAAGTTGCCTAGCACAAAGATTAACCCTTCTCAATGGGATCTTCCTGAGTTTATAGAACTAGCAGATCCAACCTACTACTGCCCATCTGAAATTGATCTACTACTAGGGGCTGATGTTTACTGGGAAATTGTAGATTCTAAGCTAATTAAGTTGGGGAAAAATAAACCTACCTTACAGAAATCCAAGCTGGGTTGGTTAGTGTCTGGTCCATGTGGTATGGGCCATGCTACTACCATTAATTCTAACTTTTCTCAAGAAATTAGAGATTCTCTGACTAAATTCTGGGAAGTTGAAAATATTCTTGACTTGCCAACAAAAAATACTTTGCTTTCTGAGGATGAAAAATATTGTGAAAATCATTTTATTGAAAATACGGTCCGCCTGAAAGATGGCAGATTCTGTGTCAAACTGCCCTTGCGGAAAGTCGCTAATGAGGCTCTAGGGGACTCTTATCTTATTGCTAAAAGGCGTTTCTTTAATTTAGAAAAGAAATTAGATAAATCTAACATTAAAAATGAGTATATAGATTTCATTAATGAATATAAAAGATTAGGCCATCTTACCGAAATCAGCCGTCCTATTTTCGGTTACTATATACCTCACCACGCAGTAATTCGTGAAAGCAGTGAGACTACTCGCTTAAGAGTAGTCTTCGATGCCTCTTGTAAGACTTCTACAAACATATCACTTAATGATATTCAATTTGTTGGGCCAGTAGTTCAAGATGATTTAATGGCAATTTTGCTCAGGTTTCGTCAGTATACCTATGTAGTGACAGGTGATGTGGAAAAAATGTACAGACAGGTTATGGTTACTGAATCCCAGCGTCACCTGCAACTCATACTCTGGAGAGAGGACAAAGATCAAGAACTCAAAACCTTGCAACTAAATACTGTCACGTATGGAACAGCTTCAGCTCCGTATCTTAGTACTAGGTGTCTTATACAACTTGCAATGGAGTGCTCTGATGAAACTGTTGCTAATACGTTAAGACATGACTTTTATGTTGATGACCTGAATACTGGTTCAGACTCAAAATCTGTGTTAAAATCTACTCTTTCAGGAGTAATTAAAAAACTTTCTGAGGGTGGTTTTCCTTTGCGTAAATTTAGAACAAATTCTCCTGATATTTTTGATGATATACAAATGACTGATCAATCTCAAGACTTTAGTAAGCAATCCTCTGTGTTAGGATTAAAATGGACACCTAGCTCTGACACTTTGCACTTTACAGTCGAAATTAAACCTATTCCTAAAATTACGAAACGCTCTATACTGTCCAACTCGTGTCGCATATTCGACCCATTAGGCCTCTTATCTGCCTGCACTATTTTTCATAAAATATTTTTACAGAAGCTCTGGTTACTTAAAATAGACTGGGATGATGAAATTTCGAAGGAGATGGAGAACTCATGGATAGAATTCTATAAAGAGACTAATAATTTTGCTCATATTAAGGTACCTAGGTATATTCTCTGCAACTCCCCAACCTATATAGAGGTTCATTGCTTTACTGATGCCTCACAAGATGCCTATGGTGCATGTATTTACTTAAAATCGACGAATAACTTGGGTGAAGTTGAATGTAACTTATTATGTGCAAAAACTAAAGTTTCTCCCTTAAAAACTGAAACAATTCCACGTCTAGAATTGTTAGGCGCTTTACTTGGTGCAAAACTACATTCTAAAGTTCTGCAATCTTTAAAAATTAAGATTTCACGCTCAGTATTTTGGACAGATTCAACCATAGTTTTAGGGTGGTTACACACTCCACCTAAAACCCTTAAAACTTATGTTTGCAGTCGGATTGAACAGATTCGTGATCTAACTGATATAACTACTTGGCGTCATGTACCTACCGAATATAATCCTGCTGATATGGCGTCTAGGGGCATTCAACCACGTCTTCTTTTTAGTAATACCCTTTGGTGGCATGGTCCTTCCTTTCTGGCCAAGTTTGAACATGAATGGCCCCAGTCTAAATCTACTTCTGTAACTTTACCTGAAACAAAAATAAGTTTAAATATTAAAACCCTACCTAATGATGTTGTACCATTTGAAAAATATTCTAAATTATACAAATTGCAAAGAATATACGCTTACATACTAAGATTTATAAATAACATTAGAAAAAATAATACTAAACTAAATGGTGAACTTACTTGTTCTGAATTGAGTAATTCACTGATGCTTATAGCTAAAGCTTTTCAAAGGAAATTCATTCACTTAAGACTTTAAATAAACTAAATTCTAAGTCACGGATTCTCTCTTTAAACCCATATTTGGATCAACATGGTGTATTACGTGTCGGTGGACGGATTGAAAATGCATCCCACTGTCCTTATGGGAAAAAACACCCCATATTACTTGACCCCACACACACACTTTCTCTAAACTTTTATTTGAGCAAGAACATCTTCGTCTCTTACACTGTGGCCCTCAGCAACTGTTGAGTTCTATTCGTGAGCAATTCTGGCCCACAGGTGGCAAGGTGTTAGCTGCGACTACCGTTAGAAAGTGTGTACGATGTCAGAGATTTAAAGCTAAACCTTTAAACCCTATAATGGGTAACTTACCACAACCTCGTGTAACTCCTGCTCCACCATTCGAGACTTGTGGCACTGATTTTGCTGGACCTTTTCTAATATTAAATAGAAAGGGCCGTGGTGCTAAGACCTCCAAGTGCTATTTATGCATATTTGTTTGTTTTAGTACTAAAGCTGTGCACTTAGAAGTCGTGAGCGACTTAAGTAGCGATGCCTTTATCTTGTGCTTGCGTAGATTCATCTCACGACGTGGTAAACCTGACACAATATACTGTGATAATGGTAAAAACTTTGTAGGAGCCAATAACGAACTGAACAGACTGCTTAAGAATAGTGAACGATCGGTTAGCGACTACGCGAGCAAGGAAGGCATAACGTTTAAATTTTCTCCTGCATATGCACCGCATTTCGGCGGGATCTGGGAAGCGGGAGTCAAAACGGCAAAATTTCATTTAAAACGGATAGCGGGTAACTCTAGTTTAACTTTTGAAGAGTTGTACACACTGTTTGTGCAGATTGAGGCTATTATGAACTCGCGTCCGATTACTTCAATGTCTGCTGATCCTTCTGATCTGTCAGCTATTACACCTGGGCACTTCCTTGTGGGTCGGCCATTGACCTCACTGCCTTCACCTGTCACCGAGCGAGTCAGCATCAACCGATACCAGCTGATTGAACGCTTAAGACAACATTTCTGGTCTCGATGGACAAAGGACTATCTATCTACTCTGCAGCAACGCGTCAAATGGCAGCATGCACAACACCACGTTAGTGTTGGCGACCTAGTCTTCATTCTGGACGATCAGCTGCCACCTATGAAATGGCTCATGGGCCGGATTGTCAAACTATATCCAGGAGCAGATGGCGTATGCAGAGTGGTCGACGTGAAAACAAAGAGCGGCGTCATTCATAGGCCCGTTTCTAGACTAACACAACTAGATTCCCAAGAGCTCCTTGGGGAACACGTCCCCAAGGGGGGGGAGGATGTTTACAATGCGACTGGAACGCGTTGAACGTCTCAAATCCAACCGGCGTCGGAGCGGAAGAGGTGGAACGTGACAATAGCGGCCTCGACCGGCGACGTCTAACTTTGACAGCTGACAGCTGACAGCCAGATATACTTTCTCTCTACTACGAACTGACGACAAGAGCGCGGACGCAAAAAATCTGTCGCGAATATTTTAATCTCAAACTTGTAAAAAATAGACAAATAAAACGTAGAATCAATATAACAGAACCTGTTTTCTTGAAGACGACCCCAACAGGTGCATTGCACACAGACATGACAGGACTTGGACAACGGACACGGACGTGGCACGGACGCTCGTCCTTTACTCGTCCATTGCATGTTATTAAATGGTGCAATGCATACAGAGGTGACAGGACGCGGACAACGGACACGGACGAGGTACTGACGCTCGTCCTTTACTCGTCCATTGCATGTTAATAAATGGTGCAATGCACACAGAGGTGACAGGACGCGGACAACAGACACGGACGAGGCACGGACGCTCGTCTATACTCGTCCATTGCATGTTATTAAATGATGCAATGCACACAGAGGTGACAGGGTGCGGACGGGGCGTGGACGCGGGAGGGACACGTTACTTTACATTCATGTTCGTATCACGTCTATGTCTAGTCCATGATATGTCTCTTCTGTGTGCATTGAGCTATGGTCCCAGTTTGGCAAACGCGATTTTCAATACCATTCAGGCTACAACCTAGGTGGTATTGCAGTTGTTATGGTAAAGGTAAACGCTTTGAATCTGGTGGGCCTTTAGCTCGTTATGCCATCTTACGTCATAAAAAAGTGCTTAATATTTTTAATATGTTTTGTCGGAACCCTAGAATTTGCGAACTATGTGTACGTTTTGGCACTCACAATATTTGTAAATGAATTTTGTACCGGACGGGCGGAACTCGATACCGTGTGTATGAGCCGCTGACGCCCTGTACCTATAGGTTGACTTCCCACGCCGAACTGAAGGATTATTTCTTGCTACGGGAACACCGGGAGAATTTTTCAGGAAATGAAACACCGACTTGACTGTTCATGAAGAGCTTGAGGCCTCTGCTTACTCCATTTGTTTTGAAGGCTTGACTATATGGTAGATTTGCTACGGATTCTATTGAAACTGTGTTTACTAACGCGGCACTAAACTTTACCGGCACGAGAGCCGCAGGCGCCTCAAGCCATTTACAACTTTATTTATTCTATTTATTTTTACATTTCTATCTATATCTATGTATCTATTTGTCTCTGTTCTATGAAACCAAAACCTATAGATAGGCAAAAATCTAGGCTATCTAATGATCTATGACTCATCATTCTAGGTGTCATAGATTATCCATAGGTTTTGGTTTTCTGTGCAAAATTGGCCGTGTCAGGGGATTTTTATTACTTTCACCCTTAATAACTTTTTTGTTATTGGGGTTGGGACTATTTACTATACGGTATCCCCTGCACGACCATTTTGGCTTAAAATAAAAAACAATAATAAAAGTGTTTATTTGATGTAAACTAGGCTAGGTACACATATTCTACAAAACGGGTGAATTTTTCATACATTTTTTATCGGTTTGTTTACATTTTTCTTATCGAACCCAGACAAAATTTATTGAAGATAATGTTTTTCTATTGATGGTATACTATAGATATATGCATTGTCTAGCCGTAGGTGGCAATACACATACCTACCTATTATTTTACTATGTTAAATATCACAATTAAAACTTACAAAT
Source organism: Asteroscopus sphinx (assembly GCA_949699075.1). Taxonomy (NCBI): domain Eukaryota; kingdom Metazoa; phylum Arthropoda; class Insecta; order Lepidoptera; family Noctuidae; genus Asteroscopus; species Asteroscopus sphinx. The sequence continues at coordinate 6,458,223 of OX453006.1, forward strand.
TTCATGACTCTAAAACATTGTTAAAACTATTAAATAACTTACAAATTTACATAATATTTGCAGTATATAGCGTTATTTACTATGTTCCTTCTATTTACGTTTCATTTACTATAAAAAGTTATGTATTTCTTATAAAAACTGTATTTTTAAATTTAATTTTCTATATAAAACTGTAATTTTACTATGAAAGTGCTAAAATGCTACATAAATGGATAAATCTATATAGAACGAACATAAACAACGCTATACCTGAAAGATTACACTGATATTTACTTAAATAATAAAGATATAAGTTTTCATGAAGTGCATAGTTACGATTCTGTACTAGTAAAATAAAAAATATACTGGAGGCAGCGCCCTCGCTCGAGACGCGCACTCCGCGCAACTTGTTCCCTGCCATTTGCATGGGTCAAATGCGTTCTACGAAAAACTATGAAATTCACTATTTTGACTATTAAGCACATAGAATATCATGAAAACTTACGTGTTTCAGCACTTACACTGAATTTAGGTTAATAAACACACTGAATCTACTGTATTACGGTACTAATTACTTAAATATTTCACTATTACTGTCTCTAAATTGTCTTTTGAAATAGAAATTGCACACTCGCGATTTTACTGTCTTTCAGTAGAAAACGACACTGAAAACAGGGTTGCCGCGCACATTTTTAGGGTTGTCGCGAACAAATTTTATTACTCCTTTTTCCATGATAAAGAAAGTTCTCATTTCAATCAAGCATTTCCCGCTCTGACACTCGCCCCGAGAGGTCGTGCTGCTCCTGCTCCGTCCTGTCGTGCCGAATTACGTGCTCGAATATTTTTCGCTACGGCTCACCGTAGCGCCCTCCGCAGTCGCCCCGCCGACTGCAGCCCGATAAGCACATTCGCTGTCTTTTTCAAGACAGCGGGCGCGCTTTCGTCTCTGTCTGAGAAAGTCAGTCAAAACGTTGTGTCCCTTCAGGAATAAATCCACTTATTTACTGTGGTCCTCAGTGGATACCTAACGGTGCTAACGAACTGAGGGGCGTTGACCCGACACGCCAGCTGCGCTCCTTCAGGGCAAAGCAAAAATTGGAAGGAGCTAGGACCAGAAGGCCTTGGGGGATCTCCTAGTCTTCCCTAGCTTTAACCCCGTTTCGTCCTATCTAGCACTCTCTAGGGGTTTACACCCATTGCACACTAGAGACTTAGGGACCTGTTTGCACATTGAGACTGGCAAACAGGAGAGCAAGCTTAGGGCTCACCAGTAGGCACACAACCTCCCCGTCTATACCCGACGGGGAGGGTTTGAACACACTCCCGGGAACACCCACCCGAGGAGCAAACCCCCATGGTAGTACGCCACTAATTTTTCTCCCCTCTCATTGTTGCTAGGCTTGGCTTAGTCATCATCTATACGATGGTGTCTGATGCCGAGTTCCTCAGCATCTTAAAAAACGTCCTCTTCAAGGACCCCGTCTTTATCGCCAATCATGGCGACTTGTTTGGCAGCGCTTTTGCCGCCAAGCAACAAACACCACCTAATGTCCCCGACTCTCAAAAGTCGCCCGATTCCCCCCCACCCATAAGGATAAATTCCTTAAAAAGGGCTAGGTGCCTCGCCCTCGAAGCCCGCGCCCTCGAAGCCCGCGCCCGCGCACGCGCCCGTCCCGAAAGCGATGAGGAGAGACCGAGGTCTCCATGCGGTCCATCTAGGCGTTCAGCCAGCCTGGACCTCAAGGAACGTACCCCCTCACCTCTCCCCACCCCAGCCCCCACTCAAAACCCCGAGATCTCCCCGATCCCTTCAGACCAAGAGATGTCTTCGGACAGTGAGGTCAACTCCGACGAGGCCGATGCCTTTACCACAGTAGTGGGTAAAGGTAAAAAACGCGGCCGTAAAACCAATAAGGCCGAGGCTCTCGCCCCAAAATCATTAAAGCTTTCCGAGGCAAACACTGCCCCGGCCCCTACCCCCCGTCCCGCCTCTCACTCCTCCTCGCAGGATAACAGGCCCTCCTCCCCTCATGTCCATACCTCGTCTTCCCAGACGAAGGTACCCATCCCGCCTCCCTTATTCATCCAGGATAAGGCTTACTGGACGAGAATTTCTGACTGGTGCAACCAGTCCAAGATAAATTTCACCAGTGCCCGCCCCACACAGCAGGGTATTAAAGTAATTGTCCCCACCCCCACCGATTACCGCAACCTTACCAGGCTGCTACGCGAACGTAAGGTGTCCTTCCACACCTACGCCCTCCCGGAGGACCGACTCCTCAGAGTCGTAATCCGGGGAGTCCCTACGGAAGTCAAATGCGAAGAAGTATTTGACGACCTCAAAAACCAAGGCATCCCTATTAAAGAGACCCACCGAATGTTCCGTGGAAAGCACGGAGACCCCTTTAACATGGTCCTCGCCATCTGCCACCCCAGCGAAAACGCTAAGGCAATATATAACGTAAAGACCGTATGCCACCTATCAGGCATTACGATCGAGCGCCCCCACAAGTCAAACCAGCCTGGTCAATGTCACCGTTGCCAGTTGTATGGTCACTCCCAGCGTAACTGTTACGCTAAGCCCAGGTGCGTAAAGTGCCTAGGCGATCATGGGACTAGCGAGTGCGAGCGTCCCAAGGAGAGGGACCAGTGCACGGAGCCCCCAAGTTGTGTCCTTTGCGGCCAAGCCGGACATCCAGCGAATTATCGCGGATGCCCCAAAGCCCCCAAAATGCGCAACGCCAAATCGGCGAAACGCGCCTCCGACCGCGTTGCGAGGGAAGCCCCCTCCTACGCAGCCCCCTACCATTACCAACCACCAAACCCTAGAGGCCCACTCGGGCCCTCCCCTAATTTCCGCGGCCCACTCGGGCCCAACCCCTGGTTTAAGGGAAACCAAAAGCCCCAATTCCCACCTCTTCCGCCCTCTCGTCTCGCGCCCCCGGCCTCAGAGCCCCCTGCGCTGATGAACATACCCATCCCCGCACCTTCTCTCAGGCCCAAAACTGCACCAGCAGCTAAAGCCCCCCCCCCCATGAGAACCCCCCCTCCGGTAAACTCCCCCGGCCTTCTGCCGAGAGAATACCTCGAACCCCAATCAGGGGAATCCCGCATTGACGCCTACTCTAGACTTTGGGCCTTTACCCAAGGCATCCATGAGCAGCGCCTTCAGGTACTTACCAAGTACCAAGACATCTATAGAATACTTAATTCCAATTATAATGTATAATACGGCCCCACCCAAAAGATTCAAACCCCGTTCCCTAATTTTAGGCTTTTTTAATGCCCGAGGCATTAGTGGTCAACGCGACGACGTAGCCGTCTTCTTGCGTGAGCACCAAATCGATATTTTACTCATTCAAGAGTCCTTCCTCAAACCCCATTGTCGTAATCCCAATATAGCCAACTATAGGCTGATAAGAAACGACAGAGCACACACCGCACTAGGCGGAACGCTCATCTATTACCGAAATTCATTGTATTGCATCCCCATTGATCCCCCAGAGCTAGCATGCCTGGAGGCTTCAATCTGTCGCCTAGGCATGACAGGGCACCAGCCCATCACCATAGTCTCGGCCTATAGATCCTCAAACAAACCCGCGAGTCTGCTCGAGGACGACCTCAAATCCCTACTCGATCTTAGTAACTCTGTAATTATTGCAGGCGACTTAAACGCCAAACACCGTTCATGGAGCTGTGTCTCCAATAACGCCGCTGGCATTCAATTAGGAGCACTTAGCGACAAACTTTCCTTCGACGTCATCGCCCCGATGCGTCCCACTCACTATCCTGACACAGTAGGGCACCGGCCCGACATCCTAGATATAGCCCTCTTAAAGCGCGTAAACCTCGGTATTCGCTCTATCGAGGTAATCCAAGAATTAGACTCAGATCATCGCCCTGTGATCATTCAACTGGGTCCCCGAGGTGGTCCCTCGGATCCCGGTATTCCACCCATAACAAAAACGATAACCGATTGGAGGAGATTAGAGGACCGCCTCAAATCTACCTCATCCCCCCAATTAGATTCAATCCCTGACTCCATTGAGACAGTCGCGGACACGGTGGCCGCGATCACCTCGCTCACCAACCATGTGCAGTCCGTAGTGGGCGAATGCTCACGGCAGGTTCCGATGCTGGATGACCAGCGTCTGAAACTGCCGGACGATGTAAATGAGTTGAGGACCGAGAGGAACGCGGCCATCCGTGCCTATGACGCTTTTCCCAATGAAGCCAATCGTGCCCATATGCGCTCCTTACAGAATACTGTAAAGAGACGTGTAGCTCAGGTACGGGAGGATCATTGGGACAAGGAAGTCAGCGCAATCCAACCGTCTCATGTAGCCTTCTGGGCCCTTCAACGCAGACTTAAATGCGAGACCACGGCAACTATGCCCCCCCTAAATCGACCCAATCAAAGGCCGGCCTTTGACGACGACGAAAAAGCCGAATGCTTAGCCGACAGTTTGGAGTCTCAATGCACTCTCAGTACGCTTCCCGTAAGCCAAACCCACCTTGATAAGGTTAATTCAGAAGTAGAGCGTAGGTCAGCCCTCCCCCCCCCCCAATAGATGACCCTGATGACCCGCTCCCACCGATCACCCCTGACGAAGTTCTCTCTATAGTCAAGGATCTTAAGCCCAAAAAAGCCCCCGGCGCAGACGGCATCACCAATAAGGTGCTGAAACGTTTCCCTGCCACCCTAATCGCTCTAATGACCGTCATCTTCAATGCGGCATTTAAAAACAACATCTTTCCCCAGGCTTGGAAACAGGCTACGGTAATCGGTATTTCCAAACCGGGCAAACCAAAAGCCGAGCCGAGTAGTTACCGGCCGATTAGTCTCCTCAATGTCTTCGGTAAAATCTACGAGAAGCTTATTTATAAGCGACTCAAAGATTTCGCCGACTCAAATAAACTCCTTCCCGACGAGCAGTTTGGCTTTCGTACAAAGCACTGCTGCGTTAATCAACTGCACCGCATTGTAGAACACATCAGTGCAGGCTTCGTACGCGGTCAAATGACCGGCACTCTCTTTTTCGACGTAGCAAAGGCTTTCGATAAAGTGTGGCACAACGGCTTATTATATAAGCTGTACACTATGAATGTGCCACATCGTCTCGTGCTCATCATCCGAGACTACTTATCGAATCGTACCTTTCGCTATCGCATAGAAGGGGCTCTCTCCTCCCCCCATCCCATTCACGCCGGTGTGCCACAAGGCTCCGTGCTCTCCCCCCTACTGTTCACGCTGTACACCAGCGATATTCCAAAATGCGGTGCAGCCCGTATGGCCCTTTTCGCCGACGACACGGCAATCTATTACTCCGGCAGGACCCATGTCGCCATTTCTCGTACCCTCCAATCCGCGGCCAACACCCTAGGTGAATGGTTCCGGAAATGGAGAATCGAAGTAAATCCCGAAAAAAGTGCAGCGGTCCTCTTCGATAAGAGACCCCTGTCACAGTATCGTAAAGAATTAAGCGTACCAGTCTCAATGTTCGGAAAACAGATCCCATGGCAACGAGAAGCCAAATACCTTGGCGTGATCCTTGACCGTAGACTGACTTTCAGACCGCATATCCGCAAGGTGAAAAACCGTGCCGCCTTCGTCCTCGGACGTCTCCACCCCCTACTCAATGCGCACAGTAAGTTGCCCACTCCTCTCAAAGTAAGGATATACACCACCTGTATCCGCCCCATACTCGCCTATGCTAGCGTTGTGTTCGCACACGTTAAGCCGGTGAGAATTCACATACTCCAAACCCTCCAAAACCGTTTCATGCGAAGGGCCGTAGGCGCCCCCTGGTACGTACGCAACGTCGACCTCCACCTAGACCTCAAACTGCCGACCATCAAGCAGTTTTTCAAGCGTGTCTCAAAACGCTATTTCGATTCCGCTCCCAAGCACCCCAACCCCTTGGTCGTGGCGGCCACCGTCTACCAGCCATCTGCTATTAGCAAAACCCGACGTCCCAGACACACACTCATTGAGCCCGATGACGCTATTACACTCCTCCAGGAGTCAGATAAAAGTACAAGCACACTCCGACGCCGTCGTCCAAAATATCGTCCCCGCCGGCGAGGACCGACGCGACACACACACAGAATCCGAGAGTCCGACTCTCGAGAAACAGAAACACATGCCGACGCAGCACCGGCTGCTGGGGGGATCAGTGGCGGGGTCCCCCTGCTGCACCCTGAGTCGAGGTCCGAGCTCCCCCCTGGGGACGCCCTCACGGTGTAAGCAACCGGAGATAATCTCGTCACGCGAGACCGGCCCTATGCTCTAGAGTAGTTCCTAGGAGCAGGCTATTGCGTAGCCACTGGTTAGGTTTTCTAGGTAGGTCTTAGCCTCGCCGGCGAGGCTTGCCGCTTCACGGCGTTTAGCACGTCACCCGATAGGGACCGAAAGTCCGCTACTTTCGAGGTAACCAATTCGATGCAGCAACGGCTGCTAGGGGGACATAGGAACTGCGGGGTCCCCCTGCAATGCCCTAGCGAGGTTCGAGCCCCCCCCTTGGGGGGCGCCCGCTTGCGCGCGGTATTGATGCCGCGCGCATCTAGTTTGTAAGTATGTAGGGAAAAAAACCTTCGGCGAATGGAGTCCCACATGGGACTCTCCGCCAACTAAGTCCGGTTAAGCAGAAATGGGACTTCGGTCCCACCTGCGAGAGCCCATTCGAAAAAAAAAAAAAAAATAATAATTCAATCAATACGCATGTTCTGTTTTTCTGAGCTGTGCTCACCTCATGGAAATTATATAGAAGATGTGGTGACCATAAAATTGACATAAACTCATGGTTGCATTAAATGATAAATCAATTGTACCTAAAAGTTCCAAAAGGGAAACCCATACAAAAAATACCAACCAGTAGTATTAAAACCAATTTACAAAATGAGCTGGTAGGAATCGTGTTATATGAACCTTTTCTCACTGATGCACCTACGGTAAAATATACAGTCGCATATTTTTAGGTCACCACGGAAAACAACCTCATAAACCATATACAATTATGTGGTTATTTAACATTATACGTATTCATGAAACTTCAGTAGAATTTCAAAGAATTCCCAAATAGTTACGTTTCTCCTCAATAATGTCATAATGTACAAACATAAATAAAATAAACGTAACACTTTGTCGGGCATAAAAATCCAGTTTCACTCATAGCAAGTGAATAGGTACCTTAAAAAGAAAACAATTGGCGCTCTCAGATAAATTGCCTTTTTTCTACGACTACTACTTACTAAGAATACAAATGAAATTTTTATCTAGTCTTTTTACTAACGTTTCGCACTTGAAACTAATACTGATTGTACTAGTCTACTTTATTTTTTTAAATTCGCTATTCATTTTACCTCGTGTCCTCTTTGCAGTTTATTTCGAATTGTGTTATGCAAGTAAAGATTCTATGACAATAATGATTTATTTGGAATAAATATCAATCAATTCAATATTTATCAATCAATTTGCTGAGCAGTGTCCGTTTTGCGCGGTTGTGACGCATATCTTACCACACTTCTTGGCTCTGTACCTGTATTTGTTCTGTATTCTGTCATTTTTTGGTAATTTTGTGAGTCACTTTTGACGCAAATAAATATTTTTTTTTCTTTGATTTCTTTTTTCATTATCAATATATGACCTTAAGCGCCTGCAAAATCCATGTAATCGCTATGTTTTCTATCTGCAGTATGATTATTTCTCTTACTTCTGCAAGCAACGCAAGAAGCTTCCTATTGTTAGATAACACTTTTTTCCAATGAACTAATTAATGTCTGCATATCGGTGGCAAAACAGTTATACAGAAGGTAAATAAAAGTCATATTCACTTTCCACCACGAGAGAACTCTGTATTTTTCATGTTAGTCACTTTAACACATGGCATTAATATATAACAATTTAAACTCGATTCACAACTATTAGAAATCAAGGATTTCTACAATTCACAGAAAATACTACAAAGGTTACATCAATACTGACCGTTGCAACAATCTGAATGCCCCCACTAATCAAAACCACAGATCTTTTATAGATCAGCAAAATCGAGTCAATACACGTTCCTTAATTCATTTTTAAGAATATTCCTTTTTAAATAAAAATGTTGGAAAGGTATTATAAAAATTAAGTAGGTATCAAAAACAAATAAATACGTGGGACACTCAGAAAGTTTTGCGAAACTAAAAAAAATTGTTCTATACGTACATATATTTTTATCAAATCTTTTCAAAGTACTTTCCACCAGCCTCTATACAAAGATTCATGCGCCTAAACCAGTTTTCAAAACACTTTTTCCAGTCCGCCGCAGACACCTCGTTTACAGCCTGCTCGAACGCAGCCAGCGCATCTTCCGGCGACGAAAATTGTATCCCTTTGAGCTGATTTTTTATTTTTGGGAATAAAAAGAAGTCACACGGTGCTAGATCAGGGCTGTAAGGAGGGTGACCCAGGAGTTTGACTGGCGTGCTGTCCAGGAAGTCCCTCGTTTTGAGTGCGGTGTGCGCAGGTGCATTGTCGTGGTGGAGCAGTAGCCCGCGGAGCCCTGTGTTTGGTCGCTTGTTGCTTATAACAGAGAAAACTTCTGGCAAACATTTGGTAGTATACCATTCGGCATTAATGCTTCTTTGATCCCGTAAGGGAATTGATACCAAGTGGCCAGTCAAATTAAAAAAGCTAGCGATCAAAATCTTACCCCCGCTTCTAGATCGCTTCACTTTGGTAGGCGTTGGCTCATTTTGAAACACCCAAACAGTCGACTGGCGCTTGGTTTCTGGGTCGTATTGATAAATCCAGGACTCATCACCTGTAACGATGTCGTAAACACGCCGAGACGAGCCTGCTTCAAATTTGTTAAGCATATCACGGCACCATTCCACCCGGGCCTGCTTCTGAGCATCGGTGAGGTTGTGCGGCACCCAGCTTGATACTATCCTCCTCACGCGAAGATGGCTGTGTAGAATCTCGTGAACGCTTCCCGATCCAATCTTCAATATGTGTTGAATCTCCTGATATGTAATTCGCCTATTGTCTTGGATTAAATTTTTCACTGCTAGCACGTTTTCTTCGGTAACAGCCGTCAAAGGGCGACCGCTTCTTTCGTCATCCCCCAAAGTTGGTCGACCACGCTTGAATTCGTTATACCAACGATACACGGTTGCCTTGGAAGGGCCTTCATCCATGAATGCCATTTGAAGTCTATCGTACGATTCATCCGGTTTCAGGCGACACTTGAAATCGTATAAAATCATAGCTCTAAAATGTTCCCGGCGCAGATCCATATTTCAGTGAGACACAATACTTTGAATTAACTCGCAAAAAATGTGGAGGGAAATTTTGAAATTGGAACTTACTTATTTTTACTTATAAATAATCATATTTTCGAAAAACATTATAACTGGCCAGTCTCCCATATATAAAAACTTTTTTTCGCAATACTTTCTGAGGGGCCTGGTATCATTATTATTCATTATAACAAATTGAATAACATAGCTATTCTAACACTATCCATCTTTATAGGAACATTTGGATCTTGTGTCTACTTCACAACACAATACTGCATATCCTCACTGCCTTTTGGTAAATCCCCGTGGCCGCACTCCGCTCGGGGAAGGCGGAGCCAGTGTTGGACACTTATTGATTAAAAGTACCACGTTGTTCTCTTGAATTTTCGCCACGGACAATAAGGTTCCCGAAGAAGAGTGGGCCCGTGCCTAGGGTGCATCGGCCCAACAAACTGTTGTTCCATCTAGAAGAAGAATCATTCATCTTCTATTGAGAAGGACCAGCAGCCATCAAGCATGAGAAGGTTTTCTGGGCCAACACCCCGTATCCTCACTAACTTCGAGAAAGTTTTTCGTATACTTGTAACTCGACGCTCCTTGCAGTGCCCACCTTGGATCCATTATCTATTATCCTATCTGCAAATGTGAACAAAAAGATTATAGTGCAAGCAGTATTCAGTTAGCCCAACGGATGAACGCATGTTTTCCATGCCAGAAAAGTCTAAGTTCAAAGTTCGAACCTGGCCCGCACCTATGACTTTAGTATTCTTGTATGGATCAGATTTTCATTTTAACTTGCTTTAACAGTGATGGAAAACATCGTGAGGAAACCTGCACACCTGGAAGGGCCCCATACAGTTCTTGAGAGTGTGTGTAGTCCGCCAACCCGCAGTAGATAGCTAGATAGAATATGCTTTATAATAAAACAAAGTTTAACCGGATTAAATCGCGTATATTATTTAAATTGGTTTTTCTGACATTTCGAAAGCTTTGCAGCAATTCGTGGTCGCAGGTAGACTAACGGCCAAAATTAATATCCAATCTATCCACGATTTGCCCTACTAGAGATAGGAATTTGACATAAGCTCCATACAAAATGTGTCAAATTTCCATCTCTAGTAGGGTAAATCGTGGATAGATTGGATATTAATTTTGGCCGTATAATGGCAAGCGTCTTTACAGATATTTCTAATTAATTATTAGCAGGATTTGTTCAAGGGATTTTGTCAACAAAATGTACCACCGGGAAAGATCGTGACCATACCTTAGTTTTCAGTCCATGTTTAAATCTAAAACAAAAAATAAATAAACATTAATGCGACGAATACATAACCTCCTCCTTTTTTGAAGTCGGTTAAAAATGAAAAAGTCTTTACCCTTCCTCGAAGAGAGTTTCCATGACCCTTTTTTTCTTGTTTACACTTCTTAGCTGTTAATGTGACTTGGGTAATGGCTGGGGTTGCCCGTTCCACTTCAAGAGTACAGTTTTCCTAACCTATAAAATCTTATTTCGTTCCAACTACAGTTTTGAACTCTTGAATAGCCCGTCCTGAATTTATTCATGGTATTTTGGATAGAGGATATCGGGAATAGGAGTTGATATTATTGTTGTTGAACTAAAATCATAGAATTTATGTGGTTATAAGAAAAATAGGGACAAACAGAAGTAGCCAAGATGCCAATTTTTTTTATAAGGAAGTATTAAAAAACAGAATATTTATCATACACACATCATATAAAAAGAAACAATAATAATGATGTAATCTCGTTTTGAAAACAGAAGGTAGCCCGTTGGTTGGCCCCATGGTATAATAACACCAGGTAGTCTCTTCCCGTGACAGCTAGGTCACGTGATTGCCTCCGTATTACGTCATCGGCCGTGGAGCCAATAGCGGGCTGTTAGCGTGACACTTGTCAGTTTGATGTGCTGCCACTTTGTAAAAATAAATTACCCGAGCAAAATGCATTTTTTCATTTACTTTCTTCTATAAAAAATCGCTTTTTAACTAGTAATTTAATATAGTTTCCTTTATTAACTAATTAGATGAATAACACGAGATAACAAATAGTTAGGCTACTTAGGAATTTATTTTATATTCATTATGAACAAAAATCTCCTTAAGTATATTGAAGATATCAATCAATGGCAGCACTGATCGTGACGTAGCTTGGAGGCATCGCGCTGTCATTGCGGGAAGAGAATACCTGGTGAAACATCTTATTATACAAAAGAGCAAATAGGCCTCATGCAGTAAGGGTTTCGTACCACCCATCGACCTGATACCCCATAGAAACAGATTTCATTTACGAGAGTTCATCAAAATACATCAACGCACCGTGCGTGAAATATAATTTTATGCATTTCTTTCTTAAGCAGGTACCTCACCCGTACGCAAAATACACGCTTGATCGTGGAGTTGCGGAAACCAGCCCGTTATACTATACTACTACTAAGCAGGTACCTCCACATATGTCCATGTTTGCCCTATTTTTAGTATTTGTTGCTAAACTACATAGTTTGCACTATAATCAGACCAAGTTTGACGGTGGTATGTAGGTATTACTGTTTTGAAGATAGAGCAGGAACAAAAACGTTGAAAAACATGCATGTTTTTCGAGGTTTCTTGTAAGGACACCCTTTGGTTTTATAGTTTTTTTATTTTTAGTATTTGTCGTGATAGCAACACATATTCTGAGAAATTTCTGAGAGAAATTTCAACCAGTTACATGTAATGTGTGTTTTAGGTTCAATGAAAGATATAAATATAAATAAATATAAATATTTTTGGGACATTTTACACATCACCATCTAGTCCCAAACTAAGCAGAGCTTGTGCTATGGGTACTAGACAATGGATATAATACTTATATAACTTATAATACATAAGAAACAACCAGACCAACACAAACACTCATGTTCATCACACAAATATTTGTGTCCTGTGGGAATCGAACCCACGACCTCGTGATCAGCAGTCCGACACTCGAACCACTAGACCACAGAGGTCGTAAAGATTACTTGTTGTTAGGTTTAGTACGTGTAATATCATGAGAGCTCTTACAAGAAAGGTTACATTATATACGGGGGAAGGCGCGTCACACACTACAACCTATTACCGTTCAAAAGATACAGCCCTGTGACAGACAGACGGACGGACGGACAGCGTAGCGAAGGTAATATGGGCCCATTTGGCACCCTTTGGGTACGGAACCCAAAAAATTACATAATTTGTCAGCACAAACCATTTTGTGCGGCATAAACGTTGACTAAACGTGCGTACGTGAAAATAATCGCAGAAAAAAGCTCTCTCAACGCAATTTTCTATTTACTTTAATGGACACAGCTTAAAATAAAACAGTAATTTGAAAAAACACCTTCACAGTATAAACTTAATTTCGTATAAGTATTTATTTGGGTATCATTAAGGGCAGTTTTTTATCTGTGCATTAATTTAAAAAAACAAAGTGAGCTCCTTAACAAAGATTCATTCATAGAGTGGCACGTTTGGGAATCTCGTTTTCTTGTTACGTTTACAGCTCGGTAAAGTTTTTTAATTTAAATTTGTGTTTCTCCAGAACAATGCAATGCTACATTGTTGAAAACTGCAGTTGACGGACAAGTTTTTGGGACCTTTGTACACTCGTAAAACATTGATTTGTTGGACTAACAGAGAAATATCTGTGCCAGCGGCTGCTCCGTAAACTCATTAAAAAGTTAGTGTAATAAAACATAGCCTGTAGTAAGACAAAAAAGTTTAAATTGATTTAGGCGTTTGAATGTTTTGTTCTAATTTGTTTAGGTTGTTATATTTACCGTACCTAGCTATTCTCTTTTCAAAAGCTTTTATTTAGCAAGCTTGGTTATCTGTCTGCTACAGTGCAACTTAATTGTTATAAATAAATATCTGTTATCCACTTATGCTGAAATTTAGCTGGTTGCGAGTAAATAGGGTGTGTTGTGAAACCTACTTCCGACTAATATTATTTTGAAAGTTTATGAAGACGTTTGAACGTTTGTTACTCAACTGCGCTGTCAGGGTTGAACGGATTTGGATGAAATTTAGAATACAGATAGAATATAGTTCGTGTTAGCATATAGGCTACTTTTTTATCCCGGGAAGATGAAAAGTTCCTGTGGGATGCGCGATAAATGACATCCACGTGGGCGAAGGTTCCGTGTGGTGCCGGACGTAAAGAATTGCACCACCCTCTCTCTTCCCATGGGTGTCTTAAAAGGCGACTACGGGATTCACCAGAGGACGGGTAGCAACGTTCTCTGAGAATTTAAACAACCAACTGCGATCGCCAACCCGCCTGCCAAGCGTGGCTTTTATTATGGCATATCCCCCCCTTTTGGGGAGGCCTTTGTCAAGCAGTGGGCTTCTTTCGGCTGAAATGATGATGATGGCGCAGGCAAAGCCGTGGGCAAAGGCTAGTTGTGTATAACTGCATAATCCTGCAGGTGTTGAAAGGGTGGGGTGCTGGGCGGGAAAACCTCCGCGTCTGCCTGACGGCTGCTGGTCCTTCTCGATACGTCTGGAAGGAAGAATGTTGAGCCGGTGTGCACGCTAGGCACGGGCAAACTCTTCTTTGGATCAGGGGACCATGTCTTGAGATTTTGGAGAAAACATTTTTTTGAAAAAGCAGCTGGTTCGGCCAAGAAACCTTCAAAAGGCTACCAGCCTCATGTGGAAGAGGCTGGGGTGTGTGGGATTTTTACCGCACTAAAACCTCCCCGATGACCATCTTCAGCACAATAGAGGGGGGATTTCTGGAGTGGGTTATGCTACCGGTACCCCCCGGTGCTACGCCTATAAGGCACGTCTCAGGGGAGACTTGTGTCTCCCTGAACACCTTCCCGATGCAACAACAAATGGTGGCACGGGACCACCGCGTGCCACCGTCATCCTTGAGGTCACCCAATGGATGCCCAAAGCCCCCAAGGTGGTATTGCAGTTTTTATAGGCAAAGGTAACTGTATAACCTAAGCTCGGTTCGCCATCCTGCTTTAAAATAATCCTTACACTGACCACCTGAAGTGAATTAATTCATAACAAAAACGTATTCAAGCATTAATATGAACGGCAAACCGCAATTCAAACACAAGGTAATTTTATAATTGACCACCACGTTGATTTTCACAATTTGTTTATTTGTTTGTTAATTTTCGCCCAGAGTAGACTCTGAGCGAAAATTTTAAAATTAAATATTCATCGAACAAAAACAAACACGGGGCTCCGAAATAAATAACATAAATCGCATAAAATCGTTTCGTGTGTTGGGTTTGACACAAACCGTTTAAATAAACAACACAAAAAATTCAAGATAAAATGACGAATATGTATTTGACGACGGTGAAGTATCGATATAGCTACCTGCAGGGCAATTGTGTAATGCACAGTGTAATGCATTCACTTTCACATTAGCTTTCATTTTGAAATTAAAGCAACATTCATGGCGTGGTACGTAGTTGCCGATAACACGGATCACGGATTGTCAAAACACACGGAGCAATGAACATTGAAATCCAGGTGAATGCGATCGCGAGTGAGTTACGTAATTCGCCAGCTGTATTATTCGGACGTCGCGGATGGAAGAACGAATAAATTTATTCTGTAAACTAAATTGGTTGATACCTAAATTAATTTAAAATGCAATTTATATTTATTTAATGTTGTACCAATAAATAACGAGTACATGTCATGATGTCACACAACATCCGGTCTTTCCAAAGGTAATTTGCGGAAAAATGTTGCACTGATTCTGATAACAAATAATTATTTATGCATGACTACTGTACTGAGTAACTGCCTCGTTGGTCTAGTGGTTGCAAGCGCGACTGCTGAGCGTGGGGTCCTGGGTTCGATTCCCGGGTCGGGCAAAGTGTTATTGGGTTTTTTCATTAGGAAATTCTCAGTAGCAGCCCGGAGTTTGGATTTGTGCCCGGTCAATGGCAATAAGCTCGCCCCCTATTACATGGGACTATAACATAACTGGCGAAATGTGGGTGTACTATCACACCTCTGCCTACCCCTTCGGGGAAATACAGGCGTGATGTTATGTTATGTTACTGTACTGAGTATTTATTACCTAAATAGTTACCACGACTAGTACCACCTTTAGTTGCCACCTGTTGCGCGTGGCGTCTCACACACTCGTCCACCGGTAACACGTAACCAAAAAAAACGAGTGTACTTTAGAGCACACGACTGAAGTAAAATTTCACTAACTTATATCTCCCTCAATACTATTTCAATGAGAACAAAGGAATGACGGCGCGACGCGCGTCTGCGCTGCCGGCGCATAGTCGCGTGGCCGGCCGTCGCGCGCGCCTCGTTCCCCGCGTCCCGCACTACCCCCTCCGTTCGCCTCACTTTTCGTAACGCATTCACCAGCTTACTCCCCAAGTCAAGCGTGCGTAAAGAAGTTTACTTCAAAAAGTGCAGTTGCAGCGCAGTTGCGGTAAAGTTTCGATCACAACAATGCTTTTCATATTCTCTTATCTACGGCGATCGCTGTCAGAAACGAACTGGAACGTCACTGCAACTTGATCGGCGCGTCATGAAATTACGTGAATTAGGGCCCAGTACAGACATCACGGTTGCGCAACCAGTTACGACGCCATAGCGTTTCGGAGGGCCCTATAACTTTCATACTTAAAATATCACTTAGATAACAAATCTCAAACCTAGTATCCCCACAACAAAACTGATGCTACAATCAATCAATGTTAAATCTTTAAAAAAAAGTAAAAACCGGCTTCAAAAAGTATAAAATAAATTGTGTGAAACAGTTTAGAAAGTAGATGCCTTGTATTCGGTTTGATTTAAGAACAAAATTGGAACTGACTTCCTAAACTGTTTCACACAAATTATTTTATACTTTTTAAAGTCGCCTTTTACTTCTTTTTTTTGTTTTTTTTTTTTTTTCTATTTTGAGTGGCATTAAAAATAGAAAGACAAGTGATTGCTGTAATTCCGGTTGATTTGCACAATCTTGACTTGTTGATGAAAATATCAAAACCGCTATATGTATGCTGATAATATTTGAAGAGTTCCCTCAATTCCACATAGTTCCCATCATCAAAACTAGATTTTGATACTAATGGGACCAATCTGGAGGTATATCCTTTCAAATTCATTGTCTAATACCAAGCACAAGCACAAGCACAAGCTTTGCTTAATTGGGGACTAGATGGTGCTGTGTAAAAATGTCCGAAAAATATTTATTATTAATTAAATTACAAAAAAAAAAAAAAGTTGTATAAATAACGGAGTTCTGAAGTAACAAACATAAAAAAAATACAATCTAATTGAGAACCTCCTCCTTTTTTTGAAGACGGTAAAAAAAAATTTTTCTACCTAATTTGTGTACAGTCACAGACCAATAAGCCTCTAGACGCCGTTTAGCCGGGTACCTCCGGTCACCACGCATATGCAGTAGCACTGCATATCTTACGCCCCGCCGCCAATCGGGACGTCACTGCGTCAGCGAGCGGAAACAATCATACAACCGAACTTTTGAGCCGACCAATCATAGCCTGCCATTCGCCCCCTGTACCCCGCCAACATTTTACGACTGAGTTCTCATGCAAAACATTGTTTATGCGGCGTCTCGAGGCTTACTGGTCTGTGTGTACAATAGACTTTCAAATAGCACTATAAATACAGTTTATCTGGTGGGTATATAGTGTTTGTTTGAACTCATACCCAATGTAAGATTTAACTTGTATTATGGGTACCAGCCATGGAGAACTTTCTTTTCTTTGTGGTACCAGCGCTTTCATTAATTGGATTCACAGTGAGTTACAGTGAATGCATCAGGAGGTGGTAACAGGTTATTACACAAATATTCTACGTAATTCACTTACTGTTATCTAATCCTCAACAATACCCTACTGTCACCTAAAACTCGAAGGCCGTTCCTTTCAATTAATAAATCAGGCTAGCTATAAGTAATAATTACATGTAGTCCGATATATCACGATTTACACTGACAGGGGTGTGTAAGTGAAGGAAATACGCGAGTTTAGGCCAAAGTTCTGGGCCTCCGAGGGCAAAAACTCACGGTAACGACCGCCAACATATCACGGAACATCACCTATAGAGGTATACGTCGTAAATAACTAAGCGAGGAAATTCTTTTTTCAGTTAGAAATAGATAATTTTCACTTTGGGTAACGATGCCGTTTTTAAGCTTGGCCGTCACGGTATTTTTATGGTGGTTTCCTGAAGATGTTAAGATGTGAATATGTGTATGTTGGACTCGGACGAATAAAAAACGCGGACGGAATCTCGCTAAACAAAGACTGAACTACTTAATTTTTTCCTAAACCCACTATAATTTCGAAAGCATTTTAACACACCAGATATTTTATACTGTTATTTTATTTGTGACCCTACAATAATGACTACCGTCACACTAGATATTTACTTGATCTTTGCGTTATCGCGGCTTTTTGGCATACTATGGATGTGCCCGTACTTTTAAGCGAGCTACTATGATATACTATGGATGCTTCACTTATTGTTTAGAGAGATTCCGTCCGCCTTTTTTATTCGTCGGAGATGTTGGATATAATAATGTATGGTATCTTAGAGTAAATACATGTAATGTAGTTTTTCCCGGAAAGTATTCTTCTTACTATGCAGTTGCTAATATTAGCCCATAGAAATCTAAATAATAAGGTAATAGAAGTGATAAAGGTGCGTGAACTTGTCGCCGCGTGCAGGTGTCTCGTAGGACACCAGTGCGCGAACCGTTTGCTTGATCATCTCATCAGTGCTGTTTTGGACGCGGAGTCACTAAGATTGTATTTTGCAGCATATCTAACAGCGGAATGTTTAAAGCTTAATTTATTTTACATTGAACGCTAGAAACATGGTGGGCTTAATTGCGTATTTATGTGTTGGTAACGGCGAACCGGCGCCACGCATTCCGGTATTAAAATTCAGTAGATAACATTTCTATGACCTTATTATTTAGATTTCTATGTACTAGCCACACTTATTTTTCTCTAAAATCTGATATGTTACAGAGAAATCCATAACAAAGCCATAGTCGTTTTTACGATTGGCTTACAACTTGGGGAGGTGTTGTAATATCTAAGATGACGTCTGTGGTCTAGTGGTTCGAGTTTCGGAATGCTAATCACGAGGTCGTGAGTTTGATTCTCACAGGACACAATTATTTTTGTGATGAACATGAGTGTTTGTGTTGGTCTGGGTGTTTCTTATGTATTATAAGTATGTATTTACAAAAAAAAATAGTTTATAAGTATTATATCTATTGTCTAGTACCCATAGTACAAGCTCTGCTTAGTTTGGGACTAGATAGTGCTGTGTAAAAATGACCGAAAAATATTGCAATAGGCGTCACAATAGATTTTTGTTGGTAGCAGTGGCTCAGAAGCATCCAAGACTCCTACCTCTTTCTCCAAAATAATAATATAAAATAGTAAATGCTGCAGAAGTTTTAATATTCTACAAAACTAAAAATCAGCCATATATTATATAATATGCGTAAATAAATAGAAAGTAATAAAAATACACCGCTAATCCGCCTCCTCATGTCCAAAGATTACCATTACATGAATTCGCCTAAGACTAATCGACATACTGATTACGCCTATTCACCTAATTGGGTTACCTGATGTACGTAATATACAATAGTCAGTAATTAGTTACACTGAAAACATTGAAAAACCCATTGGCTTATGTATTAATGACGTTAATGATTATGTGATTGAAATATTGATTTGGAGAAATTCACTGAATGGAATAACTATTATTTGTACAATGTTTGTTTGAAGTGTAACTACATTCGTCGTTTTTAGGGTTCCGTAGTCCTACAAGGAACCCTTATAGTTTCGTCATGTCCGTCCGTCTGTCCGTCTGTCCGTCTGTCCGTCTGTCCGTCTGTCCGTCTGTCCGTCTGTCCGTCTGTCCGTCTGTCCGTCTGTCCGTCTGTCCTAATCCTTTACAGCTTAATAACTTCTACAGTTATAAACATAAGTAAATGAAATTTTGTTAAAAAATAGTCTGTATATAGATCTCAATTTTAAAAGAATAAAAAAATATTTTTTTACGTATTTTATGGGGGGCGGGTGGCGTCCATAATGTGAAATGGGGATTAAATTTTTTTTCGCTGCACCCCCTCGTGTGGGGTATCATTGAATAGGTCTACTAAAATGAAGGTAATGTTTCATACATCACTTTTTTATCAGGTCTACCATCTGCGAAATATAGCCCGCCAAAGTGGCTTGCAATGTCCCCCCCCCCCCCTGCCATTCCTAAACCATGCAATGTAGAAACTTATAATCTTCCACATTGATAGACCTTTGTGAAAACTCTCTTTTAAAATTATTTCGAGTATAATGTGATTATAATTTATTGAGTTATAGACAGAAAACTGAAAAATACTTAAAACGTCCTAGTTCAAAGGTCATTGACCTTAGAGAAAAATTATCTTATCAAATAATGCTCCTTTAGCTACTTTCTATTTGAAAAAATCACAAAAGTAACTTTGAGATGACAGACTTCTTCAATTTGGCTTCTTGAATTTATCGCTAGATGGCGCTACTAACAACACGCTCTGAGTCGCGAATATGCTGCCGATTATTGCAAAAACTAAAATAGCCATGATTAATATTCGATTTGATTCGTTTGTAATTACACCTACTTAAGGAACCCTATAATACTGAGCATGGCCCGACATGCTCTTGGCCGGTTTTATATTTGTTTTACTAATACATACAACCTAATTCTTAGTTTATACTAAACCTTTTAAGGAGTCATTGTACTCATCATTATAAACAAATTTTACTGCGGTACCAACCGTGAAATCGGCTGCTTCAGAATAATCTGCTGTTCCCTATATTTTGTCGATTTTAGTGAGCAAAAATGTATGTATGTAGGGACCAGCAGTATTTTTTCACGATTTCAGGTTTGGTCCCATAGTAAAGTTGTTCAATGATGAGTACAATAACCTCTTAAGAGGTTTAGCAGAAACTAAGAAAAATATTGTATACAATTTTACAATCAAAATTATACATATTGACACCAGGGGTCAAGAATTTTTTGCCTCCTGAATGTGTTATGATATGAATGAACCACCTTACTCAACCAGAGAGTTACCAACCATCGCAACTTTATCTCTTATATCGTGCGTTTGAGCCTCTCATATCGAGCCCCTCCCAGTCAATTCCATGCCAATATACTGACTGTAATATACGAACAAAAATAAAAAGCTGCCATCCCTCCTATAGGTTATTGACAAACACTAAAGCAGATAAGTAATGGAATATTATTTTTCCATCTTCGTCGCGATAAAGACGTTTAGCATCAGAAGCCCCATCAGTTACCGTCAGAATTCAGTATTGAGGCAGTCGTGGATCCGTTAACGGCAATGTAATGGTGTTTTTTTATGATTTTTCCCGCCATCAACAGTGCCTAAAGCTCTATTGTTTCACGCGGCGTGATTTATTTACGCCAGAGATGTATGAGGTGTTTAGAGAAGCGCCAAAGTGGATATAGAAGCGGGCTTCTGTGAAATGATGGCAGTTTATTACGCGGAATGATATGGGGGCTTGATTTTTTGACGTACGAGGTTTATTTGAAAATGTGGTGGGTTTTTTTAAGGCTCCTGTACGCATTGGGGACTTTTAAATGCGTTATAGATTACTTACTGATTGTTTTGTGAATACGATTAATCATACTGTATAATTTCAAACATAAAACCTCAGACCAAAAGAATAAGATAGACGGAGCGCGTAGAACTAGCAAATGAAGCCAGAATAAGGAATACAAAATAGCAAAGGAGTACCAATTATTCCGCCTACAGTATTCGCTTGCCGCGGTCGGGAGCGTCAACCTTATTCTTTTAGTTTGAGGATTAGACATAAGTTAAGCTTGCGACACTTGGACTCCATGCAAACTAAGCGGTTTGCCCGCATCTGTGGTCATACTATTGAGATCAGCAAATCAAGTACAAGATTGTTGTACTTGCAACAGTTTCATCAGCAATGACCTTTATTTAGGAGCCAGAATATAACAATGAATGGAATGGCAATTTATCATTTCTCTGAAAGCGTCATCAAAATCAGATTTCTTCTCCTCTGAATCGCACTTGTACAGCATCCACATCTGTGATCACTATGAAATCGAGATTTGACAATAACGCCTTTATAACTACAACTTCCTTGATAACCACAGACCATAGATTGTAGTAATTCCCAAAGAATTTTTACCCAAGATAGAATGCGTACGGAGAAATTTAAGAACTTCAAAAATGAATAATATCCCGTTCATATAAAGTCCAAAATCTTTAATCAAAATCAGGGAGAAAATACCGGTCGAGCCCGGTCTTCTGAGATAGTATTACCGAGAGCCCGCTGTTCCTTTCCTGCATGTATGGACACCCCATAGAATGAGACAAAAAGCTCCCCAATCATCGGATCGAATTTTAGGCAGCCGTCCGCTTTCCAGCTTGATATATAAGTTCCTTGGTAATTCCACAGACATTAGTAAAAAATATAGACAATGTGCTGTGAACAATCATAGTGGAGCAAAAAAATACTATATATACTATGAGACAGCGCTCGAAGGAGCATAGTTTATTGGCTTCACTATATTTGTTCGTAGCACTTCGTCTATATTTTTACTATTTCAGTGTTTATAACCACAGAAATAGATAGAGTAGTTAGAATGGCTAAGTGGGTGGGGTGAGCGCGCCATTACTTTGAACACGAAGCTTAACTTTGAACACGAATCTCATAACCTATATACACGCTCATAACCTAATATGATCAAACGACGCAACTTTAGTTGCTCGCGGAACTCTATCTATTTCTGTGTTTATAACGCTAGAGTTACGCTACGATGTAGTAACAAAGATTGAGAAAGGTATATTAAGATGGTTTGGACATATAGAGAGGATGGACGAGAGGAGATTGACGACACAAGTACACAAAGCGAGTGTGGATGGAATAATTGGTGGGGGACGACCTCGGCGAACGTATCGCAATCAAATCGCGGACGTTCTAAAAAAATTCCAGGTTATGAGTACTCTAAACCGACGAGCATGCATGACGAGGTTAATGAACGTAGATGAAGCGAAAGAGGTGTAAGGAGCGTAGCAGGTGGAAATTCATAGTCTCTGCCTTCCCCAATGGGCAACAGGCGAAATAATATGTATGTATGTATAACGCTACTATATTTTATGAATACATAAACCTCCTTTATATCAATCGTCGACAAAGCGTTGCAATTTATAACAATATGATTTTTATTGGCCATTCATTGTGAATACATAAATATGTTGTGTATAAAATGTATTGCTTCGTTCATCAAAACGTTTTATTATAGTACTAGTTTCGGAATGCTCATAAAGTTGTCTGTAAAGGGTAGGACTGGAGGTCAATTCTAATAATATTCAGCCTATTTTATTTAGATTCCTAATTATCATTCAATTCTGTTTCAATTTTGGTCAGCTTTCGTTAACGAAATTGTTTTTTGGGTGTTTAAACACCCAAAAGACAATTTTGTTAGGTATCTATTTTGTCATAAAAACTGAAACCGAAATATTAATGAATTTGCAGAAAAGCATTTTAAAATTTTTGATCGATCTTTAACTGAACAAAAACGTTGCAATATTGGATCGTTATTCATTAATCATTTAGATTTTAATATTATGTAATAATGTAATTATTGTATGTATTTGTATCGGAGAATCAACACTCGAATTGGTTGACGATTATGTATACCTAGGACAAACTGTCCAGTTAGGTAGGTCCAACTTCGAGAAAGAGGTCAATCGTCGAATCTGACTCGGTTGGGCAGCGTTCGGGAAGCTACGCAATATCTTATCGTTCAAAATACTGCAGTGTCTCAAGACGAAAGTCTTCGACCAGTGTGTGTTGCCAGTAATTACTTACGGCACTGAAACGTGATCGCTCACAATGAATGCTCATCATCATCATCATCATTTCAGCCGAAAGACGTCCACTGGTAGACACCCCCAATGGGGGGGATATGTCATAATCGCTACGCTTGGCAGGCGGGTTGGCGATCGCCGTTGGTTGGTTAAATACTCAGAGAACGCTGCTGCCCATTCTCTGGTGAATCCCTTAGTCACCTTTTACGACACCCATGAGAAGATATAGGAAGGTGACATTTTTTACGTCCGGCACCAGACGGATAAGAATGCTCAAAGTCACTCAAAGGGCAATGGAGAGGGCTATGCTCGGAGTATCCCTGCGTAATCGAATCAGAAATGAGGAGATTCGCAGTACGAAAGTAACCGACATAGCACGAAGAATTGCCAAACTTACGTGGCAGTGGGCAAGGCACATTGCTCGCAGAACGGATGGCCGATGGGGCAGTAAAGTTCTGGAGTAGTGACCGCGTACTGGAAAGCGCAGCGTGGGTGGCCCCCCATAAGGTGGGTGTGGATGCGGAGAGCGCAGGACCAGTCGTTGTGGTGATGCTTGTGGGAGGCCTATGATGTCCAGCAATGGACGTCTTTCAGCTGAAATGATGATGATGATGTATTTGTATATGGATATAATTAATTAATTGTATTATTATAATTTATTATTAGCATTCAAAATCTGTGGTTTAGATGTGTTCCGATTGCGATTTATCATCAACTTTGCTAGTAGAATCCTTTTCATACTTTTTACTTCGACGCTTACATACTGGATATGTACACGCAGACAGAGGCTTGTGAAAACTCATCCCAGCATTTGTACACCAACTGGCTTTAGTAAATGTTTGCTCGGCTCGATATTGCACGCCACA
Organism: Asteroscopus sphinx; assembly: GCA_949699075.1. Lineage (NCBI taxonomy): Eukaryota > Metazoa > Arthropoda > Insecta > Lepidoptera > Noctuidae > Asteroscopus > Asteroscopus sphinx. The sequence goes on from OX453006.1 coordinate 6,482,282, forward strand.
TGACGCTTTTTGCTCTCCACTCTCGCCACCAACGGCTGTTTGAAATCATGTCCTGTTTACAAAGATAACTTTCCTCTCAAAAGGCAAGGTTGCATTAGTCGTTCGACTGTTTTGTGCCCGAAGGGCGTAATATTAATTTACTCGTGAATCGTAGTGTATCCACCTCGTTGTAGATATAATTATTGTTCAGTTCAATTCAATTCAATTCAACTTAGGTATTCAGAAAGTAGTTTTACATTTATTTTTTTGTTAACATTGATTTGAACAGTGTCTTGACTCAAAAGATGCTTCTAAGCTCTTCCTTTTTTATGTGGAGAAAATGCCTACGCTTGTCACACTACGGGGAGGCGGTGTAGTTATGTGGGACTTGAACCCACTAAAAACTACGCCGTGAACCTACTTTCGCCTTGGGTGGATGGGCCACGAGAACTGCAATGCATGGCATTCGCAACCCATCCAGCGCAGCTCCCTTTAGGGTCTTCCAATTTCTTCCTCAACTCTCCTTCGGCGATGTCTGGACATACTTGGTACATTACCGCAGCTCGAGGGCCGTGCAATGCGGACAGGAACTCCCACAAAAATAAAAAAAACTTCTTTAGAAACAAAACAAAATGAAAAGTCCTGCGTGTAGGTGTAGTGTTTGTGCTAGAGTGTGAGTGTGAATGTGTGGGAAGTGTAAGTGTGGTGAGTACTTGTGGAAGTGTACGTGTGGTAGGTGTTTCTTTGTGCATGATTTTGCTGGCGGTGTCACGAGGGAGAGATATATGTATGAAATGTATGAATCTTAAATGATAGATTATTAATGACTTCTTAGGTTTTCGCGATCACTACACATTATAATAAAACAAAGTTTAACCGGATTAAATCGCGTATATTATTTAAATTGGTTTCCCTGACGTTTCGAAAGCTTTGCAGCATTTCGTGGTCGCAGGTAGACTAAGATGACAAGCGTCTTTACAAATATTTCTAAAAAAATATTTAAATCTACCGTACAATATTATTAATTAAAATACTTTTTTTTTTTTTCTTTTTTTTTTTTTTTTTTTTTCTTAGTCTACCTGCGACCACGAAATGCTGCAAAGCTTTCGAAACGTCAGGGAAACCAATTTAAATAATATACGTGATTTAATCCGGTTAAACTTTGTTTTATTATAAGATTATTAATGCTTAAAATCCGCACAAAAGACTAAAAATTTCATAATATATCTCAGCATATGCTGCCACACTAGCTAACTAGCATTTCGGCATTTGGACTGCAATCGTGCTATGGATATCAATCGCCAGTCGCTATACAAGCACGCCATCTCTGGGAACTACTACGAGCGGTGAGCATCCCTAAACTACACGTGTGTGTGCATTCGTATACAGACGTAATCTTGTGTATGTAGGTGGTGGTTCATTTGTATTGAGTGGCCGAGGTGTGGTATGACAGTCATGAAACTGGGTTCATTATCCTAGGGTATTCTAAGCCCTAGGCTAGGGTCAAACTTTTTACTTCCTCAAACTAAATGGCCCTTGGCCATTTGGTGTCAAAGGTGACAAAATATTTAGTCAATGCAGTTTTGTGATGAAAGCGACACAAAATCACTGTTAAAACCTTGAAAAGACTTACACGACATTATTATTATTAGTTCCTTAGTCAATGCAAAACCAGACATTTCTATACCTATGTGCAAAAAATTCAAGAGCAAATTATGACACGCCAATTAAAACTTAGTGATTTAATGTTATACAAAGTCTTTGGATTTAATTATCTTTGTCTACGTCTACATCTTTGACCAAAAATAATATAATCACTCTATGACTATGGTATACGTCTATTGCAATTTTCTAAACTATTATATTATCTTTGGCAATTTGCAACTAAAAATCCCGTCAAGAAATAGAAGTTACTATAATAAAATATAATTATTATTTAAGATTATCAATTAACATAAGCTTTAAATAATATTTAAGGATGATTAGTGAACAATTTGGAAAGATGGACCGTTCAGCAGACACTGAGGAACTCTTTGGAGTTTCTATGAAGTCGTCATCCTCTGAATTACCTTCGATAGATTCCTCTCTCATCCAGTTTGAACCTGAGGACAGTGCTAAGATGAAACTTCACAAGAAAGGGCTGTATAGTCCTAGCAGTGGAGAGATCTGTGCCAAGTATGTGACCATGTCTCGTAGTTCAATGCTTAAACATGCATACTATGAGTACCCGAGTGTTTTAGATCCAGGCATTGAGAGAGCGTTACTTTTTCCAGATACGTGGAATTCTGATCTTATCCTACATCATCATCATCATCATCAGCCCATTACTGTCCCACTGTTGGGCATGGACCTCTTCTCAGAATGAGAAGGTTAAGGCCTTTAATTAAGGTGGTTTCACACCAGCGAGGCGTGGCGTGGATGGGCCGAGCGAGAATTAAAATTTGTATAGCTTAATTTCAATTCACGTCACGCCCATCTTTGGTGTGAAAGGTCTGGATAGGCGAGGAATTGCGAGGCGAGAATTGAAATATTTGTTGGTAAAACATTTAACTTTATTGCTGCATGAATAGAGTATTTATTACATTGCAAAACGGTACATCGCGATGTACATCTTTCGGTGTGAAAGGGTCAGCGAGATTTCAATTCACGCCCATCCCATCCAATCCTTGCCTCGCCTGTTTGAAACCACCTTTAATCCACCACGCTGGCCTAGTGCGAGTTGGCGGCCTACACACGCCATCGAAAACTGTATAGAGCACTTCGAGGTATGCAGGTTTCCTCAAAATGTTTTCCTTCACCGTTAAACAAGTGATAATCAAATTTGTGATCCACACATGAACTCGAAAAATCAGTGGTGCGGGCTAGGTTTAATCTCGGACTCTCCTGCATGGAAAGTAAGCGCTCAACCACTAGGCTATCATAGCATCCCTATATCAAATCAGTTTGTTGATTTCCTCTCATGCTCTACATATTATGCTTACCTATAAGTACTCTGCATCGACTATACAGCCCAATTAGAAGCCTAGTATAGTAGTATAGTATAACGGGCTAGTTTTCACAAATCCGCGACTAAGCGCGTGTTTTGCGCACGGATAAAATAGACGCCTAATCTCAAATGTAATGTATACCTACAATAAATTCTGTCAACTAGCTGAGGCAGAGTACTGCAATCCGATTGGCCCTACCAAGGTAGCTGTTGGCTAATCACTAACGCGGCAGTTTTGACGGTTCATATGAGTGGTCGAAACTGATTTGAAGTTTTCAAGTGGCGAATAGTGGCAACGCACATTAGTGAAATTATGTATTGACAGACATCGGTCACCAGTTATGATGCGCCTATGGGTGTATGGTCGATGCTACTCTGTAATGACTGGTCATGTCTTGTTGTGAGAAAATTTTAACAACTTTCATCATCTATGTAAGGCTATGGGACAATTTAACAGTGTCAGGATTAGCTTCCAGGCTAACCAGAAGCGATTGAATAACTATCAATATTTTACTGTAAATTAGCCATCTGACATGTTAACCAAGCCCTCTTCTTGACAGATGAAACATGCACGTAGGGCGTAAATTAATATGTAAGGAATAGTCTCTCATCTACGTTCTTACCGTGTTAGTGTTAATCACCACTTTATCCTGCTGATTGAATCGATGTATCAATCCAGATCCACGCACAATATATTAATGTCTCTGTAATTTCAAGAGGTAGAAAAAGTATACGATGAAGATGGTCAAGAACTATATCTGGACTTATGTAAGGAAATGAATGTGGTTCCCGTGAGGTGCTTCTATAGAGACTTGAAAAAAAGTGTCATCAATTTGAGAGTAAGTGGCTAATACTCGTATAGTACAGGTAGGTAGGTTTTTCCAAGATGATATGGATAAAAAGAAAGTGAACACGAAGATGATGGCTGATAAAGATGTAAGGAAGAAAAAGTGAAAAAAAAATGCTGCGCCGACCCCAAATAAATTGGGATAAAGGCAGGAGGATAAGGGGTAAGGTAGGTTTTTACAAAAAGGTTTTAATTTATATTTTTGGGTTTTCTATTATATTCTAAAACATTCTAATATGTTTTAAAACCGTGTCATACCTGACAATGAATAGGTCATTCATTTCTCACTCATGGGACCCGCGAAACGGCTCCCACGAGTGGTTGGCTAATATATGCCCAGAAGTTTATTTATTTTATTTATTTATTTATCTTTCTTATAGCTACCATTACAGGATTTTTTTTTTAACCCAAAGCGGCAGTGTACGGAATATAACATGATACTGTATTAATTAAATTTTGTAACATAAAACAAATAATGCTGTTCTTGTGAATTCACTCAGAGAACAACAGAATAGGTCCGTCTCCCCAGCTATGAGGTTCAGAGTGCGGAGTGCCCGCGTCAGCGGCGCCTCCCTCAAAAGGTTAGTCCGACCGCGCGGCTCCACCAGCAGTTGTGGCTGCCGTCGTCGCCACACGTACCTGTCCGGCACACACAGGCTCACCTGCCCTAACATTTCCGCATTATGCACCTTCCCTCTCAGTATTTTAAATAAATACGAGGTGAGTGCCAGTTCCCTCCTGACTTTTAACTCATTGTACCCTACCATACCCAAAATAAATAAAGTGGGGTACATTAATGGGTAAAACGGATACACACCATAATTTCGCATATATAAATATCTAATAAATTTATTTTGTACCCGCTCCAGCATGAGACTATATTTAATTTCATGCGGAGCCCAGATGGCTGCATTACATTCTAATTGGCTCCTCACCAGTGCATTATATAGGGCGGTAATCGCTTTCATATTGGTGAATCCTCGCACCATACGAATCATAAAGCCAAGATTCCTATAGGCTTTCCTACAAATGCTCCTTATGTGGTCACGAAAAGTTACCCCTGTGTTAAAAGTAACTCCTAAATCCCGTACTTCTGTGACTCTCACCATCGGCAACCCGTCAATGTGGTAATTATGTGAGACGGGAGTGTGGGCCCGAGAGAAAGTGATTGTCACACACTTCGAGCTGTTGAACTGCAAGAGATTGTATTTGCTCCAGCTCACCACCCTATCTATGTCCCTCTGTAGCTTGTCACAGTCATCGCTGTTTTTTATATTGAGCGACAGTTTGAGGTCGTCAGCAAACAACAAACACTTGGCGTCTTTAACCACACCTGGTAGGTCATTTATCATAAGCAAGAACTCCAAAGGGCCAAGGTTACTACCCTGATTTACTCCGGACCTCGTGAAATACGGCTCAGAGACGTGTCCCGCATATTCTACATATTGCTGCCTATCGGTCATGTAACTGGCAAAAAAATACAACAAATGTGGTGTGAAACCAACACCTGCTAACTTCTTAAGCAATATGTCATTATCGACTAAGTCGAATGCTTTCCTGAAATCGAAGTAAGCAGCATCAGTCTGTCCCCCACTGTCTACAGATGGCACGAGATGAGCCATGTGGTTGAGAAGATTATTGGTGGTACTTCTTCCTGGCCGAAACCCATGCTGCGCGTCTGAGAGCTGCGCACTCACTTGAAGGAATATGCTCTTATGAATAACCGCTTCAAATAATTTTGCCGGCGTCGACAACACTGCAACAGGTCTATACCCATCCACCGATTCTGCTGAACCTCCCTTCGGAACCGGGACAACGCGGGTCACTTTCCACCTCTCCGGGAATACCGCAGCCTTTAGACATTTGTTATATATATGAAGTAGTGGCTTGGCTAACACTAACCGACAATCCTTAAAAATGTAAGGCGGAATGCCATCCGGTCCTGTTGACCTTTTTGGCTTGAGTTCTTGAAGCGCTCGACATACGTCTGCCAACTGTAATTGGTCGATGTGTACCCGTGCCGCTCCGTTTCCGCTACCTGCTTCTATTATAGCCGCGCTCACATTTAAGTCGGGCCTTTCCGAACTATATACCGAATAAAAATACTTTGCAAACTCGTCAACACACTGTTGACCAGACAACGCTTCCCCGTCTTTTAAAATTAATTGAGGACTTCTCCTACCCCTTTTAGATTTAGCATAATTCCAGAAGGACTTTGGATCTTTCAGCATTTGATTCTGGATACGGAGTTGATACTGCTCCTGTGCGAATTCTATCATATTTTTTACATTCGTTCTAGACCGAGCAAACGCTTCATAATCGGTCCTTGACCCACTTGCTTTGTACCGTTTATGCAAAAAAGCCTTTAATCTTATGTCGCGAATTATTTCAACAGTGTACCACTCAGGATAAATGTACCTTGAGTTTACACGACTTCGCTTTTTTTTCGGAACGCAGTCATCTATAATAGAATTAATGCTTTTATAAAAATATTTCAAACTCATTTCTAGATCTAACTCGTACAAAGGAGTCCAATCTACGGCCGCAATTAAGGAGTACAATGACGAAAAGTCAGCTTTATTAAAGTTCCAACCCATCGGTGCATATGTGTTTACGTCAGGTGCCAATGAGCCTGCTGAGCCGGGGAGTCGGCGCAGGCGCGTGTGTGTACTTACCGAGATCTCAAGTGGCGGGTGCTGCGCGTCCACCGCCACGAGCGGCGCCGCTGCCGCGCGCACACCCACACTCATTCCCGTCGCCAGTGTACTAAGCACTAGATCTAACTGACGACCATTGCAATTACATACGTTGTTACTCTGAGTAAATTCACAAACAGTTTGGAAGTATTCATAATAATTAATAATGGCTGCAGAACAAGAATACAAATTAAAATCACCTAAAACCACTAACTCACTGTACTTATTACAAAACTGTTCAATGATGCTAAATAATAACATGTATTCATTGTCATTACTATTAGGCGGGATATAAACAACACAAAGCAAGAACAAAAGTCTGTTACGCAGATATACAGTGGCACAAACCAGTTCAAACACATGATTATCGACGTTGACGTCACTCGGTAACGATACTCGCCGTAGCTCAAAACGCGGTGTGGCCACGAGACATGCGCCGCCTTGTTTACGTCCGTCTGCCCGGTCACATCGTATAATGGTGTATCCAGGTGGAATCATTTCTGCGTCATGGATAGATTCATTACAGCCAGTTTCGGTTACGGCGAACAAATCTGCACTTGCGGTTGAAATCCCGGTGTAAAATTCCTCCAGCTTTGTTCGCAGCCCACGCACGTTTTGATATAGTATCTCAACGGATTTACTAAGGGTTTTTTGGTTTATAGGTTGGTTTACGAAACCACACCCATTCCGAAAATTCAATATTTACGGGCCAGCTTTCCGGTTGACATAATATTTCGTATCTGCTCTCTGGAACTCCTATTATAAATGAGGCATAATCCCTTTCAGTCTTATGTATGATTTTTTCCACTTTAACTGGAACTTCCTCACTATAAATTTTCTTAATATGTTTTTCTAAACTTTCTACGGTGGTTTCCTTTTGCAGGCGCCATACATGTAAATATTTTTTTCTTTCCGTTCCCTGAATATCAATTACACTTATATTTCCGCCTTTTTTTATTTCCCTGTTCGAGTATCTGTTTTTTTTCCTATTTACAGTAGTCCAATTTCCTTCTTCTTCTGGTTCTTCCCTTTCCTCTTCTGTTACGTTAACTTTACTTGAACTCTTCTCACTAATTAATTCTTGCATTTTTTCCTCGTTCAAAACTATCTTAGACGATTTCGTGGCCACACATACTTTTGCTGGTACATTATTGATAACTACCTGCGTTTGTTTTTCTTTGACTGCGTTTGCAAAAGATAGTGACGATCTTTTAGATCCTTGATCTACATGATTATTTACTTTTTTTTGACTTCTCATATTAAGACTTGCTTCTAGGTTTTCATTTTTTTCTATTAAGACTTTAATTCTTGTTTCTAACATATCCACTTTATTTGCTTTTTCTTGAACTACCTTCAATATTTGCTTCAATTCTTTCAAATCTGTTTCTGTATTAATAAATCTATTTTGCAGTAAAACATACTCCTTCCGTTGCTCCTCCAGCCGAGATTTCATTTCAGAGCGAAACTCCCGTATCTCGTCTAGAAGTTGGCTCTCATTATTAATCACTTCAGCCCCTTCAACTGGTTTTCGACGACTACCACGCTCAGTGTTGACGTAGCTGGGCGTTGAAGACGTTTTGTCCAATAATGGGTTTCCTCTAACAGGAGTATTAGTATTTCCCCTTTTCGGCATGGTGCACGTGCATTCGGGACACATCCATTGGTTCTTGAATTCCTGTGTAAAGTCGTCAAACTTCTCCTTCGTTAAGGCAAGACACTGCAGATGAAATTTTTTCTTGCATTTTCCTTGCGAACACTCCATAAAAAATAAGTCAGCAACAATGTCATCACAGCCGTCACACTTCATTTCCATTTAGATCTTGAAAAATTGTATTTTATAATTTAGTGTCACACGATCCGTAACACGTCCGCGGTCGCTGCGCGCCGCGAAGTTGTTTCAAAGATAAGCCATCCACCGATAGAATGCAAGCGTCTACGTCATCCTCCAACATCCGCGAGCAAACAGACAGCTTTGTGCAGACAGAAGCAGTTGCCATGCCCCAATAAGTGGTCCCTAAAGAGAAAGTGGAAGTTGAGACTTAACCAGTATCAGAATCGCCCCGTGTCAAGATCCCGCAATGGATTATCATAGCAGAAGCTAAGAACTCCATGTTCAACAATAGGCATTAACAGGCCCTTAAGATGTCTATAATAATATGTTTTTTTTTTATAGTGGAGGATGGCGAAACGAGCTAAAGGCCCACCTGATATTAAGCGGTTACCTTTACCCATAACAACTTCAATACCACCTAGGCTGCTAAATGCTGCCTAAATGGTACCGCAAGTCATTACGCCAAACTGAGACACGAAGATGGAAAGTCTCATGTGATTGAAATTTCACCGACACCCGTACCTTAATTCTACCGTAATTCTATTTATCCAACTGTTATTTCAGTACTACGGCGTGAACCCAGTGGGTAATAGAGCAATGTGCATGGCCCTGGCCTACAACAACGTTAGAGACGTTTCACGGTCTAGACTTGACCAGCAACTTCTTGGACCACGGTGACGCGTGCTACCACCTTGGTCAGCTGCTTGGTGACAGAAATGTTTTGGAGGAACTAGTTTTGGCTGGATGCAAGTAAATATTAGCTATTTTGAAGGTGGTTTCAAAGTGATGCGAGAATTGGATGGGATAGGCGTGAATTGAAATCTCGCTGACCCTTTCACACCGAAAGCGCGCGAGCTCGCGCTGTGCCACGCTGTCTCGTGCTGGCCAGCGCCTGCTTGCGATGTGCAGTCAGCTGAATTAATTGGCTACCCCTCTTACGAACAAACTCTTGAATAAGAGGGATAACCAATTAATGATTATGTAAATCGCGGGTCGGCGCGAGAAATCGCGAGGCAGAGCATGGCAAGCGACAGAGACCACGCGGGACCTCGGTGGCCGGTGCGAGATTTTTGTAACCTTTTTACAAAGTAATAAATACTCTATTCATACTGAAATATAATATAATGTTGTACTCACGGCAACACATCAAGCTACATTTCCAGTATAAGCTGACCTCGCATTGTATAGGTTTTCCTTACAACGCGAGGTCAGCCTTTACTGGTTTTTTACAGCTTGATGTGTAGCCGTGTGTACCAACAAATATTTCAATTCTCGCCTCACACATCCTCTCGCATCCAGACCTTTCACATCAAAGCTGGGCGGGATGAGAATTGAAATTTTGCCATACAAATTTCAATTCTCACTCTGCCCATCCACTCCTCGCCTCGCCGTTGTAAAACCACCATTATGCTACTTTCATGAATCTTTTATGAAACTTCTTATAATGATGTCTCAGGTATGCAAACACGAATTTCAATATCGTTTACCGAACAGCCTAGGTGGCATTGCAGTTGTTTTGGGCATATGTAACCGCTTTTTATCAGGTGGACCTTTAGTACGTTACGCCATCCTATATTATTTTCTATTTGAGGAAAAAGATAGGGGTCTTGAACGCCCCCTAAGCCACTGCGACCTGGAAAGATCTATTGTGGCGCCTCTTGCAGCATCACAGCATTACAGCACTTCCCCAAGCTGCAAGTCAATCATGAAGTCGACTATGACTTTGGGGAATGGGCCAGCCCCAAGTACAATCGACAACGCTATAGAAAACAATCAAAATGTATGGGAATGAGAAAAAAGAATCATTGAGAATCAAGGTGTGAAGAAACTCGTGGTCTACCTCTACGTTCGTAAGTTAAACCTGTTGGATTTATCAGGAAACAATATTCAAGATGTGGGCTTCGCGTACATTGCCCATGAAATTCAAGAAGGGGCTGTTAATAAAAAGTTAGTGTATTCTTATAATATCCACACTAATATTAATAAATGCGAAAGTACCATTTCACGACTAAACTTCTACACCGATCGTAATGAAATTTGGCAAAAAGGTAGCTTGCATTGCTGTGTTTCGGTCTGAAGGGTACGGGTGCCGGTGAAATTACAATCACATGAGATTTTCATCTGCATGTCTCAGTTTGGCGAACCGACTTGCGGTACCATTTAGGACTTGCGGTACCATTTAGGACTTGCGGTACCATTTAGGACTTGCGGTACCATTTAGGCAACAGCCTAGCTCACAGAATTAGATAGAGTAGAATGGTTGTCATCACAATTTTACTTGCGCTTCATGCGTGGCAACTTTCGACCAAACTACGCCCTACACATTGACATAACAACAACATAACATAACATCACGCCTGTATTTCCCCGAAGGGGAGAGGGCAGAGGTGTATAGTACACCCACATTTCGCCAGTTATGTTGTAAGTCCCATGTAATAGGGGGCGAGCCTATTGCCATTAACCGGGCACAAATCCATACTCCGGGCTGCTACTGAGAATTTCCTAAGAAAAAACCCAATAACATACGTGGGACACTCAGAAAGTTTTGCGAAACTAAAAAAAATTGTTCTATACGTACATATATTTTTATCAAATCTTTTCAAAGTACTTTCCACCAGCCTCTATACAAAGATTCATGCGCCTAAACCAGTTTTCAAAACACTTTTTCCAGTCCGCCGCAGACACCTCGTTTACAGCCTGCTCGAACGCAGCCAGCGCATCTTCCGGCGACGAAAATTGTATCCCTTTGAGCTGATTTTTTATTTTTGGGAATAAAAAGAAGTCACACGGTGCTAGATCAAGGCTGTAAGGCGGGTGACCCAGGAGTTTGACTGGCGTGCTGTCCAGGAAGTCCCTCGTTTTGAGTGCGGTGTGCGCAGGTGCATTGTCGTGGTGGAGCAGTAGCCCGCGGAGCCCTGTGTTTGGTCGCTTGTTGCATATAACAGAGAAAACTTCTGGAAAACATTTGGTAGTATACCATTCGGCATTAATGCTTCTTTGATCCCGTAAGGGAATTGATACCAAGTGGCCAGTCAAATTAAAAAAGCTAGCGATCAAAATCTTACCCCCGCTTCTAGATCGCTTCACTTTGGTAGGCGTTGGCTCATTTTGAAACACCCAAACAGTCGACTGGCGCTTGGTTTCTGGGTCGTATTGATAAATCCAGGACTCATCACCTGTAACGATGTCGTAAACACGCCGAGACGAGCCTGCTTCAAATTTGTTAAGCATATCACGGCACCATTCCACCCGGGCCTGCTTCTGAGCATCGGTGAGGTTGTGCGGCACCCAGCGTGATACTATCCTCCTCACGCGAAGATGGCTGTGTAGAATCTCGTGAACGCTTCCCGATCCAATTTTCAATATGTGTTGAATTTCCTGATATGTAATTCGCCTATTGTCTTGGATTAAATTTTTCACTGCTAGCACGTTTTCTTCGGTAACAGCCGTCAAAGGGCGACCGCTTCTTTCGTCATCCCCCAAAGTTGGTCGACCGCGCTTGAATTCGTTATACCAACGATACACGGTTGCCTTGGAAGGGCCTTCATCCATGAATGCCATTTGAAGTCTATCGTACGATTCATCCGGTTTCAGGCGACACTTGAAATCGTATAAAATCATAGCTCTAAAATGTTCCCGGCGCAGATCCATATTTCAGTGAGACACAATACTTTGAATTAACTCGCAAAAAATGTGGAGGGAAATTTTGAAATTGGAACTTACTTATTTTTACTTATAAATAATCATATTTTCGAAAAACATTATAACTGGCCAGTCTCCCATATATAAAAACTTTTTTTCGCAATACTTTCTGAGGGGCCTGGTACATACATATACATTGACGTCATTATTTTTTTAAAATTAACTTTAATCAAATGTACTTTATAGCTTTTGTTTCTGCAGATAGAAACAGTATAATAAGGCATTTTTGCGGGTTTATGTTACAGTATTTACAGAAACAAGTCATAAGGCGTACTGAGAAAGGCTTCTGGAAATGCCCTGCACTAGGGTGCAGAGTGTTGGCACGTGCACCCTGCCCACTTTTCCATTCTATCAATTTCTGTTGCCTAGGTTGTTTGTTGTTTCTGTTGTTATGGGTAAAGGTAACTGCTTAACATTAGGTGAGCCTTTAGCCCGTTTTGCCATCCTATACTATAAAAAAAGCCTGGTACCTGGAGCAGAACACTAGCTACATTTTATCCTAGGAAGCTAATAAATAAGATTAAGAATAAGATTTCGTTTCGCATGCGTAAAATGCGTTAAAAATAATAAATAATTAGTAATGGTAGGCATATCTATACGACTTTGATTTAACTGCAAAGTTAGTCGAGTCGGTTAAGGAACAATGTTTCTTAATAAGATATCGCTGACGTCACCCAAAGACGTATAGTGGAGGATAATTTCGATACCACGAGCAGTGTTCACGGTAGCTTAGTGGCTAAAGCACTGGCGTACTGAGCCAGGAGTCGCAGGTTTGAATCCTGCTCGTGAGCTATTTTTTCTTTCCACAATTTAAAAATCGTTAGATTTCGTTTCGCATGCGTAAAATGCGATAAAAATAATAAATAATAACGTCCTTCCGGCTGAATTTCGGTCACGGCGCGCGGCGGCTACTATTTCAACGAAGACTAGCCTTTTGCGTAGGATATAATCATTATAGTGTAGAAGTGTATGCGCAAACACAAGTGCACTCACTATTCCCTCACTCTCATAATCTAATGGGACAACAATCCAATACGACCGGAAAGAGATCAGGCGCAAGACCGACGGCTTTACGTGTCTTTTGCTAGCTGAAGTCAGTTCCCTAGAGGCGGGAACCAACCTATGTAAACGCGCTACAGCACTCCAAAAGATTTTGGCAAAAATGTAAACTGGTGTTTCCGGTTGATAGGCGAATATCGATATTCTATCGATTGCCTATCGATAGTTCTCAAAAAAACAATAGTATCGATACAATCGATTGCGTACTACGCAGAAATACAAACGAAATATAACGATAATATCGATGGTATCGATAGTATTGGATACCGATATCGATCGCATCGATCGTATCGATCGTATCGATTGCATTAAAAACTATCGATAATATCGATAGTATTAATAGTACCAACTTATCGATAGTTTTTATGCTATTATATCGACAGAATTGATACTATCGCTGTCACTATCTCTATTAGTGTCTAACCTTATCGATAGATAAATAGATAGAATATTCTTTATTGTACACTATTAACATTATTAAAACTTAGGACTAACATGTATCATCATCCTCATCCTCCGAGCCTTTTCCCAATTATATTGGGGTCGGCTTCCAGTCTAGCCAGATGCGGCTGAACATCAGTATTTTACACGGAGCGACTGCCATCAGACCCCCGCAACCCAGTTACTGGGTAATACTGACATTCGGAGGTTAGACCAGTTGTCAGACTTTCAGGTTTCTGACTACCCGTAACGACTGCCATAGATATTCGTATGACAACCGGGACCGACAGCTTAACGTGCTCTCCGAGGCACGGAGGGGTCTCGATGTGTAACGAAACGGTCACCCATCCACAGACTGACCACGGCAAGTGCAGCTTAACCTTGCAGATCGCACAATCCGCGCAGTCATTGCTTCGCTACGAGCCCCTCTGGGATTAACATGTATAATAAGAGTAAATGGCGGTCTTATTGCTAATAGCGACATATAGTATAGTTTCGCTTTATGTCGATAGTATTGGCACGTACTACGCTATCAATACTATCGATAGGCCAATCGATAGTGTAACTGATTCTCAAGGTCAACTATCGTGAAATTATCGATAGTTCGGCAACGCTAGTAAACCAACTTTTTTCAAGTGATATAAAAACGTCATTTAATCAAGCTCTCTCAAATAAGCCCTATTCAGGCTGGCTCCAGTTTTACCATAGCTGGAAAAAGGGAGAAAAACCATAAAATCATAGGTAAAAATAGGTTTATGGCTTATGTGGCCGTAAGCGGTGCATATTGCTCGCAGAACAGATGGCCGATCGTCCCGAAATCTTCTGGAGTGGCGACCACATACTGTGAAACGTGCAATGTGGGTAGGCCCCCCACAAGGTGAACCACAGAAATAGATAGAATAGAAAAGTGGGCAGTGCGTGCGTGCCAACACTCTGCACCATACTGCAGGGCATTTCAAAGCCTTTCTTAGTACGCCTTATGACTTGTTTCTGTAAATACTGTAACAAATACCCGCAAAAATGCCTTAATGTGCTGTTTCTAACTGCAAAAACAAAAGCTGTAAAGTACATTTGATTAAAGTTAATTTTCAAAAATTAATGACGTCGAAAACGGCGAGTACATCACTCGCCTTCGGTTTGCCGACGACATAGTAGTCATGGCTGAGACTATGGAGGACCTCGGTACAATGCTCGGTGACCTCAGTAGAGCTTCTGATAGAGTGGGTCTTAAAATGAATATGGACAAGACAAAGGTTATGTCGAATTCCCATATAGCACCCATTCCCGTAAGCATCGGAGAATCTACACTCGAAGTTGTTGACGAATATGTATACCTAGGACAAACTGTCCAGCTAGGTAAGTCCAACTTCGAAGAAAGAGGTCAATCGTCGAATCCGACTCGGTTGGGCAGCGTTCGGAAAGCTACGCAATATCTTCTCGTCCAAAATACCGCAGTGTCTCAAGACGAAAGTCTTTGACCAGTGTGTGTTGCCAGTAATTACTTACGGTACTGAAACGTGGTCGCTCACAATGGGCCTCATAAGAAGGCTCAAAGTCACTCAAAGGGCAATGGAGAGGGCTATGCTCGGAGTGTCCCTGCGTGATCGAATCAGAAATGAGGAGATTCGCAGGAGAACGAAAGTAACCGACATAGCCCGAAGAATTGCCAAACTTAAGTGTCAGTGGGCGGGGCACATTGCTCGCAGAACGGATGGCCGATGGGGCAGTAAAGTTCTGGAGTGGCGACCGCGTACTGGAAGGCGCAGCGTGGGTAGGCCCCCCACAAGGTGGACCGGCGACCTGGTGAAGGTCGCGGGAATCCGCTGGATGCGGAAGGCACAGGACCGGTCGTTGTGGCGATGCTTGGGGGAGGCCTATGTCTAGCAGTGGACGTCTTTCGGCTGAAATGATGAATGATGATGATGAATGACGTCAATATGGGAGGCGTAGTTTGTTCGAAAGTTGCCACGCATGAATCGCAAGTAAAATTGTGATTACACCCATTCTACTCCATCTATTTGAGTGAGGTGAACCGACGACCTGGTGAATGTCGCGAAAATCCGCTGGATGCGGGAAGCGCAAGACTGGTCATTGTGGCGATGTTTTGGGGAGGCCTAGGTCCAGCAGTGGACGTCTTTCTTATGAGTTTATGGTTTTCAGGTTGAATTTGAAACGCAATTATTTGACAAGTGAAAGCCTGATGTTATTGGCTGAAGTGATAGAGTTTAATGACACCATCACGCATTTGGACCTCTCCTGGAACAGATTTATGAAGCAGAAAGGTATTATAAAAAGCTCTTTTTTGGTTTCACTGCTGTCTGACAATCAAATATTGCAAGTCAATTTTAAAGTAGTAACATACAGTAACATAAAATAGCCTTCTCAGTACGAGAAGGCTAGTCCACCACGCTGGCCTAGTGCGGGTTGGTGGACTACACACCATTGAGAGCTGCATGGAGCACTCTCAGTTGTGCAGGTTTCCTCACGATGTTTTCCTTCACCTTTAAAGCAAGTGATAATCGAATTCAGATCCACACATGAATTTGAAAAGTCTGTGTTGCGGGCCGGGTTCGAACTCACACCCTCCTGCATGGAAGGCCGCTTCAACCGCTAGGCTATCACTGCATTTAAAGTGGTACTTGTTATTTAAACAAGCTGAAATTATGTATGAATGTGAAATAAATTACTTCCAGTTTTTGAAGTAAAACTTCTTTACGCATGCTTAACTTGCGGAGTAAGCTGGTGAATATGTTACGAAATGTGTGATCGGGCGAGGCGAACGGTAGTTGAGAGCGAATATAAGTTAGTGAAGATAGAAAGAGAGAGAGTTACGTTTTGTATATTACTGTAGAGGCAAGATAGAGAGGTGCGAGCACACATTTTCTTTATCTTTTTCTCTCATAGCCAGTTACGTTTCATATATCTAAGACACAGTGCAGGCCTATTGTCTATATCACACTGTAGGAGAATCTGTATACTCTATCTATCTACCTACTACACATTTCTAATCAAATAACAGGATTTCAAAATTCCACGCGTGTTCGCAAATAAATTTAAAATGTCAGTGGTGCGTGGTTCGGGTTCGAACTCAGACTATCCTGTATGGACAACGACCATACAGCCCATAGACGCCTCATAACAGGTGAACGATGTCTACAACACATCTATGAAATTTCACTAATGTAGTTCGCCACTATTCGCCACTTGAAATCTTCAAATCAGTTTCGACCACTTACATGAGCCGTCAAAACTGCCGCGTTAGTGATTAGCCCATAGTCGCCATGGTAGGGCCAATCGGATTGCAGTACCCCGCCTCAGCAAGTGGCAGAATTTATTGTACGCATTATATTCAACATTAGGCGTTTATAGGGCTGTGTCGTCGTTGTGTATGGAAGGAAATTGTTCAACCACTAGGCTTACACTACTGATACAAAAGGGTTAATATACATATTATGGTTATGTAATGTTTTGTAATGTATTGTTATGTAATGTTATGTAATGTTTATGTTTAATCGTTTTATTTAAAAAATCATAATCCCTGTCGAATCTTGAAAAGAAATAAAAGGAACATTATGCCTTCAATTAAACTTTAATTACTAAGTAAATCGCGTTAACACATTAATGTAATTACCAAAAACTATGGCAGTGAGCGTCAAATAACAATGAGCAACAAGAAATAGGCGCAGCTGATACTATACACCGCAGTTGAGCTTCATGGTAGCTCTTCTGTTCATTCCTTAATGCTATCGGAGTTCCAAAACATTACAGTAGCTGATGAACAGCCAATCAATTTAAATTACTATTAATCAATTAACTATTTATCGGTGGGTTGTCGTTGACTGAACTATCTCCTGGCGGCCTGAGGGATTGACTTTCCTACCGCGCGGTAGCCGTTCTCGTCGGCGATGTAGTTGATAGTCTCGGGCTGGCCATCTTCACCGATGTAGGTGAAGGATCCTTCGACAACGATAACGTTCTGTGGCTTATTCTCCTCATCAGGAACTTGCTTCAGGTTTCCTTTCTCATTGCGGGAGGTGCCATCGTCGTTTCTGTAACTGTTGATAATACACTCGGATTATTCATATATTCAAACATTTTGAAATTTTTACAGAATATGTGTTACTATAGTGCCTATCACGACAAATAGTAAAACCTAAAAAAAAACTAAAATCAACGGGGGTCCCCATACAAGAATCTTCGAAAAACATGAATTTTTTCCAACGTTTTTGTTCCTACTCTATCTTCAAAACGGTAATACATACCAGCGTCAAAGGTCTGATTATAGTACATACTATGTTATTTTTTAGCAACAAATACAAAAAATAGGGCAAACATAGACATATGTGGTGGTACCTACGTAAGTAAGTGGTGCAAAATTTCACGCGGGGTATCAGGTAAATGAGTGTTACGGAACCCTTACTGCGTGAGTTCCACTTAAACTTGGCCGGTTTTTTTTCTAAATCTCAAAATTACATGCAAAAGCATACAGTGACTCTAAAAAGAGTAACTGTAAGTTCCCCAGTTAAAAAGTGAAAAATGTCGCACAGGTTGAAAGTTTGTATGAAAATCCGTCATTTTTGAAGTTAGATGTATAAAAAGCCGGCCAAGTGTGAGTCGGACTCACGCAGTAAGGGTTCCGTAGCACTCATTGACCTGATATCCCATAGAAACTGATTTAATTCACGACAGTTTGTCAAAAGATATCAACGATTGCACGCAAAATGTGAATTTTTACGTCTCTTTCTTAAGCAGGTACCACCACATATGTCTACGTTTGCCCTTATTTTAGTATTTTTTGCTAAACTACATAGTATGGACTATAATCCGACCATGTTTGACGCTGGTATGTATTACCGTTTTGAAGATAGAGCAGGAACAAAAACATTGAAAAAAATGCATGATTTTCGAGGTTTCTTGTATGGGTCCCCCCTTTGGTTTTAGACTTTTTTTCATTTTTAGTGTTTCTTGTGATACATCTCATAGCAACACATATTTTGTGAAAATTTCAACTGGTTATCTATTACCGTTACAAAGATACAGCCCTGTGACAGACAGACGGACCGACGGACGGACGGACAGCGTAGCGACAGTAATAGGGTCCCGTTAGCACCCTTTGGGTACGGAACCCTAATAACGGTATTTGGCTATAAAGCCAAACCAAACCAAACCATATGCCTCAACTAATCAAAAAGGCGGACGGAATCTCGCCAAACAAAGACTGAAGCACTTAATTTTTTCCTAAGCCCACTATAATTTCGAAAGCATTTTAACACACCAGATTTATACTGTTATTTTATTTGTGACACTGCAACAATGACTACCGACATACTATATTTTTTGCGTAATCGCGGCATTTTGGCATCCTATGGATGTGAATGTGTTCGTGCCGGCCCGTACTTTTAAGCGAGCCGGCTTGCTATGGATGCTTCACTTATTGTTTAGCGACATTCTGTCTGCCTTTTTATTCGTCCGAGACCATAAGGTAGCAAATAAATAATTACATTTTCAGTGTTTTTTGAATAAACAACCCTTAAGGGTAAAACGACTTGTGTGAAATATCGTGGGCACCCGCTATGGTGTTTGACGAAAAAAAAGTTGGGATTCCAACGCATACCGGGCGCAGCTAGTAACACATTGTGGGAACAATTCAGCTACCTACCTAATACTTTTACTTCACCTATTACTGTTAAATAGATACAGCCCTGTGACAAACAGACGGACGGTTTTACATACGGACAGACAGACGGCGTTGTCATAGTAATAGGGTCCCATTGGTACGCCTAAAATGCAATTGAAAAAATGCTGGATTAATTACCCGAAACCGTAGTTGCCTTCGGGGTCCTTGTCGAAAAAGTAATCTATGTTGGTGATGGACTCTGGAACTGGCAGGGCGCTGGCGACGGCCACGAGGGCGAGGGCGACGAGGATGATCTGTACAACAATAATATTACATCATAAGTTCATAGTAAACAGAAAAAATATATTGTCGACTCATTTATTTCTAAGTCAATATTGGGCAATGATATTTAAAAGTATAAATATATGACATGTTCCGTACGCAGCGGTAGCACAATATACATAAACTAATAAAAAGTAAGTAAGTTGATCACTTCAAGTTACTTTCGTGTCATAATTGGAATACTTTCTGTACATACACGAAAGCATTTTAGTTTTTTTTTTGTCACCGATCACGCTCAACGCCTTACTTGACGCGGATTATAGAAAAACATCCTAATTTGGATGTTTTCGAGTCTTCAGATTGCGAGCTTAGTAGCATTCTGTACCCCATCAGTAAAATAATTATTACTCGCTGAATACATCATTTATCAAAAATTCGTTTTTAACAATTGAAGTACAGGTACTGTAGTTTAATCAGAAACCATTAACTTTGTAAACTATAGTTTCAAACGGCCACTTTTGGTACTTTTAGAGTTAATAGTTTCTGATTAAACTACAGTACCTATCTGTACTTCGGTTGTTAAAAACGAATTATTGGATAAATAATATATTCAGCGAGTAATAATTATTTTACTGATGGGAGCCCCACATGGCTACTACATAACAAAATAACACTAATAACACAAATTTAGAAGGTATTGTATTATAGTTGAGTATCTATTAATCGCGCCTGTATAATTATAATTATTTAAAAAGGAACAAATAAAAAAAAAATGAAAATTGTGACTCAAATAATAAATTTGTTTTATAAGTAATTTTGAATGGACTTACCGATTTCATGTTGATAAGTTTGGTTTGGTTCGGGGGCTGATGAGCGACTGATGCTTTATCGGCCGCGACATATTCTTTTATACTCTTCTCCGGCATCTAATCTCAATAAAATCATCATCTAATTTTAATTCATCGAATGACTAATGACAGCAAATATTCGATGTCGATGTTCTAGATTATTACAGGTGCATGCGTTTAAATAGACCATGTTCTGTAAAAAGCATATTCGACAATACTTGTGTAAAGTATTTGCGTGTACGCTATCAAATATATTTTTTACATAACGTGGAAATATTATTCTAAACTAAAATAGCTAGCACTGATGTCAGTTTTTTTTTACATCCAACATGCAAGCAAGGTCGTCGCTAGCCAGTAGGCCAGGAGGGACAAGATCATATATAGAGGATATTCAAGTAAATTAACTAAGCAGGTGGGACAAGGGCGTCGCCAGCCAATGGGCCAGGAGGGACAATATCATAGATAGAGGATATTAGAGTAAATTTACTTAGCAGGAGGAACAAGGGCGTCGCCAGTCAATGGGCCAGGAGGTACAAGATCATAGATAGAGGATATTAGAGTAAATAAACTAAGCAGGGGGGGTCAAGGGCGTCGGCAGCCAATGGGCCAGGAGGGACAAGATAATAGATAGAGGATATTAGAGTAAATTAACTTAGCAGGGGGTCAAGGGCGTCGCCATACAACGGGACAAAGGGGGCAATCTCATAGGTAGAGATATGAATTGTAGGTAAAATAAATACTTTTAATCGTTTACTGCATGAAAAAATATCTTAATATTTTTATTTTGGGAAATAACTGACTTTATTATTTTTAACTAATTCTTATTCTTTATGCACACACCACAGACATAGTCAAAAATATGAATGCATGTGTGGGCGTGAGCACTGGTTAGGACACGGAGGAGCACGGTTTTTGTAAGCTTCACTATGATTGTTCGCAGCACTTCGTCTATATTTTTACTATGTCTGTGCCACACACATATACATCTTAATATATAAAACAATTTCAGGTTAGTTACATAATTTATAACTCAAGAACGGCTGGACCGATCTTAATGAAATTTGGCATACAGATAAAACATAGCCCGGATTAACATATAAGTTACTTTTTATCCTGGGAAGATAAACAGTTCCCGAGAGATGCGTGATAAACGACATTCACGCAGGCGAAGTCGCGGGCACAGGCTAGTTTACAATATATTACAGTAGGAAAGTTTCCACACACTTCCCATTTATTATAATGTATGAGTAGGATTTTCACATTATTTATATTCATTGTATTTATTTTGTACTAGACTTTGTTCGCGGCTTCGCCTTAGTTGTCGTTGATCACGCATCTCTCAGGAACTGTTTATCTTGCCGGAATAATATGACTTATGTTTATGCAGGAGAGTCTGCGTTCAATCCCGGCCCGTACTTTTGACTTTTCGAATTCATGTGCGGATTTTTTTTCGATTATTTTTTTTGCTTTAACGGTGAAGGAAAACATCGTGAGGAAACCTGCACACCAAAAAGTGCTCCATACAGTTCTCAATGGTGTGTGTAGTCCGCCAACCCGCACTAGGCCAGCGTGGTGGACTAAGACCTTAGCCTTCTCATACTGAGAAGAGTCCCTTGCCCAGCAGTGGCACAGTAATGGGCTGGTTATATTAGGAGTTTATAGTATAAATTTAGAGTACGTACTGCAACTTTGTGTGGTGCCAGACACAAAGAATAGCACCGCCCCATCTCTTCTCATGGCTGTCGCAAAAGGCGACTAATGGGTTCACCAGAGGATGGGCAG
The DNA here is from genome assembly GCA_949699075.1 of Asteroscopus sphinx. Classification (NCBI taxonomy): domain Eukaryota; kingdom Metazoa; phylum Arthropoda; class Insecta; order Lepidoptera; family Noctuidae; genus Asteroscopus; species Asteroscopus sphinx. The sequence continues at coordinate 6,504,352 of OX453006.1, forward strand.
AAGCGTTCTTTGAGTATTTATTCAACCAACCACGAACGCAAATACGCATGCCAAGCGGCAATATAACATGTATCAGAAATTCGTGGTCATATTTGAAGAGCTTATTCAAACTTTGCTATGGAACAACTTTTACTATGAGACCATCCCTGAAATCGCGAAAAAATAATCTGCTTATCCTTCCATTTTGTCGAGCGACATCGATGATTTAGTAGGGAAGAGGACATAATTTTTTCGCTATTTCAGGGTTGGTACCATAGTAAAAGTTTTTCTATGCTATGCCCTGAATTAGCTCTTAAAATATGACCATGCATTTCTGATACACGTTGTATATGGAATCACGTATAACAGGGGGTCGCATTTTATAAAATAAGTGTGTTTATAGATTTGTCGGAGTATATACCTACCTGTGATCGAATCAGAAATGAGGAGATTCGCAGGAGAACGAAAGTAACCGACATAGCCCAAAGAATTGCCAAACTTAAGTGGCAGTGGGCGGGGCACATTGCTCGCAGAACGGTTGGCCGATAGGGCAGTAAAGTTCTGGAGTGGCGACCGCGTACTGGAAGGCGCAGCGTGGGTAGGCCCCCCACAAGGTGGACCGACGACCTGGTGAAGGTCACGGGAATTCGCTGGATGCGGAAGGCACAGGACCGGTCGTTGTGGCGATGCTTGGGGGAGGCCTATGTCCAGCAGTGGACGTCTTTCGGCTGAAATGATGATGATGATGATACCTACCTAGTTATTTTCCATGTCCTGCCGTCCATGGTCATGCATTTTTTTCAATTACATTATAAATATAAATTGTGGAAAGTAAAATTCGCTCACAAGCAGGAGTTCACGGTAGCTTAGCGGCTAAAGCACTGGTGTAATGAACCAGGCGTTGCAGGTTTGAATCCTGAACAGGATAAATGTTCACGAACGTGTTTTTTTTTTTCTTTTTCTACAATCTAAATGTTTAGATTTCGCTACACATGCCCCGTCATAATCATCATTAGCCTCCCCCAAAGGGATATGCCACAATCACCACGCTTAACAGGCTAACAGGCGGGTTGGCGATCGCAGTTGGTTGGTTAAACACTCAGAGAACGCTGCTGCCCATCCTCTGGTGAATCCCTTAGTCGCCTTTTACGACACCCATGAGAAGAGATAAGGGTGGTGCAATTTTTTATGTCCGGCAGCACACAGAACACATGCCTAAGTGCGTTAAAATTATTACAATAATAGGGTAGGCTCATCTACAATGTGTTACTGAAATAATTGAAAACTTCTCATTGTACTCAACAGTATCATAAACTCAGCCTATCACAGTCCACTGCTGGACATAGGCCTCTCCCAAGTTGCGCCACAACACTTGGTCCTCTGCCTTCCGCATCCAGTCCCGCTAATTTAATCAGGTCGTCGGTCCACCTGGCTAGGGGGCGCCCTACGCTGCGTTTGTCGATTCGCGGTCTCCACTCAAGGACTCGTCTGCTCCAGCGGCCATCGGTCCTTCGACAGACATGGCCAGCCCTCTGCCACTTCAGCTTATTGATCCTACAAGCTACTCCACAGTATGAACAACTTTTACTGTGAGACCAACCCTGAAATCGCGAAAAAAAACTGATGTTCCCTACATTTTGTCGATATATGTTAACACAAATGTAGGGAAACAGCTCATTTGTTTTTCGGGATTTCTGGGTTGGTCTCGTTGTAAAAGTTGTTTATACTAATAAGTACAATAACCCCTTAAGAGATTTTCAGTTATTTCAATAACATGTTGTATACGAATTTGAATTAACTGAAAAACACGGAGGGGCTCGTAGCGAAGCAACGACTGCGCGGATTGTACGATCTGCAAGGTTAAGCAGCACTTGCTGCGGTCAGTCTGTGGATGGGCGACCGTTTCGTTACACATCGAGACCCCTCCGTGCCTAGAGCACGTTAAGCTGTCGGTCCCGGTTATCATACGAATATCTATGGCAGTCGTTACGGGTAGTCAGAAGCCTGAAAGTCTGACAACTGGTCTAACCTCCGAATGTCAGTATTACCCAATAACTAGGTTGCGGGGGTCTGATGGCAGTCGCCTCCGTGTAAAATACTGATGTTCAGCTGCATCTGGCTAGACTGGAAGCCGACCCTAATATAATTGGGAAAAGGCTCGGATGACTATATACGACTTTGAAATAACTGCAAGGACAATCGGGTCGGTTAAGAAACACGGTGGTCTTATTCTCAGTGGATGTTGCTGACGTCACCAAAAGAAGTAGAAGTAGAAATTAAATTCAAGACCACGAGCAGAGTTCAAGGCAGCTTAGCGGATAAAGCATTGTGTTATCAGGAGTCGCAGGTTTGAATCCTGCTCGTGAGCGAATTTTGTTTCCACTAAAATACATTTCTTTAGATTTTGCTTCGCATGCGTAAATGCGTTAAAATAATAAAAATAATGATGAATATATTTCGCTCGAAATAAAATAGCAATAATAACTAAAATGTTAAACGAAATGTCAAGGTATACATATCAATAAATTAATATGATTTAAATAAATTAATGTAAATTATACGAATTAGTAAAAGCCAAATCATATGAATTAATAAGCCTAAAGTATTTAACATCACAATCGATGTTTATTTTTAAATTGAATAAATTACTGGCCGTAAGGATTCCCTTCTCAATGTTTGTTCACTCTATAAAGAAGCTCGTCCGAGGAAGTAATACCACCGTATCTACTTCTCCGCCAAACAGTAATGCTTGCATTGCTGTGTTTCGGTTTGAATGGTACGGGTGCCGGTGAAATTACAATCACATGAGACTTTCCATCTTCATGTCTCAGTTTGGCGAACCGACGTGCGGTACCATTAAGGCAACAGCCTAGGTGGTATTGAAGTTGTTATGGGCAAAGGTAACCGCTTAACATCAGGTGGGCCTTTAGCTCGTTTCGCCATCTGATACTATAAAAAAAAAACGAGCAAAAATTAATAAAGACTAACGCTTGATTCACACTAGACTTACGTACTTAAAGCTTGCACACTATTCGTACGTGACGTCACGTCATAATAGTATGCACTCCTGTATTATACAAAACATAGAAACTATATGAAACCGATAGTCTCACTGACGCCATCACGAAACGACACGTACACTCTGTTTCTTAGGGTTCCGTACCCTTAGGGTGCCAAACGGGACCCTATTACTCTCGCTACGCTGTCCTTCCGTCCGTCTGTCTGTCACAAGGCTGGCAAGCTGTCAAGGTTGTATCTTTTGAACGGTAATAGATAACCGGTTGAAATTTTCTCAGAATATGTGTTGCTATAAGGTGTATCACGACAAATACTATAAATAAAAAATGTCTAAAACCAAAGGGGGTCCCCACGGAATACTTTTATATTCATTTACCCCATACAAGAAACCTCAAAAAACATGCATTTTTTTCTACGTTTTTGTTCCTGCTCTATCTTCAAAACGGTAATATATACCAGCGTCAAACTTAGTCAGATTATAGTGCATATTATGTAAATTAGCAACAAATACTAAAAATAGGGCAAACATAGACATATGTGGTGGTCCCTACGTAAGAAAGAGATGCAAAAATTCACAGTTCGCGCACAATTGTTGATGTCTTTTAATAAACTCTCGTAAATTAAATCAGTTTCTATGGGGTATCAGGTATGGGGTATGGGGTATGGGTGGTCCGGAACCCTTACTGCGTGAGCCAGACACACATTTGGCCGGTTTTTTCTTAATTATCTTGTTTAGTAAACAATCTTGGCATGTCTTTTTAATGCAATTCGTCAATAATAATGATTAAAAGAGTTTTTTTTAAATTTCACACACTAAGTAACATTTTTTAACCTAATTACATTTGCTGAACTAGTAACTATATTTTATCAGTAGTTATTTGAATAAAGAGATATGTCAAGACTGTTTACTAAATAAGATAAGAGAGAAGAAACAGACTTTAAGTCTTGTGTGAAACAAGCGTAAAACGCTGCCTGAGTCTAATAATGCTTGATTAAACTAATGCTATTTATCTAGTTTATCATACATACATACATATTATCACGCCTGTTTCCCATTGGGGTAGGCAGAGACTATGGATTTCCACCTGCTACGATCCTGACACACCTCTTTCGCTTCATCTACGTCCATTAACCTCGTCATGCATGCTCGTCGGTCTAGTGGCATTTTTTGAGAACGTCCGCGATTTGATCGCGATACGTTCGCCGAGGTCGTCCCCTTCCAACTCTTCCATCCACACTCGCTTCGTATACTTGTTTCGTCAATCTCCTCTCGTCCATCCTCTCTATATGTCCAAACCATCTTAACATACCATTATCTTTCTAGTTTATCGAGCGGCTTAAGTCTATTCCTTTTATTAAATACCGCTATACTTGTTTCGTCAATCTCCTCTCGTCCATCCTCTCTATATGTCCAAACCATCTTAACATACCATTATCTTTCTAGTTTATCGAGCGGCTTAAGTCTATTCCTTTTATTAAATACCGCTATACTTGTTTCGTCAATCTCCTCTCGTCCATCCTCTCTATATGTCCAAACCATCTTAACATACCATTATCTTTCTAGTTTATCGACCGGCTTAAGTCTATTCCTTTTATTAAATACTATCGGCCCGTCCCGGCTTCGCACGGGTGGATATGAAAATATAGCCTATGTTACTCAGGCTGAATGTAGCATTCTAATGGTGATTTTTTTTTTTTTATCGGCACAGTAGTTTTTGAGTTTATTCATTACAAACATACACACAAAAATACAAATGATTCCTCTTTATAATATTAGTATAGATCAAAGTAGAAAATATAACATAACATAACATAACATCATGCCTGTATTTCCCCGAAGGGGTAGGCAGAGGTGTATAGTACACCCACATTTCGCCAGTTATGTTGTAGAAAATATAAAATTTCAAAAATAAAATTTTGGGATATCTCTGTCTAATTTGCATTGTTTAACCTTTTGTAATGATCAATAAATAATGCATAGGCTGTTCAATGTCATAGATTGTAGTATAATTAACGTATAAATTAAATATAAAAAGATTAAATCTAGCAGAGAAACTGGTTTCATGACGTGGATGCGTGGATCCTTAGAACCGCCGAGAATTATTACAATAGGAAAGAATTTTAAATTAATAACTTCCATTTTATTTTATTTTATTGGGACATACACCATGTTGATCTGTATTCGTGCCATATTTAAGGAGGTGACTATACCACTGATACTGAACACGAATCAATAAAAAAATCAATATCAAAAATTTGTTTTTTTGTTTACGTACCGATTTGTAATCAAACAAATTCCCTCTGTTTGTCGCGAATTACGAAGGCTGCGGCCGGAGGACTTAAAAAAAACCAATTTAATTTTAAAGTGATTTAATTTTAAGTAAACTTATTACAGTAAAAATATTAATAGCTAACTAAAACCTATTGTCCCGATCGATGATGTATCAGAAGTGAGTGCCCTCATGGCACGATGCGACGGTCTTCATCGATATCGCTTATTCAGCTACTCGTGCCTCGTGTTGCGAATTAAGCATTTAACTTGTTTATTGAAAATTATTGAGGGCAAGCTTCGTCAGCGGTTTGCCTATGCTACGATGGCGTAACACCTCCACCCGTAGATCAGCAACTATTTTAAAACGCTAAGTGAAAATGTTGCTGGGAGCTTGTCTTGCTGATTATGTAATTTTGAAGTTTCAGGAACGGCGTATTCATGATTTTCAGCTCCTCTGGATACAGAATCTTTCCTGGTCTTTAGAGTTCTGGAAACATATCTCCAAATTATGAGCACAGCCGTTATGATAATTGCAAGAAATATTATAGTGTAAAACGGTATAGTAGTATGGTATAACGTTTCAGTAATTCTGTCTGCTTGTACTGGCGCCTGAAGTGTTATTCTGTCCTGAAGACTATGAAGTTTACTTAAGTTAACTGAAGCCAAATTCGCATGTATTAGACTTGTTCCTTGTGTTTCAACATTATAAGGGACCTTCAGTATTTTTACAGGTTGACCTTTAACCTCATCTCTTGTATTAATTAAGGTTAGTTCTGGTGTACGTAACGAACAGTGCAGTGGAATTGTAGCAAGATAACTGCCTTTCAAAGTGTCGTAGTCGTCATTTCCGCAGCTCATGTGAACCCTCGTTGGATTTGGGAATGAAATAACATAGTGTCGGCTGTCAAGTTCCTCTACGGCTTCTTTTGCTAATTTTACAGTTGTTAATGTACAGGATTCATCCAAAGTCTTGCTTGAAATGAAAGTTTGTATGCAGTCTGCTTGGATTTGAACGTAGTGGTTAGTTCTTTGTTCACAGAGATACCGATTATTATTTAACTTCGGGCATTCAGCCTCCATGTACATGAATGCCTTCCCATTAGTTGCTATTAAAGGATAGGGAGGAATGAGAGCCTGGTCGTGTTTATTAGGAACAATAGAAAGTCTATAAAGTAAGTAAGTATCTACTGAAACTACAGGAAATCTAAAAACTATAACTATTTTCCTATCATCGTAATAATAACCTGATTTTATTATATCATAATAGTCCCGTAACTCTAAATCTAATATATGATTACTATCGTAAATCCCCTTTAATTTATCTAACATACTACCTAAAATATCTATTCCTAACATACTATGATGAGTTGTCATAGCCCGAGTAAATGCTAGAATATTTTCTATCCTATATAACTCAGATAATAAATCTTCTATATTTTCGCTAATAATAGTTAATATTTGTGCGAAATGTGCAAAATGTATGAGTTTTTGATTGTTTTGAGTGTAACCGTCTATCAATAAATCTAAAGTGGTATTAATTTTACTTTGATTTTCGACAATTTTATTCAATATATTGTTGTGGGACAACATCCACTCTTTACTGATACTAATGTGCTCATTAAACTCATTAATAGTTTTTCTCTGGTTGTTCTGTAAAATTTCTATGGCATTATTAAACCGAATAGCATCCGTATAATCAAGGTTTCCTGTAATGCTCTTAATAACAGACCCTAGGCCGTCTACAAGGCCTCTTTTAAAACGACTAGGTTCTAAAGAATGTAACTGGTTATTGACCTTAGCCAATTTACTCACGAGATAATCTAACTGATATTCGTATAAGGAAAAGGTTTCGTTAGTCATGCGTAGCTTAAAATCCTGTAATTGAGTCTTTAGTACTGAAATATTATTTTCGATATCGTCCAGCTTCACATATTGGAGAAAAGTATGGTAATGAGTTATTAATCTAGTCGGTCCAAGTTTAAACGGTAGAAGTCCAATTCCAGAGTCTAAGGTCTCAAGTCTTATCTCCTGGCTTCGTGTCAGATGTAGGGTCGCTATCAGCACCATCCTGTAACAATTTCGCAGTCTTAGGTACTCGTTTCAGTCTTGATTTCGCTATGGGGCCACGTTTCTTAGAGGTGTAGATGTGAATAGGTAAGTCAGCTAAAACTACGTCATGGGTGTATCTAGGGGCTAATTTTTGTCGTGAGGCGACTGGATTCTTAACAAAAATCTGTTGCTGAGGCTGATACTCTTCTTCTGGTTCGCGGGTCTTATTCCTATTCTCAATTATTGCGGTACGATTGTTAAGAGAGGTTTCATTTATGATTTGGTATACTGTTTTCATTTGTTCTTTATGATTTAAGATGTACTGCTGTAACATGTGACTACTTAAATCGATGTCCCAAGGATCTCGGGCATCAAAGTGACCGGTTATTACATCAAAGGGTCGACACTTAGTGAAACTATGAATCGAACTATTGTAGGCAAGTAAAGCATAAGGCATAAGATTAATTGCAGGTTCATCTTTCTGCTGTAAACGTAAAATACGGAGATGTTCAAGCAATGTTGAGTGAAACCTTTCTATATTACCGTTATCATTAGGGCTATGTGCTAAAGTTTTATGGTGATTTATTTTATGGAGTCTAGTGAATTCAGCGAACAATTGATTCGTGTACTCAGTGCCATTATCTGTAATTATAGTTTGCGGAAAGCCATGATGAGTACAAAATTGTAGTAAGCCCTGCAAAATGCTAAGCGCTGTACCATCTCTCATAAGATACGCTTGTCCGTACTTAGAGAAGACATCTATAAAGGTTAAATATTTCTCATTCTGAACAGTAAAAAGATCCATATGAATAATTTCGAACGGCTTTATTGCTGGTGGTACAATATTAAACTTCTGTTTGATAGGATTACGGTCGTACTTAGCCTGACCACATGTTGTACATTCATTTATATATTTAGTGATTTGGTCTTTCATCTTAGGCCAGAAATACTTTCGCGAGAGGGCTAGGTAACATTCAGTTATCCCACGATGGTTTGTTTTACCGTCGTGGTAATGCCGGATTATATCCTGCTGTCTAAGGAATTCTTTCACATTTTCTAATTCTAATTTACATAGTTCCAGATTCATTGCTGAGCTCTTAAAACTGTCCTGAATTATAGGAATGATATCATACATGCTTAGAGGAGGATTGATGAGAATACCAGTTTTCACCTTCGGATTAACGTACTCTTTTATAGCATTAATAACATCGTCTATTAAGTTAGATTGTGAAACCTGAATGGAAGTACGAGTGTGTGTATCAAATGTCTTGGTTACCGTCGGTCTTTTCTTAATGTCACCTACCACAGTCATAACTATTTGTCGATGGAACATATTCAGAGGCTTGTCAGTTATAGGGACTTCAAGTATGGGGTTTTCATTACTTGTATGAGCTGTTTCAGTACTTGAGTCAGTCACAGAAGGTGGCTTCTCAGAGGGATTTGCTATCATTGAACTAACTTCATCATTATGGATTTCAACTCGCGATAGGGCATCAGCGTTGGTGTTACTTTTACCCTTTTTGTATATTACACTAAAGTCGTATTCGCCGAGTTTCAATCTCCACCTAGTGAGCCGTGAGTTAGGCTCTTTTAGATTCATCATCCACTGTAATGGTTTGTGGTCTGTAACTATCTTAAATTTGCGACCAAAAAGATACGGTCGGAAATATTTGGTAGCCCACACAATAGCTAAGAGCTCCTTTTCTATGGTACTGTAATTTAATTCGCTTTCGTTTAAAGTACGCGATGCATATGCTATTGGTCGGTCAGAGCCTATTGGTCCTTGTGATAATATCGCTCCTAAAGCTACGTTGGAAGCGTCAGTGGTCAGAACAAATTCCCTAGTGAAGTCTGGATATTGTAAGATCGGGTCGTTTGTCAAAAGTCTCTTGCATCGTTCGTAACAGTCAATGTAATCTTTGTTAAGTGTAATGGTCCTGCCCTTCTTTAAACATTGTGTAAAAGGTTTTGTAATTCTAGCGAAGTCTGGTATGAATTTCCGATAATAACCGATAAGTCCAAGAAATTGTTTTATCTGTTTTGCTGTTTTAGGTATGGGATATTTTTTTATGGCATTAATTTTGTCTGGATTCGGCTTAATGCCTTCACCGCTTATTATATGGCCTAGAAAAGCAGTCTCTAACTTTAAAAATTCCGACTTGTCCATCTGAATTTTGAAGTTAGATTCCCGGAGTCTTTGAAATACTTTTTCCAGGTTATCCAGGTGTTCCTGGAGGGAGGTACTGAATACTACTATGTCATCCATGTAGACTAAACAGATAACGTTTTGAAGACCTCTCAACACATTATCCATAACGCGCTGAAATGTTGAAGGGGAATTTTTAAGTCCCATAGGCATCCTTAAAAATTCGAAATGCCCATGTTCTACATTGAATGCTGTCTTCTGAATATCATCAGGGTTCATTTCTACCTGGTAGAAACCACTGGCTAAATCTAAGGTGGTGAAATACTGACATTTCCCTAACTTATCTAGGACATCTGTTATATTCGGAATAGGGTATTTGTCGTCGATAGTCTTTTCGTTTAACTTTCGGAAGTCTACGACTAGCCTCCATTTCTGTTTTCCTGAGGCATCAGCCTTCTTCGGGACAACCCAAATAGGAGAGCTCCAGGCAGAATCAGAAGGTCTTATAATATTCTGATCCAGCATCTTTGATATTTGATCTCTAACTTCTTGTCGGTGTACAAAAGGATATCTATAACTTTTCGTGTAAATAGGTACCTCATCTAAAGTTCTTATATGGTGCTTAACCTTATTAGTGAAGGACAGCGGTTCGCCTTCAATGTAAAAGACATCCGCATAACGCGAGCAAATATTTTTCAAGTTAATTTTTTCCTCTTCGTTAAGATGATCTATTCGCAACTGTGATAATACTTGATTGATGCGAGAGGCATCCGGTGCCTGCTCAATGTTCATACATTCAATATTGGAATTTACAGCTTCTACAGGACGATCTAATGATAAAATTATATCGTTGTGCGATGTATTTTCTACTTCAACTAATCCGCGATTATTAGAAACTGTTGTAATACATTCATTTATAATACAGTTATAAAATTTCTGCTGAGGAATATGCACATCTCCATCTGGAGCATTTATGGGCAAACGAATGAGCCTAGTAGTATTAGCTGGTATCATATCCTCGTATAAGTTGACGTTCCGAGAGTTAAACATTGTTATAGGATTTGTAGCGTTATCTGTAATTAATAAATTATTTTTCAGGTCAATTTTCGTATTCCATTTACTTAGTAGGTCTAGTCCAATAAGTCCGTCGAAAAATTTATGAAAGTCAAAAATAAATAATTTAATATTATTAGGATCATTGAATTCCTGAAAGGCTGGTATGATAATTGAATAGTCACTTCTACTGGTAGCGTGGGCGTTGGTAACCTCAAAGGGGTCAAAATTAAGTGGCATGTTTGAATAATATTTTTCCACAGCTGAAGGACTAATGAATGACTGGTTGGCTCCAGTATCAATTAGAAAATTTAATGGAGGATTCGATAATTTTATATAAGGAAGTTGACGTTGAGTTTGTAGGTTAACTTCTATTTTGAGGGTTTTGAGGGGTGGTCCGAATAAAAATCCTGCTCCTCATTACTAGTAGAAGGTTGAGAATTAACGTAACTGTCAGGTAACTCACTAACTGTGCAGTAAGGCATAGGTGGCTCATACTCATAACTGTCATGTAAGTTACAGTCAGTATAGTCAGTATATTCGGTTTGATCATAGTCATATGAATAGTACTCGTTGTCCGGATAATAATTAAAATCATAATCATTAAAGTTATTAAAGTTCATCTCACGGGTTTTAAAATAATTAGTTGGTGGTGGGTTGCCAGATTTACTCCAGTCATGACCCCTGAACTGCATCGGCTTTGATACATAGTGGCTAACTCCACTCATTGGCTGAGGGCCTGAGGTTTGATGACGTGGTTGAGTTCTAAATACGTTACTATTGTTATAATTAGGCGGCGGCGCGCGGAACATCTGCTGAGTACGTGTAGGCATGTTAGGTGCATTAGGTGCACGTTGAAAACCATTTGACTGATCACCATGGGGTTGGAAGATAGGCTTCTGAAAACCATGTGACTGGCTACTATGTGGTTGGAAGTTAGGCCTCCAACTATTTTGTGGTGGCAACGGACGTTGCCAGTAAGGAGTATGCTGTTGATTAGCTGAAAAACCTGCAGAATACAAAGGTAACTTAGGCATAGTAGCGATTGGAGGTGGCCTTTTTACGTGCGCATTATCGCTACGATTTTGTAAGTACATCACATTTAATTCCTCCTGGACAAATTCTAATGCCCTTTCAATATTATCCGGGCGCATACAACGTATACGAGAACCTAATGGTTCTTTAAGGCCACGTACAAACGCTTGCATCGTTAATTTTTTATATAATGTGCGCTTCGCTTCTACGGTAGTAGGCAGAGTTTCATGCAATGAAATATAGGTCATAATAGTACTAAATAACGACTGACAATGGTCGTAATATTCCTGCGGGGTACTGTTACCTTGCATTGATACTAAGAGGTCATTGTACAGGGCCGTCTCGTCCCTTTGGTCAGCAAAACTATTAATTAAAGTGTTTCTTATTCCTGCCCAACTATCCGGAATGCCATTTGAATTAATTCGACTTGCCGCGGGGCCTTTAATTTTATTTAATATTCCGTTTATTAAGCACAAATTTCCTAATTCACTACCAGGTGCGTTACTAAGGTAAGCAGCAGCTATCTGGTCACATAACTTAATAAATCTAGTGAGGACGTTGGGGTTCCCATCGAACTCAGGGACTGGGCGCAGAGCCTTGTGAATCGTATCTGGTTCGTGCGCCATAGTGGATTCCTCGAATAAAATATCTAAACCTAAATTAATATCTCTATTTAAATCTAGCCCTAATTGCCTGCGATTCGGTCTACTCGGTGTAGACTCGCGAGGTCCTACGTTCCTTGGATGGAAAATTTTGAAGGATTATATTATGGAAATACACAGGAAGCAACACAGGGAATAATTCAAGTGTACTTACAAAACCTTCATATCGGTCTCTGGGGTCGATATCTTGATCCCTTTCTCTCCCGGCAGCAATCCTTAGGTTCTGGATACTCGATGAGGCTGGATAGCTCGATTAGCCGCGATCGCTCACGCACGGTAGCGATAGATTATCGATATAAGATAGCCCTAGCTAATCTCGAGTATCCTACCGACTGCGCCAATTACGAAGGCTGCGGCCGGAGGACTTAAAAAAAACCAATTTAATTTTAAAGTGATTTAATTTTAAGTAAACTTATTACAGTAAAAATATTAATAGCTAACTAAAACCTATTGTCCCGATCGATGATGTATCAGAAGTGAGTGCCCTCATGGCACGATGCGACGGTCTTCATCGATATCGCTTATTCAGCTACTCGTGCCTCGTGTTGCGAATTAAGCATTTAACTTGTTTATTGAAAATTATTGAGGGCAAGCTTCGTCAGCGGTTTGCCTATGCTACGATGGCGTAACACGCGTGCGACACAAAAATTAGTTTTTTTGTTTACGTACCGATTTGTAATCAAACAAATTCCCTCTGTTTGTCGCGTGCGACACAAAAATTAGTTTTTTTGTTTACGTACCGATTTGTAATCAAACAAATTCCCTCTGTTTGTCGCGTGCGACACAAAAATTAGTTTTTTTGTTTACGTACCGATTTGTAATCAAACGAATTCCCTCTGTTTGTCGCGTGCGACACAAAAATTAGTTTTTTTGTTTACGTACCGATTTGTAATCAAACAAATTCCCTCTGTTTGTCGCGTGTGATACAAAAACGATGCGATCACATAAACAATTTGTAGGTATTTCCACCCTTTGACAACGCCGCCGATGACTTATTTTCGGTATTTAATAGTATTATATTATCTGCGGTAAAGGGAAGTATTGAAATTGTAATTGGCAAAATACTCAATTATATAAACATAATCAAATCAAATCAAAACAAATCAAATAATTTTATTTGCAAATATGTGTAAAATAATAGATGTTGTTATATAAATAAAAAGTCCTTGTTCCATATTTTGCCATGCAAGGCGTGCAAATTAGTCATATTTAAATGACAATTAGTTTAAAAATAATAGCAGGTAGTTATAAAATATTAAAAAATTCAGAGGTACAATTATTAATTAATAGTAAAACAGTTAATAATAAATTCATTCAAAATAGTAATAATAATATGATCTAAAATAGTCAGTATTGATTGAGAGGTAAACCGGATGTCTCAAATTATAGTCTCCTTTTGTTTGTCATCAATAAAATCTAGACAGAGTAATAACATTTATTGACTAAGAATTTATGCAGGCATTTCTTAAAGATGTTAATACATTTCTGACTCCTGCTAGTTTTTGGTATATTATTGTATATCCTTGGGGCCATACCTAAGATACTCTTGCTAAATAATGCCGTACGTGAATGCCGTGTGAGGCTTGCACCAAATAGTATTTGGGTGTCGTTTATAGGTTAGTGTTTGATATAGATCAAAATTCAATTTAACAAACGCTGCCATTTCATATACCTATATACAACGATGGCAGAGTGAGTACATTCAATTCTCTGAAGAAAGGTTTGCAACTATTGGTTGGTTGGAGTTTACAAACTGCCCGTAAACATCTTTTTTGGGCTTTGAAAGCACTATCTTTGTCAGTTGAATTTCCCCAATAAATGATACCATACCCTACCTTAGACTACTTGTCACAAACGCATTAAAGGCAACCAAAACAGTAGAACGGTTTGTTATTTTGGATAGCCTATAATATTATAAGCAGATTTATTTAATTTTTTACATAATGTGTTTATATGTTGTTTCCATGTCAAATGGCTATCTAGCTGAAGACCAATAAATTTTGTATTATTGTAGTATTTCCGTAATGAATAATGGTTTTAGGTCTATTTATTTTCTGATTAAATGTTATAATTATATTAATGAATGTTTTATTCCTGAACGCATGTAAGTTATAGTCTATGACTGTAATGTATTTGCATTCTCTTCGCTCTTGATCTCGTCTGTGGCCATGGTAACTGTAGCAATGTGTGTGCTCCTTTTTTCATTTTACAACAACAGCAACATAACTTCACGCCTGTATTTCCCGAAGGGGTAGGTAGAGGTGTATAGTACACCCACATTTCGCCAGTTATGTTATAGTCCCATGTAATAGGGGGCGAGCCTATTGCCATTGACCGGGCACAAATCCAGACTCCGGGCTGCTACTGAGAATTTCCTAATGAAAAAACACAATAACACTTTGCCCGACCCTGGAATCGTACCCAGGACCCCACGCTCAGCAGTCGCGCTTGCAACCACTTTTCATTCTAATATACAGTGATTCAAGTGATACATATTTTATTTAATAAAACCATTAACATGTAGTAGTGTAGTTCCGTGTTGTGGCGGACGTAAAGAATTGCACCACCCTATATCTTCTCATGGGTGTTGTAAAAGGCGACTGGGATTCACCAGAGGATGGGCAACAGCGTTCTCTGAGTATTTAACCAACCAACTGCGATTGCCAACCCACCTGCCAAGCGTGGCGATTATGGCTTATCCCCCCCAACATATGCTTGGGGGAGGCCTATTTCCAGCAGTGGACGTCTTTCGGCTGAAATGATGATGATGATCAAGCCCACTATAATTTCGACAGCATTTTAACACACCGGACGGCATATTGTTATTTTATTTGTGACACTACGACAACGACAACTGTCACACGAGTTTTGTTGTATAATCGCGGCTGTTTGTCTTACTATTATAGGTGTGAATGTGTGCGTGCCAGCCCGTACTTTTAAGCTAGCCGTACGGGTGATTCGATTATTGTATAGCGAGATACCGTCCGCTTTTTTTATTCGTCCATTGTATAAACATTTCCCGAAAAATGGCGGTTACGATCAAAATTATCAATTTGATCCCGCATTCTTTTACGGCCAAAATTAATATCTAATCTATCCACGATTTGCCCTACTAGAGATAGGATTTTGACATAAGCTCCATACAAAATATGTCAAATTTCTATCTCTAGTAGGGTAAATCTTAGATAGATTGGATATTAATTTTGGCCGTTAGCCAGCAATTGCTGAGATAACCCGACATAGAACACAGACGTCTGATTATACATCCAATTATATACTTTTTTTTTTTTTTTGTTCATTGGTATACATAACAAAAACATTCTAATTATTAATATAAACGGTTTCACTCACGTTATTATTTTTATTATATAAAAACATTCTAGAAATGTAAACATAAACTCATTAGAATTTTACCGTACATCAGTATATACTATACAAAAAGGTAAACAAAAATATAGTTAACAAGGTAGGATATTAAATAAGTACAATGAGGGTAGATACCAGATTTATATAAACACGACTATTTATCACGTATTATGCTGTTTATAATGCGATGAATGTTGGCAATAAAATTGTTGAGGCGGATGGCACATGCCGGTTTAGTATCCTTTACGGGCTCAAAATTTTAGCTGGCCATGTGAATCACGAGGGGGATAGGGGTGGTCCCTCATAAATATTAAACAGTACAAGAGTTCAACGGAACACTTTTGTTTTGGATATGTATTTGACGCGTTTGTGCTCATATTATTATGATCTGCATATTTCAAGGTGAAAAACTGTGATGTCAATAAAAGCGCGGTTTTTTGTTACTCATTCAAATTGGGTGAAACGAAATTTGGAGGTAATACGCGTTGAAATATTGGGCTTTATCAGATTATAGGAGGGCTTATGGATAGTATCGCTGTGTAACATAAAACTATATATGACGGGATAGAGTAAATTTTCTCATAATAACTTTTTTACTCAAAATTTAAATTGTATGACTAAAATTAATGTAACAATAATCTTTTTACTTCAGTAGCTCAAACATGTAGGTTTTGCTGCCTGAAATCAGTGAGCAAAATGCGATTTTGCTCACTGAGTGAGACAAAGTAACTTTTTAATTATTATTTTCAGAAAGCCGCGAATATTTTATTCAGCCTTGGGTTAATCATCATTCGAAACATTCACACTCTATCTCTTTCCCGCTATTAGAAAGAGAGAGAGACAAAGACCAAACCTTTCGAAGTTCCGATTTTGAATTCGACCTTTTGAGGTCAAACACGTTCGGAATTTCGTACTAACTAAAGAAATTTATCAAAAAGATAATTATTTCTTTTAATGTAATTTATTGAATGTTTAACTTATTGTTGTATTTAAACGAAAATAAGTATTTACTGCAAATAAAACTGATATTTAACCTGTAAATATTTATTTCTAGTTTCAATAATGTTTCGTAATATATTTTGAATAATAAAATATCATGGGTGCTATTTCCGAACACGCCTTAATTTAAATAAAAGAGCGAGAATAAAATTT
The DNA here is from genome assembly GCA_949699075.1 of Asteroscopus sphinx. Taxonomy (NCBI): domain Eukaryota; kingdom Metazoa; phylum Arthropoda; class Insecta; order Lepidoptera; family Noctuidae; genus Asteroscopus; species Asteroscopus sphinx. Next base: position 6,521,084 of record OX453006.1, read on the forward strand.
CGTGGCTGGCGTAAAGAGTTGAATAAGTTAAAAAATATTAAAATAATCGTAAAATATGAGTGAAACAAGCGACGAGAACAGTATTTTAACACCGGAAGAGTTAAAAACAACAAGTTATTAATGCAGAATTAAGTTTCCTACCTGAGAAGTCTCGCGAGAATTAACTGAAAGCCTTTGCTGAAAGCATATGGTATGCTTTATTGAATTGGTACCTCTATCTACAATCTTAATTATTTTGATTCACAATAAATAGTTATTTCAATCTATTCCTGTTTATTATTTTATCTCCTAAAGTTCTCGCTGCTGAAGTGAAAAGTTATGTGTGTTACACGAGAGCAAAGTTTTTTGGATCTCGTGCCTTTGAATCCCTCGCCACATTCAGGATTCAACTTTAGAATCACTCGCTACGCTCGTGATTCAATCGATGAATCCTTCGCTTGCTCAGGATTCAAAATCAGCACTCGCAGCAAAAAACGACTTTACTCTTGTTGCACAAATAACTATTTCAACACACTTGCTCGTAGAAGTGGCTCTTATTGCACTGCTTTTAAGTTTGTAATGCAGCATAATTATAGCACACGCGTGCTTTTTACTTTACAGTTAATAGATATAATAATTATATTTTTTTTTTTTGTAAATACATACTTATAATACAAATAAACACCCAGACCAACACAAATACTTATGTTTATCATAAGTTAATTTCACACAAAATGTGGAGTTACAATATTTAGTGTTAATTCCACCAAACCAGTACATCAAGCTTGGATGCAGTATGCAGCAACGCTCTCCCCCGCCCACAAATATATGCATATGATGAAGGTGCGAGAGACGGTGGATGGGTCCCGCCCCCTTGCGCGGTGCTGCATACTGCATCCAAGCTTGAATAACTAGTTTGGCGGAATCAACACTGCATATTGTGTGTCATAGATTTCCACAAAGTAACGCCTGATTCATTTTATTTATTTCACAAAACTAACACAATGTTATAAAAAAAATTTTACTTGATAATACATGTCTCTAAATTTTTACAATCAATATCGTAAAATATTATGAATGGGGATAATAATAATGACCACCAAAAATAATTTTGTGACCATAACCTCTATTACCTAAATTATATACCAATCACCTATAGTAAATTGATCACCAAATTTTAATGAACAAACTTGGGGCACCCCGACTCAGACAGGTTAAGTTCGAAGGGTTTAAGAAACTCATAATCATAATTTGGAGTAATGAAAATGTTGGTTCTACTAACACGCTAAAATGGGGATTTAATTTGGTGATCATTTACAATTGTTTTTTTTATTTTTTTATAAGGTGTTTTTTGCCGTTACATTTTCCTAGATCTGGTGGTTCGTTAAACATAAGCCGTTATGAATTGCAAGAAATCTGATACTAACCCGCAAACTAGTCCTGGACCTGTATCTTGGGGGTTAGTGTTCAGCCATAGGGTTATGACACAAAAGTACATGTCGCCGCATTGTTGACAGAACATTTTATACAACACTAAACTTTGCCCGCGGCTTCGCCCGCGTACTGAAGTAAAATATAACCTATATTACTTCTGGATAAAGTAGTTTCTAAACTCCGATAAACGCCTGCGATCGCTGCTAATCATATGGTGGTATAGGGGGAAGTGCGGTTTTTTTTTTTATCTGTAATATGTTCGAAAATATTCATTTAAATTATATCCTTTAAAGGGTCATATTGATCTATATTAAATGCACATTGTATTTAAAGTACTTAATTGGATAAGGATTATTGCTGTAGGTATTACTTAAAATAAGAATATAAGTATTATATCCATTGTCTAGTACCCATAGCACAAGCTCTGCTTAGTTTGGGACTGGATAGTGCTGTGTAAAAATGTTCTAAAAATATTTATTATTATTCCCTTTATTAGCTTAACAAACTTATTATTATCATTTTTAAATATTAAATAAATAAAAAACATACAGCCACCGGCATCGGGAACAGGGTCCAAGCTACCGGTGGTCAGGGCCCCAGAGAAAGGAACCTCCTCACTATGCGTGCCGTTTCAAGGAGTACTGCCTTCTGCATCTGGCCCTATTATTTATTATTAAAATCGCTTCGTAAATAAGCCATTATTACTCGTAAAAAGTAAAGGATAAAATATGTTTATTGTGCGTTATCCCTAAGAGATAGACATATACCATTGCGGATTTTTTTGTAGACCTTTTTAAGGTGTACAATACTGTAGTACATTATTTTGATCTATCTCGTAGGGTTCAGCCAGCGTTTGCAATGTAAGCGCAAAAAATGTGTTTATTTACGAGATCACATTAGAAACCTCTGAAATTATCAGTGTTTCTCTACTATATTATGCATGTATTATACATGTAAACCTTCCTCTTGAATCATTCTATCTACAAAAAAAACCGCATCAAAATCCGTTGCGAAGTTTTAAAGATCTAAGCATACATAGGGTCAGACAGACAGCGGGAAGTGACTTTGTTTTTTATATTATGTAGTGATGAGGTAGCATGGAAGGCTCAAAGTCACTCAAATTGCAATGGAGAGGGCTATGCTCGGAGTGTCCCTGCGTGATCGAATCAGAAATAAGGAGATTCGCAGGAGAACGAAAGTAACCGACATAGCCCGAAGAATTGCCAAACTTAAGTGGCAGTGGGCGGGGCACATTGCTCGCAGAACGGATGGCCGATGGGGCAGTAAAGTTCTGGAGTGGCGACCGCGTACTGGAAGGCGCAGCGTGGGTAGGCCCCCCACAAGGTGGACCGACGACCTGGTGAAGGTCGCGGGAATCCGCTGGATGCGGAAGGCACAGGACCGGTCGTTGTGGCGATGCTTGGGGGAGGCCTATGTCCAGCAGTGGACGTCTTTCGGCTGAAATGAGGTAGCATGCAAATAGTTACAAGGTAAAATTAATTTAAATTAAAATAAAATAAAAGATTTTTTAAACTTGTTTGTAAGGTTATATGTGTGTTGGGTATGTTATTTCCTGCTATTTATTACCTATTACCTTGCTAACCTTAGCCTAAATACATTCAATTTCATTCATTCAGGTCAGTCAACGTTGATGCGTCAGCTGGGCACCAGTGAAGTTCTTGTGGAGCTGAACATGGCGTGGACCAGTCTCTCCATCGTGACGGAACTCAGAGACCTGTTCGGTATACCATCTTTGAGGGTGCTGGATCTCAGCAATAATAAGTAATGTACCTGATAGTCCCTTTTTAGGGTTCCGAAGTCCTACAAGGAACCCTTATAGTTTCGTCATGTCCGTCCGTCTGTCCGTCTGTCCGTCTGTCCGTCTGTCCGTCTGTCCATCTGTCCGTCTGTCCGTCTGTCCTAATCCTTTACAGCTTAATAACTTCTACAGTTATAAACATAAGTAAATGAAATTTTGTTAAAAAATAGTCTGCATATAGATCTCAATTTTAAAAGAATAAAAAAATAGTTTTTACGTTCTTTAGGGGTAGCGCCCATACATGTGAAATGGGGAAAAAAAAAATGTTTTCGCTGCACCCCATCGTGTGGGGTATCATTGAATAGGTCTACTAAAATGAAGGTAATGTTTCATACATCACTTTTTTATCAGGTGTACCATCTGTGAAATATAGCCCGCCAAAGTGGCTTGCAATGTGTCCCCCCCCCTGCCATTTCTAAACTATGCAACGTAGTAACTTATAATCTTCCACATTGATAGACCTTTGTGAAAACTCTTTTTTAAAATTATTTCGAGTATAATGTGATTATAATTTTTTGAGTTATAGACAGAAAACTGAAAAATACTTAAAACGTCCTAGTTCAAAGGTCATTGACCTTAGAGAAAAATTATCTTATCAAATAATGCTCCTTTAGCTACTTTCTATTTGAAAAAATCACAAAAGTAACTTTGAGATGACAGACTTCTTCAATTTGGCTTCTTGAATTTATCGCTAGATGGCGCTACTAACAACACGCTCTGAGTCGCGAATGCTGCCGATTATTGCAAAAACTAAAATAGCCATGATTAATATTCGATTTGATTCGTTTGTACACCTACTTAAGGAACCCTATAATACTGAGCATGGCCCGACATGCTCTTGGCCGGTTTTTTATGTTTCGAGCGTTTAATACGCTACACGTGTTGAAATTTTAATGGCTTCTTTCCCGAAAAGGGGTCATTGTACTCATCATTATGAACAACTTTTACTATGGGACCAACCCTGGAATCACGAAAAAAAATCAGGTGGTCCCTATATACATTTTATCGATTTAAGTGAACACAAATGTAGGACAACTGATTTTTTTTTTCGTGATTTCAGGGTTGTTCATAATGATGAGTACAATGACCCCTTTTCAGGAAAGAAGGCATTAAAATTTCAGCATGTATAGATGAATTACGGGATGTCCAATAACGAAACTGTTCTATTGATTTGAATAGATAAATATGTTTATGTAGGCCAATAGGAGCACGCTTTGGCGCCTTCTTACTGGCTCGCACAGGTACACGCCTGCGTGTTGTATTGGCAAAGCCAATACGAACGGGTTCTATCTGTGACACTGTGTTCTGAAAATTGTGTTGAAATGAGATAGATTTATTTTTGTATATTCTAATGATATAGATTCTAATGATAAATGAAAACAATTTTTTCAATGATCCGTGCACTTGGTAAGTGAGTTGACATCAACGAAACATTTGTCTGACATTGGGCTAATGACATTTCGTACTTCTGAATGCCAAATTAGTGTGAAGTTAGTTTACACCTGTTATGTGTTTATTGAACGAGTTAACATAACCAAGAATTGAGATAGTGTAGTTTCTATTTTTAAAAAATACCTACTCTTTATTTATTGGCATATTTGGAGATAGGAATTCATCATCATCATCATTTCAGCCGAAAGACGTCCACTGCTGGACATAGGCCTCCCCCAAGCATCGCCACAACGACCGGTCCTGTGCCTTCCGCATCCAGCGGATTCCCGCGACCTTCACCAGGTCATCGGTCCACCTTGTGGGGGGCCTACCCACGCTGCGCCTTCCAGTACGCGGTCGCCACTCCAGAACTTTACTGCCCCATCGGCCATCCGTTCTGCGAGCAATGTGCCTCGCCCACTGCCACTTAAGTTTGGCAATTCTTCAATTCTTCTTTTCTTAAGAGATAGGAATTAAATATAAATAAATAAATATTTTTGGGACATTTTACACAGCACCATCTAGTCTCAAACTACGCAGAGCTTGTACTATGGGTACTAGACAATGGATATAATACTTAATTCATTTTTTTCTAATACCTACATACTTATAATACATAAGAAACTCCCAGACCAACAAAAACACTTATGTTCATCACATAAATATTTTTATACTGTGGGAACCGAACCCACGACCACGTGATCAGCAGTCCAACACTCGAACAACTAGACCACTGGCGTCATGAATTGGATTGGATCCAGAATTATTTTCAAGAGCAGCCCCACTGGTCATCACTACGCTTATCATTTATTATATCAGTCGCCTATACCTCGTCAAGCAAAGGAAGAGAGCGCCGAATACGACAATTCGACTTTAGAGCAAGAAGCTCTTGTTATGAAAAGCCTATTCCTTTAGTGGCGTAGCTTCAATTTCGCACTCGTCTGCAAGTGCATAATATCTACTTCCCTATCTTTCATAAAAAAATGTTCCAGATCATCTCATGAATGAAACACGTATCTTGATTGGAATGGAAAGTAGAATGCCCATGGATGGTTTCGCCTTTATTTTAACGAGTATGGGTTAAAATCGATTTTTCCTACATATTATCGATATCGATAAAATAAGTCACTTGTTACTGTCCATATTAGTGTATATCTATGCTTGTTACATTTAGATCTGTGTTAATCTTAGAATATTATTATTTCATACAAAAACAATCAATCGTTTTTAATTGTCATTAGAATCACTACAGACTTTTTTCTGTCATCTCATTACTATTAAAATTAATTATAAACATTATTTTTTGCCATATCATTCGAGATTAAACCATAATATATTAATGTGTTGCTTGTAAGTACTTTTTCTTGCAAACTAACCTCCAAACTGAACATGTAAGTTTCTAGGAAACCCTACAAAATAAAAAGTTTATTTTTGTTTCCTTTGAAAGTATGATATCACTCCTCTATTGTGTGTAATTTTGGCTATCATACAAAAATATTTGCACCGCAACCGAGCTCCATACAAAGATGGGCATTCTCCTTTTCACATGTTTTTCTCATTATTACATACTTACCGTATCCAGTTTCTTAACATTGCTCTTGTGACAAAGTTACATTGGAAGTAACGAAGACTCACGAGGCCCGTTTCCTTATTAAGTGCAAATGAGATGCAATTATGTCTATTTCGAGTCGAGACAGTTGATTACCTGATGCGAAGGTAAATAAGAACGTTAAAAGAATGGCGCGTCAAGCGATGCTCGTAAATTACTGTCACTTGGGATATTGCTACCTTAATTGAAGAATTTCGGGAATGGTTTGTTTGTGCGGGGGAATAATCTTAATGTCAGCGAAACACCAGCGTCTTCATTGACCTTCTCATTAACAATGAAATATTGCGAGGGGTTATTGCAACTAACCATGGTATAATAAGATGTTTCACCAGGTAGTCTCTTCCAGTGACAGCTAGGTCACGTGATTGCCTCCGTACTACGTCATCGGCCGTGGAGCCAATAGCGGGCTGTTATCGTGACACTTGTCAGTTTGATGTGCTGCCACTTTGTGAAAATAAATTACCTGAGCAAAATGCATTTTTTCATTTACTTGCTTCTATAAAGAATCACTTTTGAACTAGTAATTTTAAACAGTTTCCTTAAATAACTAATTAGATGAATAACACGAGATAACAAATAGTTAGGCTAGTTACTGTTAGGAATTTATTTTACATTCATTATAAACAAAAATTTCCTTAAGTATATTGAAGATATCAATAATTGGCAACACTGATCGTGACGTAGCTTGGAGGCATCGCGCTGTCATCGCGGGATGAGAATACCTGGTGAAACATCTTGTTATACCATGAAACTAACCTTCATGCTTTGCAGATGAGTACGATTGGTGATCACAGAATGTTGATAGGTAGGTATTATGTTCCAGATAGAAATATGCTGCAGTCCATGCTCTTATGGCGCTCCTAAACCACGAGCATTCGCGTGTAATATTACAAATTCTTCAGAACAAATCACTAAAAGGACATTAAGCCATGCCTATGGAAGTTATGAATAAAAGATGATGCCCACCATATACAATTCGATGATAGTAATTTGTTGCAATCTATTTTCTTAAACGGACAGTACTCCACAGATGTTTAATTCATTAAAATGTTAACAATTTTCAGATCATTTTTTTGCTTACAAAACGAATGTCAAACAAGTGGCTGCCTAGCAACTAAACAGTTTTACTTTTCTATTCCTATACAATGTGAAGTAACTAAAAGAGGTTGGCTACCATTGGCTATCTTAACAGTGGTGCCAACGTAATACATTGTTAAACCATAGAGTACTTACACGGGATTGGTCAAAATATGGGTTTCATAATGGTGTATAATAGCCGTTCACATTATTATTGTGTTCTTATTCTTATTCTTTATTGTACACACAGATATACATTTATATTACAGTAGGAAAGTTTATGTACATCGGCGAGCTTAACTCAGAACTGAGTTTTAGTTTTTTGTGTTGATTAACTCTTTAAAATAAAAAATGTTTACTGTACTGTCCGCATTAACTACAATGAATAAATAGTAAGTAATGAAAAAATACGCATGCAATTGTTGTATATTTTTCTTCTTAGTACAGACTAAGGCTATTCTTAGCGATGTCCAGTACAAAACTGGTGAATTTGTTACATTACACGCAAATTCTCACGATGAGAGAGCGCCTTTAAAATAATTCTTGTAAATGAGGCGGTTTTTGCCGTGACTACAGACGGCTGTAAGCCGGACTCACATTCGGTCACCAGTTGTGTATAAAAGGCTGGGGGTATGTTCATAAGCCAGGTGTCCAAAATATCGTCCCCGCCGGCGAGGACCGACGCGACACCCACACAGAATCCGAGAGTCCGACTCTCGAGAAACAGAAACACAATACGACGCAGCAGCGGCTGCTGGGAGGACCGGTGGCGGGGTCCCCCTGCTGCACCCTGAGTCGAGGTCCAAGCTCCCCCCTGGGGACGCCCTCACGGTGTCGCAACCGGAGATAATCTCGTCACGCGAGACCGGCCCTATGCTCTAGAGTAGTTCCTAGGAGCAGGCTATTGCGTAGCCACTGTTTAGGTTTTAGGTAGGTCTTAGCCTCGCCGGCGAGGCTTGCCGCTTAACGGCGTTTAGCACCCGATAGTCCAAAAGTCCGCTACTTTCGAGGAAACCAATTCGATGCAGTAACGGCTGCTAGGGGGACATAGGAACGGCGGGGTCCCCCTGCAATGCCCCAGCGAGTATCGAGCCCCCCCCTTGGGGGACGCCCGCTTGCGCGGTATTATTACGACGTATTATGACGACCTCTGTGGTCTAGTGGTTCGAGTGTCGGACTGCTGATAACGAGGTCGTGGGTTCGATTCCCACAGGACACAAATATTTGTGTGATGAACATAAGTGTTTGTGTTGGTCTGGGTGTGTTGCTTATGTATTATAAGTATGTATTTACAAAAAAAAAAGTATATAAGTATTATATCCATTGTCTAGTACTCATACCACAAGCTCTGCTTAGTTTGGGACTAGATGGTGCTGTGTAAAAATGTCCCAAAGATATTTAAGATATTTATTAATACCGCGTATTTAGTTTGTAAGTAATTAGGAGTAGGGAATAAACCTTCGGCGAATGGAGTCCCACATGGGACTCTCCGCCAACTAAGTCCGGTTAAGCAGGAATGGGACTTCGGTCCCACCTGTGAGAGCCCATTCGAAAAAAAAAAAACAGTATTAAAGAGCTTGCTGTTGAGGATGGACTTGTCGTTCCTAGGAGTAGGCTTAACTGCCACTAAAACGGCGATTCGCGAAACGCGTCACACACACACCCGATGTAACAAAAGTCCGCCACGTTCGAGAAAACCATTCCTGATGCAGCAACGGCTGCTAGGGGGACATAGCAGCGGCGGGGTCCCCCTGCAATGCCCCAGTAAGCCGAGGTCCGAGCCCCCCCTTGGGGGACGCCCTTATGTGGTTTTTGCAACCGCGACTTTAGTTTTAAGTTAAGGATCAGGATTAGGGAAAAACTTTCAGCGAATGGAGTCCCACAAGGGATTCTCCGCCACCAGTCCGGTTAAGCAGCTATAGCACCGCGGTGCTGTCTGCGAGTGTCAATAAAATAAAATAAATAAAAAAGTTAATTAACAAAACCTAAAAACCCGACTGCCTGTAAATATAACTGAAAAGATGTAAACAAGACTTGTGTAGGTATATCTGAAAGTATCAAATCAACACGCAGGCGGAGGCTATGTATGTTTTTGGTCATTAATTACATATGTCGTTCATAGATAGCCTCCGCCTGCGTGTTGATTTGATACTTTCAGATATATCTACACAAGTCTTGTTTACATCTTTTCAGTTATATTTACAGGCAGTCGGGTTTTTAGGTTTTGTTAATTAACTTTTTTATTTCAAAATTTTTAGTTCTGTTATTTTTTATCGCGCTATTAATGTAATTTTTTTAAAGTCGCACATAAATATATAGGGTACCCAATTCATTTTTAACGTTGAATATTTTGTTGTTTTTTAGCATTTCTCATTCCAAATTACATTTAAACATATGAGTTGTATATATTTTTGTAAAGCATTTATAAAACCCTTTATTTTGATACACGATAGGTTTTGATGAAAAAAAAAATTTTTTGATGACGTAATATGGCTCCAAAAAGAGGCCATTTTGATTTTTATAATTTTGATATACCCAGTGTCACTCTCACAATTAAGGCGAATCTAACGACATCTCTCAAGCTAAAATCCATCAAGCCGTTTAGGCCACAGAGCGTGCCAAAGAAATATACATACATACACACATACATACATACACTCGAAAAACATAACCCTCCTTCTGGCGCAGTCGGGTAAAAAAAGCATGGACTGCGAGCCCGGTTAAGCACCTATTTTGGGTGCCGATCTGCGAGAGTCCATTCGAAAAAAATGGATGGACGTGCGCACGGTACGTGCGTCCTATCTAAGCAAACAGCCAGCTAGCCATCGGCTCCAAGTCTAGTACTAACCGTGTTCTAGAGTAAGCTTAGCCCGGCACCGGCCCGGTTGTAAACCGTCTCGTAAATAAGGACTCTTTAGTCGCTTTTGGTTAGACTGGAAGCCGACCCCAATATAATTGGGAAAAGGCACGGAGGATGATGATGATAGTCGCTTTTTGCTCTATGTTTTTTTTTGTGGTAAACCAGCTTTTTTCTGCTATCAAATTTAAATACGTCTAGGAATTACGTCAATTTTGAGTGTGATAATATTCGTATGCATGCTGTGTTCGCACCTAGAAGGCCGTTCAACTAACATGATTTTCCGCACATAATTAATTATTGTATGTAGTGTCGTCCGTGTGGTGCCGGACGCAAAGAATTTCACCACCCTATATCTTCTCATGGGTGTCGTAAAAGGCGACTAAGGGATTCACCAGAGGATGGGCAGCAGCGTCCTCCGAGTATTTAACCAACCAACTGCGATCGCCAACCCGCCTGCCAAGCGTGGCGATTATGGCATATCCCCTCATGCAAAGCACAATTATAAATCGGCCCCTAGTCCCCGGCGGCCCCGCTAGCCCTGGTTACGGTAGCGGCCTAGGTAACGGCGGGGCAGGGGGTGCTAAGAATCCCCGGCAGAGATCCGGCTACCATAACAAAAAAAGACTGGACCTGGCAGCATACAACACACGTACACTGCGGACCGACGAGAAGCTTGTCGAACTCGAGGAAGAATTGAGCAAGTTACGATGGGATATCGTAGGGTTATCTGAAGTCCGAAGAGAGGGGGAGGACACGATAATCCTCAAATCCGGTAAATTGCTCTATTTCCGGGAGGGCGATCAACTTTCCCAGGGCGGTGTCGGGTTTATCGTCCACAAGTCTCTTGTGAACAACATAGTGAAGATCGAGAGTATTTCGACCAGGGTGGCGTACCTTATACTCAGAATAACCGAAAGGTATTCGTTGAAGGTTATACAGGTATACGCCCCGACCTCGAATCACCCCGACGATGAGGTGGAGACCATGTATGAGGATATCTCGAGAGCCATGCATGGCTCTAAAACTCACTTCACTGTTGTCATGGGAGACTTCAACGCGAAACTGGGCAATCGCTACGATGATGAGCTGCGAGTGGGGCAATTTGGATATGGATATCGGAACCACCGGGGTCATCTACTGGCCGGCTTTATGGAGAAGGAGGGACTCTATATGATGAACTCTTTCTTCAGAAAGCGTGAGCATAGGAAGTGGACCTGGTTGGGCCCTGATGGTGTAACAAAAAATGAGATTGACTTCATTATGTCGACGAAGAAGCAAATATTCAATGATGTCTCTGTGATCAACGCGCTCAAAACCGGAAGCGATCACCGTTTGGTAAGAGGCACATTGAATCTGAACATCAAGCTGGAAAGATCTCGACTGATGAAGTCTACGCTCCGTCCAGCACCGATCCAAATCCAAAACCCCGAGAGCTTTTAGCTCGAACTTCAGAATCGTTTCGAATGCCTAGGGAGCACAGTGGACGATTACAACGATGGCTTTGTGGAAACTGTCCATACGGTCGGGTCTAGGATCTTTAGGACCCGTCGTACAAATAGAAATAAAAAGCTCTCTGACCACACTCTCGAGCTTATGGCGGAAAGACGCGAGATGATTCTGCAGTCCTCAGATGATGCGACTAAGTACCGGCAGCTCAATAGACAGATCTCAAAGTCCTTGAAAAGTGACCTACGCCAATTTAATACGGAACGTATTAAAGACGCAATAGAGAAGAATAAGGGCTCCAAAGTCTTCGCAAGAGACCTGTCTATTGGGCAGAGCCAGCTTGCAAAACTGAGGACCGACGATGGCAGAGTCGTATCCTCCAAGCCAGAGCTATTGAAGGAGGTCGAGAAGTTCTATGGACAGTTATACACGTCCACCCGGACACCCGCTGTAAATCGGGCTCATGACCCAAGAGCTCGATTGACCCGACACTATACCGAAGATATCCCGGACGTCAGCCTGTACGAGATTAGGATGGCTCTGAAGCAGCTCAAAAACAACAAGGCACCGGGTGATGACGGAATTACGGCCGAACTCCTGAAGGCGGGTGGAAAACCGATCCTTAAGGCCCTTCAGAAGCTGTTTGATTCCGTCATTCTCGAGGGAAGAACGCCACAGGCATGGAGCAGAGGTGTGGTGGTACTCTTTTTCAAAAAGGGCGATAATGCTCTACTGAAGAATTATAGGCCCATCTCACTTCTGAGCCATGTCTACAAGCTGTTTTCGAGAGTCATTACGAACCGTCTTTCGCGCAGGTTTGACGACTTCCAGCCTCCCGAACAAGCCGGTTTCCGAAAAGGCTTTAGCACCGTAGACCACATACATACGCTGCGGCAGGTTATACAGAAGACCGAAGAGTATAACTTGCCTCTTTGTTTAGCGTTTGTGGACTACGAGAAAGCCTTCGATTCGATCGAGACTTGGGCGGTACTACAGTCTCTTCAACGGTGCCAGATTGACTATCGGTACATCGAAGTGTTAAAGTCTTTGTATGAAAACGCCACTATGTCAGTCCGATTACAGGACCAAGCCTCGAAACCTATCCTTCTGCAGCGAGGTGTGAGACAGGGAGATGTGATCTCTCCGAAACTGTTCACTGCTGCATTGGAGGATGTCTTCAAGGTTCTGGACTGGAAGGGGCTAGGCATTAACATAAACGGCGAGTACATCACTCACCTTCGGTTTGCCGACGACATAGTAGTCATGGCTGAGACCATGGAGGACCTTGGTACAATGCTCGATGACCTCAGTAGAGCTTCTGATAGAGTGGGTCTTAAAATGAATATGGACAAGACAAAGGTTATGTCGAATTCCCATATAGCACCCATTCCCGTAAACATCGGAGAATCTACACTCGAAGTTGTTGACGATTATGTATACCTAGGACAAACTGTCCAGCTAGGTAAGTCCAACTTCGAGAAAGAGGTCAATCGTCGAATCCGACTCGGTTGGGCAGCGTTCGGGAAGCTACGCAATATCTTCTCGTCCAAAATACCGCAGTGTCTCAAGACGAAAGTCTTTGACCAGTGTGTGTTGCCAGTAATTACTTACGGTACTGAAACGTGGTCGCTCACAATGGGCCTGATAAGAAGACTCAAAGTCACTCAAAGGGCAATGGAGAGGGCTATGCTCGGAATGTCCCTGCGTGATCGAATCAGAAATGAGGAGATTCGCAGGAGAACGAAAGTAACCGACATAGCCCGAAGAATTGCCAAACTTAAGTGGCAGTGGGCGGGGCACATTGCTCGCAGAACGGATGGCCGATGGGGCAGTAAAGTTCTGGAGTGGCGACCGCGTACTGGAAGGCGCAGCGTGGGTAGGCCCCCCACAAGGTGGACCGACGACCTGGTGAAAGTCGCGGGAATCCGCTGGATGCGGAAGGCACAGGACCGGTCGTTGTGGCGATGCTTGGGGGAGGCCTATGTCCAGCAGTGGACGTCTTTCGGCTGAAATGATGATGATGATGATGATGTAGTGTCGTAACGTCCAGTTTGCGAACCTAAAACAAAAAAAAAAAAATGCAGCCCTCAAAAAATTAGCTCTTAGCCTAATAATTTTAAGTATTCTTTTCTTATTTCCGTAGATTATCTTCTGCTTCCGCAAGACTCATAGCCAGAAGCCTTTACATGGCGAACAGTCTAGAAGTTTTGGACCTGTCCTGCAATCCATTTAGTCCATCAGATGCATTCTATCTGCTGATCAGAATGAGACAAGAGAGAGCTTAAGGAACTTCGTATGGACCATATTACGTGGGACACTCAGAAAGTTTTGCGAAACTAAAAAAAATTGTTCTATACGTACATATATTTTTATCAAATCTTTTCAAAGTACTTTCCACCAGCCTCTATACAAAGATTCATGCGCCTCAACCAGTTTTCAAAACACTTTTTCCAGTCCGCCGCAGACACCTCGTTTACAGCCTGCTCGAACGCAGCCAGCGCATCTTCCGGCGACGAAAATGGTATCCCTTTGAGCTGATTTTTTATTTTTGGGAATAAAAAGAAGTCACACGGTGCTAGATCAGGACTGTAAGGAGGGTGACCCAGGAGTTTGACTGGCGTGCTGTCCAGGAAGTCCCTCGTTTTGAGTGCGGTGTGCGCAGGTGCATTGTCGTGGTGGAGCAGTAGCCCGCGGAGCCCTGTGTTTGGTCGCTTGTTGCTTATAACAGAGAAAACTTCTGGCAAACATTTGGTAGTATACCATTCGGCATTAATGCTTCTTTGATCCCGTAAGGGAATTGATACCAAGTGGCCAGTCAAATTAAAAAAGCTAGCGATCAAAATCTTACCCCCGCTTCTAGATCGCTTCACTTTGGTAGGCGTTGGCTCATTTTGAAACACCCAAACAGTCGACTGGCGCTTGGTTTCTGGGTCGTATTGATAAATCCAGGACTCATCACCTGTAACGATGTCGTAAACACGCCGAGACGAGCCTGCTTCAAATTTGTTAAGCATATCACGGCACCATTCCACCCGGGCCTGCTTCTGAGCATCGGTGAGGTTGTGCGGCACCCAGCGTGATACTATCCTCCTCACGCGAAGATGGCTGTGTAGAATCTCGTGAACGCTTCCCGATCCAATCTTCAATATGTGTTGAATCTCCTGATATGTAATTCGCCTATTGTCTTGGATTAAATTTTTCACTGCTAGCACGTTTTCTTCGGTAACAGCCGTCAAAGGGCGACCGCTTCTTCGTCATCCCCCAAAGTTGGTCGACCGCGCTTGAATTCGTTATACCAACGATACACGGTTGCCTTGGAAGGGCCTTCATCCATGAATGCCATTTGAAGTCTATCGTACGATTCATCCGGTTTCAGGCGACACTTGAAATCGTATAAAATCATAGCTCTAAAATGTTCCCGGCGCAGATCCATATTTCAGTGAGACACAATACTTTGAATTAACTCGCAAAAAATGTGGAGGGAAATTTTGAAATTGGAACTTACTTATTTTTACTTATAAATAATCATATTTTCGAAAAACATTATAACTGGCCAGTCTCCCATATATAAAAACTTTTTTTCGCAATACTTTCTGAGGGGCCTGGTATAGTTAGCAAGGAGTTTGTTATAGTAAGCACAATTGGAATATCTTAAATGAATTCAAAAAGAAAAATGCTATTTAAAAGAAACAGAAATCTAAGTAATAAGGTAATAGAAGTGATAAAGGCGCGTGAACTTGTCGCCGCGTGCAGTTATCTCGTAGGACACCGATGCGCGAACCGTTTGCTTGATCATCAGTGTTGTTTTGGACGCAGAGTCACTAAAATTTTATTTTTCATCATATCTAACTGCGTAATTTATTTGATGCTTAATTTATTTTGCATTGAATGCTAGAAATATGGTGGGCGTAATTGCGTATTTATGTGTTGGTAGCGGCGAACCGGCGACATGTGTTCCGGTACTAAAGACAGTAGATAACAGTTCTATTACCTTATCATTTAGATTTCTATGAAAATAACATTTGTTTTGCATAGTTCAAAAATTTGTATTGGCCTTTTCAGCGACAATAGAAAAGTTGAAATGGTTTTTAGATTTAGAAATTTTGTTTTAGAGATAAAACTAGGACACTTAGCATAAGGGCACACATATAATAGGCTTAGAGCTGCAGTAGTTTCACGTGGAGTGAAGCCATTTCAAGTTGGCCTTAAAAGGCTACGCTCTTACATTATTTGTGCGCCTGTGTGCGTGTTGGCGAACATTTTACGTGCCGCCCACGGGAACACAGATTAGTTTTTGTCCTTCCATTTTTAGTGGAACTTTGAATTAAATTAGGTATCACTCTAGTCTAATTTTATTAAACTAAGCCTTAGAATATCATCATCATCATCATCATCATCATTTCAGCCGAAAGACGTCCACTGCTGGACATAGGCCTCCCCCAAGCATCGTCAATCATCACAACGACTGGTCCTGCGCTTTCCGCATCCTGTGGATTCCCGCGACCTTCATCAGGTCGTGCGTCGGTTCACCTTGTGGGGGGCCGACCCACGCTGCGCCTTCCAGTACGCGTTCGCCACTCCATAAGTTTACCCTTAGAATATAGAAACTAGAAACACCGTATTATAAGCAAAACTATGGGCATATGAACACTCGTCATAGCTGTTGTGACTCGGGAACAAAACAATTTTGCGTTGTTTTTTTATTAAAACAAGCTATGAATTGTATTTTAGGAACTGAAAGAGATAATGAAGCTGAAATTCAGAAGGAACGCAGTGATAACACACGGTGATATTCTCGGCAACTATTCACTGCCAGAATATGACATTAAAGTTATAACCATGAGAAGAATCGTGACGATCATGAAGAAGAAACGTGGAAACAAACTGGATATCCTGTTAGTTGCTTTTTAGGGTTCCATGGTGCACCCAAATGGTGCAAGCCTTTCACTCTGCCTACGCTCCACCGCCGCGCCACGCGCCACCCGCCCTTCCGTCCATCTGTCTGTCACAGGGCTGTATCTTTTTAATCTTAAGGCACCACTTAGCTAGGTAGCCAGTTGAAATTTTCAGAACATTTTTTACTATTATCTCTACAAACAACAAATCCTACAAACATATGTAAATGCGACAATGTGTTTGTTGGTTTGTTCCTCTTTCACGCAGCAACGGAGCGACTGACATACGGCGTGACGGCATACGATGTTTTAGTCTATCTGGGCCTTGCACAAGGAGGTTGCCTCCCTCCACCTCTACCTCCGAGGGGAATTTGCTTGCTCCCAATCCCACTCTGCGGTTTTCTTCTAGAGCATGAAACATTCGCAGAAAGTCACCTGATAGCATAGCCGACACCACTGCTGCTGCTGCGATCTGAAAGAAAGAAATTATTTATTGCACCGTGATTGCCACAAAAAGACGACATGGCTGACTCATCTGGTCCATCCGCTCGGAGCACCACACAGGAATCTCCTTGAGCATGTGCTGTGCAGTGTCTAGGTCATACCCATAACGGGGCCACCTCGTAAACCCAGGAGCCCACGCTATTTTGGTCGTACAGATTCAATATTGTAGCATGTTACTATTAAACTATGCTTGAGGATTCCATCTATTTAACATAATCATTTATCTATCTTTAGCTAGTACAGAAGCAGGAAATGTGGTGGATACTCCAGACCATAGCCGATTTTATTGTCACCTATTCCTTCTATTATGACTTCCAACGTACCTGGATTGTGTGACAGCACCATTAACCATTCACATTTTTCAATCCTGATGCTATGTAGTATGCTCTATACTTACTTGAAACAAACAAGACCCGAAAGTTTCTGGACCCAAGTGATCTCGTTCGAACCTTGAAGATATATGATATTCCTGTAAATGATGACTACATCAACGACCTAACGAAGCTCTTCCCAGGACCTAAATCAGATACTGGGAGTAGAACAATCAATCTGAATAGTAAGTTAAGAAGTAGTTATAGTACTCGTAATATTACTGTGCCGCTCTGAAATCAGGCTTTGGGAAGGGCCGCGTAGGTGTAGTCGCGTAATAAGTGTGAGCAGGACATAAGGATGCATCAAACATTAACGAACGACTGAGACATCGAGAACATTCAGTCCCCCGCCACCATGCCATTCAGATGAACAACTTATCAGAGTCTTGCTACCAATACCACGCATGCGTGCTACTGATTTGGTTGCAGAATTGACTACTGCGCAGCCACCTGTTTCTCACTTAACAGCGGCACAGTTAAATTACGCGTACTGTAAGATCGCTGATTTTTCATTTTTTTTAAGAAAGGCAAATATCATATCAAGCGATAAATGGGTCGACTGCTAAACATGAGCCTCGCCTTGAAGGATCCCTTCTAAATTTATGGTGATATCCTGCCGTAATTGTCGCGCTTTTCAGATGAATTCCAGAAACAGTTATAGGGTGAATCTTGGTTATTGCAGTATACCATTATTTGCCTACAGGAGGACGCCTATTTCCCATAATCCTCCTGCTAACATTAAATTAATCACTTTTTACATCACACATGGTTATGAAAGAGTGTGACCAATTTTTTTCCGACATGAATGTCGACAAACACCCCAGTATGTAAATTTTATTTTTCGACAACATAGCTTTTGCCTGTAGCCTGTCTACAACAAGTATCTTATTTCGTCAACTTGTCATTTCGATAAATTAATTTTTGCCTGTCGTCTGTCGACCACAACGATCTCATTTCGTTAATTTGCCATTTTGACAACTTAGCATATGCCCGTCACCTGTTGACCACAAGTATCCCATTTCATTAACTTGCCATTTTGACAACCTAGCTTTTGTTAATCGCCTCGTGACCATCAGCCCATTTCGTCAACTTCCCGTTTTGGCAACCTAGCTTTTGCCTGTTGCCTGTCGACCACAAGTATTCCATTTCGTCAACTTGCATTTCGACGACTTAGCTTTTGTCTACTTAATGTAATTTGAAGTTAACGTAATAGCATTTTTTTATGGAATAAAATAAATCTAAATAGGTAGTTGACGAAGTGAGATGTATCCACTAAAATATTAAATCAACGTGATACTCTTTTCTGATAGACATGGTCGACTACATACATCGAATCTGGCCGGAAAAGCAACTGCCTCCGACGCCACCGCCGACTCCGCCACCAGCACCATTGCCACCGATATCTAAGAAAAGAAAGGGCAAGAAGAAAAAGTGATTACTTCAAAAAAGAAAGAGGAAAAGCGAAGAAGAAAAACTAACTAGCTTTGGGGTTTGAAGCCTGGCTAAGGAATTCAGGCCTCCTCAGGTGTACGAGTAATTGCTATATTTTTTATTCTACCCAAAGGCTCTAACTTACGGTTCTGTTCCCTCGCTTGTTATGAAGATAACCTGTTAAATTATTTATTTATATTTCTTCTGCTAAATTATTTTATTGTAGGTCCTTCGATTCATCTCGGTTACCAGAAGTTACGTAGGTGAAACTTTGTGGCGGGCTTGTGTCAATAAATATTATAATGACTACGCTATTCAAACGCGTACTTATAAAGAAGCTTAAGCTTCTAAAAACGCAGAAGCTTGGTAGTTCTAGTAGGTTTATGGGTTTAGTGGTCACTGGTTAACCATTCCAGCGATGAAAACACCTTTTTTAAGGGTGCCACTGACGATACATCCAACAGTCCGAATGGCGTGACGGCATTCCAAAATCTGTCCGTGAATTTTGAAAACGTATCTTATTTTTAGAACAAGTCAGGCTTTTTTGCATGAAGTCATTAAAACGGCGTCCGAATGAATGCATCGTCAGTGCCCACCTTTACGCAGAGAAGTTATGTCGGACGCTCATTGATGATAAATAATGCAGCCATCAAAGTCGGCTGCACTATCCAGGAACGGAATGCAGCGATATCTATATCTTGCTGCTTTGCATGAATTACGAAACAAAAATTTTTTTTTTAATAAGTTCACAAAACGAACGATCACATAATTCTGTTCATTCTGTGTACGACAACATGTTATTGAAATAATTGAAAATATATTAAGGGGTCAATGTACTCATCAGCATGAACAACTTTTACTATGGGACCAACCCTGAAATCACGAAAAAAAATCAGTAGATCCTTACATTTTGTCGGTTTATGTGAACATAAATGGAAGGATCAAATGATTTTTTTTTCGAGATTTCAGGTGTGGTCCTATAGTAAAAGTTGTTCATACTGTTGAGTACAATGACCTCTTAAAAGGTTTTTAGTTATTTCAATAACACGTTGTATATTATTATTATTTTCTGAGTTGTGTCTTTATTCATACAAAGCAGTGGTCTATTATTAATACTTATTACGTAACCTATCCATCTAGTCCGTGTGGTGCCGGACTTAAAGAATAGCACCACCCTTATCTCTTCTCATGGGTGTCGTAAAAGGCGACTAAGGGATTCACCAGAGGATGGGCAGCAGCGTTCTCTGAGTATTTAACCAACCAACTGCGATCACCAACCCGCCTGCCAAGCGTGGCGATTATGGCATATCCCCCCCTTAATTGGGGGAGGCCTATGTCCAGTAGTGGACGTCTTTCGGCTGAAATGATGATTACGTAACCTTAAATAATTATGCAGAATGCTGATACTTTTTTTATCAATCTATAATATAATCTTAATTTAAGTTTATATTGCTATAGTGTATTCAAAGCTATGTTTATAGAAACAAACAATAAAGGTTAATGCACATTAATTTGACTCGTCTTAAACGAACCCATTTGTTTCCATGAATGTAATTTAAAAAGATAATATCGTCGTGGCCGTTGTTGAAGGTTATATTAGTTGTCTTTACTAAGAGTTAGAGCATTCAGAACAATGCCTTCGTTATCTTAAGTTCCACCATTTGCACGGAAATATTTAATTTGTTTCTGTAAAGACTCTGCTACGTACAAATGTATGGATATGGTATCCGTCTCACATAGGCTTGAAAAGTGCCTATTTCGGACTAGCACAACATTTGCATCAGAGCAAAACAGGCCTTGCAAACACCATTTAGTCTTTTATGGTTGTGTTTATCATTTAAAGCCATCTAAGATTTTTTGTCATTTAATTTTTTTCTATGGATTTGATTATTTGAAATAAGTGAATTATTTCCTTTATTAACTCAATAAACCTATTATTTACATTTTTAAATATTAAATAAATAAAAAACATTTAAAAATATAAAAAACAGTAGCCCACCGGCATCGGGAACAGGGTCCAAGCTACCGGTGGTCAGGGCCCCAGAGACAGGAACCTCCTCACTCCTATACTATTTCAAGGAGTACTGCCTTCTGCATCTGGCCCTTGGTCCAGCCGCCCAACGAGAGCCTCCTTAGGTGTTGGTCGAGGCTCTTGGCTATTAAGCCATTGGCCGTGATGACTATCGGTACAATGACTGCTGAGTCCACATCTCACATGTCGACAATCTCGTGAGCTAAGTCAATATACTTGATTTGTTTATCTTTCTCAGCTTTCACGAGGTTGTCGTCAAGAGGGACCGTGTTTTCAACAATCACTGCGCGGCGCTCTGAACGATCTATCACCACTATGTCAGGTTTATTGAAAACAACAGTCCTGTCAGTGATGATGGATCGGTCCTAGTACAGTGTGGCATGACTATTTTCAAGAACTGGGTCGGGCACATACTGGTAGTACGGTACTTCCGATTCCACAAGATTATATTTCAGAGCAAGTTGCTGGTGGATAATCCTGGCTACCAGGTTATGCCTGTGCAAGTACTCGCCGTTAGCAAAACGAGAACACCCGGAGATAATGTGTCAGATAGATTCACACGGACGGTGGCATGCCCGACAGATGTCAACCGTGCCATCCTTTAAGTGAATTTATTATTATTATAATATTTGAGGAGTTCTCTCAATTCCACGTGGATCCCATTATCAGAACTAGATTTTGATAGAAATGGGACCAATCAGCTGCCGAATTGCGTAATTCACTCGCGATCGCAATCATCTTCATTTCAATGTTCATTGCTCCGTGTGTTTTGACAATCCGTGTTATCGGCAACTACGTACCACGCAATGAATATTGCTTTAATTTCAAAATGAAAGCTAATGTCAAAGTGAATGCATTACACAATTGCCCCACTGGTGTAAACATATAATTCAATGTTTCGAATAAAATAAAATATTTTCCAAATCGGTTGATAAATGACGGAGTTCTGAGGTAATAAACATAAAAAAATTTGAATCGATTAAAAAAATGTCGGAGTTTCTGAGGTTTTGAGTTATTAAAACAACTCTTTGTGTAGCCAAGGTTCAGAAAGTTGAAACATCTTGTATACCTACACATAATATTACTAAACTAATTTGCAAAGACATTAAGGCGCTTGGGTACCTATGCCGATGTCGTTAAGTTCCCTTCAATATGGTTGAGTTAAGCGATGGCTGATGCTCGCGTCATGCTCGTGAACGGGTGCCGTCTGTCGGGACAGGTCAGCTTCTACATACTATGGCAACTCTTCTTACGTTTATTTCTAAAGGCAATATACTTACTTTTAAACTCTTGTTTATTTCTGACATTAACCTACATTATACTCACATTATTTGAATAAATTTGATGTAATAAACAATAACCTATTTTAAAAAGAGTTTATCCATGGAGTTTCTTGCCGGTTCTTCTCCATAGGACCCACAATTTGGAACCGTGCAACTAGAGCCTGACCTTTCAAAAGTGCCTGTAATTAGGTTTATTTGAAATAAAAACATTGAAATTGAAATTGAAATTGATGTCCTTGAGCAAACTAAAAAGTGATAGTGCTATTCATCCTGTATAGTTTCATCTCTTTCTTGCCTCGTCGACTACGCTTCGCGTTCTTACGATATTATAGGAAAATTAAAGTTTTGCTATTAAGATATCAAATGATTTTAAAATGGAATGTTCCATTTCAAGATTAGCCAGCAACAATTAAATATAAAAATAAATAAAATCTAAAATCTAATCGGTGTAATCCTTTAGAAATTTCAAATCATAATATCACTTTTTTCAATATTATTTATTTTATGTATAAGATTTCATTTTATGAAAATAATTTAACATTACATTGTAACTGAAGACTTGATAATTCACATTCTTTTTTTTTTTAAATAAATTATTGTACCTACAGGATTCAACGAATAGCCTCTCAAAACGGTGACCTTGTTGACCAAGCGCCTTAAATAGATTTAGACAAAGTAAACTTTTCCAAAGATTGATTGTGTTCAACTCCAAGCAACATTGTAGTTTTATTTTAGAGTAATATAAGTCAAAGTTTATTTCTGTTGTAAATAAAGTGTTATCTTAAGAGTTCCTTTTCATTTTATGATCAACATCAGCAAGCTTGGCAGTGGACTACCTCTAGAGTTAACATCTTAAAAAAGACAGACCTTGCAACTTAATTTGTGCACACTCTCCTTTTGCGACACTCATAGTAAGTTATGGAAAGTGTAACTTACTGACTACATAAGTATTTGCCGGGACTTACATGGAACACTTCGAAGTGAAAAGTGGGGCGGGTTCAGCGTATCACGGCAAATTATGACTTTTTTCTCGAAATGGACAGATGTTAAAATAATGTTGTTTCAGGGAATTCTGCCATAAGCACCTTCCAAATAGAAAAAGGGAACGTTGTTTATGCAGTCTTTTCCCACTCATACAACTTAACCTAAATAGGTAAAAAGGTAATAGGTAGGTTTGTCGACGGCACACTCATAGTAAGTTATGGAAAGTGTAACTTACTGACTACATAAGTATTTGCCGGGACTTACATGGAACACTTCGAAGTGAAAAGTGGGGCGGGTTCAGCGTATCACGGCAAATTATGACTTTTTTCTCGAAATGGACAGATGTTAAAATAATGTTGTTTCAGGGAATTCTGCCATAAGCACCTTCCAAATAGAAAAAGGGAACGTTGTTTATGCAGTCTTTTCCCACTCATACAACTTAACCTAAATAGGTAAAAAGGTAATAGGTAGGTTTGTCGACGGCACACTCATAGTAAGTTATGGAAAGTGTAACTTACTGACTACATAAGTATTTGCCGGGACTTACATGGAACACTTCGAAGTGAAAAGTGGGGCGGGTTCAGCGTATCACGGCAAATTATGACTTTTTTCTCGAAATGGACAGATGTTAAAATAATGTTGTTTCAGGGAATTCTGCCATAAGCACCTTCCAAATAGAAAAAGGGAACGTTGTTTATGCAGTCTTTTCCCACTCATACAACTTAACCTAAATAGGTAAAAAGGTAATAGGTAGGTTTGTCGACGGCACACTCATAGTAAGTTATGGAAAGTGTAACTTACTGACCACATAAGTATTTGCCGGGACTTACATGGAACACTTCGAAGTGAAAAGTGGGGCTCAGCGTATGACGGCAAATTATGACTTTTTTCTCGAAATGGACAGATGTTAAAATAATGTTGTTTCAGGGAATTCTGCCATAAGCACCTTCCAAATAGAAAAAGGGAACGTTGTTTATGCAGTCTTTTCCCACTCATACAACTTAACCGAAATAGGTAAAAAGGTAATATGTAGGTTTGTCGACGGCACACTCATAGTAAGTTATGGAAAGTGTAACTTACTGACTACATAAGTATTTGCCGGGACTTACATGGAACACTTCGAAGTGAAAAGTGGGGCGGGTTCAGAGTATCACGGCAAATCATGACTTTTTTCTCGAAATGGACAGATGTTAAAATAATGTTGTTTCAGGGAATTCTGCCATAAGCACCTTCCAAATAGAAAAAGGGAACGTTGTTTATGTAGTCTTTTCCCACTCATACAACTTAACCTAAATAGGTAAAAAGGTAATATGTAGGTTTGTCGACGGCACACTCATAGTAAGTTATGGAAAGTGTAACTTACTGACCACATAAGTATTTGCCGGGACTTACATGGAACACTTCGAAGTGAAAAGTGGGGCTCAGCGTATGACGGCAAATTATGACTTTTTTCTCGAAATGGACAGATGTTAAAATAATGTTGTTTCAGGGAATTCTGCCATAAGCACCCTCCAAATAGAAAAAGGGAACGTTGTTTATGTAGTCTTTTCCCACTCATACAACTTAACCTAAATAGGTAAAAAGGTAATAGGTAGGTTTGTCGACGGCTTGTAAAATTACAAGCCGTCAACAAAGCGTCATACACAATTCAAGTTACAACCGCGATACCAACAATACATTCCATGCACTTACAGTGGGTCCACGAGTCATACATCCTCGTATCAATCAATCCATACACCGCGATGGCCAAAGCAAACAGATTGGAAAACACGCCACTATATACGCGCCCTCTAGCGGAAATTGATTGCACATGACATGACGTTACAAGTTGCGACACCGTGATGACGTTATGAGTGCGCTTCGATATCACATGGCCGCAGCAAAGGCAATTAAATTGCTTTGAGGTACTGCAATTAGTATGGAAATGCTACTTTTCGGTAATTCGTCTCCAACATCCATGATTTTCAGTAAGCTATGTGAGTTTGATGGCCTGCCTTTGAGCTTATTTAGCTGTTTAGTTATACTTTGGCGTGGCATGATGTCATTTATGTAACAATTGAGGTTATGAGCGCAAGAGTGCCGCGTGTACATGCTGAAATTTTCCCGAAAAGGGGTCATTGTACTCATCATTATGAACAACTTTTACTATGGGACCAACCCTGAAATCGCGGAAAGAAAAATCAGTTGGTCCATACCAAATGTATTGTTCACTTAAATCGATAAAATGTAGGGAAAAAGCTAATACTGCAAAGCTTTCGAAACGTCAGGAAAACCAATTTAAATAATATACGCGATTTAATCCGGTTAAACTGTGTTTTATTATAATGTGTAGTGATCGCGAAAACCTAAGAAGTTATTAAATACATTTAATTTTATTGATGAAAACGTCCCACTTGTGAGATTTTATTGGGATTTTTTGGAGCAAATATGTGTCTGTTATGTATTTTTATAATGAAGCGTGCGCGGAGCCTTTTTAAACGACACTAACACATAAGATTATTAACTTAGAGCTGTGATTCTTTTAATAATGTGTAGAACAACTCAAAAAATAACAACGCATAAAAGAAAAAGAAGAATTTTTGAATGAAAAAAAAAATGTGCCCCTATGTTCTTCCCTTTTTAGGGTTCCGTACCCAAAGGGAGCTAACGGGACCTTATTACTCTCGCTACGCTGTCCGTCCGTCCGTCTGTCTGACACAGGGCTGTATCTTTGTAACGGTAATAGATAACCAGTTGAAATTTTCACAGAATATGTATTGCTATGAGTTGTATCACGACAAATACTAAAAACAAAAAAAAAGTCTGAAACCAAAGGGGGTCCCCATAAAAGACACCTCGAAAAACATGCATTTTTTTCAACGTTTTTGTTCCTGTTCTATCTTGTAAACGGTAGTACACACCAGCATCAAACTTGGTCTGATTATAGTGCATACTATGTAGTTTAGCAAAAAATACTAAAAACAGGACAAACATAGATATATATGGTGGTACCTACGGAAGAAAGAGATGCAAAAATTCACATTTCGCGTACGTTCGTTGATCTCTTTTGATAAACTCTCGTAAATTTAATCAGTTTTTATGGGGTATCAAGTCGGTGGTACGGAACCCTTACTGCGTGAGTCCGACTTACACTTGGCCGCTTTTTTTTCATTGTTAGTTGTCAAATCTAAACATTTGCCTTCAATAGACAGTGGCTATTTTTTAATGTGAAGAACAATACCAACACTTGTCGTCAACATCAGCAACAAGTGAAAGAAAAAAAACGCTCCGAGCAAGTCGTTAGTTTTAATTTGCACGTAAGTGCATGCCTTAAAAGATTAAAGGCTACGCTGTGGCTCTAATTACTTTCAGCCTGAGATGCTTCAGTACTATACATACAAGACATTTTATTAGAGCGTGACTATTAAGAGAAAATGGGAAAAGGGTGGTCTTTTTAACACGCTTTTATTAGGTCAACCTGTATGTAACTATGTAATGGAATAGGTAACTAATTTAACCATCTTCCAAGGATCGTAGCGTAATGAAAATTGGCAGCTGTATGTATTTCTGATGACAATACAATAGTACGGTACTGTCGAACTGATCTGATGATGGAGCCAGAAGATATGAACTGGAACTTCATGATGGAAAATCATATCATAGCTGTTTTGGATTTCTTAGAAAAGTCTTGTTATGAACTTTAACCACGATTAGGTTTCAAGGTCTGATGATGAAGCCGCAAGATAGGCACTGGCATTCCATGATGGAATATCGTATCATAGTCGTGTTTGCACTTGTGAGAAAGGCCACATAATGGACTTTGAACACGATCAGGTTTTTAGACGCGACCAAATGTATGAAACCGACATACGTCCATCAAAGTTAATTTTGGAAACGACGGTGAGTACCTAATTCAGCCTATTGGTATCCAGTTCCCGACCAAGTATAGCTACGGTACGGTGGAAAGGCGCATGCTCACAGTGATTTTAAGTTGGGCATCTACCGTGCACAAGATGCAAGGCTGTCCGGTAGACCCCGCAGTGGTGTACTTAGGGTTCCGTACTTTTGCGGCTGGACAGGCGTATGTGGCCCTAAGTAGAGTAAAATCACTTAGTGTTCTCCTGATTGAAGAGCTATATTGTTCTAAGCTGAAAGATAAAACACCATGCAATACAGACGCACTGGCGGAGATGTAGAGGATGCGGGCTCCTTCGCCTACTTAAAATAAATGTATAAATGTTAAACATATTTCGTTATCAAAGACGTAAAAGTATAAAATAAATTAATAGTTTAAAAAACACTAGAAAAACACGCTTTTATAAATGCACGTGAAAACAAAAAATAAATTATGGATCGTTCAAGTTGTCTCTATTTCTGGGCTGAAGTGTAAACTATGTGCTTTTAATTATAATATTTGATTGTAAAAGCGTGGGGCGCTGGAACAGGAAAGACTTTCTTCTTAACAAGTACTAATACTAACTTCATGGCGGAAGCTGCATGAAGTCGCACAAAAGCATAACGTTTATGCCGCCAAAGGGTTACCAAAGGGAACCAAAGATATCTCGTCCACGAACAAGGACTCTACATTTTGCCACTGTTGACGCATTACCCTTATGTACACACGGCTACACATCAAGCTGTATAATCCAGTATAGGCTGACCTTGCGTTGTAAGGAAAACCTATACAATGCGAGGTCAGCTTATACTGGAAATTTACAGATTGATGTGTAGCCGTGTGTACTTAATTTCCTGAAAGAAGAGGCGTTAAAAATATCGGTGAATATTGTCTCTCCTCGCTGCTGGCGCATGTTTTGTGTCTGAGTCCGACAAACTGGTACTTTGAACAGACTGTTTAATGTAGAGCCACCTACTAGTCGTGATGTAACTCCAGATAGAGCGCCAATCTGTGTAACCTGCTTCCCGAAACATGGCTGAACTTGATTTCTCAGCAAGTTATACATACCCCTACGTTTCATTTTTATAGAAGCCCTCAAAAAATCTTTAAATTGCCTATTTAGATCGACGTCTCTAGATGCCTAGTGTATAAATTTGACAACTATTAAATGATAATGAAAAAACCGGACAAGTGTGAGTCGGACTCACGCAGTAAGGATTCCGTACCACCCATCGACCTGATACCCCATAGACATAACATAACATAGTCAGCCCATTACTGTCCCTGCTGGGTACGGGCCTCTTCTCAGTATGAGAAAGTAAAGGCATTAGTCCACCACGCTGACCTAGTGCGGGTTGGTGTACTAAACACACCATCGAGAACTGTATGGAGCACTCTCAGGTGAGCAGGTTTCCTCACGATGTTTTCCTTCACCGTTAAAGCAAGTGATAATCAAATTCTGATCCGCACATGAATCCGAAAAGTCAGCATCTCTTTCTTACGTAGGTCACTACACTACATATGTCTATTTTTGCCCTATTTTTGGTGTTTGTTGCTAAATTATATAGTATGCACTATAATCAGACCAAGTTTGACGCGGGTATGTATTACCATTTTGAAGATAGAGCAGGAACAAAAACGTTGAATAAAATGCTTGTTTTTCGAGGTTTCTTGTATGGCGACCCCCTATTTTTGGTACCGTAAAATGCCCTAACTTTGCCAACAAGCCCTACTTTGCCTAAGACATTAACTTAATTTTTACACGCACTGACACTTTATAACTGAACCAAATTTTAGCGTTGTCATAGTTTTCAAAGCTCCCCAAGTACGGAAATCATATCTATTACAGTTTACTCAAAAAATAACTAGGCAAAGTAGGGCTTGTTGGCAAAGTTAGGGCAGTTTACGGTACTTGTCGTGATAGGCACCATAGTAACACATATTCAGTGAAAATTTCAACTGGTTATCTACTACCGTTCCTAGATACAGCCCTGTGATAGACAGACGGACGGACAGCGTAGCGAGAGTAATAGGGACCCTTTGGGTACGGAACCCGAAAAAGGGAAGAACATAGCGGTACATTTTTTTTTCATTCACACATTCTTCTTTTTCTTTTGTGCGTTGTTATTTTTTAAGTTGTTCTACACATTATTAAAAGAATCACAGCTCTAAGTTAATAATCTTATGTGTTAGTGTTAGTGTCGCTTAAAAATACATAAAAGACACAACTTTGCTCCAAAAAAAGTTCCCAATAAAATGTTACAAGTGGGATGTTTTCATCAATAAAATTAAATGTATTTAGATTAGATTACTTGATTTGGCTGTCATTACCCTAACCTTTGTATAGAAACACCATTTTGATCTCACTTTAACCCAAAGACTTTATATATACCTTTAACCCAATATTTCTCTCAAACATCAAGATAACATAACTCTATAAACAATCAAATCGTCAAGGGTTTTCTTTTAGTATTATTATAAACAGTGGCGTGCAGTGACCTACTTTATTTGAATTTAATTGTGGTCTAAGTTATTGATTTTTGTATGTAGAAAGATTAATTTAGCATTAATAGGTCTATTAAAAGATAAATAATCATTGTACTTTGAAAAAAATATAATAACTTACACCACTATTGAATTTGAATGAGGAAGGCACTGGGTACTGCCTAATTGCCTATATGGAATACACGCCACTGATTATAAAGCTATTTCTTTCCCCACATTTAACTTGAACGAGCTGTGAACGCATAAAGCCCCAAGATATTTTTTATATCAAACTCTGAAACTATATTTTCATAAAAATGCGAGATTCACTTAAAAATTTAAATAACTGCAATATAATTTTAACGAGTTGCTATGAAACAGTGGCCTTTGAACCTGGCAGAAGGACTGTGCTAGGAGTAATTATACTGGAAGGGGGCAAAAACTGTACATAATCCGCACCTCACAGTTCGCCTCAATTAACAACTGGTATCACTCGGAAGAGGCCACGAAGACAGCGGGAAATACAATTTTTCAAACGGCAGGAAAAGGACTTGAATTTTTCTACATTTTTCGGATGCGTGGTGTTTGTTATAGTAATAGTAATTGTAATAAAATTTTATTTCTCTCTTCACAAAGGTGGGCTTAGTAATATAAATAGGTACCTTAGAATTATGTAACAAATAAGTGCGTATAAGCTCCTTTGCGAGAGACTGGAGTCCGTACTAGGGAAAACCCTGTGTTACGGATCACCAGGCCCTCACCCTAGTTTTAAATATATACATGTACATTATTTTGTCACTATTACAGGTAATAAAAAAGTACTTAAGCATAAATATGACTTGATGGAAGAGAAAGAGCATTATAATATAAGTACATGCAGGTTGACAAACAAGTGGGATGTGTGGATGTTTATATGTATAATTATGTGTGAGTTTGTATGAGAGTTGTTAAAGTTCCATATTGTGTGAGGAGTGTATATTGGAGTGTGAGTGATATGAGGTGCAATGTGTGTAAGTGAGTGTGTGGTTGGTCAAGATTAATGTTATGTAAGTATTCGTTTGTGCATGTGTCGTGCGCGGATGTGATTATGTGTTATCATCATCAGCCCATTACTGTCCCACTACAGGGTCTCTTCTCAGAACGAGAAGGTTAAGGCCTTAGTCCACTACGCTGGCCTAGTGCGGGTTGGCGGACTACACACACCATCGAGAACTGTTCCTATGGAACACTCTCAGGTGTGCAGATTTTCTCACGATGTTTTCAAAAAGCCAGTGGTGTGGGCCTGGTTCGAACTCACACCCTCCTGCATGGAAGGAAAGTGTTCAACCGCTAGGCTATCACAGCTCAGTGTTGTTTGTGTGTGGGTGTATCTAGTTAATTTATCAACAATACAATCAATAACATCACATGAGACTTTCCACCTTCATGTCTCAGTTTGGCAAAAAACTATCATGTGTACGCGCGGCTACACATCAAACTGTACATTTCCAGTTGAAGCTGATCTCGTATTGAACGGAAAGCCTATACAATGCGAGGTGAGCTTATAATGGAAATGTACAGCATGATGTGTAGCCGTGTGTAGGTACATTTAGACCAATATATTCCTACTTCCTACTATTATACACTTGAAAGAATGGATGTTAGTTTGTCCTTCGATAACACTGAAAAGACTAAACGGATTTGTATGAAATTTGGTACACAGATAGACCATAACTTGGATAAATAAATAGGATACTTTTAATTGACATGAAATGGAAGTGAAGCAGCGGGCCTCAGTTACTAACACATAAAAGTAATACGCAACTTTCGTAGCTTCAAAAACTGACGTACATAATTTATAACGCAGTTTTCCATTGAGGTAGGCAGAAACTATTGATTTCCATCTGCTACGATTCTGACACACATCTTTTGCTTCATCTATGTTCATTATCCTCTAACCAAAAGCATAAATTGAAAAAATGCGTGTAAAATAAAAACAAGTTTTGAATCTATTTTGAATGTGCAAGCGAATTCAGATGTTAAGTTGAATTAAGTTAACTTAATTGATTGTTTCTAATACAACAAAGAAATGTTACTAACTAGTTTGGTTTAACTACTCGAACCTATACAACGTGTATCAGAAATGCGTGGTCATATTTGAAGAGCTTATTCAGGGGATGCTATCGAAGAACTTTTACTATGGGACCAACCCTCAAATCGCGAAAAAAAAATCAGCTGATCCTTACATAAACTGTTTCCACCTTCAAAAAACGTGTAAAAGAGCATTATCTTTCCTCATCCACATAGGTTGTACGTAATAATGTTATGTATTATGATTTCAATTTTGATATTGTGTAGGTATACCTAGACTATGTTTATTATTTTTATACTATATTTATTTTACGTTATATATGAGTTTATGTATGAGTGTATATATATATGTAGGTATATTTATTAGTATTACTTGACACACTGTGTCTACATCTCTTTGATTTAAATTTTCCTCTCGCAGGTCTGCTGGAAGAAATTTCTTATAGAAATAAGCAGTGCCTTTGTACTATTGATTTCTATGTACTTTATTATTATTTCTCTGTGTGTGCATAAATTTAATAAATAAATAAATACATTTTGTCGAGCGACATCGATGATTTAGTAGTGAACAGCTGATATTTTTTTCGCGATTTCAGGGTTGGTCCCATAGTAGAAGTTGTTCTATGCCATGCCCTGAATGAGCTCTTAAAATTTGACCACGCATTTCCGATACACGTTGTATAAGAAACAAAATTATTAGAAACTAATACTTTCGTCTCCTAACTACGTAAGTTGATTTTTTGAGAACAGTTTCTATCAACGCAACTGTATTTCATATTTCTTGGACTATATTAATTAATCTATTTTCGCTGACATAGCAAAATGTCGTCTGTTGTAATTTAAATTTTTAGAATACATTATAAAACCAGCCAAGTGCGAGTCGGACTCACGCAGTAAGGGTTCCGTACCACACATCTACCTTATACCCCATAGAAACTGATTTAATTTACGAGAGTTCATCAAAATACATCAACGCACCGTGAGCGAAATATGTAGTTTTGCATCTCTTTTTTACGCAGGTCACACACACTCACTCCACCACATATGTCTACTATTTTTAATTTTTTTTGCTAAACTACATATTATGCACTATAGTCAAACCAAGTTTGATACTGGTATGAATTACCGTTTTGAAGACAGAACAGGAACAAAAACGTTGAAAACAATGAATGTTTTTCGAGGTTTCTTGTATAGGGACCCCCTTTGGTTTTAGATTTTTATTATTTTTCGGAGGTTTTTTTCGTGATCCCATACCGCATCATAGCAACACATATTTAGAGAAATTTCAACCAGCTAACTATTACCGTTCAAAAGATACAGCCCTGTGAAGGACGGACGGAAAGCGTAGCGAAAGTAATAGGGTCCCGTTTGGCACCCTTTGGGTACGGAACCCTAAAAAGCAGTTTTTATATAAAAATAGGTAGTTGCAAAAGCAAAAGCATCCAATTATGTAAATAGCCCTGACATTTAAAAATATGTGAAATAATAACTATCCGGTTATTGTCAATCTATGAATTGAATTTGTTTTTGAATATGGATTCCATGTTTTCATAATCAACGTTTTACATTCGCAATCGTTTCGCTATCGCTCCTCTTGGGGCTGCATACCTATACCTATTTATTGTACACAGGAAATTAAGTCCTTTGTCGTTCATCCGTCTGGCTTTCAAGATTCATTTTTGCTTGCGTGCCACGGATACTGCCATTTCTGGGTAACATTGCTTACCTTGCTTAGACACGTAATTGGAATTTAGACTCTATCGAAAAGTAAATATGGGTGGTTTTCCTGTGTTTTGTGAGGTGTTTCATATTCTTTTCCCGTTGGTGGGGAGTCCGGTGTATCGCCGTAAAGATACGACCTGCCGTTGTGCACTTAAAGGTAGATTTTCAGGGTTAGTGCCTTCGTAATAGTTTTATTAGGCGTATTATTTTCAGTAAAACTTATTTCTATGTTTAACTATATGTCTGTGGACTTCATTTACACTCGAGAGCAATTAATCTGGATCACCAAAAAAACCTTAATATCTCGGAAACTAAGAATGATAGTTTATTCAAATAATAAGTTGTTTATAGACTATTTAGTAACAATAGTAGAATATTTATTATTTTATAGACCTATTTATTATACATTTTATTTGATAAAGCTATCATTCTTACTTTCCAAGTTATTATGTTGGCGACCCGGATTCAATTATTCACTACCACAGAATATCTAATAGTACTAACGTACAGAACGGCCACTCACCGCTCCCCGCCAATTTAAGATTCCTCGCCCGCGCCTCGCAGGCTCCCTCAGTTTGACGTTTGCAAGATTGCAATGGATGTCGATCGCCAGTCGCTATACAAGCACGCCATCTGTGAGAACTACTGAGAAGCGCTTGAAACCCAGTCGGCATTACGAGCGGCGAGCATCCCTAACCTACGTGTTCACTATGTGGGCGTTCGTACACAGACGTTATCTAGTGTATGTAGGTGGTGCTAGAATTGATATTGTATTGAATGTCCGACGTATGTCACTATTCTCAGTAAATCGAAAAAAAATCTTGTTTTACTTTGTTCTAGTCCGAATATTCGGTCTTTATTTCCTTCGACGCTTTTACGTATATTTATAGCAAAAAAGAAAAACATTA
The DNA here is from genome assembly GCA_949699075.1 of Asteroscopus sphinx. NCBI lineage: Eukaryota > Metazoa > Arthropoda > Insecta > Lepidoptera > Noctuidae > Asteroscopus > Asteroscopus sphinx. Next base: position 6,555,297 of record OX453006.1, read on the forward strand.
AAAAAAAGAAATGTGTGCTGGGACACATGGTAGAAGTGAAACTTCAATGGACAAGTGGAAAAACGAATTGCAACGGACAAGTGGAAAAACGAATGGAAACTGACAAGTGGAAATACGAATCGCAACAAAATTTTAACTTTTAGTTTTACGGGCAGGTTTTCATAATTGGATAAGTAGGTATATTACCAATCTGTCCGTAAAACTTCAAGTTAAAATTTTGTTGCGATTCGTATTTCCACTTGTCAGTTGCCATTCGTTTTTTCACTTATCCGTTTCAATTCGTTTTTCCACTTCTCCATTGAAGTTTCACTTCTACCATGTGTCCCAGCACACATTTCGTTTTGTTTCGCAGGTTTACTGCAAATTATGATTAGGTTAGGTTAGGTACATTTTAAATAATGCATTTTTTATTTAAACATATTTTATTTTATCAAACGAAAAACTTGTTACTAATTATTATTAATTAATTAATTCAAATACAATACTGACAAATTGACGTAGTGGTCAAAGTGTCAAACGACGTTTGAGCATTTTTTTTTCATACCAAAAACATAGATTTCGCTAGTACATATGCTACCGAGGCTAATGATCTGACTAGTAAGGTATAAAAACGCATGCGCTGCTGTTGTCTAAGAAATTGTATAGATGGTGTAAATTTAGAATTCTAATTCGTCGACAATTATTTACCAAAAATTAAGTTATCCAGTTTATTTGCTTTAGTTTTTTGTATGTTTAATTTGCCTATTTATTAGTTAAATTTAACAAATCCTTATCCACAAGATAATTAATGTATAATTATGTTGGAAAACGTAATTTGGTAAATAACACCAACATTTAAAGTTATCAATTGTGTTTTATAGTTATATTAATATTTTTAATGCATTTACGCAATTGAAGCGATATCTAAAGATAAAAATTGTAAAAAGAAAAGTTCTGATGTCACCAAAAGACGTAAGTGTAAGTAAATTCGACTTCTAAATTATCGGTCACGATAGCACATCGGTGACAGTGTTAGACTTATGAATTTAAGAGTCACACGTTCGGATCCCACTAGAGCGTCTGGTCATTTTGTCTTTATTTACGCGGCCGTAACGCTTTTTTGTGACAAAAAAATCCTAATACCCGTCTATACAGGGTGTCAGGAAAACGCTTCCGAAAACGAAGATAGCTGTTAGTGCTGGTGACTACTGATACGAAACCACGAAATTTTTTTTTTATTGAACTGCCCAAAGCTGGTTATGTATGAAAAATGCAAAAAAAATATGTGAAAAAATCCTAAAAAAGTATCGCATTTTTTTTCGTGTTTTCGTATCAGTAATCACCAGCACCTATCTTTGTTTTCAGAAGCGTTCCACTTACACCCAGTATAGAAGTTTCACTTCAAAAGAGTACCATCAAGACAATAACAATTTTTGTTAAGGAGCTTGCCCAGTTCTTATGACCACCCAAGTAATCCAAAACCGTTAATAGGGAAAAGTAAAAGCCAATATTATATACTATACATCTCCAAGCCTTACAAGAGTTGTTTAACGGTATCCGCAAAGTATTAAAGTTGCTTTAAACGGTTTTTAAACTAATTGTGTGTTACTTAGGCAGAAGCGTCTTATAGCGCATTTTAAACCATAATGGACCTAGATTCGAGATATGTTACTGTTTCTTAATTTAAAGCAGCTTCGTCCGCGTATTTGTAAAAAACCGGCCAAATGCGAGTCAGACTCGCGCAGTAAGGGTCCCGTACCTCTCAACGACCTGATACCCCATAAAATTTACGAGAGTTTTTTTTTTTTTTTTTTTTTTTATGATTTATAGATCTGCTCTTGACCACAATCTAGACAGCTTTGTCAGGATGTGGTCGACGATGGAGCGAGCAAACCTATTAGGTGCCGATTCACTCCAGCTTTAAAGGCGTTAGGGTTATAAGTTTATCAAAAGACCAACGTACAGTGCGCGAAATATGAATTTTTGCATGTCTTTCTTACGCTGGTACCACCACATATGTCTATGTTTGTCTTATTTTTAGTATTTGTTGCTAAACTACATAATATGCACTATAATCTGACCAAGTTTGACACTTAGTTTACTAAACAAGATAATTAAGAAAAAACCGGCCAAATGTGAGTCTGGCTCACGCAGTAAGGGTTCCGGACCACCCATACCCCATACCCCATACCTGATACCCCATAGAAACTGATTTAATTTACGAGAGTTTATTAAAAGACATCAACAATTGTGCGCGAACTGTGAATTTTTGCATCTCTTTCTTACGTAGGGACCACCACATATGTCTATGTTTGCCCTATTTTTAGTATTTGTTGCTAATTTACATAATATGCACTATAATCTGACTAAGTTTGACGCTGGTATATATTACCGTTTTGAAGATAGAGCAAAAACAAAAACGTTGAAAAAAATGCATGTTTTTTGAGGTTTCTTGTATGGTTTTAGACTTTTTTTTGTTTTTAGTATTTGTCGTGATACACCACATAGAAACACATATTCAGAGAAAATATCAACCGGTTACCTATTACCGTTTAAAAGATACAGCCCTGTGACAGACAGACGGACGGACGGACGGACGGACGGACGGACAGCGTAGCGAGAGTAATAGGGTCCCGTTTGGAACCCTTCGGGTACGGAACCCTAAAAAAAAGATCTTTTCAAGTCGTTACGCCTTTAAACGTCAAATAGTGGTTTGCTCATTTCTTTTGTCAGGCGTAAAAAAAAATGTATGCTTATCTGGCCCGCAGTGTTTTGTTGACCAGACCAATATGTAAAGAGGATCATAAGCTATGTATTTAGTAGCTTGAACACTGTTTTAATATTATTTTTTGTGAAATATACTTCATTTTACACATGCATTTCTCAATCCACACATTGTGTTTCGGTTTAAAATAATGTAAACGGACGGTTTTGTGGTCAAGTCGGAGCGAGAGCGATTGGGAAGGCGTCGTCTCCTATTGTGAGAAGGTGAAGCTCGCTAAGGTATCCTGGTATAATGCCTATCTCCAGCTACCCTAGGTGTGGGCCTGCGGGCGGCGTGATAACGTGACAAGCATCGAAGTATTAGTTGACCACAGATTAATGATTATTATAGGTACCTACGTTCACATTGCGTAGTTTCTTTTCAAGTCTCATCTGACACAATTTCGTTTTATTATTTACGTTTTGTAATAAGTATTGAAAAACATTGCAGTTATATTGCTGATGTTCCTTTTTAGGGTTCCGTACCCAAAGGGTGCAAACGGGACCCTATTACTCTCGCTACGCTGTCCGTACGTCCGTCCGTCCGTCCGTCTGTCTGTCACAGGGCTGTATCTTTGTAACGGTAATAGATAACCAGTTGAAATTTTCACAGAATATGTGTTGCTATGAGGTGTATCACGAAAAATACTAAAAACAAAAAAAAGTCTAAAACCAAAGGGGGTCCCCATACAAGAAACCTCGAAAAACATGCATTTTTATCAACGTTTTTGTTCCTGTTCTGTCTTCAAAACGGTAATACATACCAGCGTCAAACTTGGTCTGATTAGAGTGCATACTATTTAGTTTTTCAACAAATACTAAAAACAGGACAAACATGGACATATGTGGAGGTACCTACGGAAGAAAGAGATGCAAAAATTCACATTTTGAATATGTTCGTTGATGTCTTTTGATAAACTCTCGTAAATTAAATCAGTTTCTACGGGGTATCAGGTCGATGGGTTGTACGGAACCCTTACTGCGTGAATCTGACTCACACTTGGCCGGTTTTTTTTAATCAAATGAATAATACTTAGTTCAGCTTCGTTCTTCACGACGTGCGACGTTGTACTTGTATATTAAAATAATAAAACTTCATTTTAAATTGTTTTTTTTAAGTTGTCACTGTGCGATTTGTTTTTTCTGGTATTGTAGAAAAAAAAAAAACACTCGATTAAAAAGACCTCATTACGGTTGCAATACCATGAAACCGGAAAAGCAATCGTAGTTCTTTTGAGTTTTTTATCATACCCGCACCTTTCTGGGATCAATTAATGTTCAATTAATGTTGAATAACTATAAACATAATAATTAAGCTGGTCATGTCCAGGGTAGGATCGGTTATCATCAAACAATTCCCTCTTATTTTGTAAACCCTGCATTACTCCTGGCGGTGCAATGCAGGAACGCAAGGGACTCGGCTCGTTTTTCAGTCCGGTGCACATTACTGGCTGCGACTGTACTGCAAACAACATTAAACTTTTTATCTGTACTACTTGTCTGCCTGCCAGTATAAACTCCGTCTGCCAGGATTCGTTTATAATATTTTATTCGTACATAGTTTTGCACGTCTAGATTTTTGCTGAGTAAATAGTGTTGTCATTGAAAATTTACTGAAGTGTAAATATGGAATATATCATTTAACCACAGAATTCAATAATTATAGAAAAAAAATTCATCCAAAAGATACCTATGTTGAAGCTATTATTAGCATGGTCATCATTTCAGGTGAAACACGTCCACTGGTGGACGTAGACCTCCTTAGCTTGGTCACTAACAATTATACTATTGAATGTCACGGGAAAGTGCAGGACCGGTCGTTGTGGTGATGCTTGGAGGAGGCCTATGTCCAGCAGTGGACGTCTTTCAGCTGAAATGATGATGATGATATCACGGGAAATTTAAGGAGTAAATTCTTTTTATGAGATGCAAGGAACTGCTACAAGCACCATGTTACGGATAAATTAAAGCATTTGCGAGTGTATTTTTATAAGTAAAATCAAAATCATTTGTTTGGGATTCACAGGTAAAATATAATCATCATCATCATCATTTCAGCCGAAAAACGTTTACTACTGGACAAAGGCCTCCCCAAAAGGGGGGGATATGCCATAATCGCCACGCTTGGTAGGCGGGTTGGCGATTGCAGTTGGTTGTTTAAATTCTCAGAGAAGTTGGTTGTTTAAATTCTCAGAGAACGCTGCTGCCCTTCTTCTGGTGAATCCCTTAGTCGCCTTTTACGACACCCATGAGAAGAGAGAGGGTGGTGCAATTCTTTACGTCGGGAACCACACGGAACAGGTAACATATAGGTCTTAAAAATCAACCGATCTACCCTCTTCCACCACCACTTCGTCTTCTTCTTTCTCTTTAAAAAAATATTTCATGGTAAATTTTTCGTGACATCCATACTAATATTATAAATGCGAAAGTAACTCTTTCTGTCTGTTTGTTACATTTTCACGCCTAAACCGCTGAACCGATTTGGAGAAGGACAAAGGCTACTTTTTATCCCGGGAAGATAAACAGTTCCCGAGGGATGCGTGATATATGACAAAGCAATTTTTTTGATAAAAAAATTTCGAAATAATATTTATGTACCTATCAGGGTGTCATAAACATACATAGGCTACTTTTTATTCCGAGAAGATAAAATTCCCGATGGATGCGCGATAAAAGACAAACAAATTATTTGACGACAATCACTCGGCAAAATATTTACCAGGGTGTCATAAACGTACACTTATATTATAAATGCGAAAGTTTGCGTGAAAAAGTAACAACTTTTTTGCTACGCTGTAATAAACGCGAGAAAGGACATCCGCGCGGGCGAAGCCGTGGCCGCCCTCTATTATAATAATATAAGTATTACCATAGAACAAATAATAGTAGTAGTAGGTATTACTTACTAGCAACTTACATTGTCAGATAAGATTTGTAATTTTTTCTAATGCTGTTGACGTTTGTCCACTGTTAAACTGAAATGTCCTAATCACCACTACAAGAAGTGGACAGAGGAGTTATCCTTAATTTACAAAAATAATTTTGTAGAAGTTAGTAAACTAATCCAGAAATTTTACCAGTTTTTTTTATAGAAATGTTGATGGTCAGTAGTGTATTCTATTACTCTGGACGTAATCTAAATACCAAAAAATTCGCTCAGTTGTATTTCAATCAAGTTTGTGTAGACTACCACCACCATAATAGGTGATTATTATTAGTTCGACCCTTCACCAATCTATCTATACCTCTCCAGCCTATCTTAAATATAATATCATTCATAATTCGGGTCGGGGATCGAATTTTATGTAATGGTGGAAGCTTGGTGTAAATTCTGAGCGCGGTCGCCGCGTGGCTATTGGAAGCACTCGCGTCACCTCGCAGGACACTGGACTAGTGTGGATAAGACTATCAATTAACAAACTCATCCATTTTATGTACAAGTGGAAGCTTGGTGTAGACACAGAGGAACCGAACAGAGGATAAGCTTCTAAAGATGTATACCTATTTTAATAGGGTTGGCACACGAAGATAAAATTTAATTAACAAAACGTTTATCCTCTGTTTAATAAATAGGTAGGTAAGGTCACGATCCTTCGCGGTAGTACATTTTGTCGACAAAATCTCTTGAATAAATCCTGCTAAATTACACGTAGCTACTGCTGCCAGCGAACATTGAGCGCAAGCGATTTTAGCCTTAGTAGTGGTTCACTGGAAAGATTTCATAATTTGAAATTTAAATAATAATAAAAAATAGCCTAACGCCTTCCTCGTTAAATGGACTATCCAACACAAAAAGAATTTTTCAATTACAACTAGCAGTTCCCGAGATTAGCGTGTTCAACCAAACAAACAAACTCCAGCTTTATAATATAAAGTACAGATGTACGTTTTTGCTAGACTAACTGTTTACCTATAACTATTGAACAAACAAAGCAAAAACTATGTTTATACGTGGGACACTCAGAAAGTTTTGCGAAACTAAAAAAAATTGTTCTATACGTACATATATTTTTATCAAATCTTTTCAAAGTACTTTCCACCAGCCTCTATACAAAGATTCATGCGCCTAAACCAGTTTTCAAAACACTTTTTCCAGTCCGCCGCAGACACCTCGTTTACAGCCTGCTCGAACGCAGCCAGCGCATCTTCAGGCGACGAAAATTGTATCCCTTTGAGCTGATTTTTTATTTTTGGGAATAAAAAGAAGTCACACGGTGCTAGATCAGGGCTGTAAGGAGGGTGACCCAGGAGTTTGACTGGCGTGCTGTCCAGGAAGTCCCTCGTTTTGAGTGCGGTGTGCGCAGGTGCATTGTCGTGGTGGAGCAGTAGCCCGCGGAGCCCTGTGTTTGGTCGCTTGTTGCTTATAACAGAGAAAACTTCTGGCAAACATTTGGTAGTATACCATTCGGCATTAATGCTTCTTTGATCCCGTAAGGGAATTGATACCAAGTGGCCAGTCAAATTAAAAAAGCTAGCGATCAAAATCTTACCCCCGCTTCTAGATCGCTTCACTTTGGTAGGCGTTGGCTCATTTTGAAACACCCAAACAGTCGACTGGCGCTTGGTTTCTGGGTCGTATTGATAAATCCAGGACTCATCACCTGTAACGATGTCGTAAACACGCCGAGACGAGCCTGCTTCAAATTTGTTAAGCATATCACGGCACCATTCCACCCGGGCCTGCTTCTGAGCATCGGTGAGGTTGTGCGGCACCCAGCGTGATACTATCCTCCTCACGCGAAGATGGCTGTGTAGAATCTCGTGAACGCTTCCCGATCCAATCTTCAATATGTGTTGAATCTCCTGATATGTAATTCGCCTATTGTCTTGGATTAAATTTTTCACTGCTAGCACGTTTTCTTCGGTAACAGCCGTCAAAGGGCGACCGCTTCTTTCGTCATCCCCCAAAGTTGGTCGACCGCGCTTGAATTCGTTATACCAACGATACACGGTTGCCTTGGAAGGGCCTTCATCCATGAATGCCATTTGAAGTCTATCGTACGATTCATCCGGTTTCAGGCGACACTTGAAATCGTATAAAATCATAGCTCTAAAATGTTCCCGGCGCAGATCCATATTTCAGTGAGACACAATACTTTGAATTAACTCGCAAAAAATGTGGAGGGAAATTTTGAAATTGGAACTTACTTATTTTTACTTATAAATAATCATATTTTCGAAAAACATTATAACTGGCCAGTCTCCCATATATAAAAACTTTTTTTCGCAATACTTTCTGAGGGGCCTGGTATATACTACACAAATCATCGCGGGTTTAACAGTGGTACACATCATCTGGGTTATAACATACATAGTTTAATATACACATAGGATTAAAATTAATTACAAGAATGAAAATGTTTTTTCTTTTTTTTTTCTTTTTTTACTTTCGGCTAAAGTGATGATGATGATGATGATGAAAGCTCAGCTCAAAATCGGTTTTAAACAGTTTCTTCCCACGGCTGAATTAAGAAATCCTATTGGCAACGTTTTATTGACAGGTCAAAAAACCGCAACCGCAACCGCAGTGCATGCTGGGTCTTAGGTTTAGTCTGACCATGACATACCTACATAATTATAAAACGTTCTTGGGTTTGACTAATAAATATGTGTGCATGAAGGTTGTATAGGGAAAGTTTAAAATTGCGACTTGGCAATGCAACGATGTAATTTTAAAATATCTTTTTCCTATACTTACAACCTTCATCCACATACATTTATTCGTCAGACTTATAATTTGGGAAATTGCATTATAATAATCAATATTACAATCAGCCTAGCCTTGCCTTGCCTTGTTTTTTAATCCATTTGAACCCCAAAATATAACATTCCAACATTCCACATTCCATTCCAACATTTAACATAGAGTACCTAATATTACTTGGTTTTTCTTTATTGAAAGTAAAAAAAATATAAGTACAAATGCTTAGAATTTATCTAGGTACTTACTTACTCTAATGATGGTACAAATTCAGTTAATAGTACTTTAACAAAAACTGTTTGGGTTTTTCAATTATGACAAATCTAGGTATATATCGTAACGCCTCACTAACCTTATTTTCGAGTATAACGTTATCACACATACATTTTACGATGGATTAAAACATCAATAAATTATATTATACCAGACCTAATAAATAAACTACCACCAAAAATAAAAAATTTAATAACACGAAACAACATAAAATCTAAACTTAAAAAACACCTTTTAGAGGAATTAAAACCTAATAATGACTTATAATTATATAGCATAAAAAAAAAAAAACATGCTGTATTTTTGTAAGAAATTTGCTATTGAGAAGTAATATAAATTAGTTGAGGGTATTTGAGAATTTTTGCATGGGGCGAGCGAGCGCGATGCGTCGTGTTCACCCACCCACATCTTGTTGTAATGAATGTCGACGGACCAAGCGGTGTACAGAAAAACCTAAACTGGTTTATGTTCTACACTGTATCTGCCAAATGTATGTATTTTGTTTTTTTGTGGAAATAAATAAATAAATATTTCTATAATCAACTTTATTTATGACACAAAACGACATTTATTAGCAGTCTTAGTTTTCTCTTAATCAAATAACATAATCGTTTTAGAAATAAGCTACACTGAACAATGATTGCACATAGAAACAATATGGTCCCTGCAAATCCCTTTTTCGCAGCCCTTGCAAGTGCAAAAATCATACGTGGTCATACGATTTTTTTTTGCAAATAACATTGAAATCTATTAGTGATTTATAAAATATAGTAATTATTAGTCTTATTATAACAAAAATAATATGCTCTAATAAAACCATACCGATAAGTCACAGGTTCAGATCCGGCTCGTGAACGAAATTTTCCACAGTTTATGTCATAACAATGTCTTTTAAATAGATTACCTACAACATAACTGTAAAACAATATGAATATACCTAATAATTTTATAGTTAAGATTTCTGTAGGAAAAATTAGATGTACTTAAGTACAAACACAAACACGTATTTATAAATAAATAAAATAAATATCTTCGGGACATTTTTACACAGCACCATCTAGTCCCAAACTAAGCAGAGCTTGTGGTATGGGTACTAGACAATGGATATAATACTTATATACTTTTTTTTTTTTCTTACTTTATTTATCTAGTATTTTATCATAAAAATACCCATTCCTTTTATTATTTTTACTTTTAATTTTATTATCGGTTAGACTTTTTCATTGGCATATTCTAAGATGCAGAATACAAAGCCATAATGTAAGTTGAAAAAATTACATTTTAATGAAACATCATGACCAAGTTACATTTATATTTGATGAAGAAAATTTTTGTTTGTTTGTAGATATACATGCGTAAAATACATATTTATATAATTATCTATTTATTTACATTAATAGTTACCATTTTAAATGGTTTATTCAATGTGAACGTTACAAAAATCCGACTGAAAAATATATTTTAGGGTCACCTTAATTGACCTATAACTTTTTCCGGTGTACTTCTATCGGAAATGTTCTTACAGTTTTAAAGTCTAGATTTTTTGCCCTTTTAAATGACACACGTTTCATCTTTGTTCAATCTGGCCGGGTCGTAAAGGAAATCCTGTCAATGCCCTTTGTTATTTTATTCTTTTTGAATTCGGTGTTTACTTTTTTTACGTTTATTTTATTATATCCATCTGTTCGTAGACTGTGCTGACAAAATATTAGCTTACCATGACTGACAAATCAATTTCATTAACTAAGGTCAGGGTAAGAGACTTAGGTCCAGAGTTAGGCATACAATCACTGTTCAAGCTTACTTGGGTTCCATTAAAGACCCTGTATGCCGTATGTCTAAGGGACGCAGGAAATTGACTTACATGCTTGATATACTTTAATCTCACACACAAAGATGTAATAATAATAGCTTTATTTATTCCTTACATATATTCTAGATTTGAGCTTATTCTATATTTTTTGTTAGTTGTGTGTTAATTTTATTTTTATCCTAGCTTGTTAGTAGTATTAGTATCTATGTAAGGACCGCTCTAGCGGTGAAAGCCTCCTCCATTTGTTTCCACCCTACTCTGTCTCTGGCTAGTCTACTCCACAAAGATGTAGTTTGTTGTTTTTTTGTTTGTTGTTGTAGTCATTTCGTTTATAAGTAAGTCTATTAAGTTTATTAAGTCCATATTCGCCATAGTCCGCCAGGTGGGCCGACGACCTGAAGTAAAACATAAAATCACAAAATAAATGTAATATCTTGTTTCAACTCAATATACAAAATCTTTTACCTACTCTTCTAAAAACATCAAACCAATGTTGTTGCTCCAGACAGTGAAAATACACAGTTACACATACAAAACTTGAATTGCGCAATCACATTTACATTAAAATATTTACTTTATTATACTAAGTACGCGCAGGAAAATGTTTGACTAACAATGTTTGACAGTATGCATACATGAAAACACGCTTATTTGAAACGTCGTCGTTTCGTCGCGACGTTTCAAAATGTTGTGTTCAATATTTAGGTCGCTATGAAAGACTTGACTAAATGTTTGAGCAAGAGAAATATGTAGCACGGCCAATATTCTCGAGCAGTGGTGAAATAATAGCTACATACCAGGCCCCTCAGAAAGTATTGCGAAAAAAAGTTTTTATATATGGGAGACTGGCCAGTTATAATGTTTTTCGAAAATATGATTATTTATAAGTAAAAATAAGTAAGTTCCAATTTCAAAATTTCCCTCCACATTTTTTGCGAGTTAATTCAAAGTATTGTGTCTCACTGAAATATGGATCTGCGCCGGGAACATTTTAGAGCTATGATTTTATACGATTTCAAGTGTCGCCTGAAACCGGATGAATCGTACGATAGACTTCAAATGGCATTCATGGATGAAGGCCCTTCCAAGGCAACCGTGTATCGTTGGTATAACGAATTCAAGCGCGGTCGACCAACTTTGGGGGATGACGAAAGAAGCGGTCGCCCTTTGACGGCTGTTACCGAAGAAAACGTGCTAGCAGTGAAAAATTTAATCCAAGACAATAGGCGAATTACATATCAGGAGATTCAACACATATTGAAGATTGGATCGGGAAGCGTTCACGAGATTCTACACAGCCATCTTCGCGTGAGGAGGATAGTATCACGCTGGGTGCCGCACAACCTCACCGATGCTCAGAAGCAGGCCCGGGTGGAATGGTGCCGTGATATGCTTAACAAATTTGAAGCAGGCTCGTCTCGGCGTGTTTACGACATCGTTACAGGTGATGAGTCCTGGATTTATCAATACGACCCAGAAACCAAGCGCCAGTCGACTGTTTGGGTGTTTCAAAATGAGCCAACGCCTACCAAAGTGAAGCGATCTAGAAGCGGGGGTAAGATTTTGATCGCTAGCTTTTTTAATTTGACTGGCCACTTGGTATCAATTCCCTTACGGGATCAAAGAAGCATTAATGCCGAATGGTATACTACCAAATGTTTGCCAGAAGTTTTCTCTGTTATAAGCAACAAGCGACCAAACACAGGGCTCCGCGGGCTACTGCTCCACCACGACAATGCACCTGCGCACACCGCACTCAAAACGAGGGACTTCCTGGACAGCACGCCAGTCAAACTCCTGGGTCACCCTCCTTACAGCCCTGATCTAGCACCGTGTGACTTCTTTTTATTCCCAAAAATAAAAAATCAGCTCAAAGGGATACAATTTTCGTCGCCGGAAGATGCGCTGGCTGCGTTCGAGCAGGCTGTAAACGAGGTGTCTACGGCGGACTGGAAAAAGTGTTTTGAAAACTGGTTTAGGCGCATGAATCTTTGTATAGAGGCTGGTGGAAAGTACTTTGAAAAGATTTGATAAAAATATATGTACGTATAGAACAATTTTTTTTAGTTTCGCAAAACTTTCTGAGTGTCCCACGTACTTCTTATCACCATGTAACATTAATTGATTTAATTAATAAAGAAAAAAAAAAGACGTCCACTGCTGGACATAAGCCTCCCCCAAACATCGCCACAACGACCGGTCCTGCGGGTTCCCGCTATCTTCACCAGTGGCCTGATTCACAAACGTTCGAAAAGTTTCCGTTTCCGAAGTGAAATTTGACCGGCAAACGAAACAAAACGACCACTTCCTGCGACCACGAATGATGCAAGGCATTCGAAACATCAGGAAAAGCAATGTTAATAATAAATAAATAAATAAATAAATATTTTGGGACATTTTTACACAGCACCATCTAGTCCCAAACTAAGCAGAGCTTGTACTATGGGTACTAGACAATGGATATAATACTTATGTACTTTTTTTTTTGTAAATACATACTTATAATACATAAGAAACACCCAGACCAACACAAACACTTATGTTCATCACACAAATATTTGTGTCCTGTGGGAATCGAACCCACGACCTCATGATCAGCAGTCCGACACTCAAACCACTAGACCACAGACGTCGTCAAAATAAATAAAAAATAATAAATAATACGCGATGTAATCGGGTCAAACTTGTTTTATTACGAAAAAAACGATTTGGGAATCGAACGCATTCGGAAACGCTATTCATAGTTCTTTAATTTTACATCGAGTGCTTTCCGACAACAAATGGCTCACAGGAGAGTTTCCATGAATTTAGCGTTGCGTTTCCGAATCCGTTCGGTTCTCAAATCGTTTTGTTTCTCAATAAAACAAGTTAAACCGAATTACACCGTGTATTATTATTAAAGTTGGTTTTCCTGACGTTTCGAATGCTTTGCAGCGTTCATGATCGCAGGAAGTGGTCGTTTTGTTTTATTTGACGGTCAAATTTCACTTCGGAAACGGAAACTTTTCGAACGTTTGTGAATCAGGCCACAGGTCGTCGGTCCACTTTCTAGGGGGCCTACCCACGCTGCGCCTTGAGTGGAGCTTTAATTTTAGAATACTCTTGAAGAGTTATTGATCAGTGTTTAGTTGAATTCAACTTTATTCTTAAATATTACCTACTTAGTTGTAGATTCGTGGTTGAGCAGATATTTGATCACGCAGGAGATAGCGCTTCAGCATCTCAGATCAAGTTCTTATCTGAGTTGAGCACAGATTTTCTTGGTATTTCAGGTTATGTTGTTGTTGAATTGAAGTTTATAATTACCGTATTGCATAAGACCGATGCTCAAGTAATGATTCTATGCTTAAATAGTGATCAGATGATTCAAGATCAAACTTTACTTAAGTACAGTTCTGTAGGTATTACCAGCGTTACCAGACGTGCGATAATTATCGTAAATTTACGATAATTTCAAGAACTTTGCGATAAAAAATAATAGCAAGGTATCGCACGATAGTTTTACTAATTCATACGATAATTTAAGTAGCACTGCGATAATTTTGAGGCAAAGTGACAACAACCAAAATTAACAATAAGCTAAGACATAAATTCTCGTCTCTTTCACTCACTATGTGTGACGCATACAACAGACTGAAAAAGATGCACAAAAAAGACCGAAAAATAACTATGTTTTGCTTTAAACTGCATACCTGCGTCCTGTTGGCTGTTCTAATCATTTATTTTATTCGGTCTTTGGTCGTCAGTCTGTCTGTGTCAGTTTATTCCTAGTTCAGTCAGACCTAGAGTTAGACAGTCAGACTGAGTGCTATTGGATTAGTTATATGTTTTGTATGCCTGCTTTGCATTGTTTAATTTTAATTATTGCACGCTGCTAACTAGAACAATAATAAATTTTCATTTCATTTTTCTAATAATTTTCTGATTTTATTTATAACTTATCTATAAATAAAAATGAATGTTTCTTTGTTTATCCCTGTTTGTCCCGGACGTGTTCTTATAACATTAATCCGATTGCAATGACAATCTTGGTGTGTTGTTGTGCAAGAGCTCGCGAAGGTTTTTGTAAAAAAAAGAAAGAAAGTAATTTTAAAGTAATATTTAAAATAGCTTTGTAACGCATGCTGGGCACAGCTGGTGTTAAAAAGAACACACTAATCGTTAGAAGCTTTGGACATAAACCTTAAAATATCAATATGATTACAATTTTGTATTAGAAAGCGTACCTATGCGATAATTATACGATATTTTTTTCCTAGATCTGCGATAGTTTCAAACTTGCCATCTGGCAACACTGGGTATTACAGACCTACGAGTCGGTATTTCCCACAGAAATAGAATGGTTGTAATCACAATTTTACTTCCGATTCATGCGTGGCAACTTTCGAACAAACTACGCCTCCCATATTGACGTCATAAGTTTTAAAAATTAACTTTAATCAAATGTACTTTCCCGCGACCTTCACCAGGTCGTCGGTCCACCTTGTGGACCTGGTGAAGGTCTCGGGAATCCTCTGTATGCGGAAAGCGCAGGACCGGTCGTTGTGGCGATACTTGGGGGAGGCCTATGCCCAGCAGTGGACGTCTTTCGGCTGAAATGATGATGATGAAATGTATTTTACAGCTTTTGTTTCTGCAGTTTACAGCACAATAAGAAATTTTTGCGAGTTTTTGTTACAATGTTTACAGAGAAAGATGCGTACTGAGAAAGGCTTTGAAATATCTTACACTTTGGTGCAGTATTGGCACGCGCGCCCTGCCCACTTGGCCATTCTGCGTTCATGAAAATTTCCCCAAAAAAGGAAAAATATGCTGCGATTTAAATTCTTTGAATATCTTTAGTCTTATCCACACTAAGTGAATGAAGACGGTACGTATATCCACAGTAACACCTCGGCCTCATCCCGCCAGCGGCCACCAGACATTATTTATACGCCGCCGGTGCCCTAACGTGACATATTTTAAAGCGACCGTTTTAATAAGTCGCCTTTAACCTGTCACTTTTGGTTCATAGCTTTAATAGAAGAGACTGCGCTTGGAAACCGGTTGGCAATTCAATCTACTCTCTCAGACAGAATTATTACACTTTGCATGTTCAGTTCATGCATACAACGCGTTCACAATCATAAAATTATTCTTAAGAAGTGTTTTGACACTGCCAAAACCTAAAACGTCAAGGATCATGTTGGTATGATTTCAATAAAAATAATACTAATATAATACTCTTAAAGAACAAAAAAATGCATATCTTATAGAAACTAATTCAGAAAATCTAAGGAAGAAATATACAGAAAAGATAGACAGAAATACATTCCATTAGCAGACGAAATACGTCAAATGTGGCAACAAAATACAGTCTAAATAATACCGATAATAATTTAATCTACATGACTCATCCCCAAATCACTACACACGTCACTAAAAGAGTTACGACATACACAAACCAATATACATACCAATACAGAAATCCGTTATAATTGACACATGCTCCATAGTTCGGCGATTCCTGACATCCACAACACAGACACCTACATCAGTAGGCAACGAACCATCCCACTTGATGTAAACCCGTGATTGGTTCGTCGAACCTCCAGCATCAAGCTAAGATTCCAATAGGATACATAACACAAAATAATAATAATATTTTTGGAACATTTCACGGAGATGACGGCTGATAGAGATGTATGGAAAAAGAAGACATGCTGCGCCAACCCCAAATAAATTGGGATAAGGACAGGAGGATGATGTTGATTTTTGGGTCATTTTACACATCACCATCTAGTCCCAAACTAAGCAGAGCTTGTACTATGGGTACTAGACAATGGATATAATACTTAGATAATTTTTTTGTATATATTTCCATTCTTCATATTTTTACTTCGTCGCCTCATAAGGAGAAACAAAAACTGGATTATCCTTGGGCTGTAATCATGCGAATCGTTTTCTGAGCAAAATGATCTACGATCTTCTGAACGGCAATCGAACAGGGTCAAAGGTCAGTGAAACTTAATAACTTCACTCGCATATTCCGCCAGTAGCCTATCTCAACGTTATTCGGCCGGGTCTTGTAAAGTACAGGGTTTTACAACCGGCACGCTGTGCCACGTCTATTTCCTACGAATACCGCTTCCGAATCAGATGTCCCCACGGAATATTCCGTACAGATAAAAATAAATTCAGATTCCAGTTTTATTCTACATCCGTGGTCGGTCCCTGGCTGGCGCCTATATAACTTGCGAGGATTACCCTCGGCACCTCCTAAAATCTAAAGCTAGTGGCATCTGCAACTAATTGATGTGTTCTGTGGGGAATAAAAACTGCACGATTAGAACCCCGATAAAGGTACCCTTGTTTATCACCCGCAGTTCCAAACTTCGTTTTTGTAACAAAATTTGTTTATATTCAGAACGGTGCGTGCAATTTTCGGGCACCCAATAAAATATACTGAAATGTTGAAAATTTTCATCTTCCGAAACAGGTTGAATCACTTTTGTTTTCAACTTTTCCGAAAGTTCAGTGTTGAAGTTGGTAATTTAGGGCGTGGGACTGTTGGTCGCTCGCTTAATCTTGTACACACGGAACCTATAGCCGGCTCGATGATTTACAAGGCAATAAAGTTTTTAATTTCAAGTGGAAACATTCCATTATCGCAGTTTCGTTTTTAATAAGTGAGGGTTGGAGGTGGACCGGCCAATTTCGCTGTGAAATTGAAAAAGTTAAACGACAACATCTAGTACAATTGGTTTTGGGTCGATGGTACAGAAACCCATATCGGAGAGCCGCCAGCTGAGTTATCTATCGGTTTATAGAAAACGAGGAGCGATTATGGAAATTCAACAAAACTCGGATGAATGTTTTAGTTTAGGGTGAATTTAGTTATATGGGTATTTGTATAACTGGTATTTCTAACTTCCAGTTGGTAATGTTTGTTATTTAGAATTATGAAACGTGGAATACGTTACTCAACTATTTCGTCATACGTTTTAAATATAATAGAATAGAAATCAAATCAAATCAAATCAAAATAGTTTATTTGTCAAACATAGGTAAGTTTACATTATATTATAAGGTCTTAATTAGATTGAGTGCGCTATGTTTTGCGTCAAAGACATACAAATATAATTGTGTACAATGTGAACATCATGCTTAAAATAAAATAAAATTTAAGTGATATAATCCAAATTGTATACTAATAAGTTGCTTATTTTGAAATTAAAATTAAATTGATAATAATTAGTCAATCAGTGAATTATCATTAAGAAACTCATGAATCGTATAGTAACATTTCTGTAGTAGCAAATTATAAATATATATATATACTAGCTGTGCCCGCGACTCCGTCCGCGTGGATGTCGGAAAATAACATCGTGTCATAATTATGAACACAATGTCTTCAAATATATACATATAAGCGCCTACACAGACGATTACACTATTTACCGACCATAATATATTTTGTTTTTACAACCAACCGGCTAAGGTGATGGAATTTCATGGAATTAGCCCTAAACTCCCTCATTCTGAGAAGACGCTCGTGCCCAGCAGTGGGAAGTAATTGGGCTGATTATGTTATTCTATAACACTAACCACATCTTTTCTTATGCTGAGAAGAGGCCCGTGTCCAGCAGTGGGACTGTAATGGGCTGGTAATGTTATGTTATTCTAGAATACTAATAATATCCAGTTCATTAACTCTTCTCATTTTGAGAAGAGGGCCATACCCAGTAGTGGGACAGTAATGGGTTGACTACGTTATGTTATTCTATATTTTCTAGTTTCATAACTCTTCTCGTTCCGAGAAGAGGGCCGTGCCCAGCAGTGGGGCAGTAGGTAATGAGCTGATTATGTTATGATAATCTATTACACTAACAATATCCAGTTCCTTAACTCTTCTCATTCCAAGAAGAGGCCCATGCCCAGCAGCGGGACAGTGATGGGCTATGTTATGTTATTCTATATTTTCTATAATACTAATATAATTCAGTTGTATTTTTAGGAACCTGCAACCTGCACCCAACCAACAATCATGACCTCTACTTTGTATGCAACTTAATACAATAGAGGGGTCAAGCTGTATCGCTAGATCTACTCAACCGATTCTGATAAAACATACCCTATATTTTAAGTTAGACTAATACCAATACAAATGCTAAGTTTCATTACGATCCGTTCAGCCGTTTTCACGTGATGAGGTAACAAACAGACAGACAGACAGACAGACAGACAGACAGACATAAATTTTTTAAACGATTGATTCGTGTTCTATAGCTTATTTCTAGTCCCCCTAGCCGGTTTTCGCGAAAAAAAACTCAATGTACAGACTTTTCGACCTTTACAGTTTTATTATAGTTATATATATATATATATATTAATATATATGTAAAGAAAGCCAATCCACTCATAATACTAGCGCTTTCTTAAATTTGTGTTTAATAGATAAACGTACTGATTGTATTCTCTTTGGTTATAGACAATGCCCACGAATGTCAAAACTGACGTGGTGACATTTAAAAAATATATTATTGATTCTAATGATTGTGCAAGAATCTTTCGTTAATATTTTCCATATTAAATATTCTCAATATGTGTTAACATAGAAAAGACCGAAATAGAGGCTTTAAATGTTGTTTCTATTGTTTACAGGTAAATGAATCTTTTGTTAATGTGATTAGTTAAATGTTGTGTAAATACCTATTGTAAATAAACCTATTGTTTACAGAGAAACGCAATTAAGTCTTCATTTCATTATACCCAATCTATAAAACAACATATATCATTATAAAACAACATTTTCTGCAAATATTTCATGAAACATGGAAAAATTAAGGTTTGATTTTGCTGTGAAACCAGCAGCAGATGGAAAATCAAACATGATATGCATAACCTCAATAGCTATACCTAATGGACAGATTTTTGGAATACCAACTGAATATCAACCAGCAATTCTACAT
Organism: Asteroscopus sphinx; assembly: GCA_949699075.1. Taxonomy (NCBI): domain Eukaryota; kingdom Metazoa; phylum Arthropoda; class Insecta; order Lepidoptera; family Noctuidae; genus Asteroscopus; species Asteroscopus sphinx. The sequence continues at coordinate 6,574,780 of OX453006.1, forward strand.
CAAGAAATTACAAATACTCCCAACTATGCCAAGGTAAAAAAATCATTAAATAAAAGACATCAAACAAGGAAAATATGGATAACCTTGACAGATGATATATCAAAAATATATTTGGATGAAGAACAAAATATACAGTTTAATGATTTTTACCTAGAAGAAATTTTGGAAATAAATAATAGCGCTGAATCTATACCTAGTGGCTCAAATCAAACGTTGGAAAAACTGTTAGAGAAATTGCTTGAAGATAAACAAACAAAATCTGAAACTCAAAATTTAGGCAAAATTTCAAAGGATTTCATGATTGAAAAATTCACTGGCAGAAACACGAATGCTCACCAGTGGATTAAGGGTTTTAATAAAGAATGCGAACGTTTCCAAATCGATAAAGACAAAAAGAAAATTGAAATTTTAAAGAATTTTTTAGAATATTCCAGTGTAGATTGGTACAACTGCATGCTAATGAAACTTACAGTGGAATCGGAATGGAACATATGGGAGAAAAAGTTTTGTGAGACGTTCGCAAACAAAGGATGGTCACCTATTAGATATGCTCTTGCCTTTAAATATCAAGCAGGTTCTTTACTTGAGTATGCTTTAAAAAAAGAAAAATTGTTATTGGAAGTAAGAAAATCGATTGATATTGGGACACTTATAGACCTTATAGCATTTGGTTTGCCGAATTATGTGGCTGATAAAATTGATAGAGAAACTTTAGAAGAAACGGAAGATCTCTACAATGAAATAGGAAAATTGGAACATCTTGTTAGTAAGAATAAATACGATAAAAAGGGTATTATTGACAATAAAGTCAAAAAAATTGAAGAAAAAAAACCATGCCAAATTTGTATCAATGAGAAAAAAGGGAAACGCTACCATCCTGAGGAAAATTGCTGGTTTAAAACGAATAATCAAAAAGCTGTTGTGAAAACTATAAATAACTCAGAATTGGAAATTGAACTGAATGAGAAGAATCCAAAAAACTAGAGGTGCCACCATTAATAGAAGTAGAGTTACTATTAAATGATACTTTAAAAGTTTCTGGAATGTATGATTCAGGTTCAAATGTGTCATTAATTAATGCAAAATTACTGAAGATACGGCCAAAAGAAACTACAAGTGATATACAAATGATAAACTTGAAAACTATTAATGGTGAGAAGAAAACAAAAGGTGTGGTAACACTAAAAATAAAAATCTACAATATTGAAAAAAATATGGATATTTTTATAGTAGATAATGAAAATTTTAATTACGATTTTCTAATTGGTTTGGATTGTATCAAAAATTTCAAATTAATACAAAATGAAGAATTGAAGATCATACAATGTAACAATCCAAAAGAAAAGAAGGTTACATCAAATGAAGAAAATATAAAAAACAAGAACTACTCAAAAAAAGATGATACAAATTTAACAAATGTCAAGATTCCTGATGTACTAGGTGACAAAAATGAAGAAGATTGTTTTTTACACTCTGAGGTATTAAAACAAGACATTAAACCCTTAAACGAATTTGAAATAAATTTCAATGAATATATAAACCCGGACGGATTTGAAATGTTAGTAAACCATCTAGATTTATATCAACAATCAGAAATTGATAAGTTGATAGGAAAATATAAATCAGTCTTCGCTAAGGATAAATATGACGTCGGTACTGTACGAGATTATGAAGCTCATATTGACTTGATGGTGGATAAATACTGTTACAAACGTCCATACAGATGCACAGCTGAAGATAGAAAAGAAATAGAAAGTCAAATATCAGAACTTTTAAAGAAGAATTTGATTGAGGAATCTTATAGCCCATTCGCTGCTCCAGTAACTCTAGCATACAAAAAGGAAGATGAAAAAAAAACAAGGTTATGTATAGATTTCAGAGAATTGAACAAAATTGTCGTCCCTCAAGCACAACCTTTTCCGTTGATTGAGGATTTAATGGTAAAAACTGTAAACTGTAAATATTTTTCTACTTTGGACGTAAATTCTGCATTTTGGTCTATTCCTTTGAAAATTCAAGATAAATACAAAACTGCATTTGTTACACAAGAAGGCCATTTTCAATGGACATGTCTCCCATTTGGATTAAAGACTGCTCCAGCCATTTTCCAAAGAATATTGAGCAACATCATAAGGAAATACGAACTCTCTAATTTTGCAGTAAATTTTATAGACGACATCTTAATTTTTTCGAAGACTTTTAAAGAACATATACTACACCTCACAAGACTACTGGAAGCAATACTAGCAGAAGGCTTTAGACTAAAATTTTCAAAATGTTCTTTTGCAAATAATTACGCCAAATATTTAGGTCACATAATAGAAAACAATTCAGTCAGACCTCTGAAAGATTATTTAACCGCGGTAAGGAATTTTCCAGTGCCAGAAACAAAAAAAAATATACGTCAATTCCTAGGAAAAGTAAATTTTCATCATAAATTTGTACCACATAGTGCCATTATTCTGGACCCGTTACACAATTTATTAAGAAAAGATGTGCAATTCATATGGTGTGCAGAATGTCAGGAATCATTTGATAAAATAAAAGCATTGCTATGTTCAAAACCAATTCTGAATATCTTTGACCCAGAACTACCAATAAAAATTTACACGGATGCTAGTATCAAAGGAGTAGGAGCAGTACTGAAACAAGAAGATAAAAACGGGGACAATAAACCAGTTGCTTATTTTTCAAAAAAATTAACTGAAGGTCAAAAAAAGAAGAAGGCAATATATCTAGAATGTCTGGCAATCACAGAAGCTGTGAAATATTGGCAGCACTGGCTTATGGGAAAAGAATTTATCGTATACTCAGATCATAAACCATTAGAAAATATGAATATAAAGGCTAGAACTGATGAGGAACTAGGGGATTTGACATATTATTTATCCCAATATAATTTTACAATAAAATATAACCCAGGAAAATCAAACCAAGAAGCAGACTGTTTAAGCAGGAACCCAGTTCTAGAACCTTATGATAATACTGATGATTTCTTAAAAGTAGTAAATTTAATAAAACTAGAAGATATAAAAAATGACCAATACACAAATCTAGACCTACAAAATGGAAAACTTATATTGGAGAATGAAATTTACTATAAACAAATTAATAGAAGAAAAAAAATCATACTATCAGAAGAATTCAGCAAAACTTTAATGAAAGTTGTGCACAATACCTACTGCCACATTGGGAGAACCCAAATGACGAATAAAATAACACCGTTCTACACATCAAAGAATATCATCGCAAATATTAAACATATTTGTGATGAATGTGAAATTTGTATAAAAAACAAATCAAGGAGGAAGCAAAAATATGGCTTAATGTCACATTTAGGTCCAGCAACACGCCCATTTGAAATTATATCTATTGATACGATTGGAGGATTTGGAGGATCACGGTCAACAAAAAAATACTTACATCTTCTGGTCGATCATTTCACAAGATATGCTTATATATTAACATCAAGAAATCAAAGCTCCAGTGATTTTATTAAATTAATGAAAAATGTGACAAAAAGTTACAATATTGATATGGTACTAACGGACCAATACCCTGGCATCAATTCCAAAGAATTTAAAGAATTTCTGAAGAAAGAAAACGTAAAAATGGTTTTCACTGCTGTGGATGCACCATTTTCAAATGGGATTAATGAAAGGCTGAATCAGACTTTAGTCAATAAGATAAGATGTAAAATAAATGAAAGTGATAAAAAAACAGCATGGACTACTATTGCACATAAATGTGTGGAAAAATATAACGAAACAGAACACACAGTCACGAGATTTGCTCCAAAATACCTTATGGAAGGCGAGAATGTGAATATTTTACCACTTGAACTGAAATCAAGATGTACAAAAGAAGATCTGAAAAGAGATAGGAAACTAGCTCTAGAAAACACAATTAAATCACATAATTATAATAAAGAATTATTCGACCTGCATAGGAAAGAATATAAATTGGAAGTGGGTGACAGAGTCTACGTAGAAAACGGAAACCGACTAAATAGGAAGAAAATGGATGAATTGAGGATTGGACCATACAAAATTCTGAAGAAGATTTCTAATTCAATCTATGAAGTTGACGCCGGACACAAGAAAGCGGAGTCCAACCTCTACCACATTACAAAACTATCACCAGTGTTTGTTAGTAAATGAACAATTGCATACATTGTCACTTACAATTGTTTCTTTCCATGGGGGGGAGATGTAAAGAAAGCCAATCCACTCATAATACGAGCGCTTTCTTAAATTTGTGTTTAATAGATAAACGTACTGATTGTATTCTCTTTGGTTATAGACAATGCCCACGAATGTCAAAACTGACGTGGTGACATTTAAAAAATATATTATTGATTCTAATGATTGTGCAAGAATCTTTCGTTAATATTTTCCATATTAAATATTCTCAATATGTGTTAACATAGAAAAGACCGAAATAGAGGCTTTAAATGTTGTTTCTATTGTTTACAGGTAAATGAATCTTTTGTTAATGTGATTAGTTAAATGTTGTGTAAATACCTATTGTAAATAAACCTATTGTTTACAGAGAAACGCAATTAAGTCTTCATTTCATTATACCCAATCTATAAAACAACATATATCATTATATATATATATTATTAAAATATTTATACAACGTGTATCAGAAATGCGTGGTCATATTTGAAGAGCTTATTCAGGGGATGCTATCGATCAACTTTTACTATGGGACCAACACTGAAATCGCGAAAAAAAAACAGCTGATCCTTAAATTTTGTCGAGCGATATCAATGATTTAGTAGGGATCAGCTGATATTTTTTTCGCGATTTCAGGGTTGGTCCCATAGTAAAAGTTGTTCTATGCTATGCCCTGAATGAGCTCTTCAAATATGACCACGCATTTCTGATACACGTTGTATAAGTAACCATGACTCACAGTGGCCTTATCCCATGAGAGATGGCGCAACAGCGACCCACGTATATGGAATTCAATCCGCTTGCGATCATGTTTAGGATACTGTTAGTGCTGGCCCGCATCCTGTTCACCAAGGAAGCGCACTTCTTAGGCATTGTTGCGTAGAAGTACTCCACATATGCGACTACGAACATAAAAAAAAAAAAAACACATTGTACTGGGACCCCTGGTTTGACTGGATCACTGACTATTACTCATAATAAGCATGATATAGTGGTGATAGATAATGGGAGAAATTGTTAACATTATGTCTTTTGTTGATAATTATTATTGACGAACTGCATTAAAAAGACATGCTAAGACTGTGTACTAAATAAGACAAGTAAGAAAAAACAGAGATTATGTGGTGGTACTTGCGTAAGAAAGAGATGCAAAAATTCTAATTCTGCGCACTGTGCGTTGATGTCTTTTGATGAACTCTCGTAAATTAAATCAGTTTCTATGAGGTATCAGGTCAATGGTTTGTACGAAACCCTTACTGCGTGAGGCTGAATCGCACTTGGCTGGTTTTTATTAACAGTCGCGTGATAAAGACAAACCATTAAACATGGGAGTACTAAATAATAGTAGTTTATGAAACTGTTGCATAATAGGGGTTATTAAAACACGAGTGTGAGTTTAAAAACCGAGCCGTAGGCGAGGTTTTTAATAGTATCACACGAGTGTTTTAATACCTAATTATGTCAGTTTCATACACTATTTTATCTACACTCATACAATTTTAAATAAAATACCAAAGTCAAAATCTTGGTAACATTGTCGTTGTTTTTCTTGATTTCTCTGGTAAAAGATTGTTCGTCATTTACGTTGCTGCATCCAGAAATTCAGGCGGGGTCATATTCTCCTCAGTTCAGTATCACTGCTGTAGTCAGATATTTTTGCCCAGAATAAAACTTTCGACATACAAAACCATATTAACGTAAACAATAACAATAAATTTACAAGTAACGATGACCAAATCCAGTAGGCCGTGGCGCGCGGCCGCGCACGCGCGCTGGTGCGCGCCTACACAGATAATAAAATATAGTCTGGCGAAAACATTATAATCGGAACTAATTTTCTATCCTCGTCAGGATTCCGTCAATCTCTGTTTTATCATACAAAAAATATGCCTGTAAACACTTAAATATAATTAAAAGCAATATGACAATCCAAAGTTCTGCCAAAAACGCGATTTTATACGATAAAAATTTTCAATGTATGACTAGTGGCGCCACCCTGAATTTTGTGTACTCATTGGTGCCAAACTGTACGACTGCTAAAAAAAAGGTTTGAAAACTCCTTGGTTTGGTCGAAGTGGCATTAAAAACTCCCTAGTTGGGCTGAAGTGTGCGGTTATGGAAAAAAAATTAAATTACCGCATTGTTTTGTTCAGCAAACTGTATCGTAATGAAACTTTTTAAATTCATTACAGGTGCATGTGCGTAAAGTATGTCATTATGACATTACTTTCGAGTTCATAATTCGAATTTTACGATACGAGTGTAGATAAATACATTAACAACCTTAAAAGGATTTAAAATATGCACTACCATTCGTCGAACTTAGATTATCACTTTGTAAATGTGAAAAACAACAAAAAAGCGTCCGTCCCTCCGTATGTAGGGTCGATATACCCAAAAACAAAGTTGTAGGTTGTAGGTAGCATCAGCTGATCACTTTCCCACACAAGTTGTAAAACTTAAATGGCGGAAGCGCTTTACTTAATCGACGGGGTTGTAAACTTGTTGTACCTACAAATCAAATAGATTACTATTTCGTACAGTACTTATAAATTTCTAAAGAGTTTGTATTTGTATCTGTACGTTATTTCGTAAGTAGCTCATGCTGCAGTGAAAAACTTGTTCACGAACTAAACTTATTCTAAACTATCGCTCTCTTTTACTAATAGTAGATACAAGAAAGGGATGGCAACAATTTTAGAACTAATTCTACTGTAGATCGCGAAAACATAAGTCATAAGTCATTTATTCATTTGTGTAACATAGGTACAAAAAATTATATAAAAAGACAATAAAGAGTCCGCTATGTTATGCCAGCAGGCGTACAAATGTGTATTGAAAATCTAAATGAGAAATTTGAATCAATATGCTAGTAAAAAATTATTTAACTATACAACTCGAAATGTCACTAAATAATAAAATGTAATGATGATGTTATAAAATAAAAATTTCAAATAGTTCTAATAATATAATAATAGTTCTAGTTAGTAATATTTCATGGTCACTAATTATAATATTACTAGCGGACCCGGCAGACGTCGTCCTGCCCGGAAAAGCAGCGCCACATATAATTAAAATCGTCCCTGCCATTTAGGAGAAGATCAGTGACATACAGACAGAAGGGCCACCTACCGGATCCAATTGTGTTTTCACACCATCCAGGAAACCATTGAAATATTCACAAAAAAATTCATCCAAATCGGTTCAGCTGTTTAGGAGGAGTTAGGCGACGATCAGATGTACAGAAGAAATAAATATTCGCGGCTTCACTCGCGTTAAATTCTGCTAACCCACGTGACGGATCCTGTTAATTCAGTCCAGTCCCGTCCAGTTCCATCCATCCATCCATCCATCCTTTTATTCGGACCGTCCAGTCCAGTCCAGTCCAGTCACTATCCCACTATCCCACTATCCCACCCCATGTCCAGTCCCGTCCCATGTCCCGTCCCGTCCCATGTTAAATGTCCCATCCCGTCCCATGTCCAATGTCCCGTCTCATGTACCATGTCCCGTCCCGGCCCATGTCCCTTCTCAAGTCCCATCTCGTCCCATGTCCCGTCCCCCATGTCACATGTCCCGTCCCGTCCCGTCTCATGTCCCATGTCCCGTCCCGGCCCATGTCCCTTCCCATGTCCCGTCCCGTCCCATGTCCCGTCCCCCATGTCACATGTCCCGTCCCCCATGTCACATGTCCCGTCCCGTCCCGTCCCGTCCCATGTCCCGTCCCCCATGTCACATGTCCCGTCCCCCATGTCACATGTCCCGTCCCCCATGTCACATGTCCCGTCCCGTCCCGTCCCATATCCCGTCCCCCATGTCACATGTCCTGTCCCGTCCGTCCCATGTCCCGTCCCATGTTATCAATTGTTCAGCAAATCAAATTTGGTGACACAACGACTGCAGCGCCACCTACCGGGTAAATAAATAAATGTAGCTTATATGACACGTTCGTAGATTTACCATAGCAGCGCCATCTATTCATTACTTACTCAACCCAGTCGAAAGGTATCGACATCTGTTAGAATCATTTGGAGTTAACAGATAATTGTGACTGTCAAATAATAACAGACAAATAATTAGCAATAAATTAAAATTGCGACTATAATTTGAGATTTAAACTATCCTATCTCTCAAGTTGGATCGAACTCCACATGGTGTGCGAATTTTATTATAATCGGTTAAGTGGTTTAGGAGTCCATTGAGGACAAACATTGTGACACGAGATTTATATATATTAAGATTAAATTAATTGGGCATTTAAAAATTCTTCTATTGAATAATAACATTTTTCAAGTAACAGTAGTTTCATGCGTTTTTTAAACTGTACCACATTTAGACATTAAGAAATTATTAATTTTAGAACTGTCAAATTAGTTTACTTACATGTTTACATTTCCTTGTATTTTAGTGGGCACGTTCCGAGATCACGACGTAACTTATATGTAAATTTTAATTCCGACTAATTTGACAGTTTTAAAATTGTTGCCATCCCTTTCTTGTATCTACTATTAGTAAAAGAGAGCGATAGTTTAAAATAAGTTTAGTTCGTGAACAAGAGAATCTTACCCAAAAAAACTCATCTTAATTTTTCTTACCCACTAAAACCCCCAAGCACAATAAGGGGGTCTTCGGGAATGTAATATGCCTCCGGAGCCCTCCTTGTGCAAGCCACAGTCATGCAATGCAACCGCACAGCTCTTGCCTTAGGCATCTCACGCACCGTGCTGTCTAGTTTGTCGCCGGCGGGTCTAAAGTAGGGGCAGGAGCGGCGCAGTGTGCCAGGGGCCCGCGCTAATACCTACATATTTAGTGTGACATGTTTCATATGTTTGTCATGTTTCATGTGGGAGAGGCCTATTTCCAGCAGTGGACTGTGATAGGCTGAGTTGATGATGTTGATGTTTCATGTATTTCTGCATATTGCATTCAAACATGACGACCCAATTTTTTGGCAGAATTAACAAAAATATTGTAACTTCATATTTTGTATGACATGCTTTTAGTCTTAGTATGTTTCATATCATTCCTTGTATTACAACTTGCGCGGGCCTGCCTTCAACCCGCGCCGCTACTGACATGCTTTTAGTCTGTACATGCCTTTAAAATATTAGAAGTACCGATAAATTAAACACAATGAGAACAGCTGATAAAATAATATGAGCTTTACGATAGAACTACTGAATACGAATTACAAGTATAAACTTGAAACGTTAAACTTGTTCAAACAGATTGATTCAGAATATCGTCACATCTTCGGATTACGCTGTATCTAAGTATGTCGTTACAGAACAAACTTGGTTAAACTTGTTATTGAACCTAAATTAAATTCAACCTTAGATCAAAAGCGTAAGGTTTAAAATGGCATGTCACGTCCAAGTGATTATTCGTTAATAATTCTATAGTGGACCCCTAGGGTTGAGGGTAAGCTGGTTATGTTGCCCTGAGGGAATCGGGAGTGACTGATTTCTATCGCAACGACCCGAATCCTGATAGCTTTTGTTGCCTGTCAGATTATTTTTTTAGACTGCCCGCTTTTAATCCGATATAGTTCTCGACACACTTTGGAATTGGACATTTTTATTTGACTGATCTCGCTCGGTATCGAATAGTTTTATTCTCAAAGACTTTTGTGTTCTATCTTGTTTTTATTAGCTTCATTCAGTTTTCCTGTGAATTTTCGTAGGAGTTTATTTTTTTGCTGTTTCGAACATGCTCGTTCGTTGAATTCGCAGCTTTCCAAAAGAGCAGTAAAATATAAAACTCTCCTGGCCAGTTCTGGACTGTGACTTTGCCTTAAATATTCAGTAATTGTTTAAACTGTTCGCAACTAGATGGCGACACCAGTAGCATTCAGTAAAACATTGGTGTATCGCATGTCAATATTTATTTTGTTATACCTACAATTTTTGATATTAACAGTCTTGAATACATATTCCATTACTATCCGTGAGTTCTTTCATTTCTTTCTAGAAAAATAGTTAAATGGGTTAAACCAGGCAAACAAATGGTCCTTCGTTCACCGGATAACAGTACCGCGACAACCAGGCAAACAAATTGTCCTTCGTTCACCGTACCGCGACACGTAGTGTGTAGTTTTTGTAAAAACAATTAGTGAATAAACTCTAGACTAATTTGCGACTTTTTACGGACTCGCAGACTCAATAATATTTGTAGTTATTAACAAGTAACTACTGCATACCTATATTATTTTCTGTTGTTAGTGCTTAAGGCGGCGTATATACCTGCGCAGAGTAGGTAAGAAAAACTTTGTTTACATTGGAAAAGATCAATCAGCTTTTGCGTTTACAAGAAGAACGATTCGATCAAATACAAAAACCTCAACGAAATCATAAAAAAGCTGGGAAAGCCCGGCTAGTGTAAAGTTACTTAGATACTTGTCTGGAGAATTAAGAGAGAGAAAAATCTTTAAAACGTCACACGACCAACTTGTGTGTGACGCATGTTACTAAAGAACAGCGGTCTGCGTTGGCTTACTTTTCCGATGATTTGTATGATAAATTTGAGGAAATATACATTGCATTTAAAAGTGACTTGAAAACTATCAATCAATCAATCAATCAAAAATCGAAAATTGAAATCCTAAATTGTACGTGGGACACTCAGAAAGTTTTGCGAAACTAAAAAAAATTGTTCTATACGTACATATATTTTTATCAAATCATTTCAAAGTACTTTCCACCAGCCTCTATACAAAGATTCATGCGCCTAAACCAGTTTTCAAAACACTTTTTCCAGTCCGCCGCAGACACCTCGTTTACAGCCTGCTAGAACGCAGCCAGCGCATCTTCCGGCGACGAAAATTGTATCCCTTTGAGCTGATTTTTTATTTTTGGGAATAAAAAGAAGTCACACGGTGCTAGATCAGGGCTGTAAGGAGGGTGACCCAGGAGTTTGACTGGCGTGCTGTCCAGGAAGTCCCTCGTTTTGAGTGCGGTGTGCGCAGGTGCATTGTCGTGGTGGAGCAGTAGCCCGCGGAGCCCTGTGTTTGGTCGCTTGTTGCTTATAACAGAGAAAACTTCTGGCAAACATTTGGTAGTATACCATTCGGCATTAATGCTTCTTTGATCCCGTAAGGGAATTGATACCAAGTGGCCAGTCAAATTAAAAAAGCTAGCGATCAAAATCTTACCTCCGCTTCTAGATCGCTTCACTTTGGTAGGCGTTGGCTCATTTTGAAACACCCAAACAGTCGACTGGCGCTTGGTTTCTGGGTCGTATTGATAAATCCAGGACTCATCACCTGTAACGATGTCGTAAACACGCCGAGACGAGCCTGCTTCAAATTTGTTAAGCATATCACGGCACCATTCCACCCGGGCCTGCTTCTGAGCATCGGTGAGGTTGTGCGGCACCCAGCGTGATACTATCCTCCTCACGCGAAGATGGCTGTGTAGAATCTCGTGAACGCTTCCCGATCCAATCTTCAATATGTGTTGAATCTCCTGATATGTAATTCGCCTATTGTCTTGGATTAAATTTTTCACTGCTAGCACGTTTTCTTCGGTAACAGCCGTCAAAGGGCGACCGCTTCTTTCGTCATCCCCCAAAGTTGGTCGACCGCGCTTGAATTCGTTATACCAACGATACACGGTTGCCTTGGAAGGGCCTTCATCCATGAATGCCATTTGAAGTCTATCGTACGATTCATCCGGTTTCAGGCGACACTTGAAATCGTATAAAATCATAGCTCTAAAATGTTCCCGGCGCAGATCCATATTTCAGTGAGACACAATACTTTGAATTAACTCGCAAAAAATGTGGAGGGAAATTTTGAAATTGGAACTTACTAATTTTTACTTATAAATAATCATATTTTCGAAAAACATTATAACTGGCCAGTCTCCCATATATAAAAACTTTTTTTCGCAATACTTTCTGAGGGGCCTGGTATATATTATAATAAAACAAAGTTTAACTGGATTATATCGCGTATATTATTTAAATTTGTTTTCCTGACGTTTCGAAAGCTTTGCTGCATTTCGTGGTCGCAGGTAAACTAAGATGACAAGCGTCTTTACAGATATTTCTTATGTCTGGTCTGTTTAAAAGATTGTTAAGAGTAAAAACTTTAAATACAGAGTCAGCAGGGAATATTAAGTATCTTTTAGATTTAACCTTCGAATTTTTGAGCTCGTTAAATAATCTCGGGCTGCCGACTGATACTTGGGATGTCATTGTCACATACATGACAGTTGCTAAATTACAAGCTGAAAGCCAAAAATTGTAGGTACAGTCTAACAAAGCAATTAGTATACAGGGTCGCCAGATATAGATGAAGATTTCTCAGGAAGTTTTTATAGAATGGTTTGATTAGGGTTTTGTATAAATACAGTTTAACTTTGGCGGTTATTAAAATTATATTTCAATCGAAAACATCCATAATCTTCTGAGAAAACTTCATTTATATTTCTCTACCCTGTATACCAATTGCTTTGTTAGACTGTACAACAAAATAAATATTGACATGCGATACACCAACGTTTTACTGAATGCTACTGGTGTCGCCATCTAGTTGTGAACAGTGTAAACAGTTAGCTTTAATTATATTCAAACAACATCACGCCTTTATTCCCCGAAGTGGTAGGCAGAGGTGTACAGTTCACCCACATTTCGCCAGTTAGGTTATAAGTCCCGTGTAATAGGGGGAAAACCTGTTGCCATTCAGAAATCCAGTCTCCAGGCTGCTACAGAGAATTTCCTAATGACAAAACCCAATAACACTGCCCGACCCGGGAATCACAACATCACGCCTGTATTTCCCCGAAGGGGTAGGCAGAGGTGTAATAGTACACCCACATTTCGCCAGTTATTTTATAGTCCCATGTAAAAGGGGGCGAGCCTATTGCCATTGACCGGGCACAAATCCAGACTCCGGGCTGCTACTGAGAATTTCCTAATGAAAAAACCCAATAACACTTTGCTCGACCCAGGAATCGAACCCAGGACCCAACGCTCAGCAGTCGCGCTTGCAACCACTAGACCAACGAGGCAGTCCACAATTGGGAAGGTGACAATTTTTTTGTTATTAGTTTTTATTATAAAACTCGAAACTGTATCAAGAAAATAAGCAACAGTGAAAAAACCAATAAAATATTTCATAAAATGTCCAAGTTTTAAGCGATATAAATTTGTTTTTTAGACAGAGACAGCTCTATCAAAGAATGACGTCATTGTTCAAAACCTTCATAGTAACTTGACATCTCCCTGTACAATGTCCGTTTTGCACGACAAGGACAGAAAATACCACCTCCAAGAACTTAAAAAGCGTGTATTTCTTCCATTTTTTCATGGATTTTGTTTATTATTTCTACAATGTTATCCTTTCTGTACTTCCTTTTAAATAGTGTAACATTTTTGGTCATTTTTAACAGTAGTCAGCTACCGGATTATAAGACCACAATTAAAGTACATTCAATTTCCGAAGAAAACCTGGTTATGATACTCTTAATAATTTTATCACAATATTTATTTAACTAAATCTTTTCAAAATCAAATCAAATTTTCTAACACCAGCAAAATCGTATAATATGCTAGTTATGATAACTGGGAATAAAAACTTGCTTTTAAAGAAGACGCCGGTTACGGTTGTCCGAAACCCGGGATATCCCCAGGGTCGGCCCGGCCCTACAGCAACAAGTTATGGCAAGAATGATAGACACTTTTGTTTGTCGGTACATCCTTATTTGATTGTGGCTTTGGCTTTATGATGTTTTACTTGCAATATTCTCAAGTTACCAGATTAACGATTTAAATTGTGGAAAGAAAAAATCGCTCACGAGCAGGATTCGAACCTGCGACTCCTGGCTCAGTACGCCAGTGCTTTAGCCACTAAGCTACCGTGAACACTGCTCGTGGTAACGAAACACTGTTAAGAAACACTGTTTCTTAATAAGATATCGCTGACGTCACCCAAAGATGTACCAAGTGGATGAGAATTTCGTTGAGCAGTGTTCACGGTAGCTTAGTGGCTAAAGCACTGGCGTACTGAGCCAGGAGTCGCAGGTTCGAATCCTGCTCGTGAGCGATTTTTTCTTTCCGCAATTTAAATAGTTAGATTTCGTTTCATGCGTAAAATTCGGTAAAAATAATAAATAATTACCAGATTAACCTAATTTCTACATGATCAAAGTGAATATACTTAATTTTATGGTAACAGAATTTCTGCAGTGCTTCGACATTATTGTTCTAAGTTTATGCATTTCGATGGACTAGGCCATTGCATTCCGTCTTATTTTTTTTATTTTTGTTTTATGGTATAGGATGGCGAAACGAGCTAAAGGCCCACCTGATGTTAAGTGGTTACCTTTGCCCATAACAACTGCAATACCACCTAGGGTGTAACCTAAATGGTACCGCAAGATACCGATGGTTATTTCATGGTTATCTCACGACACAGATCAGTAAGCAACATTTTGCAAGAGAATACAGTTGTAAAATGTTAGTGGGGACCGGGGGGCGGACGGCGCGTTATGATTGGCCAGCTCAAAAGTTCGATGGTATGATTCCGTATAATTGGTGCCGCTCGCTGACCGAGTGACGTCCAAATCGGCGGCGGGGAGTTTGATATGCAGTGTAGCATATGCTTGGTGACCGGGGGTGTCCGGCTAATCGGTGTCTAGAGGCTTACTGGTCGTAGCCGTTGGCGGGCTACAGTCATACACCATCGAGAACTGTATGGAGTACTATTGTATGCAGATTTTAACTCGGACCCGTTAGATAGTTAAGCGTTTAACTGTTAGACTATCACTACTTTATCAAACGCTCAAGCACTCCTAACAGTCAAGCAAAATGGCCACAACAATAATGTCCCGAGCTGCTTACAAAAACTGTCAACGTCAAACTCTATTTGTTTTAGTATACCTAGTGCAAATCATGGTATAATAACACCAGGTAGTCTCTTCCCGTGACAGCTAGGTCACGTGATTGCCTCCGTACTACGTCATCGGCCGTGGAGCCAATAGCGGGCTGTTAGCGTGACACTTGCCAGTTTGATGTGCTGCCACTTTGTGAAAATAAATTACCCGAGCAAAATGCATTTTTTCATTTACTTTCTTCTATTAGGAATCACTTCTTAACTAGTAATTTAATATAGTTTCCTTTATTAACTAATTAGATGAATAACACGAGATAACAAATAGTTAGGCTAGTTAGGAATTTATTTTATATTCATCATTTTTCAGCCGAAAGACGTCCACTACTGGACATAGGCCTCCCCCAATTAAGGGGGGGATATGCCATAATCGCCACGCTTGGCTATATTCATTATGAACAAAAATCTCCTTAAGTATATTGAGGATATCAATCAATGGCAGCACTGATCGTGACGTAGCTTGGAGGCATCGCGCTGTCATTGCGGGAAGAGAATACCTGGTGAAACATCTTATTATACCATGGTGCAAATCTGAAAGCCATAATGCCACATGCCATTATTCCAGAGCCATTATGTTCAAAATCACTAGGAGAATCGATTGGAATAGTTTCCATTTTAACCGAAAGACATCTACTGTTAGACATAAGCCTCATAGACCTGTAAGCCTCAAGACGCCGCATAAACAAAGTTTTGCATGAGAACACAGTCGCAAAATTTTGGCGGACGGCGCGTTATGATTGGTCGGCTCAAAAGTTCGGTGATATGATTGGTACCGCTCGCTGACGGAGTAACGTCCCGATTGGCGGTGGGGCGTATGATATGCAGTAGCACTGCATATGCTTGGTGACCGGAAGTGTCCGGCTAATTGGTGGCCTCCCTCAAAAGGCATATACCATTTAATACCATAATTGCTATGGTTGGCAGGAAATATTTTTAAATGTTTAAAAAAGGCTTAAAATGATAGCGAGATGGCTGTTCCGTGTGGTGCCGGACGTAAAGAATTGCACCATCCTATATCTTCTCATGGGTGTCGTAAAAGGCGACTAAGGGATTCACCAGAGGGTTGGCAGCGTTCTCTGAGTATTTAACCAACCAACTGCGGTCGCCAACCCGCCTGCCAAGCGTGATGATTATGGCATATCCCCCCAAATTTGGGGGAGGCCTATGTCCAGTAGTGGACGTCTTTCGGCTGAAATGATGATGATGCTGATGGCTGCAAAAGGCCTCTTAGTTGTTCAAATTGTGTAAGTACAATTACCCCTTAAAGGGTAGTTAGTGAATTACAAATAACCGTGTATAGGTACGAATTTAGCTCCGGTGTCCCTCGGTACATCGCTACTTTATGAGCAAGATGCTGCATATTAGCTCCGGCCCGCACTAAATTGTGCGATCTAACCGAGTTAGAGTTACCCGTATATTGTATTTAAAGTTCTGCGCTAAATTAACTAGGCGGGAGCTTGCGTTGTTTGAGGAATGAGTTCAATAATTATTGGGGATTAGTACAGGGATTTTGTAATGAATGTTGAGAATTTACAACTTTGTATCGTTTTTATAACATGTTTGCTATCTTCAGAGACTTAATAACCTGAAATCGATATCTAGGTATATCTGATAAAGAATCATAGTAGCCTGCCTAGTCATAATTTCAGATGAAAGACGTCCACTGCTGGATATAGGCCTCTGCCAAAGGGTGGGGGGATATTCAATAATCACCACGCTTGGCAGGCGGGTTGGCAGTCGCAGTTGGTTGGTGAAATTCTTAGAGAACGCTGCTGCCTATTCTCTGGTAAATAGGGCCTGCCTAGTGCCTAGTGTTTATTGGAACCAAAAATACGTGTTTACAATAAAAATAGTGATCGATAACAAATACATTAGTTTAACACTTTGTCTATGTCGTAGCTATTAACACTCTCCATCTCCCAGAGGGTATATTTACGTGTAATTTAAGTCTAGTTGTTTTAGTGAAGACTTGTTCCTATTGTCAATTTTTTGTTACTTAAGTACTTAAGGTTTATTTTTCTGTAAGTCTTCCAAATGTAAAAATAAAATTGTTTAAATGTCAAAATTGTATGTAAACTATTATTGTAGCAGCTGTAGCACGGAATAAAAGGCTTTTTTATTTTATTTTATTATTATTATTACTATAAAAAAACAATCATTTCTGTCAACTTTTAGTAACAGACAGAAATCTAAATATAGGTAATAGAAGTGGGTGTCTTTTAGGACAATAGTGCGCCAACCAGCAAGCGGTGTACAGAAAACCCTAAACTGGTTTATGTTCTACACTGTATCAGCCAAATGTAGTTTTTTTTAGTGGAAAATAAATAAACAACCGTTTGCTTGATCATCAGTGCTGTTTTGGACACAGAGTCCAAAATTATATTTTGCTGCTTAAATAACAGCGGTTTTTTTTTAGTCTTAACTTATTTTGCATTGAATACTAGAAACATGGTGGGCGTGATTGCGTATTACGTGTTGGTAGCGGAAAACCAGCGACATGCGTTCCCGTAGTGAAAGACAGTAGATAACATTTCTATTATTTTATTTTTATTATGTAATTTTAGGTGCGGTCGACCGTACGTCAGTGGTAACAGTTTGGCTCTGGCGGCGCCTTTATTTCGTAAGCAGTAAGGGTGGTTTTCAGACTCGGGTGCTGCCACTGTCATGCGGTCAACTATATTTTTCTTATATTTTGTATCGACTGTCCTTTCTTAATTTTCACCTATGTGTTTTTTTGTTTTACTTTCTATGTAACCCCACCTATAAGTTACCTGCTTGTGTTTATCACTGTGACAGTAAACTATTTTTCTTTCTTTCTTCTTTTATTACCTTATTATTTATATTTCTATTCGTCAAACCTTTATTCATACTTCGTTAATTATTACCTACTTGTTCTCTGCAAACGGAGAAAAGTAAAAGAGAACACCTCTACACTTCATTACGCGTTCCCACAGTTTGTTAGTTCGGAGTGAGAGAAAAAAATAAAAATGTTTCATTTGCCAGTCTCCCCAGGACGCTCGTAAAATCTGAGGGAAAGAATTATGGGTTTGTTTACTTTTTTTGCAAATTTTTCATTTCCCAAGTATAGTGCTATGGTTTTATTAGTGCCTATTATAGGATGAGTGCTAATTTGTGGTTAGGAATATTATTTCGAAATAGCATCGTCGAATTATACCCGGATGTTTTTTTTGTAGTTATCATGTTTGATCTTTAACTAATAAATTTCTGTATGGTAAATCATCATCAAGTAGAATTATCATCATCCCAATTTGTTTGGGGTCGGCGCAGCATGTATTTTTCTTTTTTCCATACATAAAGATATAAAAAAAAACGTTTATTTTGGACCAAAACATTTGTGTACCACCTGTATTTACCACATTTTTACAAAATAAATAAATGAATTGAATTGTAACCGACCAAACTGAATAACAGTTTGAGAAAAAAAATCCTAGCAGAAAAACAGAGCGCTATTCCCGTGGTCCGCAGGGTCTTAGAGCGTTTCACACCACGCTTGGTTCGGACCGCGGTGTGAAACACCCCATTACTCTTTTTCAGACCACTATCAGAAGTTTAAAAAATCTAATTTATTTTTGGATTTTGTACAGACGAGAAAAAAAACGGTTAGTGTAAAATATTAAACAGTTCTAATAAAATACTTACGTAATATGTAATTTAAACGATTAATATTATAGATTACTAGCGTATGCCCACGACTTCGCCCGCGTGAATGTCGCTAAAAGGGCTAGCATGAGTTTTTGGGATAACTTGTAGTTAACGTTGTCGTGTAGTTATCGACAAACTTTGCATGGGATTGTTTAGTCACAGATAATATAATACTATAGAAGTTTAGGTCCAAATACGCACACGGTATTGCTGGAGTAATTCCCATTTATAACTTGTCAATAACAACATTATAACGTTAACTACACGATAGCTCAAAAACTCATGCTAGGGGCTCAGCTTGCTAATCTTGTAGGCTATGAACCTCATAGGGCATCTTTTGGAACTCTTGTTTCGATTTTCGCCTACACTAGAGCTGAATCTAAACCGACTTTTTATAAAAATAATTATTAATAATTTCTTAGCTTTTCGCGATCACTACACATTATAATAAAACAAAGTTTAAACGGATTATATCGCGTATATTATTTAAATTGGTTGTCCTGACGTTTCGAAAGCTTTGCAGCGTTTCGTGGTCGCAGGTAGGCTAAGATGACAAGCGTTTTTACAGATATTTCTAAAAAAAATTTTTTTTCTACCCTGCAATTATTATTAATTAAAATTGTTTCGATGCACGCAGTAATCACTCACAATATCATTATCTTTTACAGTGTTGCGTGCTGTTTGGGACTTGATTATTTTTAGGACTGGGTTCCAAACGATATAATCCGGTTAAACTTTGTTTTATTAAAATAATAAATCTTATCCTAATGATAATCAATCTAATGGTCGATTCTATTACCAATCCAATAGTTGATTTCATAAAAATAATAATCAATCTAATAATGAAACATATGTATCATCCAATAATAATTTTGTGGCTGCTATTGATTCGAACCCTAGAAAGAAGCATATCTTCTTCCCGCGCTGTCGCACTTTGAGCATTCGCTGCGGCAATGTAAACAAGATCGATACCCAGTTTGTTTTAAATGTGGCTTATCCCAATTTCCAAAAATGCCAACATATTTCTAGTGGTGCAGAAAACTAGTAGGCGAAGATTATTGGTGATTATGTACTATGTCGAAAATTTTAGTCAAAACGGCCAATGCTGACTACTAAAAGGTACACAAAATTAAACAACAAATCAAAAAGTCAGTTCCACCACCGCAGTTCGGTACAGTTTTCCCCAAATTCTCGATGTTTCAATGATGTAAATACGAGTTGCGCTGCAAATTTCGTACCATAGACGCTATGTTCGACCGCTTTATTTATTTCGTTTCGATGCACATTGCCGGTATCGATTCAGGGCTGTACCAACTGATAAACTGAACTTAAAAATGCAGGTTTTTGAGGAGAAATAGGATTATTTGTGGTTAAGGGGAATGTAGCAGCCAAGTGGCGCCCCCATCAGTAAAATAATTATTACAACATCATTTATCGAAAATTCGTTTTTAGATATTGAAGTATAGGTACTGTAGTTTAATCAGAAACTATTATTTTATTTTAGTTCGCTGTAGTTTTATATAGAAAAAGTGCGAAAAACGGCTACTTTTGGAATTTTATATATTTACAACTACAGCGAACTATATTTAACAGAGTTAATAGTTTCTGATTAAACTACAGTACCTGTACTTCAATTACTAAAAACGAATATTCGATTAATTATGTTTTCAGCGAGTAATAATTTGTTTACTGATGGGGGCTGATGGCTACTACATTCCCTTTAAGTTGATCGTTGACCTAAGAGTGTTCCATACAATTTTCGAAGGTGTGTGTAGTCTACCAACCCGCACTAGGCTAGCGTGGTGTCCAGGAGTGGGACAGTAATGGGCTGATAATGATGAAGACGAATGTTATGTGTTCAAACATGTTAGCCATTCTTTATTTTAAAACTATTTCCTATTTTATTTAATACTAGCGGCCCGTCCCGGCTTCGCACGGGTGGACATGAAAATATAGCCTATGTTACTCAGGGTGAATGTAGCTTTCTAATGGTGTTTTTTTTTAAATGGCCAAGTAGTTTTTGAGTTTATAATGAATAAACTCACAAACATACACAAAAAAATACAAATCTTTCCTCTTTATAATATTAGTGTAGATTAAATATTTTTCGGTATGCTAATTACATCCAACTGCTATCACCAATTTGATAGGAAAGTATTTATAAGATAGCCTGTAGGCATTCCTTCCACTAAAAGTATATAACAACATAGAACTATCTTTTTATCTTAAGTTGTCTTGTGTTTGACCGCTACCTCACCTGCTGTCGAATTGCGTAACTCACTCGCGATCGCAATCAATAGGATTTCAATGTTCATTGCTCCGTGTGTTTTGACAATTCGTCTTATCGGCAACTATGTACCACGCAATGAATATTGTTGTCATTTCAAAATGAAAGCTAATGTCATTATGAATGCATTACACAATTACCCCACTGGGGCCTTACTCCCGACTGGATCGAGTTCTGTATCAATCGAATTTGAATTCGAGTTAGTGTCAATTCGTACTGCATTCCTCTAGGAATTGACATTAGCTCGATTTGGTTCAGAACTCGAACCAGTCAAGAGTAGGCCCCTGATGACAAGAGAGCGTGCGGTTGACAGTGGTGCACGCTTGCCCAGCAAAATCTAGGCATACCATAACTATCGATGGACTGTTACAGAGATCAGAGGAAAATATGGTCAAAATAAATCACTTATGGCTAGCAAAGGCGACAAATTGTTAATTGGGGTACGACACTACCTAACATAAAAATTTGCCTGCCTGTGTCTTGACAAACCGAATCCCTAAGTCAACTATTACGGCACGCATGGGAAGAAATAGGCCTGCCAAAATCAGAACTAAACAATTTTTTTTTGCATCTGAAATATCTCAGCTCTGTACGTACAGGTGTACCTCTCTATCAACCCTGCTCGATATGTTTGTATTCGCCATAAACATGCCGCTAACCTGTAAGCCATTTAGGTAAGTGTTTTATGCAGACCGGGCTTTCCATTTAGATATTGAAAACTTGTCTGGACCAACGGCCCCTGATTGGAAGTGATGTAGATATTTGGCCGATAAATTGGCTTCTGATTAGTTTGCTGCAAACATAGGTTTTACAGCAATTTTATGGATAAAAAAGTCAAAAATTATGATGCTTAAAAAATATTTACTGATGTAGGTAGTACAAGTTAACAATTACAACGCTGTGCAACATTCATATTTTTTTTTATTTTTTGAAGAGGACTTCAAAAGAATCCGGCTGGAAAAGCGATGTCTCGAGATGATTATTACAAGAAGTCGAGACGCCGAGTACTTGAATACTATACAGGGTGTCAGGGAAACGCTTCCGAAAACTAAGATATGTGATAGTGCTGGTGATTACTGATACGAAACCACGAAAAAAAAAAAGACGTGTGGCACTCGGAGACTGCCGCGGTAAAGCTAATGCATAGCATTTTTTATGTAAATACAAAGTGGAGGTGCCCTAACGCCGAAACTCTAAGCAAGCATGAGGGGTGAACAGGGGGATTACGCATGCGCAGTAACGCCGATACAACCAATGCCACCTAGAGGCGATTTGCAGAACTAAAGAGACAAGTGTGATATTTCAAAAAGTCATTAAAAGTTCTGCTATTCATCGATAGATGGCAAAACTAAAAAGTATCACCGCTGTGCCGGTCGGAGTGGGGGGTTTTAGGTTATTGTCGTTACGGAATTTCTGGATTCGGTCTCCACGCTCAAGGCCCGCGATAGAAGCTATGCAATAGCTTAAAATGCGATTCTTTTTTTAGTTTTTTTTTTTTTTTTGCATTTTTCATTATGTATGAGTTTTATTTAACTGCCCAAAGCTGGTTATGTATGAAAAATGAAAAAAATATATATGCAAACATTTTTTTTTCATGGTTTCGTATCAGTAATCACCAGCACCTATCTTCGTTTTCGGAAGCGTTCCCCTTACACCCAGTATACACAATTCATTTTTCACAGATTTATAACAAAAAGTTTCACCCAATACAACCACAACACCATGAGAATTTGCAAGAAAGTTCACAAGTGGTTTAACTGACTGGCAGTTACGACTGACTATAATGAATGTATGAATTTTTATCACTGTTATTTTACTTCCTAGTCATTATGCATTATTACTTAGGTATGATATCTGTGATTATTACACAAAGACTCCATTTTTGAAAAATAAATTACATTAAAATATTTTTTCCAAACAATTTATCAGTTCTGCGTGGTTACGAAATCAAATGTCAACTTTGCCATATCTTAATATTTTATTAATAGATTTTAGTACTGAGTAATATATATAATGAAAGAAAAAACACCAAAAAAAAGCACCTATTACCAAGTATCTATTTTATTATTTTCAGCATTTTTTTTTTATTAATATTTGGATGTTGATTTAAAAGTCTTCCTGTTATATAATAATGTTAACAATATTTCTAAAGAAGAAATAAAATCTATGAGTTTATACAGTATGTAACAAAAACCTAATCGCTTCAAATATTTTTATTTCAAGGATAAACTCGTAAGAAAAAACAAATCTCGCTTCAATGGAAAGTAATTAATTTCCCAGGAAGCTAATATACAAAATATCTTTCATATCTGAATATTGCAATAATCTTAAGTAAAGCTTTCAATGTAAAACTTTATCTTTTCCCAACTCCAGCGAGTTCACGGTAATCGCTGATGCGTGACTTTTTAGTTTCAACCCAGTTTAGAAGTATTACTGATTGAAATTGGTTTCAGTAGTACTATGTTGCTTTGGGGTTACTCTTAAAAATAATTCTGGTCCCAAATTAATTCCAATGTCATAAAAAACAAGAATAAATTGGTATTTAAAAAAATTATATTAACAAAAATACACAATTTAAATTCCGATAAAGATTCACTTTTAGTATCAGTAGCTCCTTGTGAAAAAAATTGTCTGGGGAAGTACAGTAGGAAAAGTTTTCGATGAACCACCACTAAGGTTAAAATCGCATGCAATCAATATTTGATGGCGCCGTAGGTCACGTACCTTCTATATAACGATTGTAGATTGTCAACTTAACTAGGCGGGCAGTTCCCGAGGGATGCGTGATAAACAACATTCACGCAGGCGAAGTCGCGGGCATAGGCTAGTATAACATTTAGTAGGATACCAAAATATACCCCACAAAATCATCAAAATTAATCGTACAAACTACGGTAATAAGAACCGGAAACAATTAGCTGCACGGAAACAATATATTATACGGTGCCGTAACCGGACCGTGTTCGCACGAATAATGCTCTTATGTCCATCACGGTCAACTCGTAAACCATGTTTATGGACGCGCAAATTGAAGGGGCTTCCTCGTTCCTTCCTAGTGACCCTAGCTGGGGTTGCCAGAGTTGGTATGATGACAGGAATTTATTATGGTTTGTTTGCGGTGATAACGAGATATAATTTCAGTGTTTTTAATTGCTGAGGACGTTGGAAGTAAAAATTATGATACTGATTAATGGTAATGAACATGATGTGTATCTCATTATAATTTTATATAATAAGTAAGTTTTCTTTTTTTTTTTAAATCTTTCATACTTACCTAGTCCTTATAATTACGAACACAAAAAAAACAGCTTAAGGTGAATGCTACAGGGTAGCCCGCGAAATTCAAAATTTCTTGCGTTTTTTTGCAAATTGTAGCTCTATTTCACGTTGTAATACAACTAATTGATATACTATATCAATCAAAATATGATTCGCGGTAGTAATAACAACATATCTAATGAAATATACTCTTAAAAAATATAAATCTAGCTCTACAAGCTCGAAAATCGATAATTTGATCTTAAATTGATATTATCGAGCTTGTGCAGCTTATAGAGCCAGGTTGATATTTTTTACGAGTGTTATTCAAAGCGTGTTTTTGAAGTAAAACATCTTTACGCACGCTTGACTTGGGGAGTAAGCTGGTGAATGCGTTACGAAAAGTGTGATCACGTTACGAAAAGTGTGATCGGGCAAGGCGAACGGAGGGGGTAGTGCGGGTCGCGGGGAACGAGGCGCGCGCGACGGCCGGCCACGACACAGCGCCGGCAGATGTTCGCGCGCCGCACCGCCATTCCTTTGTTCTCATTGAAATAGTATTGAGGGAGATATAAGTTAATGAAGTTTTACTTCAGTCGTTTTTTTAGTTTTTTAAACTATTTATTTATTATTTAAATAAATATAATAATTCCAAAATCATTATACATATATTCCCTAATAGTTAGTAATATTCCTAAAACTGGCAACCCATTCCCTAGCGTTTAGTATTGAACTATGAACGAAGGTTGTAACAATTGCGTGTTGATGGCCGCGAGATTTGTCTACCGAGGGGAAACTCGTACTCGTATTATGTAATTTAGCCACACACTAGGAAATTGGATCCGTTTGTCGGTTGGTACTGAATTTACTGGTGCGGGCACCTGTTGACCTAGATCAGTTGATGTTGTACTTTAAGATTTCGTGGGAACTTTTTAAGAAGGGTACCAACTACGAAGGTACCAATATCGACGACGTCTGTGATCTAGTGGTTCGAGGGTCGGCAGATCAAGAGGTCGTGGGTTCGA
Source organism: Asteroscopus sphinx (assembly GCA_949699075.1). Classification (NCBI taxonomy): domain Eukaryota; kingdom Metazoa; phylum Arthropoda; class Insecta; order Lepidoptera; family Noctuidae; genus Asteroscopus; species Asteroscopus sphinx. The sequence continues at coordinate 6,600,085 of OX453006.1, forward strand.
TTCCCACAGGACACAAATATTTGTGTGATGAACATAAGTGTTTGTGTTAGTCTGGGTGTTTCTTATGTATTATAAGTATGTATAAAAAGTGGAGATGACAATACGACGTTAAATAAAACCACGTACAAAGTATCACGTTCTCTGACTGTACACAAAAAAAACAATCAAATCCAGTTAATAGTTTAGCCAGAGGAAATTATTTCAATTTTATTAATTTTGAATGTTGGACCATTTCTCTCGCAAAGATCGACCTGTGCGAATCCATATGATTTTAAAATCTCTTTTTCAATTATTATAGACAATCACAAATGGTGTTAGTTATTGTTTCGATATTTTAATATTTATTTTGTTCAAATAAAATGTTTGTTTTAATTTTCGATTGACAACTAACTAATGTGTTTAAAATGCTTCTATACTAATAACCGTGTTTTCATTTATTGTTGTATTGTCATTACCACGTTATATACAAAAAAAGTATATAAGTATTATATCCATTGTCTAGTACCCATAGCACTAGCTCTGCTTAGTTTAGCGACTAGATGGTGCTGTGTAAAATGTCCCAAAAATATTTATAAAAAAAAACTTCATCCTCTTGCATTTTATCAACTATGTTGGGGTCGGCTTCCAGTCTAACCCAGATGCGGCCGAATATCAGTATTTTACACGGAGCGACTGCCATCAGAACCCTGCAACCAGTTACTGGGTAACACCTGCAAACGGAGTTTAGGCCAGTTGTCAGACTTTCGGGATTCTGACTACTCGTAACGACTGCCATGGATATTCGTATACTATAATATTCCAACAATCTTGATCTCTGTCTCGATGTGCAATAAAATGGTCATCCACGGAATGACCGCGGCAAGTGTAGCTTAACCTAGCAGATTTATGAACCGCGTGGTTGCTATTTAGCCAGAAGGGTATCGACATGTTATGGCAATTCACACTGTGACCGTTCGGTCCATGTTTAGCAGGATGTTTTTAATAATAATAATAAATTATTTTATTATTTAATGCACTTTTTTCTTCCTTTTTTTAATAAATAAATAAATATCTTTGGGACATTTTTTACACAGCACCATCTAGTCCCAAACTAAGCAGAGCTTTTGCTATGGGTACTAGACAATGGATATAATACTTATATACATCATTTCATCTTTTTTTCTTCATCTTTTCTTTCATTTATGCATATGGAGCGAAAATAATAAAATAATTAGTAAAGGTAGACACATCTACAGTATGTAACAAAAACCCTGTTGTTCCTGTGAGGAACGTTATCAGAATCAATATTCATACGTAAGGACACAACTCATATGTAAAACTTCTTTAATAAAAATATTCAAATTAAATATTAAATCATTATTAATTGTAAATTGAAAGTGATATAATCACTTTTAATAATAATTTAATATTTAATTTGTTTATTTTTATTTATTTAATTCTTTATGCACAACAGGGTACAAAGGCGGTCTTAACGCCATAGCCGTTCTCTACCAGACAACCTTAGGGTAATGCAGAGACAAAGAATAAGGTACATGCACCAGTAAAGTAGTAAAATATGTTTCGTACTACGGACTTATAATTACATATAATAAAAATAGATAAATACCTAAGTAAATTATACATATAATAAAATATACATATTATACATACCTACATATATAACTATAAATATATAACATCAAGATAATTCAAAGTCGAGCTGAATCTGCTAAATTGTTTTCACGGAAATATTTCCTTAACTTAATTTTAAAGGCGAGCCGACTGTTAGCCATCCTGATTTCATGAGGAAGCGCATTCTATAATAGGATAGATATGGATATGAATGGATATCGCACCCCCAGAACAATACTGCACTAAGTCAAAATAGCTCATTTTTCAGAATCGACGAAAAACCGTTATCTCATGTTACGTCAAAGTTATTGCAAATGTTCTGAACATTGCATGTGAAGAACCCAATGCGTATCAGCATTATGTAGTTCAGTCGATTCAAAACGCGTTAATAAAGCAAAATAATGCATTTTTTTACTTAATTCACTGTTGTGAAATGACTGAACAAAATAAAAAACAATTATTTCGAGTTACGTGCTTTTTACTGATTGATTCTGAAATAATGCACTATTATTCTACTGTTTTTTACTGAGATTCAATATACAATAACGACCTAATTTATCACTTGAGAAGTATTCTCTTGTAGTTTGAGTTCTTAGGTAATGATACTCTATTCTAGGAACAGAATTTATGAAATTAGTCACACTATCTTTTATTTCAGAGTCTATTTTGCGGTGATTGGCGTGCATCAGATTTCATAAAACCATTATCTGTTTTCTTTGAAACCGCCGTCTTAATATCATAATTTCAGCCGGAAGACGTCCACTGCTGAACATAGGCCTCCCCCAAGCATCGCCACAACGACCGGTCCTACGCTTTATGCATCCAGCGAATTCCCGCGACCTTCACCAGGACGTCAGTTCACCTTGTGGGGGGCCTACCCACGCTGCGCTTTCCAGTACGCGGTCGCCACTCCAGAACTTTACAGCCCCATCGGTCATCGGTTCTGTGAGCAATGTGCCCTGCCCACTACCACTTAAGTTTGGCAATTCTTCGGGCTATGTCGGTTACCTTCGTTCTCCTGCAATCTCCTCACTTCTGATTCGATCACGCAGATACACTCCGAGCATAGCCCTCTCCCTTTGAGTGACTTTGAGCATTCTTATCAGGCCCATTGTGAGCGACCACGTTTCAGTGCCGTAAGTAAATACTGGCAATACACACTGATCAAAGACTTTCGTCTTGAGACACTGCGGTATTTTGGACGAGAAGATATTTCGTAGCTACCCGAACGCTGCCCAACTGGGTTGGATTCGACAATTGACCTCTTTCTCGTAGTTGGACTTACCTACCTAACTGGACAGTTTGTCCTATGTGTTTTTTCGGTAATCGTCAACAACTTCGAGTGTATATTCTCTTATGTTTAATTCGACATAACCTTTGTCTTGTCCATGTTCTTTTAAGACCTACTTAATATCATATCTATCACAGATTTTCAGAGTAGCCTTAAAAACTCTTTACATGCCCTAATCCTGTTGTTATTTATTTTAAAATAGTAATCCGGATTTGACACTCGGCGATCAGTTTTGTAAGGTTTGTTAAAGAAACATACGCTTATCCTGTATTCCGCAAAGTTTTCTTAGCAATCTTACACTTCTAGCCAGCAGGATTTCTTATTCTCTTTCTACTTAACTTGGGTTAGATCACTGATGGAGCAGTATCAATGGCAGAAGAAGTTGATTGTGCGTTTGTCGGAGTAGAATTGGAATCTCCTTGAGTATTCGCTGTAGAACGACCCGGTCTATTAGATTCTTTATCAGATGAAGTACTTGAGCTGCTGGAGCTTTACGATGGCGAGCTGGAGTCTGACGAGTAGTTCGAAGAGGAAGAAGAAGATAATCTTCTAGGGATTAAAAGAGGCCGAGGTATTTGTTTAAAAGGCAGAAAAAGTGTATCAGAGTAAAATATTCTTCATCGGCTGATGCTGCCAACGCTGATCTTTCATCGGTTGATGCTACAATAGTTATCCTTTTCCACGCTGTTTTGTTGAACAGAAGGTCAGGTTTCTACTGTGGTTGCTTGCATTGCCTTTTTAATTAACAGGAGACCAAAACCCCTCATCATCTGCCAAATAACAATTACAAATTTTTCAAATTCAACAATAATGCATTATCTCAAAAATAGATGATTAATCTTCTTGTAAATAAAGAACAACATAAATTGTAAATACATTTCTTTTAAATATAATTCAAGTAACAGTTCAGCGTATAAAAAATATATTTATTATGTTTTTTTTAATAAAATTAGGACATCATTTATATTTACCATCAATAGTGCATCATTTCACAGATTTTCACCTTTTACGAACAACACTGAACCATTTTGGAATAATCCAAAAAATCTGACATACCTTCGTCAACAACAGAGTACTATTTCGAAATAGTATCAAATACGTTGTATAAGCACTGTCACCAATACTGAATTAAAACTAAATATTTCGGAGTAATTTTCGTACTACATTCAACAACAGTGCATTATCACAAAATAATTCACTGTTGCGTAAAGGGTATGGTGCTGTTCTCTAAGGCGGACAAGTTGCAACTAGAAATAGTTTTGTGTTCGTGGTATGATTCTGGCAGCGCGTCTTCACCAATAGAGAGTTAGTGTGCCATCTGTTGGACATTTTTGTAAATAGAAATACGCCTGTCTTCGTGGTATGCGCGGCAAATTTTTGGCTATTCGTCCATAGACATAACTCAATTTTGAGATTTTTCGACATAATACAGTGTTGTTCTGGGTGTGCGATATATGGATTTATTTTATTGAAAAGTTTTTCCAAATGACTTGTGTCCTTACGTATGAATATCGATTCTGATAAGGTAGCTCACAGGAACAACAGGGTTTTTGTAACATATTGTATACTTGCTTACGGAGTACAATTAACTGCAAAGTTAATCGGGTCGACGGTATGTTCCTAAAAAAATATTTTCCACCTGTTGTCCTTCAAGAATGTTCAATGTTTATTATATCTGGTCCAGTCACCAGCTTCATCATCATCATCATCATTATTTCAGCCGAAAAACGTCCACTGCTGGACATATGCCTCCCCCAAGCATCGCCACAACGACCGGTCCTGCGCCTTCCGCATCCAGCGGATTCCCGTGACCTTCACCAGGTCGTCGGTCCACCTTGTGGGGGGCCTACCCACGCTGCGCCTTCCAGTACGCGGTCGCCACTCCAGAACTTTACTGCCCCATCGGCCATCTGTTCTGCGAGCAATGTGCCCCACCCACTGACACTTAAGTTTAGCAATTCTTCGGGCTATGTCGGTTACTTTCGTTCTCCTGCGAATCTCCTCATTTCTGATTCGATCACGCAGGGACACTCCGAGTATAGCCCTCTCCATTGACCTTTGAGTGACTTTGAGCTTTCTTATCAGGCCCATTGTGAGCGACCACGTTTCAGTGCCGTAAGTAATTACTGACAACACACACTGGTCAAAGACTTTCGTCTTGAGACACTGCGGTATTTCACCAGCTTAATTCGATGAAAATTTTGGAATTTCAAAATCATACAGGATACCGCATCGTACCGCACCGCACTTCATAAAAATATATCCTGTAGGTATACAAAAATCGCGACCCATATTTCGTGGAACAGAGTACCTATATATAATAAGTAAGCAGGGTTCACAGTACGTCGATAATCATATCGTCCCTTCGGCCAAACTCCCTTGATTGGGTGCTTAAGTCCTCGATATAGCGATTAAGTGTAGATCCCTATGGAATTATTATGGGTTGCTTGTTTTGTTACAGGGTTAGGGATCCGTACTTAGGAATGACATAACGTAAACTGTAGCATCTAACCGTTCTGTTGCTGCTTATTTGTGCCTTTGTGGACATCTTTTGAAGTGCCTCAGGAACATAGAATTAAATTAGGACCACTAAAGGTCATGCTCATAGAAATCTTAATAATGAGGTAGTAGAAATGTTATCTTTGTTGTTTTCTTTGTTTTTGTTTTGTTTTGTTCTTGTTGTGTTATTTTTTCTTTTTGTGTTGTTATGTATGTAGTTGTCTTTTAATACCAGAACGTGTGTCGCCATTACGCCCACCATGTTTCTAGCATGAATTGAAAATTAAATAAAGCTGAATTAAGATCACAATATTTAGAAGTCGTTCAATTAGACACAAATTTTACCACAATATTATAACAAATATTTATGATTTTGTAAAGTATCCTTGGAGTTTTTTATCAACTCTTCTCCATAGGACCACTTGCACATAACATCACGCCTGTATTCCCTGAAGGGGTAGGTAAAAGTGTGTCCATAGGACCAACGTTTTGAAACCATGCATCTATATCTAATCTATCCCGCCGACAAACTGTTACACAGTTTGGCGGGTTTATACAATGTGTAAAAATGTTTTGGTCCTGAATAAATGATTTATATATTTATTATTTATTTATATTTATAACGTTTCAAAAGTGTACCTAAAACCATAAAAGCCAATTTGAATTTTAAATATTCAATTTTAAACTTATTTTATCAACACGAATACTTGCACTATTCATTTTGAGCTGCCTAATACCCGCTGTTATGACGAGAGAGGCTGGGCTAACGTAAAACACAACATAAACATAGGAATAGAGATAGTAGTACAGGTGTCTCGTAGGACACCAGGGGGTCTACTCCCGTTTGACGATATTCGATAAATCGTACGATTCATCGCACAATTTGCTACTCTGGTCAACCATCGTTCCCTCATCGCATGCGATGATCGTGTTTTAACATTTGTTTCTCTGATCTCCGGTAAATTGTATATGACTATGAACCGTAGTCTATCTTAATTGTGCCTTTTTTATGTGCCTATCTTTATTATGTAAGTATCAGTCGGAACGAAAGTTCGTACTTCGTTTGTCGTTCGTAAAACGCGAGTAGACCTACAGTGCACGAACCTTTTGCTTAATTATCAGTGCTGTTTTAGACGCTCACTAAGATTGTATTTTGTAGCCTATCTAACAGCGGAATATTTTTAGACTTGACTTATTTTTATTTTGCATTGAATGCTAGGAAAATGATGGGTGTAATTGCGTATTTATGTGTTGGTAGCGGCGAACCGCTTTTTTTGACAAATCCTTTACGGTTCAGGCTGCTCGTTTGTGGAATGCATTTTGCCAGTGCCTATTAGAAGAGCGCAATCGCTGCCAGTGTTTAAGAGGACGCTCCCAAAACGCAATTCCCACCCTCGCACTCCCCTTACACCCCGCAACTGCGGGTCGCTCTCGTAAATTTTATGCGAGTTGCAATAGAACACATTTTCGAAAAATTCATTCCAGCGCGTTTTACACACGGAAGTAAATGACGCAAGTCTCAAAACAGTTTTCGTTTTTTTAAAAGAATACTAAACAATCTGTACAAATTTCCTGTAGCCAGTTTTTAGTAAACTTTATTATCTGCCTATATGCATAAATTTTATACAGCTAAGTTAATTAATAAAGGAGAAATATTGGGAACATCTCTAAAAACGCATGATTTTGAAAAAACAAAAGTATCGAACAAAAATCAACTAATTATGTAACTGTCTAATCAAACGATAGATAAAGGTTCAAAAAAACATATACCTATGTAAATTTGACATTCATCAAGCATGTGTTCGACTCACATGTTTTCAAAAAGTCACCTCATTTTGGGAGCCTAGCCTTAAGAGGCTTGTGAAGGAGCATTATTTGTCGCTATGAACATGTTTCTTCTCCTGTATGTGGTCGTTTTTAGGGTTCCGTAACCGAAGGGAGCCAAACGGGACCCTATTACTCTCGCTACGCTGTCCGTCCGTCCGTCCGTCCGTCTGTCTGTCACAGGGCTGTATCTTTTGAACGGTAATAGGTAATAAACGGTAATAAATAATGCTATGAGGTGTATCACGACAAATACTAAAAACAAAAAAAAGTCTAAAACCAAAGGGGGTCCCCATACAAGAAACCCCAAAAAATATGCATTTTTTTCAACGTTTTTGTTCCTGCTCTATCTTCAAAAGTGTAATATATACCAGCGTCAAACTTGGTCTGATAAGAGTGCGTACAATGTAGCTTAGCAATAAATACTAAAAATAAGACAAACATAGACATATGTGGTGGTACCTACGTAAGAAAGACATGCAAAAATTCATATTTCGCGCACTGTGCGTTGATATCTTTTGATAAACTCTCGTAAATTAAATCAGTTTTTATGGGGTATCCGGTCGTTGAGAGGTACGGAACCCTTACTGCGCGAGTCTGACTCGCACTTGGCCGGTTTTTTTAATTACTTTACCGTTGCTTATTATTTATATGTATATATGCATATAGTGTTTATGTATTAGGATTTATAGAATATATTTTTGTTGTTATTTTATAGTAGTAGTATAGTATTTTATTTTATTTTTAAATTATGTATCGAATTTGCACATCTGACAACCCCATTTTCTGTCCAGTTCATTCTTGTCCATACTAAGGTTGCCTGGAAGAAATCGCTGATCGCGATAAGGCCGCCATTTGTACAATAGTTTAATAATATAATATATTATTACATATTCAATGTAATGTTTTTTATGGTGTACAATAAAGCATATATAAATAAATAAATAAACCGGCGACACGCTTCCCGATATTAATAGACAGCAGATAACATTTATATTACCTACCTTTAGATTTCTAACAACCATGCCAACCTCTGTTATTACTATAGATTACAAGATACGAAACTTAATCCTTTAAGTAATACCAGCGTATGGTGAGCGGAATCAGCTAACATATATTGGAAATTAATAACAACTCCATGATTGACGCAAACATAATCAAGTGCACATCCCATAATCCCTTACAAAACAGATCCCATCTTGCAAGTCCCAAATACCTCGCAGCATCCATTGGGCTTACCTGCGCGTATACAGATATGTTGGGTACAGGTAAACGATTCATTTATGGAGAAATCCTTTGTAATCCTGATATGTGTTCACTGCTCAGTATGGTTCTACAGTATGGTGGATTTATATACCGTTTTGGAAATATATAGAACGTTTTGAGAGAGTTTTGATAGGGAGAGAATGTGGTAATTTGATGGTTGTGTTGTAGTGTGAGCATTGCAAAAAGTTCGGTTTGGAAGACAAAATAAACCACAAGATTGATTTGTAAACAACAGTATTTATTTATCAAAATCAAAATATTTTTATTATATCTCATCATCATTACAGCCGAAAGACGTCCACTACTGGACATAGGCCTCCTCCAATTAAGGGGGGGATATGCCATAATCGCCACGCTTGGCAGGCGGGTTGGCAATCGCAGTTGGTTGGTTAAATACTCAGAGAACGCTGCTGCCCATCCTCTGGTGAATCCCTTAGTCGCCTTTTACGACACCCATGAGAAGAGATAAGAGATATATCTCATACTGTGTTCAAAATAAATTGAGGCAGCTCCAGTAAGTTACATACAAAAGTACTTGTGTTGGAGCTGTCTCGCTACTTCCCATTTATCACTAGTAGTTTTTTTTAAGACGTCTGTTGTCTAGTGGTGCAAGTGTCGGACTACTTGCTAATCACGAGGTCGTGGGTTCGATTCCCACTGGACACAAATATTTGTGTGACGAACAAGTGTTTGTGTTGGTCTGGGTGTTTCTTATGTATTGTAAGCATGTATTTACAAAAAAAAATGTATATAAGTATTATATCCATTGTCTAGTACTCATAGCACAAGCTCTGCTTAGTTTGGGACTAGATGGTGCTGTGCAAAAATGTCCCAATTTTTTTTATATTTATTTATTTATTTATCATTTCAAAGTACACAGTAATGTTGAACTCAGAATGATCGCCACTTTAACTAGTAATTTTACATACTTCTTAATTTTACTCAAATAAAATTATAACAACCGGTTTTGATCTTATTTTTTCGTTAAAATATATGACACCATATAACAATAATTGATGGTATAGGGGAAGTAGGAGATTTAAGTTTCTATCAGAATTCAAGGACAGACTACACTAGTTATTAAAATTATTAATATGTGTTGGTCATATATGGGTATTGAGTCTAATTACATGAGAACATGTTTTGTAGGTAGACATTTGCTTGGATTTGGGAGAGATATATTTATTTATTTAATACGTCATATCATGCACACAAACATTTTTAAAATGTAACTAAAAATCGGACACAGTTCCCAGAGCTTCTCTATTTTGTGCTGAGGATGGGTACTACAGAAATAAATAGAATGGAAAAGTGGGCAGGGCGTGCGTGCAACACTATGCACCATAGTGGCAGGGCATTTCAAAGCCTTTCTCAGTATGCCTTATGACTTGTTTCTGTAAATACTGTAATAAAAACCCGCTCAAATGCCTTATTATGTAAGGCGTAATTTGTTCGAAAGTTGCCACGCATGGATCGCAGGTAAAATTGTGATTACAACCATTCTACTCTATTTATGTGATGGGTACCGTCCGGACATCATACCCCTCCGCCTTCTTCCCTTATTTCCTTTTAGTTATGTGAGGTATTTTAAGTAAACGGTGGTGAAGATGTAAAGTGCTTTGAAATATTCCCAGACTCCTAATAGAGGCACAAAGGATTTTAACAAAGAATAGGTCGCCCTTTTTATAGTATCAATACAGTAACATTCCCAAAATAGTTCTGTTAGTCGATTCTGCTGACTAATAGTCGATACATCCAATATATGTGCTAGGTTAATAATCCAGTGAGCTCACGTCGAGGCAATTTGCGGAGGTAGGGTAGTCTCACAAAAGCTGCTCCTGTAACGAACCGGCTCCAATAAAATTGCTAGCGTTTAAACGTTTCTACGTGTTTCTTCTCTACGTCTTGTGAACGCCCAAATAGTTTTTCTTCTACATTAATTTAATGAAATAGTGTCTCAGGACAAAGTTTTGTAGGTAGAACATTAGGGACTTGCCCTACCGCCGATAAAGAAGTGACTCGCGATCGACTATTTTCTCGCACAAGACTTTTGAGTCTATTGATACATGATTCCGTGTAAATAAAAACATACATAACCTGCCCATTACTGTCCTATTGTTGGGCACGGGCCTGTCCACCACGCTGGCCTAGTGCGGGTTGGCGGACTACACACACCATTGAGAACTGTATGGAGCACTCTCAGGTGTGCAGGTTTCCTCACGATGTTTTCCTTCACCGTTAAAGCAAGTGATAATCGAATATAAATCCGCACATGAATTCGAAAAGTCAGAGGTCCGTGTAAATAAAAAAGATAAATAATTTTGATTCATAAGTGGATTGCTGACAGTTCACATGCCGAGGAGTACTCTCTCTCTCTCCACTAGTTTGTCTCAGCGATAAAGGCCATCAAAGAAAAAAAATTACTCAACGACGCTCCCTTGGCAGTCAAAACACTCGCTTCTATTGCTCGCCAACTCGTTACCTAGTTTCCAGCTCAACTTGCTCCACGCTAAACGTCACTGGTGGTACAAGTACCTCAAAGAGGTGCTGATAAAGTAAAAATTTATGATTATGTGGTTTATGATGTTATAGAGGATGATACATGTATGTATATTTTGTTATATTTATTTTATTTTACTAGCTAAGTTAGTTTAGTTTAATTAGTTATGTTTCCGATATTTAAGTGCACCGGTAACTATCCTTTGTCTCTTCCATGACATTCCAGTCCATTCAATAAATAAATAATATAATAAATATTTTTGGGACATTTTTACACGGCACCATCTAGTCCCAAACTAAACAGAGCTTGTGCTATGGGTACTAGACAATGGATATAATACTTATATACTTTTTTTTTGTAAATACATACTTATAATATGTATTTACAAAAAAAAATGTTATTTATGGTAGTGAAAGTTGGGTATGGCAGAAGAAACATGAAAGCAGAATAAATGCAGTAGAAATAAGAGCTTTGAGAAGTATGTGTGGTGTAACTTTGAGAGATAAAGTAAGGAATAACATGATAAGGGAGCGTTGTGGAGTGAAAGAAGATGTAGTGACAAAGATTGAGAAAGGTATGTTAAGATGGTTTGGACATATAGAGAGGATGGACGAGAGGAGATTGACGAAACAAGTATACGAAGCGAGTGTGAATGGAAGAGTTGGAAGGGGACGACCTCGGCGAACGTATCGCGATCAAATCGCGGATGTTCTCAAAAAATGCCAGGTTAAGAGTTCTCTAAACCGACGAGCATGCATGACGAGGTTAATGGACGTAGATGAAGCGAAAGAGGTGTGTCAGGATCGTAGCAGGTGGAAATCCATAGTCTCTGCCTACCCCAATGGGAAACAGGTGTGATAATATGTATGTATGTATGTATGTATAATACATAAAAAAGGCTGCTTATAATAATTTGCAACGTGCTTAAAAATCTATGTCGACCTTATAGCTATGATCTTTCGCGTAGTCTTGGCAGAAGGAAGTTGGTTGGTCGTAATCTTTATAAACCAACTCTACTATTGCATAAAAAAATCGGTATCTTGATCTGATTCCCCGGAATATATGTCAAAGTACTGTTTTATCAAAATGTTGAACAAATCACTACCGCTTTTACAAGAATCGTCATAAACGCCTGAAACCAACTTTGCTAATAAGTGCTTACTCCAACATTGCACCTCGCCTTTACAAAAAAATTAGCAAGCACAAGTCCATCAAACACATGAGCAACTATCAGATAACAAAGACTATTACACTGGGGGTCTACTCCCGTTTGACGATATATCGATAAATCGTACGATTCATCGCACAATTTGCTACTCCGGTCAACCATCGTTCCCTCGTCGCATGCGATGATCGTGTTTTGACGTTTTTTTCTCTGATCTCCGGTAAATTGTATATGAGTATAATCCGTAGTCTATCTTAATTGTGCCTTTTTTATGTGCCTTTCTTTATTGTGTTGGAACAAAAGTTCGTACTACGTTTGTCGTTCGTAAAACGCGAGTAGACCCCCTAGCTGGAAAGCTTTAGCTACGACGATATTGAATTATTAATAAGTAACAAAACGTAGTTAATTATAAACCATTATCTTTTTCGTTTGCACTCCCTCACACCACCACACACACAAGCACTTTATTATTATTATTAAGTACCTACCTGAAATAATACAGACACAGACCTTAGCAATGGTAAGGTAATGTCCACTGCTGGACATTGGCCTCTCCCAAGTTGTGCCACTATACTCGGTCCTCCACCTTCCGCATCCAGTTAAGCCCAAGTACTTCTTTAGGTCGTTCCACCCTTCGCTGCGTTTGCCAATTCACGGTCTCCACTGAAGGACTCGTCTGTTTCAACGGCTATCGGTCCTTTGACAGACATGGCCAACCCAATATAACTTCAGCTTGCTTATTTTACAAGCTATGTAGGTCACTCCGGTTTTACTGCAGATAAGAATCTCATTACATTGAAGCGAAAGAGGTGTGTCAGGATCGTAGCAGGTGGAAATCCATATTCTCTGCCTACCCCAATGGGAAACAGGCGTGATAATATGTAATGTAATGTAATAATGTCATTACGGATGTTATCCTTTCATCATCATTCATTCATTTCAGCCGAAAGACGTCCACTACTGGACATAGGCATCCCCCCAAAAGGGGATAATCCATAATATGCCATAATTGCCACGCTTGGCAGGCGGGTTGGCGATCGCAGTTGGTTGATTAAATACTCAGAGATCGCTGCTGCCCATCCTCTGGTGAATCCCTTAGTCGCCTTTTACGACACCCATGAGAAGATATAGGGTGGTCCAATTTTTTACGTCCGGCACCACACGGAATGTTATCCTTTAGAGAAACCCAAAGCATACCTAAGGTATTGTATGAAATGGACATATTATCATTTATTAATCATACAATTGTCAAATCCACGTCGACACGTGTAGGAATGCGTAGTAATTTTATTACTTCAGAATAATTACTCGCAAGGGTGTTGTTGAGTTAAATTTTTACGAGCCACTGTGGATTACTTTAGGTTTACGTAATGTATGTTTGTAACAGTACATTATTTGGCGAGGAAATTACTGTTTTTTAAAGGTTTACAAATAATTACGACTCTTCTCATTCATACCAGAGTTTTGGAAGCTCATTGTAAGGGCCCATTTTTAACCGACGAAAAAAAGGTTCAATTCGACGCGTTTTTTTTTTCTTTAAGTCTGACCACGCATAACTTTTTACAAAGTAGTCCGATTTTGATGATTCTTTTTTTAATGGATAGGGTATATCTTGACGTTGGTCCCATTTAAATGTCAATGGCAATAGGCTCGCCCCCTATTACATGGGACTATAACATAACTGGCGAAATGTGGGTGTACAGTCGACTGCATGACAGTGGCTTACGAAATAAAGATGCTGCTAATGTCAAAGTGTTACCACCGACGTGCGGTCGACCGTACTATACACCTCTGGCTACCCCTTCGGGTAAATACGGGCGTGATGTTATGTTATGTGTAAAAAAAAGACTAAGACTAAAAAGCTTCATTTTATTCTTCGGTTTTCAGTTTATATTTTCGTCGGTTCAATTTTTTGTTAATCTCTCTAAGATTTGCTGGCCTATCTGTGTCGCAAATTTCCTAGCCTCGTTATCAAATTCAGACTACGTTGTGACGGTTACCTGATGACGAGGGCATAAAGCTACGTACCTATATGGAAACAATTACCTACATCCAATTCATAGCCCATTCTGCATCATTATCAACATCAACTCCACCTATCGCAATCCACTGCTGGACATAAGCCTGCCTGAAATTGCGAAAACCCATTCTCTGTCCAATAAACAAATCAAATCAGCGCGATTGTTTAATGAATCTATGTAGAGATGATTGTAAATTGTGTTACTTTTTATTTCCATTACTAGCTGTGCTGGGGTGTGGGGGTGTGGGGGGGTGTGTGTGTGTGCTATGCTGTGTATGGCGTTGCATTGCCATCTTAATTTTTTTTCTCGAGGAACCTTCGCGGGCATAGGCAGAATGACTCACCGAAGTTTCATCACAATCACATGAATGGTTTAGGAACTCATACAAGACAAACATACATATGAATATTAATTTTTATACATTTCGATTATTAATTTTGATAGAAAATTTTCGTCCTTATATTTTCGTTCAAATCGTGTTTCGTTTTTAACATTAAAAATGAAAACACGATTGTTAGTAGTTTACCAAAAATAGATTGCAGAACGAAAATTTAAGGACGAAAATTTTCTATGATTTCTGATGGTAAACCATCATCTTACACCTTGTAATATGTCTAGAGCCTTTACTTCAAGGTAAAGTGGATTACTGGAATACAGAAAAACGAGTAAATGACATGTCGCATTGACATCATCATGATCATCAGAAAATTCTAGTAACAGTAAACTTTGTACATTTCCACGCTTAAAAGTAGGAAACAAACACTTTAAATTGACTAAATTAAGTTGTTTTCTTCAACTAGTCGTAACGTTAAAGGAGGGTAGTTAGTCATTATGGAGGGAGTTTCCTAGCGACGACCTAGGGAGCAGCCATTATCTCATTGAGGTCACTTTAATACTTTGTTCTAGTGGAAAACTCAGCATTTCCTTTTTTGTTTAAGACAAAGATCCTTGAGCTATTAAAAGTTGCAATAAAACGAGGAACAGTCAAAGGTTCTTAGATTTACTTTGTAATGGTTTCCTTACTCTTCACCTCTCCGGTACCGGACATTACTGGCTATATTCCTACTGGAAATTTATATTTGGCTACCCTACGACAGCACAGCTACTGAATTGCCGCCAGCTATCAGGGCAGTGGTTTTGATTATTTAAACTATTTACACAATAGTCTTACGGCCAAAATTAATATCCAATATATCCACGATTTACCCTACTATAGATAGAAATTTGACATATTTTGTATGGAGTTTATGCCAAATTCCTATCTCTAGTACGATCCTTTCATTCCTTTCACGCTACAAATTGTATAACGATCTATGTTCGGTTCTGCCTTGCATATTTTGTATGGACCCGTGTAAGGACTCTTTAGTTTTTGTGATACTTTTGTAGAAGTGTCCCTATTAGCTCCACCTTTCCACAAAACTAACTGTCCTACCGAATACTTAATAAATTTTTTACGAGATTGGTCAAACTGCTTTTTCATTATTGTCATATTTCTGTCGTTATGCAACTTAGCAGTTTCTCGCCTGTTTTGTACAGCATGCTTTTGAGATGCAAAGTCTTGTGGTTGTCCTAAAGGATAAGCTGGCAAACGAGAATTTTCATGACAGAACATTAATTTGAATGGGGGAAATGTTGTAGTAGAATTAGGAGTATTGTTTATTCCCCATACAACATCAGGGAGTTTCTCGTCCCATGAATTCTCACTATCGGACATAGTATTCAAGCCGTCTATGATCGTTCGATTTATACGCTCGACTTGACCGTTGGACCTTTTTTTTTTTTTTGTTTTCGGGTGGAAATCCTCATGGATATCCTCCGTCTGGGGAAGGCGGAGGGGTATGTCGGACTCTTACCGACTAAAACCACACGGTGGCCATCCTCAGCACAAAATAGAGGAGCTCCGGGAACTCCAATGGACCGCGCCGGTGCCCTCTAGTGCTACGCCTTTGGCACGTCCCGGGAAACAATACTGTTTCCCTCATAGCAGCACGCGACCACCACGTACTGCTATCCTCCCCAGAATCGCTTAATAGACGCCTCGAGTCCCCAACTCTTAACGTCCGCGATCCCGGAGGTCCCCTGCCAGATGTGGCGGCGGGGGATGCTGCGTTTCGCCCTATCTGGGCCTTGCGCCAGGGCGGTTGCCTCCCCGGCGCCTTCGTCTCCGAGCGGGGTCAGCCCTCTCCCGATCCCGCTCTGCGGCCTCCTTCTGGAGCATGACTGTCTCGCAGAAGGAAGCCACGGCCCTCCAAGTCGTCGGATCTGCCAGCATAGCCGACACTACTGCTGGCAGAGAAAGATCCTGCCCGATCAGGTTGACCAGGTCCTGCCGCTCGGAACCCCACGCAGGGCACTCCTCGAGCGTATGTTGTGCGGTGTCCTGGTCACACCTACAATGGTGGCAATTTGCCGTGGCCTCGCGTCCAATCCTATTCAGGTACTCACCGAAGCAACCGTGCCCGGTGAATACCTGAGTAAGACGGTAGGTGACGCGCTCACCCCTCTCCAGCCAGGCTTCAAAGCACGGCAGGACAGCTTGAACCACACGCTTGTGCGCATACTGCGGCCCTTCTAGCCGCTCGCGCCACGTCTCGAGCGCGTGTCGTCGCTCCTGCCGCCTCAGCATCTCAAACACCCTTGCAGGCGCGCTCCCACCGTTCTGGCGGATGGCGCGAATCCGGTCATAGACCCTCGCGTCCATATCCGCCAAGATGTCCAACGGCGGGAAGCGTGCCAGGACAGTTGCCGCCTCAAAGGATACCGTTCTGTATCCTCGTGCGATCCGTATGGCCACCTTGCGCTGTAGGCTATTAAATTTAGCCCTTGAACGCTGGACGCCTGACAGTCGGTGTGACCATACAGGCGCCCCATAGAGGGCCATGGACCTCACGACTCCCGCGTAGAGGCGGCGAACTTCCTCCCGAGGTCCCCCGAGATTGGGCAGCAGTCTGTGCAGTGCACCAGCTACCCTCTCGATCCGGGGGACCAGGCGGTTGAAATGCTCCTTGAAGCTCCAGCGGCTGTCCAGAAAGAGGCCAAGGTATTTTATACATCGGCTCACCTGGACTTGCGCATCACCAACGCGAACCATCGAGCTGGGTGGTTCCCTGCCACGCCGCAGGTTGTGGAACCATAGCGCTTCAGTTTTATGTGGCGCTATTTGCAGACCCAACTCGTGGATTTTGGCCACGATTTTTTCCACCCCGAGCTCAGCAAGCCGGATGGTCCCATCAAAGGTGTCCCCGCCAGCCAGCACCAAAGTGTCATCCGCGTAACAAACGACACTGACGCCAGCGGGGAGATCGACACGCAGGACCGCGTCATATGCTAGGTTCCACAAGAGCGGGCCGAGTACAGACCCCTGTGGAACCCCGCAACTAATCCCCCTGCGATGAACGCAACCATCCCTACCCACATAGCGGATGTGCCTGTCGCGAAGATAGGCCCCGACAATGCCTTGCAGGTAGGGGGGCACACAATGGTGAACAAGTGCCCCCCTAATTGCGTCCCAGGGCAAAGAATTGAAGGCGTTGACGATGTCAAGACTTATCGCCAACGCCACTCCACCCCTGGACACTACCTGCTCCGACAACGAGCGGACCCGTAGGATCGCGTCCACTGTTGATCGCCTCTGCCGGAAGCCGTACTGGCTATCGGCAAGGTCGGGACCGACCCGCGACAGGTGCTCAACGAGGCGTTCGGCAACTATTCTCTCGAATAGCTTGGATGCCTCATCGAGCAGGCATATGGGACGGTATGCAGAGGGAGAACCTGCAACCCTGCCTTCTTTCTTTAATAGGACCAATCCAGCCTCCTTCCAGCCGGAGGGAAACACGCTGTGACGGAGACAACTTGTGAAAAGCCGCCTCAGCCTGTCCCCCAGAGCAGCCATAGCCAGCACCCAGGCACGACCCGGTATACCGTCAGGTCCTGGTGCTGTATTACGGGCAGTCAGGCGACTAACTGCTCGGTTTAGCTCCCCTTCTGTCACCCCCAGGTCCTCGGACCAGACCGGTGCAGTCATTGGGGGGACTGAGGGACCATCCCAGACCGCTGGGAATAGTGTGCAGACAACTCTGCCCAACAAGTCCGGGTCCAGGGTTTCCGTAAGTGGGGGGACCCATGGACGTAGCTTGCCCATGACTACTTTGTATGGTTTTCCCCACGGATCCCTGTTTAGGCCCTCCAGTAGCTCGCTCCAAGACCGAACTCTGGCGTTCACAATGGCAATTTGGAACGCCTTTGTAGCCGCCCGATATGCCGCATAATTGGTGGCTATCTCCTCGGCTGTAGCTCGGCGCCGACGCCGTGTTCGTGTGTACCGGCGGCGAGACCTCAAACACGCCGCGCGAAGTTGCGCAAGGTCATCAGACCACCAGTACACCGACCGAAACCCGCCGCGCCTGACTCGGGGCATTGAGGCATCACAAATTGCCGTCATCGTCTCCCGGAACCAGGCCGCTTCCACTTCCGGATCGGGCAGGATCCCTACGGACTCCGAACTCTCCGACCATGCCGCGACGTTGGCAGCTGCGACGAGCAAATCTCGGTTAAGCAGTTTGAGGGACCAACGCCGCGGCTGAATGCTATGATTTGGACGGCTGGGGTGGTCGGGAGGACGGAGTGCCACCTCGAGAACGATGTGGCGGTGGTCGGATAGAGTGACCACCTCCTCAGCAACTCTCCATCCCGACACCATGCGGGAAGCAGGAGGACTCGCCCATGACAAATCGACGATCGACTCCCCCTGCCACCGAACGCATGTAGGCACGGACCCCCGATTGAGAAGTCGAAGGTCCAGGCCAGCCGCCCAGTCCTGCAATGTCTCTCCCCTAGGTCCATCCCGACGGTTCCCCCATACTCTTGAGTGAGCATTGAAGTCACCCAGGACGAACAGTGGACGAGGTAAGCAAGTGCCACGAATGCAGCGTGCCACCCCGTCCAAATATCTCTCATAGTCGGCACGAGAGATATTGGGAGAGACATAACAACCCACTACTGCCAAAGGACCCCATTCCACAGCGACGAATCCCTGCCCCCTTTCGAGAAAGGAGCAGGGAGGGCCGCCCTCTATTCCACCCCAGTAAATGGCGACAGAGCCAACAGCGTCACCGAACCAGCGTGGGTGATCCGGGACGCTATAGGGTTCCGCCACCGCCGCTAAGGCAACCGACCTTGGACCTAGGGCTTGCTATAGCGTTCAAAATGTGCCTGAATTGGAATTCTTCGGCGAACTGTTTAAAATAACGACTGGTGAAAGCTTTACCTCTATCTGTAATAATTCTAGTAGGGTGACCAAAAAGCGTTATTATTTCTTTTAAATGTTTAATAGTCTCTACTGAACTGCAATTTTTTACAGCTCTAGTAAATACAAATTTAGTAAAAGAGTCTATAACAACTAACACGTATGTATTTCCCTTCCTAGTTTTTACAAAGGGGCCCAAGTGATCGGCGTGTAGAGTATGCATAGGTATATTAACTTTTTCAATTGGAAATAACTCGCCTTGTCTCTTGCCGTACTCAGACTTTCCATAAGCACACTGTAAACATGATTTAACATATTTTCTTATGAAATGCGTCATTCCAGCAAACCAGAATTGAGATTTTATAGTTTTCTCGCATCTTTCAAACCCGGGGTGTCCTATTTGGTCATGATACTTCTGTAAAAGGCCATATTTTGCTAATTTTGGAATAACAAAACGCTCAACATGCACGGTTTTCCTATATAAAATATTATCTTTAACAATATAATTATTTATTAAGTCTGGGTTAGTTGTATGTTCCTGTAATTGCCTTAATATATGCTGAATATTATCATCTTGCAACTGAAGTGTAACTAGCCAGTCAGACTCATTAATTAGGAGAACAGGTTCAACAAGAGGGTTCCTACTTAGTGCATCAACATGTTTCATTCGCTCTCCTGGCCTGTATTCTATTTGCAAATCAAAATCTTGAATAGTTAGCCACCACCGAACTATACGAGGAATTAAATCTTTTTTAACCAATGTAGTGCGTAAAGCTGCGCAGTCGGTAATTACTTTTACAGGTATACCTGTTAAGTAAATACGAAAACGTTTAAGTGACTCTACGACAGCTAGTGTCTCAAGTTCATAACTGTGGTAGAATTGTTCTTCTTTAGATGTAACTCTACTAAAGTATGCAACTGGTTTAATTGACCCGTCTGGCTGATGCTGCATAAGCATGCCACCTAATCCTAATCGGCTCGCGTCAGTGTGTAACTCTGTAACCGCTTTACTATCATAAATACCAAGAACTGGTCTGTCAGTCAATCTAAGTTTTAAAGTCTGAAACGCTTTTTCTTGTTCTGGGCCCCAACACCAATTTTCGTCCTTTTTCGTGAGCTTTGTTAATGGAAGAGCAATTTCAGCGAATACGCGAATGAATTTTCTAAAATGAGAGGTTAGTCCTATAAATTGACGGATTTCATTAACATTTCGTGGTCGTGGGTATTCTGAAACGCAATTAATCTTTGCCTGGCCAGGCCGTATCGTACCTGCGGCAATTTCATGACCTAAGTAATTAACGCTTGTTTTAAGAAAAGAACATTTTTTTAGATTTAATTTTAAATTAGCCTTTTGAAAAAGTTCTAAAACACGTCCTAACAACTGTATTCCTGCTTCTACCGTCACTGTCGGAAGCATGACGTCATCCAAATATATGCTGACGTCATTGATGACGTCATTTAGGGCAAGTCTTATCAGGCGTGAAAAACCAGCAGGGGCATTAGCCAAACCGAAAGGCATTTTAAGAAATTCATACTGTCCAGTAGGCGTCACAAAAGCAGTCTTGTAAATTGAGTTTTCAGACATTTTTACCTGATAATAGCCTTGGGCTAAATCTAGCGCCGTAAAATAGCGTTTTCCTACTAACTTAGAAACTTGATCGTCAATGTGAGGTAATGGATAACGGTCTTTCAAAGTTTGTGAATTTAGAGCCCTATAATCTATACACAGCCTATAGTCTCCGTCCTTCTTTTTCACCAGTATAACTGGGCTTGCGTATTCAGACATCGACTCGCGTACTATTCCAGCTCCAATCAAATCTTGAACCTTTTCCGTAACAATTTCATTTTCCTTATGCGATAGTCTGGCTAGTATGGCTTCAAGTAAACTGGCTTTTCTGTCGTTGTCTGAATATGCATTTCCATAAGGTCTGTGCAGCCTAAATCTTTCGAGTCTCTTGCAAAAAGATAACTGTAGCTATTTAATAAGGCCAATAGTTTATCAAGTTCCTTATTGCTTAGCTCCCCTACATCTATATCACCTATGTCTGACGATTTAGGGCAACTAGCAGACCGAGAAGACAAATCAAGAGTCCTAACGTTGGTAATTACATCAGGGACAATTGCTACTAACTCGGCACGTGCTATTAATTTATGAGCCGGAAAAGATACTGCTACGTCACCGATATTTATAAATTTTAGACACCCTTCGATGCAGATAATTCCTCCAGGAATAGCATAACATAATTTACCCAATTGCAAATAAACAGAGTTTGTTAAAAAATACAAATTTTCATTGGATTCATAATCAACAAACACATTAATTAATCTAACGCTTTGTGCTGGTATAGTGACATTACATTTTAAATAGACATTATATTTCGAATTGTAGTCTGAATTTTCTAACCTAACACGCTTAAGATCATCAGCAATAGCAAGAGTTTCAACAAAATTAGCAGAATTTGAAGTGGTGACAAGACTTATACCGGGTTGATTAATCATGGGCTGCCCAATTATCAGGTCAACATCGAAAATATCACAATCGGTTATTTCTACGTAACCACTCAAGCACATATTGTCTATATTTTTTTTTTAAACATCTGAGATCAGTCGCCAGCAAAAATATTCTAATACATACTTACAAAGCGCTCTGTCAAAGTATCATTCATTATTGTGTTACGACATGGGGTGGTGCACTAAAAACTAAAATTCTTGTACTTGAGCGTGCGCAGAGAGCAGTCCTAAAGGTCATGTTGTTCTTACCATATCGGCATCCTACCACTGCCGTTTACAACGAGACTCAAGTACTCTCTGTTCGCAAGCTCTTTATATTCCGAGCACTTCTCAGATATCACCGTGAAACTGCGCTTGAGGTACTTCCGCGCACCAGAAAAAGACGGTTTCAATGCCCTGTACCTTTTGTAAGATCGGCCTTTGCACAACGGCACTACGCTTTCATAGCACCTAAGATTAACAATAAAATCCCAACCGAAAACGTTACTAGCCTTATTACTCTAAGCACTAATAAATTCAAAAAATACGTACTAAAATGGCTTCTTAGTCTTGATTATGCTCAAACTGAAGATCTGTTTACAATATAAAAAAAAAAAAAAAAAAAAAAAAAAAAACCATGCCAATAAAATACGAATCCTATCCACAAAAACATACACTCATATTATATACCTACACAAAATCAACAGCACACCACTCATCCACACAATACACTCTTACATCAACTACACAATACACATACACTCATGGCTTAGTAGTAACCGCCATCAATTTACTTTTTTATTTATTTATCATATTACCTACTTCTAATAACAATTATTAAGGAACAATAAAAAGCAATGTACCTTACCGATTATATAACTTAGAGCTTAGTTTTAGGGAAGGCACTGTTTCCTGAGATACAGGTTGTCACCTAGTTCGGGAGGCAGAGCTCCATTGTTATGAAACATATTTGGTTGCTAATAAACGTTATTTTATTTTATTTATTTTATTTATACACACATTTATTCGTGACCTGCCCAGCGAACGCGTTAAAGCACCTCCAAAACCTCTCATTACAATGGGCGATGGTGTTACTGCAAGATTTAGCACTTTAGCTTTACTTTTTGTAAGTATATTTAATTTACTTCCCGTATCGATGTAAACAAAAACTTTTTCTGTACCAATGTAAGCGAGGCGTTGGTATATGCTCGGAAAATTGTTTGTCAGAGTATACATAATGGAACTCACCCGAGATGCTTGCGCTTTTTGCTGCGAAGGTCGAGGAGTGGCAGCAACCCAGCAGGTAGCAGACGTGTGGCCGCTGCGTTGGCAGGAATCTCAGCGTTGCTAAGCTCGGCAATCCCGCGCCTCGTGGCCGACTCGTCGGCATACGTAGCACCGCTTCACTCTGGAATACTGTGATGTTATTGTTGAACCTCCGTCTGTAGCACCTCTTCTCCATGTAGACTTCCGCGATGACATAGTGGCTTCAACTTTTCTATAATTTTCCAGCGATGACAGATAGCCAAAGTAGAGCAACTCAGGCGTCTGGCATTGGTAAGCCATTGCATTAGCACGCAGTTCAACAGGAAGACCTCTAATAATGCATGAAATCGCATCTTCACCGGAAATATTACACTTTTTGAGGAGTGATACCTTGTCGTGGTAGTACTTTGTCATGGTTTCAGAGTCTTCCTTGTTTCTTGCCAACATGACGTCCAGCTTGTCTACGAAGTCGATGGATCGTGGAAAAACAGTTTCCAAGGCATGTTTCCAATCTTCCCAGTTGAGCTTGTAATCGTCCAACTCGTCATACCAACGTCTAGCGGAACCACGTAGACGAAGCTGCATTACAAATTGCCTTTCAGTCGCGTCCCATCCATATACTTCACCGAGCTGATCGATTTTATGTAACCAGCTGCTGATATTACTGGTGTTATCCTCGGGACGGAATTTGGGGATAACCTCGGCGTAAGCATGGGTCACACGGCGTCGTTTTTTTTAAAAGGGCGTAGGGCTTGGCACGGAGTCGTCAGAAGAAGAAAAAAAAAAACTTCGCATTCTTCGCTGTTTTGCACTTTCCTCTTCTTTTTCTCAAGACCAGCTGCATATGGGCCCGACATTTTGCACTATCACACTTCTGAGATGTAACGGACCGTGGGGGTAAAATAATAGTCTGGATTCACTTACTACGGGTGTAATGTCGAGCAGAGTTTTTACCTTAAAGTACTACTTCACAATGAATATCGTAATGCAATGCTCCTATTTTTATATGGCCCAGAAGCCGCCAAAATACAATTCAATTCGATAACAGTCACTAGAAGGTACATTTTAAGATACATCCGGAATGTTATTCTACAAACTAATATAATCAAACTATCCATAAAAACATCAAATATTCATATTAGAATTATAGTGAGTTAAGTAAATTATTTAAGTAATGTTTTACAATATAAGTGATTCAATATAATCAATCTTTTAATAGCGTAACTACTGGTAATCAATACACAAGAATAATTAATATAATTTATCATAATATATTATAACAAATGCGACATATTAATTTTAATAATTTATAATGAATTATAACAGGTTCCCTATTAATTAATAATCATAATCAAAATACATTTTACTGTCGGATATGACGTCGCGTGTGCAGGTGGCGCTGGCGGTGACTAGGGGCGGGCATTAGTCGCTAACACAATTCAAGTTCACACATGAAAACACAGTAATACATTCCAACACCCTTCTCGATGAAAAACTAGAATTTATTAACATAAACGTTTCCGAATACAGGAGTAAAACCGAGAACAATTGAACAAAACAATTTGATTTAAATAAAAACAAAAGGTGATATTCTATGATTTAAACACGAGTTGAATGGCATTATAAATCAGTTGTAATAAAAGATTTTATCTGATAACCCAGACACATGGAGGTTTAATTGAATCCTTTAAATTTTTATGTAATAGATTGATAAACAGGCCGACGGCTCACTTGATGATTGGTTAAAAGTGGTTACCGCCGTCTATATACAACGTGTATCAGAATTCCGTGGTCATATTTGAAGAGCTTTTTCAGGGGATACTATCGAACAACTTTTACTATGGACAAAATCTGAAATCGCGATTTTTTTTTTGCTGATTATTACATTTTGTCGAGCGATATCGATGATTTAGTAGGGAACAGTTGTTATTTTTTTCGCGATTTCAGGGTTGGTCCCATAGTAAAAGTTGTTCTTTGCTATGCCCTGAATGAGCTCTTAAAATATGACCACGCATTTCTGATACATGTTGTATAATTATTTTCTATAGTACAGGTTGAAGAAATGAGCCAAAGGCCCACTTGATTCTAAGCGGTTACCTTTGCCCATAACAACAGAAATTACACCAAACTGGCACCAAAAGATAGAAAGTCTCTTGTGATTATGATTTCACCGGACAAGATAAATAGGTACGGTTGTAGATAGGACGGACGTTAGGTCGTATAGCTCTATTATTTTACCGTCAGTTTGTAAGCCAGGATCTACTACAATGGTGACCAAATAAAAAAACCGCCGAAACGATGAAGTTAAATATAAATGATTCTAGCATTATTGAATCATTTCATGAAACTCTGTACGAAAGCAATTTCTGGCTTCATTTTCCAACTTCACACAGGTCTTCATAATTATGTTTACAAAACCATTTTTAACGTCAAACAAACAACTTAAATTTAACCTACCAGCATGTTCCTTTTTAATTCATTCTCAGTAGCCAACGAAGCAAAAGTAGTTAGCCAATAGTTTTGGCAAGGGCCCGTGAGGGGAAACCATTCATATTGACTAATGTTTCCTCGTTGCCTCTTTATTACGCACTGCCATCCTACTGGAAGATATTTGTAACTAAAGTAGCTTCGGTTCGACGCCCTACAATAAGAATTATCTTTTGAACCCCATTTTTTGTGGGGGTCACACTTTTGTTAGTAAATAAAGTGTAGATCGAAGGGATAGAGTAAGGGTTTATATGCTACTCCATTTTATGATACAGACAACGAAAGTAAGAAAATATCCTACTTTATTCAGCAACATACATACCGTTTACTTTACAAAGGTAACATTTAAAGAGATTACAATATTTTTAAAAGGAATTTTGTAAAATAATCTAACAATTCTTTGATCACTTTCCAACAATTCTTCAAAATCGATATCATAAGTTGCATCTAGAGTCGTAATAAAATCAGACAAGATGTTGAAAACGAAAGGAAAATCGTCGCTCACACATAGAGCATACCTTGACCGTGCACTAATAGGACCGCGCGCGTACCCACTGTTTCATATAATGACAGACATCGCTCCAATGGGATAAACGCCTACTTATTGCGAGGTTGTGACGATGATCCAGGCAGTCCTGCGGGCTACGGGCCACTCTGCCGCCGTGAGCCGACACTACGCCCGGCCAATTGCCTCTAATGACACCACTCGAACGCGTATCCGTCCAATCAACTCTTAAGACAAGAAGATCCTTCAGTCTGCTCTGAGGTCCGACACTATCGCACCGTTAGTGGATTGCTCTGGACCAGAATGAGTGAATACCGAGTGATTGTTATGAAGTGATGTGTAATATGTGAACAATGAACGCAGTGCTATTCGCGCCAATAACGTACCTCGAGGGAACTTCGATAACACAAGTCAATGCAAATCTGTAACAATGATTGATTGAACTTTAAAGTGAAGTAACAAATTGAACATCATGAATGGGATAAGCGCGACGGTTGATAAGCCGGTGACTGGAGTCGAGGCACCGTTAAAAGATGAACCGAAACCCAAAAGAACGGGGGTTCGAGAGAAACTCATGCAGATCCGGTCGAACATTACCGTGGAACCTATCATAGCTTGTTACATAATGTCCAACGTTTTCTCAGGACTTGCAGTGCAGAATTTAAATTTGGAAAAAGCGTGTAGAGTTAATTTAGGATATGATGATGAAGTGTGTTCCGCGCTAAACAGGCGGCAAACAGAGAACTATACATTACAAGAATCTGAAGTGCAGAAGTTGACTGCGTCTGTTCAGGCGTGGAAAAACATCGTCCAAACAGCGTTTCCGTGCATTCTAGTTCTGTTTGTCGGTTCATGGAGTGATAAAACAGGGAAAAGAAAAGCATGCATACTCTTACCAATCGTAGGTGAAGTTTTGTGCTGTACGAGTTTCATCCTAAATACTTACTTCTTCTACGAATTGCCTTTGGAGATAACTGCCCTCTCTGATCTGTTTCCGTCACTAACCGGCGGCTGGATAACAGTGTGTGTTGGTGTATTCAGCTATATTGGTGACGTAACGACAAAAGAAATGAGGACATTCAGAGTGGGAGTGGCCAATTTGTGTATGTCTCTCGGAATTCCATTAGGGATGTCCCTGAGTGGTATTCTACTGCAGCAAATCGGTTATTACGGCATATTTATGATATCGAACTGTCTATACGTGACAAGTTTGGTATACGGATACATCCGATTGAAAGATCCCATCATATCCTTGGATAGACAAAGAGTGAGTATACTATGAACAGACTGTGTTACTTTCTGAATCTTTCATCTTTCAGTGTGACTGATAAAAAAATTCTGGCCTTCATAACATAAGTAAAGAATTTGGGTCAAAGTCTAGGGTTAATGCAGTAGACATAGGTAGTTTGCAAACGGGGTGCTGGCCAGAAAACCTCCACGTGTGCCTGACGGCTGCTTGTCCTTCTGGATACGTCTGGAGGGAACGGCAGTTGTTTGGCCAGTGCATCCTGGGCACGGGCAATAAAATCCTTTCGAGGGATTAACCTTCGGGGGATTTTATTGCCTGTGGCGAATATTCTGGCGCTGGAGAGGCCCGTTCTGGGCCAGTGGGGAGTTGCTCCACGTGTCCCTCTGTTGCCAACAGAGGGCACAGTGGAGGAGCAGGGGCGGGCCCAGTGTGCACTCACCCTGCCACTGGCCAGGCAGCGGGGAGACTGTCTTTCCCTGCCCCCGTCGATCTCGTAACCCCAGGAGTGCCTGCTGAGTAGTGTTCTTGCGCCTCTTGGGACCGAGGGTCTTGGCTTCACCGCCCGGACCGCGAGGAAGAAAACCTCTATAAAAAATTACGGGAGGTAGGGCCTGCGAGCAGCAGACTCAGGGTAGTCTGCTGCCCGACCAGCAACTGGCGTAGCTGGCACAGCCGGCGTAGTTGGCGCAGCTGGTAAAGGCCCATGAGGTGAGGTGGCGTGCAGTGTTCCGTGTGCGCCGCCTAGGAGGGTGTGGTCAACGTTAGGCCGCACGGGGAGAAGGGGCTCGCCTGCTTGTGGCGGGCCAGGACCTGTCGGGGGTGGTTTGCAAACGAAAGACAAAAATGAACTAGTACACTTGCTATGAATCTCTCGTTCACTTGCTCCCAAAACATATCAGTGTATCCGAATGTATCTTCGTTTCACGAGTCACGATGGTGACGACTCACCGTCATCCTCACCGACCTCACCTCATGTATGCAATAAAAACTTTCAAAATAATGTAGGTACTCTACTAATTTCATAGGAAACACAATAAATTAAGCTTTTTTGTAATAATGAATTATATAAATTAGAGGAACATGGACGATAACTAATATAATATACACGTTAATTAGTCTTTTTTATCAATTTACTGAACTACGGATATGAAGTGAACAGCAGAGCGAGAACTACCTCTGACCTACTGAACGAAATGAACTACTGATACAAATGAGTGATACGTACCAGGCCCCTCAGAAAGTATTGCGAAAAAAAGTTTTTATATATGGGAGACTGGCCAGTTATAATGTTTTTCGAAAATATGATTATTTATAAGTAAAAATAAGTAAGTTCCAATTTCAAAATTTCCCTCCACATTTTTTGCGAATTAATTCAAAGTATTGTGTCTCACTGAAATATGGATCTGCGCCGGGAACATTTTAGAGCTATGATTTTATACGATTTCAAGTGTCGCCTGAAACCGGATGAATCGTACGATAGACTTCAAATGGCATTCATGGATGAAGGCCCTTCCAAGGCAACCGTGTATCGTTGGTATAACGAATTCAAGCGCGGTCGACCAATTTTGGGGGATGACGAAAGAAGCGGTCGCCCTTTGACGGCTGTTACCGAAGAAAACGTGCTAGCAGTGAAAAATTTAATCCAAGACAATAGGCGAATTACATATCAGGAGATTCAACACATATTGAAGATTGGATCGGGAAGCGTTCACGGGATTCTACACAGCCATCTTCGCGTGAGGAGGATAGTATCACGCTGGGTGCCGCACAACCTCACCGATGCTCAGAAGCAGGCCCGGGTGGAATGGTGCCGTGATATGCTTAACAAATTTGAAGCAGGCTCGTCTCGGCGTGTTTACGACATCGTTACAGGTGATGAGTCCTGGATTTATCAATACGACCCAGAAACCAAGCGCCAGTCGACTGTTTGGGTGTTTCAAAATGAGCCAACGCCTACCAAAGTGAAGCGATCTAGAAGCGGGGGTAAGATTTTGATCGCTAGCTTTTTTAATTTGACTGGCCACTTGGTATCAATTCCCTTACGGGATCAAAGAAGCATTAATGCCGAATGGTATACTACCAAATGTTTGCCAGAAGTTTTCTCTGTTATAAGCAACAAGCGACCAAACACAGGGCTCCGCGGGCTACTGCTCCACCACGACAATGCACCTGCGCACACCGCACTCAAAACGAGGGACTTCCTGGAAAGCACGCCAGTCAAACTCCTGGGTCACCCTCCTTACAGCCCTGATCTAGCACCGTGTGACTTCTTTTTATTCCCAAAAATAAAAAATCAGCTCAAAGGGATACAATTTTCGTCGCCGGAAGATGCGCTGGCTGCGTTCGAGCAGGCTGTAAACGAGGTGTCTGCGGCGGACTGGAAAAAGTGTTTTGAAAACTGGTTTAGGCGCATGAATCTTTGTATAGAGGCTGGTGGAAAGTACTTTGAAAAGATTTGATAAAAATATATGTACGTATAGAACAATTTTTTTTAGTTTCGCAAAACTTTCTGAGTGTCCCACGTATATAATAATTTATTAGGTTTTCGCGATCACTACACATTATAATAAAATCGCGTATATTATTTAAATTGGTTTTCCTGACGAAACCTTTGCAGTGTTCGGGGTTGCAGGAAGACTCATGCCCGATTTCACCGACATCTCCTAACTTTAAAGGATCCTTTAAGCATGGTTAGAGGGCGGTTAGGAGATGGTTTCCGTTTCACCAACAGTTAGGGGTCACTTAAACGTTAAAAGCTCCCCTAAATTTAGGAAGTCGAAATTCGGGCCCTTAAACCGGTACATACGTAAGTATCTCTCAAGCAACGAAGATGTATTGTGATTTAGATGAACTTTTTGAAAATTTAGAAACTATTTCTAGTATATTCGCAGTAATTAACATCTGTAGACCAAAACTATATCGGAAACAACCAAATTACATTGAAAGTTTTGATGAAACTGACTTTTTTCGAAGATATAGGTTGTAAATCTTCAGTGTTGTATTTATTGGAAAAAATTGAGCACACCTTGGAATTTTTTCATCTATTTATTTAAATTGATTAATTTCGTTAAAGTCATTAATTAATTTGCTTAATTCCATTAATTAATTTGATTAATTTAATTTAATTTAAAATATAATAAATAAAATCATGTGTAGTCAAGGCATTTTTATATATAATGGACTTCTTAAAAATGTATGTATCTAGATATATTAAACAAGTTTTTTTTATTTATTTAATTCAATTAATTAATTTGATTAATTTCGTTAAACTTATTAATTAATTTGCTTAATTCCATTAATAAATTTAATTAATTTAATTTACAATATAATTAATAAAATCATGTGTTGACTACACAATAAAAGGCATAAAATGTCATCAATTATAATTCTAATAATAATATATAAATATGTATAATTCATAACTAATATTTGTATTGCACCTGTGGCAGCACACAGAGAGACTATAATACCTGTAATATAATACCAAAATAGCTGTGTACACAAATAAACATTTTGATTTGACTTGATTCCATACATTACTTTATTAAAATAGCAACAAAAAAAATCTCACTTTATCTCACGCACGCACGAAGGAAGTTTCAAAGATAAAAATATGACCACAGATGATACGCGAGGTTTCGTAATGTATACAAAGAGTTAATATAAAAAAAAAAAAAATTAGAATAAATAGAGTTAATAATAAAATAGGGTAAATATGAAAGAAATATGAAAAATAATAAAAATATTAATGAAATACTGTATTTTAATGCTATCAAAACACTATTTTTTAAATAATTATATCCATATAAGTGTATACTTCAGAGAATTTGATGAAAAACAATTATATTTAAAAGTATCGCTAAGTTCAAAGACGAATCAGTCACTATTATCCAAAACAAATCGTCACATAGCTAAGTGTCCCCTAGTAAGGTGACAAAATGATGGTGAAACGAAATTTAATTTAGGGGCTAGTTTAGAGGAGCTTTTAAGCTAAGGATCACATAGTTAGGTGGCAGTTTAAGGGATGTCGGTGAAATCGGGCATAAGATTATACGTACGATCACGATTCTTCCCAGTGATACATTTTGTCGACAAAGTCCCTTGGACGAATTCTGCTACATTACACGTACCTACGGCTGCCGTCGAACACTGAGCGCAAGCGATTTTAGCCTTAGTGGTGGTTCACCGGAAAGTTTGCTGATAGTACGTATCTTTTGAACAAAAAGATACATATCTCTCTTTTCAGTTCAGTGATACATTTATCGCATGTCTATAATGCAGTATAGATATGTCTCCCGATAAGCACGATGAGGCCATACATCATTTGCAGAGTAGCTCGACAGCCTGGTTAGTCCTATGTCTAAGTGATAAATTGCTGCGAGCCCACTACGCAAATTCGAACGAAGGGGGACATCGTACAGCAATCAGCGATTTTACGCGAGGCTCGCATAGGTGTCGACTTGGATTTATATCTCTATGATCCTTTGACATTGTCAATAGTACATAATACAATATTTGATACATTGTTCAAGCATAGTTTTTTTCCACAATGATTGATGATAGCAGTTACGTCCAACTTTATGAAAAATACAATTTTTCATTTCTATCCTCAACATGTTACAGTTTTATTGTTACAGTGTTGTTGTGTAAAACGTTGTGTATAAAAAAAATTATAAACTTTTCAAATTCATCTTCTTTTTATAAATTTTTCTCATCCACCAAAGTTCTGATTGTACCTTTTTCGTGTTGGAGATTGTTTTTCACAAATCTCTCCCTTGGCATTTGCTCATCAAAAGCGTTGTAAACACAATCTGTATGCATTTTGTATGCTAAAGGGAACACAAAAATAAAGTGGGGATTATTTCGGGATTTTGTTTGAAACCTGAATTTGCACTTATTCGCTCGTCCGTCCCGGCCGGGGGTAAATTAAATTCACTACGCTTTATAATGAATTTATGTGGAATCAAAGTTTATATTTGTACTATGTAATAGTCAACCAGGGATGGCGTTTGGACTGAGTTGTGAATCTCTTTGTTAAGTATAACTTCAAAACCGATTAGATAGAAATAGTGATGCCGAAAATCTTGTAGTCTTGCCATCTTATTAGTCTTGCCATCTTGCTGTCTTGTATTTTCGTCCGACTATCACCTGACATGCTTTACTTTACTTTGAAATGCATGCGTGATGTTGAAATGAAATTAGTTCATTAAAAATCTTATGAGGGTTGCATAAAGTTTTGGTCTTACAGTCTTGTGGTCTTGTATTTTCTCAAGACTAAGACCAACACACTGGACAACAATAATAGATACAAATAATGTTTATCTTCTTTGAAATTTGTTGTTGGATGGATCTCTTGCTTCTCGCTTGCCTGGAACAACTAAAATGAAGTCCATAATTGTTTTTTTATTTATCTCATTTATAACTTCTTAAACCCTGATTTCTATCCACGGAAGAAATAAACTCATAACTAGCTGTTTATCATCCTACATACCTAGATTTCAATCGTTGTGGGCTGTAGTTGTGGGTTACTAGGACAATCAAGCATATTAAAACCACAGTCTAGCCCATAGAGTTACGTTATACAAAGTCTTTGATCTAGCCAATCCATACAGTCGACCAACGCGAGAGTTAAGTCATCCTACGTCACAACAGGGATCCAGCAGAATACCAGCGTCAGGTTTAATAACCTGGCAATATGCTGAGCTGGACACCCATTTGTCACAATTTTGAGACACACATGGCGCATGACTGTCAATTACTTTTTTCCTCGCTTTGTTACTTCTTCACTATATCTATTTCTTGTTCATGTATATTTCTTTTTTATGTGTCTCAGTTGTGTCAAATAAATATTTTTCTTTCTTTCTTTCTTTCTTCTTTAAGGCTGGGTTGCACCAAGTAACTATAACGATAACCAATGCCGCACAAGCTGTCAAATCTCTGGTTAAGCGAAATACGGGTTGCACCATTTTAACAACGGTTAAAATGACGTCACATTTAACGATAACACTAACCGCTCAACTTCGGGTGGTTAAAGGCTACAGTTACGGTTAAAATGCAGTTTGTTGTGTGTCAACTGCTATGCAATTTTAACATTAAATGATTTTAATACATAAAATACTGTTTTTAGTGAAAAAAATCATATAACGATATAATATAATGAATTTAGTCCGCGATATTTGGCCAAACTGAATTTGGAGTTATCACAATATCATCATCATAACGCGATTCCATCTATTGCAGTCAACATCATGGATCTAAGCCAGTCATTAACATTTTTTGATCCTGGAGGGAGTGATGGGAGGTCGGCCTGTACGTTTTATTTCCTGGCGCTCTCTTGTGGCCTCCTTATTTTTCATCTGTTTATTTGCACATTAAAATATTCTTGTATTTTTCTACAATGGGTTTGGGAACATCATTATTGTTACCTACTAAAATTAACACTTCTCTCTCTGAAAACACGATTAACTTATTAATAAATTAATGATATAAGCAATGTTGATAGATACCTTCCTATTTCTATTTGAAAGTTAGCAATAAACTTATTTGTAAACAAATCCCACGCGTTTAATCTAGAGGTGTAACTCAGGAGTAATTAGTAGACATTTACCTTTCTTTTGGGCTTCGTTGCAGTCAGGTAAAAAGATTTACATGTTTCACAATGAGCACTATTCAATCAGTAAATCACATGTTTCCCAAATGCACAAAAAAAACATCCAAAAACCAAAAAAAACATCTCAAGAAACATCAAAATACATCTTAAGTCAATGAATCAAAGATCATTTTAGAGTAACTGAACCATGCAAAGATTTAGAGTGAGACGGGTATTGCACTATAAGATGAATCGGAAAGAGAGGGAGAAAGAGGGTTAGTTCACGCAACGGTACACCATTTCAAATTGTGTGATGCAACCTTTAACTTTAACTTTTACAGTTTACATGCCGGTGCAACCAAAAATAGTTAAATTCTGTGGTCATTGTTAATGTTACTGTTAAAATTAACTTTGACAGATACTATAACGTAGTGTTTGGTGCACGTCAGCCTAAGTGTCCCAAGCTGACAAAAGTTTTGCAGTTTTGTTTTGTTTTTACAGTTTTGCCTTCAAAACTGTCAAAAAATGTCTAGAGTTGCCTTTAATAACTGCCAATGCCAATTTTAGTTGAACGACTTTATGGAACAGATAATTACACTGTGTTATAACTATGCGTAGGAATGCGTTCAGTGTTACTTTTTATACTTTTTGAATCTCTTTTGCATGCAGATCGAAACTTGAATTTTTGTATACACAGTAACGGCCAAAATTAATATCCTATCTATCAACGATTTTCTTGCTAGAGATAGAAATTACACATAATTTGTACGGATCTTATGTCATACTAGCTGTGCCCGCGACTCCGTCCGCGTGGATGTCGGAAAATAACATCGTGTCATAATTATGAACACAATATCTTCAAATATATGACGCTCGTGCCCAGCAGTGGGAAGTAATTGGGCTGATTATGTTATTCTATAACACGAACCACATCTCTTCTTATGCTGAGAAGAGGCCCGTGTCCAGCAGTGGGACTGTAATGGGCTGGTAATGTTATGTTATTCTAGAATACTAATAATATCCAGTTAATTAACTCTTCGCATTTTGAGAAGAGGGCCATACCCAGTAGTGGGACAGTAATGGGTTGACTACGTTATGTTATTCTATATTTTCTAGTTTCTTAACTCTTCTCGTTCCGAGAAGAGGTCCGTACCCAGCAGTGGGGCAGTAGGTAATAAGGTAATTATGTTATGATAATCTATTACACTAACAATATCCAGTTCCTTAACTCTTCTCATTCCAAGAAGAGGGCTATGCCCAGCAGCGGGACAGTGATGGGCTATGTTATGTTATTCTATATTTTCTATAATAATACTAATAGAATCCAGTTGTATTTTTAGGAACCTGCAACCTGCATCCAACCAACAATCATGACCTCTGATTTGTATGCAACTTAATACAATAGAGGGGTCAAGCTGTATCACTGGATCTACTCAACCTATTCAGATAAAACATACCCTATATTTTAAGTTAGACTAATACCAATACAAATGCTAAGTTTCATTACGATCCGTTCAGCCGTTTTCACGTGATGAGGTAACAAACAGACAGACAGACAGACATGAATTTTTTAAACGATTGATTCGTGTTCTATAGCTTATTTCTAGTCCCCCTAGCCGGTTTTCGCGAAAAACACTCAATGTACAGACTTTTCGACCTTTACAGTTTTATTATAGTATAGAAGAAGATTTCTATCTCAATCATGGATTAAATAAGTTATTAATTGTGGCCACAAGACAACAGATTCAGTCGATTGTTAAGGTATTTTTATATATTTGCAATGCAAAACCATACAATTAAATAGAATCCTTGCAATAATGTTCAGGGCTTTTGTCCGTCTTTTTGTTATGTTGTTTCATTTAATGGCTAACAAAACGGTCACTATATATCAGGACTGTTTCAGTCCTTGTCACTTAGCTTAGAATAATCTACATACAAATAGCAACATTTCACGTGCGAGCGTTTGTTGTAGCGATAGCGGTATCATAGGAGGCCAGTTTAATGCAGTCCGTCTAGGCCAGTGTTTTTCAATCTTTTCCATAGCGCGACCCCCTTTAGTAAAAATAAATGCCCGCGACCCCCACCTTGTATTCCCATAAGTCCCATTGAAGTTGTCCCGTGACGGGACTTCTGGGATCTTGATTCTCAGAAGTTCCATGTGACGAACAGATGAACAATACATACTGGGTGTCAGGGAAACGCTTCCGAAAACGAACATAGGTGATAGTGCTGGTGATTACTGATACGAAACCACGAAAAAAAAATGCGATTCTTTTTTTAGATTTTTTCATATATTTTTTTATATCCCCCCCTTTGGGGGAGGTCTATGTCCAGCAGTGGACGTCTTCCGACTGTAATGAATATATTTTTTTGCATTTTTCATACATAACCAGCTTTGGGCAGTTAATTAAAACTGATTTGCAAAAAAAACCACATTTATTTACTTATTTTTTTTAAAGTTCGCAATGTAATTCAAATAAAATTTCAGCTGGCGCTAGGGGTGAACAACATCCGCTCGCATACGCAGTCCGTGTCGTAGCGAGCTTCTCGAGTATATATTTTGATCTGTGGTAGCGAGCGTAGGTAGGTTAGGTACGCGCGGCATTGATCCTGAGTTTTGTACGTTTTACATTGCGGGTTTGCAAAATACCAAATCACTAAAACAATGAGTTTAAGGCTAATGGTTATTGGTATTCTATTTTGTTTAGGTAGTATAATAATGGCCTTTCAGTTTTGGGAGTGTTTCCCTGACACCCAGTATAATTGACATGTAGATTATCTTTGGATCGAGTAACCCATTCTTGAGTGTTGTTCAGTGTAGTTCAATTTTCAGTTTCGGATATTACAAAGCGTTACGGGCGTCATCATGACGGTAATTTGTAAATTGTGTCTCGAAGTTTAAGCAAACCCCGATTGGGAGTGTTGTTGTAAAAGACACGGAACTTTTGGGAAGAAAATGCCAGTAACTGTAGTCCCGTCATAGGACAACTTCAATGGGACTGCTGGGAATACACGACCCCCGCGCCCTTGGCGTCGCCGGTGCGGAGGCGGTGGCGATGGAAGTAGGGATTTATAATAAACATAATATTAAGAAGTATAAATCTTATAATTTCTATGTGACTGCGACCCCCCCGTATAGTGTTAGTGATCCCCCAGAGGATCGCGAGCCACAGTTTTAAAAGCACTGATCTAGGCTATAACAGGACGTCTTCTAGTCGAAATACTATAGTTAGTAGTTGCTTGATATACTTACGTCATGTGTTTCATCACTAGAAAATCTTTCAACTTCTATCTAATATTAATCGACTTTTTGAATTCATGTGCAGATCATAATTTGATTATCATGTGTTTAACGGTAAAGGAGAACATAATAATAAACATGGTGTGTGTAGTTCGCCAACCTGCAGTAGGCCAGCATGATGAACTAAGGCCTAAACCCTTCTCATTATTAGAAGGGGAAACGCCCAGCAGTGGCACAGATGAGCTGAATATAATTCTTTTACTGGCAAATTGCAAACTGAATGGTATTGGTATTGCTTTTTAGGTACAAGTATAAACACTGTTTCGAATATACAAAAATAAAAAGAGGAGGGAAAATTCGGCAAAGTGCGAGTCGGATTAGGGCAACCGTTTTTAGGGATCCGTACCTAAAAGGTGCCAAATGGGACCCAGTCCGTCCGTCTTTCCATCTGTCTGTCACAGGGAATCTCATCATCTCAATCTCAATCAAATCAATCTATTGTCATCTTTTGAACGGTAATAGGTTACTGGTTGAAATTTTCGCAGAATATGTGCTGCTTTGACGACAAATACGAAAAATAAAATACTAAAAGGGGGAACCCTCAAACTCTATTTGATGATTGAGTAGAAATACTATAATAATGGTATACACCTTTAACAAGTAATCAACCTAGTGATGTTAATTAATTCCAGTATTTGTGTAATTATTTTATTGATTACATTCTTTATTGTACATACACCAAATGAAAACAAATACAGTAGTTTACAGAATGATTATTATGTAACTACAATAGGCGGTCTTATCACACAAGGCAATCTTTTCCAGACGACTTTTGGATGGACTAAAAGAATGGAAACAAAGGGCCTAGCATGAGTTTTTGCGGCATCGTGTAGTTATCGACAAATTTCATATGGATATTTTACCAGCGCCACGTGTGCGTATTTGGAACTATGTATACAAAAATAATTTATAATTTGTCAATAACTACACGATAATATTGGCTACACGATACCGCAAAAACTCATGCTAAGCCCTCAGATCGTGGGTAGTTATGGTGTACAAGTAGATACGTTTCGTACATAATATAAATAAATATAATAATTTAAAGTACATAGCATAATAGATAGCAACACTTTATGTACAACTGGCATATTTCCGCGGCTTTGCCCGCATATAAATCAGTTAATCATAGAAAAACTATATCTTGCATCCCTCGGGAACTATTTATCTTTTCGGGATAAAAGTAACTTCTACGTTTATCCGGATTATTGTCTATCTGTGTGCCCAACATTCATCCAAATCCGTTCAGTCATTTAAAAAGGACAAACAAACATCCATAGTTTCGTATTTATAATGTATGTAAGATAGTAGGAAGTGGGATAATCAAGGCTAAATGATTAGAACGTATTTCAGAAGATTTAATTTTTTTTTTTTTCTAACAACACGCGCATGATGCATGCTATCATATTTTCCAATTGCAAACAAGCACGCATCAATGCCAGCGTAAGCTAACCAATGCAAACCAATTTTTTTCTATCGTTTTGATATGAGCTACGCAATAATAACAACTCATGCAATGGAAAAAAACATAAGCGGGGCTGACTGCCCGGGGTTCGCCGACAATCATTGTTACTCTAGGAGGCTTTGGTGGAGTTGCCTCCTTACTCCGTTTGCTCAGCGAAACAAAATGCCTCCGAAACGAGATAACTTGCCTCAGACCGGAATCAGTATTGGCTCTAAGCTCCCGAAGAAGTTGTTGTAGTTACACTGCAAGAACACCTCCTCCCCGGTCACGATCTCTTGTGGCCAGTTTACTTACTTACTAACTCCGTTGACGCAGCGACCCAAAATGTCTTGGCCTCCGAAACGAGAGAACGCAACTTGCCGCGATCTTTGGCAGTATTTCGCCAATCACTGGCTCTAATATCCAGAAGATCGCCTTCCACCGCATCGCTCAAGTGATATCTAGGGCAACCGACCAGATGTCGCCATTTTGGTCGACCCAGATAGGCTCTCTTCGCATCTCGATCTTCTCCCACGTCCACGTGACTAACGGCCAAAATTAATATCCAATCTATCCACGATTTACCCTACTAGAGATAGGAATTTGACATAAGCTCCATACAAAATATGTCAAATTTCTATCTCTAGTATGGTAAATCGTAGAGATTGGATATTAATTTTGGCCGTAAGCCAACGGAGTCTGTGAGCTTTTACCTCTCCTATCACGTTTGGTTCGGCCACGAGCTCTTCTATTTTGGCGTTCTTTCTGATCCGCCAGGTTCCATCCGGTCTCTGTACAGAGCAAGATCTTACGTTAAACCCTCCTCTCTGTTACCAAGAGCTTATTCTCCTCTTTTTGTGTCAGTGTCCAAGCTTCACATCCGTTCATCAGTATTGGTCTTATGACCGTTTTATATATTCGTTTGTTTTAATATATGACCAGTTTAGAAATCATCATCATCATCATCATTTCAGCCGAAAGACGTCCACTGCTGGACATAGGCCTCTCCCAAGTTGCACCACAACGCTCGGTCCTTTGCCTTCCGCATCCAGTCCCCCCCAGCCACGTTTTTTAGGTCGTCGGTCCACCTGGCAGGGGGGCGCCCTACGCTGCGTTTGCCGATTCGCGGTCTCCACTCAAGGACTCGTCTGCTCCAGCGGCCATCGGTCCTTCGACAGACATGGCCAGCCCACTGCCACTTCAGCTTACTGATTCTACAAGCTATGTCGGTCACTCCGGTTCTGCTCCGGATAATCTCGTTTCGGATTTTATCCTTCAAAGAAACTCCAAGCATAGCTCGCTCCGTAGCTCGCTGAGCGACTTTAAACTTGTGGACTAGCCCAACTGTCAGTGTCCACGTCTCGGCACCGTAAGTCATGACAGGCAGGACGCACTGGTTGAAGACCTTTGTCTTCAAACTTTGCGGTATAGGCGACGAGAAGACTCGGCGAAGTTTGCCAAATGCTGCCCAGCCCAGACGGATCCTTCTGTTGGCTTCTTTCTTGAAGTTGTGTCTACCAAGCTGAATTGCCTGCCCTAGGTAGACGTATTCCGTTACAACTTCGAGTGCCGACCCTTCGACGAATATTGGCCTCGGCATGACATGCATATTGAACATGACTTTAGTCTTGTCCAGATTCATGCCGAGACCGACACGTCGAGAGGCTCCGTATAAGCTGTGCAGCATTTCGCCCAGTTGTTCCAGCGACTCAGCCATTACAACGATGTCATCGGCAAAACGGAGATGTGAGATGTTCTCGCCGTTCACATTGATACCCTGTCCAGTCCAGTCCAGTGTCTTGAAGACGTCCTCCAACGCGTTAGTGAACAATTTCGGGGATATTACATCCCCTTGTCTCACCCCTCTGCGCAGTTGGATTGGCTTCGTCTTTTGATCCTGGAGCTGAACAGTCATGGTAGCAGCGTTGTATAGGCATCTCAGCATCTCTATATACCGCTCATCAATGTGACATCGCTGAAGAGCATCCAGAACTGCCCAAGTTTCGATGCAGTCGAAGGCCTTCTCGTAGTCCACGAATGCCATACACAGCGGCTGATTGTACTCTTCAGTCTTCTGTATGATCTGCCGAACAGTATGGATGTGGTCTACGGTGCTGTAGCCTTTTGGAAACCCAGCTTGCTTTGGTGGCTGGAATTCGTCGAGTCTTCCGGCGAGACGATTCGTGATGACCCTCGAGAACAGCTTGTATACATGACTCAGGAGTGAGATGGGTCTGTAGTTCTTCAGTAGGGTTTTATCCCCTTTTTTGAAGAACAGTACCACCGCACCCCCGCTCCATGCCTCCGGTGTAGAGCCTTGTTGGATGACGGCATTAAACAGACTCTGTAGCTCCTTCAGGACCGGAGCCCCGCCTGCTTTTAGGAGTTCAGATCATCAGATCGAGAGTCTCAGTCGAAAGCCTGGGCATCTTGCTTCCACGCTGCGGCGGATAGATTTTTCGAGACAGTTCCTGCAATGTTTTAACCATGGTGTTGGTTTTTTCCTCAATATTGCCCGTGGTTTCCAGCGAGTCGAATCGATTTTGAAGTTCCGCTTGGAACCTTTCGGAGCCCAAACTGGTTTGGAGCGGCTAAGGTCGGAGAGTAGACTTAATCAAGCGCGTTCTTTCAGCTCTAAAATTGATATTTAGAGTGCCTCGGATAAGTCGGTGATCGCTTCCGGTGTTGAACCTATTGATCACAGAGACATCTCTAAATATGTGCTTCTTATCAGTTTAGAAATAATTAATAATAATCTGATCCCTCAATGGACTCCGGACACAAGTTGGTCACTGCAGAGAAAATAGTTGCAAATATTTAATGCGAGATTCCTCTAATACATGCAATTGCGGGGCCCCCATTCAATCTGTGACAAATTTTCTCACTTGTCCTTTATGCCCCATTACCTGTTCAAGAAACGATTTGATTGAAGCCATAAACAACTCTATAGACATGCCCTATAACTTTTCCAGGAACAGCCAGTGGGTTGCCGAGGCTGGGTGTGTTCTTTCTTCGACGCGAGACACGTGCGAGAAACCCTGACAGTCGCCTTCAGAACTGGACCCAGAAGACGGAGGCTCAGGGTCTCATTACTGATCGTTGTGGTCTGCGTCATATTTGGACCTTTACATGGTGAGTAGACTGCGATTAAAAATAAGCGTATAAATGTAAAATATTGTGGTTATAAATGCACTGACGATATGAGAGTATACATAACATAACCAGCCAATTATCCCACTACCGGGAACGGGCCTCCTCTCTGAATGAGGAGGTCCATAATGTTTTCATTGCAAGAGAGAAACAGAGCCATACAGAATGTTTTGCGCCATCTCTCTCATACACCAGAAAATTATGGCTTTAACACTTCATAATACGGCCCTAATCGTACCATATGCTGGTGAGTTTAACATTAAAATAAGGGAAAGCTGGACACAACATCCAGAAAAAATTATGGTACCAGAACCATTCTCATCATTCACCACTTCATAGCATAGCTCTTGGTCGCTGAAAGTCTTAAAATCTGACTGAAAAAAGATGATATTTTTCATGGATATTGAAAAATTCGAAGTCATTTTTAGATTAGCCGATACAATCAATAGCAGTACCTACATTGTCCGCGACATATCACAATTTATGGTGATCATAGCAATACATGTCCTTATGTGATAACAATGTGCTATGAAATTGCGTATACAACGTGTATCAGAAATGCGTGGTCATATTTTAAGAGCAAATTCAGGGCATAGCATAAAACAACTTTTACTATGGGACCAACCCTAAAATCGCGAAAAAAATATCACCTCGTCCCTAATAAATCATCGATGTCGCTCGACAAAATATAAGGATCAGCTGATTTTTTTTCGCGAATTCAGGGTTGGTCCCATAGTAAAAGTTGTTCGATAGCATCCACTGAATAAGCTTTTCAAATATGACCACGCAATTCTGATACACGTTGTATAAGGAAACCATATTTAATAGGAGGTATCCAAAAAAACCCTCAGGAGCCTCGCAGGTACCATCTTTTAAACAAATATTTGTAAGTAAGAATTTAATGTATTTTTAACCATTCTGGAAGTGTTGTAAAGCGATGGCACACCCACTACTTTCTCAATTTGTGCACAGTAACAAACATCAGATATTTTCTTCTTTCAATTAATTTTCTTTGATGTCTTTCAAAGTAATTATTAGAGCGAAAATTCCTCTGATTTTTAAATAAAAAAGTACGAGTAACAACGTAATTTACTTTTAGAAAATTCTTACTAATACTTTAGCAGTTTAGTTAATAGGTTTTCACTATTATCCTAATTTTTTTGTAAAGGGCAATCGATTAGAATAAATTTCTAAATAATAATGTTTTCAACTTCATTATTTTAAACTTTGAACGCGATCGGAAAAAATTTCGTGGTTCATTTTGTTATTTAAACAACCATTGAAGTCCATAGTTAGTATTCATGTATCTTGTTAGACGCCTGAGTACTTGTATCCTGTATTACATCCGGCTAGGCATTTCTGTGTATCTTGGCTCAGCCAGTGGATGATATTAATTCCCTCGTCCTAACGTTGTTCTGGATTTTGCCTGTTTCATTGATTCATAAAAAACTTTGATCGAAAAAGTTTCCTTTTGGCAATAATTAAATATTCTAGAATCAGATTTCAGTACAGATGGAAGATTTCTCTATACTGCTGAATTCACAGAAAGTCCTTAGTGTAGGTCACTCTACACTGCTTAATTTACAGAAGTTCCTTAATGTAGTTCGCTCTACGCTGCTAAATTTCAGTAAGTCCTTAGTGTAGATTGCTCTACACTGCTGAATTTACAGAAAATCCTTAGTGTAGATCACTCACACTGCTGAATTTTGGAAAGTTCTTCGTGTAAATAGCTCTAAACTGCGTAATTTACAGAAGCCCTTAGTGTAGATCGCTCCACACGAAGGCCTTTGTGTAGTCCTTCATGTAGATAGCTCTACACTGCTGAATTTACAGAAAGTCACTCACACTCCACTGTTCACTCTACACTGCTGAATTTTTGTAAAGCAACATTTTAAGGACAAAAAAGTTGGTTGATCGTTATATGTCGTAGAGTGTACCCAAATTTTGTATACGCATTTATTAATTACTAATTGTGTTTAAATTCCAGGTGAAATGAACGTGCTGTATCTGTTTATGAGATACAGGTTCAACTGGGATGAGGTTCAGTTCAGTATGTTCTGCACTTACAGTATCATTACAAATTTAGTCGGTAAGTTCATGCATTTTGTTAATATTAAACTTTCATATAATAATTCTTCTTCTTATTTGACTGCCTCGTTGGTCTAGTGGTCGCAAGCGCGACTGCTAAGCGTGGGGTCCTGGGTTCGATTCCCGGGTCGGGCAAAGTGTTATTGGGTTTTTTCATTAGGAAATTCTCAGTAGCAGCCCGGAGTATGGATTTGTGCCCGTTTAATGGCAATAGGCTCGCCCCCTATTACATGGGACTATAACATAACTGGCGAAATGTGGGTGTACTATTACTCCTCTGCCTACCCCTTCGGGGAAATACAGGCGTGATGTTATGTTATTCTTGGTTAGCGTGTTTCAAAAGGTACAATCAAAAAATATGTAATAGCGCAATTCCTACGAAAAGTATTCTTTCCAAAAGTAATAGCGCAGTTCCAATTCCTCCCGTTCTAGTGTTGATTAGAATCACTCCAATAGTCTTAGCACAAGACATAATAAATGGCTGACTAGAAATAGATGGTAGAAATCATCAACCAACCAATTAGTAAAAATGTGCGGTACCGTTTAACAAATGTGTTTTTTAGACATGTTGGTTTAGTTCTGTAGGTACTTATGGACTCACGACATATTTTTATTTCCCAACAGTTATACGTATAATTATGATGGATATGTG
This sequence comes from Asteroscopus sphinx, assembly GCA_949699075.1. Lineage (NCBI taxonomy): Eukaryota > Metazoa > Arthropoda > Insecta > Lepidoptera > Noctuidae > Asteroscopus > Asteroscopus sphinx. The sequence goes on from OX453006.1 coordinate 6,644,728, forward strand.
TTATCATCTGCCATGGCAATTTTGCATTGTTACGTTAGAAATGATCTTTAAATTGGTTAGAAACGGATAGCAATAGTGCGTTTGATAAACATTGCTATTAAAATAACTATCGTGAGTTAAATTCATAATGATTAATATAAACGGTTTCACTCACGTTATACACCCGATGAAATAACGTGAGTGAAACCGTTTATATTAATCATTATTACTATTAAAACTCCTAATCAAGATACAACCATGCTTGTTCTTTTAAACTGTTTACTAGATTCCTTCCATGCAACATAATCTTAGGCCTTAATCTGAGTCTTATGTATAATAATGATGATCACGAGCTTTTCTAATTTAAATCATAATTATTTAGAAAAATCCCCAGTAGAGTCACTCTTGAAAATTATTTGGATTAATCTCAACCTGTACTTTTGAATATAAAATTATTATTAAATTGGTTTTGTTTTTGTTTTTAGATTAAATAATCCCTATTAGAATTGAAATTGTGTATATGTTAATTTCGAGTCTGCCCTCACTTCATATCAGATATTATTGTTGCATCGACCTTAGATTGTCTGGTAGAGGATGCCTGTGGTGTTAAGACCTCCTTTGTATCCCGTTGTGCATAAACAATTAAATAAATGAATAAATAAGTGCCACTACTCGTATATCGTTGGTATCGGTATGTACTATAATCGAGAAACAACATCCTTTCATTACACTTATGTCAACATTCTAGGATTAACAATTTTTTTTAACATTTGACCGCTACCTCACCTGATGTTATGTGATGGTGCGGTCGACGATGGTTCATGCATGCCCAGTAAAGGTGAGAGGATGGCAGTGAAATATTTCGACCCATCTTTTCAAGTGGCTACACCGGGCATCATACCGGAACACGACTGGGTCGCTTGGCGACACGTTTTTGCCCGTTGGGTGGTCGCAAGCCGTAGGCTGTGGCCTACCACCAGTATGTCACCTGACTTGCACCACCTAGGGATCACGTGTAGAGATTCGGAAAAGGGGTACTCTCCTACGGACGTGGGTGACTCGATCCCCAAATCCAGGAAAATAGTCATTCCCACAATGCTTAGCAAAAGTTGTTTGTAATGTTCTATACACAAACTGTTGTTGAACAGTAGATGTTTAAGGTTTTTGCTGACTGGTTGAGGCACAACATTTTCTTGAATGAATCCCACAACGAACATAATTTTTTACGTTAAGAAATCTTCGTGGAGGCCATCCACCCGGGGAAAGCGAAGGGTTATGTTGGATTGTTACCAACTAAAGCCCATCAAGGTGTTCCTCCTACTGCTATAGGCTGGGGGTACGGACTACGCTCCTCATGTTTTTCGCATCCCCGGCTAAACCCGACAACGCCTTTTTTCGGTGGGGAAATCCTCGTAAAAGTTTTTTTCGGACCAAAACATTTGTACACTTTGTTTAAACCCGCTAAACTCTGTAACAGTTTTTCGGCGGGATTAGCGGTCGTTTTTAATTTGGTTCTTATTGATATTAAAAAACTTAGGTTACTAACTTAACTCCCAACATTTCCCTTTCAGGTACGCTGTTCTCCATCAGCATATTCAGTGACTTCATGAAGCTGGACGACACTCTGGTCGGCATCATCTCCTGCACCAGCAAGATCCTCGCCTCCTTCATCTTTGCCTTCGCTACTACTACCACGGAAATTTATATCGGTAAGGAAACGCTGTCCAAAACGCTTGTCGTGATAGGCACCATATTAACACATATTCCGTGAATTTCAGCTGGTTATCTATTACTGTTACAAAGATACAGCCCTGTGACAGACAGACGGACGGACAGCGCAGCGAGAGTGTGTTACCGTTTTGAAGATAGAGTTGGAACAGTGGAACAGAAATGTTGAAAAAAATTCATGTTTTTGAGGTTTTTTTTATTTTAAGTACTTGTTCTAATAGGGGTCATAGCAATACGTATTTTGAGATTTTCAACCGGCTACCTATTACCGTTTAAAAGATACAGCCCTGTGACAGACAGACGGACAGACGGATGGATGGACGGATGGACGGACGGACGGGCGGACGGACGGATGGACGGACAGTGTAGCGAGAGTAATAGGGTCCCGTTTGGCACCCTTCGGGTACGGAACCCTAAAAGGTACAACAATCTCGGTACCCTAAATAGGGTCAGTTCTGCATTTTCGTTTTGCCACTTTTATTTTTATTTCTCACTACTGTTGTATTAATTTTGACGACGTCTGTGGTCTAGTGGTTCGAGTGTCGGACTGCTGATCACGAGATCGTGGGTTCGATTCCCACAGAACACAAATATTTGTGTGATGCATGTAAGGGTTTGTGTTGGTCAGGGTGTTTCTTATGTATTATAACTTATACATATATATATATATATACTTTTTAGTGAATTTGTAAATAGAATAGTGTAAATGAATGTAATGAAGACAAATAAAAGTAAATTTTTTTAGAAATAAAAATCGAAAAGCGTCAAAAGCGTAAAAAAATTCGTTGGCAGAAAAAAGCACAACGTTTAAACACGGTTACGATTTTAAGCCGTTTTCCCAACTTTAATTATAAATATGTATTTACAAAAAAAATGTATATAAGTATTATATCCAATTATTTTATTATTTTAACACATTTACGCATGCGAAGCGAAATCTAAAGATTTAAATTGTGGAAAGAAAAAATCGTTCACGAGCAGGACGACACCCAAAAACGTATAGTGGAGGATAATTTCGATACCATGAGCAGTGTTCACGGTAGCTTAGTGGCTAAAGCACTGGCGTATTGAGCCAGGAGTCGCAGGTTCGAATCCTGCTCGTGAGCGATTTTTTCTTTCCACAATTTAAATCTTTAGTATTATATCCATTGTCTAGTACCCATATTACAGGCTCTGCTTAGTTTGGGACTAGATGGTGATGTGTAAAATGTCCCAAAATATTTATTTATTTATTTAATTTGTTTCAGCGCCATTGGTGGAAATCTTTAACGGGACTTCATTCATTGCGATGCGTTCTATTGCCTCCAAATTAGTGAATAGTGAAGAATTGGGTACGTTTTATATTCATACTATTTGCTCTTACTCCTACTGCTATTTTTAGGTAAAGATGTTATGCACGTAACGTAATATCACGCCTGTATTTCACCAAAGGGGTAAACAGAGGTTTATAGTACCATACCATAGGGGGTGAGCATAATTGCCACTAACCGGGCACAAATCCAGACTCCAGACTATTGAACATGTTGTGTGAGGTAGTATTACGCAGTGACTGAGTTGTGGAAGTCTGATGGCAATCATCATCATCTTCATCGTCATTTCAGCCGAAAGACGTCCACTGCTGGTCATAGGCCTCCCCCAAGCATTGCCACAACGACCGGTCCTTCGCCTTCCGGATCCAGTGGATTCCCGCGACCTCCACTAGGTTGTCGGTCCACCTTGTTGGGGCTTACCCACCCTGCACCTTCCAGTACGCGGTCGCCACTCCAGAACGGCCCCATTGGCCATCCGTTCTGCGAGCAATGTGCCCCGCCGACTGTCACTAAAGTTTAGCTATTCTTCGGGCTATGTCGGTTACCTTCGTTCTCCTGCGATTCTCCTCATTTTCTATTCGATCACGCAGGGCACTTCGAGCATAGCCCTCTCCATTGCCCTTTGAGTGACTTTGAAGATTTTACATGTGTAATAAACATGTTTTATGGGTCTTGTCCTTTATTGGGTCACGCAATTTTAAAGCAGACCTACGTACACACGGCTACACATCAAGCTGAACATTTCCAGTATAAGCTGACCTCGCATTGTATAGGTTTTCCTTCCAACGCGAGGTCAGCCTTTACTGGTTTTTGACAGCTTGATGTGTAGCCGTGTGTACAATGTGCTATTTTATTGGTTTTATGACAAGTCAGCATTTTTATGCTATTTATTATTTATATATTCATTCTACGATTTTTAAAAGAAATTAACATAATAATAAATACACAATGTTATGAAGTGCAGTTATTGCTCTGATTTGACGATTATTACAGATCATAAAATAAAAATCTAGTAGTTGAGCAAGATAATATATTTTATCTACACTCGTATCGTAAAATTCGAATTATGAACTCGAAAGTAATGTCCATAACCGCACACTTCAGCCCAACTAGGGAGTTTTTAATGCCACTTCGACCAAACCAAGGAGTTTTCAAACCTTTTTTTTAGCAGTCGTACAGTTTGGCACCAATGAGTACACAAAATTCAGGGTGGCGCCACTAGTCATACATTGAAAATTTTTATCGTATAAAATCGCGTTTTTGGCAGAACTTTGGATTGTCATATTGCTTTTAATTATATTTAAGTGTTTACAGGCATATTTTTTGTATGATAAAACAGAGATTGACGGAATCCTGACGAGGATAGAAAATTAGTTCCGATTATAATGTTTTCGCCAGACTATATTTTATTATCTGTGTAGGCGCGCACCAGCGAGCGTGCGCGGCCGCGCGCCACGGCCTACTGGATTTGGTCATCGTTACTTGTAAATTTATTGTTATTGTTTACGTTATTATTATGGTTTTGTATGTCGAAAGTTTTATTCTGGGCAAAAATATCTGACTACAGCAGTGATACTGAACTGAGGAGAATATGACCCCGCCTGAATTTCTGGATGCAGCAACGTAAATGACGAACAATCTTTTACCAGAGAAATCAAGAAAAACAACGACAATGTTACCAAGATTTTGACTTTGGTATTTTATTTAAAATTGTATGAGTGTAGATAAAATAGTGTATGAAACTGACATAATTAGGTATTAAAACACTCGTGTGATACTATTAAAAACCTCGCCTACGGCTCGGTTTTTAAACTCACACTCGTGTTTTAATAACCCCTATTATGCAACAGTTTCATAAACTACTATTATAGTTATGATTATGTTTTTTTACTTGAAGCTTGAGGTCTTGTAATGTCGAATAACAATAATCCACAGTATAAAAATTGTTAGTGTCATAACTAATCATACATATAAATAAAAAATATCAACTTACACATCATCATCATGATCATCATCATCATTTCAGCCGAAAGACGTCCACTGCTGGACATAGGCCTCCCCAAGCAGTTTGGGGAATATGCCATAATCGCCACGCTTGGCAGGCGGGTTAGCGATCGCAGTTGGTTGGTTAAATACACAACTACACTTACACATATTACAATAACAAAACATAGTAGTAGTAGAGCTCCTTTGTGAAAGAGCTCGTCCAGGGAAGTACTACCACCGTGCCTACTTCTCCGCCAAATAGTGATGCTTGCATTGCTGTGTTTCGGTCTGAAGGGTACGGGTGCCGGTGAAATTACAATCACATGAGACTTTCCATCTTCATGTCTCAGTTTGGCGAACCGACTTGCGGTACCTTTAAAGCAAAAGCCTAGGTGGTATTGAAGTTGTTATGGGCAAAGGCAACCGCTTAACATCAAGTGGGCCTTTGGCTCGTTTCGCCATCCTATACAATAACAAAAAGACATAGTAATTTCTCTAAACAAAATGAATAAAAAAAATTAAGTTCTTCTTTCATAGTTGTTTTATTCTAGCAAAGGTTATAAGTGCCCACATAATTTTATTTACAAAAATAAGAACAATAACAATAAATACAATAAGAACTATTGTACACTTAGTTGCAAATAAGAAAAAAAAACCTAAAAATCATTATATGCCCAAAATGGGCTGATTGGTGAATCTAACACTATCATGGATGTATAACAACTGTAACCACTCAATGAGAAACAATAAAGTTTACTTACTTACTTATTTAAGTAAGTAAGTAAACTTTATTGTTTCTCTTCAAACATCAAACATTTATTTAAATGTTTGATGTTTGAAGGGAAATCGTGGTTTAACCATCAAAGTCTGAAGGTTTTTCCAAACGTAAGACCATACGTACAAATATACCGAATTTTCCTCTCCATTACTTAAATGTTTATTTGGACAATGATTACGTGCAAATTAGCATGAACGAACAAACAAAAATAGTATACTAGAGGTTAAGGAAAAGTACATGGATTAAGCGGTTATTATTATCAGGTATTGAGTAATAGGAGATCCCGTCCATATTGGGTCACACCGCAGACATTTTTAATGTTCCTATCAAAGGTACGCACATGTGACGTCTTCTATTTGTTTAGTGCCTACTTAAATTGTTCCCATGGTTGCGCATGCGGCTATTGTTTTTGTCAAACTCGCCTTAAAAGGCGGACTGTAAACGATGTCCTTTCCACGGTGGCCGCGATCACCTCGCTCACCAACCATGTGCAGTCCGTAGTGGGCGAATGCTCACGGCAGGTTCCGATGCTGGATGACCAGCGTCTGAAACTGCCGGACGATGTAAATGAGTTGAGGACCGAGAGGAACGCGGCCATCCGTGCCTATGACGCTTTTCCCAATGAAGCCAATCGTGCCCATATGCGCTCCTTACAGAATACTGTAAAGAAACGTGTAGCTCAGGTACGGGAGGATCATTGGGACAAGGAAGTCAGCGCAATCCAACCGTCTCATGTAGCCTTCTGGGCCCTTCAACGCAGACTTAAATGCGAGACCACGGCAACTATGCCCCCCCTAAATCGACCCAATCAAAGGCCGGCCTTTGACGACGACGAAAAAGCCGAATGCTTAGCCGACAGTTTGGAGTCTCAATGCACTCTCAGTACGCTTCCCGTAAGCCAAACCCACCTTGATAAGGTTAATTCAGAAGTAGAGCGTAGGTCAGCCCTCCCCCCCCCCCCCCCCAATAGATGACCCTGAGGACCCGCTCCCACCGATCACCCCTGACGAAGTTCTCTCTATAGTCAAGGATCTCAAGCCCAAAAAAGCCCCCGGCGCAGACGGCATCACCAATAAGGTGTTGAAACGTTTCCCTGCCACCCTAATCGCTCTAATGACCGTCATCTTCAATGCGGCATTTAAAAACAACATCTTTCCCCAGGCTTGGAAACAGGCTACGGTAATCGGTATTTCCAAACCGGGCAAACCAAAAGCCGAGCCGAGTAGTTACCGGCCGATTAGTCTCCTCAATGTCTTCGGCAAAATCTACGAGAAGCTTATTTATAAGCGACTCAAAGATTTCGCCGACTCAAATAAACTCCTTCCCGACGAGCAGTTTGGCTTTCGTACAAAGCACTGCTGCGTTAACCAACTGCACCGCATTGTAGAACACATCAGTGCAGGCTTCGTACGCGGTCAAATGACCGGCACTCTCTTTTTCGACGTAGCAAAGGCTTTCGATAAAGTGTGGCACAACGGCTTATTATATAAGCTGTACACTATGAATGTGCCACATCGTCTCGTGCTCATCATCCGAGACTACTTATCGAATCGTACCTTTCGCTATCGCATAGAAGGGGCTCTCTCCTCCCCCCATCCCATTCACGCCGGTGTGCCACAAGGCTCCGTGCTCTCCCCCCTACTGTTCACGCTGTACACCAGCGATATTCCAAAATGCGGTGCAGCCCGTATGGCCCTTTTCGCCGACGACACGGCAATCTATTACTCCGGCAGGACCCATGTCGCCATTTCTCGTACCCTCCAATCCGCGGCCAACACCCTAGGTGAATGGTTCCGGAAATGGAGAATCGAAGTAAATCCCGAAAAAAGTGCAGCGGTCCTCTTCGATAAGAGACCCCTGTCACAGTATCGTAAAGAATTAAGCGTACCAGTCTCAATGTTCGGAAAACAGATCCCATGGCAACGAGAAGCCAAATACCTTGGCGTGATCCTTGACCGTAGACTGACTTTCAGACCGCATATCCGCAAGGTGAAAAACCGTGCCGCCTTCGTCCTCGGACGTCTCCACCCCCTACTCAATGCGCACAGTAAGTTGCCCACTCCTCTCAAAGTAAGGATATACACCACCTGTATCCGCCCCATACTCGCCTATGCTAGCGTTGTGTTCGCACACGTTAAGCCGGTGAGAATTCACATACTCCAAACCCTCCAAAACCGTTTCATGCGAAGGGCCGTAGGCGCCCCCTGGTACGTACGCAACGTCGACCTCCACCTAGACCTCAAACTGCCGACCATCAAGCAGTTTTTCAAGCGTGTCTCAAAACGCTATTTCGATTCCGCTCCCAAGCACCCCAACCCCTTGGTCGTGGCGGCCACCGTCTACCAGCCATCTGCTATTAGCAAAACCCGACGTCCCAGACACACACTCATTGAGCCCGATGACGCTATTACACTCCTCCAGGAGTCAGATAAAAGTACAAGCACACTCCGACGCCGTCGTCCAAAATATCGTCCCCGCCGGCGAGGACCGACGCGACACACACACAGAATCCGAGAGTCCGACTCTCGAGAAACAGAAACACATGCCGACGCAGCACCGGCTGCTGGGGGGATCAGTGGCGGGGTCCCCCTGCTGCACCCTGAGTCGAGGTCCGAGCTCCCCCCTGGGGACGCCCTCACGGTGTAAGCAACCGGAGATAATCTCGTCACGCGAGACCGGCCCTATGCTCTAGAGTAGTTCCTAGGAGCAGGCTATTGCGTAGCCACTGGTTAGGTTTTCTAGGTAGGTCTTAGCCTCGCCGGCGAGGCTTGCCGCTTCACGGCGTTTAGCACGTCACCCGATAGGGACCGAAAGTCCGCTACTTTCGAGGTAACCAATTCGATGCAGCAACGGCTGCTAGGGGGACATAGGAACGGCGGGGTCCCCCTGCAATGCCCCAGCGAGGTTCGAGCCCCCCCCTCGGGGGGCGCCCGCTTGCGCGCGGTATTGATACCGCGCGTATTTAGTTTATAAGTTAGGGAAAAACTTTCGGCGAATGGAGTCCCACATGGGACTCTCCGCCAACTAAGCCCGGTTAAGCAGAAATGGGACTTCGGTCCCACCTGCGAGAGCCCATTCGAAAAAAAAAAAAAAAAAAAAAAAAAGATGTCCTTTCAGTTGGTTAGGTTTTCCGCCGCCGATTCATCTCGCCGGTAAAAAACAGTGTAAGTCATATCATTTCATTTCATTTATTCATTATTCAGTCTGAATGTGGGTACACGATAACAAATCATTAAAATGATAACGAAAACATTACAATATAAAATACAATAGGTACGGTCGAACGCACGTCGGTGGTAACACTTTGACATTAGCAGCATCTTTATTTCGTAAGCAGTAAGGACGGTTTTCGAATTGAAGTGTTACCACTCATATTATAACTATGTTGACGGGACTTGTCGCGCACAATTAAATCAAAATATAACACCACCACCATCACCCCACACCACCACCACCAGTGTGTTACCACTGTCATGCAGTCGACTGTACATAATCAAAAATACACTATTTCTTATATAATCAAATGTTAATTACAATATAAAATGAGAAATGAATTAAAATTCCAGATGAAACATAAAACAATACAATTAACATGTTAAAAATTCCGTGCAGCTCTAGACATCAGTCATCAGAGTCTAGTCAGCTCTATACTATAAAAATGCAAAAAGTGCGATAATTTTTTTATGCAATATATAAACCCAACCGATACACGACACGTATTACGCCCCTCCACGGAGCATTTTCAAGAGAATATGTTGAATCGTTGACCGCTCGGACACAAATCCTGAGGATGCTCCGTCAGCTCTGTGCAGGGGCGAAATACGTGTCGAGTATCGGTTTGGTTTGTATATTGCATAAAACATTAATCGCACCCATTGCATGTGCATATTTGTGGGCGGATGCTGCAAATTCCACTCAAGCCCACCTAGACCTAGTTTTTTAGCGTATATTTTGTACTTATCATTTTATTATGTTTAAAATCTGTACTTTTGGCCATAAAAGGGTATATCTCAGTATATCAGCATATTTTCATACAGCTCGTGTGAAATGAGACAAAAAGAACATTACATGCCATTGTACCCTTAACTAAATTGTTCTCATATTGTATTGTTATGGTGTAGATATAATAAAGCAATATTATATCTATCACATTATTTTTATCAATCGGAAAACCTTTATCCTCTGACATGGGCTTTCTCATAGATTTCAATAATAATCGGTTCTAATTCATTGAATTGAAACCAAAACAAATAGGTACCTACCTACATAATAAAATTAGATTTATTTGTCTACTATACTATACTATTTATTATAGGTAAATAAAATCTTCCTTCCTTAATTTATATTATCACCCCTGTCGTTTATTTTCAAAACCACAATATTAGTAGTTTTGTCATAAGCGCGACAAATTGAGTTGATTGCTTTGCCTACCGCGAACGTCGGTGTTCGATGGATCAATTGAAATTTGACCAATTGGTTTATGGGGAAAATTACAAGTTTCCACCGTCCAAGTACCAACTGGACGAGAAATGTTCTTCTGCCCAGTTTAATAGTTATAGTAAAGCCATATTAAAAAAATAATCATATTGAAACTGCTTAATAATCATTTATTCAATTATCAAGGCGGAAAAATTCATTTGTACAAAGATTACAATACAAATCGTTAACGTCGATCTTATTGATTCCGTTGGTATCCCAGAATTGGCGACAACAGTCTTCGCAATACGATATCCCGTAGCAATCAAACCCTCATCCCGGAGCACTGAGGAATTATAAACTAGAGCGGCCCTCTAAAAGAAATCTTATCACGCACGCTCTGAGGTCCATGGGCCACAGTGATCCCAGTCGGTCTTTACGCTCAGTGCGATGCAAACGTATATTACTCCGTGCTTAATGACGACAAAACATTAAAAAAATGCCGTCTTGTGTTCTAAAAACATGTAAAAACCATTCAAGATCAAAACACAATAATAACGGCGTAACGTTTCACCGGTAAGTAAACAAAATGCAATACATTTTGACATTTTCTAGTTTACTTGTAAACGCTGCCATTTGTGCCGCCATTTTCTATGCATATCATAGACTAAGAAAAAAAATAGTTACAGAAGAGACACGATGCCTGGTACTCCGATTACTGAATAAGCATTCAGGTAATATGTATACTACGTACTAGAGACGACGCCTCAAAGAAATTTTTTGTAACACGCCTTAGAGCTCCTGCACTCTAACTCACTTGGTCTGTGCCAGGCCGCTTGCCGCAACGTGACGTGACTTTGAGTTGAGTTTCATACATACATACATATATATTATCACGCCTGTTTCCCATTGGGGTAGGCAGAGACTATGGATTTCCACCTGCTACGATCCTGACACACCTCTTTCGCTTCATCTACGTCCATTAACCTCGTCATGCATGCTCGTCGGTTAAGAGAACTCTTAACTGGCATTTTTTGAGAACATCCGCGATTTGATCGCGATACGTTCGCCGAGGTCGTCCCCTTCCAACTCTTCCATCCACACTCGCTTCGTATACTTGTTTCTTCAATCTCCTCTCGTCCATCCTCTCTATATGTCCAAACCATCTTAACATACCTTTTTCAATTTTTGTCACTACATCTTCTTTCACTCCACAACGCTCCCTTATCACGTTATTCCTTACTTTATCTCTCAAAGTTACACCACACATACTTCTCAAAGCTCTCATTTCTACTGCATTTAATGTTTCTTCTGCCATACCCAACTTTCACAACTTTCATTTTGGAGAGTTTCATTTGAGTTTCAATTTGAATTTCATTTCAACATGAAATGAAATTGACCCTTATTGACATGTAGGGAAAAATTGTTTCCTTTGTATATTTGGACTAGTAATAAATTATAGGTATCAAATTTTATGAAATTAAATATTTGTCAGTAAGGTCTAAAATCGCTTGGCTGCATTTTTTATTACATTTTTGTGTAGATCTCGTCGAGCCCTTTCATTTGAGTACCAACACGATGGGTCTAGGATATATAGTTTAGAAGATATGGTCATCAGAAGTTTTGACCATATATTTGTCTAGATTTCGTCGAGCCCTTTCATTTGAGTACCAACACGATGGGTCTAAGAGCTATAGTTTAGGAGATATGGCGATCAGAAGTTTGAACTTTATATTTGGCTAAAATTCATCGACGGCTTTAATTTGAGTACTAACACGATACGTCTAAGAGCTTTAGTTTAGAAGATATGGCACCAGAAGTTTCTTCACGCATACGTCCATTCGCGGTAAAGTACATATTCAAATAAAATTTCTATGAAAAATACACCAACTATCTGTTAGTAACATGACCTTGTAAACAGCATGAAAGCTTATGAAATTATGAATTATGAATAAAATCTAAAATCATTTACGATGAAAAATCACATTATTAAAGCAAACACAGCAGAAACTGACCAAACTTATGTTAGATAAAAAGGTAATTAAAATATTGTGCTATAGTTTAAATAGTAATAGTAGTTTAGGGATTCTTGGAATAGAGAAAGTAAACGCTTGGTGTACGATTGTTGAATGAATTTAATTTACAAAATGTTCCTACTAATATACATACATATTATTTATTATGTAGGTAGTAATGCATAGTTTATCATTGAGAAACCGAGGAACAACCAATCACAGCGCAGTATCAAATCGTTCATGATTTATGTATACCCACTGCTTATGACGATTCGAACCGGGTGGCGCGGCGCGTGACGTAGCTGTCTCAGTGCGCGGCTGCGCTCCGTCCCGGCCACCCGTATGATATTATGTAGGCTCGCTACATTACTCCCCCGCTAGTGGAAGCGTACCGTGGGTTTGGATATTCTTCCTGATCTTGTGATGTATGCATAGGTAGGTGTCGACGAATCCATAGCGGCTTCTGACTCCATGTTTAATCGAAATGCAGGCTTCAATCTATCGATGGTTATATTAGCACATCGGTTACGTAGCTGTATTGTGTAATATTTGTCCTTGCGACTGATTACTTCGTACGGACCGTCGTATGTTGGCGTCAGTGGCTTGTGCGATGCGTCATTTCGCAGATATACATGTGAGCATTTATGTAACTCATCATGTATAAACGTTGCTCGATGCTGATTTGATTTCCGCTGCGCCTGTGCTTTCTTAAATGCTTCGCTTAACTTATGCATTATACTTGAAGTCGTATCATTATATCCTGAAGATTCTTCATAAAATTCTCCGGGTAATCGCAATGCTTGACCATATATTAATTCAGCTGAGCTCGCATCAATATCTTCTTTAATCGAAGCTCGTAATCCTAAGAGTACTGTAGGTAATTCTTGTGACCATGTCGATGAGTGAAGTCTCGCAGTAAGTGCTGTTTTGAGAGATCGATGCCAACGTTCTATCATCCCATTACATTGCGGGTGGTAAGCAGTGGTCCGGGTTCGATGTATTCCCATGCGATTCATCAATTTCTTGAATAATTCTGATTCAAATTGCCTCCCTTGATCGGTGGTTATCGTTATTGGGCAACCAAATCTAGCTATCCAAAATTCGTAGAATGTACTAGCGACCTTTTCTGCGGTTATTTCTTCCATGGGACAGGCTTCTGGCCATTTGGTAGCCCGATCTATCATTGTCAACAAGTATCGGTATCCGTTTGATATAGGTAACGGGCCAACAATGTCGATGTGAACATGCTCCAGTCGATTCGTTTGTTTGAAGCTGGCCATAGGTGACTTCGTGTGTTGTTGTACTTTCGCTCGCTGGCATGGGTCGCAGGCTCGAGTCCAGTTGTTTACATCACTATTCATTGATGGCCAAAAGTAGCGAGCGGTGATTAGCTTCCTTGTAGCCCTTATTCCGGGGTGACTAAGGTCGTGAATCGCTTGATATGCAGTTTTTCGGAATTCTGGTGGTAAATATGGACGAGCAGAACTTGTTGACATCTCGCACATAATTTGCGTAGTTGAGTTTGGTACGATGTTACTTTTGAAAACGTATTTTCCGGTATTTTTCAATATTTTCAACTCTTGGTCTTCGGATTGTTTTCTTGCTAACTGGTCGTAATCAATAGGAGTTGGACAAGTTATTGCTTCTATTCGTGAGAGTGCGTCTGCGACTTGATTATCCTTGCCGGTGATGTGTTGAATATTGGATGTGAATTGTCCTATATATTCAAGGTATCTTGTGCGTCGTGGTGTTTCATTGTTGCCGGTCGCCGTAAGTGCATGAATCAATGGCTTGTGATCCGTATAGATGATTAATTCACGCCCTTCAAACACACGACGAAAATGTCGTATTGCCATATATATGGACAGCAGTTCTCGGTCGTACGTGCTGTATTTTTGTTGCGCCTCGCTGAATTTCTTCGAAAAAAATCCTAGTGGTTTCCATCTTCCACCAATGTTTTGTTGAACCACTGCGCCAGCACAGGTGTTCGACGCGTCTGTCATGATGGCGAATGGCTCGTTTTGTGATGGGTAGGAGATGAGGACTGCATCTTGAATGTCTTGTTTGCACTGGTCAAATGCTATTTTCGCCGCTTCGCTCCACTCGATCTTTGTTTTGTCGTTCTTTTTGGCGTTGTTAAAATATTTGCTCAATTCTTTTTGATGTTCAGCAGCGTGAGGAATATTCGAACGGTAAAAGTTTAACATTCCGACAAATCGACGAAGGTCTTCAACAGTGTTAGGTAGCGGATATGATTTGATCGCCGCGATCTTTTCTTCTGTTGGACTGATGCCTTCTGAGCTTATTGTGTATCCCAGGAAGTCGAGTTTTAGTTGACCGAAGATACACTTAGCGACGTTAATTTGTAACCCGTTGTCATTGAGTCTCTGAAACACTTCTTTGAGATCTCTTCTGTGTTCTTCTTCGTTTAGTGATGCTATCAGGATGTCATCGACGAAGGGAAAGACAGGTAGACCACGCAGCACATTGTCAATATGACGTTGAAAGGTCTGGCCGGCATTTCTTAGCCCGAAGCACATTCTCGTGAACTCATACAAGCCAAATGGAGTGATGACGGCTGTCTTCTTTATATCTTCTTCTCTATTTTTTATTTGATAGTAGGCTTTTTTTAAATCAATTTTTGAGAAGATCTTCTTGCCTTGCAGATTATAAGTGAAATCATGCAGGCGTGGAATCGGATAGCGGTCCGGTATTGTTACCGCATTGAGTCTACGGTAGTCTCCACACAGTCTATATTTCCCATCTTTCTTCAACACCATGTGTAGTGGGCTTGCCCATGGACTATTCGATGGGCGGCAAATGCCTTGGTCCATCATAAGTTGAACTTCTTCCTTGGCAGTGTTATATTTGTGTGGTGGAAGAGGACGAGCTTTCGCGTACACTGGTGGGCCAGTAGTCTCGATGTAATGTTCGACTTCACTGTTGCACAATTTCCACGAACTTGGTCTTGTGATATCAGGATACTTGGCTAGTAGGTCGTGATATGGAAGATTGTCGTCGATTGTGCGTATGCTTCCTTCAGTTGCAGGTGAGAGGAAACCAGTTGTTGACATGTTCGTCTTCTGGTCCACTAGTCGTCGTCCGTGAAGATCCACCATGAGTGCATGATGATGCAGGAAATCAGCGCCTAATATCGGCCTACTGACTGCTGCAATTACAAATTGCCATTTGTACGGACGCCTCATGCCGATATTTAATACAACAGTTCGCTCTCCAAATGTAGGTATTTGCGTCCCGTTAGCTGCGTATAGGTAGTTGCTTGGAGTCCGACTTTTTTTTTCACTCACACTGGCGGGTAGAACGGACACATTTGCGCCCGTATCCACGAGGTACCGGTGTCCGCTGGTAACATCTCTTATGAATAGGCGGTATGTGGATAAGTTATCGACTTCAGCCACCGCCACAGCTTGAGTCTTCTTTAGTTTTCCGACTGAGTGTTCTTTTTAAAACTGCAAGGACTCCTGCATCGATAAGCTTCTTTTCCGAATCTTCGATGAAAGTAGCACAAACTATTTTCTCGATCCCGAGATTTGGACCGTGATCGGCTCCTGAAGCGTTGTGGTCGCCGACGATAGTGGCTTTCACGATCCATTTTTAGTGCAGCTACTTCCTTAGTCAGGGTTTCGATCATGCTAATGATGTTTTGGTCTTGATTAATTGGCTGTCGTGATGTTGAAGGTTGACTGTGGCAAGAACAAACTGAGTTTACTTCCTTCATATGCTCGTGCATCTTGTCTGCCATGGTGGCCAACGAGTCTAGCTTGGTTTCTTCACTAACGGATAATACTGCACGAGTTGAAGCTGGCAGATGTCCCATCCAAAGCATGCGAAGCGTAGCATCAGGCATCTTGTCTCGCGACAAGTCTCGCATCCTGCGCAGTAGCTGAGATGGCCGTTGGTCGCCGAGCTCCATTTCATTTAGCAGTTGCTGCAGCTGTTTTCCCTCCGATTCTTCGAAGACTGACACCAACCTTTGCTTGACTTCCTCGTATCTTCCAGTTCTCGCAGGAGCCATGATGATATCGCTGATTTGCTCCACTTCAGGCTTCGTAAGATTCGCGACCACCAGTCCAAATTTTCCTTCATCGCCAAGCTTCTGATTGGCAATCATCGCTTCGAACTGAGCAAACCAAAGACGAGGTTTGTCACGCCAAAATTGCGGAATGCGGGACTTGATGCTAATCATCGCAATAGCTTCTTCGCTCAACATTTTCAAACGCGGGGTCACCACTTTAGGGATTCTTGGAATAGAGAAAGTAAACGCTTGGTGTACGATTGTTGAATGAATTTAATTTACAAAATGTTCCTACTAATATACATACATATTATTTATTATGTAGGTAGTAATGCATAGTTTATCATTGAGAAACCGAGGAACAACCAATCACAGCGCAGTATCAAATCGTTCATGATTTATGTATACCCACTGCTTATGACGATTCGAACCGGGTGGCGCGGCGCGTGACGTAGCTGTCTCAGTGCGCGGCTGCGCTCCGTCCCGGCCACCCGTATGATATTATGTAGGCTCGCTACAGTAGTAGTAGTATTGTCGTTTAATAATTTGTGTTGTGGTGTGGTGATCCCTATGTACACGCAGGTATCAAGTGGGCAGAATCAACAGACTGTCGCATCTGCGCGCATGGATGGGCGTGTTTATGTTCTATGAGAACATTAACACGCCCCGCTTGCCCCGCGTTTGCCCCGCGGTGAGCAAACTGCGCGATATTTTTTCTTTGTGATGTCGTCTCTAGTTTATAATTCCTCAGTGTCCCGGAGCCGTATATCGACATTGGGCAAGTTATTGTCTGTTAGTTTGTTATAATTTTGAACTCAGTGATGTGAACCAAAAAATATAACAAAGGGTTCTTTGAACCAAAAGTATAGGAAACTTATGTGAACTCAGGGTTATAATAATAATGGAACATAGTTTATGTTTATGTCAAGTATTCTCCATAGTCCAGTTGGTATTTGAACGATGGATACATGTAATTTTCCCCATACCTAGACCAATTGGTCAAATTTCAATTGATCCATGGAGCACCGACGACCGCGACATTAAACAAAAACCGGCCAAGTGTGAGTCGGACTCACGCAGTAAGGGTTCCGTACCACCCATCGACCTGATACCTGACCTTACGTAGGTACCACCACATATGTCTATGTTTGCCCTGTTATTAGTATTTGTTGCTGTAACATATTATAATGTACACCAGTTGGCAACACTGGGGGGAAAAGGGGATGACAGAGGAGTGCAACATTCTAAACAATACATGGCGCCATGTATTGTTTAGAATGTTAAAATAATTATAATGGCCTTTTCAGATAAACTCATTTATTTTATACTTGATATCTTTACAAAAGCTCACAGACACTCTCACAATGTTGCACTCCTCTGTCATCCCCTTTTCCCCCCAGTGTTGCCAACTGGTGTACATTATAATATGTTACAGTTGCTAAATTACATAGTATGTACGCACGGCTACACATCAAGCTATACATTCCAGTATAAGCTGATTTCTCATTGTTTGGAAAGCCTCTATAATGCGAGATCAGCTTATACTGGATTTGTATAGCTTGATGTGTAGCCGTGTGTACTATAATCGGACCAAGTTTGACGCTGGTATGTATTACCGTTTTGAAGATAGAGCAGGAACAAAAACGTTGAAGAAAATGCATGTCTTTCGAGGTTTCTTGTATGGGAACCCCTATTGATTTTAGTTTTATTTTTATTTTTAGTATATATCGCGATGGACACCATAGTAGCACATGTTATGTGAACATTTCAACTGGTTATCTATTACTGTTATAAAGATACAGCCCTGTGACAGACAGACGGATGGACGGACGGACGGTCGGATGGACAGCGTAGCGAGAGTAATAGGGTCCCGTTAGTACCCTTTGGATACGGAACACTAAAAACTGCGTGTGAACCGTACAGTACCCATAAAGATAATTGGTGTTACAGATAGCCTTTGGTACTAAAATCTCTTGTTTCTTCCAGGTAAAGTGAACTCTCTCTTCGGTCTGGCAGAGGCGATGATGCCTCTGGTCTATGGGCCACTATACTCCAGGGTGTACATGGCCACGCTGACTGTGCTGCCTGGCGCTGTGTTCCTACTCGGAGCTGGTATGACTGTACCTGCTGTGGCTATATTTGGGTAAACTTCATTTGTATAATTTTTTTATATGGCGTTACGTTTAGTGCAGTGTCGGAGAGATTGGTTTTCTACGCTAGGAGTCACGGGATTGACTCCCGCACAATTTCAGGTCTAGGTGTTTGTGCATTATATGAAAACACAATAAGATAGCGTAGATTTAATACGGGTGGCCTTTTCTCCATACAAATGCTCTCGACAGTTTTCTTTCTGGTTTATAATCCCAAAGCAATGATTTTTGTGAGTAAAATAATTACCAGCTTTTTCTATGTTATGTTTCGTTTTTATTGATAAATTATTTCTAGCCCTCAAAAAATCTTTAAATTGCCTATCTAAATCGCTGTCTACAGAGGCCTAGTGTATAAATTTGACAACTATTAATGAAAAAGTTATGTGAAAATTTCAACTTGTTATCTATTACCGTTACAAAGATACAGCCCTGTGACAGACAGACGGACGGACGGACGGACAGCGTATCGAGAGTAATAGGGTCCTGTTAGCATCCTTTGGGTACGGAACCCTAAAAAAGAAAAAAAGAAAGAAAATGCATTGCATGTTATACTGACAGCACAATAGTAGTTTTAAAACAAAAATAACAATCAATGTAACGTGTTGTCGAATGTACTGGACGTGGAACAGCCAGCGCTGTTTTTAAGTTGGCACCCCTGCAGTGACTCACAGATGAAGAAACTTTATAATATACGAAAACATACATACAAAATATTAATTATCTGGGTTTGACAACAAACAGAAAACCTGATATGAAAGAAAATAAAATAATAATAATATATAAAAGATGACTCATATTAGGTACTACCAATCATTGTCGGTCAAAACTATGACTGTTTTAATTGCATGTATTATTAAGACGTTGTTTTTAGTATGTAGCATCCTGTGAATCGTATGACACGGTGATAACATCCGCAGATAAAATTAAACAGTAGGTTGCATCGCCACGGTTTAGTAAAAATGCGTACAAGTTTACCAGTAACGCAGTAACATCTTGGTAGGTAGCACAATGTTTTTACTGTTAAGTAAAGACGAAGGTCACGGGAACTACATGTGACTCTCAAATTCCTCTTAAACTCAAGGGGAAAATCTATAAGACCATGATAAGACCTGCTGTCCTGTATGGATCGGAATGTTGGGCTACGAAAGGAATTAATGAAAGGCAAGTGCATGCAGCTGAGATGAGAATGTTAAGAGGAATGTGTGGTGTAACGAGAATGGATAGGATAAGGAATGAATATGTAAGAGGGAGTCTGAAAGTAGCGCCAGTGACAGAGAAGTTAAGTAGCAATAGACTGTCATGGTATGGACATGTGATGAGGAGGAATGAGGAGCATGTTACGAGGAAAGTTTTTTTAAGTATGAATGTTGATGGCTATAAGAAAAGAGGGAGACCGAAGAAAATATGGATGGATTGTCTGAAAGATGATATGAATAGAAAGAAAGTGAACACGGAGATGACGGCTGATAGAGATGTATGGAAGAAAAAAACATGCTGCGCCGACCCCAAATAAATTGGGATAAGGGCAGGAGGATGATGAAAGACGAAGGTTCTGACTGTAAGATGTTTGAAACCGGTTGTAGCATTGTTGACGAGTCTTCCTACGTGAGCGAATTCGCGCTAACTCACTCGAATACGTTTGCAGTACGAAACTATCAAACAGTCGCAGCCGCTGTCCTATCCTACTTACCATGCCCATTGTACTTACATTATCTTTCTGTAAACTACTGTCTCTGTTTTTGTTTGGTATATGTACTGGGGCCATTGAGCGTGCTATGCTCGGCATAAATCTTCTCGACCGAGTCCGAAACACCGAGATCCGTCGTCGGACGAAAGTCTATGACGTCGGTGATAGGGCAATTAAGCTAAAGTGGAGTTGGGCGGGACATCTGGCTCGGCGTAGAGATGGCCGATGGAGTAAAGCGTTGACCGAGTGGTGGCCAAGGTCAGGTCGGAGAAACCCGGGCCGTCCGAAGGCGCGCTGGGTTGATAATATCACCAAAGCCGCAGGAAACACCTGGATGAGGGACGCACTAGGTTGAACAGGCTGGCAAAAAAGAAAGGAGGCCTATACCCAGCAGTGGGTGATACCGGGCTAGAATGATGATGATGATATGTACTTTAAATAAATATCCTACATAAGCGAATTTCCGTGAACGCGGTGTGACCTGCTGGCGTGGTTTGCATTAGCGTTGGACATTGAATCAACAAACCACTTTTAAAACAGCTTTTCACCAGAAACAAATAAACTGTTTTCAATTGCTCAAAAAACAGGTTGAAAAAATGTATGCATTTGACAAACGAACAGGTAACAAAAAAAAACCGGTCAAGAGCATATCGGGCCATGCTCAGTTTTATAGGGTTCCTTAAGTAGGTATAATTACAAACGAATCAAATCGAATACTAATCATTACTCTTTTAGTTTTTGCAAACAGCGCCACCGAGCGCTAAATTTAAGAAGCTAAATTTAAGAAGTGTGTCATATCAATATAACACAATAACAATAAATATCTTTGGGACATTCTTACACAGCACCATCTAGTCCCAAACTAAGCAGAGCTTGTGCTATGGGTACTAGACAATGGATATAATACTAATATACTTTTTTTTTTAATACATACTTATAATACATAAGCAACACCCAGACCAACACAAACACTTATGTTCATCACACAAATATTTGTGTCCTGTGGGATTCGAACCCACGACCTCGCAAAGACACAAAGTTTCTTTTGTGTTTTTTTAAAATAGAAAGTAACTAAAGGAGCATTATTTGCTAAGGTCATTTTTCCCTAAGGTCAATGACCTATGAACTAGGACGTCTTAAGTATTTTTCAGTTTTCTCAGTATAACTCAAAAATGTATAATCACAGTATACTCGAAATAATTTTAAAAGAGATTTTTTATAAAGGTCTATCAATGTGGAAGACTATAAGTTTCGACGTTGCATAGTTTAAAAATGGCAGGGGGGGGACACATTGCAAACCATTTTGGCGAACTGTATTTCGCAGATGGTATACCTGATAAAAAAGTTATGTATGAAACATTACCTTCATTTTAGTAGACCTATTCAATGATAACCCATACGAGGGGGTGCAGCGAAAAAAAAATTGTCAACCCCATTTCACATGTATGGGCGCCACCTCTAAAATACGTAATCAAGATTTTTTTATTCCTTTAAAATTGAGATTACGTCGACACGAACACCGTCAATGACCCATCGCTAGTTTACATAGTTCGCATTGGATCGCTTCAACATTCGCGCCGCAAACGCATTCGCGAGAGTTCGCGCGAATTCGCACACGTAGAACGACCCATAATAAAGCAATAACAACTTATCCAGACCAGTCCCACTCACAAATAAGAAGGTTCCATCTTTAAGTGCAGCTCTTATTTGCATCTATAATGACTGTGTCAACATTTAATTACCTTGTTCTTGGTAAAATCATATGTAAATCTGTTGCTGTACCTATTTTTAAAAATTGTCCTTATTTTATCAACGAACGGATAAAAACCTAATTGAACTATATTTACGGGACTTGTCGCGCACAATAAAATCAAAACATAACAAACATTTCGACTAACCATTTTGTCAATTTGTTTTTTGTTTTGTTTTTCATTTTGTCTGCTCGTGACCACGGCCATTGCAACTTGGCCGAAACGTCGAGGTCAAAATGATTGTTATTTGATTTTATTGTGCGCGACTAGTCCCGTAAATACTGGGTGTAAGTGGAACGCTTCCGAAAATGAAGATAGGTGCTGGTGATTACTGATAGTAAACCACGAAAAAAAATTATTTATTTAGATTTTTTCATATATATTTTTTTGCATTTTTCATACATAACCAGCTTTGGACAGTTAAATAAAACATACATAATGAAAAAGACAAAAAAATTACAAAATCTAAAAAGAGAATCGCATTTTTTTTCGCGTTTTCGTATCAGTAATCACCAGCACTATCACCTATCTTCGTTTTCGGAAGCGTTTCCCTGACACCCTGTATAGTTCAATATGATTGAAATTCGCGAAAGTTTAAAAAAAACTAATTGTACAAGACTTTAATAGGTATAGGAAACATCTTATTATACCATGGGTATAAGGATCATTGTACTCTTCTCAAAACAAGTCTCTTTATTATGCTAAACAGTTCCGGGTTCATGTATCGCCTAAAACTTTTTATAAGAGTAATTTGTATGACATGGACAAATAAAAAAGGTGGATGCAATCTCGCTTAACAATAAGTGAAGCACCCATACTAAGACGGCCCGCTTAAAAGTACGGGCTGGCACGCACACATTCACACCCATAGTAAGACAAACAGCCGTTATTACGCAACAAATCTCGGGTGACGGTAGTCGTTGTCCTAGTGTCACAAATAAAATAACAATATGACGTCTGGTGTGTTAAAATGTTGTCGAAATTATTGTAGATTAAGGAAAAATTAAGTGGTTTAATCTTTTCTTAGCGAGATTCCGTCCGCATTTTTTAATTCGTCCGTGTTGTGTAATAGATAATTTATGGCACATGACTCTACCTAAAATAAACCAGACACCAACAATTAATGGACGGCAGGACACCTAAAGATGTTACCTACTATCATAATAATAATAAATTATTTGTAAAACTTTGTTTATTTCTTTTTTCACATCTTATTATACTTAATTGATAGAACATTAAAAAAATAAAAAGATCTGTATAATATTTAATAGCCAAACGAGTTCAGCGATATTCTTTAAAAAAACAGGTTTTATGCAATGCAGCTACTAATGAAAACTAAACATGGCATCTTCATATAAATTGGTCTATTAAAATACATGGGTATTTGCTAAATATACATTAAAGAGGGAAAGAAAATGGAATAAGATTTTATTGTATTCTCGTCAGACTCGAACGCTAGAACTCAACACTAACATACAACGTGTTATTGAAATACCTGAAAACCTCTTAAAGGGTCATTGTACTCTTCAGTATGGTTAACTTTTACTATGGGACCAACCCTGATATCGCGAAAAAAGTCAGCTGATCCTTACATTTTTCGATTGATGTGAATACAAATGTTATGTGTTATATTTTGTAGCCTTGAGATGCAATGTTTTTATTTCTTATGTATTTCAGGAGACTAGAAGTCATCAGCCTTTTTTTGTACGGTATTAAAATTAAATTAAAATTCATTTATTTCAATCAACATTGGATCATAGGAGAAGTAGGTAGCTACATGAAAATTATAAAATTAAAATCAAAGATATAAATTGTCATATTATTATTATTTGATCATTTTCATATATAAAATAATCACATGTAATAAAATTAAAATAAAATAAAATTATATAATTCATGTCAGAGTCGTGTCGTGTCATGTCATGGAAATAAATTAAATTCAAAACAAAATAATCTATCTTCTATCTATCTATCTATCTTCTATCTATTATACTATAATAAAACTGTAAAGGTCGAAAAGTCTGTACATTGGGGTTTTTGCGCGAAAACCAGCTAGGGGGACTAGAAATAAGCAATAGAACACGAATCAATCGTTTTTAAAATTTATGTTTGTCTGTCTGTCTGTTTGTTACCTCATCACGTGAAAGTAGCTGAACAGATGGTAATGAAACTTTGCAATTGTATTGGTATTAGTCTAACTTAAAATATAGGGTATGTTTTATCTGAATCGGTTGAGTAGATCCAGTTATACAGCTTGACCCCTCTATTGTATTAAGTTGGATACAAAGTAGAGGTCATGATTGTTGGTTGATGCTAAAAATACAAATAGATGGTGTTAGTATTTAGAAAATGTAGAATAACATAACATAGTCAGCCCATCACTGTCCCGCTGCTGGGCATGAGCCTCTTCTTGGAATGAGAAGAGTTAAGGAACTGGATGTTTAACAATATAGATTAAAATAAATAGATTATATAACATAATCAGCCCATTACCTACTGCCCCACTGCTGGGCACGGACCTCTTCTCGGAACGAGAAGAGTTAAGAAACTAGAAAATATAGAATAACATAGTCAACCCATTACTGTCCCATTGCTGGGTATGGCCCTCTTCTCAAAATGAGAAGAGTTAATGAACTGGATATTGTTACTATTATAGAATAACTTAACATTATCAGCCCATTACAGTCCCACTGCTGGGCACGGGCCCAGAATAAGAAGAGATGTGGTTAGTGTTATAGAATAACTTAACATAATCAGCCCAATTACTTCCCACTGCTGGGCACGAGCGTCTTCTCAGAATGAGAAGAGTTTAGGGCTAATTCCATGAAATTCCATAACCTTAGCCGGTTGGTTGTAAAAACAAAATATAGTATGGTAGGTAAATAGTGTATTCGTCTGAATGTATACAACATTAGAAGACATTGTGTTCATAAATATGACACGATGTTATTTTCTGACATCCACGCGGACGGAGTCGAGGGCACAGCTAGTCAAATATAAAATAACTACAATCAATCATCATCCTCCTGCCCTTATCCCAATTTATTTGCGGTCGGTGCAGCATGTCTTTTTTTCCATACATCTCTATCAGCCGTCATCTCCGTGTTCACTTTCTTTTTATACATATCATCTTTCACACAATCCATCCATCTTTTCTTTGGTCTCCCTCTTTTCTTATAGCCATCCACATTCATACACAAAACATTTTTCGTAACATGTTCCTCATTTCTCCGCATCAGATACATACTCATTTCATTTCTTATCATACATATACATTATTATCCATTCTCGTAACACCACACATAACTACAATCAATATCTTTTATTAATCAGTACATGAACCAATGCTGCATGGTTCATGTACTGACAGTCAAATCTGTCCGCAAATAACTTCAGGATACTGATGGAGCTGGCGCGGACCCTGCGCACTGGATGTGCACCGCTTCCGCATGGTTGTGTAGAAGCAGTCCACATGGTATTCGGCAAACATCCCTGATGTTCAGTATAATAA
Source organism: Asteroscopus sphinx (assembly GCA_949699075.1). NCBI lineage: Eukaryota > Metazoa > Arthropoda > Insecta > Lepidoptera > Noctuidae > Asteroscopus > Asteroscopus sphinx. The sequence goes on from OX453006.1 coordinate 6,670,075, forward strand.
TTTAAATGTAATGTAGGCATCGACCATACACCCCATAGACGCGTCGTAACAGGTGGCCGATGTCTGCAACACATCTATAAATTTCACTACTGTAGGTCGCCACTATTCGCCACTTGAAATCTTCAAATCAGTTTCGACCACTTAAATGAGCCGTCCAAACTGCCGCGTTAGTGATTAGCCAATAGCCGCCTTGGAAGGGCCGATCGGATTGCAGTACACCCGCCTTAGCTAGTGGCAGAATTTATTGTACGCATTATGTTCAACATTAGGCGTCTATTGGGCTGTATGGTCGTTCATCATCATCATCATCATTTCAGCCGAAAGACGTCCACTGCTGGACATAGGCCTCCCCCAAACATCGCCACAACGACCGGTCCTGTGCCTTCCGCATCCAGCGGATTCCCGCGACCTTCACCAGATCGTCGGTCCACCTTGTGGGGGGCCTACCCACGCTGCGCCTTCCAGTACGCGGTCGCCACTCCAGACCTTTACTGCCCCATCGACCATCCGTTCTGCGAGCAATGTGCCCCGCCCGCTGCCACCTAAGTATGGCAATTCTTCGGGCTATGTCGGTTACTTTCGTTCGGTCGGGTATGGTCGTTGAATGTAGGTAATTGTGCTTGAAATATAATGAACAAAAGTCTCCGCAGCTTGATTAGCATCATAGGTGTTAAACAAATAAGATAGATCTGATTCTCTTGAGTCAGCAAATACGAATGACCGACTAGAAATCTTAAGAAAATGATCCCTTAACCTCCAGGCCAACATGAAAAATCATAGTCTCAGCAGTAATTCCTCTCTACATAACTCACGTCATCATAGACATAAAACTATTAAAACTATTAATTAAAATTTTTATCACAGGTATAAAGTAAGAAAAAACATGGACTAAGTGCACAAAATAATAATCATGACCAGTTCAGCTTACGACCTTGCAATAAAACGAGCGCAAAATCATGATGTGTGATGATGATGATATTTGATTACTAGCAAGTACACACGACAAATGAATTAAGTATGCAAGCAAACATTGAACATTCTATGCACTATTCAGGAAACGTTTGATACGCTAAACACGCTTGGACGAAACATCAAAAAGACTAGGTACAATCCATGGTATAATAACACCAGGTAGTCTCTTCCCGTGACAGCTAGGTCACGTGATTGCTTCCGTACTACGTCATCAGGCGTGGAGCCAATAGCGGTCTGTTAGCGTGACACTTGTCAGTTTGAAGTGCTGCCACTTTGTGAAAATAAATTACCCGGATTCGTTCAAGGCATTTTGTCGACAAAAATTTACCACCTGGAAGGAACGTGACCGTACATCTAGTATACACATAAACCACATAGCATTTTTATACCAGATTTACTGACTGCATACTGATGTCCTTTGCCCACTGTACTCACCTAATAACATATTATTTTAAGCATCAGTGATTCCCAGTGTTTTGTTTAGAAAAACAACCGGAAAGGCATATAATAGGCAATTCATGTATGGTTTCCATTATAAAATAGTAAGTAGGTTTGCACTGACGTTGTGGAATTCTCATTTTACTATGGTATTGTTTTAGTATTTTCTTTTTTGACCCTGATTCATATTTGTCTGTATCCTATCCTACTCATGTTATATTTATTTATTTATATTATTGAGGACCTCCAACAAAAGATATACACAAAAAATCCCAAGTGACAGATACAGGATTCTATAGGGTGTACTCCTTCACTTACAGGAGGCCACAGCATGCACAAATTTAATGGCTGAGCTAACTTATGATTAAGGTGAAAGTATCTAACTCAACTAAAAACAAAACAATATGTAGGTAATACATATATCTTCCTGCTTTCAATCGAGTCAGGCACTTTTTACATTATTTATATTATTTTTAATTAATTAATTATAATTTAAATAAATTCTTTTAATTTTTTCGTGTACTTTGACAAAGACGCACAGTAGACTAGACTAGCCAATGCCCGCGGCTTCATTACATAACATAATCAGGCCATTACTGTCCCACTCCTGGGCACGGGCCTCTTCACAATATGAGAAGGCTAAGGCCTTAGTCCACAACGCTGGCCTAGGGCGGGTTGGCGGACTACACACACCATCGAGAACTGTATGGAGCACTCTTAAGTGTGCAGGTTTCCTCACTGTTAAAGCAAGTGATAATCAAATTTTGATCCGCATATGAATCCAAAAAGTCAGAGGTGTGGGCCGGTATCGAACTCGCACCCTCCTGAGGCAAGCGTTCAACCACTAGGTTATCACTGCTACTGCCCGCGGCTTCGCTCGCGTATAATTCGGTGTATCACAGAAAAATGTAACCGCGTATCCCTCCGGAACCACTGAGGTATTATTAAACTCAGGGTCGGGAACTGTTTATCTTCCCGGGATGAAAAGTAGTTTTTATGTTAATCCAGGTTATGGTCTATCTGTTTGCTAAATTTTATCCAAATTCGTTTAACGGTTAACGCGTGATTGAGTAACAAACATCCAAACAACCAAACATCTAAATATCTAAACATCTTTACAAACTTTCATATTTATAATATTAGTAGGATGTAAAAGATTGTGAAGATGTTTGGATGTTTGTAGTAAAGTCATAGAATATATACTGTAAAGTACAATCACGCTGAAACGGCTGAACGTATTTGGATGTTTGGCATACAGATAGACCATAACTCGGATTAACATAAAGGCTACTTTTTATCCTGGGAATAGTTCCCGAGTATTGCGCGATAACGGCCAAAATTAGTAATAATAAAATAATTAATTCATTTAATTCAGAAAAAATATTCAAGATGAAAATTTTAAACAACATTGCAATTTTGTGTAGTCTAATATTTTAAATTAATAATAGTAAATAAAAAATGTCAACCTGTTTATAAAATTTATATTTTAAAACCACCGATTAATATTTCATTAATAACCTATGTATCCACGATTTGCTCTACTAAAGATAGAAATTTGACATAAAATGCATAGAGCTTAACGGGCAAAATTAGTATCCAATCTATCCACGATTTGCCCTACCAAAGATAGGAATTTGACATAAGATCGGTTATTAATTTTGCCCGTAAATCTTTATTTATTTAATTCTTTATGCACAACTGGGTACAAAGGCGGTCTTAACGTCTTTGTCTTTCTGTAATAAACCGAATTATACGCAGGTAAAGCCGGGGGCACACCTGCACACTTGAGAGTGCTCCATATTATTATTTTTATTTATGTAACACCAGTATGTACCATGTTCCGTACAAATAAACATTTCATTTCATTTACAGTTCTCGATGGTGAGTGTAATCCGACAACATACACTAGACCAGAATGGTAGACTAATGCGTAAATTTTCTCATTCTGAGATGAGGCTCATGCCCAGCAGTGGAACAGTAAGGGGATGATGATGAAATCCGCGGGCATAGGCCAGTTGCCTGTATTTTGAAAGTTTAAAGAACTGTTCAATTATCTTCACACCTTTGGATGGTCCTTTGTGTATGAATTTATAAATAATAAAAAAATAATAAAATATCTCTGGGACATTTTTACACAGCACCATCTAGTCCCAAACTAAGCAGAGCTTGTGCTATGGGTACTAGACAATGGATATAATACTTACATATTTTTTTTTGTAAATACATACTTATAATACATAAGCAACACCCAGACCAATACAAACTCTTATGTTCATCACTCAAATATTTGTGTCCTGTGGGAATCGGACCCACGACCTCGTTATCAGCAGTCCGACACTCGAACCACTAGACCACAGAGGTCGTCGTATATTTATCATATCAAAACCTGTTTACCAATATTTCTCCCAAACATATCACGGTTATCATCCTCTTAAGTATGACTATGACTCAACCCTAAACGAATAATTAATGTAACTTTTATTGCATAACATTAATTGTTTTCTTAGCCCAGTTACATGATTTCTTATTATAGAAGTTTTTGTAAAAATGGCACAGGGGCAAGGGGACAATATTAAGGTCAGTTTTTGTACCGAGTCACATTTGTAAATCGCAAATGTCAGTGGTGTCCAATGATATTTAAAAGTACAGATATGTTGTACCCTAACAAAACAAAAAAAATCTGCACGCAGCGGCAGCGGCAGCACACATAGACTAGAACAAAGTTAGTAAGTTAGTTACTTTAAGGTTCTTTCGCGTCATAATTGGTTCACTCTCTGTATACACACGACGGCATTTTAGTTTTTTTTTGTCCCTGGTCACGCTCGGCGCCTTGCTTGACGCGTTCTAACAGAAAAACGTCCTAATTAGGATTTTTTCGAGTCTGTCTTCAAAATGCGCGCGAAAGTAACATATCTGTACTTTTAAATATCACTGGTTGTGTCCAAGATATTTATATGAAACGTGTTATATCCAGTGTTTGAATAACCTGTTCTGGTTGTTTATGTTATACTTTTCTTAGGAACACAAGATTTACCAATGTAAAACAAGCCAAAAAAACGAGTGTGCGACCACACGACTGAAATAAAACATCACTAACTTATATCTCCCTAAATACTATTTTACCGTAACGTAACGTAACGCATTCACCAGCTTACTCCCCACGATCACACTTTTCGTAACACTTTTCGTAACGCATTCATCAGCTTACTCCCCAAGTCAACCAGCTTACTCCCCAAGTCAACCAGCTTACTCCCCAAGTCAACCAGCTTACTCCCCAAGTCAACCAGCTTACTCCCCAAGTCAACCAGCTTACTCCCCAAGTCAACCAGCTTACTCCCCAAGTCAACCAGCTTACTCCCCAAGTCAAGCGTGCGTAAAGAAGTTTGACTTCAAAAAGATTTACGAACCCAGCGGCAATATACATACATAAACTAGTACAAAGTAAGTAAGTTACTTTTAGTTACTTTCGCGTCTTCAGATTGCGTGCGCTATAAACATATCTGTACTTTCAAATATTTTTTGTGATAGGCAAAAGATCATATTTTGCAACTATTTTACACTAATTACGTACAATCAGTGTCGTTATAATACTTTTTGGGCATAGTTCGAGACGCCACTTATTTGTCTTTTTGTGTTCGGAAAGCTCTAGTTTTTTTTTAAATAGAATTTTTTTACGCACGCTCGACTTGGTGAGTAAGCTGGTTGAGTTGGGGAGTAAGCTGGTGAATGCGTTACGAAAAGTGTGATCGTGGGGAGTAAGCTGGTGAATGCGTTACGAAAAGTGTAATCGTGGGGAGTAAGCTGGTGAATGCGTTACGAAAAGTGTGATCGTGGGGAGTAAGCTGGTGAATGCGTTACGAAAAGTGTGATCGTGGGGAGTGAGCTGGTGAATGTGTTACGAAAAGTGTGATCGTGGGGAGTAAGCTGGTGAATGTGTTACGAAAAGTGTGGTCGTGGGAAGTAAGCTGGTGAATGTGTTACGAAAAGTGTGATCGTGTGGAGTAAGCTGGTGAATGCGTTACGAAAAGTGTGATCGTGGGGAGTAAGCTGGTGAATGTGTTACGAAAAGTGTGATCGTGGGGAGTAAGCTGGTGAATGCGTTACGAAAAGTGTGATCGTGGGGAGTAAGCTGGTGAATGTGTTACGAAAAGTGTGATCGTGGGGAGTAAGCTGGTGAATGTGTTACGAAAAGTGTGATCGTGGGGAGTAAGCTGGTGAATGCGTTACGAAAAGTGTGATCGTGGGAGTAAGCTGGTGAATGTGTTACGTTATGGTGAACCAGTATTGAGGGAGATATAAGTTAGTGAAGTTTTACTTCAGTCGTGTGGTCTAAAGCACACTCGTTTTTTTATGGTCTTATTTTTTTGCGCGGTTATGTGACTTTTAATGAATTTAAAAACAAATTCCTTTCATTCATTCTGTGATAAGTCGTAAGGACATAAAAAATAAAGGCATAAAAATATCCCATAAGGTCGAAATCAACGTTATGATGATACCTTTAAAGAGGCGAAATCTAATTTATTAGAATATCCAACTTTTCTTTACAAGGAAAAAATATAAAGTGTCACGAATAATGCTTTTTAGGGTTCCGTACCCGAAGGGTTCCAAACGGGACCCTATTACTCTCGCTACGCTGCCCGTCCGTCCGTCCGTCCGTCCATCTGTCTGTCACAGGGCTGTATCTTTTGAACGGTAATAGGTAACCGGTTGAAATTTTCTCAGAATATGTGTTTCTATGAGGTGTATCACGACAAATACTAAAAACAAAAAAAAGTCTAAAACCAAAGGGGGTCCCCATACAAGAAACCTCAAAAAACATGCATTTTTTTCAACGTTTTTGTTCCTGCTCTATTTTCAAAACGGTACTATATACCGGCGTCAAACTTGGTCAGATTATAGTGCATATTATTTAGTTTAGCAACAAATACTAAAAATAAGACAAGCATGGACATATGTGGTGGTACCAGCGTAAGAAAGACATGCAAAAATGCATATTTCGTACACTGTACGTTGATGTCTTTTGGTAAACTCTCGTAAATTAAATTAGTTTTTATGGGGTATCAGGTCGTTGAGAGGTACGGAACCCTTACTGCGCGAGTCAGACTCGCACTTGGCCGGTTTTATATTAATAATTATATGTTACAGTCAGAACTCTTTCCCGTTAGTAACTAGTTCTGACTGACGAAAACAGTCAAAAGTAGTTTTGTCTAAACGTATCGGTCAAACTCAAAACTCATAAAATATTTGACCCTAAGTATAATGACCTTGTTATATAGGTCGAAACATATTAAATAGATTAAACGCACTCCAACTGCATGTGGTCAGAATCTGTCCTACCCCTAGTGTTTTTAAAAGCATGGTGTCTGAAGGTCATGAAGGAGTTCCCGAGCATAACGAATGCACGAAGCCGTTGTGTAGCAAGAGGGGAGAGGCGGCGAGTGAAACTACCTTTGACCAACCTCGTTAGTCAAAAGTACTTTTGACCCATTAACGGTTTTGGCTGTGACATATACAAAAGATAAGCCTATGTACTAACATTAATTCATGTTACTCTATAGAGTCTATAACCAATAGAAGTGCGCGATAATCGCTGTGTTGACTTGATAAATTGTTTAACCGTGTTATCCAAGGACTAAGGAATGCAAACATTTGTAAAGCTAACAACTATACAATTAACCGCATATCAAATGGTAAATCAACCATTATAAGCAGAGCTGGCTTAGGGCCCAGCGGTGACACTCCCCTGTACGTGTAAGCTCGCTCGCCGGTGACCTTGAGGGAGCGCGTTTACATGCAATATATTGGCTGGGACAGCCGAGAGACTGCCCGTTCCACACGCCGCGCACCGCGCACGGCCCCCGCGCTCGCCCCGACCCGCACACATAGCCGCGAGCAATTTTACGAGCACACATGTTGCTTCTTGTCGTTAGTATAATTATATTCTATGCTTAGGATCACGACACATTGATCGACGGCTATCTATGATTCGTCCATACAATAATTTAATAAAAAGTTTTTTGTAAACCACGTTTTGAAAAAGAAAGTGAATTAATATTGCATAGTCATCCAATCTTGAGCCTTGTTTAATGTTTCAAGTCTGTAGCTCATCGGGAAGTTAGTTTGAAATCGATTGCAAAATTTGTACGGAAAAGACAGACATCATCATCATCATTTCAACGCCGAAAGACGTCCACTGCTGGACATAGGCCACCCCCAAGTATGTTTCCATAATTGCTACACTTGGCAGGCGGGTTGGCGATCGCAGTTGATTGGTTAAATACTCAGAGAACGCTGCTGCCCATCCTCTGGTGAATCCCTTAGTCGCCTTTTACGACATCCATGAGAAGATATAGGGTGGTGCAATTTTTTACGTCCAGGACCACACGGAACAGACACAATTGAAAGCGAGTTAGTATAAACGTGATAAAAAGCACAATTAATATGGGACATCCCTTTCGCATCGCCTCGGGCGATGAGCAACGCGACGGTGGCGAACGCGTTCCAGCACCGACCGCCCCGAAACGCAATAGGTCATCGACGGGCATCGGCAGTAATAGACGCCGGGACCGTGGAATACCGGTATTGTTGGTCTTCCGGTAAGGAATAAGCGGTCAATCGACGTAATGCGTACAATGCGGCACATAAAATAAGCCGCGTCATCAATCTTCGTTCGCGCAGACACGAATTGACGATCGACGAAAACAACCGAAACACAAAAAAAAAAAATTGTCAACGTTATGCAATACCTTTAAGACGCTGACAACAGCCAAATACCTCAAATAGGCTTCTTTTAAAAACATTTTTAGCTGTATCTATTCAGTTTGTGGCAGTGAAACTGTATTGTGCCCAAAACACGTTTTCTTGAAGTTTTCTCTATAGAAAAGAATTGTAAACTAACCTCTTAAAACATGCTTTAAAGCAAACAATCTCTATTATTTACTAAATATTATAAATAAAATTAAGAAAACATTTGAGAAAGACAATAATCTAAACATTTGTTGTTTCTGTTTTTCAAATAAGCTTTTAGTTTTTAATTTAAAAAAATTATTGTTAATTTTCATTCAAGTTGAGCGGCGTATCCGACGTCCCTCGGCTCGTTGCATCTCTTTTAAATCTGTACGAAACGACAGTGACCGCAGAGGTCTGATATTTAGCTGTTTTCAGCCTCAAATTGATTGCTGTGCCGTCTTTGTATATTTCGCTCACATGCTTCCGTACACTGCATAGCATTGTTTGGCGCGCAGCGATGGTGCTATCTGATTGGTTACCAATTTCTCGCGTATTAAAATGTGTCATCTGCGCAGGTACATCGGTGGGCCATATAAAATTTGTACTACTGTACTAGTGTGATACTTTTCAATCTGAAATGTGCGAAAGGCCGTCGATCAATGTTTCGTCACCCTTATTATGTAAGTTTTAAACAACACAGGCTCTACTTATGCCGGTTTTTCCACCATTCGATAAGTGCTTGGTTGTACATGAGTCTCGAACAATCTTGTATCAGTACAAAGTTATTGTATTTGCAGTTACATTGAATTATTTAATTGACTATATAATGACTAATTAAGATAAACAAAATCAAATAGAACGTGTAGATATTTCTCAGTAATAATAGGCTATACTTCTTCCTTTCTTCTCCTTAGCCTTTTTGTCTTAGCCTTTTCTCATCTATATTGGGTGGCTTTCAGTCTAACCAGATACGGCTGAATATCAGAAGCTTCTTGGACGAATAAAAAAGATGGACGGAATTATTTATTTATTTATATATGCTTTATTGTACACCATAAAAGACATTACATTGAATATGCATTTAAACTATTGTACAAATGGCGGCCTTATCGCGATCAGCGATTTCTTCCAGGCAACCTTAGGATGGACAAGAATGAACTGGACAGAAAATGGGGTTGTCAGATGTGCAATTTCGATACATAATTTAGTAATAAAATAAAATACTATACTACTACTATAAAATAACAACAAAAATATATTCTATAAATCCTAATACATAAATACTATATGCATATATACATATAAATAATAAGCAACGGTAAAGTAATTAAAAACGACCACATACAGGAGAAGAAACATGTTCATAGCGACAAATAATGCTCCTTCACAAGCCTCTTAAACACTGGCAGCGATTGCGCTCTTCTAATAGGCACTGGCAATGCATTCCACAAACGAGCAGCCTGAACCGTAAAGGATTTGTCAAAAAATGTTGTGGAATGCATTGGCATTTTCAGCCTTAAATTATTTGATGACCTAAGGAATAGCGTGTGAGTGTTGCAGAGGAATTCCAAACGTTTCTTCAGGTAAAGAGGAGTAGAAGGAGAGAAAATCTCGCTACACAAAAAGTGAAACACCCATAGTAAGATGGCTCGCTTAAAAGTACGGGCTGGCAAGCACACATTCACACCCACAGTAAGACAAAAAGCCGCGATTACGCAACAAATCTCGTGTGACGGTAGTCATTGTCGTAGTGTCACAAATAAAATAACAATATAATATTTGGTGTGTTAAAATTCTGTCGAAATTATAGAGGGTTTAGGAAAAAATGAAGTGCTTCAATCTTTTCTTAGCGAGATTCCGTCCGCCATTTTTTATTCGTCCGAGAGTATTTTACACGGAGCTATTACCATCAATCATCAGTGTCCCTGCGTGATCGAATCAGAAATGAGGAGATTCGCAGGAGAACGAAAGTAACCGACATAGCCCGAAGAATTGCCAAACTTAAGTGGCAGTGGGCGGGGCACATTGCTAGCAGAACGGATGGCCGATGGGGCAGTAAAGTTCTGGAGAAGCGACCGCGTACTGGAAGGTGCAGCGTGGGTAGGCCCCCCACAACGTGGACCGACAAACTGGTGAAGGTCGCGGGAATCCGCTGGATGCGGAAGGCGCAGGACCGGTCGTTGTGGCGATGCTTGGAGGAGACCTATGTCCAGCAGTGGACGTCTTTCAGCTGAAATGATGATGATGATGATTGCCATCAGACTTCCACAACTCAGTCACTGCGTAATACTGACAGCCTAACTACAAAACAGACTGCTATAGATATTCAAATGGCAACCGGGACCGACCGTCCGTCGGAGAGGGACAGAAGGGTCTCGATGTGCAACGAAACGGTGACCCATCCAAGGCCTGACCGTGGCTAGGGTAGCTTAACATTGCAGATCTTGCAATCCAAGCATTTATTACTTCCAAGTATGATGATGTCGTCTAGATACACAAATATGTTCGAGTTTCTATGTGTATGGTAACACTTGAATTACGAAAACCGCCAGTACTGCTTACAAAAAAAAGACTCTGTCAAGGACAAACTGTTACATTGACGTGCCATCGACTGTACATCAGTAACTCACAGTACATCCTCATCAGTACTACTTTTAGTAGTAGTAGAGCTCCTTTGTAAAAGAAGTCCTCGTCCGGGGAAGTACTACCACCGTACCTACTTCTCCGCTAAATAGTGATGCTTGTATTGCTGTGTTTCGGTCCGAAGGGTACGAGTGCCGGTGAAATTACAATCACATAAGACTTTCCATCTTCATGTCTCAGTTTGGCGAACCGACTTGTGGTACTCTAAAGGCAACAGCATAGGTGGTATTGCAGTTGTTATGGGCAAAGGTAACCGCTTAACATCAGGTGGGCCTGTAGCTCGTTTCGCCATCCTATACTATAAAAAAAAACCGGCCAAGAGCTTGTCGGGCCATGCTCAGTATTATAGGGTTCCTAATTACAAACGAATCAAATCGAATATTAATCATTGCTATTTTAGTTTTTGCAAACAGCGCCACCTAGCGCTGGATTTAAGAAGTAAAATTTTAAAAGTATGTCAAATCAATGTAACACAAAGTTACTTTTTGTGATTTTTTTAAATAGGTAGTAACTAAAGGAGCATTATTTGCTATTATCATTTTTCTCTAAGGTCAATGACCTATGAACTAGGATGTCTTAAGTATCTTGCAGTTTTCTCACTATAACTCAAAAATTTATAATCACATTATACTCGAAATAATTTTAATAGAGAGTTTTTATAAAGGTCTATCAATGTGGAAGATTATAAGTTTCTACGTTTCATAGCTTAGAAATGGCAGGGGGGGGGGACACATTGCAAGCCACTTTGGCGGGCTGTATTTCGCAGATGGTATACCTGATAAAAAACGTTGTGTATTAAACATTACCTTCATTTTAGTAGACCTATCGAATGATACCCCACACGAGGGGGTGCAACGAAAAATTTTTTTTCATCCTCATTTCACTTGTATGGGCGCCACCCCTAAAATACGACATCAAGATTGTTTTATTCTTTTAAAATTGAGATCTATATCTAAACCATTTTTTAACAAAATTTAATTTACTTATGTTTATAACTGTAGAAGTTATTAAGCTGTAAAGGATTAGGACAGACGGACAGACGGACAGACGGACAGATGGACAGACGGACAGACGGACGGACATGACGAAACTATAAGGGTTCCTTGTAGGACTATAGAACCCTAAAAACACAACAGATCATCGATTGACTGAAGTTGATATTTCCTTCTAAAAGATTAGTTGTTTATCTAATTCTCGTAACCTCTCCAGATATCAGATACACATCGGAAGCAGGCCTTGTGATCACTCAGGTAAAACGGTATTACTTAGATTTCAGTACTAAGTACAGTCGTATCAGTCAGAGTATAGTATCACTAAGAATCATTAACAAATGACTGAGAATAATTATTAATTAGCAAATGATTCTTGTAACAATGGAGTATTTAATTCTAATTGTATTGTTTTGTCATTTCAGTTATGAGACAAATTTAAGTGGTAAACAGAAGCACATTACTACTTTAAGAAAGTACAGTCGTGTAGAGCTGATCTTATTTAGTTATCTATTGGCGCATGACTGTCAATGACTTTTACCTCGCTTTGTTACTTCTTCACTATATCTATTTCTTGTTCTTCATTTGTATGTGTCTCAGTAGTGTTAAATAAACATTTTTCTTTCTTCTTTTCTCTTTCTTTCTATTCATTGTAACTTCAAAGCTTACAGTAAATAATAATTTAATTATTCTAGACAATACGCCAATTACGAAATACACTATCCAATTAAAACCATAAGCTTAGGCAGAGAGCCTTCTTGAAGGGAATTGATATGACATAATTTCATTTTTATGGGTGTATGTTTGTTTTTGTTTCTATATGAGGAGTGAGTAATGAGGTATGTATGTTAACCGGGTACTAAGTGGCGCTGGTTTGTGACAACGTTTGAAGGATTGTTTTTTTCTAAATTTTCTTTGAAGAGTTAAAGCGTCTGGCGACGAAAATTTGTTATTTTACAATGCTGTTACTCATAATGATGCGTTCAATAACCAGTTAACAGGTTTAGTATATTAACTAAGTATAAGGTTGTATAGGGAGTGGCACATTGGAGGAAAATATGTCCCTATATTAGCATTAACTTGTACCCTTACAAAATTAATAGACATCTGTGGCCAATGCAGGACTAATAATGTCCAAGTAAGAGCCAAAGTTTGTTCGAAATGACTATCTTAACTTAACCTTGTATGTGTCAATAACTTAAATTGTAAAACAAGTATCCTAAATGGCTCGTACCCTTGAGACTATGGGTAAAAATACTTTGCACGATGCTACCATAGTGAGTTTACATCGTAAAAAAATTATTAATAATTTTAACATAGGTATTTACACAAAATTTTCAATAAGTATTAAAAAACCGGCCAAGTGCGAGTCGGACTCACGCAGTAAGGGTTCCGTACTAATTGACCTGAGACCCCATAGAAACTGATTTAATTTACGAAAGTTCATCAAAAGACATCAACGTACCGTGCGCGATATATGAATTTTAGTATTTTTCGTGATAGGGCTCATAGAAACACATATTCTGAGAAAATTTCAACCGGAAACCTATTACTGTTTAAAAGATACAGCCCTGTGATAGATAGACGGATGGACAGACAGCGTAGCTAGAGTAATAGGGTCCCGTTTGGCACCCTTTAGCAACCTTAAAAACCAACCGCAAAAAATTATGCATTACAGGTTTTGTGACTTTTGAACCCAACTCTATTCTTTACGTAACTAGACAAAAATAAAACTTAGTTACGTAAATAAAATTAAAATGTACGAATTTAAATCAACAAAAAATATGAAATACCGTTAGATAAGTTGCATTTCATGATGCAACATTAAAATAACAAACTAAGTACTAAGACTTCGTACAAAACAACATTAACTTTTTATAACAGTTGTATACTTTTTTTACTCGCCTTGCCTTCAGACGTAACCCAGGAAGTAAAAAACAACAAGCAAATGCAAACTCGTCTCAGTGCGAAAAGTTGTATCCGCGACTGTACACGATATCACAGAGCTGTATACGAGTTTCAAATTGTCCATTACAAATTACAACACTTTACAATCGATCGTCGCGAGTGTACTATTGACATTTTCCTCTCCAACCGATAATAGTCCATTCATTCGTTGCAGATGGATGTACTTCGAGCAACGAAAAGACAACAAGCAAGTCGAAGAGATGGAGAACGTGAATAAAGACGTATAGTTGCACCCACTAATGACTGTTGAACTTAAAGCATTTATTATAAGTGAAAGTGTTATTGGACATTATACAGTGTTTTGAATAAGTGTGAATGTTTAATAAAAATCCAGTCGAGTTTCACCGTGGTTTTTATTAGTTTTTTTTAACACTAATACAATTGGATGTTTAATAACATCATAGTGACACAGCGCGTCGGATCGCTCGACGTGTTTGAGTTTATCGACGTGTTAAGTTTATTTTCGATTTCTCCGAGTGTGTTTGTGGACGTATTAAAGACTGATATGGCAACATAAGAGTGTTTGCTTACATACAGACGAACAATAGGACGCTAGCAACGGCGACGTCCCAACGTCGGCTTACCAGTAATTCAATATTAAACTATATTTATCTTGGTGCTGTGAGGATGTACTCTCCAATATAACAACAATGTGACCCAACTTTGAAGATACACTTCGAATTTCAGGCGAGGTACATGTTCCTTGTTCCATATTTTCAATCTCCAGTGAGTATTGATTTTATATTTGAAATTTTATAAAACGAGCAGAATAATGGATACAGAAAAATCGGACGAGAAAACCTCTCGCAATGAGACGACAGAGGAACTACCACTAAAAAGAGAACCCAAAAATGACATACAAAACATGACCATTTTAGAGAAAATTAAATTCTTAAAATCAAACATAACTGTAGAACCGGTTTTGGCTCTATTTGTGATGCCGAGCGTCCTAGCAATGTTGGCGACTCAGAATTTGAATTTAGAGAAAGCATGCAGTGTCAACCTTGGATTCGGTGATGAGGTGTGTACCGCTTTAAGGCTCAGAAAACGCGCTAACCATACATTTGAAGAAGATGAAGTACAGAAACTAATAGCGTCAGTGCAAGCATGGAAGAGTGTAATACACACAGCAGTACCGACGTTGTTGATGCTCTTCATAGGCGCATGGAGCGACAAAACAGGGAAGCGCAAGATCTGCATGCTGATGCCAATCTTTGGGGAATTCATGACATGTTTATTTAACATGATAAACACGTACTTCTTCTATGAAGTCCCCGTGGAATGGACTGTGTTCATGGAGGTTATATTCCCGTCCCTGACTGGGGGCTGGTACACAATGTTTCTCGGCACTTTTAGTTATTTAGGAGACATAACTTCTAAGGACACAAGGACATTCCGAATGGGAATTTTGAACTTGTGTATGACAGTAGGATTTCCCATTGGAATGGGGTTGAGTGGTATCCTGCTGCGGTACCTCGGATATTATGGAGTGTTCTCTATAGCTGCTCTATTGCAGTTTATCAATTTCTGTTACGTATTGTTTGTTATTGATGACCATACTTGGCTCGAGAACAAAGACAAGGTTGGTATTGTGCTTCTATTTACTTACTTAATCTAGTAATGTTTATCAATCAATGTGATTATAGCTGTAATATATATAGACAGAACAGCTATTCTCTGTATTCCATACTAAATTATCTTGTTTATTATTTTCATTGTATTCTTTCTTTTTAATCTTAGCTTAATTTTACCAAGTTTTTATTAACTAGCTTTCAGTCTTGTCTGTCTGTTCGGTATAAATTTTGAAAACTAATTTCCCGATGATCTACAGACTTAAACATTAAAAATAGCTCAGGACTGGATAACAATGCAATTTTTCTCCCACTTGCTCGGAAATTGGTTCATTATTCAAAAAAAAGAAATAACAGGCCGGTAATATCCAACAGGACAATAATAGAAATTGCTGGACACTTTTTACTTTTTAAATTATGCTACCGAGGTTTTTAAGTACAAACTTACATACACTTACATTTTACATTTACTTAAAAAGCCTCGCTAGTAACTTCTTAGGTTTTCGCGATCACTACACATTATAATAAAACAAAGTTTAACCGGATTAAATCGCGTATATTATTTAAATTGGTTTCCCTGACGTTTCGAAAGCTTTGCAGCATTTCGTGGTCGCAGGTAGACTAAGATGACAATCGTCTTTACAAATATTTCTAAAAAAATATTTTAATCTACCGTACAATATTATTAATTAAGCCTCGCTAGCATAATTTCAAAAATAAAAATGTTCAGCGATTTCTATTATTGTCGTGTTGGAAATCGCTGGCGTGTTATTTTGTTCCTTAAGGAAAAGAGCCGATTGATGTATTCTTTTTCCGAGCAAGTGGGAGTTTTTTTTTTTTATCAATTTATTTTCACTCAACTGACAAGGCCATTTTCAAACCAGTGTAACATTTTTAGGTCAAAAGGACCGGCTGTACCGGTTTTCTCCTAGAGTTTTTCGACTTCCACAGTCTAAAAGAAACTGTAGAGATTGCATTCAAGAAAGGACCAAATAACAGAAGATTGCGAATATGTTTAATATTGACTGTGGTCTGTTTGACGTTTGGACCGATGTGGGGTATGTATACAATGCTTTATTTAATGATACTTTAGCAAATATTAAACAATCGTATGTGGGTATATTACGTACCGTTTATTTAAGTGTGCAAATGACTGTAAAGAATATACCGTCGCTCGGCAGTGAAAAACTGGTAAATCACAATTTAATGTTTTATGTTTGTATCATTATTCGTTAGATATAATAAAAAAAAATCGTAGTCAAATCTGACGATATTGAATATTAGATCTATCTAAGAAAAAGAACTTCTTTAACGGGCAAAATTAATATCCAATCTATCCGCCATTTGCATATACAATATGTCAAATTTCTATATCTAGTAGGGCAAATCGTGAATAGATTGGATATTAATTTTGGCCGTAAATAAAATTAATATAATAATAATATTTACAAATCACCATCTAGTCCCAAACTAAGCAGAGCTTGTGCTATGGGTACTAAACAATGGATATAATACTTATATACTTTTTTTTTTTTGTAAATACATACTTATAATACATAAGCAACACCCAGACCAACACAAACACTTATGTTCATCACACAAATATTTGTGTCCTGTGGGAATCGAACCCACGACCTCTTTATCAGCAGTCCGACACTCGAACCACTAGACCACAGAGTTCGTCAATTGTTTCTATTTACCAGATAAGGGTAGTTCTTTTCTTGTCCTGTAAAATTACGTTCAGTGCAAATATGAGGTTTTCACTGCTGACGATAAGCACTTAAAAGTTGGGAAATTTCCATGCTACTCAGATATTATTATATAAAGAAATACGACTTGAGATGTTACACCCTGTTACAAAACCGGGTTCACCAATAGGTTTAGCTAAGGCCGGGCCTAAATACACCCGTGTGTATTTGATAGCATATTTATGTTAGCCATATACACCCGTGTGTGTTTTGATAACATATTTATGTGAGCCAGACGTTTAAATTTGAATTCGATGTGATTAATTTTTTTCACAAAACACCTTTGAAAACTAAAACAAAAGAAATCGATGATATAAAACGAAATAATGTTTATAATAAAATATATTATAATGATAAGCAAAAAACAGGCGACTGTGGCATATAGTTGAAAAATTAGGTGAAAGCGAATGGATGGGAAACAAGTACCTGTACCAGGCCCCTCAGAAAGTATTGCGAAAAAAAGTTTTTATATATGGGAGACTAGCCAGTTATAATGTTTTTCGAAAATATGATTATTTATAAGTAAAAATAAGTAAGTTCCAATTTCAAAATTTCCCTCCACATTTTTTGCGAGTTAATTCAAAGTATTGTGTCTCACTGAAATATGGATCTGCGCCGGGAACATTTTAGAGCTATGATTTTATACGATTTCATGTGTCGCCTGAAACCGGATGAATCGTACGATAGACTTCAAATGGCATTCATGGATGAAGGCCCTTCCAAGGCAACCGTGTATCGTTGATATAACGAATTCAAGCGCGGTGGACCAACTTTGGGGGATGACGAAAGAAGCGGTCGCCCTTTGACGGCTGTTACCGAAGAAAACGTGCTAGCAGTGAAAAATTTAATCCAAGACAATAGGCGAATTACATATCAGGAGATTCAACACATATTGAAGATTGGATCGGGAAGCGTTCACGAGATTCTACACAGCCATCTTCGCGTGAGGAGGATAGTATCACGCTGGGTGCCGCACAACCTCACCGATGCTCAGAAGCAGGCCCGGGTGGAATGGTGCCGTGATATGCTTAACAAATTTGAAGCAGGCTCGTCTCGGCGTGTTTACGACATCGTTACAGGTGATGAGTCCTGGATTTATCAATACGACCCAGAAACCAAGCGCCAGTCGACTGTTTGGGTGTTTCAAAATGAGCCAACGCCTACCAAAGTGAAGCGATCTAGAAGCGGGGGTATGATTTTGATCGCTAGCTTTTTTAATTTGACTGGCCACTTGGTATCAATTCCCTCACGGGATCAAAGAAGCATTAATGCCGAATGGTATACTACCAAATGTTTGCCAGAAGTTTTCTCTGTTATAAGCAACAAGCGACCAAACACAGGGCTCCGCGGGCTACTGCTCCACCACGACAATGCACCTGCGCACACCGCACTCAAAACGAGGGACTTCCTGGACAGCACGCCAGTCAAACTCCTGGGTCACCCTCCTTACAGCCCTGATCTAGCACCGTGTGACTTCTTTTTATTCTCAAAAATAAAAAATCAGCTCAAAGGGATACAATTTTCGTCGCCGGAAGATGCGCTGGCTGCGTTCGAGCAGGCTGTAAACGAGGTGTCTGCGGCGGACTGGAAAAAGTGTTATGAAAACTGGTTTAGGCGCATGAATCTTTGTATAGAGGCTGGTGGAAAGTACTTTGAAAAGATTTGATAAAAATATATGTACGTATAGAACAATTTTTTTTAGTTTCGCAAAACTTTCTGAGTGTCCCACGTATAAACGTACTCTAAAGTCTTGGAAAATTGTGGACGGGTTTTTCTCGCCACATAATGCAACTTTATCACCAGGAAACCCATTTATGTCGGAAATTTTGGGGCCTAATAGAAACGCATGTTTAATTCCAAGGAAAAAACAAAGAATAATTCGTCCCTAGATACTTTCTAACCAAGAAAGCGAGTTTATTCTGACGTAAATTAAAATTGCAGTCGTGAAAGTCAATGTATGGCAACTAATTACCAATTGAAATGTCACAGGTTTGATGTCTGGGCTAGGAAAAAATATTTAATGATTTTTATAAATGTTTGCTTTGAATCAGGATGTTTTTTTATTGAAGATATGGTATTTCCTAAGGATGATTGTCAACTTATTATTTTTTATACTAATAAATATTTATTATGCAGGTATTGCGTGTGTTGCGAAAACATGCTAATAAGTTACTAAAACATGACTCCTAAGTCTGTTCTTTACCTACTTTTTAAAATTAGCACGTTATATCTGGGCTTCCCCTAAAAATCTCTGAAAAAACAATAAATAAAAGACAAAATATCCCGATTTGACATTTACTGCATAGCAAATGTCAAATCTGTGCATATTAAGTTCAAGGTTCACAACTAAATAAAAATAGTACTATTGTAAAATAAATATAATATTGTCTATGGCATAGTGATAAGTATATTCTATTATTTGTCTAAGATTAATTTAGCAATGGGATGAGTCGAACTTTTTTCAAATTGATATTTTTTCAAGTCGAACTTCTTTATAAAAGTTGTTATTACGTTACGTAACCGACATACCTAATAGTTTTATGACACGTTATTTATTAATATTCCACTGGTGCTAATAGACTACTGAATCTACTGATTGACCGCAAAAAAACAATTCTTGGGAAAAAGGCCGATTAATCTATTTATATTTCGGTTGACAAACAAATTGATGATTTCACATCGAACTTGCAGATTCCCAGGTTCAATTAATTAGAATTTATTAATTGTTTACACGGAGGGATAACTTGATAGTTAATTAAAATTATCCAGCAAATAAAGCTTATAGAGCTAAGTTAATGTTTTCTATGAGTATTACTCAGTAGACATATCCTTCTTTTTTTTTTCGGCTGCGAGGAGGAATCCTTCAAAAAGCGGCCGGCCTCGTGGGGACGGAGGCCGGGGTGTGTGGGATTCTTACCCACTAAAACCCCCTCAGTGGCCTTCTACAGCATAATAAGGGGGGAATCCGGGAATGTAATATGCCTCCGGAGCCCTCCCTATCCTACGCCTGTAACTATCCTACTAATGATTTAAATTGTGAAAAGAAAAAAAAAGAAAAAATTCTCACGAGCGATTTTTCCTTTTCACAATTTAAATCTTTTGATTTCGCTTCGCATGCGTAAATGCATTAAAAATAATAGAATAATTATCCTACTAATATTATCAATGTGCCGAAGACGTTTGGATATTTCATACACAATCACACGTTAACTGTTGAACGGATTTGGATGAAATTTGGCTCACAAATAGACCATCACAGTACTATTAGATATTCTGTGCCATCGCTAAAATAGGCTACATGTTATTCCGGGAAACTAAACAGTTCCCGAGGCATGTGTGATAAGTCTTTCTATGTTAAACCGAATTATATGCAGGCGCAGTCGCAGGCAAAGTATAGTTGTATATCATTTCTCTGTGTGTCCATAAAGTCAGTAATTAAAATAAATAAATAAGATTTTAGACTAGATTCATTATTAATTTCAGTCAATTTATTTTTTATGTCGTCAACGTTCTAAGGCCCGTATAACAGAACGTTCCTCAAGCGTTGATCACTGTTTAAAACTAGTTTTGAGTTGAGATTTAATTTTAGAACATTACTCAAGCATAGATTCATTGATCACAGTTCAGCTGAGTATCTGAGCTGAGGGACTGGGTTCCAAACAGGTGGTAGCTGCCAACCATCTTCTCTATTAAAATTAGAATGTTTTTTAATTTCAATAGCCTCACGGAGCATTCTAGGTACATATCGGTTTTCCTTCGCCAGAACTTGTGGTTTATCAAATCGAAGAATATGGTTGGGTTTGTCTAGGGCATGTTCACACACTGCAGACTTTGTGAATCCTAATTTTAATAGAGAAGATGGTTGGCAGCTACCACCTGTTTGGAACCCAGTCCTAAAAATTATCAAGTCCCAAACAGCACGCAACACTGTAAAAGATAATGATATTGTGAGTGATTACTGCGTGCACCGAAACGATTTTAATTAATAATATTGTATGGTAGATTAAAATAATTTTTTAGAAATATTTGTAAAGACGCTTGTCATCTTAGTCTACCTGCGACCACGAAATGCTGCAAAGCTTTCGAAACGTCAGGGAAACCAATTTAAATAATATACGCGATTTAATCCGGTTAAACTTTGTTTTATTATAATGTGTAGTGATCGCGAAAACCTAAGAAGTTATTATATGTGGTGTTTTAAAATTATGTCGAAATAATAGTGGGTTTAGGAAAAAACGAAGTGCTCCAATCTTTTCATAGCGAGATTACGTCTGCCATTTTTTATTCGTCTGACGTATTTACTCTACGGACGAAAATACATAGGTAAGTTAAACGGTTGTTCAACAAAAATGATCATTATTCCGAAACGCAGTGCTGCATTGCGCTGTTGACACAAAATGAACCAGAATGAACGAATAAATCAAACAGACACACATTGTTGTATACAGAGATTTACAAACGTTCACCATTCATGTTTCTGAATTAAATAATTGACTAGAAGCCACTTTGTATTCTGATGATTGAATGACAGTTGACGTTACAATAATGTGTCTGGCATGATTTGAAATAGAGGGAAAATATTTAAATATTAAAGCGTGTGCTACACGGTGAGCAACCAGCCTCCCGACCAAGGTCACCTTGGTGTGAAGTTGGTCACTGACAGCCATCGTCAAACAAAATTTGGTGACAAACCACTGTCTACATGGTTGGAAACCAGCAAGGTCACCTTGGTCGGGAGGCTGGTTTGTCACCGTGTAGCAGACGCTTAATTCTCCGATTAATCAACCGTTTATTTGAAATTTTTCATAGAATTTAAGGTAAGCGGTTGATTATCGGTGGTGAATACTTGCATTATGCCCAATCCATATTGGCAATTATTGTGCATTGCATTTTAAACCAAAATATTTTTTATGATTATACCTACTTTGCATACCAATTCCACCTACCTTTATTTGCATTGAGCAATGTGCATCGATTCACGGTTTCGCGTCCAAAAATGTGAAGCGGGATCTACCATGTGGATTTATAAAGGTACCTAGAACTTCAGTAGAACAGTTATTGTTATTCTATCGATCTCGCTAAAAACACATCCTACCTATTTAAAATAACTTCTACTCACTTAAAATACATCCTATCTATTTAAAATACATCCGACCTATTTAAAATCTTCAAAAATTTAAAAATCATTCTGATTTTTGCAACTTACTGACATCACCAATCCATCCAGGACTGATGATTGTGGCAATTTCCTCTTTGTTTATTAATCGAAGCTGTCAGTAGGAAACCTAAATCATACAGTAGATCAACGGGCGCAAAGCTGCCGGCGGCTGCAAATCAATATAAAATCTATTGTGTCTCATTAGCCGTTCTTTGATGAACTAATTAGAAATATATAAAGATAGGCCTGAATATCATTTCCTATGATATAATTAATAAACAATGACTAATGTCCTGTGGCTACTTTCGCTATTTACCTATCACTTGTGAAGTTCAATAAATTTCATAAACCACATCGGACGAATAAAAAAGGCGGACGGAATCTCGCTAAACAATAAGTGAAGCATCCATAGTATGCGCTCGCATAAAAATACGTACACATTAACATCCATACTATTCCAAAAAGCCGCAATTACGCAAAAAATCTAATGTGACGGTAGTCATTGTTGCAGTGTCACAAATAAAATAACAGTATAAATCTGGTGTGTTAAAATGCTTTCGAAATTATAGTGCGTTTTGGAAAAAAATAATTAGAAAAATTATCGTCCGTGTGGTGCCGGACGCAAAGAATTTCACCACCTCATATCTTCTCATGGGTGTCGTAAAAGGCGTCTAAGGGATTCACCAGAGGATGGGCAGCAGCGTCCCCTGAGTATTTAACCAACCAACTGCGATCGCCAACCCGCCTGCCAAGCGTGGCGATTATGGCAAATCCCCCCAACGTGCTTGAGGGAGGCCTATGTCCAACAGTGGACGTCTTTCGACTGAAATGATGAAAAAAAGTGATGAGGAAAAAATTCAGTGCTTCAGACTTTGTTTAGCGAGATTCCGTCCGCCTTTTTTATTCGTCCGAGTGTACAACTACTAAAATAATAACTGGGTGTAGATTTATTTAACACATGCATTTAAGTCATAAATTACAGAAATTGGAAAACAGCATTAAGTATGTTTGTAAGGTTTAACAGTGTATTGTGTAATGAAGATTGTAATTAGTGTTATTATAGTATTACATTGTTTCACTGTTACACTTCGAAATAAATTATTTACTTTTAGTCTTTATCATTTTCATGTTTACTTACAATCGTGTTAGAAATAGACGAAAATGTGTGTAACCAATAAGCTAAAAAAATTATACCTATTCGTAAAACGTCAATTCTAAATTCTATAAATAAACGAAGATGAGATCATCAACACACTGATAATAAATCTAAAGGTTTAAAAAAATTCACAGTGTCCACACCAATACACCAATCAATGCGAAAGTGTATTTGTTGGTTTGTTCAACTAGAGCCTGACGTTTCAAAACTGCCTCTAATTAGGTTTATTTGATAAAAAAAGATTAGAATTTGTTCTTTTTTCGCGCAGCCGTTATGGCTTAACTATCTACAGATAGTTTTGAGTGCGAAAAACGGCCACTTTTGGCACTTTTTCTGTCTATAACTACAGCGAACTAGGCCACTACGACTGCGCGACAAAAGAACAAATTCAAATAAAAAAACAAAGCTTTCTTGTAGATAGTTTTGAGTGCGAAAAACGGCCCAAAAGTGGCCACGTGGTACTTTTTCTGTCTATAACTAAAGCGAACCACATTTTACATAGTTAATAGTTTCACCTTTACTTCAATTGTTAAAATCGAAAACTCGATAAATGATGTACTCAACAAGTAATGATTTTTTATACTGATGGGGGCGCCACTTAGCTCTTAGTAGCGAGTTCTATTAAAAACAACTAAACAAGTTCTAAAGAAAATATCAAACCTTCTACAGTAAGTCGTCATTCATAGTGTAGGTAGTCGGTACTCCTATGGGAAATTACAGCCAGCCGTCCTTCGTAGTGATTGCTTAACAAGAGTTCAGCACAACTTCATCCTGTACTAGTCGTTATTATTTACATTTCATAACTTTGTATTCTTTGTTCATATGAAATGAAAAAGATTTGTAAATAAAAAAACTCTATTGAATAAAAAATAAATAATTTATTCTGCAAATTGATTTTAAAAACTAGATGGCATCGGCATTTCCTATATGACCACCTCTGATAATAAATACCGAAACAAACTCAGGGATCATAGTCTCTTAATGTAGCAACCAAGTGGCGCCCCATCAGTAAAAAAAAAAATTACTCGCTGAATACATATATACCATTTATTGAAAATTAGTTTTTAACAATTGCAGTTTAATCATAAACTATTAACCCTGTCAATTATACTTTGCTGTGGTTGTAGATGGATAAAGTGCGAAAAACTGCCACTTTTGGCACTTTTTCTATCTACAACTACAGCGAACTATATTTTACAGAGTTAATAGTTTTTGTTTAAACTACAGTACCTGTACATCAATAGCTAAAAACGAATTTTCGATACAAAATGTATTCTATATACATACAGGGTGTCAGGGAAACGCTTCCGAAAATGAAGATAGGTGATAGTGCTGGTGATTACTGATACGAAACTACGAGAAAAAATGCGCTTCGTTTTTTAGATTTTTCAAATTTTTTGTGCATTTTTCATTATGTATGAGTTTTATTTAACTGTCCAAAGCTGGTTATGTATGAAAAATGCAAAAAAAAAAGAATCGCATTTTTTTTTTAGGTTTCGTATCAGTTATCACCAGCACCTATCTTCGTTTTCAGAAGCGTTCCACTTACACCCAGTATATGATATACCCTTTCGGTTACACGTTGTATAATATCATTGTCTTCAACAGTATTTATTTGTTAACAGGTGAAATGAGTGTCATGTACATATTTGCCCGATACCGCTTCAACTGGGATGAGGTGAAGTACAGCATCTACTCCACTTTCAGCCTTATCACGCACTCCATCGGTAAGCACTGATTATGTAGTATACAGGGTAATTGAAAAATACCCGAAACCTCTTAACACTAACTTTGTATAATGACCCTGAACAATGTTTGTTCTACGACTTCAATTTTTTTTTAAAAACGTACAAAAATATGAAAATACTCTGTACCGTGCATATTCTAGACGGCTGGGGTCGCGTCGGTGGGGCTCCGCGTCTAGTACAAGCGGGCGGCGGCGGACGTCTTTCGGCTGAAATGATGATGATGAGGTATTGTAACAGAGAGTTCAAATAAACAAGCGCAGCGCCCGGCTTGCGGCATAATATGCTATAGTCTACCAGTGGCGTGCATTGCATATAGTCAATTAGGCAGTACGAGGCACTGCGTGCGTCCTCATTCAAATAAAATAGTGGTGTTAGTAACTTTTTCAAAGTACGATGATTATTTATCTATTAATAGACCTATTAATGCTAAATTAATCTTCCTACATGAAAAAAACAATAACTTAGACTACAATTAAATTCAAATGAAGTAGGCCCATACACGCCGCTGTAGTATACGCAAATTATTCACAACAAAAATAAACATTTTTTTGTTTAACCTGTTTACTTGAAGCAATTAGTCGAACAAAGTCGTAGAACAAAGTTGTTCAGGATCATGATACGAAGTTAGTACTTGGAGGATTCGGTTTTTTTTTCTATTACCCTGTATAATAATTTACTTGTTTCTATAAATACACTACATTTCATGAGAAAGTTCTAGTATAGTTGTTATGTAAGCCACAGACCCCAAAGCCTCTACACGCCGATTAGCCGGCTACCACCGGTCACCAAGCATATGTAATAGCACTATATTCTGTTTTCTCTCTTGTCTTATTTAATAAACAATCTTGGCACGTCTCTTTATTCAAATAAGTACTGATAAAATATAATTACTAGTTCTTCACATGTATTTAGGTTAATAAATATTACTTAGTGTGTGAAATTGTTAACGTAATGTCTTTTGATAATCATTATTGACGAGTTGCATTAAAAAGACATGCCAAGATTGTTTACTAAATAAGATAAAATAAAAAATAAAAAGTAAGAAAAAACAGAGATTACATAATATCATACACCCCTCCGTCGTCGTCCGTCAGGCGTCACTCCGTCAGCGAGCGGCACCAATCACAACGCACCGTCCGCCCCCTGTACCCCGCCAACATGTTACGACTGTTTTCTCATGCAAAACTTTATTTATGTGGCGTCTTGAAGCTTACTGGTCTGTGGCTCAAGCTCAAGGCAATGAAAGAAAGAAAGAAAGAAAAATGGTTTATTTACTACAGCCAGAGGCACACAATAACAATAATATACAATTTTAATCATCTATAATAGACTCAAAAGTATAATTGTGTGCCCCGCGGCTGCACCAAATTGGCTCAGTTCAGCAAAAATGCCAGACAACTAGTGTCTGGCGCTGGTTTTCAACTGGACCTTGTTTGAAGTGTCACGGGGGAAAATCAGTTTTACAGTAAACTAACGGTGCTATCATTGTCATTTGCCTCTCACATTTGCATATTATGTATCTAATAGTTACTTTAATTACGTATAAATAATTTTCAGGAACATTATTCTCGATCAGCGTGTTTAGTAGAAAGCTGAAGGCGGACGACGCTGTCCTGGGTATGATATCGGCTGTCAGCAAGATCTGCGGGCTAATAGTCTTGGCCTTCGCCAGAAATGATTACGAAGTCTACTTAGGTGAGTTCAATAGCCTCGTAAGGCCCAACATAAATTTAAGTCGATACCTATAAATTATGACCCAATGTACTAAAAATAGGCACAGGTAGTTGCGGCCCAGACATCAATTTGTAAAAAAATACCTAAATCGACCCAACGACCTAAAACACGAACACCAAATGCAAATTAAGCCAAACTAAGATGTCCCTTTTTAGGGTTCCGTACCCAAAGGGTGCTAAACGGAACCCTATTACTCTCGCTACACTGTCCGTCCATCCGTCCGTCCGTCGGTCTGTCACAGGACTGTATCTTAGTAACGGTAATAGAAAACCCCTTGATCACAGAATGTGTTATTATGCTATGACCATATCACGACAAATAATAAATATGAAAAATAGTCTAAAACCAAAGGGTGTCCTCATTTTTAGAAATCTCCGTACAATATTCATGTGTCTCATATTTTCCGTAACTTAATCATTCTTCTTAATTATTTATTTTCTTCTCAGTTACATATTTATTTACTTCTTTTCTTAGCTTATTAACACTTTTTCATTTAACTTTTCAGCACCGCTACTAGAGATCTTAAATGGAACCTCAACGATTGTTCTTAGATCGATTGCATCAAAATTAGTCTCATATCAAGAATTAGGTAAGTTGGGTAAACATAAATAAATTGTAAGTTGAATTTTCATGAAATTTTATAATTCAGCGTAGAACTGTTATAAGCTATGTTATAAATACAATATGTTATTTCAATAGCTCAAATCCCGAGAAAGAATCATTAAAAAAAAAAACAAAAAAGTTTAAATTGTAACTTTATTTAACAATTAATTAATTATTTTCATAAACTATTGTAGTAGATATTGGTGCTTCTTAGGGTTCGTTACCCAAAGGGTGCCATACGGGACCCTATTACTCTCCCTACGCTATCCGTCCGTCCATCCGTCTTTCTGTCACAGGGCTGTATCTTTTGAACGGTAATAGGTAGCCAGTTGATTTTTTTTCAGAATATGTGTTATTCCCCAAAAGTCTAAAACCAAAGGGGGTCCCCGTACAAGAAACCTCGAAAAACATGAATTTTTTTCAACGTTTTTGTTCCTACTCTATCCACGATACAAAAACAGGAATCTTAGTGTGGGGTGAAGATAATAAAAAAAAAAATACACTAACATGGTTATAATCACTACAAATCACAAATTTTAATTCACAGGTAAAGTATTCTCTTTATTCGGCGTGGCAGAGACGCTGATGCCGATAATATTCGTGCCGCTGTACTCCCGAGTATACATCGCCACGCTCAAAATACTCCCGGGAGCCGTATTCCTCATGAGTGTCATAGCTACTATACCAGCTCTTGGGATATTTGGGTAAGAACACATTTTTCAAACAACTAAACGATAAATCTACATAGACATATTTTTAAGTCGTCCGTGTGGTGCCGGACGTAAAGAATTGCATCACCCTCTTTCTTCTCATGGGTATCGTAAAAGGCGACTATGGGATTCACCAGAGGATTGGCAGCAGCGTTCTCTGAGTATTTAAACAACCAACTGCGATCGCCATCCCGCCTGCCAAGCGTGGCGATTATGGCATACCCCCCCCCCCCCTTTGGGGGAGGCCTTTGTCCAGTAGTGGACGTTTTCGGCTGAGATGATGATGATGATGATGATATTTATAAGGACATGTGAGAATGTGTGGGTAGGTACTCTTATTCCCAACAGGTACACGTAATGAGATCCGTGTACTAGTGTTATTGTTCACGCAAAATCTGATGGTAGTCTGTCTCCTACTATAGCCTTTACAGACGCGATGTCAACTGCATTGCAGTGCAAGGCAGGAACCGACAAGGGCGGAACGTTTTCAATCAAGCGTTGGTTCCTGCAATCTACCAACAGATTGTAGAAGCTGAGAAAGTCTACTCCAATGATAGGCTTCCCAACGTCTGCGATGGTGAAGATCCAGCTGTAGTTTCTCCTAAGTCCTAAGTTTAACTGCAGTTGTAAGGGACCGTAAGTGTGAGCGGTCTCTCCCTCTGCTCTTGAAGCCAGAGACATAATGTTTTGCGCTTCGTGCATCCAGCGGATTCCTGCGACCTTCACCAGGTCGTCGTTCCACCTTGTCGTGCCCACCCACGCTGCGCCTTCTAGAACGCGTTGCAGTCCAAAACGTTACGGCCTCATCGGCCATCCGTTCTGTGAGCAATGTGCCCCGTCCACTGCCACCTAAGCGCAGGACTGGTTGTTGCGGAGATGCTTGGGGCAGGCCTATGTCCAGCAGTGGACTTCTTTCGGCTGAAATTATGATGATGATGATGAATATGTTCTATGTGGTAGTAGAACTCCTTGTGAAGGAGCTCGTCCGGGGAAGTACTACCGCTGTACCTATTTCTGCCGTCAAACAGTGATGCTTGCATTGCTGTGTTCCAGTGTGAAGGGTATGGGTGCCGGTGAAATTACAATTACATGAAGCTTTCCATCTTCATGTCTCAGTACGACGAACGCGACTTGTGATGCTATATTAAAGGAACAGCCGTGGTTTTGCAGTTGTTATGTGCAAAGATAATTGCTTAAAATCAGATGGGCCTTTAGCTCGTTTTGTCATACTTAACTACCTGAAGTAGTCTTTTTAATAGGTAGATAAAAGTTATCTACGAATAATTTCTTAGGTTTTCGCGATCACTACATATTATAATAAAACAAGTTTTACCGGATTATATCGCGTATATTATTTAGATTGGTTTCCTGACGTTTAGAAAGCTTTGCAGCGTTCGTGGTCGCAGGAAAACTAAGAGGACAAGCGTCTTTACAGATATTTCAAAAAAAAAAATCTAATCTACCGTACAATTGATCTACCGTACAACCACAGACAGTTGCGAGCCGTATTTTAAAAAATTCAAGATTTTAACATTACCCTGTCTGTACATTTTAGAAGTAGCTGTATTTGTAAAGTCGAATCAAAATCTTTTTAAACGTTTAGCCGACGTAGTTCCACGAAATAGACGCGATAATAGTAAACTATGTCTCCACATAGCGAAGACTAAACTGATGCACAAAAGTGTCTGCTGTATGGCGCCGGTAATTTATAATAAAATACCTAAGAGTTGGAAGGACTTTAACACAACGCTATTTAAAAAAAGGTTACGAAACTTTTTAGCAACTAGAGCATATTACAAAATTAATGATTTTTTGAACGAAAAAGACTTTGTAAACTACTAAAATGAAATTATAAATTTATTTATTTGACTTCTGATTTATTGATTTTAATTTAATTTACTGACTTGGCATTTTTTGTTTTGCTTTTTATTACACCATAATGTCTTTTAATAATGATTTATATAGTATACCTAATAATATTTGAAATGAATGTTCATGTCGTGCTCACATATAACTTGTTTTTTTTTTTTTTTTTTGCATGCCAACTGGTAAAATATGGTTGAACTTTGTTTATTATGTTTACCACCATGTTATGTACCATGTACCCATATTTGCAAAATAAAATATCTTTATCTTTATCTTTATCTTTAATTTTTATTAATTAAAATTGTTTCGATGCACGCAGTAATCACTCACAATATCATTGTCTTTTACTGTGTTGCGTGCTGTTTGGGACTTGATTATTTTTAGAACTGGGTTCCAAACAGGTGGTAGCTGCTGTATCTGGTTTAGGGATTTCCATATAGGCTGTGGCAGTTGGTGGTTTTTGAATGTTTTTAATAACGAGAATGGCCTGTTGGCCTCTTGTATTATGTAATTATGTTATGTCTTCGACAATGACAAATAAAAAACATGCGTCGTAGTATGACAATAATATCCACTCTGTATGTCAAATGTTTGTAAATTTTACACGTGTTGTTGAAAATGAAACGCAAAGAATCCTGTTTGTAATACTTGCGTGAGTAGTGTGTATAATTCCTGTCCCATGGATTGGAAAGACAGAAACTAAATTCGTGATAGTTTTTTTTTTTGTATGGTCTATTGTATCAATTGTATCTTATCCATTATAACTGGCTTGTTACGTAAGTTTTATACAACGTGTTTGATTGTACACATAACATTTAATAGTCTATTAAGAGGAACATCCTGCCGCGAGATTTTAGCTACATTCTTCCATTAATTGGCTTTTTTTAATCTAGGGATCACCTGTTTTTTTTCGCGATTTCTGGTTTGGTGCCATAGTAAAAGTTGTTCAAATTGATGAGTACAATCATCCCTTAAAGAGTTGCTAATGAATTCAAAATCAACTTGTATACAACGTGTTAATGAAATAACCGATAACCTCTTAACCATTGTACTCCTCCTTATAAACAACTTTTATTTTGGGACCAATCCGGAAATCGCGAAAAAAATCTCAAGTTTTTACAATATTTTGTCGATTTATGTGTCACACACAAATGTAAGGAACAGCTGAACAGCTGATATTTTTTTCGCGATTTCAGGGTTAGCCCCATAGTAAAAAATGTTCATACTTATGAGTACAATGACCCTTGAAGAGGTTTTCAGTTATTTCAATAACACGTTGTTTAAGATTTTGGAGGAATCAGCAATGTTCGTTATCCGTCAGAAGCAGGACCATATTCTTATTGTAAAGAAGACCACTAATAATTAATGGAAGAATGTATCTTCCATTAATTGGCTTTTTTTAATCTAGGGATCACCTGTTTTTTTTCGCGATTTCTGGTTTGGTGCCATAGTAAAAGTTGTTCAAATTGATGAGTACAATCATCCCTTAAAGAGTTGCTAATGAATTCAAAATCAACTTGTATACAACGTGTTAATGAAATAACCGATAACCTCTTAACCATTGTACTCCTCCTTATAAACAACTTTTATTTTGGGACCAATCCGGAAATCGCGAAAAAAATCTCAAGTTTTTACAATATTTTGTCGATTTATGTGTCACACACAAATGTAAGGAACAGCTGAACAGCTGATATTTTTTTCGCGATTTCAGGGTTAGCCCCATAGTAAAAAATGTTCATACTTATGAGTACAATGACCCTTGAAGAGGTTTTCAGTTATTTCAATAACACGTTGTTTAAGATTTTGGAGGAATCAGCAATGTTCGTTATCCGTCAGAAGCAGGACCATATTCTTATTGTAAAGAAGATCACTAATAATTGAAACCTGTTTATTTCCAGTTGGTTCTACCACCAGCACAGAAAAGACGAGAAAGAGAAAAGACTGAACGTGCCCAATACTCCGCCACTCCCAGGAGATATTCCTGTGGTTCCTGCTTAGACAAACAATACTCTGTTACTTGAACGATTAGAAATATAAAGTATAAACCATAGATAAATAAAACAAGGGAGGTATGCCATGTAGGAACAACGCTTGACGCTTAGACATGCGCTTAGTAATCACATCGCCGACGGAATGCCCGCAGATTGAAACAGTTCTTCTTCGTAGCCTGTCAATAGTTCAAATATTGTTGGAATAAAAAGTGGCCACTTCAATGGCGTTATTAGTGGCAGCATTGTGATCGTCTCTCGTGCAGGTGTTCCGGCACAAGGGACACACCAGCAAGTGTGACATTGATTACTCTGGTTCATTGAACACTGCATGCCCTCTATTTCTGTGGCATGCCCTCTTTTCGCTTGTGTACAATTAGTAAGTTTACTAGTGTTGCGACATGCATCTTGGTGTTCATGAGAAAATATGAGTTTGTGCGCCGTAGTTATTGTTTTTATTCCTGTGTTTGTAAAATAAGTGAGACAAAAGCGGCGACACCTAAACGATTATGCATTGATGGCATATCTCCCTTATGTCTAGCAGTGGACGTCTTTCGGCTGAAATGATGATGATGATTTGGAAGAGAATTAAGTACTGAACATCCGTCTTCAATAAGTTCCTCGTTGAATGTCAGGAACGATTTTTTGTCATAAGTTAAGATTAGACTAAGTTGTTGTGTTATTGAATCCAATAAATATTGCGTAAAATTACTACGGGGCCACATATTTTGAACAACAGTATTGTATATTTCGTATTATTTATATTTTTATAACTATTAATTTGTTGTAAATACTTATATTGAAAATTAAATGTGTTGATAAATATTTTACTTACTTTTTTTTTTTTTAGAGACTCAGCATTTTTTACAGACCTTATTACTCTCAAATGCCTTAGCAGATTTAGTAGGTATTTTTTGAGATATTAATAATAAAATTCTCTCTGCAATTGTTATGAAAATTTATTTGACGATGTATTATCGGTTGTGGCGAATTAGTGTACGAATGTGTAAAGCGAATGAATGAGTGAATGGGTTGTGTCGGTGTTTTTTTAAATTTTAATTTACAGTTGTTAGTTATAGCTACCAATGATTAACGGTTGACCATACCTAAAAGCCTTAGTAAGTCCATTACTCTGAATTGAAAATTAAGGAAGCTAGGTGAGTCAGAAAGGCGGGAACCATCCCACACACACCATCGTCAAATTTACTAAGTCAATTCAAATTCAAATTCAAATGTATTTTATTTCAAATAAACCTAATTACAGGCACTTTTGAAACGTCAGGCTCTAGTTGCACGGTTGCAAATTATGAGTCCTATGGAGAAGAACCGGCAAGAAACTCCATGGATATACTCTTTTTAAAATAGGTTATTGTTTATTACATCAAATGTAATACTACTTACTATACTTGAGTGGAGACCGCGAATCGGCAAACGCAGCGTAGGGCGCCCCCCTGCCAGGTGGACCGACGACCTAAAGAACGTGGCTGGGGGGGACTGGATGCGGAAGGCAGAGGACCGAGCGTTGTGGCGCAACTTGGGAGAGGCTTATGTCCAGCAGTGGACTGCGATAGGCTGAGTTGATTGATTGACATCAAATGTATTCAAATAATGTGAGTATAATGTATGTTAATAACAGAAATAAACAAGAGTTTAAAAGTGAAAATATTGCCTTTAGAAATAAACGTAAAAAGAGATGCCATAGTATGTAGGAGCTGACGGCACCCGTTCACAAGCATGACGCGAGCATCAGCCGTCGCTATTGAATTAACAACTCGACACTAACGCCACCATCAGCATGACATTTAAGTGAGCATGACAGACTCATACTGCTACACAACAAATAGGCAGGAATATATAGAATTACTGTTAAAACATTAATGGCCACATGATACTCACATTTTACATTTTAATCACGTATTTAAAAGAAACGAGTGTGCTTTAGGGCACACGACTGAAGTAAAACTTCACTAACTTATACTATTTCAATACTATTACAATGAGAACAAAGGAATGGCGACGCGGCGCTGAGTCGCGTGGCCGGCCGTTGCGCACGCCTCGTTCCCGCGTCCCACACTAACCCCTCCGTTCGCCTCACTTTTCGTAACGCATTCACCAGCTTACTCCCCAAGTGAAGCGTGCCTAAAGAAGTTTTACTTCAAAAATTGTAAGCGTTTCATGTTCAAGTACTTGATGTAGGGACTTTTCGAATTCAAACAATGTATTGATATAGCCAAGCTATGAATTTATCAACGTACATATTTCGCCCATTATCCTACATTTAAATAATTACACATTAACCGTTTGCCGTTGGACAGGACAGTGAATCTCGTCACTGTTGAGAGCATTAATTCAAAATGGCGTGTACACCAGGGACATGCGAGCACACAGTAAATATCACTTATCTTGTATACCGCGTCACGTACTGTTGGCGTCGTATATCTCAATGATGTAATTTACTGTAGTTTTAAGTGAGGCATTCCAGGAACTGCAGCTGAGTGAATCGCAACTAACTGAAGTATTCCACGAAAAGCAACTACGTTAGAGTAGCTTCTATTGATGTGGTGTATATATTCTTTTAGGTCGTTATCAAATAAAATATATCGATAAAAGTCATCAGTATGTTTATAGTTATTTAAATTCAAATTTATACATTTATTTGCTTTTAAATATGGTTACAGTTAGTGTAACAAATATATTTAGTAGGTAGTTCAGCATATAAAAAGTAGCGTATGTGAATCCAGCTTATGGTCTATATTTGTGCCAAATTTCATTCGAGTCCGTTGTAGCGTAAAGAAGTAACAAATATACATACATACACACTCACAGACTTTCGCATTTATAATATTAATAATAAATAATAATAATAATTTTATTGACTCAGCCACACAATATTATTTTACAAACTTAATTAAATTATACATTTAAGGCAATTTTTAAAGATCGCTAACAAGGATTTGCTGACCCCCAAACTGGTGTGATTGTTTATATATTTTCATGAAATTTATTTTAAATATAAACATACTGGTGATTTTTATCGATATATTTATTTGATAACGACCTAAATAATTAAATACATTACATCGCTAGAAGCTACTTTAACGTAGTTGCTGTTCGAAGAATACTTCAGTTGCGATTCAATTCGTTGCCATCAAACGATTGCTGCTCCTGGAATGCCTCTTTTAAGTGCAGTCGTGTAAATCCATGTTTAAGTGCTATCTTTGCTTAGTTTGGGACTAGATGGTGCTATGTAAAAATGTCCCGAAGATATTTATTTATTTTATTTGGTTACTGGTAGATTCGGCCTAAATACTTACTCTTGCTGCAACACACTGCTCGATGCTTTGGGTCCATTCGAATTCGGGTTCTAGGCGATGTGAAAGTGTCTTTAAACATACCCATGATACAGAAGAAACCCCAGTGGCGTATCATTTTAATAGTAAAAAATTTACTCACCAAAACGAGCCTTTCAGGGTGCCGTACCCAAAGGGTGCCAAACGGGACCATATTACTCTTGCTAAGCTGTCCGTCCGCCACAGGGCTGTATCTTTTGAATGGTAATAGGTAACCGGTTGAAATTTTCTCAGAATATGTGTTGCTATGACCCCTATCAAGACAAATACAAAAAATAGGCTAAAACAAAAGGGGGTTCCCATACAAGAAACCGAGAAAACATGAATTTTTTTCTACGTTTTTGTTTCTGCTCTATCTTTAAAACGGTAATATTGTTACGACGGAGGGTTAAGCAGAGTGGACCGAAATACTTCAACCTCGATTTTCCTGGACTTAGAGACGTTTTCAGCAGGCTGAAATGCATTTTCAGTCCGTATCAGAGAAGGCTCTATCACATACCAAAGAATCAAAATTTTGACTAAGTTGCCGTCGTTTTCAGGCGCCTGAAACATGTTTTCAGGCCGTTTCAGGAGCCAACAAATTTGATGCCGACATTTCCTGAAAACCCGTTTTCAGGCGCATTCAGAACCCCTTATGGCCATTTGACACCCACATGTAAAATTGTTCCGTGCCTCGGAGAGCACGTTAAGCTGTCGGTCCCGGTTGTCATACGAATATCTATGGCAGTCGTTACGAGTAGTCAGAAGCCTGAAAGTCTGACAACTGGTCTAACCTCCGAATGTCAGTATTACCCAGTAACTGGGTTGCGGGGGTCTGATGGCAGTCGCTCCGTGTAAAATACTGATGTTCAGCCGCATCTGGCTAGACTGGAAGCCGACCCCAATATAATTGGGAAAAGGCTCGGAGGATGATGATGATGTAAAATTGTTCAAGAGTGAGCGAGATAGAGCTAAATCTTAGACAAGAATAGCCGAAGAACATTCTGGAAGAGAGTGAGCAAGATAGAGCTAATATAAGACAAGGATATACGAGATTCGACAAGCTTCGAGAACATTCCATTCTAGAAGTGAGTGATAGAGATAGAGGATAGATCGTCAAGTAAGTTCGTCAAGGTTCGAGAACTTTCTATTACGAGAATGTGCAATTGAGAAAGAGTTATGACAAGGATAGTTGACGTTCGAGGACTTTCTAGTACCACAACTCGCGGCCTATATAAACGGCGCAGCTCAGCGCTAGTGGAGTTCAGTTGGAGTTCAGTTTGGATCAAGCGTTACAAGCGATAACGTCGAAGCGATACTTGGAGCGATTTAACTAGTAACTTTGTGTGTTAATTAGTGGTTCAGAGTAATTGTTCTGTAATAAAGTGTTCTCTACGCAGTTAATTGGCTTTCTACCCATCTACGAACCCCCAGCTCGTAACAATATATAGCAGCGTATAAACTAAGTTTGATTATAGTGCATACTATGAAGTTTAGCAACAAATACTAAAAATAGAGCAAACGTAGACATATGAGGAGTGAGAGGTCTAGGGCTTCAACCAATGTTATCACTGTTGCCAGGTCTTCCGATTTTCCGGGAGATTCACATTTTCCTAAAAATCTCCCGATTTTCGACAAAAATCTCCCGATTTTTTATAATCCCTGTACAAAGCCTAATAATAGG
Source organism: Asteroscopus sphinx (assembly GCA_949699075.1). NCBI lineage: Eukaryota > Metazoa > Arthropoda > Insecta > Lepidoptera > Noctuidae > Asteroscopus > Asteroscopus sphinx. Next base: position 6,707,109 of record OX453006.1, read on the forward strand.
AATAAGATCAAAACCTGGCAAAAAAAACTGCATAAAATGAAACAGACGGATAAGTTCCCTGACGGTCTCACTGGGAGTGACGGGTTTCCGTCGGAAGTCCGTCACTCCCAGTGTATCATATGTTCACTAAACTCTTAGCGTAAAATAGACTCTATCACAAAGAAATAAAGTTTAAAATTCATTTTTTTTTATTGCATAAAATTTAATTTTAAAATGTAAAACAAACTGCTTTGATTTTAATATTATAGCTGGAATGTTGGCAAAATATAATACCGTGATTACTTCCAAAACTTTGATTTTTGGTGAAAAACATGATCTCCCGATTTTTTAAATTTTTCTTCAATACATCTCCCGCTTTTTTCATAATAAGCCTCCCGGATTTCTAAAATGGGACCTGGCAACACTGAATGTTATGTATATTTTTTGGCACAATAAAGAAATTTTTATTTTATTTTATTTTTATGAGATCGAACCTGCGTAAGAAAGAGATGCAAAAATTCTTATTTCACGCATAGTGCGTTGATGTCTTTTGATGAACTCGTGTAAATTAAGTCAGTTTCTATTGGGTATCAGGTCAATAGGTGGTACGGAACCCTTACTGCGTGAGTCCGACTTGCACTTGGCCGTTTTTTTTTCCAAGCTGACTTTTCTGTGTTGTAAAAAATACTAGACGCAGTATCAATCAAAAGAGAATTCAATTACTGAGACTGATTCCAAAATTAAAATCGTTTCAATTATAAACTTAATTAATTCATTAAAAACCTAGCACTCTGCAACTACTGGGAACAGTCTGTAATAACAAGAGTTTGAAACTAACCCGTAGGTAGCGGCTCGTACTATTACAAGGAACGTCAACTACCTTTGACTATTAAAAGCACTTTAGAATACTGTCAAAACATTTGTACAACACCTTAAAGTAACAAAATTCGTCAGTAATTTTGCCTTTGACAGTAACTTATTCATCATCCTTCTCGCCTTTTAAATTTCCCAACTATCTTGGTGGTTTTTTAGGGTTCCGTACCCGTAGGGTGACAAACGGGACCCTATTACTCTCGCTACGCTGTCCGTCCGTCCGTCTGTCTGTCACAGGGCTTTATCTTTTGAACGGTAATAGGTAACCGGTTGAAATTTTCTCAGAATATGTGTTGCTATGAGGTGTATCACGACAATATTAAAAACAAAAAAAAAGTCTTAATCCAAAGGGGGTCCCCATACAAGAAACCTCAAAAAACATGCATTTTTTTCAACGTTTTTGTTTTTGCTCTATCTTCAAAACCGTAATACATACCAGCGTCAAACTTAGTCAGATTATAGTGCATACTATGTAGTTTAGCAACAAATACTAAAAATAAGACAAACATAGACATATGTGGTGGTACCTGCGTAAGAAAGACATGCAAAAAATCATATTTCGCGCACTGTGCGTTGATGTCTTTTGATAATCTCTCGTAAATTAAATCAGTTTTAATGGGGTATCAGGTAGTTGAGAGGTACGGAACCCTTACTGCGCGAGTCCGACTCGCACTTGGCCGGTTTTTTATAGAATAGGTTAGCAAAACGAGCTAAAGGCCCACCAGATGTTAGCGGTTACCTTTGCCAAAGCAACTTCAATACCACCTAGGCTGTTGCCTAAATGGTACCGCAAGCCGGTTCGCCAAACTGAGACATGAAGATGGAAAGTCTCATGTGATTGTAATTTCACCGGCACCCGTACCCTTCAGACCAAAACACAGCAATGCAAAGATCACCATTTGGCGGAGAAGTAGGTACGGTGGGAGTACTTCCCTGGACGAGCTCTTTCACAAAGGAAGGCAGATTGGCTTCCAGTCTAACCAGATGCGGCTGAACATCAGTATTTTACACGGAGTGACTGCCATCAGACCCCCGCAACCCAATTATTAGTTAATACCGACATTCGTTCGTTCATTCGTTCCTTGTGACGCCGGACATAAATAATTGCATGATTCACCAGAGGATGGGCAGCAGCGTTCTCTGAGTATTTAACCAACCTACTGCGATCGCCAACCCGTTCCGAGCTCCCCCCTGGGGACGCCCTCTTCCGAGCTCCCCCCTGGGGACGCCCTCACGGTGTAAGCAACCGGAGATAATCTCGTCACGCGAGACCGGCCCTATGCTCTAGAGTAGTTCCTAGGAGCAGGCTATTGCGTAGCCACTGTTTAGGTTTTAGGTAGGTCTTAGCCTTGCCGGCGAGGCTTGCCGCATAACGGCGTTTTAGCGCGTCACCCGATAGACCGAAAGTCCGCCACTTTCGAGGAAATCAATTCGATGCAGCAACGGCTGCTAGGGGGACATAGGAACGGCGGGGTCCCCCTGCAATGCCCCAGCGAGGTTCGAGCCCCCCCCCTTGGGGGACGCCCGCTTGCGGTATTGAAACCGCGTCTTTAGTTTGTAAGTATTTAGGATTAGGGAAAAACCTTCGGCGTATGGAGTCCCACATGGGACTCTCCGCCAACTAAGCCCGGTTAAGCAGAAATGGTACTTCGGTCCCACCTGCGAGAATCCAGTCGAAAAAAAAAAAAAAAAAAAAAAAATCGCCAACCCGCTGTAGCTGGTGTGGACTGGACGCGGAAGGTAGAGGACCGAATGTTGTGGCGCAACTTGGGAGAGGCATAGGTGTGTTCAGCAGTGGACTGCGATAGACTGAGTTGATGATAAGATGGCGAAATGAGGTAAAGGGCCACTTGCTATTAGGAAGTTAACTTTGCCCATAACAACTGTAATGTCACCTACAGTACCTACCGTCTTTTTCATAAGGGCTCAAGGGGCACAAGCCCAGCCCGGCTTGTAGGCCTCCAAAAAAGACAAAATATATACTGTCAAACTTCTTTTTAAATCCTATAATGGAAAACCACAATTTAATTTGATTTATGCAAAATAAACAAAATCACAATATAACTATTCAATTTCCCACAAAAAATTCCGTCAGTTTGACTCAATTTATCAAGGGAGATGCGAAACCACCAATAAAATCACTAAATGAAAGACCACCTTTGTTATCATCATACACATTTTTTTGAATATCTAAAAGGGCCCCAAACTCTGTTATGCTTAAGGGCCCTTGGCTGGCCTATATAAGAGGCCCTGGCTACCTAGGCCGTTTGCTAAATGGGATTACAAGTCGCGTTCGCCAAATTAAGAATCTTGATGAAGACTCTTGTGATTGTAATTGTACCGGCACCCGTTCTATTCAAACTGGAACACAGACCAACTTTTTTTCAGCATCGTACACCCCGACACGTCGCTGCCATGCGCTGCCATGCCAAGTTTAAAAATTCTTTAAAGTACCTACTATTAAATCAGTGCGAATAGGTGTACGTTCACCTTTATACAGTTACAATCGAACAAACACAAAAACACTAAATCAAATATGTGAAATAGAGAGCAACTGGCACGTTTTTCCTTTTTATTGTTTTTTCGTTTGTTTTTGAGCGAATTGTGAACGATATTCGAATGTGATTTTTTATACCGATCAATTGAATTTTAATGGGAATGTAGGAATTCCGAAATTGTTTTATAGTGTTGTTACGGTCAGTTAGATAACTTGTTTGTTCGAAGTTATATCAAAAAGTTGCCAATAAAAGCAACAGATTCGTTTTTTGCAATGAAATTGTATTTTTAAGAGTTTTGGATGTAACACAAAACAAAAAATTCATGAAAGTCAATCAATATAACAAATAAAATAACGGGAGGGGCTCGAACTGGGCCAATGGGGCATGACTCCGCGTGTCCCTCTGAAGTTAGCAGAGGGCACAGTGTAGGATGAGGGATGAGGAAGGAAACCTCTATAAAAATAAAATTACAATCACATGAGACTTTCCATCTTCAGAGCGGCTCGTGACGAAACTTCAACCACGCGGAAAATACGACCTGCGAGGTTAAACTGCACTTGCCGCGGTCAGTCCGTGAATGGGTGGCCACTACGTTAGACATCGAGAACCCTCCGTGCCTCGGAGAGCACGTTAAGCTGTCGATCCCGGTTGTCATACGAATATCTGTGGCAGTCGTTACGGGTAGTAAGAACCCTGAAAGTCTGACAACTGGTCTAACCCCCGAATGTCGGTATTCTGATGTTGGTCGCTCCATGTAAAATGCTGATGTTCATCGTCACGCGCGATGCCGCGTCTGGTTAGACTGCAAGCTGACCCCAATATAATTGGGAAAAGGTGAGGAGGATGATGAGATTTTCCATCTTTGGATCTCAGTTTCGTGAGCGCGATTTGATGAAAGTTTGTTAATTCATGAAGTCAGAATCCATGTGACATCAACCATAACATAATATAACATAACCAGCCCATTACTGTCCCACTGCTGGGCACGGGCCTCTTCTCAGTATGAGAAGGCTAAAGCCTTAGTCCACCACGCTGGCCTAGTTCGGGTTGGCGGACTGCACACATCATTGAGAACTGTATGGAGCGCTCTCAGGTGTGCAGGTTTCCTCAGGATGTTTTCCTTCACCGTTAAAGCAAGTGATACTCGAATATAAAGCGCACATGAATTCGAAAAGTCAGAAGTGCGGGCCGGGATCAAACTCACACCCTCCTGCATGGAAGGCAAGCGTTCAACCGCTAGGCTATCACTGCTAACATCAACCATAAGTGACCTAAACTGCATTAACTCACCGCGTTAAGCGAAATCGGAATAATTGAGTAAAGTTGTGATATAAACCGAGTTTAAAGACTAAGTTAATCAGTAAAGATATGGTATTCGAGTTAATTAACTCTCACACTCGCTATGGAAATAATTGCTTGGTGAAATAAAGGAGTTACTTCGGTGAAAGCGATGCGTGTAATTTATTTATAGCTGCCGTATCCCACGAGGAGTAGAACCCAGTTTTGCCCAAACTCTTAGTAGACTGCAAGTCTTGTAGTCTTGCATTGTCCCAAGGCCAATGCAAGAACGCGAAACTGCAAGACTGAGACTTTCGGCAACACTAATAGCCATCAATGTCAGTGATTCGAAAAGGGTCCAAGGCGGCAACAGAACATACTCTGCGGTTTTTAACCAATTTTCTGTAATGACTATTTTTTATTATTATTTAGTCTAGTTGTTGTAGTTTAGTCTAGGGCTTGCGTTGACCGCCACCTCACCTGATGTTGCGATGGTGCGGTCGACGATGGTACACGCTTGCCCAGCAAAGGTGAGAGGACGGCAGTGATTTATTTTCACCCAGCCTCTAAAGCGGCTACACCGAGCATCGTACCGGAACACGACTAGGTCGCTTGGTGGCACGTCTTTGCCCGGTGGGTGGTCGCAAGCCGTCAGCCATGGCCTACCACCAGTATGTTACCTGATTTTTACCACCCAAGGATCACGTGTAGGGATTCGGAAAAGACGTACTCTCCCACGGACGTGGGTGACTCGATCCTCAAAATGACCTCCCGGCCGAATTTTGGTCATGGCGGTCAATCGCCATCTGCGTGGGACATATTATAGTGCACAAGTGTGTGCGCAAACACAGGTGCACTCTCTGTTCCCTCACTCTCATAATCTCATAGGACGTCAATCTGACACCACCGGAGAAATAGATAGATAGAATATGCTTTATTGTACACCATAAAAATAGTAGTAAACAGAAACAACGTATAAATTATGGGTACATGGGCGGTCTTATCGCTAAAAGCGATATCTTCCAGACAACCTTGAGATCAGGCGTAGAATCGATGGCTTTACGTGCTCTCCAAGGTACAGGGTGTGGCACTGCCAACTTCCTGACTCCGGGCTACTACTGAAATCCCAAAAATACGTTTTGCTTGACCCGGGAATCGAACCCAGGACTTCACGCTTAGCAGTCGCGTTTGTGACCACTAGACCTACGAGTACACATAGTCTTGGTCTTGCATTGGTCTTGTGAAACTGCAAGACATGCAAGATTAAGACTTTTAGAAACATTAGGAGCACCAACCTAAATAACAATTAGCCACACTTAAGCTGGTCGATTAGTGGAATACGATGATGAGTAGCAAATCAGTAGGAGTAGCTATAATTTTGACATTATAGCAATATTAATTTCGTGGTGCATATAATAGTAGTACTACTAGTTCAATTTATCGGACGTCAATTCAAAAATTACTTTATAAAATGCTAACAATAGGCTTAGAACGCAGCATTGAACGTCAATATAGATCAGCTACTACATACGTTTCAGTTCCAAAAAATAAAGACTAACGTTTTGTTTTATACCGCCGACCTGTGGCCGACCTGTGGCCGACCTGTGGTTATTTAGACTGGTGATGTTGTGGTACTTACATTTTAACTTTTTGAAAAAAAATTGCCTATTTAGGCCGCTGTCTACAGTAAGATAACTATTAATGAATAAGGAAAAACATAGCGGCACAGTACATATTCTTCTTATTTTTATGAAATATCTTTTAAATTGGTCCAGTTTCGTAGGAGAAAATAGTCGATGACCAAACCTGGAATTATAACTTTTTTACTAAGGCTATTCAGTCGGAGATGCAGTTGTCCTTTCTTTTCTTTTTCTTTTCTTTTTTTTTATAGTATAGGATGGCGAAACGAGCTAAAGGCCCACCTGATGTTAAGCGGTTACCCTTGCCCATGACAACTTCAATACCACCTAGGCTGTTGCCTAAATGGTACCGCAAGTCGGTTCGCCAAACTGAGACATGAAGATGGAAAGTCTCATGTGATTGTAATTTCACCGGCACCCGTACCCTTCAGACCGAAACACAGCAATGCAAGCATCACTATTTGGCGGAGAAGTAGGCACGGTGGTAAAGCGACACCAACAGTTTCTTTAAATACCTAATTTTCAAAAGCCTCTCTGCCCCTATTGTTACAAGATCGTGGATCAGCCAACCCAGAGAGCACTTCTTATCAGCGGAAGGAACGAATGAAGTCACTATGTCTTGTATTTAGAGTCAATTATTATTCTTTCAATTCATCATATTTATATCAAGCCAATTGAATTATTTAATAAATCTCGTCACTAGCCAACTTGATCATATTATATAATTTTACCCTAATTATCGATGTATCGATTAAAAGTTTAATCAGGTTGGCAACACTAGATTCTTAGAAATTATAAAATAACGTGTAACTGTCATTTCGGGTTCTCTTTGCGGTGAAACTTGGAATAAACAACATGTCTTGAGGCTTTGGGTTACTGTATTTATCACCTACACCCAGGTTCAAGAGAACCTGCACACCATGGTTCACTTCCAGCAACCCCTTCGTAACACTATTGCAGATCCTGGAGTGCGGGTGGTGAGCCTCGTTACCAAAATTGTTAGTTGGTTAATTATTTCCCCACAGCTAGACACATGACAAGACAAGATTATTGCACATCTTCACGTATAAGCACATCGCAAAGCTTCTTCTACATCACGACCACAATCTATTCCTAACTCCACAAGACACCAAAAACTCGTGACAAACGACACGAATGTAAGTGAAAAGCAATGTTTTGCGCCGACTGATTTGCCTAAATCTAAATAATGGCGGTACCTAACTACGTACAATTATATATTCCGAGTGTTTTGCTGGGAGAATTATACAGACAACTTCGGGCCGCAGTTCTACGATACATACGTGGATGTTATTCAGAGTGGCGAAACCGGAGTTGTATTATAACATTCTATTTTTCACTTTTCTGGGGGGTGATTCTCGCATCATATACGTTATATCAAACTCGACATAATGTCGAAACAAGATGGCGAATGTTGATTGAAAAAAAAAATCGTATTCTCAGAATGTCACGTTAGAGATATGTTTACGCTTAGCGCTCTAAATACAAAGAGTGGTCCATAGCACTTGACATTACCGGCGACATTTTGCGTAGTGATTTAAAATGGGAGATTATATCGAATTAGACATTTATCTCTATAACGCGAGAATTGGGGCCCTGTTAGCCTGTAACATACAACTGCTTGGCAAAGGCCTCCCTTGATTTCCACGTGTCTCGATCGTGAGCTATTGTTGGCCACTCATTATAATTGTCTAACTAGTCCCGCCATCGCTTTCAAAGTCTGCCTCGAGGCTGTTTCCCTGTTTCAGGGCTCTACTGTGTGGTAATTTTGGACTACAGCTCAGAAAGCATCCGGCAGACGTGGCCAGCCGATTACCACTTAAATTTTGCGGGTTTGAGAGCAACTTTTTTTCTTCTTCAACTTCTACGCAAGAATAATGTTAATGTTTTACCTAGAATAGATTAACCAGAGAAGAGTCATTTGGAAGTACCTATACTGTACAAAGGTACCTGTGAAACTGCGCCCAAAGTGGTCAAAAAAACATGTTGTCACGTTGTCACAGTACAGAGAGTGACAACGTGACAACATGGCAGGCATCTCCGAGAAAAAAACAATATTTTCTAAAATTGTACAACAACAACAACAGGTAGTAAACTTGGTTTAGTGAACAGATTCAAAACCCTATCATGATGATGACCAACGTTTGACAAGCATGGTTAATGTTTTTTTTTTTCGTATTTATATCGTTAGTCTTAATATTCCCATGAGAAACTGAGATGTCTCGGAATAAATATTCCGCGTTTATGATTGTTAGCCGAGTCTGTTTTCAAGGGCTGTTATGGTTGCATATATTATCATAACAACTCTGTAGATGGGAAAAATATGGATTACTCTCATCGCGACTCAGTAAGGCTAAATTTACGTGACAGCATGCAAACTACTTAATTCGTTTTCAATCGGTCAAGATACAGCAATTTTCATAAAATGAGCTAATAATATCTGTTTCGTATATAAAAACATTTTTTTTTTAATTACCTCCGTTATCTCTGTGTGTGGGAGGGGATAGGGAAGATGTGTGTGTGGGGGTGTGTGTGTGTGGGGGTGTGTTTGCGTGTGTGTTTGGGTAATATTAAGATTCCGTGTTGTAGTCGACGACATCTGCTGATATGGCACATGAATAAAAAGAAGATGGTAAGTATTTATAAAAAAGCCAAACTGTTCCCTTGGACGAATAAAAAAAGGCGGACGAAATCTCGCTAAACATAAAACTTTTTAACAAAAAATTGAACCGACGAAAGCAGAAACTGAAAAGCGAAAAATAACTAATTATGAGTCGGCGACAAACGAACTTTTAACAAGCAAAGTGCGTGTAAGTTGCAAGTGGCCGAGCGAAGAACGCATTTTTGGAAAGTTATTGTTTATCGTTGAAAATTTCATATTGTATTTGATGTGACGTTGTTTTTATTATTTATTTAAAGTAATTTAATGATCTTCGTTGATTGGTTGTTTGGCGTCGACTCATAATTAGTTATTTTTCGCTTTTCAGTTTCTGCTTTCGTCGGTTCAATTTTGTGTTAAAAAGATTTATGTTTAGCGAGATTTCGTCCGCCTTTTTTTATTCGTCCAAGGGAACAGTTTGGCTTTTTTAATTTCGCACTGCGACACGATGATGTCGCTTACATGAAATACAGATTATACCTTATTGTGTAAACATGATAGCTGAACGTAAAATGATTCTCATAGAGGTGTATCATATCACCGTTATGTGTTCAATTTTGATACATTTAAACAAAATAATTTCAATTTTAACAACTTTTTAAAAGATTGAATTAAAAAAAATACATTAGGTATATAATAATTGTTAGGCTCAGTTTTAATTTTAAATAGAACCACTCACACAATTGTGTATTTGTATTAAATAAATAAATAAATATCTTTGGGACATTTTTACACATCACCATCGAGTCTCAAACTAAGCTGAGCTTGCACTATGGGTACTAAACACTATAATACTTATATACTTTTTTTATCTCACTTATGTTCATCACACAAATATTTGTGTCCTGTGGACACAATTAATAATTAATTAATTATAATTTCAGTTGTAAATGTGTGATTTTCGTAAAAGCACTTCCGAAACCAGCCTCAGATTTAACCAATAACGATTACTAAGACACAATAACCAACATGAATCAACTCCTCAAACTCAACGGATCATTCAAAGCACGCAAGATCGTTAATAATTTTCAAAACAGTATTTAAAATTTGAAAACCTCATTAAGATAGGGCGAACCGCCTCATAAAGGGTTTTAGAATAACACAAAAGGTTTCGCTTATTCATTAAATGTAATTAAAAGGGGGCGGTAATGGCGGCGGCTTCGCGAAATTAATATCATGCAAAATAACAAGCAAGTCAGTGGCTGGTTGATATTCATTTAGTAGTCATAAGTGACACACTTCGTTAACGAGACGTTGCTCAAAGTTTTCTGGCAGTTTTTCGTGGGATATGAATTTGGTTGTTATTTTTTGTCCATCCATGGAGTTTCTTGCCGGTTCTTTTCCATAGGACCCACAATTTGGAACCGTGCAACTAGAGCCTGACGTTTCAATAGTGCCTGTTATTAGGATTATTTGAGGGGCTCGTAGCGAAGCAACGACTGCGCGGATAGTACAATCTGCAAGGTTAAGCTGCACTTGCCGCGGTCAGTCTGTAGATGGGTGACCGTTTCGTTACACATCGAGACCCCTCCGTGCCTCGGAGAGCACGTTAAGCTGTCGGTCCCGGTTGTCATACGAATATCTATGGCAGTCGTTACGGGTAGTCAGAAGCCTGAAAGTCTGACAACTGGTCTAACCTCCGAATGTCAGTATTACCCAGTTACTGGGTTGCGGGGGTCTGATGGCAGTCGCTCCGTGTAAAATACTGATGTTCAGCCGCATCTGGCTAGACTGGAAGCCGACCCCAATATAATTGGGAAAAGGCTCGGAGGATGATGATAAGAATTATTTGAAAAAAAAAAATTGAATTTAAATTTGTCAAAATTAAATACGCACAGAAATTGTAGTCGTTCTGAAAACGACCGGACATTTATCCTGTATATGGTGTTTTTACAAATGTTAGAGCATGAACACTGGTTTTTAAATTTTAGAATTGAGTCATCATCATCATCATCTTTTCAGCCGAAAGACGTCCACTACTGGAAATAGGCCTCCCCCAAAAGAGGGATATGCCATAATCACCACGCTTGGCAGGCAGGTTGGCGATCGCAGATGGTTGAAAAAATATTATGTTATGTATTATAAGTATGTATTTACAAAAAAAATAAGTATATAAGTATTATATCCATTGTCTAGTACCCATAGCACAAGCTCTGCTTAGTTTGGGACTAGATGGTGCTGTGTAAAAATGTCCCAAAGATATTTATTTATTTATTTATTCAAAGTACGCTGCTGCCCATCCTCTGGTGAACCCTTTAGTCGCCTTTTACGACACCCACGAGAAGAGATGGGGTGGTACTATTCTTTGTGTCCGGCACCACACAGAACCTATAACACAGAAATAGATAGAATGGTTGTAATCACAATTTTACTTGCGATTCATGCGTGGCAACTTTCGGAACAAACTACGCCTCTCATATTGACGACATTAGTTTTAAAAATTAACTTTAATCTAATGTACTTTACAGCTTTTGTTTCTGCAGTTAGAAACAGCACAATAAGTCTTTTGCGGGTTTTTGTTATAGTATTTACAGAAACAAGTCATAAGGCGTGCTGAAAATGCCCTGCACAGTGCAGAGTGTTGGCACGCGCGCCCTGCCGCTTTTCCATTCTATTTATATCTATTTCTGTGACCTATAAGCACCTATAAGAAATATAGCGTGACCAATAATCAACCAAACCAAACCAATTAACCAATACCAACCAATTTACTATACTACTACTACAATTTTTTAGGGTTCCGTAGTCCTACAAGGAACCCTTATAGTTTCGTCATGTCCGTCCGTCTGTCCGTCTGTCCGTCTGTCCGTCTATCCGTCTGTCCGTCTGTCCGTCTGTCCTAATCCTTTACAGCTTAATAACTTCTACAGTTATAAACATAAGTAAATGAAATTTTGTTAAAAAATGGTATAGATGTAGATCTCAATTTTAAAAGAATAAAAAAACTTGATAACGTTTTTTAGGGGTGACGCCCATACATGTGAAATGGGGATGAAAATTTTTTTTCGCTGCATCCCCTCGTGTGGGGTATCATTGAATAGGTCTACTAAAATGAAGGCAATGTTTCATACATCACTTTTTTATCAGGTGTACCATCTGCGAAATATAGCCCACCAAAGTGGCTTACAATGTGTCCCCCCCCCCTGCCATTTCCAAACTATGCAACTTAGAAACTTGTAATCTTCCACGTTGATAGACTTTAATAAAAACTCTCTTTCAAAATTATTTCGAGTATTATGTGATTATAATTTTTTGAGTTATAGTGAGAAAACTGAAAAATACTTGAAACGTCCTAGTTCATAGGTCATTGACCTTAGATAAAAATGATTTTAGCAAATAATGCTCCTTTAGTTACTTTCTATTTAAAAAAAATCACAAAAAGAAACTTTGTGTTATAGGTATTGATATGAAACACTTCTTCAATTTAGCTTTTAAAATTTAGCGTCAGGTGGCGCTGTTTGCAAAAACTAAAATAGCAATGATGAATATTCGATTTGATTCGTTTGTAATTAGACCTACTTAAGGAACCCTATAATACTGAGCATGGCCCGACATGCTCTTGGCCGGTTTTTTTTTTCCAATTATTGGTTATCTTGCCAATATGTGCTTGTAGGCCAAAGCGGGTGTTTTATAACGTTTTTTACAAAGTTTTATTCCAGCTCTATCTTAAAAATGGTTATACATACCATTGTCAAACTTGGTCTGATTATAGTGCATACTATGTAGTTTAGCAAAAAATACTAAAAATAGGACAAACATAGACCTATGTGGTGGTATCTGCGTAAGAAAAAGATACAAATTTCATCATTCAGATCATTTCGGTACGTTGATGTATTTTGATGAACTCTTGTAAATTGATCAGTTTGTATCAGGTCAATTTTGTTGAGATTAATAGCGAGGCATGGGGGACTGATTAATTTTATTGTTAATTTTCATAAACCTTAAACTAAAGCAATTAATGGTTTTTCATGTGCGTTATTTAATAGATCAACTGTAGGACGAGATGATACCTATGCTTTTCCGAAAGTATTAACTGGCCCAATACTACAAAACAATTTGGACCATTTGATACCTATTATTCTGAAAAGTTATTAACTGGCCCACGGACAAAATTTTGAGTGGGCCAGATAATACTCAACCCATTTTAACGAGTCATTCTTAGGCTAACTCACCTTTACGAACATTTTAACTGTAGTTTAATATTTTACAATAACTGATAGACATCAATAAAATAATAAAACACTCAATACCTATCTAAATGTACAATGTCTTGGCACTGACTTTTTATGCATTACAATATGACTTACCGACTAAAGGTAGTGCACCTAGGAGTATATAATCTATGACCTAGGCGCAGAATTATACAGATAGGTACTTATAGATTTTGCATAAAATAACCATACAATTTAAATTTTTCTGTAAGTATCCGTGTAATTTTGCACCTATGTGCACTACCTTTAGATAATTACTATTAGATACCCTTTACTAAACTATAACAATAAAATATTTATCAGGGTATTTCAGTTCAAAGCTACTTCAATAAAATAGGTGTTTATTCATAAACAAGACAATTATAAGGTATTAGGATTATATTATCTTCACCGTTATCAGTTAATATTGGTATCTCAATGTTCGTAGTTATCTAATAATATAATAATTATGTCATCAAGTTTAGTTGGTGTATCGTAAAACATAAAAATTTAATCATTATAATATAAATTAATACGTCTCAAGTGTGTCTATCGTCTCGATGGGATTTTCAAAGGTGTTGTACTAGTAGATATTATTATAGAAACACGCAAACAATTTATTATTCTAGAAATGAAAAACATAGACTATATCGATTACAGAATCGATTGCTACTGTCAATTTGGGGGGCAAACAAGCAGTTGGGTCACCTGATGGCACAAACCAGTAAGCCTTAAGACACCGCATAAACAAAGTTTTGCATGAGAACACAGTCGTAAAATGTTTGCGGGGACCGGGGGACGGCGCGTTATGGTTGGTCGGCTCAAAAGTTTGGTGGTATGATTCCGTATGATTGGTGCCGCTCCCTGACGGACTGATGTCCTGATTGCCGGCGGGGCGTATGATATGCAGTGCTACTGTATATGCTTGGTGACCGGGGGTATCTAATCGGTGTCTAGAGGCTTACTGATCTGTGCCTGATGGTAAGCAATCACCGCCGCCCATGGGCATCTGCAACACCAGGGGAGTCGCCAATGATATATGCTATATGCTATGCCAATGCGTTGCTGACATTCGTGGAAGTCATGTCAAAGTTCGAGAGAATTGCTAACGGAAGTTGGTTCCAAAATGTATGCTGTACGAGACAGACAAAAACAGTTGTTACCAGAACAGTAGTGTGGTTGCTATTTCTGTTCTGTCAAATAATGTAATATTTCTCCCACTTGCTCATAAATTGGTTCATTATTAAAAAAAAAAAAGAATACATCAATCGCCTCTTTTCCGTACGCAACGAAATAACAGGCCAGTAATATCCAACACGACAATAATAATATAAATTACTGGACAATTTTTATTGTTTAAATTATGCTACCGAGGTTTTTAAGTACACACTTAAATTAGGTGTTTTAAGGTACAAAATATTTAAGGCTGTTGTGCATTTTTTTTTTCAAAAATTTCAAAATTGGCCAAGATCCGCGCGTGGACTAACTGGCACGATTGAAAATTAGATACTGTTGAATTAATTTGTGTATTGTTTCCTCGCAAATTAGAGAAAAGTACAAGTCTCGGCCGAAATAGCAATTAACGACCTCGTTTAGTTAAAAAAAACTCGGCTATCGCCTCAACCTTTTATAATCACTTCGCCGCCTCGTACTTCCAATATTACTCGGCCGTCAATAGCTTCATTTCGGGCCTCGACAGTAATGTACTATTATTGATCAAATATACAATGATCGGAGAGTAATAAAGTATTAATTTTAATCAAATACATTTTTCAATTAGACGTGCGAAGCCAGACATTTTATAAAAGAAAATAAAACAATCGATAAAAAAATAGGATATTGTATATTCTTATAAAATAACATTACAGTTAATAAATCACAAGATCTTTTACACTACAGGCTTTCTAAAATAAACCAATTCAAAACTTTTGATTGAATGACGCTGGCGACTCAGTATCATGCCGCTGGATCCAGCGGCATGATACTGAGGCATGACAGTCGGCAAATTGTTCCATCAAATGACATGTCCTTCCAAAATTTTCGGATCGAGAGTGGTTGGCATAATATTTAATGTCTTTGGCATAATCCCTCATAAAAAATTGGAGTGCAAGGCCTACCTCGAAGTTATGACCTTTGTAATGACATTAAACCATTTTAAGGTGATTGCGATGCATTATCCTGTGAAATAAATTCTATTAAATAAATTATTTATTGAACTTACTCTCAGGTACTGATTAATTAGCACTATTGTGTATCTCTGACGTCTCTTCAATTGTTAATAATGAGTCTCGATCTCGAATTACACATATAGGATAATTTAATATCTATTAATTTTAAATAATTGTATAGTAGATTGATTGTGTTATGTTAATTATTAATTATAGTGGTATAATAACTTGGCTTAAGCAGCTCGCTCATTACTATGCCCCTTGCTGGGATTGGGACCTTTGATTGAGTGGGGTGTTAGCCTTAGTCCACCACGCTGGCCTAGTGTGAGTTAGTTGAATACATCGAGAAAAAACATAACCCTCCTTCTGGCGCAGTCGGGTAAAAACTAGTAGCACACTCGAATGTGTAAATATTTTAGGAGATTTTCCTTCGCCATCCATGGATCTGATGATAAAATTCTTATCTACATGATGCGTATGTCACAGAAAATTTGATTATATAGCGATTAAACAAAATGGCTAGACGTTATGTTTATTGAATAATTTTATAAATTATTTACTTTATGTAGATATTATTCATAATAGCTAGTTGGACTTGGTCAAAGTAATAAACCTGCCCCCCTAGCCAAGTTGACAATCTACAATCGTCAACGCTATAGAAAACAATCAAAATGTATGGGAATGACGTATCTCAACTAATTACATAGATCGGACTAACTTACCAAGTGACGTCCGATCCTCGATTATGTGAAGCAGTCTCGTTTCCATATGTACTAGTAGTAGGCACTAATTTGCTTACGATGCACACTTTTTAAAGATGAAAAATTGGATTACAATTTTATAATCTGAAATGAAACCGAACGTAACCTGACGCGCTCTGTGGAGCTGTCACCCAGAACTGTCATTTACTTCAAAGTCACACAGGTAGACACAACTTTCATAAGGGATATTGAATCTAGGATACACTGGGTCGGGTCGGGAATTGGATGGAAACGAGACTGCTTCACATAATCGAGGATCGGACGTCACTTGGTAAGTTAGTCCGATCTATGTAATTATGTGAAGCAGTCTCGTTTCCATATGTACTAGTAGATGTTTAAAGAAGAAAGTTGTGTAGTATTAGTTTAGATTAGATACCTAATCCAAACTAACCAATCACGCAATTGGTATCAAAAAGGAAATCAGAATAATCACATACAACATGATACGATGGTAACAATGTCGGTCTTATTTTCTATACTTAGTTACTTGGGTAATAAAAGTAGATGTAGCTATCTTTATATAAAGCAAAATCATAAGTTCACAAGTCAAGTAAAGTCCTTGTGTATGTGTGTTTAATAACAATTACCTTAAACACAATAACCAATTAAAGGAAAAGTAGGTTTGTTGAGGCATGCAGGTCTGTAGAGATGTATGGCTATGATTCGTACACAAGTATCTTTTATTTTAACTATCTCTGTCTGTATTAAAACTATGAAATCTTGCTATTCAAATTGATCGAAGATTCAAAAGAATAGAATAAGATCATGAGATTAGGTAGGTACACATGTATAGACAATGTGGATTTTTATTATTGATTTACTTATCATTACATTATTATTATATAACATTATTTGCCTCAAATAGGTGCTTATATTATGTAGGTATAAGGATTTTTATATTGATTGAGTAAAACAAAAGTCAAGAAGTCCATTTCCTTCTTAGTTTCTATAAGAATTCTGACTGCAAAAATATCACAGTTAAATTAAGTATTCGTTTTTACTGTAAAACACCTTTAACTGAGGAGTATCATTATTTGACCCAATTGTGTAAACAAAATAATTGGTTTAAATAATTCATCCAATAAATAATTTCCTACTCTATCTCATTCAACTGAGCCACTTGTTAATTAAAATCTTCAAAGGAAGATTTATTTTACCGATTTCGATTTTTTATACACAATTATTCTGCACATCCCTAATGAGCAGTCACTTTTACAACCTAGTAACAGTAGGTGCCTAGTGGTGTCAACTATTTAGTATATCATAATGGTGTACCTACTTCAATAAAGATTTTTATTTTTATTTTGTGTTATAATCTTATAATGTAGGTATTGCGTTAACCGCATTCTACAGTTTATACTAAGGATTATAATTAGAGAGCATAACGAAAGCAAACAATTTTGCTGCTCCCTATTATGTATAATATAATAATTTTGAGCGATGAAAATGTAACTTAATATGTAAAGTTGAGGTCGCATTGATGGAAATCTATCCAAAAAACATCATCAATATTATTAAGGATTGATCCTCTAACTAAAATATCTTTAGTAAATAATTAAATATTGATTCGGATCGGCCATTTTTAAAGATAAAATTAAATATTACTGGTCCTATTATTATTATTATAGGTACACACTGACTCCGATTATGGATCTGAGCAGGCAGCATTTTTATAACAGCACCTTAGTTCTGTTTGATAAGTAAGCTAGCATGCGACCATTGCTGCTTAAGTAAAGGTCTTGTACAAGGGAAGTTGAGTCCTGATGGGGGATAAAACCAATTTGTGGAGTCAAAACTAGTTCTATCAAACTTATTCGTTATTCAAAAAACCATGGTACCATCCATGGTTTAGCGGCCACCAAAATACCCCAATAATGCCCCCCCCCCCACCTTTTTTGATCCTACTTAGAAGGCCAAATGGAGGAAAGAATGTCTCATCCTATTTTAAAGGGGAGGCACCTATGTATTTCAGGATATCAAAACATATGATCTACCTATTACCTACAATGTATTACTTATCATTAGGAACTTAGAACAGCTATATACAGAAACCATGTCCATGCACACAATTTGATGCATGGGCAGGCACAAATGGCTCCATTCCGTACAGCTTAAGCACGCCCATGTGCGTGTCGGTGAACATTTGACGTGCCGCTTGCGAGCACTTATCAATTGTTTTTGTGCTTCAACTTTGAGCGGAAATTTGGATGAAACTATCACTCTGTGTCTTATTACTCTAAGATTAGGAATAATTTTATTAGCTTTTCCAAATTTGTCATAAATTTCGCATAACACCTGCAGCGAATTATTTATATTTAGCATGGGTAGGTAGGTAGTTTAATTTAACAGTACCATCTGTAAATTTTCTGTATAATACAACAAAATTTTCTGTAATACTTGTGTTTTTTCCCGTGATCCAGGAACCTTCCATAATTGAAGCAACACTATGTAGGTAGTGGTAAACGTTGAACTAAAACAAACAACTAAGGATGATTGCATTTCCACGCGATTCAGGAACCCTCCGTGATTGAAGCAACACCATCTAGTGATAACCGCTGAACTAAAACAACCAACAAATTGACTCGATTGGTGAAAAAACCACCAAGCTGTGTTCATTGGTTCTTCTTTTATGTGAAATGTGAAAGACTGGAGTCTCTACTGCCTGTTATCAAGAGAATCTCACATTATAATTTGCTAGGTACCTACTAAAGTTGGATGCAAAAATAATAATAATTAAATCCAGTAATACAATCATTAGGTAGTTGAATAGCTTTTCATGTATTTCTAGATTCATGAAACTGATATTTTATCTTTTCTTAGATCTTTAAGACACTATAAGGTATCCTTAGCTTTCAGTGGTGTAGTACACAATATCTTTCAGTATAAAATGCACAATAAGTAGGTATGAATACCTGCATTTACTTGATGTCCTTTATGATTCCATCCACTTTAGATGGACGGAAACACTAGATAATGAACTAGTGTTCCACAGGTCAACATGTTTCTAAGTTTAGAACAGGAATATATTATTAATATCCTATCATATTTAGGATTAGTAATAATACAATACCTACTAATTGGGAAGATATTCTAATCCTCCGGTTTGTACCTGTAACATAGGTGGCCCGTAGCGGCCAATTGGATTTGTTTGTAATATTTCTTCCATTTAAATAAAGGATGTCTCATGAAGGATTTCTTCATTTGTATGTAACAATATGCTATTGTTATCTAAGATCTTATTAGTATCTTCAGGTATTGCCTCAACCTCAAGTGAACTAATTCAGATATGTCTTCCACTGAAAGTGATAGATGTTCAGATGTTTCATGAATATGGACTGGCTCATTGGCCAATAGGCTCGCCCCCTATTACATGGGACTACAACATAACTAGCGAAATGTGGGTGTACTATACACCTCTGCCTACCCCTTCGGGGAAATACAGGTGTGATGTTATGTTTGTATGTCATTGGCCATGTTCAACACTACACTTATGTAAAGTGAAATCCTCTACATGTAAAAGGTGTTTTGCTGTAAAGTAATATTCATTAACTTATTACAACAGACTATCATTTGTGTCTTACTCACCTGAGGAAAACGGCCTGAGTTAGGCTTGATTTTATTACAAATTAATGTGTAGGTATCACTGCTCTTAGACTGTGACATATGAACAAAGTTGAACTTTTGCTGGAGCTCCCGCTGTGCTGAGAATATAAATGTTATGAAGGCTGCAGCTGACATTTCATGAAAGCTCGAGGACCCATAAAGCAGTCTTTTCCACCCCTCCTATTAACATCCTGTTCAAGGAACATGGGGAACATGCACATGTTATGGCCATGGCTATCCTCTCGTGAAAGCTCAAGGATGCATGGAATCTATTCTCTCCATTGGCTGACCTCCCGTGAAAGCTCTTGGAGTAATGGGAACATGTATGTATCATCGCCAAGGCTAACCTCTCGTGATAGCTCAAGGGCGCATAGTGAATCTCTATTCTCTCCTTTGGCTGACCTCTCGTGGAAGCTCTTGGAGTATAGGGGAAATGTATGTATCATGGCCACGGCTAACCTCTCGTGATAGCTCAAGGGCGCATAGTGAATTTCTATTCTCTCCTTTGGCTGACCTCTCGTGGAAGCTCTTGGAGTAAAGAGAAAATGTATGTATCATGGCCACGGCTAACCTCTCGTGATAGCTCAAGGGCGCATAGTGAATCTCTATTCACTCCTTTGGCTGTCCTCTCGTGGAAGCTCTCGGAGTAAAGAGAACATGTAGGATGTATCACAGCCACGGCTAACCTCTCGTGAGAGCTCAAGGGCGCATAGTTAATCTGTATTGTCTCACTCACTCAAATAAAGTCACGAGAATCACTCAAATAACTGCTACTTATTTTACCAACAAGTTCGAACTTGCTTGATGAATTTACCAATTTCTTGATTAATCGCTACTAGCTGAGCTTAAGACATAAGCGCACAGTATTATTTTGTTACGTATTAACGTATTCACTACCACTACACAGGTAATCATGTTTATAATGATTGAAATTGTTATTAACACTCACTCCCAAGCATCCCTGACGCCAGCGCCGCCGCGCCGGTCTCTTCTCTCAGTTCTTTAATACTGTGTTTTGTATCGATTTTGATTTTCCTTACACATATCACTACGAGTATGTGATTATATATAATATTTACACCTAATAAGTACACTTAAACACTATTATGTTAGTATTTAGAAAATAACGTGCATGCGCATCGCGCACAAAAAAGTACAATGACAGTTCTGGGTGACAGCTCCACAGAGCGCGTCAGGTTACGTTCGGTTTCATTTCAGATTATAAAATTGTAATCCAATTTTTCATCTTTAAAAAGTGTGCATCGTAAGCAAATTAGTGCCTACTACTAGTACATATGGAAACGAGACTGCTTCACATAATTACTTTTTCGTTGAGATTTGTCATTCCCATATCTGTGGGGTAATTGTGTAATGCATTCACATTGACATCAGCTTTCATTTTGAAATTACAGCAATATTCATTGCGTGGTACGTAGTTGTCAATATGACGGATTGTCAAAACACACAGAGCAATGAACATTGAAATCCGAATGAATGCGATCGCGAGTGAGTTACGCAATTAGGCAGCTGGTCCCAATCGCTAATAATTTGAAATGCACAACACTATTGGAAAATGTCAAAAACGCCATCATAGGGTGCCGTGGGTATAATAATATATATAATATACAATATTCATCACAACTTGACCCAATCAATCAATTACTGTCCCCCCATAAATTGGCTGAAGCAAAGCCCACCGATATATCTTGAACGGTTTATCTTTTAAAGCAATTCCATTATATTTTATTTTAATTGCTCCGCCTGTTGCTTCTCGTTGTCCAGCCTCGTCGCTTCGTTTCTCACTATATCTTTTTTGTGTTCGAAGTACAGCCACCTAGAAACAAATTGTATGCTTTATACATCGATATATATGTAATACCCCCCCTTAATTGGGGGAGGCCTATGTCCAGTAGTGGACGTCTTTCGGCTGTAATGATATATGTACTACATACTAGATGTGCTGTTCAAAAGAACAACATGGTTACACAAAGTTGTGGTTCCGGAACCACACTGTCATCTGTCATTAGTTCACTTGACAGCTGTCTCGCGAACACACGTAAATCTTATCAACGGTTGCGTCAACTGAATTTGGAACATGCTGCTTATATGAGATCGCGTGTCTATATATTGACGTCGTTGGCTTTATACTTAAAAAGTTTTTTCAGTAATCCCTTATTAAGCTGTGATGAAAATTAAAGTAATTATGGCGATCGATGTGACCTTAATTGTATGTCGTAGAATAAAGTTATGCATAGAACATTACGTTTAGTTGTATACTGAACTTGCATTTCAGAATCAGCAAGCTAAAATGCCAATGGGCTGGCCATATTAGCCGGAGAACCGATAACCGTTGGGTTAGATGTTTTCTTGAGTGGAGACCGCGAATCGACATACATAGGGTAGTAGTAGGACGCCCTCGGGCTGGGTGGAGTGCTGATATTGGTTAGGTGACTAACCCCCAGTTTCTGAAAGGCAGATCAATTTGATCTATTGTCAAATCTAACGTCAGCTCCTGTGATTGGCCGGCAAAAATGTTAACAACCAATCACATCGCTTGACTTGAGATTTGACGGCTGATTAGTTAATTTTTGCGTTGATCAGCCTTTCGGAAACTGGGGGTTAGTCTACCATACACCCAATAGACGCCTCATAACAAGCGACCAATGACTGACAACACATCAATGGAACACTGATGTAGGTGACCACTATTCGCCACTTGAAAACTTCAAATCAGTTTCGACCACTTACGTGAGCCGTCAAAACTTCCGCGTCAGTCATTAGCCAATAGCTCGGCCTCAGCTACTTGACAGAACGTATTATTGTACGCATTATATTCAACATTAATCTATTGGGACTGTATGGACGATAGGTGACTAGTAGCAACTGGATGCGAGTGGCCGAGGACCGATGTCAGTGGCGTGCTATTGGAGAGGCCTATGTCCAGCAGTGGACTAATATACGCTGATGATGATGAGGTTGAACATTTCAACCCGTAATGTATACTGGGTGTCAGGGAAGCGCTTCCAAAAACGAAGATAGGTGATAGTACTGGTGATTAATAATACGGAACCACAAAAAAAATGCGATTCTTTTTTTTTCTTTTTTTTTGCCTTTTTCATACATAATCAGCTTTGGGTAGTTAAATTAAACTGATTTGCAAAAAAACTCCATTTATTTACTTATTTTTTTAAAGTTCGTAATGTAATTCAAATAAAATGAACGACATCCGCTCGCATACGCAGTCCGTATCGTAGCCAGCGTAGGTAGGTTAGGTACGCGCGGCATTGATCCCGAGTTTTGTACATTGCGGGTTTGAAAAATACCAAATCACTAAACCAATGAGTATAAGGCTAATGGTTATTGGTATTCGATTGTGTTTAGGTAGTATAATAATAGCCTTTCAGTTTCGGGAGCGTTTCCCTAACACCCAGTATAGAGTATTTACAAGGGATTGGTCAAAACTATGGAGTTAAATGGAGTATCATTGCAGTTCACGTTATTATTGTGTTGATTAACTCTTTAAAATAAAATAAATGTTTATTGTAATGTCTGCATTAAATACGACGAATAGTAAGTACTGAAAAAATACGTATGTAATTGCCGTATATTTTTTATCTTTGTAACAGACTTGCATGTATTCATAGCAATGACCTTTAAAGATGGATTCTACCAATGAAAAACATAGGTTGCCAGGCGAAAAAATATTTTTTTACTTCCTATACAAAATCCTTAGCGACAAAAGAAGTTTTTTTTTTGTTTACGAGGCGTAGACTACGACCCATTTTTCTAAGGAAAAGTTTTTCAGTTTCATTCGTAGAATTTGTATTTACCCAAATATAAGAATAGCAGGCAACGTCATAAACGCTCCTAGCAGGAAAACTGCTCCTGGCAGTATGTTGAGGGTCGACATGTATACCCTAGAGTACAGCGGCCCGTAGACTAGTGGCATCGTGGCTTCTGCTAGCCCGAAGAGGGAGTTCACCTTGCCTGAAAATAGAAATATGAAAATTATAAAAAAAAAACAAGTTTTGTGTCCTGAAATTATCCAGCAATGATCAATGACTCCTTTATTTTTATTTTTTAATTAGTAAGTCAAAGATATTTCTTTCTACTCCTGCCGTTTGATTGTCGTAGCCCAAGCTGATTTTATGACCCAAGTAATAATACTCCGTTACTGCCTCGACGGTATAAACAGGCAGGTAACTTTAGAGTGGAGACCCAGAGCCTACACTCGAGGAAGAGGCCGACCACCGCAGCGATGGGGCAACAAAATCAGACGGCACTGAGGCCATGACTGGATGAGTCGGGCACAAGACCGCCAGGAATGGAAAAGGAGGGAACAAGCCTACATCCAAGACTGGATAAATGAGAGGCTACAATGGTGATGATAATGACATCAAAGATCTTCACTATTAACACAATGTGAGTCTTCATAAAGTGTACATATAAAATTAGGTAAAACTAGACATAATTTTATCGACGGGATAAATAATTTAAAACGTTAACTTGTTTCATTAACAACTATGGATCCTTTGTAAGGAAAACGGTATAATTTTTTAACCAAGTGGTCTATCATGATAAAACAAATACAGTAATTATTGTAAATAATAATTATTATATTTCAGATCGCAGCGAAATAAAATTGTAGATCAGACGAGCTTACCTGTAAGCGAAGTATTGATTCTAATTTTATGAGCTGCGATCTGAAATATAATCACCCACCTGCCACCAACAGTCCCAAAGCTGCAATAATTAGTAAACATTCTTCGTTAATCTTTCAGATGAACATAGTGAATGTTAGGGTGTGGAACCTGCCCTGTACAGGCAACAGGGCTTGTTCCTTATCTTCGTTATCTCTAAAACTGGTGTCATACCAGGGTTGCCAGCAGATAGAAATAATAAATATGGTATTTTTAACTTTTTTTTTTCTTTCTAAACGAAACGCGGTGTCTAAGGACTAGAACTAGATTACTACAAAATTACAATCACATGAGACTTTCCAACTTCATGTCTCAATTTGGCGAACCGACTTGCGGTACCATTTAGGCAACAGTCTAGGTGGTATTGCAGTTGTTATGGGCAAAGGTAACCACTTAACATCAGGTGGGCCTTTAGCTCGTCTCGCCATCCTATACTATAAAAAAAAAACAATGACAATGCAATACAATTCTATTAAAAGAATCTATCATTGAGAATTTTGAAAATTATCGAGAAAAACACGTGACGTAAAGAACAAATCTAAACTAATAATTAATTTTCGGCCCCTAGATATTCATGTGGTGACTGGCACCGCCAGCTAAACGTGTTCTCCAAGGCACGAAAGGGTGTCAATGTGCAACTAAGCGTTCACCCATCCAATGACTGACCGTGGCTAGATCTTGCAATCCACGCGACTGATACTTAACCACGAGCCCCTCCAACAGACAGGATAATTATAAAGATGACTACTTACCAAATTCTTCTCCATTGACTAGCTTGGTAGCGATAGACCGCATCGCGATGAATGACGTCCCATTCAAAATCTCAAGGAGAGGCGCTGTGAAAAGAAAATTAAATAAAATGGTAACTTTAAACGTAGATTCATAAAACATTATTAAGGCTTTATTTCACCAACAATAATTCTCTGAAGATGTAAATTGTGGAAAGAAAAATTTCTCACGAGCAGGATTCGAACCTGTGACTCCTGGCTCAGTACGCCACGAAACGGTAGTGTTCGGAGCGATTTTTCTTTCCACAATTTTCATCTTTAGATTTCGCTTCGCATGCGGAAATCCGTTAAAAATAATAAAATAAATAATTTTCTGGTTAAACCACCGTTTACCCACTATTCTAGTACATTTTTCGCGTAATCGGCCGTTTAGTCAGGGAATTAACGTTGATGAACACCGGCCTAAGTCTTGAAATCAAAATTACTTTTTCATAACAATACTGTATGATTTTGAATTCATTAGCAATTCTTTAAGAGGTGATTGTATTAATCAATTTGAACGACTTTTACTATGGGATCAACCCTGAAATTGTGAAAACAACAGCTGTTCGCTACATTTGTATAAATCGACAAAATGCACAACAATGAACAGCTGTTTTTTTTCGCGATTTCAGGGTTGGTCCCGTAGTAAAAGTTGGTCAAATTTATGAGTACATTCGTCACTTAAATAATTACTAATGAATTCAAATTCATCCAGTATTAAATTTTAAGTGATAAAAAAATTGTGTATAAATAGGCAAAGAAAAAACGATTCAGTACCATTTTCTCCTCTGTCATCCGACTTTTTTTTAAGTAAAACTTCTTTACACACGCTTGACTTGGGGAGTAAGTTGGTGAATCCGTTACGAAAAGTGAGGCGAACGGAGGGGGTAGTGCGGGGTGCGGGGAAGGAAGCGTACGCGACGGCCGGCCACGCGACTCAGCGCCGGCAGATGTACGCGCGCCGCGCCGCCATTCCTTTGTTCTCATTGAAATAGTATTGAGGGAGATATAAGTTAGTGAAGTTTTACTTCAGTCGTGTGCTTTTTAAAGCACACTCGTTTTTTTTTGTTTAGTAGCTATTGGGCAGCAGCAGCAGTGTTACCAATAAAATAAATTGGAAAATAGTTTTTCTTGGCATAGTTCAATCATATTTTTTTTATGAAATACGGTCAAATTTCGACCAATGGGCGACCTCTCGTTATAATAAAATTACAATCAAAAAACATTAAAGCAGCTAGACGACAACCTTCACTTTTCAAATATTCTTCAATTTGTTTTTTATAAAGGTTAAGACCCCATAGTACCTAAATCTAAAATTGTATTTTATTTCAAATAACTGTAGGTACTCTATTTTTGGATTTAATATTAAAGTAACAGTTATCATTTTCAAGCTTTATTTTATTGCGAAAAGAATTGTGTTATTTGGCTTTTATAATATCAATAAGAGCGCTTATTGAAATACAATTGAACAATTGCTTTGTGGTAGGTATAAAAGGTCACTTTTATTATTTAGATTACAATTTATAATAAATATTTGTTTCAAATAACCTCTAGGATCTGCTAACTGATAAATATGTGTATTGTGTATTAAATTACCGGCTATTATCTAAATCCTATATTACAAATAATTCTATGGTAATAATGCTGCTATATAAATCCTTTATTACAATTAATCCTATGGTAATAAGTATAATAAAATCCATGTTTTTCCATACCATGTTTTCATTAGCTGTAATGCTTGAATTTCAAGTCATCAGGACTTGAAATAGGTATATTTTGCAAATAAAGGTACATGCATAGTTATATCAGGTATACAAAATGTGAAAGAAATGCGAGATCGCTCCCATGTTATGATAGGATTAAAAGAGATTAGTTTTTTTTTGGGGTGCATTAAAATAGCCTCCACGAATGACGATATTTAATTGATCTTCCGGCGCACCCTGGGCAGTCAGCCCCGCTACCAACCTGCTGACTGGCTAATATTTTGTTCACGGCATGAGCTTTTATCATTATGTAGCTCATGTCGACACGATAGAAGAAGAAGATAGGATCAAATCCTAGTTCAATTAGGTCTGGTCAGTCGCATAACAATCGAAGATAAACCAGTAAACCACTGACTTGTCACCTTTGCGTCGATACGTGTTTTACTGTACATTCATGGACTGGCAATAATTACAAACATAACAGGTTTAATATTTTTTATAGGTATTGGGTCAAAACATAAAACTGCTTTGCGACGTTGCATCGCAGAAATATACGAGCTCACAGGAAGTATCGCAAAAACTTGCGAAATAATTCGCGTCGCACATTCCTGCGATATACACGCTGATTTCAGCTATTTGCGTTCACTTAAATCAATACAATGTAGGGACCACATGTTTTTTTTTCGCAATTTCAAGGTTGGTCCCATAGTAAAAGTTGTTCATAATGATGAGTACAATGACCCCCTTTCGGGAAATAAGCGATTCAAATTTCAGCGTGTATGAATGGTTACCATGGTTACCCGAACTATGGGACAACACACCCCAAGGGGCAGAATATGCTGAAACCAATCATAAGTCACCTACATCTGTAATAATACCATATTCTAGCAAATAAATAATTTGATTGATTGATTGATAGTGATTGTAATTTCACCGGCACCCGTACCTTTCACACCGAAACACAGCAATGCAAGCATCACTATTTGGCGGAGAAGTAGGTACGGTGGTAGTACTTCCGCTGACGAACTCTTTCACAAAGGAGCTCTACTACTACTGAAATCTGGAGAACCATAATCTGAGGTCCCGATCTCGAAACGGTCACCCATTCAAAGGCTTATCTTGGCTAGTGCTGCCTCTAGCGCACACTGACGGGTTCCACACGGTGATACGCAAACGTGTCTGATGAAAGCTTCACTGATGCGCAGAGTCCGTGGGAGCACCAACACCATTCTCAAGGTTATTGCTGATAAGCCTGACTGCCCGATCATGAGGCACTGGGTACATACACATGTGCATGTAACCGGTGCATCGGGCAGTCATAGAAAATATTTTAATTAATGTTACGTTGTTACCACAGACCAGTAAGCCTCAAGACGCCACATAAACAGTCGTAAAATGTTGGCGGGGACCGGGGGGCGGACGGCGCATTATGATTGGTTGGCTCAAATGTTCGGTGATATGATTGGTGCTGCTCGCTGACAGAGTGACGTCCCGATTGGTGACTGGGCAAAAGATATTTTTTTACTTGGCATATCTTGCAATCTTCTTGGTTATTACTTAGCCACGAGCCCCTCTTACTTACAGCAGGCTAACACACAGGTAGTAAATGAGTTAATTGATCGCAAAACTTGTGAAGGGAATGACACGTTTATTGTTAATTGTTATTATAGGAGATAATGTAATTGCTGATAACCTTCACATCATATCTTCAGATAAATACTGTACGTAAATAGTGTGTTAGATAATTATAACGTTCTTACGTAAGATAAATAAGAAGATATCTTTATCTTCTTAGTTTGTTTAGAGCGCTAGGTACTATAAGACAAAAGAAACATTTAAGTCAATCGTAATGTTATTTTTATGAATCAGGATATACCACGCTGAAGGCACAGCGTTGATAAGACCCCCACAAGGTGGACCGACGACCTGGTGAACGTCGCGGAAATCCGCTGGATGCGGAAAGCTCAGGACCGGTCGTTGTGACGATGCTTGGGGGAGGCCTATGTCAGGCAGAGGACGTCTTTCTGCTGAAATGATGATGAAAGCCTAACAAAAACCAAGTAAAACAAAAAAATTATGTCATCCTAATCAACACCGATATGTACCTACGGAACCACCATACCTATTATTTCTGCCGCCAAACAGTGATGCTTGCATTGCTGTGTTCCGGTGCAAAGGGTACTGGTGCCGGAGAAATTACAATTGCATGAGAATTTCCATTTGTAGGTTGTAGGTCTGTTTGGTGAAAGCGATTTGCTATACAACGGCGACAAACTAGGTGGTATTGTAGTTGTTATTGGCAAAGGTAACCGCTTAACATCAGGGAGGCCTTAAGCTTGTTTCACCATCCTATGCCATTAAAAAAATCATTGAATTGGGTATGTTTGGATTCTAAGCCTACTGGTAATAACATTTCAGAAAAAAATATGGTTCTTCTAAGTATTTTACACTAAATTTTGTCCGCGGTTTCCCCCGCGCACTGGATTAAAATATAGCCTTTGTTCCTTTTGGATAAAGTAGCTTTCAGATGGTGGAAGAGTTATTAAAATCGGTTCAGTAGTTTCAGAGTTTATCGATTAAAAACAAACAAATCTTTCCTCTTTATAATATTATATAGTAATATAGTATAGATTAGTATATATTTAAGGCGAACAATGTTACCCTGAGAATTAAATGTTGGTGTTTGATTGTATGAATTTTTGTAGCTTTTCTTGTTACCAAATGAAGACAGTGTATTTTTGTGTATTATAATTTAGAAAATGACTAGTAAAACTGTCTGCTCATATTGCAGTCTGACTGCGTAAATATACAGACAAAGTCTATTACATTATATTAGTAAGCAACACAAAATGGATTGTTTACGTCATTACTAAGCAAATAGTGTGAACGCATGTGTTACCAACTGTAGCCATCAATCAATTGTCGTAGACATAAGACCCGCCGCATATCTGACCGAACACAGTCCATATGCGATTTCTGGGTTCACGCACATGGACTGGGTTCGGTTGAGTGCACGTGAAGTGAAACCTACTTATTCTATTCTTATTCTTTATTGTACACACATATATAAATTGATTTTATAGATTTCGCTTCGCATGCGTCCATAAATGTTCCGTGTGGTGCCGGACGTAAAGAATTGCACCACCCTCTCTCTTCTCATGGGTGTCGTAAAAGGCGACTAAGGGTTTCACCAGAGGATGGGCAGCAGCGTATTCTGAGTATTTAAACAACCAACTGCGATCGCCAACCCGCCTGCCAACCGTGGCGATTATGGCATATCCCCCCTTTGGGGGAGGCCTTTGTCCAGCACTGGACGTTTTTCGGCTAAAATGATGATGAAATGAATACCCCATGCACAGCATGCACGGTCTCACGTCACCCTCTGTGAAAGATTTGTGAACTAAAAATATTAATGTGTCTTCTGGCACTCGGCTGGGCTGGGTTTTAAGTACAGTATGCGGCAGGCCTAAAGGTTCGGGTGCAAGCAGTCAATTAAAAAAATGGATTAGGTACTAGATAATATTATATCCATTTCTCTTTAAACTTTAATTTTAAAAAATGGTTTGAAAAAAAATGCTCATACATCAACTGTTTATTATTAGGCGTAAAATATCAAAAGTGTGCAAAATACTAGACTTTGTAGTCTAGCGAGCGAGTTTGAAGAATGTACTTTGTTAGACTAGTAAAGAGGCTACCTCCCTGAAAAATATTTACACATTTCTCAGCCTCTGATGTAGCTCATGAAGAAATGAAAAACTATGGTTCTCATTGAGGTTTTCTAACAAGACAGAAATAATACTACCACAGTTTTACTATCTATAGTCCCAAACAATATTATTACTATGACATACGTAAACCGGATGTTTTTTTTTTCCGTATGATAAAAAAAAAGAAACAAAAATTTGCTGCTCCACACATTTTGTCTATGGAAATTGTCTTCAATCTATGGAATAGCTGTGATAGCCTAGCGGTTGAGTGCTTGCCTTCCATGCAGGAGGGTCTGAGTTCAAACCCGGCCCGCACCAGTGACTTCTAATTCATGTGTGGATCAGAAATTTGATTATTATGATTTGCTTTAAGGTGCTGCATTGAATTTGCAACCGTCCCTTTCTAACATATGGCAAATTGCGCGTGTGAGAACAGAGCGGAATTGCGCTGTTTTGATGTTTTTTTTTTACATTTTTGCAAATTCTCAGCGAATAAACATTTAAATAAAAATCTGTTTCACCGGAATTTAGATATGTATAAGATATATCTTATTCACAAAAAACAATACTAAAAATGATTGGAATTTCTAAATGCAATGCGAAATAATGCAAAAACAGACCTTACTTTGGAAAATAAACTTATCCGGCAAATTTCATTAAATCGGGTTTTCCTGGGTAAATATAATGAAAAATCTTAAATTAAATCAACGTCGTATCCACAAATGAAAATATTTTGATTCTAAAATCGTTCGATTTCCGGCTCGGGCAAAGTGTTATCGGGTTTTTTCATTAGGAAATTCTCAGTAGCAGCCTGGAGTCTGGATTTGTGCCCGGTCAATGGCAATAGGCTCGCCCCCTATTACATGGGACTATAACATAACTGGCGAAATGTGGGTGTACTATGACACCTCTGCCTACCCCTTCGGGGAAATATAGGCGTGATGTTATGTTATGTTTAGATTTCTAGTGTGTGTAGCATAAATATTGAAAGTGGGGAGTTAAATAAAGAGGGGGGGAAGGAGAATTAAGTAAAGAAAAATCGTAGTAAAAAGTAAAAAGCACGTACTTGTCTCTTATTGTCTTGTCTGTTTTGTTTTACAAAAACAATAACTGATCCAGCCTGTTTTTTTCCAGACGATAAAAAATTCATCCGATATAATTAATTATGACCCTAATTTCAGATCGATGCTCAAGTATGGATCTAGATTCACGCTTGAGCATTATTCTAGAATTCCGGCCCAAGTACTTATTCTGTTTTAAAAAACAGGGGATAATTAATGTTACGTCCTCCTAAACTAATTTCTAAACCTCTAAAATATATACTATGAATCGTTTACAAAGCCGTAACACAGCTTAATTCATTTAACATAAACTTGACTGCAGTATAACTTATAACAGCCATTCTGAAGTTCAAAGTAAGGACCCTCTGTTTACGAGCTCAAGTTTACTACAGTAATCTGTTCTTATACGATCCTATTATGTATGAATTTGGTACTCAATGAATGTACATATAGGTCTTAATCGCTGCTTTGTATTATAATTCCTAAGCTTGGCGACACCAGAGAGAGAGAGCTCTTTTTGATTTTCCGATAGGAAATTAAGTTACAACAAAACCGGCCAAGAGCATGTCGGGCCATGCTCAGTATTATAGAGTTCCTTAAGTAGGTGTAATTACAAACGAATCAAATCGAATATTAATCATGGCTATTTTAGTTTTTGCAATAATCGGCAGCATTCGCGACTCAAGCGTGTTGTTAGTAGCGCCATCTAGCGATAAATTCAAGAAGCCAAATTTAAGAAGTGTGTCATGTCAAAGTTACTTTTTGTGATTTTTTCAAATAGAAAGTAGCTAAAGGAGCATTATTTGCTATGATCATTTTTCTTTAAGATCAATGACCTTTGAACTAGGACGTTTTTAAGTATTTTTCAGTTTTCTGTCTATAACTCAAAAAATTATAATCACATTATACTCGAAATAATTTTAAAAGAGAGTTTTCACAAAGGTCTATCAATGTGGAAGATTATAATTTTCTACGTTGCATAGTTTAGAAATGGCAGGGGGGGGGGACACATTGCAAGCCACTTTGGCGGGCTATATTTCGCAGATGGTACACCTGATGATAAAAAAGTAATGTATGAAACATTACCTTCATTTTAGTAGACCTATTTAATGATACCCCACACGAGGGGGTGCAGGGAAAAAATGTTTTCATCTCTATTTCACATGTATGGACGCCACCCCTAAAATACATAAAAACGATTTTTTTATTCTTTTAAAATTGAGATCTATATGTAGACTATTTTTTAACAAAATTTCATTTACTTATGTTTATAACTGTAGAAGTTATTAAGCTGTAAAGGATTAGGACAGACGGACAGACGGACAGACGGACAGACGGGCAGACGGACAGACGGACAGACGGACAGACGGACAGACGGACAGACGGACAGACGGACAGACGGACAGACGGACAGACGGACAGACGGACGGACATGACAAAACTATAAGGGTTCCTTGTAGGACTTCGGAACCCTAAAAATGAAGTAAATGTGAAAATAGCCTGTAAGAACTATACTATAACGTTATTTTTCTTGGAACAATAAGGACACATGTTTACCTTCATCATCATTTTAGCCAAAAGACGTCCACTGCTGGACATACCATACCCTTGTTTACCTTAAACCAACTAAATAATAAAGCTGCAGAAATGTATCACTATGTCGTAGTTATTATAGCCCACCTCAACAGCTACGAAATTCTTATCACTAATTAATACATCCAAACCATCCAAACATCCATCCATCTATTACTGTTTAATATATCCAAATTAAATAAGAAACATGAAAGCAGAATAAATGCAGTAGAAATGAGAGCTTTGAGAAGTATGTGTGCTGTAACTTTGAGAGATAAAGTAAGGACTAACGTGATAAGGGAGCGTTATGGAGTGAAAGAAGATGTAGTGACAAAGATTGAGAAAGGTATGTTAAGATGGTTTGGACATATAGAGAGGATGGATGAGAGGAGATTGACGAAACAAGTATACGAAGCGAGTGTGGATGGAAGAGTTGGAAGGGGACTACCTCGGCGAACGTATCGCGATCAAATCGCGGATGTTCTCAAAAAATGCCAGGTTAAGAGTTCTCTAAACCGACGAGCATGCATGACGAGGTTAATGGACGTAGATGAAGCGAAAGAGGTGTGTCAGGATCGTAGCAGGTGGAAATCCATAGTCTCTGCCTACCCCAATGGGAAACAGGCGTGATAATATGTATGTATGTATGTAAATAAGTTTTAAGAAAACTAGATACCTAATTGTTCAAAATATTGAGGCAAAAGGAAAAAAAAGGTTACTGTGTATTTTATTCAAGAACTTTTAAACTACCTGACTATCCCTTTTGTGTTTCGCATAAGGTAGGCATTTAGTTCATTTCGCCATCCTATGCTATAAAAAAAATTGTGCATGATGATTAACGATTTGATACATTGGCTTTTAAACATTGTCCAAAAATTATGTTTTTTTTTTAATGAGATATAGATCTGCTCTTGGCCGCTAGACTTGACTTGGCATCTAGACAGCTTCGTCAAGATGTTTGTTTTTTTTATTTTTATTTTATTGTTGTTTCATCTCAGCCGAAAGATGTCCACTGCTGGACATAGGCCTCCCCCAAGCAACTCCACAACGACCGGTCCTGTGCCTTCTGCATCCAGCGGATTCCCGCGACCTTCACCAGGTCGTCGGTCCACCTTGTGGGGGGCCTACCCACGCTGCGCCTTCCAGTACGCGGTCGCCACTCCAGAACTTTACTGCCCCATCGGCCATCCGTTCTGCGAGCATTGTGCCCCACCCACTGCCACTTAAGTTTGGCAATTCTTCGGGCTATGTCGGTTACTTTCGTTCTCCTGCGAATCTCCTCATTTCTGATTCGATCACGCAGGGACACTCCGAGCATAGCCCTCTCCATTGCCCTTTGAGTGACTTTGAGCCTTCTTATCAGGCCCATTGTGAGCGACCACGTTTCAGTACCATAAGTAATTACTGGCAACACACAGTGGTCAAAGACTTTCGTCTTGAGACACTGCGGTATTTTAGACGAGAAAAAAATATAATACAAAATAATTTGATTAGTTTTACTCAAGATAGAAAATGTGGAAAGAAAAACTCGCTCACGAGCAGGATTGGAACTTGCGACTTGTTTCGGTACATCAGTGCTTTATCTGCCAACCACCTCTGTACCTCTAACTCTAACTCTGCTCGTGGTATCCAATTTAACTTCCACTTTGTATCCGTCTTTGGGTGACGTCAGCTACATCTAATTAAGAAGTAAACAGTGTTCCTTAACACTCACCTAAATAGATTTCCAAGTCGTTCCTAGCGAAGGCATAGGCGAAGGATGCGATGATCTTGCTGGTGTTGGATATGATGCCCAACAGAGTATCGTCCAGTTTCAGGTAGTTGCTGAACAATGTTATTGAGAAGAATGTTCCTGGAATATTAAGGTTTTATTAATAACTAGACTTTGGCCTTGGCTTTGGTCCCATGGTTTTAAAATTTAACCGACAGAAACCGTTTTTTTTTTTCATAAAATGCTGAGGAAATGCGGGTGGTCTTTTCTCCATACAAACGCTCTCGACTGTTATTAACAACTGTTTTTTCAACTGTTTCTATGTCCGGTCACGAAACTTCCTGGTGGTACATTTTGTCGACAAAATCCGTTGAACGAATCCTGCTACATGACACGTACCTACGGCTGCGATCGAACATTGAGTGCAAGCGATTTTAGCCTTAGTGGACGTTCACCGGAAAGTTTCTGACTATTATTTCGTTTTTGTTGATAAATTATTTCGAGAAGCCCTCTAAAATTCACGAAATTACCTATTTAGAGCGCTGTCTACAGTGGTCTAGAGTATAACTTTGACAACTATTAATGAAAAAGGAGAAACTAAAAAAAAATCAGTTTATGAAATATCTTTTAAATTGGTTCAGATTTGGAGGAGAAAATAGGTGAGAGCCAAACCTCGAATTATGACATTTTTATTCAGTCGGAGCTGCAGTTGTCCTTGTCGCACTTATTTGAGGCCGAGCGCTCGCAAAGCGACAGCGATAGTTGCTTCAAATACCTAATTCCCAAAAGTCTCTGCCCGCATTTCCTCTTAAACTGGCACATAATTACTGGCATCTTAGAAAAGTCGACTCCAGATGCTTCATTTTATGATACTATTTTTAATTAGTTCGTGACTTTGTGGGTTAGCAATCTTAAAATATTTCTAGTGGAGGTAACTAGTGTATACCAATTCTTTCACATCAACCTATAAATGGTTCCCGCTTCCTCATTAACCCTACGAATGAGGTAATAAACCGATTCCTGTTGTTTCGCCAAGTTCATTGAGCGTATGATGGTCACACTGGCGGATGCTGCTCGTCCATTATAATTCCCTTCATTAGTCATCTCAACGCGTGGAGCTAAAGTGAATAAGTCACCACTTATTCTTAGACGATCAATACAGCTTGTAGATTTAAAAAAACTGCCGAAATTTTTACACTTTTTACAATGCTACCCGTACGAAGCTGGGGCGGACCGCTAGTTGCTTATACACGCTGAAATTTGAATAGCTTATTTCCCGAAAAGGGGTCATTGAACTCATCATTATGAACAACTTTTACTATGGGACCAACCCTGAAATCGCTAAAAAATAATCAGGTGGTCCCTACATTTTATTGATTTAAGGTGAATGCTACAGGGTAGCCTGTGAATTTCAAAATTGTTGGCGTTTTTTGCAAATTGTAGCTTTATTTCGCGTTGTATATCGGTCAAAATATGATTGGCGGAAAAAATAACAATATATCTACTGAATAATACTTATAAAAAACATTAACCCAGCTCTATTAGCTGTACTAGCTCGATAATATTAATTTACGATCAAATTATCAATTTTCGAGCTTGTAGAGCTTATAGAGCTAGCTTAATATTTTTTATGAGTATTATTCCTTAGATATATTGTTACTATTTCCGCCAATCATATTTTGACCAATATACAAGCCGAAATAAAGCTACAATTTGCATAAAACCCCAAAAAAATTGAATTTCGCGGGCTACCCTGTAGCATTCACCTTAAGTGAACACAAATGTAGGGACCAACTGATTTTTTTTTCGCGATTTCAGTGTTGGTCTCATAGTAAAAGTTGTACAATGACCCCTTTTTGGGAATTAAGCGTCTCAAATTTCAGCATGTATAATACTATTCTCTAAAATTTGCTCCTCGTTACGTTTTTCGATTTACGGTCTCCACTTATGAACACGCGTCTACCCCAATGGCCATTGGTTCTTCGGCTGATATGGCTGGCCCATTGCCACTTCAGCTTGTTTATCCTGTAGGCTACGTTGCCAACTTTGGTTCTCTGACGGATCAACTAATTTCGGACCAGATCCTTCAGAGAAACTACGCTCAACAACTCCACCGAATACGTCGTCGACAATATCCGTTCGTATCCAACTGAATCCAACTAATTTGTACTGAATGTAATGTGTCTCACCTAATAAATTAGTGATGATGGAATAAGTAGACCACATGCTGTACTGGACCTCGTCCCAGTTGAATCTGTACCTTGTGAACAGATACATCACTGTGAATTCACCTGAAATGTTACATTTATTAATATCATGATCTTGACTCTTAATGGCGGAGCGGTATACCTGTTAAAGTCAGTTTACTAATCAGAGTGCCTAGTGCGTGTTTGACACTTACCGCATACTCGATCGAATGCGGTGACTTTCATTCATACATTTGAAATCCCTCCTCGCTTCCGCCAGGGGCGCTACTGATTTATGACATACATACATTCAACCGAGTATGCGGTATGGTATGTGTCAAACTTGCACTAGGCAATCATAACAAGCATCGGTCAAATGACAATCTTCGATCGATTTGATTGAAGTTTCTATTCCTTGACGATGGGAGTAACTCCTACCCCGTGACTTCGTTCACGTAAACTTTACAATCCCAAATTATGTTACCATCATCATCATCATTCCAGCCGAAAAACGTCTACTGCTGGACATAAGCCTCCCCCAAAAGGGGGGATAATGCCATAATAACCACGCTTGGCAGGCGGGTTGGCTATCGCAGTTGGTTCAATAAATACTCAGAGAACGCTGCTGCCCATCCTCTGGTGAAAACTTTAGTCGCCTTTTACGACACACACGAGAAGATATGGGGTGGTCATTTTGTCCGCCACCACACAAAACTAACCTAAATTATGTAATAAGCCTGTATCAAATATTTCAAGTTTCCAGACCACTAGGTCTGAGATCTACTAAGATTGAGCCATAAGGTGTCTATCAGTCAGGAAACTGTTAACATACTTAAACTATACAGGTTCAAATCAAATATAAAAACAACATAACATAACATCACGCCTCTATTTCCCCGAAGGGGTAGGCAGAGGTGTATAGTACACCCACATGTCGCCAGTAGGGGGCGAGCCTATTGCCGGGCACAAATCCAGACTCCGGGCTGCTACTGAGAATTAATTCATAGAAAAATCCAATAACACTTTGCCCGACCCGGGAGTCGAACCCATGACCCAACGCTCAGCAATCGCACTTGCGACTACTAGACCAACGAGACGGTCAAATCAAATATAGTAGTATTTTTTCAAGATGTATTCTACTCTACTAATGGAACTTATTTACTAAGAAACACGGGTTTTCAAACGAAAAAAAAATTGACTTTCCAAACAAGAACTTTGTTAAAGATTATGATAATTTTTTATTTTTTTTTCGCTCCGCGTGCGTAAATGCGTTAAAATAATAATGACTTTGTTTATCGTCAGGAATATTTGTATGGGAATTCGACACTCTAGTTCAACACACGAATTTAAAAAAAATATCGTCTGATGACTTCTGTTTCTAAGCAAAAATTGTTCAATTTCATTGGTAGAATCGACCTTATCAATTCTGTTCCAGAAAAAGTACTTAAGAGGCTGACAACACCTAAAAAATCAGACCTCTGCGGTCACTGTCGTTTCGTACAGAACTGAAAGAGAGGCAACGAGCCGAGGGACGTCGGATACGCCGCTCAACTTGAATGAAATTAACAATTTATTTTTTTAATAAAAAACTAAACGCTTATTTGAAAAACAGAAACAACAAATGTTTAGATTATTGTCTTTCTCAAATGTTTTCTGAATTTTATTTATAATATTTAGTAAACAATAGAGATTGTTTGCTTTAAAGCATGTTTTAAGAGGTTAGTTTACAATTCTTTTCTATCGAGAAAACTTCCAGAAAACGTGTTTTTGGTACAATACAGTTTCAGAAACTACGATCAAGATTAACATATATTTTTTTCACTGCCACAAACCGAATTGATACAGCTAAAAATGTTTTTAAAAGAAGCCTATTTGGGGTATTTGGCTGTTGTCAGCGTCTTAACATATACATACAATATCTAGAATCTTTTATTGTCCTACTTATATCATAAATAAGCTTGTTCCTTTATTGTCCCCATTCTTCGTCAGCTACCCCTGAACATTTTGGAAGGCACAGGGGAATCGTAAGAATTTCTTTTTATTATGGAAAATTATTTAAATTAGACGGTAGGAAAAAATGACGGAGTCGCTTAGAAAATATTAAATTTTTAAGTTATTTGAGTCATTCCTCGTTTTATATTTTGGCCGATTGATGGCTGAGAATTTTTCGCTTTGATTAATTGTTGCAGTATGTAAGTGAAATAGAGTTGATTTCATTGAAAGTAAGAAGAAAAAAATATTTATAGCACACATAATTATTCATCTGCTATAACTCATTTCTGTTGTATCATGTAAATCTATATTGAGTGCACTTAATTTGAAGCTTGTAATTAAGGTACATTCTACATAAAAGGATCATTATCAAATCATAGTAGTTGACCATGCTTTTAGAAACTCAATTCACACTTAACAAGAGATTTGACAGCTTGCTAGTTAATTTTACGTTGATCAGCCTTCCATAAACTGGGTGTAAATCACTGATCCTTGTATGTAAATATTTCCTCGACAAAATGTAAATTTCCTACATAAAAATGTAAGTAAAATAAAATAATTGAGGTTACCACCCCCTTTTCGACTACATCATCATCATCCTCCGAGCCTTTTCCCAATTATATTGGGGTCGGCTTCCAGTCTAACCAGATGCGGCTGAACATCAGTATTTTACACGGAGCGACTGCCATCAGACCCCCGCAACCCAGTTACTGGGTAATTCTGACATTCGGAGGTTACACTAGTTGTCAGACTTTCAGGCTTCTGACTACCCGTAACGACTGCCATAGATATTCGAAAATTGCATCTTCGCGCGCATTTTATTCGTGACATGACATTTTCGCGTGATTATCGCGCGATTGTCAATTAGGACACCTATTCGACACCTGGAGGTCTACTCGCGAGAACGACAAACGAAGTACGACCTTTCGTTCCGACTGATATCTACACAATAACGATGGACTACGGTTTATATTTGTAAATTTCAAATTGACCGGTGATTAGATAAACAAACGTCAAAACACGATCATCGCATGCGATATGGGAACGATGTTTGACCGGAGTAGCAAATTGTGCGATAAATCGTACGATTAATCGAATATCGTCAAACGCGAGTAAACCCCTGACCGTTTGATTGTATGCTCCTACGAACGAAATTCACGTGAATTTGGGACGGTCGTGTAGTCGCGTTGTATTAGGACTAGGTCTAAAAGACAAACTACTTACCATGCATCGGTCCAAACACTACACACACTACGATTAGTAGTAAACAAACTCGCAGTCTCCTGTTCCCGGGACCTTTCCTGAACGCCACTCTAAACGTCTCCATCACCAGGCCAAGATCGAAAAACTCCCGAAGAAAGCATTTCTTTTTGTGTTTCTTGCTCTCCTAAAAAGATCACTACAGGATTAATTAATTAACGTTTAGATTTAGGAAAGTAAAATTAAAGATATATATATAGTACGAGATAAGTATATAGTACGAGAGCCAATTGTAAAAAAGTCTTCAAATAACGATTTTCGTGGGACCCAGTTCCGCCATACGGACAACTGGTATTGTACTTATTCGGCATGTTTTCCTGAACACAAAAAGTGCGGTAGTCACTTCCTAGGGGTATGGGGGGGGGGTAGCTATGACGCAGCAAAGATGGCGGCCGAGCTATTCTGTTTAGCAATATTTCTAGATAACTACTGGACCGATTCTCACAAATAAGGTGTCAAATGAAAGAACATACAATGCACATTATTTCATTTCACACAAAAGCCATTATTTCATTTCACACAAAAGCCATTATTTCATTCCTGTGAAGCCAATACCAACAGAAATATTAACAAAAAACTACATTTTGAAAAATAAAACTCCTATTAATATGTAAAATAGCTCGGTAACCGTCAGGATTATGGAAATCACGTTGACGTTGACTTCCTTTGTTGACTCGGTAGACTTATTACTCCGTCACTGCTGGTTACCACTAGCAGTGACCGAGTAATAACTCTACCGGGTACTTTTCAAGTACTAGGTCTCCCCTTGACAGTGACCACCCTCTTATTTATCATGTATGTAAGTAGACCAGTGCCCCCTAAACACGGTCCAAGGTATCCAAGGTGCCAGTGGAGGAGAAGTGATATTTTAGCAAGATATGATATCGTGACTTACCACAACACACCGACGTGAAAGACCAAGCAAGAAAGGCGTTATTTATCAAGGGAAGGGCTGTGCGGATGGATAAGCTGTCGACAACATTTGCCACTCTTTTACGGCATACGAAAGGAGCATGTTTACAGGCGGGATTGATCTGGGGTGAAAGCTTGATAGCAATTAGCAACCCCTGAATATCTTAACTTCAAGGACTGGGGACGAAAGAAAGAAGATGGTGTTTGGACTCCATTATGGAGTACGGAAAAGGATCAGCTTCCGTAAAGGGGTTGACGAAATGTTTCTGTCACAACTGCATTACAGTTTGATATCTACGTAGGCTTCGCTACACTGGCCTGTTATAAGGGCCGGAGAGATTGCTACACAAACATATGCATATGCATAAGTCATATTTAAAACACATAAAGTTTTAACTGGACTTGATGGGAAGTTTCAATAAATTGCTTGAATCCCTGTATTTACACAAATGAATGTTAGCTTATTTGGAAAACCATAAGTCCTATCAACATACATCCAATGACAATATTGTGGATAATTTTATGAAAAATATATTGGTCTTTGACCGTTTTCTCGAAACATTAACCGTTTTCATAGAAAATTAAAAAAACTACGATCGGGGACACAAAGGAAGGGGAGAGGGGGGAAACAATACTTTTCGTCGTGTTCCTACAGTATAAATTGAAGCACATAATATGAAAGCAACATACATGCCAAGTTTCATGCTTTCTGCCGGATGGAATCACATTTCGAGTTAAGAAGCTGTACTCAATTCGAGATTGTTCGTACCAAGGGCTCAGCTACCGTTGTCAGCTCGGCGCTACCGACGCTCACTTAAACGACTTTAGCTCCGTTATTTATTACTCGATTGTATTGATTTAAGGTTCATTAGAAAGATGATAAAAATATCAATACGGTTTACTTTAACGTGACTTCCAATAATCCTAACGGTTACCGAGCTATTTACATATTAATAGGAGTTTTATTTTTCAAAATGTAGTTTTTTGTTAATGTTTCTGTTGGTATTGGCTTCACATGAACAAATGTTTGAAATGAAATAATGTGTATTGTACCAGGCCCCTCAGAAAGTATTGCGAAAAAAAGTTTTTATATATGGGAGACTGGCCAGTTATAATGTTTTTCGAAAATATGATTATTTATAAGTAAAAATAAGTAAGTTCCAATTTCAAAATTTCCCTCCACATTTTTTGCGAGTTAATTCAAAGTATTGTGTCTCACTGAAATATGGATCTGCGCCGGGAACATTTTAGAGCTATGATTTTATACGATTTCAAGTGTCGCCTGAAACCGGATGAATCGTACGATAGACTTCAAATGGCATTCATGGATGAAGGCCCTTCCAAGGCAACCGTGTATCGTTGGTATAACGAATTCAAGCGCGGTCGACCAACTTTGGGGGATGACGAAAGAAGCGGTCGCCCTTTGACGGCTGTTACCGAAGAAAACGTGCTAGCAGTGAAAAATTTAATCCAAGACAATAGGCGAATTACATATCAGGAGATTCAACACATATTGAAGATTGGATCGGGAAGCGTTCACGAGATTCTACACAGCCATCTTCGCGTGAGGAGGATAGTATCACGCTGGGTGCCGCACAACCTCACCGATGCTCAGAAGCAGGCCCGGGTGGAATGGTGCCGTTATATGCTTAACAAATTTGAAGCA
Source organism: Asteroscopus sphinx (assembly GCA_949699075.1). Classification (NCBI taxonomy): domain Eukaryota; kingdom Metazoa; phylum Arthropoda; class Insecta; order Lepidoptera; family Noctuidae; genus Asteroscopus; species Asteroscopus sphinx. Next base: position 6,750,016 of record OX453006.1, read on the forward strand.
GGCTCGTCTCGGCGTGTTTACGACATCGTTACAGGTGATGAGTCCTGGATTTATCAATACGACCCAGAAACCAAGCGCCAGTCGACTGTTTGGGTGTTTCAAAATGAGCCAACGCCTACCAAAGTGAAGCGATCTAGAAGCGGGGGTAAGATTTTGATCGCTAGCTTTTTTAATTTGACTGGCCACTTGGTATCAATTCCCTTACGGGATCAAAGAAGCATTAATGCCGAATGGTATACTACCAAATGTTTGCCAGAAGTTTTCTCTGTTATAAGCAACAAGCGACCAAACACAGGGCTCCGCGGGCTACTGCTCCACCACGACAATGCACCTGCGCACACCGCACTCAAAACGAGGGACTTCCTGGACAGCACGCCAGTCAAACTCCTGGGTCACCCTCCTTACAGCCCTGATCTAGCACCGTGTGACTTCTTTTTATTCCCAAAAATAAAAAATCAGCTCAAAGGGATACAATTTTCGTCGCCGGAAGATGCGCTGGCTGCGTTCGAGCAGGCTGTAAACGAGGTGTCTGCGGCGGACTGGAAAAAGTGTTTTGAAAACTGGTTTAGGCGCATGAATCTTTGTATAGAGGCTGGTGGAAAGTACTTTGAAAAGATTTGATAAAAATATATGTACGTATAGAACAATTTTTTTTTAGTTTCGCAAAACTTTCTGAGTGTCCCACGTATGTTCTTTCATTTGACATCTTATTTATGAGAATCGGTTCAGTAGTTATCTAGAAATATTGCTAAACAGAATAGCTCGGCCGCCATCTTTGCTGCATCATAGCTACCCCCCCCCCCCATACCCCTAGGAAGTGACTACCGCACTTTTTGTGTTCAGGAAAACATGCCGAATAAGTACATACCAGTTGTCCGTATGGCGGAACTAGGTCCCACGGAAGTGTGCGAAAACGGCCAATTTTGGAATTTTTTCTATCTACAACTACAGCGAACTATATTTTACAGAGTTAATAATTTCTGATTAAACTACAGTACCTGTACTTCAATTGCTAAAAACGAATTTTCGATAAATTATGGATTTTGCGAGTATTTTTTTTTTATTCTCGTCCAAAATACCGCAGTGTCTCAAGACGAAAGTCTTTGACCACTGTGTGATACCAGTAATTACTTACGGTACTGAAACGTGGTCGCTCACAATTGGCCTGATAAGAAGGCTGAAAGTCACTCAAAGGGCAATGGAGAGGGCTATGCTCGGAGTGTCCCTGCGTGATCGAATCAGAAATGAGGAGATTCGCAGGAGAACGAAAGTAACCGACATAGCCCGAAGAATTGCCAAACTTAAGTGGCAGTGGGCGGGGCACATTGCTCGCAGAACGGATGGCCGATGGGCAATAAAGTTCTGGAGTGGCGACCGCGTACTGGAAGGCGCAGCGTGGGTAGGCCCCCCACAAGGTGGACCGTCGACCTGGTGAAGGTCGCGGGAATCCACTGGATGCGGAAGGCACAGGACCGGTTGTTGTGGCGATGCTTGGGGGAGGCCTGTGTCCAGCAGTGGACGTCTTTCAGCTGAAATGATGATGATGATGATGATTTTTTTTACTGATGGGGGTGCCACTTGGCTGCTACATTTCCTTTAAGTGATGGTGCAGTTGATGATAGTAAACGCTTTCTTAATCAACACCTATTTATTCGAGCCTAAAAGACTACGAGTTTATACCTATCGAGAAACAGAGAAAAAGGAAACGCAACAAAGAATTCCACTCCTTAGCGGTACGCATTATAAAGCATCTTTAATACTTGTTTTATTTTTTATAATAATTCAAAAAGTGGTTTGTAGTACTATTTTCTAATTTAAAATTTTCATACTCATTTATGGCAACTGTAATTAGCTCTAGTTTATATAGTATTGCAATAATGTATTTATTTGTACCTTCTTAATAGCGTGTTTACTCCGAATTAATTTGTAACTTCCCAGAGGACAAGGTCCGACCCTGTAGTCTAGACAGAAGAGCAGTGCTTCACCCACTCTATTGTAGACCATTTTAAGTACGGTCTGTTTTTTCTGTCTTGTCGTATTTAGTAAACAATCTCGGCATGTCTCTCTATTGAAGGAACTACTGATAAAATACAATTACTAGTTCTGGACATGTAATTAGGTTTAAAAAAATTATTTAGTGTGTAAAATTGTTAACCTAATGTCTTTTAATAATTATTATTGACGAATTACATTAAAAAGACATGCTAAAATTGTTTACTAAATAAGACTAGTAAGAAAAAACAGAGATTAGTAAATGTACCTTACAAAAATTGTACTACAAACCACTTTTTGTATAATCAAATTAAAAAAAAAAATTGAACTAACACAATATACACATAACCAGCCCTTTACAGTCCCACTGCTGGGCATGGGCCTCTTCTCAGTACGAGAAGGTTAAGGCCTTAGTCCACCACGCTGGCCTAGTCCGGGTTGACGGACTACACACACCATTGAGAACTGTATGGAGCACTCTCAGGTGTGCAGGTTTCCTCACGATGTTTTCCTTCATAAATCCGCACATGAATTGGAAAAGTCAGAGGTGCGGGCCGGGATCGAACTCAAACCCCCCTGCATGGAAGGCAAGCGTTCCACCACTAGGCTATCTGTGCTGTCGCAATATACTTTAGTGTTATCATAAGAGTAAGTAAATATGAACAGGTACTTACAAGTTTCTTTACTGCCCTTTGCTCCGGATCTTTTAAACAACAGTATCCATATATCAAACTGAACATGTAGAGTGATGATGACACTATAAATACTCCATAATACCCCACCCAGGATAGCATCACACCGCTCAAAGCACTTCCTATAGGATAGCCTAACGACATAAACATGTTCACCAGCCCTACTCTGTAGGTCCTGTTTTCTTCAGTTGTGATGTCGCCAATATAGCTAAAAACACCAATGAAGTTTGTGAACCATCCTCCTGTAATAGCTGGAAATATTGACTCTGTTAACGCAGCCACTTCTACAGGCAACTCATAGAAGAAATAAGTGTTCACGATGAATCCAAGACAAGCCAAAAATTCTCCAACTATCGGTAGCATGATACATGCTTTTCTTTTTCCAGTTTTATCGCTCCAAGCTCCAACGAAAAGGATAAGTAGGACAGGGATAGAAGTTTGTATCACATTCTTCCATACTGCAATACTTGCTGTTAGTTTTTGTACTTCTTGTTCTTCGTAAGTATAATTTTCTGTCTGTCTTAAGTTTAAAGCATCACATACTTCTGAAGTAAAATTTAAATTGACTCTGCAGGCCTTTTCTAGATTTAAATTTTGTATTGCCAATGATGCTAGAACACTAGGCATGACATAGCATGCCATAATTGGTTCCACGGTTGTATTATCTTTTATTAATTTGAGTCTTTGTCTCAGAGTAAACTTTTCTTTAACTTCATTTTTTCCGCCTTTTTCATTTATTTCTGGGCTTGGTTTTAGAGGAGAAGATTCATTAATGTCTTCTGTAGTTTCATGTTCTGTATTTTTTATATTATTTTCGTTTTTTATCTGATGTACTTCAGTATTTTTCTCCTCTTTGGTGTTTTCTGGTTCAGTTTTCGGAGGAGCCATTTCTGCGATTTATTCTTTACATATCTATGTTGTCGCTGTGATGTCCGTAGTATATCTAATGACTACATTCAACAACAATACCCAATATCCCTGAATTGCACTTATTTGTATTTGAACTGTTTGTTATGTCGCACGCAATATATAATATTTAATCTGTTTCAATATTTATAGAGCAATGTCTCCACTGATAGTGATAAGAAATATCAGCAGGAGCCAATTGCATTCATCTGCTTTTACCTACTCTTTCTAATACCTGTCATAAAATAATTCCAGGCTTAGAATTGTGATTTTCCCTGACGTACGCTTGTAAACACATGTAAATATATTTTAGTCATAAATGGAGAATAAACTATTTTCATTTCTTAATTATGCGTTGCGAAAGTAATAGGAATGTGAAGCAGACATGTTAATGAGATAGCAATCAGCTCGCTGCTAGAAACCGACACACGCGACTTGACTCTTAGGGAGGTCTAAATGAACGCGGGCACAAGTGGCTGTACCAACACATAACCGTCGACGTTGCGAACAAAACGGTTTTGTGCTCATAAGAGTACCTAAATCGAGTTTTATACTATTTTTAGCACCTACGATACTCTTCCTTGTGATTATACTTATCTATCACAGGCCTATGTTTCGTAGAATGTTAAAAACGATGTTTGTTTTTATAGTCTGACAATATTTATAGTTTTAGGTAAATATTTTGTAACGTGACTCAATTTTAAACGATTAGATGTGAATGTTCCAAAAAAATGTATTATGATTATTATAAAAACATAAATAAATGTAAAAATGAATTATTATTATTATGAATTATTATTTTATTGTTATTATGTAATTAAATATTTGTTATATTTTGATTTAATTGTGTGCGACAAGTCCCGTAAACTTAGTTCAATATAAAAACATTACCCTCCTTTTGGGATTCTCCGCAGTCGGGTAAATAGATATATGACAAAGTTCTATTCGTGATAACTAATTTGGGTTCTCCATTCTTTATATTTAAAGTTTTTTTAGGCATGAAATTATAATTCTAGTTTAAATTTAGGTTTAGGTGATCAACACATGAAGCGCATCTACAGTCTGTAGTGGTTATCCTATGACGCCTATGATATCAATGTGAGCCAGAAGACTTATTCTGAAATTCTATATCACAAGACGCAACTTTAGTAAGCGGGCAGTAAAATATATACACGCTGAAAGTGTTGTTGATTTCAAAAAGAAGAGAGGTCTATTGTGCATGGGTCATTGTACTCATCATTACGAACAACTTTTTCTATGGGACCAATCCAGAAAACGCGAAAAAAAAATGAGCTGACCCCTACATTTTGTGTTTACATAAATCGACAAAATGTAGGGATGAGCTGATTAACTCTTTTCGTGATTTTTTCTTCCTACACGTCCCGCTTGTGTTAATGCATTAAAATGAATAGAACAGGAGCCCTAGCACGAACAATTTTGACGTACTGAAACGATAATATAAGCGTTTTTTTTTTTTGATCACATGCTGCCATGTTCACCTGGAAGGACACAAGGAGACAAATAGTCTCCTTTAAGACGTGCCTTACAGGCGTATCATAGGGAGGGCTCCGGAGGTATATTAATTTCCCGGAGTCCCCCCTTATTATGCTGTAGACGGCCACTGAGGGGGTTTTAGTGGGTAAGAATCCCACACACCCCGGCCTCCATCCCCCATGAGGCCAGCAGCCTTTTGAAGGTTTCCTCCACGCAGCAAAAAAAAAGGTATACCCTAACAGTGTGTACCAATACAGAAGCTATGAAAATAAACTTTTTTTAAAGAAAATTCATTGTAAAAATGTTATATTGCAATACTATCTAAACGATAGCATGATAGTATCGATACTATCGATAGTATTGCTTGATTTCAAACAATCAATACCATCGATAGTATCGAAACAATAGTTTGATACTATCGATAGTATTCATAGTATCGATAGTATTGTTGGATACCTTCCGATCGATACTATCGATAGTATCGATAGTATGATTTATTGGGGGTTTTTCGATACTATCAATAGACAATCGATAGTCTATCGATTTTCCGGCAACACTAATGTCCTGTGTGGGACTTATGCCTCTACCAAGTTTTTTTTTTTTTTTTTATAACATAGGAGGGCAAACGAGCATGCGGTTCACCTGATGGTAAGCAACTTCCGCCGCACATGGACATCCGCAACACCAGGGGAGTCGCCGATGCGTCGCCGACCTTTTAAAAAGACGTGTGCTCTTTTCTTGAAGGCTCCCATGTCGAATTTGTTCGGGAAAACCGCTGATGGAAGTTGGTTCCACAGTTTTACTGTACGAGGCAAAAAGTGGTGTGTTAAACGTACTGTAGTTGACCACCAATCATCAAGATGGTGAGGATGGAATTTAGATTTAAAAGTTGCGCCACAACACTCGGTCCTCTGCCTTCTGCATCCAGTCCCCCACGCCACCTTCTTCTTTCGTGCATACAAAGGGTCAATCACAGACCAGTAAGCCTCTAGACGCCTATTAGCCGGATACCCCCGGTCACAAAGCATATGCAGTAGCACTGCATATCTTACACCCAGCCACCAATCGGGACGTCACTCCGTCAGCGAACGGCACCAATCATATCACCGAACATTTGAGCCGACCAAACATAACGCGCTGTCCACCCCCCGGTCCCCGCCAACATTTTACGACTGTGTTCTCACGCAAAACTTTGATTAAGCGGCGTCTTGAGGCTTACTGATCTGTGGGGTCAATCAACCTTTATACTCACACTGGAAGGATTACCAACAATTTCTCCGAACTTTGTCACAGTCTGGAAGGCTCGTCATTACTTACAGAGGATCGCCTGCTCGTGCCAAGTGAAACATGTCCCTAATGAAGCTAGTGACGACAAAAGGCGCCTTATAGTGTTTTCTGACGCACCTTTTGAGTGTAACTCAGCAGACAGATTTTCGGGGGAGAGTAATTAAAGATTTTTGTTTCTAAATTGTTTAGTATTTTGATATTTTCTTTTTAAAAATGATGAAATTTATTGATTTAGGTTATTAGCAACCAAATGTACTCCAAAACAATGGAGCTCTGGAATACGTTTAGCATATCATTTGTGCAACCCGATTTAGTGTATTTTTATCAAGAACTATTTTTAACCGAATTCAAAAAAAGGAGGAGGTTCTCAATTCGACTGAATGTTTTTTTTGTTTTTTGTATGTTTGTTACCTCAGAACTCCGTCATTTATAAACCGATTTCGAAAATTATTTTTTTATATGAAAGGATATACTTTCTGTTTGGTCCCATTTTTATCAAAATCCAGTTTTGATGATGGGATCCATGTGGAATTGAGGAAACTCTTCAAATATTATAGGCATACATATAATAATTTTGGTATTTTCATCAACAAGTCAAGCATTTGCATTCAGAAAGTATAATTTGGGAAGATCTGATGAAGGTCTTTGGAGATAAAGAAAGGAACTCTTCAATGGATGACAGCAAATCATACGAACGTCTTTCGGCTGAAATGATGATGATGATGATGATGAAATCATCCGGGATTGCAGCAATCGCTTGTCTTTCTATTGTTAATGCCATTCAAAATAGAAAAATAAAATAAACTTTAAAAAAAGTCAAAACCGACTTCAAAGAAAAAAATAATTAAAATTTGTGTGAAACAGTTCAGGAAGTCGGTGCCAGTTTTTTTCTTAAATCAATCCAAATCAAAGGCACCTACTTTCTAAACTGTTTCACACAAATTTTATTCTTTTATTCTTTTTGAAGTCAGTTTTAACTTTTTTTAAATTCTTACTAGTCTTATTTAGTAAACAATCTTGGCATGTCATTTTATGCAATTCGTGATCAATCATTATTAAGAGACATTATATTAACAATTTCACACACTAAATAACATTTTTAACCTTATTACACGTGCAGAACCTAACCTAATTATATTTCATCAGTAGTGATTTATAAAAAAAAATTACTAAATAAGACAGGTAAGAAAAAACAGAGTATACAGTCTTATTCGCGGAAATCCGCTGGATGCGGAAAGCGCAGGACCGGTCGTTGTGGCGATGCTTGGGGGAGGCTTATGTCCAGCAGTGGACATCTTTCGGCTTAAAAGACGATGATGATGTTGATATGATAATGTCTTATTACTCTACTGCGGTAAAGTTTAAAAAAATTACGCTACTTATATTAAAAAAGTATATTACAAAAAAAATAACAGATTTAATTAACATATTCTACTAATATCTAGATTTAATAAGGTCTAAGACTATAATAATAGTCAATTCATTTATTATTTATAAACTAGATGAAAACTTCAACTATTCTGGTTGATCTGAAATTTTCTTCTGTTTTCTGACTTCTTTCCGGTGTTCGAAGAAAAACCAGCTGAAAATTAAAGCACTTTGTTAGAAGAAAACTGGTAGTGTACTGTACTAAGAGGCTTTGGCTAATTAATTGCGTCGATTGCAAGACTTACAAATATGCGTAAAACAGTCACTTTTGGCACTTTTTCTGTCTACAACTACAGCAAACTATAATTTACAGAGTAAATAGTTTCTGATTAAACTGCAATACCTTTACTTCAATTGTTAAAAACGAGTTTCGATAAATTATGTACTCAGCGAGAAATTATTTTTTTACTGATGGGGACTTTATCACTTAGCTCTTAGTAACGCCTTAAGAAGCCAACAGAAGGATCCGTTTGGGCTGGGCAGCGTTTGGCAAACTTCGCCGAGTCTTCTCGTCGCCTATACCGCAAAGTTTGAAGACAAAAGTCTTCAACCAGCGCGTCCTGCCTGTCATGACTTACGGTGCCGAGACGTGGACACTGACAGTTGGGCTAGTCCACAAGTTTAAAGTCGCTCAGCGAGCTATGGAGCGAGCTATGCTTGGAGTTTCTTTGAAGGATAAAATCCGAAACGAGATTATCCGGAGAAGAACCGGAGTGACCGACATAGCTTGTAGAATCAGTAAGCTGAAGTGGCAGTGGGCTGGCCATGTCTGTCGAAGGACCGATGGCCGCTGGAGCAGACGAGTCCTTGAGTGGAGACCGCGAATCGGCAAACGCAGCGTAGGGCGCCCCCCTGCCAGGTGGACCGACGACCTAAAGAGCGTGGCCGGGGGGGACTGGATGCGGAAGGCAGAGGATCGAGCGATGTGGCGCAACTTGGGAGAGGCCTATGTCTAGCAGTGGACTGCGATAGGCTGAGTTGATTGATTGAACGCCTTAAGAGGAAATACAGGTGGTTTTTTCTCCATACAAACTTTCTCGACGGTTTTCTTTCTGGTTTATTACCCTAGAGCAATGATTTTGTACAGTAAAATAAATATCAACTTTTTCTGTCCTTATTTTTTCGTTTTTGTTGATAAATTATTATTTTTAGAAGCCCTCAAAAATTCACAAAATTGTCTTTTTAGACCGCTGTCTACAGAGGCCTAGTGTATAATTTTGTTAAAAAAAATTGTCTAGATATAGATATCAGTTATAAAAGTATAAAAAAATCTTGATCACGTATTTTATGGGTGGCGCCCATACATGTGAAATGGGGATGAACATTTTTTTCCCTGCAACCCTCGTGTAGGTTATCATTGAATAGGTCTACTAAAATGATGGTGATGTTTATACATCACTTTTTATGAGGTGTACCATCTGCGAAATATAGCCTGCCAAAGTGGCTTGCAATGTGTCCCCCCCTGCCATTTCTAAACTATGCAACTTAGAAACTTATAATATTCTACGTTGATAGATCTTTGTAAAAACTCTCTTTTTAAATTATTTCGAGTATATTGTGTTTTTTTTTTTTTTTTTTTGTTTATTTGTTTTTTTTTTTTAAATACACATTTGTACGCCTGCTGGCATAACATAGCGGACTCTTGATTGTATTTAAGAACTTTATATTATTTTTTGTACCTATGTTACACAAATGAATAAATGACTTATGACTTATGACTTGTATAATTTCAAACACAATGAAAATTAATAACTTCTTAGGTTTTCGCGATCACTACACATTATAATAAAACAAAGTTTAACCGGATTAAATCGCGTATATTATTTAAATTGGTTTCCCTGACGTTTCGAAAGCTTTGCAGCATTTCGTGGTCGCAGGTAGACTAAGATGACAAGCGTCTTTACAAATATTTCTAAAAAATTATTTTAATCTACCGTACAGTATTATTAATTAAAATCGTTTCGATGCACGCAGTAATCACTCACAATATCATTATCTTTTACAGTGTTGCATGCTGTTTGGGACTTGATTATTTTTAGGACTGGGTTCCAAACAGGTGGTAGCTGCCAACCATCTTCTCTATTAAAATTAGGATTTTTTAGCATAATAACTTGCAAGGTCCACATCCCCATCGCAAACGCCGCCTGAAACCCAGCACAGTTGATCGTCGACCTGCTGTTCTACCATTCATCAAACGGGTCACCGACAGAATTGGTCATATCTTGAAGCGTGCTTCTATCAAAACCTATTTCAAGCCCCAAAGAAAGATCAGCCAACTCCTCAGACCGGTGAAGTGTCACATTCCCTTACAAGATGCAGGGGTCTACAAGATTGATTGTGATTGTGGGTTATCATACATAGGGCAAACAAAGCGTAGTATAGCCACTAGAATTAAAGAACATATAGCTGACGTCAAGAACAGACGCTCCACAAAGTCTGCAGTGTGTGAACATGCCCTAGACAAACCCAACCATTTTCTTCGATTTGATAAACCACAAGTTCTGGCGAAGGAAAACCGATATGTACCTAGAATGCTCCGTGAGGCTATTGAAATTAAAAAACATCCTAATTTTAATAGAGAAGATGGTTGGCAGCTACCACCTGTTTGGAACCCAGTCCTAAAAATAATCAAGTCCCAAACAGCATGCAACACTGTAAAAGATAATGATATTGTGAGTGATTACTGCGTGCATCGAAACGATTTTAATTAATAATATTGTACGGTAGATTAAAATATTTTTTTAGAAATATTTGTAAAGACGCTTGTCATCTTAGTCTACCTGCGACCACGAAATGCTGCAAAGCTTTCGAAACGTCAGGGAAACCAATTTAAATAATATACGCGATTTAATCCGGTTTAACTTTGTTTTATTACAATGAATATTGTTTCTGAATAAATAAATGAAATGAAATGAAATGTAAATTTTCAAGTTTTAGTAAAAAAACTGCAAAATACTTAAGACACCCTAGTTCAAAGGTCATTGACCTTAGAGAAAAATGATCGTTGTAAAGAATGCTCCTGTAGTTACTTTCTATTTGAAAAAATCATAAAAAGTACCTATGTGTTATTTTGTCATGACACACTTCTTAAAGGAGAATGCCCACGGATGGGCCCACTTTTTGGCACATGTCAAAACTATATGTTAAAGCGCCATCTAGCGCTACTAACAACACGCTCTGAGTCGCTAATGCTGCCGTCTATTGCAAAAACTAAAATAGTCATGATTAATATTCGATTTGATTCGTTTGCAATTACACCTACTTAAGTAACCCTATAATACTGAGCATGGCCCGACATGCTCGTGACCAGTTTTTGGGTTTGATTTTGTACCAGACCGTGCATCTATAGTATATTTTGATCGATGCTTTCAATACTTACGTCAGCACGATAATAGCTGGCAGCGTCATGCTCGCTCCTAGAAGGAACACAGCTCCAGGCAGTACCTCCATCGTGGACGTATACACCTTGGTGTATAGGGGCACGTATAGCAGGGGCATCAGGTTCTCGACCAGGCCCACTAGGGAATTCACTTTACCTGGAAGAAGGTTTTTGAAATTTATTGGTCATCGAAAGGGACGTTCATGAGAAATATTTTGCAGCTCGGGAAATTGTTTGGCAGTTTTCAGGCAGCTCTTTTACTAGAATAACTTTAAGGCTTACATTCAGAGTCAAAATTAATTATTTTAATTTTAGCTCTGAATGTTATGATAATTTGTGACAACTGGTCTAACCTCCGAATGTCAGTATTACCCAGTAACTGGGTTGCGGGGGTCTGATGGCAGTCGCTCCGTGTAAAATGCTGATGTTCAGCCGCATCTGGCTAGACTGGAAGCCGACCCCAATATAATTGGGAAAAGGCTCGGAGGATGAATGTTATGATAATTTGAAAATTTTAATTTTTTCGTATAAATAAACTTTTCATTTCATTAAACATTTCATTTAATTTCATTATGTTTAAGATAGTTGTGTTTTTTTTATCTATAAGCTTCGATAAACGTGATTTACAAATATTTGTAAAAATGTTCATGTAATTGATAGCTTGTAGCTTTGTAGACTTAACTATAACTTTTGATAAATAGAGCATTGGTGAAGGTCGCGGGAATCCGCTGGATGCGTAAAGCGCAGGACCGGTCGTTGTGGCGATGCTTAGGGGAGGCCAAAATGATGATGATGATGATGATGATGATGATCGGTTGAGTCAAATTCGTACGCCCCTTGATTTCCTTACGATGTTTTCTTTCACTGGTAAAACAAGTGATAATCAAAAGGTAAAGATATATTTATTTGCAAAAACATATGTAGATATAATAATACATGATTGAGATGCTTATTTAACTGTGAGTTTGCACTGACGAAACATTTACATAAAAACATTTTGAAAAGTCAGTTTTCTGTCCATGTATCGAATCGCGTTCGCATTATCATACAACTTGTTGAAACGAAACTTGTTTGACATTTCATAGTCTATTGACATGTTTCACAATAAATTTCGATACACTTCAAAGTATCTGCTTTCGGCCATACATATTTACCGACCTCATTGGATAACACAAAAAACGAGATTTATACAAGTTTTGACACATGATTAAGCATCAGTGCGAACGTCAGCCGTGACAAATCTATAGACAAACATGTCAATGTATAAGTTTTTAGTCAGTGCAAACACAGCCAACAACAAATCTTGAACTCTGTCAAAGAATTTACCCAGTTTTCTGCAGTGCGAACGTAACAATCAACAAAACAAGTTGTGACATTAGTTTCATATGACAAGTTTCGAGACATTACATGTTAAATGTTTTTTGGTGCAAACCCACAGTTAGATGTAGAATAATAGTTTGGCTCAACATGTTTGACCATGACTGGTGTACAAATATGAAATATATCAAATTAGTTATTGACAAAATGTTTCTATAATTATTTTATTATTTTTAACGCATTTACGCATGCGAAGCGAAATCTAAAGATTTAAATTGTGGAAAGAAAAAATCGCTCACGAGCAGGATTCGAACCTGCGACTCCTGGCTATAATCTCCTTTTTTGTTTCTATAATTGTTAAATAACATGAAAAAAAAAATATGAGAAAAATTACGGGTAAGGAAAACATCGTAAGTATTAACATATAATATGACTATACAATAGTATGTTAGAAATTTAATAGTACATTATGATACAAGTGAGCAAAGTTGACTATCATACTCGAGGCTGGATTGCAGCCCGAGCCGAAGGCGAGGGCGTAATGGAGACGAGAGTATAATAGTCAATGCTCACGTGTGTCATACGACGTTTTTCAACACACTTGCGAGGAAAAAAACATATATTACACATTTTAGACAAATATTGAATTTGAGAAAAATGATAAAAATGGCGCGCGGACCGCGCGGTGACATACAGCTATGCGCGCGCAGGTGGTCGAAGGAAACCGCCATACAGCCTAATATAAAAAGATTATATTTATTTCATTTTATTTATAACACAAATTAATATTAATTTGTTGACAAAAATTAATAATTTGTTGAAGTGAAATGTTTATATAGCATATTTTAATTAATACAGTTGATTTATTCCCAAAAATGTTTAATTTAGTTCAGGCATAAAAACTCTTTGCTGCGATTTAAAAATAAACTGTAAAGTAAAAAGCACTAGTGCAATAATATAATGAAAAAAGCACGCGTGCGTTATAAGCCACATTATGAACCTAAAAGCGATGCAATAAGAGCCACTTTACGAGCAAGTGTGTTGAAAAATAGTAGTTTATGAAACTGTTGCATAATAGGGGTTATTATAACACGAGTGTGAGTTTAAAAACCGAGCCGTAGGCGAGGTTTTTAATAGTATCACACGAGTGTTTTAATACCTAATTATGTCAGTTTCATACACTATTTTATCTAAACTAATACAATTTTAAATAAAATACCAAAGTCAAAATCTTGGTAACATTGTCGTTGTTTTTCTTGATTTCTCTGGTAAAAGATTGTTCGTCATTTACGTTGCTGTATCCAGAAATTCAGGTGGGGTCATATTCTCCTCAGTTCAGTATCACTGCTGTAGTCAGATATTTTTGCCCAGAATAAAACTTTCGCCATACAAAAGCATAATAATAACGTAAACAATAACAATAAATTTACAAGTAACGATGACCAAATCCAGTAGGCCATGGCGCGCGGCCGCGCACGCGCCCCGCGCGCCTACTACACAGATGATAAAATATAGTCTGGCGAAAACATTATAATCGGAACTAATTTTCTATCCTTGTCAGGATTCCGTCAATCTCTGTTTTATTATACAAAAAATATGCCTGTAAACACTTAAATATAATTAAAAGCAATATGACAATCCAAAGTTCTGCCAAAAACGCGATTTTAAACGATAAAAATTTTCAATGTATGACAAGTGGCGCCACCCTGGATTTTGTGTACTCATTGGTGCCAAACTGTACGACTGCAAAAAAAATGGTTTGAAAACTCCTTGGTTGGGTCGAAGTGGCATTAAAAACTCCTTAGTTGGGCTGAAGTGTGCGGTTATGGAAAAAAAAAAAAATTACCGCATTGTTTTGTTCAGCAAACTGTATCGTAATGAAACTTTTTAAATTCATTACAGGTGCATGTGCGTAAAGTATGTCATTATGACATTACTTTCGAGTTCATAATTCGAATTTTACGATACGAGTGTAGATAAACCAAAGACATTTCTATACTGTATAATACCTTTATGAGATAAACTAATTTATTAAATACTTGTTAGTACTTACCTAATTCGTTAGGTTCTACAAGTTTCGAGATTATTGACCTCATTGCCAGAAACGAAGTACCATTCAAAATGTCAACCAGTGGCGCTGAAAATAAAACAAAAACAGATACTATAAATTTTGTAAACAAAAAAATATTGCTTATGATAGCGAAACGAGTGAAAGCAATACCACTTAGGCTGTTGCCCTAATGGTATTGCAAATCGTGTTCGCTAAAATGAGACCTAATGATGGAAAGTCTCTTAAGATTGTAATTTCACCGGCACCCGTACCCTTCTCTAGTGCGTGGTCGGACACGCACTTGGCCTGTTATTTTTTAAATAATTTTGGAATGAAAATAAAATTCTGAACATCCTAAGGTACTGTTACACATGCTCATAAACTGTCATGCTTATTAGCATGCTTAAAACAAGCGTGCTCTTCAAACTGACACATTTGCTTTTGTAAAGCATGCTTTTTTATGCATACTTCTAAATAAGCGTTCTCAAAGCAGACAATTGAAAACACATGCTATTTAAGCGCAGGCTGGAAGCTTCGGTATTCGAAATTTATTTATTTATTTGATTCTTTATGCACAACTGGGTACAAAGGCGGTCTTAACGCCATAGGCGTTCTCTACCAGACAACCTTAGGGTAATGCAGAGACAAAGAATAAAGCACCAGTAAAGTAGTAAAGTAAAATATGTTTCGTACTACGGACTTATAATTACATAGAATAAAAATAGATAAATACCTATGTACATTATACATATAATAAAATATACATATTACACATACCTACATATATAACTATAAATATATAACATCAAGATAAATCATAGTCGAGCTGAATCTGCTAAATTGTTTTACGGAAATATTTTCTTAACTTAATTTTAAAGGCGAGCTGGCTGTTGGCCATCCTGATTTCATGAAGAAACGCATTGCATAATAGGATAGATTGCACGAAGAATGTAGGGTGAACGAAGTCAAAGCGGTGAGAAGGACATTGGAGAAGATGATTATTAGTGGAGCGGAGATATTTAGTGTGACTTGTACATTATAGCAAGTTCTTTGCCAGTGTTTCAGTGCACGTGAACAATGGAAAACCAAGTGGTCCTCTCCACAGAATTGAATAAAATCATTTATTTATTTATTTATTTATGTACACACAACACATTTTATTATAGATAACATACAGAACAAACACTTGAGCACAAAGGTACTGCTTATCTCTAAAAGAAATTTCTTCCAGCAGACCTGCGACAGGAAAGAAGGATAAAAGAAAGACGTAGACACAGTGTGTGACATTGAATACATACTAAATATAAACATACTTGCGATAATAAATTATAAACTACGTATACCAATAAAAATATATATATAATAAATAAAAAATATGATATTATAATCAACACCGAGAAAATAAACAACTTATTAAATTAGACGATCAATGTACTGAGGAAAGGTAATATTCTTTGACATTATTCTTGAACACAGCTATAGTTTTAGAATCACGTATTTTAGGGGGAAGCAAGTTCCACAATCGCACTGCTTGGACAGAAAAAGAATAGGAATAGAAATCAGATTTATGGCAAGGGATTTTAAGAACGGTTCTAAGGTGGGATCTGCAGGGAGCATCGAGGTTACGCATGTAGGAAAATCGTTCTCGAAGGTAGTGAGGACACGCAGGGTTGTGAAGAATGTTGTATAACAGACACAAAATCCGAGTATTCCTACGAAGACGGATAGGGAGCCATTTGAATTGCTTGCGGAAGTGAGAAACATGGTCATACTTTCGCAGACCGAAAACAAAGCGAATACATAAGTTTTGCAGTTATCATCATTTTGGTTGCAATATAATATGTCCAAAAACTTTTGTCAAGAAAGAAAAATAGAAGGAATAAGAAGATTTGGGTTCGTGATTGGCTAAATAGAAGAAAAAACCTTGGAATAAGTACTCGATTGCTAGTAGAAATGCGAGAAGATACGTGCACGCGCACTTTCTGCGAACGACTGATTGATACTAGCATGCTTAAGAAGCAAACCTGTTCAATCGCGCTAAAAGCACGCCCCCTTCCACCCGCGCTGCACGTAGCATGCCCAAAAATCTCACGAACGACGATTTTTGAGCAAACTCGAAATGAGCATGCTCATTATTAGCAATGTTTCGACACATATGCTACTAAGTAGCAATTGCTCAATAGTGGCATGCTTTCGTGCTAGTAATAAGCATGTGTAACTGCACCTTAAATAATGCCAATTTAACACGGTTCACTTTTGATTTTAATTAGGATGAAACAACCTTTAATCATATTTAAAACATAAAAGTGAGCAGTAGGCATTAAGCAATCTAGAATGCTCCGTGAAGCTATTGAAATTAAAAAAACATCATAATATTAATAGAGAAGATGGTTGGTAGCTACCACCTGTTTGGAACCCAGTTCTAAAAATAATCAAGTCCCAAACAGCACGCTACACTGTAAAAGATAATGTGTAGTGATCGCAAAAACCTAAGAAATTATTATTTTCTTTTTGTTATTTTGAATTAATAAAAATGTTGTAGATCAAAAAAAAAAAACAATACACCAAACTTGGTTTTCAGTAGAAATATAAATTCAAATTAGGTCAACTCTATTTAAAGAAAACCTACCTATCATGAAAAGCACATTGTTATGATGATTATTTTACCTAGATAATAGTTCTTAAACCTGTTAGCAACAAAATACCTAACGCATTAACTAGAATATAGATAATCAGATTAGGAATGGAATGGTTAAGTCATTTTATAAAAGGGTTATCAACTAATCTGTATCATAATCGTATGAGTTTAACGGTTATCTCGACCAGTATCAGTTATCAGTACAATGATATGATTGTATGACAATTAGACAGAGGTCTGGCGATCGTTGCTACAAGGCCCTGGGTAAGAGCTCAGTCACATGAAGACGACTCGTTTTTCTTTTGACGAATCGTCTTTTTTCACGCTTCGTTTTTTTTTTTTTGACCGGTTCTATATTTTTTTTTTTTTTTTTTATATTATTGGATGGCGAAACGAGCTAAAGGCCCACCTGATGTTAAGCGGTTACCTTTGCCCATGACAACTTCAATACCACCTAGGCTGTTGCCTAAATGGTACCGCAAGTCGGTTCGCCAAACTGAGACATGAAGATGGAAAGTCTCATGTGATTGTAATTTCACCGGCACCCGTACCCTTTAGACCGAAACACAGCAATGCAAGCATCACTATTTGGCGGAAAATTGATATTCGTCTTTATAAATAATAAATAAATATTTTTGGGACATTTTTACACAGCACCATCTAGTCCCAAACTAAGCAGAGCTTGTGGTATGGATACTAGACAATGTATATAATACTTATATACTTTTTTTTTTTGTAAATACATACTTATAATACATAAGCAACACACCCAGACCAACACAAACACTTATGTTCATCACACAAATATTTGTGTCCTGTGGGAATCGAACCCACGACCTCGTTATCAGCAGTCCGACACTCGAACCACTAGACCATAGAGGTCGTCAATGCCCGTGTTTACACGGATCATGAATCGTGAAAAATATCGGACACGTCTTAAATCACGTATCGTCTTTTAATAAACACGTTCGTCAAAAAAAACGAATCTTGAATTTTTTGTGACGGATTTGCTGATGCGCTCGCCCCCCGCCCGCCTGCGCCCGCACATGTCAGTACATACATTTGACTTGTAAACACGTGTTGCAGTGCCCTTCAATTATGTCAAAAAAGGATCACCAAACGAATGTGAACATCAATTCGGATATTTTGCCGAATCGTGATAAAACACGATTCCGTATGCAATGTGAACGTCCATCCGTCATGACATGTCGTGTTTTATGACGAATCGTCAATGACGGAACAATTGTGAATGAGCCCTAATATATCTGTACTTGACGGAAGAGATAGAGGAAAAGTATACGAAAAGAATTATATGTTTTTGATTTGAAATCCACTTCATTACATCTCTCAGATTTGACTACTCTATTTCTGTGTGTGGAACTATGCTTGGAGTTTCTTTGAAGGATAAAATCCGTATTGAGATTATCCGGAGAAGAACCACAGTGACTAACATAGTTTGTAGGTCCAGCAAGCTAAAGTGGCCACTGCCACTGCCCACAGCCCACTGGCTGGCCATGTCGAAGGACCGATGGCCGTTGGAGTAGACGAGTGCTTGATTGGAAACCGCTAATCGGTAAACGTAGCGTAGGGTGCCCCCCAGCCAGGTAGACCGATGACCTGAAGAAGGTAGCTGGGGTAGACTGGATGGGGAAGACGAAGGACCCAGTGTTGTGTTGTGTTGGGAACTAGTGTGTGGAGTCGCCTGGAAGGAGACTACTTGGCCCAAGTAAAGATATTTCTGGTCATTTTTTATTGACTCCCCATCTACTTTTTTTGAAGTAAAACTTCTTTCCGCACGCTTGACCTGGGGAGTAAGCTGGTGAATGCGTTACGAAAAGTGAGGCGAACGGAGGGGTAGTGCGGGACGCGGGAAACGAGGTGCGCGCTAGGCCGGCCACGACACAGCGCCGGCAGATATACCATTCCTTTGTTCTCATTGAAATAGTATTGAGGGAGATATAAGTTAGTGAAGTTTTACTTTAGTCGTGTGCTCTAAAGCACACTCGTTTTTTTTCTTGGTGTACTTTTAGTCATCATCTTGGTCTTCGACATGTTCATCTTCAATCCAACCTCAAGGCTTGTATTGCTAAGATCTTGAAGCATTCGCTCTAGCTCAGTGGTTGAGGAAGAAAAGAGAACAATGCCATCAGCGAAACGTAGATTAGTTAAATAAGTTACCTTTTATAAACTTAATACATTCGTAATTATTAGTTTTAGATTATGAATTTGTATTTGAAGGCTTACATTATCGTATGACTAATTTCAGGATTATTTTCGTATGACAAAAAGTAGGATGTGCATCTGATAAAAGTGACTAGTTAAATTAGTATTCAAACTAGTCATTTTTATCAGAATGGTGAGTTGATCCTTAATCAACAGTGTCATTTTCTTTGTAAGCAAAATTACAATTAAAACTTCAATTATACCTTTACCTATTATAACGGACCTGTTATAATGTCGTGTGCATATCAGCGCACGCGCTCATAAAATACTTATAGCAATAACGCACGAATAGCCTCTCAAAATACCTGTAAATTTGCGACCTTGCTGACCAAGAGCCTTAACCACAGAGGACCTTCCTCTGTGTCTTAACCTTCTAATTCGAAAAAGAGACCCGTGCTAAATAATGAGACACTAGTAGACTACTTATGTGTCTAGTTATTACTTAGCTACGAACCCCTTTACAAACACTGACAAATTATGTAAAAAATCTCTGCTAAGCGTAATTCAACGGGCTTGCGCTTGATCGCCACCTTAACTGATGTTCAGCAATGGTGCGGACGAGAATGGTACGACCTTGCCCAGCCAAAAACTGGTCACTCGAGGTTTGAAGACTACCAGACCTGATTAAACTTTTCAAGAAACACAGACGCTGCAGACCAAGGAATTCCACTCTTTAACGGTACGCCTGATAAAGTAGTAGTAGAACTCTTTGAGTAGGAGTTCGGCCGGGGAAGTACTACCACCGTATCTACTTCTGCCGCCAAAAAGTGTTGCTTGCATTGCTGCGTTCCAGTGCAAAGGGTATGGGTGCCGGTGAAATTACAATCACATGAGACTTTTCATCTTTTTATTTCGGTTTGGCGAGAGCCTAGGTGACATTGCTTGTCCACTGAGTAACTTCTGGGAAGGCGGTGGCATGCTGTGGTCGCGTGCCGCCATGTGAACCGGGAAGATATACAGGTAGACTAATAGTCTCTCTTGAGACGTGCCTTACAAGCGTAGCATAAGGAGGGCTTCTGAGGCATATTACATTACCGGAGTCCCCCCTTGTGAAATGTGCTGTAGACGGCCACTGGGGGGATTTTAGTGTATAAGAATCGCACACACCTCGGCCTCCGTCCCCCATGAGGTCGGCAGCCTTTTGAAGGTTTCCTACTCGCAGCAAAAAAAGGTGGTATTGCAGTTGTTATAGACAAAAGCAACCACTTAACATCAGCTCGACCTTTAACTCGTTTCGCCATCCTATAAAATAGTAACTCCAATGAATTACTCACCTATATAGAATATTTTCGCATTAGGAGCGAAACAATACACGAATGAAGAGGCGACCTTGCTCAGTGTTGACACAATGCCCAGCAGTGAGTCGTGCCATTGCAGATACTTGCTGAACACCAAAATTGAGAATAACGTACCTGAAACGTGATAATAAGTAGCTTTTAGTTCGTGTAACACTTGACCGAATGGGAGTCGAGACAAGCCAAGGAAGAAAGGGTTCCGGGTGCCTGATGCCCTGTACAAGATAGGTTGACGACAGTGGTGGATACAGGATTTTGGTTTGGGAGGGGCTTGACCCAGCTGAGGGTAGGCTTTATCAAGGTAAACACTAAACAAAATATATTAAGTAATGATAAGTGATGAAAATTGTATTGTAAGTACCTAGTGTAGTAAGAAAGTAGGATAATATCAAGTTGATTTTGAGATTTTTCAGGGGTGGACCCAGATCCTTTGGGCTGCAGCCCCTTGGCCCGGTAGATACAGCACGACACTAATCTTCATTCACGCAGACACGAAAAGACCATCGACGAAAAAACCCGAAACATTAAAAAATTTAATCAACCTTATGCAATGCCCTTAAGGTGTTAAATTGACTACCGTAACGTCTTTTTCTATTTTGCTCACACCGTGGCTCACGCGCTTCCGTACTTTAGCAGCAGCGGCTGAGACTTTTGGCATGCAGCGATGGTGTTTTCTGATTGGTTAACCAATTTTCCGCGTATTTAAATTGTGTCATCTTCGCAGGTATAACGTAACATCCCCAATTATCGACACTTTAAGGGACGGTCACAGGTATTTTTTTAAATACATATTTGGTTTCGTGATGATTTTGTACGTACTTGTGGTACACTATGTAACAGTTCAATGTCTTTTAGATAATATTTAACCATATACCAAAATTATAATTTTGCTCTTATTTTTTGAAGTTGGTTGTTTTTTGTCGAACAATGGGGCATTGTCGGTAACTGGGGTTTTACTATACATCGTCGGTGGGCCATATAAAATGTGTACTACCTACCATAGATTATACACTAATTACTACTGTACTACTTTGCCATTTTGTATTCCTTTTCCTGGCTTCAGTCGCTAGTTCTACATGCTCCGTCTATCTTATTATTTTGGAAGAATAAATTGAGATGAGGACAAGTAAATAATGAAGAAGGACTTACCAATAGTGTGGGTTATAAAGTTATAAGTCTGGAACAAGCTGTAATCAACCTCATCCCAATTGAATCTGTACCTCGTTGACATGTACATGACGGATATTTCACCTGTGATAGTCATAAAATAATATTTATTTTCGAATTTAAAAAAAAACAATAAATTATACATATTTACGCATATTAAAGGCTTAATTATACTATGATATACGGGAATAATGTCCAATAGTGGACTCAAAAAGGCCGATTTTATAATGTATGCGATTAAATTATCCATGGTGCAACAATTTGAGCACACAGGTACACATACATTGTAATGTTTTTTTTTACTACAGTGCTTAGTAGAGATGTGACTCGAGTCCAATTTTAGTCGAGTGACTCGATTGACATCGAAAAAAACGCACTCGAGTGAAAAAATATCGAGTCACTCGCCAATCACTCACCGAGGCATGCGAAACGATGTTTTTTTTATGAGATATAGATCTGCTCTTGACCGCAATCTAGACAGCTTTGTCAAGATGTAGTCGACGATAGAGCGAGAAAACCTATTAGGTGGTCATTTTTATTCTTAAGAACGCTTTTCCATTTTATGTCTGTTATTTGGTTTTATGAATAAACCATATTTGTTCATTTTTATTTGCATATTAAAATATTAATTTCTATATATAAATGTTGATTTTGTAAGACTGACGATGTTTTGAAAAAAAACATTATGCTTCTCGTTTTATCAAGCCTCAACAAAATAATGATCGAGTGACTCGTGAACCACTCGAGTAGTACTCGAGTAAAATTGTACAATGACTCGAATAACTGAGTGGTTAAATCAGACTCGAGTCGCCTCACCAGTGCTTAGTAGGTTTACTTGCTTACCCTATTTTAAAATTTACTAATCAGACTAAAATGAACTATGTAACATTCCGTTCTGCAATGTACAAGTACTGGTAAACGTCAATCTCTTTTCGTTATGGTGCACCTTCTATCTACTGCTAACTGGTGGCAAGACAACTAACCACCTTATTACAGAGACTGATGAAATGCAGTAAAATTAAGAATTTTAGAGATCCAGCGCTTGCCTAATACAACATGTTGATCTTTATCCGTGCCATATTTAAGGAGGTTACTATACCACTGATACTGAACAGGAATCAATAAAAAAAAAAAATTGTTTTAAATATCTTTTTGTAAACAAACAAATTCCCCCGTGTAACGCGCGCGAAAGTAAAACGACGCGAGTAAAACCCCAAAAAAATCGGCATCTTTTTCCGCCCTTTCACAATACCGCGCCGGTGACTTATTCTCAGAGTTCGTTCGAGATTCATCTGAAACCTTCGCTAATGTTTCTAAGTGAAAATTTGATGAATAAATAACCGTAGAATTGGTTAGGTATTTTTAGATGATCGAGTACATTTTATATAATTTGCTCTATAAATATGGCACGGTTACAGATTAACAGCTTGTATAGGTATACCTTTGATACTTTTTTAACACGCTTTTATTAGGTCGACCTGTATGTAACTAACTACGTAATGGAATCTAAGGTAAGTAAGGTAACTAATTTAACCATCTTCCAAGGGTCGTAGCGTAATGAAAATTGGCAGCTGTATGTAGTTCTGATGACAATACAATAATATGGTACTGTCGAACTGATCTGATGATGGAGCCGGAAGATATGAACTGGAACTCATGATGGAACATCGTATCATAGCTGTTTTGGATTTCTTAGAAAAGTCTTGTAATGAACTTTGACCACGATAAGGTTTCAAGGTCTGATGATTAAGCCGGAAGATAGGCACTGGCATTCCATGATGGAATATCGTAACATAGTCGTGTTTACACTTGTGAGAAAGGCCACGTAATGGACTTAGAACACGACCAAGTTTCAATTTATAAAAGCGTGTTTTTCTAGTGTTTTGTAAACTATTAATTTATTTATGCATAAAATCAATTGAATACTAACCGTGCATAGGTCCAAAGAGTACGCTAACGACCCCCAGAAGGACACAAAGCCGTACTCTTCTATTATTGGGAGCTTTTCTTACTAGCACACTGACGGTATCTTTAACGTTTGACAATTTGAACAACTGGCGCACCAAGTGACAGCAGCCTTGACGATCGTGCTGTAGTAAAAACGTACATTATGCCTACGTTAATAAAAAAACAAGCAGTAGATAATTTGATTCATCATCATCATCATTTCAGCCGAAAGACGTCCACTGCTGGACATAGGCCTCCCCCAAGCATCGCCACAACGACCGATCCTGCTGTGCTTTCCGCATCCAGCGGATTCCCGCGATCTTCACCACGTCGTCGGTCCACTTTGTGGGGGGCCTACCCACGCTGTGCCTTCCATTACGCGGTCGCCACTCCAGAACTTTAGTGCCTCATCGGCCATCCGTTCTGCAAGCAATGTGCCCCACCCACTGTCATTTAAGTTTGGCAATTCTTCGAACTATTTCGTTCTCCTGCGAATCTCCTCATTTCTGATTCGACCACGCAGATAATTTGATAATATTATTGGTATATGCTAGTATTTATGTCCAAATTAGTAAGATCCAATAAGACCCAACTTTATGAGCTGTTGTTGATCAACAAAAAGAGAGTATATTAATAGAGTTGATTACCCATTGAGTACCCAAGTGCAGTTTGGTATTTTTACAGTATTATTATGAAATAGTATGTTCACGTTAATCTTTCTTTCTTTCTCCGCGCCTTTTCCCAAATATAATTAGCCCGGTGTAGCCACTTGAGAGGATGGGTCGAAATATTTCACTGCCATCCTCTCACCTTTTCTGGGCAAGCGTGAACCGTCGTCGACCGCACCATCGCTTAACATCAGGTGAGGTGGCGGTCAAACGCAAGCCGGTTAAGTATAAAAAAAAATGTCGGAGTCGGCTTCCAGTCTAACCAGATACGGCTGAACATCAGTATTTTACACGAAGCGACTGCCATCAGACCCCCACAACCCAGTTACTGGGTAATACCGATATCCTAAGGTTAGACTAGTTGATAACTTCTTAGGTCTTCGCAATCATACACATTATAACAAAACAAGTTTAAGGTGAATGCTACAGGGTAGCCCGCGAAATTCAAATTTTCTTGCGTTTTTTGCAAATTTTAGCTCTATTTCGAGTTGCATATCAATCGAAATATGATTAGCGACAGCAATAACAACATATTTACTGATTAATACTCATAAAAAACATTAAACCAGCTCTATAAGCTGTACAAGCTCGATAATAGTAATTTACGATCAAATTATCGATTTTCGAGCTTGTGGAGCTTATAGAGCTAGATTTATATTTTATATGAGTATTATTCAGTAGATACATTGTTATTACTACCGCGAATCATATTTTGTTTGATATGCAACGCGAAATAGAGCTAAAATTTGCAAAAAACGCAAGAAAATTTGAATTTCGCGGGCTACCCTGTAGCATTCACCTTAACCGGATTACAATACGGGATTTTATCGGATTAAACTTGTTTTGTTTATAATAAAACAAGTTTAACCGGATTATATCACGTATATTATTTAGATTGGTTAATATACACGATATAATCCGTTTAAACTTGTTTTATTATAATGTGCAGTGATCGCGAAAATCTAAGAAAAAATTGTTTTGATTTATTATAATATTTGACCAGTTGTCAGACTTTTGGTCTTCTGACTAACCGTTTAAATGTTTAATGTTAATAAATATGAAAATATTATGTTACTGACCTTCTTCTGTTCACTATTTCTTTTGGGATCCTTAATCACGAAGATGATATAACACATGTTGATAGTTTGTAAGATGGTAGTTAATCCATAACACCCATAGTAACCAAATGTTTTCAACCAAATCCCACTTAATCCCATACCAATGGGGAAAGCCACAGTTATACTAAAACTAACAAGACCTAATCTAAAGGTCCTATTCTTGTCGGTCGTAATAGTACTTATATAGGCGAAAGCAGTCAAGAAAATAAGGCACCATCCACCGGACAACCCCTCAAGGATACCCTCTGTGAACACTAAGACTTCTAATCGGAGTTGTCGGAAGAAATACACGTTAAACATGTTATTGATCCCGATGAGAATTTGTCCAGTAATTGACACCATCATGAAAAATTTTCTGTGCCCTGTTTTATCAGAGAATGATCCAGCAAACAGTGCTATTAAACAGGGTATAGTAGCCGACAAGTAGGTTTTCCATGACAGGGCTCTAGCTAACAGCTTCTGCACTTCTCTTTCGTATTCGTTTTGACTGTCTACATCTTGCAATTTTAACGAATCACATATTTCGTCTGTGAAGTTAAGGTTTACACGGCACGCTTTCTCAAGATTGAGATTTTGTGATGCAGTTACGATAAACATGGCCGATATTACAAACATTAACAAACTCGGTTCTACGGTAATGTTACTAAACATATCGGCCACTTTTTCACGAAAAGGGATCTTGACATCTTTTTCTTCATTCTTATTAAGCGGATCTTCCTCTGTAAATTCTTCATGATTACTATCGTTCCTTTGATTATCTGTAGCCATTTTTTTAATCACTTTTAATATAAACTAGACTAAATATTATTTATTTCATTTTTGATAGTATTTGATTTGATAATTCACTTGTTGATATAACAGGCGCTGAACGTGAACTGTTTGTGTATCATTTTGTTACAATACAATTATAATCTTTAGCGATAGATGCATATCACATGTATGGAAACATAGGGAGTGTACAATGATATGGAAGTACATTATTATTATTATATCAACATTGTGTGTAAAGGTACACAGGTAGGATAGGCAGACTAATCCTAAACTACTTATCTACTACGACGATTATAAATTTAAAAATTATCTGAGTAACGGTGCTTATTATCAATCAACATATTAGATTAGTTTTCCTCAACCCATTTTTCTTTGTAATAATGATGTAAGACAATGCGTAATATTTATGTTACGAGTGACTTCCGGGACCTCTTCTGAAAACTGTTATTTTTTCGTTTTTGTAACTAGTTATCTAGAATCATTCAAAAAAGTTTTGTATGGATTTTTGAAGACCTAGCTAGGTAAACTTTGCAGTGTTTAAAAAATAAAATAAAATCAATTTTTTTTGTTTATTTGCATCATCATTCATCATTTCAGCCGAAAGACGTCCACTACTGGACATAGGCCTCCCCCAATTAAGGGTTGTTTATTTGCATAAAACATCTCAATAAAATGCTTTGTTGCTAAGCACACATTACAATAAAGTGTTTATGTGAAAAATATTTATATTTTGCATCTACACATACATACATTTACAAACACATACATTTGCAATTACTAATAACTACATAGCTGTTACAGTTAACAAATTATGTGTTTCGGTCTGCTTGCATTGCTGTGTGAAGGGTACGGGTGCCGGTGAAATTACAATCACATGAGACTTTCCATCTTCATGTCTCAGTTTGGCGAACCGACTTGCGGTACCATCTAGGCAACAGCCTAGGTGGTATTGCAGTTGTTATAGGCAAAGGTAACCGCTTAACATCAGGTGGGCCTTTAGCTCGTTTCGCCATCCTATACTATAAAGAAAAAAATAACAGTTATAATTATTTTTAATGGAAAGGAGATTCTTAGAAAAAACATGGATGATCACCATTACCTAGCATTTTTATGAGGAAAATAAACATGTTTTTGACCAAAATAATCAGAAAACCCTGAAATAAATTTAAATACTGTCTAGTCTTAATCTCATGATACTCTTAAAGATTTACAAGTATTTATATGAATGTGTAGATAACAGGTTTGCCAAATTGTTGTTTTTCAAAATGCTAATTACACATGTTGTTTGACGGCGACTTCAACAAACAATCTATTGGTTGTAACAAGTTCAGTTATAGTGTTGTAAAACTAAGGAAATACATGAGTCTTCACTATAAATAACATTTAATTTAGTAAGATTAGTTTTTAAGGGGAATGTAGCAGTGTAAAAAAATAATATCCCTGAATACATTATTTATCGAAAAATCGGTTTTAACGATTAAACTTCGCTGTAGTTGTAGATAGAAAAAGTGCGAAAAACTGCAATTTTTGGCATTTTTTCTATCTAAAACTACAGCTAACTATATTTTACAGAGTTAATAGTTTCTGATTAAACTACAGTACCCGTACTTCAATTGTTTAAAAAGAATTTTTATTCAACGAGTAATGTTTTTTTTACTGATGGGGGCGCTACTTGTCTGCTTTGCTACTACATACTTTAATAACAAATTGACTTTCAATCAATCAACTCAGCCTATCGCAGTCCACTGCTGGACATAGGCCTCAAATTGACTTTAATAGATGTGAAATAAATAATTTAATATTACCCCTTTCATCATCATCATCCTCCGAGCCTTTACCCAATTGTATTGGGGTCGGCTTCCAGTCTAGCCAGATGCGGCTGAACATCAGTATTTTACACGGAGCGACTGCCATCAGACCCCCGCAACCCAGTTACCGGGTAATACTGACATTCGGATGTTTGACCAGTTGTCAGACTTTCAGGCTTCTGACTACCCGTA
This sequence comes from Asteroscopus sphinx, assembly GCA_949699075.1. Classification (NCBI taxonomy): domain Eukaryota; kingdom Metazoa; phylum Arthropoda; class Insecta; order Lepidoptera; family Noctuidae; genus Asteroscopus; species Asteroscopus sphinx. The sequence goes on from OX453006.1 coordinate 6,778,388, forward strand.
ACGACTGCCATAGATATTCGTATGACAACCGGGACCGACAGCTTAAAGTGCTCTCCGAAGCACGGAGGGGTCTCGGTGTGTATCGAAACGTTCACCCATTCACAGACTGACCGCAGCAAGTGCAGCTTAACCTTGCAGATCGTACAATCCGCGCAGTCGTTGCTTCGCTACGAGCCCTTTAATATTACCCCTTTATTTATCTTATATATAATTTTCAAAAATTAAACATTTAAAAATATAAAAATAGCAGCCCACTGGTGGCATAGCGAACCAATCAAGCTCCCGGTGGTCAGGGTCTCAGAAAGAGGAACTTCTTATTGATACGCACCGTGTCTAGAAGCACCACCTTCTGTATCAAGCCCTTGACCCAACTGCCCAACGCGAGCATCTTCAGGTATTGGTCGAGGCTCTTGACTATTAAGCCATTGGCCGTCATGTCAATCGGCAGAATCAATATCTCACAATATATTGCTGAGTCAATATCTCACATTTCGACAACCTCGTGTGCAAAATCAAGGTATTTAATAATTTAATAACTTAATCTTTCTCGGCCTTCACGACATTTCCGTCATTATTACTATTCCTTTATTCATCTGTATACCTTTAATCACATACACATTATTAACATTTTAAAATATTTCCATAAAAAAATTGAATATAGTAACCCACCGGCATCGGGAACAAGGTCTAAACTACCGGCTGTGTCCAGGAGTATCGCTTTCTGTATCAAGCCCTTGATCCAGGTGCCTAACGCAAGCCTTCTCAGACGTTGGTCGAGGCTATTGGCTATTAATAGGCATTTTTTTTGTAATTACTTACTTTTAATCTAAGGTTGACTGCCAATCACGAGGTTGTGGGTTCGATTCCCACAGGACACAAATATTTGTGTGATGAACATAAGTGTTTGTGTTTGTCTGGGTGTGTCACCTCAAAGTCTGTGAAATACCTCTGGCCTGCCTCCACCGCTGTCTACTGGCGTCCTCACTCCCGACGCTGGCTGAGTTTCCTAGCGCCACCTGCGCATTTGAGCGCCTGCCGGCGCCTCTGATGATAACGCCGCCTCTGCCACCAGCGCATCTAAGCGCCTGCCGGCACCTCTGCTTCCTACCTCTCACCTGCGCGGCCACCTGCATCGTCTCCTGCTGCCGACGCCATGCCGTTTACGAAGATCCTCTTCATTGAACATTTTTTTACATAATATATTCTGTATTCCTCTCATAACCTCACCTCCATCCATCATCACATTCTTCTTGTTTTTATATATATTTTTATTTACTGTGGAAATAAAAATATTCATCATCACGATCATCATTTCAGCCGAAAGACGACCACTGCTGGACATAGGCCTCCCCCAAGCATCGCCACAACGACCGGTCCTGTGCCTTCCGCATCCAGCGGATTCCCGCGTCATTCACCAGGTCGTCGGTCCACCTTGTGGGGGGCCTACCCACGCTGCGCCTTCCAGTACGCGGTCGCCACTTCAGAACTTTACTGCTCCATCGGCCATCCGTTCTGCGAGCAATGTGCCCCGCCCACTGCTACTTAAGATTGGCAATTTTTCGGGCTATGCTAATAAATATAATGGTCTCCTCTTATTTCATGCTTTTTTTTTACTGGTCGATACACGACAATTGCTCTGCATTTATAAAAAAAAAACAATAATATTTTACTTGACTGTGGTTTCCAGGTTGCAGAATGATTACCATTACCGATTTTATATAAATTTTTCCACAGTTATACTCAACAATCACTTTTTAAATCAATCAACAATCAATTTACTGGATTGGCCAAAGCGCTACAAATGACTGACGTATTGGATTGATTCAGTTTCTTTAACTTTATTGTCTTTGACTGGATGCGGAAGGCAGAGGACTGCGATAGACTGAGTTGATGATGATGGTGATTGTCTTTAAAGTCATATTCATCATTAATGGCATATTTACCATTTTGAGTGTTTAGGTACATTTTAGGAATTACATTGATACCTACTTGGCATGTCGTAGCTGTTAATGCAGTTGTTATGGACAAAGAAAACCGCTTAACATCAGGTGGACCTTTTACTCGTTTCGCCATCCTTCTATACTATAAGGGTATATACAGGGTGCCAACTGAAAATCAGCGCTGGATGTTCAACGCCAGCACATGCTGAGTTGATGACCCTTTTAGCATGGGCATGCCGGCAGCAACTTCATGTTTTACTTATATCTTTTTTTAGTACTTTATTTAATGTTATTGTTGCGCTGTCACTGTCCTGTGCCAAATATTTTTTTTCTTTCTTTCTTTCTTTCTTTATAAAAAAGAGAAAAGTATTTATATTTTAGAAATAAAACAACAAAACTTTATTTGTCTATGACCCGTAGATCTGTACGCCAACGCCGCGCTGCAACGACTAACTGCTTTATGAAGAAGAAAAAACCTATTTCTAAACACATGCATTCGGGTTCATTCGAATGCGATTGGGCCTTTCTTCGTCTCACCTCTTCAATTCGATTCTCCTTTTCTTCGTGTCGATGGTACAATATTCATATCCTACTGGCCCAGAAATTGACCACCTTAATTGCGTTGTCTGTAGCATTGTTCAAATCGCTCAATGTGCAGGTTTAAGGGCAAAGAGATCAAGATAACAGATGTGGCATTGATTGAGGATCAACGCCACAGGTACAAGCTGTATCAGTTTTGTCTATTCAGCCCCATTTGCTCATGTTCAGCGTACATCTGTCTACCTGGGTCCGCAGACGGTTTAGGGACTTTCATGTAGGCCAGGGGAGATTATGACCTTCAAAGAGCTTCTCACTGGGTTGGATATAATTCAGTTGGATTGATATTTAAACATGTTTGGCCCAGACATAATTACACCGTTTTGTTCACAAACTCCTCCATTTTAGTCGTAAAGTTTGAATATTCCTTTGTAAAAGCTATTAATGGAATTTATGTGACTAAAAGTTAGATACCTTTATTATATAGTGGTCATAAAAATATATCTTAATCATTGATAAATGATATATTCATGCGGATATAAAACTACAGCTCAATATGTTTTCAATAATACAACTATTTCTTATTACAAGTCATTGTGATATCGTCCTTTTAAATGATCAATCAGTTTTTAATCAACCTTTTTATTGTCTGCCGTATTGCGTTGTGTCACTAGTTGAGTTCTGTAGGTTAAAAAGGCCACTCCTCTTTTCTTGAAGAAGTGATAAGATTGAATTATGAATGATGAAATATTTATTTTTATAGTACATTACATTTACGTGCCTCGGAGAGCACGTTAAGCTGTCGGTCGCGGTTGTCATACGAATATCTATGGTAGTCGTTAAGGGTAATCAGAAGCCTGAAAGTCTGACATCTGGTCTGTTCGAGTTAAAATCGAACACTTCGCTAATTTTCACAAGTGCATCGCATGCAACTTATGCACATTAGTGAGTTCACCTAATTTTAGGACAGTTCGCGTTCAATTCTCGCTGAGACATCGCGTGCTCCAAACCAGTACCATTTCACCACTAAACCATTTATAACCATTTTTAACCAGTTTTATAGTTTAGTTTAGACTGAATACAAGCCACCAGTTTTAAGTGTTAATTTGTGTATTATTGTGCCAAATATATTGTTACGAGCTGGGGGTTCGTATATAGATAGAAAGCCGATTAAATGCGTAGAGAACACTTTATTACTGAACAATTACACTGAATCGCTTATTAACACACAAAGTTACTAGTTAAATCGCTCCGAATATCGCTTCGATGTTATCGCTTGTATCGCTTGATCCAAACTGAACTCCAACTGAACTCTACTGGCGCTCAGCTGCGCCGTTTATATAGGCCGCGAGTCGTGGTACTGGAAAGTCCTCGAACGTCATCTATCCTTGTCATAAGATAACTCTTTCTCACTTGCACATTCTCGAAATAGAAAGTTCTCGAACCTCGTCGAACCTCATCTATCCTCTATCTCACTCACTCACTTCTAGAATGGAATGTTCTCGAAGCTTGTCGAATCTCGTCTATCCTTGTCTTATATTAGCTCTATCCTGCTCACTCTCTTCCAGAAGGTTCTTCGTCTATCCTTGTCTGATATTTAGCTCTATCTCGCTCACTCATCAACAATTTTACATGTGGGTGTCAAATGGCCATAAGGGGTCCTGAAAACGCCTGAAAATGGGTTTTCAGGAAATGTCGGCATCGGATTTGTTGGCTCCTGAAACGGCCTGAAAACATGTTTCAGGCGCCTGAAAACAACGGCAACTTACTCAAAATTTCGATTCTTTGGTATGTGATAGAGCCTCCTCTGATACGGACTGAAAATGCATTTCAGCCTGCTGAAAACGTCTCTAAGTCCAGGAAAATCGAGGTTGAAGTATTTCAGTCCACTCTGCTTAACCCTCCGTCGTAACAATATAGTTATATAATTGCATTCACGACTTTTCACTCTAAGCAATATCATACCAAAAACTCTAGAAAGGAAGAAGTGTCTTAGGTCACCATAGCACCACGGACTCTTTAACCATTACTTTCTTCAGGTCTCTTCAGGTCTAACCTCCGAATTTCAGCGTTACCCAGTTCCTAAAAGGTGCGCGGGTCTGATGGCAGTCGCTCCGTGTAAAATACTGATTTTCAGCCGCATTTGGTTAGACTGGAAGCCGACCCCAATATAGATGGGAAGAAGGCGCGGAAGATGATGATAAGTACATTTAAAGGTGCATCCACACCGCGTACATTCGCGCAAAAAAAGAGCGTCCGGCTAGTATTCGCGTGTAATGTCATAGCTCGAAATTGAGCATTACACCCGGTGAATACGTCGAGGCGAGCATTACAGTGCGCAGGCTTAGGCCAACGTTCATCAACGTTAATTCCCTGATTAAATGGCCGATTACTCTAAAAATGTACTGGAATTGTGGGTAAGCGGTGGTTTAACCAGAAAATTATCGTTGGTGATATCAAGCCTTAAAATGTTACGATTTCAAGCTGTGTGAATATTCCGTCAAAACTTATTTTTAAATATTTCAAAATAAGGACTAATTGTCTTTTGAAAGTTCAACTCAGTTGGTTCCAAATTGAAGGTCCTATGGGGAATCATCAGAAGCTATAAAAATACTCTTTAAAAACAATTAAAAACATCAAAAAACCCGACTGCGTAAAAAGTGAACTAAAAAGATGGAAACAAGACGTCGTATTTCTAATCAATCTTTAAAATTTATAGCGCAGCTATCCTTCATTGAGGGGCTAGTAGAGAAAATGTACGTGGATTTACAAAAAATTTAAAGATTGATTAGAAATACGACGCGAAAAACCCTGTCTTTGCTGTTGCGCAGTCGGGTAAAAAGTTCGGTACAATAAATGCATTAAAATTAGAATAATGTAAACTCATAGAAATCTAAATAATTAGGTAATAGAAATGTTATCTACTGTTTTTTACTACGGGAACGCATGTGGTTTTCCGCCACCATTTTTCTAACATGCAATGCAAAATAAACTAAGCCTAAAAAGCCTTAGCCACTTCTATTAACTTTATTTAGATTTGTATTTGCACATAATGACAGAAATAACTCCAGCGATGAACCCACATCGTACGCTTTCAGTTGCCTTGTGACGTAACAGTCATGGCACTGCCAATATATATATAAATAAATATTTTTGGGACATTTTACACATCACCATCTAGTTCCAAACTAAGCAGAGCTTGTACTATGGATACTAGACAATGGATATAATACTTAGATAACTTTTTTTTTTTGTAAATACATACTTATAATACATAAGAAACACCCAGGCCAACACAAACACTCATGCTCATCACACAAATATTTGTGTCCTGTGGGAATCGAATCCACGACCTCGTGATCAGCAGTCCGACACCCGAACCACTAGACCACAGAGGTCGTCGTTTTTTTTCTTTATAAAAAAAGAATTGAAACATATGTTTCTAATTATGTCATTTCCATTTTGCAGAGTGATTCCGGCCAATTTGGTTTGCAAGTCGGCACAGCAGACGTATCATGATGACTGTAGACAAGGATTTTGTTTACCACAGAATAGACAAAATGACATTGAAAAAAATATAAATTTCTATAATGTGCGATTGTCTAATTTCCCGTAGAAACATCTCTTGTCTACAGTAGACATGCCTGCAGGACTGTAACTTACGGCAAGGTTAGAGAACAAACGACACATAGATTCACTGAATAAACGACCTACCTTACACATAGAGCAACTACAACCCGACCTTACATAACATTGTGCAATCGTGAAAAGTACTATAAGTATATTGAAACAAAGTTTTTCATCTTAAGATAATAATATTTAGAGTTTTAGGAAAAACTACAATTAAATCCTATTTAAATAATATCATGATTGTGATATTATTCAGATATTTTTATGGTACAAGACACTGAGGTAATATGTACTACGTACTAGAGAAGACACCTCGAACTAAATGTTTGTAGCACGTTTTAGAGCTCCTGCACTCTCACTCGCTTAGCCACGCTCGGGCCACGCGTGCTCCGCGGCCAGCAAGTTGTGCTAATTTTTTTGTTCCTGATGTCTGCTCCAGTACGTAGTACATATTACCTCAAGGGTACAAGATGAGGAAACGCTGTTACCTTTGCCCATAACTGGAATACCACCTAGGTTGTAGCATAATAGTAGTTTATGAAACTGTTGAATAACAGGGGTTATTAAAACACGAGTGTGAATTTAAAAACCGAACCGTAGGCGAGGTTTTTAATAGTATCACACGAGTGTTTTAATACCTAGTTATGTCAGTTTCATACACTATTTTATCTAAACTCATACAATTTTAAATAAAATACCAAAGTCAAAATCTTGGTAACATTGTTGTAGTTTTTCTTGATATTTCTGGTGAAAGATTGTTCGTCATTTACGTTGCTGCATCCAGAAATTCAGGCGGGGTCATATTCTCCTCAGTTCAGTATCACTGCTGTAGTCAGATATTTTTGCCCAGAATAAAACTTTAGACATACAAAACCATAATAATAACGTAAATAATTACAATAAATTTACAAGTAACGATGACCAAATCCAGTAGGCCATGGCGCGCGGCCGCGCACGCGCCCTAGCGCGCGCCTACACAGATAATAAAATATAGTCTGGCGAAAACATTATAATCGGAACTAATTTTCTATCCTTGTCAGGATTCCGTCAATCTCTGTTTTATCATACAAAAAATATGCCTGTAAACACTTAAATATAATTAAAAACAATATGACAATCCAAATTCTGCCTAAAACGCGATTTTAAACGATAAAAATTTTCAATGTATGACTAGTGGCGCCACCCTGAATTTTGTGTACTCATTTGTGCCAAAGTACAAATACAAAATACAAAAATACAAAATAGTTAAGTAAACTGTACGACTGCTAAAAAAGGTTTGAAATTGAAAACTCCTTGGTTGGGTTGAAGTGACATTAAAAACTCCTTAGTTGGGCTGAAGTGTGCGGTTATGGAAAAAGAATTAAATTACCGCATTGTTTTGAAACTTTTTAAATTCATTACAGGTGCATATGCGTAAAGTATGTCATTATGACATTACTTTCGAGTTCATAATTCGAATTTTACGATATGAGTGTAGATAAAATAGATAATAATACTAGTACTATTATTGTCTATTCTTATGGTTGTAGCCTAAATAATATTACAAAACGCGTTTGCCAAACTGAGACATGAAGATGGAAAGTCTTATGTGATTGTAATTTCACCAGCACTCGTACCGTTCGCACCGGATCTCAGCAACAATGCAAAATTGCTAAAATTGTTTGCTTATTTTTATGCTGTTGGGCGATTAAAATAAGTACGGTGACGGTGATAGTTCTTCCCCAGACGACCTCTACCATATAGAGCTCTACTACTATTAACAGCCAAAAAAATTAAAAAACGATTTAGTCTGCAATTTACTTAAAAAAAATACGGCAATTGATTCTCCGCAAAATACTGTACAACAGGCCTATTATTCCGTGCCTAAGGATTTAGAGTCCTATGCATGTCATAAGAAAAAGGTAGGGTATTTGCGGTGCTACACACATTGATTGGCACTGCCGGTGGCAAAATCGAATATATATGTAATAATGTATGTAGATCTTCTTCTATCGTGTCGAGTTGAGCTACATAATGATAATGGCTCATATCGTTGTGTAAAAATTAGCCTTCAGCAGGTTCGTAGCGGGGCTGATTGCCCGGGATGTGCTGGACGATCAATTAAATATCTTCACTCTTGGATGCTACTTAAAATATGCACCTCATTTATACATATATGTAGATGAATGAAAGGCCGCTTGGCTTAACCGTACTCGGGTGAGCATTGATCGGCAAAGCCGGGTGGTAAATATTTACTGCCGACTTATGTCACTCGGGATTTGCCGATCGCCAAGATCCGGATGAAAGCCGAGCATATGTAGTAGTTGCTTCAGGTCGACTTTGTCGTTTAACAAATACTGCCGAATCGAATTTTCCGGCCTGAATATGTGTAATCATCATCATTATCATCATCAGCCGCTATTAGTCCACTGCTGGACATAGGCCTCTCCAATGGCAAGCCACTTACATCGATTCTCGGCCACTCGCATCCAGTTGCTACCAGCTACCTTGACAATATCATCGCTCCACCGAGCCTGAGGGCGTCCTATACGCTACGTTTACCGATTCGCGGTCTCCACTCAAGAACACGTCTACCCCAACGGCCATCGGTTCTTCGACTAATGTCGCCAGCCCACTGCTACTTCAGCTTGCTAATCCTGTAGACCATGTCGACAACTTTGGTTCTCCGTCGGATCACCTCATTTCGGATTCGATCATCATCATTCATCGTCATTTCAGTCAAAAGTCGTTCACTGCTGGACATAGGCCTCCCCCAAGCACATGTTGGCGATATATGCCATAATCACCACGCTTGGCAGGCGGGTTGGCGATCGCAGTTGGTTGGTTTAATACTCAGAGAACGCTGCTGCCCATCCTCTGGTGAATCCTTTAGTCGCCTTTTACGACACCCATGAGAAGATATAGGCTGGTGCAATTTCTTACGTCCGACACCACACGGAAAGGATTCGATAGAGAAACTCCGAACTTTCCATAGCACGCTGAGTTACTTTATGTTTGTGGACCACCCGTACCGTGAGTGTCCTCGTCTCGTCTCGAATATGTGTGTAGTACTCCTAATATATTATGATGTTTTTTTATTAATATTACATATTATTGTATTAGTATACGTTAAAGATCCCATCACGCCGTGAATCACTCTTCCCAAGGGTGTAATATCGTCTCGGCATCCCCCCTTATTACTATAAGGGGCTACATTCTCTGAGACCGCTCCTTATGGGTAACTTAAAGGCAAACCTATTATCCATAAAGGTACGCTTCATATTCTCCCAAGGGAATCATACTATCTTCGCGGCTGCTACTTACTGACTGTGAATGGCTCTGTCCTCTGGGACCGTTTGATGTGACCCTCTAAAGGGACTAACTAACTCTTTATTACCCATTAACTCGGTTGCTGGTTAAGCCATCAATAAGATTTGTCGATGTGATTCACTTACAAATATCATTAAGATCTGAATCTTTTAAGCATTTCAATTCAATTCAATTCAATTCTTTATTGAATTTCCATGTGTTTTCTATATTCATTTTATAATTTTGAAAAATAAAAGAAACTTGAAGTGCTCTTACAGACGAGCGGCATTTTGTTGATAACAGGGGTAACTGCTGCCGTCGTCGCGTGTCAGTGGCTGCCATAGACTCTCCAATGGTTGTCATCGACATGCCAGCGGCTGCCGTAGATACACCAACAGCTGCCGTAAGCGCGCCAAAGTTGTCGTCGATATGCCGGTGGCTGCCGTAGATACGCCAACAGCTGCCGTAAGCGCACCAAAGGTTGTCGTCGATACGCCGGTGGCTACCGTAGATACGCCAACGGCTGCCGTAAGTGCCCCGACGGTTATCGTAGACATGCCAACGTTGAACATCAAGCGTCAGCATTAGCTGGCGGCTGGTGCTAACGCATCAGCGGTAGACGCGGCCGTATCGACGGCAGCCGACGATGGTGACGCCACCGCTGAAGCCGGCGATTACTGCAGCTTCCTCTGCCATCGTCAAAGTACCGCTCATCTGTTAGAGCCCTAATTATAATATCGTATTCTATGGTGTTCATTTTTAGGCAAGTTCCTTTTAAGGAGTTTAATGAATCCATCATAACGAAAAATTTGCGCCCGTGGCGAATACGAGGAGGGACTACTGATTTATGAATGAAAGTGGACAAAAACTATGAAAGTATTCGTAAGTGTCAAACTCGTACTAGGCCCCCAGTTACAATAGAATCTTCGTATGCAGCAATTAGGCCTCTCCCAAGTTGCGCCACAGCACCTGGTCCTCTGCCTTCTGCATCCAGTTCCCCCAGATCCACGTTCTTCAGGTCGTCGTCGGTCCACCTGGCAGGGGGGGCGCCAGCGTTTGCCGATTCGCGGTCCCCACTCAAGGACTCGTCTGCTCCAGCGGCCATCGGTCCTTCGACGGACATGGCCAGCCCACTGCCTCTTCAGCTTACTGACCTTACAAGCTATGTTGGTCACTCCGGTTCTTCTCCGGATAATCTCGTTACGGATTTTTACCTTCAAAGAAACTCTAAGCATAGCTCGCTCCATAGCCCGCAGAGCGACTTTGAATTTGTGCACTAGTCCAACTATCAGTTTCCACGTCTCGGCACCGTAAGTCATGACAGGCAGGACGCACTGGTTGAAGACCTTTGACTTTCTAGATTGTTTGCTCAACTCAAACTCAGTCAAGGATGCTTTCAAGGGTTCCTTCAGTTAATATCGGTATTCTTAGACATTCCCTTGTGTCTTGATTTATGTTGGTCACTCCGGTTCTTCTCCAGATAATCTCGATACGGATTTCAGCATTTGAGCGGAGGACTAGATTCAGCAGTGAACTGCAACAGGCTGAGTTGATGATGCAGCAATTATTATTACAACTGTTAAATTAATACATGAATAGTATAAATATACAATTATTTTGGCGTTCCTATTAAAACTTAAAGGAAGTAAGCAGTCGTATGTTTAATAATTCATAAGTCACGAATTTCGTACTTTAATTAAATCTAGTCTAGACAGAATACCGTCGTCGCTTTGAGTAATATGAAACTTGCTGCGGTGTGCTTTACTGCAGACCATTTCACCACATTTTTATTAACTCGCTTTCTTTCAGTCATGTCTGTCTGTTCGGTACAAATTTTGCAATCGAATTTAAACTAACTTGCCGATGAGCTGACGATTTGAAACTTGAAACATAGTTCACGACTGGATGACAATGCAATATTAACTCTTTTTTTTTTTAAAACATAATTAAATAAACATCAAATTATGTTTTAATTATATTAGAGCATTGCGATGGTTCTTTATTATTCGCACCAAAGAAAACAATATTACCTCTGGTTGCCGAATGAGCCATCGCTTGTTTTGTTAGCTGAAGATAAACTCATGGACGCACTCCATCCGAGGAAGTTGGAGCCCGGAGCCAACGTTGGACTCTTATCGACTAAAACCCCTTTTTTATTTCTCTAATCTATCTGTTTTCTGTGAGGAAGAAGTCCGGATCTTTTGGAGGCTTCCAAAGGACACAGATCCAGTTCGTAGTCGCCCCTTTGACAAATTTGATTTAAGATGAAATGAGGCACCAACTGGATACAATCAACAACTGCGTTATAGCTATTGCGAAACATGGTAACTGATAGTATATTATGACACAAGTGAGCTATGATGTTCATTATACTCGAGGCTGGATTGCAGCCCGAATAGTTTAAATAAAAATATTAAATTTGTGAAAAAAGGCGCGCGGATTTCTGTAATCGCACGCCGTGTTTGTGGTTGAGTGATGTAGCCATGCGAGCGCAGATGGTGGAAGGAATCCACTCAAACCATAGACCACAGACGTCAAGTGATATAAGTCCACCCCCGGGCTTAAAGCTCTGGTGCCACCCCCCCCCCCCCCCTCTAGCCAACCGACAAAGGCAAAGTGAGAGTCCTGCGGGCACTCTTTTCACCAATCCGCTTGTCAAGGTACATGATCGGAGTGATTTCCCTTTTGATCGTCCATAGTATTTTTTTTATATCAACAATTTTGTCGAGACTTTTGTACGTACACCTAAGTGACTAGAAATGTAGAATTAATGCTATGAGTGCTTTAAAAGCAAGAAGTAGTAATTACATATTATTATATTATTTAACTTAAGTGGCAGTCTTCTTCTGTGGTGTCGACATGAGCTACATAATGATAATAGCTCATGCCGTGGGCAAAGTGGCAGTGAGCGGGACATATTGGCTCACATTACTTGTAGAACCAGCATAGCCCAAAGAATTGCCAAACTTAAGTGGCAGTGGTCGGGACACATTGCTCATGGAACATCCGTTCCATGCCGACCGATGCGACCCGGCCGATGGGGCTGTAAAGTTCTGGAGTGGCGACCGCGTACTGGAAGGTGCAGCGTGGGTAGGGCCCCCACAAGAGGGGCTGATGACCTGGTGAAGGTCGTGGGAATCCATTGGATGCGGGAAGCGCAGAACTGGTCGTTGTGGCGATGCTTGGGGGAGACCTTTGTCCAGCAGGGGTCGTCTATTGGCTGAAATGATGGTGATGATGGTTTATTTAAAAATCACCATATTGACCCCGTCATGAATCATCGTACTCCGAGCCTTTTCCTAATTACGTTGCGCCTAAGCATCAGTATTTTACACAGAGCAACTGCCATCAGACCCCCGCACCCCTGTAAAGAACATCAACCAATATCATGAGACATTTGCAATTGAACAGGTTCAGTAAACTTTGAAGGTAGCAACTGAGATAAAAATACTTTAACGGATAATAAGCAGATAATTGTTTTAGCTACAAATCGATCATTGACTCAAAGATTGTAATTGAGTAATCAAATTATCTAACAACAAATTATTATTATTGGATTAATATTAAAAAGAACTGCAAAGTCACAGCTGGCCGCTCTGACTTGTATTGTTTTATCTTTAATATAAGATCTTCACTCTCGTTGAGGTCAGACGAGGTAGCGCAAGCACGAGAATGTAGATGGACCCTCGCTTAACCTCGCCGTGCCTCTCGTCGCCTCGTTTGCTCTCGCCATCGCTGGAGTTGGTTTCTCAGGTGTGAGTCAAATGGCCGTAGGTGTGAAGGGAGATGAAATGAGAAACATCAAATCCGGGTTGTGTTCTACCTGTGTGCCAAATTTTATCCAAATCCGTTCAGCAGTTTCAGCGTTATTGAGTAACAAACATCTAAATATCCAAATATCTAAACATCCAAACATCTTCAATAATTGATATTGATATTTATTTGATTTGTGCCCGGTCAATGGCAATAGGCTCGCCCCCTATTACATGGGACTATAACATAACTGGCGAAATGTGGGTGTACTATACACCTCTGCCTACCCCTTCGGGGAAATACAGGCGTGATGTTATGTTGTTGTTGTTAAGTAGAACAATAGATATTGTTTAATTCAGTGCTTTTTAACGTGTGGCTTGCAAACCCTGTACATGGGCCGTACATGAAGAGGTGGCACGGGGAGAAGGGACTCGCCTGCTTGTGGTGGGCCGGTACCTGTCGGGGGTGGTTATGCGAATACAGATGATTCCCATGCCCCTTGCCAAAGGTAATTGAAGGAACACCGTGATGGATTTAGTCGGTAAGAGTCCGACACTGGCTCCGCCGTCCATGAAGATTTCCACACGGAAATAAAGAGAATTTTTCGACACGATAAATGACACGATACTATATCGATTATCGTTTTTGCAAGTAGACCCCTTCTTCTTCTACCAGCCACCTTGCGTAGATCGTCACTCCACCTAGCCCAATTACCAGGTCAGTGGTAGGCTACCATTCCTAATAATATGTTTATTAAAAAGCTACAGTGGGTACTGGCGATGTATCCATTCGAACGTCGTTTTAATTACTACTCTCAAAAAAGCTTGACTTGTTCTAAAAATAACATACGTTTTCAACATTCACGGACATATTTTCAAATGCGGCCACGCCATTCGGACTGTTGAATGCATCGTCAGTGGCACCCTTAACATAATCCTATGTCTAGCGAAGGGCAAGGGGGTTGCGTTTTTTGAAAATGTTGAAAAGTACTGGTTTAATGGATATGGATTTAAAGTTACAATAACACCCAAAGAAAACGAGTAATCTCACCGTTTTGTATTCTTTATTGTGATATAAATTCTGTACATTTATCACAGCAATATCTGCACCAATACACCCTATATATATAACGTCTTATTGAAATAACTGAAAACCTCTTAAGGGGGTGTGTGTTCACATAAATCAACAAAATGTAGGAAACATCAGATTTTTTTTTCGCGATTTCAGGTTTCGTCCCATAGTGAAAGTTGTTCATACTGATGAGTACAATGACCGTACGTAAGGTGAATGCTAAAGGGTAGCCGGCAAAATTCAAAATTTCTTGCTTTTTCTGCAAAAAAAAGAATTGTAGCTCTTTTTCGTGTTAAAATATGATTCGCGGTAGTAATAACAATATGTCTTTTGAATAATACTCATAAAAAATATAAACCTAGCTCTATAAGCTCTACAAGCTCGAAAATCGATAATTTGATCGTAAATTAATATTATCGAGCTTGTACAGCTTATAGAGCTAGGTTAATATTTTTTATGAGTATAATTCAGTAAATATATTGTTACTACTTCCGCGAATCATATTTCGATTTATACACAACGCGAAATACCAATACAATTTTCAAAAAACGCAAGAAATTTTTAATAACGCGGCCTGCCCTGTAGCATTTACCTTAAGAGGTTTTCAGTCATTTCAATAACACTTTGTATACTTGTGGTCTCGGGCGTCACAAAAATAGCTATTAGTTAGTAATGTTAAACAATCAAATTAACTAATCTGTAACTAATTAATCTTTCTAACTAATCTATACCAATTAATTAATTAACACGTGTGAACGCCACCGTCGTCCTGCACATTTGGGAATTATTATGATTCCCAGCATCGATGACCCTATAAGTTAAGTCCTAGTCAAAAAAACTTCAATTGTTTAATTTTATTCTTCTCTCAACTTCTTCATCATTCATCATCATTTTAGCCGAAAGACGTCCACTGCTGGAGTTAGGCGATATGCCATAATCGCCACGCTTGGCAGACGGGTTGGCGATCGCAGTTGATTGGTGAAATACTCAGAGAACGCTACTGCCCATCCTCTGGTGGCCCATCAACTTCTTAATTTATCATATTCATAACCAAAACAATGAGAATTTAAGTCACGGTGGGCTAACTCTTTTATTTCATATTTAACAGGTTATTTAAAAATAAAAAAATTGGTGTAGTATATGTATAGTAGTCTACTACCATTTGTCTATTTCTTTTAAATGAAAGACGTACATTTTTTATGAAAGGTACAAATTGGGTACTAAATTCTAAAATACAAATCATCAAAATCGGTGAACTGGTCGCGCCATTATGATGGTAATCAAAAAATTGCCTCAGTTTGCCTCCACTTGTGACCTTTTATCGTAATTTATAAACAGTGGCTGTAACATTTTGAGAACCTTTCGCCACAGAATGTAAGAGTAAACCATTTTAGTCATATTTACATTCATTCTGGTAACACGACATAGGCTACATTCTAGAGACACACGTTACATACACCAACGTCTACATCGCCCAACATCGCCGCATTGTCGCCACAGTTTTTACAAGCTTTTTTTTTAACTTGCAATGTTAGTTGATTAAGGGCAAATCTTGCAAACCAAATTTAAACCAGTTCCCGTTATCAGAATTTGCTGAAATTTGGTGCACATATGTAAAACCTATGTTAAGGAGATGATCTGATGATGGAGCTGGGAGGTGGTCACAGGATATCTGCTGTAGTTACCGTTGACACACCGAGTTTAGGTTACAGTACCAAATCCGTGTCTTATAAAAGCTTGTCACGAAAAAAACTGATTTAGATGTTACTGTCCCTTGTCCGATTGATACAATAATGTCTAAAGTGCATCACGGACAAAAGACACTGTGTTGTAATGTAAGACATTACGACATGTAATGTTACATCACACTTTCACTACTCCAGTTATGTGACGAAAGGGGTGTGTTGTATATTAGCATACTGGCCTGCAATATTATAGTGGACGATACGTGATGCGTAACATTTGTAGTTTTATTCAATGATGTGCCGCGTACACACCGGCCAATATCGTCTTCAGACGATGGCAACTTTTTAAGTACCGAACATACGACGTTCTTTTTGAGCAAACGAAATATTAATTGTATGAAGCATCGTATACGGCGCAGAAGGAATATCGAGTAAAAGACATTCTCGATCACTCAAAAAACAGTCTGTTCGGCGCCTTAATGTGGCACTAGGGGCCTATAAGGCCTGATTCAACAGTAAAAAGAAATACTTTTCTGATAAGTACAGATTCCAGATGTTGCACACTTTTGGTACACCTTTGTGTAACATTAATTAAAGCGCTTTTAAGTGCTTGAAGTTCTGTTTATGGAAATAAAATGGTGGCTTTCTTCAAGATCAATAAAAAAACAACCATCTGCAGGTGTAGCAAGACCACTGTAGTAAAGAGACTTGTCTACGGAAGAAGACAAAACGCCGTTGTATTGAACTAATAACTGTCTTTTGTCTATTATTTCATAGACAAAACCCTTGGTTACAGTGGCCATGTTATGTCTGCTGGACTATGAAACTTCAAAGAACCTTGCTTCCGACTGGTTCGGGCTCTGAACCAAATCGAGCTAATGTCAATTCCTAGAGGAATGCAGTACGAATTGACACTAACTCGAATTTAAATTCGATTGATGCAGAACTCGATTCAGTCGGGAGTAAGGCCCCTGGCCTAAACATGAACAAATCTGGCGTCAAAAATGTGCACTTGTTATATGTATCCGTTGTGTGGCCTGACTGAAGTATATTAATGCATATTAATATCCTTTACTTATAACCTAATTTATTTGATTACAAAGCTCGAACAACTTAATATTATAACAAGTCTTAAAAGTTCGGTACAATAATTCGATTAAAATCTGCCGTACAAAGTCTAGAGCTCCATTATAGTAAAAATGTTTTCGGTAATATTTTCACCACAGCATGAACATTTTTTGTACGTCGGCAAAAGAGCATAACACTCACATTACATACACATTACATAACATAACATAACCCTCACATTGCTTCGGGAAAAACGTGGTAAACTTACAAAACTTTGAAAAGCGACATTTTGCTATTACAACACTATTATTTTACAAAATGGTATAAATATAAACACCAATTTAACAAATTAAGGCCGGTGTTCATCAACGTTAATTCTCTGATTAAACGACCGATTGCTCTAAAAATGTACTGGAATTGTGAGTTAACTGTTGTTTAACCAGAGAATTATCATTGGTGAAATCAAGCATAAATCTATCAAAAAACTCGGACCTGTTTCAAAAAATGTAATTTCCTTTTTTTTTTCTTATAATTACGTTTATTGAGAATAACTTATCATGTATATTTTTTCCATAAATGCTAACTGTGTTTTCCTGTTTCTGTTTTCTCTTTTTCTGTAGACGGAATAAAATGTAACGGCTCCAACTTCTTAGCTTCTGTCTCTTTTGCGTCTTTTTTCTCTTCTGCTTCGAGAGCTTTCTTTCTTGTGTTTTTGAGTTCTCTTTTGTGTTGGATGTAGAAGAATCTAAAATTAATCAATCATATCATAGAATATTTCATCTTTATCTGCAGCATATGCAGCATCTTCATCTGAATCCACCAGTGGAATGGGTGGAACACCAGCGACGCTAGGGAACACACCGAGTTCATAGATAAGATACTTACACAAGTATAATAGGCGGTGGGTTAGCAATGGCCGCGCTGGTGAGGAACACGGTGCCAGGCAGCACGTGTATCGTCTTCATTCACATCCACGAGTAGAACGGGTAGAACACCAGCGACGGCAAGAACACACCGAGTTCATAGATAAGACACTTACACAAGTATAATAGACGGTGGGTTAGCAATGGCCGCGCTGGTGAGGAACACGGCGCCAGGCAGCACGTGTATCGTCTTCATGCACATCCACTAGTAGAACGGGTAGAAAACCAGCGACGGCAGGAACACACCGAGTTCATAGATAAGATACTTACACAAGTATAATAGACGGTGGGATAGCAATGGCCGCGCTGGTGAGGAACACGGCGCCAGGCAGCACGTGCAGCGTCTTCATGTACATCCACGAGTAGAACGGGTTGAACATCAGTGACGCCAGGGTTTCCGTCAACGAGAACACTGAGTTCACTTTGGCTGGAAATAAATAATGAGCTATTTCATAAAGGTTTCACAGTAACTAATAAGGACTTGTTATAATTTTTGTTGTCTGGTAGAGAACGCCTATGGCGTTAAGACCGCCTTTGTACCCTGTTGTGCATAAAGATTTAAATAAATAGATAAATAAATTTTCAGTAAACCATTTTTTTCGTCCTTTATAAATAAGTTTGTTTCTCAATGGGAAAATTCGTAAAATTACCTTAATTTATTTAAAATGTAATTTTAGATGTGCATTGAACAAACATTAAAGCCACATTTTTTTTCATTGCGGGGACTAACAAGTACAACCCACAATCATTCAGCACAGAGAGCCAGGAGCTTAGCCACTACGCCAATGACCTCATTTACGCATTTTTATACTAAAAAAAACCTGCACCGAGGTTTTTCCTCAAGAAATATTACATTCTTAACATCCTCATAATTTGGATAATAGAAAATCTACATAATTTAAGCCAAAAGTCGTTTACTGCTGGGTACAGGCCTCCCCCAAAATGGGATGATATGCCGTAATAGGCACGCTTGGCAGGCGGGTTGGCGATTGCAGTGGATTAAATAAATACTCGGAGAACGATGCTGCCCATCCTCTGGTGAACCCCTTAGTCGCCTTTTACGAAACCCACGAGAAGAGTGGGGTAAAAGCAAATAATAATACAAAAACTTACCAGTTTCCTGTTTTTCTACTAATTTCGATATTATAGAGCGGAGTGACGTAAATGTGGTCGCATTCAGTAGTTCGGCGATGGGCACTGCAATTGTGAACGCAATCAAATTATTACCCGCCATTGAACCGACCGTTATTCAAATGCACATTATCATAATAAAACTGGAATATGAAGTAGAGAAGCCTCGATGACGCTTTTGTACGTTGGGTCGTATAATAATTCAGCATACATTTCATAATGGCGGCACAGGAAATATTGAATTGAATCTACATTTGAAATATTGCATCATATACAATTAGAGATCTTAACAGTTGATGGTGATAGTTAAGTTTTTTATAGTAAAGATAATAATAGGAATAATATTATAATTAGTTCATAACTCAAAATATTACAGGAGGAAGTAATCCATGCATTCATTAATCCAAGCAAGTAATTCTTATGTAAAAATGCAGTTTTAGAAAAGTATGAACTTCAATGGAATGAAAACGGTGATAATGGCTCGATGACGCTTTTTGTACGTTGGTGCTATTATAATGTACTAGCGACCTGCCCCGACTTTGAACGGGTAGCAATTATAGCCTATAACTTTTTTAGATAATCCCTCTTTCTATTGGTGAGAACCGTATGAAAATCCGACAGTAGTTTGTGAGATTAGCCCGTAATATGAAGATGATGATGTATTTCAGTATTAATTTCAAAATGGCGGCACAGGCATTATTGATTCAACATTTGCAATATTGCATCATAAGCAATTAGATGTCCTAATAGTAATGGAAAAAAAAAGATTATGATAACGAAGATTATTTGATTTATGATATTTTATATAATTATTAATAATATTGAAAATAGCATGAACCTAGCTACCACCAAGCTCAACATCACCAAACGACTATCTACAATATTTCAGGAGCGTGCACTCAGACTTTCGGACATATTATGCGTATACCTACGCATTTTTTGGAAAGGCGTATTATGCATGGTTAGATAGAAGTAAAGCGCGCTCAAGGCAGAGCACCGGCAAGATGGTCGGGCTGACGGAGGCAGCATGTACCAAGCGGTCCACACAGCGGAAGGCTGCGTAGCTTGGACGTCGTATGTGGTCGCGATCCTCAGCAATGAGGGAACGACGAAGAAGAAACTACCACCAAAAGTACCTATTGAGTTCAATATTATACGACTCCTCACTTACAATAGAAACTTCATTTTGTATTTTTTTTTTATATTATAGGATGGCGAAACAAGCTAAAGGCCCACCTGATGCTAAGCGGTTACCTTTGCCCATAACAACTGCAATAACACCTAGGCTGTTGCCTAAATGGTACCGCAAGTCGGTACGCCAAACTGAGACATGAAGATGGAAAGTCTCATGTGATTGTAATTTCACCGGCACCCGAACCCTTCAGACCAAAACACAGCAATGCAAGCACCAGTATTTGGCGGAGAAGTAGGTACGGTGGTAGTACTTCCCCAGACGAGCTCTTTCACAAAGGAGCTCTACTGCTACTCATCATATTCAAAGCCAAATTTAGCTTCGCCAGTCACATTTGAAATTCAAACTCATCCATTACGGGATGTCGATGACGTCATTGTCGTCATCAATCTACCTTCTAGCCTTTTCCTATGTTGGGGTGGCATCCAGTCTAATCAGATGCAGATGAACATCAGTAGTTTACACGAAACGATTGGCATTAGACCTCCGCAATCTACTTTATGTGTAAGTTTGAAAAATTCTCAGGTCCTCACCAAGGTACATTTCGATATCGGTGGTAACAAACGCAGTCCATATGGAGCCGACGAATTTGCTGACAACGGAGACAAAACATAGTACTGAGTCGTCAATCTGCATCCGTTTGCTGAGCACCGTTATTGAAAACATTGCACCTGTAAAAGAGAAATACTTTGGTTAATTCCACATTACAAAACCTTTACTGCACCGTTGGTCTATAGGTCGCAAGCGCGACTGCTGAGCGTGGGGTCCTGGGTTCGATTCCCGGAATGATTTCAAATCCATGTGTGGATCAAAATTTGATTATCACTTGTTTTAACAGTGAAATAAAACACCGTGAGGAAGCCTGCACACCTGAGAGTGCTCCATACAGTTCTCGATGGTGTGTGTAATCTGCCAACCCGCACTAGGCCAGCGTGGTGGACTAAGGCCTTAACCTTCTCATTCTGAGAAGAGGTCCGCGCCCAGCAGTGGGACAGTAAAGGGCTGATGATGATGATGATGACTCCAGATTTTAAGGCAATATTGAGTCAGAATTCATTTATTAATAAGTTCAATAATATATTCGACTGCCTCGTTGGTCTAGTGGTTGCAAGCGCGACTGCTGAGCGTGGGGTCCTGGGTTCGATTCCTGGGTCGGGAAAAGTGTTATTAAGTTTTTTCATTAGGAAATTCTCAGTAGCAGCCCGGATTCTGGATTTGTGCCCGGTTAATGGCAATAGACTCGCCCCTATTACATGGGACTTATAACATAACTGGCGAAATGTGAGTATACTATATACCTCTGCCTACCCTTTCGGAGAAATATAGGCGTGATTTTATGTTATGTTGTTATGTTATAAAACTTTGAGATTCATATTAGGACTAGAATACATTTATTATCATCTTCCTGTCCTTATCCCAATGTATTTGAGGTCGGCGCAGCATGTATTTTTCTTCCACACATCTCTATTAGCCGTCATCTCAGTGTTTACTTTCTTTCTATTCATATCATCTTTAACACAATCTATCCATGTTTTCTTTGGTCTACCTCTTTTCTTATAGCCATCCACATTTATTCTCAAAAGTTTCCTCGTATCATGCTCCTCAACATTGATTTCGATAAAATATAAACTCTGAC
The DNA here is from genome assembly GCA_949699075.1 of Asteroscopus sphinx. NCBI lineage: Eukaryota > Metazoa > Arthropoda > Insecta > Lepidoptera > Noctuidae > Asteroscopus > Asteroscopus sphinx. The sequence continues at coordinate 6,800,242 of OX453006.1, forward strand.
ACCTAAACTAGGTGATCCTGTGACTTAGGAGTTAGAAAATAATAATATTTTAACAAACAAGTGTATGTTTAAAAATCTTTGTTTTCTTGTAGAGTTCACCTTACCTAGCATTGTATAAAATGCGGAATAATTTCATCATCTACGATAAGGAAAGATTTTATAAGATTAGGAGTAGGAGTTACATGGTTATAATTTTCTAAGACCTATATCTAATTAAGATTAAAAAGATTAGGAGTCTAAAATAAACATCTATAGAGCTGAACATACAAAATATCCTGTATATGAAATCAAAGACATGCGACATATTATGTATTTTAAAAAACAAAAAAAAAACCTATCTTAAAAATTATTATATGCCAAAAATGGGCTGATTCATGTATCTAACACAACAAAACATGTATGAATAACAACTGTACCTAACCACTCAATCAGAAACAATAAAGTTTACCTACCTAATTACTTAAATACAAAAACTGTTTCATTGGTAGAATCCACCTTTATGGCTTGTGACATATATTTGATTTAATTCTATATAGGCTCCAATGACTTTATTTTATTAAGTAATTGATAGGCTCCTTATATTTATGACACACTGCTACAAAAAACGGTTATAATGAAATATTGTCCTAATCCGGTAGTTGGCTACAGTTAAATATTAACAAAAAAGTTATATAGCATAAAAGTTATATGTTACATATTATTTAAAAGAAGGTACAAAAAGGACATTTTAGTATTTTTTTTTTAAAAACCGTGAAGATATGCACGCTTTTTACATTTTTGGAGGGGGCATTTTCCGTCGTTGTCTTGTACAGAGAGATGTCAAGTTACTATGAAGGTTTTGAACAATGACGTCATACTTTGATAGTGCTGTCTCTGTCTAGTGAAAAAAGATAAGTTGCTTATCATCATCATTTCAGCTGAAAGACATCCACTGCTGGACATTGGCCTCCCCCAATTAAGGGGGGGATATGCCATAATCGCCACGCTTGGCAGGCGGTTGACGATTGGTTAAATACTCAGAGAACGCTGCTGCCATCCTCTGATGAATCCCTTAGTCGCCTTTTACGACACCCATGAGAAGAGATAAGGGTGGTGCAATTCGGCACCACACGGAAATTGCTTATAACTTGGACATTTTATTAAATATATTATTGTTTTTTAAACAGTTTGGAGATTATTAATAACAAAAAAAATACATCTTCCCTAATTGGTGGGCTAGGCGATCTTTGCTGGCTGCTCATTCTCTTAAAGTGGTTATCTCAGCGAAATATAATTTTCGCTGGTTTCTCCCTTATTCTTTTACGGAAGTCACTAAAAGAAACTTCGTGTTCTAAAGAACACCGGTAAACCGTTAATACACAAACACGGCTGCTATTCATTCGATGCAAAGCAATTCCGAGCAGCTTTTCAACTCCAAATGCTGGATTAGACATTTAAACAATTTCATATGCAATGCACAACTCAAATCTGGCCCAGCTAGGTATCAAATTTTTACGCCGACTAAACGAAATTTCACTATAATTCAATTTTTTTCTTGTTAGGAGGACGAAAGTCTCTTGATATCATTACCTCTTAATGTAGACAATTTTAAAGGTCCCTTTCAAATCTTTCAACGTAGCGCGAAGTTTATGAGATTAACGTTTTAAAGTCCTTTTGAAAAATCAGGGGCGACAGCCGGCTCACCTGGTCTCTCATTAAAGGGAAAAGGTATATCATCCCGATTATAAACATTTCTAAGGTGGGCAGTATTCATTTGACAGTATATCGAATGAAAGGAAGGAATGAACCCAAGGTAAATTGGACTTTTTTCAATATTCTGTCGTTTTGAGATATCACCTTTGATTGCAATCAAAGAAAAGGCTTCTACTAGTGTTGCCGATCGATAGTCGACTGTAGATAGTATCCATACTATCGATAGCGTACTACGCGGCAATACTATCGACATATAATAATAGTATCGATAGTATTTGACACCGACAGTGACTGTATTATCGATATTATTGATACCAACGAAATTCAGGCCACTATTGATAGAACAAAACTATAACTAACTATCGATAGTATCGAAGTGATCATTAGTATCGATATTTTTTATGCAATACTATCACTATCTCGATAGCACTATATTTTAACGGTCAAACTACCAAAACTGAGTTTGATGCAAAAGGAAATTACGGGGTAAATAGAGACAAAATTGGGCAAGGATTTTAACATTGAAATAATATAGTTTTCTCCCACTTTCTCGGAAATTGGTTCGAAATGCACGACGAAAACGAAATTGCAACGGAATAACACGCCAGAAATATCCAACACGACAATAATAGAAATTGCTGGACAGTTTTTTTCATATTAGCGCGGTTTTCAAGTACACACTTAATATAGTTTTATAAATTGAGTGTTTTCAGATACAAAATATTTATTACTATAAAGGCTGAATGCGCTTTTTTTTTTCAATACTTTGAAAATAGAACAAGAACCACATGCGGACGAATTGTGTAATCATCATTTTGAACAATTTTTACTATGGGACCAATCCAGAAATCGCGAAATATAACAGATGCTCCTTACATTTATGTAGAAAAATTTGATAGAATTTTTTTTTCGCGCTTTAGTGTTGACCCCATAGTAAAATTTGTTCATAATGATGATTACAATGAGCCCTTAAGGAAAATGTAGAAGCCAAGTCCCATCAGTAAAAAAATATTACTCGCTGAATACAAAAACATACAATCGAATTGAGAACCTCCTCCTTTTTTGATGTCGGTTAAAAATTCGTTTTTAACAACTGAAGGTACTGTTGTTCAACAAGAAACTATAAACTCTGTAAATGATAGTTCGCTGTAGTTGAAGATAGAAAAAGTGCGAAAAACGGCCACTTTTGTCATTTTTTCTATGGACAACTACAGCTTACTATATTTTATAGAGTTAATAGTTTTTGTTTAAACTGCAGTAACTGTACTTCAATTGTTAAAAACGAATTTTCGATAAATGATGTATTCAGCGAGTAATATATTTGACTGCCTCGTTGGTCTAGTGGTTGCAAGCGCGACTGCTGAGCGTGGTATCCTGGGTTCGATTCCCGGGTCGGGCAAAGTGTTGTTGGGTTTTTTCATTAGGAAATTCTCAGTAGCAGCCCGGAGTCTGGATTTGTGCCCGGTCAATGGCAATAGGCTCGCCCCCTATTACATGGGACTATAACATAACTGGCGAAATGTGGGTGTACTATACACCTCTGCCTACCCCTTCGGGGAAATACAGGCGTGATGTTATGTTATGTTGATGGGGGCGCCACTTGGCTGCTACGTTTTCAGTTATTTAAATTACACCTTGTATATGAAAACCATTACTAAAAGGTTTTTTACAGATTTCTACTCACCACATGAATGCAGTATGATGGAGTAGCTGAGGAAGACGCTGAACTTGACCATGTCCCAGTTCAGACGATTCCTCACGAACAGGTAGAATACCGTGTGTTCCGCTGTAAGGAAAAATAAAGAAAATTAACATTTATTGTTCCATGTCTTCTATATGGTGTTATTACTCCACAGGAGAAGTTACCACCAGGACACGATCTACAGTGGCCAGTGTGGAAGTCACTCAATCGCCTTCGCACCCAGGTTGGTCGCTGTAGACTTAATATGTGTGAATAGGGGTTTAGGGACCCTAGCCTTGCACACTGTGACTGCTGTGACCCAGAGCAATCCATGTCGCACTTGCTAACGTGTCCCTTGTGCCCGAACACCTGCACAAGAGATGATCTATTCACCGCCACTGAAAACGCCATTGAAGTGGCCACTTTTTATTCCAACCATATTTGAACCATTGACACGATAAGAAGAAGAAGAAGAAGAAGAAATTTCTTTTCCTTTTTAGGAGTTTCGCCATGTTCGTCCGTCCATCCAACTGTCTGTTACAGCCATTTTACTCGCACTGCGAGTTCTATGGAGTTGACATTTGGGATAGTTATACATTGCTCGCAGAACGAATGGCCTATGGGGCAGTAAAGTTCTGGAGTGGCGACCGCGTACTGGAAGGCACAGTGTGGGTAGGCCCCCCACAAGGTGGACCGACGACCTGGTGATGGTCGCGGGAATCCGTTGGATGCGGAAAGCGCAGGACCGGTCGCCGGTCGTTGTGGTGAAGCTTGGGGGAGGCCTATGTCCAGCAGTGGACGTCTTTCGGCTGAAATGATGATGATGATGATGATACATTAGTAAGACGTCAAGGCTCGAATGAATAGGTTTTTGCTCGGTAAGCTCGGATCATTCTCGTTAAATCCATAATCTAGATCCTATACCATCGTCCACTTCACCAACGCTTAAGATCAGGTGAACGCAAGATTAATTAGAAAAAAAAAACCTAAACTATTCTGTTATAAAAAAGACCAGAGCAAGCCTAAAGACGCCGCATAAACAAAGTTTTGCATGAGAACACAGTCGTAAAATGTTGGCCGATAAGGGCCGGACGGCGCGTTATGATTGGTGGGCTCAAAAATTCGGTGCCGCTCGCCGTCGCAGTGACGTCCCGATTGGCGGCGGGGATAAGGTAATCCAGTGCTACTGCTATGCTTGGTGACCGGAGTATCCAGCTAAATGGTGTCTTGAAACTTATTGGTCTGTGTATCATTGAAATATAAACCTAAAGTCAATGATTATCATTCATTCATTCATCATTCATTACAGCCAAAAGACGTCCACTGCTGGACATAGACCTCCCCCAATCATATGTTGGGGGGATATGCCATAATAGCCACGCTTGGCAGGCGGGTTGGCGAACACAATTGGTTGGTTAAATACTCAGAAAACGCTGCTGCCCATCCTCTGGTGATTCCCTTAGTCGCTTTTTACGACACCCATGAGAAGATATAGGGTGTTGTAATTATTTACGTCCAGCACCACACCACGGAACATGTTTGTATTACCCAGTAACTAGGTTGCGGGGTCTGATGGCAGTCGCTCCGTGTAAAATACTGATGTTAAGCCGCATCTGGTTAGACTGGAAGCCAATCCCAACATAATTGGGAAAAAGGCGAGAAGGAAGAGTGACCTGTACTTACATGAAGTCGGACCAAAAAGTAGGAACACCATCAGCAAAGTGAGGAGAACCTTGGTCTTCCTATTCAGCGGTCTAGGTCTGAATGCGACTGATACTGTGTCCACCACGTGAGATAGGTCGAAGAACGACACCTTCGAGTTGCCTGGTCTTTCAATCTATAAACAAGAAGAAAAAGGTTATAAGATTTGGTAAAAATAGTAACTATGCGATAAGCAGAAGTTGGTAAAGAAAGGGTTCCGTACCACCCATCGACCTGATATCCCATAGAAACTAATTTAATTTACGAGGGTTCATCAAAAACATAAACGTACCGTGAGCGAAATATGAATTTTTGCATCTCTTTCTTACGCAGGTACCACCACATATATGTATGTTTGCCCTATTTTTTTGTATTTATTGCTAAACTACATTGTACGCACTCTTATCAGACCAAGTTTGACGCTAAAATGTATCACCGTTTTGAAGATAGAGAAGGAAGAAAAATGTTGAAAAAAAATGCAGGTTTTTCGAGGTTTCTTGTATGACCTTGTAGTTTTGGATAGAAAAAATGCCAAAAGTGATCGTACTAGATAATGGATATAATACTTATATACTTTTTTTTTGTAAATAGTTACTTATAATACATAAGCATCACCCAGACCAACACAAACACTTATGTTCAGCGCACAAATATTTGTGACCTGTGGGAATCGAACCCACGACCTTGTTATCAGCAGTCCGACACTCGAACTACTACAGAGGTCACAGATTAAGTACAGAGGTCGTCAATGAGATGTCATCCCAAAGAGAGTAACTAAGGAAACAAACTTCCTAACACTATATCAAGCACATAATATTTTACAACTGCCACTTAAGTACTTAACCTGAATGCTGTTATCGATTCAGCAGCCATTATTAAAGATAATGCTGAAACAACGTTGTCAGCATTATATTACAGTGTCATTGTGTATACAACTTCAAGCTAGTTATTTTTTTTTTAAATCTTATTACTATATTACTGATCATCTGTAGTGACCCAAACGGGGCCATTTTTACAAGAGCTAATCCGGATATTTCTCCTCCCACGAAAGTTTACGAGAGTCGTTTGTTTGGTATAAACATTTTATATTAACGCTCGCAGACAATAGTCTGTTTCCTGTCATTTTCTTCGCATGCGCGCTGGGTTGGTACTTGACCTTGCTGACGTCATTGCTTCCTTATGAATTCTTCTTTTTATCAATCCTTCTATCATGTCGATATGAACTACATAATGATAATAGCTCATGCCGTGGGAAAAGATTAGCCAGTCAGCAGGTTGGTAGCGGGGCTGACTGCCCAGGGTGCGCCGGACGATCAATTAAATGTCGTCACTCTTGAAGGCTCTTTTAATGCACCCCAACTCCACTCTTTTAATGTTTTCATCAATGAAAACATACAATTACTGATTTTGATTGGATCACAAAAGTCTTGGGAACCGTCTGGGTTCCTATTCCGATCAAATTAATTGCAGATGCGAACTTGACTTGAACGAAAGATCTAGAGATATAATCTATGTTTTTTCTTACTAGTCTTATTTAGTAAACAATCTTAGCATTTTTGTTAAATGAAATTATTCAATAATAATTATTAAATGACATTATGTTAACAATTGCACACAATAAATAACATTTTTTAACCTAATTACATGTGCAGAACTAGTAATTCTTTAATTTTACATCGAGTGCTTTCCAACAACAAATGGCTCACGGGAGAGTTTCCATGAATGTCGCGTTGCGTTTTCGAATCCGTTCGGTTCTCAAATAGTTTTTTAACCAAATAACATCGTGTATTATTATTAAAATTGGTTTTCCTGACGTTTCGATTGCTTTTCAGCGTTCAAGGTTGCAGGAAGTTGTCCATTTGTTTTATTTTCCGGTTAAATTTCACTTCGGATACGGAAACTTTTTGAACGTTTGTGAATCAGCCCCCTGGAGGTGTATATTATTATAGGCTATTTATTACATTTACCTTTAAACGGTATTTAAACTACATGTGTGTTATTTGAGAATGGAATTTCTATATCAGAAATAAGCGTGTAACCTCCAGTGTTCAGTTTACACCTGGATCTCCTGGAGGAATTCAAAAAGTCAGAGGTGCGGGCCGGGTACAGAACCTCTGCATGGAAGGCAAGCGTTCAACAAAGTTTTTTTATTCTCTGATAATTATTATTACATAAATATAATAATAGCACGCTACCTAAAAACACCCTCACAAATCAGACAGTGGTTTTTTACATATTATAATAAATAAAACTAGTTCCGTGTGGTGCCGGACATAAAGAATTGCACCACCCTTATCTCTTCTCATGGGTGTCGTAAAAGGCGACTAAGGGATTCATCAGAGGATGGGCAGCAGCGTTCTCTGAGTATTTAACCAACCAACTGCAGCAATCGCCAACCCGCCTGCCAAGCGTGGCGATTATAGCATATCCCCCCTCTTGGGGGAGGCCTATGTCCAGCAGTGGACACCTTTTGGCTGAAGATGAAAACCAGTGGTGTAACTAGTCCCTTTTTACAGAACTGCAGCGAATCCCAAAACGAGTTGCGATTTTTTACAAAAAAGAACTAAATTCTCGCAATAACGAAAAACGTACCTATATTGAAAAGTATAAGAAACTACTATACATAGGTGTGTATTATAAAACCTAAAAACGGTCATCCTGAGATTCAAGTCAGTCAAACATTACATTTTACGAATTTTTGCTCATACACGTCGTGGCCCGTGTAGCTCGGGGGCCCCGTATCATTGATACGGCTGATACGGCAGTACCTACGCCCCTGGATATAACTATCATTGCAACTGAAAACAAAACATAACCTATCGTGCAATCATCATCATCGGGTAAATCGTAAAACAAACACAGACGCTTGCCACGTGATGTGTATCGCAATAATAATAGTTCTTATGTACACAATAGAACTTTAAATATTTGCCGCAATGTGAAAATTGTTAATAATCATATTATTGTGCTAAATACATAATTGTGTATGTAAATAAAATCCTATCAAGCAAATAACATCGTAAAATGATATAATTGTATTTATTCTATACATGTACAGACGACAGCATGACAGTGGTAACACGTCAATTCGAAAACCGCCTACAGCTTACGAAATAAAGATGCTGCTGATGTCAAAGTGTTACCACCGACGTGCGGTCGACCGTACCTATGTATATATGTATAACGGTGTTTAAGGGGAATGTAGCAGCCAAGTGGCGCCCCCATCAGTAAATTCATTATTATTTTGATTAATTTTAAACAACAAACCTCATTCATTTTGTAGGGTGAGAATATGACCAATTATAGGCAGTACTATTAATAATAATGAGTAAGTTTGTTATCTAGAATCAATAATAAGCTAATATGGCGCTTAGATATAAATAATCAGGGGGCATGTAACAGCCAAGTGGCGACCCCATCAGTAAATAGTAGTTTATGAAACTGTTGCATAACAACTATTAAAACACGAGTGTGAGTTTAAGAACCGAGCCGTAGGCGAGATTTTTAATAGTATCACACGAGTGTTTTAATACCTAGTTATGTCAGTTTCATACACTATTTTATCTAAACTCATACAATTTTAAATAAAATACCAAAGTCAAAATCTTGGTAACATTGTCGTAGTTTTTCTTGATTTTTCTGGTAAAAGATTGTTCGTCATTTACGTTGCTGCATCCAGAAATTCAGGCGCGGTCATATCCTCCTCAGTTCAGTATCACTGCTGTAGTCAGATATTTTTGCCCAGAATAAAACTTTAGATATACAAAACCATAATAATAAGTTAATAACGTAAACAATTACAATAAATTTACAAGTAACGATGACCAAATCCAGTAGGTCATGGCGCGCGGCCGCGCACGCGCTCCAGCGCGCGCCTACACAGATAATAAAATATAGTCTGGCGAAAGCATTATAATCGGAACGAATTTTCTATCCTTGTCAGGATTCCGTCAATCTCTGTTTTATCATACAAAAAATATACCTGTAAACACTTAAATATAATTAAAAGCAATATGACAATCCAAAGTTCTGCTAAAAACGCGATTTTAAACGATAAAATTTTTCAATGTATGACTAGTGGCGCCACCCTGAATTTTGTGTACTCATTGGTGCCAAACTGTACGACTGCTAAAAAAAAGGTTTGAAAACTCCTTGGTTGGGTCGAAGTGGCATTAAAAACTCCTTAGTTGGGCTGAAGTGTGCGGTTATGGAAAAAAAAAAAAATACCGCATTGTTTTGTTCAGCAAACTGTATCGTAATGAAACTTTTTTAAATTCATTACAGGTGCATGTGCGTAAAGTATGTCATTATGACATTACTTTCGAGTTCATAATTCGAATTTTACGATACGAGTGTAGATAAAAAATATATTAATCTCTGAGTACATCAATAATCGAAAATTTAATTTTAATAATTGAAGTACAGGTACTGTAGTTTAATCAAAAATTATTAACTCTATAAATTATACTTCGTTGTAGATAGAAAAAGTGCGAAACGGCCACTTTTGGCATTTTTTCTATCTACAACTACAGCCAACTATAATTTACAGAGTTTTTTTTTCTGGTGGGTGCGCCACTTAGCTGTTAGTAGCGCCTTAACCTGGTATACTTTTTTTAGAACGTCCGCGACTTTTTTGCGATACGTGAAAATATCATTAGGTTCTTCAAAATTTTGGTCCAAGAATACTAAACTTAGACAACAAAAAAGTTACAAGCAATAAAAGCAAAAGAATTTTCTTTTTAACACTTTCTGGCCAGTCTTTGAACTCTGCTGTACATTCAAGGGTCATAAACACGAAGCCGATTTCAGTCTGTACTGTATTTTTTTTTTTTATGATAGAAATGTGTCAATTTACGTCGTCAGTCCTATTAGCAAAATATGACTGTGTCACATTTTAAATTGAAACATTTTTCGCGAGGTCTTCGTTCAGGGCGAACCACTAGTAATTTTATTATTTTTAACCCATTTACGCATGCGAAGCGAAATCTAAAAATTTAAATTGTGGAAAGATTAAATCGTGAAACGTCAGGGGGCGGCATTAAGAAATATAGGGATTTTCTAATCAAAATATTTTTATTTGTGGATACGACGTAGATCTAATTTTTATATATCTGATTTTTCATTATAATATTTATTAGATTTTGGTGAAGGGAAAACACAATTCAATTAAATTTGCTCGATAGATTTGTTTTCCAAAGTAAGGTCCGTTTGACCACTATTTTGCAATGCATTTGGAAATCCCAATGGTTTTTACTATTGTTTTTTTGCGAATAAGATACATCTTGTGCATATCTAAATTATGGTGTACCAGATTTTTATTTACATGTTTATTCGCTGAGATATTAGCAAAAATGTAAAAAAACATCAAAACAGCGCGATTCCGCTCTGTTCTCGCACGCGCAATTTGCCGTGTGTTAGTAAGGGACGGTTGCAAATGCAGCATCTTAAGAAAGCCAGGAGTCGCAGGTTCGAATCCTGCTCGTGAGCGATTTTTTCTTTCCACTATTTAAATCTGAACCACTACTATTTATGACGTAGTCTTGACCCTTCGAACAACGGAGCTGTCGCCAGAAGAAAATGCCTAGCGCAGTAATGTCATTGTACACACGGCTACACATCAATCTGTACATGTCCAGTATAAGCTGACCTCACATTGTATAGGCTTTCCGTACAATGCGAGATCCCCTTATACTGAAAATCTACAGCTTGATGTGTAACCGTGCGTACCAATTACCTTGGTTGAATATAAATGACCACTTTTGTTCAATTTTCAGGTATTTTACACGACATCACGTGATTCTTTGATAGTTTGTTTCTAACGTAGGTATGCCATATTTAATTGTTTTGATTATGTACTTTTTTGTGACCATTCAATTATTTCTAGAGGATTTCCCCACGTAAATTTTATTCAAATTGAGCTACAAGGCTGCCTTAGCCGAATTGCTTTAACTAATCGTTTAATTACGTAATAATCGTCGAGATCCTAGCAGGATTTAAGGCACTTTTGTGCTGTTTGTTACCACGTTTATGTATCTTGTATACGTGTTATTGAGATAACTGAAAACCTCTTAAGGGGTCCATTTACTCATCAGTAACAACAACTTAACTATTGGACCAATTCTGAAATCGCGAAAAAAAAATCACTACATTTTGTCGATTCATGTGAACAAAAATGTAACACCTGATTTTTTTTCGCGATTTCAGGTTTGGTCCCATAGTGAAAGTTGTTCATACTGAAGAGCACATTGAACCCTAAAGAGGTTTTCAGTTATTTCAATAACACGTTGATTAAGTATTAACGCTTTTCTGACGAAATAAATGGCAATTAATTTTAATCGTTCAACCTCGTGCAACAAAGAAAATGGTGTCGTAAATATATCAAATAGGGTATCGTACGATGTTGAGCTGATAAAAGAATATATAAAGAAAAAATGTATTACTAGATTTATTGGTTATCTTGCGCAAAAGTCAATGAAGGACTAATTAAGTTACTAATTAACTAGCCTGTGCCCGCGGCTTCTCCCGCGTGGATGTCGTTTATCACGCATCCCTCAGGAACTGTTCCTCTTCCCGGGATAAAAATTAGCCTATATTTTAACCCGGGTTATGTTCTATCTGCATGCCAAATATCATTAAAATACAGTAGTTTTTGCGTGAAAGAGTAACAAACATACATCCATACATACTCACAAACTTTCACGATTATAATATTAGTAGGAAGTAGGATTAAGCAGTGTATACCAGGCCCCTCAGAAAGTATTGCGAAAAAAAGTTTTTATATATGGGAGACTGGCCAGTTATAATGTTTTTCGAAAATATGATTATTTATAAGTAAAAATAAGTAAGTTCCAATTTCAAAATTTCCCTCCACATTTTTTGCGAGTTAATTCAAAGTATTGTGTCTCACTGAAATATGGATCTGCGCCGGGAACATTTTAGAGCTATGATTTTATACGATTTCAAGTGTCGCCTGAAACCGGATGAATCGTACGATAGACTTCAAATGGCATTCATGGATGAAGGCCCTTCCAAGGCAACCGTGTATCGTTGGTATAACGAATTCAAGCGCGGTCGACCAACTTTGGGGGATGACGAAAGAAGCGGTCGCCCTTTGACGGCTGTTACCGAAGAAAACGTGCTAGCAGTGAAAAATTTAATCCAAGACAATAGGCGAATTACATATCAGGAGATTCAACACATATTGAAGATTGGATCGGGAAGCGTTCACGAGATTCTACACAGCCATCTTCGCGTGAGGAGGATAGTATCACGCTGGGTGCCGCACAACCTCACCGATACTCAGAAGCAGGCCCGGGTGGAATGGTGCCGTGATATGCTTAACAAATTTGAAGCAGGCTCGTCTCGGCGTGTTTACGACATCGTTACAGGTGATGAGTCCTGGATTTATCAATACGACCCAGAAACCAAGCGCCAGTCGACTGTTTGGGTGTTTCAAAATGAGCCAACGCCTACCAAAGTGAAGCGATCTAGAAGCGGGGGTAAGATTTTGATCGCTAGCTTTATTAATTTGACTGGCCACTTGGTATCAATTCCCTTACGGGATCAAAGAAGCATTAATGCCGAATGGTATACTACCAAATGTTTGCCAGAAGTTTTCTCTGTTATAAGCAACAAGCGACCAAACACAGGGCTCCGCGGGCTACTGCTCCACCACGACAATGCACCTGCGCACACCGCACTCAAAACGAGGGACTTCCTGGACAGCACGCCAGTCAAACTCCTGGGTCACCCTCCTTACAGCCCTGATCTAGCACCGTGTGACTTCTTTTGATAAAAATATATGTACGTATAGAACAATTTTTTTTAGTTTCGCAAAACTTTCTGAGTGTCCCACGTATCTGGGACAAACCAGCAAACCTCTAGACACCGATTAACAAACACCCCGCCGCCAATCAGGACGTTAGTCCGTCAGCAAGCGGCACCAATCATGCGGAATCATACCACTGAACTTCTAGCCGACTAATCATAACGCGCCGTTCAACCCCTCAACTTTGTTTATGCCGCGTTTTGAGGCTTACTTGTCTGCTGCAGTGACGGCTGCTGCCCGAGAGAACCGGTGGTGGACTGTACTGTTTTATTTAGTATTATGATTTAAAATACAATAAAAATATTTGATACCAGTTTCCGCCCAAATCGACTCTCCACCAAAAATAGTGCAAGGAAAACAAAAGAACGCATTTAGTCGCTCACATCCACATAACCATTGCTTTTTAGTGTACATTTCACTTTTAAAACTTCTCGTAAATATTCTATTCTTCGTTTTGCATTGTTGTTTTATATCAAGTAATGGCTTAGGCGGTCCAGCTGATTTTATGTCCACTTTGTTTTGAAACCTTTTATTATTGGTTTTAATACAGTCAATATTAATGTTAATACATTTCACTTTTAAAACTTCTCGTAAATATTAGTACTATAATTGATAGAAGCACAGTAACGTTAAAATAAAATATTTAATACACATATTATTAAATAAATTAGCACGGAAAAAGTTCGTGATTAGAGGTTATGTAAAACCACAGAGTAAAAGTTAATATTATGGCTACGTTCAGTAATATCGTCCGACTACGCACGGAGCGTACTTTGGTCGTTCAAGTACAGTCGCCTGCATGACAGTGGTAACACGTCAATTCGAAAACCGCCCTTACTGCTTACGAAATAAAGATGCTGCTAATGTCAAAGTGTTACCACCGACTTGCGGTCGACCGTACTCAGAGCGATCAAAAACGAAACGAACATCTAAAGAACGCTCCGTGCGTCGTCCGATATTACCGAACGCAGTCTATAGGCAATAATAAGTCATCATAACACTAACAACATTCAGTTCCTTAAATCTTCTTATTCTGAGAAGAGCCCCGTGCCCAGCAGTGGGACAGTAATGGGCTGATAATTTTATGTTATTCTATATAACTAACAACATCCAGTGCATTAACTCTTCTCATTTTGAGAAGAGGCCTATGCCGAGCATTGGGACTGTAATGGGCTGATTATGTTATGTTATTCTGTAACATAACTACATATATACACTACACATACATACACTATACACGTACAGTCGACTGCATGACAGTGGTAACACTTCAATTCGAAAACCGCCCTTACTGCTTACGAAATAAAGATGCTGCTAATGTCAAAGTATTACCACCGACGTGCGGTCGACCGTACCTAATAAATTTTAGTCTTGAATTTTGTTAATGTTATCATGAATGAATTATTTTTATATACAGGCCGTCCCATGGAGGGAAAGTACCTTGCATATTGTAGATGGAACATTTTACTGAAAGAAGACATTATTTGAATAAAAATAAAAAAAACTACATTCATAGATATTTAAATAATTACATGGTTGAAACGGAAATCGAACCCGTTACATGAGAAAAATAATCTCCCTGTAGCTTTATCATACCGATCAAAAGGCTTCATCATAAGGATTATTTTTTGCTAAATAACATAGTGTTACAAATAAAAGGAAAACCATGAATTTTAACATTTGATGTGTAATGAGAATGATAATGGCAGCTGTATGTCCTTACGGCAATGTCAGCTTTTTATTTTTCTGAACAAAATTTCACATCAAATGTTAAAATTCATGGTCTTCCTTTTATTTGTGACACTATGTTATTTATACACGGGGGAATTTTTTTGTTTACAAATAGGTAATTTTTTAACAAACAAATTCCCCCCGTGTGTCACGTGCGACACAAAAAGGATGCGTGTGAAACCACCAAAAAAAATTTCAGGTAATTCCGCCCTTTCACAATGCCGCCGATGACTTATTTTCAGAGTCATTCGGGATTTATTCTCAAACCCTACCCTACGTTTCTAAGTGAAAATGTGGGTATTAAATACTCGTAGAATTGTTTAAGTATTTCTAGATGACTACGCATCTTATTTATAATTTGCTCTAGAAATATGGCGCAGTTACATTACAGATCAACATCTTGTATAAATCACAGACATAGTAAAAAATATAGACTAACAACCATAGTGAAGCCAACAAAAATCGTGCTCCTTCATGTACAACCAGTGCTCACGTACACACCATGCACCTGAAGGATATTTGTTTTGGCGATACTTACTGGAAGATGCCGCGGCATGTGAACTGAGAGGGGTGAGCACGGTTTCAGGTGCATGTGTGTGCGTGACCACTGGTTGTACATGAAGGAGCACGGTTTTTGTTGGCTTCACTATGGTTGTTCGCAGCACTGTATAAATAAATACTTTCATCGACACTGGAAGCCAAGACACGAGCTTCAGCTAGTATATTATACACTACACGATACAGAACTGACACGCCACCTGTACGGCTTGACTGCATACCGTTTTATTGCCTAAGTCCCGAATAGTTGAAGTTCAATGGCCAAGAGAAGCAAATTGCCAGATAAATTGGACACTATTGTGATAGCTACCGGGGCACCTAACAATAGCTATTTGTCACTGAAAACTCGTATGTAAGATAAATGTTGGCTGTATAGTAAGTCTGACGATGTGTATGTCGTGGCTAATTCTTAGAATTGATCACTTCATGAAATGAGTGCGAGTTGAGTGCCTAAAACAATTAATTTTATTTTTACAATTTTAACGTAAATATATAATATAATTTAATGTATTAAATAGAAGATATATTGTTATTAAAAAAAAAACTATCATTGGGAACATATTCCAAATATGATGGTTTATTGTAATCAGTTTATAGCAAAAGGTATAACTGAGATCCAGGACGTTAAAATACCGTAAACAAAAATTGTTACTGATAAATGAAAATTCTACAAAATTTTGTGGCTACAACATGAATAAAACTATCATATTCCACTAAGATATAGTTAATAAGATAATATATAATAATAAATAAGATATGTTTCTCAAGAATTGGACTGAAGAAGCTACTGATAGGGATCTTTTGAAGAATATGGGGTAGGCCTTTGCCCAGCAATGGGACAGTATAGGTTGACAAAAAAAACCACTAACAAAATTAAAAATAAACACATCTTTTACTAAGATCTCTGACACCAAAAAGTGTAGTAGCTTCTTAAATCGTTGCTTAAAACCCAGTTTTTTTGTTTTTTTTTGTTTTAAGGCTCTTAATTTCTACACACACTTATCGCCTTGTTTATGACCATTTTGTATGCATTGTATTATCATATTGCAACTCTTTTGACTCATTTTATTTGCTTAATTTTAAAGAACAAACATCATTTTGTAGGGTGAGATGACCAATTATAGGCAGTGCTATTAATGATAATGTGTAGGTAGGTATGTTATCGAGAATCAATAATAAGCTAATATGGCGCTTAGATATAACTAATTAATGCTTAAGGCATTAAGTTCGCCTCCGTACAATAGTTTGAGCATAAAGCATTAATAAATATATAAGAAATAAATAATATTTTTTTTAAATGTTTTTACAACTTATACCAATATATTCTGTGTGATGATTAGTTGATTTTATGAGACAATTTATCTTCAACCTGAAGTTTTATTTGTTCAACATCTTTGTGCGTCTATGAGAAAATTAATTGCAGTTCTTCAAGTATGGGGACTTTTTCAAACACTTTATTGCTATTTGTTCTTCAAGTATGGGGACTTTTTAAAACACTTAAATGCTATTTTCTAGGAGCTATTCGCTAGGAGCTTTACTCATGTTGTGGGTTTCAGTTTTAATCCCCGCACAAAATTCTCTAATTATTTTAAGTCCAAGTCTATTTCTTGTCCATTTTTTTATCATAGATGATAAAAGTGACGAGGCTATAATATAATTCTACGCAACTCATCATCATCCTCCGAGCCTTTTCCCAATTATATTGGGGTCGGCTTCCAGTCTAGCCAGATGCGGCTGAACATCAGTATTCTACACGGAGCACCTGCCATCATGCCCCCGCAACCCAGTTACTGGGTAATACTGACATTCGGAGGTTAGAACAGTTGTCAGACTTTCAGACTTCTGACTACCCGTAACGACTGCCATAGATATTCGTATGAAAACCGCGACCGACAGCTTAACGTGCTCTCCGAGGCACGGAGGGGTCTCGATGTGTAATGAAACGGTCACCCATCCACAGACTGACCGCGGCAAGTGCAGCTTAACCTTGCAGATCGAACAATCCGCGCAGTCGTTGCTTCGCTACGAGCCACTCTCAACTAAAACCGCATATTCCTGAACAGGGCACATCTAGTGCATTTACCTCACACTCGTTATCGTCACCTAATTTATACAAAAAGATAAGAACTATATCCGTAAAAAAACAGTTTTATGTTATCTTAATTCAGATTAGGGTAACATTCGCATCCAATACGTGCCTAAATCACTTTAATACTTTGTGATAACATTGGTGAATAATAAACTACTATGTACTTGTATTAATGGCAACGTTTAAACAAAGAAAGAATAATGTTATTATTATTTATTTACGTACTTACTCAGACCAAAAGAATAAGATAGACGGAATGCGTAGAACTATCGAATGAAGTCAGAAAAAGGAATGCAAAATGGCAAAAGAGTACCTATTTTTCCACCCACAGTGTTCACGAGCTGCGGTCAGGAGCGTCAATCTTATTATTTTACCCCCTTACTAATAAACGTTGTATAGCGGTTGTATAGTTACACAATGCTTTGTCTTCTTCTTTCAAATGTCATTTTACTAATGACGGTAAGTGAGAAATCGTTGTGTAACTATTCAACTGCTATATAAAGTTTATGTTTGTGGATTAGACGTACGCTCCAGATTGCGGCTACCGAACACTGTGGGTGGAATACGTACTTCTTTGCCATTTTGTTCATTCGCTACTTATACTAGTTCTACGCGCTCCGTCTATCTTATTCCCTTATTCTTTTGATCTGAGGGTACTTAGTTAATTTTGGTGTAGCTAATTGGTGTGTTTACCTCAATTTGGGAACCTATTAATAATGGTAATGCCCATTAGGAACTATTCTTTATTTTGTAGTAATACTTTTAAATTATTTTATTATTTTAACGCATTTTACGCATGCTAAGCGAATTCTAAAGATTTAAATTGTGGAAAGAAAAAATCGCTCACGAGCAGGATTCGAACCTGCGACTCCTGGCTCAGTACGCCAGGGCTTTAGCCACTAAGCTACCGTGAACACTAAAGAAAAAAACTTTTAAATTACTTGGAATTTTACTATATCCTTTTATTCATTCTTAATTTTTATATAAGTACAATAACAATTACTATAATAACAATAACAACATTAAGTACTAGTAGCAAAGCGGCAATTAGAACTGGGTCCAAGCTACCTATGGTCTGGGCTGCAGTTTATTAATATGTCTTGTCTTTTTGAATCGTACTAAAGCAAATGAATAATTGTATATTTTTTAAACATCAGTATTCTTTAATCACACCTCTATCATTTCTATAATTAATTTAAATTCCATTTAATTGAAATACAATAAAAAATCAATACTTTTGGTAGTAGGCTGTTTAATTTATTAATATCATTATGATTAAGCAACTATTAAGAAAAATGGCTGTTGTAATAAAGCAAAAAATCCGTCCACTTATCGGTTGGTAGCAACTAGCAACGTGTATCTTAGATCTGAAGAGGACGATAATTATAAAACACTGATTGCGTCGTCTGCTTCTACAAATATTGCATATTTGCAATCAATGGAAATGTTTTGATATCCACCATTATACAATAGGCATTGTCGTTACCTTCAAGTGTACTGTTGTGGTTTTTGTTGTCATATCTCACTGATTGTACAGTCACGATCATTCCCGGTGATACATTTTGTTGACAAAGTCCCTTGTACGAATCCTGCTACATTACACGTACTTACGGCTGCCGTCGAACACCGAGCGCAAGCGATTTTAGCCTTAGTGGTGGTTCACCGGAACGTTTGCTGATAGTACATCTCAAACAGAAAAAAATATAAAAGAATAAGATAGATGGAGCGTGTAGAACTAACGAATGAAGGCAGAAAAAGGAACACAAAATGGCAATGGGTACTCCTTTGCCATTTCGTGGGAGGCGGTCGGGAGCGTCAATCTTATTTGAGGATTAGACGTACGCTCCAAATTGCGGCTCGCGAACACTGTCGGCGGAATAATAGGTACTCCTCTGCCATTTTGTGTTCCTTTTTCTGGATTCATTCGTTAATTCTACGCGCTCCGTCTATCTTAATTATTTTGGTCTGAGTTGTATATTATGTTATTAGGTATATTAGTATTTAGATGTTTGACTGCCTTGTTGGTCTAGTGGTCGCAAGTGCGATTGATAAGCGTGGGGTCCTGGGTTAAATTCCGGGTCGGCCAAAAAGTTATTGAGATTTTTCTGTCAAGAAAATTCGGATCGCATATTTTGGTCATTATAAACTATGGCTTTATGAAGGGATGATGTGGTACTTATTGCATTGAAATATTTTCTTAGGGTACTAATTTACTCATTGAGTAGGTTAGTGATGTCTATTCACAGACCAGTAAGCCTCAAGACGCCGCATAAACAAAGTTTTGCATGAGAACACAGTCGTAAAATGTTGGCGGGGATCGGGGGGCGGACGGCGCGTTATGATTGGTCGGCTCAAATGTAAGGTGATATGATTGGTGCCGCTCGCTGACGGAGTGACGTCCCGATAGGTGGCTGGGCTTAAGATATGCAGTGTTACTGCATATGCTTTGTGACCGGGGGTATCCGGCTAATAGGCGTCTAGTGTGTCTATTATACCTCTTCCCCCTCCTTTCCTTATTAGTATTATATACTATCATTTTGGCTGAGTCGCTGGAACAACTGGGCGAAATGCTGCACAGCTTAAACGGAGCCTCTCGACGTGTCGGTCTCGGCATGAATCTGGACAAGACTAAAGTGATGTTCAATATGCATGTCATGCCGAGGCCAATATTCGTCGAAGGGTCGGCACTCGAAGTTGTAACGGAATACGTCTACCTAGGGCAGGCAATTCAGCTTGGTAGACACAACTTCGAGAAAGAAGCCAACAGAAGGATCCGTCTGGGCTGGGCAGCATTTGGCAAACTTCGCCGAGTCTTCTCGTCGCCTATACCGCAAAGTTTGAAGACAAAGGTCTTCAACCAGTGCGTCCTGCCAGTCATGACTTACGGTGCCGAGACGTGGACACTGACAGTTGGGCTAGTCCACAAATTTAAAGTCGCTTAGCGAGCTATGGAGCGTGCTATGCTTGGAGTTTCTTTGAAGGATAAAATCCGCAACGAGATTATCCGGAGAAGAACCGGAGTGACCGACATAGCTTGTAGAATCAGTAAGCTGAAGTGGCAGTGGGCTGGCTATGTCAGTCGAAGGACCGATGGCCGTTGGAGCAGACGAGTCCTTGAGTGGAGACCGCGTATCGGCAAACGCAGCGTAGGGCGCCCCCCTGCCAGGTGGACCGACGACCTAAAGAACGTGGCTGGGGGGGACTGGATGCGGAAGGCAGAGGACCGAGCGTTGTGGCGCAACTTGGGAGAGGCCTATGTCCAGCAGTGGACTGTGATAGGCTGAGTTGATTGATTGATTGACTATCAATTTAGACTCCACGGGTGACGAAACTTAAAAGGAATCCAGCAAATCCTGGACAGTCAGCCCTTGCTGATTGGCTCTACACCACGGAATTAGTGTTGTATGGCTCATGCCGATGAGAGAAAGAAGAGCATCTGTTGTGAAGATTTACAACTATTACCCATTTCATTCACTCTTCGGTATGATAATGGTGTCGATTCTCTTGTTCACGAACTAAACATATTTTAAACTATCGCTCTCTTTTACGAATAGTAGATACAAGAAAGGGATGACAACAAGTTTATAACTTTCAAATTAGTCGGAATTTAGATTTCCTTACAAGTTTAGTCGTGATCTCGGAACGTGCCCACTAAAATACAAAGAAATTTAACACTTAAACTAATTTGACAGTTCTAAAATTGATGCCATCCCTTTCTTGTATCTACTATCAGTCTTCTTCTTCGTGTCGACGGTACAAAAATTTACTGATAGTGGCAAAGTAATCACACGCTGCTGGCCCAGAAATTTGCCACGTCTTGTGCGTTGTCTGTGGCATCGATAAGGTCACTCAATGTGCAAGTGCTTGGACACAAAGAGCAGCATAGCAAGTGTGACATTGATTGAGGATCAACACACATGCAGGCTGTAGCTGTTTGGTCTATATAGCCCCACTTGCTCATGTTAAGCCTGCATCTGCCTACCTGGGTCCGCAATCTGTTTAGGGACTTCCATATAGGCCAGGGGAGTTTATACCCTACAGGAAGTCTCTCACTGGGTTGGATGTAGTGTGCAGGTGGAGGTAATTTTTCCAGCCACAGTTTTCGACGAGCTTCAGCTGGAGAACCTTGTAGATTAGTAAAAGAGAGTAGAGAGAGAGAAAAATACTATTAGTAAAAGAGAGCGATAGTTTCAAATTAGTTTAGTTCGTGAATAAGAGAATCGACAACATTATACCCGGTTTGTACGTTATTTATGTCAAAGTATGAACGGAAACACTAAAATTATTTCTAACAATCTTTTAATCCTATTACTCTAATAGATACTTTGTTCTAATCTTTTGAGAATTACACGTTCTCTGTCACGCAGCCTATTTTTATAGTATTGTCATAAATAATTGTTACAGTAGCGACTGCCTCGTTGGTCTAGTGGTCGCAAGCGCGACTGCTGAGCATGGGGTCCTGGGTTCGATTCCCAGGTCGAGTGTTATTGGGTTTTTTCATTAGGAAATTCTCAGTAGCAGCCCGAAGTCTGGATTTGTGCCCGGTTAATGGCAAAGGGCTCGCCCCTTATTACATGGGACTTATAACATAACTGGCGAAATATGGGTGTACTATACACCTCTGCCTACCCCTTCGGGGAAATACAGGCGTGATGTTATGTTAGTTATGTAATGGTTACAGTAAGCCAAAGGAATGAATAGATATTTTAAACATACCAAGATCCTTACAATTCCAAACATAGTTCATTATAGGAGCGCTTGCAAACATTCTCTTGTTTTTATTTACTAACAATCTTGATTCTCGATCGTTTGCTTATGGAAAAGAGAATAACATTATGTACAGTCGGAAATCTTTCCGTTGAACCACCACTAAGGCTAAAATCGCTTGCACTCAATGTTCGATGGCAGCGGTAGGTACACACGGCTACACATCAAGCTGTACATTTCCAGTATAAGCTGACCTCGCATTTTATAGGTTTTCCTTACAACGCGAGGTTAGCCTATACTGGTTTTGTACAGCTTGATGTGTAGCCGTGTGTACGTGTAAAGTAGCAGGATTCGTTCAAGGGATTTTGTCGACAAAATGTACCACCGCGAAGTATCGTGACATTCGTGACCGTACATAAGGCGAATAGAAAAGAGGTTGGGAAGAAAATATGACTATTAAGTCAGTTACAATATTTATAATCTGTGACTGCCTCTGACGATCATTGGATTTATTTACTCAAAATACGCGAATCTATACCTAAATCTTGTCACATACTTTGTTTACATGGTGTAAACTGTTATTTAATGATAATAATAATGTTCTCCCAGCTGAATTTCGGTCACGGCGGCCAATCTCAATGGAGACTAGCCATTTGCGCGGGACATATTATAGTGCACAAGTGTCTGCGCAAACACAGGTGCACTCTCTATTCCCCTTACTCTCATAATCCGATGGGACGGCAATTCAACACGACCGGAGAGAGATCAGACACAGGACCGACGGCTTTACGTGCGCTCCGAGGCACGAAGGGGTCTCGATGTGTAACGAAACGGTCACCCATCCAAAGACTATCCGTGGCTAGTGCAGCTTAACCTTGCAGATCGTACAATCCACACGCTTGCTACTTAGCCACGAGCCCCTCAAACTGTTATTTATATTGTAAGTAGTACATGGACAAAAAACACAAACACCTACCTACGTTTCTAATCTTAATCCTGTAATGAAAGAAATGATTACCCACTTATAGATTTTGAACGGAAATGCTAAAGAACAATAAAAAACGCTATACTATTGTAACGAAATTTCACTAAACTATCGAAACATAATCAAACCAACTTACCAGAGGAAGTCCTTTGTCCTGAAGCCACTGATCAGGTTCCTTCAAGCAGAAAGTACCGTACAGGAGCACTAAGATGAACATTCCAGTTGTCATGGAGAAGATTCCATAATACCCCATCTGCTGCAGTAGAAATCCACTCAAGCCGATCCCAATAGGCAGACCAGCTGTCATACAAAAGTTGACCAATCCTACTCTAAATGTCCTTGATTCTTCCGAAGTAATATCACTGATATAACTGAAAACACCCAGGAACATAGTCACCCAACCACCAGTTACCGCTGGAAATAACGTCTCTAAAAACACAGTGACTTGCACAGGAATCTCGTAGAAGAAATACACGTTGACCAAATTGTTCAGGGATGTTAGGACTTCTCCATATATTGGCAGCATTATACATATCTTCCTTTTTCCAGTTCGGTCACTCCAGGCTCCTAAGAACATTATTATGATGCATGGTAACGCGGTTTGGATAACCCCTTTCCAAATATCGATTGAAGAAATCAGTTGTTGCACCTCCCTCTCATAGGCTGTGTAGTTTTTGCTTGTTTTTTGTATTAAAGCGTCGCAAATCTCGTCTCCAAAAGCTAAATTAACTCGGCAAGCTTTATCCAAATTAAGATTTCCCATGGCAAATCTTGATATGACACTGGGTATAATCAGACCGGCTAACAAAGGTTCCACTGTTATATTTTCTCTAATGTAACCCAACTTCTCCCCAATAGTTTTATCTTTATATAGTTTTTGGATAACATCTTTGTTTAGAGGTTTCTCTTCAACGTCCACGGGTTTAGATTTTTCTTCAGCCATTTTTGTAATAATTTTAACTGCACGATTTATTTGAACTGTATCATGTCCATTGTTTATAAACAATACTTGAGCACGACCGTCTGTCACTGTTGCAATGTTTGATTTCACATTATATCTGATACATTGATAAACAGAATGGGCGCCTTATTATTTTATCTTACAATGTGTTTGGTATCAATTATTCTCTATTATTTTGTACTGATAAAGTAGAATACCAATTAGATAAAGCGCTTTGTTGTTGGTGATTAAGGTGCGTGCGACTGTTTTCGTATTTTTCCAGATAGGAGCGTGTTATTTCTCGTAATGGTCTTGAAGTATTGTTCTGATATGCCCGATCAGGTCAGCGGTTGTTTCGCAACTGGCATCTGTGTGAAAATTCAGTGTTAATATAAAGTAGGATGTTTTGAGTTTTCATTGAGCTATGTATACAAGCGAGGTTTTTTTTATCGACGTTAATGGAAGCAGAGGTTTGATTGCACTTAATAGTAGATCAGTTTTTGTAATGTACGGTGGTGTATAATTTTATGACACATGTCATAGACGCCAGACTACTTATGTTTAGTAAAATATGTAATAGTTTTTAAAAGGTGTGTTAATCCCTGCCCCATATATTGTTAATTTTGCTATAGATTTATCTATTAGCTTTGTGAGTATTAAAAGGCGACTTTTTATTTCTCATGGCTCCCTAAACTCATAAACGTAATGATGTTGGTGGCGGGAAACAGATTTATCTATTATGGCTATTTAGCAATCCTTTCAGGAGTTTCAAAATAACTAAGGAATTATGTAAAGAGAAGATCCCAATACTTAGGAAAGTTTTCTCATGGATTCTGACATTAGCAACATTATAATATGATTCATTAATCATATTTCGATGTGCTTGACCGTCCATTTTTCTAGTTTATTGAGAAATCCTTGTTTGGTGTCTGTGTTCACAGTTTATTTTTCGATGATTGTAATAGTTCTTCACAGCCTTTATATCTCTCTATAACAGTGTTTGCTCCTGTATCAGCACAAGTATGTACACAGTCGATATTATCAACTAATATGATCTAAATATAACACGAGCCTGTTTGTTAAGGGTTTCATTATGTTTGAACTGATGTCTGTGTGATGAACCTTGTTCTACAATTTGTATGTTTAGAGAAATTAGGATTATGACCGATTACGTCATAGAACTATTATACAGATTATGAAAATAGTGTTTGACTGTGTTTGTTTGAAGGTATTGGAAGCTGAATAGATGAAAATTATACACGCAATTAGATGTACCTAAATGTACTTTCAGATCGTAAATCAAAGTATGAAGGATTGTTTACCCACAGTTTTACTTAAGTGCATGTTTTGAGATTACCAGATTATTTTTGCACCTAATCGAAACCCTTTTTCTCACGATTTGTCTCATAATGATCATGATAGAGAGTGAAACACGCACGACATCATCATCATCATCATCATCATTTCAGCCGAAAGACGTCCCCACTGCTGAACATAGACCTCCCCCAAGCATCGCCACAACGATCGGTCCTGCGTTTTCCGCATCCAGCAGATTCCCGTGACCTTCACCAGGATGTCGGTCCACCTTATGGGGGGCCTGCTCACGCTGCGCCTTCCAGTACGCGGTCACCACTCCAGAACTTTACGGCCTCAACGGCCATCCGTTCTGCGAGAAATGCGCCCCGTACACTGCCACTTATGTTTGGTAATTCTTCGGTAACTCGCACGTAAATAATCATCATATGAATATACCTCACGAAACTTATAGCCGAATAATCAGTAGTTTTGACCAGTAGTAGTATGAGTAATATGCCTATTTTACTGGCGGATGCTACTAATTAATCAAAGAGAGAGATCAAAGGAGACTACGATTGCACGTTATCATTTTCATGTCGTGAAAGTGAATGCACATTTTGTTTGCATGGAGTGGGAATGTATTTTTAAAAGGCAATGTCAGTGCAGTTTTATACATTCCTCCCACACAAGGATTCCTCACAGACATGAACCTTACTTGCAAGTTACCGCTTTCAACAAATACAACGTTAACATGTTTGTATAATGTAGAAATTTAACTTATAGCGAACCTGGGGCCTATTCGCCTTTGACGATCGACAAACGATGTTGAGCTTTCGGTACGACTAATGCATACACTATAAAGATAGGCACACAAAAAAGGCACAATAAATATAGATTACTGTTCATAGTAGTAGTAGGCAATGGACCGGATTACAAAGAGACAAACGTCAAAACAGCATCGTTGCATGCTACATCAAAACGATCGCGATGATTGACCGGAGAAGCAAATTTTTGCTAAGCTTCTACGTCATAGGATGAGGTTAATTATTATTATTATAAATATTCTTCAGTTAGATAGGTTTATACTGTACTCAGCTAAGTTTGATAGTTATCCCACTGTTTCTCGTCAGAATCTCACTGTTCATCAACCAACAAAACTCGCGTTGACACGATAAAAGTTCGTTTTGACAAAGTGAACTTTTGATTACTACTTGGACGTTACTTTGATCTTGGGAACAATAATCAAAGTGCACTTTTACTGCAAAGCTTATTTGCTTTTACTTTTACTGTTTTTTTGTGTAAAGTTCACTTTGTCAAAGCGAACATTGGTCGTGTCAACGCGGTTTAACCCTTCAACTCCCATGGACGCGATATTATGCGAGACATAATAGAATTTCATTTATGGCTGAAATTGTGGCATTCAATGAGTCAAGTTAAAGCCGCTTTACCCTAGTTATTATATTTTTCGTTACGATTCTATTCCAAAATTACACAATTTTTTTTTTTTTCAATTTACACGATTCTATTCACATTTATTACTAGTGCAATATATATAGATATAGAATTCTACATTAAGTGTATAAATATTTATGTCAATAAACGATTATTTATTTATTTATTTAAATGTAAATTACACAGTTTTACACAGCCATCCAAATTAATGACATGTCAAACTGAAAATTACAAAGAACTTCACAATGCATGATGATGCTGAATATATGGAATGATTATCAGACATAATCACCACGCGACGGTCACGGAGCTATGGACCGGAAAAATAGAGGAAAACGCTACAATAATAATTGGTTAAGAGATATGTTTTTGTACTCCCTCAGACTGATAAAGTGATTACTTGACTGACTAGAGGTGGCAGTGTCATCGTTTAACATATTCACGGCAAATCCGTGTTAAACTTTAAATAGGTAAATATTTTTATCGAAACTGGGGAAAATATTTGTAAACACACTTGAGCCAATGTCAGTCAGTAGGTTAAGGGGCGGCATTGAGAAAAATATGGATTTTAGAATCAAAATATTTTCATTTGTGGATACGACGTTGATCTAATTTTCATATTTAAGATTTTTCATTATATTTACTAGATTTTGGTGTAGGGAAAACACGATTTCATTAAATTTGCTGGATAGGTTTATTTTCCAAAGTAAGGTCTGTTTTTGAACTATTTCGCATTGCGTTTAGAAATTCCAATAGTTTTTACTATAGTTTTTTGTAAATAAGATATATCTTGTACATATCTAAATTCTGGTGTAACAGATTTTTATTTAAATGTTTATTCGAAGAGATGTTTGCAAAAATGTAAAAAAACATCAAAACAGCGCGATTCCGCTCTGTTATTACACGCGCAATTTGCCGTATGTTAGAAAGGGACGGTTGCAAATTCAATGCAGCACCTTAAGGTAATACCACACCTTGGCCACTCAATACAATATAAATGCTAGCACCACCTACATACACAAGTTTACGTCTGTATACTTAGAATAGGAATACTATTTCTGATCGAAGTCTGTATACGAACGCGCACACACGTGTAGGTTAGGAATGCTTGCCGCTCGTAATGCCGACTGGGTTCCAAGCGCTTCTCAGTAGTTTTCAGAGATGGCGTGCTTGTATAGCGACTGGCGATTGACATCCATTGCAATCATGCAGTCCAATTTCCGGCAAACCGCGGGTGGGTGCGGAGAGCGGGTGAGGAATCTTAAATTGGCGAGGGGTGGTGAGTTGCCGTTCTGTACGATAGTACTATTAGGTATTTTGTGGTAATACCCCAAGCATCCATTTTATTGACATAAACTGTGCAAGCGTAGATATAGAAATATCCTCTGCGAGTTTGGTTCCCACATGAAACACATGCCTACATAAAGTACTGTTCTACGAGTGGTCTGAGTATTTGTGCATGAGAAATAGTATCCATTGAGGTACTCAAAATATATGAGATATCTTATCATGAGGCAAAGTTTGAAACAAAGTTAAGTTAATAAAAAATAAAAAATAAAATGCATTTATTTCAGGTATGTACCCATATGACATAAAATTACATAAAATATAGACACAAAACACATATTTATAATTACAATAACCCACTTACTGTCAATACCGGTAATTACTGGCTTTGCTTGTACAACTACTACTGTTCCAATATTGTATTTTTATCTAACTAGGAATAATACAGAAGATAGGAACGAATTATACTTTCTGAGTCCATATTATCAGTTCATATTATTGATTTATAGTTCCGTGTGGTGCCGGACGTAAAGAATTGCACCACCCTATCAACCTATATCTTCTCACGGGTGTCGTAAAAGGCGACTAAGGGACCAGAGGATGGGCAGCAGCGTTCTCTGAGTATTTAACCAGACAAACTGCGATCGCCAACCCGCCTGCCAAGCGTGGCGATTATGCCATATTCCCCATTTCGGGAGGCCTATGTCTAGCAGTGGATGAATGTTAAGGTGCTGCATTGAATTTGCAACCGTCCCTTTCTAACCAACGGCAAATTGCGTGTGTGAGAACAGAGCGGAATCGCGCTTTTTGATGTTTTTTTTTTACATTTTTGCATATATGTTGGCGAATAAACATGTAAATAAAAATCTGTTACCCCAGAATCTAGATATGTACAAGGTTTATCTTATTCGCAAAAAAACAATAGGAAAAACTATTGGGATTTCCAAATGCAATGCGAATTAGTGAAAAAAACACCATACTTTGGAAAATATATCTGTCGAGCAAATTTTATTGAATCGTGTTTTCCCTATATCAGAATCTAGTAAATATAATGAAAAATCATATAAATTAAAATTAGATCTACGTCGTATCCACAAATGAAAATATTTCGATTCTAAAATCACAATTTTTCCCAATGCCGACCCTTAATATAAACCAAATATCATCAAACGCACTTGCGTTAGATGATACTAGTCTACTTAGACTCCACGTCAATCTGTCAAGTCTCACCCATATTTTAAGTTGTTCCTCAAACGTTTCTAGCAATACCACAGATTATTTAATAGTTACTCAATACAATATTTTTCCTAAAAGCTATTTACAGTTACAAAAAATCTCCATCACTTGATAGTTATCCTTACTCAAGGTGAGGAAGAACTCAAGGTAGGTAAATCGCGACCAACCCTAAGGCATCCTCAAGACTGGAAAAGTATCATTTGCGACGTGATTATTGTTGTTTCTATTTTTTTTTAAAAATGACGAATTTATGGAATACATGTACATTGTACACACGGCTACTCATCAATTTGTACATTTCCAGTATAAGCTGACCTCGCATTGTATTGTACAGCTTGATGTGGAGCCGTGCGTACCAAGACCCATACAATTATCCGAAGAAGCGTTATTTATTTCCTCAAGGTACATTGAGTAAATATCTAAGAATACCGTTTTTCATATTATTTGTGGAACCCTTTTAAGCATCCATGAATATGGGTGTAAGTTTACATAGACTGCTGTTTTTCCTTAATCCTCGAAACATTAATTGGTCATTAATAAGAACTATGATCGAACTTGTTTTGCTCATTCGAATCTGACCCATAAGATCGAGGTAATCGGTGTAATATCGGCTCAAGGCAAGCATCGTTTAAACTGCAAGTCAATTGAAAATTTTGACTTTTAGCATTAACTAAATAATAAACTAGGTAAAAAACATTAAAACTTCTTAGAACAAAAAGTACACGAAACTAGTCAGTGATAATTATTACCTTTAAACTTACTCAGGATGGCAATAAATAAAGTCCAGGAGCCGTTTTATAAAATGTTGTAAATACATACTACTATACTATACTACTGTCTTTGTTTTCGTTTGGTGTATGTACAATAAAGAATATAGTAAATAAATGTAAGAAAGATACAAGTGCAACAGGACGTGTGGCGCCATCCCTCTCACACCGGAACGATGTTGGCCGTATCACTTTATAATACGACCTTTGAACTTTAGAATTTTAAAATATTTAAACCTACGAATAGCGTTAAAAGTAAGGCGTCGTCATAATACAACGCGACTACATGACCATCGCAAGTAAACGCGAATTTTGTTGATGCGAGCCCGCGATAAACGTGTCGAATATGTGTTCTAAATTGATAATTGCGCGACACTGTCAAATCACGAGTGAAATTCGCAAATTAGGATGACGCTTTAAGCGTTGTCCTAATACAACGCGACTACGTGACCATCGATGGGTCGCGC
This sequence comes from Asteroscopus sphinx, assembly GCA_949699075.1. Taxonomy (NCBI): domain Eukaryota; kingdom Metazoa; phylum Arthropoda; class Insecta; order Lepidoptera; family Noctuidae; genus Asteroscopus; species Asteroscopus sphinx. Next base: position 6,830,659 of record OX453006.1, read on the forward strand.
GATTTTTTTCGTGCGACGAGCCCGTGATGTACAAGTGTCGAATAGGTGTCCTAATTAGCATTTGTGCGATAATGCGATGACTTGCGACGGTCGTGTAATTATGTCTACGATGACGAGGTCGATACGGAACCCTAACAAATTGCAGACGTTCTAAAAAAAGGCCAGGTTAAAAGCACTCTAAGCCGACGAGCATGCATGACGAGGTAAATGAACGTAGATGAAGCGAAGGTGTGTCAGGATCGTAGCAGGAGGAAATCCTTAGTCTCTGGCTACCCTTATGGGAAACAGCCGTGATAATATGTATGCGGCGCGTTCTTTTCATCAAAATGTATTTATTTATCCTATTGATGTATTCTACTACTTCCTACTAATATTATAAATGCGAAAGTATGGATTTTTGTTTGTTTAATGTTTGTCTTCAATCACGCTAAATCAGCTGAAGTTATTAAGATGAAATTTAGCACACAGATAGACCATGTCCTGGATTAACACATAGGATACTTTTCATCGATATTTCACGGGAGCGAAGCCGCGGGCATCAGCTAGTATATTATAAGTATGTATTTACGAAAAACAAAAGTATATAAGTATTTTATCCATTGTCTTGCTTAGTTTGAGACTAGGTAGTGCTGTGTAAAAATGTCTTAAAATATTTATTTATTTATTTTGCGTTGTACGGTGGAACGCTTGCCTTCTTTGCAAGAGGGTCTGAATTCAATCCTGGCCTGTACCTGTACCTTTTTAAATTAGTACCTATACTTAATAATCCGAATTTGAATATGAATTGCGTTAACTATTTAAACAGTTTGGCCCAGTTGTCGTAATTCAATTAAACAAACAAATAAACAAACACACGCAAACAAATAAACACAAATAAATTCATTCATACATTCATAACGGCGTAGAAAAACATCATGAGGACGAACTTTTACAGCAAAGGGCTTCAAAAAGTTTTCGATAGCGTATGTAGTTCGCCAAGCTACAGTAGGCTAGCGCAGCGTTGTAAACAAGTTTATAAGGTCTCATGCCAAGGTAATAAGGTCTCATGCCTTGCAGTGTTCTAATTATTCTAAGCTTCCGAATTTATTAAAAATCGTTCACCATGAATGAGGAGTTATACATGAGGGACATTCGGATATTCCTTGAGGTATTTTACTTCCCTGCTTATTTAAGGGGCGGCATTGAGAAAAATAGGGATTTTATAATCAAAATATTTTTCTTTGTGGATACGACGTAGATTTAATTTTTATATATGTGATTTTTAATTATATTTACTAGATTTTGGTGTAGGGAAAACACGATTCAATAAAATTTGCTCGATCGGTTTATTTTCCAAAGTAAGGTCCGTTTTACCAGAATTTTGCATTGCATTTGGAAATCCCAATAGTTTTTACTATTGTTTTTTGCGAATAAGATACATCTTGTGCATATCTAGATTGTGGTGTACCAAATTTTTATTTACATGTTTATTCGCTGAGATATTAGCAAAAATGTAAAAAAAACATCAAAACAGCGCGATTCCGCTCTGTTCTTGCACGCGCAAATTGCCGTGTGTTAGTAAGGGACGGTTGCAAATTCAATGCAGCACCTTAATGTATAATTAAGTCATATGACCGAGTGGACCTACCATACAGTTATACAGGAAGATCGGCAGACATACGCCATAATTAGAAGCTTCAAGATATTCTTGCTATGTTTTCCCAATTGAGCTAAAAATTACAATTATATCATTTACTATAATTATTTAGATTGTGCCAATTTCGTGTTTTGATGTCTACCAATATGAAATCGTTAAATTTACTTTTATACTTAAACGTCGCATTGACGTCAAATGCTCAAATTGTCGAAGCGAATCATCACTACATATTATAATAAATACAAATCCCTCGCCGCGCTGATTTCATGTTTGTTCGGCCTAATCTCTGAAACTAGTGTACGGATTTTAGTACGGTTTTCATCAGTAGAAAGAGGTATTATCTATATAAGAAGGTTATAGGCTATAATAGCCACCCGTGCGAAGCCGAAACAGGTCGCTAGTTATCAGTAAAAAATTTAATTACACAGATGTCTCAAAATTGCACCAAAAATTTATTATTCTTTGTCTACAGATGTGAAATTACTTGTTCCTAATGGAGAACACGCGACCCGTAGGATAAATTGCGGAACGCTAAACCACTGTGCCAATCAAGTCCCATTAGGCCGCGATGGCAACTGAGCTTCGTAACCAGTTGCGAAGGTGGATTTTTTATTCTGTCGTGGCAATTAGTTGCTATGGAGGAGTGTTATTTCTTAATACGCAACCTGGTTGGGTTGGCCAATAAGGAATGAATTCTACTGCGATTGCAACTGAGCTTCGTAACCAGTTGCGAAGGAGGATTTTTTATTATTTTTTGGCAACTGCGCTGTTGCTCACAAAGCCGCAAAACAAAAGTGGGAGGCTGGGTCTGCTGGATACCTTCTGAGCTTTAGGCCAAAATTACCACACAGTGGAGCCCTGACACAGGGAAGCGGTTTCGAGGCAGACCGCGAAAGCAATGGTGGAACGAGCTAGACAAATACTGTAACGACTGGTTGACAATAGCGCAAAAGCGCCTTTGCGGTGTAGTGTCTTTCCATATAACGCAATCAGGTTGCCAACAATCAAACCGAACATAAAACTAAAAACAGAAAAAAAGCATATCGCACGGTATGTTCGGACTTACGTCAGTATGGAAATGTCTTTGGTTGGGACTACTCTTCTTTCTATTAAACATATTTAAAATATAATGGATACAAAAGCTCTTCAGTTTTAAGGAGCAGTTATTAATCTGAGGGAGCAGTATACCAAACTGGTTTTTTTTTAATGGACTCTCGCAGAATTGGTACCCAAAATAGATACCCTAACTGCTTAACCGGGCAGGTGGCGGAGAATCCCGTTATGGGACTCCATCCGACGAAAAATTTCCGATGGTTTGTCCTTTAAAAAATCTATATTGGCATCGATGTGGCGAACGCGCTCCGGCGGCAACTGACCCGCAATGAGATCGGTCGACGGCGGGCATCGCCGGAGATAGACCGTGGAATACCGGTTTGGTGCGTATTCCGGTAAGGAGTAAACGGTCAATCGGCGTAATGCGTTCAATGCGTAAAGGTGCAAATCAAAAATCAAATCAAATCGTCTTTATTTGCGTAAAATGTAGGTAGATACATAAGTTGAAAACACATAAATAAAGTCCCAGTACATTCTACCTTACGGCATGCAAACTTTACACTATAACAATTTGTGAGTGGGGTTCTTGGCGAAGGTCTGTGTTCGTAGGTGGGTCAATAAAACGTAGAGAGTTCACAATACAAAGTCTTGTATTCGAGTATCACAATGGCAGGTTATTATTATAATCACACTGGACACTGGTGAACTAAAACTACGGTACGATAATATATACATTGACAGATTGACCGATGCGTGATTCGCGGTAGCGCGCAGGAGTCTGACTGAGACGCGTGTCGGCGAGAGCGGCGGGGGGCCGGTTTCCGCCGTTACACGCGTTCTAGAATGATCTTCGGCCCTCTGATTGGTGGAACCGACGCGGAAGACATTACGGCGAGGGACGCGAGGTTTGGTGGGAGCGATGGGGTGCGTTCCGAAATATGGTCACGTTATATCCTCCCCCTCCGAGTCACAAAATCGTCCCGGTGGTGGCTCGGCAAACACAAAATTACGGGGCCGTTCACGAGGGTTCCGAGGCCGTACTGGAGCTGAGACCTGACTAGACCTATACGACTTTAAACAGAAGTAAGAAACTTACCAAAATTCTTTTGAATTTAAATCAGTGACTTCATAGGTAGGAGAACTAACTATTTCGCTTACACAATAGTGTCCATCACGCATGAGTTTGCGGGTTTTACCTTTGAATTAGTGCACAGAAAAAGTCACCTACTTGGTAGTTTACAGTCTGTCGGGTTTTATCAGCACATCACTTCCTATCGTCCTGATGACGTTCAGCCCTATCTCTAATGATATCGCAATTGTCTAAAAATCGACGGAGATATGGGGTGATCGAGAAAGGAACTTTTCACGCATTGTAAGCGGTATGTGGAGCTGTGGTCGTTCGCTGTCCGAATCTGGAAGGTAATGGCAGGGAACACCTTGGTTCATTATGAAACATCAATCTGTCTTACCTTACCATTGAGTGTCGACTGGTCCGGTGTCTTCAAGGCTGTGGATTTTCTTAGCAACCTCGGGATCGTCAAGCTGCTCCTTACGAAGGTCAGCTGGACTTACATGGTAAGTCGACGATGACACTACAGACATCACAACTTTCTATGTTGGCATTGTCGCACTGAAGACGGCGTAAGGCGTTAGCCACAGAACAGACTTTAAGAGAATTTACGAAAGTCTGCGATATTATATTTAAATGAGACACCTATCAGGCGTTTTGAGGGTTAAGAGTCACTTTAATAAAGAATGAATGAGTGACTGTAAAAACAATTTTAACTGATTTTATACAGGTGAGAGAAAATACGGAAAACTCGGGACTGATATGGGTGGATGATCTCTAATATCAGTAGGCGGTACAGAATACTGTGTTAGCACTCCCCCTGGTCCGAAGACATCCTCGTTGCGTTGGAAGAGAGAAGCTGGACTATTACGTTCGAGAGGGCTCAGCATCGTACCCTCGTCTTCTCTTAAAATTTCCGCGGAAGAACAAGTTGCGAGGTTAATGGGGTACTCATACCCCAATGGGTACACTTCTTTAGAATCATGGAAGTGCCATGTGGAAGTAGCAAAATTAATATCCAACCCAGCTGCTGTTAAAAAATCTATACCCAACAAAGTATCATTATGAGTAGCATCCGGAAACACGAAAAATTCTATATTGACGCTCTTACCTTTTATATTGACTTCCAGTGTAGTTGACAGCATTTGGCGCATTGGTGCTGAACCATCGGCGAGCTTGACACGCATAGAGCTAGACGTGAAGACTTGATTATGCTGTTTCAGTAACGCGTAGAGTGAGGATCCGGCGACAGTTCCCTTGGCCGCGGTGTCGATTAAACCCGTTCCATGAATTCCTAAAATCTCAATACCTAAAATAGGTCGTCGCGGTATGCCGTTAGGCAGAGAACTTAATGATGAACAAGTTATAAACCTCTCATTCTCGGATTTTGAGATCACCCTACTCGGTATACTACTTTCCGGAGTTTGTCCTGGAGAATTCATAGTCACCCTACTAGGTAGACTAGTTTCCGGGTTGTGTCCCGAAAAATTCATGGTCACCCTACTACGTGACGGACACTGATAAGAGCGAATATTATTATTAGAATTATTACCATTATGATGTTTACGATTCGATCTAGAATATAACAAATCACGATCACATTCATTATGTGATAAATTACTATTAATGACGCACTGGTTATCAACCGATTCCCTAGGAAGCACTGATTCAAATTCACTAGGTACATAAGTGCGCTTATGGGGCTCCCCCTGCATAACAGGTGGAGATAAAGATGTAAACAAATACGTATCATCTACACGACAAGCAAAACTTGAACCTTTTTGTTTATTATGACGTTTATGTACATTAACGTTATGGTTAGAGACAAAATTATTTACGGGGGGTGTACATGCATTATTAAGCGAAATAGAACCCGGTTCTGTAGTGGTCAGCGTTGTATCCACATATACACAATTAGAGCTCTCAGAATAAACACTACAAGTAGGAGAACACGAGTCAGGTACAGCCCCAGTACAGACCATAGGAGAAGAAACATTGATGTTACTATTACTCACCTGGGTGGACGGCTTACCGTACGATGATGCACCCGGGGTCATCGACCTTCGCGATCGCGATGTATTAGGCATAAAATCGATCGCGCTAAAATTTGAATTGCACTTAGAGCAATTAGAACGCATCACTCCGCTCTCGCCGCAACCGTAACACGATATCTTATTACTATTGTTATTATTTACGTTACTATTACGAGAGTCATTCACGGTTTGTATTAATTTTCGACACTGATCACGTGTATGTCCGTAATATTTACAATAAACGCAATATCGTCGTTTCTCGGCGACTGGAGTGATGTTGGAGGCGACGCTCGGCGTGTCTTGACGCGAGGCAGGCTCCGTTGATGTAGGTTGGCGAGAACTCGGTGCTCGCTGCGTTTCTGACCGCGACGTTGCCGGTGGAGGCGATTTGAATCGTGCGCGGGGAGCAGCGGCGCGCGCGTCGGCGGCACCCTTTGAAGTGTCGGCACGCGTCTGAGATTCCTTTGTGGATTCCTCGATACTCCGAGCTTTTAGGAGGAGACTATTGAAGTCGGAGAATTCCTCTCTTCGTAACCTTTTTCGCATTTTATGATTGAGTAGTCCGTATATCATGTCTAACTGGACTTTTTCAATGAGGTCACCGTTTGGTAGACGCGCTAGCTGGGCCCGTGCTTTGGCCACGAACAACTCCGTACTTTCTTGAGGTTGCTGTGGTTTGGAAAACAGCTCTACGTAAATACGATGAGGAGGACGGCTGTCTCCGAAGGCACTGCGTAAATATTGGACAGCGCTGTCCCAGGTACTGACGGTGGCCTTGACTCCCTGCCACCATGTGGCCGCGTCATGCGTAAGTAGCATTGATAGCCCACGTAAGGCGTTGGCTTCGTTGACGTTCGCGCAGTCCTTGAATGCTTCAATAGCATCGACGAAACCGTCGAGGGATTCCGTTGTCGCTCCGCTGAAACGAGCCTTGCAGGTGGCGAAGTTTCCAGATGCAGGTTGAGCGGTCGACGGCGTGGGTGTGGCTGGCGCGGCTGGAGCCAGCGCGGGCGAACAAGATGGCGGCCGCGCTTCGATGACTCTTGTGAGTAGCCGCTCGAAGTTCTCGGCCTGGGCTTGCTGTAGAGACGCCATTATTGAGGCGAGGTCGCTCGCTGTGATGGGCGTCGGCGCTTCGGCCGCGGGCGCGCGGGGCACCGCTGGCTCTGGCGTTGCAATCTCTTCATCTTGCTCTGAACCGACGTCGAAGGGATCCGTCTGATGACGTTGTTGACTACGCGTTGTAGAACGTGGCATTTTACACAAGAATCACACCAATACACACGGAACACAGTTAGCACTTCGCCCACTCGTTGGGCAGCCAGTATAACAATTTGTGAGTGGGGTTCTTAGCGAAGGTCTGTGTTCGTAGGTGGGTCAATAAAACGTAGAGAGTTCACAATACAAAGTCTTGTATTCGAGTATCACAATGGCAGGTTATTATTATAATCACACTGGACACTGGTGAACTAAAACTACGGTACGATAATATATACATTGACAGATTGACCGATGCGTGATTCGCGGTAGCGCGCAGGAGTCTGACTGAGACGCGTGTCGGCGAGAGCGGCGGGGGGCCGGTTTCCGCCGTTACACGCGTTCTAGAATGATCTTCGGCCCTCTGATTGGTGGAACCGACGCGGAAGACATTACGGCGAGGGACGCGAGGTTTGGTGGGAGCGATGGGGTGCGTTCCGAAATATGGTCACGTTATAACACCCATTTAACAGGCAATTAAATTGAATTATACAGAGCAATCTGTGACAATATTGTGTCATGTCATGAAATTCAAAAACATAATCCTGGACTTCAAATTATCAAATTAAATCATATTTATTTTGTGTTCATGAAATTAAAAGTGGAGGGTAACACAATAATAAGTCCTAATAAATTATATCTTACGGCATGCAAACTTATTGCTGCGTAAAGGTACGTTAGTACTATTAGATATTCTGTGGTAAAGGTGTCTCGTAGGACACCAGTGCGCGAACCGCAGGGTTCATAGATCGATTTTCATAATTTTCCCCATATTCATATTTTTTTCCCCAAAATGATATGTTTTGGAACGTTTTCCCCATTTCTTTTTCAAATAGGAAATTTTACAAATTGAACATTATGAGACTGGTTTGATTCAAAAAATTGCCATAAGAACATTTTACAGTGTATCTTGGATGATATTTAAAACTTTGAACTTTGGACTTCGTCTGTATTCAAACATTTCAAACCCTCAATTATTTTCCCACAGTCATTATATAAACTAGTACAATATCTGTATTGTATCTGTATTTTCCTTTCCCCAAATATTTCCCTAAAATTTGCCCCTAAAAAGAATTTCATTCCCCAAAATTTCCCCAAGAACGATTTTTTTAACCAAAACTGCGAAAAAAAAAACCCCAATCTCCCAACCGTGGCGAACCGTGTGTTTGATCATCAGTACTGTCTGGACGCAGAGTTCAACCGCAGCATATCTAACAGCTGATTTTTTAGGCTTAATTTATTTTTCATTGAATGCTAGAAACATGCTGGGCGTGATTGTGTATTTATGTGTTGGTAGCAGCAAACCAGCGACACGCGTTCCAGTATTAAAAAACAGTAGATAATATTTCTATTACCTTATTATTTAGATTTCTATGGTCGTGACCCTAAGCAGATGTCATTGGTTAATGTAGAAATACAGAGATTTGTCGCTGGCTTGGGCTAAAAGCACGAACAGTGCAAAGCCAGAAGAAGAAAAAAACAGAGATTTGACATTCTACCCGCGGTAGAAGCGCGGGTACGTAGCGGGTACACGCGGGTAGATGACAAATCTGTGGAATATCACAGATTAAGTACTAAATAGATCTATGTAGAATATGAACCGATAATGTACCGCGTATTATATTAGTAGGTCAATACCATCGAGACCACAGAATCCAGATATTATCAGATATTCTTAAGTGTTTAACTACGATAGACTAGACATACCTTTATGCCATAGATAATAGTTTGATTATATTCAGTGTTGTCAGTTGTCAATTGTACTGTAATTGTACTAATTACCATGTCTGTCGAAGGACCGATGGCCGCTGGAGCAGACGAGTCCTTGAGTGGAGACCACGAATCGGCAAACGCAGCGTAAGGCGCCCCCCTGCCAGGTGGACCGACGACCTAAAGAGACGTGGCTGGGGGGGACTGGATGCGGAAGACAGAGGACCGAGCGTTGTGGCGCAACTTGGGAGAGGCCTATGTCCAGCAGTGGACTGCGATAGGCTGAGTTGATTGATGGATTGTACTAATTAGTCATTAAATTACAAAGCATTATGTACAAATATTGTAGTCTTAGGTTGTTGTGTGCGTCAAATCGAGCGCAAATATAAAATCTCTTTTTTTCTTTTATTTTTTCTTTCAGTTTTATTATAATGCAAACATTTTACCGGAAAAACAAGACATAGAAAGCTGTACCAACCTTTCTACTCATCCATTTACACCATCCTTATAGGTAAATAAACACAATAAAAGCAACGTATAACCACTAGAACTAAACGGAAAACATGTATACAGTACTACAGTTACTGTAGACCAATGAATGGTCATTCTATCCATTCTTATTAACCAATTACCTACTTGTACGGCTGGCCATTTATAGGGTTACTAGCTTTTGCCCGCGACTTCGTCCTCGTGGAATAGTTACTTTGAGAAACATTTTTATTTTTCTTAAGGTACTTATTATGCAAATAATATAGCGTAGGGGGAGGGAGCGAGCCGGCCGGCCAGCCAGCGCGACCGCGCTCACCCATAGTCCGCATAAAGTTAAACATATGTATATTTTAAAACTATGATGTCTTAGGAGACATTCATTGAAATCAAATAATGTCAAGAGCAATTTTGTACAAAATTAATTTATTTATTTTGAGAAATTTTTACACAGCACCGTCTAGTCCCAAACTAAGCAGAGCTTGTACTATGGGTACTAGACAATGGATATAATACTCATATACTTTTTTTGTTGTTGTAAATACATACTTACAACAACAAAAAAGGTGTGTGTTGGTGTTTCTTATGTATTAACATAAGAAAAACCTAGACCAACACAAACACTTATGTTCATCACACAAATATTTGTGTCCTGTGGGAATCGAACCCACGACCTCGTGATTAGCAGTCCGACACTCGAACCACTAGACCATAGACGTCGTCAATTAAAATGAAATACTTGTGATGAATAACGTATTTATTTGGATAAGAATTAATATCATGTTTATAAAAACACCTTTTTCATTTATGCTCCGCTCCTATTGGTCGTAGAGTGATGTTATATTATATCAAAGACTTTGTATAACTTTGGTAACTCTATGTGTTATATAGCCTAAAGCGGACTATCCTACACAAAAATATTTTTTCAATTCCAACCTGTAGTTCCTGAGATGACGGCGTTTAACCAAACAAACAAACTCTTCAGCTTTATAATATAAGTAGGGGAATGTGGGGGGAAATCGGACAGATGGTGAAAGCGGATAGTTGCTATTTCACTAGTACGCGTATCGCTGTCTCGTTCTAGACAGTCGGCCAATATTCGCTAACGCTCGTGCAGTGTGGTTGCAAATGAAGGCCACGATAAAATTTCGGCGCATGCATCTATAGAAGAAAAAAGAAAAAAGTGGTAAGTAATCTATTATTTTGTATTTTTTGACGTATTCTCATTAGTTTTGGTCATGTGTTAATACAATGTTATATTTTTTTTATAGAATCATGGATATTTAAGGCAGTAAAACTGCATTAATTGTTGCTGTGGGTTCAAACATAAAGTGTTTAAAATAATATTTCAAATATGGCACTTGTGGGGTACAATCGGACGGGGTGATATCGGGTATCCGGTTTTACCCCAAATCGATTCATATGTTTTGTGTGTTTAGTTCAGTTAACTTTTTAAGTGTTTTATTATTATTATTATTATTATTCATTTATTTCAGATTGATATCCATATTTTAGTTAGTAAACTTATAGCTATGTTAGAAAAAGAAAGTCTATACAAAATTACTTAAATTTTACTTAATAGCACCTATAATTAGGGCCACCCAGTGCCCTAATATAGAGCTGTCTGGGCGTTCAGCAAACGCTTTTAGAATGCTGTTGTTACTACCGCGCACTCTTAGAAGCAGCGAAGTTTTGTATTTACATGATTTTTTTCATATATTTACAGGACCTCAATATTTTACAGGCATACGTCAAAAAATCAAATTGGCTGCAATGGTTGGAGTCAGACATGCTTTTAATAAGTTGAGTGATGGAGGGCAGATTGGGATAACTTTCAGCAGCACGTACATATAATGTACCCATGTACTTTTTAGAAGAACGCGTTAAGAAAATCAAAGCTGGAAAATCAGAGGAGCACTTCATGTCTTCCAGAAGTGTCTCGCTACTGAAAAACGTGTCTTCTGTGATTTTCTGGAAGATATGCTAGTAGAACAAATTAAAACTATAGAATCTCGTCTACTTGGATTGATTAAAATGGATATCCAACGTTTATCATTCCAATTAGCTGAAAGAAATAATTTTAACTACCCATTAAATAATGAAACAGGACTTGCCAGCTTGGACTGGGTAAGAGGATTTCTGAATCAGCACACCGAGCTGACATTGAGAGCCCCACAGCCAAAATCAGCTGCAAGGCAATGGGCTTAAATAGAACAGTTGTTAAATTTTTTTATTTTATTTTAGGATCACTTTATGTAAGCATGTATTCAATCCTACTAGAATATACGTTTATTATTTAGATAGTATTCACTCTGTTGGTATAAAATGCGTATCCGCTTTTACCCATAGGTATGGGGTGAATCCGGATCTATGTTTTTTACTAAAACAAGTTATAGTTCCTATAAATTATAATTTATCTCTGGTTTTTTTTTGCCAAAGTAGTGCCTTATGTATGTTCTTTGATAGGCCATGTCGATTTTATTATTATATAGCATTGTACCAAATGTATGATGTTTTTTTCTTAACTGTCCGGTGTTACCCCACTCTCCCCTACTTTTACTTCGGAACAATTCGGGTAACCTCGTGTTTTTGCACGTGATGTTTTTGGGCAGGTGATTAGTAGATAAGTAGGGTTCTTAGTTGACGGTTCACGCTACAGTGCTTCATATAAGGATTCCTCTTGTGAAGGCACCGTAACACAACATAATCAACGCATCCCAACTAAGGGACTTAACTCATGGCGTGACGCGACGCAGAATTGCATCGATTGCCGATATCGGTCAGATATCGCAACAACATGTGTTCGAAGAAAATGTATTGAAAATCGCAAATGTCTTCAGACAAGATCGCATGGATTGACGATATCGCTCACAGATCTGCTCGATATCGAATTGCATGTACGTTCTAATGACCTGCGATCCTATTTCAAATAAATGTACGGAGCGTGCGAGCGCTGGCTCTTGTTTCGACTTGCATTGTTGAGCGACTTCTATTGCGCAACTAGTAATCTGTTGGTAATATTTTTGGTATCAATTATAACGTACGTAGGTACAACTCGAGTCGACAATCGATGCGATATCGCTCGGATCGCGTCGCGCCATGAGTAAAGTCCCTAACAGAACGAGTTGTTTTATTTACAACTAGCATATGGCCGCGGCTTTGCCCGCGTGAATGTCGATTATTGAGGGATGCCTCGGGAACTGGTCATCTTCCCGAGATAAAAATTGTCTATATGTTAATCCGGGCTATGTTCTATCTGTATGCCAAATTTCAGCCCTTACAGCGTGATTGAGTAACAAACATCCAAACATCTTTACAAACTTTCACATTTATAATATTATTAAGGTAGGATAACATTTCCTGTATTCATTAATTTTGCACATAAACTTCTAAAAACAAAAAAAAATCCCCACCGGCGTCAAGAACAGTGTCCAAGCTACCGTAGGTCAGAGCCTCAGATACAGGAACTTTCTGGCGATACACGCTGTGTCGAGTAGAACCGCTTTCTGTATCAAGCCCTTGACCAAACTGCCCAACTACAGCCTCATCAAGTGTTGGTCGAAGCTCTGGGCTATTAAACCATTGGTCGTTACGACAATCGGTACAATAACTATTAAGTTTTGCAATTCTTCGGGCTGTGTCTGTTTCCTTCGTTCTCCTGCGAGCATAGCCCTCTCCACTAACACTGTACTAAATATTATTAGACAGGATTTGTTGTCCACGCATTGGTCAAAGTGCAGCGTTCTTTGAGTATTTGTTCAACCAACTGCGATCGCCAACTCGCCTGCCAAGTGTGGCGATTTGGCATAAACCCCTCTTTTTGGGGAGACCTGTGTCCAGCAGTAGACGCTTTTCGCCTGAAATGATGATGATGACGATCGGTCAAAATGATGCAGGAAGGTGTAAGTACAAAACCGGCCTCGCACCACTGTCTTTTCGAATTCATGAGCAGATTAAAATTAGATCATCACTAGCTTTAAAGGTGATGATAAAAATCGCGAGGAAACCTGCACATCTTAGAGTGCTCCTAACGGTATGTGTAATCCGCGAATCACCACTAGGCCAGCGTGGTGGACTATAGTCTGAGCCTTCTAATGCTAAGAACAGGCCCATACCCAGCAATGGAACAGGTTGCTTATTTTATTGGTCAAGGTAATGTCCAGGTATCAAAGCCCCGCGTCCTTAAGCAGAAAAGTCAAACTTACTTTTATTTATATGTCCCTAATAAATCTCTAACTGACGTTACTGTAGTTTAGTGGCAATGATTGCAACAACATGAATATGTTACCTACTTAACTATGATTTACATATTGTAATATTATAACCGGTTCCGAATGTAGGTATATATACCGTTATGCCAAACTGTTCATAAAAAGTATCTATCTTTTATTTTTTATTTCTTTCTAACGAGTCTCCATACGAGACTCATCATCACTATTTGTAATATCGGCCATAAGAGTTTTAATAATTACCCCTAATTTGACACATGTCAAAATACTTTGTATTGTTTCCTCAGATTAATTAATTAATCTGAGGTTGTTTCCAACTCAGATTAATAACTAAAGTATGTTATTAATCTGAGGTTTCCAAATTCCAACCCAATCCGATTTTAGTGTTTATGGCTCCATCGTATCAACGATGATTCTGCTACTGTCAAGGTTGATTAAAACAAAATAGTACTTAAGTAGTCTTTACTAAGATTGACCGGTGAGATAGGGGAAAATACGGCTTTCTCTGGATGTGCATGAGTTACTTAAAAATGGGACAATACAAAAGGTAAGTTAGTTGGATTAGTATAATTATTATTTCAAAATAGATGGGTACACAAAAAAATCAGGAAATTTGACACTACTAAAATAAGTACCAAATGACAAATGTCAAAATGCCTTCAGAATTTGACATGTGTCATTTGGGACTTATTTTATGTGTCAGGTATATTGTCTCAATAACAGTGTGTAAGATATAGAAACCTGACAATGGAGAATTTATAACTTAATAACTTACACTTTCACTAAACGTCAAACACGTTACACTTGCACAAATAGTAACCAAATACTGTAATGGTTAAGAAATAGCTAAATAGAGAAGAACCAAACGTGTTCGCCGAATACCGAATATTGAATATCCATAATTCCGCAAACTAATTTGACATTTTAGAAACATCAAATAAATCCAAGCCTTTGTTACCTTTGCCTTTACGTCAATTTTTAAACATTAGTTTAGGTCGTGAAATCCTGGAGTCAAGTTTAGTTGTAGGACGATTTTTTTTCCGATTCTTTGGACTTGCGAAGAACAAATGTTGTTGACTGCCTCGTTATTATCGTAATTTACAATGTCATGAAATTTTTTCATAAAATACTACTAGGCAAATAGCGTATTATTGCAGTCTTGAAGATGATATTATCCATAGTTGTAGTCATATTTACCTATTCACATTATTGCATTACACATTCTAATTTGACTGAATTGTGTACTGAATTCCTAATGACGTCGATACTATAACATTACATAACATAACATCACGCCTGTATTTCCCCGAAAGGGTAGGCAGAGGTGTATAGTACATCCACATTTCGTCAGTTATGTTATAAGTCCCATGTAATAGGGGGCGAGCCTATTGCCATTGACCGGGCACAAATCCAGACTCCGGGCTGCTACTGAGAATTTCCTAAGAAAAACCAAATAACACTTCGCCCAACCGACCCAGGACCTCAAGCTCAGAAATCGCGCTTGCGACTACTAGACCAACGAGGCAGTCGATACTATGACTGGCCTATTCGTTATTTTTATGAATGCCTTTTTACGAAGAATACCCATATTGGCTTTCCTGAAAACCCGTTCATTCCTTCAATTAATCTTAAAATCAGCAGCCCGAAAACGTCCTTCCCTGATAACGGAACTCCATATTATACTTCTTATATCCATTCTATATGGAAGATTGCCATAATCAACACTTCATTTCACATATTAATAATACTGGCTTAATTTCTTAGGTTCATCACCATTAGTTGAATAGGGAAGGTAATGGAAGTCGAATATTTACAAGACATAATTGGCCGAATATTAAAAAAATATGTTGCCGAATTTCCGCAGTTTAAACACTATTAGTTGCAGCTCTAGTACAAGCAGGTTGAAGTAAACTGGCTGTGATGGGCTGTGAGATCGTCATAGACAAGTTTTTATAAGTTTTTATTGTGAATTTAGCTTTTTGTATGCCGCAGTTCCAGACACAATTTTAATTCTATTATGTCTCGCGTGGATCCACGTTCCGGGATATCCATACGAGTGATTAAATCATCTGTTTTGTCGATTATAAAACAAATTGTATTATTATATGACAATTATAAAATAAATAGATAAATAATTGTTGATTATATTGATTGTGTTAAATTTAAACATTACCTAATAATATATTAATAAGAGTTAATTGTAATATTTGTAATTCGACACATGTTCCACACTGACATGTTTCCATTGTATATGCTTATAGTGTAAGACGTATTGCAATAATTTAATGTCTATTAGTTTTGACAATTGTAAATTTATTGTACCTAATAAATAACATTTTGCATGCCGATCATACGGTGAGACATGATGTACCTGCCAAAAACCACTAAAATCTTTGTAAAAACCATGTTTCTTGCAAATAAAAATCTTTATCTTTATCTTTACCGCTGGTGCTGTCCTTATTGCGGCTGGGTGGAGCTGTGAGGTCCTTTTACGGCCAAAATTAATATCCAATCTATCCACGGTTTACCCTACTAGAGATAGAAATTTGACATATTTTGTTATTAATTTTGAGCGATTGGATATTAATTTTGAGCGCATAAAACTCTTGCGATGTACCTACAATACATTTTCCAAGCGTGATTATTAATGACAATAACGTATGACCGTTCATTTTCACTGTCATTGTAAGGGCCGTTATAGTCATAGGCAGTGGTCAAAATAATGATAAAAATAAATCATTATTAATAATTTTATTTTTCTTTTTCAGGTACACTTTCATATAAGGTTTCAACATCTTTTGCTTGTATCCGTTTCTTCTCTCCGAGTTCTCGTCGGTGCTGTACGAAAAACCATCTGAAAATACAAAAAGTATGTGATTAATATCAAAACAAAGATTTTTTACTAGTTAAAAAAAATGTCTTAAGCCGCGTTGACACGATCAAAGTCCGCTTTGAAAAAGTGAACTTTAATGACTACTTGGACGTTACTTTGATCAACTTTTTTAACAGTAGAACGTAATTTTTATTGCTGTTGCCACGATCAAATCAATATCCAAGTAGTCATAGTTCACTTTGTCAAAACGAATTATGATCGTGTCAACGCGGCTTTATGGTTAAATTTGTTGTCGCAAACATTGCTCGAAATATGGTTCAAACTTCAGGCAAGCGTTATTCAAATTGAAACGTTTTTTATTTCAAATAAACCTAATTACAGGCACTTTGAAACGTCAGGCTCTAGTTGCACCGTTCCAAATTGTGATCCTATGGAGAAGAACCGGGAAGAAACTCCAAGTATATACTGTTTTTAAAATAGGTTATTGTTTATTATATCAAATGTATTCAAATAATGTGATTGTAATGTAGGTTAGTGTCAGATATAAACAAGAGTATAAAAGTGAGAATATTGCCTTTAGAAATAAACGTAAAAAGAGTTGCCATAGTATGTAGGATGTTCACGAGCATGGCGCGAGCATATCAGTTACGATTCTTATAGGGTTTTAGGACATTCTCAGTAGTGGCATTTTCTATTCTGTGGTAGTAGTCCTAGTTCTCACCACTCTTTTACCATTAGCAAACTATGGTACGGAAAAAATACAACTCAGCTTATTCATCCGAAAAATATCTTGGCATGAACAGAAAACCGCACTTTAGTAGTAAAGTAGTAACACTTGAATTACGAAAACCGCTTTATCTGCTTCCGACATAAAGACGCTGGCAAAATCAAACTGTTAGCAACTGACTTGCGTTCAGCTGCACATAACTAGTTCAGTGTGTAAGATCTTATTATTGCTGATAACAACAGGGCTACAGATTTGTTTTCTAAATATTTGTACAAATTCGTCTTGTTTAATGTAAGTATTTTGTTGACATTTTCTAAAGCTCACAAACTAAACTTATTTTAAACCATCTCTCTTTTACTAATAGTAGATACAAGAAAGGGATGGCAACAATTTATTGCAGTCAAATTAGTTTGAATTGAAATTTTCATACAAGTATCGTCGTGATCTTAGAAAATGCCGACTAAAAATATGAAGAAGTGGAACTCGTAAACTACTTTGAAAACACGAACTTTGTTGCCATCCTTTTCTTGTTTATCAACCGAGGTAAAAGAGAGTGATAGTTTTGAGTTTTTGAATAAAATAAGTTCACACGCTGTTACCACTTCTCAACCTACCTTATTATTTAAATTTCTATGAATATGAACTTCTTTCCGTCTCTTTCATACAAATATTCGTAAAGTGACTCGGCCGGGCTTGGTCTGGGGCACGGCTCACACCCGCCTAGGTCCCGTCACGGCTCACACCCGTCTCGGTCCCGTCACGGTGTAGCATAAATCATCCGGTTCTGTTGGTTATGTACTAGGTTAACATAACTTACAAGAGTAGGACTATAGCTGGCAGTGTCATGATAGCGCTGAACACGTACACAGCAGCACTGAACGATGTGATCGTATGGGCGTACATTGAAGAGTAAGTGGGGTCGAACATCAAGGCAGCCAGGGTCTCCACCAGGCTAAAGAGCGAGTTCATTTTACCTGGAAAAGATTTTATTGGTAAGAAAAAGAATACATTTGGCTTTCAGAGCTAAAATAAGTCCATTATACAACGTGTATCAGAAATGCGTGTTCATATTTTAAGAGCTCATTCAGGGCATGGCATAGAACATCTTTTACTATGGGACCAACCCTGAAATCGTGAATAAAAAAACGTCAGCTGTTCCCTACTAAATAATCGATGTCGCTCGACAGAATGTAAGGAACAGCTGATATTTTTTCGCGATTTCAGGGTTGGACCCATAGTAAAAGTTGTTCGATAGCATCCCCTGATTAAGCTCTTCAAATATATCCACGCATTTCTAATACAAGTTGTATAGAGTCTAAGCCTAAGACTCAGACTTTTGGCCCACTTCCCTATATGACTGATGATGCATGATGCATCAGTCCTTAAGTGATGAAGGGAAGCATAAAAAGATTACAGGTAAGAGAAATAATACATATGTTTTTCATTAATACATTAAATCTTAGCCTTAGACTCAAATAATTTTTAGGCCACTTCCCTAACATGACTCAAGGACTGATGCATCAGTACTTGAAGCCTAAAAAGCTTACACTTTAGAGTAAAAACCTTAGTTTCTATAGTATGAATATACTTTTGACCGCAATCTAGCTCTGAAAACCAAATGCATTCTTTATGCATGGTAGTAAATCAAAAACTCATATAGTAAAAGCCCCAGTTACCGACAGTGCCCCATTGTTCGACAAAACAAAAACCGACTTCAGAAAATAAGAGCAAAATTATAATTTGGTATATGGTTAAATATTGTCTAGTAAACATTGAACTATTACATATTGCACCACAAGTACGTAAAAAATCATCACGAAACCAAAGTACTTAAAAAAAAATACTTGTGATCGTCCCTTAATGTGTCTATAATTGGGGATGTTACGTTACTACCTTATTACAAAATCGGGTTTAGCAAATAGATTTAGCCTAAGCCGGACTAAAAAGCCTTTTTTAACCGACGAAAAAAAGGGGGGGTTCTCAATTCGACGCGTATATTTTTTTTTCTATTTTTTTTTATGTATGACCACGCATAACTTTTTACAGAGTGGTCCGATTTTGATGATTCTTTTTTTAATGGATAGGGTATATCTCGAAGTTAAATGGGACCAATTTAAATTTCAAAATCAAAATCCACCCCTAAGGGTAGTAAAACAGGGGATGAGTGTTTGTTCACCCACTGAATTCTTAGCTGTTAATCGATTCTGTTGAAATTTGACACACATAAATATAGTTCTAGACACTACGACATAATGGAGACCTGGAGTTAGATTTTAACCACATAAAAATGAAAAATATAACTTTTTAACAAAAAATTGAACCGACGAAATCAGAAACTGAAAAGCGAAAAATAACTAATTATGAGTCGGCGCCAAACAACCAATCAACGAAGATCATTAAATTACTTTATATAAATAATAAAAACAACGTCACATATAATACAACGTGAAATTTTCAACGATAAACAATAACTTTCCAAAAATGCGTTCTCCGCCCGGCCACTTGCAACTTACACGCACTTTGCTTGTTAAAAGTTCGTTTGGCGCCGACTCATAATTAGTTATTTTGCGCTTTTCAGTTTCTGATTTCGTCGGTTCAATTTTTTGTTAAAAAGTTTTATCATGTATGTAGTTTGACGTTAGACCTAGTTTAAAGAAGGGTCTAAAACTGGTCTAAAGTTTCGTAATAAGGGGGGTTAAGGTTCGACTGGTCCAAAGAACTTTAAGGCCTATGGTTCGTTGAGAGTTTATTCCAAGGATAAGCTATCAAAACAGAACTGACTGAGAGGTGACTCACCCATTTCTTCGCTGGGTACCAGCTTCGATGCCATCGATCTTAGAGATGTGAATGTGGTAGCATTCAGGATCTCCACTAGTGGAACTGTAAAACAAAGTAAGATATTTTTTTATAAAACAATAATTTTCAGTTTTTGAATAACATTCAGTGAGATCTGACTGGTCAAGCCTCAAATGAGCAATCAAAATCGAAAATACATTTTTTATTATTTATAATCTTTAGATGTCCCCTGCATGCCCTCGTGCCAGGCCTATGAAACTTCATACTAGCGAGTAGATTTATTTATCTACACTACTACAAAACTTTGGACAACACTATTAAATTATGGACATACAAAGACTATACTGTACTGTATTATTTGGTAATAGTGATATTATGTATGCTGTGGACGAACCTTATGCAATAAATAAATATAAAAAGGGTGGGCGGTATTGGGAAATATTGTGATTTTAGGATCGAAATATGTTCATTTGTGGATACGACATAGATCTAATTTTGATTTATATGATTTTTCATTATATTTACTAGATTCTGGTATAGGGAAAACACGATTCAATAAAATTTGCTCGACAGATATATTTTCCAAAATATGGTGTTTTTTTCACTAATTCATATTGCATTTGGAAATCCCAATAGTTGTTCCTATTGTTTTTTGCGAATAAGATAAACCTTTTACATATCTAGATTTTGGTGTAACAGATTTTTATTTACGTGTTTATTCGCCGAGACATATGATTTTTTTTTTAAACATCAAAAAAGCGCGATTCCGCTCTGTTCTCACACGCGCAATTGCCGTTGGTTAGAAAAGGACGGTTTCAAATTCAATGCAGCACCATAAAGAACAGTTCTCACCCATAAACATTTGAAAATCTGTTTGCACGAAGATAATGAGCATGGAACCAAACAGCTTGCTGACTATGGAAATGAGGCAGAGCATCGAGTCGTGGAAGCCCCAGCGCTTGCTGAACACGCTGATGGAGAATAGTGCTCCTGGAAATAAATAATTGAAATAATAGGACCTGTACCTACATAATGATTTTACGGATTTTACACTCTGTCATCCAAATTAAAAGCTGTTCGTCATAAACCATTACATTATAATGTGGAACCAGATACACGGAATTATATGCAGGACCCGCACTGGCGATTTAAAATCGCGGCAGTAGGTGGGACTCAGCGCGCGGATAAAAAAGCGCGAATAAAAATCGCACGAATAAAAATCGCTGTGCAGGCTAAGCCTAATAAACTTTTATCAACTTCGGAAAATAAAAGTAAATCTTGTTATTTTTTTTTTTACTAACCTGTTGAAAACCGCAATTTTAGACACAATTGAAATTCTATTGTGTCTCGCAAGATATCGCGTCCGTGTGAGTTATTAGGGCTAAATGTTTAAAATTAAACTTAAATTGTATTTAAAAAAGTTAAAGCCATAATGTAAGCCATAATGTAAACCATAACATAATTTAGATCTATTACTAGTTTTCGCATCTAATCCAGAGCAGTTTTTGTTGTTATCGTAGCCTTAAAAATATGCACTGGTGGTTTTATGTTTGTAACGAGGCTAAACTCGTTTCGCTGCTCACCACCTTATTTGGACTTCCTGGCCACTTTATAAAACTTTACCTATCCAAATTTAAAATTTAAAATTCTTCTATAATTTTCTATTTTTAACGTAAAATATGGAACTTACATCGCAGACTCGGCCGAGTATGGACGTGTCCGTCCATTACAGTTTTTTTATATATTAATTTACATCAGTACTATATATTCTTACCAGTTAAGTGAGATACAGTATACCAAAAACGTTCCTGCTTGTGTTTTTATGGTTTGTGCCGACTTACATCTACCTACCTACCTACCTGAATTCTGAATCCAGCCAGAGCTCGCTGCACTGGTGTAGCAGCAGCTCAATCATCTTACAGTCGGAGTTGACCTACTACTCCTCCGACCCTCCGTACTACTGACCCTCTGTGCCCTCCATACCTGAGTTCCGTTCCTGTAGTTCCTGTACCACTAGTTCCTGCAGTTCCTGTTCTCCAAGTTCCTACTTCCGTGTGTCACCGTGTGTCAAGCCACCGAACCTTCGACCCTGCGAGTCCCCTGAGTTACCCTGTGTTTTTTACACCGGCCACGACGTGACATGTTATCAAAAGTATTCTGGTTCCTTTGTATAAAATTTCAATAAGCTAACTTTTCCGTTCACTTTTCACTTTGACACGTCTTCTATTCGCCTCGCATTATATGTGTTTCTGATAGTGCAATTTCACTACGATGTTATTGCCACTTCTGACTAGCAATAATGAATTTGAGTTCCATATTCGCAGAAGATGCTCATTAATTCCCATTATAGTTTCAGATTTAATATAATAATTAATTTTAAACTATTTTGCTTACTGTATCCATGTAGATGTTACGCTATTTGAATTTTATATCTCACCAATTACAATCATCATTCTCCGAGCCTTTTCCCAATTATATTGGGGTCGGCTTCCAGTCTAGCCAGATGCGGCTGAACATCAGTATTTTACACGGAGCGACTGCCATCAGACCCCCGCAACCCAGTTACTGGGTAATACTGACATTCGGAGGTTAGACCAGTTGTCAGACTTTCAGGCTTCTGACTACCCGTAACGACTGCCATAGATATTCGTATGAAAACGGGGACCGACAGCTTAACGTGCTCTCCGAGGCACGGAGGGGTCTCGATATGTAACGAAACGGTCACCCATCCACAGACTGACCGCGGCAAGTGCAGCTTAACCTTGCAATCGTACAATCCGCGCAGTCACACCAATTACAATATTATTAATAATTTAAGCCCTTATATGCCACTGTTTTTTTTTTACAAAATAATGTAATATTACTATTCTTGGCACTACTTACAATAAAGCCACCAATTATGCTAAAGCTACGCAGCCACGCTTGGTCTGGACTAGCCGGTCGCTTCTCCATACAAACGTTGAAATTCAAATTAAAATAATAACTTCTTAGGTTTTCGCGACCACTACACATTATAATAAAACAAAGTTTAATCGGATTAAATCGCGTATATTATTTAAATTGCTTTCCACGAAATGCTGCAAAGCTTTCGAAACGTCAGGGAAACCAATTTAAATAATATACGCGATTTAATCCGATTAAACTTTGTTTTATTTCAAATACAAATGTTTTTTATTTCAAATAAACCTAATGACAGGCACTTTTGAAACGTCAGACTCAGGTTGAAGAGTGGTTACTCCATCTATCCTGTTACAGGTCCAAAACTAAGCGTTACTTATATCGATTTGTCTCTTCACCATCCAGTGGGGTAATTGTGAAATGCATTCTCATTGACATTAGCTTTCATTTGGAAATGACAGCAATATTCATTGCGTGGTACATGTTACCGATAAGACGAATTGTCAAAACACGGAGCAATGAACATTGAAATCCTATTAATTGCGATCGCGAGTGAGTTACGCAATTCGGCAGCAGGTTCGAATCGTAACAAAACAGTACAAAGATAAGTTATGAGCATGTTATGAGCCTCAAAAAATCTGTATTTTAGCATGACTTTCAACGCTTTTTGGACGTAAATAAATGAGACAAAAAGCATGAAATCTCCAAAATAATTTGCATAGCATCATAACATAGTCAGCATTTTGAATAACGTTCTTTTAAATAAATACACACTGTAGTTTATTTATAAACAGCCTAGAACCAAAGGTCGACTCATAAATTTTGCGCGATCGATCGATCGATCGCGATTTTCGGTAAAGAATATTATTTGTCTCACTTTACGCGACTACTGCGGGTAAGAGGCGGGCGAAATAGAATGCTTTTTACCGCACCCTATTGAATGTTCGTAAATGAAAGCAGTCAAACTGTGTAAAATACTTCTAAGATGCATCAGTTTTACCTTAGAAACAACCCTTGATGCATCAGCTTAAATTAAGAAAAAAAACCGGCCAGTGCGAGTCGGACTCGCGCAGTAAGGATTCCATGCCACCCATCGACCTGATACCCCATATAAACTGATTTAATTTACGAGAGTTTATCTAAAGACATCAACGCACAGAAGCGAAATATGAATTTTTGCATCTCTGTCTTACGCAGGTACCAGCACATATGTCTATATTTTTCTTATTTTTAGTATTTGTTGCTAAACTACATAATGTGCACTATAATCTGACTAAATTTGACGCTGGTATATATAACCGTTTAGAATATAGAGCAGGAACAAAAACGTTGATAAAAATGCATGTTTTTTGAGGTTTCTTGTATGGTTTCTTGTACCTTATATGTAAAAAAAGTCTTAAACCAAAGGGGGTCCCCCTTTTTGTTTAAGACTTGTTTTGTTTTTAGTATTTGTCGTGATACTCCTCATAGCAACACATATTCTGTGAAAATTTCAACTGGTTATCTATTAGCGTTACAAAGATACAGCCCTGTGACAGACAGATGGACGGACGGACGGACGGACGGACGGACGGACAGCGTAACGAGAGTAATAGGGTCCTGTTTGGCACCCTTCGGGTACGGAACCCTAAAAAGTAAGGCTGAGAATGACTCAGGAGACGATCTCTTACGTAGTTATTTGACCCTAAAAACACAAAACGTTCAGAAAATAACTCACCAAATGAATGTGTTATAATGCTGTACGTAGAATACAAGCTGTACTTCAGTGCGTCCCATTTTAATCTATACCTTACGTACATGTATGTGACTATGCGTTCACCTGAAAAGGAATAACAAAATATTAAAACAATCGTCATAAAAAGTACAGTCTGCAACTGAATTAAGTATGCTAGTTATTAACGAACATGGACTAGAGTACGCACGTATCTTTAACTAACTTCACAGTCACCATGACTGTGAAGTTAGCGCTGTACAGCGCGCCTCGCATCTCAACTGACAACCCGCACACTCAAAATTTTGCTACTGCGCAGGCATACGCCCCGTGTTCACACTTTCACAGCCACCATTAAGATTACTCTATTAGTACCTATGCATTACACAGGCAACCGTCATTGTTATTGTGTGAATTATACCGAGCTGTGTAGAAATATGATAATAATATACCATTTTACTGGTTACTTTAGTAACGACAAAAACTATTTTTTTCTTATCATCTACTGCTAAACACAGGCCTACCAATTGTCAAAATAAACAATCATATTGCCTTAATTAATTATTATACGTGACAAACGGATTGACGGACGACAGTTGTTCTAATTAGCAAATTCTGATGTTTTCATTCCTAGCGTGAGCTCTTTGATTAATAAAACCAAATTTGGTCACACTGACACACTGAGCATAGGACCTACCCAATGATAACAATTAAATAACAAGTAGCTTCAACATAATAGTTTCTGAAGTTACTAACGTATGTCTTTTTGCATCCGTATTAATAGTAAACTTTCTAAGCAGAGCCTTTTTCATGAAGATGGTGAAAGGAGCTAAAAGCCTATCTGATGTTAAGCGGTTACCTTTGCCCATAACAACTGCCATATTAAGCTTTTGCCTCAATAGCATTGCAAATCACGTGTCCCAGGCTGGAACATGAAGATAAAAAAGTCTCATGTGATTGTAATTTTACCGGCACTCATACGCTTTATACTGGAACACAGCAATTCAAGCATCACTGGCGGCAGAAATAGGTACGGTGGTAGTACTTCCCTGGACGAGCTCTTCTTCTATTAAAATCCAAAATTTAATCATATTTTAAGACTGACTTAAAATCTACTTACCATGATTCGGTCCGTAAACTATTGCAACAACAAGAAGTGTCAAGATAATTTTCTTCCTGAAGTTTGTCTCTCTCTTTTTTAAAGCCACTTCTCCGGTTTCTTTTACTAATGTTACCATATCTGAGCATGTTACTGGTTCAACCTGAAAAATATATTGAATACAACATTATCATGTTTCATAAAC
The DNA here is from genome assembly GCA_949699075.1 of Asteroscopus sphinx. NCBI lineage: Eukaryota > Metazoa > Arthropoda > Insecta > Lepidoptera > Noctuidae > Asteroscopus > Asteroscopus sphinx. The sequence goes on from OX453006.1 coordinate 6,856,401, forward strand.
TGTCTTATTAGACCCCTGAGGAGTCTACCCATACATGGCAAAAAACACACCCACACACATTCATAAACAGATCGTATAAAAATGTATTTACCTTCTCACTCTTATCACTATGTGGCTTAGTGTTACTCTCCAAATAGAAGACTCCATAAGAAAACGTCATCATGTAAATAACCCCAGAAATTGTAAAGATACCATAATATCCCCAAAGTTTTAGCAGGATTCCACTCAAAGCTGTTCCAATAGGAATGCCAGCGGTCATGCAAAGATTAACAAGTCCCACTCTAAAGGTTCTGGATTCTTCATCAGTAATATCACTAATGTAGCTGAAGACGCCTAGATAGACCATGACCCATCCACCTGTAACAGCTGGGAACAAAGCTTCGAGGAACATTGTAACTTCAACACTAATTTGATCGAAGAAAAAGGTGCTCAGCAAGTTGCTGATGCAAACCAAGAATTCTCCAAAAATCGGCATCAGTATACACAGTTTTCTATTGCCAGTCCTGTCACTCCAAGCCCCCATGAATATCACGAGCAGCGTTGGAATTGCAGTTTGTATCACACTCTTCCATGATTCTATGTTAGATATGATCTTTTGGACATCAGCTTCGTAATTTGTCAAGTTTCCTGTCCTATCAATCAGTGCATCACAAATTGTGTCATTATAGTTTAGTTTTACTCTGCATGTCTTATCCAAATTAAGATTTTGGATAGCCAGTCTGGCTAACATCGATGGTATTATAAGACCAGCTAATATAGGTTCTACTGTTATGCTTGATTTTATTCGACATAGTTTTGTTACAAAACTTTCTTTTTTGGTTTCACCTTCTTTGATAGTTGTCTTTTCTTTTTCTTTTAACGGTTGTTCTTCTAGTGTTTCTTTTTTCTGTTCTGGATCCGACATGTTACGTGTTCACTCAACAAAAGTGTTTGACATACTAACAATAGGCATGTTATTGTAAAAATTTACTCGTTACAAATTATCTCGATTACTTTTATTTGTTGTATATAAAAGATGTGTAAGGTTTGATCCAAAAATCTTTAAGAATTTTTATTTATTTATAATAGGTGTTGTTTTTATATTTATAAAAAAAATAAGACAAAAGGAAAAAAATTGCAAGAGTAAAATACGTTCAGTTGCTAAATGATTCAAAATTCATAAGTATTTTTTGTCGTGTCTAATTATCGTAATAAAGCGTTTTAACTCACTACAAACGTTCGTCCACTTATTTTTAACATCATCAATAACAACATATAGTTCTATGTTGAATTTTTTCTATACTTCCGGTGTGAAACATCCTTAAAAACAAAAATATAGTTTAATTGTCCATAAGAGGTTTTTCTTTAATTTTATTACTTGGCTTGCATTCTTATCGTGTCAATAGTTCAATGGACTGTTATCTAAATATTCTTTGGGTAAAATGTGCATTTACATTAAAAGTTCTTAACCTTTCACAAACATAATTTGTAACGTCCTGTAGAGAGAACTAGTTATCAAAGATAAATACCATATTATTTAATGAATATTTGCGTAGAGTATTTAGTCTGCCACTGCACAGTGATGGCTTGATAAAATTGTTCAAATACCGTAATCAATTCTCTTTTGTTTGCTCTCAGATAGCTCCGTTGCGCAATGGTAGGCAATGTTTTGTAGTATTAAATATTATTATGCTTCTTTTAAATCCATCTTCATTATCACGATCAAAGGTAAGCTGGCTTTTGTTGACGATTCAGGTAGTTTATGTTTGTGTTGAAAGAATGTTTAGTTTCGTTGTTGTTTCCAAAAGTTGCGCAGAGTCAGCAACAATATGTATGGTCATCAACTCAGCCTATCGCAGTTCATGGACATAGGCAGCACTGCTAGAAATAGGCCTCTGCTAAATTGCACCACAACACTCGGTCCTCTGCCTTCCGCATCCATTCACCTTCTTCAGGTCGTCGGTACACTTGGCAGGGCGGCGCCCTACGCTGCGTTTGCCGATTCGCGGTCTCCACTCAAGGACTCGTCTGCTCCAGTGGCCATCGCTTCTTCGACTGACATGGCCAGCCCACTGCCACTTCAGCTTACTGATCCTACAAGCTATTTCGGTCACTCCAGTTCTTCCCCGGATAATCTCGTTACGGATTTTATCCTTCAAAGAAACTCCAAGCATAGCTCGCTCCATAGCTTGCTGAGTGACTTTGAATTTTTGGACTAGCCCAACTGTCAGGGTCCACGTCTCGGTAACGTAAGTCATGACAGGCAGGACGCACTGGTTGAAAACCTTTGTCTCCAAACTTTGCGGTATTGGCGACGAGAAGACTCGGCGAAGTTTTCCAAATGCTGCTCAGCCCAACAGAAGTTGTAACGGATTACGTCTACCTAAGGCAGGTAATTCAATTAATGCAGTTACCGGTTCTTCATCGATAATATTTTGTGATACCTACTAAAACTCGTAATTTCCTAAAATATAATGGTAATTATCAGTATTGGCTTTTTGACCGATAACCAAACATACTATAGCATCCTCTCTACGTTATATAGATAAAGAAAGACTTCTTGAAAGATATGTATGTAGTACATAATATACCTATATAAAATGGGAAAGACCTAAAAAAAAAGTAACACAATGACGAAAATGTTAATAGGGAAATAACAAAATAAAAGGTAAGTAACATTAAATCATACTAAAATTACAAATGCGAAAGTGTGTTTGTTCATTTGACCTTTCATGCAGCAGTGGACAACTAGGGTTGCCAACCATACTTTCGGCAGCAGCCCATTACTGTCCTACTGCTGGGCACGGGCCTCTTCTAAGTAAGAGAAGGCTAAGGCCTTTGTCCATAAAACCAACCTTAACCATACATTACAATAACGTATCCTATCCTACGTTACTATGCTTCACTATAATTTATACTTGTGGAAAAAAAAGTATTCAAAATACTTTATTTTTAACGTAGGTATTGTGTGTGAATTTGGAACGAAATGTTCCTGTTGTATAAGAGATGAGATTTTCGAATGAATGGTAGTGAAAAAACGGAATCCAAGAGCAAGACTTCTCATTTCCTGCAGGTGAGTAAATTATTAATGTAATGTCATTATTGGTGTTTGTTTTGGTTCGTTCGTGTGGTTTGGCACAAAAGTATATCTGAAAACTTTACCAGCATCACAATTTTTTTTTTATTATCTTCTCTTTGGTATTGTCACATGAACTTTCAACAAGAGAGTTTTGTCTTCAGAGGAAGGATAGTTTTATGGTGGTGAACGAAAAGTGGCGGGAAGAGAGGAATGAAATGAGTTACTGAGTTATTTTTGAATACTTTATAGGATCTTGCCATGATTCCTTGCAAAATACTTTCTGTTTCGCAAAATACTTTTTTACTCTTTGGAGATGAGTAGGTGTACGTAATTTATCAAAGAAAATGTTGGTAACCCTAGGAGCAATGGATTGGCGTGATTTTTTGCATAGAGATGGTTTAAGGACTGGAGAGATGCACGGTTCCTGTAGTATAAAGAACCACGGGAGCGAAGACGCGGGTAAAAGCTAGTATTGATATAATAAGATGTATAAGTGATAAAACCAGTCAGTACAGTGAAATTTATGTAAATATTTAATTTACCTATATGATATTGCCGAGGTTGATGACTTTCCAAATGAACTAGAAACTAAAATAAAACAATTTGGTGTATGTCAATATCGTTTGTGTATTTTTCAAACTAAAGAATTTAATTTTAAAAAAATATGTTTCTGATTTCCACCTTCTGTTCTATTTTATTTTAACACCGTAAACGACGAAATCTAGGGCAAGAGCTCCTGGGTTTTTTTTTCTTTCCACAATTTATATCTACGCCATAGTTTTTGCTGACAACTGTTAAAAATGTACAAATTCTTAACATAAAGACTTGGCTCCTCTTGCTTGGCATCCCTATGAGGATCAATCATCGATCTTATTGTAGCAAAAAATACAATCAAGACACTTCAATAAAATTTAATATTTCGGCTATGTAAGGCTACGTAACGAGATTATCCGGAGAAGAACCGGAGTGACCGACAAAGCTTGTAGGATGTAAGCTGAAGTGGCAGTGGGCTGGCCATGTCTGTCGAAGGACCGATGGCCGTTAGAGCAGACGAGTCCTTGAGTGGATACCGCAAATCGGCAAACACAGCGTAGCCCCCCCCCCCTACTCCGCCAGGAGGACCGACCACCTGAAGAACGTGTCTGGGATGCGGAAGGCAGAGGACCGAGTGTTGTGGTGCAACTTGGGAGAGACCTATGTCCAGCAATGGACTGCGATAGGCTGAGTTAAGAAGGCTACGTATCACAATGAACATCAGGAAGAATTGTTGAGGTAGATAATAATCATTATCATTGTTAGATTGTCAAACATGTGCTAGTTTCGTGTGTCGATACATAATCATGTACTACATACATACATGTGTCGTATGTTTGCGTTATGATAACAGTAGTAATGTGCACAGTACGGCGTAGGGTTGTATAAAAAATTACTTGTAATCATATAAGTCAGCGATTCCCAAAGTGGGTTCCATGGAACCCCTGGGGACCGTTGAAGGCAAGCTAGAGTTCCGCGAATAAGATAAAAACATTTAAGAGGCTGACAACACGCAAAAAATCAGACCACTTTCACACACTGTGACACTGTGTGTGTACCGTGTGTACAGAACTGAAATAGAGGCAACGAGAGGAGGGACCTCGGGTGCGCCGCTCAACTTGAATGAAAATTAACAATATATGTTTTTATTAAACACTAAAAACTTATTTGAAAAACAGAAACAATTTTTTTTTAGATTAATGTCTTCCTTATGTCTTTTTAATTTCATTTGTAATATTTTGTAAATAATTGAGATTGTTTGCTCTAAAGCATTTTTTAACAGGTTAGTTTACAATTTTTATAAATAGAGAAAACTTCAAGAAAACGTGTTTAAACGTGTTTTAGGCACAATAGTTTTTTTTTTTTAATACGATCAAGTTTAACAAATATTTCTTTCACTCCCACAAACTGAATAGATGCAGCTAAAAATGTTTTTAAAAGAAGCCTATTTGGGGTATTTGGCTGTTGTCAGCGTCTTATTTCAACAACCCGAGTTGTTTAGTCAGTGTTAAGGTTCCATTTTTTTTTTTCAATTTTTTGTGTTCCGAAACCGAAGAAGTTTGGGAACCGCTGATATAGCTCCATACCACTAAACTTTGTAGACCCAGCTGAGCATTTGCCTCCCAGGGGCGAGTTGCAATGGCCAATTTGGAAGTAACTAAACCAGACGACCAACCCACCAACCGGAGAAGAACCGAGTGATCGTCAAAGCTTGTAAGATCAGTACGCTGAAGTGGCAGTGGGCTGGCCATGTCTGTCGAAGGACCGATGGCCGTTGGAGCAGACGAGTCCTTGAGTGGAGACCGCGAATCGGCAAACGCAGAGTAGGGCGCCCCCAAGCCAAGTAGACTGAAGACCTGATTAAAGTATTTGGGGGGGACTGGAAGCGGAAGGTAGAGGACCGAGTGTTGTGGCGCAACTTGAGAGAGGCCTATGTCCAGCAGTGGACTGTGATACTATACAATTTGATATCCAACCAGAAGACAAGTAGTGCAGTGCGTCTTGAGCGTTTTTCAACATTCATCAGTTTATCATATACTCATATTGAACTATGTTTACGGGACTTGTCGCGCAGAATTAAATCGACCGCAGTCTGCTCGTGACCACGGCCAATGCAACTTGACCGAAACGTCGAGGTTAGTCAAAATGTTTGTTATATTTTGATTTAATTGTGCGCGACAAGTCCCGTAAACATAGTTCAATATGAGTGAAATTCGCGAAAGTTTAAAAACTTCTATCATATACTCGTACATTACAAAACTAACATGAACATTTTTGTAAATTTCTAGAAACAAAACAATTACAAGTAACACAAAATAGTAGCCCATCCGCATAGAAAACAGAGTCAAAGCTATAAAAGCAAAATCTCTGACTGCGAGGAAGTTTTCTATCTATACACGCTGTGTTAAGGGTACTAGTATAGTATTATATTATCTGTGGTTAAGGGACACTGCTTTCTGAATCAAACTCTTAATCACAGATAATATAATACTATACTACACTTATTCCAGCCATCTCACAAGAGCCGCTTGAGGTGTTTTTCGTAGTTCTTGGCTAGTAGGCCATGGACCATAATGACTATCGGCACAATGATTATTGAATCCGTCTCATATGTCGACAACCTTGTGTGCTAAATCAAGATATTTGATTTGTGTATCTTTATTGGCTTTCGCGAGATTCTCATCATATGAGACATAATGAGAACATTAAATATTACTCTAATATTTGCCCAAGCTTAATAGAGCACTGATATTCCGGCACAGACTTCCATCTAGGACTTTGTTATCCTAGATGGAATGGATAGCCGGGGCCTTGTGGCCCCGGCCTAGGGACCCAGCTAGCCTAGGGGCCTTCCAGGACTGCCGTCAGTAACGGTAGGCGGAAATAGAATTATAGAAAATAAAACCAGCCAAGTGCAAGTCGGTCTCACGCAGGAAGTATTCCGTACTACCCATCGACCTGATACCCTATAGAAACTGATCTAATTTACGAGAGTTCATCAAAAGACTTCAACGCACCGAGCGCTAAATATGAATTTTTGCATCTCTTTCTTACGCAGGTAACATTTGTCTATGTTTACCCTATTTTTATTATTTATTGGTAAACTACATAGTATGCACTATAATCAAACCAGGTTTGACGCTGGTACATATTACTGTTTTGAAGATAGAGCAGGAACAAAAACGTTGAAAAAAAGTCATGTTTTTCAAAGTTTCTTGTATAGGGACGTCCTTTGGTTTTAGACTTTTTTATTTTTATTGTTTGTCATGATAACTTTTTTATTTTTATTATTTTATTATTTGTCATGATCATAGAAACACAAATTCTGAAAAAAAAAACAACAGTGTGTTTGCGTGATTTTTCCGATTATCCTACGACATAATTACCCATAATTTAGACGTTGTTCCTGTTTACTACTATTTTCATAGTGTACAATAAAGCATATTCTATCTAAGCAAGCACACAAGTACACTATGTGCAATAAGCCATAGAACAGCTATGTTTGACAAGAGTTTATTTTGTATGGGCCCTATAATTTATTATAAACAGGGTATGGAATCTTAGTACAAAATGCTTGAAATAATATCAATAGTTATCCGACCAAATTGACGAGTACTGAAAATGCTCAAACGTCGTTTGACCACTACGTATTTTGAATTTATCAGTATTATATTCGACTATATGCCAACGGGTAAAAACAGATGTCGCTAGTATATTAAAAAGTACTCTGTGATTATAAATTACCAAAGAATGTAAAAGAAGCAACAAATTTTACTTCCTTTAAAAATAAATTAAAGATTTATTTGATTAAGAAAGCTTATTACTCAATTAACGATTACTTAAATGATAGATGTAATTAAATTAATTAGTTAAGTCACAATAAAATTATATAATAATTAATAAATTTCAAAATAATGGTATTTCTAATTTTTATATTTGTAATAGATGACTGTACGTGGGACACTCAGAAAGTTTTGCGAAACTAAAAAAAATTGTTCTATACGTACATATATTTTTATCAAATCTTTTCAAAGTACTTTCCATCAGCCTCTATACAAAGATTCATGCGCCTAAACCAGTTTTCAAAACACTTTTTCCAGTCCGCCGCAGACACCTCGTTTACAGCCTGCTCGAACGCAGCCAGCGCATCTTCCGGCGACGAAAATTGTATCCCTTTGAGCTGATTTTTTATTTTTGGGAATAAAAAGAAGTCACACGGTGCTAGATCAGGGCTGTAAGGAGGGTGACCCAGGAGTTTGACTGGCGTGCTGTCCAGGAAGTCCCTCGTTTTGAGTGCGGTGTGCGCAGGTGCATTGTCGTGGTGGAGCAGTAGCCCGCGGAGCCCTGTGTTTGGTCGCTTGTTGCTTATAACAGAGAAAACTTCTGGCAAACATTTGGTAGTATACCATTCGGCATTAATGCTTCTTTGATCCCGTAAGGGAATTGATACCAAGTGGCCAGTCAAATTAAAAAAGCTAGCGATCAAAATCTTACCCCCGCTTCTAGATCGCTTCACTTTGGTAGGCGTTGGCTCATTTTGAAACACCCAAACAGTCGACTGGCGCTTGGTTTCTGGGTCGTATTGATAAATCCAGGACTCATCACCTGTAACGATGTCGTAAACACGCCGAGACGAGCCTGCTTCAAATTTGTTAAGCATATCACGGCACCATTCCACCCGGGCCTGCTTCTGAGCATCGGTGAGGTTGTGCGGCACCCAGCGTGATACTATCCTCCTCACGCGAAGATGGCTGTGTAGAATCTCGTGAACGCTTCCCGATCCAATCTTCAATATGTGTTGAATCTCCTGATATGTAATTCGCCTATTGTCTTGGATTAAATTTTTCACTGCTAGCACGTTTTCTTCGGTAACAGCCGTCAAAGGGCGACCGCTTCTTTCGTCATCCCCCAAAGTTGGTCGACCGCGCTTGAATTCGTTATACCAACGATACACGGTTGCCTTGGAAGGGCCTTCATCCATGAATGCCATTTGAAGTCTATCGTACGATTCATCCGGTTTCAGGCGACACTTGAAATCGTATAAAATCATAGCTCTAAAATGTTCCCGGCGCAGATCCATATTTCAGTGAGACACAATACTTTGAATTAACTCGCAAAAAATGTGGAGGGAAATTTTGAAATTGGAACTTACTTATTTTTACTTATAAATAATCATATTTTCGAAAAACATTATAACTGGCCAGTCTCCCATATATAAAAACTTTTTTTCGCAATACTTTCTGAGGGGCCTGGTATGCCTCATTTAATATTTAGTTTACTTTAATTGCATGTGAATTATCACATGGTACATATTTGCAAGGATATGGTAAAAGAACTTTTGTTGTATGTATCATCTCATGTATACCCGTATTCAAGCACATGGCGAAAGCTATAATATGGCGATGATTTATATTATTATAAAATTTATAAAACGATTTACACCCATGTTAGCAAATAAATAAAATTTAATTGAATTGAATTGAAATAAATGATTTGATTTGATTTTTTATTTTTTTTTCTATACATGCTGAAATTTGAGTCGCTTATTTCCCGAAAAGGGGTCATTGTACTCAACTTTTACTATGGGACCAACACTGAAATCGCGAAAAAAAACAGTTGGTCCCTACATTTGTGTTCACTTAAATGGATAAAATGTAGGGACCACCTAATTTTTTTTTCGCGATTTCAGGGTTGGTCCCATAGTAAAAGTTGTTCATAATGATGAGTACAATGACACCTTTTCGGGTAATAAGCGACTAAATTTCAGCGTGTATATTAATCCATTTCTGTTTGTTTTTGAATTTAGACTTTATAGGTATTTTTAGTATTTGCCATAATCAAGGCCATAGTAAACATACATAACATAAGATCAGGCCTGCCAATTGGCTACCCATTACAGTTCAAAAAAATATACAGCCCTGTGACAAACAGACAGACCGACAGACGGACGGACAGACGGGCGAAGGGTTAGTAATAGTACCGTGCACTTACAACCCTAACGCCTTTATAGCTAAAGTGAATCGGCACCTAATAGGTTTGCTCGCTCCATCGTCGACCACATCTTGACAAAGCTGTCTAGATTGCGGTCAAGAGCAGATCTATATATTATAAAAAAACGTTAATGGTGCAAGTGGAACTATTACTAACCCTATACGCCCGTCTGTCCATCCGTCTGTCCTGGACAAATTGGGTACGGAACCCTACAAAAACGGCCTTATAATTTTATAATAAAACAGCAGATTACTATTCAAAATAGTTTATTCTAGAACAATCGCCTCATGCTCAAGATCTGCGCTGTTGAGTAAGGACTCTTCTTTCTTCTTGGTTTCCAGTTCAGTTGCATTTATACATTTACACTCAGCATTTTTAGATTTAGCAATGTCTCTCCTGTTCTGAATAAAAAACCATCTGTAACAATAATAAAAAACATTACCCTCCTTCTGGGGCAGTTGGGTAAAAATGTTACCCAATTAAGTTTTCTCACATCTTGTTTTAATAGTAAGTAAGTAATAGTAATAAAAAATGTATTTCTCTCTTCACAAAGGTTGGCTTAATATAGATAGTCCTTACTAGCATAGAACAAATAATAGTACTAGTAGTGGTAATAGTGGTACTAGGGAGAACCCCACAGATATAGATAGAGTAGAATAGTTGTAATCACAATTTTACTTACGATTAATGCGTGGCAACTTTCGAACAAACTACGCCTTACATATTGACGGCATTAATTTTTAAAAATTTAACTTTAATCAAATATACTTTACTGCTTTTGTTTCTGCTGTTAGAAACAGCACAATAAGGCATTTATGCGGGTTTTTGGTTCAGTACTTACAGAAACAAGTCATAAGGCGTACTGAGAAAGGCTTTGAAATGCACTGCACTGTGGTGCAGAGCGTTGGCACGCGCGCCCTGCCCACTTTTCCATTCTTTCTATTTCAGTGGAGAACCCTGTGTTACAGATCACCAGGCCTTCACCCTAGTTTTAAGTATATACATGTACATTACGTTGTCACTATTATAAGTAATAAAAAAGTACTTAAGCATAAATATGATTTGATGGAAGAGAAAGAACATTATAATAATTGATAATACAAGTACATGCAGGTGGACAAACAAATGTGGGTGTTTGTATGTATATGTGTGTGTTTGTATGAGAGTTGTTAAAGTTCCATATTGTGTGCGTATTGGAGTGTGTGGTTAATCAAATATGTTTAACGGCCAAAATTAATATCCAATCTATCTACGATTTACCCTACTAGAGGTAGAAATTTGACATATTTTGTATGGAGCTTATGTCAAATTCCTATCTCTAGTAGGGCAAATCGTAGATAGATTGGATATTAATTTTGGCCGTAAATATTGTAGGTATCTTAAAATCTCTTTCGTTATCGACGGTTTTGGTATCTTATAATCTTAACTATTATAAAATTGTAAACGTCTAGCGTCTGTTTGTTTGTTTGTTTGTTCCAGCATCACGCTAAAACTACTGGACCGATTTTGATGATTTTTTTTTTGTTTGAAAGCTGATGATCTGACTTAAAAACTGGTATGAGTTTTGAGAAAGAAAGAAAGAAAGAAAGAAAAAAAGAAAAAAATTAATTCGTGGGTTGCGTACTCACCCGACAGATCGAAGCTTCTATGCATTTGCACGAGCGGATAGTAATGTACGATGGAGTGGAGTGGAGTGGAGTGGACCGGGGATGGGACTGGGGATGGGACTGGGGACGGGACAGTGGACGGGACTGGGGACGGGACAGTGGACGGGACAGGGGACGGAACATGGGACGGGAAATGAGACGGGACATGAGACGGGACATCGGACAGGACAGTGGGACGGCACATGGGACTGGACATAGGATGGGACATGGGACATGGGACGGACGATAGTGATTAGTGATATAGTGAGATAGTGGGACAGTGGGACAGTGGGCCGTGGGACAGTGGGATAGTGGGACAGTGGGACAGTAGGACAGTGACAGTGGGACGGTGGGACGGACGATAGTGATTAGTGATATAGTGAGATAGTGGGACAGTGGGACAGTGGGCCGTGGGACAGTGGGTTAGTGGGACAGTGGGACAGTAGGACAGTGACAGTGGGACGGTGGGACGGTGGGACAGTGGGGCAGTGGGGCAGCGGGGCAGCGGGGCAGTGGGCCAGTGGGGCTGTGAGCCAGTAGGGCAGTGGCGTAGCGGGGTAGCGGGGCAGTGGGGCAGTGGGGTTGTGGGGCAGCGGGGCAGTGAGGCAGTGGGACAGTGGGGCATCGGGGCAGCGGGGCGGAGCAGCGGGGCAGCGAGGCAGTGGGGCAGCGGGGCAGCGAGGCAGTGGGGCAGCGTGCCAGCGGGGCAGTGGGGTACCGGGGCAGCTGGGCAGTGGGGCAGCGGGATAGTGGGGCAGCGGGGCAGTGGGGTAGCGGGGCAGCGGGGCAGTGGGGCAGCGGGGCAGTGGGTAAGCGGGGCAGCGGAGCAGTGGGGCAGCGGGGGGGCAACGGGGCAGCGGGACAGTGGGGAAGCGGGGCAGTGTGACAGTGGGGCGGTGGGGCAGGTGGTGGGGCAGTGGGATAGTGGGGCAGCGGTCAGTGGGGCAGTGGGATAGCGGGGCAGTGGGGAAGTGGGGCAGCGGGGCAGTGGGATAGTGGGGCAGCGGGGCAGTGGGGCAGTGAGGCAGCGGGGCAGTGGGGCTGCGGGGCAGTGTGTTAGCGGGGCAGTGGGGCAGTGGGCAGGTGGCAGTGGGGCAGTAGGGCAGTGGGTTACCGGGGCAGCGGGCCAGTGGGGCTGTGGGATAGCGGGGCAGCGGGGCAGTGGGACAGTGGTGCAGCGGGACAGTGGGGCAGTGGGGCAGTGGGGCAGCGGGACAGTGGGGCAGTGGGGAAGCGGGGCAGTGGGGCAGCTGGACAGGCTGTGGGGCAGTGGGATAGTGGGGCAGCGGGGCAGTGGGGCAGCGGGGCAGTGGGTAAGCGGGGCAGCGGAGCAGTGGGGCAGCGGGGGGGCAACGGGGCAGCGGGACAGTGGGGAAGCGGGGCAGTGTGACAGTGGGGCGGTGGGGCAGGTGGTGGGGCAGTGGGATAGTGGGGCAGCGGTCAGTGGGACAGTGGGATAGCGGGGCAGTGGGGAAGTGGGGCAACGGAGCAGTGGGATAGTGGGGCAGCGGGGCAGTGAGGCAGCGGGGCAGTGGGGCTGCGGGGCAGTGTGTTAGCGGGGCAGTGGGGCAGTGGGCAGGTGGCAGTGGGGCAGTAGGGCAGTGGGTTACCGGGGCAGCGGGCCAGTGGGGCTGTGGGATAGCAGGGCAGCGGGGCAGTGGGACAGTGGTGCAGCGGGACAGTGGGGCAGTGGGGCAGCGGGACAGTGGGGCAGTGGGGAAGCGGGGCAGTGGGGCAGCTGGACAGGCTGTGGGGCAGTGGGATCGTGGGGCAGCGGGGCAGTGGGGCAGTGGGGTAGCGGGGCATTGGGATAGTGGGGAAGCGGGGCTGCGGAGCAGCGGGGCAGCGGGGTAGCGGGGCAGTGGGGCAGTGGGGTAGCTGGGCAGTGGGGGGCAGCGGGGCAGGCAGTGGGGCAGAGGGATAGTGGGGCAGCGGGGCAGCGGGGCAGTGAGGCAGCGGGGCAGCTGGGCATTGGGGCAGCGGGTTAGCGGGGCAGTGGGGCAGTGGGGTAGCGGGGCAGCGGGGCAGTGGGGGGCAGTGGGGTAGTGGGGCAGCGGGCAGTGGGGCAGCTGGGCACCGGGGCAGTGGGGCATCGGGGCAATGGGGAATCGGGGCAGTGGGGTAGCGGGGCAGTGGGGCAGCGGTTAGCGGGGCAATGGGGCAGCGGGGCAGTGGGGCAGCGAGGCAGTGGGATAGTGGGGCAGTGGGGCAGCGGGGCAGTGGGGTAGCGGGGCATTGGGGCAGCGGGACAGCGGGGCAGTGGGGCAGTGGGGCAGCAGGGCAGCGGGACAGCGGGACAGTGGGACAGTTGACTGGACTGGAATGGACTGGAATGGACTGGACTGGACTGGACTGACGTGGGTTAGCAGAATTTAACGCGAGCGGAGCCCTGGGTAAAAGCTAGTATATTTATAAGATGCTGTCATGTACGGTTGACCGCAGGTCAGTGGTAATAGTTTGACATAGACAGCACCTTTATTTTGTAAGCAGTAAGGGCGGATTTCTGATTCAAGTATTACCACTGCACTGTCATGCAGTCAAATGTACGAGTCTGAAATGGCCTTTCCTACCGTAAAGTATGAAAGAAAGAATATTAATAATATTAAATAATATAGATATTTATTTTAAACTGTCTACCTCTTATACGAATCGCTTGGTAGTACATTTCAATTAACTTTTTAGGTAAAAATAACTTGTGCCATTTATAAAATAACTTTTAATCTAAGTTAGGCGAATTTTAGGAAAAAACTATAAACATAAATTACGATAGTCTTAAGATGGCTAATTTATTTTAGTAATTGCATTTAGTTCGAAGTTAGGACAAAGAACAATATTTGTTAATCTCATTTGACTAAGTTAAGTCCTTTTGCAGGGCACATTTTACGCGTAATTACTCAATAAAGAAATGTTTTATTGTATTTTAGAGCCTTCTAGAATTTAAAAGGCATTAATTAAAGGCAAAGTAGAGATTCTAGTGATTTAAGCTGATTAACACAAAGAGTGTCTCGAACTGAGTCTCATGTTTTCCCTTCTTTCCTTGCTAAACAAGTCAAAAATAGTACAATTCCTGTCAACCGAACGCCATTTCTTTTCAAAAATTGTGCGAGAAGCGCTAGAAATCAGAAAACGCAAACATTACAATCGGGTAGATGGTTACAAATTAGCTGTAACGTGGAATCCAGTGTTTAAAATATCAAAACCTCACTATTTTTAATCAGTTAAATATATCGGATGTTACATTTGGTGTCGGACATAAAGAATTGCACCACCTTATCTCTTCTCGTGGGTGTCGTAAAAGGCGACTAAGGGATTCATCAGAGGATGGGTAGAAGCGTTGTCTGAGTATTTAACCAACCAACTGCGATCGCCAACCCGCGTGGCGAGGCAATTATGGCATATCCCTCCCTTTGGAGGAGGCCTATGTCCAGCAGTGGACGTCTTTCGGCTGAAATGATGATGATGATGATGAAATGTACGGACACAGTGACTGTAGTGTACACCGACCTTACAGTAGTGTTGCTTAACAATCGATAGACTATCAATTGTCTATCGATAGTATCGAAAAACCCCAAATCATTCATACTATCGATAAGCCTATCGATAGTATCAATTGGAAGGTATCCAACAATACTATCGGTACTGTCGATAGTATTGATTGTACGAATTCATGCAATAGTATCGATACTATCGTGCTATAGTTTAGATAGTATTTCAATATAACTATCGGTGTTAATTGAAGTAATTTTTTTTTAAGTTTATTTTCCTACCTTCAGCATTGGTACACACCACACTGTTAACTGTTAGGTACCTACTTAACCATTTCTTTGATAATCTTATACATCAATACTATCTAAACGATAGCACGATAGTATCGATACTATTGCATAATTTCGAACAATCGATACCATCGATAGTACCTATAGTATCGATAGTATTATTGGATACCTTCCAACCGATACTACCGATAGTATTGTTGGATACCTTCCAACCTATACTATCGATAGTATCGACACTATCGATAGGCCTATCGATAGTATGACTGATTTAAGGGACTATCGATAGATCGATAGTCGATTTTTATGCAACAAAAAAAACCGTGGTTGGATGAACATCCTTCCACCGCTGTACCAGGCTGCTCGTGACCACGATCAGTGGCAGATGCACATAGTGAAACCTGGACGAAACGTCGGGCTTAAAATAAGTATGACCGCGTTAATTCAAAATTCAAATGTTTTTTATTTCAAATAAACCATAAATAATTACAGGCTTTATTGAAACGTAAAACTCTAGTTGCACGGTTCCAAATAAAATTGTGGGTCCTATGGAGAAGAACCGGCAAGAAACTCCATGGATATACCCTTTTTAAAAAGGTTATTATTTGTTTATTACATCAAATTCATTCAAATAATGTGAGTAATAATGAAGGTTAATGTTAGAAATAAACTAGAGTTTAAAAGTGAGAATATTGCCTTTAGTAATAAACGTAAAAAGAGTTGCCATAGCATGTAGGAGCTGACCTGTGCCGATAGACGGCACCCGTTCACGAGCATAGAATATCTAATAGTAGGTACAGTCGACTGCATGACAGTGGTAACACTTCAATTCGAAAACCGCCCTTACTGCTTACAAAATAAAGATGCTGCTTATGTCAAAGTGTTACCACCGACGTGCGGTCGACCGTACTAACATCGCGAGCATCAGCTATCGCTTAACTCAACCATACTAAAGGGGATTCCAGTCACAAATTAATAAGTTAGAAAATTACAGTCAACCTAACCTAACTCCAGAACTTTCCGGCCCCATCGGCTATCCGTTCTGCGAGTAACGTGCCCCGCCCACTGCCACTTAAGTTTGGCAATTCTTAGGGCTATGTCGGTTACTTTCGTTCTCCTGCGAATCTCCTCATTTCTAATTCGATCACGGAGAGGGACACTCCGAGCATATCCCTCTCCAATGCCCAACTGGGTGACCTTGAGCCTTCTGATCAGGCCCTTTGTGAGCGACCACGTTTTAGTGTCGTAAGTAACTACAACTTAAAAGTTAAAATAAAAAACAGTTAATTAAACTTACGCAAAAAATAGTATCGGTGGAATCGTAAGCGCAGTGCTCACATAATACACGATCCCGGCATCTACCTCTAAGGTGAACATATATATCCAAGAGTACATCGGCCCGAATATCATTGACGTCACCACCTCCATCAGATTGAAGAATGACGTCATTTTACCTGAAATCACGTACGAATTGGTTAGATAACAGTCAATTTTGCGTGTGTGGTTTGGGACACATTTTTCTTAAGAAGAAACGAATGTTGAAATGGTACTGTATTTATTGGATGGAAGTCTGGAACTTTCTATAGATATGTTTGTCGTAAAATGTCTTGACTTTTGCAGGGTTAGACAGGCTAGGTTCAAAGTTTTGCTATGTATTCTACTACACATTCATAATATGTTATATGTATTAAAACAAAGCCGATAATCCGCTTTAGCCTCTTGTCTGCCCAAACGCCTTTTAATGCCGACGTTCATTGTTTAACTATTGTGTTAATTAATTGGTCATTTCAGCTCTTAATTACATATTTTCATAATAGGTAGTTTTATATCAGGTAGACTAGGGCTTTAGAATAGCATTAGTAGCTACATATGATTTCTTATTGTCAAATTATTAACTGGTAAGCTAACAGCTTGAAAACAATCTCTTTATTAACGGCCGAAATTAATATTCAATCTAATCCAAAAACTGCAGTTAAAAGTCAGAAAATTTGATCTATTTTTGGATAAAGTGCACCAATAACCCATCTGCATATTGAGATTGCAATCTATTTATGTTATCTATCTTTGGGAGAGTAAATCACAGACGTTAGATTGACCTCTGTTCGAAAATGACTAAACTCGTGTGTCGTTTACCTATTAATGCGTTTTAACGTTTGTTTTGATCTGTCAAAACCATCTATTTCGTAAACCGAGGAATTCGGCAATTTCATTAAAAACTGCCGATCGTTCTGTTGTGATTTGGTATTTTGTGTAAAAAAATCATTTGTCGCTATACTTTAGTGATATAGGTAATAATAACAAGTTTATCACTAGGTATCTCGGTTATATTTATAAAGTTCCGTGTTTTCTCATTTTTTATTTATTTATCGAATAAGTTATTCTTCTAGCCAGTCAGAAAAAGTTAATATGCATGCCAAAGAACGGTAAGTTTTGTCATTAGTCATTGATCGTGTTTGTAAAGATTACGTTCTATAAAAAACGATATTTACCAAGTTCATCACTCGTCACTAATTTGGACGAAATCGATCGCAGTGCGGTGAAGGATGTGGCGTTGAACATTTCAATGGCCACCGCTGAAAAATATTAAAGTAATTTCATTATTAAAAACCGGCCAAGTGTGAGTCGGACTCACGCAGTAAGGGTTCCGTTCCACCCATCGACCTGATACCTCATAGAAACTGATTTAATTTACGAGAGATTATCAAAAGACATCAACGAACGTACGCGAAATGTGAATTTTTACATCTCTTTCTTACGTAGGTACCACCAAGTCTATGTTTGCCATGTTTTTAGTATTTGTTGCTAAACTACATAGTATGCACTATAACTAGACCAAGTTTGACGCTGGTATGTATTACCGTTTTGAAGATAGAGCAGGAACAAAAACGTTGAAAAAAAAGCATGTTTTTCGAGGTTTCTTGTATGGGACCCCTTTTGGTTTTAGACTTTTTTTATTTTTAGTATTTGTCGTGATGGACACCATAGTAGCACATATTCTGTGAAAATTTCAACTAGTTATCTATTACCGTTACAAAGATACAGCCCTGTGACAGACAGACGGACGGACGGACGGACATCGTAGCGAGAGTAATAGGGTCCCGTTAGTACCCTTTGGGTACGGAACCCTAAAAAGTGCGCTTTTGGAGAGCGTCTTGAGACTTTTTCCAAATCCTAAACAGAAACGTACAAGTATTTGCTAATTTATTTATTGTATTTATTTATTTATTAAATTTATGCACACACAGAGAAATAATAATAAAATACATAGAAATGTATAGTACAAAGGCACTGCTTATTTCTATAAGAAATTTCTTCCAGCAGACCTGCGAGAGGAAAATTTGAAGCAAAGAGATATAGACACAGTGTGACAAGTAATACTAATAAATATACCTACATATATATATACTCATACATAAACTAATATATAACGTAAAATAAATATAGTATAAAAATAATTATAATATTATATATTATAAAGACAGAATGATGTCCATCAACGCAGTGCCGAAACTACTCAAGTTAGAAACATGAAGTTTGGACGGTAGGTTCCATTTTGACGCAAACACCCACTAAGAAAGGATTTTTGGAAATTTTAACCTCAAAGGGGGTGAAATAGGGTGTTAGATGAAAAATCTTTTTTTCTGGATCGATTCACTCAAATATTGGGCAATATTATCTCTATAGTAAATAATATAACCAAAAACTATTAACAGCACTTACCTACATACATGTCCGTGGAATTTCTAGCGAGTCCGGTGTAGAGGGCGCCGATCACCTTGCTGACGTTGGAAATAAGACCCAGCACTGAATCGTCCCATTTCAGACGATGACTGAACAAGCTGATTGAGATCAATGCACCTTGAAGAGTAAAGAAAACACTAATTAGAATTTGTTTGTTGTACAGTCTAACAAAGTAATTGGTATACATGGTAGAGAGATATAAATGAAGTTTTCTCTGAAGATTATGGATGTTTTCGAGTGAAGTATCGTTTTAATAACAGACAAAGTTAAACTGTATTTATACAAAACCCTAATCAAACCATTC
The DNA here is from genome assembly GCA_949699075.1 of Asteroscopus sphinx. Lineage (NCBI taxonomy): Eukaryota > Metazoa > Arthropoda > Insecta > Lepidoptera > Noctuidae > Asteroscopus > Asteroscopus sphinx. The sequence goes on from OX453006.1 coordinate 6,875,448, forward strand.
TATAATAACTTCCTGAGAAATCTTCATCTATATCTGGTGACCAATTGCCTTGTTTGACTGTACTGGTTAAGTTGTACACCTGAGAGGGCTCTATTACAGTTATCGATGTTGTGTTTAGATCGCCAACCCGCAGCCAGCGTGGTGGACTAAGGCCTTAACCTTCTCATTCTGAGAAGAGGCCCGTACCCAGCAGTGGAACAATAATGAGATGATGATAACTGGTTAAGTTCAAAACCTAATTTCGGTTTATGAATTTTTGAGGGATTTGATTTAAGGGGAATGTGCGCCAAGTGTAAAATATGTATTACTCGCTGAATACAGAGAATCTATTTTTTTATCGAAAATCTTTTTTTAACGATTGAAGTGCTGTAATTGTAGATACAAAAAGTGCCAAAAGTGTCCGTTTTTCGCATATTTTGTATCTACAACTACAGCGAACTATAATTTACAGAGTTAATAGATTCTAATTACATTAATTGATAAAAAAATCTTTTCGATAAATGATGTATTCAGCGAGTAATAATTTTTTTACTGATGGGGGCGCCACTTGGCTACTACATTTGCGTTGTTTTTTTTTTCAGAATCATCTTTTTTGTAGTATAATATAATCACGGCTGGTATGAGGTCAAAAAATTCTTCTGAGCACTTGTTAAGCAGACAGTAAAAACACAAAGAGGAATTCCACGCGTAGGAAAACGTGATGACGATGTGAGACACTTCTTCGTTGAATGTGGTCACTTCAAGCTGTTAGGAGTTTTTTTTTTTTTTATATAATAGGATGGCGATACGAGCTAAAGGCCCACTTTTGCCGATAACAACTGCAATACCACCTAGGCTGTTGCCTAAATGGTACCGCACGTCGGTTCGCCAAACTGAGACATGAAGATGGAAAGTCTCATGTGATTGTAATTTCACCGGCACCCGTACCCTTCAGACCGAAACACAGCAATGCAAGCATCACTATTTGGCGGAGAAGTAGGTACGGTGGTAGTACTTCCCCGGACGAGCTCTTACACAAAGGAGCTCTACTACTACTAAAATGATGATGATGATGATATCAATAGAAATCCAAATACAGTACGTACCAAGTGAGTGAGTGCAAATATAGAAAGTGCTGTAGAAGCTGTACTTGAGAGCGTCCCAGTTGAAACGGTACCGGGTGAACAAGTAGCGCACCATGTATTCGCCTGAAATTGACAGTTTTTGTTTTAGAGGTCAGTTATATTTTGGAAAATAAATTGTACAATTAAGGCTTTATTAACGTTCTGCTGGATAATATTAATTAACTATAAAATAATCAAAGTTTAACCGGATTAAATCGCGTATATTATTTAAATTGGTTTCCCTGACGTTTCGAAAGCTTTGCAGCATTTCGTGGTCGCAGGTAGACTAAGATGACAAGCGTCTTTACAAATATTTCTAAAAAGTAACCAAACCAACCAAACCAAAACCAATGGAAACCAATTTAAATAATATTCGCGATTTAATCCGGTTAAACTTTGTTTTATTATAATGTGTAGTGATCGCGAAAACCTAAGAAGTTATTATATAAAATTATCGTTTATCAAGCGATTAGAGCTTCTAGAGGTTAATGTTTTCTATGAGTATTGTTTAGTAGATTTATTGTGATTATTATCGCTAATTATATTCCGATCAATATACAATGGGGAAATAAATATGTGTGTGAATTAGTGGTACAGTCGTGTATTTCTACCAAACTGTAAAACAGTTTTCGGCAGTTGTTCTCGTTTCACAAGTATATATGATACGCCGAATAACACAGCGCCGAATGTTTGCAATAACGAATAATCTAATGATGAAAGCACGAAACAAAGAATATCGTAACAACGAAAACACGCGATCACGGACCACGGAACAACGAATGCACGTTACAACGAACAACTTCACACACGTCTCCGAAATAATTATACAATTCGTATGTACCTACAGTCGCCTGCATGACAGTGGTAACACTTCAATTCGAAAACCGTCCTTACTGCTAACGAAATAAAGATGCTGCTAATGTCAAAGTGTTACCACCGACGTGCGGTCGACCGTACTACAAATAAATATTTATTATTAACAACTAGAAAGATTAATCATGTAGACTTTTACACCTTTGCACCCAAACAAAAAAAATTGCTTGGTTCTACTAATACCACAGAAATAAAACAGTCGAGAGCGTTTAAATGGAGAAGAGACCACACGCATTTCCTCTTAATTATTTCGGGGCAATGTAGTTAGGTGTAAATGTTTTCGTTGCAACGTGCATTTGTGGTTCCGTGATTAGTGATCGAGTGTTTTTGTCATGGACAGAAAGATAAATAATGCTTCTAAAGAATTGTCTTAGTACTTAGCTTTCAGAACATACACATAACATAACATACATAACTGGCGAAATGTGGGTGTACTATTACACTTCTGCCTACCCCTTCGGGCCCCGAAGTTCGGGGAAATACAGGCGTGATGTTATGTTATGTTAGCTTTCAGAAAGGCTATCCTCGTAATTAAAAAAGTTCAACGTTGGAACTATACCAAACCAATCTAAATTCTTTATATCTTAATCTCCCTCAATCTTCTGACAGTAGATGTTTCTGACTGCCGTTTATTGGTGACACTAATGACGTAAGTGTCACAAATAAGCGGCAAACAGGAACATCTACTGTTAGGAGGTTGAGATTTAAAGTATTGATATTAGTTTGGGACTTTAATTTGATCGTTTTATAATTACGAGAATTTGGGCTTCTGAACATTTTTATTGTTCAAATCCACAGACATAGTAAAAAAATATATGGACGAAGTGCTGCGAACAATCATAGTGAAGCCAAAAAAACCTTGCTTCTTCGTGTACAACAACCACAACAACATCAATAAATAGACACGCGATCTCAGCAGCATGTTCCAAATTCAGTTGACGCAACCGTTGATACAATTTAAGTGTGTTCGCGAGACTAGCTGTCAAATCAAATCAAATCAAATCAAATCAATTTATTTGCGAAATATGGGTAAAATTACATTTGATGTTAAAAATAAAAATTACATTTAGTATCACCATATTCAACCTTACGGCATGCAAATTTACACATACATTATAAAAGTCAAAATTAGAAGAAAAAAATGTCAATTATACAATATCACATTACTATGTCCAAGTTCAGTACCAAAAAATGTCAATTATACAATGTCAATGTCAAGTTAACTAATGAGACAGATGACAGTGTGGTTCCGGAACCATAACTCGTGTAACCATTTTGTCCTTCTAAACAGTGCATCTAGTGCGGTGCACCTGAAGGATATTTAATTTCGCGATGCTTACTGGACGATGCCGCGACATGTGTATTGGGAGGGGTGAGCACGGTTTGAGGTGCATGTATGTGCGTGAGCGCTGATTGTACACAAAGGAGCACGGTTTTTTTGGCTTCTCTATGATTGTTCGCAGCACTTCGTCTATATTTTTTACTATGGCTGTGTTCAAAACATTTGTGTAAGTAAAATTTATCGTTGAAGAAGCTTTATATCTTTTCCAACATGACTCGCGTACACCCAAATGGATAAGGGTAGTTACTTTACAAACTAAAGACTAAAATAAATAATTCCATAGATTTCTGAAGATAATTTGGATTTATGTCCGGATTCAGTACTAACGTTGAATAAAATATAAGACTAGAAACAAGTACATACCGTGAGCTGGGCCGTATATAAACACGATGGATGCCAACACTAAAATGGATCTTGTTCTTCGCTTATTAGGTCCCTTTTTGAATGCAACGGTCAAAGTGTCTTTTACGTGTTTTATGTCGAAAAAGGATTTAAGGAAGGTCCGTACGTTGGACGATTCTTTCTGCAATTATAAATTCAATTATTAGACCTGTTTCACATGAATAGTAAAACGTTTTAAAAATAAAACCGGCCAAGTGCGAGTCGGACTCACGCAGTAAGGGTTCCGTACCATCGACTTGATACCCCATAGAAACTGATTTAATTTACGAGAGTTCATCAAAATAAATCAAATCAATCAAAATCAACAAAAACGTTGAAAAAATGCATCTATTTCGAGGTTCCTTGTATGGTTTCCCTTAGTTTTTAAACTTTTTTTGTTTTTAGTATTTGTCGTGATAGTAACACATATTCTAAGAAAATTTCAACAGGCTACCTAATACCGTTCAAAAGATACAGCCCTGTGACGGATGGATGGACGGACGGACAGCGTATCGAGATTAATAGGCTCCCGTTTGGCACTTTTTGGGTACGGAACCCTAAAAACTACGCGAATATGTGTATCTTTAAGCAAAATAGAAAAGAATTGTACGCAGAATGTATAGTCTGCTCTCCGTCCGTCCGTGATCTTTAATATTTCTTCCACAGTCGCTTTATATACAGTTTTGTATGGGAAGTCAAATTTATTTTTTCGTCTGACGACCCATGTTTCATGGAAAAAGTTGTTCAGTTTCATTGGTAGAATCCACCTTTGATTTTTTTGCATATATTGTTTCACCCTCTATTTCAAGAAATCAGCCAACATTAGTTTATTTTCGATATGTATTTGATTTAATCCTGTATATTATGAAGTCAGTCAAAACTAGTTTCAACCAGAACGGAAAAGTCCTTTTGACTTATTTCTCATTACAATTATAACAAAGATGCGTTCATATCTTATCAGTGTAATTTATTGTTGTGACAAATATAATGCAAATTCTAGGTACGCACTTTCGAACAATAGGGTTTAATTTTATCATTCAATCAAAATGTAATCTAATTAATTTATGGCCCTACTAAGAGGTAAGTGGCGCCCCCATCAGTAAAAAAATTATTACTCGCTGAGTAAAAATTGTTTCTGAATACTTAAATTGAATTGAATTGAGTACATCATTGATCGAAAAATCGTTTATAACAATTGAAGTAAAGGTACTGTAGTTAAATCAGAAACTATTAAATCTGTAAATAATAGTTCGCTGTAGATAGAAAAAATGCGAAAAACGGCCACTTTTGGCACATTTTCTATCTATTTCTACAGCGAACTATAATTTACAGACTTAATAGTTTCTGAAACGAATTTTCGATAAATGGAGTATTCAGCGAGTAATATTATTTTTACTGATGGGGGCTCCACTTGTTGCTACATGCGCCTTTAAATATCTTTGAAATACATTTAGAAAAATACATAAAAGGTCACTGTCGAGCATAGTTGAACATGGATCTAGCCCACACCACAATCTAAACAACCCATAATCAAAATTAGTCAATTATTAAATCAGTTACATCAAAATTAATGTTTATTTTCTTTATTATTATTGAATTTTAACCAATGTCATTTTCTACGTGTCGAAAGAGACTGAATCCTGCAACAGAGGGTATCCTAGTGTGGGATCCAGTGCCACATTTTTATAACGTGTAACCATGTTTTCTTGTAAATAAATAAATACTGTAGCGCGGGATTTGTCGTATAAACATTCCACCCTTTGTTTATACGGCGGTCGGACTTTTGATCACCCGACGCGCCCATACTGGTGATCAGCAGAGTAAGCAGTGGACCCGCGATCAGTGATGGATGTACACGTTCCTCCATCCTCCACGATTTTCACGTTCGCGATGTATGTTCATCTCATTTAATTTTTGTGTACTTTATGTGTTTGTTTTTTTGCTCTAATTATATTTCATAGTTTCTGTTTAAATTGTGTTTTGATGACAAATAACCCCCTAAAAGGATAATTGTACACACGGCTACACATCAAGCTGTACAAAACCAGTAAAGGCTGACCTCGCGTTGTAAGGAAATCTATACAATGCGAGATCAGCTTATACTGGAAATTTACAGCTTGATGTGTAGCCGTGTGTACATTAAACTGGCGCCCATACTAGAGGCCGAATCTATGTAATAACAAAGACAAACTGTGTTATGTTGTGATGTTGTGACGAACTGTGATCCACACGTACCCATCCCTTGGTTGGAAGAGGCACGGACATTCTTTGTTTTCGTTATCGCTGCTCTTATAAAGATGCCGTTAACGAGAAAAGAAGCGCTCCGGCAACAACGAGGAGAAGACGAGGGAGTGGTCACGCCGGAAGAGGGTGAGTCCAGCAGCGGCGAGCGCGATTGCGGCCGTGCTGAAGAATCTACGAGTGCCGACACGAGGCAAACACAAGTATCAGCGTTCCAGCCCCCCACAGAACAGTTTATATCCACGCTGATGGAAACCATCACGCGTGCGCAAGCAGAAGCCAACAGAAGCCTCATCAACTCTCTGTTGATGTCTACCGGAGACTTCAGGGCGTCCACCCCAGTCATGCCTACGCAATCGACGAGTTCCAGCAGCGGAAGCGCCGCCGGTGCTAATTTCACCCGGTGTACTGCGCGGTTCGATGGATCGACCCATGACGCTGAGGTACTGGAAGCGTTCCTGGACTCCGTGCAAATTTACAAGGAGTGTGCGGCCGTCAGCGACGAACACGCCCTCAGAGGACTGCCGATGCTACTCGAAGGGGAAGCGGCAGTATGGTGGAGGGGTGTCAAGGCATCAGTCAACACATGGTCTGACGCGATCGCCCGGCTCCGTGCAATTTACGGTGCATCGCAACCCGCGCATAAGATTCTCCGGCAGGTCTTCGCCGCTGAGCAACGCGAGGATGAGCGCGCTGAAACCATATTGTGTAGGGTACGGGCCCTATTAGCCAAGTTGCCGTACCAACTTGAAGAAATAGTGCTTATAGATATTTGTTATGGACTTCTACATCATCGTGTAAAGAAAAGAGTGCCCCGCGATACAATCCGTAGCTTAGATTCATTATTATGTAACACGAGAATCGCGGAGGATGCAATAGACGAATCTAAAATCTTTAGGTCCGATAAGAGCGCGAGACATAAACAATGCGCTCATACAAAAACACCGGCTCCGACTACTACTACTGACCGTAATCTCACGCGTTCGAGTTCGCCTACTACGAGTGCGAACGCGACGCGCAACGCAAATAGGAATAGACCGCGTTGTAGCTATTGTCGTGTATTCGGCCACGTTAGTGAGGATTGTCGTAACCGCGAAAAAATTAGTTACAGTAAAAGTAGCAATTCTTCGACCAAGGTTCATTGCTACGGTTGTGGGAAACCGGGGGTCGTGAGGTCGAAATGCGATGTTTGCTGTAGTGCAACTACATCGACGTCTACGGCGATTACAGGGGCTAGTTTCAATAGCATCAATAGCAACCATTCTAACTCGCGAAGTGTACTCGCTTCGAGTTGCAATCGACACGCAGACGAATACTGCGTATGCTTAGGTGACGTAACCGTCTATGAACGCACGTCTTACCCTAGAATAAATATTAGTGTTATGGGCCGTAACGGTGTAGCGATAGTAGACACGGGCGCTACACATAGCATTGCAAGTACAATGCTGTATCGAGTTTTAGTGGACGCAGGAATCCAGTTTCAAGATACCCAACGTCTGGTAAGTTTAGCTGATGGATCCCAAATGTGGAGGGATTTACTCACAGTATCACGATTGAAGGTCGTCAGGTGACATGTAAGTTTTTGGTAGTGCCCGGTGCCGACACTAGGACATTGTTAGGCATCGAGTTTTTGTCGCGGGCAGGCATGGTGCTTGATGTTGCTCAAGGCAAGTGGTCGTTTAGGGATGACCCCGACTGCTTACACGACTTTGTTTATGCTTACAACTTGAGCCCAGCTGATACCGATCTGATGCGCGCCGACTCCGCTGAACTTACGCTACGTCAAGATGAAGGTTCCAAGCTGACTTCGAATCAGAGGCACACACTTGACGAGTTCATAAGGACCCGAGCGCCGCAATTTGCGCACGAAGGACCCGCCACAGACTTTGCCAGCCACCGTATAAAGGTAAGCTCTGACCAGGACCCTGACGAGACTGCAGCCGTTGACAATATGGCAGTCCCTTTAAATGTGAAACACCTTAAGTGTTTCTTACAAACGTCGAGTTGGTTCCGACGTTTTATCCCCAATTACGCTGAAATTGCGAGGCCCCTCACGAACCTCCTGAAGAAAACGAACGCTTGGCAATGGAACGCCGAGCAAAAGGAGGCGTTTGAGCGCATAAAGTCTCTCCTCATAACTGCTCCTATTTTATGTCAGGCAGATGAGTCGAAGCCGTTCGTTCTCTGCACTGACAGCAGCGGTTACTGCCTTGGGGCTGTTCTCCTGCAGGGGGAGGGCTCCGACGAGAGACCGATTGAATATGCAAGCCGACTTCTCAGCAGCGCCGAGAGAAATTACTCCACGACCGAGCGAGAGGCACTCGCTGTCGTTTGGGCACTTGGTAAGTTCCGCGGTTATGTAGAAACTGCAAAAGTAGTAGTTAGGACAGACCATCAACCCTTACGTTGGCTGATGAGTCAGAAGTCACCTAGCGGCCGATTGGCTAGGTGGGCTTTAGTATTACAGGAGTTTGACTTGAGCATCGAATACACACCTGGACACTCGAACGTTGTCGCAGACACGTTGTCGCGACCCGTTTGCTCGCAAGATCCGACGTGTGATATTTGTCTCACGACAGTAGATATGCCGAAGAGAAATAGTGGTGATCTCCGCGGCGGTCAACTACTGGACCCAGAGGTTCGCAAGATCATTGAGGACATGGAGTCCGACGAACCCTCTAGGGGGAGACCGTGGTCTGACCGCGGGTACACCATATCTGACGGTATCCTTTATAGATATAGTTTGGAGTCCGATGACGGAGAGGACGCATGTGTAGTCGTACCCGAGCAAGAACGCAGGCAGGTCATGGCGGATCTTCACGACGCGCCCACAGCTGGTCATTTTGGCGTGGAGCGCACGTTGAACCGCGTTCGGGCTCGGTATTATTGGCCTGGCATGCGCACGTTTGTGACCAACCATATTAAAGAGTGCGTGCCTTGCCAGAGGTATAAGGCTGATAACCGTAAACCAGTGGGGCTTCTACAAACCCCCGCCGTGTCCAGGCGATTCGAGGTCGTCTTCGTGGACCTATTTGGACCACTTGTGGAGACGCCCAAGAAGAACAGGTGGATCCTAATTGTAGAGGATGTCTGCTCGCGCTGGGTGGAATTGTTTCCTCTAGAGAATGCCACCAGCGTTGAATGTGCTCAGACTTTAGCCAATGAGGTTTTTCTTAGGTATGGAGTACCCCGCCGTCTCATCAGCGACAATGGCGTGCAGTTCGTGAGCGAGGTAATGCAGCAGGTATGCCACGTTCTAGGAATCAGCCAGTCGCTCACGCCGTTCTACCATCCGGAGGCCAACCCTATTGAACGTAAAAATAGGGACCTCAAACCTCAGTTGGCCATACTGGTAGGTCAAGACCATACCACCTGGGACTTACACCTCGCAGCAATCAGGTTTGCTATGAACTCCGCAGTCACAAGTAGCACCGGATTTTCGCCGGCTTATCTCACTTTCGGGAGAGAGCTGCGCGCACCCTCCGATTCCGCCACAGACATGAGGGCTGTTTTAGATAACGATACCTTCGTGCCAAGCATCACGCCGTACCTAAAACGGATAGCGGCTACTCTGGACGAAGCCAGGGACACTCACGAGAAGGCGCAGAGTGTCCAAAAGGATAATGCAGACCAAAAACGCAGGACACCACCCGAATATAAGGTAGGCGATCTGGTCTTGCTTAAGACACAAGGACCGAACGATGCGGGACGCGGACAGACCGCGAAGTTCATCCCTCGCCGTGACGGCCCATACAGGATAGGGAAAGTGGTTAGCCCTACAACGTACACTCTGGAAAACGTACAGACCGGGGGGAGCGTAGGTAAATATCACGTTTCGCACCTCACGCCCTTTGTCGGTCAGGTAGAGCCTCCTATCAGGGAGAAGCGAAAGCGAGGGAGACCGCGCAAAAATGTGGCCTAGCCCAACTGCGTGGACGCTTAGTTAGGCTAGAGGGGGAGGATGTAGCGCGGGATTTGTCGTATAAACATTCCACCCTTTGTTTATACGGCGGTCGGACTTTTGATCACCCGACGCGCCCATACTGGTGATCAGCAGAGTAAGCAGTGGACCCGCGATCAGTGACGGATGTGCACGTTCCTCCATCCTCCACGATTTTCACGTTCGCGATGTATGTTCATCTCATTTAATTTTTGTGTACTTTATGTGTTTGTTTTTTTGCTCTAATTATATTTCATAGTTTCTGTTTAAATTGTGTTTTGATGACAAATAACCCCCTAAAAGGATAATTGTACATTAAAATACTTAAATAAATGAACTTTTTATTTAGGTTCATGTTATTTTACGACTAAGAAGCCGACTGGCTTTTTGCAAAAGACCTGTCTGACTCACGCACGACACATGGGTAATAATACTGAATACCTATATCTGCATGCCAAGCGTGGCGATTATGGCATATCCCCCCCTTAATTGGGGGAGGCCTATGTCCAGTAGTGGACGTCTTTCGGCTGAAATGATGATGATGATGACCTATATCTAAAAGTGTGATCGCCAAAATTCAGAAAACGCCAACTAATTGAATTTAATTGAAGCGAAGGAGGTAGGTCAGGATCGTAGCAGGCTGTATGCAGGAAAATGCATATTCTCTGCCTACCCCAAAAACAGGCGTGATAATATGTATGTTTGTACCAACTAGTTTAATAGGGGAATTTTTGGGTTTACGGGTCAGCCCAAGTACGGGTGTGGCAGACGAGCTCACTTTAGCTCCTGTCACCTCGTTTTGCCACAACTCGTCTTCACATTAGTATTGCCTGAAAATCGATAGACTATCAACTATCAATCGAAAGTATCGAAAGACCCCAAATATTTTATACTATAGATAAACATACAGGAAACATTTTTAACCAGTGCGCAATTTTTTTTTGGTGGTTCAGTATGAGTAATAGAACACATTTCCATTAATTGTTCAATACTTTTTTTTTATCCGACTTAAAATCAGCGAAATATGGACATAATCTGTTGGTAATGACATCAATGAAAGCGTGAGACGGCTGGCTCATGCGGCTGCGGGTTTGCATCGGGGGACCAATGCCCGGAAGGCCAAAAAAATTTGCGCACTAGTTAAACATTTTCCTATACAGGGTTATTTGTAAAACACCGTTAACCTCTCAGGACTATGTTACTAACATCATAATCAACAACTTTTGTTCTATCACTTTTAAAAATTCATCATATTTTATTTCATCAGATTTGCATACAAAAATAAAAATATTTAAATTGAACGCTCTAAATGTTACGAAGTCCATGCAATGCTAAAGAAAGCGCGATAGTTAAATAGCAAGGGGAGCGGGGTTAGGGCGGCGGGGGCTTGACTACTAACTTGACCTATTTACGGGCGGCAGTCGGTCGGTCACTTTGATGCGCTTGCGTCGCGGCAGACGTAGGTAGGTACAGCAAAATACAGAGTTGAAATGTTTTAGATAGGACAACAAAATCTTGAAGGTTTGTTTTTGGTAAATGTATTATGTTTTGTAAAAAGTCATAGGACAAAAGTTGTTGTATGTTAGTAACATAGTCCTGAGAGGTTAATGGTGTTTTACAAATAACCCTGTATAGATAGCATCGATACTGTCGATAGCATCGATATTATTAATCTATTTTCACAATACTATCGATGATATCGTTACATAAAAATCAAGCAATAGTCTCAATACTATCGATAGTATCGTGCTATCGATAAGATAGTATTGTTGTATAAGATTGGAAAAGAAATAGGTAAATAGGTACAACTAACAGCGTGGTGTGTGTGTAATACTGAAGCTATTTTTGTTTTACTATTTCTAAAAAGATAACTTTAATTTTTTACTATGTCGTAAATGAACACCAACTGTTATGTTGCAATGCTATTTAAACCAATAGCATGATAGTATCGATACTTTTGCATGATCCAATCGATACTATCGGTAATATCGATACTATCGGTAATATGAATACTATCGGTAATATCGATACTATCGGTAATATGAATACTATCGGTAATATCGATACTATCGGTAATATTGATACTAGCGGTAATATCGATACTATCGGTAATATCGATACTATCGATATTACAATCGATAGTGTGACTGATTTGGGAGGGAGGAACTATCGATACATCGATAGTCGATTTTTATGCAACACTACAAATGCAATACTTCACATGATGATGTGATTGGATAAGAGAGTAGCGATGAACGAATGGTCCAGAATTGGAACTGTTTACTTAACTCACTGAATTGACTCACCTGCTTAGGTTTCTCTGTAATAGGTCTTTCTGGATCCTTAATGTAAATAAATCCATAGAAAATACTGAAAAGATACAGCAGAGAACTAATCGTGAATACCCCATAATATCCTGTGAGTTTAAGGAGAATGCCGCTGAGAACAGATCCTATAGGTCCTCCGGCTGTCAAACACAGGTTCGCTATGCCCACTCTAAACGTCCTGGACTCTTCACTTGAAACATCACTGATATAGGCAAAGACACCCATGTACGTGGTAATCCAACCGCCAGTCATGGCAGGAAAGAAGGCCTCAAAAAACATGGTCACTTGAACAGGCAACTCATAAAAGTAATATGCATTAAGTATGTTGCTCAAACACATCAGTAAATCTCCTATGATTGGGAGAAGAATGCAAATCTTGCGTTTTCCAGTCCTGTCGCTCCAAGCGCCTAAAAAGAGTATTAAGAAACTTGGCATCGCTGTCAGGAGAACGCTCTTCCAAGTCTCCATCCCTGCTATAAGCTCTTGTACGGCCAATTCTTCTTTTAAGTACTTATTTCCTTCTCTTGCAATGAGCGCATCGCAAACCTGCTCCCCATATTGCAAGTTCACCCGGCAAGCTTTGTCCAGGTTCAAGTTTTGGGTCGCCAATCTTGCTAGAACCCCTGGGACAACATAACAGGCCAAGACAGGTTCTACAGTAATATTTTCCTTTATTTCTGCGATTTTCTCTCTAAAAGTTGTCCTCTTCGGTTTTTCTTGAATTTTTAAGGGTTGTTCTTCTGGGGAACCCATCTTTTCCGACGATACCATAACTACTAAAGCTTACAGGACACGAAAGGTTTGCCCTGACATCTTGATTGCCAATTAAATATTAGCTCAGACTTAACTATTGTTGTAATTATAGATATTTTATCAGTTTTTGAAAGACGCAACCGTGGAGACAAATATTGTTCTGTTTATTTAATATATTTATGAAGGAGTAAGGTGTTTATTTTGACGTAATTATAATAGGTGGGTGTGATGATGAAATCTCTCTATAAATAAAACGTAAAGGTTATTTCAAACACATCAGAAAATCCTCTTCTTTGTGTGTAATCTTTAACTCAGAATGATACAGAAATCTCTTCTCGACCAAAATACCGCAGTGTCTCAAGACGAAAGCCTTTGACCAGTGTGTGTTGCCAGTAATTACTCACGGTACTGAAAAGTGGTCGCAGTGGGCGGGGCACATGCTCGCAGACCGGATGGCCGATGGGGCAGTAAAGTTCTAGAGTGGCGACCGCGTACTGGAAGGCACAGCGTGGGTCCGTGGCGCCACAAGGTGGACCGACGACCTGGTGAAGGTCGCGGGAATCCACTGGATGCGGAAGGCGCAGGACCGGTCGTTGTGGCGATGCATGGGGGAGACCTATGTCCAGCAATGGATGTTAGGATGGTGGATGATGATAATAAAGAAATGCCTAGCAGTTAAAAGCTTTTGCCTTCATGCGATTTGGGTGTGAGTTGAAACCCGGCCCGTACATCCAACTTTTCAAATTAATCTGCGGATCTTATCTTGAAGAAACTTACACACTTCAAAATGCTTAAAAAATATTCTGGAGGTTGCCATGGTGTGTGTAGTTTGCCAACCTTGAGTATAGAGGGACATTGTGAGGACTTCGTAAAGGACTTCCTGTGTTTTTGTTGAGAATCTACATAGGTACACTCCATTTGCACATTCTAATGCTGTTTACTACTTGGCTTATCTGTGGAGAGTTTTAGTAGATTCAAAATAATCAGAATACGAACTATTACACTTTAATAAAACGAAATATTAGGTAGGTACTCTGTGTGTTTGCGAAAAAAAGCGACTATAAGGGTGCCACTGACGCTGAATCCAACAGTACAAATGGCTTGACCACATTCCAAAATAGGTCCGTGAATGTTGAAAACGTATGTTATTTTTAGTTTTTTATTTTTGAATGTAGTTATTAAAACGGCGTCCGAATGGATGCATCATCATTGCCCACCTATAGATTGTGTAGTTTCAATATAATTTCAAAGATAGTCTTCTTGATTCGCCACTTTTTAACATTATATTTTTTGATCATATACCTATCTAAACCCAAACTTGAAAAAGTTAAGAGTAATTTTAAGGACAGTATATATTTATTTTGACTTAAACTTGAATCTTTTTCATGTGTATGTTCATTCAATATCTATTTTAATTAATGAGAGTTTTTTTGTTTTGATGAACTTTGTTTTAAAATCATAAAAAAGCAAACCCAATAAATCTTTACAATAATTTATTCTTATAAAACTATCCTACAATATTTGCTTCTTGTTCCAGATCATTACTACTAATTAAGTAATCCTTTTTCTTCTTTTGCCCGTATTCAGTTGTGTTCATGCATTTGTCTTCTGCAGTTTTAGATCTAGCAACATCTTTTCTATGTTGCATGAAGAACCAGCTGTAAAAATAATTCCAGGTTATTGGGATATATTTTTCATAGAAATTGGGCCCTAATTCACGTTATTTCATGACGCATCGATCAAGTTGCAGTTCAAGTTTTAGTGCTAAATGGTATTCGTGTAATCTTTGAACCGCCCGTAATAAGCGTCAACTGCACGACAGCCAAACTAACGTTGTGGCCCAGTAAGCCTCTAGACGCCGATTAGCCGGATACCCCGGTCACAAAGCATATGCAGTAGTACTGCATATCATATGCCCCGCCGCCAGAAACCGACACCAATCATACGGAATCATACCACCGAACTTTTGAGCCGACCAACCATAACGCACCATCCGCCCCCCCGCCAACATTTTACGACTTTGTTCTCGTGCAAAACTTTGTTTATGCGGCGGCGTCTTGAGTTTTACCTTACTTGAATAATCGATTATTTACTGGGTAATTTTAATTATCTCATATGGCCACAACCACAGACTAGTTAGGTACTAGGTAAGCCATAAGACGCCGCCGCGTAAACAATGTTTTGCACGAGAACAAAGTCGTAAAATCGAATCGAATCGTCGAAGCGATATTCATTGAAACATAATCGAGTCTATCGAATAGATCGTTAGAATCGATTATGTTTCAATGAATATAACGTTACAGAATATTAAATGAATACTCCAAAACTGATTTTAGTGTTTTTTTTTATCACTTTTCTTACAGAACAATTTGCGTTCGGAATCACGCACTAATGATGCGCAGCTGTGCGCAGCAGTCGAATGACATTATTGGCATTATTGCGCTCGCGTGACGCAAACTTGACGCAAGCGTATCTGACAGCTGTCGCCAAAGATAAGAAAAAAAATTAAAAAATTAAAATTATTTATTCATCATACAATTTTTTTTCACAAACAATAAAAAGGTTCCCTGGCTCCCAAACTAGGTTATTACCTGTGACTTGGGAGTCAGTGTTCCTCCAAAAATTATTTTTTACATATGTATGTACGTAGTAAACAAATGTCGGTAGAAAAAAAAATAGGAAAATGAATAATAAGAGAATACGAAAAGCGTTGTTTTCAACTGCACTACAACTGCACTTCTTTATTATTTTATTATTTTAACGCATTTTACGCATGCTAAGCGAATTCTAAAGATTTAAATTGTGGAAAGAATTGTGGACTTCTTTAGTTACGTGAATTGACTTACTGATAGAAGGCTGATGCAAGATATAAGTCGGACTTTTAAATGGTTCTATTTACTAACTACTTCTTATGGTTCCCAGAATAGTCAACTTTTTCACCTGTTTGTGGGTTGATGTTAATATACATGATACTGAGTAACCATAATAGGGCAATGTTGTGTAGTGACCGTTCATGACCTTATACGCAGACCGTCAACGCCTGCCAAAATAATCTTAGCACACTGCTTTTTGAAAATTATGAGCAGGCGCTCTAGCAGGCCTCTTGCAAACGTGACTTTTTTTAGGCCGTGGTCTTTTACAAATATCATAAGCCGCGTCTGGCGTGACGCTGTACGCTGACGAATGCTTATTATGAAAATGCACTACAGTAGTCTATCTCAAACGCTTGACGCGGCGCGTCGTGTCAGGCGTAAGAGAGAGACAACTGTAGTGCATTTCCATAATAAGCATTCGTCGGCGTACAATGTCACGCCAGACGCAGCCTATGGCGTTTGTAACAGACCACGGAATTAGGGAAGCGGCAGTAACCCAGCGGCAGAATGGAATCCTTTTATTTGCTGGAATCCTCACAGTTGGAAAACAAAAGAAAACTATTAAAAACTCACGCGAAAAACAGTAGCGGTGGAATCGTAAGCGCAGTGCTCACATAATACACGATCCCAGCATCTACGTCTAAGGTAAACATGTATATCCAGGAGTACGCCAGGCCAGACACCATTGACGTTATCACCTCCATCAGATTGAAGAATGACGTCATTTTACCTGAAACCAAGTATATTTATACCGCTGAAGTAGTGTTTTTCAATCGATGAAGATTTACTTAAAGTTTCTCCTAATAAAGGAGAAGTTTTAAATACCTTTGAATGTTGATAAAGGTGTAAAAAAGAGGCCGACCAAAGAAATTATAGACGGGTTTTGTCAAAATGATATGGAAAAGGAGAAAGCACACACTGAAATGATGACTGATAGAGATGTAGAAAAAGACACTCTGCACCGACCCGAGGTTTGCCTTCAAATTGTGTCTGTTCATTCTTCATCAACTCAACCAATCGCAGTCCATTGCTGGACATAGGCCTCTCCCAAGTTGCGCAACAACACTCGGTCCACCTGGCGGGGGGGCGCCCTACGCTGCATTTGCCGATTCGCGATCTCCACTCAAGGACTCGTCTGCTCCAACGGCCATCGGTCCTTCGACAGACATGGCCAGCCCACTGCCACTTCAGCTTACTGATCCTACAAGCTATGTCGGTCACTCCGGTTCTTCTCCGGATAATCTCGTTACGGATTTAATCCTTCAAAGATTCTCCAAGCATAGCTCGCTCCATAGCTCACTGAGCGACTTTGAATTTGTGGACTAGCCCAACTGTCAGTGTCTACGTCTCGGCACCGTAAGTCATGACAGGCAGGACGCACTGTTTATCCTTGCTTTTTCCCAATTATGTTGGGGTCGGCTTCCAACTAACTAGATGCGGCAGAATATTAGTATTTTACACGGAACGACCTGGCCTCTCTCTTCTCATGGGTGTCGTAAAAGGCGACTAAGGGATTCACCAGAGGATGGGCAGCAGCGTTCTCTGAGTATTTAAACAACCAACTGCGATCGCCAACCCACCTGCCAAGTGTGGCGATTATGGCATATTACCCCTTTGGGAGAGGCCTTTGTCCAGCAGTGGACGTCTTTCGGCTGAAATGATGAAAAATGATGACACGGAACGACTGCCTTCAGATCCTCGTAACCCACGAAGGTCTTACTACACAACACACACAGTAATATAGTCTACTGGGTAATTCCGACATTCCAAGGTTATACCAGTTATCAGACTTTCGGGCTTCTGACTACCCGTAACGACTGCCATAGATATTCGTATGGCAACCGGGACCGACAGCTTAACGTGCTCTCAGAATAATGTAATATAAAACACCTTCAAATAGTGTAATTTACAAAAAAGGAAATATCCATGGCAAAGAATTTTGATTTTGAATTAATTGGCCATTGGCCGTTTAATTTCTTTCATAGAAAATTATATTTACCAAGTTCATCACTCGACACTAATTTTGAGCAGATCGATCGCATCGCGGTGAAGGACGTCGCGTTGAACATTTCAATGGCCACCGCTGAAATAAATTAAAATAATTATAATATTGTGATTATTGTCGCAAATCATATTCCGAACAATACGCAAAGTAAAATAGAAGTACAATTTTCAAAAAACGCAAGCAATTTTGAATTTTGCGGGTAACTGGGTCACTATCACCTTGCCGGTGAAAATACAATCTCATGAGATTTTCCATCTTCATGTCTCAGTTTAGCGAACCGACTTGCAGTACCATTAAGGCAACAGCCTAGGTGGTATTGAAGTTGTTATGGGCAAAGGTAACCGCTTAACATCAGGCGGGCCTTTAGCTCGTTTCGCCATACTATACTACAAAAAAAAAGGCAATGCTCTCCCTCGTTTGTTTATCAACATCGACCATACAGCCCAATAGACTAACATAATGCGTATGCTCACAACAAAATTCTGTCAACTAGCTGAGACGGGGTACTGCAATCCGATTGGCCCTACCAAGGCGGCTATCGGCTAATCATTAACGTAGTTTTGACGGCTGGCATGAGTGGTCCAAACTGATCTGAAGTTTTCAAGTGCGTTCTGTGTGGTGCTGGACACAAAGAATAGCACCATCATGCCTTGTTTTTTTTTCTCGTGGGTGTCGTAAAGTGACTAAGGGGTTCACCAGAGGATGGGAAACAGCGTTCTCTGAGTATTTATTCAACCAACTGCCATCGCCAACCCGCCTGCCAAGCATAAAGATTATGGTATCCACCTGTGGCGTGCATTGCATATAGGCAATTAGGCAATACCCAGTGCCTTCCTCATTCAAATTCAATAGTGGTGTAAGTTATTATCTTTTTTTCAAAGTACGATGATTATTTATCCTTTTAATAGACCTATTAATGCTAAATTAATCTTCCTACATGAAAAAATCTATAACTCACACCACAATTAAATTCAAATGAAATAGGCCAATGCACGCCACTGGTCACTATTCCCCCCCCCCGTTTTTGGGGAGGCCTATATCCAGCAGTGGACGTCTTTCGGCCGAAATGATGGTGATGATAACGCGGAAGTTTTGACGGCTCGCGTAAGTGGTCGAAACTGATTTGAAGTATTCTAGTAGAGAATAGTGGTGACCTACAAACCTACATCATCATCAGTCGCCTATAATGAGGTGTCTATGGGGTGTATGGTCAATGTTTATAAAGCAGCCTATTCAAGCATAAATGATGATGATCCATACCTATGTACATGTCCGTGGTATTCCTGGCGAAACCAGTATAGAGGGCGCCGATCACCTTGCTGCCGCTGGATATAATACCCAGCACTGAATCGTCCCATTTCAGACGATGACTGAACACGCTTATTGAGATCAATGCACCTGGAAGAGCAACCAAAAAATGTACAGGACTTATTAAAGTAATAATATAAAAGCAGTCTGTCAATGCTTTTGCTATTATGTGAACACAAATGTAGGGATCAGTTTTTTTTTTCGCAATTTCTAGGTTGGTCCTACAATAAAAGTTGTTCATAATGATAAGTACAATGACCCCTTAAGAGGTTTAGTAGAAGGCTAAGAATAAGGTTGTATTTGAGGTGAAATAATTATTATAAGCGGAGTTCCTTTATGGCGTAAATTTACTCATCACAACGAACAACGTTTACTATGGGAGCAACCCAGAAACCGCGAAAAACACAGCTGTTTTGTCGAGCGACATCGATCACTTTGTATGGAACAGCTGTTTTGCAGCTACTTTTTTCAGGTCGTCGGTCCACCTGGCTGGTGAACATCCTATGCTGCGTTTGCTAATTCGTCATCTTCACTCGAGGACTCGTTTGCTCCAACGGCCATCGGTCCTTTGACAGACATGGTCTTGGTCATGTCCTCAGAGCAACAGAATACTACAGAAAGGACAAGCCGCCGCGTTAAGGCTGACCGTTGTATGCACAGCGGGCATACACTGCCGCTAGTTCACCGTCAACTGCACCCGAGTGAGTATGCGCACGAGTTTGAGAGAAAACTTTATTTTATTTCCAAACTGCCGTGAGGATACAAGTGTGCGTGCTTTATATGTGGGCATGCTGTTTGTTGTAGTTTATTGATGTGGTTCTTGCGCTGTGTGCCGCTGCGTACGGAACATATTTTTCGTTGGTTTTGTTAGGGTATGACATATCTATACATTTAAATATTATTGGTAACACATCAATACCTCCTGTTGACGACGTCTGTGATCTAGTGCTACGAGTGTCGGACTGCTGGTCACGACAGCTTGATTCCCACAGGATACAAATATTTATGTGATAGACATAAGTGTTTGTATTGGTCTGGATGTTTCTTATGTATTATAAGTATTTATTCACAAAAAAAATGTAAATAAGTAATAAATCAATCGTCTAGTACCCATAGTAAAAGTAAGTCTCTGCTTAGTTTGGGACTAGATAGTGCTGTGTAAAAATGTACCAAATATTTATTATTTATTTATACACCGTGTATCAGAAATGCGTGGTCATATTTAAAGAGCTCATTCAGGGCATAGCATAGAACAACTTTTACTATAGGACCAACGCTGAAATCGCGAAAAAAATATCGGCTGTTCCCTACTAAATCATCGGTGTCTCGACAAATGTAAGGATCAGCTGATATTTTTTTCACGATTTCAGGGTTGGTCCCATAGAAAAAGTTGTTCGATAGCATTCCCTGAATAAGCTCTTCGAATATGACCACGCATTTCTGATACACGTTGTATATACATTTAATTCTTATCAGGTCGAAAATTGTGTAGCAAATATTATGAACGAACTCCATACGTAGGTACTTAATTACGAGAAATAATATTTTATCGTGTATTAAAATATGAACTAATTATTTTTGTATCTCTACTTACGGCTTAGAAATTTGACATATTTTGTATAGAGCTTTTGTCAAATTCCTATCTCTAGTAGGGCAAATCGTGGATAGATTGGATATTAATTTTGACCGTTAATCTATCGCAATCCACTGTTGGACATAGGCCTCTCCCAAGTTTTGCCTTTATTTTAGTATGGCAGTGTAAAATCAGAACTGACCTATAAAACATGTTAAATTGACAGACCTGTATAGGTTTCTTAGTAATGGGCCTTTCCGGATCCTTAATGTAGATAAATCCATAATAAATGCTGAAGATATACAGCAAGGAGCAGATCGTAAATACTCCATAATATCCTGTGAGTTCCAAGAGGATACCGCTGAAAACAGATCCAATAGGTCCTCCGGCTGTCAAACACAGGTTTACTATCCCCATTCTGAATGTCCTGGACTCTTCACTGGTAACATCACTAATATAGGCAAAGATACCCATGTACGTGGTAATCCAACCGCCAGTAATAGCAGGAAAGAAACCCTCAAAAAACATGTTCACTTCTACAGGCAATTCATAAAAATAATAAGCATTGACTATGTCGCTCAAACACATAAGTAAATCTCCTATGATTGGAAGGAGAATACATATCTTGCGTTTACCAGTCCTGTCGCTCCAAGCGCCCACAAAGAGTATTAAGAAACTTGGCATTGCTGTCAGAAGAACACTCTTCCAAGTTTCCATCCCTGCTACAAGTTCTTGGACGGCAAATTCTTCTTTTAAGTAGTTATTTCCATCTTGTGCAATGAGCGCATCACAAACCTTCTCGCCATATTGTAAGTTTACCCTGCAAGCTTTGTCCAGATTCAAGTTTTGCGACGCCAATCTTGATAGCATTCCAGGGATAACATAACAGGCCAGGACAGGTTCTACAGTAATATTTTCTTTTATTTCTGCAATCCTCTCTTTAATAGTTTTCCTCTTCGGTTTTTCTTTGTTTTTTAAGGGTTGTTCGTCTGGGTTACCCATCTTTGCCGACGGTGTCATAACTACTAAGGCTTACAGGATATGGAAGGTCTGCCGTGAGATCTTGATTGACAATTAAATATTAGCATATTCTTATAGACTTAACTATTACTGATAACACTATTGTTTTTATAGATCTTTTATCAGTTTTCGAATATGCGACAGTGGAAATAAACAATGTTTTGTTTGTTAAATATATTTATAGAAAAGAGCATGGTGTTTCGCCTGATGAAGCAAAAATAGATTGTGTGATGATGAAATCTCTCTGTTCATAGAATTTAAAGGATTCGTCAAACAACCCTGAAAATCTTCTTTGTGTGTAGTGTTTAACTCGGGATTACAGAAATGTAATTTGTGATAGCGTTACAGTTAATTATTATTATTAATTTATTTCAGATTATAAACTATCCATATTTTTGTTAGTGAATCTTAAAACTATGTTAGCAACAATACAGCCAGATTTTATTTAACAGCTCCTATAACTAAGCCCACCCAATGCTTTAATATAGGACTGTCAGAGCGCTCAGCAATCGCTTTTAGAATGCTGTTGTTACTACCGCGCACTCTTAGAAGAAGTGACGCCACCTTCTTACGGATTATGGCGTGAAAGTCATCAGTATGTGCCTCCGCGAACATTCCGGACGCACTGCAGAACCGCGATAGTCCCAATAGCATCCTAAACGCGTTGTTATATTGTACACGGTGGACGTTGTAGGCACGTCACGAATACTTGACCCACAGGCTGCTGGAGTAAAATGACGTGCAATATGCTTTAAACAATGTTATTTTTACCTCCTTGGTGCACCGTGCAAACCTGCGAGCCAACACGCTTAAACGCTTGCTTTCCATGCAAATCGGGTCAGACTTCAAACCCGTATATGTAAGTTTCAAAATTTATGTGCGGACTTGAATTAGATTATTACTTGTGTAAATGATGAAGGTAACTATCATGAAGAAACCTGCATACTTGAAAATATTCCAACAGATATTGTAGATTGTGTATTGTGATTGTTTGCCAACCTTGAATATAGAGGCACGTCGTGAGGACATCGTGAACGACTTCCTGTTTTTGTTACATAAGAATCTACATACACTCTATTTCTATATTTACTTGGCTTGTTTAAGGTTAATTAAGTAGATTTAATCAGTATCACACTCATCATAACCAGAATACAAGGCGGACAGTTTACTAGAGCGAGTTATTCTATGTATTTGCTAAAAAATTGCGTCTCTAGGATCTGTAGTTTCGCGTATAACACTTCTTGATTAGCAATTTTTTTATCTCACTTCACATTTTTTGATCATATTATTACTCCGAAACCACAGACATAGTAAAAAATATAGACGAAGCGAAAATAAACTTTGCTCCTTCGTGTACAACCAGTGCTCACGCACACACCATGCACCTGAAGGATATTTGCTTTCGTGATATCGCGATACTTACTGGATGATGCCGCCACATATGTGCCACTGAGAGGGGTGAGCACAGTTTCGGATGCATGTGTGTGCGTGAGCGCTGGTTGTTCACGAAGGAGCATAGCTTTTTTGGCTTCACTAGAATGTTCGCAGCACTTCGTCAATAAACTTGGAAAAATTTACGGTGAGCACTTTAGGAGGTAGTCTATTTTAATTTTGACTTAGAACTGAATCGCATGTGAATGTTCATTGGATGTTTATTACCCGACTGTGCCGGGGCCCAAAAGGAGGATAATGTTTTTTTAAATTAATAGCGGCCCAGACACATTCAGTAATAATGACATTATCTTCAAGTCAAGTAGTGACATTGCTATTGACAGTGTAGTGGTTGGAATAAAAGGATGACGGTAAATAATGATGTTATTTAAATATTACTGACTGCCTCGTTGGTCTAGTGGTCGCAAGCGCGACTGCTGATCGTGGGGTCCTGGGTTCGATTCCCGGGTCGGGCAAAGTGTTATTGGGTTTTTTATTTAGGAAATTCTCAGTAGCAGCCCGGAGTCTGGATTTGTGCCCGGCTAGTGGCAATAGGCTCGCCCCCTATTACATGGGACTATAACATAACTGGCAATATGTGGGTGTACTACACACCTCTGCCTACCCCTTCGGGGAAATACAGGCGTGATGTTATGTTATGTTATTTAAATATTTTATTATTTTTAACCGACTTCAAAAAAAGGAGGAGGTTATGTTTTCGGCGGGGTTTTTTTACTTCAGTAGGTATTGTAATAATGACAATATAATTTCATTATACTGCTAGTTTGTGGAACGCATCATTTCATCCAACAGTATTTATCGAGCGATCACCGAAGATTAGCCAATATAAGCTTATATGCAATCTATCCACGATTTACCCTACTAGAGATATAAATTTGAGATAATTATTTTGTATGGAGCTTATGTCAAATACCAATCTTTAGTAGAGCAAATCGTGGATAGATTGGATATTAATTTTGGCTTACGGTCATTTGAAAGTAACTAATTCATAAAGTCATCAGCTTCAGTGAGAGCATTTTTTTTTTAACAAATTCAGTGAATATTTTTTAAAGACAACCATTTTTTCTTTTAATTATTTTCTTTAAACATATTGCAATTACTATTGCGAGCTTTTTTTTTTCAATGCATCCATAGTCGACCGCGAACACAACAGTGTGTTGGGAGGTTTTGGAGCGCTTGAGGGTTTTGGTTCTGATGAAGTTTATTTTTAAATCATAAAAAAGAAAAGAAAAAAAAATCATAACTGGCGAAATGTTGGTGTGCTATACACCTCTGTCTACCCCTTCGGGAAATTACAGGCGTGATGTTATGTTGCCATGTTATGTTAAAAAAGAAAAGTCAATAAATCTAGTAACAATAATTTATTCTTATAAAACTTTATCCTACAATATTCACTTCTTGTTCCAGATCAGTACTATTAATTAGGGAATCTTTCTTCTTCTGAATCCCGAATTCAGTTGTGTTCATGCATAAGTCTTCTGCAGTTTTAGATCTAGCAACATCTTTTCTGTGCTGCATGAAGAACCAGCTGTAAAAAATATTCTAAGTTAATTGGTAAATATCTTCATTATATTATTAAACAGATAATCGTTGTGTGCGTCTGTTTGTAATTGTATAACTTCTGAAGGTCATATTCACACAATATATTTTGTTTTGTCAGGTCTTATAGCTATGTATGCTAGATTCTGATAGATGGCGTTGTATTCAAGCTATTATATAACTAACTATTTTATATTCAGGAACTGATTTGCATCCGTCTCAGTCACTACTCATATAGGTTCAGTTGAAAACCAGCGTCAGATACTAGTGACACGACATATGCTGAACTGTAGGTCTACTCGCGTTTTACGAACGACAAACGAAGTACGAACTTTCGTTCCGACTGATAGTTATATAATAAAGATAGGCACATGAAAAAGGCACAATTAAGATAGACTACGGTTCATAGTCGTATACGATTTACCGGAGATGAGAAAAACAAACGTCAAAACACGATCATCGCATGCGATAAGGGAACGATGGTTGACCGGAGTAGCAAATTGTGCGATGAATCGTACGATTTATCGAATATCGTCGAACGGGAGTAGACCCCCTGGACCTATTTGGCACAGCCGTGGGGCACACAATGTTATGTAAATCTATATTTTTTATTTTATTATTATTTTGTGTCCCTAGTTATTCGTTTCGTTATAGTGTTAAATAAATTATTTCTTTCTTGCTTTCTTTCTTTCTATATGGATCAAAATGACTCATATTCGTACCATATTCACAATATACAACGTGTATCAGAAATGCGTGGTCATATTTTAAGAGCTCATTCAGGCCATAAAAAATAACAACTTTTACTATGGGACCAACACTGAAATCGTGAAAAAAATATCAGCCACCAAAATATTCCCCACAAAATCATCGATGTTGCTCGACAAAATGTAAGGATCAGCCGATTTATTTTCGCGATTTCAGGGTTGGTCTCATAGTAAAAGTTGTTCGATAGCACTTACTGAATGAGCTCTTCAAGTATGACCATTGCATTTCTGAAACACGTTGTATCAACATACACGTTTGGAGCCAAAAAATTAAATTATAAAAACTGGACCGAATGGATGGCGCTGTGGTCAAATTATTAATAATTATAATAAAACAAAGTTTAACCGGATTAAATCGCGTATATTATTTGAATTGGTTTTCCTGTCGCATATCGTGGTCGCAAAAAAAAAAGAAAAAAAAAAGCGTATGTAAAGCGTCTTTCTTTACAGATATTTCTAAAAAAATATTTTAATCTACCGTACAATATAATTAATTAAAATCGTTTCGATGTACGCAGTAATCACTCACTTATTAATAATTATTATATGCCTATAGACTTTTTCCGCGGTTCTGCCCACGTATAATTCGGCTTATCACATAAAGATGTCGTGCATCGACATTCCCGCTCTGACACTCGCCCCGAGAGGTCGTACTGCTCCTGCTCCGTCCTGTCGTGCCGAATTACGTGCTCGAATATTTTTCGCTACGGCTCACCGTAGCGCCCTCCGCAGTCGCCCCGCCGGCTGCAGCCCGATAAGCACATTCGCTGTCTTTCTCAAGACAGCGGGCGCGCTTTTGTCTCTTTAGACAGAGTTTCGTCAAAAACGTAGTGTCCCTTCAGGAAAAAAACCCACTTATTTACTGTGGTCCTCAGTGGATACCTAACGGTGCTAACGAACTGAGGGGCGTTGACCCGACACGCCAGCTGCGCTCCTTCAGGGCAAAGCAAAAATTGGAAGGAGCTAGGACCAGAAGGCCTTGGGGGATCTCCTAGTCTTCCCTAGCTTTAACCCCGTTTCGTCCTATCTAGCACTCTCTAGGGGTTTACACCCATTGCACACTAGAGACTTAGGGACCTTTTTTTTTTTTTTTTTTTTTTTTTTTTTGTTTACGAGTGGAAATCCTCATGGATACCCTTCGTCTGGGGAAGGCAAAGGGGTATGTCGGACTCCTACCGACTAAAACCACACGGTGGCCGACCTCAGCACAAAATAGAGGAGCTCCGGGAACTCCTGTGGACCGCGCCGGTGCCCCTCTGGTGCTATGCCATTTGGCACGTCCCGGGAAAGCAGTACTTTCCACGCCACAGCAGCACGCGACCACCACGTACTACTGTCCTCCACAGGGTCGTGTAATGGGCGCCTTGAGTCCCCCACTCTTAACGCCCACGATCCCCACGGGTCCCCTGCCAGTACATGACGACAGGGGATGCGGCGTGTAGCCCTATCTGGGCTGTGCGCCAGGACGGTTGCCTCCCCGGCGCCTCCGTCTCCGAGCAGGATTGGCCCTCTCCCGATCCCGCTCTGCGGCCTCCTTCTGGAGCATGACAGTCTCACAGAAGGAAGCCACGGCCATCCAAACCGTCGGCTCTGCCAGCATAGCCGACACTACTGCTGGCAGAGAAAGATCTTGCCCGATCTGCCCAACCAGGTCCCGCCGTTCGGAGCTCCACGCAGGGCACTCCTCTAGCGTGTGCTGTGCGGTGTCCTGGTCGTTCCCACAATGATGGCAATTTGCCGTGGCTTCACGTCCGATCCTATTCAGGTACTCACCGAAGCAACCGTGCCCGGTGAATACCTGAGTAAGCCGGTAGGTGACACGCTCACTCCTCTCCAGCCAGGCTTCAAAGCACGGCAGGACAGCTGCGACCACACGCTTGTGCGCATACTGCGGCCCTTCTAGCCGCTCGCGCCACCTCTCGAGCGCGTGACTTCGCTCCTGCCGCCTCAACATTTCAAACGCCCTCGCAGGCGCGCTTCCACCGCTTTGACGGATGGCGCGGATCTGGTCGTAGACCCTCGCGTCCATGTCCGCCAAGATGTCCAACGGCGGAAAGCGTGCCAGGACAGTTGCCGCCTCAAAGGATATTGTTCGGTATCCTCGTGCGATCCGGATGGCCACTTTGCGCTGCAGGCTGTTGAATTTCGCTCTGGAGCGCTGGACGCCTGACAGTCGGTGTGACCATACAGGCGCCCCGTAAAGGGCCATGGACCGCACAACTCCCGCATAGAGGCGGCGAACTTCCTCCCGAGGTCCCCCGAGATTGGGTAGCAGACTATGCAGTGCACCGGCTACCTTCTCGATCCGGGGGACCAGGTGGTTGAAATGCTCTTTGAAGTCCCAGCGACTGTCCAGGATGAGGCCAAGGTACTTCAAGGACCGTCCCACCTGGACTTGCGCATCACCAACGCGAACCGACGAGCTGGGTGGTTCCCTGCCCCGCCGCAGGTTGTGGAACCATAACGCCTCAGTTTTATGGGGCGCTATTTGCAATCCCAGCTCACGGATTTTGGCCACGACTTTTGCCACCCCGAGCTCAGCAAGCCGGATGGTCCCAACAAAGGTGTCCCCGCCGGCCAGCACCAAAGTGTCATCAGCGTAACAAACCACACTGACGCCAGCGGGGAGGTCGGCACGCAGGACCGCATCATATGCAAGGTTCCACAAGAGTGGGCCGAGTACCGACCCCTGTGGAACCCCACAATTTATCCCCCTGCGATGGACGGAACCGTCCCTACCCACGTAGCTAACGTGCCTGTCGCGAAGATAGGCCCCGACAATACCCTGCAGGTAGGGAGAGAGACTTAGGGACCTGTTTGCACATTAAGACTGGCAAACAGGAGAGCAAGCTTAGGGCTCACCAATAGGCACACAACCTCCCCGTCTATACCCGACGGGGAGGGTTTGAACACACTCCCGGGAACACCCACCCGAGGAGCAAACCCCCATGATTAGTACGCCACAAATTTTTCTCCCCTCTCATTGTTGCTAGGCTTGGCTTAGTCATCATCTGTACGATGGTGTCTGATGCCAAGTTCCTGAGCATCCTCAAAAACGTCCTCCTCAAGGACCCCAATTTCCTAGCCAATTATGGCAACCTCTTTTGCGACGATGAGGTGGTCAAACCTCAAACGTCCGAAACCCCCAACTCTCCAGAGTTGCCCGATACCCCCCCACCCCAAAAGAGGAATAGGCGCCCCGCCCGTTCCGACAGCGATGAGGAGAGGCCGAGGTCTCCGCGTGGTCCGCCTAGGCGTTCAGCCAGCCTGGACCATAAGGACCGCACCCCCTCACCTCTCCCCACCCCAGCCCCCACCCAATACCCTGATCGCTCCCCGATCCCATCAGACCAAGAGATGTCTTCGGACAGTGAGGTCAACTCAGACGAGGCTGACGCCTTTACCACGGTAGTGGGTAAAGGTAAAAAACGCAGCCGAAAGACAAATAAGGCCGAGGCTCTCGCCTCAAAAGCACTTAAACTTTCCGAGGCAAACTCTGCCCCGGCCCCTACCCCCCGTCCCGCCTCTTACTCCTCCTCGCAGGATAACAGGCCTGCCTCCCCTCACGATCATGAACATACCTCATCTTCCCAGAAGAAGGTACCCATCCCGCCTCCCTTATTCATCCAGGATAAGGCATATTGGACCAGAATTTCCGACTGGTGCAATCAAAACAAAATCAATTTTACTAGTGCCCGCCCCACGCAGCAGGGCATTAAAGTAGTTGTCCCCACCCCCACCGATTACCGCAACCTTACCAGGTTGCTACGCGAGCGTGGTGTGTCTTTTCACACCTACGCACTCCCAGAGGACCGACTCCTTAGAGTTGTGATCCGAGGGATTCCGACCGAAGTCAGCTGCACGGAAGTGCACGCCGACCTCGATCGTCAAGGGATCCCGGTTGCAATAACCCACCGAATGTTCCGTGGTAAGCACGGTGAACCCTACAATATGGTTCTTGTCATCTGTCACCCTGGCGAAAACGCCAAAAACATATATAACATAAAGAACGTATGCAACTTATCAGGCATCACGGTCGAGCGCCCCCACAAGTCAAACCAGCCTGGTCAATGTCACCGTTGCCAGCTGTATGGTCACTCCCAGCGTAACTGCTACGCAAAGCCCAGGTGCGTTAAGTGCCTAGGCGATCACGGGACTTCCAATTGCGAGCGTCCCAAGGAGAGGGACCAGTGCACGGAGCCCCCTAGCTGTGTCCTTTGCGGCAAATCCGGGCATCCAGCGAATTATCGCGGATGCCCCAAAGCCCCCAAAATGCGCAACGCCAAATCGGCGAAACGCGCCTCCGACCGCGTTGCGAGGGAAGCCCCCTCCTACGCAGCCCCCTACCAGTACCAACCACCAAACCCTAGAGGCCCACTCGGGCCCTCCCCTAATTTCCGCGGCCCACTCGGGCCCAACCCCTGGTTTAAGGGTAACCAAAAGCCCCATTTCCCACCTCTTCCGCCCTCTCGTCTCGCGCCCCCGGCCTCAGAGCCCCCTGCACTGATGAACATACCCATCCCCGCACCTTCTCTCAGGCCCAAAACTGCACCAGCAGCTAAAGCCCCCCCCCCCATGAGAACCCCCCCTCCGGTAAACTCCCCCGGCCTTCTGCCGAGAGAATACCTCGAACCCCAGTCAGGGGAATCCCGCATTGACGCCTACTCTAGACTTTGGGCCTTTACCCAAGGCATCCATGAGCAGCGCCTTCAGGTACTTACCAAGTACCAAGACATCTATAGAATACTTAATTCCAATTATAATGTATAATACGGCCCCACCCAAAAGATTCAAACCCCGTTCCCTAATTTTAGGCTTTTTTAATGCCCGAGGCATTAGTGGTCAACGCGACGACGTAGCCGTCTTCTTGCGTGAGCACCAAATCGATATTTTACTCATTCAAGAGTCTTTCCTCAAACCCCATAGTCGTAATCCCAATATAGCCAACTATAGGCTGATAAGAAACGACAGAGCACACACCGCACTAGGCGGAACGCTCATCTATTACCGAAATTCATTGTATTGCATCCCCATTGATCCCCCAGAGCTAGCATGCCTGGAGGCTTCAATCTGTCGCCTAGGCATGACAGGGCACCAGCCCATCACCATAGTCTCGGCCTATAGATCCGCAAACAAACCCGCGAGTCTGCTCGAGGACGACCTCAAATCCCTACTCGATCTTAGTAACTCTGTAATTATTGCAGGCGACTTAAACGCCAAACACCGTTCATGGAGCTGTGTCTCCAATAACGCCGCTGGCATTCAATTAGGAGCACTTAGCGACAAACTTTCCTTCGACGTCATCGCCCCGATGCG
Organism: Asteroscopus sphinx; assembly: GCA_949699075.1. Taxonomy (NCBI): domain Eukaryota; kingdom Metazoa; phylum Arthropoda; class Insecta; order Lepidoptera; family Noctuidae; genus Asteroscopus; species Asteroscopus sphinx. The sequence continues at coordinate 6,906,261 of OX453006.1, forward strand.
TCCCACTCACTATCCTGACACAGTAGGGCACCGGCCCGACATCCTAGATATAGCCCTCTTAAAGCGCGTAAACCTCGGTATTCGCTCTATCGAGGTAATCCAAGAATTAGACTCAGATCATCGCCCTGTGATCATTCAACTGGGTCCCCGAGGTGGTCCCTCGGATCCCGGTATTCCACCCATAACAAAAACGATAACCGATTGGAGGAGATTAGAGGACCGCCTCAAATCTACCTCATCCCCCCAATTAGATTCAATCCCTGACTCCATTGAGACAGTCGCGGACACGGTGGCCGCGATCACCTCGCTCACCAACCATGTGCAGTCCGTAGTGGGCGAATGCTCACGGCAGGTTCCGATGCTGGATGACCAGCGTCTGAAACTGCCGGACGATGTAAATGAGTTGAGGACCGAGAGGAACGCGGCCATCCGTGCCTATGACGCTTTTCCCAATGAAGCCAATCGTGCCCATATGCGCTCCTTACAGAATACTGTAAAGAGACGTGTAGCTCAGGTACGGGAGGAGCATTGGGACAAGGAAGTCAGCGCAATCCAACCGTCTCATGTAGCCTTCTGGGCCCTTCAACGCAGACTTAAATGCGAGACCACGGCAACTATGCCCCCCCTAAATCGACCCAATCAAAGGCCGGCCTTTGACGACGACGAAAAAGCCGAATGCTTAGCCGACAGTTTGGAGTCTCAATGCACTCTCAGTACGCTTCCCGTAAGCCAAACCCACCTTGATAAGGTTAATTCAGAAGTAGAGCGTAGGTCAGCCCTCCCCCCCCCCCAATAGATGACCCTGATGACCCGCTCCCACCGATCACCCCTGACGAAGTTCTCTCTATAGTCAAGGATCTTAAGCCCAAAAAAGCCCCCGGCGCAGACGGCATCACCAATAAGGTGCTGAAACGTTTCCCTGCCACCCTAATCGCTCTAATGACCGTCATCTTCAATGCGGCATTTAAAAACAACATCTTTCCCCAGGCTTGGAAACAGGCTACGGTAATCGGTATTTCCAAACCGGGCAAACCAAAAGCCGAGCCGAGTAGTTACCGGCCGATTAGTCTCCTCAATGTCTTCGGTAAAATCTACGAGAAGCTTATTTATAAGCGACTCAAAGATTTCGCCGACTCAAATAAACTCCTTCCCGACGAGCAGTTTGGCTTTCGTACAAAGCACTGCTGCGTTAATCAACTGCACCGCATTGTAGAACACATCAGTGCAGGCTTCGTACGCGGTCAAATGACCGGCACTCTCTTTTTCGACGTAGCAAAGGCTTTCGATAAAGTGTGGCACAACGGCTTATTATATAAGCTGTACACTATGAATGTGCCACATCGTCTCGTGCTCATCATCCGAGACTACTTGTCGAATCGTACCTTTTGCTATCGCATAGAAGGGGCTCTCTCCTCCCCCCATCCCATTCACGCCGGTGTGCCTCAAGGCTCCGTGCTCTCCCCCCTACTGTTCACGCTGTACACCAGCGATATTCCAAAATGCGGTGCAGCCCGTATGGCCCTTTTCGCCGACGACACGGCAATCTATTACTCCGGCATGACCCATGTCGCTATTTCTCGTACCCTCCAATCCGCGGCCAACACCCTAGGTGAATGGTTCCGGAAATGGAGAATCGAAGTAAATCCCGAAAAAAGTGCAGCGGTCCTCTTCGATAAGAGACCCCTGTCACAGTACCGTAAAGAACTGAGCGTACCAGTCTCAATGTTCGGAAAACAGATCCCATGGCAACGAGAAGCCAAATATCTCGGAGTGATCCTTGACCGTAGACTGACTTTCCGTCCGCATATCCGCAGGGTGAAAAACCGTGCCGCCCTCGTCCTCGCACGTCTCCACCCCCTTCTCAATGCGCACAGTAAGCTGCCCACTCATCTCAAAGTAAGGATATTCACCACCTGTATCCGCCCCATACTCGCCTATGCTAGCGTTGTGTTCGCACACGTTAAGCCGGTGAGAATTCACATGCTCCAAACCATCCAAAACCGTTTCATGCGTAGGGCTGTAGACGCCCCCTGGTACGTACGCAACGTCGACCTCCACCTAGACTTCAAACTGCCGACCATCAAGCAGTTTTTCAAGCGTGTCTCAAAACGCTATTTCGATTCCGCTCCCAAGCACCCCAACCCCTTGGTCGTGGCGGCCACCGTCTACCAGCCATCCGCTATCAGCAAAATCCGACGTCCCAGACACACACTCATTGAGCCTGATGACGATATCACACTCCTCCAGGAGTCAGATAAAAGTACAAGCACACTCCGACGCCGTCGTCCAAAATATCGTCCCCGCCGGCGAGGACCGACGCGACACACACACAGAATCCGAGAGTCCGACTCTCGAGAAACAGAAACACATGCCGACGCAGCACCGGCTGCTGGGGGGATCAGTGGCGGGGTCCCCCTGCTGCACCCTGAGTCGAGGTCCGAGCTCCCCCCTGGGGACGCCCTCACGGTGTAAGCAACCGGAGATAATCTCGTCACGCGAGACCGGCCCTATGCTCTAGAGTAGTTCCTAGGAGCAGGCTATTGCGTAGCCACTGGTTAGGTTTTCTAGGTAGGTCTTAGCCTCGCCGGCGAGGCTTGCCGCTTCACGGCGTTTAGCACGTCACCCGATAGGGACCGAAAGTCCGCTACTTTCGAGGTAACCAATTCGATGCAGCAACGGCTGCTAGGGGGACATAGGAACTGCGGGGTCCCCCTGCAATGCCCTAGCGAGGTTCGAGCCCCCCCCTTGGGGGGCGCCCGCCCGATTACGCGCGGTATTGATGCCGCGCGCATCTAGTTTGTAAGTATGTAGGGAAAAAACCTTCGGCGAATGGAGTCCCACATGGGACTCTCCGCCAACTAAGTCCGGTTAAGCAGAAATGGGACTTCGGTCCCACCTGCGAGAGCCCATTCGAAAAAAAAAAAAAAAAAAAAAAAAAAAAAAAAAAAAAAAAAAAAAAAAGATGTCGTGCATCCCTCGGGAACGCTTTATTTTCCCGGAATAAAAAGTAACCCATACTTTCATAATCATAATCATTTATTTTGCTCATAAAACACGGGTACGGGTACGGTTTTAATTCGGTTTAACGGTCTATCTAAAAGCAGTGATAGCCTAAGTGGTTGAACGCTTGCCTTCCTTGCAGGAGGATGTAAGTTCGAACCCAGCCCACACCTCTGGCATTTCAAATTCACGTATGGATCGGAATACGATTATCACTTGCTTGAAAGGAAAACATCTTGAGGCAACCTGCACACCAGAGAGTGTTCCATACAATTCTTAATGGTATTTGTGTAGTACACCAACCCGCACTAGGCCAGCGTTGTGGACTAAAGTCTAAGCATTTTCGTACTGAGAATATGCTCGTGCCCAGAAGTGGGTTGGTTATGTATGTTCTATCTGTGTGCCAGAATTCATCCAAATCTATTCAGCCGTTTCAGCGTGATTGCATGAGTAACAAACACCCAAACTTCTTTAAAAACTTTCACATTTATAATATTAGTAGGATAGGATCGATACTTACATTAATATTATAATTATTTAGTAGAAGTAGAGCTCCTTTGTGAAAGAGCTCGTCCGGGGAACTACTACCACCGTATCCACTTCTCCGCCTAACAGTAATGCTTGCATTGCTGTGTTTCGGTGTGAAGGGTACGGGTGCCGGTGTAATTACAATCACATGAGACTTTTCATCTTCGTGTCTCAGTTTGGCGAACCGACTTGCGGTACCATTTAGGCAACAGCCTACTTGGTATTGCAATTGTTATGGTCAAAGGTGGCAAAGGTAGGTGGGCCTTTAGTTCATTTCGCCATCCTATAATATAAAATAAAATAAATTGTACCCTGTAAAAAACTCACGGAGTAAACGAGGATTAAAACCGTAATAAATGAGGAGTGTCAATCATAGTTTGAGTTTCATTCTGTAATACGGGCTTAGGCCATAGATTTAGATCATAGAATATAATATATACTAACACCAAGAAGCGACACTTATGCATGTGTGCTCGTAAATTTGCTCGTGGCTATGTGTGCGAGTCGAGGAGATCGCGGGGGCCGTGCGCGGCGCAGGGCGTGTGAAACGGGCAGTCACTCGGAACTTTTAAATGTCCTATGCTCAGTAATAAATACACATTTGATTATTACCTAGCACCACATTCATTTTTGGTATCGGCCTTATGCCCTATTGCATTCACGCGCTCGTTCAAGGTCACCGGCGAGCGAGCTCACACGTACAGGGAGTGTCATCGCTGTGCCTAGATGTAATTAAATCATCAAACCCATCGTGCCACCTATCGAAACAACCAGAACAACATCAGCCGGGCCAACAATTCTTTTATAAATAAAAACTGATAGAGGCGTATGCCGAATAAAAGTCTGACTTTTAAGTGGTTCTATCTACTAACCACTTCTTATGGTTCCCAAAATAGTCACATTTTCTCCTGTTCGATACTGAGTAACCATAATAATTATAATAATAGAGCAATATTGTACAGTGAGACGTGACCATGCTTGGACCTCTCCGCAGACCTTCAACACGTACACAAAATGATCTTAGCTCACTACACTACGAGACGCGAGTTGGCAGACTTTTCGCAGACTTACACTTCCTTGTGGCTTTTAAGACTTTCTTCGAGAAAGCGGCAGTAACCCAACGGCAGCGTGGAATTCTTTGCCGGGATCCGAAGGTTAAAGTGGATTTTTTTTAATTCTATGGTGGAAAATTCAAAATAAATTTATCGAAAAACTCACCCGAAAAACAGCAGCGGTGGAATCGTAAGCGCAGTGCTCACATAATACACGATCCCAGCATTTATGTCCAAGGTGAACATGTATATCCAGGAGTACGCCAAGCCAGACACCATTGCCGATATCACCTCTATCAGATTGAAGATAGACGTCATTTTACCTGAAATCAAGTACAATTATACTCCTTTTTCTATTATTTACACCAACAAAGTATTGTTTTTCAATCGAAGAAGATTGTTTCACCTGGACAAGAGTGTACACACGGCTACACATCAAGCTGTACATTTCCAGTATAAGCTGACCTCGCATTGTATAGGCTTTCCGTATAATGCGAGATCAGCTTATCTTACGTAGTAACTAATAGGTAACATAACATAACATAACATCACGCCTGTATTTCCCCGAAGGGGTCGGCAGAGGTGTGATACTACACCCACATTTCGCCAGTTATGTTATAGTCCCATGTAATAGGGGGTGGGCCTATTGCCATTGACCGGGCACAAATCTAGACTCCGGGCTGCTACTGAGAATTTCCTAATGAAAAAACCCAATAACACTTTGCCCGACCCGGGAATCGAACCCAGGACCCCACACCTCAGCAGTCGCGCTTGCAACCACTGCTGTACTTATACTGGTAATGTACAGCTTGATGTGTAGCCATGCGTACCATCGTCGACCGCACGGAGGCGGTTAAACACAATTCCATTATAAATATAAAAAAATAACTATGAATGTAAAAAAAGTAGTAGTAATAGTAGTAGTAGTATGTATGTATGTGTGAAAAGAAGCCCACCAATCAAATGATATACGGGTTCTGTCAAAAATGATACTGAGATGAGGGCTGATAGAGATGTAGAAAATGACATGCTGCGCCAACCCGAAACAAATTGTGTTCAAATATCAAAAAAGAAAGCCGATTAAGAATAAAAAATATATTTTTTGAGTCATTTACAAAAAAGGCAAAAAAAATAATCTTTTCATTGGTCATTGGCTGTTTAATTTCGTTCTTAGAAAATTATATTTACCAAGTTCATCACTCGTCACTAATTTTGAGCAGATCGATCGCAACGCGGTTAAGGAAGTCGCGTTGAACATTTCAATGGCCACCGCTGAAAAAAATTACGATATTTATATAAATAAACAAGATACTCCTGTATCTGTGATCCTCTAGGCTGCGTTGAGTAAAAACAGCCACGAGCCAACTAGCCTTTGTGTAACACAATCTAAAACCCTGGACTGTTACTGAGAACTTCCCAACAGGAACAAAAAACCATAAGTAAAAATGTGTTTGACCTAGGAATCGAAATTTACGTAATCAGCCTACTCCTGTCCACGAGCTTATTTGTCATTGCGAGAGGGTTAAGCCCTTAATCAAACATTCATCTTCACGATTCGCAGTAGCTCTCATCAACTCAGCCTATCGCAGTCCACTGTTGAAAATAGGCCTCTCCCAAGTTGCGCCACAACACTCGATCCTCTGCCTTCCGCATCCAGTCCCCCCAGCCACCTTTTTCAGTGGTCGGTCCTGGCGGGGGGGCGCCCTAGGCTGCGTGTAGTAACTTTGTGGTTCTATTTAAGAAAGTATCAGCAAACCAAGGGGCACGAGGAGGCACACTTTGCACAGTTTTACACCAAATTCCCCTTTCTTTGGATCTTCTGTCAAAATATTCCTTCCGAATATCATAACAATATTTTTTGAAAAGTCAAAATTTGAAAATTATTTCCTTGGAGAGACCCTAATTTTGCCAAACTATCTGCCTCCTCGTTGCAAAATCAAATCAAAATCACGTGTGTGAACTGGAGCTCTCAACCGGTCGGAGATCACCTTAATTTGTGCCCACTTCGAGGTATGATCCGAGATGCGAGTCAGAGAGCGACTGAACTATTTGAACGCGCACTCTCTCGCTCACACAGTGTACATTTGCATATAGGAGACTTGCTCACTTGCGACTCACCAGCACCCGTAGCTGCCCCGGTGGTTCGAAAATAACATTTATAATTTATTCATTATAGTTACTCTGTGCTGTGCAAAGAACGATGTTACACAGATTGATACCATTCTTTGGGCCGTGAGCTGCTTATTTTGTCATTGAGCTGCAGTTCAGTGGCTCAAGCTTATCTGAATATTTGAACCGGTTCAGAGTTGAGTTACACACCACTAGCAGTGAGACAGTAATGTTACTGACCCTGAATGGCCAGTAGCAGCTTATTGCGCTGATCTTCGCACAACAATCTATTTACTGAACTTATTAAGGCAATACTATGTCCCTCGTTACTTTTTTCCCTTTTTCCTTTTCTTGGAAAAAGTAACGAAAGAGGAGAACAGAAAGAAGGAGAAAAATCAGTAATGGAGGAGGCCTTTACCCAAAGAGGGGTCCTTGATTAATTCAACCACTTATTTAAAAAAAAAAAGTAATTTGTTATCTTTTAATTAAGGAATAAAGAGGCTTTATTATTATTATTATGTCCCTCGATTGTTCATTGAAAGGATCTATGAAAAAGCTGTTCACCAGATGTTTGCAGACTGATATATAATAATGATCCATACCTATGTACATGTCCGTGGTATTCCTGGAGAAACCAGTATAGAGAGTGCCGATCACCTTGCTGCCGCTGGATATAATACCCAGTACTGAATCGTCCCATTTCAGACGATAACTGAACACGCTTATTGAGATCACTGCACCTGGAAGAATAGGTAACAAAAAAAGTTCAGATATCATGGCGCCGCACCACCCAATCAGAACAGTGTGCTAGGGTATGATGGGCCGTGTTCTTACTACAGCCGCACTGGTGACATACGGGAGTAGCCTTCCGTCTCGCCACTTTAGGTGAAGGTATTTGCCAAAGCAGCCATGCCCTGACAAAACCTGCACCAGACGGAAGGACAACGTCCCGTATATTAACTCAACCTATCGCAGCCCACAGCTGCCTCTTTCAAATTGCGCCACCACACTCGTTTCTCCGCCTTTTGTGTCCAGTCCACCTTTTTCACCTTTTTCGGTCTACCGAGCAGCGTCTTACTCAAGGACTCGTCTGCTCCAACGACTATTGGTCTTTCTACAGACATGGCTATGGTCATAATATTGTTAATATATCAAAATGAAGTAGATACGTACCAAGTAAGTGGATGCAGATGAAGAAAGTGCTGTAGTAGCTGTACTTGAGAGCGTCCCAGTTGAAACGGTACCGGGTGAACAGGTAGCGCACCTTTTCTTCGCCTGGAATGGTTTTTATACCATACTATTATTTATAAGAAATCCGATAATTTTCTCTAGAAATCTATGAACACAAAAAGCTTGTGAGGACTTAGAAAGTAGAATAATATATTATGTTCTATCCTTTGATTATAAAGGCTCTATCTATTTATGATTCGCTAAGAACCGTTAAGGTGGGCTTCCGTGGGTCAGGGCAGTAAGAGTAGCTGGAGAAATGCTGTGGAGGCTAATCTGTGTGAGCTACCAGCTGCAAATGACGGAAGTGGGGAGTGCTCGTTTCGAAGGCCATAACTCACTTTGGGTACTATAGTATTATATTATCTGTGCTTTGGGTAATTTTCTAAATTGAAATTGATTAATTGAGCGCTAACGTGGAGTCAAATACAAAACTAAATACAAATACGTACCGTAAAATGGACCGAATATAAATGCAACGGATGCCAAAATCAAAATGGATTTTATCCTGCGATGATTGGGCCCCTTTTTGATTGCAACAGTCACAGTGTCTTTTACGTGTCTGATATCGATAAATGATCTGATAAATCCCCAAACGTTGGATGATTCATTCTGCAATTATAAAATTCGTAGTTAAAACTGGGCCCTAATTCACGTAATTTTATAACGCGCCGATCAAGTTGCAGTGACGCTGCAGTTCGTTTCTGACAGCGATCGCCGTAGGTAAGAGAATACGAAAAGCATTGTTTTGATCGAAACATAACTGCAACTGCACTGCAACTGCACTTTAGTTACGTGGATAGGTCTACTGTTCTGTTACTCATCAAGCTGCGATTGCAAGGTTGGTTCCATAGTTCATACTGATGAGTACAATAAACCCTAATAAGGTTTTCAGTTATTTCAATAACACGTTGCATATGTTTAGTTTCCGTGCTGGCGTTTACGCGTTAAAACATTAAAATAATAAGTTGGTGATTTATCAAACTGCAATCCGCACATGAATTGGGCCAGTCAGAGGTGCGAACTTAAACCTTCCTGCATGAATTCGTATCACTTGTTTTTATACTTAAACTCATTTAATACTTTGCTTATACTTTTTAATTTTATTATTTTGCACTTTTAGCAGCATTTGTGTAGAAACAGTTTGTTAAAAAAAAAATACGATTAAATTTTTCCATCGTTTATGGGTTTACAGTAACATTATACATTTAATTCTTATCAAGGCGAAAATGTTGTGGCAAATATTATGAACGAATTCCATACGTACTTGATTACGTGCAGTGATATTTTATCGTGTAATTAAAATATGATCATATCTCTTCTCATGGGTGTCGTAAAAGGCGACTAAGGGATTCACCAGAGGATGGGCAGCAGCGTTCTCTAACCAACTGCGATCGCCAACCCGCCTGCCAAGCGTGGCAATTTATTTTATTTTATTGTATACGGTGGCGAAACGAGCTAAAGGCCTACCTGATGTTAAGCGGTTACCTTTGGAAGTTTTTAAACTATCGCGAATTTCACTCATATTGAACTATATTTACGGGACTTGTCGCGCACAATAAAATCAAAACATAACAAACATTTTGACTAACCTCGACGGCCAAGTTGCATTGGCCGTGGTCACGAGCAGATTGAAGCAAATGTACTTTGTGGACTGAAGTATGCGGGTGGCATCGTCATGAGCGGCGTGTGTTTTCTCGAAATTCCCGCGGTTGGTTTTTCGTAACGTCGCTGTCCGTAACACGGTCACAGACATAGTAAAAATTTTTTTACTATGTCTGTGAACACGGTATGCTGAATCACGACACACAATACTGACAGTTTCGGCGGACATATATGTAGACAAGCCACGACGCGAACACTTCTCGATTACCGGATTCCGAGAGGAGGACAACCTATATCCATCTTCCTGATTGAAATTTTCATATTTTTGGAACGTAGTTCCTTATCGCGCGTTGTGAAAGGGGGCTAAACGGAAAAAAATCTTACGAAAAGTTGTCACGACACTTTTTTTTTTTTTTATAGTATTGGATGGCGAAACGAGCTAAAGGCCCACCTGATGTGAAGTGGCTACCTTTGCCCATAACAACTGCAATACCGAATCGAAAGGAACTTCGTTCCATCCGGGTGTCCCTTGACACCTCTCAACTTTTTCTTTATCTCAATCGCTTCTCGTACAATTCTGGGATAGTAATGACGATCAGTGGAGAGGATTTTTGGGTCGTGTAGCTCAATCCAATGGTTTGGTCCTTACTCGAGCAAATGTTCGGCTATGGCAGATTTGTCCACTTGACGGTGCCTTACCGCTGTGATGTGCTCCTTCACTCTCTCCGCGATGGTACGCTTTGTCTGTCCAATGTAGGAGCTGCCACATTCATTGTGCGCGACAAGTCCCGTAAATATAGTTCAATACTGTTACCTTTGCCCATAACAACCGCAATACCACCTAGACTGTTGCCTAAATGGTACCGCAATTCGGTTCGCCAAACTGAGACATGAAGATGGAAAGTCTTATGTGATTGTAATGTCACCGGCACCCGTACCCTTCAGACCAAAACACAGCAATGCAAAATGCAAGCATCACTATTATAACATACCCCCCCTCTTGGGGTTGGCCTATGTCCAGCAGTGGACGTCTCTCGGCTGAAATAATGATGATGATGAAAATATGACCTAATTATTTCAGAATCTCAAGCTCTTTCAGCCTACCACAGTCCACTGCTGGACATAGGCCTCTCACAAGAACTGAACTTTAAAACATGTTAAATTGACAGACCTGTATAGGTTTCCTGGGAATGGGCCTAGTGGGCCTTTCCGGATCCTTAATATAGACAAATCCATAAAAAAGACTGAAGACGTGCAGCAAGGAGCAAATCGTAAATACTCCATAATATCCTGTGAGTTCCAGGAGGATACCGCTTAGAACGGATCCTATAGGTCCTCCAGCTGTCAAACACAAGTTCACTATCCCAATTCTGAATGTCCTAGACTCTTCACTGGTAACATCACTGATATAGGCAAAGATACCCATGTACGTGGTAATCCAACCGCCAGTAATAGCAGGAAAAAAACCCTCAAAAAACATGTTCACTTCTACCGGTAATTCATAAAAGAAATAAGTATTGACCATGTCGCTCAAACACATAAGTAAATCTCCGATGATTGGGAGGAGAATGCATATCTTTCGTTTTCCAGTCCTGTCACTCCAAGCGCCCACAAAGAGTATTAAAAAACTTGGCATTGCTGTCAGAAGAACACTCTTCCAAGTTTCCAACCCTGCTACAAGTTCCTGGATGGCAAATTCCTCTTTTAAGTAGTTATTTGCTTCTTGTGCAATGAGCGCATCACAAACTTTCTCGCCATATTGCATGTTCACCCGGCAAGCTTTTTCCAGATTCAAGTTTTGCGACGCCAATCTTGATAACATTTCTGGGATCACATAACAAGCCAAAACAGGTTCTACAGTAATGTTTTCCTTTATTTCTGCAATCTTCTCTTTGAAAGTTTTCTTCTTCGGTTTTTCTTTCATATTTAAGGGTTGTTCTTCCGGGGTACCCATTTCTGCTGACAGTGCTATAGAATAGAATACAATAATATTAATAATATTTCGAGCAAAACAACTCATATAGGGTTATTAACAATTTTATTATCTTTAACTTAGGTGTTAGTAAACAGTTACAAATTTTGATCCATGTAACTGATAGCAGTGGATTGTCAACTATCATGTACAGAACCCTGTTGGAGCTGGCCATGACTCGTGCCACCAGTGATGCACGCTTGCGCATTATAGTGTAGAAGCAGTCTACACGCGCCGCTGCAAACATCCCTGACACACTGCGGCGCCAAGGCAGCCCCATCAGTTTTCTGCACGTGTTTATTATATTGGACGCGTAGGGCCCCATACGATGCGAATACTTCTCCCACAAGCTGTACGTCTAGAAGGATGTAAAGAATGCTCTAAAGAGCGTCACCTTTACGTCTGAATAAACGTAGTGGTTATATTCTCTTTGCGTCTGAAGTACAACGTGCAAACCTGCAGGCCATCATATTCGCCGGCACGGACAGAGCCCTCCGTTCCCTTTTGATGTCAGCGTCGTCCTTTAGGTCAGTGGTGATCAAATGACCGAGGTATTTGAATTGTTCCACTCGCTCAAGTGGTGGCTATAAAAACTACCAAAAAGCTTACAGGATATGTATAATATGCGCAATCTGAGTTGACCGGTCTAAAGTTGACACAAAACCGTCGTATTCATAGCATTTTTATGTGTTTTATTATTAGATAGAGGTGGTGAAACATGTGCAGTTAAAATGGTCTACAACAAAGTGGGTAAAGCACTGCTCTACTTTCTAGGCTACTAACAAGTCCAATAAAACTGCTAAAACTATTTTCCCAAATAAACAACACAAAAATAAAAAACCTTACAGTAAAAAGTCTTTGGAACTCCTACATGACATTTAGTTTTAGAGTAGATAAATATTTGTAAATAGAAATTTAGTAAACGTCTTGTTGTACAATTACTAAGTAACTACTACTTACCTTATGTACTTCGGTTATTGAAGCTTCTAAGCAAAATACTTGAACCGGGAGAGGAGCGAACTTGAAGTCAAAGTTACCTTAACACCCTTATAAAAGTTCTACTAAAAATCAAAATATGGAATAAACACTGCTTACAATAACAAAACTAGAATATATCGTAAAGAAACCGACATCAGCAGCCTTCAAACCGTAACACAGCAATGCTACTTAGCTACTTTTATAAAGATCTCTACTACGTCACTAGCTGATTAGTAGGCAACGATAAATATTCAAAAAATATAAAAGTTATATTATTTACTAGCTGACCCGACAAACGTTGTCCTGTCTTAACTATGAATATTGAATTAGAATTGGTATACCTAATTAGTGATAAAAAAAAACAAAAACAAAGTGTTTATTATTCTAATGCTTTATGATATACAACATTCTTAGTTTTTTAGCAGATGTAAAACAATATCTCGGTTTTCTAAATTTTTTAGCAGATGTAAAACAATGTCTCGGTTTTCTAAATTTTCACCCACGACGACAATAGCGACTTCGTCAATTGTTGGCGCATTAAAATCATATATACAAATGTACTTTGTGATTAAAACGTCTCGCGTGTTGTCCTGCAGGCGTCTTATCAGCTTTGATGACAATTTTGTGGTTATCAGATGACATGTGGTCCAATGCGGTCGTGAATAAAGCAACCAATTCGTTATGTTGATGGAAAAACGTTTGGAGTTGTTAATATAAAATAAATTTGCTAAAATTTGTTGTCACTATCGCAGTATACCACGTCACAGGTAATATAATACTATAGACCACGTGTTATGTTAGTAACGTGTATTTTAGTATATCCAAACTTACCAAAACTCCATATTAAATTGAACTTTTAATATTAGGCGTGATAGCTCTGAACTAACCGTGATGTGCACTAAGAAATTCATTTTTTTTACATTCTCTTTGTAACAAATAATAAATTAATTATTTTATATGTATTTTATCATTATAACTCCGACTGAAGCATTTGTTTTAAACGACGATATTCAGTTTTTTTACATTGTTTTTTTTTGCAGCACGCATTATGTCAAACGCCATTAGGTTACATTCGAAAAGCATTAGAAAATTTAATATTGTGGTTACGTATTATTAAATTTTCTAATTTTTCGCGCAATTTTCTTGTTTTTTTCTTTCATAAAAACCTTCTCCTGACAACAACAAACACAACAAAAAAAAGAATTAGCGATATCGGTCCAGCCGTTCACGCGTGATGCCGTGACCAAGGGAAATAGGGATTCATTTATATATATATACTAGCGGACCCGGCAGACGTCCTCCTGCCCGGAAAAGCAGCGCCACATATAATTAAAATCGTCCCTGCCATTTAGGAGAAGATCAGTGACATACAGACAGAAGGGCCACCTACCGGATCCAATTGTGTTTTCACACCATCCAGGAAACCATTGAAATATTCACAAAAAAATTCATCCAAATCGGTTCAGCTGTTTAGGAGGAGTTAGGCGACAATCAGATGTACAGAAGAAATAAATATTCGCGGCTTCACTCGCGTTAAATTCTGCTAACCCACGTGACGGATCCTGTTAATTCAGTCCAGTCCAGTCCAGTTGCATCCATCCATCCATCCATCCTTTTATTCGGACCGTCCAGTCCAGTCCAGTCCAGTCACTATCCCACTATCCCACTATCTCACCCCATGTCCAGTCCCGTCCCATGTCCCGTCCCGTCCCATGTTAAATGTCCCATCCCGTCCCATGTCCAATGTCCCGTCTCATGTACCATGTCCCGTCCCGGCCCATGTCCCTTCTCAAGTCCCGTCTCGTCCCATGTCCCGTCCCCCATGTCACATGTCCCGTCCCGTCCCGTCTCGTGTCCCATGTCCCGTCCCGGCCCATGTTCCTTCCCATGTCCCGTCCCGTCCCATGTCCCGTCCCCCATGTCACATGTCCCGTCCCCCATGTCACGTGGCCCGTCCCCCATGTCACATGTCCCGTCCCGTCCCGTCCCATATCCCGTCCCCCATGTCACATGTCCTGTCCCGTCCGTCCCATGTCCCGTCCCATGTTATCAATTGTTCAGCAAATCAAATTTGGTGCCAAAAAACCCTGCAGGGACCCGGACTCGAACGTACCTACACAAAAAATATCATTAAAATCTATCATCTATCAGTTTTGGAGATCAAATTTACCTCTCGCAGGTCTGCTGGAAGAAATTTCTTATAGAAATAAGCAGTGCCTTTGTACTATTCCATTATACGGTATTTCGTTCACTACAAAATAAATTTAATTAATTTTATAGCGTCAACAACACGTGGTAATTATGCTGTTAAAATGTAGCTTATATGACACGTTCGTAGATTTACCATAGCAGCGCCATCTATTCATTACTTACTCAACCCAGTCGAAAGGTATCGACATCTGTTAGAATCATTTGGAGTTAACAGATAATTGTGACTGTCAAATAATAACAGACAAATAATTAGCAATAAATTAAAATTGCGACTATAATTTGAGATTTAAACTATCCTATCTCTCAAGTTGGATCGAACTCCACATGGTGTGCGAATTTTATTATAATCGGTTAAGTGGTTTAGGAGTCCATTGAGGACAAACATTGTGACACGAGTTTTATATATATTATAATATATTATAATAAAACGAAGTTTAACCGGATTAAATCGCGTATATTATTTAAATTGGTTTCCCTGACGTTTCGAAAGCTTTGCAGCATTTCGTGGTCGCAGGTAGACTAACCACCATCTGTTTGGAACCCAGTCCTAAAAATAATCAAGTCCCAAACAGCATGCAACACTGTAAAAGATAATGATATTGTGAGTGATTACTGCGTGCATCGAAACGATTTTAATTAATAATATTGAACGGTAGATTAAAATATTTTATTAGAAATATTTGTAAAGACGCTTGTCATCTTAGTCTACCTGCGACCACGAAATGCTGCAAAGCTTTCGAAACGTCAGGGAAACCAATTTAAATAATATACGCGATTTAATCCGGTTAAACTTTGTTTTATTATAATGTGTAGTGATCGCGAAAACCTAAGAAGTTATTATATATATATATATTATAAGTTAAAACTTTAATGACAAATTGAATCATCCATTTGACAATAAAATTCAGAGACTTTTTTAAGAAAATCTTAACACTGGTGTCGATTCTCTTGTTCACGAACTAAACTTATTTTAAACTATCGCCCTCTTTTACTAATAGTAGATACAAGAAAGGGATGGCAACCATTTAAGAGCTGTCAAATTAGACGAAATTAAATTTTCCATACAAGTTTAGTCGTGATCTCGGAACGTGCCCACTAAAATACAAAGAAATGTAACACGTAAACTAATTTGACAGTTCTAAAATGGTTGCCATCCCTTTCTTGTATCTACTTTTAGTAAAAGAGAGCGATAGTTTAAAATAAGTTTAGTTCGTGAACAAGAGAATCGACACCACTAAAGCTTTATTAGAAACCTAAAGGGACTGGGAATGATAAGTCAAACTTTGGTTTTCATTCAGTAAGAGTTTCTTAAAGCCGACTATCCATTAAATACATCCTGGTCACCGTAGTTTGTTAAAAAATGTTGGGGAACGCTCGTGGCACGTCCCCATTGTTTTCTAAACCTAATTTACTACCGAGTACCGACATACTTTTCTGCTCACTACGAAGAATAGTTGGGCACCGTTTCTTTACACCTACATTTTTGATATAAAAGATTTATATTTTGTAGAAAGGTTTTGGACTTACAACAATAGCTTTTGTGGCAATAATAATATTATGGTTTAGTTTGAAATTGCTTTGTTATCTAGGCTCAAGACACACCTACCGACCCGATCCGATCCGACCCGACCCGACCCGGTAAGAAACGCGAAGCATTGACACACACCTGCCGGCACCAGGCAGTCTGATTTGCGTTCTAGTTGCTGCCGCCGTCCAGCCACCACCAGAAGAGGTCGCGCAGGACCGCAGAACAATATCGTACCCTCAGTACAAAAAAACATAATTGGTGTTACTAAAACAGTTCAGTTGAAATAAATAAATAAATATCTTAGGGACATTTTTACACAGCACCATCTAGTCCCAAACTAAGCAGAGCTTGTGGTATGGGTACTAGACAATGGATACCAAACCATGAAAACCAGCGTCAGGTACTAGTGACCTGACATATGCTGAACTGGACCTATTTGGCACAGCCGTGGGGCACACAATGTTATGTAAATCTACACTTTTTATTTATTATTTTGTGTCCCTAGTTTATGGCAAATAAATTATTTCTTTCTTTCTTTCTTTCTTTAAAAATTTGTGTTATCATTATGATTGGAAAGTGCTACAAAAATTAAATTTTATGCTAAATATTTTTGGCACTTTTGACATCTTAGCGTTTATAAACAAGAAATCTTATTTTATTACATCGTTTGACTGTTATTATCTTTTTATTATTACTTTACGCAAAATATTTAATAACGAAACAGAGACTCGGAGATCCCTTTTGTTTATAATTATATTTAAATGGATGGGGTCAATGAGTATCACTCAAATAAATTATCAAAAATTCTGATGGCCGTATCTCCTGAACAATAGGTCTTAGACCCATCGTGTTGGTTCTCAAATGAAAGGGCTCAACGAGCACTTCTCAAATAAATGGTCAAAATGCATCCATAGTCGACCGCGAACACTACAGTGTGTTGGGAGGTTTTGGAGTACTTGAGGGTTTTGGTTCTGATGAAATTAATTTTTAAATCATAAAAAAGAAAAGCAATAAATCTAGTAATAATAATTTATTCTAACAAAACCTTATCCTACAATATTCGCTTCATGGTCCAGATCAGTACTATTAATTAGGGAATCTTTCTTCTTCTTAGTCCCGAAATCAATTGAGTTCATGATTTTTCCTTCTTCAGTTTTAGATCTAGCAACATCTTTTCTGTGCTGCATGAAGAACCAGCTGTAAAAAATATTCTAAGTTAATTGGTAAATGGTGTAGATTTTCTTGTTCACGAACTAACCTTATTTTAAATTATCACTTTCTTTTACTAATAGAAGATACAAGAAAGGGATGGCAACAATTTAAGTCCTGTCCGAGCACAGACATAGTCAAAAATATAGACAAAGTGCTGTGAACAATCATAGTAAAGCCAATAAAACCGTGCTCCTCCGTGTACAAACCAGCGCTCACGCACACACATGCACCTTAAACCGTGCTCACCCCTCTCAGTTCACATGTCGCGGCATCGTCCAGTAAGCATCGCGAAAACAAATATCCTTCAGGTGCATGGTGTGTACGCGTGCACTTGGTTGTACATGAAGGAGCACGGTTTTTGTTGGCTTCACTATGGTTGTTCGCAGCACTTAGTCTATATTTTTTACTATGTCTGTGTGTCCGAGTCAATTTGGAGCGGACGATTTTTTAACAGTAATCAAAGTTTGGGTTTCATTAAGAAGGCCAATTCTCGTAATTAAAATGTTCAAAATATAGGTACAAAATAATCTCAATGCTTTAAATCTCAATATTCTGACAGTAAAAGTTCCCGTTTGCCATTTATTTGTGACACCTAGGTCATTAATGTCACCAATAGACGGCAATCAGAAACATCTACTGTCAGCAGATTGAGATTCAAAGCATTGAGTTTAGTTTGGAACTATACCGGAAAAAAAATTAACTAGTGCGCAAATTTTTTTTGGTGGTTCAGTATGAGTAATAGAACATACTTCCATTTATTGTTCAATACTTTTTTTTTTAATCCGACTTAAAATCAGCTAAATATGGACATAATCTTTTCATAATAACATAATTTAAAGCGCGCGACGGCTGGCTCATGCGGCTGCGGGTTTGCATCGGGGGTACAATCCCCTCCCGGACGGCCGCGTGAGCCATCATCACGCGCTTTCATTGATGTTATTACGAACAAGTTGCGTCCATATTTTGCTGATTTAAAGTCGGATAAAAAAAAATTAACAATTAGTGGAAATGTGTTCCACTAATTGTTAATTATTATTACTGTTAATTATTTATTTCGTAATAAAATACTGAACCACCAAAAAAAAATTGCGCTCTAGTAAAAAAAAATTCCGCTATTTAAAACGTTTTTAATTACGAGAATTGGCCTTCTGCAACACGAGCCTAAATGTAATTAAATCATCAAACCCATCGCGCCACCTATCGAAAAAGCTAGAACAACATCTACCGGGCCAGCAACTATTTTATAAATAAAAACTTATATATGCGGATGCCAAATAAAAGTCAAAGGGTTCTATCTACTGACTAATAAATAAAGAAAGAAATAATTTATTTTCGACAAACTAGGGACACAAAAGAAACAAAAAAAAACAAAAAAAAAATTAGATTTAATACTTCTTATGGTTTCCAGTATAGTCCACTTTTCTCCTGTTCGATACTGAGTAACCATAATATATTAATAGATCAATGTTGTGTAGTGAGTCGTGACCAAAGACATTTTTAGTCGTGACCATGCTTGGGCCTCTCTTCAGACCTTCAACACGTGCACAAAATTATCTTAGCTCCCTGTGCTTTGAGACGCGAGTTGGTAGACTTTTCGCAGATGTGCACTTCCTTTTCTTCGAGAAAGCGGCAGTAACTCAATGGCGTGGAATTCTTTACCGGGATCAGTGGAAAATTCAAAATAAAGTTATTAAAAAACTCACGCGAAAAACAGTAGCGGTGGAATCGTAAGCGCAGTGCTCACATAATAGACGATCCCAGCATCTACGTCTAAGGTGAACATGTATATCCAGGAGTACGCCAAGCCAGACACCATTGCCGATATCACCTCTATCAGATTGAAGATAGACGTCATTTTACCTGAAATCAAGTACATTTATACTCCTTTTTCTATTATTTACACCAACAAAGTATTGTTTTTCAATCGAAGAAGATTGTTACACCTGGACTAGCGTGGACCATCATCGACCGCACGGAGGCGGTCAAACGCAAGTCCATTATATTATTATTATGAGCCTGTGCTGTCCCACTCCTGGGCAAAGGCCTCCCTCCATTTTTTCCACTTTTCCCGATCCCGTGCCTCTTTCTTCCAGTTCTTGAGGAATGCATCCATTTCGTCCTGCCATCTCCTTCGTGGCGGCCTGCCGCGACCTCGTGTAACTGCCTCGGGGTTCCAGTTTTGAGTTTTTTGGGCCCACCGTACGTCGGGCATGTGGCAGACATGTCCTGCCCAGTCCCATTTCAGCTTGGCAGCCTTTTGAGCCACGTCTGCTATTTGTGTTTTAGAGCGCAGTATAGTGTTTCGAACACGATCTGTTAATTTAACACCTAGTATACTGATACTGCGCTCCATAGCACGTTGACAGACCTTGAGTTTGACCTTCTGGATGTTAGTCAAAGATCAAGTCCATTATAAATAAAAAAAAATAAGTATGAATGTATATGAAATGAGGCCCACCGGACAAATGACATACAGGTTCTGTGAAAGATGATACTTAGATGAGGGCTGATAGAGATGTAGAAAATGACATGCCGCGCCGACCCGAAACAAATTGCGTTCAAATATCAAAAAAGAAAGCCCGTTAAGAATTTGAAAAAAATACAGTCATTTACCTACAAAAAAAGCAAAGAATTTTGATTATTTTAACGCATTTTACGCATGCGAAACGAATTCTAAAGATATAAATTGTGGAAAGAAAAAATCGCTCACGAGCAGGATTCGAACCTGCGTCTCCTGGCTCAGTACGCCAGTGCTTTAGCCACTAAGCTAAAATAATAAAATAATTAGTAAGGGTAGGCATATCTATACGACTTTGATTTAACTGTAAAGTTAGTCGAGTCGGTTAAGGAACAATGTTTCTTAATAAGATATCGCTGACGTCACCCAAAGACGTATAGTGGAGGATAATTTCGATACCACGAGCAGTGTTCACGGTAGCTTAGTGGCTAAAGCACTGGCGTACTGAGCCAGGAGTCGCAGGTTCGAATCCTGCTCGTGAGCGATTTTTTCTTTCCACAATTTATATCTTTAGAATTCGTTTCGCATGCGTAAAATGCGTTAAAATAATAAAATAATTAGTAAGGGTAGGCATATCTATACGACTTTGATTTAACTGTAAAGTTAGTCGAGTCGGTTAAGGAACAATGTTTCTTAATAAGATATCGCTGACGTCACCCAAAGACGTATAGTGGAGGATAATTTCGATACCACGAGCAGTGTTCACGGTAGCTTAGTGGCTAAAGCACTGGCGTACTGAGCCAGGAGTCGCAGGTTCGAATCCTGCTCGTGAGCGATTTTTTCTTTCCACAATTTATATCTAAAGAATTTTGATTTTGAATTAATTGGTCATTGGCTGTTTAATTTCGTTTTTAAAAGAAAAGAAAGAAAAATGTTTTATTGTCACAGTTGACGACGCGCAACATTTAAACAACAGTGATAAACACAAGCAGGTAACTAACAGCTGGGGTTATAAAGAAAGTAAAACAAAAAAAATCATGGGTAAAATATAAAGAAAGGACAATCGACATAAAATATAAGAAAGGTATAGTTGACCGCATGACAGTGGCCACACCCGAGTCAGAAAACCGCCCTTACTGCTCACGAAATAAAGGTGGCGCTAACGCCAAACTGACATACGGTCGACCGCACCTAAAATTACTTAATAAAAATAAAATATATCCGTTAATCCTCAAGACATCTGGCCAATTGCACGCCGTAGCCGCAGGCGCAGCCAAAGAAAATATAACCAAAACGTTTAGGCGCAGCCGCACGAGACAGATTAATAAAAAATAAAAAATAAATAACAAATAAATAAATAACACGCAATGAAATATATATGTCTATGTACACACGTCAGAAAAATAATTAGTTTTTTTATTTTTTATTATTATTTTTGAAAATTATATTTACCAAGTTCATCACTCGTCACTAATTTTGAGCAGATCGATCGCAACGCGGTTAAGGACGTCGCGTTGAACATTTCAATGGCCACCGCTGAAAAAAAATTCGATATTTATATAAATAAAAAAGATACTCCTGTATCTGTGATCCTCTAGGCTGCGTTAAGTGAAAACAGCCATGAGCCAACTAGCCTTTGCGTTACACATCTAAAACCCTGGAATGTTAACTGAGAACTTCCCAACAGGAAAAAAAAACCATAAGCTTAGACCAACAGAAAAAAAATATTTTTTTCTGTTGGTCTAAGACCATAAGTAAAAATGTGTTTGACCTAGGAATCAAAGTTTACATAATCAGCCTACTCCTGTCCACGAGCTTATTTGTCATTGTGAGAGGATTAAGCCCTAATCAAACATTCATCTTCACGATACGCAGTAGCCTTCATCAACTCAGACTATCGCAGTCCACTGTTGGAAATAGGCCTCTCCCAAGTTGCGCCACAACACTCGATCCTCTGCCTTCCGCATCCAGTCCCCCCAGCCACCTTTTTCAGGTGGTCGGTCCTGGCGGGGAGGGCGCCCTAGGCTGCGTGTAGTAACTTTGTGGTTCTATTTAAGAAAGTATCAGCAAACCAAGGGCCACGAGGAGGCACACTTTGTACAGTTTTACACCAAATTCCCTTTTCTTTGGATCGTCTGTCAAAATATTCCTTCCGAATATCATAACAATATTTTTTTGAAAAGTCAGAATTTGAAAATTATTTCCTTGAAGAGACCCTAATGTTGCCAAACTATCTGCCTCCTCGTTGCCCTTTTGGCCAACATGAGATGGAACCCACGGCAACTTCAGAGCTATACTTTCACTTGTTAAGTTATTGATTTTATTTAGAACTTTATTGAGCTTTAATGAAAATCACGTGTGTGAACTGGAGCTGTGAACCGGCTCGGAGATCACCTTAATTTGTGCCCACTTCGAGGTATGATCCGTAATGCGAGTCGCTGAGTCAGATAGCTACTGAACTATTCGAACGCGCACTCGCTCGCTTACACAGTGTACATTTGTATACAACGTGGATATGAAAATACGACAATAAATGAAAACACGGTCATTACTAGTCTATAGAAGTATTTTAAACACATAAATAAGTTGTTTGTAGAAAATTAAAAAACTATTTTCTTTAACAAAATAAATATTAAAACATTGGAATACTAAGCAAGCATTTGTAATCATCAGTGATCACTGAGAGAGAGTGTTTAAAATTATATGGACTCGGACAGGTCTTTGACCTAACGATCTTTGCCTAGAAAAATGGTTCTACATTCAAAATTAATGAAATTAAAATAATTTCCTGTGGCTAAGCTAATAACTGGATTAGATAAATTTTTTGTATACAATCAGAGGACGTGATACTCTGTCCGTGGTTGTCGTATTGTCATATCCACTTTGTATAGGAGCTCACTTGCGACCCACCAGCACCCGTAGCTGCCATGGTGGTTCAAAAATAACATTTATAATTGATTTATCATAATTACTCTGTGCTGTGCAAAGAACGATGTCACACACATTGATTCTTTTCTTTGAGCCGTGAGCTGCTTATATTGTCATTGAGCTGCAGTTCAGCGGCTCAAGCTTATCTGAATATTTGAACCGGTTCAGAGTTGAGTTACACACCACTAGCAGTGAGACAGTAATGTTACTGACCCTGAATGGCCAGCAGCAGCTTATTGCACTGATCTTCGCACAACAATCCATTTACTGAACTTCATCATCATCGACTAAGCCTATCGCAGTCCATTACTGAACTTAGTAAGGCAATACTATGTCCTTCGATTGTTCATTGAAAAGATCTATGAAAAAGCTGTTCATCAGATGTTTGCAGACTGATATATAATAATGATCCATACCTATGTACATGTCCGTGGTATTCCTGGAGAAACCAGTATAGAGAGTGCCGATCACCTTGCTGCCGCTGGATATAATACCCAGTACTGAATCGTCCCATTTCAGACGATAACTGAAAACGCTTATTGAGATCACTGCACCTGGAAGAGAAGGTAACAAAAAAAGTTCAGATATCATGGCGCCGTCTCCCAAGCAGAACAGTGTGCTAGGGTATGAAGGGCCGTGTTCTTACTACTGCCGCACTGGTGACATACGGGAGTAGCCTTCCGTCTCGCCACTTTAGGTGCAGGTATTTGCCAAAGCAGCTATGCCCTGACAAAACCTGCACCAGACGGAAGGACAACGTCCCATATATTAACTCAACCTATCGCACTCCACAGTTGCCTCTGTCAAGATGCGTCACCACACTCGTTTCTCCGCCTTCTGTGTCCAGTCCACCTTTTTCGGTCTACCGAGCAGCGTCTTACTCAAGTATTCGTCTGCTCCAACGGCCATTGTCCTTCGACAGACATGGCCATGGCCATAATATTGTTAATATATCAAAATGAAGTAGATACGTACCAAGTAAGTGGATGCAGATGAAGAAAGTGTTATAGTAGCTGTACTTGAGAGCGTCCCAGTTGAAACGGTACCGGCTGAACAGGTAGCGCACCTTTTCTTCGCCTGGAATGTAAATTTTTACGATACTATTATCATGAAACACTTCTTTCTTTATGGTATTAAGCTTTCTGTTGAAATAGAACTGATATCTACTTATCAGGGACCACGGGATATAGTAAATAATAGTCACATTAAGACTCTTGAACACAAGAGCACTATAATTTTATAAGTCACTTTAACAATCACCAGATTATTACAAAAGGTTACAAATTACTACTTTACAAAAATAAGAGGATAACTATGTCAGGTTATAAATATGTCCGACTTCTACGAACGCTCGATTTCAAGTGCATTTCCCTGCCGAATGAAAACTGTTTTTATCATCTCGGCATGTCTTTTTTTTTTTCGAATTGTTTCTCGCTTGCAGCACCAGAGTGCTCTTTCTGCCTAACCGGGCTAGTGACGGAGAGTCCCGTCAAGGACTCCATCCGCCATGTCACTAGATAGCGACAAATATACCCTCAGATAGTTTAATAAAATACCAAAATAATGTGAATCTAATATGATTAGTTAAAAAAAAAAACTTGAAAATCCGCACACTTCACTTTGTTGAAAATCTTTTTTTTTTTTTTTTGTTGGAAATCTTTGTTTGTTTTTTTTTGTTGAAAATCTGAAAAATTCCTCTATAAATCTATGACTTCAAAAAAGCTTGTGAGGACTTAAATAAGAAGAGTAGGTATATTTTCTATCTATTTATAATTCACTAAGAACCGTTTAGGTGGACTTCTATTGGTCAGGGCAGTGAGAGTAGCTGGGAAGATGTTGTGGAGGCTAATCTGCGTGAGCTTCAAGCTATCAGCTGCAAATTGCGGACGTAGGGAGTTCTCGTTTGAGACGCTGGCCTCTATGGACTATGGGCTATAGGCTATGGACTCACTTTGGGTAATTTTCTAAACTGAGCAATAACGTGGAATCAAATACAAAACTAAAAACAAATACGTACCGTAAAATGGACCGAATATAAATGCAACGGATGCCAAAATCAAAATGGATTTTATCCTTCGATGATTGGGTCCCTTTTTGAATGCCACAGTCACAGTGTCTTTAACGTGTCTGATATCGAAAAATGATTTGATAATTCCCCATACGTTGGATGATTGATTCTGCAATTATAAAATTCGTATTAACTGGGCCCTAATTCACGTAATTTTATGACGCGCCGATCAAGTTGCAGTGACGCTGCAGTTCGTTTCTGACAGCGATCGCCGTAGATAAGAGAATACGAAGAAGAAGAATAAGAATAATTTATTTGCTAGAATATGAGTAAAATAAGTTGACATTGGTAACATAAATAAAGTCCTGTCATACTCTACCAGAAGTTGGTATGCAAATATTATTTATAAATGTAAACAGGTGCTAATATTAATTCACAAAACGAATTGTCATATAAAATTATTTACATTAAAAGAAAAATTAAAAGTATCAAAATTGACATACATTATGTGAAACATCAAACCAATAAAATTAACAATAGGTATCAATTTACTTAAGGTAAAAAACTAATTACTTATAATAATTGTTAATCATTAAAACATCATTAAGTCAGCACTTTATCTTCTAAGAACTCCGAAATATTATATAAATTTTTTTTTTAAATGCTTTTAGTCTCCCCTTAAAATGGTTAATATTTAAATCTTTAATGGGCCTCGGTATGTGATTATATATGATTGGCGCCATGTAGAAGCATTTTTGATCGAAACATAACTGCAACTGCACTTGCTTAGTTACGTGAATTGGCCTACTACTCATCAATGTCTTCTGGCAGTGCGTTTGTAAAATGGAATTTGTAGAACATAAAGTAAGGAGGTGTAATGAATTGCTGGTGACCGCAGTCAGGTGACAATACGGAACTTGCAAAAATTTTGCCATTCAGGGTGGCCTTATATTAAAGTTTAATTACAACCAACGACGTCAATATACACGCTGAAATTTGAGTCGCTTAATTCCCGAAAAGGGGTCATTGTACTCATCATTACGAACAACTTTTACTATGGGACCAAACCTGAAATCGTGAAAAAAAAATCAGTTGGTCCCTACATTTGTGTTCAATTAAATCAATAAAATGTAGGGACCACCTGATTTTTTTTTCGCGATTTCAGGGATTAGTACAATGACCCCTTTTCGGGAATTAAGCGACTCAAATTTCAGCATGTATAGACACGCGATCTCATATCCATAAATCTCAAGCTCTTTCAGCCTACCACAGTCCACTGCTGAACATGGGCCTCTCCCAAGTTGTGCCATTATTTTAGTAAAGCAGTTTAAAATCAGAACGGAACATTAAAACATGTTAAATTGACAGACCTCTATGGTTTTCATAGGAATGGGCCTAGAAGACCTTTCCGGATCCTTAATGTAGACAAATCCATAAAAAAGACTGAAGATGTGCAGCAAGGAGCAGATCATAAATACTCCATAATATCCTGTGAGTTCTAGGAGGATACCGCTTAGAACGGATCCTATAGGTCCTCCAGCTGTACAACACAGGTTCACAATCCCAATTCTGAATGTCCTGGACTCTTCACTGGTAACATCACTGATATAGGCAAAGATACCCATGAACGTGGTAATCCAACCGCCAGTTATAGCAGGAAAAAAACCCTCAAAAAACATGTTCACTTCTACAGGCAATTCATAAAAGAAATAAGTATTGACCATGACGCTCAAACACATAAGTAACTCTCCGATGATTGGGAGGAGAATGCACATCTTTCGTTTTCCAGTCCTGTCGCTCCAAGCGCCCACGAAGAGTATTATGAAACTTGGCATTGCTGTCGTAAGAACACTCTTCCAAGTTTCCATCCCTGCTACAAGTTCTTGGACGGCAAATTCTTCTTTTAAGTAGTTACTTCCTTCTTGTGCAATGAGCGCATCACAAACCTTCTCGCCATATTGTAAGTTTACCCGGCAAGCTTTGTCCAGATTCAAGTTCTGCGACGCCAACCTTGTGAGCATTTCTGGGATCACATAACAAGCTAAGACAGGTTCCACAGTAATATTTTCCTTTATTTCTGCGAAATTCTCTTTGAAAGTTTTCTTCTTCGGTTTTTCTTTCATATTTAAGGGTTGTTCTTCCGGGGTACTCATCTTTGCTGACAGTGCTGTAGAATAGAAAAAAATTACTTTATTTCGAGCAAAACATCTCATAAAGGGTCAGTAATAATTTTATTATCTTAAACTTAGGTGTTAGTAAACAGTCACAAATTTTGGTACGTGTAACTGACAGCAGTGGATTAGATATGGACGATCCACTCGACAGAGTGACAAGCTGTTTTGGACATGATAGCTGACAAGCAATCGTGTTCAGAACCCTGTTAGAGCTGGCCATGATTCGTGCCACCAGTGATGCTGCACGCTTGCGCATTATAGTGTAGAAGCAGTCTAAACGCGCCGCTGCAAACATCCCTGACGTACTGCAGCGCCATGGCAGCCCCATCAGTTTTCTGAACGCGTTATTATATTGGACTCGAAGGGCCACATACGATGCTAGCGAATACTTCTCCCACAAGCTGCACGTGTAGAAGTATGTACAGAATTCTCTAAAGAACCGTTACCTTTACGTCGGAAGTACAACGTGCAAACCTGCGGGCCATCATATTCGCCCGCACGGACAGAGCCCTCCGTTACCTTTCGATGTCAGCATCGTCCTTTAAGTCAGTGGTGATCAAATGACCGAGGTATTTGAATTGTTCCACTCGCTCAAGTGGTGGCTTTAGAAACTACCAAAAGGCTTATAAGACAAATACGCGATATCTAAGTTGACCGGTCTAGAGTTGTCACAAAACCACTCAAAAATAGACGAAATTACTTAGAAGCACACTAATATTGTCCAAAATAAATTTCACTGCATAGAACCGACTAACATGTTACATATGCTATGCGGTCCCTTGGACCGTGCACAGGCGAGAGGTTCGTGCAGGCATGCTGTTTTCAGTGGGCACATGCCGTTCCAATTCTGGATTGCGCTCATCTGTTCGCAGAATGGTCGACTCCTATAATAAGACCTTTGAACATGTGGATATATTCACATGTACTCCAAATAAATTCAAAGGCCTAATTCTTAAAGAGCTGCTTCATTCGTTTTAAATATAACTTTAGGAATTATGTCTAGCAATTTTAGTTTAGTTAAGTTTGTTTACTTTTTATTTTAAACAACCTAGTGGTTTACATAATTTTACTGCATGTACTACAGTTAATCTGTGAACAGCGCTGTGAGCTGCAATATTGTTTATACTGAATATGTATAGTTTTATTATTAGTTTTTATATTGTAGCTGTTTGCTGTTCCAACTGAATAAAAAAAAATGAAAAAACCGTCGAATTCATAAAAAAATTATAAGTGTTATCTATCTATCTACACTTATAAAGACAGATGTCCTGACTGACTGATTCATCAACGCAGAGCCGAAACTACTCAAGCTAGAAACATGAAATTTGGACAGTAGGTTCCTCTTGTAACGTAAGCACCAACTAAGACAGGATTTTTGAAAATTTTATCCCTAAGGAGGTGAAAGAGGGCGTTAGAGTTTGTGTGTAAAATATTTTTTCCTGGACCGATTCACTCAAAACTTGGGAAAAATTATAAATGAAGTAAATAATGTAACATAGGTATATCTTTTCTTTTCCAAAATTACTCTTAAAAGAGGGTGCAATAGAGTTATACAATTTGTATGGGAGAATATTATTGCGTGGCTGTAATGGGTCAAAACTCGGTATAAATAATCTATAAAACAATGAATGAATATTAATACAGTAATATTATATTTATACAGTGTATTGCTGAGAAAGGACTTCACCGTATCAGTCGATGGCTAAGCACCAACCTTCTTACCCTAAATGTATCAAAAACCACATATTTACAGTTTACCTTTGCTAAAACTAACCCTTCCAATGTAAATCTTAAAGTTCACTCATGTAATTACCCACACAGTACTAAATGTTCATGCCTTACGATTGCACAATCTACAAATGTCAAATACTTAGGTGTAATATTAGACGACAAGCTTAGTTGGCGTCCTCATTTAGATCTCTTTATTGCACGCACTAGAAAGCTTATATGGGTTTTTAAGAAATTAAGATATGTGACTGATTTTCCTTTGCTACGCACTATATATTACGCGTTGGCCCAATCAGTACTTGGATACTGTATAGGAGTCTGGGGTGGTGCCTGTAAAACCCATATGATACACTTGGAGAGAGCACAAAGGTCTCTACTGAAAGTCATGACGTTTAGACGATTCAGATATCCGACTAAACTATTGTACGAAAATTGCCAATTGCTATCAGTGAGGCGATTGTATTTATTTCAAATAGTGATTAAACAGCATAGAATCACTCCGTATAATGAGGTTGAGTATAATAAAAAGCGTATTATACCAGACGTCTGCTTACCTCCAAATTTCTGCACAGCTGCTGCTAGGCGGCAACAGAGTTTTAGGTCTCCCTACTTATATGACAAAATAAATAAAATAACAAACATACATCCTCTCTTAGGTCGTGAAACCAAAACTATGATTAAGAATTGGCTATTGGAACTAGATTATGAACAAACAGAAATGTTATTGCTTTCTGCACCCATGTATATTCACTCCACATTCATACTCACACTCACCCACACCACACCTACACGAACACCGCTCACACACTCACACAAACACAACACATAGTCCACATCACAAATAAATTATGTAAACTGTACCTAAGTATTACTCACTATTTGTGTTAAACTAATGGGAGAAGACACTGACTTCTGTAACACAGGTTTGTACCTAGCTCAGAAGTCAGGGACTTTACAGATATTTGATGTAAAACTTTTTGTGAATAAAAATTTATTTATTTATTTATTAATGAATTACGTATTTTTGAATTATTTGAAAATTTAACTCAACAGGGTTAAAAAAGGGGTGTTAAATTTTCTATGAAAAATCTTCTAGGAATTACGATTGACACTTTACTCTTCAAATTAAATAATTATAAAAAAATACGTAGGTATTTTCTTTTCCCAAAACTACTACGGGGAACATTTGCGAGGCAAGTTAAAACTTTTGACGCGGGCAAAGCCGCAAGAACACTACTCATCATCATCATTTCAGCCGAAAGGCGTCCACTGCTGGACTGAGGTCTCCCCCAAGAATGTTGGGGGGATATATATGCCATAATCGCCACGCTTGGCAAGTGGGTTGGCGATCGCAGTTGGTTGATTAAATACTCAGAGAACTCTGCTGTCCATACTCTGGCGAATCCCTTAGTCGCTTTTTACGATACCCATGAGAAGAGATAGGGAAGAGAAGAGCACTACTAGTATTATATAATTTTAATATAATTTATTCAAAAAACATTTTTGTAGTAAAGTTTGTGCCAGGTAGGTAAATTTACCTACTAGGTACTTGAAATGGTCTACAATAGAGTGGGTGAAGCACTGCTCTACTTTCTAGGCTATAGGGTAACCTGCGTTAAAACGCCCTGGAGAGGTACAAATTAGTTTTCAGTAAACAGCAGTGCCTAGCATAAACAAAATCAAAATCAAGTGTTTTTATTTCAAATAAACCTGATTACAAGCACTTTTGAAACGTCAGGCTCTAGTTGCACTTAGACTCTAGCTTCAGGTCAACTTAGATTGCGCGCACTGTAGCATTGAACTTGACCACATTAGCATCACCCCACTCGGAGACAGCTTCCACGGACAAGTTCAAGCGCTAAACCCTGGCCTCTCTAAGAGATTGGATTTGCGGTGCACTAGCTCGTGCATTGGATGTAGAACTCTACTCTCTCTACTCTTAATAACGGTGCTATCGTCTGCGTACCTAAAGGCTTAGGTTTAAGGCAGGCTTTAATAATGTAAAGTAGTTGTTAGTTAATAATTTCTTAGTTTTCGCGATCACTACACATTATAAGTTAGTTAGTTAGTTGATATGTACCTAGAATGCTCCTTGAGGCAATTGAAATTAAAAACATCATAATTTTAATAGAGAAGATGGTTGGCAGATACCACCTGTTTGGAACCCAGTCCTAAAAATAATAATCAAGTCCCAAACAACACGCAACACTGTAAAAGATAATGATATTGTGAGTGATTACTGCGTGCATCGAAACGATTTTAATTAATAATATTGTACGGTAGATTAAAATATATTTTTAGAAATATCTGTAAAGACGCTTGTCATCTTAGTCTACCTCACAGATTAATGATATATGTCTACCTGCGACCACGAAATGCTGCAAAGCTTTCGAAACGTCAGGAAAACCAATTTAAATAATATACGCGATTTAATCCGGTTAAACTTTGTAGTTTTTAGTTATTTTTAATAATGTACGGCCACACAACGTTAATTTAAGAAAACGTAGGTATGGAAATCTCTCAATATTGTACACTTAGCATCTGCTAATAGATACAAATAACTGGTTTGTACATCACATGACACTAATGAGTCCCGGTTTCTACAATTTATTTGTAGAAATAAACTGATTAATATGCCTACTTATCAGATGATTATAAACTAGTATTGTGTACCTCGGACGAATAAAAAAGGCGCACGGAATCTCGCTAAACAAAGACTGAAGCACTTCTTTTTTCCTAAACCAACTATAATTTCGAAAGCATTTTAACTCACCGGATTTATACTGTTATTTTATTTATCTACACTTATATCGTAAAATTCGAATTATGAACTCGAAAGTAATGTCATGATGACATACTTTACGCACATGCACGTGTAATGAATTTAAAAAATTTCATTACGATACAGGTTGCTGAACAAAACAATGCTGATTTTTTTTTTATCTACACTCGTATCGTAAAATTCGAATTATGAACTCGAAAGTAATGTTATAATGACATACTTTACGCACATGCACCTGTAATGAATTTAAAAAGTTTCATTACGACACAGTTTGCTGAACAAAACAATACTGTAATTATTCTTTTTTTGCATAACCGCACACTTCAGCCCAACTAAGGAGTTTTTAATGCCACTTCGACCCAACCAAGTAGTTTTCAATCCTTTTTTAGCAGTCGTACAGTTTGGCACCAAAGAGTACACAAAATTCAGGGTGGCGCTACTAGTCATACATTGAAATTTTTTATCGTTTAAAATCGTTTTTGGAAGAACTTTGGATTGTCATATTGCTTTTAATTATATTTAAGTGTTTACAGGCATATTTTTTGTATGATAAAACAGAGATTGACGGAATCCTGACAAGGATAGAAAATTAGTTCCGAAAATAATGTTTTCGCCAGACTATATTTTATTATATGTGTTGACGGGTGCTAGGGCGCGTGTGCGGCCGCGCGCCATGTCCTACTGGAGTTGCTCGTCATAACATGTAAATTTATTGTAATTGTTTACGTTATTATTATGGTTTTGTATATCTAAAGTTTTATTATGGGCAAAAATATCTGACTACAGCAGTGATACTGAACTGAGTAGAATATGACCCCGCCTGAATTTCTGGATGCAGCAACGTTAATGACGAATAATCTTTTACCAATTTATTTAAAATTTTATGAGTTTAGATAAAATAGTGTATGAAACTGACATAACTAGGTATAAAAACACTCGTGTGATACTATTAAAAACCTCGCCTACGGCTCTGTTTTTAAACTCACACTCGTGTTTTAATAACCCCTGTTATGCAACAGTTTCATAAACTACTATTGTGACACTACAACAATGACTACCGTCACACTAGATTTTTTGCGTAATTGCGGCTTTTAAACATAATATGGATGTGAATGTGTGCGTGCTGGCCCGTACTTTTAAGCGAGCCGTATACTATGGTTGCTTTACTTATTATTTAACGAAATTCCGTCCGCCTTTTTTATTTGTCCGAGTTGTGTAGTGTTGAAATAGAAAATAGTAGTACACCTAAAGACTCGGAAAAACTCCGCTTTAACTTAGAAACTTGATTTTTTAACACAACTATTGGGCAATAGATTCTATAGGTAATTATTTGATATTAATTTTTGTTCGATACCTTTAGCCGACCTTGCTAAAAACAGGAATTAATAGCCGGATGGACCGACAGATAAGCAGCCAGATAGAAAGACAGACGGACGGACAATAAAGTGATCCAATTTTTTTTTTTTTTTATTTTTTTTTTTTCGAATGGTCTCTCGCAGGTGGGACCGAAGTCCCATTTCTGCTTAACCGGGCTTAGTTGGCGGAGAGTCCCATGTGGGACTCCATTCGCCGTAAAGTGATCCTATGAGGGGTACCGTTTTTATCTTTGAGACAGAACCAGCGTTGCCGGCACGGGTATTTTTACCTGTTTTCGGGTAATTTAGGCCTTAAGCGGGTTCTTGGCGGGTAACGATGAGTGCCGGGTAATTTCGGGTATTTTTGCGACAATCACAAAAAAGAGCTTGTCGAGTCCCCCTCAGTGTTATGATCTGGGTAATTCTGAGTCCTCCCATCATTTTATCATGTGTCCTTTGCCAATTGCCACTAACTGTAATATGTAGGTCATTACAGTACCGCAGTTGCTGTTGCAGTTGTTGTTGTTGTTGTGTGTGAGTTCCTATGTAGCCTCCGCCTGCGTGTTGATAAGTCTTGCTTATATCTTTTCTGTTATTTTTACACACAGTCGAGTTTTTTATTTTGTTAATTAATTTTTTATTTGAATTTTTTTAGTTTTGTCATCATGTTTTATTTATCATAAGATTAATGTTTTTTTTGAAAAGTCAAATTCATTTTTAACGTTGAATATTTTGTTGTTTTTTAGCATTTCTCATTCTAAATTACATTTAAACATATAAGTTGTACATATTTTTGAAAAGCATTTATCAAACCCTTTATTTTGATACCCCACTCGATAGGTTTCGAGGGAAAAAAAATTTTTTTGAAGCCGTAATTTGGCGCGAAAAAGCGGCCATTTTAATTTTTATAATTTTGATATACCCAGTGTCACTCTCACAATTAAGATGAATCTAACGACACCTCACAAGTTAAAATCCATCAAGCCGTTTAGGCTGCAGGGCGTGCCAAAGAAATATACATAAATACATACATACATACACTCGAAAAACATTACCCTCCTTCTGGCGCAGTCGGGTAAAAAACATAATACTTTTTTTAAATATTTTTTTATATTTTTTTTTTGACAGAACGGGTAATTTCGGTTAATTTCTTATGCGGTTTCGGACTTTTTCTTGTTTGATTGCCGGCAACGCTGGACAGAACCCTTAAAAAACAGTGAGCATTCTTTTGATTTACCCTAAATTACAAAACAGATTACTACGGAATTAAAGAGTTGGGTAAACAATATTACTAGTAATTTAGTAAACGTCTTGTCCTACAATTAATAAGTAACTACAACTTACCTTAAGTATTTCGATTACTGAAGTTCCTAAGCAAAATACTTGAACCAGGGGAGGAGCGAACCTGAAGTCAAAGTTACCTTAACACCCTAATAAAAGTTCTACTACGTATCAATGCAACAAAGAAACTAGAAAATATCGTAAGGAAACCGACATCTGCAGCCTTCAAATCGTAACACAACAATGCTACTTGGCTACTTTTACAAAGAGCTCTTCTACGTCACCAGCTGATTAGTAGGCGACAATAAATCGTCAAGAACTATTGGTGATTAAAAATTCACAGCGTTAAAATTAATCTTTAATGGCAAAAATACTTCACAACCAATTGAATCATCCGTTTGACAATAAAATTCAGAGACTTTAAAAAAAAAATCTTAACAATGGTGTCGATTCTCTTGTTCACAAACTAAACTTATTTTAAACTATCACTCTCTTTTACAAATAGTAGATACAAGAAAGGGATGGCAATCATTTT
This sequence comes from Asteroscopus sphinx, assembly GCA_949699075.1. NCBI lineage: Eukaryota > Metazoa > Arthropoda > Insecta > Lepidoptera > Noctuidae > Asteroscopus > Asteroscopus sphinx. Next base: position 6,940,932 of record OX453006.1, read on the forward strand.
AGAGCTGTCAAATTAGACGGAATTAAAATTTCCATACAAGTTTAGTCGTGATCTCGGAACGTGCTCACTAAAATACAAAGAAATGTAACACGTAAACTAATTTGACAGTTCTAAAATGGTTGCTATCCCTTTCTTGTATCTACTTTTAGTAAAAGAGAGCTATAGTTTAAAATAAGTTTAGTTCGTGAACAAGAGAATCGACACCACTAGCGCTTTATTTCGAACCTCAAGGGACTAGGAACAATTAATCAAACTTTGTTTTCATTCAGTAAGAGTTTTTTAAACCGACTATCCATAAAATAAATCCTGGTCACCGTAGTTTGTTGAAAAATGTTGGGGAACGCTCGTGGCGCGTCCCCATTTTTTTCTAACACTAATTTACTACCCACATACTTTTCTGCTCCTACGAAGAATAGTTGGGCACCGTTTCATTAACCACAGACATAGTAAAAAATATAGACGAAGTGTTGCGAACGAACATAGTGAAGTCAACAAAAACCGTGCTCGTCCGTGTACAAACCAGCGCTCACGCACACACATGGACCTGAAGGATATTTGTTTTGGCGATACTTACTGGTGGATGCCGTGACATGTGTACTGAGAGCGGTAAACTCGGTTTGGGGTGCATGTGTGTGCGGGACCGCTGGTTTGTACCACAGTTTAACTACCTATTATATTTTTTCGAAACTTATTCTTATTACCTGGGTACCTACGCATCACGGGGAAATCTATGAAAATTTAGATCCTTGTTCTTTTTAGAAGTCGAACTACATCCATAGACAGAACAGTTTGTGTTCACCATTGTACTCAATAAAACTTACTGAACGGCATTTAAAATCACAATAATTTAAAAACACTCTCGCGAAAACCCGCGTCGAGCGATCCCACGTTTTAATACAGTGAACTTTCGTGGCCCGCGTCCCCCGACGCCTCGCAAGGCCCCCGCCGTTGCCCTGCGCAAGTACGTTCGTTCCGCAACTGTATAGATAGTAAAACTGTGGTTTGTACTCAGAGAAGCACGGTTTTGTTGACTTCACTATGATTGTTCGCAGCGCTTCGTTTATATTTATTACTATGTCTGTGCTTTACACCTACATTTTTGGCATTAAAGGTGTATATTTTGTAGAAAGGTTTTGGACTTACAACAATTGCTTTTGTAGCAATGATAATACTATGGTTTAGTTTGAAAATTGCTTTGCTATCTTACTATTAACTAGTTAAGTTTGTTTTTTCTCTCTTGTCTTATTTAGTAAACAATCTTGGCATGTTTCTATTCTAATAACTACTTATAAATAGTTATTTGTTATACAAGAGTGCAAAGTTGCTTTTTAACCGCGTGCTCAATTTTGATTGAATTAAAAGAGCACAAGGTGAAAAATCTTTGCACTCGAGTGCAACACGTAACTTTTCATCCCACCTCAGCGAGGAAATGACTAAATGCAAAAAAAAACATTTACAATCACAAGATACTTTTATTTCAGTTTAGGTATTAACTACTACATTATGATAGGTAAGTATTACAGAATAATCTTTAAATTATAACAAATAATACTTAAGTAGGTACACCTAATTAAGAAAAAATTAAAGTAACGTTGCTACAGTTACTTAAGTTGAGAGTAATATTTTTGTTAGGTACTGTAATGTTGGTGTTAGTGACTTGTGTACTGTTTTTCGGTAAACTATCTGTCATACCGATTCATCGGATTCCCTTGGCGTAAATGAGCAAAACGTTTTCTGAGAAAGTATTGGTTCCTTTATCTAGTCGCTACATGTTAAACATATCGTATTGTTTCAAATACTTCTCGCGTGATTGTCGAAGGAGAAAGCTCATTTGTGCATTATTAACAGTTTCAGTCAATTCTGTTTGCGTCAAATAAACTTCCTCGTCGCTAGAACCACTCATTTTAGGGTAATAGATCTGTGCATTTTAGGTTTTTCACTTGTTTTCAAGTTTCTTGTTTTTAACCTAATATTTATGTATTTAACAATATGACGTGAAAAGAAACTGGCGCGCGCAAAGCAAATAAAAAAAAAGTACACCAAGAAGGTTCCGAGTCTGAGTTTTTAACAAATTAAAAAAGGTTGTATGATAATTTCGGCACCATGGAGGGAGAAGTAAATAGGTTTAATGATGTTTTGAATTCACAAACGTAGTGCACACGATGTTCTAAATTCAATTTACTTTATCCTCTAGGGGTCATTGTAGAATTTTCGTCTCCATCAATTAAAGAGCAATTTATACAGTGTACTAAAAACTACAACAAACAAAATATAGAAAATCGTCTAAATACCACCCATTTGAATGCTGTAGGACCCAAGAAACCAGTATATGTTTCAGAAGCACTCACCTCCACGGCAAAACGCCTCCATTATCTAGCTCGGGAGTTCATTAAAAGCAGTGAATATCAGCAATGTTGGACTGCAAATGGCAAGGTATACGTCCGCGAAAGAGATGGGATGTCCAGCCGGATTATAAAATCAGAAGAAGACCTGGCTAAGCTACGCAAAGAAAAATTACTATCGATACTCCTACGGCATACCATATTTTCTATAACTGTTATCTTTTACCTGCTAAAAAATATTGTAATTATGTTAAAAACTAACACTAACTTACCTATTTACAAATATGTACAAAACTGTCTCAAACACATATTTACTTCATATTCTAAAATGTATACACACTTTACACAACTACTATTATTGACTATTTTAAACTATACACGACTATTTTTGCTAACTATTTATACACAAACACACATCGCGGGAATTTTTACATTTAATTATACACTACCATTATTTTTACGAATTGACAAGTGAAGTATACACAAACTACGGGAATTCATACACTGAATTACTATTCAATATCGACGTTATTTAATGCCCCTATATTCTACTATAGCACTGTTTCCAAGAGCATAACCCGGCAGGATATTGCTACGCTTCATAAGCCAAGTAGTTGGTACTCTAAAAATGCAAATTTTGACAAATATATAAATATAATTCGATATCACACAAAATAATATAAACAACATAGACTCTGTCTCTGTGTCGGATTCATCCACCTGTGACTTGGATGATTGTATTCCACTCAACATCGATCCTAATAATTCACTCAAAATCCTTAATCAAAACATTCGAAGTATATCAAAAAATATGTCAGGGTTGCATACAGTACTCGCAAGAACGAAGGTTGAGTGGGACATAATAGCGTTGACAGAATGTTGGCTCCCAAAAACACACTATATCCCAGACCTCCAAGGCTATAATTGCTTCAAAACCGATAACAATCTGACACAAAATGAGGGTGTAGTCGTTTATGTTCATAGTAATATTAGAGTTTCCGTGGAAGAACCCTCAATCTTAGAAGCAAACTGTCTCCTAATAAAAATTGACCAGAACACTGTCCTATTAGCAATATATCGTCCACCGGGCTATAAAGATATTACCATTTTTATTAATTCACTAAACATGATCCTGATTAATATCAAGCACTATAAAAATATTATAATTACCGGTGACATAAATATAAACATTCACGATAGTTTTCATGATTCATCCAAACATATTTATCTCAACCTATTAGCTTCACATGGTCTATTGCCCGCACATTCACTGCCCTCGCGTCTCAATTCATGCTATGACCATTTCATTCTAAAAACAGTTCTCCCTGCTTCAACTTTAGTAGCCCACTCTGCACTAACTGACCATGAAACCGTCCTGCTGTTCCTAGTCAAGAAAATTCCAAAACTTACTGAAAAAAAAACAGCTGTTCGGATCAATTACGATCAGTTAGATGCAGATATAAAACAACTTGATTTTGAACAAGTTTATCTCACTCAAGATTCAAATGTCGTAGCAGAGCTAATGATAGGCCTTATTACACAGGTGATTGAGTCAAATTCAAAAACTATTAAAATCCCTAATCGAAAAAAAAACACTAAGCCATGGCTTACTCCAGGTCTCCTCTGCTGTATCCGACATAGGGATAATCTACATAAAAAATTTAAAAAGACGCCTGATAATGAAATTTTACGAATATCCTTTACGAGATACAGAAACTTTTGCAATAAGCTACTGAAAAAGATAAAAAAAGACTTTGAGCAAAAAGTGATAAGTGATACTGGTAATAATTCCAAAAAGCTGTGGGCAGCAATAAACACTCTATCAAATAGAATTAAAAAGAAGGACAACTCATCTCATTTGTTAAATACGTCAGGTACTCCGGTGCAATCTGTTAACAAAGCCAATAAATACTTCGCGGAAATCGGTAAGACTCTCGCTGAAAATATTGTTAATAGACCGACTTACGATGCATCCTATACTGTTAACAATGGTATCTCGCAGTCTATGGTTCTTTTACCGACCGATGAGAAAGAGGTTGCTAAATTAATAATGTCGCTACGCAATGACTGTGCTATGGGATGGGACAGAATATCAAGTAGCCTCCTAAAAAAACACATAGCTGCAGTTGTACCACCTCTTACATATATCTGCAACCTCGCTCTTTCATCGGGTCAATTTCCCAGAGCGTTCAAAAAATCTATTATACATCCTATCTGTAAGAATGGGGACAGAAGCCGTGTCGACAACTATAGACCTATAGCTGTGCTTCCTGCCCTATCCAAAATATTAGAGCGGATCATGAACAATAGGCTAGTGGGCTACTTAGAAAAGTTTAACATACTGTCACCCTCTCAATATGGTTTTCGGGCTGGTAAATCCACGTCCGAAGCTGTTCATGATCTGACAAACTATATTGTCACAAATTTGGATGGCGGGAAGAAGGTCTTGGGCATATTCCTAGATCTTGCTAAAGCTTTCGACACGGTTTCTGTGCCTATTCTGATTCGGAAGATGGAAAGTATGGGAATTAGAGGAGTTCAACTCAAACTTTTTGAGGACTATCTTGTTGGGCGTACCCAGAGCGTAAAGATTGACGACGTCATCAGCGAAGAGCGCACTATCGCCTACGGCGTGCCGCAAGGCATCGTACTTGGTCCGACTCTCTTTCTTATATATATTAACGATCTGGGTACGCTCAACCTTTCTAATGGTAAAATTGTAACCTTTGCAGACGACACTGCCCTTCTTTTCAGCGCTAGCTCATGGCACGAAGTGTATGCGCTTGCCCAGTGTGGTTTTAACGTTGTGAACGAGTGGTTGCAAAGTAATGTTCTTACATTTAACGCGGACAAAACAAAACACATAACCTTTTCCCTAAAAAATTATGCGCAGACGACACCAATGATGCCCTCGTATTCTATAATAGCTCACTCGTGCCCTAATCAAAACGAAAACACCTGCAGCTGCATCCGCATCCATAAAATAGACAATGTAAAGTACCTAGGTGTAATAATCGATAGGAATATGAGGTTCCAGGAGCACATCAACACCCTTAACCGCAGATTGCGTAAATTAATATATGTTTTTAAGACCATACGACATGTGGCTGACGAAAAGAAAAGCTGAGGAAATCAACCTACTTTGCCCTTGCTCAGTCTCTATTAACCTACTGCATCACGTCTTGGGGTGGTGCTCCAAAATCCACAATCTTGGAACTAGAACGAACGCAAAGAGCCATTTTGAAGGTTTCTTCGTTCCTACCTTACCGTTATCCAACAGCGCTCTTGTACAAAGAAACCAAAGTATTAACGGTTCGTCAGCTGTTCATATTGCAAACGGTTCTAAAACAGCATGGACTCCTTTCCTTTAACCCTTTACTGTGTCGTGGTAAAAGACGATTCGATCCCGTAGACCGCCATCACACTCAGCTCACTACCATTTTCTCTAACCGCTTCTTTTGCCATCTTGGTGGCTTTCTCTATAATAAAATAAACAAGTTGCTTTCTGTTTATAATACTACCAAGATCAAATGCAAAATGAAGGTAAGTTGCTGGCTCCAGGACTTAAACTATGCTGAAAAAGAAAAACTACTTGTTGTCCTGGTATAAATTGCTAATTTCTATAATAGTTTATTTAATGATAAGTATCACAATTTAAGCATATGTACTACATACGAAATAATATATATAATATAACACAATCAAAGAAAAGAATCACTCCCTCATACAAATCATTATGACAGGTCATTCACACTCTTGCATTAATTATTTTAATTCCCCATTACACCCACAGACACATTCACAACACATACATGCACACAAATAAACATACATATACATACAAATTCATACTAACCATACTGACACTGCAATTAAAATGATACCTTGTAAACAACTTACCGCACTATTGCCAATGTAGTAATAAAACTGAAAGAAAAATGTAATTTTTACCCAAGGGTAGGAGACCTGGTGTCCTGAAATACAGGCTTACGCCTAGTTTAGGCACCAGTCTCCCGCAGTATACTGTAAATTGTATTGTGGTGAGAAAATAAATCTCATAAAAACGGCTTTTGCACTCAGATATCGAAGAGCAAAAATACTCTTTCCGAGATGGGGGGATGAAAAAATAATTACTAGTTCTGCACATGTAATTAGGTTAAAAAATGTTATTTAGTGTGTAAAATTGTTAACAATTATTATACTAATAATAATTATTAACATTGATGAATTGTATGAGAAAGATATGCCATGATTCTTTCCTAAATAAGACAAGAAAGAAAAAACAGATTGTAAACTATCTGTCTGTCTGTCGGTCCATCCGTCCGTCCGTCCGTCCGAATCCGTCGAGAATTTTTATATCAGCAACGGATAAAATTTGAAATTAATATCAAATACTATTCATAACGGTCTCTTGTAGCAAAACAAATGCAAGCTTCTAGTCAACGGAATCAAAGGATACGGCCATTTATGTCATATATTTTATTACTCATAAACTCACCAATGAAAACCTATAGTACTTCTCGTTGACCTAGAATCATGAAATTTGCCAAAAAGCAAGGTCCAAGGAAAACATCCGAACATCATGAATTTGTGGTTGAATCACAGTTTTTTTTTTCTGATTTCAAACTTACATTTGCGGTTGGAGAATCGACCGTGTTGTAGACCGATGTATGGGAGAACGATTTTAAAGGATAGAAAGAAATTTTTCATTTCTCATACTCGGAAAGTAGTGTTTGTTTGATCCGAGTAGCGGGTGGAAAACGCTGATTCCCTCCCTAGGGCGGGAAAGACTCATAGTAATTGCTTTCCTCCCTAGGGTGGGAATGAATTTTAAAAATAGAACTATAGATAGTCGGCTACGAAATTATTTTCATAATTAAGAAAAATATTGAAAAAAAATGCCGCGGTCTTGTGAGTTTATAAACAGCCAGTGTGAATTTAAAAAAACCCTAATAAGCTGGACGGCCCGGCGCCGGTGGTGACGCGGTGTGTTCCATATTTAAAATTTAAGAAAGACTATTATACAATTTGCCGGGATACTAACTTTGTCTGTACCGAAATTCAAAATCTCAGTTTTATAGACTAATATTTGATTATAAATGAGTTCATCGAAATTTTCTACACCCTATCCTATCTTACATCTTACTATCCTAATAATATTATAAATGACTGCACTGGACTGAACTGGACTGGACTGAACTGGACTGGACTGGACTGGACTGGACTGGCTGACTGGCTGACTGACTGGCTGACTGGCTGACTGGCTGGCTGACTAGCTGACTGGCTGACTAACTGGCTGGCTGGCTGGCTGACTGGCTGACTGGCTGACTGGCTGACTGACTGACTGACTGACTGACCGAAAGGCTGAATGGCTGACTGGCTGATCCTTAAATATTTTTACTTTCCTTATATTCGAAATGAAAAGTAGAATGTTTAACGCGGGTGAAAGTCATCAATTCCTACTCGGACTATAGCTGCCCTCGCTGCGCTCGAGCGTCTAAATACCTCGTATGGGAATTGATTCCTTTCGACCCTTGTATAACAATCTACTATACTATTTTTGTAAATAGGTCATCATCCTCCGAGCCTTTTCCCAATTATATTGGGGTCGGCTTCCAGTCTAGCCAGATGCAGCTGAACATCAGTATTTTACACGGAGCGACTGCCCACAGACTGGCCGCGGCAAGTGCAGCTTAACCTTGCAGATCGTACAATCCGCGCAGTCGTTGCATCGCTACGAGCCCCTTTTTTAACCGACGAAAAAAAGGAGGAGGTTCTCAATTCGACGCGTATATTTTTTTTTTTTTTTTTTTTTATATATTTTTTTTATGTATGACCACGCATAACTTTTTACAGAGTGGTCCGATTTTGATGATTATTTTTTTAATGGATAGGGTATATCTCGAAGTTGGTCCCATTTAAATTTCAAAATCAAAATCCACCCCTAAGGGTAGTAAAACAGGGGATGAGTGTTTGTTCACCCACTGAATTCTTACCTGTTAACTGATTCTGTTGAAACTTGACACACATAAATATAGTTCTAGACACTACGACATAATGGAGACACCTGGAGTTAGATTTTAATCACAAAAAAATGAAAAATAAAACTTTTTAACAAAAAATTGAACCGACGAAACCAGAAACTGAAAAGCGAAAAATAACTAATTATGAGTCGGCGCCAAACAACCAATCAACGAATATCATTAAATTACTTTAAATAAATAATAAAAACAACGTCACATCAAATACAACGTGAAATTTTCAACGATAAACAATAACTTTCCAAAAATGCGTTCTCCGCTCGGCCACTTGCAACTTGCACGCACTTTGCTTGTTAAAAGTTCGTTTGGCGCCGACTCATAATTAGTTATTTTTCACTTTTCAGTTTCTGGTTTCGTCGGTTCAATTTTTTGTTAAAAAGTTTTATTGTAAATAGGTACATATTTATAATGCATAACCAACACCCAGACCAACCAAACACTTATGTTCATCACACAAATATTTCTGTCCTGTGGGAATCGAACCCACGACCTTGTTATCAGCAGTCCGACACTCGAACCACTAGACCACAGACGTCAATTGGTGAACTTTGGTGAACTCTCATAAATTAAATCAGTTTCTACGGAGTACCAGGTCGATGGGTGGAACGGAACCCTTAGTGCGCGAGTCGGACTCGCACTTGGCCTGTTTTTTTATGAACGATGTTGCATTTCTACGGGGGTGTGGGTACCCTCTGTATTCGCACAACCACCCCCAACAGGTCCCGGCCCGACACAAGCAGGCGAGCCCCTTCACCCCGTATGGGCTTAAACGTCGGCTGCATCCTCCCCGGCAGCGCACATAGAACGCTGCGCACCACCTCAAGGGCCCTACCATGATGAAGCTAACACGCCAGCCACGCCTGCCTCGCGACCTCGCCAGCCACGCCTGCCTGCGACCTCGCCAGCCACGCCTGCCTCACGACCTCGCCAGCCACGTGGGCTATGCTAGCCTCGCGAGCCTTGCTAGCCACGCCAGCAACACCAGCCGCGCCAGCTACGCCAGGCAGCAGACTACCCCGAGTTTGACACCCGCAAGTCCTACATACATACAATCACATGCATTGAATTATATGTTTACACATCACATGAGACTTTCCATCTTCATGTCTCAGTTTGGTGAACCGACTTGCGGTACCATTAAGGCACCAGCCTAGGTGGTATTGCAGTTGTTATGGGCAAAGGTAACCGCTTAACATCAGGTGGGCCTTTAGGTTCGTTTCGCCATCTTATACTACCTATAAAATATATATATATATATATATATCACGCCTGTTTCCTACTGGGGTAGGCAGAGACTATGGATTTCCCTCTGCTACGATCCTGACACACCTCTTTCGCTTCATATATGTTCATTAACCTCGTCATGCATACTTGTCGGTTTAGAGTACTCTTAATCTGGCATTTTTTGAGAACGTCCGCGATTTGATTGCGATACTTTCGCCGAGGTCGTCTCCTTCCAACTGTTCCATCCACACTCGCTTTGTATACTTGTTTCGTCAATCTCCTCTCGTCCATCCTCTCTATATGTCCAAACCATCTTAGCATACCTTTCTCAATCCTTGTCACTACATCTTCTTTCACTCCTCAACGCTCCCTTATCACGTTATTCCTTACTTTATCTTTTAAAGTTATACCACACATACTTCTCAAAGCTCTCATTTCTACTGCATTTATTCTGCTTCCATGTTTCTTCTGCTATACGCAACTTTCACTACCATACATAAGTGTAGGCACTAACACTCCCCCATGAACTGCCAGCCGTGCCTTTGCAGGCTCTATCCTCCCGTAAATTTTTATAGAGGTTTTCTTCCTCATCCCTCATCCTCCACTGTGCCCTGTGCTAACTTTAGAGTGATACGCGGAGTCACGCCCCACTGGCCCAGATTGCCCAGATCAAGCCCCTCCCGTGGTAGAATATTCGCCACGGACAATAAGATCCCTCGGGCCAAAGAAGAGTTATTGCCCGTGCCCAGGGTGCACCGGCCCAACAACTGCTGTGCCCTCCAGACGTATCAAGAAGGACCAGTAGCCGTAAGCCGTAGCCGTAGCCTTCCACGAAGAAGTTTTCTGGCCCAGCACCCCGATTCTGTATAGCCTGCAGTGACTACAGAACCCTACCCTGTGCGTGGTCAGACACGCACTTGTATGGTTTTTTATGTGTATACTTTTTTCCATATTATTATAAGTACCCAAAATTAGAAAAAGTGAATATTGAATACTTTTGGGAGCAACATATTATAATTCTGTTGTTGAAGTTGGATCTCATCTAAGTATGTGAATTTAAAATTAATGAAAGTTTTGGTTTTGATGAAGTTCATTTAAAAATCATAAAAAAGAAAAGTCTTCTTTACAATAATTTATTCTAACAAAACGTTACGCTACAGTAGTCACTTCTTGTTCCAGATCAATACTATTAATTAAAGAATCTTTCTTCCTAGTGCCGCATTCAGTTGTGTTCACGCATTTGTCTTCTGCAGTTTTAGATCTTGCAACATCTTTTCTATGCTGCATGAAGAACCATCTGTAAAAATAATTCAGGTTAATTTAGATATATACATATATAGTTTTACATACATACATATTATCACGCCTATTTCCAATTGGGGTAGAGAGTAGAGACTATGGATTTGCACCTGTTACGATCCTGACACACCAGTTTCGCTTCATCTAGGTTTACCTCATCATGCACGCTCATCGGTTTAGTGTGCTCTTAACCTGGCTTTTTTTGAGAACATCCGTGATTTGGTTGCAATACGTTCGCTGAGGTCGTCCTCATCCTCGTATTGCAACCAAACCTCAGGGATCAAGACCTCAGGGGAACGACCCCCTCCAACTCCCAGATATCATCATCCTCTTGTCCTTATCCCAATTTATTTGGGGTCGGCGCAGCATGTCTTTTTCTTCCATACATCTCTATCAGCCGTCATCTCCATGTTAACTTTCTTTTTTATCCGACGAAAAAAAAGGATGTATGACCACGCATAACTTTTTACAGAGTAGTCTGATTTTAATGATTCTTTTTTTAATGGATAGGGTATATCTCCAAGTTGGTCCCATTTTAAAATCAAAATCCACCCTTAAGGGTAGGAAAACAGGGGATGAGTGCTTATTCACCAACTGAATTCTTACCTATTAACCGATTCTGATGAAACTTGTCATACTTAAATCTAGTTCGTTGTTAGTAATTAGTAGATTTTAGGCACAACGAAGTTAAAAATAAAAAAAAACAAAAAAAAATTGAACCGACTAAAAAAGAAACTGAACAGCGAAAAGTAAAATGAAGCTTTTTTTTTGAAATTTTCAACGTTAAACAATGACATAACAAAAATGCGTTCTCCGCTCGACCACATGCAACTCGCGCGCACTTTGCTTGTTTACTCATTTCATATCATATCCAATCACGTTACACCACACATTCCTCATCTCTGCATGTACATTCCGATCCATACAAGACAGCAGGTCTAATCATGGTCTTATATATTTTCCCCTTTAGTTTAAGGGGAATTCGGGGGTCACAAGTTCCCGTGACCTGCCGCCGTTTCATCCATCCTGTGTTAATTAGGTGCTTGAACTCTGCGATATAATGCGTAATGTTCTGCCGTGACCGTGAATTTGAACCTTTACCCAGACCATCAACGCTTGCCAAAATTATCTTAGCCCACTGCTTTTCCGAGAAGGCCTCTTGCAGACGTGCAGTCCTATGAGGCTCATATGAATCTCCTTAAGGATGCGGCAGTAATCCAGCGGCAGAGATGTATCCTTTTATTTGCTGGTATCCTCACAGTTGGGTAACAAAACAAATCTATTAAAAAACTCACGCGAAAAACAAAAGCGGTGGAATCGTGAGAGCAATGCTCACATAATACACGAATCCGGCATCTTTGTCCAAGGTAAAGATATATATCCTGGAGTACACTACGCCAGATATCATTGCCGATATCACCTCTATCAGATTGAAGAAAGACGTCATTTTACCTGAAATCAAGTACTTATAAAGTAGTGTTTTTCAATCTGAAGAAGATAGTTTCACCCAAAGACATTAAATTACTTATGCCTTATATTAAATTTAATCTCTTGGTTTCACCTAATAAAAAAAGAAATTTGAATGTATAAGAAAAGAGGCTGACCAGCGATGGACGGGTTCTGTTAATGATGATATGGCTAGGGAGGAAGCTCACAATGAGGTGACGGCAGATAGAGATGTAGAAAGAGAAATGCTATTGAAATTAAAAGAAATTATTTACTCTGCAACTAAGTTCTGCAAATTGGATGTTATAATCACTTTTACAAGTCAGTTCTTTTAAAAACTAGATGGCGTCGTCATTTCCTATGTGACAACCTCTGAGAAGAAACGCCGAAACAAACTCAGGGATCAAAGTCTCTTTTAAAGTCCAGACAATTATCTTGTATTAAGAATTTGTGCGAGAATAATGCAGGGCAACGGCAACGTCTGGACTGGCCTTTCGAAGAAAGTGCCATGTCGATTTGAGTAGACCTGTCTCAACTGATGGCAAACATGCATCAGCCATCATGTAGCTCAACCATATCTTAGGAAGCTCATTCCTCAGATGAATTACCTATTCATCTGAGTGCTGCAAAAAAATACCTTAAAATAGTGTAATTTACAAAAAAGGAAAGATTCATGGTAAAGAATTTTTATTTTGAATTAATTAGCCATTGGTGTCGATTCTCTTGTTCACGAACTAAACTTATTTTAAACTATCGCTCTCTTTTACTAATAGTAGATACAAGAAAGGGATGGAAACCATTTTAGAACTGTCAAATTAGTTTACGTGTTACGTTTCTTTGTATTTTAGTGGGCACGTTCCGAGATCACGACTAAACTTGTATGGAAATTTTAATTCCGTCTAATTTGACAGCTCTAAAATGGTTGCCATCCCTTTCTTGTATCTACTATTAGTAAAAGAGAGTGATAGTTTAAAATAAGTTTAGTTCGTGAACAAGAGAATCGACACCATTGGCTGTTTAATTTTGTTCTTAGAAAATTATATTTACCAAGTTCATCACTCGTCACTAACTTTGAGCAGATCGAGCGCAACGCGGTAGTGGACGTCGCGTTGAATATTTCTATGGCCACCGCTGAAATAAATGACGTTAATGATATAAATGACGTTAATTACATAAATAGACGAGATACTCCTCTGCCTGTAATACTCCAGGCGTTAAACGAAAACAGCCATGAGCAAATTAGCCTAACACAATCTAAATACCTGAACAGTTACTGAGAACTTCCTAGCAGAAAAATATACGAGTGACGATATTTAATTGATCGTCCGGCGCACTTTGGGCAGTCAGCCCAGATATCAACCTGCTGACTGGCTAATCTTTTCCCCAAGGCATGAGCTATTATCATTATGTAGCTTATGTCGACACGATAGAAGAAGAAGCGGAAAAATAATCAATAGGTAACACTCTCCGACCTGGGGATCGAAGTTTACATAATCAGCCTACTCCTGTCGTACTGCGAGGCATGGGCTGAAATTCTTTTTCATGGTGAAAAGGGTTATTATTAGGGCAAGCTAATGGCCAGCAACCCGCCAACCCGCACCAGACCAGCAGCGTGGTGGACTAAGGTCTAAACCTCCTCATTCTGAGAAGAGACCCATTACCAGCAGTCCCATTCATACAACTGAGCTCAATTGGCATGATTCCAGGGCCCCTTCGACAGCAGAGAAATCGATGAACAATTTTTAACCAGAAAAGATTAACTATTAACTATACCTACAGTGATTTTGAAAGTAACAAATCCAGAAAGGTACCGTCATGATACATCGCGGTGGTACATTTTGTAGACAAAATCTCTTGAACGAATCCTGCTACATTATATATACGTACCTACGGCTGCCATCAAACATTGAGTGCAAAGATTTCTGACTATACCTATTGTATCAGTTTAGATTTTTTATGTTTGTATGTTCGTTCCGTGTGGTGCCGCGGTGCCGGGCGTAAACAATTGCACCACCCTATATCTTCTCATGGGTGTCGTAAAAGGCAACTAAGGGATTCACCAGAGGATGGACAGCAGCGTTCTCTGAGTATTTAACCAACCAACTGCGAACGCCAACCCGCTTGCCAAGCGTGGCAATTATTGCATATCCCCCCAAACTGCTTGGGTAGGCATAGGCCTATGTCCAGCAGTGGCCATCTTTCGGCTGAAATGATGATGATGATGATGACGTTCGCATCACGTTACTTCGTTACTTTTCAAATGTAATTATAAAAATTATAACTATACTGGTGTTGTTCATTCCGGTTGATGAACCTTTAAGGGTTAAGTGCCCAGGGTCCGTACTTGGAAAAGACGGTCCTGGTGCCTAGCAGTGGGACAGTAATAGGCTGTTAATGAATGGCCATAAGTTACTAACATAACCCGAAGAATGACCAAACTTAAGTGGCAGTGGGCGGGACACATTTCTCATAGAACGGATAGCCGATGGGGCTGTAAATTTCTGGAGTGGCGACCGCGTACTGGAAGGTGCAGCGTGGGTAGGCCCCCCACAAGGTGGACTGACGAACTGGTGAAGGTCATGGGAATCCGCTGGATGTGGAAAGTGCAGGACCGGTCGTTGTGGCAATGCTTGGGGGAGGCCTATGTCCAGCAGTGGACGTCTTTCGGTTGAAATTATGATGATGATCGCACAATAATCCGTTTACCGAAAATGCTCTCCCTCGCTTGTTAATTGAAGGGATCTGTAAAACGGCTGTTCAGATATTTAAAGGTTGATATAATAATAATGATCCATACCTATGTACATGTCCGTAGTATTCCTGGCGAGACCAGTATAGAGAGCGCCGATCACCTTGCTGCCGCAGGATATAATACCCAGAACTGAATCGTCCCATTTCAGATGATAACTGAACACGCTTATTGAGATCAATGCACCTGGAAGAGAAATTAAAAAATGTTAAGGACCTATTAACTAGGCTGAAAATATGAAGTATTTATATAAAAACTGGCCAAATGCGAGTCAGACTCACGCAGTAAAGGTTCCGTAAGGGTTCGACCTGATACCCCATAGAAACTGAAATTTACGAGAGTTCATCAAAAGACATCAACGTACCGGGAGCGAAATATAGATTTTGGCATCTCCTTCTTACGTAGGTACCACCATATATATCAATGTTCGCCATATACTTATATATTACTAGCGTTTTCGCCCTATTTTTAGTGTTTGTTCCTAAATTAGATAGTATGTACTATAATCAGACCAAGTTTGACGCTGGTATGTATTACCGTTTTAATTAAAGCAGGACCAAAAACGTTGAAAAAAATGCATGTTTTTCGAGGTTTCTTGTATGGGGACCCCTTTGGTTTTAGAATTTTTTAATTTTTAGTATTTGTCGTGATAGGGATTATAGCAGCACATAATCTGAGAAAATTTCAACCAGCTACCTATTACCGTTCAAAAGATACAGCCCTCTGACAGACGGACGGACAGCGTAGCGAGAGTAATAGGGTCCCGTTTGGCACTCTTTGGGTACTGAACCCTAAAAACAGTCTTTCAATATTCTACTATATTAGTTTATGAAACCCAATACCTTATTGGTTTATGAAACTCTGCGCCAAAAGGGTGTGATGAGGAGGTATGAGTTAGTACGAAATATGATAAAAGGAGCGGAGGTAAGCCAAAACACGTATTTAACTCTTTTTACTTTCGCTTGTAATAAATCTACGATTCGAGCCTTTTATTTAAAAAAATCTATACATTTTTCGAATAACTGAAAAATACATTTTACATGTTACACAATGACATCTTCATCGTGTACCGCAAGAAGTATGTACACCGTGACTAAATGAACGAGAGACATATTCAAGAATATATAGAATGTATGGAAGAAAAAAACATGCTGCGCCGACCCCAAATAGATTGGGATAAGGGCAGGAGGATGATGATATAGAATGTGCATATGTTTACAGTTAGAACGGCCACTCACCGTCCCCCGCCAATTTAAGATTCCTCGCCTGCGCCCCGCACGTACCAGTAGTCTGCCGGCAATTGGACTACAAGATTGCAATGGATGTCACTCGCCAGTCGCTATACAAGCACGGCATCTCTGAGAACTACTGAGAAGCGCTTGGAACCCAGTCGGTATTACGAGCGGCAAGCATCCCTAACCTACACGCGTGTCCGTTCGTATACAGGTAATCTTGTGTATGTAGGTGGTGCTAGCATTTATATTGTATTGAGTGTCCGAGGTTTGCTATGAGGTACAATGTGCAGAATCACTCGGTTAAAGTATCCGCACTTTACAGAGTTATTCTGCACATTAACGTATACTGCAACGCTTAAGTGCGGAAGACAGAGAGTTAATTAAATATAACTACTATAATGGCTGTAATTTGGTTCCAGCACTCGCCGGCCGCTTCCGCAGCACAGTTCGCTTCGCTCGCTTGGCTCGTGCGTGTTGTGGTCGCAGTTCTAACCTAACCTACCTGTCAGGTGTCTAAAAGTTTCCATATATTATTGCAAACTTCGCTCTCACGCTTCGAATCCCACCGTCACAGCTATACTTTTAACCTGGAGTACAATAAGAAAATGCTTGACGTACTAGCAAACCTATTGTCTTCTTTTTAACGAATGCTTGCTTCGCTCGCCCGGCTCGTGCATGTTTTGATCACAGTTGTAACCTAACCTACGTTTCAGCTTTCTGGTAGTTGTCATATAATACATAACATTTTATGCGATCATCGCCTCTGAACACCCCTTACTTCGGCTTCACTATTGACACTGCGTGCTAGGTGCATCATCTAACAGCATTCAACTTTGATTTGAAAAATAAAAAAAAACTAAAGGACCATTTTTTTGATATTTTGAATTAGAATAAGGTTCTGAATATCCTGCTTTCAATAACTCCCTCGTTCAACCGTCATACTGTATATCAAAATGAAGTAAATAGATACGTACCAAGTGAGTGGATGCAAATGAAGAAAGTGTTGTAGTAGCTGTACTTGAGAGCATCCCAGTTGAAACGGTTCCGGGTGAACAGGTAGCGCACCGTGTCTTCACCTGGAGTTGACAGTTTTAACATACTATTATTTTAAGGAGTTCGACAGTTTCTTCAATAAATCTATGAACCCAGAAAAGATTTTGAGGACTTTAATAAGAAGAATGTATGTTTTATCTATTTCTAATTAGCTAAGAACTGTTGAAGACATGATTGATAATGGAAACTGCTTTAAATAAGTATTTAATTACATCTATACAGATTCCGCATTCGGTTCTTTTCTCTAGCTCGTTCTTTAGTTTATTTCGTCCTCTATTAGACTAATAGATCCATGCCATTGTGTAAAGATTAGGTTGTTGGCAGATTTGATAGCGGAGCTGATCACCCAGAGGGCAGTGGATGTGCAACGTCACTCATGGCGGCTCTTTATAATTTAGATTATATGTAAAGGCGTTAAGAATAGTAAGTATGCTGAAAGACTGGATGAATGCTGAAATCGAAGAATGAATTTGGCTCGCCCACGTCGAACGCATGGGAGAGGCTCGAGGAGCAAATGGGGTGTATATGGGTCGACCAACCGGACATAGATAGGTGAGCCACCCCAGATATCGCTGCGGAGATGCTATGGAGGTTGCTCTGCATGAGCTTCAAGCTACCAACTAGCGAGGTATCCCGCAAGATCATGGAAAGTGGAGAGTTCTAGTTTCGGAGACCATGACACACTTTGGGTCGCTGAACCAGAGGAGTAAGTACCTAAATTCAATGCTAATGTACAGTGGAAACAAATCCAAAAAAAATACAAGCACGTACCGTGAGATGAACCGTATGTAAGTGCGACGGATGCTAAAAGCAAAATGGATTTAATCATTCGATGATTAGGTCCCTTTTTAAATGCAACAGTCACAGTGTCTTTTACGTGTCTGATGTCGAAAAATGATTTAAGAAATCCCCGTTCGTCGGATGATTCATTCTGAAAATAAAACTCGTAGTTAAATCTGTTCTGTTACATATCAACGCCTACAGCCAAAATAAAAAATAAATAAAAATCCAGCCAAGAGCATGTCGGGCCATGCTCAGTATTATAGGGTTCCTTAAGTAGGTCTAATCGAATCAAATCGAATATTAATCATTGCTATTTTAGTTTTTGCAAATAGCGCCACCTAACGCTGAATTTAAGAAGCAAAATTTTTAAAGTATGTCAAATCAATGTAACACAAAGTTACTTTTTGTGATTTTTTAAAATAGAAAGTAAGTAACTAAAGGAGCATTATTTGCTATGGTAATTTTCCTCTATGGTCAATGACCTATGAACTAGGACGTCTTAAGTATTTTGCAGTTTTCTCACTATAACTCAAAAATTTATTATCACATTATACTCGAAATAATTTTAAAAGAGAGTTTTTATAAAGGTCTATCAATGTGGAAGATTATAAGTTTCTACGTTGCATACCTTAGAAATGGCAGGGGGGGGACATGCTGACATCCCTACTATCAGGACCAAGCGCTTTGAGAACTCTTTCATAATGCGCACAGCCAAGTTGTGGAATTCACTGCCGGCATCTGTATTTCCGGGCACTTATAACCCTAACGCCTTTAAAGCTGGAGTGAATCGGCACCTAATAGGTTTGCTCGCTCCATCGTCGACCACATCCTGACAAAGCTGTCTAGATTGTGGTCAAGAGCAGATCTATAAAGCATAAAAAAAAAGAAGAAAAAAAAAAGGCAAGCCACTTTGATGGGCTGTATTTCGCATATGGTATACCCGATAAAAAAGTTGTGTATAAAACATTACCTTCATTTTAGTAGACCTATTGAATGACACCCCACACGAGGGGGTGCAGTGAAAAATCCCATTTCACATGTATGGGCTCCACCCCAAAAATACGTTATCAAGATTTTTTTATTCATTTTAAATTGAGATCTATATCTAAACCATTTTTTAACAAAATTTCATTTACTTATCTTTATAACTGTAGAAGTTATTAAGCTGTAAAGGATTAGGACAGACGGACAGACGGACGTAGATGACGAAACTATAAGGGTTCCTTGTAGGACTACGGAACCCTAAAAAATAGGTGAAATGGAATTAGTGAGACATAAAGTAAGCAGACATAATGAATTGCTGTTGTTAACTGCAGTCAGACATGCTATACACTATATGCTACGCTATATACTAAACTTTGCCCGCGGCCACAGAATATCTAATAGTACTAACGTACAGAACGGCCACTCACCACCGGGCCAATTCAAGATTCCTCGCTCGCGCCCCGCACGCGACTTAGTTTGACGGCACTTGGACTGCAATCGTGATATGGCTGCCAATCGCCAGTCGCTATACAAGCACGCCATCTCTGGGATCTACTGAGAAGCGCTTGGAACCCCGTCGGCACTACGAGTGGCAAGCATCCCTAACCTACACGTATGTCTGCGTTCATATACAGACGTAATCTTGTGTATGTGGTGGTGCTAGCGTTCATTTGTATTGAGTGTCTGAGGTGTGCCGCGACTCCACCCGCGTATAGTTCGGCTTATCACAGAAAGATTTATTGCGCATCCATCAGGAACTGTTTATTAACCCGATATAAAAAGTTATGGTCCATCTCTGTGCAGAATTTCATCCCAATCCGTTCAGCTTTTTCAGCGTGATTGCATAACAAACATCTTTACAAACTTTAACAACAACTTTTCTTTATAAGTATTATATTCATTGTCTAGTACCCATAGCACAAGCTCTGCTTAGTTTGGGACTGCTGTGTTTAATATGTCCGAAAAATATATAAATACTAGCTTTTACCCGCGGCTCCGCTCGCGTTAAATTCTGCTAACCCACGTCAGTCGAGTCCAGTCCATTCCAGTCCAGTCCACTGTCCCACTGTCCCGCTATCCCGCTGTCCCGCTGCCCCGCTGCCCCTCAGCCTTCTGCCCCGCTGCCCCACTGCCCCAATGCCCCGCTATCCCACTGCCCCGCTGCCCCGCTGCCCCACTGGCCCGCTGCCCCACTATCCCACTGCCCCACTGCCCCGCTGCCCCACTGCCTCGCTGCCCCGCTGCCACACTTCCCCGCTGCCCAGCTGCCCCGCTGCCCCACTGCCCCACTGCCCCGCTACCCCACTGCCCCACAGCCCCAATGCCCCGCTGCCCCGCTGCCCCACTGCCCCGCTGCCCAGCTGCCCCGCCGCCCCATTGCTCCGCTACCCCACTGCCCCACTGCCCCGCTACCCCACGGCCCCACTGCCACACTAACCCACTGCCCCGCTACCCCACTTCCCCACTGCCCCACTACCCCACTGCCCCACTACCCCACTGCCCCACTGCCCCGCTACCCCACTGCCCCGCTGCCCCGCTATCCCACTGCCCCGCTACCCCACTGCCCCGCTGCCCCACTATACCACAGCCCCCCCTATTATAAGAATAATATTCATTGTCTAGTACCCATAGCACAAGCTCTGCTTAGTTTGGGACTGCTGTGTTTAATATGTCCGAAAAATATATAAATACTAGCTTTTACCCGCGGCTCCGCTCGCGTTAAATTCTGCTAAACCACGTCAGTCCAGTCCAGTCCATTCCAGTCCAGTCCACTGTCCCACCTTCCCGCTATCCCGCTGTCCCGCTGCCCCGCTGCCCCGCAGCCTTCTGCCCCGCTGCCCCACTGCCCCAATGCCCCGCTATCCCACTGCCCCGCTTCCCCGCTGCCCCACTGCCCCGCAGCCCCACTATCCCACAGCCCCACTGCCCCACTGCCCCACTGCCTCGCTGCCCCGCTGCCCCACTTCCCCGCTGCTCAGCTGCCCCACTGCCCCACTGCCCCGCTACCCCACTGCTCCACAGCCCCGATGCCCCGCTGCCCCTCTGCCCCGCTGCCCAGCTGCCCCACCTCCCCACAGCCCCGCTACCCCACTGCCCCACTGCCCCGCTACCCCACGGCCCCACTACCACACATTATGCTGAGCTGGTGGCCCTTTGGCACTCACATATGTTTTATTTTTTATGTTCTTTTTAATTTTTGTTAATTTGATTGTTTGTGCCAATAAACACATTTTCTTTCTTTCTTTCTTTCACACTAACCCACTGCCCCGCAACCCTTCTTCCCCACTGCCCCACTACCCCACGGCCCCACTGCCCCGCTACGCCACTGCCCCGCTGCCCCGCTATCCCACTGCCCCGCTACCCCACTGCCCCGCTGCCCCACTATACCACAGCCCCACAGCCTGCCCCGCTGCCCCACTGCCCCGCTGCCCCGCTAAGCCACTGCCCCGCTGCCCCACTATACCACAGCCCCACAGCCTGCCCCGCTGCCCCAATTCCCCGCTGCCCCGCTGCCCCATTGCCCCGCTGCCCCGGTAACCCACTGCCCCGGTAACGCGCTGCCCCGGTAACCTTCTGCCCCGCTGCCACACTGCCCCGCTGCCCCACTGCCACGCTGCCCCGCTGCCCTGCTGCCCCACTGCCCCGCTAACCCACTGCCCCACTTCCCCGCTGCCCCACTATCCCACTGCCCCACTGCCTGCCCCACAGCCCCACTCCAATACTGCCTCGCTGCCCCGCTAACCCACTGCCCCGCTGCCCCACTGCCCCGATGCCCAGCTGCCCTACTGCCCCGCTGCCCCGCTACCCCACTGCCCCGCTGCCCCACAATCCCACTGCCCCGCTGCTCCGGTACCCCACTGCCCAGCTGCCCCGCTGGCACGCTGCCCCGCTGCCCCACTGCTTCGATGCCCCGCTGCCCCGCAACCGCTGCCCCGCTGCCCCACTGCCCCGCTGCCCCACTGCCCCGCTGCCCCGCTGGCACGCTGCCCCGCTGCCACACTGACTCGCTGCCCCGCTGCCCCGCCCCTCTGCCCCGCTGCACCACTGTCCCGCCCCGCTGCCCCGCTGCCCCACTGTCCCGCTGCCTCGCTTCCCCACTGCCCCACAACCCCTCTGCCCCACTACCCCGCTACCCCACTGCCCCACTATCCTACTGCCCCACTGGCCCAATGCCCCGCTGCCCCGCTGCCCCACGACCACACTGCCCCACTGCCCCACTGCCCCACTGTCCCACCGTCCCACTGCCACTGTCCTACTGTCCCACTGTCCCACTATCCCACTGTCCCACGGCCCACTGTCCCACTGTCCCACTATCTCACTATATCACTAAATCACTATCGTCCCGTCCCATGTCCCATGTCCTGTCCCATGTCCAATCCTCTGTCCAGTCCCCTGTCCCGTCCACTGTCCCGTCCCCAGTCCCGTCCCCTGTCCCGTCCCCAGTTCCATCCACAGTCCCATCCCCTGTCCACTCCACTCCACTCCACTCCATCGTACATTACTATCCGCTCGTGCAAATGCATAGAAGCTTCGATCTGTCGGGTGAGTACGCAACCCACGAATATTTTTTTTTCTTTTTTTCTTTCTTTCTTTCTTTCTCAAAACCCATACCAGTTTTTAAGTCAGATCATCAGCTTTCAAACAAAAAAAAACATCAAAATCGGTCCAGTAGTTTTAGCGTGATGCTGGAACAAACAAACAAACAAACAAACAGACGTTTACAATTTTATAATAGTTAAGATAACATTTATAATATTAATATAGGATTCAGGGGGTTTATACACTATAAAATTTAAATACAAGTTGATGATACTTTTATCAACGTTTGTGATAAATCCTTGCCTGAGTAAGTCTTACAAAAAAAGTTTAGATAGTGAGTATCCTGTTACTACGAGATATATTAAAAAGTTTTAGATTTAACATAACAACATAACATCACGCCTGTATTTCCCCGAAGGGGTAGGCAGACGTGAATAGTACACCCACATTTCGCCAGTTATGTAGTTTGTATGTAGTTGTTTTAGATTTATCCATCGGTAAAGGTTTTATAGTAACATCCTTCCTACTATATATATATATATATAATATTATATTATATTATAGTTTCTAAGTATGGATGGATGGATGGATGGATGGATGGATGTTTGTTCCTTTTTCACGCAAAAACTACTGAATGGATTTTAATAAAATTTGGCATACAGATAGAACTTAACCTGGATTAACATATATGCTACTTTTTATCTTATCTTATCTTAACTATTACAAAATTATACAAAATTGTTTGATCGAGCATCATGCTAACACTACTGAACCGATTTTGATGAAACTTTTTGTGTTTGAAAGCTGATGATTAGACTTAAGGTGAATGCTACAGGGTAGCGATCGATAATTTGATCGTAAATTAATATTATCGAGCTTGTACAGCTTATAGAGCTAGGTCAATATTTTTTATGAGTATTATTCAGTAGATATATTGTTATTATTTCCGCCAATCATGTTTTAAGCGATATAAAACACAAAATAAAGCTAAAATTTGCAAAAAACATCAAAAAATTTGAATTTCGCGGGCTACCCTGTAGCATTCACCTTAAAAACTGGTAAAGGTTTTATGAAAAAAAGAAAAAATAGATTCGTGGGGTGCGTCCTCCCTCATCCGACAGATACGAAGCTTCTGTGCATTTGCACGAGCGGATAGTAATGTACGATGGATGGATAGATGGATGAATGAAAGTGGAGTGGAAGTGGAGGTGGAGGTGGAGGTGGAGGTAGAGTGGAGTAGAGTTGAGGTTGAGTGGAGTGAAGTGAATTAGAGTTGGAGTGGAGTGGAGTGGAATAGAGTAGATTGAAGTGGAGTGGAGTGGCGTGGTTTAGCGTGGAGTGGAGTGGAGTGGAGTGGGGTGGAGTGGTTTGGAGGTGGAGTGGAGTGGAGTGGAGCGGAGTAGAGGTGGAGGTGGAGTGGAATGGAGTGGAGTATAGGTGGAGTGGAGTGGAGGTGGAGGTGGAGGTGGAGGTGGAGGTGGAGGTGGAGGTGGAGTGGAGTGGAGTGGGGTGGGGTGGACTGGAGTGGAGTGCAGTGGAGAGGAGTGAAGTGGGGTGGAGTGGTGTGGTGTGGAGTGGAGTGGAGTAAAGGTGGAGGTGGAGGTGAAGGTGGAGTAGAGGTGGGGTGGTGTGGAGTGGAGTGGTGTGGAGTGGAGTGGTGTGGAGTGGCGTGGAGTAAAGGTGAGGTGGAGTGGAGTGGAGTGGAGTGGAGTGGGGAGTGGGGTGGAGTGGAGTGTGGTTGTAATAGTTACAGGAAAACACCTAATTATTAACAGGATCCATCACCTGGGTTAACAGAATTTAACGCGAGTGAAGCCGCGGGTAAAAGCTATAGGTTACATTTTACTTCAGTCCGCGGGCGAAGCCGCGGGTAATGTCTAGTATAATATAATTTAATTACTGTCAAGGCAAAAGTTATGTCCCCTGCCAGGTGAACCAACGACCTAAAGAACGTGGCTAGGGGGACTGGATGCGGAAGGCAGAGGACCGAGCGTTGTGGCTTGTGGCGCAACTTGGGAGAGACCTATGTCCAGCAGTGGACTGCAATAGGCTGAGTTGAAGGCAAAAGTTATGAACAAACTCCATACGTACGGTCGACCGCACGTTGGTGGTAACACTTTGACATTAGCACCATCTTTATTTCGTAAGCAGTAGGGCGGTTTTCGAATTGAAGTGTTACCACTGTCATGCGGTCGACTGTACCTACTCAAGAGCAATAATATTTTATCATGTAATTAAAATACGTCCTAGTTATTTTATTATAAAAACCCCTCAAGCGTTTGATAAAAAATAAAAATAAATGGCGTTCGCGTCCTTGAACTTGACTTGGCCCCGCCCCTTTTGTACCTACTTGCATTTCTTATAAGATATTTCAATATTTTAATAAGAAACCCATACAAAAAAATTATTGTTTTTTAATCTCGATAATATTTCCTACCTATTTTTACAATTTTCATGTAATTTGCATGAAAATAAAAAAATTACAAAGAAGGTAGAAACATATTTTTGCAAATGGCGGCAATTTTGAATTTTTAGACGTGAAAATTGTATGAAGATGTCAAAAACTGTACAAAAATAGAATAATAATTTATTGGACACTACACACATACATTTTTTTTCTACTAGAATATTGATGGTTATCCAAAAAAATAATTGTTATTCATATACAAAAAATAAACCTTTTTTTATCACACACGTTGAAGTACTTCCGATAACAAAATACCGGCATAAAAAGCACATTAAGTGGTTTATTTATTTATTTGAAATTTTGGTTGCCTTGCGCGTTTAAATGGGAGCCCTGTTATTCCTGAACAACATAACATATAAATAAGATTGATAGATGGCTTTATCTCGTAGCAAAAGACGATATGATAAGACTTGATAAGACTTGCCGCCACGCGGCAGCTATCGCTTTCGCCCAAGGAATTTCATTACCGTCCGCAGCCATTAAACGCTACAGTGGTTTGAATACATATTTGGGTCATTTTTACACAGCACCATCTAGTCCCAAACTAAGCAGAGCTTGTGCTATGGGTACTAGACAATGGATATAATCTTTGGATATAATACATATATACTTTTTTTTTTGTAAATACATACTTATATAATACATAAGAAACACCATTATGGCGGTGTACATTTTTTTAAACAATTTAAATTAACAGACCTGTGTACGTGTCTTGGTAATGAGCCTTTCCGGATCCTTTATGTAGATAAATCCATAAGAAATACTGAAGATGTACAGCAAGGAGCTGATCGTGAATGCTCCATAATATCCAGTTAGTTCCAGGAGGATACCGCTGAGAACAGTTCCTATAGGTCTTCCGACTGTCAAACACAGGGCCACTATCCCTACTCTGAATGTCCTACACTCTTCACTGGTAACATCACAGATATAAGCAAAGGTACCCATGAACGTGGTAATCCAACCGCCAGTCATGGCAGGAAAGAAGGCCTCAAAAAACATGGTCACTTCAACAGGCAACTCATAAAAGTAATATGTGTTGAGTATGTTACTTAAACACATGAGTAAATCTCCTATCATTGGAAAGAGAATACATATCTTTCGTTTTCCAGTCCTGTCGCTCCAAGCACCCACAAAGAGTATCAAGAAACATGGCATCGCTGTCAAAAGAACGCTCTTCCAAGTCTCCATCCCTGCTATAAGCTCTTGCACGGCCAATTCTTCCTTTAGGTAATTATTTCCTTCTCTTGCAATGAGCGCATCGCAAACCTTCTCGCCGTATTGCAGGTTTACCCGGCATGCTTTGTCCAGATTTAAATTGTCGGTCGCCAATCTGGATATCATTCTTGGGACAATATAGCATACCACGGCAGGTTCTACAGTAATATTTTTCTTTATTTCTGCAATCTTCTCTTTGAATGTTTTCTTCTTAGGTTTTTCTTTATTTTTTAAGGGTTGTTCTTCTGGAGAACTCATTTTTGCCGACGGAGCTGGAACTAGTAAGGCTTACAGAACATATACAACAAGCGCAATCGTGGTTGGCTGGCCTAAAGTTGTCACAAAACCGACGCAGTAATCATTATATGGGTGTCATTGGTGGAAAGAGGCGGGGAAACATGTGCAGTGCCTAACTTCAGGCCGGTCAAGTTAGATTGCGCGTATTAAAGTTCTGCCGTGAAATCTATTGATTTACGATTAAACATTAGCTTACTAGCTTTTATCAGCAGCTTTTCATATTAATCGTGCTAATCACGATTAAATTTAATCCGATTGAAATTAAATAACCAATTGAAAAAAGTCGCTTGAAGCCACGAGCCACGAGCCCCTCAATAATGAATATTTCTATCCTTATTTGATGAAAAATAAAAGAAAGAAAGAATAAATAAAATTACCACCGATAGTATCAAGTCAGCATTTACTTGTATCATGATAACACGTCGCAGATTCCTCTCATTGAGCGTGATAATTTCAGCCCTATCCTCAATTGATTTTGGTAAATACCTACTGCCTACATTATAGATTCTCGATAAAAAATGGGTTATATTATATATGAGGTCCAAACAATCATATTCAAAATCAAAATGGCATTTATTCAGTGTAGGCTTAAGCCAATTAGCGTTTATTGAACGGCCACAACAGAGGCAGCCCTCAAAAACGCCCGCCCTTTACCGCTTCCTAGTGTTTATGCTGGGAAAAAGCGGCGCAACAAACTCCACGCCTTCACTTCTGTGTGTATCATTAAAAAATTGTCTATATACAATGAACATGCCCTAGACAAACCCAACCATTTTCATTTATTTGATAAACCACAAGTTCTGGCGAAGGAAAACCGATATGTACCTAGAATGCTCCGTGAGGCTATTGAAATTAAAAAACATCCAAATTTTAATAGAGAAGATGGTTGGCAGCTACCACCTGTTTGGAACCCAGTCCTAAAAATGATCAAGTCCCAAACAGCACGCAACACTGTAAAGATAATGATATTGTGAGTGATTACTGCGTGCATCGAAACGATTTTAATTAATAATATTGTACGGTAGATTAAAATATATTTTTTAGAAATATCTGTAAAGAAGATTGTCATCTTAATCTACCTGCGACCACGAAATGCTGCAAAGCTTTCGAAACGTCAGGAAAACCAATTTAAATAATATACGCGATTTAATCCGGTTAAACTTTGTTTTATTATAATATATACAATGAGTTATTGGAATAACTCAAAACCTCACACACCCCAAATAGTTTTTAGTATACTAAATTAATATGGAAAGTAATTATAATAATTTAATTCGGTGTCTGTCACACAGTTTATACTAGCACAGACACCGCCGTTAACTCTATCTTGGTAAGATATACCTATTTAAACATTTAACTGTGTATTGTTAGTAAAGATAGAAAAATTGTACCTGTTTCTGAAATAAATAATATTTGATTTGATTTGATTATAAATTTTCATTTATTATTGTAGAAGATATTTGTAAATTTTGATATCATGGTTACTCTAATCGATTCATAGCGCTAGATTCATTCACGAACGTGCGACGCTCTTGACGCTAATGTGTCGGGAGGTGAATAACCTTTTTAAATTAAGTTGTTTTATTAGTTTTAGGAAAAAAATGTCACCCAAAAGTTTCTATCACACTTTTTTACTGGGTCTCGCTCGCCTTTGCGCTCAGCGCCGCATCGTCTTATTAAACTTTTAGACTCGGCACGGTATGAAAATATTTTTTTGGTAAAAATTAACCTATGTTAAAAAGTAGTGTAATGGATTTTACTTTCGATTCTGAACATACTAGTTTCAGGTAATAACACGTTGTATCATTTTAACTTGTATTTTTTACATACCATTTCATTTCTAATAAAGGAAAGAGAGATAAACAGATATTTTATACTATGAGCAATTATTTCAAAATTATAAAAATAATACGCCTCCATTCAAATAGACAGGAAAAATGTATGCCCGCTTACATTGTGTACTTGTAATTACACAATCATAAAACATTTGGGTGCATTTAAAGAGCCTCCACGAGTGACGACATTTAATTGAACGTCCGGCGCACCCTGGGCAGTCAGCCCCGCTACCGACATGCTGACTGGCTAATCTTTTCCCCACGGCATGAGCTATAATCATTATGTAGCTCATGTCGACACGATAGAAGAAGATAAAACATTTTAATAAAATAAAATGAAGAGGGGGAAGAACAATAATTTACAAAATCTAAAGAACTTACCTAAAATACATTACGTCAAAACAAAAGATTTTTTTATATTAAAATTATTATTGAAGTCAATAAAGCTAAGTGTAGGTATAAAAATTAAGATAAAGTCTTGTGCTGAACACGGCGACCAACAGTTTTTGTCATTGAAATAACCATTCACAGTACATACAATACGCATTCAAAATAAGGTATTTTTTATTTTAACCTTAAAAGTATTTAAAGGCAAATCCAGTATATTTTATTATAAACTAGACCAGTGCTTTACAAACTGTGGGTTGCGACCCCCTGGGGGTCGCTAACACTGTTCAGGAGGGTCGCAGACACTTAGAAATTAAAAGTTTTATAAGTTCTAAATTAAAAGTATTTTGTTTATTTGTTTAGTCCGCCAACCCGCACTTAGGCCAGCGTGGTGGACTAAGGCCTTAACCTTCTCGTACTGAGAAGAGGCCCGTGCCCAGCAGTGGGACAGTAATGGGCTGGTTATTTTTATTTTTATTTTTTATTTGTTTATTAAAAATGCCGCGAAGGGCGTGGGGGTCGTCGGTATTTTGGGGCTCGCGCTATGGAAAAGATTGAAAAACACTGAACTAAACTTAGCCCGCGGCTTCACCCGCATACTGAAATAAAATATAGCTTATGTTACTTTTGGATAAAGTAGCTTTCTAATGCTGAAATAATGATTAAAATCGATTCAGTCGTTTCAGAGTTTATCGATTACAAACAAACAAACGAATTTTTCCTTTATAATATTATTATAGCATAGATGAGTATTCCAAGCCCTACAAAGGAATTATGTACCTTGTGTAGACAGTGATGAAGGGCGCATAATTTATTCTTATTTATAGTGTTGATGCTATGTTCGTCACTACTTTTAAAACGCATCCTTAGCTAGTCAATAGCCTGACCTGACAAGCAATCTTATAAGCGTTAGAAGCATAGTCCTATTCTCTACCGCATCCAATCTGTCCACTATAAAAAATAAACCTTGCAATCTAGATTGCAGCCATCTTAATTTGCGGTTTAACAAAGCCAGATGGGGCTTTTCATTAAAAAACTTTTTTTAGATCCCGTGTGTTATGCAGTAGAGAATGTGTTGTTAAATTAAATACGAATAGTGTTGCTGTTTTCGACAAAATAGGTTTTTTTTTAATTCCCCAGTATTTTGTATAGTATAATCATAAAAATCTAACACAACAACATAACATAACATCACGCCTGTATTTCCCCGAAGGGGTAGGCAGAGGTGTATTATAGTACACCCACATTTCGCCAGTTATGTTATAGTCCCATGTAATAGGTGGCGAGCCTATTGCCATTGACCGGGCACAAATCCAGACTCCGGGCTGCTACTGAGAATTTCCTAATTAAAAAACCCAATAACACTTTGCCCGACCTGGGAATCGAACCCAGGACCCCACGCTCAGCAGTCGCGCTTGCAACCACTAGACCAACGAGGCAGTCGTTATTATTATTATTATTATTTTTATTCTTCTGGGCAACAAACTAATGCATAATACAGACAAAAAGAATACCTATCGTACATAACTAAACTGCTAAATATCCCTCATTAAACTCCTTCAAGAACAGCAAGGCAATTGCGTAACTCATTTGTCGGTTTCATTTTGATGTAAAATTGAAGACGATGTTGATAACATCGCAATCAAACATTGGAATTGTTTAACGACATAGAGGGACTTCATTATGAAGTAAATGACGTCAGGAGGGAAATCCATTGCATAGTAAATGACGTCATGTATGTTAGATCACGTTTCTTTATTCATGGAAGCTGCTGCAAGTATGCATTTTTAGCTTTACCATTCATTCAATTTCATGATGAATCTCTCCCACATCGTAATCAACAGTTTTGTAACTACAAAACTGTTGATTACGATGTCTATGTAACTACGCAATTCGAAGTGTATCATTTTTCCGGATTCAAACGTCAAAATTGACATTATGTTGATTGCGATGCAGTTACACAATTGCCCTGCCGACTGGATAATATCTTCAAATCGCAACACACACGCATTAGCTCATTAAGCTGCTGGTCTGGTTTCCATATAATAATAATAACTTAGGTAATCACGCAACCAGCACCGTTATCCACAAAATAAAGTGAGCAAGCGGGTGTTAAGTCATTTTTGGTAGGGGCAAAACTGAGACATGAAGATGGAAAGTCTCATGTGATTGTAATTTCACCGGCACCCGTACCCTTCAGACCGAAACACAGCAATGCAAGCATCACTATTTGGCGGAGAAGTAGGTACGGTGGTAGTACTTCCGCGGACGAGCTCTTTCACAAAGGAGCTCTACTTCTACCACTACTACTACTAGGATATATGCGACAAGCTAACGCAACGACCAAACAGTAACGTGACAGTTTTAAGTTTAAACTTCTGTCGGCAGTCCCTACACGTGCTCTACAGTCCCCATGACCACAGAGTACCTACTGGGTGTCAGGGAAACGCTACCGAAATTGAAAGGCTATT
The DNA here is from genome assembly GCA_949699075.1 of Asteroscopus sphinx. Lineage (NCBI taxonomy): Eukaryota > Metazoa > Arthropoda > Insecta > Lepidoptera > Noctuidae > Asteroscopus > Asteroscopus sphinx. The sequence continues at coordinate 6,972,300 of OX453006.1, forward strand.
ATTATAATACCTAAACACAATCTAATACCAATAACCATTACATTGTTTTAGTGATTTGGTATTTTGCAAACCCGCAATGTAAAGCGTACAAAACTCGGGTTCAATGCCGCACGTACCTAACCTACCTACGCTCGCTATGACACGGACTGCGTTTGCGAACGGATGTCGTTCACCCCTAGCGCCAGCTGATATTTTATTTGAATTATATCGTGAACTTTAAAAAAATTATTAAATAAATGGGTTTTTTTTTGCAAATCAATTTTATTTAACTGCCCAATGCTGGATATGTATGAGAAATGCAAAAAAAAAAATGAAAGAATCTAAAAGAGAATCGTTTTTTTGTGGTTTCGTATCAGTAATCACCAGGGGGTCTACTCCCGTTCGAACATATTCGATAAATCGTATAGTCTTAATCGTAGATTTATTATATTACTAGCTGTGCCCGCGACTCCGTCCGCGTGGATGTCGGAAAATAACATCGTGTCATAATTATGAACACAATATCTTCAAATATATACATATAAGCGCCTACACAGACGATTACACTATTTACCGACCATACTATATTTTGTTTTTACAACCAACCGGCTAAGGTGATGGAATTTCATGGAATTAGCCCTAAACTCCCTCATTCTGAGAAGACGCTCGTGCCCCGCAGTGGGAAGTAATTGTGCTGATTATGTTATTCTATAACACTAACCACATCTCTTCTTATGCTGAGAAGAGGCCGTGTCCAGCAGTGGGACTGTAATGGGCTGGTAATGTTATGTTATTCTAGAATACTAATAATATCCAGTTCATTAACTCTTCTCATTTTGAGAAGAGGGCCATACCCAGTAGTGGGACAGTAATGGGTTGACTACGTTATGTTATTCTATATTTTCTAGTTTCTTAACTCTTCTCGTTCCGAGAAGAGGTCCGTGCCCAGCAGTGGGGCAGTAGGTAATGAGCTGATTATGTTATGATAATCTATTACACTAACAATATCCAGTTCCTTAACTCTTCTCATTCCAAGAAGAGGGCCATACCCAGCAGCGGGACAGTGATGGGCTATGTTATGTTATTCTATATTTTCTATAATACTAATAGAATCCAGTTGTATTTTTAGGAACCTGCAACCTGCATCCAACCAACAATCATGACCTCTACTTTGTATGCAACTTAATACAATAGAGGGGTCAAGCTGTATCGCTGGATCTACTCAACCGATTCAGATAAAACATACCCTATATTTTAAGTTAGACTAATACCAATACAAATGCTAAGTTTAATTACGATCCGTTCAGCCGTTTTCACGTGATGAGGTAACAAACAGACAGACAGACAGACAGACATAAATTTTTTAAACGATTGATTCGTGTTCTATAGCTTATTTCTAGTCCCCCTAGCCGGTTTTCGCAAAAAAAACTCAATGTACAGACTTTTCGACCTTTACAGTTTTATTATAGTATAGATTATGAGCAAAAATCGATGTAGGTATACAAAACTTGAATATGCATAATTTGAAAAAGTAGTTGACATTAGGAAATGTCAATATTTTTTGTGTAATTATTTTTACGAGAGGTCGCCTAATGGTCGAAATTCTACCGTAAACATATTTATGTTATGATAATTATAACAATGCGGATTTTTATTTTATTGATAGCACTAAAACTTGTCATAGCTACATAAAACAAATTGGTAAACAAACACGGGAGAAAATGGTACTGAACCGTTTTATCTTTTTTTTTGGGCGAGTGATATAGCAAATTAGTCAATATCAGCAAAATGAATGACCTTTTAATTCGCCGCAATGGAGTAGTAAATTACTATGATTTGCTGGTAGAGAAGGTGGTATAGAAGATATAATATTACAGTACTCTGTGTATAGAAGGGAATGAGCACGCGTGGTATGCTGCCGCGTACCTGCTAGTCTTATTGTCTTATTACTCACATTTCCATGTAATTCAATCGCCCTCTGCTGAATATTGAACAGAATTGAACTCCTTATCAAAGGTCTCAGAAGGCTTCTCATGTCAGGCCTGTGATAAGGTATGTCAATTTCGCATCGGTCTGTTTTTTCACCAAAAACGCTATCTTACAGACACTACACCATAAATCGTCTGTAACAGACGCAAAAGCCTTTGGTTTAGTACTATTAGATATTCTGTGCTTTGGTAGTATCAAAGGCCAGAGGCAGGAGTACGACATACACGAGAAGAGAAGAGATCTATCCTATCCTAGACTTTGCTGGGACCTGGCAAACACTTAAGGCTTTATATTTTCCGTAAGAGACCCTTTCGTACTTATTGTTGTTGTATGTCACTGAATTAGAAACTTTTGCGTATTTCAAACTTAGTAAGTAGGTACCCAAATTATTGTATTAATAACACCCGCTAAATTTCTCGTATATGATTGCATACGCTTCAACATATCTGACGACAAGGATTTAGACCGGTTCCTTGTCAGCACCGGCTTACGTAGTAGATACGGACCTCCCTATATCTGTTTACACTAATATGCACTAATATATTGGCGGTTAAGATCAACTGAAATGATAATTTTTGGAAAGCGTGTTTATTTCGGAACGAGGAGAACTGACCTACCATGAAACAGTATTTACTAGTGCGGAGGTCAGTGTGAATCAGGCTCAAATAACCGCATAAAACCAATCGGCGAAGTTTCTGGTGATAATATGTAACTGAAAAAAAAAGGTCACTTTTTTTATTTACTTTGAATTACAAAACTGATTCCTGTGATTAACACAACTACGGAATTAACAAGTTATGTAAACAATATTACTAGTAATTTAGTAAACGTCTTTTTTTCGATATTTTTTATCATGTGTTCACGACTGTACTTTGATATTTTTTATTATTTAAAATACAATGTGTGCAAATCGCCTACTACTTAAATGTGAACGTGGCGATCCGCACGAAAATAAATTGGCTTCGTGCGGATCGACCCCCACAAAATTCATAATATTTAAAAGTGGCGATCCGCACGATTCGTGCGAATTCAATTAGTGCGGATTGACCACTAACCCGTCTTGTCGTACGTAAGTAAGTAACTACTACTTACCTTAAGTATTTCGATTACTCAAGTTCCTAAGCAAAATACTTGAACCAAGGGAGGAGCGAACTTGAAGTCAAACACCCCTTTAAAGTTCTACTAAGTATCAAAATATGGATTAAACACTATTTACAATAACAAAAATGGAAAATATCGTGAGGAAACCTGACATCTACAGCCTTCAAACGGTTACACAGCAATGTTACTTGGCTGCTTTTACAAAGAGCTCTACCCACTATATCACCAGCTAATTTATGGGCGACGATAAAAATTCTAAAAACATAATATAAGCGTACCTATTACATCGCGTATATTATTAAAGTTGATGTTACTGATGTTTCGAATGCAATTTAAGATGACAAGCGTCTTTACAGTTATTTCAAAAAATAAAATCAAAACTACCGTATAACTTTTATTAATTACTAGCTTTTACCCGCGGCTCCGCTCGCGTTAAATTCTGCTAACCCACGTCAGTCCAGTCCAGTCCAGTCCATTCCAGTCCAGTCCACTGTCCCACTGTCCCGCTGTCCCGCTGCCCCGCTGCCCCACTGCCCCACTGCCCCACTGCCCCACTGTCAGCCCCGCTGCCCCCCACTGCCCCGCTGCCCCGCTAGCCCACTGCCCCACTGACCCGCTACCCCACTGCCCCACTGCCCCGCTGCCCCACTATCCCACTGCCCCGCTGCCCAGCTACCCTACTGCCCCGCTGCCCCACTATTCCACTGCCCCACAGCCTGCCCCGCTTCGCCGCTGCCCCACTGACCCGCTGCCCCGTTGGCCCACTGCACCGCTGCCCCACTGCCCCGCTGCCCCACTGCCCCGCTGCCCCCACTGCCCCGCTGCCCGACTATCCCACTGCCCCGCTGCCCTTCTGCCCCGCTGCCCCACAGCCCCGCTGCCCCACTGCCCCGCTGCCCAGCTGCCCCGCTGCCCCACTGCCCCGCTACCCCACTGCCCCGCTGCCCTGCTGCCCCCCTGCACCGCTGCCCAGGTGCCCCGCTGCCCAGCTGCCCCACTGCCCCGCTACCCCACTGCCCCGCTACCCCGCTGCCCCATTGCCCCACTGCCCAGCTGCCACGCTGCCCCGCTGCCTGGCTACCCCACTGCCCCACTACCCCGCTGCCCCGCTGCCCCACTATACCACTGCCCCACTGTCATCCCCGCTGCCCGCCACTGCCCCGCTACCCCACTGCCCCACTGACCCGCTACCCCACTGCCCCACTGCCCCGCTGCCCCACTGTCACACTGCCCCGCTGACCCGCTACCCCACTGCCCCGCTGCCCCACTGCCCCGCTTCGCCGCTGCCCCACTGACCCACTGACCCGCTACCCCACTGCCCCACTGCCCCGTTGGCCAACTGCACCGCTGCCCCACTACCCCGCAGCCCCAATATCCCACTGCCCCACTGCCCAGCTGCCCCGGTAACCCACTGCCCAGCTGCCCCACTGCCCCGCAGCCCCGCTATCCCACTGCCCAACTGCCCCGCTGCCCCAGTAACCCACTGCCTCGCTGCCCAGATGCCTCGCTGCCCAGCTGCCCCTCTGCCCCGCTACCCCACTGCCCCACTGCCCCGCTGCCCCACTATCCCACTGCCCAGCTGCCCCACTCCCCTACTGCTCCGCTGCCCCGCTACCCCACTGCCCCGCTGCCCCGCTGCCCAGATGCCCAGCTGCCCCGCTGTCCCACTGCCCCGCTACCCCACTGCCCCGCTGCACCACTATACCACTGCCCCGCTGCCCCGGAACCCCACTGCCCCGCTGCCCCGCTGGCACGCTGCCCCGCTGTCCCACTGCCTCGCTGCCCCGCTTCCCCGCCCCGCCGCCCCGCTGCCCCACTGTCCCGCTGCCTCGCTGCCCCACAACCCCACTGCCCCGCTAACCCGCTACCCCACTGCCCCACTGGCCCACTGCCACGCGGCCCATCTGCCCCACTGCCCCACTGCCCCACTGTCCCACCGTCCCACCGTCCCACTGCCACTGTCCTACTGTCCCACTGTCCCACTATCCCACTGTCCCACTGTCCCACTATCTCACTATATCACTATCGTCCCGTCCCCATGGAAACACATGCCCATCCTATGTCCAGTCCCATGTGCCGTCCCACTGTCCTGTCCCATGTCCCATCTCATGTCCCGTCCCATTTCCCGTCCCATGTTCCGTCCCCTATCCCGTCCCCAGTCCCGTCCCCTGTCCCGTCCCCAGTCCCATCCCTAGTCCCATCCCCTGTCCACTCCACTCCACTCCACTCCACTCCATCGTACATTACTATCCGCTCGTGCAAATGCATAGAAGCTTCGATCTGGGGTGAGTACGCAACCCACGAATTAATTTTTTTCTTGTTTTCTTTCTTTCTTTCTTTCTCAAAACCCATACCAGTTTTTAAGTCAGATCATCAGCTTTCAAACAAAAAAAAAAACATCAAAATCGGTCCAGTGGTTTTAGCGTGATGCTGGAACAAACAAACAAACAAACAAACAAACAAACAGACGTTTACAATTTTATAATAGTTAAGATTAAGATAATAACACGCACACACACCCACACTCTTATGTAATGTAGCTTTATTGTTTTGGGTATATAAATCATCGGTCGTTTTTCCTGGCTTGGCAGTTCTCGTCACTTGGGGTTGAGACAAAATGAGCGCTGTGTTGTGACTCACGTTCCAAAACAACATCATCATCATCATTTTATCCAAAAGACGTCCACTGCTGAATATAGGCCTCACCCAAAAGGGGATATGCCATAATCGCCACGCTTGGCAGGCGGGTTGGCACAGCATCATGCTGAGTGTCAACCTCTTTGCCGCAGCTACGACATGCAAAGTTACTTTTGTTATGATATTACAACTATGTAGGTATCACTGTAACTCCTAAAATGTACCTAATTAAGTTATTTTTCATGTTCACCTACCGTATTCTTTCTTTCTTTCTTAATTAAACGGATTACATCGCGTACCTATGTCATTAAAAAATATTTTCCTGAAGTTTTGAATGCTTTGCAACGTTTGTGGTCGCTGGAAGATTAAGATGCATGGCGTCTTTACATAACATAACATAATATCAAGCCTGTATTTCCCCAAATGGGTAGGCAGAAGTGTATAGTACACCCACATTTCGCCAGTTATATTATAAGTCCCATGTAATAGGGGGCGCTATTGCCATCAATCAACTCAGCCTATCGCAGTCCACTGCTGGACATAGGCCTCTGCTAAGTTACGCCACAACACTCGGTCCTCTGCCTTCCGCATCCAGTCCCCCCCAGCCACGTTCTTCAGGTCGTCGGTCCACCTGGCGGGGGGGCGCCCTACGCTGCGTTTGCCGAATCGCTTTCTCCACTCAAGGACTCGTCTGCTCCAGCGGCCATCGGTCCTTCGACAGACATGGCCAGCCCACTGCCACTTCAGCTTACTGATCCTACAAGCTATGTCGGTCACTCCGTTTCTTCTCCGGATAATCTCGTTTCGGACTTTATCCTTCAAAGAAACTCCAAACATAGCTCGCTCCATAGCTCGTTGAGCGACTTTGACTAGTCATTTGTGGGACTAGCCCAACTGTCAGTGTCCACGTCTCGGCGCCGTAAGTCATGACAGGCAGAACGCACTGATTGTAGACCTTTGTCTGCAATTGTCTACATTGCCATCAACCGGGCACAAATCCAGACTCCGGGCTGCTAATGAAAATTTCCTAATGAAAAATCCCAATAACACTTTTACCCGACCCGGGAATTGAACTCAGGACCCCACGCTCAGCAGTCGCGCTTGCGACCACTAGACCAACGAGGCAGATTCTTACAGATTGTCTTTACAGATTTTTCAAAAAATAGTTTCAATCTACCGTAACACTTTTATTAATTAAATTCGTTTCGATGCACGCAGTAGTCACTCACAGTATCATTGCACTTGGAAGAATAAAAAATGGCGGATGAAATCTCGCTAAGAAAAGATTGAAGCACTTAATTTTTTCCTAAACCCACTATAATTTCGACAGAATTTTAACACACCAGATATATATTGTTATTTTATTTGTACTACGACATCAGAATAATACAAAAACCACATACAGCTGTATTTGCAAGCCGCATGCTGTGTCCAAAAACTAAACAAACGTCCCCCTCCCGCCTCACTTCACACCCGCGTAATGTTGCTAGCTCAGACATTATTAATCCGTTTTAGGGGTAAACATTGAGAACATTGGAGGTAGGATCATAATAAAATCAAAATTGTCCATTCACAGGAAATACAGGAATTCATATTTTGTCACTATTTACTTCGACAGCTAAAATGGCGGACGTGACTTTTTCTATAAAATTAATACAGGTATCGTTTTCAGATTAACGTAACATCTATTTTAAGATTGAAGATGGCGGACGCGACTTTTTGAAGTAAAACTTCTCTACGCACGCTTGACTTGGGGAGTAAGCTGGTGAATGCGTTACGAAAAGTGTGATCGGGCGAGGCGACTTTTATTTTGAGATACAAATTTTTAAATAAAATCATTATGGGTATCGTTTTCGAGATTTCCCGGGCTGCTGATTGAGAATAAAACATCAATTTTGAGATCCAAGATGGTGGACGCGATTTTTTAAATAAAATCAATATGGGTATCGTTTTCGAGGTTTCTCGGGGTGCTGATTGCGAATATAACATCAATTTTGAGATCCAAGATGGCTGACGTGATTTTTTAAATAAAATCAATACGGGTATCGTTTTCGAGGTTTTCGGGGGTGCTGATTACGAATATAACATCTACTTCGAGATTCAAGATGGCGGACGCGACTTTTCAAGTTAAATCAATATGGATATCGTTTTCGATCTTTCTCGGGGTGCTGATTACTAATAGAACATCTATTTTGAGATCCAAGATGGCGGACGCGATTTTTTTAATAAAATCAATATGGGTATCGTTTGAGAGGTTTCCTGGGGTGCTGATTACAAATATAACATCTATTACACCTTTACACCCCTGAAAACCTCGAACCGAAGCCTTTGTGTTGTATTGTTCACTTTCAATTAAATTTAATAGATTTTTATCGTTTCCTTGTTTAATAATTTCTTAGGTCTTCGCTATCACTACACATTATAATAAAACAAGTATAACCGGATTATATCGCGAATCATCATCCTCCGAGCCTTTTCCCAATTATATTGGGGTCGGCTTCCAGTCTAGCCAGATGCGGCTGAACATCAGTATTTTACACAGAGCGACTGCCATCAGACCCCCGCAACCCAGTTACTGGGTAATACTGACATTCGGAGGTTAGACCAGTTGTCAGACTTTCAGGCTTTCTGACTACCCGTAACGACTGCCATAGATATCCATGCACACAGTAATCACTCACAATGTCATAATCTTGTACAATCAATCTTTTTGTCATAATCAAGTCACAAACAGCACGAAACACTGTAAAAGATAATGACATTGTGAGTGATTACTTCGTGCATCGAAACGATTTTAATTAATAAAAAATTGTACGGTTGATAAAAATATTTTTTTAGAAATATCTGTAAAGACGCTTGTCATCATATATAATATACTTATACTGGCTTATCATCTTGGTCTTCCTGCGACCACGAACGTTGCAATGCTTTCGAAACGACAGGAAAATCAATTTAAATAATATACGCGATATAATCCAGTTAAATTTGTTTTATTATAATGTTTCCTTGTTTGTAATAATTTTGCGATGTGTATACATCCTGTATAGGACATATTTTTAAGGAGTACGGATAATTTGCATATTGGTTTACTATCTGTACTTAATCGAAAAATTCAATTTAAAACTAAATAAAAAATCGACTTTGTATAGAAGACTGAAAATTTTGAAGTGCACGTCATACAAAGACCAATTTTATTTTGTTGTAAAGTGAATTTTAATAATGTGGTTGCGATAAGGAACTGATAATGAACCTCTATGCAAATTATCCGCACCCATTAAAAATATATTCTATATACAGAATACATGAATAGGTGGCAGGGAATTATCGGGCATATTATTGGCTACCGTCACAGATAATATAATAGCTACCGTTTAATTGAAGTAAATAGGAATCGGTGATCGTACATAATTTATATTGAGTAAATTCAGCACTTTAAATATTTACCATTATTAAGATAAGACCTTATATAGTACTAGTGGACCCGGCTGTCGTCATCCTGCCTTGAAAAGCAGCGCCACATATAATTAAAATCGGCCCTGCCGTTTAGGAGAAGATCAGTGACATACCGACAGCAGCGCCACCTACCGGGTCCAAATATATTTTTAAACCATCCAGAAACCTGTCGAAATATACACACAAAATTAAATCCAAATCGGTTTAGCCATTTAGGAGGAATTAGGTGACAAACACACGTAAGAGAAGAATTATAAAGATACAGTCATCATCCTCCTGCCCTTATCCCAATTTATTTGGGGTCGGCCTCAAACTCAAGAAAAATTCTAGCGGAACATTGAATTGATGCAGGGTATGCAAATGTATATATAGTGACATTGATTGCGATGGGAGTGTTGCTAGATAAAATCTTTTTACCCCTGATATCAAACAACTGACCACGACTAATACTATTACTAGTATAAAGTCTTATCAAAGAAATTTTATCATTATTTGTACAACTATATAAATTAATACGATCCAATTATGAACAGTCACAGAAAGGGATTGTTTAGCAAATTGACTGTCAATTAAAAATTTCCGTATATTAATAATCACAATTATTGTCATTCGTTATCAGTATACCTACGACTAGGATCAGGGCTAGAAAGGCAAAATACGGCAAAAATTGTGTCTCAATTTGCTAAATAATTCGTGACCCTGGCGGTACATAGAATATAACTATGTCGGCGCGTGGTCATGAGCACGGACGTTGAACGAATCCTAAATGTCATACGAACGAACGTTGAATGAAGAGAAAGGCGAATGAACACTCAAAACTTATAAATGCAGCTGTCACTCGACGGAGCGAACCGTGCCCATATGCGCTCTTTGCAGAATACTGTAAAAAGACGTGTAGCTCAGGTACGGGAGGATCGCTGGGACAAGGAAGTCAGCGAAATCCAACCGTCTCATTTAGCCTTCTGGGCACTTCAACGCAGACTCAAATGCGAGACCACGGCAGCTATGCCCCCCCTAAATCGAACCAATCAAAGGCCGGCCTTTGATGATGACGAAAAAGCCGAATGCTTAGCCGACAGCTTGGAGTCCCAATGCACTCTCAGTACGCTCCCAGTAAGCCAAACCCACCTTGACAAGGTAAATTCAGAAGTAGAGCGTAGGTCAGCCCTCTCCCCCCCCCAATAGATGACCCTGATGACCCGCTCCCACCGATCACCCCTGACGAAGTTCTCTCTATAGTCAAGGATCTTAAGCCCAAAAAAGCCCCCGGCGCAGACGGCATCACCAATAAGGTGTTGAAACGTTTCCCTGCCACCCTAATCGCTCTAATGACCGTCATCTTCAATGCGGCATTTAAAAACAACATCTTTCCCCAGGCTTGGAAACAAGCTATGGTAATCGGTATTTCCAAACCGGGCAAGCCAAAAGCCGAGCCGAGTAGTTACCGGCCGATTAGTCTCCTCAATGTCTTCGGTAAAATCTACGAGAAGCTTATTTATAAGCGACTCAAAGATTTCGCCGACTCAAATAAACTCCTTCCCGACGAGCAGTTTGGCTTTCGTACAAAGCACTGCTGCGTTAATCAACTGCACCGCATTGTAGAACACATCAGTGCAGGCTTCGTACGCGGTCAAATGACCGGTACTCTCTTTTTCGACGTGGCAAAGGCTTTCGATAAGTGTGGCACAACGGCTTATTATATAAGCTGTACACTATGAATGTGCCACATCGTCTCGTGCTCATCATCCGAGACTACTTATCGAATCGTACCTTTCGCTATCGCATAGAAGGGGCTCTCTCCTCCCCCCATCCCATTCACGCCGGTGTGCCACAAGGCTCCGTACTCTCCCCCCTACTGTTCACGCTGTACACCAGCGATATTCTAAAATGCGGTGCAGCCCGTATTGCCCTTTTCGCCGACGACACGGCAATCTATTACTCCGGCAAGACCCATGTCGCTATTTCTCGTACCCTCCAATCCGCGGCCAACACCCTAGGTGACTGGTTCCGGAAATGGAGAATCGAAGTCAATCCCGAAAAAAGTGCAGCGGTCCTCTTCGATAAGAAACCCCTGTCACAGTACCGCAAAGAATTGAGCGTACCAGTTTCAATGTTCGGTAAACAGATCCCATGGCAAAGTAAAGCCAAATACCTTGGAGTGATCCTTGACCGTAGACTGACTTTCAGACCGCATATCCGCAAGGTGAAAAACCGTGCCGCGTTCGTCCTCGGACGTCTCCACCCCCTACTCAATGCGCACAGTAAGCTGCCCACTCCTCTCAAAGTAAGGATATACACCACCTGTATCCGCCCCATACTCGCCTATGCTAGCGTTGTGTTCGCACACGTTAAGCCGGTGAGAATTCACATGCTCCAAACCGTCCAAAACCGTTTTATGCGAAGGGCCGTAGGCGCCCCCTGGTACTTACGCAATGTCCAACTCCACCTAGACCTCAAACTGCCGACAATCAAGCAGTTTTTCAAGCGTGTCTCTAAACGCTATTTCGATTCCGCTCCCAAGCACCCCAATCCCTTGGTCGTGGCGGCCACCGTCTACCAGCCATCTGCTATTAGCAAAATCCGACGTCCCAGACACACACTCATTGAACCCGATGACGCTATTACACTCCTCCAGGAGTCAGATAAAAGCACAAGCACACTCCGACGCCGTCGTCCAAAATATCGTCCCCGCCGGCGAGGACCGACGCGACACACACACAGAATCCGAGAGTCCGACTCTCGAGAAACAGAAACACATGCCAACGCAGCACCGGCTGCTGGGGGGACCGGTGGCGGGGTCCCCCTGCTGCACCCTGAGTCGAGGTCCGAGCTCCCCCCTGGGGACGCCCTCACGGTGTAAGCAACCGGAGATAATCTCGTCACGCGAGACCGGCCCTATGCTCTAGAGTAGTTCCTAGGAGCAGGCTATTGCGTAGCCACTGTTTAGGTTTTAGGTAGGTCTTAGCCTCGCCGGCGAGGCTTGCCGCTTAACGGCGTTTAGCACGTCACCCGATAGATAGACCGAAAGTCCGCTACTTTCGAGGAAACCAATTCGATGCAGCAACGGCTGCTAGGGGGACATAGGAACGGCGGGGTCCCCCTGCAATGCCCCAGCGAGGTTCGAGCCCCCCCCCCTTGGGGGGCGCCCGCTTGCGCGGTATTATTAATACCGCGTATTTAGTTTATAAGTATAGGGAAAAAACTTTCGGCGAATGGAGTCCCACATGGGACTCTCCGCCAACTAAGTCCGGTTAAGCAGAAATGGGACTTCGGTCCCATCTGCGAGAACCCATTCGAAAAAAAAAAAAAAAAAAAAACGACGGAGTAAACACTTTTGCTGGAGCGCTTGAAGAAGTAGGACGTTCTATAACCTGACATGACTTTGTACTGTGTAATTTTGACGAAATAACTTGTAACTTACTATCTTACTAATCCTAACCTTAAAATTACAGTACTCTCGAGTTAGTGAGAGTCTTAATGTGACTTTGATTTAACAGACCCGCTTTGCCCCTCTGATATGCACACTGGTTCTGATTTGCAATGGTAAAGTAACTCTTATTAAATCCTGACTCGATAAAAGTGTCTATTCTCCGACAACTATATAATAAAAAATTGTTATTTGCTATGCCAGTCTGTAAAGTTGTTATTTAGCGCGTTTTCTTCTATTAAAGCAAGCGAAGGTTTTTAAGATTGAATTCTAAAACATAATCAAAAAAATGTAGAGGCACGAGATGCAAATAATTTTGCAGTCGTGCAAAACACACAACTATTCATCTCACTGTAGCGAAGAAAATGCTAGATGTAATAAAAACAATTGTAATATAATTAATCAGGGTTTAATTATTCATAGAAGTTACTTACAAAATGGAACATTATACTAAAACTAAAAATAAAATTACTGCTGTTGGTTGGATACTTGTGTACTATTCCTTTGATATTTGTGTCCTGTGGGAATCGAACCCTCGAGATCAGCAGTCCGACCCTCGAACCACTAGACCACAGACGTCGTCAATAACATGACGATTAGTTTTACCCGATTTCTGGGGTAAATTATAATTTATTAGCATGCAACACAGGAATATTCCTTGCCGCGGTAAGGTTACAAGAAAATGAATTGATTAAAATAAATTACTTACTTGTGAAAAGTAATTCAATCTGAATTTTTATGCGCTGTAGAATTATTTTTGCACCGTTTCACGACACGAAGGCATTTTAAGATTTTTTTCAAAGCTCTTTGACATGGTGACACATTCGGTGTTCGAAATACAATTAACAGTTCGGCTAGGTTTGAATGTGAGTGTGTGCGTAGTTCGCGTGTACGCACGGCTACACATCAAGCTGTACATTTCCAGTATAAGCTAATCTCGCATTGTACGGAAAGTGTTTACAATGCGAGGTCAGCTTATACTGGAAATTTACAGCTTTATGTGTAGCCGTGTGTACTACGCAAATCGGCAAGGTTTTGAATGTATAAAATTTTTGTTCGTTACATTTGGTCTATAGGTATCTTGTCAAAGGGGTCGGCGCAGCACGTCTTTTTCTTCCATACATCTCTATCAGCCGTCATCTCCGTGTTCACTTTATTTTTAACACGCTTTTATTATGTCGACCTGTATATAACTAACTATGTAATGGAATCTAAGGTAACTAATTTAACCATCTTCCAAGGGTCGTAGCGTAGTGAAAATTGGCAGCTGTATGTAGTTCTGATGACAATACAATAATATGGTACTGTCGAACTGATCTGATGATGGAGCCGGAAGATATGAACTGGAACTTCATGTAGGAAAATCGTATCATAGCTGTTTTGGATTTCTTAGAAAAGTCTTGTAATGAACTTTGACCACAATAAGGTTTCAAGGTCTGATGATGAAGCCGGAAGATAGGCACTGGCATTCCATGATGGAATATCGTATCATAGTCGTGTTTGCACTTGTGAGAGAGGCCACGTAATGGACTTTGAACACGATCAGGTTTCAAGGTTCATACCTATTATATATTGAATAGTGTAAATATTGACATAGGTGCTGTATAAAATGTATATAGACCTGTACATGGAGAGTGTAAAAAGAATAATATTGATATATCTATATACGATGTATATTGACGTGTAAATAGGGTAGTAGGTTGTTAATGATTTATAAAAGCGTGTTTTTCTACTCGTAGTGTTTTTTAAACTATTAATTTATTTATCTACACTCGTATCGTAAAATTCGAATTATGAACTCGAAAGTAATGTCATAATGACATACTTTACGCACATGCACCTGTAATGAATTTAAAAAGTTTCATTACGATACGATACAGTTTGCTGAACAAAACAAAGCGGTAATTTTTTTTTATTCCATAACGGCACACTTCATCCCAACTAAGGAGTTTTTAATGCCACTTCGACCCAACCAAAGAGTTTTCAAACCTTTCTTTTAGCAGTCGCACAGTTTGGCACCAATGAGTACACAAAATTCAGGGTGACGCACTTGTCATACATTGAAAAAATTTATCGTTTAAAATCGCGTTTTTGGCAGAACTTTTGATTGTCATATTGCTTTTAATTATATTTAAGTGTTTACAGGCATATCTTTTGTATGATAAAACAGAGATTGACGGAATCCTGACAAGGATAGAAAATTAGTTCCGATTATAATGTATTCGCCAGACTATATTTTATCATATGTGTAGGCGCGCGCCAGGGCGCGTGCGCGGCCGCGCGCCATGATCTACTGGATTTGGTCATCGTTACTTGTTTTATTGTTATTGTTTACGTTATTATTATGGTTTTGTATGTCAAAAGTTTTATTCTGGGCAAAAATATCTGACTACAGCAGTGATACTGAACTGAGGGACCTCGCCTAAATTTCTGGATGCAGCAACGTAAATGACGAACAATCTTTTACCAGAGAAATCAAGAAAAACAACGACAATGTTACCAAGATTTTGACTTTGGTATTTTATTTAAAATTGTATGAGTTTAGATAAAATAGTGTATGAAACTGACATAATTAGGTATTAAAACACTCGTGTGATACTATTAAAAACCTCGCCTACGGCTCGGTTTTTAAACTCACACTCGTGTTTTAATAACCCCTATCATGCAACAGTTTCATAAACTACTGTATCCATATCATCTTTCACACAATCCATCCATCTTTTCTTTGGTCTACCTCTTTTCTTACAGCCATCCACATTCATACACAAAACTTAAGAAGATACAGTAATATGTAAATTTAGGTAGGTAGGTAGGTACCTAATATCATTTGTTAATTCGAGGTCATTTTATTTTAGTATATTGATTGTGTTGTGTATATTGGAGTTATTCTAGTTTGATTTATTTTTTGAACTTTAAATTTAAATTATAACAATGACGTTTTAAGAGAAAGACACGGGTTACACTGTCAGTATGGAAATGTCTTTGGGTTACACTTCCCGCGCGTAGTCCTACACAGCTGAGTCCGTAGACCTGAATGCGTTCAGTCCAAAGACATTTCGATACTGACGTAATTTAAAACTGCTAAGCTATTAAGTAACTATGGTTTTAAAATTACAGATATTTGAGACATAATTTTATTTGTTTTTAAAGATTGAGTTACGCAATTAAGGGCTATATTATAATTACATTATTAATGTCACGAAGGTAAGGAATACATGAGTAAGAAATAAAAATAAACGATTAATCATCATTTCAGCCGTAAGACGTTCACTGCTGGACACAGGCCTCCCCCAAGCATATATTGGGGGGATATGCCATAATCGCCACGCTTGGCAGGCGGGTTGGCGATCGCAGTTGGTTGGTTAAATACTCAGAGAACGCTGCTGCCCATCCTCTGGTGAATCCTATAGTCGCCTTTTACGACACCCATGAGAAGATATAGGGTGGTGCAATTCTTTAAGTCCGGCACCACACGGAGCATTTTACTATTAATCATATTAGTTTTAATTAGGTGTATAGAAAGGTTTTCAATCCCGGAACTAAGTTCCTATACACGATTCCGGAATTGGTCAAATTATTGAATTTTTATGAAAAATTACAATATCTATGAACTTAAGAAGTTTTCTTGTCCTCAGACTTATATGTTATTGTTAATGGTTCGGGTTGTAAGGCCGAAATAGATATTGTTTCCTTCGATAAATGGCTGTTGCATAGGATCAACTTGAAGTAATGGATATAGGAGAAATCTCAAGGAATAGGTAGGTACTCACTGATGTCCGGCTAGTCCTGGAACTTCACCTTTTCGCACTATGGTCCGGGGCGCCCCATATTGTTAGTACACACTTGATAATAGTCACTTTCTTGCCGTTTTGTTGTGTTTTTCTAGAGAGCCGGTGAGAAAACCGCTCAATTCGTAATGGTGATTGAACGAGAGTATTGAGTATTTGAATGGATTGGAATGAATGATTGGAGGGGAATAAGGATACGGAAGGAATGATTGATATTATGCTTACGTTCAGAAATCCCTTTTTTATTGTTATCATGTTGTGATTCTCATACATTAACACTTATACATTATAATTTTATCGACTTGGATTTAGAAACATCAGTGTTTCGATAATTTCTAGTTATTAGTTAGTTTTTATTTCAAATAGGCAAAGAATTAAATGTCAAGAATTTAGTTGCACGATTACAAAAACAAAGATATAAAATCTTTGTTTTTGGAATCGTGCAACTAAATTCTGAGGATGAAATTGGAGGTGGAGCAAGAACCTGGCCATGATTTTCGATTCGATACAGACGACCGAATCATGTAAAATCAAGTCCGCGTCAGCTCTAGAAAGAGTTTTCTCAGCGGCAGGCTAAATTTGCAACTGGCTAAGAATCTATCTCTTAGCATTCGCATACTTGACAATCTAGTATTTGCAAGAACCCATTTTCAAAATATGGTATATTTTTACAAATTGAATGATCACATGAGACTTTCCGTCTTCATGTCTCAGTTTGGCGAACCGACTTGCAGTACCATTCAGGTAACAGCCTAGTTGGTATTGCAGTTTTTATGGGCAAAGGTAACCGCTTAACATCAGGTGGGTCTTTAGCTCGTTTCGCCATCATATAACATGAAAAATAAGTGTATAAAACTTTTTTGTTGTATTTTTTGTACCTATGAGATTTGTTTTAGTAAAAAGGACCCATCTGATCAAACTTAAAGCCGCGGATAGCAACCTAGTCCCTTCCATGATTAAATTATAGTACATACTGTGTAGTTTAAAAACAAATACTAAAAATAAGGTAAACATGGACATATGTGGTGGTGCGCAAGACAGAGATGCAAAAATTCATATTTGGCTCGTTGATGTCTTGTGATGAACTCTCGTAAATTAAATCAGTTTCTATGGGGTATCAAGTCGATGGGTGACATGGAACCCTTACTGCGTGAGTCCGACTCGCACGTGGCTGATTTTTTAGGGATTCGTCGTGTGAAAAAAACATGTGTGGATGTTTTTACAAATAAGCAGATTTCATATACCTATGTAGAGACATGGGACTAGAGACTTTTTAATTCTTTATAGAGTGGGTTGCAATGATCTAAGTATTCAGCTCCACCACGGCGGTGACACTCCGTTTACGTATGAGCTCGCTCGCCGGTGACATTGAGCGAGCGCGTGAATGCAATAGGCCTTGGCAGAGGCAGCCGAGAGACTGCCCATTCCACACGCCGCGCACCGCGCACGGCCCCCGCGCTCGCTGCGACCACACACATAGCCGCGAGAAATTTTACGAGCACCCATGCTTAAGTGTCGCTTCTTGTCGTTAGTGTATATTCTATAGCTCCACACAATTTTGATTACATTTTTTTTGTACTAAGGGTGGTTTCGACTAAACTTCACTTTATTAACGAATAACTGTACCAGTGATATACTATTCCACAAGTTTAATATCGAGTTAACTCGAGTGACATTTTTCCATTCAATCTACTAAAGTATAGCTACGTTGGAATAACTGTACGCGAGCCTACTGCCACCAATTCTTCAGGCTATGTGGGTTAGCTTCGTACTCCTGCGAATTTCCACATTTCTGATGAAAAAATGATGGCGTTCCAATTTGAACGTTCTGTGTGGACGGTGTTTGGAGAGCTTTGATAAACGTTACGTAACAACATGACTACATCACTATCATCCACTTCCAATGGCGGAGGCATGTCAGCCATGGCTGGCTGCTGAGACACAGATGAAACTCATGTACATATTAATGGCGGTTGTGCGCGAACTCGAGTCGAACTGGGTTTGTGTTCGCTTTCTTTTTCTTTTCAAATTTTTAGTATAGTACTATATTATCTGTGGCACAGGGAGCTCAGGGCTTGGTACCGCCACTGCTCCGAATGCGCACTACAGGTATAGCTAGGTTGAAACAGTTGAGCCTTATTCGGGGTGCTGGACCAGAAAACCTCCTCGAGTGTCTGATGGCTGTTGGTCCTTCTTGATACGTCTGAAAGGAACAGCAGGTTGCTGGGCCGGTGCACCCTGGGCATGGGCAATAACTCTTCTTCGGGGGACCTTATTGTCCAAGGCTAATATTCTGGCACAAGAGGCGCCCGATCTGGGCCAGTGGGGCGAGGCTCCGCATGTCTCTCTGAAGTAAGCATAGGGCACAGTGGAAGATGTGGGATGAGGAAAAAAACCATAAAAAATTACAGGCTAAACTACTAATCCTGAAAACTTCATGTTGTATAAGAATTATGTACACCCCTCACTTACTACGGAACTCTACCCGGTGCGTGGTCAGACACGCACTTGGCTGGTTTTTTTTTATCTTACTTCATATTTTTTGATCATATTATTATTCCCAAACACAAAAATATGAAGGGTGGGTACTTATTGGAGCAATACATTTTAATTTTCACGCAGAAGTTGAATCAGATTCATGTGAGTGTTCATTCAATGTTAATTTTGAATTAATGAGTTTGTGTTGTTGTTGTTCTGTTTGTTACGAGGCGAACCAGCAAGCTCAGCACACCGTGCCGACAAACGTGACCGATCAAATTCAACACCGCGCTTGCAACGACACCTAGCATTGTCGGCGCCTTTTCTATCCTAACATCGGTGGGAACGGACATACATTATAATTAACTATATTCATTTGTATTATACTGAAATTCTTTACACAATTTGTAAATTGAAGTTATTAAATCTTTTAACTAAAAAAAGGATTATTCCTTGAAGAGTTTCCCGACACTTGCCCTCACACATATCTGGCGCAGTCGGAACTCGTCTTAGACTTCTGGAGTCGTTGTGTTGACCTAAAAATCAGGACATCACCGCGTCGACCGTCGGGACGAAGAACCTACGGAGGCCTGTCGAGGAAGCTGTTGCTACGGACATAGTGATATCAAAAAATCGATAGAACGACGCTCGCAGCAATGATATTTATGTAAGTACATAAATCCTTTTAATCGGATGCTATATTATAACGCAGTGTACTATAATTTTTAAGATTTTTCATCCACGTAGTAATAGGGACCTTAGTCCTAACAGGCATTTCAGCTCCGCATCGCGTGAAGTGACGCCTATCGTAGCTTAGAAAATAGTTTAGAAACCATGACGGAATCAAGTGGTACTAGTTCTACGCCTGATATGACTCAGATAGATTTATCGGATAAGATTTATAAATCACTTGGACTAGTTCCAGAATTTAACGGAAATCCTAACGTTTTGACTAGATTTTTGAACTTATGTGACCAGTTAGTGCTCACTTATATCAGTCCAGAACCAGGACGTCAGCTTTCAAATTTATCTCTAATAAATGGAATTTTAAACAAGATTACTGGTACTGCTGCACGTACTTTAGCAACTAACGGAATTCCTAGTGACTGGCATGGTATAAGAACCACCTTGATTAATAGCTTTTCAGATCACAGGGACGAATCTTCGTTGTATACTGATCTTTCTCTTTTAGTTCAGGGCACTGATACTATACAACTTTATTACGAAAAAGTTCAGCATTTATTATGCATAATTATAACTTACGTCGAATTGCATGAATCTATAAAAACTACCGTAGAAGCAAAACGAACTCTTTACAAAAATTTAGCTTTACAGACATTTTTGAGAGGTTTAGAGGAACCACTGGGTTCTAGAATAAGGTGTATGAGACCCACTACTCTTGAAAATGCCCTGGAATTCGCTCAAGAGGAATTAAATGTACTATATTTGCAGAAAAGAAATAGATTTTTACCCCCAAAGAAAAGTTTCCATAATTTTTACGATGCTGCACCTAACACTTCTCGCTCACAGCAAAATTGGCATTCGTATACGCCAGCAAATCATAATCCAACATTCCAGGCATTCTTGAGACCCCAAATTCGACCTTCCGGATCTCAATATTCACCACAATTTCATACACAGCCTGCACCAGTAGAGCAGTACAGACAACCCTATCCGAGACCTACAAGGACTCAACAAATGTTCAGAGCTCCTCCCATTAATATTTCAACCGGATTCCGGATTCCTCATCAAGCACCTCGAAATAATAACCCAAAACCTATGAGCGGTATTAGTCACCCAGTCGCGCGTACTCTCCCACCTATTAACTACAATAGTAACCGTAATTTTGCACCGAATAATTTGCCACAGATTAGAGAAACAAACTACAATGAATTTTTAAACGAGAATTATTGTGACTACGATTGTAATACCGAGAACGCGGAGGTTACCGATACAGACTACCCTTACAATTTTTTGACTGACCTTGACCTTGACTATCAGAATTTAGACGATGGTTCTCAAGAATCAAATTTTTGCCTAGCTATGAAGAAAAATGCCCCCGGATAGAAATAAATTTCCATAGTAAACGTCAGTTACCTTATATTCAAATAAATAATCCCCCAATAAAACTTTTAATTGACACAGGAGCAAATGAATCTTTTATTAGCCCGGAAGCTTACGAAAATTTTTACTCCCATATCCCACTTGACTATGAACCATTCTTAGTCACAAATACGCACGTGACTACCCAAAACTATTACTCACTAACTGTACCTTGTTTCGATGAATTTAATGACCGTATTCCGATAAAATTATTCCTGTATAAATTTCATAATTTCTTTGATGGCTTAATAGGTTGCGAATAGTTAAAAAAATGGAACGCAAAAATCGATCTTTCTACGCATACGTTAGAGACTAAAATAGCAAAAATTCCTATTATTTTATATACTCCTACTCCTGAATGCTTAAACTCTTATCAAATTACCATACCTGCCCAAACTACTCAATTAATCAGGGTGCCCACTGACATTGCGCACGGAGATATTTATGTCGAAGAAAAATCTATTTCGGGTTGTTTCATCAGTGAAAGCTTATCATCCGCCGAAAATAATCATACTATTGAGCAAATTTCAAACCCATCGGATAATGATATTGTAATTTTTACATCAAAACCTATTGCTGCACAAATTTTTAATGAACAAACAATACCAGTAACTCGCGTAACTGACACCGATACCTTTAGTACCGACGCTCGAACACGAGAAGTCTTATCGCATTTGCGCATAGAGCATTTAAATGCAGAAGAGACAGTCAATTTAACTAATCTTTGCAAAGAATATGCCGCCGTATTTTACCTTGATGATGAACCACTGACCTTTACCAATGAAATTAAACATCATATAAGAACCACCGACGATAGTCCGGTTTACAGCAAAAGCTATAGGTACCCGTATAAACATAGGGAGGAAGTACAAAGTCAAATAAAATCCATGTTACAACAAGGCATTATACAACCATCCTCATCGCCTTGGAACGCTCCAATATGGATAGTTCCTAAGAAAAGTGACGCATCTCGTAAGGTTAAGTGGCGCTTAGTCATTGACTTCCGACAACTCAATGCAAAAACTATCAATGATAAGTATCCGATCCCAAACATTAGTGACATTTTAGACAAGTTAGGCAGATGTTTGTACTTTTCGACACTAGACTTAAAATCAGGATTTTTGCAAATTCAGCTTAATCCGGCCGATATACCGAAAACAGCATTTAGTGTGGAGCAAGGGCATTTTGAGTATGTTAGAATGCCCATGGGCTTAAAAAATTCTCCGGCTCCATTCCAGCGTGTGATGGACAATGTACTTCGTGGAATGCCAAATTGTACAACCTATATGGATGACATTTTGGTATTTTCAACGTCCTTGCAGGAACATATAGTCAATTTGCGCGCCATATTTGAACGTCTTAGAAATTCAAATTTAAAAATTCAAATGGATAAGTCGGAATTTCTCAAACACGAAACGCCCTATCTCGGTCATATTATTACCACCGACGGTGTGAAGCCAAATCCGGATAAAATTTCAGCCATTTTAAATTATCCGATTCCGAAAACCCCCAAACAAATTAAGGCATTTTTAGGTCTACTTGGTTATTACAGACGTTTCATACCGAATTTCGCACGTATTACTAAACCCTTTACTTCATGTCTTAAAAAAGGTGCTAAAATAAATTTAACTCCAGAGTATTTAGACTGTTTTGAGCATTGTAAAACTCTCCTTACAAATGATCCTATTCTAATATATCCAGATTTCAGCAAAGAGTTCATTTTAACCACAGACGCCTCAAACGTGGCCTTGGGAGCAATTCTTTCTCAGGGTACAATCGGCTCTGACAAACCTATAGCCTACGCGTCAAGAACTCTAAATGACAGCGAAATGAATTACTCCACGATCGAGAAGGAGCTGCTCGCAATAGTCTGGGCCACAAAATATTTCAGGCCTTATCTTTTCGGCAGAGAATTTAAAATAATAACGGACCACAAACCTTTAATTTGGCTTATGAATCTTAAGGAACCGGGTTCACGTCTTACGAGATGGAGGCTGAAGTTAGCAGAATATGATTATACAATTGTTCATAAAAAGGGAAAAATCAACACTAATGCAGATGCTCTCTCGCGTATTCAAATTAACCAAAACGAAACCTTGTCCTTGTTCGTTAATCATTCTGACACAACTTCTACATTAACTGCTGTAGGTAATAGCCCAATACATTCATCGTCATCTACTCTTACAGCCAATTCACCCACAAATCAACAATTACATCATCCAACTCAAAAATCATCATCCACCCTCTCTGCTCATTCTGTTTTAAATAGAGGATCGCATGACCCACTACATCAGGTACATACTGCCTCGCCGCTTGCCGAAACCGTACACACTAGCTTAGAAAATCCCGTGCTGGAAATTCCTATATCAGACGAACCTTTAAATAAATTTAAGAGGCAGTTAGTTATTAATATAATAAGCGGTAATCCGAGAACTAGACCAACAGTAACCGAACCTTTTCAGTCCATTCAGAAAACTTCTGTGGACATTAACGAAAATGGTTTAGAAGGAAGTATTATAAACGTCATAAAGTCTCACGTTGATCCAAAAATCAGGACCGCGATTCTTGTAAACCCTGTCGAGAAAATGTTAAGTATTATACCGATCTTACAACAAACTTTCGAAAATTCATCCATGAACTTGGTTCTAGTCAAAAATGAAGTACTTAACGTCAATAATGATTCAAACCAATAATGATTCAAACAATAAAAAAATATCATGAAGGCAAGACCAATCATCGCGGAATTACTGATACCTACCTTTCGCTATCTCAACGTTATTTTTGGCCGAAAATGAAAGCGGACATTACTAAATTTATAAACGAATGTAGTACATGCAGATGCGCGAAATATGACCGTAATAAAATACGCCCGCAATTTAGAATAGTACCTCCACCAACTAAGCCGTTTGAATTAGCACACGCGGACGTTCTGACTGTTGACCATGACAAATACCTAACTATAATAGACTCATTTTCTAAATACGCCCAAGCCTACCTTTTACCCGACTGTACTGCACCCAATATATTAAAAAATCTTTTAAATTACAGTACTCATCACGGTTTTCCTTTAAATCTAACTACAGACCAAGGTATCGAATTTAGTAATCAGATGGTGTCAGAATTTCTCCGTTTGCATAACATACAACACCATATGACTAGTGCATATGCACCGAACGAGAACGGAATCATAGAACGTTTCCACAGTACGCTTTTGGAACAGTTACGATTATTTAAAATTCAGTACAGAAGTGAACCCGCCCGAAATCTTATACCGTACGCGCTAATTGCTTATAATAGTTATATCCACAGTTTAACTAAATGTAGACCATTCGATGTCATTTCTGGACATTTTGATCCTCGAAATCCTATTGACTTAAACATGACGGACCGATATCTTCAAACCTATATCGTAGAACATCGTGGTCGAATGGAAACAGTTTATAAAATTATTCATGATTCTGCATTATCCGATCGCGAAGCTATTATGACGCGACGTAATGCTGATAGGGAACCCGTTTTAGATTGCGAACAAAATCAAGTGATACATGTACGCAATCCAATGGCAAGTAGACAAAAATTAGCACCCCGTTTTATTCAGGACAAAGTAGTTAGGAACTTACCTATACATATATATACCGCAAAAAGTCGTGGGCCGGTCGCAAAATCACGGTTAAAAAGCCACCAAAAAAATGATGTTCTTCGTATCACTGTGAATAATAGGTATCAAATCTCAACTTGCCGATGTTACATATAAATTACCACTTTATCACATAGGGACAGCGCTCTCGTTAACTACCAAACTAAGCATTTAAATTATGCATAGATAGATAAGGTTTTAGTGCAGTTAGATATATTTAGTCCAATCAGAATTAAAAGAGGTCTGATCAGTCCAATAGGCACAATAAAATTATCAAACGTATTTCTGGTAATTTAGACAACGAAATGCTCTGAAATTTGAAAATGCTTATAAATTTTATCAAATTTTGTCATAATCATTTAACAAGCATATAATTTTATATAGAGAAACGACGATACAGCAGGATTAGGTAATCTGCAATATTTAATATTTCCATACATCAGTTAAAATTAGGAAAAGCTCTTTCTTATGTCATGAATATCATGACTATTAATGATAACGAGCGAATTGTTCATTACGCTCATCTTGTGCAACTTTTCGCGATATTAACCGAAAATGTACAAGAACTTCTGAGTGAGACTAATAGAATAAAAAATGTTCAAGTTTTAGTAGAAACAAATCAATTCATCATTTCCTACTTTCAGTTAAATGTTTAAAAAAGCATTCATAGATCTGACCAAATAGTTAACGTAGAGATAAAAAAAAAAATTCTCAGCCTTGTTCCATTTTTTTTACCGAATCCACAGTTGCATAGTCATAAAGTTTCCTATTACATTTAGCACTGATTAAAATAATTATCATACTTCGAATAAAAATTGCGAAATTATAGTACCAACTGTACCTTATATAGTATCCAATTCTCAGGAATTTATGTACATAGAGGCTGAATGCCCGAAGGTCAACTCTTGGCACATATGCGAGCAGAAGATCGTGTACCAACTACCAGATTGCATCAAGACCAAACTGTATTCTAAAAATCATACAATCTCAGGGGATAGATGTAACGTGCAAAACCACGCCTATCTCTCTGACCAAGGAGGCTCTGATTGAAATAGACAACCATCATTACATAATTATATTAATACAACCATTACAAGACGACTACAGATCTGGGAAATCTTCGTAAAATCCAAAATCAAATCACCATACCTACGATATGTAATTCAAGAATCATCGGTCACACTCTCAATCGGAATGAAATCACTATTATTTTATATACCTACTCATACTATTCGGTACAGGCGCACTGAGTATCATATATATCATTCGTCGGCTTCAAGTGAAAATCAATATTACTGGAACTAATACCGAGTTCAGAAGAGGAAAGAAGAGCCGCAACTTTTGGCGTCAAGGTCACCAAATAGTTGCTCATCTGGCAGGGGAGGTGTTACGAGGCGAACCAGCAAGCTCAGCACACCGTGCCGACAAACGTGACCGATCGAATTCAACACTGCGCTTGCAACGACACCTAGCATTGTCGGCGCCTTTTCTATCCTAATATCGGTGGGAACGGACATACATTATAATTAACTATATTCATTTGTATTATACTGAAATTCTTTACACAATTTGTAAATTGAAGTTATTAAATCTTTTAACTAAAAAAAGGATTATTCCTTGAAGAGTTTCCCGACACTTGCCCTCACACATATCTTGTTTATGTTGTGTTGTTGTTTAGATTAAGTTTGTATTAAAATCATACAAAAGAATTAAAGTCAATAAACATTTACAATAATTTATTCTTATAAAACTTTATCCTACAATATTCGCTTCTTGTTTCAGATCAGTACTATTAATTAGGGAATCTTTCTTCTTCTTAGTCCCGAACTCAGTTGTGTTCATGCATTTTCCTTCTGCAGTTTTAGATCTATCAACATCTTTTCTATGCTGCATGAAGAACCAGCTGTAAAAATAATTCAAGATTAATTGGGATAGATATATTTTTATATTAAAAAACGGATAGAAAGCGAATGCCAGATACAAATCGGACTTTTATGTGGTTCTATATCTACTACTTCTTATGTTTCCTAGAATAGTTCACTTTTGTCCTGTTCGTGGGTTGATGTTAATTATACATGATACTGAGTAATCATAGTAGGACGATGTTCTGTCGTGACCGTGCATGGACCTCCCCAGACCGTCAACGCCAACTGCACTTGGCAGACCTTTCGCAGATGTGCAATTCCTTGGTAATCCAATTACAGCATGAAATCCAATTCTTTGTCAGGATCCACAAAATTACAGTGACTAAAACAAAATAAAGTTATTAAAAACTCACGCGAAAAACAGAAGCGGTGGAATCGTAAGCGCAGTGCTTACATAATACACGATCCCGGCATCTATCTCCAAGGTCAACATATATATCCAGGAATACGCCAGGCCAGATACCATTGACGTTATCACCTCTATCAGATTGAAGAGAGACGTCATTTTACCTGAAAAAAATATCATCATTCTAGACCGGTATCACCCACTGCTGGGTATAGGCCTCCTTTCTTTTTTGCCAGCCTCTTCGATCTTGTGCGTCCCTCATCCAGGTGTTTCCTGCGGCTTTGGCGATATCATCAACCCAGCGCGCTTTCGGACGGCCCGGGTTTCTCCGACCTGACCTTGGCCACCACTCGGTCAACGCTTTACTCCATCGGCCATCTCTACGCCGAGCCAGATGTCTCGCCCAACTCCACTTTAGCTTAATTGCCCTATCACCGACGTCATAGACTTTCGTTCGACGACGGATCTCGGTGTTTCGGACTCGGTCAAGAAGATTTATGCCGAGCATAGCACGCTCCATGGATCGTTGTGCCACCCGCACTCGGTGGACAGTCTCCTTTGTTATCGTCCATGTCTCGGCACCATAAGTCATAGTTGAAAAAAATATACTAAAAGATAATGAAATTGTTTTTTTTTTTTCAATCTAAAAAGATAGTTTACTTTCACCCATGGTATAATAAGATGTTTCACCAGCTGTGTTCACCAGGTATTCTCTTCCCGCGATGACAGCGCGAAGCCTCCAAGCTACGTCACGATGAGTGCTGCCATTGATTGATATCTTCAATATATTTAAGGAGATTTTTGTTCATAATGAATATGTAAAATAAATTCCTAATTAGCTTAACTATTTGTTATCTCGTGATATGCATCTGTTATTAAATGAAACTGTATAAAATTACTAGTTCAAAAGTAATTCTTTATAGAAGCAAGTAAATAACAAAAATGCATTTTGCTCGGGAAATTTATTTACACAAAGTGGCAGCACATCAAACTGACAAGTGTAATATGTTCAATGATTACGACTGAAGGACATGTATCCATGGTCATGAATAAATTAAAAAAAAAAAAAAAAAAAAAAAAAAAACAAGTGTCACGCTAACAGCCCGCTGTTGGCTCCACAGCCGATGACGTTGTACGGAGGCAATCACGTGACCAAGCTGTCACGGGAAGAGATTACCTGGTGAAACATCTTTCTCTCTTCATCTTTCTTTCTTTTCTTTTCTTTCTTTCTTATACCATGCTTTCACCTAATAAAAAAGAAAAAGTATGGCGACCAAAGACATTATAGATGGGTTCTGTCAAAAATTATATGGCTGGGGTGGAAGCTCACACTGAGGTGACGTCTGATAGAGATGTAGAAAAAGACATGCTGCGCCGACATGAAAAAAATTACCTTCAAATACCTAGTGTAATTTACAAAGAAGGAAATATTCAAGGCAAAGAATTTTGTATTTCAATTTCAATTTCAACGTTTTTTATTTCAAATAACCCTAATTATAGGCACTTTTGAAAGGTCAGGCTCTAGTTGCACGGTTCCAAATTGTGGGTCCTATGGTATATTTACCAAGTTCATCACTCTTCACTAATTTTGAGCAGATCGAGCGCATCGCGGTTAAGGACGTTGCGTTGAACATTTCTATGGCCACAGCTGAAAAAGATGACATTATTTATGTAAATAGACTTATGCTAATTCTATAAATAAACAAGATACTCTTGTATGTGCTGTCGTCTTGGCTGCGTTAAGCGAAAACAGCCATGAGCCAACTAGCCTTTGCCCTACCTAAATTGTAATACCCGTAGTGTTATTAAGAACTTCCTCATCATCATCATCATCATCGTCATCATTTCAACCGAAAGACGTCCACTGCTGGACATACGCCTCCTCCCCCAATCTTCACCACAGTGACCGGTCCTGCGCTTTCCGCATCCAGCGGATTCCCGCGGACTTCACCAGGTCGTCGGTCCAACTACCCACGCTGTGCTTTTCAGTACGCGGTCGCAACTGGGATGATGTTGTTTGTGTGGCCCAGGAGGGGCTTCAAAAAGCATCCAGTTGGCTACAGAATAACCTTCTTACCATTAACACCGGCAAAACAAAAATTGTCGCCTTTGCAATCTCCAACAGAACCGCGCCAGTCCAACCGCTCCAAATAAAACTCCATGTTTGCGACCCTATCAATAATAGTGATTCCGTATGCCGTTGCATAATAATTGAACAGGTCTCGCACATTAGGTACCTAGGAATCTTAATCGACGAGCAACTGGCGTGGAAAACACAAATTGATGCACTCGAGAAACGAGTCAAAAAACTCTTGCTTGCTTACATATTTAAAAAGCTGAAGTCTGTCGCTGATCCTGAAGTGATCCGCATAGTTTATTTCAGTCTTTGCCACTCAATATTAAGTTACTGTGTACCAGTCTGGGGATCAGCAAACAAGACATTTTTGCTAAAGTTAGAACGAGCGCAACGGGCTATCTTGAAAATAGCCCATAAAAAACCTTGGCGCTACCCCACTGATTCTCTGTACACCGAGTGCAACTGTCTCCGTATGAGGCAGTTATATATTGCATCGACGTTGCTGCGATTTCATAAAAATGCTAAAGACCTAGCTCGCCCTTCACGCAGAACCCTTATGTGGGATCGGCCAAGAGTTTGCTCGTCTTTTGCGCAGAGATCTTTTTCTTTTCTTGGGCCCTATCTTTATTCCAAATTTTATAAAACGAATAAAAGCTTTCTTGACATGACGTACTTCCGCTGCAAAATCTTAATTTATAAATGGCTACTACCTAAAAACTATGACCAAACTGAAGATCTAATGCAGACCGGATTGTAATGGGTACACATAAACAATATACTCGCACCATGTTACGCTCGTACAAGTTGACATGCTCTGACACTCACACACAAAAACCACACGCACTCGCAAACTACACTCACTAACACCCGACCCACATGGAACACACTCAATTATGCTGCAAGCACGTACACCCCTATCACATACATACGCTTTTTTATAATCTTTTATTTTAATTTTAAAATCCTAATTACTTCAGTTATAATAATTAATTCAACCTCTAGCTAATAGTTATAATTGTTCTATTTAAAAGCTTACTTGTATTTTGTACTGAGTGCTACCTACCTAACTTGTTTGACCTTAGAAGAGACTGGACCTCACGACACAGGTATCCTAGGGAAGGGCCCAGTGAAACTGTATAATTTAGTACATAAGTGAACCTATGTAATACTGAGTTATGTAAATATTGCACTTGTATTTGTAACTGAATAAATTTTATCTTATCTTATCTTATATTATCTAACTCCAGAACTTTACGGTCCCATCGGCCATCCAGAACTTCTAAACACAAAAAAAGCAATAGGTACTTAACACTTTGTTCGACCTGGGAATCGAATTTTACATAATCAACCCATTCCTGTCCCACGCTTAAATTCTTTCTCATGGTGAGAAGAGTTTAAGACCTTACTCAAAGATGCAACCTCACGATTCGCAGTAATCTTCCCTACCAGTAGATCACAAATTAGGGATTTGGGCAGGTCAATTGCCAACAACCCGCCAACCCGCACTAGGCCTGCAGCATGGTGGACTAAGGTCTAAGATCTTAACCTTCTCATTCTGAGAAGAGGCTAGTGCCCAGCAGGCCCATCTTTACGCAAGGACTCGCTGAATATGAGACCTGCACTGCAGGGCAATAGCGTAACTCATTTGACAGTTTCATTTTGATGTAAAATTGAAGACGATGTTGATAACATCGTAATCAAACATTGGAATTGTGTAACGACATAGAGGGAAAGAAGAAAATGAAATGGGATGGGATTATGAAGTAAATGACGTCAGGCGGGAAATCCTTTGCAATATAAATGACGTCATGTATGTTAGATCACGTTTTGTTATGCAGGTAAGCTGCTGCAAGTATGCGTTTTAAGCTTTATCATTCATTCAATTTCATGATGAATCCCTCCGTCATCGTAATCAACAGTTTTGTTGATACACAATTCGAATTGAATCATTTTTCCGGATTTAAACGTCAAAATTAGCATTTTGTTGATTGCGATGCAGTTACACAATTGCCCTGCATGGCCCCCCAACCCATGGGGCCCCTGCGACAGCAAAGCAATCGATGAACAATTTTTAATCAGTAAAATTTGAAAATAAAAAAGTCCAGAAAGATATCTATTGTACCAGTTTTGATTTTTATGTATCATAATGCATGATGTTCGCATAACGTCACATTGTAACTTTTCAAAATGTAATAATAAAAATTATAACTATATGTGGTAGGCTTATTTTAACTATAAGAAGGACGTTTCATGCCTCAAGCTCATAAGAAAATATTTAATGTTCTTTGTTTATGTTTATAGTACTTTTTAGTTCATTAAAATCTTGTTTAAAAAATATATGTGTACATAATTTTATTATTTATTGTTTTCTATCTCACAAAACCAATAGTGTCATCATCCGTCAGCCATTGAGACAAATCTAACAAGCCCAAACTCGGTATGTCTACGTCAACCACAGCGGAGATCCCATGACCACCTTCTAGATCTATCATCAGATCAGCTCCTAAGCACCATAATATTGCATTGTCGTCGGATTTACATTGTGTACCAAATTTTAACGCAATCGGATAACAGCAAGTGTTAGAAAAACGGTTGGCAAAGTATGAAACTGACACACATACATACGACAAATTGTCGTTCATTTCGGTTGATGAACCGTTTTGGGTTATCTATGACATAAGGTGGCGAAACTACAGTTAAAGGCCCACCTGATGTTAAAAGCGGCTACTTTTGGCCATAACAACTGCAATACAACCTAGGTTGTTGCCTTAATGGCTAAAGACGGTCCTGGTGCCCAGCAGTGGGACAGTAGGTATTGGATTGATAATGAAAAGTCAGTAGCAGCTTATTGCGCTGTTCTTCAAACAATAAATCCGTTTACAAAAAATGCTCTCTCTCGCGATATCATTGAAGGGCTCATAAAAAGGCTGTTCAGGTGTTTAAAGGCTGATATAATAATAATTCATACCTATGTACATGTCCGTAGTATTCCTGGCGAAACCAGTATATAGGGCGCCGATCACCTTGCTTCCGCAAGATATAATACCCAGAACTGAATCGTCCCATTTCAGACGATAACTGAACACGCTTATTGAGATCAATGCACCTGGAAGATTAACCAAAAAATTTAAAGGTCCTATTAACTAAACTAAAAATATGTAGTATTAATATAAAAAAAGTCTTCAATGCTCTACAAATTTTAATATCTTAATGGTTTCTAAAACTCAGCGCCAAAAGGTCGTGATGAGCTATGAGTTAGTATGAAATATTATAAAAGGAGCAAAGCTAAGCAAAAACACATAATATTTAACTCTTTCTACTTCCGCTTGTGATAATTATATAATATGACCCTTTTATTCGAAAAATTCAATAAATCTTAGAATAACTGGAAAGTACATTTTACTTGTTACACAATGACATTTTCATCATGTACCGCAGGTAGTACACCGTGACTGGATGAACGAGGGACATATTCAAGTATATGATACAATGTGCGTAATAATATGTTACATTTAGAATACGAAATACCTTGAAGTATATAATACTTTTGGCTTTTAATATTGACCACAGTGACTGAGAGAAGCTAACTGGTACGTGGCCAGATCGACCACTGTGACTGAGAAGCTAACTGATACGTGGACAGATTGACCACTGTGACTGAGAGATGCTAACTGGTACGTAGTAGACGTGGGCGCCGCGCCGGCGCGACGCCGCCAAGTCTGCCCGGCACGCCGCCGCCGCCGCCGCCAATTTTCCGCGGCGTGTGCCTAGAGCAGAGACACGCGCGTGAAAGGTGTCGTGCTCGGTCGTTAGTTCGGCTTGCACCCGAATAATACATTTCCTTTGGCTTATATAAAAATATCTGACTTATATGAAATAATCGCGCCGTAGCTCACGCCCCTCTGCCGCACCTGGCTGCAGCGTGAGTACCACAGCCACAGATTAAGGGGCCCGGAGCTTAGCTGCCTGCTTTTTTTCGGCCTTCGCCACTTTAGCCTCCTTCCTAGCGGTGCGCATCGCCCTCTTACTTTTTTTTTGGCGCCAGTGGTCTTCCAACCATCCTCCCGTTTTTAGAGGTCATTGGGCGCTCCCGCGGTGGCTCAGTCGCGGCAATGGCAACAGCCTAAGTGACTTTTCCACCTTTGCCCTTCTGACCGTTGGGGTTCTAGGTTCTGGGTTAGGACTGCCGGGGCTGAGCTAATCGAGGCTAACGAGGGCGGCTGACTCGGCGCCTTAATCAAGCACATCGTTGCGGCTTTCGTCGCGTATAATGTCGCACGCGCTTGCTCTACATTTCTTGGTCTACAGCCAATGGCGGGCGCAGGGAGATCAGACTACTAGCACGGGCGTTGGTCCCTCTCCAGCTCTGTCCTAAGCTCATCATACTCCTTACGAAGCTGAGCCATTTGAGCTGCTAGATGGGAGTTCCCGGCCTGGAGCTTGGCCATCTCCTCCGAGGTGCACTTCAGCAGC
Organism: Asteroscopus sphinx; assembly: GCA_949699075.1. Classification (NCBI taxonomy): domain Eukaryota; kingdom Metazoa; phylum Arthropoda; class Insecta; order Lepidoptera; family Noctuidae; genus Asteroscopus; species Asteroscopus sphinx. The sequence goes on from OX453006.1 coordinate 7,005,713, forward strand.
CTCAACAATACAAGAATTTGCCACATTAAGGGTAAGGGCCTTTTGGTTCATATCGCTTAGGTCCGTGGCTATCTTGGAGAAGCTTTTAATGGCCTCCACGGTGTTCTGCATCTGCTGGTTAAACGCCTGGGTGGACTTTTCGTCCAAGTCCACCTCCTCGGCATCCGCAAAGGGCAGTGCCAGGTGAGTCAATATTCCGATTGTAACATTCCGAGTGAGTTCCGCTTTTTCAGCCACCTTTTGAACGGCTATAAACTCTCTCCTGGCCTTTGTCAGACCCTCATACTTTCCCGCTGATGTGGGTCTACGTCCAGAGGTCATGTTTGTTGGGGCCAGAATTTAACGGCCTCATTACCCGAAACCAAGTCCGAATTCGTCTGCACTGGCTCAGAGCGTCAGCGCTTGCACCAGAGCCGCAAAGAGCTCCTGACGCCACCGACTCTCAAAACGCTTATGGCTTCGGATGCATCTTCAGAACGCGACAATGCGGCCATTCTGGCCTGAACCACTCTTCTGACTCTGCCTTCTCCCCGTGCGACCTAACGTCGTCCGCACCCTCCTTGCGACTGGCGCTTGCGAAACACGATGCGCTACCGTCACAGGCCTTGACTGGTCGGGTATCGGGCTACCCCGAGTCCGTCTCCTGCGAAATGAGAGAGTGGTGTTCGCATCTTGCTCCCTCTCCGTCATCTCCATTGCGAGCATCACCTTCACCCTTTTTTTTTGCCGTGGGGAAATCCTCATGGACGCATTCCGCCCAGGGATGGCGGAGTCAGTGTACGACTCTTACCGACTAAAACCACCACGGTGTTCCTCCAACTACCTTTGGCTGACTACCTCGACTACCCTGAGTCCGCCACCCGCAGGCCCTATTATCCTCCCGTAATTTTATATAGAGGTTTTCTTCCTCATCCCTCATCCACCACTGTGCCCTCTGCTAACTTCAGATGGACACGCGAAGACACGCCCAATTGGCCCAGTTCGAGCCCCTCTTGTGCCAAAATATTCGCCACGGGCAATAAGATCCCCCAGTCCAAAGAAGAGTTATTGCCCGTGCCCAGGGTGCACTGGCCGAACAACTGCTGTTCGCTCCAGACTTATAGAAGAAAAGAAAAGAAAGAAAGAAAAATGATTTATTGCCACAACAAGACGACATGCGGTAGGTACACATAAAAAATAATTAAACTTAAACTTAATTATATGGTGCATGTCGTAGCTGCGGCAATGAGGACTTGCTTATCGAGAAGGACCAGCACCCGTCAGGTACCCGAGGAGGTTTTCTGGCTACCCAGTGGCAGGGTAAATGAGTCCATCCCTGTTCCTACACTGTGCCGAGGTCCAGAAGGCAGTGTGTGAGGGTGATATTTCTTATCCCTCCCCGTACCCGTTCGTTTCGCTCCACTGGCCCAAATCCATCCCTCGTGTCAGAGTAATAACCACGAACAATAGGTTACAATAGTCACTGCCAGTGCCCAGGATGCACCGGCCCAACTAACTGCCGTTCCTTCGAGACGTATCGAAAAGGACTAGCAGCCACACGAGGAGATTTTCTGATTCAGCACCCCTAGAATTGCACTCCTGTCACCTATCTGTCGTAAATTACCCGAGACAGCATTGACATAACAAATGAAGGTGCAAAGCGTAGTAGATTTAATAGTCTCTGAAATTTTCTTTAAAAATCCCACACCGCCGGCGCTACGCCGCCGCCGACTGAAAATCTTCAGCACGCCGCCGCCGACATTTTTCATCGCGGCGCCCACGTCTAGTACGTAGACAGATTGACCACTGTGACTGAGAGAAGCTAACTGGTACGTGGACAGATTGACCACTGTGACTGAGAGAAGCTAACTGGTACGTGGCCAGATTGACCACTGTGACTGAGAGAAGCTAACTGGTACGTGGACAGATTGACCACTGTGACTGAGAGAAGCTAACTGGTACGTGGACAGATTGGCGTAAACGTGTAGCGGGGGTCGCAAGTTTTGCGATGAAGCTTGGTTCGGAGAACTAGCTGACAAAAGACAGAAGCGACATCAAGGCAGCTCGGCACCTACCCCCGCAAACATGTCGTCTCAGGCCTGTGGCCTGTGGTCTGTGTGTGTGTGTGGTTTTTTCCTCAAAAACGCTGTCTCTCAGACATTACACCATAAATCGTCTATAACAGACCCAAAGTCGACATTATTTTCAGTTATTATTAACCGTTTATTATTTCAGCTTTATACAATGTATTTACACTTTTTTCTAATATTGCATTCTTTTCTGTCTTAGAACTGAAACGTATGTCACAGAACTGTTTAAAAAAAACTTTGTAGGTTTAATGTTTGTATAGTAATTCTACATGTACCTTCCTATTTATTTTCAAGCAATATGAGTCTGTCATAATCACTTAAATGTCATGCTGCTGGTGGCCTTAGTGTAGGGTCGTTAAGTTCTCTTCAAAATGGTTGAGCTTAGCGATGGCTGATGCTCGCGTCATCATGCTGTTCTGTCACCTGTCGGGACAGGTCAGCTCCTACATACTACCGCCACCGCTCGGCTCATGCGTGTTGTGATCAGAGTTCTAATCTAAACTACCTCTCCTCTTTCTGATAGTATTTACGTATACAATTGTTTATTCAGAATTTCGGCCCTCAAACACGCCTTACCCGAGCATCGTTATTGACTGCGTGCTAGGTGCATCACCACACCGCATGCAACTTCGTTTTTTTTTACATATTTGAGATGAGAATAAGGTACTGAACATCCTTCCTTCAATAAGTCCCTCGTTCAACCGTCATTCTGTATATAAAAATGAAGTAAATAGATACGCACCAAGTGAGTGGATGCAGATGAAGAAAGTGCTGTAGTAGCTGTACTTGAGAGCGTCCCAGTTGAAACGGTATCGAGTGAACAGGTAGCGAACCGTGTCTTCACCTGGAGTTGACAGTTTTGACAGACTATTATTTTAAGGAATTTTTCAGTTCTTCAATACATCTATGAACCCAGAAAATCTTTTGAAGACTTTATCAACTCAGCCTATCACAGTCCACTGCTGGACATATACCTCTCCCAAGTTGCACCGTGTTCTATATAAGTCATATATGTTGCTATCTTCTTTTGTGTACAATAAAGAGTATTTGTATTGTATTGTTGTATTTGCATCTTTTACCGAGATCTACTACGCCAAAATGAGATTTCTTGTTTTTTTGTAATACGGCTCATAACGGTTGCCAGTTGCAGCAACAAAAAGGCCCAGTTTACGGTTGCCGCAATTTTTAAATAAACTTTCGAAATCCAGAATAAGACTGACGCTGCGAAGGACGGGGAGGGAGTGAATTCGCTCAACGCTTTGCGGTTGCCAGTTGCAGGAACCAGCAACTTGACCCGACTCGTAGGTACAAATTTTTCAGATGCTAGTTGCGGCAATTTGGAAGTGAAAATGTCACCGAATGCAGCAACCGAAAACTGTTGTCGATCACCGAAACTTGCAGCGAAGTGCTGCGAACAAAAGTGAAGCCAAAAAAAACTATGCTCCTTCGTGTACAACCAGCGCTCACGCACACAAAGTCACACATGCACCTCAAACCTTGCGCACCCCTGTCAGTACACATGTCGCGGCATCGTCAAGTAAGAATTGCGAAAACAAATATCCTTCAGGTGCATGCTGTGTGCGTGAGCGCTGGTTTGTACACGGAGGAGCACGGTTTATTGGCTTCACTATGATTGTTCGCAGTACTCTGTCTATATTTTTTACTATGTCTGTGATGTCTGCGCAGTTCATTGGCGCAGTTTCTTTAAATTATATGAAAATATCATAAACAGCTATTTGCCTTCCGAGTTGCCTGTTGCCGCAACTCCAAGATTCATCTGCCGAGTGATCACGCGCAGCCAATATGGCATCTATTAAAAATACACGAATCCCGAATACACGTTCGCACTTTTTTGTCACCATTTTGAAGCGAGAAAAACCTTTCGGTCCTCTATTTGGTCTGTTTATCGGTTCGAGCGTGAGAATGCAATTCGTTATCGATTTTACTCGATCAACTTAAAGTTGACCGACTGTGTCGCTACATGAGAACGATCTTTTCACCACTGCTTGAGCTAATCGTACCGAGACAAAAGAAGCGGATACTACTGAAAACCACACGACACAATAGCACGAAGCACTATATACTAGATAACCGCGAAATTCGATGTTGCACATATTTTTATAAAGAATGTTGCTTCTAAAAGAATTAATTTTATGCTGCTATCAGCTGTTTAGACAAAAACACGTAGAAACAAATTGTGAATTTATTGTATTAGTGATTATTCCCTTTAAATTTTGAACGAACCAATCGAGTATCGCCCCGTAGTTGAAAAAAAAATTCATTTATTCGTCAGGTAATCGAAAGCTGCTTGAGAGATAATATTTATGGCGAGGTATGTAAACTGCATTTAAATTGTATTTATTGTACTCATATTATAAAATGCAAAAGTATGGATGTTTGTTTGTCCTTTAATCACGCTGAAACGGCTGAACGGATTTGAATGAAATTCGGCACACAGATAGACCATAGACCCACAGAAAAATCTAAATCTTTGGATAGACCATAACCCGGATTAACATATAGGCCTTTTTAGGGTTCCGTAGTTCTACAAGGAACCCTTATAGTTTCGTCATGTCCGTCCATCTGTCCGTCTGTCCGTCTGTCCGTCTGTCCTAATACTTTACAGCTTAATAACTTCTACAGTTATAAACATAAGTAAATGAAATTTTGTTCAAAAATGGTTTAGATATAGATCTCAATTTTAAAAGAATAAAAAAATCTTGATAACGTATTTTAGGGGTGGCGCCCATACATGTGAAATGGGGATGAATTTTTGTTTTCGCTGCACCCCCTCGTGTTGGTATCATTGAATAGGTCTACTAAAATGAAGGTAATGTTTCATACATCACTTTTTTATCAGGTGTACCATCTGCGAAATATAGCCCACCAAATTGGCTTACAATGTGTCCCCCCCCTGCCATTTCCAAATTATGCAACGTAAAAACTTGTAATCTTCCACGTTGATAGACTTTTATAAAAACTCTCTTTTAAAATTATTTCGAGTATAATGTGATTATAAATTTTTGAGTTATAGTGAGAAAACAGAAAAATACTTAAGACGTCCTAGTTCATAGGTCATTGACCTTAGATAAAAATGATCTTAGCAAATAATGCTCCTTTAGTTAATTTCTATTAAAAAATCACAAAAAGAAACTTTGTGTTATATTGATAACACAAAGTAACACCGCCACCTAGCGCTAAATTTAAGAAGTGTGTCATATATTTATAGGTGGCGCTGTTTGCAAAAACTAAAATAGCAATGATTAATATTCGATTTGATTCGTTTGTAATTAGACCAGTAGATCGTAGGGTTATGATAGGGTTCCTTAAGTATAAGGAACCCTATAATACTGAGCATGTCCCGACATGCTCTTGGCTGGTTTTTTTTATTAACTAAAATCGTTTCGATGCACGCAGTAGTCACTCACAGTATCATTATGTTTTACAATGTGGCTGGCTCTTTGGGACTTGATTATTTTGAGAACTGGATTTCAAACAGGTGGTAGCTGCTGTTAACGACAAGCGCCTCCTAGCGATCAGCGGAGCAACAAGACGTGTAGCGGTGGGAGGGCGACCGACCTTTGAACCGAACCTTCGCGTTCCCCGAAAATACTTCATCACTCCACTCCGACGACGATATTGAGTGGCACACATTTTTCTGTCTGTAATAGATTTAAATATTTCAAAATATAAAGTTAAAATCAGTTATAATAAAGTATTTATTGAAAAGAGCACACCATAACCCATACCTACATAAATGCAATAGTGTTATGGACCTCTCGCTTGGCTCGTTTTAAGTCACATAGTGTGTTATCCTACTATATAGATTCATGGCCTAAACTTAGAAAAAGTGAAGGATGAGCACATAAAGGGTCACTCTATTTTGACATAGAAGTGAATCTCATTCAATGTTTATTTTAAAATTCATGAGAGTTTTGGTTTTGATGAACTTTGTTTTTTAAATAAAACATAAAAACAAAAGATAAAAAATCTTTACAATAATTTATTCTTATAAAACTTTATCATACAATATTCGCTTCTTGTTCCAGATCAGTATTATTAATTAGGGAATCTTTCTTCTTCTTAGTCCCAAATTCAGTTGTGTTCACGCATTTTCCTTCTGCAGTTTTAGATCTAGCAACATCTTTTCTATGCTGCATGAAGAACCAGCTGTAAAAATAATTCCGGGTTAATTGGGATATATTTTTATAAATAAAACTGGTAGAAGGCGATTGCCAGATTAAGTCTGACTTTTAAGTGGTTCCAACTACTACGTCTTATGGTTCCCAGAATAGTTCACTTTTCTCCTGTTTTGTGTTGATGTTAATAAATATGATACTGTAATCGACCAACGAAGTTAAAACGAAATAAAACTTGTATAGCTCTATACAATCACTTTAATAATATATTAAAACATAAGATAGCTACATAAATAATATTAATAGGTTTTGCTTTAGAACAAACAAGAGGACTAATTTCTAACAATACTGAGTAACTCTCGGACGAGTAAAAAAGGCGGACGGAATCTCGCTAAGAAAATATTAAAGTACTTTTTCCTAAACCCACTATAATTTCGACAACATTTTAACACACCAGATATTATTTTGTTTGTAACACTACGACAATGACTATCGCCACCAGTGGCGTGCATTGGCCTACTTCACTTGAATTTAATTGTGGTGTAAGTTATTGATGTTTTGATGTAGGAAGATTAATTTAGCATTAATAAGTCTATTTTAAGATAAATAAACATCGTACTCTGAAAAAAAGATAATAACTTACACCACTATCGAATTTGAATGAGGAAGGCAGTAGGTATTGCCTAATTGCCTATATGCAATGCACGCCACTGATCGCCACACGAGATTTTTTGCGTAATCGCTTTTTGTCTTACTATGGTGTGAATGAGTGCGTGGCAGCCCGTACTTTTAAGTGAGCCGTCTTACCATGGGTGCTTCACTTATTTTTAAGCGAGATTCCGTCCGCCTTTTTTATTCGTCCAAGGAGTAACCATAATAGTAAAATGTTCTGTTGATACCGTGTAAGGACCAGACCCGACCCACACCGTCAACGCCGGCCAACATTATTATAGCTCACTGCATTATGAGACGCGAGTTGCAAACCTTTGGCAGATGTGCACTTCCTTGGTAACCCTAACCCAATTACAGCGTGAAATCCAATTCTTTGCCAGGATCCACAAAGTTATAGTGACTATGGGTCGGTCTTTCAATAGCCAGTTAACTTTTAACTGAGGAATAAGTTCCGTGTGGTGCCAGACGTAAAGAATTGCACCACCCTCTTTATTCTCATGGGTGTCGTAAAAGGCGACTAAGGGATTCACCAGAGGATGGGCAGCAGCGTTCTCTGAGTATTTAAACAACCAACTGCGATCGCCAACCCGCCTGCCAAGCGTGGCGATTATGGCATATCCCCCCCTTTGGGGGAGGCCTTCGTCCAGCAGTGGACTTCTTTCGGCTGAAGTGATGAGGAATAAATTTGACATTTTGACATTTGCAGTATAGAAAAGCTATCAAAACGTCACATTTATTCCTTAGTTAAAAGTTATCAGACTATTGAAATAAAATTATTAAAAAACTCACGCGAAAAACAGAAGTGGTGGAATAGTAAGCGCAGTGCTCAAATAATACACGACCCCGGCATCTATGTGCAAGGTCAACATATATACCCAGGAGTACACCAGGTCAGATACCATTGTCGCCATCACCTCTACCAGATTGAAGATAGATGTCATTTTACCTGAAACCAAGTACTTACAATTATACCAATAAAGTAAAGTTTTTCAGTCGAAGAAGATTGGAGGAAATGTTGAAAAGATGAAAAGATTGAAAGAGATACTTTTTAGGGTCCCGTAGTCCTACAAGGAACCCTTATAGTTTCGTCATGTCCGTCCGTCTGTCCGTCTGTCCGTCTGTCCGTCTGTCCGTCTGTCCGTCTGTCCGTCTGTCCGTCTATCCGTCTGTCCGTCTGTCCGTCTGTCCGTCTGTCTTAATCCTTTACAGTTTAATAACTTCTACATTTATAAACATAAGTAAATGAAATTTTGTTAAAAAATGGTTTAGATATAGATCTCAATTTTAAAAGAATAAAAAATCTTGGTAACGTATTTTAGGGGTGGCGCCCATACATGTGAAATGTGGATAAAACATTTTTTTTCGCTGCACCCCCTCGTGTGGGGTATCATTGAATAGGTCTACTAAAATGAAGGTAATGTTTCATACATCACTTTTTTATCAGGTGTACCATCTGCGAAATATAGCCCACCAAAGTGGCTTACAATGTGTCCCCCCCCCTGCCATTTCCAAACTATGCAACGTAGAAACTTGTAATCTTTCACGTTGATAGACTTTTATAAAAACTCTCTTTTAAAATTATTTCGAGTATAATGTGATTTATGAGTTATAGTGAGAAAACTGAAAAATACTTAAGACGTCCTAGTTCATAGGTCATTGACCTTAGATAAAAATGATCTTAGCAAATAGTGCTTCTTTAGTTACTTTCTATTTAAAAAAATCACAAAAAGAAACTTTGTGTTATATTGATAACACAAAGTAACACTTCTTAAATTTAGCGCTAGGTGGTGCTGTTTGCAAAAACTAAAATAGCAATGATCAATATTCGATTTGATTCGGTTAGACCTACTTAAGGAACCCTATAATACTGAGTATGGCCCGACATGCTCTTGGCCGGTTTTTTAAAATTAGGTTAGTATTTGAAAAAACCATCGCTGCCGCTTTTTTTTCGGAATATTTGTTCAGAGTTTCGGAACATTACTTAAGTACAACTAAAATTAATAAAGTAAAACAACTATTGAATTCATTTAAAAAAAAAAAAAAACCTGTTTCTGTTTTGAAAAAAAGAGTATGCACGATTTTTATAGTTTTCAAAAAATAAAGGTAATCTTATCTTCGTTTGAACGACGTAATTAATCGCAGAAGCTAATGTTATTTACATACGAGCTTTAATAATTAGATCTAACAAGGCAGAGGTAGTATAATTTTTATTTTATTTATCGGAAAAAATAATCCGAAAAAAATATTGTCGTAAGGAAGTCTCAAAATTTGGCAAAACGAGCTAAAGGCCCACCTGATGTTAAGTGGTTACCTTTGCCCATAACAACTGCAATACCACCTAGGCTGTTACCTAAATGGTACCGCAAGTCGGTTCGCCAAACTGAGACATGAAGGTGGAAAGTCTCATGTGATTGTAATTTCACCGGCACCCGTACCCTTCAGACCGAAACACAGCAATTTTTTTTTGTTTTCAAGTCATCATCCTCCTGCCCTTATCCCAATTTATTTGAGGTCGGCGCAGCATGTTTTTCTTCCATATATCTCTATCAGACGTCATCTCCGTGTTCACTTTCTTTTTTATCCATATCATCTTTCACACAATCTATCCATCTTTTCTTTGGTCTCCCTCTTCTCTTATAGCCATCCACATTCATACACAGAACTTTTTTCGTAACATGCTCCTCATTTCTCCGCATCACATTCCATACCTTGACAATCTACTGCATCTCAACTTTTCCGTCACTGGCGCTACTTTCAAACTCCCTCTCACATACTAATTCCTTATCTATATCCATTCTCATCTCAGCTGCATGTAATTGCCTTTCATTCCTCCCTTTTGTCTTCAAGTGTCATTTACCAAAAAGGAAATATTAATCTCCAAGAATTTTGATTTAGGATTCGTTGGTCATTGGTTGTTTAATTTAGTTCTTAGAAAAAACTTTTTAACAAAAAAAAACCGACAAAAAAAAAAGTAAAAAATAATCCTTGTATGTATTTCAAAATCTTTCCATAAACCAAAATTTTGAAGGCGGCGCGTGATTGACCCTTTCCGTGATAATGTACAGTCGAGCGCATTATCTATAGCAGCGGTACTCTAAGTGTGTTCCGCGGAACCCTAGGGTTCCGCGATACCCCTGTAGGGGTTCCGCAAGAATTTAGAAAAAAAAAACAAAACACCTCTCTCTGGTCACTGGTCGAACGTTTTGAATCCGCCCGCCGCGCGTATACTTGTGAGCGCGCAGTCCCTTTGATAAAAGCCGCCTCTGAATTAGACGCTATAGTTGTGAACAAGCGACTTTCGGCTCTATCTTCAAAAGCATAAAGTCGAGATTGTTTACAACGCATTTTTTTGTATTTATATTTTTATTTCCGCTTTTTGTTTATCAAAGGCGCCGACTCGAGTATTTTTGAGAATGTTCGAGTTCGAGTCTAGGACTAAGTATAAAAGCGCTATTATATAAAAAAAGTCGCGCCTCGTCAGTCAGTTGACGATTAGCGTTCGGAGCGATAAGTTCGTACCTACCTACTTACAAGCTGGCTAGCCTGCTGCCTTCTTGTAAGTTCTACTGCCCGCTGTATTCTGATTGTATCAGTTTTGTACATTTCTTCTTTGGACTAAACTTTGTCTCATAAACGCAGTAACGATTGTGCATTATTTTGACCCTACCATCCTGACGTGTAACATTATTAATAAAGAAGAATGGAACGTTGGCTTAAAGGTGTTAAACGTGTTGCAACGACATCTTCTAATGACGCTGAATGTTCAAAAGCAGTACGCGCGGAGAATACAGCAATTACCGATCCAGACGATGATGCCACGACGTCAAGCTCCACGGTTTCAAAGACGAAAAAAAGGAAGTATGATGAATCATATATCAGTTTCGGATTTGTTGATTCCAACGGCTCACCTCTCTGCATGTTATGTAGTAAACTGCTTCCTAATAGTTCCATGGCACCTGCCAAATTACGCAGACATTTAGAAACTGTACACCCCGAGTCTAAAGACAAGAATAAAGAATTTTTTGTACGTAAAAAAGAACAGTTATTGGAAAGTCAAAAAAATATGATGCATGTAACACAAACTATCAATGAAAAGGCCACGGAGGCATCATATTTAGTTAGCTATCGCATTGCACAAGCAGGTGAAGCGCACACTATCGCTGAGAATTTAATAAAGCCATGTGTGTTAGACATAACAAAATGTATGCTCGATGAAAAATCTGCAAAGCATCTTTCTACTGTACCGCTATCAAACGATACTGTTTCACGGCGAATCCATGATCTGGCAAGCTACGTCAAACAAGAACTAGTTGCACGTCTACAAAAAACACGATTCGCCTTGCAAATGGATGAGTCAACTGATGTCACTGGTCTGGCTATCTTGCTGGTTATCGTGAGATATCCATATGAACGTTCTTTTGAAGAAGATATGCTTATGTGTTCACCGCTGCCCACAAACACTACCGGGGAAGAAATTTTTAATAAAATAAACATATTTTTTAAAGAAAATAATCTTAGTTGGAACGATTGCATTGACATTTGTACAGAGATGGGGCCAAGGCGATGACAGGTAAAACAGCAGGAGCAGTATCACGAATAAAAAGTAAAGCGCCTAATTGTAGTTCCAGCCATTGTATTCTGCATAGACAAGCACTTGCGATGAAGCAAATGCCGTCAAATCTAAAATTAGTTATGGATGAAGCGGTAAAAATAATTAATTTTATCAAATCACGACCACTACAATCCCGATTGTTCTCATTATTGTGTGAAGATTATGGCAGCAAACATAAAACACTGCTGCTCCATACAGAAGTGCGATGGCTGTCTCGGGGTAAAACTTTAACAAGGCTATTTGAACTTAGAGCCGAGTTACAAATGTTTCTTTCAGCAGATACAGTTTCTTTTAATTTAAAAGACCGTTTGTATGATAAAACTTGGTTGTTCCGATTGTCTTTTATGGCGGATATCTTTCAAAAACTGAACGAATTGAATTTATCATTGCAAGGTAAACAGACAACAGTGTTCCAGGCCTATAACAAAATAACTGCCTTCAAAAGAAAATTAGATTTTTGGATTATTTGCGTTGGTAAGAGAGAAATAGAAAGCTTTACGTCACTCAGTGAGTTTGTTAGCGATAACGACTCGGAAATGTTTCAAGATGATGTGTTTGAAGAATTGGTCCAATATCTCACTTCGATGCGCGCATCTTTTGTAAAGTATTTTCCCGAAGAACATAATACAAAAATGAAGCTGAATTCATGGATTCATAATCCTTTTTTACCCAACTTGCAAAAGCCCGAAAGTATGTCAAACGAGATATATGAATCTCTTTTAGAAATGTCATCAGACACAAGTATGGAGTCACTGTTCAAAACGACGCCTCTCAACGATTTTTGGTGCAGAATCCGTGATGAATATCCAATGCTTGGCAGAATGGCTCTGAATATTCTTCTCCCGTTCCCAACAACATATTTGTGCGAAACAGGATTCTCAACCTATGCAGCCACGAAAACAAAATATCGCAATAGACTGGACGCCGAACCTGATATGAGACTTCAAATGTCTTCTATCAAACCTGATATCAACCAATTGATGAAAAATAAAAAACAGTTTCATACCTCCCATTAGTTAAGATTTTTTCATTTTTAATATCTTCTATTATTGTACTTGGCATGTGGTTAAAGTAAGTAATAATTAGTAACTGTTACATTGTACTTTTATTATGCTTATATAATAAAGAATACACTTTTAAAAACTATTGTTTTATTGTAGGGTTCCGTCAAGTATTTTGCGTGTCAAAAGGGTTCCGTGACCAAAAAAGTTTGAGAACCGCTGATCTATAGTAATAAACAGTATAAGTGAACGTACATGAAAATCACGCACCGCCTTCAAAATTTTGGTTTATGGAAAGATTTTGAAATACATACAAGGATTATTTTTTACTTTTTTAGTTAAGGTTTTTGAAGTCGGTTTTTTTTTTTGTTAAAAAGTTTTTATTTCATACTTTTTAGTTGTTGTTGTTGTGGTTGTTGTTCCAATTAGTGATGCAACGAATACGAATACGAATATTCGTATTCGCCGAATATCATCAAATTACCGAATATTCGTATTCGCCGAATACCTTCATGACATTCGTAAAAAATAAATTCCTAGAAATCCCATGCAGATATTGCGTTGCGACTTCCGAGTGTTGCAACCGAGTTGAAAAAAACACAAAGATGCATTCATAAAAACATTAAACTTTCTTATCTTTTGTTTACATCCACAGATGGTCAGTACCTAATTGTGGTGACCATTTAGTTTTTGTTTGTGAGACTAGCTTGGTAGGTAGGAATGAGCATGTATACACACATCAAAAGTGTCTAGGGATTAAGTACATTTATAACTATAAAAAATTATCCAAATAATATTTACCAAATCGTTCCGTGTGGTGCCGGAGAGAAAGAATTGCACCACCCTATATCTTCTCATGGGTGTTGTAAAATGCGACTAAGGGATTCACCAAAGGATGGGCAGCAGCATACTCTGAGTATTTAACCAACCAACTGCGATCGCCAACCCGCCTGCCAAGCGTGGCGATTATGGCATATCCTCCCCAACATAATATGCTTAGGGGAGGCCTATGTCCAGCAGTGGACGTCTTTCGGCTGAAATGATGATGATGATTATTTACCAAATCTACTCTTCTAGTTCTGTTAACTTAAAAATAGGAAATTCAAGTAAGAAGCCATTACTTGAATTTCCTATTTTTAAGTTAAAATTTTTAGGAAAAATTAACAAAAAAAATATTTTTAGCAATTTGTGGGAAATTAACCTAAGTCAATGCCGTCAATTAAACGGCAAAAATGGAAAAATGATGCATGATTTTTAATTTTTTATTGTAAAGATAAAAAAAAAACTGTTTCCACCATCGACACGAATCTCACAATCACAGTGATTTGACATGCTTAAAATCAGTGATGAGATGTGATGTCGTCGCTCAATATCAATGCAAATTTTTTTTAGTCCCTATTCAGAAATTGTACCTAACGGTTTTTAAAAAACGCTATTACACACTTTTATACGAATCCTGATTGACAGTTGATTTTCTATTTTTAATCAAACTTTAAAGATAATTCTTTATTTAAATAGTGAAATTCACTAAATAGAATCAATAACGATCCAAAAAAGTTAAAATAATAATCCTCAATTGCGGCGATACTCTAAAATGTACTGTACTTGATCACTTTTTTCTTTTTTTTTTTTTTTTTTTTCGTGGGGAAAATCCTCATGGACGCACTCCGCCCGGGGAAGGCGGAGCCAGTGTCGGACTCTTACCGACTAAAAACCACCACGGTGTTCCTCTACCGACCTTAGCCGGGGGCGTGAGAAATACTTCCGTATTCGCCCAACCATCCCCGGCAGGTCCCAGCTCGCCATTGGCAGGCGAGCCCCTTCTCCCCGTGCGGCAACCACAACGGCCGCACCCTCCTCTAGACTGGCGCGCGCGGAACACGACGCTCCACCGTCACGGGCCTTGACTGGTCGGGCGGCGGGCCACCCTGAGTCCGCCGCCCGCAGGCCCACACCTAGGGTGGCTGGAGGTCGGCATACGCCCTCCTACGACGCCCAGGTCGTCTCCTGCGGATGGGATGAGAGGTAATCGCCTCTCGAACCCTCTCCGCCGCCTCCTTAGCGAGCATTACATCCTCGCAGAAGGAAACGACGCCTTCCCAAGCGCTCTCGCTCCTGACCATAGACAGAACCACGGCCGGAAGCGAGAGATCGCTGCCGCCTACTGCAGTAATGAGGTCACGGCGCTGCGCGGCCCAAGCTGGGCACTCCGCCAGTGTGTGCTGCGCCGTGTCCTCTGGGCAGCTTCCGCAGTGATGACACTCGGGCGTCGGCTCCCGGCCTATGCGACACAGATACTTCCCGAAGCAACCGTGCCCCGAGAGTATCTGCGTCAGCCGGTAGGTGTGGGCACCATGGCCCCTCTCCAGCCACTCCTCCATGACGGGCCTTACCGCCGCTATTGCGGCGTGCCCTGCGCTGGGTTGCGCAAGTCGCTCCTCCCATGCAGCCACTAGGATCTGGCGGACCTCGGTCCGATCAGGCGGGTCCTCACGCTGGTGGTACCTCAGCGCAAGGTCTCTCGCCTCCAGATCCCAGGGCATTGATCCGGCTAGAAGGCTCGCCGCCTCAAAGGAGATCGTACGATATCCCCGTATCACCCTGATAGCCATCGCACGCTGCGGCCTACGCAGCAGCGTGACGTTGCAGCGTGTCAGGGTGTCCGCCCACACTGGGGCCCCATAAAGGGCCATGGACCGTACGATCCCCACGTAGAGCTTCCGGCAGGAGGCGTTTGGCCCCCGCAGGTTTGGGAGCAGCCGCGATTGTACTTGATCCCTAGACACTTTTGTGTGTGTAGTTAAATTTAAGTTTCAGTCACCACAAAGCAATTTTCTGTAAGTTAATTGTGCTTCATCAAATTGTGTACTAAAATTGGACAGAGTCGTTTAAAATTGTTGATCTTTGACTTATAATTACGTGCAGCTATAGTAGAATCAGGTATTCGTATTCGTATTCGTATTCGCCGAATAGTACAATTGGTATTCGTATTCGTATTCGTAAAAGTAGTATTCGTTGCATCACTAGTTCCAATCATTGTCGTAAAAAAAAACACGCAAATCGGCCAAGAATTCTCAGAAAAACGAACCAATGAGCAGATCATCTAGATAGGCGAAGCTAAAATAAACTGATTTATTGAAGCTGGTTAAAAAACTACTCAACCTAAGTCGATAAAATTTATATGGGACCACCGCGCGGGCTTCTTCTACCAAATAAAAAAACAAGCACGTAAATCGGCCCCTAAATCTCGGAGTAATCGGTGTACATACATGAAAAAAAAAACCCGCGGAAATACATAACCTCCTCCTTTTTTTGAAGTCGGTTAAAAATAATATAATATAGTTACCAAGTTCATCACTCGTCACTAATTTTGAGGAGATCGATCGCATCGCGGTGAAGGACGACGCGTTGAACATTTCTATGGCCACCGCTGAAACAAATTACTTATAATATACTAGTTTCTCTCCTCTGTCTGTAATCCTCTAGAATATATACTAACGACAAGAAGCGACACTTAAGCATGTGTGCTCGTAAAATTGTTCGCAGCTATGTGTGCGGGTCGGGGCGAGCGCGGGGGCCGTGCGCGGTGCGCGGCGTGTGGAACGGGCAGTCTCTCGGCTGCCCAGCCAAGGCACAGCGGTGACAATTGCATTCACGCACTTGCTCAAGGTCACCGGCGAGCGAGCTCACACGTACACGGAGTGTGACCGCTGTGGCCATGAGCCATAATTTTTTTCTAATCCTAGGCGAGACTAACTTGGCCAGTCAAACGCCGAAACTCAATTTGATGAAACTCGGGGTTTGACTGTTCAGACCCAAATTAAAGATAGATAAGAAAAATGGGTTTTTATTTTACAAAGATGTTATATGGATTTTGGCAGATACATCTTTTCTCACCGTATGATCGGCATGCAAAATATTATATTAATTCATCATCATCATCATCATCATCGTCACGAGGATGGGCAGTAGCGTTCTCCTGCGATCGCCAACCCGCCTGCCAAGCCTGGCGATTATGGCATATTCCCCCAAACTGCTTGGGGGAGGCCTATGTCCAGCAGTGGACGTCTTTCGGCTGAAATTATAATGATGATGAATACCAGACTTTGTTCGCGGCTTCATCCGCGTATAATTCGGCTTATCATAGAAAGACTTACCGCGCATCCTTCGGAAACTGTTTATTTTCTCGGGATGAAAAGTAACCTGTATGTTAATCTGAGTTATGGTCTATCTGTGAGTCAAATTTCATCCAAATCCGTTCAGCCGTTTCGTAACAAACATCCAAACATCTTCATAAACTTTCACCTTTATAATATTAGTAGGATAGGATAGGATTATATGTTCGCAATGTTCGCATCACGTTACTTATTGCAATTATTCGAATGTAATATTAAAAATTACATCTAACTGTTGTTATTCATTCCGGTTGATAAACCGATAAGGGTTAGTGCCAAGTGCACTTGGCTAAAGACGGCTCTGGTGCCTAGCAATGGGACAGCAATAATAAATAAATAATAAATAATCAGTTTGTTCTCTCTTCACAATAGTTTTTTTAAACTACTAGGTTTAGCAAATGTGCCAAAATTATAAAAACCAACTTTGTTAGAGACTGGTGCCTGAAGTAGGTTTTCAATGAAAACCTGTGTCCTACAGCTCACCAGGGCCCTACCGCAGCTAGCGTTGTATAATTTGGCCTTTATATTTGGGGTGCATTAAAAGAGCCTCCACGAGTGACGATATTTATTACTATTTTTATTTTTATTTTTTCGCTCGTCTCTTGTGGTTGACACTGAAAATCAGCGCTGTGTTGTGACTTACGTTACAACACAGCATCATGGTGAGTGTCAACCTCATTGCCGCAGCTACGACATGCACCATATAATTAAGTTTAAGTTTAATTATTTTTTATGTGTAGGTACCTACCGCATGTCGTCTTGTTGTGGCAATAAATCATTTTTCTTTCTTTTCTTTTCTTTCTTCTTTAATTGCTCGTCCGACACACCCTGGCCAGTCAGCCCCGCTACCGACATGCTGATTGGCTAATCTTTTGCCCACGGCATGAGCTATTATCATTATGTAGCTCATGTCGACACGATAGAAGAAGGGGATTTGGCCTTTGTAAAGCTTAATAATACAGACATTTTCATTAGGTATGTGAAATCGAAAGAACTTTACTCATATTTAAGACTACACAGATAAAACAATTAAACAAAGAACACGGAAATACCAAATTTGTGGGGAAGGTGGGTGTGTTTGTATTTGATTTGTGTGCGAAGTGTGAATGTAAATGTGTGCATGGGTCTTAAATGTGTGAGTAAGCTGATCGTATCGCGAGTATAACGAAAGAAGGCAACCAAGGAATAAGATAGTCTACGCGAGAGGAATCAAAATACTCTCGGTGTCTTCGTAGTCTAAATTTTTGAGATATTTCTTGAGTTAGATAGTTCGAGCAATGGGCTGATCACGAATGGCCAGCACCATCTTATTGCGCTGATCTTCGCAACGAACTTTATGAGGGCAATGCTCTCCGTCGCTCGTTTATTGAAGGGATCTATGAATAGGCTGTTCAGATGTTTAAAGGCTGTTATAATAATAATGATCCATACCTATGTACATGTCCGTAGTATTCCTGGCGAGACTAATAAAGAGAGCGCCGATCACCTTGCTGCCGCAGGATATAATACCCAGAACTGAATCGTCCCATTTCAGACGATAACTGAACACGCTTATTGAGATCAATGCACCTGGAAGAGTTACCAAAAAATGTAAAGGATATTTTAACTAAACTAAAGATATGTGGCATATAATAAATTAATCATCATCATCATTTCAGCCGAAAGACGTCCACTACTGGACATAGGCCTCCCCCAATTAAGGGGGGGATATGCCATAATCGCCACGCTTGGCAGGCGGGTTGGCGATCGCAGTTGGTTGGTTAATAAATACTCAGAGAACGCTGCTGCCCATCCTCTGGTGAATACTTTAGTCGCCTTTTACGACACCCATGAGAAGAGATAAGGGTGGTGCTATTCTTTAAGTCCGGCGGCACCACACGGACTTAATAAATTAATATTCGAGACATTTTACACAGCACCATCTAGTCACAAACTAAGCAGAGCTTGTACTATATTGTACTATATTGTATTGTTGTATTGTTGACAATGGACATAATACTTATACACTTATATTTGTAAATACATACTTAAATACATAAGAAACACCCAGACCAACACAAACACTTATGTTCGTCACATAAATATTTGTAAACCAGTCTTTGAATGTTCTACAAATATCTTCATTGCATGTTTTCTAAAACTTAGCCCCAAAAGGATGTGAAGATGTGTACTTAGGTTAGGATGAAAAATTATAAAAGGAGCGAAGGCAAGCCAAAACACATATTCTACTTTAGCCATAGACATAGTAAAAAATATAGACGAAGTGCTGCGAACAATCTAGTGAAGCCGAAAAAAGCATATTCTTTTTATGACACAGATCTGCTCTGGACCGCAATCTAGACAGCTTCAGCTTTTTTTTTGTTTCAGCTTTGTCAGCTATGCTCCTTCGTGTACAACCAGCGCTCACGCACACACATGCACCTCAAACCGTGTTCACCTCTCTCTATTTTTTACTATTTCTGTCACTTTAGCTTGTGATAACTCTACAATTTGGGTTTTTTATTCGAAAAATGCAATAATGTTAGAATAACTGAAAAGTACATTTTACTTGTTACGCAATGACATCTTCATCATGTACCGCAGGTAGTATGAACACCGTGACTAGATGAACGAGGGACATATTCAAGTATATGATAGAATGTGCATAATTATAATAATAAATTACTGTTAGCATGCGAAATACAGTAGTGTGTGTGTAATGTATGTACATTAATGCGATAATCTGATAATCTGCAAACTAGCGATCCGTTAAAATACGAAATTTAACTGAAAGTAGCAGGTACTCGCACTCACCGTTGGTAGATTGGGGGTTTTTTTCACAATTTTGGGGAAAATAATCGTTCTTGGTGAAATTTTAGGGATTTAAATTCTTGGGCAAATTTTGGGGTAATATTTAGGGAAAAAAATACAGATAAAATACAGATATTGTACTTGTTTATATAATGCCTGTGGGAAAATAATTGAAGGTTTGAATACAGACAAAGTATCGAAAGTTTAAAATATCATCCACGATACACTATAAAATGTTCTAGTACCAACTTTTTGAACAAACATTGTCCTATATTTTCAAATTTATAAAATTTTGTGTTTGGAAAACAAATGCTGAAAAAAGTTGTAAAACGTATCATTTTGGGGAAAAATGGGATGGCTCCGCCAAATACCAGCTTGCGGCTCTTGACTCGATTTAACGCAGAGCTGAGAGGCTAATTGGTGATGAACTGCTAGTAAAATCTAAGCTACAAAGCTTAGCCCATAGACGCACAGTTGCTTGTTTGTCGGTGTTATACAGGCTGTACTTTGGAGAGTGTGCGCATGAGCTCCATGAGCTTATTCCGCCATCTCCTTTCTTTCATCGGACTACACGACGCACTGCAGGATATCATCCACATTTGGTAGAAATCCCTACTATCAGGACCAAGCGCTTTGAGAAGTCTTTCATAATGCGCACAGCCAAATTGTGGAATTCACTGCACTTATAACCCTAACGCCTTTAAAGCTGGAGTGAATCGGCACCTAATAGGTTTGCTCGCTCCATCGTCGACCACATCCTGACAAAACTGTCTAGATTGCGGTCAAGAGCAGATCTAAATAAAATTTAAAAAAAAAAAAAAAAAATGTATACGGGGAATTAAGACAAAGACAAAGGTTATGTCGAATTCCCATATAGCACCCATTCCCGTAAACATCGGAGAATCTACACTCGAAGTTGTTGACGATTATGTATACCTAGGACAAACTGTCCAGCTAGGTAAGTCCAACTTCGAGAAAGAGGTCAATCGTCGAATCCGACTCGGTTGGGCAGCGTTCGGGAAGCTACGCAATATCTTCTCGTCCAAAATACCGCAGTGTCTCAAGACGAAAGTCTTTGACCAGTGTGTGTTGCCAGTAATTACTTACGGTACTGAAACGTGGTCGCTCACAATGGGCCTGATAAGAAGACTCAAAGTCACTCAAAGGGCAATGGAGAGGGCTATGCTCGGAGTGTCCCTGCGTGATCGAATCAGAAATGAGGAGATTCGCAGGAGAACGAAAGTAACCGACATAGCCCGAAGAATTGCCAAACTTAAGTGGCAGTGGGCGGGGCACATTGCTCGCAGAACGGATGGCCGATGGGGCAGTAAAGTTCTGGAGTGGCGACCGCGTACTGGAAGGCGCAGCGTGGGTAGGCCCCCCACAAGGTGGACCGACGACCTGGTGAAGGTCGCGGGAATCCGCTGGATGCGGAAGGCACAGGACCCGTCGTTGTGGCGATGCTTGGGGGAGGCCTATGTCCAGCAGTGGACGTCTTTCGGCTGAAATGATGATGATGATGATGATACGGGGAATTCTGAAACTCGATCTAACAACCCTGTCCGCACTTTACCGAGTTATTCTGCATTACTACACCGCGTCGTTAAAGTGCGGAATAAAACCACTATAATGGCTGCAATTTGGTTCTAGCAAACGCCGGCCGCTGCCGCGGCACTGCTTTTTTCGCTCGCACAGCTCGTACGTGTTGTAGCCTCAGTTCTAACCTAACCTACTTGTCAGTTTTCTCATCGTTTTCATATTTTTTTTGCGAACTTCGGCCCTCAACCCCCCTTTTGGGGGCATCGCCCTTCCCCATTCCACGTTCACAGCTTAAACTTGGAGTACAAGATAATTATTTTTTTGAATCGGAGAAAATGCCTGTCGCATTTCACACCGCCGCCGCCGGTGGTGGTGTGGTTATGTGGGGCTCGCATCCACTAAAAGCTCCGCCATGTGCTTACTTTGTGCTACACGAGAACTGCTACTCATGACGTTCGTGACCCATCCAGCGCGGCCCACTTCAGGGCCTACCTTTTTTTCTTTCTACACTCTTTCGGCGATATCCGGGCACACCTGGAACATCACCATAACGCGAGGGTGTGCAATGGCACTGGCCTCTCTTAGGGCGGCATTTTATAACCTTCTCGCAAAAGGACGTGACCGCCTTCCACGCCTCCCCACTGTCAGCCATGGCCTTGACCACAGCCGGCAGCAAGAAGTCACCCCCGATTGCCGTAGTGATAGAGCACGGCGCTGCATCACCCAGGCAGAACTCAGGACACATCTCCACAATATGAAAAGCCGTCTTTTCACTACAGCTGCACTGGTGGCACACGGGAGTAGCTACACCCGCACCAGACGGAAAGACAACGTCCCGTGTCGCCTCCTAGTTCTAACGTAACCTAATCTACCTCTCAGCTTTCTAATAGTTTTCATTTAATATTTTTTACGAACTTTGCCCCTCAAACACCCTTTACGGGGCGAGGGCTTCGCTATTAACACTGCGCGTTGGGTGCATCACCTCATCGCATGCAACTTACTTAGTACTGAACATACTGCTTCAATCAGTCCCTCGTTCAACCAGTCACCCTATATCATAATATAGTAGATGGATACGTACCAAGTGAGTGGATGCAGATGTAGAAAGTGTTGTAGTAGCTGTACTTGAGAGCGTCCCAGTTGAAACGGTACCGGGTGAACAGGTAGCACACCATGTCTTCACCTGGAAATGACAGTTTTAACATACTATTATTTTAAGGAATTCGACAGTTTCTTCAATAAATCTATGAACCTAGATAAGCTTTTGAGGACTTGGATTAAGAAGAATGTAGTTGTAATGTTCTATATATTTCTAATTAGCTAATTGTTAATGGAAACTGTTTTAAATAATACTAAATTCCTTAGCTGTAATAAAATAATAGATCACGCTATCGTGTAAAGGTTAGGTAGTTGACGAGGTTGATAACAGAGCTGGACGCCCAGGGTGCAGCAGATGTGTATCTTATGTAATCATAACTCGTGACGACTCTTTATAATTTAGATTTTTATCTAAATGCGCTGAGAATGGTACGCACGGCTACACATGAAGGTGTACATGTCTAGTATAAGCTGATCTCGCATTGTACGGAAAGCCGAGTCGCATTGTACAAGGCGAGGTCAGCTTATACTGGAAATGTACAGCTTGATGTGTAGCCGTGTGTACGCTGAAAGAACGGAAGAATTCTGAAATCTAAGAACTAGTGGGCGAATCTAATATTATTAACGTGATCAAATCATAACATCTGGTGATGGCTCATCTACGTCACATGCATGCATGAGGGCGGATCGAGGAGCCAAGAGAGCGTATCTAGGTAGACCAACCGGACGTAGATCGGTGGGTTGCCCTAGATATTGCTGGGGAAATTAGGCAGAACTGTGTGAGCTTCAAGCTACCAACTGGCTCATCGCGCAAAATCGTGGAAAGTGGAGAAGTCGTTTCAGAGCTCATGACTCACTTTCGGTAGCTGAGCCAGAGGAGTAAGTACTTACTTACCTAAATTCAACACAAACGTGGAATCAAATACAAAAAAAATACTAAAAACAAGTACGTACCGTGAAATGAGCCTTGTAAAAATGCGAGTGATGCCAAAATCAAAATGGATTTCATCCTTCGATGATTAGGTCCCTTTTTAAATGCAACAGTCATAGTGTCTTTTACGTGTCTGATGTCAAAAAACGATTTGAGAATTCCCCGTGCGTTCGATAATTCATTCTGCAAATATAAAATTCTTAGTTAAATCTGCTGTTGCATCTCAATGTCTTCAAGCAGTGCATTTGTAAAATGGAATTTGTAGGAAAAGTAAGCACCTGTAATGATTGCTGGTGACTGCAGTCAGTCTTGCTATATTATTCTACTAGATTCGTATAATTCCACTTTAAATCACAGAAATACCTATCGCGCATCCTGTTTATATTCCCGGGATGAAAAGTAGCCTAATGTTTGGTCTATCTGTAAGCTAAATTTCATTATACATTCATTCGTTTCAGCGTGATTGAGTAACATACGTCCAAACATCTTCACAAACTTTCACATTTTAGTAGAAGATTCAGGCTGTTATTTACTATGATGTTTACAAGTTGATTTTTGTGAATTAATCTTATTCGTTTTATTTTACCGGCTTCTGAAAAAACTATGGCTAACTCCCCCGGACTTATCCTAATAGAATTTTTCATTCCACAATTCACGTCTTAAATTTCGCCCCGCTTTTAAAGCAAGCGTCAAAAATCCGGGTCTGAGTTCTTACTAGTTACATTAAAATAATATAGATGAATAGCCTATGGCTCCTTAAGAGAAATATTTATAAAAAATAATTTTTCTATAGCTTAAGATTTAGCTTGTTTTATTTTTATGAAAGCCAAAATGTTGTGGACAATATTAGTAACGAATTCCATACGTACCTACTCAATTACGAGCAATAATATTTTATCGTGTAATTAAAATACAACCTAGCTATTTTAGTATGGTTGTGTAAATTCAGAACTGAAATTTAAAACATGTTAAATTGACAGACCTGTATACGTGTCTTGGTAATGGGCCTTTCCGGATCCTTTACGTAGATAAATCCATAAGAAATACTGAAGATGTACAGCAAGGAGCAGATCGTGAATACGCCATAATATCCTGTTAGTTCCAGGAGGATACCGCTGAGAACGGTTCCTATAGGTCTTCCGACTGTCAAACACAGGGCTATTATCCCCACTCTGAATGTCCTAGACTCTTCACTGGAAACATCACAGATATAGGCATAGGCACCCATGAACGTGGTAATCCAACCACCAGTCATGGCAGGAAAGAAGCCCTCAAAAAACATGGTTACTTGAACAGGCAATTCATAAAAGTAATATGCGTTGAGTATGTTACTTAAACACATGAGTAAATCTCCTATGATTGGGACGAGAATGCATATCTTTCGTTTTCCAGTCCTGTCGCTCCAAGCACCCACAAAGAGTATCAAAAAACTTGGTATCGCTGTCAGAAGAACGCTCTTCCAAGTCTCCATCCCTGCTATAAGCTGTTGCACGGCCAGTTCTTCCTTGAGGTACTTATTTTCTTCTCTTGCAATGAGCGCATCGCAAATCTTCTCGCCGTATTGCATGTTTGCCCGGCAAGCTTTGTCTAGATTCAAGTTTTGGGTCGCCAATTTTGATATCATCATTGGGATAACATAAGAGGCCAAGACAGGTTCTACAGTAATATTATGGTATATTTCTGCAATCTTCTCTTTGAATGTTTTCTTCTTCGGTTTATTTTTAATGTTTAAGGGTTGTTCTTCTGGGGTACCCATCTTTGCTGACAGTGCGACTAAGGGTTATAAGCCACGGGTCAAATTTCTTTGTCCAATCGAATTTCTTTGATGATCAGTGTTAAAATTCATACAACATTTGAAGACTCATCCAATTTCTTTGATCTAAGTCACATGGGCGAAGAAATTTGATGAGTCTAGTAATCCTAAGGGTGGTAACCCTTTTATTTCAAGCAAATTATACACAGATGATAAGGTAAATAAATTGTAATCAAAATACCGTTAAATTGACCAGTCTACGTGCTTATTTTGGCACAATTTGATAAATACAGAACCCTAAAAATTAGATAGATTTGTTCTTTCTACACTTACCTACCCTCTTTAATCATAAAATGTATTCAAATATTAATAAAATATGATTTAGTAGCAGTGATAGCCTAGTGGTTGAGCGCTTGCCTTCCATGCAGGAGGGTGTGAGTTCGATCCCGGCCCGCACCTCTGACTTTTTGAATTCATGTGCGGATTTATATTCGATTATCACTTGCTTTAACGGTGAAGGAAAACATCGTGAGGAAACCTGCACACCAGAGAGTGCTCTATACAGTTCTCAATAGTGTGTGTAGTCCGCCAACCCGCACTAGGCCAGCGTGGCACAGAATATCTAATATTACGTGGTAGACTAAGGCCTTAGCCATCCGTACTGAGAAGAGGCCCGTGCCCAGCAGTGGGACAGTAATGGGCTGGTTATGTTAGTTATTATAAATTAGATATATTTATTACGACACATCACATTTTATATTAATGAGAGGTCGCCCAATAGTCGTAATTCGACCGTAATTCATTAAATTTTTATGAATGAACAATGCCGAAAAAAAAACTAATTAATTTTTTTTAATTTTTAGGGTTCCGTAGTTCCTACAAGGAACCCTTATAGTTTCGTCATGTCCGTGCCTCTGTCCGCCTATCCGAGTAGTAGGGATTCGCCGATACTGGATCAAGTCTGGGGGCCGACGCTGCCGACTAGTCTCACATGGCACATATGACCGCGAAATGATTAAGTTAGTCTTATAAAACCGCGAATTAATTTGATTACACGTATCAAACCGCGAATTAATTTGATATCAAACCGCGAATTACTTTATCGATCCGCGAATAAATTTGATATCAAAACGCGAATTAATCAGACTACACGTATCAAACCGCGAATTATGTTGATTGATCGATCTGATCGCGGGTTTGGTCTTTGCTGGTAGTAGTAGGGATTCGCCGATACTGGATCAAGTCTGGGGGCCGACGCTGCCGACTAGTCTCACATGGCACATATGACCGCGAAATGATTAAGTTAGTCTTATAAAACCGCGAATTAATTTGATATCAAACCGCGAATTACTTTATCGATCCGCGAATAAATTTGATATCAAACCGCGAATTACTTTATCGATCCGCGAATAAATTTGATATCAAACCGCGAATTACTTTATCGATCCGCGAATAAATTTGATATCAAAACGCGAATTAATCAGACTACACGTATCAAACCGCGAATTATGTTGATTGATCGATCTGATCGCGGGTTTGGTCTTTGCTGGTAGTAGTAGGGATTCGCCGATACTGGATCAAGTCTGGGGGCCGACGCTGCCGACTAGTCTCACATGGCACATATGACCGCGAAATGATTAAGTTAGTCTTATAAAACCGCGAATTAATTTGATTACACGTATCAAACCGCGAATTAATTTGATATCAAACCGCGAATTACTTTATCGATCCGCGAATAAATTTGATATCAAAACGCGAATTAATCAGACTACACGTATCAAACCGCGAATTATGTTGATTGATCGATCTGATCGCGGGTTTGGTCTTTGCTGGTAGTAGTAGGGATTTGACGATACTGGATAAAGTTACTCTTATCAAAGATTCACCGGCTAAGAGAATGCCATAATCAGGTACTTCTTTTTTTGTTTTGTTTTGGGGGCATTGTTAAGCGTTTATGAGTTGTATTTTTATTAATTCTATTGTAAGGATTTGCCTTATTCTTTTCAGAAACTGGCTATTGTGTTTTATTTCAATTACCTTTACTGTTCATGTCGGTTCCTTTGATAATAACCTTTTTATTTTTTTAACCATTATAAAGTACTTATGTTTATGAGTACTATTGTGAGAATTTGGGTGCAAGATAAGGAACTGATATAATAAGACTTCAAATATTACTTAATAATTCCCATTTATTTCGTTTCTTAAAATTTCTTTGTTATACTCTTACATTCTAAAATATGAACGAAACATCTTATCCAATAACAAATCATTGAATAATGTGTTACTAGTAAATAATGTTATGAAATCCAGCATCGTACAGCCATGATATTTATGTAACAAATACATTAGACAGTATTCACCACAAACTGAAGTAAAATCATTCTGAATCCTACTTGTATTCCAGTTCCATCTTTTGCAATTCCTTCTTAAGAATTGAACATAATATCCTGTTGGTGCCCGACCATAAATAATGTGTTACTAGTAAATAATGTTATGAAATCCAGCATCGTACAGCCATGATATTTATGTAACAAATACATTAGACAGTATTCACCACAAACTGAAGTAAAATCATTCTGAATCCTACTTGTATTCCAGTTCCATCTTTTGCAATTCCTTCTTAAGAATTGAACATAATATCCTGTTGGTGCCCGACCATAGGAATCGAAATATTGACCAACACCATTTAGATCAATATTTATAGCTACCCAGTGTGAGCCTGGCTTATAATCTGGATCCAAGTTTCCTATCATATATGTTGGTGCTTGGGTGTATACCGGTAACCTGTTTGCAGCATACACATTACTTGCTAGACCTAGATGAACTTTTTTTAGGTGTTGCTGTATCTCTACTGTATCCATCTTATTATTCTTATAAAACAATCGGCAAGAGCTAAAACAGTACTAATCTATGTCGTGGGTGACGTGTGAGTGTTAAAATTTTAACTTGATTAGCAAATTGTGCATGATATCTTGTATTAAGAAGGGGGTAGGATATAAAGGAGTTGGGTGATTAAAACTGAAATAGTTTTTGCGTAACTATTTATTCATCATTTAAACTTAAATGTTTATACAATTCCTTCTTATATCTAGATACACTTATTCTTAACTGCTATAGTCCACAGTTACATTTCTGTTTTTATCAATTTCAATTATATTATCAAATTCGGCATAAACAATACAGTTTATTGTTTGTATAAGTGATGATTCAAAACGAACTTCTAATCTTACACTACCATGCTTAATGAGATTCCAATGAGCTGATGAATTAGCTGATAAATCAGGAGTTAAATCGAATGCTAGCAGACAGTAACCTTTAGCATATTGCTCTCGAGAAATAGCATTGCCTTCATTAAGAAAATGTATACCAGTTCCAGAGAAAAGGGTATGATAAGCAGTTGTAAAAATATTATTATCAAAAGATGGCTGTAACGCTTTTGAAGGTACTTGTTGACCATCGATATATAAGCTAAAAGTATTGATACCATAATTTTCAAAATTAAATGGATTCTTAGTAAGACCGCCATTAAAGGCAGCATTGCTTACAAACCCGACTATACATCTTTTGGGTACTTGTCCTAGAAAAATATTATCAAGGGTTTTTCCCTGAACACCAGATGGTATTGTTAAGACTTTGACTTCAGCTCGTGTGATAGGATATTTAGCTGTAGTTGAAGCTAAAACTTTCTGATGTGCAAGTAATACACTTGGATTAATTCGTGCCCTTCGAACGATAAGAGTTGCATCTGTAATGCAAACTTTAAATTTTGTATCGCTTGACGAAGCCATTAAATTAAAACTTTCTCTTGAACGAACTAATTTTACACACATTTCAACACCATTAATCATAAATTTTTCTTGATTAAATATATCTCCATGAAGATGTCCAATCATTTCAATTTCTTTACTTTCAATAGATAGTTCTTGTCTTTTCAGAAATCCTGTGTTTTTTTCATCTGTTGAATTCATTTTTCCTGCTGTATCTTCATACCAGAGACCACAAGTAAGATGAGATTGTTTAGCTGCAGGAGCATAATTTAAAAGAGTTTCCATGTACGCTCGATAGGCATATGTATTGTTTGGTGGTGATACAAGTTTTTGATTCAAATAAACATCAAGTTGACTAAAGAGTGAATGTAACCAATTATTAACTGGGGCTACCACCGTAGTTGATAACAATTTTGTTGAATCCTGATTTAATATCTTAGCCTTTATGTGAAGTAGTGTATGTGACAAATCTAAATAGTCATCACCTGTACCCGGAACTTGAAACTCAATAGGTCCATCATCACCAAGAGATGAAATTGGTTTATAATGAATCCACAATCCATTTTCAATACTCGTTTGTGTAGACGGTAAAGCAAACAAATCCAGCTCTGACTTAACGCACTCACAAGAATGATTATGAAGAAAAGACATAATTATTTTGAAAATATGTCTTTGATATTATTTAATTTTGGTTTAAGACCTGATTTTTTTAGAGCTTTCCCTTTAGCTGTTAATGGTGGAATGAAAGACGACAATCGTTTTCTTTTGGTTATATACCCTGAACCAGACATGTTGATTCTATCAATTTTATCATCGGCTTTTCTTTTTAAATTTGAACCGACGAGCTTGAGGCGATCTTTAATTGAGTCTTCCATAGGACGTGCTTGAACCATATCACTCAAAAGACCTACTCCGGCATTTAGAGCCTCTTTACCAATAACTCTAGCACCACTTGAAAGTAAAGGTAAAACTGATCTAAATAATCCACCTAAGAAGCTCCCGATACCGTGACCACGCTGGTATGCTGAACCTTTATAAATTACTCCAACACCTGATCCAGCTTGATGCGTGTAATAATTTTCATAAGGACATTTAGTTTGATTACGATGAGAATGCATTATATTATAATTTTCGGAAATGTAGTTTAATACACACGGTTCCAAACTGGAATGGTATTTTTTGCCCCGTGCTTGATCTTATATCTATTTCTAAAGTATCAAATTCCCTTCGCATAACAGGCAAGTAGTGAGGTGGTGAAAAAACATGCATTTTATTAGCACCATAAATATATTTTGAGGGATCTAAAGAAATTATTCTTAATAACGGAGTCATAACATCACCAACAATCTGAGGTTCAACAATGTCGCAATAAACATAATTGAGATGGTAACCCCAAGTGTAAATTAGCAGGACACTTTCCAAAATTTCTTTCTAAAAGATTTTTATTCGGTTCGAAGCCTAGTTGCAAACATAATTTCGTAGATAATGTTATCGATAGTATAGTTTT
The DNA here is from genome assembly GCA_949699075.1 of Asteroscopus sphinx. Classification (NCBI taxonomy): domain Eukaryota; kingdom Metazoa; phylum Arthropoda; class Insecta; order Lepidoptera; family Noctuidae; genus Asteroscopus; species Asteroscopus sphinx. Next base: position 7,035,766 of record OX453006.1, read on the forward strand.
ATCCATAACCGAAACAGATACAAATTTTGTTATCTCATCGTAACGAAATTTTACTTTCTCTTTAGTACTGTTTAATGCTGTTAAAATATGCTCAATGTTATCATAGTTGGTGGCTGGAATGTGTGTTTTATAAAACACTGTCGATGGTTTTTCTTCATTAGGCATAATCATCTTTTTCGTAAAGTAAACAACATTTTCGTGGTCTTGAACCGTAAACATGGTGCATGGAAATTGAAATTCAACCACTCCAACAGACCATTCACCTTCCAGTTTAATGGCTTTCGGTAATTTAGTTGAAAAGTTTGTTGTCTTGTTATCAGGGAAATATTCCATCGAACTATTGCTAAGCAAAGTTAAATAAAAACTTTCTTTATTCATATTTGTTTTAAACTGGTAGCTAAAATCCAACTATTAAATTTATCTGGATAACCTTTCCACTTCACTAACACTTCTTTTCTGTTACCTGAGTATCGAGAACGAATGATTTTATCTATTTTATAATTTGAAGTGGGGTTATAAGACACTTTTTGTAATTCTCTTTCATAAAAAGTGCCAACTATTGGTTCATTTTGTAAATCTTTTATTGTATAAACAATCCATGGAGATCTATCAATTATTGAAGATATAATAAATATTTCATCACTCCAGTTCGATTCGTAACCTTTTTGGAATATATGTTTATATTTTGTTATTCGAACGTAATCACCTACATTTAATTTTGGTTTTTGACCATCTAAAGATTTTTTTGTTTTTCTATCATAGAGGTTAGTCCAAACTGTCATAATATTGTCAGAATTTACATCGCATGGGCACATCTTAATACTGGAGTGGTTACTGTGGTTATAAGAATAAATTAAATCTTGTAGAACGTCTACATACTTATATGTGTTATTATGAGTGAAATAACGCCACATTTTCATTTTCAAGGTTCTTTGAAATCGTTCGACAATGCTGGCCTTAATGTCAGGATTGTTAGTAGTATAGTAATTAACCTGTTTATATTTGAAGTATCGTTGAACATCTTTCGAAACAAATTCAGTACCTTTGTCAGATTGTATGTGTGTAGGAGTTGTATTAGCTTCAGTAAATATACTTTCAAAACATTCTTTAGTGGTGTCTGAATTTTTCTTTTTCATTGGTCTAGCAAAAGCATATTTACTGAAGACATCAATAACACAAAGTATATAGTTAAAACCATCATTGTATTGAGAGTAAGATCGCATATCACTCAAATCAGCTTGCCATAGTTCATTAATATTTGATAAAATGTATTTATTTCGTGGAAATTTCTTCAGAACAGGTTTGTGTAGCGTGTACGTTTCTTGCGACTGTAACCATTTTCTTATATTTTCTTTGTTCATTTTACCCCTCATAGCTGTTGTTAGTTTATCTATACTACTATAACCAGCAGGATTTGATGGGTCATAGTAAATTCTATTAATTTCTTCTAGTACGGAGTCCATTTCTCCCAATCAATCTTTTTCTTTATTTTCTTTATGTGCTTCTTACCTCCACTATTTGGTGTAGACAATTCTTCAGCTTCAGATATTTGACCTAGATCCTTCGTTTGAAGTTGATTGATAAACTCGTACCTCTTGGGGTTACCAATGTAACTCAGTGGTACTTTAACATCTTTTAATGCTTTTGCAAATCTGTCCCATCCTATCGGATCACTTCTTTTCAATGGTCTTAGTGAATCATTCACTAAGTCAACAATATTGCTTCCAGGAATTATTTCATTATCAATTATTACCGTACCTTCATCATCCCAATGAATTTTACTTTTACTTGATTCAACTAAATTTAACAATAGCTCACCTTTTTTATTATATGTTTTTGGTATCAAACTAAGTATTTGGGTTGCTGTGTAGCTCGGTTTTATTTTTAAATTATCTTCTTCTTTTTTAACAGATTCACTCTCTCTCAACGAAGCTTCGGTAGTAACTACATTTTGGTGATCCATTTCCTTCTTTTTATAACAATTCTTAAATTCATTTGTATCATTGTTAGAAGTATCATCATAAATTGGCAGTTTGTAAGGTTGACGATTTTCTTCAGCGAAATGAAGAAATCTTTGCAGAGTTTGTGAATATAACATCCACTTTTTTCGATCCTCTATCTTACTATGCATAATATTTTGCATTTCAGTGTCTAATCGAGACAAATTATTGTTACCAGTGTTTTCTTGTTTGAATTTTTCTATAAACCCAGGTTCTATAAGTAACATCTTTTTTGCATTTTCCATGTTAACTTTGTACAAAACAATTTACAAATGCACTCAGAATTGATCCCAATATTATTGGTAAGAAAGCTCCTCCTTTTTGAATGATTATATTTTTTCTTAGTTTAGTTTTACACTTGCGCAACAATTTCCGAAGAATATTTTTACATTTATTTAATTTCTTCTTTTCTTGATCTTTAAGAGGTACCTTTCCTTGTAGAACGTTATGAATGCATTCACAAATAAAATTTATTTCTTCGTCATCACAAGCTTTTATTAATGCTTTTCGATACTTTGGTTTAAGCGTATGCAATGCATTTAACAAATTTCTATACGTTGTTAGCCTACGATGCATTGTTAACAAGTGATTGGAACTGTTTGATTCTTTGAGTATTTAAACCCTTTTGTGGGTATGTATACTATGCAATGCCCATTAAATGGGAATATTTTTGTCTTGATGCGACACAAGTCATTGGTGTTCTGTTTTAAATCGATTATTAAATATCCATGGGCTTCTGAAGTAGCATCTTTGTAAGCATCTTCAATAAATTTCGAATTATCCGGAGATACCTGTCGTGCTAAATATCTTATTTGAGTTTTATCACGAGGATTTTTAAAATAGATTATGTAATTTGAATTTAAAGAAATGTCTCTTTGTCCTTTACCCTGGTGAAATAAATTTTGTGTTATATAAAACACGCTTAAATTTCTGTGATGACTACCCTTAGTAAATATATCGACAACTCTGCCATCTGATTCTCTCATTAAGTCATCTATTATAACAAGATGCGGTGTCTCGCCATCAAACATGTTAAGGTTGGGAATACCTTGATGATAGTTAACGTTTTGTAAATTATACAAAGGTTGCATTTCGTCAAAGCACCATGTAATTTGATTGAAATCAATATTACATATTTCTTTCATGGATTTTATAAAATCTGTTACAAACTTTGATTTTCCACAACCACTCGGACCTGCGACTATGGCAGTAAAAGGATGAAAAAAATGGAACATTTTAAATGCACGTGTGAACTCTAAAAGTGTATTGGAATGAATAAAACATATTATTAAAATGAATGGTATTTATTATATTTGTTTTCAATTATTTGAATAAATCTACAAACTATATCATACATTTAAAATAAAATAAAATGCATTTATTTCAGGTACAATAACAAACAGAACAAGACAGACATCAAAGATACAGACACATGCAAAATATATAATTACTAAGAACATCATTGCTCTACAAAATAAAACAAAAACACATATTTACAGATACATATTTATATACACTTATAAATTACATACACATCGTTCAATAGTACAGAAAATAATGTTTGAATTACATGTTCTTTCAAAATATATAATTACTAAGAACATCATTGCTCTACAAAATAAAACAAAAACACATAATTACAGATACATATTTATATACACTTATAAATTACATACACATCTTTCAATAGTACAGAAAATAATGTTTGAATTACATGTTCTTTATCTTATAATGACCCCAAGCCAGAGTGTCAGTAGAATTTTTTAATAAATGGCGTTTTGTGTCACTATGCGAGAGCGATATTTTATTAATTTTTTGAGTATATATAGCGTGTTTAATTGATTTGAATCTTAACATTTCACTATATTGAATTTTCTTTTCAAATAAACATGTTTTAAAATCATTTAGATTAAATTTATTTGTGACACATTTATTTATACCTTTTGCTTTAGCTACAAATTTATTTTGCACATCCATTGCATACATTTTTGCACGAAGTCCGACAAACTCTTTGAGAATTTTACCATTATTTTCGTCTTTAAAAAAACCTAACCGCTTTTTGTTTATTAATGGTAAACCATATTCATTATTAGGGGGATAGTCAGACGTATCGAAATAATATTCTAAGTTATCTATAATGTCAACATAAAAATTATCGGTAAATATTTGATAAATTAAACTGTCAGTGTCCGTATAAAGAAGTTTAAGATTATTTTGATATTTTGATTTCATGAAATCGTAATGAAATTGATACATTAACGTTTTTGATAGTTCTAATATACAAAATCCGAGGTAAATTGGTTTGTTGTATAAAACTTTAGTTTTATTTAATTGTACTGCTACTAAATCTTCAGAAAATATTGAAAGACTATGAAATTCAGGTCTCGCTATCAAAGATTGAACTCCTTGGGTTTTCCCACGATTCAACCAGTGGGTAACTAATTTAACGTTTACCCGTTTTTTTACATTTTCCATTGTTTTACCAAAGACTGAATTGTTCATAAGCTTAAAAAAATCTTTTTCAAAATCTGAGGTCGCTAACGAACGCATGTGTGTGTTTAAATCTATGTAACTTTTTAACCAAGCTGATTGTTTAAATTTAAGAATTCTATAAATTTTAAGCAATCGTAGACCTTTTTTTAAACATTGTTTAAGATTCCTATAATGAATAACATAGTTCTTTTTATCATTTAAATTCGGGATCAGTTTTCGATCCTTGCTATCCCCTAAACATATGTTTTCAGGACAAAAAGGTAAATCTGAGTGAAAATCGTGTAAGTGGTTTGGGTATTCTAAATCTACTTCTAAAATAAGACCGTGTTCAGCATCGTCGGGGATGTTGAAATCAGTATTTACATCTACCCATTCGAATCTGCCGGTTGGCAGACATTGGGACATAGCCCAACCGTAAAGGTTATTTGCATCTAGGTACATCAGAAAGGAGGATGGTATACTGGCATCATATTCTGCCATAAATAAATTATTAGCTTTTGCATGTCTGTTACTACATTGAGATATACCACCCCTGATATTGTTCGCAATAAAAGCAATTTGGTTGATATCTGTTAGAAGCTCTAAATTTATTTTAGTAAAAATTAACATAGCATCCCAACTTAATCCAGGTGCTGTATAATAATGAGCAGGGTCCAATCCATATGTTTTGAGACAAACGTTCCTAAAATTTTCAAATATATCTGCTAATAACAAAACATCCGTTTTTAAATAAAGATCAGAATAGTGACCCATATTTTGACAATTGAAATGATTCCATACAGCATGAGCATGATTGTAATCATTTTCAGAAATGTGATTATCATTCAAAGAACTATAAAATTTATCACGAGTAGGAAGAGAAGTTTCTTTTAAATAATCAAATGAAGTCATGTATTCATATGGATAAACACCCTTTCGTGTTAATAGTTTAATGTCTTCTTCTAGTGGAAAATTTAATTTGAGTTCTTGAAATTGTTCGGGTGATAAATTGTTTGCTAATTTGTCAAGACTACTGGACATAAATTTAAGTGAATCAAGAAATCTTAATTTCATAACACGGTTATTTATATGCAAAACTTTGGAAAAAGATATATATTTCTCTTTATTCTCAGGAATTATTTCTATATCACCCTCTTCAAAATTGAGAGCGTGAACTATAAAATGAGCATCATAATTACTTAAATTGTGAAAAAATACTGGTAAAAAATTAGGTGCCCGGTATTTCTCAGAACAAAATGGATGAGCAACTCCTTCATACACACCAGTATACCAATTGTATGAAATTGTGGAATCACTATTTAAATCATTATTACAAATATAACACGTATTGCTTTGGGAAATATTCATTTTATTTTCGATTGTTAAAGGTAATGGACATTTAACAAAACAATTTTTTTTACAAATAATCTCTAAATCTTTTTTAATAAATTTCATAAATGTTAGTGCACAATCATTACCGGTATATGTTCTATATACTGAATAGCTGTCATTATACGAACATTTAAGGTAGTAACCAAAACTATACATTTCATGTTTTTGAATATTAGTAGTTGATGATTTACTCGGATCGTTAGAACAACTCTCTATTGGATTTAAAAATGCTTCAAAGTCAGCATATACAACGAATGGAACTCTTGACTTTCGTTCATAATTATTAAATGAGACTTGGTTAGAGGGAGTTAATTCATTAAACCAATTTCTCTTACTATCACTATCCGATGGTAAATCTGTGCATACGTTGAAACAATCTTTTTCTTGATGTCGCTGTAAATTATCGCGTGAAGTGAAATTTAATAAACAGCCATCGCAAATATGAACTGTGTGTTCTGATGTTGATAATTGTTTAGATACTAGTCTCGAAATGTTTTTTATATAACAATAATGACCGTTACTACCTTGAGATAAGTACAATAAGTTTAAATGAGTAGTTTTCCTATGTTTTGTTAAGTGTAATGGCCCTATAATTTTATTTGTCTTACTTGTTGAATCATAATCTAGACCAAAAACATTAATACTTATATTATTGAGCTTTTCAAATTTATGAATGTCTTTAATTTTAAACGGAAAAGAAAGATGATCAAATTTTAATTTATTTTTATGAGGTATATAGGATGTTACCCTATTTGAGTTATCTTTAACTGGATATAACCCTGACAATACTGCCCAACGAAAGCATTCGTGATCATTGTTTTGAATATTGATTACAGCTTTTTTATATTTAATATCTAATGGTAATTCTATATATGACGATCCACGTAATGGGTTAAACTTGTTTACATTCATGTCCAAGTGTTTTATTTTAACTAAACTCCATCCACTATCTTTTCGCTCAAAATTTGAAATTTTATTTGTTATTTCAGTTACAATAGATGAATAAATCATTTCCTTATCATCCCCGCGACAAAAAACATAATTGGAAATTTGAAAGTCAAAAGTATTAAAAAGGTTTTTAGTTTCTTGTATAAATTCTGCATTAAGAATGAAATTTACTTTCACTACAAAGTTTTCTGTAATAGATCGTTCTAGTAGTTTATAAATTAAGACTTTAATATTTTGTAAAAATAATTCAGGTGTTTCAAATGGTTGGTCAGAATTTATAACTGATTTTATTCTATAAGTAAGAATTCTATTACCGAATGCACTATCAATTATTTGAACGTTTGCTAATTCTTTATCGGATCTTAAAATATTGATTTTATGAGTATTACTCTTTAAATGGTTAGCAAAATATTTTCTTGACACAGCTAGGCGACAAACAGAACATTCAATTTTATCATTATTTCCTGTACTTACAATTGGAGACGTTGACGATGTTGATGTTGAAGGGGTTTCGGGGTGTTTTATCCTCTTCTTTGCTGGTTCCTCTTCGTTCAACTCCGTCGCCGCTGGTCTTTTCTTCATACCTCCTCCAAGTTGAATAGATCTGTTGGAAAAATAAAACATAAACCATTAACGAAACTGATTAAAAATATAATGAATGCTAGAATTCATCCATTTTTGCTCGTGAAATACTAACATGTTTCTTATTTACATCGTAAACAGTATGCTTGCATTGGTAAAACGCCATCAATTTCATCTATATCGGATTGAGTGCCGTCCACGATTTTATGTCCTTTACATGGAGTATAATATGGAGTAATGTCAGGATCTTGCGACATTGACTCAGGTAGTACATTTTCCATAAACCAAAATCGTATTAAGCGATGGAATTTTCGTAATACAAGACTTTTGTCTAAACTTGAAATTTCACTCTGAGATAAATTAATAAAATCGAGACTGCTATACATTTTGTGTCGCTGTTGTTATACTACAATACGATTAGATGGAACGAATGTTTTAAAAACATGACATTACCACTTTAAGTATCCAAAAACCCACCCCCTCTTTATGAACTACCGAAACATGTAGCAACAAGTTAATTTATACCGTAATAGACTATGTACTCACATTTTAAAATAGTTTTGCTCTTTTTCCTCACAGAGCTCGTAGAGTTCTTGATCGAAGTCTGATGACATCAGATCCAATGATTCGATGTCTTCAACTAGCATGATGAGTTCCGAGTTGTAGAAATCACAGCTTAATTTATCCATGGTGTGGAATGAGTAAGAAATGATGTTTTGAAGTAAATGTTGGAGGTTTATATAGTGTTCACCCAGCACAATTAACAATGTCTTGCCAAAACTTGTTTTATTTTTAAACAAATACCCAGAATATAAACAATAGTCCTCATAAAATACACTTTACAATGTTCTTTAAAAAATAAGTACCTGAATATTATTATTGAATTCGAAACACATTCACTATTGTTCATTAATCACTTATCAGTATCTACAAAATATTTTATACAATCTTCTTTCGTTGCTAACTCTTTAGTAACATTAAATATAACATCACGCACACTTTGCATTTTTTCATCTTCTTCTGTTACTGTATAATATTTTACACGGACATCCGCGTGTTTCCAGTGGTCCGTTGGTGCAATGTTCTTGATCTTGTCAAGTTCATAAATCTCAATTTTAATGAGATGAGATGCGTAGGCACCGTCATCTTTACCAGAAGTGATGTATGAAACACCACCGGTCGATGATCGACCAACACTCGATGACTTTTTAACCAGCTTTTTCTTCTTCTTTGGTTTTTCAAAAAAATCATCAATATTGTTTGACCTTTTTGATATTGCCTGTTTAACTTTGAAGGCTAGTGTACCTTCGTCATCGCTAGGTTCGTCGTGGTCTTCGGCATAGTAATAGCTCTTGAAAGTATTTTCAGAGAACTGAAACAATTTAAAATCAACATTTATAAATTGGTTAAGGAACGAGCGTGGGAACATGGTGAACACATAAATATACACAATATAATCGTTAGTAAATGAGGCATGAACATTATAAAAAGAAAATACTTACAGCCATTATTCAGCAGATTCACCACTTAACTATGCAAACAACTGGATGGTTTCACTATTTCACTTCACTAGACGAATAACTGGAGATCTTGTATGATGCAAAGCACAGGAGACAATAAGATGCAGTATGATTTTGTTCATCCCTTTTATACAGACCATAACGGATTTTTATTCGAACAGGAATCAACATGAAATTAAAACGTGGGCGGTCATGTCTAAGAAAACAATAGTCCTTTGAAAACAATACTAAGATAATATGGTACCCTAAGTCTCACAATAGTACTCATAAAAATAAGTACTTTATAATGGTTCAAAAAATAAAAAGGTTATTATCAAAGGAACCGACATGAACAGTAAAGGTAATTGAAATAAAACACAATAGCCAGTTTCTGAAAAGAATAAGGCAAATCCTTACAATAGAATTAATAAAAATACAACTCATAAACGCTTAACAATGCCCCCAAAACAAAACAAAAAAAGAAGTACCTGATTATGGCATTCTCTTAGCCGGTGAATCTTTGATAAGAGTAACTTTATCCAGTATCGTCAAATCCCTACTACTACCAGCAAAGACCAAACCCGCGATCAGATCGATCAATCAACATAATTCGCGGTTTGATACGTGTAGTCTGATTAATTCGCGTTTTGATATCAAATTTATTCGCGGATCGATAAAGTAATTCGCGGTTTGATATCAAATTAATTCGCGGTTTGATACGTGTAATCAAATTAATTCGCGGTTTTATAAGACTAACTTAATCATTTCGCGGTCATATGTGCCATGTGAGACTAGTCGGCAGCGTCGGCCCCCAGACTTGATCCAGTATCGGCGAATCCCTACTACTTATCCGTCTGTCCTAATACTTTTCCACCTTGAAGACCTTTGTAAAAACTCTCTTTTAAAATTATTTCGAGTATAATATGATTATAAATTTTCCAGTTATAGAGAGAAAACTGCAAAATGCTTATGTACGCACAGGGAGCTCAGGGCATGGTACCGCCACTGTTCCGAATGCGGACTAGAGGTATACAGCTCCGTTGAAACAGCTGATATGAGCCTTATTCCTACTTCACCTAAGACCCAAATGACTATGAAACGTAGCCGTTATACCGAACGATCTCCTAGTAGTACCTATGTACAACCCCTAATTATCCTAGCACCCTAGCCCTACCATACAAACCTTAACCAAACGTGTGTTGGTATACGTGCGGGAAGCCTGTTACCGAAGACCTAAGGTAACAGACGGAACTGGGTAGGAATTAAGGGTACGTGTACGTCGTGCAATGTACACTGGGAATGGTATTCTCACTGCCGATCCCACAGACTCACAGGATCGATCGTAATGACGGCAAAGGTGTCTTGGCCACAGTGAGCGGAAGCGCGACGTGTAAGGAGATGAATCAGACTTGACTCCAGCTTGATGACTAACTTTATTCTGGTCAATTTACAATATTATATACAAATCTTATTGTTACACATTGTTGTCTATTTACTAGGGTGTCGTGTGTATGTCGAGCCGATGCAGCGAATATTTAGTAGGACGCGAATCAGTAGGTCACTATGCTGCTGTTGTGATGATGTGCCAGCATATTATCGAGAGCATGTTTCAAGGTGCCTTGAACATTCTGGCGCCTCTCAGGAACTGGACTCCAGTTGGTACTCAATTGTACCTAACTCAATTGTATCGCTAAGCTTAGTTAAATAAATAAATACTTTTTGGGACATTTTTACACAACACCATCTAGTCCCAAACTAAGCAGAGCTTGTACTATGGGTACTAGACAATGGATATAATACTTATATACTTTTTTTTTGTAAATGTTGGTTGTTTATGGAGGGAATCTAGCTTATCCATCCATTGCTGTTTTGGCTGACGTGTTGGTTGACTGTAAATTGGCTCCATCGTGATGGTTGTTCGTTGTTTGGTTGGTTGGTCCGGCATTTGTTGTCTAAATGACTTTTTGGCGGCAGGGTGAGTCGGCACTTCAGCCTGTGCTTCAGCTGTTTGATCAGCTGATTGCTCGACGCTGGTTCCTCTTGAACACCTGGTATGGTGCTGTATTGTGGCTCCAATCCCTCTTGCTATTGGTGGACCGTAAAATACATGTCAATTTTTTTATTATTGATGATATAAAACTAATTACATGTGTGAGTACTAAATTGCTTCCAAATAGTGTAAGATTTTTTTTAGATAGTTCGTAAACAATGCAATTTTATTAATTGCATGTTTTTTAGCGCCCCAGGAAAAAATCCGACTAAATAAATGAATTGAATTGAATTGAAAACAAATAAAATGGTTAAATCTTTGTAGACAATTTCTGAATTCTTCGTAATTTTGATCACATTTATTGTAATCTAAACCTATGTTAGCTTTAGAAATTTGTATATTTTGGAATTAGTTATCAGAGTTTTTATTGGGGATTTATGTAACTATACATCAAATTATAACTTGTTATGTCTTGTATTGGAAAAATAGGAAAATAAGCGTATACCCGTATGTGGGTGTTATTTTTAGATATCTTGTTTTCTAGTAATTGTTGTTGAGAAAGATACAGCCGATATCTTGCAGCCATTGTGTATTTTAGTAGCTGCAGAGAGACTCATTATTATGAATATAATTATGGTGTTAAATGGACACCAAATACACCACAAGAGTTTAAATTTATTTGCTACGAAACCTCCACAAAACACGAAACCTTCTTAAACAAATTTTCACTAATTATAAGTCTTGGGCTTACCTTCTTAGATTCGTATATCTAATTATGAATATTGATTTTCTTCGCGACGTCACCTTTAATCCTTAGGGTTTTCGTATAAAAGACGTTGGAGGAACAGCAAACATCGAGTAGTCTCCACAGCCTCGGCAGCTTCGCCGCATTACGGGTTTGGTTACATTACAGACTGGAGTAGTTCGTTCGACGATTTTCTCCAGTACTCTTGTAATAACCATCTCGGGCCGAGAATTTCTCACCTGATTTTAACGAAGATGGCGATGGCTTCAGATCCTGGACCAGGCATGGCAGCCCTGCAAGCTTGGGGAAGCCATGCAGCGGCTTATGGAACGGCCAACCAGACCGTCGTGGACAAAGTGTCTCCAGATATGCTCCACATGATCGACCCTCACTGGTACCAATTTCCTCCGATGAACCCACTCTGGCATGCACTCCTGGGATTTACAATCGGCGTTCTTGGATTCATTTCTATTGCTGGTAACGGCATGGTCATCTACATATTTTCAACCACCAAGAGTCTGAAGACACCATCAAACTTGCTGGTAGTGAACCTCGCTTTTTCTGACTTCCTCATGATGTGCGCTATGGCTCCGGCTATGGTTATAAATTGTTACAACGAAACGTGGGTATTTGGTCCTTTTGCTTGTGAACTTTACGCTTGTGCAGGCTCACTATTTGGGTGCACATCTATCTGGACGATGACCATGATCGCCTTCGACCGCTACAATGTCATCGTAAAGGGTATTGCTGCCAAGCCAATGACTAAGAATGGAGCCCTTCAGCGCATACTTGGAATCTGGGCCTTCTCACTTGCATGGACACTAGCACCATTCTTTGGCTGGAACCGCTATGTACCTGAAGGAAACATGACTGCGTGCGGCACTGACTACTTATCAAAGGATTGGTTAAGCCGAAGCTACATCGTGGTCTACTCCATCTTCGTGTACTTCTTGCCACTTCTGCTTATCATTTACTCCTACTACTACATCGTCCAGGCTGTAGCTGCTCACGAAAATGCCATGAGAGAACAAGCTAAGAAAATGAACGTTGCTTCGCTGAGGTCATCTGAAGCGGCGAATACCAGCGCTGAATGCAAACTGGCAAAGGTGGCGTTGATGACCATTTCTCTGTGGTTCATGGCGTGGACCCCGTACCTTGTGATCAACTACACGGGGGTGTTCGAAAGTGCGCCGATCAGTCCTCTGGCTACTATCTGGGGTTCACTGTTTGCTAAGGCTAATGCCGTGTACAATCCTATTGTATATGGTATCAGCCACCCGAAATACCGCGCTGTCTTGTACCAGAAGTTCCCGTCACTAGCGTGCACGGTGTCACCTGATGAGGGCGGCTCCGTCGCGACGGGTGCCACCGTCGTCTGTAACGAGAAGCCGGCTGCGTAAACTCGCTTCTTCGATGACAACTGCTTGACGACCTGACTTTGCTGCTCACTGGACGACTGATCCTGCCAATACTATTTATTATTTACGTTTGTACAAAGTTGTAAACTGTGTCACATTGTGTCGCAAAGTATTCAGGCTATTCGCTGTATAAAATACCTGTATATATTGCATTCACTTTTCACCTTCCTTGCTTTGAACATACAAAGCATGTAAATTAAAACCAGTACGTCATTACACCGTCATATCCATGAGACTGCTCCTCCTAGATATAAGCGATGTACCTAATCCTTACGACGAACCCGGCTCTTTATATTTGATCAATAAACTTAAATTAGCAAAGTGGGTGATGACCACATAAATATGTATTTTTGTTATAATCCTCAATCAATGTTTTTCAATGGAATTATTATCTTCAGTTAATTTATTTGTCACCATTATTGGCAAATGTAATCATAATTCCTTTTGCCAAGAGATGTGACCACGAAATAAATAATACAAGTGGAATTGCCCTTACAATTACTTAGTACGGGCATAGAACAAATAATAGTATGGTACGGAAAAAAGTGTCGCCAAAATCACACATTGACAATTGAATAATACATTAAAAAATACACATAAATCAATTATGTGATTGGGTCCATATGAAATACAATGGGACCTATCAATTATACATGCTGAAATTTTAATGGCTTCTTTCCCGAAAAGGGGTCATTGTACTCATCATTATGAACCACTTTTACTACAGGGAATCACAATCGCGAAAAAAAAACAGGTGGTCCCTACATTTTATCGATTTAAGTGAACACAAATGTAGGGACCAACTAAATCGGTGAACATGTTAGCTCGTATGTCAATGTTGTTTATGGTGTCCCACAAGGCAGCATCCTTGGTCCAAGTCTCTTTCTGGTTTATGCTTTGGTGGTTCTTATGTATAATAAGTATGTATTTACAACAACAAAAAAAGTATTATATCCATTGTCTAGTACCCTAGTAGTAGTACTGCCTCGTTGGTCTAGTGGTTGCAAGCGCGACAGCTGAGCGTGAGGTCCTGGGTTCAATTCCCGGGTCGGGCAAAGTGTTATTGGGTTTTTTAATTAGAAAATTCTCAGTAGCAGCCCGGAGTCTGGATTTGTGCCCGGTTAATGGCAATAGGCTCGCCCCCTATTACATGGGACTTACAACATAACTGGCGAAATGTGGGTGTACTATACACCTCTGCCTACCCCTTCGGGGAAATACAGGCGTGATGTTATGTTATGTTATGTCTAGTACCCATAGCACAAGCACTGCTTAGTTTGGGACTAGATGTAGTAAAAATGTCCCAGAAATATTTGGTTTTATTTAATTTATTTTATATTAATGACTTATGTCAACAATTACTTTTGAAAGGCAAAATATTTACGTACGCCGAAGACAGCCATAATCTTCCATGGAGAGACTTCGGACGAGGTACAGTGTATTGCTGAGAAAGGACTATACCGTATCAGTCGATGGCTAAGCACCAACCTTCTTACCCTAAATGTATCAAAAACCACATATTTTAAGTTTACCTTTGCTAAAACTAACCCTTCCAATGTAAATCTTAAAGTTCACACATGTAATTACCCACAGTACTAAATGTTCTTGCCTTACGATTGCACAATCTACAATTAATGTCAAATACCTAGGTATAATATTAGACGGCAAGCTAAGTTGGCGTCCTCATTTAGATTTATTTATTGCACGTACTAAAAAGCTTATAATATGGGTTTTGAAGAAATTAAGATATGTGACTGATTTTCCTTTGCTACGCACTATATGTATACCTATTACGCGTTGGCCCAATCAGTACTTGGGTACTGTATAGGAGTCTGGGGTGGTGCCTGTAAAACCCATATAACAACAACATAACATAACATCACGCCTGTATTTTCCCGAAGGGGTAGGCAGAGGTCTATAGTACACCGACATTTCGCCAGTTATGTTATAGTCCCATGTAATAGGGGGCGAGCCTATTGCCATTGACCGGGCACAAATCCAGACTCCGGGCTGCTACTGAGAATTTCCTAATGAAAAAACCCAATAACAGGAATGGAACCCAGGACCCCACGCTCAGCAGTCGCGCTTGCAACCACTAGACCAACGAGGTAGTCAATATAATAAGACAAGATAATATTAGGTAGGTATATAGATTTTAGCTTTGGATTTTAAAGAATTTTATTTCTCATTTCGCACACAACATAATGATATTTATCATTGAGATAACACGTAGAACGGAACGTGTAAGACGTTTGTGAAACAGTCAGTGTTGCTAGAAGGTTACTTTTGTTACCTTTTAGGTAACTTTTAACCCCGTCAGGTTACTTTCAGGTTACACGACTCAAAAGGTAACTTTTAGGTAACATTTCGAAATTGAATTGGACATTTTATTGCAATGTTGCCATTCTAATACACAAAAGCGTTCTGCTTGTCTGCAAAGACTACGATAAAATGAGTAACGTAACCTATTTCTTTCTCGCCTTAATGAATACTGACCACACAAAATTATAATATTTAAATATCAAAACTGACATTGTCTTGGTGTTCAACCTACAGGTAGAAAAACTCCTCGCAAAATGAATATTTTGATTTTTAGATTTAGTCTACAGCAATTTTGTTCAAGCACAGTCCAAGGAGGCTCAATTGTGACAAAGCTGAAAACTACTTTTTAAACGTGTTTTAATGGTGTGATATTTTTCAAACGCTAAAGTCTTATTGTGCTTGCTACTGTACACCAGGTACTTCGTTAAGTTGTCTCACATTTCCAAAATATCTAAACGTTCTGTGCTTCATAATTTACTCAAAATACTCAACATACTACTGTTAACTTAAAATACGTAATTTATTTAAAAGGTCATTAAAATACCTCATTACTCCGAAAAAAATATAAAAGGTTACTTTTTGATAATTCTCAGGTAATTTTTTACAAGAGCGCGCTGGCAGCACCGCTGAAAGTGTCAGTTGTCAAATGATGCAACAATAATAGCAAACGTCAATCAAATTGACAAGTAATGAGAATGAACAAAGTATCGCGTAGAAGTGCAACACATTCAATAAATAAAATCTCTAATTACTCAATGGTGTTGTTATAAACAATCATACTAAGCTATCCACGGACTCTCTACTCGCTCTCACAAGAAGAATCACATCGGCTCTGACCTCGAATTAGGTTAGTATTGACGATGTGTTAAACCACTACTTTTTATAGATTTTGATATGAATTTGAGTTATATCCGCGATTCTTTACGTATAATGAGCTCATCCGTGTCTGTGTCCTTGGCGCCCGTTGGCGTGCGTGGTATGAAAGTGCTGGATCGAGATAAGTTCTTGCGCAATCTAAAAGTGCCAGTTCTAAAGGTCAAAGAAGAAAATCTGTCTAAAATCACGCAAATCTGTAAATCTTATTTCCTTAAACTCGAAGCTTTTAAGCCAGTAAGGAATCTAGAAGGTGAGGAACATTCACAATTTAACAAATGCATATATTTTAACCCCGAAAAAGTGATGCAATGGATTGACATAACTGAAAGTGACCGTACTGCTTTAAATCAGCTAGACATTACAGAAAACAATTTTGATAACACTGAAATCCAATTAATATATGAAAATTGGCGTTTTGAAACTATTTTCAAATCAGTTCTTCCAGAGAATGAAGAAGGTGTCAGCGGTTTCTCTCAAATAGGACACATAATACACCTGAACTTAAGGGATCATTTGCTGGATTACAGACCACTGATTGGGCAAGTGCTTGTTGATAAAATAAAGACATGTCGAACAGTAGTCAACAAAAGCAACAGTATAGATAATACCTATAGGAATTTCAGTATGGAATTGATTGGGGGAGATGAAGATTACCTGGTAACAGTAAAAGAAAATAACTGCATATTTCAGTTTGATTTCTCCAAAGTCTACTGGAATCCACGCCTAGGAAAGGAGCATGAAAGAATATTAAGCTATTTAAAACCTGTTGATGTACTTTTTGATGTTTTCTGTGGTGTTGGTCCATTCGCAGTCCCCGCAGCGAAACGTAAAACCAAAGTATTTGCCAATGATTTAAACCCTGATTCTTTCAAGTGGTTGAATCATAACGCTAAAAACAATAAGCTTAACATGGCATTTTTCAAGTCATTTAATAAGGATGGTAAAGATTTTATATGCAATGAATTCAAGGACTACATAATCAAGTTGTGTAACGGCGAAGAAAAGGTGGATGGAAAAATTCACATTACAATGAATCTACCGGCAATGGCTGTGGAATTCTTGAAACACTTCAATGGTTTGATTACAGATGAAAGCTTAGCTGTGAAGTTCAATCAAGAAATCATTGTTTATGTATACTGCTTTGCTTTGGGAGATGATCATGTTGAAATTGCAACGAAAATGGTGATTGATAACATTGGATGTGACATTTCATCACAAATTACTGATGTATTTGATGTGCGAAATGTTTCCCCAAATAAAGAAATGATGAGAGTGACATTCAAATTGACTAAAGAAGTGTTGTTTGGTTTAAGTGAACCTCCCCTTAAGAAGGTGTGTGTATAGTTAATGAGTTGTTTACATAATGATAAGAACAATCTGATAATTCCAATTTTTTATGTGTCTTAAAAATTATGTAATAAGTCTGTTAATAAAATGTTACAGAATATTGATAAAATAATTACTTTTCTTTAATTTTTTAACCACAGACCAGTAAGCCTGTACACGCCAATTTGCCAGATACCCCCAGTCACTAAGCATATATGCAATAGCACTGCATAAAATTTTCCCCACCGCCAATTGGCTCGCTGACAGAGTGACCTCTGTCAGCGAGCGGCACCAATCATGCCACCAAATTTTTTTGCCAACCAATCATAACGCACCGTCCCCCCCTGTCCCTCGCAAACATTTTTGGTTGTGTTCTCATGCAAAACTTTGTGTATATATGCGGCATCTAGGCTTACTGGTATGTGTTCTTTACTTAGCAAAATGAGTGATCAAAATTTCTTTTTAAAAAGCACTGATTCATTGTTGTTTGCAAATATGAGTCAATGTCAGTTCAGATGAATGTTATCACTTATCAGTTAAATCATATCCACATTGGTATAATAACCCTTAATGCCTCAATACACGTAACTGATAGCAACTGATTACTTCACTATCAATCTGAAAAATAGAAAAATATTGATGATAAATGTATATTTTGTTGATGATCACGAGGTCGTAGGTTCGATACCCACAGGACGCAAATATCTATGTGATGAACATTAGTGTTTGTGTTGGTCTGGGTGTTTCTTTTGTATTATAAGTATGTAAATGTAAAAGTATTATATACATTGTCTAGTACCCATAGTACAAGCTCTGCTTAGTTTGGGACTAGATGGTGCTGTGTAAAAAAAGTTCCCAAATATTTATTTATTTATACATATTTCTATGTAGTTACATACTTATCTGCAATGAAATATCAAGCGTCAACAGCCAACTTAAATTATCTCTGAAGGGGAAGACTTTTGATATCCAGATGTAATTGGTTATAATAGAGAGTGAGCCTAATTCCAATTCTCGGGCACTATTCCAATCTCCAGGCTGCTACTGAGAATTTCTAATAATAAATAACCCAGATACACCCGACGCTCACGTTTGGATGCCCTGCTTGTGACCACTAGACCAAAGACAGTTTACCATATGAGGTCAATGAGCATGTTACACGCTGAACAAGGACGACATGCACCTCTCACTCCTTACTTTGCATGGTTTTGGGACAAGCCCTCCACACTTTCCAACAAGCCAGGATATACAATGGCAACCAACCAAAAAAAACGCCGAAACTATGAAACTCGGCGCGTCTCTTTATCTGTTAATGACTAGGGTAGTAGGATTAGAAATCATAATTCCATTAATTATGGTTCAATTTATAACGCTCGTCACTCACGGGTCACTGACGCTCTTTTAAGTGAAGAAGTTTTTTTTTTCTCAATTTCATTCTTAATGGAGCCTGGTGATTAGTGGGCAGGGCGGGCCCCTGTGGTTCTCCCTTTGCTACTACGACTGGTTTTCTGGGCTGATGGAATCCGCAACTCTTGACGCAGCCTAATAAGCTCTGTACCTAGGGCCATTGTCCCTCCGCTAATCGTGTTATCAATCGCCGCTGACGTTTATTAAAAAAAAAAGTAATGTTTAAACACAGTAAAAACTGTAAATACATTATTTTCGCTGTACCTTCTTATTCCATTTTTAAAGTAAATACGAAAGTAATAGGTACTTCATGGTAGGCGTATTGTGTTGGTAAAAATAACACAGTTAAGTTTTGTATTTCATTTATACAACGTGTTATTGAAATAACTGGATAACTTCTTAAGGGGTCATTGTACTCATTAGTATGAACATATTTTACTATGGGACAAACCCTTAAATCGCGAAAACGGCTTGCAATGTGCCCCCCCCCTGCCATTTCTAAACTGTGCAACATAGAAACTTGTAATCTTCCACGTTGATAGACCTTTATAAAAACTCTCTTTTAAAATTATTTTAAGTATAATGTGACTATAAACTTTCGAGTTAAAGCGAGAAAACTGAAAAATACTTAAGACGTCCTAGTTCAAAGGTCATTGACCTTAGAGAAAAAAGTTTTTGGAGGGGCATTTTCTGTCCTTGTCGTGCTAAACGGACATTGTATATAGAGATGTCAAGTTACTATAAAGGGTTTGCACAATGACGTCATACTTTTTTTTTTTTTTTCTTTTTTTTTTCCTGGGCATCCTCATGGACGCACTCCGCCCGGGGTAGGCGGATCCAGTGTCGTACTCTTACCGACTAAAACCACCACGGTGTTCCTTCAACTACCTTAGCCAAGGGCGTGGGAACCCGTGAGTATTCACACAACCACCCCCGACAGCTACCGGCCCGCCACAAGCAGGCGAGCCCCTTCTACCCGTGCGGCCTAACGTCAGCCGCACCCTCCTCAGTGGTGCACACGGAACACTGCACGCCACCTCACCTCATGGGCCTTTACCAGCTGCGCCAACCACGCCGGCTGTGCCAGACCACCCCGAGTCTGCTGCGCGCAGGCCCTACCTCCCGTAATTTTTTATAGAGGTTTTCTTCCTTGCGGTCCGGGCGATGAAGCCAAGACCCTCGGTCCCAAGAAGCGCGAGAACACTACTCAGCGGGCACTCCTGGGGTTACGAGATCGACGGGGGCAGGGAAAGACAGTCCCTCGCTGCCTGCCCAGTGGCAGGGTGAGTGCACACCGGGCCCGCCCCTGCTCCTCCACTGTGCCCTCTGTTGGCAACAGAGGGACACGTGGAGCAACTCCCCACTGGCTCAGAAAAGGCCCCCCCCGCGCCAGAATATTCGCCACAGGCAATAAAATCCCCCGAAGGTTAATCCCTCGAAAGGATTTTATTGCCCGTGCCCAGGATGCACCGGCCAAACAACTGCCGTTCCCTCCAGACGTGTCCAGAAGGACAAGCAGCCGTCAGGCACACGTGATGGTTTTCTGGCTAGCACCCCATACTTTAATAGTGCTGTCTCTGTCTAGTGAACAAATTTATATCGCTTATAACTTGGACATGTCATATTTTTTTTGGTTTTTTCACTTTAGCTTTTTTTTTAAGAGTTTCGATATTTCTACAATATTTTTTTTACAACTTCCCTGTTGTTTTGTTCGACTAGTCTAACATAGCTGTTAGTTTATCTTTTCACCACTGCACTGCTTGAGCTATTACCAGAATAACTCGCCGACGCGAAATAAGCGGTAACTTCTTTACTGAAAACCACGCGACAAAATCGTTTTTGCACGAAGCACTATACACTAGATAACTGAAATTCGATGTTACACTGTACATGTTTTTATCAATTATGTTGCCCAATAAGACATAATTTATACTGCGAACAGCTGTACAAACAGGAATATGTTAGAAAAAGATTGTGATTGTAATGTATTTATTTCCTTTGAATTTTGAATGAACCAATCAAGTTACGCCCCGTAGCCGAATACAATACTTATAAATTAATTAATCAGTTACACTGAGGTATTATTACATCAGTTATTCGAAAACTGGTTAAAATAAATGAGTAGGTGTAGGTATAGCGCGGTATGTAGTGCTTTTAAATTGTATTTATATTTTATACATAACACCTTCGATCAACCTGTTAATCGAAGCATCAGGCGTTGTCCTAATACAACGCGACTACGTGAACATCGCAAGTTCGCGCGAATTTTGTTCGTGCCAGCCCGCGATCAAACATACAGGGGGTCAGGGGGTCTTCTCAAGTTTCACGATCTACAAACGAGGTACGAACTTTCGTCCCGATTAATACGTACACAATAAAGATGCACTACGGTTCATAGTCACATAGAAAGAAACGTCAAAACACGATAATCGCATGCGAATGGAAGCGATGGTTAACCGGAGTAGCAAATTTTGCGATGAATGGTACGATTAATCAAATATCGTCAAACGCTAGTAGACCCCCAGGCGTCAAATAGGTGTCCTAATTAGTATTCGTGCGAAAATGTCATGACACGAACAAAATTCCCGCGAACTTGCACTGGTGGCGTAGTCGCGTTGAAGCGTGTTCGAGCATTTTGTTCGTGACGCTGCATTATGATATCGCGTTGTCATGACAATGACAAGTCATTATCATGACAACGCGATATCTCGAACAAAATTCACGCGAGATTGCGATGGTCGCGTCATCATCATCATCATTTCAGCCGAAAGACGTTCACTGCTGGACATAGGCCTCCCCCAAGCATCGCCACAACGACCGGTCCTGGTACTGGTCGCGTAGTCGCTTTATATTAGGCACAGACCTTAGAAGAACGCCAAACACACATAATCAGGTCATTAGTGTTTAGCTAGTGTCTCACTCCTTGGCACGGGCCTCTTCTCAGGTTGAAAAGGGCTGAGGCGTTATACTTTGTAAAATATGGCTTGATCCCTGTGACAAATGTCAAATGCGTACAAATAATGTCAAAATACGTTAAACATTTACGTATTTGACATGTGTCACAGAGATCAAGCTATATTTTACAAAGTATAAGTAGTCCACCACGCAAGCGTACTGAATGTTGGCGAACTACACTATCGAGAACTGTTTGTAGCCCTCCCGGGTGTGCAGGTTTCCTCACGATGTTTTTCTTCACCGTGAATGCAACGTAGTGGTTATATTCTCTTTGGTGAATGCAAGTGATAATTGATAATCAATTTCTGCATTAAAAAAACATTGGATTTAATCATAACATTTTTATTCAACAAAATAAATACAAGATAATAATTACTTCATCTTTATCACTATTACATTAACGTCCTTGTACACTCAAACAGACAATGTAAAAACATTACTAAGCATAACATCGTACTTAATTGGCAACAAATAAAGACTATTCTACGTTTTCAGCTCATACCACGTCATGCTTCCGAACAGTGCGGTGCGAGACATGGATTTGCCCGACGTCACAGATATCTTACTGGAAACAGAACAGGTAAAATCATTATTGTATTACTACTATACTGTAATTTAAATGTTACTAAGCCTTAGTTTTTATTTAAAGATGGCACTTCGCGTATTTGCATATATAAATATTCGGGTTATTTCGCTAGTAAAAATTAAACTATCTCAAATATAAATCGATGAAAGTAGCTGGGGGGGACTGGATGCAGAAGGCAGAGGACCGAGTTAATAAAATTAGGGTATATTTAGTATTTGACAAATTATATGAAAGCCAGCCAGCATTATAGTTTTATGAAATCGTTCGTTTTTTTAAAATTTATTCTTTCAATATCTGTATAAAGTTACAAATGTGTTTCTGCCAAACTATAAAACCATTTGTCGGCAGTTGTTCTCGTTTCACAAGTCTGATAGTTGTACAAATATTGGTAATTTGTGCTAATTATTAATTATTTGCCAATGGGTGTCAGCTTGGTACAATACCATTAATTTTATGTGGGTTCTACGTAGCTAGTATGTATCCAAGTCCCATTTTTTCGTACACACACACACTCTTGACCTCGCATACGTAATATAGATAATATATCTACTAGTTCTAGTTCAGAGAAGGCACGCGTCGTTTGTAAACCGCTAATGCTAGAGCCACGCTTACACAGGGCCGACTTTAACATATTGATTGGAGGCCCTGGGCACTTTAGGATAATGGGGCCCCTATGACAATGATATGACAGAAGACTATTTTATTAACAACATACAAAATATAAGGAGTTATTTATAGTATGTAACTATCGTTTGATTTTCGGAAAATAAATATATTATCGGTAATATCTGATCAGGGTAGGAACTATAGAGCGGCCGCTGAGAAAATGCGTTTCAAACATCACGAACATTTTGCGTTAAACGATTGTAGTTTAATGTGACTATAATTAAGTGCATATAAATGAAAACAAAAGTATATTGTTTGCCACTTTAAAGTAGAAACAGGAACTAGGAACGCATTCTCTCAGCGTTCGCACAGTAGGGGGCCCTCCGTGGGGGGAGCCATGGAATGTGGGGCCCTGAGTTCTTGCCTAGAGTGGCCAATGGAATGGATGAATTGTTTTTCTGATAGATTGGATATTAATTTTAGCCGTTTAACCACCACGGTATTCCTTCAACTACCCTTGGCTGGGGGCGTGGGAACCCTCTGTATTCGCAGTTCGCACAACCACCTCCGACAGGTCCCGGCCTGGCTCGAGCAGGCGAGCCCCTTCTCCCCCCTCCCCGGCAGCGCACACGGAACGCTGTGCGCCACCTCTCGGGCCCCGCCATAACGCAGCTAACACGCCGATTTCACGGCAATTTTATTTGCGAAAAAAAATAGATGAGAAAAATATCACTAAACATTTCTCATCATAATCATCATTTCAGCCGAATGACGTCCACTGCTGGACATAGGCCTCCCCCAAGCATCGCCACAACGACCGGTCCTGCGCCTTCCGCATCCAGCGGATTCCCGCGACCTTCACCAGGTCGTCGGTCCACCTGTGGGGGGCCTACCCACGCTGCGCCTTCCAGTACGCGGTCGCCACTCCAGAACTTTACTGCCCCATCGGCCATCTGTTCTGCGGGCAATGCAATGCCACTTAAGTTTGGCAATTCTTCGGGCTATGTCGGTTACTTTCGTTCTCCTGCGAATCTCCTCATTTCTGATTCGATCACGCAGGGACACTCCGAGCATAGCCCTCTCCATTGACCTTTGCTTTGAGTGACTTTGAGCCTTCTTATCAGGCCCATTGTGAGCGACCACGTTTCAGTGCCGTAAGTAATTACTGGCAACACACATTACAATTACACATTTACTAAACATTTCTAAATTCCAGGTACTAAGACAATGCTTCACACAATACGCAATAGATGAAGTATTTCTGTCCTTCAACGGTGGAAAAGACTGCACAGTGCTGTTAGATTTGACTTTAAACGTATTACGCGAGTTATATAAACGTGATGACATTGCCAGTGAATTAAAAGTGGTGTACATTCGTACGAAAGGACCGTTCAGAGAAATAGAGAACTTCGTAGAACAAATTAAAGAGCATTATGGTGTGACGCTGATGGTGACTGAAGGTGAACTGAAGACTACGCTGCAGAGGCTGCTTGAGCAAGACGAGAGGCTCAAAGCTTGCCTGATGGGGACACGGCGGACGGACCCGTATAGCGAGAATTTGCAGTTCATGCAGGTAATTTTCATCATCATGCCCTAGCACGAACAATTTTGACGTATCGAAACGTTAATGTAAACGTTTTTGAAGTAAAACTTCTAAGCACGCTTGACTTGGGGAGTGAGCTGGTGAATGCGTTACGAAAAGTTTGATCGGGCGATGTGAACGGAAGTTGAGAGGGAGATATAAGTTAGTGAAGATAGAAAGAGAGATAGTTACGTTTCGTATAATACTGTAGGGGCAAGAGAGAGAGGTGCCAGCACACTTTTATTTTTTGTGAAGTTTTACTTCAGTCGTGTGGTCTAAAGCTGCTATTCCCAAAGTGGGTTCCGATGAAGGAAAGCCAGGGTTCCGCAAACAAGCTAAAAAAAAATATTCAACCAATTGAGTTCGTTTAGTTAGTGTTGGGGTTCCATAAAATAAAGATATATTTTTCTTTAATTTTTAGGGTTCTGAAACTATAAAGGTTTTTAAATAAAAAATACAACAATTCTATTACATTTTTAATAAAAAGAATGTCATGTCTCAAACGAGTATTTCAGATCCAAAGTTCGCATACATGTACGTTTCGATCCGTCTAAATAGTTCGTGCTAGAGCTACAGAGCATTCCAGCCTTTTTCCTTCAACTGCTGAATATAGACGTAAACTTCCACTTTTTTCAACCAACGGCTCCCCGCGACTCTTATCAGATCGTCTTTCCATCTAGTTCATGGTTGACCTTACTTGCCCAGCTATTTTCTGTCTTCTGAGCAATGTAATAGTATTAACAGACAATCGGATTTAGTACGGGCCGGACCACGGATTAGGTCCGCTCCGTACCAAATCTGTTCGTCTAGACTCTAGAGCAGTGTTTTTCCCCATATGTGCAAATGGGGAATTCGAGACTCCTCAAAAACTGAATGTGATTGTGGGGCCCCCATTCAGTCCATCTTCTCTTCTTCGTGTCAATGGTTCTTATTTACTTCACACTGTATTCATGTGGTATTTGGCCACCTCTATGGCGTTGTTTGTGGCTTTGTTTAAATCGTCTCTTGTGCAGGTAGTAGGGCACAAGGGACAAGTGAGCAAATGGGCCATGGACTGAATGGGGGCCCCGCAATCGCATTCAGTATTAGACAAGTCTCGCATTCCCCATTTGCACATATTCTCTCTGCAGCGACCGACTTGAGTCCGCAGTCGGTTGAGGGACTTCCAGACTGGCCATGGGAGATCGTGACCTGGGGGCAGGTGTTCTTGCGGTGCTACAAAATCAGGTGGTGGTGGAAGCCTTTCCTTCCACAGCGCTGTCCTCATTACGGCTGGAAGGAGTTGTGAGGCCTGTGTGGAGCGCATAAAACTTTTACGACTTTTCAGCCGGGCTCTTGGGAGTTGGTGTCCAAAGAGGGGGTGTCGGTGATCGGAGTCTTGTTTAGATTTCTCCGATGTACATGCGCTATCCCGACGTACAGAAGGTGGAGCTATGCCCGCTAGTGGATATAGCATTTTAAGAGGAGTAGGCTTAAGGCAACCAGTTATCGTGCGGCACGTTTCGTTTAGGGCAACGTCGACATGCTTAGAGTGCACGGAACGATGCCACACTGGGCATGCAAATTCGCCGGCAGAAAAGCACAGAGCTATGCCAGTTGTGCGCAAGACGTGTGGTGCTGCTCCCCATTTTGTGCTTGTGAGACGACGGAGGAGGTTGTTGCGTGTGCAAACCTTGAGTTTTGTGTTGAGACAATGAGATTTGAAGCTCAGAGACCTATCCAAAGTTACACCTAGGTATTTTGGATGAAAGCAGTGTTGGATGTTAACGCCCTGCCACCTTACATTGAGCATCCGATTAGCATGGCGGTTGCGAAGATGAAATGCGCAAACCTGGGTTTTAGAAGGATTGGGTTTAAGACCGTTCGCTTCGTAATATTTGCCAAGATTATTAAGAGCTAATACAAGATTTTCTTCCGCCTCTTCAAATGTTGTAGTTTGTGTAGCCAAGGCCAAGTCGTCCGCATACAAAAACCGGGTTGTGTGTGGGGCACTAGGCTGGTCATTTGTGTATATATTAAACAATGCTGGGGCTAGGACACTTCCTTGAGGGAGGCCATTTTTTTGACAGCGCCACCGGCTCTTACCCGACTTGAGGTAAACTTGGAAGCGACGGTTGTAAAGTAGTTCACCCAGTATGCGAACAAATCCTATGTCGTTGGTCATAGCCTCCACTTTAATAAGGAGCCGTTTTATGTTGACAGTGTCATATGCCGCCGATAGGTCAACCAACGCAAGTCCTGTAATTTCGTTCTTCTCAAATCCATCCTCAATGTGCTGAGTGAGTTTCAGAATCTGGCTGCAACAAGACTTTCCTGGGCGAAACCCAGCTTGTTCGGGTATCAGCTCGATATCGATTTCCGGCGCAAGGCGATCTAATAGCAGTCATTCAAAAAGTTTGAACGTGTGACATAACAAAGAGATAGGCCTGTAGCTTTTAGGGTCATCGGGTGACTTACCTGGCTTGAGAAGTGCAATAATTTTGGTTTTTCTCCAGATCTTAGGAATTTTTCCTATGCTCACACAGGTATTAAAAAGAGCCAGAAGCCACGACACCGCCAATGGTCCAAGATGTTTAATTTGCTCAGTTGTTATGTCATCGACTCCAGAAGCTTTCCCATTCTTAAGCGCTTTTACGGCAAAGATGATTTCCGTGAGAGTTAATGGTTTACTGATGTTATTGGAAGTTCTAGATGGATTTGGTGGTCTTTGGACTTTTGGCATGCGTTTAGTTTGTTTTCCGTTGAGTATAAGCTGATGGGCAATCTGGTTTGCTGTGACTTGAGCTGGGTTTGCAGCGGCAGGAGGATCTCCAGTGAGTTTATGGATGGTTTGCCAAGCCTTCTTGCTATTGTGTGTCATATTGATACTAGATATAGTCGACATCCACTTATCTCTCCGACTTTCACTAACCAACTGCATCAGATCTTCACCAGCCATTATGGTTTCTTCAGAAAATGGGTCATTATTGTAGAGATGTTCATAGTGAGTCAATAGTATAGCAGAGTCCGCATTTAAGCCTGGAATATACGAAGAGCGACAACCCCTCGGGATGTTGTGTCGGGACGAAGTCCAAATTGCATCTACGAAGTGTTCGTAGTTGACAGGAAGAGGCTCAACGTGTTTGAGTTGAAAGTCCACATCCACTGCAAACTTTTCCCAGTGTGCCTTTGAAAAATTGAACCGTCGTTTAAATGGTACTTGTACCGGTTTCAAGGCCGCCTGGATTTGGCATGTAATAGGTCTATGTTGCGTATGTGGAATTGGAGGACAGATAGACTTCTGACAGAGTGGACTAATATTCGAGCTAACGAATATCAGGTCAGGATTATAGCCCCTATTACATCTACGGCTGTTAAAAGATGGGGGAAGTTTTGGGTCGTGCAGTAAGGCTAGCTCTAATGAGTCCGCCCAATCTTCCACTGCATTGCCGTCAGAGTTCGTGTCTCGATAGCCCCACGATATACTGTGGCTGTTGAAGTCGCCTAGTATTATTTTTGTAGTACGGTCATCAAAATTGATGGGTTTCGAGAATTCAAAAGGTTGATTTGGTGGTTTGTATACCGATGTTACTGTACATGTTCCGATGTCTATTGTTATTGTCTCTATAGAGTTATAGGTATTAGAAGATACGGATACGATATTAACATCAGGTTTACAGAAAATGGCGCTGCCGTATTTGTTGTGTGGTGTTTCGGCAACGAGTGTTAGGCCGGGTATTTGTGGTCTAGGGTGATCAATGCCACGGTGTGTTTCCTGAATACACAAGATATCACACTTTGTCATTAGGCTAAGTTCGGACAGTAGACATGATTTATCATCTGAGAACCCTTCGATGTTTATCGAAACTACTGTTAGGGCCGATTTTAAAAGATGTTCATGTTGGCCCTTTTGAGGGCGTTGGGTATATTGGAGAACCATTGTGGTGAGAAGATTGGCCAGCTAGACTCTGCGTTACCGAGTGCTAGCCGTTACCAGGGTGCGCCGGACGTAATCGCTATATGCAGGCTGGACGTCGCTCGGGGAGGCTCTTCTCTTGCACCCCATTCAGTCCATGGCCCATTTGCTTACTTGTCCCTTGTGCCCTGTCAACTGTACAAGAGCCGACCTAAATGAAGCCACGACCACCGCCATAGAAGTGGCCAAATATTATATAAAGTGTGAACCATTGACACGAAAGAAGAAGAAGTGTTTTTCAAACTGTGGGTCGCGATCCCCTGGGGGGTACTAATAATGTATAGGGGGGTCGCAGTCACTTAGTAATTAAAAGTTTTATAGTTCTTATTATTGTGTTTATTAAAAGACTTACCGCCGCCGCGAAGGGCGAGGGGGTCGCGGGCATTTATTTTTACTGAAAGGGGTCGCACTATGTAAAAGCTTGAAAAACACTGGTCTAGAGAGTGGTCTGCCAATGCCAACATTATGAATGGATTTGTTTCGATAGAAGACCAATTCCGTTGGTCTGTCCCGTACCAAGTTCGATCGTCTGTTAATACTATATGCCATTACCACTTCAACTTGCTCATCCATCATTATTTTAGTCACACATACTTTCTTTTACAAATCATACACCATGAGCGTAACCAGGGGAAGGCCCTTTTCATTAAATCGTCTACTAATATACCTTAGTGGATGATAAGTGATTAACTGACTAAATTATTGATTTAACGATAAACTTTGTTAATGAAATCACCTCTCCAGGTGAATCATATTAATTAGGGACTAGCAGCCATACTCAACCTTTTTTTTTATAGGGGCCACAAACACGTTTCAGTCATGGTGTCTAGGGCCGCAAGCAAAAATTATTTAGGTATAAACGTAATACCAAGATAATGATGTAGTTTATTAATTAGAAAAGAAGTTTTAACAAAGATGTTTACATGTTTTAATGAAGATGTTTACATGTTTTAATGCGATTTTTGATATTGTGAACACTTTTTCAAAACTTTATCAAGATGTGGCTTGTCGCTACATGTTATTCTTATAACATCATCCAGATGAGAATCTGTAAGTTTGTTTCTGTAAACGTTCTTCATGTATTTCATTTTTGAAAAAGACGATTCGCACACATACGTAGACCCAAAGAATGTTAGTAGGATTTGGGCACATCTTTGGACGCTTTTTACATTTTTGGGGAACAAAAAATCGCTGATAGCGCTCGGCTCACATTCCCGTTCTGAAATACCCATTCTCTGATGGGCGCGAAATTTAAAATGGTTTACAATAAATTTGTAACTTTAGATGGGCCAATAACAAATGCCCGGCGGGCCACATGCGGCCCGCGGGCCGCAGGTTGAGTATAGCTGCCCCCCGCGCGCCCCGAGCGCTTGTTATATCTCTAGTGACTCACTAGAGATATAACAAGCGCTCGGGGCGCGCGCCCGATATGTCGTTCTATGAAATAATGTAATATATAATATATATCGTCCGTCCTCAGATTATAGAATCGTCCGTCAAACAATTTTCAAAGCGTCCTCGCACTGGTTCGCAGGCGGCGCGTCTTCGCGCTCCCTGTTTGCTTGTTATAACTACTCCTTATAACATAGAACAAATAATAGTAGCTTATAACGAGGATTCATGATTTTCAAATGCAATCTGGAGCAGGCAAGAGGTTGTGATGGCTTTGAGGCTCCGTTCCGGTCATGTCCCTCTCAACAGCTTTGTATAGGTATATGATGCACAAGGTCGATTCGCCTAATTTTAGTGTGTGCGGAGTCATAGAGTATGTTCATCATATTTTAGCAGTGTAGTCGCAATGAGGCTCAAAGACGTCACGCCTTTGGTAACTCTAGGTTCAGTTTAGGTTTTTATAATAGCATTTTAGCATCACCGTTGTCAGATGAGGCTAGGACGCTTCTCAAAATAGTTGGTTTGGGCTTAAGGTTGCGAGTACCATAGTTTTAATTTAAGTTTTGTTTCTATTTTTAACCGACTTCAAAAAAAGGAGGAGGTTATGTATTCCGCGGGGTTTTTTTTTTTTTTTTTTTCTTACCTTGTTTTGTTTGTATGCAATCATGAGGGTGACATTTTCATGATTGATAAATCCACCGGAAAAAAAAAATGCATACTTTAAAATATTCTTTTATATTTTATTTTGTGTAGATACAGTCAAGCTCAAATCGATGGTGACAATATCAGTATAAGCAGAGCCTGTTTTCTACTAAACTTACATACTAAAGGCCAAAATTAATATCCAATCCACAGAATACCTTTGTATTGATCCAATCTATCCACCATTTGCCCTACATACAAAATAAGTCAAATTTTTATCTCTAGTAGGGCAAATTGTGGATAGATTGGATATAATATTAATTTTTACCGTAAACCAGTTCCGCTTGTAATGGTTTTATTACTATTAACATGCGGTTTACCGTACCTGAATTCAAACCCAAGCTTATTCCAACAGGTGGCTTGCATAATATTGAATATCAGATTGTAAACACAATACAAAAGATAAACTCGAATAACCTTGACTGCTTTTTAAGGATATTCGTAACCTCTTAAAATACTCGTTGACCTTGATAGAGGCTGTGATAATAATTATGCAGTATGTTTAACGCTAATCTATATATGAATCAAAGTAAAATGTACCTATGATCAATGCTATCAAGATGGCTTTTCGCAACCAGGAAGGGATCTTTGGAAATAATAATAATATCTTGGTTTTTTTATAGGTTCATTTAATCTGTATTTTGCTTATTTTATTGCATATAAATTAATGTAGATAGGTGGTAATTTAGTTGATATATTTATTAACTATGTTTATTTTACCACATTTTACATAATTAAGTTTTTTATTATTATTAAAAAACGTATCCTCGCACATACTCGCATGTCTTCTGTCTTAGTTTCGTATCTCAAAGAAAGAAGATTTAAATGATATTAATTAGAGATAAAATAGATTCACAGAAATAAATAAAATGGCCAAGTGGGCAGGGCGCGCGTGCCAACACTCTGCACATAATGCAGGGCATTTCAAAGCCTTTCTCAGTACTTCTTGACTTGTTTCTGTAAATACTGTAACAAAAACCCGCAAAAATTCCTTATTGTGCTGTTTCTAACTACAGAAACAAGCTGTAAAGTACATTTGATTAAAGTTTTTTTCAAAATTAATGACGTCAATATGGGAGGCGTAGTTTGTTCAAAAGTTGCCACGCATGAATTGCAAGTAAAATTGTGATTACAACCATTCTATTTCAGTGGTCTAGGCCAACTATTTAGAAATTTTACATGGATTTTTGTTCTGACGACGTCTGTGGTCTAGTGGTTCGAGTGTCGGACTCACAGAGTCGGACTGCTGATCACGAGGTCGTTCCCACAGAGAACAAATATTTATGTGATAAACACTTCGATAAAGAATAGGGTGAAAAGTGTTTGTGTTGGACTGGGTGTTTCTTATGTATTATAAGTATGAATTTACAAAAAAAAGTATATAAGTATTATTATCCATTGTCTTGTACCCATAGTACAATCTCTGCTTAGTTTGGGACTAGATGGTGCTGTGTAAAATGTCCCAAATATTTAATTATTTCTTTATTATTCTACGTCTACTTCATTTAGATGACACCTATCAATCTTCTTACAAAATCAAATCATTTTATGTAATTGTTATTTTAACAGAAAACAGACCCCAACTGGCCACAGATAGTCAGAGTATCACCCCTACTCAACTGGAGCTACCACCAAATATGGAGTTATACCCTGCAGCGAAGAGTACCTTATTGTAGCTTATACGATAAAGGGTGAGTCAGTTCACTGTAATTAATTATTTTATTATTTTAACGCATTTACGCATGCAAAGCGAAATCTAAAGATTTAATTTGCGGAAAGAAAAAATCGCTCACGAGCAGGATTCGAACCT
Organism: Asteroscopus sphinx; assembly: GCA_949699075.1. Taxonomy (NCBI): domain Eukaryota; kingdom Metazoa; phylum Arthropoda; class Insecta; order Lepidoptera; family Noctuidae; genus Asteroscopus; species Asteroscopus sphinx. The sequence goes on from OX453006.1 coordinate 7,068,331, forward strand.
ATGAATTCGCCACTAAGCTACCACTGTAATTAATCAATTATGCAGTTTGTAGTGGAATTATTTTATCCATGTTAGTTTACTCTCTTTAAAACGAATTTTCGTCCGTGACACTACAAACAAGGTCCAGTTCAAAACCAGCGCCAGATACTAGTTGTATGTCATTTTTGCTGAACTGAGCCTATTTGGCGCAGCCGTGGGGCACACAATTATTCTTTTAGGGAGTTTTATTATAGATGATAAAATTGTTTACTATAGATCAGCGGTACTCTAAGTGTGTTCCGCGGAACCCTAGGGTTCCGCGATACCCCTGTAGGGGTTCCGCAAGAATTTAGAAAAAAAAAACAAAACACCTCTCTCTGGTCACTGGTCGAACGTTTTGAATCCGCCCGCCGCGCGTATACTTGTGAGCGCGCAGTCCCTTTGATAAAAGCCGCCTCTGAATTAGACGCTATAGTTGTGAACAAGCGACTTTCGGCTCTATCTTCAAAAGCATAAAGTCGAGATTGTTTACAACGCATTTTTTTGTATTTATATTTTTATTTCCGCTTTTTGTTTATCAAAGGCGCCGACTCGAGTATTTTTGAGAATGTTCGAGTTCGAGTCTAGGACTAAGTATAAAAGCGCTATTATACAAAAAAAGTCGCGCCTCGTCAGTCAGTTGACGATTAGCGTTCGGAGCGATAAGTTCGTACCTACCTACTTACAAGCTGGCTAGCCTGCTGCCTTCTTGTAAGTTCTACTGCCCGCTGTATTCTGATTGTATCAGTTTTGTACATTTCTTCTTTGGACTAAACTTTGTCTCATAAACGCAGTAACGATTGTGCATTATTTTGACCCTACCATCCTGACGTGTAACATTATTAATAAAGAAGAATGGAACGTTGGCTTAAAGGTGTTAAACGTGTTGCAACGACATCTTCTAATGACGCTGAATGTTCAAAAGCAGTACGCGCGGAGAATACAGCAATTACCGATCCAGACGATGATGCCACGACGTCAAGCTCCACGGTTTCAAAGACGAAAAAAAGGAAGTATGATGAATCATATATCAGTTTCGGATTTGTTGATTCCAACGGCTCACCTCTCTGCATGTTATGTAGTAAACTGCTTCCTAATAGTTCCATGGCACCTGCCAAATTACGCAGACATTTAGAAACTGTACACCCCGAGTCTAAAGACAAGAATAAAGAATTTTTTGTTCGTAAAAAAGAACAGTTATTGGAAAGTCAAAAAAATATGATGCATGTAACACAAACTATCAATGAAAAGGCCACGGAGGCATCATATTTAGTTAGCTATCGCATTGCACAAGCAGGTGAAGCGCACACTATCGCTGAGAATTTAATAAAGCCATGTGTGTTAGACATAACAAAATGTATGCTCGATGAAAAATCTGCAAAGCATCTTTCTACTGTACCGCTATCAAACGATACTGTTTCACGGCGAATCCATGATCTGGCAAGCTACGTCAAACAAGAACTAGTTGCACGTCTACAAAAAATACGATTCGCCTTGCAAATGGATGAGTCAACTGATGTCACTGGTCTGGCTATCTTGCTGGTTATCGTGAGATATCCATATGAACGTTCTTTTGAAGAAGACATGCTTATGTGTTCACCGCTGCCCACAAATACTACCGGGGAAGAAATTTTTAATAAAATAAACATATTTTTTAAAGAAAATAATCTTAGTTGGAACGATTGCATTGACATTTGTACAGATGGGGCCAAGGCGATGACAGGTAAAACAGCAGGAGCAGTATCACGAATAAAAAGTAAAGCGCCTAATTGTAGTTCCAGCCATTGTATTCTGCATAGACAAGCACTTGCGATGAAGCAAATGCCGTCAAATCTAAAATTAGTTATGGATGAAGCGGTAAAAATAATTAATTTTATCAAATCACGACCACTACAATCCCGATTGTTCTCATTATTATGTGAAGATTATGGCAGCAAACATAAAACACTGCTGCTCCATACAGAAGTGCGATGGCTGTCTCGGGGTAAAACTTTAACAAGGCTATTTGAACTTAGAGCCGAGTTACAAATGTTTCTTTCAGCAGATACAGTTTCTTTTAATTTGAAAGACCGTTTGTATGATAAAACTTGGTTGTTCCGATTGTCTTTTATGGCGGATATCTTTCAAAAACTGAACGAATTGAATTTATCATTGCAAGGTAAACAGACAACAGTGTTCCAGGCCTATAACAAAATAACTGCCTTCAAAAGAAAATTAGATTTTTGGATTATTTGCGTTGGTAAGAGAGAAATAGAAAGCTTTACGTCACTCAGTGAGTTTGTTAGCGATAACGACTCGGAAATGTTTCAAGATGATGTGTTTGAAGAATTGGTCCAATATCTCACTTCGATGCGCGCATCTTTTGTAAAGTATTTTCCCGAAGAACATAATACAAAAATGAAGCTGAATTCATGGATTCATAATCCTTTTTTACCCAACTTGCAAAAGCCCGAAAGTATGTCAAACGAGATATATGAATCTCTTTTAGAAATGTCATCAGACACAAGTATGGAGTCACTGTTCAAAACGACGCCTCTCAACGATTTTTGGTGCAGAATCCGTGATGAATATCCAATGCTTGGCAGAATGGCTCTGAATATTCTTCTCCCGTTCCCAACAACATATTTGTGCGAAACAGGATTCTCAACCTATGCAGCCACGAAAACAAAATATCGCAATAGACTGGACGCCGAACCTGATATGAGACTTCAAATGTCTTCTATCAAACCTGATATCAACCAATTGATGAAAAATAAAAAACAGTTTCATACCTCCCATTAGTTAAGATTTTTTCATTTTTAATATCTTCTATTATTGTACTTGGCATGTGGTTAAAGTAAGTAATAATTAGTAACTGTTACATTGTACTTTTATTATGCTTATATAATAAAGAATCATAAAGGTATTATACTGTATAGAAATGTCTTTGTAAAGAATACACTTTTAAAAACTATTGTTTTATTGTAGGGTTCCGTCAAGTATTTTGCTTGTCAAAAGGGTTCCGTGACCAAAAAAGTTTGAGAACCGCTGCTATAGATAATAAAATTGTTTATTATTGTTAGTGTGTGCCTCTGACTGTAGTCAATAAACCATTTTTCTTTCTTCTTCTTTCTTTCTTAATTATCATGAAATATGTATTTTGGTAGATTTCATTTTACTCAAGACTTGTATAAGGTTTCGAATTAATGTGCGGATCAGAATTTAATTATCACTTGCTTTAACGGTGAAGGAAAACATCGTGAGGAAACCTGAACACCCGAGAGTGCCCCATACAGTTCTCAATGGTGTGTGAAGTCTGCCAACCCGCACTAGGTCAGCGTGGTGGACTAAGGCCTTAACCTTCTCATTCGGAGAAGAGGCCCGTGCCCAGCAGTGGGTCAATAATGGGCTGATTATGTTAGGAGAAAAACCCCCAGTTTCCGAAAGGCAGGTCAACACAAAAATTAACTAAATCAGCTGTCAAATCTCAGGTCAAGCAATGTGATTGGTTGTTAGTATTTTTGCCAATTACAAGAGCTGAAATTAGATTTGACAATAGATCAAATTGATCAGCCTTCCATACACTGGGGGTAAGGTTGCCAGATCAAAAAAAAATGAAAATCTGGATAAAATTCCCGGATATTTGCGGAAAAATCCAGATTTTTTCTTAAAAATTTCTTATTTCGCGGAATGTCGATTTCTTGCGTATAGCAATATATTTGTGATGCGGGTCCGGGAAGGTGAAGCTGAATTCCCGCATTCCGGACAGAGGACCAAATTCCCAGATATATGGCAACCCTGCAAGACTCTCGCAAGACTGCCTCGTTGGTTTAGTGGTCGCAAGCGCGACTGCTGTGCGTGGGGTCCTGGGTTCGATTCCCGGGTCGTGCAAAGTGTTACTGGGTTTTTTTATTAACAAATTCTCAGTAGCAGCCCGGAGTCTGGATTTGTGCCCGGTTAATGGCAATAGGCTCGCCCCCTATTGCATGGGACTATAACATAACTGGCGAAATGTGGGTGTACTATACACCTCTGCCTACCCCTTCGGGGAAATACAGGCGTGATGTTATATTGTGTGTGTGTGTTGCTGCAAGACCCTGTTTATTTTTTTTAAGTTTCAAATTCCATCTTAATTTACAGATACACATCAATAGGCAGTACAAATAACACATGGCCGAACCCCGCACTAGCATACAAGGACAGTTTCGGTCTTCTCTCGTACTTGCCGGCGTGGAGGCTATCCGATGCTTCTCTAGAACGAGCGGGCCGCGGCACCTCGCCCAAGATACCCGTCAACGGACACGGAACGTTTAATACCATCAACAGTATGGCAAATGGTATTGAAAACAGTCATATAACTAACGGAGACCATATACATCCGTCTTGTGTGTAATTTGAAATAGAAATAGAATTAAAGGGTAATCGGCTACTTACTGTTGTTGATGGTAAGGTCTATGCACAGACCAGTAAGCCTCTAGACACCGACTAGCCGGATACCCCTGGTCACCAAGCATATGCACTGCATATCATACGCGCTGCCGCCAATCGGGACTTCACTCCGTCAGCGAGCGGCACCAATCATACGGAATCATAACACCGAACTTTTGAGCCGCCCAACCATAACGCGCCGTCCGCCCCCCGGTCCCCGCCAACTTTTTACGACTATGTTGTCATGCAAAACTTTGCGGCGTCTTGAGGCTTACTGATCTGTGGGTATATGTCTATCCAATGTAATTGCAACTTACACAAATTTCAACTTTACGATCATGAAAAATAAGTTGAATTTAGAATGACAAAAACAGTTAAAAAGGTCTTTAAAAATATTTATGTTGTAAACAAAACTGATGTTTATGCCTTGTTCAATAGGCTTTCTTATCCTAAATAATATAAATTGTATTGTCATGGACTTTAATTCTATGTAAGAGTACGAAACTGTTTTAAAATTGAGTACAGTAAATTGAACTTAAGCAACCATTAAAAAGAGGCATTCCGCTTTTTAAAAAGGTTTTTAAAGGTTTTTATTTTCATTCTTTTTTTTCTCATTAGAAAGTAGTCCAAAAACAATTATAAAAAATGCTATATAAAATGGTTACCATAGCCATAACCAACTATCTAAACTCTGTTTTTTCTTATTTGTCTTATTTAGTAAACAATCTTAGCCGCAATTCGTCAATAATAGTTGATAAAAGACAATATGTTAACAATTTCACACACTAAATAACATTTTTTAACCTAATTACATGTGCAGAATTAGTATTTATATTTTATCAGTAATTATTTGAATAAAGACATGCCAAGATTGTTTAATAAATAAGACAAGAGAGAAAAAACATTACACTCCGTTTTTTTGGGCAGTCGTGTAAAAAATAGACCGTAGTGAACCTTTACTGACTTTTAAAACAAGTTTCGCTACCTAAAAACCATAATGACAGTAGTAGCTGATTGCTTTGCTCAATATAACACATCCTTAGTCTGAATTTTATCACTAGTAATATTTTAATAGGTCATAAAAACACGATAACTAGACAATTACATAATTACTTTAAAAATAACATTGAACTTGTTGCCCTATCAATAATATAAAAACACGAGTAGTAACGAGATAAAATTATAAAAAATATCCACCGACATGCCTTTCGCAAAAGCAAAAGGCAAATTGTATTATTATAGTAATCTCTATAAAAATATAATTTGGTGCTATTATATTTTCGTATTATAATTTCAGAATGAAATTTTAAACTGTCCAGAAATTTTATAGAATAAAAAAAAAGTTAGTAAATTTAAACAATTATTCTGGTATCCAATACCTAGTATTCTCGAAAAATACCTCAGTGAAATTAATTGGATGTTTTAAAATTAAATTGTACTTAATTGTAATAATACAGAATGACAGAGGGACAATCTTAAATATTTGTACTGAATTTTACAAAAACCTGTACAGCGAGGCACCTAATATCCAACCTAGCGCAAGTGTATACTCGTGCTCCGATAACATCTCACCCTTCACAGGCTGGGAAGTACATAAGGCGCTACAGAGCATGAAATACAGCAAGAGCCCTGGTGATGACGGTGTTACTACCGAAGCTTTAAAAATAGGAGAGCCAGTCCTTCTTCCACATATTACAAATTTTTTCAACGAAATTTTAAAAACTGGTAACCTACCACACAGATTTTGTCACTCGCAGATTATTCTTTTGCATAAAAAGGGTGACAAAACAGATATTAGCAATTATCGCCCCATTAGTCTGGTGTCGCACTTGTATAAAGCTTTTATAAAGGTGGTCGAAAACAGAATATCGGGAACACTTGATAAACATCAGCCCCCCGAACAGGCAGGCTTCCGTCGCGGCCTTTCAACTACTGACCACCTCCATTCAATTAACCAGATTATCGAAAAACATTTAGAATTTCGACTTCCACTTTATATAGCATTTGTTGACTATTCGAAGGCCTTTGATAGCATCAGCCACAGTTCAATTTTCAATGCATTACATAACCACGAAATAGACAACACATACATCCAACTTCTACAAAATATTTATAAAAATAGCACTGCGGCCGTTAAAATCAGTTCCATGACGGGACCGTCTTTTCGCATTGATAAAGGAGTCAAACAGGGAGACCCGCTATCTCCAAAACTATTTACAGCCGTGCTGGAGGAAGTCTTTAGAAAGCTGACAGTTGGCTGGGCGGAGAGGGGCATTATGGTCGGACATAGGAGATTGTCCAATCTCCGTTTTGCCGATGATATTGTCCTTTTCGCAGCTTCAGCTTCCGAGTTGACTCAGATGCTACAAGATCTGAGCATAGCAAGCCTCGAGGTCGGACTTCAAATGAACATGTCAAAGACCAAGTTGATGACGAACAGTTCGTATCGCAGTATCACAGTGGGGGGTGTGGAGGTTGAGTACGTCGATGAGTATCTCTATCTAGGTCAAATAGTCTCTTTCCAGGCAAGACAAAATAAGGAAGTTGCAAGACGCACCGAAAATGCCTGGAAGAGCTATTGGGCCATGAAAGAACTCATGAAGGGTAATCTTCCTCTGTCCCTTAAGAAGAGACTCATGGACGTATGCATTCTTCCCATCCTCACGTATGGTTCTCAAACATGGTCTTTGACAATTCAACAGAGGACCACGCTCGAGGTTTGCCAGAGAGCAATGGAACGGAGTATTCTGGGAATTAACCTTGTTGACCGGATTAGGAATACAATCATCCGTTCCAGGACAAAAATAACTGATGTCACTCGGAAAGCTGCCATGCTGAAGTGGAACTGGGCTGGACACATCTGCCGAATGCCAGACGACCAATGGGCCAAACGTACGACCCAATGGGCCCCCACAAATGGCAAACGCCAACGCGGCAGGCCCAGACGGAGATGGCGGGATGAACTGGACAACTTTCAAAAAGACTGGTCCTTATTAGCCACAGACAGAGAGAGGTGGAAGGAGAGTAGGGAGGCCTTTGCCCTGCAGTGGGACTGTACAGGCTCTTAATAATAATAATAATTAATTGTAAAATGATAACATGACACTTTTTTTTTACCATGTCCATTGCGCAAACATCTAGCCAAATGTAGGTATTCCAAGATGTACTTAACAGTACCTCAGACCAAAAAAATAAGATAGACGGAGCGCGTAGAACTAGCGAATGAAGCCAGAAAAAGGAATAAAAAATGCCAAAGGAGTACCTACTATTCTGCCCACAGTGTTCACGAGCCGCAATCTGGAGCGTACGTCTAATCCTCAAACGAAAATAATAAGATTTAAATTGTGGAAAGAAAAATCGCTCACGAGCAGAATTCGAACCTGCGACTCTTGGCTCAGTACGCCATTGCTTTAGCCACTAAGCTACCGTGAACACTGCTCGTGGTATCGAATTTAACTTCCACTTGGCACGTCTTTGGGCGACAGCGACATCTAGTGAATAAAGCACTGGCGTACTGAGCCAGGAGTGGCAGGTTCGAATCCTGCTCGTGAGCGATTTTTTCTTTCCACAATTTAAATCTTTAGATTGATGATCTCTCCGAAACTGTTCACTGCTGCATTGGAGGATGTCTTCAAGGTTCTGGACTGGAAGGGGCTAGGCATTAACATAAATGGCGAGTACATCACTCACCTTCGGTTAGCCGACGACATAGTAGTCATGGCTGAGAACATGGAGGACCTCGGTACAATGCTCGATGACCTCAGTAGAGCTTCCGATAGAGTGAGTCTTAAAATGAATATGGACAAGACAAAGGTTATGTCGAATTCCCATATAGTACCCATTCCCGTAAACATCGGAGAATCTACACTCGAAGTTGTTGACGATTATGTATACCTAAGACAAACTGTCCAGCTAGGTAAGTCCAACTTGAGAAAGAGGTCAATCGTCGAATCCGACTCGGTTGGGCAGCGTTCGGGAAGCTACGCAATATCTTCTCGTCCAAAATACCGCAGTGTCTCAAGACGAAAGTCTTGACCAGTGTGTGTTGCCAGTAATTACTTACGGCACTGAAACGTGGTCGCTCACAATGGGCCTGATAAGAAGGCTCAAAGTCACTCAAAGGTCAATGGAGAGGGCTATGCTCGGAGTCTCCCTGCGTGATCGAATCAGAAATGAGGAGATTCGCAGGAGAACGAAAGTGACCGAAATAACCCGAAGAATTGCCAAGCTTAAGTGGCAGTGGGCGGGGCACATTGCTCGCAGAAATGATGGCCAATGGGGCAGTAAAGTTCTGGAGTGGCGACCGCGTACTGGAAGGCGCTGCGTGGATAGGCCCCCCACAAGGTGGACCGACGACCTGGTGAAGGTCGCGGGAATCCGCTGGATGCGGAAGGCGCAGGACCGGTCGTTTTGGCGATACTTGGGGGAGGCCTATGTCCAGCAGTGGACGTCTTTCGGCTGAAATGATGATGAAATCTTTAGATTTCGCTTCGCATGCGTAAATGCATGCGCAATATTTGTGCAAATTTGACGACCTCTGTGGTCTAGTGGTTCGAGAGTCGGACTGCTGATCACGAGGTCGTGGGTTCGATTCCCACAGGACACAAATATTTGTGTGATGAACATAAGTGTTTGTGTTGGTCTGGGTGTTTCTTATATATTATAAGTATGTATTTACGAAAAAAAAAGTATATAAGTATTATATCCATTGTCTAGTACCCATAGCACAAGCTCTGCTTAGTTTGGGACTAGATGGTGCTGTGTAAAAATGACCCAAAGATATTTATTTATATATTTATTATTAATATCTTCTCGTTCAAAATACCGCAGTGTCTCAAGACGAAAGTCTTTGACCAGTGTGTGTTGCCAGTAATTACTTACGGCACTGAAACGTGGTCGCTCACAATGGGCCTGATATGAAAGCTCAAAGTCACTCAAAGCAAAGGTCAATGGACAGGGTTATGCTCGGAGAGTCCCTGCGTGATCGAATCAGAAATGAGGAGATTCGCAGGAGAACGAAAGTGACCGACATAGCCCGAAGAATTGCCAAACTTAAGTGGCAGTGGGCGGGGCACATTGCTCGCAGAAATGATGGCCGATGGGGCAGTAAAGTTCTGGAGTGGCGACCGCGTACTGGAAGGCGCAGCGTGGGTAGGCCCCCCACAAGGTGGACCGACGACTTGGTGAAGTGAGGTGCTTGGGGGAGGCCTATGTCCAGCAGTGGACGTCTTTCGGCTGAAATGATGATGATGATGCGTAAATGCGTTAAAAATAATAAAATAAAAGAATAAGATTGACGCTCCCGACCGCGGCTCGCGAACACTGTGGGCATAATAGTAGGTACTCATTTGCCATTTTGTATTCCTTTTTTGGGCTTTATTCGCTAGTTCTACGCGCTCCGTCTATCTTATTCTTTTGGTCTGAGAACAGTACTTAATTAATATTTGGTTCAGTGATAATTTATCATGATTTAGAAAACTGTGATGTTAGTGAATGTGAATTAAATGAATGTTCGTATCATAAATGCAAATTAACTGATATTACGTACTTATTAATAACGTTCCATGGTAAGTTGAATTTCCGCGAGAGCAATATTTGAATATTTTGTCGATTTATGTGAACACAGATGTAGGGATCAGCTGTTTTTTTTTTGCGAATCAGGGGGTCTACTCCCGTTCGACGATATTCGATAAATCGTACGATTCATCGCACAATTTGCTAATCCGGTCAACCATCGTTCCCTTATCGCATGCGATGATCGTGTTTTGACGTTTGTTTTTCTCATCTCCGGTGAATTGTATACGACTATGAACCGTAGTCTATCTTAATTGTGCCTTTTTTATGTGCCTATCTTTATTATGTAAGTATCAGTCGGAACGAAAGTTCGTACTTCGTTTGTCGTTCGTAAAACGCGAGTAGACCTACTGGTTTGTTCCCATAGTAAAAGTTGTTCATACTGAAGAGTACAATGACCCCTTAAGAGGTGAGTTATTTCAATAACACGTTGTATATTCCCTAAAAGCCAAACCTTCAGATAATAAATAAATAAATAAATAATATATCCCACTCACATACTCTGATGCAGGCAAGGAAATATTTATCAATGGACGAGACGTTACATCATTCGGCGTATTTGCGATTGGCGCAGCTGTTACAATATAAACCGAATTCGGATGCCAATCGAATTCGGGCTAACGACCAAGTGTAAATGATGAAGTCCAGGGGCCGTATTATGAGGCGATAAAACCATCATTGTTTCGGTGTGAAGAGGGATGGCGCTATACGTCCTTTATAGCTCCGTCTCTCTCTCGCAACGGAACAATGATGATTCTAACACTTCATAATACGGCCCCAGTACGCCCAGAAGACTGGTTTGGTCGTTTTATAGGCACCCGAATTCGAGTTAGAGTACCAAAATGTAAATAACCTGCCAGGTGTCCGAATAGGGTATTTGACTAATATTTTTATTACGAATCTTGAATCTATTCGAAAAAAGATGTGCAACAATAAAAAAACCATTGAAATATTTTTAACCATGCCCAAGATGTTCAAAATTGCTTACTAGACAGAGACAGCACTACTACCGTCTGACGTCATAATGCATTAACGCCATCGCAAACACACACCACTCAGTACAATGTCTGTTTCGCGCGACAAGGACATAAAAAGCTCCCTCCAAAAACTTGAAAACCGTGTATCTCTTCCATTCTGTAATTTATTTCATTTTTAAGCTATTGCATAGCTTCTATCGCGGGCCTTGAGCGTGGAGACCGAATCCAGAAATTCCGTAACGAAAATAACCTAACACCCCCCACTCCGATCGGCACTGCGGTGATACTTTTTAGTTTTGCCATCTATCGATGAATAGCAGAACTTTTAATGACTTTTTGAAATATCACGCTTGTCTCTTTAGTTCTGCAAATCGCCTCTAGGTGGCATTGGTTGTATCGGCGTTACTGCGCATGCGTAATCCCCCTCTTCGCCCCGCAATCTGGTGACTCATGCCTGCTTAGAGTTTCGGCGTTAGGGCACCTCCTCTTTGTATTTACATAAAAAATGCTATGCAATAGCTTTACCGCGGCAGTCTCCGAGTGCCACACGTCATTTTTTTTTAACAAATCGTGTTAAATTTCTTCTTTTTTCAAAATAAAATTGAAAAATTGTTAATTTTGAGTAATAGTCAAATACCCTATTCGGATAAAGTAATTCGGATACTCGAATATAGCCTAATGACCAAGTTTAGTGAGTGTAGATGTCCAATCATCCTGCGCGCCGCTTCAACTCTCCTAAATCGCTCCATAATTAAATTGTATTGAACCATTGAATGATTTTGCCTAAGGCTGCTGCACTTATAATTTTAATTGTTTAGCTTTAGAATTAGTTGCTTTAAAAATTATAATATAGTATTTAATTTAGTTGCAATTCAATCAATGAGTGAGTCAAGTTTATAGAAATACAATATGTAACAAAAACCCTGTTGTTCCTGTGAGCTACGTTATCAGAATCAATATTTTTTTTTAATTTTTTCATTTGGAAAAACTCTTTGATAAAAATTAAATATTAAATCATTATTAATTGTGAATTGAAAGTGATTATATCACTCAAAACTCACTCACTCAGTGATTATATCAATAAAAAAAAAAAATGTTTAAAAAATTTAATGTTAAAACGTTAAATCGTTAAATGATCACTTTTAATAATGATTTAATTTTATTATTTTTATTCAAATCAAATCTTTTTTATTTCAAATAAACCTAATTACAGGCACTTTTGAAACGTCAGGCTCTAGTTGCACGGTTCCAAATTGATATAAATTGTTGTTAATATTAAATAGTTTTTCTAAATGAGTTGTGTCCTTACGTATGAATATCGATTCTGATAACGTAGCTCACAGGAACAACAGTTCTTGTTACATGATGTATAAACTATTTTTAAAAATGATGGTGTCTCACTATTTTGTGTAAATTATTTATTAAATGTATCGTCTTATTTATTTTTCGATGTTTTTCGTGTCAATCATATTTATTTGTAATAGTACTTTTAATTTCAGAAAAAAAAGTTTCTCATAAGTTAGAGTAAAATTGTTTTAAGTATTTTACAGTCAAATAGCAAAATTAATAATTCGAATAACACAAGATTCGACAAGTATTTAATCATTGAAGCCAATAAGCACATTTAATATTTATTTATTTCATTAGCAACCGTTATTTTTGTAATTTTTTGTTTTAATATTTTTCATGGTTGTGTCACCACATATTTTTGTTTTAATAAAAACACGTTATTTAGTATGAAAATGTATTGTTTTATTTTTTTTAAACATAAGTTGAACAATTTGTTTGTACTCTTACCCAGTCTTTCCCAAAGTATGGTTTGCGACCCTGGTGGGTCGTGATCGGACATTGGGTAGACCTGATACTGATAGGACGTCAGTCGCAGCACGTTGGCCGGGCGTTTTTTCCTTCAAGTTAGCCACTTCCCGAACTTTTATTTTTTTATGGTCGCGGTCGATACAACTTTGGGAACCACTAACTACTCTTACCTATATATACAGTAGTCTTAATTAATTTACAGTTATGTGTTGTTCCCGCTGTTATTAGGTTTCACGTGTTTCCTGAGGAATTCTTGGAACATGGCCACATCAGCTGGTTTGTCGTCTGAAACAAATAATTATTTTACTCTTAAGGTGGTTTCAAACCGGCGAGGCGAGGATTGGATGGGATGGGCGTGAATTGAAATCTCGCTGACCCTTTCACACCGAAAGATGAACATCGCGAGCACACGCCTGCTCGCGATGTACCGTTATGCAATGTAATAAATACTCTATTAAGAGGACGCTCCCAAAACGTAATTCTCACACTCGCACTCCCCTTACACTCCGCAACTGCGGGCCGCTCTCCTCAATTTTATGCGAGTTGCAATAGAACTTATTTTCGAGAAAATCGTACTCGCGCGTTTTACCACGGAAGTAAATGACGTAAGTCGCAAAACAGTTTTCGTTTTATTACAAGAATAATAAATAATCTATACAAATTTCCTGTAACCAGTATTTAATCAACTTTATTATCTTCCTATCTGCATAAATTTTATATAGCTAACTTGAATAATAATGTAGAAATATTCGATAAATCTCTCAAAACGCATGATTTTGAAAAAATAAAAGTATCGAACAAAAATCAACCTATTATGTATCTGTCTAGTCAAACGATAGATAAAGGTACAAAAAAACATATATCTAAATTACACATTCATAAAGTATGTGTTCGACTCGGCATATGTTTTCAAAAAGTCACCTCATTTTGGGAGCCTACTCTTAATGCAAGAATAAAGTTTAATGTTGTACCAACAAATATTTCAAGTATCGCCTCGCACATCCTCGCCTATCCAGACCTTTCACACCAAAAATGGGCGTGACGTGAATTGAAATTTTGCTATACAAATTTCAATTCTCGCTCGGCCCATCCACGCCACGCCTCGCCGGTGTGAAACCACCTTGATCATGTCAATTACTTTAGGCGGGGACCGCAATCCGATTGGCCCTACCAAGGCGGTTATTGGCTAATCACTAACGCGGCAGTTTTGACGGCTCATTTAAGTGGTCGAAACTGATTTGATGATTTCAAGTTGCGACCTACATTAGTGGAATTTCATAGTTTTGTGACAGACATCAGTCTCCTGTTATGAGGCGTCTATGGGCTGTATGGTCGATGGGAGAAAGAGATCGGTGGCGTTGCCCAGTTATGTAGCCATCATTGCGAACAACTTACTATCCAACCCTGAAATCACGAAAAAAATACTGCTGTTTCGTACATTTTGTAGAGTGACCTCGATCATTTTGTAGGGAACAGCGGTTTCTTTTTTTTTTCGCCACCTCAGGATTGTAAAAGTTGTTTGTAATGATGAGTATGTCACCTGGGCCACCGATATAAAACTATAATAATTTTATGGAAATGTTTTTGTTAACCACGTTTTTAAAAAACAAAGCGAGTTAGTATTGCATTGTCATCCAGTCCTGAGCTATATTTAAAGTTTCAAGTCTCTAGCTCCAAATTTTGGACCAAACGAACAGAGATGACTGAAAGCGAGTTAATAAAAACCGGAAAAATGTGAGTCGGGCTCACGCAGTAAGGGTTCCGTACCACCCATCAACCTGATACCCCATAGAAACTGATTAATTTACGAGAGTTTATCAAAAGACATCAACGTACCGTGAGCAAAATATGAATTTTTGCATCTATTACTTACGCAGGTACCACCACATATGTCTACGATTGCCCTATTTTTAATATTTGTTGCTGAAGTACATAAAATGCAGTGCACTATAATCAGACCAAGTTTGACGCTGGTATGTATTACCGTTTTGAAGAACAGGAACAAAAACGTTGAAAAAAATGCATGGTTTTCGAGGTTTCTTGTATGGGGATTTTTTTTATTTTTAGTATTTGTCGTGATAGGCACTATAGTAACACATATTCTGTAAAAAATTCAACTGGTTATCTATTACCGTTACAAAGATCCCAGCCGGACAGCCAGAACAGACGGATGGACGGACGGCCGGACAGCGTAGCGAGAGTAATAGGGTCCCGTTGCACCCTTTGGTTACGGAACCCTAAAAAACGTAGTAAAAAATGTCACGGTGTTTAATACAAATACTACGCACCTCCCTCCGGCTGATTCTCCGTACCCTCTTCGTCGCTGGAGCTCTCGTTAGCGGGATGCTTGAGGTACATATCACTGATCTCGCGCCCTCCCGACACCTCTTCAATCAGACTTGCCTTCTCTACCACTGTGTCGTTTGGACCTACACACAGGAATAATTTAAAAATACATATGTAATACTAGATGACTTTTTTACCATCTGGAAAAAAACAGGATGTGGCCAGTTACTGTAATAGAATAAATCTATGAATCAAAGAAAAATTAGTGACCAAAAAAATTTGCTGTTCATTTTGTCTACGGAATTTGACTTCAATGTTTGAACAGCCGATTTTTTGAAGTAAAACTTCTTTACGCACGCTTGACTTGGGGAGTAAGCTGGTGAATGCGTTACGAAAAGTGAGGCGAACGGAAGGGGTAGAGCGGGACGCGGGGAACGAGGCGCGGTACGGCCACGACACAGCGCCGGCAGATGTACGCGCGCCGCGCCGCCATTCCTTTGTTCTCATTGAAATAGTGTTGAGGGAGATATAAGTTAGTGAAGCTTTACTTCAGTCGTGTGCTCTACGTGTACTAAAATTGTTGCCATCTCTTTCATGCATCTACTATTATTTGTGAACAAGAGAATCTACACCAATGCCATCTGTCTTGACAAACGTGAGCATCTAAGGTTGCAAAATAAAAGTTTATATTTCGGAATTAAGAGCTAAAGTCTGACCACGATAACTATCAAAATCTCTGCAATGATTTTGTTATTCCAATGCAGAGTTAAGACTCACTTGTCTGACGAAACTAACTCTGCATTGGAATAATAAGATCATTACAGAGCATTTCAGAGTTATGGTTTACGGTGTTGCCATAATTCCACTGCAGAGTTAGCGTAGTCAGACTATGAAGAATTCTGAGACTACCTTTATTCTTTAGTTCTTCAGCATTTCGTTTTTCCTCTTCTAATTTTTCTGCGCGCATCTTCAGCCAGTCTGCTCTGTATTCCCTAAAATACGAAGAAATTATTATAATAAGTACGCATTTCATTTATTATTAAGAAAAACGTATTTGTAATTATTGTATGAACATACTTTTCATATTCTACTGCAGCATCATCCACCAGTTTGAAGAATTCATCTAATCCCTGGAATAAAAAAAGATTAAAATACAAGAATTGGAAAATTCTGGACTAATCCCCAGTTTCCGAATGGCAACACAAAAATTTACTAATCAACTGTGTGGGTTGGCGGGAAAATTCGTAAAGATCATGTTGTGGATTTTTTATTATTTTCCAAAATTTGTCTTTCTTCGAGTGTTAATGTGTAATAATGGTGGATTATTAAATGTTAAGTGCTCGTTAACATGTACAAGTGTGGATAAATGGTAAAAAGTTGAACTAATCAACTGTCAAATCTCAAGTCATGCGTAGTGATTGGTTGTTAACATTTTTGCTGGCCAATCACAGGAGCTGACATGAGATTTGACAACAGATCAAATTTTATTTTATTTTATTTATTGAGGGATAAAAAACAGCTACAACATAAGACATCAATTATAGGGTTAGCAAATTTGTATAAGGTAATGTTGCAGCCCACTACATTATCCACAGATAATACAATAAAATTAAGCAGTGGGTGCAACTAGGTAATTCAAGTCTGACAACTGGTCTAACCTCCGAATGTCAGAATTACCCAGTTACTGGGTTGCGGGGGTCTGATGGCAGTCGCTCCGTGTAAAATACTGATGTTCAGCTGCATCTGGCTAGACTGGAAGCCGACCCCAATATAATTGGGAAAAGGGTCGGAGGATGATGGTGCCACTAGGTAATTCATCAGCCTTCCAGAAACTGGAGGTAAGTCAAACTTCATTTAAGAATAGGCTTATCAATATAGAACAATGGAAATGGGCGCCGTCAGAAATAATTTCCAGGTGGTGCAGATTTTAGTTTTCGTACAATCTTTGCCGTATATGATTGTTAATAAAAAGTTGTTGCTTTTTAAATGAGAATTGTGTAATTACTGACTACTAATTATTGTGAATAAAAAAATGATTTCCAACAGACGGCTTTTTATTTCAATAATTCCTGTTGATCCCGAGATTCCCAAGGGGTGCAAGTGCACCCCCTGGCACCCCCCTGCCGGCGCCCATGACAACAGATCGTCAACGTAGATGAATACCTATATGTGAAATTCGCGAAAGATCAAAAACTTTTAATATTGCTATTATATTTATTTTAGTTTATTATTTATTTATATATGGGTCTAGCTCTAGATGCTCGAAATAAATAATTTTTAATTTAATTGCTTCTTAGCAGCAATTTCAATCAGTTATGCTTTGCCTCTATGGTTACTTATGACGATTTGGGTAGTTTTGTTTTTCGTTTTCTTTATCTCTTCTTAGCCTTAGCTTTAATTAGACCAAAACGCTTATATCGTTTTGGTCTAATAGACTGTTAAGCTTCTATTGATATAATAATGAAAAATAAAAATGAATTTAATAACTACTTTCTTTATAACATACTAACATCTCCAGTATGCGCACTAACTCCACAACAACGTAGATCTGAATAGAATGTGTCAAGTGCGAGCGCCATGGACCGCGTCAGGTTGCCGATGTACGTGTTCCCTCCTTCCGTCTCGCCCTCACCCTCAGCGTCTAACGCCTCTTGGAACGCCTCGAAATCACGCATCCATTCTACTGCGTAAGCATTGTCTACTACGTCTGTCTGAGGGTCAAAGGTTTGTATTATTTATTTAATCTTAAAACAAAAAAAATACGGGTGTCGTCGGGGTACACCGATAGAAGCGAAGCTTGTACTTAATATCCGAGCACACAGCTCAGCTCTATCCGCGCTACCTAAACAAGCACGGATAGAAAGAGCGCGCACAGAGCTGTGTGTGTTCCAGTCAGCTGTGTAGCCGCGCGCTAATGGAGGGGGAAGTTAACGGTGACGGTGACGTCACATTTCTTCTCGGTTTACTCCTCGGCTGCCGAGCGCTCAACGACGCTATTGAAGCTTCCGCTTCAAAAATACATCAGTGAATTAGCATCTTTATTTTATTTTTAATTATATTTAATTATTTAAGTTCACTGTATTTAGATTGTTCAGTCCGCTTAACCAGTTTTAGTTTAGTAAAACTAACACGGATATATAGCAAATTGTTATTAATTGCAGTGAAAGGACTTTCAACTTTCTACTTAGAAATGCTACACCCTTATAAAAACTTATACTTAGCCAGTGCGTTTGCAATACCGCGTAACTTCCTTTTGCTGTACAACCTAACTTTAAATTGAATAACATTGAAAATTAGTCTATACCAAAATCACGGACCAGTAAGCCTCAAGACGCCGCATAAACAAAGTTTTGCATGAGACCACAGTCGTAAAATGTTGGCGGAGGACAGGGGGCAGACGGCGCGTTATAATTGGTCAGCTCAAAAGTTCGGTTGTATGATTGGTGCCGCTCGCTGACGGAGTGACGTCCCGATTGGCGGCGGGGCTATGATATGTAGTGCTACTGCACATGCTTGGTGACCGGGGGTACCCAGCTAATCGACGTCTAGAGGCTTATGGTCTGTGACCAAAATGAAGGGATTCGGTATTGCACTCTCACCAACAATATTTATTGCAAATGTATGTTCCGAACTTGGCTTCGGTTACAGTGTTTGTTAAACTCACCTTATTCATTACAACTATAAAAGGCAACCTTGTCTTGTACAGAATTGAGCATGCATACAACATGTTGGACATAAATGTGACCGGTGACACGCTGCGGACTGTGTCCATTACATACACCACTACGGTAGGACAGGTTGATGCTAACGCTTCAGTTATTATTGTACCAGATGCTGACCAGGTGAACACTTCTATTTGACCTGTAAACAAATTGGAGAGGTTGGTTTATTTTTGATAAATGGTGCTATAACATAATGTTTTAAATACTGGGTTAAATTATTAGTGTTATTATATTATTATCAGCCTGTAGTGTCCCACTGCAGGGCTAAGGCCTCCCTTCCCTTTTTCCACTTGTCCCTATCTTTAGCCTTCTGGAACCAATCCTTCGGATAGGATTAAAGTTTGTCTCACCATCTCCTTCTGGGCCTGCCGCGTTGTCGTTTCGTCTAGAACCCACTGTGTGGTTGTCGTAGGTAATTCATTTTTCAAAATAGAATAAGTTTTTAATTAAAAAATAATTATGTAAAATGAGGTCGAAATTCGACCATAATTCATTAAAGATTTATGATTGAACTATGCCGAAAAAAAAACTATTTTCAATTTTTTTATTGATGACACTAAAGCTCATCATCATCATCATCATTTCAGCCGAAAGACGTCCACTGCTGGACATAGGCCTCCCCCAAACATCGCCACAACGACCGGTCCTGTGCCTTCCGCATCCAGCGGATTCCCGCGACCTTCACCAGGTCGTCGGTCCACCTTGTGGGGGGCCTACCCACGCTGCGCCTTCCAGTACGCGGTCGCCACTCCAGAACTTTACTGCCCCATCGGCCATCCGTTCTGCGAGCAATGTGCCCCGCCCACTGCCACTTAAGTTTGGCAATTCTTCGGGCTATGTCGGTTACTTTCGTTCTCCTGCGAATCTCCTCATTTCTGATTCGATCACGCAGGGACACTCCGAGCATAGCCCTCTCCATTGCCCTTTGAGTGACTTTGAGCCTTCTTATCAGGCCCATTGTGAGCGACCACGTTTCAGTACCGTAAGTAATTACTGGCAACAGTGGCAACACACACTGGTCAAAGACTTTCGTCTTGAGACACTGCGGTATTTTGGACGAGAAGATATTGCGTAGCTTCCCGAACGCTGCCCAACCGAGTCGGATTCGACGATTGACCTCTTTCTCGAAGTTGGACTTACCTAGCTGGACAGTTTGTCCTAGGTATACATAATCGTCAACAACTTCGAGTGTAGATTCTCCGATGTTTACGGGAAAGGGTGCTATATGGGAATTCAACATAACCTTTGTCTTGTCCATATTCATTTTAAGACCCACTCTATCAGAAGCTCTACTGAGGTCATCGAGCATTGTACCGAGGTCCTCCATGGTCTCAGCCATGACTACTATGTCGTCGGCAAACCGAAGGTGAGTGATGTACTCGCCGTTTATGTTAATGCCTAGCCCCTTCCAGTCCAGAACCTTGAAGACATCCTCCAATGCAGCAGTGAACAGTTTCGGAGAGATCACATCTCCCTGTCTCACACCTCGCTGCAGAAGGATAGGTTTCGAGGCTTGGTCCTGTAATCGGACTGACACAGTGGCGTTTTCATACAAAGACTTTAACACTTCGATGTACCGATAGTCAATCTGGCACCGTTGAAGAGACTGTAGTACCGCCCAAGTCTCGATCGAATCGAAGGCTTTCTCGTAGTCCACAAACGCTAAACAAAGAGGCAAGTTATACTCTTCGGTCTTCTGTATAACCTGCCGCAGCGTATGTATGTGGTCTACGGTGCTAAAGCCTTTTCGGAAACCGGCTTGTTCGGGAGGCTGGAAGTCGTCAAACCTGCGCGAAAGACGGTTCGTAATGACTCTCGAAAACAGCTTGTAGACATGGCTCAGAAGTGAGATGGGCCTATAATTCTTCAGTAGAGCATTATCGCCCTTTTTGAAGAAGAGTACCACCACACCTCTGCTCCATGCCTGTGGCGTTCTTCCCTCGAGAATGACGGAATCAAACAGCTTCTGAAGGGCCTTAAGGATCGGTTTTCCACCCGCCTTCAGGAGTTCGTCCGTAATTCCGTCATCACCCAGTGCCTTGTTGTTTTTGAGCTGCTTCAGAGCCATCCTAATCTCGTACAGGCTGACGTCCGGGATATCTTCGGTATAGTGTCGGGTCAATCTAGCTCTTGGGTCGTGAGCCCGATTTACAGCGGGTGTCCGGGTGGACGTGTATAACTGTCCATAGAAATAAAGCTCATCAATAGCTACTAAACAAAAAAATATAAATAAGAATATTGGTTGACAAACAGAGGAGAAATTAGTACTGGACAGTTTTTTCTTTGCCTATTTATATATATAGATTCTCAGTGTATCATTATAATATTCAATTAAGAAAAATGCAAATCCCTATAATTGTATAGATATATGGCCGAAATTAAATCCAATCTATCCACAATCCAAAATATGTCAAATTTCTATCTCTAGTAGGGTAAATCTTGGATAGATTGGATATTAATTTTGGCCGATAGCCTGCACTGTCCTGTTTTAAAAGAGAAGATAAAGAAAATCATGTACCTGGTGTATCAATAATACAGTATTTATGTTTCTTGCCGGCCTTCTCTATCAGATCAACAACTTGTCCAAACTTTGTGGAGAATAAATTGAGAGCCGTGACTATGCCTCCATTGGGACCCAGCCCATACTGTTTCATCACTTCTTTATAATTTACTGTGTCTCTTATATCTGGAAATAATCACTGATTAAACAGAGCTACTCACACACTTGTGAAGTGAATGGGCTTACTAGTTGATCAAGACAATACAGGCAACTGTCAAACATGACATTTGCTGTGAAAATTTTGGGATAGGGAAGGCAAAATGTTGACCAATTCACAACCAGAATAGCTCATAAAAGCTAGATTATCTTGAAAAACACTTGCTATTGGTGTTGATTCTCTTGTTCACGAACTAAACTTATTTTAAACCATAAAGGTATTATACTGACGTAATAGAGACACTGTCACCTCATTATCACGTCACCGAAAGCAAAATGAGTTTATGTGCGAAATTGACACGTGTAGGGGTGATTTTTAGTGATGTGACATGGACGTTTCCGCATTATCGATATAGTTCAACCAGCCTTACTTTTAAGGAGTGGTAGTATTTTAAAACTGCTAAGCTATTAAGTAACTATTGTTTTAAAATTACAGATATTCGAGACATAATTTTATTTGTTTTAAAAGATTGAGTTACGCAATTAAGGGCTATATTATAATTACATTATTAATGTCACGAAGGTAAGGAATACATAAGTAAGAAATAAAAAAATCAATTAATCATCATTTCAGCCGTAAGACGTCCACTGCTGGACACAGGCCTCCCCCAAGCATATATTGGGGGGATATGCCATAATCGCCACGCTTGGCAGGCGGGTTGGCGATCGCAGTTGGTTGGTTAAATACTCAGAGAACGCTGCTGCCCATCCTCTGGTGAATCCCTTAGTCGCCTTTTACGACACCCATGAGAAGATATAGGCTGGTGCAATTCTTTACGTCCGGCACCACACGGAACATTTTACAATTAATCATATTAGTTTTAATTAGGTGTATAGAAAGGTTTTCAATCCCGGAACTAAGTTCCTATACACGATTCCGGAATTGGTCAAATTATTGAATTTTTATGAAAAATTACAATATCTATGAACTTGACAAGTTTTCTTGTCCAGTCAACTTAAGTTACACATCAGACTTATACATTATAATTTTATCGACTTAGATTTAGAAACATCAGTGTTTCGATAATTTCTAGTTATTAGTTAGTTTTTATTTCAAATAGGCAAAGAATTAAATGTCGAGAATTTAGTTGCACGATTCCAAAAACAAAGATATAGGATCTTTGTTTTTGGAATCGTGCAACTAAATTCTGAGGATGAAATTGGAGGTGGAGCAAGAACCTGGCCATGATTTTCGATTCGATACAGACGACCGAATCATATAAAATCAAGTCTGCGTCAGCTCAAGCAAGAGTTTTCTCAGCGGCAGGCTAAATTTGCAACCGGCTAAGAATCTATTTCTTAGCATTCGCATACTTGACAATCTAGCATTTGCAAGAACCCATTTTCTAAATATGGTATATTTTTACAAATTGAATCTTCTTCTTCTTCGTGTTGACATGAGCTACATAATAATAATAGCTCATGTCGTGGGGAAAAGATTAGCCAGTCAGCAGGTTGATAGCGGGGCTGACTGCCCAGAGTAAGCCGGACGATCAATTAAATATCGTCACTCGTGGAGGCTCTTTTAATGCACAAATTGAATGATCACATGAGACTTTCCGTCTTCATGTCTCAGTTTGGCGAACCGACTTGCAGTACCATTCAGGTAACAGACTAGTTGGTATTTCAGTCGTTATGGGCAAAGGTAACCGCTTAACATTAGGTGGGTCTTTAGCTCGTTTCGCCATCATATAACATGAAAAATAAGTGTATAAAACTTTTTTGTTGTATTTTTTGTATCTATGAGATTTGTTTTAGTAAAAAGGACCTATCTGATCAAACTTAGAGCCGCGGATAGCAACCTAGTCCCTTCCATGATTAAGATGCTCAATGAAGTTTCATGGGAATTTGTATTCCATGAGAACAGCAAGACCAGTGGTTTCTAGCAATGATGACCAAAGAGCCCAGTTCGCGCGCCGTTAATACTGATGATCTCCCGATATATATATTTGAAGAGCTTATTTATTGAGTGCTATCGAACAACTTTTACTACGAGGTCAACCCTGAAATCTAATAAAAAACAGCTATTCCCTACATTAGTGTTCACACGAATCGACAAAATGTAGTAAACAGCAGATTTTTTTCGCGATTTCAGGGTTGCTCCAGTTATAATAATGTACTCTGTGGTTGCTCCCATAGTAAATGTTGTTCGTTATGATGAGTTTTTATTTATTTTATTTATTCAATCACAGGTACAATTTCTTTAGCTTTAATTTACTAGAAAACTCACCAAACTATCAAGTTTAACGGCGAGATGCGCTCATACATATATATATTATCTTACCCTTACGTAAACATGCAACATGAAAACAAACTTAATTAGCAACAAATCAAACCGTAGGTATGGATCGTTGGTGATTTCATTAAACGATACAGTTATCCTTAAAATATCTACTGCAAACCCTGTAATTTTTTCGAGGCTTTCAGCTTTTTTTATATTTTATTTTATTGTATAGGATGGCGAAACGAACTAAAGGCCCACCATATGTTAAGCGGTTACCTTTGCCAATAACAACTGCAATACCATCTAGGCTGTTACCTAAATGGTACCGCAAGTCGGTTCGCCAAACAACATGAAGATGGAAAGTCTCATGTGATTGTAATTACACCGGCACCCGTACCATTCTGACCGAAACACAGCAATGCAAGCATCACTATTTGGCGGAGAATAGTAGATACGGTGCTTATTCGTTTTAACATTTGTGCCCATCCATTTTTCTTTAATAACAGCATTTACAGGAAATCTGGAAGTTATGAAGTTAGCCGGTCAATATTTTACAGCATTTTTAGCCCGGCCGCACATTGTCATAAAATAGCACCGTATTTACATTTTAATATGTCAAAAGCAGACATACGATTCGGAAAATTCTGTCAGTCTGCGGGGCTGGTACTAAAATTAACTGTATAAATGTCAAATAAGCATTATGAAAGTAGTATTGTCCTGCAGATACTTACCTGTGAAACGTCTCTTTGCCATAGACGTACAACATACTATTATAACATCGTAAAAGTACAACCATGGTATAGGTTAAGGTGCGTCAGATTTTTTCTGTGATCAATGAATGAATCATTGTGATTTCCTTCCAATGTGCGGCCGGACTAAATCAACCTTTCAATACTTTCAACCGACTTCAAAAAAAGGAGGAGGTTCTCAATTCGATTGTATTTTTTTAAAGCAGTAAGGGACACTAACTTGTTACATGTATGGTGCTAGGTAGTACAAAAAATATATAATTGAAACTATCGACATATCGATATATTTTGAGCAATCCATATGCGAAACGGTTTCATTTTCACGTACACAATATTTTTTTATCTAACACATAATTATTTAAAATAACATATTATATAGAAAATACGGTATTTACTGCATGTTATTAATGCATTACTAATTGATTTAAAGAATAACTTCTATGAAAATAAGCATTATGAAAGTTGTATTGTCCTGCAGATACTTACCTGTGAAACATCTCTTTCTTTAGGTTAATAATGTAAATTACACAGCAGTATAACACAGAACACTACACCAATACGATTATTGATATTAATTGGATAAAATACAGAACGATTGTGAAATAAATCATAAAATAATACGAGATTATATTTTGATGGGACGCTATGGGAGATTACAATTTTCAAAATCGGTTCTACTGACATTTTATTATGTCTCTTTCTAGCATATAGGTTTTTTCGTAAAGATCGGTATCTCAGTCGCACACTGTAGTGGTCTATTACGTTAGTATAGAAATGTCTTTGTTTTAAACTATCACTCTCTTTTACTAATAGTGAATACAAGAAAGGGATGGCGACAATTTTAGAACTGTCAAATTAGTTTACATTTTACATTACTTTGTATTTTAGTGGGCAAGTTCCAATATTAAACTTATATGGAAATCTAAATTCAGACTAATATGACAGTTCCAAAATTATTGCCATTCTTTTCTTGTATTTACTATTAGTAAAAAAGAGTGATAGTTTAAAATAAGTTTAGTTCATGAACAAGAAAATGACACCATTGTCTATTCAACAAAAAGATTTAAAAATTTCATAATATAAATGTATAAGAATACAGCATAGCGGAGCGTTACCTGTGAATTAATGCTTACCAATGTTAGCGGGATAAGGCACTTCCCTACACGCCGGGTCCAAATTGATCAAGTAAGGTCTGGAGCCATCCACGACTTTGCCCGACAGCCGCCTCGTAAACGACGTCTTGCCAGCACCGGCCATGCCTATTCCAAAATCAAACATGTAACTACCTAATAATAACGCATAACGTCTCTAAAACTTGCAAAATAAGAAAGCTAAGAGCAATACTAACCTAAAATAATCAAACATATTGGTTTCTTTGAGTCTTCGTCCATGGCTTCTGGCTTGGGTTCGCCTGTAGCCATCTTTGTTATTGTGTGGTTTTATTTTTTCTGTTCGTTTCGTAATAGAATTATTTTCAAAATGATTGATCTAATAATTTGTTTACGCAAAAACAATTTTTATGAAAGAAAATGAAACAAACACGCAAAATTGACAGTAGGCCAGTGCTGCCAATTAATCACAGAGTACTTTTATATATATGAAATAGAGACCTAACTCTGCCCTCAATAGAGGCACACACCAAGTGGCGCCTCTATAATTTTGTTTTGGAACTACAACTTCATTTCATATATCTATAGATATATGTCACTCTTGAATCAGTTTTGATAACTATGTACCGAGATCACTAGGTGGCTCTGTATTCATCCTTGTTAGAAATCGAAAAAATAAAGACAAAAAGTTCGAATGATAGCGGGATTTGAACCTGTAACTCCAACTTCATAAGTCAACTTCAGTACAAGATAAGCTACCGTGATTCTTATTACAACCATTGAATTTAACTTTCAATTACGTATTTCGTTAACGTCATAACTTTTATTTTACAATTTATATATTTAGATATCACTTCAATTGCGTAAATGCGTAAAAAATATTAGTATAATTAAAAAAAGCAATTGATAAGTTTAAATGTTGGTGTTATATACCAAATTACGTTTTCCCAACATAATTATACTTTAAGAATCTTGTGGATTGATTAGTTTAATTTGCCTATTAAATAGACAATTAAATCAAACCTATTAAAAACGAAAGTGAATAAACCGGAAAACATTGGTAAATAATTGTATACAACTTTGAATTTTAAATTCACGCCATCTATACAGTTTTCTAGACAACTTTTTGTATCTTGGATCATGCTAGTCAAATCTTAGCCTCGGTAGCATAACACGTAGATACTAGCGACATCTGTGTTTTTGTTTTGTATATAGTCAAATATAATACTGGTTAATTCAAAATACGTAGTGGTCAAACGACGTTTGAGTATTATCAGTACTCGTCAATTTGGTCGGATAAGAATTGATGTATTCCAAGAATTTTGTTCTAAGATTGTACCCCCTGCAATTAATGAAAATTTTTGGCCGTGTCAGTGTTACTATAAGGTCCGTATTACAGAACGTTCCTAAAGTACAGTTTGATCTTCAATCAAATCACTAACTACTCAACAACATAACACACGAATTTAAAATGAAATAAGAAAGAAATCTCTACTCAGGCGTGGTTTCGACCACTTCAATTCTCAAGTGTGGTCGAGAGCCGAGACCACGCTTGAGTAGAGATTTCTTTTCTATTTCAGATTACATTCATGTATTATGTTGTTGAATTGAAGTTTATAATTACCGTATTAGAGAATAAGACCAATGCTCAAGTAACGATTCTATCCTTAAATACTGTACTTGAAGAACGTTCTGTAATATGGACCTCAGAAGACTTTTAATGTAACAAAAAGTATCGGGTTTTATTTGCAGTTGCCTTTCGTTTTACGCAATTTTTTATTTTGTTTTTTGTGATGTTGTGATGAATAACGGCCACAATTAATATGCTATATATACACGATTTTCCCTACTAGAGATAACTGACATAAGCTCAATACATTTTATGCTCAGATTAACAACCTAATTTTATGTCAAATTTCTATCTCTCGTAGGGCAAATCGTGGATAGATAGGATATTAATTTGGCTGTAAGTAGATATTGGTGTCGATTCTCTTGTTCACGAACTAAACTTATTTTAAACTATCGCTCTCTTTTACTAAAAGTAGATACAAGAAAGGGATGGCAACCATTTTAGAACTGTCAAATTAGTTTACGTGTTACATTTCTTTGTATTTTAGTGGGCACGTTCCGAGATCACGACTAAACTTGTATGGAAATTTTAATTTCGTCTAATTTGACAGCTCTTAAATGGTTGCCATCCCTTTCTTGTATCTACTATTAGTAAAAGAGAGCGATAGTTTAAAATAAGTTTAGTTCGTGAACAAGAGAATCGACACCAATACCTAAAATTCCGTAGATTTTCTAGCATTAACTGTATGTACGTTGGTGAGGCCAAAAATCCGCAGTTCGACGAATAAAACCGTAGGTCTGGCAACGTTGGTGACAGATTACCTTGACCAAGGAACATAATCTCAGAACCAACGATTTAAGAAGCTAAGCTACTGAATACTAGGACCTTGACAATCTTGACATTGACAACACTTCAGTATAGTTGCCATGTTATAATTATGAGAGTAACCAACTGAAAAAAATAAAGAAGTCAAAAATCTGCCGGTCCGCATATTCGAAGCTGATCATGGCATGCATGACCTAAGAAGATAGGCCTGCCCAATCCTAAAGCCTATCAACATTGTGAGGCTGCTCATCAAATGCTCGCATTGAGCTTTTAGACACGAGGCAGCCTCACGATATGCTCAAGTGCCGTCTATACTGCGAGGCGTCAGTATACCCGCCAGTTCTTCTTTGTTTTCCATGTCGCCAGCGCCCGAGGCAAAACACATGTGACATGCATCCCTTGCAGCTAAGAGTACATTATAATAACTGACTTGCAGCTGAGCGGCTCACATTGATCCATAAATAATACATATACCTACATAACTTTGTGCACCACACTTTACCGAAACAGCGCCAGATTGCGCGAGTAACGCTCGCGCAATCCGCGGCAACAATCACGTTGCCTCGAGTAAATCGTAGTGATTATACTATCTTTGGCCCCGAGAAGCAAACGTCTCCACATCGCGGAGCTGCCTCGCGGACCAGCCTCGCAATATTGAAACCCCGCTTAATAAGTACATCTGATTCGTTTACATAGTGAGCCACCAGACAGCAATTACTGTCACACTGCTTGCTGGGCACGGGCCTGTTACAGAATGAGAGGGACCGAACAACTTCTACTACAGGGTCAACCCTGAAATCGCAAAAAAAAAACGTCTTATGTCGTCTTATTACTGTTTTACATTTTGTCGATTTATGTGAACCATAGACATTACATTTTTTAATATTGAATCTCTTTGATGTGAACACATCCTCAGTCGGGAAAATAAATAAAAAAACATATTTTGTACTAGTATTAGGCACTTTATTTTCACTTAGACAATATATTTACATATTTACAATAGTTAAAACTAGTTTTATTCAGGATTTAGGTTTCTTTCTCAAGATTTAGAAACATTATTGGGTACAGATGTCCGAGTTTCGATATCCTTTTCTGTATTATCAATCTGAGGGTATCTGTGTACGTGACCGGTGGCTTGCAGGTTGAGGGATCACGCCAGTGAAGACCTGACAAAAAAAAACGAAACTTTATAGTTTCAAAAGAAAATTAAGAAGTTTGAAGTCTTCAAATTAACTGAGATATGGCTATGGCTATTATAAGAAGAATTAATTAAGAAATATATTTTGTTCTCTTCTATGTTCTTCTTCTTCGTGTCGATGGTACAATATTGTTTTTTTTATTGCGAATAAATTTCTTTAAACCTATATTCATACCCTGCTGGCCCAGAAATTGACCACCTTAATTGCGTTGTCTGTAGCATTGTTCAGATCGCTCAATGTGCAGGTGTAAGGGCAAAGAGAGCAAAATAACAGATGTGGCAATGATTGAGGATCAACGCCACAGGTACAAGCTGTATCCGTTTTGTCTATGTAGCCCCATTTTCTCGTGTTCAGCTTACATCTGCCTACCTGGGTCCGCAGACGGTTTAGGGACTTCCATGTAGGCCAGGGTAGATTATGACCTGGGAGCTTCTCGCTGGGTTGGATATAATTTGCGGGTGGAGGTAATTTTTCCAACCACAGTTTTCGACGGGCCTCAATTTGACAAGGCTTGCGTTTGACCACCACCTCACCTGATGTTAAGCGATAGTGCGGTCGACGATGGTACACGCTTGCCCAGCAACGGTGAGAGGATGGCAGGGCCTTGTAGGGCCTCTGTCGATTTAAAGAAACCATGTAGGCGTTGGGTCTATATGTAAGTTTATAGTTACCAGTAGAATCACACGCAAATAACGCAGGCGAAGGCACATGATCCCTGGTGTAGTTCCACAAGCAGTCTCGTAAAACTTGAACAATCTGTAACATACAAAAATGAATGTTTAATAATAAATGTATGTGTAGGTATATGTAATTATAAAATAGTCACCACCAAAAGCAAACCGGTATCTGCTCATGAATGATAAATAGGCTTAAGAAAATACGAGACAGTCATAACTTCGATCAAATATACTATAGATGCACAGTCCCCGCTCGAAAAACGGCGCCATCAAAACTGTGCAATAATCAGTCGCGTGCACAGTTTCGTTCTCAGCCACTTCACGATCGTGCTAGCGGCGAGACGTTTCAAGATGCTAAAACGTATAGAAAAAAAATTATATACTCTAAATTTGCAAACAAAGGATGGAGTGTAGTACTTTTCGCTGTCGTCGTTAACATAATTACAAGCACACTTTATCACAGAGACGTTTTTTGGGTTTGATTTTGTACAAAACCGTGCATTTACAGGATTTTTTTAACTAGTGCGCAAATTTTTCTTGGAGGTTCAATATGAGAAATAGAACACATTTCCATTAATTGTTCAATACTTTTTTTTATTTTTTTATCCGACTTAAAATCTTGCATCGGGGGTACACCGTACAGTACAAGCCCCTCCCGGACGGCCGCGTGAGCCAGTCGTCGCGCGCTTTCATTGATGTTATTACGAACAGATTGTGTCCATATTTTGCTGATTTTAAATCGGATAAAAAAAAAGAAAAAAAAAAAAAGTATTGAACAATTAATGGAAATGTGTTCTATTACTTATACCGAACCACCAAAAGAAATTTGCGCACTAGTTAATTTTTTTTCCTGTATAGTATATTTGACCGAAGCAGTCATAAGATTAAAAAAATTGTTCAACAGTTTTGAAAAAAAAAATGAGATCCGAGGTTGCTGGCTGTATTGGTGATAGTTTACCTCATTAGCTGTTAGTTCAGGCGCCAACTCAAGCATATGACTGAGAGGATGCGGCAGCAGCTGTCCCAGTGTCATCGTGGCCAGCAGTTCTTGCAACGCCGCGCGTTCTTTTACCATCTCTACCGAGTGCGTGTAGCGGTCTGGATGAAGAAATATAATTAAATTTAGGTTTTTTCGAGTGAATGGTTGATTAAACAGGGAATTAACACGATAAATCAATTATCTTTTTTGAGAGTAGACCCCCAGAAGTTTTTTCGTTCATCAATCATCATCAACTCAGCCTATCGCAGTCCACTGCTGGACATAAGCCTCTCCAAAGTTGCGTCACAACACTCGGTCCTCTGTCATCCGGTCCCTCCCAGCCACGTTCTTCAGGTCGTCGGTCCACCTGGAGGGGGGGCACCCTACGCTGCGTTTGCCGATTCGCGGTCTCCACTCAAGGACTCGTCTACTCCAGCGGCCATTGGTCCTTCGACAGACCTGGCCAGCACACTACCACTTCAACTTACTGATCCTACTAGCTATGTCGTTCACTCCGGTTTTTCTCCGGATAATCTCGTTAAGGATTTTATCCTACAAAGAAACTCGAAGCATAGCTCACTAGCTTGACTTGGGGAGTAAGCTGGTGAATGCGTTACGAAATGCGCGGCGAACGGAGGGGGTAGTGCGGGACGCGGGGAACGACGCGCGCACTAGACCGGCCACGACACAGCGCCGGCAGATGTACCATTCCTTTGTTCTCATTGAAATAGTATTGAGGGAGATATAAGTTAGTGAAGTTTTACTTCAGTCGTGTGGTCTTCAGTATTCTAGGTATGGCTCCACGTATATACAATAAAATACCTGATACCATAATAAAATGTCTAAGTGTGGTACAGCTTAAAAACAAATGAAATTACTATTAGTTGAAAAATGTTATTATTCAATAGAAGAATTTTAAATACTCTATTAATTCAATAATATTATAATTAGTGACCAAGAATACTATTTGACATTTTTATTTCATAACATCATCATTACATTTCATTATTTTCTGACATTTGGAGTTGTATGATAATAATTAAATATTTTTTAGTAGCATATTGATTCAAATTTCTCATTTGAATTTTAAATATACATTTGTACGCCTGCTGGCATAACATAGCGGACTCTTTATTGTATTTAAGAACTTTATATTATTTTTTGTACCTATAATAAAACAAAGATTAACCGGATTATATCGCGTATATAATAAATAATAATAAATATTTTTGGGACATTTTTTCACAGCACCATCTAGTCCCAAACTAAGCAGAGCTTGTGCTATGGGTACTAGGACAATGGATATAATACTTATATACTTTTTTTTGTAAATACATACTTATAATACATAAGCAACACCCAGACGAACACAAACACTTATGTTCATCACACAAATATTTGTGTCCTGTGGGAATCGAACCCACGACCTCAAAATAACATAGTAATAACATGTTGTCGTTGTTATGTGCGGATTTATATTCGATTATCACTTGCTTTAACGGTGAAGGAAAACATCGTGAGGAAACCTGCACACCTGAGAGTGCTCCATACAGTTCTTAATGGTGTGTGTAGTCCGCCAACCCGCACTAGGCCAGCGTGGTGGACTAAGGCCTTAGCCTTCTCGTACTGAGAAGAGGCCCGTGCCCAGCAGTGGGACAGTAATGGGCTGGTATGTTATGTTATGTTACACAAATGAATAAATGACTTATGGCATGACTTGTGGTCTAAAGCACACTCGTTTTTTTTTCGTTGGTCGTGTCGTAATTTCCCGTGACTCACCTAGGTAGGCTCGGAGGCGGTGCAGCAGCGTGGCGGCCGTGGCCCGCAGCAGTGCGGAGGCCAGGCACAGTGCGGGCCGCGCGCCGGCCGCACGGCGAAGTGCCGCGCGGGCCACCGCACAACTCTCCAAAGCACCGCGCATATATAACTCGCGCTCAATGCTCACTTGCTGCAATATAAGTACTTAAGGTGAATGCTACAGGGTACCCCATGATATTTAAAATGACTTGATGAGACAAAATGAGTTTTTTGCTTCTTCTTCTATCGTGTCGACATGAGCTACATATTGATAAGCTCATGTCGTGGGGTAAAGATTAGCCAGTCAGCAGGTTGGTAGCAGGGCTGACTGCCCAGGGTACGCCGGACGATCAATTATATATTGTCAACGTGGAGGCTCTTTAAATGCACCCCAATGTGACCCCAATTCGAAAATGTCTGTATAAGGCCAAATTATACAACGCTAGCTGCGGAAGGGCCCTGGTGACCTGTAATACAGGTTCTGGATAAAAACCTACTTCAGGCACCAGTCTCTCACAAAGTTGGTTTTTATAATTTTGCCGCATTAGCTAAACCTAGTACTTTAAAAACTATTGTAAAGAGAGAATAAACTGATTATTTATTATTATTATTAAAAAAAACTTTAATGTGTTTTTCCGATTTTACCACTCGAGCCATTCGAGTCATTTTACAATTTTACTCGAGTACTACCCGAGTGGTCTAGTCACTCGAGTGGTTCACGAGTCACTCGATCACTCACCTCTATCGAATCACCTGCCACAAACCTTGAATTAATTATTTTTTATTTTGTCCATAAGTTGAGGCTTAAAACATAACATAACATCACGCCTGTATTTCCCCGAAGGGGTAGGCAGAGGTGTAATAGTACACCCACATTTCGCCAGTTATGTTATAGTCCCATGTAATACGGGGCGAACCTATTGCCACTAACCAGGCACAAATCCAGACTCCAGGCTGCTACTGAGAATTTCCTAGTGAAAAAACCCAAGAACACATGGCCCGACCCAGGAATCGAACCCAGGACCCCGCTCAGCAGTCGCGTTGGCTTAAAACATAGTAGACATAAAATGGAAAAGCGTTCTTAAGAATAAAAACACATCGTTTCACATGCCTCGGTGAGTGATTCGCGAGTGACTCGAGTCCGAGTGAACTCGAGTCCGAGTGAACTCGAGTCTATATTTTTTTCACTCGAGTGAGATTTTTTTCGATGTCACTCGAGTAAAAGTGGACTCAAGTCGCATCACTAATTCGCGTTAGTAATAAAAATGTATCTACTGAATAATACTCATAAAAAAATATAAATCTAGCTCTATAAGCTCTACAAGCTCGACAATCGCTAATTTGATCGTAAATTAATATTATCGAGCTTATAGAACTTATAGAGGTAAGTTAATATTTTTTTATAAGTATTATTCAGAAAAGTGTGTTTTTTCTCTCTTGTCTTATTTAGTGAATATTGGCATGTCTCTTTATTCAGATAACTACTGATAAAATATAATTACTAGTTCTGTACATGTAATTAGGTAAAAAAATCCGAGTGGACTTGTAGGAGTGAGCTTCATACGAGTGCACTAAGATAGCTGTTGATATTAACATAGTTCACTCGGATAATTTTCTTCATTCTTATAATTATTCTTCACAGTGAACATCGAAAAGGATTTGTAGATTTTGTGCGAAAAAATATCTGAATTGTTGCAGACTTGTTACTAAGACGGGAAAAAGATAAGGCATCTGGCAAAAGGAAAAGAATTTGGACTCTCTCTTGGATTCTACATTGCGGAGAACAGGGTGCATCTACCAGTTTCCTCCGAGAAATTGAACAGGAAGATCCTGCTACAAATAAGAATCATCTAAGACTGAATAATGAACAATTTAATTAACTTTTGAGTAAAGTACGCCACTTTGTTTCCTTACTCGTATACGAGTTAGCTCGGGAAAGTAGAACGCGATATTAGTCTACACAGATCGGACGCCGTCGTCCGAGTGCGCTCGGATTATGGGTTGCCCCAATACGAGTTGCGTACGAGTAGGTATCCGAGTCCACTTGGTACGAGCATACTCTGACCGTGTCAACGCGGCTGCGTTTTCACTATACGAGTACCTACTCTCGGACCGAGTCTACTCGGACGCTACTCGTAGCGTGTAAACACGTGATCCGAGCACACTCGGACATCGGCATCCGAGTAGAGAGAACTCGGGCGCGCTTCTATTTCCACGAGGTCACTCTGATCATTTTATGAAGACAAAATAGCGTCAACTAAAAAAAAATGGAATGAAGGTGACACTGTGAGGTTTGTGCATCTATACTGGGTGTCAGGGAAACGCTTCCGAAAACGAAGACAAGTGATAGTGCTGGTGATTACTGATACGAAATCACAAAAAAAAATGATTATTTTTTTTCTTTTTTTTTTGCATTTTTCATACATAACCAGCTTTGGGCAGTTAAATAACGCTGATTTGCAAAAAAAAACTCCATTTACTTACTTAATTTTTTAAAGTTCGCAATGTAATTCAAATAAAATATCAGCTGGCGCTAGGAGTGAACGACATCCACTCGCATAAGCAGTCCATGCCAGCCGTAGCGAGCGTAGGTAGGTTAGGTACGCGCGATCCCGAGTTTTTTACGCTTTACATTGCGGGTTTGCAAAATACCAAATCACTAAAACAATGAGTAGGTATAAGGCTAATGGTTATTGGTATTCGATTGTGTTAAGGTAGTATAATAATAACCTTTCCGGGAGCGTTTCCCTGACAACCAGTATGAAGCGGAGGAAGTGTTGTGGAACCTGAGACTAAAATAACATAAATATATGCAGAGTAAATATAGCTCACCTTAGTAAAATCTTCATCGGGCCACGGCAGTCCGTTGTACATAACATCTGGCGACACCAACTCCACCAACAGCAGTGACACGGATGTCGCGCCCTCTACCAAGCCGCTGTTACCATCCTGACAATTTCATAAAATAGTTAGTTTAACTCTTCAACCATGCAGCCCATAGACGCCTCATAAGGCTAAGCGTATGCTGAGACGAAGGCGACGCAATACCCCGCAGCGCAGGCAGAGCAAATCTTCTGTAACGTATGAAAAAGCGCAAAGCTGCGATTTAGGCACGTGAAACGCAGACATGTCAAATTTCAGTGTCATATGTTTTCGTCAACTGCCATGCCCTGCAAAGTCTACAACATGTAACAAAAACCCTGTTGTTCCTGTGAGGTACGTTATGTACAGTGCGATTCAGAACATTTCGATAACTTGCCGAATCCGTTCGATTGGATATCTTACTCGTACCGTATGCTACTTTCGGGGCTATTCAGAACAACCGAAATGAGCGTTCGATTCGGTTTCGGGTACGGTATCGATATTGGTTACATTACATGAGATTACATGGTGCGTTTATGAAGTTTTCTTTTGTATCATAAATAGAAAGATTTTTAAACCCATATCTAGGCGATGTAAAAATATATCCGAAAGTATTTATGGTTTTGTTGTTCTAATCTTACTACAAAATAATTAATTACGGCTGAATAACGGCTGTTTATAAAAAT
Organism: Asteroscopus sphinx; assembly: GCA_949699075.1. Lineage (NCBI taxonomy): Eukaryota > Metazoa > Arthropoda > Insecta > Lepidoptera > Noctuidae > Asteroscopus > Asteroscopus sphinx. The sequence goes on from OX453006.1 coordinate 7,104,526, forward strand.
AAAATTATGAAAGTACTTACTACGAAAAGCTATCTTTGTAAACACCCATCTGTCAAAATCATTGTCAATGTGACGTTTGACGTTAAAATACTTGGTTGGTAGATTGGGGGTTTTTTTCGCAATTTTGGGGAAAAAAAAGTAGTTCTTGGGGAAATTTCGAGGAATGAAATCCTTGGGGAAATATTTGGAGAAACGAAAATACAGATGTAATACTGAAATTGTACTAGTTTGTGTAGCCTCCACGTGTGACGATATTTAATTGATCGTCCGGCGCACTCTGGGCAGTCAGCCCCGCTATCAACCTGCTGACTGGCTAATCTTTTCCCCACGACATGAGCTATTATTATTATGTAGCTCATGTTGACACGAAGAAGAAGTAGACTAGTTTGTGTAATGTCATTGGGAAAATAATTGAGGGTTTGAATGAAGACGATATATCAAAAGTTTTAAATATCATCCACAATACACTATTAAATATTTTTTATAGTTTTTGAATAAACATAGTCTTTTATTTTTAAATTTTCTGTGCGAAAAAAAATTGGGAAAAAAGTTGAAAATCATCATTTTGGGGAAAAATATATGAATATGGGGAAAATTCAGAAACTCGATCTAGTAACCCTGTAAAACATCTTGGACTATGGGGTACGTTCACTTACTACACACTCAGCAGGGGGTACAATCTTAGAACAAAATTCTTGGAATACATCAATTCTTATCCGACCAAATTGACGAGTACTGATAATACTCAAACGTCGTTTGACCACTACGTATTTTGAATTAACCAGTATTATGTTTGACTATATACAAAACAAAAACACAGATGTCGCTAGTATCTACGTGTTATGCTACCGAGGCTAAGACTTGACTAGCAAGATCCAAGATACAAAAAGTTGTCTAGAAAACTGTATAGATGGCGTGAATTTAGAATTCAAAGTTGTATACAATTATTTACCAATGTTTTCCGGTTTATTCACTTTCGTTTTTAATAGGTTTGATTTAATTGTCTATTTAATAGGCAAATTAAACAAATCAATCCACAAGATTCTTAAAGTATAATTATGTTGGGAAAACGTAATTTGGTATATAACACCAACATTTAAACTTATCAATTGCTTTTTTTAATTAAACTAATATTTTTTACGCATTTACGCAATTGAAGTGATATCTAAATATATAAATTGTAAAATAAAAGTTATGACGTTAACGAAATACGTAATTGAAAGTTAAATTCAATACTTGTAATAAGAATCACGGTAGCTTATCTTGTACTGTAGTTGACTTATGAAGTTGGAGTTACAGGTTCAATTCCCGCTATCATTTGAACTTTTTGCCTTTATTTTTTCGATTTCTAACAAGGATGAATACAGAGCCACCTAGTGATCTTGGTACATAGTTATCGAAACTGATTCAAGAGTGACATATATCTATAGATATATGAAATGAAGTTGTAGTTCCAAAACAAAAATATAGAGGCGCCACTTGGTGTGTGCCTCTATTGAGGGCAGAGTTAGGTCTCTATTTCATATATATAAAAGTACTCTGTGACACTCAGTGTGAAAGTCGCCCGGTGCGAATATCGCTCGATCATTGACGATTTTCTCAGAGTTACTGAACGACTTCGGGCGACCTCATGAAACTGACACTAGAACAATGAAGCACTGACAATTATGACAATCGAAACCTCAAATTATCTGTCATTTCATACTATTATCTGTCAACATGACAGCAGGGCGTCTTTTACCCTACTATTTCACGGGGTGACCGGTGCGATCGCCCGACGACGCCCGCTCACAATACTGAACGGTTTGGTGTGAACGCCCGGACGATCACTCCGAGTAACTGAACGACCAAACAACGCTCCGGGCGTCGTCCGCCGTCGTCCGACGATAATACTGAACGTACCCATGGTGGTTATGTTATCTTTGGACTATTGGTTTTATTGTTGTTTATCAATTAAATAATATTTTTTTTGAGTTTATAACATACGCACTCAAAATTGAAAGAAGTAACATTCTTATTGGAGAAAAGTTCATCATGAATCTTTGTGAGAATAGTAGAATGGCGACTATCGCTGTAATCGAGCCTTAGACGATGAAATTACACAGTCTGTCAGTGATTCTACAATAACGTTCACCAAAACTTGTAAGTACCTACTCACCTCTTATTTATTAGCTCATCAGCGTCTACAACGCTGGCCTATAGCACAACACACACACCACACTAGCAGCAGTGTAGCAGGCCACACGATGTTTTCCTTCACCGTGGGTATACAAACGTTTACAAGGCACATGGATTTTTTATAGGTACATTTAAATAAATAAGTACCTAAACTCCTAAGGCGACACTGACCAAACCGACAGCATAGGTATTCATGTGTCGAGAGAGAAAAATGACACAATACTGTAATCATGATTTGTTAACATTAAATACATTTTCTATCTTTCAGGTAAACAGCATGACCATGACCAAGCTTACTAGGACTTGTTACAAACACCATCTCTTGATGGACAAAGACAGTTTGTCTCTGCTGTGGATGTTCACTTGCATCAAGTGTCAGTCACCTACTTGACACTGGCTCAACTCGTGAAATAACAATTTGTAATATTATACAAGAGTGGATTATGCCTTAAACTGTAAGTTGAATCAGTCTATAAAATATTTTATCTACACTCGTATCATAAAATTCGAATTATGAACTCGAAAGTAATGTCATAATGACATACTTTACGCACATGCACCTGTAATAAATTTAAAAAGTTTCATTACGATACAGTTTGCTGAACAAAACAATGCGGTAATTTAATTTTTTTTCCATAACCGCACACTTCAGCCCAACTAAGGAGTTTTTAATGCCACTTCGACCTAACCAAGGAGTTTTCAAACCTTTTTTTTAGCAGTCGTACAGTTTGGCACCAATGAGTACACAAAATTCAGGGTGGCGCCACTTGTCATACATTGAAAATTTTTATCGTTTAAAATCGCGTTTTTGGCAGAACTTTGGATTGTCATATTGCTTTTAGTTATATTTAAGTGTTTACGGGCATATTTTTTGTATGATAAAACAGAGATTGACGGAATCCTGACAAGGATAGAAAATTAGTTCCGATTATAATGTTTTCGGCAGACTATATTTTATAATCTGTGTAGGCGCGCGGCAGCGCGCGTGCGCGGCCGCGCGCCACGTCCTACTGGATATGGTCATCGTTACTTGTAAATTTATTGTTATTGTTTACGTTATTATTATGGTTTTGTAAGTCCAAAGTTTTATTCTGGGCAAAAATATCTGACTACAGCAGTGATACTGAACTGAAGAGAATATGACCCCGCCTGAATTTCTGGATGCAGCAACGTAAATGACGAACAATCTTTTACCAGAGAAATCAAGAAAAACAACGACAATGTTACGAAGATTTTGACTTTGATATTTTATTTAAAATTGTATGAGTTTAGATAAAATAGTGTATGAAACTGACATAATTAGGTATTAAAACACTCGTGTGATACTATTAAAAACCTCGCCTACGGCTCGGTTTTTAAACTCACACTCGTGTTTTAATAACCCCTATTATGCAACAGTTTCATAAACTACTATTTCACAACTTTACTGCTAGTCAAATTGATTTTTAATTACTTTAATGATTATGTATGTTTGTATTATGTACACAAAATACACACTTAGACGTGGAGTTGTGGAAACAGCCCGTTATACTATACTATGTATGTTTGTTGCAGGTAGAAGCAATAAGTTGCATAATATGCTATGCTTGTTGTGTGCTTGCAGACCGAGCTGCTTTTCATATAGTTTCCAGCTCAGTGTATACTCAATGATAATACAGGCACACAGTTCTTCCCGCTGATCATCTAAATGAAGAAGTGAGAATGAACCAGCCCATACCTACAATTGTATTATTAGACTATAGTACAGAAAGCCAGATTATAGAAAGAATATGCTTTATGGTTTCTAAGAGGTTGCATTCAATCAAGATTTATAGTCAACACTTCTCGCAGAGATATTGTAACTTCCTCCGGGGTTGCCTACAGTTGGTAACCACACTGCCACGTACTTTAAAACATTGTTACTGCATCATAGGCAGACAAACTGTAGGCTGCTGCACCCATATAATATCTATAATATGGTATCTTAATTGGGCTAGGTACCAAGACAATAGTAAGACATTATAATTGAAAAGAAATAAAAATAAAATATAAAATGTGTTTTTATTTTTAAATATCTCTTTTACCTGTGTTTTTTATATGTATGATTTGTGAGTTTCTCAACACTCCACTCTACAAAATATAATAATTAAGGTAGCTACTATACACATAATTTATTTTTTTGCTCTTGTCTTATTTAGTAAACAATCTTGGCATGTCTCTTTACTCAAATAACTACTGATAATATATAATTACTTATTAGTTCTGCACATGTAATAAGGTTAAAAAATGTTAGGTAGGTGTAACTGTGTAAAATTGTTAACATAATTCTTATAATAATTATTATTGACGAATTGCATTAAAAAGACATGCCAAGATTGTTTACTAAACAAGACAAGAGAGAAAAATAGAGTGTACATATAAATATATCAATTGCACTTCACAAATCAACTGCTAAATAATATTATGTTCTTAGATATGTTGTTACATAGGTACCTAACCTCACTTTTAAATATTAAGAGCTTAGAGTCTGCTCTCAGATTGGCAAAATCCGTAGAATTTTCAGTGATAGTTTGATATGTTTGCCAGTAATAATTGGTACAGGTCAATGCCAGTAATACACAAGTTACACAACACCACCTCATCTTTTTACACTTAGGTCCAAGATTTTATGAAAGCGTATCCGTCTCCCTTGTTTTTTTTTCTTTTTTCTTTGTTTCTTCTACTAGGATAATAGGGCCAGTGTAAGGTCATGCAGCAACCCATATTATTCAGTGAATTATCCGGCTGTGCATGAAAATGCATCTCGCAATGAGCGCAAAATGCAACTGCGTGTCTGGGTGTGTTGAGTTCTTCTCGGAGTCTTCAGCGTCTTTTCTCAACAATTACACTGCATTGTTTTTGTTTTTTATGTCTTATATTAATTTTACGGCTCAAACTAACAAAAATAAAATTTATCGGGTGCCCAGTAGCTCCCGTTAAGTTGTCGGGGAAAATAATCGGACGTTCGGTAATTCTCCTTCGATAGCAGCGTTGTGAATAGCGTTGATAGCGTTACATGTCGTGTAATGTTGAGGGAAATCGTACGGTATGACGTCATCTTCGATTCGGTATCCAGTTCGTCAAATTGATCTGGGATACGGTTATTCTGAATTGAAAATTTTATTTATCGTACGATATCAATCGGTATCGACCGACAACTGAGATATCGTGTGGTTCTGAATCGCTATACAGAATCGATATTCATACGGAAGGACACAACTCATTTAGAAAAACTCTTCAATAAAAATATCAAATTAAATATTAAATCATTACTAATTGTAAATTGAAAGTGATATAATCAATCCTTACGTATAAATATCGTTTCTGATAACGTACCTCACAGGAACAACAGGGTTTTTGTTACATGTTGTATACTGCACTGTGCTGAATCGCCTTCGTCTCAACATACGTTTAGCCTAACAGAAGTTCGAGAGCTATTAAAAAACTACCACACAATAAAAAAAAACAAAAACACTATTATGATGATGACGATGGCTCTCTTGCTATCCGTCGGTCTTCAGAGCTAGTGATGGAAGAAGTGGAATAATGCGTTCCTCCCTTATAACTTATCAATTTATATACAATAGTCCTTGGGTACAGAAGCTATAAAAACACCACAACCAAGAAACATAGTGTTTGTTTGTTTGGAGGTGAATGCTTCCATGAGCAGATCGTTGGTCGTCAGTATGGGCGGGATGTCGTTTACGTCCAACTTACTTTGCTTCCTAACCTCTATGCTGATGGAGGATGGCTACTATTGCCTACTTCCTGATAACTGCCCGACGTAGAAGTTTTTTTGGATAGCTCTCCTGCTCTATAGGTCGTCAGAGCCTGTGATGAAAGCTCGATATTGTGCGTTTCTCCCATATATCTTATCAATTTCTAGTAGATGGTCTTTGTGTACGGAAGCTATAAAAAAACACCACAACCAAGAAACAGTGTTTGTTTGGAGATGAATGCTTCCATGAGCAGCTCGTTGTTGGTCGTCAGTATGGGTGAGATGTCGTTATGTCCTACTCACTTTGTTTCCTCATTCCTATTCTGTTGCAGGATGGCTACTATTGCCTCATCATCAGCATCATAATTTCAGCCGAAAGCCGTCCACTGCTGGACATAGGCCTCCCCCAAGCATCGCCACAACGACCGGTCCTGCGCTTTCCGCATCCAGCGGATTCCCGCGACCTTCACCAGGTCGTCGGTCCACCTGTGGGGGGCCTACCCACGCTGCGGCTTCCAATACGCGGTCGCCACTCCAGAACTTTACTGCCCCATACTGTACTATTGCCTACTTCCTGATAACTGCCTGAGGTACATATACAAGTATTTTTGGATAGCTCTCCTGCCCTAAAGGTCGTCAGAGCCTGTGATGAAAGCTCGATATTGTGGGCTCCTCCCTTATAACTTAAAGCTCGATATTGTGCGCTCCTCCCTTTTAACTTATCAATTCCTATTCCAAAACACCACAACCAATGAACATAAAGTGTTTGTTCTACTTACACTTACCATGCAGGAGGCGAGTGCTCCCATAAGCAACTCATTGTTTGTCGTCAGTATGGGAGGGATGTCGTTCACGTCTTGATCGCTTTGCTTCCTCACTCCCTTTCCGATGATGCCGGCGTGGAAGACAGACGTGTGGCTTTGAGTCAGCTGGGTTATTGGACCCTGGAAAGATTTAAGAAGTAAATATTGTTTCACGAAATTTAAGTCATCTTGAGGTGGATATTCCCGATGGTGGGCAAATCCCTAAAAAAATACCGATCAAAGGACGTTCATATCTCCAAATTTATTGTCGCTTTATGTAAAATACTAATATAACATCAGCAACCAACATAGGAAACGGCTTAGTCTTTAATGATGATGGTCATCACTGTTGTAGTCTCCGTGGTGCAGCGTGGTAGTCTTTGTGGTACAGTCAGAAGCAATTATATCTGCCTATCGACAGATTTAAAACAGCCGTTAATATTTATCTGACGAAGCCACGAGAACAAACATATGAACTTATGGGTAGTATAGTAAGGCCATTTTTTCTTTAAATAGACATATTTATATATTATATTCATAGTCGGAAAGTTTGGGATGCATTAGAAGAGCCTCCATGAGTGATGATATTTAATTGATCGTCCGGCGCACCCTGGGCAGTCAGCCTGCTACCAACCTGCTGACTGGCTAATCTTTTCCCCACGGCATGAGCTATTATCATTATGTAGCTCATGTCGACACTATAGAAGAAGATAGTCGGAAAGCTGTTATTTGCACTTTTAAAACTGTTGATGGCAGATATTATTACTTCTGACTGTACAACGTACGTAACGATAGTCTTGACAGGCCTGCTGCAAACAGCTCATCTTCTTAACACATGGACGTCTTATGGATATCTAGACTGATTATAGTACCCACATGTTTCGTATTAGCAGATCGTCACTCCCTCGTTCTTTTGTAGACGCCATGTTGGCCATCACAGGCTGGCTGCCGAAAACCACGTTTTTTCAAGACACCTTAAGCAGTTTCTTTTGAGAGTAATACTCACGTGCTTCTGGTTCAGATGTATCAGCAGGTCATCACTTCTCCAATCTTTGACGGACGCAACGTTGGCCATGACGGGCCGGCTTCCGAAAGCCGCGTCTTCTCGAAACATGGCCGTTTCCAGCAGTTCTCTCAGAGCCAATGCTCGTGCCAACTTGCTGTGAAGGCACAGTTTACGAAGAAGACGGCAAGCTGTTGCCACGCCTCGAAGTTTCTCCATTGTGTCTGAAAGTAAATAGGCTTGACAAAATCGAAATATAAAGGGAATAAAAAAATTTATTAACAAAAACAAAAAACCCGACTGCGTGTAAAAATAACAGAAAAGATATAAACAAGACTTATCAACACGCAGTCGGAGGCTACGTATGTTTTTGGTCATGAATTACATAATAGTTCCTATGTAGCCTCCGCCTGCGTGTTGATAAGTCTTGTTTATATCTTTTCTGTTATTTTTACACGCAGTCGGGTTTTTTGTTTTTGTTAATTAATTTTTTTATTTGAATTTTTTTTAGTTTTGTCATCATGTTTTATTTATCATACTATTATTGTTTTCTTTGAAAAGTCAAATTCATTTTTAACATTGAATATTTTGTTGTTTTTTAGCATTTCTCATTCCAAATTACATTTAAACATATAAGTTGTTTATATTTTCGTAAACCCTTTATTTTGATACCCCACTCGATAGGTTTTGAGCAAAAAAAAATTTTTGAAGTCACATAAAATGGCTCCAAAAAGCGGCCATTTTGATTTTTCTAATTTTGATATACCCAGTGTCACTCTCACAATTAAGACGAATCCATTGACACCTCTCAAGCTAAGATCCATCAAGCCGTTTAGGCTACAGAGCGTGCCAAAGAAATATACATACATACATACACTCGAAAAACATAACCCTCCTTCTGGCGCAGTCGGGTAATAAGTTGTAAGGGAGTAACGGCCAAAATTAATATCAAATCTATCCACGATTTATTACCCTACTAGAGACAGAAATTTGACATATATTTTGTATGGAGCTTACGTCAAATTCCTATCTACAGATAGGAATTAGTGGATAGCTTGGATATTAGTTTTGGCCATTAGCGAGTTTAAACCCGGTCCGCACCTTAACTTTTCGAATTCATGTGCGGATCAGAATTTGATTATCATTTGCATTAACGGTAAAGTAAAACATAATGAGGAAACCTGCACCAGGTGTGCTGAGTGCTCCATACAGTTCTCGATAATAGTGTGTTTAGTTCGCCAACTCGCACTAGGCCAGCGTGGTGGACTAAAGTCTGAAACCTCATTCTGAAAAGAGGCCCATGCCCACCAATGGGACAGTAATGGGCTGATGATGAAAGGGAATAAATATAACATTTAACTTTTCCTTGCAGAGTTGACGTTTCGAAAATAATTGAAAAGTAACATCCAGAAGGCATACATACCTTTTAGATGCAAGCACCTGAAGAAATACTTGACGGTCGCTTGAACCACTTTAAGTATAACCTCCACGCTCGGTGGGGCCGCCTTCGTTCCCGACATGTCCACTCGATCTAATACCTAACACGAAAAATAATTTCTTGAGCATACTAAAGCCACACCTCGGACACTCAATACAATATAAATGCTAGCACCACCTACACACCCAAGATTACGTCTGTTTACGAACTCGCACACACGTGTAGGTTAGGGATGCTCGCCGCTCGTAGTGTCGACTAGGTTCCAAGCACTTCTCAGAGATGGCGTGCTTGTATAGCGACTTGGGCGATTGACTTCCATTGCAATCATGCAGTCAAATTGTCGGCAAACCGCGTGTGGGTGCGGGGTGCGGGTGAGGAAACTTAAATTGGCGGGGGGCGGTGAATGGCCGTTCTGTACGTTAGTACTATTAGGTATTCTGTGCTAAAGAGTACTCACGACTATGGTACAACCTGTATCGGAGAAACAATTACGGATTTGGTTCTTCATTTGTAATCGTGATATTTTTAATTATTCTATTATTTTAGTATAGAGATAGAGATATATCAATCTTATTCGGAACGTCTTACTAAGTTTAAATTGTTACCCCTTCATGTGAGCCGTAGGCAGCAGGATTTAATAAATCTACATAAGGTTCTACATTCGACACTTGATTCTTCCACTTTGCTTTCTCTCATTAATCTTAATACCAGACATAACACTCGAAAGCCGAATATATTTTCACTCCAGGTATTCAAAAATAGAACACCTCCTATTACAATCCTATCATTAGAATGTGTCGACTTTATAACGAAGTATCGCGTGACAATAATAAGATTGATATGTTCGATTCCCGTGCCGCGGTCTTCAGAAAAAATGTTGCTGCCCTATTTGTCTAACTGGCAGCAGCATCTCTGTTACTAACTAAAGTTGCTTAAGTTTTGCTCCGTTATTGCTGTCTGCTACATTTTCTGAATGTATCGGAAAGTAGTCATGCTCATTTTTGTTTGTTCCATAACACTATATATACATAACACATAATTAATTATTTGTAGTTATAGCATTGAAATTCTGTATATTTTTATATTGAACTTCTGTAGTATGTGTGTTGAACTTGATACATTTAATTTTCTTCCTTAATAATAGCGTTGTATATCATGCTGTGCGATTAAGTTAGGGTATCAATCTGTACAACACCTATTATTTTATGACCACCTATACCATGTGATTGTTACTTGTTGTAATTGCCTTATGAAATAAATAAATAAATAAATATAGATATAAAGTGAAAATTAAATATCCAAAAGTACCTCAGCCAAAGCGTGGCACGTAGGCATCTCATTCAACGACGTCATGGCACAATCCTTCTTGATTCGCAGCAACGATGTGTATTCTTGTAGAGCTCCACCAATCCGGAACAAGTTCGCTTCGACCGCGCGGCCGATGGGGCGCGTGCGCAAGTGAGATACACGGTTGGAATTCTCCCATCTGTGGATTTAAGGTTAATTTAAGAAAGTTCTCTTTTTCATATCTGGCTCAGGTCAGCTAGTAATCGTAGGACTAGGATTTGGATCTCTCATTGAATCCTATAATTGTCAGTTTTAAGCCATTTGCATACAATTTATTTATTGCTGCGATACGAACACTGTCAAATATCTTTAAAAGATTTTGAAAGTCATTAACCATTGACCTTGACAGCGTCTTTATTTCGTGAGTAGTAAGGACGGTTTTCGTAATTCAAGTGTTACAACTGACGTGAGGTCGTCTGTACTATTCTATGAGTTTCGATAATTTTATCGATTTAAGTGAACACAAATATAGGGACCAAATGATTTTTATTTTGCGATTTCAGGGTTGGTCCCGTAGTAAAAGTTGTTCACAATGATGAGTAGAATGACCACTTTTCGGGAAAGAAGCCATTAAAATTTCAGCATGTATATTGACACTATTTATCGGTCAGTAGTATTAGTCCGGAACAAAAATCTAAAATGTAGTTATTTCAGCGCCAAATAATAGAACAAAGCAACCCAATAACAAAAAGCATATTTACCTCAACAACTTAATAATATTCAAACAAAAATGATGCAAATAAGTTTTCTGGTCCTTCGGTACGCCCCCTTCAAGGAAGCAGCTCTTAATCTCTTGATCTGACAGCATAGCATCTCTTAAGGCATACTCCACTCCCGTCTTCACGAAATTCTGATACCTTTCCGTATCCATACTTATGTCGGGACTATCGTTTGGCACATGCATGGTTATAGTACCGGATATGATACGAACTAGGAGTGCTAAGGTGGAATCGTCGCGAGAATATTGAATCAGATAGCTGATGGTGCTAACAAACTCTGATGGAAGGTTGTAACCTGAAATAGAACATGTGTTAAGGTACATTGGTACAGTCAACAAATAGGAATCCTTACCCACTCAGCCGATAATTCGTATGAAATTGTCAAAACAGTAAAATTTTCTTCTTATTAGCATCGTGCTGCTCTAAGGACATTTTGAATATTAAAGAAACTGCGTTAATACGTGTCAGAGGTCTGTGCAATTTTGAGCTTTGTTGTTAAATTCAATAGATTAATGATTGGATAAAAAGTTACGTTTTTGATAAATCTAGAATTATGTTTTGAATTTCGAATTAACTGTCGTTCCGCATAGTTTACCTATAAAAAGGAAGTAAAACATTTTTTTTTCAAAAACCTATACAATACTCTTTCAATTCCAGAAGAATATTAATCAAATTAAAATTAATTGGTAAACTAACTGTCACTGCCCGGTAAAATTGATAAAGTTAGTTGCCAGGGTAATATCTATAAGCGAAATTCGACCTAATTGTATTAGAAATGTTTGTAGAAAATTAAGCTTATGGTGGGTCATGATTCCGTTTGGTTGAGTGTACATTGGGTGTGTGCGGAATGAAGCTGTAAAAATTTTAATATACAGGAATAATATATTTAGCGAGGTTGGCGGCTGTGACGTGGTCCTATCTCAACCAAATTCTGATGATGCCAAAGATCTTTATAAATTAGTTAGATTTGGCTGCAAAGCTCGGGCATCAGAGTAGGAGTCTATTCAGTAATTATTTTTTGTTTACACTGTTATGGTGAATGAACAATAATAAAACTGTTCTTAGTAAACGGTTTTATTATTGTCCATTCACATTTGTTATTTATAAAACTGTGCAATTTAATTTTGGACTGTATGTAGTATTTAAGCTGTATAAGTAGGACGACATGGTGGCTTTTCTTTTGTGTACCAAGTTCATTTAATAAAGATAAAAAAAGGTACATTGGTTTACATGGGTCATACAGGTGCCTTACTCCAAACTGGTTCGACTTCTGAATCAAATCGAGCTTATGTCAATTCCTAGAGGAATGCTATACAAATCAAATTCAGTTGATACAGAACTCTATACAGTCGGGAATAAGGGCCCTGGTCATTTATATGTTCCACTGCTGGGCACAGGCCTCCACTATGCTAACCTATTGCAGGTTGGCGGACTACACACACCATCGAGAACTGTATGGAGCACTCTCAGGTGTGCATGTTTCCTCACGATGTTTTCCTTAACCGTTAAAGCAAGTGATAATCAAGTGGCCAGGTTCAAACTCAGATCCTCTACAAACCTACATAATGCATAGTACCCAGAATAACTACGTCTAGGAGTTCTTGTGTCCGAATTTGACTTGCGTGACAAAATTGGATTAGAAAGAATTTGCTTTCTAGTTTTTTTTTTTTTAAATCGACAATCATCATCATCATCATTTCAGCCGAAAGACGTCAACTGCTGGACAAAGGCCTCCCCCAAAGGAGGGAATATTCCATAATCACCACGCTTGGCAGGCGGGTTGGCGATCGCAGTAGGTTGTTTAAATACTTAGAGAACGCTGCTGCCCATCCTCTGGTGAATACCTTAGTCACCTTTTACGACACCCATGTTCTCAGTTCAGTTCTCAAAGAGGGTGGTGCAATTCTTTACGTCCGGCACCACACGTACCAACAATAAATAGTTTTAATTCACAATTCACGTCTTTCTGATTTTTGTTTTGAAACTAAATACCGATATGATTAATTTATAAGTCCATAAGGCGTCGTCCTAATACAACACGATTACGCGACCACCGCAAGTTCGCGCAAATTTTATTCGTGCGAACCCGCGGTTAAACGGTGTCAAATAGGTGTCCAAATCGACATCGCACGTAATCGTGTTCTATTAGGACGACGCCTAAGGCCAGTGTTCATCGAATTCTCTGATTAATCGACCGATTACTCGAAAAATTTACTGAAACTGTGGGTAAACGGTCGATTAACTAGAGAATTATCGTTGGTGAAATCAAGCCTAAGTCTAGGGTCTAAGACAGAATCCTAAAATGAAAAACACAAATACTCACTGACTAAAATTAATATCCTCGCAAGTGAATATTTTTCCAGCTGATTACCATCTAGCAATTTGTCCCTGACTATATTAATTTCTTCGGCGGCGCTCGTCAACAACGGTATGTTTTTATCAGGAAATAGACACTCAAATTCTAGCTTCTGCAGAAGATACTCTGTAAAAGAAATTTTATATAATAGAGATTACAAACAAAACGTGATTCTAGCCCGACCCGACCCGATAGAATTACGTGAGTGGAACCGTTTATAAAATTTAAAATGTGGATCAAAAGAGGCAGACCAAAGCAAAGATGGGTTAGATTGTGTAAAACATGAAAAGGCTAGCAAAAATGTGAACACTAAAATAATAAATGATTTTAATTCTGTAAATAGATGTTTTAATTACACTTTTGAGTCGATTTCACAATAAATTGGGTAACACGAATGATTTTACACTAATGAGATCGTGACACAAATTATATCTAAATTACGCTAATGATACGCATATACATATGAAGATTACTGTTAACAAATTGTAAAAAAAAAATTAACTGTTGTTTCGATATCAAAGGTAGGTGATATTGATCATAAGAAGACTTAACCTACATTTTTAAACCAATAAGTATATACATATCATTAGCGTGATTTGAATGTACCTATATAAATTTTGTCACGATCTCATTAGTGTAACTTCATTCGTAGGCTGTGAAATAGACCCTTTTACAAGTCATGTTTTTAGGTCTAGATAACGCCGGCAAATCCTATCTCTGAAAAGAAATACTGAAACAAACTCCAAGGTAAATGTCTCTTTTAAGTCTACACATTGATAAAAAAAAAACAAAGCGCGTGTAACAATGCAGGGCAGCGTATGGAATGAATGACAGCTAGGAGTTGACCTGTTCTAACTGAAGGAGCGCAAGCACCAGCCATCATGTAGCTGGACCATACTTTAGGGAGCTCTATGGCCCAATCAGCAGGAGATGGTGGAAATGGCAGATGATAAATAGTTTAGTAGAAACAAATTTCTAATCCAAGATAAGTAAATTATTTTTTCTGAGTTCCCGATATTTCGACGCTGTTACAAGCGCCATGGTCACGGATAAACTAAAGTTTTTGCGGGTGGATGTTAATGAGTAAATCAACCGATCTACCCTCTTTCTTTTTCGTTTTGTGCGCTGGGTGCCGCTACCACTATCACATATGCACTCACAACTCGATTCTGTTCCCGACACACGAAACTCACTATATCAACTCACGAACTTTTTTCGGCACTTTTCCGGATTTGAACTCAGCAAAACGGATTTAAATGGTAGATATCTCGTGAAATACAATAATGTAAGTGTTAGTGACCATGTTATTTTAAAAACTCATGTTTATTTAAAGATTTAAATTGTGGAAAGAAAAAATCACTCACGAGCAGGATTCGAACCTGCGACTCCTGGCTCAGTACGCCAGTGCTTTAGCCACTAAGCTACCGTGAACACTGCTCGTGGTATCGAAATTATCCTCCACTATACGTCTTTGGGATGTTTATTTACTCAACATTTTGCTATGTTTTCAAGGTACCGAGCCCCACACTAGGATTCCCAATGTCGTGGGGACCAGTCATCATCCTCCGAGCCTTTTCCCAATTATATTGGGGTCGGCTTCCAGTCTAGCCAGATGCGGCTGAACATCAGTATTTTACACGGAGCGACTGCCATCAGACCCCCGCAACCCAGTTACTGGGTAATACTGACATTCGGAGGTTAGACCAGTTGTCAGACCTTCAGGCTTCTGACTACCCGTAACGACTGCCATAGATATTTGTATGACAACCGGGACCGACAGCTTAACGTGCTCTCCGAGGCACGGAGGGGTCTCGATGTGTAACGAAACGGTCACCCATCCACAGACTGACCGCGGCAAGTGCAGCTTAACCTTGCAGATCGTACAATCCGCGCAGTCGTTGCATCGCTACGAGCCCCTCTCGTGGGTACCAGTATATTCCAAAATAATTTGTTAATTTAACAGGTATGTATAAATATTACAATACTCACCGAGCAGCTGCCTACAGTACACATTGGTGAGTGCGTGACGTAACAGCAGCAGTAGACAGCGCACATCAGCGCGCAGTAACAAGGACACCAGCGCGGGGGGCGTCACGTCCTCCCACACTACTGAGTTACGTTGGGAGGCACACAGGGCGCATACTCGCTTTATGACTTCATCAGTTACTAAAATATGAGATCGTAATCAGATTTGAATTACAACAAACCATCACGTTTCAAAAAGTACATAGGCTTAGTAGGACATCACTATGGCCTAGCAATCGCGTTGTATGGACGACACCACGTCAGTGATAACAGTAGCCCTAGCACGAACATCATCCTCCTGCCCTTATCCCAATTTATTTGGGGTCGGCGCAGCATGTTTTTTTCTTCCATACATCTGTATCAGCCGTCATCTCCGTGTTCACTTTCTTTCTATTCATATCATCATTCACACAATCCATCCATATTTTCTTCGGTCTCCTTCTTTTCTTATAGCCATCAACATACATACTTAAAACTTTCCTCGTAACATGCTCCTCATTCCTCCTCATCACATGTCCATACCATGACAGTCTATTGCTACTTAACTTCTCTGTCACCGGCGCTACTTTCAGACTCCCTCTTACATATTCATTCCTTATCCTATCCATTCTCGTTACATCACACATTCCTCTTAACATTCTCATCTCAGTTGCATGCACTTGCCTTTCATTAATGCCTTTCGTAGCCCAACATTCCGATCCATACAGGACAGCAGGTCTTATCATGGTCTTATAGATTTTCCCCTTCAGTTTAAGAGGAATTCGAGAGTCAAATGTAGTTCCCATGACCTGCCGCCATTTCAACCATCCTGTGTTAATTCGGTCCAGTGTTAATTAGCCCTAGCACGAACAATAAACGTAAATGTAAGTGAACTTTGGATCTGAAATAGTCGTTTGAGACATCATCATCATCATTTCAGCCGAAAGACGTCCACTGCTGGACATAGGCCTCCCCCAAGCATCGCCACAACGACCGGTCCTGTGCCTTCCGCATCCAGCGGATTCCCGCGACCTTCACCAGGTCGTCGGTCCACCTTGTGGGGGGTCTACCCACGCTGCGCCTTCCAGTACGCGGTCGCCACTCCAGAACTTTACTGCCCCATCGGCCATCCGTTCTGCGAGCAATGTGCCCCACCCACTGCCACTTAAGTTTGGCAATTCTTCGGGCTATGTCGGTTACTTTCGTTCTCCTGCGAATCTCCTCATTTCTGATTCGATCACGCAGGGACACTCCGAGCATAGCCCTCTCCATTGCCCTTTGAGTGACTTTGAGCCTTCTTATCAGGCCCATTGTGAGCGACCACGTTTCAGTACCGTAAGTAATTACTGGCAACACACACTGGTCAAAGACTTTCGTCTTGAGACACTGCGGTATTTTGGACGAGAAGATATTGCGTAGCATCCCGAACGCTGCCCAACCGAGTCGGATTCGACGATTGACCTCTTTCTCGAAGTTGGACTTACCTAGCTGGACAGTTTGTCCTAGGTATACATAATCGTCAACAACTTCGAGTGTAGATTCTCCGATGCTTACGGGAATGGGTGCTATATGGGAATTCGACATAACCTTTGTCTTGTCCATATTCATTTTAAGACCCACTCTATCGGAAGCTCTACTGAGGTCATCGAGCATTATACCGAGGTCCTCCATGGTCTCAGCCATGACTACTATGTCGTCGGCAAACCGAAGGTGAGTGATGTACTCGCCGTTTATGTTGATGCCTAGCCCATTCCAGTCCAGAACCTTGAAGACATCCTCCAATGCAGCAGTGAACAGTTTCGGAGAGATCACATCTCCCTGTCTCACACCTCGCTGCAGAAGGATAGGTTTCGAGGCTTGGTCCTGTAATCGGACTAACATAGTGGCGTTTTCATACAAAGACTTTAACACTTCGATGTACCGATAGTCAATCTGGCACCGTTGAAGAGACTGTAGTACCGCCCAAGTCTCGATCGAATCGAAGGCTTTCTCGTAGTCCACAAACGCTAAACAAAGAGGCAAGTTATACTCTTCGGTCTTCTGTATAACCTGACGCAGCGTATGTATGTGGTCTACGGTGCTAAAGCCTTTTCGGAACCCGGCTTGTTCGGGAGGCTGGAAGTCGTCAAACCTGCGCGAAAAACGGTTCGTAATGACTCTCGAAAACAGCTTGTAGACATGGCTCAGAAGTGAGATGGGCCTATAATTCTTCAGTAGAGCATTATCGCCCTTTTTGAAGAAGAGTACCACCACACCTCTGCTCCATGCCTGTGGCGTTCTCCCCTCGAGAATGACGGAATCAAATAGCTTCTGAAGGGCCTTAAGGATCGGTTTTCCACCCGCCTTCAGGAGTTCGGCCGTAATTCCGTCATCACCCGGTGCCTTGTTGTTTTTGAGCTGCTTTAGAGCCATCCTAATCTCGTACAGGCTGACGTCCGGGATATCTTCGGTATAGTGTCGGGTCAATCGAGCTCTTGGGTCATTAGCCCGATTTGAGACATAATATTCTAATAACTTGAAGAATTTAGCCATATCTTTGTATGATACAAAGTGCGCATTATGCATAAAATTTAATCAAAATGTAATAGAACTGTTGTATTTTTGAAGTAAAACTTCTTTACGCACGCTTAACTTGGGGAGTAAGCTGGTGAATGCGTTACGAAAAGCGAGGCGAACGGAGGGGGTAGTGCGGGGCGCGGGGAACGAGACGCGCACTAGGCCGGCCACGACACAGCGCCGGCAGATGTACCATTCCTTTGTTCTCATTGAAATTGTATTGAGGGAGATATAAGTTAGTGAAGTTTTACTTCAGTCATGTGCTCCTAAAGCACACTCGTTTTTTTTTTTATTAAAAAAGCTCTTACGTTAACGTTTTGTTACGTTAAAATTATTCGTGCTAGGGCTACAGTTTGCCCTTAACAGCGTCTTCATTTCATTTTCATTTCGTAAGCAGTAAGGCGTATTTCGTAATTCAAGGGTTACCACTGACGTGTGGTTAACTGTAATGTACAGTCGGCCACAGGTCAGTTGTACCACTTTGGCCTTGAAATGTGCTGTTCAACTACATGCACGAAAAGGGTGAAAGATAGTTATAACTCTTCAAGATGTTCGCCTTCTGATTTGTTGTGCTGCACGACCCGATGACGTCATGTCGGGGGCGTGGGGTCAGGTAAAGGTACTCCACACCGGTGTTTACAAACGTTTCTCAATTTAGAAACATTTGGTGTGGGAGCAGTTTGCATAGGTGCTCCACTGAATCCAAATGTTGACAAATGTTTGTTAACACCGATGTAGGAGCACCTTATGACAGCAGAACCATTTCATATTAAGTTTCGTGTGATCTCAGGCAACTGTTCTAAGCATGGGCATTACTCTCGACTGGATCGAGTTCTATATCAATCGAATTTGAATTCGAGTTAGTGTAAATTCGTACTGAATTTCTCTAGGAATTGACATTAGCTCGATTTGGTTCAGAGCTCGAACTAGTCGGGAGTATAAGGCCCCCGGTTTGTATTGATTTACGAAACTAGCAGAAAAAATTCAGGGTACAGGAAAAGAACAGGGAATGTCACAATTTTTTACCTTTTTATTTTTAATGGCAATGTGTAGGTACATTGTTTAATAAACTTTCGTTTGCAATCGCCAGATTTTTATTATGTACCGGTTTGTCATAAGAAAAAGTTTCTACATCCATTGTTATCAATAATGAACTAGCAACATACCAATTTTTTAAATGCGTTTTTCTCTTGATCGACTCCTGTAGACATACCATGCTCTTTGGGCAATGTATACATTGGCATTGGTTATGAAACTTTTGTTTGCAATCGCCAGATTTTTTATTATGTACCGGTTTATCATAAGAAACAGTTTTTACAACCATTGTTTTCAATAATGAACTAGCAACATTCAAATTTTTAACTGCGTTTTTCTCTTGATTGACTGCTGTGGACATACCCTGTTCTTTGCCTGTACCCTTCAAATAGAAAGATAATATAACTTACATGTTTGTTCAATGTCTTGTGTGAGAGCTTTCAGGACTATGTCAGATTTAGATGCCAAGTTCAGCAAATAAGGGATCACTTCGCGTTTCTTCTCTGGCTTACTGTCCTCTTTGATGGCTTCCTAAACATACAAAATTATATATTAATGGCCTTTTTTGATTACTTGGTAATGGTTTTTTGGTTCTAGTTATGGTCATTAGGTCCAAAAGTCCAAAATATGGTCTAATTTTGTATGTTTCGATTCAAATTATTCATTTTATTATCAGTATTCTTTGTACACAACCATACTGCAGCGAAATAAGGCTCTTTATCCGCGATTCAAAACCATTCTTTACTGGGGCGGCTTATAGTAATAAGTAGGGGCTCGTGACTAAGTAGCAAAACCACGCGGATTGTACGATCTGCGAGGTTAAGCTACACTTCCTCTCAAAAAGAAACCTCTCAGAGAGCACATTAAGCTGTCGGTCTCGGTTGCCATACGAATATCTATGGCAGTTGTTACAGGTAGTCAGAAGCCCGAAAGTCTGATAACTGGTCTAACCTCCGAATGTCGGTATTACCCAGTAACTGGGTTGCGGGGGTCTGATGGCAGTCGCTCCGTGTACAATACTGATGTTCAGCCGCATTGGTGAGACTGGAAGCCTACCCTAACATACAGCACGCCTTATTACGTTAACTGTGCCGCTTTTAAGTAAGAAATAGGTGGCTGCGCAGTAGTCAATTTTGCAACCAAATTAGTACCGCGCATGCCCGGTAATGGCGGCAAGGCTCTTATAGGTAGTTCATCTGACCGGCAAGATGGCGGGCGACCGCATGTTCTAGCTGTCTCGGTCATTCGTTAGTGCATCCTTATGCATCCTTATGTCCTGCTCACACTTATCACACGCGACTGTACAACTTGTTCCTTGTTTCGCAAAGCCTGCTTTAAGAGCGGCACAGTTATACATGCTGGAATTTTAATGGCTTCTTTCCCGAAAAGGGGTCATTGTACTCATCATTATGAACAACTTTTACTATGGTCCCTACATTTTATCGATTTAAGTGAACACAAATGTAGGGACCAACTGATTTATTTTCGCGATTTCAGAGACCAACCCTGAGTACAATGACCAATTTTCGGGAAAGATGCCATTAAAATTTCAGCATGTATTACGCGTTCTGTAGTTGGGAAAAGGCGAGGAGGATGATAATAATAAGTAATATACACAGCTACATACATGAAATAAATCTAACACTGCAACGCGCACGTGATGCGTGGCGGGCGGATGATTCGCGAGGTGTGCTAACACTGCGCGCGCTGCATCCACTCCCAACTGTAGAGCGCGGGGAGCTACCAACGCAGGCTCCGCGCGTCCCACCCAGCCGACTGCCCAGGAACATGCCCAGGATCCTGTACAACAGAAATTGATGTACAGTTCGACATGAAAGTGCACAAAAACTGGGGCGCCATTACTCATACTATACATAAAAATTAAACTATAAAAATCACTGCTCCGCCAGAACTTTGGATAATCTCGTTCACATTAAATTTATAACTACACAGACTGACAAATACCATAAGGTTCAATTTTATAAGTATGCTTTTGCTGAACTGTAGTTTTGAGTATTTATACTGAAAGATAACAACCAAAAAGCCCAGGTAACTTTATTGTAGATGAAACTCTGGTAATTACAAGCCTGAAGGACCCAAAAAATAGGTAATAGTATTAAAACGTTGTATACAACTTGTCCTCATCTGGCAACCCTGAGTCACACATACAGAACAGAAACAGAATGAACAGTTACAGAATGTTCCTCAAACTTCAATCACTGTTTAAAACTAGTTTTGAGCTGGGATTCCATTTTAGAACTTTCCTCAAGTTCATTCATTGATCACAGTTCAGCTGAGTTTAGCTTTATTTAACACTGTCACTTGTTTCGGTGTTGAGCAGAGATTTGATCTTTAATCACTATAGTCAAGTGTGGTCGAGACCACGCTTGAGTAGAGATTTCTTACCTATTTTAGGTTATATTTGTGTGTTATGTTGTTGAATTCAAGTTTATAATTACCATATTGGAATTAGACTGATGCTCAAGTAACAATTCCATCCTTAAGTAGTGATCTAGTGATCAGTTGATTGAAGATCAAACTGTACTTGAGGAACATTCTGTAATACTGACCATAGTGTCAAGTTGCATGCTACTACAATTACTCTTAGATGATGCAGCAGACAATAGCAATAATATTTAAAAAAAAAAAATAGAATCACCAAGCATCATATCAATGCATTTAGCTCGCTCCTCTGAGTTGAGCAGGGTTAAGTTCTGTGTGGTGATATCCAGTAGAATTCTAATTGGATCTGCACTTTGAAGTGTTGTATCTGCGGACAAAAAGAAACATTTTAAAAAGAAAGTGAGGTAATATTGTATTGTTATCCAGTCCTGAGATATTTTTACAGTTTCAAGTCTCTAGCTCATCGGAAAGTTAGATTCAAATTAATTGCAAAATTTGTACTAAACAGACAGACATAACTGAAAGCGAGGTATAAAATAAATAAATAAATAAAATAAATATCTTTGGGACATTTTTACACAGCACCATCTAGTCCCAAACTAAGCAGAGCTTGTGGAAAAACATGGTAAAAAACAGAAATAGTAGAGAAATTCAATTTTGAGACTGACACAAGCCAGTAAGAGAACAGACAATAAGGACATTTAAAAACAAATTAATGACATTGCTAATCAATAAATGTTATTATTCTGTAGTAGATTTTTTAAGTGATAATGACTTGTGAACTATTTAATTTTGATGTTGATTTATTTATTTTATTACCTACCTATTTAATTTTATATAATAACACTCCTAACCAATAATATTAATTATCATAGGTAGTGCCAAGTATTTATTGCATTGGATAATTGAATTTTAAACCTAACTTGAAATTAGATGTATTTTTTATTATTATTATTAACAAATAATTGATAAGTTTGCATGCCCTAAGGTAGAATGTACTAGGGTCTATTTTTTTCTTTTGTATTCCATCTTATGTATGTACCTACATTGAACGCAAATAAATATGATTATGATTATTATGATTATTAAGCCAATTCACGTAACTACAGAAGTGCAGTTGCAGTGCAATTTCAGGTAAGTTTTGATCAAAACAACACTTTTCGTATTCTCTTATCTTCAGCGGTCGCTGTCAGATACGAACTGCAGCGTCACTGCAACTTGATCGGCGCGTCATGAAATTACGTGAATTATGAATTACGTTAAGGGCCCTGATGTGTGAACTTTCAGAATTATGTCAATAAAAAAATACAAATCTGTAGCAACTTACTTGGCACATTAGACTTCTTGGTAGCAATGTCCATAATCAAGCTTATACACCATGGTGCAATGAAAGGTGCCCATGACTGTCCAAGGCCGCACAACTCTGGGCCGATTATACTCACACTCTCCAGTGAACCATTTGCACCCAGATCAGTCTAAAATGAAGGCAATAAGATATTTTCAGCTAAAACTCTATACTGAGTTCCAAAGCAAAAATTGCTGATATCACACTGATAGCACAGTGGGTCTGTCCCAGACAGAAAATTACAATGCGGTAGGCCCAGGAGATGGAAGCATGAACTTGACTCCTATCTGAAGGACCCACATGACTTGGCCCCAGACGGCAAAAGACAGGGACAAGTAGAAATGGAATGAAGGCCTTTGCAGTGGGACACTATAGGCAGATACAGGTCTTCTTTTTCCCAGAAAACATTCCACCAGCCATGTTTCTCAAATATCTTATTCACTATCAAACCAGCTGGCAAGTCACTGGACTTTAGTCAGTATTTAACAACAACAACAATTTGCACAATCTCCTGTTGTTAGTGTCTATTATCATTATGCTCATAATTTCATAGCATCACAGAAACCGGGTTGAGCACAACTAAAGTTAGCAAATATGGAACAGGCCCTGCAAATTGGGGGAGCCACGCTTGGATGTATAAAAATCTATCAAATTGGATAAGTATGGTATTGTGATGGTGATATTGATATGAACTCTGGATTTACTCATATTCAATCTAGAAAAGTTTTACAAAAGTGCTGTTTCGTTACTGGTTGAACGAGGGACTTATTGAAGGAGCATGTTCAGTACTTTATTCTCGTTCCAATTCGTTTTGAAAATTACGTGTACGCACATTCTGCCATATTCTTGAATAATTATGTCCCTCGTTTACCAACTCATGCTGTATAGGTATCTTAAACTTTAGGACCTACATCAAACCAAGGGCATCTTGTTAACATTCAGGGCAGGTCCCGCGCTGGCCTAATCCGGCACTATTTCTAGGTATCAATAAGTTATAATTAAACCAGTCAATTATTGTTTTAAACTCAATAATAAACAAGGATAAAAACGATACCTCATAATCAGTCTGAGTGATGGAAACGTTCACCGCATCATGGAAGACCATAGCAAAGTATTCCAACACAGCATCTCGAGCAGCCGGGAAGTTCTTTAGCAAATTCAAGCCAGTTCTAGTCAACTCTGGCGCGTTCTGGGCATTTCTTCTAGAAACGCCATAGATAAAGTTGTTTAAATCGGCTGACAACGCCGTTGACTTATTTTGAGGATTCATCACAAGTCAGAAATGTTCCTATTCTAATAAATACAGGGAAATAAAAGGAAATAAACAAATTTCGATCACAACGCACAAAACACGACGAGACGAATCGCAAACAAAATGACATTACAGACAGTGACAGTGACATTTATTTGTAAAGTGACAATGACAGTAACAATCTTTTTTTAAGTTTGGGAGCTAGTCCTTTAAGTTTGGAAAAATTACGATAATACCGGTTTTTTTTATAGCCGGTAAATGATAATATAATAATTATATGTACAGTCAACAAATCGGAATCATGACCCACGATAAGCTTAATATCCTACAGACATTTAATACAATTAGGTTGAATTTTGCTTAAAAATATATTTCCCTGGCAACATACTTGTTATCAATTTTATTGGCAAGTGACAGTGACAGTTTACCAATAAAATATTTTAAATGTCTTAAGTGCAGCATAGATGAAAACCTTACTGCTTTGATGATTTCAAACGAATTATCAGCTGAGTGGGTCATGATTCCGATTTGTTGACTGTACAGTCAACAAATCGGAATCATGACCCACTCAGCCAAGAATTCGTATGATATTGTCAAAACAGAAAAATGTTCTTCTTATTAGCATCGTGCTGCACTTAGGACATTTTGAATATTAAGGAAACTGCGTTAATACGGGTCAGAGGTCTATGCAATTTTGAGCATTGTTATTAAATGCAATAGATTAATAATTGGATAAAAAGTTACGTTTTTGATAAAGCTAGAATTATGTTTTGAATTTCGAATTAACTGTCGTTCCGCATAGTTTACCTATAAAAATGAAGTAAATTTTACTTTTTTTATTCAAAAACCTATACGAACTCTTTTAATTCCAGAAGAATATCAATCAAATTAGAAGAAACTAACTGTCACTGCACAATAAAATTGATAACAAGTTTGTTGCCAGGGAAATATCTTTGAGCGAAACTCGACCTAATTGTACTAGAATGTTTGTAGAAAATTAAGCTTATGGTGGGTCATGATTCCGATTGGTTGACTGTACCTATATCGGCTCGTCGACAAGTTTTCAATTATTTTTCTACTTTAGTGCGATGTTGATAATATAATGCTGCGTGCGCGAGGCGGATTTTACTTTCTAGTGGTCGCAAACCCACAAGTGCTCAAGTGAGGTTGTATCGCATATAAGTTCGAGGGTTCAATTCCAGCCTGATGTTATTAGGTTTATCTTTAAGAAAATCATAGTAGTTTTTTTATGATATACGATGGCAAAACTGTTAGTGGTGGCCCTTTTTAGGGTACCTAAGTCCTCCTGACTGACTAACTTCCAGAGCTTGTGGTGTAAAAAGTAATTAAAACGCAGTGATTATATTTATCTTTAAATATAATCAAATATAATAAAACATGTAAAAATGATGACAGTTTTGACACAGGTTTTGTTTTACTCTTAGCTCGACTAGTGTGAATGATTTTCCCATCTCAAATCAAACATCCCTCATCTGTCATACCAGCCAGTCTGAATGTAATGATTGCAAAACCTCTTTCTAACACTCCTCCTCAATCATTTCCATCAGACTTCCTCTCTGATTGATACTCCTCACGAACCTCTATCTTTCAGACTCTCAGGTTCAACTCCACCTACCAGAACAATCACACAACACCCATCTCTCTTCAGCAAAACTCAAGGTTCTCTCTTAAAACTGCCTTGGTCATGATATCAGCAACCATATACTTCGTCTCCAAGTATCTGAGTGCAATCACACCATCCTCCAAAGCCTCTCGAACAAAATGATATCTCACATCAACATGTTTGGTTTTCTGATGATGCACTGGGTTTTGTGCAATTGCCATTGCTGATTGACTGTTAGTGTGAATCAGTATGGGTAACTCCTCCTTACCCATGATTTCTTTGAGAAATCGTTTTAAGAAGACTGCTTATTTTGCAGCTTCTGATAGGCTTCCATATTCAGCCTCTGCTGTAGATATGGCAACACTTCGTTGTTTAGTGCTTTGCCATTAGATAGCTTCATTAGCCATCTTAAAAATATAGCCCGAATAAGACCTTCTATCTAGAAGATCACTTGCATGGTCTGCATCTGCAAAACCTTCAATCATGTGATTTTTATCTTTAGAGTATTT
Organism: Asteroscopus sphinx; assembly: GCA_949699075.1. Taxonomy (NCBI): domain Eukaryota; kingdom Metazoa; phylum Arthropoda; class Insecta; order Lepidoptera; family Noctuidae; genus Asteroscopus; species Asteroscopus sphinx. Next base: position 7,130,834 of record OX453006.1, read on the forward strand.
GAGCCCCATACTCTTTGTGCCCTTGAAATATCTCAAGATTCTTTTAGTAGCTATCCAATGAATCTCCTCAGAATAGTTACTAAACTGACTCATGTAGTTCACTGTGTGTGCTGTCTGGCCTTGTACAGACTGCGAGATACATCAGTGATCCTATCAGTTCTCTGTATGGTACCCTCTCATCTGGATTTGAGCTTTCTGGTTTTGTAAAATGTTGACCAGGAACTCCAGGTGTACCAACTGTCTTACAGTCTTCCATATTGAACCGGTGCAGAAGTTTATCAACAAACTCCTCCTGATCAACTGTAATACAGCCATTCTCTTGCTTGAGTCTCATACCCAAAAATAGCTCAGCTCTTCCTAAGTCTTTCATTACAAACTTACACATAAGTTCTCGATTCACATTCTGCATTTCCTCTTGATTGTTGTAAAATACAAGAATGTCGTCAATATACACTGCTAGAATAATCCTATTGTTGCCGGTAGTCCTTGTATAAACACACGGTTCGTTCTTGCATCGTCTGAAGTTCAAACTCTCTAGTTCTGAATGTAACTTCAAATTCCAAGATAGAGGTGCTTGTTTAAGACCGTAGAGAGATTTTTGCAGAAGACATACATAATCCTCTTTCCCTTGAACCTCGAAATGAGGTGGTTGTCGCATGTGTATTACCTCATTTACAAATGTAAATGATGATGTTACAACTGCATTTCTTAATGGAAATCCATTAAGAAATGCAGTTGTAACATCCATGTGATCAACCTTTAGATCAAGATTAGCTGCTAGAGCAAGCAATAGCCTCAACGTACTGTGTCTGATAACGGGAGAGAATGTCTCATCATAGTCGATGCCTTTTCGTTGACTGAAACCTCTTGCAACTAAGCGATCCTTGTAACGTGTTTTATTTCCCACCTCTTTCTTGATTCTAAAAATCCATTTAGAATCAACAACGTTTACTTTTCGCTGAGGTTTTACTATAACACCCATGTACAATTTTTATGCAGAGCATCGAGCTCTTCTTGAATAGCTGCTCTCCAATATTTCGCATCTTTCCGTGATAGTGCCTCTTGTACTGTAACTGGATCGCTTTCCTCAGACATAGTTTGGTACGTGACATAATCAGGAAATGTAGTGGGCTTTCTCACTCCAAGTGGATATTTCCTTTCCACTTCGGTTTCTACTTCCCTATTCTCTAGATCGCTTTCCAATACTCCTTGGTGCTCACCTTGATTATCATCTTCAAACGATGTCCAGTGTTCATTCACTTCTTCAACTACTTCAGGATCAACATCCACATGATCTCTATCATGCAAGTTATCTTCCTGAATTATCTCTTCTAGTTGAGTTGTTGCTCTTTGTGGCACTGGTTCATGTCGTATATGTGGAGTAATTTCATCATTTTGTAAGATTTCCTTATTATTTTCTCTCACGTTTTGAAGCATCTGATCTTCAAAAAACACAACATCTCTTGCTCTGTGAAGCTCTCTTTTTACAGGATTGATTAGTCTGTAACCTTTGGATTCTTCACAGTAGCCCACGAACACCAATTCCTTGCTCTTCGGATCAAATTTGGTCCTTTTTGCATCTGGAATGTGTACAAAGGCCCTGCAACCGAACACTATTAGATGACTAAGGTCAATTTTTCGACTAGTCCAAGCCTCTTCAGGTGTCATGTCCTTCACTGCCATAGTGGGACTTCTATTCTTTAAATACACTGCGGTATTTACGGCTTCAGCCCAATATCTAATGGGGAGTCCTGCCTCTTGCAGCATTGCTCTTGCCTTCTCAGTTATGATTCGATTGTCCCGTTCAGCAACCCCATTCTGTTGCGGTGAATATGCAATAGAAAGTTGGCGTTTGATTCCATGTTCTCTCAAGAAATCGTCAACTCTCTTATTGACAAATTCACCACCATTATCGGTCCTCAAGATCTTAAGCTTCTTTCCAGTTTGAGTTTCAGCAAAGATCTTAAACTGTTTTATTTTCTCAAAAACTTCACTCTTTTGTTTAAGAAAATACACGAAAGTTTTTCGCGACTTCTCATCTATGAACGTCAAGAAATTCCTTTTGCCACCAATAGACTCACTAATTGGCTCACAGACATTCGAATGTACCAATTCCAATATCTGTTCGGCTCTGGTAGCCTTGTTTCGTTCAAACGGCTCTCTTATTTGTTTGCCTATTAAGACACGCAACGCACTCAAATTTGCTATTATTATTATGTTTTAATAAACTTACCCCCGTTGCCATTCTGTTACTCAATAAGGTCAGATTGTACATTCCCAGGTGCGCCAGTCTCTTATGTCATAACTCTATATCGCCACTGGCCGCTGAAGTTGCAAAAACACTCGCCTGTGAAGAAGATTTAAGTTTATAAATCCCTTTATCAATCACCCCTTTTAAGAGTGGTGAACCCTCAATTTTACAAACACTCGAGTTGTAAATTTCACACCCTTTATTTGTAAAAACGGCAATTTTATCTTTATTAGTAATTTAACTAATACTCAAAAGGTTAGTTGAGAGATCAGGTACATACATGACATCACCTACCGTAATATCAAGCATCTCCCTCGCTACCATTCCATATCCCTCGCCATAAACCTTACCTCCGTTCGTCCGTAGAAATCTCTATCTTACGGTCAACTTTTACAAAACCATGCATCCAATCCTTTTTGCAGCTCATGTGTGCCGATGCTCCAGAATCTAGAATCCAGGAATTATCTTGAGAAGGCTTCTCTTCATGCTCCGTACCAACTCCAGGTCCTGTTGCCAAATGAACCTTCTTGGTATGCCTTGGATTATGTGGGCAATCACAAGCTTTATGGACCTTCACGGATAAAGCATTTTACAGTCTTCTCTGACTTTTTCTTGTCTTTGTTCCTCTGAACATTATTTCTCTGGTACTTGGATTTCACTGAAAGTGCAGAACTCGACGGATTTGAAGCGCTCGTGCTTGTATATTGTCGATCTCCATCTAATTGTAAAAGTTTATTTTCACATAGTCAGTTGTCAACGCAGTATTAGTGTTCTCAAGCGCTAATCTCAATGGTGCATACTCCTCTGGTAGACCTTGTCTTGTAACATTAACGCCGCTAGCAGTTCATCATCTATCTCTTTTCCTAGATCTGCTAGTTGATGAGAGACTCTCATGAGTTTGGTTACGTACTCTGTTATACTGCTAAACATACTCGACTTAAGGCTCACCAGCCTTGACAATAGCCTACATCTGTTATTGATACCTTTGTCCTCATAAGGTGTCTTCAAATTATTCCATGTTTCGTATGCTGTTTTTGCTTTCCGTACATGTACCTTGCAATGGTTTTCAATTAAAAGGCAGATCTTCGCACGTGCTTTTTGGTCTCCGCGCTTTTTAACAGCATCTTCTGTAGTGGGGGGACCCTCGACATATTGCCATAGATCATCATGAACCAATATACACTCAACGTCGAATTTCCACGTATCAAAATTGCTACTCCCTTGCAATTTCTCAATGGACGGAAGTCTGGACCCCACATTCGACGTGCCTGATGTGCTCATTTCTTTTGCGTAAATAGGTACATGTAACTAAATACGTGGGACACTCAGAAAGTTTTGCGAAACTAAAAAAAATTGTTCTATACGTACATATATTTTTATCAAATCTTTTCAAAGTACTTTCCACCAGCCTCTATATAAAGATTCATGCGCCTAAACCAGTTTTCAAAACACTTTTTCCAGTCCGCCGCAGACACCTCGTTTACAGCCTGCTCGAACGCAGCCAGCGCATCTTCCGGCGACGAAAATTGTATCCCTTTGAGCTGATTTTTTATTTTTGGGAATAAAAAGAAGTCACACGGTGCTAGATCAGGGCTGTAAGGAGGGTGACCCAGGAGTTTGACTGGCGTGCTGTCCAGGAAGTCCCTCGTTTTGAGTGCGGTGTGCGCAGGTGCATTGTCGTGGTGGAGCAGTAGCCCGCGGAGCCCTGTGTTTGGTCGCTTGTTGCTTATAACAGAGAAAACTTCTGGCAAACATTTGGTAGTATACCATTCGGCATTAATGCTTCTTTGATCCCGTAAGGGAATTGATACCAAGTGGCCAGTCAAATTAAAAAAGCTAGCGATCAAAATCTTACCCCCGCTTCTAGATCGCTTCACTTTGGTAGGCGTTGGCTCATTTTGAAACACCCAAACAGTCGACTGGCGCTTGGTTTCTGGGTCGTATTGATAAATCCAGGACTCATCAAAAACTTTTTTTCGCAATACTTTCTGAGGGGCCTGGTATAGCTTCATTCTCTACTTTTTCTCTAAGTAGATCCTGCTCTCTCCAGTGCAGGTGCTATACCGACTGCATTTTAATTTAAAACATTTACTTACGGCCTGGGCCCATAACCTGTTAGTGGTGGCCCTTTTTAGGGTACCTAAGTCCTCCTGACTGACTAACTTCCAGAGCTTGTGGTGTAAAATGTAATTAAAACGCAGTGATTATATTTATCTTTAAATATAATAAAACATGTAAAAATGATGACAGTTTTGACACGGGTTTTGTTTTACTCTTAGCTCGACTAGTGTAAATGTTTTTCCAATCTCAAATCAAACATCCCTCATCTGTCATACCAGCCAGTCTGAATGTAATGATTGCAAAACCTCTTTCTAACAAAAACGAGCTAAAGGCCTACCTTTACCCATAACAACTGCAATACCACCAAGTATGTTGCCTAAACGTAATTGCAAATCGGTTCGCCAAACTGAGACATGAAGATGGAAAGTCTCATGTGATTGTAATTTCCCCGGCACCCGTACCCTTCGTACCGAAACACAGTAATGCAAGCATTACTATTAGTGTTTGGCGGCAGAAGTAGGTAGGTAGGTGATAGTGCTTCCCCGGGCGACCTCTTTCACAAAGGAGTTCTACTACTAAAAGTAAGACACACTCTCATAACCATGACGCCTGTATTCCCCGAAGGGGTAGTCAGAGGAATATTTAGATGCTCGGTAATACCACATGGGACTTCAAGAGGTTACCGTAACCGTAGCTGTTGGTACCTCATGTTAGTAAGTGCATCCTCGACATGTACTTATTATGTACAATCAGTACATTAAATGCACTTAACATGTCTAGAAATTATTTTATTATTTTTAACGTACCTATCTACGCATTCGAAGCGAAATCTTACGATTTAAATTGTGGAAAGAAAAAATCACTCACAAGCAGGATTCAAACCTGCGACGCCAGTGCTTTTAGCCAATAAGCTACCGCGAACACTGCTCGTGGTATCAAAATTCTCATCCGATAATATCGTTGCTGAAATCAAGCCTATAATACCAAATAAAAAACGTCAAATCGATCCAAGCCTGTAGAAATAAAGATCATAAATATCATTAAACATCAGTACCTTTGTGCTCAAGTGTTTGTTCTGTAGGTACCTATGTTTTCTATAATAAAGTGTGTTGTGTGTACATAAATAAATAAAGAAAATAAATAAATGAATATTGCGTAAAATCACGCAATTATGTCCTTTATATCCATACAAAAAAATCTAAATTGTTTGCGAGTTTCTAGAGTCTAGACCTTATCTCATCACCAACGTGATACTATAACAACTCACCACCTCACCGAACCCCGTGCCACAGGTAACAGGACCATATGAGTTAATATTGTTTTGACATCATACATAAGTGCCTCGTTCACTGCTCAAAACAGACTAGACTGTCTTGAAACTTTAAAAAAACTAAAGTAAAACTAAAACAAAATGAAGTTGGTTAAAAATACCTATGAACTCAATTGAGTATTTAATTGAGTTGGCTATTTTCATTATTCCCTTTCTGGGAGAGGGTTGCAAGTGACGGCGTTTCACGTTTGAAGAACACGTGTTTCGTTACGTAGATCTAGGTACGGTACGCGGCAACTGGGCAATGTGACATATATACCTACACTATGCCGATACCGGGTTCGCACAAAATTCATACGCTCGAGTACCTACTCGAGCGTATGGTACTAACTACTTTTAAAAATATTGTGTGATCGCCCATGGTGTTGTGTACAATTGATTTCGAATAGTTCACATTATCCTATCTTATGTACCTAATATCACACAACACTTATATTAAACAGGTTGAAGTGGATAGACGTTTGTTCTTAAAATTACAATTTTACCTTCAATCTACAGCGCTACCAGGGTAACTGCGATGATTGAAATATACTGAAATAGATACATACTTACGGCATTCGTCATACATTTGTTTAAAATAGTCGTTAAAATTTTCAAGCTGCAGCGTGCCCATTCATAGCCATGCGACTTTGCTGTGCGTCTATCATGTACATCGTATCGTATATAGGTAGGGGGATGTAACATGAAAGCGTGGGGTCAGAAAAGAAATCAATATTGTGTGCGCACGCGATCCGCGCAAGCCCGCCCCAAGATGACGCTAGAACGACGTGGACAACATAACTACGCATAACAACTCTATTTTATATAGAATAGGCTGTTTGCTGTAACATAGTCACGATCATCACGAAAATACAAAAAAAATACAAAATACGCGGCAAAATCAAATGATTTTGGAATTTAATTAAACTAAGATTTTAACTTAAGTTTTCTGTAGCTCGTAGTGAAATTCGTAATAAAAAGTAAATATTCTGATTCCAACAACAATACAGTTGATGATGCTGACTTTCCGAGTCAGCACCATCTCACAAACTTACAATGAATAAAAGGGAAAAATAGTTGTTGAATAACATGAATATGACCGGTCTCAGTACCTACCTATATGGTTTCGTTTGTTGTAGCAGAGAGTACCTACATCTAATTTACTAAGGTCGGTGTTCAGCAACGTTAATTCTCTGATTAAACGGCTGATTACTCGAAAAATGTACTGGAATCGTGGGTAAGCGGTCGATTAACCAGAGAATTAAATTATCGGTGGTAAAATCAAGCATAAGTATTAGACAGTTACAGATAGGTCTAATATAATTAATGGTTTAACCGTTTCTAAGAATGGTTTTCTCATTTTATAGGGAATTTGCTTTAAAATACGGGATTCAGGGTGGAAATAAGGGACAACTCATTTTTAATATAACTTTATTGGTATTGAAAACCAACAAAAAATGTGACGAATCGACAAACTAATAACAAACCAACTTAGGCGTTCAAAAAGAGATTGTTAAGTACGCTAAGTAGGCTAAGTTTATTTTTGATCAAGCTAGTTAGTGGGCTTAAAAAATCTTCGTTTTGAATTATAAACTCATAAAAATCAAAGTTTTCAAATTTAGTTACTGCCCCGTATTGGTTTCACCAATTAAGGGGCATGGCACACCCTAGCATCACACACACCATTATAACTTTATTTCTCGCTTCTCGCTTATTAATTAATAAGTATGAAGTTACCTATATATGTAGTTATACCAGAATGCACTTTTTCAGCCCATCTTCAGAGAGAGAGAGAACCCACCCCTCGGCTACTTACTACCTAGAGACAGATAGCGTAAAGTGTAGTAGGTATTACATTATTTTGTGAATAGATTATACCTACTATGTACAAAGTAGTTAATCTCCCTTCCAATATATTTGTTAATAATAATGTCTCCTCTACCTGTAACGAGAAGTAAGGATACTTTTACACACGTAACGTAGCTGACGTAGCGCCGCGGCGCCCGCCGCCGCCGCCGCTGTTCTCCTACCTAAAGGGCTGCAGAAAAGATAACACCGCCACCGTGAAGGATTTTTTTTAGTACATCGACAACCTTTTGTTAGCAGGATTCTTGTCAGTTTGTAGTTTGGGAGTCCTAAAGATATGCTCTAGTGCTTACGCTTTACATAACATAATTTCTATATAATTGCTATACCTACCTACATAATTTCGTGAGACGATAATACATAATAAATGATAGATGATAATTCATCGAAGATTCGCTATAATAAATGAGACACAATAGAAAGTCTGTTGAGGCTTGAGGGGGATACAGGACGGTAAGACTAGGACCAAACTAGTGACTAGCTTTAATGAGCTAGTGCTAGTAACAGTAATGACTAGCTTAATGAGCTAGTATTATAAAACAAATCCTATATCAGGCTATCAGTATCTAAATCAAAAGAGCGATAGTAGGTAATTGCTTATCTACCTTAAAACGGACTGATAGACAGACAACAGCTTAAGCCGGTGGGTCTAGGTCCTAGACCCACCGGCATAAACTGTTGCCTAGACTCTAGGAGAATGAAATTTTGCACAGGAATTCCATAGATAACGTAGGTGAGCAATAAGGAAGGATTTTTGAAAATTCATCCCCTAAGAGGGATAAATAGGGATTGAAAGTTTGTATGAAGAAAATGTGGGAGCGAAGCCATGGGCGTCAGCTAGTATTTAATAAATTAATATTAAATGTGACATTTTTTTCAAGTATTGATTTTTTTATGCTTGGGTTACGCGAGATAAATTGATGAGTAGGTGCATATTACGCATTTATCTACGTATAAAAAACGTACGTACGTATTTATCTGCGTTTTTTTTCGCTATGTTAGAAAAAAGCTTGAAAAAAATATCTGGAATAAAAGCAATTTGCGCGTGAACAGGGTGGCGCGTTGGTGATGCGGATTCAGGGCGGGCGCCGGTGGTGACCGAATGTGCCCCTCGCGATACGACGCAGGCGCGCGCCGCACAACCGACGCTCGCTCGGTTGGATCGATAAGATAAACGCGCAACCCCGGTCTACGAGCTACGAGTTAAATCAATATAAATTCTATCGATTTTTGCAGCCGCAGCCGCCGCACACCAGATTTGAGGGTCGCAAGCGGTGGTTGCGCGCATTTGATTGTTTGATATTTATTTGAATTTAAAAACATTGTTTTCACATTCAGTGATTATTGTGAAAAAGACAGTACCTAATGTGTGTGCAACATTTTAGGGTTATTGTAAACTTTATCGATTGTCGGTTGTTTTCGGTAAATATTAATTTTTACTCTAAAGTTCAATGATCGCAAAATTAAGACGTGTAGATGATTTTCTACTAAATTACACATTTAAAAAAAATAGATGAATATTTGCTTAGATTTATATTTGTTGTTTTACAATAAAACAAATACATTTTACTAATGATAATTTTTTTGTGAACTATTAGCAACTGCGCCAACCGGACATAGACGCAAAGCTGTTATCAAGTTCGTTTTGATTTCATTTGCTTCGTCTTATTTATTTAGTAATAAAAAAATGCCAAAATTTTAAAATACATTTTAGTTGTTTTTACATGTGACTTACAAACATCTGACTTTTATTTATTGCAAAATATAAAAAATTAAGTTATGAAAATGACTAAGCTTTTGTGTTTTACCAACATCCTTACAAACTTAAAAAAACAAGTTATTTGAAAAAAAAACGTAAACAACATGACGCGCGTAATTTTTGAGTTGTTCTGTGATGTTGTTGGATATAGGTAAGATTAAAAGTTATTTTTTGTAAAATGGAATTGATTTTGGCGCAGATGCTGTGAAATGTAGGAAATATATAAGAAAAATGACGTCCACGGACACATACCAGTTGAAATGGCACTCGCACAGTTCACATTTGAACGGTTCCGTGGCGGCGTTGCTTCGCTCGGAGCGGTTCACAGATGTGGTGCTGTGTACGCTGGACGGGTCGCAGATACCCGCGCACAAGTTCATCTTGAGCTCGTGCAGCGTGTACTTGTGCAACCTGTTCGAAGGCCAGCGCTCTGTGACGCGCATGGGCGGCATGCTCTACGTCGTGCTGCCTTCCGAGATATCCACGAAAGCGCTGAAGATCCTCGTAGAGTACATGTATAAAGGTTAGTGGCTAGTAGTTTTTACTCTTGATACTGCTGGAAGTTTGGTCAGAGTGTCGCCTTAGTGGTTTTAAGAATCTATTTTGTGTATGACCCTGATGAGATGCTCTACCTAGGGACCTATTTACTAGGTATTCTATAAAGTTTTAATAATCAGACTTCCTGAAATTAATAATATTATATTAGCACTATGGCAAGCCCCTAGCCGTCTGTGGTCTAGTGGTTTGAGTGTCGGACTGCTGATTACGAGGTTGTGGGTTTGATTCCCAGAGGACACAAATATTTGTGTGATGAACAGGTCAGAGTGTCGCCTTAGGGGCAGAGTGTTGAACATGTGTTTGTGTTGGTCTGGGTGTTTCTTATGTATTATAAGTATGTATTTACGAAAAAAAAAGTATATAAGTATTATATCCATTGTCTAGTACCCATAGCATAAGCTCTGCTTGCTTAGTTTGGGACTAGATAGTGCTGTGTAAAATGTCCCAAAAAAATATTTATTTAAAAATTTAAAAAGCCGTTGCTGTAAATGGCTTTCCTCTACAACTTACAGTATGAGGTATGAGCATTAATATAGCCTTAACCCATATTGGTAATTTATTTAAGTTTAATTAAATTATAAAATCAATCAAACCCTTAGAACAAGGTAAAATATTTTCATTTGTTTATTTCCAGGTGAAACAACAGTCTCAAATGAAGTTCTAGACACCGTCTTGAAAGCTGGGGAGGTGCTCAAAATTCGAGGCTTGTGGAGACAGACAGATGATGCCAGTGGGGATGTGGCAGCTGCAGAGAAAACTACTACACCAGCTGTAGCCACTGCCAATGTTAACAAGACAGCAAAGAAACCAGACGAGATGCCAATACAACCCATGATAGCTGTTAGGAAAGATGATAAATTGATGAAAGCCTTCAATCCTGGTCCACCTGGTTCAAGGTAATTTTTAACCGACGAAAGGAAGAAGGAGGTTTTCAATTCGACGCATATATTTGTTTTTTATTTTTATTTATTCTTCTTCTTTGTGTCGACACGAGCTACATAAAGATAATAGCTCATGTCGTGGGGAAAAGATTAGCCAGTCAGCAAGTTGGTAGCAGGGCTGACTGCCCAGGGTGCGCCAGACGATCAATTAAATATCGTCACTCTGGAGGCTCTTTTAATGCACCCCATGTTTTTATTTATGACCACGCATAACCGGCCAAAATTAATATCCAATCTATGAAATCTATCCACAATTTGCCCTACTAGAGATAGGAATTTGACATAAGCTCCATACAAAATATGCCTAATTTCTATCTCTAGTAGGGTAAATCGTAGATAGATTGGATATTAATTTGGCCGTAAAAGCTTCATTTTATTTTTCGCTTTCCAGTTTCTGTTTTCGTCAGTTCAATTTTTTGTTAAAAAGTTTTGTAATTAAAGAGTGACAAGTATTTTTCACTTAAAGTGCAATTTTAATGAGCAACTTTTTATATTAAACATATTTAAAAAATTGTTTCCAGGCCTATGTTCATTGGCCCGCCAAAACTAGTCTTCATCAAAACAACTGAAGGAGGAACACAATCAATCAGGCCAGTTGCTCCGAAAGGGCAAACGATTTTAGTGGCTCCAGCACCTTCACCCTCTGCTACAGAGACACCTGTGTCAGTTGTGTCATCAGCTGCCCCAGCTACATCCACTATCACAGTTGCTACCTCTACCATCAGCGAAGATTCGTCTGACGAACCTTTGACGCCGAGAATCTTAAGGAAACACATTGAAAAGAAGTATGGAAAGAGGCAAAAGACTGAAACCAAATCTGATAATGAGGAAACAAAGGTCTCTGAGGACAAAGAGGATAATGCGTCTGAGGCTTCAAGTGAGTATTTATACCTTAGTAGCCTATGCTCATGGCTTCGCTTGCATGGATGTTGTTTATCGCGCATCCCTCAGAAACTGTTCATCTACCCGGGATATAAAGTAGCCTATATGTTAATTTGGGTTATGTTCTATCTATGCTGAATGCCGTGGGGTCCTGGGTTCGATCCCCGGGTCGGGCAAAGTGTTTATTGGGTTTTTTTTTCATTAGGATATTCTCATTAGCAGCCCAGAGTCTGGATTTGCGCCCGGTCAATGGCAATAGGCTCGCCCTCTATTACGTGAGACTATAACATAACTGGCGAAATGTGGGTGTACTGTTACACCTCTGCCTACCCCTTCAGGGAAATACAGGCGTGATGTTATGTATGCCGAATTTCATCCAAATTCTTTCAGCCCTTACAGAGTGATTGAATAACAAACATTTTCACAAACTTTCACATTTATAATAGATATTAGTGTAACTTAAAATATAGGGTATGTTATATCTGAATCGGTTGAGTAGATCCAGCGATACAGCTTGACTCCTCTATTGTATTAAGTTGCATACAAAGTAGAGGTCATGATTGTTGGTTAGATGCAGGTTGCAGGTTCCTAAAAATACAACTGGATTGGATTCTATTAGTATTATAGAAAATATAGAATAACATAACATAGCCCATCACTGTCCCGCTGCTGGGCATGGCCCTCTTCTTGTAATGAGAAGGGTTAAGGAACTGGATATTTTTAGTGTAATAGATTATCATAACATAATCAGCTCATTACCTACTGCCCCACTGCTGGGCACGGACCTCTTCTCGGAACGAGAAGAGTTAATAAACTAGAAAATATAGACTAACATAACGTAGTCAACCCATAACTGTCCCACTACTGGGTATGGCCCTCTTCTCAAAATGAGAAGAGTTAATGAACTGGATATTATTAGTATTCTAGAATAACATAACATTACAGTCCCACTGCTGGACACGGGCCTCTTCTCAGCATAAGAAGAGATGTGGTTAGTGTTATAGAATAACATAATCAGCCCAATTACTTCCCACTGCTGGGCACGAGCGTCTTCTCAGAATGAGGGAGTTTAGGGCTAATTCCATGAAATTCCATCACCTTAGCCGGTTGGTTGTAAAAACAAAATATAGTATGGTCAGTAAATAGTGTAATCGTCTGTGTAGGCGCTTATATGTATATATTTGAAGATATTGTGTTCATAATTATGACACGATGTTATTTTCCGACATCCACGCGGACGGAGTCGCGGGCACAGCTAGTTTATAATAATAGTAGGATAGTGTTTGTGGAGTCCGGTCCTACATTATTAATCCGAAATATTTGAAGTGGTGAATCTACTTATCATAACGAACATCATTTACTATGGGAGCAACCCTGAAATCGCGAACAAAAAATCTGTTGGTCCCTACATTACCACTTGATTTTTTTTCGCGATTTCAGGTTTGGACCCATAGTAAAAGTTGTTCATAACGATGAGTAGATTCAACACTTCAAATATTTCTGATTAATAATGTATGGAACTTATATTTTTTTTTGTAAGAGCTAGGTTTCTTAACACAGTCCACAAATTAGAAATACTCTGTACTTTTGTAAGGCATATGAGACACGCCAGCTGGTTCGAATATTTACTAAAAAAAACATACCTTATTTTTTGTTCTCATAGAAAAATCTACGCAAAGTTCAGTGGAAGCTGACTTGCAGATAAAGGATGAGCCAGAATGGGATGCTAGCAGCATTGAGGAAGAGGAGAGGTCCATCGCAGAGATGTTCCAAGCTGAGATGAGTGTCAAGACTGAACCTACTGATGAAATGGATATTGAGGAAGAGAGCTTGGTAAGTTCATTGTATTATTTGATTGAATTTTTGTTCAATAAATCAGGTAGTAATTTTTTTTACTTTTCACATTCAGTAAACAATCTTGATTGGTCTCTATGGTGTTGATTTTTTAAATAACTACTGAGGAAATATAATTACTAGTTTCGCACACGTAATTAGGTTATTTGGCAAACTTCGCCGAGTCTTCTCGTCGCCTATACCGCAAAGTTTGAAGACAAAGGTCTTCAACCAGTGCGTCCTGCCAGTCATGACTTACGGTGCCGAGACGTGGACACTGACAGTTGGGCTAGTCCACAAATTTAAAGTCGCTCAGCGAGCTATGGAGCGAGCTATGCTTGGAGTTTCTTTGAAGGATAAAATCCGTAACGAGATTATCCGGAGAAGAACCGGAGTGACCGACATAGCTTGTAGGATCAGTAAGCTGAAGTGGCAGTGGGCTGGCCATGTCTGTCGAAGGACCGATGGCCGTTGGAGCGGACGAGTCCTTGAGTGGAGACCGCGTATCGGCAAACGCAGCGTAGGGCGCCCCCCTGCCAGGTGGACCGACGACCTAAAGAACGTGGCTGGGGGGGACTGGATGCGGAAGGCACAGGACCGAGCGTTGTGGCGCAACTTGGGAGAGGCCTATGTCCAGCAGTGGACTGCGATAGGCTGAGTTGATTGAATTAGGTTAAAATATGTTATTAGTATGTAAAATTGTTTTTATAATTATTAATTGCGATTTACATTAAAAATACATGACAAGATTATTTACCAAATATGAAAATTTTAAAGAAACGGACATTATGTAAAATAAGTGAAGCTGCTTATAGTCAACGTGTTTTCTGTAAGTAATAAAAGTGTGAGTTAAGTGGTCAACTTTGGTGTTGCATGCAAAAAAAAGTGTTGTGTAAAATCTGTTTTTTTTTTTGCAATATCAACATGATTTCTGATGTACAATTTAGATGTCCTACTCCAGGGTTATCGTTGATGTTGTCAGTTGACATATTGGTCTCATCTTCCTTATCTGTTGTAATCTCCACAGATCTACAGTCCGCTGGCGTGCGAGCTGTGCGCGGAAGTGTTCACAGTGCCGGCGGCCTGGGTGCGGCACGTGCAGAAACACGCGCGCTCCGAAACGCAGCACGCGCGCAAGAGGAAGCTGCGCTCCGCCGTGAGTAGCACTCTTATCATAACATAATCATGTGTAGTAGTACTAGTAGAGGGTGGGTGCGGCACGTGCAGAAACACGCGCGCTCCGAAACGCAGCACGCGCGCAAGAGGAAGCTGCGCTCCGCCGTGAGTAGCACTCTTATCATAACATGATCATGTGTAGTAGTACTAGTAGAGGGTGGGTGCGGCACGTGCAGAAACACGCGCGCTCCGAAACGCAGCACGCGCGCAAGAGGAAGCTGCGCTCCGCCGTGAGTAGCACTCTTATCATAACATGATCATGTGTAGTAGTACTAGTAGAGGGTGGGTGCGGCACGTGCAGAAACACGCGCGCTCCGAAACGCAGCACGCGCGCAAGAGGAAGCTGCGCTCCGCCGTGAGTAGCACTCTTATCATAACATGATCATGTGTAGTAGTACTAGTAGAGGGTGGGTGCGGCACTTGCAGAAACACGCGCGCTCCGAAACGCAGCACGCGCGCAAGAGGAAGCTGCGCTCCGCCGTGAGTAGCACTCTTATCATAACATGATCATGTGTAGTAGTACTAGTAGAGGGTGGGTGCGGCACGTGCAGAAACACGCGCGCTCCGAAACGCAGCACGCGCGCAAGAGGAAGCTGCGCTCCGCCGTGAGTAGCACTCTTATCATAACATGATCATGTGTAGTAGTACTAGTAGAGGGTGGGTGCGGCACGTGCAGAAACACGCGCGCTCCGAAACGCAGCACGCGCGCAAGAGGAAGCTGCGCTCCGCCGTGAGTAGCACTCTTATCATAACATGATCATGTGTAGTAGTACTAGTAGAGGGTGGGTGCGGCACGTGCAGAAACACGCGCGCTCCGAAACGCAGCACGCGCGCAAGAGGAAGCTGCGCTCCGCCGTGAGTAGCACTCTTATCATAACATGATCATGTGTAGTAGTACTAGTAGAGGGTGGGTGCGGCACGTGCAGAAACACGCGCGCTCCGAAACGCAGCACGCGCGCAAGAGGAAGCTGCGCTCCGCCGTGAGTAGCACTCTTATCATAACATGATCATGTGTAGTAGTACTAGTAGAGGGTGGGTGCGGCACTTGCAGAAACACGCGCGCTCCGAAACGCAGCACGCGCGCAAGAGGAAGCTGCGCTCCGCCGTGAGTAGCACTCTTATCATAACATGATCATGTGTAGTAGTACTAGTAGAGGGTGGGTGCGGCACGTGCAGAAACACGCGCGCTCCGAAACGAAGCACGCGCGCAAGAGGAAGCTGCGCTCCGCCGTGAGTAGCACTCTTATCATAACATGATCATGTGTAGTAGTACTAGTAGAGGGTGGGTGCGGCACGTGCAGAAACACGCGCGCTCCGAAACGCAGCACGCGCGCAAGAGGAAGCTGCGCTCCGCCGTGAGTAGCACTCTTATCATAACATGATCATGTGTAGTAGTACTAGTAGAGGGTGGGTGCGGCACGTGCAGAAACACGCGCGCTCCGAAACGCAGCACGCGCGCAAGAGGAAGCTGCGCTCCGCCGTGAGTAGCACTCTTATCATAACATGATCATGTGTAGTAGTACTAGTAGAGGGTGGGTGCGGCACGTGCAGAAACACGCGCGCTCCGAAACGCAGCACGCGCGCAAGAGCAAGCTGCGCTCCGCCGTGAGTAGCACTCTTATCATAACATGATCATGTGTAGTAGTACTAGTAGAGGGTGGGTGCGGCACGTGCAGAAACACGCGCGCTCCGAAACGCAGCACGCGCGCAAGAGGAAGCTGCGCTCCGCCGTGAGTAGCACTCTTATCATAACATGATCATGTGTAGTAGTACTAGTAGAGGGTGGGTGCGGCACGTGCAGAAACACGCGCGCTCCGAAACGCAGCACGCGCGCAAGAGGAAGCTGCGCTCCGCCGTGAGTAGCACTCTTATCATAACATGATCATGTGTAGTAGTACTAGTAGAGGGTGGGTGCGGCACGTGCAGAAACACGCGCGCTCCGAAACGCAGCACGCGCGCAAGAGGAAGCTGCGCTCCGCCGTGAGTAGCACTCTTATCATAACATGATCATGTGTAGTAGTACTAGTAGAGGGTGGGTGCGGCACTTGCAGAAACACGCGCGCTCCGAAACGCAGCACGCGCGCAAGAGGAAGCTGCGCTCCGCCGTGAGTAGCACTCTTATCATAACATGATCATGTGTAGTAGTACTAGTAGAGGGTGGGTGCGGCACGTGCAGAACACGCGCGCAAGAGGAAGCTGCGCTCCGCCGTGAGTAGCACTCTTATCATAATATGATCATGTGTAGTAGTAGTAGTAGAGGGTGGGTGCGGCACGTGCAGAACACGCGCGCAAGAGGAAGCTGCGCTCCGCCGTGAGTAGCACTCTTATCATAATATGATCATGTGTAGTAGTAGTAGTAGAGGGTGGGTGCGGCACGTGCAGAAACACGCGCGCTCCGAAACGCAGCACGCGCGCAAGAGGAAGCTGCGCTCCGCCGTGAGTAGCACTCTTATCATAACATGATCATGTGTAGTAGTACTAGTAGAGGGTGGGTGCGGCACGTGCAGAAACACGCGCGCTCCGAAACGCAGCACGCGCGCAAGAGGAAGCTGCGCTCCGCCGTGAGTAGCACTCTTATCATAACATGATCATGTGTAGTAGTACTAGTAGAGGGTGGGTGCGGCACGTGCAGAAACACGCGCGCTCCGAAACGCAGCACGCGCGCAAGAGGAAGCTGCGCTCCGCCGTGAGTAGCACTCTTATCATAACATGATCATGTGTAGTAGTAGTAGTAGAGGGTGGGTGCGGCACGTGCAGAACACGCGCGCAAGAGGAAACTGCGCTCCGCCGTGAGTAGCACTCTTATCATAATATGATCATGTGTAGTAGTAGTAGTAGAGCGTCGGTGCGGCACGTGCAGAAATCCGCGCGCTCTGAATATTTTAAAAAACACATACGCTAATTCGCCACAACCGATACTACATCGTACCTATAAAGATAACGATTTTTATTTGCAAGAATCATGATTTTTACAAAGATGTTTGAGGTTTTTGGCAGGTACATCATGTCTCACCGTATGATCGGCATGCAAAATATTATTTATTAGGTACAATTAAACCAAAATTTCATATCGATTGAACGAGTGAAAGTACCTTAGAGTGTACCTCACCAATTTATCCTCATTTCTCTTTCCTGCTCGATCATCAGACCGTGATCGCCATCTATTTATAACCTATTCATTAAAACCAATCCAATGAGCCCAAACACGATACCTCTTCTGTAAGTTGGTGAGGAGTTAAGGATCCTGCGGATTCCAGGTGACGCTGCAGCATTAGGTTAAGGTTACCATGTTCTTGCTATATCATTGAAGTAACAGGATACCAAATTTCGAATCGATCAGACCTGTGGAAGTTGCTCACATCCCTTCATCAACTAGCAAAGAGCTAAAGATCTGAACTTCAAACGGCTGAACCGAAGCCCTAGCATGAGTTTTTGCAGTATCATGTACTTATCGACAAATTTTGTATGGGTTTCTTTAGTTCCAAATACGCACACGGTCCCAAATTCCCATATAAAATTTGTCGATAACTACACGATAACGTTGACTACACGATTTCGCAAAAAAACATGCTAGGGGCTCAGATTTTCTTAAATCATAGCTAAGAACACTCTTGATCAAGTTACCTTTCAAACAAAACTAAACTAAATCAAAATCGGTTCATCCGTTTGGGAGCTACGATGTCACACATAACACCCTGTTTGCGTCGGGGGTTTAAAAATACAATTTCTCGGTATGAAGTGTTTGTTTGAACTCTGGTACCCAATGTAAGATTTAACTTGTGTTATGGGTACCAAAAGTAACAAAAGGACAATCATAAAGCCCGGTGCCGGGTGAAATGGGGGTTAAAGTTTGAATGAAAAATCCGAGTTGTCTGGATTATCTAATACCAATTTTTGGGTTCACTCCAAGTTGAGTTTCGTTATGAGATCAAATAAATGTAGCTAGCACGTTTGTTCTTCAGAGCGACGATACAGAAGAGACGATGGCGCTGCTTCGCTGCGATCTGTGCCAGAAGCACTTCCCGAACCCGGCCGAATGGGTCCGACACATACAGAGCACGCACACAGAGTCAGGTCAGTAATGGCACCACAAGTATATACCTTTCCTCCTCATTTATAGGGACAATATACCGCAGCCTAGCAACATAATATTTTAGTACACAACAAGCCAGCAAGAAACTGTTGTTACCCTCTCTTAATTATAAACTTGCATTTCTATCATTCTGTTAAAATTACTTTGATATAGTTTTTGCCGCCTATAAAGGATATACAAACAGAAATTGACAACTGAGGGCATTATCGTGATATTGTAATGATGTGTATATTTACTACGAAATTTTATTATGTCTATAAAATATGTCTGATTATACAGACCATTCAATAGTCAGTTGTTACGAACAAAAAGCGATAATGTCACAAATGATCACAAAATCGCTAGTACTAATATAATTTTCTTTGCTGCTTACTCCTAAGAATGTAAGAGTAATATCTTTTTAGATACTCTGTATTACCACGCAATTTTAAACTCTAATAAAATAGCTGTAACCTGATTGTTATGTAATAGGCTAATTCTCGACAAACGAACATCCTGTCGTCATTAGACTAATATTTATACTAATTTTATTTCCGCTAATATCTTAGGCTAAACACAGACGGACAGCATTTGGGACTGCAACCAAGCTGTAAAGAATAAACACTATCATTAATTCGCCTTGTAGGTAGTATGCATGCACATATTGCACAGGCTAAGAAGAGATGCTAAAGGTGTACTTCCGTGCGACGCGGCTGATGCGACAGACACGCACGACCGACGCGCTCGGCTGATGCAACACTAGCGATGGGTCATTGACGGTTTTCGTGTCAGTGTAATGTAACCATTTTTTTTCGAATAAATAATAGGTTAAAAATGCTTTTTCTTTTCAGCAGGTTAGAAGATAGCTGATTTTATATTTTTCTCCGAATTTAACGTTCTTGCGTCATTTTAATTCCAGTGTCATATTGAAATAACATTGAGTTGGTTTTTTCAAACAATAATTTGTCAATGCCTAAGTTTTTTGTAATCTTATAGTTTTTCAAAAGGCATACATTCTTTTTCAACCTGTTTCTGAGCAATGGAAAACAGTTTTTCGTTTCTGATAAAAAAAGTTATTTTAAAAAGCCGTTTGTTGATTCAATGCCCACCGCTAGCGACACTACAACAGTAAGAAAATGTGTGGGTTGTCGACCGCATGTGTCTGTCGCGGTCCTCTGAAGCGGTGCTATATATTTTCATAGTGTTTAGTGTTGTCTCTACAGACGCGGGTCGTCGGTCGTCTGTCGCATCGGCCGCGACTCACGGAAGTACCTTCACGCATCATGCATGCTTTTACACTTTTTGGCAGATGACTTGTAGTCAAGATGCAGTCCGTCTGTCTACATCTTTACTTAACCTTAATTAAGCCTTACTATACACCATAGCGGGGTTCATATTTGTGTTGGAGTGTGTCGTAGCGCGCCAGTTTTATTTACGCGACAATGCAACACATTAGTAGTATATAAATTTAACCATAAATGCTTGCTTGTTCCGTGTGGTGCCGGACGTAAAGAATTGCACCACCCTCTCTATTCTCATGGGTGTCGTAAAAGGCGACTAAGGGATACCAGAGGATGGGCAGCAGCGTTCTCTGAGTATTCAAAAAACCAACTGCGATCGCCAACCCGCCTGTTGCGTGTGGCGATTATGGCATATCCTCCCGTTGGGGGAGGCCTTTGTCCAGCAGTGGACGTTTTCCGGCTGAAATTATGATGATGATGATGATGAACCATAAATGTATGAAACTGATAACGTTCTGGCACGCCACGACAGACTCCGACACAGTAATATGAACCCAGCTTATTTCTTAAGGCGGCCATACACGGGCAACTCGAGCAATTAATCGTTGAATATCATATATGAGGAGACATTGTCAATTGCAGTCGTTTTCAACCGCTGGAGCAGTTGAAAATGACTGCTGACAGTGCTGATAAAACAGCGGCAACAAGACAGGCGTAGTTATCCCTGAACTGAGCCAGAGCAGTCGAGAAGTCGAGGGCAGTCAGTGTCTCGCAACTGCTCGACCCCACGACGGAATTACACCGTGCTGCTGACCGGCTCGGAGTGGTCTCGTGTATGTCAATGAAAGAAATATTGTTATATGCTATGTAGTCGCAGCTTGAAGCGGTCGGTCATGACTGGGGCCTTACTCCCGACTGATTCGAGCCCTGAACCAAATCGAGCTAATGACAATTCCTAGAGAAATGCAGTACGAATTGACACTATACCCGCGGCATGCTATCTAATGGCGTTTTTGACATTTTCCAATAGTGTTGTGACACATTTCAAATTATTACCGATTGGAACCAGGTTTATTACTTGACTAACTCCAACTAGCCATTATGAATAATATCTACATAAAGTAAATAATTTATCAAGTTATTCAATAAACATAACGTCTAGCCATTTTGTTTAATCGCTATTTAATAATAAAAAACTGTGACGCACATAAAAAAACGGTAGAAATAAATTGAATTTGAATAATAGATTCGAAATTCGAAAAATGATATAGCTGCCTAGCTGTAGCAGTGCATCACTATTGACAATAAAGTACGCCAATTGTTCCTTCATACGTAGATTACGTAGCTATCAATATTTACGGACCTTCATGATCAGGCAAACGTCATGAACGCCATCATAGCGTTCCGCACTCGAATTCAAATTCGATTGATACAGAACTCGATCCAGTCGGAAGTAAGGCCCCTGCTTCAAGCTGCCCATGTATGGCCGCACTTACACTAACCCTGCCACTTATGATAATCACTTCAACTGTGTTTTATTATTTAACATTGGAATGCTTTGTTTGCTTATACTATTGTACTTAAAACTATTTTATTTGCCATGACCAAACAAAGTGTTGCACATCGTGTGACTGTCTGCCTGACTGGAGCCGTATTAGGAGCTGTTAAAACCATCATCGTTCCGGTGCAAAGAAGGATGGCGCTATACGTCCTGTATAGCTTAGTCTCTCTTTAGCAACGGAACAATGATGTTTCTAACACTTGATAATACGGCCCCTGAACCCTGTTCTAAATGTTCGTTCGATGTCGGTTGTCTAGAATTGGCCATATCAAACAACAGTGCCCCACCAAAACGTCACAATCGTTTCACAGAGGGCGCGCAAAACAAGAGTTGCACGCAATGCAAGAAAACGTTCCCGTCGCACGCATCCATGCTCATACATATGCGTACGCACACAGGTAAGTCCAAAATAAGTTCATATTTATTTAAAATCTTAACTGTTCATAGTTCTGACCGTGAAATACTAGGTTCGATCCCTAGGTTTGGCAAAGAGTAATCAAGATTTTCTATCACATGATTCTCCAGTGGCCGCTTTTTGGATGCATGGGTATTACATGGGACTTAATACAATAACGTGTGAACCGAGGTTTTAAGAATATAAAATCAACTTTAAACCTGCAGTTCTCTCACTAAAGTTTGTGTCAATCCAATTAAATAATGATGTAATTGCCATTTACACTAACTTCAACTTTACGACAATAAAAACTAAGTTGAATTCAGATATGTTGCAAAGGAAACTGATGTTTGTGTCTTGTTCAGTAGGGTTCCTATTCTGAAATCATATAAGTTGTAAATTGGATTGACATAGACTATACAAAAACTTGGTGAAGGTCGCGGGAATCCGCTGGATGCGGAAGGCGCAGGACCGGTCATTGTGGCTTGGGGGAGGCCTATGTCCAGCAGTGGACGTCTTTCGGCTGAAATGATGATGATACAAAAACTTTAAATTAAAGGGGAATCTAAGTAAGAATATTTATTAACGTTATTACTTAGAATCCGATTTTATTATTATTTATTAACCATTGCACAGTCATTTCGTATATCTTAATTGAAATACGGCACGTGTTAAAATACCGTTCGCATATCGCATATAATGATGATGATTTAAAATGGATAATAATTTATTTTACTCGAAAAAAAAATACAATCGAATTGAGAACCTCCTCCTTTTTTTGAAGTCGGTTAAAAAGAGCAACTATAAGGCGCCGAACACACGACGTTCTTTTTGAGCGATAGAGAACGTCAATTTGTATGGTGACCACACAGGGTGACTAGAAGTTCAATCTGGCATCAGTGCAATCCATGACCTTGGTTGAATTGATGTCAGTTGAACGTGTAATGGTGTAGATAGATTAAAAAAAAACTAATTCGTATGATTTTCGGCGTCAATCTGTCAATAGGTCACGGATTAAACTGATAATGACATTAAGTGTCAAACTCGTACTAGGGCTCGTCGAATGCATGACTTGAATTAGAAAACCGCTCTTACTGCTTACGAAATAAAGGCGCTGTCAATGTCAAACTTTTCCCACGGAAGTGCGGTCGACCGTACGAGTTTACTTTCATCGTTTTCGACAACTTTCATTCATAAATCAGTAGATCTTCCTAGTAGTGTGTTGTAGTATCCGCCAGGGGCGCTACTGATTTACGAAGTATTGGTAAGTGTCAAACTCGTTCTAGGCCCTCAGATTGAACGCTAAAGCCGTGTCTCCTGCAACCAAAATCTAACAAAACATGTTAACATTTTGCTTAGACCAATCAAATGTAGCCAAACACGCCACGCCCCCATTTTGTTGGAAAAACATTTTAGATGTTAGAAATAACGAAAATATGCTCGTAAGAGACGCGTCTTAGTGGTCACCTATGAAGCATTGTTGCATATAACGCAAAAAGAACGTCGTCTGTTCAGTGCCTAATATAATAATAATATAATCTTTATAATAAAAACAAAGTTTAACCGGATTAAATCGCGTATATTATTTAAATTGGAATTGAATTTTATTTTTTATTTTTGTGTAGTGATCGCGAAAACCTAAGAAGTTATTAATATAATCTTTATTTAGGATCAGCTTAGGGGTCATTCATTTATTACGTAAGACTATTTTCGCTAGTTTTTGACCCCCTCCTCAAAAAATAAGAATAGGCCGACCCCTCCCCCCCTGTTTAATATTTATTACGTAAGAATCTAAACGAAAAAATTTATACACTTTTGGTTTCTTTAAATGTTTATTCTTCAAAGTAACAAATTTTTAGAAATGTTTATTTGTATGTTATTTTGTATATTTCAAACATGTTTATGTAAATGTTTATTGTTATGTATTTCAAAGTATAATTTTAACTTTGCGCATTTTTGTGATCTTACGTAAGAACTATCGAGACTGCCTCCCACCCCCTTGTAAGAAAAAATAAGACATGGTCGACGCCCCCTCCCCCCTATATCGTCTTACGTAATAAATGATTATTATCTAGTGTTAGTACCAATCACCCTCCTTACAAACTGCTTTACCATAGGAGAGCCGAAACTCTCAGCTACAGTTCTCAGGATGCTGTTGCCACTTTTCCTCACTCTCTTCAGCAGCGAAGCTGTTTTTTTGCGAATAATCGCGTAAAATCGGTATCGGTAGTAGTAGTAGAGCTCCTTTGTGAAAGAGCTCGTCCGGGGAAGTACTACCACCGTGCCTACTTCTCCGCCAAATAGTGATGCTTGCATTGCTGTGTTTCTGTCTGAAGGGTACGGGTGCCGGTGAAATTACAATTACATGAGACTTTCCATCTTCATGTCTCAGTTTGGCGAACCGACTTGCGGTACCATTTAGGCAACAGCCTAGGTGGTATTGCAGTTGTTATGGGCAAAGGTACCGCTTAACATCAGGTGGGCCTTTAGCTCGTTTCGCCATCCTATACTATATTAAAAAAAAAAAAAAAAAAAAAAACGGCTTGCGCAAACATTTCCGACGCACTGCAGTAACGAGGCAGTCTCAACAACATCCTGAAAGCATTATTATACTGGACGCGTAGGACGCTAAAGACGGTTAAAAAAAAACCGTTTTAATTAATACGAGCGCATCAGCGGACTAGAAGCTCCGCTCCAATAGAGAGTTTCTCAACTGTTTCCAGGCGAGCGTCCCTTCATATGCGGTCTATGCAACAAAGGCTTCAACGTGAAGTCCAACTTGCTGCGACACTTGCGCACCCTGCACGACCAGCTCATCAGCCCCACGCAGCTGGACGACGCCGAAGAAGACGAGGTCGTGCCCGGCCCCTCCGAGGTCAAGCGCGAGTCCTGAGGGCGAGGAGGGCGGGCAGGTACGAGAACATAACATCACGCCTGTATTTTCCCGAAAGGGTAGGCAGAGGTGTAATAGTACACCCACATTTCGCCAGTTATGTTATAGTCCCATGTCCCAACTTCCCAAACATTTATGGTTTCGAAACCCTAAAAATAAAAGAAAAATATATTTTTCTATTATGGTACCCCAACACTAACTAGACGAACTCAATTGGTTGAAATAAAAAAAAAATTGCTTGTCTGCGGAACCCCGGCTTTCCTTCATCGGAACACAAAGGTTCCGCGGAACCCACTTTGGAAATCGCTGCTCTAGAGAAAAGAACCTCCTAACAATACGCGCCGTATCATGGAGTACCGCTTTCTGTATCAATGGTTTGCCTTGACCCAACACTCCAACGAGAGCCTCATAAGCTGGTGGTCTAGGCTCTTTGCCACGACGATTATTATCCTAGTTCCGGGTCTAGCTGTTTAAAAACTTAATTAAATTAGACGAATCTCATTTATAAACAACATTATCGACCGGCCGGCCAGAACCTCCTCCTTTTTTGAAGTCCGTTAAAAAAGAGATAACAAACCGAATCGGTCGACAACTGGTTATCGTGTGGTTCTGAATCCCCGATAATTGTTGTCCAAAATCATATTCTCGTTGCAGCCCCGGATCTACATTTATAAAATGGGGGGTGCAGTGCCGAACTGCTGCCCTCAATGCAAATTTTTTGGCCAGAAACCGGGTCCAACAGAGTACAGACGGCGAGACTGGCTGGTGGCTGGCCGCCCTCCAGTCTTCGCCGCCAGGGGCCTGCCTGAAAATTGTTTAAAGCCTTTTTATTTTATTGTCAATTATAGTTAATGCTTTCATATATATTAGCAGAGCATAACTATGCTGTAATTGGAGGAATCACTGATTCCGATAGTACAGGTTCTCCTAGTTTCGGAATCAGGGGTTAAAGTCATACTGACCTTGCTCTTGTACTGATAAGTTTCTGACTTCATGCAACTATAGATTTAAGAGTAATTGCTGTTTAAAAAAAAACCCGTTCTGATCTGGAAATCTGGACATAGCAAAGCATAACACTAAACTTGCCTAACCAATACCTAAACTGGTTGATTGTAATATACCTAAAAAAATAACTGTTATGTAGGTAGAGGACGCGGGCGTCGATCATACACGAATGTCAACGCAGACCGCCGCGTCACTGATAAGAAGAGGCAGGCCGACAACGCGTCGCCTACCGCCGTGCCGCGCAAGCAGAGCTACTCGCTCTTCTTGAAGCAACGCGCGGTTCTCTTCTCTGCCAAGAAGTGGAAACAGTGAAACTCGGGGTGACGAATCGCTACGACATTACTTACATTCATTATAAAGCGTTTCTTTCACTTACTTTGAGTCATGGTATAATAAAATGTTTTACCAGGTACTCTCTTCCCGTGACAGCTAGGTCACGTGATTGCCTCCGTACTACGTCATCGGCTGTGGAGCCAATAGCATGGTGTTATCGTGACACTTGTCAGTTTGATGTGCTGCCACTTTGTGTAAATAAATTACCCGAGCAAAATGCGTTTTTTTCACTTACTTGCTTCTATAAAGAATCACTTTTGAACTAGTAATTTTATACAGTTTCCTATAATAACTAATTCGAGGAATAACACGAGATAACAAATAGGCTAGTTAAGAATTAATTTTATATTCATTATGAACAAAAATCTCCTTAAATATATTGAAAATATCAATCAGTGGCAACACTGATCGTGACGTAGCTTGGAGGCATCGCGCTGTTATCGCGGGAAGAGAATACCTGGTGAAACATCTTATTATACCATGGTTTGAGTTAAGGTTACTTGTAGCGATGCCGCCACTCATCCGTTTCTTCACTTACACCTGCCCACCCTCCTTTCGTAAATTTAACGGTTACTTTATTTGTATTTAAATATCTTATTGAGTGAATTATTTTTTTATAATACCCTAGTTCATTACATTGAAGTATCTCGACTTCTAGTCAAGTATGTGCTAAGACTTATATTATAAAGTTTAAATTTAAGTTATCCCCTAAATATGATTAGCACTGGATATATGCCAAGAACATCTATAAAACAAAGTAAAGTACGCGTATTATAACTGCCCCTCTGAAACCAGGCTGCGAAAGGCCGCGCATGTAAAATCGCGTAAAAAGTGTGAGCAGGACATAAGGATGTATCGAACATTAACGACCGACTGAGACAGCAAGAACATGCATTCGCCCGCCATCTCGCCGCCCAGATGAACTACCTATCAGAGTATTGCCGCCATAACCACGCATGCGCTCTACTAATATTGTTGCAAAATTGTCCATTGCGCAGCCACCTGTTGCTGTTTTCACAGGGGCAGAGTTATTTTACACATATTGTAAGTTAAACGACAGGCATGTTAAATTCGTTAACAAGTCCGTTACAGATTAGTTGTACGACGTGGGCATTTATTTTGAACTACATACCTATACTTCATTCATTACAGTTTAGACAAAACATAACCTAAAAGGCAAAGAAAAGTGTAAAAACTTTTTAACAAAAAATAAAACCGACTTCAAAAACCTTAACTAAAAAGTAAAAAATAATCATTTTATGTATTTTTAAATCTTAACTTAAACAACATTTTTAAGGCGGCGCGTGGTTGACCTTTGCGTCATGTAATGTACAGTCCAGCGCAATATCTATAGTAAAAACAGTTTATGTGAACGTACATGAAAACCACGCGCCGCCTTCAAAATGTTGTTTAAGTTAAGATTTTAAAATACATAAAATGATTATTTTTTACTTTTTAGTTAAGGTTTTTGAAGTCGGTTTTATTTTTTGTTAAAAAGTTTTTATTTCATACTTTTTAGTTGAGGGTTGATTCATAAATGTTTATATAACCAATTTGAGAATATATTTTTATTAACCTTTGCTATCCCACTGCTGGGCAAAGGTCTCGCTCATGTTCTTCCAAACGTCCAATCACTATCGTGAAAAAAAAACACGCATATCGGCCAAGAATTCTCAGAATGAGGAACCAATGAGCAGATCATCTAGATACGTAAAGCTAAAATAAACTGATTTATTGAAGCTGGTTAACAAACTACTTAACCTAAGTTAATAAAATTTATATGGGACCACCGCGCGGACTTTCTCTACCAAATAAAAAAACAACCACGTAAATTGGCCCACAAATCTCGGAGTAATCGGTGTACATACATGAAAAAAAAAAAAAAAAAAAAAAAAAAAAAACCCGCGGAATACATAACCTCCTCCTTTTTTTGAAGTCGGTTAAAAACAAACAGTAGTGCTTCTAGTCGAGATTGGAGTCATGGAAAAGGTCGAAAGATATTCATGCCTTTGTTAGCCATATTTGTCTAATGCAATAATAAATGAAGTATACGTGTAATTAACTACCATTTCAAATGTTATAGATTTGTCGATGTTTATATTTTCCGAGGCCTAGCACGCACCGGAATTTTTACTAAGTATCTCCTTACGGATATTGCAATAAGATAAAATTGTTGATCATTCAATGTACACATTGCGCGTAATACGCCTCAACAACCGCAAAGCCACCGACGTCTGCAAAACAATAGCAAATCGGATTTGTCTTAAAAGCTAGTCTTTGATGAAGTAATAAGTATATATTAAACGGATAGCTGTTTGGCCGGATACCGGATTTATTTGTAATCTGATATCCGGACGGATAGTTAAATGAGGCCGGATACTTGCCAGATATCCGCTTAATCTCTAGTATTAAGATATGCATCACGATAAATTTCAAGCTACACTCTGTTTTGTCTAACTTGTCTTATTTAGTAAACAATCTTGGCATGTCTTTTTAATGCAATACTTCAACAATAATTATTAAAAGACATTATGTTAACAATCCCACACACTACATACATTTTTTTAACCTAATTACATGTGCAGAACTAATAATTATATTTTGTCAGTAGTTATTTGAATAAAGAGATGTGCCAATATTGTTTATTAAATAGGACAAGAGAGAAAAAACAGACTTTAATCCAGTCACCGGTGCGTGCTAAGCCATAACTCCAATAATTATCATAGCCTAATTGCATGTCCTCAATTTTTTACCTCTGCCAATACGCGTTAACTACTATACTGGGAGTCAGGGAAACGCTACCGAAAACCAAGATAAGTGATACGAAACCACAAAAAAAAAAACGTATAACGAAATCCGTGTCGTAGCGAGCGTAGGTAGGTTCGGTACGCGCGGCATTGATCCCGAGTTTTATACGCTTTACATTGCGGGTTTGCAAAATACCAAATCACTAAAACAATGAGTATAAGGCTAATGGTTATTGGTATTCGATTGTGTTTAGGTAGTATAATAATAGCCTTTCAGTTTCGGGAGCGTTTCCCTGACACCCAGTATGGGTAGAAGTGCTAATGGGGATATGATTTGTTTAGATATAAAGACGGTTATAATATCGAACTTTCGTACAATTAAAATTGCGAAGCTTTAAGTTCAGCATTCCATTGTGTTAGAAGTGATTATTTATTTTGATTGAGCATGTGTATCAGTAGATACTGACACGTTTATTTCTTAACTATTCATTCAATACTCATGTAAAACATGGACATGATTGAAGTAATTTGTACTATTGTGGAAAATAAAATGTGATCTATGTCAACCGTGTTTTGTTTTAAGTTTAACAATCATCATCATCATTTCAGCCGAAAGACGTCCACTGCTGGACATAGGCCTCCCCCAATGAGGGGATATGGCATAATCGCCACGCTTACAATGATATCAATTATTTATTATTTAACGGCCAAAATTAATATCCAATCTATCCACGATTTACCCTACTAGAGATAGAAATTTGACATATTTTGTATCGAGCTAATGTCAAATTCCTATCTCTAGTAGGGTAAATCGTGGATAGATTGGATATTAATTTTGGCCGTTAATGTATGTGGAGCGAAATCTAAAGAACAACGTGTTATTGAAATAACTGAAATCCTCTTAAGGAGTCATTGTACTCATCAGTATGAGGATCACAGTGGAAGTCGCTTTGGATGTGCTTTGGATAGACAAGTGGTTAAGATTAAAAAGACACAGCCCTGTGATGTGACAGACAGATGGCGTAGAGAGTAATAAAGTCCCGTTGGAACCTTTTGGGTACAAAACTGAAAATTATGTTGTTGTTGATGTTTCTGACAGACTGTATGTATATGTTGTTGGCAACTTGATACGGTAACCCCTAAACGGCATCCTGCAGCTATCCAGCAACCAACTCGGAAACTTACAGATGCCTAAAAATCCTAAAATCCATGTAAATTATGATTTTGTAAAAAAAGTCCTAGATAGTATTCATCTTAATCTTAACAATTATAAAATTGTAGATGTCTGTTTGTTTGTTCTAGCATCACGCTAAAACTACTGGACCGATTATGATCAATTTTTTTTTGTATGAAAGCTGATGATCTGACTTAAAAATTGGTATGGGTTTTGAGAAAGAAAGAAAAAAAGTGGTGTGCGTCCTCATCCGACAGATACGAAGCTTCTACGCATTTGCACGAGCGGATAGTATTGTACGATGGAGTGGAGTGGACCGGGAACGGGATCTGGGACGGAAGGGACATGTGACATGGGGGACGGGACGGGACATTGGACGCGACGTGTCATGGGACGGGGCTGGACATGGGACGAGATATTGGGACAGTGGACTGGACTGAACAGGATCCGTCACGGGGATTAGCAGAATTTAACGCAAGCGGAGCCGCGGGTAAAAGCGAGTATTCTAATAAAATTGGGGTGTCTGAGGTCTTGCGTCATTCTGTTACATGTTGTAGATTGTAGATGCCTATCGCAGTGGGTGGACACGTTCAAGTACAAAGATGAACTACTGGCAAATACTGTCGATTCAATACTCACGTAATTTATGGACGTGATTGAAGTAATTTGTATTTGTACTACTGTGGAAAATGTCCATGTCACCCGTGTTATGTTTAAACAATGATACTAATATGTATAATATGTGAATGTGTTTATGTGTTCTTACAAAAATACTATTATATTTATCACTAGGTAGTTGTTGCCATGTACACACAGTGTATGGACATTTTAAGATTGACAAATTCGAGACTTAACATGATGTTTTTTTGGAAAGAGCAAGTACAACAATATCTGCGGTTACAAATTAGCAGAACTTATTACAACAAATAAACTTATTTAACTGTCTTCTTCCTCAATCTTGGGTGCTAGATAGTAGCGGATATGACCTATATCTGGAATGCGATACTCTACAACAAGAGGGACATCAGCAGACATCGACAGTTGAACCTGGAATTACAAAAAACAATAATTAGTATTTTTTTATATACCAAGAACATAAAACCTAAAATTGTATGTGTATGACACGCGCACAAGACGCTTATTGTTTCCAGTCCCGGGCGGAACTCTTGCAAGCTATTTGCGTACATCAATATTTAAAAGTACAGATATGTTACAAACGCGCGCAATCTGAACGTCCTAATTGGGACGTTTTGCTATAAGTCCGCATCAAGCAAGGCGTCGAGCGTGACCGGTGACAAAAAAATATCAAAAACACCGTCGTGTCTGCACACAGTGTACCAATCATAACGCGAAAATAACTAACTTACTTATTATGTGTTAGTTTATGAGTATGCGTGCTGCCGCTGCGTACGGAACATTTTTTGTTAGGGTATAACATATCTATATTTTTTTTAAATCATTGGCGTATATCAAGAAGCAATGTTTAAGTGAAGCTTCTGTATTTTAAACTATTGTTTATTCAGTGTAAAAAATGCGATTTACCTGTGGACTGAGTGACGTTGCTTTAGTGAAGTAGTTGAGATACTGGCAAGCAAATGTGAGAGTAACTGGCTCCTCCATTTCGATGACCACAGCCTCTTCCTCTTTGTCAATTGACGCAGTCTGCGCGAGCTTGATGTTCGCCGAACCGATGTCACCAGAAGCTGAGAATTTCACTCCTGAAACAAAGTAAGCAGGTAGTGGTCAAACGCAAGCCCATTAAAATTATAATAACTGGCAAAGATTTTTAGGTGGAATCAATACATAGTCAAATTATTTAATGAAAAAGAATTTTTAAAACGAAAGCAAGTGTAGGCGACGCGTTAACCAATTATTGTTGTTTACGTATCTGTAAGGATTATTGTATAATTGTTTGAAATTTCAATCAATTTGAATTTAATAAAATGTGGAGCGCGGTTGGGAGGAAGCTTTGTGCGTAGCTACATGTATACTTTTATCTCTCAAGGGGGAAAGGAGGGGCGCGGGGGCAAGCGGGCAGTTCGTCCCTCGCGCCACTGGCCCTTTGAAAATGGAATCTATGGAAGCGACATTATTGTCTATGCAATTTTACAGATAAGATATTTATAGTCTTCTCTCTTTAACATACGTACAACCACATGTGAAGGAAAGATACGACACTACTTTCATACGTCAGTTTTCAGTGACATTTCTTAAATGAATTACTGAGCGTGGCGATTATTTGAAAATCCGCCATTTTTTGTCTCGAGTTGTTGTGGTTAATAAAACCACAAAATCTACGAATTAAAACGTTTATTATCCATTTTAACCCAGGAATCATCACAATTTTTCTGAAACAACTCTATCGATAAGTACTACAATTATATTTTTGTAAAGAACAAGACTACTAGGCGGCCATAATATGTCTCGGACATTGCAAAAATCGACACGGTTTTTTTTCGTTTATGTCAAGTCCAATAGTTCCATAGTCAAAGCACTGGCCACGCGCCGCGGCTAGGCCAGTCAATTTATTTGCTATCAGCTGAACGCATGTTCCTACTTCCCTCACCCCGTTCGCACAAGTTTAAAGCTAAAAACTGCTTATTACTCTTCCAACGCTTTACAGCAAGTTGATATTTCAGTTGTTGTAGTTTATAATCGATTGCAAAATTAGTACCAAACAGACAGACATGACTGAAAGCAACTTAATAAAAACGTGGTTAAATAATATCATTTTATGTATTGGTACTTCAGAAGCCTTCGGAGCATAATGTACAGCACGCAAAATGAACACAACACATGTACAAGAAAGCCTAAGCCACGTTCCACACGGGGGCATTAGTAAAAAAATTAAGGCTTCACCCCAGAATAAGAAATAAAACTGCCGGCCAGTTAGATGGGAACGCTGAACGAAACCATGACAACACAATGCACGAGCCGAGCGAGCGGTGCCGCGGTAACGGCCTTAGAGATTAATCCATTTCAACACCTGATAAGAACAAAATTTTATCTCATTTTGTTCATTTGTGTTTTTACACTTGAGTGTCGCTGTCATGCTCATTTTGCATATTTCATTATGCTCCGAAGGATTTCTGAAAAATAAATACAAATAAAAGTTTTCTAATAATTTTCTGAACTGTTCTTGGAGGAAAGAAATGAAAGAATATGGAAAAAAATGCTTTCATGAGGTTGGCATGGTTACCTAATGTCACACCTCGGCCACTCAATACAATTTAAATGCTAGCACCACCTACATACACAAGATTACGTCTGTATACGAATGCACACACACATGTAGGTTAGGGATGTTCGTCGCTCGTAATGCCGACTGGGTTCCAAGCGCTTCTCAGTAGTTCTCAGAGATTGCGTGCTTGTATAGCGAATGGCGATTGACATCCATTGCGATCTTGCAGTCCAATTGCCTTCAGACTGCAGGCGCGGGCGAAAAATTTTGAATTGGGGGGGGGGGGCGGTGAGTGGCCGTTCTGTATGTTAGTACTATTAGATATTCTGTGCCAGTGTACAGAAACCTTAAAAATAAGTATAGATTTTTAAAAGGTTTTCTAAAGAATGCAATGCTTACCCTCTTTTGTGCACGAAATGACCATCGACTCCCCGAACTGTGAGAGATCGCGGCAGATTCGCGCGAATTCTCCACTTGGTAATCGAATGGTGCAGCTGTACTCAGTCTCAGGAATACCTAAAATAATTTCACTGGTTAGTATCAGAGAGAAAACTTAAGAGCCACATATTGCACAATCTATAGATCAGATAGACCTATATAGATTAGGGTTTTCTACCCGGGTACCCAGTAAAACCGGGTTTACAGACAATTTCGTACCTGCGTAATATTTCCCAGAATACCTGGGGCCCCAAGTATCATTACAAATTCATGTTCTACGAAAAAACGCCTTAAGGATATGGCTTCTATTACTATCTTATTATATTTTTACTTCTGTCTTCAGCTGGTGTTCATCAATATTAATTCTCTGATTAAACAGCCAATTTTACGAAAAATTTACTGGAATTGTGGGTAAACAGCTGTTTAACCAGAGAATTGAAATATCATCATCATCATCTTAACCCGGTATCACCCACTGCTGGGTATAGGTCTCCTTTCGCTTTTGCCAGCCCCTTCGATCTTGTGTGTCCCTCATCCAGGTGTTTCCTGCGGCTTTGGCGATAATCTAAATATCATTAACCCAATGCGCTTTCGGACGGCCCGGGTTTGAATTGAAATAACCAAATCTTATTTGTAAATTAAGCTGAATGAAAACAAGATAATCATGTTGTAACTCACCCAAATGTTCTAGGTCTAAGTTCATCAGCTTCATTTCATAGTCTGATACTTTCTCCTGGTTGGGGCTCTCAAACACAAATGTGACTGTGTCAGCATTGTCCTGTGCTTTGATTGTTACTGTGTCTTTGTCCCCAGCACATTTTAGGATCTTTGACATGCTGTAAATTATTGTAAATAATTATTATTTATTTTTATTCATTATATAAAAATGTCATCACGAAGGCAAATGAAAGAAAACAATAATATCAGGTTATCATGCTATTGATAACCTGATACTTTTGGGGCGGCCCCAGCCATGTGGACAGACAACCTGATAAAAGTAGCTTGTGGGGACTGGATGCAGGAGGCAGAAGATTGAGTGTTGTGGCGCAATTTGGGAAAGGCCTTTGGCCAGCAGTGGACTGCAATAGGCTGAGTTGATACTTTTGATGAAACATTCATCCATAGTGAGTGTGAAGCAACAAGTCTAAACCTGTCGACACTATTGTGGTAAATGTTAATTAGTTCTTTCACAGAACATTTTGGTGAAAATCTTGAAGCTCTTAGGAAATTTCGTCCTTCGCGGTGATACATATTGTCAACAAAATCCCTTGTACAAATTCCACTACATTACACGTAGCTACCGCTGCCAACGAACATTAACTACAAGCGATTTTAGCCTTAGTGGTGGTTCACCGAAAAGATTTCCGACTGTATATCCGTAGTGAACTAATGTAGCTTACTCTATACTTTCCCATGTGATGCAATTGTAGAAAAGAAACTAAACAATAGTTGACATACCTTCCCAAGTTCATGCCCATGGAAATATTTCTGTCACATCTGTATTTGTCAAAACCATCTGCTCTGAGAGTGAGGGACACAAGTGACACATGGGAATTATCCATTGCCTGTAACAACACATTAATTTTGTTATCTCTACAGAAATAGAAGCAGTGCCGTAACTAGCCTTTCACATGCCCTGTGCGATCTTCTATAACTGTGCTTCTATAAGCCAAACCTTGTTCCTGGTTTAGTTATTTCTACACCCCTCCAGGGTCTACATCCTGTTATTTCTATACCCCTCCAGGGTCTATGTCTTGTGCCTGAGCACTGCTGGCACCACCCTAGTTATGGCACTGCATCCAAGTAGTATCCAAGCAGTATCCATTATCCAATTCAGTAAATAAAAACGTTTCAAGTAAAAATCAGTTTTTCATGTTAGCGTTGTATAACTATCAATCTTAAAGCTTTCTATTAGGTGTACGAATAATCTAAATTGAAAATTTGCACTCCATGATGGTCCTACCTACATGTAACAAGGTTAAAATTATAGACAGAAAAGTATTCATAAACAGGTAATTGATTTGTTTGCCAAACCACAGTAGTGCACCTGCAATTGGATGCCATTGTCATCGCAGTCAAATGTGGCCTGTGTGAGTAGATCCTTAATGGCTTCCAACACCTTCTTCAAAATAGAGCTGCGGAGGAGGCGTGCTTCGAACATATTTGTCTGCAAACAAAGGATAAAGCAATCAGTAATATACAAGTACCTACTACAAGTAGTAACAATAATTGGATACGAGGTAGTAGCACTATAGGTAGTAGTTTAACTTGCTACACTTTAACTATCGCATATTATCCAGATAATAAACACTGGAACTGGAAATAATTCAAACATGACATCTAATTTAGTTAGAACCAGTGAGACAAAATGAAACCGCCAATGGACCAGTAACACATTTTCTGTTACATGAAAAGTACCTATTTCAAATCTTCCAACGTAATATTACGAAAATACGTTAAAAATACTTACATTTGAGTATAACGAGTAAAACAAACCAAAAATAACTGCACAACGCGTTAAAGTCGCTGACCTCACCGACAATAGTAACACTGACAGCCGGTCGCGGGAAAAATCGGCGCGAAAATCTGAAAGTTCTGAAACGTCACACAAAAGTAATAGTAGCCTGGGGTGCGTTCACTATTATCGTCCGACGACGGCGGACGACGCCCGGAGCGTTGTTTGGTCGTTCAGTTACTCGGAGTGATCGTCCGGGCGTTCACACCAAACCGTTCAGTATTGTGAGCGGGCGTCGTCGAGCGTACGCACCGGTCACCCCGTGAAATAGTAGGGTAAAAGACGCTCTGCTGTCATGTTGACAGATAAAAGCATGAAATGACAGATAATTTGAGGTTTCGATTGTCATAATTGTCAGTGCTTCATTGTTCTAGTGTCAGTTTCATAAAGTCGCCCGAAGTCGTTCAGTAACTCTGAGAAAATCGTCAATGATCGAGCGATATTCGCACCGGGTGACTTTCACACTGAGTGCGTAATAAGTGAACGTAGCCCTGGGTGCGTTCACTATTATCGGCCGACGACGGCGGACGACGCCCGGAGCGTTGTTTGGTCGTTCAGTTACTCGGAGTGATCGTCCGGGCGTTCACACCAAACCGTTCAGTATTGTGAGCGGGCGTCGTCGAGCGTACGCACCGGTCACCCCGTGAAATAGTAGGGTAAAAGACGCTCTGCTGTCATGTTGACAGATAAAAGTATGAAATGACAGATAATTTGAGGTTTCGATTGTCATAATTGTCAGTGCTTCATTGTTCTAGTGTCAGTTTCATGAGGTCGCCCGAAGTCGTTCAGTATCTCTGAGAAAATCGTCAATGATCGAGCGATATTCGCACCGGGTGACTTTCACCAAATGTACTCTGTGACTTTCACACTGAGTGTGTAATAAGTGAACGTAGCCCTTAGTAGCATTTTTTTTTTAAATTTATCATGACCATGGATACATGTCCTTCAGTCGTAATCATTGAACATATTATACTTGTATCCTAGTAAAGTGATGGAAACTTTACTAGGTTTCTGAGGGGATGATGAGATAATACGAAAGTCATGTTTTTCAACTTTGTACCATTTATCCACACTTGTACACGTTAACGAGCACTTAACATTTAATAATCCACCATTATTACATATTAATACTCGAAGAAACACAAATTTTGGAAAATAATAAAAAATCCACAACATGATCTTTACGAATTTTCCCGCCAACCGCCTTAATAGTAGCAAAAGGGCCAGTGTGACCGTTTTAAAAAAAGGTAATCAAATAAAAAATAATGTTTTCAGTACTAAAATACGTATGCAGAATTATACTAAAATTGTACTAAAAAAATTCAAATGAAACACCTAATTTTTTTAGATATCAAATATCAATTCAATTTGTGTTCTAAATATTTTTATATATATTCTTATAAGACATTCATAAATTAAACAAAAAAACAATGTTTTAATTTTATATGTTTAGTACGGAAGGAATTAGGTAGGTTAATGAACTAAGGGACGCCGGTCCTTTACCTTGGATTATCCAATACAATGTTAAAACGATGTTATTTAAAAACTTCCGATACTTTGTCTTCGTTCAAACATCGATTATTTTCCCATTTCATTATATAAACTAGTATAAGTATAAAGTAGTACAATATCTGTGTATTTTCCTTTCCTCAAACATATTTTCCCTAAAATTACGAAACCAAACCCCGATCTTGCTATAGCACAATTTGTGGGAGTAACCGTAAACTATTTGTACATACTACTTTAAAAAAGAGACAAATACAGCTGTGATAAGCATCAGACAAAGACAAAACTAGGCCAATTAATGAAAGTTAGTACTGCCAGAAAATAATACCAAAAATAGGCTATAAAAAGGTTGTCAAGTTAAAATTGTACCAAAAAATACAAAAATCTGAAATAATACCAAAAAAATACTAAATCAATTTTGCGGAGGCCAAATTATACCAATTTGGTAATGAAAATACCAAAAACGGTCACACTGAAAAGGGACGCGTTCACCTAAAGTGGTTATATATTCTCTTTGCTTATATCACCCGGGCTACGTTCACTTATAACGCACTCAGTGTGAAAGTCACCCGGTGCGAATATCGCTCGATCATTGACGATTTTCTCAGAGTTACTGAACGACTTTGGGCGACCTTATGAAACTGACACTAGAACAATGAAGCTCTGCCAAATATGACAATCGAAACCTCAAATTATCTGTCATTTCATACTTTTGTCTGTCAACATGACAGCAGAGCGTCTTTTACCCTACTATTTCACGGGGTGACCGGTGCGTACGCTCGACGACGCCCGCTCACAATACTGAACGGTTTGGTGTGAACGCCCGGACGATCACTCCGAGTAACTGAACGACCAAACAACGCTCCGGGCGTCGTCCGCCGTCGTCGGACGATAATAGTGAACGTACCCCCGACGTCGTCGGACGACCACAGATTACTATACACACCGGCACAATTAGCGGAACAGAAAAAAAAGTGAGACTATGAGATAATAACGCATATATTTGACGAAAATTTAATTAGACACAAAATAACAAATTGATTAACATCTTTTAACAACGACTTTGAAAAGTCTTCGTTATTTTTTATTGAAAAATAAAGAAATTTGAAATAAGTGAAATTTTTAGATGATTATGAACCATCACAAAAAATAAAAAAAAGTAAGCATTAAATGATTTAACAATAAAATTAAAGCAAAATTAATAACGAGTGTTTCCCCCTCTTGCTCTGATTACGGTTTCCATTCGTCTGGGCATGCTACAGATTATGTTATCGATGATTTCTTGAGGCAACCGCTCCCACTCCTCAAGTAATGCGTTTCCAAGTTCATTCAGATTGTTGGGGGGTGGCATTCTGGATTTAACCCTTCTTTTTAGCAAGTCCCAGACATGCTCTATCGGATTCATATCGGGGGAATTTGCTGGCCACTGCATCACCGGTATACCTACGTGGCTCAGATATGCCTGTACCGATTGTGCACTATGAGCACGAGCATTATCTTGCATTAGAATAAAGTCGTCACCAATAAATGGGGCAAATGGTACAACATGTTCTTCTAAAATGTCTCTGATGTATCGATCTGCTGTCATGGTCCCTCCTGTGACTATCACTAACTCCGTGCGAGCTCCCAAACATATCCCTCCCCAAACCATAATCGAGCCGCCACCATAAGCCACTGTATGTTCAAAATTAGACTTTATGTGGCGTTCTCCTTTGCGTCTCCATATTCGCTGTCTCCCATCGATCTGTTTTAAAAGAACTCTGCACTCATCGGTAAAGAGAACCTGCTGCCATTCGTTCATATCCCAATGACGATGTTCTCGCGCATAGCTTAATCGGTTTACGCGGTGACGTCTCTCAAGTTTTGGGCCTTTGGCAGGTATATACGACCCTAAACCAACTTCTTCAAATCTCCTGCAAACTGTACGCTCACTTACTCGTACTCCTCGAACGTCTTCCAGTTCATTTCGAGCTTGTACAGCCGTTAATCGCGTATTCCTACGAACTCCAAGTTGTAAAAAACTGTCATCTCGCCTCGATGTACATCTTTTTCTACCTTGACCCCTCCTCCTCACAAGAGAATTAGGCGATATGTACCGCTGGATGCTGCGATGAATCGTTGATACTGGTCGACGAAGCCTTGAGGCAATCGATCTGTAGGTATGGCCATTTCTTCTCATTTCATCAGCCCTAATGATTTCCAGTGATGTTAAGTCAGGCATAATAAAGAGCTTTTAATAAACAAAATTGCCTATAGAATAACAAATTTATAAAAAACCATTAAGTGCAATTTTTCAAAAAAATTACAATTCGTAGTTATTACTCGAACAAGTTGACAAAACGTATTGTTCGGGAAAATAAAACAAATGAATGAAAAAAGTGTATGTCATCTAATTTTCTATTTTCAAATTTGACAATAAATTAAAAAAATATCATTACTGGCCAGTTCCTCAAGTAAAAGATTTTAAAATCCTGCTTTTTTTGTGTTCCGCTAATTGTGCCGGTGTGTATATATTAGTAGCTCAGTTACTCAGAGCGGTCATGCATGATACAAACGAACGAACGCCCAAAGAATGCTTCGAGCACAACACATCTCTACTTGGTCTGTGGAGCACAATGACTAGGTATCAAAATTCAAGCCTAGTCCAACGACGCGCGCGGAGCGTACTTAGGTCGTTCAGTTTGGTGTAAATAAACAAGTAAATTGAATAACTTGATCTGATTTTTTTTTTATTTTATTGTATGGGATGGCGAAACGAGCTAAAGGCCCACCTGATGTTAAGTGGTTACCTTTGCCCATAACAACTGCAATACCACCTAGGCTGTTACCTAAATGGTACCGCAAGTCGGTTCGCCAAACTGAGACATGAAGGTGAAAATTCTCATGTGATTGTAATTTCACCGGCACCCGTACCGATTACTACTGATTGATTTTAATTTAAA
The DNA here is from genome assembly GCA_949699075.1 of Asteroscopus sphinx. Lineage (NCBI taxonomy): Eukaryota > Metazoa > Arthropoda > Insecta > Lepidoptera > Noctuidae > Asteroscopus > Asteroscopus sphinx. Next base: position 7,171,472 of record OX453006.1, read on the forward strand.
AAAAAAAATAACTAAGTAAATGCGAGTACCTACTTAAATCTCGCGACAAGCTTTTATATCATATAAATTGTGTAATGACGTTATAAGTTGATAGTAAAAGTTTTAAAGGAAAAGTTCATTTTATTCTTTTTAGCGCATTTAAATGAAAGCTTGTTTTTAATCAAGTTTTTTACTTTTAATTTTGTGTATTTTAATGTACTATTTCAGTTGAAAATGTGTAATTTTAGCGACACTTTTTCCTGTACTACCTACTTAATTAATATAAAGGCAATGGGCATTGTTCATATTTTTTAAAATGTTGTAATTGAAAAATCATTTGGAGGAATAGAGTAACTGATCATTATGGACCAAAAAATAATGAAAAATATTCCTAGATTGTTGATATTTTCGATAAAACATAATTGACCTTCTTTTGACCTTCACTAGACCGTCCCGTCTAAAAAGGCTTGGTCCCATTGCCTACTTCAGACAAAAAATCAAGCTTAGCTTGACAGATGTCAATATGTCATTTTGATACAGAAAAACCACGAAAAACACAACGTTATAAACTCGTTACAACAATTTCAGTAAAACAATCAACTTATTTTGCAATTACACAGATTTGAAAAGAATCGGTACCTTATAGTAACACGTTTTACTCGGAAGTTGTTTCATGTTGTATATACAAATTACTTACATTAAGATTTTAGCTCCCCGTATTTCAGCCACGCTATGATGACTGCTGGTTGCAATATACTCTAATATCATAACGTTTTCGACTTTAGGCAGGTTGCGCGAGTCAGCTTTATTATAAGAATCACTCACTAAGGTTCAGAAATCAAACAGACTCTTAAAGTGTGTTGTCGATGGCGTAAGTAGTTTTACACCTTCAAAAATAACTTTCCTTCTTATAATAATATATTATTGACGAAAATAGGTTTAAAATCGATGTGATAATTTGGGTTATACTGAGTAATACTTAGGTTAGTGAGGTTATAAATTTGTTTGGAATAGATTGATTGTGACATTTATTGACAGTGACAGATGGCGTATCGATTATTCTTTAATAGTGTGGCAAAGGTATACATTTTTCATTCCAATGATGACGTCATTACCATTAAACAAATTAATTAATTTTAAATCCGAAAATGTTTTTTTTTTTAATAACTACTGAGACTATTAACAAAATATTCAAATTAGTTTTTTAAATTGCTCTATATTTTCGAAAAATAAAATAAAATCGATAGGTCAACATTTTTGGACAATGCCCATTCTACTTGCTTTCTTTATTCCGTGACGTCACTTGACTGGGTGATCTTTTACTAATGCCTACAGCACACGAGGGCAGGACAGCGAGGCAGAACAGTAGGGTCAGTAGGTACTGCTACTGTGTGAACACATGAACAGTAACTATTCTAGCGTCAAGCGTGCATAAGGGGTGACCAACCAAAGATTGACCACACAAACTACTAAGAGAACAGGATGACCATTTGCTATTGAGAAGTAACTAAGGATGACTGAATTTTTACATGGGGCGAGCGACCGCGATGCGTCGTGTTCACCCCTTTGACTAAGGAAAACTATTTTTCAAAGGTTCACCCACCCACCCACACAGAACCACAGAACAATATTACTCTAGGCATCTTGTTGTAATGAATGTCTACGGACCAAGCGGTGTACAGAAAAACCTAAACTGGTTTATGCTTGGATTTAATTTATGTTCTAGGTACTCTGTATCTGCCAAATGTATGTACTTAGGTATTTTTTGTGGAAAATAAATAAATAAATGTAAAGACCAGAACAGCAATAAAACGCATGGTTAATTAAAGTACTTTTTCTAATTATTGAATAGTTACCGGTAAACTAAGTAATAACAAAAAAAAAAGATAAACTATGCCAAAAGTATACAGAGAAAAGTCTGAAAACAGAATTATCAGAAAAACGGTCGCGGTCGCTGTTACGATTAGAAATATTCATAAATTATAATTTATGGTTCCTCACTTGGGCGGATTTTTTTTCATTTTTTTTTATGATTTATAGATCTGCTCTTGACCACAATCTAGACAGCTTTGTCAGGATGTGGTCGACGATGGAGCGGATAAAAAAATCGGACGGAATCTCGCTAAACAAAAAATGAGGCATGAAAATTTCAACTGGTTATCTATTACCGTTACAAAGATACAGCCCTGTGACAGACAGACGGACGGACAGCGTAGCGAGAGTAATAGGGTCCCGTTTGGCACCCTCCGGGTACGGAACCATAAAAGAGTATTGTGTCCGACCGTGGCGAGTTTTTATTAGAGATGAAACGGATATCCGGTACTATCCGGTGTCCGGTCTAAATTTACTATCCGGCCGGATACAGGATTAAAAAAAACTTTTTAACAAAAAATAAAACCGACTTCAACAACCTTAACTAAAAAGTAAAAAATAATCATTGTATGTCAAGATTTTAAAATACATACAATGATTATTTTTTACTTTTTAGTTAAGGTTTTTGAAGTCGGTTTTATTTTTTGTTAAAAAGTTTTTATTTCATACTTTTTAACCGACTTCAAAAAAAGGAGGAGGTTATTAGTTGATAATTGCGAGGATTGATTCATAAATGTTTATTTAACCAATTTGAGAATATATTTTTTGTTAACCTTTGCTATCCCACTGCTGGGCAAAGTCTCACTCATGTTCTTCATCATTCATCAAAAACACGCATATCGGCCAAGAATTCTCAGATAAACGAACCAATGAGCAGATCATCTAGATAGGCGAAGCTAAAATAAACTGATTTATTGAAGCTGGTTAAAAAACTACTCAACCTAAGTCAATAAAATTTATATGGGAGCACCGCGCGGGCTTCCTCTACCAAATAAAAAAACAACCACGTAAATCGGCCAACAAATCTCGGAGTAATCGGTGTACATACATAAACTTGCGGAATACATAACCTCCTCCTTTTTTTGAAGTCGGTTAAAAATACGAAATATAATTTTTAGGGGAATTCGCTGAATGCGAGAAGCGCAGGGCCGATCGTTGTGGCGATGCTTGGGGGAGGCCTATGTCCAGCAGGTCTATTGCGTATCTCTGTTGACAGCTCATATTTTCACTTCACAACAAAAAAAACAGTACTCGTACAGCACTAAGGGCAAATTATGGTGAAAAAATTGAAATTTCTCTGCATTAAGAGGCAACAAACGGTGAATGAAACACTTGCTAACTTCGCTCATGAACGAAATGACCCTAATTTACTCGATTCCGCCCGATCGTTCGTGCGCCACCTTCGCCAGCTCACTTGTTGCGATGTGCCAATCGGCTATGTTCAGCCGGATATCCGACTGTAAGGTTGACCGGATAACCGGTATCCGGCCAAACAGCTATCCGTTTCATCTCTAGTTTTTATACAACGTGTATCAGAAATGCGTGGTCATATTTGAAGTACTCATTAAGAGCATTCCGTTTGGGCTGGGCAGCATTTGGCAAACTTCGCCGAGTCTTCTCGTCGCCTATACCGCAAAGTTTGAAGACAAAGGTCTTCAACCAGAGCGTCCTGCCTATCATGACTTACGGTGGCGAGACGTGAACACTGATAGTCGGGCTAAGTAGTCCACAAATTCAAAGTCGCTCACCGAGCTATGGTTGGAGTTTCTTTGAAGGATAAATTCCGTAACGAGATTATCCGGAGAAGAACCGGAGTGACCGACATAGCTAGTAGGATCAGTAAGCTGAAGTGGCAGTGGGATGGCCATATCTGTCGAAGGACCGATGGCCGCTGGAGCAGATGAGTCTTTGAGTGCAGACCGCGAATCGGCAGACGCAGCGTAGGGCGCCCCCCGCCAGTTGGATCGACGACCTGAAGAACGTGACTGGATGCGAAAGGCAGAGGACCGAGTGTTGTGGCGCAACTTAGGAGAGACATATGTCCAGCAGTGGACTGCGATAGGCTGAGTTGATGATTCAGCCAGAGCATAGGATAGAACATTTTTTACTATGACCATAGACATAAATCGCTGTTCCCTACAAAGTCATCGACCTCGCCTAACAATATGCATAACAAAATGTATGTATCAGCTGATTTTTTTCCCGATTTCTGGCTTAGTGCCATAGTAAAAGTTTTTCTATGATATGCCCTGAATGAACTCTTCCTTCAAATATGACCACGCATTTCTGATACACGTTCTATACCTACTTGTAGGTATGTCATGTGTATTTTTTATAGAGCTAGCTTTATTATTCTATCTAGCAGCTAGCTGGCGAGTAACTTATCTTTGTTACATAAAGGCCCCGTCCGTCCGTCGGTTTCGCTTCGTTGCAACGTACTCTGGGCTGCGTTCAGTATTATCGTCCGACGTCGTCGGAGCGTCCCTTGGGAGTTCGTTTGTATGATCGTAAGGATCGTTCTGAGTAACTGAACGACCAAAGTACGCTTCAGGCGTCGTCGGGCGATAATACTGAACGCGGTCCGAGCTCGCGACTTTGGTCGTGACAGCGCATCTTATCGCTAAACGTCAAAACGTGATATTCTCTTTGCTTATCGCATTTTATCTTGCTAGTGAATATGTTATGGATTTCCTATTAAATACCAAAAAATAAAACAGAACACAGCAAAATTAGAAAATTAACTTTATTGGAACCATGAATAAATAACAAATCTTTTTATAGATATCGTTATCATTTTGTAGACCCAAATATCTTACAAACTAAAATAACATAACTTATTTTGAATAATTTCTACCCAATGATTAACAAGACAATTGAACAACTTGATCTTGACAAGGATAAGGTGGTAATCTGAGGAAGTATTTTTTTAGAATGCCTGGGGGTAAGAATCTTCCTCCTAGGAAATGCTTGGCATCTAATATGAACTCAGGCTGGGCACATAATTTTGGCGCCGAGAGAGATATCAGGAGATCTGGTTTGAGGGCTTTGCCAGTACCAGGGCCTTTTTCCACATGCCATCCACTAGGAATATCCACACTGAAATATAATGATTGGTAAATTGGTTGGTTTTTAATATTAACATGAAAATTTAGATACTGTAGCGACATCTATCGCACTACATGGGAACTAACACTGACGTAATGGATGAAGACACAAATCCTGTATCGCGCAAGCAGAGTATGACACGTAACTTAGTGTACATACAAGCGCCCAACATCAATCGTGGGGCCCAACATCAACCGTGAAACACTTACCGCCAAAATTAATATCCTATCTATCCACGATTTGCCCTACTAGAGATAGGAATTTGACATAAGCTCCATACAAACTATGTCAAATTTCTATCTCTAGTCGGGTAAATCGTAGGTAGATAGATTGGATATTAATTTTGGCCGTTAGGGCGTCCCTACAGACACACATAGCAACTACACAAGTAGCCGCGGAGAAATCCCGCAGCCTAGGCCAGTTTTTTTCATCCAGCCCGACAGTCATAAGGGTCCAGAACCCAACCCAATCACCGGCCCATATTCGTATGGGCTGCCACCCCGCAACCACGAGAAAGGGGGCCGAACTCCCGAGCTCGATTTCTCGACCACGACCACAATATTAAACCATTGGGCAGTAGCCCGCCAGGCACAGATGCAGCCTGGTCAGAGGATCCTGCCTTTGTGTTGGAGGAACATGATACCTCGTTCCTCCACAGTACCATAGGGTACCATTTAACTTTAGGGAGTTCCCTCACCACGAGCATTCGCGTGTAATGTAACAAATTCACCGGTATGTTAAAAGAACAAGGGGAGAGGAGAAGGGGGTACATTAAAAAAGCCTTCACAAGTGACAATATTTAATTGATCGTCCGGCGCACCCTGGGCAGTCAGCCTTACTACCAACCTGCACACTGGCAATCTTTTTCCACGGCTCATGTCGACTGATGTCGACACAACAGAAGAAGATATGTAAAAAAATTATTGATTTGTTCCGGAGAATTTGTTACATTACACGTGTCTGCTCGTTGGGAGGGAGCGCCTGTGCAACATTTCCTTTGGGAGAGAACATTGGCCAATTACAAAAAATACTAAAACTGAAAACCTATTTATTTGCGACCCATCCCGGCTTCGAACGGGTAGCAATTATATAAAAAATAAAATTTATTTCAGGTTTAACCCATATCATAAAAAAACTTCATTATACCTTCTTGGATAATGCCTCTTTCTATTGGTGAAAACCGTATGAAAATCCGTACAGTAGTTTCTGAGATTAGTCCGAACAAAGACGAATTAAGCGCGGCGGGGGACTTTAAAATATGTAGTGATAGTGAAGATAGTAACCTTAGCATAAATACACATATAAACCAATTCTACGTGCACAATTTGAAGCAACTAAATTGGAGCCAGAAATGGCTACGTTCAGTAGAGCTTACCACACACGCACACCTGTGTGTGTGGTGTGAACATTTTACGTGCAGCTTGCGGTATCTGGCCGGATACCCTCTTATTATCCGGTATCCGACCGGATACGAAATTTAGGTCGGATACCGGATAGTTACCGGATATATCCGTTTCATCTCTACTAATAATGTCTTTTTCACACATTATAATAAAACAAGTTTAACCGGGCTACATTGCATTTATTATTAAAATTAGTAGGCACATACTTTTTTAGATACATGTTTTTTTTTATAAAAGATTTAGGCGCCTGTTTTATGAATAAATTAACCCTCTATGCAATATAAGTTTAACGTGTGTATCTGTCTGTAGCATCCAAATGGAAAAACCGATTTTGATTTAAATTTTTTCAAAGGTGATTTGATTGAGAATGTTTTTAGCTATGGTTCAAGAAAATCTGTTCAGAATCATGATGAAGGGATGTCAGCATTTTCTACAGGTTTTATCGATTAGAAATTTGGTATCCTGTTACTTCAATGATATTGCAAGAACATGACCTGATGCTGAAACATCAACTGGAATCCACAGGATACCTAACTTCTCACCAATTTACAGCAGAGGTATCGTGTCTGGGCTCACTGGAATGGTTTCAATGGGTGTTGGGGTTTTTTTAATTTATATTATTTTATTTGTCTTGTGCCTACCCTAAGCCAAACAAATTTTTACATGAAATTGGGGAATAAAGCTATTATATTGCCCCCTACCTAAATATTACTAGTTATTAAAAAAAAAAAACATTAGTCACTTAAAAAAAATGAAAAAATGCAAGCAAAGATACATTTGGTGTGCCCAACAGGGTCCATAATGATCTCATAGTAATTATTAGTTATCATCAATGTCTACATTGTGGAATGCAAATAAATCATTCAAGTATTGAAGATAAGATTATTTTTCATTTTAATTTTCCAATTAGTATGACTTGTGTATCCTACTTTATTTAATATTTACCAACTAGAAAAGAATATGCAGAACTCTCCATTATTTTTCTTACTAATCGCACAGCTAAGAAAGTATCTACCTATGGTACTTACTTATTTTTAAAGGACACTTACCTGCAAACTGGCAACCCAGCATCAATCAAGGCATCCAAAGCAGGTTTTAAATCTTCCCTCACTGGAGGCTTAAAACTGAACCCAAACAGAGCATCTATAAGTACTTGGTACTCATTACACAAGTCTTTTGCTGGAGGAAGTTTTTCCACAATTTCAACTCCAAATGCTACACACTGGGCTAGGAGATTTTCATACAGTGGTACTGCTGTACGTTTTGGGTAGTAAACTGACACATTGTAACCAAACAGTGTCATATGACGGGCTGCTACTAGGCCATCTCCCCCATTGTTTCCTGGTCCACATATGACTAGGGCTGATGGATGCCTGAAAGATGACAGAATTTGTATAAACTTACATAAAAACTCCTTATCCTTGTAAGGCGCAATCACCTATTTTATATACATTGGTCAGTAGTCATTTGGGCCCAAGCAAGCTTGTTAAATCATCAAATATCGGCCCAACAACCTAAAAAAGAGACATCTCTGTTTGGCTTAAACAACAACAACAACAATATTTACAAGAAACTTACGTAGATGTTGGATATGTGCGTGCAACGGCTGTAGCAACACTTAGCCCCGCCAGTTCCATCAGCTGATCAACACTGAACTTGTATTCATTAAAAAGATCTACGTCTAAAGCCACTGCTTCCTTTTGCGACAAGTATCGCAACCTGACGTTGCTGCATTGCTTCCCACCCGATGCCATCACGCCGCCACCCCAAACGTTCGCTACACGTAACTGAAAACCAGTAAACATTCTCAAACTTCGCAAATTAAGTCTCTGATAGGAATGAGCCGGCAAAAATGTAAAAATCATACCAACAACCCACTACTAATAAGCCGATAAAGCATTTAGGTAGGTACCTAAAGGTCGCCGGGTTATAAATAAAAAAATCTGCAAGCACTTATTAATGAACTATCGTACGATAAGATAAGATATCCCCCCCTTAATTGGGGGAGGCCTTTGTCCAGTAGTGGACGTCTTTCGGCTGTAATGATGATAATGATGTACGATAAGAACTTTGTATTTGTAAACAAAATCGAAATTTACTGCACATTTGAGAAATTGAGAAATTCCAAGAAAATAGAACTGTCACGTCTGTCACATCCATTATTTTTTTTATTTTTTATTAATGACCATGGATACATATCCTTCAGTCGTAATCATTGAACATATTATACTTGTGTATATTCTAGTAAAGTGATGGAAACTTTACTAGGTTTCTGAGGGGATGATGACATAATAGGAAAGTCATGTTTTTCAACTTTGTACCATTTATCCACACTTGTACACGTTAACGAGCACTTAACATTTAATAATCCACCATTATTACACATTAACACTCGAAGAAACACAAATTTTGGAAAATAACAAAAAATCTACAACACGATCTTTACCTTACATTATAAACCTCCAGATAAAACTCCTAGAGTATTATGTTCCTTGCTCCAGATGTTAATCACTGACATTACGGCCAGTTAGATCAGGGTTGCCAGATGAGTACAAGTGGATTATCGTACTGATGTTCTAAAATTATCGTATATCAAGGAATTTGGTGAAAAATTATCGTAAACAGTGCTGAGCTACGAACAAAAACAATGATTTTCAGCATCAAAATTATCGTATTTCTGCGTATTTCAATCAATTTTGTATCGTACCAGAGCCAAAATTATCGTATATTTACGATAATTATCGTACGTCTGGCAACGCTGAGTTAGATAAAGAACGTTAAATTACGTAATACCTATGAAAGAAGGAGATGCTAGATTACTATTTTGTCCTTATCGTCCTGGCCGGTTTTTATACCGCTTTGCTGTACTAAGTGTCAAATATGACAGTGGAACCACTTCAATTCGAAAACCGCCCTTACTGCTTACGAAATAAAGATACTGCTAATGTCAAAGTGTTACCACCGACGTGCGGTCGACCGTACATAAATAAATCTTTACTTTAGGTTATGTTCTGTATGTTTTTGTGATTTGTGTGAATATTTTTGTGTTCCGAAGCAAAGACTCAATAAATATAAAAACGCCGTCATCAAGTGAGTGTGTGGATAATGGGATATTGCAGTGATGTTTTTCGACATAATTCAAAGTTTTTGAAGTAATCATGGTATTATATTTTGCCACCATTTCAGCTGTAATATAAAATCAAAGCAATTTTTTACATTTTACTGCCCTGTGTAATGAAAAAAATTGAATGTGTTTAGTGAACATACGATACACTGGGAGTGACGGAAATATTCAGGGCAGCAACTGATCCGTCTGTTTCGTTCCATGCAGTTTTTTTGCCAGGTTTAAATCTTAAAAGATCGGGGATCAGTGTTGCCAGATGGCAACAGTATTGCCAGGTGGCAAGCAATGGCAAGTATTTATTTATTTATTTCCACAAAAAAAACAAAATACATACATTTGGCAGATACAGTGTAGAACATAAACCAGTTTAGGTTTTTCTGTATTGATGGGCATTTATCCGGATAAATACTAAAAATGGATAAATACTCATAAATATCCATTTTTACTCGAGTATTTATCCAAAACAGCGGATAAATATTTTATGCGTACAATTTTAGTTTCTTGTAGGATATGTAACGTAAATTTGCTTATTTTACACACAAAATAATTGGTTATTAAATGAAAATCTGAAATTATAGAATTGTGCCAATTCTCTACACTATTACTTAAGTCGTAAATGTCGAAAAGTCTGTTTATTAGGTTTTTTTCGCGAAAACTAGCTACGGGTCCATAGAACACGAATCAACCTTTATTTTAGATTGATTGGTTGATTCATCAGGTATAAACATCTCAGCACGTGAGAACGGCTGAAAGGATCGTGATGAAACTTTATAGTTGTATTGGTATTAGCCTAACTTACGGTATATTCCACTTTGTTGTGTGGAAAAATTGAGGTATGTGGTAGATCCTGAAATACAGCTTGAATTCTCTATTGTATGAAGTAACATATTAAGTAAAGGGCATGATTGAAAGAAAAGAAAGAAAGAAAAATAGTTTATTGTCTCAGTTAACGGCGCACGCGCGGATTGTTGTTTGGTTACGGTTTTCTAAATATACAACTAGTCCAGTTATTTAGTTGAACTAGATACCTATTGTTATTGAGTTTTGTTTTCATTAAAATCAGCTAGAGGGATGAAAAATGAGAAATATAACACAAATCAATTTTTTTATAATTTATGTGTTCCTGTGTGTTCGTACCTCATCACGTAACAATGGCTGAACAGATCATAAAGAAACGTTGTACTTACATATGTAATAGCTTAACTTACAAATTCAGGTGCGATTTATCTTAATCTGTTAGGTAAATCCTGGAATACAGCTTGACCTGTCTATTGTATGAAGTTGCATACGAAGTAGAGGGTATATTGTATGAAGTTGCATATGAAGTAGAGGGTATGATTGTTGGTTGGTTGTGGTTTCCTAAAAATACAGCTAGTCTAGTTATCTAGTTGAACTAGATGTTGTTATTGAGTTTTATTTTCGTGAAACCCGGCTATGGGGGATAAAAATGAGAAAAATAACAAAAACCAAAAATTTTTGGAGGTGTTTTATCTCAATTAGTTGAGTAGACCCTGAGATAAGTCTTGAAACTTCTATTGTGGACAGTCGCATAAAAATAATGGTATTAATTTTGACATAGTGAGCAAAAGATAATTTATCTGAGACCTCCTTCAAGCTTAAAGATTACGTACGCTAAAAAGGAGTACTTAGGTATCATTCATCAAAAATACTCATCAAAATCACGGATTGATCAGTCAAAGTAACCCTTTGGAGTCAGAATCTGAATTTTATGGCCGGTTCACATCACATTATTCCAGCAGCATTCCAATCCAGGCTTGTTTAATTTGGTGATATTAACATCCGTTTCAACTGAATTTGTAGCTTTCTTTTTTCAATACAACCTTTCGAATAATTTCACTGCATCTTCCGGGTGTCTTGAGGTATTCAATGATATTCACAATATCTTGATTTAAGCGTTCTTTGCCTTTTGCAGTAGTTGGACAGACAAGTTCGTTCAAATCGTAAGACATGTGCGATAGCAACTCTATATAGTTTGTATACATGTTTATCAGATCTTTTGCTTTTATTTTATCGGGATATTATGGAACTACCTACTAACTTACTCTGTGAATGTACTGGGGCCTCATAATGGAAGATTGTAGCCAGCCTGACTCAGGCTAACACAAAGAAAAACCACCTACTTCATCTTCCTTGCCTTGCCTTCTGGCACCTGCTGCAAATGCATATATTAGTGGGTGGCAGGACTGGCAGGGCGGTGCTGCGTATTGCATCAAAGCTTGATGACTTAGTTTTGGAAGAATTAACACTAAATATTGTAACTTCATATTTTGTATGTCATGGATTTCCGCAGAGTAACGCCTGATTCCATTCTTTATCAGAAGATTGGAAAGTTCATGGTGTACAACTACGTTAGGACAGTACACTATATCAATCACACACGCTTTAGAGTTCCATACAGTTCTGAAATATGGCACACGGAGCATTTCCTTTCATTAAAAAAAAGAAGTTTATTTTGACTGCCAAGCGGATCGTGCGTATCTATTTTCCAATGATTTCCATCCCTCAACAAAATAAAATATATAAATCAAAGAGAACTTGAAATTCCTAGGTAATAGTATGAAATTCTAGTTTCAAACCATTTTGCGACGCAAAGCTAAGTTCTAGATATTACGGGGCGCGGGGGGTGGAAGAGCTAAGTAAGGAAAACCAGAAAAATATCTATTAGAGACGCATAAAATATATTTATCCACCATTTTGGATAAATATCCGATAAATACGGGTAAAAACGAGTATTTATCCATTTCTGATAAATATCCGAGTTTTTATCATTTTGATATTTATCCACTGCCCATCACTGATGGCAAGTTTGAAACTATCGCAGGTCTAGAAAAAAAATATTGCATTAAAAAATATCGCATACGCTTTCTTATACAAAATTGAAATTATATTGATATTTAAAGTTTTATGTCTAAAGGTTCTAACGATTAGTGTGTTATTTTAACATATTATATTATAAATATGTATTTACAAAAAAAAGTATATAAGGATTATATCCGTTGTCTAGTACCCATTATGTTCCTTGGCACAAGCTCTGCTTAGTTTGGGACTAGATGGTGCCGTGTGTAAACATGTCCCAAAAATATTTATTTATTTATTATTTTTATTTGTGTTTTTTTTTCGTTTTTGCTGTGTGCTTACACTGCCTAGCAAAGCTATTTTAGTTTTACATAAACCTTCGCGGGCTCTCGCACAACAACTCACCAAGATTGTTATTGCAATCGGATGAATGTTATAAGAACACGTACGGGACAAACAAAGAAATACCTATTCATTTTTATTTATAGATTGGGTGATAAATAACATAACATAACATCACGCCTGTATTTCCCCGAAGGGGTAGGCAGAGGTGTAATAGTACACCCACATTTCGCCAGTTATGTTATAGTCTCATGTAATAGGGGGCGAGCCTATTGGCATTGGGCACAAATCCAAACTCCGGGCTGCTACTGAGAATTTCCTAATGAAAAAACCCAATAACACTGCCCGACCCGGGAATCGAACCCAGGACCCCACGCTCAGCAGTCGCGCTTGCAAGCACTAGACCAACGAGGCAGTTAGTTAGGGTGATAAATAAATTCAGAAAATTATTTGAAAAAGAAAAGAAAAAAATATTATTGTTAAAATTAGCAGCGTGCAACAATTAAAATGAAAAAATGCAAAGTAGGCATACAAAACAGGTAACTAATCCAATAGCACTCAGTCCGACTGTCTGACTCTAGGTCTGACTAAACTGACACAGACCGACCGACGAACAAAGACCGAACAAAATAAATGAGTAGAAAAGGATGCAGTTATGCAGTTGAAAGAAAAACATAGTTATTTCGGTCTTTTTTGTGCATGTTGTTCACTCTGTCGTATGCGGCACACATAGTGATTGAAAGAGAAGATAATTTATCCTTAAGCTCATTTGTTAATAAAACTATCGTGCGATACCTTGTTATTATTTTTTATCGCAAAGGATTTGAAATTATCGTAAATTTACGATAATTATGGCACATCTGGCAACGCTGGATGGCAAGCACAGAGTACTTTTTAATATGATGGCAAGCAAAGAGAATATAACCACTACGTGTAAGGGTAGGTCTGTGGTGTAAGGCAAGTTTGAAACTATCGCAGTACTAGGAAAAAAAAATCGTATAATTATCGCTAAACGTAGTGGTTATATTCTCTTTGATTTATAACTTCATGATTATCGCATACGCTTTCTTTAACCATATTGATATTTTAAGGTTTATGTCCAAAGCTTCTAACGATTAGTGTGTTCTTTTTAACACCAGCTGTGCCGAAGCAAAGTTTTATTTTTATAAATAAAATCAGAATAAAATAAAGAGCGTACACCTACTAGTGTCCGAGCGTCGTCCGACGATCAAAGAGAATATAACCACTACGTTTACGACGATGTCGGGCGATATAACTGAACGCAGTCCTTTGACAGTATTACTCGTCAAACCGTTAGTGTTGTATCGATTTGATTATTTTGATAATCGAGTAATCGGTATTGTACTTTTATTTTAAAAATGAGAAACATGAAAAAAAACTTTTTAAATTTTGTAAAATATGAAAGTCATATTATATTATAGTTCATAAAAGACGATATAATCTAGTAAAATTTGAACCTAGAACATTTAGTATAGACAATACAACGTAATTACTGTACTGAGCATAATTAATCAACCTGTGCTAGCTTATAAAGTATGTCAGCATACTTTGATCAATCAAGACTACACTATTATGGATGGTAAAACTGTACTACGCATACATAACCAGCTGATTACTGTCCCACTGCTGGGCACGGGCCTCTTCTCAGTACGAGAAGGCTAAGGTCTTAGTCCACCACGCTGGCCTAGTGCGGGTTGGCGGACTACACACACCATCGAGAACTGTATGGAGCACTCTCAGGTGTGCAGGTTTCCTCACGATGTTTTCCTTCACCGTTAAAGCAAGTGATAATCGAATATAATTTCGCACATGAATTGGAAAAGTCAGAGGTGCGGGCCGGGATCAAACTCACCCTCCTGCATGGAAGTCAAGCGTTCAACCACTATCACTGACTGCTGTCAGATTATTACTAACGTTTTTTATTTGATAATTTACCGTTAAAGCAAGTGATAATCAAATTCTGATCCATACATCGAATCGTTTAAAAATCAACTTCAACAGTCTTCATAATCTTATACAGTAGGTAGATTATAATTACTAATGTTCCCTCAGTGCCTAAAAACATGTATATTTAACCAGTGTGTCCTGCCCACTATGACTTATGGTACCGAGACATGGACGCTAGGCAGGAATTGTCCCTCGAGTGCGAGTGGCACAACGGGCCATGGAGCGTGCTATGCTCGGCATAAATTTTCTCGACCGAGTCCGAAACACCGAGATCCGTCGTCGGACGAAAATCAACGATGTCGGTGATAGGGCGATTAAGCTAAAGTGGATTTGGGCAAGACATCTGGCTCGGCGTAGAGATGGCTGATGGAGTAAATCGTTGACCGAGTGGTGGCCAAGGTCAGATCGGAGAAACCCGGGCTGTCCGAAAGCGCGCTTGGTTGATGATATTGCCTAGGCCGCAGGAAACACCTGGATGAGGGATGCACAAGATCGAAGAGGCTGACAAAAATGAAAGGAGGCCTATATCCAGCAGTGGGTGATACTGGGCTAGGATGATGATGATGATGAATGTTCTTTTCTTTGGCTACACATACAATATCAAAATCTAACTTATATTGCTAACTTTCGTAATCGATAACATGATCGATCATGAATGACACAATCAAGAACATTATATATGTATACTAGCGGACCCGGCAGACGTCGTCCTGCCCGGAAAAGCAGCGCCACATATTATTAAAATCGTCCCTGCCATTTAGGAGAAGATCAGTGACATACAGACAGAAGGGCCACCTACCGGATCCAATTGTGTTTTCACACCATCCAGGAAACCATTGAAATATTCACAAAAAAATTCATCCAAATCGGTTCAGCTGTTTAGGAGGAGTTAGGCGACAATCAGATGTACAGAAGAAATAAATATTCGCGGCTTCACTCGCGTTAAATTCTGCTAACCCACGTGACGGATCCTGTTAATTCAGTCCAGTCCAGTCCAGTTCCATCCATCCATCCATCCATCCTTTTATTCGGACCGTCCAGTCCAGTCCAGTCCAGTCACTATCCCACTATCTCACCCCATGTCCAGTCCCGTCCCATGTCCCGTCCCGTCCCATGTTAAATGTCCCATCCCGTCCCATGTCCAATGTCCCGTCTCATGTACCATGTCCCGTCCCGGCCCATGTCCCTTCTCAAGTCCCGTCTCGTCCCATGTCCCGTCCCCCATGTCACATGTCCCGTCCCGTCCCGTCTCATGTCCCATGTCCCGTCCCGGCCCATGTCCCTTCCCATGTCCCGTCCCGTTCCATGTCCCGTCCCCCATGTCACATGTCCCGTCCCCCATGTCACATGTCCCGTCCCCCATGTCACATGTCCCGTCCCCCATGTCACATGTCCCGTCCCGTCCCGTCCCATATCCCGTCCCCCATGTCACATGTCCTGTCCCGTCCGTCCCATGTCCCGTCCCATGTTATCAATTGTTCAGCAAATCAAATTTGGTGACACAACGACTGCAGCGCCACCTACCGGGTAAATAAATAAATGTAGCTTATATGACACGTTCGTAGATTTACCATAGCAGCGCCATCTATTCATTACTTACTCAACCCAGTCGAAAGGTATCGACATCTGTTAGAATCATTTGGAGTTAACAGATAATTGTGACTGTCAAATAATAACAGACAAATAATTAGCAATAAATTAAAATTGCGACTATAATTTGAGATTTAAACTATCCTATCTCTCAAGTTGGATCGAACTCCACATGGTGTGCGAATTTTATTATAATCGGTTAAGTGGTTTAGGAGTCCATTGAGGACAAACATTGTGACACGAGATTTATATATATTAAGATAAGATGTATGTAATGTATTACATAAGGACACAATAGATTAGGGTCTGTATCTTGATAATCAATTACACGCATCACCAAAGAGAATATAACCACTACGTTTACGCATCACTACAAACGTCAAAGTCATCAAGTTATTATGTTTGGTTTTTCGCTCATCCGTCACAAAAATGGCTGCGCTTAGGGTATTCAGTCGTAATTTGCCGTATTTACGACAGCAATTTTCCGCTTTATTAGGAAACACGTCGCCATCGGTGAAATTCATTTGTGTAGTAGTTATCATAGGGTACATTCTATCATTTTCCGATGATGTGGTGGACGTTCTCAGTGTCACTCCAGGGTATTTGTTGCCACCTTCGTTTCAATTGTGGTCCACTTTCACGTTCTGGTTTCTCGAGATACATTTGTGGGAAGTGATCATTGACATTGTGACAGTGGGTCTGTGTGGGAAACTTATAGAACCGTTATGGGGTCAGATGGAAATGATGAAGTTTTTCCTCCTGACTAATGTTGGCGTTGCATTTCTGACGACGTTCTACTATCTAGTGATATTCTCGTGTACAGGACAAACGTCCTACTTGTTCGATATTCACGTACACGGGCTGGCGGGCTACCTGGCCGCGGTGAGTGTAGCAGTAAAGCAGATAATGCCAGATCATCTGCTGATAAAAACACCATTAGGTGCGAATTGTTTGATAAGTATTGTCGTTTTAAACTGTTGTTAAATGATATAATTAAGTTTTTTAGTCCATAACACACTTTACTAATTGCCTTGAATTCACATTGTACTTCAAACCTGTTTTTGTTCACAGTGTCTTGTTTGTTAATTTATTAGACTAACGAAACAATTTCACAGGCTGGTTACTTTAATTAACAGCAATAAATTAAATAGGTCCCATAAACAGGGTTGCCAGATGAGTACAAGTGGATTCTCATACTGATGTTCTAAAATTATTGTATGTTATGGAATTCCGTGAAATATTATCATACACAGTGCTGAGCTACAGACAAAAGTAATGACTTTCAGTATCAATATTGTTGTATTTGCATGCAGACAATAGATTTGTATCATAGTATAACGGGCTGGTTTCTGCACCTCCATGTCTAAGCATGTATTTTGCATATGGTATTTTGTATCATAAATAATAAAATAAACCAGCCCAATACTGTCCCACTGCTGGGCACGGGCCTCTTCTCGGTCCGAGAAGACTATTTTGTATCATACCAGAGCCAAAATACTCACACAAAAATCATGTATGATAATTTTCATATGTCTGGCAACGCTGTCCTTAATGTGATAGCATTTTATTGTAACCAATCAACACAGATGTGTGATGATACTTTATAACTTATTTAGATAACTTTTTTGTCTGTCTACTACAAATATTGTTCTTTTTAGATAGGTGTCATCAATATTTATTTTGTATTTATTTTTTCAGGAAAGTTGACAAATAGATCATTGCCTCTTTTGATTCTAATAGCTGCTATTATCTTATGGGCCATTGGAGCTTTAGAAGGCACATATCCTTGCATGTGGGGGAGTGGTACTATTTTGTCCTGGATATACCTGAGGTTCTGGCAGAGGCATAGCAGCGGAACTAGAGGAGATATGGCTGATAATTTCAGTTTTGATAAGTAAGTTGTTAATTGTTACATGTTTAACATTTTATACTTACTAATGATGCAATCCATTCCACTTTTCCTCTTTTTTGAAATGGAGGGAGGCCTTTGCTTAGGAGTGGGACAGCACTGGCTCATAATAATACATCTTCCTGACGGAGGATGAGCCGTGATTAAATAAAGATAATAATGCTGCCCTAACCGCCGGTAGCTTGGACCTTGCTCCCGATGCTAGTGTAACACTATTTTTTAAATGTTTTTTCTTTTCTTTTTATAAAAAATATTTAAAAATGTATTTAATAAGTTGATAACTGAATAAAGGAGATAATAATGCAATATGAACACAATTTTTCTTTATATTAAGAGTGTCTACATATTTTTGAGGAGTTTACGGATACATTTGAAGCCAGTCAGTTATCTTGGTTGGTGTTACTGCATTACCAAGGGGCAAGTTCACCCAGAAGATAACAGATGTTTATGTAAAATCCAGATGTTTAACCCGAACTTTGGTGTTCACCAACGATAACCAACCGTTATATCACAGTAATCAATCGATTTTTCTAATCGAAGTCGGGGACGTCGTTTAAGTACTAACCGGGTATTTAAACATGACATTTTTGACGTTTGATGGTTGAAATTGTTGAGGTTATTCATTGATATTCTGTATTTGATTGTTTTTCGTAATTTTAGAAGAGTCTATGCTGCATAAAATATGAATATTAGGATTATTACTATCCAATATAACAAAACAATAGCATTTTATCATATTCGTAAAATTTACAATAAAAAACCGGCCAAGAGCATGTCGGGCCATGCTCAGTATTATAGGGTTCCTTAAGTAGGTGTTACAAACAAATCAAATCGAATATTAATCACGGCTATTTTAGTTTTTGCAATAGACGGCAGCATTGGCGACTCAGAGAGTGATGTCAGTAGCCGCTAGATGGCGCTATACAGTGCCAAATGTAATACACGGCACTTGACAGCAGCATTGGCGACCCAGAGATTGTTGTACGACGCCGCTAGATGGCGCCAAATTTAAGAAGTGTGTCGTCAACATAACACAAAGTTACTTTTTGTGATTTTTTCAAATAGAAAATAGCTAAAGGAGCATTATTTGCTAAGATCATTTTTCTCCAAGGTCAATGACCTTTGAACTAGGACGTTTTAAGTATATTTCAGTTTTCTGTCTATAACTTAATAAATTATAATCACATTATACTCGAAATAATTTTAAAAGAGAGTTTTCACAAAGGTCTATCAATGTGGAAGATTATAAGTTTCTATGTTGCATAGTTTAGAAATGGCAGGGGGGGGGACACATTGCAAGCCACTTTGGCGGGCTATATTTCGCAGATGGTACACCTGATAAAAAAGTGATGTATGAAACATTACCTTCATTTTAGTAGACCTATTCAATGATACCCCACACGAGGGGGTGTAGCGAAAACATTTTTTTTCCCCATTTCACATGTATGGGCGCCACCCCTAAAGAACGTAAAAACTATTTTTTTATTCTTTTAAAATTGAGATCTATATGCAGACTATTTTTTAACAAAATTTCATTTACTTATGTTTATAACTGTAGAAGTTATTAAGCTGTAAAGGATTAGGACAGACGGACAGACGGACGGACATGACGAAACTATAAGGGTTCCTTGTAGGACTTCGGAACCCTAAAAACCGAATAAAATAAGGGCCGGAACACGTTGCCGTTTTTCGAGCGTGCATTTTTCGTTTACGAACATAAACAAAGAAACATATTGCTTATGCTTTGAGAAAAATTATGAAAGATGTGTAAATGTTATGTCGTATTGAGGTAGTACGTAATTTTTTTTTAAATAATTTTTTGTATAATTAATAAAAATAAAAATGAATGCGGCTGATAAACGATGCTCGCACGAAACCTGCACAATGTTACCGCTACTTTTGGGTAAGCACAACTACCAGAATTTTATCATGTTTCAAGAAACGCGCCCGCCCGATACACTTCGAGTTTTAAGGGGCCTAATATTCAAACATGAAAATGGCGTATTTGATTGGTTGCTATGGCAACCAAGACCGCTTATCCTGCCAAATTAAAAAGATATGTCAAATGTATAGAGTAGCATTATACTAGGATTTTTAATTTTGGAAGAGTTACCTGATATGCAACCGTTTTATATTGTCGTTCTTTTCATAGTGTTGTTGCCATTTAGTTACCATTTTGATTAATCGTGTTACATCATTCGTTCTTTCATTCCCAGAACGCTCGGTTTCAGAATCAATGATCGGATAGGAGTCGTGAACGCGAAAATTCCCGCGTCCCGGTTAAACATCTGTTGTTGAATAACAGGTTGATTTTGCAAACAGTGGTTATTTCATTGTCCGCGAACTCGGCGCTAAAACGCCAACCAAAATAATTGAGGAAAAGTGAAGTGTCATTGAGAAGTTCATAAATGAATAACTTGTCCAAGCTTACAGGAGAAAAATCAATCAAATATTCTTAGTTTTTATATTATTGTACTCCAATAATTATACTGATATTATAAATTAATAAAAGTTATTAGTTTATGGCAGTGCTTTTCAACCTGTGGGTTGCAACCCCCTGGGGGGTCGCAGTCACTTAGAAATTAAAAGTTTTATGGTTCTTAACATTGTTTATTAAAAGCCTTACGGCCTCCGCCGCTGCTGCGAAGGGCGTGGGGGTCGCGGGAATTTATTTTCACTAAAGGGGGTCGCGCTATGGAAAAGATTGAAAAACACTGGTTTATGGAATTAATGAGATAGGTATGCTATAGAAGATAAAGATAACTAGTTTTAGAAGGTTATATTCAGGTCATGTGAATAATTTTAAGAAAAACAGTTTTTCTTAGCTATTTGTCTTCTCAAGCAAGCTGTGAAGTTGAGACAATGGGTGTGTAATCTAACACCCCTTGTGTTTTCGTTCATACTTTGAAGTCTAAATATTGTGGATGGATGGATTGTGGTGAAACTTTACATAACTTAAGCTTCATTACAGTATTTCGACACAAAAAAAAAGGCGCGTCGTCAATCTTCATTCGCGCGACATGAAAAGACGAACGACGAAAACACCCGAAACATTGAAAAATATAATCAAACTTATGCAGTGCCCATAAGATGTTAAAATTGATTGCCGTGACGTCGTTTTCTATTTCGCTCACACGCTTCCGTACTTTAGCGGTAGCAGCTGATACTTGGCGCGCAGCGACGGTGTTTTCTGATAAAATAACATAACATCACGCCTGTATTTCCCCGAAGGGGTAGGCAGAGGTGTATAGTACACCCGCATTTCACCGGTTATGTTGTAAGTCCCATGTAATAGGGGGCGAGCCTATTGCCACTAACCGGGCACAAATCCAGACTCCGGGCTGCTACTACTGTTTTCTGATAGGTTAACCAATTTCCCGCATATTTAAATTGTGTCATCTGCGCAGGTAAATCGGTGGGCCCACAGAAATAGATAGAGATAGAATGTGTTAGCGACGCCGCATAATTATTATTAAAACGCGGTGTTGAATAGATTTAGGTATTAAAGAATTTTCTAGAATAGTATGATCGTTGTCCAGAGCATTCCAGTTAGAACCGAATAAGTATTGTATGTACGAGAACATTCTGGAAAGACATACTGGAATATTCTAGATACGAACCACGAACATTCTAGAAACTTGTACTAGAAAGTTCTCGAAACTTGTACTAGAAAGTTCTCTAATAAATGGAACGATCTGGAATGTCCTCGAATAGGATGAGTCTACTATGTACCTACTAGAACATTCCAGAATATGTTGTTACTGGAAGGTTCTAGAGTATATGCTGGTCTCTGACGGCCGGGATATAAATAGGGCAGCTCGGGCTAGGGAAGTCAGTTGTTACTTGGCGATAGAACAGTAAACTAGTCAGTTGTGAATTAACGGGATCATTACCTCTGTACGTAACAGAATGGTTGTAATCTCAGTTTTACTTGCGATTCAAACGAACGATGCGTGGCAACTTTCGAACAAACTACGCCTTACATATTGACGTCATAAATTTTTTAAAAATAACTTTAATCAAATGTTCTTTACTGCTTTTGTTTCTGCAGTTAGAAACAGCAGAATAAGCCATTTCTGCGGGCGGAAAAAACTCATAAGGCGTACTGAGAAAGGCTTTGAAATGCCCTGCACTATGGTGCAGAGTGTTGGCACGCGCGCCCTGCCCACTTTTCCATTCTATCTATTTCTGTGGGTGGGCCATATAAAATGTGTACTATTATAAGCATTTATTGTTTCAAATCTGAAACTAGTATTGCAGGGGTATATTAAAAATCAGAGATGTTATGGATATGATATTTCGGATCTGGATACGGATATGGATATAGGAATAAAATTATATCGGTTTCGGATACGGTTACGGATATGTAATTATTTCGGATTATCCGTTAGTTTCGGTTACGGATATTAGATTGAAGTAAAATATAAACACAAATAGTATGTAATAATTTGGTTTTATTTATAGGTTTTATCTAGTTATGAAAGAGGTTATGACTAGAAATAACAAACAAACTGCAAGATTTACGTAGCGCGCGAGCGGTGAAACAAAAACCTGTCGAAACATGTCGTTTTATTTAGACTCCGCCCTTATACGAAACTATCCGGAACTTGTGAAACGGATACGTTTACGGTTACGGATATATTTATATTTCGGATATCCGATAGTTTCGGTTACGGTAACGGAGCTCCATAACATCCCTGCTAAAAATTCTCAATGCAAGTTAATTAAAGCGTCATTAATGAATTGTCTTCATATTAAAATGATTCTTCTTCTTCGTGTCAATGGTTCTTATTTACTTCACACTATATTCATGTGGTATTTGGCCACCTCTATGGCGTTGTTTGTGGCTTTTTTAAATCGTCTCTTGTGCAGGTAGTAGGGCACAAGGGACAAGTGAGCAAATGGGCCATGGACTGAATGGGGGCCCCGCAATCGCATTCAGTATTAGACAAGTCTCGCATAAACCAAGTATTTTTTTTTTTTTTTTTTTTAAGTATTGTAGCCTGGTTGCTAAGACCTTTAAGCCAAGTCATTTATTTGTTATGTGAGTACCGTAAACTGCCCTAACTTGGCCCACAAGCCCTACTTTGCCTAGTTATTTTTTGAGTAAACTATAATAGCTATGATTTCCGGGGAGCTTTGAAAACTATGACAACGCTAACATTTGGTTCAGTTATAAAGTGTCAATGCGTGTAAAAATTAAGTTAATGCCTTAGGCAAAGTAGGGCTTGTTGGCAAAGTTAGGGCATTTTACGGTAGTTTTATGGCCTGGTTGCTCAGACCCTCCAGCCAAGTCTTTAGTTTACTCACCCTAGTAAAGTGATGGAAACTTTACCAGTTTTTTGAGCGGATGATGAGAAAATACGAAAGTCACGTTTTTCAACTTTGTACCATTTACCCACACTTGTACACGTTAACGAGCACTTAACATTTAATAATCCACCATTATTACACATTAACACTCGAAGAAACACAAATTTACAAAATAATACAAAATCCACAACACGATCTTTCCGAATTTTCCCGCCAACCTCATAAACCAAGTAATTATACGCTGTTGTGTTGTCAGTTTCTTCCCGACGGTCCTGCAGCCGGCGGTGCGGGGCGTGCTGGGCCCGCCGCAGCGCTGCCTGGTGCGGCTCGGGCTCTGCGCGCCCAGCCCGCGCCGCGTGCACCTCGCGCTGAGCCCCCGCGGCGTCACCATCTCCATGCCGGGCGTCGAGCCGCAGGATATGGAGAGGCGGAGGTGAATATTTAATATTTATTTTGACGTCTGTGGTCTAGTGGTTCGAGTGTCGGACTGCTGATCACGAGGTCGTGGGTTCGATTCCAACATGACACAAATATTCATGTGATGAACTTAAGTGTTTGTGTTGGTCTGGGTGTTTGTTACTTTTGTATTTTATTTAAGTACGTATTTACAAAAAAAAAACTATAAAAGTATTATATCCATTGTCTAGTACCCATTACAAGCTCTGCTTAGTTTGGGACTAAATGGTGCTGTGTAGAAATTATCCAAAATATTCATTTATTTAATTTATTCACTGTTATTTGAAAGAGTTCTATTCAGTCAACTTCGGTTCTTGTTTGTTGGAGTTGTCGAATAATTGCAAATGATCAGTTATCTACTAGGTTGTAAAATCCTAGACATAACCGGATTACATCGCGGATATTATTAAAATTAGTTTTATTGACTTGTTTTATCATAATATTGTTAGTTGGCAAAGTTAAAGTAATTTATGAATTTACATATTGTGTAGTTATTCATTATAATAAAACAACTTTAACCGGATTATTATTAGTTATTCATTGTTTATGATGAATTGATGATATAATGAAAAATAAAATCTCAAAATGTTGATATTTGTATGATTCATAATTTATAATGACTAAGACCTTAGAAGATTACCTAGGGTTGATAATTTCCAGATTAGTTAGCAGTTACAAATAACTTTTATATTACTCATATTATCTAGAGTAGCATGTGGATTTAATGTGTTTACAGGTCACACGTCATTAAAATTTTTGAATCATTAGCAATATCAGTATTTCAGACTATTGCAATATTGGCATAAGGATTTGTAGGTTCCAGTATCCTATCTCTAAGTGAGTAAGGGGACTCTGGAAATAACTGAACTAGGACTGTAGGTATAGTAGCCGGCATGAGTCGTGAGCACAGATGGACGCACAGATTTTGGGACCTTTTTTTTACGCACAGATAAATAAACAGAAAACATTTTGACTTTTAATTTATTTTTTACTATTTAGTTATCGATGGACAGGTTTTTTAACTCGCATTCGTATTCTCAGCAAGTCCTTTCATTTGATACCCATATTGTACAAAATTTCAGCTAAATAGGTTGAAGATATCTGCTTCAAAATTGAATTGCAAGATTCCACTCTAACAAATATATTTACATACGTACATACATTGCAAGTTAAATACAATCTTGTAATAAATAAAGGAAGATGAAGAAGAAGAAAAAACAATTTTTAATTCAAAAAGTTAAACACTCAAAAATCAAAATATAAATTAATTACAACAAAAGAAAAATAACTGTTTTAAATTCGAAAATGTGAGTTAATAAAGTTGAACCGAAAGTGTACGGTAGCCGAATGACACCTAATTGTCCAATAGACGACGAGCATCGACTGTCGACTAATCGCGTAAATGCAATGTTCGGCGTTGGCACCCCGCGCTCCTGTCATTCCACCAAATGAACTTCTGCGCAGGTGAAGTTAGTGCTCACGACTCGTGCCGGTATCTGTAACACTAGTATAATGAATAATATTATTATAAAGTATCAACAAGTAGCTCGCGATGCGTACAGTACTGATGTCTGTTTTGAACGGTGTTCTATAGTCAATGAATCATAATTTTTGCCCCGGCGCCGCTCGCGGCTGGTCAGCCGCGCCTCTCCTTCCTCATGCACCTCATACCCCTCCGTCGTCCAGGCCGGTTAGTCACCAACAGATTAATGATAACACGAGTGTAGAAAGGAATCTCTTTTCTGGTCTCCAAGGGCCGCCTTATAAATACCTACTTCCCCCTTCAGCTTGTAACGTCCCACTGTCGTCCACGCGTGCTGCCAGGGCGGTTAGTTGCTAACGCTAACCTCTCAGGGGACGTTTTTACCCAGTAAATCGTTAATCACCGCTGGGACGAAAACATTCTAGCAAAACCTAATCAATTTATACTCTATTTTTGATCTGTGAAGGTTCATATTAAGTAACTAATAATATGTAAATTATAATAATAACTCTGTAAAATTATAATATTAACTCCAGTGGCGTGCATTGGTTTTTGGCCTAGGTAGGCAGTCACTAAGCAGACGGAGCAAGTTACTATAGTGTAAAATTATTAAAAAATCTGATACTTACCTACACACATTTCATACAAAACGTTTTTCCGTCTACGTACAAAACAGTTGTATTAACGTGTTATGTAATAGTCATAACATTTTACCTTTTCTTGAGTCAAATACAGATTTTGATGTGTTTGTCTACTGAAATGCACTTTTTTGTTTTGTCAACAAACGAAAACTGATTGAATGGGTTTCTCGTAATTTCTCTAAGCATAGTCTTCCCCACAAACCGAGCACTCTAATTTATCCATGTTTACATCAATATTTTTACAAAAAACTTCACAATTCACAATAAAACGAACTAATTATTACACGATTTATGCAATTCGTCACGCATATGTCAAGTTCTGTCAAGTGTCAACAGCCAATTAGAGTTGGGCCATAGTAAATCTATGAGTTGGGCGTTATTTAACGTCGGTTTGAGAAAATATTTACGAGGGTGATAATCGAATACGTAGTACGTTGGCATAGTAATGTAACGATTATTTTACGTACAAAGTTACACAATAGATTTTCGGAGCACGAAAACAATAGATTTTCTACAATTATTATACACCATTCGTTATTACATTAGTTAAATAACGTTATAAATCTATTTATCGTCATTTTGTTATGAGCGTATATTGAGCTTAATTATTTTACGATGAATGTGTAGCAATGTACAAACAATCATCAAAATAATAATAAATATTGTAATCTTTTTATTCGACCCTTCGAATACCATTTACAAATTATAAATGTGAACACTTAAATGCAGTAATTTCAATAAAACAATAATTATCTTTATTTCGCCGCTATTTTTCAAATGTTGGGTTTTTTTTTTTTTTTTGATCACTTTGTATGGAAATATCTAGTTACAAAATAATAGGATTCAAAACTACTAACGCATAACAGTTACGTGTAAAAAACGTTACGGACAACCCACGACTATTGCCACAGAAGCAGGTGACGCTTGATAAGACGGCTAAATTGCGAAATGTCAAATGTTAGTTATTTACGCATAGCCATATCGTGATTCATTTTTTTGTCGTATGACTTCGGGTATTAGCCTAAAGTAGTGTGTGTGTATAATAGTGTATATGGTTACCAAAAAGGTTTGATTGTGTGTGTGAACGTGACAGGCAATCGTGCGAACGCACATTGCACATTGAGGTACGTTTTGCATTGAATTCATACATTATTATTGAGTACATATGTTAATTGTTTTTTTTTAATACGCTGATTAATTGATTTAGTAATAGTTAATATTAAATTCTAACGAGGTAGGCATTGCTTATTTGCCTATATGGAATGCACGCCACTGATTAACTCTGTAAATTATACTTCGCTGTAGTTGTAGATAGAAAAAGTGCGAAAAACGGCCTCTTTAGGCATTTTTTTATATTTTACTACAGTACCTGTACTTCAATACTTAAAAACGTTAAAAAAGAATTTTCGATAGACGATGTATTCAGCGAGTAATATTTTTTTTACTGCTGGGGCCCCACTTGGCTGCTACATTCCCCTTAATGTGCACCCTGCTGCCAAGATAGTTGGCTATTATCGTGGTTTAGGTTTAACCGTGTCTGGAGCGCGAGTTTCTACACACGTTTTATTTTTCTTATGATATATAGATATTATGATAATAGTTTTAGGTGCACAGAAAAAAAAACAAGTTTACTTTATTGAAAAATTCTAAAGTCAAGACAGATCGACATACAAACAAATCTAATCAACAGATAACAAATACCTTCTTCTTCTATCGTGTCGACATGAGCTACATAATGATAATAGCTCATGCCGTGGGCAAAAGATTAGCCAGTCAGCAGGTTGGTAGCGGGGCTGACTGCCCAGGGTGCGCCGGACGATCAATTAAATGTCGTGGACTCGTGGAGGCTCTTTTAATGCACCCAACAAATACCTTTAAGCAATCTTTGCTTTTGAAAATTTGATGGAACATTTTACTGTGGTCTTGTATTTATTAATTCTTCTATACCTTTCCAGACAAATCGCGCTCAAGGCGTTGAGCGAGAGATTATCGAAGACTTCCGAACAAACGCGACAGAAAAACCTATCGACCAAAGTGAACATGGAGGCTGCTCGGAAGGTGCCGTCGCAGGTGACGCCGCAGTTCCCGGCGGAGGCTGCGCCCGCCGAGGCCACGCTGGTGGAGCTGGCCGAGCCCGCGCCGCCCACCACCAAACACTCATGATCTACACTGATTCAAACCCTACACTAAAACAAAAGGCTGTTCACAGAACCAATGTAGAAATAGGTATGGTTGATTTTTACTAGAGGTGAAACGGATAGCTGTCCTGGATACCGGATATTCGACCATCCTATGAGCCGGATATTCGGCCTAACATTGCCATCGAGCGAGTCGTACCGTCGGCACGGACGATCGGGCGAGTTCTTAGGCTTATTACCTCTTAATGCAGAGAAACTGGGGGGTGATTCTCGCGTCGTAGACATTATCTCGAACTCGACATTATTGTCGAAACAAGATGGCGAATGTCGATTGAAAATAAATTTTCGTGTTCTCAGAATGTCACATTAGAGATGTCTACGCCTAGCGCTCTAAATACAAAGAGTGGTTCAAACCAGTTGATATTACCGTCGACATTTTTTTAAATTAGAGATTATCTCGAATCAGACATTTATCTCAATAACCTGCCCTGGTGTTTATACACCATAATTTTCCCCTAGTTGAGTATGAGTACTATTATTTTTTGTAAAAATGAATTTTTAATTCAGATTTTGTGGGTTTATCTGTTAAAGTAAATATTTTATTTGTGAATTAAATAAAGTCGATTTTATGAAAAGAATAGCCTCAGTTTTTACAAAGATTAGTAGATTGTATCACAAGTTCACAAGGGAGTAAAATAATTTTATGGCGAGGGCGCTATTTTGAATCCAGAGTGTTTAGTTGCTCGGTAACCACTTGTTTGACATAAGTTTTGTAAGCAAAACAAACTTCAAAATTGGTAATATTTTAATGAATAA
This sequence comes from Asteroscopus sphinx, assembly GCA_949699075.1. Taxonomy (NCBI): domain Eukaryota; kingdom Metazoa; phylum Arthropoda; class Insecta; order Lepidoptera; family Noctuidae; genus Asteroscopus; species Asteroscopus sphinx. Next base: position 7,200,428 of record OX453006.1, read on the forward strand.
ACATCTGTGGAGTACTGTCTGTTTATTAATATAGATTGCAACACATTGCCTTCATCGAATTTAATATGGTGAGCATCATCATCATTCGTAATTTCCAAAGGCTGGGCACTATGGAACATTGGCAATGTCCTTTCGTAATTTAATGAAAATCCGGTATTCGGCCGGATAGTTAAATGTGGCTGGATACCGTATAGTAGTCGGATATCCGTTTCATCTCTAATTTTTACGAGTGCCCGGCGATATCAAATACCAAAAGTTCTGTATTGTATGAAATTTTTATGAGAACCCCATCAATGTGTGATGTATAGGTTGTTATTGAGCATTTCATGTACACTCAACCCACAGACCAGTAAGCCTCAAGACGCCGCATAAACAAAGTCTTGCAAGTCTACTGTGTTCTCAAAGTCGTAAAATGTTGGCGGGGATCGGGGGGCGGACGGCGCGTTATGATTGGACGGCTCAAATGTTCGGTGATATGATTGGTGCCGCTCGCTGATGGAGTGACGTCCCGATAGGTGGCTGGGCGTAAGATATGCAGTGTTACTGCATATGCTTTATGACCGGGGGTATCCGGCTAATAGGCGTCTAGAGGCTTACTGGTCTGTGACTCAACCAAACGGCATCATGACCCACCATAAGCTTAATTTTCTACAAACATTCTAATACAATTAGGTCGAGTTTCGCTCAAAGATATTTCCCTGGCAACAAACTTGTCATCAATTTTATTACACAGTGACAGTTAGTTTCTTTTAATTTGATTGATATTTATCTGGAATTAAAAGAGGTCGTATAGGTTTTTTAAAAAATAAATTGATTACTTCTTTTTTTATAGGTAAACTATGCGGAACAACAGTTAATTCGAAATTCAAAACATAATTCTAGCTTTATCAAAAACGTTAATTTTTATCCAATTATTAATCTATTACATTTATTGAAAAAGCTCAAAATTGCATAGACCTCTGACCCGTATTAACGCAGTTTCCTTAATATTCAGAATGTCCTAAGTGCAGCATGATGCTAATAAGAAGAAAATGTTACAGTTTTGACAATTTCATACGAATTATCGGCCGAGTGGGTCATGATTCCGGTTTGTTGACTGTACACACGGCTACACTTTTTTTTTTTTTCCTTTTTTTTTTTTTAAACATACATTATTATGACAAAAGCAAACCAAAAACCACGGGGGTTTGTCCGGAATGCCGTTATTCTGCAGACAACTTATTAAACTAAATACATAAATATGTGCAATAAATTAACAAACAATGTATTCGGCGAGCGACTGCCTGTTACCTGCGTGCAAAAAACATCGGTTCCTTACGAGTCACGACTCACGACACGACAAGCATCTACAGGTTGTTTATAAAGTGCGTTTTTAACTTGCGTTTGATATTTGACTTATTAATACTTTGTACAAAAGAAGGGTTAAGTTTATTCCGTAAACGAGGAATAATATACAGGGTGGTTCTTTCACCGTAAGAATTAAAATTAATTAATTTTAACATCAAGCTGTACATTTCCAGTAAACGTTGACCTCGCATTGTATAGGTTTTCCGTTCAATGCGAGATCAGCTTATACTGGAAATGTACAGCTTGATGTGTAGCCGTGCGTACATCACAAGTTAAATGTGCTTTTCGATTCGTTAGATTATAAGCAATAGAATTTCTGCAGTGGCACTGTGAATCTATACGAGATAGTATTCATTTTATTTTATTTTATTCAAACCCAATAGTTATGGTAACAGTTGAATGTATGAGTATAAAAAAGTAAATATTTTTTGCAGATTTTATTGCATTTGTTGATTGTGTCTAGTTGAGGAGCATGAATGAATGATGTGACATATTGTAAATATAATTGATATTGGTTAGTGTTAATTAATAAAATAAATATCTAATCACTTAGTTACGATTTTTATTGTTTTTCTCTCTTTAATTGAACAAAGTTTTCATGTTTCAGATCAACAGAATGTGGGAATTTATATAAAAGTAGTCTTATTTCATTGTTTTTAGGTGGAGTAAATATATATTAAGACACAGAAATTACTATTAAGATGCCTGCTCGGGTTATGCAGGTTTACAAAGCACTGCTAATAACCACATTTGACATAAATACATGGGGTTAAAGTTGCTTAAATTGCACTATACAATAGGATAAGTTTACCAGCTAATCGGCTTTCTACTAGTACAACAATAACCCCTTAATATAGAGTAAATATATTTTACATTACATACTATATTTAAACTAGGTAGCATACAGAAAAATGTAACACAAATCTGAAACTATTATATATTCTGGGGAAATTCTCCAGATAGAGAATTAGCATTTAAAACTCAAAAAAAATGCTTGCGAGCGATATGCCAGATAAAGACCACTGATAGCTGCAAACCATTCTTTATTAAATTGAAAATATTGACCCTTCCATCATTGTACATCTTTGAAGTGGCAATGTTCATTAAAAAACACCTTGATATTTTTGAAATCCTTAATAATAAACGAAATCCAAATCTGATTCGAATCAAACCCCGCAAAACTGCATTATATTCAAATAGCTTCTTGGGAATGGCTCCAAAAGTTTTTAATAAACTTCCAAATAGCATGAGACGGCTAAATAACACAAACGATTTTAAAAGAGTGCTTACTGACTTTCTGTTGGAAAAAGCGTACTACTCAATAACAGAGTTTATAGATAACAGATGATATTACTCGTTGTTGACGTTAATTAGATTATATTGTTTTATCATGCTTTGAATCCGATTTGTTTATTAAACTAGTTTGACAAATAGATATCTATGAATTGTTATCATATTTCCATCAAGTGGGTATGTAGAGTATATTTGACATTATATATTGTTTAAATTTTAATTTCATTGGATTATATAACCTATAAAAAAAGTTGACAATACTGTGCACGTTATTAGTGTTTAAATATCTTACATTGTTTAAAAATTTGTATGCCTACCAAGGCGAAACATAGTGAAACTTCTATATTTTTTGACATCACTGTAACCTATGTTTATAACAAATAAATGAATCTGAATCTGAAAAAAAAAGTGTTCAGTTCAAATAAGAAAAAAAAAGGGAAGGTTGGTCGCCCGACTGAAGCGAAGCCTTTACGCTTTGGCAAGCGTGGACAGTGCGTGCGCGCGAGTTAACGGTTACGTTTTTTCTCGGTTACGACGCTATAGAAGCTTCACTTCAAAATAAACTTATAGAAATTCTACTAATAGTATAAATGTGATAGTTTCTGAAGATGTTTGGATGTTTGTTACTCAATCACGATTTAAGGGCCAAACGGATTTGGATGCAATTTGGCATACAAATAGAACATAACCCGGATAAACATAGGTTGCTTTTTTTCCGGGAAGATAAACAGTTCCCGAGGAATGCGTGATAAACGAAACTACGCGGGCGAAGCCGCGGCGCTGCCGCATTTAGAGGTCTCGGGGCAACAAAGGTGTGGAGGACCCCTGGCCCCAAATTATTTTCCAAATAAAATGAAAAAAAAAACAGTCGAGTTTTCCCGTAAATAATTTATTGTGAAACCAAGTAGAGGTTCTTTTATTATTTAACAAACATCTGAAATCCAGTTGCCGAAGTAAATCACTTTCAATGCTCAGGAGAGAAAGCTTTGATAGACGGTTTTGTCCCATCGTGGTTCAAAGCCTATTTTTTATAATTTTCATTTTTGAAAATGAGCACTCTACAGTGCAATTTGATATCATCAAAACCAAATACATTCTCAATGTAATCTTAAGGTTTGGGAATGTAGCTCTGAAATTTTGACCTTCGAGAATTTGGTAGTAAAATAGTTCCGGAGAGTGGTCTTTTCCAAGTTGTTTACTAGTCTGAATTTGATTTTTTCCGAAGTCTTGTGGGCCCTCTTTTGTGGAGGCCGCGGGGCTGTAGCCCCTCTTTTGTGGAGGCCCCGGGGCTATAGGCCCGGTTGCCCCCCCTGAATCCGGCCCTGAGCCGTGGGCATAGGCTAGTACAATACATAGCCATTATTGTGACCTAATGAGATTTAATCACTAATGTGATAAATTGATTATTTTAGCTACAGTACCTACATTACTAACCACTTGCTTCAATAAGAACAGTGAGGTTGCTTCATTGGGGGCGGCAGAAGGCAGCTCTATCGTCAATTCGTCATACCTAAGTTACCCTGAAGTATTCGTTTCGCAGGGCGACTGTTGAGGCTGGGTACATTGCGTATTGTGGGAAGTCTCACAGACTGTAGTTGAGTATTATTATTACATAGAAAAATATAGAAATGTTAGAACCCCCGCAGACTACAAACGTCGATAGTTTGACAATTACTTTAATGTGGGAAATTGAGTCTGCCTGTGAGCACACTAGTGATGCGACTCGAGTCCACTTTTACTTGAGTGACTCGAGTGAGATCTAAAAAAAACGCACTCGAGTGAAAAAAATATCGATTCGAGTCACTCGCGAATCACTCACCAAGACATGCGAAACGATGTGTTTTTATTCTTAAGAACGCTTTTCCATTTTATGTCTACTATGTTTTAAGCCTCAGATTACGGACAAAATACAAAATAATTAATTCAAGGATTGTGGCAGGTGATTCGATAGAGGCGAGTGATCGAGTGACTCGTGAACCACTCTAGTGACTCGACCACTCGAGTAGTATTCGAGTAAAATTGTAAAATGACTTGAATGACTCGAGTGGTAAAATCGGACTCGAGTCGCATCACTAGTGTGATGTGATTGCATAATGATCTCAAACTTTAGAGGAAGCCAATTAAACTAACGGCCATCTTTAAAGCCTTAGCCTGCGTCTATTGTCAGTTATGTCGCAAACAAGAAATGTTTAAAAGTTTTGTACATAGAAATCTGTACCTCTATTATGAGTTTTTAAAATGTTAAAATCTACTGTCGCTATAGATTAATTATACATGCTGAAATTTTAATGGCCATTTTTCCGAAAATGGGTCATTTTACTCATCATTATGAACAACTTTTACTATGGGGCCAACCCTGAAATCGCGAAAAAATAATCAGTTGGTCCCTACATTTTTGTTCATCAACTCGGCCTATCACAGTCCACTGCTGGTCACAGGCTTCTTCCAAGTTGCGCCACAACACTCGGTCCTCTAACTTCCGCATCCTGTGTCCCCCCCAGTCACGTTCTCCAGGTTGTCGGTCCACCTGGCAGGGGGACGCCCTACGCTGCGTTTTCCGATTCGGGACCGTGACCGGAACATTTGTGTTCACTTATTATTATTATTATGAGCCTGTGCTGTCCCACTCCTGGGCAAAGGCCTCCATTACTTCCACTTTTCCCGATCCTGTGCCTCTTGCTTCCAGTTAGTTTTTAAGGAATGCATCCATTTCATCCCGCCATCTCCTTCGAGGCCTTCCGCGACCTCGAGTATCGATAAAATGTAGGGATCACCTCTATTTTTTTTCGCGATTTCAGGGTTGGTCTCATAGTAAAAGTTGTTCATACTGATGAGTACAATGACTCCTTAAGAGGTTTTCAGTTATTTCAATAACACGTTGTATAGACACTGTACAGTACGCGTAATATAACTGTACCGCTATTAAGTGAGAAACAGGTGGCGCACTAGTCAATTTTGCAACCAAATCAGTAGCGCGCATGCGCGGTAATGGCGGCAAGACTGATAGGTTGTTCATCTGAGTGGCAAGATGGTGGGTGACCGCATTTTCTCGCTGTCTCAGTCGTTCGTTAATATTCGAGCCATCCTTATGCTTATCCTGCTCACACTTATTACGCTCCTGTACCTTCCCAAAGCCTGGTATCAAAGCGGCACATTTATATTACACATACTGTAGAGTAAGTAAACGGTTGATAACACTGCATTTCAACGGCAAAACCCAGTTATATTACTGTAATTACATTCTCGGTTGTATTAGAGTCACATCAAACGCTGAATTTAATTCTGCAACAGTCCGCTTATAATCACACCTTTTACACGAATCTGGCATGTTATCGCTCTAACAGTGTCACAACACTCAAGTCTAATATTGCCATATTACAATATTAACAACATAATCGATTCACAATCGTCTTCGAGAGGCAACAGTCCACAGTTTCATGGGTCACACGTCACTCGCGCTCGCGCCACGAATAGCGGCGTTTATACAGGGGCTACCTGTAGTAGTGGTGCTGGCCCTGCGGGGGCCACTGCTGCACCGGCACCGAGGGTTGCTGGTAGCCCTCGCCCCAGCGGGAACTCTCGCCCATAGAGTTCACTGACCCCATGGGGACGGACGACGACATTGGAGACACTCCAGATACATTTGTTGACATGCTGCCACCTGGTCGAAATAGAAGAGTTGAGGTCACAGACATAGTAAAAAATATATACGAAGTTCTGCAAGCTATCATAGTGAAGCCAACAAAACTGTACTCGAAGGAGTACAGTTTTGTTTTGTTTTTTTTTTATATGAAGATATACAAACCAGTGCTCACTCACACACCATGCACCTGAAGGATATTTGTTTTCACGATGCTTACTGGACGATGCCGCGACGTGTACTGAGCGGTGAGCACTGTTTGAGGTGCATGTGTGTTAGCACAGATTTTTTATAATAATCGATTGTTTCTAAATATTATTATTTCCATATTTTCAATACATTAAATAACTTGCTACATTTTAGATCTGTGTTAATCTTAGTATATTATTATTTCATACAATAACAATTAATCGTTTTTAATTGTCATTAGAACCACTACAGTCTTGTTTCTGTAATCTCATTGTTATTAAAATTTATTTTAAACGTTATTTTTTGCCATATCATTCGAGATTAAACCATATTATATTAATGTGTTCCTGGTTAGTACTTTTTTCTTGCAAACTAACCTCCAAACTGAACATGTAATTTTCTAGGAAACCCTACAAAATAAAAAGATTATTTTTGTTTCTTTTGAAAGTATGATATCACTCCTCTTTTGTGTGTAATTTTGGCTATCATACAAAAATATTTGCAGCGCAACCGAGCTCCATACAAAGATGGGCATTCTCCTTTATTTGTATTTTAGTCAGCATGTTCCAAAGTCATGACTAAACTTTTATGGACATTTTAATTCCGAATAGTTTGACAGCACAAATATTGTTGCCATCCCTTTCTTGTTTCTACAATTAGTAAAAGAGAGCGATAGTTTAAAATAAGTTTAGTTCGTAAACAAGAGAATCAACACCAGTAACGGTCAGCATGAGACTTAAGGGCCTCGTAAAATTGGGTTGTGTTATTATTACGTTATTTGGGGGTTGTTTATCTTTTAAATAATACATTACAAGATGTATAACTTTTTTCAATTACTTGCTATTCTATTATTAAGCTACTATTCTATATAGTTTAATTTAATAACTAATCAGATGAATAACACAAGATAACAAATAGGCTAGTTAGGACCTTTTTTGTATCCATTATGAATAAAAATCTCCTAATTGTATTAATATGTATGTATGTTCATTTTTAATTACGAGAATTGGCCCTCAGTCTCCCTGTAAAAATATTTGTTGCGTCATAGAGTTACTTTTATATTGGGAGATAGAGATATCAGTCAACGATTTGAATAATGTAGTGCCATCTGGTGCTTTGAGCCACGAACTAGCTAAGTATTAAAAAAAACATACAAAAAGACACATTTTACTAAGAATCGAACCTAGGCCCTGTGGTACATCAAGTCTGAAGCTCAATGTCAATCTGCCATCTATATTTCTATTATAACAGCGAAATTTAGCAACAGAAACGCTAGCTGCTGGTTTATGAATAAAAGTTGATGTATTATAAACCAACCAATTTGAATATTACACTAGATTTAATAAAGTACACATACAAGAAGTACAAAGAAGAATCGCTATAGCATGGAAAAAATATTGGGGATTGAAAGAAATAATGAAAAATAAATCGATTAATATTAATATAAAGAAAAAGCTCTTCGAGATAGCAATCCTACCTTGCTTGACGTACGGTTGTCAAAGTTGGTCACTAAGGAAATGTGAAGAAGATAATTTAATTTACACTGCAACTTAGAATTTAATTTTCATTTAATTTTTTTTATTAATGAATTTTGATAATTTTTTAACCAATAATTCAAATCAATTATTGAATTTCTCTGGAAATGTAAATTGTTATACCAGGCCCCTCAGAAAGTATTGCGAAAAAAAGTTTTTATATATGGGAGACTGGCCAGTTATAATGTTTTTCGAAAATATGATTATTTATAAGTAAAAATAAGTAAGTTCCAATTTCAAAATTTCCCTCCACATTTTTTGCGAGTTAATTCAAAGTATTGTGTCTCACTGAAATATGGATCTGCGCCGGGAACATTTTAGAGCTATGATTTTATACGATTTCAAGTGTCGCCTGAAACCGGATGAATCGTACGATAGACTTCAAATGGCATTCATGGATGAAGGCCCTTCCAAGGCAACCGTGTATCGTTGGTATAACGAATTCAAGCGCGGTCGACCAACTTTGGGGGATGACGAAAGAAGCGGTCGCCCTTTGACGGCTGTTACCGAAGAAAACGTGCTAGCAGTGAAAAATTTAATCCAAGACAATAGGCGAATTACATATCAGGAGATTCAACACATATTGAAGATTGGATCGGGAAGCGTTCACGAGATTCTACACAGCCATCTTCGCGTGAGGAGGATAGTATCACGCTGGGTGCCGCACAACCTCACCGATGCTCAGAAGCAGGCCCGGGTGGAATGGTGCCGTGATATGCTTAACAAATTTGAAGCAGGCTCGTCTCGGCGTGTTTACGACATCGTTACAGGTGATGAGTCCTGGATTTATCAATACGACCCAGAAACCAAGCGCCAGTCGACTGTTTGGGTGTTTCAAAATGAGCCAACGCCTACCAAAGTGAAGCGATCTAGAAGCGGGGGTAAGATTTTGATCGCTAGCTTTTTTAATTTGACTGGCCACTTGGTATCAATTCCCTTACGGGATCAAAGAAGCATTAATGCCGAATGGTATACTACCAAATGTTTGCCAGAAGTTTTCTCTGTTATAAGCAACAAGCGACCAAACACAGGGCTCCGCGGGCTACTGCTCCACCACGACAATGCACCTGCGCACACCGCACTCAAAACGAGGGACTTCCTGGACAGCACGCCAGTCAAACTCCTGGGTCACCCTCCTTACAGCCCTGATCTAGCACCGTGTGACTTCTTTTTATTACCAAAAATAAAAAATCAGCTCAAAGGGATACAATTTTCGTCGCCGGAAGATGCGCTGGCTGCGTTCGAGCAGGCTGTAAACGAGGTGTCTGCGGCGGACTGGAAAAAGTGTTTTGAAAACTGGTTTAGGCGCATGAATCTTTGTATAGAGGCTGGTGGAAAGTACTTTGAAAAGATTTGATAAAAATATATGTACGTATAGAACAATTTTTTTTAGTTTCGCAAAACTTTCTGAGTGTCCCACGTATAGTTAAAATAAAACGGATGAAAATTTGTAGACTTTTTAAATTAGAATTTTAGATAATTTATTAAATCTTATTATTAATTGAATTTATAATAAATTAAGAAGGAAAATCTATCATGTGCATGCTCCAAACATTTATAAGAAAAATGTTAGTTGGTAGTAGAATAAATGGCTTTTTTATTTTTATTTATTTTACATACAAAAGTGGCTACTGATTTCAGCTGAATTATCTACCAAGTACTTTGTTCAGACTGAAAACACCGTGGTAGACTTGAGGTAATATGTATTACGTACTGGAGCAGACATCAGGAACAAAAAATTAGCACAACTTGCTGGCCGCGGTGCACGCGCGGCGCGAGCGTGGCGAAGCGAGTGAGAGTGCAGGAGCTCTAAACCGTGCTACAAACATTTTTTTTGAGGTGTCTTCTCTAGTACGTAGTACATATTACCTCAGTGGTGGTAGAGGGCAAAACCGGCCAAGAGCATGCTCAGTATTATAGGGTTCCTTATACTTAAGGAACCCTATAATAGGACCCTAGGACCTACTGGTCTAATTACAAACGAATCAAATCAATTATTAATCATTGCTATTTTAGTTTTTGCAAATAGCGCCACCTAGCGCTAAATTTAAGAAGTGTGTCATATATTGACATGACACACTTCTTAAATTTAGCGCTAGGTGGCGCTGTTACTTTGTGTTATCAATATAACACAAAGTTTCTTTTTGTGATTTTTTTAAATAGAAAGTAACTAAAGGAGCATTATTTGCTAATATCATTTTTATCTAAGGTCAATGACCTATGAACTAGGACGTCTTAAGTATTTTTCAGTTTTCTCACTATAACTCAAAAATTTATAATCACATTATACTCGAAATAATTTTAAAAGAGAGTTTTTATAAAAGTCTATCAACGTGGAAGATTACAAGTTTCTACGTTGCATAGTTTGGAAATGGCAGGGGACACACACATTGTAAGCCACTTTGGTGGGCTATATTTCGCAGATGGTACACCTGATAAAAAAGTGATGTATGAAACATTACCTTCATTTTAGTAGACCTATTTAATGATACCCCAAACGAGGGGGTGCAGCGAAAAAAAAAATATCATCCCCATTTCACATGTATGGGCGCCATCCCTAAAATATGTTATCAAGATTTTTTTATTCTTTTAAAATTGAGATCTATATCTAAACCATTTTTTAACAAAATTTCATTTACTTATGTTTATAACTGTAGAAGTTATTAAGCTGTAAAGGATTAGGACAGACGGACGGACATGACGAAACTATAAGGGTTCCTTGGGAGGACTACGGAACCCTAAAAATGACTGACCGGGATGCACGTAGACCGGCGGCGCGGAGTATGGCGGCGCGCTGGCGTAGTAGCTGGGCGGCGGCACGCTCATGCTGTGCGCCAGCACCGCCACCGACGACGCCGGCGGCAGCGGCGGCGGCACCGGCTGCGGCGGCTGACATAACATACGACTCTAATAATATACAACGTGTATCAGAAATACGTGATCATATTTAAGACGCTGACAACAGCCAAATACCCCAAATAGGCTTCTTTTAAAAACATTTTTAGCTGTATCTATTCAGTTTGTGGCAGTGAAAAAAATATATGTTAATCTTGATCGTATTACACTTATATCCCTAACGCCTTTAAAGCTGGAGTGAATCGGCATAGGTTTGCTCGCTCCATCGTCGACCACATCCTGACAAAGCTGTCTAGATTGTGGTCAAGAGCAGATCTATAAATCATAAAAAATAAAATAAAAATAAAAAGTATTTTCTGAAACTGTATTGTGCCCAAAACACGTTTTCTTGAAGTTTTCTCGATAGAAAAGAATTTTAAACTAACCTCTTAAAACATGCTTTAAAGCAAACAATCTCTATTGTTTACTAAATATTATAAATAAAATTAAGAAAACATTTGAGAAAGACAATAATCTAAACATTCGTTGTTTCTGTTTTTCAAATAAGATTTTAGTTTTTTATTAAAATAAAAAAATGTTAATTTTCATTCAAGTTGAGCGGCGTATCGGACGTCCCTGGGCTCGTTGCCTCTCTTTCAGTTCTGTACGAAACGACAGTGACCGCAGAGGTCTGAATTTTTAGGTGTTGTCAGCCTTTTAAAGAGCTTATTCAGGGGATGCTATCGAACAACTTTTACTAGGGACCAACCCTGAAATCGCGAAAAAAATATCAGCTGATCGTTACATTTTTTCGAGCGACATCGATAATTTAGAAGGGAACAGCTGATATTTTTTTCGCGTTTTTGGGGTTGGTCCCATAGTAAAAGTTGTTCTATACTATGCCCTGAATGAGCTTTTAAAATATGACCACGCATTTCTGATACACGTTGTATATTACAAAATAAAAGCACATCTATATTTATTTATTTAATCGTATGGCATCTTTATAGGCTATCTACATACATACATACATCTATATTATTTTATAAATTTTATTCACAATAACAAATTGAGATTCTTCAACCAGATGGTGGCATCAGGTGTAAGGGTGAAAAGATCCTCTGGTGAGTCAGGGTACGACGATAAAGGACACCGTTGGATTATATGGTCCACAGTCTGGTCTTCTTCGCCACACTCACAGAGGCTGAAGTTACTCCATCCCCACTTGTATTTGAGGTAGGTAAATCTATAGCAAAAGCAATAAAGAAACTAATAATGTCTTAGGTTTTCGGGTTTTCGCGATCACTACACAATCCTGTATGGGCACGATGATAAGGTTGGTGCGCGCGCGCGTCTGAAACCTTAACTTAAGGTGAATGCAACAGGGTAGCCCGCGAAATTCAAAATTTCTTGCGTTTTTTGCAAATTGTAGCTGTATTTCGTGTTGTATATAGATCAAAATATGATTCGCGGCAGTAATAACAATATATCTACTAAATAATATTCATAACAAATATTAACAACATAACATAACATCACGACTGTATTTCCCCGAAAGGGTAAGCAGAGGTGTATAGTACACCCACATTTCGGCAGTTATGTTATAGTCCCATGTAATAGGGGGCGAGCCTATTGCCACTAACCGGGCACAAATCCATACTCCGGGCTGCTACTGAGAATTTCCTAATGGAAAAACCCAATGACACTTTGCCCGACCCGGGAATCGAACCCAGGACCCCACAAAAAACCTAAACACCTAACACAAAATCTAACCTAGCTCTATAAGCTGTACAAGCTCGATAATATTAATTTACGATTAAATTATCGATTTTCGAGATTGTAGAGCTTATAGAGCTAGGATTATATTTTTTACGAGTATTATTCAGTAGGTATATTGTTATTATTGCCGCGAATCATATGTTGATTGATGTACAACGCGAGACAAAGCTACAATTTGCATAAAACGCCAAAAAAAATGAATTTCGCGGGCTACCCTGTAGCTTTCACCTTAACTTAAATATAGGAGTGAGCGTTCTAAAGACGGACCGTTTTTAACGACCGTTTTCTGATCTACGACGAAGGAACCGTTTTCATATTTTGATTAAAACAGTCGTCGTTCCAAAATCTAGTCTTCGAATGTTTGATGCGAATTTATACTTAATGCCTCTGAAAATACAGCCGAACATGCAATGTCTCACAAAACCAGTCTTCGTCCGCGACGATCAGAGCAAAGAAAAATGATCTTTACTGTTATGGACATAAAGTATAACTTCAAGGAAAAGTCTAATAACTCTTCGTTTCGTTCATAAAACAGTGGTCGTTGCACAAACCAGTCGTCGAATATGTGATGCGAATTTATACTTAATGTCTCTGAAAATACAGCCGAACATGCAATGTCTTACAAAACCAGTCTTCGTCCGCGACGATCAAAGCAAAGAAAAATGATCTTTACTATAATAAACATAAAGTATAACTTCAAGCAAAAGTCTATTATCTCGTCGTTTCGTTCATAAAACAGTCGTCGTTGCACAAACCAGTCTTTGAATGTGTCATGCGAATTTATACCTAATGGCTCTGAACATACAGCCGAACATGCAATGTCTCACAAAACCAGTCTTCGTCCGCGACGTTCAGAGCAAAGAAAAATAATCATTATTGCTATGATAATAAAGTATCATTTTCAGGCAGTCTTCAAACCAGTTGCGAACGAGGATCGTTTCGAAGACATGTTTTCGTCATCGTGAAAACGGCTGCGTTCCGTTTACCGTAAAATCGACAACGACCCACTCCTACTTAAATACTCACAGGATAGTAGTTGTAGTAAGCGTGCGAGTCGGCCTGGTCCTGTATGGGCACGGTGATGAGATTAGTGCGCGCGCGCGGCCGCTCGCCATGCGAGTGGGCGCGCGGGTCGCCCGCAGTCGGCGGCAACTGGTGGAAGAAACGAAAAATAGTACATTACTGTCGAGGCCTTAAATGAAGCAATTTACGGCCGAGTAATATTGTGAACTATATAATACTTCCCAAGTGATTTCAAAAGTGATTTTCCTTTTTAACCAAACGAGGCCGTTAATTGCTATTTCGGCCGAGACTTGTTTAATACTTTTCTCTCATTTGCGAGGAAACAATACACAAATTAATTCAACAGTATCTAATTTTCATTGACGCCAATTCGCCCGCGCGCGGTTCTTGTTCTATTTTCAAAGTTTTGAAAAAAAAAATGCGCATTCAGCCTTTATAATGATAAATATTTTGTACCTAAAAACACCTAATTTATTTCAGTGTGTACTTAAAAACCTCGGTAGCATAATTTAAAAAATAAGAACTGTCCAGCAATTTACGGGCAACCTAGACATATCGAGATAGAGACCAAAAGATACCGACCCCTATTATTGTCGTGTTGGATATTACTGGCCTGTTATTTCGTTGCGTACGGAAAAGAGCCGATTGTTGTATTCTTTTTTTTTAATAATGAACCAATTTCCGAGCAAGTGGGAGAAAAATATATTCAGTACTAAGCTGTCGGTCCCGGTTGCCTTACGAATATCTATGGCAGTCGTTACGGGTAGTCAGAAGCCTGAAAGTCTGACAACTGGTCTAACCTCCGAATGTCAGTATTACCCAGTAACTGGGTTGCGGGGGTCTGATGGCAGTCGCTCCGTGTAAAATACTGATGTTCAGCCGCATCTGACTAGACTGGAAGCCGACCCCAATATAATTGGGAAAAGGCTCGGAGCATGATGAATAAAAATAAATAAAAATTTTTGGCTCTAAGTCACTCAAAGGGCAATGGAGAGGGCTATGCTCAGAGTGTCCCTGCGTGATCGAATCAGAAATGAGGAGATTCGCAGGAGAACGAAAATAACCGACATTGCCCGAAGAATTGCCAAACTTAAGTGGCAGTGGGCGGGGCACATTGCTCGCAGAACGGATGGGATGGGACAGTAAAGTTCTGGAGTGGCGACCGCGTACTGGAAGGCGCAGCGTGGGTAGGACCCCCACAAGGTGGACCGACGACCTGGTGACGGTCGCGGGAATCCGCTGGATGCGGAAGGCACAGGACCGGTTGTGGCGATGCTTGGGGGAGGCCTATGTCCAGCAGTGGACGTCTTTCGGCTGAAATGATGATGATGATGTGATATATTAAATATTTTTGGGACATTTTTACACAGCACCATCTAGTCCCAAACTAAGCAGAGCTTGTAGATGCTAGAAAATGGATATAATACTTATATACTTTTTTTGTTGTTGTAAATACATACTTATAATACATAAGAAACACCAAGACCAACACATACACTTATGTTTATCACACAAATATTTGTGTCCTGTGGGAATCGAAACTACGACCTCGTGATTAGCAGTCCGACACTCAAACCACTAGGCCACAGACGTTAAAACTTAAAATCACAATCACTGACATATTAAAAATTATAGACGAAGTGCTGCGAACAATCACAGTAAAGCAATAATTGTAAATTTTCTTACATAGATGAATGTTAAATAACTTAAATATAATCTAGTGCCCTTTTTAATCGAATTTAATTCTGACATGATTTTAATTATGTATGATTTTCTTTTTCTTTTTTAACTCGTAATTGAATTTAATTTTGTACGACATGATGTTTTTTTATGATATGGGTTAAACCCGAAATATGTGGGTTTTTTTTAAGCCAACAAAACCGTGTTCCTCCGTGTACAAACCAGTGCTCAAGCACACAAATGCACCTCAAACCGTGCTCACAGCTCTCAGTACATGTCGTGGCATCATCCAGTAAGCATCGCGAAAAACGAATATCTTTCAAGTGCATGTGTGTGCGTGAGCGCTGGTTTGTAGACGGAGGAGCATAGTTTTTTGTGGCTTCACTGTGATTTTGTTTGCTTTACTATGATTTTTTTTTTATTTATTTTTTATTATAAATATCTTTGGGACATTTTACACAGCACCATCTAGTCCCAAACTAAGCAGAGCTTGTGCTATGGGTACTAGACAATGGATATAATACTTATATACTTTTTTTTTTTGTAAATACATACTTATAATACACTAGCTTTTACCCGCGGCTCCGCTCGCGTTATATTCTGTTAACCCACGTATCGGATCCTGATAATAATTAGCTGTTTTCCTGTAACTATTACAAAACTGTAAATGTCTGTTTGTTTGTTTATTCGAGCATCACGCAAAAACTGCGGGACCAATTTTGTTTTTTTTTGTGTTTAGACTTGAAAACTGGTATACACTTCATGAAAAAATAATATCCTGTGGGATAAATTGAATTATGGCCATCAGAAGTTCAGTCCAGTTCAGTTTACTCTAGTTCAATTCAGTTCAGTCCAGTTCAGTCCAATTCAGTCAAGTTCAGTCAAGATTAGTCATGTTCAGTCTAGTCCAGTCAAGTTCAGTCAAGTCCCGTCAAGTCCAGTTCAGTTCATTCCAGTTCAATCAAGTTCAGTCAAGTTAAGTCAAGTTCAGTCAAGTTAAGTTCAGTCTAGTTGGGGTGCTGGCCGAAAAACTCCACGTGTGCCTGACGGCTGCTTGTCCTTCTGGTCACGTCTGGAGGGAACGGCAGTTGTTTGGCCGGTGCATCCTTAGGTACGGGCAATAGAATCCTTTCGAGGGATTAACCTTTGGGGGATCTTATTGCCTGTGGCGAATATTCTGGCACGGCAGGGGCCTGTTCTGGGACTTTTGGGCCAGTGGGGAGTTGCTCCACGTGTCCATCTGATCCCAACAAAGGGTACGGTGGAGGAACAGAGGCGAGCCCGGTGTGCATTCACCCTGCCACTGGGCAGGCAGCGGGGGTACTGTCCTTCCCTGCCCCCGTCGATCTCGTAACACCAGGAATGCCCGCTGAGAAGTGTTCTTGCGCCTCTTGGGAACGAGGGTATTGGCTTCACTGCCCGGACCGCGAGGAAGAAAACCTCTATAAAAAATTACGGGAGGTGGGGCCTGCGAGCAGTAGACTCGGGGTAGTCTGCTGCCCGACCAGCAGTTGACGTAGCTGGCGTAGCTGACACAGTTGCGTAGCTGGCGTAGCTGACACGGCTGGCGCAGCTGACACAGCTGGCGTAGCTGGCAAAGCTGGCGTAGTTGGCACAGCTGGCGTAGCTGGTAAAGGCTTGTGAGGCGAGGTAGCGTGCAGTGTTCCGTGTGCTCCACCGCAGAGGGTGCGGCCGACGTTAGGCCGCACGGGTAGAAGGGGCTCGCCTGCTTGTGGCGGGCCGGGTCCTGTCAGGGGTGGTTTTGTGTATACTCATGGGTTCCCACGCCCCCAGCTAAGGTAGTTGATGGAACACCGTGGTGGTTTTAGTCGTTAAGAGTCCGACACTGGCTCCGCCTACCCCAGGTGGAGTTCGTCCATGAGGATTTCGCAAAGGCAAAAAAAATAATACAAAAAGTTCAGTCCAGTTCAGGCCAGTCCAGTTCAGTCCAGTCTAGTTCAGTCGAGTTCATACAAGACCGTACAAGTCTGTACGCGTCCGTCGTACACATCCATACAAGTCCGTACACGTCCGTACAAGTCCGTACACGTCTGTACAAGTTCGTACATGTCTGTTCAAGTCCGTACACGTCCATACAAGTCCATACACGTCTGTCGTACACGTCCGTACAAGTCCGTACATGTCTGTTCAAGTCCATACACGTCCGTACAAGTCCGTACACGTCCGTACACGTCTGTCGTACACGTCCGTACAAGACCGTACAAGTCCGTACAAGTCTGTACACGTTCGTACATGTCTGTTCAAGTCCGTACACGTCCGTACAAGTCCGTACACGTCCGTACAAGTCCATACAGTCCGTACACGTCCGTCGTACACGTCCGTATACGTCCGTACAAGTCCGTACACGTCCGTACAAGTCCATACAAGTCCGTACACGTCCGTAAGAGTCCGTACACGTCCGTACAAGTCCATACAAGTCCGTACAAGTCTGTACGCGTCCAACGTACACGTCCGTACAAGTCCGTATACGTCCGTACAAGGCCGTATACGTCCGTACAAGGCCGTACACGTCCGTACAAGTCTGTACGCGTCCATCGTACACGTCCGTACAAGTCTGTACGCGTCCATCGTACACGTCCGTACAAGTCCGTACACGTCCGTACAAGTCTATACACGTCCGTACATGTCTGTTCAAGTCCTTACACGTCCGTACACGTCTGTCGTACACGTCCGTACAAGTCCGTAAACGTACGTACAAGTCCGTGCACGCCCGTACAAGTCCATACAAGTGCGTACGCGTCCGTACACGTCCGTACAACACGTCAGTACACGTCCGTACAAGTCCAGTCCAGTCTAGTCCAATGTCCCATCCCGTCCCATGTCCCGTCCCAAACCATGTCCCGTCCCGTCCCATCCCATGACCCGTCCCGTCCCATGTCCCATCCCGTCCCATGTCCCGTCCCGTCCTATGCCCCGTCCCGTCCCATGTACTGTCTCGTCCCATGTCCCGTCCCATTCTGTCCCATATCTCGTCCCGTCCCATGTCCCGTCCCATGTCATGTCCCATGTCATGTCCCATCCTAAGTCCCGTCCCAAGTCCCGTCCGTCCCATGTCCTGTCCGTCCCATGTCCATTACTACTCCATCGTACATTACTATCCGCTCGTGCAAATGCGTAGAAGCTTCGTATCTGTCGGCTGAGGACGCACCCCACGAATTTATTTTTATCTTTTTTTCTTTCTTTCTTTCTTTCTCAAAACCCATACCAGTTTTTAAGTCAAATCATCAGCTTTCAAACAAAAAAAAATTGATCAAAATCGGTCCAGTAGTTTTAGCGTGATGCTGGAACAAACAAACAATCAAACAAACAGACGTCTACAATTTTATAATAGTTAAGATAAGCAACACCCAGACCAACACAAATACTTATGTTCATCACACATATATTTGTGTCTTGTGGGAATCGAACCCACGACCTCGTTAACAGCAGTCCGACACTCGAACCACTAGTCCACAGAGGTCGTCAATTGTTCACAACACTTCGTCTATATTTTGTACTATGTGTGCCTAATATATACAGACTGCACTAAGTAGGAAAAAATTGATAAAAACGTTTTTTTTTAAACTAAAGCGAGTTAATATTGCATTGTCATCAAGTTCTGAGCCATATTAAAAGTTTCAAGTTTCTAGCACATCGGGAAGTTAGTTTAAAATCGATTGCAAAATTTGTACCAAACAGACAGACAGGAAAGAAACTGAGTTAATAAAAAAAACCGGCCAAGAGCATGTCGGGCCATGCTCGGTATTATAGGGTTCCTTAAGTAGGTGTTACAAACAAATCAAATCGAATATTAATCACGGCTATTTTAGTTTTTGCAATAGACGGCAGCATTGGCGACTCAGAGAGTGATGTCTGTAGCCTCTAGATGGCGCTATACAGTGCCAGATGTAATAGACGGCACTTGACGGCAGCATTGGCGACCCAGAGAGTGTTGTTAGACGCCGCTAGATGGCGCCAAATTTAAGAAATGTTTCGTCAACATAACAAAAAGTTACATTTTGTGATTTTTTCAAATAGAAAGTAGCTTAAGGAGCATTATTTGCTATGATCATTTTTCTCTAAGGCTAATGACCTTTGAACTAGGACGTTTTAAGTATTTTTCAGATTTCTCTCTATAACTCAAAAATTTATAATCAGAATATGCTCGAAATAATTTTAAAAGAGAGTTTTTACAAAGGTCTATCAATGTGGAAGATTATAAGTTTCTACGTTGCATAGTTTAGAAATGGCAGGGGGGGACACATTGCAAGCCACTTTGGCAGGCTATATTTCGCAGATGGTACATCTGATAAAAAAGTGGTGTATGAAACATTACCTTCATTTTAGTAGACCTATTCAATGATACCCCACACGAGGGGGTGCAGCGAAAAAAAAATTTCCATCCCCATTTCACATGTATGGGCGCCATCCCTAAAATATGTTATCAAGATTTTTTTATTCTTTTAAAATTGAGATCTATATCTAAACCATTTTTTAACAAAATTTCAATGTTTATAACTGTAGAAGTTATTAAGCTGTAAAGGATTAGGACAGACGGACGGACATGACGAAACTATAAGGGTTCCTTGTAGGACTACGGAACCCTAAAAACGTGGTAAAAACCGGACAAGTGCGTGTCTGACCACGCATAGAGTAGTGTTCTGTAGACAGTACAGGCTATACAGAATTCTTACAAGATATCTGAGCCCATTTTTTTTTTAATACAAAGTTAATTTTGCTGTTAATTTACTTGGAATTTCTATAAACTTTTTACAGACTCAACTATATGGTTAAGTTGGCCGATTATTACTCGTAAACTAGAAAAGCCTACTCATCCGTGATAGTCTTCCTTTAAATTGCTAATATGTTGGATAGTTTTCAAGAGTTCAGGATTATTGGTTTAGCCTGTGGGGGGTGTGAACGCTACTCTAAAAAGAAAAATTACCACTTTAAACCTTAATATTTCGTAAACGGAACATTTTTATACACATAAATCTCCTTTAATAGTCCCAGGTTCTTTAAGGGTCTGTATTTTACATCATACTCACAGTTAACGGCTTGACTATAACAACGGTATTTGATGGTGCTTCAGGCTCCGGTTTGCTTTCAGCTGCTCCTGAAGACACGTGTCTATGGTTGAAATGAGCTTGTAGATCTCTCTGGAAAAATCAAATAAATATTCACAAATTAGTATCTTTATGGTATTTGATTAAGGAGAAACACAATTTTTAATAAAAGACACATTTGAGTCCTAAAACACTTTTTTTTTCTAAAATTTTTTTAAGGCTTCAGTACACTCTGACTATGCCAGCCTCATGGGGTAAATCATATTATAGTATGATTGATAGCATGCAGGCTGCAGTTACAATCAGCATGAAACCAATTACACTATACTAGCACCTACTCACATCTATCATTATCACCCAATAATACCATCACACTCTTTCACTCCTTTCTTTTAAACAGTTTTTTAATTTATTTTTTACTAGCTGTGCCCGCGACTCCGTCCGCGTGGATGTCGGAAAATAACATCGTGTCATAATTATGAACACAATATCTTCAAATATATACATATAAGCGCCTACACAGACGATTACACTATTTACCGACCATACTAACTATATTTTGTTTTTACAACCAACCGGCTAAGGTGATGGAATTTCATGGAATTAGCCCTAAACTCCCTCATTATGAGAAGACGCTCGTGCCCAGCAGTGGGAAGTAATTGGGCTGATTATGTTATTCTATAACACTAACCACATCTCTTCTTATGCTGAGAAGAGGTCCGTGTCCAGCAGTGGGACTGTAATGGGCTGGTAATGTTATGTTATTCTAGAATACTAATAATATCCAGTTCATTAACTCTTCTCATTTTGAGAAGAGGGCCATACCCAGTAGTGGGACAGTTATGGGTTGACTACGTTATGTTATTCTATATTTTCTAGTTTCTTAACTCTTTTCGTTCCGAGAAGAGGTCCGTGCCCAGCAGTGGGGCAGTAGGTAATGAGCTGATTATGTTATGATAATCTATTACACTAACAATATCCAGTTCCTTAACTCTTCTCATTCCAAGAAGAGGGCCATGCCCAGCAGCGGGAAGAGGGCCATACCCAGTAGTGGGACAGTAATGGGTTGACTACGTTATGTTATTCTATATTTTCTAGTTTCTTAACTCTTTTCGTTCCGAGAAGAGGTCCGTGCCCAGCAGTGGGGCAGTAGGTAATGAGCTGATTATGTTATGATAATCTATTACACTAACAATATCCAGTTCCTTAACTCTTCTCATTCCAAGAAGAGGGCCATGCCCAGCAGCGGGAAGAGGGCCATACCCAGTAGTGGGACAGTAATGGGTTGACTACGTTATGTTATTCTATATTTTCTAGTTTCTTAACTCTTCTCGTTCCAAGAAGAGGGCCATGCCCAGCAGCGGGACAGTGATGGGCTATGTTATGTTATTCTATATTTTCTATAATACTAATAGAATCCAGTTGTATTTTTAGGAACCTGCAACCTGCATCCGTCCAACAATCATGACCTCTACTTTGTATGCAACTTAATACAATAGAGGGGTCAAGCTGTATCGCTGGATCTACTCAACCAATTCAGATAAAACATACCCTATATTTTAAGTTAGACTAATACCAATACAAATGCTAAGTTTCATTACGATCCGTTCAGCCGTTTTCACGTGATGAGGTAACAAACAGACAGACAGACAGACAGACAGACATAAAATTTTTAAACGATTGATTCGTGTTCTATAGCTTATTTCTAGTCCCCCTAGCCGGTTTTCGCGAAAAAAAACTCAATGTACAGACTTTTTGTCGCAGCTAGGGGGACTAGAAATAAGCTATAGAACACGAATCAATCGTTTAAAAAATTTATGTCTGTCTGTCTGTTTGTTACCTCATCACGTGAAAACGGCTGAACGGATCGTAATGAAACTTAGCATTTGTATTGGTATTAGTCTAACTTAAAATATAGGGTATGTTTTATTTGAATCGGTTGAGTAGATCCAGCGATACAGCTTGACCCCTCTATTGTATTAAGTTGCATACAAAGTAGAGGTCATGATTGTTGGTTGGAGCAGGTTGCAGGTTCCTAAAAATACAACTGGATTCTATTAGTATTATAGAAAATATAGAATAACATAACATAGCCCATTACTGTCCCGCTGCTGGGCATGGCCCTCTTCTTGGAATGAGAAGAGTTAAGGAACTAGATATTGTTAGTGTAATAGATTATCATAACATAATCAGGTCATTACCTACTGCCCCACTGCTGGGCACGGACCTGAGGTCCGTGCCCAGCAGTGGGGCAGGACCTCTTCTCGGAACGAGAAGAGTTAAGAAACTAGAAAATATAGAATAACATAACGTAGTCAACCCATTACTGTCCCACTACTGGGTATGGCCCTCTTCTCAAAATGAGAAGAGTTAATGAACTGGATATTATTATATAGTATTCTAGAATAACATAACATTACCAGCCCATTACAGTCCCACTGCTGGACACGGGCCTCTTCTCAGCATAAGAAGAGATGTGGTTAGTGTTATAGAATAACATAATCAGCCCAAT
Source organism: Asteroscopus sphinx (assembly GCA_949699075.1). Taxonomy (NCBI): domain Eukaryota; kingdom Metazoa; phylum Arthropoda; class Insecta; order Lepidoptera; family Noctuidae; genus Asteroscopus; species Asteroscopus sphinx. The sequence goes on from OX453006.1 coordinate 7,223,327, forward strand.
TACTTCCCACTGCTGGGCACGAGCGTCTTCTCAGAATGAGGGAGTTTAGGGCTAATTCCATGAAATTCCATCACCTTAGCCGGTTGGTTGTAAAAACAAAATATAATATGGTCGGTAAATAGTGTAATCGTCTGTGTAGGCGCTTATATGTATATATTTGAAGATATTGTGTTCATAATTATGACACGATGTTATTTTCCGACATCCACGCGGAAGGAGTCGCGGGCACAGCTAGTAATAATAATAAAATAATAAATATCTTTAGGACATTTTTACACAGCACCATCTAGTCCCAAACTAAGCAAAGCTTGTGGTATGGGTACTAGACAATGGATATAATACATATATACTTTTTTTTTTTTTGTAAATACATACTTATAATACATAAGCAACACACCCAGACCAACACAAACACTTATGTTCATCACACAAATATTTGTGTCCTGTGGGAATCGAACCCACGACCTCGTTATCAGCAGTCCGACACTTGAACCACTAGACCACAGAGGTCGTCAAAAATTGATTAATACTCTTGCTATTTCATTTTAAAGGCTTGAGAGTCGGAAAACAGAAAGACAAAGATGAAGATGAAACATCTGACAAAGTACTGCAAGCTGTGGGCTGCACTCTGTAAAATGTCAGTCTTTTACTACTGGTCTTTAATTTGTGTTTAATACAGGAGAAATTACTGCTTTTAATCTCACTAAAATATTTATAAAATTAATACGATATACATATTTTTGTTCTAATTACCTGAGATAAGTATGTTCTTCTACACCCTGTGTTTCCATATCGTGTACCAGAGTGGGTACACATGAATACTGTGCCTAATCCTGTTTGCTCAACTCGCAGGACCTGAAAGTACAAAAAAGTATGAACATCTACTTAATAAAATTCTTAAAACTGACTGACAGACAACATACAACGTAAACCGGTGGGTCTAGGAGGATGAAATTTTGCACAGGAGTTTCAAAAATAACGTAGGTGAGCAATAAGAAAGGATTTTTTTGAAAATTCATGCCCTAAGGGGGTTAAATAGGGGTTGAAAGTTTGTATGAAGAAAACACAGGAGTGTAGCCACGGGCGTCATCACATTATGGGTCCATGACACCTGAATAACGAATATTTAATTTAATTCACATCATCATCATCATTTCAGCCGAAAGACGTCCACTGCTGGACATAGGCCTCCCCCAAACATCGCCACAACGACCGGTCCTGTGCCTTCCGCATCCAGCGGATTCCCGCGACCTTCACCAGGTCGTCGGTCCACCTTGCGGGGGGCCTACCCACGCTGCGCCTTCCAGTACGCGGTCGCCACTCCAGAACTTTACTGCCCCATCGGCCATCCGTTCTGCGAGCAATGTGCCCCGCCCACTGCCACTTAAGTTTGGCAATTCTTCGGGCTATGTCGGTTACTTTCGTTCCGTTCACGTTTCGTTTGTTAATTTAATTATTATTAATAAACTCATCAATCAACTCCGCCTATCGCAGTCCACTGCTGGACATAGGCCTCTCGCAATATGCGCCACAACGCTCGATCCTCTGCCTTCCGCATCCAGTCCCCCCCGGCCACGCTCTTTAGGTCGTCGGTCCACCTGGCAGGGGGGCACCCTACGCTGCGTTTGCCGATTCACGGTCTCCACTCAAGGACTCGTCTGCTCCAGCGGCCATCGGTCCTTCGACAGACATGGCCAGCCCACTGCCACTTCAGCTTACTGATTCTACAAGCTATGTCGGTCACTCCGGTTCTTCTCCGGATAATCTCGTTTCGGATTTTATGCTTCAAAGAAACTCCAAGCATAGCTCGCTCCATAGCTCGCTGAGCGACTTTAAACTTGTGGACTAGCCCAACTGTCAGTGTCCACGTCTCGGCACCGTAAGTCATGACAGGCAGGACGCACTGGTTGAAGACTTTTGTCTTCAAACTTTGCGGTATAGGCGACGAGAAGACTCGGCGAAGTTTGCCAAACGCTGCCCAGCCCAGACGAATCCTTCTGTTGGCTTCTTTCTCGAAGTTGTGTCTACCAAGCTGAATTGCCTGCCCTAGGTAGACGTATTCCGTTACAACTTCGAGTGTCGACCCTTCGACGAATATCGGCCTCGGCATGACATGCATATTGAACATGACTTTAGTCTTGTCCAGATTCATGCCGAGACCGACACGTCGAGAGGCTCCGTTTAAGCTGTGCAGCATTTCGCCCAGTTGTTCCAGCGACTCAGCCATTACAACGATGTCATCGGCAAAACGGAGATGTGAGATGTTCTCGCCGTTAACGTTGATACCCTGTCCAGTCCAGTCCAGTGTCTTGAAGACGTCCTCCAACGCGTTAGTGAACAATTTCGGGGATATATATGTTTTTTGGCACAATAAAGAAATTTTTATTTTTATTTTATTTTATTTATTTATATTACATCCCCTTGTCTCACCCCTCTACGCAGTTGGATTGGCTTCGTCTTTTGGTCCTGGAGCTGAACAGTCATGGTAGCAGCGTTGTATAGGCATCTCAGCATCTCTATATACCGCTCATCAATGTGACATCGCTGAAGAGCATCCAGAACTGCCCAAGTTTCGATAGAGTCGAAGGCCTTCTCGTAGTCCACGAATGCCATACACAGCGGCTGATTGTACTCTTCAGTCTTCTGTATGATCTGCCGAACAGTATGGATGTGATCTACGGTGCTGTAGCCTTTTCGAAACCCAGCTTGCTCTGGTGGCTGGAATTCGTCGAGTCTTCCGGCGAGACGATTCGTGATGACCCTCGAGAACAGCTTGTATACATGACTCAGGAGTGAGATGGGTCTGTAGTTCTTTAGTAGGGTTTTATCCCCTTTTTTGAAGAACAGTACCACCGCACTCCCGCTACATGCCTCCGGTGTAGAGCCTTGTTGGATGACGGCATTAAACAGACTCTGTAGCTCCTTCAGGACCGGAGCCCCGCCTGCTTTTAGGAGTTCAGTAGTAATGCCGTCATCGCCCGGAGCTTTGTTGTTCTTAAGCTGCTCGAGGGCCGCCCTAATCTCGCCCTGGTCAACGTCCGGAAGATCCTCGGTGTAATGGCGCGTGAGCTGGGCTCTTTTGTCGTCATTGCTAGGAACTGCTGGTCTCGCCGTTTTGGTGGAATACAAATGCCCATAGAAGTTTTCGACCTCATCAAGCATCTCGATCTTAGAGGTGACTATTTTGCCATCCGCGGCTTTCAGTTTCATCAGATGGGTCCTCCCTAGCTGCTGAGCGAAAACTTTCGACCCCCTATTTAGCTCAATCGCAGCCTCAATGGCGCGGGTGTTGGAGCGGCGGAGGTCACGTCGCATCAGCTTCCTAATCTGTAGGTTTAAGTCCCTATTATCTGATGAAAACGAATGCGCGGCTGACATTTCCCGTCTTTTCCTCATCAGTGGCCTGATTCACAAACGTTCGAAAAGTTTCCGTTTCCGAAGTGAAATTTGACCGGCAAATAAAACAAAACAACCACTTCCTGCGACCATGAACGCTGCAAAGCATTCGAAACGTCAGGAAAACCAATTTTAATAATAATACACGATGTAATTCGGTTAAACTTGTTTTATTAAGAAACAAAACGATTTGAGAACCGAACGGATTCGGAAACGCAACGCGAAATTCATGGAAACTCTCCCGTGAGCCATTTGTTGTCGGAAAGCACTCGATGTAAAATTAAAGAACTATGAATAGCGTTTCCGAATGCGTTCGATTCTCAAATCGTTTTTTTTTCGTAATAAAACAAGTTTGACCGGATTACATGGCGTATTATTATTAACATTGCTTTTCCTGATGATTCGAATGCTTTGCATCATTCGTGGTCGCAGAAAGTGGTCGTTTTGTTTCGTTTGCCGGTCAAATTTTACTTCGGAAATGGAAACTTTTCGAACGTTTGTGAATCAGGCCACGGATCGAGAGTCTCAGTCGAAAGCTTGGGCATCTTGCTTCCACGCTGCGGCGGAAAGAATTTTCGAGACAGTTCCTGCAATGTTTTGACCATGGTGTTGGTTTTCTCCTCAATATTGCCCGTGGTTTCCAGCGAGTCGAATCGATTTTGAAGTTCCGCTTGGAACCTTTCGGAGCCCAAACTGGTTTGGAGCGGCGAAGGTCGGAGAGTAGACTTAATCAAGCGCGTTCTTTCAGCTCTAAAATTGATATTTAGAGTGCCTCGGATAAGTCGGTGATCGCTTCCGGTGTTGAACCTATTGATCACAGAGACATCTCTAAATATGTGCTTCTTATCCGTCATGATAAAGTCTATCTCGTTCCTTGTCACCTTGTCGGGGCTTTTCCAGGTCCATCTTCTTTGGGGCTTCTTCTTAAAGAAGGAGTTCATTAAGAAGAGCCCCTGGGACTCCAAGAAGTTGACCAACATTTGGCCCCTGTGGTTTCTGCGCCCCAAACCGTAAGGTCCGATTCTCGATTCGCCGCGTTCTTATACTCCCACTTTAGCGTTGAAGTCCCCCATAACAACGTTGTAACGTTTGTTGTTGCCTTAGCGGTACTATTCATAGCCTTCGCTATGTCTTCGTACATCGCTTCGGCTATATCGTCAGAGTGTGTCGAGGTCGGCGCATATACCTGCACTATTTTCAGCTTGTACCTATCATTTAGCTTTAGTACAAGGTACGCTACCCGTGTCGACACACTACCGATTTCCACAACGTTGTTTACGAGGGCCTTATTGACAAGAAAACCAACACCACTTTGAAGAGCTGATCACCTTCGCGGAAGTAGAGTAAGTTTCCTGACTCCAGGGTTATCGTGTCCTCTCCCTCTCTACGGACTTCGGATAACCCTAGTATAAGCCATTTTATATGACTTAACTCTACTTCAAGCTCGACGAGGTGATGGTCCAGTCTCAACGTTTTTCCATTGTACGCTGCCAGATATAGTCGTCGGTTTAGGTAGCCTGCCGTAACCCGGGGATTCCTAGCACCCCCCGTCCCACCGTTACCACGACCGCTACCGTAGTCGGGAATAGAGGGACCACCGGGAACTGGGGGCCGTTGTATGTGTTGTGCGTTCATAGGGATGTATGCCCATAGTCACCACGGGGCAGGCGGGTTGGTGACCACAGTGGGTGATGTTGCACGATGTTGGTGCACAGAAGGACGCTGCTGCCCATCCTCCTGATTTCAAACCTTAGTCGCCTTTTACGACACCCATGGGTAGAAGGGGGGTGGTCTATTCTTTTTATTTGCCGGATACCACACGGCAACTCATGCATTATTTGAAAACATTTTATTTCATACAATGTAAATTGATATAGTGTATTACCTTTTCTCTGCATCTTGGGCAGTGTGTATGGTCAGCTCTGGCACAGGACAAACAAAATACATGTTTGCATGGTATCTAAAATAGCACAAAGAAATTGTTACAAGGTTAATTATAGAAGAAACATTACTAGGTATTTTCATATCATAATTCATTCATTTTTTTTTTTTTTTATATCTCTGTGTATGTCTCTCTTTTACTAACATAGTTCTTAAGTTGTACTAACAATTATGGACCACGGTCTGAAAATAAATGATTTAATTAATAATATAATTATAATTTTTCCCTTGGTTTCTGAAACACTATTAAAGTTCCTGATTAATGTTTCTCTACTGTGTAATGTTTCATTAACACTTTTGTTGTTATTGGCAAGTTAACTTATTCTCTTGGCCTGATAAGGTTTTGTGTACAACCTTGCCGCAGTGAAAGGGTTAAAAAACTGTTCAGATTTGATTCATGACTTTAAAAAATTGGTAAGTCCGTTTTGAATTAAAAAAGTCTTATCCGCTTACCATTCGTCCATATATCAGTATAGGTTTGGAGCAAATATCACAGCAGTAGATCATAGGGTTAAGGACTTTCTCCCCGATGAGTGTGGCTCGGTGGCTCCAGTCCAGCCTGAGCATCGGCTCTGGTGGACCGCGCTGTAGTGTTGTGAACACTGGGGCTTCCAATTGAGATATATCTGATGGTACTTCCACTGAAAATATAAGAAGATAAGTAAGAAATTTTAAGTAGGTATGTAAAAATGTGTCAAGTTAGGAATTTAAAAAAAGTTGTGTGTGTACATTTGAATGTATTATTTAGGATGTGTGTTGATAAAAAGTTTCCTATCTTATGTCCAGGACATAGTCTTTCTGCATGCCAAATTTCATTCAAGTCCATTCGGGCATTCCGGCGTGATTGAAGGACAAAAAGCATTGATACCGTCACATTTATGATATTAGTATAATGTTTTTTTAAAGCAAATATCCTACAATTAGTTGATAAAGGTTATTAAAATCATTCTTGTACCTCATAAGGCCCAACAACCTATTTTAAGTACATAAGGTCAGTAGTAGTTCAGACCCAAGCAAGCTTTTTAAATCATCTAAAAAGAAACATCTTTATTTGAATTTAGAATTCAAAATAAGCCGAAAAGGATGTTCCTATTTTAGATTGTTATACTTTGTAAAATATAGCTTGATCTCTGTTACACATGTCAAATACGTACATTTTCAACGTATTTTGGCATTATTTGTACGTATTTGACATCTGTCACAGGGATCAAGCTATATTTTACAAAGTGTAGGCTGATATTTGATGATTTAAAAGCTTTTACTGTTACAGACCTTACAAAAATATCTAACCTATGTTTATACATATTTTTGCATTAAGTTCTGGGCCACAACTTGTTGTCTTTTCTACAATGTATTTTTTTTCAAAGTATTGGATCTTAATTACACCATGGTTAAAATTAGTTTGAGCCTTACAAGGATAATATAAAAACTTATAAAAAAATCCTCCTAAAACATAGATTTTTTTATTTATACTATTGAGGACCTCCAACAAAAGATATACACAAAAAATCACAGGTGACAGTTACAGGATCCTTCACTTACAAAATAAAATGATGAGAATTTAAATGGAAGGAGAAAATGGGATATAAAGTAACACTAAAAAGAACAAGCCAAGCTATTTTCATGTGTTCTTAGGAAACCCTTCATAGGTTAAGGTATTTCATACAGCTGACCTAAGGCGTACCCTAGACACACCATACAACTGGAACGATTCAAGTATCTACTACTCTTACATATTAAAATAAACATATCACACACCAAATGTGTAAGTACATAGGGCTGCAACATGGCTCATAAGTACGGTCACAATACTTCACGGTGGTACATTTTGTCAACAAAATCTCTTGAACGAATCCTGCTACATTACACATACTTACTTACACATACTACTGCTGCCATCGAACATTGAGTGCAAGCGATTTTAGACTTAGTGGTGGTTCACTGGAAAGATTTCTTGACTGTACATATTGTTATTGAATAGGCAGTATCTATAATAATAATAATGTCCTCCCGGCCGAATTTCGGTCACGGCGGCCAATCTCAATGGAGACTAGCCATCTGCATGGGACATATTATAGTGCACAAGCGTGTGTACAAACACAGGTGCACTCTCTATTCCCTCATTCTCATAATCCGATGAGATGGCAATTCAACACGACCGGAGAGAGATCAGGCGCAGGACCGACGGTTTTACGTGCTCTCCAAGGCACGAAGGGGTCTCGATATGTAACGAAAAGGTCACCCATCCACAGACTGACCGCGGCTAGTGCAGCTTAACCTTGCAGATCGTACAATCCACACGCTTGCTACTTAGCCCTACCTAAGTAGTCTTTGTAAGAGTAAATGAAGTGTCTATCGAAATCTGAGTGGCCATTCTGTATTCTGTGACTAAGTTTTTAATAGAAATGCAGTGCAACAAATTGCTACATATTACTAACTGGCTCAGCTCATAACAGGCTTGTATAAAATCACTTAAAAACCAAACTAGTACATTTTCCTGAACCAAAATCTTTCTTCAGTCACTTCAGGTACACTTTCACCAATATTTTAATGCTCTGGTCTGCCATACTTACTCATCCTTTAATATTATCAGATATTTACACCTCTTGACATTACGATATAAGGAGCAATTTGCACCGTATCTTAGTGATAACTGATAAAACACAATCATACAGTTGATAATGTTCAACTGATAATTTGAAAGAAGTTTGTTTTGATTACTTCAAGCTTGCTATAAGTTGGTATAATTTAATACAGACCAAATTATATGTATAATGGAAGTAATAATGTCCTCCCGGCCGAATTTCGGTCACGGCGGCCAATCTCAATGGAGACAAGCCATCTGCGCGGGACATATTATAGTGCACAAGTGTGTGTGCTCACTCTCATAATCCGATGGGACGGCAATTCGACACGACCGGAGAGAGATCAGGCGCAGGTGGGTTCGATTCCCACAGGACACAAATATTTGTGTGCTGAGCATGAGTGTTTGTGTTGGTCTGGGTGTTTCTTATGTATTATAAGTATGTATTTACAAAAAAAAAAGGATTTAAGTATTATATCCATTGTCTTATCCATAGTACGAGCTCTGCTTAGTTTGGGACTAGATGGTGATGTGTAAAAATGTCCAAAATATTTATTTATTTATTTATTAAGGGGCTCGTGGCTAAGTAGCAAGCGTGTGGATTGTACAATCTGCAAGGTTAAGCTGCACTAGCCGCGGTCAGTCTGTGGATGGGTGACCGTTTCGTTACACATCGAGACCACTTCGTGCCTCGGAGAGCACGTAAATGGAAGTACTGGGTGGCTATAAACTGTATTACTGTAAAAAATATTTATAAATAAAACAATGATTGTGTTTGGTTATTAGATTAAGAGGTTTTAGTATGTAATGAGTAATGAAATATAAAACATTTATAGCCACTGCTATATGAGTTCTATACTTGGCTATTATCTGGTTAGCATAACATATTTGGCTGTACACAACTTCACCTTGTGTAAGCACTGTGTGTAAGTAGTGGTTGTGACTGTAAAATTTTGAAAAGAGTAACAAAATAAAATTACATTTAGCCGGTTCAGTCTGCTGAGGTTCTTCTTTAACTTCCTCACTAACGATTTCTTCTTGTTCCTGAATGGTTTCTTCCACGGAGCATTCCTCTTCATCACTCGACATTACTTTTGGCACTTTCTTGCCTCGGCCTCTGCCCCTACCGCGACCGCGGCCGCGGCCCCTACCCCGGCCTCTTCCGCGTGCATTTCTTTTCTCACTATTCATGTTTATTAGTACAAAAACCTAGTTTTGCAACACTCAGTTTTACAGTTCACACATAACCTCAATAACAACAAATCACAAAAAATACACTACGTAAGCTACGAAATAGGTTTTTTGTACGAATCTTTACTTTAGTTAGAATATTGTGGAGGGATTTGAGTTTTGGTAAACGTAGTGATTATATTATCTTTGAGTTTTGGGGTCTAAATAGATACAAAATTCCACAATTCAATTTAAATCTCTTCTTCAATTCTCTTTTTTTTTTTTTGTTTTTTTTTTTTTTTCTTCTGGCTTTGCACTGTTCGTGCTTTTAGCCACCGACAAATTATAAAAAACAGGAAACGAAACGCGAAACAACAAATTGGATCGGAATTTGGAAAAGGAAAAGGAGATCAGTTATTATAGGAAACACAAAAAAATACATGAAAATATATATATAAAAAATATCATTTTATACTAAATAATGGTGAATTAATGTATTATTATGTACACAAGAATTATATTTTAATATCGTTAAAATTCTCTCTTTTTATGTCACAAATTATCGTCACGAAAAGTAAACGTAGTGGCACAGACCAAGTAGAGATGCTACGCATGTAGTGGTTATATTATATTCTCTTTGACGAAAAGCGGAACAATTCGGATCGAATTAATCGATTAAATAGTGATGTAAAACGAATGATTAGCAAGTTGTATGAATTCGACTATTTCGACTAAACAAAATGTTGTCAGATGCGAGTCTTATTTTCAATAAAATCCTTACAAGATTTAATATTTAAATTACTGGTCTTGTCATATTTTATGTATTTTATACTGAAAGATAAATAAATTTGTAATCATTGAATTATATAGAGATCGTTGTTAGTAATGTAGATTTTTTGAAATCCATGCTATACCACGTAAACTCTGTTTTTTCTTACCTTTCTTATTTAGTAAACAATCTTGACATAAGTGGTCGGATACTATCGATGGTCCGACGTTACTATCGATAGTTTTTAATTTAAACTTGAGAACAAGTTTTTGAACATTCAAAGTACCTACAAAATTAAAATCTTGAATTGATCAATCTCTAATAAAACAAAGTTTAACCGGATTAAATCGCGTATATTATTTTAATCTCTGCCTCTGGCTAAGATACTGCGCATAAATATAATTTCGATTTCAGCTATACTATACCGGCTATATCTGAGCCAACGACCATACAGCCCAATAGACGCATAATGTTGAATATAATGCGTACAATAAATTCTGCCACTAGCTGATGCGGTATACTGTTATATTTAATTAGTAGTTATTTGAAAAAAAGAGACGTTCCAAGATTGTTTACTAACGGCCAAAATTAATATCCAATCTATTCACGATTTGCCCTGCTAGAGATGAGAATTTGACATAAGCTCCATACAAAATATGTCAAATTTCTATCTCAAGTAGGGTAATTGGGTAAAGCGTGGATAGATTGGATATTAATTTTGGCCGTAAAAAGACAAGAGAGAAAAAGAAGAATATGGTGATTAATACTCTTTGGATATGAACTCGACGGAAACGGAACATCCTTACCTGATCCGTTTCTAACGTTCCTTTACACGACGGCGTTTGATGTGGAATAAATTTGTAATTTTTGTTTTCAATATTTGTGGACATTTACGAAACATTTATTAATAGAAAAGTTAACGAAGTTGTTAAACCGTTGCTAGGTAAATTTTTTTGAGATAGTAATTACGAAATTCTGTAATTACATGCAGGTCGTTCTTCTGTCCAATTTGCAAAACGGAATGTATTAAAAAATATGTCAACAAACAAATAAGAAATAGAATCTGCTAGTTTTGTCCGTGTGGTAATTTAAAAACCATCTCCTTAATTCTTGAACATGACTGACGATGGGTGAACGAATACTTCAAATATATTGTGTGAGTATTAGCTTCACTACATTAATATTAGTTTCATAGAAAAATGTCTTCAAGAAAAGTGCCGGATGCCAGCTGCCGCGGTATTGCGTCGTTCGTTTTAGCGGTAAATTCAACTAGTTTTCTACGTTTTCTATTTAGATTTACAGTTTGAATTATTTGAATTTTGTGATATGAATGAAAGTATTTACAATACAGTCCATAGCAGTTGTTTTTTTGTTGTTAAATCGTTAGCTGTCTACCCGCAATTAAAACGTGGTGATTATATTATCTTTGCTGTAACGATGCTGTAACGTAGTGATTATTTGCTCTGTGATCTTTGCCCGCAATCAAACTGTCGCAAATACTGTTTATGTACTTCAATAACTACATGCCAGAATACTTTAAATTTCTTTATAACTTTATATAATTTTTTTAACTAGGCTTATTGCCTGACCTTTACATATTGATTTTGTAATTTTGTGATATACCTAAATAGGTAATCATAATCGACACTGCTTTTAACCTAAAATTTGTAATCAAACTGCGTCGTTTCAACTATAACATACTATTTCTAAAATGTTTTGCATAAATAATGTAGCAGGGTTGATAAAAATAATGATTTTTTTAATCAACCCTGTAATGTAACCTATACCTATTACCTATGTTTCAAAAGATTCGCCAAAACGAGATAATATGGCCAAAATTAATATCCAATCTATCCACGATTTACCCTACCAGAGATAGAAATTGAAATTTGACATAATTTGTATAGAGCTTAGGTATGTCAATTTCCTATCTTTAGAAGGGTAAATCGTGGATAGATTGGATATTAATTAAGGCTGTTAGTGAATAGGATAGTCATCCAAGTTGCCTGCCAAAAACAATACCGCATGCGCGATAGTAAGTAGTAACCAACCCTGCGTATAATTTTGTCAGTCCGTGGCTTCTCAATTGAGAGAGGTATATATTTCGCACCTTTATAATTATAATATACAAGCTCTCCGCCCGCGAGTTCGTTCGCGTAAATTTCCGATTTTCCCGTTTTCACGAATTAAAATACCTATAGCCCAATGTTACTTCTGGATAAAGTAGCATTCTAATGGTACCTAATACGTTTAGTTCGTGAACAAGAGAATCGACGCCAATAATTATTAATATCGATTCAGTAATTTCAGAGTTTATCGAAAACAAACAAACAAATAAACAAATCTTTCCTCTTTATAATAACAACTATTCTATGTATAGATTTATATTATACTATATTACCTATAAGTAGGACTATTGGAGTCAAACCGCGGTGCGAAAAAAGTTGTAAGATAGGTAAAATAATTGTCATCATACCGCATACGTAAACTTGCCAAGTTGCATTTTTTGCTATCCACTTATCTACGCTTCCTGCAGTTACCTACTTCCAATTTTAGTCAACGTCGCACGTCGCTATGAGTACCTACTACATACAAATTGTTTGATTAGCACCTGTAATTACGTAATTAGTTTGCTTACCCTAAAGATTTCGCAAATGCGTTTTTCGCAATAGCGCATTAACTGTTGTATGCGTGCCTTGCGTTCGTATAAAGTCAGTTGGACACGTTGTCATAATAACCAAGTGATCATATTGTAGTGCAGTAGTCTTTTTACATAGGAATTACTGATTGACTGTAAATTGCAGTACCAATATTATAACCCAAAGGTAATCATTTAACTATTAAGTGTTCCGTGTGGTGTCGACCGTAAAGAATTGCACCACCCTAGAAATATATATCTTCTCATGGGTTTCGTAAAAGGTGACTAAGGGATTCACCAGAGAATGGGCAGCAGCGTTCTCTGAGTATTTAACCAACCAACTGCGATCGCCAACCTGCCTGCCAAGCGTGGCGATTATGGCATATCCCCCCAAGCTACTTGGGGGAGGCCAATGTCCAGCAGTGGACGTCTTTCGGCTGAAATAATGATGATGATGAATCATTTTAACAACCCAAACATTGACGTGTAGAGAATGCCATATGCAAAGAGATTAAATATTATCACTAGTAAGTATTTTAATGTATTTGGCCATATATATGGCATTAAGTCCACCTTATGTATCGTTTTAGTACTTACATCTTCATCATCATAATTTCAGCCGTAAGACGTTCACTGCTGGACATAGGCCTCCCCCAAGCATCGCCATGGAGAGGGCTATGCTCAGTGTCCCTGCGTGAGCGAATGAGAAATGAGGAGATTCGCAGGAGAATAAGGTAACCAACATAGCCCGAAAATTGCCAAACTTAAGTGGCAGTAGGATCGCCCCCTATTACTCACAACATAACTGGCGAAATGTGGGTGTACTATACACCTCTGCCTACCCCTTCGGGGAAATACAGGCGTGATGTTATGTTATGTTAAGTGGCAGTGGGCGGGGCTCATTGCTCGCAGAACGGATGGCCGATGAGGCCGTAAAGTTCTGGAGTGGCGACCGCGTACATTGAGGTAATATGTACTACTACCACAGTCACCGTACTGGAAGGCGCAGCGTGGGTTCAGCTCCCCACAAGGTGGATGGACGACTTGGTGAAGGTGGCGGGAATCCGCTGGATGCGGGAAGCGCAGGACCGGTTGTTGTGGCGATTGCTTTAGTACCTACATAAAAGTTTAAATAAATAAAAAAGTGAAAGTAAAAGTGCCGTTATATTTTGCTTTTTTAGTAGGTACCTACTTAGGTAAAAAAAAAATTTACGATAGGAAATATTCATGGTTACCCTCTCCGTCTGGGGAAGGCGGAAAGGCATGTCAGACCCCTACGAAATTAAACCACCTGCACGCGTAGCATGACCACTGAAGAAAAGGGCTATGTCTACGATAGAATAGACAAAATGACAGTTAAAGTACTACACAATGTCGTTTTGTCGATTCTTCCGTAGACAAATCTCTTGTCTACAGTGGTCATGCTACGCGTGCTGGTGTGTTCCGGAAATCCGGTCTAACGCATCGGTACCTTCGTTGCATTTTACGAAACATTTCTAGGGTCCGACTCGCAAGTAGCAGGACTTTGTAGGTACCATTACCACAGAAATAGATGGAATAGAATGGTTGTAATCACAATTTTACTTGCGATTCATGCGTGGCAACTTTCGAACAAACTGCTTTACATATTGACATCATGAATTTTTTTAAATTAACTTAATCAAATGTACTTTACAGCTTTTGTTTCTGCAGTTAGAAACAGCACAATAAGGCATTTTTGCGGGTTTTTGTTACAGTATTTACAGAAGCAAGTAATAAAAATAATATAATTCATTTATTTTCAGTCATAAGGCGTACTGAGGCTAAAGGCTTTGAAATGTCTTGCACTATGGTGCAGAGTGTTGGCACACGCGCCCTGCCCACTTTTCCATTCTATCTATTTCTGTGACCATTACCATTAAGTTGTGGTTGTGTTGTTATGATTTTTGTTACGGTGATAGGTACCTACGATGCGGACAAATTTATGTTTGAACCACAAATTGGAAGAAGGAAATAAACGCCACTTTTCGGCGTTTTCACTTTTTTACACTTGTGTACTTATTTAAAACGTAGAACTACACTCCCTTTACAGTCAGTGGCCGCTTTTCGGCACCGTAAGTCATGACAGGCAGAACGTACTGGTTGAAGACCTTCGTCTTCAAACTTTGCGATCGGTATAGGCGACGTGAAGGTCGGCGAAGTTTGCCAAATGCTGCCCGCCCAACTGGATCCTTCTGTCGGCTTCTTTCTTGAAGTTTTGTCTATCAAGGTGAATTACCTTCTCTAGGTTGACGTATTCCGTTACAACTTCGAGTGCCGACCCTTCGACGAATATTGGCCTCGTCATGACCTTTCTATTGAACATGACTTTAGTTTTGTCCAGATTCATGCCGAGACCAACACGCCGAGAGGCTCCGTTCAAACACCCGTTAAAGCTGATATACTTTTATCCTTAATCCAAAATGAATTCTGAAAAAAAAAAACAATTGGGTGTACTTAATGTAACATGGTATACAAACTTAGATCAAATGATCGAACTATAAAAACTATGGCAATCGATTCTCCTAGTCATTCTACAAACTTCTTTTAGGGCTTGCATTTATTCTGTTCATCATCATCATCATTTCAGCTGCTGGACATAGGCCTCCCCCAAGCATCGCCGCAACGACCGGTCCGTCAGTCCGTCGGTCGGTTATTCTGTTACATGTTGTAGATTCAGTAGATTAATGCGACCAAACTTTTTTTGTTAGAAGAAGGAAATAAAATACGGTTTTGTTTCCTCCTTCCAACTAAAATCTTTTTGATCGCATGAATCTATTATACGGATTGAGCGTGTTTTATTCCTTTCTAACGTTCAAAATTAGAATAGAATAGAATAATAATTTAGTTGCAAAGAAAGAAATAATAATAATAATACTAATATCCTATCTATCCACGATTTGCTCTACTAGAGATGGAAATTTGACATAAGCTCTATACATTTTATGTCAAATTGCTATCTGTAGTAGGGCAAATCGTGGATGGATAGGATATTAATTTTGGCCCTAAGAACTCACAGTGGAGCTCTCTCTACGTTTTAAAATATACAAAAATGTAAAAAAAGTGGTAACGTCGAAAACTGGCGATTATCTCATTCATCCAATTGGTGGTTCATTTGACTTTTTTTACGCAAAGCAAATAATGTTAATCCTTTCTTAGCAAATTTTAAGAGGAATTCGGGAGTCACATGTAAGTATATACGTGGGACACTCAGAAAGTTTTGCGAAACTAAAAAAAATTGTTCTATACGTACATATATTTTTATCAAATCTTTTCAAAGTACTTTCCACCAGCCTCTATACAAAGATTCATGCGCCTAAACCAGTTTTCAAAACACTTTTTCCAGTCCGCCGGAGACACCTCGTTTACAGCCTGCTCGAACGCAGCCAGCGCATCTTCCGGCGACGAAAATTGTATCCCTTTGAGCTGATTTTTTATTTTTGGGAATAAAAAGAAGTCACACGGTGCTAGATCAGGGCTGTAAGGAGGGTGACCCAGGAGTTTGACTGGCGTGCTGTCCAGGAAGTCCCTCGTTTTGAGTGCGGTGTGCGCAGGTGCATTGTCGTGGTGGAGCAGTAGCCCGCGGAGCCCTGTGTTTGGTCGCTTGTTGCTTATAACAGAGAAAACTTCTGGCAAACATTTGGTAGTATACCATTCGGCATTAATGCTTCTTTGATCCCGTAAGGGAATTGATACCAAGTGGCCAGTCAAATTAAAAAAGCTAGCGATCAAAATCTTACCCCCGCTTCTAGATCGCTTCACTTTGGTAGGCGTTGGCTCATTTTGAAACACCCAAACAGTCGACTGGCGCTTGGTTTCTGGGTCGTATTGATAAATCCAGGACTCATCACCTGTAACGATGTCGTAAACACGCCGAGACGAGCCTGCTTCAAATTTGTTAAGCATATCACGGCACCATTCCACCCGGGCCTGCTTCTGAGCATCGGTGAGGTTGTGCGGCACCCAGCGTGATACTATCCTCCTCACGCGAAGATGGCTGTGTAGAATCTCGTGAACGCTTCCCGATCCAATCTTCAATATGTGTTGAATCTCCTGATATGTAATTCGCCTATTGTCTTGGGTTAAATTTTTCACTGCTAGCACGTTTTCTTCGGTAACAGCCGTCAAAGGGCGACCGCTTCTTTCGTCATCACCCAAAGTTGGTCGACCGCGCTTGAATTCGTTATACCAACGATACACGGTTGCCTTGGAAGGGCCTTCATCCATGAATGCCATTTGAAGTCTATCGTACGATTCATCCGGTTTCAGGCGACACTTGAAATCGTATAAAATCATAGCTCTAAAATGTTCCCGGCGCAGATCCATATTTCAGTGAGACACAATACTTTGAATTAACTCGCAAAAAATGTGGAGGGAAATTTTGAAATTGGAACTTACTTATTTTTACTTATAAATAATCATATTTTCGAAAAACATTATAACTGGCCAGTCTCCCATATATAAAAACTTTTTTTCGCAATACTTTCTGAGGGGCCTGGTATATACTTACATGTGACTCCCGAATTCCTCTTAAACTGAAGGGGAAAATCTATAATACCATGATAATGCCTGCTGTCCTGTATGGATCGGAATGTTGGGCTACGAAAGGAATTAATGAAAGGCAAGTGCATGCAGCTGAGATGAGAATGTTAAGAGGAATGTGTGTTGTAACGAGAATGGATAGGATAAGGAATGAATATGTAAGAGGGAGTCTGAAAGTAGCGCCAGTGACAGAGAAGTTAAGTAGCAACAGACTGTCATGGTATGGACATGTGATGAGGAGGAATGAGGAGCATGCACGCCTTTAAAGCTGGAGTGAATCGGCACCTAATAGGTTTGCTCGCTCCATCGTCGACCACATCCTGACAAAGCTGTCTAGATTGTGGTCAAGAGCAGATCTATAAATCATAAAAAAAAAAAAAAAAAAAAAAAAAATGTTACGAGGAAAGTTTTAAGTATGAATGTTGATGGCTATAAGACAAGAGGGAGACCGAAGAAAATATGGATGGATTGTGTGAAAGATGATATGAATAGAAAGAAACTGACCACAGAGATGACGGCTGATAGAGATGTATGGAAGAAAAAAACATGCTGCGCCGACCCCAAATAAATTAGGATAAGGGCAGGAGGATGATGATACTTACATACTCGTAATTGCATTATACATTCGCCGTCACGGCCCTTTACGGGGTCATCAGAATTCCAGGCGCTTCTATCGATAACATACGGTATGTTGGTACCGCTTCAAGCCTTGTATGGGGATTAACGTGTTCGTTAAAAATCGCAACGGTTTGGTGCATAATTTACTTACTGGTTGCTTGTTCTTCGCCTACGAGTACCATCTTAACCAGCTTTGGAAGTTCTTGTTGTACGTTTACTGTACCTACAAACAGGTATAGCGACATTGCAAATAATTAATCATAGATAGAAACCAAAAACGCAAACGCACACTATCTGGATCTAATACTGATAGAGGTAGTATCATCTAATTTGGTTTAAGTTTCATTCAATCAAACAAAACTGGCTGATGATTTAGACATCTATTTAGTAGTTCTGTGCTGTAGTAATTCATGACTAACAGAACGTATCCCTTAAGAATATCTTAAGGTTTACTTACCCTTTAGAAGCTTCCCCACTCAACGCAGAACTTGATCTAAATTAGAAAACTATGTATTATAAAAACGAAAATAGAGAGATATCAGTGTGGCTATAACCAAATAAGGACATATTTGGTTATAGCCTTATAGGTAATATGTTAGTCCTTTATCTCGATCTACACAGACTTATGGCCAAAATTAATATCCAATCTATCCACGATAATTCATATGGAGCTTATGTCAAATTTTTATCTCCAGTAGGGCAAATCGTGGATAGATTGGATATCAATTTTGGATGCGATGTCCTACTCTTAGCTCGGGTAGGTACATTGAATTAAGATAGGTACTGTTTACATTTATGTAGAGCAGCTGTAGACATTATGTCTAGAGATTTACCTAATCTGAAAAATGTCGCTGATAAAATATAACATGAGTCACCAACTATGAGCAATGCAGTCGCTTTTGCTTGAAAAGTAGGGTAATAAAAATATTCGTTATTTCATGTCATGAAATGATTATAATACCTACCTAGTAGCTACTAGGGTTTTACCATGTTTCCGCAGACTAGGTTTCTTGTACAGTAGACGATAGTATACGTGTTTTTGATGATTTGATGATAAATAAGTGATATAATTTGCTCAGCATATCATTTTATAAGTGAAACATCCATTTATCAAAATGGCTTATTGCAGCGAGAATTAAACTTAAATCTCTATTATTTACACCTACGAGACCTAAGGAAAATACAGAGTCTTTTTTCGTAATTAAACAAAAATGCACGCCATATCTTTTCACGGTGTAGAAACTTAAGTGTCCCCCATTCACTTCTACCACGTTGTATCCAACGATTTCATCTAGCAATCACCATGTTTTCTAGCTAAACTCAAAATCAGCCTCAATTGGTCTCTTCTGTGTCTATCGCGGTCCACTGCTGGACATAGGCTTCTCCCAAGCTGCGCCACAACACTCGCCTCCCCAACCTCCGCCTTCCGCATCCAGCTCATCCCAGATTCCCAGCTACCTTCATAGCTTCTTCAGGTCGTCGGTAGTCGGCACCCATTTCTAATCTATGTATAATCTCCAATCTCCGCTCCAAATTTTTTACTAAGTACCCAGCTTATTTTTTTCCTACTTCATTGTGTAAGCAATGACTTATTCAACCGTGGACTAAACATAGTTTTTCAATCTTACATCTTGGTAAATATTAATGCTACATTCGGCCCTCTTGTTGTATTGTGAATTGTGATTAGGTGTTTATCCAGTCGGGGTGCTTCGAAATTCATGAGGTCATTGTCGTTGCCCTGGAAGTCTACGAATGTAATGTACGACCTTCTATCTTTATTTATTTTTCGCGCTTCATTAGGTTTGTGGATGAACGAGGTATCATGTTCCTCCAACACAAAGGGATCCTCCCTTCAGCCAGGTTTTTTTTTTCGAATTGTTTCTCGCAGGCGGCACCAGAGTGCTCTTTCTGCTTAACCGGGCAGTCTGGGCCTGCGGTATATACTAAGTGGCGTGTCATACTCTGCTTGCGCGATTCTGGATTTTGTGTCGTCATCGACTACGTCATTGTTAGTTCCCATGTAGGGCGATAGATGTCGCTACAGGTTCATCGTTCATCTGTGTGATGAAAATCGAATGTATTGCTCATTTCTGTAAAAATATATCCAAATATGAAATGTTGGACTGATTCCTAAATGTAATGCTTTCCAGTCATTTGAATTTTTAATTGTCAGTCATTGGCCGCATTTCTGACTTTGACAAGGCCTGTTTTTATACAATCCTTCAATTATTCATAGTTATCGTGATTGTTTTGTTACCTGAATCGCGTAATTCTTGAAATGGACAAAATATACTTCAGAGCAGAAGAATTGATAAAATTAAATATAATAGATAATATACGTGGGACACTCAGAAAGTTTTGCGAAACTAAAAAAAATTGTTCTATACGTACATATATTTTTATCAAATCTTTTCAAAGTACTTTCCACCAGCCTCTATACAAAGATTCATGCGCCTAAACCAGTTTTCAAAACACTTTTTCCAGTCCGCCGCAGACACCTCGTTTACAGCCTGCTCGAACGCAGCCAGCGCATCTTCCGGCGACGAAAATTGTATCCCTTTGAGCTGATTTTTTATTTTTGGGAATAAAAAGAAGTCACACGGTGCTAGATCAGGGCTGTAAGGAGGGTGACCCAGGAGTTTGACTGGCGTGCTGTCCAGGAAGTCCCTCGTTTTGAGTGCGGTGTGCGCAGGTGCATTGTCGTGGTGGAGCAGTAGCCCGCGGAGCCCTGTGTTTGGTCGCTTGTTGCTTATAACAGAGAAAACTTCTGGCAAACATTTGGTAGTATACCATTCGGCATTAATGCTTCTTTGATCCCGTAAGGGAATTGATACCAAGTGGCCAGTCAAATTAAAAAAGCTAGCGATCAAAATCTTACCCCCGCTTCTAGATCGCTTCACTTTGGTAGGCGTTGGCTCATTTTGAAACACCCAAACAGTCGACTGGCGCTTGGTTTCTGGGTCGTATTGATAAATCCAGGACTCATCACCTGTAACGATGTCGTAAACACGCCGAGACGAGCCTGCTTCAAATTTGTTAAGCATATCACGGCACCATTCCACCCGGGCCTGCTTCTGAGCATCGGTGAGGTTGTGCGGCACCCAGCGTGATACTATCCTCCTCACGCGAAGATGGCTGTGTAGAATCTCGTGAACGCTTCCCGATCCAATCTTCAATATGTGTTGAATCTCCTGATATGTAATTCGCCTATTGTCTTGGATTAAATTTTTCACTGCTAGCACGTTTTCTTCGGTAACAGCCGTCAAAGGGCGACCGCTTCTTTCGTCATCCCCCAAAGTTGGTCGACCGCGCTTGAATTCGTTATACCAACAATACACGGTTGCCTTGGAAGGACCTTCATCCATGAATGCCATTTGAAGTCTATCGTACGATTCATCCGGTTTCAGGCGACACTTGAAATCGTATAAAATCATAGCTCTAAAATGTTCCCGGCGCAGATCCATATTTCAGTGAGACACAATACTTTGAATTAACTCGCAAAAAATGTGGAGGGAAATTTTGAAATTGGAACTTACTTATTTTTACTTATAAATAATCATATTTTCGAAAAACATTATAACTGGCCAGTCTCCCATATATAAAAACTTTTTTTCGCAATACTTTCTGAGGGGCCTGGTACACACCGGCACAATTAGCGGAACAGAAAAAAAAGTGAGACTATGAGATAATAACGCATATATTTGACGAAAATGTAATTAGACACAAAATAACAAATTGATTAACATCTTTTAACAACGACTTTGAAAAGTCTTCGTTATTTTTTATTGAAAAATAAAGAAATTTGAAATAAGTGAAATTTTTACATGATTATGAACCATCACAAAAAATAAAAAAAAGTAAGCATTAAATGATTTAACAATAAAATTAAAGCAAAATTAATAACGAGTGTTTCCCCCTCTTGCTCTGATTACGGTTTCCATTCGTCTGGGCATGCTACAGATTATGTTTTCGATGATTTCTTGAGGCAACCGCTCCCACTCCTCAAGTAATGCGTTTCCAAGTTCATTCAGATTGTTGGGGGGTGGCATTCTGGGTTTAACCCTTCTTTTTAGCAAGTCCCAGACATGCTCTATCGGATTCATATCGGGGGAATTTGCTGGCCACTGCATCACCGGTATACCTACGTGGCTCAGATATGCCTGTACCGATTGTGCACTATGAGCACGAGCATTATCTTGTATTAGAATAAAGTCGTCACCAATAAATGGGGCAAATGGTACAACATGTTCTTCTAAAATGTCTCTGATGTATCGATCTGCTGTCATGGTCCCTCCTGTGACTATCACTAACTCCGTGCGAGCTCCCAAACATATCCCTCCCCAAACCATAATCGAGCCGCCACCATAAGCCACTGTGTGTTCAAAATTAGGCTGTGTGGCGTTCTCCTTTGCGTCTCCATATTCGCTGTCTCCCATCGATCTGTTTTAAAAGAACTCTGCACTCATCAGTAAAGAGAACCTGCTGCCATTCGTTCAAATCCCAATGACGATGTTCTCGCGCATAGCTTAATCGGTTTACGCGGTGACGTCTCTCAAGTTTTGGGCCTTTGGCAGGTATATACGACCCTAAACCAACTTCTTCAAATCTCCTGCGAACTGTACGCTCACTTACTCGTACTCCTCGAACGTCTTCCAGTTCATTTCGAGCTTGTACAGCCGTTAATCGCGTATTCCTACGAACTCCAAGTTGTAAAAAACTGTCATCTCGCCTCGATGTACATCTTTTTCTACCTTGACCCCTCCTCCTCACAAGAGAATTAGACGATCTGTACCGCTGGATGCTGCGATGAATCGTTGATACTGGTCGACGAAGCCTTGAGGCAATCGATCTGTAGGTATGGCCATTTCTTCTCATTTCATCAGCCCTAATGATTTCCAGTGATGTTAAGTCAGGCATAATAAAGAGCTTTTAATAAACAAAATTGCCTATAGAATAACAAATTTATAAAAAACCATTAAGTGCAATTTTTCAAAAAAATTACAATTACGTAGTTATTACTCGAACAAGTTGACAAAACGTATTGTTCGGGAAAATAAAACAAATGAATGAAAAAAGTGTATTTCATCTAATTTTCTATTTTCAAATTTGACAATAAATTAAAACAATATCATAACTGGCCAGTTCCTCAAGTAAAAGATTTTAAAATCCTGCTTTTTTTGTGTTCCGCTAATTGTGCCGGTGTGTATATAAAGGTACTAGGTACTAAATTATGCAAAGATGATTGTTTCGAAATGACTGGAAAAGATAAAAAAAACTGACGGTTTCTTTATCATTGGCATCGTCTATTATCTTGATGATATTGATAGTCTGAGGATTCCTTCTTGGACCTCATAATAGTAACGGAGATGATCTGCTATTTTCTGAGCCCAGAATTATACAGGTTTTATTATTAGTTATTTAACTCGTGTTGGTTTATTCTCCGGAAATGATATATATTCAAACGAGCCTTTTGTTGTTGTCTTTATGAATTCAATTCACGGAATATTGAAGCTCTAGCCTTGAATCTGACTTCTCTATTCAACGGTGCGTGAGCTTTACTTATTTGTTGTGGTAGGGGCCCGTTACCTATCGCCTATCGCCCATTGGTATTTTCTCTGTGTGTGTGGAGTTACTCGTAGGCCGTAGCTACTCAGAAATTTGAATTGCCGTTTAAAATCACGGCATAACTACAAGCCTTGTTTACGCATCTTGATAATTCGCAAGAAATTATGCTGAACAAAAATAAAACTACACTAGAAGTCCTATTGGCAGATAAATCATAGTTCTCGATAGCATTTATGACACTCTTGTGTATTATATTATCTGTGCTCTTGTTGTTGTCGCGCAATAAAGGTATGATGTGGCCAATCCTAATACTTATCATATCAAACAACAAAGAAAGCACTTTCGGCCTTCAAAAATACTACATTTTAATGAGGCTGTAGGCGTCTGAAACGTGAGGCACATTGCAAAGAGGTTAACATACTTTGACTGAAGATAAACCCTATTTTCTTTAACTTAAGATTTAGTATCGATCCTTTATGTGTGTACAGTTTATTCAAATTTAATCAAATCATTTGTAATATGCTCACAAATGTAGCTATCGTCATAAAATGCCGGATTCCATTCGTACAGTCTATGTACAATAGTTTTGTTCAAGCAAACATGGGTGGATTTCCATTATGTAAGTTTGCTTTGCGATTTCCAAGTGTGTTGGGCGTAAATGTTTTAACTTCTCGATCTTTTATTTAACTTTACCTTATATGTCTACTTGTTGAAATAAAAGCAAATCTACGTTGTTTTAAATACCTACTTGGCTACTTGTACGGTCGACGGCACGTCAGTGGTAACAGTTTGACCTTGATAGCGCCTTTATTTCTTAAGCAGTAAGGGTGGTTTTCTAATTCAAGTGTTACCACTGTAATGCATAAGCATTATAGCATAAGAATTATTCAGATTTTTCTAAGTTCTTGTGGTTTGCGACAACTACGAAATATTATAGGTTTACTTACCCACACAGAAGAATACACCGGATAGTAGTTTTAAAGCTCTACATATAAAATAAAACAGCCTTTTCTAACCTATGACTCTGTAACCTAGGACGAATAAAAAATGGCGGACGGAATTTCACTAAGAAAAGATTGAAGCATTTAGTTTTTTCCTAAACCCACTATAATTTCGGCATAATTGTGACACACCAGATAGGTACCTATATATTGTTATTTTATTTGTGACACTACGACAATGACTACCGACACACAAGATTTATTGCGTAATCGCGGTGTTTTATCTTACAATAGGTGTGAATGTGTGCGTGCCAGCCCGTACTTTTAATTGTGACACTACGACAATGACTACCGACACACAAGATTTATTGCGTAATCGCGGTGTTTTATCTTACAATAGGTGTGAATGTGTGCGTGCCAGCCCGTACTTTTAATTGTGACACTACGACAATGACTACCGACACACAAGATTTATTGCGTAATCGCGGTGTTTTATCTTACAATAGGTGTGAATGTGTGCGTGCCAGCCCGTACTTTTAATTGTGACACTACGACAATGACTACCGACACACAAGATTTATTGCGTAATCGCGGTGTTTTATCTTACAATAGGTGTGAATGTGTGCGTGCCAGCCCGTACTTTTAATTGTGACACTACGACAATGACTACCGACACACAAGATTTATTGCGTAATCGCGGTGTTTTATCTTACAATAGGTGTGAATGTGTGCGTGCCAGCCCGTACTTTTAATTGTGACACTACGACAATGACTACCGACACACAAGATTTATTGCGTAATCGCGGTGTTTTATCTTACAATAGGTGTGAATGTGTGCGTGCCAGCCCGTACTTTTAATTGTGACACTACGACAATGACTACCGACACACAAGATTTATTGCGTAATCGCGGTGTTTTATCTTACAATAGGTGTGAATGTGTGCGTGCCAGCCCGTACTTTTAATTGTGACACTACGACAATGACTACCGACACACAAGATTTATTGCGTAATCGCGGTGTTTTATCTTACAATAGGTGTGAATGTGTGCGTGCCAGCCCGTACTTTTAATTGTGACACTACGACAATGACTACCGACACACAAGATTTATTGCGTAATCGCGGTGTTTTATCTTACAATAGGTGTGAATGTGTGCGTGCCAGCCCGTACTTTTAATTGTGACACTACGACAATGACTACCGACACACAAGATTTATTGCGTAATCGCGGTGTTTTATCTTACAATAGGTGTGAATGTGTGCGTGCCAGCCCGTACTTTTAATTGTGACACTACGACAATGACTACCGACACACAAGATTTATTGCGTAATCGCGGTGTTTTATCTTACAATAGGTGTGAATGTGTGCGTGCCAGCCCGTACTTTTAATTGTGACACTACGACAATGACTACCGACACACAAGATTTATTGCGTAATCGCGGTGTTTTATCTTACAATAGGTGTGAATGTGTGCGTGCCAGCCCGTACTTTTAATTGTGACACTACGACAATGACTACCGACACACAAGATTTATTGCGTAATCGCGGTGTTTTATCTTACAATAGGTGTGAATGTGTGCGTGCCAGCCCGTACTTTTAATTGTGACACTACGACAATGACTACCGACACACAAGATTTATTGCGTAATCGCGGTGTTTTATCTTACAATAGGTGTGAATGTGTGCGTGCCAGCCCGTACTTTTAATTGTGACACTACGACAATGACTACCGACACACAAGATTTATTGCGTAATCGCGGTGTTTTATCTTACAATAGGTGTGAATGTGTGCGTGCCAGCCCGTACTTTTAATTGTGACACTACGACAATGACTACCGACACACAAGATTTATTGCGTAATCGCGGTGTTTTATCTTACAATAGGTGTGAATGTGTGCGTGCCAGCCCGTACTTTTAATTGTGACACTACGACAATGACTACCGACACACAAGATTTATTGCGTAATCGCGGTGTTTTATCTTACAATAGGTGTGAATGTGTGCGTGCCAGCCCGTACTTTTAAGATTTATTGCGTAATCGCGGTGTTTTATCTTACAATAGGTGTGAATGTGTGCGTGCCAGCCCGTACTTTTAAGATTTATTGCGTAATCGCGGTGTTTTATCTTACAATAGGTGTGAATGTGTGCGTGCCAGCCCGTACTTTTAATTGTGACACTACGACAATGACTACCGACACACAAGATTTATTGCGTAATCGCGGTGTTTTATCTTACAATAGGTGTGAATGTGTGCGTGCCAGCCCGTACTTTTAATTGTGACACTACGACAATGACTACCGACACACAAGATTTATTGCGTAATCGCGGTGTTTTATCTTACAATAGGTGTGAATGTGTGCGTGCCAGCCCGTACTTTTAATTGTGACACTACGACAATGACTACCGACACACAAGATTTATTGCGTAATCGCGGTGTTTTATCTTACAATAGGTGTGAATGTGTGCGTGCCAGCCCGTACTTTTAATTGTGACACTACGACAATGACTACCGACACACAAGATTTATTGCGTAATCGCGGTGTTTTATCTTACAATAGGTGTGAATGTGTGCGTGCCAGCCCGTACTTTTAATTGTGACACTACGACAATGACTACCGACACACAAGATTTATTGCGTAATCGCGGTGTTTTATCTTACAATAGGTGTGAATGTGTGCGTGCCAGCCCGTACTTTTAATTGTGACACTACGACAATGACTACCGACACACAAGATTTATTGCGTAATCGCGGTGTTTTATCTTACAATAGGTGTGAATGTGTGCGTGCCAGCCCGTACTTTTAATTGTGACACTACGACAATGACTACCGACACACAAGATTTATTGCGTAATCGCGGTGTTTTATCTTACAATAGGTGTGAATGTGTGCGTGCCAGCCCGTACTTTTAAGATTTATTGCGTAATCGCGGTGTTTTATCTTACAATAGGTGTGAATGTGTGCGTGCCAGCCCGTACTTTTAATTGTGACACTACGACAATGACTACCGACACACAAGATTTATTGCGTAATCGCGGTGTTTTATCTTACAATAGGTGTGAATGTGTGCGTGCCAGCCCGTACTTTTAAGATTTATTGCGTAATCGCGGTGTTTTATCTTACAATAGGTGTGAATGTGTGCGTGCCAGCCCGTACTTTTAATTGTGACACTACGACAATGACTACCGACACACAAGATTTATTGCGTAATCGCGGTGTTTTATCTTACAATAGGTGTGAATGTGTGCGTGCCAGCCCGTACTTTTAATTGTGACACTACGACAATGACTACCGACACACAAGATTTATTGCGTAATCGCGGTGTTTTATCTTACAATAGGTGTGAATGTGTGCGTGCCAGCCCGTACTTTTAATTGTGACACTACGACAATGACTACCGACACACAAGATTTATTGCGTAATCGCGGTGTTTTATCTTACAATAGGTGTGAATGTGTGCGTGCCAGCCCGTACTTTTAATTGTGACACTACGACAATGACTACCGACACACAAGATTTATTGCGTAATCGCGGTGTTTTATCTTACAATAGGTGTGAATGTGTGCGTGCCAGCCCGTACTTTTAATTGTGACACTACGACAATGACTACCGACACACAAGATTTATTGCGTAATCGCGGTGTTTTATCTTACAATAGGTGTGAATGTGTGCGTGCCAGCCCGTACTTTTAAGCGGGCCGTCTTACTATGGATGCTTCACTTTTTGTTTAGCGAGATTCCGTCCGAAAATAACTCGTGAAACAGCCTTTTCTAACCTATGACTCTAACTGCATCGTGACTAACACACTCGTCGAGACTGTAGGTAGGTCAAGATTTAGGGCGTGTTGCGTCACCCTGCTGTAACGTGCAAATACATGCTGAAATTTTAATCGCTTCTTTCCCGAAAAGGGGTCATTGTACTCATCATTATCATCATCATCATCATTTCAGCCGAAAGACGTCCACTGCTGGACGTAGGCCTATGCATCATTATGAACAACTTTAACTATGGCACCAACCATGAAATCGCGTAAAAAAAAATCAGGTGGTCCCTACATTTTATCGATTTTATTTATGAACACGCTAGTAATATATAAGTCTATGAGTGAACACAAATGTAGGGAGTAGGGACCAATTGATTTTTTTTGATTTTCATAATGATTAGTACAATGACCAATTTTCATGATGATTAGTTGCCTGCTTGTGTTTATCACTGTGTTTTAAATGTTGCGCGTCGTTAACTGTGACAATAAACTATTTTTCTTTCTTTTTTTCTTTCATGACCCCTTTTCGGGAAAGAAGCCATTAAAATTTCAACATGTATAAGCGTAAAGGGTTTGCAAAAAAAACATTGATTAACAACAGTCGTACCGCCGCCTAATGCCGCCTGTCTAATAAAAAACCGGCCAAGAGCATGTCGGGCCATGCTCAGTATTATAGGGTTCCTTAAGTAGGTATAATTACAAACGAATCAAATCGAATATTAATCATTGCCATTTTAGTTTTTGCAAACAGCGCTAGGTGGCGCTGTTACTTTGTGTTATATAACACAAAGTTTCTTTTTATGATTTTTTTACATAGAAAATAACTAAAGGAGCATTATTTGCTAAGATCATTTTTATCTAAGGTCAATGACCTATGAACTAGGACGTTTTAAGTATTTTTCAGTTTTCTCACTATAACTCAAAAATTAATAATCACATTATACTCGAAATAATTTTAAAAGAGAGTTTTTATAAAAGTCTATCAACTTGGAAGATCACAAGTTTCTACGTTGCATAGTTTGGAAATGGCAGGGGGGGGGGACACATTGTAAGCCACTTTGGTGGGCTATATTTCGCAGATGGTACACCTGATAAAAAAGTGATATATCAACCATTACCTTCATTTTAGTAGACCTATTCAATGATAACCCACACGAGGGGGTGCAAATTTTCATCCCCATTTCACATGTATGGGCGCCACCCCTAAAATACGTTATCAAGATATTTTTATTATTTTAAAATTGAGATCTATATCTAAACCATTTTTTTACAAGATTTCATTTACTTATGTTTATAACTGTAGAAGTTATTAAGCTGTAAAGGATTAGGACAGACGGACAGACGGATAGACGGATAGACGGACAGATGGACAGACGGACGGACATGACGAAACTATAAGGGTTCCTTGTAGGACTACGGAACCCTAAAAACGTGGATTACAGATGCTTTCTAGAGTAGAAGTATCTTACGGCCAAAATTAGTATCCAATCTATCCACGATTTTCCCTATTGGAGATAGAAATTTGACATATTTTGTATGGAGCTTATGTCAAATTCCTATCTCTAGTAGGGCAAATCGTAGATAGATCGGATATTAATTTTGGCCGTTAGAGAAGACTCAGTTTTACTGACTTCTGCTATAGTATCTATTTAGAAAGATACCGGCAGCTGCAGCTAGCAGCCCGGAGTCTGGATTTGTGCCCAGTTAGTGGCAATAGGCTCGCCGCCTATTACATGGGACTATAACATAACTGGCGAAATGTGGGTGTGCCTACCCCTTCGGGGAAATACAGGCGTGATGTTATGTTGTTAGAAAGATAAAAAGACTTCGATCTTGCTGTTTTTCATCACATCGTTTAAGCATACGTCCTTATTACGTAGTAACTTATAAGTAATCTGTGCTTATACTGTATAAAGAGATAAAGATATAAGCACTTGTGTAACATGCCTTATAACGATGACCGGACACGACCTCAGTATAATCTTCATTTCGTTTGATTTCCCTAACCACCGGGTTATCTTATCACAGCTGTACTTGATAGCGCCACATATATGCTATAATAAGCAGAAATAATAACATGTTATGCAGATTTCAGAAATGATAACATTATGGAGAGATAGATGCGCTTGAATGTGGAAAAACAAGAGAGCTTTGCCTTGTAAGGATCGCATCTCACAGCAGCAGAAGAACTGCATGATTTTGTAGTTATATAGATTTTTGGTATTAGAAACTTAAAAATCAGGCCGCCCGTCAAGTCACATAATTTTAAAGTCTCCAGAGAGATTAACTTATATATTTTTATATCTGTGTTAATATAAGAAACTAAATAGGGTCATCTCTGTGCATAAAACTATTTTCATAAATCTGAATATCATGCTAAAAGTATTACGATATGGAAACTTGTCCGGCTATCATACAGTTTCTGCGGTGTTTTATTTGAGGGCTTTGAGGGTAATGAGCTGATTAATTAATCTTTTTCCAAATGCTTCACTTTTCTTTGCTAGGCTTTCCTCAGCCATTGTCGCTCTTCATCACATTCTCGAAACAAAATCTATAAGTCTTGCAAATATTTCTGCTGATGAGCAAAAAGACCTGCGACCCTAAGCACTCGGGAGACGGAGTCTTCACAACTGCGGCATTTAGGTCGACCAAGCCCTATTTAACAAATCAATCGGCTCATGTCGAATTGACATTTTCTAATTGGAATTTATTAATAGCGCCGATCTGGTTCTTGAAATATTATCTCTTAGCTTTCTATTTACTTGCAAAGTAAGCTGAACTCCAAGTGAAACAGGTTTTAATATGGAGGACTACTTGGACGTTACTTTGATCGTGGCAACAGTAAAAGTGCGCTTTGATTGCTGCTGCCACGGTCAAAGTAACTTCCAAGTAATCATCAAGTTCACTCTGTCAAAGCGAACTTTGATCGTGCCAACGCGGTTTACGTAGTTTAACACACGACATTAGCTAAGAACAAGCTCCTTGCCTCACTTGGGTTAAACAACTTTCGCAGGATGATAAG
Organism: Asteroscopus sphinx; assembly: GCA_949699075.1. Classification (NCBI taxonomy): domain Eukaryota; kingdom Metazoa; phylum Arthropoda; class Insecta; order Lepidoptera; family Noctuidae; genus Asteroscopus; species Asteroscopus sphinx. Next base: position 7,254,292 of record OX453006.1, read on the forward strand.
CAGCTACTTTCATCTTCGCTAATTGGTAATGTAATTATTTATCTTTAAATATCTTCAAACTAGTTTTTCCTTATTGGGTGGCAGATCTCCAATTTTCCAACTCCAGTTAACAACAGAATCTCCTAAAATATTCCTGACAAGAATTTTTGAACTTGGAATGATAACGAGAGCTGAGGCCATTTCTGGACGAATTGGCGCGCAGAAGCTCATATAGCAAAATATGTATTAGTACGAACGTAATGTAATATATATTATTACGCAAGTCGTAGTATTGCCCTGAGGAGGGCAGGCTATTGCTGGCAACTCAACGCGGTCACGGCCGGTTGTCGCTCCGCTGACGTTGTCGACTTGTCGGCAGCAGTCGGCACTGAACGAAGCAGATAGCCACGCGTCGGTCGCCACGTCGCATACTAAACGAAAAAAACGCTTGGAGGGCATTTAAAACGTCTATTAGAAAAGAATCTGTCTTATTTAGTTTGTCGGTATTATTCAACTTTTCAAGCTAATCAAATTCAATCTTGGTCAGTTGCACAGATTTGACATTTACTGCCCCGGTCAGTTTTAACTCCGTTGGCGTTGTCAACTTGTCAACAATGTTGTTTCGTCTGTCAGAGTTGACCGGATAGAGGTTGCGCCTATAAACGGCGGATACGCTTTGCAATTTACGACTGGCGAGTAGCTGACTTGGGACAAACTGAAAGGTTGAAGCTCATGATTAGCTTATGATTATGATTGAATAGGTGCGTGGTACCGACTGGAAGGTCTGACTAATTGACTGAGCTGATGGCAGTAGGCGACTTATTTGTATCTGATTCTGTATTTAGAATCGGAACCACTTTACAGTGAGTTATTGATAGTTTCATAGCATAAATACATAACATACATAAGCAGCCTATTATTGTCCCACTGCTGGGCACGGGCCTCTTAGTCCACCACGCTGGCCTAGTGCGGGTTGGCAGACTACACATACCATCGAGAACCGTATGGAGTACCTCAGGTGTGCAGGTTTATAGCGTCCGGCTAAAATTAGATCAACAGAAACTAACTGTAATAATAACTGTTTAAATTTTTTATAATAGTTTGAACTTCATATTATAAACAGTCGTTTCAACTATCCAATTTCGTTTCCGTTTGGGTAGGCTGAGAGCAGCCTATCGCATTTGCAATCTTCTGGTCGGGCATTGAACTTTACCAAAACTTGGTAGTCATTACGGCGACGCTGACAAGTGTTATCACACCATGATGATAGTCCTCATCGCAGTTTTTCATGCAACCCAATAATGTAATTTCAAGAAATCATTGATCAAACAATTTTCATTTAATTCAGCTGGCGGGATTTGTCTTGCAGTGTACGTTGCGCGTTCCAAGTCTTTATGCCTAATCACATAGACATATGTGTTATATTTCTATGCCTAATCAGATAAACACGGTACCTAAGCACCAATGGAATACATCTTTGATCTGTGCTATTGATATAATAATGTAGGTAACTCAACAAAAGATAACGTCAGTTAATAATGCTATACTTGAATATGAACATCGAATTACTATTGTGACCGATTTAGTTCGCTCAATTCTCAAGTGGCTTTAATATAGGGAAGCCGTATAGGAATTGGAAAATCGCTGATCACATATTAATCTAATAAGTAATTGGTGCTAATATTGTTACACTACCTGTTTTAATGACCTATATTACCGCTACTTGGCTTCACTCGATTCGCAAATAATTTCACGAGGCAAAAACGTATTTGAAGTCTACGGCATCGTTTATAATTTTATTTTTCGCGCCGTAATATTCCAGCCATCATTTTATTTTATCAAGGTTTACCGAGACTATTCGCACATTAGTATTAATCCTGGACTCGCGGTAGTAAAAAAGATTCCGCCATATTTTTTCGCATTTGCTGCGTAAACCGGCGACACGACCTCCATTCCCAAAATTGATGTGACACACCACGAAAACTACTTATGATAGGCGCAAAAAATATTTGGCAAACTATCTTAGCTTCCTTGAAACATAAGAGTTTAGCAGTGCGTTGTCATTTCTTCGAAACATTTCTAAAAATAGTTGGTTACTATACTTCTTCAAAGACAACTGAACAGTAATTTCTAATTATCTACAGGCGGGAGTAACGATCTTGATGTTCGAATATTGCGTAGTACCTACAAGACTGATTTTAATCTGTAATTTGGCTTGAAGACTAAACGGGTGCTAGAACCGCTAGAACCACTAGAACAGTCGGGTTCAGAACCGACGACGGACAGAATTATTACATTCGTTTAGAAATTTTGAGTGTAACATTTTCAGCCTGGTTCAGTCTGGTCTTTTGGTAGTTTACAGTCGAAGTTAGTCTACGTAAGTTTAGATGGACCTACAATCTACATGCAGGATACAAAAGGTTTTGCGATAATTAATATCAGTTACCTACAGTTTTATCTTCTACCAACCGCCCCGGTTTTGCTCATTTAATTAGTGTAACAGTGTAACCTCGTGACTGTCTAGATACAATACAATGAAGTAATGAGCTAATTGATTAGTATCAATGAAAATAAATTTCATAAAAGGTTTTATTTGAAACCAAATTTTCGATATTTCTTTAAAAGTGTGTAACTGTGTGTGTCTCGGATATGTATCTAAGGGCCTCACTGTACAGGTTCTATGTGAAGCTAATCAAGTTGCAAGTGTCTCACCCTGACGAAGAACGGTGCAGTGCAGTGCCCTCCTTTCACCTTCAGCCTAGCGCCTGATCGTTTCGGAACCCTGAACTCGTTCGACCCGCACGCCTGTGCATCCATTTAGCTGCGGGCCCGATATTGTTAATGTTATTTTCAAATTGTTGCTTTGTAAGGAATTCAGAAAGATGATGGCTTCCAACAAGTGGTCATTAGTGGTTAATCTATTCACTACCGTAAACTGCCCTAACTTGGCCCAAAACCCCTACTTTGCCTAGTTGTTTTTTGAGTAAACTATAACAGTTATGATTTCCGTACTTGAGGAGATTCAAAAACTATGACAACGCTAACTTTTGGTTCAGTTAAAATTAAGTAAAAAAGGCAAAGTAGGGCATTTTACGGTACGTTTTCTAAAACTTTTTAGTGTTTAGTAAACTTCTAATTACTTTTATAGTACAGCTTCTAGTTTTGAGCCCTCCAGAAGACTGCAGGCTTTTAATCGACTGATGTTTAGTCGGGTTCGCAAACACAAGAAAGCTACTTTCTGGCGTTGTAGATTTTAGTAATAGATTTAATTATTTTAAATTTTGTAAGTGAAATATGATAGTTTTATGTAGAATTTTCATTTATTGCGTCTAAGACTAACAATAACCTTTTTTCCGCGCTACTATGTCGGTTAAACGTTAAGAAGCGGTATTTCAACGTCCTGGATCTCAGTTACCTTTTGCTATAAACTGTTTAAAAATAGACCATAATATTTCGAATATAATTAATTAATATAATTTATTCATTTATTCCTCTCACAATGGATTATACACATTTATTATAGGTACAAGACTACATAGTTCACATTGAATCACTATAGAATACATATTTTCTAGGCAGAAAATAGGATTTTATACCTAAATTAAAGTTTATTTTTATTTTATTGCATTATGTATGCACACTGTAACGTTTCCAACGCTCTAGATTAGAGGCTAAAATTATATCAATAATTTTGTATCTCATTATAAGCGAACTGTTTTGTAAGTTCTTGTGAGAAATAAAATTCTTGAAACCTATTCCATTCAATTCTAATCATTAAAAAAATAAAAACCTAAATAAACCTAAATTTTCTCCTAAAACAAATGAACTTTTAAGAAGAAGAAAGGAGCTGTGCTTTTGGTTTGGTAATTTTTTTTTTTTATATTTTGAAATAGCAAATACTTTGCTTACAAACTACCATGTCTATAGTCTAAATTATACTACAATGTTTTATGTTATGTTGTTGTTTGTTGTTTATGTGAGTGAGAAAGTGGAGGTTGATTTCGATACCACGAGCAGTGTTCACGGTAGCTTAGTGGCTAAAGCACTGGCGTACTGAGCCAGGAGTCGCAGGTTGGAATCCTGCTCGTGAGCGATCTTTACTTTCCACAATTTAAATCGTTACATTTCGCTTCGCATGCGTAAATGCGTTAAAAATAATAAAATAATTATATTACAATGCTACGACCAATAATATTGCATAGTTCGGGTACTAGTATAGTATTATATTGTCTGTGGTTCGGGTTATGTATTTTGGATCCGAATCATTGCTGTTGAATATCTCTACTATTTAGGCGTAAAATAAACAAACTGTAAAGTTACCTATGTGACATCATTTATTGCGATGTTGTTCAATGTTATGAATGGTTTGTTTTTAATGTAAATTTTCGCAATTAATTTACTGTTTAGTTTTTCTGTGTATTTCACGTAGTCGTAATAGCTTTGCCCACTTACTGCGCATTTTGTTGTTGTGCTAGCGAATTTTTGCCTCCGCAAAAAAATCTGTTTTCAGGTCGTCGTATTGTTATTGTCTTGGGTACTAGCAAAATATTTTTACTAAGGTCACCAATCTGCGAAGTGGTTGTAGTGCGCCATTCTCTTTTAAACAACAGATAAACATTGTGACTTTCTTTTTTGTAGGGATTTCTTGGCTTTTCTTCGTCGCAACAACTCAACGTTGACGGCTTCTGTCTGGGTACCCATCCATCTTCTGATATTTGAGATGTCTTGCATTTAAATTAAAGTATTATGTGCTCTATAATTTGAAAATGTTTAAAGCTTGATTAAGATACATTTTTACAAGTTTTTATTTAATATGATACGTTTGTATGTAGATTTGTATGAAAGTCTTTTTGGTTTAAAAGTAATTAATTTTTCGACCACTTGCTGACATCAGATTGAGTTGAAATTAATTGGCTTATCTATGTAAGTTCTATGACAATGCAATATTATAGTACCATGGAGCTGGTATGATGCTGGAGTCGGAAGGCGGCTGTAGGAACTCCTCAACCACTCAACATAGCCGCGTCGTGTTTGGGGTCGTTTGGTTTTTCTTGAGAAGTACTGTATACTGTATAGCCCTAGATGGTGTCTAGAGTGATGATGTAAACTGATCTGGTTTTTAAAATATTTTTATTTATAACTTTATAATGCTAGAAAAGTATTTATAACAATTTCTTTAATGTGAAACCTGCCCTACGATGTCTGTAAGGGGCCATTCATTTATTACGTAAGACTATGTTCGCTAATTTTTGACCCCCTAATATAAGAAAAAAATAAGAATAGGCCGACCCCCTCCCCCCCTGTTTAATATTTATTACGTAAGAATCTAAAGTAAAAAACCGGCCAAGAGCACGTCGGGCCATGCTCAGTATTATAGGGTTCCTTAAGTAGGTGTTACAAACAAATCAAATCGAATATTATTCATGGCTATTTTAGTTTTTGCAATAGACAGCAGCATTGGCGACTCAAAGAGTGTTGTTAGTAGCCTCTAGATGGCGCGCGCTATACAGCGCCAAATGCAATAGACGACAGCATTGGCGACTCAGAGAGTGTTGCTAGTACTAGATTGTATTACTAGATGGCGCCAAATTTAAGAAGTTTGTCATGTCAACAACATAACACAAAGTTACTTTTTGGGATTTTTTCAAATAGAAAGTAGCTAAAGGAGCATTATTTGCTATGACCATTTTTCTCTAAGGTCAATGACCTTTGAACTAGGACGTTTTAAGTATTTGTAGTTTTCTCTCTAAAACTCAAAAATTTATAATCACATTATACTCGAAATAATTTTAAAAGAGAGTTTTTACAAAGGTCTATCAATGTGGAAGATTATAAGTTTCTAAGTTTTATAGTTTAGAAATGGCAGGGGGGGGGACACATTGCAAGCCACTTTGACGGGCTATATTTCGCAGATGGTACACCTGATAAAAAAGTGATGTATGAAACATTGCCTTCATTTTAGTAGACCTATTCAATGATACCCCACACGAGGGGGTGCAGCGAAAAAAATATTTTCATCCCCATTTCACATGTATGGGCGCCACCCCAAAATAGATAATCACGATTTTTTTATTCTTTTAAAATTGAGATCTATATCTAGGCTATTTTTTAACAAAATTTCATTTACTTATGTTTATAACTGTAGAAGTTATTAAGCTGTAAAGGATTAGGACAGACGGACAGACGGACGGACTGACGAAACTATAAGGGTTCCTTGTAGGACTACGGAACCCTAAAAATGAATACACGTTTGGTTTGTTTTAATGTTTATTTTTAAAGTAACCATTTTTAGAAATGTTTATTTATTAATATAAACGGTTTCACTCACGTTACTTCATCGGGTGTGCCCGACCAGTTTGCCGCGTGACCAGCTCATGATTAAGGGCTCTGTTCGAGCTCGAAACTGGTCGGGCACACCCGATGAAATAACGTGAGTGAAACCGTTTATATTAATAATTATGAATTTAACTCACGATAGTTATTATATAAAAATGTTTATTTGTTTTTTATTTTGTATATTTCAAAGTTTATGTTTATGTAAATGTTTATTTTTATATATTTCAAAGAATAATATTAACTTTGCGTATTTTTGTGATCTTACGTAAGAACTATCGAGACTCCCTCCCACCCCCTTGTAAGAAAAAATAAGATATGGTCGACCCTAAATCGTCTTACGTAATAAATGAATGGCCCGTAATACAACCACGATTTGTTACCCACAACCATAGACCAAGTAAAAACTCAACACAAATTCCAGCGGAACATTGAATTGATGCAGGGTATGCAAATGTATGAGTGACATTGACAGCGATGGAAGTGTTGCTAGATAAAATCTTTTTACCCCTGATATCAAACAACTGACCACGACTAATATCAAGTCTTTAAATTATTAATACGATCCAATTATGAACAGTCACGGAAAGGGATTGTTTAGCAAATTGACTGTCAATTTAAATTTTCCGTATATTAATAATCACAATTATTGTCATTCGTTATCAGTATACCAACGACTAGGATCCTGGGGCCGTATTATGAGCTTTTAAAAAACCATGCAAGTTCCAGGCAATCCATTTAACTGCCTTGTAAAATGTCGTATTATGACATGCGTAAACCTGGCTGACTTCTGGATGGATAAGTTGTCTATGGCTGTCTTTTAACTTTTGACGGTGACGTTTAGGAACAAGATTATTATTTTTGTCGGTTCAAAATATTAGTTGCATGAACACAAAAGTATAATTAAATATTTAAAGCATCGTATTTTGCCTACAACAAAAATAATAATGTGTTGATTTTACCACATTTTGCTAAATGTATATTTATATGAATGGTTCGCGGTGTTACGCTTCCGAACGACACCCCATTTAAAAGACAGCGGGAAGTTATCGTAGGTGGGCAAAGAGTAATAATCACTACGTTTAGTAGGTGGGAACAAAGAGATTTCAATACATCTTATTATTTTCTTATTACTTTAAATTAATGTTTTAAACAATACGTATTAGAATGGCGTAAGTGCTATGTGTGATGTTATTTGGCTTAAAATATGTAATAAAATACAAAGAAAATAATTTTCCATTTCATGTTATTTAGTTCAGACACAGACATAGTAAAAAATATAGACCAAGTGCTGCGAAAAATCCTACTGAAGCCACCAAAACCGTGCTCCTCCGTGTACAAACCAGCGCTCACGCACACACATGCACATCAAACCATGCTCACCGCTCTCAGTACACATGTCGCGGCATCGTCTAGTAAGCATGGCCAAAAAAATATATCTTTCAAGAGCATATGTGTGCGTGAGCGCTGGTTTGTTCACGGAGGAGCATGGTTTTGTTAGCTTCATTATGATTGTTCGCAGCACTTAGTCTATATTTTTAATATGTTGTGAATGTCTGCCTTGAAGCGTCGCTTTCCAGAAACGCAATTACTTCGTAATAATCGCACATGTTAGTGTTAGAATTTTATTGTGGATTATTATTACCAAATCTTACTAAACGAACTCAAAGCAATTCAATAAAAGGTACTCCAAGACAGCTTTTACTGACTGGTTTCTAATGTCACTTATTGACTGAAAAAAAGAAATAAAACGTCAAATCAGCGTTCATAATACGGTTATCGCCAGCCAGTCAGCCAAAATACGGGCAGAAGTCGGCTTGTAGTGTCACGTGACCGCTGACTCGCTGGCAATTGAGTTACTAATACGAATTTGCCAGGCAGTTCACTTTACAGCGAGAACTGCCTGGAAATAAGAGTTAATAATAAGGCCCCAGGGCTAGAAAGGCAAAATACTGCAAAATTTGCGTTTCAATTTGCTTAATAATTCGTGTCCCTGGCCGTACATAGAATATAACTATATAATAAAAAATAGTTATTTGCTATGCAAGACTGTAAAGTTGTTATTTAGCGCGTTTTCTTCTATTAAAGCAAGCGAAGGATTTTAAGATATAATCAAAAAAATGTAAAGGCACGAGACGCAAATAATTTTGCAGCCGTGCAAAACACACAACTTTTCATCTCACTGCAGCCAAGAAAATGCTAAATGTAAGAAAAACAATTGAAATATAATTAATCAGGGTTTAATTATTCATAGTAGTTACTTACAAAATGGAACATTATACTAAAACTAAAAATGAAATTACTGCTGTTGGTTGGATACTTGTGTACTATTCCTTGGTAAATTATTTGCAAAATTATCAAAAATTACTAATTTCATTGGAATCCATTGTGGTAGATGTGAAGGATTCATTATGTTGTTTTAATAGAAATTTTCACCCGACTGCGGCGCAGCCCAAAAGGAGGGATCACGTTTTTAGTCATGTATAAATCATGCTCAACAAAGTGTTCGCTACAAATGAGTGAATAATTGGATGGTGACCAATTATTTTCATTTCTGCTATTACGTATTACTTCAACCCACTCTTTTTTTCTGCTAAAGTCTTTCGGAAAGCTAAAAAGCAAAAAAAAGCGTAAAAATAACATGACGATTAGTTTTACCAGATTTCTGGGGTAAATTATAATTTATTAACATGCAACACAGGAATATAACGGGCTGGTTTCCGCAACTCCACGTCTCATTGCGTTTTTTGCGTACGGGTGGGAACTTACTGAACTCACCCCAACTCCACAAAAAAAGTCAGCAACGCCTTGATGTTGCTAGTGAACTCTCTGAGAGTACCTAGGTTACCGAAGTACTTGGCCCTGTATGTAGCTAGCTCAGAGCAGTTTAGATGCACATGAGCTTTTGTCTCGTCTTCCACCATGCAGGCTCTGCAGATTGGGCTGTCTGTAACACCTATGATAAATATATATTTGTTAAAGGACCCGTGGCTAGTTATAGCAGCTGTGACTGTACGCAGCTGTTGTTTTGATAATCGGAGGGCTTGTTTCGTGAAACGGCCGTCATTTGTGGAAAGTGCGTCCTTGGCCAGCCTGCACTCACCATGGTTTTTCCATAGTTTGTGGTGTTTATCTCTGATGCGTTTCCTTATCAAGTTGCGTAGGTAGGCATGGGTTCAGGTCCCATCACGACCATATTCGATCCCCTTCCGGCGAGTTCATCCGCTTCATAATTGCCTCGGGAACTGCTGTGTCCTTTGATCCATTGAATGGTTATTTTATTGAGATTACCTACCTGGTTGAGGTTTTGGTGGCACTCGTTTATCAGCCTAGAGTTTACTGTGTGGCTACTTAGTGCTTGTAGCACGGACATACACTTACACAGGTATTACTTTAGCCACGAGCTCCTTAGCCTTAGGTTCTTGAAGGACGTGAGACTAAAACTGTAACAATGTGTATGTTTCAGAATGGGCTTGACAAAAGACTATTTACTCAGATCTCAAGTGCTCAATACATGTAGTTTAATTCTAACCGATTGAAGTGACGCGTCGATTTGCTAGATAGATTATTTCTTACTTAACTGAGTTTACAGTGTTTGCCTTCGTGACCAAGTATTACTTATGGCCTTTAAAACTGGGGCAGTAACCTATTCCCTTAATTTAAAATTCAAACAGTTTCTGTGACATGCAAACATGGAGATTTTCTGTGCAACAAACGGTTCTTTGTTGGCATTCTGATTTAATGAAGCTGTTGTCATTTTCTAACATGTTTTTTCTAAGTTTAAAATTTTATTATTTTGCGCAACACCTTTGCGAGGCTTTTTCCTTATCAAAATAATGAATCATTATAATATGTATGGCTGATGTAGCGTTGTGATTTATTTATTTGTTGACTTGATTTTCTTTTGTGTAGGCATATTTTGTTGAGGTAGCTACACAAAAGGTTTTCATTTGTTTAGGTGTGCCTTATGTGAGGTGATAGAATAAATTGTTTGTTCATTAGTGTTTTTATGTCTGTTCTAACATTCATTAGCATTAATTTAATACCTGACATCGGTTATTATTTATTAAGTCCTCGAGATCAACTTGTAGTTCTGACCTGCCCTCGGAGTATTGTGCAATTTCTGATGCAATACTCCCAACAATTACAATATACCTACCGATTCAAACAATTACTTCTGGCTTGAACTGGTCTGATTAAACATTAAACAATATCTTCTTATTTTCCACAGTTACTTACATATTATTTTATCAGGTTTCTTTGGGCCTTGTCCCAAATTTAAAAGATTTTCCTTCATGGATATTATTTTTGCTCAGTAGCGGCTACCTATGTTGAATGACGACTTCATTATAATACGCAATTCATGGTTTTGAAGCAGTGATTGAAACTGTCGAGGTAGTTTCGGCTCGTTTAAAATCTTGTTTGGATACGTTTAGAGTTAAGAATTGCGAGTGTTAAGAAATAGGTAGTGATCATACCTACATTTGTTATCAGGGGCATGAACAAGTAAGTAGTACAAGTGGATTCAGTATTTACAATCCGCATCCGAAATCGATAGTCCATTTGGCATTGACCCACTCTGTCATTTTGATTTTAATATTTTTGCTTATCTGCAAATTTCTGTTTCGTTGCCAAGTTTTTTTATGCCCTTTTTAATGTAAAAGTATTATTCATTGATTGATTAACCCTTAAAACGCAACTATTTCTTTGATTTATTATCAGCTAGTGGACTGAAGGACCAAAAAAATTAAGTCAATTTGTGGAATCTGTATGCTTGTAGAAGATTTACGATATACAAAAGAAAAATACCTACTCTTGTTTGTAATAAATCTCGCCACATGGGGACACTTTCTAGCATCTTCGATTGTGCATAATGCAACTGAGGTATCATTTTCCTGTTCAAGAGTTCTTCGGTCTTTGAAAATATACATAAATTTTGAATTTTATTCCTTGGGACTCATACATTTTTATTAGATCCTTCGAATCAATATAATGTTTTCATTGTGTTTCTAAATGGGATGTGTCATGAGGTGAACTCCAGTGACAGTTTGACCTGGCCCTTTAGGTCAATAAACCTCATGTTTACGGGATTTTTCCTTGTCTCACGTCGATAAATGATGCAAACTACTGAAACTTTTACAAAGCCTAAGTGGTTCGCCCCGAACGGAGACCTCGCTATAAACGAGTTTTGACAACTAAATCATCACATTTCTTTCAATCAAAAAAATTATACAGTTGAAAGACTGTAAAATTGATGTTGTGCGTATCTATTTCAGACATAAATCTTATTTTTGTTGAATATGACCCTTGAATGTACAACAGAGACAAGCCAGAAAGTGCTAGTGAGAAAATGTTCAAGCTTTTATTGCTTATAACATTTTTTCTTACTGATATAATTAATAAGTTTTAGTATTTGTTGTTTAAGTACAGTCCAAAAGTAACAACTTTTGACCTGGAGACGTTTTTTAGATAGACCCCGGGACAAAATAGGTCTAAAACAGCGACTTTGGATGCCCACATATGTCCAGCAGTGGACGTCTATCGGCTGAAATGATGATGATGATATTATTTGGATTGGAACGATTTGGAAGTTATAGGGTTCTGACAGACAGACGTAGACAGACAAAGTGCTGAGTGGCCTAGTATTTCTGGGACGGTTACAAGTTACAACAATATTAGTCTGCATAATTTATACAGCATAAATGGATCAACGAGGGAAACATTCAAGAATATGATAGAATAAGAGCACATAATATCTAATAGTACTAACGTAATAAGAATGCACATAAAGTTTTTTTTAAATATTATACGAGGTATCATGTGTAGGTACAATAATCCCCTCGTGCAATCAGTGAACCTCGCAATTTGCAATAATATACGATGTCTACAATAGATTTGCGATAGATATTCAAACTTTGTGGGAACAATGGTGTATCTGGCAACTCATTTCAAAATTACTAGAGCTCTAAGAATCTCGGTTCTGGTCGCACTAGTACTCACCAAGCGCCTAGCGAAGACACCAGGGCGAGTTGTAGCATTGTGCTGTTTCGGAAATTCGCGAACATATCCTTTAGCCGGCACAGCGATTGTTGCCAAACTTGCCAAGAGCGGTAAAATAAAGAAAAGGTTAGGTTTATTGAAAGAATGATGTCCCAAATAATATGTTTCAAACACAAATGTAAAAATTGTTTCTGAATAAATTGAATTGAATTGATAATTCATCTTGTGTAAAAAATGTCACGAGCAACTGCGACTGTTGGTGATATTGTAAGGATTATCGGTTGAAGTCTGTTCTAAATCTGCCTTGATCCTTGACCCAGTATACGTGTGATGTGTGACAGTAGCGGCATCAGTGGCCATTGGCATGTTTATGATTCCAACTAGACACTATAAATTCCTCGCGTTCCATTTTAAAATCTCGGGATGTGGAATGGTTTCCGCAATTTGCTTGAATCTAAAGCGCAACTGTTTTGCAACATCCATATGGTGTTAAGGTGTAAATTCATGTTAATCAAATTTAGTTTTTTTGTATTTACGAAGAAGCCTTAGGTTCAGGTTTTAAGTAAAGAGCTGTCAAATCCTTATTTCTGTTAAGGTGATAGACTGTGGCGATAGACATGACACCAACTAATTTGGATATAAATTAGAAACATATATTCATTTATAGTAGGTATTCCTGTTAACAGGTTTGGTTAAGAAGTACGATAACGAAAATAATATTTATAAAAACAAAGCTGGGATGGGGCCACTATTTCTTACAAGGCTTTATGTACCTCACCTACCTGTATCTAAAACGCAATAATTTCTCGATTCGCTATAAAATGGTCCGACAAACGAGTTTCCGACTCGTTTGATGATACGTAACTGTGTGTAACAGAAATAAAACAGAATTTATTATCGCTGGCGAATTCAAGTCACATAATTAATTCGGCGCCGTGGTTAAATAAATAATTTCCGGCACGCCTCAACTTTTGTGACTTTATCATTTTTTGTATATGATGTGTCGATAGTTTTATATTAATGTATTCGTATGTAATTGCAATAAATAAATATTATTAACCATGAATTGTCTTTTCAGGGAACTGTTATACCTTGAGGCAATCCCAAATAAATTGCTGAATGCAAGGCACAATAATCTTTAGTAAACGATAACGTATTTTCTATAATTTGACTGCCTCGTTGGTCTAGTGTTCGCAAGCGCGGCTGCTGAGCGTGAGGTCCTGGGTTCGATTCTCAGGTCGGGCAAAGTGTTATTGGATTTTTTCATTAGGAAATTCTCAGTAGCAGCCCGGAGTCTGGATTTGTGCCCGGTCAATGGCAATAGGCTCGCCCCCTATTACATGGGACTATAACATAACTGGCGAAATGTGGGTGTACTATTACACCTCTGCCTACCCCTTCGGGGAAATACAGGCGTGATGTTATGTTATGTTATGTTATGAGGCAATCCCAAATAAATTGCTGAATGCAAGGCACAATAATCTTTTCAACACACTTGCTCGTAAAGTGGCTCTTATCGCATCGCTTTTAGGTTCATAATGTGGCTTATAACGCACGCGTGCTTTTTTCATTATATTATTGCACTAGTGCTTTTTACTTTACAGTTTATTTTTAAATCGCAGCAAAGAGTTTTTATGCCTGAACTAAATAAAAAAAATTTGGGAATAAATCAACTGTATTTATTAAAATATGCTATATAAACATTTCATTACATCAAATTATTCATTTTTGTCAACAAATTAATTTGTTTTATAAATAAAAAAATCAATTTATAATATTTTTATATTAGGCTGTATGGCGGTTTCCTTCGACCACCTGCGCGCGCATAGCTGTATGTCACCGCGCCGTCCGCGCGCCATTTTTATCATTTTTCACAAATTCAATATTTGTCTAAAATGTGTAATGTATGTATTTTTCCTCGCAAGTGTGTTGAAAAACGTCGTATGACACGCGTGAGCATTGACTATTATTCTCTCGGCTCCATTACGCCCTCGCCTTCGGCTCGGGCTGCAATCCAGCCTCGAGTATAATAGTCAACTTAGCTCACTTGTATCATAACGTACTATTAGTAAACGATAACGTATTTTCTATAATTTGATGCCAATTATTATTTTGTCTTCAGCAAGGCAACATAAGTTTGAAGACAAAGGTCTTCAACCAGTGCGTCCTGCCAGTCATGACTTACGGTGCCGAGACGTGGACACTGACAGTTGGGCTAGTCCACAAATTTAAAGTCGCTCAGCGAGCTATGGAGCGAGCTATGCTTGGAGTTTCTTTGAAGGATAAAATCCGCAACGAGATTATCCGGAGAAGAACCGGAGTGACCGACATAGCTTGTAGGATCAGTAAGCTGAAGTGGCAGTGGGCTGGCCATGTCTGTCGAAGGACCGATGGCCGTTGGAGCAGACGAGTCCTTGAGTGGAGACCGCGTATCGGCAAACGCAGCGTAGGGCGCCCCCCTGCCAGGTGGACCGACGACCTAAAGAACGTGGCTGGGGGGGACTGGATGCGGAAGGCAGAGGACCGAGCGTTGTGGCGCAACTTGGGAGAGGCCTATGTCCAGCAGTGGACTGCGATAGGCTGAGTTGATTGAAGGCAACATAAAAGGTAACGTATATTTGATAAGCAACTCATTGTAATAAATCGATGTAATAATACTTGTGCATCCATTCTGTTATGTAATCTTTTTTAATATAGAAGCGTGGGGGCAGTATGTCGCCTCAATTTTATTAGACACACGTGATTCAGCCAGCAATTTGTAAGCATGTATTATTATTATTATTTATTATTTTAAATATTAATCACAGTCACCGCAAAACCATACAACGCGGAAAATGTTTTTCCGAAAAGTTTTATGGATCGGCTTGAGTTTCTATATCATCTACGCGACTAGCGCAGAATCCACGTAGCAACACGAGGGTATTTGTAACACCAACACTGTTGAAAATTTGACAATTTCCACAATGGTCGATGCTATGTGCGTATCAGCATTTTACAGTGGACAAAAACAACATAAATATTCCAAGACTGATTGGTATAGGTAGGTAAATGAAAATTAAATAAAAAATGACGAACACGTGGAGGTGACATTGCTTAATGTATTATGTATTTGCTAGAAGTGTTCACACGGACGTTTTTATCGAATTCGTATTTGCTGTCCAAATATTTTTTTATGTAATCAGAGAGGTTCAGCAGGCGATCACCGTATGTTTTTATCGTTCTACTAAAATTAAACGTTGGCAGATAAAACCAGCCGTATCTGTAGGCGCCTTAATGCCCCACTACACTCGTCTATATGGAGATGTTCAAGGTTATATCAATATTGCAAAATGAACAGTTTAGCGGAGTCGCGAACGGTGCTCGAGGGTACGTGCGAAAATATCGCGCCGTGCTGTGTCGAATTGTGGTACCTCTACTAATGCGTGTAGGTATGTACTTATCTGCTAACAATCCACGTGGCCCGGTGCGTGATTCGAGATCACCATCAATGATATTTAAAAATATAGATGTCATACCCTAACAAAACCAACGAAAAAAATGTTGCGTACGCAGCGGCGGCAGCAGAATACACAAAAAAACCGGCCAAGTGCGAGTTGGACTCGCGCAACAAGGGTTCCGTACCTCTCAACGACCTGGGGCCGTATTATGAGCTTTTAAAAAACCATGCAAGTTCCAGGCAATCCATTTAACTGCCTTGTAAAATGTCGTATTATGACGTGCCTAAACCTGGCTGACTTCTGGATGGATAAGTTGTCTATGGCTGTCTTTTAACTTTTGACGGTGACGTTTAGGAACAAGATTAATTTTTTTGTCGGTAAGTTACGGTTTTAATTTTGTAATGTATTGATATTAAAAATTCAAAATATTAGTTGCATGAACACAGAAGTATAATGAAATATTTAAAACAACGTATTTTGCCTACAACAAAAATAATAATGTGTTGATTTTACCACATTTTGCTAAATTTATATTTATATGAATGGTTAGCGGTCTTACGCTTCCGAACGACACCCCATTTAAAAGTCAGCGGGAAGATAATCGTAGGCGGGAACAAAGAGATTTCAATACATCTTATTATTTTCTTATTACTTTAAATTAAAGTTTTAAACAATACGTATTAGAATGGCGTAAGCGATAGGTGTGATATTATTTGGCTTAAAATATGTAATAAAATACAAAGAAAATAATTTTCCATTTCATGTTATTTAGTTCAGAGAACAAGATTTCTAGTCGTCGTCGGTGCGTTACATAAAGTCAATTAGAAGTATTGTGGGAGTTTTTAAATTCGCATTTTTCACGCATTCGTCTCCTTTTCTCCCGTTGTGAGTGTCTGCCCTGAAGCGTCGCTTTCCAGAAACGCAAATACTTCGTAATCATCGCACATGTTAGTGTTAGAATTATTATTGTGGATTATTATTACCAAACGAACTCAAAGCAATTCAATAAAAGGTACTCCAAGACAGCTTTTACTGACTGGTTTCTAATGTCACTTATTGACTGAAAAAAACAGATATGAAACGTCAAACAAGCGTTCATAATACGGTTATCGCCAGCCAGTCAGCCAAAATACGGGCAAAAGTCGGCTTGTAGTGTCACGTGACCGCTGACTCGCTGGCAATTGAGTTACTAATACGAATTTGCCAGGCAGTTCACTTTACAGCGAGAACTGCCTGGAAATAAGAGTTCATAATAAGGCCCCTGATACCCCATAAAAACTGATTTAATTTACGAGAGTTTATCAAAAGACATCAACGCACAGTGCGCGAAATATGAATTTTTGCATGTCTTTCTTACGCAGGTACCACCACATATGTCTATGTTTGTCTTATTTTTAGTATTTGTTGCTAAACTACATAATATGCACTATAATCTGACCAAGTTTGACGTTAGTATATATTACCGTTTTGAAGATAGAGCAGGAACAAAAACGTTGAAAAAAATGCATGTTTTTTGAGGTTTCTTGTATGGGGACCCTTTGGTTTTAGACTATTTTTTTGTTTTTAGTATTTGTCGTAATACACCTCATAGCAACACATATTCTGAGAAAATTTCAACCGGTTACCTATTACTGTTCAAAAGATACAGCCCTGTGACAGACAGACCGACGGACGGACGGACGGACGGACAACGTAGCGAGAGTAATAGAGTCCCGTTTGGCACCCTTCGGGTACGGAACCCTAAAAACTAGTAAAAAGTAAGTAAGTTGATTCCTTCAAGTTACTTTCGTGTCATAATAATTTTAATCTTTTCTGTACACACATTGAAGGCATTTTTTCATTTTTTTTTTGCTACCTGTCTCGCTCGGCGCCTTACTTGACGTCCGAATTAGGACGTTTTCGAGTCTTCAGATTCGAGAGCTCAGTAGCATTCTACTTTAAATATCATTGATCACCATGGAATTTGTTATCCGTTGTTGTAGTTCTTTGTTTTCCTGCGCAATAATAAAATTAATGTTGTTTTTCGCCTGTAAATAAAATCGGAATTGGTTTCTATTTTCATCTCTGATATTTTTACCACAAAAGTTAGGTGCTTTTTCAGGTGCTGCAAAACACTGAGATGAATACCTAGTGTACGCCTAAAAATAACTGAACATTGTTCATCTAAAAACCTGGTTTTAGGTGCTACAAGTTGAAGAGAAGACCTAGAAGACTTGGTTTCAAAAACGATAGAAACGCTTTGAAATAAAGTTTAGACCTTAATTAGGTACCTACCTATCTTGCTTTGAATATCTTAGTCCTATTTAAAGTAGCACAGCAGTTTGCTGCAATAATAACAAATAAAATAAAATTCTTTTAAATGTTTTTTTTTGTTATTTTTGCTGTTCAGTGTGGTCTTAAAAATAAATACAAAACAATATTTTATGATTTTGCCAGGCGTACAAAAAACATTGAGCGTTGTAATAATCAGTTGAGTGTTTACTTAATTATTACTGTTGTAGAAGAAAAAAAAACAGTGATCACGTGCGAGACGGTCTCGTGTGATAAGGTTCGGTGCCAGAAACTTAATATCACTACATGTCTCTTATTTTTAAAGAATTGTTTATAAACTACAGAACAACGTGCATGTTACGCGTAGTATAAATTATCTTCAATGTTAACCGCATTGGCTTCGTTTATGATTTTCTTTCGTCAAAAATTTGAAGAAAACCTATTTACATCATAAACTACTAAAACTGAATACAAGAAATATAAAAGGAGAGTTTGTAGCCAGGATAAAATTTGGATTAATTTATGTATTCAAATAGAATTTTTTTTTAATTTTTGGTAAATTCTATACAGACCTTCAAAACTGTTTCTAATCAAACATTCCACGTGTGGGTGACTCATAAAACGTCTGTTGTTTTTGAGTTACTTCACACGAAAGTTCAACTGCAGTCAAGGTTGCGTGGATCAACATCAACAATAGGGCTGACATTGAAAGCGAGTCAACCTGCCGCCGCCGGCGCCGCCACTGTCTGCCTTCCGGTGCGTAGCTCATGTGGACAAATAACAACCCACTTTGAACCACATTCGTACGTTATACTCGTATACGACATCCTTCTTAGATAAACGTAAATGTGGTTTTACTGCGTACCTAGTTACCTACGCAGGAAGGTATCGTTCACTTGAGAAATAACATAGGTACACACGGCTACACATCAAGCTGTACAAAACCAGTAAAGGCTGACCTCGCGTTGTAAGGAAAACCTTTACAATGCGAGGTCAGCTTATACTGGAAATGTACAGCTTGATGTGTAGCCGTGTGTACAAGTCACAGAAATAGATAGAGTAGAATGGTTGTCATCACAATTTTACTTGCGATTCATGGGTGGCAACTTTCGAACAAACTACGCCTTATATATTGACAACATAACATCACGCCTGTATTTCCCCGAAGGGGTAGGCAGAGGTGTAATAGTACACCCACATTTCGCCAGTTATGTTATAGTCCCATGTAATACGGGGCGAGCCTATTGCCATTGACTGGGCACAAATCCAGACTCCGGGCTGCTACTGAGAATTTCCTAATGAAAAACCCAATTACACTTTGCCCGACCCTGGGTTCGACCCAGGACCCCACGCTCAGCAGTCGCGCTTACAACCACTAGACCAACGAGGCAGTCAGTATATATTGACGTCATTAATTTTTTTAAATTAACTTTAATCAAATATGTACTTTACAGCTTTTGTTTCTGCAGTTAGAAACAGCACGATGAGGTATTTTTGCGGGTTTTTGTTACAGTATTTACAGAAACCAGTCATAAGGCGTACTGAGAAAGGCTTTGAAATGCCCTGCACTATGGTGCAGAGTGTTGGCACGCGCGCCCTGCCCACTTTTCCATTCTATCTATTTCTGTGGTACTAGTAGTATTTATAAAATCTAGGATGTATGTTGATGGTATGCTTGTTAAATTGGACGTGATAATAACTATGGAACTTCGAAAATTTGTGGTATGAATTCTATACCCATAATACGGTATATAACAACACTGTGCTGTAATGGGTCTCTGGTCTGCTCTGCGTAGTGGTTCTTGCAGACCGAACGAAGCCCGATACAGCCCGATAGTGACAAAAAGTAAATGTAAAGTATTTAATTATTTATTTAAGGCATGGAAGACTTACAGCTAAATAAACCTTAAGTCTGGTAGTTAACAAAAAAATTGGCGAAAGGAACCCAATAACAAATCTTCACAGAACTAGACTAAAATGAAGTACTTGTAAGCAAACAAAGTAGGTACACACTGCTAACATACATAGCATACATATGTTTTATTTGTTATGTTCTTTTATTTTTGTAAATTTGATTGTTTGTGTCAATAAACACATTTTCTTTCTTTCTTTCTAACAATACTAACTTTATTGTACATTTTATATAATACCTACTTACCTTAAAAAGCACTTTTTGCCGAGGACACACTAGTGAAACACAAAGGGCTAGTCAGCTAGTCTGCCATTTCTTCTAGTGTTCCAAAAAGATGAATGAAAGTGAATCAATTTTCTTGAAACAGGGGACAGCACGTCAATGGTAACAATTTAACCGTTACAGCGTCTTTTATTTCGTAGGCATTAAGGGAAGTTTTCGAAACTCAAGTGTTACCACTGATGTGTGGTTGATTGAACATTAAAGTAATTTTTTGATAAAAGGTCAATCGAGGAGGACATAGGAGTTATCGATATCTTTATTCAGTATAATAGAATTGCTAACTTTCTTTAAGTTAGAAAGAGGTGACCAAGGGATTTGTCTAGAAGGGGATGGGCAGTATCATCATTTAAGGCAGATATAATCAGTGGCAGAGCGTGGTGCTATGACAATTTGCTCTCACGAAGTCACGACAGTTCATCGTAGCAATCTATCTGAAGGCCCCTTTACAGTGGATGTTCTGTTCTTATTGGACTGATATGACAGGATGTATGTAATGCAATTTACCTAACACCTGACTATGACTTATGCAAAGTTAACAGCCAAAACGCAGCTACGACATGCAGACTAGGTATCATACATTAATTAAATGATTCCTGAAATGTACCTAATTTAAGTTATTTTATGTGCACCTACCGCATGTCGTCTTGTTGTGGCAATAAATCTTTTTTCTTTCTTTCTTTCTTCTTTCAAAACTACGTGACAAAATAACAATGAGTTAAAATATATAAAAATTGCATCATTGAATGATAAATAGCGAGTTGGAAGATGTTCCCTCGTCACACCGTCCACTTGTACAACAGTTACACCTTGGTCTTGTTTTATTACTAAATGACTCACACAACATGATGATAAGCAACTGTGTATTTAGATACATCTGTTTTCTTTTACTCTCAGATCGGCGTGGAAGCTATACTACCTATATGCTTTGTAAACGTGGTCGAAAATATATTTTTTGTATTTTTAGAACGATTTCCCATGCTGATCTCGTGGGAGTCTGCTTAGAAACAAGATGTTGTAAGACCAGGAGTTGTATTAGCAACCTTGGGGTCTACTCGCGTTTGACGAACGACAAACGAAGTACCTACGAACTTTCGTTCCGATTGATAGGTACCTACACAATAAAGATAGGCACATCAAAAGGCACAATAAAGATAGACTACGGTTCATAGTCGTATGAAATTGACTGGAGATCAGAACACAAACGTCAAAACGATCATCGCATGAGATATAGGAACGAAGGTTGACCGGGTAGCAAATTGTGCGATGATTGTGATTTGTACAATTAATCGAATATCGTCAAACGCGAGTATATCATTCATTTGACGGCGTCTGTGGTCTAGTGGTTCGAGAATCGGACTGCTGATCACGAGGTCGTGGGTTCGATTCCCACAGGACACAAATATTTGTGTGATGAACATAAGTGTTTGTGTTGGTCTGGGTGTTTCTTATGTATTATAAGTATGTATTTACAAAAAAAAAAAGTATATTAGTATTATATCCATTGTCTAGTACCCATATCACAAGCTCTGCTTAGTTTGGGACTAGATGGTGCTGTGTAAAAATGTCCCGTAGATATTTATTTATTTATTTTATCATTAGACCTCATTAGAAATTATGTTTTAAATTAGTTAATCCCGCCTTATTTGGTGATGCATTCTCAGCTTCTCACGATATGAGGCAAATGTGCAGACTGATAGTGGTGTCGATTCTCTTCTTCACGAACTAAACTTATTTTAAACTATCGCTCTCTTTTACAAATAGAAGATACAAGAAAGAGATGGCAACAATTTTAGAACTGTCAAATTACGTGTTACATTTCTTTGTATTTTAGTAGGCACGTTCCGAGATCACGACTAAACTTGTATGGAAATCCAAATTCCGACTAATTTGACAGTCCTAAGATTGTTGCCAAACCTTTCTTGTATCTACTATTAGTAAAAGAGAGCGATAGTTTCAAATTAGTTTAGTTCGTGAACAAGAGAATCGACTTCAGTGACAAATATTTTTTAGAATATTTCAAGTCGGCATTCAGTGTTGACGTACCACAGTACCATACTATCTAATGGTACCATGAGGGGCGGGTCGAAGGTTTGCTTGATTTGCTTATGAGCATGCTAAGTACCGATTCGCTGACCGCAGCAGGTGAGAGTTCTACAAAAGTATAATATCTACTGTTTGCTCTTTTAGTTATCCAATTACCGACCCATCGTATATTTCTTTTCGCCAAAATTTTACAATCGTTGATGACATGTTTCACTAGTTCGACGATCGAACTGATCAGTCGAACTACCGGAAATAAACCAATTAGTTTACACCCATGACCCAGTGTCAGCCGTGTCAGTCACCGCTGACTTGTCTTGAGACTGTAGCTATGTCCTTAGCAGAGGTGCTGACGCAATGAAGGCCATGGACAGTAATGGTAAAAATGATAAGAAACTACTTCAGCTCTCTGATCGTTTGTTTAATGGAAACAAGCACGAGGCAAGAATATATTAAAACAAGTGACTTTTCCGTATAATCAATTCTGAATTTAAAGTAGGTATCCGGGTTACGGTATGGCCATATACTTACTCTTATCACATAGGATCTGATGCATAGTAATGTAGTAGGTAGGTATACTCTATCAAGACCTTCCAAGTCCCTTCTAGTAAAAATAAACGTCTTGATTATGCTATACAGAATTAACATGATATAATTTAACAATTAAGTCAATCGAAGTGAAACGGCTGGTGGCATTTTCATTTTCATCATGCACAATCATTTTGGAATAGGTAGTTATCTTATGATCTTTCTAAAACATTTTTGACATTCAGTCAGAAATGATACTTTAGCAAGTAACTAAAAATATCTACATTTTTTTACTGCATGCGGTTTCTTGGTTGGTCGATGGTTTTAAGATGGCTATAAACTCATACGGTTACGCTTCGTTTGTAAATGGCATGGATAACTTTGACAGAGTAGGCGAAAAAGGAAACCAACACAAGTATTGTTAGATATTATACTAGGCTTTTTTCTTTGCTCTAGATTAGACAGTTTTTCTTTATATTTGAATCGCCTTTTTGATTTAGTTGATACTGATGATGTATTTTTAATTGTTTTTAAGTCTACAAAGTGAAACTACAATCCCACAAACTGTGACTTGATTTAAAAGCTTCTCTATCTGTCACGCTGAATTATCCCCTGAATGGCTTTGAGCCTTAGACCATAGGTAATCAGAATCACTTGGAACTCGAAGCTCGCGACCGTATCTAATCATAATCTCTAAAACGGGTTTTCTTAAACAACTCGCTTTCCGACTATCGACTGGTCTTTCGGATTTATAATAAGATAAGTATAAATAAAACATTTTCTGTTATGCTGTATTAATGAACATGGCTACTTTATTTAAAGTTATAGGTATTATTAGGTATCTCATCTCATGATCCATCGTTGTATTGCTTTACGGAAATATGCCATTATACATACTATAGCTTGAAGTAAATTGGCTCTTAAAATTTATTTCGACGGCAGTATATTGAATGATTCGTAAGCAACACTTTCTCGTGGACAATTTAATGCGGAAGATAGTCGGACAAGGACACTTCTCTACTTCCTTACTGAAAAAATAATCATTGTAGGAATTCCGTGAACACTTTGAATTATTTTCGTAATCATTAATTAACTCTTTTCTTTATCGATGTATTAAATTCATACAATTTGCGGCAATGAATCTCTTGGAGGCAATATAATTCAAGTTTTGAGTTCAGTGAGTGGGAGGCGGGAGTGATCATGGCCAACCACCTTACACCAAGTGAGCACAAACTTGTTTATATTGGCGTACCCTGGTTTTATGGAATAACGCTCTTTAGATTGATCGAAGGTAATTTACGGCCAAAATTAATATCCAATCTATCCACGATTTGCCCTACTAGAGATAGAAATTTGACATATTTTGTATGGAGCTTATGTCAAATTCCTATCTCTAGTAGGGCAAATAGTGGATAGATTGGATATTAATTTTGGCCGTTACAAAAGCTAATTTGTGGACTAGATAAGCTAAAAGCTGTTCCGATTGCAGTACCTAAAAATAAATAAAATACAAATTGTGAGTAATTGAATACCGATATTCAATGCCTTTACTATTACCCAGATGTGGCAGCGGGGACCTGAAACAGATTGTTCGCATTTTTGACACGGTAAACAGATTGTCGACCTAGTTTCCAGCATTGTTTAGCGCACGGCGTACGCGGCGCCTAGCCAAATCTATTTAAATTTTTATCTACGTGGTCGTTTGCGCGCAGTCTGCTTCATCTCTGCTTTTTCGCAATGTTTACAGTTTTGCCACGCGTTTTTCATTGTGCGTGAATTTATAAATGAGTACCTATACATAAAAATACAAAACAAACTGTTCAATTGTAGCAAGTTGTTACATTTATGCGTGTTTAACATCCGCATAGACGCAGTGGCCATTTCCTACGATAAAACAGCAATATTCCACTCGTGATATCTATATAAACTATCGTTTTAACGTTTCCTATAGTGATCTGCGATAGCACGTGGTTTTCGCTGGCAATTGGTTTGTCTGTGTAATTTCTTGACGAGACTACGAAACACGGAAGCATGTAGACTCAGTTTATAATCAGGATATGCGTGTAATTTGCAGGTTTCTTATATGTTTCATATCTACAGGTTTGTAATAGTTTAGGTGGTTTTTGCTGCTTGGAAGATTGCCCAATTCATTTAAAATTTGCGTCAAATCCATTTGCGTTCGTGGGCCTCCCGTTAGGTCATAAAAATAAAGTCATCTTTGATGAATATGATGAAACTCTCGTTTTCTTTGTTGGAGTGAAAATTTTAAAATACATTTGCATATTTTCTATAACTTTTAGGGAGTTATTAGAAACTGGAAACCGTAACAGAAACTGGACTTTGGTGGAACGGACTAATAATTTAAAGAGTTTTTTATTGTTTAACAGCTAATACACAAATGTAATGTTTAATGTTTCCATGAACGTGAGTTCACTGCATGTGCTTCCGTAAAGGTTTATTATATTTCCTGAACTTTATTTCGATTTCCTATGACTATGTATGTATCTAAACAGCAGTTTATGGGTGTTAGTCTCCTTCTCTGTCATGTTAAAAACTATAAAAACAGGGTGAGCTCATGTTGTTGATATGCTCATGATAGTGTATCCTATTTTTTACAAATTAGGACTCCATGTAGTACTCTAGCCATCGGTAGGTACTATAGTTCTATGCTGTAGCAGAAAGTTCATAAAAATTAGAATTAGTAGTAGTAGAGCTCCTTTGTGAAAGGGCTCGTCCGGGGAAGTAATACCACCGTACCTACTTCTCCGCCAAATAGTGATGCTTGCATTGCTGTGTTTCGGTTTGAAGGGTACGGGTGCCGGTGAAATTACATTCACATGAGACTTTCCATCTTCATGTCTCAGTTTGGCGAACCGATTTGCGGTACCATTTAGGCTACAGACTAGGTGGTATTGAAGTTGTTATATGCAAAGGTAACCGCTTACCATCTGGAGGGCCTTTAGCTCGTTTCGCCATCCTATACAATAAAAACTAAAAATTAAAGTTATTTGAAAACTACGCAGAATTCTTTTTAGATACAAGTTATCAAAGGAATGCGTAATTGTCGGAAGTTAATAACATAGGAGAGGAAGTTGTTACGCGTTGTCCTTTATGGCAACCCTTGATTTTCTTTAAAGAAGTGTAAAATTATCGAATATACATTTATTGCTATATTTATTTCAGGTACCCAAAACCGCCACAGTCGCTGCGTGTTCTTCATTCTTTAGTTTCCTTCAACCATAGGACAGCCATTAAATATCAAGACTGCATATCACAACAAAATTTCCAGGTAGGAACATTTCCTAATATATTTATCTTAATTCTTATTACCTGTGTCCAACAGACATTAAATCCAAGGAGTTTGCCGCAGCAGCTATAAAAAATTATTTTAAACTAATTATGTACTAACGTTCTATTTTCCACATACTTAAACGGCATGAACATCTTTTCCGAAGTACGTTGGGCAATACACGTTTAAATGGCAACCGCGCTAAACTTGGGATCTTGCGTAACAATGTTGTTTAGCTGCATCAAACATTACCTTTTATATAATTCTATAGGCTTGTGCAGTTGCACGTTGCTAAGAATAACATTTAAGCTGCTCCCGGTTACAAAGGCGGGTCGAAATTAGGTGTCGCTGTCTCCTGCAAAGGTATACGGTGCCAAAGTTTCATAGATCGCGCTATTTCCGTGCAAACACAAAACCCCGCTGACGCACACTGTCGGTCAAAGCTCCGGCTGACGCTCGCCTGTCAAGTACCTATTAGGACTTATTTCTGGACTTCATATCTACCGTTACCACCGAATTTTATGTCTCAGTTTGAAGGTGAAAGAACTTGGCTTTCCTAGATGACGGCTCAGCGGGATATGGAAGAGAAAGCAATATAAATAGTTTCTAGAAGTGTCTTTCTTACGGCCAAAGTTAATATACCATCTGTCCACGATTTGCCCTACTAGAGATAGAAATTAGTATAACATTAGACACGTTGTTTCGTGTGGTGTCGGACGTAAAGAATTGCACTACCCTATATCTTCTCATGGGTGTCTTAAAAGGCGACTAAGGGATTCTCCAGAGGAAGGGCAGCAGCGTTCTCTGATTATTTACCAAACCAACCAACTGCGATCGTCAACCCGCTTGCCAAGCGTGGTGATTATGGCATATCCCCCCCATTGGGCCTATGTCCAGTAGTGGACGTCTTTCGGCTGAAATGATGATGAATGATGATAACATTAGACATGAACTCCATACAATTTATGTCAAATTTCTTTCCCCAGTAGGGCAAATCGTGGACAGATAGGATATTAATTTTGGCCGTTAGTTATGATTTAAGTTTTTTATGGCAAGTGCTTCTCGATTCTCAAGGCTTTTTAATTAGCTTATAATATGTGTTCACAACATGCTTGGGGGAGGCCTATGTCTAGCAGTGGACGTCTTTCGGCTGAAATGGTGATGATGATGTGTTCACTGCAAATCTTATTTTCATCGTAGATCCATAACCACAGATGTACTAGACGATGTATTCTCTCTATGATTATGCTCCTTCAGTCATTAATTGAGCGACACTTGCCCTTTTAACTATGCACCCCATAGTCATTCCATAACGTTTATCTACGTAGTTACATTTACCAACATCAATGTTACTAGTGAAACTGAGGAGACTAAAAAACTCGGTCAGAGCGTGGGTCGAGGTATTCCTCATAAATATGCAAGGTGCCATAGAAAGAAGTAGTCCTCGTGAGCAAGATAGTGAAGTTTTTAACGCGTTCATTAGGCTAGAACGATAATTATGCACTGCATACATTTGCATCGAAACATACTTATGCTACTTACTTGATTATTACTTTTACTTTTCAATCAATGCTACAGGGACGCCGTGAAAACTGATTGTGGTAATTTTGTACCAAAGTTTATAGAACTGCCAGTACAGGTGTGCCTCCCGGTCGCCCTTTGTCTCTGCTCCAGGCCGTAACGGAAGGCGTGACCCACCGGCTGTTTGGAATTGCACGCACAACCAATTATTATGCCTTGTTACTAGGCAATTGCTACTTTCCCTTTGTGCGAACATGTTTTTAAAAACCGGCCAAGAGCATGTCGGGCCCTGCTCAGTATTATAGGGTTCCTTATACTTAAGGAACCCTATAACCCTAGGACCTACTGGTCTAATTACAAACGAATCAAATCGAATATTAATCATTGCTATTTTAGTTTTTGCAAACAGCGCCACCTAGCGCTAAATTTAAGAAGTGTGTCATATATTGATATGACCCACTTCTTTAATTTAGCGCTAGGTGGCGCTGTTACTTTGTGTTATCAATATAACAAAAAGTTTCTTTTTGTGATTTTTTTAAATAGAAAGTAACTAAAGGAGCATTATTTGCTATGATCATTTTTCTCTAAGGTCAATGACCTATGAATAGGACGTCTTAAGTATTTTTCAGTTTTCTCACTATAACTCAAAAATTTATAATCACATTATACTCGAAATAATTTTAAAAGAGAGTTTTTATAAAAGTCTATCAACGTGGAAGATTACAAGTTTCTACGTTGCATAGTTTGGAAATGGCAGGGGGGGGGACACATTGTAAGCCACTTTGGTGGGCTATATTTCGCAGATGGTACACCTGATAAAAAAGTGATGTATGAAACATTACCTTCATTTTAGTAGACCTATTTAAGAGGACGCTCCGAAAAAATAGTTCCCACGCTAGCTCCTCCCTTACACCCCACCACCCGCTAGCTACACTTGTCACTCACCGCTAATATTGAAATATAAAGTCAAGACAGAGAACAGGGAAACCATGGAATTGCCTACTAATATTTATGTTTTTTTTTTAACACCACATTAAAATTAGAATTTCATTACAATTTGTTTATAGTATACAATTAAAACTTGAACGGAACATCAGAAGGCCATTTCTCGTAATTAAAAACGTTCAAAATATAGTTCCAAACTAATCTCAATCTCCTGACAGTAGATGTTTCTGATTGCCGTTTGTTGGTGACATTAATGAACTAGGTGTTCAAATTACTCAGTGCGCCTATATACAAATTTAAATGAATAATTACACAAAAAAAAAAAAAATACTCACCTGACCATTTTTGTCCTTTTTCCAGAAATGTTCTTTTCTTGTCAATTGCTTCATCAATACTACCCATTTTAAAAGGAGCTAGAGCACATTTTACTTCTAAAACCATATCGTCAATGATACCTTCAGGCGTGGCTCCTAAAAAGGGATATTTTTCGTCTATGTAGAGGCCATATTCCATAATTTCAATATTTTGTAATTGTGATAATTGCTCTAGTGCCACTGCTTCATATTGTCTTCCGTACTGTATGGAGGAGACATGGGCAATTGGTGTGCTGTAAAGTATGTTTCTTATTATATTTCTACAGCTTTGAGTCCTTCTACGTTTTATTATTTTACCAAAATTTGATACGGTCAATAAGTTGCGTCTAAGCTCAAACCACTCACTGCACTGAATTCGTAAAACTGTATGTTGACTAATACGGTTACGTTCTTATTCAGTCTTACGCAAATTATCTATAAAAGTTTCCTTTGACAGTTTGAAAGTTTCTGGATCGATATCTGGCTGCTCTGCATTTTGATTCTTTGGCAGCGTAATTCGTTTGATATGAACGGCGGCACCAACACCCATCTACTATGACTTCAATCATCGGGATGCCATCTTTACTGACGCGACCTTCTTTCAAAGCGACTTCTCTTTCTGTCTCACCAGCCCTCTTCATTTCACCCCAAGCTGTTTTCTCCCATTCTTCTGCAATTTCGTCTTGCATTTTTTTTTGTTTATTTCGTTTAAGCCGACTGCAGATGTAAATTATTTTAATTGAGCATATCCACCGCCACTTGCCATAATTCCAGCTACGGCTTCTTTATTTATGTCCCAATCTCAAATCAATCAATATTCAATATTAAATAAATTCTTTGTTGCAGATTAAACAATTTAAATTTAATCGCAAATAGAGTCCGTTTTGACGTTCAGAAACCACTTCAACAGAACTCAACCCACAGTTAAAAAGGGCGTCGTGATCGGCGATAGCTTACAAATTATCGAAAAACGTTGTGTGTTCACCATCCGTCTCCCACTTAGTATTTTGCTTTCCTAAAACGAAGGCGTAGATGTTAGTATAATCACAAGAAATATTATTAAAGTTAGTATCCCTCTTGGATACTTTGAAACAGAGTTGCAAAAAACAGGAAATTTTATGTTGAATGGGATATTGCGTTCGCCTTGGTTAGACATTGACAGCTTGTTTTTAAAAAAATTATCTCATCGTACGCAAAAGTACGATAATTATGACGTTTGAAAATCATTTCGTAGAAATACTACAAATTATATACGCTAGACCCTTTCTTTCCCGTCCCGGCTTGGCACAATTCAAGTAGGTGAGCCCCTTATCCCCGTGCGGCCTAACGTTGGCCGCATCGACAAGGACCAGCGGCCGTCAGGGATACGAGGACGTTTTCTGGCCCAGCACCCCACACGCTATACCCTAGATACATACATACATACTGGGTGTCAGGGAAACGCTTCCGAAAACGAAGATAGGTAATAGTGCTGGTGATACGAAACCACAAAAAGAAGCGATTCTTTTTTTAGATTTTTTCTCTTTTTTTTTGCATTTTTCATACATAACCAACCAGCTTTGGGCAGTTAAATAAAACTGATTTGCAAAAAAAACCTCATTTATTTACTTCTTTTTTTTAAGTTCGCAATGTAATTAAACAACTATATATGTATAATACTTGCATCTTAATAAGGAAAATAATCGATAAACCCATCCATACTAACTTGTCTTTTGTAAAAATATCACAAATTAGTAAACGAAGTCTTCGACAACCTAGCTTACTTGTACTGCCAAAGGTAAGAACAAACTTCGCAAAAAAAAGTATTACCTATGAAGGAGCAAAGCTATAAAATAAATTGCCATCTAATATAAAAAAATGAGCTCATTTAGTGGTTTTAAGTCTCAACTGTCTCAATATATAATAGAACATTTTTCACCTTCCTGTTGAGGCTATGAAACTATTGACTGAGTGTTCGGCGACCATTACAATAAGTTTACTAAAATGTTAAAACTATTTTCATGTAAGTGGCATATTTTCTTCTTGAAAATAAATTTCTTTAAACCGAATTCAAATAAAATATCAGTTGGCGCTAGGGGTGAACGACATCCGCTCGCATACGCAGTCCGTGTCGTAGCGAACGTAGGTATGTTAGGTACGCGCGGCATTGATCCCGAGTTTTGTACGCTTTACATTTCGGGTTTGCAAAATACCAAATCACTAAAACAATGAGTATAAGGCTAATGGTTATTGGTATTCGATTGTGTTTAGCAGCCTAGTATAATAATAGCCTTTCAGTTTCGGGAGTGTTTCCCTGACACCCAGTACGTATTATCAAGCCGGTTTCCCATTGGGGTAGGCTGCCATCTCTTTTGTTTCATTTACGTTTATTAACCTCGTCATACATATACCAGGCCCCTCAGAAAGTATTGCGAAAAAAAGTTTTTATATATGGGAGACTGGCCAGTTATAATGTTTTTCGAAAATATGATTATTTATAAGTAAAAATAAGTAAGTTCCAATTTCAAAATTTCCCTCCACATTTTTTGCGAGTTAATTCAAAGTATTGTGTCTCACTGAAATATGGATCTGCGCCGGGAACATTTTAGAGCTATGATTTTATACGATTTCAAGTGTCGCCTGAAACCGGATGAATCGTACGATAGACTTCAAATGGCATTCATGGATGAAGGCCCTTCCAAGGCAACCGTGTATCGTTGGTATAACGAATTCAAGCGCGGTCGACCAACTTTGGGGGATGACGAAAGAAGCGGTCGCCCTTTGACGGCTGTTACCGAAGAAAACGTGCTAGCAGTGAAAAATTTAATCCAAGACAATAGGCGAATTACATATCAGGAGATTCAACACATATTGAAGATTGGATCGGGAAGCGTTCACGAGATTCTACACAGCCATCTTCGCGTGAGGAGGATAGTATCACGCTGGGTGCCGCACAACCTCACCGATGCTCAGAAGCAGGCCCGGGTGGAATGGTGCCGTGATATGCTTAACAAATTTGAAGCAGGCTCGTCTCGGCGTGTTTACGACATCGTTACAGGTGATGAGTCCTGGATTTATCAATACGACCCAGAAACCAAGCGCCAGTCGACTGTTTGGGTGTTTCAAAATGAGCCAACGCCTACCAAAGTGAAGCGATCTAGAAGCGGGGGTAAGATTTTGATCGCTAGTTTTTTTAATTTGACTGGCCACTTGGTATCAATTCCTTTACGGGATCAAAGAAGCATTAATGCCGAATGGTATACTACCAAATGTTTGCCAGAAGTTTTCTCTGTTATAAGCAACAAGCGACCAAACACAGGGCTCCGCGGGCTACTGCTCCACCACGACAATGCACCTGCGCACACCGCACTCAAAACGAGGGACTTCCTGGACAGCACGCCAGTCAAACTCCTGGGTCACCCTCCTTACAGCCCTGATCTAGCACCGTGTGACTTCTTTTTATTCCAAAAATAAAAAATCAGCTCAAAGGGATACAATTTTCGTCGCCGGAAGATGCGCTGGCTGCGTTCGAGCAGGCTGTAAACGAGGTGTCTGCGGCGGACTGGAAAAAGTGTTTTGAAAACTGGTTTAGGCGCATGAATCTTTGTATAGAGGCTGGTGGAAAGTACTTTGAAAAGATTTGATAAAAATATATGTACGTATAGAACAATTTTTTTTAGTTTCGCAAAACTTTCTGAGTGTCCCACGTACCTATTATTAATAAAAATACTTGTTTTTTACGGACAACATGATCCAAATATACAAACATGATGTTTATGTTGTATTGGTCGTAGGCCTGAAAAAAGTTTGTTACTTTGAAATCACTGGAAAAGCCCAGCACTGTGTACCGTACTAGGCCACTGTGATGAGATGACCTTTTTGACTTACTCATACGATAATTTTTCACATAATAACTCATAATTTAATTTTAGAACGTCAGTATGATGTCCCTGATGTAACGCTAATGAAAATCAGTTGAATTAAATGTTCCATAATTGCTGTTTTATTTGTTAATATAATACTTTGTTTAAAACATGTTTTAAACACATTGGCAAAAAAACATTGTTTTTTCCCTCGTGTTTTAAATCAGTTGGTGGTTATATTAATCAGATTCAATGGTGTTTAAAACATATGTTTTTTTCGTAACAACTCTGCTTTGAAAAGAAATATAATTATAAACATACCAAGTTAGTCGTATCCTGTAACAACTCCATTTTATTATACCTCTCAACAGTTTCAGGAAGAATATTTTCTTTGATCCCATCGTTTCTTGTATTTCCATTTGCCTTAAAATTAAATGTTTTATAACTAATGATGTGCATACCTACATCTCCAAAAAACTCAATCTATTTTATTTTAAAACGATTGTAGCCTAAAAAGTAAGTACCTAATATACAAGCTTCTAGTACTGGTGATGATTGGACGCTAAGAGTGGGGGGGCCTCGAAGCGTCTACTAAGCGACCCTGGGGTGGACAGCAGTACGTGGTGGTCACGTGCTACTGTGGGGGAAACAATATTGTTTTCCCGGGACGTGCCAAAGGCATAGCACTTGAGGGGCTCCGGCGCGGTCCAATAGAATTCCCGGAGCTCCTCGATTTTATGCAGAGGATGGCCACCGTGTGGTTTTAGTCGGTAAGAGGCCGACATACCCCTCCGCCGTCCCCACACGGAGGGAAACCATGAGTCTTTCAACAGAAAAAAAAGGTCTCCACCTTGATCAATTATATTATCAGTGTGATTAGCGCCAAAATTCAATGCTGGCAATCTAAAAAAAGTTAATTAATCATTTTTACATAGCATGGGTACGATGACAGTAGGACAAAACGATGCCTTATGAATAAGGGTAAAAGAGACTCCACTACAAAACATGTATTTGACACCTGATACCGTACCCATGCTATGTGAACAAGTTTATAGGTAGAGATTTTATTCTATTTTCAATAAATATGTTACGAGTTATGGCCATTTTCAATAAAAACACAATCGGTTGATTTGCTTACTCAATAAGAGTTTTGACATAACTTATTCAATCCTATCACAAGTTATGTCAAAATCCTTATTGAGTAAGCAAATCAACCGATTGTGTTTTTACTTTTTGTTTAGCGAGATTCCGTCCGCCTTTTTTATTCATCCAAGGTTTTACATAAGTAAACAAACAGTAAAGCACCCATGACATGACAATGACCAAAATGGCAGAGGCTATGGTGCCTTTTCTTTGTCTTGCAGACATTCAAGAATCGTGTGTAGGTAAACATACTTGTAATACATAAGAAACACGCAGACCAACACAAACATGTTCAACAAATAAATACTTGTGTCTTGTGGGAATCGAACCCACGACCTCGTGACCAGCAGTCGCACACTCGAACCACTAGACCACAGACGTAGTCAAAGTAGTAGTTATAGTTTTATTTCAAGTTTGGCCCTCTCCTAACCTATTCCATAAATTCACGCTGTATAAACCGCTAATACAATATTTCGTGTGTTATACCTACTCAAGTTGTACAATTTTACACTATACATACCCACTTTTCTTTACGTAATAATACTTGAACTAGAAGTAAATTTTTAAATTAATTAGTTCAACTGGCGACTCCGGTAGTATCTCTGTTCCGAACAAGTAAATTGCTTCCTATAAAGAAAACGTTTATATTTTAGTTTTATTAAAGCTAAAATAATAATAATACATTTTTAGAAATAAAATAGATAATAATGCACTTACCTTTTAGATTGTCTAGCGATCATACTTGCTTCTTTATAACGTTTAGCTATTTTTCTTTTTGAAACATATTTTCTATTAATTTTATTACCCATGACACTAGTAAAAGACGTCAACGTCTGTCAGAATGATTTTTAAATATTTTATGCTTGTTTTATGGCTATAAAGTCTTTTTTGTTTACGGTATTAAATATTTTCGTAAATTCGTGACAATTCACGCATAGACGCGACAGACACAGACCCTTCCTCTATAGCGCAATGCGCGGCACTGAAGGTGAGCATTGCGATTTGCTCTCGTAAATTTTATGTTAGCTACAATAGAGCTCACTTTCAAATAAATCATTCTCGCGCGTTTTACCGCGGAAGTAAAGGCCGTAAGTCTCAAAACAATTTTCGTTTATTACATAAATAATAATTAATCAATAGAAATTTCCTTAAAGCTGTATTTAATATACTTTATTATCTGCCTATCTCCATAAATTTTATATACCTAACTTAAATAATAACGGAGAAATATTCGGAAAATCTCTAAAAACGCATGATTTTGAAAAATTAAAAGCATCGAAAAAAAAACAACGAATCATGTATCTGGGATAGTCAAACGGTAGATAAAGGTTCAAAATAACATATGTTTAAATTTGAAATTCATCAGGCATGTGTACGACTCGGCATATGTTTCCGAAAAGTCACCTCATTTTGGGAGCCTAGTCTTAATGATATCCCAAACGAGGGGGTGCAGCGAAAAAAAATGTTCATCCCCATTTCACATGTATGGGCGCCACCCCTAAAATACGTTATCAAGATTTTTTTATTCTTTTAAAATTGAGATCTATATCTAAACCATTTTTAAACAAAATTTCATTTACTTATGTTTATAACTGTAGAAGTTATTAGTAGTAGAAGGACAGACGGACAGACGGACGAACATGAAAATATCTAAACCATTTTTAGGGTTCCGAAGTCCTACAAGGAACCCTTATAGTTTCGTCATGTCCGTCCATCTGTCCGTCTGTCCGTCTGTCCGTCTGTCCTAATCCTTTACAGCTTAATAACTTCTACAGTTATAAACATAAGTAAATGAAATTTTGTTAAAAAATAGAATAAATATAGATCTCAATTTTAAAAGAATAAAAATATCGTGATTACGTATTTTAGGGGTGGCGCCCATACATGTGAAAAGGGGATGAAAATCTTTTTTTCGCTGCACCCCCTCGTGTGGGGTATCATTGAATAGGTCTACTAAAATGAAGGTAATGTTTCATACATCACTTTTTTATCAGGTATACCATCTGCGAAATATAGCCTGCCAAAGTGGCTTGCAATGTGTCCCCCCCCCTGCCATTTCTAAACTATGCAATGTAGAAACTTATAATCTTCCACATTGATAGACCTTTGTAAAAACTCTCTTTTAAAATTATTTCGAGCATATTGTGATTATAATTATTTGAGTTATAGAGAGAAAACTGAAAAATACTTAAAACGTCCTAGTTCAAAGGTCATTGACCTAAGATAAAAATTATCTTAGCAAATAATGCTCCTTTAGCTACTTTCTATTTGAAAAAATCACAAAAAGTAACTTTGTGTTGTGTTGACGACACACTTCTTAAATTTGGCGCCATCTAGTGGCGTCTAACAACACTCTCTGAGTCGCCAATGCTGCCGTCATGTGCCGTCTATTGCATTTGGCACTGTATAGCGCCATCTAGCGGCTACTGACAACACTCTGAGTCGCCAATGCTGCCGTCTATTGCAAAAACTAAAATAGCCATGCTAAATATTCGATTTGATTTGTTTGTAACACCTACTTAAGGAACCCTATAATACTGAGCATGGCCCGACATGCTCTTGGCCGGTTTTTTAACAAAATTTCATTTACTTATGTTTATAACTGTAGAAGTTATAAAGCTGCAAAGGATTAGGACAAACGGACAGACGGACGGACATGACGAAACTATAAGGGTTCCTTGTAGGACTACGGAACCCTAAAAACACTCATCCATCGCTACGAAAGCTACAGCTCTTTCAGACAGCTCACTTCCGTTAGTCTCTTGTGCAACAATGTACATCTACTGAATAATGAAGCCGTTATCTGTAGCCTCGAGGTATTTTAAAACTATCTTGGAAGTCGGGCTTGGTAACGTCCGTAGAAAGGTCGGTCATGTCATAAATTAAACACTGACAGAAACGGTACAGAGCGACTCAGTGGTTATGTACGTGAGTCGCTTATAGCGATAGATTCGATTTGAAACTGAGCCCCTAGCATGAGTTTTTGCGGTATCGTGGTATCGTGTAGTTATCGATAAATTTTATATTGGACATGTTTAGTTCCAATACGCACACGTGGCGCTGGTTAAATTACCATATAAAATTTATTTCATGCTCTGACGTTTTATCGATCAACATCCACAAAAAGACAGAGCAATTTGCACATGAACTTGTCTTTCAGTTAAGTGATTGTTGTTTACTAATTAATATAAGCATCGAGTCAGGCCAAGATTTAGGAGCTATCAAATCAAAGCAACATAAACAAATATTTATCTTACAATGCAGCAATGGTTGGTTATACGACTAGTAGTGGACTTAGCTAAGGCACACTTTGGCGGAGAGAGTGCGCGAGAGGCGACGACCTCTCCTCACCCGCAGGAGACGGATCGGGCACCGCAGAACGGCGTACGCTGACCTCCTGCCTCCCTATGGAGGGGGACTACGAACGGCGGACTCGGGGTAGCCCGCCGCCCGACCAGTCGAGGCAGGTCAGGAGCAGTCAGGAGGAGGGTGCGGCCGATGTTGAGGCCGCACAGGGAGAAGGGGCTCGCCTGCTAGTGGCGAGCTGGGATCTGTTGGGGGTGGTTAGCGAATGCACAGAGTTTCCCACGCCCCCGGCCAAAGTTGTGGCCAAAGGTAGGTAGAGGAACACCGTGGTGGTTTTAGTCGGTAAAAGTCCGACACTGGCTCCACCCCCCGGGCGGAGTGCGTCCATGAGGATTTCCTCACAAAATAAAAGGCACACCTAAAATATTTCCCTAAATGAGTAAGTAAATTATACTTACCTTGTTTGTACAACAAGTACATAGCATCACGATCGCTAGAAGTCATTTTCAACTCAGATGAACGTGAATGCGAAGCAAGATCATTCCACAGAGCTTCACTGCATAGTCATGCCTTCATTCTAAGCTCCATAAGTGGAGGTTAAGTGTATGCTAATAGCATATGCAGTAAAGACCGTTGTGGTGAACGGATGCATGGCATGCTTCGATGAGATGTTACTCGGAAATAATTACGAAAACAAGAGATTCATTACTATTCCGAAGCAATTATACGTGACCATACATTTAAATAATAAACGGAAGTTCCTTCTTTAGAATATCAGTATCGTATTGTCTTCTGCACCGGTTGTTGGGAATTACGTAACTTTTAGGGTTAAATACCCGAAGGGTGCCAACGGAACCCTTTGTCTGCACCGTCTTCCCTCCCAGCCGGCTGTCCGTCTGTTTGTCACAGAGGGCTGTATCTTTTTAAACGTAATAGGCAGTCAGATGTTTTTTTTACAAAATATGTGTTACTTTCATGACAAATAATATAAATTAAAGTCTAAACCCGAAGGGGATTCACACCACAAACCTTGAAATAATGTTTTTTTTTTACTTTTTTGATCGTACTCTAAAATCGTAATATCTTTAAAACGGTAATAGGTACATAAAAGCGTCAAACTTTGTGTGGTTGTAGTGCATCATACTACTTATAACATGTTTAACAACAAATAGTAAAAATAAGACAAACACAGAAATGTGTGATGAATTGATGATACCTGCGTAAGAAAGATGCAAATATGAAAGACGCACAGTACTGCATCTGTAGTGAACCTTCACAAAATTTAATCAGTTTTTACTACTACGGTACGGAACCCTTAGTGCGCGAGTCCGTCTCGCACTTGGCCGGTTTTTCTGAATAATTGCATGCATTCAAATCGGTCACGTTTGGTAATTGATAGATGTTCGGTCGCACAAGGTTAAGCCAGCTATGTAAATAAAGTGACGCTGGCTACAAAGCTACGTTATTCTGCGGAACAAATTATAGGTGTGATCAATTTTGCATCTAGACTGGCCACCGGTAGCACAGGTTAGACCGGCCAGGTAGACGGAGATTGTAGATAACTAACTTATAGCCAATCAGACAACGTTGGAAATAGCGTTATCGACTCTCCCGCTGTTTAAATGTACAGAAATACAAGGATTTGATAACAGCTCACGTAAGCGAGTCATGTTAATTGCCATAACATAACATAACATCACGCCTGTATTTCCCGAAGGGGTAGGCAGGGGTACATAGTATACCTACACCCACATTTCGCTAGTTATGTTGTAAGTCCCATATAATTGAGGGCGAGCCCGGGTACAAATCCAGACTCTGGACTGCTACTGAGAATTTCCTAATGAAAAAACCCGATAACACTTTGCACGACCCGGGAATCGAACCCAGGACCCCACGCTCAGCAGCCGCGCTTGCGACCACTAGACCAACGAGGCAGTCATTAAATTGCATGTAAATTACATGTTGAATAAATTGGATAATAGATAGCTGTAAAAGTGAAAACCAATTTATTGAAACACCAGTTGATTCGTTACTTGGAATTCTTGGAAACGACTACTTCCACAGAAATTGATACAGTAGAATGGTTGTAATCACAATTTTACTTGCGATTCACGCGTGGCAACTTTAAAACAAACTACGCCTTACATATTGACGACATTAATTTTACAAGCTTTTTATTAACTTGCAATGTATGTATGCATGTATGTAATTTGTTAGGGTGGAATCTTGCAACTCAATTTTGAAGCAGATATCTTCAACCGATTGAGCTGAAATTTTGTATACACGTTTAGTTTGGATGACAATGCATGGTTAGCTATGTGACGTCATTCTAAATTCAACATGGCGGAACACCA
Source organism: Asteroscopus sphinx (assembly GCA_949699075.1). Taxonomy (NCBI): domain Eukaryota; kingdom Metazoa; phylum Arthropoda; class Insecta; order Lepidoptera; family Noctuidae; genus Asteroscopus; species Asteroscopus sphinx. The sequence continues at coordinate 7,293,827 of OX453006.1, forward strand.
AAGATGGCGGACTAGTTATTTTTAATGCACTCCTAGAATATGGGTATCAAATGAAAGGGCTCGCTGAGAGTAACTTGAAAAATAAAGTGACGTCACTCTAAATACAATATGGCGGACCAAGTTTTTTATGGTTTCCTACAATATGGGTAGCAAATGAAAGGATTGTTGAGAATACGAAAGCGTGTTAAAAAACCTGTCCAGCGATAGCTAAAAAGTAAAAAATAAATAAAAAGTAAAAAAAAAACTTTTTTAAAACAAGCTTTTATTTCAATGCGCTAAAATGAATAAAATAAACTTTCCGTTTAAAACTTTTACTATCTACTTATAACGTCATTAGGTACACAATTTACCTATATGATATAAATAAAAGCTTGTCGCGAGATTTGCCTGTGAAGATAAACAAGTAAATTGAATAACTTGATCTGATTGATACTAATTTAAAAAAAAAACAATCTAAGTAAATACGAGTACCTACTTAAATCTCGCGACAAGCTTTTATATCAAATAAATTGTGTGACGTTATAAGTTGATAGTAAAAGTTTTAAAGGGAAAGTTTAGTTTATTAATTTTAGCGCATTTAAATAAAAACTTGTTTTTAAAAATGTTTTTTTTACTTTTTATTTATTTAAAAATTAACTATAATCAAATGTACTTTACAGCTTTTGTTTCTGCAGTAAGAAACAGCACAATAAGGCATTTTTGCGGGTTTTGTTACAGTATTTACAGAAACAAGTCGTAAGGCGTACTGAGAAAGGCTTTGAAATGCACTGCACTATGGTGCAGAGTGTTGGCACGCGCGCTCTGCCCACTTTTCCATTCTATCTATTTCTGTGACTACTTCAATTGATAACGTTCAGGAGTTAAGAGGTGCGTCGACGAACACGCGGCAGCGGCAAGTGAACCCTCTGGCTCAGTTCCAACTTCGCTTTTTAACACAACCGTGGTATCTCCTACTAATTACCGAATTCGCTCAAATGGTTTCACTTCCTCGCACTGAGACTTCCTCCAAGTCGATGAGGTCACATCGTATAATCGCGACAAACGTAACAATGGGTACTAAGGTTGCCGAACTATCGATAGTTTCACTAGCGTAGCAGAACAATCGACAGTTGACCTTGAAAATCAGTTACACTGTCGATTGGTCTTTCGATAGTATAAATAGCGTGGTACGTGTCAATACTATCGACATATAGCAATACTATCGATAGTATTGGACACCAATAGTGATAGTGCTATCGATACTATCGCTAATATTGCATAGAAAACTTTCGTTACTATCGATAGTATTGCATAAATAACTTTAGATACTAGCGATAGTTTTGTACTATCGATAGTGGCCTGTATTTCGTTAGTATCAATACTATAGATGGAGTCTGACCCCGCTAACTCTCCAGTGGAATTATTATGGTAACACCGTAAACAATAACTATCAAAATCTCTGTAATGATCTTATTATTCCAATGCAGAGTTAAATTTACTGGTCTGTACTTACTGTCTGACAAAACTAACTCTGCATGAGAATAAGAGACCATTACAGAGATTTTGGTTTACGATTTTGCCATAATTCCACTGCAGAGTTAGCTTTGTCAAACTCTAGTTTTTATGCAATACTATCGATAGTACAGGCACTATCGGTGTCCAATACCATCAATAGTATTGATATGTCGATAGTATTGCCGCGTAGTACGCTATCGATAAATAAAAATAAATAAATATCTTTGGGACATTTTTACACAGCACCATCTAGTCCCAAACTAAGCAGAGCTTAAGCAGATAGTATATCGATACTATTGTTTTTTCGTGGACTATCGATCGGCAACACTAGAAAGAACATTTTGTGACTAATCCATTTACATTATGTTTAGTCACGAAAGTCGTGTCAAATAGCAACCAATTATGTACATAGCTGAGTGTTATATTAACGGTCCATGTACTTGTAGATCTACAATGTGAGTTCTGTTCATGCTTTGATGTAAATTAGTTAAGACAATGGGTGTCATAATTGTGACTCTTATCAAAGTTGACGTGTGCGGTTTAAAACTCGCTTGTTATTCAAGTATCTATGTCTAACTTTATTACGTACCTACAGAAAACGTGTATACATACCAACAATGTTGGATCCACGTCAGCTTCGGTCACGCACGATTGAGCATTTTTGATGGCATTTGAACCGAACAAAGGGTTGATAATTGTGACTCACGTAACTTTTCGACTAGGGTGTGTGACAGTGTATTCAACCTACAGCTGTTAGTTGCCCATTGGTGAATCACAAATGGTTTAATTAATGAAGTTATGCGCACTCGTAATGTTTTGTATTAATACAATTTCCTCGTTAATTCGTATTTATCGATTTTATGTAGGTATAATTCACGCATTCTTCGTTTTGCGATTTACTCAGGTTTCGCGTGATTTCATCATTGAGTTGATTCAACCGTGTATTGATACTCAGAGAAGTGTAGTTTCTAACGAAGGCTTGCGAAGGTCGATATGATAAGGCAACTGGAAGCTTATACTTGGTTTAAAAGGAAAATTAAAACATACTCTTTGTCTCCAAACTATTCAAAGATAGACGAAATATATATCGTACGTTTCCAAAAAGATAGCACTAATTCGGGTTAAACTATCGAAAACAATGTCGCATCACTCAAGATAATGTCACCAAGACCTCTTACACTTACGTTCTTGCCCAAAAACGTCAAAACAAACGATATTTTTGTCGTAAAAATAAGTGTGTAATAAAAGGAAACGTGTAGGTATTTTATTTTTGGTCTTGGTTTTGGCATATAATTAAAGCTGAAAATACACTGTTTATATTTGTCACATTACTTGCAGAAAGTCGGTCGAGTAATAATTATTGTAGACTGGCTTCTGCCGGCTGCTACGCTTATCACAGAAATATGTTATCGCGCATCCCTCGGGAACTGTTTATTTTCCCGGGATAAAAAGGAGCCTACGATCTTCCCCACGTCCCAGGCTACCGTTATGCCGAATTTCGTTACGATCGGTTCAGAGGTTTAATCGTGAAAAGGTAACAAAAAACAGACAGAGTTACTTTCGCATTCATATATTACTAGCCTATGTCTGTGACTTTGCCCGCGTGTATGTCGTTTATCGCGCATCCCTCGGGGACTGTTCATCTTCTGGAATAAACTATTATGTTAATCCTAATTATGTCCCATACAGTAGTTTTTGCGTGAAAGAGTAACAAACATACATCCTCACAAACTTTCACGTTTATAATATTAGTAGGAAGGATAGGATAGGATTTGTAGGACGGATAGGATTAGTATGGAAGTATGGATATAAAATTGGATTCTTACGTGGAAATTATCCGCCATACAGAACCCATAACCGGTCATCTTTTATCGCTATCGGAGCTAATGGGTCATCTACACCATGTGTGATTTTGTAGAGCCAACATGCCGTGGGCTGATGTACGTCCCACACCCCATTTGTCGTTCAATGGACGCCATTCGGTCTAGGCATAAGTCTGGGCTGAGATTCATCTACTCGTCTAGCTATGCGTGTCCAACAGTACCTAGCTCAACTCGTGACATGTTTTTAGTCTCACTTTTCTCTGATGTTTTAGCATCGTTGTTGGACTACACATTGACCGTAGTCTTGAAAAATCTTCACGGCCAAAATGTAGGTACAAGGAAGATGCAATCCTGAAGAAATTGATCATGCAATTAGTCTCAGATTTCAGATTAGGCCTACTTTTGCTATGTTGCATCATTTCGGTCTTGTATAGCATGACTTGGAGATCATCCAGGCCTCGCAGAACATTGCAAGGTTTTCTTAGAATCTAACGCAAAGCAATGCAACACATCAAATGTCTTCCAAAACTGTTGTAAGTGTTTAGGAGAAATGGTGTCGCGCAGACCTCTGTTGATGGTTCATTCGTTTTACTGGAAATATGGTAGATCAACTCCGGGCACAATTGTCCAATATCCGTTTAAGACGTACTTTTACAAAATAAAAATTACAATGGAAGATACAAATAAATAATTGAGTACCGTATCACTGGAGGAAGCAGCTCATATAAACGACCTTAACAAAAAAAAAATCTTTCTACGATTATAAAAAGGTTTCCTTATCTAATGGTTAGCCGCAAACTATACGATTTTATGCGGTCTCACTTGTTTTTACGATGTTCACCAATGTTAAAAAAACTTATATCTTCTTAGCAACGTAAGTCTCCGACCGACGATAAAACTAAGAGGTGTAGGAGAAAAAAACAGATATTGGCCGGCCATGTGGCGAGATGTGATCCGTCCGTGATCTATGTTGCCATGTGTCAGCTGTTTCTTCCAACCAAAATAACGAACTGCGCAGCGGATGGATTTGAAACGCGCACTCTAAATATAATTCTTAAGCTGGCTACACAACTAACATACTTTGTTACACTATCTACTAATTCAACTGATATTTAAATGACATGGATATTTTGACGATGGTGCTAAAATGACTTGTAATCCTATCCTATCCTATCCTATCCTACTAATATTATAAACGTGAAAGTTTGTGAGGATGTATGGATGTCTGTTACTCTTTCACGCAAAAACTACTGTGTGGAGTTCAATGAAATTAGGCATACAGATAGAACGCAGCCCGGATTAACATAATTATAGGCTACTTTTTATCCCAGGAAAATGAATAGTTCCTGAGGGATAAGCGATAAACGACATCCACGCGGGCGAAGCCGCGGGTATAGGCTAGTTAGTAATAATGTTATAAGTGCACGCCTACCTGCTAGCCTCGTAAATGAATAAGCGTAATGCTAATGAAAACTTAGTACAGTCGACCGCACCGCAGTGGTAACACTAAATTACGGAACCGCTCTTCATCATAACTGAGCCTATTGCAGTCCACTGACGACCTCTGTGGTCTAGTGGTTCGATTGTCGGACTGCTGATCATGAGGTCCTGGGTTCGATTCCCACAGGACACAAATATTTGTGTGATGAACATATGAGTGTTTGTGTTGGTCTGGTTATTTCTTATGTATTATAAGTACGTATAAAAATAAAATTTTATAAGTATTATATCCATTGTCTAGTACCCATAGCGACCATAGCACAAGCTTTGCTTAGTTTGGGACTAGATGGTGTTGTGTAAAATGTCCCAAAAATAATTAATTAAAAAAAAAAAAAAAACTTTTATTTCATAAAAAGAGATTGTAGTAAAAACATTACACATTTCTACAGAATAGGTGGGTACATTAATATATTTCTTCAATCCGGTGGGTGAAGTGCTAAATAGTTTATTTATTTATTTATTTACTGCTGGACATAGGCCTCCCCCAAATTACGCCACAACAGTACAACACTCGGTCCTCTGCCTTCTGCATCCAGTCTCCCTTCAGCTACTTTCATCAGGTCGTCCGTCGGTCCACATTTTTTTTTTCATAGGGTGCCCCTCAGCCCGGTATTAGACGGACGGTCTCAAGAATGTAGCTAAGGGGGACTGGATGCGGAAGGCGGAGGACAGAGTGTTGTGGCGTAACTTGGGGGAGGCCTATGTCCAGCAGTGGACTGCGATAGGCTGAGCTTAAGAACCTTTCCTTTATTAACATATTTCTGATTGATCTTACAGTGCGTAATTATAAACGATGGCAAACCGGTACAATTCAGTTTTGTGACATACATTCTCTTGCGAAAATCAATCAATTAGATGTCATAAATTGGAATCGAAAAGGTTTAATTTAAAACCCTCATAGTTACATAGTAATATAATACTACGTCTATACTTCATTTATGTTAGAATTAGTAATGTATTTTATTTTTACACTTTTCCTTGCCTTTAAGTTTATGTGTTGCCTTATGCTATAACATAACATAACAACAAACATAACATAACATCACGCCTGTATTTCCCCGAAGGGGTAGGCAGAGGTGTTATAGTACACCCACATTTAGCCAGTTATGTTATAGTCCCATGTAATAGGGGGCGAGCCTATTGCCATTGACCGGGCACAAATCCAGACTCCGGGCTGCTACTGAGAATTTCCTAATGAAAAAACCCAATAACACTTTGCCCGACCCGGGAATCGAACCCAGGACCCCACGCTCAGCAGTCGCGCTTGCAACCAATGCAATTTATGCTATAATCTGCTATAATAAATGAAGTAGCTATAGTTGTTTGAGACTAGTACCTACAAAACGTTTTTCGAGCCACTGATCTAGTACACACGGCTACACATCAAGCTGTACATTTCCAGTATAAGCTGACCTCGCATTGTGTAGGTTTTCCTTACAACGCGAGGTCAGCCTATACTGGATTTGTACAGCTTGATGTGTAGCCGTGTGTACCTATTTGCGTTATGTATTGGGGTGGGTGTGGTGACAACGCAACGTCACTGTATCGTCAACGCTTATTAGTAGAGCGATTGTAATAATAAATGTCCTATTATTGAATTCAAATATTATGTATTTATTATAAACATGCCATAATGAATTATGTACAATGGGGAGTGCTCTGAGGAATTGTTCGACCTTATACCAGCCGCTGACTTCCACCATCGTACACACGGCTACACACATCAAGCTGCACAAAACCAGTAAAGGCTGACCTCGCGTTGTAAGGAAAACCTATACAATGCGAGGTCAGCTTATACTGGAAATGTACAGCTTGATGTGTAGCCGTGTGTACAACCCGCTATAAATCTAAATTCCATCCTCACCATCTTGATGATTGGTGGTCAACTACAGTACGTTTCACACGCCACTTTTTGCCTCGTACAGCAAAACTGTGGAACCAACTTCCGTCAGCGGTTTTCTCGAACAAATTCGACATGGGAGCCTTCAAGAAAAGAGCATACGTCTTTTTAAAAGGTCGGCGACGCATCGGCGACTCCCCTGGTGTTGCGGATGTCCATGGGCGGCGGAGATTGCTTACTATTAGGTGACCCGCATGCTCGTTTGCCCTCCTATGTTATAAAAAAACCACAAAACAATATGTAAATGGCCTTTAATATACATTGTTTGTAATGTTAAACATTATTTTTTCCTCTGAGCTGTAACTGCGCAGTAGACTGTCATAGTTGATTAGGTATGTTAATTAACGACATACTGATAAATAATACACGTAGCTTAGATGGATTTATTGACTCTTTATCGAATATTAATAACAGTATCATTATGATGTTTAGGCATTAGTTAATTCTCTGACCAAGCAACGTGTTAGATAAATACAGTAATAGATATTAATTACGTAAAAGAAAAAATATTCCACCCAATATAGGTAGGAGAAGAATCACATGATATGTGTATATCTGCTTATTAACATGTACAAGTAGTAATTTAAAAAATCTAAGGTAATGGGTTATTGTACTGGGTAGATAGACTATGCCATGGTTACCGGTTGGCAATCTCTATTTTATTATACTTACCAACTTTTTAGCAAATGTTTGCAGTTTGAAGTGGTGCCTTTGCTCTAATATGTGCTTTCCGTCACGTTTCATAAGTTATATTTTATGACTGTTTGCATTATAGAATAACCTGTCTTTTACTCAGATATGTTTACGAAATTATGTACCTACCTAGGTACATTTTCTTTGCTATATCTTCGCATTTTACGGTAACTAGGTTAATTTATCTCCACGTCAAAAGGTTTCTTTCGTTCTTTGAAACTAATTGCGGTTTACAGACTAGATACTAGGAAATTATATTTTGTGCGATCTAGTCTAAGAAAACTATTAGTATAGTTTTATTAGTTTTTTAAATACGAAGAAAATCGATCACGTTTACTTTTCGGTTTCTGTTCGAAATTATAATTGATCCAATGTGGCCAGAATCTATTTACAATGCACGTGTTGGTACACCGGATCCACTACATAAAATGTTTGGAGGAAGTATATTTCCTGTATGCTTCTGCCATACGTTTCGTAAAGCTTAAAGTTTCGTAGGCTAGCAATTAAAAAAATGGGGTGATGAATGAACAACAATAATCGAAAGAAAACTTATAACATACTAACACAGATTTATCGTTGGTTTTTCGTTAGAAAACTAAAAGATTTGCCGTCAAATTTTTGGCAAGGAACAGACTTTCCAAACATTTCCTCAAAGTTTCGTAGTAAGTGCTTTAGCAATCTTAACATCAATTAAGTGAAAACAGCATTCACCCGTATTTTGTTAAGAATAATTTGGTTCTCGAAACTTCTGGATATCTGCAGGTCTCTATAGGTAGTATTATCACCGTACCAATTTATGCCACCAAACAGTGATGCTTGCATTGCTGTCATGTTCCGGTACTAAGGTTACGATGAAATTACAATCACATGAGATTTTCCATCTTCATGTCTCAGTTTGGCGAACGCGATTTGCAATATTATTTAGGCAACGCATTGCAGTTGTCAGGGGGGCCTTAAGCTTGCCATTCTATACTTAACATAAAACTTTTTAACAAAAAATTGAACCGACGAAAACAGAAACTGAAAAGCGAAAAATAACTAATTATGAGTCGGCGCCAAACGAACTTTTAACAAGCAAAGTGCGTGTAAGTTGCAAGTGGCCGAGCGGAGAACGCATTTTTGGAAAGTTATTGTTTATCGTTGAAAATTTCACGTTGTATTTAATGTGACGTTGTTTTTATTATTTATTTAAAGTAATTTAATGATCTTAGTTGATTGGTTGTTTGGCGCCGACTCATAATTAGTTATTTTTCGCTTTTCAGTTTCTGTTTTCGTCGGTTCAATTTTTTGTTTTATTTTTCAATTTTTTGTAGTTAAAATCTAACTCCAGGCCTCCATTATGTCGTAGTGTCTAGAACTATATTTATGTGTGTCAAGTTTCAACAGAATCGGTTAACAGGTAAGAATTCAGTGGGTGAACAAACACTCATCCCCTGTTTTACTACCTTTAGGGGTGGATTTTGACTTTGAAATTTACCAACCAACTTCGAGATATATACCCTATCCATTAAAAAAAGAATCATCAAAATCGGACCACTCTGTAAAAAGTTATGCGTGGTCATACATAAAAATATATATATATATATATACGTGTCGAATTGAGAACCTCCTCCTTTTTTCGTCGGTTAATAATAAAGGTCAAATGTTCGCGTTTGCTTCGGCGTAATCTTAAGCTCTTAAACAATGACACTATCACGAAAACAAAAGAATAGAGTTTACTATTTTTATCGATTACTAGCACGCGACACTCGGCGGCAGTTATCCCAATGTCAGTAAATTCTTTAGTCACCAATGTCAGCTACACTGACGCACCACTTCATCTAATCTGCTGTTATCATAAGATATTTTCAGTAGTGTCGGTCACTTTGATTGCGATTCCGAGTACGAACCACGCGGTTTTTAAATACACACATTTGACTAGACTAGACATGCGTCAGTTATTCCAGGCAGCTTTCTTGAGAATGACCTGGCGAAAGGTGCTGGCATTCTGCCAACGTAAGCCGCTTCGATGTCATACGGAATCTATGTATTTATTACAGAGTATTCTGCTATCTCCAATTGCAACAGTGTAATGTTTACATAACTGTCCACTTATTACTGACTTATTATTAAAAATTATTATTTTTTGAAAAATGTATTTTTCAAGACAAGCTTTTATTTAAATAAATAAATATTTTTGGGACATTTTACACATCACCATCTAGTCCCAAACTAAGCAGAGCTTGTGCTATGGGTACTAGACAATAGATATAATACTTATATACTTTTTTTTTTGTAAATACATACTTATAATACATAAGAAACAACCAGACCAACACAAACACTCACCAAGGTAAGCCAAAAAGTCAACGGTACGTTGCGTTCCCTCTACCGCCTGAGGAACTTTTTACCCGCCAAGACCAAAATAATGCTTGTGCAGACTCTAGTCCTTCCTATAATCGACTATGGTGACATGTGCTACTACGATTTGATTTCAGTCTTACTCAGTAAGCTCGACCGGCTGCTTAACAATTGTATCAGGTTCATTTACAACCTGAGAAAGTATGATCATGTTTCTTCATATAGGTCTGAACTTAAATGGTTGCCCATTCGTCAGCGGAGACAAGTACGTGCTTTGACTACGCTTTTTTCTTTACTTAATTCTCCTTTCCCCCCTCTTAACTTAACTCCCCACTTTCAATATTTATGCTCTACACACACAAGAAACCTACGGTCTTCTAATAATCGTCTTCTACATTGCCCTTATCATAGCTCTAATTTTGTTCACTCATCCTTTCATATTCAATCAATTCTTCTTTGGAATGAGCTACCTCACGAGCTTAGGATGGCCACCAGTCGGGACTCTTTTAAAAGGAAAGTTCGGAAGTTCTTTCAAAATTTTGGCAGAATCATCTCATTAGTATTTTATCTATGACTATAATAGTATATTATTATATATATTTAGTACTTATGTTATATATATATATACCTATGTATGTTTATCTATTGTTTTAGTGGTAATTTATTTCTCATCTTGTTTTGTGTCGTGAATCAATATTGCACCTGCCTTGTCATCTCTGTATCACCCTAAGGTTGACTGGGAGAGAATGCCTAAGGCATTAAGTCCGCCTATGTACACATGTTGCATGAAGTTTAAATAAATAAATAAACACTCATGTTCATCACACAAATATTTGTGTCCTGTGGGAATCGAACCCACGACCTCGTGATTAGCAGTCCGACACTCGAACCACTAGGCCACAGAGGTCGTCCTATATGACACGGATTTGGTACTATAACCCAAACTTGGTGTGTTAACGATAACTACAGCAGAGATTGTGTGACCACTTTCCAGCTCCATCAGCAGATCAGCTCTTAAACACCATAAGATTGAATTGTCATCGGGTTTACATATGTGTACAAAATTTCAGCCAATTCTGATAGCGGGAACTGGATTAAATTTGGCTTGCAAGATTTGACCTAATAAATAAAAAATAAATAAAAAATCTTTGGCACATTTTTACACAGCAGCATCTAGTCCCAAACTAAGCAAAGCTTGTGCTATGGGTACTAGACAATGGATATAATACTTATACATATACTTTTTTGTTTGTAAATAAATACTTATAATACATAAGCAACACCCAGACCAACACAAACACCTTATGTTTATCACACAAATATGTGTGTCCTGTGGGAATCGAACCCACGACCTCGTTATCAGCAGTCCGACAAAACCAACCAACCAACTAACCAACCAACCAACCAACTTGTAATAAAAACGCGTTCTTTGAAGTCGTTTAAAAGGATCTTACTCTGTTTACCATTGATCTCTGATCATCATCCTCCTTGTCTTTTCCTAATTATGTTGGGGTCGGCTTCCAGTCTAACCAGATGCGTCTGATTCCGTCTGAACACCCATTACCATTGATCTCTGATTTCCGTAAACTTTAGCATAGTACGCTGATCTAATTTAAAAGAAAAACAAAACATTAGCAGCTTCCCACTCAGATCGTGAAAGTTGATTGAAAGTAGGAAAGTAGTATTTTCTTCTTGATTCACTATCATTGAAGTCAAAATGGTGTTTAGGTTTCCCCATTTTATTTTTTAGTCGGCACGATGCCAATTCAGAACTGTAAATAAATGAGATTTTTTCTATTAGACCGACCTCGTCCAGGACCTGTTCAAGGTCTGCATCCTGGTCGGTCGCTGCCACTAGATCAACGAGGCAATTAAAAATTCAGTATCGTCACTCATAAATCAACACAAATGGTTTATTTATGTGTTCGAATAAAATTTATATTTTAGTCACTCGCATGGTGTTTATTTATTGTTCTGTTTTAATAATAACTTGTCGTATTTACTTGTCCTTGTATTATTTACTGTAATTACTGTTCAGAGATCTTTGGTGTAGGTACATACGTTGATTTTATAGGTATACTTCATGCCACTGCCAAACGTAATGTTAACTTTAATGCCGACTTGTTATTACGTGTTAAAAAGATGGACAAAATTGCAGACAGAAAATATGCCAAACGTAATGTTAATTTTAATGCCGACTTTTTATTACGTGTTGTAATGATGGACAAACATTGCAGACAAAAAATAATAACTAGGATTTTCCGAAAATTAGCATTTTATTCTTTATTTTTTTATTCTTAAGGGTCTTGCGTTTGACCGCCACCTCAACTGATGTTAAGCGATGGTGCGGTCGAGCCGTCATCTACCCGGGTCGGGAAGGATGGGGTCGGCGAGAGATGTCGTGCGCTGTGCCACAGGGATCGGTTCTGGGGCCGCTTCTGTGGAACATCTGTTACGACTGGGTGCTGCGCGGTGCTCTCCTCCATGGCGTCGGCGTAACATGCTACGCCGACGACACGCTGGTCACGGCGAAGGGGAAGACGCTCCGGCAGGCGACCATTCTGGCGACAGCGGGGGTTGCGCAGGTCGTTGGAAGGAACCGGCAGTTGGGTCTCGAGGTGGCTCTACACAAGTCTGAGGCTCTGTGTTTCCACGGGCCTCGAAAGGGGCCACCCCCAGGATCCAACATAATGGTAGGAGGCGTCCGCATCGGCATCGGGTCGACGATGAAGTACCTGGGACTCGTCCTCGATAGCCGGTGGGGCTTTGGGCCGCACTTTCAGCGATTGGCACCCAAGCTGATGGGGTCCGTGGCTGCATTATCGCGGTTGCTTCCAAACTTGCGGGGGCCAAACGCCTCCTGCCGGAGGCTCTACGTGGGGATCGTACGGTCCATGGCCCTTTATGGGGCCCCAGTGTGGGCGGACACCCTGACACGCTGTAACGTCGTGCTGCTACGTAGGCCACAGCGTGCGATGGCAATCAGGGTGATACGGGGATATCGTACGATCTCCTTTGAGGCGGCGAGCCTCCTAGCCGGATCAATGCCCTGGGATCTGGAGGCGAGAGACCTTGCGCTAAGGTATCACCAGCGCGAGGACCCGCCTGATCGGACCGAGGTCCGCCAGATCCTAGTGGCTGAATGGGAGGAGCGACTTGCGCAACCCAGCGCAGGGCACGCCGTTATCGCGGCGGTAAGGCCCGTCATGGAGGAGTGGCTGGAGAGGAGCCATGGTGCCCTCACCTACCGGCTGACGCAGATACTCTCGGGGCATGGTTGCTTCGGTAAGTATCTGTGTCGCATAGGCCGGGAGCCGACGCCCGAGTGTCATCACTGCGGGAGCTGCCCAGAGGACACGGCGCAGCACACATTTGCGGAGTGCCCAGCTTGGGCCGCGCAGCGCCGTGACCTCATCACTGCAGTAGGCGGCAGCGATCTCTCGCTTCCAGCCGTGGTTCTGTCTATGGTCGGGAGCGAGAGCGCTTGGGAAGTCGTCGTCTCCTTCTGCGAGGAGGTGATGCTCGCTAAGGAGGCGGCGGAGAGGGTTCGAGAGGCGATGACCTCTCTTCCCATCCGCAGGAGACGACCTGGGCGTCGTAGGAGGGCGTATGCCGACCTCCAGCCACCCTAGGTGTGGGCCTGCGGGCGGCGGACTCGGGGTGGCCCGCCGCCCGACCAGTCAAGGCCCGTGACGGTGGCGCGTAGTGTTCCGCGCGCGCCAGTCAAGAGGAGGGTGCGGCCGTTGTGGTTGCCGCACGGGGAGAAGGGGCTCGCCTGCCACTGGCGAGCCGGGACCTGCCGGGGATGGTTGGGTGAATACGGGAGTATTTCCCACGCCCCCGGCCAAGGTCGGTAGAGGAACACCGTGGTGGTTTTTAGTCGGTAAGAGTCCGACACTGGCTCCCCCTTCCCCGGGCGGAGTGCGTCCACGAGGATTTTCCCCACGGAAAAAAAAAAAAAAAAAAAAAAAATGGTGCGGTCGACGTTGGTTGTACTCGAGCCTTGAAGACCATCAGATTATACTTCTCGAAAAACACTGACGCCGGCAAATTATAAATTGAGGAAAACCTCGTTACTATGTTAGTCTTGGATAAAAGAAAAGTTTAGAAATACAACACAGACCGGCCGTTTTTAATTTTCACAAGGCAAGGTAAACAATAATTACCCTTATTTCTTCTGCAGTGTAAATCTGTTAATAGATGGTTAGGTCGGTTAGTGAACTTGTAACCACATAATGGCTAATTATCAGTTAACAAACCGCACTAATTATAACTAATTCTCCATTAGGGATAATAATACACGATGTTATTAAGCTTACAATTTTTGTTCAGTCGCACAGTCCATCATGGTGTCGCTCATGACGTCAAAGCAATCACTTGTCACATTGGTCTTAAACTTGACAAATGTTTGGCAGTATATTAATGGTAGCGTGTACGTTTGAACAACATTAAATAATTATTTATACCAAAATTTCTCCGAATAGTAATGACTTTACACCATCTTTATAGTTCACACGTGGCTGAAAGCAGTTGTAACGCGTTACGAGACACTTGAAGTTTTGCTCACCACGAGAACGGAAAGCGTGAAAATATATTAATAGCATAGAAGTAGAAAGCGAAATGTTGTCTTGTGTCTAGAAACTTCGATCGATTTATTTAAAGAAACAACGTAGCGCTATCATGAATTTTCAAGATTTTTCCGCAACTTTTCTGATTGCTTCCTGGTAAATATTTGGCTCATCTATGACGTTTTTGTGTCTCCCCGAAAATTGTGTTGTGACGATATTAATCGCTATATCAAAATAGTCTACTCGAATAGCGCGAAACAGACTGACTTGTTTTTGTACGGGTTCTGCGTTTTCTTCCTACACATGCCTAGACTATATCTCATGGAGTCAGATGGATTTTTTGAGATTATATATCTCTAGACTATTGAACATTTTCCTGAACCAACAAAATCATTTGCCTAGTCTGGCTCGAGTTGTCTGTGGTTTCTTCACACACACTCCGCAACTCCGAAGCCACCTTTTTACGCATAATAGCGTAGAAATCATCTATGCTGGCGTCCGCAAACATGCATCCGTTTGCACTACTCCGGCACTGCAATATCGCCTAAACAGCCTAAACAGTGCCCTGAACACATTATTATACTGAACGCGCAAGGCATTGTATAGGCTCTTTGCGTAAAGTTCGCCCACAGGCCACCAGCGAGAGCAAACCTGCATGCCAACATGTTACTACGAACCGACAACGCCCTGCGCTCCCTTTTGACATCTAATTCGTCACTTAAGTTCTCATTCACAATATGACCAAGATATTTAAACTGTGAAACACGGCATAGAGGTACTCCATTAAGTAATAATAGGTGGTACAAAGATATATTATTGTTAGAATTTAAATAACATTAACTCACTTTTTCTTTCGTTGTACCTCAAGCCATGTTCCACAGCATAGCATTCGCACACCCGTAACAGCTGTCTAAGACCACCGATGGAGGGGCTCAGCACCACCATGTCATCTGCATAGCTCAAATTATTAAGACATATCATCAATATGACATCCAAAATGCTTGCTGCTGAGCTCCTCAATCAGATGGTTTACATATATGTAAGAGTCGTGGCGAAGTCAGACCTCCCTGCCTTACTCCGCACTCCAAGGAATATTCGTCAGAGTACACACTTCCCCAACTTACTACATTCCTCGCATATTGGTATAGTAATCAGATCTGATTACTATACCAATATGCGAGGATGTCCACGAGATCTGCTGGAACACCTGCATTTCTTAGCTTCGTCCAAAGCTTATTATATGACACCAGGTCAAAGCTTTGGACGAATCCACGAAACATGCATATACTGGTGTTTGCCCTTTTACATAATAATCAAGAGCCAGTATTGTACCTTCAGTGGACATGGACAACCCTTGCCTGAAACCAAACTGTGTATCCTGTAACGATGTAAATCGATCAAGCCGTCTATCCAATAACCCGTCGAACATTTTCGCTATTATAGTAGCTAAAGATATCGGCTTATAGTTACCTTTATCAGAGGTATCTCCAGTGACATTTTTTACTATTGGCACAACTACCGTTCTCATATGGTCAGATGGTAAATATGAATGCAAAATCACTATCACTCATATTTATACCGTAATGTTGACATAGACAGTCATTGACTTATATATTACAAAATCATTGTAGACAGTAGTTTTCTCCCCCATTGTATGTGACCTTGAAATATCGATTACTGGCGAAGCGATCGACCTACTTTGCTGAAGTGATACAGCATTTTTTTCTTCTCTATCGTAGTATTAAGGTGTTTGAGTCATACGTTTCACTCATTGTATTTTAAGAATGCATGCTGTAGAAAAGTTGACTGGGAATATAAGAATTTTCATCTTGGAATACATTCAAAATTGACTGTTAGTTTTAGCGCGTACTCGCGTAGACTCGTAGACCATCGAGGTCTCTATAACAATCTCGTGAGTAGAGGTCGAGGAGTGTATTACGTTTCTATCCAAAATAAACATTACCATGAGGTGTATCTGCAACAGCTTATGGTTGTATTACACTTGAACATTTTTTTTTCATACACAAATACGAAATTCACGCGCACAGTTTGATGCAACTAACGGCGAAAATTAATATCCAATCCAATGGCCCTTAGGATAAATCGTGGATAGATTGGATATTAATTTTGGCCATAAATGGGCGCTCATATGGGCACACTACTACACTACGCCAGGCAGCTCCGTAATGTTCAAGGCTAACGCGGTCAGAACGCATCTCCCGGAAAATAATTAAATAAGACGATTTGTGCGATTAAATGGTGAAAAAACCCACAACGGATGTAAACGTAATCGAAAATAGATTACGTTTCAAAAAATCTGGAGAAAATTCCGGACATTTTCTTGACAAATTCTGATTTCGCGGCATTCTCGCGTGATGTGATGCATTTGTGATTGATGCACGATACGGGTAGGTGTTATGGTATTAACTCACCAGGGGGATGGAGCCGGGAGGTGGATAGTGGAACCTTTCAATGACTACT
Source organism: Asteroscopus sphinx (assembly GCA_949699075.1). Classification (NCBI taxonomy): domain Eukaryota; kingdom Metazoa; phylum Arthropoda; class Insecta; order Lepidoptera; family Noctuidae; genus Asteroscopus; species Asteroscopus sphinx. The sequence goes on from OX453006.1 coordinate 7,310,626, forward strand.
AGTAAACACCTTGAATTTCGGCTCATTTGGTTTGTTTTAACAAGTGTCATACATAACACTTGGTGATGAGGGTCTGACGATGGAGCCGGGAGGTGGATAGTGGAACTCTTAAATGGCTACTAGTAAACCCCTCGAGTTTGGGCTCCTTTAGTTTGTTTGAACGAGTTCCATACATAAAACTTTGTGACGAGGGTCTGATGATGGAGTCGGAAGGTGGATAGTGGAACTCTTCAATGGCTACTAGTGAATACTTTGAGTTTGGGCTCATTTGGTTTGTTTTAACGAGTCCCGTACATAACATTTGGTGATGAGGGCCTGATGACGGAGCCGGGAGGTAGATAGTGGAACTCTTTAATGGCTACTAGTACGTACACCCCTCGAGTTTGTGGTCATTTGAGTTGATTTAACGAGTCTCATACATTATACTTGGTGATGAGGATCTGATGATGGACCTGGAGGGGGGGTAACAGAACCCTTGAATGGCTACTAGTAAACCCATCGAGTTTGGGCTCATTAGACATGTCTTAACGAGTCCTATACATTTTAGTTGATATCGAGAACTAATTCCTCACGGTTAAAAATAATAAAAGGCTAAAAAGTATAAAATAAAATAATGGTTTAAACAAGGTTTAAAAAACTAAAAAACACGCTTTTAGAGGTAGATAGATACGTAGATAGAATATGCTTTATTGTACACCATGAAAATACTACTACTAAACTACTACAGAGGTACTGAACTCATCATCATCCTCCTGCCCTTATCGCAATTTATTTGGGGTCGGCGCAGCATGTGTTTTTCTTCCATACGTATCTATCAGCCGTACTAGGTACTGTACTAAAGAGTAAAAAATAAATATTATCGAACCTGTTCTCACTGTCTACCCGGCAACGGCCATAACGCCGTTAGCCATAGAATAGGTAATAATATTTCTTATGCCTTAGCGTAAACCATGTTTGTAAAGTTGTGTAGTATTTGAGTGTTAAAGCGTGTGGTGCTTTTGTTGTCAGATTTAAAAATCATGTATTCATGTCAATGAGATAATATCTACGATGAAAGAACCTACTTTGTAGTAAGTAGCTTCTTTATTCGTTGGATAATATGTTCTACGTAATAGAGTATAGAGATATTACGAACAAAAAATATCGCGCAACTTGCTGGCTGCGGAGCACGCGCGCGGCGAGCGGGGCTAAGTGAGTGAGAGTGCAGAAGCTCTAAAACGTGCTACAAACATTCGATTCGAATTGTCTTCTCTAGTCCGTAGTACATATTACCTCAGTGATTCATGTAAGGCCCTAATGGAGTAGACAGAGAGAACAGGTTCGATGTTTTTTTAAATACATATTTGGAACGAGAATCAAGTACTGAACATTCTCCTTTAATAAGTTCCTCGATCAACCAGTCAACCTGTTTATATGTTGACTTTGATAGAGTTAGGATTCACAAGATCCCTTCAATATCAAAGCAGCTCTCTGCCAAGTTTATTTGTGGCACGAAGATGCCTGGTAGATCTGTAGACCATGCTGTCGAATGCTTGGGATCAAAGCTATTAGCAGATGGCCAAGTTTACGTCCAGCAGAGTGCTGAGAGAGACGTAAACTTGGCCTTCTCCCTGGTCACCCTATGAATTTCGCAATAAATAGTAGGACTTGACTGCATAAAAATCATATTATTGAAAGGGTTACCCATTCACTGGTGTTAGGAAAGGGGTTACACGACCAAGAGGTAATATCATCCACATGGTAACCGAATGAATGGGTTACACTTCCGAATGAGTTAACTCGTAATCGGTGTTGTCCCTGTAGGTCTACTCGCGTTTTACGAACGACAAACGAAGTACGAACTTTCATTCCGACTGATACTTACATAATAAAGATAGGCACATAAAAAAGGCACAATTAAAATAGACTACGGTTCATAGTCGTATACAATTTACCGGAGATGAGAAAAACAAACGTCAAAACACGATCATCGCATGCGATAAGGGAACGATGGTTGACCGGAGTAGCAAATTGTGCGATGAATCGTACGATTTATCGAATATCGTCGAACGGGAGTAGACCCCCTGGTCTCATCTCAAGACCAGACGAGACGAACGAGTGGTCAGCAGAAGTTATTTTTGGTTATTTTATAACTATCTGTGTTGGAGTAAGGTCGCATCCCTAGACATAGTAATATTTTTTGAACAGTCCTATTATTTTGCAATAATTTTATGACCGACCCTTGGATTAATTGTCACGAAAATAACTTCTAAATAAATCAAGACATTTTAGTGCACATTTACGGGTTTTGAAGTCACTATGAAGCCGGCGTTCAAAATCGGTAAGTATTCCTATTTTTTTGTTCGGAACTAGGTATTTCTATTACCTACAACAATACTTACTTATGTACTGTAGGAGAAGTATTAGTAAATGTTACTTCTTACGCTTACAAATACCACTAATATCCCCGATAGTTGCAACAAATTGTTTTTATAGGTTATCTGTCGCATGGTTAACTCTAGAATTCTATATAGGTACGGTCCAACAGGCCCAACTACCGAATGCTTCTTTTTTCCTCTTTTCAAGATAATAACTATTCATATCAAATTACCTATCAAGTATCAATATTTGTTTAAATGTTGATGAGACCTGTTATCATTCATGTTTACATCAATAATTGAATGATAGGATTATAATTTATTGTGATAAGCATAAAACAGAAGAAATATTTTTATAAATTTCGCATTATTTTGTGTCCTTAATGTCTTGAGATGTTTAATGATTTCATCATTATTGCATGAAAAATAAAAACTTACATATGTTGTATACTAGGTACTGGCCACAAAACCTACTTCTTATTAATTATTTTGTTTTTAGTTGGTACCTTCATTCTGTCAACAGCAAATTGATTTAGGTATACCTATAGGTACTTTAATAAATTATACTTTACAAAATTTACTAATGAAATTTATTTACCTATCACATACATTTTATGTATTAAAAATAGTAGATGATAAATACATTTTTATATTGTATAAAAAAACCTTACATAGACAGTCAAGCGCATATCGATGGTGACAACAACAGTATAATCAGAGCCCGTCTTGTATGACAACAACAACAACAACAACAACAACAACTTACTAATTCAGTTCCGCTTATAATGGTTTAGTCACCAACAATGTCACCAATGATATGCTGTTGACCATACTTATTACATAAATATTTTTTGATGATAAAACTACAACTAAAATTTAATTTGTTTCGTGTATTTTCTACATACATAACAATTTTTATTATAGCTGATGAGAAACTGGCTGAGCTTGGCCGCAAGAAGATCATGCTGACTGAGAAGGAGATGCCAGGACTTATGGCTTGCCGTCGCAAATATGCTTCAAGTAAAATCCTCAAAGGAGCAAGAATTGCTGGCAGCCTTCACACGACTGTAGAGACAGTTGTCCTCATTGAGACCCTAGTGGAACTTGGTGCTGAAGTAAGTACTTTTCATTTTCACACGACAACTTCATTTATAATATACAGGTCACAGGAACTACTTGTAACCCACGCATAGCCCTGTAGGTCTACTCGCGTTTTACGAACGACAAACGAAGTACGAACTTTCGTTCCGACTGATACTTACATAATAAAGATAGGCACATAAAAAAGGCACAATTAAGATAGACTACGGTTCATAGTCATATACAATTTACCGGAGATGAGAAAAACAAACGTCAAAACACGATCATCGCATGCGATAAGGGAACGATGGTTGACCGGAGTAGCAAATTGTGAGATGAATCATACGATTTATCGAATATCGTCGAACGGGAGTAGACCCCCAGAAAGGGCATTTACTAATCCGTTATAAGACCTGTCGTTCTGTATGGATCGGAAGGCTGGGCCCTGAAGAAGACGGATGAAAGAAGATTGCATGTAGCAGAGATGAGAATGTTGAGATGGATGTGTGGAGTGCAGGCGCGGTCTTAGGGGGCAGGGGTCATGACCCCCCCCCCCCAAAACCAACCAAGCTGGCGAGTACCTCAAAATTATCCTAACAACTAAACAAGAATAAATTAAGAGTTATATCAAACAATGAGTTGTCACGACATCTACTCGTACATAAAAAATACTTAATTATTTTAGAATTTTGTATAAGTAGTTACTAAGGTTCAGAATACAGCATAGGTATTATTTTGCTCAAAATAAAGTATGAATGATATTTCCAATTAATATCACATGCGACGGCCGGTAGTTCATTTTGTTTAACGGTTTGCGATACTATACACGAGCCTGGGGGTCTACTCCCGTTCGACGATATTCGATAAATCGTACGATTCATCGCACAATTTGCTACTCCGGTCAACCATCGTTCCCTTATCGCATGCGATGATCGTGTTTTGACGTTTGTTTTTCTCATCTCCGGTAAATTGTATACGACTATGAACCGTAGTCTATCTTAATTGTGCCTTTTTTATGTGCCTATCTTTCTTATGTAAGTATCAGTCGGTACGAAAGTTCGTACTTCGTTTGTCGTTCGTAAAACGCGAGTAGACCTACTGCTGTTGCGATCGGACACTATATTAAAGGCGCAAGCGATTGAAGCTATGGCCTTTAAAGTCGACCGCACGTCAGTGGTAACAATTTGACTTTGACGTCTTTATTTTATGAGCAGTAAGGGAGGTTTTCGTAATTCAAGTGGTACTATTGACGTGCGGTCGACTGTATTATACAACTTTATTATGACACAACAAAGGAAACAAAAAAGGCAATTTATGTTTTAAAGTTATGAAGTTAGCTGAAGGATGCTCAAAATACCATAATTATTTTATTACTGGACCAAGGGTTAAAATACAAAAGTGCGAGGGAGCACACGCAGAGACCGCTTATTAGGTACTGACGACTCGATCGATTAATTTAAGTAAAATTGCTAATTCCGCAATATTGTACATACAGTTTCACCGTACATGTGTTTTATTTAAGAATTAATTGTTTAACACAGGTCCAGTGGTCGAGCAGTAACATCTACAGTACGCAAGATGAGGCTGCTGCAGCTTTAGTTGCCGTTGGCATACCTATCTACGCGTGGAAAGGAGAAACCGAAGAAGAATATGTTTGGTGTATTGAACAAACAATCATTTTCCCTGACGGAAAGGTAATAATTGTGTCGGGTTTGCCCTTACCTACCTACAATCTCAGAATATAGCAACCAGAAGCCGGGAACGCCCTAATACTGAAGCGTCTAAAACTACTCTTAAATAGAGTAGTTTGACGAGTAGAATTATCGTTGTTTTATTTGTAATTGTACGGTCAACCTCACGTCAGTAGAACACCTGTACCGAAACCACTTTACGAACAACTGCTTACGAAATTAAGACGCTGGCGCTTTTAAGATCAAACTGTTACCACTGACGTGTGGTCAACTGTATAATTTTGGTATGTCATCATTTTTCATCATTTCAGCCGAAAAACGTCCACTACTGGACATGGGCCTCACCCAAAAGGGGGGGATATGCCATAATCGCCACGCTTGGCAGGCGGGTTGGCGATCGCAGTTGGTTGGTTAAATACTCAGAGGACGCTGCTGCCCATCCTCTGGTGAATCCCTTAGTCGCCTTTTACGACACCCATGAGAAGATATAGGGTGGTGAAATTCTTTGCGTCCGGCACCACACGGACGAACGAATTTTGGTATGTATGTAAACTAAATTCCGTTATTAATTTAACAATTCCTGTTATTTTATTTTCAGCCACTAAATATGATATTGGATGATGGAGGAGACCTAACAAACTTGGTGCACGAGAAATTCCCACAGTTGTTAGAAGGGATTAAAGGTATTTCCGAAGAAACAACTACTGGGGTGCACAATTTGTATAAAATGTTCCGTGAGGGTCTTTTGAAGGTTCCGGCTATCAATGTTAATGATTCGGTCACCAAAAGAAAATTCGATAATTTACTTGGATGCAGGGAATCTCTACTTGATGGAATTAAAAGAGCAACAGATATAATGGTTGCTGGAAAGGTCTGTGTGGTTGCGGGCTATGGAGATGTGGGCAAAGGATGTGCTCAAGCATTTAAAGGATTCGGCGGTAGAGTTATTGTCACTGAAATAGATCCTATAAATGCTCTGCAAGCAGCTATGGAAGGATTCCAGGTAACAACTATGGAGGAAGCTTCTGAAGTGGGACAGATATTTGTTACCACTACTGGAAACCTAGATATCATTTGTAAAGATCATTTCCTGAAAATGAAAGATGATGCCATTGTTTGCAATATTGGTCACTTTGATTGTGAAGTAGATGTTGCTTGGTTGGAGAAAAATGCTAAAAAAGTGAACATTAAGTCACAAGTTGACCGTTACGAGCTCGACAATGGAAATCATATTATTGTACTGGCTGCTGGACGTCTTGTTAACTTAGGATGCGCCACGGGACATTCGTCCTTCGTTTTGTCTAACTCTTTCACTAATCAAGTGTTAGCTCAAATCGAACTTTGGACAAGACCTAATGTATACCCTGTTGGAGTACACACATTACCTAAGAAATTAGATGAAGAAGTAGCTGCTCTTCATCTGGACCACCTTGGTGTTAAACTAACTAAGCTTACATCTAAACAGGCTGAATATATTGGAGTTCCACTTGAGGGACCATACAAACCTGACCACTACAGATATTAATTATATTTACATGTACCTGTGAAGTGTGAAGAAACCCACATTTGTTATAAGCTACCTACGCTGTAAAACCTTTAAGACCTATTCAGTTTTTATTTGCCGAGAATACTTGTAAAAATACTTAAGTACCAATAAAGGATATAAAGTTTTAAAAATAGTTTTTGTTACTTTTATTCAAAACCTCTTAACCGTGTCTCTTGTTCTCTCCGTTCTCTACAACGCTTAGGTATGTGGTATAGATACGCCATTTCCAATTTTCCAGGTGGTCCCTTGAGAGGAAGAGGCGGTTTCTCCGGAAAAAAATCACTCCAAAAATTACAATGAGTGCTTTATTAAGTTTTCGCTTGTTGGTTGTAAATTGAAATAGTGGTGTCGATTCTCTTGATCACGAACTAAACTTATTTTAAAATATCGCTCTCTTTTACTAATAGTAGATACAGGAAAGGGATGGCAACAATTTTAGAGCTGTCAAATTAGTCGGAATTATTTCCGTACAAGTTTAATAGTTTCTGATGAAGTGAAGAGAAGAAAATTCAATTACGTCGTTGTTCTGTTGGATGAGCGATCTGATGAATGTAATGATTAAAATTGTACCGATCTCTTGAGAAAGTTCTAAACATTTTGATTGTAAATTCTGTTGTCCTTTAATTACGTGTTGTTTCTATTTAATTCTTCTAAATAAACATAAAATTAAGTAGTAAATGTGGATTTTATTTCGTTTATATAATTGGGATAACAGACGTCCCACGCGATCGTTAATTTAACTTTTTAGGCGAGAGTAATTAAGGGTTAATTTAGATTAGACACAGAGAATCATTAGACTGCAATACAATACAAATATACTGCATAACATTGTGCATACATATTTATTAGTATTAATGTGCGTTTCATTGTATAATGGGAACGTCAATCAACTCAGCCTATCGCAGTCCACTGCTGGACATAGACCTCTCCCAAATTGCGCCACAACACGTAAACGCACGTAAATGGGAACGTAAATGCACGTAATTATTTTGCACAAATAATCGCTTAGTTCGAAGAAAATTTTAACTCACGCAGAGGTTAAGGGTTAGGTTTTAAGACTAACACAAAAGCTATTGGGGGTAGAAAAAAAAAATGACTTAAAGTACGCCTTGACCTTTAAGTAAAGCTACTATAATACTTCAACCTGTACGAATGAGTAGTATCTTATAGCCTTAGGCTAGATAAGATAAGAGGTATTCAACGCACCCTCCATTAACTCTTTTATAGAGACTAATGACGGCACTGTACAGGGATATACAACCTTAAGAGTTAAAAGGGGTTAGTTAGCTTCTTTAGATAGCTATGAGAGCTATGGTGTACTGACTTCCACTACCGCTACTTTACCTCTTTAGGCAGTTGTACTTCGTTCCTTACATTTTGGAGCTAAATTGCTGAATTTATTTTTTTACGCTTTCGTATATTATTTAGTTTAGACCTTGTAGATCTGTTATAACGCTCAAACCTATTAAATAAGCTGTAATCAACGCTTAATAGTTACTTGGGCATTTTATAGTGGTGTGCGTGTGTAAACGTGTAAGAGCTAGCACACATAACCGTACGCAAAATACACGCTTGGACGTGGAGTTGCGGATACCAGCCCGTTATACTATACTATACTAGCACACATAACAATTTTTATGCATCAGTTTTACTAGCGTGTAACGTATGAAACTATCCTTCTATGTCTGTTCTATGTGTAGTAATTCTATGGGTAGATGACTAATATGAGTTTTCGGTTTATAGCTCTATGCAAGTTTTTCTTTTTGCTTTGATTCCATGATTTGGCTGTGTCATGGCAGTGTCTCTGTTTGTACAGTTTCATCCTAAGCTAATTTTAAAACTGAAAACACGTAGTTTCGCAACAAATATATTATTCTCATCATACAGTTTGGCAATCGAACAAGTCGATTAAAAATGTAATGTGCGATAGCTTTTAAGCTTTAAATGGATGTTGCTGATAAATTGTGAATGAGTGTAAGATCTGATTGACAACAGTTGGAACAACAGCTTCTAAAATTAAACAGACAATAGTATCGATTCTCTTTTTCACTACATAATCAGCCCATTACTGTCCCACTGCTGGGCACGGGCCTCTTCTCAGTATGAGAAGGTTAAGGCCTTAATCCACCACGCTGGCCTAGTGCGGGTTGGTGGATTACACACACCATCGAGAACTGTATGGAGCACTCTCAGGTGTGCAGGTTTCCTCACGATGTTTTCCTTCACCGTTAAAGAAAGTGATAATCAAATTCTGATCCGCACATAAATCCGAAATCTTGTTCATTAACGGCCAAAATTAATATCCAATCTATCCACGATTTGCCCTACTAGAGATGGGATTTTGACATAAGCTCCATACAAAATATGTCAAATTTCTATCTCTAGTAGGGTAAATCGTGGATAGACTGGATAATAATTTTGGCCATAACTAAACTTATTTTAAACTATCGCTCTCATTTAAGTAAATAAGTGTTTGTGTTAGTCTGGGTGTTTCTTATGTATTATAAGTATGTATTTACGTAAAAGTATATAAGTATCATATCCATTGTCTAGTACCCATATTACAAGCTCTGCTTGCTTAGTTTGGGACTAGATGGTGTTGTGTAAAAATGTCCCAAAAATATTCATTTATTTATTTTAATTTATTTATTTACTAATAGAACATACAAGAAAGGGATGGCATTCCATACAAGTTTAGTCGTGATCTTGGAACGTGTCCATTAAAATACAAAGAAAGATAACACGTAAACTAATTTGACAGTTCTGAACGGGTAGTTAGTGGGGCGTTTCACACCACGCGTGGTTCGAACCGCGGTGTGAATCGCTCAAGTACTCATTTTGAATGGGCCCTTTCGGACCGCGGTGTGAAACGGCCAAGACCTTTTTTATAATGGGCTGTTCGGACCGCGGTGTGAAACAGCCCAGTACTCTTTTACAATGGAGCGATTCGGACCACTATCAAAACTCAAAAGTTTAAAAATGTAGTGTGCTCTTGTGTTTTTGTACAGACGAGTAGAAAAACGGTTAGTGAGAAATATTAAAATAAAATACCTACATAACATAATTCTTAGTATTATATTAATTAAAATATTGGATATTACAAATCTAATTAATAGTTATGTGTAGACTCATTTTAACATGACTCATTTTCATTTTTTTTTCATTTTGTTGCATGTTTACGTAAGAGTAAGATAGTATACATATGTATGAGCGCATCTCGCCGTTAAACTTGATAGTTTGGCGAGTTTTCTAGTTAAGTAAAACTAAAGAAATTGTACCTGTGATTAAATAATAAAAAAAAAACAAAAAAAAAAACATATAATTATAATATAATCACTTACAATAGGTATGGTATAAAATACTTGAGTAGTAAACTGATTATTATAAAAAAGCCCCACTACCCTTCTGAACTAGTTACCATCCCGTTCTTGTATGTACTATTAGTAAAGGAGAGCGTTAGTTTAAAATAAGTTTAGTTCGTAAACAAGAGAATCGAAACCACTAACTTGCTCGTATATTCATGAATTCATATGTTCCATATTCCGCTCTGACTAAAACAATTCAAATAGAAAAAAAACCCAACGCTCACATAATATCTGTTTACTATGCGATTTTCATAACAACCCGATCGAACGCAGCCATCAGCTGAAATCAGCTAAATGTTAAGTCACGTTTAGATACATTGAACTTATTGAATATAACCTTAAACCTAAGCACCTACAAATACTGTTGTGTCAGGTGTTTCATTATGTAAATTTAGATTAAAATAAAAACTTTTTAACAAAAAAATAAAACCGACTTCAAAAACCTTAACTAAAAAACCCGCAGAATACATAACCTCCTCCTTTTTTTGAAGTTGGTTAAAAAGTAAAAAATAATCATTGTATGTATTTTAAAATCTTAACATAAACCAAAATTTTGAAGGCGGCACGTGATTTTCATGTACGTTCACATAAACTGTTCTTACTATAGATATTGCGCTCGACTGTATATTACATGACGCAAAGGGTCAATCACGCGCCGCCTTCAAAATTTTGGTTTATGTTAAGATTTTAAAATACATACAATGATTATTTTTTACTTTTTAGTTAAGGTTTTTGAAGTCGGTTTTATTTTTTTGTTAAAAAGTTTTTATTTCATACTTTTTAGTTGAGGGTTGATTCATAAATGTTTATATAACCAATTTGTGAATATATTTTTATTAACCTTTGCTATCCCACTGCTGGGCAAAGGTCTCGCTCATGTTCTTCCAAACGTCCAATCACTATCTTGAAAAAAAAAACACGCATATCGGCCAAGAATTCTCAGAATGAGGAACCAATGAGCAGATCATCTAGTTACGTAAAGCTAAAATAAACTGATTTATTGAAGCTGGTTAAAAAACTACTTAACCTAAGTCAATAAAATTTATATGGGACCACCGCGCGGACTTTCTCTACCAAATAAAAAAACAACCACGTAAATCGGCCCACAAATCTCGGTGTACATACATGAAAAAAAAAAAAAACCCGCGGAATACATAACCTCCTCCTTTTTTTGAAGTCGGTTAATTAAACCAGATTCTTTTTAGTTTAATGAAATTTGAAGGCATTTTGTTGATATCTGGTCGAAAACTTGTTACATACAATGATATTTAAAAGTATAGATATGCTATAGGTACCTTAAAAAACAAACGAAAAAATGTTCCGTTCGCAGCCTGCCGCTGCACAATACACATAAACTAGTAAAAAGTAACGGCCAAAATTATTATCCAATCTATCCACGATTTACCCTACTAGAGATAAAAATTTGACATATTTTGTATGGTACTTATGTCAAATTCCTATCTATAGTAGGGCAATATCGTGGATAGATTGGATATTAATTTTGGCCGTAAGTAAGTTGATTACTTCAAGTTACTTTCGCGTCATAATTGGAACACTTACTGTACACACACGACGGCATTTCAGTTTTTTTTTCTTGTCACCGGTCACGCTCGGCGCCTTACTTGACGCGGATTAATAGAAAAAACGTTTAATTAGGACGTTTTCGAGTCTTCAGTTGCGAGTGCAAGTAACATATCTGTACTTTTAAATATCATTGGTTACATGCTTATATTTAATTTGCTAACGGTATTCAGTGCCGTCATGGTGTGGGTCTATAATACGTGGGACACCCAGAAAGTTTTGCGAAACTAAAAAAAATTGTTCTATACGTACATATATTTTTATCAAATCTTTTCAAAGTACTTTCCACCAGCCTCTATACAAAGATTCATGCGCCTAAACCAGTTTTCAAAACACTTTTTCCAGTCCGCCGCAGACACCTCGTTTACAGCCTGCTCGAACGCAGCCAGCGCATCTTCCGGCGACGAAAATTGTATCCCTTTGAGCTGATTTTTTATTTTTGGGAATAAAAAGAAGTCACACGGTGCTAGATCAGGGCTGTAAGGAGGGTGACCCAGGAGTTTGACTGGCATGCTGTCCAGGAAGTCCCTCGTTTTGAGTGCGGTGTGCGCAGGTGCATTGTCGTGGTGGAGCAGTAGCCCGCGGAGCCCTGTGTTTGGTCGCTTGTTGCTTATAACAGAGAAAACTTCTGGCAAACATTTGGTAGTATACCATTCGGCATTAATGCTTCTTTGATCCCGTAAGGGAATTGATACCAAGTGGCCAGTCAAATTAAAAAAGCTAGCGATCAAAATCTTACCCCCGCTTCTAGATCGCTTCACTTTGGTAGGCGTTGGCTCATTTTGAAACACCCAAACAGTCGACTGGCGCTTGGTTTCTGGGTCGTATTGATAAATCCAGGACTCATCACCTGTAACGATGTCGTAAACACGCCGAGACGAGCCTGCTTCAAATTTGTTAAGCATATCACGGCACCATTCCACCCGGGCCTGCTTCTGAGCATCGGTGAGGTTGTGCGGCACCCAGCGTGATACTATCCTCCTCACGCGAAGATGGCTGTGTAGAATCTCGTGAACGCTTCCCGATCCAATCTTCAATATGTGTTGAATCTCCTGATATGTAATTCGCCTATTGTCTTGGATTAAATTTTTCACTGCTAGCACGTTTTCTTCGGTAACAGCCGTCAAAGGGCGACCGCTTCTTTCGTCATCCCCCAAAGTTGGTCGACCGCGCTTGAATTCGTTATACCAACGATACACGGTTGCCTTGGAAGGGCCTTCATCCATGAATGCCATTTGAAGTCTATCGTACGATTCATCCGGTTTCAGGCGACACTTGAAATCGTATAAAATCATAGCTCTAAAATGTTCCCGGCGCAGATCCATATTTCAGTGAGACACAATACTTTGAATTAACTCGCAAAAAATGTGGAGGGAAATTTTGAAATTGGAACTTACTTATTTTTACTTATAAATAATCATATTTTCGAAAAACATTATAACTGGCCAGTCTCCCATATATAAAAACTTTTTTTCGCAATACTTTCTGAGGGGCCTGGTATAGTATAATTAATAGTGTACGTGATATTCAAACATTCTCAATGATAACGGCTTGTTTCTAGTGTCGGTACTCGGTAGTACTCGGTAGGAAATTCTTAGTAATTTATGAAGGCAGGAAGATGATTGTGAGTAGAGCAGAATCTGAGTTTGTAAGTTAATGCCAAATAGTAATGCTGCCTCTTACAGTTTTAACATATTTTACTTACTTTCGTACTCCTGATAGTTTATAGAACAGGCTTTGAAAATCTCGTTAAAATCTGGCTCAGTACTTTTTAATGGCTGCACGCACAATTTTAGTAAACAGGAATTGAACAATCATCTACTACTTATTTGTTTATGAATTCACATAGTCTCTGTAGCTACATATTTAATACCTATGTATCAACATCATTATAAAGCCGTGCCCTTACTTTGACTTTCAAATCAACAGTTTCCTTGTTGAGTTGGGAAATTGGACTCGGAATGTCGAACCTAAGTTTCTTAACAAATTTCGATAAAACTTTTCGTATTTATGCGTTCTTTATGGACTAACGGCCAAAATTAATATCCAATCTATCTACGATTTGCCCTACTAGAGATAGGAATTTGACATTAGCTCCATACAAAATATGTCAATTTTCTATCTCTAGTAGGGTAAATCGTAGATAGATTGGATAGTAATTAATTAGCCTAGATACCTAAATCTCATAAACTTCTCACCAAATATATAAAACTACGTGATCAAAGGAGAGTTCGTGTAAGTTATGTCTGGGATTAAATGGAATTGTGGAGGAACGAGGTATCATGTTCCTCTAACACAATGGAAGGGTCCTCCGACCAGGCTGTGTCTGCACCTGGCGGGCTACTGCCCCACGGTGGATGTTGGGCTCTTGTATATATGGTAACTTGCGTGTAAACTTTGCTTGCGCGATGCAGGATAGTTCTCATGTCACCGAATAGATGTCGCTACAGAATCATTTAGAATGTTAGCTTATAGACTGGCGAAGCAGGGACATCAACAGTGACACAGTAAACATAACATACGGTACGGGAACTACGTCCTTACGCTCCGCTTTGAATCACTCACACAGAAGCACGCCTCAACAACAACCTAAGCGGACGTCGCAGTCCTGTCAGTGCAAATAACCCGCTTAGGGGCCTTTTTTACGCGTGCTTCTGTGTGAGTGCGTCGTTTCGAGCGTTTGTACGCAGTTTCCGTACTATATGTTATTTTTACTGTGACAGTAAACACTTATGAGTCAGATTATTACTACTAAGACATGACGCGACGCACTAGGTAACTAGACTGCAAAGTCAACAGTAAACCAATAGATTTACACAAGTGTACGGAATGGAATGCAACATGACTCAGAATTGAATAAAAAATAATAAAAAACCTTCACTGGTGGTGAAGGCGGATTCTTCTTGAAAGAAAATAATAATTCGATAAAGAGATATTCCGGGGAAGTACTACCACCATCCCTATTTCTGCCACCAAACATTATCTAATGCTTGCATTGCCGTGTTCCGGCGCGAAGGGTATACGTGCCGGTGAAATTACATTTACATGAGACTCCATCTTCACGTTTCAGTTTTGTAAATGTGACCTATAAATTATTAGGGTAAAGGGGTATCTGGTATCTGCTAAGGGTACCTGCTTAAGATCATGTGGGCGGGGTAGGCAATTAACTCGTTTCGCCATCCAAAAAAAAATGATGACCTCATAGTGCAAGAAAAGTATCAATCGTAGTAGTAGCAAATACGATAAAATTTTAAACGTATGCACACTTTCTGATTCTTTATTAATGTTTTGTTTGTGCTGACGATCATTCGTAACAAACTCTGTGCTTTCTTCATGTTTGAGCGACCGTAGCAGCCTGACTGTTCAGTGCGTTACCAGCAATGATATTTAAAAGTACAAATATGTTACTTGTGCGCGCAATCTGAAGAGACGTTTTTCTATTAGTATGGGTCAAGCAAGGCGCCGAGCGTGACCAGTGACAAAAAAAAACTAAAATGACGTTGTGTGTGTACAAGAAATGAACCAATTATGACGCGAAACAACCCTAAAGTAACTTATTAACTTTCTACTATTTTATGTGGATGTGTGTTGCCGCTGCGTACGGAACATATTTTTTGTTTGTTCTGTTAGGGTAAAACATATCTATACTTTTAAATATCATTGGTTAGACACACATGCAACGCATTGTTTAGTCTAGAATACTTCTCACAATTAGCACAAGTTTTTTTTGGTTTTAATATACTTTCAATAAAAATCGATTGGCAATAGAACTATTGTTTACAAAACAAGTGCTTAGTGGAGACTATTTGCTTTGTGATTCTCTTTGATCGTTCATTTTATCACTTTTTATGTGTTTTCATGGAAAATGTCACTACGGTTCATGACAACTTAAATTATGCAGTAAAAGGTTACTTAATAGCAGAACGATGCTCAAGCATAAATCTACATTTAAGAACTTGACGTAAAATTAAATCAACGAATAAATATGGTTGTAAGTTGTAACCAAAAACATTACAAGTAATGAATTTGGTTGTAAAATAGAAAAAATATGCTAGATTGACATTTAAATATTTTTGTCAATTCAGTATCTAATTTTGCAATTGTTGCAGATGAGTTGAAAATGTATAACAATACAATAGTGTAGAATATCGGTATCATTTCGAAACAAGAAACAACTAACTAATAAATCACCTTTCTCGGAATCTACGCCATTTTACAATGTGAAAAGTAGATCTTTGTTCCCATAAAACACATATAAATACGAGCATTTGCGAATGCGGTCCATTCTAAATCTGGTGTAGGTACGGATAGCGAGGTATTGGCATTCTAAATCTGGTGTAGGTACGGATAGCGAGGTATTGGCATTCTAAATCTGGTGTAGGTACGGATAGCGAGGTATTGGCATTCTAAATCTGGTGTAGGTACGGATAGCGAGGTATTGGCATTCTAAATCTGGTGTAGGTACGGATAGCGAGGTATTGGCATTCTAAATCTGGTGTAGGTACGGATAGCGAGGTATTGGCATAATGTTTATAATAATAATCCATTTAACATTTGTTTTTCTGCAATAACATACGCAATACGTCCCCTTATCAAAGTTCCTGTCGACAAATACCTACTCTCATCAACTGGACCGCGTGGTTTATTGGGAGCTGGTACAAGATATCAACTTTTGGCAGTCCTATTTAAAAATTACTTTTATCACTTTTATAGTATAAAACTCTTCTATCTACATTAAAGTTTGACTAATATTGTTGCGGGTGCCAATATAGCTCCTTGGGGTATGCCGAGCAATAATGGCGGTGTTTTTGTTCATTGATAAATTACTTACAACTTTGTTGGATCTCCTGTTATAAAAATATGGTGACGAACGGTGGACCCTAAATTACTAAATAGGGCAATTTATTTATGTAAAATCTCTATTCTGTTTACAGCATAGTTCCTGAATTTAAACAAAATTTTTGTACATAAACTTTTAATTGTGACTATAAAGATTTATGTCGGTAATAATTTCTCCAGTAAATCTATTTGCATTTTCTGGTAATTCCATTGAATTACACCACTTAGGATGACGTGCGGCCCAACGATACAATTAATTGCTCTACATGTGAAGCACGCTTTGCCAAGTCTTACACCGACGATCTCTAGTGACTTATGACTTCGGAAGATAGGAAAAGAAGCCGGTCGTACGATCGTGATTCGTGACACGTTTACGCACTTCGTACGTCAACCCATAAACATTGATAGCGACAACAATAAAAATATTATGTGAGAGTCAAGATAAAATACTTCTTCTGATAGATATCGAAGATTGACTAGGATTTTGACTTTTATTTCATCTGACCCTAATGCGTCTGAATTGTAGTCTTAGGGTTTTACCGGCCTATGGCTATAATAACAGCTTTGTTTCAATAAAAAAAAACCACTGTCTCTCTTAATGTATGACTAGCCTATGCCCGCGACTTCGTACGCGTGAGTGTCGTTTATCGCGCATTCCTCAGGAAGTGTTCATCTTCCCTGGATAAAAAGTACCCTATATCAGGGTTATGTTCTATCTGTATGCTAAATTTCATTAAAATCCATGCTGTAGTTTTTGCGTGAAAGAGTAACAAACATCGATACATCCTCACAAACTTTCACGTTTATAATATTAGTAGAAAGTAGGATAGGATAGGATGTCTGTGATTGTATAGAAGGGCCAACATAATCTATAGCAAAAGATGTAGAAGAGAAAGTAAGAATACTACAGAAATAAGAAGCTACATAATAATAATACTAACATCTCGAGTGACTACTGAAAGAAGATGCTACAGAATACTAAAATCTCGAATATCTTGAAAGAAAATGTTACAGAATACTAACATCTTAAATGACTACTGAAAGAAGATGCTTCAGACTTACTAACATCTAACTAACTAACATACTGAAAGAATATGCCTACGTGATCATCTCCATTCGAGACTTCGTCGCGGTAAAACATTTTAAATTTACACAGCGACGACCTAGTAGCACAATTTCAGTTTTTTTTATCGTATAGAACCGACGTTTAAATTGCAAAGTTAAATTGCAGATAAAATAATGAGTCTCGAAATATGTCATGTAGTTGAATATCTCAAATTTGTATCAATCTGTAGACATTGTCGCACATGTGGAGCTTTTTCTCCTTTATTTATATAACAGTTAAGGCAAGGTGCTGATGGCAGTTTCCATTATTATTTTCCTTCTTTTTGGCTCTGTCGGTCAATGTTTTTACTTTGTGATCCAAAATATTTATGGGGTTTTTGTAAGAATCCTATGTACCCCTTGCTTTCGCGGATTATGTCCAACTTTGTTTTCGACTCGCGGTGCCAAATATCCGAGAAAGTATTGACTAAATTTAGATTGAATGTAGTTGTTTTGTTTATATACACAAAGCAAGGACGCGACGATCAAATTAAAAAAAAATGCGGTGAATGTGCACCGTTGGAGCCGTAAATTACCTTTTTTTTTGGTTGAATTATATTAATGCGATGGTGTAACAGATTTTCTTTGTGAAGCCTTTTGTTTAATAATCAGCACAGTGATTACAGCTGTATCCTATTTTCTAGGGATAAACTCAAATAAAATTCACGTAATCGTTTCGGTAACCTACTTTGTGTGTTTTATAAGTCTACGGAAGGTCACCGATGACGACGATCGTCACAGAGTCGCTATGTCCATTGGTGTTCAATTTCCTTATGGTACCACCAACTAGCCGGCCCTTGGTTGAAGTTGAAAAACATTTTGTTTATCACCTAACGCGTCGCTAATTCACACACATTTCTATTGGTTTTATATTTTAGATGTTATTAGATTCTGAGTGCGTTGTTTCGTACAGCACTTTATCTGTAATTTGATAGTGAGTGACGTCTTCATTTTATACATATTTTTATACACATTTCTGGTATGTAGTATAAAAACGCAAACACCTGTCGGTTAGTCTACATATTATGTCTACAGCTTCTCCTTTACGATTACGATAAAGGACTCGTGTTTTTATTTGAGAATCTGTCAAAATAACATAATTATATTCTCTGCATTTATTTTTGTAGTAGGTAGTACCTAGGTACTACCTATAATTCGCATTGGTAAAATTTGGTAAAATCGAGAGTCGATATACTGAGAGAGCTAAAAAATCGTGCCATTGCGCCCATGGCATTTTAACCTATATCTGTCGGGAGCTTTCCGGATCTAGCGTGTGAATTGTACATTAATACACACCTAAACATAAGAAAAGTAGGCGTATATAATAGTTCACTACACTCTTCTTAAATTAACAGTGTTGTAGTTTCGTTCAGATTTTTCGGTATAATATTCTTCTTCACAAATTGTTTTATTTTCGTCCAAGTCTACTTCCAGTTAAAGAGATGCATCAGAATCAAAATGTAGTCCTGGATTGCTAAATCAAAGCATGTCAAGTACTTAATAATTAGCACTTGAGAGTTGTTTCACGTACAGTATTGTACAGTCTAACAAAGCAATTAGTATACAGGGTCGCCAGATATAGATGTATATTTCTCAGGAAGTTATTATCGAATGGTTTGATTAGGGTTTTGTATAAATACAGTTTAACTTTGTCCGTTATTAAAATCATATTTCACTCGAAAACATCCATAATCTTCTGAGAAAACTTCATTTATATCTCTCTACCCTGTATACCAATTGCTTTGTTAGACTCTACTGGTTCTTCTGCTATCCAAATTTGATCATTCTATTTCATTATAGTTTCCGCCCGCGGTTTCGCTCCAGGGGTATATCGATAAAAAGTATCCTATATTTTAAAGCAGGACATGGTCTACCCGTGTGTCAAATCCATTCAAATCGGTCCAGTAGTTTTAGCATGATGCTCGACCCAACAAACAATTACAGTTTTATAATAGTTAGGATTAGGTTTCCTGATTCGCTTGTAACGAGAGTAATTCAGCGGTGTTATTCACAAACGTTCGCAAAATTTTCCGTTTCCGAAGTGAATATTGACGGATGGACGTTTCCGTAAATTTCGCTTTGCGTTTCCGAATCCGTTCGGTTCTCAAATCGTTTTGTTTCTTGATAAAACAAGTTTAATCGGATTACATCGCGTAGTATTATTAAAATTGGTTTTCCTGACATTTCGAATGCTTTGCAGCGTTCGTGATCGCGGGAGGTGGTCGTGTTGTTTCGCTTGCCAGTCAAATTTCATATCGGAAACGATACTTTTCAAGCGTTTGTGATTAGTACCGCAGTATCCCATGTACTATTTCCGTGTACACCGTATTTGTACTTGTTCACTTAAAGGTTGGTATTGGAATCGCAAATACCTGCAAGGCCGGCCAGTGCGTACGTGCTCCCAACAACGCACTCAGGTTAATGCGACCCGTCTTTAACACAGCTGATTTCGGTCAGTACACAAGATAAAGCCCTAAAGGGCCGCCTAATTACTTTTATAATTAGTAAATTTTCCATTACAGTTCGCATCTGTGATCACGTTTTTCCTTCACGCCATTACTGACCGAGTTTTGGCGATCCTTATCCGATATGTGCTTTGCAATTATCGACAAGAATTCAAGGTTAGCCAACCAAAGATATCGGTTATCATGAAAAATGGTTCACGAAAGATTTTACTGAATTCTAAGATATTCATATAGGTAGGTAGCTACTTCTATCGAGAAATATACCTGCATTCAATTATTTTTAATAAGACGGAAGTTCACTGCCTGCATTTAAAATACCTACTAATAACTTATTATGATGCAGTGATTCTAAATAGTTTTAGCGGCCTACATAGGTATAAACTGTAATGTCTGTGACGTGCACATGAGTTTCCTATAAACCAATAAATTGATCTAAGAACAAATAACGTGTGAAGGTTTTTCCTTTATCGATATGTTTAACCAGTTTATCACAGCATCACCGCTTATGTTTATTTATATCCATACGAGCGAGATGAAAACAACCCCAACAGATTTGTTCACCTGCGCGATTTAGGGGTGTGGTACGAGGTTCGTTGGCCTCACTGCTAGTAGGGCATCGACCTCCGACGGTCGTCATTTGTTGCACGCAGTTAAATTATGTAGGTAGGTATCTCGCGTTTGACCCAGTTCGCACACATTGACACATGTCGCTAACTCGCTACCGTCAACAGCGACAAACTGTATTACATAAACTTTTCCACTCATTAATCTAAAACCATCTCAAAATATTAAGAGGATTTATAATTTGTTATTAATATTATAATGATAAGAAACATCACATGATATTTTCATATTGTTTTTTTAATAGTAGCGTTGTTTTAATCTGATATGCTTAGATTAGAACGTGAAGTAGAATAGAATAGAATATAACTTTTATTCGCAGGAGCAGGTTGTTTTACAAGGTCTTAAAATATTAGTGTAGAAAAAAAAAACATTATGGTAAATAATGCTTACTAACATTATTTACCATAAATATTTTACATATATTAAATGTTTTATACAAAAATTAATAAAAGTGACATAGCTATTTGAGCTTGAGTATGATAATAATAGCTCAGAAATAATATTGTCACTAACGGCCACAGACATAGTAAAAAATATAGACTAAGTGCTGCGAACATTCATAGTGAAGTCAAAAAAAACCGTGCTCCTTCGTGTACAACCCGCGTTCACGCACACACATGCACTTCAAACCGCGCTCACCGCTCTCAGTACACATGTCGTGGCATCGTCCAGTAACAATCCCGAAAGCAAATATCCTTCAGGTGCATGGTATGTGCATGAGAACTGGTTGTACACGAAGGAGCACGGTTTTTTTTGCCTTCACTATGCATGTTTGCAGCACTTAGTCTATATTTTTTACTATGTCTGTGCTAACGGCATAGAATATCTAATAGTACTAACGTACGTACTAACGGCGAACATCGGGCTCGGTGAGAAATGTTTTATATTGAATCAATATTTTCACTTAGTAAAAGATTTAATATGAATTTTCTTTTGTACATTATAACTAGGTACATATTTATACAAGTGTTTGTACATTGTTGAAGTTTTAATACCTTGCAAAGTAATCAGTAGGACACTGCACCGGCAAAGTATTAGATATACGAAAGCAAAGATCGCAAACTGTGTAAGAATTTTTCGAACCTACTTCAATAGTCAGACAACAGAATCTTAGTAGTTACCTTCTCAAATGGTTTTTTTTTAACCCGTCCTCGTTGGAATCAGTAACGCTCTTCGGGTACCATTAATACCGACATCATTATACAGGGTGTCAGGGAAACGCTTCCGAAAACGAAGACAGGTAATAATAGTGCTGGTGATTACTGATACGAAACCATGAAAAAAATGCCATTCTTTTTATTGATTTAAAAAAAAAGCATTTATCAATATGTATGAGTTTTATTTAACTGCCCAAAGCTGGTTATGTATGAAAAATTCAAAAAAATATATATGAAAAATTCTAGAAAAAGAATCGCATTTTTTTTGTGGTTTCGTATCAGTAATCACCATCTTCGTTTTCGGAAGCGTTCCCCTTACACCCAGTATAACACAAAACATGTATTGTTTGATGTTTCTAATTTTATAAACTACTGAAATTAATATCCCTGCCTTTCTTGATAGTGGTGGCAAAGAATACTAACTATTAGGTGGTGGCGATACATGGAAATACAGTTCGCCAAAGTGGCTTGCAATGTGTCCCCCCCCCCCTGCCATTTCTAAAACGTGCAACGTAGAAACTTATAGTCTTCCACATTGATAGACCTTTATAAAAACTCTCTTTTAAAATTATTCTCGTATGTGATTATAAATTTTTGAATTATAGTGAGAAAACTGAAAATTACTTAAAACGTCCTAGTTCATAGGTCATTGACCTTAGAGAAAAATTATCATAGCAAATAATGCTCCTTTAGTTACTTTCTATTTAAAAAATCACAAAAAGAAACTTTGTGTTATATTGATATGACACACTTCTTAAATTTAGCGCTAGGTGGCGCTATTTGCAAAAACTAAAATAGCAATGATTAATATTCGATTTGATTCGTTTGTAATTAGACCTACTTAAGGAACCCTATAATACTGAGCATGGCCCGACATGCGCTTGGCCGGTTTTTATTACTTGAGCCAAAATATTAAAAATTCTCGAAGCATTTTCGTACAACTGGATTTGATTTTCCACTGTGATATTTTCCGAGTTCACCCTCTATCTTTTTGAACCTTCTTTGAAATGGTCAACTGTTAATTGTAGGACCTCTCTAAATAGGTATCTATATAGGTATGGGTGGTTCTTGTTTATTAATTGAAATATAAAAATGTTACATCATGACATTAGTTAGATAACTATATACCTACTTCATTATTTTTTATTTATGATGTGATCACGGATCTAATTTTATTCTGTAATCCAGTTCCGATAACCTGTAACATTATCTAATCGTACGATATTATATTTAGGGAGCAGATAGGTAGCAATATCGTGCACACTCATATTGTTTTCTATTTACATCCTTTAGAAAAGCACTCCGAGTGATATCATTGCTAATTACAATTAGGAGAAGTACCTACTGACCACAAATACCACAACAGTACATTTCCTGCAATTAACTCTATCTACAGACGTCCCAGTTTCACAGCCAGTCTGTGGAACTAATAGGGTCTGGACAAATTCTAGAGGTCTCAGATTAAATGCCGAGTTTGACTCCAAACGAATATAGTAAAAAGGTATTGTTTCGAACTGTACCTATATCAACATCAACTCAGCCTATCGCAGTCCACTGCTGGACATAGGCCTCTCCCAAGTTGTGCCACAACGCTCGGTCCTCTGCCTTCCGCATCCAGTCCCCCCCAGCCACGTTCTTTAGGTCGTCGGTCCACCTGGCAGGTGGGCGCCCTACGCTGCGTTTGCCGATTCGCGGTCTCCACTCAAGGACTCGTCTGCTCGAACGGCCATCGGTCCTTCGACAAACATGGCCAGCCCACCTACCTACATCAATTACCTATATCAATCACATTTAAAATTTGGCGAGAAACTGGGAGGTATATCTGTTTACAACATTAGGTACAGCTTTTTAGGGTTCCGAAGTCCTACAAGGAACCCTTATAGTTTCGTCATGTCCGTCCGTCTGTCCTAATCCTTTACAGCTTAATAACTTCTACAGTTATAAACATAAGTAAATGAAATTTTCTTAAAAAATTGTTAACATATAGATCTCAATTTTAAAAGAATAAAAAAATAGTTTTTCCGTATTTTAGGGGTGGCGTCCATACATGTGAAATGGGGAAAATTTTTTTTTTTTCGCTGCACCCCCTCGTGTGGGATATCATTGAATAGGTCTACTAAAATGAAGGTAATGTTTGATACACCACTTTTTTATCAGGTGTACCATCTGCGAAATATAGCCCGCCAAAGTGGCTTGCAATGTGTCCCCCCCCCTGCCATTTCTAAACTATGCAATGTAGAAACTTATAATCTTCCACATTGATAGACCTTTATGAAAACTCTCTTTTAAAATTATTTCGAGTATAATGTGATTATAATTTTTTGAGTTATAGAGAGAAAACTGAAAAATACTTAAAACGTCCTAGTTCAAAGGTCATTGACCTTAGAGAAAAATGATAATAGCAAATAATACTCTTTTAGCTACTTTCTATTTGAAAAAATCACAAAAAGTAACTTTATCGCTAGATGGCGCTACTAACAACACGCTCTGAGTCGCGAATGCTGCCGATTATTGCAAAAACTAAAATAGCCATGATTAATATTCGATTTGATTCGTTTGTAATTACACCTACTTAAGGAACCCTATAATACTGAGCATGGCCAGACATGCTCTTGGCCGGTTTTTTTAGTTTAGTTTATTTATTTCTAGTTTAAGCAGGTACTTTGTGTCTGTGTACACACAACCACCAGTAATCATAGCATACAGTACGGAAACTACGCCCTAACGCTTCAGATTGAACCACTCACACGGTCACACCTCTACAAGAACCTAAGCGTACGTCGCAGTGCTGTCAGTGCAAACAACCCGCTTAGGGGCCTTGTTGACGCGTGCGTCTGTGTGAGAGCGTCG
Source organism: Asteroscopus sphinx (assembly GCA_949699075.1). Classification (NCBI taxonomy): domain Eukaryota; kingdom Metazoa; phylum Arthropoda; class Insecta; order Lepidoptera; family Noctuidae; genus Asteroscopus; species Asteroscopus sphinx. Next base: position 7,335,285 of record OX453006.1, read on the forward strand.
TTTCGAACGTTTGTACGTAGTTTCCGTACTGTGTGTTATGTTTACTGTGGCACAACGTCATTAATTGGTTACCCCTCTTGTTCGAGAGTTTGTTCGTAAGTGGGGTAACCAATTGGTGCAGCTGACTGTACATGGAATAGAAAACATTTTTAGAAAGAGAAAATACGTTTCTTCTGGCCTACTTCCATGTAAAAATCCTGCCGCCTTGACACTTAATTATCTATTTCCTGACTTAATAAATTACTGTCCAGTCTTCAGAGATAACGGTTTTACGTAACATCTTTTGGTAAATGCATAGGTAATTTTCTGATGTGGTTTACTCTATAAATTCAATAACTTTGTGTACCCAAGGTTGAAGTTAGTCAATTACACAATACAATGTAAACTTTTGATTGGTGTCTTTATAAAATTTTATAAACATTTTTCTTTCTTTATAATGCTTCCGTGATAGTGAGAAATGTCGGTCGAATTGTAAAGAAACTAGAAAAAATGGTTGTTAAAATAGAGCCTAAGTTTTCAGCTAGGTTTTAGCGGAAGAAACTACCTACCAAACTTTGCTAAAAATGAAGAACTGCGAAAAGAGCGTGTTAAGGGCTAGTTTTTCAATAGTCTGATAACTTTTAACTGGGGAATAAATGTTACGTTTTGACAGATTTTTTATACTACAACTGTCAAAACGTCACATTTATTCCTCAGTTAAAAGTTATCAGACTATTGAAAAACTAGCCCTTACCACTGAGGAATGGCCCTTACACGTACATTCAACCAATAGGTATGTTAGAAGCTCAGTGTTTGTAGATGAGTGAGTTAGCAAATGTATTTATCTCGGTAGCGGAAGTCAAGACAGCCTCGGGTAGGGTCAAGGGACCTTCTAACCATGTTGCCGGAACGGCTTGCTGTTAAATATTATATTTTTTTGGTTGCTAATCAAACTCCCTGACGTAACAACATTGATATTAAAGGACAAGGCAGTACCTATGTCATCATCATCATCATTTCAGCCGAAAGACGTCCACTGCTGGACATAGGCCACCCCAAGCATCGCCACAACGACTGGTCCTGCGCTTTCTGCATCCAGCGGATTCCCGCGACCTTCACCAGGTCGTCGGTCTACCTTGTGGGGGGCATAGCCACGCTGCGCCTTCCAGTACGCGGTCGCCACTCCAGAACTTTACTGCCTATGTAATTTAGTACCTATGTAACTTACGAGAGCGCTTTTCTTTTGTAAAACTTTCTGATGCTCTTTCTGCAAGGAGATTTCTGATGCTCTTTCTCTTCTTAAATTTCAACCTCACAGACAGAACGGATTACTATTCGTATGCCTTCTCCGTGCATGCAGTAAGATTATGGAACTCACTGCCGCGGCCGCCACAGATAATATAATACCTGCCGCCTAACATGCGGAATCCTCAATTTATATCATTTTTCAAAAGACGTATTAAAGAACATTAATATTTCCTCTTAATTTGTCATTGTATAATATTTATAACATATTTACCTATACATAACATAATTTATATGTATTTATTTAAGTATCTATTGCTTCATTTCCCTCCTCTCGCCCGTCTGCTGGTAGAAATACTTTGAAATAAGCAGTACCTTTGTACTATATACTTTTAATGCTGTCTCCTTTCATATGTTATTGTGTGTACCTACATAAACTATAAATAATTCAGGTTGTTCAGAAATGATTAACACACCTGAATCACGATTCAAAACCGGCCAAGTGCAAGTTGGACTCGCGTAGTAAGGGTCCGTACCACCCATCGACCTGATACCCTTTAGAAACTGCTTTAATTCATGAGAGTTCATCAAAAGACATCAACGCAACGTGCGCGAAATATGAATATTTGCATCTCATTCTTACGCAGCTACTACCACACATGTCTGTGTTTGTCCTATTTTTAGTATTTGTTGTTAAACTACTTAGTATGCATTATAATCATACCAAGTTTGACGCTGGTATGTTTTGCCGTTTTGAAGATAGAGCAGGAACAAAAACGTAGAAAATAATGCATGTTTTTCGAGGTTTCTTCCCTTTGATTTTAGACTTTTTTATTTTTAGTTTTTGTCGTGAGAGGCGTCACAGTAACACATATTCTGTGAAAATTTCAACTGATTATCTATTATCGTTACAAAGATACAGCCCTGTGACAGACAGATAGACGACGGACGGACAGCGTAGCGAGAGTAATAGGGTCTCGTTTGGTACGGAAACCTAAAAAGAAGAACGTTATGAACCAGAATAATCTTGATCCTTTAAACTTAAAAGAAAGGTACCTCATCTGCTTATGCCACATTTACATTCAGCCCACTTCTCCTGATCCTGCCGGTGCTATACATCATACATATTAGGGCATGCAGTTTCATACATTTTCAGTTTCGAAATTGGCTTATGATATTGGCCTCATCAGTTTCGAAATTTCGAAATTTCGAAATTGTGGGCAATGTTTAAAACACCTGATAACTAAGCCTATCGCAGTCCACTACTGAATAAAGGCTGCTCCTAAGTTGCTCCACAACAAAATAACCTTTATCTTTTCCATCCAGTCCACCCCAGCTACCTACATTAGGTCGTCGGTCTACCTGGCTGGAGGGCACCCAACGCTGCGTTTTTGCGGTATTCAATCAAAGATTCGTCTGCTCCAACAGCCATCGATCTTTTGGTAGACTGGCCTACCCATTGTCACATTAGCTTGCTAAATCTACAGTCTATGCTACTCTCTGGTTCTTTCGGATAATTTTATCCTTCAAAGAATCTCCAAGGATAGCTCGCTCCATAATCCGCTGAGCGACTTTGAATTTGTGGACTAGCCAAACTGTCAGTGTTCACGTCTCGGCATTGTAAGTATGACAGGCAAGAGTAGTATAAACTAACTACTAGTCTACCAACCTGAATATAACAGGTCCCTAACTACCTATGTAGACAAATTCCTGCACAACCTCTAGCGTCATTTCTTTGAAGAAGACCGATTGGGCTTGGCACGCTGCGCAACATGCGTTTTGAACATGATCTTGTCTACCATAGTCTTGTCCAGATTCATACTAAGACTGATACACTAAATGACTATATACTATATGCTATGTAGCATCTCGCTCAGCTGTTTCAGAGACTGCCATTACAATAATGTCATCGGCAAAGTGGAGACGTGAAATGTTCTCGTCTTTTACATCACAACCCTTCCCCGTCTAATCCAGTGTCTTGAAAACGTCCTCCAAGTCATCAGTGAACAGTTTCGAAAGAGTATCGCCCGAAGGCCTTCTCATAGTACACAAATACACAGCAGCTAATTGTTCTCTTCAGTCGTTCTTCTAATCTTCCGAAAAGAATGGTTCCGAGATTCGCCACAATACGCGGTCCTCCGCCTTCCGCATTTATTCCATCCCAGATAGTTTTTCCAGGTCTTCAGTCCACCTGATTGGGAGCGTCCTAACCTACATTTGAAGATCTCCATTCAAGGACTTATTCACTGCCACTTCAGCTTGTTGATTCTACAAGCTATGTCCAGTCACTGGTACATTTATGGATAATCTCCTCACGGATCTTATTTTATCCTTCAAAGAAGTATAGCTTGCTGCGCGAGTCTAAATTTGTGGACTAGCCCAACTGTCAGCGTCCACGTCTCGACACAGTAGGCCATGACACGCAGAACGCACTGGTTGAAGACTTCTGTTTTCAAACATTATGGTTTAGGCGAAGAGAAGAAGGCGAAGTTTGCGAAATGCTGCCCAGCCCAACTGGATCGTTCTGCCTGATACTTATTTGAAGTTGTATCTACCAAACCGAATAACCTGCCCCAGATACCTGCACAACTTTGAGGGAAGTACCTTCAACGAACCTCGGCACGACATGCATAATATGCATATTGAACATGCATGACATGATTCATGATTCTTGTCCAGATTCATGCCGACGCGATGCTGTAGCCTCTTCTAAACCTATTAGTTTTCTTTCGATTCGTGGAGTCTTGACGAGTGACGAGACAATTTGTGACGATCTTGGAACAGCTCGTATACCCAGTATACGTGTTAAATTTCTTTGTATTTTAGTGGGCATGTTCAGAGATCACGGGTAAACTTGTATGGAAATGTTAATTCTGACTAATTTTAAAATGGGTTCTTTGGAAGTCATAAATTCAGCTGCTGATAAAGATTCTAAGTCGTTTTCAATTGCAGCCTGCTGCTGGAAAAGCTCTAGTTACTAATCTAGAGCAGATGTGGGAGTTCTATTGACGATTTAACATTACAGTCTTTAAATAAATAAATTTCGAAATTTCGAAAGTAGGGGTGTTAATTTCGAAATTGAAAAACTTGCAAATATGGTCCGAAATTTCGAAACTATGAAGTTTCGAAATTTCGAAATGCATGCCCTAATACATATACTCGTGCTGCCCGGCGGCGGCGGCGCTCCCCAAATTAGCGGTTTTTCGTGCGGAAGTCAAAGGAAAGGGCAGCGCGAGCGTGAGTGAGTGTTTACATGCTGCTCTCTTGCTCACTCAGTAGCCGCCGAGCGCGCGACGGAGGAGCACGTGCGTTAATATTAATATTGTATTGGCAAAATGCAAGCGGATTGGTGCAACGAGAAAATAATTAGGTTTTTAGAACTTCTTGAGGGTGAGAGAGTAATATGGGATCCTACAGAGAAAAACCACAAACTGAAGCACAAGGTACATGATGGCTGGAAGAGAATTAGTCAAAACATGGAGAACATTTCAATTAAAGAATTAAAAGCTAAGAAAAAATCTCTCATGGCTACGTTTAGACCATTATTAAAAAAGAAAAAAAAAACTATTAAATCTGGAGCAGGCACGGATGAAGTGTTTCAGCCAATTTGGTATGCATTTGATATTATGGAGAGGTTTTTAGGAAGAACCTACGACGTTGAGGAAACCTTAAATACAGAAGACGAGGTAGGTACCTATTCATATTATTTATTTTAGTAGGTGACCCTTTTACTGGCACGGACGCGATATTATACAGGAAAAAAATTGTATCTGGAATTCCGGTAGGAATACAAAAAAAAAAAAATTGTGAAAAAAAATCGACGAGCAGAATTCGAACCTGCGACTCCTGGTTCAGTACACCAGTGCTTTAACGGCTAACCAACCGTGACCTCTGCTCAGGGTGTACCTATGAGCAGAGTTCACTGGTGTCATTGAAATGTACATACATATAGATCGATGACTGGTGTACTGCAACAGGAGTAGCAGGTTCGAATCCTGCTCGTGAACAAATTTTACTTTCCACTATTTATATTTTTAGATGTCGCTCCACATGTGTAAATGCGTTAAAATAAAAATAATATATCTTCAGAATAATGTAGGTAAACCTAGTCGACCATACGTCAATGGTAACAGTTAGTTTTATGTCGTGAGCAGTAAGGGCCGTTTTCTTAATTCAAGTGTTACCACTGACGTGCGGTCGACTGTACATAATAATATTTACATACACCCACTTAATTCAAATTACAGAAGTAATTAGCAAATTCATTTCGAATTTCTGAAATATGGTTTGGGACGCGACTACCCACTGTACCCACATGTGGTACTGGTCTTATAGCTGACAAATCTGTATGATTTTGTCTCCAAGTGCCTTCTATGTATTGTCCGTCTACTAAGGAATCAAAAGTTCCCGGAGGAGTGTAAATGTTCCGAGAAGACACGCTTTTTCTTAAGAAATTATGTAACAAAATACACGTCATAGTAACAAGTGGTACCTTTTCTACGTCGAGATCAATTGGTTTTCTAAAAATGCTATAAACAGTGGTCAACACACCAAAAACATTTTCAACTATTACACGAATACTGGAAAGTTTGTAATTGAAAGTGCGTTCGACTGTCCCAATATCATGATTGCCTGGAAAAGGTTTCACTATATGTTTGTGTAATGCGAAAGCTCCATCACCAACAAATACGTATGGTACATTAGTTTCTCTTCCGGGTAAAGGGGCATCTGGAGGCAAATTAATAGTGGCATTGTTAATTTTTTGCCAAAGTAAGCTGTGTTGAAAAATTCCTCCATCACTAATGCGCCCTTGCCCACCGATATCGGCAAAAATAAATCTATAGTCACTATCGACTAAAGCCATAAGTGCGATGCTATATGCTCCCTTATAGCTATAATATTCTGAGCCACTTTGTGCTGAACATTGTACTACGATGTGTTTTCCGTCTATAGCTCCAACACATCGTGGAAATTTTCTTTTAAATCCCTCTTCGATGACTAGCCATTCCTCCGGTGTTTGTGGTAACTGAAAAAAAATAATATAAGCTATAGGTATGTATATGTATAATATTTTATTTCAGGTCCGTCACAGTGATATAATGTTGCCAACCCCATCACCATCATCAATTCAGGCTCAACAGAGCCATGACATGCCTCTATCACCAACAAAGCACAAAAAAATAGAAATAGAAAATTCAACAGTATCCAGATCTAATTTTTCTAGGAAGAGGCTTAAGAATGCAGAAGTTCGTCTAGATGAAGCTGAAAAAAGAATCAGTGACAGTTTTAATACTTTGAGCCGTGTATTAGAGGGAAATAGAGTGGAAGAAGATGAGTGCGATGCATACGCAAAACTTTTGGCAAAAAAGCTACGAAAGTACCCCGAGAGAATGAGGGATAGAATAATGTATAAAATTGATGGTCTTCTTCTAGATAATCCGTATCCAGAAGAACAACCATCATCCAGCGCCAGCTCGTTGCGTTCACCATACCCATACTATCCAAATACTCCATCTCCAATATACATAGTGACACATTCTCCAAATTCTGCAATGCAGGTTAACATGCAGGAGGGGAATGAAACATAGCAAAAAATGTTTCATGCAATGCCAGACGCCTCAGTATCCAATAGATATCAACGTAGCGGATAGAACCGAAATACTTCAAAACCAAGTAAATATTATATCGTACGAAATTATAGTACCAGGCCAGCTCATTCGACAAATTTAATTGACAATGCGTATTTGAATTCTTAGGACATAACCAAAATAAATCTTTTGCTCTTTCATGTTTTGTACTTTTAAGAATATAATTGTAGTAGTTTTCATACAATAAACATATTTTGTGACTTTCGATAAGTAGTTAATTCTTTATTTTAGCACACACACATAAAATATTGATTATTTATTATATGAAAAAGGTAACACGACAAATTACAGAGAACACAACATGTATAATAATTATTATTAATCATAATAATATTTCCATTACATAATAATTTCTTACCTTAATTTGATCCTTGAGAACCAAGTTAATGGCTTTGCAAACTTCAGGCACAATTAATGATATCGCTGGTGCCGAAACTTTAAATAAATTGTGTAAACTCCTATAACTATCTCCTGTGGCTAAGTATCGAAGGGTTATCGCCAAACGTATTTTTGGTGGTATGGGTATTCTCAGTCTTGTCTGCTTTTTTATCAGCGGCTCAATTTTGTTCAACAAAAATTCGAAATCTGTAGGTGACATTCTGAAAAAGTTACTAAACGCCCCAGATTCTTCACATGTGATTTCCTTAAATAATTTCTCCATACTGTTTCTGTAACATAAAATATATAGTGAAGAAGTGCATATGAATAACATTATTCCCTTTTATGTAGACACAACAATATAAACTATAAATATACAGGTACTTACAGCGTCCTGTTACGATGAATTGATATCATCCACCATCTTCTACGGCGACGGTTTCTCTTTTTTTCTATTATAAATCTTTTTAAAACGTTAATGTAATTATTTAAACTTAGGAGGCAGAACGCCGAAGCAGTAGCTATTTCAACATCCGCCATTGCCCGTAGTCGAATGCGAAGTGAGTAATGAAGCAGTATGTAAACGCTCACTGCCGTCGATGCTGCCACAGAAGTATTTCGGGAAGTATGGTCGGCAGCGCGAGGGCCAGAAGAAGCGGCTGAGTGTAAATGTGGCATAAAGTAAGATATTCAAATATCAAAGCATTTTTGACTTGAGTTTACAAACCACAGAAATAGATAGAATGGCCAAGTGGGCAGGGCGCGCGTGCCAACACTCTGCGCCATAGTGCAGTGCATTTCAAAGCCTTTCTCAGTACGCCTTATGATTTTTTTCTGTAAATACAAAAAAACCGGCCAAGAGCATGTCGGGCCATGCTCAGTATTATAGGGTTCCTTAAGTAGGTGTAATTACAAACGAATCAAATCGAATATTAATCATGGCTATTTTAGTTTTTGCAATAATCGGCAGCATTCGCGACTCAGTGTGTTAGTAGCGCCATCTAGCGATAAATTCAAGAAGCCAAATTTAAGAAGTTATGTCATTTCAAAGTTACTTTTTGTGATTTTTTCAAATATAAAGTAGCTAAAGGAGCATTATTTGCTATGATAATTTTTCTTTAAGGTCAATGACCTTTGAACTAGGACGTTTTAAGTATTTTTCAGTTTTCTCTCTATAACTCAAAAAATTATAATCACATTATACTCGAAATAATTTTAAAACAGAGTTTTCACAAAGGTCTATCAATGTGGAAGATTATAAGTTTGTACATTGCATAGTTAAGAAATGGCAGGGGGGGGGACACATTGCAAGCCACTTTGGCGGGCTATATTTCGCAGATGGTACACCTGATAAAAAAGTGGTGTATGAAATATTACCTTCATTTTAGTAGACCTATTCAATGATACCCCACACGAGGGGGTGCAGCGAAAAAAAATTATTCATCCCCATTTCACATGTATGGACGCCACCCCTAAAATACGTAAAAACTATTTTTTTATTCTTTTAAAATTGAGATCTATATGTAGACTATTTTTTAACAAAATTTCATTTACTTATGTTTATAACTGTAGAAGTTATTAAGCTGTAAAGGATTAGGACAGACGGACAGACGGACAGACAGACGGACGAAACTATAAGGGTTCCTTGTAGGACTTCGGAACCCTAAAAACCCGCAAAAATGCCTTATTGTGCTGTTTCCAACTGCAGAAACAAAAGCTGTAAAGTACATCTGATTAAAGTTAATTTAATTTGGGAGGCGTAGTTTGTTAGAAAAGTTGCCACGCATGAATCACAAGTAAAATTGTGATTACAACCATTCTATCAACTGTGTTACAAACACTTCTGCAAATCAGATTAAGTTTTGAAGAGCTTTGACTACATATTTTAATCTTTAAACTGTCGGTCGGTGTGAGTTTAACCCACAGTTCACCCGTGTCCCCCATTTATCAAGTCACATTTCACAAATATAGTAAAAATTTACTGCGGAATAAATTTTATCTTTTTCTATCTTATCGCACGTAAATTGTGAGTTTTTTTGTTTACATTGAACGTTGACAGCTGATGTTTTTTGCTCATTTATTTTATAATCAAGTTAGCCTTGAAAAAAATTACGATTATCTAATCAATCTATAAGGTCTTGTCGTGTTATGACGTGTTTTTGAACGAATTTGAACTTTATGACGCATATCTTTAGATTCGCAGTTCGAAAATATACTTACTGGAACACTAATTTGAAAGAAAGAAAGAATGAGAAAAAAATCTGCTGTTCCCTAAATTTTCTCGATTTATGAGAACACAAATGTAGGGAATAGCTGTTTTTTTTTTCGCGATATCAGGGTTGATCTCATAGTAAAAGTTGTTCATACTGATGAGTACAATGAAGGGGTCATTAAGGGGTAAGGCGCTACTAAGAGCTAAGTGGCCCCTATCAGTAAAAAAAAAAATCACTCGGTGAGTACATACTACATACATCATTAATTGAAAATTGGTTTTTAACAATTGAAATACAGGTACCTACATTAACTCTGTTCCGTGTGGTGCCGGACGTAATTAATTGCACCACCCTTTATCTTCTCATGGGTCGAAAAAGGCGACTAAGGGATTCACCAGTGGATGGGCAGCAGCGTTCTCTGAGTATTTAACCAACCAACTGCGATCGCCAACCCTCCTGCCAAGCGTGGCGATTATGGCATATCCCCCCAAACTGCTTGGGGGAGACCTATGCCAGCAGTGGACGTATTTCGGCTGAAATGATGATGATGATGATGATTAACTCTGTAAATTATAGTTCGCTGTAAATACAAAAAAATGCGAAAAACGGCCACTTTGTTGCACATTGCCACATTTTATACTTTTGTAGCTATCTTCGTTTCTATTGTAAAATTGTTTTATATTGTTATTGTTCCAAATAAACGCTAATTTAATAAGTTTTCGCACTTTTTCTATATACAACTACAGTACCTGTACCTATTGTCTTTACAAAACGCGTAACTAGTACTTGTAAATAAAGATTTTAGAGGTTAATATTAATGAGCATAGACATTTTTAGTCATTCGTTATTATTGGAACCTTTTTAAACCACATATCTATTTAGAAGTTTAATAATAGATATCATATCGCAAACCGTAGAATAAAGTGTAGTTTGATATTAAAATACAGTTCCGAATTGAACTTGAACTGAACGGATACTCTACCTACACAAAACATAAAACTTTTTAACAAAAAATAAAACCGACTTCAAAAACCTTAACTAAAAAGTAAAAAATAATCCTTGTATGTATTTCAAAATCTTAACATAAACCAAAATTTTGAAGGTGGCGCGTGACTGTCCCTTTGCGTCATGTAAATATAATGTACTGTCGAGCGCTTATCTATAGTAAAAAACAGTTTATGCGAACATACATGAAAAACACGCGCCGCCTTCAAAATTTTGGTTTATGTTAAGATTTTGAAATACATACAAGGATTATTTTTTACTTTTTAGTTAAGGTTTTTGAAGTCGGTTTTATTTTTTGTTAAAAAGTTTTTATTTCATACTTTTTAGTTGATAATTCACAGAAAAACGAAACTATTAGTAGATCATCTAGGTAAGCGAAGCTAAATTAAACTGATTTATTGAAGCTCGTTAAAAAACTACTCGACCTAACTCAATAAAATTTATATGGGACCACCGCGCGGACTTCCTCTACCAAATAAAAAAACAACCACGAAAATCGGCCCAGAAATCTCGGAGTAATAAAAAAACCCGTCGAATACATAACCTCCTCCTTTTTTTGAAGTCGGTTAAAAATGCCTATTCATTATACGTGTGCTAAAATTTTATCTTAACTGTGCTAGGGGCCAAAACCATCTTCTTGCTTGCCTTAGGAGTTAGGAGATACAAACTAGTGAAATGTATCATGCAATGCAAGAATTTTCCACACATTGCTGCAATGTAACATGAAAGGTTGTAACAAATTCCTACAGTCTGGACGCCTTACGCGCACGAACCGCGCACGCGATCGAGCATTACAAGACGTGCGCGGTCCGCGGAGCGATCCATCCGTTGTCGGACGTTTTTCGGACGAACTCGAAGGGGCACGCTGTTACGCGTTGCAGCACCATGGACGGTTTTGTGCGAAGAGAACGTAGTGATTATATACTCTTTGGTGCAAAGTGAAACACGAAGCACGAAGCACATAGATACAAAAATTCTTTGTGTCACAGTTTTTCTAACTATCATAACTGTATTCCGGCGAAATGAGAATCCGACCATTTGCGAATCCGACCAAGTGCAAACAAATGCATGGAACACTGTTTCTATTTGTTACCTAGTCTTATTGACCGAATCCATTTCAATGAATTCATTGTATGGCAAATAGATAAAATTAAGTCCCGCGGCATATTAACCTAGCCCATGCACAGCACACGCCGTGGAAGTTCAGTAAAACGTGTTCTGTTAAGTAAACCCCCCACTGCATATTGGTTCCACAACACCCAGTACCAAGCGGCAAGCGTTTGCGAACAAAAGATATAACGCGCGACCTGGCACTGAGCTGTGCAGGACTGGATTCAATATGCGGCAGGGCTATGCATGTGGTGGGTTGTGTCGACTTGTGTCATCCGTAGATACAGATTGACCCCTCAGTACGTAATACTCGTTCCTAAAAAAGCGCAGGTCGATCATTATTTCATGTTCTCAACAACTTGATAGATTTCCGAATTTCACGCCAGCGAAGCCGCGGGTACACGCTAGTTCTATTAATAAAAACAGTTTTGCCCCCGTATTGATAATATCTTAGAGGTTATTTCCATTTATGTTAAATATAAGACAAACAAATCCATGTAAGATTTTGAATTGTTTACGAATCAAGCCTCTCAAGGTGATACGAATTTTACTGGGAAAGATCTATGAAGATAATTTAAAAACTGTTTATCATAGATTATATAGTTTTACATTTTGGATATCCTGTTTATCTGCAAGCCAGCTATCATTTACGACGAAATGTTTTCATAAATCGCAATTTCTGTATCAGTCTCTTATGTAACTAAGTGGTATGTAACATAACGAAGTATATATGTAACATGAGTTTTTAAAATACCTAACATGGTCACTAACACTTCTATTATTGTATGTCACGGGATATTTACCATGTACTACTTCTCTGCTGTGATAATGCCGCGGTCACCGTTAAAAAATGACGTCATAGGGCACTTTACAGCGTTGCTATTGGTCAGTATGGGCCTGATAAGAAGGCTCAAAGTCACTCAAAGGGCAATGGAGAGGGCTATGCTCGGAGTGTCCCTGCGTGATCGAATCAGAAATGAGGAGATTCGCAGGAGAACGAAAGTAACCGACATAGCCCGAAGAATTGCCAAACTTAAGTGGCAGTGGGCGGGGCACATTGCTCGCAGAACGGATGGCCGATGGGGCAGTAAAGTTCTGGAGTGGCGACCGCGTACTGGAAGGCGCAGCGTGGGTAGGCCCCCCACAAGGTGGACCGACGACCTGGTGAAGGTCGCGGGAATCCGCTGGATGCGGAAGGCACAGGACCGGTCGTTGTGGCGATGCTTGGGGGAGGCCTATGTCCAGCAGTGGACGTTTTTCGGCTGAAATGATGATGATGATGATGATTGGTCAGTATTAGTACTAGCCGGGCCTGGCTTGAGGTGCGGTGCGAGGGAGCGGGAAGGGAAAACGGCATTCTCACAGCAAACAGGTAGTAAATCCTTTTTCCTGAGTTCATAAATGAGAACGACGACCGTCGACCGACGTTCTGAGTTCATATATGTGATAGTGGTAGTGGCACCCAGTGCACAAAACGGAAAAGAAAGAGGGTAGATCGGTTGATTTACTCATAAACATCCACCCGACAAAACTTTAGTTTATCCGTGACCATGGCGCTTGCAACAGCGCCGAAATATCGGGACTCGGGAAAGGGGATTTACATGGTAAATATCCCGTGACATACATTAATATATTATATGTAACAGTTTATTAGTAAACATCATAATTATTTTACTCTACGTAAAGTTGAGTATCATTCAGCTTATATTGCATTGGAAGATGATACACAAACACCACTTGATAATTATTATGATTGTTTCGCGGAGGCCATAAGTCTCGTACCTATAGGAAAATTAAATGATTTCAAAGGAATCGACGATGTAAAAAAACATCTTATGTGTTGATATCGTCCATTGATAGTATCATTACATATTTAGGTCACCTTACATCTAAAGGTCGAACTCAGAATAAAACTGTTCTCTATATGTTATTTATTTATAGCACTAGGTATATTTTCTCGATTTCATTGAGATTTTTTTATTGCTTCTCCGCATAATATATATATTTAAGTTTTTTCCTAGAAAGATCTTTTTTTCATTGAGACTGAATGTTGCCGAATGCATAGTTAGCGGCCCAAATACTGCGGAATACTTGAAAAAAATCACGTAGATAACGCCACGGAGTGTAAAACTAGCATATAGCTATATTATATAACATAGTTCACCTTGACTCTTTAGTTGCTCATTATCATTGAAACTATTAGACTTATATGTCTGTACTTGGTAGGAAGGATCTAGAATCAATGTGCTATACATAGAATTACTACACAGTGCTATAAATCTGTGCTACATCTCTTGTTTGTATAAACAGCGATCTATGTGGACTATTGTTTATGGTTTTATTATATGTCTATTTTTATTTCATAGACGTCATCTAATTGCTTGCAATGAAGATAAATTTATTAGAACAGACCTTATTGGTGCAGGTAAACATAATAGCTCGAATAATTAAACTCATAAACCTATCTTTGGGTGGTATGACACTCGTCTCTTTGTTCAATGTGACTGATCAAAGAAATTGCATTATTTTCATCAAACGTTGTATGTATTTTATCACTGATCATCAAATAAATTGGATTGGACAAAGAGATTGGACAAAGAAATTTGACGAGTGCCATACCACCCTTTGCTACGCTTTCAAACTGAGAATTCTAATATATTTAGGCATTTTTTGACGACGTCTGTGGTCTAGTGGTTCGAGTGTCGGACTGCTGATCAAGAGGTCGTGGGTTCGATTCCCACTGGACACAAATATTTGTGTGATGAACATAAGTGTTTGTATTGGTCTTGGTGTTTCCTATAAGTATGTATTTACGAAAAAAAAGCATATAAGTATAATGTCTGTCAGCTATTCTGACAATATCCATTGACAATACCCATAGCACAAGCTCTGCTTAGTTTGGGACTAGATGGTGCCGTGAAAACGTGTCCCAAAAATATTTTTTTATTTGTTAGTTATTGATGACATTAACACATACATAACATACACTATGATGGTATTTACTTACATAATAATTAGGTATTAGTCTAACCCTAATCGCTTGAGATAAAGCAGTCAAGCCGATGTGAGAGCAACAACTAAGGGGGTCATGGATGGTATGGTAAATATGAGTGATGTTGCGTACGCGCAATACATAGATACTAGATGCACACAATAAACTGCACTAGAATTGCATTGCATTTGTTTAGTCTTACCTATTTACCTTCTTGCACTGCCATTGTTTGCATACGTAATTTATAATAGCTAGGAAGTGACATTTAAGACTTCCTCGAACATTTATGAACTATTGATTTCAGTTCACCAGGTCGAAATACTTTGTATACCTGTATAATCCAGTTACACAACAATCGATTACATTGGGACTCGGTCAAATCGATACAGCCCTACATAGTGAGTTATACAGTTTCAGCGTAGGTGCTCATCATTATTTCTGAACATACCTAGAAGGTCACAAACTATTTTCTACGTCATTACTACACCACAGACACTGTGGTGCTTGAAACTTCTGTTATTACGTCTTTGTTTATTGTTTCGTGCTGTTTTATACCCGTTTTATACGTTCAATGGGTAATTGATTTTCATTCAATGTCTTATAATGAGCGCTATTTTGGAATTGCCCGTCCAAATATTTCTTAAGGGTACATTGTACGTAGCATTTCACCTTTGATCTCAGCATTTACGTTTTCAGTTTCAGTTTTCCTTAGCAACTAAGCTAATTTAAAAATGTATCTTACGTATGTAATGTGTCTTTGTTTGTATGCATGTGTATGCGTGTGTGTGTAATGTAACCTTTTTTTCGTTTATTTTATAACATTAATTTACACGTGGTTTGTCGACGGAAGTTGGTAACCAAAATATGTAGGTAGGTATCGCAAATATAGGTATCAATATTATTCAACAATTTTATTTTGTTAGTTGATAAATTTATTGTTATTGTCTTGCGGTTACGTAATCAGATGTTTTCATAGCATTTTATTTTAATCACTATCAGTAAACGTTATAAGTTTGTTCCAGGTTATCGGTAACCGTCTTACGTAGGTGTTAGATTGTGAAGTAGGTATCGAGATATAAGAGCATTTTTACTTTAGTAAAAAAACATTTATAAACTCAAATTTTTCAATCGCATTCGCAACATTCTTAGAATTTTGTCGAACCACTACTTGGTAGTAATCTAGCAACATCTTCTACATGTGTTTTTCTTCTTAAATAACGTAAACTTATGTTTCTGAAAAACTAAATATTTTATTCGCCAAACAAGATGGCAGGCAGACGTTACCTGCCTACTCTATTACTTGTTCTATATCGATTATAATTTATGCCAAGTAAAGAAAATAATCATCAATTACTCACCATCATTAGTTTGTCTATTCAATCTTTATTAATTCGTAACCAATTATCCTTGACTGAAAGCGAAACGTGATCGACTGAAAGAATAACAATAAAATAGTCGTTCATCTATTGCGTTCTTTATAAAAAAACTTGTTTACCACACATTTTTGTGAGATAACGGGATTTCTTGCTCGGCGTGCGATTTAAAAGTCATCTATTCAATAGTCAGTAAGGGATGCTAAAGCAAGGCTTGTTTTAAATTTAAAAGCATTACACTCTGGCACCATGGAACTTTCCACTCGGCTATGGAATTAATTTGTATGTGGTTCTGTTTAGATAAGTCTTACAGTCACGCACACATACACGACTCGTTCGAGGTTTTAAG
The DNA here is from genome assembly GCA_949699075.1 of Asteroscopus sphinx. NCBI lineage: Eukaryota > Metazoa > Arthropoda > Insecta > Lepidoptera > Noctuidae > Asteroscopus > Asteroscopus sphinx. The sequence goes on from OX453006.1 coordinate 7,351,577, forward strand.
TAAGTTATGTGTTGACGATGACATCATGTGAGGCTCGTATGAACTCGGCATCGCACTAATCTGGCCAAACTCGTTACGAAGCGCGTTCGTTATATGGAAATCATGTATACCTTGTTTTCCAGCAAAAGTTCGAGTATCCGGAGAACCAGAGACTAATCCATACTAATATTATTAATGCGAAAAAACTCTGTCTGTCTGTTTGTTACCTTTGACAACTAAACTTCTGAACCGATCCTAATGAAATTCGGCAAAGCGGTAGCCTGAGAGCTGGGGAAGGTCATAGACTACTTTTTATCCCGGGAAGATAAACAGTTCGTTTTTCGAGGGATCCGTGATAACGTCTTTCTGTGGTAAACCGAATTACACGTGAGCGAAGCAGCGGGCAGAAGCTAGTTATAAATGAAGAGAAGAAATTAATTACTTATTAGGCTATCTACAACTTTATATCCTATATTCTTCATTGAAGTGCTGGTGCGTAAAAATATCTATAGCGAAGTATGCTATGGTTTTTTTTACTCACCAGCACTGTTTATAAAGCATGTTTATTTATTTATTTACAATGTATGTACACACAATAACATATGAAACAATTTAATTTTTTTATGTCATCTTTTGTATTCGAACAATTTTTTTTCTGATGTCAATTTACACACGGCCATCACTTGTGGCAAAGTGCATCGAACCCGAAGATGTTTTTTGTGTCCGCTCAAATGGAATTGGAAATTTTTGGTCAATCTGAATTTCCGATGGCTCTGTCCTTGACCAAAGTCCCCGTGTAACGAAACTATTGGGATGCAGGTGAAAATATTTCCGTTACCGTTTCCATATCCAGTTCAGGAACGTCTGTCAATGGCAATTGTTGAACTGCTTTTTAGGGTTCCCTACACAAAGGGTGCTAACGGGACCCTATTACTCTATTGACTTTGACTTTTGTACTTTTGCACAAAAGTCAAAGTCAAGTCAAAAGTTTTTATTTCGAATAAGCATTTACATGCAGTTTCAAAACGTTAATTATGAATCTAGTTGCACGGTTCCATATGGAGAAGAGCCGGCATGAAACTCTATGGATATACTCTTTTCAAGAAAAGACAGACAGACTTGCACAGAAATTGATAGAAAGGAAAATTGGGCAGGGCGCGCGTGCCAGCACTCTGCACCGTAGTGCAGGACATTTGAAAGCCTTTCTCAGTACGCCTTATGACTTGTTTCTGTAAATACTGTAACAAAAACCCGCAAAAATGCCTTATTGTGCTGTCCCTAACTGCAGAAACAAAAGCAGTAAAGTAGTTAATTTTGTCAATATGTAAGGCGTAGTTTGTTCGAAAGTTAACACGCATGAATCGCAAGTAAAATTGTGTTTACAACCATTCTATCTCTATTTCTGTGGTCACAGGGCTGTAACTTGTTACCGTAATAGGTAGCTATTTGAATTTTTTACAGAATATGTATTACTATGCCTTCTATCATGGCAAATACTAAACATGAAAAATCCAAACTCAAAGGACTCTTCGAGAACCTCGATAAAATATGCATTTTTCAACGTCTTTTACCCGCTGAATCTTAAAAACATTAATACATAGGTACCTACGTCAAACTTAGTGTGATTGTAGGAAATACTGTATACTTTAACAACAAATAATAAAAATAAGGCAAAAACAGAACACAGACATGTGTGGTGATGCGAAAGTCCGAATCGCTTTTGGCCAGTTTTTGGGTGGATTATCTAGACAATAATGTGTGGTAATTGGTAAATCCTAATCTGACTTGATTTCCATTGATACACGTGTATATACTTAATTGAAATCAATCAATCGATCGTTGTGGCGATGCTTGGGGGAGGCCTATGTCCAATTGTCTTGACGTCTTTCGGCTGAAATGATGGTAATGACGTGTATGTGAACTATAAGGCACACGGCTTCGCACAGACCAAAAATGAAAATAATAAGCAAGTTCCTGTCTCTAGTACCCTGACTAGCTTGGACCTTGTTCCCGATGCCAGCGTGGCTTACATAAAATTTTCATTTTTTTATGTTTTCTTTATCTACAAAAATTAAAAAAAAAAACATTTATAAGTTGTATTTAATGAATACAAGAAATATTATAAAACGTAGTTAGTGATCAGATCATGTTAGTTTAAAAACTCGTACTGATACTACTGATACGGTATCATTCAGTTGGTTGCTTACCCGTGGTCCACCTACGTAGTTCACCTAGGTGTTCCACGGGTAACTCTTTGTACCCGTAATTCACCTAGGTGTTCCACGGGTAACTCGTTGTACCCGTGGTTTACCTAGGTGTTCCACGGTTAACTTCCTGTACCCGTGGAACACCTAGGTGTTCCACAGTAAACTTTTTGTACCCGTGGTACACCTAGGTGTTCCACGGTTATTTTTTTGTACCCGTGGTTCACCTAGATGTATTATGTGTAATCGGGTGTACCCGTGGTTCACCTAGGTGTTCCACGGTTAACTTTTTGTACCCGTGGTACACCTAGATGTACTCTGGGGTAATCGGGTTTATCCGTGGAACACCTAGGTAGCTACATATTTTCCTTGAAATTATTCTGGTCTGTCCCCTTGTTCTGTCGATCTGTCTGTGGATAAACAGGAACGAAAAGTTCAACCTGTCCGCCCTGTTACTGATGAGGGGACAGATCAAACTAATTATTTATTTATTTATTTATGTACACACAACACATTTTATTATAGATAACATACAGAACAAACACTTGAGCACAAAGGTACTGCTTATCTCTAAAAGAAATTATTTCCCGTCTGTCCCCCTTGCTGTTTTCTTAGGGGGACACATAGAAATAAAATGTTTTGTCTGTCCCCTTATCGCCGAAGTGGTGACAGATCGAACTTTTTATTCGTATCCGTCCCCTAAATTATAAATTAAATGAGAAAAATAAACGTACGTATTGAGCTAATGTCTTATATTGGTATAAAAGTCAAATAAGTATATTTTGATTCTGACAGGCAGACAGACGGATAAGTGCTCAGCGGCCTAGTTAACTCAGATACCTCGCTTAGTGGTTAAAAATTACCTGAAAGTTGAAATAAATGGAATACTGTTGTCCAATAAGTTCAACTAAAAATAACGTTAAACAAAACAGGGTTTTCATAGTTGAAACTAATGAATGTCGTGAAAAACCAATGAATGTCGTAAAAACAAATGAATGTCGTGAAAAACAAATGAATATTGTGAAACAAATGAATGTCGTAAAAAACAAATGAATGTCGTGAAAAACAAATGAATGTCGTGAAAAACAAATGAATGTTGTGAAACAACTGAATGTCGTAAAAAACAAATGAAGGTCGTGAAAAACAAATGAATATCGTGAAAAACAAATGAATGTTGTGAAACAACTGAATGTCGTAAAAAACAAATGAAGGTCGTGAAAAACAAATGAATGTAGTGAAAAACAAATGAATGTTGTGAAACAAATGAATGTCGTAAAAAACAAATGAATGTCGTGAAAAACAAATGAATGTTAGACGAGCCTTCTTCGCCATTTACAATGGTACAATGGTGCATTGGTAGAGTGGTGCATTGGTACAATGGTGCATTGGTAGAATGGTGCATTGGTACAATGGTACATTGGTACAATGGTGCATTGGTAGAATAGTGCATTAGTACAATGGTGCATTGGTACAATGGCGCATTGGTACGCACGGCTACACATCAAGCTATACATATCCAGTATAAGCAGACCTCGTATTGTATTGGTTTTCCGTAGAATGCGAGGTCAGCTTATACTGGATATTTATAGCTACATGTGCAGCCGTACGTACCAATGCTTCATTGTACCAATGCACCATTGTACCATTGCACCATTGTACCAATGCACCATTGTACTATTGCACCATTGTACCAATGCGCCATTGTACACGTAGAATTAGCCGTCTACACATTAAGCAATTTATATCCAGTATAAGCTGACCTCGTATTGTATTGGTTTTCCGTTGAATGCGAGGTCAGCTTATACTGGATATGTATAGCTTGATGTGTAGCCATGCGTACCAATGCGCCATTGTACCAATGCACCATTGTACCAATGCACCATTGTACCATTGCACCATTATACCAATGCGCCAATGTACCAATGTAAATGCCGAAAAAGGCTCGTCTAACATTTATTTGTTTTTTACGATATTCGTTTGTTTTTTTAAACATTCATTAGTTTTTTTACGACATTCGTTTGTTTTTTACGACATTCATTTGTTTTTTTACGACATTCGTTTGTTTTTTACGACATTCATTTGTTTTTTTAAGACATTCATTTGTTTTAACAACATTCATTTGTTTTGCATCACATTCATTAGTTTCAACTATGAAAACCCCGTTTTGTTTAAAGTTATTTTTAGTTGAACTTATTGAACAACGATATTCCATTTATTTCAAATTGCAGGTAATTTTTAACCATTACTTAGAAAGTTGTCCTACTAGTTGGAATATTTTTGTCCAATTAGTTCAACTGATTGAACTTATAGTTGAATTAAATGGAATAGATCGTAAACAGTTACTCGTGGTTTTCTTGCTAGTCGCGAACCACGGGCAACACTTTTTAAATCATTACCCGTGGTTCACCTGATAGGTGTACCACGGGTAATACTTTTTGAGTCATTACCCGTAGTTCACCTATCAGGTGAACCACGGGTACTACTTTTTAAATCATTACCCGTGGTTCACCTGATAGGTGTACCACGGGTAATACTTTTTGAGTCATTACCCGTAGTTCACCTATCAGGTGAACCACGGGTACTATTTTTTAAATCATTACCCGTGGTTCACCTGCTGGGTGAACTACGGGTACAAAAAGTTAACCGTGGAACACCTAGGTGAACTACGTAGGTGGACCACGGGTACGAAACCATTCAGTTATAACGATGGGATTCATAATGATAATAACTAATATCAACGGAAGAAAATTGCAGCTGCAAAGTTTGTTGTAATTTCATAATGGCATAAATAAATAAATATCCCAAACTAAGCAGAGCTTGTGCTATGGGTACTAGACAATGGATATAATACTTATATACTATTTTTTTTTGTAAATACATACTTATAATACATAAGAAACAACCAGACGAACACAAAATGTTCATCACACAAATATTTGTGTCCTGTGGGAATCGAACCCACGACCTCGTGATCAGCAGTCCGAAACTCGAACCACTAGACCACAGAGGTCGTCAAATATTAGATACTTGTGGCTTTGCGGTCTTTCTTACATATTCCTAGGATATTTCTCCAATGTTCGCGTTGCTTATAGGAGCGGCAAACTTATTATTAATCTAATGAGTAGTTAATTAGTCGAAGTGGTTAGAGAGGCCCATATTTAGTACTTAGTGCAATGAACTTTCCATAGATTATGCAGCAGAAACTGTAGTATCATTTGGCATAAGTATACTGTACAGTAAAATAAATAATATCCTTCTGTCCACTGTCCAATCTACTGAATCTACATAATAAAACCTTTTACGACATCCAATAAAACTAATGAGTAACGAGACAGTCAATGTAGTCAAGGATTAAATAAAATTTGCTACATTTGGTCTCAATTATTGTAATTGATCAGGTAAACAATAGTAACCTATAAAGCTACCCATAAATTGTTAAATCGTGTTAACCGCAAGCGAAGCCGGTGTAGTTTATCTGACACGCATAAGTGTCAGACTACCATTCTGCGGTTACTCGCTGCGCATACGACCCAATTATTATAATTGATTGTTTTGAACTGTTATTTGCAGGCCGCCTCATTGTCTAGTGGTTACAAGCTCGACTGCCGCTCATGAGCCCTTGGATTTGATGTATGTTACCGTCTGAGTAGTTTATTGGGCTTTTCCGTTATGAAACACCCAGTTATAGCCTGAAGCTGGAATTGTGGTCGATAAATATCGATAAGCTTAGCCCCCTATTTCATTGGATCTAATAATGTCTTTGGCGGCCTGTGACGCCTAGGATGGGATACCCCCGCACTCTGCTTTACCCCTCGGAAATCAAAGGCATGATGGTTATTGAAATATTGATATTGATTAATACTTTGCAGGTCATTTCGTACAAAAGTGGCGCATAAGTCATCTTGAATTTACGGTCGAATTCGAACTTTGAAGATACCAAGTTATTGGTTATTCTTGGTAGTTGATGCACTGTTTAAATTATACAGCTATGTTTGACGTCAATCGTCTTTACTACCCAATCTTTCGTGCTTCGTAGATAAGGTACCTATCTTAATATTTTCACTATAGACGCAGACATAATTGTTTTTTAAAAATAACCTGTTTTTATCCTTTTGTTGTTTATTGTTTGGCACTCGAAGTTGTTACGGAATACGTCTACCTAGGGCAGGCAATTCAGGGGTGCTGGCCAGAAAACCTCCACGTGTGCCTGACAGCTGCTTGTCCTTCTGGACACGTCTGGAGGGATCGGCAGTTGTTTGGCCGGTGCATCCTGGGCACGGGCAATAAAATCCTGCCGAGGGATTAACCCTATTCTGGCGCGGGAGGGGCCCGTTCTGGGCCAGTAGGGAGTTGCTCCACGTGTCCCTCTGATATCAGCAGAGGGCACAGTGGAGGAGCAGTGGCGGGCCCGGTGTGCACTCACCCTGCCACTGGGCAGGCAGCGGGGGGACTGTCTTTCCCTGCCCCCGTCGATCTCGTAACCCCAGGAGTGCCCGCTGAGTAGTGTTCTCGCGCCTCTTGGGACCGAGGGCCTTGGCTTCACCGCCCGGACCGCGAGGAAGAAAACCTCTATAAAAAATTACGGGAGGTAGGGCCTGCGAGCAGCAGACTCGGGGTAGTCTGCTGCCCGACCAGCAGCTGGCGTAGCTGGCACAGCCGGCGTAGTTGGCGCAGCTGGTAAAGGCCCATGAGGTGAGGTGGCGTGCAGTGTTCCGTGTGCGCCACCTAGGAGGGTGCGGCCGACGTTAGGCCGCACGGGGAGAAGGGGCTCGCCTCTTGTGGCGGGCCAGGACCTGTCGGGGGTGGTTGTGTGAATACTCACGGGTTCCCACGCCCCCGGCTAAGGTAGTTGAAGGAACACCGTGGTGGTTTTAGTCGGTAAGAGTCCGACACTGGCTCCGCCTACCTCGGGCAGAGTGCGTCCATGAGGATTTCCCCACGGCAAAAAAAAAAAAAAAAGGGCAGGCAATTCAGCTTGGTAGACACAACTTCGAGAAAGAAGCCAACAGAAGGATCCGTCTGGGCTGGGCAGCATTTGGCAAACTTCGCCGAGTCTTCTCGTCGCCTATACCGCAAAGTTTGAAGACAAAGGTCTTCAACCAGTGCGTCCTGCCAGTCATGACTTACGGTGCCTAGACGTGGACACTGACAGTTGGGCTAGTCCACAAATTCAAAGTCGCTCAGCTAGCTATGGAGCAAGCTACGCTTGGATTTTCTTTGAAGGATAAAATCCGTAACGAGATTATCCGGAGAAGAACCGGAGTGACCGACATAGCTTGTAGGATCAGTAAGCTGAAGTGGCAGTGGGCTGGCCATTTCTGTCGAGTGGAGACCGCGAATCGGCAAACGCAGCGTAGGGCGCCCCCCTGCCAGGTGGACCGACGACCTAAAAAACGTGGCTGGGGGGACTGGATGCGGAAGGCAGAGGACCGAGCGTTGTGGCGCAACTTGGGAGAGGCCTATGTCCAGCAGTGGACTGCGATAGGCTGAGTTGATTGATTGATTGATTGTTTATTGTTTGAATTTTATTTTATTTTGTGTACATTTTTGATTGTTATTCAGATTATTTTTCTCAAGCTAGGTGGGTGTTTTGTACCTTCCACGATTATGAGGGAAATATATTTAACTTAGTTTAGTAAAAATACAACTAGACGGTGTAAGTATCCTAATATAATATCGAAATAAAATATAGTAACCGTCTATGTAGGATTGTAGGTACTTAAATATACCTATTGCTAAAGAAGAAATTGTGTTCATGACTACAGCATGATCTTATTTTTCAGACTTCCACGCAGACGGATTCGGGAGCACACTGCTAGTGCATAATAGGTCCATGATTGACTCTACTCAAATTACACCACAACACGTTCATAAACCAGAGCAGAAACTGCTGGGTCTAGGAACTTGAATTTTGCACAGTGGTTTCGAATAGGTATATAGGTACAATGTAGGAAACTGCCTGTTTGGTCTAGTGGTTGCAAGCGCGATTGCTGAGCGTGGCAGTAGCAGCCCGGAGTCTGGATTTGTGCCCGGTTGATGGCAATAGGCTCGCCCCCTATTCATGAGACTATAACATAACTGGCGAAATGTGGGTGTACTATTACACCTCTGCCTACCCTTTCCGGGAAATACAGGCTTGATGTTATGTTATGTTATGTGTTAATGTAGGAAATGTTTTCCAAAAAACAGTCCTTCTGTCGTGTCAACATGAGCTATTATCATTGTATAGCTCATGTTGCCGTGGAAAAAATATCAGTCAGCAGGTTGGTAGCGAGGATTTATATTTATAAGCCGGGAAACATTAATCCGTAAAAAAGAAAAATTGCAAATTTGATTGTGCTGTTACTGTAGGTACAGGTACTGTTAGTTTCAAATACGTATTATGTTTTCTGCTTACAAAGTTGTTTCTCCTGGAATCCAATAAGATGTTTACAGTGATAACTCTATTTTGAGATTCAAAGGCTTGGATAATATGAAAGTCTAAAGGTATTCAGATGTACATACTCTGGTAGTGAGGTGATCGACACGGCTTAACCGCTCCGAGCCTCACATGTATTAAACATCACAACAAGAGAACAGCGCAAAAAGTCTACATCAGCATTGCAAATATGTTTTTCCGTAACCTTGGTTTGGGTGACCGTATAATAAATACAGTGGCTTACGATAAAATCTGTCCACCCCTCACAAATTACGGTCTCTATAGGCTTCTCTTATGTTGTAATTTTTTTGTTATAATACACATTTTAGTAATTGTAGTAAAAGTCCCAGTTGCCGACAGTAACCCATTGTTCGACATAAAACAACATAAGAGCAAAATTATAATTTGGTATACCGTTAAATATGATCTAATAAACATTGAACTGTTACATAGTGCACCACAAGTAGGTACCTAACCTACGTAAAAAATCATCACGAATCCAAATATTTAAAATATTGTTACGAGCTGGGGGTTCGTATATGGATAGAAAGCCGATTATATGCGTAGAGAACACTTTATTACTGAACAATTACACTGAATCGCTTATTAACACACAAAGTTACTAGTTAAATCGCTCCGAATATCGCTTCGATGTTATCGCTTGTATCGCTTGATCCAAACTGAACTCCAACTGAACTCCACTGGCGCTGAGCTGCGCCGTTTATATACGCCGCGAGTCGTGGCGCTAGAAAGTCCTCGAACGTCATCTATCCTTGTCATAAGATAACTCTTTCTCACTTGCACATTCTCGAATAGAAAGTTCTCGAACCTTGTCGAACCTCATCTATCCTCTATCTCACTCACTCACTTCTAGAATGGAATGTTCTCGAAGCTTGTCGAATCTCGTCTATCCTTGTCTTATATTAGCTCTATCCTGCTCACTCTCTTCCAGAAGGTTCTTCGTCTATCCTTGTCTGATATTTAGCTCTATCTCGCTCACTCATCAACAATTTTACATGTGGGTGTCAAATGGCCATAAGGGGTCCTGAAAACGCCTGAAAATGGGTTTTCAGGAAATGTCGGCATCGGATTTGTTGGCTCCTGAAACGGCCTGAAAACATGTTTCAGGCACCTGAAAACAACGGCAACTTACTCAAAATTTCGATTCTTTGGTATGTGATAGAGCCTCCTCTGATACGGACTGAAAATGCATTTCAGCCTGCTGAAAACGTCTCTAAGTCCAGGAAAATCGAGGTTGAAGTATTTCAGTCCACTCTGCTTAACCCTCCGTCGTAACACTACCCCCTCCTAAGACATGCTCGTCCCGAGCATCATTATCTCCGTAGTACCGGGCCAGTCGATCAATGTGTACAATCTTCGGTTGATTGCGTCCGTCCTTTCGGATTCGGTAGGTGACATCGTTGATCTTCGTGATGGCCCATCCAAATAAAGTTTGCACCCTCCAGGGTCATACGTCTTGATCTCTTCGTCAGTGGGCGGCCACTTGGTCTTCTCGTCGACGGGCGTGTTGGAATCTTCGGCGCTACCTTCTTCCTTGAGCTTCACGCTGCCCTCGCCGTACTTCTTGTCTGAGGAAGCCTTCTTGTTCTTCTTAGCTGGTGGCCCCGCGTCTTTGGCAGCGGGTGCCTTCTTCTCTGCAGGTGGTGTGAGTGCTTTCCGCTTGACGGGCGTGGCCTTAGCGTTGACATTCTTAGCCAGGGCACCCTTGCGGCCTCTCGCCACGAGTGCCGGTGCTGCTGCCGCTGTCCGCCCACGCTTCGACTTGAGCTCCTGCTCGGACTCCTTTGTATCGCTTCCGGACTCGTTCTCGCTCTCATTCTCTGACTTTTTACTTTCTTCTTCGCTGTTTGACTCTGCATTTCGACCGTGACTCAGGTTACTTGGCCATCCCTTCTTGCCCTTGACCTTGCGGCCGCGCTTGGCGGGCTCGCCATCGGAGCGGCAGCGGCTCAGCGACTTGTGGCGCTGTGTGGCGCCCACCACTCCCTTGCCCACCTCCGGGTAGAAGTTGCTATCGTCCTCCTCCGACCCGCTCGGGTTGAACGTGCCATCTGTATCTTCTGAGTCATCTTCAGTTTTTTGACACATATTAACTTCGTCTTCACCATCATTTGCTTCATATTCGTCATCGTCCGATTCCTGGCTCTTATTGGCATCATCTTGTTCGGATATGTCTGCTTCACTAACGACAGCTTGATCAACCTTAATCTCTACCTCATCTTGTTTGTTTTTAGCAGAGAGATAGAGTTCCTTCAATGATGCTCTTTGTTGATCAAGTACCTTCTCCAATCTACGGAACCGCTCTTCCCGCCTTGCAGCTAGTTCGCGTGTTTCGCGTAGTTGCTCTTCCTGCCTTCTTGCCATTTGCTGCATCAAATTGAATAAGCTGGCAATATCGTTATTCCCACCTTGAGGCTGAGGTCCCTGTTGGACAACCTCCTCCTGATTCATAGTTCTTGATGCGTCCTGAGCTGTCTGTCTCGCCGTTAACTGTCTCGTCTGCATCCGACTCGGCGTTTCGTTACCAGCTGGTTCCTCCTCTCTTGGCGTAATCGGCATTTTCTATCCCGCTTTCTGACACCAAATGTTACGAGCTGGGGGTTCGTATATGGATAGAAAGCCGATTATATGCGTAGAGAACACTTTATTACTGAACAATTACACTGAATCGCTTATTAACACACAAAGTTACTAGTTAAATCGCTCCGAATATCGCTTCGATGTTATCGCTTGTATCGCTTGATCCAAACTGAACTCCAACTGAACTCCACTGGCGCTGAGCTGCGCCGTTTATATACGCCGCGAGTCGTGGCGCTAGAAAGTCCTCGAACGTCATCTATCCTTGTCATAAGATAACTCTTTCTCACTTGCACATTCTCGAATAGAAAGTTCTCGAACCTTGTCGAACCTCATCTATCCTCTATCTCACTCACTCACTTCTAGAATGGAATGTTCTCGAAGCTTGTCGAATCTCGTCTATCCTTGTCTTATATTAGCTCTATCCTGCTCACTCTCTTCCAGAAGGTTCTTCGTCTATCCTTGTCTGATATTTAGCTCTATCTCGCTCACTCATCAACAATTTTACATGTGGGTGTCAAATGGCCATAAGGGGTCCTGAAAACGCCTGAAAATGGGTTTTCAGGAAATGTCGGCATCGGATTTGTTGGCTCCTGAAACGGCCTGAAAACATGTTTCAGGCACCTGAAAACAACGGCAACTTACTCAAAATTTCGATTCTTTGGTATGTGATAGAGCCTCCTCTGATACGGACTGAAAATGCATTTCAGCCTGCTGAAAACGTCTCTAAGTCCAGGAAAATCGAGGTTGAAGTATTTCAGTCCACTCTGCTTAACCCTCCGTCGTAACAATATACTTGTGATCGTCCCTTAAAGTGTCGATAATTGTCCCCAATTACGTTATTACGTTATTGTTACGTTAGCAGCAATATTTTTCAATGGTAAATGATGTTGTATATTGTATTATATATCTATATTTATTTATCGAGGGGGTTTGATCTAAAAGAAATATGTCACCCTCATAGCTATACTCAACACATTATCTACGCTGAATGCCTAGGTGATCGAAATATTTTTTTTTTGGCTGTCTTAGACAGGGGAGCAGTCAAAACGCAATTAAATAAATCAGAAATGAGGAGATTCGCAGGAGAACGAAAGTAACCAACAACACGTAAATCTAAATTATTCTCTAACATGAAATTGCTTCTTTCGAGTTCGTTGTGGACACAGCTAAAATATGCGTAACGTCCTCTACCTCATCACATTCTGAAGAATTAGGTAACTCATAATTTCTCACTAAAAAGGCAAAGCTATTCAAGGGTGTGTATATATGTATGTGTGTGTCCAGAACGAAGCTTGAATGCTGTCACAATATCCCTTCGATGCATCTCTGCACCCACAAACCAGGGAAGGTGGGAAAGGATGTGTTAGATGGTTCTGTACCAAATCCCTTACTCAGTGACCTCTTATCAAAATACTCTCCGTAAATCAACACACTGACCCCGAACTATATAGATAAGGTCACTGAAATAAGGTAAACAATCAATTCTTATTCCATCTGTAACTGCCTCTTTCGCCAAGCGATCAGCTTTTTCATTTCCATACAAGCCAATATGGGATGGTCCCCATTGCAGTACAATGTTCTTATTTTAGGGGTTATAAATTGAGTCCAAGATTTTGTATAATATCGGTGTACCTTGAAAATTCGAGGTGCATTGAGCCAGTTGCTGCAGAGTACTCCTGTGGAGTCCGTTGGTATTACATAGTTTCATGATTCAAATTACTCAATACAAGATACAGCTTCTGAGATTGCTAATAGCTCAACGAACATTATCGAAATTATAAAATTTAATTTTATGGAAGCTTGCGGATCAAAAACAGTCAATCCCAACTCCTTACCTTCCTGTGACCCCGACTGTGTAAAAATGTTAGTAGTTTCAAGTTAGATATTAATCATAAATTTTCCTAATATTGCAAAATTTATATTGATGTTTCGGATTCCTTACAACATCTATACAAAGTGGAGATGACAATACGACATTAAATAAAACGACGTACCGAGTATCATGTTCTCTGACTGTACACAAAAGATCAATCAAATCCAGTTAATAGTTAAGCCACAGGAAATTATTTTAATATTATAAATTTAGAATGTAGGACTTTTTTTCTGGCATAGATCGTTATGTCAAAGACCTGTGTGATTCCACATGATTTTAAACTCTTTTTTTCAATTATTACAAATGGTGTTACTTATTAATTCGATATTTTAATATTTATTTTGTTCAAAAATTTAGTGAATTTAATTTTCGATAACAACTTATTTATGTTTCTATAGATTAGTAATAACCGTGTTTTCATTTATTGTCGTATTGTCATATCCACGTTGTATAAGACTTAACTACATTGGAGAGGTCGACATTGGCAATCCATGTGTCTAATAAATATTTTCAGTTGATTGATACGTCGTACTCGTATCAATCTGACAGGAACTAAAAGACTCGTGAACCGCCACAATCAATGGTTTCTTTTTACGCCTCCAGTATTAAATTCGACATGATTCAATCAGATTACCCAACGTGGACAATATTTTACTACCTCTAAACTATTACCCAGTCTATTAAGTTTAAAATATTACCCACCTGAAAGTGTTTTTAAACCATCATCATCGTCATTTCAGCCGAAAGACGTCCACTTCTGGACATAGGCCTCCCACAAGCATCGCCACAACGACCGGTCCTGCGGACTCCTGCGCTTTCCGCATCTAGCGGATTCTCGCGACCTTTACCAGGTCTTCGGTCCATCTTGTCTGCCTACCCACGCTGCGCCTTCCAGTACGCAGTCACCACTCCAGAACTTGGAAGTTGTTTTTAAATAACTTCACAGAATATTTTGATTCTACAGATTAATTTTATCTCTCTTCAGCAAAGTAATATTTTTTAAAGTAAGAGCCCCATCAAGTATAAGTAACAGGCTCGTCGTTTTGTTTCAACGGTTGTGTGTATATTTTGCTTCGGTAATTATTTTTGATTTACAAATGCTTCACGGTGCGTAACTGCGAACCAACTTTCGTTACGGCCACTGTAGGTACGTGTAAATCATAAGAGAACTATTTCATACGATTCTGTTGTCTACAAATGCTTGTGTCTAGAACAGAAATGCTTTGCACTGTGTGGAAAATACAATGCATATACCTACATACTTTGTAACGAGACTACCTTTTCCCTAGTCTTCTGTCTCTATAAGTAATATAACCTAATATTATGCAAAAGTGTTATTTATGTGTTCGTAGTAGTTTCGTGTTGATAAAAATAGTACCTTACCTATTTTGCTACTAATTCCTTTGCCTAGTTCTTTCGGAATCACAGCCATGACGATTTTATTAATATATGACAAGCACATATCGGTGTTGATATCTATATTTGTCGGTGACAGCATTTTATGATTAGTCCTTATGATTTATTCAAACTGCAAGCTTAGCCCCCTCATTAAAATTCAATTGCAATGACATAACCCGGTGTTGCACTTTTGTCTTTGATAACAAATCCATTACCTACTAAGAATTCGTCTTGTTTCATATACAATTCTATGTTTCTTGATTGATTTATGCTTTAGGTAGGTTTAAAAATTCTAGATATCTAAACCTACCTACCTAATACATATGTATTTAGTATATTGTACTAGAGTCTGCTTTGATAGTAAATAGGTATTTGTATTTGTAGAATCATCTACTTATTTGTTTAAATATTTTAGAGCTCGTTCGCTAAGTACCTTCCTATATTATAAGTATGCTGATTACGTAAAATGTTTGTTGATATCATGTCATGTTTCGAAGAAAATTACGATCACTTCTTGCAGTTTGGACTTGGGTTATAATTATCATCGTAAGGTTTAAGTACACTTGGCGATCATAACATCGAATGAATCTTGGGCGCTGGCACACGTGTTAAAAATTATCCTATTCCAAAAAATCAACACAAAGGAAAGGACCGAAAAAAAATGGATCCTCGGGTATACCCCGATGCAGTCCTTACTTACCTATGAACAACAGTGATAAAATTTGGGACTCGTATGCTCAGCTCGTATTGCCATCAAGCAAAATTTTATGTAGTGTCCATCTCCATATCGGTCCATCAAATAATTTTTTTATGAACACATTTACAACTAACTAGCTATAAACGCATCCCAGGAGGAAGATTGCTTGCGAATTGTTTGTGTAATTGCGTTGCTTTTTGGAGTATGTTAAGTATGCGTAGAAACACTTCATAAGATCGTAAGTAAGTTTTATCCTTTGTTCCAGCCAGAGTGCCTTCGAGATGGATGAAGATGCAGATATTAACGCTATCATTTGGAAGGTATTAAAAACAGGTTAGCCTTGCAAATTATTATCATTGAAAGTTTTCATTGTTTTGAAAATAGATTACTAGAGCTTGAAATTAATAGCCGTAATTTTTTTCTGTGTTTGTCAAAAACTGTGTCGCTGAAGTATATCCACTATTTATGCCATACAGGCCTTTATAAGCATTGAGGTGTATAATGTACCTACCAAAGACTTACAAAGGTTCTTTGTAAGTCTTTGGTACCTACCTACTGTTTGTAACTGAGTTGTTTCTATCTCAATACAAACCAAAGAAAGGGATCCCGGTTTACTACTGCGCAGTAGGATTACGCTGTTCCCCACTACCCATCTATAGAACCGACCGAGTCGCCGACTCTCTCTCTCACCCCAATGTTAACAGTTGTTGACAAATAAAGGACGTTCTACTGCCTTTGCTATACAAATACATTGCGTAAAAAATGGGAATTTTTGCGTATCAAATTCCGTTCTTAGTTTTTGTCACTCGGGTAACAAGTGACTAAATACGAAACCCCTCAATCTGACCTAAAATTTACGGATATCCTTTACGCACAAATTAACGCGAAATTGCAGACTTTTGGCTTCTATTGAAGTTTATACATACCACAGGCTTGCATGTGTAAATATTACCATTCACAATTTTTCGGTTGATATAGAAACGCTTTCTAGAAATTTTCGCAAGTCCATTTTACTAGAATACCTATTGATTACCTCATGGTAATCTAAGAACAACAGATTGCTAAAAAGATTGATGTTATAGAACTTATAGATCATTACTCAAACTTCATGTCACTTTATTATATTGCGCAGAATGTTGATTGTGTCATAAAGATCATCTGACTATGTTTTTAAGGAGATAAGTAGCTACATGATGCGTTATCGCTCTATCATCTAATGCTTGCTTACAGCTGACTTATTTAAGAACACCTGATTGTACTAGGTATTCATAGAAACAAGTACAGCACCAATGCTGTTAGATAAAATTAAAATGCTACAATGTCCACAACAATGCTGCATTTTAATAACTTGATTGTTATACAACTAAATTGAAGAGAAGCCATATTATGTACGTGGTATTTCATTATTGACTTGCAGCAGTATCTGCTTGGGTTATGTTATTGTTATTGTCGGTCACGTAGGCCAGCGAGCGAGAAGGCTATATGATAGAGACGGCAAGTGTTGGAAGAGTAGCGCCCTATGTTCGAGCAGGAAAGAGAAGTGGCGTGACAACAAACAAACATGGCGGCGCCGGTTGCCGGTTGGACCGGTTGGCCCGTACCACGTGCGTTTTGCGTTGTTCACTCGTTCCCATATCTTGTTTGTCAACAAATGCCCTGTGAAGGTCATTCATGGGAGGGTAAGGAAGACAAAGGAATCCTTGTTGCATAACAACGCTTATAAATAAAGAATATTAAAAGATCAGAGAGAGATGACCGGTATTCGAGAATCAGCTTTAGATTTAATTTGAAAAGGTGATGTAATAGAGGTGCGTGAGTGTGTTAGTTCATTCAGACTTTGTGTCGTTAACACTGTTTAGTGATAACGCGTTCTATTCTAAGTATTAATCATTGAGGCTAACACGATGAATAACGGCTAAATATCAACATTATAATAATTATGTCGTATCACCTTAGGGCATTAAAAATATATACCCCTAAGAAAAAAACACCCATTATTGCCTCTGAATTACGTTTTAGTCAAGACGATGATGATGTAATGTAATGCAGGATCGTAACAATTAGAGACTATTGCTATGGAGTCGTTGATGGTTCATTGACAAGGCTGAGTAAACAATATTAGGGTTATTTAAAATTTGAAAAAGTAAGAAAAATTGATTCTTATTTAGTGTAACATCTGGCAGTATATAAATACTTGAATGGCGTGATATAGATGAAACGTATAAATTTTATACAAATTGATAGCCAGCTACGACGACGAGCTACGTGGAGAAAAAATGAACGACAAGAAATATAAACACGTCAGCAGTGCGAGTGAGCACGCATGCGCGCGGGCGAGGGAGGCCACAACAACGACGACATACAACTTTGCTAACGTCGGGGTTTGAGGGGGGTTAGGGACGCGGGGGGACTGTGTATGTGCGCGCCGGCTTCAGCCAGCTATGCGAACGACTCCTCAGTTGGATTTAAGAACATCGGACGGGCGGGCGTGTGTAGGATGGATCGCTAACGACACCAGCAGTTTTTTTTCATTCCGCCTTCTAGCAGTGTTTGTTTATTACCTTCCGTAAATCCTTCTCGACCGTGGTGCTTTATAATTAAATTTTGGCGTTTATTTTCTATCTTAACATTAACGCCGTTCCGATTTCACGTCGAGAAGGCGGCCGCCACAAGTTTGAAAGCGGCTTTTCAAGAGTAGTACACCTACTCGTTTTAAATCTCAATATCGCTGTATCAACGCATCAGACAATCAGGATGGTGAAGAAGGTTTCAGAAGAGAGTGTAGATAGCGGTAAGTTGACTTTCATAATACTTATTGCGATGGGTGCTCATTTAGCGCTAGTCACACACCTACGATGAGATTTTCAAACGTCTATCAGACCAGCTTTTTGTGCCTACTGCGTAGTGGATTTTGTAAACATTACTAAAGTAATTTTTATTGTGGAATCTATGTAGAGAGCTTGCAAATGAGTATCCGTTTCAGTTAAAATTCTGGTAGTAGTTAGTTACCTAGAGCTTCAACCATGAAATTGCTAATTAGAATTGGTTAGATAAACAGTAAACTCGGTTTCCAATCCATTTTCAGATTTAGTGCAGCGAAATTCGTTCACCTAAAATGTTTAAATGAGAATATGGTAAAATTATTCTTAACAAATGTTTTCTTTTTGAAATGATTGAAAACGTTGACTATTTGTCATATAATTATAAAAGGCACGATACGTATAACACTGGTGCTAATATAAAAGATATGAAGTTACTCGCGTTGCATCATTTTGTTAAGATTTATCAGACATAAACGCTCCATCATGTCCAGTTGCACTATTGTATCATCAATTGCGTCATGCGCTGGTAACACCTTTTAAAACCTTTAATATTGATTAATTTGTTATGATTCTGTAATCAGCTGTTCCACTTCCACCCCTAAGGTGACACTGTGGACGTTCATTTTCTCTACAATGATAGCAGTGTTTTCGATCGATTTCAGTAGATGAATGTCAAGATTAACCACAAAGTATATTATTGCGTTATCCTTAGTTGTTTTCATAAATGAAGGTAGGTAGGTAGGTAAGGTACCATTGATGTACTGCAAAACACTGACCATACTCAATGCATTGCAATTTAAACATAGAATTTTATGACCGCCAAGTGACGTGAACGTGATTGTTATAGCCGTTTAGTTTGTGTTATTTTACTGTGTTTGCTCCTACTGTTGAAATTATGCTTTTGCTACAACAAATTTCTATACAGAATGATTGTTATGCAATGTTATTGTGTTTGGAGCTAAGAAAATAAACTTTATGATTAGTTTCAAATGTCAAAGTTCACATTTCACGGAGCGAGCGTTGACCGGTCAGCGAGCACTGTTTCACAATCCGCAATATCGCAACATTCACTGAATTTGAGTCGTTATTTTGTTTATAATATTGCTTAGGAACACATTCAGCAGTTTTGTCATAGCTTACTTTAATGATATAATCGAAAGTGTTTCTCGATCCGATTATTCTGTATAGGAACTTTATGTAGGATTTTATATAATCTTGTTTACGTAAATGTATCATAGTTCTCTTTTACGTTTCCAATATAAGATAAAATATAAAATGGGCTAATTGTTTTTAATTTCCTTTGATTTTACAATATGTATGTATGTCACATGACGTAGCATTTTGGAATGAACAGATGTTACTATTTTGTAATTCGGTGGCTAATATCATACCGAAGAAAATACTTATTGTCAATTTAAATTTGGACAAGCTTTTCTGTTTGTAATTTTACAGTGATTTGTGATTGTAACTTGGAGTTTAGAATCACTTTCGTTTTTGCAACAAAATATTCAGATTTCAGTAACTGTGCCTTCTTTGCTACTAAGTAAAGGAAATTATAATTTAATTTAATTCAATTTTTCCATCAAATTTCTTTACCACTCTAAGGTAAGATAGATCGATAGAAACCTTTATTTGCCTGAAATATAGTAGGTACATGAAATATACTTGAATATCAGGTGCACATCATAAAACAACAAAGTCTATTTTCACTTACAATACCAATTAATGTGATGTGCCTAGTATGTGACAGTTACTGTTGTCATTTAGTGAAATTTTAATTTAATCGGAGTTATTGTCAAAAATGGTGAAGCATTTCATGGTCGGCTGTACTCTGTACATACCTATTACCTAGAAAGGAATGCGTGTCATTAACAAAAATTATATGTGTGTATGTATTGTACGCCACATATTTGATTTTCCTCGCCTCTTCATATCATGCTTTCATTGGTTGTTATGGATCCACAGTATTTAAAAATCAAATTGGAAATAATGCGTTTATAATTTGATGCAGTTTCATTACTCTCTACGATTTCAATTCAACATGGCCGCTGGAGCGCGTCGCCCCACGACGTTCATGGTCAAGGTCAGCTACTAAAACAAAACTGAGCACTCACTAGTGTTCCTGACTTTATATAACTTCTTAGAAATGGTAGGTGTATTATTTTGTAACAGTTGCTGTTATTGCTATTGGCAGTGTCTGTTTAAGTTAAAGTCGAGAAAGAATTTAAAAATTACCATAATTAAATTACAATAATTTGAATTTAGCTTCGTTCTACGGCGTGCTTTTTTGCGTGCTATTGAGTTTGAACGTTTCATTACAACAAGAAAAGTTGGAAAAATTAAACAATCGACGGCTGCAAATTTTAAATCGGCGTTAATTGAAATCATTCAATCGTGTCCATCGGCTGAGTAAATCGGAGTAACCTTGACCGTGACGGAATTCACGCTTGTTCTGGTATAATATCAAACTCCACTCCCTTCACCTCGCGTCGTTACATTCCCCCTTGTGATGTGCCTTTTGCGAATCGATTTTTCGCTAGTTGCATAACTCTCTCCTAGTCCCAATGCATCGTGTCCAGTGAAATCTTCTGAAATTCAGTAAGAATCTTCCTCGATTTTCTCCTAAATAGATTGCGCCGTTCGGCTAACCATTAAATCTACCATTTAATGGTTAGCCGAACGGCTACCTACTTCAACACTTCCTTTTATAACACATCGTCTCTGCCATTCAATACCGTCGCCTTCACCAAAAGTTGTTGAGGTTGGTTAAAATCATTTTGTCAATAATCTTTGTAACGTATTATTTTAGTAGGTACTACATACATGTTTAATCATTAGACGGGGGCAAATCAGTGGTGAGTGAAAGTGGTTTGTTACGTACTGCCACTGCAGTAGATACACATTTAAACGCCCTAGTTGAAGTTTCACCTAGATATTATTATCTCTTTCAGTTCGGCGGTAGTGCCAGGCCGAGTTGGCAGTTTACTCATCACCACAAGTCCACAAATGTAACCGTCGACTTTGATCTTTGATTATAGTGATTATGACGGATTGGCCTACTGATTTAGAAATTACATTAACGACATTTGCGATGCACAATTTATATTATTAACTAGCCTATGCCCGCGACTTCGCTCGCGTGAATGTTGTTTATCGCGCATCCCCCGGGAACTGTTCAACTTCGCAGGATGAAAAGTAGCCTAATGTTAATCCGGGTTATTTTCTATCTGTATGCCAAATTTCATTAAAATCGGTTCAGCTGTTCTTGAGTTATAAATGATGTAACTAACCCGACTTTGTTTTATATATTAACGGGTTATTTTCTATCTGTATGCCAAATTTAATTAAAATCGGTTCAACCGTTCTTGAGTTACAAATGATGTAACTAATCCGAATTTGTTTTATATTGGTATTATGATATCAAGATTTCGACCGGCATAGAATAATTGGTGTTGCATTATTTGTATTTTTCTAGCCTTCCTAAGTTTTGATAGGATTTTCTTACGTTAAAAATGTGTTTGTGAACTAAATTGATCTTATAAGCAAAAGTTATGTCCTACTGCACAGTAGGGCATGCAATATCGGAAGGTTTGCAACTCCGGAACTGATTTTCGAAATTGGGTACTGAACTCCGGAATTCCGGAACTAGTTCCGGAATCGTTTTTTTTTTTCAATTAGTTTATTTCGAAACATTATAGTTTTAGAAAGTTCAAATTTTCGATTCGACTTTATTTAAAAAAACACGTTCGTGTCATGTTAAATCACCGAATCCAAATCAGCTCTAGAAAGAGTTTTCTCAGCGGCAGGCTACATTCGCAACTGACTGAGAATCTGTCTCTCAGCAGCAGCATACTGAAAATCTAACGATCCAATCAACCCATTTTCAACAAGAAATAAAATACCAAAACATAAACCAGATTTTTACCAAACTTGATATCGTAAGTACTTTTATTTTTGTATCTATGAGATTTACACAAGTGAAAAAGTACCCATCTAATCAAACTTATAGCCGCGGATAAAAATATCGGTCCTTCTAAGATTGAGATGCTTGATGAAGTTGAAAGTTTCCCGTGAGAACAGCAAGACCACCGGTTTCTAGCAACATTCAAGCGCCATTTCAAGAATCTCTGAAAGGCGCGCCGCTTGCCGCTTGTATGGCCGCTAAGTATGGCATTTTTTGAAAGAAGGGCTTCGGACAGTTCTGAATGCTCTTAAAAGATGCAGATACATTGAAGAGAGTAGTTGATCCTTGTGAGACAGGGGTATGTAATATCACCGAAACTACACTGAAGTTTTGCAGGCCGTCTACAAAACACTGGACTAGACTGGAAAGCGTATCAACGTAAACGGCGAGAAGATTTCACAACTCCGCCTGCCAATGAGATCGTTGCAACGGCAGTCTCTGGAACAACTAACCAAAATGCTGTATAGCAAAAATCTCTCTTGGCATGTTGTCCTTGGGATGAAACTAGACAAGAAGGTTTTGCGCTGAGGTCGGTTCTTGTCGAAGAGAAAGCGCTCGAAAATGTGCAGGAATATGTCAGGACACTAAGATCAGATTATTCAGCTTGGTTGACACAATATCGAGAAAGGAGCCGACTGCATATAGCAACCTTCGTCGAATCTTCTCGTCGTCTCTACCGCAAAGTCTGAAAAAAGTCTTCAACCAGTACGTCCTGTCATCCTGTCTATCGTGTCCTACGACGCTGAGCCGAGGACACTGTCAGTTGGACTAGTCCACAAGTCACTCAGCGAACTATGCTTGGATATTCTTTAAATAAAAAGATCCGCAATGAGATTATCCGGAAAATAGCCACAGTGACTGACAGTGCTCGCAAAATCACCAAGCTGTAGTGGGTAGTGGGCTGGGTCATGGACTCATGGCTGTTGAAGAACCTATGGCCGTTGGAGCAGGCGAATCCTTTAGAGGAAAAACGCAGCGTATGACCATCTAGATAAATGAACAAACAACCTAAAGAAAGTAGCTGAGTTGTACTGGATGCGGAAGGAGGAGAGGTTTTCAGTCTTGTCGCACAACTTGGGGAAATTTCTATGTCCAGCAGAAGATTTCGATAGGTTTATTTGATTTAAAGATTTCATATAATATTAAAACTTATGAGACTAATTACATAAGCTAATTTCGAAACTGAAAATATATGAAACTGCATGCCCCTTAATGGATATGTACTATAAACACATAGCCGAAAAGTAACTTTGTTAAGTAATTATGAATATCGGAATTACGATATTGAGTTGCTCAATTCCGGAACTGAAAAATCGTAAAAATCTGTCCGAGATTCCGGAGTTTCGAGATTCCGGAATTTCGGAATGCATGCCCTACTGCACAGTTAAAACACACTTTCCTTTTATGAAACCAATACCGAGCACTAAATGGTCTTACCAGCATAGGAGCATTAATTTACAACTTCAATACCGAAATGATTGAAATCGATTTGTCCACGAAGTAGAATTCCATGTTTCTAATCATCTCACCAATGCCCATCAATTTCTATCTCTTATAAAACGCAAATTGCATCTCTACACACTACCTATGCATTCGTTATTTGTTGCTATTAGAAAGCAACTATTTTGAATAGCTTAAGGGTATAAAACAAAAGCAAAATAGGCCTACAATCGGCAACTAGAGAGCGCATTCGTGGCCAAGCGTTTATGCCAGCCTACAGATTAGAAAGTAGAAACTTACAGTTGAGGGCAGAAATGTCGCGGTGACAATTTTTTTATAGACTATTTCATAATTATGAGCCCAACCAATGTACGTATCTGTTTACGAATTATTTGTACTAATTAGGTATGCAATGAAATTATTATGCTAGTAGCAGCATGCACACCTAAACATTGATTTGCGTATTGGCTGGATTAATAATTTATGGAACAGTAGATATTTAGTTTTGTAATGAGTCTGTGATTATTAAGTTTCTTTGCTAAGGCACAAACTGTATTAAACAAATAAAATTAATGCTATTCTTGAATAAAATTCAGTTGAAAATACAATCGTTATAATTTTGATAGTCTTTGTTTGATATTTGGGTCAACCATTGTTTCACCTCGACCTCGCGTAAAATTATAGCGAACTTATAGGTGGAGCGATTTCGAGAATTGTTTGGAAGTTTAGGAACGACATTTTTTGTGCTGAGATTTATTTGTGTGGCTGCTTGCTATGGTTGCTCAGGCGTTTTACGTAACAATGCAAGCGCTTTGCCATGTGGTGCCGCACAAGCCGAGCCATTACGCGATGAACATGCGATACTTTAAGACATACCTACTTAAATTGCTTTGTGGCGATCGGAAATTAAATCTGTAGAACAGTCTGTAACATTACAATCACAACACAACTGTTGAATAATCTGAAAATCTTCAAGACTTACATTTTGCTGTTCGTTTTGGTGGCGGTCCGCGGACGTAACTAATTGGTTTTGGGGTTCGATGCCTCTTGCGGAGAAACGGATTTTAGTTTTGGTTTAACAATTTTGAAGCCTTGACTTGTTTATCAAGGCAAAACGTGGGATATGTTATTGTGTCACATCATATTTGGGTTTAAGTATCAATCAATCGATGACTTGGTCACTCTCGGTTAAAGGCCCGTTCCTCAAGTGCAGTTTACAACTTCAATCACCTGCAATTCAGTAATTATAAACTTGAATTCAACAACATAACACACGAATTTGACGTGAAATTGAATAGAAATCTCCAGCGTAGTCTGGACCACACTAGAGTGATAACAGATCAAATCTCTGCTCAAATACCGAAACAGGTGACAGTATAAAATAAAACTAAACTCGGCTGAACTGTAATCAATAAATCTCAGCTTGAGGCATGTTCTAAAATTAAATCCCAACTCGAAACTAGTTTTAACTAGTTTATGGTTTTAGTTGAGGAACTTTCTGTAATACGGGCCTTAGTATTTTCCTTTTCAGATTTTAGAACCATAATCTGAGGTTTCCTTGTTGTGGCGTTCTTTTTGAAACCATACAACGTTTTAATAAGTGATATTCATGAACGGACGTATAACACTGTTGCTTTGAATTTGAACACTAATTCCTGTGAAAATTTAGAACAAATTAGTTTATAAACAGGAAGTTTCTATGTTGAAACTGGTGATTGTATACGTGGGCGTGCCTCGGGCCCGATTGTTATAGTCGTATGAGCCGTACCTACGGCTATTGCGCATTCAGTTTTCTGTCGTGCGGCCCATGTTGAGGTCATCGCGTGCAATAATTTATTAAGTCTTAAGTTTCATTTTTATCATTCACAATGACGAATGGACCGAATAAACACGCAAAGCGAACGCATTATTTAACTGTTTATTAAACGCTCATTCAAAGTCGTAGTTAAACAAGGAAGACGAAATCAAGCAAACAAATTACCACCTGTATACCGATCACGTAGGACACTGATTCTTATTCCTCTATCGTCTAGTGTTTCTCATCGCCAGTCTCTTTAGTTTATCTTATTAAGTATGTAGTAAGTTACTTACCATATTAGTTTATGTACCAAATAGAGCTGGCTGTTATTTGGCAATATATTTATGACCCAAATCAGATTTTCTTGACTCAAAAGGTAGTCAAATTATCCGTCCTTTCATCTTCAGCGGAACCCGAATGGGCCAAAGGTACGTATACCTAACCACAGCGATATTATTACTTTCAGTTTACCAGCAACAAAAAAGTTTTGGAACTACTAGGTAGTAGATCGTTCCTTCTAGTAGATGCAACTTCTCTAGTTTTTACGCCAAGAGGCCGAGTGATCGCGTAACGTGGGCGCGCGTACGCGCAGCGCTGGGTGCGGCCATGTAGGTCGTTGAACCGGCTTTGTTTGCCAGCTCAGCTTGCACAGTCACGTCTCACGTCAGAATTATATTATCGATGACAGGCGTCACATTTGCCCTGATAGGACAGACTTGTTCCGGGATCGGTTAGATGTTTTGATGATCCGCCAAACTTTTCTATTTAGTCTTTATTTTTCTAATCGTTTATAAAAGTTAAACATGCTGTAGCACCAATGTGCAATGATGAATTTCGACCCCAAACAAGATGACAGCTCGTAACAATAGCTGGCACCAAAAGCAAAGTAAGAGTCGTCCCAGCGACGCAACGTGTAGACTTGCAGACAGACTAAAGTTAAGTACTAATGCGGCCTACCTACGTAATGTACCGCCGTCCGCGTTGTTCATACATAAAACAAGGGATGTCGCCATAACTCGCTAATGTAGTCATCGTCGAAACAGTTTCATAGCGTTTACTTGTAGCTTTGTGGGAGGTGGATAAGCCAGAACGGTCTATTGGAATAAGCTTGTTTCATTTTGTATAACCGAGTCATCCGTGTTTCGTTTTTATATTGTTTATAAAATTACAATCAGTATTTAAAAAATATATAATACTGAAACAAAAAAACCCGCCGAATACATAACCTCCTCCTTTTTTGAAGTCGGTTAAAAAACAGTTTACGTCAACAAAAAGCTAAAAAAGTGATAATGAAAAACTTATAGCAAAGACTTTGTCGATAGGCGTAACGTAACAGGGGGTCTACTCCCGTTCGACGATATTCGATAAATCGTACGATTCATCGCACAATTTGCTACTCCGGTCAACCATCGTTCCCTTATCGCAGGCGATGATCGTGTTTTGACGTTTGTTTTTCTCATCTCCGGTAAATTGTATACAACTATGAACCGTAGTCTATCTTAATTGTGCCTTTTTTATGTGCCTATCTTTATTATGTAAGTATCAGTCGGAACGAAAGTTCGTACTTCGTTTGTCGTTCGTAAAACGCGAGTAGACCTACAGAACCCAGCATAGAATTCCGCATAAATAATTTCGATGCTTTACTCTTGCAAAGACACTATGGTAGTCTTGTCACTTTGTGTTACGTATTGATATTTAGCCGCCTCTGTTAGTTTAAGCAGCAACAAGGCTATAATAATGAGCACACATGAGCACTATCGATTTTAAATCTGTTTTTGTTGTCTGCAGGTGTGGGCCGCTGCAGCAGCCAGTCGGGTAGCGAGCGTGAATCGGACGAGAGCCCACGAGGCAACGAGCCGTCAGCTCCCGTCCCCATCCCCGACAGCGAGGATTTGCAGCGGCGCAAGGAAGAGGCGCGCAGGAAGCGCCGTAGAAAGAAGCGCTCAGGGAGCTCCGTCGTCACGTCATGTTTCCAAGGTGAGCTTCGTAACATATTGGCGAAAGCATTGCTATTATCTTTAATATAATTTACTTGGCAAATGTTTTTTCATAATATAATGATGCCGTGATTTTTTCAAATGCCCATTATTATAAGAATCACTAGGTTAAATTATTTTCTCTTAAACTTTGACTTCCTTTCCAAAAACTGAGGTTTTCAATGATTTAATTATAAGTCGTATCTTTGTCGACAGACCTCTACAAGCTTACAGGCGAGGTTTTAGGCGAGGGCGCGTATGCTTCGGTACAGACTTGCGTGAACATCTACACGGGCCAGGAATTTGCAGTGAAGATCATCGACAAAGTGCCGGGGCACGCCCGCGCCAGGGTGTTCCGCGAGGTGGAGACTTTCCACTACTGCCAGGGACACCCGAACATAATCCAGCTCATTGAATTCTTTGAGGACACGGACAAGTTCTATCTTGTCTTTGAGAAGGTGAGAACCATTTTATACCTTGTGGTTCCTTCATACATATTTCACATCACATTCTTCTCTGCACCTTCATCGTAGGGGTCAAAGACAAAATTTATTTGTAAGTTGGTTTATATTGATTGTAGTTTTACTTAGTTTCCTAAAAAAACGTGGTTTTACTTTCATCTACTTGTCTTTTTACCGATTTGTTTTTTTTTTGGCCTAAATTTGATTACTTATTTTTTGATGTTCAGTTTTCTTAACGGTTTCGTTTTTATATAAAATTATTTTTGACGATTCTTTTTGTTGTTACTTAATTGAGTAGGTGACTTCTGTAAACTTACATAGAGAACTACGATAGTTAGGATAACATTTACTTAGTATTCTTTTATTGTCCTAATGGAATAATAAATGCTCACGTCAATCACAATCATTGTGTATTGCAATATGTACGATTAAAATAAAGTATTTATTCGATTATAATAATGCAGTTAATAAACAAAGATGACGCATGTCGAAAGAGTTTACATTTTTCATTGAGTTGTGAATTACTCACACTATCGCAGTACCTAGACGATGTGTGGGAGTTGTCTCGTTTTGTAATTACATCGTTATTATGATGCAAGGTTTAAGAAAATGGTACAATTTCAGTTACTTATATCATTCGCATTAGTAAATCAATTTTCCTCAAATCTCGATCCTTTGGAAATAATAAATATCCTACCATTTCCATTTACGTATCACCTTTAAAATGTTGTTGCTATACGGCAGTACGATTGTGTGAGTAATCTACCAAATATTCATGTCTTTTTTGTGCTACATAAAGTTTAGTATTGCGTCATATTGTTTAATGTGTTAAATAATTTCTTGAATAACAAAATAGAAATGAATTATGATTTTTACTTTTTAGCCTCCCAATAGTTCAAATTGTTGTTGTTCTTATCGTTAATAATTGTAACGCATTTCGCAATGAGTCAGCCCACATGTTTTAGACCACATTTTAACAATGAAAATTAAACAAGCTCACATAAGGAAAATATTTGCAATTAAGTTGACGAAGTGTTCAGAAGTACCTATACCTACCTAAATAGAAAATACTGCACTTCACGTTTCAATTTATCGTAATGCAATAACTAGTGTTTATTATTGTATAAAGTTAATTAAATGACAATAAGGAAATTGCGAACACTGGTGAAAGACAACAAATAAACGACGCACTGTTATTATTTCCGCAATAATAAAACATTTTGAATGATTAGAGCGTCTAACCTATCTAGCTTTCTTGCGAGTTGTACTTTAGATTTTTCTTAGCAATGTCTCGGTCCTTATGAATTATCCCATTGTTTTCTATTATCCAAAAGCTCCATGCGGAAAACCACTAGAGCTTTCACGGTCTTTTAACACTCATTATTGACAAAAATTACACTACTTGTTAGCTATCGTTTCCAGAGTTGTATAGTCCATATTTTTATTTTATTACATGAAATGCTGGAAAAAGTTCTTATAACAATTTGTAGTTTTTTGGAATCTTGGCAAACAAGAGTACTCAAAGTCAATTTACCTTTAAGAACTACTTTTGATTACTATAGTTTGCGATTTACTCTATCATCGTTCAAGATCAAGATTGGATAGGTACTAACTAATATATAGCAAAAGCAAAGCAAAGCATTGAGTATTGAAAGTTAAATTTCCTAATTGATAGCCGGCTCGCAAATAATATATAGCCTGTTGCGTGTGTGATATCTGATATGACACTGTTTATGGCCGTTATCTTGTTTTGTCTGTTCCTATGTAGGTACAATATTATTAAATGATAAACTCCTGAACCACACTTATTTTGATAAATTCATGTCGAATAATATTCTATATATTGAAGGGATGTTAGGTTGTCATTTTCCATTCCTCTGATTCGTATAGAACTTCTTCCTATTCATGTCTCATTGTCTCAAGCATGCCCGGCCTTGCATCTCCTTGTGATTGTTTATTCCATCATATTTTTAAAGCCGTTTAATTTTTTCATTTCTTATTTTATTGGGACACGGAAACTATTATGTGCATCAGCAAAGCAGACACAATATCGTGCATTAAAAGTAATGCACTGGATAGCCAAGTGCTAAAACAGAAAATTAATGTTCTCTAGTTTCTTGTCGTGCACCATCCATCTGTATAGTTTCGGAGTAAAGTATATTTCAACTGCTATTGTGTTACTACAATAATTTGTCTTCGATTGTTTCAGATCAACGGCGGTCAGCTCTTGTCTCGCATACAGGAGCACCATTATTTCTCAGAGCCGCAAGCGGCAGAGATCGTGCGTGAGATAGCAAACGCTTTACATTTCCTCCACGGTAAAGGTGTTGCACACCGCGATCTCAAGCCAGAGAACATATTATGCGTACACCGCGATAGACTTTGCCCAGTGAAGATATGCGACTTCGATCTTGGGAGCGGTATAAGTTTCACTTCGAGCCTCGCGAGCCCGCTGGCGACGCCGCAGCTTATGACGCCAGTGAGTTTCTTTATTCTTATGGTCTGTACCCTGGTGTAGTCTTCTATTAGGGTGTCTTTTGAAAGTAAGAATTCAACTTTACCAACCTAGACTTTCTCGTAATAAAATGCAGTTGTTATTTGATAATATCGACAGAAAATTTTAAATTATACACCAATATGTCATCCTACTAAGTAACATTAGAATAGGGCGCAATTACTAGGGGTTTAAGATTAAGTACATAATTTTGGTCATCTATACGTAATCGGGTAAGCTTTAAGCCTCAACCTTGAGTTAGCTGTTTTAACAGTTTTATATAAAAGAAACAAGTAGGTTTTTACCACTTTTCAGTTGATTTTAATTAGAAAATCTGTCGCATCATCAACTACATTATACCTAAATTGTTTTTCTTTGTTTCTCTGTAAGTCACGTTTCTAATGTTTATCGCTCATTATTTCGCTCAATCACAATCAGCAATTTCAACATATTACTTATCTATTTGCCAGCAGCATATATTTGCTATTTGTGCACCTTCGATATATAGAAATTATTGCTTCAAAAAAATCTATTCATATTTAATTGCCCATAGCAATTGTGCTATCTCTGATGTTAAATATTTCTTTGTGTTGAATTTAGTCGTAGTCGTGGTGATAAATTACAGGCAAAATTACTGATAAAATCTTGTAAACATTATGCGATAAAATAGTTTTTTAGTATTATGTTTTGGCCACCAGTTTGAAATGATAATATATGTACAATTAAACATTGGCACTAAATAAAATTAGCTAATTGTGTCATGAAACTTTATAATGTTGTTTTCAAGCTAGTAAACCTTGCCATAAATTGTGTAGATAGGTATTGAGTTTTTTTCCATAATAAAATTATGATCAATGAAAGGTGAAAAATGTATATAAATATGAATGATGTCGAAAAAAAATACGGAGGCGGAAATTAACAATACAACAGTAGATATTTCAGAATATTTAATTTAAATACTTATTAAATCAACTATCTTTGTATTAGTTCGATAGTCCAAGTAAATGTAACGTATTAGCATTTCTGGTGTCAAATGCCATGGCATTTGATAGCAAATAATTTTGAGTAGTTTTATAAAAAGATTGGTAGCGTATTTTTGATTAAAAAAAATATATCAACGATACCTACATGGAAACTAATTGATATTATTAGGGACTTTCCTAAGAGTTTGCGAGTTCTTTACATGCATATAAAAATAGATTGAATATAAAGCATATAAAGATTTTTATCTTGATATTCAGTACTTAACATGCGTTATATCTTGGTTTTATCACGAAACCGTAGGACAAGTAGTTTTACGTTAATTTTATACCGAATTAACATCGCGAGATATTTCTCTATTAACGTTGAATAGTCCTTCAAATACAATATCCGTGGAAGTTATAAATAAATATTTAATCTGAATTCCCAGTAATCTTTTAGAATTAATCAGACCCAGCCTTCAGACAGCTGAATAGTATTGCATTATTATTACGAGAGCCTTTTTAGCTCTTTGAAAAGTTTGTTGCTATTAGCTCTCTTTGAACATCGTAGTTTACTGGCAATAGTCGTAAAAGCTATACCTAACTACTCGTTCATAATTTTACTTTGCTTAAAATTCTTTTTATTTCGAGTATTAGAAATCTCTTTATTCTCACGCGTCATCTCTGCCTATTGCTGGCTTTATTAAATTTAAAACAGTTTCTTAATAAAATTCAATTTGTCTGCCACGGTGCCATGGCATTGTCATATCTGATCAATCAAATCCCCTTTTATTTGAAAACCATCCAAAGATTGTTTTATCGTAGAGAAGTCAAAATTAAACCACCTTTCCTTTGTCATCAGGTGGGCAGTGCGGAATTCATGGCACCAGAAGTGGTGTCCCTATTCGCGGGCTCAGCAGCGAATCACTACGACAAGCGATGTGACCTGTGGTCGCTCGGAGTGATCGCATACATCTTATTGTGCGGCTACCCACCGTTTAGGGCCGACTGTGGCTCCGACTGCGGCTGGGAGCGCGGCGAAAACTGTCGCGCTTGCCAGGAGCTGCTCTTTAATACTATACAGGTATGTTATATTGTCAACACCTAAACACAACAACAACACCCAATCTGTACGGGCCAGTTAAAGACTTACATTCGCAGCAATAGATATTTGCTGTTGTTGAGGTGTTTGTAGTTGTAGCATGGATGGTATGTTGAGTACGCAGAGAAGAAACGTATCACCAAAGTTCACGATGTTTATTCCACAGTAGTTAGTATACACGGTAAAAGTGCGACGATTATTTATCTTAGGCCGCTCCCGATAAGTCAGGGAGCAGCAGCTATAGTGTCTAGTTAGACAGTATTGTGCGTACTGTTTGTTAATGATTGAAATTAATGTACTTATCACTAAAGCGACGCGTAACCGAAAGTAGGTTGCTGCGTGCGTAAAAATCGCTGTTTCCTCGTGGTCATACTAATTTGTCATACCAGTATGACCACGAAATATGTGCGGTGGCGAGACCTGTTACAAATCTTTTCTAGACAGCTATAACGATAGGTCCCTTTCAGGAGGTAGTACATTTTTATGACCTTTTAAAATAATATCTGCTGAATAAGTAAATAATTTCAGAACAAATAAATGCTTTTTAACTCCAGACAGCAAAAATATGACGCAGGCAATAATAGTAGAAGTTTATAGTGAAGGCCATGGTTCTTCAGAAAAAATTTCCTCAATTTGTATTAATGGGGCTTTTCTCCTTGTCCACAGGAGGGACGCTATTCGTTCCCAGGGGAGGAGTGGGCGGACATTTCCAGTGACGCGAAGGATTTGATCCGTCAGCTGCTGGTGCGCGAGGCGTCGCACCGTCTGAGTGCGGAGAGAGTGCTCACTCACCCGTGGTTGCGCCGCGCCGACCCTCTCGCACATCATCCGCAGCTACAGACCTCCATTAATATTAAACGGTGAGTTTAACATAAGTGTTTGTGTTGGTCTGGTTGTTTCTTATGTATTATAAGTATGTATTTACAAAAAAAAGTATATAAGTATCATATCCATTGTCTAGTACCCATAGTACAAGCTCTGCTTAGTTTGGGACTAGATGGTGCTGTGTAAAAATGTCTCAATAATATTTATTTTTATTTTATTTAATAGGTCCATTTGTCGATTAGTTGGTAACCCAGTCCGTGGCCGTATTATAAAGTGTTAGAATCATCATTGTTTCGTGGCGAAAGAGAGACAGAGCTATACAGGACTAATAGCGCCATCCCTCTTAACATCGGAACAATGATGGCTTTAACATTTCATAATACGGCCCCAGTGACAGTGACTGCCTCGTTGGTCTAATGGTCGCAAGCGCGACTGCTGAGCGTGGGGTCCTGGATTCGATTCCCGGGTCGGGCAAATTGTTATTGAGTTTTTTCAGTAGGAAATTCTCAGTAGCAGCCCGGAGTCTGGATATTTGCCCAGTTAATGGCAATAGGCTCGCCCCTATTACATGAGACTTACAACATAACTGGCGAAATGTGGGTGTACGGTCAACCGCACGTCGGTGGTAACACTTTGACATTAGCAGCATCTTTATTTCGTAAGCAGTAAGGGCGGTTTTCGAATTGTCGTGTTACCACTATCATGCAGGTGACTGTACTATACACCTCTGCTTACCCCTTCGGGGAAATACAGGCGTGACGTTATGTTAATACGGCCCAGACCATTATAATAATGTTGAGTTTTGCTTTGATACACAGCAACATGTCAGCGCGCAACCTGTCGAACTTCGCGGAGTCGGCGATGGCGGTGAACCGGGTGATCCAGCAGCACTTCTCCATGAACTACTCGTACATGGAGCCGCCGGCGCGCGCGCTGCGCTGCAGCAAGTCGCACCAGCCGGGCATCCTCGAGGAGGAGCGGCGCTGCCTCGAGCTGGACTACTGCGCGCCGCTGGGGCTGTCGCCGCCCGGCGACTCCGAGCTGCTGCAGCGCCGCCTGCACGCGGCCGACGAGCTGCCCGTGCACTAGCACATTCCGCGCCGCCCCTCCCCACACCTCCCACCCGCGTTCCAGTGATAGCCCCGCCCCCGCACCCCCGCGGCATGGCGGATTTATTTGAGCCTTTTAAAGATATATTTTTATGAGTAAACAAACGACTGAGTAGATTTATCGATATGTAGAGTATTCGTGAGTTTATGATGAGGCGCGACGCTAGCGCCGACCTGACCGGCGACGGTCGATAAAAATCGTATTATACCGAGATAGTTCCGCCGATCTACGTACTTTACGTCTTGTGTCGATTACGGGGATGATTTTTTTTTTTATGTTTTGGATTTATGAAATCCGCGTTTCGAAATTGAGCTTATGTATTCGTGTAATCGCCTTTAGTTTGTGGCCTATCCTTTGCAATAAATAGAAATTATGTAATTTTTCGATGGCGTTTTTGGATACTAGTCTGTTTATGTGATTGTTTTTTGCATTTTTACCAACGATGGAAAACCACATCTCATTAATTAAGATTGAATCAACCTAATATATATATAAGAGAGTTAAGGGCAATATGTGACATTATTCCGAGAGGTGCAAGTGTAAATAGTCGCTCATTATTACTTTTGATTATTACATAAATACTTTGTAATTACCTAAGAATAAATTTTTCTTTGTGATGCTCGCTGTAAATGGAGGGGGCACTTGTGAACTGAACTGAATGAAATGTCATGTATGACTCGAGCTGTGTTGGTACATATGTTAAGTGTTGCATGGGGTTCCATGGAGCTGCCATAACTTTGTGATCAGTTTGAATACTTTTATAATGCTGAAAGAATGAAGTGTTGAAATAATGTTAAGAGTAGACCAGCTAGACTGTAACCCTGCGTACAACGTTGATTGGAGAAAGACTCACTAAACACACATTGTTTGACCGTTATTCTTTACAATAATAAGTACACACATTTTATTATATTTTTCAAATGTAAATTTTTACCATTAATGTGATCAGGTGACTTTATCCAATCAATATTAAACTTTACTTACGCAATACTTTGTTAAAATTTTGTTTTCGACTAAATCATTGATAACAATTTATCATTGAAATACAGATGTTTGAATTTTTATATGGTCTATTTATTTATGGTTGCTTTGTTATAAAAGCTTTATTGAGAGTTTTAAAGCCTTTTAAACAGTACAGTCAACTGCATGACAGTGGTAACACTTCATTTCGAAAACCACCTGTAAGGGTGGCAGTAATGCTTACGAAATAAGGATGCTGCCATATGTATGCCAATGTCAAAGTGTTACCACCGACGTGCGGTCGACCGTACATTGAAGAATATGTCTGAACATAATAAAGTACTTAATTGATTTTATTTATTTATTTTACCTGATTGATAGTGATGGGTTGGGTAGTACTGTAGGTAGGTTTTTGCTGACATCTGAGTACACTCGGTAAAACGAATTATTGGATTATTTTTTGTACTTTATACTGAGTAGGTACCTGCCTGTTTATGGTGGTACCTTTTGTCGACACAATCCCTTGAACGAATCCTGCTACATTACACGTACCTACGGCTGCCATTGAACATTGAGTGCAAGCGATTTTAGCCTTAGTTCACCGAAAAGATTTTCGACTGTCTCAGGTAAATGCATCTATATCAAAATCAGTATTATATTATCTGTGGTATCGTAAAAGTATATAAGTATTATATCGACTGTCTAGTACCCATAGTACAAGCTCTGCTTCTTAGTTTGGGACTAGTTGATGCTGTGTAAAAATGTCCCAGAATATTTATCTATTTGGTAAAATGTCACAACAAGTTAAGAATTATTTATTCATTTTGTAATGAACTAAAACGATTTGTTCCGCCTCATCCCACAATGTTTTGTCCTACACAAAAAAAAACTTGTGCATCCGACATTTTATTCCTTTTTCACCTCGAAAATTATTAATCATAATTTATTACTAGACTGCCCAGGGCTTCGCCCGCGTACCTACTGAAGTAAAATATAGCCTATATTACTTCTGGGTAAAGTAATTTCTTATGGTGAAAGAATTATTAAAATTGGTTTAGTAGGTTCAGTTTCAGAGTTTTGATTACAAACAAACAAATATTTCCTCTTTAATATTATTGGTATATTACTATAGATATTTGTCTGTTTTTATGTTTTGTCCCATTTTTTGTTTCGGCTCAGTTCTGACAACAGAAACCAAAAACCTTGCTCACCATTTTGATGTCTTTGAATAAATAACTGTATCAGTATTGCCTTTAAGTATAAAATCCGATGCAGACATCAACTGTCTTACCACAAAATAATTGAAAACAAGAGTTCAATGCCTGTTTAGTGAGAGAGTGTTTAAAAGTTAAATACCCATTGAGTGGGTGTTTAATTTCTTTTACCACAAAACAATGACTAACATCTGTTTGCTTAGACGCTGGCGCTGCCCACAGAGCACGGAAACGGGACGCATGCGCCCATACTGCGCGCGAGCTGTATTTCCGTGCTCCCACGCCACAGAGGAAGGGAACCTACCCTTTTTTATGCAACATGGTAAACCCCAGGAAAGGTTTTGTTGCAGCCAGTTGCAGGTAGAACTCAAAGAGTATATAACCACTACGTTTAGAACTGGTTTGGTAGAACTGTTTTGATGAAGCAAATACATTTTGGTGTGATGGGTTGTGCTTAATAATAGTAAAAAAAAAAACCTAGGTACTTTTGTAAATTAATTTTTTGCAATAATACATTTGTAGCATGAATGGATGGGTGATTGCAGTTATTTTTTACACAAGAGAGATTATGGCTTATAGTTTACCAGAAAATCATGGCAATTTATAGGTTAGTAGGTATACAGGCTGTCGTGTTGCTAGTGGAT
Source organism: Asteroscopus sphinx (assembly GCA_949699075.1). Classification (NCBI taxonomy): domain Eukaryota; kingdom Metazoa; phylum Arthropoda; class Insecta; order Lepidoptera; family Noctuidae; genus Asteroscopus; species Asteroscopus sphinx. The sequence continues at coordinate 7,388,519 of OX453006.1, forward strand.
GCCAGTGGACCAAGGGAAAACCCTGGTTAGAGCACATGTCTAGCTATCAGTCTGCAGCAATTTACCTATTTATTAAAAAAAATAAAATTTGTTTCAAAGAAAAAAAGAAAAATGGTTATTGACTACAGTCAGAGGCACACAATAATAATAATACCTACACAATTTTATAATATCACTACAATACAACTTACTCCCTAAAGTATAATTGTGTGCCCCATGGCTGCGACAAATAGGCTCAGGGTCAGAGTGCGCCTTAGGGACGGAGTCTAGCTAAACACGCATCATACACTTGTTTTAAATTATTTTTGTGGTAAGACCGCTAGTGTTAGTATTATTAGATATTCTGTGGCTAGTGTCTGGCACTGGTTTTCAACTGGACCTTATTTTGAGTGTCGTGGACGAAAATCAGTTTACAGTGGTTGCAATAATAATATAATAAACACAAATATAGTGATATATATATATATTATAATGGTACATGTTAAAATAGTAATAATAATTAAATGGAAAGTAAGTGCAAAAGACGCAAAAGCATATGTCATCAACTTGGATTAATCTGAGGTCATTAATTAATAAATATATGTTATCAGTGGTGGGATTCAGATTCTTAAATATTCCTCTTACACTCCTTTGGTTTTCAAAAATTTTGAAATATAAATAAAGTAGGGAAAGGAAATAGGAGATCGTGATGCGAAGAGAGCCTATCTGGGTCGACCAAAAGGGCGGCGCCCGGTAGGTCGCCCTAGATATCGCTGGAGCGATGCGGTGGAAGGCGATCTTCTGGAGATCAGAGCCAGTGATTGGCGAAATACTGCCAAAGATCGCGGCAAGTGGCTTTCTGTCGTTTCGGAGGCCAAGACACATTTTGGGTCGCTGCGCCAGCGGAGTAAGTAAGGGAAAGGAAAAGATTTTTGTAATAAAAAAAACTTACCAATGAAAAGAGAATCTATTTTTTATTTTGCATCAAACAACAGAGTCAAAACTCCTCGAATACAATTTAATGGCACACAATAACCAAACGCTTAGTGTTCCGCAGCATTTTAATTACAATATTTCTTTACAAAAACGTGACAAAAAGAAACAGAAATAAGCTTATTACGCTAACTAAATAAAATGATGAGAACAACTTAATTTTTCCCGCCGAAGGCCAACCGATTGTCAAATTTTTTTTAATTTATTCATGACCATGGATACATGTCCTTCAGTCGTAATCATTGAACACATTATACTTGTATCCTAGTAAAGTGATGTAAACTTTACTAGGTTTCTGAGGGGATAATGAGATAATACGAAAGTCATGTTTTTCAACTTTGTACCATTTATCCACACTTGTACACGTTAATGAGCACTTAACATTTAATAATCCACCATTATTACACATTAACACTCGAAGAAACACAAATTTTGGTAAATAATAAAAAATCCACAACACGATCTTTACGAATTTTCCCGCCAGCCCTCGTCAAATTTAAATTGACATCAGTGTGACCGTTTTTAAAAAAGGTAATCAACTAGAAAATAATGTTTTCAGTACTAAAAAATACTAAAATACATGCAGAATTATACTAAACTTGTACTAAAATAAAATTCAAATGAAACACCAAATTTTTTCATTTTTTTATATCAAATATCAAATTTCAATGCAAATTGTGTTCTAAATAAATTTTTTTATATATTTTTATAAGACATTCATAAATTAAACAAAAAAACAATGTTTCAATTTTATATGTTTAGTACGGAAGGGATTAAGTAGGTTAATGAACTAAGGGACGCAGGACCTTACCTTGGATTATCCAATACAATGTTAATTAACGGTCAAAATTAATATCCAATCTATCCACGATTTGCCCTACTAGAGATAGGAATTTGACATAAGCTCCATACAAGTTGTGTCAAATTTCTATCTCTAGTAGGGCAAATCGTGGATAGATAGGATATTCATTTTGGTCGTAAAACGATGATATTTAAAAACTTCCGATACTTCGTCTTCATTCAAATTTAGATTATTTTCCCATTTCATTATATAAACTAGTACAATATTATATATTATAGTATTTTCCTTTCCTTAAAATTTCCAAAAAAACGATTTTGTCCCCAAAATTACGAAACCAAACCCCGATCTTGCTATAGCACAATTTGTGGGAATAACCGTAAACTATTTGTACATACTACTTTAATTAAAAAAGAGACTAATTATACATCTGTGATAAGCATCAGACAAAGACAAAACTAGGCCTATGAATGAAAGTTAGTATTGCCAGAAAATAATACCAAAAATATGCTATAAAAAGATTGTCAAGTTAAAATTGTACCAAAAAATACCAAAATCTGAAATAATACCAAACAAATACTAAATCAATTTTGCGGAGGCCAAATTATACCAATTTGGTATTGAAAATACCAAAAACGGTCACACTGATTGACATCTTGTCTGGGCCGCGTTCACACTAGTGATCATAGACATGTAACACTATTTCTATGCTAGTGATGTTAACCCTGTTAACCGATTACAAATTCTGCTCCAGGGGTGCGTTCACTGTTATCGTCCGACGACGGCGGACGACGCCCGGAGCGTTGTTTGGTCGTTCAGTTACTCGGAGTGATCGTCCGGGCGTTCACACCAAACCGTTCAGTATTGTGAGCAGGCGTCGTCGGGCGTACGCACTGGTCACCCATCGTGAAATAGTAGGGTAAAAGCTGTGGGTAAAAGCATTGACTTGTATGTACGGTGTACCTATTCCTATTATTAATTCAATGGGTAAAAGACGCTCTGATGATGATGATGATGTCCTCCTTGACGTGTCCGTCAACGGCGAACCTTGTTAGCTCCGGACATGAGAGCGGAGGTGGCTAGCGAAACCAAATTTGGTTTTAAAGGTCCTGTTGCAAGGCGCACACAAAGAGAATATAATACTACGGGCGCACAGTGCAACTGACCTAAGAATTATATGTGTAGGTATAGGAAGGCTTTGGTCGGTTCTTTTTACTAACGTTTTTCATCGAGGTCTTGCAAACGGCGTTCTTCAAAAGCCGCAACAGCCTTGTTTACGGAGTTGCGCCATTGACCTCTCTGTTGCGCGAGCCGTTCCCAACCCTCCGAAGGTATGTCGCACGCAGTAAGATGGCGTTTAAGGACATCCCTGTAACGCAGAAACTGACCACCAGGTGTGCGCCTGAGAGACGCTCTGTTGTCATGTTGACAGATAAAAGTATGAAATGACAGATAATAATAATAATAAGATTTTTTTATTTTCATTTTAATTTGAGGTTTTGATTGTCATAATAGGGTGTTCGACTGGTATCGCCAAAAAATATGAAAATTGCACACAGCGTAGATTTTAGGTTGAAGAATAACTTTTACTAAGTTTTTTAAATTTGAATTGATTCTAAATATTTTATTTTCCTCTTTGAAATTTCGTTTTTTTAATCTGTTAATCACGTGATACAAAACGTCTCGAGACTTAGCTGCCATTTAGAGTGACGTCAGAATCTTGTACGACATAGGGCGAGCTAAATGTTGCCATGATCGTAAAATAAAGAGTACCAGTTTTTATAATAATAACATATTCATGAAAGTCAGTTTATTTTTTATTTTATCTAGCCAGGTTATAATACTTTATAACTTACTAAAAATTAAACTTATGAGCATTTGTACGTAATTATGAACGTAATTTACAAGCTTTTGTTTTGTAGGTGCGTGATTCAACCACAAAATACAAAACTTTTCAGTCATGTCTCATGCCAGAAATAAAACTACGTTCCGTTTTCAGCGCTCGCACCGCTGCAACCATCTCGAAGGAAATATAAAAATTAAACGCAAAATAAAGGCAATATCAAAATAAAAATAACTCTTGGCATCGCCTTCTACATTGTTTCGTAAACTGGAATCATAAGTTTTTTCTCAGATTTTTTACATTTCCTATAATTCGTACCTTTTTGGTAAGCATGACGTACTTGTAAGGAAATTTACACCGGCAACACTGACCGGAACAAGAACAGTGACGTAGTTTGACGATAATGTCACGTGACTTAACTTTTTGGTGCGAAATTTAAAACGAGAAATAAAAATCTTGATTATTTAATTCTAAAAGCATATTTTAATAATTATTTATTAATGAATGCTTTAATTGGATGTTTCGCCATCGTTTTACAACATTTCAAAAAATTGACAAACACCCTATTGTCAGTGCTTTATTGTCCTAGTGTCAGTTTCATAAGGTTGCCCGAACTCGTTCAGTAACTCTGAGAAAATCGTCAATGATCGAGCGATATTCGCATCCGGGTGACTTACACATTGAGTGCGTAATAAGTGAACGTAACCCGGTGTTATTTTTTTTTTTACCATTACCGGTTTTTCTCCGGTTCATCATCATCAACTCAGCCTATCGCAGTCCACTGCTGGACATAGACCTTTCCCAAATTGCGCCACAACTCCGGTTAAAACCTATAAATATAAACACCATATTTTTTATACAATTTTCTATAATACAGGTGAATGCGATCGTGTGAAGGGCGTAATTGCCTATTATTAAGCTATTGCATAGCTTCTATCGCGGGCCTTGAGCGTGGAGACCGAATCCAGAAATTCCGTAACGAAAATAACCTCACACCCCCCACTCCGACTGGCACAGCGGTGATACTTTTTAGTTTTACCATCTATCGATGAATAGCAGAACTTTTAATTACTTTTTGAAATATCACGCTTATCTCTTTAGTTCTGCAAATCGCCTCTAGGTGGCATTGGTTGTATCGGCGTTACTGAGCTTAAGCTATTGCATAGCTTCTATCGCGGGCCTTGAGCGTGGAGACCGAATCCAGAAATTCCGTGACGAAAATAACCTAACACCCCCCACTCCGACCGGCACAGCGGTGATACTTTTTAGTTTTGCCATCTATCGATGAATAGCAGTACTTTTAATGAATTTTTGAAATGTCACGCTTGTCTCTTTAGTTCTGCAAATCGCTTCTAGGTGGCATTGGTTGTATCGGCGTTACTGCGCATGCGTAATCCCCCTCTTCGCCCCGCAATCTGGTGACTCATGCCTGCTTAGAGTTTCGGCGTTAGGGCACCTCCTCTTTGTATTTACATAATTTCAAATTTGCTTGTCTGCTATCCGTCGTATATTTACCGGGTATTTATCTAATTTAAAGACAATAAAGAGTCTGCTTTCAGATTAATTCTGATACACGCCCAATACGGTTGTAAAAAACGACACACCACGAAAATTGATCCGATACACTACACATCATACACACTAGTAAAATAGTGCTCAATCGAGTTTTTCAATAAATTACCCGGTGTTTATAGGTTTTTTAAATAACCAGTTTTTCTCCGGTTATATTAGAACCGGTTAACATCACTAGTTCACACACTTCTTGGGTGCGTTCACTATTAAGCTAGGCTATAGTATCGCCAACAACATAGTATTCGATTACAAAAACATTCCGTTTCGAAATAAATGTAACAATTGTATTGAATCAATGACGAATTGATTCTTTTTCCATATCCCTAGCCGAGTTCTTTTCTTACGTCACTAGTTGACGTGATATGTCAAAAAATCAATCCAGAGGGCGCTTGAAATTGCTCGGCCACGTAAGTCAGGGTCGTATTTTTCTGCCTTGGACATTTTAATTACATTATTTTACATGCTGTGATAATATGTGAGAATGGTATAACAATACACAAGTGTCTGTGAAAATATTTTTGTCTGTACTTCGTCCCGACTGCGGTAAGTGATGGTATTCTCTATTCTGTCCTTCCATCGCCCATCCGTCATTGTACCAGTGAATTAGCATGTTTTAATGAAACTTTGTCGATATCAGCATCTTTATCACAATACAAACATTAAACAGTTTCCGGGAAATTAATCTTAAAGTCTTTGTTATTATTCACTTGATTTTTTTTACTAGAACGCAGTTATATCTTTCCAGATTGACAAGCCATGTCTAATTTACCACCAAATCCATATAACAACTACCCGGGACCGCCTCAAGCGAACGCTAATGCGGCGCCGCCAACATTTAACCATAATCAGCAGTTTGGTCAAGTGCCATTGAGCCAATTGCCGCCAGGATATGGGGGATTGAAACAAGACCCGAATTCGAATAGTCCTCTTCATGCGCCGTCATCAGCACCTCAGAATAATGTGTTACAAAATGTCAACAACTATAGTCAGAGTGCCAGTAGTTCACCTGCCTTCAATCAACCTGTGATGATGGCACCCATTCAACATGGCCTGCAGTCCTCACCTATGAGGCCGCCAATGTCAGGAGGTCCTAACTCTTTACCCAATCCTCTACCTCCCCAGAGTGTTCCATTATCATCAGGCAGTCCTAGAACTGTACCTAATGCCAACTCTTCTCCAACACCTTATACCCCTAGCTATCATCCTCCACAGCGTCAGATCAATGAGAATGCTCCACCTCTTATTTCCTCTAGTCAAACAAGTCAGCCTCTTGTAAATGGCCCCCTCCCAATGCAGCCCAAACCAGTTGGACCTCCTCAGAGTCAATACCCTGCTACATCAAGTGCTTATAGTTCTCTTCCTGGAGGCAAGCCACCTAGTTCTGGGTATGTTCAAGGATTAACACATATGCCTTACGGACCACCGTCAGGTTCAGGACCAATGCCAAAGCATCCTACAATGACGAATCAACCTAATATTGCATTCTCTAGTGCACCTATCTCAGGTCCTCCAAGAAATAGTCCTTTAATACCTGGGCCACCAACCAGTGGTCCCCCTATTGGTATGCAAGGCTTCACTGGGCCACCAACTGGACCTCTAGGTCCTCCAAGGCAAGTGGGGATTAATGGTCCCAATGTAAGTGGACCACAACCAATACCTCCTGGTCCTCCTAAACCCATGGGTCTACCACCTGCACCTATGGGACCAGCAAGTGGGCCTACAATGGGACCAGGGAGTATTCCACCTCAACAGCCATATCCAGGACAATATAAGAATGGCCCAGCAGGCCAGCCATTGGGCCCGCCTGGCCCATCTACTGGACACATGGGGTCTCCAAGTACATTTAGTGGGCCACAAAACCCACCAGTTGGATCTCAAATGCCACCAGTGGGACAGCAGAGTTTACCACCAATGGGTCATCAAATGGGGCCACCACCAGGGCCACTTGTTCAAAAAGGTGGGGCACCAAAGAGTAACATGCAGAATAGATATCCTCAAATGGCCCCAGCTCCTGGTAATTATGTGAATCATCAGTCACCACTAGCACCACAAGCAGTCCCACAAAGAAATGCAATGAAACAGTATCCACAGCAATATAGTACTCAAGGCGTGACCCAGCAAATGGGCCAACTGAGTGTGACGAAGCAAGGATTTGACCAGCTGTGGGGCCACCATATGGTAGATCTTCTGCAGTGTAAGCATATACTGCCGGAATATCCTGAAGACCCACCGGAGATTAAGCTTGGTCATCAGTTTGCAGAGGCATCTAACTGCAGTCCTGAGTAAGTTTTTTTCAATTTTAGTTCATTAAGAAAGTGAAAGTGTATGAAATGTGTAACTCAAAGGGCAATGGAGAGGTCTATGCTTGGAGTGTCCCTGCATGATCAAATCAAAGGAGATTTGCAGGAGAATGAAGGTAACCGACAAAGCCCGAAGAATTGCCAGACTTAAGTGACAGTGGGTGAGGTGCATTGCTCCGTAAAGCCATAAAGTGCTGGAGTTGCAACTGCGTGGTTAGGCCCCCCCACAAGGTGGCCAGACGGCCAGGTGAAGGTCGCGGGAATCCGCTGGATGCGGAAGGCGCAGGACCGGTTGTTGTGGCGATGCTTGGAGGAGGCCTATGTACAGCAGTGGACGTCTTTCGGTTGAAATGATGATGATGAAGAATTGAAAGTGTAATTACTGTAATGTCCCATTTACATTGATCATGTTCATGTGTTTAGCAAAGTGAGTAAGTACAGTGGGTAGGACAGTAGTGTAAACCGATCGGACAGTGGCAAGTGTATTCACTCACACACACTATTGTGTAAACCACAGAAATAGATAGAATAGAAAAGTGGGCAGGGTGCGCAATGCTCATGCCAACACTCTGCACCATAGTACAGGGCATTTCAAAGCTTTTCTCAGTACGCTTTATGTCTGGTTTCTGTAAATACTGTAACAAAAACCTGGATAAATGCCTTATTGTGCTTTTTCTAACTGCATAAACAAGAGCTGTAAAGTACATTTGATTAAAGTTAATTTTAAAAAAATAATTCCATCAATATGTGAGGCGTAGTTTGTTCGAAAGTTGCCACGCATGAATTGCAAGTAAAATTGTGAACCATCTGTCCTTACCCACTAAGCTTATTGACTTTGCTAAACACTTAACCGATGTATTAATCAGACTCACTCAGGCATTTTTTGTATACTACAACATTCTGCTAAATCTTATTACAACTCTTAGTTAGTAAAATAACATTTTCTCCCACTTGCTCGGAAATTGGATAATTATTCAAAAAAAAGAATACAACAATCTGCTCCTTTCCGTACGCAACGAAAATAACAGGCCATAATATCCAACAGGACAATAATAGAAATTGCTGGACACTTTTTATTTTTTTAAATTAGGTGCTTTTAGGTACAAAATATTTATCATTATACAGGCTGAATGCGCATTTTTTTTTTTCATAACTTTGAAAATAGAACAAGAACCTCGCGCGGTTGAATTGGTGTGAATGAAAAATTGATACTGTTGAATTAATTTGTGTTGTGTTTCCTCGCAAATGAGAGAAAAGTACTGTACAAGTCTCAGCCGAAATAGCAATTAACAGCCTCGTTTAGTTAAAAAGGACTCGGCTTGTGTCTCATCCTTTCAAAATCACTTGGGAAGTAATAATTACTCGGCCGTAAATTGCTTCTTTTCAGGCCTCGACAGTAATGTACTATTAATGAGAGAAGAAATGCAATGGCTTTACAAATTGCATCACAATATTAATGTTTTTTTTTTTTGTGAATTCATACAATTCTTGCACCTTGGGCTATAAATAAAATACCCTTTCTCAATATTATTGATACTAAAATAATTTTCCTTAAACCAAAAGGATACATGCTGCAGCTAAAATTACATACATATATTCTATTCTAATTGTTTACCTTGAATGAGTTATAAAAGATTGTAATACTTTTATATTTTATTTAAATAAGGAAGCAAGATTTTAAGATTACAGTAGAGTCCTATGTTGAGTACCTAGATCACATAGCTTCTTTTTATAATTCTTCATTTATGCCAATTCCTTTATTGTTCTATCATTAATTTTAAAATGCTGTATATTATTCACAAAAAATTATAAATTTTCTACAGTGACTATTAAACATTATTTATTTGCAACTTTAATAAAAAAAAATTGCTACAATGTTTTTGCATTTAATAATGGCAATAACAACAGAACATAATTATTAGAACAATAATATTCATTTTACTTCAAGATAGTAAAGCCTGCATTGTTTTATCACACAATCCATATTTTATTATTTATTTAATAACCCCACTCCATTGTCTAATAGACAAACAAGATTGTTTATGTTTCTTTTTCAATTATATTTCTTTTTGTTTCTACATTATTTATTGGCCTCGTTCAAGATTTAACTGTCCATATCGACGACGTCAATATCAAATATCGACGTCTATGTGGTCTAGTGCTTCGAGTGTCGGACTGCTGATCACGAGGTCGTGGGTTCGATTCCCACAGGACACAATTATTTGTGTGATGAACATAAGTGTTTGTGTTTGTCTGGTTGTTTCTTATGTATTATAAGTAGGTATTTACAAAGAAAAAGTATATAAGTATTATATCCGTTGTCTAGTACCCATAGTACAAGCTCTGCTTAATTTGGGACTAGATGGTGCTGTGTAAAAATGTCCCAAAAATATTAATATATATAACTGACATACAAAGGAGTAGTATAACCTGCCTCGTTGGTCTAGTGGTCGCAAGCGCGACTGCTGAGCATGGGGTCCTGGGTTCGATTCCCGGGTCGGGTAAAGTGTTATTGGGTTTTTTCATTAGGAAATTCTCAGTAGCAGCCCGGAGTCTGGATTTGTGCCCGGTCAATGGCAATAGGCTCGCCCCCTATTACATGGGACTATAACATAACTGGCGAAATGTGGGTGTACTATTACACCTCTGCCTACCCCTTCGGGGAAATACAGGCGTGATGTTATGTTATGTTATGTTAAAGGAGTAGCTTCTCCTCATTCAAGCCTTAACTGACTTACAACAAAGGAGGATGTTATCAGGAGAAAGATAATAATGTCTACTGTGTAGTGTTGCATAATCTGTGATATGATTAAACACGTATTGTGTTAGAAGGTCGTGTGGTTAGTTTGAGCAATAGTTTTTATAAGTTTATTGCCAAAAAAAAAAACATTGATTTTATTTTGGACTACTTAACAACTAAGATGTTTATTGAAACAATAACATCAATTAGTAGTCATTAAAAATTACTCAGTTAGATGGGCCATTTGGTATATTAGTAAACACTAACTAATGATCTAATATTAATTTAAAGGATGTTCTTTGTTTTGATACATCTTTTTTGCTACACAGTAACATAAATACTTTATAACTTTATAGTAACACAAAACAAGAGAAAATGATTTATAAAGAATGAATAACTCCTATAATTTGTATTTCATAACAATGATACATCTACTGCTAGTTACAGACAAAGCTACACCTGAAAACGTAAAACTGTTTAACAACAAATCTTAAGTCCAATATGTCGTGAGGAAGACTTAGAAAATGTTTTGGAAGATAATATTAAATATTTTTACTCTAGATTACACTGTGTGTACAATCATCTTACAAAGAAACATAACAGATAGCATAAATATTATTGGTTTACTCACCTACAAGTCTTATTAAACATGTTTTAATGTGTTTATAAAACATTTGCAGAATCTTCAGATGTACGGTCAACCGCATTCCGGAGACGAACAGCCTGCTACAAAAGTCGAGACTGCCTCTTGGTATATTAATCCATCCGTTCAAAGATCTCAATGTGAGTGTAAGTTTTAAAACTTTGTAATCCTGATTAGTCACTAAGGCTTGATTTCACCGACGATAATTCTCTGGTTAAACGACCATTTACCCACAATTCCAGTACATTTATTGAGTAATCGGGCGTTTAATCAGAGAATTAACGGTGATGAACACTGGCCTAAATAATAGTGCTATTTACGGTTTAGTATTTGACCTTCAATTTTATTTGCACTTTTTTTGTGTGGTTGTTTGTGTGCTTAGTGTTGGTTTTGTGACGTAGTTTTGTTTTTTATAAAAACTTAAAAGTAATCAAAGTGCATGATATTTTTTATCGCAATTTGATTTTACTGCTAAAGAACTGTTGTGTTCTTTGGCCACACGATTGGTGCAATGGCATGGCGGTTTCGCAATGAGTCGTGGGTTCGATTTCTGCAAAAAAAAGGTTTTAGTTTAGCATTATGGGTGTTGTGAAGATTTCTATCTGTAAATCACTAACGCACGAAATAATTTATGCATGTTTTATTTCATTTTATGCAGCAGTTAATGAGCGTTATAATAATAATAATAAAAAATATTTACATTGTAAAATATTCTATTGCTATACAATTTTATAAACCTACCTATAATCGACAGTAAAAAATCAAATCAAAATGTTTACTTGTACTAAAAACCTGTACCACTATTATTACTTATTTGTATGGAACCCTTGGTTTAAGGTCGGCCCATCCTTGACCGCTTTCAGACAATGACATTGAACGCATAATCGATCGCGTAAGGAATTTTTAATGACGTTATTTTGGCGGCAAAACTTGGCGTGATTCGTATAGGGAAAATTTTGACTTTCCTTTTCACAATTCCGTACATTCGTTTTGTTTAGGGAAAGTGTATAATATTACTCTATTGTGCATTTGTCAATGATTTATTAATAATAAGTGTGTACAGTCAGCGTCAAAAATATCGGGACGAACAGACTTCAAAATTATCTGAACAACTAAGAAAATTCAAGTTTATGTCAATGACACAAAGGGTGTTTCAAAATAAACATAGTCCACGGCGACTGTCATTTTGACAAGAATTTTATCCCATTGAGATAAAGTTTAATTTTCTTAGTTGTTCAGATAATTTTGAACAGTCTGTTCGTCCTGATATTTTGACGCTGACTGTACACAGTAGTTCTAAGTTACTTCGTATTTCATTAGCTTTAGAATATTATTATTATTCGCTTAGGACAGTGTTTCCTAACCTGAGGTCCGTGGACCACCGGGGATCCGCGAGCATATTCTATGGGTCCACAGACCACAAATAAAAAAAAGTGATTTCAAAGGGTTATGTTGACCATTGTTTAAAAAGGTTGGGAAATGCTGAATTCAAATATTGGTGCACTAAAATCGTTTTAACAAAATAATTGATGTGCACACAAAATTATTCCTTCTGGAATTTTGTTTATAATATGCAACAATATCTTCTACTATTACATTGTCTCCAATAGGTATGATCTGTTAATCATTCGATCTAAATTTTAAAATAAAGTGCATATTACAAATAACTAATGGCAGCAATTCAACTTCATGCACAAATAACTCACTCATAATTTTTAAAAGAGCAACATCACAGTTTTAGCAATTTTCCCCAGGGGGGACATTTTGGTCAGAAATTTTCTATATGTGAGCCGTCAAAACTTCCGCGTTAGTGATTAAATTTGTGAAAAAATGCGTAAAATAGATTATTATTAACCGGCAGTAAACACGTTTGTTTAATTAAACGATACAATTTGTACTCGCATTAATTTTCCCCCCAATATATGCTTGGGGGAGGCCTGTGTCCAGCAGTGGACGTCTTACGGCTGAAATGATGATGATGAATGATTAATTTTGGCAAAATTCGGCTGTGGCTGAATTAACTTACGGATTTCCACCTACTACGCGCCTGATACATCTCTTTTGCTTCATCTATGTTCATTGACCTCCTCATGCATGCTTGTTGGTTTGGAGTGCTCATATCCTGGCTTTTTTTGAGTCCGCAATTTGGTTGTGGTACGTTCGTCGAGATACCCACTAAACTCTTCCATCCACTCTCGCCTCGTATACTTATTTACTCAATCTCCTATCGTCTATCCTCTCCACAAGCCCAAACCATCTTAACATAGTATGTCATTCGATATTGTCACTATATCTTCTTTCACTCCACAACACTCCCTTATCACACTATTCCTCACTATATCTCTCAAATTTAGGGTCTATTCAGACGGACTGCATTTGAACTGCAAGCTAGCTGCATAATAGCAGTTTGGATGCGGTTTTGGTGCAGTTGATATAACTGCATTGAAACTACCGACCGACTGCTTAGTCTTTAGTCGTTCAAACTGCACCCAACTGCAAGTAGACTGCACAGTCGGTCGGCAATTTTTATGCAGTTATAGCCTCCACGAGTTAATATTGATATTTAATTGATCGTCTGGCGCACCCTGAGTAGTCAGCCCCGCTACCAATCTGCTGCCTGGCAAATCTTAAATAGAATATCAAATAATAATAATAGATGATAAAAAATTACAATCACATGAGACTTTCCATATTCATGTCTCAGCTTGACGAACCGACTTGCGGTATAGTAGCCGGCACGAGTCGTGAGCACAGATTTCACTGCGTAAGTGGTCGAATCTCTGTTCACAGTACAACAGACCAGAAACGGACACTTGCATTGGCTTAAATATATGATAATGCATAATTGAATATACGTAGAAAACGTAATACTAGAACACGGTGACGACAGAGACTGCCACGCAGTTACAATTTGTGCTCACGTCTCGTGCCGGGAACTATACCATTTAGGCAACAGCCTAGGTGGTATTGAAGTTGTTATGGGCAAAGGTAACCGCTTAACATCTGGTGGGCCTTTTGCTCGTTTCGCTATACAAAAAAACCGGCCAAGAGCATGTCGGGCCATGGTCAGTATTATAGGGATCCTTAAGTAGGTGTAATTACAAACGAATCAAATCGAATATTAATCATGGCTATTTTAGTTTTTGCAATAATCGGCAGCATTCGCGACTCAGAGCGTGTTGTTAGTAGCGCCATCTAGCGATAAATTCAAGAAGCCAAATTTAAGAAGTGTGTCATGTCAAAGTTACTTTTTGTGATTTTTTTAAATAGAAAGTAGCTAAAGGAGCATTATTTTTCTCTTTATAACTCAAAACATTATAATCACATTATACTCGAAATAATTTTAAAAGAGAGTTTTCACAAAGGTCTATCAATGTGGAAGATTATAAGTTTCTACGTTGCATAGTTTAGAAATGGCAGGGGGGGGACACATTGCAAGCCACTTTGGCGGGCTATATATCGCAGATGGTACACCTGATAAAAAAGTGATGTATAAAACATTACCTTCATTTTTGTAGACCTATTCAATGATACCCCACATGAGGGGGTGCAACGAAAAAAATAATTTCATCCCCATTTCACATGTATGGACGCCACCCCTAAAATACGTAAAAACGATTTTTTTATTCTTTTAAAATTGAGACAATATTATAATAATATTATTATATATTTTTTTATTTTTCTATATGCAGACAATTTTTTAACAAAATTTCATTTACTTATGTTTATAACTGTAGAAGTTATTAAGCTGTAAAGGATTAGGACAGACGGACGGACATGACGAAACTATAAGGGTTCCTTGTAGGACTACGGAACCCTAAAAAATATGCAGTTATATCAATTGCATCAAAACCGCATCCGAACTGCTATTTTGCAGTCCATCTGAATAGACCCTTACTGTCTTTGTCTTGTGGCGAATAAATGATTTGATTGATTTGTTGTACTGTACCCAATTTTATTGTAATGTTAACTCAATATAAGATGGTAAAAACTTCGTTTCTTCCAGCATCTGCCGGTGATCCAGTGCGCGTCGATAGTACGGTGTCGCGCGTGCCGTACGTACATCAACCCGTTCGTGTACTTCGTGGACGCCAAGCGGTGGAAGTGCAATCTGTGTTACAGGGTCAATGACTGTAAGTACTAATGTGTCACTAAGTAGATATGTAGAGAAGGCTCACTACGTTTTATGTGATTGCGAGGGTATTGAAAAATGCAGATCCATTATCTAGGATCAATTATTTGTGGGTATATCAATGACGTAGTAAGATAACACTGTGCCAGCTAAACGCTAAAACTAGAGTAAATATCTATTGGCCAGGCCGCTTTTTATGAATATCCCCCATAGCTAGCATAGTTCTAAATGGGCATGCGTTTGACCGCCACCTCAACTGATGTTAAACGATAGTGCGATCGACGATGGTACACGCTTGCCCAGCAAAAACCTATTCACTCGAGCTTTGAAGACCACCAGATCATAACTAGGAAGTGTCTAAACAGCCACCAGTCGCCGTATAAAAATAAATATCATGCCACTAGTGGTAAGCTAAGAAATAATGCTATTCTGCCGCAAGTTGCTAGTTTTTACAATTTTTTCCTTAACACAAACTGTTAAGGTTGAATTTTAAACATACATATAGTTCCTGTAACGGCAGACTAACAGAAAATACTATTCTGCCACAAGTAGATAGTATTTGAAATATGTTACTTATTGCTTTGAGCTTAAAGCACACATTTCATTGATGTAGGAAAGAGCTTGGCGAGTCGTTTATGGCACTTGCCGGCCGCTGCTGCGGCAACGCTCGCTTCGCTCGCTCGGCTCGTGCGTGGTGTGGTCACTGTTCTAACATAACCTAACCTAACTAGCAGCTATCTTCCGTCAGTGGTTTCTTATTACGGGGGCTTTGCCTCTAGGACTGGCTGCGCCGCCTGGCCCCCTCCCCCTTGCTCCCTCGTGGGGGCTTCAAGAGTGGCTCCCAGACCTCTCTTGCAGGCGGTATCGTTGCTCGAGCTCCCTAGCGAATGGATTCACCCCCAAATCCCCTAGCGACTTCGACTCCGTTTCTACATTTTCACGAGTTACGACTTAATTCATAGAATATGTCATTTCTTGTTGCTACCAATAGCGACAGAATAGCATTATTTCCTAGCCTTCCACTAGTGGCAGGATATTCCTTTTTGTTAATCGGCCACTGGTGGCTGACTAGACAATTCCTTATAACTATCGGGAAACACTGCTGGCAAGGAATTCCACTCCTTAGCTAAATACCAGAATAATACTTGTAAGTTCCTTCATTTGTTGGGAGTAAGCCTTCTTTATATTCTTGTTTTGTGTGTCTTACTAATATGCTTATAATTGGTACACTGTAACCGAGTTATTACTCTTTATCAGTTATTTTTGTGTTTATATGATTAACTTTGTAAACATAATATCATACTAAACTCCCTTAAACGCAGGAATGTGATACAGGAATGTCACCATCTTTGTGACATCTTTTTGCTTTTTCACCATATAAATAAAATATACTATGTTCATTTTGATAACCTTTGAAAAAAATATTCATATTTTTACTAAGCACGACAGATGGTAATTTTACACACCTGACCTTTAAAAGGATGTCGGCATTAATAATTATTTAATGTGCATGCTTAAATGCAACCTTTTAATTTCTTATCTTTATTGGCATTATGCTTGCAACATTATGTTTATAGCATTCTAAAAAAATATGATTTTCCTTCGTGACTTGTATACTATACAGTAAATATTAAAAGTATGTCCTGCGACGCCGACCACCTGGCAGGGGAACTTTACCATGTGAAGCATGTTCTCAAGCATAATAACTTGCGAGCTCCACATCCCCTCCGCAAACGCCGCTCGAAACCCAGCACAGATGATCGTCGACCTACTGTTCTACCATTCATCAAAGGGGTCACCGACAGAATTGGTCATATCTTGAAGCGTGCTTCTATCAAAACCTATTTCAAGCCTCAAAGAAAGATCAGCCAACTCCTCAGACCGGTGAAGTGTCACATTCCCTTACAAGATGCAGGGGTTTACAAGATTGATTGTGATTGTGGGTTATCATACATAGGGCAAACAAAGCGTAGTATAGCCACTAGAATTAAAGAACATATAGCTGACGTCAAGAACAGACGCTCCACAAAGTCTACAGTGTGTGAACATGCCCTAGACAAACCCAACCATTTTCTTCGATTTGATAAACCACAAGTTCTGGCGAAGGAAAACCGATATGTACCTAGAATGCTCCGTGAGGCTATTGAAATTAAAAAACATCCTAATTTTAATAGAGAAGATGGTTGGCAGCTGCCACCTGTTTGGAACCCAGTCCTAAAAATAATCAAGTCCCAAACAGCACGCAACACTGTAAAAGATAATGATATTGTGAGTGATTACTGCGTGCATCAAAACGATTTTAATTAATAAATATTGTAAGTAATATTAAAATATTTTTTTAGAAATATCTGTAAAGACGATTGTCATCTTAGTCTATCTGCGACCACGAAATTCTGCAAAGCTTTCGAAACGTCAGGGAAACCAATTTAAATAATATACGCGATTTAATCCGGTTAAACTTTGTTTTATTATAAGTAAGTCCTGATTGACTTGTCATTTTAACAATATGTAAGTGAATTTATAAAAAAAAGTATTAAAAAAACGGCTTTATAGATTATGCAAATTCCAAAATTTTAACCACTTTTGCTGTTGACTGTAAATCATTTATGATTACTTTATCAAATACGGTGACTTTTGTTTTGTTTTGATCTTTTCTTTATCTTTTTTACCTTTACATAGTAGGTAGTAGTTGTAAAAGAAATGATAGCTAGACGATCATTCCATTAATGGATAAGATAAGCAAATACCTAAACAAAATTAGATAAAAATAAACATATCACCATGACTAATTTAAATTATAGCGAAAACGTGTAAGTTCAGAGGTCAAAATAAGTGAATTAATTGATCTTTTAACTGGTCACGTCAACAATATCTCAATTATTTATTTAAACAAAGATAAAGTATATTTGTGATATCAACACGTTACTGATATTAATTTAAATTATTTAATTTTTGTACCATCGACACCAAGGAGAAGAATTATTTTATTCTGATGATGACTGTGTTTTACGCATTTTTACCCGACTGCGCCAGGAGGGTTATGTTTTTCGAGTGTATGTATGTATGTATGTATGTATGTATGCATGTATATTTCTTTGGCACGCTCTGTAGCCTAAACGGCTTGATGGATTTTAGCTTGAGAGGTGTCGTTAGATTCGTCTTAATTGTGAGAGTGACACTGGGTATATCAAAATAATAAAAAATAAAATGGCCGCTTTTTGGCGCCATTTTAAGACAAAAAAAAATCCATCAAAAACCTATCGAGTGGGGTATCAAAATAAAGGGCTTTATATTTGCTTTACAAAAATATATAAAACTTATATGTTTAAATGTAATTTGGAATGAAAAATGCTAAAAACAACATTAACAGCGCGATAAAACACACAGAACTAAAAAATTTAAAATAAAAAAGTTAATTAACAAAACCAAAAAACCCGACTGCTTGTAAATATAACTGAAAAGATGTAAACAAGACTTGTGTAGGTACATGTAGGTATATGTGAAAATATCAAATCAACGCAGGCGGAGGCTACCTATGAACTACTTTAGTAATTCATGACCAAAAACATCGTAGCCTCCGACTGCATGTTGATTTGATATTTTCACATATACCTACATGTACCTACACAAGTCTTGTTTACATCTTTTCAGTTATATTTACAAGCAGTCGGGTTTTTTGGTTTTGTTAATTAACTTTTTTATTACGTAGGTGGAGTGAAATCTACAGACAAATTGTGGAAAGAAAATTTCAAGACTTTATGTATTAAATCAAACCAAAATATATTATGTAGCTGTTGACTACATTAATCTCAGTCACATTCACTATCTGAAATCATTAATCTTCTTTTTAGGGTTCCGTAGTACCTACAAGGAACCCTTATAGTTTCGTCATGTCCGTCCGTCTGTCCTAATCCTTTACAGCTTAATAACTTCTACAGTTAGTTTTAATTAAATGAAATTTTGTCAAAAAATTGTCTAGATATAGATATCAATTTTAAAAGAATAAAAAGATCTTGATTACGTATTTTAGGGGTGGCGCCCATATATGTGAAATGGGGATGAAATTTCTTTTTTCGGTGCACCCCCTCTTGTGTGGTATCATTGAATAGGTCTACTAAAATGAAGGTAATGTTTCATACACATCTTTTTTATCAGGTATACCATTTGCGAAACACAGCCCGCCAAAGTGGCTTGCAATGTGCCCCCCCCTGCCATTTCTAAACTATGCAAAGTAGAAACTTATTATCTTCCACATTGATAGACCTTTATACGTAGTTATAGTGAGAAAACTGCAAAATACTTAAGACGTCCTAGTTCAAAGGTCATTGACTTTAGAGAAAAATGGTCTTAACAAATAATGCTCCTTTATTTACTTTCTATTTAAAAAAATCAAAAAAGTATATTTGTGATATATTGATATGACACACTTCTACAATTTCGCTTCTTAAATTTAGCGCTAGGTGGCGCTGTTTGCAAAAACTAAAATAGCAATGATTAAAATTCAATTTGATTCGTTTGTAATTAGACCTACTTAAGGAACCCTATAATATTGAGCATCGCCCGACATGCTCTTGGCCTGTTTTTTAACCGACTTCAAAAAAAGAAGATTCTCAATTCGACTGTATGTTTTTTTTGTAAGTTTGTTACGCGATTACTCCGTCAAATGTGGACCGTTTTTTAAATTCTTTTTTGACGAATTTAATTGTGGAAAGAAAAAATTTCTCGCGAGCAGGATTCGAACCCTGCTCGTGAGCGTCAGATTTCGCTTTGCATGAATAAATGCGTTAAAAATAATAAAATAATTCTTTTTTGTTTGAATGGGTGGGTAGTCCCATTTAAATTTCGTCAAGCTCTGATGATGATCTTGGGAGATAACGAAGGGAACTTTTTAATGAATGACAGCAAATCATCCGCGATTGCAGGAATCGCTTGGCTATGTATTGTTTATGTCACTCAAAATAGAAAAATACAATCAACTTTTAAAAAGTAAAAACTGACAACAAAAATAATAATAATTAATAATAATAATAATTAATTTTTTATTTATTTATTTATTTATTAATACACACAGTAATATAAAACCTTAGGATAACACAAATAAAATTCATGGCAGTGATTTTTGGTTTTACGATTACAATATGGATCGCAACTGGCATCTTAGCTAGATTACGAAGTAACCTGTGTTAAAGATACCAGTCCCTATCCCCAATGTGATTACATAATAACAATAAATTTTTTGCAGTTTTTCGTGGCAATCCAAAATAGGTAATTACATGTTAAAGTTGACGAAAAATTAAATTAAATTAAAATTATGCTTAAAGCTAATGAAAACTTTCATATGCGTATGTGGGTGAGAGTATCTGTGTGTGTGGGGGTGTATGTGGGTGGGTGTGCATGAGTGTGGGGGTGTATGTGTGTATGTTGAGAGAGTAGTGTGTGTGTGGAGTATAATAAAATGATTTGTGTGAAACAGTTTAGGAAGTCGGTGCCAATTTTTTCTTAATTCCAACTAAATCAAATACACCTACTTCCTAAACTGTTAAACATACATTATTTTACTATTTTTGGACTAGGTTTTTACTTTTTTTTTTAGTTTATGTTATTATATTCCCCAGTGCCAGAAGAATTCCAGTATGATCCAGTGAGCAAGTCATACGGGGACCCGACGCGACGGCCGGAGATCAAGTCGGCCACCATCGAGTTCATCGCCCCCGGGGAGTACATGCTGAGGCCTCCCCAACCTGCTGTGTACCTGTTCCTGTTTGATGTCTCACAGATAGCCAGAGAATCTGGATACTTGCAGGTATGGTATTTTATTGTAGTTCCTTTTAGTTGTTCGGTGTAGTATACCCACAGACCGGTAAAGAAAATACGCCAACTAGATACCCGCGATCGGGCTGTAAAGATCTGGAGTGACGACAGCGTACTGGAAGGCGCAGCGTGGGTAGGCCTCCCACAAGGTGGACCGACGACCTGGTGAAGGTCGCGGTAATTCGCTGGATACGGAAAGCGCAGGACCGGTCGTTGTGGCGATGCTTGGGGGAGGCCTATGTCCAGCAGTGGACGTCTTTCGGCTGAAATGATGATGATGATGAGATACCCGCGATCACCAAGCTTATGTAGTAGCACTGCATAAGAGCCGCGCCGCTGCCAATCAGTACGTTACTCCGTCAGCGGGCGGCACCAGTCATACCACCAACATTTTTGAGCTCACCAACCAATGTTAGTTAAGTTAAATGTTACCTGTTTAGTGGAATGTACTTTATGATAGGTTGAATAGGGTGTTTGGCAATTTTTTGAAATGTACGTAAAACGATGGCGAAACATCCAATTAAAGCATTCATTAAAAAATAATTACTAAAATATGCTTTTAAAATTAAATAATCAAGATTTATATTTCTCGTTTTAAATTTCGCACCAAAAATCTAAGTCACGTGACATTATCGTCAAACTACGTCACTATTCTTGTTCCGGTCAGTGTTGCCAGTATAAATTCCCTTAAAAGTACGACATGCTTACCAAAAAGGTACGAATTTGAGGAAATGTAAAAAATCTGAGAAAAACTTAGATTCCAGTTTACGAAACAGTGTAGTTAGAGAAGGCGATGTCGAGAGTTATTTTATTTTGATATTGCTTTTATTTTTCGTTTTATTTTTATATTTCCTTCGAGACGGTTGTGGCGGTGCGAGCGCCGAAAAACAGAACGTAGTTTTATTTCTGGAATGAGATATGACCAAAAAGTTTTTATGTTGTGTTTGAATCACACACATACAAAACAAAAGCTTGTAAATTACGTTCATATTACGTACAAATGCTCATAAGTTTAATTGTTAGTAAGTTATAAATTATACAAACTGGCTCGACAAAATAAAAAATAAACCGGCTGACATGGATATGTAATTATTATATAAAAAAATACTTTTTATATTTACGATCATGGCAACATTTAGCTCGCCCTGTGTCGTACAAGATTCTGACGTCACTTTAAATGGCGACCAAGTTTCAAGACGTTTTGCATCACGTGATCAACAGATAAAAAAAACGAATTTTCAAACAGGAAAATAAAATATTTAGAATACATTTAAATTAACAAAACTTGGTAGAACTTAATCTTCAACCTAGAATCTAAGTTATGTGCAATTTTCATAATTTTTGGCGATACCAGTCAAACACCCTATTGAAGTATTATTTATTTTAAAAATGACGTTGCACACAGTACTATTTTTTTTCCATTATAGTGGGTACATAGACACGAATCTCACTTATACAAAAAAAAAACTGGCCAAGTGCGAGTCCGGCGCAGTACCCTTCACACATGTCCGTGTTTTTAAGCTAGAGCAGGAAAAAGAGACGTCAGAAAAATGCATTTTATTATTTTTAGTGTTTGGCATGATATAGACATTTTACGGTTAAAAAGATACAGTCCTGTGACAGACGGACGGACGGACAGACGGCGTAGGCATAGTAATAGGGTCCCGTTGTCACCCTTTGGGTACGAAGCTATAAAAACATACCCCAAGGTCCGGAAACAATTATTTATTTAAACTTCATGAACATCGACTGCACGTCAGTTTGACCTTGACAGTGTTTTTATTTCGTAAGCAGTAAAGGCGGTTTTGGTAACTCAAGTGTTACCACTGAAGTGAAGTTTACTGTACTATGGCAATTATCTGTCTGTAGGCCATAGAACCACTACATTCGTGTGGGAATCAAACCCGCGAGCCTCTGCACCAACCCTGTCATTGTGTTGTATATCGAGCTAAGAAGTATTATGATACTTTATTGGCTGATTAGAATTGCAATGACTGATTAATTGTACTGTATTAACGTCTTATCGGATAATTAGTGTCTATATATTTGATAATCCAAGTTATGTTGTACAATAACAAAGTCAGAGACAATAAAATATTACAGGATTTAAGTGATTGATCGATGTTTTGTATCTTATGTCGTTTATGATTTATTGGCCCCCTTTATTTTGTTCTTTTTTAACTGACTTCAAAAGGCAGAGGTTCTTAATTCGTCTGTATATATGTTTTTTTTAAATGTATGTGCATAACTGACATGCACCGATTTGGATAAATATTTTTTTGTTTGAAAGAGTTTTCTCTCGAGATGGTCCCAATTTTTGGTGCAGATATGATGAAGATCTTCGGAGATAGAGAGAACTCTTCAATTGATGAGAGCAAATCACACGCGATTGCAGAAATCACTTGTGTATTGTATGTATTGTTTATGCCACTCAAAATAGACAATTAAGATAACTAAAAAAAGTAAAAACCTACTTCAAAAATAATTAAACAATTTTTGTGAAACACTTTAGGAAGTTTGTTTATACAAACATATACGTATATATGGGCGCGCTAGTGTTGCCATCAATTTTGTTTACACTTTTTTGACAGAACTTAATATATTAATCTTTATTACTGGTCAGTATTGAATGTTTCTTTCTGGCGTTGGTTGAACATTGCGTCCTCTAGTGTAATTTGAGAGTACTATAGTTTTCCATAGCTTATAACATTAAAATATTAATTTATACTCGGACTCAGACCAATTAATATCTATGCTATATCGAATATCGATGCTTACAAAGCAATCTATTGCCATTTTGAGGTAAATAGTTTATACAATGAATTACTTTTAATTAGATTATGAAGTATTTTGAAATAAATATCCTTTATTTCTAGAATTTGCTATGTAGTTTGCTGTTGTATTTGTTGTACTTTGCAAAGATCATCAAAGATCAAAGAAGATACCTTTTTGTTTAGAAAAGTTTAATATTTGATGATCCGTATTAATTAAATTAATGTTGTAAATAATGTTAATATTATGATAATTATAATTCGAATATTCTAATTAGATTAATGAAATGATTAATTTAAATGTTGTTAATTTAATTTTGTGGTTCTGATAATTCCGCTTTATATTGTTTCATATTTTAATATCTGGCATGATTTGTTGGTTTATATAATGTTTAGATATTATCTAAATTAATATTAGTTTTATCATGACGACTGGTTAATTATTTTAGTGTTCATTTATAAATTAAAATGTATTTAGTGACTCCGTTGGGTCTATTTGATTGCAGTAATATCAAGATGGAGACACTGTGCTTTGCGCGGGCTGTCATTCTTGTTGTAAAATTTCTTCTTCTGGTCAGTTCTTGTAATAATCGGAAAATACATCATTTTGAGTAATGAGAAATTTATTTCGTGATGAATCCTGATAAAACCTTGAGCTACGCGCGGACATATACATCTACATAATCCAAGTGGTCCCTCAAGCATTGCGTCGTCGACGGTGACACAGACCAGACCACACGTCATACTATATCTTTTGTAATACAGTTATTAAAAATAGTATCTGAAGATTTTGGACTCTTTATTTCAATCAAGACTATCAACAAAGTTGGTGCCAATTTTTTCTAAACACCATAAAGAACGCATCTCACAAATTGCAAAATTACGCTCGTTTGGCTTCACCCTTTAGGGGCTCCCCACAGCTACGCGGAAAACTGCCACGTTTGGCACTTTCTATCTATAACTACAACGAACTATATTTTACAGAGTTAATATTTTCTGATTAAACTATAGTACTTTTCCTTAAATTCTGTGTAACCAGATTTTCGATAAGTGATGTACGGTCGACCGCACGTCGGTGGTAACACTTTGACATTAGCAGCATCTTTATTTCGTAAGCAGTAAGGGCGGTTTTCGAATTGACGTGTTACCACTGTCATGCTGTCGACTGTACTTAGAGATTATCCGGAGAAGAACCGGAGTGACTGATATAGCTTGTAGGATCAGTAAGATGAAGTGGCAGTAGGCTGGCCATGTTTGTCGCAGGACTGATGGCCGCTGGCGCAGACGAGTCCATGAGTGGAGACCGTGAATCGGCGCGGCGAAACGCAGCGTAGGGCGCCTTCCGCCAGGTGGACCGAGGCCCTGAAGTACGTGGCTGGGGGGGACTGGATGCGGAAGGCAGAGGACCGAGTTTTGTGGCGCAACTTGGGAGAGGCTTTTGTCTAGCAGTGGACTGCGATAGGCTGAGTTGGTTATGATGATGTACTCAGCGAGTAATTATTTTATAATTGAAGGCGGCGCCACTGAGCTGTTGGGAGCCCAAGTTAGGGAGAAATGAACGTTTTTTACCACTTTCAGAATATATTCACTCTACAGCAACAACATGTGTTGTCTTCTACTAACGGACTCTATTTTATTGTTACAGGTGGCATGTGACACTCTAAAAGCGCACTTAGATGCACTGCCAGGCGATACACGGACACAAATCGGAGTGATCTGTTATGACGCGCACGTACACTATTATCTGATGAGCGAGGGACTTACGAGACCTAAGGAGATGACCGTGCTCGATATTGATGGTAAGTTGTCTACTGCTGATGATGGTCTAATTCTGATTACTGGGAGAAGATATTTGTCATGGGTTTTGTCGAATCTCTCGTTAAGAAATGACTAAAGAAAAAAAAAAAAATGTGGGACATTTTATACACAGCACCATCTAGTCCCAAACTAAGCAGAGTTTGTACTGTGGGTACTAGACAATATGGTATGTGACTCATATTATCTTCTCTTTTATTGTTCAACGAAAAATTACACAATACACAATATATCAAAACATCCTTCCAAACTGCAGAACAGTTTGTCGGCAGTATTCTCGTGGATACACGGTGTCACGCTTCTCGTGGTCCAAACGAAAACCATTGACAAAGGGCACCAAGGACCATCGAAAACACCCCCTTGTGTGTTCCGCGAAAATCGCCAGTCCTCGAGAAAATCGCAACCCCCTACCTGTCTCATAGCTCCCACAAGAATTGGTCCCGCACTCAAACTACCATCTTGATGTGCTTCTGCAGTTCCTGCCAATTTTCTCTGGGAAAGTTTGTTCTTAATAATGGTTGCAATCGCAATGGGTTGTTATGTTGGTACAGTCTGGCAAAAACGTGTAAAATATTTTTTTTTTCTTTGTCTTGTATCAGTCTCTGTTGTAAACACTTAAATTACATTTAGTTCTTCCTGAAAGCGATTTTATAAGTTGAACATTTTCAATGTAAGACTAGTGCCCCCATTTTGTGCACTCTTTTATGCCAAACTGTGCTGTCCTATGGTTAATTAGTCATATATCCTATCAAATTATATTTGTTGCAAGTCGATCTGGTGGTTAAGAACTACTTTGAGTACTTTGATAAAACTTGCATGTACCATAAAACTTTAATACTCCAGATTAAGATATTCTAGCCCGGTATCACCCACTATACCCATAGGCCTTCTTTCGTTCTTGCCAGCCTCTTCGATCTTTTGCGTCCCTCATCCAGATCAATCAAATAAAATTATACTCATGACAAATGCCTCCTAGCGTTACGATTTCATGTTTCTGTGTTAGATGTATTCCTCCCGTCCCCGGAATCTCTGCTGGTGAACTTGGGTGAGCGTCGCGAGTTGGTGCGGGAGTTGCTGACCGTGTTGCCGCAGCGGTATTCAACGCCGGGGACGCCAGCTTCCGCGCTGGGGGCCGCGCTACAAGCTGCCTACAAACTTATGGTATGTGCACTTTGAGAACCTGCTACAGTATCATCATCAAATCAATACACCTTGACATGAACACACCCCCACTTACATATTCACGCAAACACTACAAACAATCGCTTTTAAACATTAATTCTTTAACAATTAATTTAATTATATTTCAAAATTTATCAGGTTACATAAATTTACGTTTATATTTAGCTCAGATAATTTAATGTTTTTTATCCAGAAGGGAATGAACTGACTCCTGACACACAGGACATCCATATGCTAAATAAATGATTATGATTATGAGTATTGATCGGATTTATTTGCTTTTGATTAGAGATGAAACGGATAACTAGCAACTATTTCGTATCCAGCCTATCCGGTATCAGACCTATCCGGTGTCTATCTGTCTTCATTTAACTATCCAGTCAGATACTGGATAGTAGGTCAACGGATACAGGAATCGGATTTAAATAGCTATTCGTTTCATCTACTTCTGATATTTCTTTATCGATTAATATTCACTGGTGCATACTAACCCCAAACTTCTTGGCCACCCTGAATATAGCGCTCATTGAGTGTTTGTAATGATCAATTATGCAGTAAAAGGAATTCCGTGCGCTATAGTAGCCAGCGATGTGATAACATGATTATTGTGTGGGTTACTCTTCGCACAGTAAATGTTTGCTACTGCGCAGGTTGAGGTCCGAGTAACCAAAAGGTTGGGGCAGATCATATAATACTAGCCACTACATTTGATCCATAATATTCATCTACCTAAGCCTGAACTTATTTCGAATGTATTTTTCAGGCTCCCACCGGAGGCCGTATCACAGTATTTCAGACATGTTTACCGAATGTTGGACCTGGAGCATTACAAGCCAGGTAATAATAATTTTAATTTTGTACTAGTCATGAATTTTAATCCTATCATAGACAAAGTCAATCTTATTCTTTTTTGGGTTGTAGGTTGCCATATCCTACTAATATTACAAATGTGGAAGTTTGGGAAGATGTTTGGATGTTTGGATATTTGGATGTTTGTAAATATGTGAATATGTAAATAAGAAAAATAAGAAAATAAAAACAGACATTACGTTTACTATCTCAAACTTTGTTTATGACCAGTCTATTAAATGTACTCTCTGTTTATGACTACAAGGTAGACTATAAAGCTAGAACTACTAGTATCTCTTGTATATTTGTTCAGGGAGGACCCCAACGCTCGGTCATCAAAGGACGTGGCACATTTGAACCCTGCGACGGACTTCTACAAACGACTAGCATTGGACTGCAGCGGGGCGCAGATAGCTGTGGACTTGTTCCTGCTAAACTCACAGTATGCGGACCTCACCTCGCTCAGTATGTATTATTCTCTACTATTATCCCAGTGTAATTATCAGTTCCATATAGCGGTTCAACTAAAATTGACATTGACAGTTTTTAAAGGCAACTCGGGACATTGATTGACAGTTTTGAAGGCAGCTTGGGACACCTAACTCTCTCGTTGGACGACTGTTTGGAATGGCTAGACTGTGCTATTATTATAACTTAAGTGGCAGTGGGCGCGGCACATTGCTCGCAGAACGGATGGCCGATGGGGCCGTAAAGATCTGGAGTGGCGACCGCATACTGAGAGGCGCATCGTGGATAGGCCCTCCATAAGATGGATTGTCGACCTGGTGAAGGTCGCGTGAATCCGCTAGATGCGGAAAGCACAGGACCGGTCGTTATGGCGATGCTTGGGGGAGGCCTATGTCCAGCAATGGACCTCTCGATTGAATAAATAATAAGCTAATAAAGAAGTTAATTTTAAATGGTGGCGCTAATTATTCCTTCTTACCACAGATTTCATAAACAAGGCAGATATGACTTTAATGCGTAATTGTGCGTGTGTATTTATTGAGTCGCCGTTTTTCTCCCATTTATTTTATAAGCACCGAAACAAAATCAATATGTTTTTGTTAGTACTTCTGCAAACTACAAACTATTCCGTGATTTTATGGAGGTATTTTTAGGAGAGCGATCGATCGAATGATAGCGATCACGGGCGTTCGGTCGGCGATGTGATCATTTCGCGCATATTGAAGCGTCAAGGGTTGTTCCTACATTTTTTTTTCTCATGGGCTTACGTTTGACCGCTACCTTTTGCCAGTTGGCAAATCTCCCTTGTTTTATGTTTATCTATGGTATTACTAACACAATATTCCTGTCTTTGCTCACACACATTCGTACTCCATGCAAACCAATATCAGTCTGGATGGTCTTTACACCTCGAATTCTCGATCTTGTTTTTAGTTGTATTTTGTGAAAAAAAAGATTTATTGTATTGTTGTATTTTGTTGAGTTATCAATTCACGTGATATTGTGACAATAGTACATTACTGTCGAGGCCTGAAATGAAGCAATTTACGGCCGAGTAATATTGGAAGTACGAGGCGAAGCCGAGTACTTCCCAAGTGATTTTGAAAGGAAGAGGCGCAAGCCGAGTCCTTTTTAACTAAACGAGGCCGTTAATTGCTATTTCGGGCGAGACTTGTATAGTACTTTTCTCTCATTTGCGAGGAAACACAACACAAATTAATTCAACAGTATCTATTTTTCATTCACACCAATTCAACCGCGCGCGGTTCTTGTTCTATTTTCAAAGTTATGAAAAAAAAAATGCGCATTCAGCCTGTATAATGATAAATATTTTGTACATAAAAACACCTAATTTATGTAAGTGTGTACTTAAAAACCTCGGTAGCATAATTTAAAAAATTAAAAGTGTACAGCAATTTCTATTATTGTCCTGTTGGATATTATCGGCCTGTTATTTCGTTGCGTACGGAAAAGAGCCGATTGTTGTATTCTTTTTTTTGAATAATGAACCAATTTCCGAGCAAGTGGGAGAAAATATAATTAAATACATTATAAATTAAAATATAAGTAAACATTTTTATGTTGACTGTCCGACTGTAGTTACTGTTAGAATAAAATGTTTTATTTTGATAAATACCCGTGGTATTTCATCACCGATTATTATTTTAATGAACACACATTGTCTTTCAATTCAAGGAATGCGAATATCAGTTACAACTGTGTAAATATACTAGTTAACGTTGTTGTTCAGTTACATTTCACTACATCAATATTTTGTTAACTATGTTATTTTTCAAATAAGTGTTTAATCGAAAGTCTTGAAATGCTACGAAAAACAAACAATGGTGTTGAATCTCTTGTTCATAAACTAAACTTATTTTAAACTATCGCTCTCTTTTACTACTTGCGCAGTAAGGGTTCCGTAACACCCATCGACCTGACACTCCATAGAAACTGATTTAATTTACGAGGTTAATCAAAAGACTATATATTTATTTAGTATATGTGTAGGTATATTATATCAAATATGTATGTAGGTATATTATGCTAATTATATATGTATTTGTAGTTTATTCAAGTAGGTTTTATGTAAGTTTGATTATTAAGTAATTTATATAGACCTAGACCTAAACAGTTGTGCACTAAGTTTACCCTCAGCCTCTTTTCTACACTTACTCTATCGCTCAAAGGTTTGCTGGTAGAAAACTCATTTTTGAGTTAAGCTCGCCTTTGTACATGTAATTTCTATTTATAAGTTGGTACTGTATTTTTTTCTGGTGTACAATAAAGAATAAGAATAAGACATCAACGCACAGTGCGCGATAAATAAATAATAAATAAGTTTATTTACGTAATTAATCTTAGCCTAAGATACATTGTACATCAGAACATTGTTACTTTGACAGTTGGGGTAATGAATTTTTGCATCTCTTTTTTACGCAGGTACCACAACATTTGGCCATGTTTGTCCTATTTTTAGTATTTGTTGCTAAACTACATAATATGCACTATAATCAGACCAAGTTTGATGCTAGTATGTATTACCGTTTTGAAGATAGAGCAGGAAGAAAAACGTTGAAAAAAAAAACGTTTTTTTTTTTTTGGTTTCTTGTATACCCCCTTTGGTTTTAGACTTTTTTTTGTTTTTAGTATTTGTCGTGATACCCCTTATAGCAACACACATGCTGAGATATTTCAACTGGCTACCTATTACCGTTCAAAAGATGCAGTCCTCTGACAGACAGACGGACGGACGGATGGACAGCGTAGCGAGAATAATAGGGTCCCGTTTGGCACCCTTCGGGTACGGAACCCTAAAAAAATCAAAGCTATGAACGTCCTTACATCCGCAGGTGGTATGAGCAAGTTCAGTGCGGGCACGGTGTACCACATCCCGCTGTTCCGCGCGACACGTGGATGGCAGGCCGACACTCTGACGCGCATGCTCACGCGCTACCTCACCAGGAAGATCGGCTTCGAGGCCGTCATGAGGGTGCGCTGTACCAGGTATGTTGGAACTGTTCTAATGAGGATCCAAAGAATTTTTACCCAAAATAGAATGCGGACGGAGAAATTTGAGAACTCTAAAAATGAATAATATCCCGGTCATATAAGGTCCAAAATCTTTTATCAAAATCAGGGAGCAAATCAGGGCAATTTGCCCTTGTCACTAAAACGTAAGCTCATGGACATGTACATTCTCCCCATCTTAACATATGGTGCACAGACATGGTCTTTGACCAACATCCAGAAGTCCAAACTCAAGGTTGCCAAAGGGCCATGGAGCGCAGTATACTTGGTGTTAAATTAACAGACCGTGTTCGAAACACAATACTGCGCTCCAAAACGCAAATTGTTGACGTGGGTCAGAAGGTCGCCCAACTGAAGTGGGACTGGGCAGGACACGTTTGCCATATGCCAAATGAGCTATGGGCCCGTATAGCACAGGACTGGAGCCCTGAGACAGCGAAACGGGGTCGCGGCAGACCACGCAGGAGATGGAGAGATGAGCTCGATGTCTTTCTCGATGACAGCTGGCAGCAGGCGGCACAGAACCGCGATAGATGGAAGGAAATGAGGGAGGCCTTTGCCCAGCAGTGGAACAGTACAGGCTAACAAAAATAAATAAAAAAAGGTAGAAAATACCGGGCGAGCCCGGTTTTCTGAGATAGTATTACCGACAGCCCGCTGTCCCTTTCCTGCATGTATGGACACCCTATAGAAAGAGCCAAAGGGCTCCCCAATCATCGGACCGAATTTTAGTCAGCCGTCCGCTTTCCAGCTTGATATGGTCCTTGTGAGTATCAGTCACATTTTTTTCCAATGTAGATTTATAGCAAGTAAAAAATCAATATGGACAATTTTTTTTAATCGACAAAAAATAGGAGATGTAGCGATTTTTGTGCAATATTTTCCAAAACTGGTTCGACGAACCTTACGATATCGTTCGCGATTCGGCCTATTTCTCTTTTGTCTCTCGCAGTTAGTGCATTGATTATTTATTTGTACATGACTTAAAGATACTTCACCCTCTGAAAGAAATAACGTAACTTGTTCTTGCCATAAAAATAACCTACACAATGCATTATTACAGGGGTATAGCGATCCACACGTTCCACGGCAACTTCTTCGTGAGGTCAACAGACCTCCTCTCGTTACCCAACGTGTCGCCAGACGCGGGCTTCGGTATGCAGCTCACCATCGAGGAGTCACTGGCCGACCTGCAGCAAGTGTGCTTCCAAGCGGCGCTCTTGTATACTAGCAGTAAAGGTGAATATTATACACGTGGCCTTCTGGGAAATTACTTAGCGATGGCATTCAATAGAATGGTGTGAAAAAAGTCAAACAGGATATGATATATGACAGGCAAAAGTCGTACAGCCACTTGCTAAGAGCGCTTAGCGCAAAAAAACCGGCCAAGTGCTTGTCGGATTCGCGCACCGAGGGTTCCGTACCTTCCTTGATGGACGTATAAAAAGTTATTTAGCTGTTCTGTTTTTGTTTGTTTTGGGGGCTCGTAGCGATGCAACTACTGCGCGGATTGTACGATCTGCAAGGTTAAGCTGCACTTGCCGCGGTCAGTC
Source organism: Asteroscopus sphinx (assembly GCA_949699075.1). Classification (NCBI taxonomy): domain Eukaryota; kingdom Metazoa; phylum Arthropoda; class Insecta; order Lepidoptera; family Noctuidae; genus Asteroscopus; species Asteroscopus sphinx. The sequence goes on from OX453006.1 coordinate 7,420,999, forward strand.
TGTGGATGGGTGACCGTTTCGTTACACATCGAGACCCCTCCGTGCCTCGGAGAGCACGTTAAGCTGTCGGTCCAGGTTGTCATACGAATATCTATGGCAGTCGTTACGGGTAGTCAGAAGCCTGAAAGTCTGACAACTGGTCTAACCTCCGAATGTCAGTATTACCCAGTAACTGGGTTGCGGGGGTCTGATGGCAGTCGCTCCGTGTAAAATACTGATGTTCAGCCGCATCTGGCTAGACTGGAAGCCGACCCCAATATAATTAGGAAAAGGCTCGGAGGATGATCTAGCTATAACTGTGGTTAAATAAGGTTTGTTTATGAAATTAAATGTATTTTTTATTTTTTATTTGATTGAATGAAAGGTAAAAACTACTTACTAGATCTCGTTCAAACCAATTTTCGGTGGAAGTTTACATGGTACATCATATTTTATTTTTAGTTTTATTATTCTCTTATTTTAGAAGTTACAACACACATTTTACCACTTTGGAAGTGTCTCTCGCGCAAACTATTCAGTTTAGAAAAAAATGATATTAGAAACCTCAATATCATTTTTGAAGACCTATCCATAGATAACCAACACGTATTTGATGAAAAAAACATTTTGAGTTTCAGTTCTAAGTATGGGGAACCCCCAAAATTTATCGTTTTTTTTTCTATTTTTGTGTGAAAATCCTAATGCGGTTTACATAATACATCTATTTATCAAGTTTCAACCGTATAGTTCTTATAGTTTCGGGAAAAAGTGGCTGTGACATACGGACGGACAGACAGACAGACAGACGGTCATGACGAATCCATAAGTGTTCCGTTTTTGCCATTTGGCTACGGAACCCTAAAAACAGGTCGAAAAAATCTTGAACTGCTAGGAAGGACATTGCTAAAGTTCCATTAAAGCCCAGCCTATTTATTAACCGACGAAAAAAAGGAGGAGGTTCTCAATTCGACGCGTAACTTTTTTTTTTTTTTATGTATGACCACGCATAACTTTTTACAGAGTGGTCCGATTTTGATGATTCTTTTTTTATTAGATAGGGTATATCTCGAAGTTGGTCCCATTTAAATTTCAAAATCAAAATCTACCCCTAAGGGTAGTAAAACAGGGGATGAGTGTTTGTTCACCCACTGAATTCTTACCTGTTAACCGATTCTGTTGAAACTTTACACACATAAATATAGTTCTAGACACTACGACATAATGGAGACCTGGAGTGAGATTTTAACCACAAAAAAATGAAAAATAAAACTTTTTAACAAAAAATTGAACCGACGAAAACAGAAACTGAAAAGCGAAAAATAACTAATTATGAGTCAGCGCCAAACAACAAATCAACGAAGATCATTAAATTACTTTAAATAAATATTAAAAACAACGTCACATCAAATACAACGTGAAATTTTCAACGATAAATAATAACTTTCCAAAAATGCGTTCTCCGCCATTGAGGTAATATGTACTACGTACTAGAGACGACGCCTCAAAGAAATTTTTTGTAACACGCCTTAGAGCTCCTGCACTCTAACTCACTTAGTCTGTGCCAGGACGCTTGCCATAACGTGACGTGACCAAGTGCTAAGTTTTATTACGTAAATATGCCTTCATGTGCATTGAGATACTGTTCTAACAACTCGAGAAACCCAGGTAAAAGTCAAGAAGTGACTTTTCATCAATAAGTTCTAAATATCATCTATAAACAAACGTAATTTTATTTCATCAATTGTGAATTGTGTTGATGCGTCATAGCGGTGGCGGCCATGTTTCGGTGATAGTCTAAGCGCAGACGTGACACTATCGAGTTGTAATGTACCTATAATAAATACCAAATGGCAGTGTTGGGCATAATTTAGTTTGATTAATGATTGATGACTAAGATTGCATCCGTCAATCATGAATTCATGACTAATGATTGATGATTGATTAATTCAATCATGGCGTGCCGACTGATGATTGATTAGTTTTAATCTGTTAAATAATTATGACCAATATTCCCATGACTAATCTTCTTCCGTTGGATGCGGAAAACGCAGGACCGGTCGCTGTGGCGATGCTTGGGGGAGGCCTATGTCCAGCAGTGGACGTTTTTCGGCTGAAATTATGATGATGATGAATATTCTTCTTATATTAACTATTATAAAACTGTAAATGTGTTTGTTTGTTCGAGCATCACGCTAAAACTACTGGACCGATTTTTATGAAACTTTTTGTATTTAAAAGCTAATGATTAGACTAAACAACTAGCGTGTTTTAAAAAAGAAAGAAAGAAAGAATCATTTATTTGCGTAGAATACAGGTGGTACCAGATATAAAAATTGGTGGTTTAGGAACAGTGCTATATTCTGCTTGTATTAAGCATGCAAAAATCCAGTATAGATGAAACCAATTGAACTATTTTATTATTATTGTAAATTATTATTATTAATTAATATTAGAAAGAAAATATAAATAAATAAGTTCGTGGCGCGATGCGGATAGAACGTGCATGTGCATAGCTGTAGCGCGCATGCAGAGTTGGTTAAAAAATTCTGATAATAATGGGGCTCGATAGCACAGTCTGTTATTTTGCCTTAGTTGCGGCCATCCTTATTTTTTGAGGCTTTTAGAAAGATAATAACCAAACAAAACTTCTATTAAAACCCCCGTGGTTTTATGTGTCATAGTTTTCAACATATTTCGAAAATCGAGAAAAATCCATAGAAACAATAGAAACGTGTTTTAGGCTCTCATAATGAACATTTTACAATAAATGTTTCATGGCACGCTAGCCATTAACTTAATGCATCATTACATCTATTTTATCTTAAAAAAATGCGTTCTACTAGGCGTCAATTTTATTTTTTCTATGATTTCATAATAATTTTTTTTATGGTCATTCTTAACATGGTCGCATTTTATTTTTGTGTGTCAATGTTTAGTACAATACTAAGTATTACCACAAAAAAAATAAGAAGCAACGAACACAAGAACTCGGAGATATTCAATTTTAAAGTTTTAATTTAGGGTTGTCAACTAATGTAGGCGCCTCTAACAAACGACCAATTTCGCTCGGAATAAATTTGCTTCTTCAATTATTATAATTTCCTATTACTATTTCTGAAGCATTATCCTTGGTCTAATCATGTCTTAACTAACACGCTTTTATTAGATTCACCTGTAACTAACAAATCATGAAACAAATCTTGTTTATTATTCTTTTTTGTTTTGTAAGTGCATGCACTTACATCAAAATGAATCTTCGATGAAGGATATTATGTGGAATTGGGAAGGGGTCCGCCCTCGTTAGATAGAATGTCAAAACCCAATTTCCATACATAATATCTGGAGAAGCGGGGGTGAGGTGTCATGGAGCCGTCAAAGACCCATGGCACTGCTTTGCCTCAGCAGGTACTGACCCGTCCTGCTGGGGGATGTCCTTCTGGGCCCCGACCAGAGGACTTAATGCAAGGGGGGCATGAGGGCGCCAACCCTCATGCTGGTCAGCGAGTGGCAACTCCAACGACTAACAACGAAAGCACGAACACGGATCTGAAGAAATCACTCACGAAATTGGAAATTTATAAAATTTTGGTAGATAAGGCACATTTGCACGGGGTTCATAAAAGACCTTTGGATCTCGATTCAGAGGAACGATGCCTAATCGTATTAAACACTTTATATCCAAATGGAATTCCGAACAATATCGATAGCCAAAACAATGAATTTAAATACAATCTTTCAAAATTTTTAAGTAAATGTGAAACTTTATATCGCAGTAGTAAACGGAATTTCAAACGATTTTGTAATAAAAACAAACACTGGCTTTCCACTATTTTTGATATTGAAATACCAAAAGTGAATATCGAGGAAAGTCCTTTACCACAACAAAGTATTATAGAATTGGATGAGGCACATTTTTTATTACCAAATAATCCTTCAACTTCGAGAAGTAGTAGCTATGCCTTACAAAAAACTTCAAGACACCAAGAACCTGAAGACCCGATACCTGAAACTTCTTTTGGCGCTCATTCCAGTTTCACATCAAATACACATTTATTACAAAATAATCCTTCGACTTCGGGAACTAGTAGCTTTGACTTACAAAAAACTTTAAGACCCCAAGAACTTGAACCTTCAATAGATCCGAAACCTGAAACTTCTTTTGATGCTTCATCCAGTTCCACATCTACATTTTATGAAAATTTAAGTGATCGCCAAAAGCGCCGTGCACGGAAAGATCTTGAGGAATCGCTTGACGGAGAACCTCATTCAAAACTAATTAAAGTTATGTCGAGAATAGTAACAGACGAAACCGGCGAAAAACTAAATAAAAGTTCTGCTCAGGAGTTTGAGTTTATAATAAAGGAATGCTTGAAAAGTCCAACTCGGCCTAAAAAAATCGCGGGAACCATAAAGTCAAAATCGGAACCCAAACCCTATTCTCCTGATGAAGCTCTTTGTTTAATGATTGATATAAAACTATCAGTGGAAGACTATATCTACATGCAACAAGGTGCCAAATCTCGAGGATTTAATATTTACCCTCCCTATTATAAGATACAAAAAGCTAAAAAACATTGTTATCCTGATGTTGAAATTGAAATATCAGAACGAGAAGCCAAAGTACCTTTAAATGATTTACTTATGCACACGTTTCGACGAATCATTGACTCTTGCGACCAAAGGGTTTCGGAATATTGCAATCAAAAACAGTTAGATACACTTCACTGCGTTTTTGAGGGTTCATGGGGTTTTGATGGTAGCACAGGACAGTCAACATATAAGCAAACGTTTTCTGATAAAATTGATGACGAACACTGCCTCTTTGCTACTACCTACATTCCGTTGCGCATAAAAAGTCTTGATGGTTTTGTCTTATGGTCAAACCCAAATCCACAATCTTTTAGATTTTGCCGACCAATAAAAATACAATACAGATCAGAATCAAAAGATCTGATTCTGGAAGAAAGGAACCGGGTAGAAGAAGAAATTAAAAATCTTTCACAAATTTATTCGGAAATTTCTGCTGGATATGTCGTTGTCGGAGATCCAAAATTATACCTCACCATAATTGACGGAAAAGTCTTTAATGTCATCACAAATACCAGCTCACAATTACGGTGTGCGTGTTGTGGAGCTACTTGCACCGAGTTTAATAAACTTGACGAAGTGGCAAAAAAACCATTAAATCAGGAAGCTTTACTTCACGGAATAAGTCCACTGCATGCCTGGATCAGAATATTCGAATTTTTGTTGCATTTAGGCTATAAAAATGATCCAGACGTGCAAAAATGGAGAGTTACAAAAAACTCTCCCGAAGGTCGTATTGTGGAAAGAAGAATAAAACAAATTCAAACGGACATTAGAAACAAAATGGGTTTGCTGGTAGATGTAGTAAGGCCTAATGCAGGAACAACCAATGATGGCAACACTGCCCGTACTGCATTGTCAGATTCAAACCGGAAAACATTTGCAGATATTCTTGGAATTGAGGAATTGCTTGTTGAGGATTTACACACCATTCTTGTGACATTATCAAGCGAGTTGGAAATCGATTCTCAAAAGTTTCAATATTTTTGTGAAAATCTCGCTGTTAAATACGTGCAAAAGTACAACTGGTGTTATATGTCAGTTACTCTGCACAAGATACTGATGCATGGAGCAAAAATAATAGAATCTATTTCCTTACCCATTGGAATGCTGTCAGAACAAGCCGGTGAATCAAGGAACAAGTTTTGGCGTTACGACCGTGAGCATCATACCCGAAAATTAGATCGCAAAACAACAGTGTTCGACTTGTTTCACCGCGCGCTAGAGTCTTCCGACCCATTCCTATCGCTGATGTCCATTGGCAACCGACATAAAAAGAATAAACGTTCCGTTCTTCCCGGCAAGGTTCTGTCACTCTTAAAACCGACAATGGAGAATATTATTACCCATGATCCACTACCGCAAAGTTTTGCTGATATTCCTAATACTGAATTGGTAACAGACGCTTCTGATGATAATATACTCGTATTATCATCAGAAGAAGTTTTGACAAACTCCGATGATGACTGCTAGGTTAGCGTCACGTATCGTTGTAGTCTTAGAGCATTGAGAACATTATAGTAATTGTTTTCAGACAACAGAAACCCAGAAAGAGACACAGAAAGACACCAGAAAGAGTTTACTCAAAGTTAGTTAAATACTTGGTAAATATCTGGCACTTTTATTTAATTTTTTTATTTATTCAATTGCGACAACCCTATTTCCATAGAAATTTCAAAAATATTTAGAAACTCTCTATCTTCGTATTCCTGCTATTGACGCATGTCATATTTTAGTGTATTATTGACAATAACATTACGCATATATTTAAATGAAAATAAGATGCGACCGTGATAAGAAAACATGAAAAAAAAATGTTTTGTGTTAATCGGTAAAAGTAAAAAATCTCCTAATATATCAAAGGTACGATGCCCCATTTTTTTATCTAAATATATATTATGCTGTTACTTTATTTAAAGGACTAACTAGATATGTATTACAACAATTTTCGAAAATAAAAATTAATTTTGTTTTTCTCACTTTTCAATGAAACCTTAATAACTTTATAATTATACAAAAAAAATACCATAGGTCTTTCTGCCAAACCTTTATCGTTACTATAGCTATCGAATAAAAACATAAAATGGACATGGCCGCAACTAAGGCAAAATAACAGACTGTGGATAGGTATATGGTCAAAAATTCTGATGGCCAAATTTTCTAAATTATAGCTCTTAGACCCATCGTGTTGGTACTCAAATGAAAGGGCTCGATGAGCTCTAGACTAATAAATGGTCAAAACTTCGGATGACCATATCTCCTAAACCATAGGTCTTAGACCCATCATGTTGGTACTCAAATGAAAGGGCTCGATGAGCTCTAGACAAATATATGGTTTAGACTTCTGATGGCTATATTTCCTAAACTAAAGCTCTTAGACCCATCATGTTCATACTTAAATTAAAGGTCTTGATGAGCTCTAGCCAAATATATAGTCCAAACTTCTGATGGCCATATCTCCTAAACTATAGCTCTTAGACCCATCGTGTTGGTACTCAAATGAAAGGGCTCGACGAGATCTAGACAAATATATGGTCAAAACTTCAAATGGCCATATCTCCTAAACTATAGCTCCTAGACCCATCGTGTTGGTACTCCAATGAAAGGGCCTGACGAGATCTACACAAATACGTAATAAAAAAATCAGCCAAGCGATTTTCACCCTTATTGACATTTAGGGAAAAATTGTTCCTTTTTATATTTGGACTAGTAATAAATGATAGGTATCAAATTTTATGAAATTAAATATTTGTCAGTAAGGTCTAAAATCGCTTGGCTGCATTTTTTATTATATATTTGGGTAGATCTCGTCGAGCCCTTTCATTGGAGTACCAACACGATGGGTCTAAGAGCTATAATTTAGAAAATTTGGCCATCAGAATGGGTTGGGTCTAGGACAGCGGTTCTCAAACTTTTTTGGTCACGGAACCCTTTTGACAAGCAAAATACTTGACGGAACCCTACAATAAAACAATAGTTTTTAAAAGTGTATTCTTTATTATATAAGCATAATAAAAGTACAATGTAACAGTTACTAATTATTACTTACTTTAACCACATGCCAAGTACAATAATAGAAGATATTAAAAATGAAAAAATCTTAACTAATGGGAGGTATGAAACTGTTTTTTATTTTTCATCAATTGGTTGATATCAGGTTTGATAGAAGACATTTGAAGTCTCATATCAGGTTCGGCGTCCAGTCTATTGCGATATTTTGTTTTCGTGGCTGCATAGGTTGAGAATCCTGTTTCGCACAAATATGTTGTTGGGAACGGGAGAAGAATATTCAGAGCCATTCTGCCAAGCATTGGATATTCATCACGGATTCTGCACCAAAAATCGTTGAGAGGCGTCGTTTTGAACAGTGACTCCATACTTGTGTCTGATGACATTTCTAAAAGAGATTCATATATCTCGTTTGACATACTTTCGGGCTTTTGCAAGTTGGGTAAAAAAGGATTATGAATCCATCAATTCAGCTTCATTTTTGTATTATATTCTTCGGGAAAATACTTTACAAAAGATGCGCGCATCGAAGTGAGATATTGGACCAATTCTTCAAACACATCATCTTGAAACATTTCCGAGTCGTTATCGCTAACAAACTCACTGAGTGACGTAAAGCTTTCTATTTCTCTCTTACCAACGCAAATAATCCAAAAATCTAATTTTCTTTTGAAGGCAGTTATTTTGTTATAGGCCTGGAACACTGTTGTCTGTTTACCTTGCAATGATAAATTCAATTCGTTCAGTTTTTGAAAGATATCCGCCATAAAAGACAATCGGAACAACCAAGTTTTATCATACAAACGGTCTTTCAAATTAAAAGAAACTGTATCTGCTGAAAGAAACATTTGTAACTCGGCTCTAAGTTCAAAGAGCCTTGTTAAAGTTTTACCCCGAGACAGCCATCGCACTTCTGTATGGAGCAGCAGTGTTTTATGTTTGCTGCCATAATCTTCACACAATAATGAGAACAATCGGGATTGTAGTGGTCGTGATTTGATAAAATTAATTATTTTTACCGCTTCATCCATAACTAATTTTAGATTTGACGGCATTTGCTTCATCGCAAGTGCTTGTCTATGCAGAATACAATGGCTGGAACTACAATTAGGCGCTTTACTTTTTATTCGTGATACTGCTCCTGCTGTTTTACCTGTCATCGCCTTGGCCCCATCTGTACAAATGTCAATGCAATCGTTCCAACTAAGATTATTTTCTTTAAAAAATATGTTTATTTTATTAAAAATTTCTTCCCCGGTAGTGTTTGTGGGCAGCGGTGAACACATAAGCATGTCTTCTTCAAAAGAACGTTCATATGGATATCTCACGATAACCAGCAAGATAGCCAGACCAGTGACATCAGTTGACTCATCCATTTGCAAGGCGAATCGTGTTTTTTGTAGACGTGCAACTAGTTCTTGTTTGACGTAGCTTGCCAGATCATGGATTCGCCGTGAAACAGTATCGTTTGATAGCGGTACAGTAGAAAGATGCTTTGCAGATTTTTCATCGAGCATACATTTTGTTATGTCTAACACACATGGCTTTATTAAATTCTCAGCGATAGTGTGCGCTTCACCTGCTTGTGCAATGCGATAGCTAACTAAATATGATGCCTCCGTGGCCTTTTCATTGATAGTTTGTGTTACATGCATCATATTTTTTTGACTTTCCAATAACTGTTCTTTTTTACGAACAAAAAATTCTTTATTCTTGTCTTTAGACTCGGGGTGTACAGTTTCTAAATGTCTGCGTAATTTGGCAGGTGCCATGGAACTATTAGGAAGCAGTTTACTACATAACATGCAGAGAGGTGAGCCGTTGGAATCAACAAATCCGAAACTGATATATGATTCATCATACTTCCTTTTTTTCGTCTTTGAAACCGTGGAGCTTGACGTCGTGGCATCATCGTCTGGATCGGTAATTGCTGTATTCTCCGCGCGTACTGCTTTTGAACATTCAGCGTCATTAGAAGATGTCGTTGCAACACGTTTAACACCTTTAAGCCAAAGTTCCATTCTTCTTTATTAATAATGTTACACGTCAGGATGGTAGGGTCAAAATAATGCACAATCGTTACTGCGTTTATGAGACAAAGTTTAGTCCAAAGAAGAAATGTACAAAACTGATACAATCAGAATACAGCGGGCAGTAGAACTTACAAGAAGGCAGCAGGCTAGCCAGCTTGTAAGTAGGTAGGTACGAACTTATCGCTCCGAACGCTAATCGTCAACTGACTGACGAGGCGCGACTTTTTTTTATATAATAGCGCTTTTATACTTAGTCCTAGACTCGAACTCGAACATTCTCAAAAATACTCGAGTCGGCGCCTTTGATAAACAAAAAGCGGAAATAAAAATATAAATACAAAAAAATGCGTTGTAAACAATCTCGACTTTATGCTTTTGAAGATAGAGCCGAAAGTCGCTTGTTCACAACTATAGCGTCTAATTCAGAGGCGGCTTTTATCAAAGGGACTGCGCGCTCACAAGTATACGCGCGGCGGGCGGATTCAAAACGTTCGACCAGTGACCAGAGAGAGGTGTTTTGTTTTTTTTTTCTAAATTCTTGCGGAACCCCTACAGGGGTATCGCGGAACCCTAGGGTTCCGCGGAACACACTTAGAGTACCGCTGGTCTAGGAGCTATAGTTTAGGAGATATGGCCATTTGAAGTTTTGACCATATATTTGTCTAGATCTCGTCGAGCCCTTTCATTTGAGTACCAACACGATGGGTCTAGGAGCTATAGTTTAGGAGATATGGTAATCAGAAGTTTTGACCATATATTTGTCTAGATTTCGTCAAGCCCTTTCATTTGAGTACCAACACGATGGGTCTAGGAGCTATAGTTTAGGAGATATGGTCATCAGAAGTTTTGACCAAATATTTGTCTAGAGTTCGTCGAGCCCTTTCATTTGAGTACCAACACGATGGGTCTAAGAGCTATAGTTTAGGAGATATGGCCATCAGAAGTTTGAACTATATTTTTGGCTAAAACTCATCGACGCCTTTAATTTGAGTACTAACACGATACGTCTAAGAGCTTCAGTTTAGGAGATATGGCACGAGAAGTTTCTTCGCGCATACGTCCATTCGCGGTAAAATACATATTCAAATAAAATTTCTATGAAAAATACACCAACTATCTGTTAGTAACATGACCTTGTAAACATCATGAAAGCTTATGAAATTATGAATAAATTCTAAAATCATTAGTATTGTCGTTTAATAATTTATGTTGTGGTGTGGTGATCCCTATGTACACGCAGGTATCAAGTGGGCAGAATAAACAGACTGTCGCATCTGCGCGCATGGATGGGCGTGTTTATGATCTATGATGACATAAACACGCCCCGCTCACGCCGCGCTTGCCCCGCGGTGAGCAAACTGCGCGATATTTTTTCTTCGTGATGTCGTCTCTAGTACGTAGTACATATTACCTCAGTGTTCTCCGCTCGGCCACTTGCAACTTACACGCACTTTGCTTGTTAAAAGTTCGTTTGGCGCCGACTCATAATTAATTATTTTTCGCTTTTCAGTTTCTGTTTTCGTCGGTTCAATTTTTTGTTAAAAAGTTTTATTTATTTAATGTAGTGGTTGCCTAGAAACTAAACAGTTTTACTATTCTATTCCTATAGATGTGAAGGTGCTAAAAAGAGATTGGCTATCTTCAACAGTGGTGCCAACATATTTTTTTCATAAAACCACAGAGTTCTCGCAAGGGTTTGTTAAAAAATATGAAGTCAAATGGCCGCTCACGTTATTATTGTGTTGATTAATTAATTTACAGATACGGCTACTTCGGCTTTTTTTGTTACAGCTGTCATTGAAATGTTTAAAATTGTTCTTATGGTTCCAAATAAATAAATAAATAAAATTTGGTTGTCCAATAATGGAAAATCTTAATAAGTTTTACTTTTCCTATGGTCCTTCTATACCCTAATTATATTTTTTTATTTTATAGGTGAAAGAAGAATACGAGTACACACGATGGCGTTGCCCACAGCGAGTAATTTGACGGACGTGTTACACTCGGCTGACACACAATGTATTATAGGACTACTTAGTAAAATGGGTGAGTATATTTAATTTACTGTTCACTTGCGTTGCGTCCCGTTATACTTGACCCCAAGCAGTCTACAGAAGCGGTAACAATTTTATAAGATGTAAACACGGAAAACTTAGCCCGATAGGTGCTTAGCTGGGCAACCCTGCCCTATTCCTAAGTCCCACGTAATGAAATAACCAATCACAAGAAAAAATCAAGATCCGTAACTCACCAGAGGATGGGCAGCAGCGTTCTCTGATTATTTAACCAACCAACTGCGGTCGCCAACCTGCCTGCCAAGCGTGGCGATTATGGCATATCCCCCAAACTGCTTGGGGGAGACCCGTGTCCAGCAGTGGACGTCTTTCGGTTGAAATGATGATGATGATGATGAACTCTTTATTGGTCTATGGTAACTCTTATTGAAGACGTGGCCAAAGGTCCTAGTAACCAGGCTTTAAAATAAACAAAAAAATCACAACTCCCTGTGCATTTCGAAACCCTGTTGACATGTCAATTGTGTATGAGACTTTTTCCTGTGATGCGATTTTGTGCCCGTTTGCGTGTCTGGCCCGCATGCGTGCCGCCTGTATCCTACCGTTTGATGCGTCGCCCCGCATCTCGCATGTGTGTGGCATAATTACACGAGGCAGAGTTCAGAGCAGTGCGGATATATATGCGGATCGTCCGCCTTAAGCTCCGGAGCGGAGACATAGAATATCGTTTTACAGTGACTTGGATTGCTTTGTATGAAACACGCTCGTCAAGTCCGTACAATATAACCGCTAACTGCGCCCTGCACCCGCCTCCCCTCGCTTCCGTTTGCGTTAGTGCCTCGCTGTTCAATACGCTCAAAGGCAGGTTTCAGAACACGGACCGTCCGCGTGGAGCTCCGGGGATAGATAGAATATGCTTTATTGTACACCATGAAAATAGTAGTAAACAGGAACAACGTATAATAATTATCCTAACAATCTTAATATAGCACATATTAATGCCCAGAGTGTTCCTGGTCACTATACTGATCTTCTAGCATCCTTTAGTAGTGTTCATCTTGATGCGCTGCTTATTTCTGAGACTTTGCTGAAGCCATCCCTCCTTTCCACACATTATTCACTACCTGGCTTCGTATTAGTCCGAAATGATAGGACAGGCAAGAGAGGTGGTGGTGTTGGCATCTATCTGCGTGCCGAAATACCTCATAAAGTTGTCTGTACGACACCATCTCTGTACTCTGGATCGGCAGAATTTTTGTTCCTTGAAATATGTTTAAATCACACCAAAATTTTACTTGCTGTTTTCTATAGTCCGAATCTACACATCGATTATTTTGACTCCTTAGACTCCACTCTTAATGATCTTTGTCCAAGTTATGAACAGGTAATTTTAATGGGTGATTTTAATACATGTTTGATTAAAAATGACTCTCGTTCACTTAAGCTTCACACTCTTCTTTCTTCTTACAATCTTCATATACTACCCTTATCTGCTACTCACCATTTTCCAAATTGTACGCCTTCTTTACTCGATCTTATGATTGTTTCTTCTCCTCACAAAGTCTCTGAGTTTGGACAACTCGCCGCTACTTTTTCATATCATGACCTCATCTTTCTGTCTTTTCGTGTCAAACCTCCTAAGCGTAAAGCTCAATTTGTTTATCTTCGTAGTTTTAAGGGTATTGATCTGGAGGCATTGAGGCAAGATGTTGGTGAAATCGATTGGACGCCAGTCGTCGATAACACTAGCGTCGATGGAATGGTGAACCAATTTAACTCTAGCGTTATTGAACTTTACGACAAGCATGCTCCGCGTCGTCGCATAAAAATTAAGCACAATCCTGCTCCCTGGATTACATCAGAAATTAAAGATGCTATGGCCTGGAGGGATAAAGCTCTCCGTAGGTATAAGCGCAGACCATCCGAGCAAAATCATAATCGCTACAAAATCCTACGAAACCGCTGTAATCGTCTGTGTAAAGATGCTAAGAGACGCTATTTCCATGAATCTCTTGTTAATCGAAACCCCTCTGATGTTTGGAAATTTTTAAAAACAGTTGGTATTGGCAAATCTCTTTCTATAACCAGCAATGATGTGGATATGTCCGCTCTTAATAAACACTTTGCTGTTCCACCTGTCTCTCTCGACACCAATGTCAAAACTACTACATTGCTGGAGCTCGCTGACTTACCAGTACCGAATTGTTCTCTTTTTAATTTGTGTCCTGTCTCTGAAGACGATGTTAAAAAGTCTATTCTTGCTATTTCTTCTTCAGCAGCTGGTAATGATTCACTGTCTTCGAGAATGATAGTCCCTATCCTCCCACTGTTGCTCCCTATTCTAACTCACATACTAAATTACTCTCTATTCTCCGGCATTTTTCCTTTGGCTTGGAAACAGGCACATATTATTCCTCTCCCTAAAATAAGTAAACCGTCTTCTTTATCTCACTATAGACCAATTTCCATTCTTCCTTTCCTTTCTAAAGTTCTCGAGCACATTGTCCATAAACAAATTTCCGTTTTCTTGACCTCTAATAATTTGATTTCTCCTTTCCAGTCTGGCTTCCGTGTCGGACATAGTACTGTTACTGCTCTGCTTAAAGTCACAGATGATATACGTTTAGCGATGGAGAATAAATCTCTAACAATTTTAGTACTTCTTGACTTTAGCTGCGCTTTCAACTCTGTAGATTTTGATATCTTACTGGGAATTCTTAGGTCTATTAATTTCTCTTCATCTTCTTTAGCCTGGTTTGATTCGTATCTTCGGGGTCGCTCGCAGAGGGTTCGCCTTGAAGAGACCTTCTCTGATTGGTGTGATCTCACTGCCGGTGTGCCTCAGGGTGGCGTTCTCTCTCCTCTTCTTTTCTCTATTTTCATTAACACTGTCACTAAGGTTATTTCTTCCAACTTCCATCTTTACGCAGACGATTTGCAGATTTATCGGCATTTTTCGCTGGCTGACGCTGGTCATGCGATTGATGCTATGAACCACGACTTGGATTGCATTAGCGAGTGGGCCAGGGTTTATGGCTTACAAATCAACCCAGCTAAGACACAGGCCATGATTATAGGCAGTAGATATGTACGCAATTCGCTAGATTTAACCTCTTTAGCATCTTTGACTCTCAATGGTTCACCAATTGTTTTCACTGACACCGCTAAGAACCTTGGTATTCTATTTGACTCTAATCTTACGTGGCGTTCTCAAGTTAATGAAGTCAGTAGAAAGGCGCACTTTTCCTTTCACTCGCTAAAATGCCTTCAGAGCTTCTTGCCCTTTAAGACTAAAATCTCTCTTGCCCAAACACTTATTCAGCCGATTATTGATTATGCAGATGCCTGCTACTTGGATGCTACAGAGGAGCTTTTAAATAAGCTTGAGCGCCTGCAAAACTTATGTATTCGCTTTGTTTTCGGTCTGCGAAAGTATGACCATGTTTCTCACTTCCGCAAGCAACTCAAGTGGCTCCCTATCCGTCTTCGTAGGAATACTCGGATTTTGTGTCTGTTATACAACATTCTTCACAACCCTGCGTGTCCTCACTACCTTCGAGAACGATTTTCCTACATGCGTAACCTCGATGCTCCCTGCAGATCCCACCTTAGAACCATTCTTAAAATCCCTGGCCATAAATCTGATTTCTATTCCTATTCTTTTTCTGTCCATGCAGTGCGATTGTGGAACTTGCTTCCCCCTAAAATACGTGATTCTAAAACTATAGCTGTGTTCAAGAATAATGTCAAAGAATATTACCTTTCCTCAGTACATTGATCGTCTAATTTAATAAGTTGTTTATTTTCTCGGTGTTGATTATAATATCATATTTTTTATTTATTATATATATATTTTTATTGGTATACGTAGTTTATAATTTATTATCGCAAGTATGTTTATATTTAGTATGTATTCAATGTCACACACTGTGTCTACGTCTTTCTTTTATCCTTCTTTCCTGTCGCAGGTCTGCTGGAAGAAATTTCTTTTAGAGATAAGCAGTACCTTTGTGCTCAAGTGTTTGTTCTGTATGTTATCTATATTAAAATGTGTTGTGTGTACATAAATAAATAAATAATAAATAAAATAAATAAATATAAATTATGGGTTCATTGGCGGCCTTATCGCTAAGAGCAATATCTTCCAGACAACCTTTGAATGGACAAAGAAGACGTAAGATCTAGATCATGGGGGGATCATGGGGAGTCACATGCGTGGAGTTAGAACATCGTTTTACAGTGACGCGGATTGCTCAATATGGAATACGCTCCACGTGGTACTCCGTCCGGCCGTCCATACGAACCGTACGTACTGCTCTGAAACTAGCCAAATGAGTCAAAATATGCGACTATTTCCCGCGAATATACGCATTTAACTGAACTGTCGATTCAGAGTACTGCGGACTACGCATGCGGACGGGCCGTACGCACTGCTCTGAAACAGTGGCGTGCATTGGTTTTTGGCCTAGGTAGGCAGTCACTAAGCAGACGGAGCAAGTTACTATAGTGTAAAATTATTAAAAAATCTGATACTTACTTATACACATTTCATACAAAACAGACACGAAAACGACGTTTCAAAGTAAGAGACACTAGCAAAAGACTATTAAATTTGAATGACGACACTCAGTTACAGTTGTATTAACGTGTTATGTAATAGTCATAAGATTTTACCTTTTCTTGAGTCAAATACAGATTTTGATGTGTTTGTCTACTGAAATGCACTTTTTTGTTTTGTCAACAAACGAAAACTGATTGAATGGGTTTCTCGTAATTTCTCTAAGCATAGTCTTCCCCACAAACCGAGCACTCTAATTTATCCATGTTTACATCAATATTTTTACAAAAAACTTCACAATTCACAATAAAACGAACTAATTATTACACGATTTATGCAATTCGTCACGCATATGTCAAGTTCTGTCAAGTGTCAACAGCCAATTAGAGTTGGGCCATAGTAAATCTATGAGTTGGGCGTTATTTAACGTCGGTTTGAGAAAATATTTACGAGGGTGATAATCGAATACATAGTACGTTGGCATAGTAATGTAACGATTATTTTACGTACAAAGTTACACAATAGATTTTCGGAGCACGAAAACAATAGATTTTCTACAATTATTATACACCATTCGTTATTACATTAGTTTTAACTAACGTTATAAATCTATTTATCGTTATTTTGTTATGAGCGTATATTGAGCTTCATTATTTTACGATGAATGTGTAGCAATGTACAAACAATCATCAAAATAATAATAAATATTGTAATCTTTTTATTCGACCCTTCGAATACCATTTACAAATTATAAATGTGAACACTTAAATGCAGTAATTTCAATAAAACAATAATTATCTTTATTTCGCCGCTATTTTTCAAATGTTGGGTTTAGTTTTATTATAACGATCACTTTGTATGGAAATATCTAGTTACAAAATAATAGGATTCAAAACTACTAACGCATAACAGTTACGTGTAAAAAACGTTACGGACAACCCACGACTATTGCCACTAGGGCTACGTTCAGATATGTCACCAGCGACGTTTTCAGAAGCAGGTGACGCATGATAAGACGTCTAAATTGCGAAATGTCAAATGTTAGTTATTTACGCATAGCCATATCGTGATTCACTTTTTTGTCGTATGACTTCGGGTATTAGCCTAAAGTAGTGTGTGTGTATAATAGTGTATATGGTTACCAAAAAGGTTTGATTGTGTGTGTGAACGTGACAGGCAATCGTGCGAACGCACATTGCACATTGAGGTACGTTTTGCATTGAATTCATACATTATTATTGAGTACATATGTTAATTGTTTTTTTTTAATACGCTGATTAATTGATTTAGTAATAGTTAATATTAAATTCTTACGAGGTAGGCATTGCTTATTTGCCTATATGGAATGCACGCCACTGCTCTGAAACCACCTGTATGAAATGTTAGGATGTCAGTGACGCGCATGTGGGCCAGACATGGGTTTTCACCCGCGTGATAGGAAAGAATAAAATCGAACAAAATTCGAGTAATGAGGTTTCCATGGGCTTAGTTGTCTATTGGTGTAAAGTAAAAGTAAAGTGGTATATTTTTAGAGTCTAGAAGACTGGCTCAACCCTTGGTTAAACGAAATTTCAATAAAAGTTTGTGGCGGTATTTCAGTATATTTTAATTACTCCACCAATTCCCACAGGACACAAATATTTGTGTGATGTGACATGAGTGTTTGTGTTGGTCTGGGTGTTTCTTATATATTATAAGTATGTATTTACAAAAAAAAAAGTATTTAAGTATTATATCCATTGTCTAGTACCCATATTACAAGCTCTGCTTAGTTTGGGACTAGATGGTGCTGTGTAAAAATGTCCCAAAAATACCTATACCTACCTATTAATTATCTGTTAACATCTGATTGGTTGTTCCCCAGCGGTGGACCGCTGCATGTCGGCGTCGATGGGCGAGGCCCGCGAGGCGGTGATGAATGTAGCAGTGGACGCTCTGTCCGCCTTCCGCCTCTCGCAGAACCTGCCCGCCGGCTCGCTCAGCTCGTCCCTACACGCGCCCCTGTCGCTCAAACTGCTGCCACTGTACCTGCTCGCCTTGTTGAAGAGGGTAAGTTATAATATTCACTGTCGCCAACGACTTCAATTAATAGACTCGCGATCTCGAATAAGCAACATGTTCTAAATTCAGTTGACGCAACCTACCGCCATCTAGTATCGATGTGTGGAAGTTCAACTCAAGTGGAACGGTGTAATTGGTAGGTGGGTTACTTAACAAAAAACAAAGCAAATTTACGCCAAAGAATCACTCAATACACGCTGATTCCGATAAAACAAATAATATTAGGCCCCACAAATTTACGTGCGCTCGCTAGACAGCTTTTTCTTCTATCGTGTCGACTCATGTCGCCACGACCATGACGATGTGTGTGTTGTGTCTTTGTGTAGCTCATGCTACATAACGTTAATAGCTCATGCCGTGGGAAAAAGATTAGCCATTCAGCAGGTTGGTAGCGGCGCTGACTGCCCAGGGTGCGCCGAACGATCAATTAAATATCGTCACTCGTATCGGCTCCTTTAATGCACCCTAAGCTAGACAGCTGTGATCACTTCACAGTACTGGCAGTATGGTTCCGGAACCATAACTCGTGTAACCATGTTGTTCTTCTAAACAGCGCATCTAGTACGTAGTACATATATATCGATGACTGTCGTTAAAAATATTGAGATTTTTGAGACGAAAAACAATTTTTTTCGTACACTTTGCGATTTTGTTTCAAGGTTATGTCATTTTTTTCATGTCGTTGATTCATACACTTGAATATTCACTGTATTTTGTTCTGGCTTGTAATATGTCTGGATACGACTAACTTTGCGACGAAAAACTACGTTTCCCGTAAAACGAGAACCTAACCTCGCTTTAACCTCAAAAAATGTAAGGAATGCATTTCTGCATTTGCAAAGGTCCTTTGTAATTGTTAAAATTCATGGGCAAGCGGCTGGCGCCAGCGCCATATCTCAAGAGGGACCCTTCTCCCGTCTCATTCCAACATCTCATAGAGCCACATGTTTTCCATTGTTTTGTTATTCACTACTATTTCTAAATATTTTTTTTGTGGATTATTAAACTATTATTTTTTCAACACACTTGTTCGTAAAGTGGCTCTTATTGCACCGCTCTTATTATAACGCACGCGTGCTTTTTACATTATAATAAAGCACTAGTGCTTTTTAACCGACGAAAAAAAGGAGGAGGTTCTCAATTCGACGCGTATATATATATATATATATTTTTTTTTTTTTTTTTTTTTTTTTAATGGATAGGGTATACCTCGAAGTTGGTCCCATTTAAATTTCAAAATCAAAATCCACCCCTAAGGGTAGTAAAACAGGGGATGAGTGTTTGTTCACCCACTGAATTCTTACCTGTTAACCGATTCTGTTGAAACTTGACACACATAAATATAGTTCTAGACATTACGACATAATGGAGACCTGGACTTAGATTTTAACCACAAAAAAATTAAAAATAAAACTTTTTAACAAAAAATTGAACCGACGAAAACAGAAACTGAAAAGCGAAAAATAACTAATTATGAGTCGGCGCCAAACAACCAATCAACGAAGATCATTAAATTACTTTAAATAAATAATAAAAAGTATAAAAACAACGTCACATCAAATACAACGTGAAATTTTCAACGATAAACAATAACTTTCCAAAAATGCGTTCTCCGCTCGGCCGCTTGCAAGTTACACGCACTTTGCTTGTTAAAAGTTCGTTTGGCGCCGACTCATAATTAGTTATTTTTCGTTTTCAGTTTCTGTTTTCGTCGGTTCAATTTTTTGTTAAAAAGTTTTATTACTTTACAGTTTATTTTTAAATCGCAGCAAAGAGTTTTTATGCCTAAACAAAATTAAATTTTTTTGGGAATAAATCAACTGTATTAATTAAAATATGATAATTAAACATTTCATTTCATCAAATTATTTATTTTTGTCAACAATTTAGCAATAATTTGTGTTATAAATAAAAAAAACTATTTATTATATTTTTAATATTAGGCTGTTTAGCAGTTTCCTTCGACCAACTGCGCGCGCCACCGTGCGATTACAGTAATCCGCGCGCCATTTTTCACAAATTCAATATTTGTCTAAAATGTGTGTATGTTTTTTCTTTGCAAGTGTGTTGAAAAACGTCTTATGACACGCGTGAGCAATGACTATTATACTCTTGGGTCCATTACGCCCTCGCCCACGGCTCGGGCTGCAATCCGGCCTCGAGTATAATAGTCAACTTAGCTCACTTGTATCATAATGTACAGTCTAACAAAGCAATTAGTATACAGGGTCGCCAGATACATATTAAGATTTCTCAGGAAGTTATTATAGAATGGTTTGATTATGGTTTTGTATAAATACAGTTTAACTTTGTCCGTTATTAAAATGATATTTCACTCGAAAACATCCATGATCTTCTGAGAAAACTTCATTTATATACCTCTACCCTGTATACCAATTGCTTTGTTAGACTGTACAATTAAAAAAAAAAAAACCTTTATTAAGGACCAAAACATTTTTACACATTGTAGTGAAGTGATGGTACGCACGGCCACACATCAAGCTACACAACTCCAGCACAAGCCGACCCCGCGTTGCAAGGAAAACCTATACAATGCAAGGCCAGCCCACACCGGAAACCTACAGCCCGATGCGCAGCCGTGCGCACCACACACATATTGTTATTACCGTGCTATTGTTCTCGTCACTTTCACAGCTATGTATGAAAATAAAGAAAACAACAACACGATTAACCACATTCGCTTGCGGCAAATTCTGTAAGAAGCACATTTTTCAATATTTTTTTAGGGTTCATTTACTTATTCCGCCGTAAAGATTTCTGATACAATCCATTAAAAACATCCATAAAAAGCCTAATCCGAAGCACGGTTAAGGGGCCGAATCCCGTAATTGAACAAACTAATGCGAATCCCGCTCAAAAACTACTCGCTCTATGGTACTGAAATTAAAATACGTGTTACTCAAGGATAGGCGTGACAATATTATTAAGTCCAAAACATGAATGCACTTATTTGGCTCGATCATAAAAAAATCCAAACATACCTCGAAAACTGTTTATTTTTAAACAGTTTCCTAAATATATCCAACATATATTGGTATTTTGGTATGATATTTTACCTAAATATTGTTTTATTATTTTGAAATAATTTTACTAAGCCATTTTATTGAAAATACACATATTTTCTGAGTAATATATTTATTCTCGCTTAAATGCACATTCATTCGGAATGGCGTCAACTTCATGCCGCACTACTCCTTCCCGGCAAGCCTCGTATTTTGCATCGCGCTCACTCTCATTCCGCGGCGTTCTGGGCCTTAAGACGCTGACAACAAGACCTCTGCGGTCACTGTCGTTTCGTACAGAACTGAAAGAGAGGCAACGAGCCGAGGGACGTCAGATACGCCGCTCAACTTGAATGAAAATTAACAATATTTTTTTTAAATAAAAAACTAAAAGCTTATTTGAAAAAAAAGAAACAAAAAATGTTTAGATTATTTTCTTTCTCAAATGTTTTCTTAATTTTATTTATAATATTTAGTAAATAATAGAGATTTTTTGCTTTAAAGCATGTTTTAAGAGGTTAGTTTACAATTCTTTTCAACCGAGAAAACTTCAAGAAAACGTGTTTTGGGATCAAAATTAACATATATTTTTTTCACTGCCACAAACTGAATAGATACAGCTAAAAATGTTTTTAAAAGAAGCCTATTTGGGGTATTTGGCTGTTGTCAGCGTCTTAATGTTCGCGATGTTTTCAGAAAGCATTCCGCACGGGTACGTCGACGCGGCTGGACGACCGCGTGGCGGACATGTGCAACCTCAAGTGCGCGCCGCTTCCTTTGCTCATGAAGGCCGTGTACCCCGACCTGTACGCCGTGCACAACCTCCGCGACCAGCTGCCCCGGCACGACGAGGAGGACGAGCATGTCCCCGACCCGCCGCGTCTGCAGCTCACTGCTGAGAGGTCTGTATACAACGGCTTATGCATGGTATAATAAGATGTTTCACCAGGTATTCTCTTCCCACAATGACAGGGCGATGCCTCCAAGCTACGTCACGATCAGTGTTGCCGTTGATTGATTATCTTCAATATACTTATGGAGATTTTTGTTCATAATGAATATTAAATAAATTCCTAACTAGCCTAAATATTTGTTATCTCGTGTTATTCATCTAATTTGTTTTTAAAGGAAACTATAAAATTACTAGTTCAAAAGTGATTCTTTATAGAAGCAAGTAAATGAAACAATG
Organism: Asteroscopus sphinx; assembly: GCA_949699075.1. NCBI lineage: Eukaryota > Metazoa > Arthropoda > Insecta > Lepidoptera > Noctuidae > Asteroscopus > Asteroscopus sphinx. The sequence continues at coordinate 7,443,453 of OX453006.1, forward strand.
CATTTTGCTCGGGTAATTTATTTTCACAAAGTGGCAGCACATCAAACTGATCAGAATCTTCGTATTTTAAACCTTTATATAAATTTATTGTTAATACTGTAGGAAAATTGTAATACCTAATTGATGTTTCTATTTAAGTTAGGCTTTAAGGACTTGTATCCAGGGCCGTTAAATAAATTAAAAAAAAAGAAAAAAAACAATTGTCACCCTAACAGCCCGCTATTGGCTCCACGGCTGATAACGTAGTACGGAGGCAATCACGTGACCTAGCTGTCACGGGAAGAGACTACCTGGTGAAATATCTTATTATGGTGTTATGGAAATACAGCCATATGGCTAGGGGAGCCAAGTTGACAATCTACAATCGTCAACGCTATAGAAAACAATCAAAATGTATGGGAATAACATATCTCAACCACAGACATAGTAGTATCGTTTTAATGTCGAATAATTATGGCGAGTAACTCTACTATTCGCCATAGGAAATTCTGAGTAATCGCTAATCGACTATTCGCCATAACTACTATTTGCGGCATCTATACAGTCAACTGCACGATAATGGTAATAACACTTGAATTACGACTGCCTCATTGGTCTAGTGGTCGCAAGCGCGACTGCTGATCGTGGGGTCCTGGGTTCGATTCCCGGGTCGGGCAACGTGTTATTGGGTTTTTTCTTTAGGAAATTCTCAGTAGCAGCCCGGAGTCTGGATTTGTGCCCGGTTAATGGCAATAGGCTCGCCCCCTATTACATGGGACTATAACATAACTGGCGAAATGTGGGTGTACTATACACCTCTGCCTACCCCTTCGGGGAAATACAGGCGTGATGTTATGTTTGTTTGTTTGTTTTGAATTACGAAAACTGGCATGATAATGATAAAATAAATAAATATTTTAGGGACATTTTTACACAGCACCATCTAGTCCCAAACTAAGCAGAGCTTGTACTATGGGTACTAGACAATGGATATAATACTTTTAATGATAATTTTATTTAACCAAAATTTAGCCGTTTTTACAAGGTAGACAGGGCCCCACTCTATGACTCCGTTTCGTGGGGTATGCTTACAAAATAAAGACTCTTTCAAGGTCAAAATGTTACCACTGACGTGCGGTCGACTGTATCAAGGGAAATTACAAATTAAATTAATTATTATTATTATTAATTACTTATTTTACTACTTTACTGGTGCATATACCTTATACTTTGTCTCTGCATTACCCTAAGGTTGTCTGGTAGTGAACGCCTATGGCGTTAAGACCGCCTTTGTACCCTGTTGTGCATAAATAATTAAATAAATCTATACCTACTTCTATACTAATATTATAAAGAGGAAAGATTTGTATTTTTGTGTGTATGTTTGTAATGAATAAACTCAAAAACTACAGTGATGATTTCAAAAAAAAAATCACCATTAGAAAGCTACATTCACCCTGAGTAACATAGGCTATATTTTCATGTCCACTCGTGCGAAGCCGGGACGGGCCGCTAGTAAATAATAAATTAGAACGTGTACTTACGTAACTTTTCTTTCTTTCTTTCTTTTCTTACGTTCTTTTCCTTTACTTTATTTTATTTTAAATAAATTATACCTATTAACTATTTCAATGCTACATCATGTTATATAAAATGAAAATGCTCTGTCAACAATGTATTAATGTATTTTTGTGTCATAAGCTCCTATGGCTGAACACTAACCCCCAAGATACAGGTCCAGGCCTAGTTTGCGGGTTAGTATCAGATTTCTTGCAATACATAATATTTTACGATATTGAGTGTAAACATTTTTGAAGCATGTATTTATTTATAGCGTCAAATAGCGACTGCCTCGTTGGTCTAGTGGTTGCAAGCGCGACTGCTGAGCGTGGGGTCCTGGGTTCGATTCCCGGGTCGGGCAAAGTGTTATTGGGTTTTTTCATCAGGAAATACTCAGTAGCAGCCCGGAGTCTGGATTTGTGCCCGGTCAATAGGCTCGCCCCCTATAAAATGGGACTATAACATAACTGGCGAAATGTGGGTGTATTATTACACCTCTGCCTACCCCTTCGGGGAAATACAGGCGTGATGTTATGTTAGCAATTTATACAAGGTTCACTGGGCCCCACACTATGATTCCTTGTTTCGTGGGGTATGCTTACAAATTAAAGATTTGTTGTGTGTGTTACCACTGACGTGCGGTCGACTGTACTAAGGGAAATTAGAACGTGTACTTACGTAACTTTTCTGTAAACTCCCACAGAATAAACATAACGGGCGCGTACCTCCTCGACGACGGCGAGAGCATGGTGATGTACGTGTGCCAAGCCGTGAGCCCCGCCTTCCTGTCCGAGACCTTCGGCGTCACCGCCTTCGCGCAGCTGCCCGACGAGATGCGCGCGCTGCCCCGCCTGGACACGGAGGGCAACGTGCTACTACATGCCTTCGTCGACAAGCTCAACGACGACCGGCCCTTCGCCTCTGACATACTTATACTGAGGTACGGTCACGATCATAGAAATCTAAATTATTATTATTTATTTATTTATTCCTATACCGCAAAGTTTGAAGACAAAGGTCTTCAACCAGTGCGTCCTGCCTGTCATGACTTACGGCGCCGAGACGTGGACACTGACAATTGGTCTAGTCCACAAATTTAAAGTCGCTCGGCGAGGTATGCTTGGAGTTTCTTTGAAGGATAAAATCCGAAACGAGATTATTCGGAGCAGTACCGGAGTGACCGACATAGCTTGTAGGATCAGTAAGCTGAAGTGGCAGTGGGCTGGCCATGTCTGTCGAAGGACCGATGGCCGCTGGAGCAGACGAGTCCTTGAGTGGAGACCGCGAATCGGCAAACGCAGTGTAGGGCGCCCCCCGCCAGGTGGACCGACGACCTGAAGAACGTGGCTAGGGGGGACTGGATGCGGAAGGCAGAGGACCGAGTGTTGTGGCGCAACTTGGGAGAGGCCTATGTCCAGCAGTGGACTGCGATAGGCTGAGTTGATTGATTGATTGATTTATTTATTCGTTCAGTGGTATACATAACTGACAACCTCCGTGGTGTAGTGGTTCGAGTGTCGGACTGCTAATCACGAGGACGTGGGTTCGATTCCCACAGAACACAAATATTTGTGTGATGAACATGAGTGTTTGTGTTGGTCTGGTTGTTTCTTATGTATTATAAGTATGTATTTACAAAAAAAAAAGTATATAAGTATTATATCCATTGTCTAGTACCCATAGCACAAGCTCTGCTTAGTTTGGAACTAGATGGTGATGTGTAAAATGTCCCAAAAATATATATAAAAATAAAATAAAAAAAATACTGTGGGTTTGCACCAAAAAACATTTAACATGTAATGTCTCGAAACTTAAAATATGAAACTAATGTCACAACTTGTTTTGTTTTGTTACGTTCGCACTGCAGAAAACTGGGTAAATTCTTTGACAGATTTCAAGATTTGTTGTTGGCTGTGTTTGCATTGACTAAAAACTTATACATTGACATGTTTGTCTATAGATTTGTCACGGCTGACGTTCGCACTGATGCTTAATCATGTCTCGCTACATGTATAAATCTCGTTTTTTTGTGTTTTCCAATGAGGTCGGTAAACATGTATGGCCGAAAGCAGATACTTTGAAGTGTATCGAAATTTATTGTGAAACATGTCAATAGATGATGATGTCTTAGGTTTTCGCGATCACTACACATTATAATAAAACAAAGTTTAACTGGATTAAATCGCGTATATTGTTTAAATTGGTTTCCCTGACGTTTCGAAAGCTTTGCAGCATTTCGTGGTCGCAGGTAGACTAAGATGACAATCGTCTTTACAGATATTTCTAAAAAAAAAATTTATCTACCATACAATATTTATTCATTAAAATCGTTTCGATGCACGCAGTAATCACTCACAATATCATTATCTTTTACAGCGTTGCGTGCTGTTTGGGACTTGATTATTTTTAGGACTGGGTTCCAAACAGGCGGTAGCTGCCAACCATCTTCTCTATTAAAATTAGGATGTTTTTTAATTTCAATAGCCTCACGGAGCATTCTAGGTACATATCGGTTTACCTTCGCCAGAACTTGTGGTTTATCAAATCGAAGAAAATGGTTGGGTTTGTCTAGGGCACACGCTGCAGACTTTGTGGAGCGTCTGTTCTTGACGTCAGCTATATGTTCTTTAATTCTAATGGCTACTACCTAAAAAAAATACATGGCTTTTACCATGTAATATTTTTTTTCGGCGACTTGGTTGCAAATTTTTTTTTTTTTATACTTACTAAAAAAACTTAATTAGGCTTTATTATATTTAAAAACCATCTTTGAAAAATTATCTAAACCATGGTGAAAACCGCATCAAAATTCGTTGCGTGGTTTAGGAGGAGTTAGCGGATAAACAGACATTGAGACGCGGAAAGCGATTTTGATTTATACTATGTAGAGAAGAGCAGTCGCGAGTGCACCAGGCCTGGAATACTTCCACTAAAATAAACTTTATTACCCTACAGAGACAATTCTCCATCACGGACCATATTCACGGAGCGACTCATTGAAGACAGAGTCGAGTCCGCATTCTCCTACTTCGAGTTCTTACAGCACGTGAAAAACCAAGTGAAATGAGTTTCGGGTGATACGCGAGTGACTTTTAGACGGGACAACGCGTCCCTAGCGATCACACGGCGGACTAACAGTGTTAGCTAGTGAAGCGAGGACGAAGGATGATACGACACTGCCCTAAAGTCCGACCACGCTAACTCTGCAGTGGAAGAAAAGAGCAACACCGTAAACAATCCGGTAGAAAAAAAAAAGCCGCCGAATACATAACCTCCTCCTTTTTTTGAAGTCGGTTAAAAAATACCAAAAAATTTAATGTTATTTAAAAGAAGGTACAAAAACGACAACATTTGTGAAAATAATAATAAAACCATGAAAAAATTCAAGAGATACCAATGATATTTAAAAGTACAGATATGTTACTAGCGCTCGCAATCTGATGACTCGGAAACGTCCTAATTGGGACGTTTTTCTATTAATCCGCGTCAAGTAAGGCGCTGAGCGTGACCGGTAACGAAAAAAAAACTAAACTGCCGTCATGTGTTTACAGAAAGTGTTCCAATTATGACGCGAGAGTAACGTGAGGTAAACAACTTACTTACTTTGTACTAGTTTACGTGTATTGTGCTGCTGATGTCTACGGAACATTTTTTTCGTTTGTTTTATTAGGGTATGATATCTATACTTTTAAATATCATTGAGAGATACAAACTTTAGTTTTTGGAGGGGGCATTTTCAGTCCTTGTCGTGCTAAATAGACATTGTAAAGAGAGATGTCAAGTTTCTATGAAGGTTTTGAACAATGACGTCATACTTTGATAGTGTTGTATCTGTCTAGTGATCAAATTAAAATTGCTTATAACTTGGACATTTTATTAGTTTTTCACTGTTGATTATTTTTCTTGAAACAGTTTCGCGTTTTCTAATAAAAACGAATTAAAAGAAAACTCTCACCTTCCCTATTGTCAAAATCTGTCATGATCATATTATTTCAATGCTGAGTTAAATTTACTAGTCTGTACTTACTTACGTAGTCTGACAAAACTAACTCTGCATTGGAATAATACGATTGTTACAGAGATTAAGATTATTTATATAATCGTATGGCATCTTTATAGGCTGTCTATACATCTATATTATTTTATAATTTTATTCACAAAAATCTAGATTCTTTAACCAGAGATTTAGATAATTGTTGTTTACGATGTTGTCATAATTCCACTGCAGGGGTTAGCGTGGTCAGACTCTATCAACGATAAGAATTATATTAGCACTTCTGGTTTTCGAGTTTTATGAAAACTGGTGGTAGTGGTAATAAAAAAAAGTTATCTCCAATTTTTTTTTTTTTTCAAAAACTATTTGTACCGTCATTCCTTGTGTATATTGGTTTAGGTTTAGTTACTGGCCGGTTATAATCTGCTCTCTCGATCAATGTAGAACAATAAATAACATTAGAATGGTATTAGAACGAGGCTATAAATTATATATTTTTTCGTTATTATCGATAATAAATGATAACTTATTTACATTACGGTATGTAAAAAATAACGAAAAAATGCTTCCATGCTTGTGAATTATTGTAAGTAATAATAATTACTTGTAAGTTGTTTAAGGGTTGTAACAGACTGCATTTTTATTGTAAACACGTGTCAAATACAGTTGTTAGTCTGTACAAGGACTTACATTAATTGGCCACACAGTTTCGATGTATGAGTGGCTATTTTTCATGTTTTGTAGGTAAACCAAAGTTTAGTTAAATCTTGCCCACATATGCATTAAACATCACGGACAAATAAAAAAGACAGACGGAATCTCGCTAAGAAAATATTGAAGCACTTAATTTTTCTTAAACCCACTATAATTTCGACAGTATTTTAACACAACAGATATTGTTATTTTATTTGTGATACTACGACAAAAACTTCCATCACACGAGATTTTTTGCGTAATCGCGGCTGTTAGACTTGGGTGTGAATGTGTGCGTGCCAGCCCGTACTTTAAAACGATCTGATTTACTATTGGGTGCTTCACTTATTGCTTAGCGAGACTCCGTCCGCCTCTTTTTATTTGTCCATGTTAAACATCACAATATTATTCTAAAATTTAGCTAGCTAGGCAAACTTATCGGTATTTTTATCTGAACTCGATCCAGAAGCGCTATTTATTGTAAAATAAATCTTAGTAGTTGTCGTTGATTTGGGAAAAAAAAGTTTAAGCGAAGCCGATCCGGTTGTTGCTTACTTTATCGCTGTATGTTATCGCAATGTTACGTTTGTACAATAATTACAAAAATGTAAAGATTGAATGAAGTATTTTACTGAACATATTCTAGTTGAAATGATCCCTGTTACATCAGTTCCAAGTTATTTTTTAAATATATTTTTATTTCTTGGAAAATTAGATTTTTATTTCAAATTTATTGTACGAAAACCTTTAAAGGGGGGTCGTTTTTATCGGATTGTTAAATGATGTTATTGAGTTAATACGGTGTTTGTGACAATTGTGACCCGAAGAAAACAATTATAATAAAGCAATAACATTCTTTCCTGTAAGCTTCGAAGTCACGAAGCATTGAAACTCGGTAATATGATGGAAATTCAATGTATTGAAGAACTGTAAGAATATTTCTAAAGCTTTATTTGTATGCATGGTTTGCGTTCGTGATCGTTAACGGAACAAAACATACGACAACTAAACGAAAATGAAATTGTTTATAATATTAAGAAATCAAATATATGCAACACATTTTAAAGGTGGGTTCTACCAATGAACTGAACAACTATTCCTATGAAACATTGTCGTCACACAAAAAATCGACTTCTCATACAAATATATTGGTTATCCCTAAGTTTTTTTTATTGTAAAGGAAGTAAAAAAAAAAATCTTCTATCGACCCATGTTTCTTAGGAAGAGTTAGTTTAGTTTCATTGGTAGAATCCACCTTTAAAATTTGTCTTTTTATCATCATCATCCATTGACCATACACCCCATAGACACATAACAGGCGCCCGATGTCTGTCAACACATCTATTAAATTTCACTAATGTAGGTCGCGGTCGCCACTATTCGCCACTTGAAAACTATGTGAGCCGTCAAAAGTTCTGCGTTAATAGCCGCTTTGGTAGGGCCAATCCACAGAAATAGATAGAATGGCCATGTGGACAGGGCGCGCGTGGCAGCACCATGCACCATAGTGCAGGTTATTTCAAAGCCTTTCTCAGCACGCCTTATCTATAAATACTGTAACAAAAACCCGCAAAAATGCCTTATTGTGCTGTTTCTAACTGCAGAAACAAAAGCTGTAAAATACATTTGACTAAATTTTTTTTTTTTTTAAATAATGACGTCAAAATATAAGGCGTAGTTTGTTCGGAAAGTTGCCACGCATGAATCGCAAGTAAAATTGTGATTACAACCATTCTATCTATTTCTGTGGGCCAATCGGATTGTAGTAGCCTTAGCAGTTGACAGAATTTATTGTACGCATTATATTCAACATTAGGCGTCTATTGGGCTGTATGGTCGATGTCATCATCATTTCAGCCGAAAGACGTCCAGTGCTGGACATAGGGCACCTCCAAAGGGGGGATATGTACTGGGTGTCAGGGAAACGCTTCCGAATACGATGATGGTGATAGTACTGGTAATTACTGATACGAAATCACAAAAAAAACGATTCATTTTTAGATTTTTTCATTATTTTTTTTTGCAGTTTTCATACATAACCAGCTTTGGGCAGTTAAATAAAACTGATTTGCAAAAAAACCCCATTTATTTACTGAATTTTTTAAAGTTCGCATTGTAATTCAAATAAAATATCAGATGGCGCTAGTGGTGAACGGCATCCGCTCGCATACGCAGTCCGTGTCGTAGTGAGCGTAGGTAGGTTAGTTACGCGCTTCATTGATCCCGAGTTTTGTACGCTTTACGTTGCGGGTTCGCCAAATACCAAATCACTAAAACAAGAGTATAAGGCTAATGGTTATTGGTATTCGATTGTGTTTAGGTAGTATAATAATAGCCTTTCAGTTTGGGGAGCGTTTCCCTGACACCCAGTATATGCCATAATATCGTATGGTATGATACGAATTAATCCCAAAGTAGTTTTATTTTGTATATTTTGTTCCGTGTCCTGACTGACTGACTGTAAGTATCCCATGTGTTGTGTACAAATATTTGGTATGTTTATTTTTTTACATATTCCTAGGGCGTGACGTAATCGGTGCACTGACGGCGATCCAATGTATATGCCCGTTGATGCAATAAAATACATATTTTTTTTATTGTTAATTCCATGTTAGGTGTATGTAATTATCTTTAAACTTGTATCTATTAATCATAATTCGATATTATTTCACCATTGTAAATTAAATAAAATTATTTATGAAATTGTAGGAAGTGTGTTTTTATACTGAAATGAGATTGGTTCGGGTTTAGGGTTACCAGATGTGAAACTGAAAAGTTCTTTCAATAACCCCGATTTCTATAAAAATGTCCTGCCATTTATTTTCTCTCAAATTCAGATAACTATTGTCAACGAGACAATAAATAACAAATAATTAAATAATGATACAATAATTCAATAATTAAAAAGTGTTACGACCCAAGGGTGTTTTCAGGCATTCCGTGTGGTAACCCTATTCGGACCATATCGCGGTGGAATACCTGTGTGTTGTTGTGCAACATGCAATGCTTTATCATAGCTCATTCTATGCTTTAGTTTTCGTCACTAAAGATTACATTTCCATTCTTGACGATTTAAAAAATAGTGTCAACACTTTCCTAAAATACTTCCTAGTTTGAGTCTTGTTTTGCCACATTTTGTAAATGCACTCTTCAGTGACATAAAATATTTGAACAAAAGACTTTATTTTCAGTCCTTTGGAGTCCTAAGGATCAGTAGATCTATTTATAATATACCTATACAACGTTTTATTGAAATAACTCGAAACCTCTTAATAGGTCATTGTAGACCATGACTGCCTCGTGGTCTAGTGGTTGCAAGCGCGACTGCTGAGCGTGAGGTCCTGGGTTCGATTCCCGGGTCGGGCAAAGTGTTATTGGGTTTTTTCATTAGGAAATTCTCAGTAGCAGCCCGGAGTCTGGATTTGTGCCCGGTTAATGGCAATAGGCTCGCCCCCTATTACATGGGACTTACAACATAACTGGCGAAATGTGGGTGTACTATACACCTCTGCCTACCCCTTCGGGGAAATACAGGCGTGATGTTATGTTGTTGTTGTTAGACCATGACACATGAGTAGTATGAACAACTTTTACTATGGGACCAACACTGCAATCGCGAAAAAAAAACAGCTGTTCATTACATTTTGTCGATTGATGTGAATACAAATGTAGGGAATATTTGATATATTTTTTTCGCGATTTCAGGGTTAATCTCATAATAAAAGTTGTTCATACTGATGAGTACAATGACCCCTTAAGGGGTTTTCAGTTATTTTAATAACATTATTTGTGTATGGTTTTGTGACTGTTAGATATTAGGCTATAATTTACATTTTTATTATATTCAAGATAGAATAAAATAAGGACAAAGTAAACGGACTTCATAAAATGGTATCTCTCATATTATGCAATTGTCAACATAACATATGCGCACAATAAGGCCTTCTAAATTATTTGTATTGCTTGTTGCACTACGGCTTACAGCTAAAGTTATACAATGAAACGAAATGCTGAATTACTGCCATTGTTAAATGATTATAATATTACAACCTGATTGGATACATTTAATATGATATTTGTCCTCTTATAATTTATACCTATTGAGACTGGTGTAGCTTCAAAATGTCCAGTTTTGATGGTGAATTGAAACAAGACAATAAACGAAGGGATGGTGATAGTTCCAAACAAGGCTTCCTGTCCACTGAAGCGGCATGAGTAAGGGGGGCGGAGCGGAGAGCTATGTAGCGGAGTATGCTTTTTTACTGAAACAAAACGGAGGAAGCGAGCACAACGGCATGCATCCCTCAAATTAAACAAATGAAACACTAGGTCAGCTTGCTTCTCCGCTCGCAATGTCGCTCCGCTTCATAGGTCTGCATATATTCCGCGGTTGGGATGTATGAAACTATCTCTACTCTGCTGAGACTATTACCATAAATATTTCTTTCCTTCCGCTCTTTTACACTACGGCCCGTATTACAGAACTTTCCTCAAGCTTTGATCACAGGTTCAAAACCTAATTGAGATGAGAATTAATTTTAGAACATTCCTCGAGCCAGAGGCGGATTATCCCTATGGCAAACTAGGCACGTGCCTAAGGGCGCAAGGAAAACTAAGCACGTGCCTAAGGGCGCAAGGCAAACTAAGCACGTGCCTAAGGGCGCAAGGCAAACTAGGCACGCGCCTAAGGGCGCAAGGCAAACTAGGCACGCGCCTAAGGGCGCAAGGCAAACTAGGCACGCGCCTAAGGGCGCAAGGCAAACTAAGCACGTGCCTAAGGGCGCAAGGCAAACTAAGCACGTGCCTAAGGGCGCAAGGCAAACTAGGCACGCGCCTAAGGGCGCAAGGCAAACTAGGCACGCGCCTAAGGGCGCAAGGCAAACTAGGCACGCGCCTAAGGGCGCAAGGCAAACTAAGCACGCGCCTAAGGGCGCAAGGCAAACTAGGCACGCGCCTAAGGGCGCAAGGCAAACTAGGCACGCGCCTAAGGGCGCAAGGCAAACTAAGCACGTGCCTAAGGGCGCAAGGCAAACTAGGCACGCGCCTAAGGGCGCAAGGCAAACTAGGCACGCGCCTAAGGGCGCAAGGTTAAATAGGGGCGCGTGCGCGGAAATTTCTAAACAAAATTAATAAGCTGAATTGGCAGTGGGCTCTGGCCACGTTGTCGGTCGACCTCAACAGACTGATGGCCGTTGGAGCAGAAGAGTCTGAGCGGAGACCGTGAATCGTCAAATGCATTCCCCAGTTAGGTGGACCGACGACGACCTGAAGAAGGCAGCTGGGGGGGGACTAGATGCGAAAGGCACCAAGGTACCAAGTGTTGTGGCGCAAATTGGGAGAGCCCTATGTCCAGCCAGTTTTAGGCTGAGTTGATTGAAGCTCGAATGAAACAAAAAAAATACTAGGACCGCTAGAGGGGCGCCCATGAGGTGCTTGCCTAGGGTGCTCTCGACATTTAATCCGCCTTTGCCTCGAGCATAGATTCATTGATTACAGTTCAGCTGAGTTAAGCTTTATTCTACACTGTCACCTGTTTCGGTATTTGAGCAGAGATTTGAGTGGTCGACACCACGCTTGAGTAGAGATTTCTTAGCTATTTCAGGTTATATTCGTGTGTAATGTTGTTGAATTGAAGTTTATAAGTAATCCCTGTACTGGATTAAGACCGATGCTCAAGTAACGATTCTATCCTTAAGTAGCGATCAGGTGATTGAAGATCAAACTGTACTTGAGGAACGTTCTGTAATACGGACCTAAGCCTTAGAGCAGCATTTGGAGCCGCGTATGTTATGGTTAAAAACTCAGCTGCGCACAGGCAAGCATTGCAAACAATATATCGGCCCTTTCATCGACGAAAGATTTTACGATACAATTTGCCAGGATACATCTGAAATATACCTAACTTGAACAAAGATTGTGCTACTAGAGCAGCCATACTCAACCTTTTTTTATAGGGGCCACAAACACGTTTCAGTCATGGTGTCGAGGGCCGCAAGCAAAAATTATTTAGGTAATAATAAACGTAAAAACGTAATTTCAAGTTAACGATGTAGTTACTTTATTAATGAAAAAAGAAGTTTTAACAAAGATGTTTATATGTTTTAATGCGATTTTTGATACTGTGAACATTTTTTCAAAACTTTATCAAGATCTGGCTTGTCGCTACATGCTATCCTTATACCTAACATCATCCAGATGGGAATCTGTAAGTTTGTTTCTGTAAACGTTCTTTGTGTTTTTCATTTTTAACCGACGAAAAAAAGGAGGAGGTTCTCAATTCGACGCGTATATATATTTTTTATTTTTTTTATTTTTTTATTTTTTTTATGTATGACCACGCATAACTTTTTACAGAGTGGTCCGATTTTGATAATTATTTTTTTAATGGATAGGGTATACCTCGAAGTTGGTCCCATTCATCAAAATCAAAATCCACCCCTAAGGGTAGTAAAACAGGGGATGAGTGTTTGTTCACCCACTGAATTCTTACCTGTTAACCGATTCTGTTGAAACTTGACACACATAAATATAGTTCTAGACACTACGACATAATGGAGACCTGGATTTAGATTTTAACCACAAAAAAATGAAAAATAAAACTTTTTAACAAAAAATTGAACCGACGAAAACAGAAACTGAAAAGCGAAAAATAACTAATTATGAGTCGGCGCCAAACAACCAATCAACGAAGATCATTAAATTACTTTAAATAAATAATAAAAACAACGTCACATCAAATACAACGTGAAATTTTCAACGATAAACAATAACTTTCCAAAAATGCGTTCTGCGCTCGGCCACTTGCAACTTACACGCACTTTGCTTGTTAAAAGTTCGTTTGGCGCCGACTCATAATTAGTTATTTTTCGCTTTTCAGTTTCTGTTTTCGTCGGTTCAATTTTTTGTTATTGTAAAATACGATTCGCACATCCAAAGAATGTTAGTAGGATTTTGGCACATCTTTGGACGCTTTTATATTTTTGGGGAACACACACTCACATTCCCGTTCTGAAACACCCATTCTCTGATGGGCGCGAAATTTAAAATGGTTTACAAAAAAATTTGTAACTTTAGATGGGCCGATAACAAAATCCCGGCGGGCCACATGCGGCCTGCGGGCCGCAGTTTGAGTATAGCTGTACTAGAGCATGTTACAAAGGTTTATAATAATTGTTTAAATCGATCACTGTGCATGTTCAAGTTATTTTCGATAACGATGCCTAATTTGATTTATATTTCTCGCCGAAAATAATGACCGCGCTCCAATGGCCCGTCCATGCCACCCCGTGTCGCCTCGCCTGAGAGCACCAGAGTCCCTAGCATGAGTTTTTGCGATGTCGTGTTGTTATAGACCTTTTTTTATGGGACTTGCTTCGTTCCATATAAGCACGTGTTGTTGGTCCTATATATTTGTCGTTAACTACACGAAAACACAAAAACTCATGCTAGGGGCGCCTGGGCAAAGAGTAACATAATATAATTGGACTGCGTGCGTGACGACGGCAACACAGTATCTTGCGCAAGCTCAAAGGCAATCGTTGACTTGCTGAAGATTGGACTGCACTGGATTACACGGTTTTACTTGAGTGTACAGTACGGCGGTTAAGCCGCGCTTCAGTCAGGATTTTTTATTCCAACAGACACGAAATCAAATGAATGAGGTTGAATCGTGTGGCCACTATTCTGTCTTTCGCTCAGGTAAAATGGTATAGTTTCAACTGTGCAGGCGAGACGGAGCGGGTGGACGGGCCATCATATAACTAAGCTTTGATCACGGAATAAATATAGATACATCACTTCATCCTTTAACTATTCATAAAATGCGATTCTGTGACGATGGTAGTGTGCGAATCCCGTGGTGCACGAGTTTCATTCGTCATCAAGAGATCGCTAGCGATATTGTGACATCGTTTTTCCGCACCGCTTGCCTGTGCGCTCCACGAACACAAGTAAGTGTAGCGCGCAGAGTCGATGTAAGCGGGCAATGCGCGGACTACTAGAATTCTGCTAAGTTTTGGTGGGGACACGTATCGGACTAACTTGATTAAACCGTGATCGAAGCTATTAAGTCAGCCGTGCCCGGGGCACCGCATCCTTGTAATTTTGTGCCGCCGTGACTGAACACGAGAGAGGAACATTGTAATTTGTTTCAATACAAAGAATCTGAAATCATACGCGTTTCATTCTGATCATTCATCGTTCCCCTTATAATAAGTATTAAATTAGGGTTAGCGTACACCGACGGAGTGGTTGGAATTCAGCTTATTTGCTTTTTCATACGACTGGAACTTGAACAGCGAAATAAAAACTGGGAGGCTCAAAGGGCCGCGAAGAGCGGTTAAGCGGCTACAAGCGTCCATATTGGTGCTATACATATCGGTGCTATACATATCGGTGCTATACATATCGGTGCTATACATATCGGTGCTATACATATGGTCTCTGTGCTGAGCGTTGCTCGGTGTGCCTTGCGACTTGAACTGTAAACTGCTCTCCACAGCCACTCTGTCGGTGTGAGCAAAAATCACAACAGATTTGTTCACACACAGCCAAACAACGTGGCTGGTTTAGAAGATGGTGGGGTGAGCTGGACCCTTACTAAGGGACATTGGCTTCAAATTGCAAAAGACCGGGACAGGAAAAAAGAAAGTAAGGGAAGTCTTTGCCCTGCAGTTAGTGGGGCGATTGACCACAAATTGCAATAGGCCGAGATAGGAGGAATAAGAAAGCAAGGCAGGTCTTTGCCCTGCAGTCAGTGGGGCGATTGATCACAAACTGCAATAGGCCGAGATAGGAGGAATAAGAATGCAAGGCAGGTCTTTGCCCTGCAGTCAGTGCGGCGATTGACTGTAAATTGCAATAGGCCGAGATAGGAGGAAGAAAGAAAGTAAGGGAGGTATTTGATCTGCAGTCATTGGGGCGATTGACCACAATTGGTGCTTGTAGACGGTAGGAGTAACATGCGCATTTTGAGGCCCTTGCGCGGGTTACGTGTGTAACCTATGACCTGCCGAACATAAACATACCAAACTTATTGTGAAGGCCGAATCAAGCTGCAATATTTGCGTTAAATCTGCGCAAATAGTTGCTCATCCAGGAGAGGAGGTGTAACCTGTGACCTGCCGAACATAAACATACCAAACTTATTGTAAAGGCCGAATCAAGCTGCAATATTTGCGTTAAATCTGCGCAAATAGTTGCTCATCCAGGAGAGGAGGTGTAACCTGTGACCTGCCGAACATAAACATACCAAACTTATTGTGAAGGCCGAATCAAGCTGCAATATTTGCGTTAAATCTGCGCAAATAGTTGCTCATCCAGGAGAGGAGGTGTAACCTATGACCTGCCGAACATAAACATACCAAACTTATTGTGAAGGCCGAATCAAGCTGCAATATTTGCGTTAAATCTGCGCAAATAGTTGCTCATCCAGGAGAGGAGGTGTAACCTGTGACCTGCCGAACATAAACATACCAAACTTATTGTGAAGGCCGAATCAAGCTGCAATATTTGCGTTAAATCTGCGCAAATAGTTGCTCATCCAGGAGAGGAGGTGTAACCTGTGACCTGCCGAACATAAACATACCAAACTTATTGTGAAGGCCGAATCAAGCTGCAATATTTGCGTTAAATCTGCGCAAATAGTTGCTCATCCAGGAGAGGAGGTGTAACCTATGACCTGCCGAACATAAACATACCAAACTTATTGTGAAGGCCGAATCAAGCTGCAATATTTGCGTTAAATCTGCGCAAATAGTTGCTCATCCAGGAGAGGAGGTGTAACCTATGACCTGCCGAACATAAACATACCAAACTTATTGTGAAGGCCGAATCAAGCTGCAATATTTGCGTTAAATCTGCGCAAATAGTTGCTCATCCAGGAGAGGAGGTGTAACCTGTGACCTGCCGAACATAAACATACCAAACTTATTGTGAAGGCCGAATCAAGCTGCAATATTTGCGTTAAATCTGCGCAAATAGTTGCTCATCCAGGAGAGGAGGTGTAACCTGTGACCTGCCGAACATAAACATACCAAACTTATTGTGAAGGCCGAATCAAGCTGCAATATTTGCGTTAAATCTGCGCAAATAGTTGCTCATCCAGGAGAGGAGGTGTAACCTATGACCTGCCGAACATAAACATACCAAACTTATTGTGAAGGCCGAATCAAGCTGCAATATTTGCGTTAAATCTGCGCAAATAGTTGCTCATCCAGGAGAGGAGGTGTAACCTATGACCTGCCGAACATAAACATACCAAACTTATTGTGAAGGCCGAATCAAGCTGCAATATTTGCGTTAAATCTGCGCAAATAGTTGCTCATCCAGGAGAGGAGGTGTAACCTATGACCTGCCGAACATAAACATACCAAACTTATTGTGAAGGCCGAATCAAGCTGCAATATTTGCGTTAAATCTGCGCAAATAGTTGCTCATCCAGGAGAGGAGGTGTAACCTGTGACCTGCCGAACATAAACATACCAAACTTATTGTGAAGGCCGAATCAAGCTGCAATATTTGCGTTAAATCTGCGCAAATAGTTGCTCATCCAGGAGAGGAGGTGTAACCTATGACCTGCCGAACATAAACATACCAAACTTATTGTGAAGGCCGAATCAAGCTGCAATATTTGCGTTAAATCTGCGCAAATAGTTGCTCATCCAGGAGAGGAGGTGTAACCTATGACCTGCCGAACATAAACATACCAAACTTATTGTGAAGGCCGAATCAAGCTGCAATATTTGCGTTAAATCTGCGCAAATAGTTGCTCATCCAGGAGAGGAGGTGTAACCTATGACCTGCCGAACATAAACATACCAAACTTATTGTGAAGGCCGAATCAAGCTGCAATATTTGCGTTAAATCTGCGCAAATAGTTGCTCATCCAGGAGAGGAGGTGTAACCTATGACCTGCCGAACATAAACATACCAAACTTATTGTGAAGGCCGAATCAAGCTGCAATATTTGCGTTAAATCTGCGCAAATAGTTGCTCATCCAGGAGAGGAGGTGTAACCTATGACCTGCCGAACATAAACATACCAAACTTATTGTGAAGGCCGAATCAAGCTGCAATATTTGCGTTAAATCTGCGCAAATAGTTGCTCATCCAGGAGAGGAGGTGTAACCTATGACCTGCCGAACATAAACATACCAAACTTATTGTGAAGGCCGAATCAAGCTGCAATATTTGCGTTAAATCTGCGCAAATAGTTGCTCATCCAGGAGAGGAGGTGTAACCTATGACCTGCCGAACATAAACATACCAAACTTATTGTGAAGGCCGAATCAAGCTGCAATATTTGCGTTAAATCTGCGCAAATAGTTGCTCATCCAGGAGAGGAGGTGTAACCTATGACCTGCCGAACATAAAAATACCAAACTTATTGTGAAGTGAAGTGATGTGCGTGCGTTAGGATAATTGTAGCGGCACAGACAGAGACTATCTCGCTCAAACCGCCTTAGAGGTTGTGTTAGAGTTAAGTAAAACCCGGAATGCTGCCACTCTAAAGTGGAACTGGGCTGGACATATCTGCCGCATGTCAGACGACCACTGGGCCAAACTGACTACTCAATGGGTCCCCTTACATGGCAGACGTCAACGTGGCAGGCCCAGACGGAGATGGTGGGATGAGCTGGACTCCTTCCAAATGGACTGGACTCTTCTAGCAATAGACGGAGAAGTGGAAGGAGAGTAGGGAGGCCTTTGCCCTGCAGTGGGACACTTCAGGCTTATAATAATAATAATGTTATAATTATTATAATTAAACTTTTAAAAAGGACACAAATTGCCTTATTAAATCTCCTACCCAACGACCAACTACGTAATTCATCGTGTAAAGTGCACAGTGCCAATAAATGCGCGGGTCCGGTGCCTTATTAATGTACCGCTTTAGTCCGCGTGGGCAGCCCGCGCATGTGGTCCGCACCAGATACATGCTCCAGCTACATGCATCATATGTATCGCAAATCATTTTTTTTAATGATTAATTTTCAATGAGAAACCGGTTTCGATACCTGGGGCCTGGGGGCTCTGGTAAGCTGGCGGACGCTCGCGGTATCGCAGAAGATTTTACTTGTCAGTGTGCGCTGGTGAAAAGAGGAATCTTCCTCGATGCTCTCCCCCGCCATCCGCAATGTGCGCAGGCCATTAGAGTAAAATATCACAACAAAAATTTGGGTGACATAGGCTTGGACGTATAAAAAAAGGCGGACGTAATCTCGCTAAACAAAAGGTGAGGCATCCATAGTAAGACGGCTAGCTTAAAAGTACTGGCTGGTACCTACGCACACATGCACACCCATAGTAGGACAAAAAGCCGCCATTACGCAACAAATCTTGACGGTAGTCATTGTCGTAGTGTCATAAATAAAATAAGAATATCTGGTGTGTTAAAATTATGCCAAAATTATAGTGGGCTTACGAAAAAACTAAGTGCTTCTATCTTTTCTTAGCGAGATTGCGTCCGCCTTTTTTATTTGTCCGAGGACCTAGGTGTGAAAGCACGTCACAGCAAGTAACACAATCTACACAGGACGCAAAGGCGCATCATCGTCAGCTTTCACACGGTTAGGCTCAGAAATAACTCCATCCATGTCGTCTGCATCTTCTGGTTCCTCAACCGAATCCACGTTATACCTACGTGCAACGATGTACTTCCATTTTTTATGATGAAACGGTTCTTCTTTTTTGTCTTTCTTTTCTTTTGATACCAAAATGTTGCAGCAGTCCAAACATTCTGAGCAGCCAGCGAGGGGCTTCAAATCCACTTCAACCGGCCAGAAGTTTTTCGGAGAGTATTCGCCTCTCCTGAACAGCTGATGGTCCATGAGCGTCCAGAACCAGAGGAAGGCGCGAGCTCGTCGGAACTTGACAGATGATTGAATCACCGCCTGAACTGCTCGCTCGGCTACCTCGTCGCGTCTAGTATGCATGTTGAATTTAAGGTGCTTTAAGTTGCAACGGAACACCTGGAATAGGACATTTAGATTAGATATATAAATGAAGAAGATAAAAAAAAATCAAATTCATTCATTCCTAAATGATCTAATGGCTTAGCTCAGCAATGTTGAACCTCTTTCAGTAGGCTGCATGCAACAAAAACCCTGTTTGCACTAGTTTGCGGCCACATGCAGAAAAATTAAGGAAGCTCATGCAAAAGGTCAAGCAAAAGTTTGTGTAGAAAGCGCGGAGTTGTGACATTTAAGTTTATTATAACCACAGACCAGTAGGCTTACTGGTCTATGATTATAACACATTGCGAAATCTAACACGCCACCGCGCTATCAAAATTAATTAATTCTTCGTGTGGTTTTTTTTTGTCCTGTCGTATGGCTGCAATTTGCAATTTGAGGTGGACCGACGACCTGAAGAACGCGTGGCTGGCGGGGACTGGATGCGGATGCAGAGGACCGAGTGTTGTGGTGCAACTTGGGAGAGGTCTATGTCCAGCAGTGGACTGCGATAGGCTGAGTTGATGATGGCTGCAATTTGCTTGTTTGTGATGTGATGAGTAAGAACCTTACTTCGTGTCCACATATTTCAAGTAAACAATAGTTATTATAGTCGACAGGCAGGAGATCCACTCGAAAGCCCAGCTTCTGGAGGCGATCTGTCATGAACAATCATTGTATAAATACTTCTATAAATATTTTAATAGACGATGTGTTTAGTGACGTATCGAACAGGCACATTAAGGGCACGGTCCTATTGAGAGCTATTAACTAGTAGCAAGGACTGCTAGTCACTTAAAGGGCAATGAAGAGGGCTATGCTCGGAGTGTCTTTGCGTGATCGAATCAGAAATTAGAAGATTCGCAGGAGAACGAAAGTAACCGATATAGCCCGAAGAATTGACAAACTTAAGTGGCAGTGGGCGGGGCACATTGCTCGCAGAACGGATGGCCGATGGGGCAGTAAAGTTCTGGAGTGGCGACCGCGTACTGGAAGGCGCAGCGTAGGTAGGCCCCCCACAAGGTGGACCGACGACCTGGTGAAGGTCGCGGGTATCCGCTGGATGCGGAAAGCGCAGGACTGGTCGTTGTGGCGATGCTTGGGGGAGGCCTTTCATCCAGCCATTCCATCAGTGGACGTCTTTCGGCTGAAATGATGATGATGAAGGACTGCTAGGAGCTATTTTGTAGTTCAAGTAGAGCTAAATTGCAATTTGATCTACAAGGTTAGACAGAAAGGGCAATATAATAGTTCACTTATTTTCGAGTTACATTTATATTTAAAAAAAAAAAAAAAATTTAAGGCTTTATTGCTGATACCACATAATAGTTTTAACATGTTAAACTTAAATTCTAAAACATCGGGTTTCCCTATTTAGTGGTCAGCGTGTCCTGTGAACTCCTGTGACACGTAGTCCTCTTCCAGCTACTTCCATACTGTCCTGTTTTTTGTTTTTCTTGACCAGATTACACCACCGACTTTCTTTATGTCATCTGTCCATCTCTTTAATTGTCTTCCTCTTTTCCTTTTTCCATCTCGCGGTTGCCATTCTGTTATAATTTGTGTCCATTTCACCTTGCTGTCTCTTGTCATGTGTCCAGTCCATTGCCACTTCAGTTGCCTAACCTTCTCTATTATATCTTCCACTTTTGTTATTATTCTTATTTCTTCTGCCCTTTTACGATCTTTAAGCGTGACGCCCATCATGCTTCTTTCCATTTCCCTTTGGCATGTTCTCAATTTTAGGTAATGTTTCCGAGACAGCGCCCAAGTTTGACACCCATACGTTAGACACGGCAAGATGCACGAACCAAATACTTTTTTCTTGGCTGCTGAAAGTGTTTACTTTAAAGTATTTCTTTAAGAGACCAGTATCTTTTCCAGGTATAAGACACTCTTCTTTCTATTTCTAAGTCAGTTTGGTCTTTGAATGTTACAATATTAATAACTCCTAATTTCCAGCTCAGCTACTGTGACTAGTGTAATACCTATCTACACGCCTGCAGTTTGATGTCTATGGACATAACCACGATATTTAACTGTTTTATAGTTAGCTCTCTAATGATGTGACCGCCATTGGCTAATAGTTTATTAGCCAACTATCTAATAGCTCACTATCTATTAGTCAATATATTTTGACGGGACCGCGCCCTAAGAGAGGGCGCGTTACTATCACGCACCGCTTTTTGCTCGTCTTTAGCCGAACTATAAAAAAACTGGTCAAGTGCGAGTCGGAAGCACGCAGTAAAGGTTCCGTATCACCCATAATACCCCATAGAAACTGATTTAATTTACGAGAGCTCATCAAAAGACATCAGCGCACCGGTCCGTGAGCGAAATAAAAAAAATTGCATCTCTTTCTTACGCAGGTACCACCACATATGTCTATGCTTGCCCTATTTTTAGTATTTTTTGCTAAACTACATAGTATGCACTATAATCTAACCAAGTTTGACGCTGGTATGTCTTACCGTTTTGAAGATAGAGCAGGAACAAAAAAATGCATGTTTTTCGGGTTTCTTGTTTGTCCCCTAGACTTTTTATTTCTAGTATTTGCCGTAATAGGGGTCATAGCAACACATATTCAGAGAAAATTTCAACAGCTACCTATTACCGTTCAAAAGATACAACCCTGTGACAGACAGACGGACGGACAAACAGCGTAGCGAGAGTAATAGCCCCCGTTTGGGACCCTTTGGGTACCTACGGAACCCCTAAAAAGTGACAAAGGGAATAAAAACATCTTGCAAACGGATTTCAAGTTTACGGAAGGCGGAGGAGCGAGTGACCTATGTCCAGCTGTAGACTGGGATAAGATGACGATGAGATCATCATCATCATTTCAGCCGAAAGACGTCCACTGCTGGACATAGGCCTCCCCCAAGCATCGTTACAACGACCGGCCCTGCGCTTTCCGCATCCAGCGGATTCCCGCGACCTTCACCAGGTCGTTGGCCCACCTTGTGGGGGTCCTACCCACGCTGCACCTTCCAGTACACAGTCGCCACTCCAAAACTTTACGGCCCCATCGGCCATCCATTCTGCGATCAATGTGGCCCGCCCACTGCCACTTACGGTGATGAGATAACCGACTGCCATTGTGTTAGATATTTACCTCGTAAACCAGCCAATAACTGAGGTTTATGAATTTTATTGTTAAAGGTATTGCAAGGCCCATAATACGCCTTTACATGTAGAAACGCCATTTTGTAATAATTATGAAAAAAAATCAATCAAAAAACATTAACACCAAACCTAAAAAAACTAGTAAATAATACGAGTAAATATGATAATTACAAAAATATGTAAAAGGTTTTCAAAATGACAAATAACGTACACAGAGAAAATAATCACTACGTTACAATAACGTAGTGATTAGCAGTGATTAGTTTCTCTGTGATGACAAATAGTGATACCACAGCTACGATGAAAGAACCTACCACCACAGACAGTGACACACAATGATTATAATATGGTATAATAAGATACATCTTATTATACCATGATATTAACTTTGTTTTGACATCAAGTCCATTGACTATGAGTCTTGCCCAAGAAACTTATATATCAAGCAAAAAATTGGGTAAAAATTCTTTGGTCTTGCATGAAAATGCAAAGAGAATTTAATTGTATAGTTACTCTTTGCTGAAAATCGATAGTTTATCGACTGTCAATCGATAGTATAAGATAAGATAAGATAAGATAAAGTTTATTGGGCAACATTATTACAAGTATAACAAGGTACAAGAGTACGATAGCAGCTGCAGTAGTATGCACTGTGTCGCAGCTGCCTTCGCCCACCTCCAGATTCTACACGAATATAATGCAATAACTGTGCTTGAAAAACATGATCAAAAATAAAACCAGTGAAATAATATTTAGATAAAATACAAATAGTTACTATTAGTATAGTAATATATAAGTCTATGATCGTAAACAAAGAATTTTTAATAAGTTCCTTGATCGTAAGACCCCAAATCATTCATATTGTTGTGTGTACAACACAGATTTGACATCTGTGTCAAATCAAATCTGTGACGATGATGTGATGCAGGGCCGTAGCCAGACTGTGTAATCAGGACAGGCTCATAAAAGTTCAGGGCAGGCTGAAAGCTGATTTTTTTAAGTAAAGGGACTACTCTAAACCTTCCCGAAATCGGCGGTACCAGCTAAGTCAGTTGCGTTTGAAAAACGCTCGCCTTATCTTTTCAAAATCGAGCCCACGAATCCATTGACTACCTACTTTTTATTTCGGATTTGGCCCTACAGTTTTTTCTCAAAAAGTCTCAGTACCTAAACAGAAGTAACACGAGTGCAGCGAGCGCGATTTTTAGTAGACTAGAACTTAGACTATACTGAATATTTGGTAATTAATCTGAGCTAAATACTATTAGCAACATATATTATCGATAGGCATATCGATAGTACCAATTGGAAGGTTTCTAACAATACTATCGATACTATCGTGCTATCGTTTAGATAGTATCTATATTAAGTTAAGAAATAGGTAAATAGGTACAACCAACTAACAGTGTGGTGTGTGTGCCAATACTGAAGCAAAGATAATGTAATCACTACGTTTTAAGATTTTAGATTTTGAACTTTAATTTAAATAATGTCAGAAATTAACACCAATAGTTATGTTGCAATACTATCAAAACTACTATTTTGGTTAAAAAAATTGCCGTAGAAAAAAAAGCGCATAGACGTGTAGTTGCGGAAACCAGCCCGTTATACTATACTATACCGAGCTGGATCCCTGGTTTGATTATAGTGCATACTATGTAGTTTAGCAACAAATACTTAAAATAGAGCAAACATAGACATATGTGGTGGTACCTGCGTAAGAAAGAGATGCAAACATTCATATTTCGCGCACGGTGCGTTGATGTATTTTGATGAACTCTCGTTAATTAAATCAGTTTCTATGGGGTATCAGGTCGATGGGTGGTAGGGTTCCGCCTTACTGCGCGAGTCCGACTCGCACTTCGCTGGTTTTATTATTTATACATAATGGGCTTGCGTTAGACCGTCACCTCACCTGATGTTAAGCGATGGTGCGGTCGACGATAGACACACGATACACGCTTGCCCAGCAAAACCCTATTCACTCGAGCCTTGAGTTCACAGATGCAGTTCTGTACTCAGATGAGAAACGTAGTGATTATTTTATCTTTGCAGATGAGTTTAGTTTGGATTTATGCCCTGTCAAAATAGGCTCGCCCCCTATTACATTGGACTATAACATACCTAACTGGCGAAATGTGGGTGTACTATACTCCTCTGCCTACCCCTTCGGGGAAATACAGGCGTGATGTTATGTTATGTTATGCAGATGAGTTGAAGGATCACGATCTGTTTCTTATATGATAAGATGTAGCTGACTTTACCCAAAGACTGATACAAAGTGGAAGCTATATTCAATACCACGAGCAGAGTTCATTGTAGCTTAGGATAAAGCACTGGTGTACCGAATCAAGAGTTCGGTACACCAGTGCTTTATCGCAGGTTTGAATCCTGCTCGTGAGCAAATTTTTCTTTCCACAATTTATATCTTTAGATTTCGTTCCGCGTCCGTTAATACGTTAAAATAATAAATAAACTACAATAGTTTCCAAGTACCTACGTAAAAATACTGTTCAAAAACATATTTTTGGCTGAAAATCTGTGGTCCATCCTATCTATCTTTTCTAATCTAGATCAGGATCAGTGGAATGGGCCCAGGCGACTCTCCTTGTAGGCAAAGCATATTTTGCTGGGCAAGACTTAGTGAAATAAAATGCGAAGATAATTTAACGTAGAATATAATTACGAATTAAAAACAACATTAAAAAAAACATGGAAAATAAGAAATAAACAAGATTATGAATACGAAACAAAATACACAAACTAAACAAAACAAACACACAAACAACAACATACAAACAACAAACAAACAAGCCTACCTACCTATTCGCCTTCGCCGGAATGCTCATATTCTTTATCTTCTTTATAACGTGCTTTTCTCTCCTTCTACTCCCCTTTACCTGAAGAAACGTTTGGAATTCCTCTGCAACACTCACACGCTATTCCTTAGGTCATCAAATAATTTAAGACTGAAAATGCCAATGCATTCCAAAACATTTTTTGACAAATCCTTTACGGTTCAGGCTGCTCGTTTGTGGAATGCATTGCCAGTGCCTATTAGAAGAGCGCAATCGCTGCCAGTGTTTAAGAGGCTTGTGAAGGAGCATTATTTGTCGCTATGAACATGTTTCTTCTCCTGTATGTGGTCGTTTTTAATTACTTTACCGTTGCTTATTATTTATATGTATATATGCATATAGTATTTATGTATTAGGATTTATAGAATATATTTTTGTTGTTATTTTATAGTAGTAGTATAGTATTTTATTTTATTACTAAATTATGTATCGAAATTGCACATCTGACAACCCCATTTTCTGTCCAGTTCATTCTTGTCCATCCTAAGGTTGCCTGGAAGAAATCGCTGATCGCGATAAGGCCGCCATTTGTTCAATAGTTTAAATGCATATTCAATGTAATGTTTTTTATGGTGTACAATAAAGCATATATAAATAAATAAATAAATAAACAAACAACATCAACAAACACTAAGCAACACACAACCAACACACACAAACAACAACAAACATAAACATAAACAATAACAACATAAACATTATCATTATACAACGTGTTATTGAAACAACTGAAAACCTCTTAAGGGGTCATTGTACTCATCATGAACAACTTTTACTACGGAACCAACCCTGAAATCGAGAAATAAACTAGCTGATCCCTACGTTTGTGTTCACATAAATCGAAAAAATATAGGGATCAGCCGATATTTTTTTCGCGTTCATACTGATGAGAACAATGACCCCTTAAGAGGATTTCAGTTTTTTTAATAACACGTTGTATTTCAGTAGTTTTTTGGAGTAATTGCTTACACTGTGAGCTGAGGAAGGTACTTAGACTGTAATTGCTGTAGTCTTGCCTTGTACCAAAACTATCTAGAATGTGTCTGAATACCAACATTGTATAATATCGATAAAAGGCCGATATGATGTTAATAACATTCAGTTAATTCAATTATTTCATACGTCTTAAATGAATAATTAATTATGTAACAGAACTGAGTTGTATCTGATCTTTGTTATACCTGGTGACAAAAATAGTGATAAGATTTTTACGTTGATTCACGTAGATGTCACATCAGCCTGCAGCGGTACCTACTATTCACAATCGTTCGAAAAGTTTCCGTTTCCGAAGTGAAATTTGACCAGCAAATGAAACAAAACGACCACTTCCTGCGACCACTGAACGCTGCAAAGCATTCGAAACGTTAGGAAAACCAATTTTAATAATAATACACGATGTAATCCGGTTAAACTTGTTTTATTAAGACACAAAACGATTTGAGAACCGAACGCATTCAGAAACGCAACGCTAAAATTACAGAAACTCTTGCGAGAGCTATTTGTTGTCAGAAAGCACTCGATGTAAAATTAAACAACTATGAATAGCGTTTCCGAATCCATTCGATTCTCAAATCGTTTTGTTTTATAATAAAACAAATTTTACCGGATTACATCGCGTATTATTTTTAAAATTGGTTTTCCTGACCTTTCGAATGCTTTGTAGTGTTCGTGGTCGCAGGAAATAGTCGTTTTGTAGCCTATCGCAGTCCACTGCTGGACCTATATCCAAAGTATAGTATAGAGGCCTATGCCTCTCTTAAATTGCGCCACAACTCTCGGTCCTCTGCCTTCCGCATCCAGTCCCCCCAGCTACTTTCATCAGGTCGTCGGTCCACCTGGGGGGCGCCCTACACTGCGTTTTCCGATTCGTGGTCTCCACTCAAGGACTCGTCTGCTCCAGCGGCCATCGGTCCTTCGACAGAATTGGCCAGCCCACAGTCACTTCAACTTACTAATTCTACAAGCTATGAAGATCACTCCGGTTCTTCTCCGGATAATATCGTTACGGATTTTCCTTCAAAGAAACTCCAAGCATAGCTCGCTCCATAGCTCGCTGAGCGACTTTGAATTTGTGGACTAGCTCAACTGTCAGTGTCCACGTCTCGGCACCGTAAGTCATGACAGTTAGGACTGTATAGGCGGCGAGAAGACTCGGCGATGTTTGCCAAATGCTGCCCAGCCCAATCAGATCCTTCTGTCGGCTTCTTTTTCGAAGTTGTGTCTACTAAGCTGAATTACCTGCCCTAGGTAGACGTATTCCATTACAACTTCTAGTGCCGACCCTTCGACGAATATTGGCCTCGGCGTGACATGCATATTGAACATGACTTTAGTCTTGTCCAGATTCATGCCGAGATCGACACGCCGAGAGGCTCCGTTTAAGCTGTGCAGCATTTCGCCCAGTTGTTCCAGCGACTCAGCCATAACAACGATGTCATCGGCAAAACTGAGATGTGAGATGTTCTCGTTGAGACCCTGTCCAGTCCAGTCCAGCGTCTTGAAGACGTCCTCCAACGCGTTAGTGAACAATTTTGGGGATATTACATCCCCTTGTCTCACCCCTCTGCACAGTTGAATTGGCTTCGTCTTTTGATCCTGGAGCTGAAAAATTGGGGATAATTTGTAGAAAAGATGGATTTAAAAAGTTTTGATTAAGTATAAAAGTATCAGAAAAGTAGCAGTTATCTGTAAAATATTTACTTTGCATAATTGCATACAACAAGTGCATTTGTGAAGATCTTGCTGTGTATATTTTATTCTATGTACCTATTCTCAACTATGGATTTGAGTTTTAAAACTCAAAATAGGTAACGCAATATCAGAATAATTCTTCTTTCTTTTCTTTTGATACCAAAATGTTGCAGCAGTCTATACATTCCGAGCAGCCAGCGAGGGTCATTAAATCCAATTGAATCGGCCAGAAGTCTTTCGGAGCGTATTCGCCTCTCCTGAACAGCTGATGGTCCATGAGCGTCCAGAACCAGAGGAAGGCGCGAGCTCGTCGGAACTTGACAGATGACTTAATCACTGCCTGGACTGCTCGCTCGGCTACCTCGTCGCGTTGAGCACGCATGTTGAATTTAAGGTGCTTTATGTTGCAACGGAATACCTGGGTAGAAAATTATATATGTCAAAAATGCTAGATTTTATAGGAATCTATTATATTGAATTATGTCTCAGCAATGTCTTAACTTCTTTAGCGGATTGAATGCTGAGTATTTTACGTTGTTTGCAGCTTAATTTTAGATTGTCAGTCCAATTTACCGCACTTACCACCTACCACCTACCTATTCTGTTTAAAAACTCCACAGAGTGCCTCGGAAAGACGGCTCGTGCAAGGTTATAGAACAGTTTGCGTGGTAACAGCAAAGGTGTGAAAAGGAACTAAAGTACAGGAAACCAGCGTTGGGTAGTCAGTACCTGTACTTCAACTTAATATTATGCTGAGCTGATGGCCCTTTTTCACTTCATCATCATTATCATTTCAGCCGAAAGACGTCCACTGCTGGACATAGGCCTCCCCCAAAAGGGTGGGATATGCTCGGATAGAGTTGGTTGGTTAAATACTCAGAGAACGCTGCTGCCCATCCTTTACCTTTTATAACACCCATGAGAAAAAATAGGGTGGTGCAATTCTTTATGTCCGGCACCACACTTTGGCAATTCTTTAACACTTACATGTTATTTATTTTAATGCTCTTTTCTTTTTTGTTAATTTTATTGACTGTGCCAATAAATACATTTCTTTCTTTCTTTACAGTACGCGTAAAATAACTTGGCCAAGTGAAGTTCGTTACTGCGCATATTTCCCCGCCTTCCGCCTCCAACTGACACCTTTACAATAAGTACCTTGCACGTACCATGCGACGGTTTTGTGACAACTTCACTCCGGCCAGGTTAAATTGCGCGTACTGTACTACATATTACGAGGAAACGACGACGTCTTCAACATGAAGTTATAGCGAACGTAGCGAACGAGCAAAGTGTCTTCGCATATTTTTTTGTTTCGTCGTCGCATCGACGTAATTCACTTGATGCTAATGTGTTTCAGGTAAATAGTAATGAGTCCGCTTCTCACTTCATGTCCACACATTTCCAGCATACAATAGTTTATGAACTCAACAGGCAGGAGATCCACTCGAAAGCCCAGCTTCTGGAGGCGTTCTGACGTAAACAAAAACAAAATATTTACAGTCGATAAGTTTGATGCAACAAATGTCATTGGTACACAGGGAGCTAGGGAGCTAGGGAGCAGTTCGCTAGGTGAAACTAGTTCTGACATTGTCTTTCTCGGCGAGAAACAAGAGAACATGAAACTCTTGCCGTGTAAATGAACTTTTACATTCACAATGAAAAAGTGTTTGACTCAAACCGCTGCAGATATTCTTGCATACTAGATATTCCTGCATACTCAGCGCTCGCGCGTAATCTCGAGCGCCTGGTGGACTGAAGAAAAGCGTATAATCACTCCACTTAGAATCTATCTGCCCGCGTGTCTGACCAGTGACACTTATAATAAAAATAATAATGTCCTCCCGGCCGAATTTCGGTAACGGCGGCGGCCAATCTCAATGGAGACTATAGCTATCTGCGCGGGACATTACAGTGCACAACTGTGTACACAAACACAGGTGCACACTCTCTATTTCCTCACTCTCATAATCCGATGGGACGGCAATTCGACACGACCAGCGAGAGATCACGCAGGACCGACGGCTTTACGTGCTCTCCGAGGCACGAAGGGGTCTCGATGTGTAAAGAAACGGTCGCCCATCCACAGACTGACTGCGGTTAGTGCAGCTTAACCTTGCAGGTCGAACAATCCACACGGTTGCTACTTAGCCACGAGCTCCTTACACCAGCGACACTTACTATGGTTAGAAGCTTTTCGCTCGTCTTCATGTACCTATGCTGAATAATCAAAAAGGTGACAATGGGAATACATACATCTTGTTAAAGACATTAGTATCTTAAATCTCTTTGCATCTTGTAAACAGAAGACTTTTCTTTCTTGCAAACGGACTATTACCGGACGGTTTACCTTCCATGCAGAAGGATCCGAGTTTGAACCCGGCCCGCACCTCTGATTTCGAATTAATGTGCGGATCAGAATTTGATTAGCACTTGCTTTAACTGTGAAGGAAAACATCGTGAGGAAACCTGCACAGCGTGCTCCATACAGTTCTCGATGGTGTGTGTAGTCTATCAAATCGCACTAGTTAGGCGTAGCGGTCTAAGGCCTACAGCAGTAGGACAATACAGGGTTGCTTATGTAAAAGGACTTCATGCGCCTTCACGCGTGGACACGATCAGTTCAGTTGATGGTTCTGTCACTGGACTTTTACTGGCCTCGTGTACGAAGAAGACAGTTTATGAGTACCTATCTGTCTTTAAATGTATTGCGCTCCGGACACGCTTCAAATCTATTCTTACACGAGGCTAGAGAAAACCCAGTGATTGAACTGACTCCTTGGACTGACTCGCCAACAGGCCCCGCGTCTGGAGTGAAAAGCTAGTGACTGACCAGGAGCCTTACTCCCCACTGGACCGTGTACTGTATCAATCGAATTTGAATTCGAGTTAGTATCAAATCGTACAGCATTTTTCTAGGAATTGACATTAGCTCGATTTGGTTCAGAGCTCGAACCAGTAGGGAGTAAGGCCCTTGTCAACTGAATTGACTCGCGAACTGACCTCGTGTTTTTATGACAAGGAGGGCAAACGAGCAAGCAGGTCACCTGATGGTAAGTAATCGTCGTCGCCTATGAACATCCGCAACACCAGGTGATTTGCCGACCTTTTAAAAAGCCATCTCTTTTCTTGATCTGGATTTGTCCGGCGCGCATCAAGTTTACGGATATGAGGATCGAGTGCTAATCATTGCAAGTAAAATAGCTCGCTAATTTGAATCAAATATGGTGTTATGCTTTGAGTTATGTTATATTTACCTCGTAAACCAGTCAATAACTGTGGTTTGTGGATGTTACAACCGAATGTATTGCATGGCCCATAGTATACCTTTACGTATAGAAATGACATTTTTATATTAATTACAAAATAACCTAATTATTAAAAACTGAATAATACGAAATTAGGAACAAATTATAAATACAAATAGTAAATAACAAGCAAATGGTTTCACAAATAACGGTACATTAACAAAGAATGACAGAAGTCTCTTGAAATAAGCCAAAGAGAAAATGCAGTGATTATTATTATTATCTTTGGAGAATGTAATTTTGAGGTCGTAACATTTTTTTATTATACTACCTACTTCGTGTACCGTACCGTACAAACCAAAAGCAGCATGCGCTCAGCCTGCAGTCTCGACATAGATAGCGATGCCGTCGCAAACTACCGATCGCTAAATAATAACGAAAAACGTCGGTTGCAGTAACGATACCTACGATAAATGCAAGTCTCTACAGCCGAGATACCGAGAAGAATCGTTAATTATCTTTGCTTTACAGTGTCGTTATGCTAGCGAAAACCCTATTCATAGCACGACGTTTTCGTAGAAAAATAATGTCCATAAAAAAATCTCCCTGAATTAATGGAGAAATTGGTAGACATGGTCTTAAAAAAATAATTGTTTTTTGTTGAAAATTTTACAAAAACGATGTAAAACTTACTTTTTTTTATCATAACTTTAAATTAGCTTTTCTTGTTTTATAATTAAATTAACTTGTTGAATATCAAAGGACACTACTAAACTAATGTCAAATTTGTCAAGAGTATCAAATTCCAAGACGTTAAAATATTTACTGAGTAAATCATATTATTTTGCTTGCAATTTAAAATCGTTAATGTGGAGTAGAAAAAATGGTTTGTATCAACGTTATTGTTTTATTTAGGTAAAGACTATTGTAACGCCAGATGTTAGACCATTGGCTTTTGTTTCGAAAAAGTGGACGGGTGATGGGCGCAGGTAGCAAGTAAGATTTAGTTATAACTTATAAGGAGCTGTAAACAAAAAACGAACAGATTTATTCCTGCGAAATAAAATAGGAGTTTACACTTGTTTCATTTGCAAATAAACATAATTTGTAATTTAATGTGTTTATTATTTTAATTACTACAAATCTATAATAATTCATATAAAATATGAGAAGTTCTTCGACGTTCACTTTTTATGTTATATTTTAAATCTATATTTTGTAAATTTTTATATTGTTGAAATTATAATAGGTGAGTAGGTAGTAAAGTAGTCGTAATATGTGTATATTGTGTATATATATTTTAAATTTATTTATTTTATTTATGTACATCGGCGAGCTTAACTCAAAAATGAGTTTTCTTACAGCAAACCTTAGAGCGATAGAGAGATGTTGATATATTATTAGAGGATAAAAACAAGTGTACAACAGAATAACAAAAATTTTGACTACATAACTTATCTAACAA
Source organism: Asteroscopus sphinx (assembly GCA_949699075.1). Lineage (NCBI taxonomy): Eukaryota > Metazoa > Arthropoda > Insecta > Lepidoptera > Noctuidae > Asteroscopus > Asteroscopus sphinx. The sequence continues at coordinate 7,476,020 of OX453006.1, forward strand.
GATATTATTATCTATCTTATTTATTATTAAATTGGATATAAGATTTAGATATTAGACAAATATTATTGGATATTAGATTTATTTGCGCCAAGCAGTCAATGAAATAAGATATAAAAATATTTTTGATTAAATAACATCTTTTACAATAAATTATTATGATAATAATTATGTAAAACTAGCTTCCGCTATAATAAGTTGTTGATTTTTACTTTTTAGCCTCTAAAAACATCGAAATAACAGCTAACGATCCTAACGAACACTTTGCGGGCTGTCCAAAATGGTCGCAAAGTATTTTGTTAACATTACGAGAAATCGTAAAGTTTGCGAAAAAGTTCGTTAGGATACCGATAAAAATCGATAGCTTTACTGTAGAGACTACAAAATATCGTTATTTTCGGATCGTTAGGACTTAGCGACCGATTTCGGTCGCAAAGCGATCGCTATCTATGTCCAGACTGCGGGCCCAGATATAGCGAAAATATCGAAACTAACAGTACATAAGTTATGTGCGTTATGTTTATGTCTAAAAATAACTAAAATTATTTCGAGGGTCAAGTACTCATTTAGTTACATAACCTAACGTAGCGTAACGTAATAAGTAGTCTGTGACCTCAGATTAATAGATAGATAGATAGATAGAGTATACTTTATTGTTTGCACACCATAAAAATAAAAACAAAGTTATAACAAACATGAGCACAGTACTAACAATTGGCGGTCTTATCGCTTAAAGCAATTTCTTCCAGACAACCATTGGATGGACTAATAAAATCAATAATAATATATCAATAATATTATTATTAATATTATTATTTAAGATAATAAAAAATAAAAAAATAAAATAAAAAAATAAATAAAATAAAAATAATATCTGTGACCTACCTAAATAAAAATGGAACCAACTTTGAAAGCAAATAAAAATGCTCAAATATAATAGCAGAAGAATTATATTTAACCATAGTAATAAAACCTAATAAAATATTTAATAAACCTTAATTATTGTTAAACACAAGATTATAATAAAATAATTAATATTAATACCTACTCGAAAATAATAATAATAATACAAGAAAACTACTTGATAGCACATCGTTCGAGATTCACAACAAATAAATTGTAACTTCAATTCGGGAGTGTAATACATGATAACGTCATAGAAATACAGAAGTACCTACTTCTGTATTTATCATCGTCAAAGTACGTTAGTACACACGGCTACACATCAAGCTGTATAAAACCAGTAAAGGCTGACCTCGCGTTGTAAGGAAAATGCGAGGTCAGCTTATACTGGAAATGTACAGCTTGATGTGTAGCCGTGTGTACCACTAGTACTATTAGATATTCTGTGGTCGAAGAACACTGGCGCTCAGTGCGTCGCGCTTACAATACCTACCAACATATAAGCCATTTTCGGTAATCTGTAGGTAACTAGGTACCCTTATTTGGAGAAAATCTACTTCTCTATTTCTACGAGTAAATAGAGTAAAAGAGAAGCTAAAAAATTGTGGCATCAATCGTAGATGTTGCAGGTGTCTCTGGCATAAAGATGCTCTAAGGTCTCTGGTGTGCTGCCAGCTAAAATTAGCTTAAAAACATTTCAAATTCAAAAGAAAAAGCTACTGATTTACATCTAATAAATGATCTTCAGGTTGTGTTTCGGAAACGTCGCAGCATGTGATACATTTTTTATGCTCTTCTTTGTCCTCTATATCTATATCTACTGGCCAGAAGTCCTTCGGAGCGTATTCACCCCTTCTGAACAGCTGATGGTCCATGAGCGTCCAGAACCAGAGGCAGGCGCGAGCTCGTCGGAACTTGACTGATGATTGAATCACGGCCTGGACAGCTCGGTCACATACCACGTCTTGTGCGTGATGCGTGTTGAATTTCAAGTTCTGTATATTGCAGCGGAACACCTGGAGTAAAACCGTTAATATCAAAGAAGCTACAGGCTATACGGGTATACGAATATAATTTGACCATGAATATAGCTCGTTTTGCATTGAGTTCAATCGATTTCAAGCCATAAGCATAGTATGTACTATTATTTGTTCTGTGCCATAAGACACCGTCTTTAAAAAGTTGAAGATATGAGATATTGAAGTCTTTTGCTGGATCGGAAAATAGGAAAGATGGACCGCGGACCTTGTTGTAGCATGTTATTGAATTCTGAGCTGAGCGGTTTACAAATTTAAATCATTTATCTTTCACTTTAACAAGAGGGTTATTTAAAAAACTCAACGGCATCGGCATTTTCTTTATGAAAGAAATTACGCCATACCTCCGCAATTCTTTTCAGATTTAAAGTAGTATATATATGATCTTACTTCATGTCCACATATTTCAAGCATACAGTAATTATTGATTGAGACAGGAACGAGATCTATTCGAAAGCCCAGCATCTGGAGGCGATCTGTTACGAACAACAATAGTGTAAGGGTCAAAACACAAACACACGATACGACGTCGCAACGTGGAGCTTTATTTTTATTTATTTATTACATTTTATTCCCAATATGAAAGATGGATAAAATGTAGTGTTTTCGCGACATGACGTCGCGGTGTCGTGTCGTGCATCGTACCGCGATACGACATCATGTCGTGAATTTTTACGATACACGTCGTAGATTTCCACGACACGACATCGCAACGCGACACGACGACGCGGCGACGTCGCAATGTATCACGATGCGACTTCGTATCATGTGTTTGTGCTGACCTATACGCGAGACATAATACAATTGACATTGTGTCTGGAACTCCGACAAACGAGAGGGTTAAGGGATTGATATCACAGTTTTACTATCTATAGGTTAAACTGTGATGTCTGTGATTGATACTTTGTCCGACCGAGTGTTCCGAGTGGACCGAGTGTTGTGGCGCAACTTGGGAGAGGCCTATGTCCAGCAGTGGACTGCGATTGGCTGCGTATAATTCTACTTATCACAGAAAAACTTATCACGCGTCCTTCGGGAATTGTTTTTTCCCCGGGATAAAAAGTAGCCTTACATTTTAATAATTAATTAATTAAAAATACATTTTAATTTTTATGGTCTATTTGTGTGCACATTTTCATCCAAATATGTTCAGCCGTTTCAGTGTGATTGAGTAATAAACATCTTCACAATTATTATTATTTATTTTTAGCCTATATTGTCCCACATAGGGCAAATGCCTACCTTTCCTTCTTATATTCTTGGTTATTTGGCAGTAGAAGTCTATGAATGGGTATGATAATCCTACTAATATTATAAATGCGAAAGTTATTATATTATTACAAAGGATGTTTGTTTGTTTTTGGTTACTTGTCTATTTGTTCTTAATCACGTTGAAACGGATCAACAGATTTGGATGGAATTTGGCACACAGCCAGACCATAACCCGGATTAACAACGGAAAGACTGTTTTTTTTCTGTTTCGTGGGATTATCATATAGGCTACTTACAGAAATTCATATTTCGTGCGCCTATGGCCTTTACTCTTTTCTGTCTTCCGCTTGATACGGAGGAAAGTGAAAACAAATTTTCTTCCTACTCTCCTAATTTGTTTTCTGATTAATTTCGTTGCGGGTTTCAAGGCAGATTAATCGTTTCGCCGGGACGCGCCGAACTTCATTGTTTCGCCATTTTTTGGTTGGCCGCCATTGTAGATCCTGGCTTACAGCAGTTGCAGTAGTTGGGAATGTGTGGCGGGCTTGTCCCAAAAAAATATAGGCTACTTTTTTGCCCGGGAAGAGAAAACTCCGCCCCTGAGGCGACTCTCTGACTCTAGCTAGTACTTATGTACTAGCTTAAGAGGTAATTAACTCACAATAATATTTTCCTTATTATTAAGGAAAATATTATTGTGAGTTAATTACCTCTTAAGCCATATAGAAATTGGGGTTTGTGGACGTTACTATAATAGGTAGTGCAAGGCCCGTGGTATGCTTTTACATAAAGAAACGACATGATATTGAAATATAAAACGCTGCACTCAAAATTTGGATTATTAAATTTTGTGGAAAATAGTAGTTCGGTATTTTTAAACACTTAAACACAATGGCAATTTTCTTGATGTTTTTTTTTGAATAGCTTTGATTTTTTTTGAATGATTGTCAATAAAATTGTCAATGGCGAATAATGTCAGAGTAACGTAGTGATTTTTTTCTCTGTGGTGCTGTCGTTGCTTGTTGCTTTTTTATTTTGGAATGCTTGTCTTTCATTGTAGCACAGATTAAAAGTAGTTCTTAATCTGTGCATTGTAGCCACCAGAGGCGGTAAATGCCATGTCTCTGGTAGCCACTAATCTGTGATTGTAGCTGGCCATATACTTATAGGGCGCCCGATTTATTTTGGCCCTAGCCCCCCTATAGTCACATCCACTATGACTATGACAAAGAACATAATCACATATAATCACTACGCACTAGGATATATCATTCATTAATTTTTTAGTGCACTGTTTTCCAACTCCCAAGATAAAAATTGAACGGAAACTGCACACAGAAAAATAAAATTATTTATCTATACGCCCAAGCTGCTGTACAGTTACTTTGACTGGCCAACATCCAAAGAAATTGAACCCAACATCTGACACAAACATAGGCGCACCACCCAGCTTTCCGCCTAGGGAGATCAGGTATTAAATAGGAATTTGCATGAATTAGAATAGGTGCAGTCAGTTGCAGTAAGACAAAGAATACTGAAAAGTGAAAAAATTGGGAGGAAATGAATGATAGTGCGAGAGAATCGAGCCCGAGTTTAGATTCATCATCATCATCATCATCATCATCAACTCAGCCTATCGCAGTCCACTGCTGGACATAGGCCTCTCCCAACTTGCGCCACAACACTCGGTCCTCTGCCTTCCACATCCGGTCCCACGTTCAGCCACGTTCTTCAGGTCGTGGGTCCTCCTGGCGGGGGGGTGCCCTACGCTGCGTGAAAGGGGGAGCGTAGACGAAACCCCCTTTTATATCGGGAGGTTTTAGAAAAGCGGCCAAGTGCGAGTCGGACTCTCGCAGTAAGGGTTCCGAATCACCCATCGACCTGATACCCCATTGAAACTGATTAACTTACGAGAGTTCATCAACGCACCGAGAGAGAAATATGAATTTTTGCATCTCTTTCTTACGGAAGTACCACCCACCACATATGTTTACCCTAATTTTTGTATTTTTTGCTAAAAAACATAATATTCACTATAATCAGACCAAGTTGACGCTGGTATGTAGGTATTACCGTTTTGAAGATAGAGCAGGAACAAAAATGGTTTCTTGTGGGGACCCCCTTTGCTTTTAGACTTTTTTATTTTTAGTATTTGTCGTGATAGCGGTCATAGCAACACATATTCTGAGAAAATTTCAACCAGCCACCTATTACCGTTCAAAATATACAGTCCTGTGACAGACAGACGGACGGACGGACGGACAGCGTAGCGAGAGTAACGACCGTTGTCCGTTTGGCACCCTTTGGGTACGGAACCCTAAAAAAAGAAATCAATCAGAATGGTGACAGGTTAGGTTAGCATCCCTCATGCTGGCCAGAAAACCTTCACGTGTGCCTGACGACTGCTAGTCCTTCTGGACACGTCTGGAGGGAACGGCCAATGCATGATGCACCGGCCTAACAACTCCGGCAACGGAGTTGTTAGGCCGGTGCATCCTGGGTACGGGCAATAAATATCCTTTTGAGGGACATTATAATCCTTCGGGGGATCTTATTGCCTGTGGTGAATATTTTGGCGCGAGAGGGGCTCGATCTGGGCCAGTGAGGCGTAACTCCGCGTGTCCCTCTGAAGTAAGCAGAGGGCACAGTGGAGAATGAGGGATGAGAAAGAAAACCTCTATAAAAAATACGGGAGGATAGGCCCTGCCGCTGCGGGTGGCGGACTTGGGGTAGTCTGCTGCCCGGCGTAGTTGGCGCGGCTGGTTTTGCTGCCGTGGCTGGCGAGGCTTGCGAGGCTGGCGTGGCTGGCGTGTTGAGGCAGGCGCAGTTGGCGTGGCCGTGACATCGGCGTGTTAGCTGCGTCATGGCGGGGCCCGTGAGGTGGCGCGCAGCGTTTCGTGTGCACTGCCGGGGAGGGAGCGGCCGACGTTAGACCGCACGCACGGGGCGAAGGGGCTCGCCTGCTTGTGGCGGGCCGGAACCTGTCAGGGGTGGTTGTGCGAATACCAACGGGTTCCCATGCCCCCAGCCAAAGGTAGTTGAAGGAACACCGTGGTGGTTTTGGTCGATAAGAGTCTCCGACACTGGCTCCGCCGTCCCCGGGTGGAGTGCGTACATGAGGATTTCCCCACGGCAATTTTTTTTTTGTTAGTACTGTGACCAGCTCCCCGATTCAGAATCACATGATAATCAGTTGTCGACAGGTTCAGTTTGTTATCTCGTTTTGTCTATGATTTACGCAACGAGAGAAAGAGAGATAATAAACTGTTTTGGTCGGAACTGCTAGAAACGAATTGCAGCCATTATAATTTTATTGTATTAAATCTAATCGTAGTATATAGAGTGCCCTGATCCAGATATTCTATAGAATGTAAACAAATGTAAATTAATCTTCTTGCGTTTGGACCAATCACTTCGTCACTCACAAATTCACAATTTGAAGTTAAGTCATCGTTAGATTATAAACTATTTAAAATATTTGCGTTTCATTGTGAACTGTATCGTCCGTTCAGAATCTGTCGATAGTGTGGAGGAACGAGGTATTATGTTCCTCCAACACAAAAGGAGGATCCCCGGCCAGGCTGGGTCTGCGCCTGGCGGGCTTCTGCCTAACGGATGATGTTGGGCCCTTGTATATATGTTAACTTGCGTGTAAACTCTGCTTGCGCGATGTAGGATAGTTCATTCACATGTCACCGGATAGATGCCGCTACAATAGTTTATAATCTCGCTGAATTTATTATAGGTAAACTTATGGCGTACACAATAATACGGTGACACTTGAATTTCTTATGCTAAATATAACTAATACTGTCTTAGGCTGCAACATGGATGTCTTTGCTTCTCAGTCTCATTTTTAATGGCAGCCCTCCTAGGATGGACTGCACCGTGTTGCTTCCATGGTTCACCTCTAGTTGCCGCTTGGTGGCAGCCGCTGGTTCCACGCTGAATTTGTGAAGCAACGCTGCAAGACCTGCTAAAGACTGCATCTCGCCAAGACGAGCACCTGTAGGCAAAAAAAAGAAAAATAATGTAGAACACATTCGGAATGTTAATTCTATAAGTTTATATAGGTTTAATACAAAAGGGGGTCATTTGATTAAACATTGTCAACAACTTTAAGGTAACCCAGACACTCCATATAACTGCGTTGATTTAAATGCCTACTAGGTTAACTAAGTATTTTTACATATTAATATGGCGAGATGGCATGGGCGTACCTAGTTTTTGGCCTGAGGGAAAAATTTGTGTCTTTTTGTTGTTTTTAAGCGCCCATCTATTTTAAAGCATTATTTTTGAAAGTTTTTTGTAGCGGCCTAGAAAAAGAGCGCAAACGCCTCTCAACCAGTTGATATTATGTTTTGGATTCAGGCATTGGCACATAATTCTTCAGCTGCTGAGTGTGTTTTTGCGCTAAATGTGTGTACTTGTTCAGTGAATAGGTAGTGCCTAAATAGTCTTTGTAAGAGCAAATAAAGTGTCTATTGAAATCCGAGTGGCCATTCTGTAAAGGTTGGTCCCTTTACAGAATACCCTGAAATAGCAAAAACATCAAGTAGTTTCAAACATTTTGTCGAACAAAATTGATTAAAACAGATAAATGGTTCACAACGATGACTACAATAACCCCTTTCGGGGTTATCACGAAAGGCCTTAAAAGTAGTTTAAAAAATAACATCACCTACAACCCACGTATAATATAGCTTATCACAGAACCACTTATCGCGCATTCCTCGGGAACTATTTATTTTCCCGGGATAAAAAGTACCTTATATGCTAGTCCGGGTTATGTTCTATCTATGTTCTAAATTTCATCCAAATCCGTTCAGCTGTTTCAGCGTGATTGAGTAAATAAACATCCAAACATCTACACAAACATTCACATTTATAATATTAGTAGGATACGATAAGTAGGTTAGGTGCAGTAACTTTTTTAGACGTCCGATTAATCTAATGTACGCCAGTGCTTTAGCCACTAAGCTACCGTGAACACTGCTCGTGGTATCGAATTTAACTTTCACTTATTTTGTCTTTTTTAATATCAAGATATTAATTTATAAGTCAAGGCAACTATTACTTACCAATGCATGATCTCGGTCCTTCACCGAAAGGCATGTAAGCATACTTATGCCTTTCCACAGACGTATCATTAAATCTGTCAGGCATGAACTGAGAAGGATTATCAAAATACTTCTCATCGTTTTGAATGGCTTGCAAGGGAATTATAATTTTTACACCCGGATCTAGCGTTATACCCAATTCTGGGATGGTGTATTTTCTTGCACAAACTCTGTGTAGCGCGCCCAGCGACGGAAATATTCTCATGGCCTCTTTGAACCCATTACTCAATGACTTCATTTCGGATATCGAATCGTAACACAGTTTGTTGTTGTATTTAGCTAGCACTTGATCAATATCCTCTTGAATCTTACGTTGTTCTTCGGGATGGAACGCTAGCTGGTGCAACAAATAACTCGTTGCTGATGATGAGGTCTCGAAACCTGCTGCGAAGAACACGGACACCTGTGCTGCCATAATCGTAAGGTCCATTTCCATTTCCACCTGCTCCGGCTTTCCTTCCGCGTTTCTCTTCTCCACGGAGTCTACCGTGATTTTTCCTTTCCCTTCCAGTTCCAACAGCAGATCAATAAAGTCATTGCGGCCAATAGGCTTATTGTTTCTCTGTTTGCGAATGCTTACGACAATCTCTGTTATGGAATCAAATAATATTCGTTTTCGAAACACTTTTTGAATGGGTGTTCTGAAGTCTGGGAACAGATCATATAACGCCACAATTACATAGTTTTTCCAAGGTCGCTGAAACATTTTTCTGCCTAAATCTCTGAAGAGGGAGTGCTCGTCATTGATGGTGTTCATCTCTATGCCGAAGCCACAGGCGCCGATGAACTCGGTGGTGAAGCGAGCCATCAGTTCCCGCACGTCACAGTCTCCGCCGCGGTTCACGATGTCTTCGCCGACGTTCTGCAGCTTCTCCGCGCACTGCACCACTAGTGGGAACATGTTCTTCAGCTTAGCAGTCGTAAACGCTGGTGTTAGACGTTGCCTTAATAACTTCCAGGTATCACCATCAACATGGAAAAGATTATTAAATATTGGCTCGTGTTTAGGTTCCCTACCCAATCCTCTCGGGTAAAAGTACACAAAGTCCATGTTCAGGATTCTCCTTACAATATCCAAGTCTCGAATGACGAGCTCCGGCGTGGTTCCTCTGTACAGGCCGACGACTCGCTCATTGGGATACTTGTTGTACAGTTCCACGGATACTTCCACAATGCTTTTCTTTCCCACTACATTTTTGAAAAGTGTCCCAAAAATTGGTACTGGTTTTTCATATTTTACATTGCGTTTTTGCCAATAGTCGTGGTTTTTGGTAGTGTAATAATACAATGACACAAGCACTAAAGGCAGGAATAACAGAATCATGTTGTCTTGTTGAGTCTACTGAAGTGACTGAGTCGCGAGCTGTGCGCCTGTGCAGTTGAACTTGTTATCATAGATGTTTTTTATGTATGTGTATGCGCTGTAGTGTAGAGTTTCCACGCGAGTGACCCGAGCGCGGTGGCGGCCGAAATATTGGCGATTACGGAAACAAGTTAGATTATTCTACAAAATTATTTCGTAACTCGTATTTTGGATATTATTATAACACCGTGAGCTTTTTTTTTTAATTTTGTTAATGTTTCTAATTGTTGTGTGTTCACCATTGGATACTTTTTAGACGCTAGATGTCGGAATCAAAAACTTTGTATACTAGCGTGAATCCTTTTGTTTTTACCTACAACAAAATAAACATAATTTTCGCAAAAGTCCGCACTAGAACCGATATGTCATTGTGTATGTGTAAGCCCTTTTAAAAACAACAGATCTATTTCATTGGATGTTCTATACAATATGTCCCCGTCTTGTAGTAATAAAACTTGAAGGATGGTAAATACACTCAATTTTATTGGTAAATTTTGGACTGCCTCGTTGGTCTAGTGGTCGCAAGTGCGACTGCTGAGCGTGGGGTCCTGGGTTCGATTCCCGGGTCGGGCAAAGTGTTATTAGGTTTTTTCATTAGGAAATTCTCAGTAGCAGCCCGGAGCCTGGATTTGTGCCCGGTTAATGGCAATAGGCTCGCCTCCTATTAGGTACATGGGACTTATAACATAACTGGCGAAATGTGGGTGTTACTGTACACCTCTGCCTACCCCTTCGAGGAATACAGGCGTGAGGTTTATGTATGTATGTATGTTTATTGGTAAAAACATCCCACTTGTGGGGTCCAATCTAAACACCCCCAAAGATAGAGCAATTTTTTTTTTTACCTTCTTCGACGTCTGCGTAATCCATAATCTCTAACAATCATAACATAATATTTATTTATTTATGACAAAACTATAAGGGTTCCTTGCAGGAACTACGGAACCCTAAAAAGGCCTCGTATTTGCCCTTACTTTCTGCACATGTGGCTTTCCTGGCAGACGTTGTTATTTTCACGAGTCATTCTCCACACTCGCGTCTCATCACAGAAAATGTTTTATTGACTTGTCTTGAGATCTGTGTCTTGATATTATCTACCGTTCTTTTTGACATTTGTGTTTTTCTTTTTTTACATTGTGATTTTATTTACATTTTTACTTTTTAGTAATTTTTTTATTATACTCTATTTTGACATTGTATTTAAAGACTTTTCAGTATTTTTAATCATTGTAAATTAGCCTAGTGGTTGAACGCTTGCCTTCCATGCAGGAGGGTGTGAGTTCGATCCCGGCCCGCACCTCTGACTTTTTGAATTCATGTGCGGATTTATATTCGATTATATTCGATTATCACTTGCTTTAACGGTGAAGGAAAACATCGTGAGGAAGCCTGCACACCTGAGAGTGCTCCATACAGTTCTCAATGGTGTGTGTAGTCCGTCAACCCGCACTAGGCCAGCGTGGTGGACTAAGGCCTTAGCCTTCTCGTACTGAGAAGAGGCCCGTGCCCAGCAGTGGGACAGTAATGGGCTGGTTATGTTATGTTAAATGTGAGCATAACGTAGCCGTTAATGGCATAGTGTCATATAGATGGGTTCCCTTCTATTATGGTTGAGCCAAAACATAATAATTATCATTATTAATTAGTTATCTTTAGTGAATTTGTCTCACTCATTAACCTACATTGTTCTCACACAATTCTTACTTTGGTATTAGAAGTAAAAGAAGTGGTCACGATATCAACGTCTTTACTTAATTAATTATAACACAAATTGTCCTTTAAACACAGTTATCCGCAATACACTATTACTCGTTACGTGGTATCTCCGCGACTGAAGTCCCACTCCACACCACGTATCTTCCTCCCAACCCCCCTTGTCTAACCTCATACCTATTTTTTGCCACCTATGTTAAATTACATTGTACCAATATTTTGCAACCTAAGCTAAAACACATTGTAAGTACTGGATATCCTTGGAGCGACAACATTGGTACCATACCTTTGTACTTAAATAGTATTTCCATGGAGTTTCTTGCCGGCTCTTCTGCAACATTTTGGAACCGTGCAACTAGATTCTTAACGTTTTGAAAGTGCATGTAAATGCTTCATCATCTACATAATTTTAGCCGAACGACGTCCACTGCTGGACATAGGCCTCCCCAAGCATCGCCACAACGACTGGTCCTGCGCTTTCCGCATCCAGCGGATACCCGCGACCTTCACCAGTTCGTCGGTCCACCTTGTGGGGGTCTACCTACGCTGCGCCTTCCAGTACGCGGTCGCCACTCCAGAACTTTACTGCCCCATCGACCATCCGTTCTGCGAGTAATGTGCCCCGCTCACTGCCACTTAAGTTTAGCAATTCTTCGAGCTATGTCGGATACTTTCGATCTCCTGCGAATCTCCTTATTTCTGATTCGATCACGCAGGGACACTCCGAGCATAGCCCTCTCCATTGCCCTTTGAGTGACTTTGAGCCTTCTTATCACGCTCATTGTGAGCGACCACGTTTCAGAGCCGTTAGTAAATACTGGCAACTAGGGCTTCTCAATATCGCCTTTTTTCCAATATCGGAATTGGACCCGATATTGACCTCAAAATATCGGAATTCCGAGATTCCGATATTGAGATACAATATTTTTAAATACTACTAGGACTTGATTTAAAATGAAAACCTAATCTTGTTTGTAGAGTAAAAAGTGGAGCTAATGCAAAAAAAATTGCTTTTGAAAACTAATGGGTCTTTATGATCTAATAAACCTGTACGGCCTGTCATCATCATCATCATTTCAGCTGAAAGACGTCCACTGCTTGACATAGGCCTCCTCCAAGCATCGCCACAACGACCGGAACTGCGCTTTCCGCATCCAACGGTTTCCCGCGACCTTCACCAGGTCGTCGGTCCACCTTGTGGAGGCCTACCTACGCTGCACCTTCCAGTAGGCAGGCGCCACTATAGAACTTTACTGCTCCATCGGCCATCCGTTCTGCGAGCAATGTGCCCCGCCCACTGCCACTTAAGTTTGGCAATTCTTCGGGCTATGTCGGCTACTTTCGTTCTCCTGCAAATCTCATTTCTGATTCGATCACGCAGGGACACTCAGAGCATAGCCCTCTCCATTGCCCTTTGAGCGACTTTGAGCCTTCTTATCAGGCCCATTGTGAGTAACCACCTTTCAGTACCGTAAGTAATTACTGGCAACACACACTGATCAAAGACTTTTTCTCGTGACACTGCAGTATTTTGGACCAGAAGATATTGCGTAGCTTCCCGAACGCTGCCCAACCGAGTCGAATTCAACGATTGACCTCTTTCTCGAAGTTGGACCTACCTAACTGGACAGTTTGTCCTAGGTCTTGGATTAGTCAAAGTCCTAGGTATACATAATCGTCAACAACTTCGAGTGTTTTTCCTAGCGAATTTAGTAGCTGGACACACTCCTTGATAAGCTTGGAGTCGATTTCCTCTGATTTTAAGGCCATTAGGACTGCCTGGCTATCAGAGAATATAAATATTCGCCTTTTTATATAGGCCCTTTGGCCCTTTAAACAAATTCTGTGACACTAGGATGGGTACCTGAACACTGCGGAATTAGGGGTAACGAAACCGCTGATGAACTCGCTAGAGTTGGTGCGGAATGCTCCACTGTAGGGCCGGAGCCAATCTGTGGGGTTCCGAAATGCATCACTTCAGCTATTCTTAAGGACTGGGGAACTCATCAAACCATTAGACTTTAAAAAACCACAGGCCAAGAGCACTCGAAAGCGCTTCTAGTAGGCTTCAGGAAGAGATTTACAAAAGAAGCGCTTTCGCTTAACAGGAACCATATAAGGATCCTGATTAGAACCGTTACAGGGCACTGTAAACTGAACAAACATCTACACAGGATGGGCCTCACAGATATCACAGTCATTAGAAGTCAGCATCTTGGAGGCCACACAATCTCAGCTGATGAGATCAGATCCTCAAACCCCAAGGCTATAGTCGACTTTATGGTTGGCCTGCGGCTTGGAGAGGTGCTGTAGTCTACTATTAGAGGCGTTACAATAGATCTTTTAGGTCGCAGTAACATAAGGGACTTGCAAAGACCTTACCTCTTTAAAAAAAAAAAACTGTGGTTGTAGATTTTCCGATATTTACGGAAATGGGTGCTATGTGCTATATGGGAATTCGACATAACTTTTGTCTTGTCCATATTTCCACTCTATCGGAAGCTCTACTGAGGTCATCGAGCTTTGTACTGAGGTCTTCTATGATCTCAGATATGACTATATGTTGTCGGCACACCGTTGGTGAGTGATATACCTGCCGTTTATGTTAATGCCCAGCCCTTTCCAGGCCAGAAACCTGAAGACATCCTCCAATGCAGCAGTGAACAGTTTCGGAGATATCACATCTCCTTGACTCATACTTCGCTGCAGAAGGATAGGTTTTGAGGCTTGGTCCTGTAATCGTTTTCATACAGACACTAACACTTTGATGTACCGATAGTTAATCTGGCACCGTTGAAGAGACTAGTACAGCCCAAGTCTCGGTCAAATCGAAGTCTTTCTCGTAGTCCACAAACGCTAAATAAAGAGGCACGTTATACTCTTCGGTCTTCTGTATAACCTGCCGCAGTGTATGTATGTGGTCTACTCTACGGTGCTAAAGCCTTTTCGGAATCTGGCTTGTTCGGGAGGCTGGAAGTCGTCAAACCTACGCGAAAGACGGTTCGTAATGACTCGAAAACAGCTTGTAGACATAGCTCAGAAGTGAGATGGGTCTGTAGTTCAAAAACAATTACAAAAATTGTCATTAATAAGTGAAAAAAAACATTATAAGCAATAAAAGCAAAAGCATTTTCACACTGGCACTTTGTGGCCAGTCTTCTAACTCTGCCAAGGATCAATATTCAACAAATATAAGATTTATGAATGGAAAATACATTAAGTACAAATTAAAAAGTTTGTTGTAAGGTCTCCGTTCGAGGCACACCACTAGTCTTTGCTTAAACAATAACTAGCTCTCAGATGTTTTGATGTTCACATACATTTTCTGGAAAATATCGAAATATCGGAATTCCGATATTTTACTCTCTAATACCGATATTATAAATACGTATAAAATGTAGCGAGATTCCGATATTTCGAGATCTCGGAATCTCGGAATCGAAGCCCTACTGGCAACACACACTGGTCAAAGACTTTCGTCTAGAGACACTGCAGTATTTTGGACAAGAAGATATTGCGTAGCCGAATGCTGCCCAACCGAGATTCGACGATTGACCTCTTTCATAAAGTTGGACCTTTTAAAAAAAGTAGTGATTAAAAGTTTTATTTAATTCAGTTAAATAATCCAAGTAGTTTAATTTATAATATTATAAATTCATAAATTCTAAATTTCTTTAAATTTAAAATTCATTCAAAGAACAACCAACCTAACCAAGCTATACCTATTTACCTTAATTCACATTATTTATATTTTTTTTAAAAATCAGCTTTTAAAAAGAAATCGTGACAAAAAAATCTGCTGTTCAATACATTTTGGTCGAGTACGTTTAAGTACAAAGTATTTATTTGCGTAAAATAGGTTGGTTACAAGTACAAGATCTTATTATATTCAATTATGAAAAACATAATAATGCTCTCTATTTTGCTAACATACATTAACATGCAAAATTAAGGAATCATTTACATCATAAAAGCACTTATTTAGTAGACATACCTTTAATTTTTTGCTCATTAGATGTATGGGGCCTTCATTAAATCTATTTGAAATCTTATTAAAAACTTTTATACACATGCCATAGCAGCTCTTTTGTAATAAGGAAGTCTTTGGACAAAATCCCATAACAAGGCTTTTGGCCTTGTGTTTCTAGAATACACATCAGCGGCAGTTTTAAATAAATGAGGATACTGTTTTACAAACTTAAATATTTCGAGGTGGCCCGCAGTCTCGACATAGATAGCGATCGCTTTGCGACCGAAATCGGTCGCTAAGTCCTAACGATCCGAAAATAACGATATTTTGTAGTCTCTACAGTAAAGCTATCGATTTTTATCGGTATCCTAACGAACTTTTTCGCAAACTTTACGATTTCTCGTAATGTTAACAAAATATTTTGCGACCATTTTGGACAGCCCGCAAAGTGTTCGTTAGGATCGTTAGCTGTTATTTCGATGTTTTTTGGGGCTAAAAAGTAAAAATCAACAACATATTATATAGCGGAAGCTAGTTTTACATAATTATTATCATAAGAATTTATTGTAAAAGATGTTATTTAATCAAAAATATTTTTATATCTTATTTCATTGACTGCTTGGCGCAAATAAATCTAATATCCAATAATATTTGTCTAATATCTAAATCTTATATCCAATTTAATAATAAATAAAATAAATTAATTTAAAATATAAATACACAATATACACATATTACGACTACTTTACTACCTACTCACCTATTATAATTTCAACAATATAAAAAACCGGCCAAGAGCATGTCGGGCCATGCTCAGTATTATAGGGTTCCTTAAGTAGGTGTAATTACAAACGAATCAAATCGAATATTAATCATGGCTTTGCTTTTTTAGTTTTTGCAATAATCGGCAGCATTCGCGACTCAGAGCGTGTTGTTAGTAGCGCCATCTAGCGATAAATTCAAGAAGCCAAATTGAAGAAGTGTGTTCAACATAACACAATGTTACTTTTTGTGATTTTTTCAAATAGAAAGTAATTAAAGGAGCATTATTTGCTACATCGTTTTTCTCTAAGGTCAATGACCTTTGAACTAGGACGTTTTAAGTATTTTTCAGTTTTCTCTCTATAACTCAAAAAATTATAATCACATTATACTCGAAATAATTTTAAAAGAGAGTTTTCACATAGGTCTATCAATGTGAAAGATTATAACTTTCTACGTTGCATAGTTTAGAAATGGCAGGGGGGGGGACACATTGCAAGCCACTTTGGCGTGCTATATTTCGCAGATGGTACACCTGATAAAAAAGTGGTGTATGAAACATTACCTTCATTTTAGTAGACCTATTCATTGATACCCCACACCCCTCGGGTGCAGCGAAAAAAATTTTATCATCTCCATTTCACATGTATGGACGCCACCCCTAAAATACGTAAAAATGATTTTTTTATTCTTTTATAATTGAGATCTATATCTAGACTATTTTTTAACAAAATTTCATTTACTTATGTTTATAACTGTAGAAGTTATTAAGCTGTAAAGGATTAGGACAGACGGACAGACGGACAGACGGACAGACGGACAGACGGACAGACGGACGGACATGACGAAACTATAAGGGTTCCTTGTAGGACTTCGGAACCCTAAAAAGTACAAAATATAGATTTAAAATATAACATAAAAAGTGAACTTAGGCGTCGAAGAACTTCTCATATTTTATATGAATTATTATAGATATGTAGTAATTAAAATAATAAACACATTAAATTACAAATTATGTTTATTTGCAAATGAAACAAGTGTAACTCCTATTTTATTTTGCAGCCTGAATAAATCTGTTCGTTTTTTGTTTACAGCTCCTTATAAGTTATAACTAAATCTTACTTGCTTAAAGCGATAAGACCGCCAATTGTTAGTACTGTGCTCATGTTTGTTATAACTTTGTTTTTATTTTTATGGTGTGCAAACAATAAAGTATACTCTATCTATCTATCTATCTTACTTGCTACCTGCGCCCATCACCCGTCCACTTTTTCGAAACAAAAGCCAATGGTCTAACATCTGGCGTTACAATAGTCTTTACCTAAATAAAACAATAACGTTGATACAAACCATTTTTTCTACTCCACATTCACGATTTTAAATTGCAAGCAAAATAATATGATTTACCCAGTAAATATTTTAATGTCTTGGAATTTGATACTCTTGACAAATTTGACATTAGTTTAGTAGTGTCCTTTGATATTTAACAAGTTAATTTAATTATAAAAACGAGAAAAGCTAATTTAAAGTTATGATAAAAAAAAGTAAGTATTAGATCGTTTTTGTAAAATTGTCAACAAAAAACAATTATTTTTGTAAGACCATGTCTACCAATTTCTTCATTAATTCAGGGAGATTTTTTATGGACATTATTTTTCTACGAAAACGTCGAGCTATAAATAGGGTTTTCGCTAGCATAACGACACTGTAAAGCAAAGATAATTAACGATTCTGCTCGGTATCTCGGCTGTAGAGACTTGCATTTATCGTAACCGACGTTTTTCGTTATTATTTAGCGATCGGTAGTTTGCGACGGCATCGCTATCTATGTCGAGACTGCAGGGCCTGGAAGAGTAAGTATTCCTAGCTTAACAAATAATGGCTTACATGTGTCATACGTCATACGGTCCTTTACAACAAATTGCTCTTAAAATTTTTTTTTGAGCTATGAATGCTCTCTTAACGTCTGTGCTGTTACCCCACAGTAAAAGACCATAGTTGAGGTTTGAGGCAACATAACCATAATAGGCACTCAGCGTTACACTTAGAGATTTCAGTTTTGTTAGCCGTCGCAGAACGTAAACAAATCTATTTATTTTGTTGCACACCTTGTCGACGTGAGTGGTAAAATTTAAACTTTTATTCAATAATATTCCCAAAAATGTCACATTATTAGCATATTCGAGAATTGTTTCTCCATATTTTATGTTAAGATTAATTTCTTTACGTCCTTTTACATTAAATTGTAGGTACATACTTAGTTTTCGATAAATTAACATTCAAATTATTTGTATCAAGCCATTCAATTACATTTTTAATAGTATTGTTAATGTCATCCTCATAATTATTTAAATTATCAGATTTCGATTTTACTATTATAGAAATGTCATCGGCAAATAAAATACATTGGTGATTAGCAACATGTGGTAGGTCATTAATATAAAATCAGAATAATAAGGGTCCCAATATGCTACCCTGCGGCACACCAAATTTATTTATTTGAAAGTTATAGCGCTGTGATGCAACAAACTTATCAGTACCTTGTGTTATTTCAACACAATGATATTTTTTACGATTTTGAGAGTTGGCCCGATTTGAAAAGTCGTTCAAACTGATGAGTCAGTGAGATGATATACAGTCATCCTTTGAAGGCTTATTGGTGGATTAAAAATAACCCTGTACTTATACCAAAAAAAACTTTCAATTCAATTCAATTCAATTCAAATAATTTATTTGCGAACATAGGTAAAATAAAATAGGTGTTAAGTATAGTCTAGGGTGACCACCCTTAAAGTTTTTTCTGTCTGCTCATTTCCACAAAATTTCCTATGGGACCAATTCTAAAATGGTGATGGAAAATTATCTTTTCTATACTTATGTGGATACCTAGCGCGATAAAATAAACACTCGGTAACTTGAGTTTTGTTGGTATATAAAAATACAGTTTTATATGTCACCGGAAAATTGTAAGCACCGTTAGTTTATAATTTTCCATTATTCCAAGGGGATGTTACAAAACATAACCCAAAACTTACAATTAGGTATAATACTTAACAGTTTACAGTACTATTCCTTTTTCTATACACCACTGTACTACTCCCATGAACTTGGGCAAACTACACTACAATAACGGCCAAAATTAATATCCAATCTATCCACGATTTGCCCTACTAGAGATAGGAATTTGACATAAGCTCCATACAAAATATGTCAAATTTTTATCTCCAGTAGGGTAAATCGTAGATATATTGGATATTAAGTTTGCCGTCAGTTTATAATAAATCTAGCGAGATTGTAAACCACACTGTCGATAGGTTGTAAACGGATACGATTCACAATAAAACGAAAATATTTTCGATAGTTTATAATCTAACGATGTCTACGATGTGACGTGTTTGTGAACGATCATTATGTTACCGGCATCTTGCACCAAAGTAAAGCTGCGAAAGTGGGAAATGAAGCGGGGATGAAGCCCTTTTTTAGGGTTTTAGAAAAAAAAAAAACAATCAGAGAGGTGGTCATCACAGTTCTAACCTAACCTAGTTAGAACTGTGACCAGCTCCCCGATTCAGAACCACATGATAACCAGTTGTCGAAAAGTGGTCTACTCGCCTTTGACGAACAAACGAAGTACGAACTTTCGTTCCGACTGATACCTGCACAATAAAGATAGGCACATAAAAAAGGCACAATATAGATAGACTACGGTATGAACCGTTTTTTTTTTACTATAAAGTCTTATAAAATTGACCGGAGATCAAAGAAACAAATTTCAGAATACGATCTTCGCATGTGATATGGGAACGATGGTTATGATTCCCAAGTTTTTGTACGAGAAATGAAGTATATTAAGGTCTGAGAAATAAAATGACCAATATTTTAGAAAAGTAAACAGTATTTAATTATTTTGATGTTTAAAAAACATGGTTTTTCGAGCTTATTGCCTAATTTAACAATTTATCGCTTGACACTGACAGTTTCGATTTGAAGTAATGTTTGTGTGTTTACTTTTTTAGGTTCCAATATAGCTCCGAATACCAGTGGTCATGAAAACAGTATTTTGTACACTTTTTTTTATGTAAAACAGTAAAAAGTATTAACGAGTGAAAAAAAGTATAATACCTACTGTTTTTAACAGTATGGTTGGGAACCCTAACGATGGTTGACCGGAGTAGCAAATTTGTCTGATGAACGGTACATTAATCAAAAATCGTCTAACGCGAGTAGACCCCCAGGTTCGGTTTGTTATCTCGTTTTGTCTATGTGACTCACGCAACGAGTGAAAAAGAGATAACAAACCGTATCGGTCGACAACTGCTGGAAACGAATTGCAGTCATTATAATTTAATTTTATTATATCTAATAATATTATATCTAATAGTGCCCAGATATTCTTTAGAATGTCGGGATAATACTTCACATTACCGGTAACACAAACCAGTAAATCTTCTTGTGATTGGACCAGTCAGAGCGCACCTTTCGCTTCGTCACTCTTGACGGTAAGACATCGTTAGATTATAAACGATCGAAATATTTGCGTTTTATTGTGAACTGTATCGACCGTTCAGAATCTATCGCCAGTTTGTAATCTGGCTGGATTTATCATAAACGTACTGCGCTCACAATAATACTGTGACATATACCTACAGTGGAATTTCTTATGCTAAATATAACGAATACTATCTTAGGCTGCAACATGGATGTCTTTGCTTCTCAGTCTCATTTTTAATGGCAACCCTCCTAGGATGGACTGCACCGTGTTGCTTCCATGGTTCACCTCTAGTTGCCGCTTGGTGGCAGCCGCTGGTTCCACGCTGAATTTGTGAAGCAACGCTGCAAGACCTGCTAAAGACTGCATCTCGCCAAGACGAGCACCTGTAGCAAAACAAAGAAAAATAATGTAGAACACATTTGGAATATTAATTCTACAAGATTTTGTTGGTTTAATACAAAAGGGGGTCATTGGATTCAACATTGTCAACAACTTTAAGGGCACCCCAGACACTCCATACAACCGCGTTGATTTAAATGCCTACTAGCTTAACTAGGTGTGATCTTAAAAAACTCCAGGTATTAAAAGCCTGAGAAAATATAATTAAAAAAACAAAATAATAATAGGCTTTCGTTAGCCGGTTGATACAGAAAGCGGTAGGTCCTTGATACGGCGCGTATTGCTAGGTTCCTTTCTCTAGAGCCCTGACCACCGATAGCTTGGACCCTCTACCATCTAAACATACATACATATAAATAAAGTTGAAGTGTCTGTTTGTGATTCAAAATCAAACGTTAAACGGTTGGGTTGCTTTTGTTTATTGTATTTATTCAGCACATGTTTGGCATCTGAAGGTTGGCATACCCATTATGCTACTTCGTAATTTGAAACCTCCAAAACTTTGTAAGAGCAATAGAGTGAGAGAGTAGTTTCTTTACAAAAAAAAATTAAGCTTTAATTTAAACCTATATGTATAGGTATAAATACCGGTGAACGCAGATAACTACTGTTTCACTCTTGCCTTTTACCAAAAATACGATTGAACCATTTGATTGAAGCATTTTTTCTACTTTTTACCCGACTGCGCCAGAAGGAGGGTTATGTTTTTCGAGTGTATGTATGTATGTATGTATGTATGTATGTATGTATGTATGTATGTATGTATGTATATTTCTTTGGCACGCTCTGTAGCCTAAACGGCTTGATGGATTTTAGCTTGAGAGGTGTCGTTAGATTTGTCTTAACCGTGAGAGTGACACTGGGTATATTAAAATTACAAAAATCAAAATGGCTTCAAATTTTTTTTTTCCTTCGAAACCTATCGAGTGTGGTATCAAAATAAAGGGTTTAATAAATGCTTTACAAAAATATATACAACTTACATGTTTAAATGTAATTTGGAATGAGAAATGCTAAAAAACAACAAAATATTAAACGTTAAAAATGCATCAGCGCGATAAAACATGACAAAACTAAAAAGTTTAAAATAAAAAAGTTAATTAACAAAACCAAAAAACCCGACTGCGTGTAAAAATAACTGAAAAGATGTAAACAAGACTTGTGTAGGTAAGTCCATGTGAAAGTATCACATCAACAGGCAGGCGGAGGCTACTTAGGCTATGAACTACTTTGACCAAAAACATACGTAGCCTCCGACTGCGTGTTGTTTTGATACTTTCACATGGACTTACCTACACAAGTCTTGTTTACATCTTTTCAGTTATTTTTACACGCAGTCGGGTTTTTTGGTTTTGTTAATTAACTTTTTTATTTGTTACGGCTCTAGATATCTTAAACTGTAGTACCTACATGTACAGGCGTCAATCATTGTGTGATTGTGGTGCATAGTCATCTATGGAGTATCGGAGTATCAGGTCGATAGGAAGTATGGAACTGGTGCTGCATGAGTCTGATTCGCTCTTGGGTGGCTTACTAATTCATTTTTAATTCCACGCGGACGAATTCGCGGGTAACAGCTAGTAATGTAATAAATATTTAAGAATAATTATAATTTATACGTTAATTTAAGTGAATAAACGGAATAATAATAATCTCTACTAAACTGAAAAAAGTAGATAACCTATTGAACGTATTGTTTCAAGTTGTAGGTACGGACGTCAATATCACGAATATCGTTATATTGTTTGTAATCACATTTATATGTATTGTTTCTAAATTACTATCGGTCATAGTCTCAAGGTTAGATTGTACCGGGAAAATTATATAGG
This sequence comes from Asteroscopus sphinx, assembly GCA_949699075.1. NCBI lineage: Eukaryota > Metazoa > Arthropoda > Insecta > Lepidoptera > Noctuidae > Asteroscopus > Asteroscopus sphinx. The sequence continues at coordinate 7,498,817 of OX453006.1, forward strand.
ACAATTATCACACTAATATTATAAATGCGAAAGTAAGTGAGTTAGTGAGTGTGGGTGTATGTTTGAAAAAAATTCACGCTGTAACAGCTTAACAGATTTGGATTAAATTTGGCACGCAGATAGATCATAATCCGGATTAACATAAAAGCTACTTTTTAATTTACCGGATTATTTACCGGTTGGTCTAGTGGTCGCAAGCGCGACTGCTGAGCGTGGGGTCCCAGGTTCGATTCCCGGGTCGGGCAAGTGTTATTGGGTTTTTTCATTAGGAAATTCTCAGTAGCAGCCCGGAGTATGGATTTGTGCCCGGTTAATGGCAATAGGCTCGCCCCCTATTACATGGGACTATAACATAACTGGCGAAATGTGAGTGTTCTATACACCTCTGCCTACCCCTTCGGGGAAATACAGGCGTGATGTTATGATGTTATGTTATGTTAATTTACCGGAAAGATTAACAGTTCTCGAGGCGTGATAAACAACGTCCACGCGGGCGAAACCGCGGGCGGCTCTTGTCATACAACGTGTTATTGAAATAATTGAAAAACTCTTAAGGTGTCAATGAACTCATCTGTATGAACAACTTTAACTATCGGACCAACCCTGAAATCACGAAAAAAAGTCAGCTGATCCTTAAATTTTTCGAATCATGTGAACAAAAATGTAGGGGACAACTGATTGTTTTTCGTGATTTCAGGGTTAATCCCGTAATAAAAGTTGTTCATTCTGTTGAGTACTATGACCCCTTAAGAGGTTTTCAGTTATTTCAATTACAAGTTGTATACAATTTCGTAAAGTTAAAGAAAATCTAGTTTATTACAATTATAATGCTCGTGGGCACAAATCATGGTTACCTATGTATATGATACACTTGAAGTACTTGACGCTTTGAAGCGAATAATGTAATATTTAGATTATTTTATTATTTTTAACGCATTTACGCATGCGAAGCGAAATCTAAAGATGTATATTGTAGAAAGAAAAAATCGCCCACGAGCACAATTCGAACCTGCGACTCCTGGCTCAGTACGCCAGTGCTTTAGCCACAAAGCTACCGTGAACACTGCTCGTGGTATCGAATTCAACTTACACTTATTTTGTCTGTCTTTTTTTAATATTAAAAAAAAGTCGGGTTAATTACATCATTTATAACTCAAGAACGGCTAGACCAATTTTCAATTAAATTTATACAGATAGAACATAAACCATATTAACATATAGGCTACTTTTTATCCTGGGAAGATGAACAGTTCCCTAAGGAAGCGCGATAAACGACATTCATGTGGGCGAAGCCGCGGGCATAGGCTAGTTAATTAATAAGTCATGGTAACTATTACTTACCAATGCATGATCTCGGTCCTTCACCGAACGGCATGTAAGCATACTTATGCCTTGCCACAGACGTATCATTAAATCTGTCAGGCATGAACTGAGAAGGATTATCAAAATACTTCTCATCGTTTTGAATGGCTTGCAAGGGAATTATAATTTTTACACCCGGATCTAGAGTTATATCCAATTCTGGGATGGTGTATTTTCTTGCACACACTCTGTGTAGCGCCCCCAGCGACGGAAATATTCTCATGGCCTCTTTGAACCCATTACTCAATGACTTCATTTCGGATATCGAATCGTAGCACAGTTTGTTGTTGTATTTAGCTAGCACTTGATCAATATCCTCTTGAATCTTACGTTGTTCTTCGGGATGGAACGCAAGCTGGTGCAACAAATAACTCGTTGCTGATGATGAGGTCTCGAACCCTGCTGCGAAGAACACGAACACCTGAGCCGCCATAATCGTAAGGTCCATTTCCATTTCTACCTGCTCCGGCTTTCCTTCCGCGTTTCTCTTCTCCACGGAGTCTACCGTGATTTTTCCTTTCCCTTCCAGTTCCAACAGCAGATCAATGAAGTCATTGCGGCCAATAGGCTTATTGTTTCTCTGTTTGCGAATGCTTACAACAATCTCTGTTATGGAATCAAATAATAATGGTTCTTGAAACACTTTTTGAATGGGTGTTCTGAAGTCTGGGAACAGATCATATAACGCCACAATTACATAGTTTTTCCAAGATCGCTGAAACATTTTTCTGCCTAAATCTCTGAAGAGGGAGTGCTCGTCATTGATGGTGTTCATCTCTATGCCGAAGCCACAGGCGCCGATGAACTCGGTGGTGAAGCGAGCCATCAGTTCCCGCACGTCACAGTCTCCGCCGCGGTTCACGATGTCTTCGCCGACGTTCTGCAGCTTCTCTGCGCACTGTACCACTAGTGGGAACATGTTCTTCAGCTTAGCAGTCGTAAACGTCGGTGTTAGACGTTGCCTTAATAACTTCCAGGTATCACCATCAACATGGAAAAGATTATTAAATACTGGCTCATGTTTAGGTTCCCTACCCAATCCTCTCGGGTAAAAGTACGCAAAGTCCATGTTTAGGATTTTCCTTACAATATCCAAGTCTCGAATGACGAGCTCCGGCGTGGTTCCTCTGTACAGGCCGACGACTCGTTCATTGGGATACTTGTTGTACAGTTCCACGGATACTTCCACAATGCTTTTCTTTCCCACTACATTTTTGAAAAGTGTCCCAAAAATTGGTACTGGCTTTTCATATTTTATATTGCGTTTTTCCCAATAGTCGTGGTTTTTGGTTGTATAATAATACAATAACACAAGCACTAACGGCAGGAGTAACAGAATCATGTTGTCTTGTTAAGTCTACTGGAGTGACTGAGTTGCGAGCTGTGCGCCTGTGCAGTTGAACTTGTTATCATAGATTGTTTTTATGTATGTGTATGCGCTGTAGTGTACCGTTTCCACGCGAGTGACCCGAGCGCAGTGACGGGCGTGACGTTGGCGATTACGGAAACAAGTTTGATTACTCTACAAAACTATTTCGTATCTCGTTGTATTTTGGATACACCGTGAGCTTGTTTATTTTTATTTTGTTAATGTTTCTAATCGTAGTGTGTTCACCATTGGATACTTTTTAGACGGGAAATCATAAACTTAGTACACTAGCGTGAATCCTTTTGTTTTTACCTGCAACAAAATAAACATAATTTTAGCATAAGTCCGCACTAGAACCGGATATGTCATTGTATAACCCCTTTTAAAAACAACTGATCTATTTCATTGGATGCTCTGAATAGGTGTAATTTATACGGCTTATTAGCATAGCTAAGTAAACATTTTATATAGGTAGCTATTAACAGTACCTATCACGAGGCTAGACATTTTAGTCTCTCATCACAGCTCTCATTGCCGCACTATAATACAAACCTATGCATATAATGTATATGCGTCATCCGTAGCCATAAATACAGATTACAATTATCTATTACGCTTTTAGAATACGATTATAATCAAATCAGTCATCAATCAATCAATCATAGACTACCTACTACTGCACATAATTATGTATAGGACAGTCATGTAAAATAATGTAAATTAGTTATTTTAAAGCATATTCAGGTGTTTATTAACTAGTGATGTAACGAATACTACTTTTACGAATACGAATACAAATACGAGTACCTATTGACGTACTGTTCGGCGAATACGAATACCTAATTTTATAATAGGTGCACGTAATTTTATTATCAGTCAAAGATCAACAATTTTAAACGATTCTGCTCAGTTTTAGTTCATAAGTTGATAAAACACAATGAACACACAAAAAATGGCTATGTTGCATGCCCTTCTACAAACTAATCTAGTCTCTACAAACAAAAACTAAAAGGTCGCTTTTTAAAGCATTGAGAGACGCACGCGGCTCCCGCGCTCCACACGAAGCGGGCCCGACCCGCGGCCGACCCGCACCCGCTCTGTATGTGGTTTGCACTTTAGCGGCCAAAATTAATATCCTATCTATCCACGATTTGCCCTACTAGAGATAGGAATTTGACATAAGCTCCATACAAAATATGTCAAATTTCTATCTCTAGTAGGGTAAATCGTGGATAGATTGAATATTCATTTTGGCCGTTAGGCTGTAGGTCATTAATGTCACCAATAGACGGAAATCAGAAACATTTACTGTCAGAAAATTGAGATTTAAAGCATTAAGGTTAGTTTGGAACTATATTTTGAACGTTTTTAATTACGAGAATTGGCATTCAGGTGTCGATATACCTATAATATACTTAACTATTTTTATTCCAAAGTATGTGAGCATAGCTTAGATTAACGCAAAGATGTGAAGCATTAAATTAAAACGCAAACCACACAGAGCGGGTGCGGGACGGGCGTGGATCGGGCCCGCGTCGGGTAGAGCGCGGGAGCCGCGAACGGCTCCCGACCCGCGCGGCCCGCGCTCTGTCTTTAGTGGCGGGAGACAGGCGCGGCTCCGCGCGATTCGGGGGCGCGGGTCCCGCCGCAGGCCTAACTAGCGCCCGCGTTTCGTGTAATGTCATCCATATAAAAACAGGTTAATTTACCCGCCGCGCACCCGACCCGCATCCGCCTTGTGTGTGATTTGCGCTTTATAGTTGGTTGGTTGTATAACTTGTATACCTCCGATAATAGTGTTGTATTAGTATAAAGCAATTTCTTGACGAGATTACCATTAATTTACAAGATAGCGTTATCTAAGTAGGTTATAACGGTAAATAGACAAAGTCCAACTAAGAATAAAAAATATTGCGAATTACCTGGTACGGTTGTTATTAGGAAATGTGTCGGTAGAATATTTTTTTTGAATATTAAGAATAAGAATAATCTTAATATATAAAACAAAGTCGGGTTAGTTACATCATTTATAACTCAAGAACGGCTGGGCCGATTTTAATGAAATTTAACATAATACTTAAAATTTAATAGATCATAACCCGGATTTTTACTACTTTTTATCCCGGGAAGATGAACAGTTCCCGAGGGATGCGTGATAAATGACATTTACGCGGGCGAAGTCGCGGGCATAGGCTAGTTAAGAATAATTTAGTGTTGAGACACTAAATTATTCTTAAGGGTTACAAACGTTAAAAATAATTGGGTTGAGTTCCTAGACCTCACACTAGGATTCCCTGTGTCGCGCGTATTGGATTTATCACAGGAAGACGCTATCGCGCATTCCTCGGGAACTTCTTATCTTCTCGGAATAAAAAGTAGCCTATATTGAAGGACAAACAACCAAACAAACAGTCATACTTTCGCATTTATAATACCGACAAATGATAATGATAAACAAAGCTTTATAAGCAATTAAACAATTAGGTATTGTAAATATATTTAAAATTATCAATAAAGATTAGTATATCACACGAGTAATTAATTTAGAAGTCACCTTTCTTGTTATTGTGCATAACGAAATCCTAATATAATCCTACTTCCTACTAATATTATAAACGTGAGTTTGTGAGGATGTTTGGATGTATGGATGTTTGTTACGCTTTCACGCAAAAACTACTGTATGGATTTTAATGAAATTTGGTATACAGATAGCACATAGCCCGGATTAACATATAGGCTACTTTTTATCTCGGGAAGATAAACAGTTCCCGAGGGGTGCGCGATAAACGACATCCACGCACGTGAAAGGCTAGTAAATAATATAAATGTATAATATAATATTTGGATGTTTGTTACTCAATTAAGCGTAAATCATTGATCGGATTTGGATGAAACTTAGCACACAGTTAGGCAAAATCCCGAATACAAGCTACTTTTTATGTCAGGAAGATTAATAGTTCCCGAGGGATAACATTTCTGTGATAAACTGAATTACAAACATATATTATTATTATTTTATTATTTTAACGCATTTTACGCATGCGAAGCGAATTCTAAAGATATAAATTGTGGAAAGAAAGAATCGCTCACGAGCAGGATTCGAACCTGCGACTCCTGGCTCAGTACGCCAGTGCTTTAGCCACTAAGCTACCGTGAACAGCAGATACAATTCAATTCGATACCACGAGCAGTGTTCACGGTAGCTTAGTGGCTAAAGCACTGGCGTACTGAGCCAGGAGTCGCAGGTTCGAATCCTGCTCGTGAGCGATTTTTTCTTTCCACAATTTATATCTTTATATATTATTATTATTAGTCGTGGGAAATTGAAAACATTCATTGAACTTAAAACAAACAATATACAACATGTTGATCTGTATTCGTGCCATATTCAAGGAGGTGACTATACAACTGATACTGAACACGAATCAAAAAAAAAAAAAAACATTTTTTCAAATTATTATTTAAATACCTATTTGTAAACAAACAAATTCCCCCGTGTGTCGCGTGCGACACAAAAACGATGAGTGCGAAACCACTAAAATAATTTGAAGGTATTTCTACCCTTTGACGATGCCGCCGGTGACTTTTTAGAGTCGTTCAGGATTTATTCTCAAATTCTCGCTATGTTTCTAAGTGAAAATTAGGGTATTAAATAATCATAGAATCGTTTTAGTATTATTAGATGACTAAGCACATTATTTATCATTGCTCTAGAAATATGGCACGCTTACAGCAACATCTTGTATACAACTACTTACGTTATTTTCAACACCATCTCACGACAGAGTTGATAACACTTTATTGACACACATTATAGAACATAGTTATCACTTATTTATTTAACTGTTAAATCATAATGATGATCGATGTATTGGTCTGTCAGTGTTGTATTCGAGCCTGGGTCTATTCGACTTTGTCTCTGTAGAGCCTACGCTGCACTGCAAAGTTTTATACTGACAACGTTCCGGGTACAAGTTACGTAGTAACTAATAAATAATCTATGGTACACACGGCTACACATCAAGCTGTATTTTCCAGAATGTGCTGACCTCGCATTGTATAGGTTTTCCTTACAACGCGAGGTCAGACTATACTGGTTTTGTACAGCTTGATGTGTAGCCGTGTGTACATACAAGTTAGCACGATGTTTGGACTTTGAACTTTGAACGTCAATACATAGTAGTTCACTGCGGATTTGTGGTTATATTGTTGAGATCTTGGAATCGCGTGATTGATACCTAATTAAAGTGTAATTAGTAAACCTTACATTGATACGTAAGGAAATTACTTTATTTTACACCTTAATTTTAGTTTACTTTTGGTACCTATGTGGTCCTTAAGATCAATACAACATGATGTAATAAGAATATTGTTTCAGAATATTCAGATGTAGGGATTACGGAACATCGGGCGGAGTGCGTCCATGAGGATTTTCCCCAGGAAAAAAAAAATGGGATTACTGAACGTGGCGTGTAATTTGGTATTTGTAGCCCTGTGTTGTAGCCATATTGATGTCGAAACGAGCTAATGGCCCAGTACCTTTGCCCATAACACCTGCAATACCACACCTAGGCTGTTGCCTATATGATATTTTATTAATGATTGTTCCTACATATGTACACGTTAATAGTTTTTTTTTGTAAACATAGGTAGTTGCAAACTCGAAAAAGTTAACAAGCTCTGCAGTGCCTGTCGGTGGTAGATTTCGGTCGTGGTTTGGTAAATCTTGCAACGTGGCATCACGTCGAAAGCAAGAATCTTACCGAGCCTGGGCCGAAGCGAAGGCAGTGCTAACCCGATTTCCGGCACTTTAAAGAAACTGTATAACACAGCCTCCAGATCCTTTAAGAAGGAAATTGCCGGTGCGAAGTCCAAGTTCATTGGCAAAATTGGCGAGAGATTAATGCGCTATCCTTCGGGATCTCGCGCATTTTGGTCTCTTGCCAAGGCTGTCCAGGGGAACTTCTGTCAGTCGTCATTTCCACCATTGCGCAGGGATAACAACTCGCTTGCTCACACTGCAAAACAGAAAGCCGATCTCTTGGGCTCTCTTTTTGCGTCGAATTCGACTCTTGATGTCCAGGGAAGCACACCTACTATCCCGCAGTGTGAGAGCTCTATGCCCGATGTCTGTTTTGCGCAAAAAGCTGTTCGTAGAGCACTATTTTCCCTGGAAATTCATAAGTCGAGCGGACCAGACGGCATCCCTGGTCATGTACTTAGAACATGCGCTTCGGAGTTAGCTCCGGTCTTGACGCGCCTATTTCAGCACTCGTACTCTACCGGCGTAGTCCCGCACTCATGGAAGACAGCTTTAGTGCACCCGATCCCTAAGAAAGGAGACCGCTCAGATCCATCTAACTACAGGCCCATTGCCATCACGTTAGTGATACTTTCCAAAGTAATGGAAAGTATCATTAACCGCCAGATACTAAATTACCTAGAGGACCACCAGTTGATAAGCGACCGCCAATATGGTTTTCGTAGTGGTCGTTCAGCTTGTGACCTTCTTGTGTATTTAACACACTGATGGGCAGAGGCGGTGGAGAGCAAGGAAGAAGAAGAGAAGAGGCCTTAGTAGTTAGTTTGGATATAGCGAAGGCTTATGATCGGGTCTGGCACAAAGCTCTTCTGTCTAAGCTTCCTGCGTACGGACTTCCCGAGAGATTATGTTCATGGATAGCCAGCTTCCTTACGGACCGGAGCATTAAGGTCGTGGCTGACGGTTCATGCTCCGAATTGATGCCCGTGGATGCTGGTGTCCCACAAGGCTGTGTGTTATCCCCAACTTTGTTTATTCTGCATATCAATGACATGTTGCGCATAAGCAACATTCATTGCTATGCAGATGACAGCACTGTGGATGCACTTTACTCTGGCCATGCTAATCTCTCGCGTGTACATGTCGTGGAGTACCGGAAAGGACTTGTGTCTAAAATTGAGACTTCTCTGGAGCGAGTCTCTGAGTGGGGCAGACTAAACCTAGTCCACTTCAACCCCATTAAGACACAAGTCTGCGCGTTTACCGCTAAGAGAACCCCATTTGTCGAAGCACCTCACTAAGAGGGCACTCCCCTCTTAGTTACGCCTAAATTGGGAATTCTAGGCGTCGACGTATCGAACGACGTTCAATTTCGTGGTCACTTGGAGGGTAAAGCCGGAATGGCCTCCAAAAAATTCGGGGTGCTCAATAGAGCGAGACAATATTTCACACCGGCTCATCGCCTAAAACTTTATAAGGCACAAATCCGGCCGCACATGGAATATTGCTCTCACCTCTGGGATGGAGCACCCAAGTACCTACTCCTTCCACTTGACCGCATTCAGCGCAGAGCGGCTCGAATCGTCGGCGACTATGCTATTCCCAATCGGCTAGACCCTCTAGCTTTGCGAAGAGACGTTGCATCTCTATGTGTCCTATATCGCATGTACAATGGGGAGTGCTCTGAGGAATTGTTCGAACTTATACCAGCCGCTGACTTCCACCATCATACAACCCGCTATAAATCTAAATTCCATCCTCACCATCTTGATGGTTGGTGGTCAACTATAGTACGTTTCACACGCCACTTTTTGCCTCGTACAGCAAAACTGTGGAACAAACTTCCGTCAGCGGTTTTCCCGAACAAATTAGACATGGGAGCCTTCAAGAATAGAGCATACGTCTTTTTAAAAGGTCGGCGACGCATCGGCGACTCCCCTGGTGTTGCGGATGTCCATGGGCGGAGGAGATTGCTTACCATCAGGTGACCCGCAGGCTAGTTTGCCCTCCTATGTTATAAAAAAAAAGGTAGGTACTTAAAATAGCATAGGTACATCTGATAATAGTATAGTTGTAAACATATTTATTCTTAGGCCAATACTCTTGTAAAACCAGTTTGTATGGTCAAGGTTGCAAAAACACTTTGCTTAACTCCTTTTTAAACTGGAAAACATAGCCTTGAAATATTTATGTAGGCATCACAGACATAGTAAAAAATATAGACTAAGTGCTGCGAACAACCATAGTGAAGCCAACAAAAACCGTGCTCCTTCATGTACAACCAGTGCTCACGTACCTACACACCATGCACCTGAAGGATATTTGATTTCGCGATGCTTACTGGAAGATGCCGCGACATGTGAACTGAGAGGGGTGAGCACGGTTTAAGGTGCATGTGTGTACGTGAGCACTGGTTGTACATGAAGGAGCACGGTTTTTGTTGGCTTCACTATGGTTGTTCGCAGCACTTAGTCTATATTTTTTACTATGTCTGTGGTAGGCATATAATCAGCACAGCTATATACCAGGCCCCTCAGAAAGTATTGCGAAAAAAAGTTTTTATATATGGGAGACTGGCCAGTTATAATGTTTTTCGAAAATATGATTATTTATAAGTAAAAATAAGTAAGTTCCAATTTCAAAATTTCCCTCCACATTTTTTGCGAGTTAATTCAAAGTATTGTGTCTCACTGAAATATGGATCTGCGCCGGGAACATTTTAGAGCTATGATTTTATACGATTTCAAGTGTCGCCTGAAACCGGATGAATCGTACGATAGACTTCAAATGGCATTCATGGATGAAGGCCCTTCCAAGGCAACCGTGTATCGTTGGTATAACGAATTCAAGCGCGGTCGACCAACTTTGGGGGATGACGAAAGAAGCGGTCGCCCTTTGACGGCTGTTACCGAAGAAAACGTGCTAGCAGTGAAAAATTTAATCCAAGACAATAGGCGAATTACATATCAGGAGATTCAACACATATTGAAGATTGGATCGGGAAGCGTTCACGAGATTCTACACAGCCATCTTCGCGTGAGGAGGATAGTATCACGCTGGGTGCCGCACAACCTCACCGATGCTCAGAAGCAGGCCCGGGTGGAATGGTGCCGTGATATGCTTAACAAATTTGAAGCAGGCTCGTCTCGGCGTGTTTACGACATCGTTACAGGTGATGAGTCCTGGATTTATCAATACGACCCAGAAACCAAGCGCCAGTCGACTGTTTGGGTGTTTCAAAATGAGCCAACGCCTACCAAAGTGAAGCGATCTAGAAGCGGGGGTAAGATTTTGATCGCTAGCTTTTTTAATTTGACTGGCCACTTGGTATCAATTCCCTTACGGGATCAAAGAAGCATTAATGCCGAATGGTATACTACCAAATGTTTGCCAGAAGTTTTCTCTGTTATAAGCAACAAGCGACCAAACACAGGGCTCTGCGGGCTACTGCTCCACCACGACAATGCACCTGCGCACACCGCACTCAAAACGAGGGACTTCCTGGACAGCACGCCAGTCAAACTCCTGGGTCACCCTCCTTACAGCCCTGATCTAGCACCGTGTGACTTCTTTTTATTCCCAAAAATAAAAAATCAGCTCAAAGGGATACAATTTTCGTCGCCGGAAGATGCGCTGGCTGCGTTCGAGCAGGCTGTAAACGAGGTGTCTGCGGCGGACTGGAAAAAGTGTTTTGAAAACTGGTTTAGGCGCATGAATCTTTGTATAGAGGCTGGTGGAAAGTACTTTGAAAAGATTTGATAAAAATATATGTACGTATAGAACAATTTTTTTTAGTTTCGCAAAACTTTCTGAGTGTCCCACGTATATGGCTGCTTTGCCACTTTTATTTTTAGGGTTCCGTACCCAAAGGGTAACAACGGGACCCAATTAGGTACCCCTTGACACCCGCACACGTTTCATCGCATTTTTATCGTTACGCGGGTCAACAATCGGGACAAAATACCAAACTGGCCGGGACGTCGCCGCCGGGACCAATGACTGAAACCGAGACAATCGCGGTCAAACCGGGACGTATGATAAGTGATAAGCCTAATCATACATTTTGATAAGCTTTAGTAAAAACTCTCTCTAAAAATATTTCAAGCATGATGTGATTATAATTTTTCGATTAATAGAGAGAAAACTGCAAAACGCCGCCGCTTCAAAGGTCATTGACCTTAGAAAATCTTATGACTTTAGTGAGCCACAAAAAAAGAAAACGGACTTGGATTAAAAACCCTATAAATAGACTTGTTTTATTTATTCCATAAACACATTAATAAGACATTTTTTTATGGTGTTTTAAACCACATCTGTCAATAATTTTACTTATTAATAGTTTTATTTAGTACCTAATCAATGGTGTTGATCTTCATTGAGTATTAGATAGCGTTATCTTAATAGGCCACAGATCTCAATTTTAAAAGAATAAAAAAATCTTGATAACGTATTTTAGGGGTGGCGCCCATACATGTGAAATGAGGATGCAAATTTTTTTTTCGTTGCACCCCCTCGTGTGGGGTATCATTGAATAGGTCTACTAAAATGAAGGTAATGTTTAATACATCACTTTTTTATCAGGTGTACCATCTGCGAAATATAGCCCGCCAAAGTGGCTTGCAATGTGTCCCCCCCCCTGCCATTTCTAAACTATGCAACGTAGAAACTTATAATCTTCCACATTGACAGACCTTTGTGAAAACTCTCTTTTAAAATTATTTCGAGTATAATGTGATTATAATTTTTTGAGTTATAGACAGAAAACTGAAAAATACTTAAAAAGTCCTAGTTCAAAGGTCATTGACCTTAAAGAAAAATGATCATAGCAAATAATGCTCCTTTAGCTACATTCTATTTGAAAAAAATCACAAAAAATAACATTGTGTTATGTTGACGACACACTTCTTAAATTTGCCGCCATCTAGCGGCATCGTACAACACTCTCTGGGTCGCCAATGCTGCCGTCAAGTGCCGTGTATTACATTTGGCACTGTATAGCGCCATCTAGCGGCTACAGACATCACTCTCTGAGTCGCCAGTTCTGCCGTCTATTGCAAAAACTAAAATAGCCGTGATTAATATTGGATTTGATTTGTTTGTAACACCTACTTAAGGAACCCTATAATACTGAGCATAGCCCGACATGCTCTTGGCCGGTTTTTTTTTTACAAAATTTCATTTACTTATGTTTATAACTGTAGAAGTTATTAAGCTGTAAAGGATTAGGACAGACGGACAGACGGACAGACGGATAGACGGACAGACGGACAGACGGACAGACGGACAGACGGACAGACGGACAGACGGACAGACGGACAGACGGACAGACGGACGGACATGACGAAACTATAAGGGTTCCTTGTAGGACTACGGAACCCTAAAAAGTATATTAGTATTATATCCATAGTACAAGCTCTGCTTAGTTTAAATTTTCAAGATTTTTTGATTTTTATTTATTTATTATAACTTTTAAACACTTCGCAACTCCAAGTATTAGTAATCAATATTCTTTGTCAAAACCACAGAAATAGATAGAATGGCCATGTGGGCAGGGCGCGCGTGGCAGCACCATGCACCATAGTGCAGGATATTTCAAAGCCTTTCTCAGCACGCCTTACGACTTGTTTCTATAAATACTGTAACAAAAACTGCCTCGTTGGTCTAGTGGTTGCAAGCGCGACTGCTGAGCGTGGGGTTCTGGGTTCGATTCCCGGGTCGGTCAAAGTGTAATTGGGTTTTTTAATTAGGAAATTCCTGCCAGGTGGACCGACGACCTAAAGAACGTGGCTGGGGGGGACTGGATGCGGAAGGCAGAGGACCGAGCGTTGTGGCGCAACTTGGGAGAGGCCTATGTCCAGCAGTGGACTGCGATAGGCTGAGTTGATTGATTGATTAGGAAATTCTCAGTAGCAGCCTGGAGTCTGGATTTGTGCCCGGTCAATGGCAATGGGCTCGCCCCCTATTACATGGGACTATAACATAACTGGCGAAATGTGGGTGTACTATACACCTCTGCCTACCCCTTCGGGGAAATACAGGCGTGATGTTATGATATGTAACAAAAACCCGCAAAAATGCCTTATTGTGCTGTTTCTAATTGCAGAAACAAATGCTGTAAAGTACATACCTACATTTGAGTAAAATTAATTTTTTTTTAAAAATGACGTAAAAATGTAAGGCGTACCTATACCTACCTAGTTTATTCGGAAAGTTGCCACGCATGAATCGCAAGTAAAATTGTGATTACAACCATTCTATTTCTAAGGGCAAAACACTGATTTAAGTAGGTAATTATTTTCTAATGACAATATTTAAATTATACTATGTACGTACCAGCGACAAATAGTTTATCATTAAGTACGAAGTCTTCGGCTATTTTTATATGTTTTTCAGTTTGGACTTTATCTTGAATATTTTTTTAGTGATAAAGAGGGCGAAGTCCTATTATCTATTATAAATACGTGGGACATCACAAAACGGTACTAATTGTTCAAAGTTCACTTCGAGTAGGTAAAAATCGTGTAAGATTCTACTTTGGTTTTAGTAGAATCTTACACAATTTTTTATCTTGAGTAATGACTTATTGTTAAATCAATAATATAATTATGTATTAGTACATTGAGCAGTAAATGAGGTTTTGATGCGACCTATTTATAAAATATTAGGTAACTGAAGAATGATCTTTTGACGTGTTTTTTGGAATTTTGTGGTCGAGTTTAAAGCATTACAATCCTAACTGAACATAGAAATTGACTGGAGAACATGTTCTTGAAAATAAATGTGAAAATTAAATTAAATGTGTAAACATATAATTCAATGGTTAAAAGAGCCTCCACGAGTGACAATATTTAATTGATCGTCCGGCGCACCCTGGGCAGTCAGCCCCGCTACCAACCTGCTGACTGGCTAATCTTTTCCCCACGGCATGAGCTGTTATCATTATGTAGCTCATGTCGACACGATAGAAGAAGAATGGTTAAAAATAAAAAACCGGCCAAGTGTGAGTCGGACTCACGCAGTAAGGGTTCGGTACCACCCATCGACCTGATACCCCATAGAAACTGATTTACTGATTTAATTTAAGAGAGTTTATCAAAAGACATCAACGGACGTACGCAAAATGTGAATTTTTACATCTTTTTCTTACGTAGGTACCACCACATATGTCTACGTTTGCCCTGTTTTTAGTTTTTGTTGCTAAACTAATTAGTATGCACTATAATCAGACCAAGTTTGACGCTGGTATGTATTACCGTTAAGAAGATAGAGCAGGAACAAAAACGTTGAAAAAAATCATGTTTTTCAAGGTTTCTTGTATGGGGACCCCCTTTGGTTTTAGACTTTTTTTATTTTTAGTGTTTGTAATGATGGACACCATGGTAACACATATTCTGTGAAAATTTCAACTAGTTATCTATTACCGTTACAAAGATACAGCCCTGTGACAGACAGACGGACAGACGGACAGACGGACGGACGGACGGACGGACGGACAGCGTAGCGAGAGTAATAGGGTCCCGTTAGCACCCTTGGGGTACGGAACCCTAAAAACATAACTGAATTCAACATTCGGAAAATCCCCTCGATTTTTAAATTATTTTAATTAATGTAATAATCTATTTCTATACATAGTATAAAACAAATTCACTTTCCGCGTTGTCTGTCTGTCTGTTTATCCGCTATCTCCTAAAACACGCAACGGATTTTGATGCGGTTTTCACCATCGTTTAGATAATTTTTCACAAAATTGTCATATTCAATAACTATTAACAAATCACAAGGTCAGACATGCAACGTTGCGGGCTTAGACCTAAGCGTTGGTTGCTTTTCCCATAGCTATACGAAGCCCTTTCGCACGTCACTTCCAAACAAAATTTGTTCTATTGTGTAACGAAAAGTCAGCTGCAAATAGGGTTGCCATCTCTAAAATCTGCGAACCAGGACAAGAAGAGGGAAAACCCTGGATTTTGTGCTTTTAAACCCGGACATATCAACAGTGTTTTAATAGTTTTAATGGTTATAAATCAACTTTTTATTTATTTTCAAACAATTTTTACTAAATTTATGGTATTAAAAAAAAATACAAAAGAGAATCTTCTTAAAGTTTTAACAAACAATTAGCGGTCTTGCAATATGAATCGATGACAAAACATAATATTATCAGTAAAAAATAAATATTGGAATGCGTTAGACGTAATTTCGGCTGCGTATTTCGGTAAATATATCTGCTGTCAGATAGGTCAGCAGCCTAAAACCCAGACTACAAATGAAACCCCTCCCGGACGCTCTCTAAACTAGGACAAATCCGTAGAAAACCCGGATGGATGGCAATCCTAGCTGCAAACATTGTAAGGAAATTCTATAATCACAAGGAGGTAACTTCACTCTTTTTTTCTAATTTATACCCATGCGAAGGCGAAGCCGGGGTCGCTAGTATTGCATAAGTATTGTTTTGCTATTTATGAAGGTAACAGCGACGGGGGTAAGTACCTACCTACTTACCTGTTTGTTGTTTCTTGTCTTAATTTTTTACCTAAATTTTACATCATTATCAATTTTTTTGTTTGTGGTGAAGCCAGATATGTACCTACTAAGAACCGATTTTTATAATTAAGGTATAGTAGCCACCAAATAAATGTTTAGATTTAAATGATTTTAACCTTTATGTCATTTCATTACAGTAACATGCCCAGTGGCATCTTTGTTCAAGTTACTGGCCGGCTACTATACAATACTATACAAAGTTCACAGATATAATTTCTCAGTCAATATAAAGGAGGTACGATGACATTTGAAAAGATGTTGTCGTGGACTTCGACTGTTCGAAGTCCATGTGTATCTCTTTGTTTTTTTTTGTCCATGTGGACTTTGGATTTGGCCACGAAAATGTAGCTGCATTAGCATTTAGGAAAGCTTAGTCATTGTCCAAACTTATGTAGGTACGGTCGACCGCACGCAGTCACTTTGACATTGACAGCATCTTTATTTCGTAAGCAGTAAGGGCGCTTTTTAACCGACGAAAAAAGGAGGAGGTTCTCAATTCGACGCGTATCTTTATTTTTTTTATGTATGACCATGCATAACTTTTTACACAGTGGTCCGATTTTGATGATTCTTTTTTATTGGATAGGGTATGTCTCGAAGTTGGACCGATTCTGTTAAAACTTGTCACACATAAATGTAGTTCTAGACAATACAACATAATGGATACCTGGAGTTAGATTTTAGCCACAAAATAAATAAAAAATAAACTTTTTAACAAAAAATTGAACCGACGAAAAAATAAACTGAAAAGCGAAAAATAAAATAAAGCATTTAAAAAAATAAAGCAGTCTTAATTACTATTTTACTAACTAAACTAATGTAAATAACTAATTATGAGTCGGCGCCAAACAAACAATCAACGAAGATCATTAAATTACTTAATTAAAAGAAATAATAAAAACAAAATAACATCAAATACAACGTAATTTTCAATTTGTTTTCGAGTTATAGCAGTTTTAAGATTTTTTTGATGTTTTCCGTCTGCGGATGGAAAAATTATTGTGAAAAATCTATCCTACTCTGGGCACTCGATTGACACTTCCTGAAAGCTGATGAATGAGCAATTACTATCATAAAAAATTTATAGCTTTCAAGAAAGTGTCAATCGAGTGCCCATAGTACGATAGATTTTTCACAATTAGTATTTTCCATCCGCAGACGGAAAACATAAAAAAAATCTTAAAACTGCCATAACTCCAAAACAGATGACTGGCACCCCTGGTTCACGGGATAATTTTTGTTGCAAATGAGCTGTAGTATACCCCTTTTTCACCAGAGGATGGGCAGCAGCGTTCTCTGAGTATTTAACCAACCAACTGCGATCGCCAACCCGCCTGCCAAGCGTGGCGATTATGGCATATCCCCCCCTTAATTGGGGGAGGCCTATGTCCAGTAGTGGACGTCTTTCGGCTGTAATGATTTTTGATACCCCTTTCATGGAATAGGTCGAATTACGAATCATCCTGTAGATCATAATATTATATCTATCCGGTATGGTAACCGTAAAAACCAACTGCTTCACCCGAGACGAGAGCCGTGCTTTCTCGTGGCAAATATGAGAAACTATGATGACTTTTCCTTGTGTCCGTAGTTAAATATAAATGTGATAGATGGCGCTACCTATTGTCTTTACAAAAGATTTCATCATTATTATCATTGATTCTTTGGGTAGATATTTTGTTAACTAAAACCATAATCTGTTGTTGATCACTGTAAACTTTACAAAAGATAAATACCAGGCCCCTCAGAAAGTATTGCGAAAAAAAGTTTTTATATATGGGAGACTGGCCAGTTATAATGTTTTTCGAAAATATGATTATTTATAAGTAAAAATAAGTAAGTTCCAATTTCAAAATTTCCCTCCACATTTTTTGCGAGTTAATTCAAAGTATTGTGTCTCACTGAAATATGGATCTGCGCCGGGAACATTTTAGAGCTATGATTTTATACGATTTCAAGTGTCGCCTGAAACCGGATGAATCGTACGATAGACTTCAAATGGCATTCATGGATGAAGGCCCTTCCAAGGCAACCGTGTATCGTTGGTATAACGAATTCAAGCGCGGTCGACCAACTTTGGGGGATGACGAAAGAAGCGGTCGCCCTTTGACGGCTGTTACCGAAGAAAACGTGCTAGCAGTGAAAAATTTAATCCAAGACAATAGGCGAATTACATATCAGGAGATTCAACACATATTGAAGATTGGATCGGGAAGCGTTCACGAGATTCTACACAGCCATCTTCGCGTGAGGAGGATAGTATCACGCTGGGTGCCGCACAACCTCACCGATGCTCAGAAGCAGGCCCGGGTGGAATGGTGCCGTGATATGCTTAACAAATTTGAAGCAGGCTCGTCTCGGCGTGTTTACGACATCGTTACAGGTGATGAGTCCTGGATTTATCAATACGACCCAGAAACCAAGCGCCAGTCGACTGTTTGGGTGTTTCAAAATGAGCCAACGCCTACCAAAGTGAAGCGATCTAGAAGCGGGGGTAAGATTTTGATCGCTAGCTTTTTTAATTTGACTGGCCACTTGGTATCAATTCCCTTACGGGATCAAAGAAGCATTAATGCCGAATGGTATACTACCAAATGTTTGCCAGAAGTTTTCTCTGTTATAAGCAACAAGCGACCAAACACAGGGCTCCGCGGGCTACTGCTCCACCACGACAATGCACCTGCGCACACCGCACTCAAAACGAGGGACTTCCTGGACAGCACGCCAGTCAAACTCCTGGGTCACCCTCCTTACAGCCCTGATCTAGCACCGTGTGACTTCTTTTTATTCCCAAAAATAAAAAATCAGCTCAAAGGGATACAATTTTCGTCGCCGGAAGATGCGCTGGCTGCGTTCGAGCAGGCTGTAAACGAGGTGTCTGCGGCGGACTGGAAAAAGTGTTTTGAAAACTGGTTTAGGCGCATGAATCTTTGTATAGAGGCTGGTGGAAAGTACTTTGAAAAGATTTGATAAAAATATATGTACGTATAGAACAATTTTTTTTAGTTTCGCAAAACTTTCTGAGTGTCCCACGTAGAGACCATGAGGGCCAGAGAGCTCACAAAACAGATACCTATATAATTTGGCATATCTGTAGTTTTTACATGACTACCCAAAAAAGGGAGTATTCATTATTGAGTTTGTTATCTTGAAGTGTAGGCCAAATAATTGATAGTTTCTTGTGTCTCATTTTTAGGGTTCCGTTTTCAAGTTACAGAGGGTTCAAAATTATCCACATTTTCCTTTTTATCTACTCAAAAGTCTTGTCTATGTAGAATAGGTTACGCGAAAAAATTCACTTTAGGTATAACAAAATGAAAATTTTCCTTTGTCTATCGTGCGGTACAAAAGTGCGGTTTTCCGAGTCTCCCATACAAAGTCGATTTTTTTATAAGGAACAGTGGACCACTATGCAAATATCGCACTTCTTACAAAGTATGCTGTCCGTTATTAAGTTGTATTTTATGCGAATAAAAATGTATTTAATTAACACTTATTTGCTACCTGTGAATCACATATTGACTGATAGACTGTCTCATTGGTCTAGTGGTCACAAGCGCGACTGCTAAGCGTGAGATCCTCAGTTCGATTCCCGGGTCGGGCAAAAAGTGTTATTGGGATTTTTCTGCCAAGAAAATTTCTCAGTGACAGCCTGGAGTCAGAAAGTTGGCGGTGCACCCCCGTGCCTCAGAGAACACGTAAAGCCGTCGGTCCTGTGCCTGATCTCTCTCCGGTCGTGTCGGATTCTCGTTGAAAGTGAGGGAATAGAGAGTGCACCTGTATTTGCGCACACACTTGTGCACTATAATCATCATTATAATCATCAACTCTTCAGATGATTTTGTTCAAAATTTATATGTTGTATTACTTTTGCTTCCAGACTTAGAAGGATTTAATCAGAGCCAGGTGATAAATTTCTTCCATTAAAAAAAATCTCTACAATGCGCTGTCAGTACGTGTCCGTTTTCAATTTTGTCCAATATAGCCCAAAAATACATAGTGACGGAATAAGGACAATCTTACATCTTCTTAGTCATTAAGCTACATTGTTCTCACACAATTCTTTCCAAATCATGTGTCAAACCATTGTAAAATACTGACTTACGGTGCCGAGACGTGCACACTGACAGTTGGGCTAGTCCACAAGTTCAAAGTCGCTGAGCGAGCTATGCTTGGAGTTTCTTTGAAGGATAAAATCCGTAAAGAGATTATCCGGAGAAGAACCGGAGTGACTGACATAGCTTTTAGGATCAGTAAGCTGAAGTGGCAGTGGGCTGGCCATGTCTGTCGAAGGACCGATGGTCGCTGGAGCAGACGAGTCCTTGAGTGGAGACCGCGAATCGGCAAACGCAGCGTAGGGCGTAGCGTAGCTCCCCTGCCAGGTGGACCGACGACCTAAAGAACGTGGCTGGGGGGGACTGGATGTGGAAGGCAGAGGACCGAGTATTGCGGCGCAACTTGGGAGAGGCCTATGTCCAGCAGTGGACTGCGATAGGCTGAGTTGATATTCATATAGGTATCCATGGAGTTTCTTGCCGGCTCTTCTCTATAGGACCAACTTTTTAGAACCGTGCAACTAAATTCATAATTAACGTTTTGAAAGAGCATGTAAATGCGTATACGAAATGAGTTTTGAATGTTACAAAAAGAGCTTTAATAAAAATTGATTCATACAAAATCGTTTTGTAATACCCCAATGGATTCCCGAAGGCGTAATGTGTGCAAATTGGCACGTCCCGCGCTATTTGTAATAACATTATCAACATTTTATTTTCAGCTAAGTGCATTTATATTCTATTTCTATTAATATACGCGAAAATATTCAGAGTCAGATTAAAGAAAACATGTGTTTCTTGGGAAAGGATTACGTTCGTTATTGATGTTGTGATGTTATAAGGCTGGTCGTAAACTAGACTGGGAAATTGCGCGATAATTATTGAATTAAATGAATTAGACGAGTTTTTCTTTTTTTAACCGACGAAAAAAAGGAGGAGGTTCTCAATTCGACGCGTATATATATATAAATTTTTTTTTTTTTTTTTTTTTTTTTTTTATGTATGACCACGCATAACTTTTTACAGAGTGGTCCGATTTTGATGATTCTTTTTTTAATGGATAGGGTATATCTTGAAGTTGGTCCCATTTAAATTTCAAAATCAAAATCCACCCCTAAGGGTAGTAAAACAGGGGATGAGTTTTTGTTCACCCACTGAATTCTTACCTGTTAACCGATTCTGTTGAAACTTGACACACATAAATATAGTTCTAGACACTACGACATAATGGAGACCTGGAGTTAGATTTTAACCACAAAAAAATGAAAAATAAAACTTTTTAACAAAAAATTTAACCGACGAAAAGTGAAACTGAAAAGCGAAAAATAACTAATTATGAGTCGGCGCCAAACAACCAATCAACGAAGATCATTAAATTACTTTAAATAAATAATAAAAAAAATGTCACATCAAATACAACGTGAAATTTTCAACGATAAACAATAACTTTCCAAAAATGCGTTCTCCGCTCGGCCACTTGCAACTTACACGCACTTTGCTTGTTAAAAGTTCGTTTGGCGCCGACTCATAATTAGTTATTTTTCGCTTTTCAGTTTCACTTTCCGTCGGTTAAATTTTTTGTTAAAAAGTTTTATTTTTGTTCGACAACATTGTCCCACTATAGAACGTTTTCTTTATATTTAAGAGTTACTTAGGCAAAAACTTAAAATTAGTAAAAAAATGTAAAAATCAAAACTGAGGGATTTGCTTGTTGATGACGAGGAGACGTCACCAGGCAGTGCAAAAAAAAACTTGAAAGTCATTGAATTCAACAAAAATTATACGTATCCTATAATTATACTCGGTTGAAAGATCAGGGGCCTAGTACGAGTTTGACACTTACGAATGCTTTCATAGTTTTTGTCGACTTTCATTCATAATCAGTAGTTTCCCCTCGTGTCCGCCAGGAGCGCTTCTGATTTATGAATGAAAGTCGACGAAAACTATAAAAGTATTCGTAAGTGTCAAATTCGTACAGTCTAACAAAGCAATTAGTATCCAGGGTCACCAGATATAGATGAAGATTTCTTAGGAAATTATTATAGAACTGTTTGATTAGGGTTTTGTATAGAAAAAAAATCACTTTGTTCGTTATTAAAAGGATATTTCACTCGTCAAGAACTTGAGTATTTCATCTAGAAGGTTACTTAACGGAGTAAAAAAAAAAAGTAGTCGTCTAAGGTTTTACAGAATAACAACTCTGGTTTCTGCATTTTTAACGTCTCACCAGTCCAATTGAAAGAAATAATTAAAAATTACGTAGTTGGTAACTCCGTGCTAGACTTTTTCAGGTAATTTACCAATTGTACCTACATCATTAAATATGACAGTAAATCTGTAAAGATGTAAATTACTATTTTCTTTTTCCTTTACCGCTAAGTCTACATTATCTTACATTTTTGTGTTGGCAATAAGTGGCATAAAAGTGTTTGACTAAAAACGTAATTTGTCGTAGGACACCCGACAGAAGCGAATCTCTCTCCGAAAAAAACAAGTACGAGTGTGAGTGAGTGGATATGGGCTATCCACTTATCCAGCGGGTTACATCGCCGCGTTTGGAAACGAACTGCAGCGCTGTAGAGCTCATTAGGGCAACACGCCGCATCCCCCTGTTCTGTCGATAGGACAGGGGGGCATTTATGGTCACGGCCGTCCAAAGTGGGGGCTTTGGGCGTCCACTGGGTGACCTCAGTGATGACGGTTGCACGCGGTGGTCCCGTGCCACCATTTGTTGTCGCATCGGGAAGGTTTTTAGGGAGACAAGTCTTCCCAGAGACGTGCCTTATAGGCAAAGCACAGGGGGGGCACCGGTAGTATAACCATTCCCGGAGTCCACCCTCTATTGTGCTGAAGATGGCCACCGGGGAGGATTTAGTGCGGTAAAAATCCCACACACCCAGCCTCTTCCCCATGAGGCTGGTAGCGTGGTAGCCTTTTGAAGGTTTACTCATCGGAAAAAAAATAAAAATGGTAGCCAGCCTTATCTAACACAGCATGGAATAGTATTTAGCAAAATGTTAAATTTTATTGCGGCTGCATTTCACTCGACACTTCTTTATTACGTGCAAACGTTCCAACAGTTCTAAACGGATATATTTACTGTATTTTCTCGAGATATTACGACGACATAATGTACATAAACGCGTGTGTATGAATGTACAGTGGACCGCACGTCAGAGGTGACACTTGAACTACGAAAACCACTCTTACGGCTTACGAATTAAAGACGCTGTCAAGGTCAAACTGACGTGCGGTCGACTGGACGTAGAAACTAGATTGTTCTCGAGACAGGTCTGAGGACATTTGATATGTGGTTTTGAAAAGGCGTTTTACAAAGATGTATTGTCTTCAATTGTAAGAGGTGTAGAGACAATTAAACTAGTTATTCAAGAAGCTTACTTTATTTTTTAGCAAAATGTTTCTTGACTTTATCTTAACATACTGAAAATGGAGGTTGAGAGACGAGCGGCGGGAAGGTGGAACTACGCACGATGGTCCTTTTCTGGAAAAGGAATGTAAGAAGACTTTGTTTAAATTGTTTAAAATTTATCGTCTTTGATCACTTCGTGAACATTATTTTAAATTGAATTAAATTATGCAGCAATATTATAATTTCAGATTGTTTAAATTTAGTGGCTACAATTTTAATCACAATACATAACACGATCAGACATAAAATTTAATAAAACCGTCAAATAACTGTTTTAAAAGACAAATTACATCAAAATTGTTCGCACGGACCACTAAAATTTTCTTGGAAAACATCTAGAAATTATTACGATCCCATCCCAAGGCGAGCGAGCCCGGAAGTGGCACCTGAGTTATGCGGACGAGCCGCTTATAATAGCACTCCTACATTTTAACTGTGGTTACATTGTAAAAGAAACAAGACGTTTATTTATTAACAGTCTCATACATAAAATTTATCAGTGATAGTTTTATGACGAAATTAATGCTCTTTGACTCAACCTTATGATATTCACCTCAATTTGTATGAAAACATAAATTTCATCATTAATTATGGATACCACATTAGTGCCAACTACAGGTTTTATAATTATGACTGCCTAAAAATAATTATTTCTTAAAATTAATAAATAAACAATAAAGAAGCGGAAGGACTTGGCACTGTTTTCAGGAAAGATTTTCAGGGATATTAGGAAGTACTGAAAGTAAATTAAATGTTAAAAGGGCAAATATTTTTTGAACTTCGAGAATTGTTAGAACGTAGATCTACAGTGTTATACAAGAAAGCAAGACAGTAAAAAACTGTAGTCTTAGCATAGAATAAAAAATGGACATTGAAGAAAGATCATTAGGATTATTTTAAATATGTAGGTAGCTATAAAAAAAATATCAAGACATACAAAATACACAATGTTCCCGACTACAAAATACCAACCCGAAAGAGAAAACAATTTGTATAAGTTCTTCCATGGAAAGTAAAGTGATACTATTTGGAGAAGTGCAGGTATTCACATACCTACCTAATAATTCACAAAAAGTTACATTTTATACGATAAATTTACCTATAAAAACAAAACACATTTATCTTTCTGATCCAAAATTAAAACAGTTAATCTAAGTGGATTAGTCGATCAAAACATTGGTTTCTCAGACATAAATAAACTCTCGAACGAAAAAACCTGAAAGCCCTTCATTCAAACCAAAAACAGTATCGAAAGCATTGTAAACAAAATAAGCGTCACCGTCGCGCTAAAATAAACTGTGGAATGCCGGATATTGCAATCCCGGTTCGTCACGGGCTGAGGATCGCGTACAGGTGGCTTCGAACAACTCAGTGCGCCGGAGCATTCGTATAGCGCGCACGCACGCTAGCTCGAAGAAAATTCCCTCATCGATATTAAACACGATAATTTTGAACTAGAAGATTGAACAACAAGTGAAGATAAAGAGATTGAAACAATAAATTAGGAAGAACTTGAAGCTGTAGGTCCACAAGAGGGCAGTAAATAAAATTGTGAGCATTTAGACGTTCACAATAAAAAGATTTGCAGATATTTTAACTGTGTGGAGAGAGACTCACCACCAGTTGTGATATTCTTCAGTAAATAAACGGAGTTCGTGAATTAAATTCGCGAGTGTAAAGTGAGTGTGGACAGTGAAGTGACAGTTAATAGAACTGGAAGTTGTTGTTTGCTGAAACATTATGAAAGTCCTGACTGCAGCAGACAAGGTTGCGAGTGTAGGAGAAGAAAACGAACCCACTGTGGTGATTGACACGCAGATCTTGACCAAGGAAGAACTAAACAAGTAATTGATTTTTCTTTATTTCCATTCAAGTTGAGCGGTTTTTTGGTTAGGTGGTAACACGTTTTCGTAAGCTATACCAGTAAATATTTGCTGAATTTACTGTAAATAAACATAAACTTGATGTAAACTGGGAAATTGTTAAAAGTTGCTTTAAATTTTTTATAAGTATTTTATTTTATAATAATTCCTTAGGTTTCCGCGATCATTACACATTATAATAAAACAAGTTTAAGCGGATTACATCGCGTATATTATTTAAATTGGTCAGGAAAACCAAATTAAATAATATTCGCGTTGTAATCCGGTAAACATGTATTATTGTAATATTTTATTTCACTTAAAAATTTAAAAAAATAAAAAATTGGAAAGAACTTTTTGGCCCGTTTATGATGAAATAGAAATAATTTAGAATTCATAAAGACTGCAGTAATTTTACAAAAGCAAACATTGGTTACGAAATAAAAGTAAATATAAACTATTAATAATGAAACAATTACACAGTAAGAAGTCCAAATCGAAAAGAACTTGAGAGTTCACAGAAGTGTAACATACCATTAGCAAGTTCGCTAGGTCAGATCGGTTGGCAGTGGGCCAGAATGACACAACCGCGTGGTATGCGGTGTTTACGTGCCACAGTCTGCATGTTGTCGTGATTCGGGTCAGGATTGCTGTAATCATGTTTTGATCGTTTTTCAGTCTTCTGTTTATCAGAAATTAAAGTTATTGTTTTCCATTTTTAATGCAGTGGAAAGTCATCGTTTAGGGGCAGGTTTTGAAATGCGCGAAATTTTCCAATACATGAATTCTTACAACCAAGGCTTTAGGGTTTCTAAAGTTCAGGTTAATACAATAACTACTTATTTCTTTAAACAAACTATTATGAATTCGATTATTTAGAATCTTTGTCCTCTGTTCATGCAAGTCCTCTGATCATTCCTATTTACCTTCTTAACCCGTCAAACTAATATCAACTAATTGTTGCAGAGGTTGTCCTCTTGGTGTCTCTCGTATCACGCCATTCCTCTACGTGTGTGGGGCCCATGCCTTGCCGGGAGCAGTGAGAGCCTTGCACCCTGGCCTCATAGTCAGCGCAGCTCCAGAACTGCCTCCACCACCTGAAGACTATGTCCCCAGACAGGTCGTGCCACTGCTGGACACACCAAACTCTGATATGCACCCGTATTTGGAGAGTGTGGCTGACCTGATTAATGAGGTAAACATTTGAATTATTCATTAAATTTTTCTCTTTGATTCCCTTTAGTTCAAAATTTATTTCATTGTTAGCTTAGTTCATTTTAGTTCGCGATTGCCCTAGATTATCTTTGTTTATGCTTCAGACTTCAGGCCCAGTAATGTTAGTTAAAGTAAATATTATCATTTCTGATTAAATAACTTTGTTTGATTGTAATGGAACAGAATCCAGAATAGTTGTCTAATGAACTGTGTTTACATCAGGTCGTCTATAACGGAGATGTGGTGTTGGTGCACTGTGTGGCTGGTATATCCAGATCAGTCACTCTCTGCTTGGCGTACCTCGTCAAATGGCAGAAGATGACCTTGAGGGACGCCTATTATCATATGAAGCAAAGACGGTGAGTAATACAAAAAATATTCTCTCAATTTGATGATTGATGATTGTTCATTGGACTTGACGACTGTATTTATGAATGATTGTTTGAAATGATGTAATCGTTAGAGAAGAGGTGATTTCGTGGGTAATTTGAAACACTTTATAGTTTCTGCTAACATAAATTTGAAGAGTATAAAGTCATAAATCGATTTTTTATTTTTCACTGACCAATTTTCAGTTTCTAATATTACCTCAATTTTGTTTTAGACCACAAATCCGACCGAACACAGGATTTTTCAAGCAGCTCATCAAGTTTGAAGAGCGGCTCTTTGGAGAGCCTTCAGTCAAGATGGTGTACTGCGAAGCCATTGACAAGGAGATACCAGACGTATACGAAGCTGATTACATCGGCATGACCTGGTTCAGACAGAGATATGGGCCCATCGAGAAGAGCTGAAGAGTGACAGAGATAGCGTCCTAGATTAAAAAAGAATAACTGTGATTACTTTGCGTGACGATGAATGAAAGAATGGAATGAAAGAAGAAGAATGATAATAAATATAAGACTGAGTGCATGAATGTTTTGGATATGAATGAAAGTGTATGTTTCGATATTACAGATGGGTGAGTTCTTAAGGTATGAGGAAGTAAACTAGATAGAATTGTAGATAACCTACATAGTAGAACGGAATAGATAAACTTTATAATTAAATTAAACAATTTCTTCCTTAGAAATATTTGTAATTGTAATGTTTTTCGTTCTTTGTTCTGTACTTACTTTCTCAAAACTTATTGGTCGGTAAAAAAAGAGATTAAAAATTAGCGTAATGTATACTGTACGTATTATCTATATAAAAGAAAATGTACTATATTTAAGCAATGTGATAATTAACTTATTGTTATAAATTAACATTAGGTATTCGCTTACCATTAAATTGTATAATTATGATGGGACCAAAATAAATAAGTGGATAATTTTTATTTCTTGACTTTTGCTCTAATCCATTTCCTAATCAGTCAGTATTCAATATTTTATAGAATATACAGAAAATATATTACTTATATAAATAAAGTAAATTTTCGTCCATCGACCATACAGCCCAATAGACACCTATTGTAAAAAATTATGCATACAATAAATTCTGTCAATTAGTTGAGGCTGTGTACTGAAATCCGATTGGCCCTACTAAGGTGGCTATTGGCTAATCATTTGACTAATGCGAGGGTTGTGACGGCTCTCATTAGTGATTGATTGATGATTTGACGTTTTCATGTGGCGAATACTTGCGACCTACATCAGACCTATCATACTGATGTGTTGACAAACGTAGATTGCCTGTTATGAAGCGTCTATTGGGTGTTTGGTTGATGTTTTCATTAAACGTAAAATTCTTTTAATAGTCGTATAATTAGTAACAGCTTTTCCATTACACAATAAGCAACGTGCAAGTTGCGTCAACGATTATGAAGAAACTGTCCTAATTGCAGTAGTAGAGTAATGAGTAATTCATTGAGTGGATGTTGTTGGCCTCGTGGCATTGAGTGGAGAGTACGGAAATATCCCGCCGGCTGCGCGGGCGCTGATTCCAGAAAAAATATTCAGAAGGTTCATTCTACAATACGGTAATATTAAGTTCACAAATCAGAAAAATATCGATAAAATAATCATCAACTCAGCCTATCGCAGTCCACTGCTGGACATAGGCCTCTCTGCGCCACAACACTTGGCCCTCTGCCTTCCGCATCCAGTCCCCCCAGCCACGTTCTTTAGGTCGTCGGTCCAGCTGGCGGGGGGACGCCCTACGCTGCGTTTGCTGATTCGCGGTCTCCACTCAAGGACTCATCTGCTCCAGCGGTCATCGGTCCTTCGACAGACATGGCCAGCCCACTGCCACTTCAGCTTACTGCTTCAGATAAAATAATAGCATCGATAAAATAATAAGTAGAATTTTCGAAACCAGTAATTAGCAAGTTATGTTCTTCTAGTACCGTAGCCACAATTTGTCTATAAGTTTCTGATTTGTTTCTGGGATTGGGTCTTCTGTACCTTCTAATGTGTACCTGTGCCATGAACAATGATCTGCCAGCTTCCGCATACTGATGTAATACTTTGTAATAGTGATCTCCTCTGTATTATTTGCTCCTGGTATGTGCTGCGAAGTTTTTTTAAAGAAACTTTATTGCTGTTTTAATGTTTGTGGTTCGAGTAGCATCAGCTATTAATATGGTAGTGGTATTAAGATCTGGTGTAATATGATCAGTGTTATTGTTTAAGAGGAAATACGGGCAGATAAACTTTTGAAGATTCGGTATTTCAAGAATCTGGCGCTGTCGCTTTGCCTCAAGTAAGTGCAATAAGAACAACTGCAGTTCTGACTGAATAGCCTTAGTAAATAAGTCATAATTTGAGGTTTGGCTCTCGACTATTTTCTCCCCAGAAACTGGATCAATTTGAATGATTTTTCATAAACTGAATAAGAAGAATGTGTACTGTGCCGCTATGTTTGTTTGTTGTTTGTTTTCATTAATACACTTCACACAGTACACTAGGCCTCTGTAGACAGCGGTCTAAATAGGCAATCTAAATATTTTTTGAGAGCTTCTAGAAATAATTTATTAACAAAAACGAAACATAGGGGCATAGAAATAGCTGATATTTATTTTTATCTAAAAATCATTTCTCTAGGATTATAAACCAGAAAGAAAACAGTTGAGAGCGCATGGAGAAAACACCACCCGCTTTTCCTCTTAAGGGTTGTTAAGTTTCAGGTAAATTATTTTAGGTTATGAGGATAAATATCCTAATAGTTCTATTGTTTTCCAGTCCAATGATGGAATTATATATATATTTTTTAATTATAGAAAATCAACGTTTATGCTTGAGCTCAAGGGAATTACCTACCTAGCGACGGTAAATAAGTGATATCGACAAGTGAAAGTTATCTAGTTGAAAATCCAGACGAAAGTGTCTCAGAGACAGGCAGTTCTTGACATCGCTTGATACATTTCGCGATCCAATATTATTTAGTTTTCCATAATAGCAATTTCTACACCTATAAAACTTTCAAATATAATTTTCACATTAAATTCCACCGTGTCAGTTGCCTTTCCAAACTCTCTTTTGGAAATACTTAGGATTGGATCGAAGCCAGAAAACATTACGCTGTCATGTTTTTGACGAATAGCTGCTTGCCAGTCAATTAAAAAACAATTGTTCTAAAAATTAGGGTGGTAAGGTAGGAATTCGTGTAAACTGTTCTTTGGCAAGCAGTGGGTGTCCATGACAAGGTGGGCTGGCAGTGTCAGGTTCCAAGTTCAATGTTACCAGTAATTACCTCACGTGAATGTAATTAGAATATTTTTTGGATGGGCTTCGTTGTTTTTTCCGCAGTGTTGTTGAATAGTATAAAAATAGTAATAGGCTTAAAGTAAGTATTGCTATGACTGATTTTGGTAAGAATTATTTACAGACACTAAAAACAGATTATGTTACTCTAGTTTCGGGTACATCTGGTCTTACAGGCTGAATGGCGGCAATGACAACCGTGACCAAAACCAAATTCACATTATGATATCATTTACACTGGATAAAAATGCATGTGCGCCATGTGTATTTAGATGTCCTTTAGTCTATAGGAAGTTAGATTGATTGAAAACCGGAAGAAGGTCCACGGAGACTAAATTTGAAAAGTTTGAGGCCAAACATTGCGAGTTGCGGTCAAATGTGGGAAATATAAATATTAAATTAAATATACTTATAATAAAACAAAGTTTAACCGGATTAAATCGCGTATATTATTTAAATATACTTGTCCAAGCAGATAACTGTAGTAAGGTGAATTGAAATAACTTTAAGACTTATCACAATAAAGTATCTTAAAGTATATCTCCATTAGGGTGATAGTGTAATTTATAAAACAAGTTTTTTATAGATGGTCTATAGCGGAATATTGATTTTAAAATTAAAGAAAATCACAATGGTATATACCTATAATGCAAATATAACTCTGGCACTTTGCCCTTACGATATATTGATGCCTTGACCGTTCTTCGGCCTGACAGAACTGATACAAACATGTGAATTGTCAGTGCCAAAGTCAAACAATAAATTGTATCATTAAAATATTCTACTGCAGAATTAGCACAAGATGAGACGCAGTTTCTACGTGATTATCTTTTTTATTTTTATTTTATTACTTGCCCTAATTCTTTTGGTCACAAATGCCACTGTCGCCATGATATATATTGGAAATAAATAGTAGTCCGAATTTATTGTACATAATGTTTTTATTTATTTAGGCGGTGGTAATAAACATTTAAATTTTCTTTTAACTGCGCAATAAAAAATACATACAATTAGTGGTTCATATTTTAAAGTAGAAATGGTTACTTTATTCTAGACTACGGAATACCTTGTATCTTCTAGTATTCATTTATCTAATTTATATTTATTTAATTTATTTAGAAAATCTAGTACTTATCAATTTATTGTGAAAAGATAAATGCAGGATCCTAACCTGTCACTGCACTCAAAATGTATAACTTTAGATTTCACCCAATTTAATATTAAAATAAATCTAACATCGTCTAGTTAATGAAATCGTAGTATAATAATTCATAAAAAAAATGATTTGTCAGCCACTTGCTCAAAACTCACTTATTTATAGAATTTCGGAACAAAAGGTAGGTACTTGACGAACTTGCCCTGGCATGATGACTGTGTTCATCAAAATTACATTTGGATTGTTCCCAAATTGTAATTTTGGCCTTGCCGTGGGTGTACCCTATTTATGTTTTGGTCACAATTGCCAAAATATTATTCGCCATAAAATTATGAATGACTTCTGCAAGGTTACAGGTGCTGCCAATTGATTTGAACTGTTAAGAGTTGAACAATGTTGTGCATTTTAGCATTTGGGCCAAGCAAATTTTTTGTGTCACTACTTTACTTTAAAATTTGCTGTGTTACCTGTGTACCTGCCAAGGACAAATACGAAAATTCAACAAGAAAAAATCAATGAAAAAATGTGGTTAGGTAGTGGACAAATCACTATTTTCAGACATATCCCGAAGATGTCGCTTAACATCAGAGAAGGTAGCGATCAAACATAAGCCCATTTTAGAATAAAAAAAATATTGATGTTCCCTGATTCACCCACTTTACAATAATTTAAAAAAGCAATTCTTGTTATTTGAGACTATCATTGTTTGAGACATTGTAAAAGATAGGTTAACTAAAATATTAATTAATTAAATAAAATTACTGGAAAAGAAGTGATTATGTTAAATAAGGCAAAATTTTAAGGACAAAAAAGTTAATAATCTAGCCGATTTGTAGATTTATATATTTATTGTTTCTTCATTTAGCTTTCAAGACGTCGTCAGTTCAATGTTAGATATGACGATCGTTCGTAGATCATGAATTATTTTGTTTCTGCGTAGATTTGGTTGTTTATTTTGGTGTTTGCGATAGTATAGAAAAAAACAATATTTTCGAATAAACCTGTTTATCCATGAATAAGTCCTTATTTTTTTACCATTTAAATAATAATTAATTTGTACGTACGGCTAATAATGTAATTGTTGTATCCTTTTACACTATAATTATATAATTATTGTCTGAGACTATTGTATTCATAAATTCACATAAAGTAATGTCTTATAACCTGAAATTAATACTAAATAAAAGTCAATCACACAACGTGAAAATATTTGTAAAATTGATTATATCTGTCAACTAACACATACCAAGTGCTAATAAATTATCTAAAATACAAAGCTCTTTGAGCATTAACATCTAAAGCCCTATTTATTATTATAACTTTATCATATACTAGCTTTTACCCGCGGCTCCGCTCGCGTTAAATTCTGCTAACTCACGTCAGTCCAGTCCAGTCCATTCCAGTCCAGTCCACTGTCCCGCTGTCCCGCTGTCCCGCTGCCCCACTGCCCCACTGCCCCGCTGTCCCGCTGCCCCACTGCCCCAATGCCCCGCTACCCCACTGCCCCGCTGACCCGCTGCCCCTCTTCCCCGCTGCCCCACTATCCCACAGCCCCGCTGCCTCACTGCCCCACTGCCCCGCTGCCACATTGCCCCACTGCCCGCTGCCCCACTGCCCCGCTGACCCGCTGCCCCACTGCCCCGCTACCCCACTGCCCAACTGCAGCGCTTCCCCACTGCCCCGCTGCCCCACTGCCCGCTGCCCCACTGCCCGCTGCCCCACTGCCACGCTGCCCCACTGCCCCGCTGCCCCACTGCCCCGCTACCCCACTGCCCCACTGCACCGCTTCCCCACTGCCCCGCTGCCCCACTGCCCCACTGCCCCGCTGCCCTGCTGACCCTCTGCTCCGCTACCCCACTGCCCCGCTACCCCCACTGCCCCGCTTCCCCACTGCCCCGCTGACCCACTGCACCGCTGCCCAGCTGAGCAACTGCCCCGCTACCCCCATGGCCCTCTGCCCCGCTGCCCCGCTACCCCACTTCCCCGCTGCCCCACTGCCCCGATGCCCCACTATCCCACTGCCCCGCTGCCTCCCACTACGCCGCTGCCCCGCTACCCCACTGCCCCGCTACCCCACCGCTCCACTGCCCCACTATCCCACTGCCCCGCTGCCCAACTGCCCCAATATCCCACTGCCCCACAGCCTGCCCAGCTGCCGCACTGCCCCGCTTCCCCACATCCCCGCTGCCCCACTGTCCCGCTGCCCCACTGCCCCACTGCCCCGCTGCCACACTGCCGCACTGCCCCGCTGTCCCACTGCCCCGCTGCCCCGGTCACCCACTGCCCCACTGCCCCCTGCCCACTGCCCCACTGCCCCGCCAACACACTGCCCCGCCAACACACTGCCCCGCTGCCCCACTGCCCCGCTGCCCAGTGGGGCAGTATAGTATAGTATAGTATGCAGGATAGTGATCTCACTGCCCCACTGCCCCACGGCCCCACTGCCCCGGTAACACACTGCCCCACTGCCCCCTTCCCCACTGCCCCGCTAACACACTGCCCCGCTGCCCCACTGCCACACTATCCCACTGCCCCGCTGCCCCACTGCCCCGCTATCCCACAGCCCCACAACCCCGCTGCCTCACTATCCCACTGCCCCACAGGCTGCCCAGCTGCCCCACTGCCACACTGCCCCACTTCCCCACTGCCCCATTGTCCCGCTGCCCCTCTGCCCCCCGCTGCCCCACCGCCCCGCTGCCCCGGGTAACACTCTGCCCCGCTGCACCGCTACCCCACGGCCCCGATGCCCCGCTACCGCACTGCCCCGCTGGCACGCTGCCCCGCTGCCCCACTGCGCGCTGCCTCGCTACCCCGCTGCCCCGTACCGCTGCCCCGCTGCCCCACTGTCCCGCTGCCCCACTGTCCCGCTGCATCGCTGCCCCGCTGCCCCACAGCCCCGCTACCCCGCTACGCCACTGCCCTACTGCCCCACTGGCCCACTACCCCACTGTCCCACCGTCCCACCGTCCCACTGTCACTGTCCTACTGTCCCACTATCCCACTGTCCCACTGTCCCACTATCTCACTATATCACTAATCACTATCGTCCCGTCCCATGTCCCATGTCCTGTCCCATGTCCCATCCTATGACCAGTCTCAGTGCCGTCCCACTGTCCTGTCCCATGTCCCGTCTCATGTCCCGTCCCATTTCCCGTCCCATGTTCCGTCCCCTGTCCCGTCCACTGTCCCGTCCCCAGTCCCGTCCCCTGTCCCGTCCACTGTCCCGTCCCCAGTCCCATCCCCAGTCCCATCCCCGGTCCACTCCACTCCACTCCACTCCATCGTACATTACTATCCGCTCGTGCAAATGCATAGAAGCTTCGATCTGTCTCTGTCTGGGTGAGTACGCAACCCACGAATTATTTTATTTCTCTTTTTCTTTCTTTCTTTCTTTCTCAAAACCCATACCAGTTTTTAAGTCAGATCATCAGCTTTCAAACAAAAAAAAAAACATCAAAATCGGTCCAGTAGTTTTAGCGTGATGCTGGAACAAACAAACAAACAAACAAACAGACGTTTACAATTTTATAATAGTTAAGATTATCATAATAATACCTTGGCACAAATGTACGAGTCATAAATTCTAGTTTCTATGGAATTATTTATCGTGATCTTCTTCCCATTCGACCTTAGCAGTACCTTCCTTAACATTCCAGATTATTTTCATCCCACTTATAAATATTTTGTCGACCTTTACTTCGTCATATAACGGAGAAACTAAAATAATATATTTACGATTCGCAGACAGTTCCCACTGAAATTCTTTGGAATAGAAATATTTTTGTTTGGAGTTAGAAAATTAATTATTTGTTTATATTATTGGACATTGTACTCTTATTTTTAATAAAAAGTAGCTAACCAAACTCCAGGAATAAAAATAATTAAAACTTTTCTTGTGTGAAGATCTCAAACGAAAACCAAACTTTAAATAAAAAAAGTAAAAAAAAAGCTTTTAAATTAGGTACATGAATGTGTAAAATTTCAACCTGTTGGATTACAGGAACTGGCTCAAAATTGGCTTGCAAAATCTGTGGCAGATAGACAGATGGATAACAAAGATAGCTAAATACATTAGTTTAATATTAAGTTCAGTTGTCGTTGTTGTAGAGGCCTATGTCCAGCAGTGGACGTCTTTCGGCTGAAATGATGATGATGAAGTTCAGTTGTTAAGTTCTTCAGAATTTCGCAATTGAAGTGTAAAGCTATGTGTAATGGTAAAGTTTCCACAAAAGTCTATTTAGAAGTTATCCGCTAATTACGAAATCTGAACGGGAATTCAGTTCATGCGCTATTTCTAGCACAATTAGAATTATTGGAGCTAATTAACGCATCTGCTAATGCGCTTGCGCGTTTCAAATAGCCTGGCGTTTAAATCACGAACGCAAATAACGCTTTCAGGAATTCTTGTACAGTTTTTTTGTTTTTACATAACGGGGGTGGGGTCGAGAGGTCGTTGTAATGAAGCACTTGTTAGAATGGAACATATATGATTTACTTCTGGGCACCAGATATATAATTATAGACTATATTATAATTACGAATAAGTACGACCTAACTATACCAGCCATACGGCTGCGGGGAGACGACTGCTGCGGCGTGCTAATACAATTGAGTGCCTTGTACTAAATCAATGCGTCAGCAGTGTCGCTACATTTAAATTTTTTTATTATGTGTAAATTAATTATTTGAAAAAAATGAGAATTTTATAAAATGTGAGTATTTTTATTATTTCAGAAAGTATTAAAA
Organism: Asteroscopus sphinx; assembly: GCA_949699075.1. Lineage (NCBI taxonomy): Eukaryota > Metazoa > Arthropoda > Insecta > Lepidoptera > Noctuidae > Asteroscopus > Asteroscopus sphinx. The sequence continues at coordinate 7,535,001 of OX453006.1, forward strand.
CAAATAACATCGTTTCATGTTTCATTGCCAATACCAATCTAATGAGATCAACAAACTTTATTCACAATAGGTAGATCAAACTGCCGGTCATTGAACGCGGGAAGCCATTTAAACTCTAACTACTTCAACGCTTCAACGGAACTATAAACATTACAGAGATCTAGTATACAATGACTTACAATAGCCACTTTGACGTCCATTACTCTGTTTGTTGTGTGCAAGAGATCAGCAAACATAATTACTAACACTAATAATAACTATACTAATAACAACTATAACTTCACCAATAACAACTATAACTATACTAATAACAACTATAACTACACTAATAACAACTATAACTACACTAATAACTACTATTACTTCAAGAAACGTCCCAATCATCAGCCGAAATCTCTTGTATTATCGTATTCATTATCATCATATTCTTGCACAGGTCCCTGGTTATTTGGAGTCGAGGTAAGTAATATGTTTTTCCCTTCCATTTTTCCTTGTTTGTTAACACCTCCAGGAAACCCCAGGCCAAGAGCACTCGAAAGCGCTTCTAGCAGGCTTGAGGAAGAGGTTTACAAAAGAAGCGCTTTCGCTTAACAGGAACTATATAAGGATCCTGACTAGAACCCTTACAGGGAACTGTAAACTGAACAAACATCTACACAGGATGGGCCTCACAGATTTCACAGTTTGCAGATTTTGTCGCGAAAAGGACGAAACGCCCATTATCCTATGCGAATGTGATGCAGTGCTCCACATTAGAAGTCATCATCTTGGAGGCCACACAATCTCAGCTGATGAGATCAGATCCTCGAACCCCAAGGCTATAGTCGACTTTATGGTTGGCCTGCGGCTTGGAGAGGTGCTGTAGTCTACTATTAGAGGCGTTACAATAGATCTTTTAGGTCGCAGTGACATAAAGGACTTGCAAAGACCTTACCTCGTTTTCCAAAATAATAATATCATTCGTTACTCAATTCATCCTTATTTTTTTGGTCACCTTTACCCCAATCAACCATTTTTCCTCAATCTAAACGATCCGCAGCCGCTGAGAGCCAGACGCGCAGCCACTTCGCCAATCGAATGGTTTACTTGTAAATCAAAAGCATCGTGCACTGACTCAACATCGAATTCTATGGAATCGAAAAGAAATGTCTCGACGGTTAACTGTCCGGTGTGTCGCGGCATACCAGCGCGCATTCCTTTCTATTTATAATGAAGTTCCTAGCGGGATCGTTCTGGCCGTCGCGCACATACCTCACTTATATAATTTCTTGTATATTCCATACGGAATTTATTTTGATTAAGACCAGATAGTGTAAGAAAAAAAAATACTGCTTTTCACATTAGTGTCTAAGTATTATGTATGCACGATTTTTTGCTTCTTGTTTTCTTCTATTGTGTCGCCAAGAGCTATAGGTTGTCATCATCCTCCTGCCCTAATCCCAATCTATTTGGAGTCGCACAGCATGTATTTTTCTTCCATACATCTCTCTCAGCTGTCATCTCCGTGTTCACTTTCTTTTTATCCATATCATCTTTCACACAAACCATCCATCTTTTCGAGAGCTAGAGCTATAGATTGTACGATAAGAAATTGCTAATGCCGTGGAAAAAAGATTAGCAGGTTGGCAGCGGTTGCAGTTGTTATAGGCAAAGGTAGCAGCTTAACATCAGGTGAGCTTTAGCTCGTTTTGCCATCCTATAAAAAAAACTGACCATCTAGGGTGTGCAGCAATATAAACACTTGTGGAGGCTCTTTAGTGCATCTTATTTGTACTCTGCCATTATTTGTATTCTCTCCTAAAAAGGCAGGTCAAACGGGTTGGTAATCACAATGGATTGCGTTCGGGATTATCTAAATCTTACGTCTTCTTTGTCCATCCAAAGGTTGTCTGGAAGATATCGCTTTTAGCGATAAGACCACCCATGTAACCATAATTTATACGTTGTTACTGTTTACTACTATTTTCATGGTGTACAATAAAGTATATTCTATCTTCTATCTATCTTCTATCTACGGGTTGGGGACTCTGTAGTCCTCAACCTGTACTATTCCATTCCAGTGCATCTTTTTGCAACCTGTCGCAGCTGCCTTCTTCTTTCTTTATCTTCGCAACTTGGCCAAGAAGACAAGTCATACAGATAATCAAGACCTACACTGATGGATTGAACTCTTTGTCAGGTTAATAGGACATGACTATTTTTGCAAGCATACTATTCACACACTTTGTTATGACACATGTAAGTCAAGATTTATAATCTTGTTCGCAAAATTATTACCAAGCAATAAAGTTTTGAATGTTTTGAGATGTACTAATGATACGAATACACGGGAAATTAATCTTAAAACATCTTATCTTATATCTTTTTATGAATATTTGTTTTTTTATCGGGAGTTTATGGACCTCAGCGGCACTTCGTTCTGCCTATATTCAATTGTCTCAAGGATGGATGAGAGGTGAAAAAAGTGCACTCAATAAGACAAGTATTTTCAAAGATCATCATTCTTCTTTATATTCCAAACTCGTTTCTACTCTTCTCCATATCCCCAATTTCGTATAAAAATTCATATTCTACGTAGATATTATCAAAAGAAACGGTTACATATTTTCTTAATATCGTAAAAACGTCATTCAAAGCGACGGGAACATTGTTTTCTTCACTCTTTTGATCTAGAAACTGACCTAAGGCACGCACTCAGATCTGCATCTCATTCGACTCATTTTTCTCATTGTTATGTGATCTTACTCGGGAACTATAAACCTGTCTGTAGTTGGCACAGCCAATTCACCTAATTATTTAAAGTCTGTCTCAACGACGATGCATTATCGTTAAAATTGCACGTGAATTTGACGGGTGATGTGTTTTCTTTAATTAATGTGTTCTTTTGAAGATTTGCTAATTAAAGAAATTCCAAGTCATTTTTAATGCAGATGCCATTCAGGTGAAGCTGTTTGGTAGTTACTGTGGCAGCATTTATGCTGAGATGGGGGGCCCTTTTTGGCATTGTACGTTTTTTTTCTTTTCTTTGTATTTTCTTTTTGTCGGTTTTAGGGTTCCGTACCCGAAGGGTGACAAACGGGACCCTGTTACTCTCGCTACGCTGTCCGTCCGTCCGTCTGTCTGTCATAGAGCTGTATCTTTTGAACGGTAATAAGTAACTGGTTGATATTTTCTCAGAAATTATGTTGCTATGAGGTGTATCACGACAAATATTAAAAACAAAAAAAAAACTAAAACCAAAGGGGGTCCCCATACAAGAAACCTCAAAAAACATGAATTTTTTTCAACGTTTTTGTTCCTGCTCTATCTTCGAAACGGTAATATATACCAGCGTCAAACTTGGTCAGATTATAGTGCATATTATGTAGTTTAGCAACAAATACTAAAAACAAGACAAACATAGAGATATGTGGTGGTACCTACGTAAGAAAGACATGCAAAAATTCATATTTCGTGCACTGGCGTTGATATTTTCTGATAAACTCTCGTAAATTAAATCAGTTTTATGGGGTATCAGGTCGTTGAGAGGTATGGAACCCTTACTGCGTGAGTCCGACTCGCACTTGGCTGGTTTTTTATATACTCTGCAAGATTAGAATATTTTTCTCTCTTTCTTTTTTTACTATTCTTTTGTAATGAGTTTATGTACAGTCCATAATGTTGTAGATAGCCATGTAAATTAGTAATGAAGACAAATCAATATCAGGCTTTAGACTCATGGGGGAAGGCGGTGGTAACAAATGATACTTGGGCTAAACAGTTTTGTAGATTATAGCTTTTTTTCTATTAAGAAATGTATCCAAAAAAAAAACTGAAGATTACTCAGTTATAAACTCAAAAATATACGACATACCGACATTTGCAGTGTGCGGGGCACGTTGCTCGCAGAACAGATGGCCGATGGGGCCGAAAAGTTCTGGAGTGGCGACCGCGTACTGGAAGGCGCAGTGTGGCCTGCGTGGCTGGGCCCCCAGCAGGTTGACCGACGACCTAGTGAAAGCCACGGGAATCCGCTGGGTTCGAGAAGCGCAGGACTAGTCGTTGTGGCGATGCTTGGGAGAGGCCAATGTCCAGCAGTGGACGACTTTCGGCTGAAATGATGATGATGACGATGGAACTCAAAAATAAACTTTTTCGGGGTCTCAAATTTTAGCATAACAATTTGCGCGAAGCAGCCCTATCTGGCCTGCATACTTACTGAGCGTTGCCACAGATTCCTTAGCCCGTCTGTTGCCAAAACCAACCAAACGGTATGTCACATACTTCGGCCGACAGTTAATTATCTAACTGTTTGGTCATATTGCACAAAACGTGATCACTAATAGGTACAAATACCTCACCGATTCGCCAATTGTGGCTAGCTGCTAGCTATTTTTAAAATACCTCTCTTTTATTGGAGCTACATTTAGATTAATTGAAGGTTAGGTGTTTAGGAAATCGGAAAGAGGTTGAGGTTAGCGCTTTTATCAGAGTATATTTTTTGTGGATCGTGGCCCAACATAATATAAAATAATAATAAATAAAATACAAACAATAATCAATGTGTAACATCTTTATTATAATTCTTTATAATTATTATGTGTCTATAACCTAGGCACATTTAATGCACGCGTCCACCTATAGGTATCGTACGCATCGGACGGATCGCATGGTATTCTTCTTCTATCGTGTCGACATGAGCTCATGCCGTGGGGAAAAGATTAGCCAGTCAGCAGGTTGGTAGCGGGGCTGACTGCCCAGGGTGCGCCGGATGATCAATTAAATATCGTCACTCGTGGAGGCTCTTTTAATGCACCCCATGGTATGCATGGTATTAAAAAATGCCGATGACGCCATCGGCATCCAAATGTCAATGTAGAAAATCTAATTGCTCATAGAAATTCGTCGGCAATCCGTACGCTGCGGATAGGTGGACGCACTACGCTGTACGGATTCGTTTAATGTTATCCGTACGATGCGTACGATACCGATAGGTCGACGTGTGCCTTTACACCTTATTTTATTTATTTATTTCTTTAATAAAAGCTTTACACGGAAGTTATATAACACTACTAGACTCACGCAAAAATAAATTATGACTGACATCCGACAAATAATAAATTGCTTTCCGTAATTTTTGTAAGTGTTGATTCTTAACTGAAATACCCGCGCGAGATATTTGGCAAAACTTCGGTGTCAGCATAAGGTCGAGATCAAAGTGGTCGGAAGCAGACAGACAAACATTGTTGCGCATGATTGAAACTGAATTATGTGATGTAAAGAGCTGCAGAAGATTCACTCACAATCAAAATGACCGGTCACAATCCACATATGGATTGGACGTTAACGGCCCAAAATTCATATCCTATCTATCCACTATTTATCTTACTAGTGATAGAAATTTGACGTATTTTGTATGGAGTTTATGTCAAATTTCTATCTTCAGTAGGGAAAACCGTGGATAGTTTAGATATTAATTTTGCCCATAAATGTACAATGAATCCAACTATGGGTTTGCACCAAAAAACATTTAACATGTAATGTCTCGAAACTTGTCCTAAGAAACTAATGTCACAACTTGTTTTGTTGATTGTTACGTTCGCACTGCAGAAAACTAGGTAAATTCTTTGACAGATTTCAAGATTTGTTGTTGGCTGTGTTTGCACTGACTAAAAACTTATACATTGACATGTTTGTCTATAGATTTGTCACGGCTGACGTTCGCACTGATGCTTAGTCATGTGTCAAAACTTGTATAATTCTCGTTTTTTGTGTTTTCCAATGAGGTCGGTAAACATGTATGGCCGAAAGCAGATACTTTGAAGTGTATCGAAATTTATTGTGAAACATGTCAATAGACTATGAAATGTCAAACAAGTTTCGTTTCAATAAGTTGTGTGATAATGCGAACGCGATTCGATACATTGACAGAATACTGACTTTTTTACCTAAAATTAATATCCAATCTATCCACGATTTACCCTACTAGCGATAGAAATTTAACATATTATGTATGGAGCTTATGTCAAATTCCTATCTCTAGTAGGGCAAATCGTGGATAGACTAGATATTAATTTTGGCCGTTAGTAGTCTTGAAAGTGTTTCAAAATCAATGTTGTTTCTGATTTGTATTTACTTTTAAACAATCATAAAACAACACATCCTCCTACTTTGGCTGACGTCCTGACAAACCTAGTTTCTTTACGAATATCCCATATGATGTGTCTGCCGGGGTTGGGAGGAGAATGAAGAGCGCATCCCACGTCCCCCCCGGCCAAAGTTAGTAGGAGGACACCCGTGGTGGTTTTGTGGCCAAAATATAATATCTCACCTATCCAAGATTTGACCTAATCTTCCTCTTCTTTCGTGTCAATGGTTCACACTTTTTTTATATAATATTTGGCCACTTCTATGGCGGTGATCGTGGCTTCATTTAGGTCGGCTCTTGTACAGTTGACAGGGCACAAGGGACAAGTAAGCAAATGGGTCATGGACTGAATGGGGGCCCCACAATCGCATTCAGTTTTTAAGGAGTCTCGAATTCCCCATTTGCACAAATTTTCTCTGCAGCGACCGACTTGAGTCTTGAGTTTGACCAAATAGTAATTTGACATAGTTTGTACAGAGCTTATGTCACATTTCCATCACTAGTTGGGCAAATCATGGCTAGATATAATATTAATTTTGGCCGCTAGTCGGTAAAAGTCCGACATTGACTTCGTCTTTCTCGGTCAGAGGGCATCCTTGAGGATAACCCAACAGAAAATAGTGTGGTGTGTGTGTACGGTCGATACTTCGCGCAAAACCCCATGAACGAATCCTGCTACACTACACGTAGCTACTGCTGCCATCGAACTTTGACTGCAAGCGATTTAAGCCTTAGTGGTGGTTCACCGGAAATATTTCTGACTGCACCTTCTGTTACTATTTCTGTATCTAGTGGTTACAGACACATGTCTCTGCAAACGCACACGTGTAAGTATGAATCATTCCTAAATACAAGTCTAGATCTCAATTTTAGCTAGCTTGCTTTATTTTTGATCGTGTTTAAAATTGAAATTCTTTCGTAATAGCTTTTTGTGAAGTTCAGTTAAATGTGTATTTTTCTGCTGCGTTTTTACACTTCGATTTATTATAAATATGAGTAGTTAATATTCTTTTTAATGTAACTGTTGTTTATGAAATATTTTGTGGACATCATAACTGTTCTTGAATTGTTATTTTATTAACATCCAGCTTCCTTTAAGGAAATAATATTTCGTTCCTTACTCATTGTCCTAGATGAACAATGGAAAGCGACATATAGCGAAACGACACGACGCGATGCGGACCTACGACCAGAGACATGACATTTACCGCCGGTAACCTACGACACAATATTTACATGCGACATGTGTCTCATCTGACTGACACGATGTCATTGTTCATTTCTTGTTCATGAACGCATCTCGTCGCATAAAAAATAAAGTCGCGTCGCATCGCAAACCGATCTCCGCAACAACGTCTGTAGGTCACGTGTAGGTAAAACTACTTTTTGATATTTTCGCACTGCATTGCGTCGTGTCGTGTCATATCGCATTGCGTAGTCGCTTACCTAGGACCATTGGTTAAACAGCACTCTCTCACTTGCTGAAGAAAATAAGTTATTCCGGTCGATAGTTGACTGGATGATTCAACAACTTGCCATGTCTTGCTAGTCAGAATACTTACCAATCTAAAATTGACGGTGTGTCAATCACCTTTAGAAGGCTCTTCAAATTGTACTTAGAAATAAAGTATTGATTGTTGAAGAGTATAAGCCCGTACACAGCAAAGGGAAATGGCATAGAAATGCAAAGAGAGCTTCAAAATGTGTTAATTTTATTATACCAAATGTTATCAAGTTAAGTTTGACGACATCTGTGGTCTAGTGGTTCGAGTGTCGGACTGCTGATCACGAGGTCGTGGTTTCGACTCCCACAGGACACGAATATTTATGTGAAGAACATAATTGTTTGTGTTGGTTTGGGTGTTTCTTATGTATTATAAGTACGCATTTACAAAAAAAAAGTATAAGTAGTAAAGTACTATATCCATTGCCTAGTACGCATAGTATAGCTCGGCTTAGTTTGGGACTAGATAGTGCTGTGTAAAAATGTCCCAAATAATTATTTATTTATTTAAAGTACGGGTGTTTGTGTTTTGGTTTAACCTTCAATCAATATAAAACGGCAGAATGTATTTTGATGTTTTGCATACAGATACACCATATCCTGGATTAAACCATTGTATAGGATACTTTTTATCAACATACCTACTATGGGAGCAGAACTGAGCTCTCTGTTTATTGAATCAACAATCGTTTATTATTCAAATCTAATTTCTATTAGCTCACAGAATCCCGCATTCTACACGTTTTCACATTTTTTATTTCCTAGTTGTTTCAATGTTGCTATGCTATTAGCAGCTTTTTGTAATGATTCATACGTTCGATCAAATCTACTATGGATGAAAGGTCTTGTACAAAATCCCAAAAAACGTCTTCGCAATAAAGTGTACTTACTTGTAATTATGTTTACAACAACGACAAGTGCAACACTCAGGCCCGTATTACAGGACGATACTCAAGCATTGATCTCTGTTTAAAACTAGTTTTGAGTTGAGCTTTGATTTTAGAACGTTCCTCAAGCAGAGATTTATTGATCACAGTTCAGCTGAGTTTAGCTTTATTTTATACTGTTACCTGTTTCGGTATTTGAGCAGAGTTTTGATCTGTAATCACTCTAGTGTGGTCCAGACTACACTTGAGTAGAGATTTCTATTCAATTCCAGGTCAAATTCGTGTGTTATGTTGTTGAATTAAAGTTTATAATTACCTTTCTGGAATAAAACCGATACTCATGTAACGATTCTATCCTTAAGTAGTGATCAGGTGATTGGAGTTTAAACTGTACTTGGGGAAGCTTCTGTAATACGGGCCTCAATCCTTTGTTTGTTTTGTTTGTACATTTGGAGTATAGTTTTTATTATTTTTTTCTACACATTTTAGCACAATGAAATGCCGCACCGCTCTTTTCATTCTTTGAGTGGAGACCGCGAATCGAAAAACGCAGCGTAGGGCACCCCCCTGTTAGGTGGACCGACGACCTGAAAAAGGTAGCTTTGAGGACTGGTTTGGAAGGCGGAAGACGTAGTGTTGTGGCTTATCTTGCAGTTATTATGCTCAAAGGTAGCCGCTTAACATCAGGGGGTCTTTAACTCGTTTCGCCATCCTATACTATAGAAAAAAACTTGGAAGAGGTCAATGTCCAGCAGTGGACCACGATAGGCTGGGTTCATGATGATCTCCAATCTTAACATTATCATCTAAATACTAGTTTGACGTAGCTTATTAAAACAACTTACTGTGGCTGCACATATTGGCAGTGGCACAACATACCATTGAACCCAAAAGTTTTGGTCCAGTAGATCGACGAAACAGAGTTCGTATCACAGATTACTATATTAGTAGCTAGCTACAGATGCGACAGTGACACGAGAGCTTAGTTTCACTTAATTGCCGCCCGGTGTTTTGTCGCTACTATCGCGTGTAGGTAGCTAGCTATAGCTATATATAAAGGTCGTCATAGCTCCATATATACTCTAGTTATAGGTAGGTACTTTTTAAGATTAGAATAAGGGAAATAAAACAGGATCATCATCATTTTCATATTATATTTTGTAGGCACAAAGAATGTCAACAACAAAGCTCTAAATTATCATTCTTAGGGATAAGAAATAGCATTAGTTTCACTTGTTCATAGGACGAAAAGTTTCACGCACAATACTGCACTGAAAATAGAAGCGGTAACTCGCGAATTATCTGTGTCGAATTTGGAGTCTCGAAGAACTTAACTCAAGCTAAAACAGCGAAGATATTACAAGATAATACGATAATACTGGCACTCGATCAGCTGTTAAAACAATAATCAAAGACAATAATAACTAGAACGTCATGGCATCAAACATCCTACAGATAAAAAAAATTGAAACTGCGACTAGTGGCGACATATGGCAGGAAAACGAACTAACAACTGTCAGGGCCCTGGTTCGTATCACTAATGAGTTAGCCCATAGCACAGACATAGATAGAATGGTTGTAATCACAATTTTACTTGCGATTCATGCGTGGCAACTTTCCGAATAAACTACGCCTTACATTATGAAGTCTTTGTTTTGTTTTTCTGCAGTTAGAAACAGCACAATAAGGCATTTTTGCGGGTTTTTGTTACAGTATTTATAGAAACAAGTCATAAGGCGTGCTGAGAAAGGTTTTGAAATAACCTGCACAATGGTGCATGATGCTGCCACGCGCGCCCTGCCTACATGGCCATTCTATCTATTTCTGTGGCCCATAGACATGTTTTATATTTCTATGAGTTTGCCAATGTTGGCGCGAATTGTTGTGTTGTTGGTCAGAGTGTAGATTTGGGGTATACATGTATAATATACACAGTCGATATCTATCGCGTGTTTTTACACCAAGCGACGCGGCTTTGCGTCATCGCCACGCCTGTGCCTTTGGCCAATCAAATGTGAATCGCGATAATGGGTTACAGTACTTACTGTAATTTTTTTACAATGCGTTTTTACCCACTGTTACTCAATAAGATGTTGCTGCTGTCACCCTGAGATGGTTGCAATGTGGGAGTTAAATTCAGTACTACGAGCAGAGTTCATGGCAGCTTCACGTACCAGTACCAGTAGTAGTCGTAGTAGTACCAGTGACTAGTGTACTGAACCAAATGTCGCAGGTTAGAATAAAGCTCGCACGGAATTGAAAACAAGTGTGCGGAAGTACCCTGCACGCGAAGATCCGTAACACTCACTTAATCGCGCTTAGTTTTCCGCTGGGACACGATGATGACTCGGACGGTTACGTGAAATACTAGATTTAACCTTATTGTGCAATTAATGTGTAATAATGACAGCAGAATGAAAAGTTTTTCTCATAGAGGTGTATGTTACCGTTATTATGTGTACAATTTTGATATTTTAATAAAATAATATTAATATCAACAACTTGTAATAAGATTGAATAAAAAAAAAACCGGCCAAGAGCATGTCGGGCCATGCTCAGTATCATAGGGTTCCTTAAGTAGGTCTAATTACAAACGAATCAGATCGAATATTAATCATTGCTATTTTAGTTTTTGCAAACAGCGCCACCTAGTGCTAAATTTATGAAGCTAAATTTAAGAAGTGTGTTTCTTTTTGTGATTTTTTTAAATAGAAAGTAACTAAAGGAACATTATTTGCTATGATCATTTTTATCTAAGGTCAATGCCCTATGAACTAGGACGTCTTAAGTATTTTTCAGTTTTCTCACTATAACTCAAAAACTTATAATCACATTATACTCGAAATAATTTTAAAAGAGAGTTTTTATACAGGTCTATCAATGTTGAAGACTATAAGTTTCTACGTTGCATAGTTTAGAAATAGCAGGGGGGGGGACACATTGCAAGCCACTTTGGCGAACCGTATTTCGCAGAGGGTATAACTGATAAAAAAGTTGTGTATGAAACATTACCTTCATTTTAGTAGACCTATTCAACGATACCCCACACGAGGGGGTGCAGCGAAAAAAATATTTACATCGCCATTTCACATGTATGGGCGCCACCCCTAAAATACGTAATCAAGATTTTTTTATTCTTTTAAAATTGAGATCTATATCTATTCCATTTTTTGTCAAAATTTCATTTACTTATGTTTATAACTGTAGAAGTTATTAAGCGGTAAAGGATTAGGACAGACGGACAGACGGACAGACGGACAGACGGACGGACATGACGAAACTATAAGGGTTCCTTGTAGGACTTCGGAACCCTAAAAAACGAGTGTGCTTTAGTGTTGGATATAAAAACTCTATTGTAATGTATGAAGGCTTAATGCACCTATGAAGGCTTGGTTTGTTTTTCTAGAAGCGCTCTCTGCTCTTGACGTTGTAATTGATTAGACGTGTGAATTACCACAAAATATATTTTATTTAATATTCTTATTTGTTTCCATTCTTATCTACGGTAAACATCATTAACTCTAATATTTAGACCACACGACTGAAGTAAAACTTCACAAAAAAAAATACAATAAGCCCAATTTGAATTTGAAATATACCCAATTACATAATTGTTTTTGTTTAGTAACATAACATAACATCACGCCTGTATTTCCCCGAAGGGGTAGGCAGAGGTGTATAGTACACCCACATTTCGCCAGTTATGTTATAGTCCCAAGTAATAGGGGGCGAGCCTAGTGCCTTTTTGTTTAGTGTAATGTACTATTTCAAATGTAATGTGTGAATTTGGCGACGTTGTTCCCCCTAGGTACTATGTAATCGTAATGTCACTTCCAATTGTTTTCTATATTCCCTGACAGCTCGTGAGCGAATTTTTCTTCCACAATTTGCATCTTTAGATTTCCTCCACTTGTGTTGATATGTTATAATAATTAAATAATTTTATTTTTTATTTATTTATAAATACACAACTTTAAATTCTCCAAACTAAGTCTAAACCCTAAAATACACATAACATAACATCATGCCTGTATTTCCCCAAAGGGGTAGGCAGAGGTGTATTATACACCCACATTTCGCCAGTTATGTTATAATAAGTCCCATGTAATAAGGGGGCGAGCCTATTGCCATTAACTGGGCACAAATCCAAACTCCGGTCTGCTACTGAGAATTTCCTAATGAAAAAATCCAATAAAACTTTGCCCGACCCAGGAATCGAACCCAGTACCCCACGCTCAGCAGTCGCGCTTGCGACCACAAGACCAACGAGGCAGCCCAAAATACAATTCTAAAATTACAGATAAACTGATTTGTAACCTTTTAACTTGTTAAAGCTAAACGTATAAAGCTACTTACACACCTGCGCGGTACGAAGTCTCGGCACTCCAATCTGGCACTACGCCAGTATGACACGGGCCGAAGGAATGCGGCGTATCGCCATCGCTCACAAATCTTCAAATGAAATGTTAATGGTCCTGTTGAAGTGATGCTCGTATTTTGCGGTACGCAGGTGAAAATTTAACGTGGTTAGTTATGGGTGAAGTTTGCAGTGTGGTCGGGGCCTAAGAATAGGTTTTGAGGTTGCTAAGATTAAGTGAGTAGCGTAGTTTATCAAATGTTTGAGTGGCAGCGGTTTTATAAACTATAGGATTCCGTAAGTTCGGAAAATTATTTATTACAATGGATTTCATCCAAACTTCGTAGCCCAGAGAAAACAAATAGATTCACTGAAAAAAAAAGTTTGTTAAATCTAGCCAAACTTTCATCTACCTGTATCTCAAAAAAGTGACTACAAAACTATAAAGTAAACAGTTTTGTTAAATCAAATTAACTTTAATAACCCCTTACCAAATTTTTTGTTAAACTACAGTTTGGTTAAATATTTTTTTCAGTGTAATTTTTTCAAGACTGAATGTATCAACATGTAATTAATAAAAATACCGGACTCGAAACAATTATCTGTAGAACATGTAAATATTAGGTTTGTGTGGGGATTGAACCCGCTAACTATGGAGCAGAAAATAAAGCGGTCAGCCATTGCACGAAGCCAGTTGTAGTCCAAAATGTCTATATAAAATATAATATACTCAATTCATTTCTTATGAGGAAACGAAAAAGGCTAAAAATCTTGATCAAATTCCATTGTTTACGGGAGTTGGTGCTATATGGGAATTCGACATAACCTTTGTCTTGTGCATATTAATTTTAGGACTCACTGTATCGGAAGCAATCGGTCAATGGACAGGTCTATGCTCGGAGTGTCCCTGCATGATCGAATCAGAATGAGGTGATTCGCAGGAGAACGAAAGTGACCGACATAGCTCGAAGAATTGCCAAGGGCGGGGCACATTGCTCGAAGAATGGATGGCCGATGGGGCAGTAAAGTTCTGGAGTGGCGACCGCATACTAGAAGGCGCAGCGTGGGTAGGCCCCCCACAAGGTAACCGACGACCAGGTCACGGGAATGCGCAGGATCGGTCGTTGTGGCAATGCTTGGGGAGGCCTATGTCCAGCAGTGGACGTCTTTCGGCTGAAATGATGATGATGATGAATCAAATTACAAGCAAACCCACTCCTAAAGGCTTGTATACTAAAATTAATTTGATATTAAATGTAGTGTATTTGCACAGACACTTCTGAAGATTTATATCGTTAAAATAAACCGTATGTTATAATATAAGCAGCCGTGTTATTGACCTTACGTTTATTTTCAGTGGAATTCTCATCTTGGTTCACAATCACAAAAATTCCGATTTATATGAGTCGATTTAAATTTCTAGGGTTTATATAAAAGTGTATTTTAATACACTTTAGTGTTTAAAATAACTTCATGCTGTTTCAAAAGTTGGGTGGCATTTTTGTGTGTAGTTAACCTTTAAACTGTAAGTACATCAAATGTAATGTTCTGATAAGTATCATAAATAAAAACAACAAGGTATCTACTATTATCCGATATTATACCCAACTTTTTTTAAATTATCAGAGAAACTGTTAGGGTAGGCTCTGCTTATCATCCTGCACAAACAGAAATAAAGCTGAAATCATGAAGAATAACGGGTGGCGTCTGGGGACACCCCGTCCGACAGAAGCGAAGCACATTTGCAAGTCCGGATAGAAAGCGCGCGTTCAGGTTTTTTTTTCGGTTTACTGCCAAGCACGTAACTATGCTATAGAATCTTCGCTTCCAAAAATCTGGCTGTTCCATAAATTTTGATCGAGCTAGGTATGAGGTACTTATGTTGGAATAGCAGCTTTTTTTACTTTGATTACAAGACATTCTAATAACCATAAGTAACCCTTGATGAATGTTGATTTTATTTTATTTTTTATTCATATATAATATCATGTATGAGTATGTGATAATATGGGTATGTATGCGTATATAACATAAAATATTTGTAACACATACCTCTTTATAATATTGTTCTTATTTTTTTGGGTATTTAATCATTGGTTGCTTTTACTGGCTTGGCACCCGCTCGTCACTTGGGGTTGACACTGAAAATCAGCGCTGTGTTGACTCACAATACAACACAGCATCGTGCTGAGTGTCAACCTCTTTGCCGCAGCTACGACATGCAAAGTTACTTGTCTTATGATATTACAACTATGTATCACTGTAATTCCTAAAATGTATTAATGTACCAAAGGAAGTTATTTTTTGTGTTCGCCTATCGCATGTTGTCTTGTTGTGGCAGTAAAACATTTTTCTTTCTTTCTTAATATTTATTATAGTGCACTTTAATTACTTACTATTTATAATTCTACTGAATGGTGCATATCGGTTCGACAAGCTACAGATATGACGTCATCGGTAGCACGCGTAGAGTTCGTAGCACTAATAACTTTTGCTACGAAAAACCAGTTTCAAGCGTTTCACTCGACAACGACATAAAATTAAAATGATTATCAAAATCTCGCAAATAGCATAGACTAAAAGCTAAATATTTACAACTTAGCGTGAGCAGAAGTAGTTATTTGAAACGAGAAAATATCGCGTCATGAATGACGTAATGCCAGACTAAATAATTTCGCGTATATCAGACGCTATCAGGCGTCACAGTGTGAAGGCGCCTTTAGGTCTCTTCACACTGGCATTTTGTGAGCCAAAATGCGATTACGCGAATATCATGCGTGAAATTGCGTTGGTCGCGTAATCGCGTTGTGGACGACACCTAGGACGCGCGACGATGCCTTAAGACGACGCGACGAAGCCTTAGGACGATGCGACGACGCCTTAGAACGACACGACGACGAGGCCTTAAGACGACGGGACGATACCTCAGGACAACGCGACGAGGCCTTAGGACGACGCGACTAGGCTTTAGAAAGACGCGACGATGCCTCAAGACAACGCGACAAGGCCTTAGGACGACGCGACGAGGCCTTAGGAAGACGTAACGAGGCCTTAGAATGACGCGACGATGCCTCAGGACAACGCGACGAGGCCTTAGGACGACGCGACGAGGCCTTAGGACGACGCGACGAGGCCTTAGGACAACGCGACGAGGCCTTAGGACAACACGATGACGCGACGACTACGTCTTTCGAACGCACTTGTTGGGTTATCACAGCGTGAGTACTGCCTACCAACTACGTTTAAGAGACGTGCTCGCTGGAAAAACATCAGTATGATAGGGGCTTTCATCAGCTTCTGTTTCTCATCAGTTAGCGCCTAATGTTGAGGGATTACTTATAATAATTATGTTTATAAATACCCGTAAATAATTTGAGTGTGAATTAATTTTATTTATTGGTTGGATGGGTACTCGCAACTTCACGATGATATTATTTTTTATATGTAAAATTAAATAATTTCAGAGGTCAGTTGACAGTCGCTTAAGGAAAAGCTTAAGGTAAGATTAGATCCCGGCCAGTCAAGGCCAGTGACGGTGGCGCAGTGTTCCACGCACGCGTTTCTAGAGGAGGGTGCGGCTGGTGTTAAACCACACCGGGAGAGGGGACTCGCCTTCTAGTGGCGAGCCGGGGCCTGTCTGGGGTGGTGCGAGAATCCGGAGTCGTTCGTTAGGGGATCACCGTGGTTATTTTAGGTGGTAAGAGTCCGACACTGGCTCCATATTCCCCGGGCGGAGTGCGTCAATGAGGATTTCCCCACAAAAAAGACTGGGTATATTAGATGATAATTTATAAGTCTAGGGTGTTGATGGACACTAAAATGTGGAAAATCAAAGACACCTACTGCTACTAGATGAATACTATTTTACCTTGTTTACCTGTTATGCTATTTTATTATAAGCCCTTTCCGTACATTTTCAAATACAGACATAAATAAGAAACTACAATAAATAACAAAAATATATTACAATATTTCATGTCCCATTTATTTATGTGGTCGACATAAGCATGTGGTTAACTTCCGCAGCCGAATCTCGGTCGCCATTTTGTCAGGATTTATTTCGTTTACCATAATTATGTTCCAAAGAGCTGTCCTTGGGCCAAATATTACTTCTCGAAGACAAGTTTACGCGAACAAGACAGTTTTTATTTAACATACCTATTTATTTAACATACAGTTGAATAAAATATTTTGTCACGGATCCAGAATTGAATGTTCTTTGTCTTGAAAAATTGAAGCAAAACTCAACCATTTTTACGTCAACAAATTTTTAAATGTGTCAGTTTCTCTGTTTGCAAGAGGAATGTTAATAAATAACGGCTGTTACAATTGTGTATAAATAAAATGTTACATTTGAAAAAACAGACATGTTTTTACAGCCCTTGAATTTGGTAATTGATTGCGTCTGTACAGAATAACAGAATAAACAATGGAATATATTACTATTCAATTTGTACATTCAAATAGCTCAAAGGTACTTACGTTCTGATATACTGAAAGTCAAAACAATCATAAACAAATCATCTACTATGAAAACAACTGAAAACAATAACGTTTTCAGGATTGAATTTTCAATAAAATATCAAATTATGTGAGTTAGTTCCAAAGACATAGTAAAAAATATCGACAGTGCTGCGAACAATCATACTAAAGCCAACAAAACTGTGCTCCTACTTGTAGAAACCAGCGCTCACGCACCACACACATGCACAGCAAACCGTGCTCACCTTTCGCTTTCAGTACACATGTCGTGGCATCGTCCAGTAAGTAAGTGTAGCCAAAAACAAATATCTTTCAGGCATAGATATATACAATATTACTAGCGCTTTAAGGTGCATATTTGTGAGTGAGCGCTGGTTTGTACACGGAGGAGCACGGTTTTGTTGGCTTCACTATGACTATTCGCAGCACTTCATCTATATTTTTTACTATGTCACTATGTCTGTGGATAGTTCATGTAAATTCAGGCAAGATTAAAAAATAAGTAAACATAAATAAATACCTATGCTGCTTCAAAAAGCAATGTTGAATGCGAAAGTTAATCATAATCCAAATTGACGAACTGTAAAAGAGATGAGACACAATAGCAATTTTAGTATAGTAGTGAAACCAACTCCACGTCGAAGCGCGTTTTTTGCGTACGGAATAGCAATTTTATTGTAATAACAATAACATTGCAATTATGTACGTTGTGTTTGTGTGTGTTGTGACGTAATAACATCTACTTATATGCGTTTACTGTTCGCCAATGAGTTAACAACAGCAATTTATATTGGCCCATAATTTACCGCTTCTTAATTTTTCTGCAGGGAAAGAAAACACCGTAGTCTGTTTCTTATTAGCAGCTATAAGGTTACGAAAACCACGTGTGTGTTGTCACGTAGAGTTTACAGTTTATTAGGCTGCATACCTCTGGAGCCGGATGCCGGCGACCCACTTACCGATGTCCCACGCTGGCATGCGGATGCCTTGCATACCAGTTGCTGGCTGCATGCTTGGTTGCGGAGCTGGAAGGCTGAATTTTCTCTTAATATGTATGTTGTTAGTTTAATTTTAACGTGGCAACAATAATAATTTTATAAAAAAAAATATTCATTCTTATTCTTCTTCTTCGTGTCATAACATAACATCACGCCTGTATTTCCCCGAAGGGGTAGGCCGAGGTGTAACAGATACCCACATTTCGCCAGTTATGTTATAGTCCCATGGGGGTGAGCCTATTGCTATTGACCGGGCATAAATCCAGACTCCGGGCTGCTACTGGTCTGGATGTCTGGAAGATATCGCTTTTAGCGATAAGACCGCCCATGTACCCATAATTTATACCTACGTTGTTCCTGTTTACTACTATTTTCATGGTGTGCAATAATGTATATTTTATCTATCTATCTATCTATCTACTGAGAAATTCCTAATGAAAAAACCCAATAACACTTTGCCCGACCTGGGAATCGAACCCAGGACCCCACGCTCAGCAGTCGCGCTTGCAACCACTAGACCAACGAGGCAGCCAGGTATCGAGGTTTCGAGTCTGTCGAGGCTTCATCGTGTCGATGGTACAATATTCATATACTGCTGGCCCAGAAATTGGCCACCTTAATTGCGTTGTCTGTAGCGTTGTTCAGATACAGGTCAAGTAGGCCAATTCATGTAACTAAAGAAGTGCAGTTACAGTTCAGTTGCAGTTAAGTTTCGATCAAAACAACTCTTTTCGTATTCTATTATCTACGGCGATCGCTGTCAGAAACTAATTGCACTTCACTGCAACTTGAACGGTGCGTCATGAAATTATGTGAATTAGCAGTTGCCCCTTGAAAAATTTAATCTAAGATGGGATGGGGTCAATAGAGACAGTCCACTGCTGCACTAGGTACAAGAGTAGGCTGCAAGAGAGGATCATCATCATCATTCTAGCCCGGTATCACCCACTGCTGGGTATAGGCCTCCTTTCGTTTTTGCCAGCCTCTTTGATCTTGTGCGTACCAAGAGAGGATACTTTCGATAAATATTATTAATAGATTCAATTACTTATTATCAACTCAGCCTATCGCAGTCCACTGCTGGACATAGACTTCTCCCAAGCTGCGCCACAACACTCGATCCTCTGCCTTCTACACCCAGTCCACCCCACTACCTTCTTGAGGTCGTCGGTCCACCTGGCTGGGTGGCGCCATACGCTGCTTTTGCTGATTAGCGGTCTCCACTCAAGTTCTCGTCTGCTCCAACGATCATTGGTCCTTCGTCAGGAGACATGGCAAGCCCACTGTCACTTCAGATTACTGATCCTGCAAGCTATATCGGTCACTCTGGTTCACCTCCGAATAATATCATTACTGATCTTATCTTTCAAAGAAACTCCAAGCATTGCTCGCTCCATAGCTCGCTGAGTGACTTTGAATTTGTGAGCTCAAACTCGCCCAACTATCAGTGTCCACATCTTGGCACCGTAGGTCATACATAACGGGCAGGACGCACTGGTTGAAGACCTTTCGTCTTCGTTTGCGGTATATAGGCGACGAGAAGACTCGGCGAAGTTTTGCCAAATGCTGCCCAGCCCATCAACTGGATCTTTCTGTTGGCATCTTTCTATCCGTCTTTCCTATGTAAATTATCGAAAAAAGACTTGAAGATTGTTTTTAACACAAAAAAACTAACGTTTGTTATTCCGTGGTTTTTAACTCTTTATGAATCGGATTGTTGTTCTACGAGAGTTTACATCTTATTGTATTGACGTAACCAGTGGAAAGAAACATAACTTTTACAATTTTATTTCATTCAAACAACTGAGTTTACATTAGAACTGAGTTTGTTTATTTTTCACTTCGCATTCAAAAACAACAAGTTTAATTAAACAAAATGTTATTATTTAATATTCGAACATTTTGTAGTTTATAAAGAACTTACTTACATCATAAATTTTTCAAGGATATCTCAAAAATTAGAATTGAGTTTTTTTTTTACAAGCTTTTATATAACTTGCTTCGTTCGTATGTAAGAAATTTGTAATTCATTTTACAACTACGACATGTACGGTACCTATGTAAGTTCCATGAACATGTAATATTTGGGTATAGAGCTGGTCTGACGATGGAGTCGGAAGGAAAATGCTTGTTTTTAATAGCTATATACATATTTTATTATTCGTGCACAGACATTGAGAAATTCCATTACAAATTCTTTCCTAAGGCCATGAATGTTTGCATTGATTACATACCAGAGTTCTTCTGAGACGAATTTAGAATTCCATTCGTTGCCCAGGTTGCCCTATTCACGAGGACGTCCAAGGAATTCAAGTGCGAGAGAATACTACGTAGAAAGTAAACTTTCACGCTTTTAAAATTGACGTCAACAGATTCTTTTGAACTTCTTTTCGCGGTACATAGACATAATATTACTTGGTACAGTTTCAAATTTTGGTGTAAATGTAGAAAGAAAGAGAGAAAGAAAAATGGTTTATTGTCCCAGTTAACGGAGCGCAGCATTTATATAACTAAAAAGTGTAACAGGCACACAAACAGGTAACTAATAGGTAGGTATATAAAAAGAAAAAAAAACTATAAATAAATATCAACATAAATACAAAAAAAAATACAAAAAAACGCATAAAATATAAGGAAAGTAAAACGACTTAATAAAAATGAAAAAAACCTCCGTTAATTCTTGATCTTGAGACATGCGTGGCCGCAACAATGGTTCCCACTCAGCATGATGCTGTGTTACAGAGCAAACCACAACCACAGAGTATCTAATGGTACTACTAACGCCACAACACAGCACTGATTTTCAGTGGGCACCCCAAGCACAGAGTACTTTTTAATTGACCCCAAGTGAGAAGCAGACGGAAACCAACACGTACACGACAGATAAATATAAATAAATGGCAAACATCTTGCATCTCTATCACCCTGATGTTCAACGGATACTCCAACGACCTTTGGCTAGTTCATCCATCAAAATTATCGGAGCATAATTCGTTGAGTTCCACTGCGAATTGCAGAGGGTACGAGCGCCGGTGAAAATATAATCACATGAGGCATTCCATCCTCGTTTCAGTATGGCGAATGTGAATTACAAACTATTAGGCAATGGCCTAGGTGGTATTTTTTTTAACAAATATTGACGTTGCTAGGTGACGGAATATCGGTTAAAGGAACTTTTAATTTACCGTGTTTAAGTAGTGGTTGATTCCGTAGCCTGGTGGCTTGAAATAAATTAATTGGTATTGCAGTTATTATGAGCAAAGGAAATCACTTAACGTCAGGTGGGCTTATAACTCGTTTCTCCATCCGATTTCATAAAATGACACGGAGTCTTAAGCGTGTGCTACATGGGAAGCTACCAGCCTTCCAACCAAGGTGACCTTTGGTGTGAGGTTGGTCGCTGACAGCCGTCGTCATACCACTGTCTACATGGTTGGAAACCAGCAAGGTCACATTTGTGGGGAGGCTGGTTTATCGCTGTGTAGCAGATGCTTTAATAATCCTGCCAGTAAACTTCTAAAGCTTTATACGGGGTTGGTCTTGGCTTTCTCATTATCACATATTGATCATTCATCACAACATTCTTTACCCTTGAATGGCACGTGAAGAAACTCAAAAAAACCCACGTCTGTCGATTGTATGTCAAGTCAATGAAGGTCGATTGGTCAAACTCAACGACTGGTGGGTAGGATTTATGACCACGTCGAAACTATTCGGTGGATTCAACGGTTTAATGTTATTGTTTGTTTATTCAAATTACGTGGTGTTTTGATCTTGGCGGATGAGAGAGAATTGTTGATGTGTAATATGATATTTAGCGATTTATTACCTAATTGAGTTCCTATTTTTAAGCAAACAATTAAAAAAAAATCCTGTGTATTTAAAATTATAATCATCATCCACAGCCCAACCTTTAATTTTATCAACCCACTGCCTCTCAGGTCCGGTTGGAACAGATCGGTGCCGAGACATGATCGAATTCTATTGTGTCTGTAACTCCGAGAATCAGCAGGACGCACTTAACGAGTGGTACATCCTAGTAATTCTTCCCTATTTTGTGCCAATCTCGTGTAGGTTTTACCGACGAAGTGGACAAGGTCATCGATCTATCTGACCACCGGTCTTCCTGTAATGCGTTTGCCCAGTTTATTTTACCAGTCCGTATAGAATGTACTCTAACTGCCATCATCATTTATTGATTTATTAAATTTTTGCACACACAGAGAAATAATAATAACATACATATAAATGAATAGTACAAAGGCACTGCTTATTTCTTAAGCTTCATCATATCTAGCCAAATAAAAAAAATACAATAGCAATATAGATATTTCAATTTCAATTTCAATGTTTTTTATTTCAAATAAACCTAATTACAGGCACTTTTAAAAGGTCAGGCTCTAGTTGCACGGTTCCAAATTGTGGGTCCTATGGAGAAGAACCGGCAAGAAACTCCATGGATAAACCCTTTTTAAAATAGGTTATTGTTTATTACATCAAATTTATTCAAATAATGTGAGTATAATGTAGGTTAATGTCAGAAATAAACAAGAGTTTAAAAGTGAGTATATTCCCTTTAGAAATAAACGTAAAAAGAGTTGCCATAGTATGTAGAAGCTGACCTGTCCCGACAGACGGCACCAGTTCACGAGCATGACGCGAGCATCAGCTATTAGCTATTAGATATTGTGTCCAATTCAATAAAGACATCAGAAAATAGGTTCCGTCTGTTATCTGTTGTGTCGACCTTTGTGGTCTAGTGGTTCGAGTGTCGGACTGCTGATCACGAGGTCGTAGGTTCGATTCCTACACGACACAAATATTTGTGTGATGAACATGAGTGTTTGTGTTGGTCTGGGTGTTTCTTATGTATTATAAGTATACAAAAAAAAAGTATCTAAGTATTATATCCATTGTCTAGTACCCATAGTACTTACAAGCTCTGCTTAGTTTGGGACTTAAATGAAGTTTGATGCGTAAAAATGTCCCAAAAATACTCATTTTATTTTATTTATGTATGGCTCATTGGACAGAGAATGGATTAAAGTAAATATCACACGAGCGTGTGTTATGTCTTTTACTTTATGGAGGATTACTCCGTCAGGATTCAATGTGGCAGTGGTACGTACCGTATTCTTCATAGGCAGTTCAGTACACTATATAACAATTTGGTTCCCATCCAAGCACTTAGCACATCTTTAATTATAACGTTGTAGGTAGGCCTGGGCAAGGTCAATGTACCGTACTGAATTTACAGGCCTATGACTAATGCATACGTTTAAAAAAAATACGTAATGTTTAGTAAATATCATATGATACGAGATCACTCCATGCTTGTTATGTTTCAAGGTATTTTTCATATGCCACGGTAGTTTTCCATCTTCCTGTGTTGTGTCGAAGAATGCTGAAAATGTGCGGTGATTCAAGAAGTTTTAATGGATGGCTGTTAAAAGCTTGTTCTTTTTGTTTGATCATTTCTAACTTTGTGTTGTTGTGTTTTGTTTCAGTCTAGTGATTTTCCAGCAGCCCTTGGAAATAATCGGAGAAGCTAGGTGTAACCAAAATGCACAATATAATATTTTAAAGCTAATTAGTGTAACCAAAATGCACGAGATGATATTTTTAAGTTAGGTGTAACCAAAATACACGAGATGTTATTTTTAAACTAGGTGTAACGTAACCAAAATGCATGAGATGTTATTTTTATATACACACATAGAAACATATTTTCACGCCTGTTTCTTATTTGGGGTAGGCAGAGACTATGGATTTCCACGTGCTACGATCTAGACACACCTCTCTCACTTCCTCTACGTTCATTTACCTCGTCATGCATGCATGATATTTTTAATCATGATTATAGAAGATATTGGAAACCTCGAACCAATCAAGAATTTATTATTATTATTTATTTATTCTCAAACAATGTTAGATCGTGTCAGAATAGGTACCTACCTTATTATTGACGTAGCGTGGGATGACTCTCAAATAGATGGACCGATGGCCGAAGAAGGCATAATGCAACGACCAAACAGCTCAATAGACGCGTAATGTTGAATATAATGCGTACAATAAATTCTGCCACTAGCTGAGGTGAGGTATTGCAATCTGATTGGCCATACCAAGGCGGCTATTGGTTAATCACTAACGCGGCAGTTTTGACGGCTCATGTAAGTGGTCGAAACTGATTTGAAGATTCCTAGTGGCGAATAGTGGCGACCTACATTAGTGAAATTTCATAGATGTGCTGCAGACATCGGTCGCCTGTTATGAGGCGTCTATGAGCTGGATTGCACATCGAGACACCACCGTGCCTCGGAGAGCACGTTAAGCTGTCGGTCATACGAATATCTATGGCAGTCGTTGCATATAGTCAGAAGTCCGAAACTTTGACAACTGATCTTACCAGGATGTCGGTATTACCAGTAACTGGACTGTGGGGGTCTGATGGCAGTCAGCCACATCTGGAAGGCAACCCCAACATAATTGGGAAAATCTCTACTGTCCCACTGCTGGGCCGGGGCCTGTTCTCAAAATAAGAAGTGAGTAGCGTCACTTCAGAGATAATTAATTATGTCCAGCTTTATAGACTTGATTAAAATATTTTTATTGCTTTTAGACTGTCATCAAGAATAGATACACTGTATCTCAGCCATGGCAAAAACGCAGATACAAATAAACAGTCTCTAGTATGACAAACACGCGTTAGTAAACAAACCGGGCCAGGAATGCGTCTGGCCGGATTTAGGCACAGTATCGGTTGGCGCCACGCCGTAAACCAATGTTTGGATGTTGGACCGGGGATTTGTTAACTGCGTCGCAGATTATACGAAGAGGAAATTCTCAAATGCAACTCATTTTTAAGTCGTCGGTATCTCGGTAATGTTGAAAGGATTATTTTGCAGAATCCATGACATACAAAATATGGAGTTATAATATTTAGTGGTAATTCCACCAAACTAGTTCATCAAGCTTGGATACAGTATGCAGCACCGCCTTCTACATGTGTCAGCTACGCTAGCATGCGAGCCATGCCAGCTACGCCAACTGTGTCAGCTACGCCAACTGTGCCAGCTGCGCCAGCTGCTGGTCGGACAGCAGACTAACCCGAGTTTGTTGCTCGCAGGCCCCATCCTTCCGTAATTTTTTATACAACGTGTTAATAAAATAACTGAAAACATCTTAAAGGGTCATTTTACTGATTATTATGAACAATTTTTACTATGGGACCTACCCTGAAATCGCAAAAAAAATCAGCAGGTTCCTACATTTTATCTATTCAAGTGAACACAAATGTAGGGACCAGCTATTTTTTTTCGCGATTTCACGGTTGGTCCCATGGTAAAAGTTGTTCATACTGATGAGTACATTGATCCCTTAAGAGGTTTTCGGTTATTTCAATAACACGAATTATTATTGCATCCAAGCTTGACGATATTGACGAACTAGTTTAATCTGAATATTGTAACTCCATATTTTGTGATACCATAAAACCTGATACCATAAAATGTCTAAATGTGGTACAGTTTAAAAAACACATGAAAATACTATTACTTGAAAAATGTTATTATTCAATAGAAGATTTTTTAAATGCCCAATTAATTTAATAATATTATAATTAGTGATAAGGGAGCGTTGTGGAGTGAAAGAAGATGTAGTGACAAAGATTGAGAAAGGTATGTTAAGATGGTTTGGACATATAGAGAGGATGGACGAGAGGAGATTGACGAAACAAGTATACGAAGCGAGTGTGGATGGAAGAGTTGGAAGGGGACGACCTCGGCGAACGTATCGCGATCAAATCGCGGATGTTCTCAAAAAATGCCAGGTTAAGAGTTATCTAAACCAACGAGCATGCATAACGAGGTTAATGGACGGAGATGAAGCGAAAGAGGTGTGCCAGGATCCTAGCAGGTGGAAATCCATAGTCTCTGCCTACCCCAATGGGAAACAGGCGTGATAATATGTATGTATGTATAATTAGTGACCAAGAATACTATTTGACATTTTTATTTTATAACATCATCATTTTACATTATATCATTTTATTATTTTGTGACATTTCGAGTTGTATGATAATAATTAAATAATTATTACTAGCATATTGATTCAAATTTCTCATTTAGATTTAAAATACACATTTGTACGCCTGCTGGCAAAACATAGCGGACTCTATATTGTATTTAATAACTTTATATTATTTTTTGTACCTATGTTACACAAATGAAAAATACTTATGAATTATGACTTATGACTTGTGAAGGTATTACAAATATATCTAAGGATTACCTAAATACATAAAATAATATTTTTTTGTGAACAGCCAGCAGATTAAAAATGATTGATCACTGTTAAAGAATTATTAAATCAAACCAAACCCATGTAAGAGCCCTGAATAACAAACAAGATTTATCTATGGTGTCGACATTATTATTATAAAAAGCTGCGTCTTTCGGATGCGTTGGCGCCACCTTTAGCGTTGTAAACAAAAATGTTTGTGAACTATACAGGGTGTCAGGGAAACGCTTCCGAAAACGAAGATAGGTGATGGTGCTGGTGATTACTGATACGAAACCACGAAAAAAAATGCGTATTTTTTTTAGATTTTTTCATATTTTTTTGCATTTTATATTATGTATGAGTTTTATTTAACTACTCAAAGCTGGTTATAACATAACATAACATAACATCACGCCTATATTTCCCCGAAGGGGTAGGCAGAGGTGTAATAGTACACCCACATTTCGCCAGTTATGTTATAGTCCCAAGTAATAGGGGGCGAGCCTATTGCCACTAACCGGGCACAAATCCAGACTCCAGGCTGCTACTGAGAATTTCCTAATGAAAAAACCCAATAACACTTTGCCCGACCCAGGAATCGAACCCAGGACCCCACGCTCAGCAGTCGCGCTTGCAACCACTAGACCAACGAGGCAGAAAGCTGGTTATGTATGAAAAATGCAAAAAAATATATATTAAAAAATCTAAAAAAAGGATCGATTTTTTTTTCGTGGTTTCGTATCAGTAATCACCAGCACCTATCTTCGTTTTCGGAAGCGTTCCCCTTACACCCAGTATCTTTTGATTTGAGGACGCTATGGCGCCAGAGATGAGGCGAAGATTGTTAAATGGGTCCCGGTTGATTAGACGAAAGGTACATGATCACTTATACAACGTGCATCAGAAATGCGTGATCATATTTTAAGAGCTCATTCAGGGCATAGCATAGAACCACTTTTACTATGGGACCAAACCTGAAACCGCGAAAAAGTATCAGCTGTTCCCACTGAGATAATATGTACTACGTACTAGAGAAGACACCTCGAACAAAATGTTTGTAGCACGTTTTAGAGCTCCTGCACTCTCATTCCCGTAGCCACGCTCGCGCCGCGCGTGCTCCGCGGCCAGCAAGTTGCGCGATATTTTTTGTTCGTAATGTCTACTTTAGTGGCTGTTCCCTACTAAATCATCGATGTCGCCCTACAAAATGTAATAATATAATCTTTATTTCGGATCAAATTAGGTATCCATATTTTGTTAGTAATATAAAATAGCTTATTATCAAGTGTTAGAACCGATCACCCTCCTTACAAACTGCTTTACAATAGGAGAGCCGAAGCTCTCAGCTACAGTTCTTAGGATGTTGTTGCCACTGTCCCTCACTCTTTTCAGCAGCGAAGCTGTTTTTTTTTATGAATAATCGCGTAAAAGCCATTGGTATGGGCTTGCGCAAACATCTTCGACGCACTGCAGTAACGAGGCATTCTTAACAACAGCTCAGATCGCAGATCAGCTGATTTTATTTTTTGCGATTTCAGTGTTAGTCCCACAGTAAAAATTCTTCTATGCTATGCCTTGAACGCCTTGAATGAGCTCTTAAAATATGACTTCCCATTTCTGATACACGTTGTAAAGCAACTTATTGCAATCAACAATATAACTCGAACTTCGGGGTAAAGTTGTCGGGGTTGAATTGTCTGGGTCGAATTGTCGGGGTCGAGTTGTCGGGGTGGTGTTGTCTGGGACGAGTTGTCCAGGTCGAGTTTTCGGGGTCGAGTTGTCATGGGGTTGAGTTGTCATGGAGTCGAGTTGACGGCGTCGAATTGTCGGGGTCGGGTTGTCTCGGGGTCGAATTGTCGTGATACCACTTGACACACCTCTGACGTAAAGGATTATCACTCAGTATAGAAATTTAATTAACCTTAAAATATCAATGCAAAACGCATTAGCAAGGATAAACTGCACTTTTCTATTTCCCTCATTTTTGAAATACTGGACTGCCATTTAGTTTGCAACTAACTCTGTAGGTATTAACCAATTTTATTAAAATCCTTGGCATATTTATGCAAGCCTAAACGACCCAAATCACAATTTATTTATGTTCCAAAAATTGAAGAAGGCTTGATTATATTGGCGTCATTAAAAATCTCCGTATATCTGCGCCGGCGCCACAGCCGTAAACAAAATGTGTTTGTAAGATAAATCTTTTGATTTGTAAACTGCGCTGCAAGACGTGTGACGGAGTGTTTGATTCTGTGAGTAATAAATTGTTGTCCCAGTAATTGGCGTAAGACCTGTCGTAAGAACTGGAGTTTGGCCGAGATACATTATTTGAATCACACGTGC
Source organism: Asteroscopus sphinx (assembly GCA_949699075.1). Lineage (NCBI taxonomy): Eukaryota > Metazoa > Arthropoda > Insecta > Lepidoptera > Noctuidae > Asteroscopus > Asteroscopus sphinx. The sequence continues at coordinate 7,563,982 of OX453006.1, forward strand.
TGTATTTGGCTGTTTTACCCCCATCAGTCTTCGTGAGAGACGCAAAAGGTGATTAGGCAGAAGAGGTGAATAAATCCACAGCACAATATTTATATAGATGTTGACCTAAGTAGATAATATATGTTTTAAGGGATCCCAATAATATTCTGAAGAAAGTTTTGGACTGGAGACTTATAAATAACAATGTCATCGAAGGAAACAAATCCTGTTATTTTCTGTATTTATGGAAACGTACACTTTGAGAAGATTTCACTGTCAAAGCTCGTAGACGTAAGACGTATCGCAACGAGCCTAGAACACTTACTGTGGAGCTGCCTAACCTTGATATAGATTACCAGGATAAATAAACGGAAATAATTATCCATGTAGGGAGGAATGTGATACATAACAACTATCAGCAAATACGACATAAATAAGAGAGAAAATACTTACAATTTTTTTTTTCCCATAATCTTTCAAGGAAATTCTAGGGAGTTAAGTGATGGGAGTTAAGCGGTACTGTCGCGTAATTTTTGCAAATAGGAACAACAGCTACGCATAATAATTAATCAGCGAGTCCTTGACATGAAATTGTGAACATTGTACTACAAAGAGAACATAACAATGAACAATTAACCTCATATTTTGCGACGCCGAGTTAACTAGGTTCTGGCGACGATGTAACAAATTTTATGATACAATCGGTTTTTAATATTCCTTGTGCTACAATCGGTATCGGGTACGTAAACACAGACATGTCGATGATATAATAGAGGCTAAATTGATATAGGTCTACATTATGTTTGAGACAAATGATCGATTATTTTGGATTTTAGTATCCAGTTCAGCTATGATTCATAAATTGATAAAAGTTTCAAGTCGTAGACACTGTGCCTCATTTAAGCCGGGATCATCAAAATCCACCATTGAATAATCCAATTAAAGCAACGACACAACTACACGAATTTAATTGTCATTGCTTCCAGCTTTATATGTAAAGAGCTGGCAGATAAAAGTTGAAATACCAAATTGAATCATTATATTATATATTTGATCATATCGAAAACTTTTCAGCGGGTTTCGATATTTGTCTTTAGGTACGAGGCTATATTATACATTATTTTGGATTCGGTGTTGGTTCACAGATAGAATATATATAGATAGCTTCACTATTAATAATGTAATTGTGTCGTACCCGAGTTACAGGGTGATTTATCAAACCTCAGTTTGACCTAGAATGTGGAGCTTTCTCAAAGCTTATTGTTATACTACAACAAAACGTCGGTTTTTCTGTTTGTTTTAAATTTTTTGACAGATTTTTGAAGTTGATTAAAAGTTGCATGTCTTTTTTTGTTCTGTAAAATATTTCTGGTTGGAAAAAAAACTCATTTCTCAAAACTCGGAAATGTCTTATGACTTAATTCAAGTAATATTTTGACGATGACAGTGTTACTCAGTCCGTCACTGCATTGCGTTATTTGAGTCATTTTTATGAATCTTGGAACACGATCATCAAGGTCAGTAGATACCGCAAAATAAACTAGTGCAAATACAGCAAAAATAAGTGCAATTGGAACGAAATGAATAAAGACCGTTATAAATATTATTACTGAAATACAAATGACCTAATTTCGTTTTTGTTCAGTGACAAATATCTAATAATACGTAGTACATGCATTCAAAATATACAGCATAAAGCGAATTGGTACAATGAAGATAGTACGAAATTATGAATAATGTTATTTATACTGTCATTCTCTTTTATATGATGTGATCACAAATTATTATTTCTTGACAGGTCATCATACTTGCCTTCTTTATCTTCTCTATCCAGAATTTATAATTGACGATACGAGTGCGGCGCTTGCAGTTTTTATGATACAATCCGAAGAATAGGTTTTGTAGGTAGTATTTTTAAATTGTCTTTTCTCAAACATTTCTCGATCGTAATTAGTCTCGGGTAGACAAGGAATGGAAAGTTCAGCCAGCAGTCTGTAGACTGCTCCGTGTCTGTACTTACTGAAGTGCATTACGTGCAACTGAGATTTACGTTTCGAGATCCTTCTTCTTCTTCTTAATGTCAGTTACCACTAATTATGACAATCTTTTTGTTAGACTTGGCAAGCCCAAACCTTTACCACCTCTACGGCGTTATCAGCGGCAGCGTAGAGTTTGCTCAAGGTGGTGGATGTTCTCCTCTTTCTTCGTAAATGAATGTATGTCTCTTTTTTAAGGATGTTTAGGCGATGGTTCCATTTTGGCTATTAATCAACAATCAATCCATCAACTCAGCCTATAACAGTCCATACCTGGAGAGACTTCTTCCAACTTGCGTCACAATACTCAGCCTTCTCTTATCCAGTCTACCTCAGCTATCTTCGTCACTACGAAGCTGGTCGTCAGCTTTAAGGTCGTCGTCATCTGTCTAGGGTGGTCCTATGGTTGGTCTCCACTCAAGGACTTGTCTGCTCCAACGGCTATTGATTAGTCATCACTCATTTCAAATTCAGTTCCTATAGGAACATGCATGACGCATCAAGGCAACAATCTATTTCCAACACATTATTGTCAGACGTCAATGGATTTCAATACACCATAAGTACATCACTTGCCCATGTAAATTTTTGTATGATTGCGCTAAGTACTTATGGCAGTATTGAATGACGTATATTGAATGGATATGGTAACACTTACTATAAAATTAATTTGTTCTGAATAAGGTTCATGTACCTACAGTCTATTTTAGGAATGTATGCTTATATTGCAATACAAACACATGTAAGTACCATACAAAGAGTCTATAGAATCCACCAATATTAGTCATCGCAGAATTACTTTTGATTTTCACTTCTGGCAACTTTCAACTGGCGTGTTGCCAGCCTGTTAGGGCCGATCAGGTGTTTAAGTGCTATTTGGCATTTGGCTTCGTACATCTCTAAGACAAAGACTTCCAAGTGGTAATAGTTTAAGATAAACTGTTGATTTTGTAAAGAAGAAGACAGGGCATCAAGTAGCGAACAATAAAAATAGTGGGGGCCCGTGCGTAGCGCTCAGTTGGCCAGTATTCTACATGGACCATTGTCGAGCACTGTGGCGTATGTCATAAGAGATAGCGGTTTAAAGTTTAAAATAGATCTTAGGGGCTCGGTTTTGCGCACAGTTGGCCAATATTATTATCCTAGTTGGAGTCATGGACCATTGTCGATCACTGTCGTGTTGGTATGTTGCTTGCATTATTTTCTGTATTATTTAACTCCTAACATCTCAATCGGCGCAAAGCCGCTGGCGGCAGCGAATTAAAAGAAATTGTATGGCCGTTCTCTTAGAAATTCTATGGAGTTACTGATTGAGTAGCGACTTTCCTCCGACTCCTGAAGCTGCTTATAGTATTTTTATTTATTATTTATTTAATTACAATGGTCCTGAACCTATTACAATAATTAATGATATAAGACATAGATCAATTTAACTCAAATTAAATTAATAAAACAATTAGAGACTCATCTTACATAAATCCCTCTCAAATGTTTCTGACAATACTAATTTTCCTTTTTCTAATCATCCGCAAACAGATTACAACTCTGATGATTGTCTAAGAGACAAGACTTCATTGAGTGTAGCGAGACTGCGAGATATTGGCGAGTTAGCTCGCGCTACAAAGCGACATGAAGGCACAGCAAAAAGCTCGTGTTTCATGTTATGGCGGTAATTATCTGGGGCAAATAATCGAGCCAACTCATTATGCAGATCTGGTGCATTAATGGATCCGCGGAGAGTTTTACAAACTGTCGTAAGCTGGTGTTGTTTGTTACCTCAAGCGAGCTGTAACCGAAGCGTAAGGGTTCTTATGCGTCGGATTGTATTATCTACTAATAACATTAGATTGACTTTTTGTACTACATTCTTGCAATAAATAATTTTGATTATAATCCTGAAACTATTTCCTAATCCCGATAAAGAACAACCGTGTACACTTTCAGTGATTTAAAGCCCTTCTTCTCTCTTCTAGCTTTTAAATATTTGAAGAATTCTATCCATTATTCTATTAATTTTATCATAGACGGTGGTGGTCTCACTCTCACTTAATTTTTCCCTGTCTCCCATGGATGGTTAATACAAACAGCTAGCAACAGAAGCGTTCGTTTATAATTAATAGCTACCAAAGAATTTTGATATTCGTAGTTAAAGAATTTAGATCTTGACGTGGACGCAGGAATTCCTTGAATCTAGGACACCACTGCTTATAAATTTAATAAGAACGAGTATAAATAACTTACGTACACTTTGAGTATTTTTTACAACATTCTTAGAAGTTCATCATATATTTTTGTTGGAGACTCTTCTTTCTCCCGTATTTAGTAAGTATTTCGGACAAAAAATATTTTTTTTGTCCATTGTATGGTGTCATAATCAGCCCATTATCGTCCCATAGTAGGGTAAGCACCTCTTCTCAGAATGAGAATGTTAAGGTCTTAGTCCCCACGCTGGCAGACTTCACACACCATCGAGAACTGTATGGAGCACTCTCAGGTGTGCAGGTTTCTTCATTGATAATCAAATTCCGATCAACACATAAATTTAAAAAATCAGAACGCCTGGGATTGTACTGTGGCACAATTGTTATTTGAATACAAAAAACAACTATAATAAACATAAATGAGCTGACGCAACATTGCTATTTCGCTTATCAAGCATGCGCGAAAATTTTATTATCTAGGTACATGAAAACATTTGTGAAGTAATGTTGCACTAGAATTATTTTACAAGTGATCATACTAAAACCAAATCTAAAATGGTTCTTCGTTGTTTTATTTAAATAGTTTATCTGTAAAAAGAAGTTAAACGTTAGTGGAGTAGCAGGGACATTAGCAGTTGAAATAAAGCGTGCTAAGTCCTCTAGTAAATCTTATACATTTGTCATCTGTCGTATTAAATCTTTCCGATTCCCGGGATTTAATGTGAGAACTCGGTCTGAGCCCGAATATTATTCATTCCTAGAAAATGTATCGCTTTAATTAATTATTTGTTCATCGTAGATTGTAATGAACTACTTTTCTTTCACAAAACCAATTGTTACCAGAATTTCGTTCAACTACAAACTTTTCAACAGTTCTCTAATTTTAATTCACTTTCCGTTGTATTTTATTTGTAAATCGTCGTCTCAATTAGTTAGGAGTCATGTGTGTACAAGTTGTATTTGCAAAGTAGGGCAGACCTTCAAAATTAATCTGGCTTAATCTGACCCCGTTTCCTGGTCAAATAATAGGTATAGGTCTGGTAAAACTATAGTAATTTATTGTCTGTCAATGGAAGATTATAAAAGAGTAGGTAAGATATGGCTTAGGCCTTAAATTGGAGCACGTCGTAGCTTCTTATCGGTGTTGGTAGACAGAAGTAGAAGGGTAAGACAATTTTTGACTTATAGGTACTTAACTGAAAATTCTGCAATTACAAAATCTGATGTTAGAGCAGTAATAAGAAGGTCGCGGGAATCCGCTGGATGCGGAAAGCGCAGGGCCGGTTGTTGTGGTGGTGTTTGGGGGAGGCAGTCCAGCAGACGTGTTTTGTCTGAAATGATGATAATGATGATGAGCAATAATAGAAATTTAATCAATAATACAGTTACATTAATCAGCGTAACCCTTTCCCTGCCCAGTGTTCCACATATGGGTCACGGCGATTGTTTAACTACCGTGTCTGCTTCACGGACAATGGACGTTTTAAAAAAGTCGTGAATATCATGTGATCTAAGGATTACGTCATTCATTACCTACATAGAATGAGATGCAATGACCGCAGTAAATGGAATGGTCTAATTGATGAGGTCACTTTATTAGACTCATTTAAAGTTCCATTAGTTTAATGTAGACTCATTAATGTTTGAGATGAATTACATTATCAGCATAAACATATCATAGAGTATGGAAGTTTTTAAACTTTCGCGAATTTCATTCATATTTCGACCAATGCAACTTGGCCGAAACGGCGAGGTTAGTCAAAATGTTTGTTATGTTTTGATTTTATTATGCGCGACAAGTCCCAAAAAGTCCCGACAAGTCCCGTAAATACAGTTCAATATATAGTATGGAGATATGGAGTCACTTAAAAGTATTTTCATATGAATTTGATAAATCGCAATTTTATTGTTATAATTATAATCATTTATTGATCTAATTATCATAGGAGCAGTCGAAGATGTGTCATAATATTATTATATAATGCAATATGTAAGCCAATTACCTAAATTGCCAACACGTACATTTGCCAAATGAAACTAATCATTTTCAAGATCATCGACGCTTATTTGATTTATAAGTATAGTTTGCCCCTAATTATGATAGAAAAGGGAAAGAAAAATGAAAAAAAGAAGACCGAGAAAGAGATGCAAAGACACATTCAGTCAAAGATGTGGATCAAATTGGATGCAAAAGGCACGAGAAAGATAGATGTGGCTAAGTTTAGGGGAGTTTTTATTAAAGGCAATTTTTTATTAAATGTTTCTGTAACGGTCTAGTAAACCCTATGTTCTTCAAAAGACGTTTATGGGCTGTCCATAAAGATATAAATTATGATCTGGCATCTAGCTACTGTCTATTAAAACTTTAATTAAATAGGTATCATAAACACTGACTACAACTAATTATATTAGGTATCATTTAATGGGACGTATTCCCATTAAATTTAATACGTTCCTATTTTAACTACACACAATATAATTTTGATTGGCAATATATTTTATTTACGAGATTTATCAATTGTAAGACTATTTAGTATAGTATCAATGTTAGATAAATTATACATTGAAATTAATTAATTAGTACTTTTGACTAGTATTAACGTTAATTTATGTCTTCATGTCTTCATAAATGAAGCGTGGTTTGGTTTCATGGTTGACCGAGATTCTCTTTGACGTTCATAAGTACGTTTAAGATTTTTGTTAGACTATTTCCGTTTATCAAATAAGTGGTAATCCAAATAAATTACCGAGAAATTTAGTGCTTCGCGACAGAAAACATAAAATGGTCTTAAAAATATAATTTATAATATTAACTTTATGTCACAAAGCTCTTCCTAGTTGTCCCCTTAATTTTCCATTTGTCACGTTTACCCGATTATACTGATTATAAAAAGTATAGCAACAAGCTATTTTTGAAGTTGTTCGTTACTTTTAGCAAGAAGTGAAACATACTTTGTGTGATTTTCAAGGACTGGGTATTTTAACAGGTTGGAAATAATAACGAGTTTGTATAAAAATATAGAACAGTGGGGCAACTGTGTATTGCATTCACTTTGACATTATTTTAACAGTTTTCAGTCAGATTCTGAGAGAACAAACAATCAAAATTGTTTTAAAATATGAAACTGTCACACATATCTAAATCTTTTGCAGGTTTGGTAAGTATTTAGATTATACTAATTACTACCATGGACGAATAAAAAAACTTTGCTTCAAATATTTTATACGTTTAAAGGAGGCTCCACACGTTGGCCCCACGTCGGGGCGAGCGTTGGCCCGTAATTATGCCTAGCGTCCACTGGTTGGAGATAATGTTAGTTTAGTTCCGTCAGAGCCAATTTAACGACGTCTGAAACGGACGTTGCAAGAAGTGCCCAGCACTTTAGGTTTAGGTTTAAAGAAATTTATTCTCAATAAAAACACAAAGTCACTTACTTGAGAACAATATTAACTTAAGCTATGATGGTTTAGTTCGTCGAATTTAAAAACTTATGTGGCCTGTGTCTTATGTAAGTTTTTTTTGTTTTTTCAAAAAATTGTGGTGTCCCCATCCAGTGCATTCATTATTTTACAAAAGAGCTGTCTGAAGTTGCATATAGTGCTAGCTGAGTTTTGAATGCATTAAATGAGCTTAGATGTTTAATACGTGAAGGTATTTTATTATAAAGTTGTGCTCCTTCATAAGTTATAGTTTTATTGTCATAGTTGGTTCTAATTTTTGGTAAAACTAAGAAACTAGCTCGGCGAGTGCTACATTGGGTAATCTGTTTTAGTTTTGTGAAAGATGTGTTAGTGCGGATACTTTCGGATTAAAATACAGGTGTTATAAGTATATAACTGATTGATGTTCATTATTTTAGTTTCTTTATAAATTGTATTTGTTGGTAGTTACATTAATATTATTGAGTGCATTAGAGCTGAACTGTCAATTAAAATAACACAATAGTCAAAACAATGGACATCGTCTTTGAAAAATATTTTGACAAACAAAAGAATATCAATAAAAAAAAAAAAAAAAAAAATATATAATGTTATTGGTGTACAATAAAGAATATTCTATCTATCTTCTATCTAATATCATTATTATTTGTTTATAAACATAAAGATTTTTTTATAGAAATTTTGTAACTATTGCGTCCATCCACGCGGGTGACATTTTCAAGACGCAGTGACCGTAGGAACAAGCTCATTCGATGCACCTTACTTAATGAGCACTGCGTCAAGACTGAGCAAACCTTCACCTTCACCTTCACCTGTGGGTGCATCTCCAACGTTGGCGCATAATTCCTTTGATAAAACCGACACGCGACGGCTAACTGCCAATGCTCGCCCCAACGTTCGGGCCGGCTACATTTTCCCGATCCACACGTTGGCGAATAGTAGAACAGTTGGCGCTAACGTTCGGGCCGGCTACATTTTCCCGATCCACACGTTGGCGAATAGTAGAATAGTTGGCACCAACGTTCGGGCCAACGTGTGGAGCCGGGGTAAGGCAAAGGAGACTGATCACGTTACGTTAACGTCTAAAAAATTTAACTGTCTAGGTCTCCAAAGCATTTTTTACCTAGTGTTAAAAACGGGAAAATTTTGTTTCACATGACAACACTTCATTCACTCACAATTACTTACGCCGCCGCTGTTTAATTGCAGTGCTTCAATATTTTCTTAGTGAAATTCCGTCCGCCTTTTTTTTCGTCCATGATCACTACAATACAGAGGGGCTCATGGCTAACGCGAGATCCTAGCCGCACAGTCCTTGGATGGGTGATGGTTTCGTTGTATATCGAGACCTCGCCATGCCTCGGAGAGCATGTTAAGCTGTCAGTCCCGGTTGCCATACGAATATCGTAGGCAGTCGTTACTGGTAGTAAAAAGCCCGCATAAGTCTGACAACTGATAACTAAAAAGACCGTATATAAAAAATGTTGTCTCATTCCCGATTTACAAACCAACAACTCTACAACTAAAGCATCGACAGAAATATGTAGCTCTCAAACCGTCTGAACTTCAGAACAATCTATTATCGTGATGTGATTCACGATGCACCAATGTTGAGTGATGATGCGATTCTCGATATAGCACCGCACACTGCACAACTCGATATATTTAGACCTCCACCATTTACTGCATTATTGTTACGAGTAGATGAAGATATTTGCAGTGTTGCCAGGGATATAGTTCTGTTTTTGTTTGTAGTTTTCGAAACAAAGGAAACGGCGGCTGTGCAGTTTTATTTAGGGAGTTTCCAGATTGAATGAATCATGCAGTGCATTTAGACGCCACTGAAAACGTTTCGTCCGTGTCCATGTATTTAGATGTCTTTTTAGTGTTCTATCTTTTCGGACTTTTGGGCATAACACAGTAAGGTAACATCAAAGAAGCTTCTAAAATATATATAGGTAGAGTGTCTGCTCAAATATCATAATTACGTCATCATAAGTAACTGAGCTCTATAATTCCCAGCAAAAATTGACAAGCAGTGACTGTTTCTTTTTACAATAAAAATGTGTTGCTGCTGAGTGTTTCTTTGTAATGAAATTGATATTACGTATCTCTTTTACGATCTCTAAAGAACTTTACTCTAAAAGAATATGTGCGTATTTTGTGAAAATTATTGAATGACTAGTAAAACCACTACTTCTCTGCTAAATTGAAACTATTAGTGAAATATTGAGTAATATTCTTTGATTTTATTACACGTCAGCAGCCGTAGCCATGAGTTTTGATAGACACATAACGTAAGACCTTCCTATCAATTAGGGTCAGCCGTCCTTGGTCCACTCATTTCTTTCAGAACAAAGGAAATCGAGTTTCACTTGTCTTGTTGTATGTAAAGGCTTGTTCATATTCATAGGCCGAAGAAAAATTAATTTTCAATTATTATAGGTATCAGAAACTCAATACCACCTCATTTCGTGATCAAATTTGCTCTCCAATCTTTGTGCGCTTAAAAAGAATAAATAAAAATATTTTACTATTATTTTACAGACTTAATAGTTTCTGTTTAAACGACAATATCTTTACTTCAGTTCTGTAGGCCTAGAACGAGTTTGACACTTACCGATACTTCCATCGAATTCGACGACTTTCATTCATTAATCAGTAGCGCCCCTGGCGGATACGAGGAGGAACTAGTAGTTTATGAATGAAAATCGACGAAAACTATGAAAGTATTATAAAGTGTCAAACTCGTACTAGGCCCCCTGTTCTTAAAAGATTTTCGATAAATGATGTACCTACATAGCGACTAATATTTTTACTGATGAGGGCGCCACTGAGCTGTGGAGAGCCCCCGACTAAACTATCGCCCTATTAAAAGTCTGAGGGCTTAAATGTAGGTTAGGAGTTTTGTGATCTGTAAATTACAATATTGTTGTAATGTAACTAATAGGTACTTGAAAATTTTCGTTTATTCTCGACATCAGCTGTCTTTAGTTGTACAGAAAACAAAGCTGCTGTAGGATCACTCTCGCGCCTGTCATTCTGTCATCACTATTTTGAATGTAGCATGTTGACGTGTTTCAGCCTGTTTTTGAGATCATCATCTTATTTAAACTGAAAATATATTTAGCATCTTTGTTGAACAAAAAATACCGAAAAGTCAATAACCTAACTGATGTTAGAAGCACAATGAAAGCTGTGTGGACGAATAATTGAGTCGTTGGTCGTTTCGTCCAAGGATTTAACGTCCCAAATGGACGGAACGGTGAATTAAAAAATAATGTTGTATTGTGTTCTGCGTTTCGTCCAAATGTCTTTATAATCAGTTTAATTCATCAAAGTAAGGTTAGCAAGAAAAGTGTTAAGTAGATTTTATTAAATTTATAATGACATTTTGTATTTGAGGAGTAACAATTTACCGTGTTACGTAGGTATTTAAAAGAAAGTGGTATTAAAAATATTTCAACCTGCTTTTGTTGATTGTGTAAAATATAAGGACTGATTCAATTTTTTTTGTTTTATATTGTCTTTTATATTCTATTTTAGATAGGACTGATTTTTTAAATCATATTGATTTACCTATGTGTGCTTTTTCAATTTTAACCTGTTATTGTTTATTATTTAAAATTATTTCCTAATTTAAAAGACTGATTCTCAATCCTTTTGTTTTTAGGGTTCCATACCCGAAGGGTGACAAACGGGACCCTATTACTCTCGCTACGCTGTCCGTCCGTCCGTCCGTCCGTCTGTCAGTCACAGGGCTTTATCTTTTGAACGGTAATAGGTAACCGGTTGAAATTTTCTCAGAATATGTGTTGCTATGAGGTGTATCACGACAAATACTAAAAACAAAAAAAAGTCTAAAACCAAAGGGGGTCCCCATACAAGAAACCTCAAAAAACATGCATTTTTTTCAACGTTTTTGTTTTTGCTCTATCTTCAAAACCGTAATACATACCAGCGTCAAACTTGGTCAGATTATAGTGCATACTATTTAATTTAGCAACAAATACTAAAAATAAGACAAACATAGACATATGTGGTGGTACCTGCGTAAGAAAGACATGCAAAAAATCATATTTCGCGCACTGTGCGTTGTTGTCTTTTGATAAACTCTCGTAAATTAAATCAGTTTAATGGGATATCAGGTGGTTGAGAGGTACGGAACCCTTACTGCGCGAGTCCGACTCGCACTTGGCCGCTTTTTTATATTTTTGATTGGGACTAATTTTAAAAATCATATTGGTTTAAGATTGTGTTATTTTTATATTAACCTGTTTTTGTTGATTTTTGTAAAATTATTTACGTACTCTTAACTGATTCCCACAATCCCTTAAATTTGTCTAAACTGTTTACATTATTTCCTGTTGATTTATTTTAATTGTTTGTGATAGTAAAAACATTTATTACAAGTTAAGACTGATTTCACATTTAGATTGTATGATTGACAAAGATTAAAGTACATTTTACATTAAGCGTTGTCTTAAATTCTTCCGAGACCCATTAAGTTTATTTATTAACTTAACAATTTTGTATCTGACTCTACTTAATTACGACAACATTTTAATTTTAAGGAAGAGATTTTTAGGAATAAAAGTATTTGGACGAAACGCAGAACACAATACAACATTATTTTTTAATTCACCGTTCCGTCCATTTGGGACGTTAAATCCTTGGACGAATCGACCAACGACTCGAATAATTATATATGTTGTAGAATAATTGAAAAAATCGGATCATGGCGAAAATCCTAATAACGTGATTTTTTTATAGTAAAAATCAGTGTCCTAGGAGGATTGCAAAGGACCGGATAGTTGGAATCTATAGAAGTTTTTCGTTATTATCCAAGGTGGACCGACGACCTGGTGAAGGTCGCGGGAATCCGCTGGATGCGGAAGGCGCAGGACCGGTCGTTGTGACGATACTTGGGGGAGGCCTATGTCCAGCAGTGAACGTCTTTTGGCTGAAATGATGATGATGATGATCCGAGCTATTTTTAGGATCATTGCAAAAATCCGGCGCGTCTTACGTTAGTCGCGAATAACCGCTCAAGTAATGAGCGCTGATTGGCTGATATGAACGTTATGCACTGACGGATGCGCTGATTGGCTTACGTGCGCTGATTGGCTTACGGCTACTTCCTTTGTCTTTCGAGCCATGTTCTGACCAACCAGAATAAAGATTTTATTAATCGACTCTTAGATTAGCCAATCTGCGTTCAAGTTTCCAATCGTCATAAACGAACCGCGCATCCCTCGGGTCGGTACTATTTATCTTTTCGGGATGGTAGCCTATCGGTCAAAATTAGTATCCTATCTACGATTTGCCTTACTAAAGATAAAAAATTGACATAATTTGTACAGAGCTTATGTCGGTAGGGCAAATCGTGGATAGATAGGGCATTAATTTTGCCCGTTAGTCCAAATATCTCTTTTTTTTTTCTTTTTGCTATAGTATAGTATGGCGAAACGAGCTAAAGGCCCACCTTGCAATCCCACTTAGGCTGTTGCCTAAATGGTACCGCAAGTCGGTTCGCCAAACTGAGACATGAAGATGGAAAGTCTCATGTGATTGTAATCATCATCATCATCTCTTTGGTAATATCATCATTCTCCGGCCGATTTCAGTGACTAGTATTCATCTAACTTTGTCTATTTGTAAATTTGTTGTGGCTCATTTAGTTACTGAAAAGCTTTGTTTTGTATGAGCCCTTAGTAATTCAAACTACTACAATCTAAATACATTAACATGCGTACACGTAACGGTTGACGAGACGTAATGCGTTGTATCTTGTATCTGTTTCTAATCTGTTTCTAAAACAATGCGCTGGCGCCGCAAATAAACACGTGTGCGTGATGTGTGACACGGAATGCATTCGTGTTTCATGTGTCGTAACTCGTATCGTATCGCGTACTGGGGGTCTACTCGCAAAATCGATACCAACATAATCAAAACGACACGATCGGTCGAACCTTACTCTAGTAAATGTCCGGATTCTTCGTCGTTTATCGAATTCATAGACCAATATTATGAATTTGACGTCATAGACAATGTTCAATGAGTGAAAGAGTCAAAAATAGATGAAATACTGTCAATTACATTTACAACTAAGAGAAGAGTTACGAGTGTTACGACCGAAAATTGTTGATTAGTATCGTTCGTTACTTCGTATAATAAACGATAGTTAAATCCATATTACTTAGGCCGGTGTTCATCAACATTAATTCTCTGATTAAACGACCGATTACTCGAAAAATATACGGGAATTATGGGTAAACGGTCGTTTAATCAGAGAATTATCGTTCGTGAAATCAAGCCTAAGAGTAGCTTTCGACACGATAAATGTCACGATATATCGATTATCGTTTTTTCGAGTAGACCCCCTATTGCATATCGTACGTCGGATCAAGTAGCCTTTTCGTATCAAGTACTATCCATCCCATACATTTCCTCATTTAATTTTTAGTATTTTTTTTGTGGTCGTATTCTCGCAAAATACATGCTGCGCCGACCCCGAATAAACTGGGATAACGGCAGAAGTATGATGATGATGATGACTTTCGCTTGACTGAAAAGAGTGGAAGAAGGTTAAGGAAGCCTCTGTCCTGTAGTGGGACAATTTTTTCATTTTTATTTTTGGGAATGTAGACTGGTTCATGTCCGCGTATCATGTCCACTCTAGCAATGATGTTATGCATCAGCGACCAGCGCTGATTTTCACGCGCGTTCATGGAAAAATACGATTTATTTTGTATGCTGTCCTAGAAAATATAAACAACTTCTTCTTTCAGGGTAAGATGTGAGATAAGCGCAAGGGAAATGAGCATCTGAAATTGGCAACCTTAAATATTATACATGTAGGTATCGGTAGGTAGATGTCCGTTATACTCGTCGATTCAATTATAGTATTTTGTGAAAAAAAAAAGTCCCTGGGAAATAGCAGAGACAGCGCTGCTCTAAGCTGGCCTTTTTTGAGACGGAGAAAATGCCTACCACCTCCCGCACCACCCGGGAAGGTGGTGTGGTTACGTAGGGCTCGCACTCTCGACTTGGGTGGATGAGTCCCGAGAACTGCAATGCATAGCATTCGCGACCCATCCAGTGCGGCCCACTTCCAGGCTTTCCTGTTGCTCGGTAGACTCTTCTTCGGCGATGCCCGGGCCCACTTAGGACATCACTGCAACTCGTGGGCTGCTCTAAGCAGCTCTAACGCAGGCACACTGACTGACTGACCGTTTCCTTATTTTTGCCTTTTTTACGTAGGGAAATCCTCATGGACGCGGACGCACTGCTACCGGGAAAGATGGACCCAGTGTCGGATGGACCCTTACAAACTAAAACCGCCACGGTGTTCCTCTAACTACCCTTGAGCAAGGATGTGGGATGCGCTCTAAATTCTTGTCCCACATCCGACAGGTCCCAGCTCACTACTAGTATGCGAGTTCCATCCGTCCGTGCGGTCTTAACTTTAGCCGCACTATTCTCCTGACTGACGCGCGCGGAAATTGAGTCCATCATCACGGGCATGGACTGCCTGAAATTCGCTGCCTGCAGGCCCAATTCTAGAGTGACTGAATGTCATTGTCTGGCTCTTATGGTAATTTGTATTGCCTGTCTACTATTTTGCGAACTCTGCCTGGCTCAATATTGGATACGATCGTTTTGCGTTGCCAAGTATAACTAGGACAGATCGTAAGCTGGAATCTTCAAGGCAATGACTAAAGAAACTTGGTTCAGCCTAGTATAGAATTATATTATCTGTGGTTCAGCTTAAAAACTGCATAGGTAACATCCAGATGTTTATTTAAGGCCAACCTCACCTTGGCAATGGGTCGGGGCTATAATGGTGAAGAAGACGTCAAAAATAAGAAAATGTTTGGCAACAACACAGATTCGTTGTAAAGCCCCACTGAATTTATGTGCAATGGTAATGCAATTAAAGTAAATAATTCTCTAGCGTTACGATTTATATATCCGCTCGAAGAATTACAAAAAATTGTTATAACTTGTCGTCTTGCAGATACGGTGCATTTAATTTAAATGATGGATTTTAAAACGTTTAATTGTCCATGGGCGATTGTCAAGCTTTCAACAAAATCATATGTGACAAGGAAATTAATCATATGTTATACTAATAACACCAGACTGTACCAGCAATCTCTTTGTTAGCGCAGGATTCACGGATATATTTCTTGATGGACGATTGATGTATCGGTATTAAGTATGAAGGTCAAAGCACTTAACTTTGAAGGGTTGCTAGGATCGAAGGAGTGTCCATGTTGACTTAAAGATCTGTTTGACACGTTATTTTCGCAGACTTTCGCAGACTGCAGACTTTTATTCGGCCGGTAGTTAAGGTCGATTCTTAATCATTACGGAGACAGACAGATTTGATTTCCAATACAAAAATTATACTATAGAAAGAAAAGAAAGAAAGAAAGAAAGAAAAAACTTATTTGCTTCAAAAGTGACGCACAAAATTACCAAAAAATTCAAGAACACAGAACTAACATAACATAACATCACGCCTGTATTTCCCCGTAGGGGAATAATAGTACCCAGAGGTGTAATAGTACACCCACATTTCGCCAGTTATGTTATAGTCCCATGTAATAGGGGGCGAGCCTATTGCCATTGACCGGGCACAAATCCAGACTCCGGGCTACTACTGAGAATTTCCTAATGAAAAAACCCAATAAGACTTTGCCCGACCCGGGAATCGAACCCATGACCCCACGCTCAGCAGTCGCGCTTGCAACCACTAGACCAACGAGGCAGTCAACACAGAACTATCACTCAACTATTGGTTGAGTTTGTATTCTGCGGGGGCTCTAAAGGGGAAAGCTCAATTTCTAAGAAAATTATCGAGCCAGAAAGTAAAACCAGGTAGAGCCTAATATGCAGACAAAAATATAGCTTTGTAGCGATATAAAGAAAGAAAAGAAAGTAAGTTTTTTTTTATTTCAGTCTCGGTACAGGCGAGAGAAAAAAATAACTATAAATAACACATTAACAATAAACTAAACAAAAACAAAAAAAACTATATAAAAATAAACTATTAATGCAATTTTCTTTCTTCTAGTCTATTTGACATTGAGTAAAGTCACTTTGATGAAAATAAAGTGCAGGAATGCACTCGTCTCGATGAGAAGCGCCACCATCTGTCAAACAAATACCGACCTTGTTAAATCGGCATTGAGTTTTAATTGCAATGATAGCTATTGACCGAGGATAGAAAAATGTAAACAATGCTAGATTGGTCGATTTGAAGGTCAGAACTAAATGAACTGGGTATCGGATGCTTTCTTTGAAAATAAACTTTGGTATTTATTAAGCATCATTTGTGCATTAGTCATGTTGTTTGCGTTTTAAGATTATAGTTACGTAATTGTTTACGCTTTTTACGCAATATTTATTACATCGTTGCCAGCTGGTAAATAACGGAATAATATCTATAGAACTCCAAAGGAAGTTATGGTTTAGTCTGTTAGTAGTTTGGTGGCTTCAGGAAAAGCATAAATAGCTCATTTATGCCATAAGCCTGATGACCTGAAAAGCATAACTAGAATAACGCTAAACAGTAGGTAATGCTTGTGTTCCAGTGTTAAAGGTACGGGTGCCGGTGAAATTACAATCACATGAGACTTTCCATCTTCATGTCTCAGTTTGGTCACAGAATATCTAATAGTACTAACATAGTTTGGTGAACGCGACTTGCAGCTTGCAGTACCATTTAAGAAACATCCTAGGTTGCATTACACAGGTGGATCTTTAGCAAGCATTCCACTTGAACCCCCTCTTTAAACCCCCTAGGGGTTCCTCGGACACTTGCTATTCCCCTTGGACCTCCTGGGAGATCCATGGACACTCATTATTCCCCTAGCTCGTTTCGCCATCCAATATAATAATAAAAAGAAAAACATTGCTGGTTGGTGCAGGTCACACTGAGCCATCGAACCATATCTTCATTATTCTTTATTTTTCTTTATTCTTCGCAATTGGGCCTGCAAGGTATCCAAGGGATGGCCCTCACAGGTTACATTAAGAATATATCGAATACCGCATGTTATATCCGGAAATCCAGATACAAAAGGTCATTGACATAATATAACCAACCTATTACCATAATTTAGCCGGGATGGAAAGACTGCTATTACTGTCCCATTGCTAGGTACGGGTCTCTAGAAGTCTAGAGGATGTCTCATTCAATCACGCTGGACTACTGCGGATTGGCGGACTACACCATCGAGAACTGTATGAAGCACTCTTAGGTGTGCAGGTTTCCTCAAGATATTTTCCTTCACCGTTAAGCTTATTATAAGTTAGGCCGCGGCTTCGACGACAGCGGTGAGCGGGGCGATAATACAGTACATTATGACGTATATTCATTTATGACGACAGCGGGAGTGGCGCGGCACAGAGAGCGGTGTTCGAGCGGCGGGTAACAATCGAGCGTTGGTCGTACTTACAAATGTACTTTGTGGGTCGTACTACTACGCTATTGTAATTCCGAGCGATATGCCCGCTGTCGTCGTGTACAGACCAGCCGCGCCGCTCTCCGCTGTCGTCGAGGCCGCGGCCTTAGGACTCGCATCGCTTCTGTGATCAGTCTATTGTTAACCCACGTACCATGTGACGGAGGTTTAATCCATCAATGGTCGGTGACGTGATTATCTGCCATTGTTTACAATTTAACATTATGAGCCAGGAATAACCGTCATATGACTCGTCTGACTATTATAAGCAACGTGCCAAAGTAATCAGCTGACACCTACAGTATATTTCTTTCTGGTAATAAAAACTGATAGAACATATCTAACAGGGGCGCTAGACAGACAAATTGTTTTTTAGCTTATTAATAATACGGTGTAACAATAAAAAATTGTTAGAAAGCCTTTTTATTGTTGTTTGGCGACAAATAAATGATTGGGGACATGTCGGGGGCTCAGACCAAAATTGGTTGGTTTTAGTCTTAGTCGGGCTTTATATAAACTTGAATTGATGAATTTAATTCAAACCGAATAATAATAATGGTTATAAAACCATATTCTTAGTTAATACTAAACCTCTTAATGGGTCATTGTACAACTATTATGAACAACTTTTACTTTGGACCAACCTTGAAATCGCGAAAAAAATCAGCTGATCCCTACATTTGTGTTCACATATGTTGACAATATATAGGGAATACCTAAAAATACCAAAAATACTCATACACACATAATACATTACCAGCCCATTACTGTCCCACTGCTGGGCACGGGCCTCTTCTCAGTACGAGAAGGCTAAGGCCTTAGTCCACCACGCTGGCCTAGTGCGAGATGGTGGACACACACCATCGAGAACTGTATGGAGCACTCTCAGGTGTGCAAGTTGCCTCACGATGTTCTCCTTCACCGTTAAAGCAAGTGATAATCGAATAAAATCCGCACATGAATTCGAAAAGTCAGAGGTGCGGGCCGGGATCGAACTCACACCGTCCTGCATGGAAGGCAAGCGTTCAGCCACTAGGCTATCACTGCTAATAATACTCAATACCCAATATATACCCAAGTGGTGTCATATTAGAAAATGCTCTCTTTATTTTTCTACAATTGGTGTAATACCAAGAAATAAACGGTGATTACATACGTGGGACACTCAGAAAGTTTTGCGAAACTAAAAAAAATTGTTCTATAAGTACATATATTTTTATCAAATCTTTTCAAAGTACTTTCCACCAGCCTCTATACAAAGATTCATGCGCCTAAACCAGTTTTCAAAACACTTTTTCCAGTCCGCCGCAGACACCTCGTTTACAGCCTGCTCGAACGCAGCCAGCGCATCTTCCGGCGACGAAAATTGTATCCCTTTGAGCTGATTTTTTATTTTTGGGAATAAAAAGAAGTCACACGGTGCTAGATCAGGGCTGTAAGGAGGGTGACCCAGGAGTTTGACTGGCGTGCTGTCCAGGAAGTCCCTCGTTTTGAGTGCGGTGTGCGCAGGTGCATTGTCGTGGTGGAGCAGTAGCCCGCGGAGCCCTGTGTTTGGTCGCTTGTTGCTTATAACAGAGAAAACTTCTGGCAAACATTTGGTAGTATACCATTCGGCATTAATGCTTCTTTGATCCCGTAAGGGAATTGATACCAAGTGGCCAGTCAAATTAAAAAAGCTAGCGATCAAAATCTTACCCCCGCTTCTAGATCGCTTCACTTTGGTAGGCGTTGGCTCATTTTGAAACACCCAAACAGCTGACTGGCGCTTGGTTTCTGGGTCGTATTGATAAATCCAGGACTCATCACCTGTAACGATGTCGTAAACACGCCGAGACGAGCCTGCTTCAAATTTGTTAAGCATATCACGGCACCATTCCACCCGGGCCTGCTTCTGAGCATCGGTGAGGTTGTGCGGCACCCAGCGTGATACTATCCTCCTCACGCGAAGATGGCTGTGTAGAATCTCGTGAACGCTTCCCGATCCAATCTTCAATATGTGTTGAATCTCCTGATATGTAATTCGCCTATTGTCTTGGATTAAATTTTTCACTGCTAGCACGTTTTCTTCGGTAACAGCCGTCAAAGGGCGACCGCTTCTTTCGTCATCCCCCAAAGTTGGTCGACCGCGCTTGAATTCGTTATACCAACGATACACGGTTGCCTTGGAAGGGCCTTCATCCATGAATGCCATTTGAAGTCTATCGTACGATTCATCCGGTTTCAGGCGACACTTGAAATCGTATAAAATCATAGCTCTAAAATGTTCCCGGCGCAGATCCATATTTCAGTGAGACACAATACTTTGAATTAACTCGCAAAAAATGTGGAGGGAAATTTTGAAATTGGAACTTACTTATTTTTACTTATAAATAATCATATTTTCGAAAAACATTATAACTGGCCAGTCTCCCATATATAAAAACTTTTTTTCGCAATACTTTCTGAGGGGCCTGGTATATACTTCTTTGTTTGATTGTGTATCTACCCTTCTATCTTAAGGTGAATGCTACAGGGTAGCCCGCGAAATTCAAATTTTTTGGCGTTTTTTGCAAATTGTAGCTTTATTTCGCGTTTTATATCGGTCAAAATATGATTGGCGGAAATAATAACAATATATATACTGAATAATACTCATAAAAAATATTAACCTAGCTCTATTAGCTGTACTAGCTCGATAATATTATTTTACGATCAAATTATCGATTTTCAAGCTTATACAGCTTATAGAGCTAGGTTAATATTTTGTATGAGTATTATTCCTTAGCATTCACCTTAACATACAAGGATTATTTTATGCTTAATAGTTAGGAATTTATTCAGGTATCACAAGACTAACGAAGTGTAAAGTGATGTCTGGCAAAGCCACGCTTGTAAGGCCCAACCATATTATTTTTAACCTCAATGATTTCACTCTCATTTGAGTATCTAAAGATACTGTTATGTTTATTTTAAAGGCTTGTTTATGTGCAAACGTTCATGAGATGCCAAATTGCCTGTGAAGTTAGGATTTAGGCAGACTGTAGATTTTTGGTGAACGACTATTTATGTCGTTGGTGAATCAATGAATTTAATAAATTAATTTTAAATCATAATCACTGAAACAAGATGATACTTAGTTATAGATCCAAACTAGGTTAAACATAAACTTGAAATTCAATCAAAAATCACTTTGATTAAATCAAAGAACAATTTAGGGAAAATATTTATTGTTAGGTATGTGGAGTAGAGCACGACAGTTTAGTTGTAGTTCACAAACTATTCCTCTTTTTAGGGTTCCGTAGTCCTACAAGGAACCCTTATAGTTTCATGTCCGTCCGTCTGTCCGTCTGTCCGTCTGTCCTAATCCTTTACAGCTTAATAACTTCTACAGTTATAAACATAAATAAATGAAATTTTGTACAAAAATGGTATAGATATAGATCTCAATTTTAAAAGAATAAAAAAATCTTGATAACGTATTTTAGGGATGGCACCCATACTTGTGAAATGGGGATGAAATTTTTTTTTTCGCTGCATCCCCTCGTTTGGGGTATCATTGAATAGGTCTACGAAAATGAAGGTAATGTTTTCTAAACTATGCAACGTAGAAACTTATAATCTTCCACATTGATAGACCTTTGTAAAAACTCTCTTTTAAAATTATTTCGAGCATATTGTGATTATACATTTTTGAGTTATAGAGAGAAAACTGAAAAATACTTAAAACGTCCTAGTTCAAAGGTCATTGACCTTAGATAAAAATGATCAAAGCAAATAATGCTCCTTTAGCTACTTTCTATTTGAAAAAATCACAAAAAGTAAATTTGTGTTATGTTGACGACACACTTCATAAATTTGGCGCCATCTAGCGGCGTCTAACAACACTCTCTGAGTCGCCAATGCTGCCGTCAAGTGCCGTCTATTACATTTGGCACTGTATAGCGCCATCTAGCGGCTACTGACATCACTCTCTGAGTCGCCAATGCTGCCGTCTATTGCAAAAACTAAAATAGCCGTGATTAATATTCGATTTGTTTTGTTTGTAACACCTACTTAAGGAACCCTATAATACTGAGCATGGCCCGACATGCTCTTGGCCGGTTTTATTTTTACTAATATAATAGATACAAGAAAGGGATGGCAAAAATATTAGGTCATCATCATCAACTCAGCCTATCACAGTTCACTGCTGAACATAGGCCTCTCACAAGTTGCGCCACAATACTCGGTCCTCTGCCTTCAGCATCCAGTCCCCCCAAGCCACGTTCTTCAGGTCGTCAGTCCACCTGGCGGGGGGGCGCTCTACGCTGCGTTTGCCGATTCGCGGTCTCCATTCAAGGACTCGTCTGTTCCAGCGGCGATCGGTCCTTTGACATACATGGCCATCCCACTGTCACTTCAGCAACAATATTAGTGCTGCAATTGAAGTTCTTATGGGCAAAGGTAACCGCTTAACATCAGGTGGGCCTTTAGCTCGTTTCGCCATCCTATACTATAAAAAAAACTATAATAATAATAAAAAATAGTCGGAATTAAAATTTCCATGCAAGTTTAGTCGTGATCTGGGAACGTGCCGATTAAAAATACGAAGAAGCAGGTAACACGTAAACTAATTTGACAGAAGTTCGTGAAGAATAAAAACTTTTTAACAAAAAATAAAACCGACTTCAAAAACCTTAACTAAAAAGTAAAAAATAATCATTGTATGTATTTTAAAATCTTAACATAAACTACATTTTTAAGGCGGCGCGTGGTTGACCCTTTGCGTCATGTAAAGTACAGTCGAGCGCAATATCTATAGTAAAAAAACAGTTTATGTGAACGTACATGAAAATCACGCGCCGCCTTCAAAATGTTGTTTATGTTAAGATTTTAAAATACATACAATGATTAATTTTTACTTTTTAGTTAAGGTTTTTGATGTTGGTTTTATTTTTTGTTAAAAAGTTTTTATTTCATGCTTTTTAGTTGAGGGTTGATTCATAAACGTTTATAAAACCAATTTGAGAATATATTTTTATTAACCTTTGCTATCCCACTGCTGGGCAAAGGTCTCGCTCATGTTCTTCCAAACGTCCAATCACTATCGTGAAAAAAAAACACGCATATCGGCCAAGAATTCTCAGAATGAGGAACCAATGAGCAGATCATCTAGATAGGCGAAGCTAAAATAAACTGATTTATTGAAGCTAGTTAAAAAACTACTCAACCTAAGTCAATAAAATTTATATGGGACCACCGCGCGGACTTTCTTTACCAGATAAAAAAACAACCATCGACCACCATTACCAAAAGTAATCGGTGTACATACATGAAAAAAAAAACCCGCGGAATACATAACCTCCTCCTTTTTTTGAAGTCGGTTAAAAAGATAATTATTATGATTAAGTTCAGAAGGTCAATTCACGTAACTAAAGTGCAGTTAATAATAATAATATAATAAATATCTTTGGGACATTTTTACACAGCACCGTCTAGTCCCAAACTAAGCAGAGCTTGTGCTATGGCTACTAGACAATGGATATAATACTTATACACTATTTTTTTCTTTTTTTTTTATACATAATTTTAACCACTGTAGTTGAAATATCTTATAAGAAATGCAAGTAGGTACAAAAAGGGCGGGGCCAAATCAAGTTCAAGGACGCGAACGCCATTTTGTTTTTGTTTTTTATCAAACATAAGCAACACCCAGACCAACACAAACACCTATGTTCACCAGCAGTGCGACACTCGAACCACTAACTCACAGAGGTTGTCAAAGTAGTAGTTGCAGCGTTGAGTTGGAAGGGACGACCTCGGCGAACGTATCGAGATCAAATCGCAGATGTTCTCAAAAAATGCCAGGTTAAGAGTTCTCTAAACCGACGAGCATGCATGACGAGGTTAATGGACGTAGATGAAGCGAAAGAGGTGTGTCAGGATCGTAGCAGGTGGAAATCCATAGTATCTGCCTACCCCAATGGGAAACAGGCGTGATAATATGTGTATGTATGTATGTATGTAGTTGCAGCACAGTTACGGTTAAGTTTCGATCAAAACAATGCTTTTCGTATTTCTTATCTATGGCAATCACTGTCAGAAACGAACTGCAGCGTAACAGTTACATGTCTATGAGTAAGAGTATACATTTATATAAACATATCAAGGCACTTCTATACGGCTTTGAATTAACTGCAAGGTTAGTCGAGTCGGTGAGTTTCTTGTTGGTTTCTTGATAAGATGTAGCTAACTGACGTCACTCAAAGACGGATACAAAGTGGAAGTTGAATTCGATACCACGAGCCGAGTTCACGGTAGCTTAGCTTAGTAAAGTATTGTATTATCTGTGAGTTGGTGAACAACAGAATCAACATCACTATGACTAAGCCCTTACTAAGCCAATATAATAAGTTTCAGAAAGTTTGATGATAAATACTCAAGAACGTAAAGGTTTCAATAAATTATGATTATTACCGTTTACATCTCTAATAAGGTCACTTCAAGACCTCATGTTTTAATATAGGATTCAGACAGTTACCACATTTATTTTTATTTAATTGTGGATGGACAGAATAATGGTGACCTAGAAAAATACGATACAAAATAATCAATGACTAAGATATTTTTGCTGGCTAATTTTTTGTCTTATGTTTTATTTATGACACTATTTTTTCACAATATACAACGTGTATCAGAAATGTGTGGTCATATTTGAAGAGCTTTTTCAGGGGATGGTATCGAGCAACTTTTACTATGGGACCAATCCTGATTTCGCGAAAAAAAATTCAGCTGATCCTTACATTTTGTCGAGTGACATCGATGATTTAGTAGGGAACAGCTGATATTTTTTTCGCGATTTCAGGGTTGGTCCCATAGTAAAAGTTGTTCTATGCTATGCTCTGAATGAGCTCTTCAAATATGACCACGCATTTCTGATACACGGTGTATAAAGATGTGTTATCAAAATGTTTGTGTTCTATCGTGCTACTCACGATAGAACACAAACACTCTTCGACTTCGTTCGATTTCTGATTCGAAGTTTGAAAGTAGCTCTGTTTATTTGAGCAAGGGTTAAATTAAGAAGATAATTTAAAAATAAAAGATTTTCGCTTTAGAAAACTGCATCCCGTAATAATTGTATTAGTAACCATGAACACTTAAACAACTATGTATGTTAATAAACAGAGATATAAATGCTGAGTCATTGATTCGCACCCTCACATGCAAATCGATCAAACGACTGAGGACAGCTGTGTCCATTCTTCCCGCTATCATATTCAGAACTCCGTTGCCATTCCCCCGCATCCTCTGCACAACAGCCGCAGTTTTCTTGCGTATGATGGCATGAAAATCATCTACATGTACATGCGCAATCATGCCTGAATCACTACAATACCGGGGGCATATCTGAGAGAGCTCTGAAAACCTGAAAATAAAAGATGGATGCTGTTTTCGAAACTACTGCTCATTATTAAGCCCTTAACCTTGTCTTTATAAATCTTTTGCAGACGTTGCAGACATTAACTCACAGCAGAATATATCACCATCGCATTCCACAAGTTTACATGCGTGATAATACACAGGCCATTTGCATTTTAAATATATACAGCCGAGATGCGTAGGTACTAAATAATAAAAATGCTTTTCTATTTGAGCGCGGACAACGCATTCGCAAAGAACTTGGCAGGGTTGCAAGGACACAAATTATATAATAATGTGACAAAAATGTTGTTTTTCTAATTGTAAAGGTAAAAATTACATTTCTGTTGTTGTTTTTTTTAAGGTTATTTTTAAAAACGAGCTGTTGGCTTGTTTTTTGGTTGTGGCGCAGTATTGTGAAATATTTGCGGATTTTTATTCAGTTTATTAAAAGCAAACATATTAAAATGTTATAAAATTCTTTGGTTAATAGAAATGTTTTAACTTTGTATGGTATACGATCGTACCTATATGGTTCAGAATAGAATACACAGAACTGATAGAATCAAGGTTCAAATCGTAAAAGTCTTTTAATGTGACCACAAAATAAACACAATTAGAGATAATTTAAAATAGTTTTAGATAAGTACTATTTAGTAAGCGATGGGCGATGATTAAAGAAATATTGGATAGAAAAGGAAGTTATTTCTATTTTGCTTTACCTACGCTATTATATTATCTATGCCTACGCAGTATTAGGTATTGTTAGAGTAATTTAAACCTAAGCCATAAAAAAGATCGGAAGGAGAGTTCATTGACATATTAGTTAGTTGACCTAACGGTACGAAAATAATGTATAGTAGGTAGGTACAGAACTAAAATACCCATCTCGGTTACACACAAACGTAAAACTCGACACTAATGAGGTCCATTGCAGAAAATAAGGTTTATATCTTTAGGAATAGACTTGTACATTTTTTTACAAAATATTGATCACAGTCATTTGGGTATCAGGTGGCTGGCCGCAAAATAAAATAAAAGGAAAAATAAATTCTACAACATCGGTTAAAAACTCATTCATCGCTCGCAGCGCCATCTTAGTTCTGCGCACTATTAAAACATTAAAACAAACATGACTTGTCCGTACCTCTATTATTTTTAACCTGGAGAAAATTCCTTGAAAACTTATTTTGATTCGCGTTACTATTTTTACACTGAACATAAACCGCACAAAGAATCCACAGACATTTCAATAACACACGGTATCTGGCTTACGTAAAACTAGAAAGATTTATTTTGGCGAAAATTTAATTGTTAGTGAATTCTTAAGTTTAGTGGCACTTAACGTCTATTTTATTTAAACTTTGGACAAAACTGCGGAAAAGTGATTGTTTGTTAATGTGAAAATTCGTTGTTTTTATTGCTTTGTTAATCCTAAGAACCGCTAATACTCTGGCACAGTCTGAGAAACAATAATGCGGCAGCTTGTTTAGTCACATACCTATCATTATGGATGCCATAATTGCCAGGAGCTGATACGGGACGTGTCTATGCGCTAGCATGGGTTGCCAACCTTTTGCCAACAACCATCAAACCAATAACAAGGTAAAACTACAAGGAGCCGATGACCTGTGCTGCGTACGCTGATTTGGACGTACTTATACAACGTGCCTCAATATGGCATGTCACTGCTACCTCACGGTTGTTGGCACCAAGTTTTTTTTTTACCAAGAACATAAAATTTGATAAATACCTAAAAGTACTGTTTATTTTTGGAGCCACCGCGCCCCCTCGCAGGTTACTTTACGCCCCAAAAGTGGGGCGCTCCCCACTGTTTGGAAAACCATGTGCTAAATAAATTAAAACGTGAAAAAAGCGGGAAGGCTATAGTTTATTCTAATAAAATAATCATTAAGATTTAAGCAATCATTGATTGATACTCAAATCAAAATAATTGAACTACGATACGCAAGAAGAAGATCCAGGAAGGGGTCGCGTACTTATTATGAAGAAAACGGGATAAAAACAGGACAAATTGCAATACGGGATTCGTTGGTGAAGTACAGTAACAGTCTCGTATATACGATACGTATTATGGTAATCCTACTAACCTATCATGAATAGAGATGCGGCCTTTAGCGGATTAATAAAAAAAAATAGAGATTATAGTCGTAGTTAATTGAAATTTTCTATTTCTTGGATTCAAATTTGTTTAAGCTGAAAAAATAGTGTAGTCGAGTGATCTGTGTTTGATCTAAATAAATTAATTCAGTAACTGAAAAGGTTAATAAAATAAACGTAAACTCAACGTTTTTTTGTTCAGGATAACAAACAAAGATAAAAAAAAACAATAAAAGTATGATTCAAGCAATTTAATTTTAGAACGACAACACATCAAGCGTCCAAAAGAAGAAAGGATCTCGGGGAGCCATTGACTCACCGAAACTTATTAATAAAATACATTTATTACTTACTGAAACATCAACACAAGCCGTTAAACGTGACCATCCGGTAAATAATGACGTAAATAAATCGGATTATACTATATGTTAACCGATCACCTGGGTAATAACTCGTGTCCACTACACGACGGGATATGACGTAGACACACGTCACTACATAAATCGTGGACCTCCCACTTCGTCACATGACGAGAACGGCGATCTAAGGAAGGTTGCACATTCGTCTTCCACTAGCTGTAGTCGCGGCGTTGGCTACGACTCAATTTATAGCGATTAAGATTTCAAACAAATATTCGTGTGTTTGTTTATGTTTAGTTTCAATGTGAAGGTCTCAATTATTTTCTAAACTGTTTTCTTTGACTAGCAATGCTGGGTAGCTAACGCTCGTAAATTATTCAAGCCAAAGGGCTAACTACTTGAATGAGTCACCCTCTTATTTATCTTCTAGCTTTATATTATGTGCACTGTGCAGCAGTGGTGAAGGGTGAATATTTTCAGAAGGGAAGCTGTAGGTACCTTAAAATCCTAAAATAGCTAAGATTGCACGTTAATAAAATAAAAATAAACAATTTAACAACTTTTAATTTAATTTTACATTATTTTTTTGTACTTTAGAACAATAAATTAGCATAGAAATAGCGTTGATCTGTATTTAAGCAATTCCTAAAGGGAAACCTGTGGAAATCGTGTTATATGGACCCTTCCCCACTGCTGTACAGTAAATTCCTGCCTATTGGGAGAGGCGATGTCAAACAATCCCTCTCGGTCGAGGTAGAGGTACAATACAAAAATACCTTAGAATACAATAAAAACTTATCAAAATGTAAATTATGCGTTAAAAAATAATCAAATAAAAACTTATCAAATACAAAATTATGATTCATTATCCCATTTTGAAAAAGAAAAGCTATTTCGTTTAAAGTTTTATCAGAATATAAGTACCTATTGCAGATCTTTGTATTTTAACGAAATAAACGAAACAATAAAAACATACCAAATACAAAATTATGATTTATTTTCCCATATTCAAAAAGAAAAACGGAATAAACCGCGCTAGCAAAGTTTCCGACGATTTGCATATAGATATAGCCAGGGTGGGGTTCTCTTTGTTCACTTCACAATATACAATTTTGTTACTGTACCTACTAATTAAACGAAATAATAAAAACTTGTCATATACAATATTATTCATGACTTATTTTATAACTATCAAAATGAAAAACAATTTTGTTCACGGCTTTGTCACAAAATTAGTACCTATCCTATGTAGCTCTTTGTGTTTTTAACAAATTACAATAAACAATTCTAGTAAATCGCAATAGTAGGATACTGAAAACAAACACAAAACTCATAAATAATTTCAAGATCTTCAAATCATATACAATTTCCATACAGGTGTTTCCCTCATATCAACGAAACGCTTCCAGTATTGTTTATCACTCATTTTCATTTCTAACTATCCGTCTACCCACGCTTACGAAACGTTTTAATGTTTGAACATGAATATCGCCTTCATTCATGCGAGTGTGTAGTCGCACTAACCTAGTCACGTGGTCTCACATAGCACACAAATTGGCGGGAATATTCGCGCGTGTGTTTGTCTAACTAAACAATATTCTATTTTTGAAACAGCGTTTTGCTGCGAAAACAGGTGCTCGCGTGTGCTTGTTTTTGTATTCGTAGAAGGTTTGTGTCCATTGTCACTCTCACGAAAAAGTACGAAGTGTACGTTTCTGCAGGAAATCGATCTTAGCCACAAATTGCATCTATTACTGTAACAATTCTGAAACATTTCTCCACGCACGGACGCATGACGGTGCTATTTTAATCTTACTTTGTTTGTTACAACTCTGGCCCCTAAGATACAGGCTATGGCTATACCTAGTTCGGAGGCAATAATAATATTGGAGGTCAACGTCGTTTATGTTTTTTTGATTAGTTAAAATATACTGCTTTCTGCTTATTTCAATATACATAATTTATGTAACGAAAAACTAATCTTTTGATAATATCACAGATAATATAATACTAATAATACGTATAACGAAAAATGTATCTTTTGATTTTAACTGAGATACATGACGATATTTGACCATGACAATAATTTGATTTCAGCCATTATAAAAACGCGGTAGGCCCAGTAGGAGATGACGGGATGAGCTGGACTCTTACTTAAAGGATTGGCCAAAAATTGTCATAGACCGCGAAAAGTGGAAGAAAGGAAGGGAGGCCTTTGCCCTGCAGTGGGACAAAACAGGCTAGTAAAAAATAATAATATCACTTAGCATTTTCGTCTGACACAGGAAAAGCGACTGTAACTTCTTCTTAGCTACTTTTTCAATAGCTTAGTCAATGTCGCATCGTGTGATATAATGGACACGGTAACTGAAATCATCCCATTGATCTCTGATGCTAGCATTTTATTTTGGAAATCTCACAAACACGCTGTACAAACTTGAATGAAAACTAAGTTTACATCATTACTGACTAATAGTTACGCTAAGCATTGTAGCGCATCATATAATATTTATAAATACGTGCAGAGATATGATATGAGTAATGGTTAAAGATGCAAACCCACAGCCGGCGGAACTGCAGCGCGACGGAACTGAATTGTATCGACGGCGGGTCTCATCGTCAGTACACACAGAGCCGTCCTGCCGGCCATTTTGACGGGGTGACCGATCCTTCGCAGCTCCGCCGTGCGGAAAGAAAACGCCGCGCGCCGGGCGGTACGCGACCGATACGGTGGCGTTCCGTCCACGTTCGGTCGACGCTCCGCCTCAGTTCCGTCCCGCCCGCTGTGTACTTGCAGCTAAAGCTGATATGATATATATTACAAAGCAATCTTTTTCTGTTTAGCATGGCGTGAGTTGTCTGGATCTTTGAGTTATCTTCTGTACTTACTTTGTAACTTTTTCTTCATCTATTGATGGCCATCAATTGATATTTATTTAATCGTGCACTTTATCATGTTTATTTTAAAATTTCTGCCTACAAAATAAACAAACCACGTGGGTAGCATATCTATACGTGTATTCAAAATGCGCGGTTATATTTTAAGAGCTAATTCAGGGCATAGCATAGAACAACTTTGACGATGGGACCAATCCTGAAATCTCAAAAAAAGAACTGCTGTTCCCTAGAAAATGTAAAAATGTAAATGTAATGTAGAAAATTCCTAAAATGTACCCAATGAAGTTATTTTTTATGTGCACCTACCGCATGTCATTTTGTTTTTTTTTTTTTTTTTTTTTTTCAAAATCATCGATGTCGCTCGATAAAATGTTTTCGACCAGCTGTTTTTTCTTTCGTGATTTCAGGGTTGATCCTGTAGTAAAAGTTGCACGATAGCATTAACTGAATGAGCTCTTAAAATATGACCAGATATTTACATGTTGTGTATCCGGGGCTTATTATTTTGGAGCCATATTCTATCAGCTTAGCCTTAGCTATGACGATATGGGTGCATTAAAAGAGGTGCTGCGTGCTAGAAAAGGCGTCTTGCGAGTAGCACCTCAATACCCGGCTCTCCTTTTGATTCATGCATCCATAGTATCCAGGAACTCCGGCTTCTTATAAAAAACCAAAAAAAAAAAAAGCAAAGCGACATTTTTGATGTTTACATTGAACCATAATAATATAGAACTGTAGAGCTATATTTCATTAGAAAATATGCTTGGTATAGGTACATATTCTAAACTTGAAAAATTTGCCTTTGAATTTCAGTAGATTATGAAAATTATTTCTGTGAATCGCTGTCCCAATTTATTCAAATTGGAACATCACACTTAATTTTTTGCACAAATTCTAAGAACTTCTTTTGCATGTTGGAATCAAGGAAAATTATAGTGATCAGCTGTGTAGTGACTCAGAGGAATTGTCAAAGAAAAACATTGTGACAAAATTTTTAGGTGCCTACGTGATGCAGATCAGGAGCGAAGAAATTAAATAATTTAACGTGAAAAAAGTGATATTATTCTGAGCAACAGAAGTGGTGATTAATTGAATCCATAGTTTATTTATTGTTGGCCATATTAATATACACTCGTCTAGCCCTTTAGTTATGTCTATTAAAATATATAATAAATTACCAAAAGACTATCATCAATAGATATAAATAAAACCAATATATTTATAAATAAATTAAAACGTTTTCTAATAATTAAATGTTACTACACATAAAATGAATTTTTTGACGACCATCTTAGTAGTTAGATAGTAAATTTTTTTAAATCTATAGATTTTTTTTATATATAATAATCTAATAACCATCAAATGTTTTATTTATATTTATTTAGTATCAAATTATTAAATATAATTAAGGCCTCTTTCTCCTGCTGAACTATATTGTTGTGCCCGACAGGGTCCATAATTGTTTCTATATTTTTAATTTTAAGCCCACCACCTGTATACATCATAGAACGCAATAAAGTATTGAGAATTGAGTATTTCTTTTGCGCGTTTTCTATTGAAGCTGTGATAGCCTAGCGGTTGAGCGCTTGCCTTCCATGCGGTAGGGTTTGAGTTCGAACCCGGCCCGCACCACTGAGATTTCTAATTCATATGTGGATCAGAATTTGATTATCACTTGCTTTAACTGTGAAGGTAAACATCGTGAGGAAACCTGCACACCTTAGGCTTATACACGCTGAAATTTGAGTCGCTTAATTCCCGAAAAGGGGTCATTGTACTCATCATTATAAACAACTTTTTCTATAGGACCAACCCTAAATTCACGAAAAAAAAATCAGGTGGTCCCTACATTTTATTGATTTAAGAGAACACAAATGTAGGAACCAACAGATTTTTTTTTCGCGATTTCAGTATTGGTTCCATAGTAAAAGTTGTTCATAATGATGAGTATAATGACCCTCTTTTGGGAATCAAGCGAATCAAATTTCAGCATGTATTCAAAGACTAATCTAAGCGTGAATTCATGCTTCCAACTGTCAAAA
Source organism: Asteroscopus sphinx (assembly GCA_949699075.1). Lineage (NCBI taxonomy): Eukaryota > Metazoa > Arthropoda > Insecta > Lepidoptera > Noctuidae > Asteroscopus > Asteroscopus sphinx. The sequence goes on from OX453006.1 coordinate 7,596,914, forward strand.
TACAGTGCCAACAGTGCTATTTGACAGTTGGAAGCATAAGTTCACGCTTAAATTCGTCTCTGAATATAAGCCTTAGATGTGTAGTCCGCCTACCCGCACTAGGCCAGCGTGGTGGGCTAATGGCCTTAACCTTCTCATTCCGAGAAGAGGCCCGCGCCCAGCAGTGGGACTTGAATGGGCTGATGATTATGATTTCTATTGCGAGAAAATCAGTCCAGCATAATAATTGGCCCGATCTAGCGACACCAGTCATATAGCCAAACCATCGGTGGCCGATTTATCGTTTGTCGGCTGTTGGAGGACGCGTGGACAGACTATTCATTTGAATAGTCGTCCGTCGTAGTTTTGTTTTGCATGGGCCGCCATATCAGACCGAGGTGTCGGTTGTCATTATCGGTAGCTATGAACAAACGGCCTTTTTTTTTTTGAGGCGGAGAAAATTCCTATCCCATGTCACGCCACCCGTGGAGGTAGCGTGGTTATGTGGGGCTCGCACCCACTAAAAACTCCGCCGTGTACCTACTCTCGCCTTGGTGGATGAGCCGCGAGAACTGCAATGCATGGCATTCGCGACCCATCCAGCGTAGCCCTTTTTCGGGTCCCTCTTCATATAATGACGCTCTTTAGGCGATGTCCGAGCACACTTGGGTCATCACCACAACTCAAAGGCCGTGCAATGCGGACGACTGACTCCCCAGTCTATCGTCCGCTGGCCTCTGTTAGGGCGGTATCAGTTCGGCGTAAAGCCGCCTGCGCCGACCGTGGACAAACGGCCTAACTCAACATAATTTTATTTCTCTTTATCCACAACAAAATCCTGGTAAACCCATTTGTACTGCCATCTATGGGACACTTGAGAAACGTCTGTGCGTAATGAAAATGGAACGGGAGCTCGTGAAAGCTCTCAGTGAAATACAGACAAGACTTCTGTGATTAACACTACTCTCACTAGATGGCGCTGACCTACTTACATTTGTAAAAAAAATAGGTCATTACGCTTGTATCCCTCAAGGGGAAAGCAGAGGTGGAGGTGGACTCAGAGCTTGCTATTTTATATTACTAGCCCTCATGTCATAACATAAATTTGTGCTGTGTAACGTCTATAGCTCTTATAAACACTAGACCCACCTCAAGTACAGCTGCCAAAATAATGGTCTACTAATTTTGACTTTCTAGCGACTGAAAATATCGCTAAGAACAGTGTCTGATAATTTTTGCTAATGAATTAACACATACGGCCAGAATTAATATCCAATCTATCCAGGATTTACCCTACTAGAGATAGAAATTTGACATATTTTGTATGGAGTTTCTGTCAAATTCCTATCTCTTAGGGTAAATCGTGGATAGATTGGATATTAATTTTGGCCGTTAATGGTTTATGACGTGCAAATGAATCTCAATCTTAGTGGGTGGTAGAACACTTTTTTGGGGAATCGTATACCTACCTATTTAAAAGGTTACCTAATATTAATCTGTACCTAATAGCATATAATTAACCTACTACGTGTTCAATGCAGCTTATTTTCAGCTTAATCCAAATTTATAATATCCATACTTTTGCAGATAACGGAAATATTACTTTTCTAGCCGTTATCTGCAAAAGTATGAATATTTGTATTACTGCAACATAAACTCTTTAGCGTCTTCTGTATGTTAATTATTTATATAGAAAAAAGATAATAACAGCCAAATAATATTTCCTAGACTAGCTATACCTACCAGTTTTTGTTAATTTGTTTGTATTCTTAGAAGAAAGCATACTCAGCTACTCAACTTGCAAATGTTTTGCAGAAAATCATTGTTCAAATCAAATCAAAGACAAACAGTTCCCAGAAATTAAATAAAAGTTAAAACAAAAGAGCAAACAAATTCTGTTTTTGGAAACAAAAACTCAGCGAATCAATTTATTTTGAGTTCGCTTAAATACTTTATAACGAGTTAAAATGGATGCAAATGACTTGAAAACAGCAAATGTATTCTTAGGTCCTCATTTACGGACTAAGGCAGAAGCACATGTGGAATGATAGCGGAAATCGTCGAGGTTTTTCTATTAAACTAATCACTAAAAGCGAATCATACTACAATTACAATAATTGAGAATGAAATCAAAAACAGTACTTTAGTATTTATCTAATTTACTAAGAAATGAAATACTTGTTGCTGAATTTCTGTTAAAATCATATTATATTAGAATGTTAAAAAAGCACAGGCAGCGAAGTGAGTAATAGGGTTCCGTTTGCACCCTTTGGGTACGGAACCCTAAAAAAGGACAGTGGCTTTTTTCTTTCTTTTAATCATACAATTACAGGCGTGATGTTATGTTATGTTTGTTAATCATACAATTTTACTGCGGAAAGGACGTAGTATTTTCATTTTGTTTAAAATTACATAACATAACATCACGCCTGTATTTCGCCGAAGGGGTAGGCAGAGGTGTATAGTACACCCAACATTTCGCCAGTTATGTTGTAAGTCCCATGTAATAGGGGGCGAGCCTATTGCCATTAACCGGGCACAAATCCAGACTCCGGGCTGCTACTGAGAATTTCCTAATGAAAAAACCCAATAACACTTTGCCCGACCCGGGAATCGAACCCAGGACCTCACGCTTCGCAGTCGCGCTTGCAACCACTAGACCAACGAGGCAGTCATTTTGTTTATGTTTATGACAATCTAGTTTTACGTTTTTTGCAGCGTCTAAACAGTAATTTATCAAAGCAAGTTCTATAAATAGGCCAAAAGGGCAAAATTAACACGAAATTCAAGTCAAAAGTTCATAAAGTATGTAAAACATACTATACGATTCTGTTAGACATGCGTGTTTGCCTGGTTCATCTCGTTACACTACGCACGTCGACAATTATCTTTAACAATTCATAATACGCCTGCTTCCCAGGGTAGAAGCTAAAAAAATCTGCATAATCGGGCATCCCCGGAGAATTCATTATGTTGTCTGCATAAATAAATATACATTTGTATAAAAACCACACCTAACAATGGACAATTTATTATTTAGATTCCGCCTTTTGCTCGCTGAGAATTTTTCATGTAAATTTTTTGTGGTCTCCATTTTGTGCCCTCCTGTGATTACGGCTTTGAACGCGATAATAAATAATTGCTGGGAAACGCTGAAACGAGGTTCGGGACGGATTTTCCTTTAAATCTTTGGACCTTTGTGGTATAATCATAATGCGTTATTTGATTCATTGTAAAGAGACTCAAAGAAAATAAAACCGGCCGAGTGCGAGTCGGACTCACACAGTAAGGGTTCCGTACCACCCATCGACCTGATACCCCATAGAAACTGATTTAATTTATGAGAGTTCATCAAAAGACATCAAAGACCCATGCGCGAAATATGAATTTTTGCACCTCTTTTTTAGGGTTCCGTACCCGAAGGGTGCCAAACGGGACCCTATTACTCTCGCTACGCTGTCCGTCCGTCCGTCCGTCCGTCCGTCCGTCTGTCTGTCACAGGGCTGTATCTTTTGAACGTTAATAGGTAACCGGTTGAAATTTTCAAAGAATATGTGTTGCTATGAGGTGTATCACGACAAATACTAAAAATCTAAAACCAAAGGGGGTCCCCATACAACAAACCTCAAAAAACATGCATTTTTTTCAACGTTTTTATTCCTGCTCTCGGTAATATATACCAGCGTCAAACTTGGTCAGATTATAGTGCATATTATGTAATTTAGCAACAAATACTAAAAATAAGACAAACATAGACATATGTGGTGGTACCTGCGTAAGAAAGACATGCAAAAATACATTATTTCGCGCACTATGCGTTGATGTCTTTTGATAAATTCTAGTAAATTAAATCAGTTTCTATGGGGTATCAGGTCGATGGGTGGTACGGAAACCTTACTGCGCGAGCCCAACTCGCACTTGGCCGGTTTTATTTTCTTTTTACGTAGGTACCACCACATTTGTCTATGTTTGCCCTATTTTTAGTACTTGTTGCTAAACTACATAGTATGCACTATAATCATACCAAGTTTAACGCTGGTATGTATTACCGTTTTGAAAATAGAGCAGGAACAAAAACGTTAAAAGAAATGCATGTTTTTCGAGGTTTCTTGTATGGGGATTCCGTTAAATTTTAGACTTTTTTTTTGTATTTGGTATTTGTCGTAAAAGGCACCATAGTAACACATATTCTGTGAAAATTTGAACTGGTGATCTAGTACCGTTACAAAGATATAGCCCTGTGACAGACAGACGGACGAACGGACGGACGGATAGCGTAGCAAGAGTAATAGGTCCCGTTGGCACCCTTTGGGTACGGAATCCTATAAAGAATGAGGTAGGTATATTTAGTTTTAATTTTTTTCTTGATCTGTAGCCGTGTTTACAAGCAGTAAAATATAAATACCTTCTTGAAAATGTGCAACCCTAAACCCTCAAGGAACTTTTATATCCCAAAGGACTAGTTTTCGTTAAAGGAACTCAGTCATAAAACATTCTAACTAATAATAAAATATGCTAACAATTCCGTGGGATAAAAGACCAACACGCTCAGCTCAAGCTGAGCTTCCTCGCACAACTCTGGTTGGAAGCCACCCAGACGACAACTCGTAAATCTAATTAAACGCGTTATATTGGACGGTAACAAGATCCCGTCGTGTTTGCCATCACTTGCTTTTTCACACTATTTGTTTTAATTATTTCCAGCTTTGATTGTGTTCAACAATTGTACAAGTCTTGTACTACAAGATAAATAGGTTTTTACTGAGAGAAACTCAAAGAACATAAGTGTTACAAAGCTATTTCTGTGAAAAATGTTGGTTTCTATGTTAGTTTCTTGAAATTAAAAGTTCCGTCACTGCCACTGATACTAATAATTCCCAGACCCAGTGGAGTACAGGAGTTGAGGATTCCTAAATGGCCGATGGTCCCCCCCTCTTCACACGGCTCTGCGAGGCACGGAGGGTCTCGATGTGCAACAAAACGGTCACCCATCACAATCAAAATCAAAGCAAATGCTTTGAATAAATATTCAATTTAGGCTAAAGCCGATTATCGCTTATTGAACGTCGACAAAAAATACAGCCTCCAAAAATGCCCACCCTTCACCGATTCTTAGTGTTTATGCTGGAAAAAAAAACAGCGCAACAAATTATTCAGCAAATCAATCAGCATCCAAGGACTGACCGCGGCTAGCGCAGCTTAACTTGTATAAATTGGATGTAATAAACAATTGAACTATTTAAAAAAAGAGTATATCCATGGAGTTTCTTGCCGGTTCTTCTTTCTCCATAGGACCCACAATTTGGAACCGTGCAACTAGAGCCTGTGTTACAAACTCGTGGATCAGCCAAAACAAAGACCACTTCTTATCAGCGGAAGCAACGAATGAAGTCACTTTTCCTTGTATTTAGAGTCGATTATACTTTCAATTCATCATAATATTATTATTTATATCCAGACAGAGTCAATTAGATTATGATTGTAAATCTCGTCACTAGCCAACTTGATCATATTACCTATGTGTATGTATAATTTTAGACTAATTATCTATTTTTAACCGACTTTATATTAACTATGTATCGGATTGAGTTTAAAAAAAAAATGTTGGCAACACAGATTCCTTGAAATTATAAAATAATGTATAGTGTAACTGTCATTTCGCCCTGTTTGCTGTGAAACTCCGAATAAACAACATGTCTTGTCGCTTCGTACCGTAAACTATTTCCGAACCCTTTATACTGTCTCCTTTGATGACTGGCCTATCTTGTTACTGCATTCGCTCACTTACGCCTACGTCCAGGTTCAGGAGAATCCACACACCATGGTTCACTTCCAGCATCCCCTTCGTAGCACCAATTGCTTGTAATAAGGTTTATTTGAAATATAAAATATTTGAATTTGAATAACCTCGCAGACCGTGCAATCCACGTAGTTATTACTTAGCCACGAGCCCCTCTTTGTACATCATCATCATCATCATCATTTCAGCCGAAGGACGTTCACTGTTGGACATAGAAAAATAAAGAAAATAATAAAGAAGAAAAAATTATATAAATAAATATTATAGATTTATTTATAGGCCTCCCCCAAAAAGGGGGGAATATGCCATAATCGCTATGGTTAGCAGGCGAGTTGGAGATCGCAGGTGGTTGGTTAAATACTCAGAGAACGCCTGCTGCCCATCCTCTAGTGAATCCCTTAGTCGCCTGTTACGACACCCATGAGAAGATATAGGGTGGTGCAATTCTTTACGTCCGGCACCATACGGAACATACAACGTGTATCAGAAATGCGTGGTCATATTTTAGGAGCTCATTCAGGGCATAGCATACAACAACTTTTACTATGGGTACAATTCTGAAATAGCTAAAAAAAAATCAGCTGTTCCTTACTAAATCACCGATGTCGCTCGACAAAATGTAGGGATCAGTTCTTTCGCAATTTCAGGGTTGGTCCCAAAGTAAAAGTTGTTCGATAGCATCCCCTGAATAAGCTCTTCAAATATGACCACGCATTTCTGATACACGTTGTATAAATTGATATTGCATTTACCATACACACACACAGCACAGAAATAGCTATGCATTCGGGATACAATGAAGTTTTATGGCTTTTTCTTTGGGTCAACCATTGAAATATGAAGGAGTTGTCACCGTTTAGGAATGTACTTTATAAGTTACTAGCCTATGCCCGCGACTTCACCCGCGTGGATGTCGTTTATCGTGCATGCCTCGGGAACTGTTCATCTTATCGAGAAAAAAAGTACCTTATATAATGCCAAATTTCATTAAAATCCATACAGTAGTTTTTGTGTAAAAGAGTAACAAACATACGTCCTCACAAACTTTCACGTTTATAATATTAGTAGGATAGGATAGTAGGATAGGAAGTAGAAAGTAGGATAGGAAGTAGGAAGTAGGATAGGATAGTAGGAAGTAGGATAGGATAGGATAGTAGGAAGTAGGATAGGATAGGATAGTAGGAAATAGGATAGTAATAACTTCAGTTGAATTAGGCTATTGTCGTTAGGGGTGTTGGCAGTGGCGTGCATTGGCCTAAGTACTTCATTTGAATTTAATTGTGGTGTAAGTTATTGATTTTTGTATGTAGGAAGATTAATTTAGCATTAATAGGCCTATTAAAAGATAAACAATCATCGTACTTTAAAAAAAAAAAAAACTTACGCCACTATTGAATTTGATTGAGGAAGGCACTGGGTACTGCCTAATTGCCTATATGCAATGCACGCCACTTGGTGCTTGCCAGAAAATATCCACGTGTGCCTGACAGCTGCTTGTCCTTCTGGACACGTCTGGAGGGAGCTGCAGTTGTTTGGCCGGTGCATCCTGGGCACGGGCAATAAAATCCTTTAGAGGGATTAACCTTCGGGGAATTTTATTGCCTGTGCCGAATATTCTGGCGCGGGAGGGGCCCGTTCTGGGCCAGTGGGGAGTTGCTCCACGTGTCCCTCTGTTGCCAACAGAGGGCACAGTGGAGGAGCAGGGGCGGGCCCGGTGTGCACTCACCCTGCCACTGGGCAGGCAGAGGCAGACTCGGGGTAGTCTGCTGCCCGACCAGCAGCTGGCGTAACTGGCACAGCCGGCGTAGTTGGCGCAGCTGGTAAAGGCCCACAAGCTGAAGTGGCGTGCAGTGTTCCGTGTGCGCCACCGAGGAGGGTGCGGCCGACGTTAGGCCGCACGGGTAGAAGGGGCTCGCCTACTTGTGGCGGGCCGGTACCTATCGGGGGTGGTTGTGTGAATACTCACGGGTTCCCACGCCCCCGGCTAAGGTAGTTGAAGGAACACCGTGGTGGTTTTAGTCGGTAAGAGTCCGACGCTGGCTACGCCTACCCGAGGCGGAGTGCGTCCATGAGGATTTCCCCACGGCAAAAAAAAGGCTATTGTCTTCTTTATAATATGTTCCAGTTATTTCTGGGTCTATTGCTAGGGTTTTGTTTATACAAACAGTAGTCATTGTTTTTCCACGAAACGTAATACAACGTCGAAATAAGTAATGCAATTTATTTCTCTTCAATCTTTGACTATATACTTCATAAAATATTTTTGGTATGAAACATCTAATGACCCGCTCGTATACCGTGACGTTTGCGGTCATGGAATGACGCTCTCTCATGCCGTCATGCCATGTTTCACATCTGCCAGGCGTCCCGTGACGGGCACATTTTAATTTTAATATATGTAGGTAACTGTTATTTATTTATTCTATTATTTATTGTAAATACACCAGTACAGAACAGTGTTGGTATTAAGGTATACAAATTGTAATTAAACAATACAAACCTCTTAAACATTGTACTACTACAGTACGATTTTTTTTTACTATTAAACCAAACCAGAAATCGCGAAAAAAATCTGCTGTTGCCCACATTTTTGTCGAGTTATGCGAACATAAATGTATGTAGCAGCTGATTTTGTTTACGTGATTTCAGGGTTTGTCTCACAGTAAAAGTTGTTTCCGGATGGAGACCCTAACGGGGCTCAACCACCAAACTAGTCTGGTTAAGCAGCAAGATTATTTACCTAGGCACTGCCGGCGACAGAGTCCATAAAAAAAGTAACAGTTATCATAATGACGAGAACACTGAAACTTTTCGATTTCAATTACACGTTGTGTAGGTACCTAACCGTACGTAAAACGTATTTAATAAATTATTATTATTGTAAGTAAGTTTATAAATATTTCGTGTGTTTTTAATGTCAGACATTGGTGATGATTCTCTTGTTCGCAAAAGAAACGTAGGTTAGTAGTTTACTGTAACTATACTTTAGGTACCTCCTTTGTACTCAAACGTTTGTTATAATTATGTTTTTATTGATAATTGTTTTGTAAGTACAGTCAACCAATCGGAATCATGACCCACTCAGCCGATAATTCGTTTGAAATTGTCAAAACATCATTTTCTTCTTATTACCTTCGTGCTGCACTTAGGACATTTTGAATATTAAGGAAACTGCTTTAATACGGGTCAGAAGTCTATGCAATTTTGAGCTTTATGATGAATGCAATAGAACAATAATTGGATAAAAAATTACGTTTTTGATAGAACTGGAATTATGTTTTGAATTTCGAATTAACTGTCGTTCCACATAATTTAACTTCGAAATTCGACCTAATTATATTAGAATGTTTGTAGAAAATTAAGCTTATGGTGAGTCATGATTCCGTTTGGTCGAGTGTACATACAACAGCAACGACACAACAATCATTGAAAATTCGGACGGTTCGTTCTTGTTGTAAAGTAAATTTAAAGGGAGTTTTAACAAATTAATAACAGATCAAATGATGGATTTATTAACTCCAAGTTACATTTTATTGCGAACACAAGTTATGATCCTTTATAACATTGTCTTACGAAGTTTTTACTTTTAAACCCTGTTTAACATTTCAAGAGATTTGAAATGTTGCGTTGTTGTTAAATAATTTCAATTATTTTATTATGTGAGTAGGTATTAATTTAAACTGCTTCATTGGTGTTGTGATTGAAAGCGCGGCAGCCAAGAGGAGATGGTGATGGAGACGGTTCGATGGTGGTAATGTTGGTGTGGTATTATGTTAGGGTTGCGATTATTTATAACATAACTGGCGAAATGTGGGTGTACTATTATACCTCTGCCTACCTCTTCGGGGAAATACAGGCGTGATGTTATGTTATGTTTAATGTTACGCGATTATAGTTATGGAAACCCTAGTTAAAAGATGGCAACACTCATGGTATAATAAGAGGTGAAACAACTTAAGTAACACTGTAGTTTTTGGTGTTCAGTATGTCAAAATTATAGGAGTTTGGTGATTTAAAACGGGGTCTATTTGATCTGATTTGACGAAATATTGCTTGTCTTATTTCCTGTTATATGTTGCAAAGGGTACCTACTGCTGTGTAAGGTACCTAATTGATTAAAGGAGCATTATACATGGTGGAATTTAAAGACGGTCACTGGTGCATTGATGATAGTGAATTTTACTCAAAGAAAACATTCCTTTATAAAAATAAAAATAAATAAAATGAATATTTTTGGGACATTTTACACATAGATGGTGATGTGTAAAATGTCCCAAACTAAGCAGAGCTTGTGCTATGGGTACTAGACAATGGATATAATACTTTTTTTTTTTTGTACCTAAATACATACTTATAGTACATAAGAAACAACCAGACCAACACAAACACTTATGTTCATCACACAAATATTTGTGTCCTGTGGGAATCGAACCCACGACCTCATGATCAGCAGTCCGCCACTCGAACCACTAGACCACAGACGTCGTCGTTTATAAATATTTAGAAAAAAGCATAACTGCATTTAAAGATTTTCTAAACTTGCTTGCTTCAGCCGTAGCTGAGAAACGTTTCAACAATGCAAAAAATACCATTCTGTTGGTGATATAATATAATACCTAATCTAGCTACAATATTTTGAAGACGCGACGTACCCATAAAGTTACTGTATAGAATAGAATAGAATAGAATAGAATATTATATTCTATTAGTTTTTTTTTTAAAGTTTGTAATTTAAAAGAAAAAAACTATAATGAACTCCATTGTAATTTAAAAGTATTGTTAAATATTTATTTATTTATTTAACATGCATTATGAAAAAATTTGTATGCCAGTACCTGGTGGAACATGTATTAGTTCAAAATAATGTTTTCTAACACCTTATTGTACCATGTTTGATGCAAATAAATACTATTCTATTCTATTCTATTCTACAGTAACTTTTTTTGAAGACGCGACGTACCCATAAAGTTACTGTACTCGTCAGTATAAAAATGTCTTTGACCGTACCACGACCGTACCCACAGAGTACATTTGTATATTACCGTACCGTACAGGTAGATGTCAAATTTGTGGCGACAGGACTAACATCAGAAGCATGAGCGTTCCCGCGTTCAGTTATATCGCACGACGCTCGGAACGTTCCTTGGGAGTTCGTTTGTATGATCCCGTCTACGGCATGATCGCTCTGAGCTGAGTAACTGAACGACCACAGTACGCTCCGGGTGTCGTCGCTACTGAACGCACCCCAGGGGTACGTTCAGTATTATCGTCGGACGACGGCGGACGACGCCCGGAGCGTTGTTTGGTCGTTCAGTTACTCGGAGTGATCGTCCGGGCGTTCACACCATACCGTTCAGTATTGTGAGCGGGCGTCGTCGGGCGATCGCACCGGTCACCCCGTGAAATAGTAGGGTAAAAGACGCCCTGCTGTCATGTTGACAGATAATAGTATGAAATGACAGATAATTTGAGGTTTCGATTGTCATAATTGTCAGTGCTTCATTGTTCTAGTGTCAGTTTCATGAGGTCGCCCGAAGTCGTTCAGTAACTCTGAGAAAATCGTCAATGATCGAGCGATATTCGCACCGGGCGACTTTCACACTGAGTGCGTAGTAAGTGAACGTACCCCAGAGAAGCAAGAGGGGCGTCGTCGCATTCCAGCGAGGTTATAGTATCCGCGTTGTATTGACGTTGTACGCTGTGTGTGCGAGAGGGCTAGCTAGCGGTAGCACCAGCTGCTGGTAGCGAGCGACCGAATAAAGCCGTTCGAGAGAGACATCGTTATATGACAGCAAGCTTCTCTGTCTAACTATAGTCAATCGCGCAGTAACTTTGTACCAGCGCGCGAAACATTCTGTTTTATACTAAATAATATATGTACACATACAACATACCAACGTGGTACGTTGGTATGTTATGCTTTTACTATTAATATATTCTTAGTAGGAAATATAAAAACGAAATATAATATCAACTAACATTTATATCTATTTATTTCAAAGTTTAATCATATCCCAGGGTGTTTATTTCAGTCCTCTTCAACTTCTTCTTTCTTGATAAACATTTGTAATGCTCCACCCCACTCTTTGGAATTCCTGTCATTTTCAATTTGCGACTCTAGACTTTCTGATTTTGGTTCAATTATTACTAGTAACTCCTTTTCATGGGGTGTAATCTCTGATAAATTTTTAGTTGTGTATGTTGATTGTGAAAAATTTGAACAACTTGCAATTGGCGAATCACATTGCGCAGATATTTTTGATATACAGGTGCTACAATATGTCAGTTCTTTATCAGTTTGAGTATATTTTGATAATTTTAATACACCAGATTTGTCTTTCAACTTTGGTAGTGATAACGTAGGTACCGCATTTCCCTTGAGGTTTCTTGCAAGGAAGTCAGATTCGGCAAAATGAAGATCACAAACTACATAGCCTTTAACAAGTGTCTTTAAGGTTTTATTCTTTAACTCCATTCGGCCTATTGCTTTAACCCAATATCTGGACCTAAAAAAAACGAAAGCTAAAGTTAAATGAGTGTGTAGCAGTTATAAATTATTAGTTAATTAATAATCTATTCATTATGAGGTATTTTGGTTATTCATTATAATCTTCTGAATGATAAGATTTGTTTCAAGAAAAATATCTCTCGAAACGAAACGAAACTACATAATAGCCAACGGCCGCCCTTACAAGGTTATATCGCACAACTTTGTTGTAGAGAAATTATGTTACTCGGTGAAGTCAGTGATAATATTGCTTGTAAACTAGTTGTAAACACGTAGTGGTTGGATTTGTATAAACAATAAATAAATGTAAGAACACACTTTACCTTACTTCATCTTTAGGAAAACGAAAAAATCTTCGAGCACTATTCGCTTTATCGTTTTCTAAGCATCCGTACACTGCACAATAACGACCCATTTTGTTATATTAATAATAACCATTTGTCAATAAACATCAATTAGAAATATCAGTGGATTGCACAAAATTAAATGGAACAAAGAAATACAGATCACACACGCACGCAACGAACGCTAGCAGCTGAGTCAACTGAGTGTGCCACCAGCCGTACCCCGTACCCCACTTTGCGGGGAATGCTCCACTGGCTGGGGGAGGTGTCGTCGCTTCTTGATGTAATGTAGACTTTACTACGGTTATTGCGGTTTGATTTTTTTTTGACTTATTTACATCAAGATTCCACATAAACTAGTTTGAACACAACAATATTGGCATTAATGGAATAGGAAAAAACTCCTTTTTTAAATGAAACTATGAATGTAATGAAAATATCTACTTTTGGTGCTTTGAAATATTTTCTTTGGTAATATACTTAATTTAAAATGAGATTGGAATATTGAAATATTGCATAGTTAGAATATCTTATTAAATTAAGTAGGTATTTCATCAAATCATAACATTGAGTAATATTTATTTGCTTTAACATGTATAAAATTTACAGCACAATGATATGCATGCAGTGATGTTATACTCTATATGACCCTACATCAAACAATGGAAGGCGTACATGTATTAAAATTTAATGTTGAATTTGAATGTATGATTAAATTATAAAACTAGTAATTTAAACTGTTTCATTCATTATTGATCCAGTGATTAAAAGTGCGGCAGCCAAGACTATTTCACGGTATTGATATTAGCTATGTCGTGTTTCACGTGTTTGTGTGTTTATTGTAGGGCTATTAGCAGTATCAGCAGTGAGAGTCCGAGCAAAGCTGATCGTGTCGTGAGACTCGTGAGAGACAGATAACCTATATTATACGTCAGCAACATTCTGCAAGATAAGTTCTTCTCTTTCTACCGTCAATCGCGTTGAATTGCGCAGTAACTTTGTACAACGCCGGAGCGGCGGGCGCGCTCTGTTTTATACTGAGAATACCACATAAGTAATATATTTTACGACTTATTACATACATATCTCCTTTATGCTAGTTAATTATGAAATAAATATAGGTAAGTACCTACGTTCTTATATTATTTATTACAAAGTTTTATAAAATAAAGTAATGTTTCTGAAAGAAATAATACAGAAATAAATAAAATATAAAAGGACATTTGTTTTAATATAAGAAAAAAGTTTAGTTTAAATAATCTATTTTTTATTAAATTCCTCACATCATTTGTAAATGAGATATAAGTGTCTTTTGCAGTTTTCGTTCAATTAGGTATATCAGTGTTTTCCTCTTCAATTTCTATCTTAATGAACTTTAGCAATGGCACATCCCACTCTTTGAAATTACTATCATTTTCAATTATTGACTCTGGACTTTTTGATTTTTGTTCAAGTAGTAACTTCCTTTTCCGTGGTGTATCTTCTGATAAAGTTTGAGTCGTGTATGTCGATTGTGAAGACTTTGAACTACTTGCAATTTGCGAGTCACACTGGTCAGATGTTTCCGATTTGCAGGAGCTACAATATGATACTTCTATATCAGTTTGAGTATATTTTGAAAGACTAGACGGGTCTTCCATCTGTGGTAATAATAACGTAGGTACTGCATTTCCCTTGAGATTTATTGGAAGGCGGTCAGAATCGGTAAAATGAAGATCACAAACTACATAGCTTTTAGAAAGTGTTCTAACGCTTTTATCCTCCAAGTCCATCCGTCCTATTGCTTTAATCCAATCCTTGCACCTAAAAATAATTGAATTAAATTTATTATTGTTGTTGTGCTCGAAGGTCTATTCTCCGATTAAGTGTAATAAATATCAGGCTTGATTTCACCAACGATAATTCTCTGGTTAAACGACCGTTTTCCCAAATTTCTAGTAAATTTTTCAAGTCATCGTCCGTTTAACCGGAGAGTTAACGTTGATGAACTCGGCCTAAGTTGCTTAATTGATTAATTAAAGTTATTTGAGAGAGTCTAAATAACTATAATTAATCAACACAACAGTATACATATTCTTTGAGCATTTTATTTAGTACACATTGTTTTATATTTTTCTATTTGTTTTATTTCCAGATTGAAAACAAAAATGGGTAAAAACGTTTAAAAACATATTTAATATCACTTTGGGAAAAAAATTATGAATATGGGGAATATTCTGAAACTCGATTTAGCAACCCTGAATGACCGCCACTTCAAGGTTATATCGCACAACTTTGTAGCAGAGTGAGACAGAAATAATGAGTTCGAATCAAAAGTCAGATTGCAATTACTTCAGTTGGAAATACCAAATTAGTGCTTGAGCTCACAGACCAACAGAAAAAAGTTGGTCTGAGCTTGAGCTACATAAAAAACAACAACAAAATGATAAGAAAACGGCTTACCTTGTTTCGTCTGAAGGAAAACAAAAAAATCTTCGAGTTTTACTGGTTTTATTGCTTTCAAAACATCCGTTTACTGCACAATAGCGAACCATATTGTTTTATTAGTAATAATTTTGTTATAAATGTCAATAAACATCAATTTAAAGTAAGTATAAATAGATTACACGAGTGGAACATAAAGTAATGACAAACGTTGGTACGCAGCGAACGGTGGCAGCCGAATAAGAGCCGAGTAGAGCGTGCCTCCAGCTGTACCCCCCGCTCGGGGGGTAGTGTTTATGTGTGTGTGTGTGGGTTTCTACGTACTGTGTAGGTAATAGTATTCCTTGTTGAGGTTTGGAAGTGCTCAATAATGTTACACTTATGTGTGCAGGAAGGTAGGTAGGTACCTACTCACAATACAACACAGATCCTTTTTATTGCACAACATAAAAAAACATGATAAATACAATAACTTCTCAGGTTTTCGCGATCACTACACATTATAATAAAACAAAGTTTAACCGGATTAAATCGCGTATATTATTTTTCTACCTGCGACCACGAAATGTTGCAAAGCTTTCGAAACGTCAGGGAAACCAATTTAAATAATATACGCGATTTAATCCGGTTAAACTTTGTTTTATTATAATGATAATTATAAACTACCACTTACCAAAGAAATCTAAATAATAAGGTAATATATAGTAAGGTAATAGATAGTAAAAAGAAATCTAAATAGAAATGTTATCTATTGTATTCTGCGGCGCTGGTTCGCCGCTACCAACATAATCATAAATACGCAATTACGCCCACCATGTTTCTGGCATTGAATGCAAAATAAATTAAGCAAAAAAAATCCGCTGTTAGATATGATGTAAAAATCATTTTTTGTGGCTCTGCGTTCAAAACAGCATTCAAGTATCTGATGATCAAGCAAACGGTTCGCGCACTGGTGTCCTACGAGACATCTGTAGGCGGTGACAAGTTCACGCGCCTTTACCACTTCTATTGCCTTATTATTTAGATTTCTATGGTACTTACACATATCTGTATACTACAAAGAAGGTACCTTGGGTATCTAGAAAATATCCTGATGTGTCTACACGCGGCGATGTTACACGAAAAGCATTCTACTTACCTCTTTATCAATTGCAGAAGTGATTGGTACCTAGTGTCATTTTTGATTTTATTAGTTCATCAAGGAACGACTATGGACTACCAATGGGACACAATATAGTTTTTTTATTGTTATGCAGCCGCCGGCGGTTTGGGCCCGTCGATGGAATAAAAGGTAACTATGCTTAAAATTTATTTTTATTCGTCCAAGCTTAAAATGATAATTTTGCTAAATAATGTTTTTTTTTATGCAGCCGCCAGCGGCTTTGCGCCCGTTGATGGAAATGATGTAATACAAGATAACTTTGTGGTTAAAATGTTTAATTTTGTTTTTTAAGTTATTTATTTATTGATTCTACTACGTGCATGCTAAAATTACAATGTTCCGGCTGAAGCAGAACTGGGGGGTCCGTTCTTGTCGCTTGGCACATGTCGTGGTAAAAATATATCGCTATTAAGCAAGGAACATTTCAGGTCGCACTCCTGCAGGTACGAGCGAGCAACTCGTTAACTCAAGGGTTCGTCCACGGATGCTGCATAGGACTAGCAATGTAGTAGATAGGGACACTTAGTTGTTTGTTGTTACTAATAGGCTTGCTGGTCAAAAGACGACTGTAGTGATAAATGGTATCTCCTTCATGAGTACCTATAAACTTGTTTAAAACATTTTGGCTCTCCCCCTATTACATGAGGAGACTGATAACATAACTGGCGAAATGTGGGTGTACCACGGAATACTTTTATATTCATTTCCTCTATGGGGTGTACTATACAGTATACACCTCTCCCTTCCCCTTCGGAGAATACAGGCGTGATGTTATGTATGTTTGTCCTTGTAACCTCGTTGTCTGCCTAAACTTGGATCCACGCGAGACATAATGGAATTTTAATTGTGTCTGGAATTGTGGCATACGACAGGTGAATGTACCCATTATAACGAACAACTTGTACAGTCATGACATCAATCAGTTGTGCATGACAGTGGTAACACTTCAATTCAAAAACAGCCCTTACTGTTTACAAAATAAAGATGCTGCTAATGTCAAAGTGTTACCACCGACGTGCGGTCGACCGTACTACAGGCACACCTCGGACACTCAATACAATATAAATTCTAGCACCACATACATACACAAGATTACGTCTGTATACGACAGTATACACACGTGTAGGTTAGGAATGCTCGCTGCTCGTAATGCCAAGCGCTTTTTAGTAGTCCTCAGACTGGCGATTGACATCCATTGCAATCCAATTATGGCGCAGTGTGAGTGGATGCGGGGTGCGGGCGAGGAATCTTAAATTGGCATCTTAAATTAGCACGGTCGACCGCACGTCAGTGATAACAGTTTGACATTGATAGTGCCTTTATTTCATAAGCAGTAAGGGTGGTTTTCTAATTCAAGAGTTACCAGATATTCTGTGCAGGATGAAACCTGAATTCGCGAAAAAAAAATGTGTGTGTATATTTTGTCGATTTATGTGAACACAAATGTAGGGAACAGCAATTTATTTTTTCGCGATTTCTGATTTGGTCCCATAGTAAAAATTGTTCATACTGATAAGTACAATGACCTCTTAGGTTTTCAGTAATTTAAATTACACGTTGTATCACCCATCTCATCTGTTCAGTTGACGGCGTTGCTATTAGTACGGTCGACCGCACGTCGGTGGTAACACTTTGACATTAGCAGCATCTCTATTTCGTAAGCAGTAAGGGCGGTTTTTGAATTGATGTGTTACCACTGTCATGCAGTCGACTATAATATAGTATTATACTATCTGTGCTATTAGTACTTACCACAGATAATATAATACTATAGAAGTACTTACTATGGTAATACTCCATTTTTGAACGGTTGTTTTAATTCCCATTATGATAGCCTGAACAGTCAATATGGTGACGGTATAATAGGCACTGATGCATGGATGTTAAAACTCTCTATACCATTCTTAACTCTGCGCTATGTCGTCCTTGTGTAGGGCCCTATTTGTCTCAGCGTAGATTAGTATAAGTGTTCCCGGTGTGCCGGCCACCTGAGCCGCCCTCGGAGTAAACACACCCTTCCACTTTACTGCTGATGTGTGCCGACGTTTGGACTATCGATTCGCACTGTTTGTTCATCAGCAGTTTTTAATGCTGGTCGGTTGTTTTGTATGGTTTGCATAGGAACACAGCTATAGAGGCAGGCCATTTTGTTACGAATTTCTGGTTATCAGGAAGTAGTTTTAGCAAAGTGAGGTGCAAAATGGAACCCTTTGTCTACCTCACTGTCTTTTTCGGCTTCAAATTCAAATTTGATGTTATGAATATTGCTGTTTCGTACAGTGACGAATAAAAATGCGGACGGAATATCGCTAAACAATAAGTAAAGCATCCATAGTAAGACGGCTCGTTTAAAAGTAAGGGCTGGCATGCACCCATTCACATCCATAGTATGCCAAAAAGCCGCGATTACGCAAAAAATCTAGTGTGACGGTAGTCATTGTTGTAGTGTCCCAATAGTAGTTTATGAAACTGTTGCATAATAGGGGTTATTAAAACACGAGTGTATAATAGTATCACACGAGTGTTTTAATACCTAATTATGTCAGTTTCATACACTATTTTATCTAAACTCATACAATTTTAAATAAAATACCAAAGTCAAAATCTTCGTAACATTGTCGTTGTTTTTCTTGATTTCTCTGGTAAAAGATTGTTCGTCATTTACGTTGCTGCATCCAGAAATTCAGACGGGGTCATATTCTCCTCAGTTCAGTATCACTGCTGTAGTCAGATATTTTTGCCCAGAATAAAACTTTGGACTTACAAAACCATAATAATAACGTAAACAATAACAATAAATTTACAAGTAACGATGACCAAATCCAGTAAGACGTGGCGCGTGGCCGCGCACGCGCGCTGCCGCGCGCCTACACAGATAATAAAATATAGTCTGGCAAAACATTATAATCGGAACTAATATTCTATCCTTGTCAGGATTCCGTCAATCTCTGTTTTATCATACAATAAATATGCCCGTAAACACTTAAATATAATTAAAAGCAATATGACAATCCAAAGTTCTGCCAAAAACGCGATTTTAAACAATAACAATTTTCAATACATGACAAGTGGCGCCACCCTGAATTTTGTGTACTCATTGGTGCCAAACTGTACGACTGCTAAAAAAAAGGTTTGAAAACTCCTTGGTTGGGTCGAAGTGGCATTAAAAACTCCTTAGTTGGGCTGAAGTGTGCGGTTATGGAAAAAAAATTATTACCGCATTGTTTTGTTCAGCAAACTGTATCGTAATGAAACTTTTTAATTTATTACAGATGCATGTGCGTAAAGTATGTCATTATGACATTACTTTCGAGTTCATAATTCGAATTTTACGATACGAGTGTAGATAAATAAAATAACAGTATAAATCTGGTGTGTGTTAATTTGCATTCGAAATTATGATGGGTTTAAGAAAAAAATTAGTGCTTCAGTCTTTGTTTAGCGAGTTCTGTCCGCCTCTTTTATTTCTCAGAGGTTTCGTATATGTAGGTACACATGAAAGGGTAAAAAAAAAAAACATAAAATGTGGCTTACATGAATCCGTTTGTTGTAGATCGCAAATAGATCTAATGCAACGTTTTTGGGCTCTAATTGCACGTTCTTTTTCTACCGCTTCATCCGTTGGGAACTATACTAGATATGTGTTATACAGGGTAATTAATATAAAAATACCAAAAATACTTTGAGGGTAGTCTCTGCTCATTATTCTGGTAATTTTTACTATGCAACCAACTCTAAAATCGTGAAAAGAAAACAGCTATTCCATACGTATGATCGACTTAGGTATCCACTTATGTATGGAACAGCCTTGGACGAATAATAAAAGGCGGACGGAATCTCGCTAAACAAAAAGAAGCTGAAGCATCCATAGTAAGACGGTTCGCTTAAAAGTACGGACTGGCACGCACACATTCACACCCATAGTAAGCAAAGAGCCGCGATTAGTCATGGTCGTAGTTTCACAAATAAAATAACAATATCTATCTGGTGTGTTAAAATTCTGTCGAAATTATAGTGGGTTTAGGAAAAAACGTGCTTAAATCTTTTCTTAGCAAAATTCCGTCCGCCATTTTTATTCGTCCGAGAGAACAGCTGAGTTTTTGCCACAATTTCAAAGTTGGTCGCACACTAAAAGTTGTGTAGAATAGTGAGCAAAGACTGTTTTTTTGTATTTAGTCAATTATTTTCTAATAATAATAAATAAATACGTATTTTTAGTTTTTTTCCGAAAAGGACCGGTTGTTGTGTCGATGTAGGGGGGGAGGCAAAAAGTAAAAAAAAAAAAAGTGAAAGTATCAAATCAACACGCAGTCGGAGGTTACGTATGTTGGCCATGAATGAATTACCTACATAAGTAGTTCATAGGTAGCCTCCGCCTTGTTTTTTTTTTTTCTTTTTTTTTTTCATTTTCAAAGGTCTTGTTTTCTTCTTTTCAGTTATTTTCACACGCAGTCGGGTTTTTGATTTTGTTAATTAACTTTTTTATTTTAAATTTTTTAGTTTCATCATGTTTTATCGTGCTATTAATGTTTTTTTGGCTTATTCCCATGAGCTCCAAATCTATTGTTCTCGTCAAAAAATGTTTTCATACATTGGTTACCGAGAGCTCCAAATTTTGTAGAACAAACTAAATAAATGTTAATATACCTACCTATTTTTGTCCCGAGAGCTCTAAGCGAAATTGTGTATGGTTAGCAAAATAAAACGCTTATGGCTTACATTCATATTTATAATTTGCTGAATATAGTTTAAGGCATCAGTCACAAATCGACCTTAGGTTACACTCATAATGTGAAATTCAAGAGTAAAAAATAGGTAATTAAAAATTTCTGTCATTACAAATCGACCTAAAAATTTATAAACATCAATTACAGATAAGTAAAAAATAGCCAGGAATCAATGTTTCTGATATCAGAAATCGGCCTTATGTATATTTAAAATTAAAATGATTTATAAGTAAATAAAATATGCCACGTTGGTCTAGTGGTTGCAAGCGCGACTGCTGAACGTGGGGTCCTGGGTTCGATTCCCGGGTTGGGCAAAGTGTTATTGGGTTTTTCATTAGGAAATTCTCAGTAGCAGCCCGGAGTCTGGATTTGTGCCCGGTTAATGGCAATAGGCTCGCCCCCTATTACATGGGACTATAACATAACTGGCGAAATGTGGGTGTGCTATACACCTCTGCCTACCCCTTCGGGGAAATACAGGGGTGATGTTATGTTATGTTAAAATATGAATTGTATAATATGGTGCCAAAAATCGGTCATTTTGATGTTTTTAAATGTTGATATACCCAGTGTCACTCTCACAATTAAGACGACACCTCTCAAGCTAAAATCCATCAAGCCTTTCATCTTCATCATCATCATCATCAAGGCTACAGAGCGTGCCAAATAAATATATATACATACATACATACACTCGAAAAACATAACCCTTCTGGCGCAGTCGGATAATAATCTTTGAAGTAAATAATGAAAACTCTTTTCTTGTGGATCGATTTACTCAAAACTTGAGAAAAATTATGTTTGAAGTAAATAATGAAAACTGTATCTTTTTTTCCACAATTACTTCTAAAGCAATAGTATTATAAATGTATGTTTTATGCAAATGAACTATTTTGATATGTATACATATGAAACCTCGATTGAACAGCGATAAGGCGTTGTTCACGTCCACATACATCATGAGAGACGTTTAAATCGCTTGGGTTCCCATTAGTCGAGTTGCGTCATTCGCTTTCAATGAAAACTTGGCACTGTTCAGATTTATTGCTCCAAGTTGCGTTCGCGCCTTAGTTTTGAAGTTTTCCAAAGTACGTTATGGAGGATCGGATGAGGTATTTTTCATTGATTTTACAGTTTTTTTTCTTTACTGAAAGGGCTTTGTGTCCAATGCGAATAAATCGTAATTTTTTATAGTTTTCAAGATAAGAATCACTTTGTATATCTTGGTCGTGTGCGTTTTCAAAGGCAGCTGAGTAATTTAATTGAGTGGTTAATTTGATAAAAAAATTTCGCCACACCCACAGTTCAATACCAATGAATGGTCATCATAGTGATATTGTGATAATTATCATGTTTTTTGCAAACCATAAACAAGGGCCTGTATCAATCGACTTTGTATTCGTGTCAATTCGTACTGCATTCCTCTAAGAATTGACATGAGTTTGATTTGGTTCAGAGCTCGGACCAGTCGGGAGTAAGGCCCCTGGCCTATGCCAAGCAGTGGGATAGTACACACAGTAAATATGCTATTTACTAATACACTACACTACTACTACTACTGTACTACTTTGACGGTACTTATTAATATTTACAATGTCACCAGGAGAATAGGATCAATCAGACAGAACCATAATGAGGGCCGCGCATCAGCCTTTGTAAGCTAGTATTATTTGGAACCACGTCATCATAAAAGCGGTTAAAATTAGTATACAGAACGAAATGGCAGGTTAATTCGAATACTTCTAATCTTGCTCGTGGGAGAGTTTTTCTTCCATAATTAATATCTTCAAATCATCATTTTTAATTTGCCTTCTCCATATACGTGGGACACTCAGAAAGTTTTGCGAAACTAAAAAAAATTGTTCTATACGTACGTATATTTTTATCAAATCTTTTCAAAGTACTTTCCACCAGCCTCTATACAAAGATTCATGCGCCTAAACCAGTTTTCAAAACACTTTTTCCAGTCCGCCGCAGACACCTCGTTTACAGCCTGCTCGAACGCAGCCAGCGCATCTTCCGGCGACGAAAATTGTATCCCTTTGAGCTGATTTTTTATTTTTGGGAATAAAAAGAAGTCACACGGTGCTAGATCAGGGCTGTAAGGAGGGTGACCCAGGAGTTTGACTGGCGTGCTGTCCAGGAAGTCCCTCGTTTTGAGTGCGGTGTGCGCAGGTGCATTGTCGTGGTGGAGCAGTAGCCCGCGGAGCCCTGTGTTTGGTCGCTTGTTGCTTATAACAGAGAAAACTTCTGGCAAACATTTGGTAGTATACCATTCGGCATTAATGCTTCTTTGATCCCGTAAGGGAATTGATACCAAGTGGCCAGTCAAATTAAAAAAGCTAGCGATCAAAATCTTACCCCCGCTTCTAGATCGCTTCACTTTGGTAGGCGTTGGCTCATTTTGAAACACCCAAACAGTCGACTGGCGCTTGGTTTCTGGGTCGTATTGATAAATCCAGGACTCATCACCTGTAACGATGTCGTAAACACGCCGAGACGAGCCTGCTTCAAATTTGTTAAGCATATCACGGCACCATTCCACCCGGGCCTGCTTCTGAGCATCGGTGAGGTTGTGCGGCACCCAGCGTGATACTATCCTCCTCACGCGAAGATGGCTGTGTAGAATCTCGTGAACGCTTCCCGATCCAATCTTCAATATGTGTTGAATCTCCTGATATGTAATTCGCCTATTGTCTTGGATTAAATTTTTCACTGCTAGCACGTTTTCTTCGGTAACAGCCGTCAAAGGGCGACCGCTTCTTTCGTCATCCCCCAAAGTTGGTCGACCGCGCTTGAATTCGTTATACCAAAGATACACGGTTGCCTTGGAAGGGCCTTCATCCATGAATGCCATTTGAAGTCTATCGTACGATTCATCCGGTTTCAGGCGACACTTGAAATCGTATAAAATCATAGCTCTAAAATGTTCCCGGCGCAGATCCATATTTCAGTGAGACACAATACTTTGAATTAACTCGCAAAAAATGTGGAGGGAAATTTTGAAATTGGAACTTACTTATTTTTACTTATAAATAATCATATTTTCGAAAAACATTATAACTGGCCAGTCTCCCATATATAAAAACTTTTTTTCGCAATACTTTCTGAGGGGCCTGGTATAACACACTCGAGTTCCTACGAAGGACACCGTATCTATGTAAGGTGCTAATTACTTGATCAACATTCCAACTCCACAAAGACGTAGATAGTTCCTTCGTAACCACTCCGCTTGAGACTAGCGGTAATTTATTTAATTTTAGCATTTTTGAAGGATCTCTAGAACCTTCATTTATGCGGTTCTTCCCGTTGGTCAAACTCTGTAGTCAAACCAGTTTGACCAAAAGGAAAAAAGATCCTTGTGATCAAATTAGTTACATAGAATATTTATTTTTCCCGTTGGACAAACTCGGTTCTTCCCGTTGGTCTAACTCTGTAGTCCAACTAGTTTGACCATCAGGAATAATTTTCCCTGTGGTCAAATTAGTTAGATCGAATATTCATTTCTCCCGTTGGACAAACTCTGTTGTAAAACTAGTTTGACCATCATGCGATCTTTCACACTTTCCTCCTTGTCATTTGGGTGTTTGCCCAGCAATAAAAGAGGCTCAGTAGCATATCCTACTTCCAGGTGGAGTCTAGAGGAGTTGTAATAGTTATAGGAAAACCCCTAATTAATAACAGGATCCATCACGTGGGTTAACAGAATTTATCGCGAGTAGTACGTATATTATATTATCTGTGGCTCGAGTGAAGCTGCGGGTAAAAGCTAGTCTACTATAAGACTTTTGAAGATACCAATAGCACAGATAATATAATACTATACTAGCCAATAGTAAGGCAGACTGAGATATACCATTTAGTAGCTCGTGCACATTATAATTACCTATGTAAGTTTTCTGTGAATTTGATTATCACTTGCCTTTTAACGGTAAAGGAAAACATCGTGGGAAAACCTGCAAACCTGAGAGTGCTCCATACAGTTCTCGATAGTGTATGGCGTAGATTACTGCTTACTTTATATCTTTGAGTGCCATAACAGATATACAAGGGTGTCAATGATAATTGTAATCCTGTAATCAACGCCAAATTGTTACTTGGGACGTGTGTAGTCTGCCAGCTCGCAGTAGGCCAGCGTGGTGGAATAAGTTCTGACTCCTCGTTCTGAGAAGAGGCCCGTGCCCAGCAGTCGGACAATAATGGGCTGGTTACTTTAAGTTTTTCTGAAACCAATTTACCTTATCCATATATTTACATACATTTCCTACAAAGGACACCGTGTCTATGTAAGTTGCTAATTACTTGATCAACATTCCGACTCCACAAAGACGTAGCGTTCCCTTTGTAACCACTCTGGTTCAGGCTAACGGTAATTGTGACGTAATTGCTTCCTATTAATTGTGTGTTCGTTATTAGTTCGTGGTCACTACTGTTGGGGGTAATGGGAGTAAGTAGGTACTTAGAAATTGTTGAGCTGGATTGCCTGTTTGACTGTTTGTTGTGTCCCGGGACTCCCGAGTTTGATTCCCAGAGGGACCAATTTTGTGAGGTTTACGAGATATTTGTTGCGATTCTGAATATTTGCAAATACATAAATAGTATCAATTGATCAATTGATAAATAAGTTTTTTTTTGCCTTATTAAAAGGAACACTGTTCTTAAATGCATTACAATCTAGCCTACAAGACTAATAAGTAATCTTAATCTAACTTATTTTTCTACGTTACATGTATGTTTGACTAAGATGTAATAACAAAGAGTAATGTCCATTGCATTTTATTAGAGTCTGATAATATAATAATAAAACATTTTTCAACACACTTGCTCGTAAAGTGGCTCTTATTGCATCGCTTTTAGGTTCATAATGTGGCTTATAACGCACGCGTGCTTTTTTCATTACATTATTGCACTAGTGTTTTTTACTTTACAGTTTATTTTTAAATCGCAGCAAAGAATTTTTATGCCTGAACTAAATTAAACATTTTTGGGAATAAATCAACTGTATTAATTAAAATATGCTAAATAAACATTTCATTTAATCAAATTATTAATTTTTGTCAACAAATTAATATTAATTTGTGTTATAAATAAAAAAAACTATTTATAATATTTTTATATTAGGCTGTATGGCGGTTTCCTTCGACCACCTGCGCGCGCATAGCTGTATGTCACCGCGCGGTCCGCGCGCCATTTTTATAATTTTTCACAAATTCAATATTTGTCTAAAATGTGTAATTTATGTTTTTTTCCTCGCAAGTGTGTTGAAAAACGTCGTATAACACGCGTGAGCATTGACTATTATACTCTGGGCTCCATTACGCCCTCGCCTTCCGCTCGGGCTGCAATCCAGCCTCGAGTATAATAACTTCTTAGGTTTTCGCGATCACTACACATTATAATAAAACAAAGTTTAACCGGATTAAATCGCGTATATTATTTAAATTGGTTTCCCTGACGTTTCGAAAGCTTAGTCTACCTGCGACCACGAAATGCTGCAAAGCTTTCGAAACGTCAGGGAAACCAATTTAAATAATATACGCGATTTAATCCGGTTAAACTTTGTTTCGAGTATAATAGTCAACTTAGCTCACTTGTATCATAATGTACTATTGTTCGTGTTATTACAATAGCATCATCACTATTTTGTTCACTATTCACTACACTGACTCATAAGGTTTAGTTATTAGTTCTTTTCAGTTTGAAACGAGTAATACTAATGTCAAATGCAAATGCCCTAGTTTGTTATTTTTTTATGCTCATTTAATGATTATAAATTATAAATACTTACATAAAATCACGCCTGTATCCCTCAAGGGTTAGGCAGACGTGTATAGTACACCCACATTTCAACAGTTATGTTACAAGTCTCATATAGGGGTAAGTCTATTGCCACTAACCGGGCACGAATCCAGACTCCGGGCTGCTGCTGAGAATTTCCTAATAAAAAAATCTAATAACATTTTACCTGAATCGAACCCAGGAACCCTCGCTTAGCAGTCACACTGACGACCACTAGACCAATGAGGCAGTTCAGTTCAGTAGAACAAGGATAAATTAGGATAAACTCCTGCAACCACTTTAAGATTTAGATAGTTACAAAAAAATATGAAAAAAGAAGAAGGAGGATTCAGAACTGAAGATTCACATTCTACTTTTTAAATTCCAGATCATTGCAATAGATTCGCTGTCAATTTTCTGACCCTTCCAACACGACTATTCAAGTACCAATTCAAAAAACCCCAACCGAAGATTCCAATCTCATACACAATAAACACATTAAAGAAATACCACGCTACAAGGTACAGATTTCTTTATTGAATCGAGAGACTACTCGAGACTCGATGCTTTTATAACCACATCTGTAGGTACCACAAAGGTTTGGAAATTATTACTCTATAACACTACATTCGCTATTCGTCAATTCGCCAATAAAAGAGAGATTTATTTTACATAAACAGTACATAATACCTAGTACAATTATTCCGGATACTTAAGTTCTAAGTTTATTAATTCTGTTATCTTAAGCCTCCTGATGTTTTACTTTCTGGAGATAATTAGCAAATAAGATTAACGGCCAAAATCAGTATTCACGATTTACCCTACTACAGATAAAAAATTGACATAAGTTGCATGGAGCTTATGTCAAAATTCTATGTCTAATAGGAAAAATAATGGATAGATAGGGTAATTATTTTGGTCGTACAGTTTCGTCAACTATTCTACTTTCTTAATAATTATTAATCCGTAAATAAAAGACTATTGTTGAATGTCGATAACTTAACATACTTCGTAACTCCGTTTTGACCAATTTTACATGTGGATGATTTTTTTCTAATGAAGGCACTATTATTAAAAAAATATGGACGAAGTGCTGCGTACAATCATAGTGAAGCCAAAAAAACCGTGCTCTTCCATGTAAAAACCAGCGCTCACGCACAGCACACACCATGCACCTGAAGGATATTTGTTTTCGCGATGCTTATCGGATGATGCCGCGACATGTGTGTGTACCGAGAGGGGTGAGCATGGTTTGAGGTGCACGTGTGTGCGTAAGTGCTGGTTTGTACACGGAGGAGCACAGTTTTTCTGGCTTCACTATTTGTTCGCAGCACTTCGTCTATATTTTTTTTACTGTCTGTGATAGTGGTGCAGTCGTGATTCTATAATGTGGTTCTCTGCTAAACTGTTTGTGCCTAGAACAATTATATTTAAAAGTACAGATATGTTACTAGCGCGCGCAATCTGAAGACACGAAAACGTCTTATTTGTGACGTTTTGCAATTAGTCCGTGTCAAGCAAGGTGCCAAGCGTCACCGATGACAAAAATAAAAATGAATGTATAGAGAAAGTGTATCAATTATCAATTATGACGCGAAAGTAACTTAAAGTAACTAACATACTTTACTTTGTACTAATACTTTTTAGGGTTCCGTAGTCCTACAAGGAACCCTTATAGTTTCATCATGTCCGTCCGTCTGTCCGTCTGTTCGTCTGTCCGTCTGTCCGTCTGTCCTAATCCTTTAAGGCTTAATAACTTCTACAGTTATAAACATAAGTAAATTAAATTTTGTTAAAAAATGGTTTAGATATATATCTCAATTTTAAAAGAATAAAAAAATCTCGATAACATATTTTAGGGGTGGCGCCCATATATGTGAAATAGGGATGACATTTTTTTTTTCGCTTCGGGGTATCATTGAATAGGTCTACTAAAATGAAGGTAATGTTTCATACATAACTTTTTTATCAGGTCATACCATCTGCGAAATACAGTTCGCCAAAGTGGCTTGCAATGTGTCCCCCCCTGCCATTTCTAAATTATGCAATGTAGAAACTTATAGTCTTCCACAATGATAGACCTTTATAAAAACTCTCTTTTAAAATTATTTCGAGTATAATGTGATTATAAATTTTTGAGTTATAGTGAGAAAACTGAAAAATACTTAAGACGTCCTAGTTCATAGGTCATTGACCTTAGAGAAAAATGATCTTAGCCAATAATTATTATTATTTTGGAAAAGAGGTAAGGTCTATGCAAGTCCCCTATGTCACTGCGACCTAAAAGATCTATTGTAACGCCTCTAATAGTATACTACAGCACCTCTCCAAGCCGCAAGCCAACCATAAAGTCGACTATAGCCTTGGGGTTTGAGGATCTGATCTCATCAGCTGAGATTGTGTGGCCTCCAAGATGCTGACTTCTAATGTGGTGCACTGCATCACATTCGCATAGGATATGAATGGGCGTTTCGTCCTTTTCGCGACAAAATCTGCAAACTGTGATATCTGTGAGGCCCATCCTGTGTAGATGTTTGTTCAGTTTACAGTGCCCTGTAAGGGTTCTAGTCAGGATCCTTATATGGTTCCTGTTAAGCGAAAGCGCTTCTTTTGTAAATCTCTTCCTGAAGCCTACTAGAAGCGCTTTCGAGTGCTCTTGGCCTGGGGTTTTTTTCCAAAGTCTAATGCTTTGATGAGTTCCCCAGTCCTTAAGATTAGCCGAGGTGATGCATTTCGGAACCCCACAAATTGGCTCCGGCCCTACAGTGGGGCATTCCGCACCAGCTCTAGCGAGTTCATCAGCGGCTTCATTACCCCTAATTCCGCAGTGCCCAGGTACCCATCCTAGTGTCACAGAATTTGTTTTTCCTAGCGAATTTAGTAGCTGGACACACTCCTTGATAAGCTTGGAGTCGATTTCCTCTGATTTTAAGGCCATTAGGACTGCCTGGCTATCAGAGAATATAAATATTCGCCTTTTTATGTAGGCCCTTTGCAGGCTTTCACGGATACAACCAATGATGGCAAATAATTCCGCTTGAAATACGGTGGTATATTGACCTAGGTTAGCGAATTTCTTAACCTTTGGTCGTCCTCCGTGGAATCCAGCTCCTGCCAGACCCCCTTTCTTTGATCCGTCGGTAAACCAAACAACGTCAGTGGACTGATATTTGCAAGGCATGTCGTCCTCCCACTCAGACCTCTGAGGTATAAATAC
Source organism: Asteroscopus sphinx (assembly GCA_949699075.1). Classification (NCBI taxonomy): domain Eukaryota; kingdom Metazoa; phylum Arthropoda; class Insecta; order Lepidoptera; family Noctuidae; genus Asteroscopus; species Asteroscopus sphinx. Next base: position 7,626,853 of record OX453006.1, read on the forward strand.
CCTAAACAGCCTATTGAAGCTGTACTCCTTTAGCATCGCATCCGTGGGCATGGCCATGATGTCTTCTTTCATAAGGTTCTCTTGCAGTGCCCTCATGGAATTAGAGCTCCATCTTGTCCTTCCTGCTATCCTCGCCCTTACCATAGCCGCCTTGGCCTCCATTTGCACCTGCACGTGCAAGGGTACAAGGTCGAGCAGTGCCTCGAGTGCAGCAGTCGGAGTCGATGCAATGGCACCTGTCGTGATGAGACATGCAAGTCTCTGAAGACTTGAAAGAGTATCCCTGCAGGTGATCTGATGGGTTTTTTTGTGCCATACAACACAGCCATAAGTTACCATGGGCCTTACTATAGCAGTATATAGCCACAGCACTGCCCGTGGCCTAAGGCCCCATCTTGAGTTGACCAGTCTGCATGAGGTTCCTAAAGCAATTTTAGCTTTCCTTATCACATGCTTGGTGTGCGCATTCCATGTGAGTTTTTGGTCTAGGATGATTCCTAGATATTTGACCTCACATGAGAAGTTTACCTCTTTACCGAAGAGGGTTGGTGGTTTTAAGGCATCCAACTTCCTCTTCTTTGTGAAAGGCACAATGACCGTTTTGTCTGCGTTTACTGAGAGTTGGGACTCATTACACCATCTCTCGACTTTTCTAAAGGCAGTTTGCAGCAAATTGGAGATGGTTGGTTGGCACTTGCCAACAATAACCACCACCAAGTCATCTGCATAGCCTTGCGTGTAAAAGCCAGCTTCATTAAGCTCGCTTAGTAGGCTGTCAACCACTAAGGACCACTCCAAGGGAGATAGGACGCCCCCTTGTGGGCATCCTCTGTTTAGCCTCATCTGTATGGTGGTGTCTAGAAGTGTTGTTGACGCCACCCTGTTGCGCAGCATTGCTTCGATCCAGTAAATGGTCGTTCGGTCAATGTTGCGTAGCTCCATACTCTTGAGTATGACATTTGTTGAGGTGTTGTCAAAGGCTCCCTCTATGTCCAAAAAGGCACACAGGGCAATTTCCTTGTCCTCAATTGCTTTTTCTATCTTATCCACTAAGTCCATTAATGCAGACTCAGTGGATTTGCCTTTTTGGTAGGCATGCTGATTCACATGCAGGGGTTTGTCAACCAAGTAGGTTGCCCTGATGTGTTGGTTTAGTACCTTCTCCATGGTTTTAAGCATGAAGGAGGTAAGACTGATTGGTCTGTAGGATTTAGGCAGTGATTTGTCCCTGTCCCCCCCTTTGGGGATAAAAGTGACAGTGACCTTAGTCCATGCTGTGGGTATGTATCCCCAAGCAAAGCTCGCTCTGAAGACCCTTATCAGCGTTGGTAGTAGGATATCTAGCCCCTTTTGTAGTAGAGCTGGAAATATATTATCCTCCCCTCCGGTCTTAAAGGGCTTAAAGTTGTTAATAGCCCATTCGATCCGATCGGGTCTGAAAATAAGCGAGGCCATCCTCCAATCCTCGACCCTTGGTCTTAAGTTCCGAGGGTTTTGGCAGGAGTAGTCCTCACTTCTGTTTATTGGCACAGAGTCCGGAAAGTGCACTTCAGCTAAGAGCTTCAGTGTTTCCTCTGCGGATCTTGTGTAGGTCCCGTTTGGGTGTCTTAGCATCCCTAAATGGGCTTGAGGTGACTTTGAGATGATTTTATGAATCCTGGCTATCTGTGAGGTACTTCTTATGAAGTCACAAAATTCGCGCCAGGATTTTCTTTTGGCCTTCCTCAATTCTCTATTGAACGCAGTTAGCGCTTTCCTATAGTCGTCCCAGGTTTCATCCCTCATGGCCTTGTTAAACAAGGTTCGGGCGTTATGCCTGAGTCGCTCTAGGTTCCTATTCCACCATGGGACATCTCTCATGGTGGTGGAGGTTTTGAGCGGACAGTTCTGGAAGAAGGCAGTCTTGATGCCGCCTTCAAGGTCCCCTACTGTCGCCTCCAATTGTACTATAGATCTAACAGATCTGTTAATGGAGAGCAGGTTTGACCTGAGACAGTCCCTAAAGCCTGCCCAGTTAGTTGCTTTCCTATCTCTATAAGAATTAGTCTTTCTCATTCCTGAGTGAGCTAAGTCAAATCTGATGTGTCTGTGGTCAGACATGGATGCCTCGTCAGAGACATGCCATTTCTTTACACGGTGCAGTAAAGAGCCTGTGCAAACTGTAATATCTAGCACCTCCTGGCGAACGCTGTTAACAAAGGTAGGGGAATTGCCCCTGTTGAGAACAAGAAGGTTATTAGACACTAAATAATCAAACAGTAACTCACCCCTGGTATTGGTGTCAGTGCTTCCCCAGCTTGTGTGGTGGGCGTTGCTATCACAACCCACAAGTAGCTGAGTCTTCTGATCCTCACAGTAGGTTACCGTGTTGGCCAATTCAATGGTAGGATCTGCTTCATCCCCAGAAAGATAAGCAGAGCAGGCGATAGGCCTGATTCCGCCTCCTGGTAGTTCAATGTAAGCAGCAACTATGTCGTCCGAGCACATGCAGGGAATCGGCAAGAATCTCACGCTTCTTTTGAAGAGTATGCAAGCTCTGGGTCTTCTACCGTCGGTGTTATACAATACTGTGCCTACGGAGTTGAGACCCATAATCGTGTTCCCGTTAATCCACGGTTCTTGAATCAAAGCCATATCAATTTTTTCTTCTACGAATCTTTTGCTGAGCACGGCTGTTGCCGCCTTGGCGTGGTGTAGGTTTGCCTGAATGACTTTGAACATAATTGTTGGATAGGATTAGGGTAAGGAGTTGGAAAAGAAAGGACTAGGAGGGAGCTGCTAAAAAAAAAAAGTAAAAAAAAAAGTGGTTAGTAGGGGTTAGGTAGTTGGACGGTTATTGAAGGGGTTACGTGCAGCCTTTTTGCTGGAGTGTTCCCTGGCTAACGAGGGGGCACGTGCTGCTCCCCTAGTTACGCCGGAATTAGCTCCACGGCCCCTTTTTGCGCCTCTGGTGGGAAATGAAGGCCCGCCAGAGGAACTATTGCTGAACTTGATGGTAGAGCCACCAGGTCCAGTAGACCCACCTGGTGCATGATTTGGTGTGATCGGCCATTTCGCGCACCCAGGTGGTGTAGGGTTCAAAGCAGCACCAGCTGGACCACTGCAGAAGTCAGTAGGGGCCATTTCATGCCCTTCACCTCCTCTGAGCTGTACAGCTGGTGTTGCTGCCGAGGTTGATGCCACAGGCTCGGCAGTTGGAATTTCCATGACGGGAGCCTCAGTCTGGGCAGCAGTTTGCCCTGTAGTGGAACCGCCAGGTCCTTCCACTCCCTTACCTATGGCATCACCTGGCTTAGGCTTGACCCTAATGAAGATCTTCTGTAGCCCAACAAAGATACAGCAGGTGTTGTCTATTAAGGGTCCCAATGAGGCTTCGTCGAAGGAAAAGGTCAAAAACTGTCCCTTTTCCTCGACCTTCCTATTGATAACCCTCCAGCTGGAGAAATCCACATTCTCATTTTGGTGTTTGAGAATGGGTATTATGTCCTCTTGGTCCATAATGGACCCAGGTATCCACGCGATCCCGATTCTGGGTTTGGGTAGGGCCTTTTCGTCTAGGACGGATAGGCTGGCACCTTCCCAGGGTCGAAGTTGCGGTATGTACGTGATGAGCCATTCTTTAGACGCCTCATCCGCACACGTGACTAAGAGCCCACCGGCCCTTGTTGAACAGCCAAGGAATTTTGGTCCTTGACGGCCCACTCCCTTACTGATGAGCTTAAGGATTTTACCCTTAAGCTCCTCAATACGGGCTTCGGGCATGGGCCCAGCGGCATCAATTATCCCCATACGGGTGGCACCCACCACCTCCCGAAAAGTCGGTTTCAGAATAGGCGTATTCAACCTTGGTACTTTTACCGGCTTCTCGGCAGATGAGGAAGAACCATCATGCCTGGGCCTCTTTTCTGCCCTTAGCCTCTTTTCTTCCTCCAGACTGGCTAGGTATTCAGGAAACTCCTTAAGGTGGGTTTCAGAGAGGGCTTTTGCCTCAGCGAGGCTTTTTCCTCTCTTCATCCACCAGGAGATCCGTTTCCTAGCCGCGCCACAGAGCCTTTTGTGGAACCTCTTACCACCACCTCGGGCATCGGAAACGCCCTCGGAGTTGGGTAGATTCTGTTGTGTGCTAGGGCCACTAGGCCCGGCACTAGTCTCAATCACTACAGTCGGAGTCGGGAGATTTAGCCCATCATCCTGCAGTGTTGAGTGTTCCTCGAAGAGATCTCCGGGGGACATAGCCGAAGAGGGACTATATTGTTCCTCCTCGGTAAGGGGGGAGCTACTAAAAGCTAAAATATTCTTATAAGGGTTACTCATAAAGTTCCCACGAGAAGCTAGGGAAGGTGGTCCATCCCCATAGCCAATAATGCTCCTTTAGTTACTTTCTATTTAAAAAAATCACAAAAAGAAACTTTGTGTTATATTGATATGACAAACTTCTACAATTTAGCTTCTTAAATTTAGCGCTAGGTGGCGCTGTTTGCAAAAACTAAAATAGTAATGATTAATATTCGATTTGATTCGTTTGTAATTAGACCTACATAAGGAACCCTATAATACTGAGCATGACCCGACATGCTCTTGTCCTTGACGGCCCACTCCCTTACTGATGAGCTTAAGGATTTTACCCTTAAGCTCCTCAATACGGGCTTCGGGCATGGGCCCAGCGGCATCAATTATCCCCATACGGGCGGCACCCACCACCTCCCGAAAAGTCGGTTTCAGAATAGGCGTATTCAACCTTGGTACTTTCACCGGCTTCTCGGCAGATGAGGAAGAACCATCATGCCTGGGCCTCTTTTCTGCCCTTAGCCTCTTTTCTTCCTCCAGACTGGCTAGGTATTCAGGAAACTCCTTAAGGTGGGTTTCAGAGAGGGCTTTTGCCTCAGCGAGGCTTTTTCCTCTCTTCATCCACCAGGAGATCCGTTTCCTAGCCGCGCCACAGAGCCTTTTGTGGAACCTCTTACCACCACCTCGGGCATCGGAAACGCCCTCGGAGTTGGGTAGATTCTGTTGTGTGCTAGGGCCACTAGGCCCGGCACTAGTCTCAATCACTACAGTCGGAGTCGGGAGATTTAGCCCATCATCCTGCAGTGTTGAGTGTTCCTCGAAGAGATCTCCGGGGGACATAGCCGAAGAGGGACTATATTGTTCCTCCTCGGTAAGGGGGGAGCTACTAAAAGCTAAAATATTCTTATAAGGGTTACTCATAAAGTTCCCACGAGAAGCTAGGGAAGGTGGTCCATCCCCATAGCCAATAATGCTCCTTTAGTTACTTTCTATTTAAAAAAATCACAAAAAGAAACTTTGTGTTATATTGATATGACAAACTTCTACAATTTAGCTTCTTAAATTTAGCGCTAGGTGGCGCTGTTTGCAAAAACTAAAATAGTAATGATTAATATTCGATTTGATTCGTTTGTAATTAGACCTACATAAGGAACCCTATAATACTGAGCATGGCCCGACATGCTCTTGGCCGGTTTTATGTTAGGGTATAGATAGATAGATAGAACAATCTTTATTGTTTACTTCACTAAGATTGTTCGCAGCACTTCGTCTATATTTTTACTATGTCTGTGAGCATTATACCAACAAAGGCTTGCCATAATTCTATACACTACCTGTAGGCGACATTGCTATAAATCGCGCCCACTCGCAACTGTCGTCGATGTCCAATATACGAGAGTTATAGGCCAGGAAATTAATTCTGTCGACACAAGTAGGGTTACGCGCCTGTATGTGGTACCTACGTGGATAGTTCGGATAGTTTGGTGGATTGTTATTAGCTGTTATTGGTAGGGAATGAGGTTTCTGTACCTGAAGGTATAATAGGAAGCCATAAGGTGAAACTTTAGTATTCGAAATTTCGTCCCATTGTGTGCTTAAAATTTCGTGTTGACACGTTTCGTTATTTTTTTCAGCTTAAGGTATTCTAAGAGAAGACGCGATCTCATTTAGAAGGCAAATCCAATAAATATTTCTTTATTCGGACAAATAGAAAAAAAAAAAAAAAAAAAACTGAAAAGCAATTGACGTGAATTGATTTCGAGACAATTCGTCAGCCCGCGGTCGTTGTTCTATTTTCAAACTTTTGAAAAACAAAAATGCGCATTCAGCCTTTAAATTAATAAATATCGTTTTTTAAAATGATCATAAGGTTGGTATCATATGCTGCGCCTACCAAAAATAAACTGAGATAAGGACAAGAGGATGATGATGGTGATGTTACGTAATTATATCGTTACTGGGGCAATCTCAGATTTAATTTTCAATATATGAGTATGATATTTTGCAGACATAAAACTTAAAAACGTTAAAACCCTTAAGGTAACATACATTTTATAGTAAATTGATGGTGTCCCCAGTGGCTACGACAAACGAAATTGATTTTTCCAATAAGCCGCTTAGGTAGCAGAGCCAGCTCAAATAATAACTATGTTTTGATGGTCTTGTGTGACATAATGTCTTGGGAGTTGTCCGTTTTATGTGGAGGTTTATACCATTCAATGTGATGGATACCTTGACAATATGATGAAATATATATGAAAGAAAATCTGGCTTGGTATCTTTCTTTTCATTCGTTATAAAATTTGTAAAATTGAAAAAAAAAATGATGATAAACCTTACATAATAAGCTGAAGTTCGAACAGGTTAATATTCATTGGTAGTAGAACTAGTGGGATTTTTTTTTCTCACTATTTCGATAGTAGCACCAGTGGAAATAAAGTCTCACTAGTTCGACGATCTAACTGGTCAGTCGAACTGGTAAGAAACCCATTTTTCCCGATCCACCTATACATTTTTCGTTTTTCATTAAAACGTGTAAAAAGTTCTTCATCAAATGAAATTAACGTGTCTTAATCCACTGTTGAAAATGACTATTTACAAAAAAGACCTTAGATACCTATGCCTTAAATATCAATTATTTATGAGCTACACATCAGTACAAGTACGAATATTTAAGTCCCAATCTACATACACAACATGGAACTACACCATCCTTTCTCAGTACAGACACTTTAAAACGTCTTACAAGTGTTCTTTACGGTCCCTCGCCGTCTGGGAAGTATCTTCCTGTAAGGACACCGCGAAGTTAAGAATGGAGTGCTAAGACATATTTATGCTAAGAAGAGAATTTAAACATGTTGCAGTGCACCACATAAGAAGCCAGCACCTTGGAGGCCTCGCCATCTCAACGCAAGAGATCAAATCATCCATACTCATGGCCATACTCGATTTTATGATTAGGTTGCAACTTGGGGAAGTGCTGTAATATTGCAAAAGTTGACACTATATATCTATCAGTGGCTTAGGAGCGTCCAAGAATCCAAAAAAAATCTCCAAAGTAATAATGTTGTGATTTTGAGCCAAGTGAGATGCGCAGTTAGGCTTCCGGGAAAATAAAAGATTTTCTATTGTGTCTACTTTACGTCGCTTGAAAGTTTAATCAAACTATAGCTCTTGTATCATCCGGATGTCGGAAAGATATTCTGCATCGAGTCTTAATCATATCATATCAGCCTATAGACGTCCAATGTCTCCCAATTACCGCTGCCCATCCTTTTGAGGTAAATCATTACGACATCAATGATTACGTTTACCCAATCATTACTGTATTGGTGTCGTTAAAATTACCCCCTATTGTATGTACTATTTATTATGGACGCACCAAACAACTAACTGCTATCAAGGAACTAACATTACACTACAAGATCCGTCGATCTCCACAGGTTTACTACACGTTACGCCAGCGCGACCAACCATGCATATTTTATGCCAATATTGCCTACCTATCTTTAATAATAATATTAATAATCCTCTTGATTGCACAACAAGATTACATGAATTTCTTAAAACAAAACTACTTATGAGTTAGTACCATTCACTTAAATGAACACTCCATTTATTCCTTCATCAAGTCTTGGTTGTAAAGAGGCGGTGATTAGACGCGCGGTTTAGCTAGAGGCAGTTAGGAAGTGTCCGTGCGTGATATACCGACTGTTTTGTAGGCTGTAGTGTCTTTTTGATTGTGGGTTTTAGTAAAAAGAGATTTGTGTGTTTTTATGTAAACATATAGGGAAAGTAGGTAGCCCTTTTTGGGGGAGGCCTATGTCCAGAAGTGGACATCTTTTGGCTGAAATGATGATGAAGATGATGATAGGGAAAGTAGGTAGGTATATTGGTTTATTCGTTTTAGTTTTGGATGGTTTTAGGTTTGAGTTTGTGAAAGCCATTTATTCCGAAAAAATACAGTAAAAGCGTGATCTACACTTTTTGTGGATATTTTTCTCTACAGTCTACGCACAAAAAGTATCAATAAATTAGTCAGTTAATCAGTTTTTCGAACAACATCACAAAGTAACGATAACCGTAGTATCATTTTAGTTACAAATACAAACTTGATGTTCCTACCTAAAAGGTTATTTCTTCCAATACTTTCATGTTTTCTCCCTAAAAGTATTTATAACAGTCAGAGTATAACAATTTGTACTTAACATCTATCGTTGGAAAGCATTGTGGATCTTCCGAGAAAAAATATCTTTTCCGACATCAATGCGATGAAATATTGAATTGCATTTGACGTTCCGATAAGAATGAATAGTTGGAACATTCGATAACCTGCTTATGACAACTCTCTGTAATAATAACGATTTATCAACCTCTAATAATTCATTCTTAAACCAACCTAAAGTCGTTAAAATAGAGTCGGAACTTCGTTGAACAGATGTGAGAATAGATAATGCCGTCTATGGGTAAGAGCGCAGTGAATCTGAGTAATGCATCATTAGGCAAGCTGTGAGTTTGGCATTCAAGGTCCTCCCTCGGAGGGCACAATTTGAAGCGATTGATATTTCCCTCCGACGCAGTCACCCCTCAGTTTGTCGGCAATGCCATTTGGAAGACGTAATGTCAGCTACAGGGTAACTTGGGAATTCTTTAGAATAACTCAAGTATATAAGTATAGGTATTGGTATTACCGAGGGATATTGAGAAGTTTCCAAATGCGTACAAGAACACTCAGACGTTTTGCTTTGCTGTCTCGTTTTTTGTATGACAAAGACAACGATAATTTTTAATGGCACTTTCTTACTACTTGCCCGACAATATAACCATTTCTTGTTTCCCGATCCCTAAGAAAAACACTATAAAATCACAAGAAAACTCATGAAGATCGGTTGTTGTTTCATTGTTTGTGTTAATTTCCGTTGAAGGAAATTTGAACCCTACTTTTGTTTTAAATCTAAGAAATTACGTAGAGATCGTCTACAATTCTCTAAGGTAAGTATTCGAATTCGGATGATTCTACAAAATCATCCCAATAATTTGGCATCCCAGCAAATATTGTGCTATTCGCGTACAAAGATCCTTGAACAATACTGGCGTGGGAAGTTTAAATCGTAATATATCGCGATCAACCTGAGCGAAGTTCCGCCCAAGTCATGTTTGAGGTATACATGATTGTATACTACCTAAGGTATCGACAGTAGGTACCACAGAAATCTAAATAATAAGGTAAAAGAAATGTTATCTACTGTCTTTTAATACCGGAACGCGTGTCACCGGTTCGCCGCTACCAACACATAAATACGCAATTACGCCCACCATGTTACTAGCATTAAATGCAAAATTAGATAAGCCAAAAAAATCTGCTATTAGATATGCTGCAAAATTCAATTTTAGTGACTCCGCGTCCAAAACAGCACTGATGATCAAGCAAATGGTTCGCGCACTGGTTTCTTACGAGACACCTGCACGAGGCGACAAGTTTAGCCTCTACAACTTCTATTACCTTATTATTTACGTTTCTATGGTAGGTTAGGTACCTACGTAAGGGTTCTGAGTGATAATCTATATCTACTATACATAAATTTAAAAGGACTAGGCCTACTGGGAGATTTAATGGAATATTAGATACAAAATATTACGCGAGGTTAAGTAAAATATTCAGATGGATTGGGATTTGTTGTTGGAATAGGGTGATCATCAATTCGTGATTCTAAAATGATTTTATATGATACGTAACAAGTGAAAAAATAGAAATGAAATGTGTTAGATTAGAATAAAGTTCCAATATAATAAAACAAAGTTTAACCGGATTAAATCGCGTATATTATTTAAATTGGTTTCCCTGACGTCGTTATTATTTGAATTGGTCATATCTTGAAGCGTGCTTCTATCAAAACCTATTTCAAGCCCCAAAGAAAGATCAGCCAACTCCTCAGACCGGTGAAATGTCACATTCCCTTACAAGATGCAGGGGTCTACAAGATTGATTGTGATTGTGGGTTATCATACATAGGGCAAACAAAGCGTAGTATAGCCACTAGAATTAAAGAACATATAGCTGACGTCAATAACAGACGCTCCACAAAGTCTGCAGTGTGTGAACATGCCCTAGACAAACCCAACCATTTTCTTCGATTTGATAAACCACAAGTTCTGGCGAAGGAAAACCGATATGTACCTAGAATGCTCCGTGAGACTATTGAAATTAAAAAACATCCTAATTTTAATAGAGAAGATGGTTGGCAGCTACCACCTGTTTGGAACCCAGTCCTAAAAATAATCAAGTCCCAAACAGCACGCAACACTGTAAAAGATAATGATATTGTGAGTCATTACTGCGTGCATCGAAACGATTTTAATTAATAATATATATACGGTATATTAAAATAATTTTTAGAAATATATACACGCTTGTCATCTTAGTCTACCTGCGACCACGAAATGCTGCAAAATTTCGAAACGTCAGGGAAACCAATTTAAATAATATACGCGATTTAATCCGGTTAAACTTTATTATGTTTCGTGTGTTGGTCCAAGACGTCCTCCTATTTAATTTTAACTTGTAGTAGACGTATCGTCTCGCCAATTAACCACGTACTTCGAAGATATCTCAGAAAAAAGTTTTTCTGCGTGTTTCCGAACGCATCCTTTGCGTTCGCGTCGAGTGAAACGTCACTGCTAGCTGTCATTAACGTTTTCGTGCGCGCCAAAAAATCACGGAAAAAAGTTTAATTATTAAATTAAACTGTTCTTTTACAAGATTTTCAAGTGTTATCTTACTCAAATCGACAGTTATAGTGATCAAGTAATCAAAATAGTATGGAAAAATATAAGAGAAGTAAAAACAGGGATTATGACGACGACTTGTACCAACAATTTAAAAGACATAAGTAATCCCTTATAAAGAAGAGAAAAGGAACAAAAGGTGAGTCTTTTATGTGAAAATTTAAATCATTCCCTTATTAGTGTATTGCACCTACCACGAATTACAATACAAGAGGTTCATTTGAGGTAATGCAAAATGTCTTGAGAATTTTCCCGTGTGGTGGTATAATAATAATTTACCACACGTGAGGCTTATTCCTTGACAAACAATAAAGGTTTGAGAATATACTCGTGTGTCATTAGAGTAGCTGCATATTACTCTCTATAAAACACTACCCATGTGGTATATTCCGAACTAAATTAGACAATATGTGGATATACTCATTGAGGTACATCTCATATACCTACTTATGCAAACATAAAGTTACTGTTTAGGACAAAAGGTCATTTAACATATTTCAGAACTGCATACAACTGCTGATTATCAGACAGTCGCAATAAATGAACCAATCCTGGAACAAATGGTTGAAGTTAAACCAGTCCTGGAACAAATGGTTGAAGTACAACCAGTCCAAGAACAAAAAGATGAGGTAGAATCAGTCCCAAAATACCCAACTGAAAATGAACCAGACGAGATACTTATTAAAAAAAACATTGCTTTATTTGGGAAATACCCGACTAATACTCACAAACATGGGGCTGACGTAACATCCCTCTGGGAGCATATTGCTAAATAATGTCCACTAAAAGACATAAAAATGGTACTCCTTAATTGTATTGTATTGTATTGTATTTATTGATAACAATTGTTACAAGTCATTTTTTTTAAATTAACATAATTCTTAACTTACTCAGACTTAACTTTATCAGAAGTAAACATAACATTTTCGTTCATTATAATATTTTATATAATAGTTACTAAATAACACTTAATTTCGTATTTAATATAAAAATTAACATTGCATTGAAAAAAACAAAATTGTAATAGAATTTAAAATAACATTTGCGTTTATTGTCATCAGCTGATTATAATACATCATTATTAAAAATGATGATCTAAAAAATTCAAATAAGTATAAAAATCAATAATTAACAGTACCCGTGCATCAAAAAGTCGAAAATAAACACTAACTAAAACAAGGGTAGTTTCATAAACTCTTCGTCAAAATCATAAAATTCACGGTCAATTAGCCATGACTTGAGCCTGTTTTTAAAAATAGCGGTAGAAGCTGCATTCCTCACGGTCTCAGGTAACCGATTGAACACCTCTGGCCCCATCACACGGGCGGTTTTGCTAGACTTGGTTAATTTATGTGCTACGTTACGTAAACGGTTTTTATGCCTGGTGTTGTAGTGATGAGCACTACCTAACGTTTCGAAACAATCTCTATTCTGGACGACATACACAGCGACCTGATATATGTGGATCGATGGGAGCGTCATTATGTTGAGAGATTTAAAGTGTCCTCTAGTTGACTCGCCGTCGTCATGTATGCCAACAATCGCGCGCACGGCTCGCTTCTGCATACGGAACGCACGTAGCCTATCGGAAGCCCGCGCCCACAGCTCCGTGCCGTACGATAGGATCGAATGTACAGTAGCAAAGTAGCAAGTCTTTACAACTTCCTTGCTAGCTGTAGCGGCCAAACGGCGCAGTGCGAAGCACGCGCTGCCCAGCTTAGCACACAGGTGGTCGATGTGCGCGTCCCATACGAGTCCCCTATCCAGTACGAAGCCAAGAAGCTTGGTTGTGCTTACCTCTTCTAAGGTGCCATTTTTTATTGCAACCTGCATAGGTTTGATTGCATGGCCTGCCAGATTGAATCGCATAAAACAGGTTTTGTCTAGGTTTAACGCCAATCCGTTTACATGGAACCAATGAGATAGTTGCTCCACTACATAATTCAGCTGACTGTTTAGCTCAGATTCCGTCTCAGCTGATACCACGGCGGCAACGTCATCAGCGTACATATATATTTGTGCACCATCAACTGAATTAGGCAAATCGTTAAGGAGTATACTGAAAAGAGTGTTAGATAAACAAGACCCTTGAGGAACACCAATAATGTTCGTAAGCTCCGAGGATCTTGTCATGCCGTAGTTCCCGTCAACGACCTGCACTCGGTCTGACATAAATGAGGTGATCAGGGTCGTTGCGGGGCCGCGAATGCCGTGGTATTCCAGTTTGCTAGCAACAAGGCTATGGTCAGCTGTATCGAAGGCGCGAGAGAGATCACAGCATACCAGGGCTACTTGCTTTCCTTGTTCGCGAGCCCCAAGGACCTCTCCCACGACCTCCCGCACTAGATCTGTTGTTGAACGTCCCCTTCGATAGGCATACTGCTTAGAGGATAGCCTACTGGACAAGAAGCTCAGTACTCGCTTATTTAATCCTACCTCGAATATCTTACTTAGCGCAGGCACTAGAGATATGGGTCTATACGATTTGATAGCGGATTTTTTGCCCTTACCTTTGTATAACGGGGAGATCTTTACTTTTTTTAAGGGCTCGGGGTACATACCTATTCGCATGCTTTCATTATACAAAGTACTCAGCACATTAGCGATAATTTTTACAATAGGTTTAAGCGATTCAATCGACAAGCCGTACACATCGGTACTACGCTTAGTTGCAATGCGCGATATCAATGTCTCAACCACTTCACCAGCTGTGAAACTCGTTAGTCGAAGCGATGACTCATTCGGTGGCGAGATCGCATTCAGTAGGGACATGCAGAGCCCGACGTCGGCCGCGGGCGCACCGCACCGCGCCGCCGCCGTTGTGAACTCCTCATTCAGACAATTAACCAGTGCTTGCTTAGACGTGAAAGGCAATTCATTCTCGTTTTTTACAAGTTCTGTGTAGTCAATGCGTTGTTTATTTATACGTCCCGTTTCAGTGTTAATGACTGACCACATACAGCGAATTTTATTTGGGTCCTTTGTTATTTTATTAGAGATGTAGTGTTTTTTTTTACGCACCAGCATATTGTTATATTGTGACCGCATCTTGTTGTTGTTAAAAAGCTGTACTTATCCCAGAGAACTGCAATGGCCAGCAAAGTTACTGAGTTTACTGAGACAACCCACTGCCTGCATAGCAATGTCCCTAAATGATATGTTGCAAGATAGCAACAAAAACATACAAACTAAAATTTAAAAGCAGCTCTTTGGTGTCAACCTGGGAGAGGCATTAAAGGCAGGAAAAAGCTATTTACCAAACTGGTTCAGAAATTACATATTCTAAACCTCCTCCGCACAAGCCAAACCTGAAACAAAACTCATCTTTAAACTACTGGGGCCCGCCTCACAAGCAGCAGCAGCGACCACCAGCACTGAGTGCGGACAAAGCAACCAAACAAGCCAACATGCATGCTACACGCAGCCTTTCACGCAGAAGACATAATCACACGTCACAGGAGATAGAGGTACAGTACGCTGCAAGACTTCCCAATTTCTATCATAAATGGTGCCCTATCACCAATGATAAAACAATGTTGGACTGGATTAAGGGTTAAAAATCCCATTAATTATTATTTTTAAGGGAACTGAAAAGGCCATCTAACCTTTTAAAAATAATATTGGTGCAATAGTAAATGTTAACTTAAAAACTTGGTTAACTACTTAACCATCATTTCTTGTTCACAATTTTTGTGTATACTTAATCAATATCACTAAGTTTGAAGACATTAGAACTGCTATAAAATTGCCTCCTCATTACAATATGGCTAAGATTGAATTAAGATTCATACTTTTCTATAAATTTTATATAATAACAGTTCAAGACACCAGCTAAGACAGTTGACGACATCCGTGGTCTAGTGGTTCGAGGTTCGAACTGCTGATCATGAGGTTGTGGGTTTGATTCCCACATGACACGAATGTTTGTGTGACGAACGTGGGTGTTTGTGTTGGGCTGGGTGTTTCTAATGTGTTATAAGTACATACTTACAAAAAAAAATAAAAAAAAATAAAGGTATATAAGTATGATGTCCATTGTCTGGTACCCAAGCACAGGCTCTGCTTGGTTTGGGTCTGGATGGTGCCTTGTAGGAAGGTCCCAAAAACATTTATATTTATTTATTTATTTTACCTTGAGCTTTAGATGGCAGGACAATATTATGTAAATGCACCGAGCTAACCCTTGGTCTTAAAACTGGAACATATGTGTTCACAAAAATAATGAAACCTGTTATAAAAAATTCTATAAAATTATTTTAGTTCTACGAGAATTTTATATGACTTGTATGTATGTAATTTAAGATGATGCACTCTTGATTTCAAAATATTATACTATATTCTAACCTGATCAATTCATACATAGTACAGTCAACCTAACTTCATTAGATTTATCATAAACTATGACAAAAGTGTTCATATGTTCCCATAATATAATTCTTAGTTTTTGCCCTCAATTCACCAGAATTGACCATAGAATTACCCCATGAAAAGCATTTAAGAATAAAAAATCTAATCTTACATTTTTCTAAACACTACAATAAATTAAGAGAATTTACTCATTTCCTAGGTCTCCTTTCATCAGCATGTCCAGTTATCAAGTATGGGTGGCTATATACAAAACAATTTTAGATGACCAAATTTATGAATCTAATTAATAATAATAATTATAAGCAGGTCATATTTCTACCTAAATCTATCAAACCAGACTTTGGTAAGAACACATAACACACTAACAATGATATCCAATCTGAGTTGTAAATTAAAGTATTTAATTTCGGATGCCTAATTATGCTTGCAACTCACATTCACTAAATGGAGACTGGTATGGCACATAATGTGAAAAACACGGCAAATACCTACAACTATTCGCAGCTTTCATGAGTCTGAAAGCTTACACTACAGACTGCAATAATTGACAAATTCTTCTAAGAATTGACAATCACCGCCATTTAATTATATTAACCGAATGTATGGAGTCCAATATGAAATCTTAATGAAATAACTATGGAAATATGGCAATGGTGTGAAACTAGAAATATACATGTATTCGCATCCAAAGATAACTTTATAGCCGATAAAGAATCAAGAGGGGACCATACTAACATAGAATTTGAGTTGGCATTTTATGCATCCCAGCAAATATTATTTTTACTGAAACAACTAGAGTCGAACCTTTTCTTAAATAAATCAAACAAACAAAAAAAAAAAAAAAAAAAAAATATTAAGAATAAATTCAAACATATTGAGAATAAAAATGCTGAGGTTATTCTAGTCGCCCCCTACTGGCCAACAGAAATCCGGTACCCTATGTTGTCAGTCTTCTTGATTTTGAAACAATGTTGGTTTCACCTCACAGATCATTACTCAATCAGCGGCGAGCCACACACACTCCACCACAACTTTACCTTGGTGGCAGGAGTCTGATGCCGCAAGCACCAAAAGCTAAGGGTGCCCCAGAAAAATCTGTTGAGGTCATGATTTAATTGATTATACATAGCACTTTTACTCCATATACCTAATTCTTGTTTTAAATATTGGTGAGAACATTGTTTATGTTACAGAATTTAATCCATTAAAAAAAATATTAAAATAAAAATCTGAATATGTAAACTTCCTCACTGTACTCTACAATACAGGTTTAAAGTATGGCAGCCTTAATTCATGTCGTTCTGCATTATCCTTTCTACTGGGACCACAGATTGGGTCCCATCCCATGAACTAATAAAACAACCCCTTAAAGGTATATTTAAACTAAGACCAAATACTCTTCGAAATAATGTCCCATGAGGTTTCATGGGTTCTAACTTAGCACAAAATTACTTTAATTACCTAAGTTCATTATATCCCAATATATAAATATAAAAAATACTAGGAAAAAGGGTGGTCACCCTACTAGCGTTAATAACAAACAGCACTTAAGAGTACAATTTCTTAGTTAGATTAAACTTGAAAGTATAATTCATTAGAATATTAAAATTATTGTTAATATTAAATATACCATTAAGACATACAGAAAGAGCACACCACAGCCTATGCTAGTGATTCCGTTTTTTCCTGAAAAAACCTGATTGCCCAGCTTAAGTACTTTTAAATTACACAAAAGTAACTGAGAAACTTAGAACTGCAAATAAAAGTATTAAAAATAAAAATACAATATGGACAGAATACATTAGTCGCAAGACAAAGGAAACCATATCCAAAAGCGGTATTGACCACCACAATGTTTAGTTTATTATTAAAAATAATAATAATATTAATTTAATTAAAACTGCAGGCTGGAGTAATCTCTCTTCTGTGTTTGCTAGTTTCTTTAACAGACCTATTATAGAACTTGAATTACTTGTGAACTATTCTTAATATTGATTGAATGATTGTGATTTAATGTTAAATGTTAATTATAATAAAAGTCAATAATGTTAATTCGGATTTTTTGCTTTGCTTTAATTGTTAAGCTTACAAATTAAAAATAGAACTAAAGAAATTACATGGTCTTTCTTTAAAAAGTTATCACAATTTCACGGCTCTTTGAACATCCTACAAGTTAAAATTAAATAGGAGGACGTCTTGGACCAACACACGAAACATAATTATAAATCAAACGAACTTACCTGTGAAGTTCGATGTTAATTATGTGAGAGTGTTGGTCCAAGACGTCCTAGCTCCCACCCAAATAAACCCCTATTTGTTTACAAATACCCTAAGTTTCAGGCCGTGAAATATTGTTACCTTCAAACTAAATGACAGCTAGCAGTGACGTTTCACTCGACGCGAACGCAAAGGATGCGTTCGGAAACACGCAGAAAAACTTTTTTCTGAGATATCTTCGAAGTACGTGGTTAATTGGCGAGACGATACGTCTACTACAAGTTAAAATTAAATAGGAGGACGTCTTGGACCAACACTCTCACATAATTAACATCGAACTTCACAGGTAAGTTCGTTTGATTTATAATTTTATTATAATGTGTAGTGATCGCGAAAACCTAAGAAGTTCCAATATATTCTGGCTACTACAGTGCTAATAGTAGGTCAGGCCTGCCGCATATCAAAACCAGCCCACGCACAGCACACGATGGCGTGATGGTTTGTAAAAATAATGGTCGTACCGCATTGACTCACGTCTTTCAATGTGATGCATTAACTGTAGGTATGCAGCACTCTTAGGTGTGCAGGTTTCCTCACGATGTTTTCCTTCATAATCAAATGATCCGCACATAAATTCGAAAAGTCAGTGTGCGGGCCGGGTTCGGGTTCAGGCCCTCCTGCATGGAAGGCAAGCGTGTAACCGCTACGCTATCACTGCTGCACTGTATCGTCAAGGTAAAGAACAAAAAAAAATCCATGCGGAAATCGAAGCCCTTATGCAGGAAGTGAATTACTTAGTCACTGCCAAAAATGTGTTGTCGTAATCATTTGCACGATTATTGTCGCCCATATTTCTAGGACAAAGAAGACTAGAAGATTCCTTTATTCAAGAACTATCTCTTTTATTAAATAATCTAACTTACATTTTGTATGCGCCATCAAGGAAACTCGGTTTGCCCGGCTTCCTCCCTCGGGGAATCTTCAAAATTTCGTCTCGAATATGTGACATCTTTTAGATTTAATAATTTTAGTTCTCTATATTTCATGTTAGAATATTGAAGTGACATAGTTACATAAAACATGTTAGGTTGGAACTGATTATGTACTTTGCCATGGATTCCGGCTAAGAAAAGGTCACCGTTTTCTTCTGAAGCAAAAAAAAAAATTATCAGCAGCGTCGCTTCTTTTTTTCCGTGGGGAAATCTTCATAGACGCATTCCGTCCGGGGAAGGCGGAGTCAGTGTCGGATTCTTATCGACTTAAACCTCTCTAACTACCTTTGACCGGCGTAGGATTCACCTGCCACCCCCGACAGGTCCCAGCTCACCACTAGTAGGCGAGCAATTGTCCTTGTGCAGCTTAACGTCAGCTCACCCTCCTCCTGACTGGTACGTGCGGAATAATGCGTGCCACTATCACGGGCCTTGGCTGGCGGGCAGCGGACTGACCCGAGTTAGCCACCCGCAGGCACACTCCTAAGGCTGGCTGGAGGTCATCCCGGTCTGTCACCTGCGAGCAGGTTCCTTCCCGCAATCCACGATCCGTTCGACGTGGGCATTAAACATTCTTCAGTCGTGGATGCTTACAGGCTACAGGCTACAACACGTATAATAATTATAATCTTTTCTAGTGTATTTATGTATTTATAGCGACTCGGCATCAACCACCGAAAACTTTTTGCAGGGTATGTCGCCCACGCATCGGTTTCTTGAGTCATCAAAAACGTCTTTCAGATACTACACCATAAATCACCTGTAATAGATGCAAAGATTGCAAAGGCTGTTGTTGTAGTAACATGTTTTTGGTCATGTGTTTCAATGTTACTGGTGTTGCCATGTTGACTTCAATTTGGTTCAAGCTAAATTAACAGTTAGTTAATTGTTATATTTAGCTCTTTGAACCCAAAATTAATAGAAGGTTATTACGCGAACAATTAGAACGTTCAATTACATTGCTATTATACAAGAAATTAGTTATTACCTATATGGAACGTGAATTAATAGTTTCGAAGGATTCGTTTCATAGACTTGGAGAAGACCCTGGTGTTTATCTGTTGAAAAAAGGTAATTGGGTTATTTGTTTTGATATACGAATGCGAAATGAGCTAAAACATAACATAACTGGCGAAATGTGGGTGTACTGTTACACCTCTGCCTACCCCTTCAGGGAAATACAGGCGTGATGTTATGTTACGTTAAATGAGCTAAAAACCCGCCAGAAGGCCTATTCTCGTAATTAATAAAAAAAAAACAAAATAAAGTTCCAAAGTAATCTCAAATCTTGAAATCTCAATTTCCTGACAGTAGATATTCCTGCCCCCTTAGCCAAGTTAACAATCTACAATCGTCAACGCTAATAGAATACAATCAAAATGTATGGGAATGACATATCTCAACGAATAACTTTTTCGTTGAGATATGTCATGTTATGTTTAGAATTCGTTTCGCATGCGTAAAATGCGTTAAAATAATAAAATAATTAGTAAGGGTAGGCATATCTATACGACTTTGATTTAACTGTAAAGTTAGTCGAGTCGGTTAAGGAACAATGTTTCTTAATAAGATATCGCTGACGTCACCCAAAGACGTATAGTGGAGGATAATTTCGATACCACGAGCAGTGTTCACGGTAGCTTAGTGGCTAAAGCACTGGCGTACTGAGCCAGGAGTCGCAGGTTCGAATCCTGCTCGTGAGCGATTTTTTCTTTCCACAATTTATGTCTTTAGAATTCGTTTCGCATGCGTAAAATGCGTTAAAATAATAAAATAATTAGGTACTGCAATTAGCTTTCTCTAAACTGAGCGATGAAGACAAAAAGCCTCATGTGATTGTAATGTTGATGTTGTTGTAATGTTGACTGGCCCGGCACCCGTACCCTTCGCACCGGAACACAGCAATACAAACATCACTGCTTGGTGGCAAAAATTGGTACGATAGGGTACGGATAGCAGTACCTACTTCTACTTTTTTACATACTGCCCCCATCTATTTTCACGTCTTCCTTGTCCATCCAAAGGTTGTCTGAAAGATATCGCTATTAGCGATAAGACCGCCAATGTACCCTTAATTTACATGTTAGTCCTAAGTTTTAATTTTATTAATGGTGTACGGTAAAGAATATTCTATCTATCTATTTACTTCCCCGGAGGAACTTCTCTACAAGGAGCCACTACAAAAATAAATAAATATATAAAATATGAATTTAATGGTTATTAAAGAAGGCTTGCACCTTTATTTTTTGCCCGTGACCAGAAGTGGGACAGTAATAGGCTGATTGGAAATACTTAAACATGAAAAAAAAAAGCAAGAAGAACATTATAGGTATTCCAACGATGTCTGGCAGGAAGAGACTGTTTACGGAATTTCTACTATGGTTATTCAAAACGTGAATATAAAAACAAAATGCTCTGTTTATGTAAAAGAATTAAATTTCAATCTTGTAAGCCAAAAACAAGCAACTTATATTATTTCGGTGCTTGCTTGTATGTAATATCCGTTCTACAAACTTCACTTACAGTATGAACAAGACAAGCTAGAGAGCGCTTTCCTACGGTAGAATGAACATTAAAGAACATCATCATCATCATCATTTCAGCCGAAAGACGTCCACTGCTGGACATAGGCCTCCCCCAAGCATCGCCACAACGACCTGTCCTGTGCCTTCCGCATCCAGCGGATTCCCGCGACCTTCACCAGGTCGTCGGTCCACCTTGTGGTGGGGCCTACCCACGCTGCGCCTTCCAGTACGTGGTCGCCACTCCAGAACTTTACTGCCCCATCGGCCATCCGTTCTGCGAGCAATGTGCCCGGCCCACTGCCACTTAAGTTTGGCAATTCTTCGGGCTATGTCGGTTACTTTCGTTCTCCTGCGAATCTCCTCATTTCTGATTCGATCACGCAGGGACACTCCGAGCATAGCCCTCTCCATTGCCCTTTGAGTGACTTTGAGCCTTCTTATCAGGCCCATTGTGAGCGACCACGTTTCAGTACCATAAGTAATTACTGGCAACACACACTGGTCAAAGACTTTCGTCTTGAGACACTGCGGTATTTAAAGAACATATTTCGTAAAATACTAAAACTATCTTTAAAAAAATAGATTTCCTTGAAATGCACTCATAACGGACATCATACAGGACAAATGTACTTTCAAACTATTTATCTAAGGTACAGTAAAGCAAATATGGTAATTTGATGCGAGCAGTACTTGGAAAGGGATTCACCAGAGGATGGGCAGCAGCGTTCTCTGAATATTTAAACAACCAAATGCGACCGCCAACCCGCTTGCCAAGCGTGGCGATAATGGCATATTGGTCCCGAGGCCTTTGTCCAGCAGTGTACGTTTTTCAGCTGAAATGATGATGATGAAGAGCAGTACTTGTACTTTACTTGCGTTAAAACTGTCACGAGCCACGACGGCTTAACATAGTAACCAGCTTATTGTGTCCCACTGCTGGGCACAGGCCTCTTCTCAGTACGAGAAGTTTAAGGACTTAGTCCACCACGCTGGCCTTGTGCGGTTTGAAGGTTCCTCTCGATGTTTTCCTTCAAGTGATAATCGAATTATGTAACGCATTTGATTTCGAAAAATCAAAGATGTGGGTCGAGTTCGAACTTAGACCCTCCTATATGGAAGGCAAGCGAATATCCTAGACTACCACTACCACGACGGTTTACAAAAACGTTTTGCATTAAGAATTATACCAATAAGCAACAGTTTAAAAGTAGATCTAGTCTAGCCTAAATATAAGTATATTTAACTTACTAACTTACTTTGACTGTTATTTATTTACCCTTTTTTCCGTTTACATAACATAACCAGCCCATTACTGTCCCACTGCTGGGCACGGGCCTCTTCTCAGTACGAGTAGGCTAAGGCCTTAGTCCACCACGCTGGCCTAGTGCG
Organism: Asteroscopus sphinx; assembly: GCA_949699075.1. Lineage (NCBI taxonomy): Eukaryota > Metazoa > Arthropoda > Insecta > Lepidoptera > Noctuidae > Asteroscopus > Asteroscopus sphinx. Next base: position 7,649,417 of record OX453006.1, read on the forward strand.
GGTTGGCGGACTACACACACTATCGGGAACTATAGGAGCACTCTCAGGTTCCGTTTGCTAGTTGATATTTGCTTTTTTTAGCGCCGCTTACGCCTAAAAAGCGCTCTATCGACATATCTATACTTCATAATATTCCCTTGAAAGTCCACACATGAATTAGGTCTCTCTAGCTACTTCTACAGTTATAAACTACACTCTTTATTACGTAGACTTAGTCGTGATAGCTTCTCGGACGACCGGAATTGAATATTATGGTCAGTAAATGCATAATGTGGTTTGTGATCGGGAAGGGGTTGTTGTGACTTTAAAAGTTTTATGGGTTTTGAGGCTGCAGCTGTATTGATCGTGGGGTTAAAGATGTGTAGGTATCGAGGTTAATTGAAAATTCCGTACCACCCATCGACCTGATACCCCATAGGAACTGATTTAATTTAAGAGAGTTTATAAAAAGACATCAACGCACAGTGCGCGAAATATGAATGTATGCATCTCTTTCTTACGCAGGTACCACCACATAAGACATATGTGGTGGAACCTATATTTATGTACTACCATGGTGGTCTTGTCATTGGGTTTGTGTCCAAGCACTTGCACATTGAGTGACCTTATCGATGCCACAGACAACGCACAAGACGTGGCAAATTTCTGGGCCAGCAGCGTGTGATTACTATGCCACTATCAGTAAAAAATTGTACCGTCGACACGAAGAAGAAGAACCATGGTGATACGTGTATTTTTGCCTTAGTTTTAGTATTTGTTGCTTAACTACATAGTATGCACTATAATCAACCTAAGTTTGACGTTGATGTGTATTACCGTTTTGAAGATAGAACAGGAACAAAAACGTTGAAAAAAATGCATGTTTCTCGAGGTTTCTTGTATGTTGTCATGATAGACGTAATAGCAGTTCATATTCTGAGAAAATTTCAACCAGTTACCTATTACCCTTCAAAAGATACAGCCCTGAGACAGACAGACAGACAGACGGACGGACGGACGGACAGCGTAGCGAGAGTAAGAGTAATAGGGTCCCGTTTAGCACCCTTTGGGTACGGATTCCTAAAAAACTATTGCAGGACAATGACATCTACGTTAGGAATTACCTCCATTATGGGTTAACTAAAATTAGTAGGTACCTATTTAATCAATGAAAACATCATCACCAGTAAAATATACGATAAGATCATGAAACCCCTTTAAAAAATCCTGGTATAAGAATGACTATGGTGTAGTGATGGTATGGTAATGACTATCTACGAGTCAACGAAACAGCCATAAGATAGCACAATTTGGCTTTTTGTTTAAATTATAAAAGTATGACGACGACGACGACGATCTGGTGAAGGTCGCGGGAGTCCGCTGGATGCGGAAGGCACAGGACCGGTCGTTGTGGTGATGCTTGGGGGAGGCCTATGTCCAGCATTATATATATTTATTATTCTTTCGGCTGAAATGATGATGATGATGATGATAAAAGTATGGTTAAGTGCAGTCAAGAAAATTAAATATTAGTTTCTCTTTCGTGTGGCATGATCACCTATGATCTCTGACATTGGATGGTAGGTATTGCAGAAATAGGAAAGAGGACTATCAGAAAGCAAAGCCGCAGTGCAAAAATACTTACACAGACAAGATATCACTGTCCCATTTCGACAAACCTTGTTTACATACTCTATCATTTTACCGAGAAAAAGGGAAACAACCCAAAAAATGCGAAATATTCGCCGCTCTGTATGGAATTTCGATGTATGGGCCCAGACAAACATCATCAAAGGGCTGGTTGTAACAATTTGTCGTCCCTTGATTGGGCCGGGCTCGCACCTGGCGCCCTGTGTAAGTACACTACGGACCCCAAACAAAGGGTGTTTGTGACCCAAGTTGAAAGAAGGGAGCGGTTTTAAGCATTGATTGAAATAGCTGATCACGATAAGGCCGCCATTTGTACCTACAATAGTTTAAAATTAAATGCATATTCAATGTAATGTATTTTATGGTGTATAATCAAGCATATATAAATAAATACATTGAGAGACATATTTAAGTTTTATCGTGTGAATTTTGGAAAAAATCTAGCTAACCTTTCTTTTATTGTTTTTTATCTTTCTTAAAAGGCAATGAAAAATAAATTCTATAAATTCAATTTCAAATTAAATTTAAATTAATTTATGTACCGCAAAGTTTGAAGACGAAGGTCTTCAACCAGTGCGTCCTACCTGTCACGACTTATGGTGCCGAGGCGTTGACACCGACAGTTGGGCTAGTCCACAAATTCAAAGTCGCTCAGCGAGCTATGGACCGAGCTATGCTTGGACTTTCCTTAAAGGATAAAATCCGTAACGAGATTATCCGAAGAAGAATCAGAGTGACCGACATAGCTTGTAGGATCAGTAAGCTGACGTGGCAGTGGGCTGGCCTAGTCTGTCGAAGGACCGATGGCCGTTGGAGCAGACGAGTCCTTGAGTGGAGACCGCGAATTGGCAAACGCAGCGTAGGGCGCCCCCCGGCTAGGTCGACCGACGACCTAATCAAAGTAGCTTGGGGGGGGACTGGATGCGGAAAGCAGAGGACTGAGTGTTGTGGTGCAATTTGGGAGAGGCCTGTGTACAGCAGTGGCCTGCGATAGGCTGAGTTGACACATGACTTATCTTGGAATATTTTTTTCAAATATTTTTTTAGTTAGTGTATAGTCACGATCCTTCCCGGTGATACACTTTGTCGACAAAGTCCCTTGAACGAATCCTGTTACATTACACGTATCTACGGCTGCCGTCGAACACTGAGCGCAAGCGATTTTAGCCTTAGTCGTGGTTCACCGGAAAGTTTACTGATAGTACCTACGCACACTGCACGCACGCATACTGGAAGGCGCAGCGGGGTAGGCCCCCCACAAGGTGGACCGACGACCTGGTGAAGGTCGCGGGTATCCGCTGGATGCGGAAAGCGCAGGACCGGTCGTTGTGGCGATGCTTGGGGGAGGCCTATTTCCAGCAGTGGAAGTCTTTCGGCTGAAATGATGATGATGATAACCTACGCACATTATACCATATTCTTGAATATGTCCCTCGTTGACCCAGGTAAGCTGTATATTAATTGTCTTGCATTTAAGCTAGCACACGCCATGCTACCATCTATAATCTTGTAACTTGCGACACCACATTATCGGCAGGTGTGTGGCATTGTCGTCGGTGCTACTTGAATACTTGATGCAAAGGGCTGAGTTTGAGCTTTTAGCCCCGAGTGCCGAGTTTTGCGCACTAATCCAGTTGGTGTGCGCCTTTAATTCTACTGCACCGTGCGGTTACGATATAAGTGGTAGCGCTAAGTGGTAGCCACCCCGAAAGTCCTTTCTAAATCTGTTCAGCCGTTATCACATGTGGTGGTATCAAACTAACAATCAGAATGAATGATATAATGACTGCTACGAGACATTTGATTTGCGTAAAAAATATTTTAATGAACAGACTTTTTACCCTTTACAATACATACATACTTTTTTATCCTTAATTATACATAGTTTTAATCATGGACGAACAAAAAAAGGCGGACGGAATCACGCTAAACAATAAGTGAAGTACCGATAGTACACATACCAGTAAGCCTCGCCTCTAGACGGTGATTAGCAGGATACCCCGGTCACCAAGCATATGCAGTAGCACTGCATATCAAACGCCCCGCCGCCAATCAGGACGTCAGTCCGTCGGCGAGCGGTACCAATTATACAGAATCATAGACCGAACTTTTGAGCCGAACAATCATAACACGCCGTCTTCCCTCCGGTCCCCGCCAACATTTTACGACTGTGTTCTCATGCAAAACTTTGTTTATGCGGCGTCTTGAAGCTTACTCGTTTGTGCCATAGTACGACGACGGCTCGCTTAAAAGTAAGGGCTGGCACTCACACATTTACGCCCATAGTAAGACAAAAAGGCGCGATTACGCAACAAATATCGTGTGACGGTAGTCATTGTCATAGTGTCATAAATAAAATAACACTATATACTTGTGCTAAAATTCTGTCGAAATTATAGTAGGCTTAAGAAATGAGTTAAGTGCTTCAACCTTTTCTTGTTGAGATTCCGTCCGCCTTTTTTATTCGTCCGAGGTTTTAATAAACACTGAGGCTAACGAGAAGCAGTTAGTTAAATATGAACTACTTTTATAACAAGCTAAAGTTCGACTAAACGACAACTGTAAAAGTCAAGTAAAAGAGTTTTACTGCAACTGTTTGTAGTTTACTTTTTAGGGTTCCGTAGCCAAATAGCAAAAACGAATTCGTCATGACCGTCTGTCTGCCAAGTGCCAAGTGGATGAGAATTTCGATACCACGAGCAGTGTTCACGGTAGCTTAGTGGCTAAAGCATTGGCGTACTGAGCCAGGTGTCGCAGGTTCGAATCCTGCTCGTGAGCGATTTTTTCTTTCCACAATTTAAATCGTCAAATATAAAAATAAAAATAAAAAATTAATTTTATAAACATAAAACTTATTTAACCACAGTTATAGCTAGATGAACAACTAAATAACTTCTTATACGTCCAAGGAAGGAACGGAACCCTCGGTGCGCGAGTCCGACTCGCACTTGACCGGTTTTTAACTTTTTATAACTTTCTTTTGCTTGTTTTATTGCAGTATATTTTTCTGCAGCAATTTCGCTCTTATAAATGAGTTACTAGATGCGCAAGTTTCAATTCAAGATGTTAATTTATCACTTTTTCTGCATAGTGTTATTAATTCAAAATGGTATCAAATATCTACAACGTGTAATAGAATAAACGCAAGTCCTGAAAGAATCAATAAAACGTGTTATTGAAATAACTGAAAACCTCTTAAGGGGTCATTGATCTCATAAGTATGAACAACTTTTACTATGGTACCAACCCTGGTATGGTTTTCACCCATATCCCGTATGCTTTCTCTTGCCAACTCCATTCGCGATGAAATAGATATCTTTTCTGGTTCTGTCGCCTCAGTCAGGTCTAAACTCAGAGAAATAATTAATTAAATATAACTTTCAGTTTTTATATACTTTACCGTAGCATCAATATTTATTGTGAAATACAAGAAAAATAAAATAAAAATAAACCGGCCAAGTGCGAGTCGGACTCGCGCAGTTAGGGTTCCGTATGTTCTCAACTACCTGATACCTCATAAAAACTGATTTAATTTACGAGAGTTTATCAAAAGATAGCAACGCACAGTGCGCGAAATATGAATTTTTGCATGTCTTTCTTACGCAGGTACCACCACATATATCTATGTTTGTCTTATTTTTAGTATTTGCTGCTAAACTACATAATATGCACTATAATCTGACCAAGTTTGACGTTGGTATATATTACCGTTTTGAAGATAGAACAGGAACAAAAACGTTGAAAAAAATGCATGTTTTTTGAGGTTTCTTGTATGGGGACCCCCTTTGGTTTTAGACATTTTTTTGTTTTTGGTATTTGTCGTGATACACCTCATAGCAACACATTCTGAGAAAATTTCAACCAGTTACCTATTACCGTTCAAAAGATACAGCCCTGTGATAGACAGACGGACGGACGGACGGACGGACAGCGTAGCGAAAGTAATAGGGTCCCGTTTGGCACCCTTTGGGTACCGAACCCTAAAAAAACCCTGAAATCGCAAAAAAAAAACAGCTGATCCCACCATTTGTGTTCATACAAATCGAAAAAATGTTGTCAGGTGCCATAGTAAAAGTTGTTCATACTGATGAGTACAATGACCCCTTAAGAGGTTTTCAGTTATTTCAATAACATGTTGTATAAATCTGATGTAACGCAAATCACCTAAAGCAAGTTTGACCCCTAAAATTATAGGATGTGGCGAAAGTTCATAATCTTATTTGGATCACATTATTTTATACCCACAGACCAGTAAGCTTCAAGACTCCGCATAAACAAAGTTTTGTATTCAAACGCAGTCGTAAAACGTTGGTGGGGTCAGGGGGGCGGACGGCGCGTTATGATTGGCCGGCTCAAAAGTTCGGTGGTATGATTCCTTATGATTGGTGCCGCTCGCTGACTGAGTGACGTTCCGATTGGCGGAGTGACGTATGATATGCAGTGGTAGAGCATATGCGTTGTGACCGGGGGTGTCCAGCTAAGCGGCGTCTAGAGGCTTACTGGTCTATGTTTATACCAAAGAAATTAGACTTCAGTCATTGTTCCGAGTATTAAACACAAATTTACCGACATGACCCCATATAGAAAAAAATATTTGAGTTTCACAAACATTTTAGTAAGTTGTTATTAAAGTTAATTTGATTAACAAAACTGTTTACCTATAAACACAGACATAGTAGGTAAAAAATATAGACGAAGTGCATAGGTCTGCGTGAGCGCTAGTTGTACACGAAGGAGCATAGTTTTTTATGGCTTCACTAGATTGTACACAGCACTTCGTCTATATTTTTTACTATGTCTGTGCCTATAAAGAACAAAAATTTTGGTTACGTGTTACCATATACATAGTTTTGTACTCACTTTTTTCAATATCAGTTTGTTAAAGTTTGGCTACATTTAAAAAACTAGTTTTTCAGTGCACGTAAACCTCTTTATTTAAAGGTTGTTTAAAAAGTTAGGTAATTCATCTAATTTCAAAACATTACTTCAGTGCAATGTTTGTACTCGAGAATCCTCAAGTTAATTAAAATTAGGGTAGTTATCCGATCAAGATAATTTTCCCCTTCGGCGGCAAAGGAAATCTCCTTTAGAGCTCATCTCACCTTGTTGAGTTAATACGAATCTAATGTGCTTATAAAATGTAGTTGTGGGCCCTCAAAAGATTAGGGGAACGAGATAATAAGAACTTACAAAAAAGTTTGAAACGGAACGAAATATTTGCCATCCCTTCAACGACGTCAATAAATAGACACGCGATCTCATTTAAAGCAGCATGTTCCAAATTCAGTTGACGCAATTGTTGATAAAATTTACGTGTGTTCGCGAGACAGCTGTCAAGTGAACTAATGACAGATGACAGTGTGGTTCCGGAACCATAACTCGTGTAACCATGTTGTTATTCTAAACAGCGCATCTAGTACGTCCACAGCTGGACATAGGCCTCACCCAAGTATCGCTACATAGCTTGCTTTCTTAGTTCATATAGACGACATAGACGACGTCTGTGGTCTAGTGGTTCGAGTCTCGGACTGCTGATCACGAGGTCGTGGGTTCGATTCCCACAGGACACAAATATTTGTGTGATGAACATAAGTGTGTGTGTTAGTCTGGGTGTGTTGCTTATGTATTATAAGTATGTATTAAAAAAAAAAAAAATGTAAGTATTATATCCATTGTCTAGTACCCATACCACAAGCTCTGCTTAGTTTAGGACTAGATGGTGCTGTGTAAAAATGTCCCAGATATTTATTTATTTATTATTCATTTATTTAACACAACTGCAGCGAACTATAATTTACAAAGTTAATGGTTCCTGATTAAATTACCGTACCTGTACCAATTATGTACAGTCGACTGCACGGCAGTGGTAACAGTTTCACCTTGACAACGTCTTTATTTCGTTAGCAGTAAGGGCGGTTTTCAGTACTCAGCTAGTAATTATTTATTTACTGATGGGGGCGCTACTTAGCTCTAAGTAGTGCCTTAACTACCAATCAAGTCGAAAAACAGTTATAACTCAACCAAAAATGGCTTATTTTCTGCCTCATGATATAGATCTAGCACACACACACCCACACACATATATACATCACGTCGTTTGCGCTGTAGGGTAGACACATAAATCTGTAGTGTCGAACGTTAAATCTGGCCCCACTTAGTCGGTGCCAACAGCCAGTGAGCCTCGGAAAACATTGGAAGTCACTCCCAATCTGCACGTGTCCATTATACACATTTACACATGCGTTGTAGATATAATATTCATCATCATCCTCCTGCCCTTATCCCAATTTATTTGGTTTCGGCGCAGCATGTTTTTAGATATAATATTGAAAACATTATATTTTATTATTACCGCGTTTTTATTAACTTGCTTTCAGTCTTGTCTGTCTGTTCGGTACAAATTTTGCAATCGATTTTAAACTAACTTCTCGATGAGAGACGAGAGAGAGACCTGAAGACTCGGACACGACGAGCGACGAAGATGCACGACCACCACCGAAACCAGGCGCTCCGTCACCGTCGTCGCGAGCGCAGCGCTACGCGGCGCACTGTGGCCTCTAAATCCACAGTTTGGTGCGCGACGCCGCTGCGTAACCAGCTCATGATTAAGGGCTCCGTTCGAGCTCGAAACAGGTCGGGCACACCCGATGAAATAACGTGAGTGAAACCGTTTATATTAATCATTATGAATTTAACTCACGATAGTTATTATATGTAGACTTATAGGATTATTACGTTATATATTATATATGTTTGTATTTTATGTGAATAAAAGGTGTATTTTATTTAAAAAATATTTAGCTAAATCAGATATTCCGATAAACCGAAGACTAATACTATACCTATATCCAGATGATGTAGATACTTTGTTTGTACGGTCAACCGCACGACAGCGGTAACAACACTTGCCTTGCATTACGTAAACCTTATACTGCTTATGACATAAAGACACAGTCAAAGTCAAACTGTTACCACTGACGTGCAGTCGACTGTACGGAGCTACGAAGCTAGAAATGTCTTATGATCGTTTTCTCGCAGTTTATCATTCAAAATTCACAACATTATAAAATCTATCTCAATATTGAGTTCAAATTATAAACATTTATTAGAAAAGTTGTGAATGTGACCAAAAAATATTCAAGCATTTTTTTAAGTTGAATATTTACCCTAATTATTAAAAAAGGTGTGAATGGAAACAACGTCGTCAACGTGCTAATACTTTCAGCAAATACTTTGACGTGTATGAGACAAACCTCATACAAACTCGAGGGGAGACTGGACGACTTGAGACTTGTTGCCAGTACCCTTTGTTACTAGTAGCACCGTAACAAAAACCTTTAATGCACCTATAAAACTGTGGAATAGATCTTACAACTATAGCAATAAGGTCAACACTAACTACAAACAACTTTGTAGATGCATTTGCAAACAAAGTTTGAATGCACTTGACGCAATCAAATTTGATTCTTACTTTCTTTGACATAAGGTTGAGATTAAATGCAGGAATGGTAAGTAATAAACGTGAAATATGATAATCGTCTGGTCTGATGATGGTATTCATAGTTGGAGGGTAACGAAAGATGGAAGCCTTAGAAGCTGGGGAGGAAAATTAGTGTGCATTTCATAAGACGCCTGCTGTGTAAATATGTGCATTTTGTTTAGAGGTTTTCTCTTGTAAATTATGCAATACCATAGGTAACAGTTCTTCTCGTCGCCTATACCGCAAAGTTTGAAGACAAAGGTTTTCAATCAGTGCGTCCTGCCAGTCATGACTTACGGTGCCGAGACGTGGACACTGACAGTTGGGCTAGTCCACAAATTCAAAGTCGCTCAGCGAGCTATGGAGCGAGCTATGCTTGGAGTTTCTTTGAAGGATAAAATCCGTAACGAGATTATCCTGAGAAGAATCAGAGTGACCGACATAGCTTGTAGGATCAGTAAGCTGAAGTGGCAGTGGGCTGGCCATGTCTGTCGAAGGACCGATGGCCGTTGGAGCAGACGAGTCCTTGAGTGGAGACCGCGAATCGGCAAACGCAGCGTAGGGCGCCCCCCTGCCAGGTGGACCGACGACCTAAAGAACGTGGCTGGGGGGGACTGGATGCGGAAGGCAGAGGACCGAGCGTTGTGGCGCAACTTGGGAGAGGCCTATGTCCAGCAGTGGACTGCGATAGGCTGAGTTGATTGATAGGAAACAGTATAAAGCGAAAGCCGAAAAGTTGAAAAAGTATTTTTTATGGGGTTATCTTCATAGACGCATTCCGCCCGGGGAAGCCGGAGCCAGTGTCGGACTCTTAATGACTAAAACCACCACGGTGTTCCTCTCACCATATACTTTTGGCCGAGGTCATGAGATACGCTCAGTATTCGCTAGCCACCCCCGATACTTCTCTCAAGTACAGAGATATCTTTAATCACCTAATCAGTACATAAGTAGGTATGGAATTGTTACTTGAGCATTGGTTTTATTCCAATATGGTAGTTATAAACTTCAAACCAACAATATAACACACGTTATCGCGAATAAAGCTGAATCCAACTGAACTGTGATCAATAAATCTGTGCTTGAGAAATATTCTAAAATTAAATAAATAAATAAATAAATAATCAGTTTATTCTCTCTTCACAATAGTTTTTAAAGTACTAGGTTTAGCTAATGTGGCAAAAGGCTCAACCTAAAACTAGTTTGTGATCAAAGCTTGAGTTTCATTCGTGTAATATGGGCCTATAAGTCTAATACCACACGAAATTCAGTTCCACTAACCTTAATAATTAATCAATACATCATTAACACACTACGATAAATTATACGTATACAAAATAATTTCAGTAGGTACAACCAACGGATTAAATGTATACGAAAATATTTTGTGAATACATTTTAATCCGAACCCGTGCATTCAATGTAATCGTGTAAAACATACGATTAAACCTATTGTGGAATGTTTGGTAACCGTTATTAAGTGGAACAAGGCTTTGTTAATGTTATGTAACAAGGTTGTTGTTTATTTTTGTATAATGTAAGTTATTGGAGAGAAATGCCTTACTAAGGTTTTGGAAGAAAATAAAGAAAGAAAAATGATTTATTGCCACAAGACGACATGCGGTAGGTGCACATAAAAAATAACTTCATTAGGTACATTTTAGGAATTACAGTGATACATAGTTGTAATATCATAACAAAAAGTAACTTTGCATGTCGTAGCTGCGGCAAAGACGTTGACACTCAGCATGATGCTGTGTTGTAACGTGAGTCACAACACAGCGCTGATTTTCAGTGTCAACCCCAAGTGACGAGCGGGTACCAAGCCAGTAAAAGCAACCAATGATTATATACCCAAAATAAAATAAAATAAGAACATTACTTATTATATAAGAGGTAAGTGTTACAAAAACTTTATAATGTTTCTTTTTAATGTTTTCACATTCATGTGCACAACACGCTCTTGTAGAACAGCTAGATACAGGTTGTATGAATGCCAAGCACCAGGTGTGTACTGGGGGTCTTAACTGGATTAAAACTCTGAAACTTGGATATAAAGACCGTTTTAAGAAAGCCGGGTTGCGTGCCCGCAATAAGATCGCGTCGAGAGCGAGTCTGATTGCCAAGTAGACGACTTCTGATGGCCCGAGATGGGGGCTAGCGCAGTGAGATAACACAGGTCTTAAGATAATCAAGCCGAACCAGTCAAGCTATATGGCTGATGCTACCATCATAATTCTACAAATATTGTGAATGCAAAAGTATATATTATGTTTGTGTGTCCTTCAATCATGCGGGAACAGCTGAATGCATTTAAATGAGCACAGAGATATACCATTACCCGGATAAACATATAGGTTGCTTTACATCTCGGTAAGATGAGTAGTTTCCGAGGAATACGCGATAACGTCTCTGTGATAAACATAATTATACGTGTGCGAAGCCGCAGACATAGACTAGTTTATCATAAAATGGAAGCCGTTTGTGAGTACTACTAATGATGGGCCTTCTTATAGGCCATTTCAGTAAACGTGTTCCTATGGAACCTACGAAGAGATGATGATCTCCTATTAACCAAATGAATGTCAAGATTCGCTTACTCTACGACGCGTAGCTGTATGCTACGAGGGTAGAGTATCGTAGCACGTTGTCAGCAAAAGTTTCTACTAAAATAGAGTATCGCGGCCCGTTGTTAATATTTTTTTTTTCCTAAAAAATATGCTTTTGAAACATTATCAGTCCAGTAGACCAGTGTACCCTATGCGGTAAACGGCGATTCTTTAAGTAACCATATGAACGTGTACCTCTATGGAACCCACGAAGAGATGATGATGTCCTAATAACCAAATGAATGTCAAGTTTCGCTTGCTCTACGACGCGTAGCTGTATGCTACGAGCGTAGAGTATCGTAGCACGTTGTCAGTAAAAGTTTCTACTAAAATAGAGTATCGTGGCCCGTTGTTAATAAAAGTTTTTTCTAAAAAATATGCTTCTAAAACATTATCAGTCCAGTAGTTCAGTGTACCCTATGCGGTAAACGGCGATTGTTTAAGTAACCATATGAACGTGTTCCTCTATGGAACCCACGAAGAGATGATGATGTCCTAATAACCAAATGAATGTCAAGTTTCGCTTGCTCTACGACGCGTAGCTGTATGCTACGAGCGTAGAGTATCGTAGCACGTTGTCAGCAAAAGTTTCTACTAAAATAAAGTATCGTAGCACGTTGTCAGTAAAAGTTTCTACTAAAATAGAATATCGTAGCACGTTGTCAGTAAAAGTTTCTACTAATATAGAGTATCGCGGCCCGTTGTTAATAAAAGTTTTTTCTAAAAAATATGCTTTTAAAACATTATCAGTCCAGTAGTCCAGTGTACCCTATGCGGCAAACGGCAATTGTTTGACTATTGTGTCTGCATATTCATTTAGGTATTAGAGTATTGATCAACTATATTTATTTAAGCGTATGGCATCTGTATAGGCTATCTGTATCATTATTATTAATTTACAAGGACTATTCAACCAGATGATGGTGGCGTCAGGTGAAAAGATCCTCTGGGGACAGAATACGACAAAGGGACAGCGTTGTGTCCAAGTCTGGACTTTTTCGCCACACTCGCATAGGCTGGCATTGACAAAATCAAATAAAAACGAAGCTTCTGGTAAAGTTTACTTAAATTTAATAAAATATAGCAGTAAAGCTTATAATATTAGTAACATGAGTTGGCGTTATATAAGCTCTCCTGCAGGAATCCATAGGAAAAGTCTTCCGAGGACTGCCCGCCTTGCCGATATAAGTTTGTATTAGAATAGAGATAATGGAGACGACTTCGCTAGCAATACCATTATTTACTAGAATGTACATACTTGTACAGTGATTTGTTTAATTTAATATAGGTACTTGTCACATGCAGCAAAATTATTACAATAAACTATTTTTTTCAGTAATGTGGCCATATGTTTAGATTAACACAGACATTTTTAGATTCATGTCTGTGCTATAAAAACATTTGGTCGTATTATTTTATTAAAAATTATCAATATACTCACATCATCATCGTCATTATATTAATTATTAACGCATTTTGATGAAAACTTTTAAAACAAAGTTTAACCGGATTAAATCGCGTATATTATTTAAATTAATCGCGATTTAATCCGGTTAAACTTTGTTTTATTATAATGTGTAGTGATCGCGAAAACCTAAGAAGTTATTATGAAATCTTTTAACTTCGTAAACTGAGAACCACTTAACTTCGTAAGTTAACTTCGTTAACTGCTTAGATATCAACTTGAATCAAATGTAAAAAAAATAACACACTCGACACCTTTCCCTGTCCCCAAGGCTCGCGTAAGCCGTGTAATTCAATTACAACTCCTTCGAGCCACCGCGCTTAGGAAAATAATACAAAAACTGAACTAAAAGGCTTCATAACTTATTGAGCTGCCTGTACTGAACGAATGGAGGACTTCTGTGAGAGACCTTAGTGGGAAATGTGTGAAAAATGCTTCCGTTCCAGTGACGGGTTTTAATGGGATTTTCAAAACTGATTAATGGAGTTTATCATGGATTGTTTTTATGGTTTTTCAAATCTGACGCAATCTGATTTCACGCAGCAATCAAGCTATGGATCGACACAGTTTTTTGCATACAGATAAATAGTATAAGGGTTTAGTGGCAAAGGCTACTTTTTACCCAAAAAAATCCCTTGATTCTTTATCTCACAGGAACCGTGCATTCTTTTGCTGCACAGTAACCGTGCTTTGGCATGGGTAAAAGCTAGTTATGAATAAAAGCAAGCAATTCAATTCAATTATTTCGTGAACAAATGTATTCAAAGGTATTGACTGTATTAAAATCATAAATAATGGATGTTCTACGCCATATCGAATTACAAAACATCGAACGTCATTTGATCGAACACTATATATCGAACGTCCAAAAAATCGAACGTTCATAATATCGAATGCTCAAAATATCGAACGCTCAATACATCGAGTGTTCAAAATATCGAATGCAATGTGCACTATGTCCCGCTGAAAGGCTAGGAAAGCAAGAACATACTCTATGTGTTAAAGTCTAACTTTACGGTATTTATACTAAGCGAAGGCTTATATTCAGAGACGAATCTAAGGATGAACTCATGCTTCAAACTGTCAAAATGCAGTGCTATTTGACAGTTGGAAGCATGAGTTCTCGGTTAGATTCGTCTCTGAATGTAAGTTTTAAACTCTGGCGTGGAAAGACAAGACAGACTGCGGATTATCAATCAATCAATCAATCAAATCATTTTATTATCATGTAGGTACCTATCATTATTATACCCGCGGCACGCTATGATGGCGATCTTGACATTTTCCAATAGTGTTGTGACACATTTCAAATTATTAGCGATTGGGACCAGGTTTATTACTTTGACCAACTCCAACTAGCTATTATGAATAATATCTACATAAAGTAAATAATTTATCAAATTATTCAATAAACATAACGTCTAGCCATTTTGTTTAATCGCTATTTAATCAAATTTTCTGTGACATACATAAAAAACAGTAGAAATAAATAGAATTTGAATTGGAATAACAGATTCGAAATTCGAAAAATTACATTGCCGTAGCAGTGCATCACTATTGACAATAAAGTACGGCAATTGTTCCTTCATACGTAGCTGTCAATATTTACGGATCTTCATGAGCAGGCAAACGTCAAAAACGCCATCATAGCGTGCCGCACCTATAACAATGTTAAAAATAAAGTTTTGTCGAATCCACCTCATCCCAAAAGCGAAAATACGTGAACAACACGCGGTAAACTAGAAACAAACTCGAATTTTAGACATGTTTGCGAGCTCCAAACTATTTCGCACTTTTCGAACAACAAAGTTGTCCAACAGAAAATCTGCCGCGAAATTCTCGCGAAGTATGAGATAACTTTCAAACTCGATAGTGTTCCGTATCAAAGGCGCCGCAATTTATATTTATTTATGCTAAATTCATAAAACGTTCCTGTGGGATCGGGGCGAGCAAAAATTATGCAAATCTAGCCCTTAAGCGTAGCGCAATTAAAAGCGATTATCGACTGAAATTGAATTCTGTAGTCGCAAATTTTATTTCGCTTCTCTCCAGAGGTATTGTTAACGATGCATTCAACCGTTTATTTTGAATTTAAAATGTTCGTTTTTTGTGGCTCCTAAATGAAGCTTTGAAAATTTGATTGCAATTTAATACGAAATTTCAGTTTCAATTTCAGTTTTTGTGAGAATACGGTTTTCGTTTTCACAAAAATTCACAATCACAATTTATTTATGTTTTTGTTTTCTGTCGTGCGCGTAATTTGCTATAAGGTCTAAAAATTTCACGCATAATTTTGCATGAAACATTTTACTCAGTTTTAATTCATTTAAAATTATATTTTATTTTGTTTAGTAAGTTTTTGTAGTTTGTAAGACCATAACCGTGTTCTACATCCAATTATTTTCCCAACCCATACTCATCATCCAAAAACGTCCAATTTTAATTTCATCCAATAACATCCGAAGTAAAACCAAATATTAATACATCACATGTTTGGTATCATTCAATAGCGTGAAATTACTTGTCGGCTTATGATGTCACGGCCCCAAACGGGCACTCGTAATTATATCCTTTGAGGTCTCCCCTCACCACGAAATTTCGGCTTCAAAATTTGAATATCAGGGATGAATGGAAAAGAAAATTTTGTTTCTAAATTCTTTAACATCTGTGGCTGAATGGCTCGTCTTCAATTATATGTTGTTGTCTTTTTTAAATAGAAAGGAGTTTATTTAATTTTAATTTGAGTGTAATAGGCGTAATAACATAAGTAAAAGCATTATTTACCTGTTTCCGCACAACATAACTTTTTTTTAAATAATTATTTCGATTTACCATCCCTTATAAAGATGGAATGGGAAAATATTTTCACCTGTTTTGATTCCATGAATGTAATGTTATTTAATGGAATCTTCTTCTTTAGTTAAAGCATTATTTACCTGTTTACGAACAAAATAAATATATTTTTTACATAATTATTTCGACTTATCATCCCATAGAAAGATGGAAATAAAAATATGTTTACCTGTTTTGATTCCTTGAATAAAATTATATTCAATGAATCTTCTTCTTTTTCCGAGCTTTCTCCCAATTTATGTTGTTTTTATTATGTTGGGGTCGGCTTCCACTAAGATGCGGCTGACTATCAATATTTTAAGCCGAGCGACTGCCATCGGACACCCACAACCCAATTACTGGGTAATACCGACAAGGTTAGAGACCAGTTGTCAGACTTTCGGGCTTCTGAGTACCTGTAATAACTCAGATATATATTTGTATGACAACTAGGACCGTGTTTTCCGAAGCACGGAAGGGTCTTGATGTACAACAAAACGGTCACCCATCGGAGGACTGACCGTGGCTAGTGCAGCTTAACCTCACAGGTCTCTTAGCCAAGAGCCCCTCATATCATGGATTGAAATGATCGAGTGTCGTTGAATATCACCAAAAAATATTTTCACGATGTTTTCCTGTGTCACGTGGAACACGTGAAAATTCCACTTTGACCCAAATATTTTCTACTTTCAGTTGCTTTATTTTAACAATACACGAAACAAGTATTGTAGATCGCGATGCCCCGCTGAACGAGGCCCGCAAACGAATAGCACAATAAAACTATAAAATCATAAATCCCCATGAGAAATGCTATGGCGTGACTCCAGGCACCGTGCTTTGCTAGTCCGATGGAAATTTTAACATAATTTTTATAAACGCTACAAATACAATTTTTCGAACGAATAAACAGCGTTGTTCATTTCAATGGGTCAGTGGGGAGAAATTTTAAACTATGACCCCCTTATTACATAAAACTTTTCAACAAAAAATTGAACCGACGAAAACAGAAACTGAAAAGCGAAAAATAAAATGAAGCTTTTGGTCTTAATAACTATTCTCCAAACTAAATTAATGTTAATAACTAATTATGAGTCCGCGACAAACAAAAAAATTTAATGGGACCAACTTCGAGATATAGGTACCTACCCTATCCATTAAAAAAGATTCATCAAATCAGACTACTCCGTTAAAAGTAATGCGTGGTCATACATAAAAAAAAATATACGCGTCGAATTGAGAACCTCCTCCTTTTTTTTTTTCGTCGGTTTAAAAGCTTAGACCAGGGTTTATCGTCAAACAGCATACATGTAAAGGTGTTTAAGCCTGGCTTAAGCAAAACCTATAATTAAACCCGCTTTGTAATAAGGTGGTACGAGTTCGATAATTTTGTTCTAAGGAACCACGACGTCGATTTTAGAGTAATGAAAAACTGCATTCACTTTATTTTATCATAAACTAGACGATGCCTGCACCTTCGTCCGCGTATTGCAGTAAAATATAGCCTATGCTACTTCTGGATAAAGTAGCTTTCTAATCACATCTAATGGTGAAAGAAAGATAAAAATCGGTGCAGTAGTTCCAGAGTTTATTGATTCATCATTATCATCATCATAATTTCAGCCAAAAGACGTCCACTGCTGAACATAGACCTCCCCCAAGCATTGCTACAACGACCGGTCCTGAACTGATTTATCGATTACAAACAAACATACAAATCTATCCTCTTTATAATATTAGTATAAATTAAATTAAATTAAGAAGACAAAGACACAATTATAAGACAGATAATATTATTGATATATCACATTTTCAAATAAGCTGTTAGTTTTTTATTAAAACAATGTCTTGTTGTTATTTATTCAAGTTGAGCGGCATTATTATTATAGCTTCATATAGCATCGTAGGGTTTAATTAACCCTATTTAATACAACAAATTTCTATAAATACTAGTGTAAGTAAACTATTCATAATAATCGTTCTAATACCTATCAATTATTTACCTGTTTGATTTAAAATGTACGTACATATTGGTTCGAAGTAGAACATATTAGGTTATTATCAAACCATGCAATCAAACAGGTAGCTAGCTGCTATAAAATTAATGAGAATCTAATTATTTAGGAAATTAAATGTCTTGAAAGAAATTATTATTGATGGGTTTTTCGCTTTGTTGTCTAAGGAAAAATATAATTTGTTATGAAGGGGAAAAATGAATCGAAATAATCAATATAAAGAAACGAATGAAAACAATATTCACTTGAAGTATTATATATACTTTACTTTCTATTACATATTGAAATTGATGACATGTGTTTGGCACTCCTACGCAGTAAATTTCTTCGGATTGCCAGATTAAAAATCAAAAAACCTTACAGAACCGGATATTGCAGATTAGAAGCCAAGAAATCATTGTTCATCCATTACTATCGAACAAGTTGCCTTTCAGTTAGAGAACGATGACACTTTCTTAATTTTTTAACCCTTTCCCTGTACCGTGGATCATATATTATTATATATATTTATATTGACGACCTCTGTGGTCTAGTGGTTCGAGTATCGGACTGCTGATCACGAGGTCGTGGGTTCGATTCCCACAGGACACAAATATTTGTGTGATGAACATGAGTGTTTGTGTTGGTCTGGTTGTTTCTTATGTATTATAAGTATGTATTTACAAAAAAAAAGTATATAAGTATTATATCCATTGTCTAGTACCCATACCACAAGCTCTGCTTAGTTTGGGACTAGATGGTGATGTGTAAAATGTCCCAAAAATATTTATTTAAAAAAAAAAAAAAAAAAAAAAAATATTATTCACAGTGATTGTTTATCAATACCTGCATGCAATCAACCTATTATTTTTAGAATGATTAAATTCGGGTCGCTTTTGGCTAATCTTCTATCCGATAGAAGCTATAATAATGATAATAGCTCATGCCGTAGGAAAAAGATTATCCAGTCAGCAGGTTGGTAGTGGGGCTGGGGTGCGCCAGACTATGGTATAATAAGATTTTTCACCTCTTAATATACCATGCGACGGACGATCAATTCAATAACGTCACTCGTGGAGGTTCTTTTAATTCACCTCACTGGCTAATGACAAAGCAATAGTTTTCGTAAAACCCCCAACCCTTTACCTTCCCGCAAATCAGCGAGACTTGTTTGCATCCTAATAATTATAGAGATACATAGAATATTCTTTTCTCCCACTTGCTCTGAAATTGGTTCATTATTCAAAAAAAAAGAATACAACAATCGGCTCTTTTCCGTACGCAACGAAATAACAGGCCGGTAATATGCAACACGACAATAATAGAAATTGCTGAACACTTTTTATTTTTTAAATTATGCTACCGAGGTTTTTAAGCACACACTTATATAAATTAGTTGTTTTTAGGTACAAAACATTTATCATTATAAAGGCTGAATGTAATTTTTTTTTTCAAAACATTGAAAATAGAACAAGAACCGCGCGCGGACGTATTGAAGCGAATGAAAATTAGATATCGTTGAATTAATTTGTGCATTGTTTCCTCTCAAATGAGAGAAAAGTACTATACAAGTCTCGGCCGAAATAGCAATTAACGGCCTCGTTTAGTTAAAAAGGACTCGGCGCCTCGTCCTTTTAAAATCACTTGGGAAGTACTCGGCTTCACCTCGTACTTCCAATATTACTCGGCCGTCAATTGCTTCATTTCCGGCCTCGACAGTAATGTACTATTATTGTACACCAATAACATTATTAAACTTACGACTAACATGTAAAATAAGGGTACATTGGCGGTCTTATCGCTAATAGCGATATCTTCCAAACAACCTTTGGATGGACAAGGAAGACGTGAAAAATAGATGGGGGCAGTATGTGGTGCACTTTCATAAAATTTACTAATATTTAATATAATAAATAAATAAATATTAACCTACCATAGAAAATATTACATGTATAGAGATAGTGCAAGTTATTTAAAATATGATACCTACACGATATGCACTTTTTCAGAGCAATTTTTAAGCTCATACTCACAAGATATTTGTTTTCATCTCAACACACCTCACGGATTCTGTTCAAAATATGACATACATAACTGTATGGGTACATACATATATACTTGTTACTTTGATGTCCCAACACAACCCAACACGAGGGTATTAGCGCGTATTGTGAGAGGTATTAAGATGCGCGAAATAAATGAAAAGTAAAAAAAGGCTGTATCGCCGCCATTGGGGCTGGAACAAAGAGAGCCCTCTTATTTGCGGTGTGCGCTATCGTTCCATCGAGATGACGCGTTCTGGTTATAGTGACTACGTTTGATACTCGTTTAAAAAAATTACACATTCTATAATGTTTTGGACATCAGATAGGTACTTGATGATAAAATAAAATAACGCACTACTCGCGCAGGTAAAGAATAGGATTGAAAATGGTGGCACTTCTATCACATGAATAAACATCTATCAGAAGCCAAGCTGAGCCGGCGCAAACCAGTTTTTACCACAGTGGAGCGTAGGTGAACTCGTTGGTGAATACGCGCACACATCGTCGCGCTATGTGTGAGTCTACCACAGCGGCTAGCTTGGCTTCTGTATGAATTTGTATTCATGTGCTTCTATTAGAAAGAAAATTTAATTATATCTCAGTGACACAGGAGTTCATTCATTAATTGGTAATTTTGAACAGTCTGTTCTTCCCAATATTGTTAAAATGTATTTTTTTATTCATTGACAACCCATTAAAGGATTATTGTACTCATCAATTAGATTTTTTTTACACCAAGTTTGAATTGTTTCATGTACTAGACCAAAATGTATGAACCAAATTGTTTTTCTTGTAAGTACAAAGTTGGTGTCATAATAAAAGTTGATCAAATTCACGAGTACAATCATCCTTCAAAGAATTGCTATTGAATTAAAAACATCCTGTATAACACTCGAATGCATTATCCTAAACGGGAGTGGGCCCTAAATCGTCGATTGTTTGACGTCGGCATTAAAACAGCGAAATGTCAATATTTGTCGGCAGTACTCTGGGGCTGAGGGCAGGCCGTAATCCCTCGTTCGCAAATACTAGGAGATTGTGCCGATGTCGCCTGTTTCGAGGCCCAGGCGCCTGTGTGCACTCTCATTAATATACATGGGAATTTGTGGTAAGACAGCATAACGGTGAAGGATTTTTCGGTCTTAAGTAGGTGTTAAGAAGGAAATTTACAATTTGGAGTTAATTAATATTCTTTTGTTTTCAGTTGCTGTGGCTCTGGAAACTTGGAGTTTGGTTGCTTATATTGACAAAATAAACAAGACAAAGGTTTGTTGAGTCATCGCGCTCAACAGCACTAGGAAGGCTAAGGGGAGTGGGGCAAGCGGCGCACAGTGGGTCGCTTTGTATGGGCAGGCGGAAAATATTGTTTATTGATTTGATATGTAACCTAATGTCTATTTTTCTTAATATATTTGTATGTTGTTGAATATTTTTGAAGTACAATGGATATATTTATGTAATAAACCTATTTTAGGTATTTACATAAAGTTTTCGAATTAATAAAATTTGTATAATGGTTTTTCCAACGATTTACTTTAAATTAATAACTTTTTCTTAGATTTGGTGTAAACAAAAGTTTTTTTTTTTTTTACATAATAATCATTATACAAAATAAAGAACGGAAACTAAAAATACACAAAAAAATATTAATCATTACTAACTACTGATAAAGCTTGCGCATCTTCATGAAGAGGCAGGGCGCTCTTTCTCTTTATTGTCCGTAGGCTACTTATGAATGGATCTGAAGAAACCAGGAGCATGTGCAAGATATCCTCGTTAGTCGAGTTACGTTAGGATATTTAAATTTTAAAGCTTCGATACACTTCTCCTGGTCTCTATTACAAGACAACGCGATTTCGGCTAATTCAGAATATAACAATGTTAACGTTGACATGGTTTTTTTTTTGCTCAGGTTAACGAAGGCAAATGACAAAAAATGTAATTTCTATTTTATTTATAGGTCCTAGGTAACATATTATAATTGTGAATTGAGGGTAGCATTTAGCTAATTATCTTTCGTTTTATATATTAAGAGGCTTTACTTATTACCTTAAATACGATTTTCCAAGATTTTAAATAATATTAAATGTCAAAATTAATGATTTCTAATGAATTTAGATAACAATCGGCACATTTGATAATGATTTCATAGCTCATTTTCCATAGGTACCACGAATTTTTGTTATTCTTACTCTAGGTTAGTTAATGTTGGCTTTATCAACAGGGGGCAGCTGGTGGCAGCTCGCGACGACGAGCGCACGACACTTATAGACCTATAATGACAGAAAAAGTGAAAAAAAAACCCTAAGCATATAAAAAAATAGGTTAAATGTAAAAACTGATTAAAATTATGTAACGATACTGGTTTTATAGTCACAAAGGTATGAAAATTTATAATAAACATCGAAATCAATTAAAAATTCCACGAGTTTTGAATATGGTCATGATCGAACTCGTACAAAAATTCGCTTGAAAAGAACTCGTTTGGTTTAGTGTTCCTTTATGTACAATTAATTCAGTACCAATGATAGTTATCTGTTTTATCCATGTTGTAATATGATTCGACAGGTGTCTTTCTTATGATAAAATATAAATTTCCATTAAAAGAACAACTTGAAAATTTGTCTTTTTTCCGCCCATGCCCCACAGTGCGGCCCGTCATCGTTCTGTTGTTGCACCCGACCAAGCATGGCCATATTAACATCTCTTTCATTGTTTTTACCGATCGACCGATACGTACATGTTGTAATAATTATTATTCGCATCATTACAGTCATTTACTCAGTCACTTGTCTACCACAACGAGCCATCGTCGCATTCAAGGTTCAATGTGGTTCAATGTGTCAAATAATTTCAGCTCAGTTGAGCCAATATTTGGTTTTTAATTAATTATGTAATATAATCTGTATAATATTAAACTATTTGCTTAAGTGCTCATAATGATGACAAATATGAGTTGATAACTTGTCACTTTGTCCAATGTCCATAGTCTGTAGTGTAGAGTACCGATTTCAGGAGTTCGTATCTGTAGGCTAATTAACGTAACTAAAAAAGTGCAGCTGCAGTACAGTTTCAGTTAAGTTTCGATCAAAACAATGCTTTTTTTTATAACGTTTATTTAGTACAAAAAATCTGGATAGGTACTTTACAAGGGGATTGCGGGTGTCCGCAAGCCCCTTGTAAAGTATATTTTATACCGCCAGGTGATTAGGGTGTCCCTATCCAGATTTCTTTTTAAATTTTTTCGACAATTTTTTTAAATAATTTATATGGCACAACAACGTTTCCGGGTCAGCTAGTGTTAATATAAAATCGATGTGTATAAATAGTTTTTTTACTTAACTTTACCTGCCCCGCACATGGCAGGTGGCGATCGCTGTCAGAAACGAACTGCAGCGTCACTGCAACTTGATCGGCGCGTCATGAAATTACGTGAATTAGCACCTTGTTTTTATGACGTGATTTCAGTAATAAAATACATTTTCATCCCCCCATCTCGGAAAGAGTATTTTTGCTCTTCGATATCTGAGTGCAAAAGCCGTTTTTATCCGCTAGAGGATAAAGTTAATTGAATTTAGAACATCGTGTGCACTAAGATTGTGAATTAAAAACATCATTAAACTTATTTATTTCTCCCTCCATGGTGCCGAATTTATTATACAACCTTTTTTAATTTGTTAAAAACTCAGACTCGGAACCTTCTTGGTGTACTTTTTTTTAATTTGCTTTGCGCGCGCCAATTTCTTTTCACGTCATATTGTTAAAACCTTAGGTTAAAAACAAGAAACTTGAAAACAAGTGAAAAACCTAAAATGAGTGTTTCTAGCGACGAGCAAGTTTATTTGACGCCAACAAAATTGACTGAAACTGTTAATAATGCACAAATGAACTTTCTCCCTCAACAATCACGCGAGAAGTATTTGAAACAGTACGATATGTTTATGTTTAACATGTGGCGACTAGATAAAGGAACCAAAACTTTCTCAGAAAACGTTTTGCACATTTACACCTAGGGAATCCGATGAATCGGTACAACTATTAAGTATGACAGATAGTTTACCGAAAAACATTACACAAGTCACTAACACCAACATTACAGTACCTAACAAAAATATTACTCTCAACTTAACTGTAGCAACGTTACTTTCAATTTTTCTTAATTATACCTAAGTATTATTTATAAATCAAGATTATTCTATAAATCTTACCTATCATAATGTAGTAGTTAATACCTAAACTGAAATAAAAGTATCTTGTGATTGTAAATGTTTTTTTTGCATTTAGTCATTTCCTCGCTGAGGTGGGATGAAAAGTTACGTGTTGCACTCGAGTGCAAAGATTTTTCACCTTGTGCTCTTTTGATTCCCTCGCTGACGCTCAGTATTATAAATTTTAGAATCCTTCGTTTGCTCGGTCATCAAAATTGAGCACGCGGTTAAAAAGCAACTTTGCACTCATGTATAACAAATAACTATTAACAACTTGCCTAACATAACCATCAGTAGCTACACCACTTTATATTTACCATCACTCTAATAACAAAAACTCTTATTCACCTAAATTCACATCAAAACACAACAAAACAAACATACATGTTCTGATCATATTTAAAAAATATAACAAACGGACCGCTCACCGACATCTTTTCGCGACAAAAGGTACACTTGTAAATAGAAAAAAAATGTAAATAGGGTTATGGACCGCTATCAATTTCCCGCAAATTTCCCGGGACAACGTGGGCTATTTATATCCCGTATGTGACCTGCAACTCACACTTCAGTACCAGAACTCCTTTGTTCGCTGATATATCGAGGACCCGTCGAAGGTGTGAACGCTAAATCATTTAGTTTTTGCGGACAAAAACGATGAGAGTATCTTTTGGAATCTAGTTTTTGTATCGTCGGCTTGTTTTGTGACGTCCCATGTTTGGTAAAGATTTGTATTTACATTATTTTGTGTTATCGTTGGAGGGATATATATACTTAACGCGTGCTATGTAAATATATTAAAGAAGCAGGATTTTTTCTTGTTAAAAACCAAGTGTTTTTTCATAAATCTGTAATTGCAAATTTAAAAAAAAAACAAAAACAGTGCAGGTATAACTTAGCATTACTCGCAACTCAAAGTGAAACAATTGGAGGGTATAGGGCAAGAAGTACATTGAGAGTTTTTCAATATTGAGTTGATAATGCCGTCTAGTAGAAAGCTTTTTGAAGTTTTCGATTTCTGCATATTTTCCTATAACGCTAACATGGATCATTGTTAATATTAGACTCTAAAAATGTTAGATTTTTTGTAGTATAGGATGGCGAAACGAACTGAAGGCCCACCTGATGTTAAGCGGCTACCTTTGCCCATAACAACTGCAATACCACCTAGGCTGTTACCTAAATGGTACCGCAAGTCGGTTCGCCAAACTGAGACATGAAGATGGAAAGTCTCATGTGATTGTAATTTCACCCGTACCCTTCAGACCGAAACACAGTAATGCAAGCATCACTATTTGGCGAAGAAGTGGATACGGTGGTAGTACTTCCCCGGATGAGCTCTCTCACAAAGGAGCTCTACTACTACTGTTGTAGTACTAATTATTAAGTAGTTTAAAATACTAAAAAATACGCTTTTGTAGTCCATCATCAGATCAGCTCAATGGTACAAGATTATTGTATTGTCATCCGGATTACGTATACACTTACAAAGTTTCAAATCGATACATCTAGAAGTAGGTTAAAATTGACTTCCAAGATTTGTTTACATTGTTAGTTAATTAGTTACAAGTGAAGCTAAAGAGATCACAGTCACTGTTACTTTTAGAAAAAATTGTAGTAAAACATGTAATATAATAAAACTTTTTAACAAAAAATTGAACCGACGAAAACAGAAACTGAAAAGCGAAAAATAACTAATTATGAGTCGGCGCCAAACGAACTTTTAACAAGCAAAGTGCGTGTAAGTTGCAAGTGGCCGAGCGGAGAACGCATTTTTGGAAAGTAATTGTTTATCGTTGAAAATTTCACGTTGTATTTGATGTGACGTTGTTTTTATTATTTATTTAAAGTAATTTAATGATCTTCGTTGATTGGTTGTTTGGCACCGACTCATAATTAGTTATTTTTCGCTTTTCAGTTTCTGTTTTCGTCGGT
Organism: Asteroscopus sphinx; assembly: GCA_949699075.1. Lineage (NCBI taxonomy): Eukaryota > Metazoa > Arthropoda > Insecta > Lepidoptera > Noctuidae > Asteroscopus > Asteroscopus sphinx. Next base: position 7,675,611 of record OX453006.1, read on the forward strand.
TCAATTTTTTGTTAAAAAGTTTAAATTGTTAACAGGTAAGAATTCAATGGGTGAACAAACACTCATCCCCTGTTTTACTACCCTTAGAGGTGGATTTTGATTTTGAAATTGAAATTTTAATGGGACGAATTTCGAGATATACCCTATCCATTAAAAAAAGAATCATCAAAATCGGACCACTCTGTAAAAAGTTATGCGTGGTCATACTTAAAAAAAATAAAAAAAAATAAACGCGTCGAAGTTTTTTAATTTTTTTCATAAATTAAAAAACTTCGACGAAACATTTGACAAAAAACAAAAGAAGGGTCACTTTCCCTGTACCCTTCAATTCAAAACGAATACCTCTTAAAGAGTCATTATTCTCATCAGTATAAACAACTTTTACTATAGGCCAACCTTGAAATTGCGCAAAAAAATACTATCTACTATCACAACCGCAACTACGATAACTCATCTCCATATTCACTTACAAGCTCGATGAGCCGCCAACAGGCAGGATACCCGTCAACAAGCAAGATACCAGTCGTAAGTCAAGTTGCAGCGCAGACACCCGGGCGTCGGCCACTCGAGCGGAAGCGACGTGAAATACGGCCACCACACTACATTTAACCAGATAACCGACCAGTTAAAACGTTTGACGGTCGCGGTAGGGTAATGTACTAGTGATAATGTTGAGTTGAGATATTCTAGCTTAGTTTGTAACCCTGAGGGGTAAAGTGGGTGGTATATCAACTCTTATTAGTTCGATGCCCGAACAAAACATTGTACACCTCTATTTTTACCCGACTGGGTTAAGTTTTTCGAGTGTATGTATGTATGTATGTATATTTCTTTGGCACACTCTATAGCCTAAACGGCTTGATGGATTTTAGCTTGAGAGGTGTCGTTAGATTCATCTTAACCGTGAGAGTGACACTGGGTATATTAATATTACAAAAATCAAAATGGCCGCTATTTGGCGCCATATTAAATGGCTTCAATTTTTTTTTCCTTCGAAACCTATCGAGTGTGGTATCAAAATAAAGGATTTAATAAATGCTTTACAAAAATATATAAAACTTACATGTTTAAATGTAATTTGGAATGAGAAATGCTAAAAAACAACAAAATATTTAACGTTAAAAATGAATCAGCGCGATAAAACATGACAAAACTAAAAAGTTTAAAATAAAAAAGTTAATTAACAAAACCAAAAAATATTTGAAATTCAATTTAATTCAAATCATTTTAAAAAGATTTGATACTTTCACATGGACTTACCTACACAAGTCTTGTTTACATCTTTTCAGTTATTTTTACACGCAGTCGGGTTTTTTGGTTTTGTTAATTAACTTTTTAATAATATAGGTAAAAAAAAACAAAGGTAGTCTCTGCCTATTCGCTCATAATTATCTGCACTTCTTTTGCTGTAGGTGGGATGAATAGAGAGAAAAGAATAAAGCGTCAGTGTTTCCCGAGAAGTATAATCTGGTGGTCTTCAAGGCTCGAGTGAATAGGTTTTTCCTGGGCAAGCGTGCACCATCGTCGACCGCACCATCGCTTAACATCAGGTGAGGTGGCGGTCAAACGCAAGACCGTTAGTAATAAAATAAAATAAACTGTCCTATACATTTTGATCACATAACATAACATAACATAACATCACGCCTGTATTTCCGGAGGAGTAGGCAGAGGTGTATAGTACACCCAAATTTCGCCCGTTATGCTATAGTCCCATGTAATAGAGGGCGAGCCTATTGCCACTAACCGAGCACAAATCCAGACTCCGGGCTGCTACTGAGAATTTCCTAAAGAAAAAACCCAATAACACTTTGCCCGACCCGGGAATCGAACCCAGGACCCCACGATCAGCAGTGACGCTTGCGACCACTAGACCAATGAGGCAGTCATTCAATTCAGTATTTTTTTTTTTTACATTTTGATCGTGTTTCATAAATAAGTGGATATCTAATCCACTTATTTATGAAACAGCTAACTTTTTTGCGATTTTAGTGTTGGTCCCACAGTAAAAGTTATGGAGTAATGACCAGTGACTTCCCCTAAAGTTTTAAATTAGTATTTAAAATAAAAAATAGGACTGTATACAAGATATTTTTTAAACCAGTGCGCAATTTTTTTTATATGTTTTACATTTGAAATGAAACAAAAGTGCACTGCGGTTAGATTATTCTTTAAATTTCTATAACCAACAATGAAAGTGATCAACAATGAAAGTGATCTTTGTAAGTATATTGTATAATTTTAACAAGAGTTCGTTATAAACTCACAGAAAGAACCGTGCACAGAACAAAATAATGTGTTTTATACGGTCTAGTACTTTTGAATTTGTAGCAGCTGCTACGTAGTTGCTACGGAAATGCTACATCTTACCATTCGTAGCAACATACAGCAGGTGTAGCATGACCTCTGTAGATACGGGATTTGTCTATGGAAAAGTAAAAATTACATAGTATAGAACTAAATATGTAATTTCGTCTATTCTTTCGTAGACCCATGGTATAATAACACGCTTATTTATGCCTGCTCGATGAGGCATCCAAGCTATTCGAAAGAATAGTTGCCGAACGCCTCGTTGAGCACCTGTCGCGGGTCGGTCCCGACCTCGCCGATAGTCAGTACGGCTTCCGGCAGAGGCGATCCACAGTTGACGCGATCCTACGTGTCCGCTCGCTGTCGGAGCAGGTTGTATCCCGGGGTGGGGTTGCGTTGGCGATAAGTCTTGACATCGTCAACGCTTTCAACTCCCTGCCCTGGGATGCGATTAGGGAGGCACTTATACACCACGGTATGCCTCCCTACCTGCAGGGTATTGTCGGGGCCTATCTTCGCGATAGGCACGTCAGCTACGTGGGTAGGGACGGTTGCGTCCATCGCAGGGGGATTAATTGTGGAGTTCCACAGGGGTCGGTACTCGGCCCACTCTTGTGGAACCTTGCATATGATGCGGTCCTGCGTGTCGAACTCCCCGCTGGCGTCAGTGTGGTTTGTTACGCTGATGACACTTTGGTGCTGGCCGGCGGGGACACCTTTGTTGGGACCATCCGGCTTGCTGAGCTCGGGGTGGCAAAAGTCGTGGCCAAAATCCGTGAGCTGGGATTGCAAATAGCGCCCCATACAACTGAGGCGTTATGGTTCCACAACTTGCGGCGGGGCAGGGAACCACCCAGCTCGTCGGTTCGCGTTGGTGATGTGCAAGTCCAGGTGGGCCGGTTCTTGAAGTACCTTGGCCTCATCCTGGACAGTCGCTGGGACTTCAAAGAGCATTTCAACCGCCTGGTCCCCCGGATCGAGAAGGCAGCCGGTGCACTGCATAGTCTGCTACCCAATCTCGGGGGACCTTGGGAGGAAGTTCGCCGCCTCGATGCGGGAGTTGTGCGGTCCATGGCCCTTTACGGGGCACCTGTATGGTCACACCGACTGTCAGGCGTCCAGCGCTCCAGAGCGAAATTTAACAGCCTGCAGCGCAAAGTGGCCATCCGGATCGCACGAGGATACCGAACGATATCCTTTGAGGCGGCAACTGTCCTGGCACGCTTTCCGCCGTTGGAAATCTTGGCGGACATGGACGCGAGGGTCTACGGCCAGATCCGCGCCATACGTCAAAGCGGTGGAAGCGCGCCTACGAGGGCGTTTGAAATGTTGAGGCGGCAGGAGCGACGTCACGCGCTCGAGAGGTGGCGCGAGTGGCTAGAAGGGCCGCAGTATGCGCACAAGCGTGTGGTCGCAGCTGTCCTGCCGTGCTTTGAAGCCTGGCTAGAGAGGAGTGAGCGTGTCACCTACCGGCTTACTCAGGTATTCACCGGGCACGGTTGCTTCGGTGAGTACCTGAATAGGATCGGACGTGAAGCCACGGCAAATTGCCATCATTGTGGGAACGACCAGGACACCGCACAGCACACGCTTGAGGAGTGCCCTGCGTGGAGCTCCGAGCGGCGGGACCTGGTTGGGTAGATCGGGCAAGATCTTTCTCTGCCAGCAGTAGTGTCGGCTATGCTGGCAGAGCCGACGGCTTGGATGGCCGTGGCTTCCTTCTGTGAGACTGTTATGCTCCAGATGGAGGCCGCAGAGCGGGATCGGGAGAGGGCCAATCCCGCTCGGAGACGGAGGCGCCGGGGAGGCAACCGTCCTGGCGCACAGCCCAGATAGGGCTACACGCCGCATCCCCTGTCGTCATGTACTGGCAGGGGACCCTTGGGGATCGTGGGCGTTAAGAGTGGGGAACTCAAGGCGCCCATTACACGACCCTGTGGAGGACAGTAGTACGTGGTGGTCGCGTGCTGCTGTGGCGTGGAAAGTACTGCTTTTCCAGGACGTGCCAAATGGCATAGCACCAGAGGGGCACCGGCGCGGTCCACAGGAGTTCCCGGAGCTCCTCTATTTTGTGCTGAAGTCGGCCACCGTGTGGTTTTAGTCGGTAGTAGTCCGACATACCCCTTTGCCTTCCCCAGACGAAGGGTATCCATGAGGATTTCCACTCGTAAACAAAAAAAAGAAAAAAAAAAGGTAGTCTCTTCCCGTGACAGCTAGGTCACGTGATTGCCTCCGTACTACGTCATCGGCCGTGGAGCCAATAGCGGGCTGTTAGCGCGACTCTTGTTTTTTTTATTTATTTTTATTTATTCAATACCATGGATACATGTCCTTCAGTCGTAATCATTGAACATATTATACTTATATCCTATGTACAAAGTAAAGTGATGGAAACTTTACTAGGTTTCTGAGGGGATGATGAGATAATACGAAAGTCATGTTTTTCAACTTTGTATCATTTATCCCCACTTGTACACGTTAACGAGCACTTAACATTTAATAATCCACCATTATTACACATTAACACTCAAAGAAACACAAATTTTGGAAAATAATAAAAAATCTTCAACACGATCTTTACGAATTTTCCCGCCAACCCTCCCGACACTTGTCAGTTTGATGTGCTGGTGCTGCCACTTTGTGAAAATAAATTACCCGAGCAAAATGCTTTTTTTCATTTACTTTCTTCTATAAAGAATCACTTTTTAACTAGTAATTTAATATAGTTTCCTTTATTAACTAATTAGATGAATAACACGCGATAACAAATAGTTAGGCTAGTTAGGAATTTATTTTATATTCATTATGAACAAAAATCTCCTTAAAAGATATCAATCAATGGCAGCACTGGTCGTGACGTAGCTTAGAGGCGTCGCGCTGTCATTGCGGGAAGAGAATACCTGGTGAAACATCTTATTATACCATGCGTTGCATGTTTGCCGTTAATCCTACTTCCTATCCTACTTCCTATCCTACTTCCTATCCTACTTCCTATCCTACTTCCTATCCTACTTCCTATCCTATTTCCTATCCTACTTCCTATCCTACTTCCTATCCTACTTCCTATCCTACTTCCTATCCTACTTCCTATCCTACTTCCTATCCTATTTCCTATCCTACTTCCTATCCTACTTCCTATCCTACTTCCTATCCTACTTCCTATCCTACTTCCTAACCTACTTCATATCCTACTTCCTATCCTACTTCCTATCCTACTTCCTATCCTACTTCCTATCCTACTTCCTATCCTACTAATATTATAAACGTTTCAGTTTGTGAGGATGTATGGATGTTTGTTACTCTTTTACGCAAAAACTACTGCATGGATTTTAATGAAATTTGGCAAACAGATAGAACATAACTCGGATTAAAATATAGGCTACTATTTATACCGGGAAGATGAACAGTTCCCGATGGATGCGCGATAAGCGACATTCACGCGGGCTAAGTCGTGGGCATAAGCTATAAGCTAGTAAGATTATAAATGTCATAGTTTGTGAAGATGTTTGGATGTTTGTAACTCAATTACGCTGTAAATGCTAAACTGATTTAGATGAAATTTGGCATACAGTTAGAATATAGCCCGGTTTAACATATAGATCACTTTTTATCCTGAGAAGATGAACAGTTCCCGAGGGGTGCGCAAAAAACTACATCCACGTGAGCAAAGCCACAGGCAAAGGCTCGTAAATTGTAAATATTTATTTCAGGAACAAAAAGGCTGTTTTCAGCCATAACAATCACACAATATTATTGCATTTTATACTAACAATTTCACAGATAATTTTGAAACACGACAAAGGAAAGACATTTAATTGCAACAATTACTAGTCTGATAGCTGTCGGATATTCCTACAATTTGCTTTCTGCATCCATAATTACCTTCGACAATCATTCTGGGAATAGCCCGACCGAATACAAAGAAAAGGCCGGACACCACAAAGGTGTATTTAGCATCAAACGCCTCTGTCATATCAAAAACGTTCCTATTGGCGGGTATTTACAAACAGTCGATAAATTATAGTGTTTCCTTATGAAAGACAGGGAGACGTATTTCCTTTCGATGGCTTTTGACTGCCCTGTAATCATAGCTGATTGGCAAGTGACTTATTTTGTTAGAATATGAAATATGATTTTTATTTGGGAAATCTTATAGAGTATCTATTAGTATACAATTTTGATTTTATCACTTAAATTCTATTTTAATTTAAGCATGATGTTCACATTGTACACAATTATATTTGTATGTCTTTAAGGCAAAACATAGCGCACTCAATCTAATTAAGACCTTATAATATAATGTAAACCTACCTATGTTTGACAAATAAACTATTTTGATTTTATTTTGATTTGATTTGAATGATCATTTCAGCCAAAAGACGTCCACTGCTGGACATAGGCCACCCCTAAGCATCACCACGACGACCGGTCCTGCGCTTTCCGCATCCAGCGGATTCCCGCGACCTTCACCGGGTCGTCGGTCCACCTTGTGGAGGGACTACCCACGCCTTCCAGTACGCGGTCGCCACTCCAGAACTTTACTGCCCCATCGGCCATCCGTTCTGCGAGCAATGTGCCCCACCCACTGCCACTAAAGTTTGGCAATTCTTCGGGCTATGTTGAATGTCGGTTACCTTCGTTCTCCTGCGAATCTCCTTATTTTCGATTCGAGTATCTGTTATAAAATTAAATTAATCGGAGAAAATTTTTGTTCAAATAAATTAACAGGTGCAAAATGCTTATCGCAGCATATAAAAAAAAACTAGCTGACTAATAATTTTATCTGTAATAATTTCCTTATGTTTTCGCGATCTCTACACATTATAATAAAACAAATTTAACCGGATTATATAGCGTAAATTATTTAAATTGGCTTTCCTGATGTTTCGAAAGCTTTGCAGCGTTCGTGGTCGCAAGAAGATGACAAGCGTCTTAACAGATACTTCAATCATCCTCCGAGCCTTTTCCCAATTATATTGGGGTCGGCTTCCAGTCTAGCCAGATGCGGCTGAACATCAGTATTTTACACGGAGCGACTGCCATCAGACCCCCGCAACCCAGTTACTGGGTAATACTGGCATTCGGAGGTTAGACCAGTTGTCAGACTTTCAGGCTTCTGACTACCCGTAACGACTGCCATAGATATTCGTATGACAACCGGGACCGACAGCTTAACGTGCTCTCCGAGGCACGGAGGGGTCTCGATGTGTAACGAAACGGTCACCCATCCACAGACTGACCGCGGCAAGTGCAGCTTAACCTTGCAGATCGTACAATCCGCGCAGTCGTTGCATCGCTACGAGCCCCTTAACAGATACTTAAAAAAAAAAAAAACTACCCTACAATTTTTATTAATTAAAATCGTTTCGATGCACGCTACTGCGTAATTATAATTCTTATAATTCTATCTGTGTTTCAAATTTCATCCAAATCGTTCTAGTAGTTTTGCGTGATGCAAACAAACAGACAATTATAACAGTTTTATAACAGTTAGGATTAAGTAAGGATAACTGAAAAACCCAACTAAGACATAAATAATAGTGAGAGCTGATGGTTTCACTTAAAATTCAACAAAAGTACTTTCAAACAATCCACTACAACTACAAAAAACAAACAAATGTAAAGATATAAATAAACTCCTAGCATAAAACTTTCAATATCAATACTCCACAACCGGTTACAACTATTTAAAATATCAAACAAACTTTTAACAACTTAACTGAAACAATTGCTCCAATCAATAAAAACTACAAAAGAACAAAGAAACTATTTGTCCAGCCGTTTATTAGCGGGTAGTATTAAAAGAAAGCGTCAAAGTGTCGTGACGCGCACGCGCTGGCTGCCAACGTTCCCTCATTATTTATTTAAAACCCGATCCGATTGTCGTATGTACGCTCTCACTGTGTGGTACAAGTTACTAGAGGTTGGCGGGTTATTGTTTACGATAGAAGTTTAGGAGATGTATCATCATCATCATCATCATTTCAGCCGAAAGACGTCCACTGCTGGACATAGGCCTCCCCCAAGCATCGCCACAACGACCGGTCCTGTGCCTTCCGCATCCAGCGGATTCCCGCGACCTTCACCAGGTCGTCGGTCCACCTTGTGGGGGGCCTACCCACGCTGCGCCTTCCAGTACGCGGTCGCCACTCCAGAATGGGCCTGATAAGAAGGCTCAAAGTCACTCAAAGGGCAATGGAGAGGAGATGTATGTCATCATAAAATATGAGATTATAATCGTTTACTGCTGAATAATAATAATAATAATAGTCCGTAGCTCTAACCTTATTTTACTACTTTATTGGTGCATCTACCATATTCTTTGTCTCTGAATTACCCTAAGGTTGTCTGGTAGAGAACGCCTATGGCGTTAAGACCGCCTTTGTGACCAGCCTTCCTAACCAAGTTGACAATCTACAATCGTCAACGCTATAGAAAACAATCAAAATGTATAGGAATGACATAATTATCTCAACGAATGACTTTTGCGATGAGATATGTCATTCCCATACATTTTTTATTGTTTTCTATTAGCGTTAATGATTGTAGATTGTCAACTTGGCTAGGGGAGCAATTGTGCATAAAGAATTAAATATATAAAAATGAAAAAAAAAAAAAAAAATTTAAAAAATGCTATCGGAAAACTACATTCCGTACTATCTTTTAGTAGGTTTCATGAAAAAAAAAAAAACCTAAATCTCAGAATATACATTCAATTAAGTTCATAGTAAAATACACATTATTAAAATTATGCAGCTTACACCTACCAAAGCCAATGGCTTCTATAAAATATAATAAAAGCAATACATAAAGCATAAGAGGATAAAGTATTCCATTGTATAGCGATATAAGATCCTTGCCGGATTCCGCAGTATGCAACGTCACAGTACGTTGCATCCAGCATTACCTATGCACCCGTATCTTTTATGTGCTATACCAGATATTCACCCGAATTTACCAGTGTCTGTTTCTTAGTGAAGATTCCTTCTTAATAACAATTTTATTTTAAAAAAACCGGCCAAGAGCATGTCGGGCCATGCTCAGTATTATAGGGTTCCTTAAGTAGGTCTAATTACAAACGAATCAAATCGAATATTAATCATTGCTATTTTAGTTTTTGCAAACAGCGCCACCTAGCGCTAAATTTATGAAGCTAAATTGTGTTTCTATTTTTAAAGTGTGTTTCTTTTTGTGATTTTTTCAAATAGAAAGTAACTAAAGGAGCATTATTTGCTACGATCATTTTTCTCTAAGGTCAATGACCTATGAACTAGGATGTCTTAAGTATTTTTCAGTTTTCTCACTATAACTCAAAAATTTATAATCACATTATACTCGAATAATTAATAATGAATAATTCGAATAATTATAATGGCAATAGGCTCGCCCCCTATTACATGGGACTTACAACATAACTGGCGAAATGTGGGTGTACTGTACACCTCTGCCTACCCCTTCGGGGAAATACAGGCGTGATGTTATGTATGTTATGTTATGTTATTATACTCGAAATAATTTTAAAAGAGAGTTTATATAAAGGTCTATCAATGTTGAAGACTATAAGTTTCTACGTTGCATAGTTTAGAAATGGCAGGGGGGGGGGGACACATTGCAAGCCACTTTGGCGAACTGTATTTCGCAGATGGTACACCTGTTAAAAAAGTTGTGTAAGAAACATTACCTTCATTTTAGTAGATCTATTCAACGATACCCCACACGAGGGAGTGCAGCGAAAAAAATATTTTCATCCCCATTTCACATGTATGGGCGCCACCCCTAAAATACGTAATCAAGATTTTTTTATTCTTTTAAAATTGAGATTTATATCTATTCCATTTTTTGTCAAAATTTCATTTACTTATGTTTATAACTGTAGAAGTTATTAAGCGGTAAAGGATTAGGACAGACGGACAGACGGACAGACGGACGGACATGACGAAACTATAAGGGTTCCTTGTAGGACTACGGAACCCTAAAAAGAGTGCTATTATAGACCACACGACTGAAGTAAAACTTCACTTATATCTCCCATAATACTATTTCAATGAGAACAAAGGAATGGCGGCGCGGCGGGTCTTGTCTGCCGGCGCTGTGTCGCGTGGCCGGCAGTCGCACACGCCTCGTGCCCCGCGTCCCGCACTACCCCCTCCGTTCGCCTCACTTTTCGTAACTCCGTAACGCATTAACCAGCTTACTCCCCAAGTCAAGCGTGCCTAAAGAAGTTTTACTTCAAAAATAATGTATATAAATGCACAAAATCTTTTAACTCAACATCTTGCCCAACACAGGTAAATCTTAGGGAATTTACCAGTTTTTAATTCTTATTTAGTGAAGACCTTTCTTAGCAACAATTTTATTTAAAAAAAAAAAACCCGCCGAATACATAACCTCCTCCTTTTTTTGAAGTCGTTAAAAAAAGTGTTACGTGTATGAGAAATACGTGTGAGTGCTATCGAACAAAATTTACTACAGAATGAACTATTTCTCAAAAAGCACCGCTCTTGCACGATCAACATTAAAGTCAAATTAATATTTTGACAAACACACATCCCACCATCGCAATTTTTTACTAGACGAGCACAAATTTCGAAGTGCAAGAGATAGGCATCAATCGTTTGCATCACAAAGCGGGGCGCCCCGGGACTGGCAATAAAACTACGACGCGCCGCCTTCCCAGATCACGCACATTCAGTTTACAATTGAAAATACCGATCATTTCACATAGATGAAAAAAATATATGATCAGTGATATTAAAACAGTCAAGTAAAGAAACTGCTAATTAAGGGAAACAATGTGGAGTCATGTTCAATGTGTGACTGTTTATCTTTTACATAATATATCATAATTGTTTGGAAATAATAATGGAATTTTTCTTTCATATGTCAAACCCACGGCAAACCTATTAAAAAACAAATGAAAATCAAGATTAATTACATTAAATAAATAAATAAAATATAGAAACGAACCAATAAATCAAGTTCTGCGGCGATTTGTACCGCGTGTCAATAAACGCCACGCGTCGTACTCGCTCGCAGTCGCGACAACGCGCGCTTTAATGAAAACAAATGGAAAAGCGCAGCTCCGGGGAAAAAGAGTTGAGGAGCATATACACTGTTACAGAAGCGACTTCAACAGTCAGACGACTTTCAGTTGCTGTTGCTGGCAATTGTAATTGAGCAGTTTTCCGTCATCCGAAACCCGCCCCAAGCCTTCTTACACTTACACAATTATTCTATTCTTTATTGTAAACACAAATATACATTTATATTACAGTAGGAAAGTTTATGTACATCGGCGAGCTTAACTCAGAACTGAGTTTTCTAACAGCAAACCTTAGAGCTATAGAGATATGTTGAATATAGAGGACAGAAAAAAGTGTACAACGTACAATTAAACCTACTTTGTTTACTTACAGTACTAGCTAATAATAATATAAATAATATATAGATACTTAAGTATATATAATAGATACATAAGAATATATACATTCATATATATATAGATATATAATACATAACATGTACTATAACTCATGTTGAGAGGAAATGCTCCTTAATTCTTCTCTTGAAGACATTCAGTGATGGGCTATCGCGCAGAGAGTGTGGGAGAGAATTCCACAGACGCACTGCACGTATGGTGAAATAACCATCACCATTTAATGACAGCGGGCAATTATGCTGATCTCTTTGTGATCGAACGTTTAAAACCAGGATTGGCTTTGCAAGCCATACACGAGCGCATGCCAGGCATCATCTTCACTGTCATTCGTAAAGAGTTTTAGATTATGAAGGACTTCCGGATTCTGCATTTCATGTTTTTTATTTATTCCTAATGGTATGCATTTATGCGCCACCTCACCTTATGTTAAGCGATGATGCGGTCGACGATGGAACACGCTTGCCCAGACCTATTCACTCGAGCCTTGAAGACCACCAGATTATACTTATCGGGAAACACAGACAATTATCTATAGTGCATCCGTTTCAATGAATAGTTATTATAACTGACGTAATTAAATACCATTCAGTCTGATAACATTTTAGATTAGGAAGCTCTTTCAAGAGCGTCTCGTTCCATTTTATCCGAACGACTTCAAACAAAAATGCTTTCTATACCAATATACAGTCACCTTTAGTTCCACCCGACCAACAACACCTCTCCACCGCGGAGTTTTGACTCCGAACAAATTAAATCAATTAAAGACCGGCCCATGTTTTTTGTCCCAAAATGTCCACCATTTGTTCGTGTTAAGCTTATTTTTTGTTGCCAAGGCCGTTTGTTGGCGACTGTATTTTTGCCTTTTGAGTTAGAATGACGTGATTAAAGTTGGCAGTTAAAATTAATAGTTAAGTTTAATTATGGTTAAGTATTCTTTGGGGACAATCCCAAGTTGACATAATCAAGTTATGGTCGTTTAGAATGATGTGTAGTTAATCGAGAAGAGACAGTTTATCAATTTGAAAAGAAGTTTATCAATAGAGTGATTCGTGTTAATTGCACCACCCTCTCTCTTCTCATGGGTGTCGTAAAGAGCGACTAAGGGATTCACCAGATGATGGGCAGCAACGTTCTCTGAGTATTTAAACAGCCAAATACGATCGCCAACACGCCTGCCAAGTGTGGCGATTATGGCATATTCCCCTTGGGGAAGGGCTCTGTCCAGCAGTGGACGTCTTTTGGTTGAAATGATGATGAGGTGTTAATTGTGTTGTTTACAAACTAAATTAATTTCAACCGGATTAAATCGCGGATATTATTTAAATTGGTTTCCCTGACGTTTCGAAAACTTTGCAGCATTTCGTGGTCGCAGGTCATAGACCAGTAAGCCTCTAGACGCCGCTTAGCTGGACACCCCCGGTCACAACGCATATGCTCTACCACTGCATATCATACGTCACTCCGCCAATCGGAACGTCACTCAGTCAGCGAGCGGCACCAATCATAAGGAATCATACCACCGAACTTTTGAGCCGGCCAACGTTTTACGACTGCGTTTGAATACAAAACTTTGTTTATGCGGAGTCTTGAAGCTTACTGGTCTGTGTCGCAGGTAGACTAAGATGACAAACGTCGTTACAAATATTTCAAAAAAAATATTTTAATCTACCGTACAATATTATTAATTAAAATCGTTTCGATGCACGCAGTAATCACTCACAATATCATTATCTTTTACAGTGTTGCGTGCTGTTTGGGACTTGATTATAATGTTAACTTTGTTTTATTATAATGTGTAGTGATCGCGAAAACCTAAGAAGTTATTAAATTAATTTCTTCTATTACTTTAACGTATTTACGCATGCGGAGTGAAATCTAAAGATTATTATAAATTCTGGAAAGAAAAATTTGCTCACGAGCGGGATTCGAACCTATGACTCCTGCTGGTGATGGGATTTTGCTGACGTCACTCAAAGACGTAGTAGGTATTCAAAGAGGAAGTTAAATTCGATATCACGAACAGAGTTCACGGTAGCTCAGCGGCTAAAGTTCACGGTAGCTCAGCGGCTAAAGTTCACGGTAGCTCAGCGGCTAAAGTTCACGGTAGCTCAGCGGCTAAAGTTCACGGTAGCTCAGCGGCTAAAGTTCACGGTAGCTCAGCGGCTAAAGTTCACGGTAGCTCAGCGGCTAAAGTTCACGGTAGCTCAGCGGCTAAAGTTCACGGTAGCTCAGCGGCTAAAGTTCACGGTAGCTCAGCGGCTAAAGTTCACGGTAGCTCAGCGGCTAAAGCAGGTTTTAGTATGGTTTTAGTGCTAAATTGTATTCATGTAATCCTTGTACTGCACGACAGCCAAACTTACCTACGACGTGGCCATATGAGAAAATAAAAAATAATCACAAATTTTCATTTTAAAACAACAATTATAAATAACAAAGGTTGGTGTGCCGCTGATCTGATTTGCTCAACTCAGTGAGAATCAATATAAAACATTTACTTTGCAATGTCAACAAGTGACAAAAAATTATTGACCTCATTTCTTTGGAGACTTGATGTCGACTCACAAGAACACATTATTGAAACAATATACGAATCAACTTTATCAAGTGTCACTGTCAGTTGTCAAGTCATTTTGACATTAAACTTTAATGTCAAGAAGTCATCGCCAGATTCAGTCTAAGACAATGATATTTATTTAAATATCATTGGTCTAGGACGAGGACGAGGTGCCTGAGTGACGAGTAAGGTTAGTGATATAATATTGTATAGACTCGGTTAAAATGCTACAGACAGAAATGTGTTGCTAGAGAGTTTGCGTTTTGCCGCGCCGTTTCTTCTCCCCAACTCACGCACTACGAAGCGGTGACGGCTGGGCGATTTTGGACTGCATCTATTGTCGACGATACCATTTTGAATTAGTAATCAATATTGTGATTGCGTTGATTGATTGATTGTTTCAATTTTATGATGCCCTTCTTAGGTAATTTACACTATTTTGAGATAAAGTGGTGGTGGACACTTAGAATCTTTTTTTTTTGGAATTTCTGTTGGACTACTGTAATGGAACTGTCGAAATAAGGTTGACAACCTACTCGAAATATTTTTTGCCCGGGTATTTCATGAAGGCAATGTGAGTTGTCCTTTTAAAAGAAATCAAGAAGGCGAGTCTTAAATAAAACGGAACAAAATAAAAACAATGATTGTTCAATGTGACAGATGGTGGTCCCTCAAGATGTCTTAAAACCTCGAATAAATCAATAAAGACAGAATAATGGTTGTTTGGTAAATTGTGATTGAGAGAGAATACTGATTTTGACCTTTAAGGAGTCTGCCCACATAACCGGAGCATACCATGGCCGTGCTATGAACGTATCAAGCACGAAAAGAACATGACACGGACTAAGCTTGTTTTTACATTGATAAACTGTTTCTGTAATTAAATAAGTCACCCGACATCATTCCAAGCATCGGAAGATACGGTTATCCGTTCGATTGCTTATGCAGGAAAGCGACTAATCTCTAGACATCTATTTGTTTATTTATTTATAACATTCTTTATTGTACATTACACCAAACGAAAACAAAGACAATAGTAACATAGACATCTATACCTTTAAGGGCAATTCTTTGTGCGCCGGACGATCAATTACATATCGTCACTCGTGGATAAAGTTGGGAAAAACGACTTAAAATCGTAAGCGTGTTTAAACGTTGTGCTTTTTTCTGCCAACGAATTTTTTTACGCTTTTGCCGCTTTTCGTTTTTCACTTCTAAAAAAATTGACTTTTATTTGTCTACATTACACTATTCTATTTACAGTTAAACTATTTACAAAATTCACTAAAAACTATACGAACAAACTACAATCGTCGCGTAATTATCGAGGAGAACATTCAAAAACGCATTCACTCGTTGAAAACGAAAAATAAACTAAGCGCCAGAGCAAAAGCAAATCAATCAAGGTCAAAAACGTTTAAACGATACTAAAATCAACAAAATAAAAAAGTTCTTTCTCTAAACAAATTTTACGTAAACGTATAAAATTTAATTCTGCCGATTATCAAACCACTCGTCAACTTTGAATTTGGGTCTTATGCTCATAGAAATAAGGTTGCATTTCAAACGTAGTATTAAAAGCATAAGTTTTGTTTACGAAAAATTCTAAACGAAATCTGCTTTAATCACTAAGCGTGTTTATACGCTTTTTTTTTTATTAGACTTTTTTAAGCGCTTTTCGTTTAAACGCCCACTTCTACTCGTGGAGACACCCCAATCAAAGATTAAAATAGTAACAATCAAATCCAGCCAAATCTGAGTTGTAACACAAATACACATTAAACAAAAACTTGCTGCGATAACCAACCATATCAGCAGTGGCGGATTTACACATTTTCCGCCAGTAGGCTATTCAAATTTGCCGCCCCTACCGACCTCTATATTGGTCAGTTCCTAGATTATTTTACAATTGAACGATAGCAAGAAATAGTTTTTGGGTATGAGTTTTTGGATATTTCTGAGCTAATAAAACCTCAATCATGGGTCAGAGTGCCGCCTTAGAGTTATCTAAGTGCTGAAAAATATTACCTAGGTACATGTGTTATTGTTTGTGTGGACCTAATAACATTTAGGTAGGTATATTTGTGGCGATGCTTGGGGGAGGCCTATGTCCATCAGTAGACGGATTTTGGCTGAAATGATGATAACGATGATGATGAGGTTAGGTAGGTATATAAATATGGATCTTTTTAATTTCTGTAAGACATAAAACTTGTCGAAGCTCCAAATTTGCCGTCCTAGGCTCCAGCCATAGACCAGTAAGCCTCTAGACGCCGGTTAGCTGGACACCCCCGGTCACAACGCATATGCTCTACCACTGCATATCATACGTCCCTCCGCCAATCGGAACGTCACTCAATCAGCGAGCGGCACCAATCATAAGGAATCATACCGCCGAACTTTTGAGCCGGCCAATCATAACGCGCTGTCCGCCCCCCTGACCCCACCAACGTTTTACGACTGCATTCGAATACAAAACTTTGTTTATGCGGAGTCTTGAAGCTTACTGGTCTGTGGCTCCAGCCTACTCAGCCTGCTGGTAAATCCGCCACTGCGTATCAGGTAAACTAAACATTGAATTTACATTCTGACAGTTTCTCCCTAAAAAACAAAACAACAGAAGAATAATCCTCGTCCACTGACTAACTATAACTACGTGTTTCAGTCACAGCTCTGCATATATTCAAATAGCCTGCAAAGCGCAACTTTAGCCGTAAAACATTTTCGTGGCTACCGAACAAAAACGCATAGAAACTCTAACAAAGCTGCGCGCAAAAAGTTGTAAAACAAAGACACGAGACTGTTTTGTTTTCTACCTTTACGACGTTGTTTTTTTAATTATTATTTAGGGAGATAAAGCTGAAAGCGCCGCTATTCAGGTGAGCTAAATAGCGGAGTTTGTTCTTTTCATTTTGGCCTTACCTTATGTACGTTTATGGTTTCCGATGTTAGTATAAAGCCACGGTAAACTTTTTTTGAGCAATACGGTTGCATCGACGGGTTGGTGAGTTGCTATAAGGATGTTGATAGCAAAACTACGTATAGTGGCGTTGTTTCCAAATTAATGTGGCTTAACAACAATTTTGACTAATTATTGCACGACAAAAGCTTATCATGAATATGTATAGTCACCCATTTTCTTGCTATCTTGTTAGTGTGTAGGCATGGGGTTTCTTGCCAGTTCTTCTCCATAGGACCCACAATTTGGAACCGTACAACTAGAGCCTGACATTTCAAAAGTGCCTGTAATTAAGTTTATTTGAAATTAAAAAAAATTGATTTTTTAATTTTTCGTGATAAGTGTGCATACAACAACAATCAATATAGGTACCACAACCAAGTAGGTACAAAAACGTTAAGTTTGTCATGACAGGTTTACCATACCACAGTTTTATTTTACAACACACACAACTTTATTTCCTGTGTTTTTGTTTTGTTGTGCTACAAGTTACAACTAATATTTATTTATCAATAACACGTTTCAAGTTTAGACTAATAAGACAGTAAAATCAACAAAAACATTAAATAAAACCGGCCAAGAGCATGTCGGGCCATGCTCAGTATTATAGGGTTCCTTAAGTAGGTGTAATTACAAACGAATCAAATCGAATATTAATCATGGCTATTTTAGTTTTTGCAATAATCGGCAGCATTCGCGACTCAGAGCGTGTTGTTAGTAGCGCCATCTAGCGATAAATTCAAGAAGCCAAATTTAAGAAGTTTTTCATGTCAAAGTTACTTTTTTGTGATTTTTTCAAATAGAAAGTAGCTAAAGGAGCATTATTTGCTATGATCATTTTTCTCTAAGATCAATGACCTTTGAACTAGGACGTTTTAAGTATTTTTCAGTTTTCTCTCTATAACTCAAAAAATTATAATCACATTATACTCGAAATAATTTTAAAAGAGAGTTTTCACAAAGGTCTATCAATGTAGAAGATTATAACTTTCTACGTTGCATAGTTTAGAAATGGCAGGGGGGGGGACACATTGCAAGCCACTTTGGCGGGCTATATTTCGCAGATGGTACACCTGTCAAAAAGTGGTGTATCAAACATTACCTTCATTTTAGTAGACCTATTCAATGATACCCCACACGAGGGGGTGCAGCGAAAAAAAAATTTACATCTCCATTTCTCATGAATGGACGCCCCCCCTTAAATACGTAAAAACGATTTTTTTATTCTTTTAAGATTGAGATCTATATGTAAACTATTTTTTAACAAAATTTCATTTACTTATGTTTATAACTGTAGAAATTATTAAGCTGTAAAGGATTAGGACAGACGGACAGACGGACAGACGGACAGACGGACGGACATGACGAAACTATAAGGGTTCCTTGTAGGACTTCGGAACCCTAAAAACCCGGTAAATACGGTGACAAATAAATACTTTAAGCTGTCACTTCCAAATCATCAGCTTAACTGCGTCATAGCGGCTAAGCTTTTGTTTCAAACACCGCTCGTCCAGCGGTCACGTTCCCGGGAAATTGTTTTTTCACTCCCATTTTAACTCTTACCTGTTGCGGACATATCCTATGTGTGTAGAAGTATGTAGGTAGACACATACGTTGTCTATGGAAAGAGAATATTTGTATAGTCCTTAATGTATGTGTGTATTGTATGTGGTGTTCCTTTGAGAAAAGTTAGGGTTGGGCTCATGACTAGTATATTAAAATAGCTTATAACTTCTGAAAAACACGGAATTAGGACTCAATTAAAAAAATATTTTTAAGCTGCTTTGATCAACATTTTGGTAAAGTACCCACGACCCAGTTCCGCTTTATGTCTGAGGTTTTTTTTTTATGTACAACTTTCCGTGGTCCAATTTACGGGGTTCTATATACCAGGCCCCTCAGAAAGTATTGCGAAAAAAAGTTTTTATATATGGGAGACTGGCCAGTTATAATGTTTTTCGAAAATATGATTATTTATAAGTAAAAATAAGTAAGTTCCAATTTCAAAATTTCCCTCCACATTTTTTGCGAGTTAATTCAAAGTATTGTATCTCACTGAAATATGGATCTGCGCCGGGAACATTTTAGAGCTATGATTTTATACGATTTCAAGTGTCGCCTGAAACCGGATGAATCGTACGATAGACTTCAAATGGCATTCATGGATGAAGGCCCTTCCAAGGCAACCGTGTATCGTTGGTATAACGAATTCAAGCGCGGTCGACCAACTTTGGGGGATGACGAAAGAAGCGGTCGCCCTTTGACGGCTGTTACCGAAGAAAACGTGCTAGCAGTGAAAAATTTAATCCAAGACAATAGGCGAATTACATATCAGGAGATTCAACACATATTGAAGATTGGATCGGGAAGCGTTCACGAGATTCTACACAGCCATCTTCGCGTGAGGAGGATAGTATCACGCTGGGTGCCGCACAACCTCACCGATGCTCAGAAGCAGGCCCGGGTGGAATGGTGCCGTGATATGCTTAACAAATTTGAAACAGGCTCGTCTCGGCGTGTTTACGACATCGTTACAGGTGATGAGTCCTGGATTTATCAATACGACCCAGAAACCAAGCGCCAGTCGACTGTTTGGGTGTTTCAAAATGAGCCAACGCCTACCAAAGTGAAGCGATCTAGAAGCGGGGGTAAGATTTTGATCGCTAGCTTTTTTAATTTGACTGGCCACTTGGTATCAATTCCCTTACGGGATCAAAGAAGCATTAATGCCGAATGGTATACTACCAAATGTTTGCCAGAAGTTTTCTCTGTTATAAGCAACAAGCGACCAAACACAGGGCTCCGCGGGCTACTGCTCCACCACGACAATGCACCTGCGCACACCGCACTCAAAACGAGGGACTTCCTGGACAGCACGCCAGTCAAACTCCTGGGTCACCCTCCTTACAGCCCTGATCTAGCACCGTGTGACTTCTTTTTATTCCCAAAAATAAAAAATCAGCTCAAAGGGATACAATTTTCGTCGCCGGAAGATGCGCTGGCTGCGTTCGAGCAGGCTGTAAACGAGGTGTCTGCGGCGGACTGGAAAAAGTGTTTTGAAAACTGGTTTAGGCGCATGAATCTTTGTATAGAGTTTGGTGGAAAGTACTTTGAAAAGATTTGATAAAAATATATGTACGTATAGAACAATTTTTTTTAGTTTCGCAAAACTTTCTGAGTGTCCCACGTACGTGTTATACATACGTCTTATCGAAACTTATATGTTTCTTAATTCAGGAAACATTTTTTTTTTTATATTTTTCGATATACTTCTTCTTCTATCGTGTCGACATGAGCTACATAATAATAACAGCTCATGCCGTGGGGAAAAGATTAGCCAGTCAGCAGGTTGGTAGCGGGGCTGACTGCCCAGGGTGCGCCGGACGATCAATTAAATATCGTCACTCGTGGAGGCTCTTTTAATGCATCCCACACTTTTTTTTTTTTTTTTTACTTTTCTTTTTCTTTGCATGCATCTTATACTGAAAATATCGTATTTTTTTTTTGTGTGAACACTATGTTCAGTAGCAAGGCGTGAGTTTTATTATCGGATTTAAAATAGTTAAAACTGTCATAATTTGGAATAATAAAAAGGAGATGTCACTTTTTCAGTGGTCACAAAACACTGTGCGACTTATCGCGATGGA
Source organism: Asteroscopus sphinx (assembly GCA_949699075.1). NCBI lineage: Eukaryota > Metazoa > Arthropoda > Insecta > Lepidoptera > Noctuidae > Asteroscopus > Asteroscopus sphinx. The sequence goes on from OX453006.1 coordinate 7,696,520, forward strand.
TGGGTAACGAATGCCATGCATTTCTCGTGGCTTATCCAAACATGGCGAGAGTCCACACGGGGGAGTTTTTAGTGGGTGCGAGCACCAAATACCCACGCTGCTTACCCGGGTGACGTGACATGCGACAGGCATTTTCTCCGCCCCGAAAAAATAGTTCACAACTTATCCAATAAATAAAAAATAACTTGGATAAGATCTACTCTGGTAAAGATTATATAATATAGCTCTAAGAAGCATCAACGAAACACCTAAAACACCAAAATACTGACATAAGTGCCAAATTAAGTACTTTTCAAAACGTATTTCATTCTATTCCGAAGTACTTTAAGTTATTTATAACAGAAAATATTCCTTCAAACAGTTTTGCGGTGAACCGACACACCATATTTCATAATAAACTCTTTCGTACAATCCGCTTAGAAAGACAGACACAACATTGATATGTATTTGATACATTTTGCAGTAAATTATACGAAAGTATTTGAAATGAATGATGTTTTTGTGGTTTTTGTGTTTTCCTTTGTGTTACGGTAAATATTGTGCCTCTCTATATTTAGTTGCAAATTAATGATTATATTTTTTGACTTATCGTTCTAAAATATAACATTTTCTGGGGTACATTATGTAAAATTTGCTAGGAACATCGGGTTATGCTTAGTACAGGGTTCCGTATCCATAGCAGTAATTACAAACGAAAAACCATTATGTCGATAGCTTTTTTCTTAGGTCAATTAACTTTAAACTAGGTTGTCTTAAGTTGAATTTTGCAGTTTTCTCACAATAGTAAGTAAAGTAATAACTTTAAAAATTATAATCGTATAATCATCATCATCATCATTTCAGCCGAAAGACGTCCACTGCTGGGCATAGGCCTCCCGCATCCAGCGGATTCCCGCGACCTTCACCAGGTCGTCGGTCCACCTTGTGGGGGGCCTACCCACGCTGCGCCTTCCAGTACGCGACCGCGTGACCACTCCAGAACTAATCGTATAATGCTCGAAATAATTTCAAGAGAGAATTTTTAATAAGGTCATTATCAACGTGAACAGTGCGCTCGTAGGATCATAATAGGGGGTGTAGAGATTGCATACGTCGATGAGTATCTCTATTTGGGTCAAATAGGCTCCTTCCAGGCAAGACAAAACAAAGAAGTTGCAAGATGCACCGAAAATGTCTGGAGGAGCTATTGGGCCATGAAAGATCTAATGAAGGGTGATCTACCTCTGTCTCTTAAAAGAAGACTCATGGACTTCCCATCTTCACATATGGATCCCAAACATGGTCTTTCAAAAATCAACTGAGGTCCACGCTCGAGGTTTGCCAAAGAGCTGTGGAACGGAGTGTTCTGGGCATAAAACTTAAAGACCGGGTAAGGAATACAACGATCCATTACAGAACAAAAATAGCTGACGTCACCTGGAAGGCGTGGAACTGGGCTGGAACTCTTAAGTGGAACTGGGCTGGACGTCAGACGACCACTGGGCCAAACTGACAACTCAATGGGTGCCTTTACATAGCAGATGTCAACGCAGCAGACCCAGACAGAGATGGCGGGATGAGCTGGACTCCTTCCAAAAGGACTGGACTCTTATAGCAACAGACAGGGAGAAGTGGAAGGAGAGTAGTATTGGAGGTCGCATATATGTATGCACTGAATATAATAATATGCACCTGTATGAATATAGTAATCATACTTACACATTGCTGTCACTGATTTAAAATAAGTATAGTAATGGCTTTTGTTCATACCATGTCACTTGTGTAAAAATGTAAAACAACTAATAAATACCAGGCCCCTCAGAAAGTATTGCGAAAAAAAGTTTTTATATATGGGAGACTGGCCAGTTATAATGTTTTTCGAAAATATGATTATTTATAAGTAAAAATAAGTAAGTTCCAATTTCAAAATTTCCCTCCACATTTTTTGCGAGTTAATTCAAAGTATTGTGTCTCACTGAAATATGGATCTGCGCCGGGAACATTTTAGAGCTATGATTTTATACGATTTCAAGTGTCGCCTGAAACCGGATGAATCGTACGATAGACTTCAAATGGCATTCATGGATGAAGGCCCTTCCAAGGCAACCGTGTATCGTTGGTATAACGAATTCAAGCGCGGTCGACCAACTTTGGGGGATGACGAAAGAAGCGGTCGCCCTTTGACGGCTGTTACCGAAGAAAACGTGCTAGCAGTGAAAAATTTAATCCAAGACAATAGGCGAATTACATATCAGGAGATTCAACACATATTGAAGATTGGATCGGGAAGCGTTCACGAGATTCTACACAGCCATCTTCGCGTGAGGAGGATAGTATCACGCTGGGTGCCGCACAACCTCACCGATGCTCAGAAGCAGGCCCGGGTGGAATGGTGCCGTGATATGCTTAACAAATTTGAAGCAGGCTCGTCGCGGCGTGTTTACGACATCGTTACAGGTGATGAGTCCTGGATTTATCAATACGACCCAGAAACCAAGCGCCAGTCGACTGTTTGGGTGTTTCAAAATGAGCCAACGCCTACCAAAGTGAAGCGATCTAGAAGCGGGGGTAAGATTTTGATCGCTAGCTTTTTTAATTTGACTGGCCACTTGGTATCAATTCCCCTACGGGATCAAAGAAGCATTAATGCCGAATGGTATACTACCAAATGTTTGCCAGAAGTTTTCTCTGTTATAAGCAACAAGCGACCAAACACAGGGCTCCGCGGGCTACTGCTCCACCACGACAATGCACCTGCGCACACCGCACTCAAAACGAGGGACTTCCTGGACAGCACGCCAGTCAAACTCCTGGGTCACCCTCCTTACAGCCCTGATCTAGCACCGTGTGACTTCTTTTTATTCCCAAAAATAAAAAATCAGCTCAAAGGGATACAATTTTCGTCGCCGGAAGATGCGCTGGCTGCGTTCGAGCAGGCTGTAAACGAGGTGTCTGCGGCGGACTGGAAAAAGTGTTTTGAAAACTGGTTTAGGCGCATGAATCTTTGTATAGAGGCTGGTGGAAAGTACTTTGAAAAGATTGATAAAAATATATGTACGTATAGAACAATTTTTTTTAGTTTCGCAAAACTTTCTGAGTGTCCCACGTATAGCAAATATCTGAACACTGCTACTCTCATTATTGCCTCTATTTTCCAATAAGTAGGGGGGCCCTTGCCCTGCAGTGGGACACTTCAGGCTTATAATAATAATATACTAATACGAGGAAGATTATGAGTTTTTATGTATAGTTTAGAAATGGCAGGGGTACACTTTGCATGATAGATAGATAGATAGAATATTCTTTATTGTACACCAATAACATTATTAAACTTAGGACTAACATGTAAAATAAGGGTACATTGGCGGTCTTATCGCTAATAGTGATATCTTCCAGACAACCTTTATCATGCCATTTTATCAGGCCATATTTCACGAAATAGAAAGAAAGAAAGAAACATGATTTATTGCCACAACAGGACGATATGCGATAGGTGAACATAAAAATAAATTCATTAGATACATAAAAAAATTAAAACAAAAACGCAATTTTGAAATGCTATACATCTGATAAAAAAAGTCATGTATGCAGTATGAACATTACCTTTATTTTTAATAGACCTATTTAATGATATCCCACACAACGGGGTGCAGTGAAAAAAAACAATTTCATCCCCATTTCCCAGGTATCGACGCTAGAACTAAAATAATTTATTAATTTAAAAAAAAAAATGATCTATATCTACAGTATTCTTTTGCAAATTTTCATGCAATTATGTGTATAACTGTAGGAGTTCATTAGGATGAACCGAAAAATCTAAAAATGATTCGAGATGTAGTAAGTTTAATTCCCTTACTTATGTATAAGTAAATATAATTTTGCACTTTAAGAAAGAAATAAAGAAAAGCAGTCATTAATGTTTTCAAATAAATAAAACTAATATACCCAAGATACGCGTTTCCACAAAGAAAAAAAATCCCAAACACCATGAAAAAATCCGAATTAAAAGAAAAAAAGCAGTCGACGCAACATCGACATAAGCCCATTAATCTTAGTGACAACATAATTCAATGGGCGTCTACTGAGATACGACGGGAAAATAAAAACGATGGGAAACTGCGCGAATACCAGGTCACTGAACTATTGAGGCAGCTGTGGCGCCAGGCTGACGACAGCTACTGACAACTGACGAAGTATGACGATCTCATTTGAGAAAAATCACAAAGGATGAAGTATTTCATGTTCTTAACCCTTCCTGTTGTCAATGAGTCGACACAATAAAAATCTATTGTTTGTGTGGTAGACTGTTCCATGAGTGGATTTACGAAGTAATTATGATAGAAGAGAGAGAAAAATCAAAAAGGATGAAGTACTTAATATTATTAACCCTTCTTGTTGTAAATGAGTAAACACAATACACAAAACATTTCATTTATTGAGCGTCAGATCGACCGTTTCATGAGTTTATTATTGGGAAAATTTAGAGTACCATGTTAAACCTTTTAATCGGCGTAAAGTAGTTACATAACATACACACAGACATAGTAAAAAATATAGACTAAGTGCTGAGAACAACCATAGTGATGCCACCAAAAACCGTGCTCCTTCATGTAGAACCAGTGCTTACGTACACACCATGCACCTGAAGGATATTTGTTTTCGCGATGCTTGCTGGAAGATGCCGCGACATGTGAACTGAGAGGGGTGAGCACGGTTTAAGGTGCATGTGTGTGCGTGAGCATTGGTTGTCATGAAGGAGCACGGTTTTTGTTGGCTGCACTATGGTTGTTCGCAGCACTTAGTATATATTTTTTACTATGTCTGTGAACATACAGTAGATACAGTAATTAAATAGCATACTATTAACTGAACACCAGCTGTGATCAGCTGTGTCCCACATTGCTTACAAGTGTTCATAATATGCTCATAATATCAGACAGTGTAAGCGGTAGTGAGAGACTTTCATGATTCTATAGCCTTAAAATCATATATTTTTATATAGCCTTAAAATCTCTCATTTCGCTCGGAAGTCACGGCGCTTTTAGATGTTATTGATATCATAGGTTTTTCTGGGTTTTGCTTTATTAATAAACTATACTATTACCCGCGGCTTCGTTGGCATATAGTTTGGTTTATCACAGAGTAATTAAATCGCACACCCTTCGGGAATTGTGTATCTTCCTGGGTTAAAAAGTAGCCTATATATTCATTACTAGCCGGATTATGGTCTATCTGTGCGTCAAATTTTATCTAGATCCGTTCATTCGTTTCAGCGCGATTAAAGGACAAACAAATAAACAAACAAACGTCGATACTTTCGCATTTATAATATTAAAAGAATAAAGAAACCAAATAAAATAACATAAAGGTCTACTCAGCCTTAGGAAACAACTAATTAATTCCTTTTAATTAACATTCACAAAAAAACATCCATCTATAGTAATTCATCGCCGTCACGTTATTACCTGACGATGTAAAAAGGTCCTTTCTTCTATCAGCGTTGATTAAGGAGGATCCCTTCAAATTATCTGTCTGTAAGGCCAAGTAATGCACCTTATTGGATTATCTCCAGCTTTGATGTCCGTCCGGAGTCTCGTAGTCGTTTACAGGCAATAAAAAGCAAGTAATTCTTTAAAGGGAAGTCTTATTAGGGAAAAGAAATTGTGTAAGCTAACTAAGTGGAGTGTATCGGAGGCAAACGACGTCTGATCTTGTTGGATGTCATCTGATCTGAGGGACAATTTGCGAAATAAGATATTTTTCGCCCGTTTCGTGATCCGGTTTGTGAGGGCTTAGAACAAAATGGGAAGTAAAGAATTGGGCATTGAAATCAAGTTGCTTATAAATGTTATGGATACTTACTTGGACGAATAAAAAGGCGGACGGAAACTCGCTAAACAGTAAGTGAAACACCCATAGTAAGACAAAAAGGCGCGATTACGCAACTGGCCGTTAACTTATCTGGCAGATTATACAATACAAATGTCGTTCTATTGATATAGATAGTGGTGGCGAAACAGGCTCTAACTCAATAATGTAATTGTTTAGTGATAAATCCTACTTCCTACTATTATTATAAATGCGAAAGTTTGGATGTTTGTTCGTCCTTTAATCACGCTGAAACGGCTAAACGCAAAGAGAATATAATCACACGGACTTAAATGAAACTTGATACCCAGTTAGAACATAACCCGAAAAAACATATAGGATACATTTTATTCCGGGAAGATCTACAGTTTCCGAGGGATGTGTGATAAATTACGTCTTACTGTAAGGTATTAACCGAATTATATGCAGGCGAAGTCGCGGCTATAGGCTAGTAACGCAGACAGTAAAAAATATAGACGAAGTTATTAAATGAAATTTCGTATATGGAATTTAAAAAATTGACAAATGAGAAGTAGCGAAATAAGGAACTGTTGAAAATATTATTATTACTAGACACAGATATAGTCAAAAATATAGACAAAGTGCTGCGAACAATCATAGTGAAGCCAACAAAACCGTGCTCCTCCATGTACAAACCAACGCTCACTCACACACGTGCACCACGAACCGTGCTCACCACTCTCAGTACACATGTCGCGGCATCAAAGTCCAATAAGCATCGCGAAAACAAAAATCCATCTGGTGCTATTTCAACAGTTTCTTATTTCGCTACTTCTCAGTTGTCAGTTTTTTTTTATTCCATAGACTGAATTCCATTTCGTAATCTTCAAATTCATTTGTATAGGTAAAAGCAAAGTTGACAAAATGGGATGAAGGTCCTTATTTCATCTTCCAGTATTCAGTCGCGAATATTGACGTAACAATAAAGTGCACAAAATCCACCAGTGAGCCTCTTTTACTCGTTGAAATCACAGTAACACTTCCAATTCATGCAGCTATCTTCCGACCAGTTACCTAAATCCAATAATATTTAAAAGTACAGATATGTTACTTGCACTCGCAACTGAAGACTCTAAAACCGTCTATTCTATTAGTCCGTGTCAAGTAAGCCGCCGAGCGTGACCAGTGACAAAAAAAAAACTAAAATGCCGTCGTGTGTGTACAGAAAGTGTTCTAATTATGACGCGAAAGTAACTTAAAGTAAGCAACTTACTCACTTTGTACTAGTATATGTGTATTGTGCTGCCGCTGCATATGGAACATTTTTTCATTCGTTTTGTTAGGGTATGGCATATCTATACTTTTAAATATCATTGCCTAACGGCCAAAATTAATATCCAATCTATCCACGATTTGCCCTACTAGAGATAGGAATTTGACATAAGCTCCATACAAAATATGTGAAATTTCTATCTCTAGTAGGGTAAATCGTAGATAGATTGGATATTAATTTTAGCCGTAAATCCGTAATTTTCATCCATATTTACAGTACCTACCTAATTCGTAACATGAGCTATTTATACTGGCAAATCAACATCATTCACAGGATCACAACACAGCGACTAGATTAGTTTGCCCTGATAATTGAGAACACAATACCGCCCGGCCACTATTCGGGCCCGCATCACGATCGCAATCCAGCTGCATCGATCCGAACACGCAACAAACAGACAAACAGTGCGAGTAAACCGAACGATAACAGTCAGTGGATGCCAAAGTTTTGTAAAATTTGCTAAATATATTATATCATGTATGTTGATGTATCAACATCTCTATTTTACATCACATTAGTTAATAATTTATTAAGTTCCATATCCACAAAATTCTATATTTACAATATAAATATCTGCAATATACCTGCGTATAAAAATATTGTTCCTTAAAAATATTACGTTGAATGACAACGCTTATTCTTTGCCTCGACCCCGAATGGGTCAGTAGTAGCGAACTTATTTTTTAAAAGAGAATTATTTTTATTCGAAAAACAACATAAATTAAAATCAAACGGAAATTTTATCAATACTTTGTTGTTTGGTTGTCACTTCCTTATCAAACCGGAACTCGACCAGCGCCGCCTCTCTTCGTGCGGTTGAGATTTCTTTATTATGGAGTACCATGCATATGCACTCATTTATGAACTCCGTAACCTCACTGGATTGCCTCGCACGCAAGCAGTCCATACGCGTACCACTCGGTAACCACGCCGCCGCCGGCGCCGGTTCCGAGTGAAACACGGGCGGACCGCACAAGGACTAGCGTCATCATTCGTTGACTTGCGATGTTGATTCGTTGATCACACGGCGTCCACCCGTTGACCACGAGGCGTCAACTCGCTGGCCGCATGACATTATCGTGAGGACCATCCGTCGACAACGAGTGCACGTCGAGCGTCGCGGCGATGCTGGGTTGATGATAAGCGAGTTACGACCTTAATACGTCCAGTCTACACATAACTTAGTTTTTCTGGAGAACATCAAAAATAACCTTCAAAGTAATAATACTAATTTTATCGCACAAAATTTTCTACACAGCAGTTAATTCCTAATAAATTACATTTTGCCCTACCTAGCCTACCCTAGATTAATCAGCTCAAAAACTCCCCGTATCTACCCTTCCCTTTTGTAACGCCCTGTGCAAGCCACTCTCCCTAGGGGTAACATTGAACTCCGCTGCACAAAACTATCGTATGCTATCGTACGCTTTTTGCTAATCGGCCATCTAACGTTTGGTCTGCAGCGCGGGCGCAAGACCCTGAGTTATTGCAGCTACATGCTAATGCCCACGGTAATCTAAATGTAAATCTGTATCGCGCTAATTACGATCCAGATTACTGACTACTGTACATCGCTCAGTATCGCGCTCTCTTTATAAGCGTTGTTTATTGGTTGGCAGATTAGTGTAACAACACACTGTGTTGAAATTACGCGTGTGAAAATCGGCGTGATAGCGTTGCCAGACGTACCGCTTTTGGTCTCTCAGGACGCATCCCGCCAGCACCTTGAGCCCAAAACCCCCTTTTTCATCTAAGTTGCCAATTTAGCAAGTTGGACGATTTTTTCGCCCCAGTCTCGCATTTTATTACCTCCCCTGTTTTTTTTGGGGTGAATTAAGAGCCTTCACGAGTAACGATATTTATTTGATCGTCCGGCGCACCTTGGACAGTCAGCTCCGCTACCAACCAGCTGACTGGCTAATCTTTTTCCAACGGCACGAGCTGTTATCATTATTAGTATTTCTGTATTGTACCATATTCTGACAAATAAATGATCTATCTATCTATCTATCTCATATTGACACGATAGAAGAAGAACTAACCACAATACGCCAAAACCCATAAAACACTTACTTACCATATACTTGTATAGTATTATGTAATCTGTGCCATGGCAATACGCAAGACGCAAGTAATGTACCCACGTTCTAATTATACATTTGCAAATTTTGATGTATTTATGCAAGATAGGAGGAATGTTTATTCTGGTATATAAAGAATACGAATAAGAAAGAAGTTTTTTTTGTGAATAGTTCATTAAACACAAGTGTGACGATCATGCATCTACTTATTATGCACCAGTACCTCCATCGATAAAGTCTTAGCTCAACATTGACGAGAGCTACAAGTTCCTTTGTCTAATATATGCTAAAATATTCATTCTACACAACTTTTCTGAGGAATTACAATAAAATACATCGTAGAGCGAGAATACTTCAAACTCTTTCCCGTTTCACAATGAAATAGACTCTCGTAAAGGATTCATGCGTTTGAAAGCGTTCATTTATATGCACGGGGAGCTCGCCGTTACCTACATATTTATGCTCGCCTGGTCGGTTGCACCTAACTCGCGTAACTGAATGTTAAGCCCTTGTAATTATATTGTTTTATTTTACAAATTTTGTGTATTTTGTGTGTTTTTTCCGTGTGAACGCTTGCTTTCTATGCGGAGGGTCTGAGTTCGAACCCAGCCCGCACCTCTGACTATTCGAATTCACGTGTAGATCAGAATTTGATTTTCGGTAAAGGAAAATATCGTGAGGAAATCTGCGCATCTGAAAGTGCTCCATACAGTTCTCGATAGTGTGTGTAGTCTGCCAACCCACAGTAGGCCAGCGTGGTAGACTAAGGCCCTTAAGCTTCTCATTCTGGGAAGAGGCCCGTGCCCAGCAGTGGGATAGTAATGGGCTGCTTATGTTATGTAAGTCACTTCCACTAACCTAATTTTAATCAATGAAAAATGACAGTATATGTTTATAACTGTCAATTTAGTTTACGGGACAAAAGTCGTGACTTTTGGTGATGTTGACGCCATTTCACGTTTCACGTAAAAAATGAAAAAGAAGCAAGTGGACTAATTTGATAGGACTAAATACCTTCTATCCTTTTTTAAAGTGTTTTGTTAGAAAGAGACATGGTGAGACTAAGTTAGTTTAGTTTGTTTATCATCATCATCATTTCAGCCGAAAGACGTCCACTGCTGGACATAGGCCTCCCCAAGCAGTTTGGGGGATATGCCATAATCGCCACGCTTGGCAGGCGGGTTGGCGATCGCAGTTGGTTGGTTAAATACTCAGAGAACGCTGCTGCCCATCCTCTGGTGAATCCCTTAGTCGCCTTTTACGACACCCATGAGAAGATATATGGTGGTGCATTTCTTTACGTCCGGCACCACACGGAACTTTTTTAGTTTGTTATTTATATTAACAGCAGAATCAGCGCCAATACCTGATTAGTAAAGTTATAGACAAAATTTCAATTTGTATAATCACATCACACGATGAGATCACGAACTAAAGAAAACTACGTAAACACTATTTTAAAAGTCGACATCTGTGGTCTAGTGGTTCGAGGGTCGGGCTGCTGATGACGAGGTCGTGGGTTCGATTATAATAATAAAAAAATAAATAATAATTTTTGTATTATAAGTATGTATTTACAAAAAAAAAAGTATATATGTATTATATCCATTGTCTAGTACCCATAGCACAAGCTCTGCTTAGTTTGGGACTGGATAGTGCTGTGTAAAAATGTCCCAAAAATATTTATTTATTATTTAGTTATTAAAACAAAAGTGCCTCCCCCTGCCAGGTGGACCGACGACCTAAAGAACGTGGCTGGGGGGGACTGGATGCGGAAGGCAGAGGACCGAGCGTTGTGGCGCAATTTGGGAGAGGCCTATGTCCAGCAGTGGACTGCGATAGGCTGAGTTGATTGAAAACAAAAGTACCGTACACGATATATTTTGCTGCACATAAAAATATTGAATTAATTTTTATACTTGTAGATACTGCCATTGAGTATGAATACAAAGACTTTGTATACTGACTTAAATAACTTTATGTTTGAATCTGATATTGTTATACATATGTAAAGTTAAACCTTAAGAAACTGGACCAATCAAACTAAACTAAAAAGTGCCGCATTAATAGGACATTTAACTCTATTAAAAAGTAAATGTGAGGCAATTTAGTTAACTATATACTCAATTCCAAACTTATTTGTAATTCTATCCGATCATTTATACCGGTATGTAATTTTTCGATTATTTATTCAGTATAAAATCCAATGTACTACATTTCCATGAAATTATTTACGTTTCCGACTGCAATACAACTGGCTCTTTTACCTGCTCTTGAGAAATATTACCAGAAGTGACTTCACCTGCTTTTATTTAAAGGAGAAACATTTTACATCCGTAGGTCCTTCGCAAGAAAAAGTCCTCAAACATTTGTACCTAAATAGAGAAAAATATTTTGGAAGTGAATTCTTTATAGTGAACTAAATATTTCCGTGGAAGTGGTTCCTTACAATCAAAAGCGATACTGAATTGTTTACAGAGTATTGTATTTCGTATCGCTAAAAAGTTTTTTAGAAGATTTTTCTGAATATCTATCTCTCTTACCATTTAATGTATGGGCCAGTTAGCGACGTAAATTAGCAGCAATCGGTATTTGCTGTTAATGACTCAATCAGGAGTTTTTTGCAGTTGCAGCAAGGATGGTAAATTGAGTACGCAGAGAAGAAACATATCATCAAAGTTCACGATGTTTATTCCACAGTAGTTAGTAAGTACACGGTAAAAGAGCGACGATTCTTTCTCTTAGGCAGCTGTGGTGTCTAGTTAGACGAGTATGACGTAAATCATATACGTCTTAAGCCAACAGAAAACTAGTCTTCGTAAACCCGTTTTTGCTGAGCAAGCGGGCATATGACCGCAAACTTGGAGTAATAGACATAGAGTGATAGTTTCATTCAAAGTTCCGCTCAAAGGTGAAGCACAAAAACAATCGATGTGTGGGCAAGCGGTAAGTTAAATGTTCGCCGACACACATAGGCGTGCGTAAGCTGTACTGAACGTAGCCTTTTAAGGCCTACTTGAATTTGCTTCCTTCCGTGTGCGACTACTCCGGTTCTAAGCCTAAATATTCTGACGACGTCTGTGGTCTAGTGGTTCGAGTGTCAGACTGCTGATCACGGGGTCGTGCGTTCGATTCCCACAGGATACAAATATTTGTGTGATGAACATAAGTGTTTGTGTTGGTCTGGGTGTTTCTTATGTATTATAAGTTTGTATTTATAATATCGTTTATTATTTATAATAAAAATAAGCATCATATCCATTGTCTAGTACCCATAGTACAAGCTCTGCTTAGTTCTGGACTAGATGGTGCTGTGTAAAAATGTACCAAAAATATTTATATACATTTAATTATTCTAATACCGCAAAGAATAGTTGTTATTTAGAAATCAAATACAAGATTCTATCATTCTTCATATCAGTTGACTCGGCGACTTGTCGCAAATTACGTCATGAAATCTTTTGCATACAATTTTAGTTATGTACTTATATTAATTTAATGAGAAAAGCAAAAAAATATTGGGGATTCGCATTTCTGGATAAAGACCTCCATCTGTTGTCACTATCTCAATTTAAGAGGGTTTAAATTCGCTCAAAATATGTACACTAGAATATGTATGGAAAACAGAGATATTTCAATTTTATTGGCACATTGTCTATCCTAAGGTTGTCTGGAAGAAATGCCTTGAGCGATAAGACCGCCCATTGTTGGTACATATATTTTATATAAGTCATATATCTTGTTTATTTTTTTATTTATTTTTTGAAGGGCTCGTAGCGATGCAACGACTGCGCGTATTGTACGATCTGCAAGGTTAAGCTGCACTTGCCGCGGTCAGTCTGTGGATGGGTGACCGTTTCGTTACACATCGAGACCTCTCCGTACCTCGGAGAGCACGTTAAGCTGTCGGTCCCGGTTGTCATACGAATATCTATGGCAGTCGTTACGGGTAGTCAGAAGCCTGAAAGTCTGACAACTGGTCTAACCTCCGAATGTCAGTATTACCCAGTAACTGGGTTGCGGGGGTCTGATGGCAGTCGCTCCGTGTAAAATACTGATGTTCAGCCGCATCTGGCTAGACTGGAAGCCGACCCCAATATAATTGGGAAAAGGCTCGGAGGATGATGATCTTGCTTATTTTTTTTGTGTACAATAAAGAGTATTTGTATTGTATTGTATTGTATTGTTACAATAAAACACATTAAAATATATTTTATTTTATTTTTATTTTTATTTATTTAGCACACCAACAGCATAATCACAGAAGTGCATATAGACAGACACTAAAAACTATAACTTACATAGTGATTACACAAATTATAGGCATGCATGACATTGAATATAAATGTTATAGCAGAGACTACAATAATTAAGTATCAAATCATCAATCAACTCAGCCTATCGCAGTCCACTGCTGGACATAGGCCTCTCCCAAGTTGCGCCACAACGCTCGGTCCTCTGCCTTCCGCATCCAGTCCCCCCCAGCCACGTTCTTCAGGTCGTCGGTCCACCTGGCAGGGGGGCGCCCTACGCTGCGTTTGCCGATTCGCGGTCTCCACTCAAGGACTCGTCTGCTCCAACGGCCATCGGTCCTTCGACAGACATGGCCAGCCCACTGCCACTTCAGCTTACTGATCCTACAAGCTATGTCAGTCACTCCGGTTCTTCTCCGGTTTATTTAATTAAGTATACAATTTTGAAAAGTTACTGTTAAAGAATGTAGTTAATAAATGTAGTAATAATAACAATACCATTGAGAAATAACATTAGTTCATCAGGACATGTCTGTACGAAACAAATTTCATACAAAATATATCGATAGGCTTATCTAACTGGATGGATCTTTCATTATATAACCTTGCCATGCGTGTAAGAGGGCTATTAAATGTAGTATTTAAGGTCGAGGTTGGGATTTCAAATATATGATGCTGTCGCATAACACGCTTGCTAAACCTAAATTTAAAATAATTTATCAATTCCGCATCAATGCAGCCGTTTATAATTTTGTGAAGAATTAGTAGGTCACATATATTTCGCCGTTTCTTTAAACTTAATAGTTTAAAATGTATCAATCTATCATTATACTCGGGAATAGCTTTACGGATGCCATTTCTTATACACAAATACCTAACAAAACGAGCCTGAATGGATTCTATACTGTTTGCGTAAGATACATAATAAGGAGACCATATAGTGGAACAATACTCCAGGGAGCTTCGGACCAAAGCGTTATAGAGCAAAATAATGCTGCTGTTGTTACGAAACGGTTTGAACATACGAATTATAAAACCTAGCATTTTATTAGCTTTAATCACCAGACTATCTATATGATAGCGAAAAGATAGAGATGTATCAAAAAGAACGCCTAAATCACGAATGACAGAAACTCTGCCTAAATAAGCTCCATCTATATGGTATTTAAATTCTACATATTTTACTTTATTTGTGAATGTTATGTATTGACATTTTTTAACATTGAGTGACATTCTGTTATCAAAACACCACTGCTGAAGGACATTCAGATCGTTCTGTAGTTCTACACAATCATTCAATTCTGATATACTACGATAAATTTTCAAGTCATCCGCATAAGCTAAGCAATCACAGGATATCTTTTCCAAGAGATCGTTAATGAATACTAAAAAGAGCAAAGGGCCTAATTTTGACCCTTGTGGCACACCAGAACCAGGAATAAACGGCACAGATTCGTAGCCCTCCAAAGTAACAAGTTGAGAACGCATATTCAGATAACTTTCAAACCAGCGCAACAAACAGCCATGAATTCCAGCATGATTCAACTTCATGGAAAGAATTGAATGATCAACTCGATCGAAAGCTTTTGCAAAATCCGTATAAACAGCGTCAACTTGGCCCCTAGCCTCAAACGTGTTAGTAATATAAGTAGTGTAAATGAGCAAGTTTGAAGTAGTAGAACGGTTGGTAACAAAACCGTGTTGCCTGGGACTAATTATGTGACGGAGATGCGTGTAAACTACGTTATAGATGAGACCTTCAAAAATCTTAGCAAACTGGGAAATAATGGATATTGGTCTATAGTTAGTCACGTCATTCAAACTACCAGACTTGTGTATGGGAATGATATGTGCAATCTTCCATAAATCAGGGAATACTCCTTCTTTAAGGGATTTATTATATATTAAATGTAATGGCTTTATAAGGGCATCAATGCAGAGACGTATAAAAATAGGAGGCAGTCCATCCGGGCCAGCTCCTTTATTCAAATCTAAGTTTTTTATACTTTTTTTAATATCATCCTCCGTAATATTTATAGAAGAGAGACAGTAATTGGATGTGGTAAGACATGAGAAGACGTGACTAGGTGGTTGATTGTTACTGTATCAAAATACATTGCATTAAAAGAGCCTCCACGAGTGACGAAATTTAATTGATCTTTCGGCGCACCCTGGGCTGTCAGCCCGCTACCAACCTGCTGACTGTTACCTGCATTTTTTTTTCCCACGGCATGAGCTATTTTCATTATGTAGCTCATGTCGACACGATAGAAGAAGAATAAAACTAGTTCATCAAGCATGGATGATGCAGCACCTTCCACCCACAAATATATGCACATACAGAAGGTAAGTAGAAAGATGGATTTCCGCAAAGTAATGCTTGAATCCATAATACTAATTCCATAAACTCAATTAAAATAACCTCGCTCTCAGCATCAACAGTGATACACGCGGGCTCTCTTGCACTTCGCACGTATAATTCCAGTAATTTTCGAGCCCATTGGCCGGGAAAATATGAATTTGCCAGCGATAGTTCAAAGAGCTTAGAGAATTAACTTGAAGAGTACTTGAGCGGAGTATCATTCGTAATTATAGGGTTGTAAAGACAAGGTAAGGTTGTGTATGTAGGTTTTTGATTGGAAAAGTAACATTTTGTGTTATAGAATGTTAACAGAGGTTTGTGTGTAGAATAGAGTCTTAAGAATAATAATTAAATACCTCGTTTATGATAAAAGTTAGTAGAATGTACAATTAGGTGTATGAAAGAGTTGTTAAGGACATATTTCACACAAGAGTCCTTAAAAAAAATCATGAATTATTTTTTTCAATAGTGACTGAAATCTTAGCAATTCTTTCCAATTGGTTTTCCTACTTTCTTGTCTATTTTGAATTTGTCAGCGATACTTCAAAGAGCTTAGAGAATTAATTTAATGAGTACTTGAGCGGAGTATCATTCATAATTATTATAGGTTTTTGATTCGAAAAGTTACATTTTGTGTTATAGAATGTCAACAGAAATTATTTGTGTGTGGAATAGAAGAATGTTATCTCGTATGTGATATGAGTAAGTAAAACATACAATTCGGTGTATCAAAGTTTTGTTAAGGACTTATTTTCCACCAGTGTCCCAAAATAAAAATAAAAACTATTCAAAAATTATAAATTCAAAGATTTATTGCATACTAAGTGTAGATACATGATTGGTGCTACATGTTGTTTTGGTGCTTAAAACTTAGTGGCCTTTTGCAAGCATTGCAATATTGAGGGCTACTACATACTATTATTATTTTATTATTATTGTTTTAAATATAATTATGTCATATGTATATATAAGTGAAAGATGTATCATGCATTTTTATTGTACAGTCGACTGCATGCCAGTGGTAACACTTCAGTTCGAAAACCGCCCTTACTGCTTATGAAATAAGAATGCTGCTAAAGTCAAAGTGTTAGCACCGACGTGCTGTCGACCGTACCTATTAGATTGTGAATATTATTGTATAAAGTAATAAATTAAAACTATTTGTAAAATAACATTTCAATTTTATGTATTAGAGAGGTAGATCGCTACATTAATAATCATAACTATTTATTCAATGGTGACTGAATTCTGTTTAAGAAAGTCATTTCCACATACAATCTGTACTACTCTGTATACAAGTACGATACAATAACGCTTTCAAAAAATCGCTACATCCCGTTTAGTAAAGTCCCATTTTGTCAACTTTTTTATTCTATACAAAAAATTCCATTTCGTTGGTCGGACGTGTCCTTGGACGAACTATTTTAAAAGGAGATATAATAATATTACCGGTAAAAAACCCTGACATTACCTACATACCTACTAAACTTATCTTGTCATCATAACTTTATTGCCAGAACCAAAAGTTAGTGTTGTCACTGTTATAAAAATCCCCAAGTATGAAAATTAAAATAGTTATAATTTACATGAAAATAAGTAGGTAAAAAGAAAAAGAAAAAAAAGGTTTAAAGTTTTAGTTCTAAAACTAATTAAGTCCCAAACAGCACGCAACACTGTAAAAGATAATGACATTGTGAGTGATTACTGCGTGCATCGAATAAATTGTACGGTAGGTTAAATATTTTTTTTCAAATATCTGTACAGACGCTTGTCATCTTAATCTTCCTGCGACCATGAACGCTGCATTTCGAAAAGTCAGGAAAACCAATTTAAATAATATACGCGATGTAATCCGGTTAAACTTGTTTTATTATTAGGCAAAGTAGGGATGTGGTCAAAGTTGGAGCAATTTACAGTACCTGCTACTTCTGTTTACTTAATTTAATGTCTAAGTTATCAGTTGCTTGGGGTATCTGACGTCATTAGTTCACCAATGACTCATTACTGACTGATCATTGGACTTCCGTGACGTGTGTTCGTTTTTATTGCTAAGGGCTGTATAATACCTATAGTAATTAAATTAAAGTATTTAATTTAATTACTATAGGTAATTAAAGTAAGTAAAGCTTAAAGGTAATTAAAATAAGTAGGTAAGTAAAGCTTGTATGATACCTTCCAGAAACATTTACAATGACTACTTTACAATTATTGTACTATGCACAAAAAGAAAAACGTATTATGGGTAGGTACTATGTGTTACCGTTATTTTGAAATCCAACTTATCTCCGTTTCCCGACCGCGTCTGTTCTTTCACCCCATCAAAAAGAAAGTGCCCTCTTTTTTAGGGTTCCGAAGTCCTACAAGGAACCCTTATAGTTTCGTCATGTCCGTCCGTCTGTCCGTCTGTCCGTCTGTCCTAATCCTTTACAGCTTAATAACTTCTACAGTTATAAACATAAGTAAATGAAATTTTGTTAAAAAATAGTCTACATATAGATCTCAATTTTAAAAGAATAAAAAAATAGTTTTTTCGTATTTTACGGGTGGCGTCCATACATGTGAAATGGGGAAAAAAAAAATTATTTCGCTGCACCCCCTCGTGTGGGATATCATTGAATAGGTCTACTAAAATGAAGGTAATGTTTCATACACCACTTTTTTATCAGGTGTACCATCTACGAAATATAGCCCGCCAAAGTGGCTTGCAATGTGTCCCCCCCCCTGCCATTTCTAAACTATGCAATGTAGAAACTTATAATCTTCCACATTGATAGACCTTTGTGAAAACTCTCTTTTAAAATTATTTCGAGTATAATATGATTATAATTTTTTGAGTTATAGAGAGAAAACTGAAAAATACTTAAGACGTCCTAGTTCAAAGGTCATTGACCTTAGAGAAAAATTATCGTAGCAAATAATGCTCCTTTAGCTACTTTCTATTTGAAAAAATCAGAAAAAGTAACTTTGAATGACACGCTTCTTCAATTTGGCTTCTTGAATTTATCGCTAGATGGCGCTACTAACAACACGCTCTGAGTCGCGAAAGCTGCCGATTATTGCAAAAACTAAAATAGCCATGATTAATATTCGATTTGATTCGTTTGTAATTACACCTACTTAAGGAACCCTATAATACTGAGCATGGCCCGACATGCTCTTGGCCGGTTTTCCACTATAAAACACATAATACAACAAAGCAAACTAAAAGGGCACTAACTACCCTCTTACCCTTAATCCTCAAACTGCAGTAACATTTTAGTGTGCTTTGACGTCACACTTTGACACATGATCATCGACGCGAGATCACAGTGCCTCAGCGCCTCGTTAGATGGCGCGTGCGACGCACGTGCGCAGGCGCTCCCTAATCTAATTGATTATAATTACGACCCTTAATTTGTCCCCTTTTTGTACTGAATTGCTCTCTAATTGGAGAATAGTTTTTTGTGTTTAATTAATCTCGAGCATGCCCCGCGTGTGACTAGAATTTAATCGTGAGTTTTTGTTATTTGGCTAATAGACTTGGCATTATTGTTTTATGATCAATAGAAGGGTGTTATTGGTGTTCTATGCAATCTGTCAAAATATATGGCTGACGAACAAAATTTAACTCAGTTTAAATTATATCTATAGCTTCTTTCCATCAGTGGCGTGTATTGCATATAGGCAATTAGGCAGGCCTATGTCCAGCAGTGGATATCTTTCGGCTGAAATGATGATGATGATGAATTAGGCAGTACCCAGTGCCTTCCTCATTCAAATTCATTAGTGGTGTAAGATATTGTCTTTTTTTCAAAGTATAATTATTATTTATCTTTTATTAGACCTATTAATGCTAAATTAATCTTCCTACATAAAAAAATCAATAACTTACACCACAATTAAATTCAAATGAAGTAGGCCAATGCACGCCACTGCTTTCTATTCATTCATTTTTTACCAAAAAAATCAATTTACGGCCCAGTACGTTTACACAACAGATTTTTATCAGTCACAATCAATTTTAAAACTCTAGCCACCCCTACAGAGATAAGTACTACTATCGAAGCCAGACCAGATTATACCACATCAAAAAATCTATTTGAATAAGCATCTCTATTTTGATTCGATAAAAACCGGAGTCCACATCAAAGGCGACTTACTTGGTGTAACGAGGCTAAAGCCATATAAATTATGTATTAACGTTTATGATAAGCCTGTTTTCGAGGCACCGACCGCAGCGGTTCTTTCGTCGCAAATAGGATCGCCCTGTGAGCACAAATCTGGACGGCCATCTGTGACCGAATCTTTGAGGGACATACATACGGGTGTAGCGGTTGTATTAGAGTAGGGTTTTATTAAGTTCCTATTCCAAAGATATTTGGCAGATGTTGATTTCTCTTTGATTATAATGTTTTTTTCTTAACTTCACTTTCTTATTTTCCTATTGATATAATAGAATATGGATAGGAAAATAAAATGTTCAACAAGTAAAGGTAGTTTTTGATTTTTCAACAGACCAACAATATAATTGTGATAACCTGTGGCTTTTTCTGTGTCAAAAAACAACAATATAAAGTTTTACACAACAATCAAGTTGATTTATCTGTGGATAGATAATCAAAGTAAATGACAGAGTTGTACAAACTTTTGGCTCTACTGGATAAATTCATATTTTAAAGCCTGACTAGACGAATAATAAAAATTCTCGGCATGTTGAGGAAAATAAATATACCTAATTGATTTTTTCTACTGCAATCTGTTGTGTCAGCAATGAAAAAAGCAAATGCGTGGCCCCTAGTAGGATTTTATTTTTCTGGTCAGACTATAGTAACTAACTACGTATAGACGAAGTGCTGCGAACAATCTAGTGAAGCTAAAAAACTATGCTCCTTTGTATACAACCAGCGCTCACGCACACACATGCACCTCAACCGTTTTCACCCCTCTCAGTACACATGTCGCGGCATCGTCCAGTGACTAACGCAAAAGCAAATATCCTTCAGATGCATGGTTTGCGCGTGAGCGCTGGTTGGACACGAAGGAGCAGTTTTTTTTGGCTTCACTATAATTGTTCACAGCACTTCGTCTATGTGGTTGGACTCTTCATATTTTAATAACAATTTACTATTAATATTCACCTAGAAGAACATTTTTGAAGCTCGTATGTCGCGAGTATTATAGGTCGTTAAAATTCAATTGTTGCTAGCCTCCCTGCCGGTCGTCTCAGCCCCTCTATTGATGTAATAAGTCCATTGAGACTGCATAATTGCAAATCATTTGTGGGTTTTTGTCGATAGTTCCGACGCAGGGACCTCTCTATTATAGAGTGCAGTGAGACGCAAATTTTGGTATAATCGATATCTCATTTACTGTCAGCAGTATTGTTGCAGCATGAGTTTATTATTTTTTATTGTGATGTTTTATTGAGATTGTTTTTAATATTATTTATTTAAATTTTTGAAGAAATGTTTGTAGGTAAGTCCCAATCTCCTTCTTATTACTGGTCAAGACACCGGATTCTTTAATTAGATTAGCTCGGAGTAGGTTACCGTACCACGCCAATTATGATTTTTGATGTTGGGCAAAATGATAAAATTATTATTTTAGTTACTTCAAGAAAGTAAGTAATAATCCTTACCTGCGGTATCTATGACGTTTATTATTTTTAGGCAAATAGGCCCCATATAATTGGCTGTCCACAAGGGTCTGAGTCTTCTCAAAGCCTTAAAGAAGATCGTGCGTCGCACGTCTATGTTTCTAATTAAGACAGTCATTTTGGAATATTTTGACAAATTTTAAAAATGGAAGGGCAGCTGGCAGAATGAGTGGTACATGTTATTAAAACATGTGGTCACATTTACTACAAAGAACATAACCGTGATCATACGTCCGTTTTGTTTGTTAAAATAGACTTGACAATTATAGAAATCTATATAAATCATTTATTAGAATATAGAAATATATAGAAACTTTTCAATTATGAGCCACGTTCTTGACGATACAGCACCTTCCACTTCTTTCTATTGTATGCTAATTTAAGGCTAATTTATAGGCATGGCATTCATATACCTCACGACCTTCGTTCTCATCTGTATGATGTGGTTCTGCCAGACCCTTCCCTCTTTTCTCTTATATCTCAAACAATTCCTAATCAATATACATCCACAGACTCCACAGTTCTACATAAAACGGTACTAAGAAGCCAGCCAGAATTATTCCGTAACATAATTCGGCCAATAAAATACAGGCACAAAAGACCCCCACACAGACAGTAATCACACGGTTATAACAATAAAACTACGTCACTATTAACATTTATATCTTCGTCTGGAAGAAACCTTTTGAATGTCCACAACTTTCCCTTATTTCGTCAACGGTGACTCATCTAGTCCCTCGACTACGGTCAATGTCATATGATATGAGGACTTACCAATTTATTTTCACAACCCACTTTTTGCACGCAGACCTGTAGTATTCTAAAACTAAGGATCAAAATCGAGTGGCCTGGTAAATATTGGGTTATGTTAATAAGCTTGTGTAATAGCCTGTATGAAAGAATGTCTAATGGGGTGGACGCGACGTATATTCGCGAATTGGGGCCGAGCAAGATAACGTTGTATAGCTTTACTATCTTAATATTGGTGGTATCAAGTTAGGTAAGTAAACAGATATTTTTAGATGTTATGAATAGATTGGGGAATTTGGGTAATGTTTTTAGCAACAAAGCTATGGCAAACAATTTTTGGAACAGCGCCATCGGAGCGTTAAAACTATTTTCCAAGAGTATGAAAGTGTAAACATATTTATTGCAATAATGACTACGGGGTTTCCAGACAACTTTGAAACCACGCTTTGTTACTAAGTCCTGTTTTTCTAGGTTGTGAAGATGAAATAATGTTTAAAGCCATTTCTTTATTTGTGATTGATATAAAATTCACAGATATTTTGAAATTAATAATCATATTGTTTTTGCGATATTTCTTCTTACCCCAGTTAATTAAAAATATAAACAGAGCCAATATAAATCCAATTATAAACTAATTTATTCAAAATTTTAAAGTCGCTATCACCAACATAATGACCACTGCCCCTTACATGCACTAAATGCAAAAAAAAACTAGCGTAATAGGCAGAGAGCATGCACTTTGGCGTCCCTGTCACTTGTCAGGGGTGGCTAAGGGCAATTATCCAGGGGTTTCGCTAATTCTTTACGTGCTTAACCTCATTTGTCTGGCTTATTTAAAGACTTACAGCATTAGGAAGGATCCTGTCAGGATTATCGTGGGCTATATTTGAGTTAGTGTTACAAGCAATTAGTGGAGACTGACGTAGGCACAAGTAGGGCAGCTAATACGTCACTCCGAACTTGTAAATGGAGCAGTAATGAAGTACTTGAAATAATAAAGCGCTCAACGACAATATTTTCGTAATATTTGACGACACTATTGACGCAGTGATTGATTAAAAGTATTTATGTAATTACACGATCCAGGAGAAATCTCAGTCAAGTTTACTGAGGTAATATGTACTACGTACTAGAGTAGACATTGCGAACAAAAAATATCGCACATCTTGCTGGCCACGGAGCACGCGTGGCGCGAGCGTGGCTAAGCGAGTGAGAGTGCAGGAGCTCTAAAACGTGCTACAAACATTTTGTTCGAGGTGTCTTCTCTAAGATTAGGTTTCCGGCTGGGCGGAGAGTCTCGTCACTTTAGAGAAAACCCTTCCCAATGCAGCAGCGGCTACCAGAAGGCCCCTGGCAGCCACTGCTGCATTGGGAAGTGGCGAGATCCATCGACAATTCCCTAAGCTAAGGTCCAAGCGCTTCCTTGGGGGATGGGCGTTACGCGGTGTTACAACCGGTTTTTAGGTTAAATTAAGATTAGGTTAAATTAAGATTAGGTTAAGTTTAGGGAAAACACTGTGGTAGATTGCCAAAATGATCCGGATAAACAGACAAGATACTTAGGTGCTACCTCCGAGTAGTCCATTCAAAAAACTGGAGAAATCTGATATAGGTGTGCGGTCTGTCAACCAGTACGCCAGCGTGGTAGACTAAGGCCTAAATTGTTCTCATGGTGAAAGGAGGACAGTTACATGGGCTGGTTATGTTATGATAGAGGAGAAATCCCGCTGTGGATCTTGTGTGAAGGTTGAGTTATATCCGCCTAAATTAAACAACTATTGAGTTAATAGATCTGTTCTGCTTTACGGGAATTTATGTGATCTGAAGCTTTTAAGGTGTTTCATTAAACAACATAGATGATATAATGCAACAAGTCAAGACTGATTGATTCATTTCACCGGAATTAGCTGTAGGACATAAATACAGAAATAATTTGCAAAATAAAAACTCGAAGTAAAAATACTAAATATATTAAACAGCAGTGCGTTGGCAGATTGTCAATTAGCAGACATAATAAATCCGACATACAAGGCAGACGCACCCACTGCTGTTTATCCGCGATGGTATCTTCATCCCTCGCCGAGGGGGCAGCACCAGTAATTGGGTGCGATGCCGTCGAGATAGCGCCGTCTGGCTCAACTGATTAAATGCATGGTGCAGTATTTCTAGTAAGTCCATAGATATGTATTGGATTTTGGACATAGATTCCAGTAAGTATTATTTAATTCCTATAAAATCACTAATATAGCGTGATTTTAATGAGAAAAATTGTATTATACTCTTTAAAAAGACTATTGTAAGTAAGTCTCTTTAATCACGGCGCGTATAACATCATATAAGATCATTAAGTAAGTAAGAGCCGTTAAGTTCTGGATTCGCTACCGCGTACTGGAAGGCGCAGCGTGGGTACCCCCCCACAAGGTGGACAGACGACCTGGTGAAGGTCGCGGGAATCCGCTGGATGCGGAAAGCGCAGGACCGGTCGTTGTGGCGAACATCGCCACAACGACCGGTCCTGCGGTAGTCCTGAGAGAGGCTTATGTCTAGCAGTGGACATCTTTCGGCTGAAATTATGATGATAAACATCATAATTTATAACTTCACTGATATAGCGTGGTTGTAATGAAAAAAAATCAAACTCTTTGAACAGACTACTGTCTAATAGGTATTCATAATTAATTCGAAACATGTTAGTACTTGTCTACCAAAAGCAAAATTAAATTGTTTTATTAAAAATTATCCTGTAATGAGATTTGATTATTTAGGAATCAAGCTTCAACGACAAGTACTTACCTATCACCTTCATAATTTAGTTGCTTGACAGAAGAAAATACATGGACTGACAATTCTCTCTTTTTAGAAAAATCCTATTTACTTACATAGCTTCTAAATGCAATATTAAAATAGTAATATTAATATTTTACTAGTAGGAATATCGTTAAAAATCAATGCAAGAAAGCCAAAATTGCCTACACAATGTGATTTATCAACTTGTAACTTTGTGAACGCTTCACTTCTTCACATGTTGTGTCACTGAACTTCGCACGCGGCACAAAATTAGCATATACCAAAAGCTTTGGGTAATTAAGTGTCTTTTTAAAGCAATGATAATTACCGATTCAGCCTTTGTAGACAGCCTTTTAATCACGGTCTTTTGCCACAATTCTGCTTACCCTAATGATGTCACGATGACATAGTGTTCAGGATAGGGTTGGTACTCTGTAATTACCCAGAATCAGGGTAATTCGGGCCGCTGAGTACGCTGAGCTTTTTGCTCGTTAACCCTGATGTGGGGTGCTAGGTTGAGCGATAAAAGATTATTTTTCGACTTGCGGTGGGTGTGATTCGGGAGAAAAATCTTACGCCATATTATACGCAACCCACGCGCTCTCTCTTTCTTTCTCTTTTAATGTGTATGTATATGAATTTCGAATTATTGAATGTATTTGTGTATGAATTAAGTTCCTTGCGGGAAGTTCCCCTGGTTCCCCTGACCACACAAGTTTTTTTAAACGTCTATAGGCGGGGAATATACCGGGACGTATTTAATTTAGGTTTTGTGTTGTCATCCTACTAATTCTACTATTATTATAAATGTGAAAGTATGGATGTTTGTTTCATTGTTTGTCCCTCAATCATTCTGAAACGGCTCAACGGCAAGATATACTATGCCCTAGATCAGCGGTTCTCAAACTTTTTTGGTCACGGAACCCTTTTGACAAGCAAAATACTTGACGGAACACTACAATAAAACAATAGTTTTTAAAAGTGTATTCTTTATTATACCAGGCCCCTCAGAAAGTATTGCGAAAAAAAGTTTTTATATATGGGAGACTGGCCAGTTATAATGTTTTGCGAAAATATGATTATTTATAAGTAAAAATAAGTAAGTTCCAATTTCAAAATTTCCCTCCACATTTTTTGCGAGTTAATTCAAAGTATTGTGTCTCACTGAAATATGGATCTGCGCCGGGAACATTTTAGAGCTATGATTTTATACGATTTCAAGTGTCGCCTGAAACCGGATGAATCGTACGATAGACTTCAAATGGCATTCATGGATGAAGGCCCTTCCAAGGCAACCGTGTATCGTTGGTATAACGAATTCAAGCGCGGTCGACCAACTTTGGGGGATGACGAAAGAAGCGGTCGCCCTTTGACGGCTGTTACCGAAGAAAACGTGCTAGCAGTGAAAAATTTAATCCAAGACAATAGGCGAATTACATATCAGGAGATTCAACACATATTGAAGATTGGATCGGGAAGCATTCACGAGATTCTACACAGCCATCTTCGCGTGAGGAGGATAGTATCACGCTGGGTGCCGCACAACCTCACCGATGCTCAGAAGCAGGCCCGGGTGGAATGGTGCCGTGATATGCTTAACAAATTTGAAGCAGGCTCGTCTCGGCGTGTTTACGACATCGTTACAGGTGATGAGTCCTGGATTTATCAATACGACCCAGAAACCAAGCGCCAGTCGACTGTTTGGGTGTTTCAAAATGAGCCAACGCCTACCAAAGTGAAGCGATCTAGAAGCGGGGGTAAGATTTTGATCGCTAGCTTTTTTAATTTGACTGGCCACTTGGTATCAATTCCCTTACGGGATCAAAGAAGCATTAATGCCGAATGGTATACTACCAAATGTTTGCCAGAAGTTTTCTCTGTTATAAGCAACAAGCGACCAAACACAGGGCTCCGCGGGCTACTGCTCCACCACGACAATGCACCTGCGAACACCGCACTCAAAACGAGGGACTTCCTGGACAGCACGCCAGTCAAACTCCTGGGTCACCCTCCTTACAGCCCTGATCTAGCACCGTGTGACTTCTTTTTATTCCCAAAAATAAAAAATCAGCTCAAAGGGATACAATTTTCGTCGCCGGAAGATGCGCTGGCTGCGTTCGAGCAGGCTGTAAACGAGGTGTCTGCGGCGGACTGGAAAAAGTGTTTTGAAAACTGGTTTAGGCGCATGAATCTTTGTATAGAGGCTGGTGGAAAGTACTTTGAAAAGATTTGATAAAAATATATGTACGTATAGAACAATTTTTTTTAGTTTCGCAAAACTTTCTGAGTGTCCCACGTATAAGCATAATAAAAGTACAATGTAACAGTTACTAATTATTACTTACTTTAACCACATGCCAAGTACAATAATAGAAGATATTAAAAATGAAAAAATCTTAACTAATGGGAGGTATGAAACTGTTTTTTATTTTTCATCAATTGGTTGATATCAGGTTTGATAGAAGACATTTGAAGTCTCATATCAGGTTCGGCGTCCAGTCTATTGCGATATTTTGTTTTCGTGGCTGCATAGGTTGAGAATCCTGTTTCGCACAAATATGTTGTTGGGAACGGGAGAAGAATATTCAGAGCCATTCTGCCAAGCATTGGATATTCATCACGGATTCTGCACCAAAAATCGTTGAGAGGCGTCGTTTTGAACAGTGACTCCATACTTGTGTCTGATGACATTTCTAAAAGAGATTCATATATCTCGTTTGACATAC
Source organism: Asteroscopus sphinx (assembly GCA_949699075.1). Taxonomy (NCBI): domain Eukaryota; kingdom Metazoa; phylum Arthropoda; class Insecta; order Lepidoptera; family Noctuidae; genus Asteroscopus; species Asteroscopus sphinx. The sequence goes on from OX453006.1 coordinate 7,724,255, forward strand.
TTTCGGGCTTTTGCAAGTTGGGTAAAAAAGGATTATGAATCCATGAATTCAGCTTCATTTTTGTATTATGTTCTTCGGGAAAATACTTTACAAAAGATGCGCGCATCGAAGTGAGATATTGGACCAATTCTTCAAACACATCATCTTGAAACATTTCCGAGTCGTTATCGCTAACAAACTCACTGAGTGACGTAAAGCTTTCTATTTCTCTCTTACCAACGCAAATAATCCAAAAATCTAATTTTCTTTTGAAGGCAGTTATTTTGTTATAGGCCTGGAACACTGTTGTCTGTTTACCTTGCAATGATAAATTCAATTCGTTCAGTTTTTGAAAGATATCCGCCATAAAAGACAATCGGAACAACCAAGTTTTATCATACAAACGGTCTTTCAAATTAAAAGAAACTGTATCTGCTGAAAGAAACATTTGTAACTCGGCTCTAAGTTCAAATAGCCTTGTTAAAGTTTTACCCCGAGACAGCCATCGCACTTCTGTATGGAGCAGCAGTGTTTTATGTTTGCTGCCATAATCTTCACACAATAATGAGAACAATCGGGATTGTAGTGGTCGTGATTTGATAAAATTAATTATTTTTACCGCTTCATCCATAACTAATTTTAGATTTGACGGCATTTGCTTCATCGCAAGTGCTTGTCTATGCAGAATACAATGGCTGGAACTACAATTAGGCGCTTTACTTTTTATTCGTGATACTGCTCCTGCTGTTTTACCTGTCATCGCCTTGGCCCCATCTGTACAAATGTCAATGCAATCGTTCCAACTAAGATTATTTTCTTTAAAAAATATTTTTATTTTATTAAAAATTTCTTCCCCGGTAGTGTTTGTGGGCAGCGGTGAACACATAAGCATGTCTTCTTCAAAAGAACGTTCATATGGATATCTCACGATAACCAGCAAGATAGCCAGACCAGTGACATCAGTTGACTCATCCATTTGCAAGGCGAATCGTGTTTTTTGTAGACGTGCAACTAGTTCTTGTTTGACGTAGCTTGCCAGATCATGGATTCGCCGTGAAACAGTATCGTTTGATAGCGGTACAGTAGAAAGATGCTTTGCAGATTTTTCATCGAGCATACATTTTGTTATGTCTAACACACATGGCTTTATTAAATTCTCAGCGATAGTGTGCGCTTCACCTGCTTGTGCAATGCGATAGCTATTCATTGATAGTTTGTGTTACATGCACCATATTTTTTTGACTTTCCAATAACTGTTCTTTTTTACGAACAAAAAATTCTTTATTCTTGTCTTTAGACTCGGGGTGTACAGTTTCTAAATGTCTGCGTAATTTGGCAGGTGCCATGGAACTATTAGGAAGCAGTTTACTACATAACATGCAGAGAGGTGAGCCGTTGGAATCAACAAATCCGAAACTGATATATGATTCATCATACTTCCTTTTTTTCGTCTTTGAAACCGTGGAGCTTGACGTCGTGGCATCATCGTCTGGATCGGTAATTGCTGTTTTCTCCGCGCGTACTGCTTTTGAACATTCAGCGTCATTAGAAGATGTCGTTGCAACACGTTTAACACCTTTAAGCCAACGTTCCATTCTTCTTTATTAATAATGTTACACGTCAGGATGGTAGGGTCAAAATAATGCACAATCGTTACTGCGTTTATGAGACAAAGTTTAGTCCAAAGAAGAAATGTACAAAACTGATACAATCAGAATACAGCGGGCAGTAGAACTTACAAGAAGGCAGCAGGCTAGCCAGCTTGTAAGTAGGTAGGTACGAACTTATCGCTCCGAACGCTAATCGTCAACTGACTGACGAGGCGCGACTTTTTTTATATAATAGCGCTTTTATACTTAGTCCTAGACTCGAACTCGAACATTCTCAAAAATACTCGAGTCGGCGCCTTTGATAAACAAAAAGCGGAAATAAAAATATAAATACAAAAAAATGCGTTGTAAACAATCTCGACTTTATGCTTTTGAAGATAGAGCCGAAAGTCGCTTGTTCACAACTATAGCGTCTAATTCAGAGGCGGCTTTTATCAAAGGGACTGCGCGCTCACAAGTATACGCGCGGCGGGCGGATTCAAAACGTTCGACCAGTGACCAGAGAGAGGTGTTTTGTTTTTTTTTTCTAAATTCTTGCGGAACCCCTACAGGGGTATCGCGGAACCCTAGGGTTCCGCGGAACACACTTAGAGTACCGCTGCCCTAGATTAACACATATAATACTTTTGATTGACGTACCAAGGAAGCGAAGCCGCGGGCGATAGCTGGTTAGCTCAATATAGAAAATAGGGATAAAATTTAAAATCATATTATTATTATATTGATATTTCATCCATTTATGATAAGCAGCAATATTCAACAGAGCGCTTTTAATATTGAACTGAGTGTTTTTTCTTCATAAGTATTAATGTTTATGGTAAACTCAGAACTCGTTGTTGGGACTATATAGAATTTAAGAATTGAATGAGGTAAGGTGCTATTTCTCAAAATGAACTCACGCGAGATGACGAAATGCTGCAATCAAAATATTCCTTACATTCTTTCTTCGTACCGCTATAATAGAGACCATACCACCAAGCTCCATTGAACTTGGGATAGCTAAGTCATTGCCGCCCAGATTGCCGGTGAGGCTGTTAACGTTCTACGTCAATACATCGCAATAAAGAGGAGCATTCAACACTCAAGATTCTTTTGTACGGTGTTAAGGTTCGTTTTTATTATTATTAATAAACACATTAGGTAGTAAGACCTAAGAAAAGCTTTTTATTTCGTTATTTATTTACATAATAAAACCTAAATTAATATATAAGTAATTAATTAATTTATCGACTTACTTAGTTCGTATGTAACACAAAAACTTACTTTACTGGTCCTTCGGACAAATTACAATAGTAGGTATTATTCAATTTTATAGACAAAAGTTTAGTTTGATTACTTAATGAGACTACAAAAATTGATTTAAAAGCCAGTGATTTGTGAATAAATAAAAATAAATAAATAAATATCTTTGGGACATTTTTTACACAGCACCATCTAGTCCCAAACTAAGCAGAACTTGTACTATGGGTACTAGACAATGGATATAATACTTATATTTTTTTTTGGTAAATACATACTTATAATACATAAGCAACACCCAGACCAACACAAACACTTATGTTCCTAACACAAATATTTGTGTCCTGTGGGAATCGAACCCACGACCTCGTTATCTGCAGTCCGACACTCGAACCACTAGACCACAGAGATCGTCAAATGCACAACGCTTTAGGCGTTGTCCTAATACAGCGCGAAGTTTGTTCGTGCGAGACTGCGATCAAACGCGCAGGGGCCTTACTCCCGACTGGTTCGAGTTCTGAACAAAATCGAGCTAATGTCAATTCCTAGAGAAACTGGAGTACGAATTGACACTAACTTGAATTCAGATTCGATTGATACATAACTCGATCCAGTCGGGAGTAAGGCCCCAGGAGTCGAATAGGTATCCTAATTGGCATTCGTGAGATGATCGCGCGATACTGTCATATCACGAACAAGTGCTCAAATCCCCGCGGGTGGTGTATGCTGTCTAGCAGCACAACTTCGACCGCGGTTGAGTGCCGCTTGCTGCCTAGCAGCGGAAAATTGTGGAGATTGTTTTTCATTTTGTATTTTCTTTTTTTTTTGCTAAACTTCATGAAAGTTACAAAAACAGATAGGAAATATTGTAGAGATTATAACGTACATGTTTTATTTTAGGTCTCATAATAAAATAGCGAGAAATCGTAGTTTTGAAACGTAAGTAAACAGAAAGGGGCATGGCCACGCCCAAGGTCACGTTTATCCGTTGACAGCTGTTTGACCTTGAGCACCTGAGAGTATAATACGCGCGAGCTTGCGATGGTCATGTAGTTGCTTTGTATTAGAACAACGCCTTACAGGTTCAGAAAGAATCAGTATAAAATACTAACAAAAGATACAGGGCTATGTAAAGGAAGCCTCCAGCTATCACAAGCACCCTACCTCCTTCGTGCTTCACAGAGCGTGCAAGAGCCGCGTCATCGCCGCTCAGATTGTCGGTGAAATGGCTGGAACGCGCAGAAGGGATGTCTCGTACCTCTGCAAGACGATACGGAAGACGAGGGCACATTGGAATTGATGTGGATGTAATGAAGGAAAAGGTATAGTGACAGTAGGTAATGAGAAAGGCTAGTATTGTATTCATACTTCTTTTGAGACAAAACGACGGCAAACTTGATGTGCATTGTATTTAAGGCCCGTATTACAGAACGAAACTTAAGCATCGATTACTGTTTAAAACTAGTTTTGAGTTGAACTTTAACGTTAGAATATTCCTCAAGCATAAATTCATTAAGATCAGCTGAGTTTAGATCAGCTGAGTTTAGATCAGCTGAGTTTAGCTTTATTTCACAATGCTACCTACCCAGTTTTAAAGCAGGGATTTGATCTGTAATCACTCAAGTGTGATCGAGACAATGCTTGAGCACAGATTTCCTTGCTATTTCAGGTAGAATTGAAGTTGTTGTTGTTGTGTTGTTGTGTACCGTATTGAAATAAGACCGGTACTCAAGTACATAAAGATTAATAATTTCTAAGGTTTTCGCGATCACTACATATTATAATAAAACAAAGTTTAACCGGATTAAATCGCGTATATTATTTAAATTGGTATTCCTGACGATTTGAAAGCTTTGCAGCATTTCGTCGCAGGTAGACTAAGATGACAAGCGTCTTTACAAATATTTCTAAAAAAATTTTTTAATCTACCATACAATATTATTAATCAAAATCGTTTCGATGCACGCAGTAATCACCCACAATATCATTATCTTTTACAGTGTTGCGTGCTGTTTGAGACTTGATTATTTTTAGGACTGGGTTCCAAACAGGTGGTAGCTGCCAACCATCTTCTCTATTAAAATTAGGATGTTTTTTAATTTCAATAGCCTCACGGAACATTCTAGATACATATCGGTTTTCCTTCGCCAGAACTTGTGGTTTATCAAATCGGTTTTAAATAATATACGCGATTAAATCCGGTTAAACCAAAGACATTTGTATACTGACGGGTTAAACTTTGTTTTATTATAATACAAAAAGATTCTATGCTTAAGTAGTATAGGGTGATTATATATCAATTTGTACTTGAGGAACGTTCTTAACATGGACCTAAGAGCATTAAGGGGCTCCCTATAGCTACAGTTATATTTAAACGAGTTAATTGTTTCTGATTAAATCACAGTACCTTTACTATAATTCTGTAGAACCAGATTTTCGATAAATTTTGTACTCAGCGTGTAATTATTTCTTTACTGATGAAGGCACCACTGAGCTGGATAACATGGATGAATGTATCTTTTGTTATGACAGCTTATCGCAATCAAACCATGTTGTCATCAGTGTATTACATAGTTATAATGCGCAAGCAAATAATCATTGTTCGATTTCAGCTGTCACGTCGTGGCCGGTGTGGGTGGCTCGGGTAGGAGACTCGCAGGGTCGAAGGTTCGGTGGCTTGACACACGGTGACACACGGAAGTAGGAGGAGAACAGGAACTACAGGAACAGAACTCAGGAACGACAGGAACTAGTGGTACAGGAACTGCAGGAACTAGTGGTATGGAGTTATGGAACTCCTCTGAGGTATGGAGGGCAGAGAGGGTCTGTAGTACGGAGGGCCGGAGGAGTGGTAGGTCAACTCCGACTATAAAATGATTGAGCTGCTGCTACACCAGTGCAGCGAGCTCTGGCTGGATTAGGTAGGTCAGGTAGGTAGATAGGTTGGTCGGCACAAACAATAAAAACACAAGCAGGAACGTTTTTGGTATACTGTATCTCACTTAACTGGTAAACTTATACATTGACTATTGTTAATAAAATAATATAACGATTATAAGATACAGTCACAGACACATGAGTGTCTTTCAGCGTACAATATAGGACTGAGCTAAAACAGTGGAAAATTAGCCATTTTTGAAAATAATTTTGATTTTTGAATTTGGATTGATTAAAGTATAATAAAGTGGCCAGGAAAACCAAATAGGGTGAGCAGCATAACGAGTTGGACCTCGTTACACAGCACGGTAACTTTTTGAAACTCGACAAGATTGTTTTATCAATGCAATGCTTTTTTAACCCACTTTAAATATTAAACTCTCTCAAAAGCGGGAAAGAGTCACAAATCCAACATCTTAAAACACTTAATTTAATTTATAAACTCGACCGAGATACAAAATTAAAAGCGACATTTGAAACGTCATTCAGACGTTTGCTTTCTTCATAATTGAATGAACTAAACGTTTTACGAGTAAAGAGTATCGCTGGATCTTGCCGCAAGAGGTTTGCAGACAATACGACAATTAGACAATGACGTCCGACCGTGAATAGCTTAATCTGGAAGCAAACGCTGTTAAGATTCCCCCTCCGCCTTTGTTGTGGAAACAGACGGGCGCGCCAAACGCTGGCGACTAGAATTTCAATTTATTTTTACACATAAATTAATTTTATTTTAGTTATTTATTCCAGATTAAGATCCATAGCAATTACAATAACATAACATATAAGTACCTACCTACCTTTTCGCTTTATTTCCTTTCAGTTTTCAAGATAATTGAAAACCTACTAAGACGACCCGCTGTCAAAGTGTGTAAATCATACTCCAATCATTTTGATTTTAACCTACCACATAATAATATGTGACGAAGATGTCTGTCACAAATGCGGTTTTTTTTTTAAATACGTAAAACACTTTTCAGCTTTAGTTTTGGGTAACTCGTGAGAAAAAGTTTTGTTTGCTTTATTTACGTTTTTTTTTACTTTTCTATATTTTTCTTAGTGTGGTTCCCGCAAATATTCCAAAGATTACTAAACTTGTGTAGCTTGAGTAGCAGCTTTCAGTAACTGTCTTTGAGATCATTCAGTTTACAGCTAAATAATATTATGATGATATTGTGTTTTTAGGTTTACGTACCCAAAGGGTGCCAACGGGACCCTATTACTCTGCCTGTGTTGTCTGTCCGTCTGTCCGACCATCTGTCACAGGGCTGTATCTTTGTAACCATAATAGGTAGCCAGTTGAAATTTGGACATAATTTTATTACTATAGATTTTTAGTCCTGCTCTATCCTAAAAACGGTAACACATACAAGCGTCAAACTTGGTGTGATTGTAGTGTATACTCTATCTATAGTTAAAAAAAAATATTTTTAAATAAGAAAAACATAGATGTGTGATGATAAGGACCCACAATTTGGAACCGTGCAACTAGAGCCTGACGTTTCAAAAGTGCCTGTAATTAGGTTTATTTGAAAAACATTATATTTGAATTTATGGAACACGTAATGCGTGACTACGACTTGTACTTGGCTGGTTTTTTACTTCTTATAAAACCGCAAGTCTGCAACCCCATCGTCTATTGTTACCGGCGCAGTGTCAACGCGACCTGGTTTCTCGGAAATCTTCGTAAGCGTCATTTGCACTTTTCTTGCGGTACAAAAACATCGTGGAGAAATGAAAAATGAAATATCACTGGCAGCCCTCGGTTCGCAAGAGCTTTAAGCTATTTGTTAGCAGATAATACGTTTTCTGAGAAAACAATGCGCATTGAAGATTTCTCTTTGAGTGATTCAAAGTATTTGATAGTAAAAAATAATACTTGGTATTTTATTGCTGCTGTGCTGTGGATTTCTTATTTACAGCCTGACCAGAAAAAAAAACCTGCTCTACACCCTATTCCAAATATGAAGTCCCAGATGACAGACGTACAAAATAATATTAAATTTTCCAATAAGAAACTTTGATTTATTCATCATATCTTATATCTATTTTGTGTTGATTGTAGTTTTTTAAATAGTGATTTATTACCGTAAACAACGATTGCTTATTTTTGTAATTTGTAATCAAATCGCTTGCGTGATACACACTTTATAAAAAGTCCCAAAAAAACTTTATCTTTAAAAAAATATTAAAAAATAGTGACTTTCCACAACTTAGGTCTATACCGACCCGTTTTAGGCCTTTTAAAAGTACTCTATACATTCCATAGAAAATGTGTTGCGGACCTTGTGGTGGGGGCTGCTGCGGCGGTGGTTGCTGCGGCGGATGCTGTTGCCCTTGCATCACCATCTACACCTGCTACACGAAGATTTGCTAGTGGCACCGAGTGGCGCCAATTCGTGCAGACAAGCCATGGTGTCTGCGGAGAAGTATGGCGTACCGACGTCTTCGATGTTTTTGTCTTCGAAGTTTACACTCCGTGCCGTTTTGTGGAAATAAACTACTATCATCATCATCATTTCAGCCGAAAGACGTCCACTGCTGGACAAAGGCCTCCCCCAAGCATCGCCACAACGACCGGTCCTGTGCCTTCCGCATCCAGCGGATTCCCGCGACCTTCACCAGGTTGTCGGTCCACCTTGTGGGGGGCCTACCCACGCTGCGCCTTCCAGTACGCGGTCGCCACTCCAGAACTTTACTGCCCCATCGGCCATCCGTTCTGCGAGCAATGTGCCCCGCCCACTGCCACTTAAGTTTGGCAATTCTTCGGGCTATGTCGGTTACTTTCGTTCTCCTGCGAATCTCCTCATTTCTGATTCGATCACGCAGGGACACTCCGAGCATAGCCCTCTCCATTGCCCTTTGAGTGACTTAAACTACTATAAATAAGCGTAAATATTAAACCTGCATGCAGAATTACGTTTAATACAACGTGTTATTAAAATAACTGAAAACCTCTTAAGTGGTCATTGTACTCATCAGTATGAACAACTTTTACTATGGGACCAACCCTGAAATCGCGAAATAAATATCTCCTGATCCTTACATTTTGTCGATTTATGTGCACACAAAATTTAAGGATTAGCTGTTTTTTTTTTCGCGATTTGCTTGCTGTAGGTATCCATATCACAAAAATCCCACAGTTAAATTACTTGCATTGCATGTTGTATAATATTATTGTAAATAAACCAGCTTATACATAGACAAACAAACAAATTTGTGATATTTTACTCAATATATTCCCCACTCTCAGAGCACCGATCAGGCATTTCCGAGAGCGACAACCTTTTAGCGCGTCTCTTTCATCGTGACGCGTATCAATTTGTTTCGACAGACACAATTTACATGTAACGTTGAGAACAAACATGTATTTACCTGTACATGCATATACATATACTTTGTTTGGAAATACATTATATTATACAACGTGTATCAGAAATGCCTGGTCATATTTGAAGAGCTTATTTAGTGAGTGCTATCAAACAACTTTTACTACAGGGTTAAAAATGAAATCTCAAAAAAAAAACAATTGATATAATAATGTAGGGACATTTGCATTCATATAAATAGACAAAATATAGGGTCAGCTGGTTTTTTTTTCGCCATTTCTGGGTTTACCTCGTAGTAAAAGTTGTTCTATGCTATGCCCTGAATGAACTCTTCAAATATGACCACGCATTTCTGATACACGTTGTATACGGTATATTGTACAGGTTGTTTAGAACGCAACTTTGTAAAACATAAATAGGAATTTTTTGTCTGGTCTTCCTGCGACCACGAACGCTGCAAAGCTTTTGAAACGTCAGGAAAACCAATTTTAAATAATATACGCGATGTAATCCGGTTAAACTTGTTTTATTGTAATGTAATACGTTTACCGAACTATACCTTCATACACGTTTTTGATCATTACCGTAGGTTCTTCTGCAGTAATACTTAGCACTCAATCCGCAAATGATAATAATAATTAGCTAGTAATCTTTGGATCGTGCTCCCGATGCCGGTGGCATTACATAATTATTATTGTGATAAAATAATAAACGAGATAAAAATTAATTGCCATAACAGATCTCAATAACTTGTTAGGAAGAAAAAAAGTTACGGTTTTATAAGTTTTTAAGTAAAATGAAACTCTTAATTTATGTGAAGCTTAGGTAACAACTAATTAGAACTTTTACAAAACCACTGGTACATTATATTTAATTTACAGAAATAAATATAAGCCCTTCACATTCGATAAATCTAACAAAGTCCCACAATACAAAACAGAATCGGAACAGAAACGGAAATGGCATTATTTGAAAGACATCAGCTGTCTTATAGAAAGCGAACAGAACGGAAAGTATCATTAAGTATTGACGGAGTGATGTGGGGGGGATTTGGGGGAGGACGAAAGCAGATTCGTGTCCGTCTTGGTTAAAACCAAGTTTTATGGGGAACGTCATACGGTTGTCAAAGGGTTTGTTGGTAATGGACAGTTAAGGTTTTTGGTTAAGGTGAATTACGGCCAAAATTAATATCCAATCTATCCATGATTTACCCTACTAGAGATAGAAATTTGACATAAGCTCCATACAAAATATGTCAAATTTCTATCTCTAGTAGGGTAAATCGTGGATAGATCGGATATTAATTTTGGCCGTTAGTCATAGACTTTGTAATTGTGATTTATTACAGTCTGTTGGTTAATTTTTGTGTACATATATAACACTAGACTTTGCCCTCGTACTGAAATAAAATAAAGCCTATGTTACTTCTGGAAAAGGTATCTTTTTAATGGTGAAAGAATGATAAAAATCAGTTCAGTAATCTCAAAGTTTATCGATTACAAAGATGCAAATCTTTCCTCGTTATAATATTAGTATAGAGCAGCGGTTCTCAAACTTTTTTGGTCACGGAACCCTTTTGACAAGCAAAATACTTGACGGAACCCTACAATAAAACAATAGTTTTTAAAAGTGTATTCTTTATTATATAAGCATAATAAAAGTACAATGTAACAGTTACTAATTATTACTTACTTTAACCACATGCCAAGTACAATAATAGAAGATATTAAAAATGAAAAAATCTTAACTAATGGGAGGTATGAAACTGTTTTTTATTTTTCATCAATTGGTTGATATCAGGTTTGATAGAAGACATTTGAAGTCTCATATCAGGTTCGGCGTCCAGTCTATTGCGATATTTTGTTTTCGTGGCTGCATAGGTTGAGAATCCTGTTTCGCACAAATATGTTGTTGGGAACGGGAGAAGAATATTCAGAGCCATTCTGCCAAGCATTGGATATTCATCACGGATTCTGCACCAAAAATCGTTGAGAGGCGTCGTTTTGAACAGTGACTCCATACTTGTGTCTGATGACATTTCTAAAAGAGATTCATATATCTCGTTTGACATACTTTCGGGCTTTTGCAAGTTGGGTAAAAAAGGATTATGAATCCATGAATTCAGCTTCATTTTTGTATTATGTTCTTCGGGAAAATACTTTACAAAAGATGCGCGCATCGAAGTGAGATATTGGACCAATTCTTCAAACACATCATCTTGAAACATTTCCGAGTCGTTATCGCTAACAAACTCACTGAGTGACGTAAAGCTTTCTATTTCTCTCTTACCAACGCAAATAATCCAAAAATCTAATTTTCTTTTGAAGGCAGTTATTTTGTTATAGGCCTGGAACACTGTTGTCTGTTTACCTTGCAATGATAAATTCAATTCGTTCAGTTTTTGAAAGATATCCGCCATAAAAGACAATCGGAACAACCAAGTTTTATCATACAAACGGTCTTTCAAATTAAAAGAAACTGTATCTGCTGAAAGAAACATTTGTAACTCGGCTCTAAGTTCAAATAGCCTTGTTAAAGTTTTACCCCGAGACAGCCATCGCACTTCTGTATGGAGCAGCAGTGTTTTATGTTTGCTGCCATAATCTTCACACAATAATGAGAACAATCGGGATTGTAGTGGTCGTGATTTGATAAAATTAATTATTTTTACCGCTTCATCCATAACTAATTTTAGATTTGACGGCATTTGCTTCATCGCAAGTGCTTGTCTATGCAGAATACAATGGCTGGAACTACAATTAGGCGCTTTACTTTTTATTCGTGATACTGCTCCTGCTGTTTTACCTGTCATCGCCTTGGCCCCATCTGTACAAATGTCAATGCAATCGTTCCAACTAAGATTATTTTCTTTAAAAAATATGTTTATTTTATTAAAAATTTCTTCCCCGGTAGTGTTTGTGGGCAGCGGTGAACACATAAGCATGTCTTCTTCAAAAGAACGTTCATATGGATATCTCACGATAACCAGCAAGATAGCCAGACCAGTGACATCAGTTGACTCATCCATTTGCAAGGCGAATCGTGTTTTTTGTAGACGTGCAACTAGTTCTTGTTTGACGTAGCTTGCCAGATCATGGATTCGCCGTGAAACAGTATCGTTTGATAGCGGTACAGTAGAAAGATGCTTTGCAGATTTTTCATCGAGCATACATTTTGTTATGTCTAACACACATGGCTTTATTAAATTCTCAGCGATAGTGTGCGCTTCACCTGCTTGTGCAATGCGATAGCTAACTAAATATGATGCCTCCGTGGCCTTTTCATTGATAGTTTGTGTTACATGCATCATATTTTTTTGACTTTCCAATAACTGTTCTTTTTTACGAACAAAAAATTCTTTATTCTTGTCTTTAGACTCGGGGTGTACAGTTTCTAAATGTCTGCGTAATTTGGCAGGTGCCATGGAACTATTAGGAAGCAGTTTACTACATAACATGCAGAGAGGTGAGCCGTTGGAATCAACAAATCCGAAACTGATATATGATTCATCATACTTCCTTTTTTTCGTCTTTGAAACCGTGGAGCTTGACGTCGTGGCATCATCGTCTGGATCGGTAATTGCTGTATTCTCCGCGCGTACTGCTTTTGAACATTCAGCGTCATTAGAAGATGTCGTTGCAACACGTTTAACACCTTTAAGCCAACGTTCCATTCTTCTTTATTAATAATGTTACACGTCAGGATGGTAGGGTCAAAATAATGCACAATCGTTACTGCGTTTATGAGACAAAGTTTAGTCCAAAGAAGAAATGTACAAAACTGATACAATCAGAATACAGCGGGCAGTAGAACTTACAAGAAGGCAGCAGGCTAGCCAGCTTGTAAGTAGGTAGGTACGAACTTATCGCTCCGAACGCTAATCGTCAACTGACTGACGAGGCGCGACTTTTTTTATATAATAGCGCTTTTATACTTAGTCCTAGACTCGAACTCGAACATTCTCAAAAGTACTAGTCGGCGCCTTTGATAAACAAAAAGCGGAAATAAAAATATAAATACAAAAAAATGCGTTGTAAACAATCTCGACTTTATGCTTTTGAAGATAGAGCCGAAAGTCGCTTGTTCACAACTATAGCGTCTAATTCAGAGGCGGCTTTTATCAAAGGGACTGCGCGCTCACAAGTATACGCGCGGCGGGCGGATTCAAAACGTTCGACCAGTGACCAGAGAGAGGTGTTTTGTTTTTTTTTTCTAAATTCTTGCGGAACCCCTACAGGGGTATCGCGGAACCCTAGGGTTCCGCGGAACACACTTAGAGTACCGCTGGAATAGATAAACCGCGTGGCGACCGCGTACTGCAAGGCACAGCGTGGGTAGGTCTCCCACAAGGTTGACCGACGACCTGGTGAAGGTCGCGGGAATCAGCTGGATGCGGAAAGCGCAGGACCGGTCATTGTGGTGATGGATACATTCTGTTATATAAAATGACATTATCTCGTACTGGCGCGAGATAATATCGAATAGATAAACCGCGTGGCGACCGCGTACTGCAAGGCACAGCGTGGGTAGGTCTCCCACAAGGTTGAGCGACGACCTGGTGAAGGTCGCGGGAATCCGCTGGATGCGGAAAGCGCAGGACCGGTCATTGTGGTGATGGATACATTCTGTTATATAAAATGACATTATCTCGTACTGGCGCGAGATAATATCGAATAGATAAACCGCGTGTCGACCGCGTACTGCAAGGCGCAGCGTGGGTAGGTCTCCCACAAGGTTGACCGACGACCTAGTGAAGGTCGCGGGAATCCGCTAGATGCGGAAAGCGCAGGACCGGTCATTATGGTGATGGATATATTCTGTTAGATAAAATGACATTATCTCGTACTGGCGCGAGATAATATCGAATAGGTAAACCGCGTGCCGACCGCGTACTGCAAGGCACAGCGTGGGTAGGTCTCCCACAAGGTTGACCGACGACCTGGTGAAGGTAGCGGGAATCAGCTGGATGCGGAAAGCGCAGGACCGGTCATTGTGGTGATGGATACATTCTGTTATATAAAATGACATTATCTCGTACTGGCGCGAGATAATATCGAATAGATAAACCGCGTGGCGACCGCGTACTGCAAGGCACAGCGTGGGTAGGTCTCCCACAAGGTTGAGCGACGACCTGGTGAAGGCCGCGGGAATCCGCTGGATGCGGAAAGCGCAGGACCGGTCATTGTGGTGATGGATACATTCTGTTATATAAAATGACATTATCTCGTACTGGCGCGAGATAATATCGAATAGATAAACCGCGTGTCGACCGCGTACTGCAAGGCGCAGCGTGGGTAGGTCTCCCACAAGGTTGACCGACGACCTAGTGAAGGTCGCGGGAATCCGCTGGATGCGGAAAGCGCAGGACCGGTCATTGTGGTGATGGATATATTCTGTTAGATAAAATGACATTATCTCGTACTGGCGCGAGATAATATCGAATAGGTAAACCGCGTGGCGACCGCGTACTGCAAGGCGCAGCGTGGGTAGGTCTCCCACAAGGTGGACAGACGACCTGGTGAAGGTCGCGGGAATCCGCTGGATGCGGTAAGCGCAGGACCGTTCATTGTGGTGATGCAATGTTTGGGAGAGGCCAGCAGTGGACGTCTTTCGGCTGAAATTATGATGATGAAACCGCGTTTAATATACCTCAGAAAACCGTCATCATGTCATTAATTTAGTCACATACGTTCGTGTTTTCATTTTTCTAGTAGGGCTATACTTCACGATCCACTACTCGTCTGAATTATAAGACGGCACTAAATTTCGCGATTGAATTTATGAGTTATCGTAAATTTTGACGAGTTCCGCCATCGAATGATTTAATTGCACAGTAGTAATTATCGTTTTACTGCTGTTGTGAATTGTTGCTGTTTACGCTTATGCTTTATTTTGTAAGACATGGTTCGATGGCTAGCTATGATTTATTTTATTTACGAAATAAAAATATATTTTACCATATAAAAGAAAAAAACCAGCCAAGTGCGAGTCGGACTCGCGCAGTAAAGGTTTCGTACCAACCATCAACCTGATACTTCATGGAAACTGATTTAATTTACGAGAATTCATCAAAAGACATCAACGCCCCGTGCGCAAAATATGAACTTTTGCATCTCTTTCTTACGCAGATAGCACCACATATATATGTTTTCCCTATTTTTAGTATTTGTTGCTAAATTACATAGTATGCACTATAATCAGACCAAGTTTGACGCTGGTATGTATTACCGTTTTGAAGATAGAGCAGGAACAAAGACGTTGAAAAAAATGCATGATTTTCGAGGTTTCTTGTACGGGGACCCTTTTGGCATTAGACTTTTTGTTATTCTTTGTATTTGTCGTGATAGGCACCACAGTACCACATATTTTATGAAAATTTTAACTGGTTATCTGTTACCGTTACAAAGATACAGCCCTGTGACAGACAGGCGGACGGACGGACGGACAGCGTAGCGAGAGTAATAGATAATAATATATTAGAATATTTTTTTCTTTCCACAATTTAAATCTTTAGATTTGGCTTCGCATGCGTAAATGCGTTAAAAATAATAAAATAATTAGTAAGGGTGCCAATATCTATACGACTTTGATCTATCTGCAAAGTTAGTCGAGTCGGTTAAGAAACAATGTTTCTTAATAAGATATCGCTGACGTCAACCAAGACGTATAGTGGAGGATAATTTCGATACCACGAGCAGTGTTCACGGTAGCTTAGTAGCTAAAGCACTGGCGTACTGAGCCAGGAGTCGCAGGTTCGAATCCTGCTCGTGAGCGATTTTTCTTTCCACAATTTAAATCTTGAGAGTAATAGAGTTCCGTTGGCACTATTTCAGTACGGAAGCCTAAAATCACGGTAAAGCATATTGTAGCTCATATGCAATATCGTAATATGGGTAGGTAATATGTATGAACATTGATATCATGTCGGGTCGGTGATATTCATATTCACTATCAAGCACCCGATATATGTATAAAGATTTGACCTTAAAAAGAAGAAAGGCTTTAAGGCTGCGGCCAAATACTACCCAAAAATGTCCACAAAATCCGGACCCAAATTTTCGCAAACTACAAACTTTCTTTCAGCGAGACCTTCTGTACGCCGTTATCACTCCATACAGTCTATAGAGATGACACGACGCATGGTGATTGATATTAATGGTAGGCGGTGTGAACACGACCTTATCTCCGTGAATTCGAACCGGGGACCTTTTCATAAACTGGGTCGGAGATGGCCGAATAGTTAGTAGTTTTAAAGAGGCCTACAAGTTTTGAAGTATGTACGTAAATCCGTTTTGAAAGGGTATGCTAAATTAGATAAGTTTTTGATGAATAACAGTGTAAAGTATGTTAAAACTTTTTAACAAAAAATAAAACCGACTTCAAAAACCTTAACTAAAAAGTAAAAAATAATCCTTGTATGTATTTCAAAAACTTAACATAAACCAAAATTTTGAAGGTGGCGCGTGACTGTCCGTTTGCGTAATGTAAATACTGTCGAGCGCTTATCTATAGTAAAAAACAGTTTATGCGAACATACATGAAAAACACGCGCCGCCTTCAAAATTTTGGTTTATGTTAAGTTTTTGAAATACATACAAGGATTATTTTTTACTTTTTAGTTAAGGTTTTTGAAGTCGGTTTTATTTTTTGTTAAAAAGTTTTTATTTCATACTTTTTAGTTGATAATTCACAGAAAAACGAAACTATTAGTAGATCATCTAGGTAAGCGAAGCTAAATTAAACTGATTTATTGAAGCTGGTTAAAAAACTACTCGACCTAAGTCAATAAAATTTATATGGGACCACCGCGCGGACTTTCTCTACCAAATAAAAAAACAACCACGCAAATCGGCCCAGAAATCTCGGAGTAATCGGTATACATACATGAAAAAAAAAAAAAAAAAAAAAAAAAAACCTGCCGAATACACAACCTCCTCCTTTTTTTGAAGTCGGTTAAAAATAAATATAAACTAGATGCACAACACAACCATTTTTTTTTTCACTGTAAAAGAAAAAAAAAATATCTAGAGTGACGTACAAAATTAAAGAAAATGTAAAAAAAAACCGGCCAAGTGCGAGTCGGACTCGCGCAGTAAGGGTTCCGTACCTCTCAACGACCTGATACCCAATAAAAACTGATTTAATTTACGAGAGTTTACAAAAAGACATCAACGCACAGTGCGCGAAATGTGCATTTTTGCATGTATTTCTTACGCAGGTTCCATCACATATGTCTATGTTTGTCTTATTTATAATATTTGTTGCTAAACTACATAATATGCACTATAATCTGACCAAGTTTGACGCTGGTATTTATTACCGTTTTGAAGATAGAGCAGGAACAAAATCGTTGAAAAATATGCATGTTTTTTGAGGTTTCTTGTACGGGGACCCCCTTTGGTTTTAGTTTTTTTTTTGTTTTTAGTATTTGTCGTGATACACCACATAGTAACACATATTCTGAGAAAATTTCCACCGGTTACCTATTACCGTTCAAAAGATACAGCCCTGTGACAGACAGACGGACGGACGGACAGCGTAGCGAGAGTAATAGGGTCCCGTATGGAAACAAAAAAACAACAAATAGATAGAATAGATAGATAGAATATACTTTATTGTACACCATGAAAATAGTAGTAAACAGGAACAACGTACAAATTATGGGTACATGGGCGGTCTTATCGCTAAAAGAGATATCTTCCAGACAACCTTTGGATGGACAAAGAAGACAAATACAGGTACAACGTATCAAGGAGTGTGGTAAGATATGCGTCACATCCGTGCAAAACGAGCATCGCTCAGCAAATTGCTGTGAGCAAATAAAGCAAAACAAATAAAGCTAATTTTGAATTTGAGAGTGAAGCTCGTCCGGGGAAGTACTACCACTGGACCTACTTCTCCGCCAAATAGTGATGCTTGCATAGCTGTGTTTCGGTCTGAAGGGTACGGGTGCCGGTGAAATTACAATCACATGAGACTTTCCATCTTCATGTCTCAGTTTGGCGAACTGACTTGCGGTACCATTCAGGCAACAGCCTAGGTGGTATTGAAGTTTTTATAGGCAAAGGTAACCGCTTAACATCAGGTGGGCCTTTAGCTCGTTTCGCCATCCTATACAATAAAAAAAAACTGCACGCGACTGATTATTGCACAATTTGATGGCACCGATCGTGTATCTATAGTATATTTAATCGAAGGTCATATAATAGTCTACACATTATGTAGAAATGTTCGTCCATTTCTTCGCAGTTTTATCCTAGATCTCAGTCCTAGATAGTAATATATTAGTGGTGCACCACAGAGGCGTTTCCGATACACGACCATAAATTACACGCAGTGCCGGCTACGGCGTAGCGGTACAACTCTATTGCTACGCCGCCGCACAGTTGCTACGATACCGCTCATTGGCTGCGGCGAGCCGTTGAACGTTTGATGTTACGCGGGATTATGTATGGACTGGATGAGAAGTCGTTGGTCATTGAAATTAGACAATAATAAAGGGGAACTGAAAAAATACCAAAATTAATTTAAGGATAGTTTCTACTCATCATTCTGCAATATCCATACATTTAATCGAGTTAGACTTATGTATTAAATAGCAGGTTTTTTTTCACGATTTAAGAGTAGTTTCCATAAAAAAAAAGATAAAAGTTGTGTAAATATATCATTCATTCATTCATTCAGACTAATCCTATGAGGCCTTTTATGTTTCACAGCCGTCTCGTTCTAATTTTACCACATTTTTTAAACATTTCAAGAGATTTTAGGCGGAATTGAAAAATGTATTCTATGAACATCCAAATATTCAAATATTTGTGTGATATACATAATCGTTTATGTTGGTCTGGGTGTTCCTTATCTATTATTTGTATGTATTTACAACAAAAAATGTATTATATCCATTGTCTGGTACCCATAGTATAAGCTTTGCTTCGTTTAGGACTAGATAGTGCTGTGTAAAATGTCCCAATTTTTTTTTTGTTTTTTGTTTTAATACTTCAGGGTAATTACGCATAGTTGAAACATATTTTCGTCTATATTTGTTGCTTAGTAGGAGAGTGAAAAATACATTTCTTTGTTTTTATTTTTATATTAAACATGTATGGAAATAAAACCATTGCATTGTTTCAATATTTGTGATGACACTCTGAAGGGTATTTATAGAATACAATTTTTAATTTCGCCAAAAATCTTTTAAAATCTTTAAAAAAGGCTTAAAATTAGAACGAAACGGCTGCGAAACGTGAAAGGCCTTCTAAAGTGTTTTTAATATTTTTTAAATTATCCTGTATTATGATACGAATTGATGAGACGATTGCTATAGTGACGAAGCGCTTGACTGCTGCCAAGCGATTTCCACACTTAAGTATTGTATGACCTACATTTCTACAGTTAGATTGTTCCGTATTTGGATGTTGTGCCTGTAAAAAATTAAGTCAAAAAGGCACCCCCTATATTGGGATTTTCCTAGAGTAGGATCTCAATTAGAAATGAGTATAATCAACAAACAAAACAACTGATACAATTTACTATGTTACAAGATTGTTGTTACGCAACGGAAGTAGGGACTTGTGGTTGTATGAAAATATATAGCTGGGTTATTAATCCGGTCGATGTATTGGATTGATATTTCTAAAAGGATTGAATCACTCATCCAGAAGAAAATAATGATATGCGTCGAGAAAACGGATTTCCCAGTTGTATTTTGTTACAGAGTTTTCATGTACTTGGCTATATTTTATTTTTCTGTCATTTTAAATCTATGCAATAGACGATGGCAATAGGCTCGCCCCCTATTACATGGGACTCACAACATAACTGGCGAAATGTGGGTGTACTATACTCCTCTGCCTACCCCTTCGGGGAAATACAGGCGTGATGTCATGTTATGTTAAATCTATGCCAAGGTTTAAGTATTACAAGCATAATGGTATAAATTAATTTAAAATTAGGTATTGAGGATATATTATTGAATTATTATTTTCACCTTAAGGTTAACTGGAAGATAATTCCAAATAGTTCATCCATGTATGTTATTACATCTAGTTTAAATAGATAAATAATGCATTATTTTTGAAACAAAACACTTTGCCTTTTTGCCTTGCAATTACAACTAATAAGTAAAAAATAAGTTATGTTTCAGTTTACTGCAGATATAACAGAAATAATAGACGTAGGGCTCACAAAAAATAAATTGTTGCCTAATATCATCGTGATCTTCAATAACATAACATCACACCTGTATTCTGTAAAGGAGTTAGCAGAGGTGTATATTACACCCACATTTTGCCAGTTATGTCATAAGTCCCATGTAATAGGGGGCCAGACTATTGCTATTAACCGAGCACAAATCCAGACTCCAGGTTGCTGAGATTTTTCTAGTAAAAAAATCCAATAACACTTTTTTCCTTTTGATTGCAACTAATCTAACATAAGTGTCAGTCAGATAAAACAAAAAGAAGTGGCAGTGTAAGTGGCAGATATAACAAAAACGACAAAAGTCCGCCTCACAAAAAAAAAATGATGCCTATATCAACGTGATCTTCGATATTAATAATTCTTGTCCACATTTATATAATCCCAGTAACTACAGAGAGCGCGTCGCCGTCGCCGCGGCGCCAGTCTTGACCCTGTGCCATTCACACTATGGCTACGACCCACAAATCTTACTAAACAAACAACTAATGGGCCCGCGCCGTGAATGCGATAGCTTTATAGCGAAAAATAGGACGCCCAGTGATTGTGCTCACGTAATGGTCCAGTAATTTGCTGGTAACGGTATACTTGAAATGAAAACGGTAATTAGTAAAAGTAATGTGGGAATAGTGTTTAAATTAGGCGTTGGATGTGAAAACCTAGTGTTTATTTATTAAAACTATTATGTTATTTCTAATGGCAAAATTCTCATTTTTTTTTTTTTTTGTTTATTTCTGATATACTGGGTGTCAGGGAAACGCTTCCGAAAACGAAGATAGGTGATAGTGCTGGTGATTACTGATACGAAATCACAAAAAAATGCGATTCATTGTTTAGATTTTTTCATATTTTGTTTTGCATTTTTCATACATAACAAGCTTTGGGCAATTAAATATAACTGATTTGCAAAAAAACCCCACTTATTTACTTAATTTTTTAAAGTTCGCAATGTAATTCAAATAAAATATCAGCTGGCGAACGACATCCGGTCGCATACGCAGTCCATGTCGTAGCGAGCGTAGGTAGGTTAGGTACACGCGGCTATGATCCCGAGTTTTGTACGCTTGCGCATTGCGGGTTTGCAAAATACCAAATCACTAAAACAATGAGTATAAGGCTAATGGTTATTGGTATTCGATTGTGTTTAGTAGTATAATAATAGCCTTTCAGTTTCGGGAGCGTTTCCCTGACACCCAGTATTTGAATGTTCTTCTTTTTCATCATCATCATCATTTCAGCCGAAAGATGTCCACTGCTGGACATAGGCCACCCCCAAGCATAGCCACAACGGCCGGTCCTGCGCTTCCTGCATCCAGCGGATTCCTGCTCGATTTTTTTTATACTGAGAAATTATTTTAACAAGAGTATATCCATGGAGTTTCTTGCCGGTTCTTCTCCATAGGACCCACAATTTGGAACCGTGCAACTAGAGCCTGACATTTCACAAGTGCCTGTAATTGGGTCTATATGAAATATAAACAATTTGATACTGAATTTGAATACGCATTATGGGAAAAATGTAACACTACTGGACTTAATTCCTTATTGTTTCTGTAGTAGGTCACATGAACCACCAACTAACAACAAATATACGACATTTTTAAGGTGAAAACAACTGTTTTACACAAAAAATATATTTAACATATGTTATTTCGTTTGTAAACTTGGACCTAATCCTAAGTCATTAAAATTTTTTGGTTATACCGATGGTATCAATTTTAATAAGAATTATGGCGTCAAAAAATATAAAACTTTTACAATGCATTCAAGAGTTAGAAATAATTTAAAGGCAAATTATACTTATATCATTTCTATACACACCATTTCACCCAACCACCCATGCAAAATTACCCTTTCTAACCCTAATCAGCCCAAACAGATAAGAAACACTTCTAGCTGATGTCACAACGCGTAGTGCTAAACTATTAGGTAGCTAATTGGGAACAAAGCGGGGGCGACCCACGCCCGCCCGCTATTAGGAGCCCGATCTAATGACTCGGAAGTTTTGTAGCGACCACTAATTACTGACCGTGAGGTGCGGTGTGAGTGGTAAGCGGTAGCGGGTAAGAATAATAATAATAGTGCATTACTGTCGAGGCCTGAAATAAAGCAATTGACGGCCGTGTAATATTAGAAGGATGAGGCGAAGCCGAGTATATACTTCCGAAATAATATTTATTGCGCGCGGTTCTTGTTCTATTTTCAAACTATTGAAAAAAAATGCACATTCAGCCATTAAAATAATAAGTATATTTTACCTAAAAACACCCCGTTTATGTATGTGTGTAATTAAAAACCTCACTAGCATAATTAAAAAAAAACTGTCAAGCTATTTCTAATAATGTCGTGATGGAAATTGCTGGCATGTTATTTTGTAGCGTACCGAAAAGAGCTGATAGATGTACTGTTTAAAAAAAAACCGAGCAAGTGGGAGAAAAATAATTTATTTACGAAAAGACATAGATATATAAATTAACATAGTAGTAGAGTTATAAAATAAACTAGTAGTTGGTTTGATATTTATGGTAACAATAAAAAAAAACTTTAGAAATAAAAATCTATCTATCTCTTATACTATAAAGGAATGTTAAGGAAAATCTTTTTTATTATATACTGTCAGAGCTAGCAATTCTCCACAGTCTTGCTACTAATCAAAATTCGGTAATTAAAAAATAAGGAACGTAAAACAACGTTAAAATCTCTAAAATCAAATACCGTTACATTTAACATCATTATCATTAACAGTCCATTAGCTCGAATTAATCGCTTTCTCTTGCACTTTACACTACATTACGAGAATTTCCACGTCAATGAAAATATATTTAAGACGTAAACTTTCTTGCTTCACTTTCAAATTATCCGACAGCGAAGCAAAAAAGGAAAATTTTGAATATTATTAAATACTAGCCTATGCCCGTGGCTTCGCTCCCATGTTTCTTAGTTCATTCCACAGTAACGTTTCTTTTTTCATAAATCCATACCTTTTTGAGTCTAATCATTAGCTTTTAAATCGGTTCAGTAGTTTTAGCGTGATGCACAAAAAAACAAACAGAAGTGTCGACCTATCGGTATCGAATCCGTATAGCGTAGTACGTCCAGCAATCGGATTTTCAATATTGACATTCGGATGCCAATGACGTCATTTTAAAATACAATGCGATACGTCCGATGCGTACTATACCGATAAGCGAACGTGTGCCTTTACAGTTTTATAACAGATATCAATCAGAAATTGACTCACAGGCTTTAAAAAGAACAATTTAAAGAAGATTGGATAATAATTATCCAACTTATGTGCAAGTTGTAAGCGAGAAAAAATATTGCAGTAAACAAAGGTAAAACATACTGAATTTGACTATAGTTTTAAAGGTCGTAATATTGTACCTTTAAAAAAAATACTATTTACATTATTACTCTATACGCCATTTTTTTTTTATGGTATAGTATGGCGAAACGAGCTAAAGGCCCACCTGATGTTAAGCGGTTACCTTTGCCCATAACAACTTACATACGCCATATTCTTCTTCTTTCGTGTCAATGGTTCACACTTTTTTTATATAATATTTGGCCACTTCTATGGCGGTGATCGTGGCTTCATTTAGGTCGGCTCTTGTACAGTTGACAGGGCACAAGGGACAAGTAAGCAAATGGGCCATGGACTGAATGGGGGCCCCACAATCGCATTCAGTTTTTGAGGAGTCTTGAATTCCCCATTTGCCATATTTAATTTACAACAATTTAATAATGCTTCACTATTTAACGCAAGCTTACAACATTGCTTTATTTTTAGCCCAGCTATCCCAATCACTCTAACAAGCTGTAAAAAATATTAATTTATTCCAGAAAAGAACAAAAAAAATAAACCAGTTTCTCAATTCGTTCGACTGGTAAAAAGGGCGTTAATCCAGCGTTTAATCTACCCTACCCGAGCTATTTCAATTAGATTCAGTTATTATCTTCATCTTGTGGTGGAGGTGGGAGAGTGGGGGGGGGGGCTGGTCGGCTGCACGCGTCTGCGATATTTCTGAAGATAAAGGACCTTACTTGTTATTGTTGCAGGACGTGAGGATAACTTGTGCGGTTGTTGTTGTCATCAATCTTGGAGTTTAATTAGTAGGAAACGTTGTTCTATGTAATTGTTAGTTAACTCGCTCATGAGCAGGATTCGAACCTGCGACTCCTGGTTCAGTACACCAGTGCTTTTTCCGCTAAGCTATCGTTAATTCTATTGTGAAGGAACACTGTCTGCTTCATAACAGTTATTTTTTTATTTAGTACTAGCTGTGCCCGCGACTCCGTCCGTGTGGATGTCGGAAAATAACATCGTGTCATAATTATGAACACAATATCTTCAAATATATACATGCAGTCACTCGCGCAGTCACCGGTGTTCTCTCCTTCATAATGTAGCTAAATATTATCTGGTATCTACCCTCATTGTACTTATTTAATAACCTACCTTGTTAACTATATTTTTGTTGACCTGTTTGCATAGTCGATGATACTGATGTACGGTAAAACTCTAATGAGTTTATGTTTACATCTTTAGAATGTTTTTGTTATGTATACCACTGAACAAATAAATAAATAATCGCCTACACAGACGATTACACTATTTACCGACCATACTATATTATGTTTGTACAACCAACCAATTCATTAATTTATTCATTAATTTTTTTGAATTTCATGGAATTAGCCCTAAACTCTCTCATTCTGAGAAGACGCTCGTGCCCAGCAGTGGGAAGTAATTGGGCTGATTATGTTATTCTATAACACTAACCACATCTCTTCTTATGCTGAGAAGAGGCCCGTGTCCAGCAGTGGGACTGTAATGGGCTGGTAATGTTATGTTATTCTAGAATACTAATAATATCCAGTTCATTAACTCTTCTCATTTTGAGAAGAGGGCCATACCCAGTAGTGGGACAGTAATGGGTTGACTACGTTATGTTATTCTATATTTTCTAGTTTCTTAACTCTTCTCGTTCCGAGAAGAGGTCCGTGCCCAGCAGTGGGGCAGTAGGTAATGAGCTGATTATGTTATGATAATCTATTACACTAACAATATCCAGTTCCTTAACTCTTCTCATTCTAAGAAGAGGGCCATGCCCAGCAGCGGGACAGTGATGGGCTATGTTATGTTATTCTATATTTTCTATAATACTAATAGAATCCAGTTGTATTTTTAGGAACCTGCAACCTGCATCCAACCAATAATCATGACCTCTACTTTGTATGGTACTTAATACAATAGAGGGGCCAAGCTGTATCACTGGATCTACTCAACCGATTCAGATAAAACATACCCTATATTTTATGTTAGACTAATACCAATACAAATGCTAAGTTTCATTACGATCCGTTCAGCCGTTTTCACGTGATGAGGTAACAAACAGACAGACAGACAGACATAAATTTTTAAACGATTGATTCGTGTTCTATAGCTTATTTCTAGCCCCCTAGCCGGTTTTCGCGAAAAAAAACTCAATGTACAGACTTTTCGACCTTTACAGTTTTATTATAGTATAGAAGATATAGAAGATAGATAGAAGATAGATAGGATGGTGAAACAAGCTAAAGACTCACCTAGTACAAAGCGGTTACCCAAGCCCATAACAACGGGATGTTGCAGCCGTCACGAAAAAGACGTAAAGTGGACATTACATTCGATACCACGAGCAGAGTTTATGGTTGCTTAGCGGCTAAAGCACTAGTATATTGAACAGAAGTCGCAGGATCGAATCCTGCTCTAAGTGATTTTTTCTTTCCATAATTTATAACTTTAGATTTCCGCTTCATATGCGTAGGCAAATGCATTAATATAATAAAATACTTGTCACTTTGTTTTTATATACTATTAAACATTTATATGTCGTAATAAAAATCATCCTAAGACTTAAAAAAAAAACGAAAAATTGCAATTCTAACAAATATATACATTGCACCATTAAACTGTTGTAGAATTTATAATTTTATTTGTTCCGTGATTATGTTTACAAAATAATTTGTGTTTACAAATACAAATTTTACATGCACAAACGCCTAGACCCAGAACAACTAACTATCTGTAAGCTAAACAAATATTTGTTTATATTGAACTATATTTACGGGACTTTTCGCGCACAATAAAATCAAAACATAACAAATATTTTGACTAACCTCGACGTTTCGGCCAAGTTGCATTGGCCGTGGTCACGAGCAGACTGAAGTATGCGGGTGGCATCGTCTTGAGCGGCGGGTATTTTCTCGAACTACCCGCGGTTGGTTTATTGTAACGTCGCTGTCCGTAACACGATATGCTCAATCACGACACACTATACTGAAAGTTTCGGCGGACATACATGTAGACAACACGACGTGAACACTTCTTGATTACCGGATTCCACGAGGAGAACAACCTACATCCATCTTCCCGATTGAAATTTTCATGATATTTGTTTCATGCGGAAATCGAATTCACAACCGCCAAGTGCTTACCCACTGCACCAAACGTGCCGTCTATTAATACTACCCCAAGCATCGCCACAACGACCGGTCCTGTGCCTTCCGCATCCAGCGGATTCCCGCGACCTTCACCAGGTCGTCGGTCCACCTTGTGGAGGGCCTACCCACCCTGCGCCTTCCAGTACGAGGTCGCCACTCCAGAACTTTACTGCCCCATCGGCCATCCGTTCTGCGAGCAATGTGCCCCGCCCACTACCACTTATGTTTGGCAATTCTTCGGGCTATGTCGGTTACTTTTGTTCTCCTGCGAATCTCCTCATTTCTGATTCGATCACGAAGGGACACTCCGAGCATAGCCCTCTCCATTGCCCTTTGAGTGACTTTGAGCCTTCTTATCAGGCCCATTGTGAGCGACCACGTTTCAGTACCGTAAGTAATTACTGGCAACACACACTGGTCAAAGACTTTTGTCTTGAGACACTGCGGTATTTTGGACGAGAAGATATTGCGTAGCTTCCCGAACGCTGCCCAACCGAGTCGGATTCGACGATTGACCTCTTTCTCGAAGTTGGACTTACCTAGCTGGACAGTTTGTCCTAGGTATACATAATCGTCAACAACTTCGAGTGTAGATTCTCCGATGTTTACGGGAATGGGTGCTATATGGGAATTCAACATAACCTTTATTTTTATTTACACAATAAATAACCTTTAAAAAAAGTATAAAGAGGCTCACATACTGTGTATGACCATTCCTATAAAATAAATTATAGGTCACATTAGTCCTCGCGACTTTAATGGTTTACATAAAGGTTAGTTTCGGAAGGTGCAAGGGCGATTACCGTCATTTTCACTCGGTTACCTGCAGACCATTTCTTTGAGGGCAAAAGGCGTGTTTTATTATTTCCCTTTCGACACACTTCCTGTTTTCACCGTGTATGCTTGTTTCACGGCTAGATTGCTTGCCAAAATATTTTGTTAAATAAAACAAAGAGGGAGGCTGTGAGATAAATGATAGCGTTTTTTGTGGACTAGACAAAAGCATGGTGTTTATTGTCCAATAATCTTCGGACAAATATTTTTCAACAATAAGAATGTTATAGGTATTTGTAAACATATGTTTACAGTTCATTATATTAGAATTGTAAATTGGGTTCTTATTAACATTTACAATACAATTAACTTATAATTCTAAACATCACTCAACATTTCATTTTGCTCATGAAAAATGAGACAAGGTTGTTTTTTTTAAATCGTTCTTGATATGATGATAATAAATACTTCATTGCCTCCATACAGGGTTTAGGCAGGCGTTTTATGAATCAATCTATAGGTTGTTTTTTCTCTCGTCCTATTTACTAAATAATCTTGGCTCTTTATTCAAATAACTACTGATAAAATATAATTACTAGTTCCGCACATGTAATTAGGTTAAAAAAATTATTTCGTGTGTGAAATTGTTAATGTTACCTATGTCTTTTATTAATTATTATTGACGAATTACATGAAAAAAATTGTTGACTAAATAAGACAAGGAGAAAAAACAGGGTGTATAAACTATACGTATACCGCTTGTCCACTGCGTTAATGCTGAAAACTTCTTAAAACATTCACCGGCTGTCTCAACTTTTTGAATCATTTTATAGTTATCTGCCTACAAATATTTAACACTGTCATGTGAACCAGATACGGGCCCATAACTCAGCTTTGACAGATTGAAAAATGTTACAAAGCTGGCGGGAGTTTACATTTTTCCTTTGACAGTGCCCCAACTTTGGGCATACCTTGCGGGTTCCGTACACTGCTTTACTTTGATAATATTAAATAATTAGCGTCCTCTACCTTGCCTTTATTTTTAGATGAAATTTTAATTTTGACGCATAAAATTGGTTGTTTATTATTTTATTAATTGCTGGTAAGAAAATATCAGCTCCATCAGAAGTCGACCACGTCGCGCGTAGCGCCACGTATCTTAGTGGTGATGCTGTACTAATACACATACCTACCGATATAAGATAATTTGAATTCATTAGCATCCCTTTAAGGGATGATTTTCCTAATCAATTTGCACAACTTTTACTACAGGACCAACACTGAAATCGCGAAAAAAAATCAGCTGTTCCCTAGATTTGTGTAAAATGTGGGACACTGCTGTTTACCTAAACAACCCTAATAACCCTTTATTTCCCTTTGCTGGGAACTAAATTACCTAATTTGTATCTAAATGTTAATAGCTAGATATGTTGTGTTGTGTTAGACACTTCAATCAACTCAGCCTATCGCAGTCCACTGCTGGACATAGGCCTCTCCCAAATTGCACCACAACACTCGGTCCTCTGCCGTCCGCATCCAGTCCCCTCAGCTACTTTCATCAGGTCGTTGGTCCACCTGGCTGGGGGACCGCGAATCGGCAAACGCAGTGTCCTTCGGTTCTTCGACAGTCATGGCCAGCCCACTGCCACTTCAGACACACGTTAGACACTTCTGATGGCTTAATTTTTTGAAAGCCTGCTAGGTGAAGTGCGGATTTTAATTTATTGATAACAACTTATATGTAATTTATTTTAATCAAATAAACATTCTTATTCTTAGATAAAAGTGCATCAACACAATATTATTTAAAAAAAAAGACATCCATCACGCCTTTTTCGGGAAACAACGAAGTTTCTGCATACCCCATAGTTTGGAGTAGGTACCTACGTAATTAATAAACAAGGCAGAATTCCTGAACGCGCAAGAATCTGACGTTCAGGCGTACCCTTGCCCCGGCCACTTGAGCAGACTGCTTGCTACTCGCTAATTACTTCGCCAAATATTTACTTTGCCGAGATTCTCCTTTCTGCAAGCTTTAGGGAGAGGGCGTAGTGATAACAGCGATTTATGGTCGTCTACGTGAGATTATTATTTGCTTTAATAGTGAAGGAAAACATAGTGAGGATACCCGCATACCAGAAAGTGCTCCATACAGTTTTCAATAGTCCACCAACCCGCACTAGGCCAGCGTGGTGGATTAAGGTCTTAGTATTCTTGTACTGAGAAGAGGCCCGCGTCCAGCAGTGAGTCAATAATGGCCTGCTTCTGTTGTTGTTTTATTTTTATCATAGCAAGGCGAAACGAGCTCAAGGCCCGGTGATGTTAAGCGGTTACCTTTGCCCATTATAAATTAAATACATCCTAGGCTGTTGCCTAAATGGTACCGCAAGTCGGTTCGCCAAACTAAGATATGTAGAATTGTAGATGGAAAGTCTCATGTGATTTTAATTTCACCGGCACCCGTACCCTTCAGACCAAAACACAGCAATGCAAGCATCACTATTTGGTGGAGAAGTAGGTACGGTGGTAGTTCTTTGCCGGATGAGCTGTTTACCAAAGGAGCTTTACTACTACTACTGTGTGAGTGTGTTGCATTGGTTTTTGATGTAAGTTTTGAAACACAAAACTAATCTCTCGAAATCTACGAGGTCACACGACGCTTCACAAAAACTTGCAATATGATTCGTGTCGCGCATTCCTGCGATATATGAATCGTAACCATGTTTACCGGAACTATTCTATCGCCAGCATTACGCCTTGCCGCACGAAATCGCATCGTACTCGTAGCAATTCGCATCGCAGTTTTCTTCGATACAAATGCGCATCTTGCCGATTCGTAGTTTTGTGTTTTGACGCTAATCCGGACCCAATTGTTCCCAACGCAAACATCGACCACGAGACAAGACGACAGGAATAAATAAACAATTATCTCTTGTTTAATATTGAAATCGCTCCCGTTATCACTATGTGTGCTACCTTAAGCACGGCCGGAGCGCCTTTGCTACTTACAGTCACGAGTTAGGACATTCTTGACAGTCACTGAACAGATTAAAACAAGATAAGATGAGTGTCAAGACAGATGACCTTTGAATATGCTTTGCATCTAGAATACTCTTAAAACGGTGGGTTGATAAACAAAAAATCTTTATTTTCTCTAATATTATCATTACAAGTAATATGCGAGTTAAAGGCCCACCTGATGTTGAGCGATTACCTTTGCCCATAAACTGCAATACCACCTAAGTTGTTGCCTAAATTTAATTGCGAATCGGTTCGCGAAACTGACTTGAGACATGAATATGGAAACTCTCATGTGATTTTTATTTCACCGGCACCCGTACCCTTCCCACCGGAAAACTACAATGAAATGCAAGCACCACTGTTTAGTGGCAGAAATAAGTACGATGGTAGTACTTCTTCGGATGAGTTCTTACACAAGGAACTCTACTACTACTGCCTTCATTGAATCATCTTCATCATCATCATTTCAGCCAATGTCCACTGCTGGACTTAGGCCTCCCCTAAACGGGGGGATATGCCATAATCGCCACGCTTGGCAGGTGGGTTGGCGATTGCAGTTGGATGGTTAAATACACGGAGAACGCTGCTGCCCATCCTCTGGTGAATCCCTTAGTCGCGTTTTACGGCACTCATGAGAAGAGAGAGGGTGGTGCAATTCTTTACGTCCGGCATCACACTGAACAATAATTCTTGAATTAATGCCTTCATTGCAATAACACATAATTCTTCTTCTCTCCTCGCATTTTCCCAATTATGCTGGTATCGGTTTCCAGTCTAACCAGATGCGGCTGAACATCAGTAATAAACTAAATCAATTCTCTACATCAGCTAAATACTTGGCGGTACTACAGTGGCCGGTATTAGGGGCATAGCTGTCTGTGGTGTGTGCTGAACGCAACTCTAGATATCTCTGGATTTCCACCACAATGCATAGCTTCCAAATTGTATTGGAGAATTAATATTGGATTTATGTTAATTTTATACTAGAATACGATGGTCGCCCAATAATCGAAATTCGACCGTAATTTATTAAATTGTAAATTTTAAATTGGTAAGATTGAACTATGCCGAAACAAAAATATTTATAATTTTTAGGGTTCCGTACTCAAAGGGTACCAAACGAGACTATATTACCTTCGCTGGTCTCGCTACACTGTCCGTCCATCCGTCCGTCCGTGTATCTGTCACAGGGCTGTATCTTTGTAACGGTAATCGATACCCAATTTTCACAAGTTACTATGGTGCTTATTACGACAAATACTAAAGATAAAATTAAAACTAAAACCAAAGGAGTTCCCCATACAAGAAACCTCGAAAAAGAAGCAATTTTTGTTAACGTTTTTGTTCCTGTTCTATCTTCAAAACGGTAATACATACCAGCGTCAAACTTGGTCTGATCATAGTGCATACGTGCATACTATGTAGTTTAGCAACAAATAATTAAACTAGGGCAAACATAGAGATATGTATGAATTTTTGCATCTCTTTCTTAAGCAGATACCACACCTGCGTAAAAAATAGATGCAAAAAATCATATTTCGCGCACGGAACGTTGATGTCTTTTGATAAACTCTCGTAAACTAAATCAGTTTCTATAGGGTATCAGGTCGATGGGTGGTACGGAACCCTTACTGCGTGAGTCCGACTCACACTTGGCCGGTTTTTTTATTGCTAAAGCTACAAAAAAAAAAAAAAAGGTTGACAAACGCAGGAGAAAATGGTACTGAACCGTTTTTTCTTTGCCTATTTATGTAATTATAGAATACAGAATTCTATACAATATTCAATGTTAAAAGAAAATGTAATAAATGTACAATCCCAATACAGTCGACCACACGTCAGTGGTAACAGTTTGAAATTATCAGCGTCTTTATATCGTAAGCAGTAAGGGCGGTTTTCATAATTCCCCGCTGACGTGTGGTTGACTGTATCTATATTAATAATTCATATAAAATAAATGTGTACAAAACACATGTTAAATAAAGCTATAGAAAGTGCACTTCGGCGATGAAAAACTCCTTCACATCACTGTGATCGTGAAGAGTGCCCAGAAGACTGGCAGAGTTGCCACGTTGAATGGCAACGCTTATTCTTTGCCCAAAAAACAAACCAGCCCTCTGGTCACGCGAAGTGGCGACCAATATCTTAGACATAGTAGAATAAAAAAAACGGCCAAGTGAGTCGGACTCACGCAGTAAGGGTTCCGTACCACCCATCGACCTAATACCCCACAGAAACTGATTTAATTTACGAGAGATTATCAAAAGACGTCAACGAACCTACGCGAAATATTAATTTTTACATCTCTTTCTTACGTAGGTTATACCACATATGTCTACGTTTGCCATGTTTTTAGTATTTGTTGCTAAACTACATAGTATGCACTATAATCAGACCAAGTTTGACGCTGGTTTGTATTACCGTTTTGAAGATAGAGCAGGAAAAAAAAAGTTGAAAAAAAAAGCATGTTTTTCGAGGTTTCTTGTATGGGGACCCCCTTTGGTTTTAGACTTTTTTTATTTTTAGTATTTGTCGTGATGGACACTATAGTAACACATATTCTGTGAAAATTTCAACTAGTTATCTTTTACCGTTACAAAGTTACAACCCTGTGACGGACGGACAGACAGAGTAATAGGGTCCCGTTAGCACCCTTTGGGTACGGAACCCTAAAAAACTGACTGCAAGGTTGCGGGTTGACCAACTGTACCCACCACGTACATACCAATATTATTATATATCCTGTAGCCCTAACACGAACAATTTTGACGTATCGAGAGTGTCGATACGTCACGGTAGTGTAAGGCGGGCTCCACACGTTGGCCCAAACGTTGGGGCGAGCGTTGGCCCGTAATTCTGCCTAGCGTCCACACGTTGGAGATAATGTTACTTTAGTTCCGTCAGAGCCAATGTAAAGACGTCTGAAATAGATGTTGCACTGCACACTTTAAGATTATTGAGTGCTTTAAGAGCTGAACTGTCAATTAAAATAGCACAATAGTTAAACAATGGACGTCGTATTTGAAAAAAAATTGACAAACAAGAGAATATCATTATTATTTGTTAATAAACAGAAAGATTTTTTTAATAGAAATTCTGTAGCTATTGCGTCCATCCACGCGGATGACATTTTCAAGACACGGTGACCGTAGGAACAAGCTCATTCGATGCACCTTACTGCATGAGTGCTGTGGCAAGACTGAGCAAACCTCCAACGTGTGGGCGCATCTCCAACGTTGGCACATAATTCCTTTGATAAAACCGACACGCGACGGGAAACTACCAATGCTCGCCCCAACGTTCGGGCCAACTCCATTTCCCCGATCCACACGTTGGAGAATCGCATTGGCGCCAACGTTCGGGCCAACGTGTGGAAAAAATACAACAGTTTTATTACATTTTGATTTAATTTTATGCATAATGCACACTTTGTATCATACATAGATATGGCTAAAATATCCAAGTTAAAATAATAAATATGTCTCAAACTGACTGCCTCGTTGGTCTAGTGGTCACAAGCGCGATTGCTGAGCGTGGGGTCCTGGGTTCGATTCCCGGGTCGGGCAATGTGTTATTGGGTTTTTTCATTAGGAAATTCTCAGTAGCAGCCCGGAGTATGGATTTGTGCCCGGTTAATGGCAATAGGCTCGCCCCCTATTACATGGGACTATAACATAACTGGCGAAATGTGGGTGTACCATACACCTCTGCCTACCCCTTCGGGGAAATACAGGCGTGATGTTATGTTATGTTATGTTATATGTCTCAAACGAGTATTTCAGATCCCATATTCACTTATCTACATTTACGTTTCGATACGTCAAAATGGTTCGTGCTAGGGCTGCAGATGTATATCATAGTGATGTGCTGGATATCTGTATCCGTATCCGCGGATATCCGAGGTAAGATTAAGATCTGTATCCGTATCCGTATAAGCCGGATACGGATACGGATACAGATCTTAATTTTTGGCGGATCTTGAACGGATCTTTTACTTGAATAAATTTCATTACGTATATGAAATTGTAAGGAAAGTTAGCAATGAAATACTACTAACTTCGAATCAAATTACTTATTATTTCTTAAAATCGCACATTATTATTTTTATTTAACTTATAACGTCTCCAAAAACAAACAGTAAACTATGATATCTTGTGTCACAAATTACGTAGTTGGCCGTTGGGTAGGAGTTTCAATAAGGCAATTTGTGTCCTTTTTACAAGTTTTAATTATAATAATTATTACATAAGATTTACTAATATTACTTAATTCTAGCACAACCTCTAACTACAGCGATTCGAGCGAGATTGTTAACGTCTCTGTCTGTTCCCCTGCACTTATACTAACGCACGCACAGCACTTCACTTCACCATAAGTTTGGTATGTTATGTTCGGCAGGTCATAGGTTACACCTCCCCTCCTGGATAAGCAACTATTTGCGCAGATTTAACGCAAATATTGCGGCTTGATGAGGCTTTGATTCGGTCTCAGGGCTCGGTGGTGAAGTTTGCGGGATTGACATCAACTTAACGTTGGCGTTCCCACGTACATTGTCATTGGCGTTATTTAAGGAACGTAACAATGTGGTGCTGACTGTCTAATTCCAGCACTTCCAGGAGCACTTCTTTGAAGAGTGGTACGGTAATGGGGCAGCATAAGTTTTCCTTTTCTTGCTATGGAGTAGGTGATAGATAATATCTATGCGTACGTCTTTGATGAGAAACTTTTTGGACACAGATGTACCAGATGTCGATCTTCGGGCATTCAGCCTCCATATACGCAAATTCCTTGGGGTCGGTTGCTGTGTAAGGGAATGGGCGCAAGATAACTTGGGAATATTTGTTGGGAACTGGACAAAGTATATACATTAAAGACTATTGTTACTAAAATGGGGAACCTAAGAACAATCCCTATCTTATCATTTAAATAATAATTATGATCCTAGTCTAATAAGATTACAGTAATACCTAATATCTAACTGTAATATAAACATGAAAACAAAATTAAAATCCGAATTGTAGGTATAAAGTTTTTAATT
The DNA here is from genome assembly GCA_949699075.1 of Asteroscopus sphinx. Taxonomy (NCBI): domain Eukaryota; kingdom Metazoa; phylum Arthropoda; class Insecta; order Lepidoptera; family Noctuidae; genus Asteroscopus; species Asteroscopus sphinx. The sequence goes on from OX453006.1 coordinate 7,759,864, forward strand.
TGCTTATCTAGAATAATGTTCACTTGCTGAACAATAACAATATAATAGTGTATAGAACTAGTGCGACTAAAAGCTAAAAATGTTGTCTAACCTAATTATTTCTAGATACCAGGCTGTCGGCTAGTGCTCGGTCCAGGATCATGATGAGGGTCATTATCTAGCAACAATGTCGGTTTTTTAGTTAATTTAGGTCTTTTTATTCTAGTCTTAGCAACAGGTCCTGATTTCTTTGAAGTGTATATGTGTATGGGTAGGTTCGAAATGACTTTATCTTGAGTGTAACGAGAGGCGAGCTTTTGTCTTTGCGCTATCGGATTTCTAATGTACACATCTTGACCTTGCTCATAATCTGTTTCAGGTTCTCGGTCAAGGTTTCGTCGGGTCATTATAGTCTTTCGTTCTGAGTAAGATGAGTCGTGTATTATTTTATATACTACGTCCATTTTATCACGGTGGTCCTGTAAGTATTGTTGAAATATTTGTTGCGTCAAGTCTAAGTCTGTCGGGTCTCTGGGATCAAAATGTCCACTAATGAGGTCAAAGGGCCTGCATTTTGTTACGCTATGTATTGAACTATTGTATGCAATTAGTGCATAAGGAACTAAATTTTGCGCTGCTTCGCTTCTATGTTGCAACTTTAATAGACGTAAGTGTTCTAATAATGTGCTATGAAAACGTTCGATCATGCCATTTTCGTGTGGCGCATCAACTGCAATAAGATGATGCTGAATTTTATGTAATTTAAGAAATTCTGTTACTAGTTGATTTGTGAATTCAGTTCCCCTGTCAGTTGTTAAAGATAGTGGGAAACCATGGTGTGTGCAATAGTTTAGAAGGGACTTTACTACGTTTGGGGCCGTGCAATCAGACATAAGATATGCTTGTGCGTATTTGGAGAATGCATCGATAATAGTTAAATATTTTTCCTGTTCTATTGTTAGGACATCCACGTGTGCAAGTGTGAAAGGCTTTGTGGGTGGCGGAACAATCTGAAATTCGGGACGTGGGGGAACGCGATCATATTTAGCGCGGTTGCAAATAACGCATTCGTTAATTAAGTATGTTATTTGTTCTTTCAGTTTCGGCCAAAAATATCTTTGTGATAGCGACAAGTAAGTTTCATTGATTCCTCTATGATTAGTTTTCCCGGTGTGATATTTTGAAATTATGTCTTGTTGCTCAAGGTAATCTGAAACATTCATAATTTCTCGTTTTACCAAAATTATATTTATAGACGAACTTTTTAAGTTTTGCTGGAGAATAGGAACGATAGTGTACATTTTCTCAGCTGGTTGTACTAAAATGGCGGTACGTAACTTAGGATCGATTAATTTTTGTACAATCGATACAATTTCTTGTTTCAAATTATTTTCAGAAACTTCGACAGTCGTTTTCCTGAAAGTTTCAAAGGGTGTCGTAATTTTTGGCTTAGTTTTAGATGGTCTGTTAGTGCATTTAATAACCAGTTGTCGCTTAAATTTATTCAGGGGTTCATCAGAGGTAGGTATTTCTAGGATGGGATTTTCATGTGACGTGTGTATTGTTTCAGTGTCACGTATGTCTATGTCAGGGGTCGGACTGTTTAATGCTCTTAAGGTATGTGCGGTGTCAGTTGAAGAGTCACTGATAATAGCTCTATCGTCAGGTGCTGTTATTGTCGATTCTGAGTCAGAGACATTTACTATCATTGAGGGTGATTCTTCGTTATAGATTTCTATCCGGGACAATGCATCGGCGTTAGTGTTGGCTTTTCCTTTTTTGTAAATTACTTTATAGTTGTATTCTGACAATTTAAGTTTCCATCTAGTCAGGCGTGAACTTGGTTCTTTGAGATTCATCAGCCATTGTAGTGGCTTATGATCGGTAACTATTGTAAATTTTCGACCAAAAAGGTAGGGTCTGAAATATTTGACAGCCCAAACGATGGCCAAAAGTTCTTTCTCAATCGTTGAATAGTTAATTTCGCTGTCGTTTAAAGTTCTTGAGGCATAAGCGATTGTTCTATCTGAACCTATTTGACCTTGAGACAGAACGGCTCCTAGCGCAACGTTCGATGCGTCTGTCGTGAGTACAAAATCTAAGGAAAAGTCCGGGTATTGCAAAATGGGATCGTTAGTTAATAAAGTTTTACAATGTTCAAAGCATTTAATGTATTCGGGAGTGAGGTAAATTTTTGCTCCTTTTTTTAAACAAGAAGTCAATGGTTTGGCCACGCGTGCGAAATTTGGTATAAAACGTCTATAATAGCCAATTAAACCTAGAAATCCTTTTATCTGTTTTTGAGTTTTAGGGATAGGGTATTTTAAAATAGCTGAAATTTTATCGGGGTTTGGTTTCACTCCTTCCGTCGTAATTATATGACCTAGATAAGGGGTTTCATGCTTTAAAAATTCGGACTTATCGAGTTGTAATTTAAAATTCGATTCCCTAAGTCGGTTAAAAATTTTGCGCAAATTAACTATATGTTCTTGAAGAGATGTTGAAAAGCATAAAATATCGTCTTGATACACGATGCATATCTCGTGCTGCAAGCCTCTAAGAATGTTGTCCATGACACGTTGGAACGTGGATGGACTGTTCTTGAGTCCCATAGGCATTCGTAGGAACTCATAGTGACCATTTCCGTCGGCTACACTAAATCCTGTTTTGTGGATATCATCTGGGGACAGTTCCACCTGATAAAATCCACTGGCTAGGTCCAGGGTCGTGAAGTACTGACAACGTCCTAATTTGTCTAGAATGTCCGTAATATTAGGGATAGGGTACTTATCGTCTATTGTTTTTTCATTTAATTTACGGAAATCAACAACCAATCTCCATTTAACTTTACCAGATGCATCAGGTTTTTTCGGGACTATCCAAATAGGCGCGCTCCACGCTGAAGTTGATGGTCTAATAATACCTTGTTCTAACATTTTTTTTTATTTGCTCTTGTACTTCCTGCCTATGTATGTAAGGATATCTATATGTTTTAGAATGAACTGGAATTTCATCAGTGGTATTAATTTTATGTTTAATTTTATTTGTGAAGGTCAAGGGCTCGTTTTCTAAATAAAAAATGTCTGAAAACTCTTTACATAATGAATTTAAGTTTGCTTTTTCTTCGGCGTTAAGGTGATCTGTCCGTAGACGCGATAAGACTTCTTGAAACCTTGCGTTATCACTATCGCCGAAAGTTATTGCTTGTTCGTTAAACATAAGTGCACTTATTGGTTTGTCAAGACTAAAAATTATGTCATTATTAGTGGGGTTAGAAATTTCGATAAGGCACTTACTATTTTCGACTGTTGACAGGCACTCTGTTAGATTACAGTTATGAATAGATTGTTTATCTATAATTACGTCACCGTGGGAAACATTAATAGGCAACTTAAGTAGTTGAGTAGACTGTGAAGGAATAATAGTTTCAAATAAGTTTAATGTTTTAGAGTCATAAATTTGAATGTTATTACTGGTTAATTTAGTCGTTAATGTACGTGTCTGAAGGTCTATTTTTGCTTGCCAATGTTCTAAAAGGTTCCATCCGATTAAACCATCAAAATAGTCGTGAAATTTATAAATGAAGAATTTTATAGGATCATGTCCTTGAAATTCTTGAAATAAAGGAACTATTATAGAATATTCATTTCTCGTAGATGCGTGAATATTTGACACTATGAATGGATCTTCGTATATTGGTAAATGTGCGAAGTACTTATCTACTATTTGAGGGCTAATAAACGACTGATTAGCGCCAGTATCAATAAGTAATTTTAAAGGTGGATTTTTTATTTGAATATACGGGAGTTGTCTTTTGCCTTGTAAATTCAATTCTATCCTGGGGTATTGGAATTCTGATCCTCCTGAAAATTCTGATTGTCATTTTGTTGCACATTTTCAGTTTCGTGGTAAGGTGAATAATTATCCGGTAAGTATTGAGAGTAGTCAATGTCATAAAATTGGTCATAGTTACAATAGTCAGCTGTCTCATTTATATTCACTTGTCTATGGTCAATCTGTCCTGTTAAAGGTAAGTTATGAGCTACGGGGTGACTTATGCCACTCATAGGTACAGAAATGTTTTGTCGGCCTTGCTGAAAATTACTGCGAGGCGGAATTCTGAAACCAGTTGACATATTTGAGCGAGGCAATGCTCTCATAGCCTGTTGAGTCCTTGAAGGTCCTTGAAATTGGGGCCTAAACATAGGTGAAGCTTGTGGAGTAAAGTTAGCATGATGAGGATTCTGATTATTAAAATTAGGATTTAAATTAGGGTTGAAATAAGGCCTAATTTGATTCGGAGACTGAAGGAAATTACCTTGCGGTATGTTGTTGAACTTTTGATGACTAGTAGGTACTTGAGGCGTTTTTATAGAATTACCTAGCTGACAGTTCTTATTCTGAAGGTACGAAACGTTTATTTCCTCTTTCGCGAATTGAAGTGCCTTTTCTATGGTTTCTGGACGCATGCACCTAACGCGTGATCCAATGGGTTCCTGCATCCCTCGCATGAAAGTTTTTAATGCTAATTCGTTATATAATTGCCTCTTAGCTTCTACAGTAGTTGAAACGGGATCATGAAGTTGGACATAGGCCATAATTATACTAAGAATGTTCTGTACTCGCTCGTAGAATGCGTTAACAGAATCGGTGCCTTGGGTAAGTTGTGACAAATCAGTAAAGAGAGAACACTCATCTCTATGATCCGAAAAACTATTTATTAATGTATTACGGATTCCTTCCCAATTATTTGGAATACCGTTAGTGGCTAGTGTGCGGGCAGCTGATCCAGTGATTTTATTAATAATGCCGTTAAGTAGGGCTGAGTTTACAAGCTGATTATCTGTCTGTACATATTCTAATACTAGGTTATCGCAAATATCTAAAAATCTAACCAGAACGTGAGAATTTCCGTCAAATTCTGGTACTAACCTAAGTGCTTTCCAAATTCTATCAATATTAACACTATTATCGGCTTGAGCCATTTCAGATTAAATTTTAGTCTACTGTAATATGCCGTTGAATCGGCCTAATATACCTATTAATTTTTTTCCAAGGTCAAAATCTAAGTAACTAATAACTAAGCTAATAGGATAAGGGATGATCTATTACCAGGATCGGGAATAGCAACCGATAGGAATTACGTAACTTAAAATAACTCACAGCAGGTTCTGCATCTCAAGTCTCATCAATGTTTGGATGAAGTCTTCCTCAGCAACAGCAGGTTCTGTAGACTCCGTCAACGGCGCTGCTCGTAGATTCGTAGAGATAGTCGACCCGTCGGCAATACGACTATCAGGCGCGAATCGAAGTTGGACTACACGCACTGTTTCGACTATCCTACCGACTGCGCCAATTACGTAGTTGGCCGTTGGGTAGGAGTTTCAATAAGGCAATTTGTGTCCTTTTTACAAGTTTTAATTATAATAATTATTACATAAGATTTACTAATATTACTTAATTCTAGCACAACCTCTAACTACAGCGATTCGAGCGAGATTGTTAACGTCTCTGTCTGTTCCCCTGCACTTATACTAACGCACGCACAGCACTTCACTTCACCATAAGTTTGGTATGTTATGTTCGGCAGGTCATAGGTTACACACACTAAACTATAAACAAAAACACGCACAGTGCAAGTCAAAACACTACTAATGCAAAACGTCAACTGTCGGTCCAAAGTCACGCTTACAGCCGACAGAGTACGAAATACTACTAAAGTTGTGGTCCGTTTCCTTATCCGCGGATTTTGACACTAATTATCTGTATCCGTATCTGCGGATCTACATTTTTAACGATCCAGCACATCACTAGTATATTATTTCCTGGGATGTACCTCTTGTTATCACACAGACAGTATGTAACGTACTAGCTTACGCAGATCGGGATATATTGGGATGTATTGAGACATATCTACATTAATATATATTTCCGTATTACTCGATACCTTATGGCCCTAGAGTTGTTCAGGTTTCCTCACGATACTCTCACAAGTAAAAATCAAAAAGTTAATCTGAACAAAAATAACTTACCGATACCTACCAATTTAGTCTTATCTTGTACACAAATAAAAACACACACAGGACACACGCAAAACATATCCCTTGTTCGCATTACAATAACCACAGTTTAGACCGTCCCCCAGGCATCCATCACGGGTCTTAATTGAGTAATGGCCGAAACGACAGCTAGTTCTGATTGATCAGCAGGCTAAATATGATGTATTGCGGCTCGCTTTGACTGCTGCTCTGGGATTTAGGACCCGTGACGTGTGTTGAGACCTTCACGGTAGTTTAAGCTTGTTTGTAAATTATTTTATAGCATTATCAGAAGTGAGTCATGGCCGTTTGGGTCGCTGAGCCAGAGGAGTAAGTAAGTAAGTATTATCATAAGTGGGATTCTGCTCGTGAGCGAATTTTTCTATCTACAATAAGAAATGTCTTTAGATTTCGTGTTAGCGTTCGCATAAATATGTCAAAATAATAGAATAATCAGTCATGATCATCATCATAATTTCAGCCGAAAGACGTCCACTGCTGGACGTAAGCCTCCCCCAAGCATCGCCACAACGACCGGTACTGCGCTTTCCACATCCAGTGGATTCCCGCGACCTTCACCAGGTCGTCGGTCCACCTTGTGGGGCACAGTGGGGGACCTACCCACGCTGTGCCTTCCAGTACGCGGTTGCCACTCTAGAACTTTATTGCCCTATCGGCCATCCGTTCTGCGAGCAATGTGCCCCACCCACTGCCACTTAAGTTTGGCAATTCTTCGGGTTATGTCGGTTACCTACGTTCTCCTGCGAATCCCCCTCCCTTTGTCTGACTTTGAGCCTTCTATCGGGTCCCTTGTGAGTTACCACGTTTCAGTGCCGTAAGTCATTACTGGCAACACACACTGGTCAAGTATAGTATAGTATAACGGGCTGGTTTCCGCAACTCCACGTCCAAGCGTGTATTTTGCGTACGGTTGTGCACACACACACTGGTCAAAGACTTTTGTCTTAAGACACTGCGGTATTTTGGACGAGAAGATATTGCGTAACTCCCCGAACGCTACCCAACCGAATCGGATTTGACGATTGACATCTTTCTCGTAGTTGGTCCTACCTAACTGAATAATTAGTAAGGTTAGGCAAATCTACCCTGACATCCTGTATAATCTACTAATCTACCTTTATTGAGGCTATTTCTGTGTTAATTCTACCAACAACAAAAATTACGACAAATTTTTAACCATGTACCTGTATTTTATTAGTGTAAGAAAGAACGAAATACAAAGACCGTATCAACATAGAAATGAATACAGTCGTAATATTTCTTGTACGTTCGTACGTTTTCTTGGACGAAAGTTGAATGAAGGTCACGGAAATCGATACAATTCGTTTTACTTACAAACAAGAACATAATTCTTGTTTGTGACAAATCAATTTGATGGGAATTTTTCTCGTAAAGACAGTGTCTGATTTTATACTCGTAAAATATAATTCTGGGCTAAATAAAGCAATTGTAAATATAGAGATCTTACTTGTTACGATTGAGATGAGTTGTCAGACTTTTGGGCCTTTGGCTGTACGTAAAATATTGGATACGATATACCAAAAAATCCCCAAGCAAGCTTGGTCCCACTAAGCAGAGCTTGGTCCAGAGATTTCCAGCTGGGACCACGAGTAATGGTGGGACAAAGACAGTGGGACCACGCGTCAAGTGTCAAATATTCAAATAAGAAACGTAAAAGCAAACACATACATACACGTTGTATACATGTTCTATCACTCAAAGGTTTGCTGGTCGAAAAACTCGATTATGAGTTAAGTTTGCCGTTGCACATGTCATTTCTAATTGTTGTAATTTTATTTGTGTGCAATAAAGAATAAGAGTAAGGATGCCTTTTGACACAGATCACCTAATACCTAACATCAATATTTTGATGTTCATAGCCCAGAATCATAACCTCGAAAGCATTTAAGCCACAATACCTATTTTAAACAATAATCACTAGTATACCTAAGTATTGATGTATCTAACATGATACCAATTAAGGTATTAGGTACATACAATTAAACCACACATGACCCGTTTACACATTATTAAAGTTAGACACTCATTGTAAAAGTTGAATCGTTATTAAGTTGTTACTCAGATAACTAGATCCTGAAGCTGCAAATATTTGTTCGGATCCCCTCGCCAGGTGATGAGATTGGCTCAATTTGGAGGAAGCACGAACCGGTAGCCAGTACCCCGAAGACATATTGTTGTGTTATTATGTTATTAAGGGAGGAGAGGACTTTTTTGGTGCTTTTTGGGTCGTGTGAAGGAGCCTGAAAATGCGTGTTAGTAATTATAGAAAAAGTTAAAGCCACGAAAAAATTGAAGAAATGTGGTTGCTTATCAAAAGTTTTTTACCACGTTTTTATTTACTCGCTTTGTCTGTCTGCTCGGTATAAAACTTCCCTATGAGCTAGAGACTTATACGTCAGAACTGGGTGAAAATGCAGTATTCATTCGCTTTCGTTTAAAAAACGTGGTATAAAAATACTTTTTCTATAAAATTTGTTGTCTGGGTTTAAATACAGGCATTTAGCGAAGAGTTAACTATCAATTTGAACTTTCATATACCTACAGTATAAAAATCCTATGAAAAATTCAACCAGTATTTTGTTATAAATGTTGTATAGTTAGTTTTTTTATGATTTTAATAAGTGTCCAATTGTTATGCATTTATTCCACTACGAATAATGTTCAATTTCCAATATTCATAAATGCGTAAATGCACATTTGAATTTCACAAATAGAAAACTAGTTTCGCGAATAAAATCCAGACAAGAGACGCTAGACCTGATACAGACATTTTATTGAAAGTCGCATATACGGGACAATAAAACTCGTATAATTCTGAATTGTCAAGTATAATTTATCTTATCTTGACTGAACCAAAACATAGTGTTATCACAGTTAAAAAATCTCCTCAAGTATGGAAATCATAGATATTATAATTTACTGAAAAAACAATACATTGTAGCAGGAGATTTCTTCTATCGCATTATAATTGGAATAATAAATATTTTCACTATCTTCAGCCTGAATTACCGCGTTAAACAGTGTAATAAATAGTAATACTCAACACAATCAGCGATTACACATTTTTATTTATCAAGAAACTAAATAAACCCCTTCATAATCCCGTAAAACATAATCGTGACGATAGTTTATACAACAAACAACGCCTATTAAAAATGAATATCGCTGACATTTTCCCGTTTCGTGCACAATCTGATAATTCAATTACGCCTCTATTTCAAGAGGCCGTTCACGCGAGCAAAGAAAAATACCACAAACAATGTTTTTACTTTCACGCCACGTTGAACAGTGTTGCTAGTGCCGCGACAGTGTTGCAACTTCACTTACAAGATTTAATTATAAAGAGAATAAAACGTTTAAGACATTGTAGTTTTTGGATTTTTTTGTTAATCTGGGACAGGAAGGAACAATTAAAGCTTTGAGTTTTGATGTTTAAAGTTTAAGCTGCAAATAGACCATAACATAACTTCTATGGCTGGTGTAACTATACTGGGTGTCAGGAAAACGCTTCCGAAAACGAAGATAGGTGATAGTGCTGGTGATTACTGATACGAAACCATACAGATTTTTTCATATTTTTTTTGCATTTTTCATACATATAACCAGCTTTGGGTAGTTAAATAAAACTGATTTGCAAAAAATCCCCATTTATTTACTTAATTTTTTAAAGTTCGCAATGTAATTCAAATAAAATATCAGCTGGCGCTAGAGGTGAAAGACATGCGCTAGGGGTGAACGACATCCGCTCGCATACGCAGTCCGTGTCGTAGCGAGCGTAGGTAGGTTAGGTACGCGCGGCATTGATCCAGAGTTTTGTACTCTTTACATTGCGGGTTTGCAAAATACCAATCACTAAAACAATGAGTATAAGGCTAATGGTTATTGGTATTCGATTGTGTATAGGTAGTATAATAATAGCCTTTCAGTTTCGGGAGCGTTTCCCTGACACCCAGTATACCCCGATTGTATCTACCCAATGCAGTGGGGTCATTGTGTAACTCACTCTCAATGCACTCTACTAATTATTGCATGGTTACATAGTTGCCGATAGACAAAACATATGTTTTGGCAATACGTAGGTAGCATCATTATATCATCACGATTGCGATCGCGAGTGAGTTACACAAATCGGCAGCTGGGTGGAAAAAAGTTTTCGTTTTTTATTTGGCTTTAACTCACTGACATGGAGAATTTGACCCGATAACGGATTATTCTTATTCTTTATTGTATCCACATTTATATTACAATAGGAAAGATTATGGATTATTTATAGTCAGAAAAAAATAATGCTCCTTGCTGACTTGTCATCGAATAGATAAATCTAGGCATCACAGAAGCTGGGAGTCTACTCGCGTTCGACGATATTCGATCAATCGTATCGTTCATCGCACAAATTGCTACTCCGGACAACCATCGTTCCCATATCGCATGCGATGATCGTGTTTTGACGTTTGTTTCCCTGTTCTCTGATCAATTTCATACGACGGTGAACAATAGTCTATCTTTATTGTGCCTTGTTTATGTGCCTGTCTTTATTGTGTAAGTAGTATCAGTCGGAACGAAAGTGCGTACTTCGTTTGTCGTTCGTCAAACGCAAGTAGGCCCCCTGAATAGTTTAGGCTACATTTAAACCACGAATAATTTGGTCTATCATAGGTCTTTATCGCGCATCCCTCAGGAACTGTGTATCTTTCCGGGATAAAAAGTGGCCTATATGTTAATCTGGGTTATGGTCTATCTTTGTGCCTTACATCCAAATTAATTTAGCCTTTTTAGCGTGATTGAAGTACAAACAAAGAAACTAACAAACTTTCCTATTATTAGAATGGTATAAATTGTATTAGGTTCATAGATTGTTGCTTCCTACACTACCTCTGCCTACCTTTTTATTTACAAGTTAACAGCAATTTAAAATAACGTCACAGCACGTAAGTAAAAATCCATCCATCTAATATTATAAATGCGATAGTTTGTGAGTGTGTATGTTTGTATTTATTCACGCTCTAATGGCTGAATGGATTTGGATGAAGTTCGGCGCACAATAAAACCATGTCCTGGATTAACATATAGGCTACTTTTTATCCGGGGAAGGTAAACAGTTCCCGAGGGATACGCAATAAACGACATTCACGCAGGCAAACCCACAGGCGCCCTCCAGTTCACTATAAAATAAACAATTTAACAACATCATAACCATTAAAACATTTTTAAAGTGCCTTCAGCGATGTTAACGAGTAAAACGATTACTAATTCTTTCAAGTTTTAACTAAATTCAAACCCAGTCTTTGATCTCGGAACTAATCAAGTCACTGTAGCTATTGCTGTTCCATTTTAAAGTCATTCGTCTTCAGGAATTTAATTATTTTAGGGAGAGAAAAAAGTGCTGAAGATCTGAGATACGATACGACGATACGGCAAGTCAAAGGGATTTTACTAAAAGTTTAAGGTTTTTACTAAATTGATGCAAGTTCAGTGTATGAATAGATTGCTGGATAACATTATATCATTTATATCTGCTAAATAAATCTTCAAAACTGACTAGCTCAACTTAAGATTTATTAAGTAGAGGAAGAGATATTATAATATTGAACCACTTAATTTTGGTGAAAGGTAACGATAACACCATATCATACGTTTTTAACCGATTTTTAATTCATATTATCAAGTATGGTTTTGCCTTAAAGGCTAATTATTATATTCCGGATAATAATTCTGTGTGCAGACTCGGCATAAGATAATAATTCTGAGTGCAGACTCGGCATAAGATAATAATTCTGTGTGCAGACTCGGCATAAAATGTATAAGCTTGCTTAATGTTGTTATGTATTGTTTTGTAGATAATGGTGCTGGTTGCGTGATTCCGTTAGTATATATGCTGAAATTTGAAATTAAAATTTCAGCATGTATATTATATTTCTTTGCCTACTCTGTTATTTCTTACTTGTCTTATTTAGTAGACAATCTTGGCATGTCTTTTTATTGCAATTCGTCATTAATACAGTCAGAAACTTATCATTACATGAGCAAGGTCAGTATGACTTTAACCGCTGATTCCGAAACTTGGTGAAATTAATAATTATATTAACAATTTTACACATTTTTTTTTACCTAATTGCATGCGCAGAACTTATTCCGCTGGCACAGCGACCCAAAATGTGTCTTGGCCTCCGAAACGAGAGAACGCCACTTGCCGCGATCTTTGGCAGTATTTCGCCAATCACTGGCTCTGATCTCCAGAAGATCGCCTTCCACCGCATCGCTCCAGCGATATCTAGGGCGACAGACCAGGCGTCGCCCTTTTGGTCGACCCAGATAGGCTCTCTTCGCATCTCGATCTTCTCCCATTCTCTCCACGTGACCAAGCCAACGGAGTCTGTGAGCTTTTGCCTCTCCTATCACATTTGGTTCAGCCACGAGCTCTTCTATCTCAGCGTTCTTCCTGATCCGCAAGTAAGAAAAAACAGAGTTTAAGTTATGTTATATGTTCTTTTTTGTTTGTATTATGCATTATTGCGCAATTGTTTGTTGTCCTTATAAATAAAATAAAATAAAATAAAATGTTACCCTAATTTAAGGATAGGGTACGAAATACAGAGGCATTCTAGGAACAACACCAGCTTGAATAGCACCTGAGTGAAGCGCACCTGACGTTTTCCCCGAACAGCTACTTTCAATATTTTTGACGTTTGCTCTTCGTGGAACAATCAATTGATTAAATTTTATTCCACGAACAGCAACTACGTTAAAGTAGCTTCTATTGAGGTGGTGTATTTCATTCTTTAGATCATTATTAAATATTATTATCGATAAAAATCACCAGTATGTTTATATCTATCTATCTATCTATACATTAACACTCACAGACTTTCCCATTTATAATATTAGTGTGATTATTTATATATTTTCATGTAATTTATATTAAATATAAACATACTGGTGATTGTTATCGATATATTTTATTTGATAACGAATTAAAGAATGAAATACACCACATCACTAGAAGCTACTTTAACGCAGTTACTATTCGTGAAATAAAATTTAGTAAATTTATTGTTCCACGAAGAGCAACCGTCAAAAATATTGAAAGAAGCTGTTCGTGGAATACGTAAGGTGCGATTTGCTCAGCTGCTATTCAAGCAGGTGCTGTTCCTGGAATGCCTCGAAATATATGTTTGTACATCCAGTAGGCTATCCAATAATTGTACTACATTTTAATGAACCAAGTCTTTGGCCTGTGCTGTGCCTGAAAGTTTTCGTATAACCAGTTTTTAACTGGCAATTGAACACAGATGTACAACCTTATCAGCTGCATTTATGACAACAAAACAAGACTTAATAATTGTACCATACTTACCACTCTCTAACTGATACGCAAATCAAAATCGTATCTAACTGCTAAAATTGTTCGCTCTATGCTGTAGGGGAAGGTCACACAATTATTTTACTAGCACGAGCACCGCAGTTAACTCTATCTTAAATATGTGCAAACAAAACAATATTATAATAAAACAAAGTACCTAGAATGCTCCGTGAGGCTATTAAAATTAAAAAACATCCTAATTTTAATAGAGAAGATGGTTGGCAGCTACCACCTGTTTGGAACCCAGTCCTAAAAATAATCAAGTCCCAAACAGCACGCAAAACTGTAAAAGATAATGATATTGTGAGTGATTACTGCGTGCATCGAAACGATTTTAATTAATAATATTGCACGGTAGATTAAATTTTTTTTTTTCGAAATATTTGTAAAGACGCTTGTCATCTTAGTCTACCTGCGACCACGAAATGCTGCAAAGCTTTCGAAACGTCAGGAAAACCAATTTAAGTGATATACGCGATTTAATCCGGTTATTTGTTTTATTATAATGTGTAGTGATCGCGAAAACCTAAGAAGTTATTATCAAAACAATATTGTTATAATATTTAAGTAAGATAGATAAGTTGTACAAAAAATTAAAATCAAAAATTAAATCAAAATCTTTAGTATACAGAGTGTGGTACCACACTCAGTATACTAAAGATTTTAATTTAATTTAAAAACAAACCAGCCAAGTGCGAGTCGGACTCGCGCAGTAAGGGTTCCGTACCACCCATCGACCTGATACCCCATAAAAACTGATTTAATTTACGAGAGTACATCAAAATACATCAACGCACAGTGCGCGTAATCTGAATTTTTGCATCTCTTTGTTACGGAAGTACCAGCACATACCAGGCCCCTCAGAAAGTATTGCGAAAAAAAGTTTTTATATATGGGAGACTGGCCAGTTATAATGTTTTTCGAAAATATGATTATTTATAAGTAAAAATAAGTAAGTTCCAATTTCAAAATTTCCCTCCACATTTTTTGCGAGTTAATTCAAAGTATTGTGTCTCACTGAAATATGGATCTGCGCCGGGAACATTTTAGAGCTATGATTTTATACGATTTCAAGTGTCGCCTGAAACCGGATGAATCGTACGATAGACTTCAAATGGCATTCATGGATGAAGGCCCTTCCAAGGCAACCGTGTATCGTTGGTATAACGAATTCAAGCGCGGTCGACCAACTTTGGGGGATGACGAAAGAAGCGGTCGCCCTTTGACGGCTGTTACCGAAGAAAACGTGCTAGCAGTGAAAAATTTAATCCAAGACAATAGGCGAATTACATATCAGGAGATTCAACACATATTGAAGATTGGATCGGGAAGCGTTCACGAGATTCTACACAGCCATCTTCGCGTGAGGAGGATAGTATCACGCTGGGTGCCGCACAACCTCACCGATGCTCAGAAGCAGGCCCGGGTGGAATGGTGCCGTGATATGCTTAACAAATTTGAAGCAGGCTCGTCTCGGCGTGTTTACGACATCGTTACAGGTGATGAGTCCTGGATTTATCAATACGACCCAGAAACCAAGCGCCAGTCGACTGTTTGGGTGTTTCAAAATGAGCCAACGCCTACCAAAGTGAAGCGATCTAGAAGCGGGGGTAAGATTTTGATCGCTAGCTTTTTTAATTTGACTGGCCACTTGGTATCAATTCCCTTACGGGATCAAAGAAGCATTAATGCCGAATGGTATACTACCAAATGTTTGCCAGAAGTTTTCTCTGTTATAAGCAACAAGCGACCAAACACAGGGCTCCGCGGGCTACTGCTCCACCACGACAATGCACCTGCGCACACCGCACTCAAAACGAGGGACTTCCCGGACAGCACGCCAGTCAAACTCCTGGGTCACCCTCCTTACAGCCCTGATCTAGCACCGTGTGACTTCTTTTTATTCCCAAAAATAAAAAATCAGCTCAAAGGGATACAATTTTCGTCGCCGGAAGATGCGCTGGCTGCGTACGAGCAGGCTGTAAACGAGGTGTCTGCGGCGGACTGGAAAAAGTGTTTTGAAAACTGGTTTAGGCGCATGAATCTTTGTATAGAGGCTGGTGGAAAGTACTTTGAAAAGATTTGATAAAAATATATGTACGTATAGAACAATTTTTTTTAGTTTCGCAAAACTTTCTGAGTGTCCCACGTATGTTTATGTTTGTCCTATTATTAGTATTTGTTGCTAAACTACATGATATGCACTATAATCTGAACAAGTTTGACGCTGGTATGTATTACCGTTTTGAAGATAGAGCAGGAAAAAAACGTTGAAAAAAAGTTTTTTGAGGTTTTGTTTTAGTCTATTTTTGTTTTTGGTGATACCCCTTATAGCAACACATATTCTGAGAAAATTTCAACTGGTTATATATTACCGTTACAAAGATACAGCCCTGTTACAGACAGACGGACGGACGGACAGCGTAGCGAGAGTAATATGGTCCCGTTAGCACCCTTTGGGTACGGAACCCTAAACAGGCAGTTTTATACATAATAAAATACCACTTGTAAACTTGAAAGGTTTACGCTGTTATAAAGTTAACTAGTCTAGAGGTCGCAAGCGCGACTGCTGAGCGTGTGGTCCTGGGTTCGATTCCCGGGTCGGGCAAAGTGTTATTGGGTTTTTTCATTTGGAAATTCTCAGTAGCAGCCCGGAGTATGGATCTGTGCCCGGTTAATGGCAATAGGCTCGCCCCCTATTACATGGGACTATAACATAACTGGCGAAATGTGGGTGTACTATATACACCTCTGCCTACCCCTTCGGGGAAAATACAGGCGTGATGTTTTGTTATGTTATGTTGTAAATGTAACTATTGGCAGAGCATTTTATTTGCTTAGCGGCCGTAGTACTAAATTAAAAGACTGTAAAACGCACATAAACTCGTATAAAGCCATCACTTGGCTATAGTCATAACTTTTTAATTTTAACGTTACAGGAGTAGGTATACCGTTTTACTGTGTCGGTGTACAAGAATGACCACAAATTCTCCAATATTTGTATTATAGTAGGTAACAACCATGCAGCGATAAAAGTTTTTTTTAAAGTACAGTAACACGTTTCCCATTTCCTGTATGATAGGTAGGATTACAAACACAGATCTCACATGCACAAACATTAGTGCTGTCTCAGTTACTGTACCAATCGTATCGTCATGGTATTAATAAACTAGATGATGCCCGGGGCTTCGCTCCCGTGATACCTAATGTTGTATAATAATCAAAATATCCTGTGTTAATTTTTACATAAAAAGTGTCAGCTTAATAAGTATATATGCTGAAATTTGAGTTGCTTAATTCCCGAAAGAGGTTCATTATACTCATCATTACGAACAACTTTTACTATGGGAACAATCCTGAAATCGCGAAAAAAAAATCTGTTGGTCCCAACATTTGTGATCTCTTAAAGCAATAAAATGTAGAAAAAAAAAAAAAAAAAATAATAATAATAAATGTACCTGATTTTTTTTTCGCGAATTCAGGCTTGGTCCCATAGAAAAAGTTGTTCATAATGATGAGTACAATGACCCCTTTTCGGGAATTAAGCGACTCAAATTTCAGCGTGTATAGTGAATTTTGTGTTTTTTTAAATACCAGGCCCCTCAGAAAGTATTGCGAAAAAAAGTTTTTATATATGGGAGACTGGCCAGTTATAATGTTTTTCGAAAATATGATTATTTATAAGTAAAAATAAGTAAGTTCCAATTTCAAAATTTCCCTCCACATTTTTTGCGAGTTAATTCAAAGTATTGTGTCTCACTGAAATATGGATCTGCGCCGGGAACATTTTAGAGCTATGATTTTATACGATTTCAAGTGTCGCCTGAAACCGGATGAATCGTACGATAGACTTCAAATGGCATTCATGGATGAAGGCCCTTCCAAGGCAACCGTGTATCGTTGGTATAACGAATTCAAGCGCGGTTGACCAACTTTGGGGGATGACGAAAGAAGCGGTCGCCCTTTGACGGCTGTTACCGAAGAAAACGTACTAGCAGTGAAAAATTTAATCCAAGACAATAGGCGAATTACATATCAGGAGATTCAACACATATTGAAGATTGGATCGGGAAGCGTTCACGAGATTCTACACAGCCATCTTCGCGTGAGGAGGATAGTATCACGCTGGGTGCCGCACAACCTCACCGATGCTCAGAAGCAGGCCCGGGTGGAATGGTGCCGTGATATGCTTAACAAATTTGAAGCAGGCTCGTCTCGGCGTGTTTACGACATCGTTACAGGTGATGAGTCCTGGATTTATCAATACGACCCAGAAACCAAGCGCCAGTCGACTGTTTGGGTGTTTCAAAATGAGCCAACGCCTACCAAAGTGAAGCGTTCTAGAAGCGGGGGTAAGATTTTGATCGCTAGCTTTTTTAATTTGACTGGCCACTTGGTATCAATTCCCTTACGGGATCAAAGAAGCATTAATGCCGAATGGTATACTACCAAATGTTTGCCAGAAGTTTTCTCTGTTATAAGCAACAAGCGACCAAACACAGGGCTCCGCGGGCTACTGCTCCACCACGACAATGCACCTGCGCACACCGCACTCAAAACGAGGGACTTCCTGGACAGCACGCCAGTCAAACTCCTGGGTCACCCTCCTTACAGCCCTGATCTAGCACCGTGTGACTTCTTTTTATTCCTAAAAATAAAAAATCAGCTCAAAAGGATACAATTTTCGTCGCCGGAAGATGCGCTGGCTGCGTTCGAGCAGGCTGTAAACGAGGTGTCTGCGGCGGACTGGAAAAAGTGTTTTGAAAACTGGTTTAGGAGCATGAATCTTTGTATAGAGGCTGGTGGAAAGTACTTTGAAAAGATTTGATAAAAATATATGTACGTATAGAACAATTTTTTTTAGTTTCGCAAAACTTTCTGAGTGTCCCACGTAGAACCTTGACCAAACCACCTTTTAAAGGAGGTCAGCAAACAAGAACTTTTTGACACCCGCCTTTAAAATGCGGCTCGGCAATTGAGGGAATAAGATTTTTTGTGATCACATTGCATAGATATTACATTTAAAAACATACCAATTTATTAACTTGTTTTTTTGTTATACTTAAAAACAAAACCATCAAACTTCAAACACTTAATTTGAAGTAATCGCGATCACAAATTGCTTGCAAATTGATACTTCCCGGCTCGGAAACAATTAGAGTTCCGCCGAGGCATCCTAATGACGACCCCCGACAATTTAGCGATATGAGGCGACCTTTGACTGGCGAGGGGTTCCGGAGTACGCGTGAATAAATTGATTCTTACTGCAAATTTTTTGTTGTAAGATAGGTACGGGTATTTATTGCAAGTTTTCTTGGAATTTACTTTTCGCATCTACTTACAGCCCAATAGACAGACGCCTATTGTTAAATATAATGCATACCCTTAATTCTGTCAATTATTAGTCGAGGTACGAGGAAGTGTCTTACTGCAATCCGATTGGCCCTACCAAGGTTATTGGCTATTCATTAACGCGAAATTTTACGGCTCAAATATTCATCTGGTCGAAACTTATTTGAAGTTTTCAAGTGGCAAATAATGGCAATATTATATCAGATCAGCTATTATTCCGGAGAAGAACAGCAGGGCAATTGCGTAACACATTTGACAGTTTCATTTTGATGTAAAATTAAAGACGATGTTGATAACATCGCAATCAAATATTAGAATTGTGTAACGACATAGAGGAACTTCATTATGAAGTAAATGACGTCAGGAGGGAAATCCATTGCGATATAATTGACGTCATGTATGTTAGATCACGTTTCTTTATGCATTTAAGCTGCTGCAAGTATGAATTTTAAGCTTCATCATTCATTCAATTTCATGATGAATCCCTCCGACATCGTAATCAACAGTTTTGTAGTTACGCAATACGAATTATATCATTTTTCCCGGATTCAAACGTCAAAATTGACATTTTGTTGATTGCGATGCAGTTACACAATTGCCCTGCCGGAGTGACCGTCATAGCTTGTAGGATCAGTAAGCTGAAGTGGCAGTGGGCTGGCCATGTCTGTCGAACGACCGATGACCGCTGGAGCAGACGAGTCCTTGAGTTGAGACCGCGAATCGGCAAACGCAGCGTAGGGCGCCCCCCCGCCAGGTGGACCGACGACCTGAAGAACGTGGCTGCGGGGGGATTGGATGCGGAAGGCAGAGGACTGAGTGTTGTGGCGCAATTTAGGAGAGGCCTATGTCAGATGTGATGACAGACATCGTTCGCCTCATAAGGCGCTGTATGGTCTATAACTTTTCGTATATTGTATTATTCGTGTATTTAGTATTGTTTAGTAAATAACTGTTGCCGCATACGAAAACTATCCATGCGTAATTTATCAAACAAAATAAAATATAGGCGGGAATATCCGGCGTTTGCGGTATCAGCCCCAATTGTATAAAAACGGTCCTTTTCACAAGTTTTTGTGTAAAAAAATGTGAAAAGTGAGTGAAAAATGAAAACATCACGAACACGTAGGTACCCCCCTCCCTCCTCTACCAAAGCGCATTGTCACACTACCCTCCCGCAGAGCAGAAAAATGACAATCAACATAGAGTATAGAACAGAACCGACTAGAACCTGTGAACCTGTGATCCTTACTCTGTGCCTGTACGTTGCTTTCTTTTTACAGGGTTACTGGCAATTCGACGTATTCCTTGCAGAGTATGATAATGGAGACAAAATTGAAAATAAATAAATATATAATTAAAAAATTCAAAATTAATTAAAAAAGTGTGTGGTTCAACTTAGCTATCTTTCTTAGATATTATAACAGTATTGTCTTGTTTGCATATAGGTATTTAAGATAGAGTTAACGGCGGCGGTGCCCGTGCTAGTAAAAATGTATCGATATGTCCCCAAAATCCACTGGTTTTCGTGTTATTCCTTTAAGATTTTATAGAATTACCCAGATTTCAACATTTCAATCAAATTTTGAAAAAGTCTTAAATAACATAAAATGCATACTGTACACAATAGCTGATTTAAGGTGGACCGACGACGACGGTGGTGAAGGTCGCGGGAATCCGCTGGATGCGGAAAGCGCAGGACCGGTCGTTGTGGCGATGCTTAGGGGAGGCCTATGTCCAGCAGTGGACGTCTTTCGGGTGAAATGATGATGATGATGAGTAGCTGATTATCATCGATATATATGTACTACGTACTAGATGCGCTGTTTAGAAGAACAACATGGTTACACAAGTTATGGTCCCGGAAAAGAAAAACACTGTCAGTAGTTCACTTGACAGCTGTCTCGCGAACATACGTAAATTTGTCTGCCTGATAATTATTTATTTTATCGGAGTCAGCGAGTATTGTATGATTCTTTGGCGTAAATTTGCTTCGTTTTTTTAAGTCCATTACGAAGCAAAGGCGGGGAAGTCCACTACGCAACTTCTCGCTTGTAATGCTTGCAATACGCAACTTCTACCGCATCGATACTAGACGGCGAAAGGTTGCCTCAACTAAATTTGGAACATGCTGCCGTGTCTATTTTTTGACGTCGTTGCTGATTATCCAAAAATGCTTAGCACTTCAAGGTAATAACATAAAACAAAAAAATAAATAAGTTCGACTTCTTAAATTGATGACGATTAAATAACTGTTATACTTAAGTTATCATAAAATAACTAGTACCAACTTAGGACGATCCAAATAAACAATAATGACAACGTTTATATCGATTATTTGTCCAGATAGATAAAAATAACCTTCCGTTTACTTTTCTAATGAACCATACATCAGTAACATCTGTACTACATACTTGATCTTTGATCTCCACAAAGGGCGGATATGTTGGAAATTTTTCAAAAGTTCGCTGTTTCCTGCTTGTTGATTGTATGCATCCAAGTGAAAGAGTGATTTTTGTTTGTATGTAGCCTTCATGGGCCAGCTCACGTAGTAACAGAGCCAGTCACTTGCAGCTGACTGCATAGATTTTGAGGTTCATTTTGAATCTGTACTGGTTCTTTAACTATTATTATGAGTGAAGTTATAACTACCTACTGTTCTGGTTTTCATAATGTTTGATTTATAAATACAGTTAGGGGGCTCGAGGCTAAAAATAACCACGTGGGTTGCAACATCTGCAAGGTTAAGCTGTACTAGCCCCGGTCAGTCCTTGGATGGGTGACCGTTTTGGTTGACATCGAGAGCCTCGGAGAGCACGTTAAGCTGTCGGTCCAGACCCCCGACTCAGAACCATACGATAACTAGTTGTCGACCGATTCGGTTTGTTATCTCTTTTTAAAGACGAAACGAGATAACAAACCGAACCGATCGACAACTGGCTATCGTGTGGTTCTGAATCGCGTACCCGGTTGCCATACGAATATCTATCTATGGCAGTTGTTACAGGTAGTCATAAGCCCGAAAGTCTGACAACAGCGTTCTAAACTTAGGATGTCGGTATTACCCAGCAACTGGATTGCAGGAGTCTGATGGCAGGCGCTCCGTGTAAAATACTAATGTTCAGCCGCATATGGTTAAACTAGAAGCTGACCCCAACATAATTAGGAAAAGGTTCGGAAAAAGAAGTAATGAAATATACCCCAACAAGAACATACTTAATTTAGGGTTGTTCCGTATTCATCCTATCATCAAATAGTCATAAATATAATAGTTATAGTATAGTATATATATATAGTATAGTTTAGTAGTTATAGTAGTAGTATAATAGTTATAGTATAATCATATATCATCATAAGTCTCATCCCAATCATTATTTTTTCTTAACTCAACCTATTTCTATAGCTTACTCATCCCACAGCAATTATTTGACTTTTCTATTTTTACCTCATCCCATGTCGTATAATTCGCAAGTGAACAGAATGGGGTGGAAGATTGTTAATGTGAATTAAAAATGTCGGTGATAGAGCAAAGTACTGATAGTAAGAAAGCATATTACCTATGAATGATCGTCCAAATAAACATTATAAAAATTATTTGGACGATCACTCATATGCTTCTTTGCTCACAATACTTTGCTCTATCTCCAACATTTACAACATACTTATGCTGAAAAAGTCTTGCTAAAACAGCAGTTATAAACTCACGTCACTATTTCAATTTTTATTTTTTTAAATTAATAAGACAAGAATCTAAACATAACATTATCATCACAATTCAACATAAAGGTTTTAAACAACTTTCTCCTCGCAAGACGTTTTTCTTTCACTTTGATTTGTTATTTGAAAAAGATCAGAACCGTAGTTAGTGATGCACCCAAGTAAGTTGATCCCGATCTCGTTATATCAATCTTCCCTGACAACTTAATGGATTATATAAAACGTCTCAGAGGGGACAGTGAGTTCCTACAGACAAAAAGTAAGGAATATATGTAACGGTAACTAAGAATAAGTCGTACAGTCGACTGCATGACAGTGGTAACACTTGAATTTGAAAACCGCCCTTACTGCTTACGAAATAAAGATGCTGTCAATGTTAAACTGTTACTACTGACATGCGGTCGACCGTACATACCTACATACTCGGACGAATAAAAAAAGCCGGACGGAATCTCGCTAAGAAAAGAAAAGATTGAAGCACTTATTTTTTTCCTAAACTCACTATAATTTCAACAACATTACACACCAGATATATATTGTTATTTTATTTGTAATACTACGACAGTCACTACCGGCACACGAGATTTGTTGCGTAATCGCGGCTTTTTGTCTTACTATGGATGTGAATGTGTGCGTGCAATTCCGTACTATTTAGCGAGCCGTCTTACTATGGATGCTTCAATTATTTTTTAGCGAGATTCCGCCCGCTTTTTTTATTCGTCTATGCCTACATACATATAATATTTATTATCACGCCTGTTTTCCATTGGAGTAGGCAGAGCAATGGATTTCCACCTGCTCCGATCCTGACACACCTCTTTCGCTTCATTTACGTTAATTAACCTCGTTATGTATGCTCGTCGGCTTAGAGTACTCGTATCCTGGCCTTTTTTGAGAACGTCCGTGATTTGGTTGCGGTACGTTTGCCGAGGTCATCCTCCTCCAAATCTTCTATCCACTCTCGCCTCATATTCTTAAGTATAGGTAGGTCGTGTATTCGGAAAAAGATAGAAGAGACAACCTTCTGTGGTTATGGTGCTTTAGTGGCTGTAACGATATCCTTGACATAACCAGCCCATCAGTCTAGTGGGATAGCCCACTGCTGGGCACGGGCCTCATCTCAGTATAAGAAAAAATCAGGCATTAAGGTGCAGGCACACAGCGGGCGGGACGGAACTGAGGCGGAGCGTCGACCGACCGTGAACGGAGCGTGAATGTCACACTGCGGGCGAAGCGCGGGTGGGACTGAACGGCGTCGGAATGACAGGGCCAGATGAAAACGTACCGCTGTCTGTGTGACTACCACCACAGAATATCTAATCTACTACAATGTATTCCCATATAACACAACGCCAGCATATCGATCGCGCACCGCCCGGTGTTATCTTTCCGCCTGGCGGAGCGGCGCGCGGCGGCAGATTGGTCACGCCGTCAAAACACCCGGCAGGATGGCGTTGTCTGCGCTGTGTAATATAGTTCAGTACATTACTACACGACGAGACCCGCCGACGATACGCTTCAGTTCCGTCGCGCTTCAGTTCCGCCCGCTGTGGGTTTGCAGCTTTAGTCCACCACGTTGGCCTAGTGCTGGTTGGCGGACTACACACACCATCAAGAACTCTCAGGTGTGCAGGTTTCCTCACGATGTTTTCTTTCACCGTTAAACCAGGTGATAAGTATCTATTTAATAAAATTCTTAAAACTGACTGGACAGACAACAGAAGCGAAATCTAAAGATATAAATTGTGGAAAGAAAAAATCGCTCAAAAACGATTTTTTATTCCCACAATTTTATATCTTCAATTAGGATTTCTTAAGGCGCATGTAGCAGCCAAGTAGCGACCCCCCATCAGTAAAAAAATTGTTCCTAGCTGAATACATAATTATAAAATTCTTTTATAACAATTGAAGATTTTCGTATTTACAGGTAGGTAATAGTGCGAAAAACTGCCACTTTCCACACTTTTCCTATATACAACTACAGCGAACTACAATTTACAGAGTTAATAGTTTCTGATTAAACTACTGTACCTACCTACCTACCTACCTACTACCTGTACTTCAATTTTTAATAGCGAATTTTCTATAAATGATGTATTCAGCGAGTTATATTTTTTTACTGACGGGTGCGTCACTTGCTGCTACATGCATCTTAAATTAAAATTCAAAAACATGTTGAGATTCCTGAAAAAAAAGTCAAAGATTTTCCAAGACACCACCCTCGTATTCCTCATGTCTTATTAAACGGGAATGTTCATCCATTTCGCCTTCGTTGAAGCGGTCACGCCCCTGCTTTTAGTCCGGGATTCCATACTAATAAATTCCCGGGATTGGTGGGAATGCGTCCGGGACTGCAGCGGGTTGCGACACTGTGGCGCCAACGGATTTATATGCTAAATTCGCTTTAAGATATGAACAGAATAGAAATCGTTGGTTGCTTCTGTCAAGTAGTGTCAATGACATTGGTATTACATTGTAATTTGTAAAGTGTATACTGTAAAAATATCGGAAAACTTACTTTTTTACTTACAGTTTCCTTGCTCTAGCGGTGTTCGAGTCTGGTCTAGGAGATATCAGGGTTTTTCTCATAGAAAAATTACAGTTTAAGGCGGCGATATAAGTGAATTGGGCTTCTTTTTGGTTATTTAAGTCAATTTTCCTCCGTAATCTTTATAAAAAAAAAACTAAAAAAAAATTGTTAATCTACATCATATAATACAGGTCTTCTTCGGCTCAGAAAATTAAAATTATTATTTGAAATATCGGAAATAAATATGCAAAGTAACCTCTGTTTAAAATTTTAATCGTTTTTTTTCTCCTAAACTATCAATCACAGGATTTTTTTATTGCTATCAGCATATAAAAAAATACAATACCGAGGGCACCTTTGGCTTACTTTTTCAAATTACTTTCTTAATTATTTTTTAACGATTTTTTTACGTAATCGATACTCGCAAATGGCTTGACATCCCTTCGCTCGCCCTATTAGTCTTTTGGTTTAGCTTTCGTTTTGTTTTTAGCGCAGTGGGGTAAATATGTCTCACAAACGTCGAACTTTTTTGGTGAAGCGGAGTGTATTTGAACGTGGTCGTGGCTGCAATTGAACTGGCGATGGCGTCACATTTGACGCACGAAGGGAGTACGTACCTTGCCTAGATGGCCACTGGCAGTTACCAAAAAACTGTATTAGTAATGCGTGGTCATATTTGAAGAGTTCATTCAGGGCATAGCATAGAACAACTCTTACTATGGGACCAACCCTGAAATCGTGAAAAAAAAACAGCTGTTCCCTACTAAATCATCGATGTTGCACGACAAAATGTAAGGATCAGCTGATATATTTTTTGCGATTTCAGGTTTGGTCCCATAGTAAAAGTTGTTCAATAGCATGCCATGAATAAACTCTTCAAATATGAGCATATATCCACGCATATCTGATACACGTCTGTGGTTTCGTATCAGTAATCACCAGCACTGTCACCTATTTTCGTTTTCGGAAGCGTTTTCCTGACACCCAGTATGTGCGCGAAAATTCTCGTAAACATAGTTTAATATTATTTAATAGTCTCTGATATTGATACGTTATTGTTATACCCGTTATTAATATTTTTCCATTATAACGTCATTGGCAGAATCATATAATGCCTTTACGCACAATGAAATACTGTCATAAAATGCTGTTGACATTTATGAGTGGCGGGAAAATAAAACAGTTAATATTACGGCTCGTAAAAAGTAGTAATATGGTATTATCATCTATGTAGGAAAAAATTCAACGCTAGTTTCACGTATTACAGATAGCAGCTACATTTATATATTTTATCTACACTCGTATCGTAAAATTCGAATTATGAACTCGAAAGTAATGTCATAATGACATACTTTACGCACATGCACCTGTTATGAATTTAAAAAGTTTCATTACGATACAGTTTGCTGAACAAAACAATGCGGTAATTTAATTTTTTTTCCATAACCGCACACTTCAGCCTAACTAAGGAGTTTTTAATGCCACTTCGACCTAACCAAGGAGTTTTCAAACCTTTTTTTTAGCAGTCGTACAGTTTGGCACCAATGAGTACACAAAATTCAGGGTGGCGCCACTTGTCATACATTGAAAATTTTTATCGTTTAAAATCGCGTTTTTGGCAGAACTTTTGATTGTCATATTGCTTTTAATTATATTTAAGTGTTTACAGGCATATTTTTTGTATGATAAAACAGAGATTGACGGAATCCTGACAAGGATAGAAAATTAGTTCCGATTATAATGTTGTCGCCAGACAATATTTTATTATCTGTGTAGGCGCGCACCAGCGCGCGTGCGCGGCCGCGCGCCTGGCCTACTGGATATGGACATCGTTACTTGTAAATTTATTGTTATTGTTTACGTTATTATTATGGTTTTGTGTGTCGAAAGTTTTATTCTGGGCAAAAATATCTGACTACAGCAGTGATACTGAACTGAGGAAAATATGACCCCGCCTGAATTTCTGGATGCAGCAACGTAAATGACGAACAATCTTTTACCAGAGAAATCAAGAAAAACAACGACAATGTTACTAAGATTTTGACTTTGGTATTTTATTTAAAATTGTATGAGTGTAGATAAAATAGTGTATGAAACTGACATAATTAGGTATTAAAACACTCGTGTGATACTATTAAAAACCTCGCCTACGGCTCGGTTTTTAAACTCACACTCGTGTTTTAATAACCCCTATTATGCAACAGTTTCATAAACTACTATTTTATAAGTCATGCTCTACTTTAGAATTTCGCCTGTGTCGTGGTTGCGTCAAACACAAATCTTGCCCCCAGTTTCTGGAAGGCTGATCAATTTGATCTATTGTCAAATCTAATGTCAGCTTGTGTGATTGGCTGGCAAATTTTTTAACAACCAATCACATCGCCTGACCTGAGATTTGACAGCTGATTAGTTAATTTTTGCATTGATCAGCCTTTCGGATACTGGGGGTTAATGATTAAAAACCCCAAACCTCATCCAATGGCCATTACGTCTGTTACAGAAGATTTAAGATATAGTGTCTGAGAGACAACGTTATTGGCTGTGTTATTGGTGACTAAATAGACCGATGCAAGAGCGGCATACCTTGCCACAAGAATGAATAATGAATAATACTAACGTATAGAAGCAAATCTCCTTTGAAGTTGCGCAAAGCCGCCAAACAGCGCGTCTCACCCTGCAAGTTCCCTTGATCCCGAGAAATTGCGTAGGGGACTGCTTAAAGCAGTTCTAAACGGTAGGCTATTAACGTTGCTACGTAGTTATTTACATGGAATTAGTAAGTACTATTATACTTTTGACACGGGCCTGACACTGGAAGTTTACGGTGGTTAGTGCCGAATCGCCTTGATACCGCTTCTGTCTTTTGTCAGCTAGTGCTCTGAATCAGGCTCCATCGCTAAACGTGTGACCCCCGCTACATCATTGGGCCAATTTGTCCGCAATTATCTAACTATAAGATGATCTCATTAATGTTACTGATGACTGATTTGTATGTTTAAAAATAAATATTTTAACTTAACAAACAACATAACATCACGCCTGAATTTCCCCGAAGGGGTAGGCAGTGGTGTATTATATAGTACACCCACTTTTCGCCAGTTATGTTATAGGTAAGTCCAGCTATGTTATAGGTAGGGGCAAGCCTATAGCCATTAACCGGGCACAAATCTAGACTCCGGACTGCTACTGAGAATTTCCTAATGAAAAAACCCAATAAAACTTTGCCCGACCCAGGAATCGAACCCAGGACCCCACGCTCAGCAGTCGCGCTTGCGACCACTAGAACAACGAGGCATTTATTTTTTGTATTTGTATTTTTGTATTTGTATCAGTGAGTTTCTCCCCGTTACAGTGTCGAAGCTGCCATGTCTCACCCGTAAAGCGAAGCAATGGTCTCCCAACGTCTTTTTTTGCATTCGCTACTAAACCCAGCAAAACACGTCGTGGTAATCAGGACGGTTCCATACAGGCACATGGTCTAGCCAACACAGGCGCCTCTGTAAAACCTCATAAGCCATACAAATATTTTTTCCGTGCGAAAATTGAATCTGCGACCCGTTGCGCAATAGCCGAACGCTTAGTTCCGTGTTTTAGGTAAACTCTGCATAACATCCTTCACTTTACCCGCTATCTTCTTACAACTTACATACATACATACATATTATCACGCCTGTTTCCCATTGGGGTAGGCAGAGACTATGGATTTCCACCTGCTACGATCCTGACACACCTCTTTCGCTTCATCTACGTCTATTAACCTCGTCATGCATGCTCGTCGGTTTAGAGAACTCTTAACCTGGCATTTTTTGAGAACATCCGCGATTTGATCGCGATACGTTCGCCGAGGTCGTCCCCTTCCAACTCTTCCATCCACACTCGCTTCGTATACTTGTTTCGTCAATCTCCTCTCGTCCATCCTCTCTATTATGTCCAAACCATCTTAACATACCTTTCTCAATCTTTGTCACTACATCTTCTTTCACTCCACAACGCTCCCTTATCATGTTATTCCTTACTTTATCTCTCAAAGTTACACCACACATACTTCTCAAAGCTCTCATTACAATAACCCTAAAAACAATAAGTAAGTAATTTCGTAAAAATACATTAGTTAATGTTGAATTCAAAACATACAGTCAGCCCCAAAATTCGATGAACAAATGTTGAATTTCAAAATAAATATACTCAGGAGTTCATGGTTTGTCTAAACTAATACCTATACTATTATTTGTTCCATGCTAATACTAATATTATTGTTTGGAAATAAGCATATTAACTCTTACAGTGCGACTTTGTCCGTCCGTCCGACTGTCCGTCAGATACTTCAGCATTTACTCATACTATCGATTGGAAATTTCGGAAAATTTTAATAGGTATGTTCATTTGTAAGTTAGGTAAGCAACTCAACTGTTATTTTAAATGAACAAATTGAAAAAAGTATTGTATTATCCTTGCAAAAGGGTCTGAGATGGGGGTTTGAAATTTCAAAATGAGGCTACTAATTGACAAAAGTGACAAAAATACCCTTTATCTCCGAAGTTTGTGAAGTGAAAATTTGAAATAATTACTGTTGATAAAAGTTTATGTAAATATTAGGTACAAAAAAAATAGACCGATGTTCTTACTAGCACAGTTTTTTAGAAATTAACAAGTCCTTCAAAGTCAAGCTTAGTTATGCTTTCTGGTTTTTTAGCCACGGTTATGCCCAAAATTCATCCAAGGAAGGTACAGAAAACGGTGCATGAGTCCAACTCGCACTTGGCCAGTGTTTATTAAAATAATTTTAACAAACAATTAAGTTAGAAAATTTATTTTGAAATTTAACATTCGTTCATTGACTTTTAAAGCTGACTGTACCATCAAAGAGCTTACGTTAATATTAAGAAATGCTACAAAAACTTCCTGTTGACGCATTCAACGAGGAGGCGAAGACTAAACCCCGTTTATTATGTATGAACCTGTCCGTCATATAAGATGAAATTCAAATGAGGACTAATAAAATTTTATACGTTTCATGTTAACCCTCTAAAACCGGAATAATTCTTGAAAGAAACATCGCCGTGCGATGACAGGAGATAAATATATGGTCTTATTTAAATAAGGAGTTCCTATGGACACTTATTTACCTATACATTTGCCCACTATTTATCATTTAAGCCGAAAACTTGGTGCTTTTTTTTAACAAATATCGACACAGGGTTGAATTCTTGTAAAAATGGTGTTATGAAAAATCCTGTGATGCTTAAAAATGTGTAATTAATTTCGAAATTACAAAATATTTATCGAGGTTTTCTGTTGACTGTACCTACGTCATAAATGGCGTAAAAAAGTTATATGGGTTTACTGCATAATTCATGTTATTCGTTTGAAGTTATCATAGAGTAAATAGATTTAACATATTTTTTTACATGTTTAGTAGAAGATAAACCGATCATTTAATTAATTGTTTTCTCTTCGTTTTATTTATTTTTTATGATGTTATTGTTATGTCAATACTGAAATATATTCTTTTAATCTTACCTCTAACGTCTTTTTGGATGGTAAAGGAAAACAACTGTTTGGTCATAGCTTCTATGGAATATGTTAATCTTCAGGCTGGCAATTATATTACTTTAATTTTATTAATTATTTAAATCATCTGACTAGTCATCTATATAGTAATTTATCTAGGTAGGTACTCCGTTGATATGGTTTGCTAAGCAGAGCTTGTACTATGGGTTCTAGACAATGGATATAATATTTACCTACATACTTTTTTTTTTGTAAATACATACTTATAATACACAAGAAACACCCAGACCAACACAAACACTTATGTTCATCACACAAATTTTGTGTCCTGTGGGAATCGAACGACCTCATAATCAAAATAATTTAGTATTATAAATTATTAATAAATCTTATTTTGTTATAACTCTTATTTTCCTACTCTGTGCCTTAGGGAGCACATTAAGCTGTCGGTCCCGGTTGTTATACGAATATCAATAGCAGTAGTTATGGGTAGTCAGAAACCCGAATGACTGACAACTGGTCTAACCTTAGGATGTCAGTATTGGGGGTGCTGGCCAAAAAACCACGTGTGCCTGGAGGGAACGGCAGTTGTTTGCCCGGTGCATCCTGGGTACGAGCAATAAAATCCTTTCGATATATTAACCTTCGGGGGATTTTATTGCCTGTGGCGAATATTCTGGTACGGGAGGGGCCCGTTCTGGGCCAGTGGGGAGTTGCTCCACGTGTCCCTTTGTTGCCAACAGAGGGCACAGTGGAGGAGCAGGAGCGGGAGGACTGTCCTTCCCTGCCCCCGTCGATCTCGTAACCCCAGGAGTGCCCGCTGAGACTACACTAGAGAGCACTAGCTCTCGCGCCTCTTGGGACCAAGGATCTTGGCTTCATCGCCCGGACCGCGAGGAAGAAAACCTCTATATAAAATTACGGGAGGTAGGGCCTGCGAGCAGCAGACTCGGGGTAGTCTGCTGCCCGACCAGCAGCTGGCACAGCTCGTGTAGTTGGCGCAGCTGGCGTAGCTGGTTAAGGCCCTTGAGGTGAGGTGGCGTGCAGTGTTCCGTGTGCGCCACCTAGGAGGGTGCGGCCAACGTTAGGCTGCACGGGGAGAAGGGGCTCGCCTGCTTGTGGCGGGCCAGGACCTGCCGGGGGTGGTTGTGTGAATACTAACGGGTTCTCACGGAAGGAACACCGTGGTGGTTTTAGTCGGTAAGAGTCTGACACTGGCTCCGCCTACCCCGGGCGGAGTGCGTCCATGAGGATATAACAACGGCAAAAAAAAAAGTAAAAGTATGTCAGTATGGCCCAGTAACTGGGTTGCCGAGGTCTGATGAAAGTCGCTCCGTGTAAAATCCTAATCTTCAGCTGGAACTGGTTATACTCGAAGCCAACCCTAACTTAATTGGGAAAAAGTTTGGAAAAATAAGACATTATAACAATTATTTTATTAAATTGTTCGTTCGTTTTCCAATGAAAGCATCTTCTACTTGCGTTCATTGGAAATTTCATTGCCCAGCTCCACTAGTAGCGATATTTAATTGGTCGTTCGGAGCACCCTGGGTAGTCAGCTCCACTACCAACCTGCTGACTAGCTAATCTTTTTCTCACGGCATGAGTTATTATCATTAAGTAGCTCATGTTGACACGATAGAAGACGAAGATCTTCTACTTGCCTAATACTGCATATATTGTGACAGAGCAATCAACTAATTTTTAAAACTGCTACAATTGGGAAGTAAAAAGCACTGTATCAAGCGTTTGGCTCCCACATTAATATCGAGAAATTATTTGTTATCGTGAATGTCTAGCGAAGCCGTAGCGATCGTCGATTCAATGACTATTGGACAAAGTTGCCAGGATATTAACATAAAACATCAAAACTCGCATTAAAGTGTCCAAATTCGGCGTGCCTCCCCTTAAAATATTCCCCCTCACCCCTACTGTGCTCATTGAAGCGCAGGGATAGGCTAGGGATCGTAATGCAAGTTATAAGAATCAGCGAATAAACCATCGCGGAGTCAAGAACCGCGTTTTCTAATCAAGTCACTTGGTTGATAACTTTCCATCTTCATGTCTCAGTTTGGCGAACTGACTGGCAACAGCCTAGGTGGTATTGCAGTTGTTATGGGCAAAGGTAACCACTTAACATCAGGTGGACCTTTAGCTCGTTTCGCTATCCTATACTATAAAAAAAGTCTTATCCTAATTTTAAGTTGATGAATAGACTTTTCTTGACCAAATTAATGAGGTAAATTGAATATTAATTAGTTCAGCTGTATCTTAAATATCAATTTTAGTAGGTAAGACTGATAGATAGATAGAATATACTTTATTGTACACCATGAAAATAGTAGTAAACAGGAACAACGTATTAATTATTATGAATTACGTATTATTTATGTGAGCCCTAATTTTAGACAATTGAATAAGTGTGATTTAGAGTACCTACACTTAATATAAATTCTAGGAGAATACGTTCTGGCATCAAACACTTTTCTAAGCTACCTGGCATGAAGAAAGAAAAAGTAGCCAACAAGATTCATTGTAGTTTTTCTTCCCTGAATAAAACTTTTACAACTTAGACCGTTTCATAACAATGCCTATATATTATTCAGCTACATCGAAATACTTGAACAATATAATAATTATCATTTATCGTTACAGGTTTTATGTCGTGGAAGAAATCGCGGGGGTTCTACGATCCGCTAACTGGAGAAACACCACTAAAATAACAAAAATCGCGCTGTCATCACTTATAGTTGTGTTTTATCCGCCTTTGTTTCAAAAACAAAAGAAAAATGATTGTGGTTTTGTGTTGTTTTCTCTATACTCACTTATATCTTGCTTGGGGTGTATTAAAATGGCCTCCAAGAGTATTATCATATTTAAATGTACGTCCGGCGCATCACCTTGCTGACTGGCTAAAGAACAAATAAATAAAACATGAAAGCAGAATAAATGCAGTAGAAATGAGAGCTTTGAGAAGTATGTGTGGTGTAACTTTGAGAGATAAAGTAAGGAATAACGTGATAAGGGAGCGTTGTGGAGTGAAAGAAGATGTAGTGACAAAGATTGAGAAAGGTATGTTAAGATGGTTTGGACATATAGAGAGGATGGACGAGAAGAGATTGACGAAACAAATATACGAAGCGAGTGTTGATGGAAGAGTTGGAAGGGGACGATCTCGGCGAACGTATCGCGATCAAATCGCGGATGTTCTCAAAAAATGCCAGGTTAAGAGTTCTCTAAACCGACGAGCATGCATGACGAGGTTGATGGACGTAGATGAAGCGAAAGAGGTGTGTCAGGATCGTAGCAGGTGGAAATCCATAGTCTCTGCCTACCCCAATAGGAAACAGGCGTGATAATATGTAAGTATGACTATGTTAATAATCTTGATAGTTTTTGCCACAGTATAAGCTAGGTATTAAAAAAATATATATAATAGAAAATATAGTAACATTTATAGAAACTCGAATAGAATATAGAGATATATTCTATTCGAGTTTCGATGGTCACTAAACTTATAAACATAATTCCAAATTACCGCCAAAGTAAGTACAGGCTAACAAAGGAATTTGTATCCAGGGTCGCCAGATAAAAATGAAGTTTTCTCAGAAGATTATAGATGTTTTCGAGTGAAATATCATTTTATCAACGGACAAACTTAAACTGTATTTATGCTAAACCCTAATCAAACCGTTCTATAATAATTTCCTGAGAAATCTTCATCTATATCTGGCGACCCTGTATACTAATTGCTTTGTTAGACTGTACTTTTAAAGTAGCTATGATAATGTTGTGAAATTGAAAAAGCAGGTACACATGAAAAATAAACGGCAAACGAATGTTCTTGTTTTCCTCTCAGCACGCCACGCGCGTTTTATAGATACTTAAGATGCTTGCGTCTGAATCAGTTTGATTGCCAAGTGGTCGAATTACGCAGTGGAATGGCTCATTAGACGGCATTTATCCGACAATTCCCAACGATTCCCTCATACGAATGTCTGGGAACGTAGAGTTTGTAGACAATGCTTCATCAAGACAGGATTAAGGGATTAACAAGGCGAGGAAAACATTGAGTGCACCGTCCAGCTTACTGGCAAAGTTGGAGGAAATGGATGGAAAGTGACAGCCTTGACAATTTTTGAGTGTTAAGTTTATAACCATAAATACCTACTTAAAAAAGATTTCAAAGCAATAGTCCTGCTTCACTGTTTGATAAACGCTTTCTAAACTAGTTTAATTTTTAGGGTTCTGTACCCAAAGAGTGCCAAACCAAACCCTATTACTCTCGCTACACTGTCCGTCCATCCGTCTGTCTGTCACAGGGCTGTATCTTTAGAACGGTAATAGATAGCCGGTTGGAATTTTCTCAGAATATTTGTTGCTATGACACCTATCACATTAAAATTAAACCAAAGGGGGTTGGGGACCCCCATAAAAAACCTCGAAAAACATGCAGTTTTTCAACGTTTTTGTTCCTGCTCTATCTTCAAAACGGTAATATTATATACCAGCGTCAAACTTTGTCTCATTACAATGTTGCATACAATGTTGTTTAGCAACAAATACTAAACGCAGGGCAAACATAGACTTATTTGGTGGTATCTGCGTAAGAAAGAGATGAAAAAAATCGTATTTTGCGCACGGTGCGTTGATGTCTTATAATGAACTCTCGTAAATTAAATCAGTTTCTATGGGGTATCAGGTCGATAGGTGGTACGGAACCCTTACTGCGTGATTCCGACTCGCATTTGACCGTTTTGAGATAGGTTTCCGTTTGTAAGGTAAACCCTTAACAGCATATCAATCAGCCTAAAGCTCATATAACTTTGTGATTTTGAATAATAAAATACCATTCATAATATTCTAATTGGGATATCTGCGGTCTTGCATATAATATGTTACACGTTGTATACTCCAGTTTGGCATGTTATTACTTTTTCTCTTTACTAGCAGCGCTTCAGTACCTAAATTACCCAGATCGAGCAGATTTACTGGGCACACTGTAAATTATAAAACTTTACCGCATATATATAATGTCAGAAACAAACTAGCTTGGATTATACAAGTGGTTTTCATTACATTTGTATGCAATTCCATGGTGTTGCCAACTTTACATGGTTGTTACTAAAAAATCGGGTGTCCTTGTTTTTTGCTTCGAGATTCAGTTTTGATATTTTTGTTAAAATCCTTTCAATAATAATTCGTACATTTCATTAAGCCGAGTGGAAGACGATTTTGTCAGTATGTCTGGAGTACTGCGAGATGAGTGTATGAAAGTGTGTTAACACACACATAATAGACAACTATACTATACTACACTATTTTAAATTTTAACCTGTCTTTAATTTTTGTAATTGGCTTACAGCCGTTTTAGTTAAAGTAAAATAAATGAATAAATTAAAAACAAAGTCATAAATAGGAGTCATATAAAATATTTTAGTTAAAGTAACGCGACTTTGAATAAAAGACTACTGAAAGTCATATTAGGACGGTTTTTTTGCAAAGTGTTAAGTGATTGCAAATTCACGTCTGAGCCGAACTTCGGTAGACTTCAGTGTTGCCAGACAACGTATAGGTCGATCGTTATGCTAATTTCAACCCTTAACTTTGTGCACTCCGCACGGTTTAATCGCTGAAATTTTCTCAAAGTTTCCACAAGAAGCTGCCGAAAATCGAAGGGTGAATAAATTTAAAAACCTCTTAATGCTTAGTGGGTGGCGAAAACTTTATGTTTACGCCAGTACTTGGTAATATTTTTTTTTCCTAATCTAAGTGAGTGCTTTCCGGCATTTGGGATATTTTTTAACAAGTTCATAAACTTCCTTGAAGGGTTCAGTTCTGATTTATTATTAACGGAGTTAAAAGCGTCTGCGGGCCCGTTTTTGATTTGATCAACTTGTTCGAAAGTTTTGGACTTTCGGGAAAATTAATTGAAATTTTTGGTATAGATGTCATAATGTGAATGTTTATTTAATGTGTGAATCGTAGTGTCGTATTACAGGGGCTGTTTGTTAAAGCACGCATCATCCCCCATGGTCTCGACACGACAATACACTTTGTCTCTCCCCTCGCTAAAGCAGAGATTGACAGCAGTCAGTGGCTCGAGTCACTGGGTGTCACTGGCATTTAACTAAAAGTGCAATACCTATTTAATCACGGCCAAAATGGAATGGGCAATGCCGTATTTGCTCATAGCTTTGTGACCATTTTAAAATAAATATATAAATCCTTTTAAATTCATGGGTTATGAACATTTTTAATTTTATACAAAGTCCCGAAAGTAGTTTGTTCAGAATCACTACGAGAATCAATAAGTAGGGTAGGTACTTAGGTAGGGTTTAATACCATGTTACATTTTTACCCTATTTTTTTGTAAGGATAAATAAGTGTATCAGCTGATCCCAAATAGGTCCAGGTAGACCAGGGAAATTGGTTTCCGTGTGTCAGATATTCAGCAACCAGTTCGGGAATTTATGATACCTAATAACCATGTAATTTCGTGATTTAGAAAAAAATATATTTTAAAACCTCCAAAAAAACAAAAACAAAACCGTAATTCAAGATTTTTGTTGACATAATTATTTTGAAAGTCTTGTGAATATCAGAAAGACATGCAAATGTGTCTCATATATTTTACTGTTATTAGAAGCTCTTCTCAACATAAAATAAAGGCAAATGACTCCCTACACCGGAAGGTAGACCGATTCAAACAGCAAAGCGGAACACATGAATACATATTCTATACGTTAGGTACAAAGCGCGACGAATCTGCACATAAAGTTTACGATCCACCGCGTCACAGGAAGAGGTCCCTGTGACGTCATGACAAAGGCTCGCATGTAGGGTTACCAAATATTGGATTTTTGAACTATTATCAGGACTCCGGACTTTTAACGCAAATCTCACAAACACCTACACATGCAACAATTTATCAGTATGCCATACAAATACTTATTCGATTCAATTCAATTCAAATTGTTTTTATTTCAAGTACGTGTAAAACCTCATTACAGGCACTTTTGAAACGTCTGACTCTAGTTCGAACGAACTAAGTGCTCAGCCACTGCGCCTATCGTGTCGTTGACTTTTTGTTAGGACTTTTCAGTTCTACAATATCTATCTATACATATAATAATACTATAATAAAACTGTAAAGGTCGAAAAGTCTGTACATTGAGTTTTTTTTCGCGAAAACCGGCTAGGGGGACTAAAAATAAGCTATAGAACACGAATCAATCGTTTAAAAAATGTATGTCTATCTGTCTGTCTGTCTGTCTGTCTGTCTGTCTTTCTGTCTGTGTGTCTGTCTGTCTGTCTGTCTGTTTGTTACCTCATCACGTGAAAACGGCTGAACGGATCGTAATGAAACTTAGCATTTGTATTGGTATTAGTCTAACTTAAAATATAGGGTATGTTTTATCTGAATCGGTTGTGTAGATCCAGCGATACAGCTTGACCCCTCTATTGTATTAAGTTGCATACAAAGTAGAGGTCATGATTGTTGGTTGGATGCAGGTTGCAGGTTCCTAAAAATACAACTGGATTCTATTCGTATTATAGAAAATATAGAATAACATAACATAGCCCATCACTGTCCCGCTGCTGGCCTCTTCTTGGAATGAGAAGAGTTAAGGAACTGGATATTGTTAGTGTAATAGATTATCATAACATAATCAGCTCATTTTTACCCGACTGCGCCAGAAGGAGGGTTATGTTTTTCGAGTGTATGTATATATGTATGTATATTTCTTTGGCACGCTCTGTGGATTAAACGGCTTGATGGATTTGAGATTGAGAGGTGTCGTTAAATTCGTCTTAATTCTGAGAGTGACACTGGGTACATCAAAATTTAAAAAATTAAAATGGCCGCTTTTTGGCGCCATATTACCTCTTCAAAAAAATTTTTTTTCCTTCAAATACTATCGAGTGGGGTATCAAAATAAAGGGTTTTATAAATGCTTTACAAAAATATATATAACTTATATGTTTAATAAACTGTTAATAATAATAATATGGTTAATGAACTGGATATTATTAGTATTCTAGAATAACATAACATTACCAGCCCATTACAGTCCCACTGCTGGACACGGGCCTCTTCTCAGCATAAGAAGAGATGTGGTTAGTGTTATAGAATAACATAATCAGCCCAATTACTTCCCACTGCTGGGCACAAGTGTCTTCTCAGAATGAAGGAGTTTAGGGCTAATTCCATGAAATTCCATCACCTTAGCCGGTTGGTTGTAAAAACAAAATATAGTATGGTCGGTAAATAGTGTAATCGTCTGTGTAGGCGCTTATATGTATATATTTGAAGACATTGTGTTCATAATTATGACACGATGTTATTTTCCGACATCCACGCGGACGGAGTCGCGGGCACAGCTAGTGTTTAATAAATCCTGTCAGATTTCAAAGGGGCGACATAACGTACCGCACTAACACAATAAAAATAATTGAATTTCAAAAGGTTATTGTAATTTAAAATGCACGTTTTGTTTGCCCAAATTACCCCAATTTCCTTATACTTTTCTTTTTATTACAATAGGCATAAATCTATCATTATTAGGACGATAACACTACCAACCTGCTGTCTGGCTAATCTTTTTCCTACGGCATGAGCTATCATCTTCAAGTAGCTCATGTCGACACGATAGAAGAAGAAGGACGCTAATGCATGTAAAAAAAATCCAAAAAAAAAAGATGTTTTGTAAATAGGTAAAAAAATATACTTTTTGCTGAAAATGATTATTTGAATAGAATCATATCACAACATCTAACAATACCCTCACGGATCGGACAGAGTTTTATTTTTATGTTTTATATGGTTACACTTGTTTTTTCTTTTTTTTTTGCCGTGGGGAAATTCTCATGGACGCACTCCGCCTGGGGTAGGCGGAGCCAGTGTCGGACTCTTACCGACTAAAACCACCACGGTGTTCCTTCAACTACCTTTGCCGGGGGCGTGGGAACCCGTGAGTATTCACACAACCACCCCCGACAGGTTCTGGCCCGCCACAAGCAGACGAGCCCCTTCTCCCCGTGCGGCCTAACGTTGGCCGCACCCTCCTAGACGGCGCACACGGAACACTGCACGCCACCTCATCTCATGGGCCTTTACCAGCTGCGTCAACTACGCCGGCGGTGCCAGCTATGCCAGCTGCTGGTCGGGCAGCAGACTACCCCGAGTCTGCTGCTCGCAGGCCCTACCTCCCGTAATTTTTTATAGAGGTTTTCTTCCTCGCGGTCCGGGCGGTGAAGCCAAGACCCTCGGTCCCAAGAGGCGCGAGAACACTGCTCAGCGGGCACTCCTGGGGTTACGAGATCGACGGGGGCAGGGAAAGACAGTCCCCCCGCTGCCTGCCCAGTGGCAGGGTGAGTGCACACCGGGCCCGCCCCTGCTCCTCCACTGTGCCCTCTGCTGGCATCAGAGGGACACGTGGAGCAACTCCCCATTGGCCCACATGGGACCCCTCCCATACCAGAATACTCGCCACAGGCAATAGAATCCCCCGAGCGTTAATCCCTCGAAAGGATTCCATTGCCTGTACCCAGGATGCACCGGCCTAACAACTGCCATTCCCTCCAGATGTGTCCAGAGGGACAAGCAGTCGTCAGACACACGTGGAGGTTTTCTGGCCAGCTCCCCTTACATGGTTACCCTACTCGTCCGTATGTGACGAGTGACGGCAACTCATGCGCTCATCGCGTCTCCTTCCGCAGAACGCTCGCCACTTTGCTGTGACAAATGACTGCAAAGATCACTTTGTTCGAGTGAGAATGTCGGCTTTAATTAGCTGTATACTTTAGGGTGTTTTGTGTTCTTAGTAAAGTAAGTTCATTGGTGATTATTTTATTAATGGTAGACGTTACTCTATTCTAGATTTTAAATGTCTTTTGTCGCCCAAAAAATACATCATTGATTAAAACACCGGCCAAGTGCAAGTCAAACCCGCGCATTAAGGGTTCCATACCACCACTCATATCTGTTTTTACATTATTTTTATTATTTATTCTTCAACTGTAGAGTATGCACTACAATCAAACCGAGTTTCACGCTTGTGTGTTTTACCGTTTTTAAAATAGAGGGCTATGCTCGGAGTGTCCCTGCGTGATCGAATCAGAAATGAGGAGATTCGCAGGAGAACGAAAGTGACTGACATAGCCCGAAGAATTGCCAAGCTTAAGTGGGGCACACTGCTCGCAGAAATGATGGTCGATGGGGCAGTAAAGTTCTGGAGTGGCGACCGCGTACTGGAAGGCGCAGCGTGGGTAGGCCCCCCACAAGGTGGACCGACGACCTGGTGAAGGTCGCGGGAATCCGCTGGATACGGAAGGCGCAGGACCGGTCGTTGTGGCGATACTTGGGGGAGGCCTATGTCCAGCAGTGGACGTCTTTCGGCTGAAATGATGATGATGATGATGATGAAAATAGAGTAAAAACAATAAAGTTTAAAAAAGTTTTTTTTTTATAGATGAATTAATTATTAATGGTTTTAATGTTAGATGCTTTGACTATATACTTCAAAGGTTAGATGTAATGAAGTATATTGTTTTATTTTTTTAAATAGTGTGTTTTATTATATTATGATTAATGAAAAATTTAGGTACTTATCTATAAATTGCGACGTATAATTCTAACTAATTATCAATAAAATGTTTATATGTTTCGAGATTTCTTTGTATTGAGACTTTTTATTATTTTTAGCTCATGATAGAAGCCCTAAAAACACATATAATTACTGTAAAAAATTCAACTGGCTAACTAATACGCTTAAAAATATACAGCCCTGTAACAAACAGACGGATGGATCAAAGTCAAGTCAAAAGATTTTATTTCGAATAAGCATTTACATGCACTTTCAAAACGTTAATTATGAAACCAGTTGCGCGGTTCCAAAAAGTTGGTCCCATGGAGAAGAGCCGGCAAGAAGCTCTATGGATGGATGGACGGACAGATGGCGTTGGCACAGCAATAGGGTCTCAGTGGCACCCTTTGGGTATAGAAACCTAAAAAGTAACATTAAAAAAAAAATTTTTTTTTGAGTCATTTACTCACCGTCTAGTCCCAAACTAAGCAGAGCTTGTAATATGGCTACTAGACAATGGATATGATACAATTTTATTTTTTTGTAAATACATACTTATAATATACAAGAAATACACCCAGACCAACACAAACACTTATGTTCACCACACAAATATTTGTGTCCTGTGGGAATCGAACTCACGACCTCGTGATCAGCAGTCCGACACTCGAACCACTAGACCACAGATGTCGTCAAAACCAAATCATGCAATAGAACTAAAACATTTCTTTGAAATCACATTAACTTACGACCAAATTAATATCCAATCTATCCATGATTTACCCTACTAAAGATAGAAATTTGACGTAGTGTGTCTTGAACCGTGTTCATCAGTTCAAATATTTAGGACATATTGAAACGTGGTCGCTCACAATGGGCCTGATAAGAAGGCTCAAAGTCACTCAAAGGGCAATGGAGAGGGCTATGCTCGGAGTGTCCCTGCGTGATCGAATCAGAAATGAGGAGATTCGCAGGAGAACGAAAGTAACCGACATAGCCCGAAGAATTGCCAAACTTAAGTGGCAGTGGGCGGGGCACATTGCTCGCAGAACGGATGGCCGATGGGGCAGTAAAGTTCTGGAGTGGCGACCGCGTACTGGAAGGCGCAGCGTGGGTAGACGCGGGTAGATGTGGGGGCACAAGGTGGACCGACGACCTGGTGAAGGTCGCGGGAATCCGCTGGATGCGGAAGGCACAGGACCGGTCGTTGTGGCGATGCTTGGGGGAGGCCTATGTCCAGCAGTGGACGTCTTTCGGCTGAAATGATGATGATGATGATGTAACAGATAATATGAAGGACGATCCAGATGTAGAACGGGAGCGGAGAGCGTTGGCGGTGAGGTGTAACATGCTGGTCCGAAGGTTCTCACGTTGCACAGGACCGGTAAAAATTACACTTTTTAAGGCATATTGCCAAGTATTTTACACGTGTAGCCTTTGGACTAGCTGTACTCTAAGAACCGTCAACGCTCTTCGTGTGCAGTACAAAAATGCGTTCAGGATGTTGCTGGGGCTGCCACGCTTCTGCAGCGCGTCGGGTATGTTCGCGGACGCGTACACTGACGGGTTTGCAGCGATCAGGCGTAAGCTCGCTGCGTCCCTGTTATACAGGGTGCGTGCCAGCACCAACAGCCTCCTGGGCGTCATTGCGAACAAACTGGATTGTCCTATTTTGTGTTACTTAAGTAAGCTACATCATCATCATCATCATCATTTCAGCCGAAAGACGTCCACTGCTGGACATAGGCCTCCCCCAAACATCGCCAAAGTAAGCTACATATACTTACGTAATTATTATTATTATTTTTAATTTATTTTTTTGAACTTCAATGAAGTCTGACATGGTTTTCAGTGAATTTTAGATTATGGTAATGGAAATGGATTATTTAATTTTAATTTTTATATGGGTCTGCGTGCCTGCAATGAAGAATTTTATTTATTTATTTATGTCAAATTCCTATCTCTAGTAGGGCAAATCGTGGATCGATTGGATATTAATTTTGGCCGTTAATGAATCAAATACATACCTACGAATAAATCTGCCATGTTCTAACAATATCTTTAACACCACTTTCTAACACTTACATCCAGTTCCACCCCAACTTATCACTTCACATCATTCACGCATCGTTTCCCTGATAAATGGCAGTGAATCATCACCACAGCTTCTTCAAACAAAAGTGCTGGAACGGCACTATGTTAGCAAACGAGTACGTTAAAAGCACGATTTGTTATCTTTTGTGCACGAATGGTGCACGAAGTAGGTACTTACTACATTGTTCACCGTTAAGATTGAGTGTGCGTATAAAAGATATGAACTCGGATTTTCTATGTGGATGAATGAAGAAAAACAAAGGCAGTGTGAGTACCTATAGTGGTA
Source organism: Asteroscopus sphinx (assembly GCA_949699075.1). Classification (NCBI taxonomy): domain Eukaryota; kingdom Metazoa; phylum Arthropoda; class Insecta; order Lepidoptera; family Noctuidae; genus Asteroscopus; species Asteroscopus sphinx. The sequence continues at coordinate 7,803,359 of OX453006.1, forward strand.
ATAGAGTTTTGTAAAAATGTTTTCTGATCTATAGTGGCGTAGCTATGTAACCAAGGGCCCCGGGGCAAAAGTTAGAAGTCGAAAATTCTTTATTCAACTAGGATATTATAAAACTTTTTCGAACGTCGTTCATGGAGGCCGAGGGGCCCCTTGAGTTTGGGGGCCCTGGGGCACTGCCCCGCCAAGCCCTACGGTAGCTACGCCACTGCTGATTTAACTGTACTGGAGCAAATTATTTTGTCATAAGTTGGCGAAACAAGCTTCTTTGCTCATTACGACTGCAATACCAGCGTTCCGTGTGGTGCTGGACGTAAGGAATTGCACCAATCTCTCTCCTCATGGGTGTCGTAAAAGGCGACTAAGGGATTCACCAGAGGATGGGCAGCAGCGTTCGCTGAGTATTTAAACAACCAACTGCGATCGCCAACCCGCCTGCTAAGCGGGACGATTATGGCATAGCCCCTCCCTTTGGAGGAGGCCTGTGTCCAGCAGTGGACGTCTTACGGCTGAAATGATGATGATGATGATGATACCTACTAACTGAGACCTAAAGATGGAAAGACATAAAAAATAAAAGAGGAAATTAAGGTCCTGGTGGACAATGATGATGAGGGACTCGTGGCCAAGTAGCACCTCGCGGATTGTATGATCTGTGAGGTGAAGCTACACTTGCCGCGGTCAGTCCATGGATGGGTGACCAATTCGTTTCAAATCCAGCCGGTTGCCATACGAACATCTATAGCAGTCGTTACGGGTAGTCAGAAGCTCAAAAGTCTGACAACTGGTCTAACCTCCGAATGTCGGTATTACCCAGTAACTGGGTTGCGGGGTCTGGTGCCAGTCGCTTCGTGTAAAATACTGATGTTCAGCCGCATCTAGTCAGACTGGAAGCCGACCCCAACATAGTTGGGAAAAAGGCTCTGAGGATGATGATGGATAATGATGATGAGATTTGACATCTAATTAATCCTTTTAAAAGCAGCAGGGCAATTGTGTAACTGCATCGCAATCAACCTGACAAGAACAAAGCCTGATAAGAAGGCCTGATAAGAAGGCTCAAAATCACTCAAAGGGCAATGGAGAGGGCTATGCTCGGAGTGTCCCTGCGTGATCGAATCAGAAATGAGGAGATTCGCAGGAGAACGAAAGTAACCGACATAGCCCGAAGAATTGCCAAACTTAAGTGGCAGTGGGCGGGGCACATTGCTCGCAGAACGGATGGCCGATGGGGCAGTAAAGTTCTGGAGTGGCGACCGCGTACTGGAAGGCGCAGCGTGGGTAGGCCCCCCACAAGGTGGACCGACGACCTGGTGAAGGTCGCGGGAATCCGCTGGATGCGGAAGGCACAGGACCGGTCGTTGTGGCGATGCTTGGGGGAGGCCTATGTCCAGCAGTGGACGTCTTTCGGCTGAAATGATGATGATGATGATCGCAATCAACAAAATGTAAATGTTGACGTTTGAATCCGGAAAAATGACACAATTCGAATTGTGTAACTACAAAACTGTTGATTACGTTGTCGGAGGGATTCATCATGAAATTTAATAAATGATAAAGCTTAAAACGCAAACTTGCAGCAGCTTACTTGCATAACGAAACGTGATCTAACATACATGACGTCATTTACACCGCAATGGATTTCCCTCCTGACGTCATTTACTTCATAATGAAGTCCCTCTATGTCGTTCACAATTCCAATGTTTGATTGCGATGTTATAAACATCGTCTTAAATTTTACATCAAAATGAAACTGTCAAATGAGTTACGCAATTGCCCTGCTGCTTAATCTAAATCATCATCATATCACATAATTCAGATATAACAAAATTTTAAAGTGAATACTTGAAATATTTTTTGTGAGAGTTAACAAAATCAAACATCACACAACAAGCAGAAAGTGAACTTATAAAATTTACTGCTCAACTGTGAGACTAGCTATTAGCATAAAAGCCGTAAGAACGTGAACCACAGTTGTTCACACGGAAGGCCCCTGAACTAAGTGCCCTCCAATTAAGACGAGCGGGCCCTTATGTCTGCCTTGTGGCAGTGTTTTTAAACCTGCGACTCCTGTGACGGCGTTTCTTTTTAAGGTTCCGTACCCAAAGGGTGCTAACGGGACCCTATTACTCTCGCTACGCTGTCCATCCGTCCGTCCATCCGTCTGTCTGTCACAGGGCTGTATCTTTGTAACGGTAATAGATAACCAGTTGAAATTTTCACAGAATATGTGTTACTTTGGTGCCTATTACGACAAATACTAAAAATAAAAAAAAGTCTAAAACCAAAGGGGGTCCCCATACAAGAAACCTCGAAAAACATGTAGTTTTTATTCCTACTCTATCTTCAAAACGGTAATACATACCAGCGACAAACTTAGTCTGATTACAGTGCAACAAAAGCAACAAATACTAAAAACAGGGCAAACATAGACATATGTGGTGGTACCTACGTAAGAAGGAGATGCAAAATTCACATTTCGCGTACGATCGTTGATGTCTTTTGATAAACTCTCGTAAATTAAATCAGTTTCTATGGGGTATCAGTTTGATAGGTGGTACGGAACCCTTACTGCGTGAGTCGACTCATACTTGGCCGGTTTTTCTTCATTTTGTTGCTATATGATTGTACTACACAATTAATATGTTTTGGGTAATCTTCTTTGTTTTCGTCAAAGTACTTACAGTATTTGCATTGCATATCGTGCAATCGTCTTATATGTAGCAGACACCATCCTTTCACAACTCACCTCATCAACGTTGTCAACCCTGTTCACCTGGGTGATTTAGTTCCAAGGTGAACAAATGACACCAATTATGTCGAATCATTTCACCTAGGTGAAATAATGACACCATAAATTCCACTTTGTTCACCCAGGTGATTTCACCCAGGTGATTTCACCCAGGTGAACAAAGTGGAATAAACCAACTCATTGGTTTAGGTGTCATTGAGCAATTCAGGTCGCGGCGGTGTCATTGATGGTCGCGGGAATCCGCTGGATGCGGAAAGCGCTTGACCGGTCCTTGTGGCGATGCTTGGTCAATCCTACTAATTTTAAATATTATAAATCAAATGCAACGAAAGTATGGTTGTTTGTCAATGATATTTAAAAGTATAGATATGTCATACCCTAACAAAAAGAAAGAAAAAAATATCTGTACGCAGCGGCAGAACAATACACATAAACTAGTACAAAGTATGTTGGTTACTTCAAGTTACGTTCGCGTCATAATTGGAATACTTTATGTACACCCACAACGACATTTTTTTTTCGATCACGATCCCAATTGAACCACCGGTAGTCATGACCCGAAACATAAAGCCTAACGTTCCATGAACACGTACTGACCTACGTGAATACTTAAAACAGCCAAGAGTTTTGAACATCCCCCATTTAAAAAAAAAAGCCTAATCACAAAGAATTCGAAAGGAGTTTACAAAAAATCAACGAACAATTTCTTCGTCGGAATTCACTTAGCGTTCCGAAATTCATGTCAAGATATCACTAAATAATTTGGTAGCGATACTACACGATACGGCGTATATTCCACGTTCCCTGACCCAAATACTAGGTATTCAAGTATTAAAGCTAGGGTTGTGCCGGCCGAGACGATTGCATTGTTTAATAATTGAAACCACGTTCCTACGGTGTGCCGTGAGCCCGTGAGCCAGCCCAAGTGATGTACGAAGGCGGTATGAATTTATTGTACCTCGTGAATAGAGTTTTCGTTTTGTAAGGATTTATTAAGTACTTTATGCATGATTTTGAAATGACAAAGTTTGAGTGCATAATAATTTGAGGAGTTGGCATAGTAGTATTTGTTGTCAAGTAAACATACTAAGACATTATGGAAAATATTTTTTAGATTTTTTTGGAATGTAGTATCAGAAATTGTGTTAGGGAGCTTAATGTACTTACGTAAAACATAAACCACCATATTATAAAATCTGGTTTAATAATAGGTTTTGCTTAAGCCAGACTGTATGGTGTTTGACGTTTAACCCGGTTTAAACAAGGGTCTAAACCTAGTCTAAGTTTTTGTAATAAGGGGGCCTAGTTTTAAATTAAGCACTTTTCACAGTGTAGGGAGTTTATAACATTTAGAAGTAAGCTAACTTTAGCAAGTTGACTTCTATAGTGACGTATCTACTGAAAATGTAGACATATAGGTACATATTTAACGACTCGCTGAATTCATGTGACTTGTTCCACAAGTAACAATTTACCAGTACCCGCTCAATTCTATCGAATAAATCCCTTCATAAAGAAGAGGTGTTATGGTTATTATTTCTATAGGTAACCCATTTACTATTTTTATCTAAAAATAAAGCTCTTGTAATAAGTTTTGGCCACCCAAGAAGTGCTTCTAATATATTAATATATTTTCCCCATTACTTCGTATTTGTTATCTGTGTTCTGTTTATATACAACTCGTGGTTGTAATTTCGTTTCTTGAGTATTCTTGAGCAAACAATTAATTTAAGTCACCTTTAATAAAACCCATCGCAACCCACTAATAGACATAAGCCTCCCCCAAATTTAACGACAGTACTAGTCTTCTATTAATTCTGTCAAAGGTTAAAGGTATTTGTCTTAAAAATATAGATGAGGGAATAAATAAATGAGTAAAACAGTTGTTTTAAAATGTTTACTTTAATTCAAAATTTGAAATCACTACTTAATTTTCTTATCTAAACATTACAGTTTCTATTTGGTTCATTAATATTTATTTATATACAACTAATAATGTTTTTCAAACATACTCTTTAGTAAAATATTACGCTTTTCTAAGTTAATCTCAATACTGATAAAAACATACTATAGTGTTTACTAAAATACCAAAATTCATTAGTGTTCGTGTGGCTAAAATTAAATATTAGCTTCAAAGTGAATAAATTGTTATAAAATCTAAAAGAAACTTGTTAAATATAATAAAGTAACTAAGTAGCAGTAATATAAATAGCGATAATTGAATTTGAATACAGATGTCAAATACAATAGAAAAACAAACAAAATGTTTATAGAAGAAAGTCCTCTAATACAATCGAAGTGGAAAAATCTTCAAAAGAATTAAACATGACATAATTAGCAATATGAAATTAAGAATTCCAATATTTTTTCCAAAGATTGACTCAAAGGAAACAAAGAATAATAATTTCCTCTATTCAAACTCATCAATAGAATTGTTTCCCGTTTCTTTTTATGTTTCTTTCAGTTGGTAAAACAGCGCCTTTCAACAACTGTTGCACAATCAATCCTACCCATTTCCCTGAATATCCTCGACAAATTGACCAACATGTTCACGTCGTTATTTCTACACAACCATAAATTCAGTATATTTTCCGTCGGAGAACAAGTGTTTGAGAAATAATAATAGTAAGAGCAAACTTTTAATTTTTCAGCCAGTAATCTCCAGTCGTTGCTTTTAACTGTCTGAGAGTCCAAAAGTTTACACAGTATCACCCTATCAGACTTAGTCAACACATTAGTTCGGTAATTATTGTCAATGCTAAAGTAACTCCTAAAACTGTGATTCTTATACACAAAGTCATACCTACCCTCTTTCTTAGTCAGTGAGGAATAATTGAACGGGTTTTCTAAAATATTAACAGTCTCTACGCTTGCACAACTGAACCTTTTACAGTTGATATTGAAATTCAAGTCGTTGGTCTTGAAATTGAAATTGACAGAATTAGATTGCTTTTGTTTCTGGTAAACAGACATGTTCAGCTCTAGACAATTTATTGAATCTGTTTGCTGCAGTACAAAAATGCAATGCAGAGATCTGACAGTCATGTTCCAGACTTGAGAATAAGACAGCTCTTGGTATTTTCCCCCGGACTGTACCTTCCAACCTACTCCTACATCCCTAATATTAATACATAAATCAGAGCAATTCTCCTGAAAGTAAATCGTTTTCGGATCACATAACAAAGAGCCACCTGATCTCTTTTCACTTTCGAAGCAATCATAGAAAGCGTAAGGTGTATCGTTAAACACATGAATCTTCAAGCTGTAGTAACTGTCGTCCATTCTTTTAGAAATAAATAGAGCAAGTTTGAACAACTTCGCGTCTAGACCGCTAAAACTTCTCCCGACTAGAACAAAGTCGCTTAGAAATTCGCTCACTAGGTAAACTTTGGAAGGGTCGACTTGGGCGAACAGCGGGGTTCCGGGCGTTTCCTGGCCCAAAGTCAAAACTTTCCGCCACTCCCTCGTGTTGATTTCTTCAGGCCTTTGGAGGATGGATAGAAGCCAGCTGGTGTTCTTCAAAACTGCGCAATGCGGAAAGGATAAAACCACACCCTTGCAAAAGTGAAAGTTCTTGGGTCCGCACCGTATAACCGGGCTTAGTTGAGTTTCACCTGTTAACACAAAAATAGAGTTTATTAGGATACAATTCACATCATCATCATCATTTCAGCTGAAAGACATCCACTGCTGGTCATTGACTTCCCCCAAGCATTGCCACAATGACCGGCCCAGCGCTTCGCCCCAACATGACCAGTAGAACAATTCACATCAACTCAGCCTATCGCAGTCCACTGCTGGACATAGGCCTCTCCCAAGTTGCGCTACAACGCTCGGTCCTATGCCTTCCGCATCCTGTCTCCCTCAGCCACGTTCTGTCGGGAATAGAGGGACCACCGGGAACTGGGGGCCGTTGTATATGTTGTGCAACAACAACAACAATTCACATGTTACTACATAATTAGTATCCGCATGATTTAAAAACTTGTTATTAATAACGTGTCTTACGGGCAAAAGTAAGAGACTGTAAGATGTCATAAGTCTTAGAAAAATGATAACAAGTTCTTTACTGTTGGCCGACTTTCGGATTCTTTGTATATTAAATAGATAGAACACAACTTTTGTAATCCCAAGAACATCTAATAAGCTGATTCATCTATGTACAGTATTTCGAGGCAATCAATTGTGACCCGGCTCCGAAATAACACCGCTAGGCTGCTGAGGCGAGGCAACTTATAGGTCAGAATAGCCTGACATTTGAGATTTAGGTCAGACCACGGCTCAATGTAATCCTACTTCAGTTCCAACACTTAGAAGCCAAGTTATAATAATAGTAATATGAAGTATAACTTTCTTGCGTCGCCCTTATTTGTTGCAGGTGTTGAACAGACTTCGGGGTTGTTAATTTTATTCTCAAATAAGTTTGGCTTAACACGTTTATAGTTAACTGTTTGTTGTAGGTAGTTAGACTACAAAGTCGTTTCAGTTTACGGAATTTTGTTTTAGTTTTACTGAAAATTAATACTTCGTTGAAATTATTTTTTAATTCATTAACAAAGTATTACTTCCGAAAAACTTATCTTTTCTACGAATCTGTAGTTTGTAGAATTTTTTTCCATCACACATCCAAACCTCTTATCACTAAAGATCAACATACTAAAATTCACTAAATCTATGGAGCTGATCTCAATTTGATATCCAGGTCGAACGGCCTAAAGTTAAATTCAATTTACCTTCTTGCAGCAGCGGTCTATTCCAATCGTCGTCTGCGACCTCAATCGAGAATAACTCTTCGCCCTTATCCACGACTCCATCAGGAATGAACAAGCTTACTCCACATTTACTAAGACTCAACCAGTCACCATCTGCTGTCACTATTTTTGACGTAGCTACTTCTATGTGCTTAGCAAAGAATTTTGAATCTACAGATGCGTTGTTTTTTAGTGACGGCGACATTTCTACACTTTCATTGCCATACGACGAACCGGCTGGAAGAAATGTTTTGTTTTTAAGTGAAGTCTGTAAGGATAAGTTCAAGCTTTCTTAAAGCAGATAAAAGCTAAGAGGCATTAGATCAGTGTATTTTGATAGGTAAATTAATCAAGTGATGTAAGAACTCAAATAAGTGTTATGATAATCGAATCCATAAATGATAAAACTACGAACTAAACTGAGAATGAAATATTACTAATCATATTTGCTGATAGTGATTAAAATTTAATTCCGCAATCTCGTGCCTCTCGAAGGTGCATAGAAGAACTCACAGCTCAAAAAGCAACTGGAGTCAGATCGGTCTGACTCGACGCTGTCCTTGCAAGCGTAATTCCTGTCGCTTCCGTTTCTTTCGGTTCTTACCTCGTGGTCTATAGGCGTGATGTAGCTGCAAATGAACACAACATTCAGAAAAAGGGTGATAAGAAAAATGAAAGATATTAGTTGCCTTTAAATAACGAAACAATTGAGGCGTTTAACTTATAAACAGTAAATAATTTCATATAAATTATTTGTTTATTATTTTCATGTAAATGTAAATCTAATGTATTACGTGGTTCCCTAATTAATTCACTAATTAAATCTCCAAGAACCAAAATATGTGTCCTTTCCTGCCCTAACAATAAACAGACATTTTACCTGTTAGCTAATTGCGGTACTTCATATAAATGTTCGTGTCGTGTATTAGTCGACGTGCTCATATGTCTATGTGTCCTTCGAGAGTCAATTGTTTGGAACTCTTCGTGGATGGTTAAGTCCGGCTGATTGGTTAGAGTTCTCTTTATTACGTGGCCGAAGTAATTTGAACCTGTTTGTGAAATGAAACTTAATCAAGAAGAAATAACAGTAGGAAAATAACAAACTGTTAGAAATTGCAATAAGAATGAGAATTTTCTAACATAACTCTTGTATCTTAAAGACTGTTAGGGTAATTAAATATATTGTTATTAATACCTGAAGGTGGTTTTACATACGGTGAGGTTTCGTTCATTTTAATTTTTATATATTTGATTCCTAAAATGACAACGATTATAAATATAAGGAAAGAAATCGACAACGCAATAAATAGAAGCCAGTGTGATGAACCTGAAACAAACAGATTTTAGTAAAATTCTTGAATAAGAATAATCATCATTATCATCATCATTTCAGCCAAAAGACGTCGACTGCTGGACATAGGCTTCCCCAAAAAAGGGGAGGAAATTATTAAGAATAATATGATGGTTAAAATCACAGTGTGTAAATGAAACATGCAGATACCAACCAATCTTTGTGAAGAGAGAAATAAAATTATTATTTATTTATTTTATTTATTACTATTTATGTAAAAAAACCACCAGAACTGCTACTGCCTGTTTGAATAAAACATCATGTTTTATTCAAACAGGCAGTAGAAATCAAAATTATATGTTAAAAAGTTAACAATGAAGAAACTTGATAGAGATAGGTAGAGGCTGTGAAAAATTCACTCACCGACATTGATATCAGACTTAGAAGTCCTCACACACAACGGACACTGCGAGACTTGGTAGTCTATACCACGGCACGCAATAATAGTGAGGCATCGTCTCCTTCTTGTTCGAAGGCAGTCCAGATCACACCCCGACCATTCAGACCATTGGGACCAACGACCTGGAAAATGTTTACTTACTTAAGAATCTTTCAAATAGAGAAAGGAACAAAGAAAGTTTTAAGACAGATACTTGATCTTCTTTAATTCGGAAAAAGGTCCAAGTATTATATTATTACCTAGTATAATATCTGGTGATTCATCAGCAAGCTCATCTAGTTCATCTGAATAAACGAAAATAACCATGATTAAAACAACCACATCATTGTTACAAACTGGATGAAATAAGTCTGTTTTTGATTCCGTTTAAAACCCAAAATAAATTGTTTTGCAGCATAAAAATTAAATATTTATTGAAAAGTTTACGTGCCCATATCACAATCCAAGCAGTCCTGCGTCTTCTGTACATTAGGTCCCATACAAGGTTGGCCTCCATTCAGCGGCCGTGGTGCCGTACAAGTCCTTTCTCTCTTCCTTCCTGAGTGGCCCTCCCTTCCTTGGTCTTCACAGAAGCAGTCGGTCCAAGCAGACCACGTACTCCAACCACCATTGACTATTATAAGGCATAATATCAGGTTACTTTATTGTTCACCTACTTTGGTTTCAAATTCAATCATTGACATCCAAATTAATTATTTTAAATGCTCTTTTTATTACAAATTGTTTTAAAATGAAGTTTAAGAAATAAATAATGTAGGTACTTTAGATAATATTAATTTAATTTACCTATCAATTTTATTTTATTTGGATGATATGTTTATGGACATAAATTTTGATCAAACAATTATTTTACGAGAACAAAATCTGAACCAAATATGAGAGATGAGACGAAAACTTCAACTTTATTTCAAAAGGAATAAATAAACGAGTAAGAGTTGAAATTCTAACGTACCGAAAACTGTCAGCAGGGCGGGCTCGGATATCCTTTTCCCCGCTAAATTTTCAGCGACACATGTATAGTTCGCCATGTCCTGAAAATTGTTTCACAATTGAAATCTGTCCGTATCCGCTACTGTGGAATTCAATTCTTTATTTACTTGTTTTAAGGAAGTTGCCGGCGTAATATGCATGCTTTTAATAAAAACTTTACTAAAAATACAATAGAAAATGATGTTACAAAGTAATAAAAGCTTGATTTTCTCATTTTCAGTACGGTTGTGATAATCATTGGAGATCCTTATTTGTTAGGATGCTATAAAACTACTTTTGATTACCAAAATATCTTGCATATTTTGAGAGTTAGAATTTTATCCCCTCACGTGGCGCGCATTTTATGTCATTGACCACTTGACCTTGGCGCGGCTTATTGGTTATAAAATTTATAAATGCTACATCAAGGTGAAAATTAATCGTTTCAGGTATTTGCATCCAACTCACCAATAACGTAGCTTGTTTAATAAACAAATCTCCTTCCTTCGAGACTTGAACGTTTTCGTCCACGACGATGGGCGCTCCATTCTTGAGCCAGTATATCTGAACGAAGGGTGCGGCTAGAGGGGGCTCGCAACGGAATGTTACCGAAGTGTACTGTTTCACGAGCTGTGATTGAGGAGCCACGGAGAAATGTTTCTTTATATCTATAGAGAAGATATTGTTGATTTATTGTTTTATATACGCTCATATTTTAGGCGTTTTGGTAACGAAAAACAAACAGACTTTATATCAATAATAAAATCGATTGGTAGTGTAAATTTATTTTATTTTATTAATACAAAAAAAATGATTCTTTATAACAATCAGAAATTAATTAAACTAGTCGAGTCAATAATAATTCTGATTTTCAGGTTTCGTTTTACAACGTTTTTATTAAATCGCTTTCAGTTGTGTATGTCTGTTCGGCACAAATTTTGCAGTCGATTTCAAACTAACTTCCCGATGAGCTAGAGACTTGAAACTTTAAACATAGCTCAGAATTGGATGACAATGCAATGTTAACTTGGTTTCGTTTTAAAAACGATGTGTATTAAAAATACCTTTATCAAATTGAAACTACCAATCGATTCTATATATTGATTTTTGTTTCCCAACGACAAAAAATATCAACATGTCAGTCAATACATGAATGATGGGTGCACTAAAGAGGGCTTCGTGAGTGACGATATTTAAAAGATTGTCTAGAATCTTTATTCACCACATAAGTTTAAGACAAGTTGATTATCAAGATCATTATTTGACACTTGATCTCTATTAACTTTGATTTTGCAGTTGAGCTTTTGTCATTGACAGTAGGTACGTCACTAAAATTACTTAAAATTACAATTCAAGTGTTAATAATTCGTACACCTACACCTCACGAATATAAAGAATAGCTTCTTAAAAGTAACGAGTTGTGAATTAGTTTTGAGTGTATTATTGATTTTATTAAATTCTTTAAAATAACTGAAAATACACTTACAGGCTAGTTCAATAGTGGCGGGCTGGCTCCGTATATGCCCTCGACTGGTCCAAGCGAAACATGAGCACTGGTACTTGTCACTTCCAAAGTACTCCTCTACGTTTTCCCTTGTCACTTTGCACTCTCCCTCTATGATCCGCACCCCCGTTTGTGGATCGACAAACTCGAAGTTAAGCGCTTGGGTTTGTACTCCGTTGCATTTGAAAAATACCTAAAAAAATAGCAGGTTTAATTTCAGTGATTGACACATTTCTTTTATCAATATCGTCACCTTGCAGTGAAAACCTCGTATTTGTACAGAACGTACTTTTACAAGACAAGAAAAGAACTACCGATATCTGAGAAAAACGGTGTCATCAGATTTGCCTAGGACCACAAATTTTGTTTTTTGTAGCCAGCGAATAATGACCTATCTATCTATATCTATTCTATATATACTATAATAAAACTGTAAAGGTCGAAAAGTCTGTACATTGAGTTTTTTTTCGCGAAAACCGGCTAGGGGGACTAGAAATAAGCTATAGAACACGAATCAATCGTTTAAAAAATTTATGTCTGTCTGTCTGTCTGTCTGTCTGTCTGTCTGTCTGTCTGTCTGTCTGTCTGTCTGTCTGTCTGTGTGTTACCTCATCACGTGAAAACGGCTGAACGGATCGTAATGAAACTTAGCATTTATATTGGTATTAGTCCAACTTAAAATATAGGGTATGTTTTATCTGAATCGGTTGAGTAGATCCAGCGATACAGCTTGACCCCTCTATTGTATTAATTTGCATTCAAAGTAGAGGTCATGATTGTTGGTTGGGTGCAGGTTGCACGTTCCTAAAAATACAACTGGATTCTATTAGTATTATACAAAGACATTAAATATTCCCTATATTAAATCTCTTTGGTATTATAGAAAATATAGAATAACATAACATAGCCCATCACTGTCCCGCTGCTGGGCATGGCCCTCTTCTTGGAATGAGAAGAGTTAAGGAACTGGATATTGTTAGTGTAATAGATTATCATAACATAATCAGCTCATTACCTACTGCCCCACTGCTGGGCACGGACCTCTTCTCGGAACGAGAAGAGTTAAGAAACTAGAAAATATAGAATAACATAACGTAGTCCACCCATTACTGTCCCACTACTGGGTATGGCCCTCTTCTCAAAATGAGAAGAGTTAATGAACTGGATATTATTAGTATTCTGGAATAACATAACATTACCAGCCCATTACAGTCCCACTGCTGGACACGGGCCTCTTCTCAGCATAAGAAGAGATGTGGTTAGTGTTATAGAATAACATAATCAGCCCAATTACTTCCCACTGCTGGGCACGAGCGTCTTCTCAGAATGAGGGAGTTTAGGGCTAATTTCATGAAATTCCATCACCTTAGCCGGTTGGTTGTAAAAACAAAATATAGTATGGTCGGTAAATAGTGTAATCGTCTGTGTAGGCGCTTATATGTATATATTTGAAGACATTGTGTTCATAATTATGACACGATGTTATTTTCCGACATCCACGCGGACGGAGTCGCGGGCACAGCTAGTATAAATATAAAACAAATTGTGCTTTACGAAGTTTTCACTGCCGAACGTTCGTAATTCGTATAGGGAATATTTAAATACTTAGACAATGTTTACAAAACAATTATTAGAATCTCAGTTCGTACTGCCCTAAAAGCGGAATATAAATATGAATAAATTAATTCATGAATGTATGTTTTTATTTCCTTTAAATATCGAGAATGATTGTATTGCTTTGCTACAATATTGCATGACAAATATTCGTATCACAAGAAGAGCTGTCTCTTAATATAAAATTAAAACTCGTAAATAATCACGAGTTTCAATTTCATCTGTATGTAAATACAAGCGGAGAGGTGAAAGTTTTAACCCCTTCTATTGTTAAAAATGCAATACTTCGGCAAAATCTTTCCACCTAAATATTCAGTAAAAGGATATTTAATAAAAAATTAAAGAATTCTAAAACAGATTTTTAAGGATCTCCTTAAACCATATGGTTTAAGGAGATCAAATCTGTATCCATTTAATTGAGTTCCGAATTTTATGAATAACTACACTAACTTAAAGTTATTAGGATTACTTACTTTTAAAGCATTCGCAGCACGACATTTTAAAGTAGCAGGTTTATTTTTAACAACATAGGTGTTTTCCGGCTCCAAAAGAAAAATTGGCAAATTATCTTTTGCTGTGTGTAAAGGTATCTTATCGTCTATCGAAGATACACCATGAGTATCACTCCGGACAGTTGCCAGGTCTGGGGAATCTTTATAGTTGGATTCTTTACCATCGTAATCATAATCTAAGTAAGCATTTTCATCTTCATCGTCGTCTTCCTCAATATCTTCGTTGTTTGTAAATACTGGAGGTAAAAAATAATCTCCTTCTTGATTACTCTGATGACTGACTAGGAATTCTAGTGGTTTGTTATCCTTATTATCCGTGTTTTTGGTATCATCTGTTCGATGATGGGAATCTAAAATAGGAATTATGTTTTATGCTAGATCTTTTTCTAATCATTTAATTTATATTTTAACTGACTTTAAACTTTTAGATTTTGTTTAAAGTGTCACATGCATGGTCACAATGCATTTGTATAAACTACAACTAAGTATATATTTGTCTCAATGGAGGTACAACTTATTTGTGTATGCTACCATACAGGGTACCAACAATGTATAAAACTGTGTGAAACGATGTAAGTATAAATCTTTTATTTAAAGAGATAAGACTTAGTAAATTAATATCTTTATCTTCATTATGAGAAGAACTTAGAAAAAAACAACTTACTTGATCACTATTTTATTAAAACATTGTTAAATATTCTGAAGTAAATTAAATTTAAAGTACATACCTATTTTTATTTTTATTCAAGTCAGTTAAAAGTATTAAATAACTTTGTTTATAATTAAACGAGGACGTCTATAAAATATAGTTAAAATTGTACTCACTTTTGGCCGTGTTTTGTCCTTTCACATAAAAAGCCAATTCCAAATGTATTATAATGAGGCAAATCCAAAACTTCACTTCCATTTATAAACTTATTTTTTTCCCAATTATTTAAAAAAACAACCGAAGTTTCACGGACATCGTCTTCCATTACTGCTTTATAACTTTTACATTTTAATTCTCCACTTTAGTTCCAAAATAATAATATAACACGAAAATACATATAATCCATGTCACTACATATCACAGGAGAGACTGTGATAATTTATTCACTTCACACTTAAGCACAAAAATTTGACTCATTAAAATCGTAAAAGTTTACGATTGCGCGCGAACGTTGTGATAGGTGTTAGCCCCGCAACAAATGACATTCAACTGGGATTTGGGGGATGAATGAGAACGGTTTCAACCCCAAATACGTTTACTGCGCATGTCTGAAACTTTGGAGTTTATAATGGGGCTTAAAAAGTTTTCGATAGTTCTTCGCTGATTAGAGTTATATTTATCATAATCATTTCGTATTTTTTTCATATTTCCAACTCAAAGTTTGCAATTGCCAATCAATAAAAGATGGAAGGGAAGGACATTTTCGTTGTTATCAAAAGAAAATCATCCTCCTCGCCTTTTCCAATTATATTGGGGTCGGTTTCCAGTCAGCAGATGCGGCTGAATATCAGTATTTTACATAAAGTTACTATGGTATTAAATGTTTTTGGTATTTTACACGGAGCGACCACCATCAGACAAACTAGTTAATGGGTAAATCTGACATTCGGAGTCCAGACTTTCAGGCTACGCGTAACGACTGCCACACTGCCACAGTTATTCGTATGGCAACCGGGACCGACAGCTTAACGTGCTCTCCGAGGCACGGAGGGATCTCGATGGGTAACGAAACGGTCACCCATCCACAGACTGACCGCGGCAAGCGAAGCTTAACTTCGCAGATCGTATAATCCGCGCGATTTTTACTTCGCCACGAGACCCACGTAATTAAAATAAAATGTAACAAAAAAAAAAAAAATTACGTATCCAGTTGGGCTGGGCAGCATTTGGCAAAATTCACCGAGTCTTCTCAAAGTTTGAACATGAAGGTCTTCAACCAGTGCGTTCTGCCTGTCATGACTTACGGTGCCGAGATGTGGACAATGACAGTTGGGCTAGTCCACAAATTCAAATTCGCTGAGCGAGCTATGGAGCAAGTTATGCTTGGAGTTTCTTTGAAGGATGAAATCCGTAACGAGAGGAACTGGAGTGACTGGCATAGCTTGTAGGATCAGTAAGCTGAAGTGGCAGTGGGCTGGCCATGTCGGTCGAAGGACCGACGCTTGCTGGGGCAGACGACTCCTTAAGGGGAGACCGCGAATCGGAAAACGCAGCGCAGTGAAGGCCAAGTGGACCGACGACCTGAAGAAGGTGGCTGGGGGGGACCGAATGTGGAAGGCGGAGGACTGAGTGTTGTTTCGAGGCAACTTGGGAGAGACCTATGTCCACCAGTGGACTGCGATAGGCCGAGTTGATGATTTAGGTATTGTGGCGTGCATTGCATATAGGCAATTAGGCAATACCCAGTGCCTACCTCATTCAAACTCAACAGTGGTGTAAGTTATTATATTTTTTTCAAAGTATGATGATTCTTTATCCTTTATTAAACCTATTAATGCTGAATAAATCTTCCTACATAAAAAAATCAATAACTTACACCAAAAATAAATTCAAGTGAAGTAGGCCACTGCACGCCACTGGGTATTACTATAATAAAACAAAGTTTAACCGGATTAAATCGCGTATATTATTTAAATTGGTTTCCCTGACGTTTCGAAACCTTTGCAGCATTTCGTGGTCGCAGGTAGACTAAGATGACAAGTGTCTTTACAAATATTTCTAAAAAAAAAAAACAAAAAAAAATTTTTTAATCTACCGTACAATATTAAAGAAATAATAATATTATAGATTAAATTTTTTTTTTTTTTTTTTTTAAGAAATATTTGTAAAGTCACTTGTCATCTTAGTCTGCCTGCGACCACGAAATGCTGCAAAGCTTTCGAAACGTCAGGGAAACCAATTTAAATAATATACGCGATTTAATCCGGTTAAACTTTGTTTTATTATAATGTGTAGTGATCGCGAAAACCTAAGAAGTTATTAGGTATTACTGTTCTGACATGAATTTCCTCTGACTGGCAGCAATATGAATGTCTTTAATTTCGGATTGGGTGTCACTTCGGTTGAGGATTCGACACTGCTAAAAACTAGAAAACTATAAAAGCTACAGGGTATATATGTATATGTTAGTAGAGCAGACTTTCCTCGTGGTCGTTACGTATGATTCACCCGGTTAACATTAAAATTTGTAGTGATGATGTAAAAAAAGAAAGAAGAAAGAAAGAAAAAGTTATTTATATTATGAGCGTTAGTGTGAAGTGCCGATTTGAAGTCAGACAAGTCAATAAGAGCTGTAACTCCGTAAGTAATAGACCGATAATATATTTATCTACACTCGTATCGTAAAATTCGAATTATGAACTCGAAAGTAATGTCATAATGACATACTTTACGCACATGCACCTGTAATGAATTTAAAAAGTTTCATTACGATACAGTTTGCTGAACAAAACAATGCGGTAATTTAATTTTTTTTCCATAACCGCACACTTCAGCCCAACTAGGGAGTTTTTAATGCCACTTCGACCAAACCAAGGAGTTTTCAAACCTTTTTTTTAGCAGTCGTACAGTTTGGCACCAATGAGTACACAAAATTCAGGGTGGCGCCACTAGTCATACATTGAAATTTTTTATCGTATAAAATCGCGTTTTTGGCAGAACTTTGGATTGTCATATTGCTTTTAATTATATTTAAGTGTTTACAGGCATATTTTTGTATGATAAAACAGAGATTGACGGAATCCTGACGAGGATAGAAAATTAGTTCCGATTATAATGTTTTCGCCAGACTATATTTTATTATCTGTGTAGGCGCGCACCAGCGCGCGTGCGCGGCCGCGCGCCACGGCCTACTGGATTTGGTCATCGTTACTTATAAATTTATTGTTATTGTTTACGTTATTATTATGGTTTTGTATGTCGAAAGTTTTATTCTGGGCAAAAATATCTGACTACAGCAGTGATACTGAACTGAGGAGAATATGATCCCGCCTGAATTTCTGGATGCAGCAACGTAAATGACGAACAATCTTTTACCAGAGAAATCAAGAAAAACAACGACAATGTTACCAAGATTTTGACTTTGGTATTTTATTTAAAATTGTATGAGTGTAGATAAAATAGTGTATGAAACTGACATAATTAGGTATTAAAACACTCGTGTGATACTATTAAAAACCTCGCCTACGGCTCGGTTTTTAAACTCACACTCGTGTTTTAATAACCCCTATTATGCAACAGTTTCATAAACTACTATTATCTGTCTTATCATCATCATCATTATTTTAGCCGAAAGATGTCTACTGCTGGACATAGGCCTCCCCCAAAATGGGAATATGCCATAATCGCCACGCTTGTCAGGCGGGTTGGCGATCGGAAGTGGTTTTATAAACACTCAGAGAACGCTGCTGCCCATCCCCTGGTGAACCCCTTAGTCGCCTTTTACGACACCCATGAGAACAGATGGGGAGGTGCCGGACACAAAGAATATATCTTTGTGTCCAGCACCACACGGAACTTTCACATAATTATAATAATTTAATCTTTCTTCCTTTTCTCTTTAATTTATCCTGTTACCTTTGCATGTAATATGTATATTTTATGTATGTGTGGCAAAATAAATGGTTTAAATGGAATGGATAACGGAAACGGGAATTAACCCGCATACACCTATTTTTTTGCCCGATGTTTCGATCAGGTTCCACTGATCGTGATTACGAGAAGACTGATGCAGCAGTATCACTCCGAATCTGAGATGGAAGAATTTTCATCCATCCTCGGTTTTTTGTTATTGCGGTAAGGCCGGTGCACACTGCACTCACTGTTCACTATGTGCGTATATTTTACTGATTGCAAATAGGAAGGTTTTGATATTTTAATCACTAGATTCCACGTCGCAGCTAATTTGTAAACGTCTTCCCGATTGAAATTCTTGTGCTAAAATAGGTATGTGCGCGTTAATTCCCGTTACATAATAAATAAATATCTTCAGGACATTTTTACACAACACCATCTAGTCCCAAACTAAGAAGAGCTTTTGGTATGGGTACTAGACAATGGATATAATACTTATATACTTTTTTTTGTAAATACATACTTATAATACATGAGAAAGAACCAATAATAAGTTATAATGCTTGACGCGAAAGTTTAAAAGTAAATAATGAAATGGATATTTATATGATTTTAATTCCCATATACATATTTAATTAACATCACTCAAGTCCTGTGAAAGTGCCAGCAAATAATTGCTCCTCATAGGCTCTTATGTAGAATAAAAATGGCCGGTCAACATCAATTTTCATAAAGACTTGGTAAAATATCGGCGTGACTTCAAATCCTGTAAGCGGAAATCGATATTGAATATACAAACAATGTGAATAAAAAGTCATACAATTATAGGTAAATAGAGTAAGAAAAAGTACAGAGCCGTTTAAGGAAAAAGTAAAACAAAGGTTACTACAGTGAAGAAAAATAAATGTAGAGAAGAAGAGAGGAGTATTTTGTAAATTGATAGAAAATTAAAAGAGTTGGTGATTTATGCAATCTGTCCCAATAGAACAATAAGTTGTACTTTGGATACTTCTCAGGAGGCTTGCTGCGCATGCAACCAATGATGCACCCCAAAATAAAATCTCTTAATCTCGTGGAAAACCAAATACTCTTTAATAAAGATAGAAATGGTATTGAACAGTAGAAACATAACAAGTAAATCAATGAAACAGTAGTGTACAACGCATTGGCAAAATCATAATAAGATCCTCAAGATTTGACAAAATTTATTAAAATTCCAAAAGCATACAATAAAGGTAAGAAAAAGATCCCATATGAACCTCCAAGGGACAAAAAGGATTATAGTTAATTAGCTTAAAATATTATTAGAGAAAACACAAAGTTGGGAATCAACCAGAGACTTTAAATCCGTTGACACTATTTTGATATACCTGAAAAATCTAACTTCTTCTCTGAGTATTTAATCAACTGCGATCGCCAACCCGCCTGCCAAGCGTGGCGGTTATGGCATATCCCCCAACATTATATTAGGGGAGGCCTATGTCCAGCAGTGGACATCTTTAGGCTGAAATGATGATGATGATTTAGTGATTTGATAAGATTTTAAAGGCAATTTTTATGATAGAAGTTTTTAAACTTTCGCGAATTTCACTCATATTGAACTAAGTTTACGGGACTTGTCGCGCACAATTAAATCAAAATATAACAAGCATTTTGACTAACCTCGACGTTTCGGTCAAGTTGCATTGGCCGTGGTCACGAGCAGACTGAAGTATGTGGGTGTCATCGTCTTGAGCGGCGGGTGTTTAAACTGTCAGCATTGTGTGTCGTGATTCAGCATATCTTGTTACGGACAGCGACGTTACGAAAAACCAACCGCGGGTAGTTCGAGAAAACACCCGCCGCTCAAGACGATGACACCATCATTAATTGCTATGATAATTTTTCTGTAAGGTCAATGACCTTTGAACTTTTTCTTTCTTCTTTCTTTCTTTCTAGGACGTTTTAAGTATTTTTCAGTTTTCTGTCTATAGCTCAAAAAATTATAATCACATTATACTCGAAATAATTTTAAAAGAGAGTTTTTACAAAGGTTTATCAATGTGGAAGATTATAAGTTTCTACGTTGCATAGTTTAGAAATGGCAGGGGGGGGACACATTGCAAGCCACTTTGGCGGGCTATATTTCGCAGATGGTACACCTGATAAAAAAGTGATATATAAAACATTACCTTCATTTTAGTAGACCTATTCAATGATACCCCACACGAGGGGGTGTAGCGAAAAAAAAAATTTCATCCCCATTTCACATGTATGGACGCCACCCCTAAAATACGTGAAAACTATTTTTTTATTCTTTTAAAATTGAGATCTATACGCAGATAATTTTTTAACAAAATTTCATTTTCTTATGTTTATAACTGTAGAAGTTATTAAGCTGTAAAGGATTAGGACAGACGGACAGACGGACAGACGGACAGACGGACGGACATGACGAAACTATAAGGGTTCCTTGTAGGACTACGGAACCCTAAAAAGCACGCGTGCGTTATATTATAAGCTACATTATGAACCTAAAAGCGGTGCAATAAGAGCCACTTTACGAGCAAGTGTTGAAAATAATATTTTGGTAGAATCGATTAATGAGAGCAACACATAAAAGATAATTGACGACGTCTGTGGCACAGATTACCTATTAGTTATGTCTGTGGTCTCGTGGTACCGACCGTGGGTTCGATTCCCACAGGACACAAATATTAGTGTAAGAATATTAGTGTATTTGTGTGTGATAGATAAGTGTATGTATTGGTCTGGGTGTTTCTTATGTACTATAAGTATGTATTTACAAAAAAAAAGTAATGATTAATATAAACGGTTTCACTCACGTTATATCATCGGGTGTGCCCGACCTCACGACAACTCACGATAGTTATTATATAAAAAAAAGTATATAAGCATTATATATCCATTGTCTAGTACCATAGTACGATCGACTACAAATCAGTGGTAACAGTTTGACATTGACAGCGTCTTTATTTTGTAAGCAGTAAGCAGGTTTTCCAATTCAAGTGTTACCACTGTCATGCAGTCGACTGTACAAGTTCAGCTCAGTTTGGGACTAGATGGTGCTATGTAAAAATTTCACAAAAATATTCATTTATTTAATAAAAAAATGTGTTACATTATCAACCCATGATAATTATTAAAAAATATTAAGATCCATTGAAGATGCCTGTAAATAATTGTTCACGATAAGCTCCTATATAGAAAAAAAACCGGCCAAGTGCGAGTCGGACTCGCGCAGTAAGGGTTCCGTACCTCTCAACGACCTAATACCCCATAAAAACTGATTTGATTTACGAGAGTTTATCAAAAAGCCTTCAACGCACAGTGCGCAAAATATAAATTTTTGCATGTCTTTCTTACGCAGGTACCACCACATATGTCTGTTTGTCTTATTTTTAGTATTTGTTGCTAATCTACATAGTATGCACTATAATGTGACCAAGTTTGACGCTAGTATATATTACCGTTTTGAAGATAGAGCAGGAACAAAAACGTTGAAAAAAATGCATGTTTTTTGAGGATTCTTGTATGGGGACCCCCCTTGGTCTTAGACTTTTTTTTGTTTTTAGTTTTTATCGTGATACACCTCATAGCAACACAATTTCTGAGAAAATTTCAACCGGTTACCTATTACCGTTCAAAAGATACAGCCCTGTGACAGACAGACGGAAGGACGGACGGACGGACGGACGGACGGACAGCGTAGCGAGAGTAATAGGGTCCCGTTTGGCACCCTTCGGGTACGGAACCCTAAAAAAGGGGCGATTGGCGTTAAATTTTATTAATTATTGTTGAATTAGTGAAGATCCCGCAATTATCAACAATCCTGTAAAATAATTTCTAGTAGTTAACTGTTTCTTGTTGCTTCAAAAGTAAATTGCAATATGGAAAATAAATCGCGGTGCAACATGGAAAAGGCTCATACAGAATTTAGCTGCCGTAAAAAATTTGAAAATAAAAGAAAGTTGAAATATTTGACAAATAAAATTTTAAAAAAGTATTTTTTATATCGTGATACCGGCTCAGCTATATAATGTACTCTGTGTACCGGCTGTTCATGGAGGAGAGTTAGTGCCTACTGCCTTCAATTATGCATGGTAGTGAAAGTTGGGTATGGTGTCAATTTTACAGCCTACGAATGAAGTTAAACTACTGGGACCGTAACGCAGATGATATCCAAATCACAGTAATGATATGCATATATTTATTGGTTTAAAAATGTAAGTTAAGACTTCTTATGATCAATACTAAAACCTTTGACATCAAAACAACAATTAATAAACTTTTCACAATTTGTTAACAGTAATCTATCTTCATCAATATAGATATGGCTAAACTTACTTAGAAAACAAATAAAAATATGCATATCATTAGTTTTGAGAAGTATATGTGGTGTAACTTTGAGAGATGAAGTTAAGAATAACGTGATAAAGAAACATTGTGGAGTGGTCACTCCATCAACACTCAACTCACTACATCTTCGGTCGAAGATGTAGTGACAAAAATTAAGAAAGGTATGTTAAGATGCTTTGGACATATAGAGAGGATGGACGAGAGGAGATAGAAGAAAAAAGTATAGCGAGTATGGATGGAAGAATTGAAGAAGGACGACTGGGCGAACGTATCGCAATCAAGTCACGGACGTTCTCAAAAAATGCCCGGTTAAGTACTCACTATGAAGTTTCTTTGGTTTTTTATTCCATGCAAATACATCTAAATATACAACGTGTTAATCTGTATTCGTGCCATATTTAAGGAGGTGACTATATCACTGATACTGAAAATGAATCAATACAAAAAAAACTTTAAATACCTACTTGTAAACAAAAAAAAACCCTCCGTGTGTCGCGTGCGGCAAAAAAGGGAGCGTGCGAAACCACCAAAAAAATTTGCAGGTATTTCCACCCTTTGACAATGCCACCGATGACTTATTTACAGTCGTTCGGCATTTGTTCTCAAACACTTACTATGTTTCTCATTGAAAATTTGGGTATTAAATAATTGTAGAATTTTTCAAGTATTTTTAGATGACGAAGCACATTATTTATCATTTGCTCTAGAAATATGGCACGGTTACAGATCAACAACTTGTATAAAAATTCATGTTTCTATGTTTTTCTTCTATGTGCTCCTAAACTATACATCCGATTGTGATGAAACTTTGGTGAGTTGTTCTACGTACCTACGCCCGCGGAGGTGGCCCAAGAAAAAGATGGTCTTGCAATGCAACGCATCATCATCATCATCATTTCAGCCGAAAGATGTCCACTGCTGGACATAGGCCTCCCCCAAGCATCGCCACAACGACCGGTCCTGTGCCTTCCTCATCCAGCGGATTCCCGCGACCTTCACCAGGTCGTCGGTCCACCTTGTGGGGGGGGCCTACCCACGCTGCGCCTTCCAGTACGCGGTCGCCACTCCAGAACTTTAGTGCCCCATCGGCCATCCGTTCTGCGAGCAATGTGCCCCGCCCACTGCCACTTAAGTTTGGAACGCATAATTAAATAAATTAAATAATAATTAAAAATAAATTTATTGACTTATTGTGTTAAATTTATTGAACTACTGTCCATTAAAAATGCCTGCGAATATTTGCTCGTGATAGACTTTGATAAGAAAAAAGAATGGTTGGTTGGCTTCGAAACATTCTGCTGGCTGAGCGATTTTTGGTATTATCACGACTCCTGTAATAATGGATAACTTATAGAAAGACTGTTTGTCTTGATTGTTCAATATAATAGGATTGATTAATAGGAGTATTAATAGTAGTAGGCAATAATCAAAGTGAACGTCGTCGTGAAAAATGCTACTTAGAAGAAATTAATTCAAGTTAAATGTTATATTAGTGCAGTTATTTTTAATCTAGTTGTATAAATAATAAACATAAATATAAGTTGACCTTAATTGAAAAAAAAAACGTAAAGGAAAGCAAATTTTGAAATAATTTAAATAAACACCCGAAAAATGGTAAAGTTTCATCAAATCAGAATGGGTAAATTAATATCCCATTTATCCCATTTTTTTAATAAATTGTGACGTATAATTTTATTCCCTAATTGGGGGGGTGCCTGCAAGTGCAGACGCTGCCTCCGCAGATATTGTGCGGTTTAAGGCTTCAGG
The DNA here is from genome assembly GCA_949699075.1 of Asteroscopus sphinx. Taxonomy (NCBI): domain Eukaryota; kingdom Metazoa; phylum Arthropoda; class Insecta; order Lepidoptera; family Noctuidae; genus Asteroscopus; species Asteroscopus sphinx. The sequence continues at coordinate 7,827,896 of OX453006.1, forward strand.
GACTCCACCCACACTTTAAACCAAAACCTAATAATAATAATAATTTACTGTCAAAATATCGATTATCGAGTTTTTCATGTTTTGTTTCGTAACCTTCATACTCCACCGTACAAAAATTTACTACGACCTAAACGATTCACGACACACTATATAAAAATTGGTGCGATAACGTGACACATGGTTCCTTTGCATAACTTACCTTACGACTGATAAGTTCATGGCGGCAAGGGGACGCATGACATAATGCCATCAGTTAACAAATATTACAATAATCTCTCATCGCTAGTCTCTGTAATATTGGGTGGAAGGTAATGGCCTGTACGCAATGACCCACCACTTCCCTACTCACCAGTCACCAATAAATTGATGAAACATGGTGTCATAACCATAACTATAACCATAGAGTTGTGGTCAGCTATTTGCTCTAGGGATGAGTTTTTGATATTTGAGCCACAAGCGGATATACAAAGACTTAGGTTCTCAAAAAATACATTAACTCACAAGCTTTTATTAACATTTATTGAATTCTTACACACTTACTATCCTGAAAAGATTCCCGCAAACATCTGCTCTTTGTAAATTTTGATGTAGAACAGGAACGGGCGATTGGCATTAAATATAGGTAAATTCAAATAATAAATTGGTTGAACGTCCAATCCTGCAAACATGAACACGATATGAAAAAAACGCCACATGATCAAAAGTTTAATTAATTAAATTTAACTTTGATAAGAATTACACTATAAGACCATAGTTCCGAAAAGAAGAATATAATAGAATATATTTATTAGCATAGAGTCGAATAAGGTATTGATAAAAGTTGAAAAGGAGAAATAAAGTTCTCATTTATGATGCGGTAAATGGTAAATGTCATGTCTCTGATAATTACTAATAAACAGATTATGTTATTTAGGCTTGTTTGCGGACAGATGAAAAAAAAATCTCAAGAGTTTAAAAGGATTTGTTGAAGACCATATAAGACCTTTGTAAGCTTACCTATGTTTCACAAATAAAGGATTATGGTTGTGATTATTAATTAATTATTTATCGCTTCAAAACTGTACCCATATAGATACTTATATACGTAAAAAAAGCGCTTATGTATAGGGTAAAATAACTACACGATATCAATAACTCATGTTTATTGACTACGGTTTAGTAAAAATTCCTGCAAATAATTGCTGCTTATTTGCTGTTATGAAGAACAAAAACGGACGATTGGCCTTGAATTCTAGTGGCATTAAGTCCATTAACGGGTCAATAATGATTCCTGTAACCATAAATATAACAAGGGTTTTGGACGAATAAAAAAGGCGGACGGAGCTCGCTACGAAAATATTGAAGCACTGAATTTTTTCCTAAACCCACTATAATTCCGACAGCATTACACACCAGTGTTATTTTTTTTGTGACACCACGACAATGACTACCGTCACACGAGATTTATTGAGTAATCGCAGCTTTTTGTCTTACTATGGGTGTGAATCTGTGCGTGCCAGCCGGTACTGCTATGGGTGCTTCACTTATTGTTTATCGAGATCCCGTCCGCCTTTTTTATTCATCCATGGCTTTTGTCTCAAAATTCCAACGTAGCATTAATTGATGAATCAAAGACAAAATGTTTGAATCAATTACGTGGAGAAGACTATACCGGAAAAAGGTTATACTTATTAATAGCATAGATGACCTATTAGTTGTGTTAATAGTTTTAAATGGATCGGATACAGTCGGATACACATAGGTACAGTCTTACAAAGAGAAGTACCCAGGATCGCTAAATATAAATGAAGTTTTCTCAAGAGATTATGGATGTTTTCAAATGGAATATAATTTTATTAACGGACTTTAAACTGTATTTATACAAAACCCTATTCAAACCGTTCTTTCATAATTTTACTTATCTCTTTGTGAGACTGTACATTATTATTGAAGAGAAATGAAATTTTAATAAAAGATAAGAGAGAAAAATTATTTAATTGTAGGTCACAGATCTAAAAGACAAATGAAATACTTATATCCCAAGTAACACAAAACCGTTTAAAGGTAAAAGTAAAAGCCAATATACATCTCCAAGTTTTACAAAAGATGTTTTTAATACTATCCGCAAAGTATTAAAGTTGTATAAAAAAATTTAACGTTATTCTAAATCATTTCAAGTGCCATCGGATTCATAAAGCGCCACTATTTGAGCAGATGGACTAAAGTTCATTGATCATGCGGTTTATGGTACGAGTTTGAAACTAAACTTATGAAAATTTTCACCGAATTCGATATTTTTTTATTCATAAATCAGCAGTTTCTCCTTGTATTCGGTAGGGGTGCTACTGAAACTTATCGAATTCGATGAAATTATCAGTATGTATCAAACACGTACCGTTAGCAGAACGGTCTAAAGGAAAATATTGTTTTGAACGACATTGTAATGTTTTATGTACCTACTGAATAATAATAGTGAAAAGTGATTTAAAACACTATTATGTGAAACCTACTGATTTATTACAATTTTTTCCATTGTGTTACAGAACGCCTGCAGCCTTAGAATAACTACCAAAGAAACCAAGTCCGCGCGCACAATTTAAAGCAACTAAATTGGAGCCAGAAATGGCTCCATTCAGTACAGCTTACGCGCGCCTATGTATTAAATGTCGGTGAACATTTTACGTGCCACTTGCGATTGTTTTTGTGCTTCAACTTTGAGCGGAATAAAACAATCACTCTATGTGTTATTACTCTAAGGCCTGCAGCATTACTGCGCGTGAAATATTTGTATTTTATACCGTATAAATTTTTAAAACTAAATTAATTGTCTTAAACGAAAATTGCATTGAAACAACAGCCTAGGTGTATTGCAGTTGATATGGGCAAAGGTAACCGCTTAACAGCAGGTGGGCCTTTAGCTCGTTTCGGAATCCTATAATTTTTTTTTTTTTTAAACTGTTAGTATACAATGTGCAATTGTGTATACGTTTGTAGCTCCAGCACTCATATTACTACTACTATTTAATTTTTCTAAACTTTTTGGTCACAATTTTAATGGATTTTGAAAAAGAATACTATAAGTTAAATGTTTCAACATTCATTTATTGATAATTTTGGTGTCACATTTATCCCGAAAAGGCTCTCGCAAACAACAGCTCTTTGTGAGCTACGATGTAAAACATGAAGGGACGATTAGCAGTGAATAATAAATAATTCAAACCGACAGACAGATGAACCATTTCTAATCCTGCAACCATACATACGACAATACTATTAATTAAGCATTAGGAGACAAAAAATTTTAATTATGTGAAGCAGTCTCGTTTCCATATGTACTAGTAGTAGGCACTAATTTGCTTACGATGCACACTTTTTAAAGATGAAAAATTGAATTCCAATTTTATAATCTGAAAAGAAACCGAACGCAACCTAACGCGCTCTGTGGTAGGAGCTGTCACCCGGAACTGTCATTGTACTTTTTTGTGCGCGATGCGCATGCACGTTATTTTCTAAATACTAACATAATAGTGTTTAAGTGTACTTATTAAGTGTAAATATTATATATAATCACATACTCGTAATGATATGTGTAAGGAAAATCAAAATCGATACAAAACACAGTATTAAAGAACTGAGAGAAGAGACCGGCGCCGGCGTCAGGAATGCTTGGGAGTGAGTGATAACAATTTCAATCATTATAAACACGATTACCTGTGTAGTGGTAGTGAATACGTTAATACGTAACAAAATAATACTGTGCGCTTATGCCTTAAGTTCAGCTAGTAGCGATTAATCAAGAAATTGGTAAATTCATCAAGCAAGTTCGAACTTGTTGGTAAAATAAGTAGCAGTTATTTGAGTGATTCTCGTGAGTTTATTTGAGTGAGTGAAACAATACAGATTAACTATGCGCCCTTGAGCTCTCACGAGAGAGCCGTGGCTGTGATACATCCTACATGTTCTCTTTACTCCGAGAGCTTCCACGAGAGGACAGCCAAAGGAGCGAATAGAAATTCACTATGCGCCCTTGAGCTATCACGAGAGGTTAGCCGTGGCCATGATACATACATTTTCCTTTTACTCCAAGAGCTTCCATGAGAGGTCAGCCAAAGGAGAGAATAGAGATTCACTTTGCGCCCTTGAGCTATCACGAGAGGTTAGCCGTGGCCATGATACATACATTTTCCCTATACTCCAAGAGCTTCCACGAGAGGTCAGCCAAAGGAGAGAATAGAGATTCACTATGCGCCCTTGAGCTATCACGAGAGGTTAGCCGTGGCGATGATACATACATGTTCCCATTACTCCAAGAGCTTTCACGGGAGGTCAGCCAATGGAGAGAATAGGTTCCATGCATCCTTGAGCTTTCACGAGAGGTTAGCCATGGCCATAACATGTGCATGTTCCCCATGTTCCTTGAACTGGATGTTAATAGGAGGGGCGGAAAAGACTGCTCTATGAGTCCTCGAGCTTTCATGAAATGTCAGCTGCAGCCTTCATAACATTTATATTCTCAGCACACCGGGAGCTCCAGCAAAAGTTCAACTTTGGTCATATGTCACAGTCTAAGAGCAGTGATACCTACACATTAATTTGTAATAAAATCAAGCCTAACTCAGGCCGTTTTCCTCAGGTGAGTAAGACACAAATGATAGTCTGTTGTGATAAGTTAATGAATATTACTTTACAGCAAAACACCTTTTACATGTAGAGGATTTCACTTTACATAAGTGTAGTGTTGAACATGGCCAATGACATACAAACATAACATCACGCCTGTATTTCCCCGAAGGGGTAGGCAGAGGTGTATTAGTATACCCACATTTCGCTAGTTATGTTGTGGTCCCATGTAATAGGGGGCGAGCCTATTGGCCAATGAGCCAGTCCATATTTATGAAACATCTGAACATGTATCACTTCCAGTGGAAGACATATCTGAATTAGTTCACTTGAGGTTGAGGCAATACCTGAAGATACTAATAAGATCTTAGATAACAATAGCATATTGTTACATACAAAGGGAGAAATCCTTTATTTAAATGGAAGAAATATTACAAACAAATCCAACTGACCTCTAAACCTTCTTATAATAGTCTACTTGAACCAGTGAAGCTACGACTTATTTTTTGCACCCGTCTCATGATAAATAATAATAACTACAATAATAATAAACTTTTGTTTTTTTTTTTGTTTTAAAAATATTTAAAAATGTAATTAATAAATGAATACAATAAGTAAATGGAATAATAATAACAATATATTAATTAAAATATTAACTACCGACAGTAGACAGAACATTTAATGTTGAAATTGTTTTTTAAATGAATAAATTGCAAAAAAATATTCCAAAAAGTAAGATTGAGGCTGAGATTCGATCTTAGAACAAAACAATCGCGATCCACGCGCCATGTCACCAAGCTAAGTAATCATCTACAGATAGCTATGAAATGAGCCTTTAGCTCCCTTTAGATATAACGTGATGTTTTATGTTTCTAAAATGATTCTAGTTATTACTGATAACTGATAATTTATCTACAAAATTTTAAAAATTCATAATATTCGCTTTTAATTGTTCTGCTAGTCCCTTTTTATGCAGAAAAGCGTGATGATTTGTAGCCTAAAATCTGACCCGGTCTTTAATAGATATTTTTACCAAGTTTCAACCAATTCTATACAGCAGTATTGGCGTGATGCCTAGACAGACATACAGACAAACAGACAAAAATTCTAAAAAAAAAAAGTTTTTTCTCCTGTATCGTTCCTAGAATGCTTAGCAACTAATATTTAAAAAAAAAATCTATGTAGGAGTTTTTTCTTCGTTACGATTTTATTATATGTATAGATAAGAGGGTAGATAAAACCCGGTGGCGTCGTGGGACGCTCGACAGATACGTAAGTAAGTAAAAAAATACGGCTTCTTGGATTATAAAAGGTTTTTCATAATAAGCGAGTTATATTACAAGAAGCCAAAGTGAAAATGCAACCCGGAATATAAAAGTGAATAAATTAGAGCAGAGAAATTATTATAAAAATTAACTAGCAAGCAGTGAGTGATAGCCTAACAGTTGAGCGTTTGCATTCCATGCAGGGTCTGAGTTCGAACTCGGCCCGCACCTCTGACCTGACGGTGAAGGAAAACATCGTGAAGAAACCTGAACACCTGAAAGTACCCCATAATATTCTTGATGGTGTGTGTAGTCCGCCAACCCAGAAGACCAGTATGGTATACTAAGGTCTCAATCCTTCTCATTCTAAGAAGCAGCAGTGGGACAGTAATGTTCTGAATATGTAGTCTTAAAAATAAGTTATTCTTCTAATTATTTTAGCCGATATGATTATGTAAGCCTATTTTGCTTGCATTCATTATTTTTTATCTTTTTAAGTTGTCAAAGTAAAAATGATTTTGAAAATTAGTATCTAAATAATTTTACACTTTTATTATTTTTAAAGAATTATTTGGTCCATGCCAACTCAACAAGCTGATAAGTCTAAGTTCTAAGAAATATCGTAAATCAATGGTTGCATTAATAGTATTTACCTATATAAACCGGCAAACACTGTACAATAATAAAAACATATCAAACTGCTAATTGAATGTTCCTTAGTTAATTCAAAATATGTGCAAATCTACTATAAAGAGATGAATAAGAAAGAACCATAAATGGAAAACAAGTGAATAATGAATAATGTAATGTTTTTTGAAAAAAAAAACAGAAAGTAGAAGAACCCATTTTGAAATTGTATAGTAAATCAGGGAATCAATTCTATCTCCATTTTATTAATAGACAAATCGACTTAATTCAGCAAATTAAGATAAAGCTTCAAAGTTGTACGTCACGTCACATCCTTCTGAAGGGACTTAGGATATTATATATCATTAATCTGTGGATATTTTCAGCAACCATTGTCTATGTTAATTATATCATATACTGCGAAAACCTTTCCAACTGTCGTTCTGGTGATTTGAGCAAGAGGTTATGCAATGTAATCAAGAGATGCTTTTGATACTACACCACACTTTCGTACCACAGTCCCTATCTCAATTAATTCTTCTTTAGTTTGAAACGGTACTTTGACATTGGAATCAGCACGCTTTTCTAATGGAAATCGTATTTCTAGACACTATACTACAGTAGTACAGGATAAATATTGGGCATCGGCTAACTTCTTTTCTTAGAAATGACATTGAAATTTATTTGTTTGTGGTAAAGGTGAAATTGCGAGTGTTTTAGGATCAAATTACTTTTGTCAATCGTTTTCTTTTATGTTCAGTCGATTGCATGACAGTGGTAACACTTCAATTCGAACACCGCCCTTACTGCTTACGAAATAAAGATGCTGCTAATGTCAAAGTATTACCACCGACGTGCGGTCGACCGTACAATACGAGTGTTTCTCATGTTTGCCGATGCACAATATTTATTATTCTGCAGTACTGTACACACAAGTCAAAACATCCATAATCCAATAATCATAATAATTTATATGCTTACCAGTAGCGGCGGCAGCTTCAGTTCCTTTCTCATTTACTTCGATGACGGCTTTATGTATCGCTTTAGAGACATACACTTTTTCACCGTTAATTATGTTCGGTAAATCGGAGTGTCTGTGATCAAATATAGAAGGGACTCCAATCTGAAATTTTAATTACTTTTGATAATTGTAATTATTTGAATTTAAACTTCTTTTTTTATGACAATGCTCATGCAATGTTGTCGACCTAAATAAATTACTTTAGATAAAATTCTTACATGAGAATTTTAATACTAACTACAACGACGACTTTTACAACTATTCTTACTGTCGGTCAAAGAACCAATTAAAAAAATAAGATTATGCAAAGGGAGGGAAGGTATTACTTCACCAACTTCTAAGCGTTCTACTAGTATAAACCCAGGCTTAGGTGCTTATAAGCTGAACTGAAATGCTGATGGTACTGAGCACCAACAGCTGTAACTGGTTAGATTATTTTATTAGTTATTGGCCCGAATTCTAGAACGAAGCTCATGTATGATCTAGATTGTAGAGATGTCATTTCATAGATAGATACAATATGCTTTATTGTACACCATGAAAATGCTTTACGGTTTATAAAATTCCAAATTATCTACACTTATCATTGCAATATCATCTTGTAAACTGTCGTATTGTGTAAACATCAATATCCAAAACTCACCTTCTGATATAAATTGTTAAGATCCAATTCAGTCTCTATTTTGAATTTTGGCATCGAAAGTATTACACTTGCCATCTTCATTTTCTCTAGAGCTGAGTTCAGTAGTTCGGGAGCCAGTTTTAAAGCTCGTAAAAGAACTGGCAAACCACTGTTGCTGAACGGAAGCACTATGATCATAGCAGCATCTTCACCTTCGTAAGGAATTTCAATGATCTGGAGAAATTAATTTTAAGTTAAACTCGCTTCGTTTTCGCTTCTATGGTTAGTTTCAGAAACCGATGTAAGCTAAATTGCTTTTTAATTATGTAAATCAGTAACTACTAAGTTAATGGTGACAGATATGATACTAGAATAAAATTCTATATAACTAAAAGTAAAAAAAAATATAGAGTATTTTATCATCACTCTGTATATGAGTGATGATAAAATCCTTCTTTCTTCATTATCCTGCTTCATTGTAGTCTCCTCTAGCAGGTTTCCATCCACTATAAAGCATTCATCTTCTGATACTTTGATGTCGCCTACTATCTTTGAATTATATCTAAGCTTGGCTATCCGGTTCCCTAAGACTTATTAATGTCTAGCTACCATCATAGGGAGTACATTCAACTTGATGCTGATGATACCCGTTTCTTGCCGGTTCTTCTCTATCCTTCCCATGATAAGATTTAACTTCTAACACAAGTTAAATCTTATCATGAGTACCAGAGTTTTTTCTAACTATGTAGACATTGCTATAGACTGATTTAATAGATGGCTTTCCTGTGTACAAATTGTGAACCATTTGGAACCGTGTGACTAGAACCGACTATTCATAAGTGCCTGTAATTTGGTATTTTTCAATGAAAAACAATTTAATTTGATGGCTTTTAAAGCACTGCTGCGGGATGACTGATTTTGGCCTCTACTCAAGTTACCTTAACGAGTGTGAGCATTATGTCGCCATTCACAAGAAACTTATGTCTATTAGGGACCTGAGTTCTTCCTGGGCCTGACCTGGGTTCTTGGTTCTACCTTACACCATGCTGAGCTGGTGGCCAATTTGGCACTTTTTTAAATATACTTTTGTTTCCAATGTGTGTGCCAATAAACATATTTTATTTCTTTCTTTCTTTCTAGGGAACTACTCTACTCTCTGACGTATAAGATTGAAAATAGTGTAAAAATAATATTATACCTGAGCGTTCAATGTGTCACATTGGCAAAAATTGTACTCTCCTTGCCTTCTCATCATGGGTATGCGACGCTTACCAGAAGGCGAGTGAAACTCATCCGTGTAAGCCTTCCCAAATCTGTTCTTCCAGGTTCCCTAAAAACGTATCTGCTCTTTACGTGGTATTCCTGAAGCCTGTGGTTTTTATTTTGCTCAAGAAAGGAATATCTCACCAACTACAGTTCAAAATATTGAACGCGTTCTAAGTCGCATAATAGGATCAAAGTATTAATATGAATATAATTGTAGGTAATTCTATCATCATCATAATCATCATTTCAGCTGAAAGACGTCCACTGCTGGACATAGGCCTCCCCCATTTGGGGGGATATGCCATAATCACCACGCTTGGCAGGCGGGTTGGGGATCGCAGTTGGTTGAATAAATACTCAGAGAACGCTGCTGCCCATACTCTGGTGAACTCCTTAGTCACCTTTTACGACACCAGGAGAAGAGATTGGGTGGTGCTATTCTTTGTGTCCGGCACCACACGGAACATTCAATTAGTACTTACACCGTATTCAAGGAAAAAAAAGATCAAAAGTAAAAACTTCACCCACTTTACAAAAGTTACCACCTTCCACCACAACCACCTTACCTACTGTGGGTAGCAGTTTACTTACCAATTATTTTTGCTTCCTTTGTTACGGTAATGATGACCACAGGCAGACATGCTGTGATAATATTTTAAATGTACTTACCGCAAAATAGATAGCGTTGACCAGGACCAGCGATGTGTCTTTATTGATATCAGATGGACTTATTAAATTTCTAATTTTGCGCCTCGTCTTTCTGGACACCTGATTTAAAAACAAAAATATATTTATATCTTTCTTTCTTTCTATATGTGCTTGACTGTACCTACCTACATAACCATCGTCCGTAGCGTAATACAATTATTCTTAAAATTAAATTTACTGACAGACAACGCACAGCCTAAACTCGTGGGTCTAGGAGGATGCAATTTTGCATAGGAGTTCCTTAGATAACGTAAGTGAGCACTAAGAAAGGATTTTTAAAAATTCATCCCCTAAGGGGATTAAATAGGGGTTCAAATTTGTATGAAGAGAAGAAAACACGGAAGCGAAGCCACCGGCATCAGTTACTCTATACCATAAGAAAAGAGAAGAGCTTTAGTGTTATCAATAAACTAAAAACTTTGGAAACAGTTTTTATTCCTTGGGTTGAATTTCGATCACAAGCGATTCTAGTAATTATAATTAGCTACTTACCCATTTGTTAATTGATTTTGCGGTACCAGAAGGATCTTCGGTTGATATCTTTTGACAAGACGACTTAAAGATGGCTCTAGTTCGTTTCATAAATCTCTTGTTAATGCTTTTTTCTGTTGAAATATACACTCTGCTGGCCACATCTAATGTTACTCCTGGTAGGTACTCCATATTAGTTATCATTTCCGAGAATGAGTTTTTTATCTGTTCAAAATATGGTCTCATTGTAAGAAAATATCAAAATATACAACGTGTTATTGATATAACTGAAAACTTCTTAAGGGGTCATTATACACATCAGTATGAACAACTTTTACTATGGGACCAACCCTGAAATCGCGAAAATCTAAACGAGGTCATCAACGAGGAAGTCATTTTGTATAATAGTGAAACGGCGGGACGGTAGCGAGATTGCAGCACGATAGTGACTTGAACAAAAATACTGATGTCTTCCAGTAACCACGTTTATTGTCTTCCACTGACAGCAAAAGAATCAATCCGTTGCAACGTTACCACCCTTTTTATAAGATAGTCATTGCTATTAGCGGTAGTGACGTCACAACGCTTTCAAATAATGTCTTTACAATTCAGTTAAATACAAGTATTATAATATTAAGTAAATGTTAAATATTAGCTCAATAATTATTAACTATGAATAATCTTAAACAATTATAACCAATTCTAATCACAAATCAAATTAAGTATATTAGAAGTATTAAATGTAGCTTATTTGTAGGAAGTATTGATGGCGGGAGCCGGAAGTTGTAACACTCGGCCATCCTGCGTTGGACGTGTCCCACGGCGATCTTGAAAGTTTTCAGAACTTCTCTGGCCCTGGAACAATAAATAAGGAAAAAAAAACAGTAAATGTTCTTTGAATACAGAGTTTGCAGGATAATATTGTACCTATAGTACGCTGAAATATATTTTTGTATGTCAGGAATATTTTGTTTTATTCACATAGATTCAAACTGCTTTCAATTATTAAAGAAGTTATGTAAAGTAGTAGGTTCATCTTTTAATATCACATAGATATACCTGGCATCGAGAGCTGTGGCAGATATTATGCAGCTTAACTCACACAGAGATTTACTTATACATATCACTTATTCATCATTCAGGAGTTTCTTTTTTTTTTTTTACATCACATTGTTCTAGCTTAATTTCCTTAATATAATATTATATTTGTCAAATTACTCGAAGTCACACAGATCTAGTTCAATTTCCTAGATATTATATTTATCAAATAACTCGTCGTCACACAGATCTAACTAGATCTGTGTGACGACGAGTTATTTGATAAATATAAATTGAACTCAATTTCCTAGATATTATATTTTTATAATAACTCGTCGTCACACAGATCTAGGTCAATATCCTAGATATTATATTTATCAAATAACTCGGTGTCACACAGATCTAGTTCTAAACTAGATATTAAATTTGTCACACAGATCTAGTTCACACATGACTAGATTTTTATTTTAGTTTTTATTCAGTTTAATTGCATAGCATATTAACTTATTTGTGATATATTTTGTTTTAATAAAAATTCTGTATAGTAACAAACGTTACTAATTAAATTTATTAATCTTTTTTTAATTATAATGTACATCGATCATAACAATAAATTCAGCAATTATATTTACAAAATAATGATAATTTTTACATGAATTACACGCAGCAAATTTTCTTCAAAATATCAATTATACATACATATTATCACGCCTGTTTCCCATAAAAAAACAAATCAAATATAATATCTCTATTTCCACCTTCCTACTGGTAGGCACTCAATTTAATATTTTTATTAACTCTCAAGTAAGTCTATGAGATCATCTCGATCAACTTCTCTGTCAGATTCACTGGAGCTATCGGACACTGATGATTTGTATGGGCGTAGGGCGTCGCCAGGTACAACAGCACTAAACTTTTTATACCCCTTAATACCTTTTATACTATTAATTGTATAGCGGTCAATTGAATGGTCAGATTTCGATATTTTATATGGTCCTGTGTAGTAACTACCTAACTTTTTAGTTACACCTGTTGTATGATCACGAGATAATCCTCCCTTCCATAACACTAAGTCTCCTACCTTGTATTTTCTACAACTTTTATGTTTTTTATCGTAGCGGTTTTTCATGACTGTCATGTATTTATCAATACGGAATTTCGCTTCCTGTCTACGTTCTCCTAACTGTTTTATCGAATCTGAGTGATTACTACTAGTTGTGGGATATTGCGGTAGAAGGGTATTAGTGTGAGTAAACATTAAATTAAATGGTGCATAACCAGTTACCGCATGTGGGGTATTGTTTATGCCCCATACGACGTCAGCTAATTTTTCGTCCCAGGTGCATTCGCTTTCTGTCGTAGTATTAAGCCCGTTAATAATAGTCCTATTTACTCTTTCAACTTGACCGTTTGAGCGTGGAGAGGCAATCGCATTGAGGACATGTTTAAGTTGTTTTTCGACTACGAACTCTTTAAAATACCTACTTGTGAACGCCACTCCGCGATCGGTTATTATCCTACAAGGATTACCAAATACTGATAATATTTCTTTTAAGTTTTTGATAGTCTCTATAGAGCTAACGTTTCGAACGGGTTTAGCAAAAACAAATTTTGTAAAAGAGTCTATAACTACAAGTATGTAAATATTGCCACTACGTGTTTTGAGAAACGGTCCCAGATGATCAGCATGGATAGTGTGCATGGGAATCTGTGGCTTTTCTATAGGATGTAACTCGCCTTCTAGTTTACCATAATTACCCTTGGCATAGGCACATTGTACACAAGCATTTACGTATTTTCGGATAAATCTTGTCATTCCCATAAACCAGAATTGAGATTTTATGGCTTTTTCACACTTATCGAATCCTAAGTGACCAACTTGATCATGGTATTTTTGTAATAAGCTCCACTTTGATAATTTGGGTATTACAAAACGATTACCGTGTATTGTTTTGCGGAATAAACAATCATCTACTACTTCGTAGTTGTTTACAATGTCTGGATTTTGTGTGCCCTCTCTTAACTGATTTATAATGCTTTGAATGAGTTCGTCCTGAAGTTGTAGGGTTACACGCCAATCATCATTATCAATGCTAAGTACAGGAGCAGTCTCTATTGGATTGCGACTTAGGGCATCAACATGTCGCATGCCGTCCCCAGGGCGATATTCAATCTCGAGATCGAAATCTTGGATGGCGAGCCACCAACGGGCGATTCGGGGTATAAGGTCTTTTTTAGTGAGAGTGCTACGAAGAGCTGCACAATCAGTGATAACCTTAACTGGTATGCCAGTGAGGTATATACGAAACCTTTTCAAGGATTCTACTACAGCCAAGGTTTCCAGCTCGTAGCTGTGATAACATTGCTCCTCTTTGCTAGTCACACGACTAAAATAAGCTATCGGTTTTAGCATACTATCCTTTTGATACTGTAGTAGGATCCCTCCTAAGCCTAACTTACTAGCATCGGTATGTAGTTCTGTTTTAGCAAGGGGGTTATAGATAGCTAGTACGGGCCTTACAGTTAATGCGGTTTTCAAGTGTTCGAAAGCTTGTTCTTGTTCTGAACCCCATATCCATTCTACCCCTTTTTTAGTCAAATAAGTAAGAGGACGAGCTATCTCAGCGAAACTGCGAACAAACTTACGAAAATAGGAAGCAAGCCCGATGAATTGCCTGACTTCATGCACATTACGGGGATGCTTAAATTGTGAAACACTATCAATTTTTGCCTGCCCAGGCCGCACGGAGCCTGCAGTTATTTCATGTCCTAAATAATTGACACTACTTTTGAGAAAGGAACATTTCTGTAAATTAAGTTTTAAGTTAGCTTGTTGGAGAAGTTTAAGTACCTCTTCAAGTAAGTCTATACCTTCTTCTACAGTAACTGTGGGAATTGTGACGTCATCAAGGTAAATGGCTAATTTGTTATTGAGAGGTCCTAGAGCTTTTCGAATAAGACGAGAGAAGACTGCGGGGGCATTGGCCAAACCAAACGGCATTCTTAGAAATTCATACTGTCCAGTCGGTGTAATGAAAGCTGTTTTATGTATAGAGTTCTCTGACATTTTTACTTGGTAGTAACTTTGGGCCATATCTAGAGCTGTAAAATAGAGCTTTCCTGAAAGCCGATTGATCTGGTCATCAATATGTGGAAGTGGATATCGATCTTTAACTGTACGGGCATTAAGCGCGCGATAGTCTATGCACAAACGGTAGCCACCTTCCTTTTTCCCCACCAATATGACCGGACTAGCATACTCAGAGTCGGATTCTTGTACTATACCCGCTGAAATAAGTTCATCTATTTTTTGCTCAACTATTTCAGTTTCCTTATAAGAAAGCCTGTATGGCTTACAATAAACTGGTACATCAGTTGTCGTTGCAATATGCATGTCTACCAAGTTAGTACACCCTAGTTCGCTACTACGTTCGGCAAAAGATTCACTATACTCATTTAAAAGATTTAGTAAACGATTACAATGATATTCTCCAATATCGCCCATTTTGACATCTGAATTATTAATTGTTTTTCTTTGCATTGTATTTATAACGTCAGAATATTGATTACTCGAAGTAATGAAAACGTCGGCTTGATCGTACACGTCAGCTCGAGTAAGCAATCTACCTACACTCCAGCGTATACACGATTCGCCTAGATTTGTTATTTGCAATCTATAATTTCTGTGCATTAAAATAGACTGTGGCATAAAATAACACTCATTATCGAAATCAAAAATTATAGGCCGCGTTATAAGTATACTGCCGCTATTTATGGTGTCATCTATAACATACGCATAAATATCATAAGTACTCCCTGGCTGCAACTCTAAATTATTGGACAAGAACAAAGGAACTTTTTCTATAAAATCACTTCTAGATAATTGTATTTTTATCAAATCGTGGGTAGGTAAATATTGCTCTTCATTTGCTAGTAACTTAACTACTTTGGAGTTAGCAATAAGCATCAGATTCGGTTGACTAATAATTGGTTGACCGATTATCATGTTCAAGTCTTTTAGATCTGTATCAGTTACCTCGGCGTCACTGCTAATAAACAAGTCATCAATACCTAAATGAAATTGCACTTTACCCAGTGAAGTGATATGCGAGCCGCCAAAACCTCTCATTAGTACGTTTGAATGTAAAATCTTTAGCTTCAAGTTTTTAACTGTTTTTAACGTTATAATATTCACTTTACTTCCAGTATCAATATAGGCGAGTACTACTGCTCCATTAATGGTGATAAGTTTTTTATAGACATCTGATAAAATATCAAAAGTGGTAAATGTAACTTGTCGTACCTGTAAAGTGTTGCGTTGAGCTGACGAGGAGTGTCCATCTCGAGAGTCCACACCGTTTTTGGCAGCAAACCAGCAAGCAGCAGAAGCATGGCCCAGGCGTTGGCAGTTTTGGCAGCGTGGAATGCGACAGTCTCGCAATTCATGACCCGTTTTGCGGCAGTTAAAGCAGGTCTTCGGCATGCTTGACCCCCTTTGCCAGGTAGATTTAAAATATTCCATACTCCTTTTCTCGACTTTTTTGTAGTTTTCAAGAGACGACAGGAAGCCAAAATATAATTCTTCTGGTGACTCACAGTTGTAGGCTTTTGCATTCGCTCGCAACTCCATCGGGAGACCTCGAATCAGACATGAAGTGGCAGCGTTACCTTCCAATCCACATTTCTTGAGGAGTGACATTTTTTCATGGAAGTACTTTGTCATGGTTTCTTCGTTGTTCTTGGTACGAGCAAGCATCTCCTCCAGTCTATCGACATAGTCCGTAGAACGTGGGAATGCACGCGTCAAATTTTCCTTCCACTGCGTCCATGTGACTGCGTAATCCTCCAGGTCGTCGTACCACTCCCGAGCAGCGCCCCGTAAACGAACTTGCATGACAAAAATACGGTCTCTCTCATCCCATAGATACATGTCTCCGAGCTGGTCAATTTTGCTAAGCCAGCCCTTCACGTTTGTGGTTTTCTTTCCTGGATCAAATTTCGGTATTATTTCAGCCTCCAAGTGATTCACTCTTCTTTTTTTTGGTACACTTGTTTCTTCTCGGTTAGAAAAAAAATCGTCTTGTTTTTGGCGTATTTCTTCGTCTGTCGTGGATTCACTTTGACTCCTCTTCCTTCTTCTTCCCAGTCCATCAAGGTATGGTCCGAGCATCTTCTTCACAATCCCACTTCTGAGATGAAACGGCGGGACGGTAGCGAGATTGCAGCACGATAGTGACTTGAACAAAAATACTGATGTCTTCCAGTAACCACGTTTATTGTCTTCCACTGACAGCAAAAGAATCAATCCGTTGCAACGTTACCACCCTTTTTATAAGATAGTCATTGCTATTAGCGGTAGTGACGTCACAACGCTTTCAAATAATGTCTTTACAATTCAGTTAAATACAAGTATTATAATATTAAGTAAATGTTAAATATTAGCTCAATAATTATTAACTATGAATAATCTTAAACAATTATAACCAATTCTAATCACAAATCAAATTAAGTATATTAGAAGTATTAAATGTAGCTTATTTGTAGGAAGTATTGATGGCGGGAGCCGGAAGTTGTAACAATAGTTTTGATTAAATTATCATCGTACTCTTCTCCCACTTGCCAAAGACATTTCGTGCAAAGGTAACTGGCACTTGCAGTACCGTAAGTGACAGTACCTAGTCGCAAGGTTTAAGATGTCCAGCCAGAGACATGACATTTAGACAGTATCCGGAGGTTGTGTAAGCTGAGCCATCAAAACCTACACGAATTTAAGTGGACTCACTGTCGTCTTTGAATACAGTGTGATGACCTAGAAAATATGAAGTATTTATTTCAATGGGTGACGCTGAAAAGCCCTACATTTGTGTTCACAAGAATCGAAAAAAAATTGGGATCAGCTATTTTTTTTTCGCGATTTCAGGTTTGGTCGCATAGTAAAAGTTGTCCATACTGATGAGTACAATAGCTCTTTAAGAGAATTCCCGATGCAGCAACGGCTGCCGGGGGACATAGCGGCGGGGTCCCCCCGCAATGCCCCAGTAAGCCGAGGTCCGAGCCCCCCCTTGGGGGACGCTCTTATGCGGTTTTGCAACCGCGATTTTAGTTATAAGTTAGGTTTAGGGAAAATTATAACGGGATTCTCCGCCACCCTCTAAGCAGTTAGGGTACCTATTTTGGGTACCAATTCTGCGAGAGTCCATTCGAAAAAAAAAGGCTCTTTAAGAGGTTTTCAGTTATTTCAATAACACGTTGTACTTTATATGGTGCAGGTAATCATAAACATAACATAATCATTTATTGCGTCAAGTATGGTATACAGGTAATTTAATAATATTGTTCCACATATTTGGCCTTTTCACGGCAGCGTTCAATATTCACAACTTTTACATCAATACCTTATACATTTACCTATAATATTGCACATTATTATTTCTATTGTACCTGAAGTATAAATTGTAAAGTTGGAATACATTTTCGAATGAAATTGTACGGACGACTGCACGTCGGTGGTACCACTTTGACATTAGCAGCATCTTTATTTCGTAAGCAGTAAGGGCGGTTTTCGAATTGAAGTGTACTCACTCAGTGTGTGTCATGCAGTCACTGTCATGCAGTCGAAAGTACGAGAGTAAGTGAAAAGAAAAATTAGCTTACAAGCAGGCTTCTAACCTGCGAATTCTGGTTCTGTACCAGTACCTAGGTATAGTTCCCGGCACGAGACGTGAGCACAAATTGTACCTGCGTGATAGTCTCTGTCGTCACCGTATTCTAGTATTCCGTTTTCTACGTATATTTAATTATGCATTATCATGTAATTAAGCCAATGCAAGTGCCAGTTTCTGGTCTGTTGTACTGTAAACAGAGATTCGACCACTTACGTAGTGGAATCTGTGCTCACGACTCGTGCCGGCAACTATACCGCTAAGCTACCGTGAATTCTGCTCGTAGTGTCGAAATTAACTTCCGAAAAAAAAAAAACATTGAATCCGTTTCAGGGTGACGGTAGCTTTTTAGGGTTCTTTATTATGTTTCTAACTTAATAAAATGTATGTAAAAAGATTACCTGTTTGCGGGATGTTAGACCTAAGGCATCTAATAGTTCTTGTTCTGTTTTCTTCTCTGCTCCCAATGCTAATTTGCCCAGCGGCATTAGCACAGACAATGGAGAACATATCATACTTCTAGCGTGGTCTACAAGTGCTGCTTCCTAAAAGTTGTTATGTATTGTTGGTAGTTTTTCGTTTTTGCATTTCACATTGTGAGGGTTTGTTTTATCTAAAATAAAGTTTAAAAAAAGGAAAACCGACTTCAAAAAGAATAAAATAATTTGAGTGAAACAGTTTAGGAAGTCGGTGCCTTTGATTTGGTTTGATTTAAGAAAAAATCGGCACCGACTTTCTAAACTGTTTCACACAAATGATTTTATAATTTTTGAAGTTGACTTTTACTTTTTTAATGTTTATTTTATTTTTCTATTTTAAGTGGCATTAAAAATAGAAAGACAAGCGATTGCTGTATTCCCGATGATTTGCTGTCATCCATTGAAGAGTTCCCTTCTTTATCTCCTAAGATCTTCATCAGATTTTCACCAAATGTTACTTTCTGAATGCAAATGCTTGATTTGTTGATGAAAATATCAAAATCGCTATAAGTATGCCTATAATATTTAAGGAGTTTCCTCAATTCTACATGGATCCCATTATCAGAACTGGATTTTAATAATAAAAATGGGACCAATCTGGAAGTAAATCCTTTCAAATAAAAAATAAAAATCCAAATCGGTTTATTAATGACGGAGTTCTGAGGTAACAAACATAAAAAAAATACAATCGAATAAAAAATACAATCGTATTGAGAACCTCCTCCTTCTTTTGAAGTCGGTTAAAAATGAGCAAGCGCACGGCCAGCCCCCGATCTAGGATGGATGAAGGCACTACGTAAATGAAGGTGGTAAGTGGTTTTGTGCGTCACCTCCTCGGCAATTTTTCTTCTTCCTCTTTCTTTCTAAAACTTGGGTATTATTTATTTATTTATTTCGACAAAAAATAAAAAACATACATTTGGCAGATAGTGTAGAACATAAACCAGTTTAGGTTTAAAAAAAATAAGTAACTGTAAAATGATAAGAGATAAGGGGCTCGTGGCCAAGTAAAAACCGCGCGAATTATACGATCTGCAGGGTTAAGCTGCACTTACCGCGGTCAGTCTGAGGATGGGTGACCGTTTAGTTACACATCGAGACCCCTCCGTGCCTCGGAGAGCACGTTAAGCTGTCGGTCCCGGTTGTCATACGAATATCTATGGCAGACGGGTAGTCAGAAGCCTGAAATTCTGACGACTGGTCTAGCCTCCGAATGTTGGAATTGCCCAGTAATTGGGTTGCGGGGGTCTGACGGCAATCGCTCCGTGTAAAACACTGATGTTCAGCCACATCTGGTTAGACTGGAAGCTGACCCAGAAATTGTTAGGAAAAGGCCTGGAGGATGATGATAAAATGATAAGAGATTAAGTACCAGAGCGAATAGCTTCCTCACACCTCCTCTGAGGTCCAAAACGGTGTCGACGAACGGGACATGTTCCTCACTCTCCTCACTAGTTTTATCTTTGTGTTTTTTCGCCGATACTATGAAACTTATGTAAATAACTGAAAAATATATAAGTAGGTTAAAAATGTTAAATAACACTTGATACATGCTATTACCACACATCAACGACCATTTAAACCAATAGACGCCTATTGTTAAATAGAATGCATACAATTAATTCTGTCAACTAGCCAAGGTGTGAGGAAGCAGGGTACTGCTGCAATCCGATTGGTCCTACCAAGGCGGCGATTGTTGGCTATTCAATAACGCGGAAGATTGGCGGCTCACAGTAGGTAGAAGTGGTCGAAACTGATTCAAAAATTTCGAGTTGCGAATAGTGGTGAATCGTGACAATAATTACCTATGTGGTTCCAGTGCCTTACGAATTTAGGTACCTATTACTGATAGCGATTGAGGGGCTCGTAGCGAAGCAACGACTGCGCGGATTGTACGATCTGCAAGGTTAAGCTGCACTTGCCGCGGTCAGTCTGTGAATGGGTGACCGTTTCGTTACACATCGAGACCCCTCCGTGCCTCGGAGAGCACGTTAAGCTGTCGGTCCCGGTTGTCATACGAATATCTATGGCAGTCGTTACAGGTAGTCAGAAGCCTAAAAGTTTGACAACTGGTCTAACCTCCGAATGTCGGTATTACCCAGTAACTGGGTTGCGGGGGTCTGATGGCAGTCGCTCCGTGTAAAATACTGATGTTCAGCCGCATCTGGCTAGACTGGAAGCCGACCCCAATATAATTGGGAAAAGGCTCGGAGGATGATGATTACTGATACAAAACCGCGCGAGTAGCCCGTGTATGTAACCTGCACAGTGTGACAGCTTTAGGCAAATCGGGAAATATAAAGTTGATGTTTAATTAAAGTACCTACCTATCAAAATAGTTCTTGAAGAAGTTCTGCCAATTGTTAAACCTAAAGTAAAATAAATCGAAAACCGTTTTCAGCTTTCTAGCTATGTGTGGCGGAACCACACATAGTTATTCTAAAACTTCTTTAGGCACGCTTGACTTGCAGTAAGCTAGTGAATGCGTTACGAAAATCGAGGCGAACGAAGGGGGTAGTGCGGGACGCGGGGAACGAGGCACGCGCGACGACCGGCCACGCGACTCAGCGCCGCGCCGCCATTCCTTTGTTCTCATTGAAATAGTGTTGAGGGAGATATAAGTTATTGAAGTTTTACTTCAGTCGTGTGATTAAAACACACTCGCTTTTTTAGGGTTCCGAAGTCCTACAAGGAACCCTTAAAGTTTCGTCATGTCCGTCCGTCTGTCCGTCTGTCCTAATCCTTTACAGCTTAATAACTTCTACAGTTATAAACATAAGTAAATGAAATTTTGTTAAAAAATAGTCTACTTATAGATCTCAAATTTAAAAGAATAAAAAAATCGTTTTTACGTATTTTAGGGGTGGCGTCCATACATGTGAAATGGAGATGAAAAAATTTTTTTCGCTGCACCCCCTCGTGTGCAGTATCAATGAATAGGTCTACTAAAATGAAGGTAATATTTCATACACCACTTTTTTATCAGGTGTACCATCTGCGAAATATAGCGCGCCAAAGTGGCTTGCAATGTGTCCCCCCACTGCCATTTCTAAACTATGCAACGTAGAAAGTTATAATCTTCCACATTGATAGACCTTTGTGAAAACTCTCTTTTAAAATTATTTCAAGTATAATGTGATTATAATTTTTTGAGTTATAGAGAGAAAACTGAAAATTACTTAAAACGTCCTAGTTCAAAGGTCATTGACCTTAGAGAAAAATGATGTTAGCAAATAATGCTCCTTTAGTTACTTTCTATTTGAAAAAATCACAAAAAGTAACTTTGTGTTATGTTGAACACACTTCTTCAATTTGGCTTCTTCAATTTATCGCTAGATGGCGCTACTAACAACACGCTCTGAGTCGCAAATCCTGCCGATTATTGCAAAAACTAAAAAAGCATCAACTCAGCCTATCGCAGTCCACTGCTGAACATAGGCCTCTCCCAAATTGCGCCACAACGCTCGGTCCTCTGCCTTCCGCATCCAGTCCCCCCCAGCCACGTTCTTTAGGTCGTCGGTCCACCTGGCAGGGGGGCGCCCTACGCTGCGTTTGCCGATACGCGGTCTCCACTCAAGGACTCGTCTGCTCCAACGGCCATCGGTCCTTCGAAAGACATGGCCAGCCCACTGCCACTTCAGCTTACTGATCCTACAAGCTATGTCGGTCACTCCGGTTCTTCTCCGGATAATCTCGTTACGGATTTTATCCTTCAAAGAAACTCCAAGCATAGCTCGCTCCATAGCTCGCTGAGCGACTTTAAATTTGTGGACTAGCCCAACTGTCAGTGTCCACGTCTCGGCACCGTAAGTCATGACTGGCAGGACGCACTGGTTGAAGACCTTTGTCTTCAAACTTTGCGGTATAGGCGACGAGAAGACTCGGCGAAGTTTGCCAAATGCTGCCCAGCCCAGACGGATCCTTCTGTTGGCTTCTTTCTCGAAGTTGTGTCTACCAAGCTGAATTGCCTGCCCTAGGTAGACGTATTCCGTTACAACTTCGAGTGCCGACCCTTCGACGAATATTGGCCTCGGCATGACATGCATATTGAACATGACTTTAGTCTTGTCCAGATTCATGCCGAGACCGACACGTCGAGAGGCTCCGTTTAAGCTGTGCAGCATTTCGCCCAGTTGTTCCAGCGACTCAGCCATTACAACGATGTCATCGGCAAAACGGAGATGTGAGATGTTCTCGCCGTTAACGTTGATACCCTGTCCAGTCCAGTCCAGTGTCTTGAAGACGTCCTCCAACGCGTTAGTGAACAATTTCGGGGATATTACATCCCCTTGTCTCACCCCTCTGCGCAGTTGGATTGGCTTCGCCTTTTGGTCCTGAAGCTGAACAGTCATGGTAGCAGCGTTGTATAGGCATCTCAGCATCTCTATATACCGCTCATCAATGTGACATCGCTGAAGAGCATCCAGAACTGCCCAAGTTTCGATAGAGTCGAAGGCCTTCTCGTAGTCCACGAATGCCATACACAGCGGCTGATTGTACTCTTCAGACTTCTGTATGATCTGCCGAACAGTATGGATGTGGTCTACGGTGCTATAGCCTTTTCGAAACCCAGCTTGCTCTGGTGGCTGGAATTCGTCGAGTCTTCCGGCGAGACGATTCGTGATGACCCTCGAGAACAGCTTGTACACATGACTCAGGAGTGAGATGGGTCTGTAGTTCTTCAGAAGGGTTTTATCCCCTTTTTTGAAAAAGCATAGCCATGATTAATATTCGATTTGATTCGTTTGTAATTACACCTACTTAAGGAACCCTATAATACTGAGCATGGCCCGACATGCTCTTGGCCGGTTTTTTTTAATACATATTTGGTTTCGTGATGATTTTTTACGTACTTAATTTTAATTTTGCTCTTATTTTCTGGAGTAGATTTTTTTGTCGAACATTGGGGCACTGCAATGATTTCAAATAAGTATATGGGGCACTGTCTGACAATGCAGACTGGGGCTTTTACTATATTAGGGTAGTTATACTTACATAAAAAGCTTAGTCTCATTATATTCAATTAAAAAGTCAATCCATAAGATTTAAATAGACCACACCATAAGAAATAACATTTAAAATGATAAGCGTAGGTGAACATCGTTGTATCAATCAAGTGATTCGTTTCTTCTGATACCGAACCGCCGAAACTAATTTGCAATCATCATTATGTTATAGTGGACAATTTATCATTGTTAGCTTGCTTTATACTTCGGTTTTACTTACTTCTCTGGCTCAGCGACCCAAAGTTAGTTATGGCCTCCGAAAAGAGAACTCTTTACACGATCTTGCGCGATATCTCGCCAGTTGGTAACTTGAAGCTCACGCAGATCAGCTTCCTTAGAATCTCCCCATCGACATCTGGAGCGACTAACCAGCTTACGTTCGGTTGGTTGGCCCAGATACCTACGCTTCCTTGGCTCCTCGATCCTCCCTCATGCGTTCGACGTGGCCGGGCCATCGTTCCTCTTTGGTTCTACTGCATAGGTTTTACCATATTATTTTATTCTGACATGTAACTAATCTAGGTACTTCTCGATCTTATAAAGATCTACCTACAGGGTGAAATTAATAGGCGGTCACGGGTACCTTTTTTTTGTACCTTTTTTAAGGTTCCGTAGTCCTACAAGGAACCCTTATAGTTTCGTCATGTCCGTCCGTCTGTCCGTCTGTCCTAATCCTTTACAGCTTAATAACTTCTACAGTTATAAACATAAGTAAATTCAATTTTGTTAAAAAATAGTCTAGATAAGATCTCAATTTTAAAAGAATTAAAAAAATCGTGATTACATATTTTAGGGGGTGCCCCATACATGTGAAATGGTGATGAAAATTTTTTTTCACTGCACCATTCGTGTGCTTTTTTTTATCAGGTGTACCATCTGCGAAATATAGCCCGCCAAAGTGGCTTGCAATGCAAAACTATGCAACTTAGAAACATTATTTTCCACCTTATAGACCTTTATAAAAACACTCTTTTAAAATTATTTTGAGTATAATGTGATTATAAATTTTTGAGTTATAGATAGAAAACTGA
This sequence comes from Asteroscopus sphinx, assembly GCA_949699075.1. NCBI lineage: Eukaryota > Metazoa > Arthropoda > Insecta > Lepidoptera > Noctuidae > Asteroscopus > Asteroscopus sphinx. The sequence continues at coordinate 7,852,691 of OX453006.1, forward strand.
AAAATACTTAAAACGTACTAGTTCAAAGGTCATTAACCATAGAGAAAAATGATCTTAGCAAATAATGCTCCTTTAGCTACTTTATATTTGAAAAAATCACAAAACGTAACTTTCTTTGTGTTATGTTGACATGACACACTTCTTAAATTTGGCGCCATCTAGCGGCTACTAACAACACTCTCCGAGTCGCCAATGCTGCCATCTATAGTAAAAAATAAAATAGCCATGATTAATATTCGATTTGATTTGTTTGTAACACCTACTTAAGGAACCCTATAATACTGAGCATGGCCCGACATGCTCTTGGCCGGTTTTTTTTTCGGTTACCTTTTGTTAATGATAGCGAATTATATGCAAAAGAACAATGATTATATAAGTCTATGTAAAAGAAACATTACTTCATGTAGAAAAGAAAGTATAATTGGCTAAAAAAAGCACTGTCAACAATCTTATAGGTATGTTGGTTGGTATTATGGAAGGTTGGTTTCCTTTGAAAAAAATCAGCAATCATCAATATTTAAAGTACTTTCCCTCCAGTGACCGCCTTTTATTTCCATCCATTTCCAACCTACTCATGTATTAAAATAAGTAGACTTTCGTTTGCTGCGAGAAGGAAACCTTCAAAAGGCTGCCGGCTTCATGAGAGACTGAGGCTGGGGGCACTAAAACCCCCTCAGTGGCCGTTTACAGCATAATAAGGGGGGACTCCGTTACGCTTGTAAGGCACATCTTAATAGAGACAGTTTGTCTCCTTGTGTCCTTCCCGGTGCAAATGGCGGCACGTGACTACAGTGTGCCGCCGCCATTCCAAAAGTCACTTAGTGGACAATCAGAACCCACACTCTGAACGCCCGTGACCTCGAAGGCCCCCCGCACTTCGGTCGAATATCGATCGGGCAGGGGTACGACGATAACCCTGAAGAGCTAGGTGCTGGAGCGGTTGCCTCTCCAGCGCCGTCTTCTCCGAGCAGGATCGGCCCTCTCTCGATCCCGCTCAGCAGCCTACTTCTGAAACATGACGGTCTCACAGAAAGTGGAGAGAGATCTTGCCCGATTTTTTCAACCAGGATCCGCCGCTCAGAGTTCCACGCAGGATACTGCGCGAGCGTGTGTTGGGCGGTATCCTGGTCACCTCCACAATTATGGCAATTTGCCGTAGCCTCGCGTCCGATTCTATTCAGGTATTCAACGAAACAGCTGCGTCCGGTGAACACCTGAGTAAGACGGTAGGTGACGCACTCACTCTACTCAGCCAGGCAGGATGGTTTCGATCACGCACTTGTGCGCATACTGTGGCTCTAAAAGCCGCCCACGCCACAGCTCGAGTGGTGTCGTCGCTCCTGCCAACTCAACCTTTCGAACGCTACTGGGCGCGCTTTCACCACTCTGACGGACAGCAAAAATTCGGTCATAGACCCTCGCGTCCATATCCACCAGTATGTCTAGAGGAGAAAAGCGCGCCAAGAGGTACATATTTGACCACACAGGCGCCCCATAAACTTAAAGGGCCAGTAGGTACGTAGTGGTAATCACTGAAGCACCTAAAGTTTGAAGCGTCACTGCTCATATCTATAGATAAAACAATGTATTTTATATACCAATACCTTGGAAATTTAAAGAATTTTAATTATTAAGACGATTTAATTCAATAACTCAACTATTTGGGGCAGTAGGGATGATTAAAAAAATAATTAAATTGGTTTATTGTTACTACCTATGCATATAATCACCAGTATGGCCCACAGTGAACCACAAAATATACAGTGAACCAGTCGAATTATGTAGGGTGGTAATTAGTGAACCACCAAAAGTTTCAAGCGTCGCTGCTCTAATATCTATAGACAAACCAGAGTCTTATATTCCCCAGGTATTGGTATACCAATACCTGGAGAATTTAATAAATTTTAATTATTAAGACAATTTAATGACATTATGCGTCATGCTCTTCCCACCGCTTGCGTACCAGCTGTTTTAGAACCCAACGGCTTGGTACGAGACGATGGGAAGAGACCAGACGGCATGTTACGACATGCTGCCATGGAAGATGGGTAGGCCTTTGGTGTGGGATGCAACGTGCGTCGACACCCTTGCTCCTTCACATCTTTCTAGCTCGGCTGGCTGTGCTGGCGCTACCGCTGCATCTGCGGATCCCTCATCCCTCAAGCGGTGCAAATATAGTAAGTAACCTATCAGGTAACTATGACTTTGAGCCGTTTGGGGTCGAAACGCTCGGGCCATGGGGTCCGAGTGCGCGCTCCCTTTTTAAGGAATTCTCTAAGAGGCTGGTCGACACTTCGCGTGACCAGAAGGCTGGCTTGTTCTTTAGTCAAAGAATAAGCGTTGCCATTCAACGTGGCAACGCTGTCAGTCTTCTAGGCACAATGCCAGATGACAGCGGTGTGGAGGAATATTTTGACGCCTAGGCGCGCCTTTTTGTATCGTTTTGTTTTGTACTTTGTAAATATTGTATCATTTTATTTTTTACTTTGTAAATATTTTACCTATGTATAAAACTTGATGAATAAATATAGATTATCATTTAATTACCTAAATAACTCAACAATTTGCGACAGTAGGGGTGTAATTTTTTTAAATTAAATTGGTTCACTGTTACCACCTGTGCTAATACAGTTAACTACCAGTATGGCCCACAATGAACCACAAACTATACAGTGAACCAATTGAATGACAAAAGAAAAAAAACTCAAGTTTTTATTTAATTTTAACTTTAAAATTTTATTTAACCTTAACTTAACTTTATTATAAATGCTTTTGTTATGTATTTTAAGGACAATAAAAATAATGTTTTGTTACATAATGTAAGTCTCCATATACCACGGGGGACTTTACAAACATACCTACAATTCACGGACACAAAATACACCCAGACTCAGAGCACACTGAAAAAAAAGAATTGTTGAATGTACTAAAGTAGCGTAGGTTGACTAATGAACTGCCATAGTCAACCCTTTTCATAGTTAATTTTACTATAACAAGAGTGAATTTAACAAAATCCACTTTGTTGATTTTACATAACAAAACAGATTGACTAAAACTATTTTAAGTATAGTAAAATTTATCAAACAAATATTTGAATACACTAAAGAATGTTTGTAAAATACTTTCGTAAGAGTTCTCTAAATTTCCAACAGGTGACGATACTAAATTTGTTCGTAACACTAACAAATAAGAAAGTTGATTTTACTTGACACAAATCATGAGATACGTTTAATATAATTAACACTAGAAATATGTACATTTTACACAAGCTTGTCAATAAAATCAACAAAGAAGTTTTGTTTAAACAACAGTACGAGTTTCGCAACACAGTTCTCCAGATATCCGATAGGTGTCGCTTGCTACTCTACTAAAGTTGTTCGTAAAATCTAACAAATTGGAAGATTGATTATACTTGACACAAATTATGAGATGCATTTAATATAATTGACATTAGAAATATGTTAATTTTACGCAAGTTTGTAAATAAAATCAACAAAGAACTTTTGTTTATACAACAGTACGAGTTTAGCAAAACAGTTCTCCAGATATCCGATAGGTGTCGCTTGCTACTCTACTAAAGTTGTTCGTAAAATCTAACAAATTAGGAAATTGATTTTACTTGACACAAATTATGAGATACATTTAATATAATTGACGTTAGAAATATGTTAATTTTACGCAAGTTTGTAAATAAAATCAACAAAGAACTTTTGTTTAAACAACAGTACGAGTTTAGCAACACAGTTCTCCAGATATCCGATAGGTGTCGCTTGCTACTCTACTAAAGTTGTTCGTAAAATCTAACAAATTAGGAAATTTATTTTACTTGACACAAATTATGAGATACATTTCATATAATTGACATTAGAAATATGTTAAGTTTACGCAAATTTGTAAATAAAATCAACAAAGAACTTTTGTTTAAACAACAGTACGACAACACAGTTCTCCAGATATCCGATAGGTGTCGCTTGCTACTCTACTAAAGTTGTTCGTAAAAACTAACAAATCGGAAGATTGATTATACTTGACACAAATTATGAGATATATTTAATATAATTGACATTACAAATATGTACATTTTACACAAGCTTGTCAATAAAATCAACAAAGAACTTTTGTTTAAACAACAGTACGAGTTTAGCAACACAGTTCTCCAGATATCCGATAGGTGTCGCTTGCTACTCTACTAAAGTTGTTCGTAAAATCTAACAAATTAGGAAATTGATTTTACTTGACACAAATTATGAGATACATTTAATATAATTGACGTTAGAAATATGTTAATTTTACGCAAGTTTGTAAATAAAATCAACAAAGAACTTTTGTTTAAACAACAGTACGAGTTTAGCAACACAGTTCTCCAGATATCCGATAGGTGTCGCTTGCTACTCTACTAAAGTTGTTCGTAAAATCTAACAAATTAGGAAATTTATTTTACTTGACACTAATTATGAGAAACATTTCATATAATTCACATTAGAAATATGTTAAGTTTACGCAAATTTGTAAATAAAATCAACAAAGAACTTTTGTTTAAACAACAGTACGACAACACAGTTCTCCAGATATCCGATAGGTGTCGCTTGCTACTCTACTAAAGTTGTTCGTAAAATCTAACAAATTAGGAAATTTATTTTACTTGACACTAATTATGAGAAACATTTCATATAATTCACATTAGAAATATGTTAAGTTTACGCAAATTTGTAAATAAAATCAACAAAGAACTTTTGTTTAAACAACAGTACGACAACACAGTTCTCCAGATATCCGATAGGTGTCGCTTGCTACTCTACTATAGTTGTTCGTAAAAACTAACAAATCGGAAGATTGATTATACTTGACACAAATTATGAGATATATTTAATATAATTGACATTACAAATATGTACATTTTACACAAGCTTGTCAATAAAATCAACAAAGAACTTTTGTTTAAACAACAGTACGAATTTAGCAACACAGTTCTCCAGATATCCGATAGGTGTAGCTTGCTACTCTACTAGAGTTGTTCGTAAAATCTAACAAATTAGGAAATTGATTTTACTTGACACAAATTATGAGATACATTTCATATAATTGACATTAGCAATATGTTAAATTTATGCAAGCTTGTGAATAAATTCAAAAAAGAACTTCAGTTTAAACAACAGTGCGAGTTTAGCAAAACAGTTTTCCAAATGTCCGACAGGTAAAGCTTGCTAATCTACTAAAGTTTAAAGTTGTTCGTAAAAACTAACAAATTGGAAGATTGATTTTACTTGACACAAATTATGAGATACATTTAATATAATTGACATTAGAAATATGCTAATTTTACGCAAGCTTGTAAATAAAATCAACAAAGAACTTTTGTTTAAACAACAGAACGAGTTTCGAAGTCAGTTCTTCCCGACGAAAGTTTCTGTCGGTTATTAAAAAAAAAGTTGATGTTCCATACATTTTGACCGCGTGCGTAGGTATTGCACTTTTCTGTGAAACTGATGTTTTTTTTTTGATAACCGACGAAAAATTTCTTCGCTAGAGGGTCTACAATCGTGTGCTGAATTCACGGTTAAGTACAGTTTGCGCGTCGATGTCCCTGCCACCCTGTATATTTGAAAAGTGCTTATTAGGCCCTTTCATTTGGTACCCATTTTTTTTTAACAAAACGTCAGATATCCTATAATATTACAAATGCGAAAGTTTGTGAAGATGTTTGGATGTTTGTGACTCAATCACGCTTATGCGTCTATCTATCCACGATTTACCCTACTAGAGATAGGAATTTGACATTAGCTCGATACAAAATATGTCAAATTTCTATCTCTAGTAGGGTAAATCGTGGATAGATTGGATATTAATTTTGGCCGTTAGGTACCTACATTTTATCTCGGAAAAGGATTGGAGGATTGGTAGGATTAAACAAGATACTATAGAGCTGAAACAAGATATGAGAATTCCGGCGAAGATGTATGGGAAGCCACTTGAGCTTTGTACGAAATTCAGAAATGTGATCATATTTACGCAAGCCAAATATAAATCATATGCAAAAGTTTTGAAGTCGCTCAAGTTTATCTAGTTGTGCCTCAGTGAGATCGAGATAACTGACATCAGCATAGTCAAGGATAGGAAGTAAAAGAGATTGCGCAAGCGCAGTTTTAGTGGCAGTTGGAAGAAAGTTCCGCAATCGTCTCAAAAATTTGGCAGATGCAAAAATTTTGCGACTTACGTCCTGCAGCTGTGGACCCCAAGAAAGATGTTTGTCAATCCAAACCCCGAGGTTCTTGACTTTTTCGCTTATCGGAATAGCAATTCCGTTGAATTTTACCTGGGGAAGCTGCGACCAGTTTATCTTGGAGATCATCCGTATCAAAAGTATTCTGTTAATCCAGATCATATTCTATATGTGTGCGAAATTTCATCCAAATCCGTTAAGCTTTTTATGTGTGATTGAGTCACAAACATCCAAACATCTAAACATCCAAACATCTTCACAAACTTTCGCATAGGTAATTATAATATTAGTAAGATTAAATATCAACAACCCAACCCGCCTGCCAAGCGTGGCGATTATGGCTTATCCCCCCCTTAATTGGGGGAGGCCTATGTCCAGTAGTGGACGTCTTTCGGCTGAAATGATGAAGATTAAATATTAAAAAAGTAGCGATTTTACTCTAATACCAATATACCTACCTACATGTTACTTAATTAAAATGTTGATTTTACGAAACATCTTTGAGTTTTTACTAAACTTTATTGTCATTTGACGTGACGTCATATTACCAACCTACATGTTACTTAATTAAAATATTGATTTTACGAAACATCTTTGAGATTTTACTAAACTTTAACGTCATTTGACGTGACGTCATACCTATTCTTCCAAATATTCGCGTTGCGTTCGCGTTCTCGACTCGATTTTTTTATTTTATTTTTTAATTTATTCATGACCATGGATACATGTCCTTCAGTCGTAATCATTGAACATATTATACTTATATCCTAGTAAAGTGATGAAAACTTTACTTTCTCGACTCGATACGACTTAGAGTTGCCAGATTAACACCTCTCCGCCCTTTTTAATTTTATTATAAGTAATTTGACGTAGGTAATGACGGGAATAATTTTGACTAAAATTAAACGTTTTTAGGGTTCCGTACCCAAAGGGTAAAAACGGGACCCTATTGCTAAGACTTCACTGTCTGTCTGTCTATGACCAGGCTGTATCATAGGCTGCTGTATGATAGCTAGGCAGTTGAAATTTTCGCAGATGATGTATTTCTGTTGCTGCTATAACAACAAATTCTAAAAACAGAATAAAATAAATATTTAAAGGTGGCTCCCATACAATAAACGTGATTTTTTGCCGTTTTTGCTCGATATTAATAACGATTGGTACAGAACCCTTTGTGCACGAGTCCGACTCGCACTTGGCCGATTTTTTAGACATTTTGTGTACCTACTGATCATATCATGTCCGGACGTTTTTAGCGTGACAAATAGTATTCCTGTAGATTTTGGGTTGTAGGTACCGTGTTTTCGCGTCCGCATAAGTTTTTTTTTAATTTTCATGATATTTTGACACTACTGAACAAGATAAGAAAGGGTGTCGCGCTGACACCCTTGAGCGTTTCGTATAAAACTCATAATTATGCCAAGAAGCTACCGCCATTAGATAAACTTCTGATTTTAAGATTTATAATATCATGAAAATAAAATCAAAAAACTTTTATGCGGACACGAAAACATGCTTCTCCCTCATTTGTTCCGAGCATCTACAGAAATAACGTAAAATCTAAATAATGGAAATGAAGTACAGAAAATATGGTCAATACCATTTCTAAATACATTTTGGACTGAAAAAAATGCCAAGGCATGTTAATCGTGCGATTTACCCGATGAAGTAATCGTAAATAAAACATATAATTTTGTTGGATTTTTGGCGGAAAAATTCCAACTTGCATAGCGGAATTCAAAATATCTCGTTGGCAACACTGTTCTCGGTCGGTCGGTTGTCGGCACAGAGTACTTTTATAGTTGTCGGGGCGTGCGTGTGTGACACGTGCGCGGTGCTCTGTGTTGGATTAGTTGGATATAATCATTCATAGTTACGCTAGAGTAATAGTAGTTCATAGTGGGTGAAAATGGACTCGACGTCACAAAATACGTTAGGATTTACATTAGACTCCAAGTTCGCGATAGCACTTCTCGATTCCTGGGGAGTCTCGAAGGAAACACAAGCTGTATTTCAAGGTAAGTTCTAAGTTCCTACTTATTATCAACTTAGAATGGTAGAATAGGTACCTTCGCCCTAACAGGTCAGTCTTATCGTAAAGTACGCGGTCGCCATCCAACGGCGGCTGCCTGTTCTATGTACCTTGCCTATTGCCACTGCAAGCTGGTTTGCTATTCTGCAAGCTAAGTTGGTAACCTGCAGATCTCCTTATTTCTGATTTAAACGCGCAGTAACTCCAAACATAGCTCGTTAGATAGTCCTTGACCTTTAATATGACACCCTAGTTAGCGAATATCTGTCTGATAACCACAAAATATTGTATTTTTTTGTATCTAAAGTATCTACCTACACACCGCATATTATTTGATACAAATATTAATATGTAATATAACTAGGCAGATACTTTAGATAAATGTTTTCCAAATTTTAATATCACTCCCTGGGCCCTGTTTAATAAATGCTACTAATTGTAAATTGTAATTGTATACAAGCTACAAATCTGCAAGTTTCTGTTTAATAAATAATACAACTTACTTAAATAGCATTTGTAATATAAAATATTTGTAAGATTTTTATGTGCAAAATTCTCACTATTTGTTGTGTTTATTAAGCAGTACTTGTAGTACAATTCAACAACATTTTACAAAATTGTAGGATTGTAACGTTTATTAAACAGGACCCTGCCCTGCCACCAAATACAAATTTGGTGATGTCAAACTGGGAAATTACCAAATTATTGTTTCCTTCTTTTTTTAGAATATGACTTGGATGTATTTTGCATAGAAAATATTTCTGATTCAGATATAAATGAGCTGATTCCAAAATCAAGAATAAAGGATAGAATTAAATTCAAGGCTGAATTAGCTCAATTTAAAAATGAAAATAAATCCCTGGTGAGTATTTTGAAGTATATACCTATTATTGTACCTACTTTCCAGAATGTAGCAAATGAGCCTTTAGGCTCGGTAATCTCAAGCACAGGCTTTGCTTGTTTTAAAACTGATTGATTTGTTCATATTATTTTGTTTTTGTAGGTACTATAAGAGAAAAGAAGTAAATAAACTACATATATATTACTAGCTTTTCGCTGCGGTTTCACCCACATTAATTTGAAAATGTCCAGCGGTTGTATGTAGCGTGATGATATATATTTATTTATTTAATTCTTTATGCAAAACAGGGTACAAAGGCGGTCTTAACGCCATAGGCGTTCTCTACCAGACAACCTTAGGGTAATGCAGAGACAAAGAATAAGGTAGATGCACCAGTAAAGTAGTAAAATATGTTTCGTACAACGACTTATAATTACATATAATAAAAATAGATAAATACCTAAGTAAATTATACATATAATAAAATATACATATTATACATACCTACATATATAACTATATATAGCCTAAAGCCTTCCTCAAATAATGGACTATCCAACACAAAAATAATTTTTCAATTCAAACCAGTAGTTCCTGAAATTAGCGCGTTCAAACATACAAACAATCAAACTCTTCAGCTTTATAATATTAGTAAAGATTATTATTTTAAAGATTTTTAGTTTTGGTAGAAATGTTACTTTTTTTTTTTTTTTTTTTTTTTCGTGGGGAAATCCTCACGGACGCACTCCGCCCGGGGAAGGCGGAGCCAGTTTCGGACTCTTACCGACTAAAACCACCACGGTGTTCCTCTTCCAACCATTGGCCGGGGGTGTGGGAAACTTATAGTCGTCCAACCATCCCCGGCAGGTCCCGGCTCGCCACTAGTAGGCGAGCCCCTTCTCCCCGTGCGGCATCATCGGCCGCACCCTTCTCTTGACTGGCGCGCGCGGAACACGACGCGCCACCGTCACGGGCCTTGACTGATCGGGTGGCGGGCTACCCCGAGTCCGCCGCCCGCAGGCCCACTCCTAGGGTGGCTGGAGGTCGGCGTACGCCCTCCTGCGACGCCCGGTCCGTCTCCTGCGGGTGGGGAGGGAGGTCGTTGCCTCTCGAACCCTCTCCGCCGCCTCCTTAGCGAGCATCACCTCCTCGCAAAAGGAGACGACGCCCTCCCAAGCGTTCTCGCTCCCAACCATAGCCAAAACAACAGCCGGAAGCGAGAGATCGCTGCCGCCTACTGCAGTTATAAGGTCACGGCGCTGCGTGGCCCAAGCTGGGCATTCCGCCAGTGTGTGCTGCGCCGTGTCCTCAAGGCAGCTCCCGCAGTGATGACACTCGGGAGTCGGCTCCCGGCCTATGCGACACAGATACTTCCCGAAGCAACCGTGCCCCGAGAGTATCTGCGTCAGCCGGTAGGTGAGGGCGCCATAGCCCCTCTCCAGCCACTCCTCCATGACGGGCCTTACCGCCGCTATTGCGGCGTGCCCTTGGTAGAAATGTTACTAATGTATCTCAGATCAACTGCTCTTAATAGTATGAGCACTGATCCAGCTGGAGTCAACTTGAAATTGTTTTTTCACATTAATAAAAAAATAAATAACATAGGTATCTTATCTTAATTTTTACAGAAAACATGTTCTTTAGACACAGAATCAATAGAATCAGATAAGGATTCTATGGGGCATGTGGGCAACGATTATAGTTCTGCGGCTAGTGGCTGTTCTTGTGCTACTTCGAACGAAGAGGTTAGTTTTTTACACTTTATTTTGAAATTGCCTTGTTAATAACAGATACCATAAATACCTACTACAAAATTAAATAAGTTATCTATTAAAAAGCCCGCCCTATGTTGTTCCTGCTACAAATGGCCATAATACTAGAAGAATTTCCCTGCTGTATGGCTATGGCCAGTTTTCCAGGAGTGAGTCAATGTTATTGCCTTTTTGTGTTTGTCTTTTTTCGTTACCTATTTTTTTTCTTCCAATTTTGTAAGTTAGTTTGGTCATAGGATTAAGAACAGTCAGGAAATATGGAAGAACTAATAAGGTCAATCGACAAAAAACTCATGAAATTCACTTGTAAGTACTTATGTTGTATGTGTGTTGGGGTACTTACCTATGTTGAACTTGATTTCTTTTTTTGTGAAAAAGAATTTGTCCGTACTTTCACATTTATGTTTTTGATTCAATTCAATTCAATTTCTTCATTGCAAATCTTTTAATTATCATAAATTATTATGTATGTACGATTAATTCTTTATTTTTTAATAAAAAAATCAAAGTGGTCACAGGATCTGTACCATAATAGCCGGAAACCCAGCGGCTTAGACTCGTTAGATTGGTTTTGAATAGCGCTTTGTGATGAGTGATGTTCAGGATTTGATGATGGATGGAGCCAGAAACTCACTGTGTTTGGGCTCGTTAGAATGGTTTTGAAGAGCACTTTGTGATGAAGTAAAGTGATGTTCATGGTCTGACGATGAATGGAGTCGGAAGGTGGCCACAGGATCTGTGAACCCTGGTAGCCGGAAACTCACTGTGTTAGGGCTCGTTAGATTGGTTTTAAAGAGTGCTTTGTGATGAGGTGATGTTTCGGGTCTGATGATGGAGCCAGAACATGGTCCCAGGATGATGTATTGTGATTTTTATTTCCCAGTGAGTCGAATTTGATTCCATGTCTGTAGTGAAGTTAACTTTGATTTCATATCTTTTTTTATCCATATCTTTCCAATTGATAGTTTTATTGTTTTTTTTTAATTTACTTAGTGTTATTACAAAAGATTTTTAAACACTTTAACTTAGACGCCTGTTTAAATGTGATGTTGTCTCTTTCAAACAATATTGTCAAAAAATTTACAGCATTGTTTAAATTTTTTTTGTAATAACACTGACTATTTTTACCATTTCTGTGTATAAGTCCTATTTTTTTTTCTCCCACTAGTCTTTTAATTTAAAAGAAATTCTGAAGACCACTAGTATCGGACAAATATGCCTTCAGTATATGAACAAGAAGATTGATGATACAACTATAAGAAACAATTTATTAAAATGTATTATAGAATACTTCATAAAAAGGAAGGGTTCGATGGATGCAAAAAATTATGAGGACATGTCCAGTCAAATTGTTAAATTTTTCCCATTCGAGTCGAAGGTTATATTTTTATTGCAAACATATTTTGGTATGGTAGATTGATTAGATAATAGTATATTGGTTCTACTCTAGTAGTATTATGGTAATATAGTAACAGTAGTTGTATAGTATGGATAGCATACCATGTATAGTCTTGAATTTTCTCGGATTGTGCGCACTCTTCCCATTTGCAACTCGTCGCCAGGGCTCAGAAACGTTATTTAAAATAATGTTTTTAAATGTTTCAGTTTTTCCTTCAGTGTTCCAGATCAATAACCAGATTGTTGCAAGGAGCGCTTACACTGGAAATAAGGTATTTTCCAAATTTTTAAAAACCGTTTATTTTATTAATTGGTTTCATGGAGAAAAATACATTAATTAATTTATTTATTTTATTTTTCTGTTGGATCGTTCGTCCCAATCTTTAAATATATATAAGCGGTTTTCAAATATTTGAAAACTACCCTATTAAAATTGCTCTGCTACCTATCAGCAATTTTGGTCGATGAGAATATCAAGTAATGGGTAATATCTGAAAAAAAATCAAATTGGAATTTACTACATTACAAACAATTTTTCAGGATGCATATTATGTTCATATTAGAAAATATGGGAAGTCATATATTCCAGCAAGAGGGAAATTGGTAGACCGGTACCATAACCAAAGAAGGATTTTAAGAAAATCAGGACTCATAAAGAAACACGAAACATCCACCATTACCATAACTGAAACTCATGAAGGTATATTATTCAACATTTCAACTTTGCACTATCGGGTTCGAAAATCATTTTGCTTGTATGAAAAATCGTTTAGTCGCATTAAGTCCACTTCGCATTTGGTCCACTTTCCGAAAACACGTCTCTTTCGCAGTTGGTCCATTTCGCAGAAAAGGTTAGCTTCTATATTTTCAATCACTTTATATTATTTTTATTTTTTTCCTTTTCTTATTATGTCGCAGTAAAAATAAAAATCTGACATTTGCAGAATATGAAAAAAAGAAGAAAAAAACATTTACCTTTTCCCATATTTATGTGAAATATTATCAAATGGGAAATAACAATCTGCGAAATGGACCAAATGCGAAATGGACGTTTCGCGAACTGGACCAAGTGGATCAAATGCGAAGTGGACGTGATGTGCCTAAATGCCGCTCCGAACGGGCAACCAGTAGAATCGCTCGGACCGCGGTTACCCGCAGCCTCGGCGGGTTGCGCCCGCGCGCTCTGCGATCGGTTGGCGGGCGACCGCGGTGGAACTCAACTAAACAATCTGCTTTGTGAGTTCTTATCTTAACGTCTCACATTCACAGTTTTACGAGTTCAATTTTAATGGACATAGAATGTTATTTGTTTAAGAGCCCCAAAATGTATCACTTGAAGATCTTAATAATATGAAGCTATGGTTGAAATTTAATAAAGAGCCTTGGGTAGATGTTGTGGAGAAGTGGAAACTAACAAGGACATTGCGAAAAGAAGATTTATCTGGAAAAGATAAAACCATCCAGGACTTATTTAATGAGTGGGCTTCAATCAAAGCAAGCTTGGGCTACAAACTTGTTCGTATAATTTATTATTAAATATTTAATATATTTTTTAAATATTTAAGTTTTTTGTTTTTTTATATGTTTTTTTTCAATATTTATGCTTGACAAAATTCGACCTTATGATATTATGCTTTTAGAATTTTTGATAATAAATATTATGCTAATTGATATTTATGCCATTTAACAGTATAGGTTTTATGTTTAAGACAAAAAATTATGCGTAGGTAATCATTCAATTTTATTATTTTAGGTTGAATTAGATTTTGAATTCATGTACCCAAACCATGACCTAGAATCGTTCAAAAAGTGGCCAATATTCATGGAAAAAGAATTGCCAATTTACAGTAAAATAAAAAGTTACGTGGATAATCTGAAAACTTTGAACGACGATAGTACCACACCAGGTCAGTAGGTACTAATTTATTTTCATTATATTAAATAATAAACAGATAATAGACAGTCCTCATTTTTACAGGCTTAGCTTTATAATAATTTTTAACTCCTTCCAGATGTGAGAGATTATGTTTACCTAAAACTGATGAGTTCGAAGATGCCACCCACCATTAAAATTCCAGTTAAAACCGAAGAAAAGAAGAAAAAATATTATAAAGCATTGCTGAATCAGAAAAGGCTTTCATTTTACATGTCGCGGTAAGTAAATAAAGTGCGCAATAAATTAAAAAATAAATAATACAAAGTATTTACCTGTGGTAGCCGATTCGTTTTTTTCTTATTATGACTTGCTTTTTGGTGAAGGAAGACATCGTGAGGAAATCAGCATTAGTTTACAGGCAATGGGTTCAGTGTAGTAGATTATTTATGACTCAGAACATCTTTTATATTTGTATTTGTTCAACCTTGTATTTGTTCTATTACAGAATCAGAGCGAAATAGTAACAAAGATCAAGCTGCGTCAGGATGAACACTTGGCCAAAGGACTTACTTGCCAACCACTGATAGTCGTGGTAGGGTCATCGATGGAAGAAATAACCGATTACTATGTCCATTATGAATCAGTCATTTATAAGATCGACACCCTACTAAAAGCAGTAGATGTATGCTTTAAAATTTTCCATGTTTTCAATTTAGAGTACCCGACAGAGTGTGTTAACGTGTGGACCTTTATCCAAAAATATTTTTACGGAATTGATTGCAAATCTGATTTAAAAAAATCAAGTGTAGCTTGTTTTATGGCAGATCTGTCTTAAAACCTTTTTAGACTGAAATTTCTATTTTGTGCCAAACATTTTATTTTGTACATAATCCAAAGACATTTTTAAGGAATTGATGATAAAAAAGTCTAATTTGTTTCCATCGTACCTATAGTTTATTTAAACATGTTTATTTGATTTATGTGTTCGTCTGTGTGAAACGACTATACGAGTGTTGAGTAACTAGTATTATCATACTACGCCGTGACATTTCCAACATGGTACCAGAGCGTGGTTAATATGATAAGTAGGATTTGACTGTAAGAATTATTTAGCATATTTTGATAAAACTTAGAAATATTTTTTGTATGTATTGATATAGTATAAAGCTGAATTGTAACTGCGTTAGGTGTAAACTTACCAATAATGTTAAGTAATATAATATTAAGGTTTTGCATGGCGTTGGTATGTTGGACATTGTGGGCGGATAATTCTTTATTTTTATTGCAGAATGGGTCAGCATATTTAACTACCCTTAGAGTCACATGATTGAAGATGATCCCTTCTGGACATCCTTTAAGACGGGCCTTTTGTAAGAGGTTACCGCAACCTTAGTTTTAAGTACATTTAAATATAAATATGTACATATAATATTAAGGTTTTGTATGGCGTTGGTATGCTGGACATTGTGGGCGGATAATTCTTTCTTTTTATTGGAGAATGGGTCAGCATATCTAACTACCCTTAGAGTCACATGATTGTAAATGATCCCTTCTGGACATCCTTTACGACGGGCCTTTTGTAAGAGGTTACCCCAACCTTAGTTTTAAGTACATTTAAATATAAATATGTACATTAAGAAAAAAAACTTATTTTGGGTTAAAGCAAATTTTAATTAAAATTATAATCTATTGATGTTGGTCTGTGTACGTTTTCATTTTGTTCTCTCTGGTTTCTATGGCAGTCTTCTTATGTTGTATTATAAATGCTATTCTGTTCCTTTATTCGTAACGAGTCGCACTGAATCGTGTCACACTGACTGGTTGAGAAAAAAATTCGCAACGAGTAACAGTGTGACTCGATGCGAATTTTTATTCTCATCTAGTAACACTTGTTAGTAAATAGTTCATACTTATTCTTCTCCTTCATCATCTGAACGTGAAAAAATATTCTTTAAGTAACGGTGTTAGGTAACTGCTCTAAGAGATAAATATGAACCATTTACTAACACATGTTACTAGACGAGAATAAAAATTCGCATCCAGTAATACTGTTTGTTACGCGTTGCAAATTTTTTTCTCAATCAGTAACAGTATCACACAATTGGATATCTGACTTAAGAATGGATACTTTTAAGGTATAATAGAGCAGAAAGGGAAGCAAATTGTGAAATGTGACGTCACAGAATAGTGATGATAGTGACATTTCACACCGCGCGGCCGCAAAAGAAAGTGATGTTTTTGCTTAGTGATGATTTGTTTGATGTGTAAACATTTAAAAAATCAATAACAACATTATTTGTAATTACGTATGGATTATAATAATCAACACTATTTTGCCATTAGATGATTTTTTTTTACCAAATTTGGAGTCTTAGAAATCATAGTAAAATTCGTCAAATTGAGCCAAAATTTCGCGTAGAGGTTTATTTTGCTATCCTTTTGCGCTCTTTTAAACCTACAATCGTAGAATCCATTCTCAAGTCAAATACCCAATTCAGTATGACTTGTTGCAAATAAGGGCTCTTATTGAAGGCACTGTGAACAATGAAACATCTGTTCAAATTGATTCCTTTTTTCCTCCAGGTTCAAAATGTACACTTCCCATAATTTACACCGGTTTCAAAAGGTAAATTTCCTGAAATGTCCACTTCTCAAAATGTACATTTCTCAAAATGCACCTTTCCCGGAATGTACATTTCCCTAAATGTACATTCTTCTAACAAAAAGTAAATAAAAATAAGTTAACCTTCTCCATATTTATGTGATCCTGGTACTTTAAAATATATTCAGTCAGTTATTCCTATCTGTTCTAAGAATGTACATTTTGAAAAAGATACATTTTGGGAAATGTACGTTAGGGGAAAGGTGCATTTTGGAAAAAGTACTTTTTCGGAAGTGGACATTTCGGGTGTTGTACCTACCTTTTGAAACGGTGTACACTATGGGAAGTGTTCATTTTGAACCTGAAAGCCTTATATGATTATTTTGTGCCACATTTGTTTTGTGACACACTAGTTGATTATTTTATGTGATATTTCAGTTATTACCTCGCCTGTAAGTGAATTGTTTAAGTTTTATTGTAAAAGTAATTTGATAACAATTATAATATACTCAATTTTATTCATTTAATATTTTGTTTTCTTTTACTATTTTAGTTATAACCCGAACAAAATTATTGTAACATTTTATCATACAATTCAGATTTAATTTGTTTAACATTTAAATGTGTATTTTTAACAGTTATAATTGGAGTACTTTTTGGTAAATTTTGCTAAACATGTTCTTTTATTTTCAGTTTTATTTTGTACTATATGATACCGCTCACGGGCGGGTGATTTTGTCTTTCGTTTATTTTTTTATTGATAGTTTACTGATCTGTAAATTAGGCAGCTGACTACAAGTCTCTGGCGACAAAGTATACACGGTGACTTTATTAGTGCGCATAATTTTTGAGGATTTTCGTTCAGTCGGACCATTAGTTTGATGGTCTGAACATCCTTATAAGTTATGCGCACTAGTCACCCAGTATATTACGCTACGAGAGATTTTCAGTCAACCAATAATTTACAGCTTTCATGCATAATGGCGAAACATGTTTAATTGAATATACCTACATCCTGTTCGTACATTTTAGGAGAGCGCATTTCGTATATTTTACTACTAAAAGTGAAGTAAAGTATACGAAATGTGCTCTCCTAAAATGTACGAAATGGTATGAGTAAATGTTACAATACTAATTTTACATATTTTATTACAATACCTTACGTAAAATATGCAAAACTTATTTAATATAAGATACGAAATCATAAGAGTAAATATCACAAAATCAGTTTTGCATATTTTTAGTAAAATATACTAAACCAACAACAAGATATCTGGTAAATTGTATGAAATTAATTTCACATATTTTACCAAACACTTTTAGTTAAACATACTAAATCAACATCGTTAAATGGACGAAAGTAATATACGTGAAATATGCAGGACTCGATTAGCTGAATATACTAAATTAAATGAGTAAATGTAGCAAAATTAATTTCATATATTATACATAACACATTTAGTGACATTCATTAAATCTCACCGTGAAATATACAGGACTGGATTAGTTGAATATACAAAATGAAATTAGTAAATGTAGCGAAATCAATTTCACATTGTTTACATAACACGTTTAGTGGTATTTATTAAATCTCATCGTAAAAGATCAAAAGTAATCGACGTGAAATATACAGGACTTTTTAGTTGAATATACAAAATGAAATGAGTAAATGTAGCAACATTAATTTCACACATTTTACATAACACGTTAAGTGACATTTACTAAATCTCATCGTAAAATATCGAAAATAATCGACGTGAAATATACAGGACTTTTTAGTTGAATATACAAAATGAAATGAGTAAATGTAGCAAAATTAATTTCACATATTTTACATAACACGTTAAGTGACATTTACTAAATCTCATCGTAAAATATCGAAAATAATCGATGTGAAATATACAGAACTTTTTAGTTGAATAAACAAAATGAAATGTGTAAATTTACTAAACGTATGGGTTACATAATCAACCAGTTCTATTTGGTAAAATCAACAATTTCGTGTGTAGGACCTATATTAACCCGCGAATTTGATAAAATTTACGCGGAATTTAGTGAAATCAATCATTCTTTTTTTTCAGTGCAACTATTTGCGGGTCACACAAATATTTATTCCATATGGGGATCGAACCCACAACATTTGGCGTGGTGTCAATAGAGAGGTGACCACCTTAACGACTAGGTATGCCACAAGTGCAGTATAGACTAGCGGCCAAAATTCATATCCGATCTATCCACGATTTGCCCCACTAGAGATAGGAATTTGACATAAGCTCCATACAAAATTTGTCATATTTCAATCTCTAGTAGGGTAAATCGTGGATAGATTCACAGATTAATGATATATGTAGGATAGATTGGATATCAATTTTGGCCGCAGAACATTAGCAAATAGCAGCTACATTTGTTGAACTTTTGGAGTTGGCAACACTGCGCTAGACTGTCATTGACTAATATAATATATTATAATCTGTGGTCAAGGTCATTGACAGTTTATCCGTTCGTTTGTTGTTTCGTTTTCCATTTCAAGAACAAGAATTATAAAAAAAAACTGTGGTCATTTGTTTCGAATATTACAAAATATTACCGCTACATTTGTAAAAAGTTAATTTAACTATTACAAGACTCGTTTTAACTGTCGTTTAAGTCTAGGCAGCTCAATTCATCATCCATTTTATTATGAAAAAAAGGGGATAATATCGATCGTTTCAAAATGATTCATAATGAGATTTTTGCCGAAGATTTGATGAGTACGGTGATTAGGTACGGCTTGTACATCGGTGCGGCTTTCCAGCTTGTCTGTCTGATGGCTTGTGTTACCCTGACTGACGAACAAAGCGAACCCCATCCATATGAAAAGGTAACTGGTAAATTAAATAAACGCTAACATTCGCAAATCTTTAGAATTAATATCGCGAGTTTTGTTTACATTGTAATGCGTTCCACCCAAAATTACCTAGACAGGGTGGAAAAAACGAATGGGAGATGGAGGAAAAGTATATACCTACAATGAAGATAGAAAGTTTTACTCAAAGAACACATCCTTTTGTTTTAAAAATAACAATAACATGCATTCACCGATTTTTTAAATAAATTAATAAAATCTTTCATTCAGATCGCAGATCCGTATAATGTTAGTATGACCTTAAAAAGCTTAGCTGGGAACCGAACCAAATCGAACGAACATGAAGGACATAGTGTATTAACCATTGAAAATTTCAATTTTCATACAACATTTTAATAAATATTAACTAAGTTACTCAAAATTAGATCCAGTTTCTTGAATCTTTTCAGAAATTCATTTCAATTTTTTTTCATTTTTTTTTCATTTTCATTTCCTAGCGCAAATTATTAAATTCAAATTAAACCTAATTCCAGGCACTTTTGAAATGTCAGGCTCTAGTTGCATGGTTCCAAATTGCGGGTCCTATGGAGAAGAACCGGCAAAAAACTCCACGGTTATACTCTTTTTAAAATAGATTATTGTTTATTACATCAAATTTATTAAAAAAATGTGAGTATAATGTAGGGAAAAAAATGAAATGAGGAGATTCGCAGTAGAATGAAAGTAACCGACATAGCATGAAGAATTGCCAAACTTAAGTGGCAGTGGGCGGGGCACATTGCTCTCAGAACAGATGGCCGATGGAGCAGTAAAGTTCTGGAGTGGTGTCTGCATACTGGAAGGCGCAGCATGGGTAGGCCCCCCACAAGGTGGTCCGACGACCTGGTGAAGGTCACGGGAATCCGCTGGATGCGAAGGCGCAGGACCGGTCGTTGTGGCGATGCTTGGGGGAGGCCTATGTCCAGCTGTGGATGTCTTTCGGCTGAAATGATGAAATGGTAATACAAAAATATCTTTGGGACATTTTTACACAGTACCATCTAGTCTCAAACTAAGCAGAGCTTGTGCTATGGGTACTAAACAATGGATAGAATACTTTTTTACATTTTTTTTGATAATGTAGGTTAATGTCAGAAATAAACAAGAGTTTAAAAGTGAAAATATTGCCTTTAGAAATAAATGTAAAAAGAGTTGCCATAGTATGTAGGAGCTGACCGACTGAGCTATTATTAATAACATTCTTAGTGGTTGATACATAGTAGAATTTCATGGGCTACTGTGTATCAATAAACTTAATCAATTGCTACAAAAAAATAAAAATTGATATGGTTGTAGTAACTCGGCCTCAACATTAACAATGCTTTTTCAAACAGTTCACTTATTATTTATAATATTAATTCCAGGCCTACACAGACAGTGATGAATGCAGCTCAGAACAGTCTTCACCAGGGCACCGAGCAGCAATGTCCCGGGCCAGGCGGCATGACAAAAAGAAGCGACGCTAGCTTCACTAATAGTACAGATTCTGATGTAAGAATCATTTAATGAAGTCATCTTTTTGATATTAGTTATACCATATCCATCAATTTTAAGTAAGCAAGAAAAAACAAAAACTAAAAAGGTAGGTACGGTCGACAGCAAGTCGGTGGTAACACTTTGACACTAGCAGCATCTTTATTTCGTAAGCAGTAAGGGTGGTTTTCGAATTGAAGTGATACCACTGTCATGCAGTCGACTCTACTATTTAATTTACAATTGGACCCAATTTGCCAAAATGATGGTACTTAACCTACAAATTGCCAAAATATTTATTGATACCAAACTGATCAACATGTGTGGTATGTATGTGGTCAGCCTCAAATATATTCAAAACTGATATAGTTAAATGTGGTATGTTTGAGTTTGAACCAACCATCATGTAGGTATCATGTAGGTGTAGCCGGTCTTCAAGACCGGCTCTGGTCTTGTATATAATTTACATACCGAGCCAGTTCTGATTATTATGATTTAGTTACCATTGATATGCATTTGACTGTACCAACAGCAATCACAACTCTAAGGATGGTATTACAGAACGAACCTCAAGCTTTGATCCCTGTTTAAAACTAGTTTTAAGTTGAGATTTAATTTGAGAGTATTCCTCAAGCATAGATTCATTGATCACAGTTCAGCTGAGTTTAGCTTTATTCTAAACAGTCACCTGAAGTTCAATTCTCGTAATTAAAAACATTCAAAATATAGTACCAAACTAATCTCAATGCTTTAAATCTCAATCTTCTGACAGTAGATGTTTCTGATTGCTGTTTATTGGTGACATTAATGACCTAAGTGTCACAAATAAACGACAAACAGGAACATCTACTATAAGATTGAGATTCAAAGCATTGAGATTAGTTTGGAACTATATTTTGAATGTTTTTAATCAAGAGGATTGGCCTTCTGCTTAGTTGTTTGAGCAGAGATTTGATCTGTAATCACTCAAGTGTGCTCGAGATTGCTCTTGAGCACAGATTTCTTTGCTGTTGCAGGTTATATTTGCATGTTATGTTGTTGATTTCAAGTTTATAATTATATTGGAATAAGACTGATGCTTGAGTAACGATTCAGTGCTTAAGTAGTGATCAGGTGATTAAAGATCAACTTGAGGAACATTCTGTAATATGGACCTTAAGCTTTAAAATATCATTTTCTCGAAATCAATGTTTGTGTTATACCTAACAAAGAGTTTTAAAAGTGGTTGGTAAAAAGTAGGTTATTACCTGTTGTTTTTTTTACTTTCTTGAATGCCATAATATAATATAGTTGTGTGACTGCCTCGTTGCTCTAGTGGTTGCAAGCGCGACTGCTGAGCGTGGGGTCCTGGGTTCGATTCCCGGGTCGGGCAAAGTGTTATTGGGTTTTTTCATTAGGAAATTCTCATGTAGCAGCCCGGAATCTGGATTTGTGGCTGGTCAATGGCAATAGGCTCGCCCCCTATTACATGGGACTATAACGTAACTGGCGAAAGGACATTGCCCATTCTCTTAGGAGCTTTAGGCCCCTCTAAAAAAATTGCTATGTCACGGCGGTTTTAGTCTTATTTTGTAGACCAAGAATTATCTTTTATTATTCTACAAACGATTTCAATTTTTTCACCCTGAGTTAAGAGAAATCTAATTTTTCCAACTCCATAACTGATTGATAAGTACGCTCCGTGCATCGTTAGGCGATATAACTGAACACACCCATAAGGACATCCAGACATTATGTATGGTGTTGCAAGATATAATTAATTTGTTCATCAATTTTCAAAATCGATTTTGTACGTATTTTTTTAAATAACATTGGATAAGCTTTTCAAGTTTTTGGGTGTATTAATTAATATCGATTATATAAGTAATATTTCAATTAATTTAAAATGATTATAACAATATTTACAATAAATGCATAGGTATTTTAAAGCAAAGAATCATCTTATTGTTCAGTACACAAAAGGTTTCAAAAATATGTTTTGCAATTTCTTTTGATTTGACGTCATACGAGTTATTTTTAATTATTTTGAACGGATTTATGCATGCGAACCGAAATCTAAAGATTTAAATTGTGGAAAGAAATCAATCAGTTAAGATAAGTCTAGTATAATAGCATCTGAAACACAGTAAAAGTGAATTCATAGAAGTATCGCTATTTAAAATCGATTCCGATTATTTGTTGAAATAGTCTGATATCTGGCAACATTTTCGTTCGGTTTGAATGGAGGATATACTTCGATTCAGTTTAATACATATTTATTATGTTTTTTAATGCTAGGGTGAAATAAATGTTGATAAAGAACAAATGAACATGAAAAAATAAGACATAATTTTTGAATAACATATAATTTTGACATGGTGCCAAAAATGGGCCCATCCGTGGGCATTGTCCTTTGGGTGTACTATTACACCTCTGCCTACCCCTCCGGGGAAATACAGGCGTGATGTTATGTGTGTATCTTCATAACATAAATAGTAGTAAGTTGAAATGTATTGTAATGTGTATTATGATATTATTTGTAAAATTGTCACATGTATTCTATGATTGTAGTATCATCTACATAATATTTATTGTAGTACAGTAGATTTTATGTTTAATTATGTAAAGAACTGAACTGTTTTACATTTAAGAACAATTTCATAGTGATAATTTATTCTTAATTTAGAAGATACGCACAGGCTCTTTGCCCTTGCTACTATCATTTAATTATTCAGATTCTCAATACTTATGCTTGTTTTTTTATATTATAATGAAATCTGCAGTCTGAACCAATTATAGAAATATACTTTAATGAAACTATAAAAATATTTGGTATAGTCCAATTCTAATTATTTGGTCTTAAAATATTCTTCAACATTTGTATTATGAATAAGTTAAAACAAGTATATCTTATAATTGCCATTTTTTCAATAAAATTGCCAATGGACATTTACCTACTATTTTACCATTAACTATAATTATTACAGTTCTTTTAGCAGTTATTGTAAAAGTAATGCAAACTACATAGACCGATATTGATCTCAATTTTATTCAAATAAAACAAAAAAACTTTTATAAAGCATTTTATTTGTTAATTGGACTAGAAACCTTACAGCATTAAGATTATCGCATCTACATTAAACTAATGAATAAAAATCTCATGTAAAATTATTCAACATTTGTACAATTTTAAGCACATTGTAAGTACATTTAAGGCACTGGATAGCTTAACTAAAGATAGCACCAAACATTTACGTTCCTTACATCATATAACAAACTATAAATATTTCCAATCTATGGCACTTTTAACTGGCACTCTGTCTCTCCTATTATGTATTTCATGAACAAATGTAAAGATACGTAATTGTGTAATTATAACTCTAGCAATAATATTTTTGACTATTGTAGTCAATTTTACTATAACAATATAAAATACTTAGTATGTATGTAAAATACATATCTTAACATACAACTTTGTTGTATCATCTACACTGTTTTTTTCTTGCCTTATTTAGTAAACAATCTTGGCATGTATTTTTAATGCAATTCGTCAATAATAATTATTAAAATACCATTATGTTAACAATTTCACACACTAAATAATATTTTTTAACCTAATTACATGTGCAAAGCTAGTAATTATATTTTATTAGTATTTATTTGAATAAAGAGACATGCCAAGATTGTTTACTTAATAAGAAAAGAGAGAGAAAACGGACTATGTAAATATTGATTACAATATTTTTAAAATATTTTTTGGACAGAGAGCAATTGTATTAGAGAAAATACAAGATAGAACTCTAATATTACGTACAACAATGCATATAAAAACAATTATTAATACATAAATTATGATTGCACTAATTCATTGTATATAAATAATTATATTCTTATTTACTACATACTGTTTAAAAATTACTACAGCAAAAATACATATGAATATAACACAACAACACATAATTATTTTATGTTCTTAAATAGAATATTGCTTGAACAAAATATCACTTAGGGTAGACTAACAGAATAAAGATGGCAATGCAAGAAACTCAATGCTTTTGTACGTAGTTAAATGCAATAGTTTGTAAAAGCTACAATTATTAGCTGGTTGTTAGATTAAGGTTATGCGCTTTCAACGCATGTATGAGGTCATTATCAGAAAGAAATTGTTTGAAAGCATTCAGTTTCTTAAAACATATTGTAACGCAACATGACTTGTTGCCACCACAACATGCTTCCTTTGCACCGGTTTGGAGCTTTTTGTCACTACAAGACGATTTTTCCTCAGAACTGGACATTTTAGATCCACAGCACGAAGCCTTTTCTTCAATAGACGATTTTTTGTCACTGCTACACGATTTCTTTTCACTATTATTACCACAACATTTTCTTGCTGCCACACTTTGTGCTGAGTTGGAACTACACGAACAAGATAAACTGTCTACCACTGCTGTTGCTTCATCACTTTCATGAACAGTGAATATTCCTAAATCTTCTAAGTTCGAATTGTTGTGTCGCTTGTGGTAATGCAAGAATGTGTTGTGATTCGTATCTGTGGCCTGACCGCACCCTACTGCACACTTCATTGCTGCATGATCACATTTGCAATCGATACATGAGCATGTATCTTCATTGCAAGCCCCTTCCTTTTTAGCAGGCTCTTCGTGACCACAATCCCTGCACTCCCCAAGTCCAGGATCACACTTACATTCGGTACACGAACAAATGCCGGCGTCAGCTGCCAACTGCTCTAGAGCGTTCCTTTTAGCAATCTTCTTACCAAATATGTTCTCTGTCCTTACTACGTACATATCAGAGGGAGGTTCATTATCAAACAATAACGTATCTTCCAAATCTAAATCTGTGTTGAAGAGGACAGAGTTGGCTGGGTTTATTTCGATGTTATGCTGTACTTTAGAAGGGGGCGGAGTGTTCAGAGATCTATCGTCATCTGATCCTAAAAATATATCGATGTCAGTATCAATTTTATTGTTTTCGAGATTAGTAACTATTTCACTATCGTTGAACACTTTATCGCCAACGTCTAATACACTTGGGGTATCTAAATTGAATGAGTCGTGTGTTATAAGATTCGCGGTTGGTGCAACTTCAGTACTCAGGTCTATGTAGCTCTGCATATGAGTAGGGACGAAAGTTGCGAGTGTGAAAATGCTTTCAGGAGTTTTTTCTTCGATGCAAACTGGTGTTTCTGATATTGAAGCCGCTAAAGCGCTGACGTCAACCCATGGCGCCTGGTCCTCGATTTCATTGGCTAAAGCAAGTTGCATCGCTTTGGATTTCACTTCCAATTTATGATTTCCCATGTTTAACGAAGTTGGTTGTAAAGGCACTGTTGGTTGCAAATCATTAACATCGACCCAAGAGTCTTCGTTAGGATTTTTCTTGTCATTCTTTTCGACTGCAAATGGTGATAGAGTCAGGCTGGCTAAATCGTAGTCTACGGCTAAATCATCGGTTTCAATGTTTTTAGCATTGTGAGTATCGTTTGGAAATAGTAGATCAGTTATATCGACGGTGTTGACTTTAGTGATGTCTTCTAAGCTGCCATCAGTTGAGTTAGATTCTGTTGTTATTCTGCCGAAAGATTCAAGGAGGCTGTCCCAGTTCATGAGATCGTCGGCCGTTTTGGATGCTTGGGTTTGTTTTTGGACAGGTTCGACGATTTCTTTTAATATTGGCTCGGCTTTGATCTGTGGAAAAAGAATAGTACTATTATATGTTATGATCATACTTTACGCACTATACATAACATTAGCGATAAATATTAATAAATGGGGAATCAGAGGTGTTAGGACTAATACGTAGCTTACATCCGCCAATCCATTTCCAAAAAAATTATTTGATTGTAGACTTCTCAGATTGTCGATACATTGTAATATTTACAACAGAAAGTTTTAACAGAAATTTTAAAATCTAGAATTGCCTACGAATAACTTTCCCCTGCTGAGTCATTTGCTTGCAATTGCTTGCAAAGTGAGTCACTGTTATTTATGAAAATATACAAAATAACGTTAAAAAAAATGTTGGTCATCTGGCACTGCAATTTATTTACAATGATAAATATCTCCAGCACGTTGTAAAGTGCTTTTTTTTACTTTTTAATCTGTACAAGTGTTGAATAGCCAGGCATTTATTTTTCCGTCATCATAACACTATTTGCTTGGTGAAATATAATTTGATATTGGGTGAAAGCCAGTTTTCACACACTAATTGAAAACATCAAAGACTCGTGTTCAAACTTCGCCGTTAATCGCTTTTAAACAGAATTTAAGTTTTAAAAGGAAGTTAAAGAAACATTCTATAATATCATTTTTAACGGAAGTATATCAGAAATAAAGTCAGACTCAAATAGTTGAAAAAATCTTTTATAAACAATTTTTTTTGCTATCAAAAATGTTCAAAATGTATTTTAGTTCCGATCGAGTTGAATGTCACAAAACAAACTTAAAACGTGAACATCTACTGTCATGATTTTAACATTTACACGAGATTAGATCGAGCCTAACCCCCAGTTTCTGGAAGGCTGATCAATTTGATCTATGGTCAAATCTAATGTCAGCTTCTGTGATTGGCCGGCGAAAATGTTAACAACCAATCACATCGCTTGATCTGAGATTTGACAGTCGATTAGTTAATTTTTGCGTTGATCAGCCTTTCAGAAACTGGGGGTATGTTTTTGTTGTGATCCTTATCACTGTATGATATGGGTTACTAACGAATGAGAAACTATTGATTAAAGTTTATTAAACCAAGCTATGCTCACTATATATATTACAGTATTCGTTTTTTACATTTTATTGTACCCTAACTGACAGACCACTGACAGCCGCCCGTGCTGGGGAAAAACGTTTTGTCTTTGCTCTGCTCTTGCGTTTAGTTACCACAGTTTTGAAAATTTTTAATTACGAGAATTTTTACCTTCAAATATGTGTTTGTGTTTTTATAACGATGCTGAACGTATAGAAACTCACCTGATGTTTTATCGCGTGCGCCTTGAGACTCGTAGCGGTGGAGAAGAGCCGGCCGCAGCCGGGCTGCGCGCACGCATGCGGCCGCGCGCCCGAGTGCGTGCGGCCGTGAGCCTTCAGGTGATGAGACGCCGTGAACGATTTTCCGCAGCCTTCCGTTCGACATCTGATGAAGAATTGCTTTACTGTTATTTTGGCGTTGGAGCTAACAGAAGATATGTGTACTTGCAATAGTATTCTACAACTAACTTCTTAGGTTGTAACGAGCTTCAGGCTTCGATCTGGACACATTCCTTTGAATTGTTTTGCAGCGTTGATGGGAAAAGTCGCATCTCCTAATTGCGTAGAATGCCAGGTAGTCGAAGATGTCTACCACATTTTGGTGGAATGTGTTCGGAACGAGGCTGAGAGGGTTGCAATCCTCAACCAACATGGCATTGATGTGCATGTAACTGGTTTATGTAATGGCATTCTTGCATTTCCATTATCTAAAAATGCAAGAATGCTATACAAATTAGTTGAAATAGGTATTAAGCGTAGGTCCTGAGTTGATAATTAATGTAAGGGTTCCTATAAGGGTGACATGTTCAAATATTGAACAAAACCTCTTTAAAAAAAAAGATTAAAAAAAAAAAAAACTTCTTAGGTTTTCGCGATCACTACACATTATAATAAAACAAAGTTTAACCGGATTAAATCGCGTATATTATTTAAATTGGTTTTCCTGACGTTTTTCGATTGTGATTGTGGGTTATCATACATAGGGCAAACAAAGCTTAGTATAGCCACTAGAATTAAAGAACATATAGCTGACGTCAAGAACAGACGCTCCACAAAATCTGCAGTGTGTGAACATGCCCTAGACAAACCCAACCATTTTCTTCGATTTGATAAACCACAAGTTCTGGCGAAGGAAAACCGATATGTACCTAGAATGCTCCGTGAGGCTATTGAAATTAAAAAACATCCTAATTTTAATGGAGATGGTTGGCAGCTGCCACCTGTTTGGAACCCAGTCCTAAAAATAATCAAGTCCCAAACAGCACGCAACACTGTAAAAGATAATGATATTGTCAGTGATTACTGCGTGCATCGAAACGATTTTAATTAATAATATTGTACGGTATATTAAAATATTTTTTTAGAAATATCTGTAAAGACGATTGTCATCTTAGTCTACCTGCGACCACGAAATGCTGCAAAGCTTTCGAAACGTCAGGAAAACCAATTTAAATAATATACGCGATTTAATCCGGTTAAACCGGCAGGAGAACGAAAGTAACTGACATAGACCGAAGAATTGCCAAACTTAAGTGGCAGTGGGCGGGGCACATTGCTAGCAGAACGGATGGCCGATGGGGCAGTAAAGTTCTGGAGTGGCGAACGCGTACTGGAAGGCGCAGCGTGGGTAGGCCCCCCCACAAGGTGGACCGACGACCTGGTGAAGGTCGCGGGAATCCGCTGGATGCGGAAGGCACAGGACCGGTCGTTGTGGCGATGCTTGGGGGAGGCCTATGTCCAGCAGTGGACGTCTTTCGGCTGAAATGATGATGATGATGAATCCGGTTAAACTTTGTTTTATTATTCTATGACTTTCATTCATAAATCTGTAGTTCCTCCTAGTATCCGCTAGGTGCACTATAGGTTGACGAATAAAAGTTAACGATACGTTAATATTATTAAATTCTGTCAAACTCGTAATGTGGGTACTAACTACCTAGTTCTATACAACGTGTTATTGAAATAACTGAAAACCTCTTAAGTGGTCACTGTACTCAAAATTATGAAAAACGTATACTATGGAAACAACGCTGGAATCGCGAAAAAAATATCAGATGTTTCTTACATTTGTGTTCAAATAAATCGATAAAATGTAGGGCTCAGCTGATTTTTTTTGCGATTTCAGTGTTTTGGTCTCATAGTAAAAGTTGCTCAAACTGATAAGTACAATGACCCCTTAATAAGTTTTCAGTTATTTCAATAACATGTTGTTTAAGCTTTACAAGCTTGATAAGTCTAAGTCTATGACGTCGGTGATAGGGCAATTAAGCTAAAGTGGAGTTGGGCGGGACATCTGGCTCGGCGTAGAGATGGCCGATGGAGTAAAGCGTTGACCGAGTGGTGGCCAAGGTCAGGTCGGAGAAACCCGGGCCGTCCGAAGGCGCGCTGGGTGGATGATATCGCCAAAGCCGCAGGAAACAACTGGATGAGGGACGCACAAGATCGAAGAGGCTGGCAAAAAAGAAAGGAGGCCTATACCCAGCAGTGGGTGATACCGGGCTAGAATGATGATGATGATGAAGCTTGATAATCAATAATTTGATAGAAAATTCATATTATCGATCTTATAGACGATAATTTGATAGAAAATTCATATTATCGAGCTTGTAGAGCAGTCGGGTTTTATTTTATTTTTTGTACATACTTGTATGGCCTTTCCTGAGTATGTGTTCGTATATGTTTTTTAAGATCGCTGAGTGTTGTGAAGAACTTCGTGCATCCATCCGCGGTGCAGTTAAATGTGTCGCCGCTATGCAACCGCTGGTGTGCCCTTAACCTGGAGATAAAGAAACCAATCATATCATCACAAAATAATTGTAAAATACAAAGAAAAGATATACGCGTAAATAAAATTGATTATGATACGTTATCTCCTCGTAGTCAAAATATTGAATGGGTAAACATAATATATGCGCACGCGCAAGTTAATACGAGTCAAGAGCGCGCGCAACGTGGCGATATAAACAAAATGCTTGAGCAATTCCATACAAAACAACGCTTACACAATTAAGAAAAAAGATTGAGCAGCAAATACGAATATCTATGGCAGTCGTTACTGGTAGTCAGAAGCCTGACTGTCTGACAACTGGTCTAACCTCCGAATGTCAGTATTACCCAGTAACTGGGTTGCGGGGGTCTGATGGCAGTCGCTCCGTGTAAAATACTGATGTTCAGCCGCATCTGGCTAGACTGGAAGCCGACCCCAATATAATTGGGAAAAGGCTCGGAGGATGATTGAGCAGCAAAGGCGGTCCGGGAGAATATGATTTTTTATAGACCATTTTCAGATTCTTTTACAGCCAGTTAGATCATTATGAATGATCTCATATTTAAGTTTATAACACCTTTTTATACCATGTTTTATGCAAATAAATATATTCTATTCTATTATTAATTGTCTAATATTGTTATGATCGAAACATCAAAAACTAACGGGAGGTTTGTGTATATTTATAATAAAAATCTGAATAATACGTTTTAGGCTTGTTTTAGGACGCCGATTTATAGGTAATTCTCGTGATCAGTGATCTTAAATGAGCAAATACTAAACTTAACGCTAATATAAGGCCAAAAAGTTTTCTATTCAACACTATTTAGTGTCTAAATCGGGTTATACATAACGATTTTCAAGCGTGTGGCGCGCTGATTTGTCATCACAAGCTTGTGAGTTTCCTCTTCACACGTGACCGATAAGTATTCATGACAACATTTCTTATTACGTTTATCTCCATAGATTTCTCACTACACTAAAGTTATCGTATCTTTGCTTCAAACGTTCCGTTTTTAGAGAAATACTTAATTTAACACCTGTCCAAGGTTAAAAATAAAGCGCAATATCATCCTCAGAAACATCTGCTTTAGGGTTCCGTCATGAAAAAAGAAACCCGTAGTTGTTATGTTATCATGGTTGTTACATAACGTGTTGCCGCTCCTAACTTTTCAATCAGGAGCTGCTAAAATAGTATTATTTCGATCCTTAAAAAATACAGGCACTGGTTGTACTGGTATGTGTTTCTTCCCTATACAACCTTATTCTTAGTTTATCAATGACATTTTGTCATTGTAGTTTATACTAAATCTCTTAAGGAGTCATTATACTCATCATTATGAACAACTTTTACTATGGAAGTTATGGGACCAACCCTGAAATCGCACATTTGTGTACACATCAATCGACACAATCTGGTAGCGAAGCAACGACTGCGCGGATTGTACGATCTGCAAGGTTAAGCTGCACTTACCGCGGTCAGTCAGTGGATGGGTGACCGTTTCGTTACACATCGAGACCCCTCCGTGCCTAGGAGAGCACGTTAAGCTGTCGGTCCCGGTTCTCATACGAATATCTGTGGCAGTCGTTACGGGTAGTCAGAAGCCTGAAAGTCTGACAACTGGTCTAACCTCCGAATGTCGGTATTACCCAGTAATTGAGTTGCGGGGGTCTGATGGCAGTCGCTCCGTGTAAAATACTGATGTTCAGCCGCATCTGGCTAGACTGGAAGCCGACCCCCAATATAATAGGAAAGTTTTTTCGCGGTTTCAGCGTTGGTCCCATAGTAAAAGTCTGTGGTAAAAGTTGTTCATAATGATGAGTACAATGACCCCTTAAGAGGTTTTGTGCAAACTAAGAATAAGGTTTTATAAATACTTTTTCTATTACATGGGACATGGCTCGCCCCCTATTACATGGGACTATAAAATAACTGGCGAAATGTGGGTGTACTATTACACCTCTGCCTACCCCTTCGGGGAAATACAGGCGTGATGTTATGTTATGTTATGTTTTCTATTTAACGCATTTTAATATATTTAAACCATCATGCTGAATACTTGCGAGTGGCCGAACACACACCTGGCAGGTTTGTTTGTATACGTGACTAGGTACCAACACCAACAAACATGAATAGTGTACGATTATTTTATTATTTATTATATATCAATAAAAAACAGTTTTCGTTTCCGATACTTTATTTTGATATAACTTTTTTTTGTAAAGTCAGGGTACTCGTTATCTTAATTCTTATCTACGAAAGTCTGTTTGTTTGTTACTCAATCACGCCTCCAGGCGTGGTCATGAAATTTTGTTTAAGGAAATAATAAATTGGTATCAAGATAATACAATTTCAATATGGAGGGGCTCGTGGTGAAGTCATCACCGCGTATATTGCAAGATCTGCGGTTATGCGCTAGTCACGGTCAGTCCGTGGATGGGTGACAGTTTCGTTACACGTTGAGGCCCCTTCGTGTCTCGGAAAATATCTGCGAGATTATGCGCTAGCCACGGTCAGTTCGTGGATGGGTGACAGTTTCGTTACACGTTGAGGCCCCTTCGTGTCTCGGAAAATATCTGCGAGATTATGCGCTAGCCACGGTCAGTTCGCGGATGGGAGACAGTTTCGTTACATGTTGAGGCCCCTTCGTGTCTCAGAAAATATCTGCGAGATTATGCGCTAGCCGCGGTCAGTCCGTGGGTGGGTGACAGTTTCATTACACGTTGAGGCCCCTTCGTGTCTCGGAAAATATCTGCGTGATTATGCGCTAGCCACGGTCAGTACGTGGATGGGTGACAGTTTCATTACACGTTGAGGCCCCTTCGTGTCTCGGAAAATATCTGCGAGATTTTGCGCTAGCCACGGTCAGTCCGTGGGTGGGTGACAGTTTCGTTACACGTTGAGGCCCCTTCGTGTCTCGGAAAATATCTGCGAGATTATGCGCTAGCCACAGTCAGTCCGTGGGTGGGTGAGTTTCGTTACATGTTGAGGCCCCTTCGTGTCTCAGAAAATATCTGCAAGATTATGCGCTAGCCACGGTCAGTCCGTGGGTGGGTGACAGTTTCGTTACACGTTGAAGACCCTTCGTGTTTTGGAAAATACGTTAAACTGTCGGTTCCGGCTGCCATCCGGTTCCGGGTAACTGGTGTATGTGGGGTGGTATCGAAGTTGTAATGAAGGCCACTTGTTTGAACTTACTTCTTGTACCAGATACATAATTTATTATAGACTTAATTAATTAATCAGCTAATTGGCTGCGGGGAGACGACTGCTGCGTCGCGCTAATATAGCGTCAGCAGTGTTCCTACATAGCTAATGCGTCAATCAAAGTATCTCTATATTTCGAGCTTAAACGAATCATAATAAGTTTTACCAGTAAAAAATTTAGTTATTTGCGTTTTTTATATTAAAATATCTTGCTTACATCATCCATAATTATTATCTGATTCCGTATAATCGGCCAACGCGAGCGTTTTCGAAGTGCTATTGTGCGGGGCTTATGTCCCAAGTTGCCTTATTGCAATTTGGTATCTATTCCGCGTGTTTTTTTTTTATACAGACTGTTGGACATTTCTGAAAAAAAAACCTGTGTCGTATGACGATCATATCACGTGACCAGGCGTCACGTGATTATAAGATAATTAATTACTTAAATTACGTAACTGATGACCCTGCGATAGTGTCAAAGGTCTATCAATATCAAAGGCGATGAACTACTGCATAAAATAGGTGGAATTGCTTTGAAAATGTCATCATCTTAATGGCCCG
This sequence comes from Asteroscopus sphinx, assembly GCA_949699075.1. Taxonomy (NCBI): domain Eukaryota; kingdom Metazoa; phylum Arthropoda; class Insecta; order Lepidoptera; family Noctuidae; genus Asteroscopus; species Asteroscopus sphinx. The sequence goes on from OX453006.1 coordinate 7,887,071, forward strand.
CAGAAGATCCTTGCCGAGAAGGCTCCAAGCCCTAGCTGCTTCAACAAGTTCCTAGGTCCCTTCTGATAATGCAGTAGGCGAAGCTGACTTCTTGGCTAATATTATTTAGATTGCCATCGTATTGAAGAAGACTTGTTGCGGCAAGCAAAAAGAAGGACGCTGTTATAATTCTCCAATTGCCTTAGGAACATGGACATGGGTCCCACCACCATGTGACCAACCAATAAGGAATCAAAGAGTGAGTATTCAATATTAGGTTACACTTACATTGTCATTGCAACATAACAACTTCCCGATTTGCGTAGAGACGGGCTCTGCTCTGTATAACCTTGTTTTAGCTTTGCCCGCTTTTCACTTCTTACTAGTTTCGGTTCGCTCCTCGATTCACCGTTCACTCGATTCTCGTAAGACATTTTGTACGTAAACATGTATACAAACGATCCATGAAATTTTGTTTGCTATTTTGTTTAATAAATTGGCAAACCTCCAAAGACATAAATTACGACCACATTCTGACTCACGATGTTCTGTTTATAATTTCATAATTTATGAGTGCAGAAGTCAAAAAAATTGATCGACTGGTTGTGATGTTCGATTCTTATTATTTTGTTATAAAAACAGTTCAATGTGTTTTCTCGCATTGCAAAGACGCCATGTTGTGTATGAATATGACTGATTTCGTCATGGTTCCTGGTGCGAACCGGACACCGCATCTATCCCTTGGGAAGTCACAGCTGACCATTAAGAAAAAGGTCTTTAGTCGTCACATAGACATTGATAACCCTTGTTCCCATTACGGTTAAAGAGAAAAGCTCGTTTTACAACGAACCAATTTTATTTTATAGTATAGGATGGCGAAACGAGCTAAAGGCCCACCTGATGTTAAGCGGTTACCTTTGCTCATAACAAGTGCAATACCACCTAGACTGTTGCCTAAAAGGTAGCGCAAGTCGGTTCGCCAAACTGAGACATGAAGATGGCAAGTCTCAGGTGATTGTAATTTCACCGGCACCAGTACCCTTCAGACTGAAACACAGCAATGCAAGCATCACTATTTGGCGGAGAAGTAGATACGGTGGTAGTACTTCTCCGAACGAACTCTTTCACAAAAGACCTCTGCTACTACTACTAACTAATTTCTATACTAATTTACTATAATAATTTCTTAAGGGAAGAAGCCTTAAGGCAAAATGTTTATTGCTATTGGACAAAACTTCCCGAGTATTCGACCTTTAAGTTAAGCGGCCTCTGGCATAAATCAGAGGTAGATTTTTAATCTAAGTAATGTTTTTAGCAGTCTGCGTACGTAACAGACAACACTCAAATCATGTTTTATATCTTCTCGTTTTTTCTATTTAAACGACATGTACAAGACACAAGATTTATAGAGTTATCTTTTGAATTAGTCTTATCGCAATACGGAAGACTATACATAGTCTTAGATTAGTTCGATTGAATACAATTAGATCTAATAACTAGGTAACTCAGGACTTTATAATAACATGAATTATTGTGGGGTCCCCATTAAGAATTTAATTAAGATTAAGTAATCGCCTTTTATCATCGCGGAATAGGTGTCCATAGATTAAAAACACGTCTCGGCCAATGACGTTTTAAAAGAGGAAGACACGGAACACACCGCGCGAAGAACAAAACAGACAAACAAAACAGTGTCACAATAACCTACTCTGTTTTTTCTTACTTGTCTTATTTAGTAAACACTCTTGGCAACAATAACAATCATGTCTTTTTAATGTCATTCGTGAATAATAATTAAAAGACATTATGTTAACAATGCAAACAACCAATTATGCCAACCCGCCTGCCAAGCGTGGCGATTATGGCATATCCCCCCCCTTTGGGGGAGGCCTTTGTCCAGTAGTGGACGTTTTTCGGCTGAGATGATGATGTTAACAATTTCACACACTAAATAACATTTTGTAACCTAATTACATGTGCAGAACCAGTAATTATACTTTACTAGCGACCCGCCCCGGCTTCGCACGGGTGCAATGCTGCTATATTATGCATGTATTATACATATAAACCTTCCTCTTGAATCACTCTATCTATTAAACCGCATCCAAATCCGTTGCGTAGTTTGAAAGATCTAAGAATACATAGGCACAGACGGCGGGAAGCGACTTTGTTTTATACTCTGTAGTGATCAGTAGTTATTTGAATAAAGAGACATGCCAAGATTGTTTACTAAATAAGACAAGTAAGGAAAAAAAGAGTATAGTTGTGTTCACTCACCGCAGCCTGCGGTGAGCAGAACAGCGGCTTGATTGCACGTGTTGTGCTCATACATTGGTAAGGTAAAGATGTTTTTAACCGACTTCAAAAAAAGGAGGAGGTTATGTATTCGGCAGGTTTTTTTTTTTTTTTTTTTATTTGGTAGAGGAAGCCCGCGCGGTGGTCCCATATAAATTTTATTGACTTAGGTTGAGCAGTTTTTTAACCAGCTTCAATAAATCAGTTTATTTTAGCTTCGCGTAATTTTTGGCCGATATGCGTGTTTTTTTTTTCATGATAGTGATTGGATGTTTGAAAGAACATGAGCGAGGCTTTGCCCAGCAGTGGGAAAACAAAGGTTAATAAAAAAAAAAAAACTCATATTGGTTATATAAACATTTATGAATCAACCCTCGCAATTATCAACTAAAAAGTATGAAATGAAAACTTTTTAACAATAAAAACTTTTTAACAAAAAATAAAACCGACTTCAAAAACCTTAACTAAAAAGTAAAAAATAATCATTGTATGTATTTTAAAATCTTAACTTAAACAACATTTTTAAGGCGGCGCGTGGTTGACCCTTTGCGTTACGTAATGTACAGTCCAGCGCAATATCTATACTAAAAACAGTTTATGTGTTCACATAAACTGTTCTGTACATGAAAATCACGCGCCGCCTTCAAAATGTTGTTTAAGTTAAGATTTTAAAATACATACAATGATTATTTTTTACTTTTTAGTTAAGGTTTTTGAAGTCGGTTTTATTTTTTGTTAAAAAGTTTTTATTTCATACTTTTTAGTTGAGGGTTGATTCATAAATGTTTATATAACCAATTTGAGAATATATTTTTATCAACCTTTGCTATCCCACTGCTGGGCAAAGGTCTCGCTCATGTTCTTCCAAACGTCCAATCACTATCGTGAAAAAAAACACGCATATCGGCTAAGAATTCTCAGAATGAGGAACCAATGAGCAGATCATCTAGATACGTAAACCCGCGGAATACATAACCTCCTCCTTTTTTTGAAGTCGGTTAAAAAATAAAACCGACTTCAAAAACCTTAACTAAAAAGTAAAAAATAATCATTGTATGTATTTTAAAATCTTAACATAAACCTAGATTTTGAAGGCGGCGCGTGATTTTCATCTACATTCACATAAACTGTTTTTTACTATAGATATGCGCTCGACTGTACATTATATTTACATGACGCAAAGGGTCAATCACGCGCCGCCTTCAAAATCTTGGTTTATGTTAAGATTTTAAAATACATACAATGATTATTTTTTACTTTTTAGTTAAGGTTTTTGAAGTCGGTTTTATTTTTTGTTAATTAGTCATACGTTTCTCTGTCGGTTGGCGGCATACAACGTTACTTTTTGTTGCTGTGTGAGTCTGTGTGTATGTAGTGGTACACCGAGCCCACATTTTGTTCACATAATGTAAGAACTTGCCGTCTTCTTCCTTTTTAAAACGTCATTGGATACAAGTAAATAATGATGAGATATGTAGCCAGCAAGTGAAACTTAATTCTCGTTTTTGGATAACTACAATTAAATATTCAAGTTATTGAATAAACATCCTGTAAAATCTTTTACATGAAGAGCTTAAAGACAGGATTGTTGTAAGTTGAAGACCGGGTAAAGCTGAATAGAATAGACACAGAAGATTTCTATTTGCAGTTATCATATACTAAATTACACGTGGACGCCAAAGCTAGTAAGATAATCAATGTTATCTCTCGAGTGTAGGATTATTCAGATATACAACTACGTGATATGTCCAATCATATGGCCACAAAAAAAGCGATTGAAGTCAGTCATATGCCAACAAAAAAGCTTTTGGAATCTGCAATAGCATCATACTCATTCGTCTAGGTCTAGAGCCGATAAATGTAGATGTCACTATAACATTAGTGAGTGACTCCACACACTATAATATTCGTTCATTACACGTTTTTAGAACAATAAAGACTGCATGTATATTTTAACTTTTTAGACGTCTAATGCAGCCAACGCATGCAGACAGTGTTCCCCCAGCGACTCACAATAATTTTTAGCACATGTTATTAATCCGATTAATACCTTCTGGCCAATCTTTTTGCAACCTTTTAGCTCTTGCAGACAATTTTTTTTATATCCACAAAGCACCAGAGATTGTAAAAATTAAAACTCAAATGAGTTTCGCTGTCTTTATAGCCACAACTTTGCACTTTATCGCATGATTCCTTTTATCAAGATCAACTACTGGAGCGTGACTAAATTACCAAAACTATCTCCGATATCAGCCTATAATCCTCAAAAGCCTCGTTCATTATGATAATGATGAATCAATAATCAATCGCTGTCAAGACAGATCCCAGAGATAGTTGTAGTGATTCTGTATATATTTTTGTGAACCGTCATGTTATTTTATACCATTGTTTGGTAAACTAACAAATCTTCCACTTGCATTAGGACACTCCAAAAAAGTGCCTAGGTATCGCCTACAGCCAACGAGATGGACAAGCGGGTTATTATTTCCGGAGCCAGCTTTCTTGCAAAGGTTTAAAGGCAATCCAATATATTATCGGGATTACTCATGCCGTTTTAAATATATTAGCCATAATCGTATCGGGGTTGACTGACCAGAGTGCGCCGGACATACATACATATATAACCAGCCCATTACTGTCTCACTGCTGGGCACGGGCCTCTTCTCAGTATGAGAAGGCTAAGGCCTTAGTCCACCACGCTGGCCTAGTGCGGGTTGGCGAACTACGCCCAGAGTGCGCCGGACATAACTATACTATCTTACAGTCTCCGAGATCTAAGCTACGAATTATAAACTATTATTTCCATGTTATTACATACCTATACAAAGTATTGAAGGCTTTCCTGCAGCCGCTAATAGTACAAGCGAAGGGTTTCGCTTTCGTGTGTGCGCGTATGTGAATTTTCAGACTGTATGACGTTAGGAATGCTTTCTCACATGACTGCATCGGACATTTGAACCTGTATTCACCTGAAATAGATAATGTAAAGATTACTACACAAACTGTAAATGGATTAGTATTCTGTGTACTCAATAATTTAGGCAAATAAAGCAACCAGAACCAATAAACACAGCTAACAGTTAATGAAAATTGAGAACGCATAACATCTTACGTTCTCTTCCTGACGTAAATGAGCTGTCTGAAAAGACAGACTTTGGAATGAAATTCACGTTTGTTGATCGTAGTCTAGTCTTTGTGTTTTATGAAAGAAGAATCTATAAGTATATGCAATCAATATATACGGTCCCAAACTAAGAAAAATGTGAGGGTTTGTTGTAGGCACTCTTGGAAGAATTCAGCTATAATACATCTGCGCCCTGGAGCCCAGAGGCTCTTTATTGTGGCATTGTACCTGCTAGTTTAGGAACTCCCTATGCACAGTCCAGAGGCACTGCTCCGCCTGCCTTGGTGGCTAAGCATTATCATTTCTAAAAGATTCGTTTACTATACTTCACAATATCTCCGTACAAGATAAAGCAGAGTTCAAAGTGTCAACAGCATAATATTGTATAACGCAATATGCTGTAAAATAACATCGCCAAAGAAAGTGTAAGTTTATACCTTTCTCGAAGTGTTGAGTTTCAACGTAACCTTCCTAGGCTAGGGTTTCAATGTGGTTTACTAAGCTTTTGCATTGATTATGTAAACTTAACGCTACGATACTCATATTACTTGCGCGTCGGGTTGAGACATCAAGGTTTTATGAGAAGTGAAGATTTTAAATATCTTCCTTATAATATAAAAGATCGGATCAGAAATGAGGAGATTCGCAGGAGAACGAAAGTAACCGACATAGCCCGAAGAATTGCCAAACTTAAGTGGCAGTGGGCGGGGCACATTGCTCGCAGAACAGATGGCCGATGTGGCAGTAAATCTCTGGAGTTGCGACCGCGTACTGGAAGGCGCAGCGTGGGTAGGCCCCCAAGGCCCACAAGGTGGACCGACGACCTGGTGAAGGTCGCGTGAATCCGCTGGATGCGGAAGCCGCAGGACCGGTCGTTGTGGCGATGCTTGGGGGAGGCCTATGTCCAGCAGTGGACGTCTTTCGGCTGAAACGATGAATATAAAATTATTATGATGGGTCTGCCACGCATCTGCAGCGCTCCACGAATGTCCACTGAAGCCCGCATACATAGACGAATTGTATGCAATCGTGTGAAAAAGGATTACGTACCTATCCCTTTTTCCTGTTGCGTCGGGTAGATTTTTGAGCAGTAATATGAGACTGTCTGACTGTACAAAAGCCATCAGTTAATTTAGTCTCAATTAAGTAAAATCTTATTTATTTATTTATTAAATTTATGCACACACAGAGAAATAATAATAAAATACATAAAAATTAATAGTACAAAGGCACTGCTTATTTCTATAAGAAATTTCTTCCAGCAGACCTGCGAGAGGAAAATTTGAAGCAAAGAGATGTAGACACAGTGTGTCAAGTAATACTAATAAATATACCTACATATATATATACTCATACATAAACTAATATATAACGTAAAATAAATCTTAACTATTATAAAATTGTAAACGTCTGTTTGTTTGTTTGTTCCAGCATCACGCTAAAACTACTGGACCGATTTTGATGATTTTTTTTTTGTTTGAAAGCTGATGATCTGACTTAAAAACTGGTATGGGTTTTGAGAAAGAAAGAAAGAAAGAAAAAAAGAAAAAAATTAATTCGTGGGTTGCGTACTCACCCGACAGAACGAAGCTTCTATGCATTTGCACGAGCGGATAGTAATGTACGTTGGAGTGGAGTGGAGTGGACAGGGGATGGGACTGGGGATGGGACTGGGGATGGGACTGGGGACGGGACAGGGGACGGGACTGGGGACGGGACAGTGGACGGGACAGGGGACGGAACATGGGACGGGAAATGGGACGGGACATGAGACGGGACATGGGACAGGACAGTGGGACGGCACATGGGACTGGACATAGGATGGGACATGGGACAGGACATGGGACATGGGACGGGACGATAGTGATATAGTGGGACAGTGGGACAGTGGGCCGTGGGACAGTGGGATAGTAGGACAGTAGGACAGTGGCAGTGGGACGGTGGGACAGTGGGGCAGTGGGGTAGTGGGGCAGCGGGGCAGTGGGGCAGTGGACCAGTGGGGCAGTGGGGTAGCAGGGTAGCGGGGCAGTGGAGCAGTGGGGTAGTGGGGTTGTGGGGCTGCGGGGTGGGGCAGCGGGGCACCGAGGCAGTGGGGCAGCGCGGCAGCGTGCCAGCGGGGCTTTGGGGTACCGGGGCAGCGGGGCAGTGGGGTAGTGGGATAGTGGGGCAGCGGGGCAGTGGGGCAGTGGGTTAGCGGGGCAGTGGGGCAGCTGGGCAGCGGGGCATCGGGGCTGTGGGGCAGCGGGGCATCGGGGCTGTGGGGCAGCGGGGCAGCGGGGCAGTAGGGGAGTGGGGGAGCAGGGCAGGCAATGGGGCAGTGGGATATCGGTGCAGTGAGGTAGCGGGGCAGTGGGTTTCCGGGGCAGCGGAGCAGTGGGGCAGTGGGATAGTGGGGCAGCGGGGCAGTGGGGCATCGGGGCAGTAGGGCAGCGGGACAGAGGGCAGCGGGGCAGGGGGGCAGCGGGGCAGGTGATGGGGCAGTGGGATAGTTGTGCAGCGGGGCAGTGGGATAGTGGGGCAACGGGGCAGCGGGGTAGCGGGGCTGTGGGGCAGCGGGAGAGGGGCAGTGGGGAAGTGGGGCAGTGGGGCTGCGGGGCAGGCTGTGGGGCAATGGTATAGTTGTGCAGCGGGGCAGTGTGTCAGTGAGGTAGCGGGGCAGCGGGTCAGTGGGGCAGCGGGGCAGCGGGGCAGCGGGGCAACGGGGCAGTGTGGTAGTTGGACAGTGGGGCAGTGGGGTAGCGGGGCAGTGGGATAGTGTGGCAGCGGGGCAATGGGGCAGCGCGGCAGTGGGGCATCGGGACAGAGGGGCAGCGGGGCTGGCTGTGGGGCAGTGGTATATTGGTGCAACGGGGCAGTGGGGCAGCGGGGCAGTGGGGCAGCGGGGCAGCGGGGCAGTGGGGTAGTGGGGCAGCGGGGCAGTGGGGTAGCGGGGCAGCGGGGCAGTGGGTGGCAGCGGGGCAGGCAGTGGGTCAGTGGGATAGTGGGGCAGCGGGGCAGTGGGGCAGCGGAGCAGCTGGGCAGCGGGGCAGTGGGGCAGTGGGGTAGCGGGGCAGCGGGGCATTGGTGGGCAGTGGGGCAGCGGGGCAGTGGGGCAGTGGAGAAGCGGGGCAGTGGGCAGTGGGATAGTGGGGCTGCGGTGCAGTGGGGCAGCGGGGCAGTGGGTTAGAGGGGCAGTGGGGCAGCGGGGCAGCGGGGCAGTGGGGCAGCGGTGCAGCGGGACAGCGGGACAGTGGGACAGTGGACTGGACTGGAATGGACTGGACTGGACTCGACTGACGTGGGTTAGCAGAATTTAACGCGAGCGGAGCCGCGGGTAAAAGCTAGTATATTATAAAAATAATAAACATAGTCTAGGTATACTTACACAATATCAAAATAGAAAACATAATACATAACATTATTACGTACAACCTATGTGGATGAGGAAAGATAATGCTCTTTTTTGAAGGTGGAAACAGTTTTACAGTCGCGTATCACGGGCGGAAGCGAGTTCCACAACCTAACCGCATGCACAGATAAGGAGTAGGAGTAGAAGTCAGTTTTATGGGATGGAAAATTGAGGATGGTTTTAAGATGCGACTTGCAGGGTGCGTAAGGAGGACGAGTGTAGGAAAAGCGTTCCCGCAGGTAGTGATGGGGAAGTCGGATTATGTAGAATATTAATAAAAACTTTTTAACAAAAAATAAAACCGACTTCAAAAACCTTAACTAAAAAGTAAAAAATAATCATTGTACGTATTTTAAAATCATAACATATTAACATAACATAACACACAACAGCGTCATTGACCCTTTGCGTCATGTAAATATAATGTACAGTCGAGCGCATATCTATAGTATAAAACAGTTTATGTGAACGTACATGAAAATCATGCGCCGCCTTCAAAATGTTGGTTTATGTTAAGATTTTAAAATACGTACAATGATTATTTTTTACTTTTTAGTTAAGGTTTTTGAAGTCGGTTTTATTTTTTGTTAAAAAGTTTTTATTTCATACTTTTTTGTTGCTAATTGCGAGGGTTGATTCATAAATGTTCATATAACCAATTTGAGATAAAAAAAATTATTAACCTTTGCTATCCCGCTGCTGGGCAAAGGTCTCGCTCATGTTCTTCCAAACGTCCAATCACTATCGTGAAAAAAAAACACGCATATCGGCCAAGAATTCTCAGAAAAACGAACCAATGAGCAGATCATCTAGATAGGCGAAGCTAAAATAAACTGATTTATTGAAGCTGGATAAAAAACTGCTCAACCTAAGTCAATAAAATTTATATGGGACCACCGCGCGGGCTTCTACTACCAAATAAAAAAACAACCACGTAACCCGCGGAATACATAAACTCCTCCTTTTTTTGAAGTCGGCTAAAAAAGAAGACACAATATCCGAGTGTTCCTGCGAAGACGAATAGGGAGCCACTTGAGAGTTTTGCGAAAATCAGAGACGTGGTCGTACTTAATACGTACGTCGTAATCTTCATGTTATTTAAAACAAATATGAAGACGCGTATAATGATTGCCAGAAAAAAGAATAAAAAACGCAGTTCGAAAGTGTAACAAAGAGCGTGGGAGATTGAGAATAACGTATTGCGACAACATGTTGCTGATTTATTTAGAGGTTATATCCTAAACGGAGATTTGTTCCGCATATCTTTAGGAATTGGATGAATCGTGAGCAGGTTTTTTGTTTACTTCTTATTTTAATATTCATGTTTATATTTTCAGGAGTATTTGATAAGTACTGAGTGGGTTCATCACAATAGTTCAACAAGGCAGAATTTAAACTACCAATCACATTAACCAGTTTTAGCTCTCGCAAAACCATGAGTTTGTTTTATCAACATATTTTGTATTAGTGCGTGTCACAGCATGTCTACACACTGACTACTAACCAAATGAGATACTGATGTCTCGTTACAAATACTGCAGCCTAGATAGTCATCTAGCTTTTTAAAGGATATATATAAGGTTATGATAAACTGTAATGGAATTAAACTCAAGCGCATAACATAAATCAGGTGAAAAACACTAATGAAACAGACAGATACCGCACGAATAAAACACTTTTCAGGGGGCCTAGTACGAGTTTGACACTTATGAATACTTTCAAAGTATTCGTCGACTTTCATTAATAAATCTGTAGTTCCTCCTCGTATCCGCCAGGGGCGCTACTGATTTATGAATGAAAGTTGACGAAAACGATGAAAGTATTCGTAAGTGTGAAACTCGTACTAGGCCCACAGAAGTGTCAAACTACAAAGTCACTCTTCTAGTCGTCATTTTTACTAGACTTTTTGCCAATATAATAATCACCTGCTCATATATCATTAAAGAGTGGACTCATACAAAAAGACGACGACCTGACAAAAGCTCGCCATAGAATGTCCAAGGTTGATGAAATTAGTTTATATGATTGAGCGAAATAATAATCAATGCAAGGAACGACAAGAACTCAAGACAAGGAAGATCTTTCAGTAGTTCCAGCGTAACCAGTGAGCCTGGAGTCTATACAGGGCGTCCCACGGATATGCCACATGGAGGGAAAGTTGAGCTCATTTTGAGCATTTGATAAATTGATAAATTTTGTATTAAAAATGTTAAAATTCATGGTCTTCCTTATATTTGTGACACTATGTTATTTAGCAAAAAATAATCCTTATGATGAAGCCTTTCGATCGGTATGATAACGCTACAGGGTGATTATTTTTCTCATGTAACGGGTTCGATTTCCGGTTCAACCATGTAATTATTTAATATCTATGAATGCAGTTTAAATTGTTTTAAAATTCAAATAATGTCTTCTTTCAGTAAAATGTTCCATCTACAATATTCAAGGTACTTTCCCTCCATGTGGCATATCCGTGGGACGCCCTGTAGTAGGGCTTCGATTCCGAGATTCCGAGATCTCGAAATATCGGAATCTCGCTACATTTTCTACGTATTTATAATATCGGTATTAGAACGTAAAATATCGGAACTCCGATATTTTCCAGAAAATTTATGAGAACATCAAAAAATCCGAGAGCTAGTTAATGTTTAAGCAAAGACTAGTGGTGTGCCTCGAACGTAACAACAAACTTTTTAATTTGTAATGTATTTTCCATTCATAAATCTTATTTTTGTCGAATATTGATCGTTGGCAGAGTTAGAAGACTGGCCAGAAAGTGCTAGTGAGAAAATGCTTTTGCTTTTATTGCTTATAAAGTTTTTTTTCACTTTTAATGACAATTTTTGTTATTGATTTTGAACTACAGGCCCATCTCACTTCTGAGCCATGTCTACAAGCTGTTTTAGAGAGTCATTACGAACCGTCTTTCACGTGGGTTTGACGACTTCCAGCTTCCCGAACAAGCCAGATTCCGAAAAGGCTTTAGAACCGTAGCCCACATACATACACTGCGGCAGGTTATACAGAAGACCGAAGAGTATATCGTGCCTCTTTGTTTAGCGTTTGTGGACTACGAGAAAGCCTTCGATTCGACCGAGACTTGGGCTGTACTACAGTCTTTTCAACGGTGCCAGATTGACTATCGGTACATCAAAGTGTTAAAGTGTTTGTATGAAAACGATTACAGGACAAAGCCTCAAAACCTATCCTTCTGCAGCGAAGTGTGAGACAGGGAGATGTGATCTCTCCGAAACTGTTCACTGCTGCATTGGAGGAAGTCTTCAGGTTTCTGGACTGGAAAGGGCTAGGCATTAACATAAACGGCAAGTATATCACTCACCTTCGGTTTGCCGACAACATATAGTCATAGCTGAGATCATAGAGGACCTCAGTACAAAGCTCGATGACCTCAGTAGAGCTTCCGATAGAGTGGAAATATGGACAAGACAAAGGTCAAATGTCGAATAATAATAATATAGCACCCATTTCCATAAATATCTGAAAATCTACAGTCGAAGTTGTTGACGATTACCTATTTATTCCTAGGACTTTGACTAATCAAAGACCTAGGTCAAACTGTCCAGTTATGTAGGTCCAACTTCGAGAAAGAGGTCAATCGTTGTATTCGACTCGGTTGGGCAGCGTTCGGGAAGCTACGCAATATCTTCTGGTCCAAAATACTGCAGTGTCTCAAGAAGTCTTTAACCAGTGTGTGTTGTCAGTAATTACTTACGGTACTAAAACGTGGTTGCTCACAATAGGCCTGATAAGAAGGCTCAAATTCACTCAAAGGGCAATGGAGACGGCTATGCTCGGAGTGTCCCGTGATCGAATCAGAAATGAGGAGATTCGCAGGAGAACGAAAGTAACCGACATAGCCAAACTTAAGTGGCAGTGGGCGGGGCAAATTGCTCGCAGAACGGATGGCCGATGGGACAGTAAAATTCTGAAGTGGCGACCGCGTACTGGAAGGCGCAGCGTAGGTAGGCCCCCCACAAGGTGGACCGACGACCTGGTGAAGGTCGCGGGAATCCGTTGGATGCAGAAAGCGCAGTTCTGGTCGTTGTGGCGATGCTTGGGGAAGGCCTATGTCGAGCAGTGGATGTCTTCCGGCTGAAATTATGATGATGATGACAGGCCGTTCAGGTTTATTAGATCATAAATAGCCATTAGTTTTCAAAAGCAAAACTTTTGGCATAATCTCCACTTTTTACTTTACAAACAAGGTTAGGTTTTCATTTTAAATCAAGTCCTGGTAGTATTTAAAAATATTTTGTCTCAATATCGGAATCTTGGAATTCCGATATTTTGAGGTCAATATCGGGTCCAATTCCGATATTGGAAAACAGGCGATATAGAGAAGCCCTACCCTGTAGGTATAATATGCACAGCTACCGTGACAAGATAGAAAATTTACAAGTCCGTGAGACACGAATTCTGGTTACCCCAGTTTCCCAAAGGTTGATCGACGCAAAAATTAACTAATCAGTTGTCAAATCTCATGTCAAGAGATGTGATTGGTTGTTAGCATTTTGGCTGTCCAATCAATCACAGTAAGGGGCAAGTTCACCCAGAAGATAACAGATGTTTATGTAAAAACCAGATGTTTAACCCGAACTTTGGTGTTCACCAACGATAAACAACCGTTATATCACAGTAATCAATCGATTTTTCTAACCGAAGTCGGGGACGTCGTTTAAGTACTAACCGGGTATTTAAACATGACATTTTTGACGTTTGATGGTTGAAATTGTTGAGGTTATTCATTGATATTCTGTATTTGATTGTTTTTCGTAATTTTAGAAGAGTCTATGCTGCATAAAATATTAATATTAGGATTATTACTCTCCAATATAACAAAACAATTGCATTTTATCATATTCGTAAAATTTACAATAAAAACCAAATAAAATAAGGGCCGGAACACGTTGCTGTTTTTCGAGCGTGCATTTTTCTTTTACGAACATAAACAAAGAAACATATTGCTTATGCTTTGAGAAAACTTATGAAAGATGTCTAAACATAACTGTTTTTGTCGTATTGAGGTAGTACGTAATTTTTTTTATTTATATATTTTTTTATATATGAATGCGGCTGATAAACGATGCTCGCACGAAACCTGCACAATGTTACCGCTACTTTTGGGTAAGCACAACTACCAGAATTTTATCATGTTTCAAGAAACGCGCCCGCCCGATACACTTCCAGTTTGTAAGCGGCCTAATATTAAAACATCAAAATGGCGTATTTAATTGGTTGCTATGGCAACCAAGACTGCTTATCCTCCCAAATTAAAAAGATATGTCAAATGTACAGAGTAGCATTATACTAGGATTTTTAATTTTGGAAGAGTTACCTGATATGCAACCGTTTTATATTGTCGTTCTTTTCATAGTGTTGTTGCCATTTAGTTACCATTTTGATTAATCGTGTTACATCATTCGTTCTTTCATTCCCAGAACGCTCGGTTTCAGAATCAATGATCGGATAGGAGTCGTGAACACGAAAATTCCCGCGTCCCGGTTAAACATCTGTTGTTGAATAACAGGTTGATTTTGCAAACAGTGGTTATTTCATTGTCCGCGAACTCGGCCCTTATACAACAGTATTAATTAATCAGCCTTTCAGTGGCTGGGGGTAAATACCAAGTCTCCAGATGCGACAAAATATCGACGTCATCATCGTCGTTATAATACCTCAGTGGTCGGACCTGCATGTCCAAAGTTTAGGATTGCATGTAACAACTGCCGTATAGTTCTGAGGCATAACACAACGTTGTGCTTTAATCAGCGGATTAAACAATGATTAACGCCCTCGGCCTCTACAGATGAAAAAATATCTCATATAATAATTGTGTCTAGTAGTTAATAGTTACCTACTGTATTATGTTTTGTAAGAGCAACTGTCTTTTCAGAATATAAACATGACTCAAGAGATGCTTATCACTAAGGAAAATTTGACTGGTTTGAATTGGTTTTAAGGCGATAGTCTAGCAGTTTATCAGTGTTATCAATTAAAACCAGACATTACCAGTTTACTACAAGGTCATAGGGGATAGTAGATACGAGGCTTTGATTCTCCAAGTACCTACTCCTCCAAAATTTTCTATCAGTAAGATATAATTGATCGTTTTTACTAAAATAATTCAAATGAATGATGAGATAGGTTATTCTCGCTGTCTCACAGCCCCCACTGGGGGTGAACGCGATTTTTTTCCCGTTGTCCCGTTGACCCCCATTGAAATATTCTGATTATAGCATAGATTATAGGTAGGTCTTTCAAATTGCTATTTCGCATTGCATTCTTGACTCTTTTGTGTCACGGGAATGGGTAAAACAATAGGCTGCAGTAAGTACTTTAGGCGCAGGTACATTGAAACCTATGATTGAAACAAAGCATTAGATACTTACTACTAAAAATGGGTTATTAACTTATTAAAGTTATTTAGATTTGGTTCGAAGTCGACTTTTAACATGAAAGACATTCACATTTAATTAGATCACACTGCTTGTCATGTTATCAATATTTACTAGAGACAGGACAGCATCAACACAGTTTTATTTAATTTGATTTGATTTGGATTGTTTGATTTTATTCTCTGATTTTTATAAAAAAAGTCACGTGATTTAAATCAATCATCCCTGTTAGTTATTTATTTATAGTTAATTAATACGGTACAAAAACCAATTACATTAATTAACATAGAAACGATACACGATATAACGATGATATTACAATTTGTTGGCTACACAATACCGCAAACACTCATGCTAAGCCCGTAGGTATTTACCAAAGCAACCGTGCCTGATAAGTCACCTGAGTTAGTTGGTAGGTGACGCGTTGAGTCCTACTCAGCTAAACCTCGAAGCACGGCAGTATGGCTTCAAACACACACACTTGTGCGCATACTGTGTCTCTAAAAGCCGCGTCAAAGCTTTCGAGCGCGTGTTGTCACTCCTGCCTGCCGCCTTAACCTTTCACACGCCCTAGCAAGCGCACTCTCGCCGCTCGAGCGCCCTGGCGTATGGCACGGATCCGGTCTTAAACCCTCTCGTCCATAACCGTATGTCCAGGGAAGGAAAGCGCGCCAAGAGAGTTGCCGCCTCGTAGGACATCACCCTATACCCTCGTACGATACGAATGACCATTTAACGCTTCAGGCTATTAAACTTAGTTCTGCAGCGCCGAGCACCTGACAGTCTTTTTGACTACACAGGCGACCCATAAAGTTCTGGAGTGTCGACCGCGTACTGAGAGGCGAAGCGTGGGTCAGCCCCGCACTACGTGGACCGACGACCTGTTGAAGGTCGCGGGAATCTATTAGATGCGGAAGCGCAGGACCAGTCGTTGTGGTGATGCTTGGGGGATGCCAATGTCCAGCATCGTACATCTTTCGGCTGAAATGATGATAATGAGGCGCCCCATAAGAGCCATTGACCGCACGAGCCCGCATAGAAGTGACCAACTTCCTCTCGTGGTCCCCCGAGATTGGGCAGCAATCTATGCAGGGCACCGATATGGGGAAAAAGGCATCCGCAGTGCCCTTCAAAGCCCCAGCGACTGTCTGAGGTTGGGCCAAGGTATTTCATACTCTGTCCTTCTTAGACTTCCGTGTCACCGACGCAAACTGACGAGCTAGGTGGTAGTCTGCTGGGGTGCTGGCCAGAAAACCTCCACGTGTGTCTGACGGCTGCTTGTCTCTCTGGACACGTCTGGAGGGAATGGCAGTTGTTAGGCCGGTGCATCCTGGGTACAGGCAATGGAATCCATTCGAGGGATTAACCCTCGGGGGATCTTATTGCCTGTACCCAGGATGCACCGGCCTAAAAACTGCCGTTCCCTCCAGACGTGTCCAGAGAGACAAGCAGCCGTCAGACACACGTGGAGGTTTTCTGGCCAGCACCCCAGCAGACTACCACCTAGCTCGTCAGTTTGCGTCGGTGACACGGAAGTCTAAGAAGGACAGAGTATGTATGGCGAATATTCTGGTACGGGAGGAGCCCCATGTTGGCCAATGGGGAGTTGCTCCACGTATCCCTCTGATGCCAGCAGAGGGCACAGTGGAGGAGCAGGGGCGGGCCCGGTGTGTACTCACCCTGCCACTGGGCAGGCAGCGGGGGTATTGTCCTTCCCTGCCCTCATCGACCTCGTAACCCCAGGAGTGCCCGCTGAGTAGTGTTCTGACGCCTCTTGGGACCGAGGGTCTTGGCTTTACCGCCCAGACCGCGAGTAAGAAATCCTCTATAAAAATTACGGGAGGATGGGGCCTGCGAGCAGCAGACTCGGGATAGTCTGCTGTAGTAAATAAACAATTTTTCTATCTTTCTTTGCTAACCGACCAGCAGCTAGCGTAGCTTGCACAGCTGGCGTAGCTGACACAGTTGGCGTAGCTGGCATGCTGGCCTGGCAGCATGCTGACGTAGCTGACACAGCTGGCGTAGTTGGCGCAGCTGGCATAGCTGGTAAAGGCCCGTGAGGTGAGGTGGCGTGCAGTGTTCCGTGTGTGCTGCCTAGGAGGGTGTGGCCAACGTTAGGCCACACGGGGAGAAGAGGCTCGCCTGCTTGTGGCAAGCCAAGACCTGTCGAGGGTGGTTGTGTGAATACTCACGGGTTCCCATGCCCCCGGCTAAGGTAGTTGAAGGAAAACCTTGGTGGTTTAGTCGGTAAGAGTCCGACACTGGCTCCGCCTACCCCGGGCGGAGTGAGTGCCATGAGGATTTCCCCACAGTAAAAAAAAAGGATCTATGTAGTGTACATTCGAGAGTATGGATGTTTGTTTGTTTGCCCTTTAATCACACTGAAAAGGCTAAACAGAATTGGATGAATTTTGGCACACAGATAGACCATGACCCAAATGGGCAAGACTAAGTTTACCTAAGACTGGAAATTATATGCCCTCCGGACTACCATTCATCCATAACATTTTCATACAAAATGCAAGTTGGAACCACCACAACACCATAAGCGATGGTGCCCATCCATTCAATAAAAAATGCATTTTTTTGACCCAAACTCTTGAGGGGCTAATGATAGAAAATAGAATGATGTGGTAATGTGAGATGTTGTATGTATGGTGGAATAGGTGTCAAAAAATCCTATTAATACTAGAAATACTAAAGTATTGATATTTGTTTGTCCTTCAATTTAGATGATATTTGGCACGGATAGACCATAACCTGGATTACCATATTATAGGCAGGACTTTTTGTCCTGGGAAAATAAACAGTTCCAGAAAGGTGCTCAATAACATCTTTCTGTGGTAAACCAAATTAAAGGCAGGCAAATTATTATTATTATTATTATATGGAAACCACACTAGCAGCTCAGTAAGCTGATGCATGTGTGTCTTGCGATTTGGAGATTTTGTCAAGTCTGTTTTGGAAGCAGTTTATTGTGGGTGCCATTATCACACTTTCAGGGAGTTTATTCCACTCTGTGACTACACGAAATTCTATAGAATTAGACATAATAACTTGTCCAAAGTACCTATAGTAAGTGTTCAATTATTAATTTGTATGAGTTATGGTAATCAACATTCTTAAAGTGCCTAATCATAAATTTATAATCTACTTAAACACAAAATTATTTGGGATGCAAATAAAAAAAATTGTCACTTATTATGAAACTAATAAGTTATTATCTTATTATTTATAAATGTTTATCAGAATTGCCAAGTTAATTCAAGCATTGTTAATATAACTGTTACATAATAAATAGTTTTATAATAGTTGTGATAGTTTTTCTGGAAAATAAATATTTCTATCTAGTTTACAAAAAGCTTGTTTTGTTATGCATGAGGTGTTTTTTTTGTATATTCTGCATTTGTGTAACAATGATCTCACCCTTGTGTGTTTTCATGTGTGTGCGCAGGTTTCCAACAGTGCTGTATGTGCGTTCACAACCCTCATATTCACATTTGTACCTCGCACTGCTGTCTTCCGGCTTCCTCTTGCTTTTATCCATGTTAGATGCGACGTCAACATTCGAATTTTGCATTTCTGATACAGTGTCATTGTGGCTGGAAAAAGAGTGTCAATTTCATACTTGTCTATGCCGGGTATCAAATATCTTCCAGGTTATTTTGACTTTTTATATTTAAATTATCATGCCTTTCTGGAATTTAAGTAGTAATAACAAAAGTAAACATTGTGTTTATTGATAAACTCAAGGAAAAGTAATGCTATTTGAGAGTGACTATCATGATTTTGCAGTATGAATCAAAATAGTCCTGGAACAACATAGGTTAGTGAAGTTGTCTTAATTTTCTCGTCATATCCTTCCATGACAGGTATTATATAGAATTCTAACATTGTTTGACATACCTCTCACTCGCCTTTCAATAGAATACTCATTGGAGAACACAAAATTAGGATATTCGCATCACATCGTGATGGTAATGTACCAAAATAGAATGCCCAAAAACGATACATCGGCTAAAAGACCACTTATATACAAACCCGTAAGTGCGAGAGGGATAGAACAATATTGACAAACAGCTGATTGGAGGCGGGATTAAAATGCGGCGGAGTACCCACGCAATAACCAAATAAATTCAATTATTTATCGTACATTATAGTTAAGAACAAAGTATAACTTACGATGAAAATCCTGTAAGATTTTTGATATTTTTGTCCTTTAAAATTATTTCGCTTTCCAACGTCACGCCGTTTTCTGAACCTTTTTCTTCGTAATTACGCACTTGGAAATTATCAAAACTCTTGTCTAAGTTCTGGTATTTTAAATCTGTATTTATATTAATTGAGAACTGTTCAGATGAAAAGGGTCTAAAAGTGTTTTGTGTAGAGATATCGAAGCGGCCGCTGTCACCGAGCCATGCGGCCATGTTTGAGAGTAGTGTTGTTCCGTATCACAAGACGAACTGTCATGCGATAGGAACGAAAAACCGGCAAAGATGAATCGGCAAAAAGTCATGTCTTAACGGACAGATGGCGCTAGTTTCAAACATCCGTAGAGAGAGCTACAGCTATGGAAGGTAAAGTAGGCGCCTGTGCCCGCTGAGCCCGCTCTGAGGACTCCCGGCGCGGCGCAACTCCCGTTATAATGAACACCACTTGTTGTCTGCGCGGGCAGTGCGTCGACCGCACGCCCTTCTACTCATGCGAATGTACCATCTTCACATTCGGACTATAATTCGCGTATAAAAGTGTGTCGCTCAATTTAACTATTTATATTTAAAATAATTCCAGTTTAATTAAAAATAAAATATAAAATGTGTTCAAGGAGTTTAGCTATTTACATTCATTTGGTAAGTAAAAAAATAATATTTTAATGTAGAGTTCATTATTATGTTCTTTAAATATTTTATATTTATACGATTGTTATAAATAATCCCTAGTTGAATTGCTTGATTTCTAATTCTATCGATCGCTTCTTATCAAAGTTAACTGCTTAATGTAGGTATGTATGTGCATGTGGATTCGTTTTTCGCTCTTATTTTTATTAAGTAGCTAAGGAAAATGGTTATGTACTAGAATGAGAATAAAATCAACTTAACTACTTTGATCTTAAATTTTCAAGTATAAACAAGATACACTATTTTATATTCCTAAAATAAGTAGCACAAAAACTATAACGAGCTCCTGTTCTAGGCTTTTATTATTATTGTATTCTGTTTCAGTCGTTCATATCCCCTCCAAACAAAATAAATTTGTAACGAGCATATAAAGCTATCATAAATCATATACTGCATGGTTAACTGACTCATTGCCTATGCATTTGGAGCGAACAAGCGCTCAGAAGATAGGTAAAAAAGTATAAAACAGTGGGTGAAGTTTATCTTTATTTTACTGTTACCCACGGCACCCATTCACCGTCTAGGCGCATTAACGTATCATTAGTTGAAGGTTGCTGACCGACATCATGTTCCATATCTTTATGAAACGGTGACTATCCGCAAAAGGAAGTCGCAAGACTTTTATGTAAACCAATATCATAAACCACAACCCTCTTTCCACCACATTCATTTACAGTTTTTCCACAAGCTAAAAGAGTTATTTATAGGCCTGCGTGTTAGATCTTTAAGTTTACAAGGTACAGTGCTTATACATTTAACAAAGCTTTTGATGTAAGAATAGCTTACCAAAATTTTATCTTTTGCTTCGTTTTAATTGTTGCCTTGTTGTAAAATAATGATTTTGTATCTACCTGTCAGAAATTTATATAATTTTATATAAACATATAAATTGATTCATTAAAGATTCACATTGCATTGATAAACTTGCCCTAAGAGGCTTTTCTGTACACTGAAAGTAACAAGCCTTACTCGGATAGCATTGTAGTAGAAAGTTGTATGTCTAGTAAATATTAAAACCCATGACTAACATTTGATAATGTGCCAAAATAAACAGTGAAACTATGGAAAGCAAGCACAGCAACTACATATTTCAAGCTTTCGAGATCTCTCTTATATTTCTTTGGGTAAATGTTAATACTACGACCATGCTCGTTACAACTCTGAAATCGAGCTTTAAAATGTCGTTCAAGAACGTGCAGTTCATTACAATAGACCCAAGAGACCGATGATCACTTTCGCTGCTTTTTCTTTATTCTAATTTCACTTTTGATCAATGCCTTGTGTCCACTGAGACTTTCAGTGGATATATAATAATAAAGTAATCGATCCCAAGAGATTTAATATTGCGTCAAAGGAAACCGTGTAGTTTGAATGATAAATGCTAGAGGAAAAGACTTACTTTTTCCTTTAGTGATAAAAAAAGCTGGTAGATTCAAAGACAAAAAACAGTAAAAAAACGGGAAATTGCCTTAAAGACTCAGATTTGTTTCAGACAAAAAATCGCTAATGACAATAAAAATATAATAAGACAATATACACCTGACACAAGCCTGTTATACGAAGCGAGTTCAATGACATGTTATTCACACATGACCTAGAAATCTGACACTGACACTTTCTTCTTGAGGGTCTTTTCGATTCATCGAACATCACTACGTTACCCTTTCGTTTCCAATGAAATGAAATTAACTCCGGATATGAATATTGTTTCTGGAATTTCACGAACATATCATTATTACAATCGTCACAACGACGAGTGGATTTTTAAGTAAAAAGTTTTCAACTTTTATGGTTTTAATATAGGTAGGAGCTACCTAATACTTAAAATTTTAAATCATCAACTCAGCCTATTACAGTCCACTGCTGGACATAGGCCTCTCCCAAATTGCGCCACAACACTCGGTCCTCTGCCTTCCACATCCAGTCCCACCAGCTACTTACATCAGGTCGTCGGTCCACCTGGCTGGGGAAATTTTAAATAAACTGTGAAAAATAAAAATGGAAAAATTACGATAAAAGATTGTAGCACAGCCAGTGGAGTTATAGGTAATGGTAACCCCAGAGTAGTAGTAACAGAGCTCCATGTGAAAGAGCTCGTACGGGGAAGTAGCCACCTCATATATTTCTGCCGCCAAACAGTACCTACTGGTACCGGTACTCATCTAATGCTTGCATTGCTCCGGTGTGAAGGGTACAGGTGCCGGTAAAATTAAAATTACATGAGACTTTCCATCTCTTGTCTTAGTTTGGCGAACGCAACTTGCCATAACATTTAGGCCAGCATATCGGTATTGCAGTTGTTATGGGCAAGGTAACTGTTCAACACCAGGTGAGCCTTTAGCTCGTTTTTCTATCCTATACAATATAAATAAAAAGCTAAGCATTAAGCTGTCGGTCCCGGTTGTCATACGAATATCTATGGCAGTCGTTACGGGTAGTCAGAAGCCTGAAAGTCTGACAACTGGTCTAACTTCCGAATGTCAGTATTACCCAGTAACTGGTTTGCGGGGGTCTGATGGCAGTCGCTCCGTGTAAAATACTGTTGTTCAGCCGCATCTGGCTAGACTGGAAGCCGACCTCAATATAACTGGGAAAAGGCTCGGAGGATGATGATACAATATAAATAAAAAATATATTCGATACAAATTTGGTATCCGTGTATTTGACAAAACTCAAAATTCAGGCTGTGACTTCTTGACCATCTATGTTAAGTCCACAGTTAAATTTGTCTTAATACCTATCTCACTAAACAGGTAGGTATACTTGCCGAGTCACGTATTCGGTTTGGCCTGTAATCTATAATTCAATACTCTTTTTTATTTACGATAAGCTTGCGATGCCGATGTGCAGTTCCTGCGATAGCTATCAAATAGAATTAGACAAGAAAAAGGACTGGTTTGTTTGTCAAAGATGGTCCGTGGCAGCGGGATCTGTGTCATTCGGCCACGGCACACATACCGCCCTGACGGGCGGCAACTCACGCGCTAACGATGAATTCGTGCGACCTATCATATTTTATAGATGTATTTATATAGTGACTTTTGTTCTACAACCTTATTCTTAGTTCATACTAAAACTTAAAAGGGTTCATTGTACTCATCATTATGAACAAATTTTACTACGGGACACGAAGAAATTACTGAAATCGCGAAAAAATAATCACCTGTTCCCTATATTTGGTCGATTTATGTGAACACTTCATTTCAGGTTTAGTGTAGGTAAATTAAGAATAAGGTTATAAATGAAGACAAGAGTAGTAAAAAGTGTTATTGTTGACAATTTAAATCTGTTTACAGCAATTTATAATTGTTATTGTATTAAACAATAAATTCAAATTCAATTTTTTTTTTCTTTCTAATACGCATTTACATGCACTTTCAAAACGTTAAGATTCTAGTTGCACGGTTCCAAAATGTTGGTCCTATGGAGAAGAGCCGGCAAGAAACTCCATGGAAATACTTTGTTAATGTTAAATGAGGTTAAATGGTAATGGTTTGTTACATGATTTGGAAAGAATTGTGTGAGAACAATGTAGATTAATGAGTGAGACAAATTCACTGAAGTTAACTAATTAATAGGTAATGATATTATGTTTAGGCTCAACCATAATAGAAGGGAGCCCAAACCCAATAATTAAGCTCATGTAGATTGGAGGTTTTCTATCTAGTATACCTACGTATTTAAAGGAACACGTAACTCAGAAATCACTAAAACTACAATTTTTTTCTAACCAATAACAGCAAACCATATAATTTCACGTGCGTGCACCGCACAGTCTGTTATTTTGCCTTAGTTGCGGCCATCCTTATTTTTTGAGGCTTTTAGAAAGATAATAACCAAACAAAACTTCTATTAAAACCCCCGTGGTTTTAAGTGTCATAGTTTTCAAAATATTTCGAAAATCGAGAAAAATCCATAGAAACCATAGAAACGTGTTTTAGGCTTTCATAATGAACATTTTACAATAAATGTTTCATGGCACGCTAGCCATTAACTTAATGCATCATTACATCTATTTTATCATAAAAAAATGCGTTCTCCTAGGCGTCAATTTTATTTTTTCCATGATTTCATAATAATTTTATTTATGGTCATTCTTAACATGGTCGCATTTTATTTTTGTGTGTAACTGTTTAGTACACTACTAAGTATAACCACAAAAAAAATAAGAAGCAACGAACACAGGAACTCGGAGATATTCATTTTTAAAGTTTTAATTTAGGGTTGTCAACTAATGTAGGCGCCTTTAACAAACGACCAATTTCGCTCGGAATAAATTTGCTTCTTCAATTATTATAATTTCCTATTACTATTTCTGAAGCATTATCCTTGGTCTAATCATGTCTTAACAAACACGATTTTATTAGATTCACCTGTAACTAACAAATCATGTAACAAATCTTGTTTATTATTCTTTTTTGTTTTGTAAGTGCATGCACTTACATCAAAATGAATCTTCGATGAAGGATATTATGTGGAATTGGGAAGGGGTCCGCCCTCGTTAGATAGAATGTCAAAACCCAATTTCCATACATAATATCTGGAGAAGCGGGGGTGAGGTGTCATGGAGCCGTCAAAGACCCATGGCACTGCTTTGCCTCAGCAGGTACTGACCCGTCCTGCTGGGGGATGTCCTTCTGGGCCCCGACCAGAGGACTTAATGCAAGGGGGGCATGAGGGCGCCAACCCTCATGCTGGTCAGCGAGTGGCAACTCCAACGACTAACAACGAAAGCACGAACACGGATCTGAAGAAATCACTCACGAAATTGGGAATTTATAAAATTTTGGTAGATAAGGCACATTTGCACGGGGTTCATAAAAGACCTTTGGATCTCGATTCAGAGGAACGATGCCTAATCGTGTTAAACGCTTTATATCCAAATGGAATTCCGAACAATATCGATAGCCAAAACAATGAATTTAATTACAATCTTTCAAATTTTTTAAGTAAATGTGGAACTTTATATTGCAGTAGTTTCAAACGATTTTGTAATAAAAACAAACACTGGCTTTCCACTATTTTTGATATTGAAATACCAAAAGTGAATATCGAGGAAAGTCCTTTACCACAACAAAATATTATAGAATTGGATGAGGCACATTTTTTATTACAAAATAATCCTTCAACTTCGAGAAGTAGTAGCTATGCCTTACAAAAAACTTTAAGACCCCAAGAACTTGGAAGACCCGATACCTGAAACTTCTTTTGGCGCTCATTCCAGTTTCACATCAAATACACATTTATTACAAAGTAATCCTTCGACTTCGGGAACTAGTAGCTTTGACTAACCTTCAATAGATCCGAAACCTGAAACTAATTTTGATGCTTCATCCAGTTCCACATCTACATTTTATGAAAATTTAAGTGATCGCCAAAAGCGCCGTGCACGTAAAGATCTTTAGGAATCGCTTGACGGAGAACCTCATTCAAAACTAATTAAAGTTATGTCGAGAATAGTAACAGACGAAACCGGCGAAAAACTAAATAAAAGTTCTACTCAGGAGTTTGAGTTTATAATAAAGGAATGCTTGAAAAGTCCAACTCGGCCTAAAAAAATCGCAGGAACCATAAAGTCAAAATCGGAACCCAAACCCTATTCTCCTGATGAAGCTCTTTGTTTAATGATTGATATAAAACTATCAGTGGAGGACTATATCTACATGCAACAAGGTGCCAAATCTCGATGATTTAATATTTACCCTCCCTATTATAAGATACAAAAAGCTAAAAAACATTGTTATCTTGATGTTGAAATTGAAATATCAGAACGAGAAGCCAAAGTACCTTTAAATGATTTACTTATGCACACGTTTCGACGAATCATTGACTCTTGCGACCAAAGGGTTTCGGAATATTGCAATCAAAAACAGTTAGATACACTTCACTGCGTTTTTGAGGGTTCATGGGGTTTTGATGGTAGCACAGGACAGTCAACATATAAGCAAACGTTTTCTGATAAAATTGATGACGAACACTGCCTCTTTGCTACTACCTACATTCCGTTGCGCATAAAAAGTCTTGATGGTTTTGTCTTATGGTCAAACCCAAATCCACAATCTTTTAGATTTTGCCAACCAATAAAAATACAATACAGATCAGAATCAAAAGATCTGATTCTGGAAGAAAGGAACTGGGTAGAAGAAGAAATTGAAAATCTTTCACTAATTTATTCGGAAATTTTTGCTGGATATGTCGTTGTCGGAGATCCAAAATTATACCTCACCATAATTGACGGAAAAGTCTTTAATGTCATCACAAATACCAGCTCACAATTACGGTGTGCGTGTATTATTACCCATGATCCATTACCGCAAAGTTTTGCTGATATTCCTAATACTGAATTGGTAACAGACGCTTCTGATGATAATATACTCGTATTATCATCACAAGAAGTTTTGACAAACTCCGATGATGACTGCTAGGTTAGCGTCACGTATCGTTGTAGTCTTAGAGCATTGAGAACATTATAGTAATTGTTTTCAGACAACAGAAACCCAGAAAGAGACACAGAAAGACACGAGAAAGAGTTTACTCAAAGTTAGTTAAATACTAACACACTACACACCTCTGCCTACCCCTTCGGGGAAATACAGGCGTGATGTTATGTTATGTTTTTTTTTTTTTTTTTTTAGTTAAATCTTGGGAAATATCTGGCACTTTTATTTTATTTTTTTATTTATTCAATTGCGACAACCCTATTTCCATAGAAATTTCAAAAATATTTAGAAACTCTCTATCTTCGTATTCCTGCTATTGACGCATGTCATATTTTAGTGTATTATTGACAATAACATTACGCATATATTTAAATGAAAATAAGATGCGACCGTGATAAGAAAACATGAAAAAAAAATGTTTTGTGTTAATCGGTAAAAGTAAAAAATCTCCTAATATATCAAAGGTACAATGCCCCATTTTTTTATCTAAATATATATTATGCTGTTACTTTATTTAAAGGACTAACTAAATATGTATTACAACAATTTTCGAAAATAAAAATTAATTTTGTTTTTCTCACTTTTCAATGAAACCTTAATAACTTTATAATTATACAAAAAAACACTATAGGTATTTCTGCCAAACCTTTATCGTTACTATAGCTATCGAATAAAAACATAAAATGGACATGGCCGCAACTAAGGCAAAATAACAGACTGTGCACCGCAGTCATAATAATGTTATTCTTCATGATATTTATTTTGTTAACTTTACTTTTCACGTACATTCCAGGCGCTCGTAGCATGCTGCGTTGTTGCAGACTGTGGCCCAAGACTGAAATACGCGTGGGGCGATGCATTACAAGGAACGGATTGTGCAGGTCCAGACGGAACGCCCTACCCTAGGTAACACATTTTATCGGTTTCTTAGTTACGGTTTTATGCGTTTAAAAAAATGTAAAGCAAAGGAAATTGATATTTGTATTATTTGTCAAAAGCCCTTTGCACTGCATAGATTGTACGTAGTACATTGTACCTCAGTGGATGCACTACGATTTTTTCCCGCCCACGGTTTAGGTTGGCGGGAAATGTAGCCAATGGGGTTTCCCAATTTAGCCGCGGGAGTTTTTTTGCGGCTAAAATGCTGAATAGCACACCAAAAAAAGTGGTGTTTGAATGTAATGCGAGGCGCCCTTTTGAAAACTGTGCCATCACACTGTGTGCTAGCATGATTGAGGCGTGGCTGTACCCTGTACTGTATTATGTATACCTATGCTAGCTGCACCATGTAGGTACATACTGTATGATGTCTAGGGTGAACTCTTTATTAGGCCCTTATTAAGTATTATGTTATAATTAGGCTACATTTTGTCACCGTTTAAAAAACCACAACTGCAGTGCGTGCTGGACTCTCGGAACAATGTATCCTAGGTACTTGTTTCTAGGCTGGGCCAAACCCCAATTTCTTTGGACAAACATCAAATTAATACAGAAAAAAATATCACTAGCCGCGACGAACCGCTCAAAGATGCGAACTGCGAATAATCTCAGAAAAAAAAAACACTAATATTAGTACCTAGGTACTTATTCATAGTTTTTGGCGTCAACTTACATAAAAAAAAAAAATCGTCTGGCAATACGCGGGAGTCAGGTTCTAAACAATAGATTATCTTACTTATTTTAACGCATTTACGCATGCGAATAATAATCTAAAGATATAAATTAAAAAACCTAATATTTAAAGAAACATGAGTAGGTACTTACATTGTGGAAATAGATTAATCCATTGTGTCTATTAAGTCCGTGACAGACCCGTGGTACCTACCTACTACCAATTTGTTTTACTGGTAGTACCATGGGGCCGAATTAGGGGGTCGTGTTGTCACTACGGGAGCTGCTCAGAGGACACGGCGCAGCACACATTGGCGGAGTGCCCAGCTTGGGCCACGCAGCGCCGTGACCTCATCACTGCAGTAGGCGTCAGCAATCTCTCGCTTCCGGCCGTGGTTCTGTCTATGGACGGGAACGCGAGCGCTTGGGAAGGCGTCGTCTCCTTCTGCGAGGAGGTGATGCTCGCTAAGGAGGCGGCGGAGAGGGTTCGAGAGGCGATGACCTCTCTTCCCATCCGCAGAAGAGAAGAGTCCGACACTGGCTCCGCCTTCCCCGGGCGGAGTGCGTCCATGAGGATATTACACAAGAAAAAAAAAGGGGGTCGTGTTGTACAGTACATTTTAAAATATCAAGAAAAAATTGCCAACAGTTCGCGACAAACGCGCATGTAGCTGCCATCCTCTCATCTCGTTCCGCAGACTAACGACAACTTATAGGTATTTTCCCCTAAACTATAGAACAAAATAATACCTACTCCTAACCTAAACTTAAGTTATTTTATTTATCCCTAGAGTATTTTTGGGGTAGGTATATAATTTTTAGGGTAATATAAGTAGATACTTAAGAATGTGGTGAGGATGACGAAGTGCCTCTGAATAACTTCAAATGGTAAAGGAAACGATTCTGATGTAAGCCAATTAAAATAAAGAGCCTCCAAAACGCCTCGGGGGGTATTTTATGGAAGAGATTTACAATTGTCACCATAATACTCGGCCTTCTTCCGGGCCGTTATGGATTAATTAGAGTATTATGTTACAAGGTTACAACCGCTGCCGAATTGCGTAACTCACTCGCGATCGCAATCAATAGGATTTCAATGTTCATTGCTCCGTGTGTTTTGACAATTCTTCTTATCGGCAACTATGTACCACGCAATGAATTTCAATTTCAATTTCAATTTCAATGTTTTTTATTTCAAATAAACCTAATTACAGGCACTTTTGAAAGGTCAGGCTCTAGTTGCACGGTTCCAAATTGTGGGTCCTATGGAGAAGAACCGGCAAGAAACTCCATGGATAAACTCTTTTTAAAATAGGTTATTGTTTATTACATCAAATTTATTCAAATAATGTGAGTATAATGTAGGTTAATGTCAGAAATAAACAAGAGTTTAAAAGTGAGTATATTGCCTTTAGAAATAAACGTAAGAAGAGTTGCCATAGTATGTAGAAGCTGACCTGTCCCGACAGACGGCACCCGTTCACGAGCATGACGCGAGCATCAGCCATCGCTTAACTCAACCATATTGAAGGGAACTTAACGACCCGACACTAACGCCACCATCAGCATGACATTTAAGTGAGCATGACAGACTCATACTGCTAGACAACAAATAGGCAGGAATATATAGAATTACTGTAAAAAACATTAATGGCCACATGATACTTACATTTTACATTTTAATCACCTATTAAAAATTGTAAGCAGTTCATATACGTTGCAGTTCTATGTCAGAAATGCAATATTAGAAAAAAAGTGTAAATAAATTGTATAATTCCGAAACAGTAAAGTTAATAAAGTGTAAATAAATTTAATAATAAACAGTTAATAATAACTGAAAAAATATCAAAATAACATGACTTGGTAGAAAAATTACCAACAGATCGATACAAAAAATAAAATGTGTCAAAAAAAAAAACAAAATGTCAAAGGAAATAATAAAAATAGATCCAATGTCAAAAGTAAAAGATAGAAAATAAAACTAATGGTCCAATAGGAATAAAATTAACAATTATAAATGATCCAATAGGAAATAATTACATGTCAAATGCCAAGAGATATCAAATACCTAGTTGAGGAGAACCAGTGGGTCGCAGTGTGCAGGTGGGAATCGTATTCCAGACATTTTTATCAGCAATGTATTGGTTTATATCATAATAAGCTCTTGACATTAACACACGTTTTGTTACTAACTTGAATTTTATCAATGGTAGTTCAGTAATACAAGTTGGAAGTTTATTATAGAACCTAATACTGTTTCCCATAAACGACTTAGTACTAGTTTTTATAAGTCTAAAACCGGGTACAACAAGCTCATGCTTATATCGTGTATTGAAGCTGTGGGTATCACTTCTTTTATTGTAATTTAAGATATTTTTACGCACATACAAAATATTTTGATAAATATACAAGGACGGTAAGGTAAGAATATTTATCTCTTTGAATAACTCACGCAAAGACTCACGGCAACCTAGATTATAAATAGCTCGGACTGCTCTTTTTTGTAATATGAAAATAGTCTCTACATCAGCAGATGAACCCCACAGTAAGATGCCATAAGACATAATACTGTGGAAGTATGCAAAATATACTAATCTAGCCGTAGCCACATCAGTCATCTGCCTTATTTTTCTAATGGCAAAAGCAGCAGAACTCAGTTTGCCAGCAAGTGCCTCTATATGAGGTCCCCATTGCAG
The DNA here is from genome assembly GCA_949699075.1 of Asteroscopus sphinx. Lineage (NCBI taxonomy): Eukaryota > Metazoa > Arthropoda > Insecta > Lepidoptera > Noctuidae > Asteroscopus > Asteroscopus sphinx. The sequence continues at coordinate 7,917,918 of OX453006.1, forward strand.
TTTAGAGTCTACTGAGATACCCAGGAAGACAGTTGAGGGAACCAGATCCAAAACTTTTCCATCTAGTCTTACATTAGTAACAATATGGTGTACATTAGGTGTCGAAAATTTTATACATTTGGTTTTTCCTGCATTAAGAAGAAGATTGTTAGCAGAGAACCAATTGGAAAGAATATTAAGAGTATTATTGGGTTCCACAAGGTCACTATCTTTCCTATTCACTTTAAATATAAGTGAAGTGTCGTCAGCAAATAAGACTATGTTAGTCTTTGTATCTTTTATTATATATGGGAGGTCATTAATATATACAAGAAACAGAAATGGGCCTAAAATTGATCCCTGAGGTACACCCATTTTAACAAGTGAGCCTACAGAAGTGACATTACCTATAGCTACCTTTTGTTCCCGATTCGACAAATATGAACTTACGAGATCAATAGATCTACCTCGGATTCCGTAGTGTTTTAATTTCAGAATGAGCGTTCGGTGATCCACGCAGTCGAACGCCTTAGAAAGATCACAGAACACTCCTACCGCATCCTGAGCCTGCTCCCAAGCCTCCAATACTGTTTTGATTAGGGTGGATCCAGCATCTCCCGTTGAACGTCCCTTCGTAAATCCAAACTGTTTATCATGAAGTATCCCATTTAAGTTAAAATATACTAACATTTGATTTAGTATTAGTTTTTCAAAAATTTTGCTTAAAGCTGGTAGAACAGATATTGGCCTATAATTAGATGCATTATCAAGGCTACCTGATTTGAAAATGGGCACAATTTTGCTATATTTCATTAGATCGGGAAAAATGCCATCTACGATGCAAGTATTGAAGATTGTCGCTAAAATTGGCGCGATATTGACTATTATTGCTTCGACAGCTTTTATGGACAATCCCCATAAGTCCTCTGTTTTTTTACTGGCTATTGTTTTAAATGTTTTTATTATATCAATGGGAGTAATAAAACTAAACTCAAAGTAAGCTGTAGTAGATATAGGCAAAGTAACATTTTCCTTTAAGAGTGTCTCAGCTGCTACGGGGGACGATGGAAGAAATTTAGTAGTCTCGAGTGGGATATTTGTAAAAAATCGTTCAAAGAAGTTAGAGACTACATTTTTATCTGAAACTAGTTTGTCATCTATTTTTATGCTCATTGTACTATCTGTAAGCCTACGATTACCAGTTTCAGTATTTATTATTTTCCAAGTCGTTTTTATTTTATTATTTGACTTCTTTATTTGATCACTAATATAAGCAGCCTTCGCTTGCACGCAAATCTTTTTAAAGATTTTTGAGTATCTTCTAACGTAAATATGAAAATTGATATTAGGTGTATAAGACTTTTTGTCATATAACCCATACAAAACATCTCGACTGCGTCTTATACCCTTTGTAGCCCAGGAGCTAAACATGATTTTTGGTTTTATAGTAATTTTTTTTACTTTGCATGCTTTTTCAAACTCATTACATATAACATTAAATAGTTTACTATACATATAATTAGGGTTGCCATTTTGCGATTGTAATGTAAGTAATTGGGATTCTAGATTTTTATTAAATTTTTGTAGACAATTTTTCGTTAATGACCTACATTGTATAATTTGGTGACTTATGATTTTCTTATAATTCAATTTAATAATCTGACACTTATGATCTGAACGAACGCCACTAATTAAATTCTTTTCAAATATTTTAAAGTTTGTCATAATATTATCTATGCAAGTAGCTGTGGTAGGTGTCACTCTAGTCGGCTCAAAGAACATATGTTTTAGGTTAAATGATTTAAATAATGACAAGAAGTTACGTTTATCTTTGGTATTTATCAGAATGTCAATATTGAAATCCCCACAAACTATCAACTTTTTATTTACATTTATTTTTCTAAGAGCATCCTCCATTGTTAAAAGAAATAGGGGCTTATTGGAGTCAGGAGGGCTATAAACACACAAAATCACATGCTCCTCCACTTCTGCACACGCGAGCTCACATACTCGTTCAACAGAGAGATTGCAAATATCTAGTCGCTCCTTACACTTCAGGTGTTGTCTAACCATGATTAAGGTTCCCCCACCTTCTGCTGACGCTCTCTGGAACGAACTGGCTATCTTAAAATTATCCACGTTAAATAACATTTTATCTGCTCTCAGAAAAGTTTCTGTGAAGCATAGAATATCTACATTATATCTCTCAGCAAATAATTCTACATCTAAAATTTTGCCAGAGAAGCGATTTATGTTTTGATGTGACATTATTAAACAATGACTCTGCTTCTCTGTTGTCGCTGTGGTTAGTTTAAATTATTTTGGTTAACCACCTTAATATTAGCATGACTATTATTAAAAACATAAGTAGTGGATGGAGACTTTGTCATGCTACTAATGACAGAGTTTATATTATAAGCCAATAGTGTTGTTATTTGACGTTTGAATTTAGTTGGTAGGTACACGGAATTCCTAGTCAGTTTTAATTTACCAACAAACTTGTTTGTGTCAAAGAACATGAACTTGTCGCTATAATGACTTACCAAGAAATGAATGTGCTTATTTAGCATATGTATACAGTCGTTTTGACTATCTGACAAGTGGTTGAGGTATGGGAAAGCACATAATATTATTTTGTGACAGTTTAGTGATAACAGCTGGGCAACACTATCAGTGATGTCTTTTTTACGAACATTAGTACTATTACCTATAAACACAGTTAGGTCGGTATGCTTGTTAAATTTATTATTAAGGAGTGATTTTATAATTTGATTGTATGTTAACCCAGGCATACAATTATTTAAAAAAGAATGATTCAGGCTGTTACCTAGTAAGTCTCCCAAACCCTTACCTAGGTCATCCGAATACATAATTGAGTTATAACATACTTGATCATTTGAAGCATTGGTACTTATATTTATAACAGAAGACAAGTCATGGTCAGTTGAAGCTGGTTCCTCTGTGTTAAAGTTACAGTCATATGATTCCTCAACTTCGGACAGGCCCTTTGTTAACTCGGTTGGGAAATCATTACTACTTGATTTATTTATGTAAGTACAATGAGTGTTGTTGAATGAGATATTGTTGTCATTTCAAAATGAAAGCTGATGTCAATGTGAATGCATTACACAATTATCCCACTGTGTGAGTAACCAAATTTTCCAAGATGGCGGCTGGAAAATTTAAAACTGACCCCAGAAATATTAATCTACGCCCCAATTTTACCCCAGATATGCTTTGAGTTTTATTTGTTATCGCGTGGTTTTCTCTCGGGTCTGAAAGGGGTAGTAAAAACACCAAAGCCAAAGGAGATTATCATCCACCATGCCTTTTCCCAGCAAATAAAAAATTCGGCTGTACTACTACCTACTTACCTGCATAGCTATTTTACGTGGCGTGACTACTGTCTTACCTTCTAGGTACAATTCAATTATTTAGTTTGGGAAACCAATTTTCTGCAGGTGTTTATTGTTCACTCATCTGACTACCAGAAATTATTCTGAGTGATATCGATGTTTATGTGACGGTCAAGCAACGCTGTGCTGGTTCTAAACATAATTTCAGGTTGGTTGGTTGGTATGTACATTTTTGTCACCAATCCATAATGTACGTACAGTCAGAAATCTTTCCGGTGAACCACCACTAAGGCTAAAATCGCTTGCACTCAGTGTTCGATGGCAGCGGTAGCTACGTGTAATGTAGCAGGATTCGTTCAAGGAAATTTGGAATCTATCTGTGACCCGTAGCAAATTCAAACGGTGTTTTTATTTTCAGTTTCCGTACCTACCTATGTAGGTACTTGTGCCGCCTAACAGTAATGCTTGCATTGCTGTGTTTCGGTGTGAAGGGTACCGGTGCCGGTGAAATTATAATCACATGAGACTTTCCAATTTTATGTCTCAGTTTGGCGAAGCGACCATCGTTGCCAGTTTTTTTTTTCCCAGTCGGGATTCTGAAACTTTTCGAGTGAAAAAAGCGGGATTCTTTCTTCGAAAGCGGGACACAGTAATAAAACAGATATAATCAGAGGTTTTTAAATATTTATCTTTTTATTTGAGTTTTAAGTTACGTTTACGTGACAATAGATAGCAAAAATAACCATGGAAAATGTATTTTAATAAAAATATGATATTTAAAATCAGATTTACCCTATCGTTAGGTAGTTGAGTCATCTTAGTATTCTGAATAAAAAAAGCAAAAATCTAAGTTTTATTCATTAGAAAAATGTGGTGTTTTATAGTAGTTTATGAAACTGTTGCATAATAGGGGTTATTGAAACACGATAGGCGAGGTTTTTAATAGTATCACACGAGTGTTTTAATACTTAATTATGTCAGTTTCATACACTATTTTATCTAAACTCATACAATTTTAAATAAAATACAAAAGTCAAAATCTTGGTAACATTGTCGTTGTTTTTCTTGATTTCTCTGGTAAAAGATTGTTCGTCATTTACGTTGCTGCATCCAGAAATTCCGGCGGGGTCATATTCTCCTCAGTTCAGTATCACTGCTGTAGTCAGATATTTTTGCCCAGAATAAAACTTTCAATATACAAAACCATAATAATAACGTAAACAATAACAATAAATTTACAAGTAACGATGATCAAATCCAGTAGGCCGTGGCGCGCGGCCGCGCACGCGCGCTGGCGCGCGCCTACACAGATAATAAAATATACTCTGGCGAAAACATTATAATTGGAACTAATTTTCTATCCTTGTCAAGATTCCGTCAATCTCTGTTTTATCATACAAAAAATATGCCTGTAATAGTAGTTTATGAAACTGTTGCATAATAGGGGTTATTAAAACACGAGTGTGAGTTTAAAAACCGAGCCGTAGGCGAGGTTTTTAATAGTATCACACGAGTGTTTTAATACCTAATTATGTCAGTTTCATACATTATTTTATCTACACTCATACAATTTTAAATAAAATACCAAAGGTAAAATCTTGAAATCTTGGTAACATTGTCGTTGTTTTTCTTGATTTCTCTGGTAAAAGATTGTTCGTCATTTACGTTGCTGCATCCAGAAATTCAGGCGGGGTCATATTCTCCTCAGTTCAGTATCACTGCTGTAGTCAGATATTTTTGCCCAGAATAAAACTTTCGACATACAAAACCATAATAATAACGTAAACAATAACAATAAATTTACAAGTAACGATGAACAAATCCAGTGGCCGTGGCGCGCGACCGCGCACGCGCGCTGGTGCGCGCCTACACAGATAATAAAATATAGTCTGGCGAAAACATTATAATCGGAACTAATTTTCTATCCTTGTCAGGATTCCGTCAATCTCTGTTTCTTCATACAAAAAATATGCCTGTAAACACTTAAATATAATTAAAAGCAATATGACAGTCAAAAGTTCTGCCAAAAACGCGATTTTAAACGATAAAAAATTTCAATGTATGAATGGCGCCACCCTGAATTTTGTGTACTCATTGGTGCCAAACTGTACGACTGCTAAAAAAAAGATTTGAAAACTCCTTGGTTGGGTCGAAGTGTGCGGTTATGGAAAAAAAATTAAATTACCGCATTGTTTTGTTCAGCAAACTGTATCGTAATGAAAATTTTTAAATTCATTACAGGTGCATGTGCGTTAAGGGCGTTAAATTAAATTATTTTTAATTTTAAATTAAATTGTATATTAATATTTACTAATATATATAAAATTATTACATAGATTGGTACATATTAAGTTTTATTTATCTGCCCCATGCCTGATAAACAGGTGCATGTAAGGCCAGCCAATGTTTTAGAAACGGCCCTTCCAGCCTGTCGGCGACGCCGGCCAGGAGGCTGTTGCTACTGACCCGCACTCTGCCCGCTATCGAGGTCGCCCTTTTGCGCATGGTAGCATAAAAACAGTCCACGCGCACCCCAGCAAACATTCCCGATGCGCTGCAAAAACGGGGCAACCGCAACAGCACCCTTAACGCGTTGTTATATTGAACGCGGAGAGCGTTGTAGGATCTCTGCGTGTATGACACCCACAGGCTGCTCGTATAAAAAGATGTACAGTAGGCTCTAAACAAGACAATCTTCACTTCCTTGGAGCAACGAGCAAACCTGCGGGCTATCAAGTATTGTTAAGTATGTCATTATGACATTACTTTCGAGTTCATAATTCGAATTTTACGATACGAGTGTAGATAAAATAATTTATAATCTAAGGAGTGAGTGTTACAAATTGTAACTTACAATAGGAGAATAATTATTTATTGCTTGCTCACTGCTTTCCAAGCACTAAAACATATGCAATAGGTATTCGTTATTCCTTCGTACGTAATCGTAGGGACGTCTGGCAACGCTGGAAGCGACTCGCAATAACATTAAAACAACCAGCCCAGGTGGTATTGCAGTTGTTATAGGCGAAGGTAACCGCTTGTGTATTATAGTACATCTATTTATTTACAAAAATAAAAGCTCATAAGTATTATATCCATTGTCCAGTACCCATAATAAAAGCTCTGCTTAGTTTGGGACTAGTTGGTGCTGTGTAAAAATGTCCCGAAGATATTTATTTATTTATTTCTAACATCAGGTGGGCTTTAGCTCGTTTTGACATCCAATAAACAAAATCTCATTACATTAATTAAATTAACATTGACATATTACATAATAAATTATTGATGAATTTAAGATAATGATTAATGCTATAATAAATTCTTGTTACAAATTTTTGCATGTCAAGAACTGACCAAACATGTTGGACTTATTTACCAACTTATTAAAGACCTAATTAGACTTATTTAAGAATTTTTGTACCAAGTTTTATGAGCAAAATAAATCTTTATTATTAGGTATTATTAAATTAAAACGTACCTAAACAATGTACTGTAATGTAATGTAATGTACTGTTGTGTACTTTGTATACAAAGTAAACTCTTTGTATCTTATACAAACTTTTCCCCGCGAGGAGAGCTGCAGGTGTTTTTCAAATACATAACTTTATTGCAAAAAAACCGGTCAAGTGCAAGTCGGATTTGCGCACTAAAGGTTCCGCACCACCCATCGAGGCATCGACTGATAGATACCTACCCCGTAGAAACTGATTTATTTTATGAGAGTTCACCAAGGCTGCGGTACTAGCGTTAATGTCTTTCATATTTGTATCTTTTTCGTCAAGTAACAACACACATGTCTGTTTGCCTTATTTTTATAATAGTTAATTAACTTACTGAAATTCATAAACTACTACCTATATCGCAAAAAAAACTTCTAGGTGAACGGGAAGTACCCTATAGGTTTTGATGAGTGAGTTTGCGAGTATCAAAATATATGAAATAAATGCCCGGCCTATCAGCAACAATCATTACAATTACAACAGCACCCAAAACATAAAAATAACTCAATGCACCAGCAATATCGTGAATCTTTAATAACTCGACAGCTATAATAATACAGCTAGCCACAACCGGTTAAATTAATTCGATTTGGTTAATACCCGTTTCCTTTGGGCAGTGAATACTGTATGCTAGAGTAGGACACCAGTTATGTTCGGCTCTGTCCGGTCCGCACGTTCGGGCAACTTCGAGCATTAACGCGACCGCCATGTTGCCATTTCGTGCCCTCCCCAGTCAGTGTACAAACATTCTACGCAATCGATAAGTGTTTTATTTTGTTGTTGTAAGTTTTTTCCCAAAATACCCGGTTGACTTGTGTTTGAAATGGTGGATTGTGAATCCAGTTTAACGAAAAAAAAAACAGATGACGTTGTAGATGTCGACAGAGACGAATTTTACCGGAGATTATATGATTTATTCAACAATAAGAAGACGCCGAATTCAATATTGCTATCACGAGAGAAATATTCCTGGCTCATTGAGAAGATTAAAGCTGCAAAAATAGCTGCGAAGAAAACTCCAGCAGATTATCGTCGCTTGAAAAAGTATGAAATCGTTGAAACACCTGATGGAGAAAGACTGTTTGCAGCTCAAGTTTCCGGCGATAATAGACGGCAAATGATGGTACGCATGGATGAGATGTATGACATTATAATGCAATACCATCTTAAGTTAAAACACGGAGGACGAAGTCGTATGATGATGGAGTTAAAACGTAAATACAGGAATATAACAGCAGAGTGTGTATTAGTGTATTTGTCGATGTGCAAGTCATGTAAAAATAAATCTATTAAATATAAACGAACAAAACCAGACCGGAACGCCAGTAAAATCTATATAAATATGGAAGGAAGGTTTAATAATTCTAGTGACCCGACCCCTGAGTGCTCGACTTCGAAACTTGAAATTGAACCAGAAGATTTGATGAGAGATTTAAGAAATACAACTTACAAGAACCCTGAACTTTATTCGCGCGGCCAAGTAGACATACTGGGTGTCACTAATGAAATTGGCGAGGAATATAAATATCTAATGGTGTACAGAATTTTTATTACGAAATATATTCACTTGAAGCCAATGAAAACTTTAAGCGTGGAAGAAGCGGTTGAGGAATTGTTAGGAATATTTTTAGTATTCGGAACTCCAAATATTTTACAATCGAAAAATGGACTAGCATTGATAAAGCCCATATGCAGACGAATTTCTAATTTATACCCGTCTGTAAAAGTTCTTACATCAGACTCGGTTTTTAATAAAAACGATTTTATAGGGAAATCAAATGAGGACATACTGAAGAAGTTAAATGATTGGTTGTGCAAATCTCAGAATACAAAGTGGCAAGAAGGAGTGAAATACGTGCAGTACGAGCTCAACACGACGTTCCACGAGGTATTGTGCAGAACACCCAGTGAGATGGTTTTTGGCGAGGATCCGAAAAGAGGTGTAGCTAGTTTTATGTCGAAAAATGAATACGAAGATTTGATAACGGAAGAAGATCTAATAACTGTTTTAGAAAACAAAGATCCTATTGCTACAAAACAGCTTATAATAGATGAGTCACTGATGTTGCCCAGCAATTTTATTAAATTAGAGGCTGAATTGGAAGATGACGAAATTTTTTAAGTGTTTACACTACTTTCTTTTTGTTGTTACTTTAATTTTCAATGAAGTATCTAGGTAATTCGTTACATACCTTAATTGGTCTCATCATGACGCAATTAAATTTTTCAAGTGACCAAATTGTTTTATTGGAGTCCTTTGGAGTCTTTGAATTGTTTTCATTGTGGAGTGTTCAAAAGCATTCACTGCCGGCATCTGTATTTCCGGGCACTTACAACCCTAACGCCTTTAAAGCTGGAGTGAATCGGCACCTAATAGGTTTGCTCGCTCCATCGTCGACCACATCCTGACAAAGCTGTCTAGATTGTGGTCAAGAGCAGATCTATAAATCATAAAAAAAAAAAAAAAAAAAAAAGCAAATAATTTAATATAACAAAATTTTTTAACGACATCATTAGTAGGTATGTTACTTATAACGGATATTTTTATTGTGTGAGTATATTTTAAAACTGATGCTATGGTGTTATCACAAAATAAACTATTATGTAGATACCTAGATAACTTATTATTGGAACATAACGGTTGTCTGTGTTATTCTGATTTGAGTATAGTTGACATAGGCGTAGCCGAAGCCATTTTGTTTCGGAAGAATTGGGAGCCTAGGTAGGTAGTAAGTGTTTAAAATTAATAATTAATTAAAATACTACCGCTCACTCAAGTCGATACATCATCAAGTGCATTATTAATTGGGCAAAAATAAAATATAATAACATAAGTATGATAAAAAATGTTTTATTATTTTTACCGCATTTACGCATGCGATGCGAAATGTAATGATAAACCTGCTCGTGAGCGATTTTTTCGTTCCACAATTTAAATCGTTTAGTATGATAATGTTGGCTAGTGATAGGAATAATTTATCATTATCAACTTAGTCTATCGCAGTTTCGCAGTCCACTGCTGGACATAGACCTCCCCCAAGTAGCACCATTCGGTAATCTGCCTTAAGCGTCTAGTCCCCTGCAGCTACCTTCTTCAGGTCATCGGTCCACCTGGCTAGAAGGTGCCCTACGCTGCGTTTGCCGATTCGCGGTCTTCACTCAAGGACACGTCTGTTCCAACGTCCATCGGTCCTTCGACAGACATGGCCACTGCCACCTCAGCTTACTGATCCTACAAACGACGTCGGTCACTCCGGTTCCACGCCGAATAACCTCGTCACGGATTTTATCCTTCAAAGAAAGAAACTCTAAGCATAGGTTGTTCCATCCATAGCTCGTTGAGCGATTTTGAATTTGTGGACTAGCCCAATTGTCAGTGTCCATGTCTCGGCACCGTAAGTCATGAAAGGCAAGACGCACTGGTTGAAGACCTTTGTCAAAATTTTGCAGTATAAGCGACGAGAAGACTCGACGAAGTTTGCCAAATGATGCCTAGCCCAACTGGATCCTTCTGTCGGATTCTTTCTCGAAGTTGTGTCTTCCAAGCTGAATGACCTGCCCAAGGTCTCTAGACATATTCCTGTACAGCTTAAAGCGCCGACCCTTTAACGAGTAGGTATTAGCAGTTTACTTGTATTTAATTGGAATTATTTAAAATGTAATTTTTTCAAATTCAATTCACTTTATTTATTCGGAGAATCTCCATTCATGTAATAATTTTCTTAAAAACTATGCTACCTAGTAGGTAGTTTTATATAATGCTTGTATGTAGGAACTGTACATTATTTAATTAAGACATTTCATTCAGGCTCTGGTCAGACGGCTAATATAACAATTTCTGATCATAACCCGGCTTAGCAGGAAGGCGGTTCGTTTGCGCATAACAGCATGGAAGCCAAACCAACCAACCAACCCAAGCCTCCGCAAACATGTTAGAGGCACTACAGAAGCGGGGCAATCCTAACAACATCCTGAATCCATTATTATACTGGACGAGCAAGGCATTGAGCGATCTCGGATAATGATGAGAATAAATAATTAAATAATAATAATTTAACCAATTTGAATAACTGCACAATCTAAATAAATAACATAATCTAAAAAATACATGCTGAAATTTTAATCGCTTAATTCTCGAAAAGGGGTCATTGTACTCACCATTATGAACAACTTTTATTATTTTATTACTTTACTATGGGACCAACCATGAAATTAGTCCCATAGTAAAAGTTATTCATAATGATGAGTACAATGACCCCTTTTCGGGAACTAAGCGATTAAAGTTTTAGCATGTATAAATGTCTTTCGGCTGAAATGATGATGATGATGATGATGATGAAATATAAATATGATGAAAATAAAAAAGGTGTAATTAAAAGGAATAGTGACTTCATTAAATGCTTCCGCTGAAGAGAAGGGTCTCTGGGTTGGCTGATCTTTGAGTTTATAATAGGAAGGTGTCAGATGTTTAGTCAACTAAAGTCTGAAGATATCTAATAAGTATCTATGTCTGTACCTATCTGTAGACCTGTGGTTGAAGAAGATCAGTCAAGTCATGGTCAGTCAAGTCATAAAACCAAATAACTTTTTTGATGCAATGATATTTTTTTTTGTAAGCCGGGATGCTTCAATTAAGGAAAATCAGTTGGTACTTTAAAATAAAATGCGTGTTTCTTTGTTCAGTTTTAGACTTTGCCCGCGGTGATGAAACAATAAGAAGATTACACCAAATTGTAGTGTTATAATTTTATTGTAGTGTGTGTCTCGATTAGCGAGCCATTCATGAGTTGTGAGAAGAAAGCTGTATTTTATCAGTACATTATTCAGTTCATTATTATTCCCCCGCCGCGCTTAGTTCGTGTTTGTTCGGGCTAATCTCAGAAACTACTGTATACCAACCTACGGATTTTCATATGGTTTTCACTACTGAAAGAGGGATTATCTAAGAAGGTTATAGGCACACACACAGGATGATCAGTGCTACGAATCGCTAGTAAAGTATAACAGTCTTTATTTTACGACCTCCTTTATCATCAGAATAACTGTCAAACAAATAAGAAATATTCTGTAATTGATCGTGTTATTTTTTCACTTCAGACTTCAGAATTTCAAGAAGTATAGGTAATTATTTTTTTGAGCTATAAAAACTTGAAATTTTGGTTTCACTATCTACGCATTAGTGTATAATCTATGATCTACGCTTGAAATGGAGGGTGAAGATTTAAGAAATTCAGCTTTCAGAAACCCCGAGCTATATTCGCGTGGCCAAGTAGACATACTGGGTGTCACTAATGAATTTGGTGAGGAATATAAGTATCTGATGGTGTACAGAAATTATATCACGAAATATATTCATTTGAAGCCGATGAAAACATTGAGTGTTGAAGAGACTGTTGAAGAATTATTAGGTATATTTTTGGTATTCGGATCTCCAAATATTTTACAATCTAAAAATGGACTGGCTTTGATAAAGCCCATATGTAGACGAATTTCGAATTTATTCCCTCAAATAAAAGTCCTCGCATCAGACTCGGTTTTTACTAAAACTGATTTTAAAGGGAAATCGAATGAGGACATACTGAAGAAGTTGAATGATTGGTTGTGCAAGTCTCAGAACGCCAAGTGGCAAGAAGGAGTGAAATACGTGCAGTACGAGCTCAACACAACGTTCCACCAGGTGTTGTGCAGAACACCCAGTGAGATGGTTTTCGGGGAGAATCCAAATAAAGGTGTAACTAGTTTCATGTTGAAAAATGAGTACGAAGATTTGATAACAGAAGAAGACCTGATAATGGTTTTAGAAAATAAAGATCCTGTTGCTCCAAAACAGCTTAAATTAGATGAGTCACTGATGTTGCCCAGCAATTTTATCAAATTAGAGGCTGAAATGGAAGAGGAAGGTGAATTGGAAGATGACGAATAAAATCTTGCAGTCTGTCGCTTTAAAATTAATTGTTTCTTTAACTTTAAAATAAATATATTTTATTATTATCTTGATTTCATGTTCACACAATATTAAAAATTCAAAGAATTAATATGGTTTTATTAAGTACTTGAATAATATAGGCAGGCATGTCTAAGAATATAGGGCACACACATCCGGTGACTGGTAGAACTGAATGTTGCAACAATACCCTTTGAGTAGCAGCCACCAGGCAGAAGAAGCTACGGGTGCCAATTATCAAAATAGTGACAGTAGCAGTGAAATGAAGGCGGCTAGACTAACTTGGAGCTAATCAAAGGAGACGATTGAGGAAGGTGAAGTGGCCATAGCTCGTGTAAGCCTCTGCGTGCTTTAGGATGATAACAATAACAACCACATGATATAACTGGCATATCAAAGAGATGTCAACACCCAGTACTCGGTGGGATATTGAAGGCTGGCTATGGATGATGATGGTGATAACATAACATAATAAAACACACTAACCTATAGAATTGTTTGTTTACACATACATATGATACTTAGTTCAAATGTAATGAAAATAACACAATGTAAATGATGCAAAATCCAATTTTAGATGTAGGTAATATACGCAAAAGTTCCGTTAATTCAAATACACATAGGTAATTATCTTTATTCACGACTCGTGAGAACTTTCCCACTAAGTTCGATCTTTGTTCTTTCGCTGCCTTAATGCAGTGTACCTAATATTTGCCGCACTTACTGTAATTACAAAATGATGATTATTACGTTCGTTGATTATTAGAATTACGGAGCGTAGCGAAACGTGAATCATAATTTAATTTCCTGACACCTAGCGGTGAGAGGAGTAAACCTGAGTGTCTGTCGATTGGTCTACGATCAACTCGCTATTTTTCACAACGCTCTTAAAATATTTACGTTGCAAGAATCGGATAACATTTTTAGTAGTAGTAGAGCTCCGTTTTGAAAGAGCTTGTCCGGGGAAGTACTACCACCGTGCCTACTTCTTCGCCAAATAGTGATGCTTGCATTGCTGTGTTTCGGTCTGAAGGGTACGGGTGCCGGTGAAATTACAATAACATGAGACTTTCCATCTTCATGTCTCAGTTTGATGAACCGACTTGCGGTATCATTTAGGCAACAGCCTAGGTGGTATTGCAGTTGTTATGGGCAAAGGTAACCGCTTAACATCAGGTGGGCCTTTAGCTCGTTTCACCAACCTATACTACTAAAAAAAACATTAATATAAACATAGAATTATAATTTCTATGAATATAAAAGCTTTTATACAACATGTTGATCTCTATTCGTGCCATATTTAAGGAGGTGACTATACCACTGATACAAAAAACAAATTCCCTCAGTGTGTCGCGTGCGATACAAAAATGATGCGTGAGAAACCCCTAAAACAATTTGCAGGTATTTCCACCCTTTGACAATGCCGCCGATGACTTATTTTCAGCGTTTTTCGGGATTTCTTCTCAAACCCTCACTATGTTTCTGAGTGAAAATTTGAGTATTAGTATAATCGTAGAATTTTTCGAGTATTTTTAGATGACTAAATACATTATTTATCATTTGCTCTAGAAATATGGCACGGTTACAGAGCAACATCTTGTATAGGTAACTTACGTCGCTTTCAGTATGTTTTTAAAAATAAATATCTATAGTCAAAGAAAAATCTTACAAGCTTACAAGTATGTTTTGAGTAGGGTTGCTATTTGTCCGACAGTATCAATTATAGTATCCAAAAGGAGAACACGTCTTCCTTTTACACAAATTATCTTTCCGTCCTCCCTTACCTTCCAAATTTTCTCCTTTTTAGGGTTCCGTACCCGAAGGGTGCCAAACGGGACCCTTATTACTCTCGCTACGCTGTCCGTCCGTCCGTCTGTCTGTCACAGGGCTGTATCTGTTGAACGGTAATAGGTAACCAGTTGAAATTTTCTCAGAATGTGTGTTGCTAGGAGGTGTATCACGAAAAATACTTAAAACTAAAAAAAGTCTAAAACCAAAGGGGGTCCCCATACAAGAAACCTCAAAAAAGATGCATTTTTTCAGCGTTTTTGTTCCTGCTCTATCTTCAAAACGGTAATATATACCAGCGTCAAACTTGGTCAGATTATAGTGCATATTATGTAGTTAAGCAACAAATACTAAAAATAAGACAAACATAGACATATGTGGTGGTACCTGCGTAAGAAAGACATGCAAAAATGCATATTTCGCGCATTGTGCATTAATGTCTTTTGGTAAACTCTCGTAAATTAAATCAGTTTTTATGGGGTATAAGGTTATTGAGAGATACGAAACCCTTACTGCGCGAGTCGGACTGGCACTTGGCCGGTTTTTTCAAACGTGCGCATGACTGCGACCCTGCAGTACTCCCACTACTCAGTCTACTCACGCACCGCAAGGAGCGTCAGAATCCTTTTTCTCAAAAATAATGAATATAGGTGAATAAAAACAATGAAAGTCGTTTTATTCACGCATTCGTCGTATTCCTTTAATTTTCTAAAATCATTCTTTTGTTGTAAATTGCTCTCCATTTTATTTTTTTCATCTGGCTACTCTAATTTTGAGTCAGTTCCCATTATCTTTAAAGATTCAAATTTTGCATACAATTCAACTATTTTTAGTCTAGAAAAAACCGGCCAAGAGCATGTCGGGCCATGCTCAGTATTATAGGGTTCCTTAAGTAGGTGTAATTACAAACGAATCAAATCGAATATTAATCATGGCTATTTTACTTTTTGCAATAATCGGCAGCATTCGCGACTCAGAGCGTGTTGTTAGTAGCGCCATCTAGCGATAAATTCAAGAAGCCAAATTTAAGACGTTTGTCATTTCAAAGTGACTTTTTGTGATTTTTTCAAATAGAAAGTAGCTAAAGGAGCATTATTTGCTGTGATAATTTTTCTCTAAGGTCAATGACCTTTGAACTAGGACGTTTTAAGTATTTTTCAGTTTTCTCTCTATAACTCAAAAAATTATAATCACATTATACTCGAAATAATTTTAAAAGAGAGTTTTTACAAAGGTCTATCAATGTGGAAGATTATAAGTTTCTACATTGCATAGTTTAGAAATGGCAGGGGGGGGGACACATTGCAAGCCACTTTGGCGGGCTATATTTCGCAGATGGTACACCTGATAAAAAAGTGGTGTATCAAACATTACCTCGATTTTAGTAGACCTATTCAATGATATCCCACACGAGGGGGTGCAGAGAAAAAAAATTTTTTTTCTCCATTTCACATGTATGGACGCCACCCCTAAAATACGTAAAAACGATTTTTTTATTCTTTTAAAATTGAGATCTATATGTAGACTATTTTTTAACAAAATTTCATTTACTTATGTTTATAACTGTAGAAGTTATTAAGCTGTAAAGGATTAGGACAGACGGACAGACGGACAGACGGACAGACGGACGGACATGACGAAACTATAAGGGTTCCTTGTAGGACTTCGGAACCCTAAAAAAGAGACCTGGGTAATGTACAGTTTAATCATTTTTAATTTAAAACTTTATTTATTTCCCAGGCACTTAGTGAACAGAGCTCTTAAGTCAGGACCATGGCAGTCATCACGGCAGGGTCGGGGCGTGCGGACTGTGGACCCAGCTATCATGAGGAGAGCGTTACTTGACGCACACGCGGGCTACGCGGAGGGCACACGAACGAATGGTGGCAATAGAACCGGTGAGATATTGAGTTCCTTTTTTTACGTCACTCCATTTCAAAGTTAATGGTGCTGGTTATTGTTATATCTATCCTTAACATACTAACATGATTGAAAAAGGATAGCTATTATACAGAACTGAGTCTAATTTGACTCAGTTCTTTACATTATCTGTCCTTTTAGTTTAGACCCTTGTAATTTACGAGGAAAATAGTTGTGACGTGTAGCGATGGCGATTAAATTCACGCTGAAAACAAGCAAGTGGACTAATTTGACAGGCTTAAAATCTTCTATCCTTTTCTATGTTTTTTGTTAGAAATAGACATAATGAGACTAAATTAGTTCAGTAAGCTATAGAATGAGCACTAGAATTTGATTACTTTCGTATTAAAATCAACCATTCGTTTCTGGACTTATAGTATTTCTATATCGATCTGTGCTTTGAATTTTAAAAATACCTTTAAAATTATAGGTCGTGCTACAAACCTGCCTGGGCTATCACCGGCGCCCACAAACTCGTGCGGAGGCACGCGTCTTTGCAGAACGCGGTACAACACTACTGCTCCGATGTACGGAGTGTCTCTTACTTCGGGACAACCCGTCACTATCGTGCAGAAGTTTCCTGACTTATTGCAGCAAGTCGTCTTTGAAGTTTGCGAGTGAGTTTTTTTATAGTATTAGATGGCGAAACAAGTTAAAGGCCCAACTGATGTTAAGCGGCTACCTTTGCCCATAACAACTGCAATACCACCTAGGCTGTTGCCTAAATGGTACCAGTATTGAGTATTCAATATTGTATTTAGGTACTGAGTACATAATATGTTACAGTCAACAGAAAAATTGATGAATATATTGGAAATTCAAAATTAATCTAAATTGACCATTATACTATTTTACTATATCACCCTTTAGGGTGAATTTCACCCCGAGGGGATTAAATAATAAAACATTATCTGCTCAGAATTGACTTCATTCCACATTTACCTACTCCGGTTTTAATTGGCGTTCACTCCGTAATTTTTTACAGCGGTAACATAAAATGTATTGATTGTGAATATGAGTAATTTTGTTACGTAAATATGTAATTTGTCAATAACTTGACTATAATGCCACCTATCGAATCCTAATATAGTTATGAACCACCGTCTCGACAAAATAAATCATCATCATCATTTCAGCCGAAAGACGTCCACTGCTGGACAGAGGCCTTCCCCAAGCATCGCCACGGCGACCGGTCCTGCGTTTTCCGTATCCAGCGGATACCTGCGACCTTCACCTTCACAAAATAAATATATTGTGTTAATATGACCTCAATCGGTCAAGTCGTTCAGAAGTAACACAATCACTAACAGATGCACCAACGATTAATGCATATACAATATGTAACAAAAACCCTGATGTTCCTGTGAGCTACGTTATCGGAATCAACTCATTTGGAAAACTCTTTAATAATAATAATAAAATAAATTAATAATAAATATTTTTGGGACATTTTTACACAACACCATCCAGTCCCAAACTAAGCAGAGCTTGTGCTATGGGTACTAGACAATGGATATAATACATATATACTATTTTTTTTGTAAGTACATACTTAAAAAATCATACTCAAAATAATCATACTTTAAAATTAAATCATTATTAATTGTGAATTGAAAGTGATTATATCACTCAAAACTCACTCACTCAGTGATTATATCAATAAAAACTTTTTAACAAAAAATAAAACCGACTCCAAAAACCTTAACTAAAAAGTAAAAAATAATCATTGTATGTATTTTAAAATCTTAACATAAACCAAAATTTAGAAGGCGGCGCGTGATTTACCCTTTGCGTCATGTAAATATAATGTACAATCGAGCGCATATCTATAGTAAATTAAAAACAGTTTATGCGCCGCCTTCAAAATCTTGGTTTATGTTAAGATTTTAAAATACATACAATGATTATTTTTTACTTTTTAGTTAAGGTTTTTGGAGTCGGTTTTATTTTTTGTTAAAAAGTTTTTATTTCATACTTTTTAGTTGATAATTGCGAGGGTTGATTCATAAATGTTTATATAACCAATATGAGTTTTTTTTTTATTAACCTTTGTTATCCCACTGCTGAGCAAAGTCTCGCTCATGTTCTTCCAAACGTCCAATCACTATCGTGAAAAAAAAACACGCATATCGGCCAAGAATTCACAGAAAAACGAACCAATGAGCAGATCATCTAGATACGCGAAGCTAAAATAAACTGATTTATTGAAGCTGGTTAAAAAACTGCTCAACCTAAGTCAATAAAATTTATATGGGACCACCGCGCGGGCTTCCTCTACCAAATAAAAAAACAACCACGTAAATCGGCCCACAAATCTCGGAGTAATCGGTGTACATACATGAAAAAAAAAAAAAAAAAAAAAAAAAAAAAAAAACCCGCGGAATACATAACCTCCTCCTTTTTTTGAAGTCGGTTAAAAAAAAAAAAAAAAAAAAAACCCGCGGAATACATAACCTCCTCCTTTTTTTGAAGTCGGTTAAAAATAATTTAATTTAATGTTAAACCATTATTAATTGTAAATTTAAAGTGTTATAATCACTTTTAATATTGATTTCATATTTAAATTTAGTATTTTATTGAAGAGTTTTTCCAAATAAGTTGTGTCCTTACGTATGAATATCAATTCCGATAACGTAGCTCACAGGAACATCAGGGTTTTTGTTACATATTGTATATGCATTAATCGTTGGTGCATCTATTAGTGATTGTGTAAATTCTAAACGACTTGACCGATTGAGGTCATATTCACACAATCTATTTATATTGTGAAGGTGAAGGTCGCAGTTATCCGCTGGATGCGGAAAGCGCAGGACCGGTCGCTGTGGCGATGCTTGGGGAAGGCCTATGTCCAACAGTGGACGACTTTCGATGTGTGATGCTGATGTGTGATGTTGTAGATACATGAAGAATTTATAGCTTTATCATTATTTTTTAACAGAGATCGTAACAATTCATAACATAACATAACATCACGCCTGTATTTCCCCGAAGGGGTAGGCAGAGGTGTAATAGTACACCCACATTTTGCCAGTTATATTATAGTCCCATGTAATAGGGGGCGAGCCTATTGCCATTGACCGGGCACAAATCCAGACTCCGGGCTGCTACTGAGAATTTCCTAATGAAAAAACCCAATAACACTTTGCCCGACCCGGGAATCGAACCCAGGACCCCACGCTCAGCAGTCGAGTTTGCAAGCACTAGACCAACGAGGCAGTCGCAATCAGTCATAACAATATTTATGTCATATGTTATATATGTATGGTGTTATTATACCATGATATGTATATGTCATTCAGTCGTAACAATTCGCCAAGTTTTATTCAAAACAATTTAGAATCTTTGAGCCATGAACACTTACGTTTGAAGTTGATTTTAAGCTTGGCTTGATGTCAAGCTTTTAACTATTCCAATTCAAGATGACCTCAGATTGTACGGAAAGCCTGTACATTGCGAGTACAGCTTATATTAGAAATGTATAGCTTGTGTAGCCGTGTGTATCTACTTGTACGTTTTTACTAGATTACACAAATGGAGAAAGCGGGTTAGTAGCACGGGTGATAACATTATCAACTGAGGTCCTTAAAAGGGGTGAATGTACTACTCATCATAAAGAAAAACTTTCACTATAGGAGTAACCCGAATAAAAGCCGATATGTGTGTTTTGTGTTCGATTACTAACTTTTTACTTTTATAATTTTCAGATCGAGTGAATGCTCGCTGATCAGAGGAACATGTTCACAAACATACGTGCCTTACCTATTCTTGGTACTGCCACTGGGTCCCGTCACACTCACGGGTCAAGACTACGTGCTTGTAGAGTCTGGCTGCGTCTGTAGACCAGACCCTGCGCCATAGACGCATAGTATTAGACCCCAGACTAGACTTATGATATTAAAAATTATTAGAAGAATTTATAACAATCCGTCCACTAAATAATTTGCATAGTGACGACTTGTTCCCGTTCCGTCATTCTGCTTTTGAAGAATAGGTGTATAGGTAATATTTTTTGAGAATTTATCAATTAGATTGCTGTTGCTGGCAGTGGTCTTATATATTATAGTTTTTATCACATTGTTTAGGAGTCACAAAGATCGCATTTAAGAAACATACTTGTTACTGTGTCAGGGTTTCTTTTTTATTTAATTTAACTACAAATACGCGTGATATAACTGCCTCTGAATATTGGCTTTGCGAAGCCTATATGCCCAGCGCGCAAGTATACCTACTCGCGTAATAAGTGTGAGGAGGACGTAAGCAAGCATCGAACGTTAACGAATGACTGAAACAGCGAGAACGTGCAGTTTCCGCCATCTTGCCGCTCAGATGAACTTCCTATTCTGGAGCCTTGCAGCCAATACCGCGCGTGCGCGCTACTGATTTGGTTGCATAATTAACTACTGTGCAGCCTCCTGTTGCGCACTTCACAGGGGCAGAGTTATTTTACGCGTATTGTACATTCGATTTAGCTTATTGAACACTGAAACCTTTGTTTACAAAAGTCCCAAGTATCCCAGATTATACGTTGGTAGCTGTCACACTATCGCATACGAAATCTATGGCATGTATAAATTTAATATAATATAAATTAAAATAGACGAGTGAGCCCAGTTCTTTGTGTTGCGTGTGGCAATATTATTTCATGCATTATTTAATTCATTCAGTATGACTTATTTCCGAATACGCACAAATAACTGTAGGTGTGTCTATGCATTTATTTAATTTTTATTAAGTATATTGTTTGTAAGAAAAGTATTTTCGTAAAGACTTTACTATTGGTATTAAAGGGTGCATTTATTCAACTGTAAAATCGCCGAAGAATTTTAAACAGTAATTTTTCGGCCATTTTTCATTATTAAAAGTTAACTTATTAAACAGACTGAATATTAATTTTATATTTTTGTTAATTTATTATAGATATTTATATTTATTTTATGTGCCGTTGTTTACGGTAATGACGTAATACTTAATAGATTTTATGAGAGAATTGATAATTGTGAATAATTTATGTTATTTTATTATGATTTCGCAAATCGCTCATGTTACGTTAGGTTATGAACAACGAATGTATCAAAGATTTAATAAATTTTAATGGAAATAATGTCGGTTGTATTTTATTGTGAGTAATTTCTACAACTTACTACCACTTGACCACATAATACTTGAACTCTCTTTTTTCTTTGTCTTATTTAGTAAACAATCGACAATCTTGGCATGTCTTTCTAATGTTGATTTATTAAATAACCACTGATAAAATAAAATTACTAGTTCTACACATGTAGTTAGGTTAAAAAATGTTGTTTAGTGTGTAATATTGTTTAATAAATAAGACAGTTAAGAAAAAACAGAGCACATCATAACTTCATTACTCTCTCACTGCTGGTTTCAGGCCTCTCCACTCCAGAGTTTAGAGGCCATGGTCCACCACGTTGGCCTGCGTAGCTATTTTATAATAACTGACTATTGAGCACACTTCTGAATCTGCAGTAAATACAGAATGACATTTTTGCCATACTTGAAGGTTCGATTCCCGGCTCAGGGAAGGCACTTAAAAAATTCTTTGAACGCAATATGCTTTAAAAAATAAAATGAAGATTTCTTTATCGCGCGATAGTTGACCGATTACATTTTTGTATGAGGAATCGAGTCTTCTGGTACGCGCAGTTTCGTATGTCCTCGCACCGTTCAGCCAACTAAACTATCGGCCGATCAAGTCTGTAATCTGCGGTTTTTTTTAAATTCAGAAATCTGCTTGCGTTTGACCGCTACCTCACCTGATGTTAAGCAATGGTGTGTGTGAGGGGGTGTCTTATAGTAATGTCGCGTCGTGGTGCGGTGTTGGGTAGCTCAGGCAGGAGACTCGCAGGGTCGAAGGTTCGGTGGCTTGACACACGGTGACACACGGAACGAGGAGGAGAACAGGAACTAGTGGTACAGGAACTACAGGAACTAGTGGTACAGGAACGACAGGAACAGAACTCAGAGGTATGGAACTCCTCTGAGGTATGGAGGGTACAGAGGGTCAGTAGTACGGAGGGTCGGAGGAGTGGTAGGTCAACTCCGACTATAAGATGATTGAGCTGCTGCTACACCAGTGCAGCGAGCCCTGGCTGGATTCAGGATTCAGGTAGGTAGGTAGGTAGATGTAGGTCGGCACAAACAATAAAAACACAAGCAGGAACGTTTTTGGTATACTGTATCTCACTTAACTGGTAAGAATATATAGTACTGATGTAAATTAATATATAAAAAAACCCGGCCAAGAGCATGTCGGGCCATGCTCAGTATTATAGGGTTCCTTAAGTAGGTGTAATTACAAACGAATCAAACCGAATATTAATCATGGCTATTTTAGTTTTTGCAATAATCGGCAGCATTCGCGACTCAGAGCGTGTTGTTAGTAGTGCCATCTAGCGATAAATTCAAGAAGCCAAATTTAAGAAGTGTGTCATTTCAAAGTTACTTTTTGTGATTTTTTCAAATAGAAAGTAGCTAAAGGAGCATTAATTGCTAAGATCATTTTTCTCTAAGGTCAATGACCTTTGAACTAGGACGTTTTAAGTATTTTTCAGTTTTCTCTCTATAACTCAAAAAATTATAATCACATTATACTCAAAATAATTTTAAAAGAGAGTTTTCACAAAGGTCTATCAATGTGGAAGATTATAAGTTTCTACATTGTATAGTTTAGAAATGGCAGGGGGGGGGGGACACATTGCAAGCCACTTTGGCGGGCTATATTTCGCAGATGGTACACCTGATAAAAAAGTGGTGTATGAAACATTACCTTCATTTTAGTAGACCTATTCAATGATATCCCACACGAGGGGGTGCAGCGAAAAAAATTTTTTTTCCCCATTTCACATGTATGGACGCCACCCCTAAAATACGGAAAAACGATTTTTTTATTCTTTTAAAATTGAGATCTATATGTAGACTATTTTTTAACAAAATTTCATTTACTTATGTTTATAACTGTAGAAGTTATTAAGCTGTAAAGGATTAGGACAGACGGACAGACGGACGGACATGACGAAACTATAAGGGTTCCTTGTAGGACTTCGGAACCCTAAAAACTGTAATGGACGGACGCGTCCATACTCGGCCGAGTCTGCGATGTAAGTCCCTTATTTTACGTTAAAAATAGAAAATTATAGAATAATTTTAAATTTTGAATTTGGATAGGTAAAGTTTTATAAAATGGTCAGGAAGTCCAAATAATAACTTCTTAGGTTTTCGCGATCACTACACATTGTAATAAAACAAAGAATTCTTGTCATCTTAGTCTACCTGCGACCACGAAATGCTGCAAAGCTTTCGAAACGTCAGGGAAACCAATTTAAATAATATACGCGATTTAATCCGGTTAAACTTTGTTTTATTATAAGTCCAAATAAGGTGGTGAGCAGCGTAACGAGTTTAGCCTCGTTACAGTAATAAACAAATTCTTTCATATTCAGCCCATTACCACACCTCGGATACTCAATACAATATAAACGCTAGCACCACCTGCATAGGTACACAAGATTACGTCTTATACGAACGCACCCACACGTGTAAGTTAGGGATGCTCGCCGCGGGGTGCTGGCCAGAAAACCTCCACGTGTGTCTGACGGCTGCTTGTCCTTCTGGACACGTCTAGAGGGAACGGCAGTTGTTGGACCGGTGCACCCTGGGCACGGGCAATAAGTCTCCTTTGGACCGGGGGACCTTATTGCCTGTGGCGAATGTTCTGGCACGGGACGGGTCTGATGTGGGCCAATGGGAAGTTGCTCCGCGTGTCCCTGTGAGAAAGCAGAGGGCACTGTGGAGGAGCAGGGGCGGGCCCGGTGTGTACCCACCCTGCCACTGGGCAGGCAGCGGGGGGACTGTCCTTCCCTGCCCCCGTCGGTCTCTTAATCCCAGGAGTGCCTGCTGAGTTGTTAGTGTAGTTGGTGCAGCTGGCGTAGCTGGTAAAGGCCCGTGAGTTGAGGTGGTGTGCAGTGTTCCGTGTGCGCCACAGAGGAGTGTTTTTCAATCTTTTCCAAAGCGCGACCCCCTTTAGTAAAAAGAAATGCTCGCGACCCCCTCTTTGCGGCGGCGGCGGCGGTGGCGGTGGCGGTAAGGCTTTTTAATAAACATAATATTAGAACTATAAAACTTTTAATTTCTTATCGACTGCGACCCACCTGTACAGTGTCAGCAACCCTGAACTAGAATATTAATTATTTAGGTATATTGTGATTATTGTCGCTAAACATATTCCGATCAATAGGAAATAGAACTACAATTTTCAAAAAACCGAACATTGAAGTTCGTGTGCTAGTGATGTAGTGCATATGGCATATGGCCCTTTTGGGGGAGGCCTATGTTCAGCAGAGGACGTTTTTCGGCTGAAATGATTGTAATGAATGATGATGATAATAAATGTTATAGGTAGGCAGGTATTATAATAAAATGCAAATATTAAGTACCTACCTATACGTACAAAAAATTTAAGAACCTAAGTACGTGTAATTCATTTTGTAAGTTTACAGATTTTTTAAATGCATATTTACATAAAAGTACATGTGGGCGCGGATGAATTTGAAATTAAATTAATTTAGATATATGCTTTTTATTTGATTATAAAATGTATTTTAAATGATGTATTTATTATTTTCATTTAAATTTGATATTAAATGAGAATTATTGTTTATATTTAAAAGCGTGTAACTGACCATAAGATAATGTTATTTTTATCATTTTAAATTTGTTCAAAGTTCGTAATTTATTTCATTTACCTAATTAAGATTTTTGATTTGCCATGAAATGTTTAATTTAATTAACAAGACATTAAATAGATCTAAACAGTATCTCATGATTGTAAGTGACGTTAGTCGAGGGTATATAAAAAGACGATTATTGTAAGCAGAGATCTTCGGCGAATGGAGTCCCACATGGGACTCTCCGCCAACTAAGTCCGGTTAAGCAGAAATGGGACTTCGGTCCCACCTGCGAGAATCCATTCGAAAAAAAAAAAAAAAAAAAAAAAAAGTAAGCAGAGAGGTCATTCGATTGCGATCCGTCACAGAGTGAATATTGTATTTAGAATATAATTATTCATTGTATTTGCGTTTGCAGGTGCAGTGTGTCTTATTTATAAGAATAAACAGTTATTGCGATTTAATGTATTATTTCGCATCCATCTAATACCAAAAATGGACTCCGGCTACACTTGCGGCGAGGAAACGCCGATATACACGTCACAAGATTGTTTACCTTCCGAGTAGGAAACAGGAAACTAAAAGTTTAAAAGTGGAAGCCTACTTATTTGATTTCGTGACATCTAGCGGTGAGCGACGTAAGCTTTGGTAGTCACTTAAAGTTGTTCACAGATGTCGATCTATTAAGGGGAATGTAGCAGCCAAGAGCCAAGTGGCAACTGGGGAGAAAAGTGCCAAAAGTGGCCGTTTTTCGTAAAGGCCATGGCGGCCTTTGTACAATAGTTTAAAGGCATATTCAATGTAATGTTTTTATGGTGTATGTACAATAAAGCATATATAAAGAAATAAATAAACACGGATACCCACTACTAATTTGGCGAACGACCCAAGAGCTAGATTGACGCGACACTATACCGAAGACCGAAGACATACCTACTGGGTGTCAGCCTGTACAAGATTAGTATGGCTCTGAATCAGCTCAAAAACAACAAGGCGTATGACGGAAGTAATTACATAAGGATGAACTCTTGAAGGCGGATGGAAAACCGATCCGTAAGGGGCCTTCAGAAGCAGTTTGATTCTATCATACTCAAGGGGAAAACGCCATAGGTATGGAGCAGAGGTGTGGTGGTACCTACTCTTAACTACTCTTGTTCGAAAAGGGAGTGTAACGAAGGGGTTGCTGGAAGTGAACCTTGGTGTGCGGGTTCTCCTGAACCTGGGTGTAGGTAAAGAATGCAGTAATACGAAGCGCCAAGACATGTTGTTTATTCAATGTTGCAATCGGAACAGAGCCCCAAATGACTCAGTGTTGCCAACAGAATCAGTGCTGCCAACATGAAATTCTCAAATGGATACATTGTTAAGTAAATCGATAATTAAGCTAATATTATATAATATGATCATGTTGGCTAATGACTAGATTTATTAAATAATTTAATTGACTGGATATAAATACGATGAATTAAAAGTATAATAATCGACTAAATACAAGACATGGTGACTTCATTCGTTCCTTCCGCTGATAAGTAACTTGTCTCTGGGTTGGCTGATCCACAGTTTGTAACAGGAGATAATGTTCTACTGAAGAACTATAGGCCCATCTCACTCAAAAGAGTGGGTCTTAAAATGCATGTGAATTAATATGGAAAAGACGAAGGTTATGTTGAATTCCCATGTAGCAACCATTCCCATAAAGATCGGAGACTCTACACTCGAACTTGTTGACGAGTATGTGTAAATATATCTAGGACAAACTACTCAATTAGGTAGGTCCAACTTCGAGAAAGAGGTCAATCGTCAAATCCGACTCGGTGGAGCAGCGTTCAGAAAGTAATATATTCTCCTACGAAATACCGCAGTGTTTCAAGACAAAAGTCTTTGACCAGTGTGGTCGCTCACAATGGGCCTGATTAGGAAGGCTTAAAGTCACCCAAGGCTGCTCGAAGTATCCCTGCGTGCTCAAATCGGAAATAAAGAGATTCGCTGTAGAACGAAGGTGACCGACATAGCCCGAAGAATTGCCAAACTTATGTTGCAGTGGGGCGCATTGCTCGCAGAATAGATGGCCGATGGGGTTGAACAGTTTTCGAGTGGCGTCCGCGTACTGGAAGGCGCAGCGTGGGTAGGCCCCTCACTAGGTAGATGGACGGCCTGGTGAAGGTCGCTGGAATTAGCTGGATGCGTGAAGTGCAGGAGCGGACGTTGTAGCGATGCTTGGGAGGCCTATGTTCAGCAGTGGTTTCTTTAGGCTGAAATGATGACGCGGTATTTGACAATGCTACTTAACTTATACGATATTGCAATATCACCAAAGAAATACCAATAGTACAGTGAACTACAGTGTAAGTATCTGCGAGTATCTCGGAGGATCTGGGAACGTCAGCAAGTTGTGGTAATAAAATAATCGTTAAATAATTATAACTTTATTAACATTCATTATGGTACAATATTCTAGCATACTTCTACACAATCACAAAATTAATTTTGTTAGATTATTGCCAAGTTTTAGAATTTTGTATAAGAAATGGCAAATAAGTGACCAAAAAAATCTGAAAGGAAAAGCGATATCGCAAAATTAAATTAATATTGTTCAAACAATAATCGTTAAGTTAAAAAGTGAATATAAATAAGAATAATAGTTACTAAAATAAACCTATATCATCGCCAAAATTTCAGCTATTTGTCCTTATTAATTTAAATAAAGACAAAACTCAAATCTCTCATAATCTATAGCTTAGTTTACGAGGCACAGATCATCTAAATACAACTACAATACACGCTAACTAAGTATAAAAAAGTCTACAATGTCTATGCAAATATTGGTTTGAATAAAATTACTAAAATTATGACTTAATTTCAAACCAATTGGAAACCAATAGGATAAAAATAATAATGTCCTCCATAAAAAAATCTTCAGGATGTGTCTATTTTGGTCAAATATTTTGAGATCTGACCTTAACGAAGCTTGTAAGCTTTTTCTGCGTAGGTATCCATAATGCTTAAAGGTAGTTTACCTCTTAATAAATGAGATACCTATATCACATCCGATTGATTGATTTTTATCTATGGTATTTTATTTGATTTTAATCGTTTCCTGACTTGTCTTAATCAATATTTTCAGGGCAAAAAATCATCACCTTTTATTCTTTTTTGATTGTCATTTATCATCATATTCCATCCTAATTTCCCTAAACACGATAAATATGTAGACAGTAACTATTATTGTATAGTTTATTGTTCGTAGCGGTAGTACTGTTGCGGGGCGGCGTGTTGCGGCTGCTGCGGCCGTGGCTGCGCCTGCGCTGCGTGGGCCACTTGCGGCTGGGTCAGCTGCTGTGGCTTTGGCGTTGGGACCTTCACTACGATGTCTGTGGGCTGCCTTGTTACCTGAAAATGCAATTTTATATTAAATAAACGCCTCATTCGTCTAGTGGTTGCAAGCGCGACTGCTGAGCGTGGGGTACTGGGTTCGATTCCCGGGTCGAGCAAAGTGTTATTGCGTTTTTTCATAAGGAAATTCTCAGTAGCAGCCCGGAGTCTGGATTTGTGCCCAGTCAATGGCAATAGGCTCACCCCCTATTACATGGGACTGTAACATAACTGGCGAAATGTGGCTGTACTATTACACCTCTGCCTACCCTTTCGGGGAAATACAGGCATGATGTTATGTGTATGTGTGTAAACGCCTTTTCATCGAGAAAAGGAAGTGGAAAATTCAATTCAATTCTGGAAGTGGCTGCTTTGCTTTAGTTTTGAGACTTACGGCTTACATCCTAATTTTTTGTCAACAGTCTTATGTTGTCTTTGACAAAACGACTTTTAGCGATTTGGGGGTTAGTTGCACCTGTTGTGGTCTCGATGTTCAAATTAAGGACATGCAAAGTCAACTTTCTGCAGAGTAAAGTGATCCTGTACCCACTAAATATACCTTAATTTATGAACTGGACTCCTTCCAAAAACACTGGTCCATAACAGGCACAGATAGAGAGAGGTGGAAAAAGAGTGGGGAGGCCTTTGCCTTGCAGTGGGACAGTATAGGCTCTTAATCTTCTTATTCTTTCTTCTTCTTCATGGGATGCATTAAAAGAGCCTCCACGAGAGACGATATATTTGATCGTCCGGCGCACCCTGGGCCGTCAGTCCCGCTACCAACCTGCTGACTGGCTAATATTTTACCCACGACATGAGCTATTGTCATTATGTAGCTCATTTCGACACGATATAAGAAGGCTCTTAGTAATAATTTGCCTTTACAATAAACTAATCCTTTTTTAAATGTAACAACTGTTAAAGATTTGGTACCTTACTAACAATAGGTAGAAGTCAGTCTTGATTCACGGTAGGTAAGTACCTAAACCAGATCATTAATACGATTAAATAATGCCAACTAAGTGTACCCCTGGCCCAGTTCTGATGGCCCAGTATCAGAATATGGCTTTGCGTATTGTTGGGCTATCGGCCAAAAATTTTCCTATCTATACAGATTTGCTCTACTAGAGATAGAATGTTGACATAAGCTCCATATATTTTATGTCAAATTTCTTACTCTAGTAGGCCAAATCGTGGATAGATAGGATATTAATTTTGGCCGTATAGGTCATCATCATCATCATTTCAGCCGAAAGACGTCCACTGCTAGACATAGGCCTCCCCCAAGTATCGCCACAACGACCGGTCCTGCGCCTTCCGCATCCAGCGGATTCCCGCGACCTTCGCCAGGTCTTCGGTCCACCTTGTGGCCTACCCACGCTGCGCCTTCCAGTACGCGTTCGCCACTCCAGAACTTGACTGCCCCATCGGCCATCATTTCTGCGAGCAATGTGCCCCGCCCACTGCCACTTATGCTTGGAAATCCTTCGGGCTATGTCGTTTACTTTCGTTCTCCTGCGAATCTCCTCATTTCTGATTCGATCACGCAGAGAGACTCCAAGCATAGCCCTCACCATTGACCTTTGAGTGACTTTGAGCCTTCTTATCAGGCCCATTGTGAGCGACCACGTTTCAGTGCCGTAAGTAATTACTGGCAACACACACTGGTCAAAGACTTTCGTCTTGAGACACTGCGGTATAGGTAATCGAAACTATTATCGATTCAGTTTAAAAAGTTTTGGATCCTTTGGTATGTGATGAAGAGGGATGAAATGCATTTAATTAGGTGAGTGCTCAGACCAAGTACTTAGTCTGAGGGTGAATGATGAATATTATATGTGCATGGATGAAGATAGAGAGGGAGACCGAAGAAAAAATTGATGGATTTCGTGAAGTATGAATGAAAATGATGAGATGACGGTCGACAGAGGAGAATGAAAGAAGAAACAAATTGATTGGGTCCTGAGAAATATTGGATTACCTACTAATAACAAATAATTTATTCTATGGGTATCTCTATCAAGTAAATAGGTGTAAAAAAGATGCAGCGTAGCATTAAAATGCCTATAACCGAATTTTATGTGATATCCTAGTGGTGCCATGCTTCAAGGTCTAAGTTTAAATCTGGTCACCTCTGGCTTTTCAAGTCCAAACACAGTAGAGGAAAACATCCTGAGGAAAGCTGAATACTTGAAGCTCCACAAAGTTCTCAATGAACTTCTTCTCAAAGTTCTTCTGTGGGTTTGTGGACTACATAGTACACACGTCACAAACCTACTGTGTAGTCTGCCAATTCACAGCAGGCCAGCATACTGGAAGAGGTCTGTACCACAGAGTACATTGTATATTGGTCTGTACCCGGTGTCCAACAATGTGCTGATTATGATATGTATTGTCAAATTTCTCTTGCTCAAAGCTTTAAAGGTAACATTCGCTTAGTCTTACCTCAGCCTTGAAACCCTCCTTGGGGTCAGCAGTATAAGTCACGGTCCTGATGAAGCCGTCGCTGTCGACCACGGAGTAGGATCCCTTGATGACGTCACCGTCTCTCTGCTCCTTGCGGTTCTGGTAGTTGGTGTACTGGTCATCGTTCACGTCGAAACCGAACTGGTAGGAAGGATGAGGCTGGAAGAAGAATAATGATTTGTAAATATACAACGTGGATATGACAATACGGCAATAATTTAAAACACGGTTATTACTGGTCTATAGAAGCATTTTAAACACACAAATAAGTTGTTTATCGAAAAAATAAAAAATAAAAAATTATTTGAACTAAATAAATATTAAAATATGGAAATACTAAGTAACACCATTTAAAATCATCTGTAAATATTGAAAAAGAGAGTTTAAAATCATACAGATTCGCACAGGTCTGACCTAATGATCTATGCCAGAAAAATGGTCCTATATTCACAATTAATAAAATTAACATAATTTCTTGTGGCTAAACTACTGACTGGATTTGATTGATTTTTTATGTACAGTCACAGGACGTGATACGTGGTTTTATTTAATGTCGTATTGTCATATCCACTTTGTATTGTGGAAAGAAAATTTTGAGAGAACCTGCAATTTTTGGTTTAAAACACCAGTCTCTTTAATCGCTAGTCTACCACAAACTCTGCTCCTGGTATTAAATTTTAACTTCCACTTTGATTCCGTCTACCAGCAACATCTTGTTGAGAAACAGAGCGTTTCTCAACCAATGCCGAGCGACGTGATTAACTTTGTATAGTTAATTCAATATCCGCTTGCGTTAATGCGATAAAGTAATAGATTAATTATAGTGATTTGTGTAATGTTGAATTATTTAGAACTTCTTCATGCCTTGTTGACGTGAATTGACTGCAAAACTAGTGTGCGTTACCCCAGCAAAATGTTGTGCTTTAGAAGGATGAGAGTATGACAGGCGATTAGAGTGTCGTGAGGTGTAAATGTGCGCAAAACGCAAAATTTGTGCGTCTTTTACTTTCGGAAATATTTGTGAGGAACGGATTTTGCTGCGGTAACGTAGATGAATAATGATTGCTTTATTATTTAGAAAATTTCAACGTCAATAATAGCCTTATAACTCTTATACAACGTGTATCAGAAATGCGTGGTCATATTTGAAGAGCTTATTCAGGGTATGCTATCAAACAACTTTTACTATGGGGCCAACCCTAAAATCGCAAAAAAAATATCAGCTGATCCTTACATTTTGTCGAGCGATATTTATGATTTAGTAGGGAACAGCTGATATTTTTTTCGCGATATCATGGTTGGCCCCATAGTAAAAGTTGTTCTATGCTATGCCCTGAATAAGCTCTTAAAATATGACCACGCATTTCTGATACACGTTGTATAACCTACGTTTTATAAAGGAAGAGTTGAATCCAGAGTAGAATCATGCATGTCAGATATCTATGAAACCTATATTCGAATGAAAACGGTATGAATTAATTTATTTCTTATGCTTTTTATACAATACGAATTACAGTTTAATTAACAATAGCGGAAAGTAGTGTAGTAGTTGGTTCTAGGGACATAATTTCACATGAATCTAATTCTTTAATGTTTAATATTCCAAAGAAAACATAAATCCACGCAATTATCAATGAAAGTTATTTCCCATTGGTTATCATAAGCCGATCTTATGCAGCGAGTGTTTCATTTACAGTCTACACTTTGCCATTACCGGTATAGGTACGAGTTTCGCAGTGAAAGTTGCTGGCGACCGTGTTCCCGCTGTTGTTAATTTGATCCATCCGTGTTGTCTATACATTGGACATTGTATTGGACATAAGGAAATGAACGAACTAAACTAGGTTGGAAGTATTCCGAAGTGGGTTTACGTATTTCGCAGCAAAACATTAAAATTTGTTACGGTTTTGCTGTTACGTTTAGTCGACTAGCTTGATATGATTGAAAATTAAATGAGATACACTGCATTATTGTCTAATTTGGATTCTTCTTTCTTTTGAGATTAAAAATTGTGTTTGTTTTCCCTGTACTATGATTTTGGCTGAAATTCTACAACGTGTATCAAAAAGGGGTAAAGAGTACATGGTATAGAATCACTATCAGAATTATTTATTGCAAGAATGTTGTACATGCACAATTTCAGCTCAAAATAAATTAAGTACTCGATAAAATTATATCTTTTTGATTTCAATGTTGATTGAATTTAAATAATAACAAACGTGTCACTGCACTACGAGGATTATTATCTTTTCACGTCACTTGCTAATATTAAGATATTAGGTGCTAGTGATGTGTAAATTTCATTTCGAAATGTTTTAGTTTCATATAATGGAATTTCTCCTATGTTCCTAATAATTATGGAGATTTAGGATTCAAAATCCTTTCCGTATAATTTGTTATCATCCAAAGAACCAACCTGCTGACTGGCTAATCCTTTTCCCTCGGCATGAGCTGTTATCATTATGTAGCTCATGTCGACACGATAGAAGAAGAAGATCCAAAGAAACCGTGCACTTGATATGTATAATATACCGTTACACGTTGTATGTCATGTCTACTGATTTGAATATAAGTTTTTATCCAAGAAAATTATTATTTATTAGTCTTTTAACTCACATCATATTCCTCGGGTTCTCGCTGTTCCTGGGGCCTCTGGGGGCTCTGGGGTTGGTACTGCTGCTGTCTGTACTGTTGAGGCTGCGGCTGTGGCTGCGGCTGGTATTGGGTTTGCTGGTGTTGGGCTTGGTGCTGGGGTTGGTGCTGGGGCTGGTACTGGGCTTCGCTCTGAGCCGTGTACAGTTGTTGAACCTGGTGGAAAAGATAAATGTAGGTTATAGGCTAGCAAAAACCGGCTGACGGATAACTTGGTGGAAAGTGATAGCCGCCGTCTTATACCAATGACACCGATGGGTTGCCTTTCTTGGAGGCAAAGATGAAGAGTCTCACGTGCCAGTAATTTCCAGGCACCCATAATCCTTCAAACTGACACACGAGCAAC
Source organism: Asteroscopus sphinx (assembly GCA_949699075.1). NCBI lineage: Eukaryota > Metazoa > Arthropoda > Insecta > Lepidoptera > Noctuidae > Asteroscopus > Asteroscopus sphinx. Next base: position 7,951,925 of record OX453006.1, read on the forward strand.
GCTGCTTCATCCTCCTCGCCTTTTTCCCAATTGTTGAGGTTGGCTTCCAATCTAACTAGTTTTGGCTGAACGTCAGTATTTTTCACGGAGCAACTGCCATCTGACTCCCGCAACCCAGTTACTGGGTAATACTAACAGTTAGAGGTTAGGTCAGTTGTCAGATTTCTGACTACCCGTAACGGCTGCGATAGATATTCGCATGACAACCGGGACCGATAGCATAACGTACTCTCCGAGGCACGGAGGGGTCTCGATATGTAATGAAACGTAAACCCATCCACGGAATGACAGCGGCTAGTGCAGCTTAACCTCGCAGATCGTACAATCTACGCGGTTGCTACTTTGCCACGAGGCCCGCTGCTTGATGGCAAAAATTGGTTCAGTGGTAGTACTTCCGTGGTTGAACTCTTCCACAATGAGATTACCATTAAAATACATATTTTGTGAGCCTGATGGTTGCCATCATCATTAACTTTAAGAGCTAAGCTCTTATCCGTGGAGTATTTTTCATCTTTCTCCGAATTCCGCCTCTCTTTTGACTTCCTGATAGGACACAACATCTATTTTGTCCTTTAATTGATGCATGAAAGTTCTTACCGGTCTTCCTCTTTCTATCTGTCTTCCCTTCTCTAATAATCTTTAAGGATTCTCTAAGGATCTTGTCTTATCCCAAGACTTTTCCTCTCCTGTTTTCAATATCTTGCCTCAAATTATAATATTTATCAGGGTTTGGGCGGATCAAAATTATAATGTGTTGTTGGTCTGTCGATTTTTATATTACCAAGAAATTTTATTTAATCTCATCGCTTGGTTTATGTGATCAAAGTACTTACAATGTTGTTTTTATTTATGAATTGGAGAGCAGAAAGAAGGAAGTTTTGAAAACAACCACAGGCTATGATAGTAGTTCAGTATAATAAAGATGACTTGATGTTGAATTCAATTTTTAATCAAGCTCACCTTGTACATGACACAATTGAAGAGTACGGTCGGCCGCATGTCAGTGGTAACAGTTTGACATTGACAGCACCTTTATTTCGTTCGCAGTAAGGGCGGTTAATTCAAGTGTTACCACTGTCATGCAGTTGACCGTACCTAGATATTCACGGAGTTTCTTGCCAGTTCTTTTCCTTAGGACCTACTATTTGGAACCGTGCCGATTAGAATCGGCTTTTCATAATTACAAATAAGTTCTGTAATATTTTGTTGTTTTTCTTGTGTAAAATAAAGGCTAATATAAGATAGAATGTCTTACAGGTCTGGGTACTGCCTGTTGTGCGTGTTGTGGTCGTGGAATGACTTGTGTCTGCGCAGGCGCCGGCGCTGCGGCCTGCTGGTCGGCGAGGTACTGTCTCAGTAGGTGTGGGTCAAAACCTGCCTGCTGACAAAGGGATATGGTGGTGAATTTGCAGGTTTAAAGGTTCTGTATGTTTGGATTACAAGTTCAGGGTAGAGACCGGGAAATAGCACGTGTTAGTTGGCTTAGTCTAGCTCTACAACAGTTATGTTTTCGTTGTTCAGTGTCTTTTTAGATTTATATGGTGTCCATCTAATTCAAAAACGTATTTTTTATCAGACACATAAGTGCTGTCATGTCACATTTTATCAGAGGTTTTTTTTCCAAGTGTTTTGAGCATATGAGCTTCCTTTTGAGTGATTCTGTAGCAGACCTTACCATCTATCTTATAATAAAAATAATCTAGCTTGATGTAGCTCATGTCGACACGATAGAAGAAGATCTTGTAATGTTTGGTTTGTTAAAATATTTATTTCCTCACAATAGGTATTAGGACTGTCCGGAAATATCGACAAATAGGTATGTAATTGGTGTACGGTTCACCCATCTCGCTGACGGCGCGTTTGTCTCTATACAGTTGACCGCACGTCAGTGGTCATACTTTGACCTTCACAGCGTCTTTATTTCGTAAACTGTAAGGGCGATTTACGTACCTGACACCTTGACGCCTTCAAGTATTGGCATTGACGTGCGGTTGACCGTACCATACAGTGCATACATCTCACCCTCCCTACCCCACACATCTATTTGTGGATGATGTCACGTTTGACAGTTGTCTAATTGTCTTGGTCGAATAATATTATACAAGTTGAAATGAGACTATAGAATTCGTTTTCATCAAGTGTCAGTTCGTTACAACTAATTTTAAACCAAATTAAATACTTAATTATATAAAGTTCAATTCTTAAATATAGATAGGTACTGACATTAAAATGATGTCCAACCATAAGCTTGTCGATGTAACTATAGAAGTAACTGTACTAGTAGCTTTTATAACTGCATCATCGTTACACCTACAAAAAAAAACCACATAACAGGAGTTATAACAACGATTAACAACCCACGCCCAATTAACCACAGACGAGGCGTAAGAAAATTAAAGTACTTATTATTAGTTATTCTAATGAACGAGGGGAAAATTTCACGGCGTTTTACTAACTGTAAGCCATTACAAAAATGAAATAAAACTACCAGCCAGTAACTACCTACTAACTACCCACTCGCGCCAATCAGTGCGATCAAAAGATTACATAACGTTAATCCAATTATATCTTGTTACAGTTCGTTCAGAATAAAACGCGCCACTGACATTACGAAACGTCAAAAGTGTAACAGATTGTAATAGTGCTGTGCTTGTGCTGTTACGTTGCGCTCGATTTGTCATGGGTTGCCAAAAACACACGTGTCCATGTCTACGTTTGTTGTGTAAAAACTGATGTTTCGATTGTTTTCCGGTCTGTTTGCAGTCAATTATTTGTGAAGCAATGCAGTCACATGTGTTGCGAAGATTTATTAATGTCGGATGTGCTACTTTCCTTGGTTTTAATTGATTTCTATTTTGTTTTATTGTTGCTAAAGACTGTTACAATAATTACACGTGTCATGATGTAATAAACTTGATACGTTACAGAATCATGTTAAGTTTTTTGTTGTAAAGTATTTGACTCTTATTTAATAACAATTCATTTCGTACATATCTGTATCTATTTACATAATAACATTATGTAGAAATGCAGACAATTATGAAACTACTACGGAAGCAGCTTTTTGTAAAACTAGATGGTTTGCTCAGAAAGACGTCGGGATAAGTACAAAAGCAGAACGCTCTACAATGAGTTTGGTTAAGTCATGTCATTTAGAAAATAAAAGAATAGGACGTAGAAGCCTTGACCCAGTCGTCTTCAGAATAAGATCTCGAGACCGGTCAAAAACACTTTCTTATTCTAAAGAATAAAGATCCCTCATCATCATAAGAAAGAAGATGGTCATCCATACCAATTCTCCCTTTTTATGGCTCTGTCCAAATAATGGAAACATGTTTTATTTAAAAAAATCCAAATTATTAATAAAAGGCTCTTAAATGTCCCATATCACAGATTTTTATTTCCATACCTTCAGAGCCATTTTGTCTAATAATCTGGATAGTAGAGATAAAATTAATTAATCTAGATGCAAAATTGTGATTTTATTAGCCAAGAAGTGGAAAAAGATAACATCCCTCTAACATACTCGTAAAACGACAAGATACATAAGTAATCCTGTTGAAAACTAGGTACAAGGTTCAGTTATAGTTATTGCAAAAATACCACTTCGGGGAAATTGTATCCTTTCTAAATACTTAATAGCAATCGATTTGATCTTAATCATACCAAATGAAAAGATTAAGCGTGCAAATCGATATTCGATGATAAGTTATGATAACCTTTCCATTGACCTTGTTCTAGCTATTATGCTTTTAACAATTATAATAGGCATGCAGTTGGATTGATATTGGTGTCGATTCTCTTGTTCACGAACTAAACTTATTTTAAACTATCGCTCTCTTTTACTTAAAGTAGATACAAGAAAGGGATGGCAACCATTTTAGAACTGTCAAATTAGTTTACGTGTTACATTTCTTTGTATTTTAGTGGGCACGTTCCGAGATCACGACTAAACTTGTATGGAAATTTTAATTCCGTCTAATTTGACAGCTCTAAAATGGTTGCCATCCCTTTCTTGTATCTACTATTAGTAAAAGAGAGCGATAGTTTAAAATAAGTTTAGTTCGTGAACAAGAGAATCGACACCAATATCTGTTAATCATAATGTGTTGATTGTATTGGGATAAAGTAGATAAATAGTTTTTTCTTATTAATTATGAAACGGGAACTTTAATTGGTTCTATTATTTATCCCCAGGATGTCGGTAAGTAGCTGATGCAACCAACTATACACTAAGATGCAACGCAAGTATAAATGGTTTTTGGTTTCGAACACCTATCTGTTATTATATTAGTGATAATACTGACAAAAAAGCGTGTTAATTTTTTTTAAAACTATTCTTTAATTTTGAATTTATTTTATGCAGATTTTCTACCATTCGTTTCTCGATGATTATTTATGAGAAGTAAAGAAACTTTTAAGGTCTAATCAGCAATAAAAGCACTAGTAACTGTATTATTTGTAAGTGATTACACCTACAACTTGAAGCTTATTGTTTAATTCATGAAGCGTCCGAAAGACTCCCGGGAGTTTAAAGTATTATATATTTTTTATTGTAGGTATCAACTTCATCTTGCAAAGGATTAAGTATAATTTTTGAACATTAAGGATCAAATAATTTCTTAGGTTTTCGCGATCACTACACATTCTAATAAAACAAAGTTAAACCGGATTAAATCGCGTATATTATTTAAATTGGTTTTCCTGACGTTTCGAAATTAAGGATCAATTTTAGTAAGGAAATCTTTGAAGTATAAGAATTAGAATCACAGTCACTTAAATTTAATAGATTCTACATACATGCAAGGCCAGATACACTAATGTTTTAAAGTAAATGACCTGGATTACAAATCTAGTACATCGCACGATGCATGCCACCCAAATAACACGGCTCTGTTTATCTTTGATGCAATGGAGGCTGCCCGCCAGACTGATGCAATCTGAACAATGCACGGCCTACACTTTTCAACGGTAAATGACACGCTGAGTTAAAGATCCTGATGAATAAACATGAAAAACTAAGCAATTTTGACTGAAGTTGACATTTTCAGATATTTCTATGTTCACATGATATTGAGTTTGAAGTTTTCTTTAATTTCTAGATAGGTATATATAATTATAAACTTTTGTTTTGTTTGATTAACATAACATAACATCACGCCTGTATTTCCCCGAAGGGATAGACAGAGGTGTATAGTACACCCACATTTCGCCAGTTATGTTATAGTCCCATGTAATAGGGGGCGAGCCTATTGCCATTAACCGGACACAAATCCAGACACTGGGCTGCTACTGAGAATTTCCTAAAGGAAAAACCCAATAACACTTTGCTCGACCCGGGAATCGAACCCAGGACCCCACGCTCAGGAGTCGCGCTTGCGACCACTAGACCATCGAGGCAGTTAAAAGAGTTAAAGTTTGATTACATTATTTTAATTGGATTTTGTACAACCTAAACCCAAATACCTATTATTTTAATAAGTATATCAAATGTTAATAATATATCTTCTCTAAGTATGTAGATTTCTATTTCGTTAAACATCAATATCAATGTGTACATTTGTTAATTGAATAATTAAGTATATTATTATAACAACACAACTAAAAACACACACTGCGGTCTTTTTACTATTAAATTATAAAAGCTTTACAGCAATGATTTTACATACTTATGTAATATCATTGCTTTACAGCATCAATAAAAAGAAGTGATTGTATCTAAAGGAAAGCTGAAAAGCCACTACAGTTTATTTTTATATTTTATTTTGATCTTATAATTCAAATGCGACGATAATAACGGATTTTCAGCTTAATTACCTACAAGAAATAAAACTGAGATTACAAAAATAGGTATTACATCTAAGTTTTTTTACTTTTTAAACTTTAACTGAATTTTGTATAAGTTGATGAATTTCTGATGATAAATATTATATAACTATAGAAGTATTCGAAGAACTATTTATTAGAAAAGTGATATAATTAATTAAGTCACAAAATAAGATCACATTATTAAAATTTCTTTTTGATCATTAAAAAAACTCACTTGTTGATGTTGAGGTTGGTACTGATGCTGGGGCGCGGGAACCGCCACAACACACCCCAATACTGCCAACGTGACACACTGACGTAACATGTTGCACACACAAAAAAATATGTTTTACAAAAAAATAATTCTAAAAGACCACAGTACACTCGCGACGTATTTACGTAGGTTTCATGCGGTGCGTGTAGGTAACTCTCTCTATATATAGAGGCACCTCTTCTAGCTAGTAGGTGGTGAAGGCGGGAGTAATGTGGTAAAATCCACGTATGTGTGTGTGATTCGAAATTAAAATTGGAGCATCGATATTTGAGTGTGCTCTCAGATTTATTTGTTTTATGTTGTGATCATTAAAATGTAAAAAAAAAACAGATTTTTTTGGAAATTTCTCCGAAGTTTTTATTAATTGAGTCTTTACCATAGAAATCTAAAAAATATAAGGCAAGGCTATTAAGATTTATGTGGTCTACACTGTTATTTTTTGTGTTATCTTTCTTACATTGACTGTTTAAGAAAAAAGGAAAAAAAAAAGAAAAAAAAATTACAATTACCTACTTACCACGAAAACAGTGGAAAGGTATGCGTTCCTAAATCTTTAATGATTGATCTTGTTCCATTCCAATAGCACAAAGGCGTGCAAGGAGGTCACGGCTCCGATATCCTGGTCGAGATAATTCTCAGTTAAGCATATTGGAAATTTGCTGGATAAATAGCGCTAAGCTCGTCCCCATGACATTTGACCTAAGCATTTGACCTAATAAAATCATTGGTGAACTAAGGGGTCTCGGGTATATAATTATGTCGTAAGAACACTGAACACTGTCCTACAAGATACAGGTTTTCCTAGTTTGTAGGGTAGGGATCTTACCTGATTGTAAATAGCTATAATTACCTAACTATACCTGATAAGATTTTGATGTACCTATAGGCTAAGTTTCTGGTGAATAAATAATTTACTTACTTACTTACTTAGATAATCGGACAAATCGAATCTTTGCATAAATCCTAGGACTATTAGAAAGAACCGGATAGTTGAAATCTAAGAAAGATTTTCGTAATCGTACGAGCTATTGTTAGGTCATTGTTGTTTAGGACGATTGGAAACTTAAACACTAATTGGCTAATCTAAGAGTCGATTTATAACATTCATTCTGGTTGGTCAGAACATGGCTCGAAAGAAGAAGGAATGCAGCCGTCAGCCAATCAGCGCATCCATCAGTGCAAAACGTTCATACCAACCAATCAGCGCTCATAACGTGAGCCGCTTTTTGCGACTGACCTAAGATAAGCTGGGTTTTTGCAATGATCCTGAAAATAGCTCCGATGATTGCGATTTTTTTTCTTAGATTCCAACTATCCGGTTCTTTGCAATCGTCCTAGGATTTTCGCAGACACGATTTTTCCGATTATCCCACGACATAATAATATACATATAATGAGCCAATTGTCCTACTGCTGGAAACTGGCTTCTTCTCAGATTGAGAAAGGCTTTTACGCCTTTGAACATAACGCTGGCCTGATTTGTTGGCAGAGTACATGCACCATCGAGAACGTTTTGAAACCCTCTTAAGTAACTTCCTTCTCGAGTATTTCGGGGTAAAGATTCTATATCTATACTTATAAAGACAGATGTCCTGACAGACTGATTCATCAAGGCAGAGCCGAAGTTACTCAAGTTAGAAACATGAAATTTGGACAGTAGGATCTTTTTGTAACGTAAGCACCCACTAAGAAAGGATTTTTGGAAATTTTATCCCTAAGGGGATGAAATAGTGTGTTAGTGTTTCTATGAAAAATCTTTTCTCCTGGATCGATTCACTCAAAACATGGGAAAAATAATCTCTAAAGTAAATAATGAAACACCTGTCCGTGGGTGCAATAGGGTTATAAATCAGACCAGACATTTTAACGAAATGATTGGTGCAGTAGTTGAATGAATGGCTGCTGCGTAACGGATTGCGGGTTCTATTCCCACTCTGAAAAAATCTTTATATGGCCTCTAAATTGTTGTTCCAGGTCTGTTTATGCAAGTGAAGATTTGTGTCTGTAAACGCACCCACGATAAAGGAGCAATCCTAGTGTGGCGCAACAAGTGTTGCCATATGGAGAAATGAAAAAGAGAGCAGTTTGCAAAATAAGGAGGATTTCAGAAAAAAGAAGGATATCAGAAAAAAGGAGGATTTCAGAAAAAAGGAGGATTTCAGAAAAAAGGAGGATTTCAGTTAAAAAAGGAGGATTTCAGAAAAAAGAAGATTTCAGAAAAAGGAAGATTTCAGAAAAAAGGAGGATTCTAGAAAAAAAGGAGGATTCCAAAAATAAAGGATTTCAGGAAAAAAGGAGGATTTCAGAAAAAAAGGATGATTTCAGAAAAAAAGGAGGATTTCAGGTAAAAGTGAAAGTGAAGTGCTTGAATAAAACGATAAAAGTAACTTTCATTGTTTTTATTACATTCATATTTTTGAGAAAATGGATTCCAATGTAACGTGCGGTGCGTGAGTACGTCAGGGTCAGTGGAGTCGGATGTAGGTGAAGGAGGACGAGAGGACAGTTTGTGTGAAAAGAGAACATTTCTCCTTTTAGATACCATCTGGCAACCCTACAACGTACAAAAAAAAAGAAAAAGAAATACTCCATTCATTTTCGATAACGCTCACATGTCTAACTAGATCATTCAATTCTCTAATAAATGCTTATAGATAAATTACAGTGCAGATAATAACTGAATAGTTTTTGAGTGCATATTGTATTGTGGCCTTGCTTCGTTCTTAATGCCAATGCACTCTCAGATGTACCTACCAAATATCAATTGCTCAACCCTGCGTTCACTTTTGTTCTAATCATTTGTTTGATAAAATGACCTTTTTGGTATTTAGTTTGCTTCATTAGGGGCGAAAAAAATCGATTCGTTTTATTTAAGTGTTGAAGGATTCATAAGAGAAAAAGTAAATTGTGGTAGAGGTTGGATTGTGTAAAACAACTCGTGAGTTTTGCGTTTGCAAATTATTAACACCGCCATTTTAGTAGTAATAGAGCTCCTGTGTGAAAGAGCTCGTCCGGGAAAGTACTACCACCTTACCTACTTCTGCCGCCAAACAGTGATGCTTGCATTACTGTGTTTCGGTCTGAAGGGTACGGGTGCCGGTGAAATTACAATCACATGAGACTTTCCATCTTCAAGTCTCAGTTTGGCGAACCGACTTATGGTACCATTTAGGTAACAGCCTAAGTGGTATTGAAGTTGTTATGGGCAAAGGTAACTGCTTAACATCAGGTGGGCCTTTAGCTCGTTTCGCTCGTACTATAAAAAATATAAAAAATTACAGACTATCAAGGACGGATCTAGAAAGGGGGACCCAGGGGCACGGTCACCTCTAGATGGTTCAAATAAAACAAGGAGCTGGGAGATAAATACGATACCGCTTTAGTAAAGTTCGTATATTTTTGCGTAGATACATAAGTAGGTACCGCAAATTCCAAATCTCTTACCCGTCTAGCCCTTGTCCTTGTCCTTGCCTCCCAGAAAGAAACCTTGGATCCGTCCTTACAATACAATATCTTTATAATTACACAAACTGACAAAGTATGTTCCTGTGATTCTTGGCATAGTAAAGTTATATGACTATAACTATTGCTACGATGACTGTAGTTACTTAGTCAGGGCTGCCATCCGCCCGGGTTTAACCGAATTATTCCAACTTGGGGGTTGTCCGGAGGAGTCCGGGCGAGGTTTGCAAGAAGTATCCCGTGTTAATCCGGACGCTCCCCGCGTTGGTAAAACAAAGTAATATTTAATTTTTATTTTAGTTTTTTTTTAACTGGTCTAACCTTTTGGATTTTGGTACTACCCAGTAATTGGGTTGTGGGGTCTAATGACATGGCAGTCGCTTCGTGTAAAATACTGATGTTTAGCCGCATCTGGTTAGACTGGAAGTCGAGAAAGAAGACATAGGTAGCTAATGAATGACTAGCCGAGATCCTTTTTATAGTACTAAGAAGCTCATTTCTGTGGGAAAGCACAAGCAAGAATTTAAATAATACAGTCACTCTTCCAAATTTGGTAAAAATGTGTAACAATCATGATAAAATTTCGTTATTACACTACTTATTTATCAATCAAAGGCTTTTGCGTCTGATACAGACGATTTATAATGTCTGAGAGACAACGTTTTTGATGATTAAACAAACTGATGCGGCGTACCCTACCACCACAGGCCTGACACGGAAAGTTTGCGGTGGTAGGTACCGAGCTGCCTTGATGTAGCTTGTTACTTATTTATAATCATCAATCAATCAATCATTTCAGCCGAAAGACGTCCACTACTGGACATAGGCCTCCCCCAATTAAGGGGGGGATATGCCATAATCGCCACGCTTGGCAGGCGGGTTGACGATCGTAGTTGGTTGGTTAAATACTCAGAGAACGCTGCTGCCCATCCTCTGGACTTATTTATAATTCATCACAAATACAACGTTACTTTTTGTTGACGCAATTTGAGAGACGAGTTTGTTCAGAATCACTAGAAGAATCGATTAATATAGTTTTTTTTCTAAATCACAAAATTACATGCTTTTAGAGTCACTATAAGTTTCCCAATTGGTAGCGGAAAAAGTGAAAAATGTCGTGCGGGGACTACTTGATTCACGGAAACTAATTGAGCTGAATTTCCTGGATCTTAAGAACCTATTCACGATACGCTGATGTACTGAATTTAACCATAATAACCAAATTGAGTTTCCTATATTTTTTTGGTTATAATGTAACATGGTATAAAAATTATCCCAACAGATTCTCCTGATAGTTCTGAACAAATTAGATTTTCAAATTGCGTTAACAAAAAGGAACGTGGTATATTTTTAGATTTCCAAATTGCGTTAACAAAAAGTAACGTGGTATATTTTTAGATTTCCAAATTGCGTTAACAAAAAGTAACGTGGTATATTTTTAGATTTCCAAATTGCGTTAACAAAAAGTAACGTGGTATATTTTTAGATTTCCAAATTGCGTTAACAAAAAGTAACGTGGTATATTTTTAGATTTCCAAATTGCGTTGACAAAAAGTAACGTGGTATATTTTTAGATTTCCAAATTGCGTTAACAAAAAGTAACGTGGTATATTTTTAGATTTCCAAATTGCGTTACCAAAAAGTAACGTGGTATATTTTTAGATTTCCAAATTGCGTTAACAAAAAGTAACGTGGTATATTTTTAGATTTCCAAATTGCGTTAACAAAAAGTAACGTGGTATATTTTTAGATTTCCAAATTGCGTTAACAAAAAGTAACGTGGTATATTTTTAGATTTCCAAATTGCGTTAACAAAAAGTAACGTGGTATATTTTTAGATTTCCAAATTGCGTTAACAAAAAGTAACGTGGTATATTTTTAGATTTCCAAATTGCATACAAATCAAGTCATAAGTCATTTATTCATTTGTGTAACATAGTTACAAAAAAATATATGAAGTTCTTAAATACAATCAAATTCTATAATCCGAAAATAAGCCTCGCGGCTTAGATAAGCAATCGAGCTTTTGCAACTTTGCAACTGTAGAAGTGAGTCACTGCTTATAAATCAATGCTATTTATTAGAGTTACGTAACTTACGTAAGTGTAACATACTAGCCGATGGATTTTAATTGCTTGTAATATAGGTATGTAATATACAGTGAAACACGACGACAGATATAGGCATCTATGTAACATCGCTTGATGGTAAAAGTGATATGATTTTATGTAAGAAAGCAGTAGTTTTAGCCCTTGTTTGACGTGTACTCAGCTTTTAATGTAGTGTCCGGTGTGGTTATAAATAACTGAATAAGGCCGGTGTCCATCAAAGTTAATTCTCTGATCAATCGGCCGATTACTCGAAAAATTTACTTAATCAGGTTACTTTACTTATTTTCTGGTTAAACTGTCGTTTAACCAGAAAATTAAATGAGGTAAAAATCAAGTGCGAAAAGCCTTTCCCATATAATTAAAACCATAAACACAGACTTAACTCCCCTCTTTAAAATGTCCCGTCATCATTTCATTGAAGCTATGTTTATTAAGGCTTAATTTTAATTAAGGCTGTGTTTATGGTTTTAATTATATGGGAAAGGCTTTTCGCACTTGTCACTTACAAAGTGGACTTATTGCGATTGATGAGATTAAAAACATTACACTCCTTTTTTGGGCATACTCGTGAAAGCATAGGTCTCTCTTTTGTGTTACAAGTTACAAGTCAAACTGCTGACATTTAGTTAGAAAATTCATATCTTTTCAATAATAAGTTTCAGCAGTCCGACTTGTAGGTAACACAAAAGAGAGACCTATGTTTTCACGAGTATGCCCAATTTTTTTTATTGACAACTTGTACTTTTTGCCCCGGCTTTACACGGGTGCAAATTTTAACCCAAATTTTTTCTTTCATACAAACCTTGTCCTGACAATAACGAACACAAAAGAAAAAAACTGCCAAATCAGTCGAGCCGTCCTTAAGTCTTCTTTCATACACTTCATGCGTGTAGTAATGGATTTTTATTAATATACAATATGTAACAAAACCCCTGTTGTTCCTATGAGCTACGTTATCGGAATCAATATTCATGCGTTAGGACACAACTCATTTGGAAAAACTCTTTTTAATAACAATAATAAAATTAAATATTAAATCATTATTAATTGTGAATTAAAAGTGATTATATCACTCAAAACTCACTCACTCAGTGATTATATCAATAAAAATAATTTAATTTAATGTTACAACATTAAATTAAATTATTATTAATTTAATTTCTTTCAATTCACAATTAATAATGATTTAAACATCATTATTAATTGAAAATTGAAAGTGTTATGATAACTTTTAATAATAGAAGTTTTTAACTTTCGCGAATTTCACTCATATTTAAATATGTTTACGGGACTTGTCGCGCACAACTAAATCAAAATATAACGAACATTTTGACTAACCTCGATGTTTCGGTCAAGTTGCACAACTTTTAATAATGATCTAATATTAAATTTTATTGTTTTCCAAATGAGTTGTGTCCTTACGTATGAATATCGATTCTGATAACGTAGGTACCTCACAGGAACAACAAGGTTATACGAATTTAAGGAAAATTCCTAGCTTTATGAATTTAATGAAAATTCATACCTACACGAATTACATTTTACGCAGTCATTGATAACCAAAACAATTGCAAGTACCTAACATAATGTCTTACTTATAGAATACCTCTATAATACGAAATTATCTTTTTAGACCATCTACGAGCAGTATTAACTCTTGTTAGCTTATGGAAAGTATAAGTTAACTATATAGTAATAGTTTATGACAAAATTATGCACGTGTTGCTATTCGTAGCACGTTATGTCCATTAGAAGAGTATTTTGTAAAGATTCGTGTTTCTATCCGTCTAGTTGGTTGGATGAAAGTAAATGATGTAACGTAATGTCCGACAGAGAACTAAAGTTGGTGACATATGGCCAAAATTAATATCCAATCTATCCACCATTTGTCCTACTAGAGATCAAAATTTGAAATATTTTGTATGGAGCTTATGTAAAATTTCGATCTCTAGTAGGGCAAATGGTGGATAGATGGGATATTAATTTTGGCCGTTAGTCCACAGGATCTGAAGCTGAAGTAACAATGGGCCGGCCATATTAGCCGAAGGACCAATAACCATTGGGGTAGACGTGTTCTCCTCCGTACACCCCATCACACAACTTGCTGTTACGATGGTTCTTTCACCATTCGTGCAGTGCGCTTGTGGAATTCGCTTCCACACTCTTTACGCGATAGCCCTTCACTGTATCTCTTCAGGAGAAGTATTAAGGAGCATTTCTTCTCGAAGTAAGTTGTATGTATATGTATTATGTATCTGTATTTATATATGAATAATTATGTGTCCTTATGTATTTAAGACACCTCTGTTTCTGTTGTACACTTGTTTCTGTCCTCTAATATCAACATCTCTCTATCGCTCTAATTTTTGCTGTTAGAAAACTCATTTCTAACTAAGTTAAGCTCACCCATGTACATACACTTTCCTACAGTAAAATCAATGTAAATATGTGTATACAATAAAGATCTTTTAGAAGACGGAAGTGACTATATCATAAATAACAATAAGAATAAAAGTTGAAAATCTTCTACAAGACGGAAGTGACTTTAACATAAATAAAAATTATACCTTGATGAATAACCCTTAAAGTTAGTTGTTAATTTGCTATCCTAGTAAATCTATATTACGTATTTCATTTCTCTTAATACTCAATGAAGTATAGGAAATGGTTACTTGCTGTCATAATAAATACATAAAACGAACATTCTTAGAAAGTCCATTCGATTAGCTGGGATAGTTGTTTGAGATGCATTCTCAATTATATGTAGAAATAACATAGAAGTGTAAAGTAATAAAGTATTCCAGTTGGTCCAATTAATGGTTCCTTTCAAGAATTGTTAATTCGTTTTGTTTTTATTAATACGCTTATATTAGCTTCGCTTGTAACTAACTGATTAGTCAAAAAGAATTGTCGTATCGATTTGAAACTTTGCAAGTACTTATATGTAATCCGGATGACTATCTCTTTATTACATATGTATTTCATCCCTCCTTATTACATTGCTCATACAAAGACAAACGAATTCATAGTCATAGAACAGTTGTTAACACGCTTTTATTAGGTCGACCTGTATGTAACTAACTATGTAATGGAATCTAAGGTAACTAATTTAACCATCTTCCAAGGGTCGTAGCGTAATGAAAATTGGCAGCTGTATGTAGTTCTGATGACAATACAATAATATGGTACTGTCAAACTGATCTGATGATGGAGCCGGAAGATATGAACTGGAACTTCATGATGGAAAATCGTATCATAGCTGTTTTGGATTTCTTAGAAAAGTCTTGTAATGAACTTTGACCACGATTAGGTTTCAAGGTCTGATGATGAAGCCAGAAGATAGGTACTGGCATTCCATGATGGAATATCGTATCATAGTCGTGTTTGCACTTGTGAGAAAGGCCACGTAATGGACTTTGAAGCGTGTTTTTCTATTGTTTTTCTAAACGATCTATTTATTTTATCTCACGAAAGCGGGTGAGTCATACTTGTAGTTGTAATGCGTATAGACACGCGCTCTTGTGTGCGTCACTACAAAACTCGGCCAAAACTGAGCGCTCCTGAGCTTACGCACGCAAAGACAATGTGCATGTACATTTACACACACAAGTATGGCTCACCCGCTTTCGTGAGATAAAACATCTGTAAATGGTTACACGTCGAGATTTGAACACCGAACAGCTAGTACCTACAAAGACTTAAACTGGGTAAAACAGGCTGACATTTGCACGGCCACTGCACTATCTCAGGTCAACATCATGATGATGTTCACAACATTGTAAATCATTACACATAACAAAATACAGTATATTTTACATGCACGATATTCGTGGACGAGAATTTAGCTTTATTTTGCGTTTGATTGTGACTTTAGCGTTCAATATTGAGAGAACAAAAGTTGTTGTTTAGTAGTAGTTGTTGTTGTTGTTGGTGTTGGTGTTGTTATTTTAAGTTTATTGATAATGTGTTATTTTTAAAAAAAAAAAACTCTCGCCTGTACCGAGACTGAAATAAAAAAAATCTTTATTTATTTATTTATTACATTTATGCACACACAGAGAAATAATAATAAAGTACATAGAAATCAATAGTACAAAGGCACTGCTTATTTCTATAAGAAATTTCTTCCAGCAGACCTGCGAGAGGAAAATTTGAAGCAAAGAGACACAGTGTGTCAAGTAATACTAATAAATATATATATATATACTCATACATAAACTAATATATAACGTAAAATAAATATAGTATAAAAATAATAAACATAGTCTAGGTATACCTACACAATATCAAAATATAAATCATAATACATAACCATAACATTATTACGTACAACCTATGTGGATGAGGAAAGATAATGCTCTTTTACACGTTTTTTGAAGGTGGAAACAGTTTTACAGTCGCGTATCACGGGCGGAAGCGAGTTCCACAACCTAACCGCGTGCACAGATAAGGAGTAGGAGTAGAAGTCAATAATCATATTCATATTCATATTTTCTTTATAATCCAAGCGATTATGACGCGTTAAAGTCTTTTAAACTAACAACCTTTGCGAATAAAATATTTGCGAATGGTTCAAGTTTTATTGAAATGTTCTGTAAGTACCTAGGATAAGTGGTTGAAATACTTACTTAGTAAAACACTTTCTCCATGAAAAGCAGTTTATCGTAATTCTGCCCCCCAAAAATATCATCATCATCATCATCATCATTTCAGACAAAAGACGTCCACTCCTGGACATAGGCCTCCCCCAAGCATCGCTTCAACGACTAATCCTGCGCGCTTTCCGCATCCAGCGGATTCCCGCGACCTTCACCAGGTCGTCCGTCAATCTTGTGGGGGGCCTACCCACGCTGCGCCTTCCAGTACGCGGTCGCCACTCCAGAATTTTACGGCCCAATCGGCCATCCGTTCTGCGAGCAATGTGCCCCACCCACTGCCACTTATGTTTGGAAATTTTTCGGGCTATGTCGTTTACCTTCGTTCTCCTGCAAATCTCTTCATTTCTGATTTGATCACGCAGGGACACTCCGACCATAGCCCTCTCTATTGCTCTTTGAGTGACTTTGAGCTTTCTTATCAGGCCCTTTGTGAGCGATCACGTTTCAGTGCCGTAAGTAATTACTGGCAACTCACACTGGTCAAAGACTTTCGTCTCGAGACACTGCGGTATTTTGGACGAGAAGATACGGCGTAGATTCCCGAACGCTGCCCAACCGAGTCGGATTCGACGATTGACCTCTTTCTCAAAGTTGGACCTACCTAACTGGACAGTTTGTGCTATTATCGTCAACAACTTCAAGTGTAGATTCTCCGATGTTTACGGGAATGGGTGCCCAAAAATATCAGCGTGTCCTAATAAAGCTAAGGCTAAGGCCACTTCTTATATAGAGAAGGCACTTTGTTCCAATATCTTTAACATTCTGTTGCATTTTAGCAGTAGATAAATATAAGCTTTTGTTGTTCAAATCCATACTAGTATTATAAACTCTGTTTGTATATCCGTTTGTTTGTTACCTTTTACGACTAAACCTGTGAACCGATCATAATGAAATTTGCCAAAGCAGTAGCCTGGGAGCTGGAAAAGGACATAGGCTACTTTTTATTTCAGGAAGATAAACAATTCCCGAGGGATGCGATAACGTATTTCTGTGATAAACCGAGTTACACGCGTGCGAAGCAGCGGGCAGAAGCTAGTTCTATACACGCTGAAATTTTAATGGTTGTTTTCCTGATAAGGAGTCATTGTATTCATCATTATTAACAACTTTTACTATGGGAACTACCCTGAAATCGAAAAAAAAAATATGCTGGTCCCTACATTTTATCGATTTAAGTGAACACAAATGTAGGGACTAGCAGATTTTTTATTCGCGATATCAGTGTAAGTACCATAGTAAAGGTTGTCCATTATGAGTATAATGACCCCTTTTTAGGAAAACAACAAGTAAAGTTTCAGCGTGTATCATCATCATCCTCCGAGCCTTTTCCCAATTATGTTGGGGTCGGCTTCCAGTCTAGCCAGATGCGGCTGAACATCAGTATTTTACACGGAGCGACTGCCATCAGACCCCCGCAACCCAGTTACTGGGTAATACCGATATTCGGAGGTTAGACCAGTTGTCAGACTTTCAGGCTTCTGACTACCCGTAACGACTGCCATAGATATTCGTATGACAACCGGGACCGACAGCTTAGCGTGCTCTCCGAGATACGGAGGGGTCTCGATGTGTAACGAAACGGTCACCCATCCACAGACTGACCGCGGCAAGTGCAGCTTAACCTTGCAGATCGTACAATCCGCGCAGTCGTTGCATCGCTACGAGGACATAATTATTATTGTGTCCATTGCATTTCAGCGTAAATTAGTCCAACTCGTATCTGGACGGTCAAAAGCAACAGTGCAACTCATAGTGTTAATAGTACAGCGCTTTTTTGATTGCTCGAAGTGTTCCACAGTTATATTTAATGAGATGTCGGTAACGATTTAGTTCTTCAGAAATCCAATTTTTCTATGAAAACTTTTAGTCTTTTCAAAAAACCTAGGGAGTAGGTACTTTGTAAAAAATAAACAATTTTATCGTTTTAGAAACGAAAAAAATAGATTCTATCTCGATAATAGAAACGATTAGTAGTGTCAATTTTGAAGAAAATAAGATTATTTGTCATTTAACTTGAAGAAATATTCACTTTTCTATGCTATGATGGCCTGAATAATAATACGTTGTACAGTATAGTTGTGCGGAGAGTACTAGAGTACTTCGGTCACATTGTGAGAATGACAGCAGAAAATCTGGTAAAACTCATTGTCACTGGCAAAGTGGAAAGGAAAAGAGCACGAGGCCTACACGTTGGTCTGACCAGATCCGCATCTCTCTTTCCATCATGGTTCAAAACGCTGTCCTGGCCGCGGGTGATCGCAAAAGATGGCGGAACATCATTCACAAGAAAGTTATCCATAGGGGATGTCACGATCACGACCCTCAGTATTGAGGAACACGACTGAAGGAGGAGGACAGTATAGTGCGACATAAAATAAAATACTAGCTGACTCTCACGGTTTCGCTCCCGTGGTATATCGATAAAAAGTATCTAGGAAATGGTCTATGCCGAAATCCGAATGGAAGAATGCCGAAATCGAAGAGCTGGTGCAGGAGCCTAATATTATTGGCGTGATCAAAGCACAACGTCTGCGATGGCTCGGTCACGTCGAACGCATGGGAGAGGAACGAACAGCCAAGAGGGCGTATCTGGGCCAACCAACCGGACGTAGACTAGTAAGTCACCCCAGATATCGCTGGGGAGATGCTGTGGAGGCTGATCTGCGTGAGCTTCAAGCTACCAACTGGCGAGATATCGCTCAAGATCGAGGAAAGTGGAAATTTCTCGTTTTGGAGGCCATGACTCACTTTGGGTCGCTGAGCCAAAGGAGTAAGTAAGTAAGTACACGGTCTCTGCCAAATTTCCTTCAAATCTGTTCAGCCGTTTCAGCGTGATTTTTTATAGTAAAGGATAGCGAAACGAGAAAAAGACCCACCTAAAGTTAAGGTGCTACCTTTTCCCATAACAACTGCAATACAACCTAGGCTGTAGTTTAGCCTAAATTGTATTTAAAATCGCATTCGCCCAACTGAAACAAGAAGATGGAAGGTCTCATGTGATTGAAATTTTATTGTGATAGAAAAAAAAACATACATCCATATTTTCGCATATATTGTTGGAAGTATCGCGAAACGAGCTAAAACGACCCACCTGATGTGATATGTTAAGCGGTTGCCTTTGCCCATAACAACTGCAATACCATCTAGGCTGTTGCCTAAATGGTACCGCAAGTTGGTTCGCCAAACTGAGACATGAAGATAGAAAGTCTCATGTGATTGTAATATCACAGTACCCTTCAAACCCGAATACAATAATGCAAGTATCACTGTTTGGCGGCAGAAGTAGGTACGGTGGAAGAACTTCCCCGGACGAGCTCCTTCATTAAGAACTCCCATCAACTCAGCCTATCACAGTCCACTGCTGGGCATAGGCCCCTCCAAGTTGCGCCACAACACTTGGTCTTCTGACTTCCGCATCCAGCACCCCAGCTACCTTCTTCAGGTCGTCAGTCCACCTGGCGGGAGGGTGTCCTACGCTGCGTTTGCCGATTCACGGTCTTCATTTAAGGACTCGTCTGCTCCAGCGGCCATCGGTCCTTCCACAGACAATGACAAGGAGCTCTACTACTACTAAATTGAGTAGGTTTATTTTTTAATCTTAAATAAATTAACTTAAAGGTTACTCATTCGCACAAATCATGTGGGTTGACACCGTCCATCTATCAAATAGGTTGGCCTGCATACGGGGTCGAGTTTTTGTCAAATGTAACTGATAACCGGTCGGTACATACGAGTATGTTGCGAAACAAACTCGCCTATGAGTGTCACACTTATAGATAGTAATAACCTAATTTAGAACGCACTTATGTTGTAAAAGTTAGGCGTTGTCTGAGATTCTGTGCGAATATTATACATACACGTAATAACTTCTTAAATATACGGACAAACAAGCAAACAAACATCCAAAATTATACTTTCCCTTTTAAGTATAAGTTTGGATGTTTGTTTGTTGGTTTTTCAATCACGTTGAAACGGCTGAACGAATTTGGATGAAATTTGGTACATCTATAGACCATAGCCCGGATTAATGCTTTTTATTCCGGGAAGATAAACATTTCCCGTGGGAAATGCGACAACATCTGTATGTGATAAACTAAGCTATATGCGGGCGACGTCGCGGCTATAGACTAATAAATAAATACATTTTTATTATTATTAGTATAATCACGAGAAAAGTTTATTCGATTTTCAAAGTATCTGAGTATTGGAGACAAGCCGTGTAGAGGATAAGTCCTGTTGCACATGAGTCTTGTCGCAGAAGAGTCCCTTCGAAGTTAAGGCTTGCCGCAATTCCGTCTTTCGCTGTAGTGTCTGTCGAACTTCAGTCGTACACTCTTATGTACAAACTATGCACTTTGCACTTTGTACCTTCTCATTCTGAGAAGAGGCCCGCACCCAGCAGTGATACAATAATAAGCTGATGACGATGATGATGAAGCATGCTAATTTGCATCTTATGGTCATTACGATATAACTGTTTTTAAACAGACACCACCTCATGTGATACCTCATAGAGATTGAATAATTATACGTTCCTAGTCTGTGTCCACATGGGACTATAACATAACTGGCGAAATGTGGGTGTACTATTACACCTCTGCCTACCCCTTCGGGGAAATACAGGCGTGATGTTATGTTATGTTATGTTAGTCTGTGCCCACGGCTTCTCCCGCGTGGATGTCGTTTATCGCGCATGCCTCAGGAACTGTTCATCTTCCCGGTATAAAAAGTAGCCTATATGTTTATCTGAGCTATGTTCTATCTGTACACCAAATTTCATCAAAATCAATACAGTAGTTTTTGCGTGAAAGAGTAACAAACATCCACACATCCATACATCCTCACAAGCTTTCACGTTTATAATATTAGAAGGATTGTTTGTAAACCATAGAAAAAAAAAACATAAGTACAGTAAAGATTTAAATTATGAAAAGAAAAAAAAAAAGAAAAAAATTATCCTTCACTATGGTACGTATGGTACGTTTGGTAAGGTATGGTCTCTCTGGTGAGCAGTGTTCACGGTAGCTTAGTGGCTAAAGCACTGGCGTACTGAGCCAGGAGTCGCAGGTTCGAATCCTGCTCGTGAGCGATTTTTTCTTTTCACAATTTAAATCTTTAGATTTCGCTTCGCATGCGTAAATGCGTTAAAATAATAAAATAATAAGTACAGTACTAACAATTGGCGGTCGATTTCTCATAGACAACTTTTGTCCTAAGTAGAATATTTAAAAGTTGAGAAGTCGGTCCAGCAATAATAATCAATCTTAGTTGGTAAAATTTCTGCATTGTCGATTTTAACTTATTTGTAATGACTTCTCGAAAACAAGTTATCTTTAGCAAATTTTTTTAAGAAATTTCATTTCGAAGAATGCTTCATAGCTTGTAGGATTGATAAGCTGAAGTGGCAGTAGGCTGGCCATGTCTGTTGAAGGACCGATAGCCGTTGGAGCAGACGAGTCCTTGAGCGGAGACTACGAATCGGCAAATGCAGCTTAGGGCGCGCCCCCGCCAGGTGGACTGACGAGTGATGATCTGAAGAAGGTAGCTGGGGGAGACTGGATACGGACCCGGTGTTGTGACGCAACTTGGGAGAGTCCTATGTCCAGCAGTGGACTGCCATAGACTGAGTTGATGATGATAATGGTTCCGAAGAATTGTACTTTGCAGTACACTTGACACTCAAATATCGAGCAAAATAAATGATATGATGATACAAAAAGTACTTATCGCGATGGCAGTGACAATGTACAAGGAATTTTACTACCTCATAATTACACGCGTAATGGTAGCAGTGAAAGTATGAAGTGGTTTTTTTATATAACGTACTGCCGTCGCGTTAATAAATATCGATTAAAATTACGGGAAAAATTAAATCTAATAACATGGCATGGATGGTACAAATGGCTGTGCAATTGGCTGTTGTACTGAAGGTTGCGGGTTTGATTTATGTACGAAATTCATAATAAAATACCGAATTAATAAGTCATTGAGTTTTTTCACTAAGAAATTCTCAGTAGCAGCCTGGAATCTGGATTTGTGGTTAGTGGCAATAGGCTCGCCCCACAGAAATAGATAAAATTGCCATGTGGGCAGGGCTCGCGTGCCAACACTCTGCACTATAGTGCAGGGCATTCAAAGCCTTTCTCAGTACGCCTTATGACTTGTTTCTGTAAATACTGTAACAAAAACCCGCAAAAATGCCTTATTGTGCTGTTTCTAACTGCAGAAACAAAAGCTGTAAAGTACTTTTTTTTTAAAATTAATGACTTCAATATGGGAGGCGTAGTTTCTTCGAAAGTTGCCACGCATGAATCGCAAGTAAAATTGTGATTATAACTATTCTATCTATTTCTTTGGGCTCGCCCCTTATTACATGGGACTGATATCATAACTGGCAAGATGTGGGTGTACTATACAGTACACATCTCTGCCTACCCCTTCGGGCAAATACAGGCGTAATGTTATGTTATGTTATGAAAGCCGACCAATTGTGAGATGGACTCACGCACTAAGGGTTCCACGTATCTTTGAAACTTTATTAATTGCATAACTATTGAGTATATCTTGTACTACATCAGTTTGACGCTTGCCTGTAGGTATATTACCGTTTCCAAAATAGAGCAGGAACAAAAGACGTTGAATAGATGCAGTTGTTTGAGGTTTCTTGTATGGAGAACCCATTTTGGTTTAGACTTTTTATTATTTTCCATGATAGAGGCCATACTGGGGGCCATATAGAAACACCATAATCTCTTGAAATTTTGAACTGGACGGTAAAAAATATGCAGCTCTGTGACAGTCAGAAAAAGGCATAGAATAAGGTTCCGTTGGCACTCTTTGAGTACGGAACCCTAAAAAGTCAAATTCAGTACCTATTTCTCCAGCTGCCTAGGAATCTATTCTTTCAGAACCCGATTAAAAGTTTTAGATGTCCTTAAGCTAATATAATTAAAATCCTCATGAATACCTTCACCGGTGTTCCTCCAAAACTTAAACCTTTGGCCAAGTGGTTTCACTTGACAGGCCCTCCCCGCATCCCCATAATTCAACCTTTGGGCCTGTCGTATATTTAGTACTGCCAAACGGGGTGCGTTAGCCGAGGGCCTTACGGCGCGTTTATGTCTTTTATTAGAAAATACTCGTTTTACCCTGTATGGTCGGCGCGCGAGTGCATTATATGATAATAACAATAAATAAACAAAAATTGATCTTTTTAACCCTAACTACATTTATCATCATCTCAGCCGAAAGACGTCCACTGCTGGACATAAGCCTCCCTCAATTAAGGGGGTGATATTCCATAATCGCCACGCTAAGTAGGCGGGTTGGCGATCGCAGTTGGTTGGTTTAATACTCGTAGAACGCTGCTGCCCATCCTCTGGTGAATCCCTTAGTCGCCTTTTAAGACACCCATGAGCAGAGATAAGGGTGGTGCTATTCTTTATGTCCGGCACCACAGTTACATTTATACATTATATTATTATACATTATTATATTACAGGCTATAAACCAGTTTATAAATAAAATTTCGTACATTTATATTTTTTTTTTTTTTGTCGATAACCATTATATTTTAGATCGCAGAAATACTCATATTATTTCGAGTCTGTATTACGTCTATTACTAACATTATACTGGGAAATCTGTAATTAAATAAATAACTATTTTTGGGGCATCTTACACAGCACCATCTAGTCCCAAACTAAGCAGAGCTTGTACTATGGGTACTAGACAATGGATGTATTACTTATAAACTTTTTTTTTGTACATACATACTTATAATACATATGAAACACCCAGATAAACACAAACACTTATGTTCATCACACAAATATTTGTGTCCTGTAGGAATCGAACCTTGAACCTTGATTGAACCTTGTTAACTATATTTTTGTTTACCTGTTTGCATAGTCGATGATACTGATGTACGGTAAAACTCTAATGAGTTTATGTTTACATCTTTAGAATGTTTTTGTTATGTATACCACTGAACAAATAAATAAATAAATAAATAAATAAATAATAAATAAATAACCCACGACTTCGTGATCAGCAGTCCGACACTCGAACCACTAAACCATATACGTCGTCAATTTTAATAGATTCAATAGATTTTGATCTCAGTTGCATTCACGTTGACATTTGGTATTGATATAGAACATGATTCAATATTCATGATAGGTTTTTAAAGTACTGACCGAATCTAGTTTATTTCATAAATATAGATAACACATAATTTAAGTAGTATTTTGCACGTGCGTGCGTGCCAGTGATATCGATGAAAAGGCCTGTTTTGGTACCTATGTGACTGTCGTTTGACCTCAACGGTCCTTAGGTATACACTCTGTAAGTGTTTGTGTATCAATAATAGGTAATATTGCAGCTTGTAATATTGCATCTTGTAATATTGCATCTTGTAATATTGCAGCTTGTAATATTGCATCTTGTAATTTTGCAGCTTGTAATATTGCTGCTTGTAATATTGCTGCTTGTAATATTGCAGCTTGTTATATTACAGATGTAAGTAATGGCATAGACCAATAATAACTTATTCATCCATGGTAATGGTTCTTTTAACTTGGCTTCTACTTACCTACCTACTTAGTTCAAAATTTATCGAGAAACAATCGGCTTAGACTTTCTTATCTTCTTCTTTCTTCTTATCGCGCATCCTTCGGAAACTACTTTTCTTTCCGAGATAAAAAGTAAACTATCTTCTTCTTCAAGTCCCGGGCTACCTCTGCGCTAAATTTTCTTTACGATCGGTTAAGAAGTTTAGGGAAGAGTTCACCAACAAAAAATTTATGTCGTCACCTAAACCATGTGGAGGTAAATTTCGATACCACGAGCAGTGTTCACGGTAGCTTAATGGCTAAAGCACTGGCGCACTGAGCCAGGGGTCCGAATCCTACTCGTGAGCGATTTTTTTTTCCACGAATAATCGTTAATAATTTTCTGGTTAAACGACCGTTTACCTAAAATTCTAGTAAATTTTCGAGTAACCGGCTTTTTAATCAGAGAATTAACGTTGATGGACATCATCCTTAGTCGTGAAGGGGTAACAAACAGACAAAGTTATACTTTCGCATTTATAATATTACAACTTTTACATTAAGACCAACCCAAAAACATCAAAAAAATTACAGCTGTTCTGTACAAAATAATCGAGGTCGCTCGACGAAATGTATGAAACAGCTGATATTTTTTTCGCGAATTGCTCTTATACAAAATTTTAACGCAATGATAAGTATGTATACTGGGCCACCAAAAATATCATAGTGTATTGACGAATTTTATTATCAAACCGTGTGATAATTTTAGATTATCTGATAGAAAAGCTTTCATATCAGTTAGATACACTTTTCTCTGTGAATCCCTTATAAACATATTGATCCGAACTGTTTCACCATTTCTTATAAAAACGTTCAACTTATGTAATCAAAATGACCAGAAGCCGTGCCCTAATTGACCAGTCGGAAATCCGACCCGCTATCACGGCGACAGGTTTTAGTATCAATAATGACATAAAAAACTGCAGATTGTGTAATAAAGTACTTCAAATGAACATTTAAAGTTATTTAAGTCAAAAGTTTAAGTAACCTTTCCGTTTTGCCTTTCGAAATTTCTGATTAAAACTTGAAACTGGAGTAAAGTCATTTGAAGAGAAATTACCTATTACATGTGACCTTTCCTTAATCATTCATATAACATTTCTTGGTTACAGTTAATTCTTATTGGAATCATCGTCAGAACTTACCTACAGACGATCCAATTTGCAGTACTACCAGCAGTTATAAACTTACTTTATATATTTAAATTATTCTAGTTGTTGTTTCGGTGCGAACGGAACGGTGAAATTACAATCACGTGAGATTTTCCATCTTCATATCTCAGTTTGAGTGGAGACCAGGAATCGGCAAACGTAGTGTAGGGCACCCCCCAGCCAGGTGGACCGATAACCTGATGAAAGTAGCTGGATGCGGAAGGCAGAGGACCGAGTGTTGTGGCACAATTTGGGAGAGGCCTATGTCCAGCAGTGGAATACGATAGGCTGATTTGATGGTGTCTCAGTTTGGCGAACTGACTCGCAGTAACATTTAGGCAACAACCTAGGTGGTATTGCAGTTGTTATGAGCAAAGGTAACCGCTTAACATCAGGTGGGCCTTTAGCTCGTTTCGCCATCTATACTACGTGGGACACTCAGAAAGTTTTGCGAAACTAAAAAAAATTGTTCTATACGTACATATATTTTTATCAAATCTTTTCAAAGTACTTTCCACCAGCCTCTATACAAAGATTCATGCGCCTAAACCAGTTTTCAAAACACTTTTTCCAGTCCGCCGCAGACACCTCGTTTACAGCCTGCTCGAACGCAGCCAGCGCATCTTCCGGCGACGAAAATTGTATCCCTTTGAGCTGATTTTTTATTTTTGGGAATAAAAAGAAGTCACACGGTGCTAGATCAGGGCTGTAAGGAGGGTGACCCAGGAGTTTGACTGGCGTGCTGTCCAGGAAGTCCCTCGTTTTGAGTGCGGTGTGCGCAGGTGCATTGTCGTGGTGGAGCAGTAGTCCGCGGAGCCCTGTGTTTGGTCGCTTGTTGCTTATAACAGAGAAAACTTCTGGCAAACATTTGGTAGTATACCATTCGGCATTAATGCTTCTTTGATCCCGTAAGGGAATTGATACCAAGTGGCCAGTCAAATTAAAAAAGCTAGCGATCAAAATCTTACCCCCGCTTCTAGATCGCTTCACTTTGGTAGGCGTTGGCTCATTTTGAAACACCCAAACAGTCGACTGGCGCTTGGTTTCTGGGTCGTATTGATAAATCCAGGACTCATCACCTGTAACGATGTCGTAAACACGCCGAAACGAGCCTGCTTCAAATTTGTTAAGCATATCACGGCACCATTCCACCCGGGCCTGCTTCTGAGCATCGGTGAGGTTGTGCGGCACCCAGCGTGATACTATCCTCCTCACGCGAAGATGGCTGTGTAGAATCTCGTGAACGCTTCCCGATCCAATCTTCAATATGTGTTGAATCTCCTGATATGTAATTCGCCTATTGTCTTGGATTAAATTTTTCACTGCTAGCACGTTTTCTTCGGTAACAGCCGTCAAAGGGCGACCGCTTCTTTCGTCATCCCCCAAAGTTGGTCGACCGCGCTTGAATTCGTTATACCAACGATACACAGTTGCCTTGGAAGGGCCTTCATCCATGAATGCCATTTGAAGTCTATCGTACGATTCATCCGGTTTCAGGCGACACTTGAAATCGTATAAAATCATAGCTCTAAAATGTTCCCGGCGCAGATCCATATTTCATATATCACAATACTTTGAATTAACTCGCAAAAAATGTGGAGGGAAATTTTGAAATTGGAACTTACTTATTTTTACTTATAAATAATCATATTTTCGAAAAACATTATAACTGGCCAGTCTCCCATATATAAAAACTTTTTTTCGCAATACTTTCTGAGGGGCCTGGTATAATAAAACTGTAAAGGTCGAAAAGTCTGTACATTGAGTTTTTTTTCGCGAAAACCGGCTAGGGGGACTAGAAATAAGCTATAGAACACGAATCAATCGTTTAAAAAATTTATGTCTGTCTGTCTGTCTGTCTGTCTGTCTGTTTGTTACCTCATCACGTGAAAACGGCTGAACGGATCGTAATGAGACTTAGCATTTGTATTAGTATTAGTCTAACTTAAAATATAGGGTATGTTTTATCTGAATCGGTTGAGTAGATCCAGCGATACAGCTTGACCCCTCTATTGTATTAAGTTGCATACAATGTAGAGGTCATGATTGTTGGTTGATACAGGTTGTAGGTTTCTAAAAATACAACTGGATTCTATTAGTATTATTGAAAATATAGAATAACATAACATAGCCCATCACTGTCCCGCTGCTGGGCATGGCCCTCTTCTTGGAATGAGAAGAGTTAAGGAACTGGATATGGTTAGTGTAATAGATTATCATAACATAATCAGCTCATTACCTACTGCCCCACTGCTGGGCACGGACCTCTTCTCGGAACGAGAACAGTTAAGAAACTAGAAAATATAGAATAACATAACGTAGTCAACCCATTACTGTCCCACTACTGGGTATGGCCCTCTTCTCAAAATGAGAAGAGTTAATGAACTGGATATTATTAGTATTCTAGAATAACATAACATTACCAGCCCATTACAGTCCCACTGCTGGACACGGGCCTCTTCTCAACATAAGAAGAGATGTGGTTAGTGTTATAGAATAACATAATCAGCCCAATTACTTCCCACTGCTGGGCACGAGCGTCTTCTCAGAATGAGGGAGTTTAGGGCTAATACCATGAAATTCCATCACCTTAGCCGGTTGGTTGTAAAAACAAAATATAGTATGGTCGGTAAATAGTGTAATCGTCTGTGTAGGCGCTTATATTTTTTTTTTTTTTTAGTGTAGGATGGCGAAACGAGCTAAAGGCCCACCTGATGTTAAGCGGTTACCTTTGCCCATGACAACTTCAATACCACCTCGGCTGTTGCCTAAATGGTACCGCAAGTCGGTTCGCCAAACTGAGACATGAAGATGGAAAGTCTCATGTGAATGTAATTATATGTATATATTTGAAGATATTGTGTTCATAATTATGACACGATGTTATTTTCCGACATCCACGCGGACGGAGTCGCGGGCACAGCTAGTCCTATAATATGTATATAAAAAAAAACGTGGTGAAATCTAAGGATAACTTCCACTAATTCGATACTACAACCAGCGTGCTTAGTCCTTGGATAGGTGACCATTTCGTTGCACATCGAGACCCCTTACAACTTTGTTGTTTTGACTGACGGCAAGTTTTGTTGGCTGACTTAGATATAGGTGGGCGATAGTTAACAAAATTAATTGAGTCATTTTATGATTGCAAGACAAATCTAGAAATCTGTTAGGTGGGTCGTAGAAATCTGTTAGGTGGTGGTTAGTCGATTATAAGAGGATAATTTGTGGATTACTTGACTGCTGGTATCTCTTTATACTGTGCTGCTGAGCCAGTTCAATATATATACGACCTTGAACGTATCGGTTGTATCATTTGTGTCCACCCTCCCTACTCGAATATAACAGTTGGCGACGGGGATGGGATCCGAACCCACGCGTACAAAGCACATTGGATCCGAAATCCGAATCTTCAACGACTCTGATGGATAAGATTTTAATGCCACAGTCGCATCCACGTACAACAATAAAACAGCATTACCAGTTAAATAAATCTAATTAATTAGTACAACAATTACATCTAAAAGTATAACTAAATAAATAATATAAGAAAAGTCTTGGATGGAGGAAAATTTAGGATTTAGGACGCGTATTTGTCCCCCACATGATGCCTGACCCCCCATTTGTAGTTGGCATTCTTGTCTGTCTTGACGAAGGTGTGGACGGGGCCCGTGACACCACTGCTCCCGTGATGGTTGTGGTCATGGTCGTGGTCGTGGTCGTAGTCGTGACCACGCTTCGGACGCTGCCATTGTGGTTCTTCTAGGTTTGCCGACTCAACTGAAAGGGCAAGGTTGGGTTGAATGGAGAAATCTGGTACAGCATTTTGTTTCATTGATTCTTTGATTGTGTGAGTGATTTTGTTGTTTTCGATCGCACGAAGATCAATGGAAGTAGGTAAGTACCATAAAGACTATAGCTACATTTCGTGGTGTATTTAGGTAGATCATTGAACAGTATTGAGTCCTTATGATACAAATACATAAAATGTTAAGAACTGTGCGATCGAATCACGCGGCCGGAAGGAAATCAGATTAGTTGGAGAAATTTCACAGACGTGATGGGTATCGATGTCTAATAATAATAAAACAAGAAAAAATATGATTTTCTAAACTCTTCGTTTCAACTACAGCCAGCTGATCACGGGGTCAACGACCGTGCGACCCGCGTACTCTGTTTTTCAAGTATTTAAAAAATAATTGTAATGTCACGGTATAATTTGATATAACTTCATATAAATACAGTAATGTAGAATAAATACCGTGCATCGGCAAACATCGGAAACACTCCTATTGTACACACGGCTACACATCAAGCTGTAAATTTCCAGTATAAGCTGATCTCGCATTGTACAGAGAGCCTATACAATGCGAGGTTAGCTTATATTGGAAATGTACAGCTTGATGTGTAGCCGTGTGTACATTACAAAAACGATTGACAGAAGTAATTTGGTCCTAAAATCACTCGCAGTTTCACCTTTATCGGGCAAGTTGGTAACAGCAGCTCTATATTATTATATACAGTCTCGATGCGGTCGGTCATGTTCGGAAATATACGAAGTTAGCCGATGCCCAATATTTATCCTGTACTAGGTACTGTACTGCTTTTGTTTTTATTTCATGTATTTGCCTCTTTATCTTTATTCGCAAAACACAGATGACACGTCAACAGACTTACCCGGTGTTTTATGATGCGGCTGCAGATGAGGCTGCGCATGCGACTGCGCGTACGGTTGCGTATGTGGCTGCGAATGTGTTTGTGGGTGTGGATGATGCTGAGGATGCTGACGTAAATACGCAGGCGGCGGGGGAGCGAACCTGGTGAACCTCATCGGTCCTCTGGGTACTGGGTAGAAAGGTCTGGACCAAGCCGATGCCGCGACGACCGTACAGGAAAATATCAACTGGAAGAAAGAGACACAAAAATAGTGAGTTGAAATATAAGAAGGAAAAATGAAAAATTGTTTTACTAAGGTTTGTATAAATAAATAATATAAATAAATATTTTTGGGACATTTTATACAGCACCATCTAGAATTCTAGAGCTCGTACAGTCTGACAAAGCAATTAGTATACAGGGTCACCAGATATAGATGAAGATTTCTCAGGAAGTAATTATAGAATGGTTTGATTAGGGTTTTGTATAAACACAGTTAAACTTTGTCCGTTATTAAAATAATATTTCACTCGAAAACATCCATAATCTTCTGAGAAAACTTCATTTACATTTCTCTACCCTGTATACCAATTGCTTTGTTAGACTGTACTATGGGTACTAAACACTGGATATAATACTTATATACATTTTTTGTAAATACATATAGCTACTACATAAGAAACACCCAGACCGACACAAACACTTATGTTCATATTTGTGTCCTGTGGAAATCGAAACCACGACACGTGATCAGCAGTCCGACATTCGAACCACTAGACCACAGACGTCGTCAAAAAATATATAGGTGCTAATCTACTTAATCATCATCATCGTCTTCCTGGTCTCAAATTACTTGGGGTCGAAGCAATACGTTTTCATCTTTATAATAGTCAGTCTACGCGAGCAAAGTCGCGGGCTAAAGCTAGTATAGAAAAATTTACTGTAATTCAAGTGATTTTGTTGAAATAGGTATCCAATTAAATTCAATTATATTTATTTCATGAATTTAGGTACAATTGTTGCAATTATGTCAACATTAATAATAGTGTCTCTATATCCTAGCCCTACCACGAATCATAATTATATATTTAATTCTGTATAAAGCTTTAGTTCTTCCTCAGAATTCAGCTTTCGCAATTTTGTAAAAATATTGATAGAACAGTGTTGTAACTCAGAACACTGCTTGTTACACAGATACTCATATTTCCAGCTTCAATGTTACGTATATTATAATTTATGTGTGCGCAAATAATTGCAATTTAATTACGCAATCATTATGAAAATTGCCCCAAGCTGTTAAAATGTTTATAACTTGATTATTTACAATGTATGCAATATGTTAATTAAATTGGTAGGCGAATTAGTGGTAATTGGTAATAGATACCTACATTAGTTAGTAGTTAGTTGCTAGGACTTGACATTCTTAATTTTTATCGATTTTTTACTTCTTCTTCTATCGTGTCGACATGAGTTACATAATGATAATAGCTCATGCCGTGGGGAAAAGATTAGCCAGTCAGCAGGTTGGTAGCGGGGCTGACTGCCCAGGGTGCACCGGACGATCAATTAAATAGCGTCACTCGTGGAGGCTCTTTAAATTTTTTACTTAAACTTCATTAACTTTGGTTTTCCGTTTACTTGCAAATACAAAACTGGTTCTTTTGGAAAAGTTTATAGCTTTTACAAATGTAAAAAATAGAAATTAAACAATAAAAAAAATTTGAAAATTTTAGGAGAATGTATTTAATATTTAAGATAATTAGTAATTTTTTATTTACCTACACCGCAAGTCTTGTTGTCGCAATAAATAAATTTTCTTTTTTTTTTTTCTTTCTTTATTTAAAAATCTGTCTTTTCCCGGTGCTTCGTCTACGTACATTTTTGACACCTTACAGTTGTTTCGGGGATATAATTTCGAAAAACCTTCCTTATCGCTTGCCTACACTATGTTTAATCTCTTTAAGTACACAATTTCAAGTTTCTAGACTGAGATTTGTGCTTAGGCGATGTCTCTTAGTCAATGACAAAACTAATTTCGATTTCCACAAAATTAAGGTTCTAATGATGATGCACTTAATGGTATTTTTTTTTTACAGTAGCATGTACTATCTACAATATATCTTACGTACAAATGATTACGAAAAATTAATTAAAACTTACCAATATTCTGGTGTCCATTTTTGAACCAATGTACTCTAGTGTAAGTGAACCCAATAGTAATGGCGACCACGGTGTCAATCAGCCTCTTATAAATAAGAAAGAAAACGAATTTATAACACTTTCTATCGACTATTTTACGCTTCGACGCGTACGATTCAACCAAGATCGTTGAATCTGTCAATTCGGAATAAACCCCCTTGAACGACGAAAATGTACTTTTAACATGCATGCGTAATGAATTATGGAGTAAAAATAAATACAATCAAGGAAGATAATGAAGCTTGTTTTTGTTCTCAACTTTTCTTATTCATGAATCTGTGTGGCCCACAGAAAAAATAAAATTCTGTGGAAAAACCACCAACCAAACCAACCAACAAAGAAAATACTAATAAAATTATCAAAGAGCAAGTTCCTACTTCCTACCCTACTCCTACTAATATTATAAACGTGAAAGTTTGTGAGGATGCATGGATGTATGTATGGATGTTTGTTACTCTTTCACGCAAAAACTACTGTACGGATTTTAATGAAATTTGGCATACAGATAGAAAATAACCCGGATTAACATATCAATCAATCAACTCAGCCTATCGCAGTCCACTGCTGGACATAGGCCTCTCCCAAGTTGCGCCACAACACTTGGTCCTCTGCCTTCCGCATCCAGTCCCTCCCAGCCACGTTCTTCAGGTCGTCGGTCCACCTGGAGGGGGGGCGCCCGACGCTGCGTTTGCCGATTCGCGGTCTCCACTCAAGGACTCGTCTGCTCCAACGGCCATCGGTCCTTCGACAGACATGGCTAGCCCACTGCCACTTCAGCTTACTGATCCTACAAGCTATGTCGGTCACTCCGGTTCTTCTCAGTTTAATCTCGTTACGGATTTTATCCTTCAAAGAAACTCCAAGCATACCTCGCTCCATAGCTCGCTGAGTGACTTTGAATTTGTGGACTAGACTAACTGTCAGTGTTCACGGCGCAACTTGGGAGAAGCCTATGTCCAGCAGTGGACTTCGATAGGCTGAGTTGATGAAGTAAATTAGAAGCCATTCCATGTTGTTCGAGAATTACAATACCAGTTCAACTTTTCCTATCGTGCCCAAAATTATTGAAGGCTCAAAATTATCAGTTGGTTGTCCAGTAGTATTAACTTATATTGTTCCGTGTCGTGCCGTGCAGTGGACGTTTTTCGGCTGAAATAATGATGATGATAATGATTTACTTATAAACCAACTAAATCATACTATAGAAGTTTTTATCCATAATCACAGACATAGTAAAAAATTTAGACGAAGTGCTGCGAACAATCATAGGGAAGCCAACAAAACCGTGCTCCTCCGTATACAAACCAGCGCTCACGCACACACATGCACCTCAAACCGTGCTCACCGCTCTCAGTACATCGTCAGGCATCATCCAGTAAGCATCGCGAAAAGAAATATCCTTCAGGTGCATGGTGTGTGCGTGAGCACTGGTTTGGTTTTGTTAATCTAGAAGATCTAAAATATCATAATCCAGATTATACAACCTTATTCTTAGTTTATACTATATCTCTTAAGGGGTCATTGTCCTCATCATTATGATCAGCTTTTACTAAGGATGGTCACTTGAACCTTGAAATCATGAAAAAAAAAACATCATTTGATCCTTATATTTTGTCGATTTGTGTGAACATAAATATAGGGATCAGATGTTTTTTTTTTCGCGTTTTAACGCTTGGTCCCATAACAAAACGGCCAAAAAACAAAATGCGACTAAAATCTGTAGACACAAATCGATTAAGCAGAAAAACTAATCACCGAACAATAAAATCCAAAATTATGTACCGAAGTTTACAGATAGACTATCACCTCGAAAAAACTGAAAGTGAAGCAAACAGATCACGTAATGTTATTTAGTTAATGCATCTTGAATATTACAGCTTCCATTACCAATTAACTCACGGTAGTGTACTTTAAACTGTTTAATTATTATTATAAATAACGTTTAATTTAAAATTTTGACGGTAACAAAGCGGTGTGTCGAAATTTTGCATGAAGGGAGATTCTTTACTGGTGCATCAATGCCGAATAATTGAGTTATAATTAATGAAATGATTTTGTAAATTATTGCTAAATTGTACAGCCTCTTATATGTTGTGTTACATGGTAGGTATATTCGGTAATTTAATTGCTTGGTTGATAACTAATATAATGTATTTTGAGAATTCTAGCGTGGAAAGCATGTAGGTATATTTCAAAATGTTGCAAGGGGCAACTATTCAATTTTATCAGTTAGATAGTGGCATATTCCCGTATACAGTAAATAAATGGGTATTAAGGATGATTTAGGTCAAAGGTAGGTCCTGTGGAAGCTGCCGTGATGACATGTCTTGATGACACGGCGCAGCACACGTTGGCGGGGTGCCCAATTTGGGCCACACAGCGCAGTGACCTCATCAGTGTGGTAAGCGGCAGTGATCTCTCGATGCCGGCCGTGGTTCTGTCCATGGTGGGAAGCGAGAGCGCTTGGGAAGCCGTCGTCTCCTTCTTCGAGGAAGTGATGCTCGCAAAGGAGACAGCGGAGAAAAGAAGACGGACAGGGCGTCACACGAGGCCTATCTCCAGCCACTCTAGGAGGGCTTACGGGCGACGGACTCGGTCTAGCCCGCCCACCGACTAGTCAAGTCCCGTGACGGTGGCGCGTCGTGTTCCACGCGCATCGGTCAGGAGAAGGGTGCGGCCGTCAACGTTAAACTGCACGGGAGAAGGGGCTCGCCTACTAGTGACGAGCCGGGACCTGTCGGGGGTAGATGGACAATACAGAGCGTATCCCACGCCCCCGGCCAAAGGTTAGCAGAGGAACACCATGGTCGTTTTAGTCGGTAAGAGTCCGACATTGTTTCCGTCACCCCGAGTGTGTCCATGAGGATTTCTTCACGTAAGAAAAGATCAAAAAGCCTCTGCAATTCTGTGTAAAAGTAGAAAGTTACCAACCAAACCATGAATACAATGGAAGGAACCGGTGGTTCCAATGCTGTACTGTCTAAGAGTGCACGAACAATAAAATTTTGCTTGCAGTGACCTGGGAAAGAAAACGAAAACGGTTTGTTTATAAAAATGACATAATTGGCGTGATTTCAGCTACTGGGACTTCATATAGTAAAACCAATGAACTCTCACCTTGACAATAAAGTTTCCATAGTTTTTCTATAACAGACTATTGTTCACGATTCGATGTTAGCATGATCTCTAGGATCGTGACCCAAATGATGTTGACCAGAATTTAAAGACATTCCCTAGTAAAATATTGTATCGATTTGTAGAACATTTTGCGTACATCTGAGAGGTCAACTCACATTAGATTTGGCTTTTAAATAAACGTGTTTCGCGCCACTCCAAGTTATAAGCGTTTTGCAAAAAAATGGAAACGACTGTACTTTGAAATGTCGGTTCCTACATAGGTATAGATCGTGTAGAAAATATCCAGAAAAATATTAATTTAATTAATGTATAATAACCATAAACTTACTATAGTATACAAATGTCTTTGATAATAACCATGCGGAACTACACGGTTATTTTTAATTTACAATTCAATTCAATTCATTTATTAATTTGCACCAAATTTGTTTTTACCAAAAACCCTTTGAGGGATGATTGTACTCTTGTGCAACGTGTTATTGAAATAACTGAAAATCTTTAAAGGATCATTGTACTCATCAGTTTAAACAACTTTTACTATGGGACCAACACTGAAATCGCGAAAAAATATCAACTGATCCCTACATTTTGTCGATTTATGTGAACACCAATGTAGGAATCTGCTGGTTTTTTTTTATTAATAATAATAATTTATCCAGTTTTGATACTGGGATCCATAACAGAAACTCCTCAAATATTATAGGCAAACATATAGCGATTTTGATATTTTCATTAACAAGTCAAGCAAATTCCATGAAGATTTTTTTTTCCATGGAGATCTGATGAAGATCTTCTGGGATAAAAAAGGGAACTCTTCAATGGATGACAGCGACAGCAAATCATCCGGGATTGCAGCAATCGCTTGTCTTTCTTATTGTTAATGCCACTCAAAATAATAAAAATAAAATTAACTTTAAAAAAGAAGTAGAAACCGACTTAAAAAGAATAAAATAATTTGTGTGAAATAGTTTAGGAAGTCGGTGCCAATTTTTTCATAAATCAAACCAAATCAAAGGCGTCTACTTCCTAAACTGATTCACACAAATTATTTTATTCTTTTTGAAGTCGGTTTTTACTTTTTTTTTAAGTTTATTTTATTTAAAGTTTATTTTTTAATCCAGTCCACCTCCTCTATTGTTTCTATCTCCTTCCCCGCTTCCCCGGAACCCTTTAATCGCTTATAGCTTGCGCCAGCCTGGTCATTTATTCTTAGGCTTTGGATCGTGATGTCGGCCTATGCAAGCTCGATCGGAAATCGTATACTGACACACTTTCTTGACGACACCGTTTCACAATGCCAGATTGTAACTAGTACCCTTTTGTAAGCTTCTGACAATTGTCTGCCTAAGTATACCTATCTGTCGGCGTAGAAACGCGCAATCTGTATTTCCGCGAAGGCGTCAGTTGTTTCCGAAAACTCGGAATAACACTAAGGCCCGTATTATAGAAAGTTCCTCAAGCGTTCACACTGTTAAAACTGTGTGTGTCGTCATCACTGTTTAAAGCTAGTTTTGAGTTGGGATTTTATTTTAGAACATGCCTCAAGCAGGGATTTATTGATCACAGTTCAGCCGAGTTTAGCTTTGTTTTATACTGTCACCTGTTTTGGTATTTGAGCAGAGATTTGATCTGTTAACACTCTAGTGTGATCCAGACTACTCATGAGTAGAGATTTCTATTCTATTTCTGGTCAAATTCGTGTGTTATGTTGTAATTACCATATTGGAATAAGACCGATACTCAAGTAACAATGTAGTGATCAGGTGATTGAAGTTTAAGCTGTACTTGAGTAACGTTCTGAAATACGGGCCTTACAGTAATTTCGTAAAACTTGGTCAATCTGAAAAGGCGAAGTGAGATCTTTGAAGCTTGATGGCATTAGTTATTCATGAGCATCATAAGTAGTCACGAGATTATCCGGAGAAGAACCAGAGTGACCGACATAGCTTGTAGGATCAGTAAGCTGAAGTGGCAGTAGGCTGGCCATGTCTTTCGAAGGACCGATGGCCGCTGGAGCAGACGAGTCCTTGAGAGGAGACCGCTTATCGGCAAACGCAGCGTAGGGCGCCCCCCCGCCAGTTGGACCGACGACCTGAAGAACGTGGCTGGGGGGGACTGGATGCGGAAGGCAGAGGACCGAGTGTTGTGGCACAACTTGGGAGAGGCCTATGTCCAGCAGTGGACTGCAATAGGCTGAGTTTATGAATATAAGTAGCCCATTATTGCCTCATTGCTGGACACCAGCTATTTCTCTGAATACACCGTAGTTATTAGTTTCGTACTATTTATCAATGTCATCTCAACACATTGCTATTATGTTTGACGTTAAATGGACATCTTCACCCTTATTACAATAGCTTAGATTTTGACCATATTTAGATCGGGTCTAACGTCAAACTCCATACATATAAACCAGTGTTTAAGTCTGGCTCAAGCTTAGTTAAACGCAGTCAAACCATAAAGGTAGGTATTATACTGACGTAAAGTATGGAAATGTCTTTGAGTCAAACAATGTGGTTGGTCGTCAACATTTTGTCGACCAGTAGCGCCACTGCGCCACAGATAAACCGCGGTAAACAGCACCCGGCTACCTGAGCTATCAAATAACTTGAAAAAGACCATGCCCATGACACTGCGCATTTTGCTGTGATGAAATTGATTTTTGTTTATAGGTATTTGTATTTGTAAAAAAAATGTGTTTATGAAAATCTAAAAGTCCGAGGTTTTTATAATTACAAATATATTCCTAGGGAGAGCTTGATGTTTCTTAGATTTTCTTTTAAGTAACACGGTGGCAAATACTTTATTGACTTCCACCATAGACCTATTACAAGACTTCCACAAAACCATTTCTACCACGAAATACATAACTACTGTATACATAGACTAAAAAATGACCGACTTCAAAAACCCTAACTAATGAAGTTGGTTTAAAAGTAAAAAATAGTCCAAGTATGTATTTCAAAATCTCTTCATAAACCAACATTTAGAACTAGGCGCGTTACCACTGCGTGGGCTTCCTCTACCAAATGAAAAAATTAAAAAACGTACATCGGTCCAGAAATCTCGGAGAAATTTGTGTAAATGTGTAAATACATGAAAAATCCAAAAAAAACTGCTTCTTGCTTCTGATGTGTTGGATGTTACGGGATACTATCCCGTAAATTGGCATTTGATGGATCTTTGAATAGCATCTTTCTTAAAATAATGTCATTATCATCGTAAATAACGAGTTATATCAATAAAGTGTTGAAACGAACAAACAATGCATCATTATTACACGCATTTTTGACAATGTGTCTTCACACGGCACTGAATCGCAACCGAACTAATGAACTGGCGATTATTTGACGTTTTATATCACATAATAAATGTTGCGACAAGCATTGTCAAAATTATATACCTACTTATGTTTCATCATGAGCACGCAACCCTGAAGCTAGGGTTAAAGAAAAAAAGAAAGAAAGAAAAATATTTATTTGACACAACTGAGACACATACAAAAGAAATATACATGAACAAGAAATATATATAGTGAAGAAGTAACAAAGCGAGGAAAAAAGTCATTGACAGTCATTGGGTTGACAATAAGTTGATGTAATCTATACAACACTGGAGGTAATTTATTGTCTTGGTATTAATTTATCTAGCTAGCAATAAACTCACGCTTCAAGTGACATTAATTTGATCATTAGAGTGTTGAATCATAATAGGTCTTTACACAATTCAATAAAGGATCTATGGATGGTCAGCGCGGTAAACTTAGAGAAAATTCATTGATTACAGTAATAAGCTGATTGTGGTTTTTTCCCTTTAAATCCCTTTCTCCTAAAACAATTGCAATAACTAATATTGCCCGTACCTTCATATTTCTTCATACAAAGATGCCAATTTTTTTTATGAAGAGCTGGACAAGCCTAGGGAGTAGCTAGGAATGTCTTACGTCCTGTAGCAAGACGCGTTGACGACATCAAACCAGTTGCGACTAACATCTGGAATATTTGGATGTGACTGGCACAGGACCGAGGTGGTTGGCATTCAAAAGTGGATGCTTGTGGCCAGCAGTTGGATTGTGGAGGCTGATTATAATAAATAATAATAATAAAATTGTTTTTATCTTCACAATTTTTTTTTATGCTGTAAGTAAATAAAGTTGACAAGAATTTTGGCAAAATTGCATTTTTTTTAATTCATTGCCTCCTCGGTATTGGAAGAAACTTTGCGCCACAACAAAAAATTGGTTACAGTAATTGGGTCACATATTGCATAGTTTCTTCTGGAGAGGGCTATGTGTTTTCTCCTTAAGCATTAGCTGGCGTACAGTCAGCACTTGAGTTTCGTCATAATGTTTAGAGGTGGAGAATAGTCGAGGTTTGAATGAGCTCACTTTTAGGATCATTCTCTGAGCTCCTTCAAGAATTATTATTTTGCACGCTCCTCCCCATGTGGTAATACAGTTGGTAATGATAGATTGCACCAGAGCCTCATATACCATCCTCATGGTATTTTTCTCTGCTATATACTACATCATTATGAAGTGCTAGATGGATGAATTCCATAAATAGATAGAACTTTTTAAAGTCTTTCTGGTGGTCTTCAAGGCTTGAGTGAATAGGTTTTTCTGGGCAAGCGTACACCATCGTCGACCACACCATCGCTTAACATTAGGTGAGGTGGTGGTTAAACGTCAGCCATAGTAAACATTTAAAAAGCGAAGCTTCTAAGCAAGCGTGGATAGAACGTGCGCGTAGTATAGGATGGCGAAACGAGCTAAAGGCCCACCTGGTGTTAAGCGGTTACCTTTGCCCAAGTCGGTTCGCCAAACTGAGACATGAAGATGAAAAGTCTCATGTGATTGTAATTTCACCGGCACCCGTAACCTTCACACCGAAACACAGCAATGCAAGCATCACTGCTTGGCGGCAGAAGGTACGGTGGTAGTACTTCCCCGGACGAGCTCCTTCACAAAGAGGTCTACTACTCCTTCGTGTTCGAGGTAGCCATACGCTGTTGAGAGTCCAACATAGCAGCGCTACGAGATAGATTTCGTGTTTTTCCTTCCCCTCACGTATCTTCATCACACGTGGAACCGGTGATTTGTTTCTATCGAGATTTTTTTTCAATCGTGTTTTCACGTTTATTTATTATATAATTTATTGTGCAGTCACGATCGTTCCCGGTGATACATTTTGTCGACAAAGTCCCTTGAACGAATCCTGCTACATTACAGGTATTTACGGCTGCCGTCGAACAATGTTTAAAAAAAATTAAAATCGTCGAAAATAAAAATAAAACAAATTAAACACAGCGCAAGCGATTCTAGCCATAGTGGTGGTTCACCGGTTTGCTGACAGTACATAAACCAAACGAAAACAAAGACAGTTAAAAACGTTTAAGGAACTAAAGAAAAAAATCGAAATTACATATTTTTCTTAACTCCTAACTCGTAGCTTTCGTAGATATTGAGTTTTACGTCGAGTTTGGTGAGCAAAATCTGTAATGCGGCTTCTTAATGGTGACTTTTTTTAACAACGATGCTGTAGAAGCTTCACTTAAAAAATTGCCTCCTGGTTATTCCACTTCTTTTCGAAATAGTGCCATAAGTAATTCACGTACCCCGGTTGTGTCACAAACCTAAAACAGATGCAGTAATTACGGTCTGTTGCATAATTTTCAGTTGTCTCATTACACGGTGCTTGCTTCGGACATACTTTGTTTTAAATGTTTATTTTCACACTAAACTTGTCGTAATAGTACTGGGAGCTGAGCGAGAAATGAACGAGGTCACCGAAACAGATTTAATAAAGAGGTCTTATTAGATAAATGTGAAGCTGATGATGATTCAATGGCGTGTCGGGCGTGCGTAGACCGCGGTCATTTTGTTGCCAGACAAAAAGTCCGCTTCTGCCCGTTGTTGCTTGCGGCTGTCCACGGGCACGATTGAACTCGCTGGTGTCCGGGGTTATCATTTTGTCCTACATGTGCGATCTTGCATATATAGGATTCCATAAGGACTATTGTCGCGACAAAATTGTCCGGTCTACCACAGTCCGTCGTCTGCCCAGTGCCTGAAAGTCAAAATATTCTGATTCTGGAGCTCCCGAAAGAAAGAAAGAAAAAAAAAAATGCATCAGGAATGACGCACAAAATTACCAAAAAATTCAAGAAAAACAAAGAACAAATTCAGGTACAGAGTCAAGAAGTGTGGTAAGATATGCGTCACATCCGCGCAAAACGGCCATCGCTCAGCATGTTGCTGTGCCACATGCACGGAGCAGTGCCACAGCGCTGGTTTTCAGCGACAGACGATAGAGCAATTTAAATCAATGCGTCGTTGCGTATTG
Organism: Asteroscopus sphinx; assembly: GCA_949699075.1. Classification (NCBI taxonomy): domain Eukaryota; kingdom Metazoa; phylum Arthropoda; class Insecta; order Lepidoptera; family Noctuidae; genus Asteroscopus; species Asteroscopus sphinx. The sequence goes on from OX453006.1 coordinate 7,994,338, forward strand.
AGGAACTTTATTAGCTGAATACAGATGTCCTTCTTTTAGCAATGCGATTTTTGAAAAACGTTACTGCCTTTATCAATTAATTCATCGTAGAAATATACAGTTACATACACTTTTTTTAGGAAATACCATATCTTTTCCCAGTGGTTAAATTATTGGCGTAATCAAATTCCAATGTCTGCGATGGCTCGGCCACGTTGAACGCATCGAGGAATCGGGGAACCAAGATATATCTCGGCCGTCCAACCTGACGTAAGACCGGTCGCCCCAGATATCGCTGGGGAGATGCTGTGGAGGCTGATCTGCGCGAGCTTCGAGTTACCAACTGATATAAGCGAGATATCGTCCAGGATCGTGCAGATTGGAGGGTTCTCGTTTCGGAGGCCATGACTAACTTTGGTTCGCTGAGCCAGGGTAGTAAGTAAGCAAGTACTAAATCTATATAGGTACTAGTGGACCCGGCAGACGTCGTCCTGCCCGGAAAAGCAGCGCCAGCATTAAAATCGTCCCTGCCGTTTAGGAGAAGATCAGTAACATACCGACAGCAGCGCCACTTACCGAGTCCAATTGTGTTTTCAAACCATTCAGGAACTCATTGAAAAATACACACAAAATTTCATCCAAATCGGTCCAACCGTTTAAGAGGAGTTAGGTGACAAACACACGTACAGAAGAATTATGTACATTAGATTAGCCGTTGCAAACAGTGACGAGGTTTCGGCAGTTGTCATAGAATCATAATGCTGGATTCTAATATATATATAGAGTGTACCTACAACTGAAAAGGAAGTGTGTACCTGTTCCAAGTAGAGCGAATAAGACTCGGAAAAGATTTATTCATTTCTTATTGGAATCAGAGACACCTCTAGGCTCGTACGCTCCATTTCTTCCTAATTGCGTGCAGCCTTATAAAAGTGATTATTTGTGTTAACGGACTTTTTCGAAACATCAATCAAGTGTTACGAAATCGCTAAAACATTGGATTACTCAATCTTGGATTTACTGATTAATTTAACAGTCGTCAGTTCTGTTGTGTAATTTCTTAGGGTAATAAGACAAAATGGGACTTTTTTCTTTCTTTTTTTCTCTCATATTTCTTTCGTTGTTTCTCGTCTTTAAGAAATATTTGCAAAAATAGATGTATTTAGTGATTAGTTAATAAAGGCTTTCATCATCATCATCATTTCAGCCGAAAGACGTCCACTGCTAGACACAGGCCTCCCCCAAGTATTCTAGTAATCATTACAGATAGTAGTTACTAGTTATCAGTTTTCATTCATTAGTTATCATTTCATTAGTACATTATATTTTAGAAAAGTCGAGTAATCTGATTAAGAGTGAAATTAATTTTAAAAGCCAAATTAGTTATACTAACCACTAAAGAAAAATATTAGGAACAGCGAATGCTAAGATAATTGAAATTTTTAGTGTGTAGGTATAAGAAAAACTGTAATTACAAATCATTTTTTTCAAGATTTAATTAAATTAGTTAATTATGGGCCATGGAGCGCAGTAATAAACAGACCGTGTTCGAAACACAATACTGCGCTCCAAAACGCAAATTGTTGACGTGGGTCAGAAGGTCGCCCAACTGAAGTGGGACTGGGAAGGACACGTCTGCCGCATGCCAAATGAGCTGTGGGCGCGTATAACACAGGACTGGAGCCCTGAGGCAGCGAGACTGGGTCGCGGCAGACCACGCAAGAGATGGAGAGACGAGCTCGATGTCTTCCTAGACAGCTGGAGGAGGCGGCACAGAACCGCGATAGATGGAAGGAATTGAGGGAGGCCTTTGCCCAGCAGAGGGACAGTACAAGCTAGCAAAAAAAAACAGAATCTGATAAAACAATGTTTTCTTCATGGTAATTTTATGAAATTAAAATTTAATTAGTCCTCTATTAAAGTCGATTTAGCTGCGCTACAAATAAGAGCTATCTATGATATAATTGAACTTATGCAAAGCGAACCCAGACAACGTAAAAGAAGAATTCCATTTACCGAGTATTGATTAAATATGGATTAAGGTTTTTGTTCAGCTAATCCACAATAACAGTACCTATAACATTTTAGCAATTGGCCACGGAAAGTCAAACAACACTTTGAAGTCAATGACGCGGCACGATTCGTAATGGGCGCATCTGAGATTACCAGGGATAGGCAACATTTCTCTTCTAAAAATTTGAATACAACGTGTTATTGTATTGTACTCATCAGTATGAACAACTTATACTATGAGACCAATCACTGGGACCAATACTGAAATCGCGAAAACAAAATCTGCTGTTCCCTATCTTTTGACGATTTATGTAAAGACAAATGACGGTTTTTTTATATACCTAGGTACAACATAGAATACAAAATACGGATAGTAAACGGGCTAAATTATTGCAATACCACCTAGGCTGTTGCCTAAATGGTACCGCAAGTTGGTACCGCAATGTAAAGAATCTAGGTTTTAAAACGCTTTAGACCTTTGTCGAGACTGATTCCTTTAAAATCAGTTCTTATTTAAGAAAATCAAAATGATATAAAACATGTAGTTTAGAAATGTCATGTACAAGAGCAGTTCTTCTTATCGTGTCTATGGCTTAAACTTAAATGGACTTCCTGTTCCCCTGTTTATAGTATTTATTTATCAAGATTATTAGTATTGATTTATTTGTTTCTGTATTTTTTGTAGGGTTTTTGTTTTTTTTTTTCATTTTTTTTTATTAAGTCCTCCCATGAGTACGCGGGACATAGTATAAAATGAAATTCGTCCTCACTATGTCACTAGTTAAGGCTACAGGACCATCTCTACAACTATGTATTGTATTGTTTGGACTAGGTAGATGGTGTTGTTCATGGGCGTCTTAATTTGATATTTTACTTTTGCGATAAATATCGAAAGGAAGAAATGATGTTGATGATGTGATATTGTCCTCCGCTGCAGTAATTTACACCCAATTAGGTACGTGATTTACGGTTGTGAAATCCATAAAATTATTGTTTTAAATGACACAGTGCTAAAATCATAATTATAACTTTGAATGCAGCATTTCCTTGACATAGGACAAAAATACGCGAGTACGTATTCCAAAGAATCGATTGGTTAACGGTTATCAACCACTGCATAAAGTGAATTGTAACCGTCTTGTCTATAAATGTACTACCAGAGTTGTTGAGTACAGACCCTCGATCAAACAGCCAAGATGTCACAACGTCTTGACAATACGGTATATTGAAGAATTTAATTATTATTTAGAACAAATCATAACATAATAGGAAACTGTCATTAAATAGGTTTTTAGCTAGTGAAAGTGGTGTGTCAGTGCTATAGTGGTGTTCTTCAATTGTTGTTTTCCATTTCAGCGTTTTATTTTGCATCGTCACAAACTCTCTTGTATTCAAACAAAAACAGTTTATATTTAAATTGATGCTCTGTTAAAAATGATTGCGTGTACAATATATCTACAACGTGTTATTGAAATAACTGAAAACCTTTTGAGGGGTCATTGTACTCATCAGTATGAACAACTTTTATTATGGAACCAACCCTGAAATCGCTAAAAAAATCAGCTGATCCTAAAATTTTGTTGATTTGTGTGAACACAAATGCTGTTTTTTTTTTCATTCAGATTTAGAGAATTATACTATATTATATACAATGTGTTATTAAAATAACTGAAAACCTTTTCAGGGGTCATTGTACTCATCAGTATGAACAACTTATACTATGGGCCCAACCCTGAAATCTGAATGAAAAAAAAAATCAGCATTTGTGTTCACATAAATCAACAAAATTTTAGGATCAGCTGATTTTTTTTAGCGATTTCAGCGTTGGTTTCGCGTATTACGTGTATGTATTTCGTGTTTTAGAATATCAGTTGATTTATACTTCCCTACCTTATTCTTCGCTTCTTTTGATTCTAAGTTATTTTCAATATATTTTTATTTTTCAGAAATGGCTTTGGTGCCTACTAGCGCTTCAAGCTGGATCGTTCTGGGGATCAGCACGATCAGTCACAGTTCGTACTCCTCCGAGCAATCCATCTACTATTGAAGCACAAGCCAAATTTTTCCAGTAAGTATAAAACATGCACTGTTTCTTCTCTGATCTCTTCTGAGAAATTATTTTCTTAAATTCCAAATAACTTATGTGTAGAGCCATTTAAATAATTAGGTATCATTTCTAGTTCAACATTTTCTCTTAGTTTTCTGTCAGTGAGTACCTTCTTTAGAAGACTTTCTTAAATCACTTGTCATATTCTTAAATCACTTGTCATATTCTTAAATCACTTGTCATATTCTTAAATCACTTGTCAGTAGCTATACTATCCTATGTGTAGAACTCAGAATTCAGCATATACCTAGTTATTTCAGTTTTCATAAGTGTAGAAGTAATTTGCCACTAGGTGTATACTAGTTCTAGCCCAGTAGCTTTTTGCCAATTTTCATCAGAATTTTCAAGACATTTAATTACCTATTCAGGTGTAATTACTTAATGACCAACATTGCTCTCGTGAAACAACCTCGTTTAGAATTTTAACTTCAGTGACAACCTTCAAGTTAATTGGATTCTATTGTCGCTGGCATGCAAATAAGTTTCAACATGATCAAACATTGACACAGTTTACGCTATATCTATTAGAGAAAGGGGTTTGGTGACTAAAAATATTTAAAAATAATAAGCTGTAATTTCTACTTATAATTTACTGTTGGAAAGTAACTAAATAACTAATAAGAATTTTAAAAAAATACATGTCGTGAGAGGCTGCTTAAGATAGAAAATTAATTAGTTTAGTGGTCTATACTTAAACTTAATTATCATAGAAAACTTAAAGCATTTCATAATACCATGAGTAAGGATGGAAAATACTTTGCTTTATAGGGATTTTTTCTCAGTACAGTTGAGTCCGTACAAGATAGAGTTCGGTCACGTCTGCGAGGACCCTAACAATTGGGAACAGCGATACGAGAAGAAAGACTTTAAGAACCACAGGGACATGGGAAAAGTAATACACATCTATTATCTAGCTCTGTCTCTAACCTATCTCTGTTTCTTTCTCTTTTCCGCTTTGCTTCGCTTGGCTGAAGGTATAGACACTTACCGACAGCAGACGAGTTTGATCAGGGACACCGGTTGGGCAGCGAACGACACTTCACTGAGAGACATGAGAGGGCCAAGCCCTCTGAAGGACTGTTCTCTGCCAAAGTATGCTTCCTACGCTTCATATTATTAACTAATTGCAGGATTTTCCTTGAAAGTACGCTATTAAAATAATTCTTATGACAGTGTTTGTTAGTGCAGTAAAGGAAAATTCTGCCTAAATGTATTTATTTATCTAAGCGAGAGCGAAAAAATATATCTTTATAAGCTTTTAATGTTTCAAAATCATAACATTCCATTATTTTAAACTAAAAGACTGTCGATGTCGTTACCAATTCTTATCTTGGGGTCTCACTCGTCAAATTTCTTTGTTCAATGTAACTTTGATCAAAGAAATTGGATGATTCTCATCAAATGTTGTGTGTAAAAAAACATTTGTCATCAAAGAAATTGGATTGGACAAAGAAATTTGACCAGTGGCATGACCTTACTAACTTTCGTTCTGTTTCATTAACATTCATTAACTTTACAAACCATTTTATTAAATCTAGTAATATCGTCTGCCTTTCAAGTAAAAGCTCTTTTATAATCGTCTTTTGTTACTTTATTTGATAAGAACAATAAATAATGCTATTTTTAAATGTAGGTACGATGGGGTGACAAAAAGGGTGGGTATGGAGAACACTACTGGGATCTAAACCATGCAGGAAATGCGGATAACCATAGAGACGATAGCTATGAAAGTGACGATGGTTCATACCGAGAGTCTAACAACAATGACCCTTACGATGAAACTAGTGACAATACACCAACCTACGGTAATGATAACTATGACCCTGAAAAGGCAAGCTATGAAGAAAGTGGAAGAGCTAAGAGACACCCCAAAGTCGACAGAGAAATCAAGGGAGAACGAAAACATCACAAATCATCCAAGAGAGAACATGAAGAGGAATCCAGACCTAAAAAACAAAGTCATAATAGGGAACAGCTAGAAGCAGCAGAGACATCCCAAGAAGAAGAATATAACGAAGATGATCAACAGGATGAATCTTATGAAAAACCTAAATCAAGACGTCAGCAGCACAGAAAACAAGAAGACAACAACAAAAATCCTCAATCAAAGGAAAAGAATCAATTAGTCTTAGTTGTAACTCATAAAGACGATGCAGAAAAACAGCAAAGTCAGTATGTGCCTAAAACACAACCTGAATTACCACAATACTTGCCTCAACAACAATCCGACTCTTCGCAGTATTTACTTCAGAGACAACCTGGACTATCAAAATACGTGCCCCAAAATCAAGGTCAAGTACCACAATATGTGCCTAAACAGCATCTTGAACCTCCTCAATTCGTTCCGTATGAAGGTGGGGCTGGTGTAAGGCAGCATCAGCTTCAAGCAGTGAGTGCAGCTACTACTGTTCCAAGACTTTTCTTAGAACCATCTACCGGCCATGTTGTGGACAGAGCGACGGGCCAAGCTTACGTGCTACAACCAATAGCAGCGCATAATAATTACAATTAGAAAGTTGTGCTGACAGATTAGTTTAGTAATGTAGTTTTGTTGTAGTTATTTATTTTTATAATTAAAGTTCTGTTATTGTTATCTTGTGTTGTAATTATTGTCATGGATAAGTTTTGTACAACATTTATTTTTAGAGTACCTATACTTTTGATGCTCCATTTGTAGGTGCCAAAATCGGCCAATCTTTACTGATTTTACTTTACTTTAGTCTAGTGCATCTCTGTCGTTAGAACAGAAACGCAAATAAACGTACAGGTACTCTTGTAAAACGATGCACCATAAGTTCTACAGTAAATGCAAATGAGCAAATTAACGTCTTTATTGCTAGAAAGTAAAGACTTAACCAGTTGGACAGCCAGCCAGGAAAGGAAACCAGCTTTCCATCTAATAATACTTAGGAAACAGCGTTTACCGTACAATTTCTCAAAATATCTTCATGGGATAAAGTACCGTTCAGATAGACGATAAAACCTTTCTATCTTTTTAGAAAAAAACTTTGATGCTCTCGCTACGTGATCGACAGATTTAGTTTTTGTCCCCACTTTCCTATTAATGGAAGGTAGGTAAAGTTAATGTATTGGAATAGATAAAAAAAATACTGTTATTTATGAACAGTTTTGTCAATTTATTCGTTCCAAGACTCCGTGGATGCCAAAAAACAAAGAAGACCTCAGTGAATCACACAATTGAAATAATTTTTATGATTGTAGGTATAGCTGTACATCATATTGAGGTTGAGGACAGCAATCATTCAATGAACAGCATTTCTTCTTGTAGAGCTCCAAAAAACAGTAAATTTTGTAACGCCAATGATGATTTTATCTCCAAGAATGTAATCAAAAGTGTAACTGTACCTACCGTTCTGTATTGGGTTGTACTTGTAGGGCAACAATATTAAAATTATATAAGTGTTACATAGCCCCCATTACTGAGAATAGTGAGAATGTTATGATGTCATTCCTTGCTCTTGATATGATCTGCATACCGCCTTATACTTTGTTACAATCATTATGCGTAGCAGGTTCTTTTACTTTTACTTTTGAGATACGTCTAGGATAAAGCACGATGTTATTAATTTAAGTACTAGTTTCTGTACTAGAATAAAATGCTATTCTCGGAATAACAGATTTGATTGAATATTTGTTAAGATCCGTTTTTATGATATTGAAACTTGTTTCAAGCTGTATGAATTTGAAGTTATAAGAACCGTTAATTTTTTTTCCGATTTATAATAAAAAGTCATCCATTAATTATTTTTTTAAATATTCCTTACATTTTTAACTTTAATAAAAAACAGACTTATATTCACAAACCTCTTCGTCCAAAAGATACAATGATTCCTTAACTGTATTTCACTTCCCATTCAAAGTGTATTCACCTTTATTGTTTGACAATAAACCCTCATATAGAATCTTTTACGTATTCATCCGGTCACATAGCAGGATCCGTTCAAAGAGTTATGCAGAAGGGTCAGTTATTTCCCATGTTACTGGACTAACAGGTTTCGTTATCTTGATCGTCTCTATTTATAACTGTCTGATGCATCGTTGGATGCGGGTGAAGAGTATTCTTTGTTTCGGATTTCGATGGAGATTTTGATAGCCTTTTGTTTTGATTCCATGTGATTGTTAGTGGTCTTAATTGTTGTAGAAATGTTTCATACAGTGTGAACATTTGGTGTAGCTGCATTTCAGAATATAGGTTTTACTGAAAGAGTAACAGATTATTTGTAGGTACAAAAATTTATTTATTCTTTTATCTTATCTATTTATTTATTTATTTATATATCCTTATAAATTAAAGGTAAGCTAGGTAAGTTAAAAAGTCTTATAGCAGTTAGGTTTTATATTTTCTAAGTACCCATATAGTGATTTTCTTATACTTTTATGTTTAATAGCAGTTACCTATTGACCACGATAAAAAAAGATGATCGGTTAAAAAAATCTTTAGTACCGTGAAATGGGGTGAATATACTTATGTAAAATCATTGGGTGAATAGGAATACAGGGGTCTGCTATGATTTGGTAAACATTCTTACGTCTTTGTAGGCAACAAAACAATCTTATTTCAATGTTAAAATCCCTGCCTATTTTTGTTCCTATTCACCCTATTTGACCTGGTACCTATTTCAAAACCTATACAAAATATAAAATCAAAATCTTAAACTTTCCTACTGTAATCTAAATGTATATTTGTGTGTACAATAAAGAATAAGAATAAGAAAATCAAATGTTTTTTATTTCAAATAAACCTAATTACAGGCACCTTTGAAAAGTCAGACTCTAGTTGCTTTTTAAGTTGGTATACCTACTTATTTAGGTCTAAAATCATCCAAGTACCATAACATGATACTTCTCTAAACTTCTCGACAAATTGTTGTATAAATAAATCAAACAGGTTGTTTTTTTGCCCATGGACCAGCAGGGGAGCGCACAATGAACCTCGGATCTACCGCTATAGCGATGCAAAGTGCGCACGCGACTGAGATGTAAAAAATATGTAAGGGCTGCTGTATTGTAACCCTCTTTATTGTATCTTAGTGCGATGTTAGTGTTAAATTTCATATTTCATCACCTCACGATGAGCAATTTGGGAGAATAGGCCTACATCTCAATAGGCTTGATATTGATGCTTGAGGGTTTGATATCGATATTTTAATGAATAAAGGTTTTGTTAAGGATTTGCAATAAGAAGATGCAACCAATTTTTTTCAGTTGGTGGCGTATAATAACTGTGTTAATGACAGGTTTGTGTGTTCGCATAGAATAATAAATAATACTGTACTTTAGTGTTGCTATGATCGCCGCAGGTCAGTGGTAAAAGTTTGAAACTGACAGAGTCTTTATTTCGTAAGCAATAAGGGCGTTTTTCTAATTCGAGTGTTACTACTGTCATGCAGTCGACTTTACCAGCGTCCTTAATAAATACCTAAGTGCTAAGTATTAGCAAAATTAAATCTTGCTTGGATTTCCGAAGTTCAGACCGAAGTACCCGTAATTTGGTATCACTGTGGAAATCAAGATGAAAAGAGTTTGCCCTTAAACAATGAAATTCTATTATCAATGTGATTATTTAAAGGCAAAATAGGTATTGCATACAATTCTTACAGACAGTGCATCTTCTGAGCTGTAAAGTGTGAAGACAATGGGGCATTACTCCAATATATACCTACCTATGTTATGTACAGATCTAACTTATTAGGTACGGTACCAGGTGTTCTGTATAAGTAGAAGGTACGAGGCGTGACGGCATCACGGCACTAATACTTCCGCCCATGCTTCCGCTTAATAACATCAGGGTTAAAGAGCTTACTGTTGTTCGGTTAGGTGACATAAAGTAACAGTTTCTAGATTTAAAAGTTTTTCTTGCAACAATTTTAATCTTTATTTATATTTTTTTCTGAACTGAAAAACAAATATATCCAATTATATCACCCATTATTCCATTATTTTCTTGTCAGGCGGAAGTAACGACCGCCGAACATTCCCACACATTAATCCTTGCCAAATAACCGCTGTCACGTACCTCCATACCTTCCTACATTGTACAATCACAAGACGGTCACAGGGTGTCCACCCTTCGCGGACGGCTAGACAAACCAAACCAGTTTGACCAGTTGCAACGTGGGAACCGTTGTCCAGTTCTATGCAAATATAACTTGCCTTCAGGATCCACCTTTATTGTCTTGTGACCCTTAGCCGACACCTGTTCGAGCAAGGGGTGAACGGTGAATCGAATGTCACGTTCTTTGTGTTACGAAGGGGATTAAAGACGTAAAAATTTTTGATGGATAATAAAGATAAATTGTTTTAAAGGTGTGTTATTAAAAATGTGTAATGGGTAGGTATTGTTTTTGTAGAATAGAACTTTGTGACTTTATGAGTTTTTATTATCTAGGTAGGTACTGGTTGCATTGTCGAGTTGTAAATCTTGATTTATAACATTAGACTCCTAACGGCCAAAATTAATATCCAATCTATCTACTATTTAGTATTTACACTACTAGAGGTAGAAATTTGACATATTTTGTATGGAGCTTATGTTAAATTCCTATCTCTAGTAGGGCAAATCATGGATAGATTGGATATTAATTTTGGCCCTAAGTGAGTATTTAGCCATAGTTACCTACTGCAATTTCGAAAAACCAATAAGTAATTACTTATTCTTAGGTTCAATAAAATTGATACAAATATTTCAAGTAAAATTATAACATTGATTTTTTTTTTATTAACCACACATAAAAGAAAATCATGTGTTATCTGCCTAAAGTTCCTGCTTGTGTTTTGTTCAACAACAACAATAATTTCAAAAGAAAAAAAATACCCACTAGCATGCTTTACTAACATCACGTCTGTAAGTCACTTTTGCAAAGAACATGCAAATAAAGGGTCATTCCTAACAGTGTCCTTTCCCACACTATATAGGAAGTGGTCAAACTGGTTTTTGGACGAACCCCTTTCGCAATTGAAGACGAAAGGACAGCGGTGTCATAGTCCATTGTCCAAAACTTGTCGGACTCGTTTTGCGATGAGAAAATAAATTGGCAATAATTGTTGTTACCTGAAGTGATTAGAAGTTTGTGCAGCTATTAAAATATGAGACGAATTTATGCCAATTCTTTTTCAAGAACGAATTAGCGAAGAAACAACAAGTAATGGATTACAAATATCGAAATCATATTTGAGGAATCCAAGACTATCTTGAATACTTTTAATTAATAGATAATACTTGTGGTATGTAATCTTCATGTGAAGTGTGAACCTACATTAAAAAATGATTATCATTAATTTATATATTACTTTTTTCAGGTAGGTATAGGAGGTATAGCAGCAAAGGTATTTTTATTGGAATATATCTCAGAAGTGGCTATATAAAATAGAATCATGAGATCCCTCATAGAAGCGACTAACGGCCAAAATAATATCCTATCTATACACGATTTGCCCTACTAGAGATGGAAATTTGACATAAGCTCCATACAAATTATGTCAAATTTCTATCTCTAGTAGGGTAAATCGGTAAATTGTGGTTAGATAGAATATTAATTTTGGCGTAGCTTGTAGTCTAACACACAGATAATATAATACTTCTAACATAAAGTCCAAGACAAACATTTAAAGATCTATTTAAAAGAAATAACGTAACATGCAAATAAAAGGTCATTTAGTGTCCTTTCCCACACTAGGAAGTGGTCAAACTGGTTTTTGGACGAACCCCTTTCGCAATTGAAGATGTAAGGCCAGCGGTATCTTCCTAGTCCATTGTCCAAAACTCGTCAGAAATATGTCCTTTCTCACACGAGGAAGTGGTCAAACTGGTTTTTGGACGAACAACCCCTTTCGCAATTATTGAAGACAAAACCAGAAGGTAAGGACACTGCGGTGTCTTCCTAGTCCATTGTCCAAAACTTGTCTGACTTGTTTTGTGGTGAGAAAAGGATAGTAAGATATAGTACCTACTTATTTTTACTGCGTCATCAATTGTAGGTACCTAATGTGATTAATTTTGTACCTCTCATCTTATAGTTACAACGTGTTATTAACTGAAAACCTCTTAAGGGGTCATTATACCCATCACTATGAACAACTTTTATATTGGAATCAACCCTGAAATCTGGAAATAAAAATCAGATGATCCCTAAATTTTGTCGATTGATGTGAGCACTAATGTAAGGAACAACTGTTTTTTTTTCACGATTTCCAGGTTGATCCCATAGTAAAAGATGTCCACACTGATGAGTAGGTAGTACAATGACCCCTTAAGAGGTTTTCAGCTATTTCAATAACAAGTTGTATGAAGTTCTGCGATTGAAAACCGTTAGGTACCTACTTTTTGCAAGCTTATTATTGAAATACCTACCCAAGTAGAATCAGAAGTGCATTTTGTATTGAATACCGTACGCTATAAAATTTACATCCGGTATGCAATCTATACAACGTGTATCAGAACTGGTCATATTTGAAGAGCTCATTGAGTGCTATCGAAGTCGAACAACTTTGACTACGGGTTCAACCCTGAAATCGCAAAAGAAAAATCTAACTAAATGTAGGGATTCGCTGGTTTTTTCATTGGCGATTTCAGGGTTGTCCCCGTAGTTAAAGTTGTTCTATGCTATGCCCTGCCTGAATGTGCTCTTCCAATATGACCACGCATTGCTGATACACGTTGTATAAAGCTATCGCTATATCAGGCAGTACAACTGGACAGAGCTAGCCATGAGGATTTCCAGCCGAAAACAAAAAAAAGGTATTAGTTACTTTACCTATCATAATTAATGTGTACCTACCTATGTCGTAGGATAATTGGAAAAATCGTATCTTTGCGAAAATTCTAGGACGATTGCAAAGAACCGGATAGTTGGAATCTAAGAAAAAATATCGCAATCATCCGTGCTATTTTCAGGATCATTGCAAAAATCCAGATTATCTTAGGTGAGTCGCGAAAAGCCGCTCACGTTATGAGCGCTGATTGGCTGATATGAACGTTATGCACTGATAGATGCACTGATTGGCTAACGGCTATTTTCCTTCGTCTTTTGTTGTTATGAAGAGCCATGTTTTGACCAACCAGAATGAAAATGTCATATCTTTATTCTTAGATTAGCCAATCAGCGTTCAAGTTTCCAATCGTCCTTAACAAACTGGGATTTTTGCAGTCATCCTAATAATCGTTCGTACGGTTACGAAAATCTTTATTAGATTCCTATAATCCGGATCATTGCAATCGTCCTAGGATTTTCGCAAATTGGTTAAATACTCAGAGAACGCTGCTGCCCATCCTCTGGTGAATCCCTTAATCGCCTTTTACGACACCAATGAGAAGATATATAGGGATATAGAGATATATGATTGGCTTTAACAAGAAAGGCATAAGTAAACATGAAGAATGGCGTAAAACGGAAGAGTGACGTAAAAAGGAGGAGACTTATGCCCTGCAGACCCTGTAGTAATAATGATGATGAGGTAGGTATGTTAATGTTTGTTGAACATTAACTAACCGCTAAAATTGATATCCTATCTATCTACGATTTACTATTTACATTTTCTATTTAACGGCCAAAATTAATATCCAATCTATCCACGATTTACTCTACTAGAGATAGAAATTTGACATATTTTGTATGGAGCTTATGTCAAATTACAAATTACACTAGTAGGGCAAATCGTGGATAGATTGGATATTAATTTTGGCCGTAAATAGTTATCAATTTTTAGATTTTTCCCTTTATTTTTATTATAAGACCTTACATAACATATAACATAATCAGCCCATTACTGTCCCACTGCTGGTCACGGGCCTCTTCTCAGCACGAGAAGGCTAAGGCCTTAGTCCACCACGCTGGCCTAGTGCGGTTTGGCGAACTACACACACCATCGAGAACTGTATGGATCACTCTCAGGTGTGCAGGTTTCCCTTAAGACCTTCCTTCATGCCAAATTTTGATATCCTAGATAGGTTTTGATGATGATGATGTTGGACGTGAAGTTGCGGAAACCAGCCCGTTATACTATACTATACTAGGTTTTGATGAGTCAGTGACCTATAACAAAACTTTGAAAGGCCGTAACTTTTTATTGCTTTAAGTTGAAACTTAATTTTTTTACACAACTATTACGGGGCACTATCTATTGCCTTTATTAGGTATTTGATTTTAATTTCAGTTTGATACCCTCGATAAAAACGAGAATTGAAGTCAGACGGATAGATAGACGGACGGATGAACAACAAAGTGATCCTATAAGGGTTCCGTTTTGTCCTTTGAGGTGCGGAACCCTTAAAACATCAGAAATCATTAACTATCCCCCTTTTGGGGCAGTTGGGTAGTTAGGTAATAAGCTATCCATTTAAACTAAGGACATGAAAATGATTACGATGTAACAAACGCTGCTTTTTCCGCAGGCTACAGTGGCTCATTTAGCTTTTACGCCAACCTGTAGATAGGTAGTTTATCCTTACTAATTTATCTCTTATTAAAATTGAACGCTGCTTAAAATTAATAGGTAGTTTATTGAACTGTGCTTTTTATAAAGAAATTAAGATGAAAAAAAACCCGTCAAATACATAACCTCCTCCTTTTTTTGAGGTCGGTTAAAAATAAACACATGCGATCGGACAGTGGTTGACAACTACAACGCCTTTGCATAATCGTCTTTTTTATTATAATCATTTGCACGGGGCTAACGGGGCCTCAAATAGGGCGGGGAAATCAAACCCTTTTTAATCGAGTAACAATAGAATATGCAAAAACGCTAGTTACGAAACTTGGATTGTATCTTCAGTACCATATCAGTGGTGTACAAGACGTGCTAGTGAATACTTCGAACCATTAGAATCAGTGTACAGTTGAGGGTGTAATAAAAGTCGATACTTTCTGGTGAAGTTTAATTTAAATAAGAGGATTATAGGTGGGTGGTACACAACTTTTATATACTCGCCTAATTTTAAACACGAGAGTACAATGTGTTCTTAATAAACGATTAGTTGATTTATTTTTATATGATAATATTTAAAATTAAAAACTGGATGATTGATTATACAACATCTGATGAAAATAATGTTAACAATTTACTATAAAGATGCGATTGTGTTTTCCACGATCCGTTTGAACATTTGAATATCTTATTTCGTCTGATGGTAATGACACAAAATACTTTGATACTTATACTTGCTTGATTTAATTATTTTTTGCATTTTTATAATTTTTCTTTTTTTTAAGGGAGTTTTAATCTTTATTAAGGCTTTACTCTGGCTCATTCATCCTTAGACGAGCGAAATCTTCAAAAACAATGTTATCTTCTTCCTCATTGGTGTAAAGAGAGTTTTCATAACGGTGTCTTTCGATCGATTGCATTTTCTTCATTGCATTAAAGCGTTGACGTTCAACAGAACCTGAAAATTTTAAGATATATTAGAATAAATTTGATTAAATATCTACTAATTCCTATAATATTTACGGAATTTTTTGGATTTTTACCTTCAGCTGGGTGAAGCAGTTTGAAAGGTACATCGGTAACGAGTTCTCCTCCAAGAGTTCCACAGTTCAGCTTGACCCTTACGGAGTAAGAAACGACAATACCAATGGCATCAGCTGGGCATTTTCCATCAGGTACAACGGTAGAACTAGCCAAATTGACATCGTCTTCCTTTAAGTGTCCGTCCAAAGCCACACCTGACATAGCAAGTTTATTAGAAGTATTAACTCGAGAACATTTATGTCAAAATAGTTAATTTCACGATAATGTACACGTACCACGGATGTCCTTATTGCTGCGAGCCAAAGGCACTAAGTAGAATGTTTTGGACAGACTAGCCCCAGGTGTAACAGGGCAACCTTCGCGACTCTCCAAAGAGGCAACGTGACGACTGAACTGAGAGTTAATCATGGTTATTTCAACATGCTGCACAACCATCGCGCGGATATTGCGTACAGACTTTCTGGAGTTGTTGGAAACGATGACGTTAGCAGCGACCTTCTCTCCATGGTAGTAAATTTCTCTATCCAAAGTAACTTCGAGGTTGATCTTCCCGTTGCTGAAAGTGAATCCTTTGCTCACGAGAGAACTTGGAAGGCGACGTCCACGGGAGGTCGGTGCATGTTGCAGCTGTATAAAAAGAAGAATAAGCACTTATAATGTTAACGATTTAAATTGTGGAAAGAAAAAATCGCTCACGAGCAGGATTCGAACCTGCGACTCCTGGATCAGTACGCCAGTGCTTTAGCCACTAAGCTACCGTGAACACTGCTCGTGGTAACGAAATTCTCATCCACTTGGTACATCTTTGGGTGACGTCAGCGATATCTTATTAAGAAACAGTTTTTCTTAACCGACTCGACTAACTTTGCAGTTAATTCAAAGTCGTATAGATATGCCTACCCTTACTAATTATTTATTATTTTTAACGCATTTTACGTGTAAATTGTGGAAAGAAAAAAATTCTTTCCACAATTTAAATCGTTAGATTTCGTTTCGCATGCGTAAAATGCGTTAAAAATAATAAATACTTATAATGTTTTTCTAAAACCTGAAATAATACGTTTCCTATTAGAATCTGAGTTACCTTCTTAATGGCAAGGGTGACAGAGCTTCTTTTGTGGCTCTTTTGGTCTTCTTGCTCAGCGACATAAGTCCTGACACAGTATTCAACACCCATAGGCTTGCCTTGATCTTCTTCAGAGGGCTGCAGCGTTACCTGAAGTTCATATTTTATTAGCATTGTCTGTTCATTTAATTGCAATTGCATTTGGTAGACACATTTTTAAATTTTTACCGAGCTTGGCGCCAACTCTGGAAAGTTGAAAGTAAACGGGAAAGCATTAGGACCAAGCTTCTTCAGTAGCTTCTCCTGCACAGGTGTTAGTTCCATTTTAGAATTGATCATAGGTACAACTTGGTCCTGGCCAATGATCATTTCCTTGGAGAACTTCACTCCCATTACTTCATCTTCCTCCCTACCATAGCGGTACGTTGTCACGAGCTAAACAAGAACACATTGTTATGTTATAATATGTTATATATTTTATGTTTTGTTTGGCTGAAACAGATTGGAACACTTCACTTTTTTTTTATTCACTTAACACTGCACTTTATTAGTACCTGACTATAAACTTTTCTTCCTTTCAGATATTCGGTATCCACCACCACCACTCCATCTACGGGATCGCAGTAATCTATATGATCAATGAAGTCACGTTTGCCAAGGTAAACCGTAACTTTTCCATTTGGAGTAGTTTTCTTGAATACTTTTACGGCAACAACAAAAGCCAAAGCAAAGTAATCCAACATCTTCGTTGGATTTACTAGCAAGGGATATTAAAAAAGGAAAACAAGTTTAGTTGGAAGGAATAACAATATTTATGTAATTAGTTTGAGTACTTTGAGTAAACTGAGTATGAAGGTTTGAGGTGTACACCAGAAATGATTGTCTCCAGGAAATTTTGCTTATATATGTAGGTAACATGTGAGGTTTCCTGCAAAATACGTTAACCAGCTAATAGGATTTCATTCGTAGGCGTACTAATAAGATTTAACCGTATGACGCATACTTGCGTTCGAATCGATTTGATGTCCCTTCACTAAGTTTAGGTAAGAAATCGTTGCGTTTTCCAAACGTCAAATTTTGACGTTTGTTGTGACAATTTACGCAAGGTTATGTAGAGTTATTTGAGGATTAGGAAATTATTTACACAGCGAAAACTAATAGGATTCTAATATAATTTGACCTAGATACCCAACTTAGTGTTTTCACAGTTTTATGACAAGAAATGTGACGTATTGAGTGTGAAAATTGTAAGTTATTTTGACGATCTTTTCTGCACCTAAATGTTACGTATTTTCCAAATTATTCTTTGTGTTTTAGCTATACTATCAGTATGCCAACATTCCTAACGCCGGGCCGGCACGGCTACAGCGTCCGTTTTTCCCGGACAAGGCCGGACAGCCTCGCGGTTGCCACGAGCCAGTATTATGGTCTAGCTGGAGGTGGAACCTTGTTCTTCTTAGAGCTGTCCCCTGATGGTAGCACCCTGATTGAGGTTCAAAAGTTAGAGTGGAGTGACGGGCTTTTTGATGTAGTAAGTTGGTTTATATTTTTTTTAATAATTCATTTATTCCTCTTACAATGGATTATATACACATTTATTATAGGTACAAGACTACATAGTTCACACTGTGAAACCTGGTGCCTGTTGTGGGTTCTTAAAAACCTGTGTTACAGGTAATTAGATTGGATATATGGGTATATTTTAATAGGACATGACTCCTCTTGTTATGTTTCATTTGTTGTTGGAACATTGTTGTTTCCTTTTACTAATAGTAAACTCATAAGAGTTTACTTTTAGTGAGAGTAAGAGAACTCGTAAAACAACCAAAAATACCAAAACAGGAACTGCCTATACATACATTTCTATACTTACATACCTACTTAAACCATCATAATGAAATCTATGAACACCCAAAAGCCTTATAAGTGTTGCCTTTCACTTTGTTTCTAATAAGAATAACAATAAAACAGCTATAGACTCAAAAACTATAAGAAATCTATTACTCCTGCAGATTTTAAAAGCATAATTACCTCATGCATAATTCCTATATTTCTTTGCCCTAAAATAGCCAAGAACATATCATAAAAAAGAAAACGCCAAAGACAATTCACACAGGAATCCTTATAACACATCTACAACACACGCACACACACACGCAACATGAATTTGCATCATCACATAATTGGATTACTCGCTTCTGTTGGCATTGCTTTATTTATAGACAATTGACTTAAGTTTGTGGTTAATTTAAGTATAGGATTTCTCATGTGATGGTCAAGTTTATGTTTTAAGGCTGGGTCAAATCAACTGCAGAGTGTGGGAGATGACACACCAAGCATGCGAGTCGCACGACTACACGCAGCGGCGCTTGGTGTTTCATCTCCCATACAATTTTATATATTACAATGTCACCTGTTGCTACGCGACACGCTGCACTGTGATGTGCTGCTGTTGGGCATGACCCACCCTTAGAGGTGTGAACTTGTCTCATGTGATTTGCTTAATAGACATTTACAGCCAAAACCAATAACTTATCTATCCACAATTCACCCTATTAGAGATAAAAATTTGACATAAGCTCCATACATACTTATTGTCATTGTCAAACCAATATCTGCTATGGGTCAAAAGCAGCGAACATGAAGCAGTGTCTGTTGGTTTGGGTTTCTATGGTCTATTTGAATAGCCTTGACTGTCTACTGTCAAGTCGTTGAGCTCCCCAAAATATGGTTAAGCACCATGATGGCTGATGCATGTGTGCCATCAGTTGGGACAGGTCCACTCAAATAGACCTGGCACTTTCTTCAAAAGCCAATCCAGGCATTGTTGCCCTGCATTGTCTGGATTCTCTGTACTTGAATCATTGTATAGTGATGCACATGGAGATAATCCAGACAAAACATACATTTTAGTTTATTTTATTGAATTGTTACTAACAATAGTTGTTAAGTTTGTACGAACATGTTATGAGTCCTAGATACCCGAAGAAAGAATATTTAATTTAATTTAACTGCCCTCACTCCTCACACAAATACTTAATACAACATGTCTGGACTTCAAAAGAGACTATGATCCCCGAGTTTGTTTTGGTATTTCTTCTCAGAGCTAGCCAATGCCATAGATGGCATAGTGTTTTAAAAATAACTTGTAAAAGTGATTTTTAACATCAATTTGCAGAATAAATTATTTGATGGTTAGTGAACTAGTTGTAATCGTCAACATGTTGAAATCTCAAAAAAGTGCATAGTATGGTCGACAGCACGTCGGTGGTAACACTGACATTAGCAGTATCTTTATTTAGTAAGCAGTAAGGGCGGTTTTCGAACTGAAGTGTTACCACTGTCATGCAGTTGACTGTACCTAGATATTGGTTTGACAATTATGTTAAATATGTCAACTTTCTATCTCAATTAGGCCAGGTTGTGGATAGATAGGTTATTAATTTTGGCCTCAGAGACCTCAGAATCTGATCCACAGACGTACTAGAGAGATCTGGTCAGACTTCAGGGCTGACCTCAAAACAGTTTTGTATGGATAATACCTAACAAAGGTTTTTAAAATGTTACCATAAAAAAATGTGGTGAATAGGTATGAATGCCATACTATAATTTAGTAAAAAATCTGAACGTTTTGTTGGCAACATACTGTGTAAATACAATGTTAAACTAGTGATGCCAAACTATCGATAGTCCTGCTCTCGATAGTGATATTGATAGTATTGATAGAGTGGTACGTGCTATTAATACTATTGATAGTAACATATGTATTGAACACTAATAGTGATAATTGTTGTAAAGATAGTTTTGAACAGTAATAGTATCTAATAACACAGTCACTATCGGTGTCCAATACTATTGATAGTATCGAAATATCAATAGTCTATCGATACTATTGTTTTTTCGTGGACTATCGAAAGGCTATCGATAGAAAATCGATAGTCGCTTATTGAGTGGCATCACTATGTTAAACACCTTGCCCATGTTTTGTCCCCATAAATCCTATTTATCCCATCTTGTAATGTACATTTTACAGATGATACACCTACAAGATGTTGATCTGTAACCGATATTTCTAGAGCAAATGATAAATAATGTGCTTAGTAATCTAAAAATACTTTGAAAAATCTACGATTGTTTAATACCCAAATTTTCACTCGGAAACATAGCGAGGGTTTGAGATTAAATCCTGAACACTCGAATCGGTGGCATTGTCAAAGGGTGGAAATACCTGCAAATTGTTTTGGTGGTTTCGCACAAATCGTTTTTATATAGCACGCGACACACGGAGGGAATTTGTTTGTTTACAAAAAGGTATTGAAAAAAAAAAATGTATAGATTTTTTTACTGATTCGTGTTCAGTATCAGTGGTATAGTCACCACTTTAAATATGGCACGAATGCAGATCAAAATATTCATAAGGATTCTTTCATACAATATTTTCGGTAACTTTTGGTGTAATATTAATAACCAAGGAGAAATGTTTGAAAAGGGTTCTTAAATTGCGAGTGTCGGACTGCTGATCACGATTTTCGGGTGGTTGGATTTCGGTCGGGTTCGATTCCCATAGGACACAAATATTTGTGTTGGTCTGGGTGTTTCTTATGTACTATTTATTTACAAAAAATAAATTATCCAAGTATTATATCCATTGTCTATTACCCGTAGTACAAGCTCTGCTTAGTTTGGGACTAGGTGTGATGTGTAAAATGTCCCAAAAATGTTTATTTATTTATTCATTCTTGATACTGATGTTCATACAAATATTTAACTTCACAGACATGGTCAGGCACAACAGATAATGCAGCAGCCTGTGGTGCAGGAGACGGTGCTATCATAGTGTGGAGGGTTGGCTGTGCGGCTCCACTGAGGGTCTTGAGGGCACATACCAGCGAGGTTTGCTCCGTGGACTGGCCCAGGACACATCTACTTAGTGCCAGCTGGGATACTACTGTTAAATTGGTGAGTGAGATAGAAATGGTATTAATATAAAATGATGCTTGTCTCTTTTCTGTTGACATTTGTTTGTGGTTTGTGGATAATCTTGCTAGTCAATTGTGTGCCAGTATTGTTTATAATTGTAGAATGTCATGATTGGTGTAGTGGTTGATCGATCGAATTATGCGCTTAGGGTCGCAGGTTCGATTTCTGCTTGGAACAAATATTTGTGTGATCCACTGATAGTTGTTCTGGATCTAGGTGCTTGTGCATGTAAGATTTGTGTTTGTAAACGCACCCACGTTACTGTAGAAATAATAGAGTGGGGTAAAAAAAAATCCTTACATAGAGTATAAAATACATACCTATTACCCAACAAATTACGAATGTAATATTTTTTGAGATATTCATGTTCATGAATATCAACATAACATTCTGCAACTTGTTTTTTTCAAGATGTAGATATTTTGCAACTCAGACATTTTTGTGATATGGATCTTTTGAGATATGTAAGTTTTGCAACCATATTTTATTTTGCACCTTGGATGTTTTAAGACTAACCCCCAGTTTTTGGAAGGCTGATAAACGCAAAATTAACTAATCAGCTGTCAAGTCTCAGGTCAAGCAATGTGATTGGTTGTTAACATTTTCGCCGGCCAATCACAGAAGCTGACATTAGATTTGACAATAGATCAAATTGATCAGCCTTCTAGAAACTGGGGGTAAATGGCTATGAGTGCTATAGCTATTTTATATACATAATTACAGCAATTCATACAATGTTTTGATGCTTTGTTAAAAATATACAGCTGGTAACACAAGTTCATCATTCCATTTGGGGTGCATTAAAAGAGCCTCCATGAGTGACGATATTTAATTGATCGTCCAGTGCACCCTGGGCAGTCAGCCCCGCTACCAACCTGCTGACTGGCTAATCTTTTTCCAACGGCGTGAGCTATTATCATTATGTAGCTCATGTCGACACGATAGAAGAAGATCATTCCATTACCATGAATATTTTAAGACTAATTGTCCATTTCAGTAACCTAAAGATTGTCTGTAACTCAATATGACCATTTCAGTGGGACCCAGAATCAGAAGCATGTCTCAGTACATTCGTGGGTCATTCTCAACTGGTTTATACGGCCGCCTTCTCGCCCCATTCGCCGGCGACCTTCGCCTCAGTCTCAGGAGATGGACACCTCAAACTGTGGACGTGTACCGAACCTTCGAGGCCTGCTGCAGTTGTAAAGGCTCATGACGCTGAGGTAATTTGAATCTTAAATCCTTTTCAATAGGTGTCAATTCAGATCTGTGTGTGGTCAAAAGTTGTAGATGATATTTCAAGTTTATCAAATAGAATATAGACTTTTTTACCACATTTTTATTAACGCGCTTTGTTGTCTGTCTGTCTGTTCAGTACAAAGGAGAATGCCCATCTTTGTATGGAGTTCGGTTGTGCTGCAAATATTTTTGTATGATTTTTGTATTTGTCTTATTTAGTAAACAATTTTGACACGTCTCTTTATTCAAATAACTACTGATAAAATATAATTACTACGTCTGCACATGTAATTAGGTTAAAATATGTTATTTAGTGTGTTAAATTGTTAACATAATGTCTTTTATTAATTATAATTGACGAATTGAATTAAAAAGACATGCCAAGATTGTTTAATAATTATGACAAGTAAGAAAAACCGGCCAAGAGCATGTCGGGCCATGCTCAGTATTATAGGGTTCCTTAAGTAGGTCTAATTACAAACGAATCAAATCGAATATTAATCATTGCTAAATAGCAAAAAAAAATACTAGAATAAAAAAAAAAAAAAAAAATTAAATTAAATTTTAAATTTAAACTAAAATTAGTATTTGCAAACCGCGCCACCTAGCGTTAAATTTAAGAAGTGTGTCATATATTGATATGACACACTTCTTAAATTTAGCGCTAGGTGGCGCTGTTACTTTGTGTTATCAATATAACACTAAAGTTTCTTTTTGTGATTTTTTTAAATAGAAAGTAACTAATGGAGCATTATTTGCTAAGATCATTTTTATTTAAGGTCAATGACCTATGAACTAGGACGTCTTAAGTATTTTTCAGTTTTCTCACTATAACTCAAAAATGTATAGTCACATTATAATCGAAATAATTTTAAAAGAGAGTTTTTATAAAAGTCTATCAAGTGGAAGATTACAAGTTTCTACGATGGATAGTTTGGAAATGGCAGGGGGGGGACACATTGTGAGCCACTTTGGTGGGCTATATTTCGCAGATGGTACACCTGATAAAAAAGTGATGTATGAAACATTACCTTCATTTTAGTAGACCTACTCAATGATACCCTAAACGAGGGGGAGCAGCGAAAAAAAAAATTTCATCCCCATTTCACATGTATGGTTACCACCCCTAAAATACGTTATCAAGATTTTTTTATTCTTTTAAAATTGAGATCTATATCTATACCATTTTTTAACAAAATTTCATTTACTTATGTTTGTAACTGTAGAAGTTATTAAGCTGTAAAGGATTAGGACAGACGGACAGACGGACAGACGGACAGACGGATAGACGGACAGACGGACAGACGGACGGACATAATGAAACTATAAGGGTTCCTTGTAGGACTACGGAACCCTAAAAAACAGAGATACGGATCCGGAATGATATAAAAGTTGATCGTTTTCTAAATAAAATGAAAATATGAATCCCACAAAAGATTTCTTTCAACTGATCTAAGAAGAATTATAAAAATATGTCATGAATTATGAATATTATATTATGCCCATACTCGTTAAAATAAAGGCAAAACTATGCATTCTCCTTTGCTATCGGTTTTAAACTAACTTCCCAATGAGCTAGAGACTTGAAAGTTTAAACAGCTCAGAACTGGATGACAATGCAATATCAAATCGCTTTAGTTTTAAATTTTTTTTTCTTTGATTATCAGTGATCGGAATAGGTAGAGCTAATGTGCCTAAAATTCAAATAACAGAGACAAAAAAAGTGGAGACTTCTTTACGACAATATTTTTTTTTCGGAATATTTGATTTCGATAAATAAAATAAAAATTAAAACGAAAATAATATAAGTTTTTTTTACCTCTACCTTGTTCTAATTATTAAATCTAGTATGTAAAATTACATCAGCTTCCGCGCTTACTTACGTCATTCAAACGAAAGAGAAATTTCCTTTATTTTTTGAAAACTAATTAATAAAAAATCGTGCGTACTCTTTTTAAAAAAAAAAGAAACAGGAAATGAATTTGATAGTTGTTTTATTTTATTAATATTAATTGTTAAGTACAACTAATGTTCAACAAGTAATGTTCCGAAACTCGGAACTAATATTCCGAAAAAAATATTTAGTGGTTAGGTAGTCTCCATTTATTTGTCGTCTCTGTTCTTTGAACTTCAGGCACATTAGCTCTACCTATTCCGATCACTGGTGATTATCCATCTTCAGTCTTGCAATGATATGATTAATGTTTTTTTTTGGTTGTCGTGAAAAAAATATAGAAATGCTTTTAAAACCTGAATAAATAATAATTATTATCACCAGAGTGTAAATCAAGTATATGTCTATTGTCTACCCCAATGGGAAACAGGCGTAGGTAGGCATAGTATGTACTTATGTATGTTATTGGTTTGTATTTTACAGGTACTGTCATGTGATTGGAGTAGAACAGAAACGCACGCTCTTGCCACGGCCGGCTCTGACGGTCTCATTCGAGGCTGGGATCTAAGGAGACTGACCTCACCTATGTTTACACTAAAAGGCAAGTTAAAAATATGTTGTAGTTATTAGCTGTAGGAAAATGTCACTTCGAATTATCATCATCATCATCATTTCAGCCGAAAGACGTCCACTGCTGGACATAGGCCTCCCAAGCATCGCCACAACGACCGGTCCTGCGTCTTCCGCATCCAGCGGATTCCCGCGACCTTCACCAGGTCGTCGGTCCACGGCCTACATACGCTGCGCCTTCCAGTACGCGGTCGCCACTCCAGAACTTTACTGCCCCATCGGCCATCCGTTCTGCGAGCAATGTGCCCCGCCCACTGCCACTTAAGTTTGGCAATTCTTCGGGCTATGTTAACTATGTTATGTACTGTGTTATGTTGGGCACTTCGAATTATAGTTTAAAGATACTAGAAGTCGAAAATGCGAAAGAGCAGAAAAATTACATTTCGTAGGTCTATGCGCATTGCACAGGTTGTGGACTCGAGGCCGAGTTACTTACTTACTTCAACCTTTTCACGGCCAATGACACCTACAGAAGACAAACGATTTCGTGCCATCAGCGCCACGACTTAATAACTTTGTACTCAAAGTCAAAGTCAAAAGTTTTTTTCGGGGCAGGTTGACCCTGTCCTCTCCAAAATCCTCTTTCACAGGCTGCGGCCCGCTAGGCACGAAGACCTAGCCTGGTTGGAGGATCCTCCTTTTGTGTTGGAAGAATATAAGAGCTTTTTCCTCCACAGTGACCCAGCGGTTGATTTTGGACGTTCGTATATTTATATGCTAACAGCTGAGCGTCAAATCTTGATACGCGATTCAGGATTCAGTGACGTCATCCTATTCATATCGCCGATGTCCAGTACGTGTGTAGTATTTCAATGTAGCGCGATAGATGTCGCTACACTCTTAAGGACAAGAAACGCCTTATTAAAACATGAAAATCCAATAATCTTAATTTTGAAGCGGTTGTTAAATATCTGGTCCCTTTCAATTAAAAATCATTACTACTTAATTATTACTGAATTATTCTAAACAGTTTCCGAATTGTGTAGGTAACTTGTATAGATCTCAAATGTTGATTTCAATGTTCATTGCTCCGTATGTTTTGGCAATTCGTCTTATGTAACTATGTATAGTAGCCGGCATGAGTCGTGAGCACAGATGGACAGTAGTGGGAGCAAGTTTGCGCATGTACACTTTCGACCAAAATTATTTAGTATCTTTGTTCACTAAATTTCACCGTTAGCGTTTTATAAGGATTATGGGTACTTATAGAAAATACAAACTTTCTCGAATTTCACCCATATTATGATTTTGGGACTTTTTTTTACGCAGAGATAAATAAACAGAAAACATTTTGACTTTGAATTTATTTTTTACTATTTAGTTATCGATGGACAGGTTTTTTAACTCGCATTCGTATTCTCAGCAAGTCCTTTCATTTGATACCCATATTGTACAAAATTTCAGCTAGATAGGTTGAAGATATCTGCTTCAAAATTGAGTTGCAAGATTCCACTCTAACAAATATATTGACATACGTACATATATTGCAAGTTAAATACAATCTTGTAATAAATAAAGGAAGATGAAGAAAAAAAAAACAATTTTTAATTCTAAACATTAAACACTCAAAAATCAAAATATAAATTAATTACAACAAAAGAAAAATAAACTGTTTTAAATTCGAAAATGTGAGTCAATAAAGTTGAACCGAAAGTGTACGGTAGCCGAATGACACCTAATTGTCCAATAGACGACGAGCATCGACTGTCGACCAATCGCGTAAATGCATTGTTCGGCGTCGGCACCCCGCGCTCCTGTCATTCCACCAAACAGATCTATAAATGAACTTCTACGCAGGTAAAGTTTGTGCTCACGACTCGTGCCGCTATCTGTACCGCTCAATGAATATTGCTGCAATGTCAACACAAAAGCTATTGTCATTGTGAGTGCATTACACAATGACCCCGCTGTGGTCATAGTGTGGCTAAAATGTGTAGTAATATAGCTCAATGCTTGTTTATAATTCTGTGTTTTTCAGGATGTGAATGTGCGGTCAGAAGAGTGCAGTTTTCTCCTCACTCTCCCTCTATTCTTGCGGCTGGCTCCTATGATTTTACTACAAGGTAATAACTTGTCATAATACTAGTTGATGCTCGCGGCTTCATTCGCGTGCTATGATGAGAAAAAGTATCCTATGTAGTACATAGTATGTACATAGTAAGTACATAGTATGTACATAGTATGTACATAGTAAGTACATAGTATGTACTATCAGCAAAATTTCCGGTGAACCACGACTAAGGCTAAAATCACTTGCGTTCAGTGTTCGACGATGTAGCAGGATTCGTTCAAGGGACTTTATCGACGAAATGTATCACCGAGAAGCATCGTGACTGTAGAAGTTTTTAAACTTTCGCGAATTTCACTCATATTGAACTATAGTTACGGGAGTTTTCGCGCACAATAAAGACTATCTCTGCTCGTGACCACGGCCAATGCAACTTGGCCGAAACGTCAAGGTTAGTCAAAATGTTTGTTTTGTTTGGTTTTATTGAGCGCGAAAAGTCCCGTAAATATAGTTTAATATCGTATCGTAGTTTGTTGCCATCTTGTTAAGTGTTTGTGTTGGTCTGGGTGTTGCTTATGTATTTTAAGTATGTATTTACAAAAAAAATGTATATAAGTATTATATTCATTATCTAGTACCCATAGCACAAGCTCTGCTTAGTTTGGGACTAGATGGTGCTTTGTAAAAATGTCCCAAAGATATTTATTTATTATCTTCAATACAATTATTGTAATAACAAACTGACAAACTACATTGTTGAATAGGGTATAAACCTGTAATGATAATTTGTATGTTGTGAAATGTATAAATGAAATAAATAAATAAAAACACTGATCGTGACGTAGTGTCGGGCATTGCGGGATGAGAATACCTGGTGAAACATATTATTATACCACTAGCTTTTACCCGCGGCTCCGCTCGCGTTAAATTCTGCTAACCCACGTCAGTCCAGTCCAGTCCAGTCCATTCCAGTCCAGTCCACTGTCCCGCTGCCCCGCTGCCCCACTGCCCCTCTGCCCCACTGCCCCACTGCTCCGCTACCCCACGGCCCCGCTGCCCCACGGCCCCGCTGCCCCACTGCCCCACTGCCCCGCTGCCAAACTGCCCCTCTGCCCCACTGCCCCGCTGTCACCCTGCCCAGTTGCCCCACTGCCCCGCTACCCCGCTGCCCCGCTGCCCCACTGCCCAGCTGCCCCGCTTCCCCACTGCCTCGCTACCCCAAAGCCCCACTGCCCCACTACCCCACTGCCCCACTGCCCCGCTGCCCAGCTGCCCCACTGCACCGCTGCCCCGCTACCCCTCTGCCCAACGGCCCCGCTGCCCCACTATCGCACTGCCCCACTGCCTGTCCCGCTGCCCCGCTACCCCGCTACCCACTGCCCCGCTGCCCCACTATCCCACTGCTCCGCTGCCCCGCTAACCCACTGCCCCGCTGCCCCACTATCCCACTGCCCCGCTGCCCCACACCGCTGCCCCACTGCCCCGCTGCCCAGCTACCACACTGCTCCACTGCCCCGCTACCCCACTGCCCCACTGCCCCGCTGTCCCACTATCCCACTGCCCCACGGCCTGCCCCGCTGCCCCGCTACCCCACAGCCCCGCTGCCCCACTATCCCACAGCCCCTCTGCATCTCCCCCACTGCCCCACTATCCCTCTGCCCCTCTGCCACTCCCCCACTGCCCCACTAACCCACTTCCCCGCTTCCCCACTGCCCCGCTGCCCCACAGCCCCGATGCCCCGCTGCCCCACTATCCCACTGCCCCACTGCCCCGCTGCCCCGGTAACACACTGCCCCACTGCCCCGCTGCCCCGCTGCCCCGCTACCCCACTGACCCGCTACCCCACTAACCCAATGCCCCGCTGCCCCACTGCCCCGCTGCCCCACTATCCCACTGCCCCACTGCCCCTGTATCTCACTGCCCCGCTGCCCCGCTACCCCATTGCCCGACTGCCCCACTATCCCACTGCCCCACTCCCCTACAGCCCCGCTACCCCACTGCCCCGCTGCCCAGCTGCCCCACTACTCCACTGCCCCACTGCCCCGCTGCCCCACTATCCCACTGCCCCGCTGCCCTGGTATCCCACTGCCCCGCTGCCCCAGTGCCTCGCTGCCCCACAATCCCACTGCCCCAATGCCCCGCTGCCCCGGTAACCCACGGCCCCGCTGCCCCGCTGCCTAGCTGCCCCGCTGGCCCACTGCCCCAATGCCCCGCTGCCCCACTATCCCACTGCCCCGCTGCCCCGGTACCCCACTGCCCCGCTGGCACGTCGCCCCGCTGCCCCACTGCCTCGCTGCCCCGCTTCCCCGCCCCGCTGCCCCGCTGCCCCACTGTCCCACTGCCTCGCTGCCCCGCTGCCCCACAACCCCATTGCCCCACTGCCTCGCTACCCCACTGCCCCACTATCCCACTTGCCCACTGGCACACTGCCCCGCTGCCCCACTACCCCACTGTCCCACCGTCCCACCGTCCCACTGCCACTGTCCTACTGTCTCACTATCCCACTTTCCCACTATCTCACTATATCACTATCGTCCCGTCCCATGTCCCATGTCCTGTCCCATGTCCCATGTCCTGTCCCATGTCCCATCCTATGTCCAGTCCCATGTGCCGTCCCACTGTCCTGTCCCATGTCCCGTCTCATGTCCCGTCCCATTTCCCGTCCCATGTTCCGTCCCCTGTCCCGTCCACTGTCCCGTCCCCAGTCCCGTCCCCTGTCCCGTCCCCAGTCCCATCCCCAGTCCCATCCCCTGTCCACTCCACTCCACTCCATTCCATCGTACATTACTATCCGCTCGTGCAAATGCATAGAAGCTTCGATCTGTCGGGTGAGTACGCAACTCACGAATTAATTTTTTTCTTTTTTTCTTTCTTTCTTTCTTTCTCAAAACCCATACCAGTTTTTAAGTCAGATCATCAGCTTTCAAACAAAAAAAAAATCATCAAAATCGGTCCAGTAGTTTTAGCGTGATGCTGGAACAAACAAACAAACAAACAAACAAACAAACAAACAGACGTTTACAATTTTATAATAGTTAAGATGATAATTAATACGTGGGACACTCAGAAAGTTTTGCGAAACTAAAAAAAATTGTTCTATACGTACATATATTTTTATCAAATCTTTTCAAAGTACTTTCCACCAGCCTCTATACAAAGATTCATGCGCCTAAACCAGTTTTCAAAACACTTTTTCCAGTCCGCCGCAGACACCTCGTTTACAGCCTGCTCGAACGCAGCCAGCGCATCTTCCGGCGACGAAAATTGTATCCCTTTGAGCTGATTTTTTATTTTTGGGAATAAAAAGAAGTCACACGGTGCTAGATCAGGGCTGTAAGGAGGGTGACCCAGGAGTTTGACTGGCGTGCTGTCCAGGAAGTCCCTCGTTTTGAGTGCGGTGTGCGCAGGTGCATTGTCGTGGTGGAGCAGTAGCCCGCGGAGCCCTGTGTTTGGTCGCTTGTTGCTTATAACAGAGAAAACTTCTGGCAAACATTTGGTAGTATACCATTCGGCATTAATGCTTCTTTGATCCCGTAAGGGAATTGATACCAAGTGGCCAGTCAAATTAAAAAAGCTAGCGATCAAAATCTTACCCCCGCTTCTAGATCGCTTCACTTTGGTAGGCGTTGGCTCATTTTGAAACACCCAAACAGTCGACTGGCGCTTGGTTTCTGGGTCGTATTGATAAATCCAGGACTCATCACCTGTAACGATGTCGTAAACACGCCGAGACGAGCCTGCTTCAAATTTGTTAAGCATATCACGGCACCATTCCACCCGGGCCTGCTTCTGAGCATCGGTGAGGTTGTGCGGCACCCAGCGTGATACTATCCTCCTCACGCGAAGATGGCTATGTAGAATGTCGTGAACGCTTCCCGATCCAATCTTCAATATGTGTTGAATCTCCTGATATGTAATTCGCCTATTGTCTTGGATTAAATTTTTCACTGCTAGCACGTTTTCTTCGGTAACAGCCGTCAAAGGGCGACCGCTTCTTTCGTCATCCCCCAAAGTTGGTCGACCGCGCTTGAATTCGTTATACCAACGATACACGGTTGCCTTGGAAGGGCCTTCATCCATGAATGCCATTTGAAGTCTATCGTACGATTCATCCGGTTTCAGGCGACACTTGAAATCGTATAAAATCATAGCTCTAAAATGTTCCCGGCGCAGATCCATATTTCAGTGAGACACAATACTTTGAATTAACTCGCAAAAAATGTGGAGGGAAATTTTGAAATTGGAACTTACTTATTTTTACTTATAAATAATCATATTTTCGAAAAACATTATAACTGGCCAGTCTCCCATATATAAAAACTTTTTTTCGCAATACTTTCTGAGGGGCCTGGTACATGCCCGGACGAGCGATGACAGAAACTTGGCCGCCCATCACTCGTTAACTCTGTAAAAATATGTACGAACTATATTAGTTGCCTGTACACTTATCTCCTGTGCCCATTGTACATAAAATAGTGGTACAGTCGACTGCATGACAGTGGTAACACTTCAATTCGAAAACCGACCTTACTGCTTACGAAATAAAGATGCTGCTAATGTCAAAGTGTTACCAACGATGTGCGGTCGACCGTACATAATGCTAAGTGCAGTCTACCGCACGTCAGTGGTAACAGTTTGACCTAGACAGCGTCTTTATTTCCTAAGCTATACGGTTTTTGTAATTCAAGTGTTACCATGCGTACGTGCGGTCGACGACTGGGTTCCAAGCGCTTCTCAGTAGTTCTCAGAGATGGCGTGCTTGTATAGCGACTGGCGATTGACGTCCATTGCAATCTTGCAGTCCAATTACCGGCAAGCGGGCGAGGAATCTTAAATTGGCGGGGGGAGATGAGTGGACGTTCTGTATGTTAGTACCTACTATTAGATATTCTGTGCCCATAGTAAAAGTTGTTTGATAGCATTCCTTGAATCATCAACTCAGCCTATCGCAGTCCACTGCTGGACATAGGCCTCTCCCAAGTTGCGTCACAACGCTCGGTCCTCTGTCTTCCGTATCTAGTCCCCCCAGCCACATTCTTCAGGTCGTCGGTCCACCTGGCGGGTTGGGGGGGGGGGGCGCCCTACGCTGCGTTTGCCGATTCGCGGTCTCCACTTAAGGACTCGTCTGCTCCAGCGGCCATCGGTCCTTCGACAGACACTGAATGAGCTCTTCAAATATGACCAAGAATTTCTGATAAACGTTGTATAATCAATTTTCCTTCTTTTCTTCAGAATATGGGATCTAAAACGCGGCTGCGAGCCTCTAGAAACGATAAGGCATCACTCAGAATTCACGTATGGACTGGACTGGAACGCTTTGAGGCCGCATCAGATAGCGGACTGCGGCTGGGACTCGCTGGTCCATGTTTTTACGCCCAGGTCCTTGGCCTGAGATTTGTAGTCATGTGAGTATTAACATCGATATGTTAGTCAGTATGGACTCAACCTAAAGTCCGTTTTTTAGACTTTCATATTTAAGGTGAATGCTACAGGGTAGCCCGCGAAATTCAAATTTTTTGGTGTTTTTTGCAATTTGTAGCTTTATTTCGCGTTGTATATCGGTCAAAATATGATTGGCGGAAATAATAACAATGTATCTACTGAATAATACTCAATAAAAAATATTAACCTAGCTCTATAAGCTGTACAAGCTCGAAAATCGATAATTTGGTCGTAAATTAATATTATTGAGCTTGTACAGCTTATCGAGCTAGTTTAATATTTTTCATGAGTATTATTCAGTAGATATATTGTTATTATTTCCGTCAATCATATTTTGACCGATATATAACCCGAAATAAAGCTAAAATTTCCAAAAAAAACGCCGGGCTACCCTGTTGCATTCACCTTAATAAACAATCTTGGTAGGTCACTAATGTTGATTTTTTAAATAACTCTTAAGAAAATATAATTACTAGGTCCGCACACGTTATTAGGTTAAAAAATGTTATTTGGTATGTGAAATTGTTAATATGTTATCTTTTATGAATTACTAGCTGATTACGACGGACGGACGGCCCGAACCCTAAAAATAAATATACTAATTTTTTACTCATTGTTTCAGGATTCATTGGATCGTCTGTGATTAAACTGAAGTGTATGTGGAGGAGTATCGTGCCAAACCATTATAGTGTTTATTGCGAATACAATCAGGGTCATAATCGCTTGCAAGCGTTCACTCGGTGCAGGTAACGGTGAACAGGGATATCGAGGGTGATAGGAAAGGCGTGTATTGTAAATTATTGTTTGTTATGTAACGTTAGGATAGTTGGTACTTTGTCTAAGGTGTATCTACAGCTCTTTTAAGACGAAATGCGGGTGGTCTTTCTCCATACAAACGCGCTCGACTGTTTTCTTTCTGGTTTATAACCCTAGAGCCATGATTTTTTTGAGTAAAATAAATATTAGAGTCAGTAGCCAGGAGTCGCAGGTTCGAATCCTGCTCGTGAGCGATTTTTTCTTTCCACAATTTAAATCTTTAAATAAATATCAACTTTTTCTATGTCCCTATGTTTCGTTTTTGTTGATAAATAGAAGACCTAAATAATGCTGAAAATTGAATATTTAGAACGCTGTCAACAGAAAAAGCAGGTGTTGAAAGACAACTATTAATGAAAAAATTAGGCGCACAGGAAATATCTTCTAAATGGGTCCAGTCTCGGAGAAAATAGTCGAGAGCTAAACCTCGAATTATGACTTTTTTACTAAGTATTTTCAGTCGGAGCTGCACTTGTCCTTATCGCACTGCTTCGAGAACGAGCACTCGAAGAGCGACAGCTATAGTTTCTTCAAATACCAAATTTTCTGAATCTCTCCGCCCGCATTTCCTCTTAAGGCCTGAATCCTCATTCTAGGAAGAGGCTCAGCAGTGTAATTATTATAATTATTATGATTTATATTAAATGCAATGTTTATTTGCTTTATAATGAATTTATTACGTGGCACCACGGAAAAATAAGTGCATCCAAGGCTCATGATCTCAAATTAAAATTGTTTTTATTTCATGTAGACTAAATTTACGGTTCCACGGTTCTCAAATTCTTCTTCTTCGTGTCACTGGTGTTGATGTAACCCCACTTCCCAAGATCTGGGGGCACGGTAGTGCCCCCCCGCTAAGACGAGCAAACGGGCATGGCTGTACCATTCTTTTCTCGAAGCAACTCACGGCACTTTCAAGCCCCCTGTATCTTCGTTTTGGGTAAAGTTAGAAGTCCGAAATTTCGGTTTCCAAGAGTACTTACTAAACCTACCTCTACTCCTAAATTACAAGTTTGTAATTATATTTGATTACGAATTATCTCAAGTCAAAATTCCCTTGTTTTGTCACTGACACACTCGCCGATCATCAAAATTCTAAGGTACTCCTAGTAGACCTACGAACTTGAAATTGTGCATGCGGTTAGTGTTAAGTGTACATTGCAACAGAAAACTATAAAAACCTTATTTGCGGTTGGTAATTTAATGTTTACATACAAAGTCTATGCAAAAATATTATTTCTAGCTGCATCCATAATTTGTATTGACACGCTCGCGATTCCTCCGCCACCCCCGGGGCCTCATGCGTCTCGACCGAGATTGCATAAGCGCGTGAGCTTTTGTATGAAATTAAAATAACCTCAAGAATCAGACGTCACTGAATATACGTATATATACGTACTATTGTTTCTTATAATCACCAGAATTGGCTCTTTGTCTGAACTAGATTTACTACTCTTACAAAATGTTTTACGGCCAAGTCATTCGTTTTCTTTTATTCACTTAGACTTGGCCCTCTATTTGATCTCACTACTTTTTATGGCCAAACAATGTTGGTCGAGGCTTGGAACGTTCTTACAGAATTTTTTCGTTGGGATTATAATTACATCTTCCCACTTGGGTTCGAAGTCGGTTGAGTGACTTCCAAGTGGACTAGGGAAGGTTCTCAAAATATAAGTATGCTATAGTAGTCAATCGTAGGATTCATAATTTCAAAAACGTTAAATCGATCAATGCCTTGACAGTTCCTTGAGTATCAGAATTCGGTGCATAATTTCGAAGATCTCTGTTAAATATAAAACAAAGTTTTTTTATATAAGATACACCTTAAACAAGGCTTAAAATGTGATTTATTAATATTACGCTTGTAATATTTTACGCTAACCCTGTGAATTATACTTAAATAAACTTGCACAAATATAAGAATTATTTTCATGTACCGACTGAATTTTCGCTTATAATTACCTGCCGTCATGAACTCATGCATGACAAGGTGCATATTATTTTAGACTTTATGTTAACGTATTAAAGTTTATTATCACTTGTACTTACAATAATATTGTTACATTCCTTTTGTATGTTTTTATATGAAACTGTTTTTATTATACATTTATATTTTTATTGACTTAATTTTAAGTAAACAAATACAGACTTTATTGTGATGATGACACGGTCTCTTTTCACTTTTAGTTGTATAGCAAATTAATGTAATATAGGCTTATATAGACCAATAATAGTTAATTATAAAATTTGCATTCTATTTTATACTACAGTACTACCACGTTTAATAACTTAATTCGACAGTATTAGTTAGCGCAGAAAGGAGTAATCTAACACTGATTAAATACTTTTGTAAACACCAATGTAAAACAGGCCTTGTTGCTTTACGTTTAGATTTAAAATAAAACAACAAGATACTCAATGCTATCTCGCTCATAACATTTGTGCACTCAGCGAATGCCACCATGACGCGTACGCAATAACCAATAGCGGAAATGAAGTTGTTACGCGCGTAAATGTGATACGTAATGATAAGCTTAAGGTGCTGCATTGAATTTGCAACCGTCCCTTTCTAACATACGGCAAATTGCGCGTGTGAGAACAGAGCGGAATCGCACTGTTTTGATGTTTTTTTTTACATTTTTGCAAATATCTCAGCGAATAAACATTTAAATAAAAATCTGTTATACCAGAATTTAGATATGTACAAGATATATCTTATTCACAAAAAACAATAGTAAAAACTATTGGAATTTCTGAATGCAATGCGAAATAGTGCAAAAACAGACCTTACTTTGGAAAATAAAACTATCCAGCAAATTTAATTAAATCGTGTTTTCCCTACACCAAAATCTAGTAAATATAATGAAAAATCTTAAATATGAAAACTAGACCAACGTCGTATCCACAAATGAAAATATTTTGATTCTAAAATCCCTATATTTCCCAATGCCGCCCCTTAAGCTTAACTTAAGCTTATTTTCGAGTCTACCAAAAAGACACATACACATACGTACATTGTTGTAACTTATAAAAGTGATAGTTCTGTACTGTGGCGTAGCTATGTAACCAAGGGCCCCGGGGCAAAAAGTTAAAAGTCGAACATACTTTATTCAACTAGGATATTGTATAACTTTTTCGAACATGGTTCATGGGGCCGAGGGGCCCCTTGAGCTTGGGGGCCCCGGGGCACTGCTCCGCTTAGCCATACGGTAGCTACGCCACTGGTTCTGTACCATTTTAAACCATGGAGGTAGATTATTTCCTAGAATATGCACACCTAATTTGAGAGAGTAGGAGACATTGCCAATATATTTAATAAAAGTTATAGTATGCTTTTGGTGTTTGTTTAAATTCATACTTTAAGGGGCTAAAGCTTATGTGTCATTTAAAAGGCCAAAATCAATTTTGTTAGCAGTACAGTACTAAAAACTCTCACATTAAATGTTTTTACCAGTTGTTTCGTAATGTTGAGAAACATTGAAACAGTTTTATAGGTGCGGCACGATATGAAGGCGTCTGTGACGTTTGCCTGCTCATGAAGATCCGTAAATATTGACAGCTACGTATGAAGGAACAATTGCCGTACTTTATTATCAATAGTGATGCACTGCTAAATTTTTTTTAACATCAAGAATGCTATCGAGAGATTGTATGATCACACATGTTCTATGCAAATAAACTATTTTGATTTTGATTTCTGCTACAGCAATATAATTTTTCGAATTTCGATACTATTATTCAAATTCTATTTATTTCTACTGTTTTTTCATGTATGACACAGAAAATGTGATTAAATAGCGATTAAAGAAAATGGCAAGACGTTATGTTTATTGAATAATTTGTTAAATTATTTACTTTATGTAGATATTATTCATAATAGCTAGTTGGAGTTGGTCAAAGTAATAAACATGGTCCCAATCGCTAATAATTTCAAATGTGTCACAACACTATTGGAAATTGTCAAAAACGCCATCATAGCGTGCCGCAGGTATAGTAAGTAGCATTACTATAACATAATTTGTGTAGTAAGTTATGGTTGCGATGTTACGCAACTTTTTTCTGAAAGTGTGTATGTTTCAGAAAT
The DNA here is from genome assembly GCA_949699075.1 of Asteroscopus sphinx. Lineage (NCBI taxonomy): Eukaryota > Metazoa > Arthropoda > Insecta > Lepidoptera > Noctuidae > Asteroscopus > Asteroscopus sphinx. The sequence continues at coordinate 8,032,083 of OX453006.1, forward strand.
AACTTGCAACATTGGTATAACTGTCAACTATAGCCCATACACACGCCTCATAACAAGCGACCGATGTTAGTCAACGCTCAAAGATCAGAAGGCCAATTCTCGTAATTAAAAACAGTCAAAATATAGTATCAAACTAATCTCAATGCCTTTAATCTCAATCTCCTGACAGTAGATGTTCCTGTTTGCCGTTTATTTGTGACACTTAGGTCATTAATGTCACAATTTCACCAATAAACGGCAATCGGAAACATCCACTGTCAGACTGAGATTTAAGGCAGGTTTTTAATTATTGGCCTTCTGATGTAGGTCGCCGCTATTCGCCACTTCATTATCATCATTTCAGCTGAAAGACGTCCACTGCTGGACAAAGGCCTCCCCCGAAGGGGTGGGGGTTATGCCATAATCGCCACGCTTGGCAGGCGGTTGGCGATCGCAGTTGGTTGTTTAAATACTCGGAGAACGCTGCTGCCCATCCTCTGATGAATCCCTTAGTCGCCTTTTACGACACCCATGAGAAGAAAGTGGGTGGTGCAATTCTTTACGTCCGGCACCACACGGACCACTCGAAAACGCCACTTGAAAACTTCAAATCAGTTTTGACCACTTATGGGAGCCATAAATACATCCGCGTTAGTGAATAGCCAATAGCCGCCTTGGCCAGGCCAATCGGATTGCAGTACCCCGCTTTCTCGTACTTAAGCTAGTTGCCAGAATTTATTGTATGCATTATATTGTGGTGAAGCTTGGGGGAGGCCTATGTCCAGCAGTGGACGTCTTTCCGCTGAAATGATGATGATTATATTCAACGCTAGGCGTCTATTGGGCTCTTTGACTATACACTGACTGTATCGACTGATACTGTCAACAATGTGGTCTTACTCTTTGATTGGTCATTGCTTTGTGCCCGTTTGGTTTGTAAATTATATTTTTTATTCAAATAAAATTGTATATGCCACAGGGTGACAATCCTATGTATATTATAGCTAGCTTGTTAAATTATTGGATATTGTATTAAAATAACTGAAGTAATTTTAGATTCTTGTACCTCATGGCCGGAATGTAAAATGGAGCAGTTGCTGGCATGACAGTTAACGGCATATGCCAGTAGCTGGGATACTGTGTATTCTTTTGCAAGTAAACTTGCATGCAATTTGCTTACTGGCATGCCTGTAACTTGCAAGACGTATACAAGAGCCAGTATCCAAGGACTTCAAATGAAATCAGCTGAACCCTCATGAGTAGAAGAATCTAATATGAAATATAATATTACTTTGTGAAGAGCCATAGAAACTGATGAATGTAATTTATGGCTGGTCAGGTTTGTAACAAGCATGGTATAATAAGATGTTTCACCAGGTATTCTCTTCCTGCAATGACAGCGCGATGCCTCCAAGCTACGTCACGATCAGTGCTGCCATTGATTGATATCTTCAATATACTTAAGGGAGATTTTTGTTCATAATGAATATAAAATAAATTACTACCCAGCCTAACTATTTGTTATCTCGTGTTATTCATCTAATTAGTTAATAAAGGAAACTACATATATATAATTACTAGTTAAAAAGTGATTCTTTATAGAAGAAAGTAAATGAAAAAATGCATTTTGCTCGGGTAATTTATTTTCACAAAGTGGCAGCACATCAAACTGACAAGTGTCACGAAAACAGCCCGCTATTGGCTCCACGGCCGATGACGTAGTACGGAGGCAATCACGTGACCTAGCTGTCACGGGAAGAACCTGGTGTTATTATACCATGGTAACAAGAAAGATGCAATAATTATAAATCTGTACAATATGAGCATTGCACTTGTGTGTTGTGTGTGTAGACGTAGTTCTGAAAACATTATGTACAGTATGACCACGAGGACATCTATATCCTCGTAGTCATACTGATATGACAAATTGGGACCACAAGGAAAGGAAACAGCGGTATAGACTGGATGCATCGCGTAAAACCGTATTTATTTATTTATGTATACAACAATAAATTAAAGGGAACAGTAATAAGTAAAAAGAAAGGTATTGCAGAAATTTCTAACAGTAAACTTGCGAGAGGGGAAAAAATTAAACAGAGTCACACAAATGCAAAGCTTATTTATTTATTTTGAGGACTGTAGTAGTTTTCTGTTTATTGTCTTCACATAGGTAGGTACTAATGTGATTGGGTGTTGTAAAATGTTTTAACTGTTATTTAATACGGAATTTCCGAGCTATAAATTACAGTTAAAACCTTATGCTACAGAGTTTATATCCTATCAAATAAAACAGAATTATAATTACGTAGATTTTTAATTTACTTCTTACCGGGTAATTAAAACATTGCATTAAAACTATACATTGACAATATTTTTTGTAATGTTCCAACAAAAATCGATGATAACGTTAAAATAAAACGATGACAGAAGTTAAATGGTCATTTTATAACATACGAGTGACATTTTTGAGTACTTTTGGATACTTACAAATTAAAGGGAACTTCAAATTATCTTTTCATAAGGGAGATTCAAAAACTTAAAACAGCGACATCTATTGACAACGTTCAGTACGATTTCGGGGAGCTCAACTTGAGCCTTCTCAGCCTTCCTTCAATAGCGGATAGCATGTAATATACTGACTTTAAATGATCCTTGTCGTGTTTGCAAATATCTGTTAAGCTCATAGCTGGGGATAGGACGCAGCAAGACATGTGCCTTGTGGACTTGTAACAAGGGCTAGATCTGTTTGTTTGGCTGGCGAGCTCGGTTCTGCCGCTGGGTTTCATGGTGCAGGCTTCAGTGTTTGTGAAGGCTGGTATCTGGCTAACTTGCGCGGTGTCCTCGATAGGTTGCCCTAGGTGTTTTGTGACTGTGGATTAACTAAAGTTCTGTATAAGTATGTTAGTGTTATAAAAGTTAGTTATCGGAATTATCGGGTTAATAGATAAAGAAGCTTGGACGAATAAAAATGGCGGACGCAGTCTCGCTAAGAAAAGATTGAAGCACTTCGTTTTTTCCTTAACCCACTATAATTTCGACATAATTTTAACACACCAGATATATATTGTTATTTTATTTATCTACACTCGTATCGTAAAATTCGAATTATGAACTCGAAAGTAATGTCATAATGACATACTTTACGCACACGCACCTGTAATGAATTTAAAAAGTTTTATTACGATACAGTTTGCTGAACAAAACAATGCGGTAATTTAATTTTTTTTCCATAACCGCACACTTCAGCCCAACTAAGGAGTTTTTAATGCCACTTCGACCAAACCAAGGAGTTTTCAAACCTTTTTTTTAGCAGTCGTACAGTTTGGCACCAATGAGTACACAAAATTCAGGGTGGCGCCACTTGTAATACATTGAAAAATTTTATCGTTTAACATCGCGTTTTTGGCAGAACTTTTGATTGTCATATTGCTTTTAATTATATTTAAGTGTTTACAGGCATATTTTTTGTATGATAAAACAGAGATTGACGGAATCCTGACAAGGATAGAAAATTAGTTCCGATTATAATATTTTCGCCAGACTATATTTTATTATCTGTGTAGGCGCGCACCAGCGCGCGTGCGCGGCCGCGCGCCACGGCCGCGGCCTACTGGATTTGGTCATCGTTACTTGTAAATTTATTGTTATTGTTTACGTTATTATTATGGTTTTGTATGTCGAAAGTTTTAATCTGGGCAAAAATATCTGACTACAGCAGTGATACTGTACTGAGGAGAATATGACCCCGCCTGAATTTCTGGATGCAGCAACGTAAATGACGAACAATCTTTTACCAGAGAAATCAAGAAAAACAACGACAATTTTACCAAGATTTTGACTTTGGTATTTTATTTAAAATTGTATGAGTGTAGATAAAATAGTGTATGAAACTGACATAATTAGGTATTAAAACACTCGTGTGATACTATTAAAAACCTCGCCTACGGCTCGGTTTTTAAACTCACACTCGTGTTTTAATAACCCCTATTATGCAACAGTTTCATAAACTACTATTGTGACACTACGACAATGACTACCGTCACACGAGATGTTTCGTAATGGCGGCTTTTTGTCTTACTATGGGTGTGCATGTTTGCGTGCCAGCCCGTACTTTTAAGCGAGTCCGTCTTACTATGGACGCCTCACTTTTTGTTTATCGAGATGCCGTCCGCCTTTTTTATTCGTCCGAGTAAAGAAGGTTTTGTTTCTCACTTTGAGCAAAAAATATTTTTCGAAATATGTTTAAGTTCTTTAGGAACTGGTTTACGTACCAATAAACCAAAGAGAGAATTATTTAAAAATAAATCTGGCTTCCTCGTGTTTTAATTCCCCATGGAAATTGTGAAAAATAGGGTTGTGGTTGCTTACGTTGTAAAGTGTCACGTTTACTTTTCTCTTTTGTCAAATTCGGAATTATTGATTACCAGCATCTCCAGATTTTGGATTATTTTGGAGCGAAGCGAAACTGCTGACTTTCGTTTGAGCTCCTTATACAGTATGACTTTGTGTACGAGCACAGAACAAGTTTTTTTTTTTGTATAGGCTGGCGATACCAGCTAAAGGCCCATCTGATGTTAAGTTAAATTTCAATACCACCTAGGCAGTTGCCTAAATGGTACCGCAAGTCGGTTCGCCAAACTGAGACATGAAGATGGAAAGTCTCATGTGATTGTAATTTCACCGGCACCCGTAACCTTCAGACCGAAACAGCAATGCAAGCATCACTATTTGCCCGGACGAGCTCTTTCACAAAGGAGCTCTACTACTACTAAAACGAAGGAAAATAAGAAAATGGACTTTATTAATATTTGAATATATCACAACAATCGTGCATTTTTAAAGCATATTGATCATCCGTTTAGGACAGTGCTTTTCAAACTGTGGGTCGCGACCCCCTGGGGGGGGGGGTCGCTGATACTGTACAGGGGGGTTGCAGTCGAGATTAGAAATTAAGTTTTATAGTTCTTAATATTATTTTTATTAAAAAGCCTTACCGCCACCGCCGCCGTCGCAAAGAGCGAGGGGGTTGCGGGCATTTATTTTTACTAAAGGGGTCGCGCTATGGAAATGATTGAAAAACTCTGGTTTAGGAGAAGTATTTGCAGTTTGGAGTATCTCACGCCTTGGGGAAGGCTTAATATAATATTCTACTTACGATTCTCTTTGACGCGGCCCAGCTGTTTAGTGAGCAGGTTGCTGTAGTAATTTAGGAGAAGTATTTGCAGTTTGGAGTATCTCACGTCTTGGGGAAGGCTTAATATAATATTCTACTTACGATTCTCTTTGACGCGGCCCAGCTGTTTAGTGAGCAGGTTGCTGTAGTAACGGCACGATGTGACTAGGTGTGTTTTCATGCAATCTTCGAAACATCCTGGAATAAAATGATACTCGAACACAGTCTAGATTGGAATCGACATGCTTAGAAGAATGTGACGTCCGATTGGCGGCGGCGCGTGTGATATGCAGTGCTACTGCATTTGCTTGGTGACCGGAGGTATCCAGCTAATCGGCGTCTAGAGGCTTACTGGTCTGTGGTCATACCTAACAAAGATTTGTCACGTAGAGTGGGTATCTTCTATAGAAAATTCACGCTCCTTAATAGTGCCTACGTGTGTACGTGCCTCCGCTGTCTCCGTGGCTACTACTCCGCTACACCTATTCCTGCCAGAACTACGCTCACCCTGAAGACCCCGACCACTACGTGACGGATTCTTAAAAATTACCTTCTTTGTTCTCTTCTGTTGGCATTTGAAGCAACTTCGCATGGGTGTAGTGGCCAGTAGCCTGAGTAGTGTCCACAGCTTTCGTTACGTGGTACAGTGCGCACTCTGGAAGTATTTAAGGTATGACAGAGTATTAGACATTTGAATCTCACAGAGTAGGTGTCTACTGACCCAGCTGATACTGCCTTATTTATGTTGGACATGGCAATCTTCTCAGCCACGCTCGCCTGATGCGGGTTGAGTATTAATAGTCGGTAGACGATGTAAAGGGTACACGGAAATTACCGCTGATGGATAACATTATCATTATCTCATTTCAGCCGAAAGACGTCCTCTGCTGGGCATAGGCCTCCCCGAAGCATCGCCACAACAATCAGCCCTGTGCTTTCCGCATCCAGTGGATTCCTGCGACCTTCAGCAGGTCGTCGGTCTACCTTGTGGGGGGCCTATCCACACTGCGCCTTCCAGTACGCGGTCGCCACTCCAGAAATTAACGGCCCCTTCGGCCATACGCTGATGGAGATGTATGGAAGAAAAAGACATGCTGCGCCGACCCCAAATAAATTGGGATAAGGGTGAAGGATGATGAGACTGTTACTGAGCTTAAAATATTTTTTGATTGGTTCTAAGGTGTTACAAAACAAATGCGATGTGACGTGCACCAAGTTTTTGTTTTAGCAATGTTGCTTCTTTGGCTTGTGTTAGGGATAAATCTAAGTTCTTCCCATCTTGAATCTTCCTTTCCGAGTGAAATATTACAAATAGGTACTCACTGTTATGCGCGTGAGTTCCTTTGTCCTTGCAGTAGCATCGGGTTGGGAACCCAAAGCTTGGTCCCACGGATGTCACCACGCCTGCTGACCTTACGTCAGGCATGTGGAACTTTGCAGCTTCCACCTCTAGACGAAACAGAGAAAAAGAGAAAATTCATCTAAGATTTTGTTTTTATGAAAATGTTACCTAACTACGTTATTTTTGTAATATTTTTACGTATCAGCGCATAATGCCAACTTCTCAAAATTACAACTCTAGGGCAAAAGCGTAATGCATTATCTTTGACATTAGCTTTCATTTTGAAATTAAATCAATATTAATTGCGTGGTACATAGTTGCCGATAACACGGATTGTCAAAACACACGGAGCAATGAACATTGAAATCCAGATGATTGCGATCCCGAGTGAGTTACAAAATAACAACATTTCCCAATGAATAAATTTAACTATGAGAGCTATGAAATAAAAGAGTGTAGTTTTTAAAATAATTGACTTGTAAAAGTGATTTTAATATCCAATTTGCAGATAAATAGTTTCATTTCATTACAAATCTTAAACTGAATCTATAAACGTAGTTTAGATCAGATAACTTTGTAATTAATTAAATTCGTGATGAATCCTATTGTAGGTAGGTACATTTATCTCAGGAGTCGTCTGTTTTCGTGACTGATTATGAATTCTGATTAGATATTCTGGCAGCACCTACGCGATCTATGTAGATGTAGATAGTCGCGTGATAGACTACATAAAGGCAGTTGAAGATTAGTTATTTTTCAGCCAAATATCACACAGGATATTTCAGTGAAAGGCAAAGTTATTTATGATCTGGTTATTTATATAATCAGAATTTTGCCATGTGGTTTTAAGTTTAAAATTCGTCATCTTAACACCATTTATTTTCTTTTATACACACCACATACACATAACATCACGCCTGTATTTCCCCGAAGGGGTAGGCAGAGGTGTATAGTAACACCCACATTTCGCCAGTTATGTTATAGTCCCATGTAATAGGGGGCGAGCCTATTGCCATTGACCGGGCACAAATCCAGACTCCGGGCTGCTACTGAGAATTTCCTAATGAAAAAACCCAATAACAAATATTTTCTTTTATGTATGTTTCTATTGAACGTTTTTTTTTTGAGGCGGAGAAAATGCCTATCGCATGTCACCTACCCGGGGAGGTAGCGTGGTTATGTGGGGCTCGCACCCACTAAAAACTCCGCCGTGTACCTACTCTCGCCTTGGTGGATGAGCCACGAGAATTGCAATGTATGGAATTCCCGACCAATCCAGTGCGGCCCATTTTCGGGTCCCTCTCTGCAGTGACGCTGCTTAGGCGATGTCCGGGTACACTTGGGACATCACCACAACTCAAAGGCCGTGCAATGCGGACGACTGACTGCCCAGCCTAACTAACCTAAGTAACTCATTCATTCATCATCATTTCAGCCGAAAGTCGTCCACTGCTGGACAAAGGCCTCCCCCAAAGGGGGGGGGGGGGGATATGCCATAATCATCGCGCTTGGCAGGTGGGTTGGCGATCGCAGTTGTTGTTTAAATACTCAGAAAACGCTGCTGCCCATTCTTTATGTCGGCACCACACGGAACCTAAATAACTGACCTGCATCAACTCGAGCGTCGATAGCAGTAGTGTCTCTGACTGGTGGTTGATTGACGTCTTCACTGACCACCAGCTTCGTGGTCTCATACAGCGCTTTGTATACTAAAGACAAAACAAAAAAGGGACAATTGAAAACCATTCTCTTGTTTATACTTATTATTCTTTTGAAGTGTTTGGGATTGCAAGTTCATTGACGACCTGAAGAGAAAGTAGCGGGGGTGTGGAAGACAGAAAATTTGCCTTATGGCGCGACTTGTTTACTTGTAGGTGTTGCGAAGAGCACCGATTCCTAAAGCGGGTTCCTCCAAACCCCTGGGTCCGTTGATGAAAAGCTAAAGCCAACACATAGTACTTACTACGTAGCTAAGGATCCACGAACAAGCTAAAAAAAGTTCATCAACTCAGCCTATCCTCGGTCCTCTGCCTTCCGCATCCAGTCAAACTACCCCCCCAGATACTTTCATCAGGTCATCGGTCCACCTGGCTGGGGGGTGCCCTACACTACTTATACTTATACTTTTAATTTGCTTGCACACAGCCTCTATTGAGAACAATGTTACTACGTTGGCCGATTCGCGGTCTCCACTCAAGGACTCGTCTGCTCCAGTAGCCATCGGACCTTCGACAGACATAGCCAGCCTACAGCCACTTCAGCTTACTGATCCTACAAGCTATGTCGGTCACTCCAGTTCTTCTCTGGATATCTTGTTACATATATTATCGTTCAAAAAAACTCCAAGCATAGCTCGCTGATCGCTCCATAGCTCGCTGAGCGACTTTGAATTTGTGGACTAGCCCAACTGTCATGTCCACATCTCGGCACCGTAAGTCACGACACACTGACGCGTAAGGACGCACTGGTTGAAGACCTTTGTCTTCAAACTTTGCGGTATAGGCGACGAGAAGACTCGGCGAAGTTTGCCAAATGCTGCCCAGTCCAACTGGATCCGTCTGTCGGCTTCTTTCTCGTAGTGTGTCTACCAAGCTGAATTACCTGCCCTAGGTAGACGTATTCCTTTACAACTTCGAGGGCCGATCCTTCGACGAATATTGGCCACGGCATGACATGCATATTGAACATGAAAAAAGTTGACTTCAACAAATTGATTTTGTTCAATTAGTGTTTGGGTTCAATTTTTTTAAGTCCATAAAAGTTTGGGAACCGCTGGCCAGGAGACTGCTTCGAGTCTACTTGTTTTCAGACAGTGATGTTAAGATTCTCAAGATGCCAATATCACGTATTACGTAGGTACCTATTCTAAAAACCCCATATGTGTTAGCTATAACATTTCTGCTTATTTAAAAAATATAGGCATTAGGTACATACGAAAAATCATGTGTCCTACGTTACGCACGATTTTTAGCGGCAGTATTCTGAATATTTTATAAGCAAAGTATAAGCACGTTCTCTAACTTGTAAACACTGAGAAAGCCGTTGATTCCTTGCCAATGTTGTAGCTTTCTTCCCGAAGCTTAATAAATCAAAGCTTAAGTATGAGAGGGCGTATCTCGGGATACTTTCCCGATGATAAAGGGCAAATAAAATACCGTTTTGGAACAGATATTATACCAAGAGCATTGTACCTAGTTCCTTATTATATACAAACATTAATAATATCACGCCTTTTTCGCACGCATTTAAGTGAGAACTACATACATACATAATTTTCTTGTCATATTCATGAGAGTGTACACGTGTTTTTTCTTACTTGTCTTATTTATTAAACAATCTTGGCGTGTCTTTTTAATGCAATTCGTCAATAATAATTATTAAAAGACATTACGTCAACAATTTCACACGCACTAACTAAATAATGCAGAACTAGTAATTATATCAGCACCTATTTATTTGAATAAAGAGACATTCCAAGATTTTTTACTAAATAGGATAAGAGAGAAAAAACAGGCTCGAGCTTTTCATATAAGCACGCCAGTAGTACAGTCAGTTGCACAAAGATGTATACTTGGCGAAATTAAAACGTAAATTTTTGGTGAATTTAATAAAAAGTAGGGATTAAAATCTTTCAATATTGTACACGCCTGATCTTTTTGAAGGACATGTCCTTCAAAAACATTCATGAATACGAAGATATTTTTTGACACGTGATACATACATTATAGTAGCAGGCACTGGGCTGAGAATTAGCAAGCAACTTTATCTTAAAGTAGAATCAGAAGTATTATATCCTTGGAGTTTTTTGCCGGTTATTCTCCATAGGACCCACAATTTGGAACCGTGCAACTAATAAAGCCTAACATTTCAAAAAGTGCCTGTATTTAGTTTTATTTGAAAAAAAAAACAAAAAAAAAAACAATTGAATTCGAGGATATGTTGCTTAATGTTTCAGTCTACGGAAAAAAACAATAGTAAGGAACTTTGTTTCTTTTTCACGAAAAAGTAAGCCAAAACACGATGAGAAGAAAAGTAATGTAGAACTTATTTTCACGCACGAAAGTGAAGTAACCCTCGTAAAACTACAGTTTGTTATGCAAATAGCACAGTAGTAAAGTAATAGAGTTGTTTTTACCTTTCGGCGAGAGAACTTCCCTAATCAGCTTGCTAGGTTTCCGATGACTACTCGCTTCTGGCATCGTGTAGAAAGATGTCAGCATTCCGACGGAATGATTTACACATTCTCGTTTCTTCGGATTCACTTCTGAAATTGAATTAAGTTATTTGAGACAATGCTGTGCTCGGTACATTAGTAAATTGACTCGATTGAGTGATTTATTCTTTTGTTTGACTTATAGTTTTTGAAGAAAGTTGCTGGGTAGGTAGTCTAGTTTGTTTTGGTCTAGTCTAGCTGTTTTAAGGTTCTGTGATTAAAATACTAAGTTGATTTTTGAGGCGACGATAGGTGCTTTACTGGTAAGGTTTTCAAGTATTTCAAGTAATAAACAGTCACTTTAGCTGGTCTCCGTTTGCCTCTAGATTGCACTGTTGCTACGGCCCACGAGGCTTACTGGTCTATGCTACGGCCCAAGCATTTGATAGTCTCAGATACGCATCAAGCAATATACAATATGTAACAAAAACTCTGTTGTTCCTGTGAGGTACGTTATCAGAATCGATATTCATACGTAAGGACACAACTCATTTGGAAAAACTCTTCAATAAAAATAATCAAATTAAATATTAAATCATAATAATATTAAGATGTTTCTGTAATCAGAAACATCTTAATTCGATTATAGAACCAGTATGTCAAGGGGAGACAAAGGTCTGTTTATTGAGGTTATTGATTATCACATCTTAGAACGTGTCTGAACAATTAAATTAGGTATATCTTCCGACTATACCGCAAACAAACACGTCAAGAATACTACACATACCCACAGACATAGTAAAAAATATAGACGAAGTGCTGCGAACAATCTAGTGAAGCCAAAAAAACTATACTCCTTCGTGTACAACCAGCGCTCTCGCACACACATGCACCTCAAACCGTGTTCACCCCTTTCAATACACATGTCGCGGCATCGTCCAATAAGCATCGCAAAAGCAAATATCCTTCAGGTGCATGGAGTGTGCGTGAGCGCTGGTTGTACACGAAGGAGCATATTTTTTGTGGTTTCAATATGATTGTTCGCAGCACTACGTCTAAGTGCACATACCCGGATCGCTCGGAGGATCAATCTGTACGCCGGCGTCGGCGCTGCTTTTGTGGACCGCGCACCGAGGCTCTCCGTACACAAACACGCATTCTGTACAAGATAGGCACATTAATAAGAACAATCGAAACAACTGTATGGGAAAACTGTTAAGGTCAATGGACGCCAGTATTGAGTAAAAACTCACAGTTCATATGGTCAAAGTAAGTACATGCTCTTGTGCTGAAAATGTATTATGTATTTATTATTAAGTATTATGTATAAGTTTTGTAGTGAGTGCGTCAAATGGAGCGCAAGAATAAAATCTTTTTCTTTCTTTCTTTCTTTTCTTATTAAAGCATTTTAATTTTTTCTAAGAATTACTACAGTTAAACCTCTTAGTAGTGGGGAAAATTTGATGTCTTCATGTTATTTCAAACGCATCCTTATGTAAAGATTTAAATTGTGGAATGAAAAAATCGCTCACGAGCAGGACGCTCACTTAGTGGCTAAAGCACTGGCGTACTGAGCCAGAAGTCACAGGTTCGAATCCTGCTCGCGAGCGATTTTTCCTTTCCAAAATTTAAATATTAAGATTTCACTTCGCATGCGTAAATGCGTTAAAAATAATAAAATAAGCAGTCTTATGTGTTTTATTTCATACTATACTTTGCCCACAGCTTCGCCGGCGTATAATTTGGTTAGTCACAGAAAGATGTTATTGCGCATCCCTTCGAAACTGTATCTTTCTGGGATAACCTAATTGTAATCCAGATGATGGTCTATTTGTGTGCTAATTTTCACCCAAATCCGTTTAAAAGTTACAGCTTGAAAGACAAACAAACAAACATCCTTAAATCCGTATTTATAATATTAGTAGGATTTGTCAGACTTATTAATGTAATCTCACGCGTAAGACTTTGCTCCGTATCCGTGTTGCAAGGCGAAGGTGAAGGCAGAACACACTGGGTCGTCAAAACACTCGCAGATTTTTGTTGGTACATCTGCAGCAGCGATTCTGTCCCTAAACCCATTAGATAAAACGATTAGGTATCACATCAAAATACAATAGCACATTGTAAAGGTAGAGACTGACTTGTATTATTCATGTGTTATGTAACGAGTTACAAAAGTGAGTGTTAGCGAAGGCTTACACAACGCTCGCTCTCAGTCAGCAGCAGCCGAATTCGAACTGGCGATAGATAGCGATGGGTCATTGACGGTTTTCGTGTCAATGTAATGCACAGACCAGTAAACATCTAGACGCCAATTAGCCGGACACCCCCGGTCACAACGCATATGCAGTACCACTACATATAATACGCCCCACCGCCAATCAGGACGTTAGTCCGTCAGCGAGCGGCACCAATCATACGGAATCATACGACCGAACGTTTGAGCCCGCCAATCATAACGCGCCGTTTGCCCCCCCGGTCCCCGCCAACATTTTACGACTGCGTTCTCATGCAAAACTTTGTTTAAGCGGCGTCTTGAGGCTTACTGGTCTGTGATGTAATGTAACCATTTTTTTCCTATAAATAACCGGTTGAAAAAGCTGTTAATTTTTAACAGGTTTGAAAACATCTGAATTAATCATTTTCTTCAACATTAAAGCGTTTGCTTTTCATTTAAAAAAATAAAATCAATGAACGTTATTCATATTGAAATAAAATTGAGTTGGAACTGATTGACTGAGTTTTTTGTAACCGTTTGTCAAATGATTCCTTTTTTTACCTGATTTTTGAGCAATGGAAAACAGTTAAATCGTTTCTTGTGAAAAAGCTGTTTTAAAAAGCCATTCGTTGATTCAATGCCCACAGCTAGCGATAGAAGGCTTGCTAACTTATTTTAACCTTACATACACACGCTTTAGGGCGTAGCGTACAGTTGACGGCTGACTATACGTTTGGTACAAACCGTCCCTTACAGTAGTCAGTGCAGTGAGCTGAGTCGCTTGGATTTTAGTAAGCGCCTCATGTTAACGCACGCCGACGGAGTGGCGGCGAAGTGACTAATTTAGTAACAATTGGAATTCAACTTAATTTGCTTTTACATACGACTGGAATTTGTATCAATCAATCAATCAACTCAGCCTGTTGCAGTCCACTGCTGTACAGCGAGATAAAATTACACTGAGAGGCTCAAAGAACCGCGAAGAGCGGTTGAGTGGCCACAAGCGTGCAAAAGAGGAGCCAGAACGAGCCGATCGGTGTACCTAGCGACCAGTAGGCCAATTCACGTAACTAAAGAAGTGCTGTTGCAGCGCAGTTGCAGTTAAGTATCGATCAAAACAATGCTTTTCGTATTCTCTTAAGAGGACGCTCCCAAAACGTAATTCCCACCCTCGCACTCCCCTTACACACCGCAACTGCAGGCCGCTCTCGTCAATTTTATGCGAGTTGCAATAGAACTCATTTTCGAGAAAATCATTTTCGCGTGTTTTACCACGGAAGTAAATGTCGTAAATCTCAAAACAGTTTTCTTTTTATTACAAGAATACTAAACAATCTATACAAATTTCCTCTAGCTAGTATTTAATAAACTTTATTATCTTCCTATTTGCGTATATTTTATATAGCTAAGTTAAATAATAAAGGATAAATATTCGAAAAATCTCTAAAAACGCATGATTTTCAAAAAATAAAAGTATCGAACAAAAATCAACTAATTATGTAACTGTCTAGTCAAACGATGGACAAAGTTTCAAAAAAACATGTATCTAAATTTGACATTCATCAAGCATGTGTTCGACTCAGCATATGTTTTCAAAAAGTCACCTCATTTTGGGAGCCTAGCCTTAAGTACAGCGATCACTGTCAGAAACGAACTGCAGCGTCACTGCAACTTGATCGGCGCGTCATAAAATTAAGTGAATTAGGGCCCAGTGAACTGCTCTTTGCCGCGACTCCATCGATGTTTGCTAACCCTTAACGTAACAAGCTCTCTTCGAATATATGTAACATTAGACGTGAATAATACAAATCAGTCTCCACCTTAATACGCAAAGAACATGTAAAAACAAAAGCCTACCTATTCCATACATCTCGATTTCGTAATGTTTATCGATATTACGCATTTACTTTTACTCTGTTTTATAAAACTGTCCAACTTTACTAGGATACTTAATTTGGATCCCTTTTTGGACCAACATGATGGTTCTAGGAGAGAAATTAACTAAGATGACATTTTGTGTATAGAAAAGAAGAAGAAAGAAAGAAAAATTATTTATTTGCGCCACGGAGGTGACGCACTAGAGCAACAAAATAAAAAAATAGTGATATTCAACTAAAGGTACAAAACAAAGCACAATATATTTCGAAACACATGCGTCACATCCGCACAAATCGGCTATCGCTCAGTATATTGCTGTAGCACATGCAAGGAGCAGTCAGCGCTGGTTTTCAGCGACAAAACTTGAACACAGCAACTTGTATATGTTGTAGGATAGTCGGATAAATCGTATCTTTGCGAAAAGTCTAGGACGATTGCAAAAGACCGGATAATTGGAATCATATGAAAGATTTTCGTAATCATACGAGCAATTATCAGGATCATTGCAAAAATCCCAGTTTACTTAAGACGATTGGAATCTTGAACGCTGATTGAGAGTCAATTTATAATTTATAACATCTTTATTCTGGTTGGTCAGAACGTGGCTCTTCATAAAGGTCTATAATATACACATAGAAAAGTAAAGAAGTGAAAATGCAATCTGTATTAATTTAAATAAAGCATTTTAATGTCAAAACAATGATTATCACAAAAAAGGTAAATACATAGTCAACAAAACACGGAAGCAATATCAGACAACAACAAAAGATGAAGGAATGTAGCCGCTAGCTAATTAGTGCATCCGTCAGTGCATATGTCAGCCAATCAGCGCTCATAACGTGAGCGGTTATTCGTGACTTATCCAAGATAAACCGGATTTTTGCAATGATCCTGAAAACAGCTCTGACTATTAGCGAAAATCTTTCATAAATTCCAACTATCCAGTCCTTTGCAATCGTCCTAGGATTTTCGCAAACATTCGACTTTTCAGATTTTCCCACGACATATAAAGGTTTAACAAATTTAGAGTAAGACACCAATAGTTATACCTGTTTCGCAAATCTCTGGGCAAGCTTGAAGTATAGATTCTTTCACATCTTTCTTGTCATCTAGAATCGTAAAGTCATCTTTGATTTTTAGTTCTTAGATTACATTAATTTTGATTTTAACATTAGTTTCAAGTGTACCTGATGTTTCTTCGTCAACCATTACTGGGTTTACACTCGGTTGAGTTTCTTGTTTCTTTATATAGTAATCTATTGATTTATTTACGGGTAATACATCTTCAAGACTATCTTTCGATAAAAATAGAGTAGGGGGTCCTGAAGAGAGATTTATTAGAAAAATATATTAAGCACTTATACTATACCATATATGGTATAATGGTAGTATGGTGTACTATGGTATGGTAAGGTGGCTCTACTAAATATTACTATTTTTAAAAGATAATACATATATTGTTTTTATGGTATAATGCTTACAAATTGAATGAATAAAGAGAATAAAAATAAAAGGTTGTAAAAAACTATTCCTAATAATCTTTTGGACATTGATTTTGGAGTCAAAATCATGCTTACTGTCTTGTTTTCTACATGTTCGTTAGAATATTATAATAATAAAATGTAGAAGTTTAATCAACTAACCGACAGGCACAACTTTATTGTCATCACTTTCAGATTTCATGGAACCCTGGAAGCTCTTTTTCTTGTTTTCTCCATTAGAAGTTTCGAGACCCATCAGAGAATCGTAAGCTGTAAAGTAATTATAAGTATGCTGTGTGACACGAATCATTTTTTTTTATTGTTAAACAACGTAAAAAATATTATCGTGCCTAATCATAAAATGGACTTGTGATGGGGAGAAATAATGACAAGTAAGCATGTTACGTGGTAAGTTGTGTATGAATGTGGATGGCTATAAGAGGCAGACCATTGGATGGATTGTGTGAAAGATGATATGAATAGAAACATAGTGAACAATGAGATGACGGCAGATCGGACGAAAAATACATGCAGCGCGACCACAAATAAATTGAAAGAACGGCAGGAGGATGTTGTAGGTAATCGTAATAAAAAATAAACTTGAAAAAGCCAACTTCTCTTTCTTTTGTTCTTCTTACATATCTTTTCTTCTCAAAAGAGGAGGCCAGGGAATCTACTCGATACTACTACTACTACGATATTCGATCAATCGTAGTATCATATCGTTTTAGTAGTAGTAGTAGTCCTTTGTGAAAGGGCTCGTCCGGGGAAGTACTACCACCGTACCTACTTCTCCGCAAAATAGTAATGCTTGCATTGTTGTGTTTCGGTCTGAAGCATACGGGTGCCGGTGAAATTACAATCACATGAGACTTTCCATCTTCATGTCCCATTTAGGCAACAGCCTAGGTGGTATTGCGGTGGTTATGAGCAAAGGTAACCGCTTAACATCAGGTAGGCCTTTAGCTCGTTTCGCCATCCTATATCATAAATAAAAGTACCATTCATAGCACAATTTGCTACTCCGCTCAACCATCGTTCCCATATCGATGCTCGTGTTTTGACGTTTGTTTCTCTGATCTCCGGTAAACTTCATACGTCTAACGGCCAAAATTAATATTCAATCTATCCACGATTTACCCTACTGGAGATAGACATTTGACATATTTTGTATGGAGCTTATGTCAAATTCCTATCTCTAGTAGGGCAAATCGTGGATAGATTGGATATTAATTTTGGCCGTAAGTATATGTGCCGTAATCTATCTTTATTATGCCTTTTTTATGTGCCTATCTTTATTGTGTAGGTATCAGTCGTACGAAAGTTCATCATTTGTTATTTGTCAAACGCGAGAAGAACCCCAGGTAAAGTGTATTCTATACGTCGATGAGCGTTCATGAGGAGGATAACGAACGTAGATGAAGCGAAAGAGGTGTCAGGATCGTAGCAGGTGGAAATCCAGTCTCTGCTAAACCCAATGAGATACAGGCGTGATAATATGTATGTAGGTACATATCATCATCGTTTCAGCAGAAAGACAACCATTGCTGGATAGATAAAAATAAATAAATATTTTTGGGACATTTTTACACATCACCATCTAGTCCCAAACTAAGCAGAGCTTGTGGTATAGGTACTAGACAATGGGTATAATACTTATATACTTTAAAAAAAATGTAAATACATACTTATAATACATAAGAAACAACCAAAAGAAATATATGCATATATGGATATATGCCTCCCCAATAGGGGAGGATATTCCATAATCACCACGCTTGGCAGGCGGGTTGGCGATAGCAGTTGGTTGAATCAATACTCAGAGAACGTCCGTACGTATGTACATATGTATGTAGATAAATAATTCATGGTTTATAAAGTGGCCTATAAGTTTATGTTAAATGGCACGAGAAAACAAAATCTTTTTCTTTCTAGATATTATACATTCGCCGGAGGGTTAAGAGTCCCAAGACACATTCTACGTGAAAAGTTGGTATTCATTGCGAAGTTAAAATGCATACTGTTCTCTATGGATGAGCATGTTTTTATCCATTTATCGGCAGTAATGTCGCTGGAAAATATCGGCGTGGCAATAGGCGGGTTGATGGTAGAACTCATCCTCTTCTTACCAATCAGGCGGGACAGGGAGATCAGTTGGTGGTTGAGATCTGAGAAAAGAAAGCTAGAGATTTGAGAAAAAATAGCTCATATTTTTATATTAACTCGCTTTCAGTCATGTCTTTCTGGGGCCTTCCTCCCAACTGGTTCGAGTTCTAAACAAAATCGAGCTAATATCAATTCCTTAGAGGTTTTACTGTAATTAGTCCCTCTAAATTTCACATTAGTTCGATTTGGTTCTGAACTCGAACCAGTTGGGAGTCAGGCCCCTGTTTGGTATAAATTTTGCAATCGATTTAAAACTAACTTCCCGATGAGCTGACTTGAAACTTTAAAAATAGCTCAAGACTGGATGACAATGCAATATTAACTCGTTTTCTATTTAAAAACAATATTTTTCATCAAATAATTTAAACACCCGCCATCAGATTTTTTCCTGTAACGCACAATCAACTCAGCCTATCGCAGTCCACTGCTGGACATAGGCCTCTCCCAAGTTGCGCCACAACGCTCGGTCCTCTGCCTTCCGCATCCAGTCCCCCCCAGCCACGTTCTTTAGGTCGTCGGTCCACCTGGCAGGGGGGCGCCCTACGCTGCGTTTGCCGATTCGCGGTCTCCACTCAAGGACTCGTCTGCTCCAACGGCCATCGGTCCTTCGACAGACATGGCTAGCCCACTGCCACTTCAGCTTACTGATCCTACAAGCTATGTCGGTCACTCCGGTTCTTCTCCGGATAACCTCGTTACGGATTTTATCCTTCAAAGAAACTCCAAGCATAGCTCGCTCCATAGCTCGCTGAGCGACTTTGAATTTGTGGACTAGCCCAACTGTCAGTGTCCACGTCTCGGCACCGTAAGTCATGACTGGCAGGACGCACTGGTTGAAGACCTTTGTCTTCAAACTTTGCGGTATAGGCGACGAGAAGACTCGGCAAAGTTTGCCAAATGCTGCCCAGCCCAGACGGATCCTTCTGTTGGCTTCTTTCTCGAAGTTGTGTTTACCAAGCTGAATTGCCTGCCCTAGGTAGACGTATTCCGTTACAACTTCGAGTGCCGACCCTTCGACGAATATTGGCCTCGGCATGATATGCATATTGAACATGACTTTAGTCTTGTCCAGATTCATGCCGAGACCGACACGTCGAGAGGCTCCGTTTAAGCTGTGCAGCATTTCGCCCAGTTGTTCCAGCGACTCAGCCATTACAACGATGTCATCGGCAAAACGGAGATGTGAGATGTTCTCGCCGTTAACGTTGATACCCTGTCCAGTCCAGTCCAGCGTCTTGAAGACGTCCTCCAACGCGTTAGTGAACAATTTCGGGGATATTACATCCCCTTGTCTCACCCCTCTGCGCAGTTGGATTGGCTTCGGCTTTTGGTCCTGGAGCTGAACAGTCATGGTAGCAGCGTTGTATAGGCATCTCAGGATCTCTATATACCGCTCATCAATGTGACATCGCTGAAGAGCATCCAGAACTGCCCAAGTTTCGATAGAGTCGAAGGCCTTCTCGTAGTCCACGAATGCCATACACAGCGGCTGATTGTACTCTTCAGTCTTCTGTATGATCTGCCGAACAGTATGGATGTGGTCTACGGTGCTGTAGCCTTTTCGAAACCCAGCTTGCTCTGGTGGCTGGAATTCGTCGAGTCTTCCGGCGAGACGATTCGTGATGACCCTCGAGAACAGCTTGTACACATGACTCAGGAGTGAGATGGGTCTATAGTTCTTCAGAAGGGTTTTATTCCCTTTTTTGAAGAACAGTACCACCGCACTCCCGCTCCATGCCTCCGGTGTAGAGCCTTGTTGGATGACGTAATTAAACAGACTCTGTAGCTCCTTCAGGACCGGAGCCCCGCCTGCTTTTAGGAGTTCAGTAGTAATGCCGTCATCGCCCGGAGCTTTGTTGTTCTTAAGCTGCTCGAGGGCCGCCCTAATCTCGCCCTGGTCAACGTCCGGAAGATCCTCGGTGTAATGGCGCGTGAGCTGAGCTCTTTTGTCGTCATTGGTAGGAACCGCTGGTCTCGCCGTTTTCGTGGAATACAAATGCCCATAGAAGTTTTCGACCTCATCAAGCATCTCGATCTTAGAGGTGACAATTTTGCCATCCGCGGCTTTCAGTTTCATCAGATGGGTCCTCTCTAGCTGCTGAGCGAAAACTTTCGACCCCCTATTTTGCTCAATCGCAGCCTCAACGGCGCGGCTGTTGGAGCGGCTGTAACGCACACACCAATTGTGTCGTCATCAGTAATTACCAAGGGAATCCGAGCTTTCTTTTTACAAAAAATAATAATTGTGCAGCATTTATTTTATTTTTATTTTGTTTTAGGAAAGCTTACAGACAAGTAAAAAAACTATAAATAACATGGTATAGGTAAGGAAATTTGCTAACTACAAGCTTCCACATAATTATAGGACTATTGGACTGGCAACGAAGAAATTATTCTACTCTTGGTCCAACAATGCCATCATCATCAGTTTTTAAGGGTGCGTTTAACTCGGAGAAGCGGAAAGGGAAAATAATAACCAATGGAATTGCAAAAAAATCACGTCACCCTAAGCTTTTTTGTGCTATTCTATTGGTTAATATTTCCCTCTCTTCGCGTTATTGGAAACGCACTCTAACAGGTGCATTTTTTATTTATTTTTATAGTATAGGATGGCGAAACGACCTAAAGGCCCACCCACGGAATACTTGAATATTCATTTCCTCTATGGGCCCACCTGATGTTAAGCGGTTACCTTTGCCCATGACAACTTCAATACTACCTAGGCTGTTGCCTAAATGGTACCGCAAGTCGGTTCGCCAAACTGAGACATACAATACTAAGCATAGACCTCTCTAATAGCATGCCACTGACCTCAATCCTCGGCCACTCTCATACCGTGCAGCTGCTACCACCTTGCGATGGTTGCTTCAGTTTTTATCGGACTTAGTTCAACGAAACCCCTAAGTATAATGCTGGGGCCGCAGCTGCGTCTATCGTCATGAAGGTTCGAGCAATGACACGTTACACGTAGATGTAACAAACTATTATAGGCTATCATAGTGAAAATACGGGCTGCATGTCGTCTGCGTCCTAGTAATCGCTCGGGTCGCAATAAATCAAATAGTTTTAGCACTTTATGTGTCATAATACGTGGTCGAACAAGCGTCTTTCATTTCGACGATTGTTCTCAGAATGATTAGACGTTACCATTCTTCTTCTATTTATTTTAAGTTTATGTAAATATACGATGACGGACTTAATCCCTCGTGTACTCTCTGAAACGTAGATCTACGCGAGACGCGAGACATAATAGAATTTTAATTGTATCAGGAACTGCGGCATACGAGAGGCTAATGCCTTAGGAACTAAGGAATACTTTACCAGTCAACCGTAGGGTGATGCTGAACAAATGAATGCATGAAGTAATTAGTAAACACACATGTAGAACTACAATCCTCTAATAAGATAAAATCGACGTCAGTCGTCTTTCTCACAAATTAAGTGATCACTTGGTCAGTATAAACGTTAGGAATTTGTATTGCGGCCATCTTGGATTATTGTATGATAATTCGTTTACAATTACGAAGCTGCTAATGGCAAGCAATGCTTCATGAGCATAGACGCAGGTGCGGCCCTTGTATAAGAAATATTGGACTATTTAATTAGAAGTAGTTATAAATAATAGTGCATACTGTTCTGTAGCTCGGCCTTAGAGTTCATTGACTTGTTCAGAGGGGTTGTGCAACTGTTGACCTCTATGGTTCTTTGAGAACGTAACATGGAAGTTTGTGGCAGCTGCTCCAAATCTGTTAAACAAACATTATTACTAGTTCATATTTTCTTGTGCAGCTTAAGTAATGGCTGACCATGCAAGGGACATGTTCTTCTGTAGAAAGAAGCTAAACCATGTAAAGACTGCACCATTTTTATTATTCTATCAAACATCAAACATTTATTTGCAACTAAGTGTAAAATCGTTCTTATTTATGTAATCGTTCTTGTATAACATATGTACTATTCACTATGATACATCAAAACAACACACATAAAATAGCACAGCCTTATTATCATCTCAATGTGCAATCCGGAAAATAGGGTATTGAACATAATACACTATCCTATCCTAATCCTACTACATTTATTATTTTATATTATACCTAAATGTGACAGTTACTCAATCACGCTGAAATGGCTAAACAGATTTTAATGAAAGGCACACAGATATACCATAACCTGGATAACTATAATGGTCCTTTTTATCCCGAGAAAACAAACAGTTTCCGAGGGACGCGCGATAAGTCTTTCTGCTATAAGTCTTCTAAATAGGGGTCGAGCCTCAGACTCCGGGCTGCAACTGAGAATTTCCTGATGACAAAAGCACATCAGAAAATTCTCAGTTGCAGCCCGGAGTCTGAAGCTCGACCCCTATTACGTATATGGGACTTATAACATAACTGGCGAAATGCAGGTGTGCAAGCGTGATGTTATGTTATGTACTCTACGAATTGCCATTTTATAAATGTAGGTACAAAATATATCAAGGGGGTCTTCTTACTTACGTGGTGATGGTTTGAATTCTGTGCTTGTTTCATTATCGCTGCTCAGCACTGCGCAGGCGCAGTGTGATTTTTCTGGAAAATAACTCTTATATTTAAATTATGCATTAAAATATTGGGAAAGGTATTAAATAGTATTTTTTTTATACAAGCATAGAAAGACAGGTGAAATAAAATGTGATTAAAGAATAATATATACAGTTTTTTTTTAAAATTATTATTTATTTGTTTAAGGGTGGTATGCCACTCTCAATTTCTTTGTCTAATGTGACTTTGATCAAATAAATTGGATCATCATCATCATCATTTCTGCTGAAAGATGTCCACTGCTGGACATAGGCTCTCAAAAAGGGGGGAATAATTCCATAATAAATAAGATATTGGATGATTTTCATCAAAATAAATGTTGTATGTAATAAAGCAGTGATCATCAAATAAATTGGATTGGACAAAGACATTTTACCATTGGCAAAACACCCTAATCTGTATCTTCTAAATCTATACTTAATCTTTATATAATTCTTCTGTACGTGTGTATGTGACTGAACTCCTCCTAAACGGCTGGACCGACTTAGATGAATTTTTTTGTGTGTGTTCCAGTGGATTCGAGAAAGGTTTAGATTTACAATTGGACCCAGTAGGTGGCGCTGCTTTTCAGGACAGGACGACGTCCGCTAGTATATATTATAAATAAAATAAAGAGGAAAGATTTGTTTGTTTGTAATCAATAAACTCTGAAACTACTGAACCGATTTGAATAATTACTTCACCATTAGAAAGCTACTTTATCCAGAAGTAACATAGGCTAAATCAGGCGAAACCATGGGCAAATTCTAGTAAATCATAAATAAATAAATAATATTTGTAATGTGACTAGTTTTGATATATCGAAGGCAATTAAAAACCGACATAGCTTGTAGGATCAGTAAGCTGAAGTGGCAGTGGGCTGGCCATGTCTGTCGAAGGACCGATGGCCGTTGGAGCAGACGAGTCTTTGAGTGGAGACCGCGAATCGGCAAACGCAGCGTAGGGCACCCCCCTGCCAGGTGGACCGACGACCTAAAGAACGTGGCTGGGGGGGACTGGATGCGGAAGGCAGAGGACCGAGCGTTGTTGCGCAACTTGGGAGAGGCCTATGTCCAGTAGTGGACTGCGATAGGCTGAGTTGATTGATTGAATTAAAAAATGTGTTCCACAATTTCTATAATATTCTCTCTCTAATTGATTTTGAATATGATCCATCTAATACCGACCGCTTGTTTCTGAAGCTGCCGCCTTCATTGTCGACGCTGGTACTTGAATGGACTCGGCGAGACCGCAGTATGACGTCATCACTGAAGCACACTTGTACAGAAGTGGTGCTATATGGAGAACAAAGCAAAACAGCTGAAAATGGTATAAGAAGGTGGCTCCAATACAAACTCGCAAAGAAAATGTACAATCGAGAAACGAGAAAAAATATAGAGAGCATGTCTACGTTATTTACAACATTATTTAAGTAGAAAGAGCAGAAGACATTACATAAATAAGCAAAGAAGCTGAAGCTGGCTAAGATGTCCCAACAAAAAATAGTGTTGTATAAGTAATATGACTAGTATCTTAACATAACATAACATAACATAACATAAAATAACATCACGCCTGTATTTCCCCGAAGGGGTACGCAGAGGTGTATAGTACACCCACATTTTCACTAGTATCTTACTTATACAAAACTATTTGTGAAAAGAAAAGCAAAGAAAAGTTAAGAAAAGTCAGGAAAGTTAAGTATATTCTCTGCTCATCAATAAGAACAACTTTTATTAGGGGACATCGCGAAACAAAAGTATCAGCTGATCCCTAAATTTTGACGATTTATGTGAACACAAATGTAGGGATTAGCTGATATTTTTTTCCGCTGCACTTCCGCCAAAGAAGCGGAATTTCCGCGTGATACGCTCAGATTTGTCGTGTGGTGGCCGAGGCGGAATTCAGCTCGTGGAATTCCTCGCGTGGAAATTCCACTAGATTTGTCTCTAGCCTTTAGTTGAATTGTACGCGGGCAAAGTCTGGTTAGTGTGTAACATTAAAGTGGTTTCATTCTGACTTATATTCCGATGAAACTCTCGAATACTGACGTAAAAATCAAAGAACCGTTTATGCTTTTAAATTAAAATTTTTGTAAGCCCGACAATTTTCTCCTACAGCAATGAAATATAAGTGTCACATAAGCGTGTTATTTCCCATACAACCACAATGCTTCCGTACCATTACACAAAATTGTATAGGGCTTTCTGAATAAATGCCGTGAAAAATCACCGAGTACTCCATGTAAAATGTAGGGGCGGAAAATGACAGCATCACGTATGTATTTACAAGCATTTTATGTTTATTTGAGGTGTATTTATTTCAGCTCGATGAATATGAAATATGTAGGTATTGATTTTTTTAATACAGATTTTTTGGCTTTTTTTTTCAATGTGGTTAGTAGATAACAGTGGCAAGAAATATTCGCGATTTGTTTTTCATATGATGCTTTTGGGTCCAGTGATCTTAGGATTAAAACAACATGAATCAATCCATGAATCATGAATTAATCCTATCCTATTGTTCAAGTATTGCGCGTCGTTAACTGTGACAATAAACTATTTTTCTTTCTTTCTTTCTTTCTTTCTTTCTATTAACATTATAAACATGAAAGTTTGTGTGGATGTATTGATGTTTGTTACTCTTTCACGCGAAAATTACTGCATAGATTTTAATGAAATTTGGCATACAGATAGAACATACCCCGGATTAACATATAGGCTACTTTTTATCCCGGAAAGATGAACAGTTCCCGAGAGATGCGCGATAAACGACATTCACGCGGGCGAAGTCGCGGGCATTGGCTAGTTAATATTATAAAATTAATGCTAAAGTAACTCTGCCTGTCTGTCTGTTTGTAACCTTTTCACAACTAAACCTCTGAACCGATCGTAATGAAATTTTGCGAAGAGGTAGCCTGGGACCTGGAGAAGGACATAGGCTCCTTTTTATCCCGTGAAGATAGTTTCCGAGGGATGTGCAATGGCGGCTTTCTGTGATAAACCGAATTACAAGCGTGTGAAGCAGCGGGCCGAAGCTGATGTTTTATAAGCCACAGACATTGTAAAAGTATAGATGAAGTGCTGCGAACAATCATAGTGAAGCCAAAAAAAACTATGCCCCTTCGTGTACAACCAGCGCTCATGCACACACCATGCACCTGAAGGATATTTGACGATCCCGCGACATGTGTTCTGAGAGGGGTGAGTACGGCTCGAGGTGCATGTGTGTTGAGCGCTGGTTGTACATGAAAGAGCATAGTTTTTTTTTACTTCACTTAATTGTTCGCAGCACTTGCAAGACGATCACTCTTAGATTCGGTTTCCGGAACAACTATCTGTTGGCCATACAGTTATTAATTTTCTGTGGAAATGGCGTGGAAAAGAGGGGGTTTATCTTTGTAATGAACTGATGAATGACACAAGAAATTTTCTTTTAAGTCCTACGGTAACCAGCCAGGTGGACCGAAGACCAGAAGAAGGTAGCTGGGGGAGATTAAATGCGGAAGGAGGGAACTAAACGCGGAAAGGGGAGACTAGATGGGAAAGGATGAGACTAGACGTGGAAGGCGGAGGATCGAGTGCTATGGCGGATCTTGGGAGAGGCCTATGTCCAACAGTGAAGTACCATTGGCTCAGTTGATGTTGATGAAGTCCTACAATTATCTCGGTCTTTTTAAACAGCTTTTTTCAGCCAAAACATCAAAATATAAACAGTTTTTAGGTTAACGTGGCACTAAACTAGGCTCTAATGTGTTTATGGTCCACCGTTTTATTGATCGGATGTCACTCTCTATGAAGAGGAACAATAAATCAAGTACAGGCGATCTATCAAAAGGTTTTCGTCCTACGTAGATATCATCATCATCATCATTTCAGCCGAAAGACGTCCACTGCTGGACATAGGCCTCCCCCAAGCATCGCCACAACGACCGGTCCTGTGTCTTCCGCATCCAGCGGATTCCCGCGACCTTCACCAGGTCGTCAGTCCACCTTGTGGAGGGCCTACCCACGCTGCGCCTTCCAGTACGCGGTCGCCACTCCAGAACTTTACTGCCCCATCGGCCATCCGTTCTGCGAGCAATGTGCCCCGCCCACTGTAGATATATTGGCCGCAAAAGTATTATATTTATTTTGGCCCTAAAAACTGTTACGAGACAAACAAAAAGTAATTAGGTACGCGTTTGAGTTTTTGTTTGTATACACATACATAGACAGTAACATCATTCTTATATTCAACTAATTTCTAAGTTTCTAAAATGCTAAAGATTTAAATTGTGGACAGAAAAAAACGCTCACGAACAGGATTCGAAACTGCGACTCCTGGCTCAGTACGCCAGTGCTTTAGCCACTAAGCTACCGTGAACACTGCTCGTGGTATCGAAATTATCCTCCACTATACGTCTTTGGGTGACGTCAGCGATATCTTAGTGGCTAAAGCACTGGCGTACTGAGCCAGGAGTCGCAGGTTCGAATCCTGCTCGTGAGCGATTTTTTCTTTCCACACTTTTAATCTTTAGAATTCGCTTCGCATGCGTAAAATGCGTTAAAATAATAAAATAATTAGTAAGGGTAGGCATATCTATATGACTTTGATTTAACTGCAAAGTTAGTCGAGTCGGTTAAGGAACAATGTTTCTTAATAAGATATCGCTGACGTCACCCAAAGACGTATAGTGGAGGATAATTTCGATACCACGAGCAGTGTTCACGGTAGCTTAGTGGCTAAAGCACTGGCGTACTGAGCCAGGAGTCGCAGGTTCGAATCCTGCTCGTGAGCGATTTTTTCTTTCCACACTTTAAATCTTTAGAATTCGCTTCGCATGCGTAAAATGCGTTAAAATAATAAAATAATTTCTAAAATGCTGATTAATAAACACATGGAACTGAAAAATATATGTCTCCAGAGATAAATTAAGAATCTGATCAATTTTAGTTAGTTGTTTGTATTTTTGCCATCAAGGCTGACCAATTTAATTTGGTTGTTGTTAGTATTTTTGCCATTAAATACAGCTGATCAATTTAATTCGGTTATTGTTAGTATTTTAGCCATCAAGCAAGAATACCTAATCAATTTAATTTGGTTGTAGTTAGTATTTTTGCTATCACTTATAGCTGATCAATTAAATTCGATTGTTGTTAGTATTTTTGCCATCAAGCTAGGCTGATTAATTGTGTTTGGTTGTTGTTAGTATTCTTGTCGAGCAATCACAATCAATCACAACAGATTAAATCGATGAGTCACGCTTGATGACACTTACGAATTAATAAATTATTGCCTTTATCAAGCAGGTGTACTCGTATAATCATATCTAATTATATGTATAAATAATAAGTATAAATAATAATATTATAATTATAATTATAAGTATTAATAAGTCAAATATCAAACGCAAGTTAAAAACGCACTTTATAAACAACCTGTAGATGCTTGTCGTGTCGTGAGTCGTGACTCGTAAGGAACCGATGTTTTTTGCACGCAGGTAACAGAGGCAGTCGCTCGCCGAATCCATTGTTTGTTAATTTATTGCACTTATTTATGTATTTAGTTTAATAAGTTGTCTGCAGAATAACGGCATTCCGGACAAACCCCCGTGGTTTTTGGTTTGCTTTTGTCATAATAATGTATGGTTAAAAAAAAAAGGAAAAAAAAAAAAAAAAAAAAAAAACTACATTCTATGGAAATAAATTATTATTCTATTATATTTTAAAATTTAATTTTGGTTTTTTATTATATTTTCGGTATTCAAGATAACATTATGAATTTTATTCGTTTTCTGTGTGGTCTTTGACTAAGAAAGGAACCATGTTATATTTTTGTGTGGATGTCATATGAAGATTAAGGGATTAATATGATAGATTGTCACTATTAGCACAGTTTCTATTAGGTAGTACAGTCGACTGCATGACAGTGGTAACACTTGAATTAGAAAACCGTCCTTATTGCTTACAAAATAAAGACGCTGTCAATATCAAACTGTTATCACTGACGTGCGGTCGACCGTGCCTATTATCATGCAGCATCTATTTTGTGCATTGATCATAAGAAGAAAACCCAAGGCGTTCACAAACCGCATGTATCTCAGGATTTTTGTAATATTTATTTCATGCAACATGTGTACAGTCGACTGCATGACAGTGGTAACATTTCAGTTCGAAAACCGCCCTTACTGCTTACGAAATAAAGATGCTGCTAATGTCAAAGTATTACCACCAACGTGCGGTCGACCTTAATAGGCGAACTTAATGCCTTAGGCATTCTTTCCCAGTCAACATTAGGGTGATACAGAGATGACAAGGGTGGTGCAATATTGCCAGTAGCAATCAAATTGTTTGTCAAATGTTTTAAATTAATAAATGAACTCTTTGTAAAATGTTTATAATTAAAAATTGAAAGTAACACGTCAAACTGTTTGTCAAATGTTTTAAATTAAATTATTTAATGAAATCAACTAAATATAAAATTACTCATGTTAAATTGTTATCACGTTTCAAGAACAACACTAACCTGGTTTATTAGATTTCTCCTGTAACTCGATGTATTGTATGCCAGTGTGGATCTTATTGTCACTGCCAGTGAGTTTGTTGATCTCCGATGCTGTCGGTCCTATGGACTTGGACTCAAAACCAATGTGAGTGTTAGTGCTGGTAGTCGCGTATGGATAGTTCCCTGAAACATAGATACATGGATGAGTAGTATACGTTCAATTTGTACCGAGCACAATGTTGGTCGTGCATGTTCGGTCGGTTCGGCCAAATACCAGCTTCTGAAGTAGACGTGGGCTAACTAGCTCCGGTAAAAGACTGGATATGTAATATATCATTCCAAGTAACGATATATGTCCGATAAGCATATCAATATCCGCTTAATATATCCGGGACTGAAGTAACTCTACGTTGCATGCTATGTCCGAGATTGATAACTCCGGCTTCTAAATAAATCCACCGGACTGAGGCTGGATATATTGTAGCCGATTTGATAGATCCACGGAACGATAAAGTGACACAGTAACATAATTATTGATTTCCTTTCATACTTTACAGGTTTAGGACTGTCTACCAAATAAAAAAATTAAACGCGTATTTAATAATCAAGTAGGTATTATGTATTGTGTTTTTGTATTGTATAATTATCTAAACTCAGTTTTTCGTTCCTTAACGTCATTGTCGAATGTCAGGCATTGGAGTTACTCGGATATAGGATATGGTTATTTTTTTGAAAGTGAATGAGTGATACATATCCGCTTTCGGATATATATTCGAAGATGTAGATGTGTCTGGAGTCACCCATGCCTAGCTTGAAGCTCTCGAGTCGATAGAGAGGCTTGCTAAGAGGCTCACTTGTATACATTAGTCGACGCTAAACTGCAAAGCCTTTAGCATCGGCGCAGACTAGCCAGCTTTTTTTAGGACATTTCCGCCACACTATCCAAACCACTGCTACTCTTGTAATCCAGGACTTACAATGGCGACCAACTGAAAAAACGCCGAAACAATGAAGCTCGGTGCATTCAAGGAAAGTGATTGAACTGTCTTGAAACCCGCAACGAAATTAATCAGAAAAGAAATTAGGAGGAGTAGGAAGAAAATTTGTTTCCACTTCCCGCTGTATCAAGCGGAAGGCAAGACAGAGTTGCTAGCTTATTGGTTTTTTATTGAATGCATTTCGGCCAGTGTGCGTCGGTATTCCATAATTTAACTCCCCAAGCCCATTCCATCATCAGATGACCAGACACATGGCAATGCGCCGCCTTTATATGGTTGATATTCCACCATTACGCACAAAGCGCTTTTCTAATAGGTACTTTTATTATGCGGTCCGCCAAGGATTGGAATTCCTTCCATCTGAGTTTCCCGATAGGTATAACCTGATGGTCTTCAAAGCACGGGTGAGTAGGTTTTTACGGGGCAAGCGTACACCAAGCATTCATCGTCGACTGTACGATTGCTGAAGTAGCGGTCAAACACAAGCCCTTTCATAATTTTTCGAAAAACATAGCTAAACTGATGATGGATGTCATAGTGAATGTGCAGGAGCAGGTATGCTCGGCGTCAAAGAAGCATTTATTTTCCTTGTTACAAGTCGTTTAATTATGTAATACAATATGTCGATATGAGCGATACGTTACAGCGGGGTTTTCGAAATGGTGTCTGAAGCTAAGACGACAATGAATGTGAAAAACTGAAAACAGCTAACAGCTGATAGTTTAACGTTTTGATGTTTTGTCCGTTTTTCTACAACAGATGGCGCTGTCCACGGCCATCATTGTATGTTGTTACTTCTTATTTGTGTTAGATGGCGTTGGCCCATCAACCATACACCCCATAGACGTCTCATAACAGGCGACCGATGACTGCAACATATCTATGGAATTTCACTAATGTAGGTCGCCACTATTCGCCATTTGAAATCTTCAAATCAGTTGCGACCACTTATATGAGCTGTCAAAACTGCCGCGTTAGTGATTAGCCAATAGTCGCCTTGGTAGGGCCAATCGGATTGCAGTAGTAGCAGTAGCAGCCTCAGCTAGTGGCAGAATTTATTGTTTGAATTATATTCAAAATTAGGAGTCTATTGGACTGTATGGTCGTAACGTTGGCCGTAATAGTGGACGTGTTCGAGATAAGTTTAAAATAAAGTTAAAAACTTACTGATACTGTCTCTGCCGTCTGAGCGTTCAGAATACTGTGAATGGTGGGAGACTGCGTCACCAACCAACGCTTTCTTGATTAGATTGTTGAGTAATATTTCTGAAATGAATACATTAAAGGATTTGTCACACTGGATGAGTTCTGCGTCTTGTAATTAGGGCAAAGCGAAAGCAGACCGCATCATCTGTGAACATCATTTTCCGGTCGGCAGTGTTCCGGGCAGGGCAGCCGGTCATAAAAAGGGGATCTTCCATACATACATACATACATACATATTATCACGCCTGTTTCCCATTGGGGTAGGCAGAGACTAAAGATTTCCACCTGCTACGATCCTGACACACCTCTTTCGCTTCATCTACGTCCATTAACCTCGTCATGCATGCTCGTCGGTTTAGAGAACTCTTAACCTGGCATTTTTTGAGAATATCCACGATTTGATCGCGATACGTTCGCCGAGGTCGTCCCCTTCCAACTCTTCCATCCACACTCGCTTCGTATACTTGTTTCGTCAATCTCCTCTCGTCCATCCTCTCTATATGTCCAAACTATCTTAATATACCTTTCTCAATCTTTGTCACTACATCTTCTTTCACTCCACAACGCTCCCTTATCACGTTATTCCTTACTTTATCTCTCAAAGTTACACCACACATACTTCTCAAAGCTCTCATTTCTACTGCATTTATTCTGCTTTCATGCTTCTTCTGTCATAGCCAACTTTCACTACCATACATAAGTGTAGGCACTAACACTCCCCCATGAACAGCCAGCCGTGCCTTTTCCGACACTTTGCGGCTGTTCATGAAGGTGTGTAGTGCCCCATTCAGCACTCACTGATTACCAGCACTCACTCTCCTTTCAATGTCCTTCACATGCTTGCCATCTCTCGTAAACATGGAACCCAGGTATACGAACTCTTTCACTTGTTCCACCTTTTCGTCACCTATCAAAATATTGCACTCTGTCATAACTTCTTCCTTTTCCTTCTTGGGATCTTCCAAATTGTACAAATATGGATGACGTCGTACCATACGGCATCTATAAATTCTTCTGTCTGTTCAGAAGACATTTTAATAAAAAACACGAGTTCTCCGGTGAAATACGGGCGTTGAACTGCCCGCCAGTGTTACTCGCAGCCCGTCTACCATAGCCCTTCCGCGTTTTGCCCTCCCCAACTACCTGCCCGGTGCGTTTTTCCACGTACCCGCACGGACAAATCGCATGTTTTGCATTACTAAAAAAATTGTGGAAGTTACGTCAATTTATTTGACACGATCTCCACCTGTACCGACAATGACGGAGGTTCTACCGGTTGATGTTCAACCTGTTTTTCTTTAGGAAGTTACTTGTATTCTTTTACCCGTTTCGAAATATGAGTCCAGTCCCCTTGCCGAAGTAGATTTTGTGCAACTGCGCCTGTAGATTTTCGTTTCTGTGCCTGTTTTAAAAGATATTGGTTTCGTTAATAAATTAATACTAAACAGTAAGATTATACTACCTACTAAATAGTGCGGGTGTAAATACTAACAATTCTAATCCCTATCTCTTCTCATGGGTGTCGTAATACCCATAAGAAGAGATAGGGTGGTGCAATTCTTTATGTCTGGCATCACACGGACCATATGTTTCATATATCACTTTTTTATCGGATCGGAACCCTATTCTATGCATGGCCTGACAGATCTTGGCCGGTTTTTTATTTAAAAACCAAAGGCATATCTAATAAAAATATATCAATACGTACCTACCTATTATTCATCACAGATTTCATTATATTTGTCGAACAACCTAATAAAATAGGACCGAATGCTGGAAGGATTCCAGCCAAATTTTCATGAATCCTAAACGCTGTTAAAATAAATTACACGGACGCGAAAGCAATGTTGATCCATATCCTACCCAAAATTATTCCACAGAGAATAATATTTAAAGAGAAAGTTATTTTATGTCTTGCTAGTTGAAAATACCAACTTTTTAGCAATTGCAAGAAATAAACAAATAGTACGAATAGCAGCTGTAATAATACAACGTTTTATTGAAATAACTGAAAACCTCTTAAAGGGTCATTGTACTCATCAGTTTGAAAGACTTTTACCATGGGACCAACCCGGAAATCGCGAAAAGAAAAATCTGATGTACCCTACATTTTGTAGATTTATGTGAAACAAAGAAAGAATCATTTATTTGCGTAGAATACAGGTGGTACCAGAACAGAAATGTAAGAAACAGCTGATATTTTACGCAATTTCAGAGTTGGTCCCATAGTAAAAGTTGTTCATACTGATGAGTACAATGACCTCTTATGGTTTTCAGTTACTTCAATAACACGTATAAAGGATGATTTATTTAATTGTGACAGTATTAGCAAATCCTCAACCAAAAGAGATACGGGAAAACTTTATTTGGAGACGTTTTCTCTTAATTAATAAAAATAATATTGGTGTAATTAGATTTTTGGTCAAGCACGAACTTTCCTTCACAATCAATAAAGTTGTTTTTTTTTAAATCTAGTAGACTCAGTTTCGTGTCAGGTTAAATTTATTTTATATTGACAGATAGAGAAAACTAGGATAAAAACTTCAAAGTGGTAATCTACGAGTATATGTCAATAGGCTCGCCCCCTATTACATGGGCCTATAACATAACTGGCGAAATGTGGGTGTACTATTACACCTCTGCCTACCCCTTCAGGGAAATACAGGCATGATGTTATGTTATGTTATGTTTATGTTAAGTGATAGTCTTACCACATGAAGCAACGTCGCAAGGCTTGCATGTACACTTTATTGTTTATGTTAAGTGATAATTTTACCACATGAAGCAACGTCGCAAGGCTTGCATGTACACTTTATTGTTTATGTTAAGTGATAATCTTACCACATGAAGCAACGTCGCAAGGCTTGCATGTACACTTTATTGTTTATGTTAAGTGATAATTTTACCACATGAAGCAACGTCGCAAGGCTTGCATGTACACTTTATTGTTTATGTTAAGTGATAATTTTACCACATGAAGCAACGTCGCAAGGCTTGCATGTACACTTTATTGTTTATGTTAAGTGATAATCTTACCACATGAAGCAACGTCGCAAGGCTTGCATGTACACTTTATTGTTTATGTTAAGTGATAATCTTACCACATGAAGCAACGTCGCAAGGCTTGCATGTACACTTTATTGTTTATGTTAAGTGATAATCTTACCACATGAAGCAACGTCGCAAGGCTTGCATGTACACTTTATTGTTTATGTTAAGTGATAATCTTACCACATGAAGCAACGTCGCAAGGCTTGCATGTACACTTTATTGTTTATGTTAAGTGATAATCTTACCACATGAAGCAACGTCGCAAGGCTTGCATGTACACTTTATTGCGGGCACACAACCACAGTTCGCTGGCGACGGAGGTTTATCGATTGTAACTTCTGTAGAAAACCGGAAATTAACATTAATTAG
Organism: Asteroscopus sphinx; assembly: GCA_949699075.1. NCBI lineage: Eukaryota > Metazoa > Arthropoda > Insecta > Lepidoptera > Noctuidae > Asteroscopus > Asteroscopus sphinx. The sequence continues at coordinate 8,067,145 of OX453006.1, forward strand.
ACGAAAACATTACAAGTGAATTGGTATACATTGGTATTGATAGAGCTGTTTTAGTTTAGCAACTGTTTTAGAGCTCCTTCACATAGTTTTCCGGCGTAGGCGTTCGTTCAACGTATGCGCTGCGCAGACGCCGCATTATCGTCGAACATTATCATAATACAAAAATTCTATCACCGCGCGACGCTAACGCGGCGTCTGCGCTGCGTATAAGTTCTTCGAACGCCTCAATCAATCAACTCAGCCTATCGCAGTCCACTGCTGGACATAGGCCTCTCCCAAGTTGCGCCACAACGCTCGGTCCTCTGCCTTCTGCTTTGTCTTTTCTTTTGTTTGTTTTTTTTGTTTGACTTCGAACGCCTACGCTGGAGAAATGCTGCCCGCGACACTTTTGCGTCGCGTTGTCGCGGGCGTCTGCGCGGTGCATACGTTGAACGCCTACCGCCGGAGAAACGCTAGTGTGAAGGAGCTCTTAAAAACACATTATAATATTTGAAATCTAGCAGTAATAGCCTAGCGGTTGAACTTAGACCTTCTTGCATAGAAGCTTTCCTTCTATCTTCTGCTTTTTATTCGTGTCTGAGTTCGAACCCGGCCCTTGACTTTTCGGATAATGTGCAGATTAGAATTTCCATCACTAAGAAGAAAAACATCGTGAGGAAACTTGCACACCTGTGAGTGCTCCATATAAAGCTCTTGATGTTAAGTCTGCCAACCTGCCAGTAGGCTGGCGTGGTGGACTGAGGCATGAACCCTTCTTATCCTGAGAAGAGGTCCATGCCCAGCAGTGGAACAATAAAGGGCCGTGTGTTTTATGTGATTTTAAATCGAATCTACATCTGATAGGGACTGCCTCTTGGGTATGTATGTATCAATAAAATTTTAATAGGTAAGAGGAACGAGAAATACAAATGAAAAATTGGGTAGATTGTGTGACAGATAGTATTGCTAGGAAGACACTTCAATTGTAGTCAAAGACAAAGTACAAAGTCTTTGGTTCGCTTACCTGTACTTGATACAATATCTTTATTAGTCAGCTGTCTCGATGATATTGACATTATTTTTGTTCCTGAAAGTAAAAAAAACATGTTTAACGCAATGTTCAATTTTCATATTCAAAACAAGATGGAATTGTATGAATAGGCTGTTATGCCTTTGGTATAGTCACCTGTGTAATTTGTAATACTGAATGCGACAACATGCGGTGTATATCGGTTCATCAATGTGCCACATATTTCCGATTCTCAAAAAAAAAATATCAACCCTTAGGTGGTATACGCTTTTTCCGTACGCAAAATACACGCTTGATCGTGGAGTTGCGGAAACCAGCCCGTTATACTATACTAGGTGGCATAACTGAATAAAAATTTGATACATTGGTGACTACCAAAGTATATTTGACACAGGACGCCAATTTATGTGTATAAGCCTCGAAACATACTTATTTATGTTACAGTATGTAGTTGCCCTGAGATTTAAGTCTTCGAGTATTGGAGACTGCGTAGCGTGATCTGTTTTCCATTTTCTACTTTAGTTAGAACATCTGAGAACATCAGTAATACTATGCGATCCAAATAAAAATAGGAATGTGAATGAACTCGACCTGTCAACTGTCACTTGAAAAATAAGGTCTGCGCAAGAAAAAAATATTTTTTTTAGATTAAAAAAATATGATTATTTAAGTAGTATTACAAAATCTATTGTTGTCTGTTAAATTTGCTGTTACCAGTTTTTGTTAAAGGAAAATGGCACAGACAATGGGCAAAATGTATGGACCCTATCCCCAGAGCTGTAGCATGTTTTCAAATATCTTAAACGAAGGGTCTTAATAATCGTATTTAGTAAAAAATATAGACGAAGTGCTGCGAACAATCATAGTGAAGCCTACAAAAACCGTGCTCCTCCGTGTACAAACTAGTGCTCACGCCCACACATGCACCTGAAAGACGTTTGTTTTTGGCGATGCTTACCGGACGATGACGCGACATGTGTACTGAGAGCAGTGAGCACGGTTTTCAGTTATGTTTGTGCGTGAGCGCTGTTTTATACACGGAGGAGCACGATTTTGTTGGCTTCACTATGATTATTCGCAGCACTTGGTCTATATTTTTTACTATGTCTGTGCCACTGGGAGAAAAAAGTTAAAGACATAAAAAAATATAAAAAAATGAGAAAGTCATCTAGGTAGATGACTTGCTTATTAACCCCTCGTATGCCAAACCACCTTTTAAAGGCGACTTCCATTGTTTAACTATTGTGTTATTTTAATTGGCAGTTGAGCTCTTAATGATTTGATGAGAATAAATCAGAAACACACGTGCAGGCAGGTCGTGGATATTTGTAAAAAGCCAAGCAACTGCTATTAAGTCGGTATCAGTTTGTGGAACATCATGATTTTTTTTTTCGTGTATTGTGTTTTATTTACTTTGGCTTAATTTTATTATAGGTTGATATTGTGTCTAACAGTTAAATCCTGACATTGGTTGTAAACGTGTACTGTACCTAGATGACTTGCTCATTTTTTACATTTTCTAATATGGCTATAACTGTTTTCTCCCAGCGGTTAGAGATTTGCTGCCCTTGAATAAAAAAATACGATTGTTAAGACCTTTCGTTTAAGGTATGTGAGGTCATACTACAGCTCTGGGGATGTTTTGCCCATTCTCCTTTGTTGTTACCAGTTTGATGAAGATGACGTCATAATATGGCGGAAATTTATTTCTATTCTTATTTGTTTCGCATAGTACTTGGAGATAGCATAATACAATAATACATACAACTCATGAAATTGAGTACCTGTTAAAGACAAGTTCGTAACTGTCGGCTGAGTCTGGACAGCATCGTTCTCCTTTTCAACTTCATTATTCATTAGAACACACGCTTTAACAAAAAATGTACATTGATTAAACAAATGTTGCCTTTAGTTTCACATGTACAACGTGTTATTGAAATAACTGAAAACCTCTTAAGGGATACTCATCAGTTTGAACAACTTTTACTATAGCGCCAAACCTGAAATCGCGACAAAAAAATCTGCTGATCCTTACATTTTGTCGATTTATGTGAACACAAATGTAAGGATCATCATTTTAGTAACACGTTGTGTATTTTAATTAAGTTTCTTCTAACTTTTGCCACAACTTCATCCGCATTATACTATAAGCCCCATTACATTCCTTTTAGAGTTCAATTGTAAAACCCTTCTCGCTTACTACTAGCCTACTTGGGTACGTCAGAAATGTATGATGTGCGTGCAAAATCTAAAGTGTCTAGACCCCTGCGGCTTGGGTTGTACTTTGTCTATCAGTTACATAATCTTAACTATTATAAAATTGTAAACGTCTGTTTGTTTATTTGTTTGTTTGTTTGTTCCAGCATCACGCTAAAACTACTGGACCGATTTTGTTTTTTTTTTTTTTGTTTGAAAGCTGATGATCTGACTTAAAAACTGGTATGGGTTTTGAGAAAGAAAGAAAGAAAGAAAAAAAGAAAAAAATTAATTCGTGGGTTGCGTACTCACCCGACAGATCGAAGCTTCTATGCATTTGCACGAGCGGATAGTAATGTACGATGGAGTGGAGTGGAGTGGAGTGGTCAGAGGATGGGACTGGGGACGGGACAGGGGACGGGACTGGGGACGGGACAGGGTACGGGACAGGGGACAGGACTGGGGACGGGACAGTGGACGGGACAGGGGACGGAACATGGGACGGGAAATGGGACGGGACATGAGACGGGACATGGGACAGGACAGTGGGACGGCACATGGGACTGGACATAGGATGGGACATGGGACAGGACATGGGACATGGGACGGGACAATAGTGATATAGTGGGACAGTGGGACAGTGGGATAGTGGGACAGTAGGACAGTGGCAGTGGGACGGTGGGACGGTAGGCCGGCGGCAGTGGGGCAGTGGGGCAGTGGGGTAGTGGGCAGCGGGGCAGCGGGGCAGTGGGCCAGTGGGGCAGTGGGATAGTGGGGCAGTGGGGTAGCGGGGTAGCGGTGCAGTGGGGCAGTGGAGCAGTGGGGTTGTGGGGCAGCGGTGCAGCGAGGCCGCGGTAGTGGGGCAGCGGGGCAGCGGGGCGGGGAAGCGGGGCAGCGTGGCAGTGGGGCAGCGTGCCAGCGGGGCAGCGGGGCAGTGGGGTAACGAGGTAGCGGGGCAGTGGGAAAGTGGGACAGTGGGGCAGTGGGGTAGTGGGGTAACGGGGCAGCGGGCAGCGGGGCAGTGGGGTAGCGGGGCAGCGGGGCTGTAGGGGAGTGGGGCAGTGGGATAGTGGGGCAGCGGAGCATTGGGGCAGTTGGGTAGAGGGGCAGCGGGGCAGTGGGGCAGCGGGGAAGCTGGGCAGCGGGGCAGTGGGTTACCGGGGCAGCGGGGCAGTGGGGCAGTGGTATAGTAGGGAAGCAGGGCAGTGGGGCAGCGGGGCAGTGGGGCAGCGGGACAGAGGGGCAGCGGGGCAGTGGGGAAGCGGGGCAGGCTGTGGGGCAGTTGGATAGTTGGGCAGCGGGGCAGTGGGGCAGTGGGGTAGCGGGGCATCGGGGCATTGGGATAGTGGGGCATCGGTGCAGTGGGGCAGTGGGGCAGTGGGGCAGCGGGGCAGTGGGGTAGCGGGGCAGCTGGGCAGTGGGGCAGCGGTGCAGGGGGTTACCGGGGCAGTGGTTTACCGGGGCTGTGGGGCTGTGGAGCAGCGGGGCAGAGGGGCAGAGGGGCAGAGGGGCAGTGGGGCTGCTGGGCAGCGGGACAGTGGGGCAGCGGGGCAGTGGGGCAGCGTGGCAGGCTGTGGGGCAGTGGGATAGTGGGGCAGCGGGGCAGTGGGGCAGCGGGGCAGTGGGGCAGCAGGGCAGTGGGATAGTGGGGCAGCGGGGCAGCGGGGCAGTGGGGTAGCGGGGCAGTGGGGGTAGCGGGGCATCGGGGCAGTGGGGGGCAGTGGGGCAGGGGTATAGTGGGGCAGCAGGGCAGTGGGGCGGCAGGGCAGCTGGGAAGTGGGGCAGCGGGGTAGCGGGGCAGTGGGGCAGTGGGGTAGCGGGGCAGCTGGGCAGTGGGGCAGCGGGGCAGTGCGGTAGTGGGGCAGAGGGGCAGTGGGGTAGCGGGGCAGCTGGGCAGCGGGGCAGTGGGGCAGCGGGGTAGTGGGGCAGCGGGGCAGTGGGGCAGCGGGGCAGCTGGGCAGCGGGGCAGTGGGGCAGCGGGGCTGTGGGGCAGTGGGATAGTGGGGCAGCGGGGAAGTGGGGCAGCGGGGCAGCGGGGCAGTGGGGTATCGGGGCAGTGGGGCAGTGGGGCAGCGGGGCAGCGGGGCAGCGGGGCAGCGGGGCAGCGGGGCAGTGGGGCAGCGGGGCAGCGGGACAGTGGGACAGTGGACTGGACTGGAATTGACTGGACTGGACTGACGTGGGTTAGCAGAATTTAACGCGAGCGGAGCCGCGGGTAAAAGCTAGTTGATAAATAAACATGTAAATAAAACCCTTAAATCTCTGCGACTGAGGTGGTAGTCTGTCAGACTCCGTCAACTAAATAAAACGGTGTCATTTCACTACATGGCGTGATAGTTCTGTCATGCTGAGTACCTTCCTAGAACGGTTTGCAGCAGCAGGTAGTGATGCGGAAGCAAAGATGTGGTGCACAGGTATGGAAATATGAGCTGCGGGTGTCCCACTCAGACGTAACTACAGCAACAAACCCTGATTCTCGTAGACATAAAATAAATGTAATATTGACGAGTCAGGTAGTAATTTTTGTAACAAATTTGTGCCTAAACATATCATTACAATGTGTTGATTTATTTTTATTATTGTATTTGAGTACAGTGGTTAAAACAAAAGTTTGGATAAGCTTACAACAGAATGTCAAATATTTTGATCGAAATAGACCGCCGCCGCCCTGTTTTGGGACCAACCGGACCAGAGCAGTTAATCTTTATTCTCTATTTCATAAAATGTTATGTCAATACCATTCCCATTTATTTATTCCTGTAAATATAATTATATTATAATTTATTGTTAAGTATTAATTTTATAGGTCATTTAAAATGACGTTTGCCAGACTCCACATCAGTAGAATATTACCAATAAAGTCATCTCAGTTGCAGAGGGTTAAAACAGATACGTGAGTGAATACACACAGACTTAATAACTGCTGTTCCCTCCAGATGTGTTGAAAGGAACTAGCAGCCATCAAGCACAGGGGTTTTCTGGATCAGCATCCCCTTACAATCATACTGATGTTGTATTTTATCGTAGCATAAATATCATCTAAGTAAGCTCTTACCGTAATACACATTATACAGCACCATATATAAGACGGCAGTGGTTCATAGTAACTCATTAGAATCCACACCTAGTTTTAGCCACCAAGGATTGGCTACAAGTAGTTGTAACCAGTCTGATGATGGTTAGAACTAGTTTTAACCGAACGTAACCAGCTACATCTGGTTCTATACGAGAATAAATATGATACACCTAGTTCTAACCAACTGCGACTGGCTATGCCTAGTTTTAACCGGTTAGAATAAGGTGTAACCGCATTTTGGCTTCTATCAGTAACATTTATTATACTCACAATAAAGGTGAAAATTTAATATCACATGAATATACAACGTGTTATTGAAATAACTGAAACCTCTTAATGGGTCATTGTACTCATCAGTATGAACAACTTTCCGAAAAAAAATCAGCTGTCCCCTACATTTTTGTTCACATGAATCGACAAAATGTAGGGATCACCTGATATTTTTTTCTCAATTTCAGGGTTGGTCCCATAGTAAAAAGTGTTCATAATGATGAGTACAATGACCCCTTATGAGGTTTTCAGTTATTTCAATAACACGTTATAGTGTGAACTGAGTGAGAACCGTTGACAAGCAAAGAAAAATAGAATTACAATAAAGTGAAATGTCAGAACATACCTGAGATAAAAGTGGACGCCTTGTCCCCAAAAACTGGAACGGAAGGTGTGACGCCCGTCGATATTATACTCTTTGAGTTCTCAGGTGTTACTTGTGTTTCTCCGTCTAAAAAGGAAATTATTTACTACGACATCTATCTCACGCAGACCTCATGACCGGTACGATGAGCGTCCCTAAGGGACATAGATTGCTGGCTGCTGTATCATCATATTAACCCTCAAATGTCCAGTACTAAACATTGACTCCTTATGACCCCTACAACGAACGGTCCAAAAGAAATACACCGACAAAAATAATTATATAATTTGTGTTAAAAAGTTTAGGAAGTAGTTGCCTTTGATTCGGTTTGATTTAAGAAAACTTTGGCACCGACTTCCTAAACTGTTTTAAACATTTTTTTTTTGTTTTAATCGTTTTTTACTTCTTTTTAAGTTTTTTTTTTTTTGCTGTTTTGAGTGGCATAAACAATTCATATACAAGCGATTGCTGAAATCGCGGGTGATTTTTTGTCATCCATAGAAGAGTTCTCTTCTTTATCTCCAAAAATCTTCATCAGATTTTCACCAAATTTAAATGAGATCATCTCGGGAAAAATTCTTTTAAACAAAAAGATTCGTTCATAATATATACACCGATTTGGACCATCATAATGGACATACATAAAAAAAATAAAGACAAAAATTGAGAACCTTCTCTTTTTTGAAGGCGGGTAAAAACAAGACCAGAATCAGAATCAGAATTATTTATTGCAAGAATGTTGTACAAAAAAGATGATAAATAATATTAAGTAGATCATACACTCTACCAAGAAAGAAAGAAAAAAGAAAGAGGAGAGAGAAAGAGAGAGATGGTTGAGGAGGAGGAGAAAAAGGGGGAAGGAGTCTATCAGGAAAGAGATGCCACAATACCATAAAACAGAACAATAATGTTTAGTTACCTATAGAAATTGGTTTAGGGCTATCGGCTTGACAACCACAATCCTGCCTTTCTACTGCATTACGCGTCAGAACAGAACCTTTAAAACAAAAATTAAGAGTTTCGTAAGTAAATCGCTTCACTTTTATACAAAATAGTTTTAAAGAAAGTCAAAGTCGATTTTAATTCTGAAGGTGATCAGAGCAACAAACTTCAGGTGCATGCGGCATAGGGCAACGACAATATCGCTGCAGTCTGCGGACGGTATGACTCCGAGCGATAGACCAAAACTTCGCACCTCAAACGTAGTTGTCCTGTCGCAATTGCTTTTAAATTATGGAGAAAGAGTTTTCTCTTCAGCCTGAAAATGTTCATTTCTGATTAATGCCTCCCAAATTCACAATAACCACAGTTATAATTGTCAATTATAAGATACAGTGGTAATAACTATTTTTCCAGACAGTTTTTTGATCTCTATTTTGTTGTGTAGACAGAAAAACGGGGCTGTCCTGTTGACATTATATCCCAGTTATCTTTAACCACGGCATGATGTTCGTGTGGGATAAAAATGGCATGGCAAAAGCGGACACTGACCCGATTTATCACGAAGTTACAATTTGTAAACAATATCGCTACCCATACCTACAAATCTGTCGTTATTTTTATCTAACTAAAGGTTGATATGCAAAGACCTTGCTGTCAATGTGGCCACTACCACAATACGGCAATGACAATAAAAATTTCACACGTTTCGTGAAACATGTATGCGTGGTTATCGTTGATATGACAGAATACATTAGTAAGGAAGGGTCAATATCCGCTATTGCCATGTTATGCCTATATTTGAAAAAGTCACTTTATTACGACACCCGAGAGTAGAAGGGAGGTGGTTTATTCTATGAAATGCACTACTGCATGATTAATAGACCAAATACAAGTACCGTTAATATAGCTGGTAGTTTTTTCAGTGCATCTCGGGCTGGATGTTGTCACACCCGCAGATATTGTATTAACAGAGGCATCGGGGGACATCTGGGTTTCTATTTCTGAAATCATGTCAGAAAGTATTTTTCTAAATAAAGAAATTATTTATTTTGTCTAATTTACACGAGAATAGTTACGTCAGGCAAGACACGTGCTGATTTTGTCTTTTTCGGTGAAAAAAGTGACACTCACTTGCAGAAACTGTTCCTTAAGGTGGGCACTGACGATGTATCCATTCGGACGTCGTTTTAATGACTAATTCCAAAAAAGCTTGACTTGTTCTAAAAATAAAATTCGTTTTCAACATTCACGGATAGATTTTGGAGTGCAGCCACGCCATTCGCATGGTTGGAAGCATCGTCAGTGGCCACCTTTAGTAAATTAGCCTAATGGTGCTTGTATACGGCGCGGATAACATGCGCATTAAGATACATACAGATACAAGGATTACATGCATCGTGTCAACGGGTTGTACCGCGCCAGCCCGCGCCAGTACCGTCTACCGTCGTCTACTATTTATGGTCGCATAACACATGTATCTAAAGCCCATTCTAATTAATATCCATCATCACATTGGATAACTACTTGTCTAGACTGTAACTAGTATAGTTTCGAAACATCGTTATAAATAATTCTGTATCTAGTAGTTTTGGTTGGTAACTAGATCCATACTTTCGCATTTATATTAGGTATAAATAGGATTCTTAATATAATAAACATTACCGGTAGATGTCTCCCTGATGATTGTGGTTGCATTTGAATTGAACTTTCTCAAAATAGGATACAATGCTTGCTGAGTTCTTGTTTCTGTAATGAGATGCGTAATATCTGAAAGTTATATAATAAATAATGTTGTAGTGTATATCTTTAAATTACAGAAGCAGATAAAACACGATACTTCTTGTAATGTTAATGATGTATTTAAACATATTTGAGGAGCTGGCGGACAAAACGGTGTAATTTACTCGTCTGTTTTTATAAATCCAATGTTTAAGAATATTAATCTAATTCTGTACTCATTTTCAATTAAAAGGGTCAGACGGTCTCCCAGACGGTCAAACGGTTTGATTCAAACACACAGATTTTGGTTTCAGTCAAACCATTTAAATCGTTTAAGCAACTGGTTTGAGAAGTTTGTCAAATAAGCTTTGAAGCTTGTTTGATGAAATATCATATTTATGTTGTGTTTGACGCGTCGTTGTATCGTGACCATACTGCGTTTGAATAAATGCAGCAAAGTTTTGTGCTGGCTTTCGTAGTGTGCAGCACTCCTTGAAGAATATGTTTATGTGTAAAACCATAGACATGTAAAATTCTATATGTAAAACAATGTACAGTTGGTTGGTTTGTATAGTTGGGGCCAATTTTTTCGTTTCTTCTTAGCATTTTGCGATCGCACCATGTGACTAAACCCTGCGGCCGCGGCGAGCTGATTGACACTATCCAATTTCGTTTGATGAGTCTTCAAACTGACATCAGACGGTTTGATTAAACACGTAAAGTTTGTATCAAACTATTTGATCGTCTCGGAGACTTAAATGTGTGCTAAAATTGAGTCAGAAGCTTGTGATTTCGACCAAATGGCACTCAGAAAACTGAGTGCCTGAAAAATTCATAAAATTTAGAGGAAATTAAATTTTATGAATTACACCGTTTTATCCGCCAGCTCCACATTTCATTGTTATGTTGAATATTTGGACTATGTCCATAGGAATGAATCAATAATTGCAACAGTACTTCAATTTATCGAACTATTTGGATTAAATAAACAAAAAATACTTACAATAATTTGATTTTATTTGAATGGTCTTTGGTAGCAGTCGACTGCATGACAGTGGTAACACTTGAATTAGAAAACCGCTCTTACTGGTTACGAAACGAAGGTGCTGTCAATGTCAAACTGTTACCATTGACGTGCGGTTGACCGTACTACAACTTACACAATCACGCGTGTTTTTCCATTGGGGTAGGCAGATATTATGGATATGTTTTGGATAATGAACGTAGATGAAGCAAAAAATATGTGTGTCAGGATCGTAGCGGGTGGAAATCCATAGTCTCTGTCTACCCGATCGACTATACAACCCAATAGACGCCTATTGTTAAAATATAATGCATAAAATAAATTGTCAACTAGCTGAGGGGGGTACTGCAATCTGATTGGCTCTTCCAAGGCTATTGGCTAAGATCACTAACGCGGAAGTTTTGACAGCTCACATAAGTGGTCGAAACAGATTTGAAATTTTCCAGTGGCGAATAGTGGCGACCTTCATCAGATCTATTAGACTGATGTATGACCGATATCGGTCGACTGTTATGAGTCATCTATTGGGTGTATAATCGATGGTCTACCCCAATAGTAGGTACAGTCAGAAACAATCATATCTGTCTATCGGCGGATTTAAAACCGCCAATAATATATTTCTAGCCAAAGCCAGGAGAATAAATATCTGACTGAGTTGAAGGGCTATGTTCCTACACATATACATTTATTTAGAGGGGTTTAATACTATACTTCGAACGACGTTACCTCGAGGATCGATACCTCGAGGTCTTTTCCTCGAAGGTTGACTTCTTCGATGGGTCGTTTCCTCGAATGGTCAATACATCAAACGCTTATAACCTCGATGTGTTTTTAAGGCACGTTACATTGATGGTTTTTTACCTCAAAAATAATTTACCTCGCTTGGTCTTTTCTTCAAATTAAACAAAAACAAATTTTAGGTACTATAAAGTTCATCATCATCATCATCAGCCTATATAAGTTAACTGCTCGACATAGGCTTCTCCAATGGCACACCACTGACATCGATCCTCGGCCACTCGCATCCAGCTGCTACCAGCCACCTTGCCAATATCATCACTCCACCGAGCCTGAGTGTGTCCTACCCTACGTTTAGCGATTCGCGATCTTTACTCATGAACTCGTCTTTCCCAACGGCCATCGGTTCTTCGGCTAATGTGGCAGGCCCACTGCCACTTTAGCTTGCTAATCCTGTAGCTATGTTGACTTATGTCGAATTAAAGTCATGCTACATAGGTAGGTTTTTAAAAAACAATTAAATAATTTAATAATTTTGGTTTTTTCTTTCTACTATTTAAATCGTTAATTAAATAACATTAAACATTACAGTTTAATCGTATATATTTTTTAATTAATCAAAAAACATTAAATCGTCCATGAAACGTTGTTCAAAGTATAGTATTAAACCCGTTAGACAGCTATGTTTATGATTTTAAAACCGTCGCTAGGCAGATATTACTACATCCGACTGTACAAAGCATCATGGTGAGATCCATACATTGATTTGTACAAAAAAATTAAGACATTTTCTATTGTTCCTTGGGCCCTAAAGAAAATTTTTCGGCATTTCAAATATTTTTTAAACTCCAAAGTAAAAATATAATATAATTTATTATTCCATTGATAAAAATAAATAATTTCTAAACATGACAAAATTGACAGCTGGCTGTATGGCGCGTTCAGAAATTAACTCAATTTCAAATTATTTACTTTGAAGCTTGAAGCACCTACCTATTAAATTTTATTCCTGCGTTTAAAAAATATTTTAAACGCCGAAAGATAATCTCTAGGGACCAAGGATTAATATTAAAAGTATTCCAACTTCTGTATAATAATAATAATATCATTACTTTTTTGTACAAAATTTGCCCGATTCTTTCGGCATTATCTATATTGTTTAGATCCTATGATAAAATAAAACATTATTTTCAATTGCTTACCTGTGCCAGTCAAAGGTCTGTAATAGGTTATGTCGCAGCTAGAGGTGATAGTTCCCGTCGAGCTGTTCCCCAAATACGGCAGGAACGTCACATCTGTTTCTAATACATTAATATTTGGTTAATTTACTGCATTTTATTTTCACTTATTTATTTCTGGCATCTAGGCCCATAGAAAATACATACAATACTAGTGGACTTGGCAGACGTCCTGCCCAGAAAAGCAGCGCCACATATGATTAAAATCGTCCCTGCTGCTTAGGAGAAGAACAGTGACATACCGACAGCAGGGCCACCTACCGGGTCCATCTGTATTTTTAAACCATTTAGGAACCAATTGAAATATAAACACAAAATTTCATCCAAATCAGTCGAGCCGTTTAGGAGGAGTTAGGTGACAAACATACGTACAGAAGAATTATATAGATTATGAAAAATAATTAAAAATGAACACATTCATCATTCTCCTGCCCTTATCCATTTGGGGTCGGCGCGGCATGTATTTTTATGACATAAATATAAAATAAAATATAAATATTCTTGGAACATTTCATTTCTTCCATACATCTCCATCAGTCGTCATTTCAGTGTTCACTTTCTTTCTATCCATATCATCTTTCAAAATATATAACCCATCCATATTTTCTTTGGTCTGACTCTTTTCTTGTAGCCATCCACATTCATCCTTGAAAATTTCCTTGTAACATACTCTTCATTCCTCCTTATCACATGTCCATACCATGTCCATGATAGTTCAACTTTTCCGTCACTGGCGCTACTTTCAGACTCCCTCTAACATACTCATTCCTTATCCTATCCATTCTCGGTAAACCACACATAAAACATAACACATTATCCACCTTGTTACAAAATCAGGTTTAATCATAGGTTTTGCTTAGTTTTTGCTTTGCCACCTTTTTATGTATCGAGTTTGACGTTAGACCTGGTTTAAAGAAGGGTCTAAAATTGGACTAAACTTTTGTAATAAGGGGGTATAAGTTTATAACTTAACAATACTTCACACGTAGATTCGGCGTAGTGTGTCGCACGGTATCAAGTAACCGGCCACAGAATTGCTGGAAACTACACCTCTTGGTCAAAATTCCTCCTTCATGAAAATTGCCAGATGTTCAATATATCTTGCGTTTTTTTGCAAATTGTAGCATTGTTTTACGTCGTGTGTTGATTAGAATATGTTTTAGAGACAATAAATACAATCTTATTATATCTACCCATCATTATGATCGCCACTCTAATACCACTGCTGGGCATGGACGTCTTCTCAGTATGAGAAGGTTATAGCCTTAGTCTATCACACTGGCCTAGTGTGAGATGGCGGTCTACACACACCATTGAGAACTGTATGGAGTACTTTCTGGTGCAGGTTTCCTCACGATGTTTTCCTTCACCGTTAAAACAAGTGATAATCAAATTTAGATCCGCACATGAATTCGAAAAGTCAGAGGTGCGGGCCGTGTTTGAACTCAGAGCCTCCTGTAAGGAAGGCAAGCGTTCAACCACTAGGCTATCACTGCTTTTGTTTATAATTATCTTCTGAATATTAATAGAAAACACGAGTCTGGCTCATGTTTCTGCTATATTTGCTCTATAATATTAATTTACTATCAAAACAAAACTATATTTTTTATTAATACTAGAATGCCACGCACGAAATATTGCGATAATAAAATATTGTGTATCGTCCATCCACTCAAATAATGGCACCTTATAATTCCAAGAACACTTCTAGTGATGAAGAATAGCGTTTAATTTTATGTAGTTAGCCATTTATTTATTTTTTTAAACTGCCACACGTTTTTTCTGCCACCTTTAATAACATACTAGCTTTTGCTCGCGACTTCGTCCGCGTAGAAGTCGAAAATGGTTCTGATAGAATTTTTAGTTGGTTTTTTACGTTATTAAATTTTGCAATTATTATGTTCAAATACTTATAAAATATAACAACCTTTACTGTAGTGTAGGGATTTAAAGGTTAAATAAACATGAAAATAAAATGAAATTTCGTTATATTTTGTGAGCACGAAGCTCGGCCTTTGATTTGGTGAAAGTTACCACGGGGGTATTATCTTTTTACAACGAAATCGAAATACTACCCCTACCGCATTATTTCTTTGTAAACAATATTTTTTGTATTTCCTTCGGGAGCTAGAATACCAGGCTACTCTGTGCGCTTACTCTGGAGCATGCCACATACAACTGGCCGTAAGAGAAGCAGCTTTCCCTCAACTCTATTCCCGCTACCATAAGACCTGACCTTGAGCTTTGTTTGTAGTTATTGAGAAGCAGACTTTGATGGGAAACTGCACTCTCTTTAATTCGAAGGAGTAATTCGATGGTGTTAGGGGAATCTCTAGGAATAAAATTGTTAAAAACAATACACACTAAATTAAACTTCTAAGACAAACTAAAAGAAAACTATAAGTATTATTATACCTACACGACAAATCAAACACAGATATTTTTAGAGACCTTCCAATTTTAAAGAGTATTTGCTTACCCCGGCTCCACACGTTGGCCCGAAAGTTTGCGCCAACGTGTGGATCGGGAAAATGTAGTTGTCCCGAAAGTTTGCGCCAACGTGTGGATCGGGAAAATGTAGTTGGCCCGAACGTTGGGGCGAGCATTGGCATTTACCCCGGCTCCACACGTTGGCCTGAACGTTGGCGCCAACACTATTCGCCAACGTGTGGATCGGGAAAATGGAGTTGGCCCAAACTTTGGGGCGAGTATTGGCAGTTAGCCGTCGCGTGTCGGTTTTATCAAAGGAATTATGCACCAACGTTGCCGAGGCGCTTACACGTTGGCGGTTTGCTCAGTCTTGACGCAGCACTCATGCAGGAAGGTGAATCGAATGAGCTTGTTTCTACGGTCACCACATCTTGAAAATGTCATTAACGCAATAGCTATAGAATTTATATAAAAAATCTTTATGTTTATTAACAAATAACAACGATATTATTTTGTAAGTCAAAAAAATTTTCAAAAACGATGTCCATGTTTAACTATTGTGTTATTTTAATTGACAGTTCAGCTCTTATGCACTCAATAATATTAAAGTGTCCAAAGCAACATCTATTTCACACGTGATTACATTGGCTCTGACGGAACTGAACTAACATTATTTCCAACGTGTGGACGCTAGGCATGATTACGGGCCAACGCTCGTCCCAATGTTGTGGCCAACGTGTGGAGCCCGCCTTATGTTTTTAAGTGAGTTCAACCTTTTTTCAATAAAATCGGATTGAGTTTTCAAACATGTGTCAAAATTAAATGTAATTTAAATCAAAAGCACTAAGAAGTATTGATATCAACTTCGAAGCAAATCACCGCCAAAATAACTAATTACCCCTTTTTAACCCCGTTAGGGGATGAATTTGAACAAAATACGAAATACGTCTTCCATCAATTCCGTTAAAAAAGGTTTTTGCAAAATTTGAAGTAGATTGGACCAAGCAATCACGTTGTCCCATACAAACTTTGCCCCCCTTTTTCACCCCCTTAGGGGTAGAATTTCGGAAAATCCTTTCTTATCGGATGC
The DNA here is from genome assembly GCA_949699075.1 of Asteroscopus sphinx. Taxonomy (NCBI): domain Eukaryota; kingdom Metazoa; phylum Arthropoda; class Insecta; order Lepidoptera; family Noctuidae; genus Asteroscopus; species Asteroscopus sphinx. The sequence continues at coordinate 8,083,241 of OX453006.1, forward strand.
CTACGTCATACAAAGAACACACCCTCCAAGTTTCAGGTCTCTACGATCAGCGGTTTAGGCTCTGCGTTGATCCGTCAGTCATTCAGGACAAAGCCTTTTATATGTATAGATTATTTATACAAACGATTTCACACAATTCCATCGCGTGTGCCCGACTAGTTTTGGACACAACTGGAGCTCTAAATCATGAGCTGGTTGCGCGGCGGTATCGCGTACCTGACTACGGAAGACACATCGCGCCGTGTAGCGCATCATGTAGCGTCTCGGATGTGGTCGTGCACCTTCGTCGGTTGTCGTGTCTGAAGCTTGAGGTGGGTTATAGCCAATACACACACTGCTAACCGTGTCACACTCCAAGCTCAACTGGACATGGCTTTCTGATGAAGACCTGAGAGCCGGTTTCCAGGCAGGTGACTGTTCTTTTTTTAAGTAAATGCTTGCCGTTTGGGTGTACCGTCACTATTTGAGCGAATGGACTATACAATATTTTTACATGCGTAGACAACAATTAATAGATACCTGCATTATGACACAAGACAACCTTCTGTGTAAATGCATCCTTAGAAGCAGTTTTGGGAAATCGATACTTGCTGAATCGTAACATAGTGCTCGTCACCTTATCACTCATGAAGTATGGTAGATCTTCAGTATCTGTGAAAAATCTAGCTTCATTCATCATCATCATCATCATTTCAGCCGAAAGACGTCCACTGCTGGACATAGGCCTCCCTCAGGCATCGAAATGAGGAGATTCGCAGGAGAACGAAAGTAACCGACATAGCCCGGAGAATTGCCAAACTTAAGTGGCAGTGGGCGGGGCACATTGCTCGCAGAACGGATGGCCGATGGGACAGTAAAGTTCTGGAGCTTCATCATGATCAATTAATTCAGCCTATTGCAGTCCACATTGCTACACACAGGCCTCACGGCCTCTCAGCTCTCCCAAATTGCCCTACAGTACTCGGTCCTCCACCTTCCGCATCCTCATTCGCATTCCCCAGCTACCTTCTTCAGGTCGTCGGTCCATCTGGCTGGGGGGCACCCTATGCTGCGTTTGAAGAATCGTGGTCTCCACTCAAGGGCTCGTCTGCGTCAACGGCCACCGGTCCTTCGATAGACTTGGCCAGCCCGCAACCACTTTAGTTTGCTGATTGTAAGTCACTCGTTCTTCTCCGGATAATCTCGTTACAGACCTTATCCTTCAAAGAAACTCCAAGTATAGCGCTCCATAATGATGACCGTGGTTAAATCATTTTGTGGGTAGGTTTTTGTGAAGCGGGGGTTTGGTTGGACGGAGGGTGATTTTAAAATAGGTTTTTGATTGAACTCCAAGATCTCATATAAAAGTCTGACTGATCATGGATTTTTATACCTTGAGGTGCTGATGAACCTGAGCATTCTCTAGTAACAGAAAATCGAGCATTCGCCGTTTTTAAATGTTGTCGAACTGAACAGTGACCTTTGATAGTAATGTAACATTCGCTAAAATGCTCATTACGAGTATAAATTAGGCGTCTTCTGCAGACTTGTGAAGGTTATACGCTGGCTCAGGGACTCAGGTACAATGCAAAAAAGAGTGAGTTACTTGTGTTTAAAGCACGTGGCAAATGTTACTCTACAGTGCCACAAGTAACTATGTGCAATTCTCCTCTTAAAAGAGTCACGCAATTTAGGTACCTGGGCCACTGGGTCACCGATGACCTTAATGATAACATGGACATTGAGAGAGAACGTAGGGCGCTGGCTGTCCGATGTAATATGCTGATCCGCAGATTTGCGCGGTGTAACAAGCAGGTTAAAATTACACTCTTTAGAGCTTACTGCCAGTCATTTCACACCTGTAGTCTGTGGATCAGGTACACGCAGAGGGCATACAACGCCCTATGTGTGCAGTATAATAATGCGTTTAGGATGCTGGCGGAGCTGCCGCGTTTTTGTAGCACTTCCGGGATGTTCGCTGAGGCGAGGATTGACGGTTATCATGCCATCATCCGAAAACGGTGTGCCTCGACCCTTCGCAGAATGCGATCCAGCTCCCACAGCATCCTAATTGCATTGTGCGACAAGTGGGATTGTCCAATGTTGCGTCACTGGATAGGGCTTCACACGTCTAGTGCGAACTATATCCAGTTTTAACTTCAGCAGCATTTATTAATTTTAAGTTACTAACATTAGGTTTTTAGCTTTTCTTTTGTTTTTACTAACACTATATGGATCTACTTAGTTTGTGATCTGAAATAAAGATTTTATTATTATCTCCTTTACTAACGTAATATTCCTATGATTTACATTTTTAAATATTTAATATAACCAGATAAAAAAACATTATTACATATTATTATTATTATAAATGAACGCTAAAATTTTAATGGGTGTTTATCTGATAATAAATTATCATACTCATCATTATGAACAGTTTTTACTATAAGACCTACCCTGAAATTGCACAAAAAAGTCAATTGGTCCCTACATTAATGTTCACTTAAATCGATAAAATGTAGGGACCGGCTGAATATTTTCGCGATTTCAGGGTAGGTCCCATAGTAAAAGATTTCATAATAATGAGTACAATGATCTCTTTTCAGGAAAACAGCCATTAAAATTTAAGGAAATCTTTTTTTTTTCGTTATTTTTGTGTAATGTATGGAATATTTTTTCAAGAATTTTGGGGTATAACACTGGATTCACTTAAGGTTATGGAAGTATATGGAAGCTACATTTGCCAGAGGTTGACTACGACTAATTATGATGATGCTATCATTACCTGTATGTTCGTCAGTCAATTTAGCTTCAACCATTTGCAAAAAACTTGTTGATCTTTCCACATTCACTGACACTGCACCTACAAAGTGACGAGACACGTAATTATTACATTACTTAATGCATTATGCATTTGCATAGCGAAATGTCTATCTATTTTTTGTTTTCTTTGTTTCTGTTTCTCTGCTAACACTTAGCGGTATTTTTGTTAGGTACAAAGTAAACTATAATTAATCTCACAGAGAAATAGAACAGGCTGGAATATCCCTAATAAAATTAGCCATGTCATTCTGCCTTACATTCTCTAACGTTACCGGTAACTCAGGAGAAGTTTTTACTTAAAAAGACGACAAATAACTACACAATTGAAACTAATAAAAAATTTCTTTATGACCTTGAAATTAGACAGCATGGGTAATATTCTAACAAAATAATTACAAAATATTTTAAAACCACTTGTTGGACAACTTCAGTGAAATAGTCGCTCTTACTAACATAAATTAGAAAATAAATATTTTTGGGACATTTTACACATCACCATCTAGTCCCAAACTAAGCAGAGCTTGTGGTATGGGTACTACAGTGGATATAATACTTATATACATTTTTTTTTGTAAATACATACTTATAATACATAAGAAACAACCAGACCAACACAAACACACATGTTCAAAAAAAAAAACTGGGACAATAAAGCATTTTTCTTTCTTTTCTTTCTTAATATCAGGTAGGCATATGGCTCGTTTCGCCATCCAACTCAAAATGAAAGTTTTCTGTTCGGCGCATTAAAGGATTTAAAAAAAGTGCTTACTTGAATTGTATAAGAAGGGGAACATTGAAGGGCCCAGGTTCACGTGCCTAAACTTAGATCTGTTGTTGTTTAGAGATGTGGACGCTGAAAAAACAATAAAATACGATGGTATTTCCGCTCTTTATTTATAATAAAGTTATCATATCCTTGAGTGACAGAGTGGAAACGTGACAAAAAGATAATTGAATCCCAGTAAAATTAGGACCGAAATGGTATTATACGTTCAAATGGACTTTTAACCTTTTTATTGGTTGTAATGGACAAGGAAATTAAACATGATAGGATTTTTATTATCTGATAATTATTAATTCAAATCAAATCATAAAACAGTCGATTGATGTTACAGTTGACCTCATGTCAGTGGTAACAGTTTGAACTTCTTCTTCTTCTTCTATTGTGTTGATATGAGCTACATAAGGAAAATGTCTTGGGGAAAAGATTAGCCAGTCAGAAGGTTGGTAGCGGGCTGACTGCCCAGGGCACACCGGACGTTCAATTAAATATCGTCACTCGTGGAGGCTCTTTTAATGTCCTATTGTAGAAACATTTTTTACCTGATTCAGATTTGTTGCTTATAGCCTGCCATGATCCCATGTTGTACACGGTACCAATCGCAGCAGACTTTTGTTCCTTCATTGCACTATCTGTGCCTAAAAGCAAAAGTGTGTAAGTGTGATAGTAAGTACGTAGCTACTTGGAGGAAATGGTTGGAACGATTTATTGGGGAAACTACTTAAACTGACTGGTTTACACGTACCGGGATTGAAGTCATAGGAAATAGACCGTATATTGAGCGTAATCACTTTTTGAGGGGCTTAAGAGGTTTTTTGAGGTCTATTGGGTAGATTTTTTTGGTAAATCCTAAGTTTGAAACTTCTCAGTCGTTATTCCATACGATGCCGCATATAGGTAGGTACGCTTGTTACCAAATTTAAGACAAGAATCGTAAGTACTTTCTAGGGCAGGGATGGTGAACATTTACCAATTTGCTGCCATTGCCAATTTTTTCAACAAAATAGTTAGTGTGGATATAACGTGCCCAAAAATAATCTTAGTTTAGTATAGTCTTATATTATCTGTGGCTTAGTGGAGAAAATTATGGAAACATAATTTAAAAAAACAGGCATTTGATAAGTTCCTCAATCAATATCGTGCCCACAATTTGCTGTCGTGTTCCATCTGGGGCACGCGTGCCATTGGTTCGCCATTCCTGTTCTAGGATTTTGGACCCAAAGGGTGCCAACGGGAACAAAGTTCAACACCGTTTATTGTTCCTGCTCTATCTTAGAAACAGTAATACACACAAGTGACAAGCTTGGTGTGATTATAATGCATACTCTATAGTTTAACACCAAATAATAAAAATAAGGTAAACACAGACAAGTGTGGTAGTACCTGCGTAAGAATGAGATGCACATAATGAAAGACAACAACGCTCACTACGCTCAGTGCCACACAGTGCTGCACCTTTAACTCTTATAAGTTTCTATTACTGGGTATCAGAATTATCAGTTCGGTGGGTGGTACGAATCCCTTAGTGAGTCCTATTCGCCCTTGGCCGGTTTTTCATCATCATCATCATCATAATCATCAATTCATCATCATCATTTCAGCCGAAAGATGTTCAGTTCTGGACATAGGCCTCCCCCAAGCATCGCCACAACGACCGGCCCTGCGCTTTCCGTATCCAGCAGATTCCCGCAACCTTCACCAGGTTGTCGGTCCACCTTGTGGGGGGCCTACCCACGCTGCGCCAGTTTTTAACACTTGTGAAATATTAAATGCACTTTGACTATGGTTATGTTATATTTTAAGGTATCCTGGTACCCTGATATCTATTGTAGGTGTAGGCAAGGAACTTATATATCAAGCTGGAAAGCGGACGGCTGACTTAAATTCGGTCCGATGATTGGGGAGCCCTTTGTCTCTTTCTACAGGGTGTCCATTTATGCATGAAAGGGACAGCGGGCTCTCGGTAATACTATCTCAGAAAACCGGGCTCGCCCGGTATTTACTCCCTGATTTTGATAAAAGATTTTGGACCTTATATGAACGGGATATTATTCATTTTTGAAGTTCTTAAATTTCTCCGTCCGCATTCTATCTTGGGTAAAAATTCTTTGGGTGTAGGTATATATTATTTGCTCTTACCTGCTTCATTGTAAACCAAAATATTTGTTTGTGCATCAGCGTCTTCCCATATTATCGACCGTTGTAAATAATGCATTACACTGACTGAAAAACATCAAAAATAACCATAAAACAATCTAATCTCGTTTGTGGCTTCATGCGTACCGATATGGAGTGGAATTCCTTGCCAACGTCAGCTGTGTTTCCCAATAAGTATAATCTGGTGGTCTTCAAGGCTCGAGTAAATAGGTTTTAGCGTGTACCTTCGTCGACCGCACCATCGCTTAATATCCGGTGAGGTGGCGGTCAAACGCAAGCCCATTAGAAACAATAAAAAGAAACTTACACCTCCTAAACTTGGCATGTGACCTAGAAGACCAGGTGGCCCATCGCTCCGCAGTCTTCTTCCACACGTGGTTCCAGCGTCGACGGCATATACGACGGATGGAAATCCGAGTCCGCCACGTCCCAAATGTTCTTGGTACTGCATTAGAAAAGCGTCGTAAGAATAGAGAAGGTGACTATTTTTAAGCTATTGCATAGCTTCTATCGTGGGCCTTGAGCGTGGAGACCGAATGTAGAAATTCCGTAACGAAAATAACCTAACACCCCCTCTCTGACCGGCACAGCGGTGATACTTTTTAGTTTTTACATCTATCGATGAATAGCAGAACTTTTAATGACTTTTTGAAATATCACGCTTGTCTCTTTAGTTCTGCAAATCGCCTCTAGGTGGCATTGGTTGTATCGGCGTTACTGCGCATGCGTAATCCCCCACTTCGCCCCGCAATCTGGTGAATCATGCCTGCTTAGAGTTTCGGCGTTAGGGCACCTCCTCTTTGTATTTACATAAAAAATGCTATGCAATAGCTTTACCGCGTCAGTCTCCGAGTACCACACGTCTTCTCTCTCTCTAGAAATCTCGAAACTTTTTCAAGAAAAATAAGCAACAGTGAAAAAACCAATAAAATATTTGATAAAATGTCCATGTTATAAGCGATTTAAATTTGTTCACTAGACAGAGAAAGCACTATTGAAGAATGACGTCATTGTTCAAAACCTTCATATTAACTTGATATCTCTCTAAACAATGTCCGTTTCGCACGACAAGGACAGAAAATGCCCCTTCCAAAAACTTAAAAAGCGTGTATCTCTCCCATTTTTTTATGGATTTTGTTTATTCTTTCTACTATGTGGTCCTTTCTGTACTTTCTTTTGAATAATATAACATTTTTGGTAATTTATGACTGTAGTAAACTACCGGATTATGAAGTCAGAGGTTAGGGCCGGGTTAGAACTCAGACCCTTCTGACGTTTAAAGCTGCAAACCCACAGCGAGCGGAACTAAAGCGGGACGGAACTGAAGCGTATCGTCGGTGGGTCTCGTTGTGTTATAATGTACTGAACTGTATTAGACAGTGCACACAGCGCCGTCCTGCTAGGCGTTTTGGCGGCGTGAGTCGTGACCGATCAGTCACCACTCCACGCCGAGCGTAAAGATAACGCCTGGCGTATTATATGGAAATGCATAGTAGTAGTCACACAGACAACAGAACGTTTGCTTCTGACGCTGTCATTCCGCCGCCGCGTGCCGTTCAGTCTCGCTCGCGATCCGTCCGCAGTATGACATGCACCCCCGTCCACGTTTGGTCGACGATCCGCTTCAGTTCCGTCACAGCGGTGACACTCCCCTGTACGTGTGAGCTCGCTCGCCGGTGAGTTTGAGGGAGCGCGTTTACATGTAATATATTGGCTGGGGCAGCCGAGAGACTGCCCGTTCCACACGCCGCGCACCGCGCACGGCCCCCGCGCTCGCCCGGACCCGCACACATAGTCACGAGCAATTTTACGAGCACACATGCTTCTTGTCGTTAGTATATATTCTATGGTTCCGTCCCACCCCCTGTGTGCCTACACCCTTACCGCTAGGCTATCACTGCATTCTATAATAAAATTAATATCGAAAGACGTGTAATTATTTGAATTAAAGCGACCCAATTCTGGCACAATGCAATTATTGGTGTGTTACTTCCACAGATTTCATTAAACTTCATAAAACGGTATTAATTATTTCGGGGACAATATTGGTTACGTCGAATGTTCTTTATTTGCTAATACCAAAACGTTTTCCTAGAATTCATTTCGTATATTAACACGATGTTGTTATATAATTTATGAGATATTAATTTACGCATCAGTATTCTTTATTTTTTATTGTACATGATCATACGGTGGGTAGTCTCCTTGTGAAAATATCAATGAAATGTGAGCGTTAAAGTTATTAAAATAAGATTTAATATAAAATGATTTCAGCTTATATAAATCCTTTGCCATGTCATGCCACTTGTGAGCGTCAGCGCCGGTTAAACGTCTATAAAAATCCGGCCAATTGCGTGGCCTGGGCTGGGTTTAATTTCATATTGTGACGGACCCATGGAGCTAATAAAACTTACATTTATATCTGCTACTGGGGAACCTCTTGAACCTCTGACACTTTTTACAACGGTCGCGGCTCTCATCGAAGTACCTCTTGCATAGTTCATGCCTCAAGTTCCAGCTATTACGGTGATGATACTCTACAAAAGGAAGGCGACCATTACTTTGACCTTCATTGTAAAATATTTGTGAGCGTACATTGTGGATCTGGTGTAAGAAATATCTTCTAAAATGATAAACTTGCTCACGTATACGTGCCTATATTTTTTTTTAGAAAGGTTGAATAATATTTTGAAGGCCTATTCTCGAAATTTATAACGTTCGAAATATAATATAGTTCCAAACTCATCTCAATCTCCTGGCAGTAGATGTTCCTTTTTGCCATTTATTTATGACACTTAGGTCATTAATGTCACCAATAAACGGCAATCAGAAACCTCTACTGTCAAGACTAGTCAGGAAGTCGAGATTTAAAGCATTGAGATTAGTTAAGAATTATATTTTGAACGTTTTAATTATGAGAATTGGCCTTCAGATTAAACTATGATGCGATTTTTTTTAAATTTTAGTAATAAAATCTGGAATTTTTATAAAATAAGATAAGTCTAAGGCCCGTATTACAGAAGGATACTCAAGCGTTGATCTCTGTTTTGAGTTGAGGTTTGATTTTAGAACGTTCCACAAGCAGAGATTTATTGATCAGAGTTCAGCTGAGTTTATTTTTATTTTATACTGTCACCTGTTTCGGAATTTCAGCTGAGATTTGATCTGTAATCACTCTAGTGCGGTCCAGATTACGCTTGAGTAGAGATTTATATTCTATTTCAGTTCAAATTCATGGGTTATGTTGTTGAATTAAAGTTTATAATTACCGTTCTGGAATAAGACCGATACTCAAGTAACGATTCTATCCTTAAGTAGTGATCACGTGATTGGAGTTTAAACTGTACTTGAGGAAGCTTCTGTAATACGGGCCTTAATCTCCATCACAGAGACAAAACAAAAAAAAATAACAAGAAAATCACCTGAACTCTGAGAATATGGTGTTTCGCTTGCTTCGCTTCGATATCTACAGGACCAATCAGTGACAGTGGCGTCGGACTTGACAAAAGTCACATTGCCATTCGACTGGCATAGTTGTCGACACCACTCCAGGTTGGATTGGTCTTCTACAACACCAAATTCATCCATTGCATCTATAGTTCCTCCAATTGATAGGTTGTCGCGTATTTCGACATCTGTGACAGCGGCACTGCTTGGTGTGTTCGGAGATTGAATTCCTAAAATCAAATGTATGAAGGTGTAGCGACATCAATCGTGCTCATAGAAATCTAAATAATAAGGTAATAGAAATGTTATCTACTGTCTTTTAATACCGGAACGTGTGTCACCGGTTTGCCGCTACAAATACATAAATACGCAATTACGCCCACCATGTTGTCTCTAGCATTTAACGAAAAATAAATTATGCTTAAAAAACCGGTGTTAGATATGCTGCAAAAGACAATTTTAGTGACTCCACGTCCAAAACAGCACTGATGATCAAGTCAAGTAAACGGTTTGCGCACTGCTGTAGACACCTGCACGCGGCGACATGTTCACGCGCCTTCAAAGAAAGAAGAAAGAAAAATATTTATTTGGCACAACTGAGACACATACAAAAGAAAGGATATAAGGATACAAGAAATAGATTTAGTGAAGAACAAATCGAGGAAAATGTCATTGACAGTCATGCGCCATGTGTGTCTCAAAATTGAACAAATGGGTGTCCAGCTCAGCATATTGCCAGGTTATTAAACCTGACGCGGGTACCACTTCTATTACCCTATTATTTAGATTTCTATGTGCTACATGCAAACTACTGACATAAGGGATAGCGTCACAAATCCTGAATCGCGCGAACAAAGTTTGATGTGCAGTTAGTATATTACGAACGCTCAACATCAGCCGTTGGGCGACCGTCCTCCAGGAGAGACCCACAGACCAGTAACCCTCTAGACGCCAATTACCATTATTAGTACCACCGAACTTTTGAGCCGACAAATCATAACGCACCGTCCGCCCCCCGGTCCCCGCCAACTTTTTACGACTGTTCTCTCATGCAAAACTTTGTTTAAGCGGCGTCTTGAGGCTTACTGGTCTGTCTCCAGGACATAAGACCCAGTCTGGTTGGTCTGGTATCCTCCCTTTGTTTTGGAGGAACATGATACTGCGTTCCTTCACAAGGGTATTTCTAACAACTGAATAGGTCTGGTGAACTAAATTTTTCTGATAAATTGGAATGATTTTCTGTTTTAACATTAGTTGCCTTGCCACAGTAATACAATTCACGTAAATAAAGAAGCGCAGTTGCAGTTAAGTTTTGATCAAAACAACGCTTTTCGTATTCTTTTACCTTTAGCGGTCGCTGTCAGATATGAACTGCAGCGTCACTGCAACTTGATCGGTGCGTCATGAAATTACGTTAATTAGGGCCCTGGATGCATTATAAATAATAATTGTTGTTGTTGATATAAATCAGCCTTACCCAAAGTGGGCGAAAACGCCCCCTTGTGGACGCTGCAGGCCGGTAAGAGACCCAGAAAAGAAATGGGGGCATTGTGTAAAGGCTTGGGGGGCGATTTGTAATTCATCTAGCTAGGAGGACTCTTAGACACTGACTGAACTCTCGACTTTCGACTACAACTTGTGAACATCAATATTGATTAAGAGATTGCTCAAACTTGGTTCGAAATTTCTCTCCGCGTAGTTCATATATCTGTCCTGTTTTATTGAATAAATAAAATAAAAATCATGTCAATCGGTCGCTCCATTTCGAAATGAAAGTATACACAAACAAACAAATAAAAAAGCAACAGACACACTTTCACATTTTAATAGTTATTAGTAGGTATTTCTAGATAGGTAATTTTCGTAAATAATAGACCGCGGCAATCATGTTTTAACAAGTTTTTGTTAAATAACCCGATTTGTGCATTTCTGTATGGGGGCGCTAAAAATAATATATTCTCAAAGTGGGCAGTAGACAAAATAAGTTTGGGAACCACTGATATAAATAGTGGAAAGAAAAAATTGCTCACGAGCTGGATTCAAACCTGCGAACTCTGGTTCAGGTACACCAGCCGCTAATCGCTAAGTTACCGTAAACTCTGCTCGTGCTATCGTAACTGCTCTCGCTCTTTCTCATTATTATTTATAGCTTGCTGTAGGTATCAAAAATGTGTTGCCAAAATTGTTAGATAAAAATGTCTTACCTTCCATGATTTCAAAATTAGTGGTTTTCTGCAATACTTCTGATAAACATTCAGTGTAAGATGGTACTGGAATACGATTTTGGACTACTGCAGTATGATTCACATTCGAAGGATGGTGGTAGCTTTTGTTTCCGTCTGAAATAACTGTAAAATTCATCTTAATTTGGGTCATCAGTTGATACTGGATTCAAATAAGTATAAGTTTATTAGCAAAAATCAAGAAAACACTTAATAAAATTATAAATCACAACAATCCTGTGATCCACCTTAACATTAAAATCAAAATGGTTTTTATTCAGATTTGGCTACTTATTATTTTTAAATAATTCATGATCAACATTACTAAAGCTTTGCAACGATTCGCCTTATGCCCAGCAAGAAATCTCAGTGTTACTTTAATTAAAGGGTAAGTGTTGCAAAATATTAAAAAAAAAACAAAAAAAATGCCAAATGTACCCTTATTTTACATGTTAGTCCTAAGTTTAATAATGTTATTGGTGTACAATAAAGAATATTCTATCTATCTATCTATCTAAAAGGGTTTTATCCGGCTCATTTGTTACTTCTTAAGGTTCAATTACATCTAAAGCTGTTTTTGGTAGAATTTTAAACCTTGAGAAGAGTTTAATTTATAAAGTAATACCAAACCTGGCTTTGACATCCGTGTAGGTTTCGTAGTAACATTAATTTTAGATATGGCAGTGCCTTCTTCAACTTTTGGTTTTGCTACATCTGGTGTTCTGCATAAAACTACTGTTTGTTTTTCTTTCAATAACGAACTAGTACCTGTAACAAGATGTAGATTAATGTTATCCTCTCCTTCATTACTCTTTTATACCAAAACAAGGAAATTCAAAATCATCATTCCAATTTTTTGTTTGAGCTGCTAAATACACACAGTTGGCTGGTATATTCAGTCCGGTGATACGACTATGTGACAATCCTAATAATGTCAACATTAAAAAACCCTGAAGGGATAGTAACAATCATCATAATAGCCTTTATAAACAATTTTGAAATCGGGTGGTTTCAGTTTACGGGATATCCCAGCAATGTGACCCATTTCTTGTACAGTTTGCAACAGTAACCTTTTTTTCAATTAGACATTTCAAATATAAAAAATCCCAACTGACCAGTGCAACGTTCCACATTTGGTCCCTGAACACTGCTACATTCCACATTTGGTCCCTTGCTTGAAAACATTTTATTCGGGGTCCCCAACGTCAAACCCAAGTTGTAAGTATTGTTAGATTTTGCACTCTGACTTTCGGATTGCGATTGCTTTGACTTCTGTGTATTCTTGAGGCTCATGGTACGGTATCCTGAAGAAAGTTAAGTGTAAACGAGGGTTGATTTGGACAAAACTGAATCATAGGTTAGTATTTGTGGAAAAGTGAAAAAAAAATGTTTTGCTGCTAAGGATATTTGTTGTTGTGAAATAAAACGTATTAACCGGGGTTGTACATTATAAAAACGAATAAACATAAGGGAATTAAGGGACACAGCAATTCCACGTATATCCAGGCTATCATAACTGTTTAACAAACATTATGCTTACAAATTCTATCATCAGGCAGTTTTATTAACTAATATTTTGAAAGTATATTATTACTTACCGGATTCATTGTCTCTTGTTGGAAATTCTACATCCGAAGATAACCAAATGGTGACATCTTCATTGGCCGTTTTAAAACCATTTATCAAATTGTCTTTTCTGTCCAAAGCTATGGTGGATCTTTTAAGGTCTTCTTGGTGGCAAGTTGCAGGAGATGCTACTACATTTTGTTTTGTTGATTTACATGATTGAGAAGAAGATTAAGATTATTATCACAAAATCAAATCCATTCACAAAATCTAACGACTATGAGTAAGGAGTATCTTTATCCCATTCTTTGGTATTGGTCTTCAGAAAGTAGACAAGTTTACAATAAAATTTGGTCAGAATCTTGCTGAAGTACCAAATTAACCTGCACTCCGATCTCATTATTGACTTGGCTCTCACAACTTAATGATGGCAGAAAGTCACTGCTGCATTTCATTTTTTGAAGTGATCAAAATTCTATTGCAATTTTATCATCGCTCTAGAATCACAACTTTTTGTAGGGCTGCCTAGCTAAGTCCCAAGTCACTATTTGATACATGTCAAGATCAGACCAAAAAATAAGATAGACGGAGCGCGTAGAACTAGCGAACGAAGCCAGTAAAAGAAATATACAATGTGAAAGCAGTACTTACTATTCCGCCTACAGTGTTCGCGATTCGCGTTTGGGTTTATAGTATTAGATGTACGCTTTAGATTGTGGCTCGTGAACACTACGGGCGGAATAGTAGGTACTCCTTTGCAATTTTGTGTTCCTTTTTCTGGCTGTCTATCTTATTATTTTGGTCAGAGATGTCAAGGTACTCATGCTGAAGGTAAATCAACCGTAATTTACTTACCGGTACTGCAAGCACAATCATTGGCATCATTTGGCGCAGGAAAACTCATACTTCTGGGATGTGACGCGATGGAATTCATTGGCGTGTTCAATTCCATAAACCAATCTAAAGTTCATATGATTGTAGAATGTTATTTATATTTAATAAAAATATTTAAGTATTTGCAGTAACTCTTAATGAATTATAAAGGCAGGAGGATGATGATGATGATTTAAGTCTTTGTGATTTAATCAACCACACATTTCACACTCGGGTACGAGATTGTCTTTAAAAACACTCGAACAGAAAAATTCAATCGAGCGAGCGCGATGCGTCGTGTTCACCCACCCACATCTTGTTGTAATGTATGTCGACGGAGCAAGCGTTGTACAGAAAAACCTAAACTGGTTTATGTTCTACACTGTATCTGCCAAATGTATGTATTTTTTTGTGGAAAATAAATAAATAATCACATATTGATACTAATAAATATGTTGTTTTGTACCTAGGTTTATATTATTTTATGGGCGGAAATAAACTGGATTTCAATATTCCAATGCATGTTCTACAAAAATTACATTTGAATAAAAAAATAATGGAAGACTCAGAACAATAAAAGGTTTTATCTGTACCCTAACTCTCAGGCCTAAATTCGGATTATCTAATTCGGGATTTGTAATTTATTTGGAAACAACACAATGATTCAGCTTGTTTACCATTGAGTCGATCGCTATCAATCATATTGATGCGGCCGTAAATCTGTCCCAGAGTGGGTATAGGTCTTGTTGATGCTACCGACGCCGGTGTTGTGCGTTCCTCTGGGCAGAACTCTGAAATCAAATGGAGCAGAAATATGTGAACTATTATTGTTTTGCTAAATCGAATCTCATTGTGTTGCACCCACACTATAAACTTCTCCGGTATTTAATTGTGGTTGCATCCATAGACTAAGCACTAATATGGAAAGTTGTATCTGCAGACTCAGTTGGTATAACGATATATTATTTAAGCCGTGCAAATATTTGTTCTGTGCAGGAATAGAACCATAGAAGTCGAAATAATAAGGTAATAGAAGCCGTAAAGGCGCTTGAACTTGTCACTGTGCAGGTGTCTCGTAGGACACCAGTGCGTTAATCGTTTGCTTGGTCATCAGTGCTATTTTGGGCGCGAAGTCACTAAAATTGTATTTGCAGCATATCTAACAGCGTAATTTTTTAGGCTTAATTTATTTGCACTGAATGCTAGGAACATGGTGTGGATAATTGTGTATGTATTATATGTGTATGTGTTGGTAGCAGCGACCCGGCGATACACGTCTCGGTATTCATCATTTCAGCCGAAAGACGTCCACTACTGGACATAGGCCTCCCCCAATTAAGGGGGGATATGCCATAATCGCCACGCTTGGCAGGCGGGTTGGCGATCGCAGTTGGTTGGTTAAATACTCAGAGAACGCTGCTGCCCATCCTCTGGTGAATCCCTTAGTCGCCTTTTACGACACCCATGAGAAGAGATAACGGTCATCGTCTCGGTATTAAAAGACAGTAAATTACATTTCTATTACCTTATTATTTATATTTCAATGAATATAACCAAAATCCGTAGCACAGAAGCAAAATGCTCAGCCACTGCGCCAATTTTACAATATTAATCAACTATCCATAATTGTTGCCCAACGATCATTATGGTCACCAAAATTTACTGGTTCTCAAGAATAGACCCTTCATTTTCTTATGTGCCCAATGCCAATCGCATCCAATGGCTGGACCAATACATCAAAATTTAAAAGTACCTGGATTGATCAACATGTGAACTCTCTGTATATTTCTACATTCTGGTATAAACTGGTTATTGTTGCAACCTTGTGGTTTCTTTGTTGATTCGCTTGTTTCCTTAAATCCTTCCTTGTTGGACTTTAGCCGTGGTATATGACTTGTTTTAAATTTTTCTGCTATATTAGAATTTACATTGAAGTATAATATGAATCATATAAAAGGAATTAGATGGAAATTAAAAATGTTTTATGTGACATCGTTAATACGTACGTGAATCTTCTTTTTTTATTTTCGTGGAGAACCCTGATAATTTGCTTGGACCGGCCGAAGAGTCACCTAAAAAATAGAATTCTCATCACATATTAGAATTAGAATTAATATAAAATATTAAGCGGAATGTAGCAGACAAGTGGTGCCCCCTCAGTAAAACAATTATTACTCGGTGAATACATCATTTATCGAAAATCCTTGTTTAACAATTGAAGTACAGGCACTGTAGTTTAATTAGAAACTTAACTATGCAAATTATAGTTCTCTGTAGTTGTAGAAGATACAAAATATACGAAAAACTACCACTTTTGGCACTTTTTGTATCTACAACTATAGCGAACTATAATTTACAGAGTCGATATTTTCTGATTAAACAACAGTACCTGTACTTCAATTGTTAAAAACTAAATTTCGATAAATTATGTATTCAGCGAGTAAAATTTTTTCTACTGATCGCCATCACTTGGCTACTACATTCCTCTTAATATGATCTCCAACTTGCCCGAGTAATCCAGTTTTTCATTCAATTTCGTAGAACTCTTGGAAGGTTTGTAGAATTTTGATGGTGTACGAATAATTCTGGGTAGTTTGCTATTACTCTTTCCTCTTGTTTGATCTGTTTAGCATGCATTTTCTTTGATAGTAGTTAGTTCAAATATCTATGATTTTCTAACTAACTTCAATTTGATATTGATAAAGCGAGGCTGGCATAACATTATTATAATTAAATCTATAAGATATATTACGGGTAATATTATTATTATCAGGGGAAACCCAAATAATATGATCACGATACTACAAATCTACAAATTTAAACAATCATACCGTTACTTAGTTTTTCTTTAGAGTTTGACTTATTTAACCTAATTCTCTGTGGAAACTCGACAAATTTAAATGTTTCCTTCGAACTTTCATCTTGTACATGCTGTTCCATTGTGGGTTTGACATCAATATCTTTCTTAAAATTTTCTATGACTTGTAATTTGTATGGTCTTCCCTAACAGTTTGCTTTTGATAAAAAGATCACACATTTAAACAAACAAAGTGATGTATGGGCAGAAGTATAATCCCATAACGTTATGAAGTTTGTAACACAGTGGTGCTATTCACAATTCCACAATTTATTTCAATGCTTGCTTTCACAGTTTTCCGAAAGTTGTAAATGAATCCATAAAATTTGCAAATCTCAAATTGATTTTCGTAGCATCAACATAATTCTAATTAAAAACCAAAGAAGTAATGCTTTGTTTTTGTTTATTTAAATTTTTTACAATCAATTTTATGAATATCTAAAAATTATTGCATTTCATTTTGACAAAGTGAATTTGACACCATTTCCAAAAGTCAATATGTTTTCTTCTGAAATTATAACTAAACTTCTTGCTTAATCATCAAGGTCATCGCTTCCTCCATCGTACTGATTTTTTTTCTGTTCATTGGCTTTTTGCTCTGCTTGTACTTCTTCTAGTTTCTTTATTAGATCCTCTTGGACGCTGTCTACTATTTCTTTTAAATTTTTTGCTGCAACAAGATTGTATTTTATTATAATTTTATTTTTATAAACATATGTTACGATATTATCAACATTATTATCTTGTAACTTTGTAATAAAAACATAGTATAAAGGAAACAAGTTACGGGTCAAAATATTTTCTCATGTTTTTCGCTAAAGGTGACACATACACTGCAAAACGAACGATGACATTATTAAACGATTATATTACGTAAACATCATAGTACCAGTTTTCTGATTAAATTCTTCGGCTATCAAAGATATTTTCCTTAACGTGCTAACATGCTTAGCTATCTCACTGGCCACATCATGTTCTATTTTTGTGTTCACTGCTTGGTCACGCATTGGAATCTTCTTCTTCCTTTCTATAACAGCCATTTTCAACACTTCGCTATTGACTAAAGGCATTTTGGGCATTTTGAATGCCGAAGGTTTCTGTGAATTTATTTCCACTTCCTCCATAGAAACATCTTCGACATTATTAGTTAATGTAGGTTGAATTTTCAACGTGTCATTAGGTATTAGTTCGGGAGCGAATGACTGCAGTATTTCCATTTCTATAGGAGACGGAGTTTTCTGTGGGGATTTTCTTGAGATCTTCACGGGTAAGGCATTTGTGATACTATCTATTATCGTTTCTGTAAATTGAAAAAAATTGTAAATGCTTATTGTGTAAAACATTACACTTTTCCAAAAGTTATTTTATGGAATAGTTAGTTTCTTTTTGATGTTCCTAAATTGATTAGTTTGACTTACGGACAATATTTCTTGGTGACTGATCTTCTTCTTGTTTCTTTTTGGAAGCCAGTTTTCTGGTTAACTCTGCTAAGAACATAGAACAGGTTGGCCCTGGGAATGTATAAAAACAATTAAATATCTATGATCGCCTAGGAAAACAATTACAAAGTGAAATGCCTTTTTCTTTTTCCCAGCATTTTCCCAATTATGTTGCGGTCTTAACATGTACTACTATGTATAAGAATAATAAAGAAAGAAAGAAAGATTGAAAAAAAATTAAGACATAAAAAACATTTAGCGCTACAAAAAACCAGCGTGCAACAACACTATTACACAAACATTTAAAAAACAAATAGAATTAACACAACATAATGTCTAAAAGGAAAAAATAAAAGATACCAACAGAAAAATAAAATAAAAAATCATGACGTGTTTTGCTGTAACTAATACATTGTGCATTACCGTCACTTTTACGCTTCTTTGTCGTTTTTGGCTTAGCAGCTGGCTTCTTATTCTTGGCTTTGTAGCGAGCAGGCTTTTCCATGGCTGCAAATAGAAAATTAATATCAACTAGCCTATGCCCGAGGCTTCGCTCCCGTGGTATGAAAAGTAGATTTTTTAACGTATCCTATATTTTAAACCAGGACATACATCTATCTTGTGTACTAAATTTCATCCAAATCGATTCAGTTTTTTTTGCGTGATGCTCGAACAAACATACAATGATAGTTTTATAATATTTATGATGTTTGTTTAGTCAGCGTCAAAAATACCGGAACGAATAGACTGTTCAAAATTATCTGAACAACTAATAAAAACTTTACGTCAATGGGATAAAATTCTTGTTAGATTGATAGTGGGCGTGTACTGTTATTTTATTTATTTTTATTTTATTCAGCATAATGACGGTATTTTACCAAACGGTACAGAAAAGTCCGACCTCTGTCATTTTGCACTTCTTGAATCAGAATCAGAACTATTTATTACAAGAATGTTGTACAAAAAAGATGATAATCAATATTAAGTATATCATACATTCTACCATGACAATGACGTTTCATTCTGAAACGCCTCTTGGGGCAATGAGATATACCTATACCTGGTTTAATTATCATAGTTGGTCTGATTATTTTGGACAGTCTTATCGTCGTGATATCTTTGATGCTGACTGTACAGTCTTATAAATTTAATGCTCATACTCGGTCAACCTGTAAATGCTGGATAATATTTACAAATTCAATTTAGAATTCATAAGAAAGAAAGAAAGAAAAATCATTCATTTATAAGGTGAATGGGTAACTTATAAGTAATCTGTGGAATAGCGACATGTTACCGGAATGTTATATACAACGTGTCCCAGAAATCAACGTCAAGCCGAAAACGGGCAATAGGCCAAGTCGTGACAGTCATTAGAAAAATATAAAAAAAAATCTTGGTCATGTACTTTTCAAATTTTATGGATTCAAAAATAAATCTCAAAAAGTGATACCCTGTGATGATTTTTCAAGTCCTGTGGCTACAAATATTAACTTTCCGTCAGTTTTTTTTCTGTGACGTATCCATGAATAATCCTTCTGTAAATTACAGTTAAAAGTTAAAACATAACTACCTCATTTTTAAATAAAATGTTAGATTTTTGCCCAACATTGAATTCAAAATTATTACATCACCCAACTTTAACCGCGTGTAGTGTAAAAAAAAAGTACTACACTATTTTGGCAAGTAACTTTAAAAGATGGCGCGTTTAGTCTGGATTCCAAAATGGTATGCCACTTACTAATTGCTACTTCTTAATTGAGGAAAAAAAAAAATGTTAGTTTTAGGTAAGTTTGAAATAAAATTCAGTTGTTGGATTTCTTTAGTTATAATTTTTATTAAATCAGATTTACAGAGTTTATATTAAATGTTCGAACTGTTTGCCTTCAGCTGCACATTAATAAATACTAGATGATCGGGATAACGCTCAGCATTTGGGTATCTCTTACGAGATAGATAGTGACGCTACTTTTATCTAAGAGCGAGACGGATTGACACATAATTTCGTCTGTGTGAGTGAAACAGATAGAGACGCCACTCTGGCGAAACAGGGATGCGTTAGGTGAATTGTGCAATACTGCAGCACGTTACGCTCTTTCGTTTTCTAAGCATCCGTTTGTATTTGTAGTGACTTCATACTTACAACCGTGGCTTTGTTTATTGGACTTCATTCGCATTGTGATTTTGATTTATCTGCACTGTTTCTGACGACCCCGGACTTGTTTTAATCGTAATCCCGTATTTTGTGTAGTTTGTTATCATGCCATCTCGATACACCGCACAGGAATACGCCAACATGCATCTCATTTATGGAGCATGCTTATGCAACGCCAATGCTGCAGCAAGAATGTATCGTAAGAGATATCCAAATGTGCAGCTGAAGGCAAACAGTTCGAACATTTAATATAAACTCGGTAAATCTGATTTAATAAAAATTATAACTAAAGAAATCCAACAACTGAATTTTATTTCAAACGCACCTAAAACTAACAAATATTTTTTTTTCCTCAATTAAGAAGTAGCAATTAGTAAGTGGCATACCATTTTGGAATCCAGACTAAACGCGCCATCTTTTAAAGTTACTTGCCAAAATAGTGTAGTACTTTTTTTTTACACTACACGCGGTTAAAGTTGGGTGATGTAATAATTTTGAATTCAATGTTGGGCAAAAATCTAACATTTTATTTAAAAATGAGGTAGTTATGTTTTAACTTTTAACTGTAATTTACAGAAGGGTTATTCATGGTTACGTCACAGAAAAAAAACTGACGGAAATTTAATATTTGTAGCCACAGGACTTGAAAAATCATCACAGGGTGTCACTTTTCGAGATTTTTTTTTGAATCCATAAAATTTGAAAAGTACATGACCAAATTTTTTTTTTATATTTTTCTAATGACTGTCACGACTTGGCCTATTGCCCGTTTTCGGCTTGACGTTGATTTCTGGGACACGTTGTATATGCAAGAAGTTATTTTCAGAGACGCGAAGTTCTATCATCAAAGGTCTTAAAAATATCCAACCATTTTGTTTATATTCTTCTCTTCGATTATAGCAGCCATAGCATAAGTGACTGCTATTAATAATTTACGCAAAAGTTTACGGGAATAATTTAATAATTTTATTGTGTCCCAAAAACTCAAAAGCGATTCATTCAAATATCCAAATTAAATCAGCCTGTTGCAGCCAATTTCAGGGTAGCTTCGGCTTTTATGTCGTCAGTTAAGTTATATATGAAAACATAATTTCCCAAAATCACCCGTTGATTTTGGGGCCAAAATCAAAATCAAATTATTTTCAGTCAAAAGAGGGTTGATTGCCAGCACATTTCCGGCTGAGCCAACACGAGTATTTGTCGATGGGAATACTTTGACGTGCAACGAAAATTCAATAAAGCTCGGTTCGCCAAACTCTTGGGCTCGAGAGGCACAAATTAATTTGTTCGGTGAATTATACGGGTTGGAGGTTGTGCCCAAATAGTAATTAGTAATTAGAGTGTGGATGTCGATGTTCGTGGTGTGTTCGCTTGAGATGTTGAATTTGAAAGCTCAAATGTTTGAACATGTTTAGTGCTATTTGTGGTATTATGCGTTGTTTAAAATAATAATTGTAAGATTGAGTATAGCCTCTAGACGCCGATTAGCCGGACACCCCCCCCCGGTCACAACGCATATAAAGTAGTACTACATATCATACGCCCCGCTGCCAATCAGGACGTCAGTCCGTCAACGAGTGGCACCAATCATACGGAATCATACTACCGAACTTTTGAGCCGACCAATCATAACGCAACGTCCGCCCCCTGTCCCCGCAAATATTTTACGACTGCGTTCGAATGCAAAACTTTGTTTAAGCGGCGTCTTGAGGCTTACTGGTCTGTGATTGGAATTCAGTTTAACATTTCATTCCATTTAAAGTAGTGAAGATTAAAGACAATGGATATATCCTTCACACATACGACCAATGATATTTAAAAATATAGATATATCATACCCTAACAAAACCAACAAAAAAATGTTCCGTACGCAGTGGTAGCACATAACATAACATAACATCACGCCTGTATTTCCCCGAAGGGGTAGGCAGAGGTGTATAGTACACCCACATTTCGCCAGTTATGTTATAGTCCCGTGTAATAGGGGGCGAGCCTATTGCCATTAACCGGGCACAAATCCATACTCCGGGCTGCTACTGAGAATTTCCTAATGAAAACACCCAATAACACTTTGCCCGACCCGGGAATCGAACCCAGGACCCCATGCTTAGCAGTCGCGCCGCGACCACTAGACCAACGAGGCAGTGGTAGCACAATACACATAAACTAGTAAAAAGTAAGTAAGTTTTGTGTGTAAGTGTAATTACCTCAAGTCATAGACTTATACATATATTACTGCCTCAAGTTATTTTCGTGTCATAATTGGAATACTTTCTGTACACACACGACGGCATTTTAAGCTATTGCATAGCTTCTATCGCGCGTCTTGAGCGTGGAGACCGAATCCAGAAATTCCGTAACGAAAATAACCTAACACCCCCCACTCCGACCGGCACAGCGGTGATACTTTTTAGTTTTGCCATCTATCGATGAATAGCAGAACTTTTAATGACTTTTTGATATATCACGCATGTCTCTTTAGTTCTGCAAATCGCCTTTAGGTGGTATTGGTTGTATCGGCGTTACTGCGCATGCGTAATCCCCCTCTTCGCCCCGCAATCTGGTGACTCATGCCTGCTTAGAGTTTCGGCGTTAAGGCACCTCCTCTTTGTATTTACATAAAAAATGCTATGTCTCCGAGTGCCACACGTCTTTTTTTTTTTTGTCAAAAGTCACGCTCAGTGCCTTACCTGACGCAGATTAATAGAAAAACGTTCTAATTAGGACGTTTTCGAGTATTCAGATTGCGAGCTCAATAGCATATCTGTACTCTTAAATGTCATTGCATACAACATTAATCTTTAATAATTGTACAATAATAATCAGTATTTCTGAATTTCTTGGTAACCAATTTTATAATTAGGTAGGTACATGTACGTACGTAACTCTTAAAATTTTACTTTTTAATGAATAGACTAGACAATCGTGCGCTTTTTTACCTTAGTCCTTACTTCAGACAATTCATATATTATGTTATGAACAAATTCTTACCTGCTATAATAAAGGAAGAAGAGATTCTTTACAATTTGCGTTCACATGATGCAATAATGCATCGATTGTCTTCAAATTGACTAAAACAAATCGAGAGCATAATATAAATCGTACTTACTCGATAAGTAGCCTCGGGAAGTCCCAGAAAATGGGACTTCCTTTAAATAAATAATTGCTTTCTTACTTACAAATAGCGAAACTGGAATTTTACTCTATTTGACAGGCGCCATGACAATGACAGCTCAGTTTATGGGTTTTTGCAACGAAAGAGGTTGTGTAGCTTAGCATCGACAGCGCAGTAAACCTCTTTAGAGTATGATGCCCTTAAGCTCGATTCAGACAAACTACTTTCATCAATATGGATGTGGTGCTTATACAGAATGATTTGTAATTCGACCTATTCCATGAAAGGGGTTATACTAGAGCTCATTTGCAAAAAAAATGATCCCGTGAACCAGGGGGCGACAGTCATTTGTTGTGTCCAATCTAATGAATTTGACCAAAAGGGAATATTTTTTCCTGATGGTCAAACTAGTTTGACTATAGAGTTTGACCAACGGGAAGAACCGAATTTGTGAGACGCCTATTTTCAGCAGTGGACTGCGTTAGATTGAGTTAGTAGAACAGTAAAGTTGGTTGAAGTATATTGTAGCGCTATTATAAGTACATATCCTGCATCACTGACATGGATCTCTGAGGGATCCAGTGTGTGTGATATAGATTGCTGCATTATCTAACGACTATATAATACCAGCAATTTTTTTTAATGGTTTCTCGCAGACCTAGCGCATAAGTGCTTTACCTGGTTAGGGTCACAACTCGGACACATTGATCGACAGCCTTTTGCACATTGCCGATTGAAAAGTATCACACACGTGGAGATGACAACACGGTTTCGTATGAAATTAAATAAAATCACGTACAGAGTATCACATTCCCTGACCGTACACAAAAAAATTATGAAATCCAGTTAATTGTTTAGCCACAGGAAATGGTATTAATTTTAATAATTTTGAATGTTTTTCATGTTTTCTGGCATAGATCGTTAGGTCAAAGACCTGTGCGAGTCCATAATATGATTTTGAGCTCTCTTTCTCAATTATTACAATGGTGTTACTTATTATTTCGATGTTTTAATATTTATTTTGTGCAAATATTTCGTTTAATTTTTATTTTCGGTAAACATTTTATTTAAGTGTTTAAAATGCTTCTATAGACTAGTAATAACCGTGTTTTCATTTATTGTCGTATACTAGTATTCGTCATATAAGAATAAGAATAAGAATAATTTTATTGTATACAGGTTACATACAAATTGGGTTGAGGTCCTAGACCTCGCACTAGGATTCCCTGTGTCGTGAGATCTAGGCTCTTTCATTCGTTTACATATTTAGTATGAGTAGGTATTTCCGTGTTAAGGAGACAATCATTTGCAATCATGTAGGTACTTAATAATATGATACATTTCAATTTCGTAATCTAACATGGAACATAAAATAAAATAAAGGAAATTAAGGTATGAATATATGAGTGATATGTACACATACACGTTCATATACACGTTGTATACGCATTACTCTATGTTGGAAGGTTAATCCAACCGCGTAGAAGCCCTTTTATTTTCAATACCTATTGGTTGCATGATGATTAAGCAAGTAACTACAATTTAAAATAAAGTTCAATTTGTAACAATTCCTTACATACCTATGTAAAAAAAAAATACACTGGAACTGTTTTGTGTACCGTCTGAGCAAAGCTTTAGCGCTGTCAGCTGGTTCGTCATAAAATTATACAAATATCATGGATGAAGAGTTCTCGAGAGACGTATCTACTTTTTACTGCTTCTACGTAAGGGATATATAATTTTAACCTTTGACTGCATCCCGATAAAGCGGAGGGCTAAACCTTGAATATAAATCACTATCACTTAAGCTTAATTTACAGTGCTGTCTTGTAAGTCTAAACTAAGTATGAATTTTAAATTACCTTTCGTCCGATGCCGATTCAAAAAGACTATACCTATCACGCTGTATGTGTTAATCTAGAACATATCTATGTATCATCATCATTAACTCAGCCTATCGCAGTCCACTGCTGGGCATAGGCCTCTCTCAAGTTGCGCCACAACATTCGGTCCTCTACCTTCCGCATCCAGTCCCACCCAGCCGCCTTCTTCAGGTCGTCGGTCCACCTAGTTGGGGGGTGCCTTACGTTGCGTTTGCCGAAGCGCGGTCTTCACTCAAGTAAGGACTTGTCTATTCCAATGGCCATAGTTCCTTCGACAAACATGGTCAGCCCACTGCCACTTCATCTTACTGATCCTACAAGCTATGTCGGTCACTCCTTGGGTATGCGTGATTGAGGAACAAGCTAAGTTTTTTTTTAGTTTCACATCCTACTAATATTATACGCGAAAGTAGGTACACATGGATGTTTGTTTGTCTTTCAATCACGCTGAAACAACTGAACTGATCTGGATGAAATTTGGTACATAAATAGATCGGATTAACGGATTAACATGTTGGTTACTTTTATCCCGGCAAGACAAACAATTTCCGAAGTATGTGTGATAGTATATTTCTGTGTTAAACCGAATCATACGCAGGCGAAGTCGTGGGCATAAGCGTGTATATGAGTGGGATAAGTGCGGGAACAACAAACAGCGTGACTTATGCATTTAATATGGATCGGCAATCGCCAAAAAGCTTGTTTATCATTATAGTAACATAATTATGAGTCGTCCTGCATGTGGCCTTTTTTTTACATTTTTAATTTTTTACACAGAACAATCTAGTCCCAAACTAAGCAGAGCTTGTACTATGGGTACTAGATAATGGATATAATACTTATTACTATTTTTTTTCGTAAATACATGCTTATTATACACAAGAAACACCCAGACCAACACAAACACTTATGTTCATCACATAAATATGTGTGTCCTGTGGGAATCGAACCCATGACCACCATGACATGACCAGGATCAACAGTCCGTCACTTCAACCACTAGACCACAGACGTCGTCAACTTTGGACATAGCGATTGAAATAAGATGAATGAGAGTAAGAAAAACAACCCTTGAATTTCAACTTGTTACTATATTTTGTTCTTTAAAAAAATTGTTACTGGGGATGTGTTTTCGTTGATGACGTCGTTATGTTTGATGATTGAGTCTGAAGTAAATGCGGGAGGCATCTCTGAAAAAAAAAAAACATTATTAAGATTAAAAACCATTTAAAAACCTGACGGTGAATTATTTGCAGGGTACAACTATTTTTTATTAGAAATATCATAAATAATAGAGAAAAAGATAAGCAACAATAACATTAATAAAATATTTTTAATAATTATAGTGTTTCACATTTTTATACTAGACAGAGACAGCAGAACTGGCCACTGACGTCATAACACATTAACGCCATTTATACCATCACTCAACAGTACAATGTCTGTTTCGCACGACAAGGACAAAAAATGCCCGCCCGCCCCCAAAAAATTTCAAACTTGTCTATTTTTTTTTAGACTGTCTCCTTGGTCTAGTGGTTGCAAGCGCGACTGCTGAGCGTGGGGTCCTGGGTTCGATTCCCGGGTCGGGCAAAGTGTTATTGGGTTTTTTTATTAGGAAATTATCAGTAGCAGCCCGGAGTCTGGATTTGTGCCCGGTCAATGGCAATAGGCTCGCCCCCTATTACATGGGACTATAACATAACTGGCGAAATGTGGGTTTACTATTACACCTCTGCCTACCCCTTCGGGGAAATACAGGCGTGATGTTATGTTATGTTATTTTATTTATTTATTAACGATTCGTGTTCTTTTTATTCTTTCTTCAAAATAATAATTATGAGGAGGTTCTTTTCAAAAATTGATTATTCCACTTTGTCTGTTTTTACAATAATTGAGAAAATATTTTATGTACAATGTCATTTTAAAGTATAAAAAAAAGTTTTTTTATTTTATTTGAGCAGAAAAACTCAAAAAATAAAACGATGATAGCTGCAAAAGTATAAACTGCAGCGCAGCTACCAACGCCCTTATCATTATTATTTTGTATTGGATTATACAACTTTTGATGAAAACAGCAATTTTGAACATTTTTTTTCTGGTTGATCTATCACGATTTTTAAATATTTGTTTAGCTGCGTGTAGAATTCAATGTTATAAGCCAAGCAAAAAATAAAAAACCTATTGGACCAAAGTGGAATAAACAACTTTTGAAAAGAACCTTCTCATATAGTCTACTACATTTTGTTCTTAGTAAACCCTATAGGTATGCCATCAAAAGCATGGCCAGAAGTGCTCTATTATCTACTAAGATTACCAATACAACCAAACGTGGGAATTATGGTAAAATCTCTTTTTTTTTGCTCGAGGAAATCCTCATGGCCGCACTCCACCCACGAAGATGGAACCAGCGTCGGACTCTTAGTGACTGAAACCACTTAGGTGTTCCTTTGGCCGGGGGAGTGGGATATACTCTGTATTCTTCCCCCACCCCCGAAAGGTTCCAGCTCGCCACTAGTAGGCGAGACTCTTCTGTGTGGGGCCTCAACGACGGCTCCATCCTCCTCTTGACTGGCGCACGCGAAACGCCACGGGCCTTGAATGGCCGGTGGCGGACTATCCCGAGTCCGCCACCCGCGGGTTATTCCAGCTGTATCCCATTCGTTCGCCCCCCATTGGTGGTGAACGGGAATTTTTAATCCTGTTAAAATATTCTGATTATAGGTAGGTATTTCAAATTGCAATTTCGCATTGTGTCACGGGAAGGAGTAAAACGAAAGGCGGCAGGTAGTATTTTAGGCGCAGGTTCATTGAAACAAATCATTTTGACGCCTGTGGTCTAGTGGTTCGAGTGTCGGACTGTTGATCACGAGGTCTTGGGTTCGATTCCCACAGGACACAAATATTTCTGTGATGAACATGAGTGTTTGTGTTGGTCTGGGTGTTTGTTTCTTATGTATTATAAGTATGTATTTACAAAAAAAAATTAGTATCTAAGTATTATATCCATTGTCTAGTACCCATAGTACACACGGCTACACATCAAGCTGCACATTTCCAGTATAAGCTGACCTCGCGTTGCAAAGGCTTTCAGTACAATGCGAGGTCAGCTTATACTGGATATAACAGCTTGATGTGTAGCCGTGTGTACAAGCTCTGCTTAGTTTGGGACTAGATGGTGATGTGTAAAATGTCCCAAAAATATTTATTTATTATTTATTTATTTGATACTTGCTTACATTAATTAAAATTAAATAAAACTCTGTGTTTATACCATCCTCTCTAGTAAATATTGATAACATAACAAGCAGTGTGATCTTATTAAATGTGTGTCGTCATAATAATATCATGTCTTTTATGTTAAATGTTGACATCGACCCCCCAGTGGGGGTGAACGACTGGGGGACAACGGGAATAACCCCCGCCCGCATGGTGGTGGATTTATTTAACTGATGGACCAGTTATTGGGAGTTCACCAGAAGATATTCACGGGAAAATGAACTTAATTTTGAAAAAACAAAAATACACCCAACATACCTTATAACGGCTTATTCCGGTGGCACAGTTGGTTTCTGTAAATTAAAGAAACACGATTAGTATACTTGAAAGAACGCTATGAATAAAATATCTCTATAGTAAATGTATTTTTTTACAAAAACATTCAGGTATTTGCTTCCAGTATTGGAATCAAATAGAGCGTGTGTTTTAATCGACCTTTCAACATTGCGGACTGTTTAGTGTCCTGGAAAAAAGTGTGGGAATGTTGTTATCGCCCACACATTCATTTTGACTGATATCACAGGTGGGTTATCAACATGTTGGATCTGTTTTGTGAGTTTATTTAGTTGAAAGATCATGTTAAAACATCGCATTAACAATCTTTATAAACATGCACACCCACGGGCTCATACCAGTCATGTCTCTCTTACGATACTGCCGTTCACATCAATAAACTAGTAGAAATACATTCTGCGGATTTCATCATCATCATCATTTCAGCCGAAAGACGTCCACTGCTGGACACAGGCCTCCCCCAAGCATATGTTGGGGAGATATGCCATAATCGCCACGCTTGGCAGGCGGGTTGTCGATCGCAGTTGGTTAGTTAAATACTCAGAGAACGCTGCTGCCCATCCTCTGGTGAATCCCTTAGTCGCCTTTTACGACACCCATGAGACGACATGCGGATTTAAATTCGCGAATATAGGGTGACACACGCGCGTAAAAATTCTTTGAGCTGTGTACCTACACACTTAAATAGTCGTATATCTATTACTCCCTTTTACCTTACACAAGCAGTGATAGCCTAGCGGTTGAACGGCATCCCGGCCCGCACCTCTGACTTTTCGAATTCATGTGCGGATTTATATTCGATTATCACTTGCTTTAACGGTGAAGGAAACATCGTGAGGAAACCTGTACACCAGAGAGTGCTCCATATAGTTCTTAATGGTGTG
This sequence comes from Asteroscopus sphinx, assembly GCA_949699075.1. Taxonomy (NCBI): domain Eukaryota; kingdom Metazoa; phylum Arthropoda; class Insecta; order Lepidoptera; family Noctuidae; genus Asteroscopus; species Asteroscopus sphinx. The sequence goes on from OX453006.1 coordinate 8,112,989, forward strand.
TGCAGTTCGCCAACCCGCACTAGGCCAGCGTGGTGGACTAAGGCCTTAGCCTTCTCATACTGAGAAGAGGCCCGTGCCCAGCAGTGGGACAGTAATGGGCTGGTTATGTATGTTATGTTACAATTAAGCGTCTGTCATCGTCATCATTATTTAAAGCCCATATCGAACTATCCACCATTGCTGGGTAAGTGGTTAAAGGATTTTTCTCCTTTGTGCCAATCATTGCTGCTGTGCCAACCGCGTCCAAGTCTTTCCTGCGATGGTTTTAATATCATGTATGACCATTATTAATAATGCTCACAGTGACAGGAGATGGTTCTTTCCGTGCAGTAGACGTAGTAGTCTGCTGCTCAGGTACTGCTGCTACAATTTGCGTTGAAGCCTTCGGATTTTGACTGTCTTCAGAATGAGCTTGCAACCGTGCAGTCGCTATTACAGGTCTTTGGTTTTCTGTCAAGAACCACAAAGATTAGAATAAGTCTATATGAATTAAGAGTTCCAAAGTGTTGGTTCTTGCAGGAACCTAGCCAAATCATCATCAGCCTGAATAAAGTGCATTGCTTATTTTCGGCCTCTTGATGTGTACTGACGTCCTATTTAATTAATATCTTGGTATGAATTGCTTGAGGGCTTTATTGTATTGAATACTATTCTAGATGTAAACTAGTGCAATAGATGTAATGAGGGATAGCTAAGAATCATTATTTTTTAGAATACTTTTGAACTTCAAGCGCTGAAAAAAATGTCCTATTGCCCTTTTGTCTATATTTGATGAATGCGCACATATTTATTTAAGTATATTTATTTGAATTAGATAAATAATGATAAAGTTTTTGAATGATCTAAAGTATTTATGGTAAAGAAATTGGAATTATTTTAGGAACAGAGACCATTTTGAATGTTATTTTGATCTCAAATTGTTTCGATTAAACGTTTTTGTTAGACCAGTTTCAAAACAATGGAAATATAATTAATCTAGAAGATTCAGTAAACATTAAAAATAAGAGAATTCCGAGAAATAAGGTTAGATGATCACAGAAGAATGATCTCAGCCTGTCGCAGACCACTGCTGGACATAGGTCTCTCCGTAAGTGTGCTACAACACTCGGGCCTCCTTCTTTCCCATCCAGTCCACCTCTGCTAACTTCTATAGGTCGTCGGTCCACCTAGTTGGGGGGCGTCTCACGCTGCGTTTACCGATTCACTTTGTCGGCTCAAGGACTTGTCTGCTCCAACGGCCGTCAGCCCTTCGACAGACATGGCCAGTCCACTTTAGCTTGCAGTTCCTACAAGCTATATCAGTGACCATACGCGAATTAAAATCAGTAAAAAAAACCGCTTCCGCGTTCCGTGTGGTGCCGGACATAAATAATTGCACCACCCTATCTCTTCTCATGGGTGTCGTAAAAGGTGACTAAGGGATTCACCAGAGGATGGGCACTGGGCAGCAGCGTTCTCCGAGTATTTATTTAGTATTTAATTTGGTTGGTGCCAAGCGTGGCGATTATGGCACATCCCCCCTTTTGGGGAAGGCCTATGTTCAGCAGTGGACGTTTTTTGGCTGAAATGATGATGATGATGAAAAAAACCGCTTCAAGCTGTCAATCATTGACAATAAATCCTTACCTGGTATAGCATGATAACTTTCATGTGCATCATAAAACTCTTCTCTAGTATCAGTAGCTGAAGGAGCTACAGAACTGGCTTCGGATAAACTATCAGATGATACGCTAGAATGACTTTTATCTTTTACTGGCTGGCCTTTCTTCTTCTTTTTATGTTTCTTTATCTTTGTGCCTGGTGCTACATTTTCGGCGGGCATCGGATCATCTTTCCTTATGTCATGTAGTTCTAGCACGAAAGGAATTTGACCTTCGAACATTCCCTCGTTTGATAAAGATGATGATGATGATGAAGTGGTGTCTGTTATTATATCGAGGAGGTCATCAATTTCCTTATCTAAATAAGAATTTTATGTTAGCAAGGTGGTTAAAATCATTGTTAAATGGTCTATGAATTTCCTGAATTTCCATTCCGTGTGGTGCCGGACATAAAGAATAACACCACCCTATATCTTCTCATGGGTGTCGTAAAAGGCGACTAAGGGATTCACCAGAGGATGGGCAGCAGTGTTTTCTGAGTATTTAACCAACCAACTGCGATCGCCAACCCGCCTGCCAAGCGTGGCGATAATGCATATTATAAACTGCAAATATTTTCGTACTTAATATAAAGGTTACTGATTTCACAATTCGTCGCCTCAGTGCTTGAATGTCCAACCGACCATTGACCAAATTTTACCGGAGACGTTTTTTTAGTTTATTATTGATTTAAGAGAAATTTTTTAAAAACTTTGATGATTTAAGAATAATGTACAGTATTATTACATTATTCTTAAATATTCAAAGTTTTAAAAATATTTCTCCTTAATCAATAATAAACTTAAAAAAACGTCTCCGGTAAAATTTGGTCAATGGTCGGTTGGGCATTCAAGCACTGAGGCGACGAATTGGTGACACTTTACACACTGTTCAAATTACTATTGGTCAGTTTTCGAGTCAGTTTCTTCTATAATATCCATGTCTAACATATGTAGAGAATTAATTGATTAATGTGACTTTGATCAAAGAAATTGGATGATTTTGGTCAAATGTTGTGTGTAGTAAAGCACTGATCATCAAATAAATTGTATTGGACAAAGAGATTGGACCAGTGGCATACCAACCATAGTAAAAAAGCTTGATTAACTACACAGACATAGTAAAAAATATAGACTAAGTGCTGTGAACAACCATAGTGAAGCCAACAAAAACCGTGCTCCTTCGTACAACCAGTGCTCACGCACACACATGCACCTTAAACCGTGCTCACCCCTCTCAGTTCACATGTCGCGGCATCGTCTAGTAAGCATCGCGAAAACAAATATCCTTCAGGTGCATGGTGTGTACGTGAGCACTGGTTGTACATGAAGGAGCACGGTTTTTGTTGGCTTCACTATGGTTGTTCGCAGCCTATAGTCTATATTTTTTACTATGTCTGTGATTAACTAAAAGACTTGCTTTTACATTTACCTTTATCCATGTCGTATTATGGATAGTCCCCTTTTGTTTCTGGTCTGATATATTGTCCCGTCTTGGAGATGATCGATGCGTGTTTTTAGGTTTCCATATTTTTATACCCTGCTATTTGTTAAAAGTTTTTATTGAAAGCACATTTTATTTTCTGATTTGACTTATTTGCTACCTACCGCAAATATGACAAAACTGATTTTGACAGCTGAGTTTGATTTTAGAATGCTTTAAAAAGTAATAAATAGGTCCTCAGTGTATGAAGGTTCTCTTGTTCTTTCCATACGCAACTGAACCAATCTAAAGGCCGTAACACACGGCTGTTATAATGTACATTAAATCCCCAGATGTAACCTTTTACATTATCAGAAGGTATCGCATACGCAGCAGTCTGAAAACGTAATGCATATCTTTCCTTCATGTAAACACCACCACCATCGTCGTTGTCATGTCTTTGAGCTAGTGTGCTATACAATAGTAATAGATAATAATACTTAGCTCATGCTCGGATGAATAAAAAAGGCGGATGGAATCTCGCTAAACAATAAGTGAAGCATCCCAAGTATACCGGCTCGCTTTAAAGTACGGGCCGGGACGCACACATTCACATCCATACATACCTACATCTATGCCAAAAAGCCGCGATTACGCAAAAAAATCTATGTAGTGTGACGGTAGTCATTGTTGTAATGTCACAAACAAAATAACAGTATGAATCTGGTGTGTTAAAAATCTTTCGAAATTATAGTGGGTTTAAGAAAAAAATAAGTGCTCAGTCTTTGTTTGGTTAGATTCGGTCCGCCTTTTTTCTTCGTCTGACTGCTCATGACGTGGAAAACAGCCCATAGGGTGCGCCATAAAACCATTTGAACAATATCATCACGCGTGGAAGCTCTTACAACAAACAGTCATAAACAGTGTACAATGGTATAATACATCCTTGGTTGCACTTATAGGAGCGTCTGTTAAAAAACTTTTGTATCCTAAGACACATATAAGGTCTAAATTAGTTACGTTTTGTACAGCTAAGCATGCTAATTTGCACCTTATGGCTCAGACTTGTAACTCCCACTGCAAACAGTAGTCAACTTTTTACCTTTAACCCAAAAAAGTCACTTGCTTCTGGTCATAAAACATGGATAGGGTCAACAGCACTACCCATCATAAACAGGAGAGGAAACGACCACAAACCAATATAGAGGACATACACCACATAATAAACCGATGGGCATTTTTTATATGGACTATAAAAAGTCCGGTTTGCCTTTACGATGTGATTGACAGTGACCTTTATGATGAAAACGTTGAGCTGTACTGAAAACTAATCATAATTTTATGTCCTCTTTAAATCTTTACGTATGGTTTGTTAAATAAAATGGCGGGGATGATCTACTTCTTTTTATGTAACTAGTTTTATTTGGCAGTATTTTTCTGTTGCTGGGCTGTTAAAAATGTGAGGTTTTGACCTTTGTGTTGGTCCATATGCTGAAAAGGTTTAGCTGCTTGCGGTTGATACATGTTCCGTGTGATGCTACACGTAAAGAATAGCACCACCCTATATCTTCTCATTGGTGTCGTAAAAGGCGACTAAGGTATTCACCAGACAAAGGGCAGCAGCATTCTCTGAGTATTTAACCAACCAACTGCGATCGCCAACCCGCCTTCCAAGCGTGGCGATTATGGCATATCCTCATCAATGAGGGAGGTCTATGTCTAGCAGTGGATGTCTTTCGGCTGAAATGAGGATGATTAGGGTTGGTAAATGTATATCTTTATCTATATAAATAAAAATAAATTGCTGCATGTATGAAAGATCATTACTTGAAAACGGCTCGACTGTTATGGTAGATTTTAGTTTTTGTGGTGTTCTTTATTTTCAGGAATGTAATTTTAATAAATTATGTAATTATTGTAACGGAACTTATGTCGCAGATTTTGGCAATAACATTATTTTGGTCTGCCTCGTTGGTCTAGTGGTCGCAAGCGCGACCGCTAATTGTAGGGTCCTGGCTTCGATTCCCGGGTCAGACAAAGTGTAATTGGTTTTTTTCATTAGGAAATTCTAAGTAGCAACGCGGAGTCTGAATTTGTTTCCGGTTAATGGCAATATGGTCGCCCCCTAATACATGGGACTTATAACATAATTGGCGAAATGTGGGTGTAGGTACTTGTATATAGACCTCTGCCTACCCTTTCGGGGAAACACAGGCGTGACGTTATAATAATATTATGGTCTTATTTTCGTCACTACCTTCTCTATGTATGACATGTATTTTACAAAAAAAAGGTAAGTAGCAACTAGCAACTTAGTGGGTTATGCAATCGTAAATACATCGTAAGCTGGATATCGGATCGTGTCAGAGACCGTGTTACCTACGGTTAACCGTTCATTTTACTGCTCTGTTTGATTGACGGTGTTGTAAACAGTCGGTTACTTTAAAAGTTTGGTCGTCGTCTGTCCCTGTATTTTTACTGAAGACAGCTATAAATTTTGAACAGTGGCTGGCTTAGGATTACACGGTAACTGACTGCCTCGGTGGTCTAGCGGCTCAGATTGGAAATTCGTCTCAGGTTGGATCAATTTTCAAGTTTAGTCATCAGGACTACTGCTAACTTCAGAGAGTAACGTGGAGTGACGCCCCATTGGCCCAGATCGAGTCCCTCCCGCGCCTGAATATTCGCCACAGGCAATAAGATTCCCCCCTGAAGAATAATAATGTCCCTCGAAAGGATATTTATTGCCCTTACCCAGGATGCATCGGCCTAACAACTGCCATTCCCTCCAGATGTGTCCAGAAGAACTAGCAGCCGTCAGACACACGTAGAGGTTTTCTGGCCAACACCCCGTTTAATGGCTTCCTTCTACCACCTGCGCGCACATAGTTATACGTCACTAGACCACAGGCACATCGTGCAATTACAGAAATCCGCGCGCCATTTTTTGTGTAAACTCTAAACTATGTTTATGTTTTTTTTCCTCGCAAGTGTGTTGAAAAACGTCTTGTGAAACGCGTGAGCAATGTTCATTATACTCTCGGCTTTATTACGCCCTCGCTTTCGGCTGCTTAAATAAGTGAATAAGTAAATAAATTGTGATGAAAAATAAATGGAATATTAGAAACAATTCTTTGTTAATTGTAGTATTGTAATAACACAAACATTGTTAGCTTTTACGAGTAACTTTAGATTCAATTAGATTGATGAACGTTTTGAATTCTAATTAAGATACTTATAATTGGGTACTTCAACATGAAGTTCTGAATAATTCATTTAGGAATCCTAAAACAACATGAATGTATTTTTACAGTATTGTTAGGTCCCTAACGATATCGTTGGACTAGTTAGACTCCATATCTCGTTAGTGGCACCATTCGACAGACTGCAGGAAAAACTGTGAAAATAAAAATGCTGCTAGCATCATGCCTTTTTTAAGGTAAAACCTGACGATATCATAACAGCCTTAATGGATAGTAGTAGTACAGTTGACTGCATGACAGTGGTAATACTCCAATTCGAAAACCACCCTTACTGCTTACGAAATAAAGATGCTGCTAATGTCAAAGTGTTACCACCGACTTGCGGTCGATCGTACGTAAATTGAATTAGGTGGTCTTTCTAAAGTCAAAGTCTAAAGTTTTTATTTCGAATGACCATTTACATGCAGTTTCAAAACGTTAATTATGAATCTAGTTGCACGGTTCCAAAAAGTTGGTCCTATGGAGAAGAGCCGGCATGAAACTCCATGTATATTATTATACTCTTTTCAAATAATAATAGTACAATGACTTGTTACAAGATTAATTGGAAAGAATTGTGTGAGAATAATGTAGGTTAATGACTGAGACAAATTCACTGAAGTAAACTACGTAAGTAGTAGTAGAGCTCCTTTGTGAAAGAGCTCGTCCGGGGAAGTACTAACACCGTGCCTACTTCTCCGCCAAATAGTGATGCTTGCATTGCTGTGTTTCGGTCTGAAGGGTACGGGTACGGTGAAATTACAATCACATGAGACTTTCCACCTTCATGTCTCAGTTTGGCGAACCGACTTGTGGTACCATTTAGGTAACTGCCTAGGTGGTATTGCAGTTGTTATGGGCAAAGGTAACCACTTAACATCAGGTGGGCCTTTAGGTCGTTTCGACATCCTATAACATAAAAATCTGCCGCATACCAGAGGAGCTATTGGCGAAAACAAACACAATGGGTTCCAGACAGCAGCAAACGAAAACGCGGCAGGCCCAGAAGGAGATGGCAGGACGAACTTGACTCCTATCTGAAGGATTGGCCCCAGAAGGCAAAAGACAGGGACAAGTGGAAAAAGGGAAGGGAGGCCTTTGCCCTGCAGTGGGACACTACAGGCTAATAATAATGATAATAAGACCGGTTGGACCAAGGGCTTGATGCAGAAAGCGGTACTTCTTGACACGGCGCGTATCGTGAGGAAGTTCCTCTCTCTGAGGCCCTGAACGCCGGTAGCTTGGACCTTGTTCCCCATGGGGGAGGCCTATGTCCAGCAGTGGACGTCTTTCGGCTGAAATGATGATGATGATGATGATGACGATGACATCATCCTCCGAACCTTTTCCCAGTTAGGTATGTTGGGGTCGCCTTCCAGTCTAACCAGATGCGGCTGAACATCAGTATTTTACACGGAGCAACCGCCGCAGTTGTCAGACTTACAGGCTACTGACTACCCGTAACGACTGCCATAAATATTCATATGACAACCGGGACCGACAGCTTAACGTGCTCTCCGAGGCACGGAAGGTTATCGATGTGTACCGAATCGGTCACCCATCCACAGACTGACCGCGGCAAGCCCAACTTCACCTTGCAGATCGTACAATCCGTGCCGTTTCGTCACGAGCCATACACAATAAAATACTTCATGTTTGTTCCGTCCTAGCGGGAAGCCGAGTAACCCGTTGCTTGGAAGCTGATTGATCAGCCACTGCGTGGAAACTCCCATCATGAATACATAAAGGTGGCTTCCCACAGTGCGTAGTATTACAGATAATACCATGCAAAGCTGACGATCACGGATAGCGACGCACCGCACCGAGGTTCTTCCCATGGTGCATGGTGCTGGCTCGTGCGTGGTAGTCCCAAAAATTACGCACCGTGGGAAGCCGCCTTACGACAGTCAAAACCATACATAAATCTGTATGATAGGTACCTCAAATAATTTACTATCAATATTTACGACTACTATGAAATATTCTTTCATGTGTAAAGTTCTGCGGAGTCAACGAGTAGTATTTCTACTCTACTCGTACAATGTTCTTATAGCACATCGAGATTTATGTCTGATGCTTACGGAGCAGTGCTTGTAAAAACTGTCTAGATATTGTATGTGCGACAAGGGACTATCTTGCGACAAGAATTTTGAAGGAGATAGGACACACCAAAATTAAAAATGTATGTTTCTTAGAGGTCATTACGAAAGAAAACCAATTTTCCTTGAAACTGTGTATAATCAGTTAAAATAAAGTATTACAAAATTTAGATGTTGATTGTGTAAAATCTGGCCGAAATGTGAATTCATTTTTACAAATCGAAGCAATGTTTGTTCCACGAGTGTTTTGCTACCAGAAATTGAGTAGGCGCTACCTAGCCGTAACAGACTTTTTTTCTCTCTCTGTTTTCTTTTTTCTGCCTTATAATTGTGACTATCTTTTATTTATTTTTTAACAGTGTCTCTATTAGTCGTGTATTTTATTTTCTTTCTTCTTTTCAAAGTGGCCGTTTTTCGCACTTTTTGTATCTACAACTACAGCGAACTATAATTTACAGAGTTAATAGTTTCTGATTAAACGACAGTACCAGCCCCCCTAGCCATGTTGACAATCTACAATCGTCAACGCTATAGAAAACAATCAAAATGTACGGGAATGACCTATCTCAACGGAGATATGTCAGAGTATTAACTCTGTAAATTATAGATCGCTGTAGTTGTAGATACAAAAAGTGCGAAACCGGCCACTTTTGAAAGAAGAAAGAAAACAAAGAAAAAAAATACACGACTGCTGTACTGAATCGTTACAAACGAATTTTCGATAAATGATGTATGTATGTGGACCGACGACCTAAAGAACGTGGCTGGGGGGGACTGGATGCGGAAGGCAGAGGACCGAGCGTTGTGGCGCAACTTGGGAGAGGCCTATGTCCAGCAGTGGACTGCGATAGGCTGAGTTGATGATGATGATGATGTATTCAGCGAGTAATAATTTTTTTACTGATGGGGGCGCCACTTGGCTGCTACATTCCCCTTAGTTACAAATTTTAATGCAAGACTTGATCCTACGGCGGCAAGTATGAACCAAAATGTGAGCGCTAAGATTATTAAAATAAGATTCAAAATCATTTCATCTTACAAAACTTCCTTTGGCGTGCCTGTAGTTGATGAGCGCCGACCATTATAGTTATTTCTATATATTTATGGTCACCATAGAAACAAAGACCACATAACTTTAATGCTGAACGCTAAATGGCAAATAAACGAACATATTAATTACTAGTATCATATACTTTATATTTATCAACTGTTTATCGTCTCTTCAGTTATAAAAGTCTATTAGAAAGCAGGCGGTATTACGGCGTTTGCAAGTTATGGGTGAGCAGCTGTCACTAATTGTACATGTTTACGAGCCTGCCCTAAATCTTATACGTTTTTGGTATACCTACCTACCTATGTTTCTTTTATGTTTTACTTCTGGTAGTATGTATAGAGGGTTATTTTGGAATGAAGTTCCTTATAGCTTACGGTAGGTGTGATTCGGGAGCAAATGTAGCGTCACGTCACGCTAAGATTTGCGTTATATATACTCATAGAGTACCTACATTGAATATAGAGACAGAGTTGTCAGCTGAACTCACCTTTAAGCGCTATCTGGTGGGTAACGTCAAAGTTACAGCTTACTATACAAAAAGACATGTTTTATTGTGATCGAAACTGGGCCCTGTGGTATCTCAGTCCGCCGCATGATGTTTCCTGCCACTAATTATAGTTGCGAACTGCTTGGTAATATGTTGTTGTTGTAATTGTAGTTGCGTTTAGCATTATAATGAACCGGTCAAAAAAAAATCTTCGTTTTTGACGCAGTCAAGGGACCGCACACGTTTTTATTATTATTCCGCACAACTTTTAGTATAGGGCCAACTCTTAAATGTTCGAATAGAAAACTGATTATATATGGAAATAGTTTCCAGTATAAGCTGACCTCGCATTTTATGGGCTTTCCGTACAATAAGAGGTCAGCTTATACTGAATGTGAGTAGCTTGATATGTTGCCGAGCGTACTCGCATGTATTGAAAATATTAATGATGTTAAGCTATGTTTTATTGAAATCACATAAAGTAATAAAACAATCTATAACCGGATTAAATCGCGTATATTATTTAAATTGGTTTTCAAGTCCAAAACAGAACGCAACACTGTAAAAGACAATGACAATGTGAGTGATTACTGCGTGCGATTTTAATTAATAAAAATTGAACGGTAGATTCAAATATTTTTTTAGAAATATCTGTAAAGACGCTTGTCATCTTAGTCTTCCTGCGACCACAAACGCTGCAAAGATTTCGAAACGTCAGGAAAACCAATTTAAATAATATACGCGATTTTAATATAATGTGTAGTGATCGCGAAAACCTAAGAAATCACATAAAGTACGGTCGACCGCACGTCGGTGGTAACACTTTGACATTAGCAGCATCTTTATTTCGTAAGCAGTAAGGGCGGTTTTCGAATTGACGTGTTACCACTGTCATGCAGTCGACTGTACTTATTAAATATCTAACAAAATATCACGTTGTACTTAAATAGTTTTATTACTAGTGAATCCCAGCTAAGAATTTGGAAAATACAGCGACCATACACCCCATAGACGCCTCATAACAGGCGACCGATGTCTGCAACACATCTATGAAATTTCACTAATGTAGGTCACCACTATTCGCCACTTGAAATCTTCAAATCAGTTTCAACCACTTACATGAGCCGTCAAAACTGCCGCGTTAGTGATTAGCCAATAGCCGCCTTGGTAGGGCCAATCGGATTGCAGTACCCCGCCTCAGATAGTGGCAGAATTAAAATTTATTGTACGCATGGTATTCAACATTACGCGTCTATTGGGCTATATGGTCGTTGGGAAAATACGATGCTGGAAAATCCTTAATAGTAACGCTCAGACCAAAAGAATTAATAATAAATGTAGCGCGTAGAACTAATAACTGAAGCTAGAAAAAGGAATACCAAATGACAAAGGAGTTTATCTGCTTTTCTTTGTAGGTACTTCTTTCTACATTTATCTTATTCTTTTGCTCGGAGTAGTAACGCCAATTAAATAGCAAAGTATGTACCATTCAGTGTAGTAGGTACTTTGTTTGTGCAACAGAAAAAACATTCTTGTAGTAAAGCTTCTACGTACTGTAAATATGTACTTTATGTTGTGATCAATCCAAGTCACGCTTCGACGTACTCTGATGAATGACTACATTAACTATAGACTAACTAGCTCGTGGCTTCACTCAAAAAAAAATGTATTCTGTGTTGATCTAAAACATGGTCTATCTGTGTGCCAAATTGTATCCAAATCTGTTCATCCGTTTCAGCATGATCGAAAGTCAAACAAACAAAAATAAAATAAACGAGTGTGCTTTAGAGCACACGACTGAAGTAAAACGTTGCTCTGTGGCAAATCTTCACTAACTTATATCTCCCTCAATATACTATTTCAATGAGAACAAAGGAATGGCGGCGCGGCGCGCTTACATCTGTGTCGGCGCTGTGTCGTGGGCTCGTGGCCGGCCGTCACGCGCGCCTCTTTCCGCGCGTCCCGCACTACCCTCTCCGTTCGCCTTACTTTTCGTAACGCCTTCACCAGCATACCCCCAAGTCAAGCGTGCCTAAAGAAGATTTACTTCAATAAAAGCAAACATCCATACTTTAGCATTTATAGCTATTTAAATTATCTAGCATATGCAACAATACATTCGATATTACATTTAGGTTGTATTATTAATTGGAATTCTACTATTCATGGTCGCATAAAGCCAAGTTTCCACCAAAATAAAATTGTCAACTTTTGTGTTGTCAACAAGTGTTGCTGACAAATGTTTCTGTAAAACGTAATCTGCACTAAAAATTTCCAATTTTTGTGTTGTCAACACGATTTAGTGAAAAAGTTGGCAATTACGCTAGTAATATATAATGGCAATTTCCCTTTGGTGAAGACGTAGCTTAACATATAAAAACCTATAGTAAATAACATCGATCATCACATAGGATAACTACTTGTCTAGACTGTTACTAGTATAGTTCCCAAACATCGTTACAAATAACTACTGTATCAAGTAGTTTTGGTTAGTAACTAGACTATTACTGTTATTATCACATCGTTATAGTTTTGCCGATAAGATTTGATTTATTGGACCTAAATTCTATACGTCCACTGTCGAACATGAGTTTCGAACAACTGGCATGAAAAAAATCTTAGGACTTCGGTAAAAAGGGTACGTTCAACCGCATCAATGGTCACAGAGTACTTTTTAATATTGTCAATGGTAAATAAATTAGTGATGGGCCTGGGTTTTACTGAATACGAATAATCGACCGAATGTTCGGTTAAAAGTGTACCCCACCTGATGTTAAGTAGTTACCTTCGCCCATAACAACTTCAATACCTCCTAGGCTGTTACCTAAATGGTACTGCAAGTCGGTTTGCCAAACTGAGACATGAATATGGTAAGTCTCATGTGAGTGTGTCATGTGTGAGTGCTTTATATGGTCTTTTTTGCCTCGTACAGCAAAACTGTTGAACCAACTTTCGTCAGCAGTTTTGCCAAACCAATTCAACACGGGAGCTTTCAAGAAAAGAGTGTAAAATATGTCTATTTGAATTGAAGGTCAGCAACGCATTGGCAACTGCTGTTGTTTACTATCAGATAACTAGCATGATGGTTTACTAAAAAAAAAAAGATGACAAAAAGACGTTTAAGCAGAAAGTTCAGGCAGACATGACTGGATGGCCGGCGGCTGTGCTGTGCAGCGCTTTGGAATATAGACTAAGTGCTGAGTACAATCATAGTGAAGCCGACAAAAACCGTGCTCATTCGTGTACAAACCAGCGCTCACGCAGGCACATGCACCTGAAGGTTATTTTTTTAATGTTTATTCCACTTTGTTCACCTGGGTGAAATCACCTGGGTGAGCAAAGTGGAATTTATGATAAAGATAAAGATACATTTATTTGCAAAAACATGTGTAGATAATAATACATGGTTGAGATGCTTATTATTATGTTGTCTTTATTTCACCTCGGAATCATTGCACCTAGGTGAATTCACCTAGGTGAAATGATTCGACATAATTGGTGTCATTTGTTCACCTTGGAACTAAATCACCCAGGTGAACAGGGGCAACTATTTTTATTATTCTTGTGGACTTTAATCTCCCACATAAAACATGGAAAAACAACATTCAAATCAAAGCCAATTTATTATTTAATTCAATTTAATGTAAATTAGACGGTTAGCTATCATTTCACTACAAATTTTTATATCGAATTTCATTTGGCAGAAAACTATTCCAAAAAGATTGTATAAAATAGGATAATTTTCAATTCATCACTTTTTATTAATCCAATAACGTTACATCGAAAAGACGACTCGATTTTCTTACTGGACGATGCCGATGCCAATTTCAGTACACATGTCGCGGCATAAAAACAAATATCCTTCAGGTGCATACGTGTGTGCGTGAGCGCTGATTTGTACACGGAGCAGCACGGTTTTGTTGGCTTCACTATGATTGTTCGCAGCACTTCCTCTATATTTTAAGTATGTCTATGGGTAACTATTAAAATGTTCTACGTTCCGATTACTCAAGAAAATTCTTTAGAATAGGGTTACTGGGCTAATAGCTGTGTTATTAAAACTATTTTAATTCATTCTTTGTTCCACCAGGCGTTTGTCTGGATAAATATTTCCGTGAATTTTGTAATAGGCGACATAGTTAAGATTCTAGGACACTTTAATAGCTGCTATTATATCTATGTCTTTTTTTCATCAATTTCCACATGAGTTGTATGGCACAAGCTAAATTGGAATCACGCAATAAAATGCCTAAATTAGAAACAAAACTTTAATTTTGTAAACATTATAATAATTAAATTAGTTTTTTCTAATTAAAATGTATTATTTATAGTGATGCAACGAATACTACTTTTACGAATACGAATACGAATACCAATTCTACTATTCGGCGAATACGAATACGAATACGAATACCTGATTCTACTATAGCTGCACGTAAAGACGTATTAGTCAAAGATCAACAGTTTAAAACGACTCTGCTCAATTTTAGTACCTACACAATTTGATGAAGCACAGTTAACTTACAGAAAACTGTCTAGGGATCAAGTACATTTTAAAGTATCGCCGCAATTGAGGATTATTATTTTAACTTTTTTGGACCGTTATTGATTCTTTTTAGTGAATTTCACTATTTGAATAAATCATTTTCTTTAAATTTTGATTAAAAATAGAAAATCTTAATATAAAAGTGTGTAATAGCGTTTTTACAAAACCGTTACAATTTCTGAATCGGAAATGAAAAAAAATTGCGTCGATATGGAGCGATGACATCGTTTGACACGAGAAGAGATGATGAGAGCCGTCGGAATATTGCAAGCTGGTTCCAGGCAACGTAGTGTGGTTGCCGCTACACAGGAACTACACAGAGCGTCATAAGCTGCCTCTGAACACGCTATCGTATCACGGGCAGCGCGGCCGAGCGACATGGACATCACCACTCGTAGACAGGACCGGTACATCCAAAATACTGTTCGATGGAATCGTACAATGACCGCCATGATGTTGGCTACGAGGCTCCACAGCTCTTCAGGCTTGCTGATAAGCGACCAAACTATCAGAAATCGCTTACGTGAAATGGGTCTGTGTTCCCGAAGGCCGCTGAGAGTTCCACCTATAGCACCCCGCCATTGTAGGGCCCGGTTACAATGAAAGAAAGAAATAAAAAAAGAAATGGGCTCGTGAACATAGAAATTGGGAGGAAGAAGACTGGCGTTGTGTTTGCTTTTCCGATGAATCTCGTTTCGGTATGAGGCCGAATACAAGACGTACTCGAGTTTGGAGGACCTGTGGACGTCAAGAACGTTATAAATTTTGTTAGGAAGTTCATTCATATGGAGGGGGAACAATAATGGTTTGGGCCGGTATTTGGGTCGGTGGAAGTACCAATCTCATTTGGATCAGGGGCAACCTCCGAGGATTGTTTCAGACGTGATCATCCCTTTGCGAAGCACGTCCACACACGGCTAGAGTCGTAACACGCACTCTTGCCGATTCTTGCCTCAACGTTCTGCCGTGGCCTGCTCAATCGCCAGACCTCAACCTAATTGAGCACGTATGGCGTATGCTCCAAAGAAGAGCTCTGCCGTGTATGGATGCCGTGTATACCCCACAAAATTTTTTTGACTAGTTAGAAAGAACGTGGCGGCCATTCCTCAGTGATTTTAATGCACTTATTTTAAGCATGCCAAATCATTGTGATTGTGTGATTCGTGTCAATGGTGGAAACACAGTTTATTTTTGCTTTACAATAAAAAAATTAAAAAAAAATCATCATTTTTGCCTTTCAGCATTCTCTGAGTATTTAACCAACCAACTGCGATCGCCAACCCGCCTGCCAAGCGTGGCGATTATGGCATATCCCCCCTTAATTGGGGGAGGCCTATGTCCAGTAGTGGACGTCTTTCGGCTTAAATGATGATGATGATTTTTGCCTTTTAATTGACGACATTAACTTAGGTTAATTTCCCACAATTTGCAAAAAAATAATATTTCTAAATTTTTACAAAACATAGGGATATTTTGTTAACTTAAACAGGAAATTAAAGTAAGAAGCCAGTCTGGAAGACTAGATTTGGTAAATATTATTTGTATATTTTTTTATAGTTAAAAATGTACTTGATCCCTAGACACTTTTGATGTGTGTATATACATGCTTACTTCTACCTACCAAGCTAGTTTCACAAACAAAAACTAAAAGGTCGCCACAATTAGGTACTGACCATCTGTGGACGTAAACAAAAGATAAGAAAGTTTAATGTTTTTATGAATGCATCTTTGTCTTTTTCAACTCGGTGCAACACTCGGAAGTTGCAACGCAATATCTGCATGGGATTTGTTTTTTTTTTTTTACGAATGTCATGAGGGTATTCGGCGAATACGAATATTCGTTAATTTGATGATATTCGGCGAATACGAATATTCGTATTCGTATTCGTTGCATCACGAATATTCGTTAATTTGATGATATTCGGCGAATACGAATATTCGTATTCGTATTCGTTGCATTTACATATATGATTTACAAACTGCGTATCATTTAACAACATTTGATTTTTACCATAAAATTACGTTAAATGTAATATAAAAAATATATTAAGTTATTTTCACAGAATCCTAAACTTTGAAACCAGTGTGGAGGCAGAAGCTATTTTACAAATTAATTAAAAATACATGTAGTTTTAATTTATTTAAAAGCACCAATATTACAACACAAAATAAATAACTTTTTATATCTAAAATACGTGGGACACTCAGAAAGTTTTGCGAAACTAAAAAAAATTGTTCTATACGTACATATATTTTTATCAAATCTTTTCAAAGTACTTTCCACCAGCCTCTATACAAAGATTCATGCGCCTAAACCAGTTTTCAAAACACTTTTTCCAGTCCGCCGCAGACACCTCGTTTACAGCCTGCTCGAACGCAGCCAGCGCATCTTCCGGCGACGAAAATTGTATCCCTTTGAGCTGATTTTTTATTTTTGGGAATAAAAAGAAGTCACACGGTGCTAGATCAGGGCTGTAAGGAGGGTGACCCAGGAGTTTGACTGGCGTGCTGTCCAGGAAGTCCCTCGTTTTGAGTGCGGTGTGCGCAGGTGCATTTTCGTGGTGGAGCAGTAGCCCGCGGAGCCCTGTGTTTGGTCGCTTGTTGCTTATAACAGAGAAAACTTCTGGCAAACATTTGGTAGTATACCATTCGGCATTAATGCTTCTTTGATCCCGTAAGGGAATTGATACCAAGTGGCCAGTCAAATTAAAAAAGCTAGCGATCAAAATCTTACCCCCGCTTCTAGATCGCTTCACTTTGGTAGGCGTTGGCTCATTTTGAAACACCCAAACAGTCGACTGGCGCTTGGTTTCTGGGTCGTATTGATAAATCCAGGACTCATCACCTGTAACGATGTCGTAAACACGCCGAGACGAGCCTGCTTCAAATTTGTTAAGCATATCACGGCACCATTCCACCCGGGCCTGCTTCTGAGCATCGGTGAGGTTGTGCGGCACCCAGCGTGATACTATCCTCCTCACGCGAAGATGGCTGTGTAGAATCTCGTGAACGCTTCCCGATCCAATCTTCAATATGTGTTGAATCTCCTGATATGTAATTCGCCTATTGTCTTGGATTAAATTTTTCACTGCTAGCACGTTTTCTTCGGTAACAGCCGTCAAAGGGCGACCGCTTCTTTCGTCATCCCCCAAAGTTGGTCGACCGCGCTTGAATTCGTTATACCAACGATACACGGTTGCCTTGGAAGGGCCTTCATCCATGAATGCCATTTGAAGTCTATCGTACGATTCATCCGGTTTCAGGCGACACTTGAAATCGTATAAAATCATAGCTCTAAAATGTTCCCGGCGCAGATCCATATTTCAGTGAGACACAATACTTTGAATTAACTCGCAAAAAATGTGGAGGGAAATTTTGAAATTGGAACTTACTTATTTTTACTTATAAATAATCATATTTTCGAAAAACATTATAACTGGCCAGTCTCCCATATATAAAAACTTTTTTTCGCAATACTTTCTGAGGGGCCTGGTATATGCAAAAGTTCAGTTACTTTGCGGAGGCAGTTATTTTTATAGATTGTGTAAGACGTATTATAATGTTAAATTAATTATTTTATTATTTTTATCTACACTCGTATCGTAAAATTCGAATTATGAACTCAAAAGTAATTTAATAATGACATACTTTACGCACATGCACCTGTAATGAATTTAAAAAGTTTCATTACGATACAATTTTTTTTTTTTTCCATAACCGCACACTTCAGCCCAACTAAGGAATTTTTATATGCCACTTCGACCCAACCAAGGAGTTTTCAAACCTTTTTTTTAGCAGTCGTACAGTTTGGCACCAATGAGTACACAAAATTTAGGGTGGCGCCACTTGTCATACATTGAAAATTTTTATCGTTTAAAGTCGCGTTTTTGGCAGAACTTTTGATTGTCATATTGCTTTTAATTATATTTAAGTGTTTACAGGCATATTTTTTGTATGATAAAACAGAGATTGACGGAATCCTGACAAGGATAGAAAATTAATTCCGATTATAATGTTTTCGCCAGACTATAATTATGTTATTACCTGTGTAGGCGCGCGCACAGAGTACATTTATACATATGGGCGCGCGCCAGCGCGCATGCGCGGCCGCGCGCCACGGCCTACTAGATATGGTCATCGTTACTTGTTTTATTGTTATTGTTTACGTTATTATTATGGTTTTGTATGTCGAAAGTTTTATTCTGGGCAAAAATATCTGACTACAGCAGTGATACTGAACTGAGGAGAATATGACCCCGCCTGAATTTCTGGATGCGGCAACGTAAATGACGAACAATCTTTTACCAGAGAAATCAAGAAAAACAACGACAATGTTACCAAGATTTTGACTTTGGTATTTTATTTAAAATTGTATGAGTTTAGATAAAATAGTGTATGAAACTGACATAATTAGGTATTAAAACACTCGTGTGATACTATTAAAAACCTCGCCTGCGGCTCGGTTTTTAAACTCACACTCGTGTGAATGCACAGTGAATGATATGAACTAGAACGTCTTAAGTATTTTTAAGTTTTCTCACTATAACTCAAAAATTTATACTCACATTATACTCGAAATAATTTTAAAAGATAGTTTTTATAAAAGTCTATCAACGTGAAAGATTACAAGTTTCTACGTTGCATAGTTTGGAAATGGCAGGGGGGGGACACATTGTAACCCACTTTGGTGGGCTATATTTCGCAGATGGTACACTTGATAAAAAAGTGATGTATGAAACATTACCTTCATTTTAGTAGACCTATTCAATGATACCCCACAAGATGGGGTGCAGCGAAAAAAAAAAAGTCATCCCCATTTCACATGTATGGGCGCCAAACCTAAAATACGTTATCAAGATTTTTTTATTCTTTTAAAATTGAGATCTATATCTAAACCATTTTTTAACAAAATTTCATTTACTTATGTTTATAACTGTAGAAGTTATTAAGCTGTAAAGGATTAGGACAGACGGACCGACGGACAGACGGACAGACGGACGGACATGACGAAACTATAAGGGTTCCTTGTAGGACTACGGAACCCTAAAAAGAGCATCTAACTAAATGGAGACAAAATTTTATCGCATCCTGACATGTCCAACTTTGTGGTGAATTCTATTCTTCAATTTAAACTTTTTCTGCGATAACCCTAGCGTTGTCGATTCTTGGGACAAACTTGATTTATCTCCTTCATAGGTACATACAATTGAAACTTCGTATTTTTCTAGCGGAAGCATTTAATGGTAATGTTTTCATTAATTAAGATCTTATGCCATTGAGAATCAATGTGCAATTTGATTCTCTTTTTTAATATTCCGACAGTTTACTGTAAGAAGTCATTTAAGTTCATAAAAAGTTAATAAGATTTGTAGTATGCCGACGATATACCTACGTAATCCACGGGCGTTCAGAATTGGATGGAACCTTGATTTAATTGAAAATTATGGTTATAGAGTCGAGTAGTGTAAGAAAAGAAGCATAATAGGTATAATATGAGTGATCATCCAAATAAATCACGAACATAAATTTATTGTTTCGTGTGGTGCTGGACACAAAGAATAGCACCATCCCACTCTTCTCATGGGTGTCGTAAAAGGCGACTAAGGGATTCACCAGAGGATGGGCAGCAGCGATCTCTGAGTATTTATTCAACCAACTACGATCAGCAACCCGCCTGACAAGCGTGGCGATTATGGCATATCCCTCCCTTTTGGGGGAGGCCTATGTCCAGCAGTGGACGTCTTTCAGCTGAAATAATAATGATGATGAATCCGCGGGTGTTCAAAATGGGATGGAAACTTGAAACTTGATAGAGCCAGGTAGTGTTAAAAACCGGCCAAGTGCGAGTCGGACTCGCGCAGTAAGGGTTCCGTACCACCCATCGACCTGATACCTCATAGAAACTGATTTAATTTACGAGAGTTTATCGAATGACATCAACGTACAGTGCGCGAAATATGAATTTTTACATCTCTTTCTTACGCAGGTACCACCACATATGTCTATGTTTGTCCTATTTTTAGTATTTGTTGCTAAACTACATAATATGCACTATAATCAGACGAAGATTGCCGCTGGTATATTTTACCGTTTTGGAGATAGAGCAGGAACAAAAACGTTGAAAAAAATGTTTTTTGAGGTTTCTTGTATGGTCTTGTATGGTAAAAGTCTAAAACCAAAGGGACCCCCTTTGGTTTTAGACTTTTTTTTCTTTTTAGTATTTGTCGTGATACACATGTTCTAAGAAAATTTCAACCGGTTACCTACTACAGTTCAAAAGATAGAGCCCTGTGACATACAGACGGACGGACGGACGGACAGCGTAGTGAGAGTAATAGGGTCCCGTTTGACACCTTTCGGGTACGGAACCCTAAAAACAAGCATATAATATGAGTTATCGTCGTCCAAATAAATCACGAATTTAAACTTAGTTGGACGATTCTTATTGGCTCTATCACTTCCATTTTCAATTCACGCTGACAAGGTTCCATCCCATTCTGAAGACCCGAGAATCATGTTATATTGGTTCAATTCTGATACAGGAAAAGCTGATCTGATGATAAGTTTAACAGTTAATTTGATTAATCACCGTCAAATTATACATTTCGTATGTGGGTACGACCTTTAGAAACTAAGATCCGGTCATCATCATCATCATCATCATCATTTCAGCCGAAAGACGTCCACTGCTGGACATAGGCCAAGACATCCCCCAAGCATTGCCACAACGACCGGTCCTGCGCCTTCCGCATCCAGCGGATTCCCGCTACCTTCACCAGTTCATCGGTCCACCTTGTGGGGGGCCTACCCACGCTGCGCCTTCCAGTACGCGGTAGCCACTCCAGAATTTTACTGCCCCATCGGCAATCTGTTCTGCGAAAAATGTGCCCCGCCCACTGCCACTTAAGTTTGGCAATTCTTCGGGCTATGTCAGCTACTTCCGTTCTCCGGATCCGGATCGTACGTAAGATCCGGTCACAATAATAAAATACTTAGATTTTCTAAGCGAAGCTTCTATAGCAAGGGTTGCTGTGACCGCGGGCGCACACGCGCCCGTGGCGGCGGTTTTATGCGCCCTCCATGTTAACACGTCGTTTCTTTGACTTTCGGCTTTCAGCACAAGTCGGCAAGCCTTTTGTGATGCATACTACCTGAACATCCCGCTGACGCGCTGTAAATTTGGACCATTGTATGAGGACAGGTACCTACTTCAAATACATTATGTGCTAGATTTCATCAAGTTGTCGGAAGAAATGCAAGGCCAAGGATCACATTGGTAAATGACTAATTGTTGTTATATTTTATGTATGTCTCATGCAATAAACATCTTGTTTTGTTTTTGTGTAATATTTTAATTGCGTCAACCATTCATGCGCCCTTCTGGAGTAAATTATTTTAGAATGAGCCCTTAAGCTGGATAAAGTTGCCGACCCCTGTTCTGTAGCATCGTTGCGCGCGCGCCTGTAAGTAAACCGAGAAAAAACTCGCATGCGTGTCTATTCTCGCTTACAAATAGGTTTTTTTTTTTCATTTTTTTTTTTCTTAACTGACTTGCGTTTGACCGCCACCTCACCTGATGTTAAGCGATGGTGCGGTCGACGATGGTGCATGCTTGCCCTGCAAAAACCTATTCACTCGAGTCTTGAAGACCACTAGATTATACTTCTCGGGAAACATAGAACGTAGTGATTACATACTCTTTGGGGAAAAACTGACGCCGGCTAGGAATTTCACTCTTTGGCGGTACGCATGATAAAGCTATTAGAGAGGCTTCGCTACTGTCGCGCGTCCCCCAACACCACCCATTTTTGTGTGAGCTACTTACATTTACACTCAAAACATTTTCACATCGGGACTCTATCCAACCGTCATTAATACATAACATAATCAGCCCATTACTGTCGCACTGCTGGGCACGGGCCTCTTCTCAGTATGAGAAGGCTAAGGCCTTAGTCCACCACGCTGGCCTAGTGCGGGTTGGTGGACTACACACATCATCGAGAACTGTATGGAGCACTCTCTGGTGTGCAGGTTTCCTCACGATGTTTTCCTTCACCGTTAAAGCAAGTGATAATCAAATTCTGATCCTCACATGAATCCGAAAAGTCAGAGGTGCGGGCCGGGATCGAACTAGCACCCTCCTGCATGGAAGGCAAGCGTTCAACCACTAGGCTATCACTGCTTACCGTTACTTTACTGCTTAACCGTCATTAATGAATTATGACAATACACCCTCATACCTTACCTGAGATAGGTATTGTGCAGAATTTTTACAAATTGAATTCCGACATGAAAAGTTGAATGTAATTTAATTTCTCAATGGCTGATGAGAATTTATTTTATCAAAGATTTTTTTCACAAAAGGGACAAAGTATTTTATTAGATTACCTACGCACTTAGTTACCCCGTGTTAAAAAATGTAGATAAAACGCACGATATAAAAGATGATTTCCTTTGTTGCTACCAAGTTACCATACCAATTTGAACAATATTATTATTATTATTAAGAGCCTGTACAGTCCCACTGCAGGGCAAAGGCCTCCCTACTCTCCTTCCATCTCTCTCTGTCTGTGGATAATAAGGACCTGTAGGTGTACTCGCGTTTTACGAACGACAAACGAAGTACGAACTTTCGTTCCGACTGAGACTTACATAATAAAGATAGGCACATAAAAAAGGCACAATTAAGATGGACTATGGTTCATAGTCGTATACAATTTACCGGAGATGAGAAAAACAAACGTCAAAACACGATCATCGCATGCGATAAGGGAACGATGGTTGACCGGAGTAGCAAATTGTGCGATGAATCGTACGATTTATCGAATATTGTCGAACGGGAGTAGAACCCCAGTCTTTTGATTTGAACAAGATATTAAATAAAAATAAATAAATGAATATTTTAGACATTTTTACACAGCACCACCTAGTCCCAAACTGAGCAGAGCTTGTACTATGTATACTAGACAATGGATATAATACTTATATACTTTTTTTGTAAATACATACACTTATGTTCATCACACAAATATTTGTGTCCTGTGGAAATCGAACCTACGACCTCGTGATCAGCAGTCCGACACTCGAACCACTAGACCACATTTATATATTGAGATGTCGCTTGCCATTCCTTGATGCGTAGATGATGTAGGAGTAAATTAACAACAATTAATGATATCTAAATTATTTCTAGTCTAAGTCAGTCAAGCCCCCCTAGCCAAGTTGACAATCTACACAATCGTCAGTCATCAACGCTAATAGAAAACGATCAAAATGTATGGGAATGACATATCTCAACGAAAAAAACATTCGTTCAGATATGTCATTCCCATACATTTTGATTGTTTTCTATTAGCGTTGCTTGACGATTGTAGATTGTGTAGATTGTCAACTTGGCTAGGGGGGAAGGATTACATTAGAAACTATAATAAAAGACGGCTACACACGGTGTAGATGCTATATAATATACAAAATCGACTCATTTCTTTAAAGATCATACGCATCTTTGTATGTTATCTTTGTATTTGTACATCATCTTAAGACGAATTTCACATCTATCTTAAGTTAATAATGGAGAGGTATAATCTAGTAGGTATTTCACGTAAGCATTCGTGACGTCACAGTGGAAAACTAAGCACGATATAGTTAATGTTGCGCATCAGCGCTTAATTGTGCCACGCGTCGGGTAGCTGTATGCCACTTCCCCTTGGTTTTTTTATTGCGTGTTTTTCCAAAAATGGCCCAAAAGCTTGAAGACGATACTCATGTAAAACCTGTGAATGGGACACAATGAGTATAATTTGCACCCTTTGATCATACACCCTTAATTTTCTTTGACGTCCCTTGTCATTAAATTGAAGTACAAATTCAATATCAATCAAGTCTCAAAATTGTATGCGAGGATACATCTTATCTAAATTGGTGCTATTGAAACAGATAATTGACAATTTACCGTATTTTGCTGGTTTTCACGCTCTTTGCACATCAGTACCGAATTTCCAATCATATTTGGATGATGGGTTTCGGTAGTTGGTTGGTTGGTGGTCTGGCCGCAACACGTAACCCTTGTCATGAGCGGGTCTGGCCTAGAATATTAATATCAGACACTATTTGTTTAAATTAAAGGACATAATTTTGAAATAATTGTGGTTTGGCGTAGAATTTGGAGTAAAAATAGTGATGCAATAGCGGTTAAACACTTGCCTTTCATACAGGAGGGTCTGAGTTTGAACCCAGCCGCTTAAATACAAAGGTAAATGCAACATAGACAATAGATTTTCTGTCGTCTGTGAAGCAGCCGCGTCCATATAAATATACTATTACAAATACGATTAAACCACAGACATTTGAAAACTGTCTCCAATGTGATCGGATTTGAAAGACATTGTTTTAACAAAAACGACTGCAATACAGCTTAAAATATAAACAGCTATTTCAAGGTTAGAAAAAAAACCTTACGAGTAGGCTAAGGCTAGGGGGAGCGAAGCGAAGTGAACCGAAGTTCCCGCCTCACGGCCAAAATTAGTATCCAATCTATCCACGATTTGCCCTACTAATTCCTATCTCTAGTAGGGCAAATCGTGGATAGATTGGATATTAATTTTGGCCGTTAGCCTTCTAACCTAAATCTATCGAAGTCGGATTCGATCATGTAGGATTTCAAGTTTAGAAAAAAAATACGTCTGTCACTAGTGTCACTTTGTATACGCTAGTCCTTAGACTGATTCCACCTTAGCCTTCATGCATCCTTCTTGTAAGGAATTTTTTTTCTAACCTTGATACCCTACATGGGGAAATCCAGCTCGTATTGATTTACGTTAGAAGGTCAAGCGGAAGCGAAACGAAGCGAAGGTCCCGGCTTGGCAGCAAAGACTATGGGTCTGTCTGTGTTGCATCCGCCTTTGTATAATATTTACGCAACCCAGCCCGCACCTCCAAATTTTAAAATTCATGTGCAATTCAGAATTTGATCATCACTTAGTTACTTTATCGTTGAAGGAATACATCGTGAGGAAATCTGCACAGCTGAGAGTGCTCCAGAGTTCTCGATGATGGGTGTAGTCCACCAACCTACACTAGGCCAGCGTGGTAGACTAAGACCTTAACCATCTCATTCTAAGAATGGGCACGTGCCCAGTAATTGGCTGATAACGTATGGTATATTCTGTAGAGTTGCGGAAATTATTCATGGAGTATTTAAATGGTGGAGATAACTTATATTGTGATTTCATAAAAAAAGTAAATGTTTCGATACTTAGCTTATTTTTATGGCATGTGTCTGAATGTGGCCTTAATTCCTCCTCTAGTCACAGCTTGGGGTTAGTGGTCGATCCGCACTAATTGGATTCGCACGAAAAGTGCGGATCGCCACTTTTAAACATTATGAATTTTGTGGGGGTCGATTTGCACGAAGCCAATTTATTTTCGTGCGGATAGCCACCCCCTCTTTTATGTAGGTGGCTATTTGCACACATTGTATTTTAAAGAATAAAAATATCAAAGTACAGTCGTGAACACATGACGATAAAAATATCGAAAAATTAATAAAATACTATTTCAATGAATTACTGGCGTGTATATTAAATAAAAAAGGTTATACTCCTAGTGATACAACAAACTATACGTTAAAGTGAGAAAGCAAATTGGTGTTGGTGCTGAAACCTATGAGTGATAGAGAAAGCAGTATATGCCATCTCACTCATATGCATTTGTCGTGGTTCAGTGGGTCCTAACTCGCTACTATTCAGTAAGTTTAGCAGTGTTGCCAAGTTAGGCGATTTTTCGCCTTTTAAGCTATCTCGAAAGGTGTCGGGGATACCAAAAATTGCTATTGGTGACTGGTCGCTATTAAATAACCAATGTAATAACAGCTTCAGAATGTTTTTGTGGCTGCCGCGTTTTTGTAGTGCATCTAGCATGATCGCGCAGGCACGCGTTTGTGACTTCTACGCCAAGGTGAAGATTAAGATGGCCTCGCTTGTACAGAGAACACGGTCTAGTCCTAACGGCATTTTGAAGATGTTAGTGGATAAATTTGATTCGACAATCCTGTTTCCCTTGATGCAGGTTGTTAGGCAGGAGTGATTTCAGTACTCAGGTTTGGCTAGCAAAAATGATTGGGCGACCTTTTCTTCTACGTTTTTAGTCTGACAAAAACGGTTATGAACGGAACAATATTTTTGTGTCAGTATTGTGTCTGTCTGTAATTTATCATGCAAAAAATACGCCTGTAAATAATTTAATTTATTTAAAACGAATAAGACTACCCAAAGTACTGCCGGAAAAGCGATTTTTAAAGTTTAAATTTAGCTATGGATGACTTGTGGCGCCTCCATTGAGTAGATACTCTTTTATCTCAAACTGTAAAGAGAATTTTGTTTTCGATTTTATCCGGCTAAATTTAAAAATAAAGGACATGTTACAAATTGGTCCCAAAAATAATGTTGTTTTTGAACCACTACGACGTGCGGTTTTACTAATAGGAAAAAAATATCTAGGATGTGGTTCCTAAAACAAAAATAAATTAAAAGCACCCTTATTTAATAAATAAATATTTTGTAACCAGATATTTTTCAGAAAAATATTAGTTTTGCTCAAAGAAGCAACAAAAAAAAAGCTTAATATAATTTTTTAAAGCATAAGTATCCACTTAGGTGTTATTTAAAAATTTTTAAAACAATATGTAATGGCTTTAAATAAAACCAACTAAATAACTCAATGATTTGGATGAATGGCATTGATTCCTTTGCCTCATAAAGAATTTATGAAAACATTACCTGTTTGTCAGTAATGTCTGTTGCACACGAGCAGGGCACGGGCAGGGCAGCGAGGAGATACTGTACTGTCACAGCACAGTAACTATTCTGTCGCAACACAGTATTTGTTCTGGCGTTCGAACGGTAGCAGTACTGTTTCGCTCATTGCTCTGCCTCACTGCTCTGCCCTCGTGTGCAATAGGCATTTACTAGTAAAGTATTTTACGTCAAAAAAGTTATTACTATATCCAGGTTAAGATAAGAAGTGTAAGTAAGATCCATAAGTGTGATCCATTTTTTCATACTCGTTCTAAAGGGTCTTGGCATATCTTTTACAATTTAAAAAGAATCCGAAAAAACGAACTACCTACTGTAATTGATTATAAGATAATAACTATGACTTTGATTGTGATTAAAACCTATTATATCGAAATTATTTATTAGTTGACTATTTTTGGTACTTATAATATTCTTTATTCTTATGTAATATTCTTGTTTTCAGTTGCATAATAATATTACGAGGAAAAATTCCAAAAAAAAGTTTATGCATATTGTTGGTAGTGATTTTACGTTTTTCGTGCCAGTAAAAAAAACGATTATAATATTGTACATGATTCTGTGATTTGTTTGTGATATTATAGGGTTATATGATGCTATTTTTGTTTTATTGTTTTTTTTATAAAAGTAGATATTTTACTTAATATTGATTACAATTCTAATTAAAGCATGTTACAATTGTATTGTGAATTAAACACGGACAGTAAAAAAATAACAAAGTGCTGCGAACAATCATAGATAATCCAAAAAATCGTGCTCCTTCGTGTACCACTAGCGCTTACGCACATTCATGCACCTCAAAACGTGCTCACCCCTCTCATTACACATGTCGCGGCATCCTCCAGTAAGCACCGCAAAAGCAAATATCCTTCAGGTGCACGGTGTGTGCGTGAGCGCTGGTTGTACACGAAGAAGCACGATTTTTTTCGCCTCACTATGATTGTTTGTAGCACTTTGTCTATATTTTTAGTATAAACAAGTTAATAATAATAAATGTATACAGTCTGACGGGTTGAACGAAGAACTTACTAAATGAGAATGTTCAGTCCCTTATTTTCATTCCAAATATGTAAAACACTGGTACCTACCTTAATTTTTGAACTTGTAGACATTTATCAAAAATTTATATTTTTAATAAAGATATTTTTGATTAATTCGTGTCACTTCATGAAAAAAATATTATTACTCCTATCACCTTTGTGCGCTACAGTACTTTTTTCGTAAGTTTATTCCATAAAAAACAATGTGTGCAAATAGCCACCTACATAAAAGTGGGGGTGGCGATCCGCACGAAAATAAATTAGCTTCGTGCAAATCGACCCCCACAAAATACATAATATTTAAAAGTGGCGATCCGCACTTTTCGTGCGAATCCAATTAGTGCGGATTGACCACTAACCCAATATTATAAATGCGAAAGTCTGGATGTTTGTTTGTTTGTCTCTCAATCACGCTGAACGGATGAAAAGATTTAGATAAAATTTGGCATACAAATAGACCATAATCTTGGTTAACATATAGTCTAATTTTTATCCCGGGAAGAAAAATAGTTCCAGAGGGATGCGTGATAACATCTTTCGAAAACCGCGAATACAGGCTAGTTTTTCAATATTTTTGTTTGTCATCTTGAGAACCGATTTTCGTCTAAAAACATAACCCAAAAAAAAACGAAATAACACAGAAAAATATTCGTGAATATCCTCAGTAATATATTTTTCCCTAATAATAAAATCGGGTGAGCTTTGATATGTTCCAATATTGAATAATTCAGGGCTGAATGTATCAGTGTGTTCGCCATCTTTATTCATGTGTTATACCTTTATGTTCAGGCATTTACATTTTATTGAACGATGTCCAATGTTTTGTAATATACAAACTTTTTTAATGGAAGACTGTGCTTGTTTACAATTTTGCTTGAAAATTATTAGCATGAGTAATTAATATTAGTATAGTTGCCGGCACGAGTCGTGAGCACAGATTCCACTACGTAAGTGGTCGAATCTCTGTTTACAGTACAACAGACCAGAAACTGGCACTTGCATTGGCTTAATTACATGATAATGCATAATTGAATATACGTCGAAAACGGAATACCAGAATACGGTGACGACAGCGACTATCACGCAGGTACAATTTGTGCTCACGTCTCGTGCCGGGAACTATAAAATGTTTTTAGAATATTGATGTTGCTAGAATGAACGAATGAAAAATTAATAATTGAATGTGTAAACGATAAAAGATTTAGCTTGATACAAACTTCCCAAAAAAAAACAAAGTAATAAAAATTAATTTTTTGTGTTAGAAAGATGAATATTTTAATATTAAGAACTTAAAAAAGAAACTCAAAGTGTAGAATAAATTATAGTGTTTAACAAATTATTGTGTTTTTTTTAATAATTTGTAAACGAAATAGCATGTTCAAGTAATATTTTTTTAAATAAGGATGAATTACCATAATACTTCAATATTAGTTGTGATTCAGAACTTGACTTGTTCAGCACGTAGCATGAACGACTTCATAATAAATATAATTTAATTCTTTGAAAGAATGACTTTTCTTTCGTTGCGTGGTATGTGAGCAGAATAATGAGCAGCTAGTTGGAAACTAAATATACCTAATAGGTTTTCATATTGAGGTTTTCTCTTGGACGACATGTTTTTGCGTGTATGAAAATATTATTGATATGGACTTTTTCAGGAGTTTCGTTATAACTTCACAATAATTTTTTATATTTTTTTATATTTAATCTTCTTCTTGGTAATGCTTTGGGGAGGCCTATGTCCAGCAGTGGACGTCTTTCGGCTGAGATGATGATGATGATTAAACTTCATGCAACAAAGTCAAGTCCAGTTCAAGTTATGTTTTTTTTTGTTTAGGTACAGCGTTAGTTTAAAAAACAGTTTTCTATTAATAACATATTATTATCAATAAAGATATAAAGGAAAAAAAAAAGTGTACATTCAGGGGGTACGTCAGGAACGAAGTTATCCTTAGAATTTTTATTTTTTTGACTGGTTTATTATAATGCTAAATTTTGCAACTTTATTACAAGTATAGCACATTATTTTGTGACCGGTGAAAAAGTGAAATCCTTTTTTATTCCGAATTATGACTTCAACTATTTTGTACATAGTATTCACACAAAAAAAAAAACAAAGTTTCGATATTTTTAGTATCGAAAAATCTAAAAGAAAAGAATAATAATTATATTTCCTGAATTAAGAGAAATATACAAGTTTCGATAAGACATATGTATAACACTTATAATGATACAATTTTGTGCAAAATAAGAATTCCCTAAACCGGACCACTGAAAAGTAAACGACATTTTTATATTTTTTTATTTTATTGTTTTTCTATTACATATGACATAAAGCGGAACTGGGTTATGTTAATCTACCAAAATGTTGATCAAAGCAGCCTAAAACTATAGAATTTTTATCGAGACCTAATTCCGGGATGTCACCTTTTCATCAGTCACAATACACTGTGCATGGATGGCAGGAAACATCATGCGTCGGACTGAGCTACCACAGGGCCAGGTGAGGTCAGCTGACAACTCTATGTCCTCTATGGGTGTAACGCAAATCTTAGATGACGTGACGCTACATTTTCTCCCAAACTTCATTCCAAAAAAAGAAAATGTAACGAATGTTGTCCCTCCAAACAAAACACTGCAGAAGGGTGGGTACTTATCTCTACTAGAATCTATGTGCCCCTATTCCACTTATACGCCATGACAAATATTTGCGGACGCCCGGATTCTGTAATAAACGCCTCGTAAACGCACCGTGATTTTCTTTACACGTGCACAAACACAGGACAAATGAAAGGCTACTTTTAATTAAAATCTGTTGTTTAGTAGACCTTCTTTATTACAGGTTATGTTTACTGTAAATTCTAAACAAGTAATCAATTTAAGTTTTACATGTTTAGCAATAACTTCATTTTTGTCTATGTTGAATGAAAAAAAAAAACTGGCCAAGTGCGTTTTGAAGACAGAGCAGGAACAGAAACGTTGAAAAAATGCTTGTTTTTCGGGGTTTCTTGTATTGAGACTTGGAGACCTCCTTTGGTTTTTTTAAATACTTGTCGTGATATAGCGTCGGGCATAGCAACACATATTGTGCAAAAGTTTCAATTTCAACCGGCTACCGTTCAAAAGATACAGCCCTGTGATAGACGGACGGACGGACGGACAACGTAGCAAGAGTAATATGGTTTCGTTTGGCACGCTTTGGTTACGAAATCCTAAGAATATTGGCAAAACTTAAAACTGTCACATTAGCATGTCGCATGTATCCTTCTGGTCGCATGTTGATGATGTAGGGTGACGCAAACTCATAAATTTTGTTGCCCCTACAAAAAATCGCTCAACGCGTCTATAGAAGTTCTAACTTCAGACTCCGGGAGAATTTTCTGGTGAAAAAACCCAGTAAAACTTTGCCCGACCCGAGAATCGAACTCGGTACGCTTGGCAGTCACGCTTGCGATCAAGGGGAGTATTTCTTAACGGTATAGAAATTCCCTACACTAATATCTCAGACTAATAGCTAGACATATTTTTAACAAGAATTTTCGTATTTCGTTATTGGCATAGAAATCTAAATAATATTAAGGTAACAGAAATGTTATCTACTTACTATCTTTTACTACGGGAACGCATGTCGCCGGTTTTCCGCCACCAACACATACGTGGGACACTCAGAAAGTTTTGCGAAACTAAAAAAAATTGTTCTATACGTACATATATTTTTATCAAATCTTTTCAAAGTACTTTCCACCAGCCTCTATACAAAGATTCATGCGCCTAAACCAGTTTTCAAAACACTTTTTCCAGTCCGCCGCAGACACCTCGTTTACAGCCTGCTCGAACGCAGCCAGCGCATCTTCCGGCGACGAAAATTGTATCCCTTTGAGCTGATTTTTTATTTTTGGGAATAAAAAGAAGTCACACGGTGCTAGAGCAGGGCTGTAAGGAGGGTGACCCAGGAGTTTGACTGGCGTGCTGTCCAGGAAGTCCCTCGTTTTGAGTGCGGTGTGCGCAGGTGCATTGTCGTGGTGGAGCAGTAGCCCGCGGAGCCCTGTGTTTGGTCGCTTGTTGCTTATAACAGAGAAAACTTCTGGCAAACATTTGGTAGTATACCATTCGGCATTAATGCTTCTTTGATCCCGTAAGGGAATTGATACCAAGTGGCCAGTCAAATTAAAAAAGCTAGCGATCAAAATCTTACCCCCGCTTCTAGATCGCTTCACTTTGGTAGGCGTTGGCTCATTTTGAAACACCCAAACAGTCGACTGGCGCTTGGTTTCTGGGTCGTATTGATAAATCCAGGACTCATCACCTGTAACGATGTCGTAAACACGCCGAGACGAGCCTGCTTCAAATTTGTTAAGCATATCACGGCACCATTCCACCCGGGCCTGCTTCTGAGCATCGGTGAGGTTGTGCGGCACCCAGCGTGATACTATCCTCCTCACGCGAAGATGGCTGTGTAGAATCTCGTGAACGCTTCCCGATCCAATCTTCAATATGTGTTGAATCTCCTGATATGTAATTCGCCTATTGTCTTGGATTACATTTTTCACTGCTAGCACGTTTTCTTCGGTAACAGCCGTCAAAGGGCGACCGCTTCTTTCGTCATCCCCCAAAGTTGGTCGACCGCGCTTGAATTCGTTATACCAACGATACACGGTTGCCTTGGAAGGGCCTTCATCCATGAATGCCATTTGAAGTCTATCGTACGATTCATCCGGTTTCAGGCGACACTTGAAATCGTATAAAATCATAGCTCTAAAATGTTCCCGGCGCAGATCCATATTTCAGTGAGACACAATACTTTGAATTAACTCGCAAAAAATGTGGAGGGAAATTTTGAAATTGGAACTTACTTATTTTTACTTATAAATAATCATATTTTCGAAAAACATTATAACTGGCCAGTCTCCCATATATAAAAACTTTTTTTCGCAATACTTTCTGAGGGGCCTGGTACATACGCAAACACGCCCACCATGTTTCTAGCATTCAATGCAAAAAAAACTAAGCCTAAAAATTCCGCTGTTAGATATGTTTAAAAATACAATTTTAGTGACTCTGCGTCCAAAACAGCACTGATGATCAAGCAAATGGTTCGCGCACTGGTGTCCTAAAAGATACCTGTACGCGGCGACAAGTTCACGTGCCTTTGCCACTTCTATTACCTTTATTAGGATTTCTATGGTTATCAGGTAACTACAAACTTTACTTACTTACTTTTTTTTACTTTGTCTTTTACTGTTCAGGCTATGCGTCTGTGGAATGAGTTACCTGTGTTTATACGGCGAGCTCAGTCACTGTTTTCATTTAAAAAATTAGTTAACGAATACTACCTTTCCAAATAAATTGTAATTTATTAAGACTTTGCCTATATATCCAATCTCTATTCTAAATTGTAAGATTATTTATATATATTATATATATTTATGATACCTATATGTGTAATATATTTTGTGCTATTTATTTATTTTATTTTATTAACATGCAGTAGTACGCCACGGACTGCCCCCATTATCCAGATCTTACGTCTTCTTTGTTCATCCAAAGGTTGTCTGGAAGATATCGATTTAGCGATAAGACCGCCCATGTACCCATAATTTATACGTTGTTCCTGTTTACTACTATTTTCATGGTGTACAATAAAGTATATTCTATCTATCTATCTAACTTCAAAAATTAGCTATGCGTATGGGTATTATAAATGTAACTTGTAAGTATCTTTTCGCACCTCTTAAGGTACAAATTACATATTTTAATTAAGAGCCACCCAAAGGGACTATATGAATCGTACCTACCTTCTTGTATAAGTGACTTTGTCCCGGTTGGTAACGGTTCCCGATACAATGAACTATGAAAATAAATTCCCATTTGGTGTCGTCGGTCGGCGATTTCGGATTTAAAGGCCAGTTTCACGTTTCTTTGAATTTATAGGTATTGCTTTTCGTAACATTTGTTGCTACGTATATTTGTGTAAGAATATAGTACCATAGTAACCAATTAAGTACTTATTCTGTTAATAATTTCTTAGGTTTTCGCGATCACTCCACATTATAATAAAACAAAGTTTACCGGATTAAATCGCGTATATTATTTAAATTGGTTTTCCTGACGTTTCGAAAGCTTTGCAGCGTTCGTGGTTACAGGAAGACTAAGATGCCAAGCATCTTTACAGATACCTACCTATTTCTAAAAAAATATTTTTCTTCCACTTGCTCGGAAATTGGTTCATTATTCAAAAAAAAGAATACAACAATACAACAAATAATAGAAATTACTGGACACTTTTTATTTTTTAAATTATGCTACCGAGGTTTTTAAGTACACATTAAAATATTTATCATTATACAGGCTGAATGCGCATTTTTTTTTTTAAACTTTGAAAATAGAACAAGAGCCGAGCGCGGGCGAAATGGCGTGAATGAAAATGAGATACTGTTGAATTAATTTGTGTTGTGTTTCCTCGCAAATGAGAGAAAAGTACTATACAAGTCTCGGCCGAAATAGCAATTAACGGCCTCGTTTAGTTAAAAAGAACTCGGCTTGCGCCTCGTCCTTTCAAAATCACTTGGGAAGTACTCGCTTCGTACTTCTAATATTACTCGGCCGTAAATTGCTTCATTTCAGGCCTCGACAGTAATGTACTATTACTGTACATTACTGTACAGTAATAGTACCACACAAACTACCGCACAATTTTTATTAATTAAAATTGTTTCGATGCACGCAGTAAACACTCACAATGTCATTGTCTTTTACAGTGTTGCGTGCTGTTTGGGACTTGATTATTTTTAGAATTGGGTTCCAAACAGGTGGTAGCTGCCAATCATCTTCTCTATTAAATTTTTTTTTTTTTTTTTTTAAATTTCAATAGCATTCGGATAGCAGATTCGTCACGGAGCATTCTAGGTACATATCAGTTTTCGTTTTTCATTTTTTTGAAGTTGGTTGGATGGTGGATGAAGATCGTCGAATTGTGGCAATTTGATAGTTTTTGCGGTTATTGCGTTACTCATGTTTAGTATTATGGGCTGAAATTATAATGGGAAGTTTATAATCTCTGAATAGAATCGACTTCTTACGACACCATAGCGTTGCACGTTTTTTTTTAAATTTGATATTTTCGAATAACACACATTTTTTTTTTTTCATGTATATATCTTAATTATTTTATTATTTTTAACGCATTTACGCATGCGTTAAAAAAATAGTAATGGTAGGCATATCTATACAACTTTGAATATTAACTGCAAAGTTAGTCGAGTCGGTTAAGAAACACTGTTTCCTAATAAGATATCGCTGACGTCGCCCAAAGACGTGCCAAATGGATGAGAATTTCGATACCACGAGCAGTGTTCACGGTAGCTTAATGGCCAAAGCACTGGCGTACTGAGCCAAGAGTCGCAGGCTCGAATCCTGCTCGTGAGCGATTTTTTCTTTCCACAATTTAAATCGTGTATCTTAATTCGACTTTCACTTGCTTTAACGGTGAAGAAAAACATCGTAACACCAGAAAGTGCTCCATACAGTTCAATGGCGTGTATACAACGTGTTATTGAAATAACTGAAAACCTCTTAAGTGGTCATTGTACTCATCAGTGTGAACAACTTTTACTTTGGGACCAACCCTGAAATCACAACAAAAAAATCAGGAGTTACCTACATTTTGTTGATTTATGTGAACACAAATGTAGGAAACATATGTTTTTTTTCCACGATTTCAGGGTTAGTTCCATAGTAAAAGTTTTTCATACTGGTGAGTACAATGGCTCCTTAAGAGGTTTTCAGTTATTTTAAGCAACACGTTGTATAGGCCAGCGTGGTGGACTAAGGCCTTAGCTCTCTCTCTTCTCACGGGTGTCGTTAAAGGCGACTAACAGATTCACCAGAGGATGGACAGCAGTATTCTCTGAGTATTTAAACGACCAACTGCGATCGCCAACCCGCCTTTCCACACAGATGCCGAGAGTCCGACTCTCGAGAACCCAACTCGATGCAGCAGCGGCTGCCGGGGGGACCGGTGGCGGGGTCCCCCAGCTGCACCCTGAGCCGAGGTCCGAGCTCCCCTGTTCAGCTCACGGTGTCGCAACCGGAGATAATCTCATCACGTGAGACCGACCCTATGCTCTAGAGTAGTTCCTAGGAGTAGGCTTAACCGCCACTGTGTTAGGATTAGGTAGGTTTTCGCCTTCGCTGGCGAGGCTTGCCGCTTAACGGCGATTCGCGAAACGCGTCACCCACCCTATATACCGAAAGTCCGCCACTTTCGTGAAAACTATTCCCAATGCAGCAACGGCTGCCAGGGGGACATAGCGGTCGGGTCCCCCCGCAATGCCCCAGTAAGCCGAGGTCCGAGCCCTCCCTTGGGGGATGCCCTTATGCGGTTTTGCAACCGCGATTTTAGTTTATAAGTTAGGTTTAGGGATTTAAACGCCCGGTTAAGCAGTTAGGGTACCTATTTTGGGTATCGATCTGCGAGAGTCCATAAAAAAAAAAACAATCGCCAACCCGCCTGCCAAGCGTGGCGATTATGGCATAGCCCCCCTTTGGGGGAGGCCTTTTTCCAGCAGTGGACGTTTTTCGGCTGTAATGATGATGATGATGATGACTGAGAAGAGGTCCATGTCCAGTAGTGACACAAATATTTGTGTGATGAACATAAGTGTTTGTGTTGCTCTGGGTGTTTCTTATGTATTATAAGTAAGTATTTACAAAAAAAGTATATAAGTATTATATCCATTATCCAGTACCCATAATACAAGCTCTGCTTAGTTTGGGACTAGATGGTGTTGTGTAAAAATGTCCCAAAAGTATTTATTTATTTATTATAATAACTAAACCAGTATACTAGCACAATAAAGCGCTTTTCAACATCGTTCCGTACTTAGACAAAAATATCATTAATTCTAAGTTCCTCAAACTATCCCGAAGCCCGAAGCCAGCACCGTTCTAAAGCGCTCACCATACTTACGACAGTGTCTCTTACGTTACGGTTAGTTTCTTAGTAAATGAGCCTTGCAGATACAAAGGAGAAAATGTGCAGCAGGTCAGTTATCTGAAAATGATCAAAAAGTTCTTAAAAAAAAAAACATATCTTTAAAATTATTTGCGGCTTTAATTGTCCTGAAAAATAAGAAAAACTTCTTTACTAACTAACCTACTTATACGTATGGCTTTATAAGTACATGACACTTTTGGGGTATGTATTAAGATAATATCACTGCGTAATACTACTTTTTGTTTACGCAATTTGAGAACTTTGTTCAGAATCACGAGGAGAATCGATTGGGGTGTTTTTTTTTCTAAATCACAAAATTACATGCTTTTATAGCCACTTTTACACACACAGAAAAAGTTAAGAATGTCACGCAGGGATGCACGGAAACTAATCGAGACGAACTTCCTGGACCTTGAAGACCTATTCACGATCCGCTGATGTACATTTTGCTATAAAAACAAAGTTGATTTAAAAAAAAAATCTTGGTTAGAATGTAACATGATATAAAATCTATCCCAATCTTCTGGTAAATCTGAACATACTAGTTTTTCAAATTGCGTAAACAAAAAGTAACGTTGTACATATGTCATAATGTATCTTGGCCTCAGAGCAACAGAATACTAAAGAGAGGACAAGCCGCCGCGTAAAGGCTGACCGTTGTATGCACAGCGGGCATACAGTGCCGCTGGTTCACCGTCACCCAAATGAGTAAGAATACTAGTTTAAGAAAAAACCTTCTTTTATGTCCAAGAAGCCGTAAGGATACAAGTGTGCGTGTTTTTTTTATATATGTGCGTGCTTTTTGTTGTAATTTATTGATGCGTTTCTTGCGATGTGTGCGTAAGTTGAGCTTGCGACACTCGGACTCCATGCAAACTAGGCGGCTTACCCAATCTCCTTTTATTCCGTTATCTGTGATCTTGGCACTCAACTGATCATTGATAGGTGATGAAATATTGAACAGACTCGTCAATAAGGAGGTGAACTGGGAAGTTTATGGCACAACCATCGTCAGTAAGATGCCAAAGCACTTTCAATACTTTCATTGGTTAGTGATTGGTTAAGAATGTGTTTAAGATTCCTAATGTCAATTAAACTGTAGATTCAGGTTATGATCAACTTTCAATTTGCGTTTTCCTAGTCTTGATTATCTTTTAATTCATCATGGTTCGCTGATAAGAGACAAAAGATATACAGTATGCCTGGGTGAACGAAAGACATATTCAAGAATATGGTATAACATGCGTACAGGTACACATGAAAACATATTTGAAAAAAGTATTCAACTGTAAATCACGCGTACAGCAGAAAAAAATGCTCGTTAAGGTGCTGCATTGAATTTGCAACCGTCCCTTACTAACACACGGCAAATTGCGCGTGCGAAAACAGAGCGGAATCGCGCTGTTTTGATGTTTTTTTACATTTTTGCTAATATCTCAGCACATAAACATGTAAATAAAAATCTGGTACACTATAATCTAAATATGCATAAGATGTATCTTATTCCCAAAAAACAATAGTAAAAACTATTGGGATTTCCAAATGCAATGCAAAATAGTGGTAAAACGGACCTTACTTTGGAAAATAAATCGATCGAGCTAATTTTATTAAATCGTGTTTTTCCTACACTAAAATCTAGTAAATATAATGAAAAATCAGATATATAAAAATTACATCTACGTCGTATCCACAAATAAAAATATTTTGATTATAAAATCCCTATTTTTATCAATGCCGCCCCTTAATGCTTTGACTGTCTAGGGGTAATAACGCCGATGAATTGCCTTGCTAGGTGCATCAACTCACTGCAAGAAACTTTGATTTGAAGCGCGGAAATACTGTCCACAGTTATTGATGAAATCGATTGGAAAATATTTCAAAAGTTAAGGAGCCATTTTTTATACATATTTGGAACGAGAATCGAGTACTTTACATCCTCCTTCAATAAGTTCGTTCAACCAGTGATCCTGTATGTTGCCTTGAAGTAATTCAAGACATGAGTTAATCCCTTAAAAATTGATTTGACTTATCTTCTAGCTTAAGAGATAGATAGACAGAATATTCTTTATTGTACACCATTAACATTATTAAACTTAGGACTAACATGTAAAATAAGGGTACATTGGTGGTCTTATCGCTAATAGCGATATCTTCCAGACAACCTTTGGATGGACAAGGAAGACGTGAAAAATAGATGGGGGCAGTATGTGATGCACTTTCATAAAGTTTACTAATTAATCTAGCTAGATATTCAAATGTATATAACTTACCTTCTATCTTTCGTCTACACATTGGCAGAGTGGTTCCGGCCAGTGGAGTAAGAGCACGTCGCCATCGTCGCGGTTTGGGACTGTCCTTTTACGAAGTTTTTACGCAATTTCGCGAATGCGACTAACATTATTTCGCACTTCGGGCGCGGGACGTGCTAAACACAATTCTCATTTTTTTGGTCACATGTTACACAGAAAGGAAGGAAAATGTAGAAACATGTATTTAATGATTTTTTCACCTAGACAACACGTGATATTTTGAAGAAATTTGAAAGATTAGTAGATTTTAAGCGGTAGGCACTGTTACATATTTCTGCCATCAATCATGTTGAATTGAACTAAATAATAAAAATTATAATAATAAATATTTTTGGGACATTTTTACACATCACCGTCTAGTCCCAAACTAAGAGAGCTTGTGCTATGGGGACTAGACAATGGATATAATACTTATATACTTTTTTTTAAATATAATTTATATAATATTTGTGTCCTGTGGGAATCGAACCGACGACCTCGTGATCAGCAGTCCGAAACCCGAACTAATAGACCACAGAGGTCGTCAAAAACTAATTTTTTTACCCCTACACAACACGTGATGTTTTGAGGAAATTTGAAAGGTTAGCAGATGTCAGCGGTAGGCACTGTTACATATTTCTGCCATCAAACATCATGTTGAATTATACAAAAGACCCTTTTGGAACGGGATGGCTATGGGCCAATTACCAGCTTGCCGTTCTTGACTTGATTCAACGCAGAGCTGAGAGGCTAATTGGTGACGAAGTACTAGTAAAATCTAAGCTACAAATCTTAGCCCATAGGCGCACAGTAGCTTGTTTGTCAGTGTTCTACAGTATTACAGTACTATTTGTAGAGTAAAGAGCAAGAGCTCCATGAACTTATTCCGCCATCTCCTTTCTTTCATCAGACTACTTTCATCGGATCCCTACTATCAGGACCAAGCACTTGAAGAACTATTTCATAAATACGCACAGCTAAGTTGTGGAATTCCCTGCCGACAGCTGTATTTCCGGGCTCTTACAATCCTAACGCCTTTAAAGCCGGAGTGAATCGGTGCCTAATAGGTTTGCTCGCTCCATCGTCAACCACATCTTGACAAAGCTGTCTAGATTGCGGTCAACAGCAGATCTATATCTCATAAAAATCGTTTATTTAAACTCATGCATGCTTGTCCACAATTTAAAGAAAGAAAGAAAAATGATTTATTGCCATAGCAACAATGTGATTGCGGGACATTCACCAAGGTCATCCCCCTCCAACTCTTTAATCCATTCTCACCTCGTATGCTCGCTTTGTCAATATCCTATCGCCCAATTGGTACCCAATGTTTTTGTTGCCTGTGTTATGGTCTGTGCCAATAAACCTTTTTTTGGTAGGTATACTGCTACAATTGTTAACATCAACTAAAACTCACCAGTTATCATTTAAAGTGTTACTCTTTGGCATAGATCATAATTCCAAACTTTGGCCCGAATAAGTTTTGAGGATTGCAGGAAAACTTAAAAACATTTCCTTTTTACGTAGTGCAATCCCTCTAGATAGCACCCGATTGGGGCTCGAGGTAGTTATATCAGACTTTGCACAGAAAATAACCGCAGGTGAGCACCCTGCTAGTACAGGGTTTGCTAATGCATCCACCGTTGCTCCCACAGGGGAAAATTTTCACAAGAAGTTAAACCTACATACTAATGCTAATGTTCTTATTATTAATTATGGGAGTTCATTTATAGGGTTCTACGACTGACACTATCATAAATGATCTTGCAGTATTTCCTGAGCGACTGCCCAGACAATACTAACTAACTCGAGTTGACTAACTCCGCTACCAATCTGCTGACTAGCCAATTATGCATGTTCTTGTTCCGTATGGTGCCAGACACAACCCCATCACTTCTCGTGGGTGTCATAAAAGGTGACTAAGGTGTTCAGTGGGGCAATTGTGTAATGCATTCACTTTGAAATTAGTTTTCATTTTGAAATTAAAGCAACATTCATTGCATGGTACGTAGTTGCCGATAAAACGAATTGTCAAAACACACGGAGCAATGAACATTGAAATCTAGATGATTGCGATCGCGAGAAAGTTACGCAATTCGGCAGCAGGTTCAGAAGATGGAAAGCAGCGTTCACTTAGTATCTATTCAACCAACTGCGATCGCAAACCCGCCTGCCAAGCGTGGCGATTATGGCATACACCCTTTTGGAGGACGCCTATGTCCAGCAGTGAACGTCTTTCAGCTGAAATGATGATGGTGATGATGATTCTTGTGTAGCTATTTTGATTTTT
The DNA here is from genome assembly GCA_949699075.1 of Asteroscopus sphinx. Taxonomy (NCBI): domain Eukaryota; kingdom Metazoa; phylum Arthropoda; class Insecta; order Lepidoptera; family Noctuidae; genus Asteroscopus; species Asteroscopus sphinx. The sequence goes on from OX453006.1 coordinate 8,154,904, forward strand.
TGTGCGATAGAAGAAGAAATAATAATTTTCTTAAAATACATGTTCCGAATTAATTTAGAGACAAAGGATCAATGTTCCAGTAACATAACCAGGACCTTTCATATCCATTTATTTTTAGTGTAGCTATAAAATAGAGTTTAATAACAGTGTTACAGTGATTTAGTTGAACTCAGGTCTATAAATGTCATTAACATAATGATAGATAAGTGCTATTGTATGAGAGATTAGACGTGCTTTTATATTGAAATAATTGATGATAATGGTACCAGTAAACGCCTAGAATTTAATTTTAGCTTTACCTATTTAAATTTTAAGTTATTAACGTTGTTTAATTTTAAACCTGTTATATTAAGTTGACAAGTGAAGTGGACGTGTTCCGTATAGTGCCGGACGTAAAGAATTGCACCACCCTATATCTTCTGTTCAAACGAACTCTGCCCTCGAATTCTCAAAAATTAGCTCGCAAACGAATGTTTGGCTCGTAATGTTGTTTTGACGACGTCTGTGTTCAGGTGGTTCGAGTGTCGGACTGCTGACCACGAGGTCGTGGGTTCGATTCCCACAGAACACAAATATTTGTTTGATGAACATAAGTGTTTGTGTTGGTTTGGGTGTTTCTTATGTACCAGGCCCCTCAGAAAGTATTGCGAAAAAAAGTTTTTATATATGGGAGACTGGCCAGTTATAATGTTTTTCGAAAATATGATTATTTATAAGTAAAAATAAGTAAGTTCCAATTTCAAAATTTCCCTCCACATTTTTTGCGAGTTAATTCAAAGTATTGTGTCTCACTGAAATATGGATCTGCGCCGGGAACATTTTAGAGCTATGATTTTATACGATTTCAAGTGTCGCCTGAAACCGGATGAATCGTACGATAGACTTCAAATGGCATTCATGGATGAAGGCCCTTCCAAGGCAACCGTGTATCGTTGGTATAACGAATTCAAGCGCGGTCGACCAACTTTGGGGGATGACGAAAGAAGCGGTCGCCCTTTGACGGCTGTTACCGAAGAAAACGTGCTAGCAGTGAAAAATTTAATCCAAGACAATAGGCTAATTACATATCAGGAGATTCAACACATATTGAAGATTGGATCGGGAAGCGTTCACGAGATTCTACACAGCCATCTTCGCGTGAGGAGGATAGTATCACGCTGGGTGCCGCACAACCTCACCGATGCTCAGAAGCAGGCCCGGGTGGAATGGTGCCGTGATATGCTTAACAAATTTGAAGCAGGCTCGTCTCGGCGTGTTTACGACATCGTTACAGGTGATGAGTCCTGGATTTATCAATACGACCCAGAAACCAAGCGCCAGTCGACTGTTTGGGTGTTTCAAAATGAACCAACGCCTACCAAAGTGAAGCGATCTAGAAGCGGGGGTAAGATTTTGATCGCTAGCTTTTTTAATTTGACTGGCCACTTGGTATCAATTCCCTTACGGGATCAAAGAAGCATTAATGCCGAATGGTATACTACCAAATGTTTGCCAGAAGTTTTCTCTGTTATAAGCAACAAGCGACCAAACACAGGGCTCCGCGGGCTACTGCTCCACCACGACAATGCACCTGCGCACACCGCACTCAAAACGAGGGACTTCCTGGACAGCACGCCAGTCAAACTCCTGGGTCACCCTCCTTACAGCCCTGATCTAGCACCGTGTGACTTCTTTTTATTCCCAAAAATAAAAAATCAGCTCAAAGGGATACAATTTTCGTCGCCGGAAGATGCGCTGCTTGCGTTCGAGCAGGCTGTAAACGAGGTGTCTGCGGCGGACTGGAAAAAGTGTTTTGAAAACTGGTTTAGGCGCATGAATCTTTGTATAGAGGCTGGTGGAAAGTACTTTGAAAAGATTTGATAAAAATATATGTACGTATAGAACAATTTTTTTTAGTTTCGCAAAACTTTCTGAGTGTCCCACGTATTATAAGTATGTATTTACAACAAAAAAAGTACACAAGTAAGTATCCATTGTCTATTACCCATAGTACAAGTTCTGCTTAGTTTGGGACTAGATGGTGCTGTGTAAATATGTCCCAAAATATTTATTTATTTATTATTTACTTATTATTTATTTCTCATGAAAGGCGACTAAGGGATTCAGCAGAGGATAGGCAGCATCGTTCACTGAGTATTTAACCAACTAACTGTGATCATCAACCCGCCTGCGAAACGTAGTGATTATGGCATATATATACCCACTTTTCGGGGGAGGCCTAGGTCCAGCAGTGGACGTTTTTCGGCTGTAATGATGATGATGATGATGATGATGATGACGATATTCAGTTGCTGAACGGTGAAAGAGGGGCTCGTGGCTAAGTAATAACCACGTGGATTGCAATATCTACTAAGGCTCTACCGAGGCTAAGCTGCGCTGCAGCTGCGGTCAGTCTTTGGATGGGTAACCGTTTAGTTCCACATCGAAATCTCTTCGTACTTTGGAGAGCACGTTAAGCTGACGGTCCCGGTTGCCATACGAATATCTATGGCAGTCGTTACGGGAAGTCAGAAGCCCGACAGTCTAACCTTAATTAAAATGTCGGTATTACCCAGTAACTGGGTTGTGGGGGACAGTCAGAAGCCCGACAGTCTGATAACTGGTCTAACCTTAATTAGGATGTCGCTATTACCCAGTAACTGGATTGTGGTGGTCTGATGGCATTCTCTCCGTGTATAATACTGATGTTCAGCCGCATCAGTGAGGCAATTGTGTAATGCATTCACTTTGACATTAGCTTTAATTTTGAATATCCAGCAATATTCATTGCGTGGTACGTAGTTGTTGAAAAGGCGGATTGTCAAAACACACGGAGCAATGAACATTGAAATCCAGATGATTGCGATCGCGAGTGAGTTACGCAATTAGGCAGCTGGTTAGACTTGAAGCCACACATAATTGGGAAAAAGCTCGGAATAAAATTAAATTGCCAAGACTTCTTGAAAAGTCCTCCTCTAAGAGTCCTTTAAAAACAGGAGTTGTGTTAATGAAACGATTTGTAAGTTGATTCTATCTGTAACTTTTCTGAAAATTTGATTTTAGTAGATGATAGAATGGCAAAATTTAAATAAAATTTCATTTCTTTTAAGTTTTTCTCACTTAAGTACAATGCCTACGTCCCAATCGAGTTTTTTCAGCATGAAAACTAAATTAATATAGTTCTAAGTTAGCACACGATTGTGACTTTTCATTAAACAAAACACATTGTGATTCAATGCTACATGGTCACTCGACCACAATAGCAAACCTTTTGAAATAAGCCGTTGACAGTCCCTGGACATTGCCCAATATAGTGCGCAAACAAAGCTCGTGGAAGGTCAATATCGCCATAATTCAGCCTTATGCCCGCTACATCATAATGTATGTTACAGTAAAAGTTGCTTTACGGGAAAAATTGTGGTTAGTCTCGTACTTATCTACCTCAGACGAAAATAATAAGACTTTTGGTCTGAGTTACCTATTACTTACAATAAAGAGTATTTGTGTTGTTACCTATTACTTCTTAATAAGAATTTGTAAATGAAAGGATCGATTACAGACATAGTAAAAAATATAGACGAAGTGCTGCGAACAATCATAGTGAAACCAACAACACCGTGCTCCTCCGTGTACGGTCGACCGCACGTCAGTGGTAACAGTTTGACATTGACAGCCCCATTATTTTGTAAGCGGTTTTCTAATTCAAGTGTTACTACTGTCATGCAGTCGACTGTACAAACCAGCGCTCACGCACACTCATGCACCTGAAATATATCTGTTGGTTTTTGGCAATGCTTAGCTTACTGGATGATGCCGCGACAGTGTACTGAGAGCGGTGAGCACGGTTTGAGGTGCATATTTGTGCGTGAGCGCTGGTTTGTACACGGTTTTGTTGGCTTCACTATGATTGTTCGCAGCACTTCGTCTATTTTTTTACTATGTCTGTGGGATCGATAAGGAAATAACAGTTTTTTTGGGTTTTGCTAATAAGTGTTTGGCACATGCTAGGATTTGCCGGTGATGATTGGTTAAAGTTACTTCCTACTAATTATAAATGCGGAAGTGTGGGTGTTTATTTGTTTGTCTTTCAATCGATTTAAAACGCCTGAACCGATTAAGATCAAATTTGGCACACAGCTATATTATGTCCTTCATTAACACATAATAGTAGATTATACAACAAGTGAAAAAAGAGGGAATTTAATTCGAGGGACTAAGTTGGATCCCGAGCAGCGAAGGATTCTAAGATTGAACCACGAGCGAAGCGAGTGGTTCAAAAATAGAATCCTGAGCGGAGCGAGGGATACAAGGCCCGAGATGATGAGATGTAGTGGTATATAGTATGACTGGGTGAATGAAAGACATATTCAAGAATATGGTAGAATGTGCGTACCTACACATAAAGAAAAAAAGATGAAAAAAATATTCTACGACAAATCACGTGTAGTGGTACGGTGGTATAGTAGTCAAAATGCTCGCGCAAGCTCTGACTTTTCGGGGTCTGCTGTCTAGTACAAAAGGCAAAGAGGGTGAAAATAGCCACCGATGGACACTGACCTAGCAAAGTGCATCACCTCACTGCAGGAAATTTTGATTTGTAAGCGCGGAATAGTGTCCACAGAAATTTATGAAATCGATTTTAAAACATTTCAAAAATTAAGGTACAATTTTTTACACATATTTGGAACGAGAATCAAGTACTAAACATCCTCCTTCAATAAGTCTCTCGTTGAACCAGCCAACCTGTAGTATTTATTTTTTCTTAATTTAATTTTGATAGCTCCATCCAGCCAGCCAGTACGTACGTTCAGCACGTTTTATTCATTTCTTAGTAAATAATTCGTGCTTGTTCCTAATTCAAAATGTTTTTATTCTCTTGTGAGTAAAAGAGAGTTTTATTCACTGTTATCGATGAATAAAATGCCCTTTTTCGAGTGGCAATGGTAAAAAATACTTTTATCGATATACCAAAAGAGCGAAACTTCTGGCATTAGCTAGTTTAGAAATAATGACAAGGTAAATATTACTTTTTCAACGTCTACCATATCTCTGAACGGTAAAAGTGCCAAAATTAAGGATAATAATTTTATTTTGTCTGGAAAATCCTAAGCTTGACCATATTTCGTGCTTATAAAGCAACACAACATAGGTACGTAGGTACTTGTTATAAATACAGGATACATGATTTATCATACAAGACTGTTGTTTTACTAGTTAGTTAAGTTATTTATTGACATCCGATAAGTAAATAAGTAGTGTTATTACTAATGATGGAGGGTATTGAGTTATGAAAGTTTCAGTGTCAGTAATTATAGTGGGATAGTTGTGATGTATTACCATTGACTATTCTGTTAACGCCCACGTAGTAAGTTATTTGTTGGTATAATCACTACATTTTCGCAGGTTCTTTCGACGATAAAGAGACAAATATTATTTTGTTACATACCGTAAAATAAAATAAATAAATATTGGGGTCATTTTATACTCAGCATTATCTAGTCCCAAACTAAGCAGAGCTTGTACTATGGATACTATACATGTTGAAATGTTAATGGCTTCTTTCCCAAAAAGGGGTCTTTGTACTCATCATTATAAACAACTTTTACTATGGAACAAAACCTGAAATAATCAGGTGGTCCCTACATTTTATCGATTTAAGTGAACACAAATGTAGGAACCAACAGATTTGTTTTCGCGATTTCAGGGTTGATCCCATAGTAAAAGTTGTTCATAATGATGAGTACAATGACCCCTTTTCGGGAATGAAGACAGTAAAATTTTAGCATGTATAGACAATGGATATAATACTTATAAACTTTCTTTTCTGTAAATATATAGGTACTTATAATACATAGGAAAATGTTCTAACCTTGTCCATATACTCTAACTTTGCCTAAGGCACTAACAAAAATTATGACACATACTAACACTTCATAACTGAACCAAATGTTAGTGTTGTCACAGTTACAAAAATTTACTCAAAAAATATTAGGCAAATTAGAGCTATGTGGGCAAAGTTGGAACATTTTGTGGTTGGTAAGGAATTATATGATCTAGTTATTTCATCAATAAACAATGATCTTGAAAATTTTAATACTTCGCAAAGCTACTGCGACGGTTAAAGCTTATTGCACACATATCAGCTCGGCACCGGATCAGTATCGCCTCGCTGTCAAGCAGGCGTCAACCTAATGCAGGCACGTAATTGGAGCTGCTCAGCACCCCCAGGATGTCGGCACGGCTACGGCTGGGAGACACCGCGGTTACGGCCATCTTACATCCATCTAATCTATGCGCCAAACATGACGAAACTACGGCAAGGCGTCGTAAGTGCGGTGACTGCGAGTTGACCGCACAAACCGCATGCGGTTCACTATAGTTTGTCCCGACGTAAGGCGATGCATATACGTTTTTTACAATGAATTTTGAACGACTCGAGTTAAAGCGATGCCGATTCGGTGCTGAGCTGATGTGTGCAATAACCTTTAAGCGACTGGGACTGAACCAGAGGTCGCAGGTTCAAATTCTGCGCGCTCGTAAACGAATTTTTCTTTCCACAATTTATAACTTTATATTTAGCTCCGCTTGCGTTAATGCGTTAAAATAATGGAAAAGTAAGGTACTTCTCTTTTATTAATTTAAAATAAATCCCTTAAAATTACCAGCACTATAACAAACTTCTTGAAAAAACTAACTTAAACCTAAGCTTGCTTTTGTTTCAGTCATTGCCAATATCACTTTAGTCTTTAGCACCAAATAAAAAAAAACTAAAAACTTGAAAAAAATGTTGGCTTAGTTGGATCCAATATGTTTTTGTCATTTCGAAGCATCAGTCAAAGTAATCAGAGATACAATATAGTTTGTGCTACAGTAACGCGTTTTATTTGAAACCATTTGTTGTTACGACGCCTTTACACTGCGGGATTTTAGTGTTCTAGGTCCTTAGAGTCGCAATTTAATCAAATTTTCCTTCAGACACGATTGCTGTCGTGTTTAGGACATTTTTTTAGTCTTGGTGTCCTCGGTTTCGGTGACATTGAAAGGACAAATAGCAAGAAAATTAATAACTTTCACATTACTATGACGGATAAAAAGTCATTGGAACTAGGGAGGAGAATACCTGATAATGATATTGTGAGTGATTACTGCGTGCATCGAAACGATTTTAATTAATAATATTGTACGGTATTTTGTTTTTTTTTTATAAATATCTGTAAAGACTACCACGACGACGACGACGACGTCATCTTAGTCTACCTGCTACCACAAAATGCTGCAAAGCTTTCGAAACGTCAGGAAAACCAATTTAAATAATATACGCGATTTAATCCGGTTAAACTTTGTTTTATTATTAGGAGAATACCAAATCACCGGATCACTGATTGATACATGTACATATTTCATAAAAGTTAACTGACAACAAAAATCTCAAGAAGCGCTAAAGATCAGTGTACCGATGAAATGTAAGATGTTGAATCATAGATCAGAATTATATTTTTTAAATTTTTAATTACGATAATTAGGGCTCGTTTCTTTTAGAACCCCTTTATTTATTATTTTTATTATTGCTGTTTTTTTTGTTCCTTAGAGGGGTAGATGTCAGCCAAAATATGCTCAAACAAACAGGCCTAAACATGATGTGGTATTCAAGTGCCTACCCTCGACCGAGGTGCCTTTTTAATATTAAATAAAATATGCACAATAGTATTTATGTATTAGGATTTATAGAATATATTTTTGTTGTTAATTTATAGTAGTAGTAGTATTTTATTTTATTATTAAATTATATATCGAATTTGCACATCTGACAACCCCATTTTCTGTCCAGTTCATTCTTGTCCATCCTAAGGTTGCCTGAAAGAAAGCGCTGATCGCGATAAAGCCGCCCTTTGTACAATAGTTAAAATGCATATTCAATGTAATGTTTTTTATGGTGTACAATAAAGCATATATAAATAAAATACAAATGACTAACATAGTAAGCATTACTAACAATCTATTGATGTAGGTAATGTGTTCTGAAATAAATGATTGTTATTATACAACATACCTACTACAATCTAGACCAAGATTTTTCGAAGAGGGCTACGCGAATCTCTAGGGGTTCACCAGTTGATCGTAGGGTGTTCAGGACAAGATTTAAGTTATAGCAAATAGACGAAATACAGAAATCGACTTGAAGCTGAATCAGAATTTTATTTAAATTGATATTGACTAAAGAGATTAAATATTAAAGTATTTTAATGTCTTTGATATTGACCAAAATTGCACCTGAAGTTGACTCAATTTGCTACAACAAAACAAGCTCACCCACAATAATTTACTACAAAATGCTTTTTGTGACTGTAATATATTTGATTTAAAATCCATATAGATTTTGTTAAATGAAAAACTGGCCAAGTGCGAGTCAGACTCACGCAGTAAGGGTTCCGTAACATCCATTGACCTGATACCCCATAGAAACTGTTTTTTTACGAGAGTTCATCAAAAGACATAAACGCACCGTGCGCGAAATATAAATGTTTAAAATGTTTTTGGGACATTTTTACACATCACCATCTAGTCCCATACTAAGCAGAGCTTGTGTTATGGGTACTAGACAATGGATATAATACTTACATACTTTTTTTTGTTGTAAATACATACTTATAATACATAAGAAACAACCAGACCAACACAAACACTCATGTTCATCACACAAATATTTGTTTCCTGTGGGAATCGAACCCACGACCTCGTGATCAGCAGTCCGACACTCGAACCACTAGACCACAGAGGTTTTTGCATCTCTTTCTTACGCTGGTACCACCACATATGTCTATGTTTACCTTATTCTTAGTATTTGTTGCTAAACTACATAGTATGCACTATAATCCGACTAAGTTTGACGCTGGTATGTATTACCACTTTGAAGATGAGCAGGAACAAAACGTTGGGGTCAAGGTTTCTTGTATGGGGACCCCCTTTGGTTTCAGACTTTTTATATTTTTAGTATTTGTCGTGATAGGAGTCATAGCTACACATATAAATAAATAAATATTTTTGGGACATTTTACACAACACTATCTAGTCCCAAACTAAGCAGAGCTTGTGCTATGGGTACTAGACAATGGATATAATACATATATACTATTTTTTTTGTAAATACATACTTATGATACATAATAAACATAAATATATAATAAATATTCTGAGAAAATTTCAACCGGCTACCTATTACCGTTCAAAAGATACAGCCATGTGACAGACAGACGGACGGACGGAAGGACGGACAGCGTAACGAAAGTAATAGGGTCCCGTATGGTGGCACCGTTTGGGTACTAAACCCTAAAAAAGGGTTCGTCTTCTGGAAAATTGAATAGGGGTACGTGGGGTCTTTGACTATACGTAGGGCTATAAGTTTGAAAAACCCTATCTAGACCAATAAGTCCCAAAAAGATGCATACAATTCTTATCTGAAGAATAATAACGTGAATATACGTTATAAAAATTCAGGGACATTGTTACCAAGTTATTAAAATAGCTTTAAAAATCACAACCAACATTATGACATGAAAATTAATTACCGAAAAACGCTATTTCTCACGAAAATTGCCTGGCTCTTCCGTCGTCTCCGCATAGTAATCTCCATTAGATTGAATTTTAATGGTGTGGTAATGTTTTCTTAACTTCATTTAGTTGGTGACAATAATAAAACGTTTATTTTTGCAAATCAAATAAGTAGATCAGTTAACTGTGTCGATTCTCTCGTTTAAGAACTAAACTTATTTAAAGATTTAAATTGTGGAAAGAAAAAATCGACTCCTGGCTCAGTACGCCAGTGCTTTAGCCACTAAGCTACCGTGAACACTGCTCGTGGTATCGAAATTATCCTCCACTATACGTCTTTGGGTGACGTCAGCGATATCTCATTAAGAAACATTGTTTCTTAACCGATTCGACTAACTTTGCAGTTAAATCAAAGTCGTATAGATATGCCTACCCTTACTAATTATTTTATTATTTTTTAACGCATTTACGCATGCGAAGCGAAATCTAAAGATTTAAATTGTGGAAAGAAAAAATCGCTCACGAGCAGGATTCGAACCTGCGACTCCTGGCTCAGTACGCCAGTGCTTTAGCAATTATAATTATTATTTATTTATTATTTTTTCACAATTTAAATCTTTAGATTTCGCTTCGCATGCGTAAATGCGTTAAAAAATAATAAAATAAACTTATTTAAATTATCGCTTTCTTTTACACCAAAAGTGGCAGTCCTATCACACACCAATCACTTAATTTATATATATTCGTTGTTTGTTTGTACCTATTAGTAATCTATTGTAAGCCAGACGGCAGTTGTTATAATTATTGGATGTAATAATCTGGAAATAAACGATTTCATTTCATTTCATTTTACTAATAATATATACAAAAAAACCGGCCAAGTGCGAGTCGGACTCGCGCAGTAAGGGTTCCGTACCTCTAACTACCTGATACCCCATAAAAACTGATTTAATTTACGAGAGTTAATCAAAAGATATCAACGCACAGTGCGCGAAATATGAATTTTTGCATGTCTTTCTTACGCAGGTACCACCATATATGTCTATGTTTGTCTAATTTTTAGTATTTGTTGCGAAACTACATAATATGCACTATAATTTGACCAAGTTTAACGCCGGTATATATTACCGTTTTGAAGATAGAGCAGGAACAAAAACGTTGAAAAAAATGCATGTTTTTTGAGGTTTCTTGTATGGGGACCCCCTTTAGTTTTAGACTTTTTTTTGTTTTTAGTATTTATCTTGATACACCTTATAGCAACACATATTCTGAGAAAATTTCAACTGGTTACCAATTACCGTTCAAAAGATACAGCCCTGTGACAGACAGACGGACGGACGGACAGCGTAGCGAGAGTAATAGGGTCCCGATTGGAACCCTTCGGGTACGGAACCCTAAAAAGGGAAAGCAACAATTTTAGAACTGTCAAGTTAGCAGGAATTTAAATTTCCATACAAGTTTAGACGTGATCTCGAAACGTGCCTACTAAAATACAAAGAAATGTAACACGTAAACTAATTTGACAGTTCTAAAATTGTTGCCATCCCTTTTTTTTTTGTTTTTTTCTTTGTTTTTTTCCTTTTATCTACTATTAGTAAAAGAGAGCGATAGTTTAAAATAAGTTAAGTTCCTGAACAAGAGTATCGAGACCACTGACTTAGCAACGAGTACTATTTAAACTGATTCAGATACTTCTTCTTCTTCGTGTCGATGATTCGAGTTTTATTATATAATTTTGGACCAAAATGTAGCCACGTCAACAGCACTCTCAGTAGCCTCGCATAGGTCTTTGATTGTGCAGGTGGAATTGCACAGTGAGCAGGTCAAGAGGTGAGGCATCGTCTGTGGGTTTCTTTCTTTCAGATACCTAAGTATATTGAAAGAAAGAAAGAAAAAATAAAGATATAAATTGTGGAAAGAAAAAATCGCTCACGAGCAGGATTCGAACCTGCGACTCCTGGCTCAGTACGCCAGTGCTTTAGCCACTTAGCTACCGTGAACACTGCTCGTGGTATCGAAATTATCCTCCACTATACGTCTTTGGGTGACGTCAGCGATATCTTATTAAGAAACATTGTTCCTTAACCGACTCGACTAACTTTACAGTTAAATCAAAGTCGTATAGATATGCCTACCCTTACTAATTATTTTATTATTTTAACGCATTTTACGCATGCGAAGCGAATTCTAAAGATATAGTGGAGGATAATTTCGATACCACGAGCAGTGTTCACGGTAGCTTAGTGGCTAAAGCACTGGCGTACTGAGCCAGGAGTCGCAGGTTCGAATCCTGCTCGTGAGCGATTTTTTCTTTCCACAATTTATATCTTTAGAATTCGCTTCGCATGCGTAAAATGCGTTAAAATAATAAAATAAAGAAAAAATATTTATTTATTGTTGTTTCTTTCATTGATCTTTTGAAAGAATTGTTTTTTATTCGGCTAGAATATTGGAATTTGTGAATTGAATACTTATATTCGTCCCTCGTTTTGCAAACGTATTTTTCTTATTCATCCGGACCAATCTTTGAACTGAATTCTACAATTTCAAAAACAATCATTACCTATATCAGTCTTTAAAATTATTTGAATTCTAAGATTTTAAAAACAATAATTATTATTACTTTAATATTATTTGAACTAGGTATATGCAATTCAGTTTCTTTCATCGATCGTTGTAAGTTGAGATTGATATTTAAATTTATGAATTGAATTCTTACATTTTAATAATCTAAATAAGATTACTAGTAGCCGATTTTTTACTTCTCGTCGTTTTGTAATCGTATTTTTTTTCCTATTCGTCTGGACCCAAATTAACTTTGAATTGAATTCTCAGATTTCAAAAACAATCAGTATCTATCTAATATACCCCTCATTGGTGTCATTAGGATTTAACGCTGTCTTCTTACGAGAGAAATTAGCTTCATCAAATGTACGTCCAAAGTTGACAATTAATAAATTGTGGGTAAATTCTCTAATCCGCTTTTATCTCAGTTATTTATGGTAAGAAGATGTTAACTTGGTTGGCAGTGTAGATTATAGATTATCTTTGAAAATTCTTTGCGTACTTATTTCTTGTCTGATTAAAATGTAAGTATCATGTGGCCATTAATGTTTCAAATAAATTCCTGCCTATTTGTTAACTAGCAGTATGAGTCTGTCAAGTTCCCATATGGCTGATAAAGATTATATTATCACTACGTTTTAATGACTGATGCTCGCGTCATGCTCCTGAACGGGTGCCGTCTGTCGGGACAGGTCAGCTCCTACATACTATGGCAACTCTTTTTAGGTTTATTTCCGAAGACAATATTCTCACTTTTAAACTCGTGTTTATTTCTGACATTAACCTATATTATGCTTACATTATTTCAATGTATTTGATGTAATAACCTATTTTAAAAAGAGTGTTTCTTGCCGGTTCCTCTCCATAGGACCCACAATTTGGAACCGTGTAACTAGAGCTTGACGTTTCAAAAGTGCCTGTAATTAGGTTAATTCGCAAAATAAATTGAATTCAAATTTGAATTTTCTTCATTAAGTACATTTGGTAACGGAAGTTGGATCTGTTGGATTGGTTGGATCGTGTTAATCTGTTTTAAATTTAGTACATTTTAAAGCTCTTGCAGGGTTAGTTTCCTTTCTTCTTTATTCTTTTTTCAAATTGGAGTGTAATGTTTCTGATAAATATAATTTAGGTTTGACTTCCTCGTTGGTCCAGTGATGTCAAGTGCGACTGCTAAGCGTGGGGTCCTGGGTTCCATTTCCGGGTCGGACAAAGCGTTATTAATTTTTTTCATTTGATAATTATCAGTAGTAGCCCGAAATCTGATTTATGCCTGGTTAATGGCAATAGGCACGCTCCCTTTTACATGGGACTTATAACATAACTGGCGAAATGTGGGTGCGTACTGCGTACTTCACACCTCTGCCTACCCCTCCGGGGAAATACAGGCGTGATCTTAGAATTTATTCTAAGGTGATATTATGTGTATGTAGGTTTAAATTTAAGGGTCAAAATTACAAATTAAATACAAGAGAATTGATTCCATACATTTATTCTAATATTCTCTTTTTTGATACAGTGTATAAACAGTGCAGCCACTGATATGATGTTACATAAAGAGATAAAAATTAAAAATGTTACATTATTTGGAATGAAACCCAGAACGTATAATGATTACAGTACCTACCTAGGTAACTATAACGTGTTATTGAAATAACTGAAAACCTCTAAAGGCGTCATTGTACTCATTAGTATGAACAACTTTTACTATGGGACTAAACTGGAAGTCGCGAAAAAAAAATCAGCTCTTCCCTTCATTTTGTCGATTTATGTGAATACAAATAAATGTAGTGGGCAACAGTTTTTTTTTTCGCGATTTCCGGATTTGTCCCATAGTAAAATTTGTTCATACTGATGAGTACAATGACAGGGGTCATAAAGGTTTTCAGTTATTTCAATAACACTTTGTATACTTTTTACATGGTCAATAAAAATATGGTTTTGTTTGAATGCTACACTTTTTTTTATTATTGTTTTAGTTCTTGATTTGTTTCTAATAAAACATCATACCAGTCGACGCTTTAAAGTACATATTTTAAATTTAAAATACACGTAAAACACAAATCGACTAGAGTTTGACTCCAATCTAGTTTGGCACCTTCATACTAGACTTTATCAAATGTTTTGAACATACAATATCAACTTAATATTAACATTAACTTATATATTACTTAATATATACGTATATATACATGTTTGGTTCAAGAGATCTAGATCGTCGTACAAAATAGTAGACAAAAAATGTAGACATTTTTTTCTAAATAGTCCCTGTATCTTGTTCGCTACTTACTCTTTACAATAAAACACATTAAATCATTTTTATCACACGACAACAAAGCAAAATCAATTAATAGAAGTGTTAACTTTTTGGACGCGAAATAATTTATTCCACTAAAATACACCATCTTATGGCGGATGTACACGAGATCACTAAGTGATGCATCACTCGTTATGTATCACTTAATGATATATCATTGGCGATACGAGTTTGTGCACGAGATCACTAAGTGATGCATCACTAAATCACCAGTAATATGGACTAGTCACTGAATGATGTGTGTTGAATATAATACAACCTCTTTGATGAGCTTATTTTAAAATAATGTTTTTTTTTTTCATTTCTGATAGGTGTCAGCTTTTGTTTTATTTTAGTTACTGTCAGTCTACTTCAATGTAAAACTATACGTCTTTTGTCAATAATTTTATTTTTATCTATGTTCTAAAAACACTGAGTTTCTCAATACCTTCCCAAGCTCTAACAACGTGTAATTCACGTGAACATCACTTAGTGATCAGCCTGTATTTATGCTACAGCATTGAGTGACACATCACTTAATGATGTATCACTCAAGTACACTGTTTTTCCTCTCTTGTCTTATTTAGTAAACAATCTTGGCATGTCTTTTAAATGCAGTTCGTCAATCATCATCATCATCATTTCAGCCGAAAGACGTCCATTGCTAGACATAGGCCTCCCCAAATTAAGGGGGGATATGCCATAATCGCTACGCTTGGCAGGCGGGTTGGAGAACGCAGTTGGTTGGTTAAATACTCAGAGAACGCTACTACCCATCCTCTGGTGAATCCCTTAGTCGCCTTTTACGACAACCATGAGAAGAGATAAGGGTGGTGAAATTCATACAAAATTTTAATTAATATTTTCATTTTTTATAATAATTATTAAAAGACATTATGTTAACAATTTCACACACTAATTACATGTGCAGAACTAGTAATTATATTTTATCAGTACCGGTTATTTCAATAAACATGACAATATTGATACATGCCAAGATTATTTATTAAATAAGACAGGAGAGAAAAAAACAGAATTAAATGATCTCGTATGCATCCGTCTTTAGGCTGATTTTATAGTCTCGCTTGTAGCCGCGCGTGCGGTAACCGGCGCGGGCTAATGTGTATTATCTATTCTCTTTATAACCGATTTCATATTGTTATGCAGTCGGTTCACTTCTCGTAATTGCTCAAATATTCGTGCCGTCTCACCAATTCAAAATAAACTTTATTCCAATAGAATTATTGTACATTTTTTATTAGCCAAATAACGCAAATTTTTGGACAAATACGCTAAGTGAAGCGCCGGGACTACGCGTCTGACTATGCTGCGCTGTCAGACAGCATTTGGATCAAGCGTTACTATAAAGCAGCCTTATAAAACCCTAAATGATTAGCCATTTGATGAAACCATGTCTAATGTCAAACTCCAGAAAAATTATGCTTAATACATTGATTCTAAGATACTGTTTAAGGCTTATATTCAGAGACGAATCTAAGCGTGAACTCATACTTCCAACTGTCAAATAGTCCTGCATTTTGACAGTTGGAAGCGTGAGTTTACGCTAGATTCATCTCTGAATACAAGCCTAAGTGTTTTGTTGAAGTTCCTCTAATTTATCTCTGAATATAAGCCTAAGTGTTTTGTTGAAGTTCCTCTAGTTTTTCACGTTTTTATAATAATTATATTATGTGACCTTGGACGAATAAAAAAAGGCGGACGGAATATCGCTAAACAAAAAGTGAAGCACCATAGTAAGACGACTCGCTAAAATGTACGGGCTGGCACCTACACATTCACATCCAGAGTAAGACAAAAAGCCGCGATTACACGACAAATCTCGTGTGACGGTATTTATTGTCGTAGTGTCACAAATAAAATATCAATATATATCTGGTATTTTAAAATACTGTAGAAATTATAGTGGGTTTTGGAAAAAACTAAGTGCTTCAATCTTTTCTTAGCGAGATTCCGTCCGCCATTTTTTATTCGTCCAGGTACTAGTATAGTAATAAATTATCTGTGGTCCAGGTATGTGACAATAACGGTTAGGTATTTGAATTCTATTTGGTATTTATGTTTATGGTTCACGTGAAGAAATAATGTAATAGTAATCTCTGGAAATAATACGCACGGCTCATTCAAAGTTACAGGTAGTAAGTAGTATTTTATTTAAATAAAAAAACACGTGTAACGTAATATATTAATGACATATATACGTTCTTCTATGTTATGTTTAATTGTCTTGTGCTAAATACCCGCAGTAAACACCGAAATTACGAGGAATTATTAAATCTAGAACCAAAGATGGTACACACGGCTACACATCAAGCTGTACATTTCCAGTATAAGCTGACCTCGCATTGTGTAGGT
Source organism: Asteroscopus sphinx (assembly GCA_949699075.1). NCBI lineage: Eukaryota > Metazoa > Arthropoda > Insecta > Lepidoptera > Noctuidae > Asteroscopus > Asteroscopus sphinx. Next base: position 8,171,666 of record OX453006.1, read on the forward strand.
TTTCCTTACAACGCGAGGTCAGCCTTTACTGGTTTTGTACAGCATGATGTGTAGCCGTGTGTACCATTATTGGATATAAATAGCAACACAATAGTTCAGATGAATGTGCAAACAATTTATTTAATTATCTTAGATAGTTCACAGACATAGTGAGAAATATAGACGAAGTGCTGCGAATAATCATAGAGAAGCCAAAAAATGCCGTGCCTCTTCGTGTACAAACCTTCGCTCACGCATACACCATGCACCTGAAGGATATTTTGTTTTCGCGATGCTTACTGGACGATGCCGCGACATGTGTTCTGAGAGCGGTGATCACGGTTTGAGGTGCATGTGTGTATCCGTGAGTGCTGGTTTGTACACGAACAGCGACAACACAGCCCCTAGACGGATATTGTTGAATTTAATGCGTAGAAACAATTCTGCCACTAGCTGAGGTATGAGGAAGCGGGGTACTGCGATCCGGTTGGCCCTGACAATGTCATTATGTCATAGAAACTTCAAACTTTGTAGGGTTAGAGACGAGACAGATTTAGATTCAACACGATATAATATCGATAAAATATTATTTTATCGATATTATTTTTATGTAATACGTAGTATTAATTATAAGGATTTTAGCTTCTTATTTCTTTTAATATTATTTAATAATAAAGTAATTAATATACTAATAATAATAGTAAGTATTACATGTAGGGAGGGAGTCTTTCAAAATTATCTTAATTTTGAAAGTAAGACGGGTGCTCTGTACTTTTAGAATTAAGATAATTATATCTTTAAAAATATCTTTATGTATTTATTTGGAGTTGAATATGGAGTTATTATTTTGTAAAGCGGATATTTTAAAAGAGGTAATTGTCCGTTTATATAGTAAATAAATATTAAATAGTAAAATAATTAATTTAGTAGTAGCATTATATTATTTATTTTACCCAGCAATATTACACAAAATGTTACATTAACATACTAGGTACTACGTCTAGGTATAAATATTATTGTACCTACTTAACATTTAAAAGTGAACACAGCATGGAACAAAAACAAATATTATTGCAAACAATAACAGCTAATTAGCACGTAAATAAAACGTTATTCAAAAGAAAAGAACCTACTCAAAAATAACTTAAATTTAAAGGACAAAAAAAAAAAAATATAATCACCACTAATCATTTTTTAAATAAATTAATTTTATATATGTATAGCCTTCGAATAGTGCATTTGTAACTTTGAGCTTTTATAATAAAGCCATTATAAATACCATTCGATATAATCAAATAAAACAAATTTTGTGACTAATGAATATAACAACTAATAACTGTAATTTGGTTCTAGTACTCGCTGGCAGCTACCGCGGCACCACTCACTTCGCTCGCTCACAGTTCTAACCTTACCTAACCTATTTGATATATTTCTGATTGTTTTTATATAAACAATGTTGAATTAGACAGTAAACTGTACAATTGTCGTCAATGTAACCTCAAATTATGCGACTGCTCAAGAGGTCTCTTTTGGGTATTGAAATCTTTTTTATTATTTTATTTTAGTAGTAATTGAAAGCGAAATTCTGATAGTACTGAGTAATTTTTTCAGTGTTTACGTGTCAAACCGCGTTTGACAGTATTATTGTAATATTTAATAGGTTTTAACAAAACCAAACATTTTCAGGGATGTAATAGTGCGATTTATTTTAATTGAGGAAGTTTTTCGCAAAGAGGCCTTCGAAAGAAGTAAAAGACCAAGTAGCTTCATGGAGAAATATTACACATCCGTGCAAATCTTAAATAAAATCGAATGTGACACAAAAGTTGTTATTTTACTAAATTATTCATTCCTAGCTGTGCTTGTGACCCTGTCCGTGTGGAAGTTGTAAATTAACATCGTGGGCCTTACTCCCGACTGGTTCAAGCTCTGAACCAAATCGAGCTAATTTCAATTCCTAGAAAAAAGCAGTACGATTTGACACTAACTCGAATTCAAATTCGATTGATACAGCACTCGATCCAGGCGGGGTCAGGAGTAAGGCTTAGAAGTGGGTAGCTACTCTAATAACTAGCTAAATAGCGGCTATTCAACAAATAGCCATGGCTACTTCGATCAATGGCTAGTTGGCTACGATATCTGTCAACACGATAGCTAGCTATTGGCTACTGCTTCGAATAACCAACAAGTTTACGGTGTAGCGGGCAGCCGCCGCGCTGCCGTGAGCTGACCAAGTAAAATAGCTATTGGTAGCTAGCTAGCGACTTTCTTTATTTTTACGATTTCTAAATTAACTTAGTAGTCAATTAGGTTTAAAATCGTTTGAGATCTATAATTTGTTTGTACAACAAAAGAAGGGTCTTTTGTTGTAGTTTTTACTGTAATCTTATTAGTTAATTTTAAATTTTCAATGTTTTCGACAGTTATATGTAGTAATTAGTAATACGTAATAAATGTAAAAATACGTACGTACGAAGGAAAGTCATTTTTTTAGGGTTCCGTAGTCCTACAAGGAACCCTTATAGTTTCGTCATGTCCGTCCGTCTGTCCGTCTGTCCTAATCCTTTACCGCTTAATAACTTCTACAGTTATAAACATAAGTAAATGAAATTTCGACAAAAAATGGAATAGATATAGATCTCAATTTTAAAAGAATAAAAAAATCTTGATTACGTATTTTAGGGGAGGCGCCCATACATGTGAAATGGGGCTGAAAATATATTTTTCGCTGCACCCCCTCGTGTGGGGTATCGTTGAATAGGTCTACTAAAATGAAGGTAATGTTTCATACACAACTTTTTTATCAGGTATACCATCTGCGAAATACAGTTTCTAAACTATGCAACGTAGAAACTTATAGTCTTCAACATTGATAAACCTTTATAAAAACTCTCTTTTAAAATTATTTCGAGTATAATGTGATTATAAATTTTTGAGTTATAGTGAGAAAACTGAAAAACACTTGAGACGTCCTAGTTCATAGGTAATTGACTTTAGAGAAAAATTATCATAGCAAATAATGCTCCTTTAGTTACTATCTATTTAAAAAAATCACAAAAAGAAACACACTTCTTAAATTTAGCTTCATAAATTTAGCGCTAGGTGGCGCTGTTTGCAAAAACCAAAATAGCAATGATTAATATTCGATTTGATTCGTTTGTAATTAGACCTACTTAAAGAACCCTATAATACTGAGCATGGCCCGACATGCTCTTGGCCGGTTTTTTTCAACAATACAATACAAATACTATTGTACACAAAAAAAGATAGCAACATATATGACTTATATAGAACACATGTACAATGGGCGGTCTTATCGCTCAAGGCGATTTCTTCCAGACAACCTTAGGATGGACAATATGGGCAAGTAAAGAGAAGGGTAGTACGCAGTGTAACAACATAATAGAATACATATACTACATAACATAAATACTATACATATATCTATAACAAAACTACATAAATATAAGATACAATAAACATAATAAATACAATACAATATGTCTAAATATTACATAATGTACCTGCCGGAAATTACAGTGATGATAGGTAGCGATCATTTACCAGTTTTTTAAATATAGGCAAAGATTGAGCACGCCTCACTTGTACTGGCAAAGCATTCCACAGGCGAGCAGCCTGAACTGTAAAAGAATTACCAAAGAAATTTGTGCAATGCGATGATATCGCCAACGTGAGGTTTTCTGATGACCTTAAGAGCCTCGAATGTGTGTCACGAAGGAACACTAACTAACTAAAGGACTAACTAAAGGAACTAACTAAAGGAGCATTCTTTGCTAAGATCATTTTTCTCTAAGGTCAATGACCTTTGAACTAGGACGTCTTAAGCATTTTTCAGTTTTCTCTCTATAACTCAAAAATTTATAATCACATTATACTCAAAATAATTTTAAAAGAGAGTTTTTACAAAGGTCTATCAACGTGGAGAATTATAAGTATCTACGTTACATAGTCTAGAGATGGCAGGGGGGGGGGAACACATTGCAAGCCACTTTAGCTGGCTGTATTTCGCAGATGGTACACCTGATAAAAAAGTTCTGTATGAAACATTACCTTCATTTTAGTAGACCTATTCAATGATACCACACACGAGGGGGTGGAGCGAAAAAAATATTTTCATCCCCATTTCACATGTATGGGCGCCACCCCTAAAATACATAATCATGCATTTTTTATTCTTTTAAAATTGAGATCTATATTTAAACTATCTTTTAACAAAATTACATGTACTTATATTTATAACTGTAGAAGTTATTAAGCTGTAAAGGATTAGGACAGACGGACAGATGGATAGACGGACAGACGGACGGACATGATGAAACTGTAAGGGTTCCTTGTAGGACTACGGAACCCTAAAAAAGGTACATATATCATTTATCGTGTACGTATCGGTCGGAACAAAAGTTCGTTTATCGATGAACGGGAGTAGACTCCCTGGCTGTTATAGGTATATAAAGATTGAATGTTTGAAATCGTAGTTTTTTTTTTTTTGTAGATTGCAAAATATTCTACTACCTATATTTTTCAATTTCGTTGATAGTATGGAGAACTTTGTTTCATCGATAACAGATTTAGTACATCACTAGTTACATTGACAATTAAATAGAGGGAAAGAGATAGTGTATTAAGTGCTTGCGTAAGAAAGAGATGTTTTGTGAAAGACATCAACGTGCCGTCTGCACCTTTGGTGTCCGTTACGAATTAACCAGTATAAGATGAACTCTCATTAAATATTAAATCAGTTGAAAAATCTAATTGGATAATGACATTATTAACTTAACGATGAATTGTTATGCCGTCTTTCTGGACACTCAAAGTCTTGCTGTTTTTACAACACAACCGTACTGTGCAAGAAGTCATTATAACATTTATTTGTAAATTTTGTGTTCACTAACACGGAAGTGTCAACGGCTCACAGAAGTGGTCGTAACTGATTCAAATTGTTTGAGTGGCGGCTTACATACAGGATTTTTCCCTTATGTGTGATAGAAATCGGTCGCCTGTTATGTGGCGTCTAGGGGCTGTGTCGTCGCTGTACACGAAGGAGCACGATTTTGTTGGCCTCACTATAATTTTTGGCAGCACTTCTATCTATATTATTATATCTAAATAGTTTATATTTCTTACTACGTCTGTGAGATAGTTATAATATATTTATAAAATGACATTTATACACTATTTTTAACAAACTTCTTTAATTTCATTACTCTTCGTAGTCATTACAAAATTTTAAACCTCTGTGCTTCTTATGTTTTTTTTTCTTCTACATCAGTTTGTTTAAAACAAAATGGCTACACTTTGCTCAATAAAATGCGTAATTATTTCCATAACACTTTATTTCATTGGATTTCAACAGTAATCATGGATGCTCAATTATTGTAGGCCTTCAAATTTTTACACAACTTATTCTGAATTAATTTTTTACATAAAATTTTTGTATCAAACATTTTTTAAATTAGCTTATCCAAATCGTTTAACGTCATCTTACTAAAACACACAGATTAAAATTACACAGTATACTTTTACGTACATATAAAATATACCTACACGTAAAGACGCTGACAACAGCTAAAATAACAAGTCGTCTTTAAACGTGATTACAATAAAACTTCTAGTTGTGTCTAAGGTTTATATTCAGAGACGAATCTAAGCATGAACTCATGCTTCCAACTGTGAAAACTCAGTGTTAAATGACTGTTGGGAGTGTGAGTTCACGCTTAGTAAATCTAAATGTAAGCCTAAGGTCCAACCGAGACCTTAGTCTCGGCCATTCTAGGCTATAAGTCTCAGTCTCACCCATGGTCGATATTAAAGACGACACAATCTGAATGGCCATAACTCCGAAAAATTTCTTTACCTAGCTGATAACAATACCCTACTGTTTTATTAGATGGTACCTATAAGTGCAATGTGTATCAGAAATGCGTGGTCATATTTTAAGAGTTCATTCAGGACAGAATAGAACAACTTTTTACTATAGAATCAACCATGAATTTGCAAAAAAAAACAGCTGTTCCCTAGAAAATCATCGATATCGCTCGACAAAATGTATGGATCAGTGGATCACGTGACGTTTTGTCGTGATTCCTGGGTTGTCCCCGTAGTAAAAGTTTTTCGATAGTATTATACACATTTTTACAATATACAACAATCTTTATTTCTTTTTATTAGTAAAAGACAGAGAGACGTCATCAAGCGTCAGGCGTGACAGGTCTGGTAACTATTAGGTGGCCAGTATGTATCAGATAGCATTCCTTGAATGAGCTCTCACACATTTCTGATGCATGTTGTTTAAGCTGGGTTTTTGTACCTCTAGTACTTAACCCTTTATAAGCTCTGTCCATACAATTTACACCATCTTTAAAAAAACAATAAAGAGCTCCTACATGAACCGTATCACTGATTTTTATTTCCATACCTTCAGCCGTGTTCTCTGCCTTAAAAAGGGTTAGTAATAAACTTTTTACGTGATTTTTTTGCAGTTCTGTGTATTTTTTTTCCAATTCTCAGTCTTGGTCTTGGTCGAGAATTTATTTTATTCCTGGACTTACATTCAGAGACGAATCTAAGCGTAAACTTATTCTTCCAATTGACAAATAGCACTGCATTTTGACAGTTGAAAGCATGAGATCACGCTTAGATTCAACTCTGAATATGAGCCTAAGTCTCTCCATTTTCGATCAGACATTGATATTTGTGTTTCGTGGAATGTCCTGGAAAGTGATAGTTAGTCAATAAAAATAGTTGCTTAGATTTTCCATTAAAACAAGCTATATAAATGTTGCGATAAAAGTTAAATTAATATTAATATGAAGACAAAAATGATGGTATCCCTGGCTAGTTAATTAGCTGTTGTCATCACCTTAAACTAGATACCCTAAACCCTTTATTACAAAAGCTTAAACCAGGTTTATACCCTTGTTTAAACCGGGTTAAACGTCAAACTTCATACATAAAAAAGTGTTTAAGCCTGGCTTAAGCAAATTCATTATTAAACCCGATTTTGTGAGGTGGTAAAAGTTTACAAGAAAGTGTCTTCCCTCCTTCTCTGAGGATGGCAGTTGTTGTTCATTTGTTGGTCTGGGAGATGTAGACGAACCTTTTTGGAGTTGGTGCTGTTGCACTGATGAAGCCGCTGCTTTGGAAACTTTACGCTGTCATCTTTTACCTGTGTGGAAGGAAATTTTGAGGTTAAGCAAATAAATTTTATTGTTAAAAGTGCCCAAGATGGAATTCTGTATAAAAAAACGGACTTAGGATAGTTTATCTCCGGGTAAACTATCCTAAGTCCATTTTTTTCAACTTTTTCTTTCATTGTCATTTACTTACATTTATCAAACTGAGAAGAATGTTACTGAAAAAAACTTAAACAAAAACGGACTTAGGATAGTTTACCTCCGACATACAGAATTGTATTAGCAGGCCCAATTTAAATAACCCCTATATGATTAGAGCTGCTAACAAAGGAAAATTGTAACGATTCGACAAAAAAACTATTTAAAATTATTTGATTTGAAAAAAGAAACACCGTCTGTGTGAGTACGAGTAGCTCAATTCGTAGGAAAAATATTTTTTTGTTGTAAAAAAAAAAACTCTGTCTCTCCGAGTTCAAAAGATTCTTTCTCCGAAATAAGTCACTAATTAAGTAATTCAAAGACCTAAATTATTGTGATAGACTTTTGCCAAACGTCACGAAAATTTCACTTATCACATTAATATTCTATCAGTTTAAACTTCTAGAAGTCTAGTTCTTTAAATTGTTACCTTTGAATCAATCAAATTTCAGTGAAAGTAATAAAACAAGTTTGAAGGGAAGAAATGGGAATATTCAATAATCGTGGAGAAAGTTCTAATAATATTGAAATGGACGAGAAGATATTGATAAGGTCGCTAATTATTAAAGTGGATGACCTTGATTCTATGTAAATTACAATTTTCTGCTACATAATAAACTTTATTGTTTGGCAATTAAAAATGATGTTTTTTAATATTATAGAATGCCGAAACTAGCTAAAGGCGCACCTGATTTTAAACGGTTTCTTTAGCCCATAACAACTTCAATAATACCATCTAGGCTGTTGCCTAAATGGTACAGCAAGTCGATTCGCCAAACTGAGACATGAAGATGAAAACTCTGATGTGATTGTAATTTCATTGGCACTGGCCCTTCATACCGAAACATACAGCAATGCTAGCATCACTGTTTGGCGGCAGAAGTAGTTACGGTGGTAGTACTTCCCCGGACGAGCTCCTTTACATGGAGCTCTACTAGAACTGAAATGAATGTGGCGTAATACAATACAAAGAACACAGAACGCGAACTCGGAACGCGTGACTGCCTTCTGTCAGCGGAAGCCCTAAGTAAAAAGAAAGCCCTGAATAAGTAGATAACTTATTTTAGCATGTTTTTTTTGTTAAAATTCATGGTCTTCCTTTTATTTGTGACACTATGTTATTTAGCAAAAAATAATCCTTATGATGAAGCCTTTCGTTCGTTATGATAAAGCTACAGAATGATTATTTTTCTCATGTAACGGGTTCGATTTCCGGTTCAACCATGTAATTATTTAAATATTTATGAATGCATTTTAAATTGTTTTTAAATTCAAATAATGTCTTCTTTCAGTAAAATGTTCCATCTACAATATTCAAGGTACTTTCCCTCCATGTGGCATATCCGTGGGACGCCCTGTATAGCAGTTGACAACTATTTGTTTTGGTTATTTACTTACTCGTATCGTTAGTTCATGTCTAGTCCGTCTGTGTGAAGACGTCAGCAGTTCTGTGTGTGCACGAGATTCGTTCCCGGCGGGGCTGTCGCTCGCCCTCACCCAACACCACAACCATTTGTATGGAGGAATGTTCCTGATGAGAATAGGTAAATAAGTTATTATGGACTAAATCTATCGCAGTTTACAACTGGACATAATCATCATAATCAACAGTTCTACTGTTAGGTACAGGGCTTTACTCAGAAGCCTTAGTCCAACACGCAGCCATTTTTTTACCAATGCCTACCGTGTGGTACACCACCCGGCGTTGTTATGTGGGGTTCGCACCACTAAAAACTCCGCCTTATGGCTACTACAGCTTTGGGTGGATGGGCCGCGAGGACAATGCATGGCATTTACGTCTCATACAGCGTGGCCTACTTCCAGGCCCTGGATCTTCTTGTATAGACTCTCCTTCGGCGATGTCTGAGCAGACTAGTGCAGATTTACATACTATCGAAAACTTTATGGAATACACTCTGGTGTTCAGGTTTCCTTAGCATGTCCTCTCAAACAATCAAATTCGGCTGCACGTAAGCCTGTCCAAAGTTGGAACAAAATGAATTAAAATTATACAGTTATATATATAAGTGCAATTATGCAGTTCAGTATAGGACCTGAAAATTGAATATGACAGCTTAGCGAATTTATAAACAAGGTTGTGTTATTTTGGTATTGCCTAAACTCAGAATATTGGCAGATATTTTTGACTTGCATCTCTTATAATTATGAAACGCAGGCATAATAATTCAATTCTTTATTCAGAAAACCGTAGATCAATTACTTACATAAATTGTAATAAAAGAACTTAAAACTATATTAGTATTTAATAATTAAGAGTGACTTAGTCCTCGGCACGAGATTCTAGACCAGAGAGTTGTCAAAAATATAAGCTATCATGTTCAGGATAATGCTGCTGCTCCCACGGACTTTGATCAGCAGTGAGGCCGTCTTTTTACGCTAAATGGCATCGTAACTATTATATAAGTGTGCGGCTAAGCAAACACAGTTGACGCACTGCAGAAACGTGCCATACGCAACAGCGTCCTAAAGGCATCGTTAATTTGGATGCGCAGAGAATTATAGGCCCCTTGGGTACCTATATCTGAACTGTACATGCTGAAATTTTAATGGCTTTTTTCCCGAAAAGGGGTCATTACTCATTATTATGAACAACTTTTACTACGGGACCAACCCTGAAATCGCGAAAAAAAAATCAGTTAGTCCCTAAATTTGTGTTCACTTAAATCGATAAAGTGTAGTGAACAGCTCTTATTTCAGAGGACGCTGCTGCCCATCCTCTGGTGAATCCCTTAGTCGCCTTTTACGACACCCATGAGAAGATATAGGGTGGTGAAATTCTTTGCGTCCGGCACCACACGACTCTATACATAAAGACTAGTAATCGACCGACTCATTATTTTCAATCGAGCAGCTTAATTAATTCACTGAAGAAATTTGTGAAGCACATAGCAATTAGCACAAGTTAATTATATTTAATGTGTACGTAAAAGCCAGAAATGTTACCCCAATGTTTAGTTAAAATATTGTTATGAAATGGAGTAAAATAACCTATTTTGTTAATCTAATAAAGTTTTAATTTATTCGGGTTTTTAATAATCCTACCTAATATTACAAATGCGAAAGTATGGATGTTTTTTTATTTGTTTGATTGTTGTTCAATCATGCTGAAACAGCTGTGCGGTGTTGGACAGATAGATCATGTCCTGAATTAAACATAAGATACTTTAAACCCAAATACTAAGGGAGCGAAGCCACGGGCATATGCTAGTATAGTAATAAATAAAAGGTATAACAGAACTATTACTTAATCATAAATGAATAGTAGTGATAATATATTTCCTAAATTAAACTTTTATCGCAAAAATAATTCAAGGACGAATGATAACCTTGGTTATTTAATCGTATTTTTTATTTATACCAATTATTTTACACTTGATATAATCGGCTTAAAAGTTTTAATGCAGGTGCGTAAGTCATTATCTTTATCAATGACTACAGTGTACTTTTAAATATAGTCTTCCCCAAATAGTAGATATTATGATAGATATCATGTTGGGTACTTACTCGATTCGATCGAGACTTGGGCGGTACTACAGTCTCTTCAACGGTGCCAGATTGACTATCGGTACATCGAAGTGTTAAAGTCTTTGTATGAAAACGCCACTATGTCAGTCCGATTACAGGACCAAGCCTCGAAACCTATCCTTCTGCAGCGAGGTGTAAGACAGGGAGATGTGATCTCTCCGAAACTGTTCACTGCTGCATTGGAGGATGTCTTCAAGGTTCTGGACTGGAAGGGGCTAGGCATTAACATAAACGGCGAGTACATCACTCACCTTCGATTTGCCGACGACATAGTAGTCATGGCTGAGATCATGGAGGACCTCGGTACAGTGCTCGATGACCTCAGTAGAGCTTCTGATAGAGTGGGTCTTAAAATGAATATGGACAAGACAAAGGTTATGTCGAATTCCCATATAGCACCCATTCCCGTAAACATCGGAGAATCTACACTCGAAGTTGTTGACGATTATGTATACCTAGGACAAACTGTCCAGCTAGGTAAGTCCAACTTCGAGAAAGAGGTCAATCGTCGAATCCGACTCGGTTGGGCAGCGTTCGAGAAGCTACGCAATATCTTCTCGTCTAAAATACCGCAGTGTCTCAAGACGAAAGTCTTTGACCAGTGTGTGTTGCCAGTAATTACTTACGGTACTGAAACGTGGTCGCTCACAATGGGCCTGATAAGAAGGCTCAAAGTCACTCAAAGGGCAATGGAGAGGGCTATGCTCGGAGTGTCCCTGCGTGATCGAATCAGAAATGAGGAGATTCGCAGGAGAACGAAAGTAACCGACATAGCCCGAAGAATTGCCAAACTTAAGTGGCAGTGGGCGGGGCACATTGCTCGCAGAACGGATGGCCGATGGGGTAGTAAAGATCTGGAGTGGCGACCGCGTACTGGAAGGCGCAGCGTGGGTAGGCCCCTCACAAGGTGGACCGACGACCCGGTGAAGGTCGCGGGAATCCGCCGGATGCGGAAGGCACAGGACCGGTCGTTGTGGCGATGCTTGGGGGAGGCCTATGTCCAGCAGTGGACGTCTTTCGGCTAAAATGATGATGATGATGGGTACTTACTAACTAAACTTTATTAATATTATCTTTATTTACTGGTATTAGTCTGAATCTGAATCAGGATCATTATTTTATTTAACTGAATGTGAGACTAACAAATCATCCTACTTATACGTGGGACACTCAGAAAGTTTTGCGAAACTAAAAAAAATTGTTCTATACGTACATATATTTTTATCAAATCTTTTCAAAGTACTTTCCACCAGCCTCTATACAAAGATTCATGCGCCTAAACCAGTTTTCAAAACACTTTTTCCAGTCCGCCGCAGACGAGGTGTCTTACAGCCTGCTCGAACGCAGCCAGCGCATCTTCCGGCGACGAAAATTGTATCCCTTTGAGCTGATTTTTTATTTTTGGGAATAAAAAGAAGTCACACGGTGCTAGATCAGGGCTGTAAGGAGGGTGACCCAGGAGTTTGACTGGCGTGCTGTCCAGGAAGTCCCTCGTTTTGAGTGCGGTGTGCGCAGGTGCATTGTCGTGGTGGAGCAGTAGCCCGCGGAGCCCTGTGTTTGGTCGCTTGTTGCTTATAACAGAGAAAACTTCTGGCAAACATTTGGTAGTATACCATTCGGCATTAATGCTTCTTTGATCCCGTAAGGGAATTGATACCAAGTGGCCAGTCAAATTAAAAAAGCTAGCGATCAAAATCTTACCCCCGCTTCTAGATCGCTTCACTTTGGTAGGCGTTGGCTCATTTTGAAACACCCAAACAGTCGACTGGCGCTTGGTTTCTGGGTCGTATTGATAAATCCAGGACTCATCACCTGTAACGATGTCGTAAACACGCCGAGACGAGCCTGCTTCAAATTTGTTAAGCATATCACGGCACCATTCCACCCGGGCCTGCTTCTGAGCATCGGTGAGGTTGTGCGGCACCCAGCGTGATACTATCCTCCTCACGCGAAGATGGCTGTGTAGAATCTCGTGAACGCTTCCCGATCCAATCTTCAATATGTGTTGAATCTCCTGATATGTAATTCGCCTATTGTCTTGGATTAAATTTTTCACTGCTAGCACGTTTTCTTCGGTAACAGCCGTCAAAGGGCGACCGCTTCTTTCGTCATCCCCCAAAGTTGGTCGACCGCGCTTGAATTCGTTATACCAACGATACACGGTTGCCTTGGAAGGGCCTTCATCCATGAATGCCATTTGAAGTCTATCGTACGATTCATCCGGTTTCAGGCGACACTTGAAATCGTATAAAATCATAGCTCTAAAATGTTCCCGGCGCAGATCCATATTTCAGTGAGACACAATACTTTGAATTAACTCGCAAAAAATGTGGAGGGAAATTTTGAAATTGGAACTTACTTATTTTTACTTATAAATAATCATATTTTCGAAAAACATTATAACTGGCCAGTCTCCCATATATAAAAACTTTTTTTCGCAATACTTTCTGAGGGGCCTGGTACATGTAAAAAATGCTAAAGTATGAAATTTTGTTGTTTTGTTTATTTGCTGTCTTTCAATCACGCCCCCAATGGTCCGAAGGGACGTAGCGTGTAAAGTGGAGAAAAAAAGGCAGGAGTCAGACACAAGACACCCTCTTTGGTGCCCAGCTACCAACACAACGCCTAAAGAGCCACCACAGTTTCCTTAAATCAACAGAGGCTCTACAAGGCTCTCCAGCCGAGGCTCGTCGAACTACATCCAACCCAGTGAGAAGCTTCCTGCAGGGTATAAACTCCCCTGGCCTACACGGAAGTCGCTAAACCGATTGCAGATCCAGGTAGGCAGATGCAGGCTTAATATGAACAAATGTGGCTATATAGACCAAATGGCTACAGCCTGCATGTGTGGCATTGATCCTCAATCAATGTCACACTTGCTATGCTGCTCCTTTTGTCCAAACACTTGCACATTGAGTGACCTTAACAATGCTACTACGGACAACCCAGGAGACGTGGAAAATTTCTGGGCCAGCAGCGTCTGATTACTGTGCCACTGTCAGTAAATTTTTGTACCTTCGACATAAAGAAGAAGAATCACGCTGAAACGGCTGAAAGGATTTGGATGATATTGAACTTCTTCTTCTTCTATCGTGTCGACATGAGCTACATAATGATAATAGCTCATGCCGTGGGGAAAAGATTAGCCAGTCAGCAGGTTGGTAGCGGGGCTGACTGCCCAGGGTGCGCCGGACGATCAATTAAATATCGTCACTCATGGAGGCTCTTTTAATGCACCCCAACAACAATGCAATGATATTGAACTATGTTTACGGGACATGTCGCGCACAATTAAATCAAAATATAACAAACATTTTGACTAACCTCGACGTTTCGGTCAAGTTGCATTGGCCGTGGTCACGAGCAGACTGAAGTATGTGGGTGTCATCGTCTTGAGCGGCGGGTGTTTTCTCGAACCACCCGCGGTTGGTTTTTCGTAATGTCGCTGTCCGTAACAAGATATGCTGAATCACGACACACAATGCTGACAGTTTCGGCGGACATACATGTAGACATACCACGACGCGAACACTTCTCGATTACCGGATTCCATGAGGAGGACAACCTATATCCATCTTCCCGATTGAAATTTTTATATTTCTTTATCTCAATCGCTTCTCGTACAATTCTGGGATAGTAATGACGATCAGTGGAGAGGATTTTCGGGTCGTGTAGCTCAATCCAATGGTTTGGTCCTGAATCGAGCAAATGTTCGGCTATGGCAGATTTGTCCACTTGATGGCGCCTTACCGCTGTGATGTGCACCTTCACTCTCTCCGCGAAAATAAAAAAAATAAAAATAATTGTTATGTTTTGATTTAATTGTGCGCGAAAAGTCCCGTAAACATAGTTCAATATGAGTGGATTTGGATGATATTTAGCAACTTTTTATCCTCGAAAGGAAAACAGTTCCCGAGGGATGCTCGTGATCGTAATCGTGAACTTTCTGTGATAAATCAAAATATACGCGGGAGAAGCCGCATAGACTCGTATAGTTCATAAAATAAACCACACATTAACTTTCACAGTACAAAAGCTGTATCGCTCTAAGCGGCTATAAAGGTGGCTTCAAACCGGCGAGGCGAGGATTGGATGGGATGGGCGTGAATTGAAATCTCGCTGACCCTTTCACACCGAAAGATGGTACGCTGGCACACGCCGGCCGGCGCCGGCTCGCGATATACAGTCTGCTGCATTCATTGGTTACCCCACTTAGGCCGAGTCCGCACAGCGATTTATAATCGCGCGATTTTTTATCGCAAAATCTGATACACATGGAATCATAATTATAAGTAGGTGCACTACCGATTGAAAATCGCGATGGAAAATATAGCGCGAATAAAAATCGCTGTGCGGGCTCGGCCTTACAAACAAACTCTCGAAAAGAAAAAACAGTCGCCGCGAGACATCGCGAAGCAGAGCGTGGCAGAGACCGCGCCGGATCTCGATGGCCGGTGCGAGCTTTTTGTATCCGTTTTGCAATGTAATAAATACTCTATTCATGCAGCAATAAAGTTTAATGTTGTACCAACAAATATTTCAATTCTCGCCTCGCACATCCTCGCCTATTCAGACCTTTCACACCAAAGATGGACGTGACGTGAATTAAAATTTTGCTACACAAAATTAAATTCCCACTCGGCCCATCCACGCCACGCCTCGCCGGTGTGAAACCACCTTAAGACTCATCGTATACCTACCTAAGTCCAACCATATTTAACAAACTGTTAAAGCAACAGATAGTCACTTAAACCGTACTAAACAAGACGAGTTTATGACCTAAAAAGCATAAACCGTTTAGTGCTAAGTGCATTCCGACGTCACAAACTCGAATTCAGTACCATGTTAGTCACTAGATGGCGTCGTTACTGGCTATTAAAACTTCATTCTTGTTTTTGAGCAACATTTTCCAGCGAAAAAAGCTTTTCTTATCCATATTTATGAAAGCGAGCATTCCAGAAAAACTGTGCAGTTTTTGTGATTTTTTGTGTGAAATGAGGGTTGAAAATTGTTTTTACTTCATCGCTAAGCGTTGCGGTAATTTTTTGCTGTTTTTATTTGGTAAGTTATTTTTGGGTATAGTGGTGCAATCAGTTTTTGCTTTGTTTGTACAATTTTGAAAAGAAGGTATATTTAAAAAAAACAAATCTAAGAAAAAACATTAATTTTGAAATCCTACGTTATTAGAATATAAAAAAAATACAAAATATATTTTACGTACACGAAAGTGACAATTTATGTGCAGCAGAAAAAACTATTTTATTTTATACTAAAATGTAGCTACGACTGTTGTAATAATTTTACCTTGCTCAATAGAATCATGGTATAATAATAATATGCTACGCCCACAGAAATAGTAAAAAATATGGACGAATTGCTGCGAACAATCATAGTGAAGCCAACAAAACCCTGCCCCTCCGTGTAAAACCAACGCTCACCCTCGCACATGCACCTCAAACCGTGCTCACCGCTCTCAGTACATATATGTCGCAGCATCGTCCAGTAAGCATCGCGAAAACAAATATCCTGCAGGTGCAAGGTGTGTGCGTGAGCGCAGGTTTGTAATGTATACGGAGGAGCACGGTTTTGTTGGCGTAGCTATGATTGTTCGCAGCACTTCGTCTATATTGCTACGCCAGGTATTTCTCTTCGCGTGACAGCTTGGTCACGTGACTAGCCCAAGTCTCCGTCATTGGCTGTGCAGCCAATGGCGGGCTAGCAGCATGACACTTGTCAACAAGACACTTGTCAGTTTGATGTGCTGCCACTATGTGTAAATACAGTGCGTAGTCTTGGGAAGAGAATACTTGGCGTAGCATATTATTATGTCATCGATAGAATAAACAAAAGTTACAATAATTACAGTTGAGTTTTGACGAAATTGTAGCTGTAAAGGAAAATAAAAATAAAAATCAACGCAAATCCAGCAAAGCTCCAGAAAAATAGCGCTATTTATTATTTACTTCATAATTAACTAAATGACTCGCTTTCTTTACGTAAGGTCTCTTAATTTTGCCAAGGAATTCTCAGTGCTGACCTTTCTTAAACATTTGAAGAGACAACCCTTGGAAGGAAACTTTACGACTAATGAGTTTGAAGGGATAAATAATCAACGCTAAGTTATCGTTTAAGCCGAACAAATGGACTGTAACAATGATTTATTTTGATATTTAAAGAGCTCTGTAAATGTTCTTTGTTTGTCAATTTATTTTACATTGACTAGTCACGGATTTAAAAACAAGGCCGCAAGCCCAAAACGCCGCGGATTGAGAGTGAGCGAGAAGAAAAATACTAGGCTTGCCGGGAAGGAGTAGTGCGGCATGAAGTTGACGCCACTCCGAATGAAAGTGCATTTAAGCGAAAAAAAAAAATCTTACTCAGAAAATACAAAAAAAAAAAAAAAAAAAAAAAAAAATGGTAAAATGGCTCAGTAAAATTATTTCAAAATAATAAAACAATATTTACGTAAAATATCATACCAAAATACCAATAAATGTTGGACATATATTTAGGAAAATGTTTGAAAATAGACAGTTTCCGAGGTATGTTTGGATTTTTTTATGGTCGAACCAAATAAGTGCATTCATGTTTTGGACTTAATAATATTGTCACGTCTATTTTTGAGTAACATGTGTTTTAATTTCAGTACCATAGAGTGAGTAGTTTTTGAGCGGGATTCGCATTAGTTTGTTGAATTACGGGTTTCAGCCCCTTGAAACATTTGATTTTAAATTAGGATAGTCAACCATTTATGTATATAAAAATAGGAATGGCCCCAGAATTGAGCCTTGGGGTACGTCCAATTGCACAGACAACACGTATTATTTGGTGCCGTTGAAAGATACACATGCACCCTGCCAACCAGATAAGACACATACAGTACGCGCAATTTAACTTTGCTGGAGTGAAGTTGTCACAAAACCGTTGTAACAATCATTTCATATAACCAGTCGTTCAATTGCCCGCCTGCTTAAATGTATGAAAATCGCTATCGATCCATGCGTGAACTTTAATAAATTTTAGTATAATGTTCTATTCAAGCAGACATTTAACTGCCGATCATTTAGCCGCCCGTGCGTTTGGGGCCTTTTAAAAGACTACATCTTTAAAAAATATAACATTATTTCAGGAAATGTGTAAATTATGCGGGTTACTTATACTTTTCTCCACAACATTTTTTACGCAAAACATTTTCAGTACTAGCAAGATTACTTTAATAAAGGTTCATGTTATTAAGCACCTTATTTTACACTGAGGCAGAATTTTAAAAGTCTGTGCTTGGGTTTCTGGAGGTAGGAAAATATAGTTAGTTTAAGATAGCAGTCAACACGTAAAAGTTTAAAAGTTTATGTAGGAAAAGGTTCATCGAAAAAATTTTTTTTTTCATCCTACTGGTTGGTTCAATGTAATGTTATTTTCCATTCCTTTAAAGATGAAAAAGTTGATGTATGCCTAATAAAAACATACAATATGCCTGGAGGTCGTTTCTTTGTTGTACAATTATGTAGATAACATACGAATATGACGCCAAATTACGTATGAAATATGCCTTTTTTCGTCTCATAACAGCTTTTTTTGGTGTTTTACTTGTTTTTTTGGTCAAAAATAAACTAAGTAGTAATTAATTTTTTTAACAAAAATATGCTAACAACATATAAACATGACATGCTGAAAAAAAAACTACAGGTCGAAAAAACTTGCTAAAACCACTCGGAGTTCACACCGCTGATATACCTTGACCTACCTACCAACAAGATATACACTATCAACCGTCGCAAACTCACCTGAGGCTAACAAATATCCTGTTGGAGAATATAAAGTATATAACAGGGTTGGCGGCAGAGTTGAGCGGAGCGAGGCTCTGGATGAGCGAGGCGATAGCTATGTTCGCCTGCGTGTCTGGAACGTAGCCGTACACTTGCAGCAAGTCGAAGATCATGTACGGAGACCAGCATAAGACGAATACTGAAACAAAAGAGAAGTTTACGGTACGGAAGAAAGAAAAAATATTCCACTGTTAATTCTCGCGACTCACATAAAAAAAAATACCATTGCCACTCGAAAAAGGGCATTTTATTCATCGATAACAGTGAATAAAACTCTCTTTTACTCACAAACCGAGACATGACATTCGGTAAATGTCATGTCTCTGCTCACAAGTGAGTAAAAACATTTGATTTTGGAACAAGCACGAATTATGTACAAGAATTACAAGAAATGAATAAAACGTATTGAACGTACGTACTGGCTGGCTGAATGGAGCTATCAAAAAATTATGAAAATAAAAATACTACAGGTTGAACGAGGGACTTATTGAAGGAGGATGTTTAGTACTTGATTCTCGTTCCAACTATGTTTAAAAATTGTATCTTAAAATTTGAAATATTTTTTAATCGATTTCATCAATTTCTGTGGACACTTCCCCGCTTACAAATCAAAGTTTTATGCAGTGAGGTGTGCACCTAGCACGGTAGTGTCCATCGGTGGCTATTTTCACCCTCTTCGCCTTTTACAAGACAGTCAGAGCTTGCGCGAGCATTTTGCCTACTATACCTACGCGTGATTTGTCGTAGAATATTTTTTTCATCTTTTTTTCATTATGTGTACGCACATTCTACCATATTCTTGAATATGTCTCTCATTCACCCGGTCATGCTATATACCACTATTTATTTTCTCGCAGTCAATGGTAAAAAGAAGAGTACACAACTCGTGAAAAAAAAAACTCGGTCTTTTTTTCACTTGTTGTATAATCTACTATTTTTTAGAAATATCTGTAAAAAGACGCTTGTCATCTTAGTCTTCCTGCGACCACGAAAGCTGCAAAGCTTTCGAAACTTCAGGAAACCAATCTACATAAAATACGCGATTTTATTATAATGTGTAGTGAACGCGAAAACCTAAGAAATTATTATGTTTAAATATAATTACGAGAATTGGCCTTCTGTTTTTCACGTTGGTTTTTCACAATATTTTATAACGCTTTTTTATTGTCAGAATGTTCCCTTTATCCCTTTATTTCTTGCTGGCAATAAGATTAAAATGTGTATGGTGAATTTGAAAAGGGACGAAAAGTGACGTGGCAAATTACGTGAATTATGTTTATATGGCTTAAAAAGAACCATGGGTCAAATGAATTGGGGCAACGTGGTTACGTATCCTGAAACAAATAAAGACAAATGAGGGGATAGCGCTTATTAGGGTGCTCAAAAACAATGGGGTGTAAGCAATTAGGATTTATTAATATTTATGGCAGAATTACTTTTTAAACAAAACTTTTCGTTTCGCGTGTCCTGCATATACTTAATAATTTAAGAATTATGTTGATAGTGACGTTGAATATTTATATTAGTTTTAGTTTTTCTTATAATAGTCTCCATAGGCTACTTTTTAATACCCATTTTAATTCATGTAGGTACAAAAGGGGCATGAGAATACGTAAACCGTATTCAAGGAAAACCCAAAGGCAAACAAAATACTACCCACTTTACAATGATTATTGTTTTTGTGTTTCGAGTAATTGCAAAGGAATTATTTTAAAGTGGGTAGTAGCATAAGAAGATTATTTTTTCTTCTAAGGTTTGTGTACCGTTTGTTTTTATTTCCTTTAATACACTATAGAACAAGAAGTGTTCAAAAATGCATACACGTTTAGACTTTTTCACAGTCAACGTCAAAGATATCGGGCCGAACACAGACTGTCCGAAATAATCTGAAAAACTTAGATTTATCTTTGTCTTGTATCACTGAGACATACAACGTGTAACTGAAAACCTCTTAAGGGCTCATTGTACTCAACATTATGAACAACTTTTACTATGGGACCAAACATGAAATCGCGAAAAAAAACATCAGCTGCTCCATACTAATAGTAATAGGTGTTTATGTTCGCATAACTCGACAAAATGTAGGCAACATGTAATTTTTTTCGTGTTTTCTGAATTAGTCCCATAGTACTAGTTATAGTATTATATTATTTGTGCCCATAGTAAAAGTTGTTCATACTGACAAGGTACACATTGTAGCTTTGTTTGCTTTGTTCAGATAATTTTCAACACTGTACGTCCAGATATTTTTGACGCTGACTGTATCCGTATTCTGTACCTATATCTAAGTTTGAATAAATAAATCTTGTAAAACTAAACAATAAATTGGCGAATTAGGTATGTCAGTAAGACACAAATGGTAAATGAATAAATTCACAAATTATTACAGGACCTCGCTAACAATATTCTTAGGGGATTATCCAATAAAAACGGTCCAGTTTTACTACTGAACTTTTTAAAAGTTTCTTCTCGCTCGGGACTGATTATTACGTCACGGGTGGAAAGTAATCTTCGAGAGCTAAGGCTTTCCATGTTGATAAGGGGATAAAAAGTAAGCTGGGAGTAGCAGCTGTTTTTCTTTGAAGTTTGAAGACTTGATATAGTGAAAGGAGCTAATAAAAGTTTTAAAACCGATTTAGAATTAATTGTGGTAAAAAAGAGTGGAAAGGAAACCTTACGATGATTATTATCAGTTCGATAGATACTAGTTTTGATTCTGTTATTTATGAGCTAAACTAATTTCGTCTCAGTATGACTCTTACGGGTAATTGTTTTAAATATACTTGAAGTGAAAATTAACATAATTAAAAACAGTTAACAAGACTGAGAAAGTGTTTTTAAGACAGTAGTACCTACCTAGGTAGTTTGTGATATTTATGTTAGAACACGCAAATGTATTTTTTTTTCCCCCTATATTTTATGCGTTCAAAACCATGTCTTAAAAAACATAACTTTTCTTTACTAACACTAAATAATCGAACTACAAAGGAAGCACAGACGTTGCTATTACTCTATTCCAAAAGTGTTACAAAACTGGGATAACGAGACGAAGCGACCTTACATAATCACAAATTCTAGACAAAAACAAAGCCTTGTAGATCAGATATCTGTACAAAATATTATTATGGTAATTCATGTCATCAGCCGAGGAAATGGTGATAAAGAAGATTGGGGGCGCACCGATCGATCTGCCTTTATTAAGAAACTGAATGAACATTCATGATATCCGTATTTTAAGATTATACCTCACACTCAGATATCTGTTTTAGGCCCGTATTACAGAACGATCCTCAAGCATTGATCACTGTTTAAAATTAGTTTTGAGTTGAGCTTTGATTTTAGAACGTCCCTCAAGCAGAGATTTATTGATCACAGTTCAGCTGAGTTGAGCTTTATTTTATACTGTCACTTGTTGCGGTATTTGAGCAGATTTGATCTGATATCACTCTAGTGTGGTCCAGACTACGCTTGAGTAGAGATTTCTGTTCTATTTCTGGTCAAATTCGTGTGTTATGTTGTTGAATTAAAGTTTATAATTACCGTATTGGAATAAGACCGATACTCAAACAACGATTCTATCCTTAAGTAGTGAACAGGAGATTGAAGTTTAAACTGTACTTGAGGAACCTTCTGTAATACGGGCCTTAGTGTCTGTTTATGCCTATCAGTTTTTATCGAATGCATTTCGGCAAGTGTACGTTGGAATTATACGATTGAACTCCCTTTCCATAATCGAACAACCAGACGAACGGTGACGGTGATGCGGCACGCTTATATTGTAGAAGCGAGTTCTAATAGCTATATCATGCGTACCGCAAAAGAGTGGAATTCCTTGGTCTGTTTCTCGATAAGTATAATCTGGTGGTCTTCAAGGCTCAAGTGAATAGACTTTTGCTGGGTAACCGTGTATCATCGTCGACCGCACCATTGCTTAAAATCAGGTGAGGTGGCGATCAAAGATAATCCCACTATCAATAAGAAAAAAATAGCGTACTGGCTTGACTGCTTGTGTGTGAACCGCTACTGAAAGCTTCTACCTCGGTGCTGAGCTTGTAGCAGGGATTTGCATACAAGGACAATCATGTCACTAGAAAGAATATTTATTGCCCGTACCCAGGATGCACCGGCCCTACAACTGCCGTTCCCTCCAGACGTGTCCATAACGACTAGCAGCCGTCAGGCACACATAGAGGTTTTCTGGCTAGCACCCCTGGATTTGCGGAATAGTCTGTCAGTGTCCATGTCTCAGCCTTGAAGACCTTCGTCTTCAAAATTTGCGGTATAGGCTGTATTTAGTACTATATGAAACTAAAAAAAAAAATGATTCTGTGATACACTGTTGTAAACAAATGCAAGTACGGCTTTAGAATCTTTAAACCGCTCTCCTATTAAATCGTGTTTTTGCACTTGCATTAGTATACTTAAGACCCATCACCTTGATCTTCTCACAATGTAAACACTTAAAGCGTTAATATATTTATGGCCATTTTACGTCGGGTAGCTGGAGCCGTAAGAACAGCAATGTCTTCCAGTTAGACATGATGGAGGGGATCGTAAAGAGTTTTTATTGTCTCCAGTTTTTGTGGCCTCTCGTCATATCGATATGGCGCTTACATTTCATATTGCTTTCTAAGAGATTTGACCTTTGAGTATGAATAATGGAATGACGCCAAAAAGGTGAACTGCGAGTGCAGTAAACATGCATTCTTATTTTAACTCAGTTCTTCTTCTTCTTATCGTGTCAATGGTTCAAATATGGTTGGAATAAAAAGTGGCCACTTCAATGGCGTTTTCAGTGGTGGCGAATAGATCATCTCTTGTGCAGGTGTTCGGGCACAAGGGACACGTTAGCAAGTGTGACATGGATTGCTCTGGGTCACCGCAGTTACAGTGTGCAAGGCTAGGGTCCCTAAACCCCCATTCACACATATTAAGTCTACAGCGACCAACCTGGGTGCGAAGGCGATTGAGAAACTTCCACACTGGCCACTGTAGATCGTGTCCTGGTGGTAACTTCTCCTGTGGAGTAATAAAACCAGGAGGTGGAGGGTGCTTTTCAGTCCACAATTTGCATCTGGCGGCAGCTTGATGAATGATAATTAGCTCCCGAGGAATGTGCGACCACGTTCGCACCCTGCCATGAGCGAATTTTTCTCTCATATTGTTAATGCGGTTATGGAATAATATGTTAACTTTAACATTTTTCATATTCATACTCGGGATTGGGGGCCGGCCGTGGTTTTTTTTCACACTCGGTTTATTGTGACGTCACGAAACTTTACTGTCCACAGACGTACTTAAGAGGCTTTACTGATTTGCAGTAAGGGTTGAGTGGATACGAGATCAAAACAGAATCGTAATAAACTGTTTTATTTCATTTCCAAGGAATTTCAGTTAGTTCTACTCGACTAGTAGGTAGTTAGACTGCCTCGTTGGTCTAGTGGTCGCAAGCGCGACTGCTGAGCGTGGGAACCCAGGACGGGTTCGGTTCCCGGGTCGGGCAAAGTGTTATTCAATTCAATTCAATTCAATTTTATTTATTTGCTAACATGGGTACAAAATGGTGTTATACATTTTATAATAATATAAATCATCGCCATATTATAGCTTTCGCCATGCAATTTTTTTACAAAACAATCCATTATGTCATGTTATTATGTTATGTTATTATTATTATATTTAAATAATAATAACATTTTTTTTTAAATATTTTTTTATTGGGTTTTTTCATTAGGAAATTCTCAGTAGCAGCCCGGAGTATGGATTTGTGCCCGGTTAATGGCAATAGGCTCACCCCCTATTACATGGGACTATAACATAACTGGTGAAATGTGGGTGTACTATACACCTCTGCCTACCCCTTTGGGGAAATACAGGCGTGATGTTATGTTATGTTCAGTTAGTTCTGTAAATCTTACTTTATCTACTACAGAATAAAGAAGAGTATTTTCTCTCTTATCTTCTGTGATTTATTTACTTAAGTCATACATAAGTCATGAAATCCATAATTTATTTCGAAACAAAAATACATTCGTGTTGAAACAAAAAAAAAACTGTGTATAAGCTAGGGACATAATAAAATAATACTACAACATTAAAATTACAAATCCTGTATGAAATCCATTCATCTATACTAATATTATAAAGAGGAAAGATTTTTTTGTTTGTTTGATAGAAGAAAAGCTTTTCTTCGTGATCATTACACAATGTCTTAATAGTAGTTTATGAAACTGTTGTATAACAGGGGTTATTAAAACACGAGTGTGAGTTTAAAAACCGAGCCGTAGGCGAGGTTTTTAATAGTATCACACGAGTGTTTTAATACCTAGTTATGTCAGTTTCATACACTATTTTATCTAAACTCATAAAATTTTAAATCAAATACCAAAGTCAAAATCTTGGTAACATTGTTGTAGTTTTTCTTGATTTTTCTGGTAAAAGATTGTTCGTCATTTACGTTGCTGCATTCAGAAATTCAGGCGGGGTCATATTCTCCTCAGTTCAGTATCACTGCTGTAGTCAGATATTTTTGGCCAGAATAAAACTTTAGACATACAAAACCATAATAATAACGTAAACAATTACAATAAATTTACAAGTAACGATGACCAAATCCAGTAGGTCATGGCGCGCGGCCGCGCGCCTACACAGATAATAAAATATAGTCTGGCGAAAACATTATGATCGGAACTAATTTTCTATCCTTGTCAGGATTCCGTCAATCTCTGTTTTATCATACAAAAAATGTGCCAGTAAACACTTAAATATAATTAAAAGCAATATGACAATCCAAACTTCTGCCAAAAACGCGATTTTAAACGATAAAATTTTTCAATGTATGACTAGTGGCGCCACCCTGAATTTTGTGTACTCATTGGTGCCAAACTGTACGACTGCTAAAAAAAAATTTGAAAACTCCTTGGTTGGGTCGAAGTGGCATTAAAAACTCCTTAGTTGGGCTGAAGTGTGCGGTTATGGAAAAAAAATTAAATTACCGCATTGTTTTGTTCAGCAAACTGTATCGTAATGAAACTTTTTAAATTCATTACAGGTGCATGTGCGTAAAGTATGTCATTATGACATTACTTTCGAGTTCATAATTCGAATTTTACGATACGAGTGTAGATAAAATAATAAAATTCGTCACCGTCAGTTTCTTTCACCATTCCAAGTCGAATGTATTTTTAAAATACAACTACTTTCCATAAAGTTTTACAAACGCGTTTAAATTGACACTATAATAACATCACTTGCCTGTTTTTATATGCGTTTCTGCCAGTCAACGTGACATGTTGTTGCAACACGAGTGAGTCATTAAACTAATAACATGTTGATATGTTGATTGTGTAACATGACAATGTTTTAGTTAAGATGCATTAAATTCATTTAGTGTAGGTAGTCTAGGAATGCACCAGTGGCAAAGGGTAATTATTTTCTGAAGGGAAGCCGTACCAAAAAAGAGTTCACTCTGTCCCCACGGTCTGTCCCAAAATTGGACTCATTTATCGCCTTATGGTGCTAACAAAATTGTCAGGCGTTATATTAGTTCAAAGCCAGTGGATTGAAAGTGTACTTTAGAATAATAAATTAGCATAGAAATGTCGTTGATCTATATTTAAGCAATTCCTCAAGAGAAACCGATGGGAATCGTGATATATGGACCCTTCACCACTGCTGGGTACCTACTTAAAAATAAAGTAATTGGTACAGTCAACCCCACGTAAATTAAATTACGAAAACTGCTCTTACTTCTTACGAAATAAAGACACTGTCAAGGTCAAACTGTTATCACTGACTTTGGCTTTCTGTCTGTGAGGTCATCCCTCGTTTTGGAACCGATCCTTCAGAGGTACTCCAAGCATAGCCCTTTAAAAAGTATACAGTGTGTTAATCCAGGACATGATCTATCTGTGTACCAAATTCCATCTAAATCCGTTCAGCTGTTTCAGCGTGAGTGAACGACAAACAAACAAACATCCATGTTTTCGTGTTTACAATATTAATTAAAGTGGGATAGTAGGATATGACTTTTTAATAGCACGGAATACTAATACCTCTTATGCTTTAACAGGAAAGTGAGGGTTTCGCTCGATGAAAATCAGGCTATCAGGATTACCTTGTTCACAAACTTAACTTAAAGGGATGGCAACAATTTGAGTGTTATCTATTTTTAACCGACTTCAAAAAAATGAGGAGGTTATGTATTCGGCAGCTTTTATTTTTTATTTTTTTTATTTATTTATTTATTTAAACTTCATGCAACATGTGTTCATAGGTGGACTTAATGCCTTAGGCATTCTCTCCCAGTCAACCTTAGGGTGATACAGAGATGACAAGGCAGGTGCAATATTGATTCACGACACAAAACAAGATGAGAAATAAATTACCACTAAAACAATAGATAAACATACAAAGGTAAATATATATAACATGCAATAAGTACTAAATATATATAATAATATACTATTATAGTAATATACTATTATTATTATTTTTTTATTTTTTCATGTATGTACACCTATTACTCCGAGATTTCTGGGCCGATTTGCGTGGTTGTTTTTTTATTTGGTAGAAGAAGCCCGCGCGGTGGTCCCATATAAATTTTAATGACTTGGGTTGAGTAGTTTTTTAACCAGCTTCAATAAATCAGTTTATTTTAGCTTCGCCTACCTAGATGATCTACTAATATTGTCGTTTTTCATTGGCATTAACCTACATTATACTCACATTATTTGAATAAATTTGATGTAATAAACAATAATCTACTTTAAAAAGAGTTTATCCATGGAGTTTCTTGCCGGTTATTCTCCATAGGACCCACAATTTGGAACCGTGCAACTAGAGACTGACGTTTCAAAAGTGCTTGTAATTAGGTTAATTTGAAATAAAAAACATTTATTTTGATTTTGAGAGAAATTTATAGTATCATCATTTCAGCCGAAAGACGTCCACTACTGGACATAGGCCTCCCCCAATTAAGGGGGGGATATTCCATAATTGCCATAATTCATAGTATGATTTTGATCAAAAGAAAATAATAATAACTCACCAAAAACAATAACGAACGTCATCTTGACAGTTTTAATCTTTGCTTTCGGTATGATGCCGCGGCTGCTGGCTCGCCGGCTGTCCAAGTCATCACTGTCTGTAATAAAATACACCATTACTATCTCATTTTATTACAACGGGGTTAAGTGTATCGTAGTCCACAGGATGTGGACTTATGGTAAAATATTTTGGGCATTCGATATTACATGAATGTCCAAAACGTTCGATATACAAGGTAATAAAAAAATACAAAATTGTCTTTTTGGTTACTCATTTCTATCTAGGCCATTCTCATTACTTTTGAACATCCCTAGTATGTATGGAACAGCAGATTTTACCACGATTACAGAGTTGGTTCCATAGTAAAAGTTCTGTATAATACTGAGCAGAGACTACCCATAAAGTGTTTTTGGTAAAAAAAAAACAATTACCTTGTACAGTCGACTGCATGACTGTGGTAACACTTGAATTAGAAAACCACCCTTACTGCTTACGAAATCAAGGCACTGTCAATGTCAAACTGTTACCACTGAAGTGCGGTCGACCGTACCTATACTATAATAGACTGAGGCAATTTATTTTGAGCCGATTCTTGTAAACAGTTGTTGATTGTGTGTTGATGAAGATTTTTTTTTTAAATAAAACTATTCAATATTTAATAACTTCTTAGGTTTTCTCGATCACTACACATTATAATAAATAAAGTTTAACCGGATCAAATCGCGTATATTATTTAAATTGGTTTCCCTGACGTTTCGAAAGCTTTGCAGCATTTCGTGGTCGCAGGTAGACTAAGATGACAAGCGGTTAAACTTTCATTTATTATAATGTATTCAATATTTGCCTAGTGTGACACGAAGAGATGGGCTGGTCCTATAATAATAAATACAATAAATACTTTTTGGGACATTTTTACACAACACCATCTAGTCCCAAACTAAGCAGAGCTTGTATACTATGGGTACTAGACAATGGATATAATACTTATATACTTTTTTGTTTTTGTAAATACCATACTTATAATACATACATAAGAAACACCCAGACGAACACAAACACTTATGTTCATCACACAAATATTTGTGTTCTGTGGGAATCGAACCCACGACCTCGTGATCAGCAATCCGACACTCGAACCACTAGACCACAGACGTCGTCAATAAGATAAATTCATTTAATCACCATTCATAATTTCAGCCGAAAGACGTCCATTGCTGGACAATGGGCGTAGGCCTCCACCAAGAATCGCCACAACGACTGGTCCTAAGCTTTCATTTATTTCAGAAAAATTATTCCATAGGTTGTACAAATATTTATAAGAGATTAAAATTGAAAATAACATGTAATTTTTTTTATTGAAAATAACATGTCAATCTGTTTGTCATCATCATTCATCATCATCATTTCAGTCGAAAGACGTCCACTGCTGGACATAGGCCTCCCCCAAGCATCGCCACAACGACCGGTCCTGTGCCTTCCGCATCCAGCGGATTCCCGCGACCTTCACCAGGTCGTCGGTCCACCTTGTGGGGGGCCTACCCACGCTGCGCCTTCCAGTACGCGGTCGCCACTCCAGAACTTTACTGCCCCATCGGCCATCCGTTCTGCGAGCAATGTGCCCCGCCCACTGCCACTTAAGTTTGGCAATTCTTCGGGCTATGTCGGTTACTTTCGTTCTTCTGCGAATCTCCTCATTTCTGATTCGATCACGCAGGGACACTCCGAGCATAGCCCTCTCCATTGCCCTTTGAGTGACTTTGAGCCTTCTTATCAGGCCCATTGTGAGCGACCACGTTTCAGTACCGTAAGTAATTACTGGCAACACACACTGGTCAAAGACTTTCGTCTTGAGACACTGCGGTATTTTGGACGAGAAGATATTGCGTAGCTTCCCGAACGCTGCCCAACCGAGTCGGATTCGACGATTGACCTCTTTCTCGAAGTTGGACTTACCTAGCTGGACAGTTTGTCCTAGGTATACATAATCGTCAACAACTTCGAGTGTAGATTCTCCGATGCTTACGGGAATGGGTGCTATATGGGAATTCGACATAACCTTTGTCTTGTCCATATTCATTTTAAGACCCACTCTATCGGAAGCTCTACTGAGGTCATCGAGCATTGTACCGAGGTCCTCCATGGTCTCAGCCATGACTACTATGTCGTCGGCAAACCGAAGGTGAGTGATGTACTCGCCGTTTATGTTAATGCCTAGCCCATTCCAGTCCAGAACCTTGAAGACATCCTCCAATGCAGCAGTGAAGAGTTTCGGAGAGATCACATCTCCCTGTCTCACACCTCGCTGCAGAAGGATAGGTTTCGAGGCTTGGTCCTGTAATCGGACTGACATAGTGGCGTTTTCATACAAAGACTTTAACACTTCGATGTACCGATAGTCAATCTGGCACCGTTGAAGAGACTGTAGTACCGCCCAAGTCTCGATCGAATCGAAGGCTTTCTCGTAGTCCACAAACGCTAAACAAAGAGGCAAGTTATACTCTTCGGTCTTCTGTATAACCTGACGCAGCGTATGTATGTGGTCTACGGTGCTAAAGCCTTTTCGGAACCCGGCTTGTTCGGGAGGCTGGAAGTCGTCAAACCTGCGCGAAAGACGGTTCGTAATGACTCTCGAAAACAGCTTGTAGACATGACTCAGAAGTGAGATGGGCCTATAATTCTTCAGTAGAGCATTATCGCCCTTTTTGAAGAAGAGTACCACCACACCTCTGCTCCATGCCTGTGGCGTTCTGTTTGTAAAATGTTTAAAATGTCAAATAATGCCTATATTATAATGGCAGGAGCCACCCGACACTTAAATACATCTGGCAGGAATAGAATAAAAAAACCTGCCAAGTGCAAGTCGGGCTCGCGCAGTAAGGGTTCCGTACGACCCATCGACCTGATACCCCACAGAAACTGATTTCATTTACGAGGTTCATCAAAAGACAACAACGCACAGTGCGCGGAATATGAATTTTTGTATCTCTTTCTTACGCATGTACCACCATATACGTCTATTTTTGTCCTATTTTTAGTGTTTGTTGCTAAACTACATAATATGTACTATAATCAGACCAAGTTTGACGCTGGTATGATTACCGTTTTGAAGATAGAGCAGGAAAAAAACGTTGAAAAGAATGCATGTTTTTCGAGGTTCCTTGAATGGGGACCCCTTTGATTTTTGTTTTTAGTATTAGTCGTGATACCCCTCATAGCAACACATATTCTGAGAAAATTTCAATCGGCTACCTATTTCCGTTCAAAAGATACAGCCCTGTGACAGACAGACGGACGAACGGACGGACAGCGTAGCGAAAGTAATAGGGTCCCGTTTGGCAACCCTTCGGGTACGGATCCCTAAAAACGAAGTAATTTTTAGAACATTTTTCTGCTATGCTTATCAACGTGTTGATTCAAATTAAGGTTTCCTAAGCTACCTTTTTCACACATTAAAACCCAGCTTATACCAGGCCCCTCAGAAAGTATTGCGAAAAAAAGTTTTTATATATGGGAGACTGGCCAGTTATAATGTTTTTCGAAAATATGATTATTTATAAGTAAAAATAAGTAAGTTCCAATTTCAAAATTTCCCTCCACATTTTTTGCGAGTTAATTCAAAGTATTGTGTTTCACTGAAATATGGATCTGCGCCGGGAACATTTTAGAGCTATGATTTTATACGATTTCAAGTGTCGCCTGAAACCGGATGAATCGTACGATAGACTTCAAATGGCATTCATGGATGAAGGCCCTTCCAAGGCAACCGTGTATCGTTGGTATAACGAATTCAAGCGCGGTCGACCAACTTTGGGGGATGACGAAAGAAGCGGTCGCCCTTTGACGGCTGTTACCGAAGAAAACGTGCTAGCAGTGAAAAATTTAATCCAAGACAATAGGCGAATTACATATCAGGAGATTCAACACATATTGAAGATTGGATCGGGAAGCGTTCACGAGATTCTACACAGCCATCTTCGCGTGAGGAGGATAGTATCACGCTGGGTGCCGCACAACCTCACCGATGCTCAGAAGCAGGCCCGGGTGGAATGGTGCCGTGATATGCTTAACAAATTTGAAGCAGGCTCGTCTCGGCGTGTTTACGACATCGTTACAGGTGATGAGTCCTGGATTTATCAATACGACCCAGAAACCAAGCGCCAGTCGACTGTTTGGGTGTTTCAAAATGAGCCAACGCCTACCAAAGTGAAGCGATCTAGAAGCGGGGGTAAGATTTTGATCGCTAGCTTTTTTAATTTGACTGGCCACTTGGTATCAATTCCCTTACGGGATCAAAGAAGCATTAATGCCGAATGGTATACTACCAAATGTTTGCCAGAAGTTTTCTCTGTTATAAGCAACAAGCGACCAAACACAGGGCTCCGCGGGCTACTGCTCCACCACGACAATGCACCTGCGCACACCGCACTCAAAACGAGGGACTTCCTGGACAGCACGCCAGTCAAACTCCTGGGTCACCCTCCTTACAGCCCTGATCTAGCACCGTGTGACTTCTTTTTATTCCCAAAAATAAAAAAATCAGCTCAAAGGGATACAATTTTCGTCGCCGGAAGATGCGCTGGCTGCGTTCGAGCAGGCTGTAAACGAGGTGTCTGCGGCGGACTGGAAAAAGTGTTTTGAAAACTGGTTTAGGCGCATGAATCTTTGTATAGAGGCTGGTGGAAAGTACTTTGAAAAGATTTGATAAAAATATATGTACGTATAGAACAATTTTTTTTAGTTTCGCAAAACTTTCTGAGTGTCCCACGTACAACTGTGGGGTAATTATGTAATGCATTCACTTTGACATTAGCTTTCATTTTGAAATTAAAGCAATATTCATTGCGTGGTACGTAGTTGCCGATAACACGGATTGTCAAAACACACGGAGCAATGAACATTGACATCCAGATGATTGCGATCGCGAGTGAGTTACGCAATTCGGCAGCTGAAATGCGTGGGCAACTATGGAGCTTATTCATGGAATACTTTAGAATAACTATGCCTACGGGATCAACCCTGAAATCACGAAAATTAAATAAGCCCTTCCACTTCCATACATTTCGGTCGAGAGATACTTCTATATTGCACTTTTCTATGAAACAGCTGATATATTTTTCACGATTTCAGGGTTGTCGCCTTATTAAAAGTTGTTCTATGCTATTCCTTGAATGAGTTCTCCATTATAATAAACACAGCACACAGCTGACAAACACAAAGTCCACAGGGCCTTACAAAAAAAAACTTATGCGTTTAGGGGACCCCCATCAGGAAAGAAGTTCCTCACGCACATAGACAAAGACACAGACACACTAGCAAGAGAAAGAAAGGGAGAGCGTACGGTGTGCATATATGCCTGCTCATACCGCAAAAATCTTACGTGACGTTACATTTTCTCCCGAATCATAGGTTTTTTTTTTGAGACGGAGAAAATGCCTTTCGCATGTCACACCACCCGGGGAGGCGGCGTGATTATGTGGGGCTTGCACCCACTAAAAACTCCGCCGTGAGCCTACTCTCGCCTTGGGTGGATGGGCCACGAGAACTGCAATGCATGGCATTTGCAACCCATCCAGCGCGGCCCACTTCAGGGCCTTCCACTTCTAACCTAAACTCTCTTTCGGCGATGTCCGGGCACATGTGGGACATTACTGCAGCTCGAGGGCCTTGCAGCGTGGATGATAGACTCCCCAATCTATCACCCACTGGCCTCTTTTAGGGCGGCATCAGTTCGCCATAGAGCCGCCTGCGCCGTCCCGTCCTCCTGCGGCGGATCGGATCAGCGAGGGAGTCTTCCCCCCTGACCCGCTCCGCCGCTTCTTTCTGCGAGATGACATCCTTGCAGAAGGACGTGACTGCCTCCCAGGCCCCCCCCACTGTCAGCCATGGCCCTGACCACGGTTGGTCCCGAATCACACCTACCGTAAGCCGCGTTAAGGAACTTCGTTCCATAAATGCCTTGAATTGAAATACTTTTGTATTCATTTCAACAATATTTATTGACCTCGTCCAAGGTTTATTTTGTTTTTATTCCAAGATAATCCTACATAACTCCGTTTATCGTTTTCTTTTCTAACCTCCGTTTACTATTCAATAAGAAGCGGATAACGTTTTATTTGTCGACATAAATCCGGAGTGGTTTGAGTTCATACTTTATGGACTTCAGTCATCGTCAGTTTGGGCACGTTTGCTTCATTTGACCTTGACTTTTGCCTTATTAGCTTTTCTGGTTGCATTGTTTTAAATAAATAGTTTATTAAAATAAAATAAAATAAATAGTTTAAATAAATATTTTGTTTATTGTTTTAAAAATAAAACATGCTGTATTTTTGTAAGCAATTTTCTATTGAAAAGTAATATAAATTAGTTGAGGGTATTTGAGAATTTTTGCATGGGGCGAACGAGCGCGATGCGTCGTGTTCACCTACCCACATCTTGTTATAATGAATGTCGACGGACCAAGCGGTGTACAGAAAAACCTAAACTGGTTTATGTTCTACACTGTATCTGCCAAATGTATGTTTTTTTTTGTGGAAATAAATAAATAAAATATTAGGTAAATATTAAGTTAATTACGATTAATTTTATCTACAAAAAAACTAATTTTTGGGCTTTCTATGGACAAATAATTTATATTCTTCGATGCTATAGTAACTTATTTCGTTAGAGTTACAACAAAAAGTTTCAATCAGTGTCCTTTCCGATTTATTGTGAACTTCTCAGAGTATTAGCATAAGAAAATTAAAATCGTTTTCTAATTATAAGTTCATAAATTCTTGAGATATCATCAAACTTTTGATAACAGTTTGTCGTCAGAACTACACTAGAACTTCACTAAAGGCACGAAGTACTTAAGCTGTATACAGGGTAACTGAAAAAATTGGCGAAACTTCCAAGTGCTAACTTCGTATTACGATATATCCTGAATAACGTTTGTTATATGACTTTGGCCAAAACTAAACAGGATAGACAATTTTTTTTTGTGTATTTGAAGTGTGTAATATTTGCGTATACTATAGCATATTATACTGCAAGCCCGAGCGCGATTGTGCGCCCCGCCGCCGCAGTGATGTTTTTCTCTGTGCCGCTAAAGTAATACCCGGCCGTCTAGAATACGCAAACTACAGAGTATTTTCATATTTTTGTATGAATAATAAGTTTCGAATTATGAAAATTCGTAGAACAAACGTTTTTCAAGATCGTAATACAAAGCTAGTGCTAAGAGGTTTCGGGTATTTTTTCAATTACCCTGTAGTACATAGTTATATACATACAGTTTATTTGATAGATATTTATATTTATTTATTTATTATAATAAAACAAAGTTTAACCGGATTAAATCGCGTATATTATTTCAATTGGTTTTCCTGACGTTTCGAAAGCTTTGCAGCATTTCAAATCAACGTCAGGAAAACCAATTTAAATAATATACGCGTTTTTATCCGGTTAAACTTTTTTTATTATAATGAGAAGTTATAATGTTTATAATTTAACAAATAGTGTCGATCAGAGAGATTAGCATGCAGGGTCATTCACAGATATAGGTGAGGTTTTCTCAAAAAACTGTGATAGAATGCTTTGAATAGGTACAAAAATGCATAAACAGTTCAATTTTGTTCTTTATTAAACCATATTTCACTTGAAAACATCCACAATTTTCAGAAAAAACTTTGTCTATGTCTGGCAACCCAGTATATTCAAACTCAAAGTTTTAATTTCAAATAGGCACAGTTTATACTCTAAGTACGTTAGTACTATTAGATATTCTGTGCTCTAAGAGCGATCGAGAATTTAGTGCAAGGTTCCAAAAAGGTAGATCCTATGGGGAAAAGCCGGAAAAAACTCCATAGATACTCTTTTAGAATAATATGTGGTACTATCTGGTCAAACCAATCGACTGTGGCTAAATACTGATTCCTATACATCTCTAATGGCCCCTGAATCTCTTATGACACCCGTGGGAAGACAAAAATACCTCAACACATTAGACAAGTTTACGGCTTCACTAGACGTTCTAATACATTTATATCCTACTAATCGAATTCTGGCTACATTAAGTCTACATAAACAACTATTTACGAGTACTTGCTAAGTAATAAATAAAGTAAATCAACCAATCACATTTTACCAAAGTTTCTCCCAAACTACAATTAGGGACCACGAAAAAGTCCACTAACTAATTTATTAGTTTAATTAATTAACTATGACTGGCTAAAACTCACATTGTCTGGTCGCCGTCGCGCGTCTACCCAATTGGTTGCTTTTTTGGCGTATCGTGGCCACAATCACACCGTAGCAAGCAGAGATTATTAACGCCGGAGCGACGAATAAGGAGACAAAGACACCTGTTATCCATATCTTCCATTGTAGCTTGCTGATCCCTGACCAGCATTGGTATATGCCTGAAATAAGATGGAGTTAAGTTTATGTGGTAACAACATTGGGAAATTTTTTACTATACAATATGTTGATCTGTATTCGTGCCATATTTAAGGAGGTAACTAATACCACTCATACTGAACACGAATCAATAAAAAAATCAATACCAAATTTCTTTTTTATGTAAATACCTATTTATAAACAAACAAATTCCCCCCGTGTGTCGCGTACTGCTCAAAAACGATGCATGCGAAACCACCAAAAAAAATCGCAAGTATTTCCACCCTTTGACAACGCCGCCGACTTCAATCAATCGATGACTTATTTTCAGAGTCGTTCAGAATTTATTCTCAAACCTTCTCTGTTTCTATGTGAAAATTTGGGTATTAAATAATCGTAGAATTTGTTAAGTATTTTTAGATGACTAAGAAATATGGGTTCCGTGTGGTGCCAGACGTAAAGAATTGCACCACCCTATATATTCTCATGCGTGTAGTAAAAGGCGACTAAGGATTTCACAAGAAGATGGGCAGCAGCTTTCTCCGTGTATTTAACCAAACGACTGCGATCGCCAACCCGCCTGCCAAGCATGGCGAGTATGGCATATCCTCCCAAACTGCTTGGGGGAGGTCTATGTCCAGCAGTGGACGTCTTTCGGCTGAAATGATGATGATAATGAAGAAGAAATATGGCACGGTTACGGTTGCAGAACAATATCTTGTACAGGGATTTATTTTTGGAATCGTCGGATGATTTTCCAAACCAAGGCGTCTATTTACCGTATTTACCTAATCTAGAGGATAATTTCGTTATTTTGTGCTAATCAAAATTGTATTTATTAATGTGCCTCTTATTCTAGTTTAATTCTATTTTAAACCATACTGCGTAGCAAAATGTTATTTTACTCTTCCCCAAATAAGCTAAAATAAAATAGAAGTTTGTTTGTACACATAAAAACTTTCCTCAGCATTCCTATTACTTTACGATCACTTAAACACTTTTATTATTGCTATGCTTAAGTCCAACTTCGTTCTGCACACTCTTAAAAATGTAACACGATTTTCTCATGCAAGATGTCTATCTTACAGTTTAAGAGTTCTATCTGAACCGTCATAAAGTAAAACCGATTAAGTTCTAAGGGCTCACAGTTTTATTAAAAGCCAGACTACTAGATTACTAGATTGTCTGCACATATTGCATGGGTGGCTGTTCTAGCTTAAGTATAAAATCTTAGTGTGAGCATAGTTACATCATGGTGTAACAGCCAGTTAAATTCAGTGATTCATATTTGATACTGAATGTCCTGAATTGACACAATTATTGGCCTAATAAGTTTAAAACACTTTGTTAGTTAAATATGCCGTACACGCGATCTTATATTGTTTTACAAAATTGTGAATGGATTAACTAAATGCAGTGAATTAGTTGAACGTATCCTATATTCAGTCCCTTCTAAACCTCCCCGACATCCTAACACCAGAGTGTTCCATATCCCAAGACGCAACACTAACTTAGGTCTAAATGCTCCCTTGCTCAGAATGAGTAGGGAGTATAACAGCTTCTGCAAATTTACGGATACTGACATACACTGTGTCTCGCTTAATAGGTTTAGGAAGTTAACCACGGAGGTGCGGGGGCACAACGTCAGTGCATAGATTTAATTTAATTTAATTTAAAAATTTAATTTAAAATTAAAAATGGTTTTAAAATTTTTGCTTAGTTTTAGCTTAGTTTTAGTTTTAGTTATTTTATACTCTTGTACCTAAATAATTATTTATTTTCGCAATTTAATGTTAGTAACCCTACATTGCTTTTGAACTTGCTGTCTTTTCTATGAGTGCTGTGTGTACCTGTAATGGGCATACATATAAGAAATGTTATTATTGTATTGTGTGTTTTCTGTATGCTATATATGTATTGCTGTTGGTATACCATAAATAAATAATAGTAGTTTATGAAACTGTTGCATAATAGGGGTTATTAAAACACGAGTGTGAGTTTAAAAACCGAGCCGTAGGCGAGGTTTTTAATAGTATCACACGAGTGTTTTAATACCTAATTATGTCAGTTTCATACACTATTTTATCTACACTCATACAATTTTAAATAAAATACCAAAGTCAAAATCTTAGTAACATTGTCGTTGTTTTTCTTGATTTCTCTGGTAAAAGATTGTTAGTCATTTACGTTGCTGCATCCAAAAATTCAGGCGGGGTCATATTCTCCTCAGTTCAGTATCACTGCTATAGTCAGATATTTTTGCCCAGAATAAAACTTTCGGCATACAAAACCATAATAATAACGTAAACAATAACAATAAATTTACAAGTAACGATGTCCAAATCCAGTAGGCCAGGCGCGCGGCCGCGCACGCGCTCTGGTGCGCGCCTACACAGATAATAAAATATAGTCTGGCGACAACATTATAATCGGAACTAATTTTCTATCCTTGTCAGGATTCCGTCAATCTCTGTTTTATCATACAAAAAATATGCCTGTAAACACTTAAATATAATTAAAAGCAATATGACAATCAAAAGTTCTGCCAAAAACGCGATTTTAAACGATAAAAATTTTCAATGTATGACAAGTGGCGCCACCCTGAATTTTGTGTACTCATTGGTGCCAAACTGTACGACTGCTAAAAAAAAGGTTTGAAAACTCCTTAGTTAGGTCGAAGTGGCATTAAAAACTCCTTAGTTAGGCTCAAGTGTGCGGTTATGGAAAAAAAATTAAATTACCGCATTGTTTTGTTCAGCAAACTGTATCGTAATGAAACTTTTTAAATTCATAACAGGTGCATGTGCGTAAAGTATGTCATTATGACATTACTTTCGAGTTCATAATTCGAATTTTACGATACGAGTGTAGATAAATAAATAATCACAACTGCCTGTAAATTATTACCACAGCTGCCAGTTATGTCTCAAGCTTTATTTACTGCGGATTGTTAGCATCACTCATTCAGGTTATGTCCCAATGCTGGGCACGGGCCTCTTTTCAGAATGAGAAGGTTAAGGGCTTTGTCTACCAGTTGTCTGGCATAGCGCGGGTTGGTGGAATACTCATACCATCAAGACCTTTATGGAGCACTCTCAATTGTGCAGGTTTAGTCACGATGTTTTCCTTCACCGTTAGGCCTCGGTCTCGAAGGGAGCGGGCGACGCGCCGCCGCCACCTCGCAGCCTGCTGACTTCGAGACTGAGGCCTGTGACAATCTAACTATATTAAATCCTTGTTAAAAATGAAGCTAAACTTATGTAGTAACTAATAGGTAATCTGTGACTAAACTCGTTCACATTTTCTTTGTGCACTAGCGACCGTTACCGACCATGTAGTAGTACTATTTGGTTCACAAACCGATGTAATTAAGAATGAACCTACAAAATTGAAAATAAACTTTAAAATTGACAAAGAAAAATTTAAATCTGAATGTCTTCAGTATAATTTTACAAAGTGTATCAGGAAACGAATCTTAATATGGCTATGAACAACTTCATCAACATAATAAAACAATTAATTTTACCTTCGATATTGGCTTCGTCGAAAAGAAACAGCATCGGAACACAGAATAGGAAGCTAAAGAACCACGCTCCAAGTATGAGAGCACGAGCTCGGCGCCCTGTTTACAAAAAATACACAATTAAAAAAACCTTATCAGTCAGCACGGACGAGAAAAAAAAACAAGGACTCCACCGAAACGTGTGCGTAATTTGAGAATAATGGTGGTCGATCGGCGCACTACGACGTGTGTGCGTGCGTGAGGCACTATACAAACTATCCGGGTCGGCTTATTCAGAATTCTTCACTTTCGTTTTAGGTGGCGCGGTGTCCTTCTTTTTTTTCTCGTCCGTGATCAGTCATAATTAAAACCTCTCAAAGCAATCTTACACGAGTTCATGGTGTTGTTTGGGGTACTTTATTAACACATAAATAAATTATCATGATTAATTAAAACAAAATACAAAGATTGATGCTTTCCTACATTAATATTTACCCTTGGACGAATAAAAAAGGCGGACGGAATTTCGCTAAACAATAAGTGAAGCATCTATAGTAAGACGGCTCGCTTAAAAAGTACGGGCTAGCACGCACGCACGCACGCATTCACACCTATAGCACTTTGTAGTAAGACAAAAAGTTCAAGTAGTTTAACATGCAGAAGAAATAATTTATTTACTAAATAACAGAAAACACCATTTTCTTTTCATAAAAATAATTTAGTGCTGAAAAACAATTAACTTCACGACAATAAACAGTGTTGGTAACAATGTTCTGAGCAGAACAAATTCTTACTTACTACCAAAGTTTACAAAATATGCAACGACAGTTGCCTGGGCTTTGTCAAGTTTATATCTTAAGTTCTACTTAAGCTAAGTTATGATTTTCTACGACGTACTTGAGAACATCTGAACTTTTATCTAGGACATTCTCACTATCTCATATTGAATCAGTAATAACTGTTCTTATATTTTATTTGGTCAAACTTGGTTTTGTCCGGAGCATATTACATAGCCATGTCTAAAAGAAAAATGATAGTGACAAATAAATAACAGACTTTTTCCTCCTTTGCTAGTTTTGGATGGCACGTATCTATTTATGACGATAGATTTAGGAGTTTTCAAACTTCTTCTAATTTGATAAAAGAATGAAAACGAACAGAGTTAAAGGAATTTCTAGAACGAAAGTTTTAACGTTACGTAACCAAATAAGTCTAAATAAAAACTTCCCAATTACCTGTGACCTATTTCACGAAGTGCAACGGCATTTTTGAGAAATTGATAAGCTCATCCAAACTGATCTATTTTTTTAAATATTATTAGTTCTTTCACACTTCTAATTAAAAAACAAAGTCAAGTTGCAAATGGAATTGAAACTGGTACTCTTAGGGTCGCGACACATTAATCGATGGCGATCGATGGTTTGTTTATATCAACGACCATACAGCCCAATAGACGCCTAATTTTGAATATAATGCGTACAATAAATTCTGCCACTAGCTGAGGCGGGGTATTGCAATCCGATTGGCCATACCAAGGCGGCTATTGGCTAATCACTAACGCGGCAGTTTTGACGGCTCATGTGAATGGTCGAAACTAATTTGAAGATTTCAAGTGGTGACCTACATGAATGAAATTTCATAGATGTATTGCAGACATCGGTCGCCTGTTATGAGGCGTCTATGGGCTGTATGGTCGTTGGTTTATATAAAAGCACGATTGGTATGAGATGCCGTACGCATAATTTCGCATCGACGCGACCGACGCACGTGGCGAACGCGCTCTGGTGCCGACTGACCCGAAACGCGATCGGTCTTCGATGGGCATCAGCGGAGATCTATCTCTGCCGATGTCCGTTGACGACCGATCGCGTCCACGCCAAGTCGTGGAATATTGATGGTATTCCCACAGTCAAAG
The DNA here is from genome assembly GCA_949699075.1 of Asteroscopus sphinx. Taxonomy (NCBI): domain Eukaryota; kingdom Metazoa; phylum Arthropoda; class Insecta; order Lepidoptera; family Noctuidae; genus Asteroscopus; species Asteroscopus sphinx. The sequence continues at coordinate 8,213,210 of OX453006.1, forward strand.
TGTCCCTTCAAGCTGCCTCCAAAACTGTCAAACAATGTCCCAAGTTGCCTTTAAAAGCTGTCAATGTCAATTTTCGTTGAACCACTGTATGGAACAAATAATTACACCGTGGTATTCAGGTAAGGAATACCTGGTTGATCTTGATCGACGTAATGCGTACTAGTGTGATACTTTTCAATCGGCAATGTGCGAAAGGCCATCGATCAATGTTTCGTGACTCTTACTGAAACACAATTACTTACTTTTTGAACTGATATATCTATAATCGCTCCTTATATAAAATTAAATCATATAAGTTGGTAAAACTTCACGGACGTGATGAGTATCGAAATCGAATGAAAAAAAATATATATCTTATCTCATATTTTAATTCAAGTCGGCTGATCACAGAATTAACAGTCAAGGGACGCGTGATGAGGGTTTAAAAAAAAACATGTGTATTTTCAAAAAATAACTTTACAGAAAAAGAGGTTAACGTTGCGGTTGAGGTAACATAGTAGTTTGCATTACAATTGTTTTTAAACGTAAAAAAATATTATTCGCGCATCGCGCGGCCGTTGACCCCGTGATCAGCTGGCTGTAGTTGAAATTATGAGTTCTGAAAATTATTTTTTCTTGATGTATTATAATTAAATATCGATACCCATCATGTCTGTGAAGTATCGCCGGCTAATTTGATTTAACCTAATGGATAATTTTTATATATACTTACAGCTTCCCGTGAAGTTCATTGGATGCCTGATCGCATCACATCGGTCCACACTGAGCGCCACTAATACGTACGTCGAGGAATATGCGACTACCCCCTAAAATCATAAAAAAAATATTATGTAGAATGTAATGCAAAAACCTGATCAATTTAAGTACGTTCTAGGTAAAAACTACAGAACTTCAAAGATGTAAACACATGCGAAAATGTTTTGGAGCTTCTAAATATAACTTCTTCTACTTCTTCTTCTTCTTCTTTAACTAAATAAGCTTGAGCGACTTCAAAATGTTTGTATCAGATTTATATTTGGCTTACGCAAATATGATCATGTCTCCGAATTCCGCACTAAGCTCAAGTGGCTCCCTATACGTCTTCGCCGGAATACCCATATTTTATCACTTATCTACAGTATTCTGTTTAATCCCAAGACCCCCCTTTATCTCAAAGAACGTTTCAAGTTCCTTCATGACACACATACACAACACTTAATATCATCGGAAAACTTGGGGCTTCTGATGCCAATGCATTCTACAAAATTTTATGATAAATCTTTTACTGTTCAGGCTGTGCGTCTGAGGAATGAGTTACCTGTGTCTATACGGCGAGCTCAGTCACTGTTTTCATTTAAAAAATTAGTTAAAGAATACTACCTTTCCAAATAGATTGTAATTTATTAAGACATTGCCTATGTATCCAATCTCTATTCTAAATTGTAAGATTATTTATATATATATTATATATATTTATGATACCTATATGTGTAATATATTTTGGTGCTATTTATTTATTTTAGTTTAGTAGTACGCCACGGATTGCCTGCTCCCATTATCTAGATCTTACGTCTTCTTTGTCCATCCAAAGGTTGTCTGGAAGATATCGCTTTTAGCGATAAGACCGCCCATGTATGTACCCATAATTTATACGATGTTCCTGTTTACTACTATTTTCATGGTGTACAATAAAGTATATTCTATCTATCTATCTATCTTCTTTTAGTTCAATAGCAGCTTTTATAATCTTTTATTGAAACGTGACGTACGTGCGTGGGTAAAGTGTCTTTGAAATCTTCTAAAACATGATAATAATCTTTATATAATAAGTGAAGCAAAATATTAACGAGATTTTCATCATATAAATACATTTTTGGAGATCGAGTCACCCACGTTCGTAGGAGAGTACCCCTTTTCCGAATCCCTACACGTGATCCCTGGGTGGTGAAAATCAGGTGACATACTGCTGGTAGGACACGGCCGACGGCTTACGACCACTCACCGGGCAAGGACGTGCTGCCAATCGACCCAGTCGTGTTCCGGTACTATGATTGGTGTAGTCACTTGAGAGGATGGGTCGGAATATTTCACTGCCATCCTCCCACCTTTGCTGAGCAAGCGTGAACCATCGTCGACCGCACCATCGCTTAACATCAGGTGAGGTGGCGGTCAAACGCAAGCCCGCTAACCCAGTGCTCGCGCTATGAGCATTTTGCCGCTCTTGAAAAATAAATGTCATTATTTTGTAAATTATGAACTCGTCAAGCTCAAGCGTCCCAGTAGCTGCCTCTCCGTGTCTTACCTACCTATATTGTAAATTTGAAAACAATTAATGCGTAGAAGACTGCGGACAGAAAGGATTGCTATTTTTCATTGTTTTTGTGCTCGTTTTAATGTAAATATAATATTTTTAAAGGTTTTAGCGATCACTACACATTATAATACAACAAGTTTAACCGCATTACATAGCGTATATTATTTAAATTAAATAATAAATAATTTAAAGTAATTATTTATTTATTATTTTAATATACGCGATGTAATCCGGTATTGACGTAGTGAAAACACATAATTTTGTTATAATTTTTAAGTATATTTTATTTTATGTAGGTTAAGATAAATCTGTTCCAAAAAAGTAAGGACTTTTCCCAAAGATGATTATAAGCCAAATTTTTCTGAAACTTATTATATGACTAGAATAAGTATAACCTTTTCTAAACGTTTATGTTTCCTTTTGTCTATTGTATAAAAATTTATACATTTTTGCAACTACATGTACAAGAAAAATCTATTTTAATATGTGCGGCAAAATGCTCCACATGCGACTATAAGAAAAATTTAAACTAATCCACAACCTTTCTATCTTTCGTAATATTAATTATATCCATAGCTGGAGGGCTCTTACCTGTAAGTACTTCATCATTTTACACGTGATAGACCCGGCAAGCCACGTGATCGTTATCCTCTGTATTAAATCTGGCAGAACACTTATTAGTCCCACTAATAAATCTAAAAAAACACATTTTATTAGTTGATTTGAAAATGAATGAGTACAATCGTGATGAGATCTTCAGATAAAAGGTAATTGTGTTATGCACTTATAATGACAAGATATTTAATTTTGACATCAAGTGCAGCCTTCATTGCATGGTGCATAGTTGCGATAGGATGGATTATCAAAACAGATGGAGCAATAACTATCGAAATCATCATGATTGCAAATGCGAGTTCACACAATTCAGCGCTTGTTTTATGGAATCTTGTTCGAAAAATACATAACAGATCAATTTCTAGTGTGTTTCTAGCACGCAATAGCCTGAGTTTGATACATAACATAACATAACCAGCCCATTACTGTCCCACTGCTGGGCACGGGCCTCTTCTCAGTATGAGAAGGCTAAGGCCTTAGTTCACCACGCTGGCCTAGTGCGGGTTGGCGAACTACACACACCATTGAGAACTGTATGGAGCACTCTCTGGTGTGCAGGTTTCCTCACGATGTTTTCCTTCACCGTTAAAACCCCTTATAAAACCCCTTATAAAACCCCTTGATAGAATATTACCCCTTGATAAAATCCCTGTTACTACAAGGTTCATCGGTGAAGTAACTCATTCATCAAGTAATGGATCATGAATTATGTCAAATAAGTCATTGGTACAAGCCAAATGTTAGTGTCACTTTGCTAGAACTGCTCCTTCATTATGGATTCAAAGGTGTTTTTGAACGTGAAACTAATTTTCTTCAACAATAGTAAGAAGCGCAACCGATGTTTTCAAAAAAAGCCTCATCATAAGAACACCCAAACACAGCGACAAAGAACCAAAGTTGGCGATATAGCCCACGGGATTAGCAAGCTGAAGTGGCAGTGGGCCGGGCCAAAGAATCGATGGCCGTTGTGGTAGACGTTTTCTTGAGTGGACACAGCAAATCAGTAAACGTAGGGTAGGACGCCCTCAGGCTCGGTGGAGCGATGATATTGGCAAGGTGGCTGATAGCAACTAGATGCGAATTGCCGAGGATCGATATCAGTGGCGTGCCATTGGAGAGGCATATGTCCAGCAGTGGAGTGATATAAGCTGAAGCTGATGATGATGATGAAAAGCACCCTAACTAAACTAACAAGCATGAATCAGGCGTACTTGTATGTAAAAAAACGAGAAAAAGCGTATTTGCTTACCTGCAATTGCTAACTGCATAATAAAGAAATTCATCCTGCTCTTCCTGGTCTTGGTGAGCAGTAGAGCCAGTACCACGGTAGCGTTGCCAGCTACTATCGTCACTAGCAACATCCATAGGATCGCCAATTGTGCAGGCTGTACAAATATTAACAAAACATCAAAATTTGTATTTAGATAAAGATACAAAATGTAGTGCAAGGTGGATTAATAAACTTACAGAAGGCACATAGGTCGTAGGTGATTAAAACCCGAGAAATAAAGAACTTGTAGTATATGCTACAGGTATTCCATCACTTGTATGAATAATAATAATAGCTGAGATAATCGTTGCGTCCCCTCTTTGCCAGTGATATCAAAATCAAAGTCATTTAAAAAGATGAGATGATGATGATGAGATGATGATCTATGATGATGTTGATCTGCAATAATGAATTCTTCTACCATTAAAGGAAGCATTTGTTTCTTAACTATTACATAGTGTGTATGAAAAACCGGTCAAGTGCGAGTCGGACTCATGCAGTAAGGGTTCCGTACCACCCATCGACCTAATACCCCATAGAAACTGATTTAATTTACGACAGTTCATCAAAAGACTTAAACGCACCGTGCGCGAAATATGAATTTTTGTATCTCTTTCTTACGCGGGTACCACCACATATGTGTCTATGTTTGCCCTATTTTTAGTATTTCTTGCTAAATTACATAGTATACACTATAATCAGACCAAATTTGACGCTGGTACGTATTACCGTTTTGAAGACAGAGCAGGAACAAGAACGTTGAAAAAAATGCATGTTTTTCGTGGTTTCTTGTATGGATAAACCCCCTTGATTTTTGGACTTTTTTTATTTTAGTACCTATTTGTCGTAATAGGAGTCATAGCAAAACATATTCTGAAAATGAAAATTTAAACCAGCTGCCTATTACCGTTCAAAATATACAGCTCTGTGAGAGACAGACGGACGGACGGACAGCGTAGCGAGAGTAACAGGGTTCCGTTTGTTACCCTTTGGGTAAGGAACTCTAAAAAGAAGAAGAAATAATAAAAATTAAGAAGAACAAGGAGTAGAATAAAATCTATATTTGCAGTAAAACGCTGGCAAGTTTAAGATCAAATAATTTCTCACACCTGGAGATGATATAATTATATTATCTATTAACAAAAGACCGCAAGGCAAAAACTTCATCGCAATTTTACTCTGAAAAACTTTGACAATTCTATTCATGATTTGGAAATAGCAAATATGAACTTAAAATACGTCGTTTGAACTTCTAAATGATGGGTCTGAGTACCAAAGTTGTGACTATTTGGTGCGAACAGTTCGGCGAAGTAATTTGTAGTAAACTGCACTGTGCAGTTAGGGTGTCTAAGGACTATTTGTTGGATACAAGTCTAGAAATTCTGCTCATAAAATTTAAGGGAATGTGTGTTTAGCTGCTTGAAATTTATTTCTTGAGAATGTGTACAATAAATGATTATTTAGTTTAGATACTGGAGTTGTAAATATTTGCCTGTTATAGTGGGTTTGAATTTACAAACAAATTTTGATTTTATAAAACTTTTTAACAAAAAATTGAACCATACGAAAACAGTAACTGAAAAGCGAAAAATAAAATGAAGCTTTTGAGTCTTAATTACTATTCTCTGAACTAAACTAATGTAAATAACTAATTATGAGTCGGCGCCAAACAAACAAGCAAAGTATACGTGCGAGTTGCAAGTGGTCGAGCGGAGAACACATTTTTGGAAAGTAATTGTTAATCGTTGAAAATTTCATGTTGTATTTAATGTTATTTTATTTTTATTAGTGGTAAGAAATTTAATGATCTTCGTTGATTGTTTGTTTGGCGCTCATAATTAGTTATTTACATTAGTTTAGTTCGGAGAAAGTTTTATTTGAATTTTTTTTGTGGCTAAAATCTAACTCCAGGTCTTCATAATGTTGTACTGTGTCTAGAACTACATTTATGTGTGCTAAGTTTGAACATAATCGGTTAACAGGTAAGAATTCAGTGGGTGAACAAACACTAAACACTCATCCCCTGTTTTCCTTCCCTTAGGGGTGGCTTTTGATTTTCAAATTTAAATGGAACCAATTTCGAAATATACCCTATCAATTAAAAAAAGAATCATTAAAATCGGACTACTCTGTAAAAATTATGCGTGGTCATACATTAAAAAAAACGCGTTGAATTGAGAACCTCCTCCATTTTTTCGTCGGTTAAAATACGTATTAATTGTTTTCTTTACATTATACTAAAAAGGTCTACTTAACTTCACCTCTCAGTAGGTTATAAAATACGGTCGTATTCATTGTAGACAGTTATTACTCGATATTGTTTAATCGTATCAATCAAGTAAAGTGAAAGCCTTCAGAATTATATCGGTAATCTGAATACTTATATTCCGTAATCCTAATTTTATATACTTCCATTGACATCCATACAAATTGACATCTATCATAATCACGATTGACGCTCTCTTTTATTTTTCTAAAAATAATATGATATTTCAAAAGAGGAAAATATAGGCAACATTTCACTAAAATGTACAAGAAAACTCCCACTTAATTTAACAGTATTACAACACTTTTAAATTAAGTAAAATCCTCAAGGTTGATTAGAATGCGGAGACGAAGACTGAGTCTAGACCCATATTTCAGTAAGGGAAACCGTCCATGCAATTCATCTTACGTTGTTGGTTGGTGAATTTAACTAACAGTTAATGAAGTGGTGGATCTACTATTCCATAATAATAAAACAAAGTTTAACCGGATTAAATCGCGTATATTATTTAAATTGGTTTTCCTGACGTTTCGAAAGCTTTGCAGCGTTCGTGGTCGCAGGAAGACTAAGATGACAAGCGTCTTTACAGATATTTCTTAAAAAATATTTTAATCTACCGTACAATTTTTTATTAATTAAAATCGTTTCGATGCATGCAGTAATCTCTCACAATGTCATAGCCTTTTACAGTGTTGCGTGCTGTTTGAGACTTGATTATTTTTAGAACTGGGTTCCAAACAGGTGGTAGCTGCCAACCATCTTCTCTATTAAAGTTAGGGTGTATTTTAATTTCAATAGCCTCACGGAGCATTCTAGGTACATATCGGTTTTCCTTCGCCAGGACTTGTGGTTTATCAAATCGAAGAAAATGATTGGGTTTGTCTAGGGCATGTTCACACACTGCAGACTTTGTGGAGCGTCTGTTCTTGATGTCAGCTATATGTCAGGAAAACCAATTTAAAAAATATACGCGATTTAATCCAATTAAACTTTGTATTATTATAATGTGTTGTGATTGTGAAAACCTAAGAAATTATTAATAGTCCATAACTTTTTAGCGATAGCAAGTCCTAGACTAAGTTGTTATGAGGAAAAACGACCGGCTTCTTTTATTTTACAAAAATGTTTTCGTTACTTAGTGACAGTTATAACTATTTATGAAAGACATTTATTTTCATACTAGCTTTTGCCCACGGCTTCGAACGCATGGAATTCTAAAATCTACATCACATTGTTGAAAACATGCAATAATGACCTGCAATTTGATTAGGCACGTGTAGTAAGTGTAGAGGGGTCAAGCTGTATCTCTGTATGATACAACAACCCATAGGCCTGCTGCATATTGCGTAGATCTCACTTAAAAAATAAAGGATTTTCATTAAAAAATCACAGATATCCCATACAAAATTTCAACCCCTATTTTAACCCTTAAAAGGTTAATTTTACAAAAAAACTGAGACTTATTTCTTTATTTTCAACGACGTCAATAAATAGACACGCGATCTCATATAAGCAGCATTTTCTAAATTCAGTTGACACAACTGTTGATAAAATTTACGTGCGTTCGCGAGACAGCTGTCAAGTGAACTAATGACAGATGACAGTGTGGTTCCGGAACCGTAACTCGTGAAACCATATTGTTCTTCTAAACAGCGCATCTAGTACGTAGTACATAGATATCGATGTTTATTTTTAACAAAATAGCAAAATAAGTAATTTCGTAGATCTAACTTCAATAATGCCGGATTTTCATACGAACTTTCAACCCCAATGTAACTCCATTAGGGGATGAATTTTGAAAAATCCCTTCTTAATGCTCACTTAAGTTATCTAAGGAACTTTTGTGCAAAATTTCATCCTCGTAGACCTTAGGTTTAGACTGTGCGTTGTGTGTCAGTCAGTTTTAAGAATTTTATTAAGTAGATTGTTTTTGAAAAACAAATTCTTCAACGTAGAAATGTAGAAATCACTACTTAAGCAAAGTCGAAAAACAACGTTAGAATACGTCGTCTAGACCCATACATAAGTGTGTTCTTTCACACAATTAACTATCCCCCTCCCCACTCTCACATTGGTGACATATCACATTCATTTGTATTATTTTATTGCAGTGACAGTTTACAGGCCATTCAGTTTAATGACACTACTATAATGAGAAAATTCATTATGAAAATAAATGTTCTTAGGGTGACTTGAAAACAAAAGAAGATTAAAGATGTCGTTGTTAAAAGTTATTGATAAAAGTACTTTAGTACTATCTTGTGATCTTACAAGGAATAAAAACCGACTTAAAAAAAAAAATGTTTGAAACAGTTTAGGAAGTAAGTGCCTTTGATTCAGTTTGATTTAAGAAAAAATTGGCACTGACTTCCTAAATTGTTTCACAAAAATTATTTTATTATTTTTGAAGTCGGTTTTTATTCCTTGTAAGATCACAAGAAAATACTAAAGTACTTTTATTAATAACTTTTAACAACATATTTAATCTTCTTTTGTTTTCAAGTCACCCCAAGAACTCATAGAAGTCGGTTTTTACTTTTTTAACGTTTTTTTATTTTTAGTGGCATTAATAATAGAAAGACATGCAATTGTTACAATACCCAATGATTTGCTGTCATCGATTAAAGAGTTCCCTTCTTTATCTCCGAAGATCTTCATCATATCTTCACTAAATGATGCTTTCTGAATGCGAATGCTTGGTTTGTTGATGAAAATACCAAAATCGCTATCATATTTGAGGAGTTCCCTCAATTTCACATGGATTCCATTATCAGAACTAGATTTTGATAAAAATGGGACCAATCTGGAAGTATATCCTTTCCAAATAAAGAATAACATTCCAAATCGGTTGATAAATGACGGAGTTCTGAGGTAACAAACATAAAAAATAAAACAAAACAATTAGAATTGAATTGAGAACCTCCTCCTTTTTTTGAAGTCGGTTCAAAAGAAGCGCCCCGCGAAGCGGGATTCCGACGACACCAAGTATCAGAGTCGTGTCGAAGTTTCATCGTGTCGAAGTAAAGGCTTGTTGCTGTCAATCCTATAAAGTTTTTAATTAACCCCCAACGCAAGCAGAGGAGTGTTATCTATATAACGTATCTTTGTGTCTGTCTGTAGCATCGTAGCTCCCAAGCGCAGGAACTAATTATGTTTTATTTGTTTAAAAGGTGACTTGATTGAGAGTGTTCTTAGCTATGATTCAAGAAAATCTGTTCAGCCGTCTGAAGATCATCAGCTCTTTCCTAGTTAATCAAGGGATGTGAGCAACTTCATTAGTTCTGATCGAATCAAAATTTAGTATCCTGTTATTTCAATAAAAAACTTGATATTGAAATAACATAGGTACCTTAACCTGATGCTGCAACATAACCTGGAATCTGCAGGATACCCAACTCCTCACCAACTTACAGCAGAAGTATAGTGTTTGAGCTCATTGGAATGGTTTTAATGAAAAAGTTATAGACAGATAGTGATCCGACTGTAATGATGGAGCAGGAAAGATAAATGAGGATAAATTCCATCATCATCATAAAAATCGTCGACCGTACCATCGCTTAACATCTGACGGTCAAGTGTAAGTCCATTTTAGTTTTTTTTTTTTTTTGGAATTAATGTAGTATCATCATTTTAGGCAAAACGCGTCCACTGCTGGACATAGGCCTCCCCCAGGCATCCACCATTGGTCATGGTCAATGGCAATTTTTTTTTGTCCAATATCTTTGTCCAATTGAATTTCTTTGATAATCAGTGTTAATATACATACAAAATTTTATGAAAATCATCCAACTTCTTTGATCAAATACACATTGGACAAAGAAAATTGACGATCGGCATACCACACTTCGACTGTTGACTGACGTATTCCTGTATAGTTGTGAAACAAGGCCATAATATCCTAGATTATTTTTACCTGATAAAAATAAAACTTGTTGATGGTTGTCTCATTCTTGGAGACGTTTCTGTAAACAGTGTCGTTGACCGCAGCGTACAGGCTGCAGTTGTAACAGTATTCCTCCTCCATGACGTGGTTATTCACATCTTGACACTAAAATACCTGTGAAAAAAGAAAAGAACGTGAATACGAAATTAAGGTGTGTTCTCACATGACTACATCGTACGTATCTGACGAAAAGAAGCAAACAGATTATACTATTCTTTAAAAAAAATTGGACCAATTGCATGGACTGCATCGTTGGCGACGCCACCACGCCGCCAACCGTCGAGATTTCTCCGTTGGACGCACAGACATAGTAAAAAATATAGACGAAGTGCTGCGAACAATCATAGTGAAGCCAATAAAACCGTTCTCCTCCGTGTATAAATAAGCGCTCACCCGTTCTGCGACATGAGTACTGAGAGCGGTGAGCACGGTTTGATGTATGTATCTTTAATATCAATTATCCATTTTGATTTGTAACCTATTTTACAGGTTATAAAATGATAATGAAAATCTACAGTTATTTATTTATTTGAGGAAAGAGGTAGGGTCTTGAACGCCCCTAAGCCACTGCGACCTAAAAGATCTATTGTGACGCCTCTTGCAGCATTACAGCACTTCCCCAAGCTGCAAGTCAATCATAAAGTCGATTATGACCTTGGGGGAGGAGGATTTGATCTCCTGCATTGAGATGACGTGGCCTCCAAGATGCTGGCTTCTGATGTGGTGCACTGCATCACATTCGCATAGGATATGGATGGGCGTCTCATCCTTTTCGCGACAAAACCTGCAAACTGTGGTATCACTGAGGCCCATCCTGTGAAGGTGTTTGTTCAGCTTGCAGCGCCCAGTAAGGGTTCTTGTCAGGATTCTTATCTGATTTTTGTTCAACGAAAGCGCTTCTTTCGTAAACCATTTTTTGAAGCCCACAAGTAGCGCTTTCGAGTGTTCTTGGCCTGGGGATTTTTCCCAAAGGCTAATACTTTGGTCAGTTCCCCAGTTTTTAAGGTAGGCTGTAGTGGTGCATTTAGGAATGCCACAGATTGGCTCCGGGCCCACATTGGGGCTTTCAGCACCAGCTCTAGCCAGTTCATCAATCTACAGTTACAAGCCATTTACTTTTATGTTAGTTTGTTTATCAGGGGAATAGCGGTATCACAAAACACAAGTTAAAACAATTTGACACATTCTAATATCATTTAAACCAAATCTATACGATAAATCACACATGCCTTTAGATATTGAGAATACTAGACTACTAGAGATATTGAAAAACCGCATGCCAATCTTAAAAAATCGATTGCTCATTGATTCGTTTGGTATGATACGTATAATATTTAATTCCTTTTTATTTTCGTCATATATCCGATAAGCTGTCATTGATTCAAAATACTTTTGCGTGTGCCCAAAAGCTACAATCCCCGAAGAAACTATATTGTATTTTTTTTTAATCTACTCAGTGTATAGGTTTTTAAGTCTATTTGCTATTCCGAGACTGAAATAGAGCCTTTATTCATCACTAGACAACCAGACTCATGGCAATATGCTTCATTTATATGGTAGACATTCAACCTTTACGCACGCCTAGGAAGTGTTTTTGCTTACAGCTTTATTATGTGTACCCACAGAGTGTACCGCTAAGGAGTGGAATTCGTTGCCCGTGTTTCTCGATAGGTATAGTCTGGATTTGGTAGTCTTCAGAAGGCCAATTCACGTAACTAAACAAGTGCAGTTGCAGCACAGTTGCAGTTACGTTTCGATCAAAACAATGCTTTTCGTATTCTCTTATCTACGGCGATCGATGTCAGAAACAAACTACAGCGTCACTGCAACTTGATCGGCGCGTCATGAAATTACGAGGATTAGGGCCCTATTGAGCTATTAACTTTATGTAGCTCATTTCAATACGAAAGAAGAAGAAGGGCTCTGGGCTGGAATGAACAGGAATGTTTTCGACCGCACATTTTAGGTACATTAAGGTGAGGTGGTGATTAAACGCAAGGAATAGATTAAATAGTGACCATAATTTACAAAGGCAATCAATATAGAATGATTGTCGTCACCAAAAATTAATTCTAGACTAAGAATACCTAGTTATGTAATCTATGTTTCATTAAGAGAAATATTTATATGCGATGTAGCTCCAAGTTTAATCTACTCTTTATCCCAAAATTAATCTTGTATCTCTAATGAAATCTTTGATAAAAGGCAATGGAGAGAATTAAGTCTCGTAGTTCTATAGTGTTGTAACGATAAGTATTCAATTTCAGCTCACTTTGAAATAGTTTATGGTATTAATGACTTGGTTGGTGTATATTCAGGAATAGAAGTAGACTTTATTATTTGCAAGTTCAATTTATGAACAATAATTACAATTTATGAGGATTAATGTGATATACTCGTTATGAAGTGAATAGAATATAATATAATTTATAGTGTATAGGTAACAAACATCTAAAGCACACCATTTATTCAAGCTCATCACTTGTCAACCCGGTACCCGTCCACGAATATCCTAATATTTGTGGACGAGTGCTTGGGGGAGGCCTATGTTCAGGAGTGGACGTGTTTCGGTTGAAATGATGATGATGATGATACCCACAGTATTGAAAAGTTGACTATGTATGTATATTCATACCTACGGAATATCAAATTGTGTAATACATTACAAGTAGTTTTAATAGTGGATTTAAGTCAAATGAAGGTTTGTTCTGTTTTGAATAATTCTGAATAATACTAACAGTTTTTGTTCAAACAACGTAATTATATGTAATAATAAATAAATAAAAAATTAATCAAAAAAGCCACAAAAAAAAACGAAAACAGAATTGCTTCCAACTTCAACAGAATTTGATAATAACCACGCTTTCTTGGAACGAGGAAAACACTAGAAATCTGAGTTCAAGCGAATTATTCTCAAGAGTTGTGTGACGAACAAAATTGGTGGTTTAGAGGTGACAATTTCAATGAAACCCGAAATGAAGAAACCTAGCAGTTTTCTATAGGTATATTCTGTTTACTGGAACCAGTTACAATTTTAACGTCTTTCTTATTTAAGATTTATAAAATATCTCATCAAGCTACAGTACATATAGTATACTACAATTGGAACGATACAGAGAAGATTAGCATGGCCCCTGCGCAAGGATGACACGCAAAATCGTGGAGCGTTCCACATTTTTCCGTATTAATAATTTTATTAAAGAAGAGGGGGGGAGAGGTTTTAGGTTTACACTAATTAAAAAATGTGGGTATGCATGCCCTACATATTAACTAATAAGTATTATTATGAATATCACTTTCTAAGACCAATGTTAAATTAATGTTAAATGTTAAAAGAGATGCTTTAGTCTATTTAACAATGCTCGTAATATGCTAGTTTTTCATTTAGAATGATCTTTTTATTTATTATTTTTAACGAATTTTACGCATGCGAAACGAAATCTAACGATTTAAATTGTGGAAAGAAAAAATCGCTCACGAGCAGGATTCGAACCTGCGACTCCTGGCTCAGTACGCCAGTGCTTTAGCCACTAAGCTACCGTGAACACTGCTCGTGGTAAGATCTTTTTGTTAACTTGTTTTTTTTTTAAATGTTAATAAAGACCTTCAAAAATTAATTATTAATTAATTGTAAGGCAATTCACGTAACTAAAGAAGTGCAGTTGTTAAGTTTTGATCAAAACAACGCTTTTCGTAGTAGAAGTTTTTAAACTTTCGCGAATTTCACTCATATTGAACTATGTTTACGCGACTTGTCGCACACAATTAAATCAAAATATAACAAACAATTTTGACTACAATTTTACAAAATGGTGTTATAAATTTTATAACACCATTTATTCATTTTTTCTCGAACTACCCGCGGTTGGTTTTTCGTAACGTCGCTGTCCGTAACAAGATATGCTGAATCACGACACACAATGCTGACAGTTTCGGCGGACACATGTATCTTCGGCGGTCGCTGCCAGATACAAACTGCAGCGTCACTACAACTTGATTGGCACGTCATGAAATTACGTGAATTAGGGCCCTGACTGCAAGTAGTTTCATTACCCTTGTTTCTTTAAGTTATGTTTATGTTGTTATATCAAAGCAAAATCTCATCTATCCCGCATTAACAATCTGTCTTGAAATATTTTTTTATTCAAGTCTAAGTTTTGCAAATAGCAATTTCCATCTAAAAGGTTTACTACACGTTTACCTTTCAAAAATGTTTTTTGAGGCTTTCTTTCGCAATACAAATAGTTAAGTAATTCATATTTAAATAATATATTTTTGCATTTAGCCTTCTATTTATTCTAAACAAAATTAAATTGTTGTATCAGCATAAAGTAGACGAAATAGAAAATCCATTGATTGCAGGCACCATTTTTTTTTTTTGATAAGTTGAACGTAGGTAGGTATTTGCATTAAAGTCGAAAGATTTATACAAAATTTTTAATGAATATCTGTTTTATCTGTAACATTTATAGCTTATTTTTTGACACATCTCTAAAAAACGATTTTTAAGATAAGAATTTAATAAGACTAAACATCTGGGACATCAATTTAAAAAAAAAAAAAATACATTTAAATACAGTCAAGTAAGATAGAAATTACCATCATGTGAGGACTGATTGATTGCCAACTTATTAGGTGCCAACACTGCCAACATAAAAGAGAAAAAAACTTAAAATTAATTTGAGAGAGAACGATATTTAATCAAATCAAGAGCGGTAAGTCAGCATCAACCTAAATTCTACTATAAAAACAATTTGGTACAAATCAGTTCACATTTCAACGAATTCCAGCCGTAATTTTTTTGTTTAGCCACCAACAATAATAAATGTCTTCGCAATATTTCCTTTAAGTAAAACAAAGAACTGAGGCCAAAGAATCTTGGAGAATCGTTCACACATAATGGCCATTCGTCACTGGCTACGGAAAGGAATACAAATGCCGCCGCAAACTAAAGAAAACAAAGAAGACATAAATTTGTACTGGGATGATTTTATTTGAGACCTACATTCCGTAATTAGTTTTGGGCATGTTTAGGATTTTTTAGAGCGTATTGAAACCATGGTAATTAGTATAAGATGTAGAACACATTTAATAAAATAAAGAGTAGTGGGTAGGTTGAAGACACGTCACTATGTTTTCGCTCTGTTAGGAGGGTGGCGCATGTACTCTCCTGGCTCAGCCCCGCTGTGGTGGAGACCAACAAGATGGTGAGCCCGAGGTGATGAAGGGCCGGCTGGATCAGCCAGGTGGTGACTGGTGAATATTGATTTTAAATTGAAAATACTAATAATAACGTTACAAAGTTACAAGGGGCTCCTGGATAAGTAGTAACCTCACAGTTTATATGATCTGCGAGGTTAAGCTACACTTGCCGCGGTCAGTCTGTGGATGGGTGACCATTTCGTTACACATCGAGACACCTCCGTGCCTCGGAGAGCACGTTAAGCTGTCGGTCCCGGTTGCCATACGAATATCTATGGCAGTCATTACGGATAGTCAGAAGCCTGAAATTTAGACAACTGGTCTTACCTCCGAATGTCGGTATTGCCCAGTAACTGGGTTGCGCAGGTCTGATGGCAGTCGCTCCGTGTAAAATACTGATATTTGGTTAGACTGGAAGCCGACCCCAACATAGTTGGGAAAAGGCTTGGAGAATGATGATGATGATTGAAACCATATTATAGTAATAAGTGCGTGTAAGTGAGTGACATCTTGGATGTATTAAAAAACATTTCTATTGAGTTTTATCATCGTGTAATCGTTAATATACTTTTTTTTTTTGTTAAATACTAAGTAAAATCTTTAAAACAAATGATAGCTGATAAAACAATACAAACCCGTACAAGATATTGAATATTTTGTATGGTGTGCTGCGTTACTTTCTTACAGTGGTTCTATTTTGCCCTATATACAAAGTGGGGATGACGGTACGACATTAAATAAAACCACGTATAGAGCATTAAATTCTCTGACCGTACACAAAAATCAATCAAATCCCTGTTAGTAGTTTACCCACAGGAAATTATTTTCATTGTATTAATCTTAAATATATAAGAACCATTTTCCTAGGCAAACATTGTTAGGTCAAAGACCTGTGCTAATCCATATGATTTAAAACACTCTTTTCAATGATTACTTATGATTTCATGGTGGTACTTATTATCTCGATATTTCAGTATTTATTTTGTTTAAAAAAGTATAAACCTACTTCATAAAGAATACAATAATTTGTATGAAACAGTTTATGTAGTAGGTGCCTTTGATTTAGTTTGATTTAAGAAAAAATTGGCACCGACTCCCTAAACTGTTTCATAACTTTTTTTTTTTAAATATTAGTTTTTACTTTTTTTTTAATTAGCTTTTATTTTTTATGGCATTAAAAATAGAAAGACAAGCGATTGCTGCAATTCTGGATGATTTACTGTCATCCATTGAAATCCAGATCTTCACCAAATGATACTTTCTAAAAGCAAATGCTTGACTTATTGATGAAAATACCAAAATTGCTATATGTATGCCTATAATATTTGAGGAGTTCCCTTAATTCCACATGGATCCCATTATCAGAACTGGATTTTTATAAAAATGGGACCAATTTGGAGGTATATCCTTTCAAATAAAATAATAATTTTCCAAATCGGTTTATAAATAACGGAGTTCTAAGGTAATAAACATCAAAAACCAAAACCTTCTCCTTTGAAGTCTTTCATCTTTTTGGAAGTCAGTAATTTTTTTAGATTTTTTAGGTTTTGATAATCAACTTATTATGTCTTTAAAATGCTTCTGTAGACTAGTAATAACCGTGCCGTCATCCCTCAACCTTGTATAAATTAAACAGAATCGTGATTGCAGACAACCTCTAACTATAGCAGTCCCCAAACCTAAATCAACTTCATCGTCCTCTTACATAGCATGTACTCGTAAAGCTCAAAGCAGTTCTCCAACAACGACAAAGATAAACTTCTCAACTTTCCCCGACACTATGACTCCTGAATAACCCATAAAATGGCCCCAACACAGGTGTTCTCACCTACCCTCTTCAAGACCTGACCTTGAAATTGAAACCTTAGTGTGCAAAAAATAAAGTGCTGTTTTGTGTGAAGTGCTAAAAAATCTAATGTAATCAATCAATTGGATAGCGATTCAATTGGTATTTGAGAAAGTGATCTAATTTATCAAAATTTATCCATGGGGCTTTAAATTAATGCGCCTTGCGGGCTACGCAGGTGTGGTTTAGCACCGTGATATATTACCACCACAATATAGGCTTTAGATTAGTGATTTGCAAACGGCTCTTCAATTCTTTTACCAAGTATTGTTTTAAAGTTTTTACGGAAGGATTGGTATTTCGGGTCCGTGTTATTTGGGGTACCTAAAACGGCTTTTGTTCAGAAATTATTTGTTATAATATTTTTGGGTCGTGTCGAAACTTGCAAGGTTAATTTAAATTTGATTTAGGTATACTTTTTGTTTGGTAATGTCGGACAAAGTATTCGACGTTTGGGGAAAAATAAAGTAGGTATATTCAATTGACCTTTTTACGAATTGTATGTACCTATTTTTAGAATGTGTTATTTACTGTGAACTATGTTTAATAAAAACTAAAAAGTAAATCTAGGCTTAAATTACGAAAATACTTGGGTGGTAAAACATTTTAAAAGTTTATCGTCTTCGTTATGTCTTCCTTATTTGTTCAGTACTATTTTATCTTCTGTTTATCAATTGATTTTATTTAGTAGCTATACACGAGCTTAAGTGTTATTAATAAAAAAAATGGAAATACTATTTTTTTCGGCATAGTTCAATCATAAACTTTTTATGAATTATAGTCGATTTTTGACCATTCAGAGACCTCTTGTTTATTGAAATGTATTTAAACTATGTCACATTTCGTGGTCTTCTTTCAATCTAAGACACAATGTTTGTTGG
Organism: Asteroscopus sphinx; assembly: GCA_949699075.1. Taxonomy (NCBI): domain Eukaryota; kingdom Metazoa; phylum Arthropoda; class Insecta; order Lepidoptera; family Noctuidae; genus Asteroscopus; species Asteroscopus sphinx. Next base: position 8,231,526 of record OX453006.1, read on the forward strand.
AGTGATTTAATCCTTATTCTTGACTCTGATTGGTGGCATAAAAACACAGACTGTTAATATACATGTTGTTCTTGAAGGTTCAATTCGCGGCTCAGGGAAGACCCATTTGAAAAATCCTTGAATGCAGTATTATTGACGACCTCTGTGGTCTAGTGGTTCGAGTGTCGGACTGCTGATAACGAGGGTTCGATTTCCACAGGACACAAATATTTGTGTGATGAACATAGGTGTTTGTGTTGGTCTGGGTGTTGCTTATGTATTATAAGTATGTATTTACAAAAAAAAAGTATATAAGTATTATATCCATTGTCTAGTACCCATAGCACAAGCTCTGCTTAGTTTGGGACTAGATGGTGCTGTGTAAAAATATCCCAAAGATATTTATTTATTATTATTTATTTGCTTATGAAGTTATGAAGTCTTCTTCAAGTTAAATTTCCTATTTTCAATGTTTACAGTACTTTCCCTCCATATAACATCGCGATGGGACTGCTTGTGTAACCCCCAATGTAAGCAAAGTTGATAAACACAAACGACAATCCTAATTGAGTTCTCGTAAAATAAGCAAAATAACAAAGACTTTGATATCCCAAATGACCCAAATCCACGACACCTGTTCTCAAACAAACTGAATGACAAAACAAATGTTAGTATTTGATAAAAGGAAAAAGTCCAGTAGTTTGGTAGAATGGAACCTTGAGGGACCCCTTTAATCCTGCTAATTTCCTCTTAATTTCCTTCGTATGTCTGTTTGTAAGCGTAACGTAAATAATGAAGAAGACAAATTGATGGTAGGAATATTTTGTTTTGACAATTTACATGTTTTGTTTTCGTAAAGACAAATATTTGCCTTTGATACAGAAAGAAGTACAATACGGACTTCGTTGTCAAACAAAACTCATTTAAGATTCTTTGTGGGATTTTTAATTCAATCAGCTATTGAGTTTGTTTGATAATGGAAACTAGCACGAAGAATTAATTTAATTGTTTCTAAAACTTTACTTAAAGTTAATTCTAGGAATTTAGTAAAACTCAAACTAATCTCGGTTACGTGTAGCGTAACAGTGATGTGGCGGAAGTCTGGTTTACTAACAAGAGGAGGAATTAAAACATCATCCACATAATTTCCACTTTGGGATTATAGTGGTTACGAAACAAGCATGCCTCCTAAATTTGGCAAGATTTCTACCAGCTACGCACATAACTTTCGCTATTTATCTGTATTCTGTATCTTTCTTGGCAGTGCGTGGAGAAAACTATCTACAATGTATGTTATGGTATACTGCAGATATCTGGTGAAAAGTTGTCATCTTGTCAACTAAAGTAACATTAATGTGTAACGAAAAGTAAACATGAAACATTCCAAAATGTAATCCAGCAATTAATAACAGAAATAGTATTGCAAAATATTCTTAGAACCGTAGTGTACTGTATCTGGAAAATTTATTATCCCAGTAAAAGTTTAAACTTGAGTTTATTTAAAGCAAAATTGTTACCGCTATGTTCCATAATACTATAGGTATTTAGTTCATTATAATAAAAAAAAATCTCAGTATATTATGAAGTTAGTGAGGAAAGTTTACACAAGAAAAAATACACCTCGTCCATGAGCCAGCCAGTTGGAAAAAAGATTACTTGCTATGCTAGCAACCGTTCAACTATGACGTCACCGAAATTTTCCTACACTTTAACTAACTTCAACTTCATAGCTTACTTTCCGCTCTAGAAACTTCTTGAATTTGTTAGCAAAGAAGACAACACTGATATGTTGTGACATGAACGTAGAAATAATATTTATTACCAATGTGGTCAAAAATGTATGGGTGTTGTATAAAGCGACTAAGGTAGACTGACAAAAAGAAGGAAAGGACGACCACCTGTCTATTAAAAACAACACTGCGTTCAAAAAGTCTGCCAAACGTGGAGATCATGAAATCATACCATATTTATGGATTCTATTCTATTGTATGTCAACACCTCTTCTTATGGCCATTTATAACCGCTGTCATCGATACATGGTCAACAGTTGATGATAGACGCATCCATACTAATAATGATGAATGTTGTGAAGAGTTTCATCAAATACTCCTGTATAGAGGTCAGTTTATAAACAGAGAAACAAAATAAAAAGGTTTCGCAAAAACTTAACCAGTTCATTTAAGTATGACGAGCGATACCGTTAATTATCTAAACACGCAAACGATATTGATAAAATTACGAATAGTCAACAGCTAAGTAACAGAAATAAAAAACACCATAATGGATGGATGAATATGGTATACTTACCTGTACATTCAGATGAAATGCTATCTAAATGGATACAATGATTTTGCAATCCGAATACGTTGTGTTAGTTCAGGCATCCACTCAAAATCGGGGCAAAGCAGTTATCAATTTGTTCATCGAGTTCGTTAGAGTAGTTCGTTCTCTTAAAACTACTGGAAATTGGATTTTGATAACTTGTTTCAGTTGAAGTTTTCGTTTATGTGCAGCTTTTAATAGCAAGGCCATGAGTGGTTCCTTTATTCATTCTTCTTCTATCGTGTCAACATGAGCTACATAATAATTGTAAAGTCGGCTTAGTCAGCTGCTTAAACTATATTTGTAACCATCATCATCACCACCATGTTTGCGGTTGATGATTTCAAAACTTGAATATAAGCAGAAAGAAAGAAAGAAAGAAAGAATCATTTATTTGAGTAGAATACAGGTGGTACCAGATATAAAAATTGGTGGTTTAGGAACATTGCTATATTCTGCTTGTATTAAGCATGCAAAAATCCAGTATAGATGAAACCAATCCGCCGCCAGAGCCGCTTGTCTTGTATGAAACTTACATACTAAGCCAGTTACGCTGTCTGAAGCTTGTGGCGATTTATTTTCGTGCTTAAATCAAGGGGAAGAGCCCTTACGATTACTTAGTACGGGATAAAATGTCGCCAAAATCATACATTGACAATTGAAATAGTAGGTTAACAATTAGGTGATTAGGTTTATTTAAAATTCAAATGGGACCAAGTAATATCATAATGTTTTTTTTATTAAATCTTAATACAAGTTGTTAAAATTAAAATTGTTTTATTGAAATTTATCAAAAAAAAACACAAAGCGGTGATATAATACACCTCTATGAGAATAATTTTTCATTCTGCTATCATTTTTACACCTTATAATTACGCAACAAGGTATAATCTAGTATTTCACATAAGCATTCGAGACGTCATAGCGTCGCAGCGGGAAACTAAGCGCGATTAATTTAATGTTGCGCACCTGTGCTTAATTTTCAGTAGTAGTAGAGCTCCATTATGAAAGAGCTCATCCGGGGAAGTATTACTATCGTACGTACCTACTTCTCCACCAAATAGTGATGCTTGCATTGCTGTGTTTCGGTCTGAAGGGTACGGGTGCCGGTGAAATTACAATCACATGAGACTTTCCATCTTCATGTCTGTTTGGCGAACCAACTTGCGGTACCATTTAGGCAACAGCCTAGGTGGTATTGCAATTGTTATGGGCAAAGGTAACCGCTTAATATAAAGTGGGCCTTTAGCTCGTTTCGCCATCCTATACTATATAAAAAAATGTGCATTGCATACGGTAGCTACCAGGCCCCTCAGAAAGTATTGCGAAAAAAAGTTTTTATATATGGGAGACTGGCCAGTTATAATGTTTTTCGAAAATATGATTATTTATAAGTAAAAATAAGTAAGTTCCAATTTCAAAATTTCCCTCCACATTTTTTGCGAGTTAATTCAAAGTATTGTGTCTCACTGAAATATGGATCTGCGCCGGGAACATTTTAGAGCTATGATTTTATACGATTTCAAGTGTCGCCTGAAACCGGATGAATCGTACGATAGACTTCAAATGGCATTCATGGATGAAGGCCCTTCCAAGGCAACCGTGTATCGTTGGTATAACGAATTCAAGCGCGGTCGACCAACTTTGGGGGATGACGAAAGAAGCGGTCGCCCTTTGACGGCTGTTACCGAAGAAAACGTGCTAGCAGTGAAAAATTTAATCCAAGACAATAGGCGAATTACATATCAGGAGATTCAACACATATTGAAGATTGGATCGGGAAGCGTTCACGAGATTCTACACAGCCATCTTCGCGTGAGGAGGATAGTATCACGCTGGGTGCCGCACAACCTCACCGATGCTCAGAAGCAGGCCCGGGTGGAATGGTGCCGTGATATGCTTAACAAATTTGAAGCAGGCTTGTCTCGGCGTGTTTACGACATCGTTACAGGTGATGAGTCCTGGATTTATCAATACGACCCAGAAACCAAGCGCCAGTCGACTGTTTGGGTGTTTCAAAATGAGCCAACGCCTACCAAAGTGAAGCGATCTAGAAGCGGGGGTAAGATTTTGATCGCTAGCTTTTTTAATTTGACTGGCCACTTGGTATCAATTCCCTTACGGGATCAAAGAAGCATTAATGCCGAATGGTATACTACCAAATGTTTGCCAGAAGTTTTCTCTGTTATAAGCAACAAGCGACCAAACACAGGGCTCCGCGGGCTACTGCTCCACCACGACAATGCACCTGCGCACACCGCACTCAAAACGAGGGACTTCCTGGACAGCACGCCAGTCAAACTCCTGGGTCACCCTCCTTACAGACCTGATCTAGCACCGTGTGACTTCTTTTTATTCCCAAAAATAAAAAATCAGCTCAAAGGGATACAATTTTCGTCGCCGGAAGATGCGCTGGCTGCGTTCGAGCAGGCTGTAAACGAGGTGTCTGCGGCGGACTGGAAAAAGTGTTTTGAAAACTGGTTTAGGCGCATGAATCTTTGTATAGAGGCTGGTGGAAAGTACTTTGAAAAGATTTGATAAAAATATATGTACGTATAGAACAATTTTTTTTAGTTTCGCAAAACTTTCTGAGTGTCCCACGTATATGCAGTAGCATATAGCACGAAGTATCGTGGAGAGATGAGTGATATGTTACAATTTCTGAAAGTTCTATATTCAGCAATATTAGAATAATCTGAGTTTATGTACTTTATTCATGAACAATTTACAATAAAATTAAATACAGTTATTATAATTTAGTTAATAGAAAATATTTACAAACTACAAAATAAAATGATACAATATTTACAAAGTACATAATAAAATGACACAAAAAGGTGCACCTAGGCGTCAAAATATTCCTCCACACCGCTGTCATCTGGCATAGTGCCCAGAAGACTGGCAGCGTTGCCACGTTGAATGGCAACGCTTATTCTTTGACCAAAGAACAAGCCAGCCCTCTGGTCACGCGAAGTGTCGACCAGCCTCTTAGAGATTTCCTTAAAAAGGGATCGTGCACTCGGACCCCATGACCCGAGAGTTTCGACCCCAAACGGCACAAAGTCATAGTTACCTGATAGGTTACTATATTTGCGCCGCTTCAGGGCCTCCGCAGATGCAGCGGCAGCGCCAGCACAACCAGCCGAGCTAGAAAGATGTGAAGGAGCAAGGGTGTCGACGCACGTTGCGTCGCACACCAGAGGACTCCCCATCTTCCATGGCAATAACGACATGCCATCTGGTCTCTTCCCATCGTCTCGCACCAAGCCGTTGGCTTCTAAAACAGCTGGTACACCAGCGGTGGCAAGAGCACGACGAATAATGTAATTAATGCTAGCGTGTCGTGCTAAGCGCCCCGCGCTCCTGCAACAGGATAGGCCATGGTGTCCTAGGCTATCGACAAGTTCACCGCAATGGTACCGGTGTGGAACAACACAAGTTGCGCCCAAGCGTATAATAGGCACGTAGCGAGCCGGAAACTGGTGTCATCCAACATTGTACCTATGTTGGACGACGGAAGTGCCTGAAGCCAAAGGCCTGCTTCCCATTCACCCACAGCCAGTAGACGAGCACGCTCAGCGGTATTGGTTGACGTATTAATTATATTATTCCGCACTAACTTACAGAGTGGCTCATCCCACTGTCTCTGGGAAGATGGGTTGACAGGCAAGTCCGTGTTTGGGCAAGCCATTTTCCAGGCGTTCACAGCCTCGGTCACGTACGGCACCTCAAAGTCAACCAGTGAAGAAGGTAATAATTTCCTGGTTAACTGATAAGTTAAGTACTGTAAACCGAGGACAGGAAGGCCAGTAAACTTACACTAGAAATTTTACGAACGCCGAGCCCGCCGAAACGAATGGGGAGTGTGGCTTGTACCCACGCTCGGTCGTCCAGAGCCGTATTTAAAATTGATGTCAATGTGATTTTGATAATTTTGTCTATTTTTACCAAAAGTTGTGGATGTTTCCAAAGATGGGAAGAATGGAAAAAGTATGTGAATTTTGGACCAAAACAACAGTATAGCATAAGAGTAAAAGCCGAATGTATATTAATTTTGAAAAGCCTTTCCGAAATGTCACTAAAATTTTGTATTTTTTCTGAGTAAATTTTTTAATCTGAGTTTATTAATTAAAATTATGGTAATTTTTATTCATCGTCACTGTTTGAATAAACATTTTTGGGACATTTTTACACAGGACCATCGAGTCCCAAACTAAGCAGAGCTTGTGCTATAGGTACTAGACAATGGATATAATACTTACATACTTTTTTTTTTTTAATACATACTTAATAATAATTATATTACATAAGAAACACCCAGACCAACACAAACACTACTGTTCATCGCACAAATATTTGTGTCCTGTGGGAATAGAACCCACGACCTCGTGATCATCAGTCCGACCCTCAAACCACTAGACCACAGACATCGTCATAATAAACATAAATTATTTAGAAAATGCCATTGTGATGATGAAAAATTTGCTGTGTAAAATAATATATATTTTTGGTTTTAAATTAACCAAAGTCGAACGAACAAGCTTTGTTAATAAAAATGTCGCGACTAATTCATAAGAGGATTACGCCTGATTTGCGACTGAACTTTTCTTATATTTTGTAGCAAATTGGTACAATTGGCTCGTATTTTTGCCTTTGATAGAATTATATTTCTATTTGAAGTATATTATCTTTGATATATTTTCCACATTTTTGTGGGGATTTCATAATTAAGTTAACGCTCTTCAATGATGGATTATTATTATGGCTCACTATAAAATATATCAAATAATATTATTTGTTTTCTTAATTTAGAACGATGTTACAGTTATAATAAAACAAGTTTAACCGGATTACAACGCGTATATTATTTAAATTAGTTTTCCTGGCGTTTCGAAAGCTTTGCAGCGTTCGTGGTCGCAGGAAGACAGATGACAAGCGTCGTTACAGATATATCTAAAACAATATTTTTATCTGTTATGGTTGTTGCGGACTACAATAAATACAGTCGACCGTACGTCAGTGGTGGTAACTCTTGAATTACGAAAACCGTCTGTCCGTCTGTCCTAATCCTTTACAGCTTAATAACTTCTACAGTTATAAACATAAGTAAACGAAATTTTGTTAAAAAATGTTTTAGATATAGATCTCAATTTTAAAAGAATAAAAAAATCTTGATAACTTATTTTAGGGGTGGCGCCTATACATGCGAAATGGGGATGAAATTTTTTTTTTCGCTGTAACCCCTCGTGTGGGGTATCATTGAATAGGTCTACTAAAATGAATGTAATGTTTCATACACAACTTTTTGATCAGGTACACCATCTGCGAAATACAGTTCGCCAAAGTGGCTTGCAATGTGTCCCCCCCTGCCATTTCTAAACTATGCAACGTAGAAACTTATAGTCTTCCACATTGATAGACCTTTATAAAAACTCTCTTTTAAAATTATTTCGAGTATAACGTGATTATAAATTTTGGAGTTATAGAGAGAACTGAAAAATACTTAAGACGTTCTAGTTCATAGGTCATTGACCTTAGAGAAAAATTATCTTAGCAAATAATGCTCCTTTAATTACTTTCTATTATGAAAAAATCATAAAAAGAAACTTTGTGTTATATTGATATGACACACTTCTTAAATTTAGCTTCTTAAATTTAGCGCTAGGTGGCGCTGTTTTCAAAAACTAAAATAGCAATGATTAATATTCGATTTGATTCGTTTGTAATTAGACCTACTTAAGGAACCCTATAATACTGAGCATGGCCCGACATGCTTTTGGCCGGTTTTTCTACAAAGTCGTAAACAATAACAATCAAAATCTCTGTAGTGATCTTATTATTCCGATGCAGAGGTAATTTTACTGGAATCTGGTCTGTAGTTACTTACGGCAAAAATGTATATTCTATCTATCCACTATTTGCCCACTAGATATATTAATTTGACTTATGCTCCATACAAATTACGTCAAATTTCTATCTCTATTAGGGTAATTCGTGGATAGATAGGATATTAAATTTGGCCATTAGTCTATCAAACCTAACCCTGCATTGGAACAATAAGATCATTAAAGAGATTTTAATAGTTATTGTTTACGGTGCCGTAGTACTATTAGGTATTCTGTGACGGTGGTGCTGCCATTTTCTTATACAGAGTTAGCGTGGTCAGATTCTTGTATATTATGTGAGTTTCATACATGACAAGCTCTGATTATACTGGGTTTGTCTCCATTCATATGCATTTGACTATATTTAATAAGAACTGGAATTAATGGGTAATTGTATTATTTATTAAAGGGAAAACAAATGGAGCCACGGTTAGAACTTAAATTGAAAACCGGCCAAGAGCATGTCGGGCCATGCTCAATATTATAGGGTTCCTAATTACAAACGAATCAAATCGAATATTAATCATTGCTATTTTAGTTTTTGCAAACAGCGCCACCTAGCGCTGAATTTAAGAAGCTAAATTGAAGAAGAAGTGTGATGACACACTAATATCAATAAAACACAAAGTTACTTTTTGTGATTTTTTTAAATAGAAAGTAACTAATGGAGCATTATTTGATAAGATAATTTTTCTCTAAAGTCAATAACCTTTGAACTGGGACGTCTTAAGTATTTTGCAGTTTTCTCACTATAACTCAAAAAATTATTATCACATTATACTCGAAATAATTTTTAAAGAGAGTTTTGACAAAGGTCTATCAATTTGGAAGATGATAAGTTTCTAAGTTGCATAGTTTAGAAATGGCAGGGGGGGGGGGACAAAATGCAAGCCACTTTGGTGGGCTATATTTCGCAGATGGTACACTTGATAAAAAAGTGATGTATAAAACATTACCTTCATTTTAGTAGACCTATTCAATGATACCACAAGAGCGGGTGCAGCGAAAAAAAAATTTTCATCCCCATTTCACATAAAAAGCGCCACCCCTAAAATACGTAATCACGATTTTTTTATTCTTTTAAAATTGAGATCTATTACTAAACTATTTTTTAACAAAATTTCATTTACTTATGTTTATAACTGTAGAAGTTATTAAGCTGTAAAGGATTAGGACAGACGGACAGACGGACAGACGGACAGACGGACGGACATGACGAAACTATAAGGGTTCCTTGTAGGACTACGGAACCCTAAAAAAGAGCTGTATCAAAACCAAAATCTAATTTAGCTTTATAAATCACTCTACTTATAATTGTAGCAATAAGTAACTTATGTTGTGCTGCTAAATTATTTTTGATCAATACCAAGTCAGAATTATTAATAGCACGTCACCGTTATTATTTCCATCACTATAAATTTTAATTTTAGATCGTCGCAATCAATCCCTTTATGACGCTCAGGGTCACGTCTATAAAATTCGCAAATGGCAATATTACAACGATATTAAATTGTATGTATAAATTTTCAGATTTAGGTATATGAATCTTATTTATCACACGAAAACATTCTTACGACAATATAGGCATTCTTTATGGAAATGAAGTTGTTTTGAACATTTTTAATTAGTTGAACTTCAGGATGCGTGTTACAAAGTTCGTTAATTTGTAACAAACACATCCTTAGCCTTACTGGGATCTTTCATGTCATTATCAATCAGAGTTTAAAAGTCGTTTCCTTCAATTTTGAGATAAACTTTCTATATCACATCATGTTTCATTTAAACTTACTTGTACTCTTTGCCTTTTCCCAATTATGTTGGGGTCGGCTTCCAGTCTAACTAGGAGTGACCGCCATGGGGTGCTGGCCAGAAAACCTCCACGTGTGCCTGACGGCTGCTTGTCCTTCTGGACACGTTTGGAGGGAACGGCAGTTGTTTGGCCGGTGCATCCTGGGCACGGGTAATAAAATCCTTTCGAGGGATTAACTTTCGGGGGATTTTATTGCCTGTGCGAATATTCTGGCGCGGGAGGGGCCCGTTCTGGGCCAGTAGGGAGTTGCTCCACGTGTCCCTCTGTTGCCAACAGAGGGCACAGTGGAGGAGCAGGGGTGGGCCCGGTGTGCACACACGCTGCCACTGGGCAGGCAGCGGGGGGACTGTCCTTCCCTGCCCCCATCGATCTCGTAACCACAGGAGTGCCCGCTGAGTAGTGTTCTCGCGCCTCTTGGGACCGAGGGTCTTGGCTTCACCGCCCGGACCGCGAGGAAGAAAATCTCTATAAAAAATTACGGGAGGTAGGACCTGCGAGCATCAGACTCGGGGTAGTCTGCTGCCCGACCAGCAGCTGGCGTTGCTGGCACAGCTGGCGTAGTTGGCGCAGCTGGTAAAGGCCAATGAGGTTAGGTGGCGTGCAGTGTTCCGTGTGCACCGCCTAGGAGGGTGTGGCCAACGTAGGCCGCACGGGGAGAAGGGGCTCGCCTGCTTGTGGCGAGCCAGGACCTGCCGGGGGCTGTTGTGTGAATACTCACGGGTTCCCACGCCCCCGGCTAAGGTAGTTGAACGAACACCGTGGTGGTTTTAGTCGGTAAGAGTCCGACACTGGCTCCGCCTACCCCGGGCGGTGTGCGTCCATGAGGATATCCCCACGGCAAAAAAAAAGAAAAGTAAAAGGAGTGACCGCCATCAGACCTCCGCAACCCATTAACTGGGTAATACTGACATTCTAAAGCTGCACCAGTTGTCAGAATTTCGGGCTTCTGACTACCAGTAACGACTGCCATAGATATTCGTATGACAACAGAGACCGACTACTTAACGTGCTCCCGAGGTCTGAAGGGGTCTCGATGTGCAACAAAATGATCTCCCATCCAAGGACTGACTGTGGCTAGTGCAACTTAACCTTGCAGACCTTGCAATATACGTGGTTAGAACTTGACTTGATTTTTTTTACTTGGTTGTTACTTGTGTGCATGGTGTGTGCGTGAGCGCTGGTTTGTACACGGAGGAGCACGGTTTTGTTGGCTTCACTAAAATTGTTTGCAGCACATCGTCTGTATTTTTTACTATGTCTGTGCTCTAATACGAGGTAATCTCGTGCCGAAAATTTCGCCCGGATTTCAAGCTCAGAATGAAGGTCAACTTATCAGAATATTTCGTTCCACAAAATGCGTTTTATCTCCAATACTGTCCTGTATTTTTCCTCTACAAGCATTGTCTTTATTCATCGCACTTGGTCGGGATTTCTTCTAACAAATTCAATTTGTGTAAGCTCCTTTACGGGACACTGTAAGGAGTTGAACCTTGGCAACCGGCATTTGTTTAATTAAGATATACGTTACAGACTTGGCAGTGAGACTAGTTAAAGTGTGATTCAATAAAATTGTGTTTTAAGTGTATTTGGGGTAAAAAAAAGTTAACTCTTCTGGTTGCTCGTTTTGTATTTTAAAGAAAAAAATTGGCAAGGAGTCCAACTTTTATGCGGGGTTTTTCTGTTTGTGGACTTGATTACAATAGTTGTGAGTTCATTATGAAAGTCTTGAATACGAAATGAGTATATTTCGAATATTAAGAGAATCGTTTTTCAAAGGTTTTCGCGATCACTACATAATATTATAATAAAACAAGTTTAACCGGATTACATCGCGTATATTATTTAAATTGGTTTTCCTGAAGTTTCGAAAATTACCGTTCATTTAAAATAAATATTTTGAAATATCTGTAAAGACGCTTGTCATCTTAGTCTTCCTGCAGCCACGAACGCTGCAAATCTTTCAAAACGTCAGGAAAACCAATTTTAATAATATACGCGATGAGTAAGGATGTTTATACTGTGCTCTTGGATGAATTTTATTCGTCCAGGACTGTGCTAATGTGTAGTGATCGCGAAAACCTAAGAACTTGTTACGATTAATAAAATTGGATTATGAGCTTGCGATGAACTATTAAAGTTTATTTAATATAAAACTATTATGCATAGTTATGAAAATTTTAGTTAACTTATATTGAATTCTTGTAAAACCTTTAAAATGTCTATACCAAAACTTCAGCTAAACAATACCCTTTTCTACAAAACAATTTTAATAGCGGTACAAAGAGCAAGTCCAATAAAAATTATACCAGTTTTATTAGACAAAATTACACAGGTGGCTTGGCTCTGCTATTAGATGCAAATTTCCATAATCTTATGTACGCCTAGTGTAAAACAAAGGTGCAGTAATCGTTGACTATTCTTGACTGTTACGAAAGAGCCGTAACTTAGTCTTATACCGTTGGGTTAATGCTAGGTTAAGTACTGCTTACGAAGTCGTATATATAGGTTAGGTAGCTAGCTACATATAGAACATGAACTAGATAAGGTTGTACTTTTCTCTGTTACTGTTAATGAAAGGCTATCAAAGACTATTTTTATGTTACGAATTATTTTGTTGGTAGGTCACGTAAAGTGCTTGTATGTATAATATATGGTTCCAGAATAAATATAATAACTGTGTTACATAATTATTGCTAGCAAGTAATAACAAAAACGTAATAAGTAGTTTTATACAATACCTACATGAGAATTAATGTAATAAGCTTGATATTAATATCAAGTTTACTAAAACATGATTATCGAAAGAAGATACAATTTTGTATTAAAAAACCACAAACACAGCATGTATATAGGCTATTGGCATTTATTTATTTTATTTATTTAATAAGTTAATTTTTACTTGATCGTAGAGCACATGAGCAAAATATTTCTTTAACAAAATTATCGACTCAAAAACGAATCTGTTAAACATACAGGATGATTTTTTAAAGAGTGTGAATAATTTGCCTAGTGGCTCAGTATCTGTTCCTAAAGCGTGTGCTACACGCTTAGCACACGCTTTATATCAACCAAATTATTATAATTGACATTAAAATGAAAAAAAATATTGAAGATTGAAAAAAAAGAGATTATAGCGAATTTTAATATTGTGGTTACGATACGGGATAGATACCGGACCACTATGCAAATCACCGGCACTCAAAAATGTGTGTTGTATAAAGGGACCAAATAACTCGAGGAGGAGGAGGAGCTCGTGGCGAAGTAACAACTACGCAGATTTTACGATCTGCGAGGTTAGGCTGAGCTTACCGCGGTCAGTCCGTGGAACGGTGACCATTTCTTTACGCATCACACACATCGAAAACCCACCGTGCTTCAGAAGCTGTCGGTCCCAGTTGTCATACGAATATCTATAGTAGTCGTTACGAGTAGTCACAGCCTGATAACTGGTCTAACCTCCGAATGCCAGTATTATCCAGTAACTGGGTTGCGAAGGTCTGATGGCAGTCGTTCCGTGTAAAATACTGATTTTCAGCCGCACCTGGTTAGAATGGAAGCCAACCCCAATATACCTTTTTTTATAGTAGGTATAGGATGGCGAAACAAGCTAAAGACCCACCTGATGTTAAGCAGTTACCTTTGCCCATAACAACTTCAATACCACCTAGGCTGTTGCCTAAATGGTACCGCAAGTCGGTTCGACAAACAGAGACATGAAGATGGAAAGTCTCATATGATTGTAATTTCACCGGCACCCGTACCCTAATTCGGAAAAGGCGCGGTAGATAATATTCAAGAGACTAATCAACTTTGAATTCCTATCTACTGTCTAAACAAATTCTGAAACAAGACACTCGTCAAAACACAAAACGTCTTACGAAATAAAGCAAAACAAATATACTTCGAAAATGGGCTCACTAAACGCTCTTTGCTTCCCCGAAAAAGAAAATCCATCAATGACAGAACCAGTTCCTTTTAGGTTATAAGATAAAGGGGGAAAGACACAATTGTTTCGGGTGTAGTTCTTGCCCGCTTAGCATTTTTGTCTGGATTTAAAAAAGTTTTTACGATGGGGCTGTCGACGATGAAATATTTTAACAAAATGAAGGACAGTGTTAATGTTGGAGAAAAAACTTTAGTTTCGTGTAGCTTTTGTAATAATTTAAAGCTCGATGTTAAATAGTTTCGTAAAATTTGGAAGTAATTGAGGGTAGGCAAAAAATAAAGCAAACCGCGGCGATTATGGGTCCCCTTTGGGGAGGCCTATGTCCGTTCAGCAGTGAACGTCTTACGGCTGAAATTGTGATAATGATGATTAAAAAATATAATTATAATAGATCAGCATGGGGACTTTTTCATAGTCTTATCTGTCATATTAGTTATTATGAGCATTGTTGGGATATAAATACAATACAATACAAATCCTCTTTATTGCACAACAAGATTAAATAATTAATTAATTTTATACTTGTGGGTACCTATATATAACTTTGTATGTTATGCACCGAGATGATGTGTCTGTATACCACTGTTAAACCCGCGATGGTTTGTGTGGTATATACCTGTTATCAATATGTAACTCTAATTGACTTAATAAAAAAAAAAAAAAAAAAAAAAAAAAATGAATTTCTTAAATAACTACTTATTCGCTAATGTACAACTGGCGGTCTTATCACTCCAGATCTCTTCCAGACAACCATTGAATGGACTGGAATGTCATGGAAGAGACAAAGGGTAGTTACCGGAGCACTTAAACATCGGAAACTTAACTAATTAAACTAGACTAACTTAGCTAGTAAAATAAAATAAATAAGTATACCAAAATATACATACATGTATTATCCTCTTTAACATCATAAACTTACACACGATAACAATAAATAAATATAGCTATATATATATATATATACTGAATGAATATAGGATACACACGAACATACTCATGTCATTACTGGGACAGATAATGCTCCATAACTAATCGCTTAAAAATAGGTAGTGATTGTGCACGTCTAATCCCTACAGGTAACTCATTCCACAAACGAATAGCCTGCACAGTAAAGGACTTATCGAGGAAGTTTGTGGAATGAGTTGGCGTAACCTTAGTAAATCCACTAATTAAATTAAATATTCATTTATTTCGGACATGATAGCATCCATATACACAGGAAGGTTAGTAACAGGTTAGTAACGTGACAGGCTGCAATCATTTCCAGAATACTGCTGGAGCTGCCGCGCAATCGTGTTAATAGTGATGCAGCTCTTTTACGCATTATAGCGTGAAACCCGTCGACTTTCTCACTGTCGAACATATGTGACGCACTGCAATATCGCGGCAACCTCAACAGCACTCTGAAAGCGTTACTAGATTGCATACGTAGGACGTTGTAGGCTCGTTGCGTGTACTGAACCCACAGGCTGCTAATACATTTAGAAAACCTGCGGGCCAGCATATTGCTCCTAACCGCCAACGCCCTACGTTCTCTTTTTATGTCTAAGTCATCCTCTAGATCATTTGTGGCTATATGACACAAATCTTTAAAGCTATTCACAACCTTAAGGGCCACCCCATCCAGTACAACTGGAGGCACTACACTTGGTCTCAATGTTCTTGCTTTAAAGATGAAAAATGATGAGGCAAAGAGAATCCAGCGGTAGTAGAAAGTAAGCTGAGAATACATAGATGATTTCAATGCGAGGTTTTTCCTATAACTGTAAATATAATTTACAAAATGGCATGACCCCAACAAACAGCTGAAAATAAACTGACAATTTATTCATCATAAATTTTTGAGAGAACAATAAAAATAAACAAAGCGGAAAATATTTTACTGGTCTGACAGATGAAGACTAAAGCTAGAACTTAGATCATAACATTTTATGTAACTGACAGTTAGCCCGAATGATTGGAGTTGTGACGCAACTGTCCTCAATTCTGAACCCTTGAGAATTAGGTACTAAAAAGTTCTTAAGCGCAAGCCACACAGAGCGCGGGCACGGGTCAAACGCGGGACGGGTCGGACCCGTGTCTGTTTTTATTTGAACGACGTCGCACACAGCGCGGGTGGGGTGCGTGTCGGGTCCACATCGGGAGGAGCGCGGGAGCCACGCGTGTCTCCCGCCACTACAAACAGAGCGCGGGTGGCGCGTGTCGGGAGCGGGTGTAGCATCAATGACATTAAAATGTTTATATAAATTATTAAATTACATGTTTTTAAATGTTTATATTCATAGAATAACATTTTGTACGTATTCACCGATAGGCATTCATCCAGAGAGCGTCGCGCCGCCCGCCGCCGCCGTCCCGCACTGTGTGTTGGGCCACAGAGTACTGTAATATATGTGCGGCTCACGCGAGCAACACAACCCGACCACAGAGTACATTTATACATACGGAAAGACCCGACCCACACCCGCGCTCTGTGTGGCTTGCACTCACAGCAAATATTTATGATAACAATACAGAATTAACATCATTACCTTTACTAACTTGACAATTCTTAGTCTTCTCCATAACAAAACTCAAGCTCGCTCCAAGAATCTCAATTACTTCTGAAATTTTCAAATGTGTCTTCGTAATCAGAAACAGCTTTGTACGATGTTATTATTTACATCAAATGTTTATTATTGATTAACTGTTTCAGTTAATTAAATTTTGAATGCAAATTTGCTTTTCGTTTATTTGCTAGGAGATAATTAAATGGATGCTTAATCATGCATACCGGGAACAAAGAAGGGAATTAATGTTTATTGAATGTTTAGTATTCGTTTTGGTATTATGTGGCACCTATTAATTAAAAAAATAAGTATAGCGACTTGATTTTATTTTAAAGCAGCGTTAAGTCAACTTCTAAGTCCAACTGTTGATTTAGAGTTCATGAGAATCATCAAATTAATTGAAGAAAAGGTTATAACCGGTTTAGACGACGTCTGCGGTCTAGTGGTTCGAGAGTCGGACTGCTGATCACGAGGTAGTGGGTTCGATTCCCACAGGACACAAATATTGGTGTGATGAACATAAGTTTTTGTAATGGTCTGGGTGTTCCTTATGCTAAGTATGTATTACAAAAAAAAAGTATATATGTATTATATCCATTGTCTAGTACCCATAGTGCAAGCTCTGCTTAGTTTGGATCTAGATGGTGCTGTGTAAAAAATGTCCCTAACTTATTTTCAAGGTCAACTATCGATAGCAGGAATGTCGATAGTTCGGCATCACTACACAAATGATGGCCGATGGGGCAGTAAAGTTCTGGAGTGGCGACCGCGTAATGGAAGGCGCAGCGTGGGTAGGCCCCCCACAAGGTGGACCGACGACCTGGTGAAGGTCGCGGGAATCCGCTGGATGCGGAAGGCGCAGGACCGGTCGTTGTGGCGATGCTTGGGGGAGGCCTATATCCAGCAGTGGACGTCTTTCGGCTGAAATGATGATGATGATGATGACACAAATGTAGGGACCGTTAATTTATATTTTCGGGATTTCAGCGTTGGTACCATAGTAAATGTTGTTCAAATTCAAATGCATCTTGTTAAGCCACGAGAACCCACTGAATTTTATTTCAAATAATATTTAGGAATACAAAGCCAGTGAAACCACTATCTACAAGCACGAAATAGCGAGCGAGAGCGAGTATTTTACATTACAAACGAATATACACGTAGTATGACGTCATGCAATTAAACTATTCGATATAACTCGTCGCCTTGTTTACTCGCACGGAAATACGAATTATGAAATTTACGCTTAGCTGATGTTAGGAGGAATCCCACTAATTTTCTGAGTAATATTTTGGCATCGTAACCCCGGGTAGGAAGCCTTGGGTAGCGTTAAACCTCATTTATGTAGCTATGTGGGTATGTAAATGTAGTGTTGAGACAAGTTTCTATGCATGTGTGTAGGACTTGTCGAAATATTATGTAATATTTACTTAAACTAATATTTAAAGAATATAATTTCTTGGGTTTTCGCGATCTCTACACATTATAATAAAACAAGTTTAATCGGATTACATCTCGTATATTATTAAAATTGTGTTTCCTGACGTTTCGAAAGCTTTGCAGCGTTTGTGGTCCAATTTAAATAATATACGCGATGTAATCCGGTTAAACTTGTTTTATTATAACATTTAAACTTTTTGGTTAATGTGATACCGCATATTGGTCTCAACGTAGGGTACCCATTTCAAGATGGAGGCTAGGGTGCCTAAACTTCTAGATTTTTCAGAAAAGGCTTGTCTAAGGTATGTCGTGATACCTACCTAGTACCTAGGTAACGCGCGTGAAATACAAAATGCCTGTCTCAGATAAATGCCAGCCGTACAACTGTCTAAGCCTTAAAATTCCTGTCAAATGCGGCACATGTCTCTCATTATTATGGCAACCCTAGTCCCACGTCATGTGCAGCGTGGGAAGTGTTTGTGAACAAAAAAGTGTCAGTTTACACACGTGGCCTGGCCGTAGGCTGTGTTCAAAATACGTCGGCCCTAAGAGATCATTTTATATGGAAATACAATCCTACTAATAGCAACTAATCGATATAATTTTTTGCATAACGATAATTTATTTACCAGAAAGTGGGATAGGCTAAAATCATCTAAAATAAAGAACCATGAGAGCGAAGCTGCGGGTAAAAGTACTACATAATTTCTATTGATCAATAGGAAATAACATATTATACAACGATACAATATATTATTACTCTTGAGCAAAATAATATATCTACACGGAAAATGTCTCTTATAAAGACTATTAATTTCAGCAAGTTGATATACGTAATATATGATATCCCCGATGTGGTATCTACATTCAAAATTGGATCAAATCGTGCGTGCAGCGCAAAGGCCACCATTGTTATTCAAGTCGGGATCCCGAATGTGGCCGAAAATTACCGAGTTCTGCCGAACGTACAGTGTATTCGCAAAATATGACGGCGATCTACTGGTGTCTGGTAGGTAGCTTAAAGGTTCTGTATTGTTTGTTGGGCATTCTGATATACCTAGTTCAAAATTTAATATCTGGACTTTAAAAGAGACTGATCCCAAAGTTTGTTTTGGTATTTCACATTGAGGAAGTCACATAGAAGATGCCAACGCCATCTAGTTTTTAAAATAACCGACACGTAAAAGTGATTTAAACATCCAGTTTGCAGAATAAATAATTCCATATCATTGTTCTAAATTTCTGTAGAAGTAACATATAATAGAATTGATTAAGTCTAGCTATAAATTAGTGAATTATTCTTGAAAAAAACAATACGTTTATCTGTATCCATGCCATATTTAAGGAGGTGACCATATCACTGATACTGAACACGAACCAATAAAAAAATAAAACTTTTTTCCTAATACCAATTAGTAAGCAAACAATTCCCAAAAAAAACACCAAAAAATATTTTAGAATTTTCCTCCTTTTGACAATGCCGCTGGCGACTTATTTTCAGAGTTGTTCGGGATTTATTCTCAAACCCTCGCTATGTGTCTGAGTGAAAATTTGGTTATTAAACACGATTTGCTCTAGAAATATGGCACGGTTAGAGATTGACATCTTGTATAATGTTCATGGTAACCTCGGACGAATAAAAAAGGCGGACGGAATCTCGCTAAACAATAAGTGAAGCATCCATAGTATTCCGGCTCGTTCAAATGTACGCATACATTCACATCTATAGTACCTATGCTAAGAAGCCGAGATTACGCAAAAAATCTAGTGTGCCGGTAGTCATTGTTATAGTGTCACAAATAAAATAACAGTATAAATCTGGTGTCTTAAAATTCTTTCAAAATTATAGTGGGTTTAGGACAAAATGAAGTACTTCAGTCTTTGTTTAGCGAGATTCCGCCCGCCTTTTTTATTCGTTCGAGATCGTAACATCTAAACTACACATTGTCACATTTTTGTCACGTACTACCTACCTATCTTTAGTTACGCTGGGTTCCTATAATTTGCTTTTACCGACAACGGCTCGTTTTTCTTTGAAAAAACTTCTAACTTAATGTCAATATTTGACGTTTTTTAAAGAAAAAACGAGTGATCGTCGGTAATGGTAGATTATAGGAACCAGGCGTTAAAGAAAATGAAATAGGTACATATTAAAACTTGGAAAACGGTGTTGAAATGTCCAAACTTTTATATTAGTCATCATTTTGCAGTCCAAAGTTCACTGTGCAGTAGCACATTTCTTAAAACTATTTCCATTGTTATGGATTCTGTATAAAAAGATCACACATTTTAACATACACTGCTCCATTTGGTACGAAAACGCAATTTTACATTGATACGGATCCCATTTTGCAGTCCACGTCAATGACTGTTTTCATACATATTTATGTTTGTCAATACTTTGGTAAGCTTGTAGGTACTTTGTATTGCTGCGCGTCTGAAGTCTGAAGAGTCTTAGGGTGAAGCTAATCGAGTATATAATGCCGTGAGTTGTGAGCCGCGTTTCTTAAATCGCATAAATCCGGTTTCATATAATCAGACAACTCTCATTGCGTCGCCATGTGGCAGATTCCGAATCATGACTTTTGCACTCGGACCATTAACGCCAAAAATACATCTAGAACAAAATTTATTAGACAGCTTGACAAGAATGAATTCAAACCATGTCCCTACAAGTCAAATAAAGATTCCATTGCACATTGAACATCTTGCACCTCCATTTAAAAATATTCTACAAGAGCTCATCTCAGATATAAAACGGCAAATTGGATTTTTCAACGACAGTAAAACTCCTTTGTATGAATACCAGCCAGTACAAGATATCGGTAGAATACTAAGTGGACTGGACTGCAACCAGATATAGGTTAAAAGGATGATGGTATGGCTTTGAAATGAATTGTATAAAACCTTAGTGGAATGAAAGTCTTTCTATTTTTAGATGGTTATAAGAGCTTTGATCTTTTAAAAGATGCATTTAGAATTGTTGAAAGCACTTCGATTGTGGCTCTTGAAGTTTAATTAAAAGCAAACGGATGCACAGAAGGATGGATCCAGGCTATGCAACATACAACTCCGAGCGCGCCGCGCTACTGCGTAATGTGCGGGAACCTTTACATGTTACTTACTATTTTTTATTATTTTTATAAAATACCAATCAATAATCATACTTCACTTATTTATTACTAATTTAATAAATGTTTATGTTTGTTTAACTGAAAATAATCTGTTATATCCAAAACCCATACAGGCTGGAACTTCATCATCATCATCATCATTTCAGCCGAAAGACCTCCACTGCTGGACATAGGCCTCCCCCAAGCATCGCCACAACGACCGGTCCTGCGATTTCCGCATCCAGCGGATACCCGTGACCTTCACCAGGTCGTCGGTCCACCTTGTGGGGGGCCTACCCACGCTGCGCTGGCTGGAACCTAAAGGCGGTCATTTGGGGGAATAAAGTACCATAAATATTGACTATAATGAATTTTAGTCAAAGGAAACATTTCTTTATATTTAATAAGAATTATAACTGCATTTAAAGATTTTAAGCATTAAAATATTAAAGAATGTTTCGTCTAAATAGAATTCGCTATCCTCATGAATTGCTATCCTATATTTGTAAGATATAACTTATTGCTTTTGTACAACTTGCATGCTCTGTCATGTGTGTATAAACATTATCTTATCTTCGACGATGACGACGTCTGTGGTCTAGTGGTTCGAGTGTCGGACTACTGATCTCGAGGTCGTGGGTTCGATTCCCACAGGACACAAATATTTGTGTGATGAACATAAGTGTTTGTGTTGGTCTGGTTGTTTCTTATGTATAATAAGTATGTATTTAAAAATAAATAAAATATGGAAGTATTGTATCCATTGTCCATACCCATAGTACAAGCTCTGCTTAGTTTGGGACTAGATGGTGCTGTGTAAAAATGTCCTTATTATATTATTATTATCAATATATAAGGTACTTTCCTTCCAGTGACTGCCTTTCAATTCTGTCCTGTAGATTTACCCCCTCACTAATAAACGTTGTATAGCGGTTGTATAGTTACACAATGATGTGTCTTCTTCTTTCGAATGTCAAATTACTGATGACAGAAAGTAAGAAATCGTTGTGTAACTATTCAACTGCTATACAACGTATATTAGTAAGGCCGTTAATCTCATTTGTTTTTATGTGAAGCGCGAAAATAAAACTTCCGCAGATTTGAAAATGCAATATTTTCAAATCAAATCAACTCAAATCATTTTATTTGCATGAAATGTGGTAAAGGTAAAGATGTTTCAATAAAATTTTAGTTCTACACATTTCACCAATCATGAATCATTCAATCTAACTCATCAAGTTCGCTTGAAACAAAAACAGCTGATATAATGTCAAGCTCATATCTTGAGTTTTTGAATGTGTTATACGGCCAAAATTAATATTCAATCTATCCACGATTTACCATACTAGAGATAGAAATTTGACTCATTTTGTATGGAGCTTATGTCAAATTCCTATCTCTAGTAGGGCAAATTGTGAATAGATTGGATATTAATTTTGCCCGTTAATAATTTCGGCTGTTATGTATCAGTTAGTAAGATTTTTTTTCAATAGAACATTAATAACTAAAAATGATAATAAATGTGATTAATTCTCTATTGTAGAGTCGACTGCATGACAGTGGGAACACTTGAATTAGAAAACCGCCTTTACTGCTTACTAAATAAAGTTGTTGTCGCTGTCAATGCCAAACTGTTACCAATGACGTGCGGTCGACCGTACATATAATTTACCTATCAATCAATCAACTCAGCCTATCGCAGTCCACTGTTGGACATAGGCCTCTCCCAAGTTGCGCCACAACGCCATAATTTACCTAGGTACATTATAATTCATTTAATGAGAAATGCGATGTCTACAGGTGAGCATAATATATTGATAATGTTAAATCTAGTGTTCAGTGTAATTAATACAGTTACATAAATTCTGTGCAGGTGTGCTTCCAATTTGTGCAATAGGTACATACTTATGCATATTTACGTGCATAGACATTAAAATAGAAATGCATTTATTTCACAGTATATGGTACATTGACGTCGGCACTGTCCATTGGCGTTTGGCATTTTTGTGTAGACTAATAATAACATAATATCATGCCTGTATTCGGGATTCACCAGAGGATGGGCAGCAGCGTTCTCTGAGTATTTAATCAACCAACTCCGATCGCCAACACGCCTGCCAAGCGTGGCGATTATGGCATATCCCCCCAACATGCTTGGGGGAGGCCTATGTCCAGCAGTGGAAGTCTTTCGGCTGAAATGATGATGCCTGTATTGTATTCCACGAAGGAATAGGCAGAGGTGTATATAGTACAGTCACATTTCGTCAGTTATGTCCCATGTAATAGGGGGCGAGCCTATTGCCATTAGCCAACTAATAATAACATGAGATAAAAATCCAGATGTGCATGTAATTAATCTTGCTAATCTAAGCAGATATATGTAGAACTCGTGCAGTTTATGAATCTCGTAATTATGTGTGGTGTTACCAGTATCATGGTAATTAAAAGCAAATTTAATTAGTCTTTCGTGTGAATTGAACAAAGCTTCTAATTCTGTTCAAATATGTTTGAAAATTACTTCTACGACATGCCTCATTTAATACGAAACTTATAGACATCGCAAATTCATATTGAGCTTCGAATTGTGAGCTTAAGAACACATTTAATCTCGTCATTTATTTCTTTTTTATTCGAAATTCAAACACTTTAACGCGTGAAAAGAAAATTCTTTGACAATCTGTTACATGTAAAACGTAGAAGAAAAAAGATAATTTAATTTTATCCGAGATACTTGATCCGAGAAAATTGAGTTTTGTTTCTTGATTGTGTGCTATTATTGCTCAGTTTTGTGTGAAAGTTAATGTTATTTCTTGGAACACTGTATTGGGTTACAGCGATTGTTAGATTAGTTTTTGTACAAACTGCTGAGCTGACAGTGATTGTATAACCAAATGACTTTAGAGAGAGAAAAAAAGGATTGCTTAAATCCTTTTTTTTCTAGAATTTTCTTGGAATATGTACTTATTTTCTTATTTTTCAGACTAGTGAAGGTAGACTATCATAAATGCTCAGGATAAATGCGGTTAGTGCGGATCAGGATTTGATTATCACTTACTTTAACAGTGAAGTAAACTTACACCTAACTAAAGTATAGATCTACTACCAGGAGACGGCCCCTGCAGTCAGCTGCACAAATATGTATACACTTGGTGAAATTAAGCAGCAAGTGTGCAGCTGAATGTACACCTCAAGAGAATGCATTTTTTATGAAATTCTGAAAGAAATACCAAAAAATACAATACAATATATAAAATGAAGCTTTTTAGTCTTAATACTATTCTCCTAACTAAACTAATATAAATAACTAATTAGGTATGCGTCGGTGCCAAACAAACAAGCAAATTGCATACGAGTTGCAAGTTGTCGAGCGAAGACCGGATTTTTGGAAAGTTATTGTTTATCGTGAAAAATTTCATGTTGTATTTGATGTTATGTTGTTTTTATTAGTAGTAAGTTAGCATTTTATTTTTCGCTTTTCTGTTACTGTTTTCGTCGGTTCAATTTTTTGTTAAAAAGTTTAATTTTTAATTTTTTTGTGGCTAAACTAACTCCAGGTCTGCTTTATGTTGTAGTGTCTAAAACTAACATTTATGTGTACCAAGTTTCAATAGAATCGGTTAACAGATAAGAATTCAGTGGGTGAACAAACACTCATCCCCTGTTTTCCTACCCTTAAGGGTGGATTTTGATTTTCAAATTTAAATGGGACCAATTTTGAGGTATACCCTATCTTTAAAAAAATTTTTTTTATCAAAATCGGACTACTCTGTAAAAAGTTATGCGTGGCCATACATAAAAAAAATAAAAAAAAAAGATACGCGTCGAATTAAGAACCTCCTCCTTTTTTTTCGTCGGTTAAAAATCTCTAAAGTAGGTACATAAAAACTAGCAACATCATACAATTAAGGGCGATCTACCGATTATTAGTGTAAGAAGTTAATTCCATAGAAGAAACCATATGAAACTCCAATTAAGGTAGGTACATTAGCGGATTACTCTCTCCTACGTGTTGGTACATCGGCATATGAGATGATTAAATGGAAGGAGGCAAACTATGTAATATCTTATGGAAACTGTGGTTTAGAAACTATATACGTTATGGTTATAATATTAGTTAAACTATGTATCTTGTGGTAATAGTTAAAGGAAGTGTTATATATAGTGTTATCAATGGCACACGCTTGTTTGACTTGAGATGAACCTTTGTTTCCTGCTTAGTGAAGGGTGTTTGTACCTTAAGCTGAATGCTACAGTGTAGCCCGCGAAATTCGACGACCTCTGTGGTCTAGTGGTTCGAGTGTCAGACTGCTGATAGCGAGGTCGTGGGTTCGATTCCCACAGGACACAAATATTTGTGTGATGAACATAGGTGTTTGTGTTGGTCTGTGTCTATGCACGGCATGCCCATGGCGGGCTGGAGGAGCGCGGTGGCTGAGGCGACGCGCGTCGGGTCTTCGTGGCGGCTGAGGGGGGCGCGGGCGGCGTGCCGGCATCGGTGCAGCGCCTGCGCCGCCCCGCACTTCATTTCTTACCACGACGGTGGTACTACGTTACTTTATTGTTATCTATTTTCCAAGTACAAATTGTAACCTACAGTCCACTCTTTTATTTCACTGTTCCTGATACGAACACTCAAGCTCGAACAATTTGGTCCTTCGCAAGTAGAACTATACAGCGGGAAGATTTGGTGTATACAAGAAAACAAGATCGAGACGTTGGTGGACATTGACCCCGCGTCGCATCGTGTGAAATAACCTGTGTCATTGTCGCCTACGGTTGAAGATTTGAAGTCGCGACTGGATTTTGTGGATAAGGATTCGGATATTCGTGAGATCGTTCCAATTATTCCTTTTATCTGTCTATTTCCTATGCCCTATTTTCAGTTATTCGTTTTTATAACGGTAATTTTTCTAGTAGTAACCGATTCATTGCCCTATTGATTTGGTTAATAGCTAATTTCATTCTCAATCGCATTATATTGCGTCTTAAATCTTTGTATGCAATATTCGCTCGCTTACAACGGATTGTTTATAACGGTCGTGCTAATTAGTGCAATACAAAGCGTGACCTTGACTCATTTACAAGGCATCAGCTGTTCATTTTATGCCCAGTATGTCTGAAAGTGTTGCTCTTTCTGCTAACAGTTCAGGCCATATGCAACCATGTACTCGCTCGTTTGTTTTGCTTTCCACAGCACTGGTGAAGGCGGTGGATGTCAATGGCGAGAGGTTCAACGCACGGATCCTGCTGGATAGCGGTAGTACAGCCAATTTTATTACGGAGAACTTATGTGATAAGCTACGTTTGTCCCGGAACGACACGAACTTCACAATAACAGGTATTACCAACCAAACTAGTACTAGTGCGCAATCTTGCAACCTCACAATCGAGTCCATTTATAGTGATTATTCGGTTAACATTGACTGTTTAATTTTACCAGAAATCACACATAAGTTACCGTCGTCTCCTATTAGTTTAAAACACCTGATTATACCTATGGGTTTACAGCTGGCGGATCCAACATTTAACACTCCCTCAGCTATAGACATATTAGTCGGTGTAGATGTTTTTTGGAACGTCATATCTGCCAATCATATAAACTTAGGCAAGAATCAACCGAAGTTATGTGAGAGTAGACTAGGATGGTTAGTTTCAGGCTCAGTAGGCTGTCACTCACGTACGTCTCATTCACATTTTTGTAATTTTGCGAAAACTAAGCCCAATACGGATTTAACTAAATTTTGGGAACTGGACTCAGTTTCCGAAAAGCATTCCCTTTCTTTAGAAGAACGGGCATGCGAAGATAGTTTTTACACAAATACAAGCCGTAAGGATGACGGTCGTTTTGTAGTCACAATACCTCTTAAGTCCGATCCTTCTGCGTTAGGAGATTCGTACGGTATTGCAAAACGACGTTTTTTATCATTAGAGAAACGATTTGAACGCGACTCTAATTTCAAAATAATGTATATGGAATTTATGTCCGAGTACGAGAATTTAGGTCATATGACTGAAAATTCTACTTTAAAGTCAGAAGGTACGGTCAATTTTTTCCTGCCTCACCACGGAGTAAAACGCGAGTCCAGTGTAACGACTAAGCTACGCACCGTATTTGATGCGTCTGCGAAAACTACGACAGGTGTATCTCTTAATGACTTGCAGTTTGTAGGCCCGACCGTCCAAGACGATTTGCTATCAATTTTGTTGCGTTTTCGACAGCATAAATATGTTGTTTCAGCGGATATCGAAAAAATGTATCGCGCTATTGAAATCAATCCTATTCAGAGATCACTACAACAGATAATTTATCGTAAAAGTCCTACAGAACCGTTGAAAACTTATACATTAAACACGGTAACATATGGCACAGCATCTGCTCCATATTTGGCCACTAAGTGTTTAGTTAGTCTAGCTGACAAAGCATCGAATGCTTGCGTTAAGCGTTCGATCCAACATGACTTTTATGTCGATGACTTTCTTAGTGGGTCAGACACAATTTCAGGAGCGTTAGATCTGTGTAAGGAAACGCAGTCTATTCTAGCTTCCGCTCAATTTAATTTAAGAAAGTGGCAAGCTAATAGTCCCCAAATTTTAAAAGAATTAGGATCTTTAAATAATTTAATATTGGACCTTATAGATAACAACAATAATACTTCTTCAAAGACTTTAGGTGTGCGTTGGTTATGCGAGTCTGATAGATTAGGATTTTCTATTAATATTGAGTCCAATAGTAAAATAACAAAACGACATATGTTGTCGGTAATTAGTCAGATATTTGACCCACTAGGCTTAGTGAGTCCATGCATTGTAGACGCGAAAATAATAATGCAGAGACTCTGGATGGAAAAATGTGAATGGGATGACGAAGTGTCACAAGAGGTACAAAACTCATGGTTATTATTTGCAAGTACATTGCCTTGCTTAAATTATATAAATATTCCGCGATGGATTTTATGTAATAATTCTATAACTCATGAAGTTCATGTATTTACAGATGCGTCTGAAAAGGCCTATGGCGCATGTCTATACATTCGCTCTATAACCAGTTCAGGTACAGTCACTGTTCGCCTATTAACTTCTAAAAGCCGTGTGGCACCAATTAAACCTACTACTATTCCGAGGCTAGAACTATGTGGGGCTCTGTTAGGTTCCAGGTTGTGCACAAAGGTAAAAGATTCACTCACGTTACCAATCCATCGATTACAATATTGGTGTGATTCCACAATAGTACTAGGATGGTTGGCAACACCGGCCCGACAGCTAAAGCCTTTCGTTCGAAATCGTGTTAACGAGATTCAAGAAAGCAGTTCGGGTTCTAAGTGGAGATACGTGCCGACTGAGGATAATCCAGCGGATCTTGTCTCTCGTGGGCTGAAGGCTGATCTAATCAGCGATTCTGCACTTTGGTGGTCAGGCCCTCGATTTTTATTTAATAATGAAAATGCTTGGCCGCAACAGCCCAATAAATGCGTGAAACAGGATCTACCTGAAATAATTTCTAACCTAATTGATAGTCACAATAATAATAATTCTAGTTCCAATTCTAACCTAACAAATAGTTCAATTATCCAACAACTAATTCACAAAAATTCTGATTTTAATTATTTACAACGTATTGTAGCTTACATTCTAAGATTTATTTACAATTTAAAAAACACTATTTATAAATTAACGGGTTCTCTGTCTACTGAGGAATTTAAGAGTGCCTTATCTTTTATATTACGTGTAGCTCAATGTGAAATGTTTCCAAGTGAGTACGCTGCCCTTAAATCGGGGAAGTCGTTGACACGAAAAAATAGGTTAATTTCTTTGACTCCATTTTTAGACGGTGACAATATTATTCGTGTAGGGGGCAGACTGGATAATTCCCCCTACGAATATGACGTAAAACATCCAATTTTAATGTGTAGTAAGCATCATTTAACTAAAATATTATTTCAAATGCAACATAAAAGGCTACTACACGCAGGTCCACAATTGCTTCTAGCAAATATTCGCCAAACTTATTGGCCCTTAAGAGGGAGAAATCTTGCTAAGTTTACTGTAAATAAGTGCCTAAAATGTTTTCGATTTAAAGCTCAAAATGTGCAGCCAATTATGGGACAATTACCCAACACTAGAAGCACTTTAGAGTTTCCCTTTCTTAATAGTAGTGTCGACTATGCTGGGCCTGTATTGATATCTGACCGGAAAGGTCGGGGATCTAGGTTGATCAAGTCCTACCTGTGCATTTTTGTGTGTATGGCTACTAAAGCTGTGCATCTCGAGCTTGTCACGGACCTCACTAAAGAGGCTTACAGGGCTGCCTTAAATCGGTTTATCGCACGTCGTGGCAGGCCACGTACTATCTTGTCCGATAATGGCACAAACTTTGTCGGAGCGTGTAACGAATTATATAAATTTTTGCAGGAGTCTGATGTTGCATACGACATAGCCCAGGAAGGAGTAGAATTCAGGTTTGCACCGGCATATTCGCCACATTTCAACGGCCTCGCCGAGGCTGCGGTTCGTGCAACCAAAAACCATTTAAAACGACTTCTGCAGCTTACTCATTTTACTTATGAGGAAATGGCTACGTGCCTAACTCAAATAGAGGCAATTTTAAATTCAAGGCCCCTCACTCCTCTTTCCACTGATCCTCTCGACTTCTCTGCCCTTACTCCCTCTCATTTCCTTATTGGACGCTCACTTATGTCTGTTCCAAATCCGCAGGTCACCAACGCCAGCATCAATCGTTTGGAGCGCTACCAACGTGTGGAATGCATCAAGCAACACTTTTGGAAGAGGTTTAATCTCGAATACGTCTCTAACCTACAGCAGAAAACGAGATGGCCTACTTCTGCCAACGGCGACATAGCGTTGGGATCGCTTGTTCTTGTAAAGGACAAGGCGCTCCCGCCGCTTTGCTGACTGCTGGGGCGCGTCGTGCAGGTGTACCCCGGCAGCGACGGCGTCACAAGGGTCGCGGAGCTGAAGACGAAGAGAGGGACCATTCGGCGCGGCTTCAACAACATCTGCCCTCTTCCTCTTTGAAGTACACTTCAACCTGGGGAACATGTCTATGCACGGCATGCCCATGGCGGGCTGGAGGAGCGCGGTGGCTGAGGCGACGCGCGTCGGGTCTTCGTGGCGGCTGAGGGGGGCGCGGGCGGCGTGCCGGCATCGGTGCAGCGCCTGCGCCGCCCCGCACTTCATTTCTTACCACGACGGTGGTACTACGTTACTTTATTGTTATCTATTTTCCAAGTACAAATTGTAACCTACAGTCCACTCTTTTATTTCACTGTTCCTGATACGAACACTCAAGCTCGAACAGTCTGGGTGTTGCTTATATGTATTATAAGTATGTATTTACAAAAAAAAAAGTATATAAGTATTATGTCCATTGTCTAGTTCCCATATCACAAGCTTTGCTTAGTTTGGGACTAGATGGTGCTGTGTAAAAAAATGTCCCAAAGATATTTATTTTATTTATTTATTTAAATTAAAAATTTCTTGCGTTTTTTGCTAATTGTAGCTCTGTTTTGAGTTGTATATCAATCAAAATACGATTTGCGGTAGTAATAACAATATATCTACTGAATAATACTTATAAAAAATATAAACCTAGCTTTATAAGCTCCAGAAGCTCGATAATCGATAATTTGATCGTAAATTAATATAATCGAGCTTGTACAGCATATAGAGCTAGGTTTATATTTTTTATGAGTATTATTCAGTAGATATATTGTTGTTACTACCGCAAATCATATTTCGAATTATACACAACGCGAAATATAACTACAATATGCAAAAAACGCAAGAAATTTTGAATTTCGCAGGCTACCCTGTAGCATTCACCTCAACAAACCAGTCATCCAATTCTTAAAATAATCAAGTTTTAACAGTACGCTACACTGTACAACATAATGACACTGTAACTAGTGAGTGCATCGAAACGGATTAAACTTGTTTCATAATCCGGTTAAACTTGTTTTATTATAATATGTAGTGGTCGCGAAAACCTAAGAAATTATTAAAGATATTAAGGGTCCTGTTGGTCACATCATGATGAGTTCCGGGGAAGCCCTGAACCGGTCCTGAATCGGTTGAAAAACCGGCTTTTAACCCGATCCCGAAACGGATCACGAGGGCATGGACGTGAAAATGGTGGTCGCGTGCTGTTGTGGGGTGGAGAAAACTTTTCTCAGTACCAATGGCATAGTACCAGATCAGGGGCACTGGGTGTGGTCCACAGAAGTTCCCGGAGCTCCTCTATTTTATGCTGAGGACCGTTTGGTTTAAGTCGGTAGGAGTCCAATATACTCCTCTGCCTTTCCGAGACGAAGGGGATCCATGAGGATTTCTACTCGTAAACAAAAACCACGCACATGCTGGTGGCTAGTCCAAATCTCCTCGTTTTGGAAAATATGTTTTGCTAAGTGGGACCATGATTTTTTACCTTTACATAAGTTATTACTTCCATCAAATATTCTATAGATACACGATCAACGTTCGAAAAACGGTGCCATCAAAACTGTGCAATAAATACTCATTCGAGTGCACAGTTTAGCTCTCAGCCAAAGCTCACGCTCTCGCTTCACGACCGCGCTAGCGGTGAGACGTTTCGCAATACTAAAATGTAGAAGAAAATATACAAAAACTATATTCCAAATGTGCAAATAAAGGATGGAGTGTCGTAAACATAATTACAAGAACACTATCGCGGAGACGTTTTATGGGATTGATTTTGTACAAGACCGTGCAACTATAGTATATTTGATCATAGAGCCATTTCTTTTATTAATTTGTATAACAACATATACTAGAAGGCGTACAAAATAAATTTATAGGTATTTAAAATCTGATTTAATATTATGTTAGTAAAATTATTATTTAATCGCATTTTAAATCGCTTTACATTGAGAATATCATTTGTGTGGATAAATGATCATTGATTTGATTTGATCATTTAATTATGACTTTTAAGACCTTAAAATCAATTTTTATTCTGGAATCTAGTTTAGATATGTGTGACCTACTTACTCATGTGAACTAACAATTTAAAGTTACCGCGCAAATGAAGTCATATAATTTCTGGTCAAATAAATCTTAACCTAAAAGTTTAACCCAAAATCCTGTTGACATATCCCATCCTCAATTTACTTTAGAATCCGAACTACAATAAAACAAGTTGTTATCTATTTTAAGACGCTGACAACAGCCAAATACCCCAAATGGACTTCTTTTAAAAACATTTTTAGCTGTATCTATTCAGTTTGTGGCAGTGAAAAAAATATATGTTAATCTTGATCGTATTTTCTGAAACTGTATTGTGCCCAAAACACGTTTTCTTGAAGTTTTCTCTATAGAAAATAATTGTAAACTAACCTCTTAAAACATGCTTTAAAGCAAACAATCTCTATTATTTACTAAATATTATAAATAAAATTAAGAAAACATTTGAGAAAGACAATAATCTAAACATTTATTGTTTCTGTTTTTCAAATAAGCTTTTTGTTTTTTATTAAAAAGAAATATTGTTAATTTTCATTCAAGTTTAGCGGCGTATCCGACGTCCCTCGGCTCGTTGCCTCTCTTTCAGTTCTGTACGAAATGACAGTGACCGCAGAGGTCTGATTTTTTAGGTGTTGTCAGCCTCTTAATGTAACATTCTGAACCTTACTGAATTTCATGACTAAATTACTAACGGTCGGCTTTGCTCACAATAAGTACTTTATTTATTACGTTTATAGGTAATTTTATTGCCTTCGTAACTTATTCTAACAATCCGGTAGTTGACTACTGTTAAAAATGACCAAAAATGTTATAATATTTAAAAGGAAGTACAGAAAGGATAACATTGTAGAAATAATAAACAAAATCCATGAAAAAATGGAAGAGATACACGTTTTTTAAGTTCTTGGAGGTGGTATTTTCTGTCCTTGTCGTGCAAAACGGACATTGTACAGGGAGATGTCAAGTTACTATGAAGGTTTTGAACAATGACGTCATTCTTTGATAGAGCTGTCTCTGTCTAAAAAACAAATTTAAATCGCTTAAAACTTGGACATTTTATGAAATATTTTATTGGTTTTTTCACTGTTGCTTATTTTTCTTGATACAGTTTCGATTTTTATAATAAAAACTAATAAAAAAAAAATAGTCACCTTCCCAATTGGTACTTGTAATAAATTTTTTGTTGACAATTAGAGGGAAAGTAGATATAATAGAATAGAATAGTGAAGTTAATGATTAAGTTTGTTATATTATGTTGTATGTTTACGCTGCTTAGAAGGCCCAGCCATACTGAGGACCTAAAGAAGGAAGCTGAGATGGTTTGAATTCGGAAGGCAGGCAACCGAGTGTTATAGCGCTTCTTGGGAGAAGCCTAGGTCATAGATTGCGATGGAATGATTGAAATTGAGAAAATATATAGGCATATCCTTCCCTTCCCTTTCCTTCTTCGAACCTGCAACTTGTGGTTCGGTAGACCAGTCGTTTTTTAACCGTTAAACTACCGCAAGCTCTCCTCGTAGTAGCTATGGTATTAGGTAGGTACTTGTTTACGAGTGGAAATCCGAGTCTTTTCTCGTGGTCCAACTTTTTTGTCTTACTATACTCATGGATATCCTTCATCTGAGGAAGGCGAAGGGGTATGTTGGACTCCTACCGACTAAAACAGCACGGTGGCCGACTCAGTACAAAAGAGGAGCTCCGGGAACTCCTGTGGACACCGCTATTACCCCTCTGGTGCTTTGCTATTCGGCACGTCCCGGGAAAGCAGTGCTTTCTACACCACAGCAGTACGCGACCACCACGGACTGCTGGCCTCCCCAGGGTAGCGTAATGAGCGCCTTGAGTCCTCCACTCTTAGCGCCCACGATCGGTCGATCGATCGAGTAGGTAGGTACCTATCGAATTTAACTTCCATATTAAAGTGCACCATATAGTTATTTGTTATAATTATTGGATGTAATAATCTGGAAATAAACGATTTCATTTTATTTCATTTAATTTTCATTATAACTATAATTAGGTGCCGGCAGCATCAACTTATTGAGAACAGTGCGTTCCTCTACAGACTTGATTTCATTTCCACAGTTTATATCTTTAGATGTCGAAGAAAGTAGATGGGGGGACTGGATACGGAAGGCAGAGGACCGAATATTGTTGCACAATCCAGGAGAGGCCTATGTCCAGCAATGGACTGCGATAGGCTAAAACGATGACGTCATCCCGCTTGCGTTAATGCATTACAGATTAGTTACTGCATTATTTTTAAACATCAGTATTATCGCGAAAAAATTGTTTGTTTTTTAAATTGACACTACCAATCGATTCCGTGTTTCGAGTCTATGTTTTTTATTTCCGGACTCAAAACTCAGCGTGCATTTGACTGCCTTTCCGGGCAAGAAACGCCCTGCCTTTTCCTGTAGCGGCTGTAGCTCACATAAAACATACAGAAAATAATCAATTCACTGGTTTCGACAACTGACCGAGTTACCCATATCATCATCATCATCATTTCAGCCGAAAGACGTCCACTGCTGGACATAGGCCTCCCCCAAGCATCGCCACAACGACCGGTCCTGTGCCTTCCGCATCCAGCGGATTCCCGCGACCTTCACCAGGTCGTCGGTCCACCTTGTGGGGGGCCTACCCACGGTGCGCCTTCCAGTACGCGGTCGCCACTCCAGAACTTTACTGCCCCATCGGCCATCCGTTCTGCGAGCTATGTGCCCTGCCCACTGCCACTTAAGTTTGGCAATTCTTCGGGCTATGTCGGTTACTTTCGTTCTCCTGCGAATCTCCTCATATAATGATTACCAGTTACCCATATAATGGTGCTAAATCTCTTGTTCATAAACTAAACTTATTTCAAATTATCACTCCCTTTTACCAATAATAGGTATATAATATAAGAAAGGGATGGCAACAATTTTAGTGCTGTAAAATTAGTCGGAATTAAAATTTCCATACAATTTTAGTCGTGATCACGGAAAGTGCCGACTAAAATACGAAGACGTGGAACACGTAAACTAATTACAGCACTAAAATGTTGCCATCCCTTTCTTGCATCTACTATTAGTAAAAGTGAGCATACATATTATCACGCCTGTTTCCCATTGGGGTAGGCAGAGACTATGGATTTCCACCTGCTACGATCCTGACACACCTCTTTCGCTTCATCTACGTCCATTAACCTCGTCATGCATGCTCGTTGGTTTAGAGAACTCTTAACCTGGCATTTTTTGAGAACGTTCGCGATTTGATCGTGATACGTTCGCCGAGGTCGTCCCCTTCCAACTTTTCCATCCACACTCGCTTCGTATACTTGTTTCGTCAATCTCCTCTCGTCCATCCTCTCTATATGTCCAAACCATCTTAACATACCTTTCTCAATCTTTGTGACTATATCTTCTGTCACTCCACAATGCTCCCTTATCACGTTATTCCTTATTTTATCTCTCAAAGTTACACCACACATACTTCTCAAAGCTCTTATTTCTACTGCATTTATTCTGCTTTCATGTTTCTTCTGCCATACCCAACTTTCACTACCATACATAAGTGTAGGCACTAACACTCCCCCATGAACAGGGTGAGCGATAGTTTAAAATTAGTTTGTGAACAAGAGAATCGACACCAGTACCTATTGAATCAGTTTTGAAACGCAAACATAATCTGTATGATTAAAACTAGGCTGAAAAAATATCATGCATCGGGTAAGTTCCACGACAAGCAATTTAAAAACTAAAATGGAGGAGAGAGAACAGAAAAGTGGAGCTCAACGTTTGAACGTGACTGGTTAATAAGAGTTTTGAAAATATTGCTCGAATGTTTTCCATAGCAGCTGATTAAATATTTTAGAAAACAAATCGTTAAATTCCATAAAATATACTACCTACCAATGTAGATACTCAGGCATGTTTTTTTATATTGGTATATAAATAAAAAAAACTCATTTTCTTTTTGTCGTTAAACAGTAAACAGTTATTTCGCCGTCTTGTCATCTCTGCTTCAACCTATGGTTGACTGAGAGAGAATGCCTCAGGTATAAGAGGAGGAAAGGAATCCGCTTATGTACATTGGATTTATAAAGTTTAAATAAATAAAAGTAAAACAATAAGGAGTTTTCGGCGACCATTACAATAAGTTAACAAAAATGTTATTACTATTTTCATGTAAGTGGTATTTTGGCCTGAACAAAATTAAACAATTTTGGGAACATATTAACTGTTTTAATTAAAATATGATAAACAAACATTTCATTTCATCAAATTATTTATTTT
Source organism: Asteroscopus sphinx (assembly GCA_949699075.1). Classification (NCBI taxonomy): domain Eukaryota; kingdom Metazoa; phylum Arthropoda; class Insecta; order Lepidoptera; family Noctuidae; genus Asteroscopus; species Asteroscopus sphinx. The sequence continues at coordinate 8,267,845 of OX453006.1, forward strand.
TGTCAACAAATTAACATTAATTTGTGTTATAAATAAAAAAAACAATTTATTTTATTTTTAATAATAGGCTGTTTGGCGGTTTCCTTCGACCACCTGCACGCGCATAGCTGTATGTCACCGAGTATCTCTAAGTAGTCTGTGGCGCGATTATAGTAACCCGTGTGCCATTTTTCACAAATTCAATATTTATCTAAAATGTGTGTATGTTTTTTTCCTCACAAGTGTGTTGAAAAACGTCGTATGACACGCGTGAGCATTGACTATTATACTCTAGGCTCCATTACGCAATCCTGCTTCGAGTATAATAGTCAACTTAGCTCGCTTGTATCATAATGTACTATTATTGTGTCTTTTATTTAGCGTTGAAGATCGACAGCGTTGTGGTGTACTAAAAATCGCCTGATTTATCTAGTACATAGAAATACTTAAACACAGGTAAATACCTTTTTTTTGTTTTTGGGTGGAAATCCTCATAGATACCCTCCGACTGGGGACGGCGGAGGGGTATGTCGGACTCTTACCGACTAAAACTACACGGTGGCCATCAGCTGCACAAAATAGAGGAGCTCCGGGAACTCCATTGGACCGCGCCGGTGCCCCTCCAGTACTATGCCTTTGGCACGTCCTGGGAAAACAAAATAGCACGAGACCACTACGTACTTCTGTCCTCCCCAACCGTTAGTTGACCAACTCCCCAAGCATCACCTATCTTATTATAACACCCACCATCTTGAATCACTTGAAGAGAAACGTACATATACAGAAAAAGCAAAACAAATTATACACCTAAGAAAATTTCATCATAACGAAGACAAATCCATTTTCAATTTGCTTCATATTTTCTTTAATATTCTTAAATATACCTACATAGGAATGAGGGTAGAATATTCGACACACATACACACAGCTTCGTCAAATGTTCTACAAGCGTGTTTTGCTGTGTTTATTAGAGGTTCATACAAATTGAATTAGCATATTTTTAAACAGCTACTTCATAGTACAATCCTCCTATTTACCTGCTTCGTTGATCTAGTGATAGCAAGCGCGACTGCTAAGCGTGGGGTCCTGGGTTTGATTCCCGGGTTGGACAAAAAGTGTTACTGGGATTTTTTTGTCAAGAAAATATCTCAGTAGCAGCCCGAAGTCAAGAAGCTGGCGGTGCTACACCCCCGTACCTCGAAGAGCACGTAACGCCGTCGGTTCTGCGCCTGATCTCTCTCCGGTCGCGTCAGATTTCCGTCCCATTGGATCAAGAGATTGAAGGAATAGAGAGTGCATTTGTGTTTGCGCACAGTATTATATTGTGCACTATAATATTTTATCGCGCATATGGCTAGTCTCCGTTGAGATTGACCGTCGTGACCGAAATTGGGTCAGGAGGACATTAGTCCTATGATAGACCCAATGTCCATAAAGACAATACTTTAACATAATACCTAGTACCGAGATTGGTAAAATCAAAATTGGGTCTTACTTACTTAAGGGGAAGGTAGCAACCAAGTGTGGCCCCCATCAGTAAACATAATTTATCGAAAATTAGTTTTAAAAATTGAAGTACAGGCACTGTAGATTAATTAGAAATTATTAACTCTGTAAAATATAGTTCGCTGTAGATATAGTAGTAGATAGTAGATAGAAAAAATGCCGTAAGAGGCCGCTTTTTGCACTTTTTCTATCTACAACTACAGAAAAGTAGGTATAATTTACAGAGTTAATAGTTTCTGATTAAACTACAGTACCTGTGGGGCAATTATGTAATGCATTCTCTTTGACATTAGCTTTCATTTTGAAATTAAAGCAATATTCATTACGTGGAGCGTAGTTGCCGATAACACGGATTGTCAAAACACACGGAGCAATGAAATTGAAATCCAGATGATTGCGATCGCGAGTGAGTTACGCAATTCAGCCGCTGTACTCACTCACTCACTCGTTAAAAACGCATTTTCGATAAATGATGTATTCAGCGAGTAATATTTTTTTTACTGATAGGGGCGCCACTTGGCTGCTGCTACGTTCTCCTTAAGAAAACACAAGTTACAATTTCAGTAGGTACTCTGGTAGCCTTTTTATCACTGTAAAAATTATAGCTCCATTAGAAGCAGCGGGCAGAAGCTAACATATACACGCTTCTATTCTTAAAGGTGTAGCAATTGTTTTTATTACACTACTATCTTCTACCTACGGCTTCACTCCCGTGGTTCTTTATCCCACAGGAACCACGCATTTTCTGGGATGTAAATAGCCTATATCACGCTCCAGCCCATAAACTATATCTATACAAAAAAATATTTCGATCCATTTCTCTGTTGCCGTGTGAAAGAAGGACAAACAAACAAACACACTATCGCATTTATAATATTAGTAGGACTATAAACACATAGCCATTAACTTATTCATGAACACGATAAATGTAACTAACATAAGGCGCGTTTTCCTTTACGCGAACACTTGATTAATGTCAGCAGTAACACGGTAAATCTTTAGAAAAGCACTGCGAACAAATTTACCGCATGTTTGACTCCTTTCTGCCGCCGTGGGAACGATTTAGAAGAAGCCACCAACGACATTTTGCTGGAAATCAATCCTTTATTGTTCTTGGGGATTTTCCAAGTATGTGTTATCGTAACAGTGAGATAAATAATTTAAGGCTAGGCTCCCAAAAAGAGGTGACTTTTTGAAAACATGTGAGTCGAACACATGCTTGATGAATGTCAGATTTACATAGGTATATGTTTTTTTGAACCTTTATCCATCGTTTGATTAGACAGTTACATAATTAGTTGATTTTTGTTCGATACTTTTATTTTTTCAAAATCATGCGTTTTTAGAGATGTTCCAAATATTTCTCCTTTATTAATCAAGTTAGCTGTATAAAATTTATGCATATAGGCAGATAATAAAGTTTACTAAAAACTGGCTACAGGAAATTTGTACAGATTCTTTAGTATTCTTGTAATAAAACGAAAACTGTTTTGAGACTTACATCATTTACTTCCGTGTGTAAAACGCGCGGGAATGAATTTTCGAAAATGTGTTGTTCTATTGCAACTCGCATAAAATTTACGAGAGCGACCCGCAGTGCCGCAGTTGCGGGGTGTAAGAGGAGTGCGAGGGTGCGAATTGCGTTTTGGGAGCGTCCTCTTTGTGATTTAAATGGAACAATTCATGCTATATCATAGCTTTGCTTGAAATGTTGACCTACGGTCGAAATAAGCTGACAAATGTTTTGCTAACACGCTTTTCATATCAGGCAGCGAGAGCCTTTTCAGAGATATGCGGATTTTGTCACGCACGCGGATTAGCCAAAGCCCCGCGTACTGAAATATTGTATGAAACAATGTGATGCATTAAGCATGCTTGCGGGGCTTATCCGCTTGCGTGATAAAATACGCATAACTCTGAAAATGGCCTCGTAGGTAGTGCACGCAATAGGTTTAATGCAGAATCTGAACAAGCCTAAATTATGAAACTCAACAATTATTTTATTTAAAACCTGTAGATGTTTATATAAAACTATAAACTTCGTACATCCTGGATTGAGCCATTGTACTCTAACTAAACAAAAATAATTTAAAAAAAAACGTTTGCGGTCAGGGGACAAGAACTAATTCATATTTTTTTGTCATTATAATGCAAAATTTCGCAACTATAATACCAGCATAGATAGTAATAATAATAGAATTTTATTTCTCTCCTCACAAAGGTGGGCTTGATAATATAAATAGGTACCTTAGAATTATGTAACAAATAGGTGCGTATAAGCTCCTTTGCGAGAGACTGGAGTCCGTACTAGGGAGAACCGTCTCCTGTTACCTGCACGGTCGCCATGTAAGGTGGTGTATTTGGGAGACAAGTGAAACGCGTGTTAGCTGCTAATAGACTGAATATATTGTCTTAATAATACAGATTAAATATAGCGTATAACTACTACACCACAGATAATATAAATAGGTACCTTAGAATTATGTAACAAATAGGTGCGTATAAGCTCCTTTGCGAGAGACTGGAGTCCGTACTAGGGAGAACCCTCTCCTGTTACCTGCACGGTCGCCATGTAAGGTGGTGTATTTGGGAGACAAGTAAAACGCGTGTTAGCTACTAATAGACTGAATATACTGTCTTAATAATACAGATTAAATATAGCTTATAACTACTACCCCACAGATAATATAAATAGGTACCTTAGAATTGTGTAACAAATAGGTGCGTATAAGCTCCTTTGCGAGAGACTGGATTCCGTACTAGGGAGAACCCTGTGTTACAGATCACCAGGCCCTTACCCTAGGTTTAAGTATATACATGTACATTATGTTGTCACTATTACAGGTAATAAAAAAAGTACTTAAGCATAAATATGACTTGATGGAAGAGAAAGAACACTATAATACAAGTAAATGCAGGTTGACAAACAAGTGTGGATGTTTTTATGTATAATTATGTGTGTGTTTGTATGAGAGTTGTTAAAGTTCCATATTGTGTGAGGAGTGCATATTTGAGTGTGAGTGATATGAGGTGCAATGTGGTGATAGGTGATAGATGGCAGGAAGAATCATGCGTCGGACTGAGATACAATAGGGCGCAGGTTCGATACCCAGTAAAACATGTCGTTTTGTATGTAATATTTAATAGTTAGCTGTAAATTTAACGTTACCGTCTATGTCTTTACATTCAATGTACTCTATGGGTATAACGCTAATTTTAGCGTGACGTGACCCTACATTTTCTCTCAAATCACAACTACCGCAAGCCCCTATAAAAAACTTCGTTTCAATCATTTTTATTCAGTTAACAGTAATTCTTAAGGCATAACATAACATAACCAGCCCATTACTGTCCCACTGCTGGGTACGGGCCTCTTCTCAGTACGAGAAGGCTAAGGCCTTAGTCCTACACGCTGGCCTAGTGCGGGTTGGCGGATATACACACACCGTCGAGAACTGTAACTGTATCTTAAGGCATATAAGTATGTTAATAAACTATCCTAAACATCGCATTTTCAGTATCTGCCTAAAAGTCTTAGATACAGTCTGAGAGAACCTCTAGGTTGAGCAAGAACATGATTAGGTTTTAATGTCAAAATTATTCGTTAACTGTGTATAATTTTCCTATTGTGGATTGGCTAAATTTCTTGTTTCCGAAACAAGGTTCTCGCATAAATTAGACTGTAGCATAAGTAGGGTGAACGCATTTATTATGGTAATCGACTCGTCAAGTAAAAACATTTGCCTAGTATATTTATTGAGACTGTCGCTTCTGCTATCTATGGTTAGGACGTCTTTTAATTTATTGTAACATTCTATGAATTTACCTAGTTTTTATTGGTAGACAGAAAACTTTGTGTTGCTTGTTACTGAAAGATTCACTGTAGTTCAATGACCTTCTGGCGAATTGTGTAACTTACTCGCGATCGTACTCATCTAGATTTAAATGTTCATTCATTTCAATGGTATTGAAAACCATACCAAATTATATTATACCAGACCTAATAAACATACTACCACCAAAAATAATAAATGACATAACACGAAACAACATAAAATCTAAACATAAAAAACACCTTTTTGAGGAATTAAAACCTAATAATGACTTAAATTGTGGAATGAAAAAATCGCTCACGAGCAGGATTCAAACCTGAGACTCCTGGCTCAGTTCGTACCGTGAACACTGCTCGTGGTATCGAAATTCTCATCCACTTTGGCACGTCTTTTGGTAAGGTTCGAATCCTGCTCGTGAGCGATTTTTTCTTTCCACAATTTAAATCGTAAGATTTTACATCGCATGCGTACATGCGTTAAAAATAATAAAATTACCTAATAATGACTTATAATTTTATAGCATTAAGAAAAAAAAACATGCTATATTTTTGTAAGCAATTAGCTATTGAGAAGTAATATAAATTAGTTGAGGGTATTTGAGAATTTTTGCATGGGGCGAGCGAGCGCGATGCGTCGTGTTCCCGCCCACATCTTGTTGTAATGAATGTCGACGGACCAAGCGGTGTACAGAAAAACCTAAACTGGTTTATGTTCTACACTATATCTGCCAAAAGTATGTTTTTTTTTTTTTTGTGGAAATAAATAAATACCAATCGATTCTTCTAGTGAGTCTGAACAAACTGCTTTTAGGACTTGTGTTTATTCTGAAAAACTCAGTTTTGCATCAAATAACTGTAGTTCTACAAACATGCGAACATTTGAACCAGAAACCAAATTCTTTGTAAATCGGGTCGTCATTTTCCAAGACTTTAATTCACCACAAGAATGTAGCAAATAAAAATAATGAAACGAACGAAGAAACCAACTAACAATGAGTAATCTGGTACGTAAGTCAAAGGAATGATACATGGCATGTTTACCTGTGGGGAACTAAATACGCCTTCTAGTCTGGCGAGACTAAATTAATGGAGAGATTTACTCGCAGCAAATAGTTTTATGTTAAGGTGTGGTCCACCCCACGAGTATTCGATAGCGAGCGTATAAAAGCGAGCGTCCAATTGTTTTTACAAATTCCATTAAATAAATAAAATAATAAATAAATAAATATTTTGGGACGTCATTTTTACACAGCACCATCTAGTCCCAATCTAAGCAGAGCTTGTAATATGGGTACTAGATAATGTTTTTTTTTTGTAAATACGTACTTATAATACAGAAGAAACACCCAGATCAACACAATCACTCATGTTCATCACACAAATATTTGTGTTTTGTGGGAATCGAACTCACGACCTCGTGATCAGCAGTCCGACACTCGAACCACTAGACCACAGACGTCGTCAAAACGACATTACGAGCCAAACATTCGTTTGCGAGCAAATTTTAGAGAATTCGAGGGCAGTGTTCGTTGGAATGTCTTCACCAAAGAAACAACGTGTTCGCGTGTAAACTTTCTTATGCTAATTGCTCATGCTTGGTTCAATATCAATCAATCAACTCAGCCTATCGCAGTCCACTGCTGGGCATAGGCCTCTCCCAAGTTGCGCCACAACGCTCGGTCCTCTGCCTTCCGCATCCAGTCCCCCCCAGCCACAATATACCCACAATATACCCACCTTGGTTCAATATACCCACTGCTCAAATGCTTGAAACTGAATGCTAATAACGTATGAATGCTCACAGTGTGGCCGCACCTTAAGACATATACAGATACAAATTATTTTCTTAGTAACTTAAACCAGGCTTTACTGGCATTTGGATCTAGTCAAAGGGAATGAGAGTGATTTATTATAACTTGAGAAGGTAGGCAGCGAACAGAGTTCTACGAAATAGTTTGAGATTTAAAACAGTTGTTTCGTTTGTTTTGTGTTTGTACGCGCGTCTTCGATGCAAGAGAAATACTAATGAAGGCAGCGTTTAAAAAAAAAAATCTTCACTTAGGTACAGTCAAAAATATATCCGGTAAACCACTACTAAGGCTGTAATCGCGTGTTCGATGGCAGCGGTAGGTACAGTCACCATCCTTCCCGGTGATACATTTTGTCGACAAAGTCCCTTGAAATAATCCTGCTACATTACACGTATCTACGGCTGCCATCGAACACTGAGCGCAAGCGATTTTAGCCTTAGTGGTGGTTCACCGGAAAGTTTGCTGAAAGTACGTGTAATGTAGCAGGATTCGTTAAAAGGATTTCGGCGACAAAATGTATCTCCGCGAAATATCGTGACCGGTACATATGGTCCGAGATCTCAACAAATATGTATCATGGAGCCATAGGTATAATGATAGAATGACTTTTCAATTTTAATTAAGTTAAGTCATTATTTTAAGACTTGAAGGGCTCGTGGCGAAGTAGTAACCGCGTGGGTTGTACAATATGCGAGGTTAAGCTGCACTTGCCGCGGTTAGTCCGTGGATGGGTGACCATTTCGTTACACATCGAGACCCCTCCGTGCCGCGGAGAGCACGTTAAGCTGTCGGTCCCGGTTGTCATACGAATATCTATGGCAGTCGTTACGGGTAGTCATAAGCCTGAAAGTATGACAACTTTTTTGTTTTTTAAGCCGACCCCAACGTAATTGGGAAAAGGCCCGGAGGATTATGAATTTGTAGCAGCATGCGCACGCCAGCGCGCGTGCCCCAATACTAAATCGTCGCGCCGTCGACCTATATTTATAACTTCTGAATAGTTGTTTGTAAAGCCAGCAGAGGGCGCGGCGGCGCACACATGTTTGTAGATATTATTAGCTACGTTCTGATTGGTCGTTCATAAATATTAAATGGTTTTAGAATAGTAACTTGTGCGTCCAATATTGTATATAAGATTGGCTTAAGAATTAATAAATTCCTTCAGTTCTACCTATACCAAAAACATTGTTTTACTTCGTTCTTAACACTAAAGTGGTGACCCCGAAACCGAATCATAAAGTGAATCAAGTGTTCTCAGCAACTGGAAGAAAAATGGCAGAAGAAGCAAAAAGACTCCAGCAGGAAATCGCCGGAATCGCACTTTCAATGCGTGTCCCACCGTTTTGGCGTGATAAGCCAAGGCTTTGGTTCATAACATTTGAAGCAGCAGTCAACGATCTCAAAAAAAGCGACGCCCAAAAGGCCCAGATGGTAATAGCTCAGTTACCGAAAGACGACATCGAACAAATCTGCGATTTGCTCACTGATCCGCCTACTGCAAACCTGTACGTCGTCATCAAGGAGCGCCTGATCTCAGTGTACGAAGAATCGGATGGCAAACAACTACAAAAACTTCTGTCAGACATGGAGTTGGGTGATCAAAAACCAAGTCAGCTACTTCGTCGTATGCGAAACCTAGCCAGTAACAAAGTTCCAGATACTACGTTGAGGTTGATGTGGATAAACCTGCTACCGCCGCACGTAAGATCCGTACTCATTGTCAGTGATACCATCAGCAAAGACACGAAATTGGATGAGTTAGCTAAAATGGCAGACAAGATGATCGAGCAAACATCAGAAGTATCCGCCGTTAGCACAAGTATTGCAGCAGTGGACAAGAATCAACCACAAACTGATATGCAGTACGTAGTAGAAGAAATAAGAAAGTTGCATTTAGAGATCGCCGAGCTGAAGAATAATAACAGTCGTTGCACGCACACATCGGCACCGCCGTCGTGTTATCAATATCGTCGCAATCCTCGCCGAGACCATTCAAGACCGCCGTCTCGCTCGCACTCAGGAAACTATCGATCTCGCTCGTCTACTCCGTCGCCGTATTGTTTCTACCATAGAAAATTTGGCAAGAATGCAAGGCATTGCACTACACCATGCAGCTTCAATAAGGATAGCAATTCGGAAAACTAAAAGAGACGTTAGCAGTGGCGGAACCTAATGTCGACAGTAAATCATATCGCCTTTTCATCACCGACAAGAAAACCAATATGACATTTTTAGTGGACACTGGCGCTAATATATCTGTTATCCCCAAGAGAAAAGGAACCCGATCGAACCCATTGCCATTCAAGCTTTACGCCGCAAATAATACTGCAATACCGACATATGGAGAAAAAACAATGGACGTCAACTTGGGACTTCGCCGGTCATACAAATGGAAGTTTGTTGTCGCCGCAATTAGCAAACCAATACTAGGAGCAGATTTCTTAGGCTACCATAACCTACTGGTCGACTTGAGAAATGAACGCCTTATAGACAACACCACCAAGCTTAGCACGACAGCACCCGGCCACTACACGAGTATTCCTACAATACGCAGCATCGATCTTCAACAAACATTCCACGATATATTGGCTGAATTTCCTGGAGTGACTCGCCTGTCATCAATGAAGCTCAATCCAAAACACAGCGTCGAGCACTTTATTGAAACAACCGGACCGCCGATCTATTCTCGAGCACGACCTATACCACCGCATCGGTACGAAAAAGTGAAGAAAGAGTTCGAGAATATGATGAGTCAAGGTCTCTGCCGACCCAGCAAAAGTCCTTGGGCAAGTCCACTCCACATCGTTCCTAAGAAGAATGGAGATCTGCGGGTATGCGGAGACTACCGCCGGCTCAACTCAATCACCAAGCCCGACCGCTACCCCATTCCACGAATAAAGGACTTCACTTTTCAACTAGCAGGCAAGCAAGTCTTCTCCACCCTTGACTTGAACAGAGCATATGCCCAATTACCTGTCCGTGAAGAAGATATAGAGAAGACAGCAATAATAACCCCATTCGGGTTATATGAATTTCAACGCATGTGCCCTGGTTTAAAGAATGCTGGACAAACTTTCCAGAGGTTTATACATGAAGTTCTCCGCGGTTTGGATTTCGTGTATCCCTTCGTCGACGATTTGCTGTTAGTGGCAGAAGACGAAGCTTCAGCGAGAAGAAACCTCAGAATCGTTCTGCAGCGTCTTGAAGAATATGGCATCACCATAAACCCATCAAAATGCGTGTTTGCCAAGAGAGAACTAACATTCCTCGGACACTACGTTTCCCCTGAAGGCATAAAACCACCAGAAGAAAAGGTGAAAGTAATCAGTGACTACCCGAAGCCGAAGAATGTTGAAGAATTAAGACGTTTTCTTGGTATGATAAATTATTACCGGGAAAACATACCGAATGCGGCAGCAATACAAGCACCTTTGCATATGTATTTACATAATACACACTCCAAAAAGCATGATAAGACGGAAATAGTGTGGAATGAAGACACATCTCAAGCTTTCGAAGATTGCAAGACGTGTATCCAAAAAGCAACCTACTTGGCCCATCCGCAACACTCTGCCCCCCTTGGTTTGATGTGTGACGCATCAGACAAGTGCGCGGGCGCCGTTCTACAACAACAAGTTGATGGCATATGGCAACCGCTCGGATACTTTTCAAAGAAATTCACTCCAGCGCAACAGAAGTATTCAACATTCGACAGAGAATTGCAAGCCATATACTTAGCAATGAAGCACTTCAGAAAAGTTTACGAAGGACGCGAGTTAGTTATCTACACGGATCACAAGCCGCTCACATACGCCCTGCAGAAAATATCATCTGACTCGGAAACACCGCGCCGCAGCAGACAGCTATTATTCATTAGCGAATTCACTAATGATATACGTCATATAAGCGGGCGAGACAATGTTGTTGCCGACGCGTTATCGCGCATCGATGCCATCACTTGCCCCACTCCGATTGACTACGAATCTCTCGCAAGCGCACAAGACAAGGACGCAACTATTCAAGAGCTCCTGCGCCAACCAAATATCCAGTTACGCAAGATAACGTTACCTGGGATGACGAATGGTATCTACTGTGAATCATCAACACAAAATATACGCCCATACTTGCCTAAGGAATTTCGCATTGAAGCATTTAACGTGATACACAGTCTCAGCCATCCCGGTGTTCGGACATCAAGAAGATTAATTCAAAGAAGATATTTCTGGCCTTCTATGAACATCGATGTCAAGCAATGGGTACAAGCCTGCATTCAGTGTCAACGTTCAAAAATACACCGGCATACGGCGAGCGCAATATCGACCTTTGAACCATCGCAACGCTTCGAACATTTGCACGTCGATATCGTTGGCCCGCTACGTACGTCACCGCAAGGACACCGTTACGTCATCACGTTGATTGACCGGGCGACACGTTGGCCAGAAGCATACGCTGCACTCGACATTACAGCCGACACTGTTGCGAAGATTGTGTACGAGGGATGGATTACAAGGTTCGGATGTCCAGCTCGAATGACGACGGATCAAGGTCGGCAGTTCGAGAGCAGTCTATTCACCGCATTAACAAGACTCCTCGGCATCAAGCGCATACATACAACACCGTATCACCCACAAAGTAACGGAATGATTGAACGATGGCACCGGTGCATGAAATCTGCACTAATGGCACGTCTGAGCACAAGCAGTTGGATAGATGAGCTACCTACTGTGCTTCTGGGACTACGAGCTGCAATACGGAATGACAGTGGAGTCAGTGCTGCACAGCTTGCCTATGGCCATACTCTCCGCCTACCAGGAGATTTTTTCACACCATCGAAACCGGATGCAATGGACTATAACTATGTTGAAAAGTTGCGAACTGCTATAAGCACTTTTCGCCAAGCAGTAACACAGTCGTCACGCACCAATAACCGTACTGTGTTTATACCTCAAAGCTTACAAACCTGCAAGGAAGTGTTCGTGAGGGTTGACGCAGTCAAAAAGCCGCTGCAACCACCATACAATGGACCCTACCCAGTGCTCAGCCGCAGCGGAAAAACATTCACCGTGCAGCTGCCAGGAAGACAAGCAGTAATATCAGTGGACCGTTTGAAGCCTGCTTTCTCCATTCCATGCACTGATAATGCACACAGTGACACCAATCCAGCAGAAAATACCAATGTTCCTGAAAGCATTATTCAACAGCGGACATCGCGCTCAGGTCGTGTTATTAAACAGCCGGTACGCTTCGCTTGAGGGGGAGCACTGTAGCAGCATGCGCACGCCAGCGCGCGTGCCCCAATACTAAATCGTCGCTTTTTTTTTTTTTTTTTTTTTTTTTCGAATGGGCTCTCGCAGGTGGGACCGAAGTCCCATTTCTGCTTAACCGGACTTAGTTGGCGGAGAGTCCCATGTGGGACTCCATTCGCCGAAGGTTTTTTCCCTACATACTTACAAACTAGATGCGCGCGGCATCAATACCGCGCGCAAGCGGGCGCCCCCCGAGGGGGGGGCTCGAACCTCGCTGGGGCATTGCAGGGGGACCCCGCAGTTCCTATGTCCCCCTAGCAGCCGTTGCTGCATCGAATTGGTTTCCTCGAAAGTAGCGGACTTTCGGTCCCTATCGGGTGACGTGCTAAACGCCGTGAAGCGGCAAGCCTCGCCGGCGAGGCTAAGACCTACCTAGAAAACCTAACCAGTGGCTACGCAATAGCCTGCTCCTAGGAACTACTCTAGAGCATAGGGCCGGTCTCGCGTGACGAGATTATCTCCGGTTGCTTACACCGTGAGGGCGTCCCCAGGGGGGAGCTCGGACCTCGACTCAGGGTGCAGCAGGGGGACCCCGCCACTGATCCCCCCAGCAGCCGGTGCTGCGTCGGCATGTGTTTCTGTTTCTCGAGAGTCGGACTCTCGGATTCTGTGTGTGTGTCGCGTCGGTCCTCGCCGGCGGGGACGATATTTTGGACGACGGCGTCGGAGTGTGCTTGTACTTTTATCTGACTCCTGGAGGAGTGTAATAGCGTCATCGGGCTCAATGAGTGTGTGTCTGGGACGTCGGGTTTTGCTAATAGCAGATGGCTGGTAGACGGTGGCCGCCACGACCAAGGGGTTGGGGTGCTTGGGAGCGGAATCGAAATAGCGTTTTGAGACACGCTTGAAAAACTGCTTGATGGTCGGCAGTTTGAGGTCTAGGTGGAGGTCGACATTGCGTACGTACCAGGGGGCGCCTACGGCCCTTCGCATGAAACGGTTTTGGAGGGTTTGGAGTATGTGAATTCTCACCGGCTTAACGTGTGCGAACACAACGCTAGCATAGGCGAGTATGGGGCGGATACAGGTGGTGTATATCCTTACTTTGAGAGGAGTGGGCAACTTACTGTGCGCATTGAGTAGGGGGTGGAGACGTCCGAGGACGAAGGCGGCACGGTTTTTCACCTTGCGGATATGCGGTCTGAAAGTCAGTCTACGGTCAAGGATCACGCCAAGGTATTTGGCTTCTCGTTGCCATGGGATCTGTTTTCCGAACATTGAGACTGGTACGCTTAATTCTTTACGATACTGTGACAGGGGTCTCTTATCGAAGAGGACCGCTGCACTTTTTTCGGGATTGACTTCGATTCTCCATTTCCGGAACCAGTCACCTAGGGTGTTGGCCGCGGATTGGAGGGTACGAGAAATAGCGACATGGCTCCTGCCGGAGTAATAGATTGCCGTGTCGTCGGCGAAAAGGGCAATACGGGCTGCACCGCATTTTGGAATATCGCTGGTGTACAGCGTGAACAGTAGGGGGGAGAGCACGGAGCCTTGTGGCACACCGGCGTGAATGGGATGGGGGGAGGAGAGAGCCCCTTCTATGCGATAGCAAAAGGTACGATTCGATAAGTAGTCTCGGATGATGAGCACGAGACGATGTGGCACATTCATAGTGTACAGCTTATATAATAAGCCGTTGTGCCACACTTTATCGAAAGCCTTTGCTACGTCGAAAAAGAGAGTACCGGTCATTTGACCGCGTACGAAGCCTGCACTGATGTGTTCTACAATGCGGTGCAGTTGATTAACGCAGCAGTGCTTTGTACGAAAGCCAAACTGCTCGTCGGGAAGGAGTTTATTTGAGTCGGCGAAATCTTTGAGTCGCTTATAAATAAGCTTCTCGTAGATTTTACCGAAGACATTGAGGAGACTAATCGGCCGGTAACTACTCGGCTCGGCTTTTGGTTTGCCCGGTTTTGAAATACCGATTACCGTAGCCTGTTTCCAAGCCTGGGGAAAGATGTTGTTTTTAAATGCCGCATTGAAGATGACGGTCATTAGAGCGATTAGGGTGGCAGGGAAACGTTTCAACACCTTATTGGTGATGCCGTCTGCGCCGGGGGCTTTTTTGGGCTTAAGATCCTTGACTATAGAGAGAACTTCGTCAGGGGTGATCGGTGGGAGCGGGTCATCAGGGTCATCTATTGGGGGGGGAGGGAGGGCTGACCTACGCTCTACTTCTGAATTAACCTTGTCAAGGTGGGTTTGGCTTACGGGAAGCGTACTGAGAGTGCACTGAGACTCCAAGCTGTCGGCTAAGCATTCGGCTTTTTCGTCATCATCAAAGGCCGGCCTTTGATTGGGTCGATTTAGGGGGGGCATAGCTGCCGTGGTCTCGCATTTGAGTTTGCGTTGAAGTGCCCAGAAGGCTAAATGAGACGGTTGGATTTCGCTGACTTCCTTGTCCCAGCGATCCTCCCGTACCTGAGCTACACGTCTTTTTACAGTATTCTGCAAAGAGCGCATATGGGCACGGTTGGCTTCGTTGGGAAAAGCGTCATAGGCACGGATGGCCGCGTTCCTCTCGGTCCTCAACTCATTTACATCGTCCGGCAGTTTCAGACGCTGGTCATCCAGCATCGGAACCTGCCGTGAGCATTCGCCCACTACGGACTGTACATGGTTGGTGAGCGAGGTGATCGCGGCCACCGTATCCGCGACTGTCTCGATGGAGTCAGGGATTGAATCTAGTTGGGGGGATGAGGTAGATTTGAGGCGGTCCTCTAGTCTCCTCCAATCGGTTATTGTTTTAGTTAAGGGTGGAGTACCGGGATCCGAGGGACCACCTCGGGGACCCAGTTGAATGATCACAGGTCGGTGATCTGAGTCTAATTCTTGAATTACCTCGATAGAGCGAATACCGAGGTTTACGCGCTTTAAGAGGGCTATATCTAGGATGTCGGGCCGTTGCCCTACTGTGTCGGGAAAGTGAGTGGGACGCATCGGGGCGATGACGTCAAAGGAAAGTCTGTCGCTAAGTGCTTCTAATTGAACACCAGCGGTGTTATTGGAGACACAGCTCCATGAGCAATGTTTGGCGTTTAGATCGCCTGCTATAATTACAGAATTACTAAGATCGAGTAAGGATTTTAGGTCGTCCTCGAGCAGACTCGCGGGTTTGTTTGAGGACCTATAGGCCGAGACTATGGTGATGGGCTGGTGCCCTGTCATGCCTAGGCGACAGATTGAAGCCTCCAGGCATGCTAGCTCTGGGGGGTCAATGGGGATGCAATATAAAGAATTGCGGTAATAGATTAGCGTTCCGCCTAGTGCGGTGTACGTTCTGTCGTTTCTAATCAGCCTATAATTGGCTATGTTGGGATTACGACAGTGGGGCTTGAGAAAGGACTCTTGAACGAGTAATATGTCAAGTTGGTGCTCACGCAAGAAGACAGCTACGTCATCGCGTTGACCACTAATGCCTCTGGCATTAAAGAAGCCTAAATTTAGGGAACGGGGTTTGAATCTTTTGGGTGGGGCCGTATTATACATTATAATTGGAATTAAGTATTCTATAGATGTCTTGGTACTTGGTAAGTACCTGAAGGCGCTGCTCGTGGATGCCTTGGGTAAAGGCCCAAAGTCTAGAGTAGGCGTCAATACGGGTTTCCCCTGACTGGGGTTCGAGGTGTTCTCTCGGCAGAAGGCCGGGGTAGTTTACCGGAGGGGGGGTTCTCATGGGGGGGGGGCTTTAGCTGCTGGTGCAGTTTTGAGCCTGAGAGAAGGTGCGGGGATGGGTAAGTTCATCAGCGCGGGGGGCTCTGAGGCCGGGGGCGCGAGACGAGAGGTCGGAAGAGGTGGGTATTGGGGCTTTTGATTACCCTTAAACCAGGGGTTGGGCCCGAGTGGGCCGTGGAAATTAGGGGAGGGCCCGAGTGGGCCTCTAGGGTTTGGTGGTTGGTAATGGAAGGGGGCTGCGTAGGAGGGGGCTTCCCTCGCAACGCGGTCGGAGGCGCGTTTTGCCGTTTTGGCGTTGCGCATTTTGGGGGCTTTGGGGCATCCGCGATAGTTTGCTGGATGCCCGGCTTTACGGCAAAGGACACAGCTAGGGGGCTCCGTGCACTGGTCCCTCTCCTTGGGACGCTCGCACTCGGTAGTCCCGTGATCGCCTAGGCACTTAACGCACCTGGGCTTTGCGTAGCAGTTACGCTGGGAGTGACCATACAGCTGGCAACGGTGGCAACTAAATCGTCGCGCCGTCGACCTATATTTATAACTTCTGAATAGTTGTTTGTAAAGCCAGCAGAGGGCGCGGCGGCGCACACATGTTTGTAGATATTATTAGCTACGTTCTGATTGGTCGTTCATAAATATTAAATGGTTTTAGAATAGTAACTTGTGCGTCCAATATTGTATATAAGATTGGCTTAAGAATTAATAAATTCATCATTCTCGCTCTGACACTCGCCCCGAGAGGTCGTGCTGCTCCTGCTCCGTCCTGTCGTGCCGAATTACGTGCTCGAATATTTTTCGCTACGGCTCACCGTAGCGCCCTCCGCAGTCGCCCCGCCGACTGCAGCCCGATAAGCACATTCGCTGTCTTTTTCAAGACAGCGGGCGCGCTTTTGTCTCTGTCTGAGAAAGTCAGTCAAAACGTTGTGTCCCTTCAGGAATAAATCCACTTATTTACTGTGGTCCTCAGTGGATACCTAACGGTGCTAACGAACTGAGGGGCGTTGACCCGACACGCCAGCTGCGCTCCTTCAGGGCAAAGCAAAAATTGGAAGGAGCTAGGACCAGAAGGCCTTGGGGGATCTCCTAGTCTTCCCTAGCTTTAACCCCGTTTCGTCCTATCTAGCACTCTCTAGGGGTTTACACCCATTGCACACTAGAGACTTAGGGACCTGTTTGCACATTAAGACTGGCAAACAGGAGAGCAAGCTTAGGGCTCACCAATAGGCACACAACCTCCCCGTCTATACCCGACGGGGAGGGTTTGAACACACTCCCGGGAACACCCACCCGAGGAGCAAACCCCCATGATTAGTACGCCACTAATTTCTCTCCCCCTCTCATTGTTGCTAGGCTTGGCTTAGTCATCATCTATACGATGGTGTCTGATGCCGAGTTCCTCAGCATCTTAAAAAACGTCCTCTTCAAGGACCCCGTCTTTATCGCCAATCATGGCGACTTGTTTGGCAGCGCTTTTGCCGCCAAGCAACAAACACCACCTAATGTCCCCGACTCTCAAAAGTCGCCCGATTCCCCCCCACCCATAAGGATAAACTCCCTAAAAAGGGCTAGGCGTCTCGCCCTCGAAGCCCGCGCCCTCGAAGCCCGCGCCCGCGAACGCGCCCGTCCCGAAAGCGATGAGGAGAGACCGAGGTCTCCATGCGGTCCATCTAGGCGTTCAGCCAGCCTGGACCTCAAGGAACGTACCCCCTCACCTCTCCCCACCCCAGCCCCCACTCAAAACCCCGAGATCTCCCCGATCCCTTCAGACCAAGAGATGTCTTCGGACAGTGAGGTCAACTCCGACGAGGCCGATGCCTTTACCACAGTAGTGGGTAAAGGTAAAAAACGCGGCCGAAAAACCAATAAGGCCGAGGCTCTCGCCCCTAAGTCCTTAAAGCTTTCCGAGGCTAACACTGCCCCGGCCCCTACCCCCCGTCCCGCCTCTCACTCCTCCTCGCAGGATAACAGGCCCTCCTCCCCTCATGTCCATACCTCGTCTTCCCAGACGAAGGTACCCATCCCGCCTCCCTTATTCATCCAGGATAAGGCTTACTGGACGAGAATTTCTGACTGGTGCAACCAGTCCAAAATAAATTTCACCAGTGCCCGCCCCACACAGCAGGGTATTAAAGTAATTGTCCCCACCCCCACCGATTACCGCAACCTTACCAGGCTGCTACGCGAACGTAAGGTGTCCTTCCACACCTACGCCCTCCCGGAGGACCGACTCCTCAGAGTCGTAATCCGAGGAGTCCCTACGGAAGTCAAATGCGAAGAAGTATTTGACGACCTCAAAACCCAAGGCATCCCTATTAAAGAGACCCACCGAATGTTCCGTGGCAAACACGGTGACCCCTTTAACATGGTCCTCGCCATCTGCCACCCCAGCGAAAACGCAAAGGCAATCTATAATATAAAGACCGTATGCCACCTATCAGGCATTACGATCGAGCGCCCCCACAAGTCAAACCAGCCTGGTCAATGCCACCGTTGCCAGTTGTATGGTCACTCCCAGCGTAACTGTTACGCTAAGCCCAGGTGCGTAAAGTGCCTAGGCGATCATGGGACAAGCGAGTGCGAGCGTCCCAAGGAGAGGGACCAGTGCACTGAGCCCCCTAGCTGTGTCCTTTGTGGCCAAGCCGGGCACCCAGCGAATTATCGCGGATGCCCCAAAGCCCCCAAAATGCGCAACGCCAAATCGGCGAAACGCGCCTCCGACCGCGTTGCGAGGGAAGCCCCCTCCTACGCAGCCCCCTACCAGTACCAACCACCAAACCCTAGAGGCCCACTCGGGCCCTCCCCTAATTTCCGCGGCCCACTCGGGCCCAACCCCTGGTTTAAGGGTAACCAAAAGCCCCATTTCCCACCTCTTCCGCCCTCTCGTCTCGCGCCCCCGGCCTCAGAGCCCCCTGCGCTGATGAACATACCCATCCCCGCACCTTCTCTCAGGCCCAAAACTGCACCAGCAGCTAAAGCCCCCCCCCCCATGAGAACCCCCCCTCCGGTAAACTCCCCCGGCCTTCTGCCGAGAGAATACCTCGAACCCCAATCAGGGGAATCCCGCATTGACGCCTACTCTAGACTTTGGGCCTTTACCCAAGGCATCCATGAGCAGCGCCTTCAGGTACTTACCAAGTACCAAGACATCTATAGAATACTTAATTCCAATTATAATGTATAATACGGCCCCACCCAAAAGATTCAAACCCCGTTCCCTAAATTTAGGCTTTTTTAATGCCCGAGGCATTAGTGGTCAACGCGACGACGTAGCCGTCTTCTTGCGTGAGCACCAAATCGATATTTTACTCATTCAAGAGTCTTTCCTCAAACCCCATTGTCGTAATCCCAATATAGCCAACTATAGGCTGATAAGAAACGACAGAGCACACAACAAACTAGGCGGAACGCTAATCTATTACCGCAATTCTTTATATTGCATCCCCATTGATCCCCCAGAGCTAGAATGCTTGGAGACTTCAATCTGTCGCCTAGGCATGACAGGGCACCAGCCCATCACCATAGTCTCGGCCTATAGATCCGCTAATAAACCCGCGAGTCTGCTCGAGGACGACCTCAAATCCTTACTCGATCTTAGTAACTCTGTAATTATAGCAGGCGATCTAAACGCCAAACATCGCTCTTGGAGCTGTGTCTCCAATAACACCGCTGGTGTTCAATTAGAAGCACTTAGCGACAAACTTTCCTTTGACGTCATCGCCCCGATGCGTCCCACTCACTTTCCCGATACAGTAGGGCAACGGCCCGACATCCTAGATATAGCCCTCTTAAAGCGCGTAAACCTCGGTATTCGCTCTATCGAGGTAATTCAAGAATTAGTCTCAGATCACCGACCTGTCATCATTCAACTGGGTCCCCGAGGTGGTCCCTCGGATCCCGGTACTCCACCCTTAACTAAAACGATAACCGATTGGAGGAGACTAGAGGACCGCCTCAAGTCTACCTCATCCCCCCAACTAGATTCAATCCCTGACTCCATTGAGACAGTCGCGGATACGGTGGCCGCGATCACCTCGCTCACCAACCATGTGCAGTCCGTAGTGGGCGAATGCTCACGGCAGGTTCCGATGCTGGATGACCAGCGTTTGAAACTGCCGGACGATGTTAATGAGTTGAGGACCGAGAGGAACGCGGCCATCCGTGCCTATGACGCTTTTCCCAACGAAGCCAACCGTGCCCATATGCGCTCTTTGCAGAATACTGTAAAAAGACGTGTAGCTCAGGTACGGGAGGATCGCTGGGACAAGGAAGTCAGTGAAATCCAACCGTCTCATTCAGCCTTCTGGGCACTTCAACGCAAACTCAAATGCGAGTCCACGGCAGCTATGCCCCCCCTAAATCGACCCAATCAAAGGCCGGCCTTTGATGATGACGAAAAAGCCGAATGCTTAGCCGACAGCTTGGAGTCCCAATGCACTCTCAGTACGCTTCCCGTAAGCCAAACCCACCTTGACAAGGTAAACTCAGAAGTAGAGCGTAGGTCAGCCCTCCCCCCCCCCCATTAGATGACCCTGATGACCCGCTCCCACCGATCACCCCTGACGAAGTTCTTTCTATAGTCAAGGATCTTAAGCCCAAAAAAGCCCCCGGCGCAGACGGCATCACCAATAAGGTGTTGAAACGTTTCCCTGCCACCCTAATCGCTCTAATGACCGTCATCTTCAATGCGGCATTTAAAAATAACATCTTTCCCCAGGCTTGGAAACAAGCTACGGTAATCGGTATTTCCAAACCGGGCAAACCCAAAGCCGAGCCGAGTAGTTACCGGCCGATTAGTCTCCTCAATGTCTTCGGTAAAATCTACGAGAAGCTTATTTATAAGCGACTCAAAGATTTTGCCGACTCAAATAAACTCCTTCCCGACGAGCAGTTTGGCTTTCGTACAAAGCACTGCTGCGTTAATCAACTGCACCGCATTGTAGAACACATCAGTGCAGGCTTCGTACGCGGTCAAATGACCGGCACTCTCTTTTTCGACGTAGCAAAGGCTTTCGATAAAGTGTGGCACAACGGCTTATTATACAAGCTGTACACTATGAATGTGCCACATCGTCTCGTGCTCATCATCCGAGACTACTTATCGAATCGTACCTTTCGCTATCGCATAGAAGGGGCTCTCTCCTCCCCCCATCCCATTCACGCCGGTGTGCCACAAGGCTCCGTGCTCTCCCCCCTACTGTTCACGCTGTACACCAGCGACATTCCAAAATGCGGTGCAGCCCGTATGGCCCTTTTCGCCGACGACACGGCAATCTATTACTCCGGCATGACCCATGTCGCCATTTCTCGTACCCTCCAATCCGCGGCCAACACCCTAGGTGAATGGTTCCGGAAATGGAGAATCGAAGTAAATCCGGAAAAAAGTGCAGCGGTCCTCTTCGATAAGAGACCCCTGTCACAGTATCGTAAAGAATTAAGCGTACCAGTCTCAATGTTCGGAAAACAGATCCCATGGCAGCGAGAAGCCAAATACCTTGGCGTGATCCTTGACCGTCGACTGACTTTCAGATCGCATATCCGCAAGGTGAAAAACCGTGCCGCCTTCGTCCTCGGACGTCTCCACCCCCTACTCAATGCGCACAGTAAGTTGCCCACTCCTCTCAAAGTAAGGATATACACCACCTGTATCCACCCCATACTCGCCTATGCTAGCGTTGTGTTCGCACACGTTAAGCCGGTGAAAATTCACATACTCCAAACCCTCCAAAACCGTTTCATGCGAAGGGCCGTAGGCGCCCCCTGGTACGTACGCAACGTCGACCTCCACCTAGACCTCAAACTGCCGACCATCAAGCAGTTTTTCAAGCGTGTCTCAAAACGCTATTTCGATTCCGCTCCCAAGCACCCCAACCCCTTGGTCGTGGTGGCCACCGTCTACCAGCCATCTGCTATTAGCAAAACCCGACGTCCCAGACACACACTCATTGAGCCCGATGACGCTATTACACTCCTCCAGGAGTCAGATAAAAGTACAAGCACACTCCGACGCCGTCGTCCAAAATATCGTCCCCGCCGGCGAGGACCGACGCGACACACACACAGAATCCGAGAGTCCGACTCTCGAGAAACAGAAACACATGCCGACGCAGCACCGGCTGCTGGGGGGATCAGTGGCGGGGTCCCCCTGCTACACCCTGAGTCGAGGTCCGAGCTCCCCCCTGGGGACGCCCTCACGGTGTAAGCAACCGGAGATAATCTCGTCACGCGAGACCGGCCCTATGCTCTAGAGTAGTTCCTAGGAGCAGGCTATTGCGTAGCCACTGGTTAGGTTTTCTAGGTAGGTCTTAGCCTCGCCGGCGAGGCTTGCCGCTTCACGGCGTTTAGCACGTCACCCGATAGGAACCGAAAGTCCGCTACTTTCGAGGTAACCAATTCGATGCAGCAACGGCTGCTAGGGGGACATAGGAACTGCGGGGTCCCCCTGCAATGCCCTAGCGAGGTTCGAGCCCCCCCCTTGGGGGGCGCCCGCCCGATTACGCGCGGTATTGATGCCGCGCGCATCTAGTTTGTAAGTATGTAGGGAAAAAACCTTCGGCGAATGGAGTCCCACATGGGACTCTCCGCCAACTAAGTCCGGTTAAGCAGAAATGGGACTTCGGTCCCACCTGCGAGAGCCCATTCGAAAAAAAAAAAAAAAAAAAAAAATTAATAAATTCCTTCAGTTCTACCTATACCAAAAACATTGTTTTACTTCGTTCTTAACACTAAAAATTAATTAAAGACTTTAGCTACATAACTAGGAAAACAAATGTTAATTCTATAATAAATCTTGATACTATTACAAAACGTACGCAAGTATTTCTGAAATATGTTTTGTATAGTACAAAATTAAATTCTTACAGCTTCAGAGCACGCGAGACTCAAGTTTTGGACGAAATTATGTCCAAAGTATACTACCCTTGTATAAAAGATAATTACGCATTCATGTTTGATACCTTATTGCTTGTTGTGCCCCTACTGCCCCGAGCCTTTTGGACAAACTTAGATAAACAGAAAACTTAATTTTCAGGTCACATTGTTTTTGAAATAGAATATTCTTGAGTTTTTATAAAATAAGTATGTAAAACCATATACACTGTAAAACTATATAACATATCAGAAATGAGGACATTCGCAGGATAACGAAAGTGACCGACGTAGCTCGAAGAATTGCCAAACATAAGTGGCAGTGGGCGGGGCACATTGCTCGCAGAACGGATGGCCGATGGGGAAGTAAAGTTCTGGAGTAGCGACCGCGTACTGGAAGGCGAAGCGTGGGTAGGCCGCACAAGGTGGTCCGACGACCTGGTGAAGGTCGCGGGAGTCCGCTGGATGCGGAAAGCGCAGGACCGGTCATTGTGGCGATGCTTGGGGGAGGCCTATGTCCAGCAGTGGACGTCTTTCGACTGAAATGATGATGATGATGATGTTGTAAAACCATAACTGAATATCGTATGAGTCGTGATTAGGTTATTAAGTTGATAAAATGAGATTATTATTTTGAAATAATGAATGTCTGTTTTTGTTGTTTGTCCTTCAATCACGCTGCAGTAGCTTAACAATCATATGAGACTTTTCATCTTCATGTCTCAGTTTGGCGAAATGACTTGCGGAACCATTTCGGCAACAGCCTAGGTGGTATTGCAGTTGTTATGGGCAAAATTGTTCTATCACACAGTTAATACTAGCACAGGCACCATCGTTTCTAATCTATCTTTTATAATCAGTTAGTAAAATTATTGTTTGTTTGTGAGCAAAGATAGAATGTACCAAATGTACCAAATTTATGGAAAATAAGGAATTTATTTATTTATTTTATTTATTTTATTTATTTTATTTATTTTATTTATTTAAAGTAATCGCTTAACATCAGGTGGGCCTTTAGCTCGTTTCACCATAAAAAAAAAAAAAATAGGGTGAAATATGGCAAACAGATAGACCCGGAATAAGCCGGATTAACATGTCACATACCTATAGGTTGCAGTTTTGTCATAAGAATATCAATGGCAGTCGTTACGGGTAGTCAAAAGTCCGTAAGTCTGATAACTCGTCTAACCTTAGGATATCGATATTACCCAGTATTTGGATTGGCAGTCGCTCCGTGTAAAGTACCGATGTTCAGCCACATCTGCTCTCCAATTCAGAACATTTTTGATAAGCAGTTGTCGATTGATTCAGTTTTTTATCTCTTTTGCTCTCATTACGTGAATCGTAGCCAAAACGAGATAAAAAACCGAATCGGGCAACAACTGCTCATCGAAAATGTTCTAAATTAGTGATCGTCTATGTATGCTTTTATTAAGAATGGAATCTGGCGTTACTTTGCGGAAATCCATGTTGTACAAAATATTGAGTTATAATATTTAGTGTTCATTCCGCTAAACTAAGCACCGGGAGGTGCTGCATATTGCGGGATATGCATGCATGCATATTGCATTTTGTGGGCAGGAGGGATCCCACTCAAAATACGCACAGAAGGTGCGATTAATACAAATCAAACAAAAAATCGACATAGATGGGCCGAGTACTCGTTTAATACTCAGTTTTCGACCTACTTGAATTATTAACTACTCGTACAGTCAACTGCATGACAGTGGTAACACTGCAATTCTAAAACCGCCCTTACTGCTTATAAAATAAAGATGCTGCTAATTTCAAAGTGCTACCACCGACGTGCGGTTGACCGTACTCTGCCGAATAACTCGATTCAAGTGCCAAGTATTCGGTTAGTAAGAATATTGTAGAATAAAGTGGTATTTTACGTCCATTCCTTGTTCGAACAGTCACTAAACACATTGTAACTAGTAATTCTCAGGTTTTTACACTCATAACTGTGCTCAAAGCTAGTTAAATGAAATTCGACGAATTCGGTGTTTTATTAATGGACAAATAATAAGTTACTAACATAAGAGAATTGTCGGCGGTAAGGTGGACGCAGAAGTACCGCTCGCTCGCAGCCCGTGTTGTCGCGATCACGTATCGTATTAAACCTGCATAAACCTAAACCTAACCAAAACTCGGCTGAGTAAAACTTGGTATTCAGTTACTCGATACAACCTGAACTCGCCACTCGACACGTGTTGAACGCCTGTCGCAATCACGTATTGTATTTTCGCGGCAAACCTGCATAAACCTAAACCTAAACCAAAAGTCGTCTGAGTACTCGACTCAGTGGAAACAAAACCGAGTAAAACTCGATATTCAGTTACTTGGTACAACCTGAACTCGCTACTCGACACGTGTTGAACGCCTCCACGGAGCATCCTCAGGAGATGTTAATTCGTCGACGAGTTTATCAATAAGAAAAGATTTTAAAAACGTCGATGAATCAACATCTCTTGAGGATGATTTGTGGAGGGGTTACACACGTGTCGAGTATCGGTCTGGTTTGCATTTTGCATAATCGCACCATCTCACATGTACATATTTTTGTGGACGAGATCGAGACGGATCGAGCTGCATATTGCATCCAAACTTGACGAACTAGTTTGGCGGAATTAACACAAAATATTGTAACTCCATATTTTTTAATCCTTTTATGTTGAGCAACAGACAAAGCACTGCAGCCACTTCTCCAGTAATGCCATCATTCCGCAACTTTACGAAAAGTGACGATGATCAAACTTGGGCCTCCAGCAAGGTCTTTGGGGAAAATACATTTATTTTTCTTCTAGATTGTCCTTCATCGTGACAGTATCGGGTAATTAAAATTATTTGTGTCAAAGACGAGGCGAGTAATACGTCAATAGATAAACTAGCCTAGATCCATTTTACTTTCTGTGACAGTTCAATAAAAGTATTGAAAATAAATGAGTAAAAATGCTAAAATAATCTACCTATAATGGTCTGAGACAGATCTTTTTGTAATTTTCTTATACATACCACTATTTTTCAATCACCAAATAAACTCAGCTCATCATTCTGCGTGATCGAATCAGAAATGAGGAGATTCGCAGGAGAACAAAGGCAACCGACACAGCCCGAAGAATTGCCAAACTTAAGTGGCAGTGAGCGGGGTACATTGCTCGCAGAACGGATGGCCGATGGGGCCGAAAAGTTCTGGAGTGGCGACTGAGTATTGGAAGGCGTAGCGTGGGTAAGCCAGTACAAGGTGGACCGACGACCTCGTGAAGGTCGCGGGAATCCGCTCGATGCAGGAAGCACTGGACCGGTCGTTGTGGCGATGTCTATGGGGGAGGCCTAAGTCCAGCAGTGAACGTCTTTCGGTTGAAAAGATGATGATGATGATCATTCTGTACAACTTTTACTATAGGACCAACTCGGAAATCATGAAAAAAATCTGCTGTTTCATACATTTTGAGTTAAGTATCTACTTATAAATAAAATATAAATATTTTTGGGACATTTTTACATAGCACCATCTAGTCCCAAACTAAGCAGAGCTTGTTCTATGGGTACTAGACAATGGATGTAATACTTATATACTTTTTTTTTTGTAAATACATACTACTAATATATAAGAAACACCCAGACCAACACAAACACTTATGTTCTTCAAACAAATATTTGTGTCCTGTGGGAATCGAACCCTCGTGATCAGCAGTCTGACCCTCAAACCGCTAGATCACAGACGTCGTCAACTTATGTTTTTTTTCACGATTTTAGAGTTGTTCTCATCGTAAAAGTTTTGCAGAAAGATGAGTAGAACCTACCCATAAAGTTTATCTGGCAATTAAGAAAAATGGTGAACACTGTGGGGCAATTTTGTAATGCATTTACTTTGACATTAGCTTTCATTTTGAAATCAGCAACATTCATAGCGTGGTACGTAGTTGTCGATAACACGGATTATCAAAACACACGGAGCAATGAACATTGAAATCCAGATGATTGCGATCGCGAGTGAGTTACGCAATTCGGCAGCAGGTCATTAATGGACATAACACTTGTTCATACTTTTAAAGTTTTACCGAATCGGTATTCTGATTCAGCTCTACGGGGAGAAAATGTATAAATTTTCACATTTATACGTTTTGTGATTCGGTTTTCCGATACAGTACGGACATACGGTTTTTGATCTTGGCCACTTTTAGACACTTGGCGTACGGTACGAAAAACGAACCGTGTGAATCCTTTAGATACTATGGCCACTACGACCGTTTCGGTTTTTCTAATGTACGCCGCTAACGGTTTATAGTGACAAGACTCGGCAGCAAAAATAAACGAATCGGTTTTTTTTACCGCATCAGATTTTACCGTATAGTGTGAATACAACCATATGTTTGCATATGCCACTGGAAATCGTATGCGAAAAACGTTTCGGTAAACCGCAACGTGTAAACGCGCTGTTAGTTGGTACAGTCGACCGATCGTCAGTGGTAAAACTTGAATTACGGAAACCACCCTTACTGCTTACGAAGTAAAGACGCTGTCCAGGTCAAACTGTTACCACTGACGTGCGTTCGACTGTACCTACTTGTGTACGCCGTTACTGCTACAGCCATTATGACATTGTTGCTGACTCTGTTTTTTAATCTCTTTCGAACATAAAATATGAGTCCAATTTGACAAAAGATTGATTTAGTCCAATTCATCATCATCATCACTAACCTATCGCAGTCCACTGCTGGACATAGGCCTCTCCAATAGCACGCCACCGTTTCCTATCTTCAGCCACTCTCATCCAGTTTCCAAAGTCAAAGTCAAAGCATTTATTTAACTTTTTTTTTCCACCAGCCCAAGGGGACGTAGATCGTCAATCCACCTAGCCTGAGGGTATCCTAAGCTACGTTTATCAATTCGCGGTTTAATTGCTTGTTATTAACATTAATTTTGTCGCCATCGCTAAAGATCGTTTCGGGTATATCATGTCCTGATAACCCAAATAAGGAAAGCCTGTTAAAGATATTTTTAATCTTCCCACTCACTTATAAAAGTAAAAAATAACTGGGTTACTCGTCTATAATTACTTCCTATAATATCCTTCATAATAAGTTATTAATAAAATTGAAAATAATAAGAATCTCGCGTTTAAAAATATCCAATGTAATTTAAGAAATAAAAATGATTAATTAGTTTTAACAACTGCTGCGGAAACTTACTGAGAAGAAAAATGTTTTCCTCCAATTATTTTAGATGAAAACTTGACAATTGTTTAGTTTATCCCAAAAATAAACTGGAGCGTACAATTATGGCACATCATTAAGGACTGTGTAATAGAATGACTAAAACAAAACCACAAGGAAATGGCGGGGATACGCAACGACATTTTCCTATCGTATGTCTGCACTAGATACATAATTACTAGAAAGGCTATTCTGAACAAAAAAACGAGCGAGCCTTACAGTAGTCACATATAATATGTAACATTTGACATCCCACACCCATCTCTGCAACTCATGAAATCATTAGAATTAAATTAGAATTATAATTTTTTATGAAATTATCCGTGTAATTAATTAATTTGTATTTTTTTTTCTAAATTAAAAATATCAATTGAGCAGCAACATAGATTAACCTCAAAATTTAGAAAAGCTAATAAATGCTGAAATATTAATTCAAATTATTAGATACTCACTTTTTCAGACACTTATTATTAACAGTAAATACATTTATTAATATAGTTTATGCATCGGAAAATGGGTTGGTACCAAAGAACACTAAATTTAGATTTCTATGGTTGGCACCATCTGACGGCAAACTCTAGCACCGCACGCGCTCATTGGTCAAATTAAATAGCGCGCGCTTCCCCGACTTCCTGTTACACATTTCCGTCCCTTTTTACGAAATCACTCCTATAGATTGCAGGAAAGCGAGAGGAAAGAGAAGAGAGGAAAGTTACACATGAAAAAATTGAGAACAATAATAGGTAATAGGTATAATGTTTTTTTCGTTACTTATTGAGTAGGCTCAATAAGTGCATGATTATAACAATAACAAAAGAAGTGGTATCTTTCGAATACGCAGATCGCAGAGTTATTGTATAAAACCTTTTGTTGACCAAGAGCTAAGCTACGCCGTAACTAAGCTAATCTAGCTAAACTACACTAGCTTGAGCAAAACGTAGCATAGCTTTGATTGTTTGCGGTCAACACTTTAATTATGCTTAATCAAAACAACAAACAGCAATGCTTACATTGCTGGTTCGGGTGCCGATAAAATTACAATCACGTGAGGCTTTCCATCTTCATGTCCCAGTTTGACAAACCAACTCGCAATAATATTGCGGCAATAGCCTAGGTGGTATTGCAGTTGTTATGGACAATTGATGGTAACCGCTAAGCATCAGGTGGTCAGCTCGTTTTGCCATACTATAATATATAAAAAAAAACATTTCAACTCCGTGAGCATAAGCTAAGTTCGCTTAGCTTAGCTCTTGGTTGAAAATCCGATTAACCTGCTGGGCCCCACGCATTAGGCTTCAGTATTTATTTTGTCAGATCAGACAGATAAGTGTGATTTTTTTTTTAGAAATCTATGTTTCGTTTGGATAACACTTCCAGTAATATTTCAATTTTTCTATCTGGATCACAATGTGGATATATAATTTTATAACGTGAATATCGGCAATTAATAGTTCGAAAAAAGTAATTTATTTTTACTTCCATAGAATTAAAGGTAGAATGTGACATAGGTATTTATTGCCACTAATGTTATTTATTCGTTTTTTTTCTGATAAACGAGGTCTGCTTTTCGACACTAAAACATGTTGGAACACCAAATAAAGGTTTCATAAATGTTTTTTACATAATCATTAGATATTATTTCGATGTAGATATTTCAAGGACGATTCCTTGCTTTAACAGTGAAGGAAAACATCGTGACCACTTGCACATCTAAGAGTACTCCATAAAATTCATGATAGTGTATGTAGTCAACCCACAGTAGGCCAGCGTGGTGAACTGAGCCTGAATCCTTATTCTGAGAAGAGCTCGTGCCCACTGCGGTGAGACAGTATTGGGCTGGGTATGTGGTTATGTGAGTTCTTAAAAATAAGGGTTTCTGCTTCAACGCATGGGTTCATCATAACGTCTGTGGTCTGTGGTCTAGTGGTTCGAGTTTCGGACTGCTGATCACGAGGTCGTGGGTTCGATTCCCATAGGACACAAATATTTGTGTGACGAACATAAGTGTTTGTGTTGGTCTGGTTGTTTCTTATGTATTATAAGTATGTATTTACGAAAAAAAAAGTATATAAGTATCATATCCATTGTCTAGTACCCATAGTACAAGCTCTGCTTAGTTTGGGACTAGATGGTGCTGTGTAAAAATGTCCCAATAATATTCATTTATTTATATTTATTATAACAACTCTGGCGACGTTATACAAAGTGTACACAGACAGTAAAAAATATAGAGGAAGTGCTGCGAACAATCATAGTGAAACCAAAAATACCGTGCTCCTCCGTGTACAAACCAGCGCCCACACACACACCATGCACCTCAAACCATGCTCACCGCTCTCAGTACGCAATCAGGGCCCTAATAGGTTATACAGGTTTAGAAAAAAATTAAGTTCTTCAATCGTTTCTCAGCGAGATTCCGTCCGCCTTTTTTCATTCGTCCGAGATTAAAAGTAATAAAATATGGTACGGAACCCATAGTATGCAAGTCCGCCTCTTTTTTTAAGCGCTATTGGCTTGCAATCTGTCGGCTAAATTAAAAGTAACCTTATCACTAATGACACGTGTCATACCAATTAAAATGTAATTTATATCACGCACACCTCTAGCATATAATTTATTTTATAAAATGGCTACCACGGGAATACTACCCATACGACCCTACAATGACTGATCAAATACATGTCATTTACAGGGACCGGTTATTAGTTGTACCATTAATTAACTAATCACTTTTGTCCACTAATGGGGGGAGCTCGTATGGTAGAATGGCCTAATAATTATTATTAATGGCTTATATTCTATAGGTATATATTATTATGGAATGGTCGTCTTGTGGGGCACAAACCGACAATTCTATTATAAAATTAGATGTTTAGATTATTATGAAAAATCAAAGAGAATTTGTATTTGACACGTTATCCAACGCTCCAAAACTTTTTT
This sequence comes from Asteroscopus sphinx, assembly GCA_949699075.1. Classification (NCBI taxonomy): domain Eukaryota; kingdom Metazoa; phylum Arthropoda; class Insecta; order Lepidoptera; family Noctuidae; genus Asteroscopus; species Asteroscopus sphinx. The sequence goes on from OX453006.1 coordinate 8,298,980, forward strand.
CAAAATACTCAATTCAAAAAACCTACAATAACTATGCAATATCATCATATGTGTGTGTGTGTTTGAAGCAAATTCTCAAATCGTTTCTAACTCATCATCATCATACGAGCATCAAGACAAAATAGTAGGTACAAATGAATTGCTGAAAATATTCCTCTTCATTGACAGCATAGAATTTAGGTTTTTGTATTCTGAGATTGACAGGTAGGTATTTCTTAAGAAAATTGTTGTTATTCTCTCAGGTGCCTTAGGTTTTCAGGTTATTAAATCCTGAAAAACTTATACCTACCTACACTACGAGAAAAAAAAACGCTGAAACAATGAAACTCAGCGCGTTCCGATTAAACTATCTTGAAACCCGTAACGAAATTATTCAGAAAAGGAATTAGGAGGAGTGGGAAGAAAATTTATTGTTTCCATTTCCCTCCGTATCAAGCGGTAGACAGAAAAGAGTAAAAGGCCATAAGTGCAAAAAAGGGGGTTTGCAACTGAGATAAGCCCAGCTGCCTAGCACTACGGATTTAAAACTAGTGATGGTGTACAATAAGGCATATTCTATCTACTCGTATCTATCTATCTACACTCAAAATGTATTCAAAAGCGTACCGTAAAATGCCCTAACTTGGCACACAAGCCCCCCTACTTTGCCTAGTTGTTTTTCGAGTAAACTATAATAGCTATGATTTCCGTACTTGGGGAGATTTAAAAACTATGACAACACAAATTTTTGGTTCAGTGTTTTTTTTATATATTTTTTTTTCCCCTTTAGGGCCAGTGCGTGTAAAACTTAAGTTAATGCCTCAGGCAAAGCAGGGCTTGTGGGTAAAGTTAGGGAATTTTACGGTACTTAGTCTCACTTCCCAAACAATTTTCCCATTTTCAAACATGAGTATTTCAAAGATAATAAGCAAGTCATTTGCAACCAAAGAACGTGTTTAGACCAAATTTATGAACGAAGAATCGGCAAAAGTATATGTGGGCGAGAATAAAGTAGCATTTTGTGTCTACTTTATAAGTCATAAAACATAATACGAAATTATCTTCCGCCAAAGAGCTGTGAAAATTGTATGGAGCATGAAAAGCTGAAACATTATTAAAATTTTAAAAAGTTGCAAATTACTTCAAAATATACAGAGCGTTTCATTTCAATGAGTTGGTGGGGAGAAATCTTAAGCTATGTATGACAGCTAGGTACCTAGCGCAGATGGTCTCTTTTAATAGGTCCGACAATAGTTGGCAAAAATTCATTTTCTTAAGTACTTAACGTATCCCACAAAAAAACCGGCTCTACAAACGTTCGCTGAAGTTGTCAGCGTGACAACAGAGATTGCAGTATATTTTAATGGATTTAAGAAAGAAGAGACATTGTGGAGAATTCTGGGTCCAGCCTCTTATCATACCACCGCGACATAAATAGGATTGGGTCGGCGAGAGTCAGTGATACTTGCTCATATGTTGAATTTTTATAATAAGAACGTGTGCGTTGAAACAGCGTAAAATTGAACACCGACTTCACCGACAAAAACCGGCCAAGAGCATGTCGGGCCATGCTCAGTATTATAGGGTTCCTTAAGTAGGTGTAATTACAAACGAATCAAATCGAATATTAATCATGGCTATTTTAGTTTTTGCAATAATCGGCAGCATTCGCGACTCAGAGCGTGTTGTTAGTAGCGCCATCTAGCGATGCATTCAAGAAGCCAAATTTAAGAAGTGTGTCATTTCAAAGTTACTTTTTGTGATTTTTTCAAATAGAAAGTAGCTAAAGGAGCATTATTTGCTACGATCATTTTTCTCCAAGGTCAATGACCTTTGAACTAGGACGTTTTAAGTATTTTTCAGTTTTCTCTCTATAACTCAAAAAATTATAATCACATTATACTCGAAATAATTTTAAAAGAGAGTTTTCACAAAGGTCTATCAATGTGGAAGATTATAAGTTTCTACATTGCATAGTTTAGAAATGGCAGGGGGGGGGGACACATTGCAAGCCACTTTGGCGGGCTATATTTCGCAGATGGTACACCTGATAAAAAAGTGGTGTATCAAACATTACCTTCATTTTAGTAGACCTATTCAATGATATCCCACACGAGGGGGTGCTGCGAAAAAAAAAATTTTTCCCCATTTCACATGTATGGACGCCACCCCTAAAATACGGAAAAACTATTTTTTCATTCTTTTAAAATTGAGATCTATATGTAGACTATTTTTTCTAGACTAAATTTCATTTACTTATGTTTATAACTGTAGAAGTTATTAAGCTGTAAAGGATTGGGACAGACGGACAGACGGACAGACGGACGGACATGACGAAACTATAAGGGTTCCTTGTAGGACTTCGGAACCCTAAAAACGGCCGATTAAATGCCTGTTGTCTGTGCTAGGCCTATGAAACCACGTCTTAGATTTTAGAGGTAATGCAAACCTACATTGATGGTTCTTCAAAAAACTCATACACAGGCCGAGAATCGAGCCCAGTAGGTTTCCTTGAATATTTTTGGACAATATTTACGACGCGTTTTTTTTTATTTTTTTTTATTTGTACTTAACACAATACAGAGCACGAGGATCAACAGCATGTTGTACAATCAAGTCTTAAGATTTAATGACATTTTTCCGGCCCCTAAACTAGGTACGTAGACCTGTATCTTAGGAGTCGGGAGTTTCTACGGCTTCAGTTTTATAATACAACCGTGACATTTCAGTTATTTAACGTTAACAACAGCAAGCGAAGTATGTGTTTGAGATTGGGAGACTGGATTGTAGGGTGTTTTTGAGTGAAGGATGATGTGTATGTGTGTATGGGGTGAGTGTGTAGGGTGGTGGGGGTAAGTGTGCGTTTAGGATGCTGTTGGGACTATCGCGGCGCTGCAGTGCGTCCGGAATGTTCGCGGAGGCACATACTGATGGCTTTCACGCCATAATCCGTAAGAAGGTGGCGTCACTTCTTCTAAGAGTGCGCGGTAGTAACAACAGCATTCTAAAAGCGTTTGCTGAGCGCTCTGACAGTCCTATATTAAAGCATTGGGTGGGTTTAGTTGCTGCTGTTAAATAAAATCTGCCTGTATTGTTACTAACATAGTTTTAAGATTTACTAATAAAAATATGGATAATTTATAGTCTGAAATAAATGAATAATAAATAAATTTATCGATATACATACTCGAGTACGGTAAACCACATAAGCAATGGTAAAAAAACCATTTATTTATTTATTTATAAACAGGACTAGCATAGCGTCGGCTAAACCAGCAAACCTTGTATTGCTTGAAATCATTTTTACAGGAGACACCAAAAACCTCAGACCGTTCTTTTGGTAATAGGCTCGCCCCCTATTACATGGGACTATAACATAACTGGCGAAATGTGGGTGTACTATTACACCTCTGCCTACCCCTTCGAGGAAATACAGGCGTGATGTTATGTTATGTTATGTTGTTCTTTTGGTCTGAGCAAAAAATTCATTTTTCAGAAAGAATTGTACTACAGAGTGTTATGTTTTATGAATAGAAATTACTCTTAAAATCATATTTTGAGTTAAAATTGGTAAAATTGTCATCGGAAGTGCAAAAAAATATGTACGGTCGACCGCACGTCGGTGGTAACACTTTGACATTAGCAGCATCTTTATTTCGTAAGCAGTAAGGGCGGTTTTCGAATTGACGTGTTACCACTGTCATGCAGTCGACTGTACATACGAGTATTGCTACACACCGCAAACTTCCTGACTACGGGCTACTAATGACAAATTTTCTTGACATAATTTTTTTTTTAATTTTTTTTTTTTTAATTTCTTTATTTTATTTTAGTATTAATCTGAGGTGTCAGGTTAAAGCCTTTATTTATTATTTGCAAACGTATTACTTCAAATTACAGTATGTTACAGAAATCAAGCCTTATGCCACTGTATTGGTTTTTTTATGCAAAATTGGCGTATTGCCAAAATACTTATTATAAACATGGTCGACGGTCGTGAAGCCCCAACGACTTCGTTCAGGAAATGCCGGGATATTAACATTGTGCTGTTGTATTTGACGATCTGATTTGCTATAACATATTGTTCAATGGACACTGGATTTTGTGCATTATTAAAATTATGAGGCCATGGCGTCTATCCGAATTCTTTGTAAAGTCGTAACAATTGGGAAATCTGTGTCTGCTTAAAATACGTGGCGGTATTTCTTATTGTGAATTTCGTAACAGACGAAATTATTTCGAGAATTTATTTCGAGGATTAGGTTTATTAATAGTAGGAATTAAATACGTTTATAATTAGAATATGTCAAAAACATTTATAGTTTCTCTGCCTAAATAGTGGCGATATACCAAAACTCATAAGTACACACATCAAGTGTCTAGGGATCAAGTACGTTTTTGACTATAAAAAATCATAAAATTAATATGTACCCATAATATTATATTTTATTGTATTATTATGTACCCATAATTTGTACGTTGTTCCTGTTTACTACTATTTTCATGGTGTACAATAAAGTATATTCTATCTATCTATCTATCTATTTACCAAATCTAGCACTCCAGACTATGAACTACTTAGGTATGTATTTCATGACCAAAAACATACGTAGCCTCCGCCTGCGTGTTGGTTTGATACTTTCAAATATACCAACATGTACCTACACAAGTCTTGTTTATATCTTTTCTGTTATATTTACACGCAGTCGGATTTTTTGGTTTAGTTCATTATTTTAAAACCCCCATTATACTGCAGACGTCCTTCGATGATCACCATGTAGTTTCCTAGCTTTTCATGGAACCGACGCACGTATATTCAAAGCTTGCAACAGCAAAAAAAAAAAATTTGCTATCTATGGAACGCATCCAGACGCTACCGCTAATCTGCTGTCATCTGTGAACTCATTCCTTTTTTTCGTGCAACGACGCGCGACGTTAAAATTTATCAAAATCGATAATAGAGTTATTTTCAATAAAATAAGCATGCTGAAACGCAAAGGTGATAGTTTTAGACAGTGTGATAGTGATAAATACAACTTAAGAAAGTTACGAAAACTAAAAAACAAAATACGACGAAGAACAAGATCGTCGTCGAACTTACCAATTTTCTCCCCCTCCTGAACATGCTGATACTCGAGTGATGATAAGGAGTTCACCGTCATCCTCTGGTGACCATCTGGTCCCACAAGATAGTTTACAAGATGCCCAATAAGGTGAATTGTCTAAGCGACAACATCGCCATTATGTACACAAATAGGCCTAAGATCGATACTGTGGGATCGTTTAATGGTCTTTTTACATGTCTAGGATCAACACAGAGGGGTTGTTCAATGACATTAACACGCCAAGGATTGTCACTGTGGGGTCATTCACGGCGTTATTATGATATTGCCTAGGATTGGTACAGAGGGACCTTTCAATGGTAATTCATAAGTGTAACAAAATGCATACTCAATAAATTCTATTGTAATCATAACAATGAAAACAGGAGAGGAAGAGGGGGGGGGGACCATCAGAGACCCAAAGGTAAGTTATATAATATTACAGTTTTTTTCTTTCAGCGATGGAAAACATCCTCAATGAGGACTGCCTACAAGTACTTTGCTCTAATCTATTAACCAACTATTAATAAATAATTGAAGTGAGGCAGAAAATGTAAGACATAAAATTGATGGGCTGGCTTGTATAACTGAAAAGTTATTAATCTGTCGAATACCAGATTTCAGACACAATTAAAATTTAATTATGGCTGAGCCAATTAGCCCCAGCAAGGATTGAGCGGTATAGAGGTAAAACCAAAACAGCGAAATTTATTGGAAATGTTAAATAACACTGGTAAAACACTTGCTGATATTTTCCACAATGGAAAGGATGTAGGAGATACATTCTGCAGATCAGTTTTATTTGGAGATAACCTATTTGAAAAAATTTAAACATCAAAATCTCTAGGAAAAACAGACCAAGAGATATTGGTTACAACCCAAACTACCTCTTAAGAACACACTCAAAGGTACACTGTTTTTAACCTGGAGGGGCCCACCTCAGCATACAGAGAAACAGCTGTTCTTGGAGCTTTGTGCCAACAAAGCCGAAGCAGTGGGCCATGATAAACAACAACTCAAAGAGAGCTACATCAGTACCACAAGGCTATTAGAGATCCAATAACAACAGTCATTATTATTACAGCAACTGATGTGAACTAGCAGGTTAAACCCTTTATACTACATCTGGCAAAGGATCACTAAAGATTCTATAGGTAATAATCAAAGAATATGACATTAATTTTGGTCAACAACCAATTAAACTGTATTCACCATAGAAATAATAAGTAATACTTAATAATTCCATGGTATTCACTGACCAATTACTTACTCCTTGTCAAGGAAGGTGGAGGTAGTTATACTCATAAAATGAATAAATAAATATAATGAAAATAGTTACTTCATCTGAATGTGTAACTACTGAAGATCAATGAAGATCAGTACTTTTCAACAAATTTTGCAGTAAGAAAACCAAATGGCATCTATAGATTGACTCTGAATCTGAAATACTTAATTGAATCCGTTCATTCTATCTAACACAGCATTTTAAATTAGATGACTATAGAACAGTTTCAAACAATAAACTGCTATCTGGCTAACTTAGATCTAGAAGATGCCTACTTAATAACATCAATTTAAGAAGATAATAAGATCTTAATTCAAAACAAATTATACCTCCGGTTTATCTACTGCACCATTTGTTTTCATTAAAATTCTTAAACCAGTTGCTACTTTGAGATCCTGGGATTTAAATAAGCCCTATCTAGACCATTTCTTATGTATTAAAAAATATTACATACAATACAATATAAAGTTAAGAAAACAAGCAGCCTATTGCAAAACATGGGTTTTTAGGTATGGAATGTAGTGTTTTAGAATTTTTATTTTAGTCAAAACATATGACAATTAAATAAATAAATGGTCTGTTTTTAGAAAAAACATTATACTTATTATCAGATACCCAGCTAAGGCTCTGCTATATGTTATTGATGTTTAAATACAAAAAGTTTGGAAAACATAGAGATATATTTTATCTCTTTAAAATATAATGATAACAATATGATAGTAAGGTTTCTACACCCACTGGGTGCATTTCAGATTTAAAATGGTGGAAAAACAACATAAAGCATATTCATTCATTTTATATCATCAAAGTGAAAACAGCATAAATATAAAATAAAGATAGTCTATGATGCAAAGGTATCTGGCTGGGGTGCTAGTTGTAATAATAAAATACATGGTTTTTGGACACTAGAACAAAAACAAATGCATAATATTGTGCTGGAACTAAAATCTACATTATCTATTTATTAAATTTATGCACACGCAGAGGGGTAATAATAAAATACATAGAAATCAATACATTCTTGATATTGGAACTGTAATTTTTTATTAAGAATTTATAATACCACGACTATCAGTTTCAATCAATCTCCTAACAAATATGAAAATGATGTGAAAAAAGAAATCAAATCAAAATGTTTTATTGTATTCACATGTATTTTTGGTGCTACATTATGCTATGGGTTAATGTATTAATGGTGAGATATCTGCTCAAGTGTTTTATTCATGTAATATATGAAGCAAATAACCAAATGTTTAGCTAATAGTATTGACTCAAGGAGTTGACACAAATTGGATAACCATATTGCAACAACTCTTAAGTCAAGAAAACATAAAACAGAAATGTACACAATATACAGCATATATTACAATTCCCAATTATTGATTTATTTTCTTCAAGGATTAATTATAAATGTTAAAAATATGTTACATGGCGTAGGGATTCCGTTGCTTAAGCAATAGATGCTTTTGCAATTGACTGTTCATATTTTATATATTTTTTTTTCTCTATGCTTTCCCACCATTCTCTCTAATCCTTAAAACTATCAGAAAAATCAAGATAGATGAAACTGAGGGTATTGTAGTAGTACCTACCACAATGGGCTACTCAACCTTGGTACCCAATATTCAAGTCATTGCTTGTCTCAAAACTAATTATTGTTACCTTAACCTTATGTTCAGATGCGGGCAACCTACACCCTCCCAGAAAGAATCTGACTGGCTATAGGAGTGTTGTCCAAGAAGGATTTATGAGGCATAGAATAAAAGAGGCCTCTGCAAAGGTTGCTTGGTTATGTTGGTTTCCATCTCTGAGTCAACGCTAAAGCAATACCAATCATGATTAATGCTTGGTGTGAGTACTGCAATATAAATAATTTAAATTTATTATGTACCTAATACAATAGGTATAATATATTATCCTTTTTAAATGAATAGTTTAGAGGTTCATCCTACAGCAAATTCGGCCCTTAGCCAATAGGCTATTAATACATAGGTCCAAAATTATTTAAAGATTATAGAATTATAAGATTTATTAACGGAGTATTTAAATTGAGACCAACAATATCTAAATTATCACCATGTTTGGGATGTTTCTGTAGTTTTTTGATCATTTTAGAAACAATGATTCCAATGAGTATTTTGTCACTAGAAAAACTGACTAAAAGCAGTAATATTAATAATAATTTCTACTGGTCGTAGAATTGAATTCAAAACTATCTCATAATAATGGTCAACAATAGTTAAGTATAACAATCAGTTACAGATTAAAATATTGGATTTTATAAAAATCACTGCTCCAGGTTGGTAGCAACCTAAATTTATTCTTCCATTATTTCAAAATGAACCTAAGATTACCTGGCTAAGCCAATTTGTAGATTATATATATAACACAAAGGACCACATAAACAATTTCAAGAACATCTTCATAACTTATTATAAAATAGGTAGGTACCTAAAAAGGCTAGTCTCAACAATCAGTAGGATAGGTGGTTCAAAGAAACTTAAGAATAGTGGTAAAATAACCCTCCTTCTGGTGCAGTCAGATAAATACTAATATACTCACTACATGCAGTACTAGGTACCATCTACTTCAGCCGCAGCTAGAAAGGGTAGGTATATTGATGAGATAAGGAGAACTGCAGGATGGACCTCAAAATCACAAACTTTTGCAAAGTTATATAATCATCCTTTAATAAAAATTTACAAAAGCATTACTAGGTGATGGAGCCAACTAAAAACTTTTATTTTGTTACTAGTATAAGACAGTGTTGTCATATCACATTATATTCTAAGAGATTTATTTTTGTTATTCTATCAACTCTGCCTTTCGCAGTCCACTGCTGGCCTCTCCAAAGTTGCGCGACCATATAGCCGGTGTGGTTGCTATTCAATGATTTCAACCAAGACAGAAAATTAATATTTAAGCCTAAGGGTGTGTCATAATGTTGTGACGCAATAATATAATATTAAGGGTGTGTCGTAAGGTTGTGACTCAATAACATAACAGTAAGTAAGTTGATTATGTAGAAGTCATGGGACTGGTGTGATTATTGTGTTTGTTAAAATATAAATTAATTATGTGCCTAATAATAAAAAATAGAGAGACTGATTTATTTGATAATAATGTTTCTTTATTTAAACACATTTCTTACAATCTTGGTAAAGCTTTAAACATCTACATGGTGATCATCGAAGGACGTCTGCAGTATAATGAGTGATCAAACGAACTTACCTGTAAGTGATGTTCGATCATCATTATATAAAGACACTGTCCTTCGATGATCACGGGAGCCCACCCAGAACCCACTCGAAAGAGTTCTTTCTCAATTACCCATAAGACTGTAATAAATGTGTAGCTTTTAAAAGAATGAGTTCACAGATGACAGCAGATTAGCGGTAGCGTCTGGATGCGTTCCATAGATAGCAAAAATTTTTTTTTTGCTGTTGCAAGCTTTGAATATACGTGCGTCGGTTCCATGAAAAGCTAGGAAACTACATGGTGATCATCGAAGGACAGTGTCTTTATATAATGATGATCGAACATCACTTACAGGTAAGTTCGTTTGATCACTCAATATGTCCCATTCACTCATTCATTCATTTATTTTACGGGAGGTACCGTTGCATTTTTATGAAGAATTTATACCAAATACGTTTCATTCCTAGTAATTGATTATGCGTCAGTTACGTTTTTTTGTTAATTTAATTTTGTCTTCATACCTTTAGTAACGCCATCTATCGTAAAATATTTACTACTCTTCGACAATATGGGCGTTCTATATTCATAATATTGTCGAAGAGTAGTCATATAGAATTAAATTTTGTTTTCGAGGCGGCTGCCTTTGATGATCGATGGTACGCGCCTTGCTGTAGTTTCTAAAGGGTGCCACTATTTTGGGCAGATGGACTTTACTTACCACGGTATCCCACTACCAGATGTTTTCAATTAATAAACTGACATTTAATTAATGTAAAGAAATATGATATTGCTCCATATACCAGGCCCCTCAGAAAGTATTGCGAAAAAAAGTTTTTATATATGGGAGACTGGCCAGTTATAATGTTTTTCGAAAATATGATTATTTATAAGTAAAAATAAGTAAGTTCCAATTTCAAAATTTCCCTCCACATTTTTTGCGAGTTAATTCAAAGTATTGTGTCTCACTGAAATATGGATCTGCGCCGGGAACATTTTAGAGCTATGATTTTATACGATTTCAAGTGTCGCCTGAAACCGGATGAATCGTACGATAGACTTCAAATGGCATTCATGGATGAAGGCCCTTCCAAGGCAACCGTGTATCGTTGGTATAACGAATTCAAGCGCGGTCGACCAACTTTGGGGGATGACGAAAGAAGCGGTCGCCCTTTGACGGCTGTTACCGAAGAAAACGTGCTAGCAGTGAAAAATTTAATCCAAGACAATAGGCGAATTACATATCAGGAGATTCAACACATATTGAAGATTGGATCGGGAAGCGTTCACGAGATTCTACACAGCCATCTTCGCGTGAGGAGGATAGTATCACGCTGGGTGCCGCACAACCTCACCGATGCTCAGAAGCAGGCCCGGGTGGAATGGTGCCGTGATATGCTTAACAAATTTGAAGCAGGCTCGTCTCGGCGTGTTTACGACATCGTTACAGGTGATGAGTCCTGGATTTATCAATACGACCCAGAAACCAAGCGCCAGTCGACTGTTTGGGTGTTTCAAAATGAGCCAACGCCTACCAAAGTGAAGCGATCTAGAAGCGGGGGTAAGATTTTGATCGCTAGCTTTTTTAATTTGACTGGCCACTTGGTATCAATTCCCTTACGGGATCAAAGAAGCATTAATGCCGAATGGTATACTACCAAATGTTTGCCAGAAGTTTTCTCTGTTATAAGCAACAAGCGACCAAACACAGGGCTCCGCGGGCTACTGCTCCACCACGACAATGCACCTGCGCACACCGCACTCAAAACGAGGGACTTCCTGGACAGCACGCCAGTCAAACTCCTGGGTCACCCTCCTTACAGCCCTGATCTAGCACCGTGTGACTTCTTTTTATTCCCAAAAATAAAAAATCAGCTCAAAGGGATACAATTTTCGTCGCCGGAAGATGCGCTGGCTGCGTTCGAGCAGGCTGTAAACGAGGTGTCTGCGGCGGACTGGAAAAAGTGTTTTGAAAACTGGTTTAGGCGCATGAATCTTTGTATAGAGGCTGGTGGAAAGTACTTTGAAAAGATTTGATAAAAATATATGTACGTATAGAACAATTTTTTTTAGTTTCGCAAAACTTTCTGAGTGTCCCACGTATAAGTATATTAGCACAACCTACATCTGAGACCGTGAACGTACTTAATGATTTGGTTATACGTCACCAGCTTTGGTCATCAGTGATTTAAAGTTTTATTTTATTTTTATAAATAGATTAAGTTACGATGAGGCTGGCATGACATTGTGGATAAAAGCCTCGTGTAAAGTTATAGAATAAAAAAAATAAAAAATAAAAAACTGACTTTAACTGACGTCGTTTTAATTGTCTTGAAAAGCATTACGAAACTTGAAAGTTCATGATACAGCCCCATTTCTTTTAATTAAAGTATCCTGAATATATTTTCAGTTAAGGTTGCGAATAAGTACGCAGTGATGGTTCTAAGACTGTTTATGGTCAAATCCTTTAATTTACTGACCATTATTCCGACACTGACTTATGTAACACAGGTTTGTACCTAGCTCAGAAGTCAGGGACTTTGCAGATATTTGATGTAAAACTTTTTATGAATAAAAAAATATTTATTTATTTATTATTTATTATTAGATAAAAAAATTAAGACATTTGTTTTATTATATTTGTATTATCTCCAAATACTTGTTCCGTGTGGTGCCGGACGTAAAGAATTGAACCATCTTCACTCTTCTCATGGGTGTCGCTAAAGGCGACTAAGGGATTCACCAGAGGATGGGCAGCAGCCTTCTCTGAATATTTAAACAACCAACTGCGATTGCCAACCCACCTGACTAGCGTGGCGATTATGGCATATGGATACATGCCCTTTAGGGGAGGCTTTTGTACAGCAGTGGACGTCTTTCAGCTGAAATGATGATGATGGGTTGTTACAGATCTGAGTTTTTGTACATTAATTTACATGTGACACAACAACACAACACGAAGAAAATACAGTGTGGAAGAAGGTTAAGAAAAACCGGCCAAGTGCGAGTCGGACTCGCGCAGTAAGGGTTCCGTACCTCTCAACGACCTGATACCCCATAAAAACTGATTTAATTTACGGGAGTTTATCAAAAGACATCAACGCACACTGCGCGAAATATAAATTTTTGCATGTCTTTCTTACGCAGGTACTGCCACATATGTCTATGTTTGTCTTATTTTTAGTATTTGCTGCTAAACAACATTATATGCATTATAATATGACCAAGTTTGACGCTGGTATATATTACCGTTTTGAAGATAGAGCAGGAACAAAAACGTTGAAAAAAATGCATATTTTTTGAGGTTTCTTGTATGGGGACCCCCTTTGGTTTTAGACTTTTTTTTGTTTTTAGTATTTGTCGTGATACACCTCATAGCAACACATATTCTGAGAAAATTTCAACCGGTTATCTATTATCGTTCAAAAGATACAGCCCTGTGACAGACAGACGGCCGGACGGACGGACGGACGGACGGACAGCGTAGCGAGAGTAATAGGGTCCCGTTTGGCACCCTTCGGGTACGGAACCCTAAAAAGCACAACTAAGCAAAGATTCCGCAGCTTTACATATTTGTACACTAAAGTTTACCCTCATCCTCTTTTCTATAAACACTCTATCGCTCAAAGGGTTGCTGGTACAAAATTCATTTTCGCCTACAAACTGCATCAGCAGTTTGGCGAGTGTATTTAAATGTACTTTGAATGTCTTGTATAATAAATAAATAAATTAAAATAATAAATAGTTAAGCTCGCCTTTGTACATGTAATTTCTACTTATGCTTATGTAATGTTATGTATTTTTCTGGTGTAAATTAAGAATATATTATTATCATATTTCGTCCATGGATTTTAGTTTATTTATCCGGGCAATTTGGTAAATCGGCCATTCTCAGGTGTCCCATTATTTGTTTGACTTTGGTGCCACATTAAAAAAAAAACAGACTAACAGGACATATTAAATCTACTTGATTTAATTAGTATTAGTAGAGCTCTTTTGAGAAAGAGTTCGTCCGGGGAAGTACTACCACCGTATCTACTTCTCCGCCAAATAGTGATGCTTGCATTGCTGTTTCGGTCTGAAGGGTACGGGTGCCGGTGAAATTACAATCACATGACACTTTCCATATTCATGTCTCAGTTTGGCGAACCGACTTGCGGTACCATTTAGGTGACAGTCTAGGTGGTATTGCAGTTGTTATGGGCAAAGGTAACCGCTTAGCATCAGGTGGGCTTTTAGCTCGTCTCGCCATCCTATACAATAAAAAAATTTAAAAAAATTAGAAAAAATTCTGGATATATCCTGTTAGCATATGCTAATTTAAAAAAAGTTCCACTGAATTTAACCAAATAATGCATTAAATTGGCTGCGCGTGCGCCATCTACTGCTGGCGCCACTGTCACGCACATGCACTGCCCAGTATGCTCCTAATAATAATGCTGTTTAATTGCTCAACGCTCTGATTGCTCAACAACCAGAAGTTGATATTTTTACAGCAAAATAAACCAATTTGTCAGCTTTTTGTCATACATATTGAACTATATTTACGGGACTTGTCGCGCACAATTAAATCAAAATATAACAAACATTTTGACTAACCTCGACGTTTCGGTCAAGTTGCATTGGCCGAAACGTCGAGGTTAGTCAAAATGTTTGTGCGCGACAAGTCCCGTAAATATAGTTCAACATGAGTGAAATTCGCGAAAGTTTAAAAACATCTATTGCAAACCGATACGGGCCGGATATTGCTTAATGTCATACATTTTTAAGTGGTTAGACTTATAAGAATTATATATGTACCTAAATTATAACTTGGCCTACTGTACGTGTTGGCCTACTGTAGAGTAGGCAGATGTTATAAATTATAAATAAATAAAGTCTCCGCGTGTGGTAATATTTAAATGATCGTCGGGCGCATCCTAAAGTTAGAACTGGGTAAATATAATTTAAATTTGTATGATTATGGACAAACAATTAATTGTACACTTTGTTAATTATTAGTTATGAAAGAGTGAATTATCCTAATACAGGCATTGTTTGTTTAAAAGGGGGCTTCATACAATAGTTATACATAACATAATATCACGCCTGTATTTCCCCGAAAGGGTAGGCAGAGGTAGATACACCCACTTTTCGCCAGTTATGTTATAGTCCCATGTAATAGGGGGCGAGCCTATTGCCATTAACCGGGCACAAATCCAGACTCCGGGCTGCTATTGAGAATTTCCTAATGAAAAAACCCAATAACACTCTGCCCGACCCGGAAATCGAACCCAGGACCCTACGCTCGGCAGTCGCGCTTGCAACCACTAGGCCAACGAGGCAGTCAATAATAGTTATGTAGTACAAAATTTGCATTGTATTGTATCCTGGGCAGTCAGTCCCGCTACTAATCTGCTGACTGGCAAATTTTTGTCCACGCCATGAGCTATTAATTTAGATAATTCGATACGACAGAAGATGAACCAAATAATGGGACATCTGAGAATGATTGAAAAACAAAACCCTGTAATTGGCAGACAAAACAATTAGTTTTTTTGCCATGGGAACCGGCACTAGATAAACTAACCTCAACTTATCTACAAGTAAAGTTAGGTAAAACTACGTGCAACTAACTTACTTCAGTCTATTTGAATAATAATAAATCTATTATTTTGAACGTAGGACCTTATTTGAATATACCTAGTATGCCATACGTATTGTTGCTAACGCCTGCGTCCCTTACGCGAATTGCATGCATAACTCCAAAGGGTTCATGAGAAAAGGTATGGGGGAGTTACGTGGAAATCTGGTAGATACCATGCATACTATGTAAATAAGGTTGAAGAAATTAAATACTGGTGTGTACCTTCTTTATTTCCCATCCTCCTAATATTATAAATGCGCAATTATATGTTTGTTTGTCCTTTAATCACGCTGAAACAGTTGTACGAATTTACATGACATTTGAGACCTAGACCATAACCCAAATTACTTATTATCCCGGGAAAATAAACAGTTCCTGAGGGATGCACGATAACGACTTTTCTGTGATAAGCCGAAGCCGTGGGTATAGGCTAGTTTTCCATAAATAAAGTTTTAGTAGATACTAAAAGAGGTTTCGTACCCGTGGTTCACCTACGTAGTTCACCTAGGTGTTCCACGGTTAACTTTTTGTACCCGTAGTTCACCTAGCAGGTGAACCACGGGTAATGATTTAAAAAGTAGTACCCGTGGTTCACCTGATAGGTGAACTACGGGTAATTATTTAAAAAGTATTACCCGTGGTTCACCTGATAGGTGAGACACTATAACTGAAATGAGACTTGCCAGGCTGCCGCAAAAAGCTCGAATAACTTTGTCTTCTTTTATCGTGTCGATATGAGCTACATAATGATAGCTCATGCCATGGAAAAACGATTAGCCCGTCAGCAAATTGGTAGCGGGGCTGACTGCCCAGGGTGCACCGGACGATCAGTTAATGTCGTTACTCGTGGAGGCTCTTGTTAGTTCCAAATAACAATGTGATTAATGAAAATGATTTTATTTTAGAAAAATACATGAATCGAGTAAGGCTGAAGTTATAACAAGCGCCTGGGGCGCGTGTTTCATACGCCGCGTTTCGAACGCTCCATGAATTTGTATCATCATCATCAACTATCGCAGTCCACTGCTGGGCATAGGCTTCTCCCAAGTTGCGTCACAACACTTGGTTCTCTGCCTATGAAATTTTATGCAATGGATTATATCAAGCACTGTCGTATGTTAAACAATTGTCATAGCGTCTACGCCCGGCGCGCTTCGGGTGCATGCCTCGGGCGCTTGTTATAACTTCAGCCTAATGTATTTTGTTAATTAATCATCATCACTTCTTATCACTACCTAACAGTGGCGAAGGGACTATATAACACGATTCCCACCGACTTCCCTTTAGGAATTGCTTAAATACAGATCAACGAGATTTCTATGCTAATTTATTGAACAAAAATACAAAAAAAAAAAAAAAGTTGTTAAATTGTTTTTTTATTTTTATTAACGTGCGATCTTAGCAATTTTAGGATTTTTAGGTACCTACGGCTTCCCTTCTGAAAATATTCACCCTTCGTCACTGCTACCTAATCAATCACATTTCAATTATCAATCAATTAACATATGGCTATTCCAGTCCGCTGCTGGACATCTCTCTGGTCTTACCTTAGAATGTCGGTATCACTCAGTAACTGAGTTACGGGGGTCTGATGGCAGTCGCTCCGTGAAAAATACTGATGTTCAGCCGCATCGGGTTGGACTGGAAGCCAACCCCAATATAATTGGGCTCTCACAAAGAAGATAATAATGCAACTTTTAATTGCCCCCACACACACACACGCACACACTTGTATAGTATTGTTTTATTTGTTTTGGGTATATAATCATTGGCTGCTTTTACTGGCTTGGCACCCGCTCGTCCCGCTCGTCTTGGGGTTAACACTGAAAATCAGCGCTGCGTTGTGGCTCACGTTACAACACTAATGAAGTTATTTTTAATGTGCACCTACCGCATGTCGTCTTGTTGTGGTAATAGATCATTTTTCTTTCTTCTTTCTTTCTATTACTAAGTTACAGAAAAAAACAATAGTAAATTTGTTTTTCTTCCCACCAAATCGGATGTAGCTGAACCCAATGTCTATTAACAACACAGTAAATAAACGATTTGTACACAAAACAAAGACGCAAAGTTATGACTGTCTAAAAGCAGGAAGGGTGCTCCCTTCCATTCGTTGCTACCGCTAAATTTCCTTTCTGCGTCATTTAGTTGGACCCTACCTGTTTGATTGAACTCAAAAGTGAAATATAACTTCAGCTAAACTGTTTGTTTATTTGTCAGTGTTCCTGAAAAGGATAGCCGTCGGTAATTTTTATAACTTCATAATTTGAATAAAACAAGTTTTACCGGATTAAATAAATTAATATAAATATTTAGGGTCAGTTTTAGCATCATCTAGTCCCAAACTAAGCAGAGCTTGTACCTACTATGGGTTTTTTTTTTGTAAACACGTTTAAACTAATGGACGTAGATGTAGCGAAAGAGGTGTGTCAGGATCGTAGCAGGTGGAAATCCATAGTCTCTGCCTACCCCAATGGGACACAGGCGTGATAATATGTACCAGGCCCCTCAGAAAGTATTCCGAAAAAAAGTTTTTATATATGGGAGACTGGCCAGTTATAATGTTTTTCGAAAATATGATTATTTATAAGTAAAAATAAGTAAGTTCCAATTTCAAAATTTCCCTCCACATTTTTTGCGAGTTAATTCAAAGTATTGTGTCTCACTGAAATATGGATCTGCGCCGGGAACATTTTAGAGCTATGATTTTATACGATTTCAAGTGTCGCCTGAAACCGGATGAATCGTACGATAGACTTCAAATGGCATTCATGGATGAAGGCCCTTCCAAGGCAACCGTGTATCGTTGGTATAACGAATTCAAGCGCGGTCGACCAACTTTGGGGGATGACGAAAGAAGCGGTCGCCCTTTGACGGCTGTTACCGAAGAAAACGTGCTAGCAGTGAAAAATTTAATCCAAGACAATAGGCGAATTACATATCAGGAGATTCAACACATATTGAAGATTGGATCGGGAAGCGTTCACGAGATTCTACACAGCCATCTTCGCGTGAGGAGGATAGTATCACGCTGGGTGCCGCACAACCTCACCGATGCTCAGAAGCAGGCCCGGGTGGAATGGTGCCGTGATATGCTTAACAAATTTGAAGTAGGCTCGTCTCGGCGTGTTTACGACATCGTTACAGGTGATGAGTCCTGGATTTATCAATACGACCCAGAAACCAAGCGCCAGTCGACTGTTTGGGTGTTTCAAAATGAGCCAACGCCTACCAAAGTGAAGCGATCTAGAAGCGGGGGTAAGATTTTGATCGCTAGCTTTTTTAATTTGACTGGCCACTTGGTATCAATTCCCTTACGGGATCAAAGAAGCATTAATGCCGAATGGTATACTACCAAATGTTTGCCAGAAGTTTTCTCTGTTATAAGCAACAAGCGACCAAACACAGGGCTCCGCGGGCTACTGCTCCACCACGACAATGCACCTGCGCACACCGCACTCAAAACGAGGGACTTCCTGGACAGCACGCCAGTCAAACTCCTGGGTCACCCTCCTTACAGCCCTGATCTAGCACCGTGTGACTTCTTTTTATTCCCAAAAATAAAAAATCAGCTCAAAGGGATACAATTTTCGTCGCCGGAAGATGCGCTGGCTGCGTTCGAGCAGGCTGTAAACGAGGTGTCTGCGGCGGACTGGAAAAAGTGTTTTGAAAACTGGTTTAGGCGCATGAATCTTTGTATAGAGGCTGGTGGAAAGTACTTTGAAAAGATTTGATAAAAATATATGTACGTATAGAACAATTTTTTTTAGTTTCGCAAAACTTTCTGAGTGTCCCACGTATGTATGATATACTTATAATACATAATGATCATCACATAAATATTAGTGTCCTGTGGGAATTGAACCCACGACCTCGTGATCAGCAGTCCGACACTTGAACCTTGACCACAGACGTCATAAAATATATTTACATTATGATATATGATGATTACATAGCGTATATTATTTAAATCGGTTTTCCTGACGTTTCGAAAGCTTTTCAGCGTTCGTGGTCGCAGTAAGACTAAGATGACAATAATTTTCATAATTTGAGTTAAGTTCTAATTTTTAGGGTTCCGTAGCCAAATGGCAAAAACGGAACCCCTATGGACTCGTCATGTCCGTCTGTCTGTCTGTCCGTCCGTATGTCACAGCCACTTTTTTTCGAAACTATAAGAACTATACAGTTGAAACAAGGTAGGTAGATGTATTCTGTGAACCGCATTAAGATTTTCACAAAAAATAGAGAAAAAAACACAAAAAATTTTGGGGGTTCCCCATACTTAGAAATGAAACTCAAATATTTTTTTTCATCAAACCCATACACGTGTGGGGTATCTATGGATAGGTCTTCAAAAATGATATTGAGGTTTCTAATATCACTTTTTATAAACTGAATAGTTTGCGTGAGAGACACTTCCAAAGTGGTAAAATGTGTGCACCCACCCACCCCTGTAACTTCTAAAATAAGAGAATGGTAAAACTAATATAAATATACGTTGTACATTACCATGTAAACTTCCACCAAAAACTGGTTTGAACGAGATCTTGTAAGTAGTATTTTTTTTTAATACGTCATAAATCGTAAACCGCAATTTACCTTTCACCCAATCAACTCAAATATAAAAATAAAAAATAAACATTTAATTTCATAAACATAAACCTTATTTAACCACAGTTATAGCTAGATAAACAACTAAATAACTTCTTATACGTCCAAGGGAGGTACGGAACCCTCGGTGCGCAAGTCCGACTCGCACTTGGCCGGTTTTTTTATAGTATCGTATGGCAAAACGAGCTACAGCCCACCTGATTTTAAGCGATTATTTTTTCCTATAACAGCTGCAATACTACCTAGGCTTTTTTTTGAGACAAGCGCACCACTTTTTCCCAAACACTGCAACTCCTGTAAGCCAGGATCTACAAATGGCGACCAACCAAAAAAAAAACGCCGAAACAATGAAGTTCGGCGCGTCCCGGGGAAATGATTGAATTATCTTGAAACCCGCTACGAAATTAATCAGAAAAGAAATTAGGAGAAGTCGGAAGAAAATTTGTTTCCACTTCCTTCCGTATCAAGCAAAAGACAGAATACTACCTAGGCTGTTTCCTAAATGGTATTGCATGTCGCGTTCGCCAAACTGAGACATGAAGATGGAAAGTATCACGTGATTTTAATTTTACCGATACCGGTACACTTCAGACCGGATTTACTGGATGTAGGTCCGTTTCATAATATTTTAGCTGCCCCTAACTCCGAGGCAGCTAAATTATAAATTACATAAAAATAAAAATTGTAGTAGAGCTCCTACTTAGGGAGCTCATCCGGGGAAGTACTTCTGCCGCCAAATAGTGATGCTTGCATTGCTGTGTTTCGGTGTGAAGGGTACGGGTGCCAGTGAAATTACAATCACATGAGACTTTCCATCTTCATGAATGTCTCAGTTTGGCGAACTGACTTGCGGTACCATTTAGGCAACAACCTAGGTAGTATTGCAGTTGTTATGGGCAAAGGTACCGCTTAACATCAGGTGGGCATTTAGCCCGTTTCGCCACCCAATACTATTAAAAAAGAAATTATGTCGTAGTAAATAAGCAGTATTAAAGTTTTTTTTATTAGGTATTTAAAATAATATAGGTAGGTATGTATTTCTTATTTATTTATAATTTATGTACACACAATAACATATGAAAGGAGACAGCATTAAAATTATTTAGTACAAAGGTACTGCTTATTTCTTTGCGTAAGACCTTCAATATTTAATTGAAATAATAGACAAACTTTATAACTTTACATTAGGTTAATAAATCAGGTAATATATCAACCGAATCCGTTTCGCCTTTTTTGTAGAACTATAAATTAATTGATTTTTCGTAACACCACGATGAAACAAATAATTAGTTTATTACGGGATTATGTGAAAAAATCACAAAAGCTTTCCTTATATTTATACTCTCTTATAAATGTAGTCCTGGAAAAAATATACACTGAATAAGGAAAACATGAATCAACGTCACTAAATTTAGAACAAAAACACAACACGTGCTCATCAGAAAAACTCGCAAACCGTGCAGTAAAACTCGAAACTATATCAGACAAAAAAAACTACATCTCAGTAACATTTTAACGACTTCCGCAAAACTAATTTATCAAACTTCACAGTATGTTGGACAAGAAAACATGGTACTTACAATGTTGTCGGCTTCCCAACTTTTTCAATCTTAAGTCTACACATAAGTTCAATGTTTACACTACACAACACACACAGAATAAAATTCTATACTTTAAACACATCAATATTTAATGTATATATTAATATATATTTCACTGGAAACAGACTATGTTATAATTTAAAGTTTTTATATATTTTCGGGAGTTCGCGTCTCTACATAGAGCGCCCGTGCGACTCTGTCGGCTGACGGTTTCAGAGTCGCCCGAACGCTGAATACTGAAGACGGTCGCGTCTCTACGCAACGTATTGTCGACGCTTTACATATATCGACTCTACACGTGCGTGGCAATCATTGTATTGGAATAGATATCCTTCATTCTACTTGAACTATTAGAGATGTATTTGGTGTAATACGGATTTAGAGATATTAAATATTTGTTAAAGAAAAGAAAGTTGAGAGGTGTCAAGGGACACCTGGATGCAACGAAGTTCCTTTTGATTCGGTATTGCAGTTGTTATGGGCAAAGGTAGCCACTTAACATCAGGTGGGCCTTTAGCTCGTTTCGCCATCCTATACTATAAAAAAAAAAAAAAGTGTCGTTACAATTTTTCGTGAGAATTTTTTCCGTTTAGCCCCCTTTCACAACGCGCGATAAGGAACTACGTTCCAATAAATATATAATATAAAATATTGGCGTTGGCTATATACATTAACATTTTTTTTTAGTTTATAATTATGTGCAATACCAACTAATGTGTAACCGTTTATATTCCCAAACAAATAAAATAAAAATATAGTTTTGATATTCATACTTTTAGATCTCTATTTGCCATAGTTATAAATAAAATAAAGACCAAAATTAAAAAGTTATAGAAAAAAAATTGAATAACCTATTATTCAATTATTTTTTCTATAACTTTTAACTTTTGTGCGTGGCTATGGTTCCTAAACCATAGCTACGCACTCTAGAAAACTTTAAATACCTAAAATTAATTTTAGGTATAGTAAAACCGTTTTTAGGGTTCCGTAGTCCTACAAGGAATCCTTATAGTTTCGTCCGTCTGTCCGTCTGTCCGAATGTCCTAATCCTTTACAGCTTAATAACTTCTACAGTTATAAACATAAGTAAATGAAATTTTGTAGAAAAATGGTTTAGATATAGATCTCAATTTTAAAAGAATAAAAAAATCTTGATAACGTTTTTTAGGGGTGGCGCCCATACATATGAAATGGGGATGACAATTTTTTTTTCGCTGCACCCCCTCGTGTGGGGTATCATTGAATAGGTCTACTAAAATGAAGGTAATGTTTCATACATCACTTTTTTATTAGGTATACCATCTGCGAAATATAGCCCACCAAAGTGACTTACAATGTGTCCCTCCCCCTGCCATTTCCAAACTATGCAACGTAAAAACTTGTAATCTTCCACGTTGATAGACTTTTATAAAAACTCTCTTTTAAAATTATTTCAAGTATAATGTGATTATAATTTTTTGAGTTATAGTGAGAAAACTGAAAAATACTTGAGACGTCCTAGTTCATAGGTCATTGACCTTAGATAAAAATGATCTTAGCAAATAATACTCCTTTAATTACTTTCTATTTAAATAAATCACAAAAAGAAACTTTGTGTTATATTGATAACACAAAGTAACAGCGCCACCTAGCGCTTAATTTAAGAAGTGTGTCATATATTCATATGACACACTTCGTAAATTTAGCGCTAGGTGGCACTGTTTGCAAAAACTAAAATAGCAATGATTAATATTCGATTTGATTCGTTTGTAATTAGACCTACTTAAGGAACCCTATAATACTGAGCATGGCCCGACATACTCTTGGGCGGTTTTTTTTAAGGATGTAGTTACAATAATTTTATTATTCCTTTAATTATCTAGGTAGTGAGCAAAGGAAGATAAGAATGTCTTTCATTTAAGAAAAGGCGTTTTTAAATAAAGAGTTAAAATAAAACATACAACTGTGACAGATAGAGGAACAATTTTACTGTTTTATTGTGTAAGTTGTGGCACTACTTGTAAACAATCTTAATTATGTAAGCACACAAACAATACTTAGTTTAATAACTGTCGCAGTCATCATAATGTCAGGGCAAAAATCTACGGGATGTCATGCCGCAGGGTACCACTATGTAGGGAAAGTACTTTGAATATAGGAAATATGGAATTTACAAAAAGAAAAACTATGTTCAGTAAATTAAAGAACAAAGGAGAGAGGAGAATAGGAAAGAAAATAACCTTTTACTTAAAGGAGAGATTACATCATTTTAAAAGTAATAAATTCTGAATTAACAGATTATAAAAAATAAAAAAAAGTCTGCTTTATGTAAATTTTCCTACACTACTAATATTATAAATGAGAAAGTATGGATGTTTATTTATTTGTTTATCCTTCAACCAAACTAAAACGACTGAAGAAATTTAGATAATGTTTAGAACACAGATAGACCATAAACCGTATTAACCTAAAGGCTACTTTTTATTCCGGGAAGATGAATAGTTCGCGAGGGATGCGCCATAACGTCTGTCTGTGACATACCGAATTACACGCGGGCAAAACCGTGGGCCTATGCCCACAAAAGGAAAGTAAAGCATAGCATATAGGGAAAGTATTTAATACTAGCCTATGCTAGTATTAAATACTTTCCCTATATGTAGTATGGAGATGGGAAACCCTATATGTCCTGCTTTGTATCCTCACTCATCTTTGACCTTACTATCACACACACGTCCACCTACTTGTATATAAACACAACAGCCAAAATATTATGCTAATAAACACCAGATCCTTGGGAGGCTGTAAAACGGAGTGCCTAAGAAACCGTCTTTATCTCACGCGTTTTCCCCGAAATATTAATTTGACGTATAATCACGTCTTAGACGGATGTAATTAACTTCAGCAGTTGGACATAATGGGCGACGGATTAACCCGTCAACCGTCAGAATATAATTGTAGATTAGTGGAAAGAGAGGTGTGAAGATGAGCGAGAGATGGGTTGAATTGAATGAGTTGTCTTATCACCATAGAAATCTGAATAATAGGGTTTTAGAAATGTTATCTCATCATCATCATAAATAAAGAATCTACCCCCCTAGGCATGTTGACAATCTACGGTCGTCAACGCTAATACAAAACAATCAAAATGTATGGGAATGTCATATCTCAACGAAAAAGACATATGAGATATGTCATTCCCATACAGTTTGATTGTTTTCTATAGCGTTGACGATTGTAGGGTGTCATATAGGGGGGCTAGTCCCACAGAAATAAAGAATCTAGTATATGCAAGAGGTTTTCAAAACAAACTCAGGCTGTTCTTGATAAATAGGTGTATCTACCTCTACTTTCCTTTCTACCCGTTGATGTATCCGAGTCTGTTCGTCATAGGCATGGTCGGGTACAGCAGGCTGGCGGTGAGGAGAGACGTTGCACTGGTTAAGTATGTGGTTAGAGTGCTGCGTGGTTCCGTACACCACCCAGAGGTACTGGAGGCGCTGCAGCTGTGCGCGCCCACAGGGTATGTGGGTGCTCGCCGCCGCCCCGCGCTGCTCAGCGTGGCGCCGGCTAGGACTAACCTCCTCAAGTTTGCCCCCTTGTCACGCGCCGCACGTTTGATTAATAAAATTATGGTTGATGAAGACGTTGACATATTTTTTGATAGTTTGCCCAAGTTCATGGGAGTAGTACAGAGGTGTATAGAAAAAGGAATAGTACTGTAAACTGTTAATTATTATAATTGTAAGTTTTTGTGTTATGTTTTGTAACATCCCCTTGGAATGAGTTCTGTTATGGTGTTACATAAATTGCGAATAAATAAATAAATAAAAAAATAAATAAAAAATCTATTCTGTCGAAAAATTATAAACTGACAAAAGCAGATACGTTGAAATTAAACTTGTATAATTATTAGTTTGACTTAAGTAGGTACTTAATTTTACCGTGAGAAACTTTATTAACATTATTCTGGATTTTATTTTATTTTGTGTTTAATTAATTTGTCGTCTTACATACTAATATAAATTATATTTTTTATGTAAAAAATTCAGGCACAATTTAAGATTGTTATTGATTAAATGAATGAATGAACATCATCAGCCACTGCTGGACATAGGGCTCTCCAATGGCACGCCACTGACATCGATCCTCGGCCACTCACATCCAGTTGCTACCAGCCATCTTGCCATTATAATCACTCCACCGAGCCTACATACGTTTCCTACGTTTACCGATTCGCGGTCTCCACTCAAGAACCCGTCTACCCCAACGGCCATCGGTTCTTCTGCTAATATGGCCGGGCCACTGCCACTTCAGCTTGAAATGATATCTACTGTCTTTTAATACCGGAACGCGTGTCGCCTTTGTATGGTGTATGGTATAACTAACCCGACTTTGTTTTATATATTTAGATTATAGATAGACCTTTAAGAAGATCCATATTCTGACCAACCAGAATAAAGATCTTATAAATTGACTCATAGATTAGCCAATCAGCGTTCAAGTTTCCAATCGTCCTAAAAAAACTGGGAATTTTCAACAACCCTGATAGTAGCTCGTATGATTACGAAAATCTTTCTTAGATTCCAGTTATCAGGTCGTTTCGTGCTAGGATTTTCGCAAAGATT
Organism: Asteroscopus sphinx; assembly: GCA_949699075.1. Taxonomy (NCBI): domain Eukaryota; kingdom Metazoa; phylum Arthropoda; class Insecta; order Lepidoptera; family Noctuidae; genus Asteroscopus; species Asteroscopus sphinx. The sequence goes on from OX453006.1 coordinate 8,324,983, forward strand.
CGATTTGTCCGATTATCCTACGACACAAGCATCACTGTTTGGCAGCAGATATAGGTACGGTAGTAGTACTTCCCCGGGCCAGCTTACAACGATTGGTGGGCTTATAATGGTTTAGATATTATAGGTACGGTCGACCGCACTTCGGTGGTAACACTTTGACATTAGCAGCATCTTTATTTCGTAAGCAGTAAGAACGTTTTTCGAATTGACGTGTTACCACTGTCATGCAGGCGACTGTACTATCAGCAAACTTTCTGGTGAACCACCACTAAGGCTAAAATCGCTTGCGCTCAGTGTTCGATGGGAGCCGTAGGTACGTGTAATGTAGCAGGATTCGTTCAAGGGACTTTGTCGACAAAGTGTATCACCGGGAAGGATCTTGACTGTAGGTACATCTGACATTCCTCGTTACCCAAATATTAGGTACCTCTAAGGACTTTTGACCTGGCACGTTAGTCGGTCTACATAATTTTATACCTGAACATTAAGACCATAAATTATGCGTATAGCATTTTGATAGTCATGTTTGTGTGAATTTATATAAAACGGAAATGTAGATCACGTGTAAAATTTTAATAACAGTAATGAACTTTCTAAAAATGATTTATGTTCGTACATTTTTACTGATTTTATTTTATGTTAATTATTTGCTAAGATAACTGTTTGTTTTTAAATAATTATTTTCTTTACTGTTATTAACTCAGGTTAATTAATAGGTTTCTTTACTCAAATGGGATTGATATGGTATCCGTAAAATGGCGAGCCTAGCCCAGCACATAACACAGTACGGAACGTTAATTCACTTGCCCTTTTGGGGATTATTCGCAAAACTTTATAACATAAACCTATCCTTACTTTTAAATAAACAAAACAAAGTACAGAAACTCGCGTGAAGCCAAAAATAGCACGAAAGTTTTTAACCCTATAAAATCTTCTGTATCTAATATTATACGAAATGTACTCGTCACGTATTGTCCACTAATGTAGCCCCCGTGTGGGAGTCCGTATTGTGGACTTAATCGCAAAAAGCTCTTAGGGTTATCTCAGACAAGGGACTGGAGGATTTGATACTCCTCGGTCCCTTTGAACAGGTTCTAATAGATCGATGTTTGCATCTAAACTAGGGTCCGCTTGGGGTCAGATTCTATAACGGCATAAATTATTTTGTGCTTGGTTGTAGGAGTTCTGCACATATTTTTTGTGGTCATCCGTTTTCGTTTATTTCCCGACGTGGTGAAAAAATATATCGATTTAAAATAAGTGTTCAATAAGTGTTGTTTTGCATAAAATAGGTTGGTTACAAGATCTTATAATATCTCAAAAGTTTATCCTAATAATATTATAAATGTGAAAGTTTGTGCCGTGTGGTGCCGGACATAAAGCACCACCACCACCCTATCTCTTCTCATGGGTGTCGTAAAAGGCGACCAAGGGGTTAACCAGAGGATAGGCAGCAGCGTTCTCTGAGTATTTAACCAACCAACTGCGATCGCCAACCCGCCTGCCAAGCGTGGCGATTATGGCATATCCCCCCAAACTGCTTGGGGTGGACTATGTCCTGCAGTGGACGTCTTACGGCTGAAATGATGATGCTGATGAATGATTTGAAGTGGTGAACCTACTCATCATAACAAACAACATTTACTATGGGACGAACCCTTGAAATCGCGAAAAAAAAACAGTTGGTACACTTGTGTTCACTTAAATCGATAAAATGTAGGGACCACTTGATTTTTTTGGTCCCTTAATAACTAAATTTTCACTTAAGCAAGGGTTTGAGATAAATCCCGAACGACTCTGAGAGAAGTCAATGTAGCATTGTAAAAAGGCGGAAAATCTGCCCATTTTTTTGTGGTTTTGCCCACACACAGGGGAATTTGTTTGTTTACAAATAGGAGGTATTTAAAAACAATATGTTAATTTTTTTTTTGCTTCCTGTTCAATATCAGTATAGTAACCTCCTTAAATAGGGCACATATACAGATCAACATATTGTATAGTACAAAATTAATACATTGCGCAGAGCCGGCTTTACCTATGGTGCAAAGTGTGCGGCGCACAGGGCGCAGGCCTTAGGGGGCGCTGAACGCCGGAGCTCGCGACGCCTCCTAAGGGCCTACGTCATCGCGTCATGGCGTCACTCGCGGCGCTCTCAAAGACCATGCGCCCGTGTTTACCATTTGCACCCAAATTTCCAATCAACGGGAAAAATATAACTGCAGATAAGTATTCCATTTTGATCGTGCGTTTATTAAAGGGCGGCAGGGCATTGCACCGGGCGCTACATGGGCTAGTGCCGGCGCTGACTTTTACATTAAACATCTTTTGTAAGTCTTGGAGATGTATATTGGCTTGTTCTTTTACCTTTAAACAAATTTAAACTGTTTTTGTGTTACTTGGGGAGTCTTTCTGTAATACTAAATGCTTTATAACTACTACCGTAATGACAATTAGACTGACTTAGTGCACGCAACAAAATGATTAACTGTGCAGGCAAACAGCAAATAACACTTAGATAATGGATTGTATTGTCAACTGTAATTGTTATTGGGTGCATTTATAACGTTTTATGCTTTCAATGGCATTGATGTATTATTTTAGTGCATTTATCATATTATGTTAGTTTTTAGTTTCTGTATAGGTACATAATTAAATCATCAGTATTTATTATTTGAGGAAAGAGGTAGGGGTCTTGAACGCCCCTAAGCCACTGCGACGTGATAAGATCTATTGTGACGCCTCTTGCAGCATTACAGCACTTCCCCAAGCTGCAAGTCAATCATGAAGTCGACTATGACCTTGGGGGAGGAGGATTTGATCTCCTGCGTTGAGATGACGTGGCCTCCAAGATGCTGGCTTCTAATGTGGTGCACTGCATCACATTCGCATAGGATATGGATCAGCGTCTCATCCTTATCGCGACAAAACCTGCAAACTGTGGTATCACTGAGGCCCATCCTGTGAAGGTGTTTATTCAGCTTGCAGTGCCCAGTAAGGGTTCTTGTCAGGATTCTTATCTGATTCTTGTTCAACGAAAGCGCTTCTTTCGTAAACCTTTTTTTGAAGCCCACAAGTAGCGCTTTCAAGTGTTCTTGGCCTGGGGATTTTTCCCAAAGGCTAATACTTTGGTCAGTTCCCCAGTTTTTAAGGTAGGCTGTATTGGTGCATTTAGAAATGCCACAGATTGGCTCCGGGCCCACAGTGGGGCTTTCAGCACCAGCTCTAGCATCCAGTTCATCGGTGGCTTCGTTGCCCCCAATGCCACAGTGTCCAGGCACCCAACCTAGTGCCACTGAGTTTGCCGCTCCTAGTGGGTTCAATAGCTGGACACACTCCTTTAAAAGTTTGGAGTCAATTTCTTCTGAATCCAAGGCTTTTAATGCTGCCTGGCTGTCAGAGAAGATGAAAATTCGCCTATTAATATAGGTCTTCTGCAGACTTAAACGGACACATCCAATAATGGCAAATAATTCCGCTTGAAACACGATGGTGTACTGGCCTAGGTTGGCGAATCTTTTCACCTTTGGCCGCCCACCGTGGAATCCAGCTCCTGCTAGACCCTCTTTTTTTGATCCGTCGGTGAACCAAACAATATCAGTGGACTGAGGCTGGCCTGGCGTGTCGTCCTTTCACTCAGTCCTCTGAGGTATGAATACCATAAACAGTCTGTTAAAGCTGTATTCTTTTAACATTGCATCAGTGGGCATGGCAATGATGTCTTTCTTCATATGGTTCTCTTGCAGTTCCCTCATGGCAGTCGACTTCCATCTTGTCCTTCCCGCTATTCTGGCCCTTATCATTGCTGCCCTAGCGTCCATTTGCACCTGCACATGCAAAGGAACGAGATTAAGCAGAGCCTCAAGTGCAGCGGTCGGAGTCGATGCAATTGCTCCTGTTGTTATGACACACGCGAGTCTCTGGAGGCTTGAGAAAGCATCCCTGCAGGTAGTCTGATGGGTTTTTCTATGCCATACGACACAGCCATAGGTTATCATGGGCCTTACTATAGCAGTGTACAGCCACAGCGTTGCCCATGGCCTAAGGCCCCATTTTGAGTTGACCAGTCGGCAGGAAGCTCCCAAAGCAATTTTTGCTTTCCTTGTCACATGTTTAATGTGTGCATTCCACGTGAGTTTTTTGTCTAGGATAATGCCTAGATATTTGACCTCATCCGAAAAGTTGACCGTTTTACCGAAGAGGGTTGGTGGTTTTAAGCCATCCAATTTCCTTTTCTTAGTAAAAGGTACAATGACAGTCTTGTCTGCATTGACCGAGAGTTGGGAGTCTTTGCACCATCTTTCGATTATTCTACAGGCCGTTTGCATCAGATCGGAGATGACTGATTGGCATTTGCCAACGGTAATCACTACCAGATCGTACGCGTAGCCTTGCGTTTAAAAGCCAGCCCTATTGAGCTCGCTCAGTAAGCTGTCAACAACTAATGACCATTCTAGGGGAGACAGGACGCCCCCTTGTGGGCAACCCCTATTTAGTCTCATCCTTATGGTTGTATCTAAAAGAGTTGTTGACGCTACTCTATTGCGCAGCATTGCTTCGATCCAGTAGATGGTCGTTCGGTCAATGTTGCGTTGCTCCATACTTTTTAATATGACATTTGTTGAGGTGTTGTCAAATGCCCCCTCTATATCTAAGAAGGCGCACAGAGCACTTTCTTTGTCCTCAACAGCTTTTTCTATGTTATCCACTAAGTCCATCAAACTTGCCTTTCTGATAGGCATGTTGTCTCACGTGCAGGGGTTTGTCAACCAAGTAGGTAGCCCTGATGTGCTGGTTGAGTACTTTCTCCATGGTTTTGAGCATGAAGGAGGTAAGACTAATTGGTCTATAGGACTTGGGCATCGATTTGTCCCTGTCTCCCCCATTGGGGATAAAGGTGACAGACACCCTAGTCCACGCTGTGGGTATGTAGCCCCAGGCGAAGCTGGTTCGAAAAACCTTCAACAGCGTTGGTAGGATAATATCCAACCCTTTTTGTAGTAAGGCAGGGAAGATATTATCCTCCCCTCCGGTCTTAAAGGGCTTGAAGCTGTTAATGGCCCATTCGATCCGATCGGGTCTAAAAATAAGAGAAGCCATCCTCCAGTCTTCTATCCTTGGTCTGTTGCTCCGAGGATTTTGATAGGTATGGCTTCCGTTTCCATTTATTGGCACAGAGTCCGGAAAGTGAACTTTAACTAAAAGCTTCAATGTTTCCTCTGCGGATCTCGTGTAGGTCCCATCCGGGTATTTTAATAGCTCTAGGTGGGATTAAGGAGACTTTGAGATAATTTTGTGGATCCTTGCTGCCTGTGAAGTACTCTTAATGTATTCACAGAACTCGCGCCAGGACTTTCTCTTGGCCTTCCTCAATTCTCTGTTGAACGCGGTCAGTGCCTTCCTATAGTCATCCCAGGTGTCGTCCCTCATGGCCTTGTTAAACAGGAATCGGGCCTTTCTCCTGAGTCGCTCTAGGTTCTTATTCCACCATGGAACATCTCTCATGGTAGCGGAGGTTTTTAGCGGACAATTCTGGAAGAAAGTAGATTTGATGCCGCCTTCAAGGTCCCCTACTGTAGCCTCCAGCTGTTCAATAGATTTAACGCATCTATTAACCGTTAGCAAATTCGATTTGAGACAGTCTCTGTAGCCTGTCCAATTCGTTGCTTTTTGGTTTCTGTACGAATTAGTCTCTCTCACCGCGGAGAGAGTTAGGTTAAACCTGATGTGACTGTGATCAGACATGGACGCCTCCTCAGAGACGTACCAGTTTTTTACACGGTGTTGTAAAGAGCCCGTGCAGAAAGTAATGTCTAGCACCTCTTGGCGAGTGCTGGTTACAAAAGTTGGGGAATTGCCCCTATTAAGAACGAGAAGGTTGTTAGACAATAAGTAATCAAACAGTAACTCACCCCTAATGTTGGTGTCAGTGCTTCCCCACCTTGTGTGGTGGGTGTTGCTATCACATCCCACTAGTAGTTGGGACTTCTGCTCCTGACAGTAGGTTACCGTGTTGGCCAGTTGTATGGTAGGGTTTGCTTCAATTCAATCATCAGTATGAGTAGGTTATTAAATAGCTTAGCAAAAAAATCGGACTCGATTTATATACGTTATGTCTGTTATATTTTTGAACAAGAAAATCTTTGAGCTTCTTTTTAAATGTGCGTGTATCATATAAGCAGTACCTTTGTGCACGAGTGCTTATTATATGATTATCTTTTTTAATTACATAAATAGTGTGTGTACAAAAATTAATAATTGGTCAATACAGACACGAAACCTATCCTTATGTAGCAAAGTGTGAAACAAGGAGATGTGATCTCTCCAAAATTCTTTACTGCTGCGTTGGAGGATGTCTTCAAGGTTTCGGGCTGGAAAGGGCTAGGCATTAACATAAGCGGCGAGTACATCACTCACCTTCGGTTTGCCGACGACATAGTAGTCATGGCTGAGACCATGGAAGACCTCAGTATAATGCTCAATGACCTCAGTAGAGTTTCCGAAAAAGTGGGTCTTAAAATGAATATGGACAAGACAAAGTTTATGTTGAATTCCCACAAAGCACCGATTCCCGTAAACATCGCATACTCTACACTCAAAGTTGTTGACGATTATGACCTAGGACAAACTGTCCACTTAGGTAGGTCCAATTTCGAGAAAGAGGTATTTCGTCGAATGCGACTCGGTTGGGCAGCGTTCGGGAAGTTAGAAAGACTTAAGCTCCATATGACGCACACAACAACCTAATACTACAACACATACACATAATACTTTATAATTTTATGACAAATTAGTAAAATTACAATAAAATTGACAACTGACAACACTGAATATAAACAAACTATTGTCTATGCCATAAAGGTAAGTCTAGTCTATCGCAGCTAAACACTTAATAATGTCTCGAGCAGTATCTTCTTGTCCAAAATACCGCAGAGTCTCAAGACGAAAATCTTTGACCAGTGTGTTGCCACTTACGGCACTGAAACGTGATCGATCACAATGGGCCTGATAAAAAGGCTCAAAGTCATTCAAAGGGCAATGGAACGGGATAGCCCTCTCCATTCCTCTTGAGTGTCCCTGCGTAATCGAATCAGAAATGAGGGGATTCGCAGGAGAACGAAAGTAACCGTCATAGCCCGAAGAATTGCCAAACTTAAGTGGCAGTGGGCGGAGCACATTGCTCGCTGAACGGATGGCCGATGGGGCCGTAAAGTTCTGGAGTGGCGATCGCGTACTGGAAGACGCAGTGTGGGTAGGCCCCCCACAAGGTAGACCGACGACCTGGTGAAGGTCACGGGAATCCGGTGGATGCGGGCATACATATAAGAAAAGTTATTATTGTATTGTGTGTTTTCTGTATGCTGTATATGTATTACTGTTTACCATAAATAAATAAAGAAATAAATAGATGCGGAAGGCGTAGGACCAGTCGTTGTGGCGATGCTTGGGGGAGGCCTATGTCGAACAGTGGACGTCTTTCAGCTGAAATGATGATGATAATAGAGACACAGACAACTCTAGTTTAATAAAACAAAGTTTAACCGGATTAAATCGCGTATATTATTTAAATTGGTTTCCCTGACGTTTCGAAAGCTTTGCAGCATTTCGTGGTCGCAGGTAGACTAAGATGACAAGCGTCTTTACAAATATTTCTAAAAAAATATTTTAATCTACCGTACAATATTATTAATTAAAATCGTTTCGATGCACGCAGTAATCACTCACAATATCATTATCTTTTACAGTGTTGCATGCTGTTTGGGACTTGATTATTTTTAGGACTGGGTTCCAAACAGGTGGTAGCTGCCAACCATCTTCTCTATTAAAATTAGGATGTTTTTTAATTTCAATAGCCTCACGGAGCATTCTACACACAACACAACAACATGCAACACTGTAAAAGATAATGATATTGTGAGTGATTACTGCGTGCATCTAAACGATTTTAATTAATAATATTGTACGGTAGATTAAATTTTTTTTTTTGAAATATTTGTAAAGACGCTTGTCATCTTAGTCTACCTGCGACCACGAAATGCTGCAAAGCTTTCGAAACGTCAGGGAAACCAATTTAAATAATATACGCGATTTAATCCGGTTAAACTTTGTTTTATTATAATGTGTAGTGATCGCGAAAACCTAAGAAACTCTAGTTTACTTTCTGAATTCTGCCCAATAACATGTTTTGCCTGTCGTACTATATGTTTTGGATGGTTTTTGAGGTTCTAGATTAGTGGTGTGCTATTCGAGTAGCCTAGTTGGTCTAAGAGTGGACTGCTGTTATTGACTCGTGATAATGATGACGACATGTACCACCTACTTTTTATAAAAACAGCTACACAATGTGACGTACCTACTTGCTTAAAAAAATTAACATAAAATAACACGTAACATAACATCACGCCTGTATTTCCCCGAAAGGGTAGGCAGAGGTGTAATAGAACACCCACATTTCTGCAGTTATGTTAAAAATTGAGTGTACCTATTGGGTATTTATTAAAAAATTGGGTTTATCACAGTGTTACATATTTGTAGAAATTAATATTATCCATTTGATTGCAATTTGAAATCTCAATCGTTCACTTAAATAAAAACAAATAGTTAAATTCTTAAGGTAGGTACTTACCTATTGGAATTGATTCTTACACTACCGCAAAACACACAAGATACAATTTGCCAATAATCTATATTTCTTTGAGACAAGCTAACCGTAATATCATATCGTTGAAAGCAAATCCCATAATAATATGTAATTCTGAGCATCGGGATCGTTGGGGACCCATTTGATGTCAGTAATCCGAAACTTGTAAAATAACTAGCCAAAGGGCAAAGGGTCCAGTGACGTCATTCATGACCTCACGAATAGAAACTATGCTACTTTCCGACCATATCTCACTATTTGATAGGATTAAAATGCCTCGCAGAATCCAAATATATCTGTAGTATTGGGCCTATTGACCTAGTTTCTGAATGGGAATACGATCAAACTGATGTATGGTTTCGCGAAATTTATCAATATATTAAGCGGTATTGGAACGGTTTTTGATATTGGTATGAATTGTGTATTTATGAATCGAAATTATACTGGTTTATTTTAGACAATTATATTTGGCTGCCTCTTTCTTAGGTAAACCACACTAGCAGCTTAATAAGCTGATATGTGTGTTGTAGTGTGTGACGTGCCTCCTTCCTATCTAAGTGTATGTAGCTCATAAGATCATTCAGTATAATATTATACTGATTGCACCAAACAAGATATATTTTTTGGTGTCCCGTTACAGTGTCTTGCAATTTGAAAAGTTTCTCTAGTTTGTTCTTTAAACAGTTCAATGTGGGTGCTATTATAACACTTTCAACACTGAGGTAATATGTACGGTCGACCGCACGTCGGTGGTAACACTTGACATTAGCAGCACCTTTATTTCGTAAGCAGTAAGGGTGGTTTTCGAATTGAATTGTTACCACTGTCATGCAGTCGACTGTACTACGTACTAGAGTAGATATTACGAACAAAAAATATCGTGCAACCCTGCTGGCCGCGGGGCACGCGCGGCGCGGGCTAAGTGAGTGAGAGTGCAGAAGCTCTAAGGCGTGTTACAAACATTCGATTCGAGGTGTCGTCTCTAGTACGTAGTACAATATTACCTCAATGCCTTTCAGGGTGTTTATTTCACTCTGACTACAATGTTGTTTGGTAGGAAGTGATAACAGCGTCCTCCATAGTTTCAAAGGGTGTCCTCATTGGTGTTTATTCTCACTAAGAGTGTACAAATTCTCAATTCCGGGAACAATTTGTAACATCTAGTGATCGTTTTGTCTCAATAAGGCTTCCCCTTTGTCTACGCCTTTTATGGAGCGCGCGGGAATAAGCCCTTTTAAGAGCCAACAAAAAATACCTAAACCATTATGGAATGGAATAACTATACATACTATTTTATATTACACATTCTAATAGTTTGGACCAAATTATGTGTATGTTTGAAATCTTTTTTTGGCACAGGCATCCGTGTATTGCCGGGATTTTTAATAAAACAGAGTACCAATCTCTGAATTATTTTTAGTAAGAATGGCATTGTACATTTTATTTCATGAAATCATAAATCATTTAGTACAGTCAGCGACATAATTATGTAACTAAACATTTTGGGTTTTAAAGATTATTTATTCTATCAGTTAAAAACATTATTTTTATGCTCACTTATCAGCAAGTGTCGATGATTATATTGGAATTTCAAAATGTAAAAAAAAAACATTACCTAATCTCTGTTTTTTCTTACCCGTCTTATTTAGTAAACAATCTTGGCATGTCTTTTTAATGCAATTCGTCAATAATAATTATTGAATGAAGTCGGTTAAAAACGTTATGTTTGACGACGTCTGTGGTCTAATGGTTCGAAGATCAGACTGCTGATTACGAGGTCGTAGGTTCGATTCCCACGGGACACAAATATTTGTGTGATGAACATGAGTGTTTGTGTTTTTTATAAATTATGTATTATAAGTATGTATTTACAAAAAAAAAGTATATAAGTATTATATCCATTGTCTAGTACTCGTAGCACAAGCTCTGCTTAGTTTGGGACTAGGTGGTGCTGTGTAAAAATGTCCCTAAAATATTTATTTATTTACGTGGGACACTCAGAAAGTTTTGCGAAACTAAAAAAAATTGTTCTATACGTACATATATTTTTATCAAATCTTTTCAAAGTACTTTCCACCAGCCTCTATACAAAGATTCATGCGCCTAAACCAGTTTTCAAAACACTTTTTCCAGTCCGCCGCAGACACCTCGTTTACAGCCTGCTCGAACGCAGCCAGCGCATCTTCCGGCGACGAAAATTGTATCCCTTTGAGCTGATTTTTTATTTTTGGGAATAAAAAGAAGTCACACGGTGCTAGATCAGGGCTGTATGGAGGGTGACCCAGGAGTTTGACTGGCGTGCTGTCCAGGAAGTCCCTCGTTTTGAGTGCGGTGTGCGCAGGTGCATTGTCGTGGTGGAGCAGTAGCCCGCGGAGCCCTGTGTTTGGTCGCTTGTTGCTTATAACAGCGAAAACTTCTGGCAAACATTTGGTAGTATACCATTCGGCATTAATGCTTCTTTGATCCCGTAAGGGAATTGATACCAAGTGGCCAGTCAAATTAAAAAAGCTAGCGATCAAAATCTTACCCCCGCTTCTAGATCGCTTCACTTTGGTAGGCGTTGGCTCATTTTGAAACACCCAAACAGTCGACTGGCGCTTGGTTTCTGGGTCGTATTGATAAATCCAGGACTCATCACCTGTAACGATGTCGTAAACACGCCGAGACGAGCCTGCTTCAAATTTGTTAAGCATATCACGGCACCATTCCACCCGGGCCTGCTTCTGAGCATCGGTGAGGTTGTGCGGCACCCAGCGTGATACTATCCTCCTCACGCGAAGATGGCTGTGTAGAATCTCGTGAACGCTTCCCGATCCAATCTTCAATATGTGTTGAATCTCCTGATATGTAATTCGCCTATTGTCTTGGATTAAATTTTTCACTGCTAGCACGTTTTCTTCGGTAACAGCCGTCAAAGGGCGACCGCTTCTTTCGTCATCCCCCAAAGTTGGTCGACCGCGCTTGAATTCGTTATACCAACGATACACGGTTGCCTTGGAAGGGCCTTCATCCATGAATGCCATTTGAAGTCTATCGTACGATTCATCCGGTTTCAGGCGACACTTGAAATCGTATAAAATCATAGCTCTAAAATGTTCCCGGCGCAGATCCATATTTCAGTGAGACACAATACTTTGAATTAACTCGCAAAAAATGTGGAGGGAAATTTTGAAATTGGAACTTACTTATTTTTACTTATAAATAATCATATTTTCGAAAAACATTATAACTGGCCAGTCTCCCATATATAAAAACTTTTTTTCGCAATACTCTCTGAGGGGCCTGGTATTTATGTTAACAATTTCACACACTAAATAATTTTTTTTAACCTAACTACGTGTGCAGAACTAGTAATTATATTATATTAGTAATTATTTGAATAAAGATACATGCCAAGATTGTTTGCTAAATAAGACAAGACAGAAAAAACAAACCGTACCTATACTATTATCATCGGATTTAACTGCTCTACCGTTTTTAGTTACCAAAAAAAGGACGTTTTTATTTCGGAGACCGATTTGTACCGAGTGTTGTGGTGCAAATTGGAAGAGGTCTCATGTCCATCAGTGGAGAGCGATAGGCTGAGTTGATTGAAGGTTTTATTCATAAAACATAGCTTATGCCCACGGATTCGCTTGCATATAATTCGGTTTATCACAGAAATACGTTATCGCATCCCTCGTAGCCCATACATTAATCTGGGTTCTGTTCCATCATTGTGCCACAAATCTGTTTAGCCGTTTCAGTGATGTGATTGAAGAAAAAACAACCAAATAAATGAACAAACAAACATCCACATTTTCGCATTTATAATAGGTAATAGTAGGATTTACTCTAAGCCAGTGCTTTTCAAACTGTGGGGCGCAACCCCCTGGGGGGTCACTAATACTGTACAGGGGGGTCTCAGTCACTTTGAAATTAAAAGTTTAATAGTTCTTAATATTATTATGTTTATTTAAAAGCCTTACCGCCACCGCCGCTGCCGTTAATGGTGAGGGGGTCGCGGGCATTTTTTTTTACTAAATGTCGTGCTATGGAAAATATTGAAAAAACTGCTCCAAGCAATCATCACCTGATTTTAATGTTGACTGTACAAAATCAAGTACAAGTCTATTTGATTTATAGCCAAGATTTTCTTTACTGCAACTACGCATTTCACGTCTCCGCGCAAAATTGAAAATGAAGCATAAAACATCAAGCGCTTTCGGTCAACGCACTTGTAAAAGTTAAAATCGCTTGCAATAAACATTCTATTGTCTGTCAAGATGAACTTTGGTTTATGGTCTCGTCTTAAAACGCCGGCGGTCTACCGAACATTATTTGGTTGTTGCCAATACTACTGGGTAATAAAATAGGAACCGAGACTGATTCTTGGAACTTTTGAGTGTAGGTGCATTTATAGTTTATAGCGATTAAGACTGGTAACTATACTACCCGAAAGTTTCCCGTCTTGACTTCGAGACTTTTCAGTTGTAGTGTCAGGAAAAGAACTCTTGCAACCATAGATAGATAGACAGATAGATATAATATGCTTTATTGTACACCAAAAAAAACTTTACTTCATTTTTATAGGCAAACTTCGCCGAGTCTTCTCGTCACCTGTACCGCAAAGTTTGAAGACAAAGATCTTCAACCAGTGTGTCCTGCCTGTCATGACTTACGGTGCCGAGAAGAGTTGAGCTAGTCCACAAATTCAAAGTGGCTCAGCGAGCTAAAGAACGAGCTATGCTTGGAGTTTCTTTAAAGGATAAAATCCGTAACGAGACGGAGAAGAATCGGAGTGAGCAACATAGCTTGTAGGATTAGTAAGCTGAAGTAGCAGTGGGCTGGCCATGCCTATCGAAGGATGGCCGCTGGAGCAGACGAGTCCTTGAGTGGAGACCGCGAATCGGCAAACGCAGCGTAGAGCACCTTCCAGCTAGCTGGACCGACGATCTTATGAAAGTAGCTGGTGGGGACTGGATGCGGAAGTCAGAGGACCGAGTGTTGTGATGCAATTTGGGAGAGGCCTATGTCCAGCAGTGGACTGCGATAGGCTGAGTTGATTGTACACTATGAGCAGTAAACAGGAGCAACGTATAAATTATGGATACATTGGTGGTCTTATCGCTTTTAGCGATATCTTCCAGACAACCTTTAGATGGACAAAGAAGACGTAAGATTGAGATCATGGGGCAGTCCGTGGTATACTACTGCACGTTTGCTTATAGTGTGTAGGATGAAAATAAAAATATAATTTATGGAGAGTTTTTCAAATTTTGCTGAGCCTTTGCTGGGAAAGGACATAAATTACGAACACAATGGACTCATTGTCGCCTGTTAAATAAACGAGTAATAAAAATAACTAACTTTTCATATACATCTATGATGCCTATAGCGTTAAAACGGCTTTGTACTTAGTTGTGAACTAGGAATTGAAATAAATAAATAAAATACAAGACCAAATTTTTACCACCAATATGTGTATTTGAGCCAGTATTTATTTAATAGGTACTACTGGCTCAATTAATTCCGTGCCGAGCTAAAGCGCCATAACAACAACAAAAAAAAACGAAAATTAAAATTCCAGCAGATTACGACACAGATATTAGTTAAAAAGCAAAATATAATTAGTACTGAAAATAACTTATTCAAATTGTAAAAATATAACTTTATACACATCTTAAACCTATCTTATCATCATCATCATTTCAGCCGAAAGACGTCCACTGCTGGACATAGGCCTCCCCCAAGCATCGCCACAACGACCGGTCCTGTGCCTTCCGCATCCACAAAACATCTTAAACCTATCTACCTATATTAATTTATGTACAATATAAATATGTACAAAATACAGATTAAAAATATAACACTAAAAAAGGTGGACTTACGCGTCGAAGAACTGCGCATCTGAAAATAACTAAATAATTATTTTTGACTTTAATTAATAACCAAAACATTGATGGTACTTGATGTACCTTGAGGTAATTCCGTAAAGAAGGATTTGAAGCAAAGTGTGGCGTCATTTTTAATAAGTAAACTGCCCCGGCTTCGCCTCTTCAGGTGGATTTTCCAAAAAAAATGTATTATACAAACCTTGTCCTGACAATACGAACAGAACAAAAAAAAAACAGCCAAGTCGGTCGAGCCGTTCTCAAGTGATAATTTTTCATACATGCGGCAATTGATTTTATTTATTGTATATCATCATCATCATCATCATTTCAGCCGAAAGACGTCCACTGCTGGACATAGGCCTCCCCAAGCAGTTTGGGGGGATATAATCGCCACGCTTGGCAGGCGGGTTGGCAATCGCAGTTGGTTGGTTAAATACTCAGAGAACGCTGATCCTCTGGTGAATCCCTTAGTCGCCTTTTACGACACCCATGAGAAGAAATAGGGTGGTGCAAATCTTTACGTCCGGCACCACACGGAACAACAATATTGTATATACAACGTGTTATTGAAATAACTGAAAACCTTTTAAGGGGTCATTGTACTCATCATTATATACATCAAACCTGAAATCGCGAAAAAAAAATCAGCTGTTCCCTACATTACGTGTTCATATAAATCGACAAAATGTAGGGAACATTTTATTTTCACGATTTCAGGATTGGTTCCATAGTAAAAGTTGTTCATAATGATGAGTATAATGACCACTTAAGAGGTTTTCAGTTATTTCAATAACACGTTGTATAGAAGACAGAAGATTATTGAATCATCGTACTGGATACAATCAATAACCTGAACCACGTTTGAATGAATTAGATGAGTAGATGAATTAATTATCAATGGTTTTAATTCTAGATAATTATAATAATTTATATTGACAAATTTTTGAAATAGTGAGTTTTATTATATTCATATGAATAATGAAAAATCTTTGAAAAATGTATACTAATCTATAAATTGTGACATATAATTTTAACCAATTACCAATAAAATGTTTCTCTGAATTCGACTGTGCCTACACCACCTTACACTGCTTAATTGCCTATAGGCAATGCACGCCACTGTCTATACCCGTCCATGTCATTGACCTTTGTCCTCAGTTCCCCAAAACATCCTGTTATCTTACGCAACGTTATTTAACATGAAGTCAAGGCCAGTCAAGGGGAAGGGCGTGTAATAGCGTGCCCACATAAAAACTTATCACCACGAATAACAATAACGGTAGAATAGATAGAGCATTCGGTTTTTTGTTAACACTTTCATACTAATAAATGCAAATCTTCGTCTGTTTGTCTGTTTCTGTGTATTGACTTCCCTTTTACTGCCAATAATTAATTTAAAGTAGGTTCTTGTCTTTGGAGTATTTTCTATCTTTCTCTGCATTCCATCTCTCTTTTGACTTCCTGATAGGAATCTATTATTTCTTGTACTTGTTGTATGAAAGTTCTTCTTGGTCCTCTCCTGCTCTTACCATTTCTGTTTTTCTGCTAAAGCATAGATTTATTATTACTATGATTTATTACTATTATATAAGGTATTATATCTATGTGCTATAGACTTGATAATTTTTGGCGAACATTCAAATGATGGCTGGAGAAGCGAGTCAAATATGGTACACTTTATCAGTGATTATATTTATTGTGAGGATGTATGGATGTTTGTTACTCTTTCACGCAAAAACTACTGTATGGATTTGGATGAAATTTGGCATACAAATAGAACATAACCCGGATTAACGTATAAATTACTTTTTATCCCGGGAAGATGAACAGTTCCCGCGGGATGCGCGATAAACGACTTCCACGTGGGTGAAACCGCGGGCATAGGCTAGTAATAAATATGATTGTAGATGGGTGGAGTCACGGTCAAAACTAGTTTCGATTATATGCACAAAGTACCATGGTATATGGTGTGGAAAAACTAACGGAAGAAAATAATGCTATGATTACGCAAATTGTATGGAGAAAGGGTTCCAAACTTGTGGTGTTAAATCACCGTAGAAATTCGTGTGAATTTATGGTGTGAATGTTTTGTATGAAATTTTACGCTGGATAGATTTTATCGATGTTTGGGGACCTGTTGTTGAAATCATTTTATAACCAACATGATTCCTTCTGAACTTTTTGGATTATTTAAATTATTGATGTGAGTATATTTTTCTAACCATCACCTTTATTTCTTATGTAAAAGTATCTTAAACCTTAGACTAACAACGCTTATCCTATAGCCCAACAAACATTTAGGAGACCCATAAAGCTTAATTTATATCCTTAAGAGAGAGAAAGACGCTACAGTAGCTGCATTTATAACTTCTGGCGACATAAGAGCGGTAAAATTGTACAATGGCAGCAATTAACGACTTTATAGTTAATTCATTTCGGGGGTACAAAGGGTTATAATAGCGTGCTATAACTTCCTCTGTGCTATAACTCATAAGTCTTAGAACTTGTTTATAACCTCAACATTTTGTTAGCATTTTTGTGCATCTCTTGTAACTCCTAACGCCTAAATGTCGCTACCCGCTCGTCACTTGGGGTTGACACTGAAAATAAGCGTTGTATTGTGGCTCACGTTATAACACAGCATCATGCTGAGTGTCAACCTCTTTGCCGCAGCTACGACATGCAAAGTTAGTCTTGTTATGATATTACAACTATGTTTCACTGTCATTCCTAACATGTACCTAATTAAGTTAGTTTGAAGGGCAAACACAATAATAAAAAAACAAACATCCGTACTTTCACATTTATTTATTACACTGCACAACATATAAAATTTGCTGCAACACATTCGCTACATATGTGCGTTGCACCAAGGATTCTAATTCATGGAAATGTTTACGCGGTTTCACACAACATGCACAGCCTTTGCAACTCATGTTTGCACAGTTACGTAACACGTCACTACAACATGCTAAGCTACACAAATTTTTCAGTCGGTATGATAAAACTTTGAAGTCGCGTGGTGTTTATTCAAGGCAGTTTAACAATTATGTAGGTAATCATGATAATGTCCTCCTGGCCGAATTTCGGTCATGGCGGCCAATCTCAATGGAGACTAGCACCTGTGTGCGCAAACACAGGTGCTCTCTCTATTCTCTCACTCTCATAATCCGATGGGATGGCAATCTAACACAACTGGAGAGAGGTCAAGCGTAGGATCGATGGGTTTACGTGGTCCTGACTCCGGGCTGCTACTGAGAAATTTACTTGACAGAAAAATCCCAATAACACTTTTGCCCGACCCGGGAATCAAACCCAGGACCCCCCACGCTTAGCAGTCACGCTTGCGACCACTAGGCTAATGAGGCAGTCAAAAAACAAACAAACATGCATCGTATGTAATAACGATGTAGGAATAAATTGTGAGGAAAATGCAACTAAGTGTATTATGCTCCGAGCCTTTTCCCAATTATATTGGGGTCAGACCAAAATATTTCTCATTCTGAGCAGCGGCCCGTGCCAGAAGTCAGTCAGTCAGTCAATATGACTGATTATGTTTATGTCATCGACCCTATAAAGATGAATTACTGACAGTCCAATTCCGAAACTGTTCTATTTATTCGCACATATATGTATCACACCACTAGTATACTTGCCAATAGGAGCGAGCTAAGACACGCTCCTATTGACTCGCGCAATGCCACACCCTCTTGTGTGTGACCCTCTTTGGGTGTAGAATTTTTATTTTTAGCATTTGCCAGTTTACCACAAAGTGCATCATTCATTATCTGTGATTTGTCATGATATTAGTCATAGAACTCATATTCTGTAAAAAAAATAACTGTTCCTATAGCCCTGCGACAGACAGACTGATAAAAGGACGGACGGACAGACGGTGTAGCCAGGGTAATAGGTCCCGTTGACACCCTTTGTGTACGGAAACCCTAAAAAGTTAATTGATTAAAATCTGTATTCCATTGAATTTTTCTGCTAATATATTTTTATATGTTAAACGGTTTAAGGTGGATGTACACAATATCAATACCATGATGATCACAGCTTGAGTTATACCTCATTAAGTGATACGGTGTATTTACAGGCTGATCACTAAGTTATATTCACTAGAGTGACTAGTCTAATTTTACAGATCATTTTATGAAACATCACTAACAGCCAAAATTAATATGCTATCTATCCACGATTTGCCCTACCTACTAGAGATACAATTTGACTTAATTTGTCTGTAGCTTATGTCAAATTTTTATCTCTCGTAGGGCAAATCGTGAATAAATTAGCATACACTGCGGTATTGTTATACCCTCAGATTAATAACTAATAGTACATTACTGTCGAGGCCTGAAATGAAGCAATTTACGGCCGAGTAATATTGGAAGTACGAGGCGAAGCCGAGTAGTTCCCAAGTGATTTTAAAAGGACGAGGCGCAAGCCGAGTCCTTTTTAACTAAACGAGGCCGTTAATTTCTATTTCGGCCAAGATTTGTATAGTACTTTTCTCTTATTTGCGAGGAAACACAACACAAATTGATTCAAAAGTATCTCATTTACATTCACACCAATTCGCGCGCGCGCGGATCTTGTTCTATTTTCAAAGTGTTGAAAAAAAAAATGCGCATTCAGCCTGTATATTTATTTATTTATTTTGTACCTAAAAACACCAAATTTATGTAAGTGTATATAATGTTCTTGGTGTATACTTAAAAACCTCGGTAGCATAATTTAAAAAATAAAAAGTGTCCAGCAATTTCTATTATTGTCCTGTTGGATATTACCGGCCTGTTATTTCGTTGCGTACGGAAAAGAGCCGATTGTTGTATTCTTTTTTTTGAATAATGAACCAATTTCCGAGAAAGTGGGAGAATAGTAGATTATACAACAAGTGAAAAAAGAGGGAATTTAATTCGAGGGACTAAGTTGGATCCCGAGTAGCGAAGGATTCTAAGATTGAACCACGAGCGAAGCGAGTGGTTCAAAAATAGAATCCTGAGCGGAGCGAGGGATACAAGGCCCGAGATGATTTTTTTTTTCACGAGTTGTGTACCTACTCTACTTTTTACCATTGACGGCGAGAAAATAAGTAGTGGTATATAGTATGACTGGGTGAATGAAAGACATATTCAAGAATATGGTAGAATGTGCGTACCTACACATAAAGAAAAAAAGATGAAAAAAATATTCTACGACAAATCACGTGTAGTGGTACGGTGGTATAGTAGTCAAAATGCTCGCGCAAGCTCTGACTTTTCGGGGTCTGCTGTCTAGTACAAAAGGCAAAGAGGGTGAAAATAGCCACCGATGGACACTGACCTAGCAAAGTGCATCACCTCACTGCATGAAATTTTGATTTGTAAGCGCGGAATAGAGTCCACAGAAATTTATGAAATCGATTTTAAAACATTTCAAAAATTAAGGTACAATTTTTTACACATATTTGGAACGAGAATCAAGTACTAAACATCCTCCTTCAATAAGTCTCTCGTTGAACCAGCCAACCTGTAGTATTTATTTTTTCTTAATTTAATTTTGATAGCTCCATCCAGCCAGCCAGTACGTACTGTTATACCCTACCAATGCACCCCCTAACGCAACGTCATCCCCTATACTGCTGACCCTACAGTGTTCACCTAAGTTGATAGAGAGTTAGCAGTGAACAGTCAGTCTGCTCCGAACCACGCTCGAGTGCGGTTGCCAAAGGGTCCCTTAGCGATAATTTCCAATAAAAGTAATAAAAGTTTTAGTTAATTAAAATATCCTTTTTTAAAAAGCTAATCCTTTGGGACCCCATAACATTTGGTGGCAGCGGTGGGATACGAAAATCCCCAGTGCACGTTAATACTAATAAAGACAGACTCATAAAATAAAATACTCAGTGAAAACTAAAACTGTGCCGCATCGCGCGTGGACTGAAAATATCCTGAAACGCTACTTACCTAGAAGTGTTATCCTGTCCTGTGTGTGTATCCAGTGCAGCAGTATCCTGAAAGCACTAACTTTACTGACCTGTGTATCCTGAATATCCTGCAAAATTCGACGAGTTGATGCTGAAAGTATCCTGAAATAAAACATCAAAACCGAGTTCCTGGATGTCCAATATCATCTTCTGTGCTGATCCTCATCTCCATACTCCAAGTTCCTGTGTACCTTTTGGTTAACCCAAAGTTATAACCTTGGGTCGTGTCATCAAGCTGAACCTAGTGTCGCAGACGTCGTCTTATCGCTCCGGAATGCGTCTCGGGCTTCCGCTCATCGTTATCGCCGCCTACGCAACTTACCTGTGAGTCTCTGGTCATTGTTCTAGCTGTTAATAAATTAGAGATCCGTAACGTTAATTAATTTCGTGTTAATTTATAGTGATTAATTTTAAATTGATTTATCCGTGTATTTGTATTGTAAATGTATGTATTCTGCGTTGACCAATCTCGCCTTTAGATTCTGAGAAATCATTTCCTTTGTCCCCGCATACTAAATCAAAAGCAATGTCACAGATCAATATGGATCTAAACACTCTCTTTAAATTTATAAAATCCTACGATGGCAGTCGAGAGACTGTAAATTCTTTCATAATAAACTGCAACAATGCTTATGATTTAGCCACGGAAAATCAGAAGCCGATTCTATTCAAATTCATCCTAAGTAAATTGCAAGGAAAAGCGGAGCTTGCCTGTTCCATTAAAGAATTTAACTCGTGGGAACAACTACGAGAATTTTTGAAAATTCAATTTTCCGAGAGGAAGCATTACGCTCACCTACTCACAGACCTACAGGAGAGCAAGCAGGGCCCGCAAGAAAATGTAAGTCAATATTCATTACGTATCGAGACCTGTATTTCCGAATTACTCACAGAGATTTCCCTAAGTAATACTAAAAAGAGCGAACTTGCCGGGCGCACTGCCGCCATGGAAGACCTAGGACTCCATCATTTCTTAATGGGGCTTCATCCTCGCCTTTCTAATATGGTGAGATGTCGTAACCCTAAAAACTTCAATGAAGCTACAAACCTAGCAATATCAGAGGAGAAGATCCAACAATCATTATATAAAAAGATTGTCCCACAATCAGATTCAAGGTCGACCAATAGTACAAATTTTAATAAGCGCTTCCAATCAAGGTCAGGACCTTTTAACGCTCAGAAAACTCAAAATATCCTGCAGTCAAAGAGCCCCCAACAATTCCAACGATCCAGGAGCTCTCCACCGTTTTTTTTTTTTTTTTTTTTTTTTTTTGCCGTGGGGAAATCCTCATGGACGCACTCCGCCCGGGGTAGGCGGAGCCAGTGTCGGACTCTTACCGACTAAAACCACCACGGTGTTCCTTCAACTACCTTAGCCGGGGGCGTGGGAACCCGTGAGTATTCACACAACCACCCCCGACAGGTCCTGGCTCGCCACAAGCAGGCGAGCCCCTTCTCCCCGTGCGGCCTAACGTCGGCCGCACCCTCCTAGGTGGCGCACACGGAACACTGCACGCCACTTCACCTCATGGGCCTTTACCAGCTGCGCCAACTACGCCGGCTGTGCCAGCTACGCCAGCTGCTGGTCGGGCAGCAGACTACCCCGAGTCTGCTGCTCGCAGGCCCTACCTCCCGTAATTTTTTATAGAGGTTTTCTTCCTCGCGGTCCGGGCGGTGAAGCCAAGACCCTCGGTCCCAAGAGGCGCGAGAACACTACTCAGCGGGTACTCCTGGGGTTACGAGATCGACGGGGGCAGGGAAAGACAGTCCCCCCGCTGCCTGCCCAGTGGCAGGGTGAGTGCACACCGGGCCCGCCCCTGCTCCTCCACTGTGCCCTCTGCTGATTTCAGAGGGACACGTGGAGCAACTCCCTACTGGCCCAGAACGGGCCCCTCCCGCGCCAGAATATTCGCCACAGGCAATAAGGTCCCTCGGTCCAAAAGAGACTTATTGCCCGTGCCCAGGGTGCACCGACCCAACAACTGCCGTTCCCTCTAGACGTGTCCAGAAGGACAAGCAGCTGTCAGACACACGTGGAGGTTTTCTGGCCAGCACCCCAGGAGCTCTCCACCGTCATCTGACCTATTTTGTCGATATTGCAAGGCCACAAACCATGATATCAAAGATTGTAAAAAACGGGAATTTTATAATAATCGTTATAGTAACCAACAGCAACAAAGTAGACCATCGGGGTCTAATCATAACAATCCCATGTATAAAACAATTAATCATGTCCAGGATCTGCCCGAAGAAATTGAAAATGAGGGCTATGATGAAGTTGATAATACCGAAGATCCTTTAAACGAATAGGCGTCTCGAATTGGTGTCGCACGGGACAGCCAATTAAAGGCGACACCCAAACAAAACAAAAACGCAGAAGTGTTAAACAACAGGGTAACCAGCCCCAAATCGGAAACACTTCTCCGTCAGAATTAAATATCCAACGCGCTAAACAACAGGGTAACCAGCCCCAAATCGGAAGCTCGTTAAAATCATTCATCCGAAGTGTTAAACAGCAGGGTAACCAGCCCCAAATCGGAAACACTTCTCCGTCAGAATTAAATATCCAACGCGCTAAACAACAGGGTAACCAGCCCCAAATCGGAAGCTCGTTAAAATCATTCATCCGAAGTGTTAAACAGCAGGGTAACCAGCCCCAAATCGGAAACACTTCTCCGTCAAAATTAAATATCCAACGCGCTAAACAACAGGGTAACCAGCCCCAAAACGGAAGCTCGTTAAAATCATTCATCCGAAGTGTTAAACAACAGGGTAACCAGCCCCAAATCGGAAACACCTCTTCGTCAGAATTAAATATCCAACGCGCTAAACAACAGGGTAGCCAGCCCCAAATCGGAAGCTCGTTAAAATCTCATATCCAAGGTGTTAAACAACAGGGTAATCAGCCCCAAAACGGAAACACCGAACTACGCAGAGTTATACAACACGGTAGACAGCCCGAAAAAGGAAACTCTTGTCGTAAATATCCAACTGAATCTAAAACTACCGAATCCATTTCCCAAGGTAGTTCGAAAGTGTCACAAAAAATCTATGAAATTAATATCGACACTACTAAGAAACTATTACCTCACATCCTTGTAAAAACTCAAATTTCAGATATCCCGCTTACGTTATTAGTTGATTCAGGCTCAGCCATTTGCCTACTTAAGCAATCTTCCATTTCAGAAAATCCAATATTAACCAAAGAAATTATCCAGCTTAAGGGTATCGAACCAAGCGAAGGAACAACTCCGTCGCTTGGCCACTTTCAATTAAAATTGCAGCTGTCTGAAAATAAACAGATAAAATATAAATTTCATGTCATCAAAGAAATAAATTTACCTTACGATGGCATCATTGGTACCGATTTCCTCACCTATTTTGGCTGCAATATCGATTATGTAAATGACGTTTTACATATAAAAAACTTGAATATGAAACTTCAGTTTTTCAATCCGACTTATATTATTCCGCCTCGATCAGAAATGATTATTGAATGCACAGTCCAAAACCCTGAATTAAAAGAAGGGGTGATTCTAGATCAACATTTATCCGAATCATTATTGATCGCGAATTGCATAGTAAAAGTAAAAAACGATAGGAGATAAAAATCACAGCCGTAAATACATCCGAAGTACCCGCAAACATCAACGCAAACCTTAAGCTAAGGATAGAACCCTTACATCCCTGTTCTGTACAGATACCGAAAAATCCAAAAGAAAATGTCCATGAACGAACACAAGAGGTCATAAATTCGTTAAAAATCGATCATCTTAACCAGGAAGAAATCAACGCCCTTTTAGAACTCTGTTCCCATTATTCCGACATTTTCCACTTACCCGACGACCAACTAACATATACTACTGCTTTAAACCATCAAATCAAAACCAATAATGATATCCCTATCCATACTAAGTCGTACAGGTTCCCAGAATGTCATAAGAAAGAGGTGGAAACTCAAATCGACAAAATGCTCTCACAAAACATCATAGAAGCATCATCCTCACCGTGGAGTTCACCAATATGGGTAGTTCCCAAGAAAGCTGATTCCCAAGGCCGGCGCAAGTGGCGTATAGTCATCGACTATCGAAAGCTCAATGACGTCACAATCGGCGAAACGTATCCTATCCCACAGATATCCGAAATCCTTGACCAGTTGGGCAACAGCAAGTACTTTTCAACGCTAGACCTCACTTCCGGTTTCCATCAAATCCTCATTTCTGCAGAAGACGCGCCCAAAACAGCTTTTTCTGTGCCTCAAGGCCATTTCCAGTTCAATAGGATGCCGTTTGGGCTTAAAAATGCCCCTTCTACCTTTCAAAAGTTAATGAATAACTGTCTCTCTGGCCTACAGGGCTCCCGTTGCTTCGTCTATCTAGACGACATCGTTATATATTCGTTTGATCTTACGTCACACATCGATAACTTAAAAGCTGTTTTCGACAGACTCCGTCGCTTCAATCTAAAGCTGGAACCTGAAAAATGCGAATTTCTCCGGAAGTCGGCTATCTAGGGCATATTATTAGCGAAAGTGGCGTCAAGCCAAATCCCGATAAGACGAAAGCAGTCACTGAATTTCCTGTCCCTAGATCTCCAAAGGACATCAAGTCGTTCCTGGGATTGGTTTCCTATTACAGAAGGTTTATATCCGATTTTGCCAAATTGGCGAAACCCCTAACATCCCTCTTAAAAAAGGACATCCTCTTCGAATGGAAAAATGAGCAACAACTCGCTTTCGAGTCCTTAAAAGATAAATTGGTCTCCGCACCGATACTCGCTTATCCCGATTTCACACAACCATTTCTTTTGACATGCGATGCTTCTAACTACGCTATATCTGCCATCCTATCTCAAGGTCCCATAGGACATGATCGCCCAATTGCTTATGCATCTCGCACACTGAATAAAGCTGAATGTAATTACAGTGTCACTGAAAAAGAGTGTCTTGCTATTATCTTTGGAACCAAGACTTTCAGACCATATCTTTATGGTCATCGTTTTAAGATACTCACGGATCACAAACCATTACAATGGTTGTTCAACTGCAAAGATCCAGGATCAAGGCTTGTCCGATGGCGTCTGAAATTAGAAGAGTTCGAATATGATATCCAATATAAAAAGGGCAAAATCAATGCCAATGCAGACGCCCTATCTCGATTTCCAGTAAACCCAATTCAACCCACAGATCCTGCTAGATCAAATCCCGTCGTTGAAGAAACCATACAGGAATTGGACAGAGACCTAATGGACTTACTTGTATCCCCACCTTCGTTTAATCTTGACGAAGACATCTTACAATCGCCACAGCTTGAATCAAATGAAGAGCTTTTGCCTCTACCTGATATTAACTTACCTGCATCCGCTGAATCCTCTACTCCTTTCCTGGACAGTAATCCTGAAAGGCAAAATCCCTTGCCCGAACAGACACCCTTTGATACTCAACCTCATCCTGAACCTATTCCGTCCACTAGCACAAACCCAGAAGTGCCAGTAGATGACTATTCAACGTTTCTCAAATCAATGGCTAACAAAGACGTATCATTCAACACAGAAATCGAAGAATATAATGAAAGCCTCCTAAAATGTCCTGCAAAGGTAATCCTTATCCCTACGTCCATTGACTTAGATGAGTCTAATCCGTATATCCAAGAAATCTTAGCCAACCCGGAAGTTAACAACATGTTAACAACGTCTGAGAAAGAACTTTTCTCATTCCAAAGGTTTAACCTTAATGACAAAACCTATTATTTGTTATTCTTCAAAGTCCATCATTTTGATGAAGCCTCGTATCCTGAAATATTCGAAACTCTGAAAAGGGCCAGGAATGAATTAATAATATTCAATGATATTAATGAAATTGGTATATCCGATCTAAAGAATCCTTTTGAAAAACATTCCTTTATCAAAATTTATAACATGCTAACATATCTCTTTCACAATACACAAATTAAAATATACCACAATAACATCATATATCCAGCCCCAAACGAAATCAAGCAAATACTGTATGATAATCACGATATCCCTATAGCTGGGCATTTAGGTTCCGTAAGAATGTATAACAGAATTAAACAAACATATTATTGGAAAGGGATGCGTGGAGACATAGAGTCTTACGTAAAGAAATGTAAATCGTGTCAAGAAAACAAGGCACTTAGGAAAATAAACCGTGCCCCTATGCAAATCACCAGCACTTCAACTGAGCCAGGTCAGCGAATATCTATTGATATAGTCGGACCACTTCCAGAATCAGGACCTGCAAAATTAAAATTTATCCTAACAATGCAGGACGATCTCACCAAGTTTTCTTCAGCCTATCCTATTCGTAGTACCACTGCAGAAGAAACGAGTGAATGTCTTATTCACCACATATCGATATTTGGTATTCCCAAAATGATCCTCACTGATCAGGGCAGTAATTTTACATCAGATCTTTTCAAAAAGACATGCGATTTTCTTAAAATCAAAAATCTATGGGCCTCACCTTATCACCCCCAGACTCAGGGAGCTCTGGAAAGAAGTCATGCAACCCTGAAAGAATATCTCAAATCCTATGTCAATGAAGAACAGACAAATTGGCCCCGGTACGTGTACACAGCCATGCTTACGTATAATACTGCAGTACACTCTACCACTAACTTCACTCCATATGAGTTGATGTTTGGTAAAAAACCCTACGTCCCAAATATGATTTTCGATGAAACTCCTGGTGTAACATATCCTGACTATGTTCGGATGCTCCAAAGTCGCTTGAAGTATTCACGACAAAAAGCAATTGAACATATTGCAAAATCTAAGATCTCTTCCAAAACATATTATGATAGTCGAACTCGTCCCGCACAGTATAAAACTGGAGACTTTGTTTACCTGAAAAATCACTTGAGATTAAGGAAAGGCTTATCACCTATTTGGAAGGGACCTTATAAAGTAGTGAAAGTACATGGAAATAACACACTTTCTCTGCTTATCAATCGTCGTCATGTCCGACATCATTACGATGAAGTCAAACCCGCTGAGACTTCAGAAAACCTGTAAAGGAAAATAAATATTAGTTAGTAATAAAAAAAATAGTAATATAATAATAAAATAGTACTTACCTATTTGGTCATAAATATGACATATTCTTAAATTAGATAGTTGTTAGGTAGTTAAGTAAGATTAGATTCTAAACCACATGCAATCATTGTTTCAGTACAATTGGTGAAGTTGGTTTCGATTACCTTGGCCAAATTAGAATAAACAGTGGTCAACTGAATGTTTTGATTCCGCTAGATATTTCTCATTTGAAACAACATATAGAAAATATCCAACACGTTCTTAATACAGCTCTAAACCTATGTACCGAAACTAAAATAATAGAAACCTCTCAATGCCATAGTACATTACAACCTTTAATAGTACAGTATCATGACATTGTTAGAGAGTTTACTTCCATATCTGAATTAATTGATAATAAAATCAAACGCGGTGCTTGGATCGGAGGAATTGGTACCGGTATAAAATACATATTTGGAAATTTAGACGAAGATGATGGCGTAAGATACGATGAAGCTATAGAATCAATACAGAATAACCAAAAGAAATTGGCTACATTAATGAAAGAAAATATTATGGTCACAACTTCTGTCATTTCATCATTTAACAATACTGTAAGGAAAATTAAAATTAATGAAGCTAATTTGAACATAGCTATTGATAACCTAACAATGTCAGTGAAAAACATGTCAAATGAACTAAATATTAGATATCATATGAATCAAATTTTAGATTACTTAGAAACAAGCATATTAACATTATCTTTCCAACTTGAGGATATAATAACTTCAATTTTATTTAGCAGTCAAAATACATTACATCCTGCCATAATAACACCTCAGCAGTTGTACCAAGAACTTGCTGACAATATTAGACATTTAAACAGTAATGAAGAATTACCAATCAAGTTGGAAATAAACTCAATGCATGTATTATTGAACGTTTCAACCATAACCTGTTATTATAATAATAAGAAAATTGTTTTTGTAGTAAGAATTCCCTTAGTCTCTCCAATAGAATATAATTTACATCATGTATTAGCGTTGCCGACTCCACATAAGGCCCAGGATCCGAATACCTACAGTATGATAATACCTAGAAATAAGTATATAGCAATGACCAGAGACAAGTCGTACTATTGCGTTATGGATAGCCTAGAAAATTGCAAAACGCTATCCTCACAAACTTTTATTTGTGACATTTCCAACGTGTATTCGAGCAGTGTTAACCCTATTTGCGAAATAGAACTCATGACAAAAGTGATAAGTGTTATTCCAGTGCAGTGTGAAACAAAATTTATTTTAGGAAGTGTTAGCCTATGGAAATCTTTATCTAATAATAATTGGATTTATGTTCAATCAAACCCAACAAAAGTATCTGTCGACTGTCCCGGTCGTGAACTGTATGACTTGAATGTGTTAGGTACAGGTGTACTCAATATTCCTTACAAGTGCACAGCTTTTACAAAAAACATGAAATTTATAACTAAACATGTAATTGCAAACATTAGTTCCTCTACTCTTAGCCTAGATTTCAATCTGATCAATGATTGGTGTTGTAATTTAACTAGACTGTATAACCTCATAGATAATGTGTCTCCCGCCTCAACTATTTTGCAGAATATTGACCTAGATGACTTATATTTAAAAAAATAATAAAAAAATATTAAATTCCCTTTTAGATAACACTGATAAAATTATAGCCAGCCCACACATAGTCAAGTATGGGACACATTACTCTATCATTATTATTGTAGTAGTTTAGTAATAATTGTGTATTTAATTTTTAAGATTTACTTCCATTATAAACCTGGCAGCAACCGCAAACCACTAAGTTTGATTAAATTTTCTAAACAGCCTACAGTAGAAGTAGAAAATGACACAGTAATTGAAATTCCTTCTCCATCCATCAGGCGTAATCTTTGATCTTATAGATAACTTAAATAAACATCGACCTTTTAACTCGAAGCTTATTTTCTACCGGGGGAGGTGTTATACCCTACCAATGCACCCCCTAACACAACGTCATCCCCTATACTGCTGACCCTACAGTGTTCACCTAAGTTGATAGAGAGTTAGCAGTGAACAGTCAGTCTGCTCCGAACCACGCTCGAGTGCGGTTGCCAAAGCGTCCCTTAGCGATAATTTCCAATAAAAGTAATAAAAGTTTTAGTTAATTAAAATATCCTTTTTTAAAAAGCTAATCCTTTGGGACCCCATAACAGTACGTTCAGCACGTTTTATTCATTTCTTAGTAAATAATTCGTGCTTGTTCCTAATTCAAAATGTTTTTATTCTCTTGTGAGTAAAAGAGAGTTTTATTCACTGTTATCGATGAATAAAATGCCCTTTTTCGAGTGGCAATGGTAAAAAAAGTATATTATACCTCAGTGATAGCATATTAATTTTGGCCGTAAATGAGCCAAAGAGCCGAAGCCAATGTAACTTCTTGATTTTACACTGTGTTGTGTCTGCAAAGCCCACGGGAAGCTAATGATGTACCTTTTAGTGATGTATGATTGAGTGACCTAATGTACATACTCGTATCACCAATGATGTATCATTAAGTGATACATGATAATTGGTCACTTGATATACTATAATAATATGCCTACATATCGTACATCAACTCGGCCTATCACAGTCCACTGCTGGACATAATATGCCTCTCCCAAGTTGCGCCACAACACTCGGTCCTCTGCCTTCCGCATCCTTTACCTTACCTATATCGTACATATCTAGATCAAAACCAAGACAACTCAAAATGTTTTTTTTTAGTAATTATTGTGTTGGGCATAGGTTGTGTTGTCATAGGGATATTTAGGGATGTATGTGTAGGGCTGGGAGGGACTGGATGTGGAAGGCAGAGGACTGAGTGTTGTGGCACAACTTGGGAGAGGCCTATGTCCAGCAGTGTGCAGTGTACTTTTATGCGAATAAATGAATTGAATTGAAGTGGACTGCGGTAGACCAAGTTGTTTGATTGTATTGGATACTCGTTCATGTCTGTAATTTTTTTCCCTACGACAAAAGGTTTATTTTGTGTTGTCTAACCGTGGTGGCCATCGACAACGGACAAAACGAAACTCATGCTTCTATTTGAAACTGCAAACTTCTATTTTAAACTGGGTGCATTAAAAGAGCCTCCACGAGTGACGATATATATTTGATCGTCCGGCGCACCTTGGGCAGTCAGCCCCGCTACCAACCTGCTGATTTTCACGTACGTTCACTTATACTGTTTTTTATATGCGCTTGACTGTACATTTTATTTAAATCATGGTATAATAACACCAGGTAGTCTCTTCCCGTGACAGCTAGGTCACGTGATTGCCTCCGTACTACGTCATCGGCCGTGGAGCCAATAGCGGGCTGTTAGCGTGACACTTGTCAGTTTGATGTGCTGCCACTTTGTGAAAATAAATTACCCGAGCAAAATGCATTTTTTCATTTACTTTATTCTATAAAGAATCACTTTTTAACTAGTAATTTAATTTAGTTTCCTTTATTAACTAATTAGATGAATAACACAAGATAACAAATAGTTAGGCTAGTTAGGAATTTATTTTATATTCATTATGAACAAAAATCTCCTTAAGTATATTGAAGATATCAATCAATGGCAGCACTGATCGTGACGTAGCTTGGAGGCATCGCGCTGTCATTGCGGGAAGAGAATACCTGGTGAAACATCTTATTATACCATGATTTAAATGACGTTCACGATGTTTGATCATGGAATACATAGTACATACGTAAAGAAAGGGTCGATCACGGGCCGCGCCGCCTTCAAAATGTTGGTTTATGAAAAATTTTTGAAATACATACAAGGATTCTTTTTTACTTTTTTGTTAAGGAATTTGGAGTCGGTTTTTTTTGCTATGTTTCTAACATTATTCTTGCGGCGAAGCTTAATTTGTCACAATACATGGTAAAGTGCAACACCAAACACCCACCATATTTCACGACACATTTTATAATAATTGTATCTTCTGAAAGAGATTTAAGGAGGAAAAATTAATTGAGCCATACTTTCACTTTGAGGAAAATAATTATGTTCGAATATTTCACGATATGCAAATGTTTCACGATCAACGAATTAAAGCTTTCTTGGAATAAGTTATAACGATGTGAGTATGTGTGTGCGATTTGTATATAAAAATAAGTCGAATGTAATTGACTCTGATTATGTGTTATTTTCTTTTTTTTGTCAATGTTGTTTACGTGAATATTGGAGAAAATTGTTCGCTCTTTCACAACAACCGGATTTTCGATAAGTGATGTACTCAGCGAGTAATTATTTTGATACCGATGGGGGCACGCACCACTTAGGGAGCGTTCAAGTATTACGTAACGCAATCTTTGGAGATTTTGATCCCCCCCCCCCATGTAACGCGCCGTAACGTTTCTCTTTACCCCCCCTCGCCCCTAGTAAATCGTTACGTAACCACCACCAAGTGACTTTTTTTACCTGAAAGTCACAATTATGTGGCGTAAAGTACCGGAAAGTCGCTAATATATCTATGGTATTGTTTTAGTCGCGTTACTATTATTCATTAACATTTGAAATGTCTTGTTTTTAAAAGCAAGAGATTTAAAAAAAAAACTTTTTTTGTCCTAATAAATTTAAATCTGAAGGGTTAAAACAATGTTACGTAACGCGTAGTTCAAAATCCCCCTTCCGCTCATGTAACGCATCGTAACGTTTCAGAAGACCCCCCTCCCCCCAAATTCGTTACGTAATACTTGAAAGCTCCCTTAGCTGTTAGTAGCACCTTAAATAAAAGTATAAAATATTTTAATATAAAAAAATAAAAGTCTGCCGCATGCCAAATGAGCTGTGGGCCCGTATACAGCGAGACGGGGTTGCGGCAGACCACGCAGGAGATGGAGAGACGAGCTCGATAACAAAACATAACATCACGCCTGTATTTCCCCGAAGGGGTAGGCAGAGGTGTATACTACACCCACATTTCGCCAGTTATGTTATAGTCCCATTTAATAGGGGGCGAGCCTATTGCCATTAACCGGGCACAAATCCATACTCCGGGCTGCTACTGAGAATTTACTAATGAAAAAACCCAATAACACTTTGCCCGACCCGGGAATCGAACCCAGGACACCACGCTCAGCAGTCGCGCTTGCGACCACTAGACCAACGAGGCAGTCAAGCGACGAGCTCGATGTCGATGTATTTATAAGTTAACCTTGAAGAACCCTATAATTATAAGGTATTCAGTACCACATCGATCACTTATTATGTTGCGCAATACAAAAGATGTTATCCATTATTTCATATAGCTGATAAAGCTTCAGAACCTCACAAAGGGTGTTTCAAAAATAATGATAGATTCTTATTTCCAAAAGATTGATTGCTTTGCTTGTGAACTGGCTTCCTGCGTCGCCTTTGCTTACTTTTTAGTCAAAGAAAAATACGCATAAATTATCGTGAGACGTCATCAAGTCACGCACTCCCAGTTAAAAAAGAAATATATGTTTTTAATTCACGTGAAGTCACATTTATGGGAATTGCGACTTTGCCTGTAGCACAGAATTAATTCTATGGCCTGTAGTTTCCCCGCGTTTAATCCGTCTTATCACAGAAAGTCTTATCGTGCATCCCTCGGGGACTTTATTTTCCCCGAGTAAAAAGTAACCTGTATTTTAATCCGGGTTATGGTCTATCTGTGTGCCAACTTTAATCAAAATCGGTGTAGCTGTTTCAGCTTGATTGAAGGACAAACAAAGAAACAGCCATACATTCTCATTTAAACTTCTGTACTAATATTATAAAGTGGAAAGATTCGTATGTTTGTGAAATGTATTGAATTAAACACGGACGATCGCAGAAAGTTTTTAATTACTTTGACAACGTCGAATAGCTTATGACATAGATACCAACTTGAAGGTTGCATGCATACAAAATACACTACATTTTGCTCCTCTTAAATAGACATCTATAACAATACAAAATAAACAAATCAACTTTATAAACTACAAAATAGACAGTCAAAACATTAATTGTTCGTACCCGGACTATCTTTAACATGTGACCGCAAAGTCATGGAGTGAGGGACATGAGTGACGTGACTGACTTTTTGAACTGGTGTAACTTCTGATTTACTAGTAACCGATTGCTCACCAATCCCTGATGTATCCGGTAATGTGACTATCTCCGCCCGCGGAAACAAACCTGGTGGAGTTGAGCAAACTTCCTCGACACTTTCCTCACTAACCGACTGTTCAACACCAGGCAAAGAATGTGACTTCCTTGTAGGAATTCTTTTAACAATTTGGTCAATGTGCCGTCTATGAATATTATTGTCGTCACTAGCTCTAACAACATAAGACACTGGACCAGTCCTCCTAACAACCTCTCCCTCTTTCCATTTAGCCCTATTACTAATACTGTAATCACGCATGAGCACCGAGTCTCCCACGTCCGCCTCTCGCAGCGCACCGCTGCGGCGCAACTCCTGCGCTCGTTGTGCCTCTTGCACTATAGCGCCGTGTCAGGCCACACTAAGTCCAAACGTCCACGTAGTCTATGCCCCATTAAAGCAACCGACGGTTCCTTGTTCGTGGTGCTATGCTCAGTGTTCCTGTAACTGAACAAAAACCTACTCAAAGCCGTATCGTAGTCAACATGTTCAGTAGTCGCCTTTTTAAGCACCTGTTTAATGGTGCGAACGGCATTTTCCGCTGCCCCGTTGCTAGACGGATGATAAGGAGAAACCAAAATTCGCTTTATGCCATTTTTCCTTAGATATGTATCGTATTCAATTGAGGAGAATGGCGGACCATTGTCACTAACAATACATTTGGGTAATCCAAAGCGAGCAAAAGTCTTCCGAAGAAAAGCAATAACTCCACCGGCAGCTGTGCTGGACAAACTCTCAACCTCCAACCACTTAGAGTGAGCATCTATCAAAACCAAATAATGTCTATTATGATATGGTCCTAAAAAATCAACGTTGAGTCGTCCCCACGGCTCTGTCGGCC
This sequence comes from Asteroscopus sphinx, assembly GCA_949699075.1. Taxonomy (NCBI): domain Eukaryota; kingdom Metazoa; phylum Arthropoda; class Insecta; order Lepidoptera; family Noctuidae; genus Asteroscopus; species Asteroscopus sphinx. Next base: position 8,359,501 of record OX453006.1, read on the forward strand.
ACTCCCATGAGTGTAACGGCGCGACCGGCGGGTTATCTCTGTGCGCTGCACACGCGGGACACTCGCGACAAATACGCTCAATGTCCGCATCAACGCGCTCCCACTAATTACGAGCCACTTGTTTCATTTTCACAATGCCTATGTGACCACTGTGAAGTTCGTCTAACATCATTTTCCGAACACTTTTTGGTACCACTACGCGATAACCCCAAACTACACAGCCATGTTCTAAAAACAAATTGTCTTTTCTAATAAAGAAAGGTTTCTCGTTCTCATCTTTACATTGTTGTGGCCAACCGAATTTAATATAACCGATTATTTTATTAAGCAACACATCTCTTGCTGTCTCCAATTTAATTTCGCGAAATGTAATTGGTAACGAACCCTCAATAAAATTCAAGTAACTCCCCTCTGCTAAATCCTGATTATTTGAATCTTTTGATAACGACTTTAATGGTAAACGAGACAAAAAATCAGCAAAACAATTTCTTGCCGACGGCACATATTCGATATCAAAGTTGTAACCGGCAAGCCTTATTGCATATCGCTGAATACGACTAGCAGCCGTTTGAGGAATACCTTTATTTTCAGCGAAAATATAACTTAACGCCCGATGATCACTCCGTAATAAGAATCGTCTCCCAAACAAAAATTTATGATGTTTTGTAACGCCGAAAATGATCGCTAAAGCCTCTTTATCCAATTGAGAATAATGAACTTCAGCATCATTTAGCGTACGTGACGCACAACTGACCAATCTTTCTGATCCATCCGGGTAGCGGTGCGACAGTACGGCGCCCAATCCATAAGCGCTGCTGTCCACCGACAGTATTAGCGGCAATTTTTCGTCATAGTGTGCTAACACAGGTGCGCTGGCCAACTTGTTTTTAATCCTTCTAAAAGCCATGTCACACTCCTCACTCCAAAACCATTTTGCTCCTTTCTTAAGCATGTTATAAAGTGGTTTTAAGATATCACTAATATTTTATCACTGGTATTTTTTTAGAACTGGTGTATCTAGTCGCAATACAGGAGTCGCAATTTCGAATCCTGCTCGTGAGCGATTGCTTATTTTCTACATATTAACGAATCATTTACAGGTTCGACAAATCTGTTTGAAACAACGATATCTCGAAAAAATCTTATATTAACTGACCGAATGTGACCTTCTGTTTTTGTGACATCTAGAGAAATACGTTTCACTGAAATTGATGTAGCTCCCAAATGGTAGACCCCATTTGTTCTGATTGCTGTAATTTTATTTTGTATGGGCCTACTACTATTGTAACTATTGTACGTGGGTTTTGGGTAGAAAGAGGACGTTAAACTTATCAAGCACTGATTTGAAAGTGGATCTTGTTGAAATATGAGTTGACGCTCATTCATGCTCTCTTTCTGCTCTTTCTTTCATGTAGTGCTTATCGCACTAAATAAAAATTTCTGCTAACATGACACCTTATTAGGTTAAACATATTTTGTACAACTAGAAGCCGATGATGACGTCACGTATTGAAATGAAATGAAATTATTTATTCTGCAAATTGGAAGTTAAAATCCCTCTTTTAAAAACTAGATGGCGTCGGCATTTATTTCCTATGTTACTAACTTTATAAAGAAACGCCGAAACGAATTCAGGGATCAAAGTGTCTTTTAAAGTCCAGTCATTTATCTTGTACTAAGAATTTTTGCGAGAACAATGCAAGGCAACGGCAATGCATGAACTGCCCCCCTAGCCAAGTTGACAATCTACAATCGTCAACGCTATAGAAAACAATCAAAATGTATGGGAATGACAAATCGAAATGAAAAAGTCATTCGTTGAGCTTGGCTGGACTTTTGAAGAAAGTGCCAAGTCAATTTGAGCTATCTGTCCCAAACCCAACTGATGGCACCCATGCATCAGCCGTTGTATTTTAACTCAACTATATCTTGGATAACGACCCGACGGACAACATTACCACAGAATATCTAAAGTACTAACGTACAGAACGGCCACTAACCGCCCCCATCAATTCAAGATTCCCCGCCCACGCCCACAGTTTGACGGCACTTGGACTGCAATCGTGCAATGGATGTCAATCGCCAGTTGCTATACAAGCACGCCATTTCTGAAAACTACTGAGAAACGCTTTAAACTCAGTCGGCACTACGAGCGGCGAGCATCCCTAACTTATACGTGTGTGTGCGTTCGTATACAGACGTAATCTTGTGTATGTAGATGGCGCTAGCATTCATATTGTATTATGTGTCCGAGGTGTGACACTACTACCAACCAGGACCATTCAAGTATAGTAGGGCTTAAAAACCCATACCACCCGACATTTATACTACAAGTATTATACCTAAATCATGTTCAAAATTTATAGCAAAATTTCAAAATGAACATACTTGTGGCATATCAAGAAATTTCAAGAATTGCACGTCAAGACAGGTGTACATTATAGGCAATCCCTGTCAAATGAGCCATACGTATATGGTACAGGGCGATTTTTAAACTATTGTATCTGCTCTCTGGACATGGCAGGGAACGTGTTAACCCAAAACAAATTCATACATAATTAAAAGGTTTAAAGTATTCATTACATGTACACGTGTAAGTACTTGTATCAAATCAACCTCAACCGGCTGACCCAAAAATTAGTTAGAAAAAGAACAGACAGAACACAAAACTGTATGCCTTTGAAGTATTATTGTAATAGCTTGCTTACAGCAAATATAGAGAAAACACCCTTACCACTAGAAATTTTATTTGCAATGGACTCATTACCACAACCCATTATTAAAGATAACGTTCTTGATAAAAACTTATCATTTTTCAACTGTGTAAAAATGTACCTACTCTAGCCTAAGGATTTATGTTATTAAAGTATCTACTGAAGTCTAATAAAGATAGTAAAACGAAAAGGTTTACTCAAGCTTTTAATTTTGAGTGTTTAGTTACCTACTGTTTACTTAAAGTAAATTATATCATTACTGATTAATGATAAGAAATCACGAATGGAAAGGTAAATTTTATCACTTTCCTCGTGGTTTGATTATGGAATCACACGAGAAGGATTCAGAAGTCCACATTGGTCGATCGATCGTAATACAAACATAGCATAACCAGCCCATTACTGTCCCACTGCTGGGCACGTGCCTCTTCTCATTACGAGAAGGCTAAGGCCTTAGTCCACCACGCTGGCCTAGTGCGAGTTGGCGGACTACACACACCATTGAGAACTGTATGGACCAGTCTCAGGTGTGCATGTTGTCTCACGATGTTCCTTCACCGTTAAAGCAACTGAGAATCAAATTCAGATCGTAATACAAAGACACTTGAAAAATTTCGTCGTTCGATCAATTTTATTTATTTATTTGTTCAGTGGTAGGTATACATAACAAAAACATTCTAAAGATGTAAACATAAACTCATTAGGGTTTTACCGTACATCAGTATCATCGATTATACGAACAGGAAAACAAAAATATAGTTAACAAGGTAAGATATTGAATAAGTACAATGAGGGTAGATACCAGATAATAATTAGCTACATTACGATGATACATTATATTTTAAGCTATCGCTCTCTTTTACTAATAGTAGATCTATACAAGATAGGGATGGCAAAAATTAAAAAAATATAAAAATATTTGATTGTAAATAATCAATATTATTTTAAGGCCACACAAATATTTGATGTATTGCACCGTCAACAGAATCTGAGGTTCGGACTCCGACCTTCTAAATCACAGCCAAGTTTTTCTCATTCGTAACATCCCCTCATCTTACTGTCCTCATAAGGATTTGTAAGTACTCAGTGTTTACAAAGATACTGCGGCGAATGAAGATAATCCCACTAGAGATTGAAACTATTTAGTTAAGGTCGGCTTACTGTTGTAGGTCATTGCGGTTTAAGTTTCGATCGAGACTTTCGAAGTTCAAATTCAAATTATTATTTTTAACACTTAACGGGCTTGCGTTTGACCGCCACCTCACCTGATGTTAAGCGATGGTGCGGTCGACGACGGTTCACGCTTGCCCAGCAAAGGTGAGAGGATGGCAGTGAAATATTAAGACCCATCCTCTCAAGTGGCTACACCGGGCATCGTACCGGAACACGACAAGGTCGGTAGGTGGCACGTCTTTGCCCAGTGGGTGGTCGCAAGCCGTCGGCCGTGGCCTACCACTAGTATATCACCTGATTTGCACCACCCAGGGATCTCATGTAGGGATTCGGAAAAGGGGTAGTCTCCTACAGACGTGCTAATTACAGGCACATGAAACGTTAGGCTCTAGGTGCAACTAGAGCCTGACGTTTCAAAGGTTCCAAATTGTGGGTCTTATGGAGAAGAACCGGCAAGAAACTCCGTGGATATACCTACACTTATTAAAAAAATAGGCTATTGTTTATTACATCAAATTAATTCAAATAATGTGGTATAAATAATCAGTATAATAACTCTATGGGCATAATATAGGTTAATGTCAGAAATAAGCAATAGTTTAAAAGTGAAAATATTCCTATTATATTATTATTTTTATATTTTTTCCTTTAGAAATAAACCTAACAAGAGTTGCCATAATACTTTAATACATATTGCCGTCTGTCAGGGAGGGGCTCGTGGCTAAGTAGTAACCGAGCGGATTGTATGATCTGCATGGTTAAGCTACACTTGCCGCGGTTAGTCCGTGGATGGGTGACCATTTCGTTGCACATCGAGACCCCTCCGTGCCTCGGAGTGCACGTTAAGCTGTCGGTTCCGGTTGCCATACGAACATCTATGGCAGTCGTTACGGGTAGTCTGAAGCCCAAAAGTCTGACAACTGGTCTAACTAACCTCCGAATATCGGTATTACCTAGTAACTGGGTTGCGAGGGTCTAATAGCAGTTGCTCCGTGTAAAATACTGATATTCAGCCACATCTGGTTAGACTGGAAGCCTGGAAGGCAAGGAAGATGATGATTGCCGTCTGCCAGGACAGGTCAGCTCCTACATATGCATCCTTCTCAGCCCTTATACAATTAATTTGGAGTCAGCGCAGCATGTCTTTTTCTTCCATACATCTCTATCAGCCATCATCTCAGTGTTCACATTCTTTTTAACTATATCTTCTTTCACACAATCAATCCATCTGTTTTTTGGTCTTGCTCTTTTCTTAAGCCAGATTCAAACTCAAAACTTACATTATTACAGAATCTTATTTGAAAATTGTCGAAAAGTTTCGCTTACAAAAAAAACTTTCAGATTTGTGATTATCCCGTGCATCGATTCTGGAATAAATTAGTTCTCCTTTGCTGTATTTCGATTTATTTACATATTTTGTCTATAAGAATAAAGTACTTAAATTCTTATTTGCGGCTTTTTCATTGCCATTAATTTTTGACCATTTTAAGTCAAGTTAAATTCTACTAATCTTATCCTCATCATCATCATTTCAGTTGAAAGACGTCAACTGCTGGACATAGGCCTCCCCGAGCATCACCACAACGACCGGTCCTGAGCTTTCCGCATCCAGCGGATTCCCGCGACCTTTACCAGGTCGTCGGTCCCACGCTGTGCCTTCCAGTACGTTGTCACCACTCCAAAACTTTACTGCCCCATCGGCCACCCGTTCTGCGAGAAATGTGCCCCGCCCAATGCCACTTAAGTTTGGTAATTCTTTGGGCTATGTCGGTTACTTTCGTTGTCCCGCGAATCTCCACATTTCTGATTCGATCACGCAGGGACACTCCGAGCATAGCCCTCTCCATTGCCATTTGAGTGACTTTGAGCCTTCTTATTAGTGTCTTACCAACCCTGAAATTGCAAAAATATAATCAGCTATTCCCTACATTTATGTTAACATAAATCCACAAAATGTACGGAACAGCTGTTTTTTTTTCGAGAATCCTCCTTCAATCTTCCTCCTTGAACCTCCTTTTACTATGGTAAAAGTTGTTAATACTGACGAGTACAATGACCCCTTAAGAGGTTTTCAGTTATTTCAATAACACGTTGTATATTACTCTATTCTACGATATTTTTCCCCATTCGTTTTTTATAGACTTCTAGGATAACGCCTAAAGTACAAAAGGAACTAACAATACATTACTAACTTGTTAAAACTAATACAGCAAATCATTCCTTTGAGACATCTAATCGGCGACCTAGGACGAAAGAAAAAGCAAAAGTAAAAGAAAATGAAAAAACTTTTTTCTTATTTACTAGCATAGAGGTACTGAGTTCAAATTGTTATAGGAAGGTTTTCGATCACCCTTATCTCGCTTTCTGCAGAAAGGCTTGAGCTAATCCCGGATGGGGTAGTAGCTTCGATCAAATATACTATAGATGCACGGTCTTGTACCAAATCAAACCCAAAAACGTCTCCCCGACAAAATGTACTGGTAATCATATTAACGACAACGACAAGTACAATCCTTTGTTTGCACATTTGGAGTATAGTTTTTATAATTTTTTCTATACATTTTAGCATCTTAAAACGTCTCACAGCTAGCGCGATCGTAAAGCAGCTGAGAGCGAAACTGACGCACTGAGTGCACGCGACTGATTACTGCACAGTTTTGATGGCGCCGGTTTTCCAGCGGTGATCGTGCATCTATAGTATGTTTGATCGAAGGGTAATAGGTATTATTTGATCGGTGCCACGGTTTTAAAGTGAAGATGGCAAACTGTGTGATATGACATTGAAAAAGGAATAGTAATTTCTATGATGCACAAATTCGAGAGCCAAAGTGATAAGATTAGCAAAAATCCTAGTAATAATAGTGTTATTTATATTTCACGCGACAAAACAGTTCAAAAATTTTATTCTCAAAAGTAGAATATTTTAAGATGTAAATTTGACTGTGGAAACAATCAAGTTACCATAAAGTAGACAAATTAGAGAATCTTTAATAGTTCAGACTCCAGAGATTCCTTCGGGCGCATAATGATTTAATATCACTTAAAGCTATCATCAAATAGTCATCGAAACTAATTTTATTTTCCAATTTCTAAAATAACTAAGAGAGTAAATTATACCTCACCCATTTTACAAGACAAATACGAACAAAAACATATTGGAACCGAACATTTTAATACTCTCACACCCAATAACATAAGATTAGAACGTAATTCGACCGAATCTCAAACGCATCCCTAACCATCTTATTTATTGAAAACTTGTTTTTGTCGTCGACAAGGAAGCTTTCGGATATCCGCGACCCGGGCAAATCCGGGCAATAAAATGAACCGTAAAACCTGTTGGCAACATACCCGGGCAAATAATTGATTGTAAGTCAAGGGCGCCCAAGGTTAAGAGCGCATAACTTCGCCTTAAGATAATGCTAGTAAAGTGTCATTTTCGAGGTATAAAAACTGTTTCCGTAAGCGAATTTTTACGCGATTTTGTCGGAAGGGTTTTTGTAATTTGAGGGTATTTTGTTTAACGTTTTTGGTAGGAAGTGTGATGCATTCAAATAACGAAATCCGTCAGAAGCATAGTTTTAAAAGCAAGTTTCATTCATACTTCTAAAGCATATTTTAAAGTAAAAAATACAATTATTTTGGAAAAATGTAGGTTTCTTGATCGAATAGCAAACTCTTAACTTAAGAGTTTTACAAGCCTCCTGTACTACTTTTTCTACGGCCCAAAAGACATTTTAGAAATTAAATGAATATCTTGCAATACATGACACTTAGGCCATTGAACCCTATGGACATCAAGATAAAATTACGCTGTCAACCGCAGATTAGATTCTGATCAATGAAGTACGAATCAAAGGCTTTTCAAGTTTGGCAGAAAATTCCCACTGCACATCCAAGATAAATATTTTTTTACCATTGCCACTCGAAAAAGGTCATTTTATTCATCGATAACAGTGAATAAAACTCTCTTTTACTCACATGTGAGTAAAAACATTTTGAATTTGGAACAAGCACGAATTATGTACTAAGAAATGAATAAAACGTGTTGAACGTACTGGCTGGCTGAAAGGAGCTATCTAGAAAATAAAAATACTGCAGGTTGAACGAGAGTCTTATTGAAGGAGGATGTTTAGTACTTGATTCTCGTTCCAAATATGTTTAAAAATCGTATCTTAAAATTTTAAATATTTTTTAATGTCTTTCATCAATAATTTCTGTAGACACTTCCGTGCTCACAAATCAAAGTTTTATGCAGTGAGGTCGGTGGCTATTTCACCCTCTTCGCCTTTTACTAGACAGCAGACCCATAAACAGAGCTTGCGCGAGTATTTTGACTACTATACCTACGCGTGATTTATCGTAGAATATTTTTTCATCTTTTTTTCTTTATGTGTACGCACATTCTACTATATTCTTGAATATGTCTCTCATTCACCCGGTCATGCTATATACCACTATTTATTTTCTTGCAGTCAATGGTAAAAAGTAGAGTACACAACTCGTGAAAATTTTTATAATCTCGGTCCTTGTATCCCTCGCTCCGCTCAGTATTTTATTTTTGAACCAAAAATAATTATTTAATTAAAAATATAAAAATAATTTGGTTCAATCTTAGAATCCTTCGCTGCTCGGGATCCAACTTGGTCCCTCGAATTAAATTCCCTTTTTTTCACTTGTTGTATAATCTACTATTCTAGGAATTTCGCTTTTGATGACAATTTTGTAATATACAGTTCTACTGAGTTCTTCAATTCATCGTAATGCTTTTTTTTTTCATAGGTTAATTGCTATTTCTTCTAGAGGTTAATTGGTGATGAACTGTTAGCAAAATCTAAGCTACAAAGCTTAGCCCATAGACGCACAGTTGCTTGTTTGTCGGTGTTCTACAGGCTGTACTTTGGAGAGTGTGCGCAAGAGCTCCATGAGCTTATTCCGCCATCTCCTTTCTTTCATCGGACTACACGCCGCACTGCAGGATATCATCCACATTTGGTGGAAATCCCTACTATCAGGACCAAGCGCTTTGAGAACTCTTTCATAATGCGCACAGCCAAGTTGTGGAATTCACTGCCGGCATCTGTATTTCCGGGCACTTATAACCCTAACGCCTTTAAAGCTGGAGTGAATCGGCACCTAATAGGTTTGCTCACTCCATCGTCGACCACATCCTGACAAAGCTGTCTAGATTGTGGTCAAGAGCAGATCTATAAATCATAAAAAAAAAAAAAAAAAAAAAAGAAGTAAAACTTCTTCATTGAAATTTTGCTACACAAATTTCAATTCTCGCTCGGCCCATCCACGCCACGCCTCGTTGAAACCACCTTAAGACAGTCACCGCTCTATGTTGTGGCACACGTTACAACAGCTCATCATCATGCTGAGTGTAAACCTCATTTCCGCAGCTACGACATGCAAAGTTACTTTTCTTATGATCTTACAACTATCATTATGATTCCTAAAATGTACGAAGTTATTTTTTATGTATACCTATCATCCTACCTACCGTCTTGTTGTGGCAATAAATTATTTTTCTTTCTTTTTTGTTTCGATGCGTTGCCAACCTTTTAAAAATACGTCATGCTATTTTATTGAAAGCTCCCATGCCAAATTTATCCGGGATAACCGCTGGCAGAAGTTGATTCCACCGTTTTGCTACACGAGGCGAAAAAAAGACTTATACAACGAGTAGTACTTGACCGCCAATCATCAAGATGGCATTTCATTTCATTAAAAAAATCACAAGAAAAAAAAAAAGCTTTACAAACTGCGGAGTTCAACGAACTCCAGCAATTTATTACGACAAGGACTTTTACAGCTCTATAAAAAAAATCGTTCATTTCCCGCAATTAGGAGGTATCCCGTTGCGATAGAGGTGTTAAGTTGTTGGGTTACAGCAAGTAATATAGTTGACTTAATTAATTTTGAGATTACCCACAGTTTACTGCCTTCTTGTAGTAAGGTCCGGATTTTTTTGCCTCTGGAAAAAAAGATAATTTAGTGAGAAGTACTTTTTTGTTTTAGGGTTGAAATCCCCCCCACAAGGTGGTCCGACGACCTGGTGAAGGTCACGGGAATCCGCTGGATTCGAAAAGCGTAGAACCGGTCGTTGTGGTGATACTTGAGGGAGGACAATGTCCAGCAGTGGACGTCTTTCGGCTGAAATGATGAATGAATGAATGATGGAAATCCTCATAGAAAGCCTCCATCTGGGGAGGATGCTGGATTATGTCGGACTCTTACCATCTCAAAACAAAGGAGCTCTGGGAACTCCAGTAGACCGCACCGGTACCTCTCTAAAGTTTAGTGTTTCTCTCTATAGTGCCTTCCCTCGTGGAAGTTTGCCCAACAAAGAAGCACGCGATCACCACGTGCTACTGTCCTCTCCAGGGCTGCATAATGGAAGCTTCATATCCACTTACTCTCACATGTGTGTGTATCAGCGCTGGTTGTACACAAAGGAGCATAGTTTTTTTTTTGCTTCACTATGATTGTGCGCAGCACTGCTAATAAATATAATAATATAATATAATAAATCGTTTATTTCAGGAAATCCCATAGAAAGTTTTACATATTTTTACTTAACCTAATGTTCGTACACATAATCAAATATCACAAATTAAAATAACATCTGTTATCACACCTTTCAAAATAATAATATAAGAAACTGAGACTCTTGTGAACCTTTTTGTATGCTCATTTCAGGATAAAATAAAACTAAAATAAAAATTGAAAAAAAATAGAAAAGAAGGTAGAAAAATAAAATAGATAAAAAAAACATTTTGTCTCGATTATTATCGATCAATACAGCATGTTTTGGGACTTATTTGAGGCCATGAAATAAACATTTTAATATATGTACCGATCATCTACACAAAATCACAATCCCCAAATGCATTCACATTCCAAGACATAAAATATTGAAAAAGTCCATTATAATAGAGAAGTACGATTTCTGGATTATTAAAGTATGAATTTTTAATTTAGTTTTGCTTGACCAATTTTTAGTGTAAGTACTTTGGAAATACGCTAATCCTATTTTTACTTGAGACTATTACGAGATTACTTGCAACAATTCTCTTGTATTATATTAAGCTGATTAAAAAAAAAAAAAAATGAAAAATAAGTAGATAAACCATTTTATATTTAACCCCTTGTCTGCATAAACATCGAGCTATGCAAGACATGTTGAAATTTTAATTATGTCTGGAATTGCGACATACGGTGTTATGCATAGGATTAATAGCAATACATATCTAGTCGTAAAAAGTTAATTTTAAATCAATTATTTTAAAAAAAACTGCTTTTGTCTACAATCAAAGTTCTTGATTAACCACATGACATCAAGAAACCGGCCAAGAGCATGTCGGGCCATGCTCAGTATTATAGGGTTCCTTAAGTAGGTGTAATTACAAACGAATCAAATCGAGTACCTATTAATCATTGCTATTTTAGTTTTTGCAAACAGCGCCACCTAGCGCTGAATTTAAGAATTGTGTCATATATTCATATGACACACTTCGTAAATTTAGCGCTAGGTGGCGCTGTTACTTTGTGTTATCAATATAACACAAAGTTTCTTTTTGTGATTTTTTAAAATAGAAAGTAACTAAAGGAGCATTATTTGCTATTATCATTTTTATCTAAGGTCAATGACCTATGAACTAGGACGTCTCAAGTATTTTTTAGTTTTCTCACTATAACTCAAAACATTATAATCACATTATACTCGAAATCATTTTAAAAGAGAGTTTTTATAAAAGTCTATCAACGTGGAACATAACAAGTTTCTACGTTGCATAGTTTGGAAATGGCAGGGGGGGGGGACATTGTAAGCCACTTTGGTGGGCTATATTTCGCAGATGGTACACTTGATAAAAAAGTGATGTATCAAACATTACCTTCATTTTAGTAGACCTATTCATTGCTACCCCACACGAGGGGGTGCAGCGAAAAAAAAAATTTCAGCCCCATTTCACATGTATGGGCGTCACCCCTAAAAAACGTTACCAAGATTTTTTCATTCTTTTAAAATTGAGATCTATATCTAAACCATTTTTTAACAAAATTTCATTTACATATGTTTATAACTGTAGAAGTTATTAAGCTGTAAAGGATTAGGACAGACGGACAGACGGACAGACGGACGGACATGACGAAACTATAAGGGTTCCTTGTAGGACTACGGAACCCTAAAAAACGACGGTAGTTAAAGAAAGATCAACATCATCTTAGCCCGGTATCACCCACTGCTGGGTATAGGTCTCCTGTCGTTTTTTCCAGCCTCTTCCATCTTGTGCGTCCCTCATACAGGTGTTTCTTGCGTTATGGCGATATTATCAACCTAGCACGCTTTCGGACGGCCCGAGTTTCTCCGACCTGACCTTGGCCACCACTCGGTCAATGTTTTACTCCATCGGCCATCCCTACGCCTACTACAGAATATATATTATATTGAAATGATATTTTTGGGACATTTTACACATCACCATCTAGTCCCAAACTAAGCAGAGCTTGTACCTACTATGGTTACTAGACAATGTATATACTACTAAGATACTTTTTTTTTGTAAATACATACTTATAATACACTTAGTACACTTACACACTTACACTTTAGTAGTAGTAGAGCTCCTTTGTGACAGAGCTCGTCCGGGGAAGTACTACCACCGTGCCTACTTCTCCGCCTGTGTTTCGGTCTGAAGGGTACGGGTGCCGGTGAAATTACAATCACATGAGACTTTCCATCTACATGTCTCAGTTTGGCGAACCGACTTGCGGTACCATTTAGGCAACAGCCTAGGTAGTATTGCAGGATTTGCGGCTGCTGTTATGGGCAAAGGTAACCGCTTAACGTCAGGTGGGCCTTCATCTCGTTTGGCCATCCTATACTATAAAAATAAAATAAAAAAAACACGCGAAAGATAGATAAAGAAAATTCCTTTCGGATTTTCTCTTTACACCAACTTCTGAAAACTCGTAGAATAGGACGATGTATTTTTTTATTGCTAGTCTTTATGGCTTAATGTTGTGGACTTTTTGAATTAAATTACTTTCCTCGTGATCTTGTGATCCCTTATTTTAAAATATGTCGGCTTAGAAACGGGAAACGAATTATCTAGCCGCGGCGTTCTCAAGCGTATTTTTATTTACATTTTACGTAGTTTAGGCTGATGAAAAATAAACCAACCAGAATATAAACAGATTCTGTTAACTAGAACCATTTTTTAACCAGGCATTTTTTTTATTTGAGCGAAGCTTTTAATATTTTCATAGAAGAAATAGTTTTGAATGTAGACAAAAAGTGTGTCAGGATCGTAGCGGGTGGAAAAACAGACTCCATCATAAAGGACTAGTTACGTCAAGCGTACGGGGCGCGTGCCCGACGGGCGTTGTGCGCTGACACTGTGTAAATTGTTCGACGATTGTTGGTACCTAAATTTCATTTGTGCAGCAACCTAGCCAAAGGTTTTTTTTTTTCTTTAATTAAATTATCAACAAGATACACAATCAAAGTTAGTAAAAAAGTACCACATAAACCTCCTGGGTTTGAGTGTGGCACTAACAATTCATCCTCGTATCAGCACTTTTATCAACGTGTTACTTTTAACAAAATTATCAATTTTAAATATATGAATGTAATAATTAAGGTACCTATTTGATACAGCTTAAAAAACCTAAATGAAGATTCGACAGTGTTCTAACGCCACGCATGAATTATAATTCGGTCAGTAAATATGTTTTTAACTTACATTTTATGTTTTTATCAGTGATATTATTACGTATCTTGTAAGTACGTATATTTAAAATAAGGCACTAATTATTGGCTATTCATGTAAATCGTCAGCTTATACGGAACACGTGTATTTGAGAGTAAATGAAAATTGCTGAAAGGACATTGCCCACGGATGGGCCCATTTTTGGCGCCATGTCAAAACTATATGTTATTCAAAAAGTATGTCTTATTTTTAACCGACGAAAAAAAGGAGGAGGTTCTCAATTCGACGCGTATATTTTATGTATTACCACGCCTAACTTTTTACAGAGTGGTCCGATTTTGATGATTCTTTTTTTAATGGATAGGGTATATCTCGAAGTTGGACCCATTTAAATTTGGATTTCGTTTGTTTTTATTATTTATTTTAAGTAATTTTAATCTTCGTTGATTGTTTGTTTGGCGCCGACTCATAATTATTTATTTACATTAGTTTAGTTAGGAGAATAGTTATTAAGGCTAAAAGCTTCATTTTATTTTTCACTTTTCAGTTTCTGTTTTCGTCGGTTCAATTTTTTGTTAAAAAGTTTTATTTCATGTTTATTTGTTCTTTATCAACATTTCTTTCACTCTAGCATTAAAAAACATAACAAATATGAAATATGTATTAAACTGAATTGTAAGTATATCCTCCATTCAAACAGAACGAAAATGTTGCCAGATATCAGACCATTTCAACAAATAATCGGAATCGATTCTAAATAGCGATACTTCTATAAATTCACTTTTACTGTGTTTCAGATGCTATTATACTAGACTTATCTTGATTGATTGATTTCTTATTTTTTCTTTCCATAATTGATATCTTTAGGTTTCGGTTCACATGCGTAAATCCGTTAAAAATAATAAAAAATCACTCATATGACGTCAAATTAAAAGAAATTGCAAATCATATTTTTGAAACCTTTTTTGTATAGAAAAATAAGATGATTCTTTGCTTTAAAATACCTATGCATCTATTGCAAATATTGTTATTTAAAAATACGTACAAAATCTATTTTGAAAATCGATTAACAAAATAATTATATCTTGAAACACCATGTACGTGGTGTCTGGCTGTCCTTATGGGTGCGTTCAGTTATATCGCCCAACAACAGAGACAGTATTTTTCTGGGATGACGTACGTACGTATAATTCATTGCATACAATTCCAGCGCTTGTTATAACTAGTCCCTAATACGTAACAGGCGTAATAAATAGTTTGCTAGTATGTTGAAATAAATTTCGCTCAAAATTTTGTCATTGCCAACAATTGAGAAAAGCAATGACAAGTAATTTCCTTTCATCAAATCCATTGTATGGCAGCATAGAATTCATAACTTCACAATAAATCTAAACAATAGTACTGGCACTTAAAAGCACGAAGTCATTACTAACGAATTTATATCTCACAACTGACGTATTTCACCCTTGATTCATGACGTCACGACATTCAACATAAACCCATACCCATACAGATCTATAGAATCTTTATTCCTACTTTTGGATACAACCCAAGAGAGATCAATTAGCGAACTTTGACCGTAAAAAGTCGGTGGAGTAGACAGTTGCTCGTGTAAATTTCTTTATTATGGCCGTTTTATGGTCAGTGAGACTAACGAACGGCGATGTTTCTCGTTGAGTTATTTCTGTTATGTGTCCTTTAATAAAATTAATAGGATTGATTTTGTAAGTTGAGTTAAAATAACTTTTATGACCTCTGACTTTTGATGCAAAATCTGCTTGCTCACTCACAGCCAATCGCTTACTCATAATATAGTAATAAGTCATACCAAATAGGAAAATCGTACATAAGTTAGTAACATACTGACGAGGTCAGAAGACACTTTTGTATAAAGAATAAAGTGATACTTTTATATAAATTGACGAAAAATTCGGTTTATCACAGTAATACATTATCACGCATCCCTCGGTAACTGTTTATCTTCCCGGAATAAAAAGTAGCTCATGTCCTTTTTCAGATCCTAGACTACCGCTTTGCCAAATTTCATCACCATCAATTCAAAGGTTTTGTCGTGAAAAGGTAAAAAACAAACAGACGGATAGACAGAGTTACTTTTGCATTTATAGTATTGAAGTATAGATTTTCTACAAACGAAAAAAATATTTTATACTATCTTTTTTCCCAAAATGATAAAAAAGCTTTTTGTGTCAATTGCAAGCTTGCAAGGTTTATAAAGTATAATAATATGGAGGTATACAGAGTGGAAATGATAAACGTGATCAGTAGATTATTTTCAGCCAGCCAGCCAGTATTTCCTGTAATGGGCAAGAGAGTGTGAGGTAGAGAAGGTTTTAGAAATGGCTGACTGAGTGTATAAAAGAAGGGCTGATTGACCGTAGATTCCTTTAGTGCCTGGGCTTCCTAAGAGAAACATCTGAAGAAAGAATCACGGGGGCCAAGCTCTGCCTCACCCCTCTTGCCTTCCTTACTAAGGAATCGGTGTTTTATTTCCCCTTGATTGCTAGTAAATCGTATTGGAAGACTTAGGCAATCTATCCCGTCTATGACGTCTTTGGTCTAGTGGTTCGAGGGTCGGACTGCTGATCATGAGGTCGTGGGTTCAATTCCCACAGGACACAAATATTTATGTGATGAACATAAGTGTTTGTGTTGGTCTGGGCGTTTCTTATGTATTATAAGTATGTATTTACAAAAAAAGTATAAAATTATTATACCCATAGCACAAGCTCTGCTTAGTTTGAGACTAGATGGTGCTGTATAGAAATGTTCCAAAGATATTTATTTATTTAAAAGATAGATATTAGATAGATTATAGATTTATTATTAGATTTTAGATATATATCCCCCAAATTATTTGGTAAAATAAGCATCAAAGAAATTAGCTGACTGTTCTACTTTTAACGATATTGGCCAATTCACGCAAAATATAGATAATCCTAATTTATTATAAAACCCAAAGCAATATCCTCCCCTTCATCCATTTAAAGCGCAAAAAAATTTGCAAATGACTCTCTTTTGAATATTCCCAGTTTAATTTTAAGGAAGAGATTACTTGACGAACCATCGTGTTTATAAAGAGGCTTAATAATGTTAATAATGAAAAATATATGGATGTGGTTTAATTTACCGGGCAATTTTAATATTTTTTTGTGTTATTCTTTACAAAAG
This sequence comes from Asteroscopus sphinx, assembly GCA_949699075.1. Taxonomy (NCBI): domain Eukaryota; kingdom Metazoa; phylum Arthropoda; class Insecta; order Lepidoptera; family Noctuidae; genus Asteroscopus; species Asteroscopus sphinx. Next base: position 8,376,296 of record OX453006.1, read on the forward strand.
GCTTTAAAAATAGAAACGCTGCAGCTGAATGTCACGGAAAGTACCGTTATAAATTCAAACATGGATACATCTGTATCTTCAAAATGTGCAGAATAATCTGAAGCATATAGCTTACCTAAATTTTTATTCCTTATTTATTTATGTATATATGCTTTATTGTACACCATAAAATACATTACATTGAATATTATATTACATTATTTCCATTTCTTTGTCAGGTATACAGCAAAACTGTGGAAACAACTTCCATCAGCGGTTTCCCAAAAAAAAAACAACATGAAAGCCTTTAAGAAAAGTGCAAATACGTCTTTTAATTATCATTACGATATGCCTTTTTTGCCTCGTGTAGCAAAACTATGAAACCACTTCTGTCAGCGATTTTCTCTAATTATCATTATTATTATTATTTTTGGGATATTTTCTTTTTTCTTAGTCATTTGACTAGATTTAACTATATTTACGGGCCTGAACCAAGTAAATATAGCGTGTGGTGTGTACAATGTAATGTGTTAATGGTGTGTTTAATTTTCTTCTATTTGCATGAACTTTCTTACGATACGGCACGTGTTCAAAATGGCTGCTTTTTGTAAAGTAATGTAAAGAGATTCTTTCAGGTCTATTATTTTTAGGCTATGGAGAAGATGGTTAGGAATAACACCTGTTGTAGAGAGGACAATAGGAACTACATAGACTTTTTCTTGTCTCCATATTCTGGACACTTCTTCTTTGAGTTCTGCGTACTTGCTTATTTTTTCGCTTGTTGTCTTCTGTATGTTATGGGTATTGGGAACTGCAATGTCTATTAGGTACGTGATTTTATTTATTTTATCCTGCAGTGTTATATCCGGTCTATTATAGTGAATGGTTCTATCAGTAAGTATGGCGCGGTCGTAGTATATTTTGTGTGTGGAATTTTCCAAGACAGTTTCTGGTGTGTATTTGTAGTAAGGAGTGTTTGTGTTTTGTATGAGTGTATATTTGAGTACTAGTTTTTGATGAATGACGTTTGCTACTTGGTTATGTCTGTGAGTATAGTCTGTCTGTGTAAGTGTGGTGCATGCTCCTGTTATGTGTTGTATAGTTTCTGGTTGAGTGTGGCACTTACGGCATTTATCGTTTGATAAGGTGGGATTTTTGATTATGTATTTCCTGTAGTTTTTTGTGTTGATTATTTGATCTTGTATAGCTATTATAAATCCTTCTGTTTCTGGAAATAAATTGCCTACTTTAAGCCATTTATTAGATGTTATTTCGTTAACATGGGCTTGTTCTAGATCATGAGGATGACGACCATGAAGTACTTTCTTCTTCCAATCTTCAATTTTTTGTTTTTGTGGGTCATTATTACTAGTTGCGTGTGTATTTGTATGTATATTTGTTTGATCATTTAAGTTCAGTGGAGTGTAGTTTGAATCATTTTGGGTAATTGCTTTATGAATGTTACTTGTGTGAGATTTTGTGTGAAAGAATGTTTTAAGCCTACTAATTTGCTTTTGCCAAAGGTGATGGATGTCTATTAAGCCTCTGCCTCCGTTTTGTCTTTTGATAGTTAGTCTTTCTATTGCAGATTTTGGGTGAAGATTGTTGTGTTTTGTAAGTGTTGTGCGTGTGTTTCTTTCTAACTGTTTTATATCGGATTGGCTCCATTTTATCACGCCGAATGAGTAGGTTAATATTGGAATGGCGTAGGTATTAAAAGCCTTAATGAGATGTTTCCCAGCAAGTTGGGTTTTACACACGGCATTTATTCTTCTCTTGTACTCTGTTGTTAATATCTGCTTAATTCTAATGTGATCTAATCCTTTCAATTGCGTGTATCCTAAATATTTATATAAATCTGTCGGTTATATTATTATTATTATAATTATCTGTGGACACCCCAAACCGGACGGAGCGCGCACGCCAACCGTCACTTTTCAATTAATATCGCTCGAACGTGCGCACGTAATAATCGTTAAAAAAACCACCACGCGGCCGCGTGTGATACTCCACTACATCAAGTCATCAAGAACAACATCCGAGAAGGTGGAAGCTCAGTGAGTGCTGGTCGCAGTCTAAGGTACGTACTCTGCATGTATCTTGCTGTTATCTGCCTAGATTCTGTGTGAACATCGCGTATTCAATCGTGTTACTCGTCAGACCCTCAAAGCGGTCTACCCAGGGTAGCAGAAAGCCATCAGATCTATTTCGGCTGATGCGGATGCTACATCTTTCAATATCATTATTTTATTTATTTTTTTATTCGACATGGGAGCCTTGAAGAAATATGAGCATAATATATACGTCTTTTTAAAAGATCGGAAACGCACCGGGGACTGCTCTCGTGTTGCAAATGTCCATGGTTTTGGTGATTGCTTACCATCAGGTGACCCGCTCACTCGTTTGCCCCCCGTCCTCACCCTATTATAAAATAAAAAAGCGCATTTGAGGTGAAATAAACAACAAACAACGAATGAATGGGCAACGGTAGCTTAGTGGTCGAAGCGACTTGTGTAACCATATGACGCAGGTTTAAAGCCTAGTATTCTTTTTCTACGTATTAATCAATTAATCGAGCCACCTCATTGATTAAGCCGTGAAGAGTTTAACGAGCTGATAATGCCCTCCCGGCTGAATTTCGGTCACGGCAGCCAATCTCAACGGAGACTAGACATCTGTGCGGATAATATATTATAGTGCACAAGTGTGTGCGCAAACACAGGCGCACTCTGTATTCCCTCACTCTCACAATCCGATAGGATGGCAATCCGACCGGAGAGAGATCAGGCGCTTGACTGACGAGGGGATGTAGCACCACCAACTTCCTGACTCCGGGCTGTATAGAGAAATTTTATTGACATAAAAATCCCAATAACACTTTGGCCTGACCCGGGAATCGAACCCAGGACTCACGATTTGAGGTTGCACACGCTGCCGCTAGATCACCGAGGCAGTCAACGAGCTAATACAAGATTTTGATAGTTGATCTGTAACCGTGCCATATTTCTAGAGCATAACATAACATAACATCACGCCTGTATTTCCCCGAAGGGGTAGGCAGAGGTGTAATAGTACACCCACATTTCGCCAGTTATGTTATAGTCCCATGTAATAGGGGGCGAGCCTATTGCCATTGACCGGGCACAAATCCAGACTCCGGGCTGCTACTGAGAATTTCCTAATGAAAACACACAACAACACTCTGCCCGACCCGGGAATCGAACCCAGGACCACTTGCGACCACAAGACCAACGTGGCAGTCCAATAATAATAATATAATTTGCTTAGTAATTTAAAAATACTAAGAATTTTTAAATTACTTTTATTAACAAATTCTACGATTACTTAATACCCAAATTTTCACTTAGAAACATAGCGAGGGTTTGAGAATAAATCCCGAACGACTCTGAAAATAAGTCATTGCCAGAATTGTAAAAGGGTGGAAATACCAAATGCAAATTGTTTTGGTGGTTTCGCAAGCATCGTTTTTGTGTAGCACGCGACACACGGGGAATTTTTTTGATTACAAATAGGTATTTAAATGAATTTTTATTTTATTTTATTGATTCGTGTTCTGTATCAGTGGTATAGTTTCCTTCTTAAATATGGCACGAATGCAGATCACCATGTTTTATAAAGCTGGTAAGCTGATCATATTCTCTCCTGACCACAAGCAAGTTGCAACCGAAGCACGAAGTATTGCCTGGTCAAATAATAAAATACAGCGCAACAGCAAGCAAAACCGAGGCTATAAGGATGTTAGTAAATATTCTATTAAAATAGCGAAATACTCGAATGTCAACAGCAATATCCGTAGCGGTAACAATTTTATCGATGGCCGCCCGGGTCAACGCAACCATGCGGTATACAGGGACCTTATCAAAGCAGCAATATTATTACCTACAATGTGGCTACAGAAATAGAGTAAATAATAAAACCTTATCTTCAAGTAGATAGAAGTTTTTAAACTTTCGCGAATTTCACTCATATTGAACTATATTTACGGGACTTTTCGCACACAATAAAATCAAAACATAACAAATATTTTGACTAACCTCGACGTTTCGGCCAAGTTGAATTGGCCGTGGTCACGAGCAGACTGTCAAAATGTTTCAAGTAGATATTTAGTTATTAAGCTTGTTTGTATCTAGAAAAATATAGGGGCTCGTAGCGATGCAACGACTGCGCGGATTGTACGATCTGCAAGGTTAAGCTGCACTTGCCGCGGTCAGTCTGTTGATTGGTGACCGTTTCGTTACACATCGAGACCTCTCCGTGCCTCAGAGAGCACGTTAAGCTGTCGGTCCCGGTTGTCATAAGAATATCTATGGCAGTCGTTACGGGTAGTCAGAAGCTCGAAAGTCTGACAACTGGTCTAACCTCCGAATGTCAGTATTACCCAGTAACTGGGTTGCGCGGGTCTGATGTTCAGCCACACCTGGCTAAACTGGAAGCCGACCCCAATATAATTAGGGAAAAGGCTCGGAGAATGATCATGTATCTAGGAAAATATAGATATGATTCTTTTCTCCCACTTGCTCGGAAATTGGTTCATTATTCAAAAAAAAGAATACAACAATCGGCTCTTTTCCGTACGCAACGAAATATCAGGCCAGTAATATATAACAGGACAATAATAGAAATTGCTGGACACTTTTTATTTTTTAAATTATGCTACCGAGGTTTTTAAGTACACACTTACAGAAATTAGGTGTTTTTAGGTACAAAATATTTATCATTATACAGGCTGGATGCGCATTTTTTTGTCAAAACTTTGAAAATAGAACAAGAACCGCGCGCGGGCGAATTGGTGTGAATGAAAATGAGATACTGTTGAATTAATTTGTGTTGTGTTTCCTCGCAAATGAGAGAAAAGTACTATACAAGTCTCGGCCGAAATAGCAATTAACGACCTCATTTAGTTAAAAAGTTTTAAAATCACTTGGGAAGTACTCGGCTTCGCCTCGTACTTCCAATATTACTCGGCCGTAAATTGCTTCATTTCAGGCCTCGACAGTAATGTACTATTCTTTACTTTATTGAGACAGCGTATGGTTTGTAAAGTGGTACATTGAGGAAATTATTTTTTTCGTAGTAAATAGTACAGTTGACCGTACGTAAGTGGTAACACTTGAATTATAAAAACCGCCCTTACTGCTTACGAAATAAATACGCTGTTAAGATTAAACTGTTACCACTGACGTACGGTCGACTGTACGAACGGCTATATCGGCGCCTCCTCGCCGCAAGAGTAGTCAGTGTCCATTTTGGGTATTAAATCAATCAACTCGGCCTATCGCAGTCCACTGCTGGACATAGGCCTCTCCCAAGTTGTGCCACAACGCTCGGTCCTCTGCCTTCCGCATCCAGTCTCCCCCAGCCACGTTCTTTAGGTCGTCGGTCCACCTGGCAGGGGGGCGCCCTACGCTGCGTTTGCCGATTCGCGGTCTCCACTCAAGGACTCGTCTGCTCCAACGGCCATCGGTCCTTCGACAGACATGGCCAGCCCACTGCCACTTCAGCTTACTGATCCTACAAGCTATGTCGGTCACTCCGGTTCTTCTCCGGATAATCTCGTTACGGATTTTATCCTTCAAAGAAACTCCAAGCATAGCTCGCTGAGCGACTTTGAATTGGGTTTAAATGGATGCGAAATAATACATTAAATCGCAATAACTGTTTATTCTTATAAATAAGACACACTGCGCATAAAGACGCAATTACATTGAATAATTACATTCTAAATACAATTTTTACTCTGTGACGGATCGCAATCGAATAACCTCCCTGCTTACAATAATCGTCTTTTTATATATCCTCAACTAACGTCACTTACAATCATGAGATACTGTTTAGATCTATTTAATGTCTTGATAATTAAATTAAACATTTCATGGCAAATCAAAAATCTTAATTAGGTAAATGAAATAAATTACGAACTTTCAACAAATCTAAAACGATAAAAATAACATTATGCTCAATTACACGCTTAAAAACAAAAACAATAATGTAAACTTAATTTCAAATTTAAATGAAATTATAAATACATGGTTTAAAATATATTTTATAATCAAATTAAAAGCATATTTCTAAATTAATTTAATTTCACATTCATCCGCGTCTACAGCTACATATCAAGCTATAAATTTCCAGTATAAGCTGACCTCTCATTGTACAGGAAGCCTCTACAATGCGAGGTCAGCTTATACTGGAAATTTATAGCTTGATATGTAGCCATGTGTACAAACCCTTACCTCCAATTCTCAAGTGATACTATAAGTAATCTGTGGTGATACTACATCAATTGCAATGTACTCTGTGTACTACATAACATATATATATTATATCGTACTTTGTACTTTCACTGCAATCTTGATTTTAAGTTGGTTATTTCATGTGGAAATAATTTACCTATATTCTAAAAAAAATTTACCTTAAAAATCTGGTCGCTTCTCTTTGACATACGTCCACATGTATATAAATGGCTCTTGAAAGGGATGAGTACATGACACGACCAAACATGGAGGGTTAGGCAGGAGACCGTCAGGGGTGAGGGCTGGGGTGTCCAAACTGTTCTTTAAGAGTTTTTCTTTGTCATGTCGACGTGTAGCCGATGTCCTGATGTTTAATGTGTATTTATGCGAAAGGGATTAGTGACCGATAGTCGCTGAATCAGTTTTAGGTACCTACTTAACCTTTTAAAGTACGATATCTCCTTATAAAAGGAAGTAAGTAACGTTTTAGACACACAAATTAATTCATCATCATCATCATCATCATCATTTCAGCCGAAAGACGTCCACTGCTGGACATAGGCCTCCCCCAAGCATCGCCACAACGACCGGTCCTGTGCCTTCCGCATCCAGCGGATTCCCGCGACCTTCACCAGGTCGTCGGTCCACCTTGTGGGGGGTCTACCCACGCTGCGCCTTCCAGTACGCGGTCGCCACTCCAGAACTTTAATTAATTCATAATAAAATATTTTACTATGTAGTTGCAAAGATTTTGTATTATTTTAATCTAAGCCCTATTTTGATATTTTCTGTTTTGACTTTTATATTCGTGTTGATATTGACCATGCTGTATAAATTATGAAAATGGATTATTTTGCTACGACCTACTAAAGTTGTAGATATCATTAAACTTTTCCGGCAGAGTTATTAAACATTAATACTCACTATTATAGTATTCTTCGGATTTTACTCAAAAGGATGGAGATTACAAAGAAAAAGAAAAAAGTTAAAAGAGTACAGGTGCTAATCTACATCTACCGGGCCACAACGCTTGAAAATATTTCCAACTCCAATCCAAAATCAGACCCTAAATATACCAAGAAATACACAATAAATTTTTGAAAAAGTATACTCAATTTCAACCCCGAGTTTAGATTAATAAGAACCTAATAATTAACCTATTTAGTATTCAAAAATATGGATTAAAAGTAGGTAGTCCAATACCGCTCGACTGGATTTTTTTGAAGAGTGTTATTAGAACTACTGATCTTGTCACATTTTCCGACACTTGCGTAAAAACGTGGACAAATAAAATTATAAGCGACAGTATTTTTGGGAGCCACATAAACTATAGATTTATTTAATTATATTATTTTAATACTAGACTTTGTTCGCAGCTTCGCCTGCGTATAATTCGACATATCACAGAAAAACTAATCGCGCATACCTCGGGAACTGTTTATTTTCCTAGGATAAAAATTAATCGGGGTTATGGTCTATCTGTGTGCCACATTCCATCCGTTCAGAATTTTCAGCGTGATTAAGTAATAAACATCCAAACATCTTCACAAAATTTCACAATTTATTATAATAATAGTAGAATAGATGTCCAAAATAATCAGTAGCTTAAATATTTATTTCTAGGATGATTTCTACATTAATGATAAATACACACATTATTCTCAATTTGTGTAGTTTATCCTATTCAACTATCTGCATTCAAACAACAAGGATAATAGAATAAATCATGCGGCAGTAATCTCTTAATAATATATTGTACGTCTGAGTAGTCTGTACTCTATATCTGATAGGATTAGATATACAATACATAAATATTATATACATATTCTTATGTGCAAGCTGTTTACCGATATAGGTTAGTCGTCTTATTGTTGAACAGCCGTTCAATAAGGTGAAGAGATTAAGGGAATTTAGCAGCCCAGTAGCGCCCCCATCCGTAAAAAAAATGTTACCCTCTGAATACATCATTTATCGAAAATTCTTTTTTAACAATAGAAATACAGGTACTGTAGTTTAATCAGAATCTATGAACTCTGTAAAATATAGTTCACTGTAGTTGTAGATAGATAATGCTAAAAGTGGCTGTTTTTCGCACTTTTTCATACAAAAATGTTTTTATCCTACTTAAATTAACAAAACCAAAAAACCCGACTGCGTGTAAAAATAATTGAAAAGATGTAAACAAGACGTGTCTAAATACTTATATGTGTAAGTATCAAATCATAACACGCAGTCGGAGGCTACCTACAAACTGACTAAAACATACATAGCGTGTCGAGTCATAGGTTATTATCTGTTTACAGATTTGTTTAATTTGATGACTTTATAGTTTCTGCATTTCTGATTAATAGTTAATTGCAAACGTTATTTTTCGACATTTCATAAGTTCCTTCAATAAGGTATATTTGAAATAAAAACAATTTAAATAAAAACAAATCTTGTTATTATTATCTTGTGACATTTTCAGTAATAATATACAATGAGCAACGGTTGCTGAGCCAGAACCTCCTAGTGTGCCTGACGGCTACTGGTTCTTCTCGATACGTCTGGAGGGAACAGCAGTTATTGGGCCGGTGCACCCTGGGCACGGGCAATAACTTTTCTTTAAACCGGGGGACCTTATTGCTCATAGCGAATTTTCTGGCATGGGATGGGCCCGATCTGGGCCAATTGGGCGTGCGTGTCACTCTGAAGTTAGCATGACGGATGAGGAAGGAAACCTCTATAAAAAAATACGGGAGGCTTAGATTAACAATACGGCAGGATAGGGCGTGCGGGTGGTGGACCTGGCGTAGCTGGCGTGGCTGGTGATGCTGAAGTGGCAGGTGTGGCAGGCGTGGCTGGCCTGGCAGACGTGACAGACTTGGCCAGTGTGGCTAGCGTGGCGGGTGTAGTTGGCGCGGCCGTGACATCAGCGTGTCAGCTGGCGTCATGGCAGGACCTGAGAGTTGGCACGCAGCGGTCCGTGTGCACCGCCGCCGGGGAGAGAGTGGCCGACGTTAGACCGCACGGGGAGAAGGGGTTCCCCTACTTGTGGCTGGCCGAGACTTGTGTGGTGTTGGCGAATACGAAGATCTCCCACGCCCCCGGCCAAAGGTAGTTTGAGGAACACCGTGGTGGTTTTAGTCGGTACGAGACAGACACTGGGCGGCCATCTCTGGGCGGAGTGCGTCCATGAGGATTTTCCCACGTTAAAAAAAGCTTAACACTGTCCCAAATTTTACACGTGATTTTTGAATGATACTACTTACTTATAATTTTACGTTACAAAATATTATAGAGTAGCTAATTCTTTGTTCAGGTACCTAAAAGCTGTATCTTCGGTAAGAATATCTTAGCATATATATTTATCTCCAAATAATATAATGCTTGATACAAGAAAGGGATGGCAACCATTTTAGAGCTGTCAAATTAGACGGAATTAAAATTTCCATACAAGTTTAGTCGTCATCTCGGAACGTGCCCACTAAAATACAAAGAAATGTAACACTTGAACTAATTTGACAGTTCTAAAATGGTTCCCATCCCTTTCTTGTATCTACTTTTAGTAAGAGAGAGCGATAGTTTAAAATAAGTTTAGTTTGTGAACAAGAGAATCGACACCAATAACCATACCAGGCCCCTCAGAAAGTATTGCGAAAAAAAGTTTATATATATGGGAGACTGGCCAGTTATAATGTTTTTCGAAAATATGATTATTTATAAGTAAAAATAAGTAAGTTCCAATTTCAAAATTTCCCTCCACATTTTTTGCGAGTTAATTCAAAGTATTGTGTCTCACTGAAATATTGATCTGCGCCGGGAACATTTTAGAGCTATGATTTTATACGATTTCAAGTGTCACCTGAAACCGGATGAATCGTACGATAGACTTCAAATGGCATTCATGGATGAAGGCCCTTCCAAGGCAACCGTGTATCGTTGACATAACGAATTCAAGCGCGGTCGACCAACTTTGGGGGATGACGAAAGAAGCGGTCGCCCTTTGACGGCTGTTACCGAAGAAAACGTGCTAGCAGTGAAAAATTTAATCCAAGACAATAGACGAATTACATATCAGGAGATTCAACACATATTGAAGATTGGATCGGGAAGCGTTCACGAGATTCTACACAGCCATCTTCTCGTGAGGAGGATAGTATCACGCTGGGTGCCGCACAACCTCACCGATGCTCAGAAGCAGGCCCGGGTGGAATGGTGCCGTGATATGCTAAACAAATTTGAAGCAGGCTCGTCTCGGCGTGTTTACGACATCGTTACAGGTGATGAGTCCTGGATTTATCAATACGACCCAGAAACCAAGCGCCAGTCGACTGTTTGGGTGTTTCAAAATGAGCCAACGCCTACCAAAGTGAAGCGATCTAGAAGCGGGGGTAAGATTTTGATCGCTAGCTTTTTTAATTTGACTGGCCACTTGGTATCAATTCCCTTACGGGATCAAAGAAGCATTAATGCCGAATGGTATACTACCAAATGTTTGCCAGAAGTTTTCTCTGTTATAAGCAACAAGCGACCAAACACAGGGCTCCGCGGGCTACTGATCCACCACGACAATGCACCTGCGCACACCGCACTCAAAACGAGGGACTTCCTGGACAGCACGCCAGTCAAACTCCTGGGTCACCCTCCTTACAGCCCTGATCTAGCACCGTGTGACTTCTTTTTATTCCCAAAAATAAAAAATCAGCTCAAAGGGATACAATTTTCGTCGCCGGAAGATGCGCTGGCTGCGTTCGAGCAGGCTGTAAACGAGGTGTCTGCGGCGGACTGGAAAAAGAGTTTTGAAAACTGGTTTAGGCGCATGAATCTTTGTATAGAGGCTGGTGGAAAGTACTTTGAAAAGATTTGATAAAAATATATGTACGTATAGAACAATTTTTTTTAGTTTCGCAAAACTTTCTGAGTGTCCCACGTATTTCAGCCCGTCTAAAAGTCTAAAATAAGTTTCACCAGTCTAAATTTTTTACCAAAAATCCAATCTAAGCTTAAATTACTTATAACCACTTTCAACTTTAAATCACCGACACGCAAACCTAGAGCGATTTTAATAACCGATAAATTGTCCTTCGATGCTATGAACTATACAGTTTCTCTAATGGAGATTGAACAAAATGGGCCCGCATGTCAAATAAAATGTAGGTAACTGTTACATAATAATAAAAAATATTTTTCCTATAGTTTTAATTTTTAAGAGAAGTAAGGAGTATCGAAGTTGGATTTTAGAACTAAAATTATAAGTATGCTGCGACGGCTTACGTACGCCTTCGTAATTGTGAGTGACTTTTAAGAAAACCGCTCAGAACCATGTAATAAAGGATAATTGAAGTATAATTTGCTACAGAAATTCGTTAGATGACGCTGTTACCGTTTCGATTCTTTCGATGAAATTCAATATTTTTGAAACCCTGCTGATAGCAAAGTAGTAAAAAGTAATGAATTTTTGTCATAATTTTATACTTGAAATTAGCCTACGTTTTATTCAGTTACAGCTAGATAATTTTCCTAGGTCCGCAGCCCCATACAAGTTGATCAATGTCCTTTAACTAGCTATTACCCCAGCCATTACTCGAATGAATGAAAAAGCTATCAGCGTGAATGCCAGTTGAGTTCTTGCCAGATTGTATTCGGTGGCATTTATTTATGGTTTGATATTACCATTTCCCCATACTTTGGATGAGAAATTGGCTATAGGGCATTTAATTTTCTGTCTGCTGCTTTTCTAAACTATAGTTTATTTCCTCCTTGATATGGCACTTTTTGGTTTAATGCAGGTGCTTTACATATTATTACCTTACTAAATTAACTTTTAATACTTTTAATTTTACACCTCTATTTTTGAGTGGATAACACAGCCAGAATTCACTTTTTAACAGTCGACCGCACGTCTTCATTTCGTAAAGCAGTAATGGTGGTTTCACACCGGCGAGGCGTGGCGTGGATGGGCCGAGCAAAAATTGAAATTTGTACAGCAAAATTAAAATTCACGTCATGCCCATCTTTGGTGTGAAAGGTCTGGATATGCGAGGATGTACGAGGCGAGTATTGAAATATTTGTTGGTACAACATTAAAATTTATTTCTGCATGAATAGAGTATTTATTACATTGCAAAACGGATATAAAAATCTCTCTCGGCCACGCTCGGCCGTGCTCTGCCTCGCGATGTACATCGCATCTTTCGGTGTGAAAGGGTCAGCGAGATTTCAATTCACGCCCATCCCATCTAATCCTCGCTTCGCCGGTTTGAAACCATCTTAAGGGTCGTTTTCGTAATTCAAGTGTTACCACTGATGTGCGATTGACGGTATCAATAATCATGATACGTGAAGTATTTGTTGAGGATTCTGTAGAAAAAAAGATTAGGGATCATCCTCACAAAATATTCTTTTAAACCAAAAAAAAAGTATTCAAATCCTTTTTAATATGATCCAAATGAAAACCGCCAATTTGAAGTCTGTAAGAAAATAGACCATTCCACAATCTTGGAAAACTGCACCTTACAAAATAAAGTAATATCGGATTTTGCATCGCATAAAACTCAAGGCTTTGAATTATCACCGAACTGCAAGTTTAAAACGCGGCAGTTTCACCAGCTTAAAATATGGCTCAAGTTAAATTGTTTCACAGACGATATATACTTTGACCGTAAAAAGTCGGTGGAGTAGACAGTTGCTCGTGTACATTTCTTTATTATGGCTATTTTATGGTCAGTGAGACTAACGAACGGCGATGTTTCTCGTTGAGTTATTTCTGTTATGTGTCCTTTAATAAAATTAATAGGATTGATTCTGTAAGTTGAGTTAAAATAACTTTTCCTATGATCTTCTGACTTATGATGCAAAATCTGCTTGCTTACTCACGCCATAGTAATAAGTCATACCAAATAGGAAAATCGTACATAAATTACATACTAACGAGGTCAGAAGACACTTTTGTATAAAGAATAAAGTAATCATCATTACAGCCGAAAGACGTCCACTACTGGACATAGGCCTCCCCCAATTAAGGGGGGGATATGCCATAATCGCCACGCTTGGCAGGCGGGTTGGCGATCGCAGTTGGTTGGTTAAATACTCAGAGAACGCTGCTGCCCATCCTCTGGTGAATCCCTTAGTCGCCTTTTACGACACCCATGAGAAGAGATAAGGGTGGTGCTATTCTTTAAGTCCGGCACCACACGGACTAAAAAGTAACTACTACTACTAGGAATAAAGTAATACTTTTATATAAATTGACGAAAAATTCGATTCATCACAGAAAGACATTATCACGCATCCCTCGGTAACTGTTTATCTTCCCGGGATAAAAAGTAGCCTATGTCCTTTTCCAGATCCTAGACTACCGCTTTGCCAAATTTCATTATGTTACGTTCAGAGGTTTAGTCGTGAAAAGGAAAAAATAAACAGACGGACAGACAGAGTTACTTTCACATTTATAATATTAAAGTATAGAGTATAGATTTTCTCCAAACCAAAATAATAATTTTATACCATCTTTTTTCCCGGAATGATAAAAAAGCTTTGTGTCAATTGCAAGCTTGCAAGGTTTATTAAGTATAATAATATGGAGGATATACAGGGTGGAAATGATAAACGTGATCAGTCGATTATTTTCAGCCAGCCAGCCAGTGTTTCCAGTAACGGGCAAGAGAGTGAGAAGGTTTTAGAAATGGCCGACTGAGTGTATAAAAAAGGGGCTGATCGGCCGTAGATTCCTTCAGCGCCTGGGCTTCTTAAGAGAAACACCTGAATAAAGAATCAAGGAGAAGAAGCTCTGCCTCACCCCTCTTGCCTTCCTTATCAAGGCATTGGCGTTATATTTCCACATGATTGCTAGTACATCGCATTGGAAGACGTAGGCAATTTATCCCCCAAATCATTTGGTAAAATCAGCATCATATTAATCAAAGAAGATTCGTTGACTCTTCTACTTTTTACGATATTGGCCAATTCACGCTAAATATAGATAATCCTAATTTATTATAAAACCCAAAGCAATATCCTCCCCTTTATCCATTTAAAGCGATTTTTTTTTGCAAATGACCCTCTTTTGAATATTCCCAGTTTAATTTTAAGGAAGAGATTACTTGACGAACCATCGTGTTTATAAAGAGGCTTGATAACGTAAATAATGAAAAATATACATACCCCCGGGTCGAGGTTTGATGTGGTTTAATTTACCGAGAAATTTTCATTTTTTGTGTTATTCTTTACAAAAGGCTTTAAAAATAGAAACAAAACGCTATTTTGAAACGCTGCCTTAATAGAAACAGCTGAATGTCACGGAAAGTACCGTTATAAAATCAATTATGGATACATCTGTGTCTTCAACATGTGCAGAATAATCTGAAGCTATATCGGTAACCTAAAAGTTTATTCTTTATTTATTTATGTATATATGCTTTATTGTACACCATAAAATACATAACATTGAATATTATATTACATTATTTCCATTTTTTTGTCAGGTATACAGCAAAACTGTGGAAACAACTCCCATCAGCGGTTTCCCAAAAAAAAAAAACAACATGTAAGCCTTTAAGAAAAGAGCAAATACGTCTTTTAAATTATCATTACGACATTTTATATGCCTTTTTTGCCTCGTGTAGCAAAACTGTGAAACCACTTCTGTCAGCAATTTTCTCGAATTAATTCGTCATGGGAGCCTTCAAGAAATATGAGCATATACGTCTTTTTAAAAGATCGGAAACGCATCGGGGACTGCTCTCGTGTTGCAAATGTCAATAACGTTGGTGATTGCTTACCATCAGGTGACCCGCTCGCTGGTTTGCCCCCCCTCCTCATCCTATTATAAATTTAAAAAAAGCGCATGTGAGGTGAAATAAACAACAAAGAACGGATGAATGGGCAACGGTAGCTTAGTGGTCGAAGCGACTTGTGTATTTATCCATATGACGCAGGTTCAAAGCCTAGTATTATTTTTCTACGTATTAATCAATGAATCGAGTCACCTCATTGATTAAGCCGTGAAGAGCTTAACGAGCTGATAATGTCCTCCCGGCTGAATTTCGGTCACGGCAGCCAATCTCAACGGAGACTAGCCATCTGTGCGGATAATATATTATAGTGCACAAGTGTGTGCGCAAACACAGGTGCACTCTGTATTCCCTCACTCTCACAATCGGATAGGATGGCAATCCGACCGGAGAGAGATCAGGCGCTTGACTGACGAGGGGATGTAGCACCACCAACTTCCTGACTCCGGGCTGTATAGAGAATTTTTTTTGACATAAAAATCCCAGGAATCGAACCCAGGACTCACGATTTGAGGTTGAGCACGCTGCCGCTAGATCACCGAGGCAGTCAACGAGCTAATACAAGATTTTGATAGTAGATCTGTAACCGTGCCATATTTCTAGAGCATAACATAACATAAAATCACGCCTGTATTTCCCCGAAGGGGTAGGCAGAGGTGTAATAGTACACCCACATTTCGCCAGTTATGTTATAGTCCCATGTAATAGGGGGCGAGCCTATTGCCATTGACCGGGCACAAATCCAGACTCCGGGCTGCTACTGAGAATTTCCTAATGAAAACACACAACAACACTCTGCCCGACCCGGGAATCGAACCCTGGACCCCACGCTCAGCAGTTGCGCTTGCAACCACTAGACCAACGAGGCAGTCAACAACAACAACAAACATAACATAACATCACGCCTGTATTTCCCCGAAGGGGTAGGCAGAGGTGGTACACCCACATTTCGCCAGTTATGTTATAGTCCCATTTAATAGGGGGCGAGCCTATTGTTACTAGCCGGGCACAAATCCAGACTCCGGGCTGCTACTGAGAATTTCCTAAAGAAAAAACCCAATAACACTTTGCCCGACCCGGGAATCGAACCCAGGACCCCACGATCAGCAGTCGCGCTTGCGACCACTAGACCAACGAGGCAGTCAAGGACTAAGCAAATGATAAATAATTTGCTTAGTCATTTAAAAATACTTAGTTAACAAATTCTACGATTACTTAATACCCAAATTTTCACTTAGAAACATAGCGAGGGTTTGAGAATAAATCCCGAACGACTCTGAAAATAAGTCATTGCCAGAATTGTAAAAGGGTGGAAATACCAAATGCAAATTGTTTTGGTGGTTTCGCAAGCATCGTTTTTGTGTAGCACGTGACACATGGGGAATTTGTTTGTTTACAAATAGGTATTTAAATGAAATATTGGTATGGATTTTTTTATTGATTCGTGTTCAGTATCAGTGGTATAGTGGTCACCTTCTTAAATATGGCACGAATGCAGATCACCATGTTTTATAAAGCTGGTAAGCTGATCATATTCTCTCCTGACCACAAGCAAGTTGCAACCGAAGCACGAAGTATTTCCTGGTCAAATAATAAAATACAGCGCAACAGCAAGCAAAACCGAGGCTATAAGGATGTTAGTAAATATTCTATTAAAATAGCGAAATACTCGAATGTCAACAGCAATATCCGTAGCGGTAATAATTTTATCGATGGCCGCCCGGGTCAGCGCAACCATGCGGTATACAGGGACCTTATCAAAGCAGCAATATTATTACCTACTATGTGGCTACAGAAATAGAGCAAATAATAAAACCTTATCTTCAAGTAGATAGAAGTTTTTAAACTTTCGCGAATTTCACTCATATTGAACTATATTTACGGGACTTGTCGCACACAATAAAATCAAAACATAACCACAGTTAATATAATACTATACATAACAAACATTTTGACAGTCTGCTCGTGACACGGCCAATGCAACTTGGCCGAAAGGAGTATAGTATTATATTATCTGTGGTCGAGGTTAGTCAAAATGTTTGTTATGTTTTGATTTTATTGTGCGCGACAAGTCCCGTAAATATAGTTCAATTCAAGTACATATTTAGTTATTAAGCTTGTTTGTATCTAGAAAAATATAGGGACTTGTAGCGATGCAACGACTGCGCGGATTGTACGATCTGCAAGGTTAAGCTGCACTTGCCGCGGTCAGTCTGTGGATTGGTGACCGTTTCGTTACACATCGAGACCTCTCCGTGCCTCAGAGAGCGCGTTAAGCTGTCGGTCCCGGTTGTCATAAGAATATCTATGGCAGTCGTTACGGGTAGTCAGAAGCTCGAAAGTCTGACAACTGGTCTAACCTCCGAATGTCAGTATTACCCAGTAACTGGGTTGCGCGGGTCTGATGTTCAGCCACACCTGGCTAAACTGGAAGCCGACCCCAATATAATTAGGGAAAAGGCTCGGAGAATGATCATGTATCTAGGAAAATATAGATATGATTCTTTTCTCCCACTTGCTCGGAAATTGGTTCATTATTCAAAAAAAAGAATATAACAATCGGCTCTTTTCCGTACGCAACGAAATATCAGGCCGGTAATATATAACAGGACAATAATAGAAATTGCTGGACACTTTTTATTTTTTAAATTATGCTACCGAGGTTTTTAAGTACACACTTACAGAAATTAGGTGTTTTTAGGTACAAAATATTTATCATTATACAGGCTGGATGCGCATTTTTTTGTCAAAACTTTGAAAATAGAACAAGAACCGCGCGCGGGCGAATTGGTGTGAATGAAAATGAGATACTGTTGAATTAATTTGTGTTGTGTTTCCTCGCAAATGAGAGAAAAGTACTATACAAGTCTCGGCCGAAATAGCAATTAACGACCTCATTTAGTTAAAAAGTTTTAAAATGACTTGGGAAGTACTCGGCTTCGCCTCGTACTTCCAATATTACTCGGCCGTAAATTGCTACATTTCAGGCCTCGACAGTAATGTACTATTCTTTACTTTATTGAGACAGCGTATGGTTTGTAAAGTGGTACATTGAGGAAATTATTTTTTTCGTAGTAAATAGTACAGTTGACCGTACGTAAGTGGTAACACTTGAATTATAAAAACCGCCCTTACTGCTTACGAAATAAATACGCTGTTAAGATTAAACTGTTACCACTGACGTACGGTCGACTGTACGAACGGCTATATCGGCGCCTCCTCGCCGCAAGAGTAGTCAGTCAGTCCATTTTGGGTATTAAATCAATCAACTCGGCCTATCGCAGTCCACTGCTGGACATAGGCCTCTCCCAAGTTGTGCCACAACGCTCGGTCCTCTGCCTTCCGCATCCAGTCCCCCCCAGCCACGTTCTTTAGGTCGTCGGTCCACCTGGCAGGGGGGCGCCCTACGCTGCGTTTGCCGATTCGCGGTCTCCACTCAAGGACTCGTCTGCTCCAACGGCCATCGGTCCTTCGACAGACATGGCCAGCCCACTGCCACTTCAGCTTACTGATCCTACAAGCTATGTCGGTCACTCCGGTTCTTCTCCGGATAATCTCGTTACAGATTTTATCCTTCAAAGAAACTCCAAGTATAGCTCGCTGAGCGACTTTGAATTGGGTTTAAATGGATGCGAAATAATACATTAAATCGCATTAACTGTTTATTCTTATAAATAAGACACACTGCGCATAAAGACGCAATTACATTGAATAATTACATTCTAAATACAATTTTCACTCTGTGACGGATCGCAATCGAATAACCTCCCTGCTTACAATAATCGTCTTTTTATATATCCTCAACTAACGTCACTTACAATCATGAGATACTGTTTAGATCTATTTAATGTCTTGATAATTAAATTAAACATTTCATGGCAAATCAAAAATCTTAATTAGGTAAATGAAATAAATTACGAACTTTGAACAAATCTAAAACGATAAAAATAACATTATCTTATGCTCAATTACACGCTTAAAAACAAAAACAATAATTTAAACTTAATTTCAAATTTAAATGAAATTATAAATACATGGTTTAAAATATATTTTATAATCAAATTAAAAGCATATTTCTAAATTAATTTAATTTCACATTCATCCGCGTCTACAGCTACATATCAAGCTATAAATTTCCAGTATAAGCTGACCTCTCATTGTACAGGAAGCCTCTACAATGCGAGGTCAGCTTATACGTACTGGATTCGTATATCTAGATATGTAGCCATGTGTACAAACCCTTACCTCCAATTCTCAAGTGATACTATAAGTAATCTGTGGTGATACTACATCAATTGCAATGTACTCTGTGTACTACATAACATATATATATTATATCGTACTTTGTACTTTCACTGCAATCTTGATTTTAAGTTGGTTATTTCATGTGGAAATAATTTACCTATATTCTCAAAAAAATTTACCTTAAAAATCTGGTCGCTTCTCTTTGACATACGTCCACATGTATATAAATGGCTCTTGAAAGGGATGAGTACATGACACGACCAAACATGGAGGGGTAGGCAGGAGACCGTCAGGGGTGAGGGCTGGGGTGTCCAAACTGTTCTTTAAGAGTTTTTCTTTGTCATGTCGACGTGTAGCCGATGTCCTGATGTTTAATGTGTATTTATGCGAAAGGGGTTAGTGACCGATAGTCGCTGAATCAGTTTTAGGTACCTACTTAACCTTTTAAAGTACGATATCTCCTTATAAAAGGAAGTAAGTAACGTTTTAGACACACAAATTAATTCATAATAAAATATTTTAATATGTAGTTGCAAATATTTTGTATTATTTTAATCTAAGCCCTATTTTGATATTTTCTGTTTTGACTTTTATATTCGTGTTGATATTGACCATGCTGTATAAATTATGAAAATGGATTATTTTGCTACAACCTACTGAAGTTGTAGATATCATTAAACTTTTCCGGCAGAATTATTAAACATTAATACTCACTATTATAGTATTCTGCGGATTTTACTCAAAAGGATGGAGATTACAAAAAAAAAGAAAAAAGTTAAAAGAGTACAGGTGCTAATCTACATCTACCGGGCCACAACGCTTGAAAATATTTCCAACTCCAATCCAAAATCAGACCCTAAATATACCAAGAAATACACAATAAATTTTTGAAAAAGTATACTCAATTTCAATCACGAGTTTAGATTAATAAGAACCCAATAATTAAGCTATTTAGTATTCAAAAATATGGATTAAAAGTAGGTAGTCCAATACCGCTCGACTGGATTTTTTTGAAGAGTGTTATTAGAACTACTGATCTTGTCACATTTTCCGACACTTGCGTAAAAACGTGGACAAATAAAATTATAAGCGACAGTATTTTTGGGAGCCACATATATATAGATTTATTTAATTATATTATTTTAATACTAGACTTTGTTCGCAGCTTCGCCTGCGTATAATTCGACATATCACAGAAAAACTAATCGCGCATACCTCGGGAACTGTTTATTTTCCTAGGATAAAAATTAATCGGGGTTATGGTCTATCTGTGTGCCACATTCCATCTAAATCCGTTCAGAATTTTCAGCGTGATTAAGTAATACACATTCAAACATCTTCACAAAATTTCACAATTTAAATAGTAGAATAGAAGTCCAAAATAATCAGTAGCTTAAATATTTTTTTCTAGGATGCTTTCTACATTAATGATAAATACACACATTATTCTCAATTTGTGTAGTTTATCCTATTCAACTATCTGCATTCAAACAACAAGGATAATAGAATAAATCATGCGGCAGTAATCTCTTAATAATATATTGTACGTCTGAGTAGTCTGTACTCTATATCTGATAGGATTATATATATAATACATAAATATTATATACATATTCTTATGTGCAAGCTGTTTACCGATATAGGTTAGTCGTCTTATTGTTGAACAGCCGTTCAATATGGTGAAGATATTAAGGGAATTTAGCAGCCCAGTGGCGCCCCCATCCGTAAAAAAAATGTTACTCTCTGAATACATCATTTATCGAAAATTCTTTTTTAACAATAGAAATACAGGTACTGTAGTTTAATCAGAATCTATGAACTCTGTAAAATATAGTTCGTTGTAGTTGTAGATAGATAATGCTAAAAGTGGCTGTTTTTCGCACTTTTTCATACAAAAATGTTTTTAT
The DNA here is from genome assembly GCA_949699075.1 of Asteroscopus sphinx. NCBI lineage: Eukaryota > Metazoa > Arthropoda > Insecta > Lepidoptera > Noctuidae > Asteroscopus > Asteroscopus sphinx. The sequence continues at coordinate 8,397,455 of OX453006.1, forward strand.
CCTACTTAAATTAACAAAACCAAAAAACCCGACTGCGTGTAAAAATAATTGAAAAGATGTAAACAAGACGTGTCTAAATACTTATATGTGTAAGTATCAAATCATAACACGCAGTCGGAGGCTACCTACAAACTGACTAAAACATACATAGCGTGTCGAGTCACAGGTTATTATCTGTTTACAGATTTGTTTAATTTGATGACTTTATAGTTTCTGCATTTCTGATTAATAGTTAATTGCAAACGTTATTTTTCGACATTTCAAAAGTTCCTTCAATAAGGTCTATTTGAAATAAAAACAATTTAAATAAAAACAAATCTTGTTATTATTATCTTGTGACATTTTTAGTAATAATATACAGTGAGCAACGGTTGCTGAGCCAGAACCTCCTAGTGTGCCTGACGGCTGCTGGTTCTTCTCGATACGTCTGGAGGGAACAGCAGTTATTGGGCCGGTGCACCCTGGGCACGGGCAATAACTTTTCTTTGAACCGGGGGACCTTATTGCTCATAGCGAATTTTCTGGCATGGGATGGGCCCGATCTGGGCCAATTGGGCGTGCGTGTCACTCTGAAGTTAGCATGACGGATGAGGAAGGAAACCTCTATAAAAAAATACGGTAGGCTTAGATTAACAATACGGCAGGATAGGGCGTGCGGGTGGTGGACCTGGCGTAGCTGGCGTGGCTGGTGATGCTGAAGTGGCAGGTGTGGCAGGCGTGGCAGGCGTGGCAGGCGTGGCTGGCCTGGCAGACGTGACAGACTTGGCCAGTGTGGCTAGCGTGGCGGGTGTAGTTGGCGCGGCCGTGACATCAGCGTGTCAGCTGGCGTCATGGCAGGACCTGAGAGTTGGCACGCAGTGGTCCGTGTGCACCGCCGCCGGGGAGAGAGTGGCCGACGTTAGACCGCACGGGGAGAAGGGGTTCCCCTACTTGTGGCTGGCCGAGACTTGTGTGGTGTTGGCGAATACGAAGATCTCCCACGCCCCCGGCCAAAGGTAGTTTGAGGAACACCGTGGTGGTTTTAGTCGGTACGAGACAGACACTGGGCGGCCGTCTCTGGGCGGAGTGCGTCCATGAGGATATTCCCACGTTAAAAAAAGCTTAACACTGTCCCAAATTTTACACGTGATTTTTGAATGATACTACTTACTTATAATTTTACGTTACAAAATATTATAGAGTAGCTAATTCTTTGTTCAGGTACCTAAAAGCTGTATCTTCGGTAAGAATATCTTAGCATATATATTTATCTCCAAATAATATAATGCTTGAAGAGACAATGGTGTTGATTCTCTTGTTCACGAACTAAACTTATTTTAAACTATCGCTCTCTTTTACTATTAATAGATACAAGAAAGGGATGGCAACCATTTTAGAGCTGTCAAATTAGACGGAATTAAAATTTCCATACAAGTTTAGTCGTCATCTCGGAACGTGCCCACTAAAATACAAAGAAATGTAACACATGAACTAATTTGACAGTTCTAAAATGGTTCCCATCCCTTTCTTGTATCTACTTTTAGTAAGAGAGAGCGATAGTTTAAAATAAGTTTAGTTTGTGAACAAGAGAATCGACACCAATAACCATATTTCAGACCGTCTAAAAGTCTAAAATAAGTTTCACCAGTCTAAATTTTTTACCAAAAATCCAATCTAAACTTAAATTACTTATAACCACTTTCAACTTTAAATCACCGACACGTAAACCTAGAGCGATTTTAATAACCGATAAATTGTCCTTCGATGCTATGAACTATACGTGGGACACTCAGAAAGTTTTGCGAAACTAAAAAAAATTGTTCTATACGTACATATATTTTTATCAAATCTTTTCAAAGTACTTTCCACCAGCCTCTATACAAAGATTCATGCGCCTAAACCAGTTTTCAAAACACTTTTTCCAGTCCGCCGCAGACACCTCGTTTACAGCCTGCTCGAACGCAGCCAGCGCATCTTCCGGCGACGAAAATTGTATCCCTTTGAGCTGATTTTTTATTTTTGGGAATAAAAAGAAGTCACACGGTGCTAGATCAGGGCTGTAAGGAGGGTGACCCAGGAGTTTGACTGGCGTGCTGTCCAGGAAGTCCCTCGTTTTGAGTGCGGTGTGCGCAGGTGCATTGTCGTGGTGGAGCAGTAGCCCGCGGAGCCCTGTGTTTGGTCGCTTGTTGCTTATAACAGAGAAAACTTCTGGCAAACATTTGGTAGTATACCATTCGGCATTAATGCTTCTTTGATCCCGTAAGGGAATTGATACCAAGTGGCCAGTCAAATTAAAAAAGCTAGCGATCAAAATCTTACCCCCGCTTCTAGATCGCTTCACTTTGGTAGGCGTTGGCTCATTTTGAAACACCCAAACAGTCGACTGGCGCTTGGTTTCTGGGTCGTATTGATAAATCCAGGACTCATCACCTGTAACGATGTCGTAAACACGCCGAGACGAGCCTGCTTCAAATTTGTTAAGCATATCACGGCACCATTCCACCCGGGCCTGCTTCTGAGCATCGGTGAGGTTGTGCGGCACCCAGCGTGATACTATCCTCCTCACGCGAAGATGGCTGTGTAGAATCTCGTGAACGCTTCCCGATCCAATCTTCAATATGTGTTGAATCTCCTGATATGTAATTCGCCTATTGTCTTGGATTAAATTTTTCACTGCTAGCACGTTTTCTTCGGTAACAGCCGTCAAAGGGCGACCGCTTCTTTCGTCATCCCCCAAAGTTGGTCGACCGCGCTTGAATTCGTTATACCAACGATACACGGTTGCCTTGGAAGGGCCTTCATCCATGAATGCCATTTGAAGTCTATCGTACGATTCATCCGGTTTCAGGCGACACTTGAAATCGTATAAAATCATAGCTCTAAAATGTTCCCGGCGCAGATCCATATTTCAGTGAGACACAATACTTTGAATTAACTCGCAAAAAAAGTGGAGGGAAATTTTGAAATTGGAACTTACTTATTTATACTTATAAATAATCATATTTTCGAAAAACATTATAACTGGCCAGTCTCCCATATATAAAAACTTTTTTTCGCAATACTTTCTGAGGGGCCTGGTACAGTTTCTCTAATGGAGATTGAACAAAATGGGCCCGCATGTCAAATAAAATGTAGGTAACTGTTACATAATAATAAAAAATATTTTTCCTATAGTTTTAATTTTTAAGAGAAGTAAGGAGTATCGAAGTTGGATTTTAGAACTAAAATTATAAGTATGCTGCGACGGCTCACGTACGCCTTCGTAATTGTGAGTGACTTTTAAGAAAACCGCTCAGAACCATGTAATAAAGGATAATTGAAGTATAATTTGCTACAGAAATTCGTTAGATGACGCTGTTACCGTTTCGATTCTTTCGATGAAATTCAATATTTTTGAAACCCTGCTGATAGCAAAGTAGTAAAAAGTAATGAATTTTTGTCATAATTTTATACTTGAAATTAGCCTACGTTTTATTCAGTTACAGCTAGATAATTTTCCTAGGTCCGCAGCCCCATACAAGTTGATCAATGTCCTTTAACTAGCTATTACCCCAGCCATTACTCGAATGAATGAAAAAGCTATCAGCGTGAATGCCAGTTGAGTTCTTGCCAGATTGTATTCGGTGGCATTTATTTATGGTTTGATATTACCATTTCCCCATACTTTGGATGAGAAATTGGCTATAGGGCATTTAATTTTCTGTCTGCTGCTTTTCTAAAAATAATAATAAACTATAGTTTATTTCCTCCTTGATATGGCACTTTTTGGTTTAATGCAGGTGCTTTACATATACCTTACTAAATTAACTTTTAATACTTTTAATTTTACACCTCTATTTTTGAGTGGATAACACAGCCAGAATTCACTTTTTAACAGTCGACCGCACATCTTCATTTCGTAAAGCAGTAAAGGTGGTTTCACACCGGCGAGGCGTGGCGTGGATGGGCCGAGCAAAAATTGAAATTTGTACAGCAAAATTAAAATTCACGTCATGCCCATCTTTGGTGTGAAAGGTCTGGATAGGCGAGGATGTGCGAGGCGAGAATTGAAATATTTTTTGGTACAACATTAAAATTTATTTTTGCATGAATAGAGTATTTATTACATTGCAAAACGGATACAAAAATCTCTCTCGGCCACGCTCGGCCGTGCTCTGCCTCGCGACGTACATCGCATCTTTCGGTGTGAAAGGGTCAGCGAGATTTCAATTCACGCCCATCCCATCTAATCCTCGCTTCGCCGGTTTGAAACCATCTTAAGGGTCGTTTTCGTAATTCAAGTGTTACCACTGATGTGCGATTGACGGTATCAATAATCATGATACGTGAAGTATTTGTTGAGGATTCTGTAGAAAAAAAGATTAGGGATCATCCTCACAAAATATTCTTTTAAACCAAAAAAAAAAGTATTCAAATCCTTTTTGATATGATCCAAATGAAAACCGCCAATTTGAAGTCTGTAAGAAAATAGACCATTCCACAATCTTGGAAAACTGCACTTTACAAAATAAAGTAATATCGGATTTCGCATCGCATAAAACTCAAGGCTTTGAATTATCACCGAACTGCAAGTTTAAAACGCGGCAGTTTCACCAGCTTAAAATATGGCTCAAGTTAAATTGTTTCACAGACGATATATCTACGTTCATATAGTAATTTATTGAAATAAACTTTAAGACGTGACTTCTTGAAATAGAGCACCGAAATAGGCGACATTTTGAGTTTATTTCCACCCTCTTTTAGCTTTCTCCGAGCCTTTACCCAAATAAATAAACAAAAATTTTGGGACATGTTACACAGCACCAGTCCCAAACTAGGCAGAGCTTGTACTATGGCATGGGTACTAGCCAATGGATATAATACTTAATACTTTTTATGTTAGGGTCGGCTTACAGTATAATCAGATGCGGCTGAACATCAGTATTTTACAAGGAGCGTCTGCCATCAGACCTCCGCAACCCAGTTACTGAGTTATACCGACATTCGGAGGTTTGATAAGTTGTCAAACTCGGCATTCTGACTACCAGTAACGACTGCGATATATATTCGTATGGCAACCGCGACCCACAGCTAAACAACGTGCGAGCTCTGAGGCACGGAGGGGTCTCCATGTGCAACGAAACAGTCAACCCTCCCAGGGCTGACTGAAGTTATCAAATATCGGATATGTTAATAGGCCACATTGATACCTTGGACTTTTTATACTCTAAGGGTGATACCCAATGATATTTAAAAGTATAGATATGTATCATAACCAACGAAAAATATGTTCCGTACGCAGTGGCAGCACAATACACATAAACTTGTGAAAAGTATGTAAGTTAGTTACTTTAAGTTAGTTTCGCGTCATATTTAGTACACTTTCTGTACACACATGTTTGTATTTTTTTTTGTCACACGTCACGCTCGTCGACGTGCTTGATGGAGACTAGTGGCAAAACGTCCCAGTTCGATGTTTTCGAGTCTTCAGATTGCGCGCGCAACAACAAATCTGTACTTTTTAAAATATCATCGGTAATACCCCTTCCAAGCTGAAAGGCTTGCAGTGTTACAATACTATGGGCTGTAGGGTTAAAAGTAGTGTATTGTCATCAAGGGTTGGTTTCCAAAGCCACTGCCATGATAATAAGACGTCGTTGTGGTCTAGTGGTTCAAGTGTCAGACTGCTGATCACGAAGTCGTGGGTTCGATTCCCACACGACACAAATATTTATGTAATGAACATGTTTGTTTGTGTTGGTCTGGGTGTTTCTTATGTATTTTTTTTTATGTATGCATTTACAAAAAAAAAGTACCTATATAAGTATTATATCTATTGTCCAGTATCCAATAGTATCCATCACAGAAAATCTGTGGTATCCATAGTGTAAGCTTTGTTTAGTTTGGGACTAGATAGATAGAGAAAAAAAAAAACCCAGTATATTTATTTATTTGAAAATAATAAATATATATAAGGCTAAGTTCATGGTTTTAAAAATTTCCGCTGTTTTAAACTCCTCAGCTTCCTAGTCCGATAAAGTGGCTATAAAAGTGCTAAATCGTTTTGTTTATAGGTACCTACTATATTTCTTGGCAATTTTTCTTAGTGGCAGCCAATACAAACATTTTAAATAATATTAATACGTTGTTTCGTGAGCCGTAAAAATCATATTTTTTACTTTCGTTTTTATTACGAAGTAAGCGGGACTATTTAACTGTCTGTTTGTTACGGTACACATATATTATTATTATATTATATTAGTTTGTTATGAAACTGGAAACGCTTTTACATACTCATCGTCATCTCATATAACTATTTTAAGGAAACTATATTCTGTTCTAAGTTATATAAAAAAATCATATTATCACTATTTATTTCGGGTACTACCGACTAGTTTTATAGCACATAAAGTGACAGTAGGAATGTTTTTAGTTTTAATATTATATTATAAAAACCGGTCAAGTGCGAGTCAGACTCATGCAGTAAGGGTTCCGTATCACCCATTGACCTGATACCCCATAGAAACTGATTTAATTTACGAGAATTCATCAAAAGACGTCAACGTCAACAGTGCGCAAAGTAAGAATTTTTGTATCTCCTTCTTACGGAGGTACCACCACATATAACTATAAAGAGCAATTTTTCAATAAAGAACTACAGCATGAAATAAATCATCCTGTGTTTACACGTCAAGTCGCTCAAAACAAACTTGTGACCATACCGACAAAGAACTGCTACGGCGAACGGGCGAGCGCTTATCTGATTCCACGACTCATTAATTCTTTACCTACCGCCATACGTAATAATATTACTGATAAAAACATAAAAAATAAGTTAAAAATATATTTCCTCACCGAATTATAATTCATGCGTGGCGTTAGAACACTGTCGAATCGTCATTTATGTTTTTATGCTGTAATAAATACCTTAATTATTACATTCATATTGTTTGTTAAAATTGTTAATAGAAGTAACACGTTTATACTTACATAAATAAATGTGCTGATACGAGGATGAATTGTAAGTGCCACACTCAAACCCAGAAGGTTTAAGTGGTACTTTTGTACTAATTTTAATTATGTATCTTATTGATAATTTAATAAAAAAAAAAAAAAAAACTATGTTGGCCCTATTTTTAGTATTTGTTGCTAAACTACAATCAGACTAAGTTTGACGCTGGTATATATTACCCTTTTAAAGACAGAGCAGGAACAAAAACATTGAAAAAAATGCATGTTTTTCGAGGTTTCTTGTATGGTTTTAGATTTTTAATTATTTATCGTCATAGCAACACATATTCTGAGAAAATTTCAACTGGATACCAATTACCGTACAAAAGATACAGCCCTGTGATAGACAGATACAGACGGACAACGTAGCGAGAGTAATAGGGTCCTGTTTGGCACCATTTGGGTATGGAATCCTAAAAATTATGTAAATTTTATTTTCATTACACCTACAACAAATCTCACATATCGATCCTTTCAATAGCTTTGATAAATGAGGGAATTCCTTTTGATTAATGAAGGAATTAATCCAACCACAATAATAGATCCTTTTCCTTTCTCAAATTCCATGACTTCAAGCAAAATATTACCAAAGATGAATCCTGTGCAAATACAATCCCAACAATAATAAGAAAGACAAAAGGACAAAGGATACCAGGCTATCAGATCAGACTATCAGTCTCATGCATGGCTGACAATATTGTAATGACAGCGCCCGAGGCCCGGATATCTTTGAGTGAACCGCCACCCCGCAAGGGCAGAAGGTCAACGTTGAAGGTTAAAGTATTTCGTACATCGAACTTTTTATGGCTGAGTTTTGGTCGTTGGTCTTGTAAAGAGGTTGGTTAGCGTTTCATTTTTTTATTACAGTCGTAAGTTTCACGCTGTGAGCTCTAAAAGGGTAGGTAGGAGTTAACAGTTTGGTCACTAGTTAAATGTGTGTGCCCCGCAAAAAAAAAGAATACATTACACTAGTTCACAAAATTTACATTATTGTCTGTTTCCGCGAACTTTATGGTTGATACCGTTTCCTTATGACATATTATTTTCAAATCTACCCTGAGAAATTTTTGTGCTGCTCAAATTACTTTATTTTTTGTTATTATAATTTAAGCGTATTTGTCCGTTGATAAAATGCGTGTTTCACTTTGTTAAAATTAATATCTGATATTTTTGTGACATTAGTACATCTAGGAGAAGTTGTTAAAACAATCCTAATAATTTTTGGTACATATGTGGAGAATATGTGCATTTTTAATATTATTTTCTTTATAAATACATGTGTTTTTTCTGTTGATCTGATCGAAACATTCTAAGTTTGTGTTTGAACTTAGTATACCATATGTAATCAGCAACAGCAAAAAAAACCAACCCGGCAACAGATGCACTACAAACTAGTGTTACTGTTCGATATAATTCGAACACCCGTTTGCTGATCTAGCTAATCAATTAGGCCGCGTCAAGTGCGCGCCGACATCAGTGCATATTCGGACAGCAACCGGGTGCATTCGCCTTCCATTTACATCAAAATCATCATTTTAGCGTAGGTTTTCATAGTACCGGAATAAACTATTTTTAGCATCAAATCCAATCGTTTTAATCAGCAGCAGTCAATTACCACTTAGGTCGCGACCCCTACAGTTACTAAGTGGGGTGCATAAAGGAGATATATTTTATGACTAGCTTTTACCCGCGGCATCAGTCCCATGGATCTTTATCTCACCGGATTCGTGTATTTTTCCGGGATAAAAAGTAGCCTAGTCTCATTACAAAAAACATTTTCGATCCGTTGCTCTGTTGCTGGATGAAAGAATGACAAATAAACAAACACACTTTCGCATTGTTTATTTATGTATTTATTAAATTTATGTGTGTATACCACAAAGAAATAATAATAAAGTACATAGAAATCAATAGTACAAAGGCACTGCTTATTTCTTTAAGAAATTTCTTCCAATTTTGTTAATATTAAGTAGGATACATAACATAACATAACATCACGCCTGTATTTCCCCGAAAGGGTAGGCAGAGGTGTAATAGTACACCCACATTTCGCCAGTTATGTTATAGTCCCATGTAATAGGGGGCGAGCCTATTGCTAGGATACATATTAAGAGTAAATAAGTGGGATTGATGACGGTCAATCCTCTGGTTAAAGCTTATCGAACTTTGTCTAGCCTATGGATCGAACCCTTAATGATGCGTAGCTGCTACAACCATTAGGCGTAGTGACAAATTTTAGAAAAATATAATAATACATTTGAAAGGATAATGCGAAGGATACGTTTCAATTTTATTATACAGCAGAAGTTTTTTTTACTTTCGCCAATTTCACTCATATTGAACTATATTTACTGGACTTTTCGCGCACAATGAAATCAAAACAAAACAAACATTTTGACTAACCACCAGACACAGTTTTTAGTCTACTCATGACCACGGCCAAAACTTGACCGAAACGTCGAGGTTAGTCAAAATGTTTTGATTTCATTGTGCGCAAGAAGTCCCGTAAATATAGTTCAATAGCAGCAGCAGTTCCAAATATTTCAATCGTCTCAAATTATAAGTCAACAATGAACGAAACCGAAATAAGATAGCTACAATAAGAGGATAGGTATAGCAAGAGTAACCCTTCTTTATTCGCTGTTATTTTTATTTCATATTTCATCTACTATTCTATTATATTATAAAAGTATTCTCATCGGTATCTAAGTACCTCAACTTCGGGGTATAATAATCTATGATACGTTGTAGTAAATTTTTAGGTATATCAAAATCTAATATTCTTCCTCGAATCTTGTGATGGTAACTAAACATAGTGGTTATATTCTCTTTGGTAACTAAATTGAACATTTTATTTATTTATAAGTTGCTTTATGGCCTGGTTGCTAGGACGTTTTAGCCACGTCTATAATAAAACACACCATAATAAAGTGATGAAAACTTTACTGAAGGTTTTTGTGGGATTGTTGAGATAAAACGAAAAGTCACGTTTTTCAAACTGCCATTTAATCACACTTGTGCACGTTAACGAGCACATAACATTTAATCATCATCATCATTCATCATCATTTCAGCCGACAGACGTCCACTGCTGGACGTAGGCCTCCCCCAAGCATCGCCACAACGATCAGTCCTGCGCCTTCCGCATCCAGCGGATTCCCGTGACCTTCACCAGGCACCTTCCAGTACACGGTCGCCACTCCAGAAATTTACTGCCGCATCGGCTATCCGTTCTGCGAGCAATGTGCCCCGGCCCCGCCCACTGCCACTTAAGTTTGGCAATTCTTCGGGCTATGTCAGTTACTTTCGTTCTTCTGCGAATCTCCTCATTTCTGATTCGATCACGCAGAGACAATCTAAGCATAGCCCTCTCCATTACCCTTTGAGTGACTGAGCCTTCTTATCATATTTTATTATTGATATCGACGGCATAAGTAGCAGTCTTCGTAACTCCGATTTATCCAATTTTACAGGATGAAAAAAATTGTCTAATTACACTGAGGTAGTTATAATACCTCAGTGTCTAAATAAAAGTTTTTGATTGAATATTATAATCTAATAAATTATAATTGAATAAAATATATTTATGATATTAAATCAAAAACAGAAATAGTTAGAATTTTTTTTTTCCTCTTGTGAAATTGGTCAAAACACAATGCAATGTTGAACTAAGTTTACGGGACTTGTCGCGCACAATTAAATCAAAATATAACAAGCATTTTGACTAACCTCGACGTTTCGGTCAAGTTGCATTGGCCGTGGTCACGAGCAGACTGATTTAATTGTGCGCGACAAGTCCCGTAAACTTAGTTCAATATGAGTGAAATTCGCGAAAGTTTAAAAACTTCTACAATGCAATGTTTTTCGCACAGATTTGACATTCGGTAGTAAATATCAAATCTGTGGTTTTCCGTTTCTTTAACGACTAACAGCCAAAATTAATATACTATCGATCCACGAATTACCCTACTAGAGATAGAAATTTGACATATTTTGTATGAAGCTTATGTCAAATTCCTATCCCTAGTAGGGCAAATCGTGGATAGATTGGATATTAATTTTGGCCGTAGAATATCGGCGAGTATTTATTCATCACGTTACAAAAACGTTGAGTGTATTGTCTTTATATCCACGAAAACGTAATTTTTCCTACATACCGAGCGAAATATAATAATTTGGTTGTAATTATGTTATTTTTAAAATAAATGGACGGAAGAAATCTTTATTTGTTAACATTATAAAGAAAGAAAGAAACATTTATTTGACACAAAGCACATAGATACACAGACACAATTCAACAGGCACACAAATAAATATACAAAAACGGATCATAGATGCTGTGTGTGTGCATATATATAGCGACTGTGCCAAGTAGGTCTAGTTCAGCATAAATGTCAGGCAACTAGTTCCTGACGCTCGTTTTCAACTGTACCTTCATTCGTAAACGTGACAGATGTAATTAATAAAAATTATAATAATTGTATGTTGGGGGGATATGCCATAATCCCCCAACATACATATGCTTGGGGGAGATCTTTCGGCTGAGATGATGATGATGATGATGTTGATAATAATTGTAAAATCTGAATACAGGTATTCAGATATAACTGTGACTTAAGTGTATGTAATGTAAATAATGAAGTAATAATACATAAATTTTAAATGTTTTAAATATAAATAAAAGTAAATAAAATTATTTTAAACGAAACAAAAAATAATTTAACGTTACCAATGGGTTACAGCTTACGTTATTGTAACTTGTAACACACGCACACACATAACACACTTATACAATACCTACAAGTAAGCATATTATCATTTTACATATTATCCCATCACCAGACCATCACGAGATATTTCATCTGAACGTTAGAAGAGTACCAACTTGATCCTGCCCAAAGAATCGGTAGCCAAGTTGAATGGAATTCCACGCTCCTGATAATTTCCATTCACATTTCTGTCATCCAATATCGTTTATTTCTTTCAATCGGTGTATCTCAGATGGAAACGGTTTTTTGCTACATTTGATCAATTTATAACTTTTCTTCTTTATGTGAGAAAATTTATTGGGATTTGGTGGAGGCTTAGGAAGTCGCGTCGTTTAGATGTTGGAATAGGTATTTTATTTCTATTTGGAAATAAAATGTACCTTAAAGTAGAAACAACTCTGTCTACCCCTTCGGGGAGTACAGGCGTAAAAATGTTGTGTCATTAAGGGTAGATAAGGAAGTTAGTTTTTCTTACCTTATTTTTAAAGTAGGTAGGTAAGGGAATGTGGGGGGAAATCGGACAGAGGGTGAAAGCGGATAGTTGCTATTTCACTAGTACGCGTATCGCTGTCTCGTTCTAGACAGTCGGCTGATATTCGCTAACGCTCGTGCATTAGATATTCTGTGCTCGTGCAGTGTGGTTGACGGCCACGATAAAATTTCGGCGCATGCATCTATAGGAGAAAAAAGTGGTAAGTAATCTATTATTTTGTATTTTTTGACGTATTCTCATTAGTTTTGGTCATGTGTTAATACAATGTTATATTTTTTTATAGAATCATGGATATTTAAGGCAGTAAAACTGCATTAATTGTTGCTGTGGGTTCAAACATAAAGTGTTTAAAATAATATTTCAAATATGGCACTTCTGGGGTACAATCGGACGGGGTGATATCGGGTATCCGGTTTTACCCCAAATCGATTCATATGTATTGTGTGTTTAGTTCAGTTAACTTTTTAAGTGTTTTGTATATACATGATTTTTTTAAATATATTTACAGGACCTCAATATTTTACAGGCATACGTTATAAAATCAAATAGGCTGCAATGGTTGGAGTCAGACATGCTTTTAATAAGTTGAGTGATGGAGGGCAGATTGGGATAACTTTTAGCAGCACATACATATAATGTACCCATGTACTTTTTAGAAGACGCGTTAAGAAAATCAAAGCTGGAAAATCAGAGGAGCGGAGAGGATCTTCATGTGTTCCGGAAGTGTCTCTCAACTGAAAAACGTGTGTCTTCTGTGGTTTTCTAGAAGATATGCTAGTAGAAAAAAATAAAACTATGGAATCTCGTCTACTTGGATTGATTAAAATGGATATCCAACGTTTATCATTCCAATTAGCTGAAAGAAATAATTTTAACTACCCATTAAATAATGAAACAGGACTTGCCAGCTTGGACTGGGTAAGAGGATTTCTGAATCAGCACACCGAGCTGACATTGAGAGCCCCACAGCCAAAATCAGCTGGAAGGCCAATGGGCTTAAATAGAACAGTTGTTTAATTTATTTTTTTATATTTTAGGATCACTTTATGTAAAGCATGTATTCAATCCTACTAGAATATACGTTTATTATTTAGATAGTATTCACTCTATTGGTATAAAATGCGTATCCGCTTTTACCCATAGGTATGGGGTGAATCCGGATCTATGTTTTTTACTAAAACAAGTTAAGTTATATAAAGTAGTAGTAAGTAGTAGTAGTAGTAAGTAGTAGTAAGTAGTAGTAGTAGTAAGTAGTAGTAGTAGTAGTAGTAGTTAAGTTCCTATAAATTATAATTTATCTCTGTTTTATTTTTTGCCAAAGTAGTGCCTTATATATGTTCTTTGATAGGCTATGTCGATTTTATTATTATATAGCATTGTACCAAATATATGATGTTTTTTTCTTAACTGTCCGGTGTTACCCCACTCTCCCCTACATATCCTATAAACTAATAACATCATTACTAAAATTACTAAAAAACCATTGCTTTTGTTTCCATTTCTAGGGTTTCACATTAATTCTGAATAGAATGAATACAATCCCTTCTCAATCCATTTCTTATAGATATCGCTGGAGTGACGCGGTGGAATGCGACCTTCTGCCAAAGATCGCAGCAAGTGGCGTTCTCTCGTTTCGGAGGCCAAGACACATTCTGGGTCGCTGTGCCAGCAGAGTAAGTACCTAAGTAAGTAAGTAAGTAGATATGGGTTAATTTTAGTTTCCTTGTTTTCTGGTTAGGACGTCTTCGATGATATGGACATGTGCTCTGCCGCCCATAAGACCAAATGGTACGAGCAGCCTAGCATCTACCACCTGCAAACCTACAAACCTGATCAACAAACCTGTTTGGTACCTGCAAACGACGACCCGACGCAGTGAAAGACTCTCCGCCTTCTGGCTGTTGACAGTCCAGAGGGACTTGAAAGAAAATGAGATTGAAGCCGCGACTGCGCGGGATAGAAATAAATAAGAAGGAAGATGAAGAGAACCGACCCCAAATAATAGAATAAACCTAGAGAAAAGCAAAAGAAGAAGTTTCCGTGTCTTCTTCAGAATAATTAAGTGTCTACATGGTGTCTTGGGGTGATTCCATTAAAAAATATTGACGCATTTGCTGGCAGCGATAGTTTGAGACGCCATTTTATTCGATACCTCACTTTAGTGCGCGTTGTATTATTGGTACGATATTTCACCGGAATGAGTCCACTGTCCGAATTTACCCCAAGTCACCATTATGTAACCACCACAGACGCCGATTAGCCGGACACCCCCGGTCACCACGCATATGCAGTACCACTGCATATCAAACGCCCCATCGCCAATCAGGACGTCAGTCCGTCATCGAATGGCACCAATGTTACAGAATCATACTACCGAACTTTTGAGCTGACCAATCATAACGCGCCGTCCACCCCCCGGACCCCACCAACATTTTACGACTGTGTTCTCATGCAAAACTTTTTTGTTTATGCGGCGTCTTGAGGCTTACTGGTCTGTGGTAACCACACATCGGACACTCAATACAATATAAACGCAAGCGCCATCACCGCCGCCACAAGATGGCGGATGGAAGGGATTAGGGATAACGGGATTCTCCGCCACCCACCCACGGTTAAGCAGTTAGGGTACCTATCTTGGGTACAATCAGCGAGAGTCCATTCGAAAAAAAAAATACCTACACAAGATTACGTCTGTATTTGAACGCATACAGACGTGTAGGTTAGGGATGCTCGCCGCTGGTAATGCCAAGCACTTTTCAGTAGTTCTCAGAGATGGCGTGCTTGTATAGCGACACGCGATTGACATCCATTGTAATCTTGCAGTCCAATTGCCGGCTAACTGTGGGCGGGGGCTGGGTGCAGGCGAGGAATCTTACATTGGCGGAGGGCGGAGAGTGGCCGTTCTGTACGTTAGTACTATTAGATATTCTGTGATATTACCTAATTACAAGCACGGTCTAAGATTAGTCCTTTTCATAGACCAGTAAGCGTCTTGACGCTAACTAGCCGGATGCCCCCGGTCACCAAGCATATGCAGTATCAGTGCATATCATACGCCCCCCGCAAATCGGGACGTCACTCCGTCAGCAAGCGGCACTAATCATACCACTGAACTTTTGAGCCAACCAATCATAACGCACCGTCCGCCCCCTGTCCCCCGCCACCATATTACGACTGTGTTCTCATGCAAAACTTTGTTTATGCAGCGTCTTGAGACTTACTGGTCTGTGGTCCTTATTTATTCGGAATAACAAATGGATACGATACGATGAAACTTATCATTGCACCTTTTCACTGGTGATAATGCGCAATGGCACTCAGGGCCAGAACCTGTTCAAAATACAAGGTTGCTTTCCTTTAAAATTAATTCAAAGACTTTGGTAAAAAAAACGCAATGCATGACCGAAAGTTAGTTTACATTTTGTTTGCTTAGTGTGGAGTAACCAAACAGTTTTGTTCAACATAGAGTTTTCAATACTACCTATAATAATAATAATATCCAGGCACGTATTCTAAGGAGGTTCCTGTCTCTGGAGCCCTAACCGCCGGTAGCTTGGACCCTACTCCCGATGCCGGTGGAACACTATTTTTTATATTTTTAAATGTTTTTTTTTTCCTTTTATAAAAAATATTTAAAAATTTATTTAATAAGTTGATAACTAAATAAAGGAAATAATATCCAGGAAAGTTGTCATGCTAATGAAATATGCCTCAAAGCGGTACATAGATCGATGAGTTTGAGTCAAAAAGATAAAAGGATTAAGCAGAAGGGTTGCATTTTGTATCGTAATTACACAGGGGATTTTTGTTTGATATAGACAGAGCCAATAAAACCGTTTTATCAATTCTTTTGGCATCAAAAAGCTTTTTCTTCTTTTCGAATAAGTAAATAACTACGCAAAATACACGCTTAGACGTGGAGTTGCGGAAACCAGCCCGTTATACTATACTGTATGACGACATCTGTGGTCTAGTGGTTCGAGGGTCGGACTGCTGATCACGAGTTCGTGGGTTCGATTCCCACAGGAAACAAATATTTGTGTGATGAACATAAGTGTTTGTGTTGGTCTGGGTGTTTCTTATGTATTATAAATAAATAAATATAAATAAATATTTTTGCGACATTTTACACATCACCATCTAGACCCAAACTAAGCAGAGCTTGTGCTATGAGTACTAGACAATGGATATAATACTTATATACTTTTTTTTTTTGTAAATACATACTTATAATACGTAAGAAACAACCAGACGAACACAAACACTCATGTTCATCACACAAATATTTGTGTCCTGTGGGAATCGAACCCACGACCTCGTGATCAGCAGTCCGAAACTCGAACCACTAGACCACAGAGGTCGTCATTCGTCGTCATTATAAGTATGTATTTACAAAAAAAAAGGTAATAGCCTGGATAAAAAACTACCTCCAATTTAATCCTAATTAGTGAAACCCACTCGTTACCATTACGTTTAACCTCATACATAACTTCCTCGGCTCCTCGTTTAATGGTGTAGTTGGACCTTAATTTAGAATAGTTTACTCGTAATCTAATAAAGGTGCGTATACACCGCGAGCATTCGCGTGTAATGTAACAACTCGAGTTTCAGCAATACACCATCAGTGAATACGTTGAGGCAACCATTACAGCAACACCAACCCGCCTGCCTAGCGTGGTAATTATTGCATGTCCCTCCCCCTTTGGGGGAGGTCTTTGTCCAGCAGTGGACGTCTTTCGTCTTTCGACCACCATTAAGGTGATCAATGGGAGCATTCGCGTGTAAGGTAACAGTTCAGATCCGAGGATTACACAAATGAATGCGTCTTGTCCTGTGACCTGTTGATACAATTTGTAACATTACAGCAGTGAGTGTGGACAACTGAGCATTACAATGCGGACTGTTTGTAACACGACCAACACAAGTTGTAAAATTGCAGCAGTAAGTTCAAGCGGTTACAAAAACGAATACTACTAGACAGTCCGTCACTGTAACGTAATGCTCAAAATCAATTCTTGCATTGTTACATTAAACGTGAATGCTCCCGGTGAATGGCAATATTATAAAGTTATGCTCAAAATCGAATCTGAACTGTTCAGGTGGGTAGGTGACCGGTGTTATAGGCCGTAATAAAACATTCGCAGCGAATATTTTTCGTTACTCCGTGTCCTAAAATCCGTGTAACATGTTCGTTTCGAATCCTTTGCTCGCCCGTGCTCCAGATTCACAAGCCACTCTCGGTCAAGATGCGTATGATACGTGTGCTCGTGACGACTTGTCGTGGCGTACTGAATAAACCGCGTAACACTCAAATGGATTCGCCAAAAAACCAAGAGCGGGATGGAGCACTCGAAACGAGCAAGGAGCGGGATGTTGCTCGCATTCTCGCATTCTCGTATTCGTATCCACGTACTGAGTGCACGAATGCTCGCTTTGTAATACCTATGCTACATTACGTTCCGTAACATCGGTCAGTACCCACCATTACATTACAAGGGAGTGCTCCCAGTGAATGACTACCTTTACAGCAGCGAGCAATACAGTTCGCACCACTCGTAACTAACACCATAATAAATGAATCAATGTTACACGCACGAATGTTATTGAAGTAAAACTTCATTACGCACGCTTGACTTGGGGAGTAAGCTGGGTGACTTGGGGAGTAAGCTGGTGAATGCGTTTCGAAAAGTGTTTTCGCGGTACGAAAAGTCTGATCGGGCGAGACGAACGGAAGTTGAGAGGGAGATATAAGTTAGTGAAGATAGAAAGAGAGAGAGTTTCGTTTCGTAGGGGCAAAAGCGAGAGGTGCGAGCACACTTTATTTTTATTTATTTTTCTTGTTTTTTTTTAATATTTTTAGTGAAGTTTTACTTCAGTCGTGTGGTCTAAAGCACACTCGTTTTTGAATGTTCGCTGTTTGTACCAAGCGATGCTCAATGTCGAGCGATTAATAATGCTTCTCGGTCAATACGTTAAGCTAGCGCACTATTGGAACGTAATGCTCATCATCGGATTTAGAATTATTGTTACATCACACGCGAATGCTTCCGGTGAGTACGCTCCTTTAAGGCTAGCCCGCTGTCATGTGCCGGCGAACCAGTTTACGCACGATTTACATAATTTTAAGATGATGAGATAATTGGTGAAAGAAGTTTTGGAAACAATATTGGGTATTTGGTATTGCTTTTCAGTAATATATTTTTCTGGGCTTTTTTTTTTCTTATAGATTAAATAAATTCCAACATCTGTTTAACTTTCGTTAAAAGATTTATTTTTATCATGGTTTATCGTGTGGCCTGAAAATTGATACCCACTCGCAGACTGCAGATTTTTAATGGGCTGATTGATAGTTTAGTCGGGTTCATAATGAGTAGGTACGAGGCATGAGGACATAAAAGTGCGCGCACCGCCACCGCCAGACTCGATGACCCATACAAAAATTATATTATCACCCAACCATCGGCCGCGGCCAACAGTTTAGTCCGTAGCTTAGAATAACTTTTGTTGTAAGATAAAAATTGTGAAAAGAAAAATTCGCTCACAAGCAGGATTCGAACCTCGGTACACAAGTGCTTTAACCACTAAGCTACAGTGAACTCTGCTCGTGGTGAATTTAACTTCCATTCTGTATCCATCTTTGGGTGACGACAGCTACATTAAGAAACAGACCATGTTCCATAACCAAATCGATTAACTTTGCAGTTAATGCAAAGTCGTATAGATGTGCCTACCCCACAGGCATAGTAAAAATATATATAGTAAAAAATAAAGACGAAGTGCTGCGAACAATCATAGTGAAACCAATTAAAACTGCGCTCCTTCATGTACACACGGCTACACATCAAGCTGTACAAAACGAGTAAAGGCTGACCTCGCGTTGGAAGGAAAACCTATACAATGCGAGGTCAGCTTATACTGGAATGTACAGCTTGATGTGTAGCGGTGTGTACAATCGGCGCTCACGCACGCACCTGAAGCATATTTGCTTTCGCGATGCTTACTGGACGATGCCGCAACATGTCTACTGAGAGAGATAAGCATTGAGCACGGTTTAGAATAGAATAGAATAGAATCGAATTTATTTATTTGTAAACACAGGTAAAAGGGTTGTTATAATATGTGAAGTTCATCCATGTTTGGCTATAAAAGCATACAAATATTTGACAAGTTAGTTAGTTTTTTAGGTTTGAGGTACAACCAGCGCTCACGCACGTGCAGTGTGTGCGTGAGCGGTGGTTGTACACGAAGGAGCTTATTTTTTTTTTGACTTCACCAGATTGTTCGCAGCACTGTGTCCCTTCATCATCATCATCATCATTTCAGCCGAAAGACGTCCACTGCTGGACATAGGCCTCCCCCAAGCATCGCCACAACGACCGGTCCTGTGCCTTCCGCATCCAGCGGATTCCCGCGACCTTCACCAGGTCGTCGGTCCACCTTGTGGGGGGCCTACCCACGCTGCGCCTTCCAGTACGCGGTCGCCACTCCAGAACTTTACTGGCTCACTTTTACACTTTTTCTGTGTCCCTTACTATTTAATTATTTATTACTTTGACGCATAACGCATGCCAGCCGAAATCCTGCTCGTGAGCAAATTTTCCTTTCCACAATTTACCAGGCCCCTCAGAAAGTATTGCGAAAAAAAGTTTTTATATATGGGAGACTGGCCAGTTATAATGTTTTTCGAAAATATGATTATTTATAAGTAAAAATAAGTAAGTTCCAATTTCAAAATTTCCCTCCACATTTTTTGCGAGTTAATTCAAAGTATTGTGTCTCACTGAAATATGGATCTGCGCCGGGAACATTTTAGAGCTATGATTTTATACGATTTCAAGTGTCGCCTGAAACCGGATGAATCGTACGATAGACTTCAAATGGCATTCATGGATGAAGGCCCTTCCAAGGCAACCGTGTATCGTTGGTATAACGAATTCAAGCGCGGTCGACCAACTTTGGGGGATGACGAAAGAAGCGGTCGCCCTTTGACGGCTGTTACCGAAGAAAACGTGCTAGCAGTGAAAAATTTAATCCAAGACAATAGGCGAATTACATATCAGGAGATTCAACACATATTGAAGATTGGATCGGGAAGCGTTCACGAGATTCTACACAGCCATCTTCGCGTGAGGAGGATAGTATCACGCTGGGTGCCGCACAACCTCACCGATGCTCAGAAGCAGGCCCGGGTGGAATGGTGCCGTGATATGCTTAACAAATTTGAAGCAGGCTCGTCTCGGCGTGTTTACGACATCGTTACAGGTGATGAGTCCTGGATTTATCAATACGACCCAGAAACCAAGCGCCAGTCGACTGTTTGGGTGTTTCAAAATGAGCCAACGCCTACCAAAGTGAAGCGATCTAGAAGCGGGGGTAAGATTTTGATCGCTAGCTTTTTTAATTTGACTGGCCACTTGGTATCAATTCCCTTACGGGATCAAAGAAGCATTAATGCCGAATGGTATACTACCAAATGTTTGCCAGAAGTTTTCTCTGTTATAAGCAACAAGCGGCCAAACACAGGGCTCCGCGGGCTACTGCTCCACCACGACAATGCACCTGCGCACACCGCACTCAAAACGAGGGACTTCCTGGACAGCACGCCAGTCAAACTCCTGGGTCACCCTCCTTACAACCCTGATCTAGCACCGTGTGACTTCTTCTTATTCCCAAAAATAAAAAATCAGCTCAAAGGGATACAATTTTCGTCGCCGGAAGATGCGCTGGCTGCGTTCGAGCAGGCTGTAAACGAGGTGTCTGCGGCGGACTGGAAAAAGTGTTTTGAAAACTGGTTTAGGCGCATGAATCTTTGTATAGAGGCTGGTGGAAAGTACTTTGAAAAGATTTGATAAAAATATATGTACGTATAGAACAATTTTTTTTAGTTTCGCAAAACTTTCTGAGTGTCCCACGTATATATTTAGATACCTAGTATATTTTTATACCTCTTTTGTGATAGCCCATTGAAAGTAATATCAAAACTATTCTACTATCAAAAAGTACCAATTCTGCTAGAACAAAATGTGGATCTCCTGCTCACTCGTGTCTTAAAATATCGCTTTATCTTGCCTAAGTTAAAGGCAAACTAGACGACACTTATACTCAGAGATACCGTCACATTTGTAACCAATTAATAAATAACTGAGTCTTATCTCTGAAACTTTTTGAAATATATATCCTTCTCTAATGTAAATAGAACTATTAAAGTACACTACGTATCTGTAAGAACAGTCGATTTCGCATAATATCTTACTGATATACTTAACTCGTTTAATAAATTATTATGCTGTGATATATTATTATTATTATTTATGTGTGAATATATTATTATTATATTTGACACTGCAAGTAACACGATGAACTTAAGTATTTACTGCGTAAAACTTAGTACACACGGCTACACATCAAGCTGTACATTTCCAGTATATGCTGATTTCGCATTGTACGGATACCTACACAATGCGAGGTCAGCTTATACTGGAAATGTACAGCTTGATGTGTAGCCGTGTGTACACACAGCGGAAAAAGATATAAGACAGAGTTGGAGAATTTAACATGATGATATATTCTCCATTAAATTTTGTTTGGGATCGAAGGTTTTCTTTATATTATTATACCTATTTAGATTTTTATGGGCCAGCTAGCCCCAGTTTCTAGAAGGCTGATCAATTTGATATATTGTCAAATCTCAGGTCAAGCGATGTGATTGGCCGGCGAAAATGTTAACAACCAATCACATCGCTTGACCTGAGATTTGACAGTCGATTAGTTAATTTTTGCGTTGATCAGCCTTTAGAAACTGGGGGTAAGACTGATAAATATGATATAACTGATTGTCATCCAAAAGGGATCCGATTATAGACAGCTTTTTATGTTAAAATATTTCATTAAGCATGCGATAAAAACCCTAAAGTTCTTTCCACAAAAAGTTTCTAGTACTTAACTTTATCTAGTTTTTGCTCCGTTTTGTTCGTTTAGTTTTTTTTAGGATTGACCCCTTTAGATAGAAATATAAATCTTCTGAAAATCTGTACATAAATAGGTAGAAACAAAACAGTTCAGATTTTTTATCCGCAGTTTGACAACCAATTTTCTTTTTTTTATTAGTGACTTAGTGGCGAACTTTATTTAGTGTTATTAATGAAAAAAAACGGAAACAGTTTTTTTCCCCTTCCTTTTTTTGAATTGACTTTCTCGCAGGTATCTCCTAGGTACCCTGGCTGCTTAACCAGACCAGCGTGGCGGAGAGTCCCGTTAGGGTTTCCTTTGCCTTTGCCTTTTCTCTACCTTCGACTGAGGTAAGGTCTTATACTCTTTTATAAAAGAACCTCAATCACGTTCTAATTTAATGAATTACGGTCGAATTTCAACCACTAGGCGACCACTAGTATTTGGAAATGCAAGAAGTCTGTGATAAAGAAGTGTATACTAATACGTGATTTCGTGGATAGAAGTTTATTATACCTAACTTGTTTCCGTCATAATTATTTTTGAAAATATATTTTGCTTTAAAAAAGCGAATGATATAAAAGATCCCTATTAGTGAACTTAGGCGTACATCAATAATAACAAAACTATCAACTTTCTGTATATGGTACATTTTGCATTCCCAAACATCTTTTTATACGACAGCGCTAAAGTTGTCACTGACTAAATCACAGAAATCTGAATAAAGTTATAGAACTGGTGTCCGAAAGATTTTGTTTGGAAATCGGTGTTGTCAAATTAAAAAATAACATTTATTTTATTTATGTTAGTTATCGTTTTATAAAAATAAAAAAATTGCTTTTGTAGTATCAAACGTTGCAAAACATAATTTTTAAATGAATACTTGAACTGTATTTTCTTCATATCGGTATTGCTCAGTTACATTGTTGGGACTCTGATCGCAGTCGCTCTACTTAAAATACGGATATTTATCCAGTTGGTTACACCTTAACGTAATTTGGGAGAAAATTAGGAGCAAGAAAGAGGATTTTATGCCCCTATAAAACTGTAACGACTTAAACACATTTGCTGTGAAAATTTTGCATAGCATGCGACTTCTATATACTTATTTAGATTCCTGTGGACTGAACGCTTGGCAAGGCGTTACGAGGCGACGCGACGAGACGCGACAAAATCCCTTGTCTACATCATTGTTGCTCCCAATACCAAGTATATGTGAATAGTTAAATTGAAATTCCCTAGAGTTGAGTGCCCTCCCAACTTTTCCCGAGTGTCGCAAACTTACCTTGGAGCTAAACCGTTAAGAAACATTGGAAGAATTTCTAATTACCTGTTAAACTCAGTAGACCTATTAATTCAGTTTTATTCGACGGAATGAAAAATTAAAAGAAATCGGACATTAAGCGTAAATCGTAATTGATTATAAGAACTGACAAAGCTGGCCAACAAAACTTGTATGTCATGCAAAAGCAGACAACCAAACTTGTCTTGTAAAAATCTTAAATCATCATCATCATCCTCCTGCCCTTATCCCAATTTATTTGGGGTTGACGCAGCATGTCTTTTTCTTCCATACATCTCTATCAACCGTCATCTCCGTGTTCACTTTCTTTTTATCCATATCATGTTTCACACAATCCATCAATCTTAATAATAAATAATAATAAATAATAAATTCTTTATTTTCCATAAATTTGGTACATTTGGTACATTCTATCTTTGCTCACAAACAAACAATAATTTTAATAGCTGATGGTATAAAAGATAGAGTAAACGATGGTGCCTGTGCTAGTATTAACTGTGTGACAGGCACCAGCGCCTTCCTCCTACAGATTTAGTGTGCACATTTTAGCAGTAACAAAATAAAGTTAAACTGTTATTTACTACTTAATGGTGCAAAAGGAAAGAGACAGAACAATTTTGCTAATAATGTATTGTATGTAAAAGGCAGTAAAGCAGGTTGATAAGAGAAGCATGGTGTGTGTGTAGGGGTGTGTGTGTGTGTGAAGGTATGTGGTGGTATGAGTGTGTGTCTAAGTGGGTGGGTAGAATGTGTTTGTCTATTAGTGGGTACATTAGCGTTTACATATCACTGGCGAACAAAGTTTCAGTTTCATCATAGGTTTGTGTCAGTAGGTATTTGAAGACTTCCTTTTTACAGTTCTTTTTTGGGAGTGGATATATTTTGCATGTTTTATTTATTTTATTATATAAGCAGCTACTAAGACTATGATAGTGACGGCCGGCCAGAGATGATTTGATTGGTACAGCGGGACACACAAGGTCTTTACGCCGTTTATTTTCAACCAACTTGGGATCATAACAAAGTGACGTGTGCTTGCGTATGACGATGTGGAGCACGCAGAGTTGTCTCACGGTTAGTACTGAAATATCCGTGTATAATTGGGTAGTAGAATACCAAAAGGGTTTTTTGAGCATGACCTTAAGGGTAGCTCTCTGTGCACGCTCGAGTTTTAGCATAGCAGTTTTAAATGAGCCACCCCACACTGTAATGCAGTAAGTTATAAGGGACTGTACTAAGGCATAATAAATCGTCTTTAAGAGAGGTATTTCGACTACGTTTCTTAATTTTTTTAGTGGAAACATAAGTTTGCGTACACGACTGACAGTAGCGCTTATGTGCTTCTGCCAGCTAAGGGTGCAATCAATGTGTACACCTAAGTATCTGACATCAGAGGCTCTCTGTATGGGTTCACACGTGCACGTGTTAAGCGTTACAGATGAACAGCAATGGGCTTTTATGTCTCGAATGCTTGGTTGTGAATTGGAGTTGCCAGAGAAGGTTATGTATCGAGTCTTTGCCACGTTAAGCGTAAGTAAACTGAAAGAGAGCCAGTCCATCACAACTCCAAGAGCACCCTCAGCATGACAGCAAGCAGCGTCCCAAGAGTCTCCACTAATTATTAACGCCGTGTCGTCAGCATAAGCAACTATTTTACAGCTGGGAATGGAAAGCAGACAGAGCGAATTTACATAAATCAAGAAAAGGGTAGGCCCTAGCACGCTACCTTGCGGTACGCCGTAAGTAAGGTTCATGTCAACGCTGTTGTAGTTGGTAATTTTAACGCACTGACTACGGTTTGTGAGATAGTCACGGAAGATATTTAAGGTAACATCTCTCACTCCTAGGGCCTCCATTCTGCTCAAGAGGATAGGTCATAGGATAGATCTTTTCTTTGGTCTTCCTCTTTTCTTATAGCCATCGACATTCATACACAAAACTTTTTTCGTAACATCCTCCTCATTTCTCTGCTTCACATGTCCATACCATGACAATCTACTGCATCTCAACTTTTCCATCACTACGTTCAAACTCTTAAATAATAATAATAATAAACTTTTATTTTCCAATAATGTAACAATTCAAAATACATGTTTTATTGGGCCATAAACTAAGCATTTCATTGCAAAATAAAATTGCTATGACTAAACAAAACCTTTTAATTCAATTTATACAACAACTAACGAAAATAATGAAAAGAGAATTGTTACAAAAAAAGAAAACAGACACGCCACAGCTGGCCGTATACAAAGTCAAAATAAAAAAGGAAATTAAAGCCATATTTTCAGAGATCTTTTCTATTTTTGTTCATACATTTACATTCTTAATCGCTTGTGTTTCCACTACTGCCACCTTGCGAGCGTTGACGCGAAAATTGTAAATTATTTACACGTGTGTGCATACTTATGAATTATAAATAAATTATAAATATTAGACATTTTACGCATCACCATCTAGTCCCAAACTAAGCAGAGCTTGTACTATGGCTACTAGGAAATGGATATAATACTTAGATATATTTTTTTGTAAATACATACATAATATTATACATAAGAAACACCCAGACCAACACAAATCGAATTAAATGTGATACAGGAAGCTCACACTGTCTTTTTTATTTATATTTAGATAGAACAGCAAACAGCCACAATATAAACTCGGACGAATAAAAAAAGCGGACCGAATCTCGCTAAACAATAAGTGAAGCACACATAGTATGCCGCTCACTTAAAAGTATGGGCCGGGCTGGTACGCACACATTCACATTCCATAGTATGCAAAAAAGTCGCGATTACGCAAAAATCTAGTGTGACGGTAGTCATTGTTATAGTGTCACAAATAAAATTACAGTATAAATCTGGTGTGTTAAAATGCTTTCGAAATTATAGAGGGTTTAGGAAAAAAAATTAAGTGCTTCAGTCTTTGTTTAGCGAGATTCCGTCCGCCTTTTTTATTCGTCCGAGAATATAAAAGCTGACAACTAAAATAATATGTACGGTCGACCGCACGTCGGTGGTAACACTTTGACATTAGCAGCATCTTTATTTCGTAAGCAGTAAGGGCAGTTTTCGAATTGAAGTGTTACCACTGTCATGCAGTTGGCTGTACCTACACAATGTTATATAAACAATACTACAGCCAACAGCACTGTTCACAGATTGACTGTAGTACATTATATAATCACTTAGGATGTAATGGTACAGTTAAAATGAACTTTATCCTTAAAGAACAATGTCCAGTTTTGACCTGCTAGGCAATTGGTGGTTCTAGTGATATGATATATCTTATACAATTACTGATTTTAAGTTGATTTCAAAACACTTACTAGAATTTTAAATGGAAAAAAATTAAATTGAATTTTAAAAATATCAACTTCTGATACTCATTATTTCTATGCGATCAGCTGAGTAACTGAACGTTCACAGTTCGCTCCGTGCGTCATCTGGTGACATAACTGAACGCACCCAATAAATTATCAAAACGAAACATTATTAATTTAGAGATAATCTCCCATCGCTAGCTTGTAGTTGCGTCTTTAACGTGCCTAGTGATTATATTCTCTTTCGTCGAGTCATGATTTCTTCTTCATGAAGATTCGTTACGATATATGCTAGTGTACCCCTAGCATAATATTCATAAAATGTGCGCAGGTGTAACCCCGACATTACTGACCTAACTAAAATGTTTTCATACTTAACCTCAAAAAATGATTTTATTATAACAACTTTCCTTGGATTCCCAGAAAAAAAAGACTGAGATCAATGTTTTTGGTAGACATGAATGGTACAAATACAACACCATTAATCGGAAGAACCCAGCTAAATAAAAAATTGAGTGATAGGTCAACGCATGTATGGGTAATGGACATTAGAACTAATGAAGCAGTTCCTTAAGTATTAGGTCTTTGAACATATTTGGGAAGCATGTGAAGATATTTTACATGTTCAAAAGTCTTATTGCAGGGATCGACCATTTTGCAAACAGTAAAGTTGAACGCAATCCAGTGGGGCAACTGTGTAATGCATTTACTTTGACATAAGCTTTCATTTTGAAATTAAAGCAACATTCATTGCGTGGTACGTAGTTGTCGATAACACGGATTGTCAAAACACACGGAGCAATGAACATTGAAATCCAGATGATTGCGATCGCGAATGAGTTACGCAATTCGGCAGCAGAATTGGAACGCAAGTGCCCACTGAAAACAACCTGTCTGCGCGAATCTATCGCTTGTGAACGGTCCTTAGGACCACCTTGCCTTGTAATATCGTCAGTTTAAAGATAAAATTCACTAAGTTACATTATTAGCAAAAATCACTTTTTTAATTTTTAAATAATAATTTTCATCCAAAAATGAAAAAAAAAACACACACACGAAAAGAAATGCTTAGTATAATTTTTAGGAAATATCCCTTTATTTTTATTTTCATCATTTATAAATGAATTTTTTATCTGAAAAATAAAAAAGTGGTTTTTGCTGATAAATGTCACTTAGTGAATTTTACCTATAAACCGACGAATATCATAAAATATATAGGATTCTTGCATAGGAACGAGTATAAGATCTTCGCAGTTTTAGCTGTTTATAATGCATTACAAAAAAGCAAGGTAAGGCAGAAATTAAAGTACAATAAATCACACATCAATAAGTTGAGCCTGTCTTGTATGAAATTTACATACTATGCCAGTTCCGGTAATACTGGTTTTGTTACCACTGATATGTGGTTGACTGGTTGATGCTAAGTACCACCTATTAGGTTTCCAGCGTTGGGCAAAGTTAATCCAAAAGTCAAAGTCGATAATCGTCAAAGCTAAATTTAAAACGTCTTAAGTTAAACTTTTGAAAAATTAATGTAAGTTAAAGTTATCCGTTAAAACATAATGTACATTAAGAGATTGCCGGTGATACTATTCCAGAGGTGGGCAAAGTCAATCCAAAAGTTAACTTCGTTAATCGTTAATTCGCTACTTTAAAAATTAACTTCGGTAATCGTCAAAGCGTAAAGTTTTAGAAAATATTACGCAAGTTAAAGTTATCTGTAACAAACTAGCCATCCAAAAGTTGTACTGACGTTTATGTATTACTAGTCTTAACTCGCGGCTTCGCCCCCGTGAATTTCGTTTATTACGCATCCCTCGGGAACTGTTTACCTTCGCGGTATAAAAAGTCTATATTTTAATCTGGTTTAAGTTCTATCTGTGTGCCAAATTTCATCCAAATCCGTTCAGCCCGTAAGGCCCGTACAGCGTGATTGAGTAACAAACACCCAAACATCTTCAACAAATTTTAACTTCTTATCTTCTTACTAATATTATAAACGTGACAGTTTGTGAAGATGTATGGATGTATGTTTGTTACTCTTTCACGCAAAAACTACTGTATGGATTTTAATAAAATTTGGTATACACATAGAACATAACATGTATTAACATAATGGCTATTTATTATACTGGGAAGACGAACAGTTCCCGAGGGATGCGCGATAAACGACATCCACGCGGGTTTAACCGCGGACATAGGCTAGTCTATAATATTAGTAGGATAGGATAATAGGTATTGCTGCACGGTATACCTACCAAGGTGCACATTTATTGTTTCTACCCACAGAAATAGATAGAATGGCCAAGTGGGCAGGGCACGCGTGCACTTTGTACCATAGTGCAGTGCATTTCAAAGCCTTTCTCAGTTCGCCTAATGACTTGTTTTTGTATATACTGTAACAAAAACCCGCAAAAATGCCTTATTGTGCTATGTCTAACTGCAGAAACAAAAGCAGTAAAGTACATTTGATTAAAGTTAATTTTTAAAAATTAATGACGTCAGTATGGGAGACGTAGTTTGTTCGAAAAGTTGCCAAGTAAAATTGTGATTACAACACATTCTATCTATTTCTGTGTTTCCACCTGCATTTTAGATTGTGTACCGGTATTTAATATGAGGTTTAGGGTCAGGTTTAATAACCTGGCAATATGCTGAGCTGGACACCCATTTGTCACAATTTTGAGACACACATGGCGCATGACTGTCAATGACTTTTTCCTCGCTTTGTTACTTCTTCACTATATCTATTTCTTGTTCATGTATATATCCTTTCCTTTGTATGTGTCTCAGTTGTATCAAATAAATATTTTTCTTTCTTTCTTTCTTTCTTCTTTCTATGATGCAAGCATGGATTTCTTCATGAATGAAACTAACAAATTGGCCAAACAAAACCTCGAAGAAGTAAGACTGAGAATCGAGCAAAGTCCGCTATTACTTTGAAAAGTTGACCCTATTAATATCACACAAGAGATATAAATCATATTACTATCGCCAATATTTTTCTTTTTATATATTTTATTATTATATACCTACAAAACAGTTCTATGACTGACTAAATGACTTACAGAAATCGTACAACCTACACTGGTAGACCAAGATCGGATTTTAGAAATTCGAAATTTACAGGAAATATTCCTTGATTGCTCTATAGGTGCGAGTAAGGGGTTATATCGAAAGTCAATACATCGAATGTCTCAACATCGAACACGGTGCAACGAATGATTACAACATCGATGGTACGATACATCGAAGGGTTGTAGTATCGAAGAGTTACTAGGTACATCGGGGGATTTTATTTTTAATTCAAACTCTAAAGTGGTAAAAAGGTGTAGTTTATATGAAGAAAACACGGGAGCAAAGCCATGGGTATCAGCTAGTCTGACACAAAATTTAATCCGAGACAGTCTGAGATTTTTCTCAATAAAACACAATAGATCAATCAATAGACAGATTGTAATTTTAAATCGAAACGAAACAATGTATTGTCATAAAGAGCCAAATCGAAGAAAATCATTTTGGCTTATAGCAATTTTCATAGCCTCGTAAGTATAAATGTAATAATGAATTGACTGAACTGGAAAAATGTCTTCTTCGGTATTGTCATTCTATACTTGTGCAGGACAACCATTAGCGTAGTAAAGAATAATAATCAGTGTTACATGAACTGAATCATATACACCTTTATAGTATAGATAAGTGAACTTTATTAGTTAAGCAGTGAATCACATATTTAAGACATTTTTTTAGCTTATAGGTACATGTGTTGAACCAGAACGTCAAAAAATCTTTAATTTTGTGTGTTTTTGTGTAAGAATATTGTTTAGCAATTTCCATCAGTTTACAGATTTTTCATGTCAAACTTATGTATTTTATAAGCAATAAGGTAATAATTTAGAGAAGAATTAATATGCAAGGAATTAAATAGTTATTTGAACATAAATAAACGTGTCACATTGAGCCTAGAACACAGAACTTCATAGTGTTACCGCGATCCATAAGCGAACCAATATAATTTTGTATGTGATACTAATGTAAATAAATAGGTTAGAACGTAAGGAACATGCCCATATATAAAATTATATATATTAGTATTAAGATTTAATAAATAAAGATCTCCAAATGGTGTGCACGAAGCAAGAACTTGTGTGCAAACACATAGAACCAGCACCGAAAAAATCACGCACCTAGTTACGGTAAAGTTTCGAGGTACGTTAGTAACCGTTATTTTCGGTCAATTTGTAGAAACTTTCAACGAGCAGCAGAACTAGCGCCCAAGCACACCCAGCGGAACAATTTGGAACCAACAAAACTCTGATTTTTCTTGCGAACCTACTCTCCTCCAATCCAGTCAACAGCGTACACGTGAACCAGTACAATTCTAAAACTGATTTTCTAATTTTTTTTTTTTTTCTTTTTTTTTTTTTCTGAATTTTTTTTTTTTTTTTTTGGAAAAACCAAATAGTGATCTAAAGTATTTCAAAGAGAGAGAGAGTGCCTCGGAGAGCATGTTAAGCTGTCGGTCCCGGTTGTCATACGAATATCTATGGCAGTCGTTACGGGTAGTCAGATGCCTGATAGTCAGACAACTGGTCTTACCTGCGAATGTTGGTATTACCCAGAAACTGGGTTGTGCGGGTCTGATGGCAGTCACTCTGTGTAAAATACTGATGTTCAACCGCATCTGGCTAGACTGGAAGCCGACCCCAATATAAAAGTCTCGGAGGATGATGATCTAAAGTATTTCAAATATAAATTATTGTTGTTCAGTATTGGTACTTACATACCCATTGTCAGAATTTCAATATCTAATGAAATGAAAGATTTATACTCTTACAGATTTTGTATTCCTAATTTGCTTGCGTTTTACCCCCACCTCACATATGTTGGTAAGCGATCGACGATGGATTATGGTTATGTTGCCTCAAACCTCAACTAAGGTATTTTACTGTGGGGTAACAGCACAGACGTTAAGAGAGCATTCATAGCTCAAAAAAAGTGCCTCTATAAGACCAATTTGTTGTAAAGGACCGTATGATACATACAAGCCATTACTTTGTCAAGATAGGTATTCTTCCAGGAATGTATATAATAACAATTCATTTATTGCCCAGATAACATAGATCCATTATTGTTAGTAAAAAATCAATCAATCAATCAACTCAGCCTATCGCAGTCCACTGCTGGACATAGGCCTCTCCCAAGTTGCGCCACAACGCTCGGTCCTCTGCCTTCCGCATCCAGTCCCCCCCAGCCACGTTCTTCAGGTCGTCGGTCCACCTGGCAGGGGGGCGCCCTACGCTGCGTTTGCCGATTCGCGGTCTCCACTCAAGGACTCGTCTGCTCCAACGGCCATCGGTCCTTCGACAGACATGGCTAGCCCACTGCCACTTCAGCTTACTGATCCTACAAGCTATGTCAGTCACTCCGGTTCTTCTCCGGATAATCTCGTTACGGATTTTATCCTTCAAAGAAACTCCAAGCATAGCTCGCTCCATAGCTCGCTGAGCGACTTTGAATTTGTGGACTAGCCCAACTGTCAGTGTCCACGTCTCGGCACCGTAAGTCATGACTGGCAGGACGCACTGGTTGAAGACCTTTGTCTTCAAACTTTGCGGTATAGGCGACGAGAAGACTTAGTAAAAAGATATAATTTAAATGGTTAGTAATATACATAGCAAATATAATAATAAAATGTTATGTCACAAATAAAACAAAATCATTAAAATTACAAATTAAATAAATTAAATTACAAATGAAGCTAATTTATAAATCAAACCAAAAAATTATATCAATATAATATTAAACATGAAATCTAATTACATTATTCATAAACGGGCAGTCTACCCTGTTCGCAAGCATTTTCAGGAAACCGTTAGCGCTGCCGCGAACCCTGCTTACCAACGAAGCTATGCGTTTACGTATGATCGCACTAAAGCCATTGACGCGCGCCTCCGCGGACATACCAGAGGCGCTGCAGAACCGCGGCAGCCCCATCAGCATCATGAATGCATTATTATGAACCCGGAGGGCTTCGTATGATGCACGAGTATATGCATCCCATAGGCTGCATGCGTAAAAAGATGTACAATACGCTATAAATAGTGCTATTTTAGCTCCCGTGGAGCAGCGTGCAAAACTACGGCATATCATATTAGCGTGCACCGACAAAGCCCTCCGCTCCCGTTCAATATCTAAATCGTCACGTAATATTTATAGTATATGTATTTTTATTTATAGTATACGCTCGAAATATTTTAGTTTGTAAAGCAGCATTCTGACATGTATCCTACAAACACAAGGTCGTCTAAAAGCCTTGTTATAGAATTTTTTCCTTGTTACAAAAGAGCTGCTATGGCATGTATGTCATCATCATCATCATTACAGCCGAAAGATGTCCACTACTGGACATAGGCCTCCCCCTATTAAGGGGAGGATATACCATAATCGCCACGCTTGGCAGGCGGGTTGGCGATCGCAGTTGGTTTGTTAAATACTCAGAGAACGCTGCTGCCCATCCTCTGGTGAATCCCTTAGTCGCCTTTTACGACACCCATGAGAAGATATAAGCATGTATGTAAAAGAGATAGGCATGTATGTAATAGATTTAAATAAGGCCTCATACATCTAATGAGCAAAAAATTAAAGGTATGGCTACTAAATAACTGCTTTTATGATGTAAATTATTTCCTTAATTTTGCATATTTAAGGTATGTTAGCAATAGAGAGCATTATTATGTTTTTCATAATTGAATAAGATCTTGTAGCCAACCTATTTTATGCAAATAAATACTTGAATACACATTTTAAGGATTAGGTACCTAATAAGATGTTTTTTTTTTTTCAAATACAACAATTTGTTTATCTCTTTAGTACCGAACTCTGAGTATGGTATGCCTCGTTGGTCTAGTGGTTGCAAGCGCGACTGCTGAGCGTGGGGTCCTGGGTTCGATTCCCGGATCGGGCAAAGTATTATCGGGTTTTTTCATTAGGACATATTCAGTAGCAGCCTGGAGTCTGGATTTGTGCCCGGTCAATGGCAATAGGCTCGGCCCCTATTATATGGGACTATAAAATAACTAGCGAAATGTGGGTTTATTGGGTGTATTACACCTCTGCCTACCCCTTCGGGGAAATACAGGCGTGATGTTATGTTATTTTATGTGTTATGTCTAAGTATTTAACTAAAACATCTTCCACACTAGTCCATATAATGTTTTACGACTGTTTCGTTTTAATTCAGGTTTACGATAGGTTTTTATATTACATTTTCCCTCATACCATATTTGTTTATGTTAATATTATTATTTATAGTAACTTCTCGCTGACTATCAATATTCCCTTGAGCTCTGACCTACTTGCATTTTGGGAACAATTTTATAGGAAAATATAACTTTAACTGTATAAGAAAAAGGTCGAGAATTGTGAAGTATTTCTTGTGATTTATATTTCACTTTGAAGAGTATTTGCATTAGATTTCGCACATTGGTTTTGCACATGACTTCCCATTTTTTTCATTATGTTTCTTAAAATAATGTAGTTAATGTAAATATTGGTGTCAATCACAATCACTCAATATACTTAATCTAAAAATGTTGCACATTTTGTTTGAAATTCCCGGCTTCTTGTCATTTATTATTAATCATCATAATAATTTGGCACTTCACATTTCATCTTAACAAAATTTATAGTAGTATCTACTTAATTGCAATTATTTAGGTTTCTGTATCTCAAATGGAAAAAAAACAAAACACTTATAAGATCACTAGGTTACCCGTCTGTTCATCTGTCAACACCCTTTTTTAAGAGGAACAGGCAGGGGGGGTATCAACTTAAAATTAATATCAAATAATAAAAACGGTTTCTTGGAGGTGTAAAAATTTCAAGCTTCTAAGTCAACGAAGTCAAAAGATACGACCATTTATATCACATGTTTTAATACTCAGGGTACTGCCCGTTGACCTCGGGCCACCATCAGTGGGATTTAGTGGTGGTACTGCGAGGAATAAATGCCAGAATCATGAGATTTTATGTAAGAAGTAATACCGAAGAAGCACCGGACAATGCTCTAAGTCTAACTTACTTCTTGCAAATATAGGAACTAGGTATAATTTGAAAGGGTTATTTATGGGTCGTACTCTCCGAGGCACGGAGGGGTCTCGATGTGTAACGAATTGGTCACCCATCCACGGACTGACCGCGGCAAGTGCAGCTTAACTTGCGGCAAGTGTTGCTATTTCACCACGAGCCCCTCTTTTTTGTCGACATTCTATAAGCGCTTAATACATAAACGCGTAGTCAACTCTTACCAGGTTTAGCTTGATGGGTGGTACGGAACCCTTAGTGCGCGCGTCTGATTCTCATATGGCCGATTGTATTAAGAGGACGTGCGGGGGTCTTTACTCCATATAAACGCTTATAATTCCATCATACTAACGTTTATAATTCCAGAGCAATGATTTTTGAGACAATGTTTCTTTTTTGTTGATAAATTATTTCTAGAAGCCCTCAAAAAATCTTTAAAATG
This sequence comes from Asteroscopus sphinx, assembly GCA_949699075.1. Taxonomy (NCBI): domain Eukaryota; kingdom Metazoa; phylum Arthropoda; class Insecta; order Lepidoptera; family Noctuidae; genus Asteroscopus; species Asteroscopus sphinx. Next base: position 8,432,783 of record OX453006.1, read on the forward strand.
CCTATTTAGACCATTGTATACAAAGGCCTAGTGGATAAATTTTACAACTATTAATGAAAAAGGAAAAAAATAGCGGGACAGCCGCCCTAGCCAAGTTGACAACCAATAAAATTTACTTTTGACTCATGTGAGGCTAGTCTAAGACTTCAGCACACAATTTAAACGCTGGATGTGAAATTAAAATCTAACGTTTAAAAATATTTTATAACACTATAAACTCTCAACATCCCTCCGTCGGGTGGACCGACGACCTAAAGAACGTGGCTGGGGGGGACTGGATGCGGAAGGTAGAGGACCGAGTGTTGTGGCGCAACTTTGGAGAGGCCTATGTCCAGCAGTGGACTGCGATAGGCTGAGTTGAAACTCTCATCATAGTATGTCATTACGTAGAATGTCATTATTAGCCATAACCTTTGGGTATCTCCCGAGTCTCCTGAAAATTAAATTACACGATATCCAATTCAATTAAAATTGTGAAATCTATCTTTCGAACAAATAAATATAAAACAATGATCCAACCTTTAGCCAGCATTCATCAAAATTACCTTGGTCATGCATTGTAAACGCTGCATAATCATTTGGACAGGCCAATACAAACCCTCAATATGTAATGATATGATGTGTCATAGTCATTATACAAAGCTAAGTATTTAATATTTAATCAACTATCTTGTGTAAATTATGAGAAAGTACCTAATCGTATTGGGTGTCTATTCTGTTAATAGGATAACTAATTAAATATTATACATCATCATCATTTCAGCCGAAAGACGTCCACTGCTGGACATAGGCCTCCCCTAAAAAGGGGGATATACCATAATCGTCACGCTTGGCAGGCGGGTTGGCGATCGTAGTTGGTTGGTTAAATACTTAGAGAACGCTGCAGCCCATCCCTTCATGCTGTGAATCCCTTAGTCGCCTTTTACGACACCTATGTGAAGATATAGGGTGGTGCAATTATTTATGTCCGGTACCACACGGAACAAAAATGTTGTTACTTATCTTGTACCTACATACCAGGCCCCTCAGAAAGTATTGCGAAAAAAAGTTTTTATATATGGGAGACTGGCCAGTTATAATGTTTTTCGAAAATATGATTATTTATAAGTAAAAATAAGTAAGTTCCAATTTCAAAATTTCCCTCCACATTTTTTGCGAGTTAATTCAAAGTATTGTGTCTCACTGAAATATGGATCTGCACCGGGAACATTTTAGAGCTATGATTTTATACGATTTCAAGTGTCGCCTGAAACCGGATGAATCGTACGATAGACTTCAAATGGCATTCATGGATGAAGGCCCTTCCAAGGCAACCGTGTATCGTTGGTATAACGAATTCAAGCGCGGTCGACCAACTTTGGGGGATGATGAAAGAAGCGGTCGCCCTTTGACGGCTGTTACCGAAGAAAACGTGCTAGCAGTGAAAAATTTAATCCAAGACAATAGGCGAATTACATATCAGGAGATTCAACACATATTGCAGATTGGATCGGGAAGCGTTCACGAGATTCTACACAGCCATCTTCGCGTGAGGAGGATAGTATCACGCTGGGTGCCGCACAACCTCACCGATGCTCAGAAGCAGGCCCGGGTGGAATGGTGCCGTGATATGCTTAACAAATTTGAAGCAGGCTCGTCTCGGCGTGTTTACGACATCGTTACAGGTGATGAGTCCTGGATTTATCAATACGACCCAGAAACCAAGCGCCAGTCGACTGTTTGGGTGTTTCAAAATGAGCCAACGCCTACCAAAGTGAAGCGATCTAGAAGCGGGGGTAACATTTTGATCGCTAGCTTTTTTAATTTGACTGGCCACTTGGTATCAATTCCCTTACGGGATCAAAGAAGCATTAATGCCGAATGGTATACTACCAAATGTTTGCCAGAAGTTTTCTCTGTTATAAGCAACAAGCGACCAAACACAGGGCTCCGCGGGCTACTGCTCCACCACGACAATGCACCTGCGCACACCGCACTCAAAACGAGGGACTTCCTGGACAGCACGCCAGTCAAACTCCTGGGTCACCCTCCTTACAGCCCTGATCTAGCACCGTGTGACTTCTTTTTATTCCCAAAAATAAAAAATCAGCTCAAAGGGATACAATTTTCGTCGCCGGAAGATGCGCTGGCTGCGTTCGAGCAGGCTGTAAACGAGGTGTCTGCGGCGGACTGGAAAAAGTGTTTTGAAAACTGGTTTAGGCGCATGAATCTTTGTATAGAGGCTGGTGGAAAGTACTTTGAAAAGATTTGATAAAAATATATGTACGTATAGAACAATTTTTTTTAGTTTCGCAAAACTTTCTGAGTGTCCCACGTAGTCCGCTTTATTTGTATTAATTTCTTATATTGAAGAATTACCTATTGATAAAAGAGTATTTATGGAGTTTCTTGCCGGTTCTTCTCCGTAGGATCCATCATTTGGAACCAAGCAGCTAAAGCAATAAATATTATCTTAAAAGTTAATTAACACTGGTTTGTTTCCTGATTTAGTTCTATAGTCTATGTGGTTGTTATATGAAGTAACATTAATACACAGGGTACAGGTTAGATTTATCGAAAACATTTGCCTTTTATTGTCAACTTTATCGTCCGTTCATAATCTGCCGACAGTTTATAATCTCGCTGGATTTATTATAAACTAACAGCGCTCACAATATTACGGTGATACTGAAGGAATTTGGAGCATTACAGATGCGCAGTAGTTCTTGACTAACGCGACAGATGGTGTTACTTGTCTATGTTTTGAAAATGCACGTAAAATGTAGGTACAGAATATTCCTTTTTATTTGGCATATAATCCCCCCAAGCCTATTCCATCTTCGGATATACAGATGCATGGCGATGCCCCATCACCGTTATAATGGTAGACATCACCCTTACGCACGAAGTGATATGCTAATAGTTTTATCATGCGTAGGTACCGCTAAAGAGTGGAATTCCTTCCTCCGTCTATGTTTCTCGATATATCGAGGATCGAGTGAATAGCTACTTTGCTAGGCAAGCGTGTATCATTGTCGACCGCACTATCGCTTAACATCGGGTGTGGTGGCGTTCAACCACAAGCCCATTAAGAATTCAAACAAATATAACTGTCAGTTCTTTGGTTAGAACGACTTTCGTCAAATCGCTTTTTCGTCAAGTCCACCACCACTTGACGAAAAAGGGATTTCTTTCAAATATCTGTAAAGACGCTTGTCAACTACAGACTTCTCCCTGCGACCACAAACGCTGCAAAGCTTTCGAAACGTCAGGAAAACCAATTTAAATAATGTACCGTAAAATGCCCACAAGCCCTACTTTGCCCATTTTTTTTTTGAGTAAACTATAATAGCTATGATTTCCGTACTCGGGAAGATTTTAAAACTGTGACAATGCCAACAAATGTTGTACATTCAGTTACAAAGTGTCAGTGCGTGTAAAAATTAAGTTAATGCCTTAGGCAAAGTAGGGCTTGTGGGCAAAGTTAGGACATTTTACGGTACGCGATTTAATCCGATTAAACTTGTTTTATAATACATTAAGTAGGGTAAAAAAAACGACTAAACTCACTGATACGACATTTAATAGCTTCTCCAATAATATAATTTTAGACATATTTTTACAATAATTATTCACAGTACAAAAATAATTGTACATTTTTATCCACGCGATTTGTAAAAGCCTCTTTACAATTTACAACATTATAAAATAACTATTTATAATTTTTTCACAAATCTCGATAAGTAATACTTATTTAAACGGGTACTAATATACTTAAATATAAATTCCTTAAAGCTATACATAATATATTCTTCAGTTCTTATACTTATATTCACTCATCTAAATAATATTTTCAATCTCAGTAACTTTTCTTACATCTATACGATCCGATTAAGTTTGGCATTTTGCTCTAGACAAATTTATCTTTCCATCAAGCATTCCACGTACAAGACTTACATTAATTTATTCTTCTTATTCATAAAAATCCTTAATTTTTAATTATTTTAGATCGTTGATGAGACTTATCAATCTTAAAATATATGAAACACAAATGTTAACATTTTAGATTGCGTTTCGACCAAAAAAGTCTGTCATTAACTTTTCATAATTTTTGTAATTAATTGAATGAGCCCAAAGTTTTTTATTTTATTCCAATTAAATTATTTCTTTTGAGATATTTACTTTCTCATCATTCTGGGATACAAATGTTTATATAGGTATCATTAATAACTTAAGAGTCTGGAAGTCCTTTAACATTTTTGGCAAACTAACCTCCAGTTTCTGAAAAGCTCATCAACGCAAGAATAAACTAATCAGCTGTCAAATCTTATGTCAAGTATTCAGTTGTGATTGGTTGATAGTATTTTTGCCGACCAATCACAGGAGTTGACTTTATATTTGACAACAGATCAAATTGATCTGCCTTCCAGAAATGGAGGATAAAGACTGTTCTTAAAAGATAACTTATCAGTATAATATAAATAGATGTAAATAAATGCTTTCTTCTAACCATAACATTTTTCAAAGAAGAATAAATAATTAAACAATGTATGACTAGAATTTAACTTATGATTACTTACTTATTACTGAGAAAAGTATTTAAGAATTAAATTACATGCATCAAAATGTATCGAGCACACATAAATCAGTTTTGAAATCTTTAAAGGCACTCCCTCACCGCGAGCAGTCGCGTGTAAAGTAATAAATTCACAAGAATAAGAAGAAAAAAAGGGAATTTGTTACACGCAAATGCTCCTGGTGAAGGAGCGTCGTAAGGTTATTACGGTACAACAGCCCGCTAAAAATTCAAAATGTCTTACATTTTTTTCTATTGTTTCTTTCGCCTGTCGTTGTGTGTGATAGCCTAGTGGTGGAACGCTTGCCTTCCATGCAGGAGGGTGTGAGTTCGAACCCAGCCCGCACCTCTGACTTTTCTAATTCATGTGCGGATTTATATTCGATTATCACTTGCTTTAACGGTAAAGGAAAACATCGTGAGGAAACCTGCACACCTGAGAGTGCTCCCTACAGTTCCCAATGTTGTGTCATCAGCAGTGGGACAGTAATAGGCTGGTTATGTTATGTTATCTGTTGCCAAAATATTTTTCGATCAGTATACAACGTGAAATAGTGCTTCAATTTTCAAAAAACCAAAGATATTATGAATTTTGCGAGCTACTGCGTTTAACTTTTATTCAGTGCTTGCATGAAATTCAACGGGGAAGAACTTTTATTTAAAACCTCCATCTCTTAATCGATTGTTATATGTACATTATATTGGTAAGCAAGCACTGCATAAAAATTAAACGAAAGTAAAACGACTATTATTTATCTAGTCCTGCGTGGGCCTCTAATACTTATAGGAAGTTAAAATAAATAACGTTTATGTAAACTTTTTCCTTCTAATTGTAAATACTATGTAGGTACGATACAGAGACTTAGCTACATGCTCTGTACCCGCGTGGGGCGTGTGTGTGCGCACACGCCGTGCACTGGCGCTAGAGCATGACGTCACGCGCCGGCTCCCGCACGGCTCGCTGTCAGTCGCGCGCCGACACCAGCACGAGCAGCTGCGTGCGGCGCGCGTCTACTGGGGGCCGAGACATGCTACTGCTGCGGGTTCGGTTTAGTATCTGAAAAGAAATTATATATTACAATACCAATACTCTTCAAGTCTTCACTATACACAACATAAATGACTTATATGGAAGATATGTACAATAGGCGGTCTTATCGCTCAAGGTGAAATTATAATTTAGCTACTAACACAAATTATTCTGAACCAGTTCTTTATGGCAAGTATAACAACGAAAACTTAACTGAAAGATTTCAAATGATATTATGAAACGGAAACCATTAGATTTCTTATACTTTAATTTTGCACATCATCACAGTCTTCAAAACAATAGGTAGTCTTTTTTCATAATATAAAATAGCTGTCCCTTGTTGGGTGCCAAATAATATTGGGACTCAAATTAACTACAAAAATATTTATTTTATTTTTATTTTATTTTATTAAAAGAGGAACAACAAACAGCTACATTATATTATATAACTAATTATATATCTTATGTAAATAAATAATAATGTAGCCCACAGCGCTGTTCACAGATTACCATAAAGTGTATAAAGCTTTAAGTCGCTAGGAAATGAGCTGTACATGCAAGACAGCTGTTATTATTATAAAAATATTAAAAAGAACCATTATCCTAGAAGTGTCTCATATAAAAGGCTTCGAAACCTTTTCATGGAGCATGCAAAAATATCAATATGTTCGAATGTTTCATTATATGTTGCTGCCATTCGTCGAATTGGAATTAATATAATCATTATTTCTTGATAACATTTCAATAGTGCATAATGTTAGTTGAAAGCTGTATTTTCTAGTGTATTTAATTTTACCAATAGATTGTCCCATCCTGGGTGGCAAAAAATCTGTTGGCGCCCAAACATGGGACTCAAATAATATTCATTATCCACATTTCAAATTCAAATGAAAACATTATACTCGTTCTTTAAGGCAGTCGTGTAAATAGTTACCGTTGCTACAGAATGTGACCTTCTTGCGTGGGTTGAACTAAGCAGATCAGAGTTGGCAGTGGAGTCAGATCTTGAGCGTGCCGTTCCTCTTGCGTGTCGCCTACGTCGGCGGCTGCACCACAACCACTTGTAAGGCGGAACTCGTCTGCAATCAAAGTTATACCCACTTGTACGGTGCTACTCGTCTGAAATTGAGTATTAGAATTGGTGTGAAGTGAGGTATTTTGTGTATTTTGTATAAGCGGCCGCCCAGACACTATCAGTATTACTGTCATTCCTTCGTTCGGTAATGACATTACAAAACCTCTCCACACAGTCATTATTTTATATTATTTCTGCAGTGTTCATCGTCGACTATGGATGTATTGAAAAAAAGCTTGTGTGGCAATAATAATTGCATTATGTTTAAATAAAAACTAAAACAAAAAATGGATCAGACAGTGACTTGTTGGATTAGACTGATGTGATTTATAGACCGATAGTCTGCAAACACACTGGGAGGTGCTGGTATAAAATGATACGCACCACACACTATCAGTATAATGTAATTATATTGTCACTATTATAATACAAAAGTAAAATATCAAAATAATTTAGACATCATCTTTATTTATCGTCATTCCTTCATTCCAGCCACTCCACTGTCAGTAGTAATGTAATTAATTGAAGATAATGTCAATATTACTGATAGTGTCTGGGCCGCAATAAAAATATTTGATAATAAATATTACACCTAGTCATGTTTAGTTTCATATTGTAGTTGACTTAATTATGTCAACATTTAGTTGCATAAATACATTTGTAATAAAGAAAGAAAGAAAAGAAATGAAAAAGTGTTTATTTTCCGACATAACAATTTTGCAAACAATATTACTTCTGCCAAACTGGGTGTATGACTCGTGGTCCCACCAATTTGACCCACTAGTGGTACAAAATATTATTTTGTATGCCTCGTGGTCCCACTGGCCGGTGGGTCTACGAGTCATAAAAATCTGTTGGAATAATGATGACTCGTGGACCCACTCATTTTGAATCACCAGTGGTACTGTAAAGCAGTTTTTTGGCAGGTCCTCCCTTAATTCTTACATTTTAATATTCAACACTTTTTCACCTATAAAATAACAAAAAACTTAAACTTAAACTATAATTAACAATGTGTGTTAATACATGAACTGATAAATACTGATTGTGTTCTCTGTGAAACATAAACGTCAACTATTATAATACTCACACACATAACATAACATAACATAAGGGGTAGGCATAGGGGTAATAATATACCCACATTTTGTCGGTTATGTTATAAGTTATGTATTATAGGGCGAGTCTATTGTATTTAAATTATTGTAAACATCGGTAAACATTTATCAACATACCTGAGGCTTGTGTAAATATGAGGAGAGAACATGCAGCATATCAGAGGGTTGGCCGCTGAGTTCAATGGTGCGAGGCTTTGGATGAGGGTGGCTATTGCCAAGTTGTTCTGCGTCGGAGGTATGTGGTTATACACTTGTAAGAGATCAAACACGATGTATGGAGACCAGCATAGCACGAAGACTGTGGAAGAAAACGGTTTAAATATTAGACCAGTGTTTGTAATATTACTGGCGTAATCAAAGCACAACGTCTGCGATGGCTGGGTCACGTCGAACGCATGGGGGAGGATCGAGGAGCCAAGAAAGCGTATCTGGGCCAACCAACCGGACGTAGACCAGTGAGTCGCCCCAGGTATCGCTGGGGAGATGCTGTGGAGGCTGATCTGTATGAGCTTCATGCTACCAACTGGCGAGATATCGCGCGAAATCGAGCAAAGTGGAGAGTCCTCGTTTCGGAGGCCATGACTCACTTTAGACCGCTGAGCCAGAGGAGTATGTTTGTAACATTTCTAATGCAATATAAAAATCACAAGTATTATTCCAGACGTTGAACATTTGGTTAATGCTGGCTGGGGCACTATCCAAAATTTAAAATCTGGGGCAAAAAATAACTACAACTGACTTTTATGTCAAAAAAACAAAATAATTTGTTTCCTGTTTTTTTTTACTCCCAGATTAAAAAGGAATAATGGACTTTTGTCAAAGGTTATTTACAAATTTCCTCTTAAATGTGTTAACTATTCATTAGCTTTATTCAACGGCAAAGTTGAGTCAGTGGCGCAGATTTTTTTCTGAGAACCCAATATGAAGTTGGTTTGCTCTACTAATTTAAATAATGATAAAGTAATAAATAATGGAATAAGGCGTTACTTTGTGGAAATCTATCCAAAATTTATTTGGCGGAATTAACACAAATTTTTTGTAACTTAATATTTTTAATAAGTAATCAACTTTTCTGAAGATCAAAAAGTTATAATATAATCGTAACACTTTTTAAAAGTGTTGTGCTAGCTTTTGCTGAAATAATAGGCATTTAATATTCAGGGATTGAATATGGAATTCAATTTAGATAACAAAGAATCGAAATACATATTGCAGTTTGATTGCCGTTGAAAAATTCAATGTATTTAATATTAAACAACGGTACCGGCCAATTTTGGTATAAAGGTAAACTCAACATCTGTTCACGGCTATCCAACCCGTCATACTAATAAGACAAAGCTATGCCAAAACGATAACAAATGTAAGAGTATAATATAATCACTCGGTCAACGACTGAACAGACCTGTGGCTCAATTCTACAAATTGTCAGTCATTTCGATTCGCATTCAATTCTGTTTTTAAATTTGTCCGTTTTGAAAACCCAACCAGTTCTGTTTCTTTGTTCATAACACTGAAACTAATTCGATAGATCATTAGTTCAACTAAGACGTCGGATTAATGTTCATTGGAAAAATATGAAAACTGCCAAAACACGTGTTTGTTAACAGTCAGGCCAGTATCCAACAGCGTTAATTATCTGGTTATATAACCGTTTGCCCAAAAATATGTCTATAATTTCTAGTAACTGCTCAAAAAGTGACGCCCTATGATTCTGAGGGCACTTGTAGTGGTGAAGAATAGCGTTTTATTTTATGTAATTAGCCATATTAATTTTACTACTATTAATTAGAAGAAAAAGAAACTGTCACCAAATTTTTTCTGCCACCTTTGTATTACATTCAATTCCTGTATGCTGTTTGGGTGCAATGAAACTCCTAATGTTGGTTAAAACCAGCCACAATACAATTAGCTCCCAGAACTTGAGCTAACCATCAAAAAAATACACCGTACTAAAACCTAGAGAAGACACCTCGAATCTAATGTTTGTAGCACGTTTTAGAGCTCCTGCACTCTCACTCACTTAGCCACGCTCGCACTGCGCGTGTTCCGCGGCCAGTAAGTTATATTTTTTGTTCGTCATGTCTACTCTACTACGTAGTACATATTACCTCAGTGACTAAAACACATTATATAATTTAAATATACCCACCGAAAACAATAACAAATGTCATTTTGACACTTTTGATCTTCGCTCTAGGAATCAGCCCTCGAGAACTGGCGCGTCTTGAATCCGGGTCGCTTTCCACCTGACCTGGAATGGTTAAAAATACACCACATTTAATTCTAGATGTTAATTCTCATGAATTCTATTTAGAGAAATCATTAGGAGCTGTCAGCTGTATCTGTTTCTTGTTACATTTTTGTGGCGAATTAAGTGGTTCTTTTTGTTTTATTGGGAGTTTGTAAATGCTTCTGTTGTTTATAAGGCGAAGGGTACGATAAAAATGTTCAAGATCGGTTTTTGTATAAGTGATGAAGGTTACCGTTGTGATTAATGAGGGAAATATATTTCTACTACTACAGCAACTGTGCAGGCATCCACATTTTCACATGAACCATATTGATGAAGCATTGAGATAACCATCGTACTTGGTAGAATACCAACGACGACGACTGTGGTCTGGTGGTTCGGGGTGTCGGACTGCTGATCACGAGGTCGTGGGTTCGATTCCCACAGGATACAAATATTTGTGTGATGAACATAAGTGTTTGTGTTGGTCAGGGTGTTTCTTATGTATTATAAGTAGGTATGTATTTACATTTTTTTTATATCCATTGTCTAGTAACATCATTGTCTAGTATTATCATCATCTAGTCATAGCACAAGCTCTGCTTAGTTTGGGACTAGATGGTGCTGTGTAAAAATGTCTCAAAAATATTTATTTATTTACCTTTTGATCCCAGAATGATGTTATTGTTTTTTACCATCGTATTAATATTTTAAATGTGAAAGTATGAATGTTTGTTTGTTTGTCCTCCAATCACGCTAAAACGGCTTAACGGATTCGGATGTTTGACATACAGATAGATCTTAACCCAAATTAATATTTAGACCGCCAACCACAATGCAGTACGCGTTGCGGAAAACTGGGGAAACAAAATTTGTCAAAATTTGCCATCAAAGAGAATATAATAATATAGACTTCTTTTTATCCCGGGAAGACAAGACAAACAGTTTTTGAGAGAGGCATGATAATGTCTTTCTGTGATAAAACGATGTATACGCGGGCGAAGTCAGGGGCCACAGTTACATAGTAAAAAATAAAATAGTTACCTATATCTTTAAAAAAAACTTACCACTTTGCATAAAAAAGTTTAAACGGATCACATCGCGTATCATATTATTTAAATTGGTTTTCCTGACGTTTCGAAAGGTTTATTTATAACGTTCATGGTCACAGGAAGACTAAGATGGCAAGCGTCTTTACAGATATTTAAAAAAAAAACTACCGTACCATCGCAGTAGTCACTCACAATTTTTTTTTGATATGTCTATAAAGACGCTTGCCATCTTAGTCTACCTGCGACCACGAACGCTACAAAACTTTCGAAACGTCAGGAAAACCTCCGGCTTCGCACGGGTGGACATGAAAATATAGCCTATGTTACTCAGGGTGAATGTAGCTTTCTAATGGTGAATGTAGCTTTCTAATGGTGCATATAGCTTTCTAATGGTGAATCATCATCATCATCATCATTTCAGCCGAAAGACGTCCACTGCTGGACATAGGCCTCCCCCAAACATCGCCACAACGACCGGTCCTGTGCCTTCCGCATCCAGCGGATTCCCGCGACCTTCACCAGGTCGTCGGTCCACCTTGTGGGGGGCCTACCCACGCTGCGCCTTCCAGTACGCGGTCGCCACTCCAGAACTTTACTGCCCCATCGGCCATCAGTTCTGCGAGCAATGTGCCCCGCCCACTGCCACTTAAGTTTGGCAATTCTTCGGGCTATGTCGGTTACTTTCGTTCTCCTACGAATCTCCTCATTTCAGATTCGATCACGCAGGGACACTCCGAGCATAGCCCTCTCCATTGCCCTTTGAGTGACTTTGAGCCTTCTTATCAGGCCCATTGTGAGCGACCACGTTTCAGTACCGTAAGTAATTACTGGCAACACACACTGGTCAAAGACTTTCGTCTTGAGACACTGCGGTATTTTGGACGAGAAGATATTGCGTAGCTTCCCGAACGCTGCCCAACCGAGTCGGATTCGACGATTGACCTCTTTCTCGAAGTTGGACTTACCTAGCTGGACAGTTTGTCCTAGGTATACATAATCGTCAACAACTTCGAGTGTAGATTCTCCGATGTTTACGGGAATGGGTGCTATATGGGAATTCAACATAACCTTTGTCTTGTCCATATTCTAATGGTGAACGTAGCTTTCTAATGGTGAATGTAGCTTTCTAATGGTGAATTTTTTTTTTAAATCGGCGTAATCGTTTTTGGGTTTATTCATTACAAACATACACACAAAAATACAAATATTTTCTCATTATAATATTAGTGTAGAAGTGTAGATGTAATCCGGTTAAACTTGTTTTATTATATTGTGTAGTGATCGCGAAAACCTAAGAAATTAACTTAACTTACCATTTCTCAATGTCTTGGTTCTCCTAGAATTAATAGGTGGACTCATGACGACAGCCTTGCTCTTCGTCCATATAGTGAGGACTATCACAGCGTAACATGCAGCAATCGTCAATGCTGGTAGGATGAAGATCATGATGGAGATCAGGGACATCCAGATCTGCCATCGTCGCGGGCTTCCCAGTTCTATCCAGCATTGCATCTCACCTGGAAGTTGATGATTTGATTTATTAAAAGTCAAATTTTGTACAAAATAGAAAATAAGAGACACAACTTAAGGCCTATGAATCACAGTAATATTATAAATGCGAAAGTAACTCTTGACTGTCTGTTTGTTACCTCTTCATAACTAAATATCTCAACCGATCGTAATTAAATTCCGGAAAGAGGTAGCCTGAGACCTGGAGAAGGATATTAAGCTACTTTTTAGGAAATGCGCGATAAACGACATCCACGCGGCGATGCTGAGGATGACCTTTAGTATGTGCAACAAACGTATGATTTAATAAAATAACTTTCAATTAATTTTTTTCTGTTTTTTAGGTTTTTTTATTTATTTACTGCCTCGTTGGTCTAGTGGTTGCAAGCGCGACTGCTGAGCGTGGGGTCCTGGGTTCGATTCCCGGGTCGGGTAAAGTGTTATTGGGTTTTTTTTCATTAGGAAATTCTCAGTAGCAGCCCCGAATCTGGATTTGTGCCCGGTTAATGGCAATAGGTTCGCCCCCTATTACATGGGTCTATAACATAACTGGCGAAATGTGGGTATACTATTACACCTCTGCCTACCCCTTCGGGGAAATACAGGCGTGATGTTATGTTATGTTATGTTTATGTTTATTTATTTATTTATTAAAGAATATTATTTGTTGTTAGACACATAACATAACATCACGCCTGTATTTTCCCCGATAGTAACACCCACATTTCGCCAGTTATGTTATAGTCCCATGTAATATGGGGCGAGCCTATTGCCATTAACCGGGCACAAATCCATACTCCGGGCTGCTACTGAGAATTTCCTAATGAAAAAACCCAATAACACTTTGCCCGACCCGGGAATCGAACCCAGGACCCCACGCTCAGCATCTTTTGTTGTTAGATTTGTATATATTATATATATTTGGTATGTATTTATAGATATACATCGTTATTCTTTGTATACCTGCATCCTGAAATTACTTTGTTCAGAATCACTAGGACAATCGATTTATAGTGAAAAAACATAGTGTTATATTTTTGGAAAAAAATCTTCAACTTTATTCAAAGTTTGGATACCTATTTTATTTGTACTACACCGCGAGTCGACACGCTGATTTTATTTGTACTGCACCGCGAGCCGCCGTCGCCGCTTTGATGTAGCCGACCGACAACCAGTCGAACGGCGCCGCACGCTACACCGGCGCCGCGCCGTGAGCGCCGCCTGACCCTCCCCTGCCCCCGTTCGCCGCCGCCGCTTGCGCCGAGGGCGAGGGAGAATTTCGCCAAATCGCCAGTCTTACGAAGTTCGCTCAGGTGTTTAGTGTACAAGAGAGTGTGGAAGGGCGCTGCGATCTCGTGATCATATTTTTCGACAATGGCATTTCAGTACTCAAACCAACAGTCCTCCGAGAACCTCCCTCGCAGTTTTTCGAAGCCCAGGAATGCACTATCAACACGATGGTGCCAGCGGCCATTTTTCAGTCAGTGCCCGACTAGGTAGTTCCTAAATCAGGAATATGGTGATAGGTGGATCGGCCGCGGAGGCCCCGTTCCCTGGCCCGCGAGGTCCCCTGATCTCACTCCACTTGATTTCTACCTAGTTTACACCACTTACCGGTCGCATCGGAAGTAGCATTGCTGTATTAAAAAGTGATACCTACGTATTAATAAAACTAAACAGAAATTTACGTAGATAGGTACCTAAACGTGCTCGACTTTGCATTCAAACAGGTGGACTGCGATTTGAGCGAATGTTACAATACGTTTAAACTGTGTAATGTGTAACGATGAGACACCTAGTGATAGTGATCAGTGTACAATAATCTACTTACAAAACAGTCCGGGGACATCGTTGTAGATACTAGATACCTACTCTTTCTTTACTGCAAGGTGGTTCGAAACCGACGGAGATGGTATGTACCTACCTACTTTGAAACCGACTAACATGAACAATCGACTGCATGACAGTGGTAACACTTGAATTAGAAATCCGCCCTTACTGCTTACGAAATAAAAACGCTGTCAATGTCAAGTTGTTACCACTTACGTGCGGTCGACCGTACGTAAAAACGCTGTCAATGTCAAGTTGTTACCACTGACGTGCGATCGACCGTACCTACCAAGCAGGTAGGTAGGTTTTACAAAATGTCAATAATAAGGTCGTGATTTCAATTATTTTTCCTAACGTTAAGGTAAGTACGGGCAACCGCACGTCGGTGGTAACACTTTGACATTGACAGCATCCTTATTTCGTAAGCAGTAAGTGTGGTTTTCGAATTGATGTGTTACCACTGTCATGCTGTCGACTACCTACGTAATTATTTATTATTTTAACGCATGCGGAGCCATAAGTACCTATGTACTTATTTTGTTAAATAATTATGTGTAATGAACATTAGCAATATTTAAGTTATTAACATACCTAGCACCAGCTGTCCCATAACAAGTCGAACATCTTACGTAAAATAAGTACCTACGTTTCATTGATCGAATTACCTTACTAGGTACCTACCTATCTAAGAGGGCATAGACCCTTACTGTCAGTGCATTTTGTTTGGGGCAAGCAAATTTCGTTTTAGCCGGTAATTAAGTATGTAGGTGCACTTTGATCCGAGCGGCGCGTCGCGGCAGTGTCCAAATCTTACGTACGAAAAGCGGATAATTAAATCAGCTGTTTATGAAAAAACTGTTCATAGTAAGCCAATTTTTTTTTCACCCATAATTTTTTGAATATTTTAACTAATTGGGGTGTATAGGGATGTTGGTAAAGAAAGAATAACGTTGTATATTAGAATTTATTTTCTATATTTATACATGTAATATTTGCGACCTGGTGAAGGTCGCGGGAATCCGCTGGATGCGGAAGGCACAGGACCGGTCGTTGTGGCGATGCTTGGGGGAGGCCTATGTCCAGCAGTGGACGTCTTTCGGCTGAAATGATGATGATGATGATGAATATTTTCTATGATAGGTAAATATTTATTTATTTATTATATTATATATTAGTAAACATTATGAAAGTGCACCACATACTGCCCCCATCTATTTTTCACGTCTTTCTTCTCCATCCAAAAGTTGTCTGGAAAATATCGCTAATAGCGATAAGACCACCAATGTACCCTTATTTTACGTGTTAGTCCTAAGTTTAATAATGTTAATGGTGTACAATAAAGAATATTCTATTCTATTCTATTTTACAAGAAGATGCCCATCAAGCTTAAAGGCAAACTGTATATAACAGCAATTAGACCCGC
This sequence comes from Asteroscopus sphinx, assembly GCA_949699075.1. Classification (NCBI taxonomy): domain Eukaryota; kingdom Metazoa; phylum Arthropoda; class Insecta; order Lepidoptera; family Noctuidae; genus Asteroscopus; species Asteroscopus sphinx. Next base: position 8,448,605 of record OX453006.1, read on the forward strand.
TATACTCTATAGTACAGAATGCTGGGCATCTATTAAGCAACACCTGTCAAAACTGCACACGACCGAAGTGCGCATGTTACGCTGGTCAGGGGGTGTCACACTGCTAGATAGGGTACATAATGTCCACATCCACCCATTACTGGGTAGGTCAAAGAGCGACGCCTTCGATAGTATGGACATGTCTTCCGCTGCCCAGAGGACCACATCGTACTAGCAGCCCTTGACCTGCAAACGACGACGCGACGCCGTGGAAGACCCCCCGCCACCTGTCGACAGTCCAGAGGGACTTGAAGGAGAGCGAGATTGAAGCCACGACCACGCGGGATATAAATAAATGGAGAAGGCAGACAAGGAGAGCCGACCCCAGATAATGGGATAAGGCTTAGGGAAAGAAGAAGAAGAATTAGGTATTTTAGAACACTATCATTTCTTGTCAAATCATCATCTCCTTGCCCTGGTCCCAAATTACTTGGAGTTGGCGCAATATTGTCTTCATTATAATTTTTTTTTCTATCAGCCATCATTTCATCACTTACTCCCTTTTCATCCATATAATTTTTCAAAGTAAAAAAAAAAATCCAAATATTTTTTATTATATCTCATAAGTATCTCAAGCAGTCCATCTATCTCTTCTTTGGTCTACCATCTCCCTCTCCGTCCATAAACATTCATATTCATCATTCTCAGTTTCATTCATCTCTCTTAAATATTATTCTTAAATTCAACAGGAATGGGTTTTTGATTTTGTTCTTTATTATGTTTCACAATTAAAACAAAATGTCTTGATCACTTGTTAACTTCCAAAAGTAGAAATAAAAATTACTAAATCATTACAATAAATCGAATTCACCAAAAGTCGACTCGCTTTCTGAACTGGGAAGCGATGTGAAAGTGGGTCACCATTTGAAACTAGACCATTTTTTTCATTAACCATGCAATAAGGACCCTTTTCTCATTTCTTGGGACCGAATCTTAAAAAAACGGACCCATTTCGGTATGATTTCTTCCGGAGTGAGGCTATTGTGGAGTTAATTTAATAAATAAGAGAGACGACACCAGAAGAGGGAATAGAATAGAAAATATTTGTAATTTTCTGTGGTCGTTGATTTTTAAAATTGATTCTGTTTGACTTTTTTAGGAAAGGTTGAAAATCATTAAGTACCTATTTCAATGCAAATCTTTCTCACTCTGCTTCTAAATTTGGATTTTGATTTACTTTATACCTTTTTTAAGTATTACAATAGTCTGAATTAAAGGGTGTTCAATTTGGTGTATTTGTGTAAAATCAATACAGGCATTGATTTTAACCCTTCCCAAGGGGACGGGTAGGGGTAGGGTAGGGGATATGTGGCTACGGGACAGGTCCCGTGACCACATATCGGTGGCTTAGTTAGCAGACCTCGCAACTCCATTTTGACCAGTTTTACTGATGGAAGAAAAAAAAATCTAATTAAGGCACTACTCCTTATTATAGAATAATAATTGAATACTAATGTTTGAATATTATTATGACATTCAATCAAAACTTAGGAATAGTGTCTTAATTAGTTTTTTTTTTTTTCACCTGTGAAATTGGTTAAAACGTACGAAGTGTAACGATCTAAGACGATGTAACTTACTTACGTTACGTTACGTTGTTTGTTTTTAAAATTATCACTGCTTTGTGGACAATAAAAGTGTTATCACTCGTATTATAACAGAAAGCCAATTCTCGTAACTAAGAAAACGTTTAAAATACATGCTGAACTTTAAATCGCTTCTTTCCCAAAAAGAGGTCATTGTACTCATCATTATGAACAACTTTTACTATGGGACCAACCCAGAAATCGCGAAAAAAAATTCAGTTTGTCCCTCATCATCATCATCATCATCATTTCAGCCGAAAGACGTCCACTGCTGGACATAGGCCTCCCCCAAGCATCGCCACAACGACCGGTCCTGTGCCTTCTGCATCCAGCGGATTCCCGCGACCTTCACCAGGTCGTCGGTCCACCTTGTGGGGGGCCTACCCACGCTGCGCCTTCCAGTTTGTCCCTACATATATATATATTCACATATATTCATATATATACATTCACAACATATATTCACTTAAATCGATAAAATGTAGGGACCACCTGATTTTTTTTCGCGATTTCAGGGTTGGTCTGATAGTAAAAATTGTTCATAATGATGAGTACAATGACCTCTTTTCATCATCATCATCATCATTTCAGCTGAAAGACGTCCACTGCTGGACATAGGCCTCCCCTTTTCAGGAAAGAAGCAATTAACAGCATGTACAATTCCCACAGACCAGTAAGCCTCAAGACGCCACATAAACAAAGTTTTGCATGAGAACACAGTCGTAAAAAGTTGGCGGGGACCGGGGTGCGGACCTCGCGTTATGATTGGTTGGCTCAAATGTTCGGTGATATGATTGGTGCCGCTCGCTGACGGAGTGATGTCCCGATTGGTAGCTGGGCGTAAGATATGCAGTGCTACTGCATATGCTTTGTGACCGGGGGTATCCGGCTTATAGGCGTCTAGAGGTTTACTGGTCTGTGACAGTTCCAAACTAATCTCAAAGCTTTAAATCTCAATCTCTTGAAATTAGATGTTTCCGATTGCCGTTTATTGGTGACATTAATGACCTAAGTGCCACAAATAAACGGCAAACAGGAACATTTATTGTCATGGCAGATATATAGGGATATTAGTTTCGAACTATATTTTATATGTTTTTAATTACGAGAAATGGCCTTCAGACTCAAAAGTTACTGTCGATCTTACCTTGAACTTCCTTTACTTCGTATAGAATCAGAAGTGGAATTGAGAAGACTATACTGATCAGCCACGCCGAAACGATGAGTGCTCTCGCTCGATTCCCTGAAATTCAATAAAGGAATAATTTTAATAAAATTTGACAAGGAAAAGTAGATATCGCTTGATTTGACGGTGGGACGGTGGTAAATCGCTTGAATTTTTTTGATTATTTTGGTTCTTAGAAGACACTGTACTTATTTCAATAAGATATAATTTTGTTGTATTTCTTTAGAAGAATGTGCTGAATTAAACATTTGATTTTACTCTAAAATTGTAATACAAATACGTGGGACACTCAGAAAGTTTTGCGAAACTAAAAAAAATTGTTCTGTACGTACATATATTTTTATCAAATCTTTTCAAAGTACTTTCCACCAGCCTCTATACAAAGATTCATGCGCCTAAACCAGTTTTCAAAACACTTTTTCCAGTCCGCCGCAGACACCTCGTTTACAGCCTGCTCGAACGCAGCCAGCGCATCTTCCGGCGACGAAAATTGTATCCCTTTGAGCTGATTTTTTATTTTTGGGAATAAAAAGAAGTCACACGGTGCTAGATCAGGGCTGTAAGGAGGGTGACCCAGGAGTTTGACTGGCGTGCTGTCCAGGAAGTCCCTCGTTTTGAGTGCGGTGTGCGCAGGTGCATTGTCGTGGTGGAGCAGTAGCCCGCGGAGCCCTGTGTTTGGTCGCTTGTTGCTTATAACAGAGAAAACTTCTGGCAAACATTTGGTAGTATACCATTCGGCATTAATGCTTCTTTGATCCCGTAAGGGAATTGATACCAAGTGGCCAGTCAAATTAAAAAAGCTAGCGATCAAAATCTTACCCCCGCTTCTAGATCGCTTCACTTTGGTAGGCGTTGGCTCATTTTGAAACACCCAAACAGTCGACTGGCGCTTGGTTTCTGGGTCGTATTGATAAATCCAGGACTCATCACCTGTAACGATGTCGTAAACACGCCGAGACGAGCCTGCTTCAAATTTGTTAAGCATATCACGGCACCATTCCACCCGGGCCTGCTTCTGAGCATCGGTGAGGTTGTGCGGCACCCAGCGTGATACTATCCTCCTCACGCGAAGATGGCTGTGTAGAATCTCGTGAACGCTTCCCGATCCAATCTTTAATATGTGTTGAATCTCCTGATATGTAACTCGCCTATTGTCTTGGATTAAATTTTTCACTGCTAGCACGTTTTCTTCGGTAACAGCCGTCAAAGGGCGACCGCTTCTTTCGTCATCCCCCAAAGTTGGTCGACCGCGCTTGAATTCGTTATACCAACGATACACGGTTGCCTTGGAAGGGCCTTCATCCATGAATGCCATTTGAAGTCTATCGTACGATTCATCCGGTTTCAGGCGACACTTGAAATCGTATAAAATCATAGCTCTAAAATGTTCCCGGCGCAGATCCATATTTCAGTGAGACACAATACTTTGAATTAACTCGCAAAAAATGTGGAGGGAAATTTTGAAATTGGAACTTACTTATTTTTACTTATAAATAATCATATTTTCGAAAAACATTATAACTGGCCAGTCTCCCATATATAAAAACTTTTTTTCGCAATACTTTCTGAGGGGCCTGGTAAGTATCCTTAAAGTTGAATAATGAAACAATTACATCTAGCAATTAATAATCGAGATAACAAAGTATTTTGATGTTAAATTTTAAGTTTCAACTTTAAATTGGGTTATGAAAGAATAATATTTAATTTACCCATTAAATAGGAAAATAAAATCTAAGTGCTAAGTAAGTGCACGTTAAGTTTTAAATTGTCAATAAAATCGGTGACTTTTCTTAACGTCTTACTTAAGATCAAAAACATTGAAAGGCCCAAATTTTAAACCTTTTCATAACTCTTAAAACTAAGCTTTTTAAGCAACTGTACTTAGTTTATTACTTTCAATTGTTTTATTACTTTTAATTTCGTAGAAGTTGTACACAAGAATACAATACAAAATTATCTTTGAGCCTCAGACCAAAATAATAAGATAGACGGAGGATGTAGAACTAGTGACTGAAGCCTTAAGCCTACTATTGTCCACAGTGGTCGCGAGCCGCGATTGGGAGCGTCAAACTTATTATTTTGGTCTGAGGATTAGACGCACGCTTCCGATCGCGGCTCGCGACCACTGTGGACGGAATAGTAGGTATTCCTATTCTATTTAGTATTTCTTTTTCTGGATTCAGTCACTAGTTCTACGCGCTCCGTCTATCTTATTTCTCATTCTTTTGGTCTGAACTTTGAGCACTGAAAGAAATAATATTCGTATGACACTTAAATGAGCAATATTTTCTGCAATAGGTATACAAATCAAATTTTGTACTATTTAAATAAACTAACCTAACCGCCTCGTTAGTCTCGTTGTCACAAGCGTGACTGTCAAACGTGGAGTCCTGGGTTCGATTCCCAGATTGAGCAGTGTTATTGGGCTTTTTCATTAGAAAATTCTCAGTAGCAGCCCGGAGTCTGGATTTGTACCCGATTGATGGTAATGGGCTCGTCCCCTATTACATGGGACTAATAACATAACTGGCGAAATGTGGGTGTACTACACCTCTGCCTAGCCTTTCGGGGAATACCGGCGTGATGTTATGATGTTATGTTATATAAGTAAGTGGTTTGAAATCAAACACAGTCGAAAGTTTTTTGTCTGACGACCAATGTTTCTCAAGAAAAGTTTCATTGTATGTTCAGTTTCATTAGTAGAATCCACCTTTAATATTTTGCAGACTTTTGTTTGATTTCTTGTAGACACAAACACAATTTCGGGCACTCCACAAAACAAAAGTATGAATAAATAAATAGGTAAGCAATTGACTTTATTCAACGTAGTGAAGAAAACAAAGCTAGAATAAGAAATGTATTATAAAAAGAAGGAGGGTGTTTTAAAAATTAGGTATACTTACAGCTGCCAGAGAAGTTCATAGGATTAGTGATGGCATCGCAGCGGTCTATACTCAGCGCAACCAGCACATACGTAGAGGCGTACATCACTACAGCCTGGAATCAAACAAAATTAATCATCAATAGGGAAGGTGACAATTTTTTTTTATTCGTTTTTATTAGAAATCCCAAAACTTTTTCAAGAAAAATAAGCAACAGTGACCAATAAATATAAGAAATCCCAAACTTTTTCAAGAAAAATAAGCAACAGTGAAAAAACCAATAAAATATTTAGTAAAATGTCCAAGTTATAGCCGATTTAAATTTGTTCACAAGACAGAGAAAGCACTATTGAAGAATGACGTCATTGTTAAAAACCTTCATAGTAACTTGACATCTCTCTGAACAATGTCCGTTTCGCACGACAAGGACAGAAAATGCCCCTTCCATAAACTTAAAAAGCGTGTATCTCTCCCATTTTTTTATGGATTTTGTTTATTCTTTCTACAATGTTGTCCTTTCTGTACCTTCTTTTAAATAATATAACATTTTTGGTAATTTTTGACTTTAGTCAACTACCGGATTGAAGCCAAACCAGGCTTGCCTTAATGCCTGATTAAGATTGATGTTAAAAACAGTTTTAATTTGTATCAAGTGTCTAAATATTTGTATGAATAATAATGTAATTCTGTATGGATAGATAGTATGCACCGATAATCGACGGCATAAAAATTAGCACTTAGCTCTGTTATTCACTCTGTATTATACAAGGTGTCGAGTTTACAGTCGAGATCGACGTGAGTTTCTTACAGAATCGCACTACACATCTCGTAGTAGGCCGCCGGAAGTGATAACTTTGAGGTATTTTTAAAGATCTTAAAAAATGAGAACTTATATAATAAAAATATTCATAGCACATCCATTGCTAAAGCTTAGATATTTTATGTGCTTATGTACCCCAAATATGTCTTTAGATAAGAAAGTAATTATTTTCTCACTAACCAGTCTGGTAAAGTCAATACAGTATATTGAAAATATCATAAAGATATCTTACATACAAAACTTAACCTACTTCTACACCTTTCATGGTACTTAGATGGGTAACCGTTTTTTTGCACATCGAGACCATTCCGTGCCTCGGAGAGCACGTTAAGCTGTCGGTCGCAGTTGCGAAACGAATCGGTAATACCTTTTTTGTTTTTGTTTTCGGGTGGAAATCCTCATGGATACGTGCGATGGTATATCGGACTCTTACCGACTAAAACCACACGGTGGCCATCCTCCAATAGAGGAGCTCCGGGAACTCCATTGGACCGCGCCGGTGCTCCTCTAGTGCTATGCCTTTGGCACGTCCCGGGAAAACAATATTGTTTATTCCCCCACAGTAGCACTCGAGACCAACACGTACTACTGTCCTCCCCAGGGTCGCTTAATAGACGCCTCGAGTCCTCTTAGCGTCCACGATCCCGAAGGTGTGCCAGATGTGGCGGCAGGGGATGCGGCCCTTAGCCCTATCTGGGTCTTGCGCCAGGGTGAGGCAACCCCGGCGCCTCCTTGCACCTGGTTAGACTGGAACTCGACCCCAAGATAACTGGGAAAACAGGCTCGGAGAAAAAGACAAAAAAAAACGAATAGTTAGCGTAACTAGTTAGTTTTGGAGCTCCGTTAACCAGGTGGCCATTTAAGTTCAGAAATAGAACACTTAAAAAATTATCTCTATCTTATTTGTTCGTAATTTATGCAATTCATTTTAAGGCTTAATACCTAAAACTATTTTTAAACTACGATAAGATAAGTTAGTTTATTAGATTCGTTAATGTTAAAAGATTAAGTTTTGCTGCTGGTCGAGGAATCATTACCAACTTTGAACGTAAATTAAGATAATATTTTTTGCGGTGACCTGTGTGGAAATATTTTATCATTTACTCTAATTATTATGTCACAACATGAGTTAATCCTCTCTCTGAAATGACTGGTACGTGATGATAAGCGTCTAATATGTTATAATGTGCCTTTCAAAATGTGGAATTTTGTACCTTTTGTGCGTAGTTAATCATTATTAAGGAGGTTCTTTGCTAATCTTTGGCCGGGTGTGTGGGAACGCTCTGCAGTCACCTATAGGTAGTATTATATTATGTGTACCCACAGACATAGTAAAAAATATAGACGAAGTGCTGTGAACAATCATAGTGAAGCCCAAAAAACTGTGCACAAACCAGCGCTCACGCACACACGTGCATCTCAAACCGTGCTTACCGCTTTCAGTGCACGTGTCGCGGCGAAAACAAATATCCTTCAGGTGCATGGTGTGTGCGTGAGAGGTGGTTTTTACACGGAGTAGAAAGGTTTTGTTGGCTACACTATGATTGTTCGCAGCACTTCGTGTATATTTTTTAATATATCTGTGTGTGTACCCCCGACATAAATTAGGCACTGAACAGATACTGTTCTTTTTGAGTGATCCAGAACGCCGCCGTTTACCTGACATTCCTTTTGCTTCGTATGAGATGCTTCATACAATTTAAATGTTCTCGATCGCTCAAAAACGTCGTCTGTTCACCGCCTAAGGCGCCTTATTCTTTGCAAGCTTAAGGTTACAAAGCGCGTGGTTTTGATTTCAATGTGTTTTTCTCTTTCAATAATAAATTATCTGCTTGCAGCCCAAAATCAAAATTCTTTAGTAGTTTTATTCTGTAGTTTTGTAGTCTGTAGTGGTTTTATTGACAAACACATGTGAATTTGTAGTAGTGGTATAGTACCTACCTATCATACAACATGTTGATCTGTATAGGTGCCATATTTAAGGAGGTGACTATACCACGGATACTGAACACGAATCAATAAGAAAATCAATACAAAAAAATATGTTTTATTTAAATACCTATTTGTAAACAAACAAATTCCCTCCGTGTGTCGTGTGCGATACAAAAACCATGTGTGCAAGACCACCAAAACAATTTGCAGGTATTTCCACCCTTTGACAATGCCGCCGATGACTTATTTTCAGAGTCGTTCGGGATTTATTCTTACCCTCGCTATGTTTCTAAGTGAAAATTTGGGTATTAAAATAATCGTAGATTTTTTTGAGTATTTAAATGACTAAGCACATTATTTATCATTTGCTCTAGAAATATGCCACGGTTATAGATCAACATCTTGTATAATCAATCGTTACCTACACAAGTGCCCACCACTTGGGCGAATAAAATTGGGAAGGACGGTATATGTGAATAATTACGTCTGACACACCCATACCTTCTTTATTATTTCATACACTTTAATTATCATGTTGTTTAGACTAATCTGTAAATTCATTATGAATCAATTCTTGAGAAACTACAACAGATGCGTCTTAGTTCACATGTTTGTTTATTATTTCGGTAACCAGACCGCCCGTGCTAACTGATTTAAATATTTTTTGTTTGTATTGGCGCCAATTTTACTTCGTTAGAACTAGATTATACGTCAGCTGATGCTATTTCAATATTTTATTCATGATCTTGTTTGTGTAGAAAAATATTTTTTGCTTCAAAGGTATTGTATCAAGACTCTTGTTATGATTTTTCATGGTTTTTGGCAGCAACAATAAGTGTTTGCTATAGCATTTTCCAAATAATCATTCAATCTTTTTTGCCTTATGAAACTTGAGATTAACCTTATTGCTAAAATGTAATAGGTATAACTGGTATAAGATCGACTGATTACTTATAACAATTTCAAAATACCTTTCCATTTGGTCAGATAACATAGATTAAAATAAAAGAAGAAGATATTGGCTTCATTTTCCATACATTTTTACGTTTCTTAGCCCAGGGCTTCTTAGCAATTATGCTAATATTTTTATTCAACGTAAATTATTACATTAATTTGGAAATCTCCGTCTTTTTTCCATTTCAATTTCAAACCGAGGAAAAATATTTTCAGATGTCAGTTTTGGTCACAGGTGGACCAAATGTCGCATCTAAATTCGAGAGAGAGAGGTATATTTACTGGATGAAAGTTTGGTTCCAGAGTAAGGCGAATGAAACTTAGAAACTTTTCATTTTGTTTGTAGAAGTGCAACAGTGCAAAAGTCTAGTTCATTTACATATACCTATCTTGATATTAGTTGAGCATTATCTTTGTTATCATACAAGTTACAAAATATTGAATTTAAACTCTTAAATCTTACCTTTTACCATGAAAGAAATATAAATCTTTGAAATATTGTGTGAAATATAATCGTTATATCGTATAGAGTTACTATGCAGCATTTCACAAAATTTTAAATGTCTAAAAACTCTACTTAATCCCATTTATGAGAATTGTAAATGCAATACTTGTAACATCAGAACAAACATTATTTGAATTTAACCAAAAAAAACCTCAGAGTAAACAACTTATGTTTTCTTCCACCATTAGGTCAGTTGCCCAGACGGATTTTGTTTATAAACATGCACTATTTTTATTTCTATTCAACTAACCTGTAGAAATTTCACCGTCTTGCACATAAATTCTCCGGCGAGCCACGCAATAGTTATCTTCTGAACTATGTCCGGGAACACGTATATGAGGCCGACGAAGAGATCTGGAAAAGATTTTGGTAATGAAACTAGATTCAGGTTACAAAAGTTTTTTTTTTAAATTGACATCCATATTTTATAACAAAAGTGCAGTTCGAGTAGCTGAGCTATATGGTTGCAACAAATAAACATAATATTCAACGTAGGCTGATATAAATCGCATCCTGTTTAGTATAGTAGGAGGCAAGTATGATGTCAGGTGGATCCATCAACAAAATGAATACCCGATAAAACTTTATCGGAAACTTAAGTCTGCTGCAGAAAGAAAACGGCTTACACTCACTTCAAAACCGGAAACTATAATAAATGATCCACAATTTCCGAATTGTAACAAAGGAGACCTCCGTGACAATACTAGTTTAATCTTGAATAATCAAAGTGATGATTCATCCCAAACAATTCCAATTAATTATGTCACATCAGTGGCCAGTTTGATGAACCACAGATGTCTTTGACAGTAGATCATTTGTTTAGTTTAGAGTAGTCGTTGAAGTATATTATCAAGTCGATTGTGTCAAGGTTTTCGAATTGACTGCTAATATGCAGGTATTAAAAATACCATGAGACATACAAAAATAATTAGTTTTACAATTGGTTTGGTATGAGTAAGATGATGACCAGGCTGTCTTGACCCTAGTATAATAAGTTTTTTTATTTTAACATAACATCACGCCTGTATTTCCCCGAAGGGGTAGGCAGAGGTGTAATAGTACACCCACATTTCGCCAGTTATGTTATAGTCCCATGTAATAGGGGGCGAGCCTATTGCCATTGACCGGGCACAAATCCAGACTCCGGGCTGCTACTGAGAATTTCCTAATGAAAAAACCCAATAACACTTTGCCCGACCCGGGAATCGAACCCAAGACCCCACGCTCAGCAGTCGCTTTTAAATTCGTTTTTTATTTTACCCTGTTGATTTTCGATGATACTTCTGTGACACCTAATAGGCTACTGTTACAATCACCTATTCCATTCTTCATTATTTTGTAGTCATAAATAATTCAGATATAATAGTTTTAAAAAAAATTCAGTTAATTCATATTATAAATGGTCCAGTAGCCATTGTTGGTTGCTATGTAAAAATTTAAAAACTCAAGCCCTCTATTACCAACCGTACCATAATAGGCTTGAACTCCCGCTTGCTCTTCATCCCCATTTCCATCAATTTAAAAACCTTTTATTTAATCTTGTACCCAACTTTTGATCTTCTAACATCATAAATTACTTACAGAATTTTATTAATCATTAAGCTTTTTACCATTTCCATTAAAGGAAGAGTCTTTAAAAAACATTGGATCGTAAAATTTTCCACTTTGGTAGACTTTTAGCTGGATTCTATGATGTATCGAGCGCAATGCCGTTACGAGAATACGGGTCATACCTCATGCCCCAATATTTCCCCCATGGCTGTTATCGTAAAGCCACTCATGCATTTCCTCAAGTCGTTTGTACAGGGGAAGTGAGTGCGAACCCTGATAAGGATGTAGCAGAACCGATGAGGAGCCCATTATTTGTTTTTCTTTTCCAAAGTAAATATTTGCAGTAAAAATACCTTTTTTCCTTAATCTTGTTAGGATTGTGCATTAAGGTGCAAATGGTCCCTTCAAATGCTTTTGACGATGTTTATCTTTGAAGTTAGTATCTGTATGGTCTCATTTTCTGTTTAGATTTTTGAGCGCAAGAAAAATAAGCCTGATAATTATGCAGAGCACGTTGCAGAAACGTTTTGTAGGTAATGATGTACTGTAGTACTTTTAAATAGGGAGCTAGCATAGCAATCTATCGTTGATAACATTAAGCTAATGTCTCATTCAAATCCAAAACGAGTGAGGTCAACGTATTCTATCTTTTGTTTGCAAGATTCTAGCGCCGCGCTCTCTTTATGGTCATGCAACAAAACATCGCAGATAGTTGACGATTTAGGTACTATATTTTATTTATCTACAAGTTCATATAAGTATATTTATAAAGAAATCTACTAATGTAAGTAAAGATAAAGATCGTCTGATCTAAAACTGCACGTCTACAAAATGTGTCATAGAAAAGTGACATTATCGTTTGACAGATTGAGAGGGCCCGCAATTTTAGATTAGACAATCTTTGAAAAAAGTGACATAATTATAACTCTAAAATATTTCAAATTATTAAAAAAAATGGGTTACCGTAGCTAATAGCCCACCGTAGGTTGTTTAGTTTGTGCACAAATATGACATCTACCTGCGCTTCTACCGGTGGTAAATGTCATGTCTCTGAGTTTGTGGGTATGTTGTGGGTTGTTGTGGGTAGTTTTGATGAATATTATCTGTTATCATGTTATTTCCGCAGATAAAACTTTTTTAATTTTGTGTCCGAAACTTGGTTGAGAAAACTGCAGAATAATTTGACGAAAAAGGTTTTTTTAAACCACGTTTTTAAAAATAAAGCGAGTTGACATCATTGTTATCCAGTTCTGAGCTATTTTTAAAGTTTCAAGTCTCTAGCTGACCGGGAAGATAGTTTAAAACCGATTGCAAAATTTGTACCGATCAGACAGACATGACTGAAAGAGAGTTAATAAAAAAATGTTAATAATAATAGGTCACGGTGAAGCATTATTCGATACAACTGTTTAAAAGACTTTGTTACGAGTGTGACTAAAATTTGACCACATGACCGCTTTTATTATATACAGTCATGCACTGAGTGATCGAACATCATTAATCTTTCATTCCGAAAACAACTTGATATTCTGCCAACAGAATCTCTATAGCTTAAAGAATAAAGTAGAAAATACAACAGAATGTATTTTCTGAGCCGTAAATATAAGTTTGTTGGCTCCTAAGCTTTGCAAACATGCTGATTTGTTTAGATACGCGCCCGTTACTTCATTTTTATAACAAAGTAACTGAACTATTTTTACTGTTTGTTGGAAATAGTACGCGGAAACTATTGGAGCTACTTCTGGTACTGACGAAGGACTGACAGCCCACGGGTTCTTGGAATTGATTTAATATATTGTATCTCATAAGTGATTGATAGTGTGCAACATCAGATTTGAGGACGTTGGTGGAAGGTTTGGTGTGTTTTGGTTCTAACTGTAAAAGAAAGGCTTCATTTAATTTTATTTATGTTTAATTAATACGTAAACTAAAGGTTGTTACGGACATTTAGCTCTCTACTTTAATTACTACATTAAGTTTTAGGATAATCTATGTCTAAGTTAGCAGTGCCCAGTGAGGGTTCTAGGAGCCTATATTAGAACCCTTACTGGATTTTGCTAACTGAATGAAAATAAACGAAAAAAAAATGGATATAATACTTGTGTACTTTTTTTAAATACATGTAAACTAAAAACCTTCACAGAGTGGGCCAAAGTGATACCACTTTCACAGGTTCAAAGGTTCCTATACGAATAGGATGCAGTGCGCCACATACGAAACCATCATCCTGGAGGCCACGTGATCTCAACGCAGGAGATCAAATGCTCCACCCCAAGTCCATAGTCAATGTCATAACTGGTTTGCAACTTGGAAAGGTGCTGTATATACAACAACACAATACAATATTGTAAGAGACGTCACAATAGATTTAGGTCGCAGTGGCTTAGGGGCGTCCAAGATCCCCACAATTTCCTCAAAATAATCATGTAACCCATTAAACCCTTTAGGGTCATTGTACTAATCAGTAAGAACAACTTTTACTATAGGACCAACCCTGAAATCGCGAAAAAAATCATCTGTTCCCTTCATTTTGTCGATTTATGTGAACACATAATCATTTTGTAGGAAACTGCAGATTTTTTTTTGCGAATTCAGGGGTTTGGCCCCATAGTAAAAGTTGTTCATACTGATGAGTACAATTACCCCTTAAGAGGTTTCAGTTATTTCAATACAATTTTGTATAGGCTGGAGGCAGTAGAATATATAAAACCGGCCAAGAGCATATCGGGCCATGCTCAGTATTATAGGGTTCCTAGGTGTTACAAACAAATCAATCATGGCTATTTTAGTTTTTGCAATAGACGGCAGCATTACGCGACTCAGATAGTGTTGTTAGTAGCCGCCGCTAGATGGCGCTATAAAGTTCCAAATGTAATAGACGGCAGCATTGGCGACTCAGAGAGTGTTGCTACTAGCCGCTAGATGGCGCTGTACAGCGCCAAATTTAAGAAGTTTGTTATTTCAATATAACACAAAGTTACTTTTTGTAATTTTTTTAAATAGAAAGTAGCTAAAGGAGCATTATTTGCTAAGATCATTTTTCTCTAAGGTCAATGACCTTTGAACTAGGGCGTTTTAAGTATTTTTCAGTTTTCTCTCTATAACTCAAAAATTTATTATCAAATTATACTCGAAATAATTTTAAAAGAGAGTTTTTACAAAGGTCTATCAATGTGGAAGATTATAAGTTTCTACGTTGCATGGTTTAGAAATGGCTGGGGGGGGACACATTGCAAGCCACTTTGGCGGGCTATATTTCGCAGATGGTACACCTGATAAAAAAGTGATGTAGAAAACATTACATTCATTTTAGTAGACCTATTCAATGATACCCCACACGAGGGGGTGCAGCAAAAAAAATATTTTCATCCCCATTTCACATGTATGGGCGCCACCCCTATTATATGTAATCAAGAAATTTTTTTTTCGCTGCACCCCCTGTGCAGCGAAAAAAAAAATTTCATCCCCATTTCACATGTATGAGCGCCACCCCTAAAAAACATAATCACGATTTTTTTATTAATTTAAAATTGAGATCTATATCTAGACAACTTTTTTGAAAATTTTGATTTACTTATGTTTATAACTGTAGAAGTTATTAAGCTGTAAAGGATTAGGACAGACGGACAGACGCACAGACGGACAGACGGACAGACGGACAGACGGACGGACATGACGAAACTATAAGGGTTCCTTGTAGGACTACGGAACCCTAAAAAGGGTTGATCATCATCAACGTCTGGATCTACTACTATATTGAGTGTAGCGCGTCTTCATCAATTAGCCCATTCCTCTTAACTGCATAACTTTTACGTAAATCTTTAAAAAACATTTTAAATTATATCTTCACCATTTATTTCAATTTAAAACTCGACAAGGTTCCGCATCACACAACTTCTTAATTCGACAGTACGATTTGGCACAAACAGCGCCCAGAGCAAGCAAGCTGGGCGCTGTCGCAGAAAAGTGGACACCACATAAATCTGGCGTGTCAGTATGTAAAGATCTGTTCCCACTGGATGTAAGTGGAATTTAGATGAATTTTCACTGCATCCTAGTAGAATATATGGTGGATTTACCAGTCTGACGGTTGAATGTTTGCTTCCATGCTTGAGCGATATAGCTTAAGCTTTGTTTTGTAGTTTGTTATGGATTTATCTGCTGTAATCTTTAAAATAATAATTAATTTACGATAGGTACAAGCAGATTATCAAAATCGGATATCGAATTTTACTAGGACCTAAATCAAACCCTTTCAAAATGTAAAGGTAAGGTAAGGTATTTTGACAGCATCGATGTTTCAGCGTCTACTTTCCACGAAAATTCAATGGTCAACAGTTGTAATTTTTTTACATACTTTGCCGTCTATTTTTGTATGGGAAAATCCTCATCGATACCTTCTGCCCGGGGAAGGCAAAGGATTCTGTGCAATTTTTCACAAGGTTCACAAAATAATAATAATTTAAAGATGTCAATCAATGCCAGGTTAAGAGTTCTCTAAACCGACGAGCATGCATGACGAGGTTAATGGACGTAGATGAAGCGAAAGAGGTGTGTCAGGATCGTAGCAGGTGGAAATCCATAGTCTCTGCCTACCCCAATGGGAAACAGGCGTGATAATATGTATGTATGTAATCAATGTCAAAGCTGCAAAGATGCTGTGTATAATATAGCATACAAAATAAATATTATAATACGTTTTTTACATGAATTTTTAAAAATAATTTTCATAATTTTCGTTTAGGTTTACATAAAACCTTTATTCCTTAATGAATAACATGCGCTGGGCTATACATAGCACATTCATGACCATGTAAAATAATACGGAACCAGTGAAAATAATACAGATAAATAATAAGGGTACTTCATAAAACTATCTACCGTTCATAGATGTATGTCTTAAAATATTTCGGAATAATTATTTAGAATCTATTTAGGATTCTCTAAATCCTTAACTTTAATATTTTATAAGGTACAAATAGGCACACAGCCTTATGACAAGCGGAAACCTCACGAAAACAAGAGTGAGGTCTGATTTTAAGTTGCGATTAACCCTCCTTTATGCGATTTATGCGAAGGGGGTCGCATTTTTTGTTACTTGGCTCATTTGTCCGGCAAAAAGTGTGGTATTACCACATTTTATCCCTTACTGGGTACTTGGGTAAGTAGGGGGTTAATTGAAAGGCAGTTTGGTGGCAATTTTCTGTAATAGCTATACCCAGAGCTATTAAGCTTATGTTACACTAGCTGACGCTCACGGCTTCGCACCCGTGTTATTTTGTTGATAAAAAGTATCCTATGTGTTAATCCAAGACATTATCTATATGTGTGCCAAATTGTATTTAAATCCGTTCAGTTGTTTCAGCGCGATTAAAGGACAAACAAACATCTATACTTTCGCATTTATAATATTAATAGCAGTGCTCTTGCGGCTATGCCCGCGTAAAAAGTTTAAACTTGTTAGTAAAATGTTTATGGCAGGTATAGCTATAATGTTTCCCATCGTAGTTTTGGGAAAAGAGGTAATTCTTTATACCGAGTTTTGACTCAATCCAGTCACGCAATAATATTCTCCCATAGAAAATTTGAGAGCATTTTTGAAAAAAGAAAAGATAAATGTTCCATTAGGTAGTTACTTTACAGATTATTTTTCCTTAGGTGTGAGTGAATCGATCCAGGAGAAAATAATTTCATACAAAATCTATTCACCCGATTTTTTTTTTTTTTTCAAATTTGTACTTATGTGTTACAGTAGATGTTTCTGATTGCCGTTTATTGGTGACATTAATGACCTAAGTGTCACAAATAAACGGCAAACAGGAACATTTATTGTCAGGAGGTTGAGATTTAAAGCATCTAGATTAGTTTAGAATTATATTTTGAACGTTTTTAATTAGGATAATTGGCCTAGAGGTGAGGTAGCAGTCAAACAAAAACCCAATTAAATAGTATGTTTTCAATTACAAATCACCTTTGTAATTTTGGAAAGTGTTAGCCTACTCTCGTTACTGACTGTACCAATATAAACGCCTATGGCGGGCTCCACACGTTGGCTCCAACGTTGGGGAGATCGTTGGCCCGTAATTATGTCTATCATCCACATGTTGGAGATAATGTTAGTTTAGTTCCATCAGAACCAATGTTAAGACGTCTGAAATAGATGTTGCACTGCACACTATAAGATTATTGAGTGCTTAAGAGCTGAAATGTCAATTAAAATAACACAAAAGTTAAACAATGGACGTCGTCTTTGAAAAATGTTTTGACAAACAAGATAATATAATTGTTATTTGTTAATAAACAAAGATTTTTTATAGAAATTCTATAACTATTGCGTCCATCCACGTGGATGACATTTTCAAGATGCGATGACCGCAAGAACAAGCTCATTTGATGCACCTTACTGCATGAGTGCTGTGGCAAGACTGAGCAAACCGCCAACGTGTGGACGCATCGCCAACGTTGGCGCATAATTCCTTTTATTAAACCGACACGCGATGGCTAACTGCCAATGCTCGCCCCAACGTTCGAGCCAACTCCATTTTCCTGATCCACACGTTGGCGAATAGCGTTTGCGCCAACGTTCGGGCCAACGTGTGGAGCCGGGGTAAGGCACAATGCAATACCTACGCGATATTTATTCCTGTGGCTACAGGAGACCACAACGCAGATTACGTTGTGGTTTCCTGTACTCACACCGTTTTCTGTCGACTGCACTAACAAACAAATGGAATTTTGGAATCGAAAAATAGTGCAAACACAGAATTTATTAGAGACCAAATACAAAAACGTGTTGTATGCATGAAATTTTAATTATTTTTGAGGAAACTCCATTCGCAGTTGATTTGTGTGTATTTTTTACAACGAACGTGACATAAATTTTCATTTCTAGTTTTTAACCGACGAAAAAAAGGAGGAGGTTCTCAATTCGACGCGTATATTTTTTTTTTTTTTTTTTTTTTTTTTTTTTTTTTTTTATGTATGACCACGCATAACTTTTTACAGAGTGGTCCGATTTTGATGATTCTTTTTTTAATGGATAGGGTATATCTCGAAGTTGGTCCCATTTAAATTTCAAAATCAAAATCCACCCCTAAGGGTAGTAAAATAGGGGATGAGTGTTTGTTCACCCACTGAATTCTTACCTGTTAACCGATTCTGTTGAAACTTGACACACATAAATATAGTTCTAGACACTACGGCATAATGGAGACCTGGAGTTAGATTTTAACCACAAAAAAATGAAAAATAAAACTTTTTAACAAAAAATTGAACCGACGAAAAGTGAAACTGAAAAGCGAAAAATAACTATTTATGAGTCGGCGCCAAACAACCAATCAACGAAGATCATTAAATTACTTTAAATAAATAATAAAAACAACGTCACATCAAATACAACGTGAAATTTTCAACGATAAACAATAACTTTCCAAAAATGCGTTCTCCGCTCGGCCACTTGCAACTTACACGCACTTTGCATGTTAAAAGTTCGTTTGGCGCCGACTCATAAATAGTTATTTTTCGCTTTTCAGTTTCACTTTTCGTCGGTTCAATTTTTTGTTAAAAAGTTTTATACTTTCTAAAGTGATTTGTTTTCTGTCGCTAAGCGTTGCCATTCTGCATAGCTGTGGTAATAAGTAACAGATTATACTGAGTAACATGAGTATACGCATAACTGCCGGATAAGTGCGTATTAATGAAGTGGCCTATGAGGCCTAATCAGCCAAGAGTGATGATAAATAAGGTTAAATTAAATTAGTTGGCAAAACTTTACCAGGATAGTTGTTAGTGGTAATAAATGCAATCGGTCGGTCATCGTAAGTGATACATTAAATGCGGACGGAATCTCGCTAAGAAAAGATTGAAGCACTTCATTTTTTCCTAAGCCTAATATAATTTCACCAGCATTTTAACACACCAGATATATACTGTTATTTTATTTGTGAAACTACGACAAAAACTACCGTCATACGAGATTTTTTGTGTAATCGCGCCTTTTTGTCTTACTATGGGTGTGCATGCGTGCGTGCCACCCCGTACTTTTAAGCGAACCGTCTTACCATGGATGCTTCACTTATTGTTTAGTGAGATTCCATCTGCCTTTTTTATTCTTCCAAGATAACTAACTAATACTAACTAATTAAATTTCTGAAATAAAAATATTTTTTTCTTAATAACAAAATTTCCATTAAATAAGGCAAATTTTAAGGAGAAAAAATATTTATTGACCCATTTCACTTCTTCAAACTGTTCAAAAAACCCTTTTCTAAAATTTCAAGACTGTTAGTTAAGAGCCCTGAAAAGCCGAAGCGATAAGTTTCTGTAACTGCTCAAACTGGCATTTTTATTACTCAATCCTTTTACGATTTCCATCAAGGTTAAAGTCAATGGCGCATAATAATAGTTCATTGGGAATTTACTTGATGTAATCTTCCTACAGTTGCTATGCAAAAGATTTTGATTCCGTCTAGGTAACTTGAAGACCAGTCTATTGTTTTTAGTTCAATATCAACGTTCAATGTCTATATACTCCAAGAACTTGATTGCCTCTTTTGTGTAGTGGTCGCAAGCGTGAATGCTAAGCGTGGGGTCCTGAGTTGGATGCCCAGGTCAGGTAAAAAGTGTTATTGGGATTTTCTGGCAAGAAAATTTCCCAGTAACAGCCTGGATTCAGGAAGTTGGCGGTGCTACACACCCGTGCCTCTGAGAGAACGTAAAGCCGTCGGTCCTGCGCCTGATATCTGATTGCCGTCTCATCGATAGTGTGGAAAATAGAGAGCGCACTTGTATTTGCGCACACAGTTATACACTATAATATATCCCGTGCAGATGGCTCTTATAGTCTCCGTTGAGATTGGCCGCCGTGACTGAAATTCGGCCGGAAGGACATTATAATTATTACTCCAAGAACTCGGCATCAAGCAGCGTCTATCGACTTTGGTACGATCCTGCATACTCAACTTTTTCAAGCATGTCTCGTGGCGTAGTCATGACTCCATAGAGCGCCTTGTCGTGCAGGGCAGAATAGAGGGCTCAAGAGTGCGTGGAAGACCCGTGGTGCGTGGAGTGCGTGATGAATTGATTTCATGAAGTCGACCGTCGGCCGGCTATGAATTATATTAACCGAAAACATGGCAGAGTGGTGAAGCATGGTGAGTCAAGCTACAGCAGCCCCCGGCAACAATACTGATACTACGACCGCTTTGTCAAGAGCGAAACAAAAAACATGTGCGGTCAGGGGACACCCACCGTCAGGAACGAAGTTATACTTAAAATTATTATTTCTAAATTTCGCAACTATAATACAAAAATAGATGGCAGGAAACATCATGCGTCGGACTGAGATACCACAGGGCACAGGTTCTATTTTTGTATGTTTTATTAATAGTTATCTGTAACTTTGACGTCACACATAAACGCGCGACGCGACGCGCTTAAAGGTGGGGTCAGCTGACAACTCTATGTCCGTATATTCAGTGTACTTTATTGGGTATAACGTAAATCTTAGCGTGTCGAGACGCTACATTTTCTCCCAAACACAGACCAGTAAGCTTCAAGACTCCGCATAAACAAAGTTTTGTAGTCGAATGCAGTCGTAAAACGTTGGTGGGGTCAGGGGGGCGGACGGCACGTTATGATTGGCCGGCTCAAAAGTTCGGTGGTATGATTCCTTATGATTGGTGCCGCTCGCTGATTGAGTGACGTTCCGATTGGCGGAGGGACGTATGATATGCAGTGGTAGAGCATATGCGTTGTGACCGGGGGTGTCCAGCTAACCGGCGTCTAGAGGCTTAATGGTCTATGCTCCAAAATCACACCTACCACAAAACCCCATATTATTTATTTATTTATTTATATATGCTTTATTGTACACCATAAAAAACATTACATTGAATATGCATTTAAACTATTGTACAAATGGCCGCCTTATCGCGATCAGCGATTTCTCCCAGGCAACCTTAGGATGGACAAGAATGAACTGGACAGAAAATGGGGTTGTCAGATGTGCAAATTCGATACATAATTTAATAATAAAATGAAATATTATACTACTACTATAAAGTAACAACAAAAATATATTCTATAAATCCTAATACATAAATACTATATGCATAATATGCATAATATGCATATAGTATTTATGTATTAGGATTTATAGAATATATTTTTGTTGTTACTTTATAGTAGTTATAAATAATAAGCAACGGTAAAGTAATTAAAAACGACCACATACAGCAGAAGAAACATGTTCATAGCGACAAATAATGTTCCTTCACAAGCCTCTTAAACACTGGCAGCGATTGCGCTCTTCTAATAGGCACTGGCAATGCATTCCACAAACGAACATAAGGAACTCCGTTCCAAAAAGAAGAAGAAATTCATTTTAGCTATCTGTATGAGAGATACGATCAGAGATACGATTAGAAATTTTAATTTCTTGCCCACATTTGAAGCTTGATGTACACACACATGACTTAAGCAGTTATTTGCCGAATAAGCGAGTCAATTAAAAACCTCATTTAGACGTTTATTGGCGGTTTAGGTTGAGTACTTACTCGACTAATGGGCTATTTAACTCGCCGCTTAGATAAAAATGTGTGAATCAGACCTAATCCAAGAGAAATTTTATTGTTCAAATAAAATCTTCGATTATAGTCTAAATCTAACTTTGAGATATAAAAATAAAAGTATAAGTATAACAAAAGCTTTAACTGAACTGTGACAGCGAATGGTTATTTATTGTAATAAAAACACTTATGCCAAGACAAGAATTATTTAATTTGAATTTACAGTCAAAACTCAACACTAACGCAATGCATTTAAGCAAACAACGTCAACTATTAAGAATTCCATTCGTGTCTTAGCGTGACATCTAGAAAATAATTCAAGGAGATGACAAACAATTTAACTCATAAGAAACCTCATAAACTCGTGTGTTTGGATAAACACAAGAATAAATAAACAATATTATTGCTTCTATAAAGTTGACAACGATAAAATTTTACTGTAACGTGTGTAAGGGTTTAGAAAACAAATCCATAAATAGATATAACGGTTATATCACAGATTTCTGAAGTAAGGAGATGTGTTGTTGAACGTGTTGGACAGTGTTTGTTCGGAAACCGATATCGCCACCTACTCATACAATGATAAAATAATACATTAAGAACATAATCTTGACAAGAGACGCACACAAAAAACGTCAACGCGTGATTAGTTACAACTACAACAGTGACACCGTATTCATTTCCGCGCACACAACGTTACACGAAATGCATGAATCGTGAATAACGTGAATCTAACAGTTTACAGTAGCAACATGCGAGCATACCACGAACCTCTAATGTTAGTGCACATAACCAGCCCATTACTGTCCCACTGCTGGGCACGGGCCTCTTCTCAGTATGAGAAGGCTAAGGCTTTAGTCCACCACGCTGGCCTAGTGCGGGTTGGCGGACTGAACACACCATTGAGAACTGTATGGAGCACTCTCAGGTGTGCAGGATTCCTCACGATGGTTTCCTTCACCGTTAAAGCAAGTGATAATCGAATATAAATCGGCACATGAATTCGAAAAGTCAGAGGTGCGGGCCGGGATCGAACTCACACCCTCCTGCATGGAAGGCAAGCGTTCAACCACTAGGCTATCACTGCTCTGTTAGTGCACGACATGTAATATTATCATTACGTAGCTCATATCGACATGCCAAAAGAAGACTAACTTGCAATTGGTCTGTTTGGTGGACTAATAAGAACTGCCCAGCATTGGGACAGTAATGGGCTAATTATGTGGCGTTCATCATCTTCATCATTTCAGCCGAAAGACGTCCACTGCTGGACATAGGCCTCCCCCAAGCATCGCCACAAAGACCGGTCCTGCACCTTTCTTATACAGTGGATTCCCGCGACCTTCACCAGGTCGTCGGTCCACATTATGAGGGGCCTACCCACGCTGCGCCTTCCAGTGCGCGGTCGCCAGTTCTGGAACTTTACTGCCCAATCGGCCAGCCGTTCTGCGAGCAATGTGCCCCGCCCACTGCCATTTAAGTTTGGCAATTCTTCGGGCTACGTCGGTTACTTTCGTTCTCGTTTCGTTTGTGGCGTTAATAGTGGATAATTCTGTAGATTAGTAAAGATCTATCAAATACCACAATAAGGCTTTATTTTACCAACAATAATTCTCTGGTTAAACGACCGTATATCCACAATTCCAGTACATTTTTCGAGTAATCGGCCGACTGATCAGAGAATTAACGTTAATGAACACCAGCGGAGAACATCGAATTTTCACGGGTACCAGGATTGTCATTTCTACAATTTAATGAATGAGCTCATACGTCATGTTTTTATTCCTTTCTCATTTGAGGGTAGGCAGAGACTATTTCCACATACTACGATCATATCATGTCTCTTTTGCATCATTTACATTCGTAACCTCTTCATGCATGCTCGTTGGTTCAAAGATTCGTAATTTTGTTGTGGGACGTTCACCAAGGTCGGCCCCTCAAACTATTTTTATCCACTATCTCCTTTCAATCTGCCTAAAATGTATAAGATAGATAGATAAAACGTTTATTTAGTACAAAAACAAGACACAGGACATACAAGTAAAAATACAATAAGAAAGTGTGATATGTGTCTCAGTATTGTACCCTTATTTTACATGTTAGTCCTAAGTTTAATAATGTAATTGGTGTACAATAAAGAATATTCTATCTATCTATCTATCTATTGTACCAAATGGGTGTCCAGCTCAGCATGTGCCAGGTATTATACCTGACGCTGGTATTCTGCTGGATCCCTGCAGTGACATACGGACGTCGAGCAGACCAGATACATGAGAAATATTAAGAATAATTGCTTTGCGTTAGTGTGTTGTTTTTAATGTGAGTATAATATCCACAAAATATATAAGTAAATATATAAGTTGGAGAGCCGTAAAGTTCTTAAAGTGGTATATTTAAAATTTCCAAATCCGTAGCTTACGAGAATGACACAAACATTCCTTATAAATGACCTCACAATGACATGTAGTTTGAAAACATTTTAATTAACTTACTTTTGACTTAATTAATTAACTGAGCAATCGCATGAAAAACGGATTTAACTGCAAACCCTTCCTGGGGGGTTTAAAATTTATGAACTTTTGAACTTTTAAGTTTAAAAGGTCAGTAACTGCCGTTTCAAACTTTGGTTTATGAATGTAACTTCTGTATTTAGAATGAATGACGTCATAATTAAAACATGGGAATGTTTTTGGCGTCCTACCCTACGTTTGCCGATTTGAGGTCTCTACTCAAGAACACGTCTAGGTAATCGGTTCTTTAGCTAATTGGCCAGCCCATTGCCTAGGTGGAGCGATAATATTGACAAGGTAACTGGTAGTAGCTGGATGCGAGTTCCCAAGAATCGATGTTAGTGGCGTGCTATTGGAGAGGCCTACGTGCAACAGTGGACTGCATAAGTTGATGATGATATGAAATATCATCATTAGATGATATTTTTGGCACGCAAGTCAAATAACGATAAAAATACCCTTTACAACCATATTCTTAGTGTACTCATATTTATGACACAAACCCTGAAATCGCGAATAAAAAATCAAGTGATCCCTACATTTTTTTCACATGAATCGACAAAATATAGAGAACAACAGATGTTTTTTTCCGCGATTTCAGGGTTGGACCCAAAGTAGAAGTTGTTAATAATAATGAGTATAATGACCCCGTAAGAGGTTTAGTTTAAACTAAACCTCTTCTTCTTACTTTACAGTAAGGATAAGGTTGTATAAATAGTCATAAGAAGAGGGAAGGCCCGAAAATAAATAATGATAGTCTTCTTACCTGTATTTTCGTTCTAAGGAAACACCAGTTATCCGATATCGGTCCCCCATCAACTCATTTTATTTTTAATCATGTCTAAATAAATAGGTAATCACATACAAATGGACGTCGTAAGCTTTGGCCAAACGTTAGGCACGAATATAAGTCCAGTCCTTTTGGCGGGAAATCCTGTTTTTCGTACCGCAAGTACCCTGAGCGGGACGCCTAAAATCCTACTTTTTAAGTAGCCTAACTTGGCGCAGTTGGTATTAAAATTATCGGTCTGCGAAGGAACTTGAAGGAAGAAATGAACGAAGGGAGCGGGCGAAGACTGTGGATTGAAAATACTAATGCATTTCTTACGTCTCGATTTTTTCGGCACCATTCCGCTTTATTTACCACGGATTTTATTAACTCACTTTCCTTCCAGTCTGTCTGTTCGGTACGAATATTGCAATTGATTTTAAACTAACTTCGCGATGAGCTAAAGACTTTACACTTTAAATATAGCTCAGAACTGGATGCCAATGCAATCATCATTATCATTACAGCCGAAAGGCGTCCCCTGATGGACTTAGGCCTTCCCCAAGCATCGCCACAACGACTGGTCCTGCGCTTTCCCCATCCAGCGGATTCCCGCGACCTTCACCAGGTCGTCAGTCCACCTTGTGGGCGGTCTACCCACGCTGCGCTTACCAGTGACAATGCAATATAAACTCACTTTCGTTTTACAACGCTACCTGTAAGAGTGACCCAGGAGTAACAAATTTAAAGATCTTACCGGCAATAGCAAGCTGCATGATGAAGAAATTCATGCGGCTTTTCCTGGCGTTGGTGCAGAGAAGCGCGGCGATTACTGACGTGTTGAGTACTACTATCGCCACGAATAGCACCCACATCACCGTAAACTGAATCGACTGGAAGATAAAATGGTTTTGTTATGTATTGTAAAGACATAATAATTTCTTAGGTATTCGCGATCACTACACATTATAATAAAACAAGTAAAACTTTTTTATTATGATTTTGTAAAGGAGTTTTTCGTCTTTCGTCCGTGTGATGCTTTTTTTTTATGAAGAGAAAACCTTCAAAAGGCTACTGGCCTCTTAGG
The DNA here is from genome assembly GCA_949699075.1 of Asteroscopus sphinx. Lineage (NCBI taxonomy): Eukaryota > Metazoa > Arthropoda > Insecta > Lepidoptera > Noctuidae > Asteroscopus > Asteroscopus sphinx. The sequence continues at coordinate 8,474,994 of OX453006.1, forward strand.
GAGAGGCAAGGCTGTGTGAGAATTTTACATTTGATTTTTCCATTGTCTAGTACCCATAGTATAAGCTTTGCTTAGTTTGGGACTAGATGGGGCTGTGTAAAAATGTCCGAAAAATATTTATTTATTTAGATTTTTACCGCAACAGAGCCCCCCTATGGCCTTCTTCAACACAATAAGGGGGACTCCGGGAATGTAGTATGCCTCCGGAGACTTTCCTGTGCTGCGTCTGTAAAGCATGTCTCAAGGGAGACTTTTGTCTCCCTGTATACCCGCCGTCCTTGAGGTCTCTCAGTGGACACTCAGAACCCCTACTCTGACCGCCCGTGACGTAACCTCCTTCTGAACTATGACGGTTGAACCTAATCACCTTCTGATTTCACTTCAAGCTAATGCTTAAACTCTTAAATTAATGTTACTCCTTGATATTATAGAAGCCTTTCGAATTAATTTCACTTTCATTCTTAATGTAATTTAATTTCAAAGTATTAAATTGTCGCGTTAGCCTACGAAAATTTCATAAAATTCAGGTCGTTTGATTTGCATTATAATATTAAGCACTCATTAATCTTTCCCTTCAAAAACTTCGCTTGAAATTTATTCACATTTATACCGGAGGCTCTTATCAAGTCGGTACATTCAACATGGCTTGTGTATATGCATTGCCGTATAGCTAAAACAACGTGTATCAGAAATGCGTCATATTTGAAGAGCTCATTTGGGGAATGCTATCGAAAATTTTTTACTTCGGGGTCAACCCTGAAATCGCGAAAATAAAAATAACCGCTGCATACATTTTGTCCAGTGACATCGATTATTTGCAGTGAACAGTTGATTTTTGTATATTACCTATGGTCTAAGGCTTTGTAAGATTTATGCTTTATGGCATCGGTCTACCTAATAGGGTACCTACTACCATCCTGATAATAATAAGGTACCTACAGTGGATACAAAGCCTTATCTATTGATAAGAAATAGTAATAGTACTTTTCCCCTTTCTCCCTACTGCTACCAAAACGGCGCTTGCTCAATCCCTCCTTCTCCCTATTCTTGACTATGCCGATGCCAGCTATTTAGATCTTACTGAGGCACAACTAAATAAGCTTGAGCGACTTCAAAATGTTTGTATCAGATTTATATTTGGCTTACGCAAATATGATCATGTCTCCGAATTCCGCACTAAGCTCAAGTGGCTCCCTATACGTCTTCGCCGGAATACCCATATTTTATCACTTCTCTACAGTATTCTGTTTAATCCCAAGACCCCGCTTTATCTCAAAGAACGTTTCAAGTTCCTTCATGACACACATACACGATACTTAAGATCATCGGAAAACTTGGGGCTTCTGATGCCAATGCATTCTACAAAATTTTATGATAAATCTTTTACTGTTCAGGCTGTGCGTCTGTGGAATGAGTTACCTGTGTCTATACGGCGAGCTCAGTCACTGTTTTCATTTAAAAAATTAGTTAAAGAATACTACCTTTCCAAATAAATTGTAATTTATTAAGACATTGCCTATGTATCCAATCTCTATTCTAAATTGTAAGATTATTTATATATATATTATATATATTTATGATACCTATATGTGTAATATATTTTGTGCTATTTATTTATTTTAGTTTAGTAGTACGCCACGGACTGCCCCCATTATCTAGATCTTACGTCTTCTTTGTCCATCCAAAGGTTGTCTGGAAGATATCGCTTTTAGCGATAAGACCGCCCATGTACCCATAATTTGTACGTTGTTCCTGTTTACTACTATTTTCATGGTGTACAATAAAGTATATTCTATCTATCTATCTATCTAATAGTACTTTTGTTTACATTTATTTGCCAAATATTTGATAGTAGCCTTTGGCCGCGACTATGCCCGGGTATAATTACCTAGATTTACCTATCACAGAAAAACGTTATCGCGCATCTCTCGGGAACTGTTTATCTTCTTGGAATAAAAGTAGCTTCTAATTATGGTCTATCTACGTACCAAATTTTATCCAAATTCCTTCAGCCGTTTCATAGTGATTGAAGAACAAACAAACAAACATCCATACTTTTGCGTTTAGAATATTCAATTTACTTAACAACATAACATCACGCCTGTATTTCCCCGAAGGGGTAGGTAGAGGTGTAATAGTACACCCACATTATGTAAAACAAACATAACTGGACATACCATAACATAACATAACATAACTGTTGTTTTGTTGTCAATTTATTTAGGATGACAAAAATAATATTTTTCTTTTTTCATGTCTTCTTATTGAACACATTCTCGATTTTGAGCCATCCAACAGTTGCAGCGCTTTACATCAAACTTTTAAGCTGTGGTGATATTTATTTATTTAATTCTTTATGCACAACAGGGTACAAAGGCGGTCTTAATGCCATAGGCGTTCTCTACCAGACAACCTTAGGGTAATGCAGAGACAAAGAATAAGGTAGATGCACCAGTAAAGTAGAAAACTACGATATATATGACATATACGTGGGACACTCAGAAAGTTTTGCGAAACTAAAAAAAATTGTTCTATACGTACATATATTTTTATCAAATCTTTTCAAAGTACTTTCCACCAGCCTCTATACAAAGATTCATGCGCCTAAACCAGTTTTCAAAACACTTTTTCCAGTCCGCCGCAGACACCTCGTTTACAGCCTGCTCGAACGCAGCCAGCGCATCTTCCGGCGACGAAAATTGTATCCCTTTGAGCTGATTTTTTATTTTTGGGAATAAAAAGAAGTCACACGGTGCTAGATCAGGGCTGTAAGGAGGGTGACCCAGGAGTTTGACTGGCGTGCTGTCCAGGAAGTCCCTCGTTTTGAGTGCGGTGTGCGCAGGTGCATTGTCGTGGTGGAGCAGTAGCCCGCGGAGCCCTGTGTTTGGTCGCTTGTTGCTTATAACAGAGAAAACTTCTGGCAAACATTTGGTAGTATACCATTCGGCATTAATGCTTCTTTGATTCCGTAAGGGAATTGATACCAAGTGGCCAGTCAAATTAAAAAAGCTAGCGATCAAAATCTTACCCCCGCTTCTAGATCGCTTCACTTTGGTAGGCGTTGGCTCATTTTGAAACACCCAAACAGTCGACTGGCGCTTGGTTTCTGGGTCGTATTGATAAATCCAGGACTCATCACCTGTAACGATGTCGTAAACACGCCGAGACGAGCCTGCTTCAAATTTGTTAAGCATATCACGGCACCATTCCACCCGGGCCTGCTTCTGAGCATCGGTGAGGTTGTGCGGCACCCAGCGTGATACTATCCTCCTCACGCGAAGATGGCTGTGTAGAATCTCGTGAACGCTTCCCGATCCAATCTTCAATATGTGTTGAATCTCCTGATATGTAATTCGCCTATTGTCTTGGATTAAATTTTTCACTGCTAGCACGTTTTCTTCGGTAACAGCCGTCAAAGGGCGACCGCTTCTTTCGTCATCCCCCAAAGTTGGTCGACCGCGCTTGAATTCGTTATACCAACGATACACGGTTGCCTTGGAAGGGCCTTCATCCATGAATGCCATTTGAAGTCTATCGTACGATTCATCCGGTTTCAGGCGACACTTGAAATCGTATAAAATCATAGCTCTAAAATGTTCCCGGCGCAGATCCATATTTCAGTGAGACACAATACTTTGAATTAACTCGCAAAAAATGTGGAGGGAAATTTTGAAATTGGAACTTACTTATTTTTACTTATAAATAATCATATTTTCGAAAAACATTATAACTGGCCAGTCTCCCATATATAAAAACTTTTTTTCGCAATACTTTCTGAGGGGCCTGGTATGTGATATTGTAGCAAAATTCACTCAGCAGTTTTGGAGATTATCCCAAATAAATGTAGATCGAAATAGTGACCCTTTTGGTACGCTACCGTTGTAGAATCGAATCGATTATGCTTATACATATTATTACGTCATACAGTCCAGGGATATATTCATACATACGTACTCATGACATTGCGCATGCATGGGCGAAGTTAGTTCATCTGATTTTGGTTGGCTGAAGCCCTAATATTATAAAAAGAATAATATAACATAGAAGTTTTTAAAATTTCGCGAATTTCACTGGCAAGTTGCATTGGCCGAAACGTCGAGGTTAGTCAAAATGTTTCATCAACTCAGCCTATCGCCACACCTCGGACACTCAATACAACATAAATGCTAGCACCACCTACATACACAAGATTACGTCTCTATACGACCGCACACACACGCGCAGGTTAGGGATGCTCGCCGCTCGTAATGCCGACTCGCTTCTCAGTAGTTCTCAGAGATGGCGTGCTTGTATAGCGACTGGCGATAGACATCCATTACAATCTTGCAGTCCAATTGCCTTCAGACTGCGGGTGCGTGCGGGGCGCGGGTGAGGAATCTTAAATTGGCGGGGGGCGGTGAGTAGCCGTTCTGTACGTTAGTACTATTAGGTATTCTGTGCTATCGCAGTCCACTGCAAGTTGCGCCACAACGCTCGGTCCTCTGCCTTCCGCATCCAGTCCCCCTCAAAAAAAATCAAAATGTTTGTTGTGTTTTAATTTAATTGTGCGTGAAAAGTCCCGTAAATATAGTTCAATATTATTTAAACATATTCCTCTTAATTCTTATTGTTAGTTTATTTGTGACACTACGACAACGACTGCCGTCACACGAGATTTGTTGCGTAATCGCGGCTTTTGTCATACTATTTGTGTTAAGTGCGTGCCAGCCCGTACATAAGCGAGTCGTCTTACTATGGGAGCTTCACTTACTGTTTAAAGATAAAGATAATGCTATTTATTCGCAAGGATATGGTACAGATCATGGTATAATAACACCAGGTAGTCTCTTCCCGTGACATCTAGGTCACGTGATTGCCTCCGTACTACGTCATCGGCCGTGGAGCCAATAGCGGGCTGTTAGCGTGACACTTGTCAGTTTGATGTGCTGCCACTTTGTGAAAATAAATTACCCGAGCAAAATGCATTTTTTCATTTACTTTCTTCAATAAAGAATCACTTTTTAACTAGTAATTTAATATAGTTTCCTTTATTAACTAATTAGATGAATAACACGAGATAATAAATAGTTAGGCTAGTTAGGAATTTATTTTATATTCATTATGAACAAAAATCTCCTTAAGTATATTGAAGATATCAATCAATGGCAGCACTGATCGTGACGTAGCCTGGAGGCATCGCGCTGTCATTGCGGGAAGAGAATACCTGGTGAAACATCTTATTATACCATGGTACAGATGATGTTGAATATACATATTTTATATATTATTATTTTTTTTTAGTTTTTTTTTTATGATGTTATGTTATGTTATGTTATGTTATGTTACACATTAGGTGTCCGATGTTTAGCGAGATTCCATCTGCTTTTTTTTATTCATCCAAGGCAACGTGTATCAGAAATGCGTATTCATATTTTGGAGAGCTTATACAGGGAATCCTATCGCACAAGTTTTACTATGGGACCAACCCTGAAATCGCAAAAAACAGCTGTTCCCTACAAAATCATCAATGTCGCTCAACAATTTGTTGGATAGATTTTGGTGGACATTGACCCTATCAAGATTTATCAACAGACTATAAAAGACAGGATGGTACTTCTTCGCGATTGTGCTAGTTCGATTCCCAGCTCGGGTAAGAGATTTTTAATAATCTGTGAATAAAGATATAGATTGTGGATAGAAAAAATCGCTCACGAGCAGGATTCGAACCTGCGACTCCTGGCTCAGTACGCCAGTGCTTTAGCCACTAAGCTATCATGAACACTGATCGTGGTATCGAATCCAACTTCCACTTACTAAGTCTTTGGGTGACGTCAGCGACATCTTATTAAGAAATAGTGTTCCTTAACCGACTCGACTAACTATGCAGTTAATTCAAAGTCGGAAAGATGTGTCTACCCTTACTAATTTATTATTATTTTTAACCTATTTACGCATGCGAAACGAAATCTAAAGATTTCATTGTGGAAAGAAAAAATCTCTCACGAGCGGATTCGAACCTGCATGAAGACGTAGTAACTGGAAGTTAAATTGTGGACAGGACACAAATATTTGTGTGATGAACATGAGTGTTTGTGTTGGTCTGGTTGTTTCTTATGTATTATAAGTATGTATTTACAAAAAAAAAGTATATAAGTATTATATCCATTGTCTAGTACCCATAGCACAAGCTCTGCTTAGTTTGGGACTAGATAGTGCTGTGTAAAAATGTCACAAAGATATTTATTTATTTATTTATTATTTATAGCACAAGCTCTGCTTAGTTTGGGACTAGATGGTGATGTGTAAAAATATCCCAAAAATATTATTATTATTGTTATCTCCTTTATTCAGGTATCAACTTATTAAATACATTTTTAAATATTTTTTATAAAAAGAAAAAAGAAAAAGAAAAATTAAAAATATAAAAATAGTGTTCCACCAGCATCGGGAGCAGGGTCCAAGCTACCGGCGGTTAGGGTCCCAGCGACAGGAACCTCTTCACAATACGTGCCGTGTCGAGGAGAACCGCCTCATTATTAAGCTATTGCATAGCTTCTATCGCGGGTCTTGAGCTTGGAGACCGAATCCAGAAATTCCGTAACGAAAATAACCTAACACCCCCCACTCCAACCGGCACAGCGGTGATACTTTTTAGTTTTGCCATCTATCGATGAATAGCAGAACTTTTAATGACTTTTTGAAATATCACGCTTGTCTCTTTAGTTCTGCAAATCGCCTCTAGGTGGCATTGGTTGTATCGGCGTTACTGCGCTTAAGCTATTGCATAGCTTCTATCGCGGGCCTTGAGCTGGAGACCGAATCCAGAAATTCCGTAACGAAAATAACCAAACACCCCCCACTCCGACCGGCACAGCGGTGATACTTTTTAGTTTTGCCATCTATCGATGAATAGCAGAACTTTTAATGACTTTTTGAAATATCACGCTTGTCTCTTTAGTTCTGCAAATCGCCTCTAGGTGGCATGGGTTGTATCGGCGTTACTGCGCATGCGTAATTCCCCTCTTCGCCCCGCAATCTGGTGACTCATGCCTGCTTAGAGTTTCGGCGTTAGGGCACCTCCTCTTTGTATTTACATAAAAAATGCTATGCAATAGCTTTACCGCGGCAGTCTCCGAGTGACACACGTCTTTTTTTATTATTATGAAATTTGATACCACGAACAGTGTTCACGGTAGCTCAGTGGCTAAAGCACTGGCCTACTGAGCCATGAGTCACAGGTTCGAATCCTGCTCGTGAGCGATTTTTTCTTTCCACAATTTATATCTTTAGATTTCGCTTCGCATGCGTAAATGCGATAAAATAAATGAATTCTCCTTTATGTTAAATTACATGTTACCAATAATTAAAGTACTTTCATGCTGGGACACTTTGTATAGATACACGCGTCAATACAAAGCCTCCAAAACATTCAATATCGTCGGGAACTGGAGAGCCTTATTAAATGATAAATATTATTTATCAAAATTATTATGTTCGATGTAGGCCGCACTACCGTTGAAAGCCTGAAATATTCGGTATTCACGTATACTGATAACATTATCGCGACAGGGCTCTTTCGTTAGCCGATGACGTTAACCTCGAAATATCCATTACACGATTAAAACCTTTTACGTTTTATTATACACATAATCCAGTAAAATGTTGTGGGTGGGACGAGATTTGTTGGTAGTATTCGAATACTTGCTGTTCCTAAGGGTTATTCGAGTGACGATATTTGATTAATCGTCCGGCGCATCCTGGGCAGTCAGTCCCGCTACCAACCTGCTGACTGGCTAATCTTTTCCCCACGGCATGGACATCATCATCATATCATACATATATTAGTGGATCATTATGTAGATCATGTTGACACGATAGAAGAAGAAGGGTTATTTGGAGAAAACAGTTCTTAGTTTTTAGGGATGTAAATTGTGAATCTGCGGTGACCAGAACAATCAATGTCTCTCGTGCTTGTGTGTCACTTGTGCCCGAACACCTGCACGAGAGACGATCTCAACGCCACCACTAATATATAACGCCATTGAAGTGGCCACATTATATTCGAAGCATGGACGAATAAAAAAAGGCGGACGGAATCTCGTTAAACAATAAGTAAAGCACCTAATAGTAAGTCAGCTCGCTTGTAAGTATGGGCTGGCACGCATACATTCACACCCATAGTAAATCTAACAGCCGCCATTACGCAACAAATTTCGTGTGACGGAAGTCGTTGTCGTAGTGTCACAAATAAAATAAAAATCTCCGTGTAATCATAATTAATGTCTATGGTAAAAATGCTGTCGAAATTATAGTGTTTTTAAGATAAAATTAAGTGCTTAATTTTTTTCTTAGCGCGTTCAGACAGAAATACTTAGTTCTAAAGAATAAATGCACCTTTTTCCATTCGTCCATGATTCGAAGAATATTTAAATCTTATATTTTTAATTTAATTTTATTTATTTATTTAATTTAGATCCGAAAATCCATAGATAATTATGAAAATTATTTAATATTTTATGAAAGTTGATATGAACAATTGGCACGATAAGAAGAAGAAAGGATGATATCAGGATAAATAACTTATACTAAACATATAGGTAATATCTAACTGTGTTCCGGCAATAGGCCCAGAGCAGACGACGTTTCTTTTGGAGCGATCGAGGACGTCAATTATACGAAGCATCACATACGGCGCAAAAGGTACCTTTTTTTGTTTTCGAGTGGAAATCCACATTGATACCCTCCGTCTGGGGACGGCGGAGGGGTATGTCGGACTCTTACCGACTAAAACCACACGGTGGCCATCCTCTGCATATAATAGAGGAGCTACGGGAACTCCATTGGACCGCGCCGGTGGGGGCACCATTGTTTTCCCGGGACGTGCCAAAGGCATAGCAATAGACCCCTCTAGTGCTATGCCTTTGGCACGTCCCGGGAAAACAGTATTGTTTCTCCCACAGTACCACGCGACCACCACGTACTGCTGTCTGTATGTGTAGACAAGCTCACTTTTACATTAATTTTATTTGTATCTATGTTAACCTGTCATAATTAATTCATGTATGCAAATACGAATCTGACTTTCAGTACACTGATCTGTAAACTAAGTTGCGTAGGGGTACGTACATACATACAGAATTATTATGTTTGTTAACAAGTTCTAGTGTATTCGCGGATATTCTGTTTGGTTTATTTAAAACTTTAATAGAGTTAACAACCCCTAATCGTATGACTTTACTGTCGATGAACGCTTTTCTAAATATAGATGAGTTTGGATAAGCTTGATATTAACAACTAATCCGAGACTAATTATAATATTTGATAAGCTGTACATAGAACATGTTGATCTGTATTCGTGCCATATTTAATGGAGGTGACTATTACCACTGATACAGAACACGAATCAATAAAAAAATCAATACCAAATATTATTATTTTTAATTTAAATACCTATTTGTAAACAAAAAAATTTCATTCGTGTATCGCGTGTGACACAAAAACAATGCGTGCGAAGTCTGCAAAACAATTTGCAGGTATTTCCACCCTTTGACAATGCCGCCGATGACTTATTTTCAGAGTCGTTCGGGATTTATTCTCAAACCCTCGCTATGTTTCTAGGTGAAAATTTGGATATTAAATAATCGTAGAATTTTTCAATTATTGTAAGATGACTAAGCACATTATTTACCATTTGTTATAGAAATATGCACGGTTGAATGAACATTATAATCGATATGTAAGTACATTAAATGCATTAAATACTCAATGTGCTTACAGACTCTGGGAATACAATATGTAAAAATATTTTTTCTAATTATTAGATAATTACACCCTACAGATATACAAAAAATATAGACGAAATGCTGCGAACAATCATAGTGAAGTCAAAAAACTATGCTCCTTTGTGTACAACCGGCGCTCACGCACACTTCGTGCACCTATTATACATGCTGAAATTTGAGTCGCTTAAATCCCGAAAAGAGGTCATTGTACTCATCATTATGAACAACTTTTACTATAGGACCAACCCTGTAATCGCGAAAAAAAAATCAGTTGGTCCCTACATTTGTGTTCACTTAAATCAATAAAATGTAGGGACCACCTGATTTTTTTTTCGCGATTTCAGGTTTGGTCCCATAGTAAAAGTTATTCATAATGATGAGTACAATGACCCCTTTTCGGGATTTAAGCGACTCAAATTTCAGCGTGTATTTGCTTTCGCGATGCTTACTGGATGATGCCGCAACATGTGTACTGAGAGGGGTGATCATGGTTTTGGGTGCATGTGTGTGCGTGAGCGCTGGTTGTACACGAAGGAGCATAGTTTTTATTGGCTTCACTAGATTGTTCGCAGCATTGCGTCTATATTTTTTACTATCTCTGTGATATACTTTTGCCTTTTGTTTGAGTCATCACTTCATCACCATCTGAAGATTTTTATTTGTCTAATAGTCGTAGAATTAATAGTTATGTGTTTGTACCACTCGTGCACTCCTTCATTAGTATTATCAACGGACGCATTCGGAAATTATCTGGCTGCTAGTTAGTATTAACATCATAGAAATCTAATCATTAAGGTAACAGAAGCGGTAAGGGCGCGTGAACTTGTCGCCGTGTACAGGTGTCTCGTTCGTACGTGTTTCACCAGGGCCCTAATTCACGTAATTTCATGACGCGCCGATCAAGTTGCAGTGACGCTACAGTTCGTATCTGACAGCGACCACCGTAAATACGAGAATACGAAAAGCGTTGTTTTGATCAAAACTTAACAGCAACAGTACTGCAACAGTACTTCTTTAGTTACATGAATTGGCCTACAGTGCGCGAACCGTTTGCTTGATTATAAGTGCTTTTTTGAATGCGGAGTTACTAAAGTTGTATTTTGTATTTTTTAGGCATAATTAATTTTCCATTGAATGCTAGAAAAATAGTTGCGAAATGCGAGAAACGGCCACTTTTGGCACTTTTTCTATCTACAACTACAGCGAACTATAATTTACAGAGTTAATAGTTTCTGATCAAACTACAGTACCTGTAATTCAAATGATAAAAAAGATATATATTTTCGATAAATGATGTATTCTGCGAGTTTTTTTTTTTACTGATGGGGGCGCCACTTGGCTGCTGCATTTCCCTTATAAGACAGTAGATAATATTTCTATTACCTAATTATTTAGATTTCTATGATTAACATAATTAATTTTAAATGGTCTAGATGTGGTGTTGATGATGACTTGGTACTTACATCATAAAAGTAATAAATATTAAGTTCACTAGTGCTGTTGGTGACATTCTTCAGGAGGCCATGGTCATCATCAGGTGTGAAAACAGTGGTGAAATAGGACGTACGGGGCGTCGTTTGTTCCTCCAACTCTTGAATCATGATGTCTGGTTCCATAATCCTGAAACAAAACAATTGGGGTTTAGTTAAGAAGCCAACGATAATGAAAACAAAAAAATGGTTTCCGTTGGAGCCCAATGTTGGAGGTAGGTTTATCGGCTATATCTTACAGAAGAATTAGGTATCATGTTCCTCCATGCAAAAGGAGGGACCTCCATTCAGGCTGGGTGTTTTTGCGGCCCAACGGTTGATGTTGGGCGTTCGTATTTTACGAGTTATTGAAATAACTGAAAACCTGTTAAGGGGTCATTGTACTCATCAGTATGAACAACTTTTACTACAAAAAGCTAGCTAGTTAGCTTTTTTGGGTTCCGTACCCAAAGGGTGCCAAATGGAACCCTATTACTCTCGCTACGCTGTCCGTCCGTCTGTCTGTCACAGGGCTATGTCTGTGGTCACAGGGCTGTATCTTTTGAACGGTAATAGGTAACCGGTTGAAATTTTCTCAGAATATGTGTTGCTATGAGGGGTATCAAGACAAATACTAAAAACAAAAAAAAGTCATAAACCAGAAGGGGTCCCCATACAAGAAACCTCGAAAAACATTCATTTTTTTCAACGTTTTTGTTCCTGCTCTATCTTCAAAACGGTAATACATGCCAACGTCAATCTTAGTCTGATTATAGTGCATACTATGTAGTTTAGCAACAAATGTTAAAAATAGGGCAAACGTCGACATATGTGGTGGTACCAGCGTAAGAAAGAGATGCAAAAATTCATATTTCGCGCGTTGATGTCTTTTGATAAACTCTCGTAAATCTATGGGGTATCAGTGATGGGTGGTACGGAACCCGTACTGCGCGAGTCCGACTCGCACTTGGCCGGTTTTTTAAATTATAGGATGGCAAAACGAGCTAAAGGCCTACCCGATGTTAAGTGGTTACCTTTGGCCATAACAACTACAATGCAATACCATCTAGGTTGTTGCCTAAATGGTACCGCAAGTCGGTTCGTCAAACTGAGACATGAAGATGGAAAGTCTCATGTGATTGTTATTTCCCTTTAGGTATGCATTAGGTTTTCAAATAAACAGTAATAGTAAATATTAATTAATATAGCTTGTGGTGTGCCGTGTGTACCTAATACACACATAAATGTGTTAATTATAATTTTTATTATTATACTTATGGTATAAAAATAAGAATTGATCACAACATAAGCTATTTTGCACCAGTGCAGTTTTTAGGGTTCCGTACCCGAAGGGTGACAGACGGGACCCTATTACTCTCGCTACGCTGTCCGTCCGTCCGTCCGTCTGTCTGTCACAGGGCTGTATCTTTTGAACGGTAATAGGTAACCGGTTGAAATTTTCTCAGAATATGTGTTGCTATGAGGTGTATTACGACAAATACTAAAAACAAAAAAAAGTCCAAAAACAAATGGGGTCCCCATACAAGAAACCTCAAAAAACATGCATTTTTTTCAACGTTTTTGTTTTTGCTCTATCTTCAAAACCGTAATATATACCAGCGTCAAACTTGGTCAGATTATAGTGCATATTATTTAGTTTAGTAATAAATACTAAAAATAAAACAAACATAGACATATGTGGCGGTAACTGCGTAAGAAAGACATGCAAAAATTCATATTTCACGCACTGTACGTTGATGTATTTTGATAAACTCTCGTAAATTAAATCAGTTTTTATGGGGTATCAGGTCGTTGAGAGGTACGGAACCCTTACTGCGCGAGTCCGACTCGCACTTGGCCGGTTTATTTTATTTTATTTATTCTTGCGTTTGACCACCCTCATCTGATGACAGTTTAGACAAAATGCGTCTGAAAAAATGTATAAACCCATTTAAAAAAAACTGTAAATGCTACTGCTTTTGTACTCTTCCTATGTTGTGAAATATAGTTTTCTGCGTGTACATAAAAGAAAATAAATAAATAAAAATTCAGGCGACTGATAAACGAGCTACTTTCCACATGACAGCATGCATGTTTGCCAAGCTTTCACAGACCGCAGCTTTTTCATTTTGGTTTCGCTATAGAAATTCTATTTTCGCTACATTCATCTTAATTAAACAACGATTTCAGGTCAAGTGACATGGCTAACTGAATTTTTACTTCGCTTTTGCTAACGTAGTGCTACGTTTCACAAATAATAATACCATGCCACGAGAGCAAGCGAAGCTGGGAGGGTCAGTTAGTGTTTTTTTTTTTGTAAGATCCAGCCAAGTTCAAGTCTGACTCGCGCACTAAGAGACTTTACTCATGGCGCGACGCGACGCAGAATTGCATCGATTGCCGATATCGGTCAGATATCGCAACAACATGTGTTCGAAGAAAATGTATTGAAAATCGCAAATGTCTTTCTGCTCGATATCAAATTGTATGTACGTTCTAATGACCTGCGATCCAATTTCAAATAAATGTATACGGGGGCGTGCGAGCGCTTGCACTTGTTTCGACTTGCACGTGATTCTCTGTTCGGGATATCGATGAGCGACTTCTGTTGCGCAACTAGTAATCATTTGGAAATATTTTTGGTATCAATTAGAACGTACGTACAACTCGAGTCGACGATCGATGTGATATTGCTCGCATCGCGTCGCGTCTTGAGTAAAGTCCCTAAGGCTTATATTCAGAGATGAATCTAAGCGTGACCTCATGCTTCCGACTGTCAAAATGCAGTGCTTACACAAAGATTTGTATTCAAAACGTAAAAAAAACGTTTACGTTCGATACTGCACTAAGATATATCTCAAACTAAGATAAACGTAAGTAATGAATATCGGCTAAGCAGCGGATGTGGCGCCGCCAAGCGGGCAATGGTGTACTAATAATGAAATACAATACAGAACTACCCTTTTATTAGAATAATCAAAATAATAATTGCTGATGGGTTGGGATGGATCCTCTCTGTATAAATTGTTATTTTATTGAGATGTTGCTACACTGGTATATACACGTATTTTATTTTGTTATTTATTTAAGAATACTATTTGTTGTTAGATTTGTATATATTGTATATATACATATATTTGGTATGTATTTATGGATACCAAAAAATTATAAATTAGTATTTATTTTCTATATTTATACATGTAATATTTTCTATGGTAGGTAAATATTTATTTATTTATTATATTGTATATTAGTAAACTTTATGAAAGTGCACCACATACTGCCCCCATCTATTTTTTACGTCTTCCTTGTCCATCCAAAGGTTGTCTGGAAGATATCGCTAATAGCGATAAGACCGCCAATGTACCCTTATTTTACGTGTTAGTCCTAAGTTTAATAATGTTAATGGTGTACTACAAAGAATATTCTATCTATCTATCTATGTGTACTAGAATAGCTATTTCATGTTGTACATTAATATATGATAATACATACATATTATCACGCCTGTTTCCCATTGGGGTAGGCAGAGACTATGTGTTTCCACCTGCTACGATCCTGACACACCTCTTTCGCTTCATCAACGTCCATTAACCTCGTCATGCATGCTCGTCGGTTTAGAGAACTCTTAACCTGGCATTTTTTAAGAACATCCGCGATTTGATCACGATACGTTCGCCGAGGTCGTCCCCTTCCAACTCTTCCATCAACACTCGCTTCGTATACTTGTTTCGTCAATCTCCTCTCGCCCAACCTCTCTATATGTCCAAACCATCTTAACATACCTTTCTCAATCATTGTCACTACATCTTCTTTCACTCCACAACGCTCCCTTATGACGTAATAATAATATGATAATATTCATTTACTTATTCTCAACTATACACGATGCAAAGATAATAATATTCGGGGCCCACTGTTTACGATGATATGCAATGTAAAAATTGTTTTACATCTTAGATATTTTGTTTCACTCTCTCTCTTATGGCATAAAAATGTATATTGTTATCCTTTACTTTTTTTGAGGTCTGGCTACACAGTTTTTAATAGATTTTACGCGAAAAGTCTGCCATAGATAACAGAGTGTACTCTTAGCTGAGACCAGAGACATGACATTACCAGCGGTAAATGTCATGTCTCTGGCTGAGACCAACGTAAGTTTGACAGGAACTTTGTTTCTGAATACGAAATATGAAGATGCATTAGCTGACACTCAGCTAAGACTACTCTTTGACAGTCTTACATTCATGTCTCTGAATATACAATTTCATTATGTTATAGTCACATATTATGTCATTATGTTATGTTGTTATCCCCCCCTTAATTGGGGGAGGCCTATGTCCAGTAGTGGACGTCTTTCGGCTGTAATGATGATGTTATAGTCATGGAATAATGGTTTCCGCTACGCTCCGCAGCGGACACCAATTATTAAGCTATGTTATAGTCATGCTATATTTTTGTATGCCTCTAATTGTCGATTATAGAGCACTTAAAACTTTATTATATACTACTAACCATTTTACCTATGTATCACAAATAAAATGCTGAATCTGATTCTGATTCTGATTCTGCATAGTATTGTAGAAGGTTGCTGCTGGCTGCTGCTTCAAACTGATATGTTAGAGTTTTTTGTTCTCTTTTTCTACGAGAATAGATAGAAACCTCCTAATTGGCTTATCGATCGCAAGAGCCCCTTATCCGAGGTCTAGTACGATTTGGCGATTTTTTTGTTTGGATTGGAGCTTTGAAGTCTGAAAAATGTCATGACATGTGAATAAATATCCACATTAGGTTCGCTCATTTTCAACTAAATAACTACCGTAACTAATTAGAAAAATATTACCGTATTTTCGTAACCGATTATTGGTTTATTTAACAGACACAGAAAATTAACTATACAGAAAATTACCTATCACAGAAAATAGGAGAATACAAGTGCAAAGGTACTGCTTATTTCTAAAGAAATCTCTTCATTCTCTTCCAGCAGACCTGCAACAGGATAGGAGGACAGGATTGGTGAAATTATAGAATAAAGTCTGATGAAAAAATTACCTACACCAAGATCCATTCAAGTCTCTATGTATTAATTCAATCGAAAAATGTGTTTTAAGCAACTTTATATTTAGCTACGGCATTCAAGAGCCATAAATTATACAACGCTCTCAAGGTCGCCATTTTTAATTTTAGCATTGTGTATTGTAAATCCTTTAGATATTACATAAATAAACATGGCAGTAAATGTCTGGGTATCCGCGTTTGTTGTGCGAAAATATTTTCTAAATTATCTTTATGTTCTTGTTCATAGTTGAGTTATTATGAGATAAGTATTGAGTACAAAAGATATTTAACAGTTCAAAGCATATTTTAATACAGAGAATACATAACATAACATAACCAACCTATTATCATCCCACTGCTGGGCTTGGAGCTCGTTACACATTTCATAAATTGCTTTAACCAAATGTAAGAATAATGTTACTTATTGTTACAGTTCTCAAAATAAACTGAAATCAAATTTTAATTAAAACAATCTGGAACTGGGATTTATAAATAGCTTTCGACGAATTTATATTTTTTATTCTTCACGGGACGACAGCGATACGACACAATTTCAAAAGACTGTTACAGTACGACACAAAAAATAAGGCGCGTCGTCAATGTTCGTTCAAGAAGATTGATAAAAAGACCCGAAACATTAAAAAAAAAAATAAGCAACCTTATGCAATGCCTTTAAGTTGTTAAAATTGTTTGCCGTGCCGTCTTTGTTTATTTCGCTCACACGCTTCAGTAAACTGCATGTCATTGTTTGGCAGTGGCACGCAGCGACGGTGCTCTCTGATTCGTTACCGATTTCCCGCGTATTAAATTCTGTCATCTGCGCAGGTACATCGGTGAGCCATATTAAATGTGTACTACTGTACAAGTATTTTTTTACAAAAATATTAAAAGGAACTGTTCATAGAGGATGTTTCTATAAAGATGAAGATAGATTCAAAGATGTAAAAAAATCACTTACAGGAACACTGTAAAAGAAACGATGAAAATTCCTGATTTTAAACGTCATTAAACTTGACTGCCATGCCCGACGATAGGTCACTATTTATTTCGCACCGAATGATCGTAAAACATATTTTTGACGACTTGTTTAACCGTAATGTGTTTAGACATTTGTGATTCGAACTAAGAATTACCAATAAAATACTCGTAAAAAAAGAAGTCTGTTGTGCAAAATGTGGGTAGTGTGATTCTATCTTTATTTTTGGAAAAAGTGTGGGTTTTTTCGATCAAAGGATTGTTTTAGACAGAAGAACTCCCAAATTAGTGGAATCATCATCATCATCATTTCAGCCAAAAAACGTTCACTGCTGGACAGAGGCCTCCCCCAAAAAGGGGGTATATGCCATAATCGCCACGCTTGGCAGGCGGGTTGGCGATCGCAGTTGGTTGGTTAAATACTCAGAGAACGCTGCTGCTCATTCCCTGGTGAATCCCTTAGTCTCCTTTTACGACAACCATGAGAAGATATAGGGTGCAATTTTTACGTCCGGCACCACACGAAAAAATAGTTGAACACTGGTTTTATTTTATCCATCAATACCAACAACCTAACATTATAGATACCGTATAGTGCTCCAACTTTGCCCACATAGCTTACTTTGTCAAATATTATTATTTAACTATAATAGCTATGATTTCCTAAGTTGAAAAGATTAGAACTGTAGTTCTGGTAACAAAATAATGAAGTGTCAGTATGTGTCAAAGCCGTCGGCGCGCAGATGGCTAGTCTCCGTGGAGATTGGTCGCCTTGACCGGAATTCGGCCAGAAGGACAATATTTTATATGTCGAAAACTAAGTTAATGCCACTAGGCAAAGTAGGGCTATGTGAGCAAAGTTAGAGTATTTTACGGTAACTAAATTATCTTTAACGAAATTAAAAAATCTTTAAATTGTCTTTACCTAAATCTTGTTTGCATTTAAAAAAATAAGTGACGTAACTAATACAACAAGTTAAAAGCGACACTCAGGGGTGGAAAAAAAAAAGATGTTATAAATTTCCAAAAACAAAAGGAAACTTAATTAAACATTCACAAACGTCTTAAAAAGGTTGTATTTCCTGGTAAATGACGGTTGCAAAAACAATTCATACTGGCCGCATAATGAAAAAGAAGAAAAAGGTTTTCTCATAATAAGACAGGCCATGAAAGGCCTTGCATTCTGCCTATTAATCTTACGAAGGTTTTTGGACGTTTATTCGTCCCATCATTAGGTGGGTACCTACTTAATGATATGTGTTAATGAAAGCATGGATGAATAGTCTTTGTCTAGCCTAATATAAATCATCCAAAGGTTTAGTTTGTGTAATTATAAAGTCATGGTTCTAATAACACAAACATAATTAGCCCAATATTGTCCAAATACTGGGCACGGGCCTCTTCACTGAATGAGAAGGTGAAAGCCTTAATCCACCACGCTAGTCTAGTGCGGGTTGGCAGACTACAAACAATACACAAGGTTGAAGACAAAAGTCTTCAACCAGTGCGTCCTGCCTGTCATGTCTTACGGTGCCGAGACGTGGACACTGACAGTGAGGCTAATCTTGCAGTGGCAGTGGACTAGCTCTATAGAGTGAGCTAAGCTTGGAGTTTCTTTGAAGGATAAAATCCGTAACCAGATTACCCGGCGAAGAACCGGAGTGACCGACATAGCTTGTAGGATCAGTAAGCTTAAGTGGCAGTGGGCTGGCCATGTCTGTCGAAGAACCGATGGCCGTTGTAGCAGACGAGGCCTTGAGTGGAAACCACGAATCGGCAAACGCAGTGTAGGGTGCCCCCCAGCCAGGTGGACCGACGACCTGATGAAAGTAGCTGGGGGAGAGGCTGGATGCGGAAGGCAGAAGACCGTGTGTTGTGGCGGAATTTGGGAGCAGCCTATGTCCAGCAGTGGACTGCGATTGGCGGAGTTGATGAAACATACACCATCGAGAACTGTATGGAGCACTCTCAGATGTGCAAGTTTCCTCACGATGTTTTCCTTTACCGTTAAAGGATTAATGTAGTAGGTACACAGTTTTGCAAAAGTAATTCGTGGAAACGTCGTGGAATGTACGTTAACCTAGTTGCCAAACCTTACCATCTTAAGTAATACATACTGTATAGTTGATTGTTTTCCCAAATTAATGTTTCAATGTATAAGAAAATCTAAATTTAATAAATTCAACGCAGTGGTAAATTTTAATGTTCGTTGTTATTACATTTGTATGATAATCTGGGAAAACTGTTTCTGGATATTTTACCTATTTGTGTAATTATGTTTGTTACAGTAAAACAATCGCCGTGACCCATATGTGGTACACTGGACATGGAAAGGGTTAAAGAATCTTCAAATCGTCAATTGTAGAGGATCTTTAAACCACACGATACGATAATCGAGTTTTCAGAATACTACACTAACACTTAATATAATTGGGTACAGTCAACTGCATGTCAGTGGTAACACTTGAATTACGAAAATAGCCCTTACTGCTTACGAAATAAAGACGTTGTCAAAGTAAAACTGTTACCACTCACGTGAGGTCGACTGTACCTGTAGCTCTTCAGAAGTTTCCTTTTTTTCCATACAGTAAATTACCTACCTTCAAAATAAATAACATTTACGTATGCTTCAATTAACTCGATCTCATTCAGTTCAGTTTTTATTTGTTCTTTGCAATTTAATTAAAAATTTCAACAAAAGAACGGGTGTTAAAATTGAAAGTTCTTTTAAAATGCCTTTGCTTTCACAAATACATTAAGAGCAGCAATAATTAATACTACAAAATGAAATGAGACGTTTCAAGTAAAATGCAGAGAGTAACTTAAAGCAATAGTTCCTTAAAAGTGCAAATAGCGAACATTTATTTCAACAATTATTTTGTTCCCGAGTTTCAATGGTTTTAGTACTTCGTAAATAGTAAGCTTCCTACGGTTTTCTACCTTCTCTCTAAGAAACAATGTGGTTAACTGTTCTCGTAGTATTTTCGGTAAAATTGACGTCAACCGATTAATTTAACTTGGAATTTATTGTCATGAACTTAATTGTTAAAGTCGAATTTGCGATCGCGAGTGAGTTACACAATTCGGCAGCAGATTGTATGCAAGGACAGTTAACGTAAGAGAAAAGAAATAGAAGATTAAAACATTTTTAAAACGATAGCACCGCAACCCAACAGAGTTTTATCCTTTTATTTTTCAAAAAGAACCAAATGATTCTACTAGAAGCTCGATTCATCATCATCATCATTTCAGCCGTAAGACGTTCACTGCTGGACATTCGCCTCTCCCAAGCATTGCCACAACGACCGGTTCTGCGCCTTCCGCATCCAGCGGATTCCCGTGACCTTCACCAGGTCGTCGGTCTTGAAACTCGATTATTTTGGTATATTCTCTTAATGTTTTATTGTCATTCCTATGGTGTGGAAGTAAAATATTGATATCATAGAATAATGACTGTTTTTCTTTGGAAAGTGATTCTCACACATTAACATTTGTCTCCCTTCTAATATTCGTATATTTTACTTGTTCCGAAGTCGTTGAGTCCCGAATACGGCCATACTTTATGTCTCTTGCTTGACCCATATTTTAGCAACAATATCCGGCTGTATCCAGTTACGACCTCGTCCATCGTCTTCTTCGAAATGGTGAATTATGTCACTTTTTCTGAAAAATTTTGCTTACAAGTTCGATATCCGTTTACAGATTAGTCTCTTTGATGTGATTTGTAAAGGTATTTTATCAATGAAATATGGTTCCGTTGAAAATGCGTCATCCAAGTCTTTTGTGTTCTATTCACTATTGGCAGGTGACTGAGATCTCTTGTAAACATTCGTAAATACGTTTCGAATTCTTTGGATGTAGGTACCAAAGTATTATTTGGATGTTAATATCTTATTAAAAATAAACTAGGGATGCATCCGATACCGATACCGATACAGTAGGTCTACTCGCGTTTTACGAACGACAAACGAAGTACGAACTTTCGTTCCGACTGATACTTACATAATAAAGACAGGCACATAAAAAAGGCACAATTAAGATAGACTACGGTTCATAGTCGTTTACAATTTACCGGAGATGAGAAAAACAAACGTCAAAACACGATCATCGCATGCGATAAGGGAACGATGGTTGACCGGAGTAGCAAATTGTGCGATGAATCGTACGATTTATCGAATATCGTCGAACGGGAGTAGACCCCCTGGCGTTATTTTGCTATTTCCGATAAATATCAAAATCGGTGATATTTATTTATTTAATACTGATGGTCAGCCGCATCTGGTTAGATTGAAAGCCGACCCCAACATAATTGGGAAAATGCTCCGAGGATAATGATTGTAATATTTATTTGTCGATATACGCTGATACGTTTCGAATTTCACGCTTCACTTCAGAAAACCCATGTGAACGAGCAGTTGAGAGATACTTAAGATCTATTTTTAGCAAGAGAAGCAGATACTGTCGTTTTCTGTTGCATAAAGGTGCTAGGTATATCTAAAAAAAAAAAAAATGGCGCAGAAATACTTCAGTTTCCAAATAAGTTCTGTCGCATCTAAGAGACTTAAAACTTACAAGAGACTTTCAACAGCTCTCATCCAAACAGACTTGCAAAATCGCTTTTCCCCGCATAACATAGAGATGTTGTGTTTCTTAAATAAAAAACTTATTATTCATCTTAATTTTAATTATAAACTTCTTCAAGTTAGATTTTGTTTAATTTAATAACTTCAATTTTCATTTTGTTTAGCTATTTCATCATCATCATCAACTCAGCCTATCACAGTTCAATACTGGACCATAGGGCTCTCCCAAACCGTGACACAAAACTCGGTCCTCCGTCTTCCTTCTTTAAGTCGTCGGTCTACCTGGCTGACGGGCGTCCTACACTGTGTTTACCGATTTGCAGTCTCCACTCAAGGACTGGGACTGGATGCGGAAGGCAGAGGACCGAGTGTTGTGGCGCAACTTGGAAGAGGTTGCGATAGACTGAGTTGATGTTGTTGATGATGACTCAAGGACTCATCTGCTATGATCACTTATCCATTTAGTCAAAATAAAATGTAAGCAACTTTGTGTCTTATTAGCAGTTTACGCGTTCATTTAAAATCTTTAATCCGTATCGGTATCAGTATTGCGGAAATTTTTCTATGAATATCGGTATCGTATCAGCAGAAGCACGTATCGATATATCCCTGTATAAACAAATACCTATGTTAATAATATATGTATATATAGATATTATACATATCATCACAAGATAATTATGTAATACGTGATGACACAGGATTACCCATAGAAATTTAAATAATAAGGTAATAGAAATCGTCGCTTCAGTGCTTGAATGTCCAATCGACCATTGAACGAATTTTACCGAAGACGTTTTTTTTAGTTTATTATTGATTTAAGAGAAATATTTTCAAAATTTTGATGATTTAAGAATAATGTATAGCATATATTACATTATTCTTTAATCTTAAAAGTTTAAAAAATATTTCTCTTAAATCAATAATAAACTAAAAAAAACGTCTTCGGTAAAATTCGTTCAATGGTCGATTGGACATTCAAGCACTGAGGCGATGAAATGTTATCTACTGTCTTTTACTATCGGAACGCGTGTCTCCGGTTTTACGCTACCAACACATAAATACGCAATTACGCCCACCATGTTTCTAGCATTAAATGCAAATAAATTAAGCCTAAAACAATTATAAATAAATAATAAAATAATAAATATTTCTTTCTTTCTTTATTTCAATACAAAAATGGTTACATCTCGCATACTACATTTGTTACTGCTTGCGCACTACGCAAGGGATTAAGTAGATACGTCTAATCGCAGCGGGTGTGCAGAAAGACTACCCACTCCCATGCTAGGAGTCAACCTGTGTTACGAGTAGTAGGAGGCTTTTAGGCTTTTTACGCTACCAACACATAAATACGCAATTACGCCCACCATGTTTCTAGTATTCAATGCAAAATAAATTGAGCCTAAAAACAATTTATCTCTTAGGCCCGTATTCCAGAACGATACTCAAGCGTTGATCTCTGTTTAAAACTAGTTTTGAGTTGAGCTTTGATTTTAGAACGTTCCTCAAGCAGAGATTTATTGATCACAGTTCAGCTGAGTTTAGTTTTATTTTATACTGTCACCTGTTTCGGAATTTCAGCTGAGATTTGATCTGTTATCACTCTAGTGTGGTCCAGATTACGCTTGAGTAGAGATTTCTATTCTATTTCAGGTCAAATTCGTGTGTTATGTTGTTGAATTAAAGTTTATAATTACCGTTCTGGAATAAGACCGATACTCAAGTAACGATTCTATCCTTAAGTAGTGATCAGGTGATTGGAGTTTAGCTACGCAATATCTTCTCGTCCAAAATACCGCAGTGTCTCAAGACGAAAGTCTTTGACCAGTGTGTGTTGCCAGTAATTACTTACGGTACTGAAACGTGGTCGCTCACAATGGGCCTGATAAGAAGGCTCAAAGTCACTCAAAGGGCAATGGAGAGGGCTATGCTCGGAGTGTCCCTGCGTGATCGAATCAGAAATGAGGAGATTCGCAGGAGAACGAAAGTAACCGACATAGCCCGAAGAATTGCCAAACTTAAGTGGCAGTGGGCGGGGCACATTGCTCGCAGAACGGATGGCCGATGGGGCAGTAAAGTTCTGGAGTGGCGACCGCGTACCGGAAGGCGCAGCGTGGGTAGGCCCCCCACAAGGTGGACCGACGACCTGGTGAAGGTCGCGGGAATCCGCTGGATGCGGAAGGCACAGGACCGGTCGTTGTGGCGATGCTTGGGGGAGGCCTATGTCCAGCAGTGGACGTCTTTCGGCTGAAATGATGATGATGATGATGATTGGAGTTTAAACTGTACTTGAGGAAGCTTCTGTAATACGGGCCTTAGATATGGTGCAAAAAGCAACTTTAGTGACTCTGCGTCCAAAACAGCACTGATGATCAAGCAAACGATTCGCGCACTGGTATCCTACAAGTCACTGGTACGCGGCGACAAGTTCATTTGCCTTTACCACTTCTATTACCTTGTATTATTTTGATTTCTATGGTATTATCATCCTATCATCATAGTACATCCTATCAAAACCTTCGACAAATAAAGGGACCACGATTAAATTAATAAATCAACTCATCTTCTGCGGTCCACTGTTAGACGTGGGCCTGTTCCAATATGTGCCACAACACAGTAAGGTAACTCTTGAAAATAATTCCAATCTCCATCTAATTCCGAATTACGAGGATGCCAAGAAACGAAGTGTATATTTACAAAATTTCGATTCTCATATCGATTAATTCAATCAATAAATTGCTCGGTCTTTAACCAATTAAGAACTGACATATTTTTTCCCCTTCTCTTCTCGTGGGTGTTGTAAAAGGAGACTAAGGGGTTCAACAGAGGATGGACAGCAGCGTTTTCTGAGTATTTAGTAAACAAACTGCGATCGCCAACCCGCCTGCCAAGCGTGGCGATTATGGCATATCCCCCCGTTTTGGAGGAGGCCTATGTCTATCAGTGGACGTCTTTCGGCTGAAATGATGATGCCGATGATATTTTATTGTCAAGACTCAAGATTAACTCTGCCACGGAGGGCAGTTTAGGGGGTCTAGTCCCCATAAAAAACACAATCACAGTATAAGAGAAATCCTAGAGCGAGCAGTGTTTAAAAAAATGAGACATGACAAAATTCTGATAATCAAAAAAAAAACTAAAGGTCACGTAACAAATTTCATTTCGACATTAAACGTGCATATTAGTATTTAGAAATCACAAATCACTTAACATTGATATTGCTATTAAGTTCGCGAACTAGCGCAAACTTACACTTGAAGTATTGAAGCCGTTTGAAACTAAGTTTAGAACCTAGTAGGTAATGCAATTTCCGATTATTAGGTGTAAGAACTACCTACACCTTATAATCGGAAATTGCATTACAATACTAAACTTGTGTAGTATAAGTTGCAATACACGTGAGTCCCAGAGTGACTAATAAGGTTGTTTCCGCTGTTTGTGTTTCGTTGACTGCCTTGTTGGTCTAATGGTTACAAGCAGGACTGTTAAGCGTGGGGTCCTGGGTTCGATTCCCGGTTTGGGCAATGTTTTATTTGGTTTTTTCATGAGGAAATTTTTAGTAGGAGCTCGGAGTCTGGATTTGTATCCGGTTACTGGCAATAGGCTCGCCCCCTATTACATGGGACTTATACCTAACTTAACTGGTGAAATGTGGTTGTACTCTTATACAAATACACCTCTACTTACCCCTATGGGGTAAAACACACATACAGGTGTGGTGTCATGTGTTATGTTGTTTCCATAATTGTCACCAATGCTTGATGAAACAGCCAAAAGATCGACGTCTATGTCTTCAACTTTAACTTCAACACAGCCTATCGCAGTCCACTGCTGGACATAGGCCCTCTCCCAAATTGCGCCACAACACTCGGTCCTCTGCCTTCCGCATCCAGTCCCACCAGCTACTTTCATCGGTCGTCGCTCCACCTGGCTGAGGGGCGGCCTACACTGCGTTTGCCGATTCGCGGTCTCCGCTCAAGGACTCGTCTGCTCCAGTGGCCATCGGTCCTTAGACAGACATGGCCAGTCCACTGCCACTTCAGCTTACTAATCCTACAAGCTATGTCGCTCACGTCTACATATATGATACATCTTAATACTAAATCGAAAAAGGCCCTTAAAAGTAATCAGAATTGAAAACAAAACAAACCAGCGTAAGGTAATTTCTTTGTTCTACGTAACGGAAAATTAAATCAAAACTTTCTGATACTATCTACATTACAAAGGTACGATATTAACCATCGGATTGTACCCTTTTCTCAATATTCGGGCCTGATAGGCTTACAAGGGTTAACTGTACTGTTCGCCTATTTGCTTACGTTACAAAGAATCCAATATACCGTATTGACAAGGATAACAATATTGCGAACAGATTCCTTTGTGAATATTTATTTGGTATCAATGAACTACCTTTGTGCAAACAAATTTGAAGGAAACCAATTTGATGGAAACTCGAATAAAGTTTAGCAATTATGATAAAACAAATTTAATAACCGAATTAAATTGGTAATTGGCAGAATGCTTCCTGCGACAACATTTAGAAACGTCAGGAAAATCTATTTTAATAATAAACATGATGTAATCCGGTTAATCTTCATTTTTATAATGAGTAGTCATCGCAAAAACCTAAGAAATTATGAAAGCTTAGCAATTTATGTAAAGATACATTGTTTTTTTTTTTTGAGAAAATTCAGAATTTCGTTATTATTTTTAATTTTGTAGTAAAACTAACTTGCAGTATAAAACTGAGGTATCGTGTGTACCACCTGCTTTTAATAAACATTAAACTAAAGTCTTCTGTTAAACTCTGTCTAGTAGATGGTGAAGTAGTAGAACAGTGCCCCAAGTTGTTTTTCCTCAAGAAAACGTAACTACCACGTTTGTGTATCAAGAAACAAATTTATGAAAACACAAAAAGCGCCCCTGGCAGATAGTACAATACTTTCCGCCAGGGGCAAACTTCATAATCAATTCAAACATTTTGTTACTCGATATAGAAACGCATAGTTACCTACGTTTTCTTTAGGAAAAACTCGCACTTGGAGCTCAGTCATCATCATTCATCATCATCATCATTTCATCGCCGAAAGACGTCCACTGCTGGACATAGACCTCCCCCAATGGGGGGGTATGCCATAATCGCCACGCTTGGCATATTAAATACTCAGAGAACGCTGCTGCGCCCATCCTCTGGTGAATCCCTTAGTCTCCTTTTACGACACCATGAGAAGATATAGGGTAGTGAAATTCTTAACGTCCGGCACCACATGGAACAAAAACAAAAATCTGGTGCTAAGATACAAAAACTAAAAGAAACAAAGTCAATACTTCATTCGAAAAAGTCCTGTTGATAAGACAAAGTATTACACCATACCGAACGCATTTTCCTCAATTGAAATAACTTCGGAAAAATATGAACATGAGTTCAAACAAATAAAAGAAATTCATTGAAATAAGCAGACCACACAAGCACTCTAAGTATGCGACAAGATATTTATTGATATGACGGAATTTTACGCAAAACACATGTCGATAAGTACACGATCATCGATTTAAGTGTTAAAAGTGTTTTACCGCTGAAATGTAGGGCGATCACCGGATTTTGCGGTTTATAATTAGAACGGTGGTAATTTGATTACCGCCGATAATTAATGAGGACTATTGATGAAATATCCACAGTAAATATGATGTACCTATAGATTTGTACGTATCTTCATTAAAATTTGTGTTTTTCTCGAGATTTAATAAGTATATGCTCAAAATTTCTACTATTAAATTTAGAATTTTTCAAGATCTTCAATAAATAGGTAGGTGCTACATAAAATTTCAACTATTACAATTTCTCAAGAGTTTCAATAGATAGATGCTATAAAATATTACAAAGGTTAAAGTTTTTCAAGGCATTCATAGGCAGATGCTATTAAAAATATTAACATCCATATGATTATTATATTCTTCCTTTAATACTTTATTTCTTTAATACTCTAGCTCATCCTTTTAAACTACTTCGGAATTTATCCGCACAGATATCGTGGTGGTTTCGAGAAACTTCCTTGAACATTTCAACGAAAGCGTCTTGGAGAGCTTTGGAAATAAAATGAGGAAGGAAAATCGTCGTGTATAAGCATTTCATTGGAAAAATCAAATCCAAAATATTAGATTTACTTACCAATTTATTCCTAGAATCAATCATAAACACAATTTATATCTTCGAAACATTACATAAAATGATCGGAATTTTTCTAAAGTATGGAATCAGGCGTTGCTTTGCGGAAATATATGGAGATAGAATGCTTATGGTTAGTGTTTATTTCGCCAAACTAGTTCGTCAAGCTTGGATGTAGTATGCAGCACTGCGCACCGCTCAGAATATTTTGTGTTAATTCCGCCAAACTAGTTCGTCAAGCTTGGATGTCGTTAGCAGCACTGCGCACTGCTCAGAATATTTAGTGTTAATTCTGCCAAACTAGTTCGTCAAGCTTGGATGTAGTATGCAGCAACGCGCACCGCTCTGAATATTTAGTGTTAATTCTGACAAACTAGTTTGTCAAGCTTGGATGTAGTATGCAGCACCGCGCACCACTCAGAATATTCCGCCAAACTAGTTCATCAAGCTTGGATGTAGTATGCAGCACCGGGCACCGCTTAGAATATTTAGTGTTAATTCTGACAAACTAGTTCGTCAAGCTTGGATGTAGTATGCAGCACCTCGAACCGCTCAGAATATTTTGTGTTAATTCCGCCAAACTAGTTCTTCAAGCTTGGATGTAGTATGCAGCACCGCGTACCGCCCTCCAGCCTACAAATATGTATATGCACATGCAGAAGGTGCAATTAATATATTATGCAACATGCAAACCAAACCGTGTATCGGTGCTGCATACTGCATCCAAGCTTTAGGAACTAGTTTGGAGGAAATATTGTTACTCCATACTTTGTACGGATTTTTTCTTTATTTATAACGCCTTTCCTTATAGGTACTTTCGAAGTTATCATTCGTTTGAAGTGCCATACGTTTTCCATGTATCACATTCGGGGTAATGAAGCTAATAAATATTCTGCCGGAGTCCAGCTTTTCCGTTCAAAGTAGGCTCTTAAGAAACAATTTAGCCTAGTATTTGTTTTTATAGCCTGGACAGGGACGTGCAAGAATTGTGAAGTGAGATTTCGATTGAGTCAGGAATCATTTAGACTGACTTTGTGATACTTGACAAAGAGATCTTCTAGTATATTTTTTACTAACAGGGGGTGTTTATATATTATATTTATATATTTATTATATTTTATATTTATTTGTTGACAAAAAAGTTATACAGCAATTTTTTACATATTAATTGGCTATGTTTTGATAGTACAAAAAATATGAATCATCTGTAGCCAAACTAGGCAAAGCCTGTTTTTTTTGTTGTTTTTTTTTTGTTGTGTTGATATCGTTAAAAGTAACAGTAGAATGTATATATTACAGTCCGTTTTTCTACACTTTTCTTATTTAGGAAACAATCTTGGCATGTCTTTTTAATTAAATTCATAATTAATATGATTAAAATACATGTGTTGTGTTACGAGTCTTCGTTTGCGTTAACTTTACATACCTTCTGGGTTTGAATATTGAAAAATCCTTCTGACTCTGAATTTTATAGGAAATTTTATTTATTTGTTTATTTAATTATTTATGCACAACAGGGTACAAAGGCGGTCTTAACGCCATAGAGGTTCTCTACCAGACAACCTTAGGGTAATGCAGAGACAAAGAATAAGGTAGATGCACCAGTAAAGTAGTAAAATATGTTTCGTACTACGGACTTATAATTACATATAATAAAAATAGATAAATACCTAAGTAAATTATACACATAATAAAATATACATATTATACATACCTACATATATAACTATAAATATATAGCATCAAGATAATTCAAAGTCGAGCTGAATCTGCTAAATTGTTTTCACGGAAATATTTCCTTAACTTAATTTTAAAGGCGAGCCGACTGTTAGCCATCCTGATTTCATGAGGAAGCGCATTCCATAATAGGATAGATTGCACGAAGAATGTAGAGTGAACGAAGTCAGAGCGGTGAGAAGGACATTGGAGAAGACGATTATTAGTGGAGCGGAGATATTTAGTATGACTTGTACATAGATACTGAAAATGAGAAGTTAAGTAAGAAGGAGAATTGGGAGAGAAAAGTAAGGAGAATAGAGTAGTTAATGCCCTCATATGCCTACGTTGGCGGATAGGCAACCATTTTAGAAGCAAACGATACTCAGACACATGGTCATATTTACGAAGATTAAAAACGAATCGAATGCAGTTGTTAAGAAGGCGGTCAAGTTTGTTGAGAAGAACTGCATTCAGGTCAAAGAAGCATACGTCACTATAGTCAACAATTGGGAAAATCAAGGCTTGTACAAGCTTTGTTTTAGTATTTGGTGGGAGGAAGTTTTTCAGGCGATAGAGCGACCGTAATGTTCCCGTAACTCTCTGGCTGACACTCGCCACTTGGTTTTGCCAGCATAAGGTGGTGTCAATATGCAAACCAAGGTCTTTGACACTAGGGCTGAGTCGGATGACCATGCCATTAAATATGATTGAAGGAAGTGTTGCACAGCTCAGTTTACAACTACTCCAGTGACTCCCTTCCCTCCCTTTAATTCAATTCATAATTAATATGATTAAAATACATTATATAAAAAACACCGCAAACAGATCATGAGTAGGCGTTATCCAGTGTGGTTCACGATAGATATTATCCGGGACACACGACTTAAGCTTAAATTACACGCTGCTTGGAAGCGCACTAAATGTGATACAGTACGTAAATCTTTTTCTGGCTAGCCTTAAAACTCGCACAGAAGCTGCCTATGCATCGTACACCAAAGCAATTGAAACTAACTTAAGAGTCAATCCGCGTCAATTTTGGCAACATATTTCGAGCTTACGCTCAAAGGGTGGTTTCGAACCAAATGTCACTTATAAAGGAGACGAACTCACGGGTGTTAATGCGGCTGAAGCGTTTGCCGACTTCTTTGTTAATGTTTTTCTTCCCGATGTTCCTTTACTTGATGCACAAAAAATTTCTCGTAGTGTTGATAATACTGGCAGCAATTATATTAATATTTTTAACTTCACTCCTCAAGACGTCATGTTGGGTATAAGTAAACTAAAATTAAGTAGTTCTGTAGGGCCTGATAACATTCCACCTGGGATATTGAAAAAATTTAAGAAAAATGTTTGTTTACCTTTGCATCATATTTTTAACTTATGCTTAAAGACAGGAATATATCCGCCACAATGGAAAATTTCTAGAGTTGTACCCATAACAAAAGGTCCTAATAAAACATCTGTTGAAGAGTATCGTGCCATTGCCATTATTTCTTCTCCAGCAAAAGTTCTCGAAAATGTACTTTATAAATACATCTATTCCCAGGTTGATAAGTATTTATGTAATGAACAACATGGTTTCCGAGCCAAAAGATCAGTTAATACCAACCTTCTGACCCTTGTAGATTACATATCTGATCGTCTTGACTGTGGTGGTCAAGTAGATGTACTATACTTTGACTTCAGGAAAGCGTTTGATAGGGTTAATAATGACATACTGTTGGCGAAGTTATGCACCATTGGTGTTCCGCCGGGTCTTCTTCAGCTCCTTGCTGACTATTTACGAGACCGCCAACAGTTTGTCAGGCTGGGTTTCTACGAATCTCAGCCCTATCACACGCGTTCCGGAGTTAGTCAAGGATCTATACTAGGGCCATTGTTGTTTCTTATTATGGTTAATGACCTCCCAACAGTTCTCCGGCACGCAAAATGTCTCCTTTATGCAGATGATTTGAAACTATTTTCCGAAATTAACTCCGAAGCTGATTGCCTTGCACTGCAACGCGATGTTAACGCAGTGTTTGAGTGGAGTGTTAAAAACAAAATGGAGTTTAACTCTTCAAAATGTTTCGTCATGACTTTTGGTCGAGCAAGACACCCAATCTCCTTTAATTATAAAATTAATGATACTAACATTACCAGAACAGTCGGTATGAAGGATCTGGGAGTCGTGTTTGACCATAAGTTAACGTTTCATGACCACATGGTTGCAGTTGCAAAGAACTCTTATAAGCGGTTGGGTTTTATATTACGAAATGCTAAGGACTTTAGTAATATCAGCGTAATTAGATCACTCTTTAGTGTGCTTGTTCGTAGTAAGCTTGAGTCTAGTGCATGTGTCTGGAACCCGCATGAAAAGAAGTACACACTGATGTTAGAAAAGGTGCAAAAAGCCTACCTTAGGTATATGTATAAACGTCTGTATGGATATTATCCGTTTTTGTATCCTACAAACTTTCTCCAAGGCTGTTTAGGGTATAATTCTCTTGAGGTCAGAAGGAAGTACGACCAAATGATAACAATGTGCAAAATCCTACATAGCAAAATTTATGCCCCTGATCTGCATGACGAATTATCCAGATTGTACGCCCCAGTCAATTATAGCCGTTGCAGGAGGCATCAATTATTTGCCGTTCCTACGTGCAACACCGTCTCGCGAGCCTTCTCTCCCATACCTCGCACACTCACTGCACTTAACGCCCTCTTGGACGCCAAGTCTGACTGTGATGTGTTTGCCGACGAATGGAAGACGATTTTGTCAGTATGTCTGGAGTACTGCGAGATGAGTGTATGAAAGTATGTATTATTAATATTTTATATAATTATTTAATTTTTCTTTAATGTTATGTTAATTAATTAAATTTTTGTCTTTAATTTTTGTAATTGGCATCCAGCCGTTTTAATTAAAGTAAAATAAATAAAATAAAATAAAATAAATAAATATGTATGTACAATGATAGATACTTAATGATATTTTGTAACCTAATTACGTGAGCGGAAATAGGATAGAAAGAGCTAAATCTTAATAATAAGGTAATATTATTTAGATTTCTAGGAAATAGTAGTTTATTATATTTTTTCAGTAGTTATTGAAAAATTCAACACCAAAGAGAACTATCAAAATTGTTTACTAAATAAGACAAGTAAAGTAAAACGGAATGTAATAATTATAATATGTGTGTTACGAGTCTTCGTTTGCGTTAACTTTACATACCTTCTGGGTTTGAATATTGAAAAATCCTTCTGACTCTGAATTTTATAGGAAATTTTATTTATTTATTTATTTAATTCTTTATGCACAACAGGGTACAAAAGCGGTCTTAACGCCATAGGCGTTCTCTACCAGACAACCTTAGGGTAATGCAGAGACAAAGAATAAGGTAGATGCACCAGTAAAATAGTAAAATATGTTTCGTACTACGGACTTATACACAATATTTCGTTTTTTTAGACTCAACGGTTTGAGTTGTACAATTGTACATTTTCTTTGAGTGAGATAGTCAATTAATCAGTGTTTTGCTTATTTGGCGATGACATCATAAAACTATGTGAAATTTGCTTTTTGAAAGCCAAATCCTTAAAATAGAACAAACATCACCAAATAATCTTCATGATTAAAGGGGTGATGGTCGGGTGTCACTACAACTAAAAGGCTATGGGTAAAGTTTTTGTTTGTGCAACTTTTCCCTGTTCCATATAGATTGCTTTCTTCCCACTAATGGGACTGATTATGATGGCTATCAATCTTCGATGTGTCTCCACCGGATGCCACAAACTTTTTGTATCATCTCGACGCCACTATCACCATTTGGAAATTAGCTGAACTACACTCTGTTTTTTCTTACTTGTCTTATTTAGTAAACAATCTTAGCATGTCTTTTAATGCAATTTGTCAATAATGATTATTATTAAAATAACAACAAAAACAACATAATGATTGTTATTATGTTAAAAATTTTACACACTAAATAACATTTTTAATCTACAAAAAATTGCTGCACTATAATAAAACAAAGTTTAAGTTTTCCTGACGTTTCGAAAGCTTTGCAGCATTCATGGTCGCAGTTAGACTAAGATGACAAGCGTCTTTACAAATATAATCCGGTTAAACTTTGTTTTATTATAATGTGTAGTGATCGCGAAAACCTAAGAAATTATTATAGCTGAACTAGTTTTAAAAAAATGCGAAATTTTAATTAGTAGAAACTATTTTTTTGTTAAAATAGCTAAACTGATTTGATGCACATCTCAAACTAGTTAGCTTTTTTATGTTACTAGCAGCTATTTATGATACTAATAACTAAACATTTTTTCACTGTTCACTGTTTACATGTGCAGAACTAGTAAATATATTTTTTCAGTCGTTATTTAAATAAAGGGACCGTTCTCAAAAAATGCCAGGTTAAGAGTTCTCTAAACGGACGAGCATGCATGACGAGGTTAATGGACGTAGATGAAGCGAAAGAGGTGTGTCAGGATCGTAGCAGGTGGAAATCCATAGTCTCTGCCTACCCCAATGGGAAACAGGCGTGATAGTATGTATGTATGTATGCCAATAATGTTTACTAATTAGTACAAGAGAGAAAAAACAGACTTTAGGTAGATACAGTATTGATCGTAGGCTATAAATTTTCAATTGTAATGAGTAGTAGAAGCGTTTAATTAAAACAATGATTCACTGCTAGGGTTTTCCATGTTCCATTTTAGATAATTAAAAATACCGGCCAAGTTGGATTTGCGCACTAAGATTTCCGTACACATGTATGTGTTTGCCCTATTTTTATTGTTTGTTCTTAAACTAGAGTTTAGTATACGATCACACCAAGTTGGACCCTTGTATGTTTTATCGTTTTTAAATATTTTGTTCCTGCTCTATTAATATGCAGGAACAAAAACTATTAAATAGCTTTTTTTCGAGGTTTCTCGTATATGTTATGGACAAAGTGATTAATAGGACATTATTCATAATGTCCAGACTGTTTGCAAAATGCCCAATATGAGAGGGCAAAATGACAATAACTACTGATTCTATTAAATTGACTGTAATTTATGACTAATGTTTTTCACCTATTGGGCAGAATAATAAAACGAGATAACGATTTAAATTGTGGAAAAAAAAACGCTCACAAACAGGATTCGAACCTGCGACTCCTGGCTCAGTACGCCAGTGCTTTAGCCACTAAGCTACCGTGAACACAGCTCGTGGTAACGAAATTCTCATTCACTTGGTACATCTTTGGGTGACGTCAGCGATATCTTATTAAGAAACAGTGTTTCTTAACCGACTCGACTAACTTTGCAGTTAATTCAAAGTCGTATAGACGTTCGTTTGTTGTATTTTTTCTTTCTACAATTTAAATCGTTAGATTTCGCTTCGCATGCATAAAGGCGTTAAAAAAAACACACTTTACACTCAGAAGCTCTTTCACGAGCTTCTGTCTCCACGATCTTAAAAACATTCTGAGGGTATACAGAGTCTGACCACCATGCCGTTGGGGTGAGCTGAGTCTGTGTAATACTTAGTTCCACCACCGCAGACAAATGTAAAGGTTTCATATGTTATTAAACTACACTGTTTGCCACGCGTCCTGCGTCCTACCTAAATTATCAAATTGCGCAACGGTCACGCAGTGATCATGGTTCAAAATGGCCAGGCATGACTGTGATACATAATAGTCTAAATAGTTATTAATTACATGGCCTGATTTGACTTGTCATTATTCATACTGCCCGGACATTGTAAGTAATACCCTCATTAATCACTTGGTACATTACATACACGCTGAAAATTTAGTCGTTTCGAAAACGATGAGGGGTCATCATTATTGGGCTTAGACTTTTTTTAGTAATTTCCATGCTATAAGTCATAGAATAAATAAATAATATTTTTTTGGGACATTTTTTACATAGCACCATCTAGTCCCAAACTAAGCAGAGCTTATACTATGGGTACTAGAGAATGGATATAATACTTATGTATTTTTTTGTTGTAAATACATACTTATAATTTATAATACATAAAGAACACCCAGACTAATAAAAACATTTTTGTTCATCACACAAATATTTGTGTCCTGAGGGAATCGAACCCACGAACTCGTGATCAGCAGTTTGACACTCGAACCACTAGACCACAGACATCGTCAACATCTTATTATACCATGGTCAAAACGAATAATTACATATTTACATATTTGGTCAATGGCTTACATGGGACTATAACATAACTGTTCCGTGTGGTGCCGGACGTAAAGAATTGCACTACCCTCTCTCTTCTCATGGGTGTCGTAAACGACGACTAAGGGATTCACCTGAGGATGGGCTGCAGCATTCTCTGAGTATTTTAACAACCAACTGCGATCGCCAACCCGCCTGCCAAGCGTGGCGATTATGGCATTATCCCCCCCCCCCCCTATAAGGGAGGCCTTTGTCCAGCAGTGGACGTTTTTCGGCTGAAATGATGATGATGATAACATAACTGGCGAAATGTGGGTGTACTATTACACCTCTGCCTACCCCTTCGGGGAAATACAGGCGTGATGTTATGTTATGTTATGTTACAAATTTGGTGAAAATTTAAATTTACTATTCTCTGACGTTACCGAAAGACGTAAGTGGAAGTTACATTCGATACCACGAGCAGTGTTCACGGTAGCTTAGTGGCTAAAGCACTGGCGTACTGGGTCGGGAGTTGCCGGTTGGAATCCTACTCATTAGTATTTTTTTTACCACAATTTATATTTTTATACAAAATATACATTTGTAACGAAAAAAATATAAACAAACAGTGAATTTCCTGGAACAGAATAATAGGTACCAATTAAAATTCAAAACCACCGTGTTTGTTCAATCTTCATGATCTAATGTTTTGTTAATACAAAAACATTTTCACAGGGCTTGTACCCTCAAAATGATCAGTAGGTATGCCAGATTAAAAAACTTTACTATACCGTAATTGGATTTACCCAGAATTTTCGAGTGTTTCCGTTTACGTAAACAATTATTTAGTATTTAATTAAATAAGTTATTTCATTATACATTATGGAAACCTATGTTCGTTGTTTAGGTCAGCAAAGAAACCTATGTAATTTGTTAAATTACTTACGAAATCGATTATTCATAAGTTCTTACTGCTTTCGAGCCACCTAATTCGCTATAATTGAGGGTCGTGAATGATATTACCATAGTTGCAAGGCTTGGTTGTACTGGTAATGGAATTGCAAAAAAAAAAGTGTTATATACTCGATTATTTTGGCCAAAACCTAATCGTTTCGCTTACCACTGCAGTACAGTGCATTTAGTGGTGGCATTTTATTGCCAAAATGTGCCTAAACAACCATATTCTTAATTTACACTAAACCTCTTACGGGGTCATTGTATTCATAATTATGAACAACTTTTACTATGGACCGACGACCTGATGAAAGAAGCTGGGGGGGACTGGATGTGGAAGGCAGAGGACCAAGTGTTGTGGCGCAATTTGGCAGAGGTCTATATCCAGCAGTGGACTGCGATAGGCTGAGTTGAAGTTAAAGTTGAAGATATAGACGTCAATCTTTTGGCTATTTCATCAAGCATTTGTGTCAAATTCGGAAACAACATAACACATAACATCACACCTGTATGTGTGTGTTACCTCATAGGGGTAAGTAGAGGTGTATTTGTATGATAAGTACACCCACATTTC
This sequence comes from Asteroscopus sphinx, assembly GCA_949699075.1. Taxonomy (NCBI): domain Eukaryota; kingdom Metazoa; phylum Arthropoda; class Insecta; order Lepidoptera; family Noctuidae; genus Asteroscopus; species Asteroscopus sphinx. Next base: position 8,512,415 of record OX453006.1, read on the forward strand.
GTCAGTTAAGTTAGGTATAAGTCCCATGTAATAGGGGCCGAGCCTATTGCCATTAACCGTATACAAATCCAGACTCCGAGCTGCTACTAAAAATTTCCTAATGAGAAAACCCAATAACACTTTGCCCGATTCGGGAATCGAACCCAGGACCCCACGCTCAGCAGTCGCGCTTGCAACCACTAGACCAACGAAAGCTAATAAATATGTTAGTTCAGGGTTAGTCCCTGAAATCGCGAGAAACAAATCAGCTGATCCCTACTTTTGTGTTCGCATAAATCGTCAAAATATACATTATTACATATTTATTAGCTTTTGTTGGTCTAGTGGTAGCAAGCGCGACTGCTGAGCGTGGGTCCTGGGTTCGATTCCCGAGTCGGGCAAAGTGTTATTCGGTTTTTTTATTAGGAAATTCTTAGTAGCAACCCGGAGCCTGGATATGTGCCCGGTCAATGGCAATAAGCTCGCCCCCTATTACATGGGACTATAACATAACTGGCGAAATGTGAGTGTACTATTACACCTCTGCCTACCCTTTCGGGGAAATACAGGCGTGATGTTATGTTACGTTATGTTATTAGCCATTAATGACATAGAGTATCGGATCGTTAGTATCGGGATCCTATTGTGATCGAGCCTAAACTTAAAATAATAATTATTCATTAATTAGTTTACTTTAGTGTATTTTTCTCAGTCAACCTACATTTTTCTAACAAAATTCTTTCCAAACCATGTAACAAATCATTGTACTATTGATTATAAAAGTATATACATACGTGGGACACTCAGAAAGTTTTGCGAAACTAAAAAAAATTGTTCTATACGTACATATATTTTTATCAAATCTTTTCAAAGTACTTTCCACCAGCCTCTATACAAAGATTCATGCGCCTAAACCAGTTTTCAAAACACTTTTTCCAGTCCGCCGCAGACACCTCGTTTACAGCCTGCTCGAACGCAGCCAGCGCATCTTCCGGCGACGAAAATTGTATCCCTTTGAGCTGATTTTTTATTTTTGGGAATAAAAAGAAGTCACACGGTGCTAGATCAGGGCTGTAAGGAGGGTGACCCAGGAGTTTGACTGGCGTGCTGTCCAGGAAGTCCCTCGTTTTGAGTGCGGTGTGCGCAGGTGCATTGTCGTGGTGGAGCAGTAGCCCGCGGAGCCCTGTGTTTGGTCGCTTGTTGCTTATAACAGAGAAAACTTCTGGCAAACATTTGGTAGTATACCATTCGGCATTAATGCTTCTTTGATCCCGTAAGGGAATTGATACCAAGTGGCCAGTCAAATTAAAAAAGCTAGCGATCAAAATCTTAACCCCGCTTCTAGATCGCTTCACTTTGGTAGGCGTTGGCTCATTTTGAAACACCCAAACAGTCGACTGGCGCTTGGTTTCTGGGTCGTATTGATAAATCCAGGACTCATCACCTGTAACGATGTCGTAAACACGCCGAGACGAGCCTGCTTCAAATTTGTTAAGCATATCACGGCACCATTCCACCCGGGCCTGCTTCTGAGCATCGGTGAGGTTGTGCGGCACCCAGCGTGATACTATCCTCCTCACGCGAAGATGGCTGTGTAGAATCTCGTGAACGCTTCCCGATCCAATCTTCAATATGTGTTGAATCTCCTGATATGTAATTCGCCTATTGTCTTGCATTAAATTTTTCACTGCTAGCACGTTTTCTTCGGTAACAGCCGTCAAAGGGCGACCGCTTCTTTCGTCATCCCCCAAAGTTGGTCGACCGCGCTTGAATTCGTTATACCAACGATACACGGTTGCCTTGGAAGGGCCTTCATCCATGAATGCCATTTGAAGTCTATCGTACGATTCATCCGGTTTCAGGCGACACTTGAAATCGTATAAAATCATAGCTCTAAAATGTTCCCGGCGCAGATCCATATTTCAGTGAGACACAATACTTTGAATTAACTCGCAAAAAATGTGGAGGGAAATTTTGAAATTGGAACTTACTTATTTTTACTTATAAATAATCATATTTTCGAAAAACATTATAACTGGCCAGTCTCCCATATATAAAAACTTTTTTTCGCAATACTTTCTGAGGGGCCTGGTACATGGAGTTTCTTGGCGGCTCTTCTCCATAGGACCAACTTTTTGGAACCGTGCAACTGGATTCATAATTAACGTTTTGAAAGTGTATGTAAATTCTTAATCGAAAAAAAAAAAAACTTCGTCTTTGACTTTGGCTTTCACATACATACATACATACATATTATCACGCCTGTTTCCCATTGGGGTAGGCAGAGACTATGGATTTCCACCGGCTACGATCCTGACACACCTCTTTCGCTTCATCTACGTCCATTAACCTCGTCATGCATGCTCGTCGGTTTAGAGAACTCTTAACCTGGCATTTTTTGAGAACATCCGCGATTTGATCGCGATACGTTCGCCGAGGTCGTCCCCTTCCAACTCTTCCATCCACACTCGCTTCGTATACTTGTTTCGTCAATCTCCTCTCGTCCATCCGCTCTATATGTCCAAACCATCTTAACATACCTTTCTCAATCTTGGCTTTCACAAAATATACATTATTACATATTTGGCTTTCTGTGATAAAGACCATATAAAGTCTAGGGAATTCTTATTACCTATCGGTCACATTATTGGTACAATACTCTTAATTTTAAATTGAACAATATTATAGGCGCAGTGGTTGAGTTTGTGCTATTAGTGCAGTGGTGGGTGGTGGTGGAGGTTAGTTGTTTTTGGGCAATTCTCTCCCTGCCAGGTGGACCGACTACCTGAAGAAGGTGGCTGGGGGACTGGATGCGGAAGGCAGAGGACCGAGTGTTGTGGCGAAACTTGGAGGCCTAGTCCAGCAGTGGACTGCGATAAGCCGAGTTGACGAGTGGTCGAGTAATCATCTTCTGCGCTAAAGGTCGCGGGTTCGATTACCGCACATAACAGTTAATTATGTGATGTACAGACAGTTGTTCCGGAGTCTGGGTATTTTTTTATATGAGATTTGTGTTTGTAAACGCATCCGCGATGCAGGAGAAGTCTTAGTCTGAAGCAATGTTTCTTTAAAAAAAGAAAAATGGTCAGTGAAACATTGGAATTGGCCTTTTGATAATGCTGAGATTCACTATTTTAACATAACTTTGCCTTTGATTACCTATGTAGGTACTTGTTTATTTATGTAAACAACTTCTATAAAACCCACAAGATTGACTTCAGAGTCGTTTAGAAACACACGGCCTACTAATTCCTTCGGAATAACAAGTCAATAACGGACGTTGATCTCTCCTTATAAATGTTTTTGTCCTGTCAACGATAATCATACATTCAATTGTTATTCGCGAAACACTTGAAATTATTATCACTGGTGTATCGTGGTAGTAATCACGTTGACAGCAAAGTAGTTGTATAGCAACCTGTGTATTATTAGTATCGAACGGTCGATTCAATGTCCGATATTGCCATGTTATTCCGCACGAACAATCTATACGTAGAAGTCTTTAAACTTTCGCGAATTTCACTCATATTGAACAATATTTACAGGACTTGTACTTGGACTTGACAGTCTGCTCGTGACCGCGGCCCATGCAACTTGGCCGAAACATCGATGTTAGTCAAGATGCTTGTTATGTTTTGATTTTATTGTGCGCGACATGTCTCGTAAATATAGTTCAATATAATCTATACGTAAATATAAAATGAAAAACTATCTACCACAAACGTAAATACAAAGAATCAACATTCAGTAGTGTAATTAGCGACATACGATCCTGCTCCACCAGTCTTTGAACACCAAATCAAACGTTTTCTAATGATGGCTGTCGAGCTATTCGCGCTTAACTTAAGATGAGATGGCTGTATGTACGTGAGAGTAATAGTTTTAATTAGGGATGTTACGGAGCTTCGACTCCGACTCCGGGAGCTGTTTATTTACCCGGGATAAAAAAGTTGCCTGTATGTTAATCCGGGTTATTATATTGTCTATGACGACGTCTGTGGTCTAGTGGTTCGAGTGTCAGACTGCTGATCACGAGTCGATTCCCACAGGACACAAATATTTGTGTGATGAACTTAAGTGTTTGTGTTGGTTTGGGAATTTCTTATGTATATTATAAGTATGTATTTACAAAAAAAAAGTATATAAGTATCCATTAATAATTTCTTAGGTTTTCGCGATCACTACACATTATAATAAAACAAAGTTCAACCGGATAGTTACCGGTTTTAGTTTAACATGCCGTAGACAAACCCAACCATTTTCTTCGATTTGATAAACCACAAGTTCTGACGAAGGAAAACCGATATGTACCTAGAATGCTCCGTGAGGCTATTGAAATTAAAAAACATCCTAATTTTAATAGAGAAGATGGTTGGCAGCTACCACCTGTTTGGAACCCAGTCCTAAAAATAATCAAGTCCCAAACAGCACGCAACACTGTAAAAGATAATGATATTGTGAGTGATTACTGCGTGCATCGAAACGATTTTAATTGTACGTTAGATTAAAATATTTTTTTAGAAATATCTGTAAAGACGATTGTCATCTTAGTCTACCTGCGACCACGAAATGCTGTAAAGCTTTCGAAAAGTCAGGAAAACCAATTTAAATAATATACGCGATTTAATCCGGTTAAACTTTGTTATATTATATTATATCCATTGTCTAGTTCCCATAGTACAAGCTCTGCTTAGTTTGGGACCTGATGGTGCTGTGTAAAAATGTCCTAAAGTATTTATTTATTTATTTATTTACGGTCTAAATTTCACACTATTTTTTTCAGCCATTTCAGCGTGTTTGAAGAATAAACAAACAAATAAACAAAGATCCATACTTACGCAATAATAATATTAGTAGGATAATGGACCTAAGCCTATATATAGATTGCTACATTATATAATATAAGAATTTTGTCCATTCAAAACGTTTGATACCCACTAATCGATAAGTTAGTAGGTAAATCCAAGGGCATAGAATAGGTAATAATACGAGTATAGAAACGAATCTCTTTTACACGGACCCCAAATGCCGCCTTATAAATACCTACTTCCCTCTTCAGCTCCTAACGTCTCTCTGTCGTCCGAGCGTGCTGCCAGGGCTGTTAGCTGCTAAATATTAAATGTGTTATGTGTTGGTTTAGTTATAATAAATATTTTAGACTGTTCTTTACTATGAAATCATTATTTTATCGCAGTTTTACGTAATAAACAATTTATATTTACTTAATGATTTAAATTGTGAAAGAAAAAATCGCTTACGAACAGGATTCGAACCTTAAAGTTTAAATATTACCTTAAGATTTAAATCGTTAGATTTCGCTTCGCATGCGTAAATGCGTAAAAAATAATAAAATATATTAACTTACTCACATTATTTAGTTTTATATTTACCTACTTTACGTATTTAGATAATTTGCACTAAATTAAATTAGTTCAGTACAAAAAAACAGGACCCACGGACAGTGAGAAAGAAAAAAAACAGTAGTTATCATTTAATGCTTTTGACTTACTAATAAGAAAAAATATTTATGAACAGGAGAATAAATGATTGTGAAAATATCACTTACTTTTCCTAATTTTGGACAAACTAAAGAAACTAAGGTCTGGCGTTGTTTTTGAGTTACTACACCAAAATACATTGCAATATTTTGGCGCCATGACCGCATCAGCCTGACAGCACGCGCGTGCAAGCGTGAAGCGACGCAAGCCCCGACTGTTCAATCACATTAAAGGTACCTACGCTAGAAGGTAGGCTATTATCGTGGATTTGAACGCGTCTGGGGCGCGAGTTTCGCTTCTAGTCTTGTATTTTCTTATGCCAAGGGTGTACTTTGATCGTATATACGTGGTTAAAACTTATTACCGCTACACACAACTACATTGACATAGGTATATACATTTATGTTATGTATCGTTGATAAACTCTCTCAGTCTTGTACCAATTTACGAATGAACAGCGAACTGATAAATTATTACGTCACAGTACATAAAGATGAAGATGTATCTAAATTCAAATACGATGGAAGATTAATATGTATAGGCTGTACGGTAAGCCAAACACGGCTTCAATCGGTTAAGACAAATATTCGAAGGTCGATCGGAATAACGTCTAAGGTGCTGACCCTACTGTGATTGGGTTAGTTTACAAGGATATCCTATGCAATTATGTTTGCTAATACAGTTTGTGGTGTAGCATGTATTTAATTGGTACGCTCTACTGCGTACCTAGTATCTTTCATGGCATTGAAGTAGCTATTCCAAATATGTCAATTTTGTTTTTGGATCCACAAGCCAAAAACACTTATCAAAGATAAATCCAAAATAATCAGTTTTCCGTGCTATACTTCCCGTCTCTAGTTTAGCCATTTTTAAAAAATAAACTGATGTTTATGGTAACACCGTTGTATTAATTGGAAACACAGGTTGGCGGGAAAATTCGTAAAGATCGTGTTCTAGATTATTATTATTTTCCAAAATTTGTGTTTCTTCGAGTGTTAATGTGTAATGGTGGATTATTAAATTTTAAGTGCTCGTTAACGTGTACAAGTGTGGATAAATCGTATAAAGTTGAAAAACATGACATTCGTATTAACTCATCATCCCCTCAGAAACCTAGTAAAGTTTCCATCACTTTACTAGGATATAAGTACAATGTTAATATGTTCAAAGATTACGACTGAAGGACATGTATCCATGGTAATGAATAAATTTAAAAAAAATAAAATTGGAAACACAGATGATTTTTTTTTACTTTTATTCGAATAGTTTTATGGCCTGGTTGCTAAGACCTTATAGCACGTCATAATTAAAACCAACCTAATAAAGTGATGGAAATTTCGCTAGAGATTTTTGAGGGATTGATGACATAATACAAAAAGTCACGTTTTTTAGCTTTGTGCTGTTTACTCACACTTTTGCACGTTAAAGAGCACTTAATATTTAACAACTCGATGAAACACATGTTTTGGAAAATAATAGAAAATGCAATTTAATTCAATTCAATCGTTTATTGCGAATTTGAGTCAGGTAGGTGTTACATGAATATTGTTATAATAAATAATATTTGTATACCATTTAGCAGGCAATAGTAAATATACAGTTCTACGCCAAGCTATAAACTATACTTACCAACAACATACATAAATCCAGAATTGTCATATCCTATGCTATGTTAAAGTGTCGTGTCGTTATGGCGATGCTTGGGGGAGGCCTATATCCTTAGACCCTATGTCGAGCAGTTGACGTCTTTCGGCTGAAATGATAATGATGATGATTTCAAAGTGAATATCAAAAATGTCAAATCTAAAAAAAAGTCTTTCGTTGTGATGTCAAAACCTATCAATATGTCAATTTCCACCAAACGCTCTTTCCGAATTTTAATTATGATTTACGAAAGGGTAAAACCATATCTAGATAAATAATTTAAAATATCTGTGAGTCAAACATTACAAAAAATACATATAATGTTATTTGAAAACAAATCTTCGAAATTAATTATAATTTGACACTTGCTTAAAAGACTAATTAGGTATTAAAGGAAAGATTTGAAAGCCTAATTTAACTTTGTATAATCTGTGTCTCAGTGAATGCTGAAATTAGATAATCTTGAAAGATTACGTGATCCCATAATCCACATTTTATATATTTTTCTATACTTTTTATTTCACTTTACAAACACACTTAATATTCAATACCCTAGAAAAAGTAGATTAAAGCTAGGCCACGTTTATTTATCGTAAAAGATCAATCCAGTTAAATTGGGTAGTATGAACCTTACACCATTCATCTTCGAAAACCATTCTGTATTTCGTTAAAAAAGTATCTGAAACAATATTTTTTGATCTTTAAAAAATATTTATACCAGGATTATTATCAGCATATTTACAGGCTTACAGTACTTACTTGATTCCGAGAATAATTTGTTTTTGGAGATTGATTTTGTCGAGATCAATTTTTCTTCTATAAAAAGAATTGGTCATCCTCTTTACAAAATAAGAAGAAAAATCCTGAAGGCCATATTGATACTAAGTCATGTGGGAATTAAGCCCACGACCTAAGCAAAGGCGACATCTAGGCATTACACGAAGTATAAATAAATAAATATTAAATCAATAATTTTTGTTTTTTTTTGGTTTTTGTGGTTTTTGGTGCCCAGTTAGTGGCAATAGGCTCGCCCCCTATTACATGGGACTGATAACATAACTGGCGAAATGTGGATGTACTATTACACCTCTGCCTACCCCTTCGGGGAAATACAGGCGTGATGTTATGTTATGTGTTATGTTAATTTTTGGTAATTTTTACACAGCACCATCTAGTCCCAAACTATGCAGAGCTTGTACTATGATAGGGTATTAGATAATGAATAAAATACTTATATACTTTTTTGTAAACACCTACATTCTTAAAATACATAAGAAACACCCAGACCAACACAAACAGTTATTATTTTATTATTTTAACGCATTTTACGCATGCGAAGCGAATTCTAAAGATTTAAATTGTGGAAAGAAAAAATCGCTCACAGCAGTGTTCACGGTAGCTTAGTTGCTAAAGCACTGGCGTACTGAGCCAGGAGTCGCAGGTTTGAATCCTGCTCGTGAGCGATTTTTTCTTTTCACAATTTAAATCTTTAGAATTCGCTTCGCATGCGTAAAATGCGTTAAAATAATAAAATAATTAGTAAGGGTAGGCATATCTATACGACTTTGATTTAACTGCAAAGTTAGTCGAGTCGGTTAAGGAACAATGTTTCTTATTAAGATATCGCTGACGTCACCCAAAGACGTATAGTGGAGGATAATTTCGATACCACGAGCAGTGTTCACGGTAGCTTAGTGGCTAAAGCACTGGCGTACTGAGCCAGGAGTCGCAGGTTCGAATCCTGCTCGTGAGCGATTTTTTCTTTCCACAATTTAAATCTTTACAAACAGTTATGTTCATCACATAAATAATTTCATCCTGTGGGAATCGAAGCCACGACCTCGTGATCAGCAATCTGACACTCGAACCACTAGACCACAGGCGTCGTCGAAAGCTCGTATAACTCGACAAAAAGTGGGCTGGTTTTTTTCACGATTTCAGGATTGGTCCCAAAAGTTGTTCATACACATGAGCACAGTGACCCCTTACGAGGTTTTCAGTTATTTCAATAATACGTTCATACGCTAAGTTACGTTGTCACGTGATATTTATCATGTAAATCATTTTCTTTGATTTCCCGAAATGAGTTAAAAACTCATAATTATTATTGTTGAATATTTCTAATTACTCAGTTTTTAGGAACTCTTATAGATCAGCCAACCTGCCGTATGGACGTAAATATCTTCATCATCATCATCATTTCAGCCAAAAGACTTCCACTGCTGGACATAGGCCTCCCCAAAAAGGGGGGATATGCTATAATCGCCACACTTGGGAGGTGAATTGGAATGTATACATATTTTTATCGATATGCCTATCATCATCAACTCAGCCTATCGCAGTCCACTGCTGGACATAGGCCTCTCCTATGTTGCACCACAACACTCGTATATACTTATATTTACATTAGCGGACACAGCAGATGTCGTCCTGCCCGTAAAAGCAGCACCATATATTATTAAAGTCGTTTCTGCTGTTTAGAAGATCAGTGACATACCAACAGCAGCGCCACCTACCGGGTCCAATAGTGTTTTTAAAACCATCCAGGAACCCATTTAAATTTACACACAAATTTTCATCAAAATCAGTCCAGCCGTTTAGGAGGAGTTAGGTGACAAATATACGTACAGAAGAATTATTTATATTAAGAAGACAAGATGATAATTTGCGATTCTTAGTTAGATGCTTTATAGTGTAATCTGTCATTACCTATAATCGCGATCAGCTGTTCCCGCCATCTCCTTGATCTCCTTCACGGTCTACCGAAAGGCGCTCGGCTGTGCCACGGTTCCAATGCGTGGAATTGGCCCACTCCACCGATAGGATGACAGGCTGTCCAAACTCACTGGGGCTTTACAACTTCATAGAACAGGCATAAATAACCTGGATTAGCACGCCAAAATCTTGGCAAATCCCACATTTCACAAACTAGATGAAATAATTCAAGAGGGATTACCGATAAATTAATGATGTTTCTTAAAAACAGTTGTAAATCAATGTAAAGGATATACGTCCAGCTAATAGGTACAAAACAGATGTAACTCGGTTTCAACAATTGTTGGAATATGCAATTAGTTGCTTCAATGGAAAATTTGGAGTAAGGTATCCGTTATACTTATACTACGCGTAATAGATTTGGTACTTATGATCCTACTTCCTACTGATATTATAAATTGCTCGCTCCTTCGTCGAACACATCTTGAAAAAGCTGTCTAGATTGCGGTCAAGAGCAGATCTATATCTCATTAAAAAAAAAATGGATGTTTGGGTCAAAAAAAATGCCTTTTTTTTTAATGGATGGGTGCAATCGCTTATGTCTCGCGGTGGTTCCAACTTGCATTATGTACGAAAACGTTATGGACCAACGTGGTCCGAAAAACACTTGACGGGTTGATCAGGCTGGACGGATTTGGATTCAATTTCACATACAGATATACTATTTCCTGGACATTTAAGATACTTTCTAATCAGTGTCATGGGAGCGTAGCTGCGGGCGTTAGCTAGTTGTACAAAGAGTATGAGGGAGTATATGAGTATGACTGATGACAAACTTTAAAGAAAGCTTATTACAGGTTGCGTAAGATATTAAAAAACCGGCCAAGTGCGAGTCGGACTCGCGCAGTTAGGGTTCCGTATCTCTCAACGACCTGATACCCCATAAAAACTGATTTAATTTACGAGAGTTTATTAAAAGACATCAACGCACTATGCGCGAAATATGAATTTTTGTATGTCTTTCTTACGCAGGTAACACCACATATGTCTTTGTTTGTCCTATTTTTAGTATTGTTGCTAAACTAAATAATATGCACTATAATCTGACCAAGTGTGACGCTGGTATATATTACCGTTTTGAAGATAGAGCAGGAACAAAAACGTTGAAAAAAATGCATGTTTTTTGAGGTTTCTTGTATGGGGGACCCCTTTGGTTTTAGACTTTTTTTGTTTTTAGTATTTGTCGTGATATACCTCATAGCAACACATATTCTGTGAACATTTCAATTGGTTATCTATTACCGTTCAAAAGATACAGCCCTGTGACAGACAGACGGACGGACGGACGGACAGCTTAGCGAGAGTAATAGGGTCCCGTTTGGTACCCTTCGGGTACGGAACCCTAAAAACAAACAGATAAGTGGGTATCATCCATAGTAGGTTAGTAAAAAAAGAACGACCTTATAACTATGGTTTGTGAAACTTAATACTACTAATACTTTAGTAACCAGCTCGTTGCTGATGATGCATCTCTGGATTACTGCATTTATTAAAGAAAAGGCATACCCCCCTGCTATGGTCTTCAGGACTAAAACTAGTTATATTTTTACGAAATCTGCATAACAATACATAAGATGGTACCTATAGCCAACTGTTGATAACAAAGCGCTATAATTTGCTCTAATTTGGGATAATGGCAATAATGCGATTACAATAAAATAATAATAAAAAGGAAATCATGCAATAATAAAATAAAGGAAGGCACTGCATCAATCATGCGTCAATCATGCGTAAATCTTCAGTCATGTGTTATTTGAATTTTGAATTCAAATGTAGGCAATATACCAGGCCCCTCAGAAAGTATTGCGAAAAAAAGTTTTTATATATGGGAGACTGGCCAGTTATAATGTTTTTCGAAAATATGATTATTTATAAGTAAAAATAAGTAAGTTCCAATTTCAAAATTTCCCTCCACATTTTTTGCGAGTTAATTCAAAGTATTGTGTCTCACTGAAATATGGATCTGCGCCGGGAACATTTTAGAGCTATGATTTTATACGATTTCAAGTGTCGCCTGAAACCGGATGAATCGTACGATAGACTTCAAATGGCATTCATGGATGAAGGCCCTTCCAAGGCAACCGTGTATCGTTGGTATAACGAATTCAAGCGCGGTCGACCAACTTTGGGGGATGACGAAAGAAGCGGTCGCCCTTTGACGGCTGTTACCGAAGAAAACGTGCTAGCAGTGAAAAATTTTATCCAAGACAATAGGCGAATTACATATCAGGAGATTCAACACATATTGAAGATTGGATCGGGAAGCGTTCACGAGATTCTACACAGCCATCTTCGCGTGAGGAGGATAGTATCACGCTGGGTGCCGCACAACCTCACCGATGCTCAGAAGGAGGCCCGGGTGGAATGGTGCCGTGATATGCTTAACAAATTTGAAGCAGGCTCGTCTCGGCGTGTTTACGACATCGTTACAGGTGATGAGTCCTGGATTTATCAATACGACCCAGAAACCAAGCGCCAGTCGACTGTTTGGGTGTTTCAAAATGAGCCAACGCCTACCAAAGTGAAGCGATCTAGAAGCGGGGGTAAGATTTTGATCGCTAGCTTTTTTAATTTGACTGGCCACTTGGTATCAATTCCCTTACGGGATCAAAGAAGCATTAATGCCGAATGGTATACTACCAAATGTTTGCCAGAAGTTTTCTCTGTTATAAGCAACAAGCGACCAAACACAGGGCTCCGCGGGCTACTGCTCCACCACGACAATGCACCTGCGCACACCGCACTCAAAACGAGGGACTTCCTGGACAGCACGCCAGTCAAACTCCTGGGTCACCCTCCTTACAGCCCTGATCTAGCACCGTGTGACTTCTTTTTATTCCCAAAAATAAAAAATCAGCTCAAAGGGATACAATTTACGTCGCCGGAAGATGCGCTGGCTGCGTTCGAGCAGGCTGTAAACGAGGTGTCTGCGGCGGACTGGAAAAAGTGTTTTGAAAACTGGTTTAGGCGCATGAATCTTTGTATAGAGGCTGGTGGAAAGTACTTTGAAAAGATTTGATAAAAATATATGTACGTATAGAACAATTTTTTTTAGTTTCGCAAAACTTTCTGAGTGTCCCACGTATATATGCTGAAATTTGAGTCGCTTATTTCCCGAAAAGGGGTCCCTACATTTGTGTTCACTTAAATCAATAAAATGTAGGGACCACCTGATTTTTTTTTCGCGATTTCCGGGTTGGTCCCATAGTAAAAGTTGTTCATAATGATGAGAACAATGACCCCTTTTCGGGTAATAAGCGATTCAAATTTCAGCGTGTAAGTACATTGCGTAAAATCATAATATTCAACATTTTTAATTTATCTGCAATTCATGAAAGGTCAAATTGCCCCAAATCTGTAACTAGTAAGTGATATGTTTATTGCGTAATTATGTAAAACAGTTGCGGCATCCTCAGGAAATTATCTGTTTATCTGCACCCAAAGCACGTTTTGCGAACAGACTGGCTATTGCTGAAACTGCTCGATAATTTTGAAGATAGCTAGCGATATTTTCATTTGGCAATAAAATTTTACTTCTTAAAAAAATATTATTTAATTAAACCAATTTAAATAATATACGCGATATACCCCGGTTAAACTTGTTTTATTATCATCCACAAAAAAGCTACCCGTCGGTTCTGATTTTAGAAATAGTTTTCTAGATATAAAATATGATTAAACATTCCAGTTTATAAAATTTTGTATTGTTTACTTAGCAATGATGTGATAAAAATTGCACTTATCTAGGTACTGTGAAATTGTTTTCTTATTACCCAATGAATAAATTATGTGCAATAAAAATATGTATATACTAAAATATGACACAATTAATTTTCAAAGAGAAAATGATTGTATTTATATAATCAATTTTTGTTTATAATGCTCAAAAGAAAAATAAAACCCACACTAAGTAGGTACTTAATTTATTCATATTCCTTTGTAACAAATACCTACTTAAGTACATGTTTTCGAAGAAAACATACTGATCAAGTACCTTTGCCTTCTTTAAAGCAATTTAGGTTTAGGTATAGGTAAAATAAATAACTCCAGCGTTTTCATTAAAGGAATCATTACGATCGTAATCCATTATTTCACTGTTGATGAAGTCCATATACCTATATGTGTTGCTTTATAATCCTGTCTAGTTGGCTAGTAGGTAATCTATCAATAAGCATATCATATCAATAATAATAGTCTGCTCGTGACCACGGCCAATGCAACTTGGCCGAAACGTCAAGGTTAGTCACAATGTTTGTTTTGTTCTGATTTTATTCTGCGCAAAAAGTCCCGTTAACATAGTTTAATATCAATAAGCATTTCTATAAATAGAATAGTTATTACCTCTAATCTATCTATATTCGAATTGTTTCATCATCATCATCATTCATCATTTCAGCCGAAAGACGTCCACTGCTGGATATAGGCCTCCACCAAGTATCGCCACAACGACCGATCCTGCACCTTTTGCATCCAGCGGATTCCCGCGACCTTCACCAGGTCGTCGATCCACCTTGTGGGGGACCTACCCACTCTGCGCCTTCCAGTACGTCGTCCATGTGGTGCCGGACGCAAAGAATGTCACCACCCTATATCTTCTCATGGGTGTCATAAAAGGAGACTAAGTTATTCACCAGAGGATGGGCAGCAGCATCCTCTGAGTATTTAACCATCCAACTGCGATCGCCACCCCGCCTGCCAAGCGTGGCGATTATGGCATATCCCCCCAAATTGTTTCATCAATTACAGCTAATAACCAATTGTTCATGGAGCTGTTCAGCACGTAATCGAATGCCCTTTATTCTATTAACCACACAAAAGCTATTGTTACGAAGTCTTTAATAATTCATATTACTTTCTTATAGATCGCTCTTATTGCTCGATTACGATAGATTAATTTGTAAACAATTTTGTTGGTCGATATAAATGGTGAATCGATTTTGACTTAAGATAATCTAATGATGATGATGACTCATAATATATTTGAGTGTGACTTGATTTATTTCGATCGCACGTATCGATCGACAAAAATCTATCAAAAATTAATAAACACCCTAATAGGTCCCCTCCAATATCCCTTCCAAGGGTCTTAATTATTCATGAAATATATTAACAAATCGTTAAGTGTTAATATCGACGGTGGCCTAATAATCACGGCCTCATCTGTATTCAAACAAAGTATTAGGCCCCAGTCTGGCAATAAGAAATTAGAGGTGAGAGAGCTTTGGTCAATTAATGTTTAAATATTTACGGAATGTGTACCGTGTGTCGAATAAATTATTAGTTTATTAGTTGGTTTTCTTTTCCGTAGGGTGATACGAATAGAATATTACATTATCTAATTCTCATGGGAATTTCCAGGAGATTGCTTTGCGATTATATCAGTTATTCTGCAATTTTAATATCCTACTACGTTGCTGCTAATTAGATTGGTTTGTTTTAAAATGAAAATGAGTTATATTTACGTCGTCGTAATGAAGTTTTACTCATTGTAAATCAAATCATTTGTACCACTTACGTAGAATAATAATTATGTTATTATGAAATACCTATTTATTTACCATATTTCATTACTATTTTTGTCTGGTCTTATTTTTTAATCGTATTTTTTTTTTTTTTCTTAATTGAAAAGCTAAACAGAACAGAAAATGGAATCCCTAAACAATATTTTTATCATGTTTACTTTGCAAGTTTATCGTAACAAGTTATATACTTTTTTAAATAACAACATAGATAAAATCTAAACGTGAAACCAATTAATTTATTAATTTAAAAAAAAAACATGTTTTTTTTCGCGTTTTCTGTTTTGCTCCTATAGTAAAAGTTGTTCGCTATGACAAGCAGGACATTCCCCCTTAAAAAGGACCGCAGCTAATAATATTACACCTTATAATATAATTAATAAAATAACGATTATTAACTTATTAATTAGTTTTTATTAATAAGTTATTCATTAGTAATTTATGACAACAAATCGTGAGCAGTCGGAAATAACTATGCATGATTGTGCCATAAATGATTGATTAATAATCGTAAGACCCGATTAGTAGCGGATATTCCGTCGATAAATTCTTCCTTTACTAATCATAAGTCTGTATCATTTCCTCTAAACGTAATTGTATAAAAATCTCACGCACCGTTTAGTGTTCAAATAGACTGTTCACACATTAATTCTGTCTGTTCGTGATTTCCACCACATTGTCCAACTTTAACTTTAACTTAGTTGTTTATTCGTGTTACGGTACAAGTCACAAGCTTTTATTAATTTTATTATTATGTACAGTGTTTGTTTCAGTATTTAAATAATAATAATAAATAAATAAATATTTTTGGGACATTTTTACACATCACCATCTAGTCCCAAACTAAGCAGAGCTTGTGGTATGGGTACTAGACAATGGATATAATGCTTATACACTTTTTTTTTTGTAAATACATACTTATAATACATAAGAAACAACCAGACCAACACAAATACTCATGTTCATCACACAAATATTTGTGTCCTGTGGGAATCGAACCCACAACCTTGTGATCACCAGTCCGACACTCGAACCACGAGACAACAGAGGTCGAGGATTTGCGTTTAAGTTTTATTAATTATAGATAAGACTGAAACAAATTTGTTGTGTTACCATTACCACAGACGTGCAGTCGACTGTATATATTAACGAGCAGTTATTATTTAATAATCCACCATTATTACACATTACCTATCGAATAAACACAAGATTTTGAAAATAATACAAAATCCACAACACGCGCTTTTGAATTTTCCCACCAACTCAAACCTCGTATCTTGTAGCTTGCACCACAGACTAGTTAAACGACGGAGGTGCCGTACTTCATCGACCAACTCTAGTTATGTGTTACCTTCGCTGTTTACGCTAATAAAGTAGCCTCCGTCGCATACTGATCAAATTCGAGGACGTGTAGTTAATTTATGGTACTATCAACCTCCTACCGTTTCCCGTTATCATTAGCAACTGTAATTTTTTGGTGTTCTTTTCAAATTTTAGAACAATTCCTATGCTATTCTGCAGTCAGAATGGCAAAAAAAGTCAGTAGATAGGTATTTTATGAACTTTTTATTGGATGGGAAAGTAGAATCTTTGGTATTCTTCGATTTTATGGTTCTTGCACGATTTTGTGACAAAGTTTCCTCGAAAAAATTAGGCATTTGAACGCAAATTGACTTTCTTGGAAGTGGGATTTTTCTACCATTATCGTCACTTTCGTAGTTCGACTATAACTATTAGGTGATGCTTGGGGGAGGCTTATGTCCAGCAGTGGAAGTCTGTCGGCTGAATGATAATGATGATGATGATGATCACTATAAAAAATGGGGTGAATTAAAAGAGCCTCCACGAGTGACGATATTTAATTGATCTTTCGGCGCAACCTGGGCAGTCAGCCCCGCTACCAACCTGCTGACTGACTAATCTTTTCCCCACGACATGAGCTATTCTATCATTATGTATCTCATGTCGACACGATTGACTGAAGAAGACTATAACAAATGAATTATATAAATCTACATGGATCCAAGTAATAATGTCCTCCCGGCTGAATTTCGGTCACGGCGGCCAAGCTCAATGGAGACTAGCCATCTGCGCGAGACATATTATAGTGCACCAGTGTGTGCGCAAACACAGGTGCACTCTCTATTCCCTCACTCTCATAATCCGATGGGACGGCAATTCGAAACGACCGGAGAGAGATCAGGCGCAGGACCGACGGCTTTACGTGCTCTTCGAGGCACGATGCATCCAAGTATCTGAGTATTTAACCAACCAACCGCGATCGCCAACCTGCCTGCCAAGCGTGGCGATTATGGCATATCCCCCCATTGGGGGAAGCCTACGTCCAGCAGTGGACGTCTTTCGGCTGAAATTATGATGATTATGATGACATGCATCCACCAGCAATCCCTGAGATCATTAAGACCATGCTGTCTCTATTTGCGTAACAAATGACCGATTTCGACAGTCGAAACAAAACGAGAATTTGGAAATGGTGCTTAAAATGTGGGCGCATTTCAGATAGCGAACACGCTTCATGCCAATTTGAGTCAGTCGGAATTCAGTCGCATAACGCACTAACTGAAACAGAATGTGTGATTAAGGTACTGAACACCAAAGTCAAAGCTACTAATGGTACACTTAACGTTGTATACAGCATGACTGGATAGAATAGGATACATTTCAGGAATACGGTAGAATGTAAAAAAGAAAGTTGTAATAATATTGCCCAGTTTTTTTTTATAGTATGGTATGGCGAAACGAGCTAAGGGCCCACCTGATGGTAAGCGGTTACCTTTGCCCATAACAACTGCAATACCACCTAGGCTGTTACCTAAATGGTACCGCAAGCCGGTTCGCCAAACTGAGACATGAAGATGAAAAGTCTCATGTAATTGTAATTTCACCGGCACCCGTACCCTTCTGACCGAAAAACAGCAATGCAAGCATCACTATTTGGTGGAGAAGTAGATACGGTGGTAGAACTTCCCCGGACGAGCTCTTTCACAAAGGAGCTCTACTACTAAAATCAAATCACGCATACACAAGTAACAAAAATGCTCGCGCACGCATTGATTATCAAGGGATCTGCCAGCTAGTAAAAAAGACAAAGAAGGTGGAAGTAGCGACCGCTGGACCGTGCTAGGTGCAACACCTCACCACAAAGAAAAGCGATTTGTAAGTATGGAACATTGTCCTACTTACAGTAAGTGATGAAATCGATAGGATTTTTTATTCAAAATACTGTAAAAAATTAAAACGTATTTGGATCGAGAATTGTATTCAACATCCTCCTTTAATAAGTTTCTCATTCAATCAGTCCCTTGTTTTTGATTACAAAACTTACTGACTGCCAGTCGAGTCAAGAAAATTCAAAAGCAGCTATTTAACATTTTCATCATATGATACGGATTCTTCAAAGACCGGTGCAGTCTCAATACAGTCTCAGTTTCTTGATAATTTAAAATAAACATTTATACTTCTCCATATTTTATGTACCTATTTCAGTAACGTAATATTCTCTATATTGAAATCAAATTCCATTGAGCAGAAAACACGGCAGCCATCAATTTGATTTCCGGCGCGGCTGTGTATGCCTGTTTCATAAGTAATTTGATGTATATTGTCCCGGTGTTGCCTGCATTACTCAATTGATTCTACTAAACGTAGAATAGAAAATGCTCTCTCTCCTACATAATAGAAGGTATTGCTTTTTTAAATTATAGGACGGCGAAACGAGCTAAAGGCCTACCCGATGTTAAGTGGTTACTTTTGGCCATAACAACTACAATGCAATACCATCTAGGTTGTTGCCTAAATGATACCGCAAGTCGGTTCGTCAAACTGAGACATGAAGATGGAAAGTCTCATGTGATTGTAATTTCACCGGCACCCGTACCCTTTAGGTATGTATTAGGTTTTCAAATAAACAGTAATAGTAAATATTTTGAGGCATTTTACACAGTACCATCTAGCCCTAATCTAAGCAGAGCTTGTACTATGGGTACTAGATAATGGATATAATAAATAATAAATAATAAATAAATAAATAAATTCTTTATTGACATAAAACTGGTACAAACATAGTATGACCCTGACTCCAGAGCTAGGCATTATACCTGTGTTTCAGGAGTCAGTGACTTCATCCTGCTAAGTTACAATTTGCAAGGTTTTAGGCAACAAATATATAATATTAAATTAAAGTTTAAGTGAAGAAGAATTCAGAAAACCTAAATTCTAAGTTGATATGGATATAATACTTATATACTTTTATATAATGATCGTTTGCCACCTCTAATGTAAAACCGTCAGTGTTATTATTTTGTTTACTTTATTTGGGAAACAAACAATAAACAAGTATAAAATAATATCCAGAAACTGTTTACTCAGATTATCATACAATTGTAATAACAACGGACTTAAAATCATACTATTGAGGCGAACTATAAAATGGGATATTGTTAGAAAAAAAAGAGACAACATAATAACATAACATAGCATAACATCACGCCTGTTTTTCTCCGATGGGGTAGGCAGAGGTGTAATAGTACACCCACATTTCGCCAGTTATGTTATAGTCCCATGTAACTGTGTTTTCTTCAGAGTTTTTCAACTTCCTTTTTTGTCTTTTTATTGTATTTTTACTTGTACGTCCTGTGTCTTGTTTTGTACTCAATAAACGTTTTATCTATCTATCTATCAATTAACAACAACAATAACAATAAAAATTATGTTTATTAAGTTCTCTTACTTCCCTCTTTGAATCTTGGGATCTCTGAAAAAATAATCGCATCAAATGAGAGTAAAGTGGTTTTTCAAGAAAAATAAAATGTAACGGAAACGAAAGGCGAGAAAAATTTAATAATAAATTATGAAGAATCGCATTGCATGAGTGCGAATGGTGATAGCAAGTCGCTTTCTATCGCATTACGAATGAGATATGGTTGCTACGTGGGCATAGATCCTGTGCAAAGTGTGCAAGCCATTGGCAAGCCAATTAATAAAGAAACTGTTTGTACTGTCTATTTATTCTTACGTATGTGTCTGCTGAATAGTACCTAATTAATTAATTAGGAATAAAATACAGATAGATATATTTATAGCAATTGCTATAAATTATATGTAAACATATAAATAGAGCTTTAAGAACATGCTACCATAATTATCGTTACAGTGAATACAGTAGGCTTGTAATTTTTGGGCAGGTTTATTTTTCATGTTTGCCTGAAATTCATTTTCAATACCTATGAAAAATGTTTCTAAGATTTTGCACATTCAAAAATAACTCTTAGAAATACAATCAATATCAAAGACATTTTTCTCACATTTAGTAATAATTTTTACCAGCATTATTTAGACGTAAACTTCGGAACATCATACGTCCATTAAAATATTACAAATCTGCTATTTGGAGACATCAAATATTGAACTTTTTATGAAAAATGAATTCTACTCACACAAGTACTTATCTGTCTGTATTAAACCATTTAAAAGAAATGGAGAGCGTTTTCTTGAGAATTCTTACTTTAATGGAACTTTTAAAAATTCATTGAACGAGTTTTTTGCATTTTACTGACTGTTCAAACGTTAAGGTGTGCTTTAATAGGGTGTAGTAACACTACGTGAATCGTAACGTTCTACTAAAAGGACCTGTTTTTATTAATAAAGAGTTGGAAAAGGTTTCTTGGCCAGCAGGTTTTCTTTTGTTTTACTACCAATAAAATATGAAATGTTCGGCTTTTCTTAAGGACTTTATGATCTTATCGTTTTTATTGAATTTAGATTTTATCTTAGCGTCCTGAATAAGAATCGTAAAAAAAGTTGACATTGGTTTTTACACATGGATTTGCGCATTACTGATGCGCATATCTATGGTGACAAAACTAGTTTAAGCAGAGCCTGTTTTGTACGAAACTTACTCAGTAAGACAATTCCGCCTACAATGGTTTATCTACCATTGATTTGTGGTTGATTGTACTTTGTGGGCTAAAAAAAAATATACGTGTAGCAGAAATGCGTGGTAATATTTGAAGAGCACATTCAAGGAATGCTATCGAACAACTTTTACTGCGGGGTCAACCCTGAAATCGCGAAGAATAAATCAGCTGATCCATATATTTTGTCGAGCGACATCAATGATATTGTAGGGAACAGCTGTTTGTTTTGCGATTTTAGGGTTTGTCCAATACTAAAAGTTGTTCTATGCTATGCACTGAATGAGCTCTTCAAATATTACCACGCATTTCTGATACACGTTGTATATATTATATTTTAACAATTTAAATGGTGCCATGATTAAATAAATAATGGCAGCGCAAATCTCACCGTACAAATTGCGCTTTCATCTATTATAGAAAGACGAATTAATTAATTTAACGAGCGCATGAACTTCCAGCAAAGCAAACCCTGAGGGTCTGAAAGCATAACATAACATAACATCACGCTTGTATTTCCCCGAAGGGGTAGGCAGAGGTAAAAACACACCCATATTTCGCCAGGTATATTATGTCTGAAAGCAAACCCAAAAAAATACGATATAAAAGGAGTAAAAACAAAATTAAAAAAAAATACCAAATACCGTGGGTTTCGTTTACAAAACTAATTTGTTCAATATTTATTCGCGTCAACTTTGATGTTTGGATTCCACATAGAATTAAATTAGTGCCGTACCGCCGAGCTTCGAAAAGCCCGGCTTTTTATTCAATACGTAATGGCATGATGATGTGTTTATTATTGTTTATTCCGTTCATTTGAATGTAGTAGGTGTGAGTTAAACACTCGTCAGCTTGCTCATCTGTGGAAATGATGCGATTGGAGGAAATTTTATTTTAAAAATCAAGATACGGTGTGATTGGACGCGATTATTATGTGAAATAATTTTCACTGTGGTTTTTTTTTACAATACTTATAAAAATTGGGGTATGAGAACAATGTTCTATTTTTTTATTGTTTGCTGGTATTTGGTTCTAGATCATTATTAGAATTCCTTCAGACACAATAATTGACATATTGTGAAAAAACTAGATCATCGTTTTGATTTTATTCTTGACAAGCGCGCATATTTCAATTAACTGTATCTTATTCATTTGAGATTCAAGCTCAGAAAAATGTATGTTCATAACTTTCAGCATCAATAAGATTTTGCAAAAAATAATTTATGATACTTAATTGGGCAAGTTCTTTTTCTGCTCACTTTTTTCTTTTGAGTTCAAGAAGTTTTGGTAATGACCACGTGTATCGCAATATCTGTGAGATTAGACTGCAAAAGCCACGGTAAGCCCTTCGCAATATCGATGGGTGACCGTTTTCTTGTACATCGAGACCCTCCGTGCCACGGAGAGCACGTACATCCTGTTGGTCCCGGTTGCCATACAACGTTGGTGACGTTGGTCGTGTGGTTGGTTGTTGGTTGGTTGGTTTGTTGGTGGTTGGTTGTATATAGTCGTTACGGGTAGCCAGAATCCCGGAAATTTGACAACTGCTGCCGAATTGTGTAACTCACTCGCGGTCGCAATCATGTGGATTTCAATGTTCATTGCTCCGTATGTTTTGACAATCCGTCTTATCGGCTACTACGTACTACTCAATGAATATTGCTGTAATTTCAAAATGAAAGCTAATGCCACATAATTAACCCACTGGTCTAACCTTAGGAGGTTGGAATTACCCTGTAACTGGTTTGCGGGGGTCTGGTGGCAATTGCTTCATGATGTTCAGCATCATCTGGTTAGGAATGGATGCCGACCTCAACATAATTGGGAAAAGGTTCGTAAGAAGACTTTTTTACATTGTAAAGTCCCACCAAATCACATTACACACACACATTAAGAATTAATAAATTCTCACCGAAGACTCGGGTATTTGCCATGTAAATACCACAAAATCTTGAATGAAGCAATTTAATAAACAAGAGTACATTCCGCTGTCAGTGGCGAGTCGTGTAAACGTCGGCATCGTTCGGCGAAACCCGAAGATTTATATGCTTTTTACACCAGCCTTAGTAATCCATAAAACCTTCGACTTGTAAACTGTGAATAATTTTAAATGGAAACACGGTTTGAATTAACTACTACAGTTACGGATTGCGGAACTTTATAGTTTAGTACCTATACAAACTCTAGTTTGATCGCTGAATGGTATGAAACATAATATTATAATCAGCCCTTTACTGTCCCACTACTGGGCACGGGCCTCTTCTCAGTAACACTTTGACATTAGCAGCATCTTTATTTCGTTAGCCGTAAGGGCGGTTTTCGAATTGACGTGTTACCACTGTCATGCAGTCGACTGTACATGTAAATGCTTATTCGAAATAAAAACTTTCATATTTGAATTTGGGCTAGTGTTTGTTGGCGAACATCGAGAAATGTATTGAGCACTCTTAGGAGTGCAGGTTTCCTTACGATGTTTTCCTTCACCGTTAAAGCATGTGGTAATCAATTTATCCGCACATGAACTCGAAAATTCAGAGGTGCAGGCCGGGCCCAACTCAGACCCTCCTGAATGTAATTGAATCGTAAAGAGACATAGTTAATCTTAACAATTAAATAGACCGGCCAAGAGCATGTCGGGCCATGCTCAGTATTATAGGGTTCCTTAAGTAGGTCTAATTACAAACGAATCAAATCGAATATTAATCATTGCTATTTTAGTTTTTGCAAACAGCGCCACCTAGCGCTGAATTTATGAAGCTAAATTTAAGAAGTGTGTTTCTTTTTGTGATTTTTTTAAATAGAAAGTAACTACAGGAGCATTATTTGCTACGATAATTTTTCTCTAAGGTCAATGACCTATGAACTAGGACGTCTTAAGTATTTTTCAGTTTTCTCACTATAACTCAAAAATTTATAATCACATTATACTCGAAATAATTTTAAAAGAGAGTTTTTATAAAGGTCTATCAATGTTCAAGACTATAAGTTTCTACGTTGCTTAGTTTAGAAATGGCAGGGGGGGGGGAAAAATTGCAAGCCACTTTGGCGAACTGTATTTCGCAGATGGTATACCTGATAAAAAAGTTGTGTATGAAACATTACCTTCATTTTAGTAGACCTATTCAACGATACCCCACACGAGGGGGTGCAGCTAAAAAAATATTTTCATCCCCATTTCACATGTATGGGCGCCACCCCTAAAATACGTAATCAAGATTTTTTTATTCTTTTAAAATTGAGATCTATATATATCTATTCCATTTTTTGTCAAAATTTCATTTACTTATGTTTATAACTGTAGAAGTTATTAAGCGGTAAAGGATTAGGACAGACGGACAGACGGACAGACGGACGGACATGACGAAACTATAAGGGTTCCTTGTAGGACTACGGAACCCTAAAAAAGAGATAGAGTTTAATATATTTGACTAGTCTTGACTTCGCCCGCGTTCTGAAATAAAATATAGCCTATATTTCTGGAAAAAATAGCTTTCTAATGTTGAAAAAAATATTATAGTGTCAGAGTTTATCGATTACAAAAAAATCTTTACTCTTTATAATCTTAATATTTATGTAACTTTTCTATGCGTGTGTGTGTCACCTAACTCCTCCTAAGCGGCGGGACCAATTTGGATGAAATTTCATGTGTATATTTCAATGGGTTCCTGGATGGTTTGAAAACACAATTGGACCCGGTAGGTGGCGGTGCTTTTCCGGCAGAACGACGTCTGCCAGGTCCGTTAGTATTAGTATAGATGTATGAACAGCAGACAAAAAGAAAAGAGGCAGATCAAAAAAGATTGATGAATTTTGTGAAAGATTATTTAATACTAGGCGGTTTTTGCCCGCGGTTTCGCCTGCGTGAAAGTCGTTTATCGCGCATCCTTCGGGAACTGTTCATCTTCCCGGGATAATTAGCCTATATATGTTAATCCGGGGTATGTTCTATCTGTATGAAATTTTATCATATTTCATCCAAATCTGATCAGCCATTACAGCGTGATTGAGTTACAAACGTCCAAACATCTTCACAAACATTTTCATTTATAATATTAGCAGGACAGTCAGATGACTAATGTTTAAATTAAGTGAACACTGCGATGACGGCTGATATAGATGTACCTAATAATTTATAATATCCTTGTTGTGCCATATTTGACGCAATAAACTATAAATAATGAAGAAATGGTGTGCATAAGTGCGTAGGTATCATTACTATGACAGCACCCAATGTGAAAAAAGTTGTTGAAAGTGTAACAGAACAACCGTAAAAATTTCAAACATACGTGATTTAGAAGAGCCTGAAGTAAAGGGAAATTAATTAAATAGACCAAGGTGAGATCTATCGTCTGGAACGGGAAAGTAATAAAATCCACAAGTGAATAACGATGTTTGATGAAGTATAACTTTAAACACCGTTTTAAATAATGCGTATGAACCACAATGCATTTGCTGTTTCATATCAACTTTATTATTGCACTAATATTTTATAAATAACTAGTTTATGAAGAATACAAAATGGGTGAATTGTGGGGCAACTTCTTTTAAAAAACGCTAGCTTGTAGAAACGGTGAGGCAGTTAATTCAAAGTCGTATAGATATGCCTACCCTTACAAATTATTTTATTATTTTTAATGCATTTACGCATGCCAAGCGAAATCTAAAGATTTAAATTGTGGAAAGAAAAAATCGCTCACGAGCAGGATTCGAACCTGCAACTCCTGGCTCAGTACGCCAGTGCTTTAGCCACTAAGCTACCGTGACCACTGCTCGTGGTATCACAATTTAAATCTTTAAAATATAGGCTACTTTTTATCCCAGGAAAATAAACAGTTCTCGAGGAATGTGCGATAAGTCTTTCTGTGATAAGCTGAAAATCCTTGTCTTTTTTAGAAGAGGCCCGTACCCAGCATCATCATCATCATCCTCCGAGCCTTTTCCCAATTATATTGGGGTCGGCTTCCAGTCTAGCCAGATGCGGCTGAACATCAGTATTTTACACGGAGCGACTGCCATCAGACCCCCGCAACCCAGTTACTGGGTAATACTGACATTCGGAGGTTAGACCAGTTGTCAGACTTTCAGGCTTCTGACTACCCGTAACGACTGCCATAGATATTCATATGAAAACCGGGACCGACAGCTTAACGTGCTCTCCGAGGCACGGAGGGGTCTCGATGTGTAACGAAACGGTCACCCATCCACAGACTGACCGCGGCAAGTGCAGCTTAACCTTGCAGATCGTACAATCCGCGCAGTCGGTGAAGAAGAAGAAGTCGGTGCTTCGCTACGATCCCCTCAGGCCCGTACCCAACAGTGGGCAGTAATTGTCTGATGATATCGATAATACACGGAAAAAGCCACGGGTAATCAATGTGTACGTTCCTCGTTCGTGTGTCTTTATGAGGGTTGCCATGATTGCCAAAGTCTCGGGGACCATCTTATCCAACAATTCAATAATAGAATCTAGTCAACACACAGTTTTATTGACATGAAAGCATAGACCAGTAAGCCTCTAGACGCCGGTTAGCTGGACACCCCCGGTCACAACGCATATGCTCTACCACTGCATATCATACGTCACTCTGCCAATCGGAACGTCACTCAGTCAGCGAGCGGCACCAATCATAAGGAATCATACCACCGAACTTTTGAGCCGGCCAATCATAACGCGCCGTCCGCCCCCCTGACCCCACCAACGTTTTACGACTGCGTTCGAATACAAAACTTTGTTTATGCGGAGTCTTGAAGCTTACTGGGATGTGCATGAAAGGTAACGTTGTTGAAGCAAAAGAAGGTTGAAAATTTAGTTTTAAAATGTTACCAGTAGCCCTGTAAACCAGGATATTGGAGCGTAATATTGAGGTGGAAGCGTCGAGTGATATGAAAAGTAAATCTATATTTTGACTTTTATATGAATGACGCTGCACCAATGCCCAGTACATTGGATTTTCGGTGGTGCAATACAGTCGGAAATCTTTCCGTTATGGCTAAAATCGCTTGCACTCAATGTTCGATGGCAGCCGTAGCTACGTGTAATTTAGCAATTCGTTCAAGGGATTTTGTCGACAAAATGTACCACCGTGAAGGACCGTGACCGTACATAGACAAAATGTTGCCGAACTTGTATGTCACTCGCGATTGCAATCATGTTGACTTCAATGTTCATTGCTTCGTATGTTTTGACAATCCGTCTCATCGGCACGTAAACACCAAGCAATGAATATTTCTGTAATGTCAAAATGAAATTTGTGGTCATCGTGAGTGCGTTATACAATGATCTCACTGGAAACCGGAAAATATTTTCTGAGCTAAAGCTAAAGCGGACGCTTCATAAGTGTGGACGTTATCTATGATGTACAGTCGTGATCCTTCCCGGTGATACATTTTGTCGACAAAGTCCCTTGAACGAATCCTGCTACATTACACGTAACTACGGCTGCCGTCAAACACTGAGTGCAATCGATTTTAGCCTTAGTAGTGGTTCACCGGAAAGTTTGCTGGTAGTACCTAATGACCACTGATGGACGTGGGTCTGATCGAGTGTTCTGTAGATAAGTGAGATTGACTTATAAAATTACTTAATTCACTACCGTCTTAATACTCCGTAGTTTTCTGGAAAACCCCAGCATTGTAGCTTGCATTGGTGTATTCAGGTGCGAAACTCATACCGGTGCTGGTGAAATTACAATCAAATTGAGACTTTGCATCTTTAAGTAACCAACCAACCAACCTTTAACCTTTGGTTGGTTGGTGGTTGAACGCGATTTACAATACCATTTAGGCGACAGAATAGGTGGTATTGCAGTAGTTATGGGCAAAGGTAACCGCTTAACACCAGGTAGGCCTTTAGCTTGTTTCACCGTCGGTATTTCTTCTCGGAGGTAGCCACATAGGAAATGCCGACGCCATCTAGTTTTTAAAATAACTTAGGCACTTAGAATAGTGATTTTAACATCCAATTTGTATAATAAATAATTTCATTTCATTTTAAAATGCGCCATAAAAAACAGTTTTTTTGTGTGAGCATTTTCAGTTGCAAGAAATTGAAAAGTGTAAATAAGCCACTTTATCATCATCATCATCATCATTTCAGCCGAAAGACGTCCACTGCTGGACATAGGCCTCCCCCAAGCATCGCCACAACGACCGGTCCTGCGCCCCAAAAATGACAAGCCACTTTATAATCATAATAAATTATCATGTATTTATATAAATAACCAACAAAAACAACTTAAGGGTGGAATTAGGATTTCGTTTGTTGAAAACCAAATTGTTTTCCTTTTGAAATTAGTTTCTCTTTATCTCGAAAACAAATTTAGAGAATTTTCATTCAGAGAGCAATATATTTTCTTAGAACACAAGGAAATTAAATCGACAATAAATTGCCAATTTCTGTTAAATAATGTATAGCTTCACGCCTTTATACCAGACTGATTCGTAGCGATATGTACTGTTTTAGTTTGACTTCTTACTTAAACTCAGTGGCGTGCACTGCATATTATTACAGGCAATTAGGTGTTTACCTCATTCGCGTTTAATTGTGGTGTACGATACGTTTTTTAAGTACCTACGATGATAAATTTATTTAGTAATAGACCTAAAATCGTAAATTAATCATCGCACTGTAAAAATAAACAATAACTTACATCACAATTGAATTAGAATAAGATAGTCATTGCTTAATTGCCCATACTTACGCAATGCACGCTATTGCATAAACCTCAGGGTCTATTCAAACGGACCACGCCACAACCACACTATAGCGACGCGGTCGTGTGATCTCGCTGCAGTTGCCAGAAGTTGCGTTATTACAACCACCAATTACGTGAGGTTGTGATGTAGTGCCGCTAGTGGTTGCGTTGTGGTCGCAATGTCGTCGGTATTGACTACACGACTGCGACAGCTTTTGAACTCGACTGCAAATTTTCATTCGTGTGAATAGAACTACGCGTTATCTAACAATTTAGTGCCTGGCTACTTTTTTGCCGCTGTGGCGTAGTTGTTGTACGTCTATTTAGATCTTTTTTAAATATATATTTTCAGCCCTCATCTACTCACTTCTGACCATAGACCTCCTCTTTTCTCCCTTTGGTCGGTTTCAATCCAGGGCCCTAATTCACGTAATTTCATGACGCGCCGATCAAGTTGCCGTGACGTTGCAGTTCGATTCTGACAGTGACCGTCGTAGATAAGAGAACACTAAAAGTATTATTTTGATCAAAACTTAACTGCAACTGCACTGCAACTGCACTGCAACTGAACTGCAACTGCCCTGCAACTGTCCTGCAACTGCCCTGCAACTGCTCTGCAACTGCACTTCTATGGTTACGTGAATTGCCTTACAGTGCTACTGGCTGTCACCTTGTCAAGACGATATAGGTAGATATATAAAAAGTAACGTTTTTTTTGTGTACCAAACAAGACAGAAGAATTACGAAAAAAAAGACAATACAAATACGTAAAGGAGAAAAACCACAGAGAAAAACACATAATTTGTTGTGGTGCAAATTTATAAACAGGCTAGAAAAGAAAATACTGTACTGTAATCTAAATGTATATTTGTGTGTACAATAAAGAATAAGAATAAGAAAAGTATTTGACACCTGTATTTTAAGAAAGCATCAAACTACTGTCTTTATTTTGCGGTATTATAATGACTATAATAATTGGACTATCATGTTGGAGGGATTCAACTACATTACGGTACAGTACAGTTTTTGCGATAAAATACTGTTAATACCAGGGGCCCATAACTAGTTTCGCAATCATATACCATAAACATACTCAAATCGATGACAACAACAATTTATAAAAATTATTCTTGTAAAAATATACATTCATAAAACTAAAACGCTTTTCAACTCCATCATCTCTCATTTTAATTTAATTTACCTTTAAACCCTCAAAATAAATAAATGGTTATAAATGACCGTAATTCAATTAAATAATTTAATTAGTGACCAGACAGCTCTGTTGAACAGTAATTAACGAGGCTCTTCATCAAATACTCTTTTTTGATTTCATTCGCGTAATTAAGCCATAATCACGCTAATTATGCATTTATTGTGAACTCAACACTGTAATATAATAATTCCAACCGAATGTTAATTGAAATGGTAAATTAATAACGCGAGCATAATTATAACATAATTTTCTTTTTTACCCGACTGCGCCAGAAGGAGGGTTATGTTTTTCGAGTGTATGTATTTATGTATGTATGTATGTATATGTCTTTGGCACGCGCTGTAGCCTAAACGGCTTGATAGATTTTAGCTTGAGATGTGTCGTTAGATTCGTCTTAATTGTGAGAGTGACACTGGGTATATCAAAATTATAAAAAATAAAATGGCCGCTTTTTGGCGCCATTTTAAGTCTTCAAAAAATATTTTATTCCCGCAAAACCTATCAAGTGGGGTATCAAAATAAAGGGCTTTATAAATCCTTAACAAAAATATAGACAACTTATATGTTTAAATGTAATTTGGAATGAGAAATGCTAAAAAACAACAAAATATTCATCGTTAAAATGAATTACATTAATTGCGCGATAAAACATGACAACTAAAAAATTTCAAATAAAAAAGTTAATTTACAAAACCAAAAAACCCGACTGCGTATAAATATAACTGAAAAGATGTAAAGAAGACTTGTGTAGGTACATGTAGGTATATGTGAAAGTATCAAATCAACACGCAGGCGGAGGCTACGTATGTTTTTGGTCATGAATTACATAAAGTAGTTCATAGGTAGCCTCCGCCTGCGTGTTGATTTGATACTTTCACATATACCTACATGTACCTACACAAGTCTTGTTTACATCTTTTCAGTTATATTTATACGCAGTCGGGTTTTTTGGTTTAGTTAATTAACTTTATTTATTTATGGGTTTGTGTTTGACCTCCACCTCACCTGGGGGCCTACTCGCAAAATCGATAATCGATATATCGTGATATTTGTCTTGTCGCAACCTACTCTGAGTAACGTCGATTAAATTATAGTTTACACGAAGCAATGAACGATAACCGTCAATTTTCAGTCGTAACCCTACTATTAGTTCTAAATGTCATTGATAATATTTCTTTGGTTTTTGCCTCATTTACTCCGAACATTATCTATGACGTCACGAAAATCACAATATTTTGTCTGTGAATTCGATAAACTACATAGAATCCGAAATTTTATTAAAATTGGGTACGACCGATATATTGGAAGCACTTCCGCATTGTTTCGATTATATCGGTATCGATTTTGCGAGTAGACCCCCTGATGTTAAGCGATGGTGCGGTTGACGATAGTACATGCTTGCTCAGAAAAAAACCTATTCACTTGAACCTTGAAAACTAACTGATTATACTTATTGGAAAAAAGAGACCGGCAAGGAATACAACTCTTTAGTGGTACGCATGATAATGTTGTATGTAACATGTCTACAATATAAGGTTTCCACTACAAATATTTTTTTTAAAGAAAACTTTGCTGCACGCCAGGGTATCTTCTGTATCATAGATGCGTTTAGATATTTATTTCACATTTACAAATGCTTATATCTGGATCAAATATCAATAAAAGGATGAATATATAATCCTTTGAAACAGATTGTGAATTTACGATACGAGCTTAAAGTTACTTCGACTCGTAACTCAACAGTTTTAAACAATAAAGCAGTCTGATCAAACCGATGCGATCATTGCATACCGTACAATCATTAACCTATATGCTGAGAGATGAATTATGTGGCTTTTATTTTGTATCAAATTTCAATAAATATGTCTCGAGAGCGTGTGCGAATCGAAAATTTAATCAAATCATGCAATTGTAGTGTAATTTTGGCATGTAGTCTCGAGTTTTAGCCTTTTAAAATCATCATCATCTTTTATAAAACTCTTTGTATAAAACGCCTAAATTATCAGCTTAGACATTAAATAGCATAAACTTAAAAGTTATCTAAAAAATTTATTAAAGATTAAAAAAACCTAAAGAAAACCTTATATTATATGCTCAAAGTCATAGTAACCTATCAGGTAACTATGACTTTGAGCCGTTTGGGGTCGAAACGCTCGGGACATGGGGTCAGAGTGCGCGCATGCTTTTCAAGGAAATCGCAAAGAGGCTGGTCGACGCTTCGCGTGACCAGAGGGCTGGTTTATTCTTTGGCCAAAGAATAAGCGTTGCCATACAACGTGGCAACGCTGCCAGTCTTCTGGGCACTTTTCCAGATGACAGCGATGTGGAGGAATACTTTGACGCCTAAGCACGCCTTTTTATTTAATTTTATTTTGTACTTTTAATTTATATTTGTGTTGTAAAATACAAATGCAGAGCAACGTGGTCAGTCATTAACCATGAAATTGGGAATATAAAATGTGACAATAATATATCTGAAGTACAATTAAATAACCAAATACTGACTAATCCCACGGACATAGCGAATGCTTTTAATAATTATTTTATTGACTTGACGAACACTTTGACATTTAATAATTTACATCAATATAATAATTCTAAAGTGACAATTCCTAACTCCATGTTTCTCAGTTTCATGACTGAAGACGAGGTCAAAAAGGAAATCATGGCTTTAAAAAACACTAACTCCGAGGGCTATGACGGAATTAGTACAAAAATAATTAAAGCGTGCAGTACGGAATTAATTCCTATATTAACATATTTAA
Source organism: Asteroscopus sphinx (assembly GCA_949699075.1). Classification (NCBI taxonomy): domain Eukaryota; kingdom Metazoa; phylum Arthropoda; class Insecta; order Lepidoptera; family Noctuidae; genus Asteroscopus; species Asteroscopus sphinx. Next base: position 8,545,435 of record OX453006.1, read on the forward strand.
TTAATCTCTCTTTTTCTACAGGAACTTTTCCTGATGCCTTGAAATTATCAATTGTGAAACCATTGTACAAAAAAAGCGACAAAAATGACGTTAAAAACTATCGCCCGATTACTCTTATACCTATTTTGTCAAAAGTATTCGAGAAATGTATGCACAAAAGGCTAACAGACTTTTGCAGCAAATACAACATTATAACAAATGAACAGTTTGGATTCCAAAAGCACAAGTCGACAACACTAGCTATATTTACACTTTTAAGCAATCTTCTGAATAACATTAATAATAATCATTTAACAACGGGACTTTTTTTCGATCTGTCGCAAGCTTTTGACTTTGTGGCACATGATGTTTTATTGAGAAAGTTAGAAAAAATCGGAATTAGAGGACTAGCACTAAATTGGATCTCGTCTTATATAAGTGATCGAAAACAAAGTGTTGTCATAAATAAAGTGCATGAAAACGTACTGACTTCTTACTCTTCTGATTCTAGAGAAAATAAATGCGGTGTCCCTCAAGGGAGTGTGTTGGGCCCCATATTATTCATTTTATATATAAATGACATACCACTAGTGACTGATCATAAATGTATTTTATTTGCAGATGACATTTCGATTATTGTGACGTCTAATAAGAACTGTAACTCAATATCTGATCATGAAAATGAAATTAATAATACTACTGACAAAATTTTAGAATGGCTACATACAAATAAATTAAAAATCAATTTAGATAAATCGAATTATATACAATTTAATAAATCGAAACATGCCAAGTACAATTTCAAACTTAATATTGATAAGTTAAAAGAAGTTACACATACTAAATTTTTGGGTGTACTCATAGATCAAGACTTAAATTGGAAAGTACATCTAGATAATTTGTGCAGTAGGGTTAATAAGTTTGTTTATGCTCTCAGTCAAATAAAGAATGTTACAAATAGGAAAACGGCCATTACAACATACCACGCTTATATAGAATCAATTTTACGCTACGGGCTTATTATATGGGGGAACAGCACGGATAGAGACAAAGCATTCATTGCACAAAAAAAATGCATCAGAGCCATTTGTGGAATCCGCCCTGACGAGTCCTGTGAACCATTTTTTAAAAGCCTAGGTTTATTACCACTTCCTTCACTTTACATTTATGAAATCTGTAGTTTTGTGTACAACAATAAGGGATTGTTCAGAAAAGCATATGAAGTAAACTCTCGTATAAAAAGGAATGCAAATAGACTTGTGTTAAATAGTATTCCTAAATCAGACAAGTATGCTAAAAGTTGTATTGTGATGTGTGTACACATATACAACAAAATCCCACTAGAACTAAAATTGTTAAACAATATTAACTTATTTAAAAACAAATTATATAAATGGCTGAATGGATATAATTTTTATGACATTAAAGACTTTCTTGAAATTAAGATATAATACTATGCACTATTCTAATTATGGATCATAACGTATGTGACGTATAATTTTAACTACTATTTTGTATTGACCAATTAATCTGTGACATTTCTATAGTTTTGACTTCGCACTTGTTAATTATTATTTTGCATGCAATTCATACATATTCTGTATAGCTGAACATGTGGACATTATATTTGTAACACCATTATACCTACCATGTTTAATGCAAATAAAGACTTATCTTATCTTATCTTATCTAAATATTGTACATTTGTAGATAGGTTATTTAATTATTGTAATCTCACTATTCTGTAAATTAATTATATGTATCTATACAATACATGACGTAATTTAAAGATAAAAAAAATCTCAACCGTTAATGTTTTTATTTTCAGTAATTTCCTACGGCTTAGTTATTGTATTTTTAAATTGATTAACAAAAAAATTGGTGCTAATTCCAAAGTAATTTGCTGGGTTCGGACCAGAATTTTCCAGAATTTTTTAAGATAATTCTTGAATATGCTCTTTATTAATGAAAACTGTAATAAATTGTTGAGCCATTTAGACCAACACTTTTAGCTGCATTTGCTAGTTGTAATTCATTTTCAAAGTCGTCAACGATCCTTAGTCGTTCAATCACGGGAGCTGTTACCCTAAGCCATACTGCAGACTTTTAATCGGCCGAGAGGAACATCCTACATTCTTAGCTACATTCTTCCATACATTGGCTTTTTTACCTAAATTTTTTGATGGAATTGGTGTTTCGGGGGAAAATTGTTTTCACCCCCTATATGTTAACAAAATATTTTGGTTTTGATGTCAATCGCTTGGCTAGATTATTATCTACGCCGACATGGTCTTTTTTCAAAATAATATTTTTTATTTTCAAGTTTCAACAGAATCGGTTAACAGGTAAGAATTCAGTGGGTGAACAAGCACGCCTGTTTTCCTACGCTTAGGGGTCGATTTTGATTAAAAAATAAATCATCAAAATCGGACTACTCTGTAAAAAGTTATGCGTATACAGATGCACAGATACGCGTCGAATTGAGAACCTCCTCCTTTTTTTCGTCGGTAAAAAAAATCATCGAAATCGGTCAGTACGTGGGGACATATGGGAGTGCGTAGACCGGCAGAACAGAATTCCAATAAAAAAATATACCACCCAACTATCAGTTGAGACTATTGGTAGCACAGACCATTGAGCCTCTAGACGCTGATTAGCCGGATACCCTCAGTAGCACTGCATATCATATACATACGCTCAGACCCCAATCAGGAAGTCACTACGTCAGCGAGCGGCACCAATCATACCATCGAACTTTTGAACCGACCAGTAATGATGGGCCGTCCGCCCCCTGTCCCCTGCCACCATTTTACGACTGTGTTCTCATGCAAAACTTAATTTATGCGATTTCTTGAGGCTTACTGGCCTGTGGTCAGTAGTCTGTAGTCTGCGGGGTTCTTACACTACATATATTGACTATGTGCACAACTGGGGCGCCGCCTAGCGACCGCAGTAACAAACTTCATTTCGGGACCCGTGAATTATTATAACAATTAGTTATTAAGCCATGTTTTGATAATATCTACTTTAACCAAATTAAAATTTAAAGAAATGTGTAACATTGACGATATTAAAGTGGAATTTAAAATATTTGTAAAAGATATTTGTAAAATAAAAACAGGATTTGAAATCGTAAAACATAATTTATATAATATTTCTTTCCAACCTGAAGCTGTAACAAAAGGAAGAAAATTATTTTTAGCAGAAAATGTGAGAAAAATTAAAAAAGTAAGAATTAACGGCCAAAATTATTTAATATGAGCCCAAAATTATATTGTTAGGCAAACTTCATTGACATAGGCAATTGGACACTCTAAAAACTATCTTTAAATTTATTTAATCTAAATTATGCCTTAATTATTAATTTATACAGTAAAGTTACATTGTTTTAACATTATTATTTTTAATTATAATAACTAATCAATCAGTGAAATATTAATAATTATCAGGATAAGTAACTTGCTTTTTCCTTTCTTAAACAGCTGTTATGTACCCATTTCAGTCTTTGCTTCAATTCTCAGGAAACATGTAAAATTTACTCAAACTATTCTTCTCTTCTTCAGTTCACAACACAACAATTATTCTTAAGACGAATTTCCTTCTTTTACTCATAAACATCGAAAAGACAGCGAATTTAGCGTGGAAATATAAAACACAGTCCTGATATGTTTTACATTTCTGCCACAGCGCGCGCTGCGGTCGATTTGACTGCCCCCCCACCCACATGCACATAGCTAATAACACATATATTTTATTAATCCCTGAATTATATTCTATATTTGTAAAATATTGTAGTTTGTTGAAGTGAGTTTCCGACAAGCAATCTTTTACTCTTATTTATAAGAAGCTATCCATGAAACTAGTCTCACAATTTTTCTCGTCAAATAGATACAAAACTTTTATCCTGGGCTTCCAAAAATATCCTAGTAGGAAACTTATATTATCTTGTTATGAGTTTTTCAAACTTTGTGTCAAAGGAGGCGTACTTTACAACTATCTAAATCGTTCAATGGTCATACAAGGCACAAGTTATTTTATAGTATACTTATTTATTGCAAACAGTTTATTTTTAAACGTTTTCTTACCAGCTCCCCGATTCAGAACATTTTCGATAAGCAGTTGTAGACAAATTCGGTTTATTATCTCTTTTTCTCTCGTGACGTGAATCGTAGACAAATCGAGATAAACAAACCGAATCGGTCGTCATAATTTCAGCGGAAAGACGCCCACTGCTGGACATAGGCCTCCCCCAAGCATCGCCACAACGACCGGTCCTGCACTTTCCGCATCCAGCGGATACCCGCGATCTTCACCAGGTCGTCGGTGCACCTTGTGGGGGTCTATCCACGCTGCGCCTTCCAGTATGCGGTCGCCACTCGTGAACTTTACTGCCCCATCGGCCATCCGTTCTGCGAGCAATGTGCCCCGCCCACTGCTACTTAAGTTTACCAATTTTTCGGGCTATGTCGTTTACATTCGTCCTCCTGCGAATCTCGCTCATTTTTGATTTCGGAATCTGAATCAGTAGTCTGAATGTTCTGAATCGGGAAGCTATTTTTTTTCTACAGCGGATCAATATCAATAAATCATACAAATATATTTAACTAGCTAACGCCCGCGGCTTCACTCCCGTAGTACTTACATCTTTTGTGTTAATCCAGGACATGGTCTATTTGCGTGGCAAATTTCATCCAAATCCTGTTCACAATTTCAAGATGATTAAAGGACAAACAAACATTCCATTTATCCTACTAATATTATAAACGTAAATGTTTGTGAAGATGTTTGGATGTTTGGAAGTCCGGATGTATGGATCTTTGTTACTCAATCACGCTATAAGGGCTGAATGAGTTTGGATGAAATTTGGCATACAGATAGATCATAACCCGTTTTAACATATATACTTTTTATTCTGGGAAGATGAACAGTTCTCGAGGGATGCGCGATAAATGACATCCCCGCGGGCGAAGCCACGGGTATAGGCTAGTATTTAATAATCTTTCACAAAATCCATCAATCTTTTCTTTATTTTGCCTCTTTTTGAAGTAAAACTTCTTTAGGCACGCTTGACTTGGGGAGTAATCTGGTGAATGCGTTACGAAAAGTCTGGCGAACGAAGGGGGTAGTGCGGGACGCGGGGAACGAGGCGCGCGCGACGGCCGGCCATGACACAGCGTCGCCGCGCCGGCAGAGCAGATGCGCGCCGCGATTCCTTTGTTCTCATTGAAATTGTATTGAGGGAGATATAAGTTAGTGAAGTTTTACTTCAGTCGTGTGCTCTAAAGCACACTCGTTTTTTTGATATTAGTAGGATTATGTGTGACAACCCGTGATCCACGGCTCGGCAACCAATCGCCCAGCCATTGCAGCAAACGTGTCATCAATTATGTAGATGGGATCTGTTGCATGTGATTTGAAAACGACGTATACAGGTAGGTAGGTCTAAATATAGCTATAGGTATAAATCGTGGAAAGAAAAACTCGCTCACGAGTTGGATTCTAATCTGTTACTCCTGGTTCAGTACACCAGTGCTTTAACCTCTATGTTACCGTGAACTCTGCTCGTGGTGTCGAATTTAACTTCCACAAACGTCTTTGGGTGACGACTTTAGATTTCTCACCGCATACCTAAATACGTTGAAATAGGTACTCGATAACATTTTGTAAGTAAATAAAGAATATCCTTACATTCTTTAGCACAAAATTTTAAACTACTTCATTCAAGTAGTACTTTGTTCGGAACAAGCTTACCACGAAAACTTTTAACAAGTTTCCGCTTTGAAAATTCGATACTTTTAATGTTTTTCACTAAGTTTATTTCTTGCAAAAGTTCAAGGGCAGACAGGCACAATGAAAAAGATTACATTCCTCACAACTTTGGTAGAAAGTTCATAATGATTTATCCACAATCGAAAGCTGAAGTCATGCTTTTGTGGTTTAGGTATCGATGTCTTTACATAGTATAAAACAAAGTCCTCAACTGCATCTGTCAGTCTATTTGCACGTGGGAATCTCTTAAACTACTGAATTTATTTAATTTTAGTTTTTACCAATACATAGGCTGATAGATGATCCTTGAGGAAGGTCTTAAGCAAATAAACAAGAGCCAAATATGGCTCCGCTCAATACAGCTTACGCGCGGCTTTGTGTGTCACACATCGATTGTTTTTGTGCTTCAACTTTGAGCAGAAATTTGAATGAAACTATCACTCTTTGTACTATTACTCTAAGTTTGTCACGTCGTGGTCTCGGTGAGGGTAGCTCAGGCATGAGTAGGAGATGTAGTAGCCCAGAGACAGCGGAGGCACACAGACAGGAGGCTCGGAGGGTCGAAGGTTCGGAGGCTTGACACGGTGACACACGTGAACTTGAAGATCAGGAGGTAGTGGTACAGGAACTGGTAGTCAGGAACTGCAGGAACGAAACTCAGAGGTATGGAGGTACGGAACTCTGAGGTACGGAGGGTACAGAGGGTCGGTAGTACGGAGGGTCGGAGGAGTGGTAGGTAAACTCCGACGGTGAGCTGCTGCGAATACATTGCAGCGAGCTCTGGCTGGAGGCAGGAACCAGGTTGATAGGTAGGTAGATAGGTAGGTCGGCACAAACACAATAAAACACTAGCACGAACGTTTTGGAATATTGTATCTCACTCAACTGGTAAATTGATATATTGACTGTTTGTTAAAAATATAATATAATGATTACAAGACACAGTCTCAGACACATGAGTGTCTTTCAGCGTACAATATAGAACTGTATAAGTAAAATAATATAAGAAAACTGTGTAATGGTCGGACACGTCCATGCCCGACCAAGTCTGCGATATAAGTCCATTGTTTTTGATGAAAAATAGAAAATTATGAATAATTTTAAATTTGGATAGGTGAAGTTATAATATAGTGGCCAGGAAATCCAAATAATGTGGTGAGCAGCGTAACGAGTTGAACCTCGTTACAAGGTTAAGGCCTTTATTTTAGTCTATAATGATGGGGCGGGTTGTTAATAATAAATACATAAAGCCAAGTTGCGAGCTTTTCATAAGAAGAAAATTCCTATGGGTTACTGTTCTATACTGCAGCAGGTCTATATTTTTTTAAGATAAAGATTTTTTTTCAAGAAATATGGTTTTACAAGGATGTTATAAGTATGGTTTTCGGTAGGTTGTAAGTACATCACGTCTCACCGTATGATCGTCATGCCTAATATTAATTATCATATAAATAATGAAATCAGGCGTTACTTTGCAGCTCATAATCGACACAATAAAAGAAGACCACAGCATAAATTCAATCGAGACATTTATCACGGATTTTGTCGAATTTTGTGTGAAGAATGTGACAAAGGAGAATGGCCGGATTGGGTCCACAAAAGCCACACACGGTACCTTTAAACGACCATAAGCATTTGCGAATGTAATGGAATAGAATACAGGTGATTATTCCATAAACTACAGCTTGTGAAATAGAGCAAAATTATTTTATCAATTATTTATTTTATTATGCAATTTTTTTACAAACTTGTCAAGGCCCAGATAGGGCGACAGGCCGCATCTCCTGCCTCCACATCTGGGCAAGGGACCTTCGGGATCATGGACGCTAAGAGTGGGGGAGACACGAGACGTCTATGAGGCGACCCTGGGGAGCAACAGCAGTACGTGGTGGTCGCGTGCTACTGTGGGGAAAACAATATTGTTTTCCCGGGACGTGCCAAAGGCATAGCACTGGAGGGGCACCAGCGCGGTCCAATGGAGTTCCCGGAGCTCCTCTATTTTATGCAGAGGATGGCCACCGTATGGTTTTAGTCGGTAAGAGTCCGACATACCCCTCCGCCGTCCCCAGTCGGAGGGTATCCATGAGGATTTCAACCCGAAAAAAAAAAAAAAATTATGTCTACGTCATTCTTTCGATGCCTCTACACACGCACCTTTATGACTGTGTCTTCGTATGTAATCCTGACTTCCTCTTTTAATTTACGAATGTACGGTTATTTTAACACTTTGTAATTTCTTTTGCACACAGCACTATAGTAGCAAAGTACAAACATATAAAATTAATTTAACAAAACAAAACGCAAACTATTTTCCAATATGACGTATTGTTGTCGTATTTTAGGCATCGTGTAGGCGGAATTACTGTTTTGATACTTTTCATTGAGTAGAACAAATAAAAATATTTTTATAACTTGACCTTGTTCGTAACAGTCATGTCAAGTCAGGACATTGAAAGTGATCAATTTCTTCGTCATAACGACACAGTAACCCGCTGATGCATCGTAAAAGCTTTCAATAAAATTTAGTATCAAGTTACAGGCGATAGCGATAGCTTGTAATGAAATTGGCTGTCGTTTCGTCGTGATTGTGGTAATAATGGTTTTTTTTCTCGTAAATGAAAGGTCAATCAATTCAGTTAGTCTAGAAAAAGTTTTATCTTTTAAAGATGCTCATTTTTACTGGCAAGGGCTGAAAACCTGCTATTGCAGGGAAAAAAGTCGTAATTACAATGGAGCCTGCTGCCTAAAAGCAGTAGACCAGATAGGTGGTTTTCATGCCAGGTTTCAAATCGCTGAGATAAAACATGAAACCTAAAAAAGACAAAGTACTTTCCTCACTCTGACGAATAAAAAAGCGGACGGAATCTCGCTAAACAAAGACTGAAGCACTTAATTTTTTCCTAAGCCCACTATAATTTCGGAAGCATTTTAACACACCAGATTTATACTGTTATTTTATTTGTGATTCTACAACAATGACTGCCGTCACACTAGATTTTTTGCGTAATCGCAGCTTTTTGGCATACTATGGATGTGAATATATGGCGTACTTTTAAGCGAGCCGGCTTACTACGGATGCTTCACTTATTGTTTAGCGAGATTCCGTCCGCCTTTTTTATTCGTCTGAGTTTCCCCATATTATATGTTTTAAAACTAATGACGTTAGTAAAGCAATCAGCATTTATAACTAGTGGTAGGTTTATACCCTTGTATACGTTTGGGCAAAAAGGGCGTTTATTCTATAGATTAAATACCAAATTTCTAACAGCTACACAGTTTCAAGATATAGATAAAGTATCAAGATTATCCACTAATTTCCCAAAATGACCTAATCCATTACCGCCTCTGATCGTAACATATGCCACAATTTATTACACGTATTTTTTCCATGCCTTTTATGATCCGTAGGTGTGAACTGGCTTTTATGCCCAATCAAATCACATTGTAGCCAGCACTTGGCTTGGTCGTACCATCAGAACCAATTACTGGAAATAGAGCAGTCGAGGTGTAATGGCCGAATGTTGGTAACATAAAATTTTAATTATATTTTTCGTTGATGAACTGGTTATTGAGTTTCGATTTTATGTAGGTGTGTGGTAATTTTGTTACGTAGGGACGCCCGGACGTTACCTATAGATATTTTTTTTGTGCTTATATTGTTTTTATCTTTACAATCGCTTCCGAATGGGATATTCCTGGTTCGACCCCGGGATTTTTAGCATTTTATTTTTATTTAGGGACATTGGAAATTAAGTTTTGCTCAGTTAATGGAAATCGTTTTGCCCTTTATAACATGGGAACGATCGGTGAAATTAATACCATATTTGGTTAAAAATGTCAACTGCCTCTACAATTTCTGAGAATAGATGCGTATTATTATTTAACGACGTCTGTGGTCTAGTAGTTCGAGTGTCGGACTGCTGATTACGGGTTCAGGTTTCGATTCCCACAGAACACAAGTATTTGTGATGAACATAAGTGTTTGTGTTGGTCTGAGTGTTTCTTCTGTGTGTTTGGCACCTAACTCCTCGTAAACGGCTGAACCGATTTAGATAAAATTTTGTATGTACAATTCAATGAGTTCCTGGATGGTTTTAAATACAATAAAACCCGGTAGGTGGCGCTGCTACCGGTATGTCACTTATCTTCTCCTAAACGGCAGGGACGATTTTAATGATATTTTTTGTAGACATGGGTAACTCAACAAAAATGCGTGAGCTGCAGCTCAGCTCACGGTTCATGTCATTGAACCAGAGCTGTGAACCGGCTCACAGATCAGCTCAAATTGTGAATCTGCCTACTTCGAGTTATGATCTGTGATGCGAGTCACTGAGCTTACAGAAGGTTCGATCTCTTTGAGCTGCGCTCGCTCACTCACTCTGCGACTCACCGGCCGATCTGTCGCCGCTCCCGCTCACCGGTTCAAACAGGTTTTTATTTATATGGACATTTTTTTTCTTTCGCGCAACAAACGTTGTCGCACAGATAGATACTATTCTTTGAGCCGTGAGCTGCGTATTTTGTCATTGAGCTGCAGCTCAACAGCTCAAGCTTATTGATCTGCATATTTGAACCGGTTCTGAGCTGAGTTACACACCTCTAATTTTTTGTGTATGTTCGAGTTTCTTTGCATTTAAACTTTGCAGGGATCCTGCAAAGTTTGAATTCACAAATGAACCCGGTAGGTGGCGCTGCATTCGGTGTGTCAATGATCTTCTCTTAAACGGCAATTTAATGTGGCGCTGCTTTTCCGGACACACTTATAATACACTACCCGGCAGACCTGGTCCTGGGACTGCCGGGTATTGTATTATGAGTATGTGTTTACAAAAAAAGGAAGTATTATATTCATTGTCTAGTACACAGGCTCTGCTTAGTTTGGGACTAGTTCTGGGTGATGTGTAAAAATATCCCAAATATTTATTTATTGTATTATTTACTTTATTTATTTATTTTATTTATTTATTTTATTTGTATGGAAGACTTACAGCTAAAGAAAAGAGAATAAGAACAATGTGCTAGACTGACAGCCAATTACAAGTCTCCACGTATAAAAATGGAGTTAAACAAAAATAATCTGTGAACACAGTAGGTACTGCTGACAAGAACATGTAGAACATCAAAGGGAATAAGTAATACAAATAAAAATACATTCCAATACAATACTAATAAATATACTATGCTAACTGTAACTAAAACGCTACAAAAATATAGAATGTCTGTATTTAAATAAAACATGTTTAATAATTGTTGTATAAATATTTTTGTATCTGAAATGATGTCCTAACATAAACCAAAATAGTAATGGTTAAAACATCACATCTCATACTCTTTACAATCTAGGTATCATCGATGTATTATGTATCAGTTTGTATCAAATTTTTTTTTTTATGTATTGACAGAATTGTTATTATACGGAATTCTGGCTTCTAAAGATTTATTGAACGTGCTCGTAATTTGCATCGTCAGATTACTCTCTGTGATCCGTCTCACGAAAGATGATATCTTTAGCGATAAATTGAAAGTTGTATCGCTGGCTTAAAAAGATAAGGTATTTTTTATTTACACCTTAAAGCAATTTGTACGAAATCTTCTCATTATTCATGCAACGGGAACTTTGTATATTTAGATAATAATAAACTACAACATTTTTATGACTTTTTTACTTCAAAAGTTGCAACAATCAAAACATTTGTTAGCAAATTTTTTAGAACAAAATAAAACTAAATTAGTTTCCAGACCCATAAATCTTGAGTAAATACTTTTAGATTACAGCTAGTAAAAGTAATGTTGAGTACTAAATAACATAAAATATTTTCTTTTTTAGTTAGGACAATAACGACTTCTTTTGTTTAGTTATTTTATGATCTACACATAGATTTTTTGATAACAACTATAGTTCTAAAGGGCTAATTTAAACTTAATAGATAGCCCATTTTATGTTACCAAGGTCTTGGAAAAGTTGTGGCTGTACTATATCCAATATCAGTCGCAATATTCTTCATATTACCACAATGACTTAATCAATCAACCAGCCTCTTACACTTCTCCACAGCACATAATAAAATTACTTACCATACATATATAACTTCATGTAAATACCTCGAGAGCTAAGCCCAAAAAGTTACAAACTAAAAAATTATACATTTGTAATACCTAAGACCTAAGGGTTTATTCAGACATGCCGACCACACCAAAGCGGCAAAAATGTCGACAGATAGTTAGTAGTTGTGTGTAAATTAATGGTCTCGCTGCAGTAGCCTGAAGTTGCGTTGTTGCAGCCTCAAATTACGCGTGGCTGCAATGTAGTTGCGTTGTGGTCAGTCAGTGGCCAACCACTCGCGTGCGAGTGCTGCGAGTGGTTGCATTGTGGCCGCAAAGTCATTGGTCAGATTGTAGTATCCGATTATCACGACACCCGTTGAACGCGACTAAGTAATAAATACAAATATTTTTTGGAAATTTTTATTCAGCATCATTTAGTCCCAAACTAAGCAGAGCTTGTACTATGGGTACTTGACAATGGATATAAGTCTTACACTCGAACCACTAGACAACAAACGTCGTCGTCGACATCGTTAGTACAAATTAATTACTAAATTAATATACTACACACACTTAGTATAAGATAGCTTAGATAGAAATTAGATTGCACCTCACTGTCCGTAGCAGTCTCCATTATTTTTGTTCTTCATTTAAGGGAATCAAGGGCTGGCGGACCTTAACACAGGCTACTTTGTAACCTAGCTAGGACGCCAGTACTTTTGTATTTGTTACTACTATTTAAGATCGATCCCTAGCTTATACTATATTTTTGTAACAGACTGTACCACATTTTATGAAAAAAAAAAAATAAAAAAAAAAAAACTCGTTCGTGGAAAGGAAAGTTTTCGTAAAAAAAAATGCTTAGCTACTTTTTAGTCGCTGTGGCGTGGTTATCGTTGTTGCGCATCTGAATGGACCCTAAAGTAGAAATATTAAATTAAATCAATACATTACTAGATGCATGACTCGAAACTTATGGTAATAATGGCTTCCTGAAATCCAATAACTACATACTATACTCCTAAATCAAACATCTTACATAGTTTATTACCAGTCTATATTACCAAATATCAAACCCACAGACTCAACTTAAGCAATTAACGAAACTAGGATTAAACCAACAGTTCGACATAATTAAGTATTTCTTCAGATTTATGTGACATTAATTTGTCGAGTGATCGCACTCGACACGAGTTATGCTCTCCGCATGTTGAACGCAACCCAGTCTAGCAGGGTGGCAAAAAAAAATCTTGTCTTTAAAATGCTTCCCACTAAGGACTGGATGACGTTGAACCAATATGTAGGGCCATATTACTTACTTTAATTTTATTTTTAAACCATCCACGCCATTTACTGTGTTGTGTGCGAGGCTGTGAGCGTTTCATATTTAATTAATAAGTTACTGTGCTGTGTGTGGGAATGGTTTCTTTACGCGACGGGCCTTGATGTGTTTAACTAATTGGCGTAATATTTGACAGGAATAAACTATTTTTATTTTAGGACAATGAATTAACTTGTGGCATAAGAAAAGTATGTATTCTATGCTTCTGGATTCAATTCACTGGTAAATATAATGTGATAATTTTATTGTGTCGTTCATTTTAAAAGTGGACTCTGTGAAAAAAATTAACAGGTAGTTAGAGAAACACAGTCATGTAATAGGGGAGCCTAATGCCACTAAAGCGCTCCGGTCACGGGGTTAGTTCGCGAGACATTCCAATGCGTCATTTCAGTCACTGGTCTTTCATTAGCCTCGTGTACGAATCATCATCATCATCATCATTTTTGCCGAAAGATGTCCACTGCTGGACATCCGGTTCAGTATTTTTTTTTTCATTTGTGGGATTCTGTTTGATGGCTATTATTTCACCTGATGTTAAGCGATGGTGCGGTCAACTGTCTTCAAATACACGAGGCCAGTGAAAGGCCAGTGACTGAATTGACTAACCCGCGAAATGGCTCAGTGTTCGGCGCACATAATGCTCTTTACCGGGCAGAATTTGAAACTCAACGCTGCCTTAGAATAACTACATATAGAAACCAAGTCCGCGCCCTCCGTTCAGTACAGCTTCCGCGCGCCTATGTGTGTTTTAAATTGGAAATTTGAATGAAACTAAGGCTGCTGCGGATGCGGAAGGCGTAGGACCGGTCGTTGTGGCGATGCTTGGGGGAGGCCTATGTCCAGCAGTCGACGTCTATCGGCTGAAATAATGATGATGATGAAGGCTACTGCTGAAAATTAATTGTTAGGTAACAGAAATAGTGTAATACATCGTTCACTTTAATGAGCTTAAAGTTAGATGACAGAAATAGTGACAAACATCCTTCACCTTTAGCTCATCATGTTAAAATTCCTTTTAAGCAAGCTTAATAAAGCTTAATTTTCTTTATAAACCGTTAATACAATCTAAAAAAAATATTTACATATTGTACAAAAAGGCACTAATACTATTAGGCGAGTACAGTCGACAGCATGACAGTGGTAACACATCAATTCGCAAACCACCCTTACTGCTTACGAAATAAAGATGCTGTCAAAGTCAAAGCGTTACCACTGACGTGCGGTTGACCGTACCTACCTAAATGTTCCTCATTGAACATAGCAACGAGAAACTTCTTTGAGGATAAAAAAGTAATTGTAAGAAAGTGTTCTAGCATTTTCCTGAACTTTGATTAACAAGAGTCGTTGGGATCCGTATTACTTCGAGGATGCTTGGCCCTTTTTTCACATCTTCAGTTCAATGAACCCACTTTTTGCTCGTCCAATTCCCTATGTATTTGTAACACACCTTCATAGTATATTTCTTACGTAAATCTCAGTAGGTATACCTTGCGATAATTTTTTAAGCTAGAAACAAATTATTGACAAATAAAATTAATAATTATTATTAATTATTATTATTACAATTATTACACCAAAATTACCTGTGTACACAAATAAACATTTTGATTTGATTTGATTTGGACGCGACTGACAGTCGTGACCGACGGTATCGACTGGTGCTGTATGTGGTCAATAACTTTTTACCTATGTGTGCAAACTATCAGCAATAAGTCGCGGACGTGACCTTGAGCACTCGGACGTCCGACAAATATCTGGCTCGCCGGATGTTTCCCTAAGTCACCCAGCGTTTGTCCCGACGCAGCGACGTCGTCCGATAGTTTATTCCGGGCTTTACTTATAAAGTTACTATCGAGCATTTTGTGTTAGTTCCTTCTAATAAAATGCGAATGTATGGATGTGTGTTTATTTGTTTGTTTGTCCTTCAATCACGCTGAACGGCTGAAAGGATTTGAATGAAATTTTGTACACGATAAATCCGGATTAACATAAAGGCTAATTTTATCTCGGGAAGATTAACCGTTTCGAAGGGATACGCGATAACGTGTTTCTGGGATAAACTGAATTATACGCATTCGAAGCCACGGGCCGTGCTCTAGTAAATTATAATTCTTAGTCCTTACTAACTCCACCCTTAAAGAAAAGTTATGTCTTTTCCCACAATAAAAATGTAACTCTAGTTGAAACCTGTGGTTTATTTAGCCAAAAATTCAAGAGTTATAACTAATTTAAGAAATTATACTTATAATCTCTAGGAAAAAATAAAAAGCCTTTCACGTTAATTACTTTCAATATATCTAAATCTACATCTCTGTCACTATAGAATCTGAAAAAAATAATTATTTTATTTATTTCACTACATACAATTTGTCATAACAGGTAATTCTGTAATGTGAAGCATAATTTCGAAATTCTTCTAACCATTATTCTAAACGACGTTCGGTCCATTTTCATAATAAACATATAACATCCATGATGACTTTTTTTTTCAATTCATTGCATTGCTAGGATCGCGTGACAGCTCTATTTTATGTAATACTCTACGATCATAGACGTAGTAAAAAATATAGACAAAGTGCTGTGAACAATCATAGTGAAGCCAAAAAAAACCGTACTCCTTCGAGTACAACCAGTGCTCACGCACACAACATGTACCTGAAGGATAATTGCTTTCGCGATGCTTACTGGACGATGCCGCGATATGTGTACGGAGAGACGGAGAGGGGTGAGCACGGTTTGAGGTACATGTGTATGCATGAGTGCTGGTTGTACACGAAGGAGCACGGTTTTTTTGGCGTCACTATGATTGTTCGCAGCACTTCGTCTATATTTTTTACTGTCTGTGTCTACGATTTTAAATCCACGTGTGTAATGCCCCTTGAGGCATGCGAACATTAAGTTGTATAAAAATGTAAATTTTTCTTCGACACTCCTTTCGTAGGAAAATATTATTTTGCTAGCACAGCTGGGCTTTTACGATAGTATCTATCAAAGTTCTAACTTTAACTTTAGTAATATTTTATAATATTTTCTGGGACATAAAAACGCGAACTAAAATGTTCTTGTGAGTGTACCTATTACATATCATCAACGACGTTTGAAGACCTCGTAAATCGTATATTGTACCAAAATGGTTTATCTTGTTAACTGGTTTATTTTATAAATGTAAAATGGTTTATTTTATAAATGTAAAATGATTTATTTTATGAATATAAAATGGTTTATTTTATAAATGTCAAACGGTTTTCAGGAGACGGTTTCTTCCCTCCTATAAAATTTATTTTTAGACACTAAAGAGGTTTCACGCGTCGTCGACGATACGATGGTAATACCTTTTCTTTTAAACGAAGAAAATGCCTATCGCATGTCACGCCAGTGCGCAGTGGGGAGGGTATGGTTACCTATGTATTGTATGGTTAGGGGTTAGGACTCCATTTAAACACTCCGCCATGTGCCTTCTTTTGCGTCTGATGGATGAGCGCGAGAACTATTACACATGACGTTCGGAACCCATCTAGTGCGGCTCACTTCTGGGCGTACCTGGTCTACTTTCTACACTTAATCCGCAACTCGAAGGCCGTGCAATGCGGACGATAGACTCCCCAATCTATCGCCCGCTGGCCTTTTTTAGGGTGGCATCCGGTCGCCATAAAGACGCCTGTGGCGGATCGAATCAGCGAGGGAGTCTGTATACGCTCCGCCTACATATGTCCGCCAACCCGCACCAGCCCAACTATTATGCCAGAAGCGTGGTAGACTGGGACCTAAGCCAGTATCATGATGAGAAGAGGTCCATACCCAACAGTGGGTTCGTAATGGGCTGAATAAGTATGAATTTCCTTTCCGAATAATGGAAATTAATTAGATCATCAAAAATTACCTAAACATCCTTTTTCCCGGTGACTACCGCCACTTGACAGCACCGATAATACATGTCATCATCAATCATCATCATCAACTCAGCCTATCGCAGTCCACTGCTGGACATAAGCTTCTCCCAAGTTGCGCATCACATGACACACAACACTCGGTCCTTTGCCTTCCGCATCCAGTCCCCCCCAGCCACGTTCTTCAGGCCCTACGCTGCGTTTGTCGATTCGCGTCTCCACGCAAGGACTCGTCTGCTCCAGAGGCCATTGGTCTTTCGACAAACATGGCCAGCCTTAGATGATTAATCTATGGCTAGCCCACTGCCACTTCAGCATAATACATGTCGCCATCATTCAATGTTATCTTTCCTTTGGATACATCCATCAAGCTACATTACAGTAAGTTATCTTTTAGTATGTCTATTAATAAAGGATGAGATTGAGAACTTACCTACTGATGACAGGATAACATCAATCTGTAAAGAAAGAAGATTTAATTAGAATTAACAAAAAAAAACCTTTTTTTTTATGTTTAAGGTCTATATAGTTAATTATTGGTACCTTAATACAATTACGATCTAGTCTACAAGACTAATAAGTAATTTTATGCTAACTTAAACTGCTATATAATAATATTATTTCTAAGAATGTGTCCACTGGCACTATCTTAGCGTCTCTTAAGGCGAAGTCACTTTTTTCATGTGTCTTTAATTAATATTCACTACATCACCAGAGAATCTCATGAGAAGATATAGGTTGGTGCAATTCTTTACGTCCGGCACCACACGGAACCCAATTATAAATATAATTATAATCTTCTTCTATCGTGTCAACATGAGCTACATCATGATAACCAGCTCACACCGTGGGAAAAAAAAATGCCAGTCAGCAGGTTGGTAGCAGGGCTGACTGCCCAGGGTGCACTGAACGATCAATAAAATATCGTTACTCATGGAGGCTCTCTTAATGCGTGTTTTTTTCTTTTATAATGTTATCAACCAAACATACTGTGAAAACTAAGGGTTGGCTATAAGATACAAACATCACGCTAAGGTTAGTACTTAGTATTTAACAATATTAGTTCTTTGGTTAGCTGTTTTCTATCAGGCAAAATTAATATCCAATCTATCCACGATTTGCCCTACTAGAGATAGGAATTTGAGATAAGCTCCATACAAAATATGTAAAATTTCTATCTCTAGTGGCGTAAATCTTGGATAGATTGTATATTAATTTTGGCCGTTATTGTACATAATTTTCGACCAATAGTAACTGCTGTAAGTGTTATTTACACATTGATACATAGGTTAATCCTGCCAGAACTATCTACACCTGCCAGTGTTTTTTTATTTTTGAACGGCTTTGTCGCTTAGCGACCATATCCTTAAACGAATAAAGCATACATAGGTAGGAGGATAGGTATAGATAGACGTTAAAATCCTACACATGCCAATTAAGGCAAATTGTTAATAATTTACCTTACCGCCAGCATATACAGAACCCTAGCCTCGTCTGACAATGGAAAAGCAAGAATTGCATTACAAAGTCCAATGTCATAGATTCTGCCATGACCAAAAACATTACATCTAATATTTTCGTTTCAGACACATTCCATTAAAATATGGTAGACCAACACTTAATAATATTATTATGATCTTTAAACAAATATTTTTTTGTTTTTGGCGCCAACCTAAATCATTGTCTCGCCTAACATGCCAACACCTCTAATAAGACAAGTTTCATATAAAATTCATTCTGACCCTTTTTAAAACATTTTAGCACTATTATTGCTGAATACATTGTTGATTGATAAATGAACTACGTTAGTAACAAGCTGTCATCAATTCTCCATTTTCTTTTTCACACTAAAAGCTGCTGAATAGATGTTTTATTATCTAAAAAATAAAACGTTTTTAATCGTCATTCAATTTAGGTTTTTATATGAGGATAATGGATAAGAAATACTTTACTCGACTTACTTTCACTCTATTGTGACAGTAACGTAATTAATGTACCTATCAATTTCCTTTTAAAATATTTATTAAGAAAACAAAAATATTTAGACAGATACTGTCCTCATTAAGTTGACTACTTATAGATAAATTAATTACATAACGACTTTTTTTCGATGAGTAGATAAGTACCTAAAACTATTAAGATCACACACTAGAACACCAAAATAATGCAGTGTGTAGGTTTTCCTAAAATAGCACATCATCAACTCCTGGCAGTCTCTATCAGCCTATCGCAGTCCACTGGACATAAGCCTCTCCCAAGTTGCACCACAACACTTGGTCCTCTGCCTTCCACATGTAGTCCCCAAGGTACCTTCTTCAGGTGGTCTGTCCACCTGGCTGCGTTTGCCGATTCTCGGTCTCCACTCAAAGACTCTTCTGCTCCAGCGGCCATCGGTACTTTGTCAGACATGGCTAGCCCACTGCCACTTCCGTTTACTGATCCAAGCCACAGTCTAAGCTACCCGAGTGACCGACGCAGAAAATAGCATATGCCATGGTAAAAATATGGAATTCCGGAGAGGCAATTGAACGGAACTTGTGTAGGAAGGGCCAACCGCTTATCATGATATAAAAGCATTATCAGCGGAACTGGCTTTGTACGAAAGTTTCATACAAGACTGGATCAACTTATACTGGTTTAGTTACCATCGGTTTAGTTCATAGTTATTTATTGATAATAATAATTATTATAAGTCAAATAAAAATTGCATTCAATTAAAATACGCTTCATCCTGATTTGTGACACTTCATTATCACTATTGCGGGTAGTTTGAGACGCATTATTATATAACCACGTCAGAACTCATAAAAAATACACGTAGTCCATCGTTGCTTTAATGATATTGGAAGAAAAACAAAACAAAAAAAACAAATAAAGAAATGTTTTTGAAAAAGGAACAACATGCCAAAATTATTTTTATGTACCTAATGGACTTGCGTTTAACCGCCACCTCACCCAATTTATTTTAATTTAGAATTCCATGTCGTATATTGCGATGCATATTCAAAATATTACTCACCCATTGAATCACGCGGCTATCGTCTAAATTCACTATGGCTTTGAACTTGACCGTACCGTGCCTAATAATATCGAATCGCTTGAACTTGGCCCTTTTACAGTGAGCATATTATAAGTCTGCCCTTTGGTCTCCCATGAGATATTTTGAGACTATTATTTTTAATATTAGCCGAGTCTTCTTGTTTCTATACGGTTTATCCCAATAAATATGCTCCTTTTAAACTATACTTTAATATAATTTTTTATGTCCTACTGGTCCGTGTAGTGCCGGACTTAAAGAATAGCACCACCCTTATCTCTTCTCATGGGTGTCGTAAAAGGCGACTAAGGGATTCACCAGAGGATGGGCAGCAGCGTTCTCTGAGTATTTAACCAACCAACTGCGATCGCCAACCCGCCTGCCAAGCGTGGCGATTATGGCATATCCCCCCCTTAATTGGGGGAGGCCTATGTCCAGTAGTGGACGTCTTTCGGCTGTAATGATGTCCTACTGCCTAGTAATATTATAAACTAGCCTATGCCCGCGACCTCGCCCGCGTGAATGTCGTTTATAACGCATCCCTCGGGAACTGTTCATCTTCCCGGGATAGAGAGTCTATATGTTAATCCGGATTATGATCTATCTGTATGCCAAATTTCAATAAAATTGGTCCAGCCGTTCTTGAGTTATAAATGATGTAACTAACCCGACTTTGTTTTATATATTAAGAAGATGCGTAAGTATAGATGTTTCTTTGTCCTTCATACACGCTGAAACGGCTGAATAGATTTGGATAGGCACACCGATAGACTAAAGCAAGGATTAACATGAAGGATCTTTTTTATCTCGGGAAGTTAAACAGTTACCGAGGGCTCCATAAGAACGACTTTCTGTGATAAACCGAAGCTAAGAGCATAGAACAGTTAAGCAAGTATAATCATCATCATCATCATCATTTCAGCCGAAAGACGTCCACTGCTGAACATAGGCCTCCTCCAAAGGGGGGATATGCCATAATCGCCACGCTTGGCAGGCGGGTTGGCGATCGCAGTTGGTTGGTTAAATACTCAGAGAACGCTGCTGCCCATCACCACACGGAACAGCCAACTATTGCCATTAACCGGGCACAAATCCAGACTCCAGGGTGCTACTGAGAATTTCCTAATGAAAAAACCTAATAAAGGGCAAAGTGTGCCCGACCCGTGAATCGAACCCACGAATCCACACTTAACAGTCACGCTTGTGATCTTTAGACAAACGAGGCAGTCGAAAAATAGGGTGCTGGCCAGAAAACCTCCACGTGTGTCTGACCGCTACTAGTCCTTCTGGACACGTCTGGAGGGAACGGCAGTTGTTAGGCCGGTGCATCCTGGATACGGGCAATAAATATCCTTTCGAGGGACATTATTATCCTTCGGGGTTCGGGGGCGTTGTGTGGCGAATATTCCGGCGCGGGAGGGTGGAACATGCGTCATCATGACAGAACCGCCGTTTGCGCGGATGTGACGCATATCTTACCACACTTCTTGGCTCTGTACCTGTATTTGTTTTGTGTTCTAGTTTTTTTTTTTTTGTAATTTTGTGCGTCACTTTTGAAGCAAATGAATATTTTTTCTTTCTTTCTTTCATCAAAATTACTCATACATAACCAACCCATTACTGTCCCACTGCTGGGCACGGGCCTCTTCTCAGTATGCTTCTCGTACGGCTTTAGTCCACCACGCTGGCCTAGTGCGGGTTGGCGGACTACACGCACCAGTGAGAACTGTATGGAGCACTCTCAGGTGTGCAGGTTTCCTCACGATGTTTTCCTTCACCGTTAAAGCAAGTGATAATCAAATATAAATCCGCACATGAATTCTAAAAGTCAGAGGTGCGGGCCGGGATCGAAGTCATACCCACCTGCATGGAAGGCAAGCGTTCAACCACTAGGCTATAACTGCCATAAAATTACTCATATAGTCATTAAAATTCTGATGGATCATTCCAATAGAGATTGATATCAATAACTCAGCTAGCTCTAACCGGGATTCTGAATTAGATCAAACTTTATTTTAGTCGCCATTTTTAATACTTATCTCCAACGATCGCTCGTAAAGATATTACTGCTCCATTTACAATGTTACACAGTATTTTACTGTCGTGTTAGAATATTTTTATTTGAAACGAGAAGATTAATCTTTTGTTGGGACAGGAGTAAATATTAAGAGGCTAAAGTTATTAGAAGTCTCCAAAAATATGAATTTTCATGTTTATAGGACTGAAGACGTCGTAGGTGATATAATATGTCTAAAATTAGTCTTCTTTATTCATCTTTTGGATGTCAATAGATGAGACAGTTGATGAACGAAATGAAAGCGACAGAGTACCTACCTCATCATAATCCTCCTGCCCTTATTCCAATTTATTTGGGGTCGGCACAGCAGGTATTTTTCTTCCATACATCTCTATCAGCCGTCATCTCCGAGTTCACTTTCTTTGTATCCATATCATCTTTCACACAATCCATTCATCTTTTCTTCGGTCTTAATCTTTTCTTATAGCCATCCACATTCATACACAAAACTTTTTTCGTAACATGCTCCTCATTACTCCGCATCACACATGTCCATACCATGACAATCTACTGCATCTCAACTTTTCCGTCATTGGCGCTACATTCAAACTCTTTCCCTCTCACATACTCATTTCTTATCAATAGCACCTACCTCATATCAGCCCAAAAATATTTACTGTTGAACGACGATATGAAAGCTAACTGAAAGGACATACGTTATAAGTCGAGATGTACTTGAAGATGGTAGCTGTAGACTGAGTGTGGAAACTGGAAGACTGAGTGTTTTGGCGCAACTGGATCGGATCCGAAACGAGGTGATCCAACAGAGAACCAAAGTTGTTGACATAGTCCACAGGATAAGCAAGCTGAAGTGGAAGTGGGCCGGCCATATAAGCCTTAGGACCGCTGACCGTTACGATGGACGGGTAGACGTGTTCTTGAGTGGAGACCGCGAATCGGAAAACGTAGCGAAAAACTCCCTCAGGCTAGGTGGAGTGACGATCTACGCAAGGTAGCTGGTGGAAACTGGTTAAGAGTGGCCGAGGACAGAAGTCAGTGGCGTGCTATTGGAAAGGTCTGTGTCCAACAGTGGACTGCGATAAGCTGAGTAAAATTATGATTGAGGACATAAATAATGCCATTATATTTGTGCTGCGCAAATAAAGACCTTGGGACTTCTGATCATAAACTGTCGTATCAATCATTGTAGCGCTAGCGTAACTAAGCCGATATATCAAATTTTATTTCAAAAATAAAAGCCAATAACATAAATAAATAAAGGAACATACTCGTAAATTAAAACTACTAAAACTGAAACTATTTTAATCTACTGGGTGATCTAGATTCTTGCCTAGGCACGAAGACTCAGCGGTTCATCTAGTAGGCTAGGCAATAAATAAGTGCAACATTGACTAATACGCCGATATGTTAACGTCTGCTAGGAATTCACCACTTACTGCATCGAGACTCAGATGAAAAATATAATCAAATGGATTAAAAAACAACTCATAACTGCATTAAGACACTTAACTCATACCGTGTTGGCGAAAACTATTTCGGATACCATGGACCACCATGAGAACTAATTAATCCATACTGGAGGTGTTCAACATCACCAAACGACTATCTACAATATGCCAAGAGCGTGCCATCAGCCTTTTCGGACATAATATGCGATCACCTAGGCATTGTCTGGAAAGGCTTATGACACTTGGCCAGATAGAAGGAAAGCGCGTTCAAGGCAGAGCACCGGCAAGATGTTCAGACGGGATTAAGAGGGCTGTCGGTGGCAGCATGTACCGAGCAATCCACGCAGCGGAAGACCGCACAGCTTGGAAACGCGTCCTATGTGGTCGCGATCCTCAGCAGTGAGGGAACGAAGAAGAAGAAGAACTCATACCTAACTGATAGTAGCAAGAGTCGTAAGAGTTTTTTGCGCAACACATAAGCATTCAAAGACCATCCAGTTGCCACCAGATGCAAATGTTGGACAGAAAAGCACCTCTTGAATTTATTACATCACAAGAGAATTTACCAGCAGGACACGATCTACAGTGGCCAGTGTGGAAGTCGCTTAGCCATCTTTGCACTTAGTTTGGTCACTGTAGACATACCCCCAGTTTCTGGAAGGCTGGTCAATTTGATCTGTTGTAAAATCTAATGTCAGCTTCTGTGCTTAGCCGGCAATAGTCTTAACAACCAATCACATCGCTTGACCTGAGATTTGACAACTGATTAGTTAACTTTTGCGTTGATCAGCCATTCGGAAACTGGGGGTTAGTATGTGTAAATGGAGGTATATCGACACTAATCTTGCTTATTGTGACTGCGGTGACCCAGATCAATCCATATCACACTTGCTAGTATATCTTTTGTGCCCGAACACCTGCACGAGAGACGATCTCTACACCCGCCGCACCTGTTTCTGTCGTATCGACATGAGCGACATAAGGCTAGGCTCCCAAAATGAGGTGACTTTTTGAAAACATATGCTGAGTCGAACACATGCTTGATGAATGACAAATTTAGATACATATTTTTTTGAACCTTTGTCCATCGTTTGACTAGACATTTACATAATTAGTTGATTTTTATTCGTTACTTTTATTTTTTGAAAATCATGCGTTTTTAGAGATTTTTCGAATATTTATCCTTTATTATTTAACTTAGCTATATAAAATATATGCAAATAGGAAGAAAATAAAGTTTATTAAATACTAATTAGAGGAAATTTGTATAGATTGTTTAGTATTCTTGTAATAAAAAGAAAACTGTTTTGAGATTTACGACATTTACTTCCTTGGTAAAACACGCGAGAATGATTTTCTCGAAAATGAGTTCTATTGCAAGTCACATAAAATTGACGAGAGTGGCACGCAGTTGCGGTGTGTAAGGGGAGTGCGAGGGTGGGAATTACGTTTTGGGAGCGTCCTCTATAGCTCATGTTGTGGTCTAAATATTAGCCAGAGAGCAGGTTTGTAGCATGGATGATTGCCCAGGGTACGCCGTACGATCATTTAAAATTCGTCACTCAAGGAGGCTCTTTAAATTCGCTTCTCACCACCACCGAAAACGCCACTGAAAACGCCATTGAAGTGGCCACGTCTAATTAAAAAAATATTTAACAGGAAGAAGAATAAGAAGAAGAATACTCTTCTGATTTGATGTCAAGCTGTTCTAGTTTGACTGCTGCGCTGAGGAATGTGGAATATGGAATCGTACATACGAAACAAGCGTATTTAAACAAAGAGTATAGTAACTATACTAAATGTATTTAAATACCTGACGCCCTGTATTTATGCTACAAAATAATAGGGTTAATAATGAGAATCAAATCTCTCTATGAAACATTGTGTCATAGATTGATTATGTCATCGACTTCCTTTAATTTGAGATGCTTTTTGTAAGAGGGATTAATGTTCCTCTTTATTAACCCTACCAATTCTGGACTACCAGTACCGGATCCGTACTTCTTCACGATTGTGTTAGTTCGATTTCCGACTTAGGCAAGAGATTTTTTAATAATCTGTGAATGTAGAATTGATTCTTTTAAAATATAAAATAAAGTTTCCTTTCTTTCAGTAAAATTTTCAATATTTAAAGGCTAAGTATACTTTCTCTCCATGAAGCATAACAGCGATGGGACTCCATGCATATTCATTATTATTTTGAGGAAAGAGGTAGGGGTCTTGAACGCCCCTAAGCCACTGCGACCTGATAAGATCTATTGTGATACTCATAGATTGTATGCAGATAAGATCTACAATCACCAATCTGCTTCGTATGCATAATAATGCATATTGATAAGACCATTTTCCTCAAGTTTGTTGTTTCGTTTTATAAACGAAAAGCTCGTATTCAGCAGTGGAAGTTTATTAAGACATGGCACACGTAATATCCCACGGGCTCTTTTTGTGAATAATAAATTTTAAAAATCCATTAATTCTGGTTTAAAACCCATATTACATCAAGAAAAATTAAAATAACAATAAATAATTTAAATCAATAACATAGTCAAAACTTAAATTACAATAAAATAATCTGTTCAAACTCAAATTAAAATCACAATAAAACTTAATGTCAAATACATATTTATACTAAGTTTATGGTCGAATGTAGCCTACTGTTTGGCATAAAGGAGTGTACAAATGGGGCACCATTAGTCATACATAACTAGGGTCAAAAGATAAAAAAAACTGGATATAAATCCGGACATTTGCAGAAAAATCCAGACATTTTCACTAAAATGTCTAACCCTGCGGAATGACGATTTCTTGCGTGAGGCGATGCATATGTGATGCAGATATAGGTAGGTGAAGTATCTATAATAATTACATATTTCATACTTCACATACCGATACCGACCCCGCCAACCCACTCGATCAAAAACATTTAATTTATATTTTTTCTTCCTTCATTTGTGTGAAAATTCCGGCCAACTTAGAAATCTCCTTGCATTCCAGATAAACAGCCAAATTTCCAGACAGGTTTGGAAAATTCCGGACGTATGATACCCGAAACATAATAAAATTTAAACAGTACCAAAACACTCGCTCATTTCATTTTCAATTTTTTTTGGAATTTTGGTATCAACCCCTGTATGTGGACATATCCCTTGTATGTGGATTTATATGGGACGGCTGATGGATTGAAGACGATAAAATTTTCATACATATCATAATAGATACGCACTTGGAGATTTTATAAACATAAAAAAAACTATAAGTTTGCCTCATACATGTCAATCCTTTTTAGTTCTTGTTGTTACAGATCTAGTTGGCTCATTATATTTTATTACTTAGGTACATCACAATATTACTGTAGTAGCTTTATGTACTAAACTTTTTTTTTTATATAACATAAGGGTCAAACGTGCAAGCGGGTCACCTGATGGTAAGCAATCTCCACCGCCCATGGACATCCGCAACACCAGGGGAGTCACCGATGCATTGCCGACCTTTTAAAAAGACGTATGCTCGTTTCTTGAAGGCTCCCATGTCGAATTGTTTTGGGAAAACCGCTGACGGGAGTTGGTTCCACCCACACATCTATCCATAATATAGCTTGCCCATTAAAGCGTTGCAACCTTCAAAAACTTCCCTCGCTTGGAGTAAACTTACGATTTGTTGTACCCCTGAGACGCTGTTACCGTTTTAGTCCTTAAGATAATAATTTATGACGCACTACGAGTATATTTATAACTATAATGCACTTGTTTTTCAAACTAATTAGCGGATACTGTATCTTGTTATAAACGTTTATGAACAATAAATTTACAAGGAGCTGTCATAAATATTGTTTTAATTGGTAGGTTTTGAGTGGTAGTTGTTTGTTTATAATCCTGATTCAATAATTTAGGAATTCTCTTCATCATTATTCCAGCTATAAGACGTCCACTGCTGGACATAGGCCTCCCCCAAGCATCGCCACAACGACCGGTCCTGCTTCACCAGATCGTCACGAATTGTCTTATCATTAAGTAAAAGTTATAAAGCCCGCCACACAATTTATAGAAATTGCCAGCGACATTGATAATTATTAGATGTTTTTACGAGCATCTCATTATCAATAAAGATTATAGATAAATATTTTGGGACATCTTTACACAGCACTATCTAGTCCCAAACTAAGCAGAGCTTGTATTATACTATACAATAGATATAATACTGATGTACTTATCATCACCATTTCAGCCGAAAGATACCCACTGCTGGACAAAGGCCTCCACCAAGCATATTTATGTTGGGGGGATATGCCATAATCGCCACGCTCGGAAGGCGGGCGCTTGAGTGTTTCTTATGTACTTATAATACATAAGAAACACCCAGATGTTCATCATTCATCACATAAATATTTGTGTCCTTTGGGAATCGAACCCATGACCTCATGATCAGTAGTCCGATACTCAAACTACTAGACCACATACGTCGTCATATCAATGGTCGATTATTTTCATTAAACTTCACCGACAGTACATTTTCAGGGGTAACTCAAAAGAACACGCAAGTTACGTCAGTTTCATGATAATTTATAGGCAACTAATAAAAGTTGTCAATAAATCTTTTTCTGTTCAAAAATGTAATATCAGATTCCATTGCTTGTCTCGTAATTCCCCTGTTACATAGTCTCCTGTCAATTGGTATTCGGGGGAAAACATAAAATATTTGGTATTTTCTCTGCAAAAAAAAAATAGGAAATCGTTTCATGAAGCTTTTTACCTCAAAATGTATTTATAATTTTACGATACCGTAAAATGTTAAACGTTATATTAAATGTCTGAGTTTTATTTGTTTCTCCTCGCTATTTTGGGCTTATTTCGAGTGATAAGGATGTTTCGAGATGTTGAGTTTACAGCTGTACTTAACGCTTAGATTAACAGCTAATATCAAAATATAAACTGGATATGATTGTAGCTATTTTATTTTGTGATGTTAATAAATTTATTTTATATTCTAAATACAGATACGAATCTAAATCACTTCTTATCTTCATGGCATAGCTCAAATTTTTTTTTAGTTTTCAGAAATGAATTAATGAAAAATAGATTCACATCATAGCTTAGAATACCATTAAAATTCAACCATAAAAGGCAACAAAAAAGTTTGCCAACCCAAAGTAATAAAACTTCTATCGGAACGACCCTAATTAGGACGTATCCGGGCGACAGGACCATAGACAAAGCTTCACACATGTTTTAATAGACATTTTATATCGGCCGGAAAAACAGATTAGTTTCCTAAGCCCTTCCTTTCCCAAAAAGCTTCCAGTTGCTAAGCAATTCTACGTAATTAACTAGACCCGCCTTCCATCTAAGCCTGGCCCAAAATTTACTCATATTATGACTTTCATGACGTCACGGCAATTTACTTGAGATACCAAGCCCTGTATGAAATATTTCGTCGTCTTAAATGAAATATGAGGCTTCTTTAAGTTGCGGTTGAAACGACCTTGGGTGTCCTTGAAAAAATTATATAAGGTAGGAGTAAACTGGATGCAATCTCCAAGGGTATCCAAAATTTCTGGCGGTAAACACGTAAATATAAATAAGATAAATTCTGTTGTGAGACGAGAGTTTTGTGTTGCAAGGTAAATGTATTTTCCCTTTTATACACAACAATAGCCCAATATCCTTCACAATTGTAAGAATAACTATTGAGGAAATATAGTTGGTCCTTTGAGAAAAGGGAGGAACGACCAAAGAGAAAATTAAGTAGTTCAGAAATAAGGACTGATTTATATGTTAATACGGCAATTATTTGGCTAATCGGATAAATATGGGTGCTGCCAAGCCCTTTGTTCGGAAATAAGGGTTAATTACCACTCAAGCCAACGCCATGATTCAACGAGGCGGTAAACAAAGCACTCGAAGGCTGTTACCCTGATAAGCGGGGTTAATGACTCCATGGGAGCGTATGGGGAATTGATAATAATGTTTTTGCTGTTTTTACTATCGGTACTGTGATACATATATCTATTGATAAACTTCTTATGGGGCTCCCATACAGCTCAGTGGTGCCCCCATCAGTAAGACAAATAATTACTCACTGAGTACAAAATTTGTCGAAAATCTGGTCCCACAGAATTGTACAAAAGGTACTGTAGTTTAATCAAAAACTACTAACTTGATAAAATATGGTTCGCTGTAGTTGTAGATAGAAAAAAGACTAAAAACGGCTACTTATGGCACTTTTTAGTGTTCCGTACCCGAAGGGTGCCAAACGGGACCCTATTACTCTCGCTACGCTGTCCGTCCGTCCGTACGTCCGTCCGTCTGTCTGTCACAGGGCTGTATCTTTGTAACGGTAATAGATAACAAGTTGAAATTTTCACAGAATATGTGTTACTATGAGGAGTATCACGACAAATAGTAAAACCAAAAAAAAACTTAAACTAATGGGGGTCCCCATACAAGAAACCTCAAAATACATGCATTTTTTCAACGTTTTTGTTCCTGCTCTATATTCAAAACGGTTATACATACCAGCTTCAAACTTCGTCAGATTATAGTGCATATTATGTAGTTTAGCAACAAATACTAAAAATAAGACAAATATAGACATATGTGGTGGTACCTGCGTAAGACAGAGATGCAAAAATTCATATTTCGCGCCTGTGTTGATGTCTTTAGATAAACTCTCGTAAATTAAATCAGTTTATATGGGGCAGTGGCGTGCATTGCATATAGGCAATTAGGCAATACCCAGTGCCTTCCTCATTCAAACTCAACAGTGGTGTAAGTTATTATTATTTTTTCAAAGTACAATGATTCTTTATCCTTTATTAAACCTATTAATGCTGAATAAATCTTCCTACATAAAAAAATCAATAACTTACACCAAAAATAAATTCAAGTGAAGTAGGCCACTGCACGCCACTGATATGGGGTATCAGGTTGATAGGTGTTATGGAACCCTTTCTGCACGAGTTCGACTCGCACTTGGCCGGTTTTTCTATCTACAACTACAGCGAACTATATTTAACGAGTTGACAGTTTCTGATTAAACTACAGTATCCTTACTACAATTCTGTAGAACCAGATTTTCGATAAATTTTGTACACAGTGAGTAATTATTATTTTTACTAATGGGGGCGCCACTGAGCTGTTGGAAGCCCTTTAATATAATATCAAACAGGAATTAACGCACACATACCTATTTTAAGCCCAACGTTTTGACCAGCTGCCGTATTGCGTAACTCGCTCGCCATCGCAATCAATAGGATTTCAATGTTCATTGCTCCGTGTGTTTTGACTATTCGTCTTATCGGCAACTATGTACCACGCAATGAATATTGTTATCATTTCAAAATTAAAGCTAATGTCAATATCAATGCATTACACAATTACCCCACAGGTTCCACTGGTCGTGGTCACGATACGCTGTATGTGTTCGTTAATTTCCGTTATGTTATAACATAACACATAACATCACGCCTGTATTTCCCCGAAGGAGGAGGCAGAGGTACACCCACATTTCGCCAGTTATGTTATAAGTCCTATGTAATAGGGGACGAACCTATTGCCATTAACCGGGCACGAATCCAGACTCCGGGCTGCTACTGAGAATTTCCGAAAGAAAAAACCAAATAACACTTTACCCGGGAATCGAACCCAGGCCCCACGATCAGCTGTCGCGCTTGCAACCACTAGACCAACGAGGCAGGCTTTATTATATTAATATGTTATAATTTATAACGCGTTATAACACGTTCTCAAAAAATACTAGGTTAAGAGTACTCTAAACAGACGAGCATGCATGACGAGGTTAATTAACGTAGATGAAGCGAAAGAGGTGTGTCAGAAGGTTAGCAGGTGGAAATCCATAGTCTCTGCCTACCCCAATGGGAAACAGGCGTGAAAATATGTATGTATGTATGTAAGTTATAACGCAACGCAAAAGTTTAAAAGTAAATTTTAATAAACTTCCCCGTACTATTTTAGGTATACCCTACCTTTACTATTATTTTTCATTCATTTCATTACGTATGGCGGATTTCGTTTCCTTCAGCGTTTAATTAATTACAGTAGGTCACGCGTGGTAGGCGCTATGCATTGTCATCAAAACTTTATTTTGTACATAAAATAAATGTACGTTTGTCCGTAGACTAGCTGAATCCCATGAATTCCGACAAAGTATCCTTTGTCTTACTCCGAGTGTTAAGACATCTCTGTACCAAACAATTAAATTTAATCAGTCCTTTAGATGTGATTGAGCATCTTACATACATACAAATTTTAACATGTATAATGATCAAAATACATTTAAACATGACAAAACTTTTCCCGCGGCTTCGCCCGCCTACTGGAATAAAATAAATATGTTAATTTTGGATAAAGTAGAGCTTTCTAATGGTGGCAGAATTATTAAAATCAGTTAAGTAGTTTCCGAGTGTATCGATTACAAACAAAGAAACAAATCTTTCCTATTCGAAATATTTGTGTCGATAAGTATAGATTGAATAGACAACATGATAACAACGTGGTTTGATAAATAAGTTTGTAGAAAATAAATCAAATCAAATCAAATCATTTTGTTTGCAAATATGTGTAAAATAATAGATGTTGTTATATAAATAAAAAGTCCTTGTTCCATATTTTGCCATGCAAGGCGTGCAAATTAGTCATATTTAAATGACAATTAGTTTAAAAATAATAGCAGGTAGTTATAAAATATTAAAAAATTCAGAGGTACAATTATTAATTAATGGTAAAACAGTTAATAATTATTAATTAATAGTAAAATATAAATAATAATGCAGCCATAAAGTATGCACGATATCAACTTACGAATTATGCTCAATCCAGATGACGACTCGGATGATACTCTGCCAATCCGAGCGCATTCGGAAGTTCGATACGGCCGAAATCGGAACTGGATTTATTCTCACAAGCATACTCCGATACAATATCAGACCTAGTACCTACTCATATTTCAATAACGCGGTTTCAGAAAGACTATTATGAATTTATTTTTATTTCAACTGGCATTAAGGCTTAGAAGGAAAATGCTACATAAAATTAATGAATTTATTTTATCTGTTGTTAATTAAATTTAATGCTTTTTTCAGTACATTCATGGTAGACATTTCATTGGTGAATTTATTTTTTCGTATTCCGTGATGACCATAAATGCAAGCATGCATTAATTAAATTAAAATAGGTACCTACATATTTCGTGTGGTGCTGGACACAAAGAATAGCACCACCATATCTCTTCTCGTGGATGTCGTATAAGGTAACTAAGGGGTTCAGCAGAGGATAGGCAGCGGTGTTCTCTGTATTCAACAAACTGCGATCGCCAACCTGCCTGCCAAGCAAGGCGATTATGGCATAAACCCCCTTTTTGGGAGGCCTATATCAAGCAGTGGATGTTTTTCGGCTGAAATTCGGCATCATGATGATGAACCTACATTAATATTTTTTTAATAATATTATGTACACTACAATACACTAGTACAATATCTAATCCAAAATCTTATCAGCATTGTAATGAGATACAACAAACAAATAGAAAGAATAGTGAAATGTTAGAATTAAGTGAAATTAAGAAACTTTTGTCGACGTACTTTAATATTTTGTCCGTTTCTGAAATAGTATTGTCGTAAACAAAAGTTGGACACCATTTGTAAGATAAATTGTGATGAAGACTTACAGTTGTAATCCGTGTTTAAATTTATTCTTGTTGTTAATTGTTGTGCATTTATTAAACGTATTTATTTTACGAATATCATTATGAGAGAGCTTTTTATCTTAAATGAAGCCAAAAAGTTTACTTACAAAGTTCGTAGATTATTTCTTACTTCCCAAAGTTTTGTTATAACTCATCCGATGTTGACGTGATAACGTGATAAGTACAGTAAAGAAAGGGCCATTTTCTGGGCTATTTTCCGATTTCAGAAAAGATATGTATTGTTTCACTGTCTTTTGTTGTTGAGTCAGTCGAAATATTTGTAAATTTTGTGTCTTATCCCATGTATAACACAAAAAAATCGTGATTACGTATTTTAGGGGTGGCGCCCATACATGTGAAATGGGGATGAAATTTTTTTTTTCACAACACCCCCTCGTGTGGGGTATCATTGAATAGGTCTACTAAATGAAGGTAATGATTGATACATCACTTTTTTATCAGGTGCACCATCTACGAATTAAAGCCCGTCACAGTGGCTTGCAATGTGTCCCCCCCTGCCATTTCTAAACTATGCAACGTAGAAACTTATAATCATCCACGTTGATAGACCTTAGTAAAAACTCTCTTTTAAAATTATTATTATTATTCTTATTATACTTTATTGTACACACATATACACATTTTTATTACAGTAGGAAAGCTTATGTACATCGGCGAGCTTAACTCAAAAATGAGTTTTCTTACAGCAAACCTTAGAGCGATAGAGAGATGTTGATATATAATAATTTCGAGTATAATGTGATTATAAATTTTCGAGTTATAGAGAGAAAACAGCAAAATACTTAAGACGTCCTAGTTTTAAATTAGAAACCCGATGGAATTTCGAAGCAAATGCAAATTATAATGACAAATACAGGGAGTCTCCATTCCTATGTCCAGCTTTTAGTTCGAAAGACCAACAAATATGTAAGTTATTCAAAGAATGGAGACGGTTACAACGAGACGAATAAATGTAAATACAGTGTTCAGAGTCAGAGACAATATTCTGGGGTTAACGACACGCGGCTAAAAATACACAACATAGTAATCTGGACGATGTTTTTTTTTTAGAGTAATGAGAACTCGGAAATCCGAATGATTATAAGATTATGCTTTTTAGGAATAATAGGGACATTATTTTAATTTATTAAGATCGCTTTTCCGTGTGGTAAAGAACGGACGTAAAGAATTCGACGCATCACCCTATATCTTCTCATGGGTGTCGTAAAAGGCGACTAAGGGATTCACCAGACCAGAGATGGGCAGCAGCGTTCTCTGAGTATTTAACCAACCAACTGCGATCGCCAACCCGCCTGCCAAGCGTGACGATTATGGTATATCCCCCCAACATATGCTTGGGGGAGGCCTATGTCCAGTAGTGGACGTTGTTCAGCTGAAATGATGATGATGAAGATCGCTTTTGTAATAATTTTGCAGAAATCTTTATCTTAAGGTGAATGCTACAGGGTAGCCCGCGAAATTCATAATGAATTAATAATATGATAATATTAATTAACGATCAAATTATCGATTTTTGAGCTTGTAGAACAAGGTTTATATTTTTATGAGTATTATTCAGTAGATATATTGTTATTACTACCGCGAATCATATTTTGATTGATATACAACGCGAAATAGAGCTACAATTTGCAAAAAAAACTCAAGAAATTATGAATTTCGCGGGCTACCCTGTAGCAATCACTTGAAGCCGATATTACATGGTTCAAACAAATTGAAGCAATTCTATTGAATTAAATTGTATTGAAAGCGATCGAGGGTGTCAAAGCTTTCAATGCGACATTGAATGATGATTGAAACGTTTAAATTTGATTGAAGCAATAAAATTAGGAATAAGACTCGTAATATTCATATTGCATATTGCATAGTGGAAAGCTGTCGTAGCGAAGTTGTTGAACGGTTGCCTTCAATGCAAGAGAGTATGAGTTGGAACCCGGCCCGCACCTCGTGACTTTTCAAAGTCATGTGCGCATTGGAATTCGATCATCACTTGTTTTAACGGTGAAGGGTATCGTGAGGAACTCGCACACCAGAAAGTGCTCCGTACAATTATCAATGGTGTGTGTAGTACGCCAACCCGCACTAGGCCAGAGTGTTGGACTAAGTCCTTAGCCTCTTCATACTGAGAAGAGGCCCGTGCCCAGCAGTGGGACAGTAATGAGCTGGTTATGTATTACATACGGCGCAAAGACAATGCCACGTAATTCGGTGCCTTATACCGTATGAGTGCACAGTGCATATATCATGCTTTATCTACCCGTGAGTTTCTTACTACACCGCTCCAATGAACCATCACAAAGTCCATAATAATAGTAAGGTAGCATCATCATCATCATCATCTCAGCCGAAAGACGTCCACTGCTGGACTAGGCCTCCCCCAAGCATATGTTGGGGGGATATGCCATAATCGCCACGCTTGGCAGACGGGTTGGCGATCGCAGTAGGTTGATTAAATACTCAAAGAACGCTGCTGTCCATCCTCTGGTGAATCCCTTAGTCGCCTTTTAAGACACCCATGAGAAGATATAGGGCTAATAGGCTATATATAGTGGTGCAATTCTTTATGTCCGGCACTACATGGAACATACAAAAACATACAAGGTAGCATACAACGTGTTATTATTGAAATAACTGATAATCTCTCAAGGAGTCATTGTTCTCATTAGTATGAACAACTTTTACAATGGGCCCAACTCTGAAATCGCGAAAAAAACAAGCTGTTCCCTACATTTGTGTTTACATAAATCGACAAAATATGTATAGGTATTTAGAAGCATTTTTTATTGTTTCTAAACATTTGAAATATTATGGAACCCGATTTCTCACAGTGCGACAAGTATCATTGATTGGATATACAAAAAAAAACAATATGATCATGAAACTTGACTCTCTTTACTCATGTAAATGTAAAATTCACGCCAACATCTAAAACACAGAGACATCTGAAAATATATAAATTAAGAAATTGAAAGCCTCTAGAGCTCCCTTTATCAATAAACATTTATTTATTTATTATATTCTTTATTGTACATTACACCAAACGAAAACAAAGACAATAGTTTACAGAAATATTAAATAACTACAATGGGCGGTCTTATCGCACAAGGCAATCTTTTCCAGACAACCTTTGGATGGACTAGAAGAATGGGAACCGATCGTGGGTACACATTCATCAAAACCAACCAAATATTGACATTAATCTTACATTAATTACATCATGTTAATATCAAAGTACCAGGATACCAGAAACAGACAATAGCCGTTTAAACGTATAACGTCATAATGACGTATGACGTCTAAGATCTCTGCGGGTAATAATTGTGAAACCGCTGGCGGCGCGACAAGGCAATGCATGTCAGTAAAGCGAGCTTGCGGATTATGGCAAAGGAATTCTTGTTATGCACAATGCAAGCTTTATTTAGATTTTGTGAGACAGATGTGAGAGTAAGGGTTTGCCTGTGCATTTATTTTTATTATAAAAGGCGCGTTCTTTTAATGCAGCGTAAATGCTGCAGCTGATCACGGGCCAATTTACAGGGGAAATAATCTACTTAAATTTACTTCTGGGAAAATTGACATTCTTCAACGTGTATCAGAAATGCGTCGTCATTTTTGGAGAGCTCATTCACTGAATGCTATCGAATAAATTTTACTATGGGGTCAGTACTGAAATCGTGAAAAAAAATCTGCCCTTACATTTCGATTGAGTAGGTATTACAATTTTCTTTTTTTTTCTTCATTTTTTTTCAAGATTTCTGAATTGTCGCCTTATTAAAAGTTGTTCTATGCAAATGCCCTAAATGAGCGCTCAAAATATAACTACCCATTTCTCATACATTTTGTATAAATATAATTACCACTGTTGGCTTAGATTGGTGATCGATCACAGTTCATTCTTGTTAGCACTGTGTCGTAGCAGACAGTAAGATATAATACAAATTATTATTTATTATTTATTTATTATATTCTTTATTGTACATTACACCAAACGAAAACAAAAATACAACAATTGATATATGATTGATTCCGATATTAAAATACCACATTTCCCTTTCCATTGGTACTATTTATAATTACCTACTGTAAAACCGAACCGAATAAAGCCAGTTAAACAGACAGATGCTACACACACAATGTAATGCTATATGAAAGGGTCTACGATGTGTTATGGAGTCTCGATTCAATTTATTTGTAACAGATGCACGACTGGTAATTGTAAATCTACATCTACACTAATATTATAAAAAGGAAAGATTTGTATGTTTGTAATGAATAAACACAAAAACTACTGCGCCGATTTAAAAAAAAAATCACCATTACAAAGCTACATTCACCCTGAGTAACATAGGCTATATTTTCATGTCCATCCGTGCGAAGCCGGGACGGGCCGCTAGTCAATAATAATTTGGTAAGAAAAGTCTAAAGAGTACCTATAGCATGAATGACTCTTTCGTACTATGACTCAGCCTTCGAATGATTGATTTGTTTTGGTCCTTACAACCACAGTAAGTAAGGACCAATTATGGATATACGTTATTGCCGCGAATGGATTTATATTCTGGCATTTGATGGACATCTTGTTTACAAACAAATCGATGAGTATTTAAAAGTGATGGAAATAACAAAAGATTAAGCTGTTTTGTACCTAACAGATATTAAACATTAAATACATTTTTTCAAAAACCTACGCACGACTCGTAATTACTCGTCACATATGAAATTAAAATCTCCATACTTTTTTTTCGGGTCTGAGCAATTAAAAAAAGTACAAAGGTCAAAGACCAGACAGAACAGAGGTGGCGAAACACTCTTTAGACCGCCTTTCCCACAATTAAAGTGGTCAAAGCCGCAACAGAATCACATTAAAAAAATCCATACAGAAGCCAAGCCAGCCGCTGTGGTACACTTACGAATAACGTGGCGATGTATGCGCGTATTCACCGACAGGTTCACGTACGCTCCGCTGTGGTAAGAACCGGTTTACGCCGGCTCAGCTTCGCTTCTGTATATATTTTTATTCATATGACAGAATAAACTGTTTTTTTTTTCAGTTAAATGCGAGTAAAATGTATGAGTGACCTTTTTACTGCTCTTCTTTTGGAGATAAGCATTTAAACTTTATGTATATGCACCTTCTTTTTGCTGCGAGGAGTAAAACATCAAAAAGCTGCCACCGGCCTCATGGAGGGATGGAGGTATTGCAGGCCGAGGTGTATGGGTTTTTTTTAATGAGATATAGATCTGCTCTTGACCACAATCTAGACAGCTTTTTCAAGATGTGGTCGATGATGGAGCGAGCAAACATATTAGGTGCCACCCACTAAAGCCCTCCCGTTAATCGTCTGCAGCACAATAAGGCATGACTGGGGCATATTATGTCTCCGGAGCCCTTCCTATGCTACGCCTGTAAGGCACGTCTCGAGGGAGCCTTTGTCTTCTCGTACACCTTCCCAGTGTACACACGACTACCAAGCTATACATTTTCAGCACAAGCTGATTTCTCATTCTACGGAAAACCTATACAATGCGAGGTTAGCTTAGGTACTGGATGTATAGATAGATAGTAGTGGGACAGTATGTAAATATGTGTCAGTTGCGCTTGACTACACTTA
The DNA here is from genome assembly GCA_949699075.1 of Asteroscopus sphinx. NCBI lineage: Eukaryota > Metazoa > Arthropoda > Insecta > Lepidoptera > Noctuidae > Asteroscopus > Asteroscopus sphinx. The sequence continues at coordinate 8,584,309 of OX453006.1, forward strand.
CTTTGCTTTCGTAGTTATAGTGACCTCGTTATGACACCGCTCTTCCGAGGAAGTATTACCACCATACCTATTTCTGCCGCCAAACAGTAATGCTTGCATTATGCTTGCATTTCTGTGGAAATTGCAGTGCAATTTTGTCATCATTATCATCATCATTTCAGCCGAAAGACGTCCACTGCTGAACATAGGCCGCCCCTAAGTATCGCCACAAATACCGGTCCTACGCCTTCCGCATCCAGCAGATTCCCGCGACCTTCACCAGGTCGTCGGTCCCCTTGGGGGGGGGGGGGGGCTAAAAGAAAATAATTAACAAAAAATATTATCATAAACTTGAAATCAAAAGACTATTACATTTTCTTGCGCTCGCGACGTGGGCTCTGGTATCACATGACCTGGGCTCAGTATCGTGATATTTAATTAAGTAGGTAATGAAAATTTCTATAGATATTTCTATAGAATAGAATAAAAATGCCAAAAATCTACCTCTCGTTGCTGTTTTCGTCAAAAAAAAATAAGAGGGCTCTTAAGGCGCAAAAGGTTTTATACCGTAGCGTAGGCAATATTCTTATGTGTGGTATTCCGTCAGCTTACGTTACAGAAACAATTTATTTTAGCACAGATGCTAAGCCGTCGAAGCCTTCAGGCTTAGCTTTTCTAAGCTTCCAAACGCCTATACGTGGGACACTCAGAAAGTTTTGCGAAACTAAAAAAAATTGTTCTATACGTACATATATTTTTATCAAATCTTTTCAAAGTACTTTCCACCAGCCTCTATACAAAGATTCATGCGCCTAAACCAGTTTTCAAAACACTTTTTCCAGTCCGCCGCAGACACCTCGTTTACAGCCTGCTCGAACGCAGCCAGCGCATCTTCCGGCGACGAAAATTGTATCCCTTTGAGCTGATTTTTTATTTTTGGGAATAAAAAGAAGTCACACGGTGCTAGATCAGGGCTGTAAGGAGGGTGACCCAGGAGTTTGACTGGCGTGCTGTCCAGGAAGTCCCTCGTTTTGAGTGCGGTGTGCGCAGGTGCATTGTCGTGGTGGAGCAGTAGCCCGCGGAGCCCTGTGTTTGGTCGCTTGTTGCTTATAACAGAGAAAACTTCTGGCAAACATTTGGTAGTATACCATTCGGCATTAATGCTTCTTTGATCCCGTAAGGGAATTGATACCAAGTGGCCAGTCAAATTAAAAAAGCTAGCGATCAAAATCTTACCCCCGCTTCTAGATCGCTTCACTTTGGTAGGCGTTGGCTCATTTTGAAACACCCAAACAGTCGACTGGCGCTTGGTTTCTGGGTCGTATTGATAAATCCAGGACTCATCACCTGTAACGATGTCGTAAACACGCCGAGACGAGCCTGCTTCAAATTTGTTAAGCATATCACGGCACCATTCCACCCGGGCCTGCTTCTGAGCATCGGTGAGGTTGTGCGGCACCCAGCGTGATACTATCCTCCTCACGCGAAGATGGCTGTGTAGAATCTCGTGAACGCTTCCCGATCCAATCTTCAATATGTGTTGAATCTCCTGATATGTAATTCGCCTATTGTCTTGGATTAAATTTTTCACTGCTAGCACGTTTTCTTCGGTAACAGCCGTCAAAGGGCGACCGCTTCTTTCGTCATCCCCCAAAGTTGGTCGACCGCGCTTGAATTCGTTATACCAACGATACACGGTTGCCTTGGAAGGGCCTTCATCCATGAATGCCATTTGAAGTCTATCGTACGATTCATCCGGTTTCAGGCGACACTTGAAATCGTATAAAATCATAGCTCTAAAATGTTCCCGGCGCAGATCCATATTTCAGTGAGACACAATACTTTGAATTAACTCGCAAAAAATGTGGAGGGAAATTTTGAAATTGGAACTTACTTATTTTTACTTATAAATAATCATATTTTCGAAAAACATTATAACTGGCCAGTCTCCCATATATAAAAACTTTTTTTCGCAATACTTTCTGAGGGGCCTGGTATCTATAGGTAAGCTTTACCTGTGTTAGGTTTTATACGTCAATTTAGACGATTTATCTGGTGTAGAGGTTTCAATTCTCACCACAGAAATAGATATAATTGAAAAATAGGCAAGGCGAGCGTGCCAACACTGCACCATAGTGCCGGCATTTCAAAACCTTTCTCAGTACGCCTTATGACGTGTTTCTGTAAATACTGTATCAAAAACCCGCAAAAATGCCTTATTGTGCTGTTTCCAACTGCAGAAACGAAAGCTGTAAAGTACATTTAATTAAAGTTAATTTTTTTTTTAAATGACGTGAATATGTAAGGCGTAGTTTGTTCCAAAGTCGTCACGCATGAATCGCAAGTAAAATTGTAGTTACAGCCATTCTATTCTATCTATTTCTATGATTCTCACACTTTTCTGTATACAGTGAGCCGATTTGTTTCTGTAAATGCGCCGATGACACAGAAGAAATTCCAAGAGCTGGCCAAGCCTTTTTATGACAATACAAAAAAAAACTACTAAAAAAAACTCAAGTTAACAGGCCATATATAACTACACCGAATATCGCTTCCAAAAACCAAACCAAATTGAGGACATTCCCAAGAAGGACCACGATCTTAACCCTAGCTCCTGAGCTTAGCTCACTAACCATTCGTCAAAATGACGACGCGTACTTGCGCATTTAGAGTTTCGGTAAGTTCCTGAACCCTGCCACCCCACCCGTTTCTAATACCTTTCTAATTCACATCGCTAGTGACCCGCAATCACTCATTGCGGACGCATGCTCATTAGATCGGGATTTATCGTGTGATCATCGTATATTACGAAAGGTTGGTATCTATGTAACTTTTTTTTTCAAAGTTTTGTATTTATTTTTGTCAATTCTTTTCAATAATTACTATTAGAGCATATTATTTTTATGTTATAAAACGACTAATAATTACTATATTTTATAAATCACAAATAGATTTCAATGTTATATGCAAAAAAAACGTCGTATGACCACTAACAAGGGCACACTTGTTGGTGGTCACACGACGTATGACCACTAACACTTGCAAGGGCTGCAAAAAAGCGATTTGCACGGAGCATATTGTTTCTATGTGCAATCATTGTTCAGTGTAACTTATTTCTAAAACAAATGTTATTTGATTAAGAGAAAACTAAGACTGCTAATAAATGTCGTTTTGTGTCATAAATAAAGTTGATTAAAGAAATATTGACTTTTAAATTGTGGAAAGAAAAAATCGCTCACGAGCAGGATTCGGGCCTGCGACTCCTGGCTCAGTACGCCAGTGCTTTAGCCACTATAAATTAAGCTACCGTGAACACTGCTCGTGGTAACGAAATTCTCATCCACTTGGTACATCTTTGGGTGACGTCAGCGATATCTTATTAAGAAACAGTGTTTCTTAACCGACTCGACTAACTTTGCAGTTAATTCAAAGTCGTATAGATATGCCTACCCTTACTAATAAGGGTAGGCATATCTATAAATTAAGGTTAGTGAGCTAGGGTTAATGAACGTAGATGAAGCGAAAGAGGTGTGTCAGGATCGTAGCAGGTGGACATCCATAGTCTCTGCCTACCCCAATGGGAAACGGATACGACAATATGTGTGTATGTAGCCTTTAAAAGTATCAGTGTGCAATGACATACGAATGTTATTTGTTAATATATCTGACATCCATTGTATTCGCACTATACCCTTAACAATGCGAACAATGAGAACAGTGCAGCTAGCTAAATCCATTTTAAACCGGGCCAATATTGATAGCATCAACTGTGTTCCAGAATAGTTTGCAAAATGCTGTATGTTTTTCAGTGTGCAAATTTTCCCTTTTTTTTCTACGTGTGGCCAGTCAATTTGTTTGCGGTTGAGAGTATTTCAACTGCATCAGAGGCTGCGTTCAAACTTAATTTTATTTGTTTCAGTCAGTTTTCACCACAGAGTAATTGAGGGTCATTGCATTTCTGTAGGTGCGGTCGACCGCACGTCAGTGGTAACAGTTTGACATTGACAGCATCTTTATTTCGTGATCATTAAGGGCGGTTTTCTAATTGAAGTGTTACTACTGACGTACAGTCGACTGTACCTACTACCTCATTCATTTCCTTCTATAGCACGATTATTGTTTGATTGCTCAATAAGGTGATTGCTTCGCAGTAAATTTTTGCTCAACTTCATGTTGTATTTTGATCGTGATTATTAAATAAATACTGAAATCAGGCATTACTTTGCGGAAATCCTTGACATACAAAATATGAAGACACAATATTAGTGCTAATTCCGCCAAAAACTAGGTCGTCAAGCTTGAATGCAATGTGCAGCACCTCCCTCCCGCCTACAAATATATGCACATGCAGAAGGTGCGATTAATGTATTATGCAATATGCAAACCAAACCGTTACTCGACACGTGTTTCGACCCTTCTTCGCGTCTTTTCTTGTCCAAGCAGTTGACAAATCAAAATCTCCTGAGGATGCTCCGAGGAGGGGCGACACACGTGTAGAGTAACGGTTTGGTTTGCATATCTCATAATACATTAATCGCACCTTCTGCACGTGCATATATTTGTGGGGTGGGAGGCGATGCTATATATTGCATTCAAGCTTGACGACCTAGTTTTTGGCGGAATTAACACTAAATTGTGATTACCGCCGCAAAACATAAAATACCTGCACAACGTAAAATGGAGTTACAATTTACATAAAACGCAAGAAAATTTTGAATATCGCAGGCTACTGCGTTGCAATCACCTTAAGTAGTATTACCTATATCAATTTAGATGAGACAGCTCCAATCAAATAATCTGAAATCTCGTTATGAATTTATTCATAGACAATTTTTGAAGATAAATTCAAAATTAAATGAAGCATGATAGAGTTAATGACAAGTCTAATGCTCTTTGATTCTCTGATCTTGTAACTTTGTACATTCGTATTCAAACTTTGATTTTAAATTGAAATCGTGGAGTAGATATCGTAATTACCATTACCAGTAGGTATCTATTTAATTTCTATTCAACTGAAAATTTGGGTAACAGGACTAGAGGGTTATCCTATTACTCTAGTCTATTACAGAGAACATTACTGAGGTCTATTATTCTATTTGACGCAAAAGAGGTCTAGTCATTAAGCTTAAATGCCATTGTTAATACCTTGATTCACTGTGTTATTGGAGAAGATTTTCTTTTAGAAATGTGTTAAGTTTTGGCAATCCATACATTATACTATAATATATTGAATTAGATATTTATTTTCTTCAGAAGTTTTCTTCAAATCATTGAAGAAAAATAAAATACCAAACCAAAGTTATCATTTTAATCATTCCATCTTTCTAAATCCTACTTATATAAGAAATGCGGAAGTATGGATGTGTATGTTTGTCCTTCAATCACGCTTAAACGACTGAACGGAATTGGATGAGATCTGGAACACAGATAGATCATGTCTTGGATTAATACCTACTTATGATACTATTTATCGCATTACCATTATTTTTATTTTTTTTATTATGACTATATTTAACGTTCTGTATTTCTGATCGGAATATGATTCGCGACAATTATCACAATATATATACATTTTTTTTTGTTTTTTTTTGTTAGCCCATACTGTCCCACTGCTGGGCAAAGGCCTTCCTCAATTCCTTCCATCTATCGCGGTTCTGTGCCGCTTCCTGCCAGCTGTAATCGAGAAAGACATCGAGCTCGTCTCTCCATCTCCTGCGTGGTCTGCCGCGACCCCGTTTCGCTGTCTCAGGGCTCCAGTCCTGTGCTATACGGGCCCACAGCTCATTTGGCATGCGGCAGACGTGTCCTGCTTAGTCCCACTTCAGTTGGGCGACCTTCTGACCCACGTCAACAATTTGCGTTTTGGAGCGCAGTATTGTGTTTCGAACACGGTCTGTTAATTTAACACCAAGTATACTGCGCTCCATGGCCCTTTGGCAAACCTTGAGTTTGGACTTCTGGATGTTGGTCAAAGAATTCATGTCTGTGCACCATATGTTAAGCTGGGGAGAATGCACATGTCCATGAGCTTACGTTTTAGTGACAAGGGCAAATTGCCCTTGAATTGCTCTTTCATGTATCTACTGAATTATACAAATACAAAATATTATACAGAATATAATCACAATATATCTACTGAATGATACACATACAAAATATTGACCAAGCTCTATAAGTTATCTTTGCATATTCGATAATTTGGTTCTAAATTAATATTATAGAAAAAAAAAACACGGAATTTTTTATCGATAATTTTATTTATTTATTTCATATACGAAGATCAACAGCAATTATAGTTCGATTAGGTATTACTTATTATTTTTTATTAGCACATAAGCTACATTTCGCAAATCAACAAAAAAGTGGAAGTTTGTTTAAATGTTTGGATATTTGCATGTGTGTAGCTCAATCACTCATAAACGACTGAGCGCTTTTAGATAAACTTTGGCACACATGTGTGTCCATCTGGACCGTAATATCATTGAGATACTTGAAATTCACCGACCCCAAATAACTTGGGACCATGGCAGAAAGATGATGATGATACTTTTTATTGACAAACAAAATGAGCAAATACGGGCGTCACCTGATTCATGAAAAATTTAACAAAAATCGATGGGCGTCTGATATCAAAATAACTCATAGAAAAACCATGAATGAAAGTAAACAATTCATCAAACGAATTTACCTATTTACTTAGACATCTGCGTCAAACATGTCGACTACTATTATACATACGTCATTCATAACTTTTATTTGACAGCCAAACCATTAAATATATTCTAATCTTCATCAATGAAGTGTTAATATATTGATCTTTATTTTTTTTCTAGAACACCTTGACCTTTTTCTATATAAATATTCCCGCCCACAGTTGATCGAAGCTTCTAAATAATTTTAGGAATAATTAATTACCACATTGTTTTCTCCCAAAATCAAAATCTATAAGACCATGATAAGATCTGCTGTCCTATATGGATCGGAATGTTGGGCTACGAAAGGAATTAATGAAAGGCAAGTGCATGCAGCTGAGATGAGAATGTTAAGAGGAATGTGTGGTATAACGAGAATGGATAGGATAAGGAATGAATATGTAAGAGGGAGTCTGAAAGTAGCGCCAGTGACAGAGAAGTTAAGTAGCAACAGACTATCATGGTATGGACATGTGATGAGGAGGAATGGGGAGCATGTTACGAGGAAAGTTTTAAGTATGAATGTTGATGGCTATAAGAAAAGAGGGAGATCGAAGAAAATATGGATGGATTGTGTGAAAGATGATATGAATAGAAAGAAAGTTATCACAGAAATGACGGCTGATAGAGATGTATGGAAGAAAAAAACATGCTGCGCCGACCCCAAATAAATTGGGATAAGGGCAGGAGGATGATGATTGTTTTCTCCCAAATCGGTAATTTAAACTCGCTTGCAAATAAATAGGAGGATATTTTCATTCACTTAAATTACTTGGAACAGTAATTAGTAAATGAATGAGTGAATGAAATGGGTCTCCAACAAAAAGGTCTTGTTCAGTCAAATTTTATTTTTACAGCTACATTACCCTCGTTTGTGAGCAATTAAAAATATTTTACACTTGATGAACAATATTTCATTAGTAAAAATTTAAGTTGGCGAATTAATTAATGAAAATTAAAAACGTGTAAAAAATAATTTTGTGATTTTTTTTGTGAAAAAATGTAGTCATTTTATGAAATTCGTACTGAAATACATTTATAAATATTTTAAACAGCGATAAAATAATTAATATTCCCCTTCTTCTTCTCACGGCTCATGCCGTGGGGAAAAAATTAGCCAGTAAGCAGGTTGGTAGCGGGGCTGACTGCCTAGGGTGCGCCGGACGATCAATTAAATATCGTCACTCGTGGAGGCTCTTTTAATGCACTGCTGCTCTTTTTTTCTTTTTAATATTTACCTAAGAATACAAAAAGAAATAACATAAAAATAAGTGCTTACACTTCAAAATTGTTGGTGGTTCGTGATCAAATACATATACGTATTAACATTGTACACGATGAGGCCCATAGAAATCTAAACAATAAGGTAATAGAAGTGATAAAGGCGCATGAACTTGTCACCGCGTGCAGGTGTCTCGTCGTTTGCTTAATCATCAGTACTATTTTAGACGCGGAGTCACTAAAATTGTATTTTGCAGGATATCTAACAGCAGTTTATTTTGGCTTAATTTATTTTGCATTGATTGCCAGAAACATGGTAGGCGTAATTGCGTATTTATGTGTTCGTGGTGAAACGCGTTCCCGTATTAAAATATAGTAGAAAAAACATCTATTATCTTATAATTTAGATTTCTATGATGAGCCCTGTGCATAAACAAACATGAAAATTGAGAATAAATTGATTCGTTGCACAAAGTGCTGAAACATTTACGTATGTAAATACAAGCTGTAATAAATTTACCGTTTTAATTGCTGTTTTATGCAAACGAGCGATCATATGTTTTAGGTGATTATGGAGAACATTTAGTTGCAGTTGACATCTAATATTATTTACGATTTCATTATGTAAACATGAAGACTTCCCCTTTAGGAGCATCCACAGATAAAGGGATATAAGAAGATCGGGCAAGCCACCTAGTTTGCATGAAGTCCGAGTGTCGTAAGCTCAACTTACGCACACATCGCATCGCCAGAAACGCATCAATAAATTACAACAAAAAGCACGCACACATATAAAACACGCACACTTGTATCCTTAAAACTTGACACTTCAAAACAAGGTCCAGTTGAAAGCCAGCGCCAGACACTAGTTGTCTGGCATTTTGGAAATAAAATAAAGTTTTCTCTCAAACTAGTGCGCATACTCACTCGGGTGCAACTGATAGTGAACTAGCGGCAGTGTATGCCCGCTATGCATACAACGGTCAGCCTTTACGCGGCGCCCTGTCCTCTCTCTCGTATTCTGTTGCTCTGAGGGTGCAGCCAATCTATTAAAATGTGGTCTAATTTTGACCTACGGCCAACAGTAGACTACAATATTTGTTGATAAAAATGAACTGGCACTGTGAATATACAAGCAATAATAATGATTTCTTTACCGACAGGATCAGCAAGCTGAAGTGGCAATGGGCCGGCCATATTAGCCGAAGAACCAATAACCATTGTTGGGATAGACGTGTCCTTGTGTGGAGACCGCGAATCTGCAAACGTATGGTAAGACCAAAGACTTTGTATATACTGACGTAATTTATGGGTAAGACGCCTTCAAACTCAGTAAAGTGATGGCTAATGTCATTACCAAGGTATTTTTAGTAGCTGGATGTGAGTAAATAAAATATAAATATTTTTGACATTTTACATAGCACCATCTAGTCGCAAACTAAGCAAAGCTTGCACTATGGGTACTAGACAATGGATATAACACATAAAATTGTTTTCGCATAAATTGACAAAATATAGGGATGAGCTGTATTTTTTTGCGATTTCAGGGTTGGTCTCATAGTAGGTAAAAGTTGTTCATAATGATGAGTACAATGACCCCTTTTCGTTTCCAAAACCAACGAAAATTCACCGTGCATAATGCAAAGCGAACGTTTAAAAGTAAATTCATCTTCTAGCATGTTAGCTGAGGTACGATGAGCAGGAAGTCACTGCTATCTACCCTCCATAGTTTACTTCTAGCATGTTAGCTGAGGTACGATGAGCAGGAAGTCACTGCTATCTACCCTCCATAGTTTACTTCTAGCATGTTAGCTGAGGTACGATGAGCAGGAAGTCACTGCTATCTACCCTCCATAGTTTACTTCTAGCATGTTAGCTGAGGTACGATGAGCAGGAAGTCACTGCTATCTACCCTCCATAGTTTACTTCTAGCATGTTAGCTGAGGTACGATGAGCAGGAAGTCACTGCTATCTACCCTCCATAGTTTACTTCTAGCATGTTAGCTGAGGTACGATGAGCAGGAAGTCACTGCTATCTACCCTCCATAGTTTACTTCTAGCATGTTAGCTGAGGTACGATGAGCAGGAAGTCACTGCTATCTACCCTCCATAGTTTACTTCTAGCATGTTAGCTGAGGTACGATGAGCAGGAAGTCACTGCTATCTACCCTCCATAGTTTACTTCTAGCATGTTAGCTGAGGTACGATGAGCAGGAAGTCACTGCTATCTACCCTCCATAGTTTACTTCTAGCATGTTAGCTGAGGTACGATGAGCAGGAAGTCACTGCTATGTACCCTCCATAGTTTACTTTTTATGAATTGGGTGACGACATGAACAAGATGTGACCTATTTTACCAGATCGATACTTTAATCACACAATATGGTCCTGATTACCCCATAAAGAAGAAAAGCATAACAAACTTATTTTAACGTTTATGTTCTTGACCTCGATAATTATAGAGTCAAATAAAATCTATGCACTCTTTGGTTATCGCTTTTTTAGGGTTGTACGTTTTTCATATCCCTAGGAAACATTAGATCAGTGTTCTTCAATCTTTTCCATAGCGCGACCCCCTTTAACAAGACTAAAGTCATGTTCAATATGCATGTCATGCTGAGGCTAATATTCGTCGAAGGGTCGGCACTCGAAGTTGTAACGGAATACGTCTGTAGGGCAGGCAATTCAGCTTGGTAGACACAACTTCGAGAAAGAAGTTAACACAAGGATCCGTTAGGACTGGGCAGCATTTGGCAAACTTTGCCGAGTCTTCTCGTAGCCTATACCCCAAAGTTTGAAGACAAAGGTCTTCAACCAGTGCGTCCTGCCTATCATGACTTACGGTGCTGAGACGTGGACACTGACAGTTAGGCTAGTCCACAAGTTCAAAGTCGCTCAGCGAGCTATGGAGCAAGCTATGCTTGGAGTATCTTAGAAGGATAAAATCCGTAACGAGATTGTCCGGAGAAGACTACAACGTCTATAATACGTTCGCATTGATCCTCAATCGTATTCAGGTACATTCATTCAAAAAAAAAAACTTTAATGAAAATAACAAGCTATTGTTTAATAAAACAAAGTTTAACCGGATTAAAAACCCGGATTTTGTTTTATTATAATGTGTAGTGATCGCAAAAACCTAAGAATTTATTAAGCTATTGTTAATTTGGTAAGAATAATTAACTATTGTATGAATTTGTAGATTAGATAGCTAGATTTGCATGCTTCGTATTTAAACGACGACCTATGTGTAATTTTAAGAATAATGTAAGCTTCTCATATAAGTGAACTGAATGTTCTTTTTGAGAATAAAGATTCTTTAAACCTAAGAACCGGAGTGACCGACATAGCTTGTACGACATTGCTTGTAGAATCGCGTAATCATCAATTTCACGAAAACGCTAGACCCAGTACGTTGTTTCGCGAAATTATAACAGCACTACTTGTCAGTAAGATCGCGTTCTACGCGTTATTCCGAGTTTTCGCGAAACACTTCGCGTCTTCGCGGAAATATGGATTATGCGATTCTACGCTGACATAGCCGCGTAAACCCAAATTACCGTTAATAGCAAAAGACTACAGAAATATTTAGTTTTAAGAGTTTATTTTTGGCCTACTGGTATAAAAAAATATTCATCAAAAAATTTCTAATCCATCGGCATCGTTATTATTTAGGTAAGTACAAAGGTTCCGTATGGTGCTTGACATAAAGAATTGCACCACCCTTATCTCTTCTCATTGGTGTCGTAAAAGGCGACTAAGGGATTCACCAGAGGATGGGCACCAGCTTTCTCTAAGTATTTAACCAACCAACTACGATCGCCAACCCGCCTGCCAAGCGTGGCGATTATGGCATATCCCCCCTTAATTGGGGGAGGCCTATATCCAGCAGTGGACGTGTTTCGGCTGAAAAGATGATGATGATGATGAAGTACAAAAGATAGCAATGTGCAAGTTATCATTCACAAAACTATTTTTAAACCAGAACTACCATCTCTTAATTGACTATTCTCTTGTTCTGAAAAAGAATATAAATAAATAAAGCCTGTATTCACAGATGGTTACTCAATTAGAATTCCTTATAACGATATTCCTCAGAATTTGTTCATTATACTTTACTGGAATCAGAGCAACTTACATCCATACATCTACTGACTTATATAAATTGCGTAGGAGTACTTAGTTTTGTTCTAACTCTGTACCACTATTATGGGTCATAAATATAGTTAGCACTAATATTCCAACAGGTTAGTTATAAGTTATGGTTTACGTAGGTCACACTGTTTTGTTCTTAACTTAGGTTCAATTAAAACAAAGTGAGTGGGGCTAACCTCATGAATGTAAAATAACCGGCCAAGTTCGAGTCCGACTCTCGCACTAATGATTTCGTAACAACACAAATAAATATTTTTTTGGGATATTGTACACAGCATCATCTAGTCTCAAATTATAAGCAGAGCTTGTACTATGGATATTACTTAATAGACAATGGACACACTACACATACACACTTATGTTCATCACATAAATAATTGTATCCCGTGGGAATCGAACCCAACACAACCTACGGTGCCTGTCACATAGTTTATACTAGCACAGACACCGACCGCCATTAACTCTATCTTAGTAAGATATATTTAAACATTTAACAGTGTAATGTTAGTAAAAGATAGAAAAAAATGTACCTGTTTCTGAAAATAAATAATATTTGATTTGATTTTGAACCTCGTGATCAGCAGTCCGACACACAAACCACTAGACCACAGACGTCTTCAAATTATATGTATTAGTCTATAGTTCTTATTCATATATTTTTTTTAATTATAAAGTCTTCACTACAATCACACCAATTTTGACCCTTGCATGTCATCATCATCATCCTCCGAGCCTTTTCCCAATTATATTGGGGTCGGCTTCCAGTCTAGCCAGATGCGGCTGAACATCAGTATTTTACACAGAGCGACTGCCATCAGACCCCCGCAACCCTGTTTCTGGGTAATACCGACATTCGGAGGTTAGACCAGTTGTCAGACTTTCAGGCTTCTGACTACCCGTAACGACTGCCATAGATATTCGTATGACAACCGAGACCGACAGCTTAACGTGCTCTCCAAGGCACGGAAGGGTCTCGATGTGTAACGAAACGGTCACCCATCCACAGACTGACCGCGGCAAGTGCAGCTTAACCTTGCAGATCGTACAATTTGTGCAGTCGTTGCTTCGCTACGAGCCCCTCTGACCCTTGCATGTATTATCGTTTTTAAGATAGGTATAGCAGGATTAAAAAACGTTACTTTGGGTTTAGACCTTTTAACATCTTAGGTAAATAAATGTGAAAGTTTGTGAAGATGTTTGGATGATTATTATTCAATCGCGCTATAAGGGCTGAAAGGATCTGCATCAAATTTGGCATACAGATAGAACATAACCCGGATATAAGCTACTTTTTATCCCGAGTTAACTCACACATCCCTGTTGAAAACGCGGCCTTACCTATTGGTAAGGCTGCTGGTATACCGGCTAAAAATATACAGACCTGTGAGAGACAGACAGACGAACGGATAGACAGCGCAAGCATCCCGCAAGGGAAAGGCAAGGGTCGCGTTGGCACCTTTGGTTACGGAATCCTGAAAAACCAGCAGTATTAGGCGGTAACTCTTCATTAAAATGTTGTGAGGTCAAATCTACCACTGACCTTTTACGCTAACACTTTCGTAACAAAAGCTATACACATATTATTTTATTATTTTTAACGCATTTACGCATGCAAATCGAAATCTAATAATTTAAATCAACATTCAATTACATTTGATTTTTATTTTTTCACAATGTAAATCGTTACATACATGTTATAATTTTTTTTATCTACACTCGTATCGTAAAATTCGAATTATGAACTCGAAAGTAATGTCATAATGACATACTTTACGCACACGCACCTGTAATGAATTTAAAAAGTTTTATTACGATACAGTTTGCTGAACAAAACAATGCGGTAATTTAATTTTTTTTCCATAACCGCACACTTCAGCCCAACTAAGGAGTTTTTAATGCCACTTCGACCTAACCAAGGAGTTTTCAAACCTTTTTTTTAGCAGTCGTACAGTTTGGCACCAATGAGTACACAAAATTCAGGGTGGCGCCACTTGTCATACATTGAAAAATTTTATCGTTTAAAATCGCGTTTTTGGCAGAACTTTGGATTGTCATATTGCTTTTAGTTATATTTAAGTGTTTACGGGCATATTTTTTGTATGATAAAACAGAGATTGACGGAATCCTGACAAGGATAGAAAATTAGTTCCGATTATAATGTTTTCGGCAGACTATATTTTATAATCTGTGTAGGCGCGCGGCAGCGCGCGTGCGCGGCCGCGCGCCACGTCCTACTGGATTTGGTCATCGTTACTTGTAAATTTATTGTTATTGTTTACGTTATTATTATGGTTTTGTAAGTCCAAAGTTTTATTCTGGGCAAAAATATCTGACTACAGCAGTGATACTGAACTGAGGAGAATATGACCCCGCCTGAATTTCTGGATGCAGCAACGTAAATGACGAACAATCTTTTACCAGAGAAATCAAGAAAAACAACGACAATGTTACGAAGATTTTGACTTTGGTATTTTATTTAAAATTGTATGAGTTTAGATAAAATAGTGTATGAAACTGACATAATTAGGTATTAAAACACTCGTGTGATACTATTAAAAACCTCGCCTACGGCTCGGTTTTTAAACTCACACTCGTGTTTTAATAACCCCTATTATGCAACAGTTTCATAAACTACTAATTTTAAACTTATTGGAAGTGTTGATATAATTATTCACGAGCACGACTATCCTATGACTGCAGCTTCGCCCGTGTAACATCATTACCATCATCATTTCAGCCGAAAGACGTCCACTGCTACACATAGACCTCCCCCAAGCATCGCCACAACGACCGATCCTGCGCTTCCCGCATCCAGCGGATTCCCGCGACCTTCACCAGGTCGTCGGTCCATCTTGCCTTGTCTCCTCGCCCGCATATATTTCGGTTTATTACCGAAAGATGTTATCGCGCATCCCTTAGGAACTGTTTACCTTCCCGAGATAAAAGTAGCTTGAATGTTAAACCGGGTTATGGTCAATCTGTGTGCCAAATTTTCAGTGTAATTGAAGGACAAACAGACATCCATACATTGAGATTTATATATTTGAATGGCCAAAATAACTTCCTAAAAGAAATGCCGAAACTCAGCCAATATTAACATACCCTGAACGCACCAGATAAAACATTGCCATCCTGAAACTCCTTCCCTTAAGCGGTAGCCCTACATTTTTCCTTAAACACCACTTAACGAACCACTGTGCGGCTTGATATTATTTTGGGGTCAAGCATCTTAAACCCTTGAACGCACAAGAGCAGTTAATAGAAAAAATCTCGGTCATGTAAACAATGATTAGTTATTTCTTACTAGCAGGAAAATTGTGCTGGTGTTTTCCTTTAGGTAATAGGAGGAAGTAATTGACCATTTTCTTTATTAACAGGTTCATTCGTGTAGTTTTTGAACAGACTGGGACGTCTGTTATCTTATCTCGTTGTAGGCAAGGCTGATATCTCGTAAGGTTCTCCGTACTGTGATTTTTTTTCGTAGGATGCGAGACAAAATAATGCACCACGTGATGTTACGCTTATCGTTGCGTTTAAAAACCGCAATACCACCTAGGTTATTGCTTAAATAAAATTATTATTGCTAATCGCCTTCAGCAAACTGAGAACTAAAGATGGAATGTCTCATGTGATTGTAATTTCACTGGCAATTTGGTATAGCCCACTTTAACTATGTCACGCCAAAACATACGAGAAAACAAATGTGATTTATATTGCAAATATGTTATATTTATCATAGCCAAAACAAAAAGTAATAAATAACAACATGAAAACCACTAACCTATCAAAACATTATTTCCGTATATTTATTTTGAGGCGTAGTAGTGATATATGTGGGGCAGTCAAAATGTCCATTACACTTACGGCAAAAATAGACACACCATGTATAAATAGTTCCAGAAGAATTTATGGTGAATAATACTGTTGTGTTATATGTATGTATGTTTATTTATACAACATGTTGACCCGAATGATACGTACCGCCACGCCAAAGTCAATAATTTATTTTCTTCAAAGAATAATTGTTTATTATATTGATGATTTAATGCTTTTAGATAATGGAAAATATTAAGTAAGCTTTTAGTATTTATTTTATTTTATGCCAGTTTTAATACTAATTTTGTACAGTTTTTTTATGTAGTTTATATTCAGATCACCTCTTTCCGTGAGTCCATAATGAGGCAGGTAAAATACTATGTTGAGTCAATGGATACAGTAAATAATATGTTTGGTTCTATTATTCCAGTATGCACTGCCCATAATGTCATTTCAAAAGGGCAAATAAAAGCTAAGAGCCAGAATTCAAGATTTTTTTAAAGATCTCAGTATTTCCGTAACCACCACGTAAGACTTAGAAACCAATAGGCATCAAAAATACGTGTCTAAATTAAATCAAATAACAAAGAAACACTGAACAAAATTTCTTCTACGAAAAAGTAATTTATGTCGATGATTCTCAAGCGATTTTCATAAGACATCGTTACATTAATATTGTAATTTTATTACTGAGCCGACAAGATTTGATATAAGCGTCGTTCAGTGTGAATAACGTCTCGTATCTATATTAAAAAAATAATTACGCCGGTAGAGATGTTCTTAATATGAATAAAATTTTAAAAAAATTGTGATAGTGTTTTTAGCGGCTACAGAAATAAATCTAGAAATCCTGTATATGTATTAGTTGGAGACCAATATAACAAATGAGAAAGATTTGTTTATTTATTTTTCCTTCAAACAAACTGAAATAGCTTAACGGATGTGGATGAAAGGACATTGCCAAAGATCCATAGTACACCAGCCGTTGGAATTTACGAATAGAAGATGTTGCGCACCATATAAAATTCGATAAAGGCAATGTGTTGCAATCTAGCCTACGGAAGCTCAAGTAGTTCAAAAATTGTTAATCGAAAAACTTCTTGCAAAAAGTAGATTAATGGAGAATAAATTACTCGGCACTGACATTGCCCTTAAACTTATGAAATTGAACTAAATGTCAATGTCAGTGTATAACGAAACTTCATTCAACCAAGTGACCAAGGGTGTCCAGTAAATCTTGGTATGCGGCGGAGTGGGAAACTTAATTTAAGCATTATCATCCTCATTTCAGCCAAAAGACGTCCACTGCTGGACATAGGCCTCCCCCAAGCATCGCCACAATTACCGGTCCTGCGCTTTCTACATCCAGCGGATTCCTGCGACCTTCACCAGGTCGTCGGTCCACCTTGTGGGGAGCCTACCCACGCTTCGCCTTCCAGTACGCGGTCACCACTCCAGGACTTTACTGCCCCATCGGCCATCCGTTCTACGAGTAATATGCCCCGCCCACTGCCACTAAAGTTTGGCAATTCTTCGGGCTATGTGGGTTACCTTCGTTCTCCTGCAAATCTCCTCATTTCTGATTCTATCACGCAGGGCCACTCCGAGCATAGCCCTTTCCATTGCCCTTTGAATGACTTTGAGCCTTCTTATCAAGCCCATTGTGAACGACCACGTTTCAGTGCCGTAAGTAATTAGCAACCCACACTGGTCAAAGACTTTCGTCTTGAGACACTGCGGTATTTTGGACGAGAAGATACTGCGTAGCTTCCTGAATGCTGCCCAACAGAGTCGGATTCGACAATTGAATTATTTTTTCTTATTTTAATTTAAGTATGGTATTATAGTAGTTTACATTTTGTCCTTGCATTTAGTGCTGTTTCGAACGGCCAAGATAAATTGGACTCCTTGTATTACGAAATCTTTTAAAAACATTAAAAAAGTGTACAATATCACACTTAAAATGATTACACAATAAAAGTCGTCCAATTTAAATAAGTTCTCGCTTCATATTAAAATTAAAGTAATTGCGAAAAAGTAATATCTCATAACACGTACATAAGTTATTTACGTACCAAAGGTCATTTTTTGCATCACTTCGAGAAGTTATAATGTATTATATAATATGCCAAATATAAAACTTGAATCTTTGATGTGACACTGTGTCTGTGTGTCACATGTAAACATGTAATTTTTTACGAATCACACGACTTTTCACATATCATCACTTGTAATAAATATCAGACAAATTAAAAGAATAAATAAACTAAAGATCAAATAAATGTGAGAGAGTGGTTCAAAATAATTCCGGTTTACATTTTTTAAGTGATTAAATAAAATATAGTGCAATAACAAAAGTTTTTATACCTACAATGTGACAAGTTGTATAAAATAAATATACTATTTGTTCTTCCATATTTTTTACAAGCTTTTATTTAACTTTCAATGTTTGTTAGTTGGTTTAGGTCAAATATTGCAAGTCAAAAAACCAGTTCGCGTTTTCAGAATTGGCTGAAATTTGGTACACGTCTGTAAAACCGATGACAAT
This sequence comes from Asteroscopus sphinx, assembly GCA_949699075.1. NCBI lineage: Eukaryota > Metazoa > Arthropoda > Insecta > Lepidoptera > Noctuidae > Asteroscopus > Asteroscopus sphinx. The sequence goes on from OX453006.1 coordinate 8,602,720, forward strand.
CAATATTATGGTGTTTAGGAGCTGATTTGATGATGGAGCTGGAAGGTGGTCACAGGATCTCTGCTGTAGTGACCGTTGACACACAGATTTTTGGGTTACAGTTCCAAATCCGTGTATTACAAAAGCTTATCTTGAAGAATAGATTTTTCAACAAAAAACTTATTATTTAATACCTACTTTAAACTGGTACAATATTTTTTAATTTTGTGTCAGAAATTGGTTTAAATATATTTTCCAGTAACCAATTCCAATTCATAAATATCTAGTAATTTTTTTCTTATTTCGTGTTTTCCAATTACAAAATCATCATCTAAGTATACTATATTAAGGTCTTACTTTAAAAAATAGCAAATAATTATTTCCTCGGTGTCCGCGATCACTAGACATTATTATAAATCCGCCAAACAAGCAAGCAAAAAACAAAAAGCTGCAAGTTTAACCGGATTACGGATTGGATTTACGGATTCAATCCTTCAGAGAACCAACCCACATAGCATAGCTTATAGCTTAAAATATTATAATGAACGAAAATGTTATGTTTACTTCTGATAAAGTTAAGTCTGAGTAAGTTAAGAATGATATTAATTTTTAAAAAAAGACTTGTAACAATTGTTATCAATAAATACAATACAATAGCTATCAATCAACTCAGCCTATCGCAGTCCACTGCTGGACATAGGCCTCTCTCAAATACTTTTCTCTTCCTCTCTTCTATAGCTATGCCTGTCAGATTTTTTTTTTATTATTTTCACGCATTTGCGTAAGCGAAGTGAACACTGAAAAAAATATAGTCGAACTTTCGCTACCTGTAACATAAAAAGCGACTAGATAACCTGACTAAAATTTTATTCTTTAAAGATAAACAGTTTTTTTAAATCAACTTAACTTTAGTTAGGTACTAAATATTTGGTTATCACTCAAGTTTGGTTAAATATTTTTTTCAGTGAACTCTAACGATGCAAATTGTGAAAAGAAAAAAATCGCTTACGAGCAGGATTCGAACCTGCGACTCCTGGCTCAGTACGCCAGTGCTTTAGCCACTAAGCTACCGTGAACACTGCTCGTGGTAACGAAATTCTCATCCACTTGGTACATCTTTGGGTGACGTCAGCGATATCTTATTAAGAAACTATTAAAAAAAAAAAAAAAATATGTATTTATATCCTGTAGAAATCGAACCTAAGACCTCGTGATCAGCAGTCCGACATTCGAACCACTAGACCACAAAAGTCGTCAATTTTATTTTTTTGTTTTGCATACAAACCGACATTCCTTTCACTTATAACAGATACAATATTGACGTACAAACATTCATCCGATCACTAACCCGCCTCACTGCAATCAAAACAGTTTTAATTCAAGTTCATTCTTTATTACTTTTGAAGTCTATTTTGATCGTAATATCATTAACACGTCAGAATCCGTTGATAATAGTCCGACGAAAAAAAATTGAATCATTTTTGGCAATCCAATCACATGAAAGCACTCGACGTTCCGATCTGTGCAGGCGCCTCAATTCCATGTGACGTCACATAGAAAACAGACGCTAGTAATTTATTTGTTGGCAGCACTATATCACTAGACTGACGGTGCTGTGAACCAGATACACTATTTTATTATATATAAATTTGCATGTGTTTATATAAGTGTGAACATTTTAGAGCAAGATTTTTTTGCATTTGGAAATGTAATCAAAGAAAAAAAATCCTTATCATCTAATACTCAAGCAAAATAGGTAGTAATAGCTATTTTACTAGCTGACGCCCGTGACTTCGTTCCCGTGGTACTATATCGATAAAAAGTATCCTATGTATACAGGACATGGTCTATCTGTTTGCCAAATTTCATCTAAATCCGTTCAGCGGCTTAAGCGAGATTAAAGGGACAAACAAAGAAACATCCAAACTTTTGGATTTATAATATATTAAGTAGGATAAACCTCCGGGGTCTCTCAATAATAATTATAGGAATCAGTTATCATCATAATTTCAGCCAAAAGACTTCCACTGATGGACATAGGCCTCCCCGAAAAGGGGGGATATGCCATAATCACCACGCTTGGCAGGCGGATTGTTGGTGAAACATAATGAACCTGCCAAATATCTTTGTAAAAACCATGTTTCTTGCAAATAAAAATCTTCATCTTTATTGCAGTTGGTTGAATAAATATACTCAGAGAACGCTGCTGCCCATCCTGTGGTGAACTCCTTAGTCGCCTTTTACGACTCCCATGACAAGAGATGGGGTGGTGTTATTCTTTGTGTGCGGCACCACGTGGAATCTTAATTAAAAACAAAACAATCAGTAATGATTCAAAACAAAATAAAACAATACTTATTTCATAAGTAAGAGCTTAACATCATTACACGTACGTAATTCTCTCAGCCTATTTACCAGACAATATCACATTACCCATTTATCGTTAAACAAGAAATTAAACGGAAATTGCAAAGCTACGCCTGTGGAAATGTGAATTATTTATTGCACCTATGTGCCAAACAAAGTCATGTTTTGTACTGCGACCTGACATCATAATTTAAAGGTCGATGAAGGGGTAATGGTGTCGATTCTCTTGTTCACGAACTAAACTGATTTTAAACTATCGCTCTCTTTTACTAATAGTAGATACAAGAAAGGGATGCCAACCATTTTAGTGCCGTCAAATTAGTCTGAATTAAAATTTCCTCAGAATCACCAGGAGAACCAATTGGGATAGTTTTTATACCACATATTAACCTAAAGATTTTGAAACTCAATTTGGTTATTATGGATAAAATCAGTACATTAGCGGATCGTGAATAGATCCTTAAGGTCCCAGAAGTTTGTCTCGATTAGTTTCCGTGCATCACGTAGTCCCTGCATGACATTTTTCACTTTTTCCGCTACTCTAAAATCATGTAATTAATTTTGTGATTTAAAAAAAATCCCAATCAAGTCTACTCGTGATTCTGAACAAACCGGCTGCCGAATTGCGTAACTCACTCGCGATGATCGCAATCAACTGGATTTCAATGTTCATTACTCCGTGTGTTTTGACAATCCGTCTTATCGGCAACTACGTAACACGCAATGAATGTTGCTTTTATTTCAAAATGAAAGATAATATCAAAGTGAATGCATTACACAATTGCCCCACTATTTCTCAAATTGCATAAACAATACAATACATGACGTCACGTCAGAATGTTGTGCACGCCTGTGTACAAAATATATGAAACCAATAGGCTCACTCATGGTATAATATTATGTTTCACCAGGTATTCTCTTCCCGCGATGCCTCGGAGCTAGGTCACGATCAGTGCTGCCATTGATTGACGTCTTCAATACGATTAAGGAGATCTTTGTTCATAATGAATATACAACGAATTCCTAACTAGCCTATTTGTTATCTTGTGTTATTCGTCTAATTAGTTATTAAAGGAAATTTAACTGTATACAATTACTAGTTCAAAAGTGCTTCTTTATAGAAGCAAGTAAATGAAAAAATACATTTTGCTCGGGTAATTTGCCGATGACGTAGTACGGAGGCAATCACGTGACTACGTGTCACGGGAAGAGAGTACTTGGAGAAACATATTATTAAACCATGGGCTCATTGATGCATCACGATTCACGACACGACACGTAAGGATAGTGTGAATCTAGCGTAATAATTATGATAACAGCTGATTCTGCAAGCCGATTTCCCAAGTGGGAGACACAAACATTTTTCAACAATTTCCTTCTTAAAAAAGGAGCATACATCACGTTTAACTTTGCTAAGCGGCTTGAACTAGTAGACTAGAACATGACTGGCTACTTAATTAACGACTTCAGTTAACTGAAAGTGTTTTCCTCAACGCTTTTGAAATTAACCATTTTGATGTAAATATGACGTCACAAAAAGAAATGGATCTAACGCTTTGATATTCGACCTCCTTAATTAGATCTCTCCCGGGAAAGGAAAAAACATTCATTAAAAATATTCCAAGAGGGACTTTTCCGATAAAAATATGAAGCGATAATCGCCATAAAGAACCCAATTTATCCGGACAGACAAATTTATTAAAGTACGGAAATTGGACTGATCCAATATGAGTCCAAACAATAAAATGCCAATAATCCAGAGAAAGATCAAAGAATAAAATCACAAATTGAGATGAAAAAACTGACCAAACTTTTAATAAAATCGATTCTATTGTTGTCTTTGTTCCCACCTCGTCTTATTTATATCGCTTCAAAAATAATACGAAGATTACAGAAATGTGTAGAAGCGATGTTTCGCACTTCGGTCGGTGATAAGAAGTCGAAATAAAAACAAACATTTTATAAGGACGTGTTCACATTTGCATCACTAAAGCTTACGAGTAAAGTTATCGTCCATTCGGGTTTTCGATTTACATTTAAAAATGGAACTCTTCTCATTTTAATGTCGTAATTCCTTGGAGTCGAGTTTGTCTTTTTTTTAGGTTACGACTGTTACAAGCTTGAGGAAATCGTTTGGTAATATAAATTAACGTATTACAAAAAACACAAGAGATCTGTATTTTAAGCTGTCGTGGATCTTGTAATAGCTGTGTTTATTTTAAATTATGTTTGTGGAATATGATAGTTTTATTCCATGTTGTAGTCACAAAATTTTATAGAATTTGCAATTATCTATTGTGTCTAAGACTAACAATAACCTTTTTCCAGCCACCACGTTGGTTAAACGCTAAGAAGGGTTATTAACGTCCTGGATCTCAGTTACCTTTTGCTATAAACTGTTTAAAAATAGACCATGTTTGGAATATGTTCCCATTGAAACAAAATTTCCAACTTATTTTAAAAATCCTATTTCAGCTAAATGACGATTTTAAAATAAGTATTTTCTAACCAGAAAATGAGTTTTTAAACTTGAAGTTTCTGAACAAAAATATTCTACATTTTTCAGATTTTTGCCAACATCAACTCAATCAACTCAGCCTATCGCAGTCTACTGCTGGACATAGGCCTCTCCCAAGTTGCGCCACAACATTCCGTCCTCTGCCTTCCGCATCCAACAACCAACATAATAATATTTAAATATGTAAATAATTAAAAAGAAAACTTATCATAAACATAAAATCAGTAGACTATTATATTTTCTTTTGATTGACGAAACAAGTATACGAAGCGAGTGTGGATGGAAGAGTTGGCAGGGGATGACCTCGGAGAACGTATTGCGATCAAATCGCAGACGTTCTCAAAAAATGCCAGGTTAAGAGTACTCTAAACCGACGAGCATGCATGACGAGTTTAATGGACGTAGATGAAGCGAAAGAGGTGTGTCAGGATCGTAGCAGGTGGAAATCCATAGTCTCTGCCTACCCCGATGGGAAACAGGCGTGATAATATGTATGTATGTATTTTTCTGCGCTCGCGACGTGGGCTCTGTACTACACGATATGGGCTCAGTATCGCGGTATCTAATTCAGTAATGTAAATTTCTATAGATCTTTCTATCGAATAGAATAAGAATGCCAAAAATCCACTACTAACTCTTTTCGTAAAAAAAAATAAGTGTGATTTTATAGAACTGTTTTAATTTTGGTTGAATTCTGATTCATTATAATTTTTCAGTACAACGCAAGTACGTCAGGCGACAAGCTTTCGATCTATTTGTATCACACACAAAATATTTTGGTCCTTCCAAGCACGTTTGGTCCATCATTGACCTTTATAAGGTGAAACAAAAGGGTACAAAATCCGAAGTCACAACAAACGCTTCACAGAAAATGGTACCTTCGAAAGGGCAAAAGTTTTATTTAGAGTCAAAAACGAGTTTTAAAAAAGGTAACTGAGCAACGAAACGTTGGAACCAAAATCTCCATATCGATCAGTTTGAAAGCGTGTCCGTGTATCGTAGTCCTATCGTAACATTGGCCGTGAAATCGAAACGTTTTATCGCGTAGTAATCGTAATTGAACATTGCGCACACGTCACTTACTACGTCGCGTCGAATATTTCCTGCCAGCATTTTATTACATTGCACAGTGTTTGGATTCTCGAGATCTGTCTCGAAAGACTGTAAATAATTTATTGCACGTAAAGAAAATCTAAATTTAAATACATCTCAATAGTTTATGTTCTTTATGTCCGTTACCAATTTGTATACAAAAACAAACTATCTGTAACTATTCTATTTGTAACTATCTGTTTCTTTTCTAAATAAAGTAAAATAAAATAAGAAGGACGTTTCACGCCTCAAACTTTTAAGTAAATCTTAAAATTCTTTATTTATGTTTAAGTTTTATTTAGTAGATACTTTTTGGTTCATTTATTGAGTTTTCTATCTAGGTATGTTATGTTGTACGTGGGAGTTGAATTTCAGCTGCCGTCTTATGGCGTATGGCTAAGTGCATCTTAATATTTATTTATATCAATATTAATCTAATCCTACTTATTATTATTAACGAGAAAGTGTGTTACAGCAACGGAGCAGCAACATATCGATGTGATATTTGAAGATATGAGATTTATGAACCGGAGAGTGATATAGAAAGAAAGAAAGAAAAAAAAATACATTTATATGGTAGAAACCACATAGATAAACAGACAATTAAATAGAACAGAAAAAACCGGTCAAGTGCGAGTCGGCGTGCAGTAAGGGTTCCGTACCACCCATTGACCTGATCCCCATATAAACTGACTTAATTTATGAGAGTTCATCAAAATACATCAACACACCGTGCGCGAGATATGAATTTTTGCATCTCTTTCTTACGCAGGTACCACCACATATGTCTATGTTTGCCCTATTTTTAGTATTTTTTTTAATCGCTTGATTCACGAAAAGGGGTCATTGTACTCATCATTATGAACAACTTTTACTATGGGACCAACCCTGAAATCGCGGAAAAAAAATCTGTTGGTCCCTAAATTTTTTTTACAAGAATCGACAAAATTTAGGGATTAGCTGATTTATTTTCGCCCCTGCCCCCTTTTGTGGAATTAAGCGATTAAAATTTCAGCATGTAGCATGTAGCGGTCTCTTTTTATATACACCATTGATTGTAATTCTGTATGATCAAAAGCTGTACAATATCATCAAAAAAATGGAGGAGCATGTGAGTGTGTTACTAAGGATCAGTAAACAGACGTGTTTCGAGAGGATGCTTGTTTGTCTGACCCTACTTCATACGAGTTGACGTGGAGATCGGCATCAATGGCTATAGAACAGATGGGCGTATTATTTTAGCGTCACAATCATTAATAATAATAATAAAGCCTCCAATTCCTTAATTAAAAAATAACAAATTACATTTTTTTATAAATTAGTGGTTTGGGTAAAAGCCTCCTCCATTACTGATTTTTCTCCTTCTTCCTGAAAATTTATTTTCTTTATATATTTTCACAATCATTTATAGGTTCCAATATAAAAGTACCTAATTATTATAGGTATGCTGTATAATAAAATTGTAAAGAGGTTTTCGGGCCTGTCATTATTTCAACGTACAGACAGTTTTAATCAGTTTTGGCCTAAATGAGTAAATCGTAATTTAATTTCAACGCGTTTAGGTAAATAATAAATATAAATATCTTCGGGACATTTTTACACAGCACCATCTAGTCCCAAACTAAGCAGAGCTTGTGGTATGGGTACTAGACAATGGATATAATACTTATATACTTTTTTTTTGTAAATACATACTTATAATACATAAGAAACAACCAGACCAACACAAACACTCATGTTCATCACACAAATATTTGTGTCCTGTGGGAATCGAACCCACGACCTCATGATCAGCAGTCCGACACTCGACCACTAGACCACAGAGGTCGTCTAAATAACCAATACGTTAAGTAATTTTAAAAGCTTCTTTAATAACTTCTTTGTGTATCTTTGAGCCACAAATTGCAAATTAATTATCCATTAGGTACAGGGTTTGTTAAACCTTGACTTTACTAATACTTTATAGCATATCAAGCTTTTCACGGTTATTTGATCATTTATGGAAAATACTTGAAGTATTTTCGAAGCAGATACCAAATATGCTGAACTACCTACTAAATGTATTTGTAACACCTACTGTAACCATATTTAAAAGCAAATGAATATTTGAATTTAATTGAATTTTCAAAGTATATGTATTTAAGTAAGTAGTGTATGTAAGTAGTAGTATATGTACGTGGGACACTCAGAAAGTTTTGCGAAACTAAAAAAAATTGTTCTATACGTACATATATTTTTATCAAATCTTTTCAAAGTACTTTCCACCAGCCTCTATACAAAGATTCATGCGCCTAAACCAGTTTTCAAAACACTTTTTCCAGTCCGCCGCAGACACCTCGTTTACAGCCTGCTCGAACGCAGCCAGCGCATCTTCCGGCGACGAAAATTGTATCCCTTTGAGCTGATTTTTTATTTTTGGGAATAAAAAGAAGTCACACGGTGCTAGATCAGGGCTGTAAGGAGGGTGACCCAGGAGTTTGACTGGCGTGCTGTCCAGGAAGTCCCTCGTTTTGAGTGCGGTGTGCGCAGGTGCATTGTCGTGGTGGAGCAGTAGCCCGCGGAGCCCTGTGTTTGGTCGCTTGTTGCTTATAACAGAGAAAACTTCTGGCAAACATTTGGTAGTATACCATTCGGCATTAATGCTTCTTTGATCCCGTAAGGGAATTGATACCAAGTGGCCAGTCAAATTAAAAAAGCTAGCGATCAAAATCTTACCCCCGCTTCTAGATCGCTTCACTTTGGTAGGCGTTGGCTCATTTTGAAACACCCAAACAGTCGACTGGCGCTTGGTTTCTGGGTCGTATTGATAAATCCAGGACTCATCACCTGTAACGATGTCGTAAACACGCCGAGTCGAGCCTGCTTCAAATTTGTTAAGCATATCACGGCACCATTCCACCCGGGCCTGCTTCTGAGCATCGGTGAGGTTGTGCGGCACCCAGCGTGATACTATCCTCCTCACGCGAAGATGGCTGTGTAAAATCTCGTGAACGCTTCCCGATCCAATCTTCAATATGTGTTGAATCTCCTGATATGTAATTCGCCTATTGTCTTGGATTAAATTTTTCACTGCTAGCACGTTTTCTTCGGTAACAGCCGTCAAAGGGCGACCGCTTCTTTCGTCATCCCCCAAAGTTGGTCGACCGCGCTTGAATTCGTTATACCAACGATACACGGTTGCCTTGGAAGGGCCTTCATCCATGAATGCCATTTGAAGTCTATCGTACGATTCATCCGGTTTCAGGCGACACTTGAAATCGTATAAAATCATAGCTCTAAAATGTTCCCGGCGCAGATCCATATTTCAGTGAGACACAATACTTTGAATTAACTCGCAAAAAATGTGGAGGGAAATTTTGAAATTGGAACTTACTTATTTTTACTTATAAATAATCATATTTTCGAAAAACATTATAACTGGCCAGTCTCCCATATATAAAAACTTTTTTTCGCAATACTTTCTGAGGGGCCTGGTATATGTGTTTGTTATGTATATATTTCACAGAATATTCATGAAACAAACCCTTTTGTTTATTGCAAAGTTTTCTATGACAGTGTGTATTTGCATATGATATTTAGCTTATAAACATGTAAAAAGAGAAGTACGTGCATTAATATTACATCAATTTATGATAAACGAGTTGTGTTTTTGAAGCACGGCTGGGAATTTTAAAACCCCGACGTCGCGTCGAGGCGCGATTTTTGGCAGTTGACTGTACGCACGGAATTCTATCGATATCAGCTTTAACAGAAAACATTCTCGTGTCGAGGGTTTTAAAAACTTTAATTCGAAACATCTCCTACAGAAAAAAAAACAATCTATAAATAAAAAGAGGACGCATAGATACTCTCTGAAGTAAAATGAAAAGACAAAGATATTTTTCTTTGAAGAAAACATAGCTCCGCACTCGAATTTCTATCACATATGTATTTTCACACACATAATTGCTCAAACGACCAGATTTGAAACAATCAGCTGTGGATTTCGGTAAGAAACCATATCTGATATCGATTAAATATTAATCAAATATCGAATTATGATAGACCTACATCACCAACATTTTTGCTTCTAACGGGCTACTAAAAGCACTGCAAGCAGCGTCCTGTATGCAGAGTCATTGCCAAATTGTATATTTACAGCGCCGATATTTTTTAACTGTGCTGAAGGGTCATATAAAAAATATCGGCCCTGCAAGTATACTCACTAAATAATTTAGCTTGGGGTGCATTTAAAGAGATCGTCCGGCGCACCCTGGGCAGTCAGCCCCGCTACCAACCTGCTGACTGGCTAATAATTTCCCCACGGTATGAGCTGTTATCATTATGTAGCTCACTTTGGCACGATAGAAGAAGAAGATTTAGCAAGGACTCTGCTTGCAGTGCTTTGAGTAGCCCGCTTTAAAGTCAATTTGCTCTTCTGGTTTCACTAATCCAACAATGCCCCAAAACCCTTGTAGAACTCAAATAACCATCAACGTCATCCTAATGAATTAACGCTGCAACTTGGTTTTACCCAAATTTGACACAACAGTACCTTCCTCGTACTAATATGATAGGCCCCAGGTGGTCATAAATCCGTTTTACAACTTGTAATAATCCACATTCATGATTACTGCCCTTTTCATGTCAGAGTAGCCATTTTTATAATTTATTCGGGTCGTTTAAATTTTTGCGCTTACTTGTTAAGGGAATCTCGTATGAAAATGTTCCGGAAATGGAATGACAACATTGGTTGTTACCTTGGATTATAAGGGCTTCTCATTTTGTGAACGGTCGTACCTGTACCTTGATGACACAGGGGGAAGAGAAAAAAAAACATGAGTGTATCGGTCCTTATCGCTTTATAGCATGCATTGAATACATGCATCAATATTTGGACAAACTAAAATATGAGCATTATTATCAATTCCGTATTATATTGGTTTTTTATAAGTCTAATATACACTCACGTTTTTACTATTCTTGTATACCTACTTGCATGCATCTTAACAAAATAGTAATGTATAAATCACATAGCTTGTACAATCTTTTTGTGTTATTTAAACGGGGAAGGAACTTATTTCTGACACACAGGCTAGATTATAGCTTAGTTTAGAAAAAAGAGCTTTCAACAAATTATGAACTTATTTAGTGTCAAATAAATAAATAAATAAAAATATAAAACATAACTACTAAGATATTATAATTCATCATCATCATCATCATTTCAGCCGAAAGACGTCCACTGCTGGACATAGGCCTCCCCCAAGCATCGCCACAACGACCGATCCTGCGCCTTCCGCATCCAGCGAAAATAATAATTATATTATAATTGCGAAGAAAAAATTGTCGTAATGGCAAAATCCTTCATAGGTAGAATCGGTAGAATACTAAACTTGTCTTAAGGTCTTTAGGTATTTGTTGAATATCTCCCGTCTTTCAATTAAAAAATGCCGAAAGAAAAATTCAGATATACACTAAAAAAAATTGCTGACTAGTTTAGCTACTTCGAAAATTGCCAAATTTTAATTTGTATTAACCAAATTTTTGTTAAAATAGCTAAACTGATTTGCTGCCTCATCTCAAACTAGTTAGCTACTTGTAGCGTCAGTTTATTAGTCGCCTTTTTTATGTTACTAGCAGCTACTCGACGCAAAACTTTTTATCAGTATAGTAGGAAAAATACCTTACATAAAAAATACCGCAGGCTGTTCAAGCAGACATCTAAATTTTTAACTAATCACCACCAATTTTGCACTCATAAATTCCAGGGATGACAAATAATTTCCATTCCAATAAAACATAAAACTGGCCGGGATTGGTCCCATTTGCCGCAAACCTTTACCTACGTGATCACCGTAAATTTATTTGTGCAATATGAGGAAGTTTCTGTCATCGTCAGGAGCGCTCAACATTTGGGGAGCACGCGTTATTCATAGCTGTACTTTTTGTTTATCTACGAAGATAAAATGGGAACTGTTAGTTCATCTGACACTGAAAAATCTCACTTTATTCCAGAGTTAGCTGAGTAGGATTTTGAGTTTTGAGTAGTTCCCTGAGAATAGATTATACTTTTTTTTTAATTGTATCTATCTTAATAGGTTTAGCAATAAAAATATTCTGATTTAATATAGTTGGGAAAACACTAAGCCAATGGTAGATAATAAATGAAAATAATTGTGTTAAATCAACATTTTCAAGCCATAAACATTACGGAAAAAGTTCTATTACGTACCTATTTTTTCAGAAGATATACATGCTGAAATTTGAATCGCTTAATTCCCGAAAAGGGGTCATGGTACTCATCATTATGAACAACTTTTACTATGGGACCAACCCTGAAATCGCGAAAAAAAAATTAGTTGGTTCCTACATTTGTGTTCACTTAAATCAATAAAATGACCACCTGATTTTTTTTTCGCGATTTCAGGGTTGGTCCCATAGTAAAAGTTGTCAATAGTGATGAGTACAATGACCCCTTTTCGGGAAATAAGTGATTCAAATTTCAGCGTGTATAGTGTATAATGAATGTTTTTTCCTAAATTATAAAATGTTACCTAAGCTTTCTTGCTAGTCTTTATTGTGGTAAAACAAATTGCTTGACTAAACAGAAAATATTACTACTTAGGTTTATGAAATTTCTCACATAATGCATTGCAAATTAGTTCGGTGTAATATGTTACACCTGGAATCATAATAATACGATTTACTTATAAGAAGTCGAGCAGTAGAATTAAATTTACCTACATTATACGTGGGACACTCAGAAAGTTTTGCGAAACTAAAAAAAATTGTTCTATACGTACATATATTTTTATCAAATCTTTTCAAAGTACTTTCCACCAGCCTCTATACAAAGATTTATGCGCCTAAACCAGTTTTCAAAACACTTTTTCCAGTCCGCCGCAGACACCTCGTTTACAGCCTGCTCGAACGCAGCCAGCGCATCTTCCGACGACGAAAATTGTATCCCTTTGAGCTGATTTTTTATTTTTGGGAATAAAAAGAAGTCACACGGTGCTAGATCAGGGCTGTAAGGAGGGTGACCCAGGAGTTTGACTGGCGTGCTGTCCAGGAAGTCCCTCGTTTTGAGTGCGGTGTGCGCAGGTGCATTATCGTGGTGGAGCAGTAGCCCGCGGAGCCCTGTGTTTGGTCGCTTGTTGCTTATAACAGAGAAAACTTCTGGCAAACATTTGGTAGTATACCATTCGGCATTAATGCTTCTTTGATCCCGTAAGGGAATTGATACCAAGTGGCCAGTCAAATTAAAAAAGCTAGCGATCAAAATCTTACCCCCGCTTCTAGATCGTTTCACTTTGGTAGGCGTTGGCTCATTTTGAAACACCCAAACAGTCGACTGGCGCTTGGTTTCTGGGTCGTATTGATAAATCCAGGACTCATCACCTGTAACGATGTCGTAAACACGCCGAGACGAGCCTGCTTCAAATTTGTTAAGCATATCACGGCACCATTCCACCCGGGCCTGCTTCTGAGCATCGGTGAGGTTGTGCGGCACCCAGCGTGATACTATCCTCCTCACGCGAAGATGGCTGAGTAGAATCTCGTGAACGCTTCCCGATCCAATCTTCAATATGTGTTGAATCTCCTGATATGTAATTCGCCTATTGTCTTGGATTAAATTTTTCACTGCTAGCACGTTTTCTTCGGTAACAGCCGTCAAAGGGCGACCGCTTCTTTCGTCATCCCCCAAAGTTGGTCGACCGCGCTTGAATTCGTTATACCAACGATACACGGTTGCCTTGGAAGGGCCTTCATCCATGAATGCCATTTGAAGTCTATCGTACGATTCATCCGGTTTCAGGCGACACTTGAAATCGTATAAAATCATAGCTCTAAAATGTTCCCGGCGCAGATCCATATTTCAGTGAGACACAATACTTTGAATTAACTCGCAAAAAATGTGGAGGGAAATTTTGAAATTGGAACTTACTTATTTTTACTTATAAATAATCATATTTTCGAAAAACATTATAACTGGCCAGTCTCCCATATATAAAAACTTTTTTTCGCAATACTTTCTGAGGGGCCTGGTACAAGCGCACGGTACGGCAGGTCCACAAATTTTAAGTAGCGCAGCGGGCAATTTGGAAATTCATTTAATTTTATCAACAGTCTAGGTCATAGAAAGGTAATAGAAATGTTATCTACTCTCTTTTAATACCAGAAAGCGTATCGCCGATTTGCCACTACCAACACATATGTACGATCCTTCCCGGTGATTCACTTTGTCGACAAAGTCCCTTGAACGAATCCTGCTATATTACACGTATGTACCTACGGCTGCTGTCGAATACTGAGCGCAAGTGATTTTAGCCTCAGTGGTGGTTCACCGGAAAGTTTGCTTATACAATACAATACAAATCCTCTTTATTGCACAACAAAATTATATTAATTTCTTAAATAACTACTTATGCGCTAGTGTACAACGTGCGGTTTTATCGCTCCACGGCGATCTCTTCCAGACAACCATACTTACAACTTATAGTGCATACGCAAATACGCCCACCATGTTTCTAGCATTCAATGCAAAATAAATTAAATCTTAATAATCCGCTGTTAGATTTGCTGCAAAATATAATTTTAGTGACTGCGTCCAAAACAACATGATGATCAAGCAAACGGTTCGCGCACTGGTGTCCTACGAGACACCTGTACGTGGCGACAAGTTCACACGCTTTTCCACTTCTATTACGATATTAATTTAGATTTCTATGGTCTAGGTTTACACATTAATATATTTTATTTATTTATTTATTTATTATATATTGTCCATAGTCACAATGCTGGATTTCTGTACGCTGTTGTGATGTTATGCGCTTCCACTTAACACCTAACTGGTCGTCCTATGAGCGAATTCGTGCGAACTTACGCGAACGTGGTTGCGGCGCAGGGGGTCTACTCCCGTTCGACGATATTCGATAAATCGTACGATTCATCGCACAATTTGCTACTCCGGTCAACCATCGTTCCCTTATCGCATGCGATGATCGTGTTTTGACGTTTGTTTTTCTCATCTCCGGTAAATTGTATACGACTATGAACCATTGTCTATCTTAATTGTGCCTTTTTTATGTGCCTATTTTTATTATGTAAGTATCAGTCGGAACGAAAGTTCGTATTTCGTTTGTCGTTCGTAAAACGCGAGTAGACCTACAGTTTTGTGAAAATATCAAACAGACGCGTACGCAGCCACTTGAAGTATCACACGTAAGCGAAGTCACGATAACGCAGTGCGGTGCGGCTAGCGTAGTTCGCGTTGGATTGCTTCAATATTCGTGCCGCAACCACGTTCGCGTAAGTTCGCGCGAATTCCCTCACGTAGGACGACCCGTTATAATTGCGTTACATATGAGTATAATTATAATGGTTCCATGACATACAAACATATCTAATTTCACAAAGGCCACCGTAAAGACAGCAGTTAAATACGGCACTGCGATGACACAAACATCCGAAGCTGTTTGCCAACCACAGAGTAGTTTCGTTTAACCAGTTCCTACATAAAAAAAATATCTGACAAATAAATTTTCTGACTAGTAGGAATGGCATTTTAGGTAGACAAAAACGATGAAATTCTACCGGTGAGTCAAGCAGTGAACTTTTGCAAATATAATAAGACGCAGTCTCACACGGTAATTCTAAGTTCACTTGAAAAAAAACCGGTCATGTGCGTATCCCGTAGAAACTGATTAAATTTATGAGAGTTTACCAAAGGTGCAGCAATGAGCGTTAATGTCTTTCATATTTGGATCCAGGTACCACCATACACACGTGTCTGTATTTGCCCAATTAGCTTACTCAAATGAAAGGGCTCGACGAGCTGTAGAGAAATAAATGGTCAAAAATTCTGATGGCCATATCTCGTAAACCATAGGTCTTAGACCGAACGTGTTGATACTCAAATGAAAGGGCTCCGTCACGTGGGTTAACAGAATTTAACGCGAGTGGAGCCGCGGGTAAAAGCTAGTATGTATAAGTCCAATTTGCACGCCCCAAGGGGCAGAATATGTTGAAACTAATCATAAGTCGCCTACATCTGTAAGAATACCATATTCTAGCAAATAAATAATTTTAATTTGAAATTGATAAATTAGATCAGCACCGAAGATCGCTATAGTGAAAACCTAAGTCAGATTGAAAGACAAACTTAAAATTGCAGTGGAAAAAATTGATGTAAAATCTGGTTGCATGATATTTACAGTACCTACTACACTACAGTATTCCTCCTAGACTACAGTAGTACTAGCCCAGCGACAGTAGTCAAGACACAAAAGAGCTGTTAGAGCTTAAGATTTTTCCCGATTGACCCATCTAAATGTTTCACCTGTATACCGTGGCTGAATCACGTAGCCATTTTATTTTATTTTACGAGACTACAAGTTTGATTTCGCAACTCTATTTTCTCTTATAATTTAGTATTGCGTAACGTTATTAATAAAAAATTTACTATCCCTATTTCTAGCCACCTTTCTAGTACAGTCAACTGCATGACAGTGGTCAACACATGAATTAGAAAACCACCCTTACCGCTTACGAAATAAAGGCGCTGTCAATGTCAAACTGTTACCACAGACGTGCGGTCGACCGTACGTAGTAGTATATTTCTTTTCTCTCGTTTTCTGAGATATTATCTCAGATGAAAATGTTCCGTGTGGTGCCAGACGTAAAGAATTGCACCATCCTATATCTTCTCACGGGTGTCGTAAAAGGCGACTAAGGGATTCACCAGAAGATGAGCAGCAGCGTTCTCTGAGTATTTAACCAACCAACTGCGATCGCCAACCCGCCTGCCAAGCGTGGTGATTATGGCATATCCCCTCAACATATGCTTGGGGGCGGCCTATGTCCAGCAGTGGACGTCTTTCGGCTGACATGATGATGATGATGATGATGATCTCAGATGACAAATTACGACCGATCACATAAAAATTTGACGTCATACCATATGTTTTTACTTGTTAGTTTATTTTTAACGCGATACAAAAATATTACGCCTGGAAAGTATTATATATCAAATCATCAAACGGAATATTTATTAAAAAAAAACGAGGAAGCCCACAAAATTTACGATTTCTTTGATTTCCTTACTAAAATACTCGTGTTATTCCTCATAGATACTTAATTTCATAAAATGATTATTATAATATTTTTATTAATGTATGTTGTTTGTGCCGCCATCAAAGAAACATGGAATTGAATGTAGGTATATTTTCTTTTACATTGCGTAAATCATTCCACATGCCTTTGTAAGTAATAGGCAAGTTGCCCATTCATTAATAACAACAGTTAATATTTAGTGCTGGTTATGGATTGATGTTGTGTTCTTAATTACTTACTGCCACACTGAAAAAAAAAGTTCGTTTAAATGTAGCCGAACTTTAACAAACTGTAACTCAAAAAGTGACTACAAAACTATTGTAACTAAAATAACCCTTATTTTTTTTTTTTTGAGGCGGAGAAAATGCCTATCGCATGTCACGCCACCCGGGGAGGTAGCGTGGTTATGTGGGGCTCGCACCCACTAAAAACTCCGCCGTGTACCTACTCTCGCCTTGGTGGATGAGCCGCGAGAACTGCAATGCATGGCATTCGCGACCCATCCAGCGTAGCCCTTTTTCGGGTCCCTCTTCCTATAATGACGCTCTTGAGGCGATGTCCGGGCACACTTGGGACATCACCACAACTCAAAGGCCGTGCAATGCGGACGACTGACTCCCCAGTCTATCGTCCGCTGGCCTCTGTTAGGGCGGTATCAGTTCGGCGTAAAGCCGCCTGCGCCGACCCGTCCTCTTGCGGCGGATTGGATCAGCGAAGGAGTCTTCTTCTCTGACCCGCTCCGCCGCTTCCTTCTGTGAGATAGGTTATCTCACAGAAGGATGCGACCGCCTCCCACGCCTCCACACTGTCAGCCATGGCCTTGACCACCGCTGGCAGCGAGAGGTCTCCCCCGATTACTGTAGTGAGAGCACGGCGCCGCACCACCCAAGCAGGACAGTATGCAAGGGTATGAAGGGCCGTGTCCTCACTACAGTCGCACTGGTGGCACATGGGAGTTGCCTCCCGTCTCGCCACTTTATGCAGGTATTTGCCGAAGCAACCATGCCCCGACAAAACCTGCACCAGACGGAAGGACAATGTTCCATGTCGCCTCCGTACCCATTCCTCAAGGATCGGCTGGATAGCCCCCACAGTCCAAAGACCGGCACTGGGCGTTTCCAGCCTCTCCTTCCATTGCACCATTATGGCAGCCTGTGCCTCCCTGCGCCACGTCTTTACGACTTCAGGTGGCGGGCGTCTGCCACTTTCCACCTGATGGTCCACTCCCTGCCAATAGATCTTGGCGAGCACCTGAGCCTCTAAGTCCCACGGGGGGGTGCCTGCAAGTGCGCACGCCGCCTCCGCAGATATTGTGCGGTATCCGCGTATGACCCTGACTGCCATGACTCTCTGCGGCCTTCGCAGCAGAGCCTTATTTTGGGAACTAAAATAACCCTAACCTAACCTAACGCCTTACCTAATTGTTTGTTAAGCTCAATTTTTTTTTTCAGTTCACGGATTACAATCCTGAGAGAAAAATTATCATTATCAACCCAAATCACCCACTACTAGAAACTTATGTTCAAGACAAATAACAAATAGTTAAATTTTTAATAGAACGAGAACGTCAACCCAAAAAATTTAAATGCCAGCTTAACTGGCAACAATGCTGTACAACTTTTTAACCGACTTCAAAAAAAGGAGGAGGTTATGTATTCGGGGGGTTTTTTTTTTTATATGTTGCGTTATGGCAATAAAATGCTATCTTCCTCGCTAGCAGTTATGTTTTTTTGTTGTAAATGCAATAATTTCAGTAAAGTAGTATTTTTACGTTCCCATGCATTTTTATTTCCTAAAATTTCCTCACAAATTTTTCCCACACTTTATGATCTCGTTTGGCCCTCGTCGACCCAACGTGCTATAGGATATCCCATCTTTTTCGACCTGCCCATTGCTTGAGAAAAATTGCAACAACAAATTGACAAATTAGATGTAGATAGATACAGAAAGCACCTGCGCTACAGTTTCCTGGAATAAACCTTTTATTTTAATAAAAACATTTCACACGAATTCCATGGAACTGACTGAATTAAACAGTCTTCTAGTACTCAAAACTATGTATATTTGCATCAAACATCAACGCCGTTCCCTTACTTTTATGAAGTAGTCATTATAAATTATCAAAACTTACGACTGTGTCTTCACGTGTCAAGATTCCTCATGCCAGAAACACTTTCTAGATCTTCTCACCGCCTGCAACAAGAATTAAACATATATTATTATTAGACCTGTCACTTTGTTGCAAGTATATCAGATAATTGGGTTGGTTAATTTAACATAATATTTAATAATAGTTTGTGTTGGTCTGGGTGTTTCTTATGTATTAGGAGTATGTATTTACAAAAAAAAAGTATACATGCTGAAATTGGAGTCGCTTATTTCCCAAAAAGGGGTCACAATGACCCCTGACCCCACAATGGTCCCTACATTTGTGTTCACTTAAATCGATAAAAAGTAGGGACCACCTGATTTTTTTTTCGCGATTTCAGGGTTGGTCCCATAGTAAAAGTTATTCATAATGATGAGTACAATGACCCCTTTTCGGGAAATAAGCGATTCAAATTTCAGCGTGTATATGTATTACATCTTTTGTCTAGTACCCATAGCATAAGCTCTGCTTAGTTTGGGACAAGATAGTGCTGTGTAAAAATGTCCCAAAAATATTTATTTATATTTATATTTATGAATGAAAGTCATAGAATACTATGACAGTATTCATAAAGGGCAGCGCACACTGTTGGAGTGGTGGCGAAGAGCAGTTTACTGGTTGCAAGGCAAACCGAGTCTTATTAAACGGCTCTTATGGCTAACCGGCTCTATGGCTTGTGACTGACCACTCGGCCGCTCTTCGCAGCGCTTCGAGCCTCCTATGGTTTTATTTCGCTATTCAAATTTCAGTCGTATGATATTGAGCAAATAAGGTTTATTTCAATTGTTACTAAATAATTGACTTCCTTCACCGTGAGGAAACCTGCACTCCAGAGAGAGTGCTCCACACAGTTCTTAATGGTGTGTTAAGTCCGCCCACCCGCACTAGGCCAGCGTGATGGAATAAGCCCTTAGCCTTCTCGTACTGAGAAGAGGCCCGTGTTCAGCAGTGGGAAGTAATGGACTGGTTATGTATGTATGTATGTAACCCACTTCGCCTCAACTCCGTCGGTTTGCGCTGACCCTAAGTGTCATGCTCGTAATAGTGGTACAGATAGTGTTTATATAAATGCACGTTTGGTGCAATAGCACGCTAAGTGTCATGGTTCAACTTCCGGAACAATTATTTCTAAAACCTGCAGTCCTACAGAATGACCGTTCTTGGTCTGGACACTTGTGCATGTGTTTGTGTCTGTATACAGGAGGCATCCTAGTGTGAGCTAACATTTTATAAAAGGTTCAAAATGTGTAAAATTACTAATTCTGAGCCGCATCTGTTAACCAGAAGTCCTAACTCTAAGATTCTTTCAATATTAATCGGTATCAAAGTCTTCTACAGAAATATCTCAATCAAATATCAGTCCCGGAACTATCCCAAAACTATTATGCGAAACGCGATTTCCACATTTTCTCCTGTCAGCTGGCATTAAAAGCTGAATCACATATGATAAATGGTATATAACCATCAAGTGGCAATGGTCTACGTGTGTGAGTCCCCAAATGTAAGTATTATACGAAGGGGAAAGGACATTTCTTCGGTAGAGTGCTGATGTGGGCATGTCCTTGCAAACTGACGGTTGAGATTGCTACCTGGTTGTGAATTATGTAGTAAAGTGCAGATGGTCCGGTTTCTATATTTTACTGTTCGTTGTTAGTTAAAAGTACGACTCGTTACCAATGAAGCGTGTGAGTTTAAGTACCAAATTAGTTTACAATTTAGTTTGCTAGCACGCGTAATGGTTAATTCAGAGGGTCTGCATTTGAACTGCAAGCTTACTGCAAAAAGCAGTCTAAATGCGGTTTTCATGCAGTCGATATAATTGCGTCGAAACTGTCGACCGACTGCTAAGTCTTACATGCCGACAGCAAGTGCACTGCAAGTAGTAAATATAATATCAATTGAAAGAAAAAGAAAGAAAAAATATTTATTGCCACAACAAGACATGCGGTAATACATACATAAAATATAACGAAGCATCTTACACTGTAGGAAATTTTATAGTAAAAGTTGTAACGATAGCAAGAAAATTGACTTAGCATATCGTAGCTGCGGCAAAGAGGTTGACACTCACATTATGCTGTATTGTAATGTAAGCCACAGCACAGCGCTGATTTTCAGTGTCAACCCCTGCACCAAACCCGCATCCAAACTGCTATTTTGTAGCTAGCTTGCAGTTCAAATGCAGTCTGAATAGACCATGTTCAAAATATAAAATTTCATGAAAATTATTATTCTTCAAAAGGGGTGAAAGGAATAGAAAATAAAGAAATGAAACTCATCAAGTACAGAAATAGAAACGAGTTAGTTTTAATTACAAGACAACATGCGTGACGCATCTTAGAAGATTATTTTCTGCATAATAATTTTTACGATATGACTCGACTCTCTGACTGCATTTGCATCACTCAAACCAACTGTACTCGTTGTAAAACATGATAAATTATAATTTTTATGAATACTCGTAGAATAACATACCAGGCCCCTCAGAAAGTATTGCGAAAAAAAGTTTTTATATATGGGAGACTGGCCAGTTATAATGTTTTTCGAAAATATGATTATTTATAAGTAAAAATAAGTAAGTTCCAATTTCAAAATTTCCCTCCACATTTTTTGCGAGTTAATTCAAAGTATTGTGTCTCACTGAAATATGGATCTGCGCCGGGAACATTTTAGAGCTATGATTTTATACGATTTCAAGTGTCGCCTGAAACCGGATGAATCGTACGATAGACTTCAAATGGCATTCATGGATGAAGGCCCTTCCAAGGCAACCGTGTATCGTTGGTATAACGAATTCAAGCGCGGTCGACCAACTTTGGGGGATGACGAAAGAAGCGGTCGCCCTTTGACGGCTGTTACCGAAGAAAACGTGCTAGCAGTGAAAAATTTAATCCAAGACAATAGGCGAATTACATATCAGGAGATTCAACACATATTGAAGATTGGATCGGGAAGCGTTCACGAGATTCTACACAGCCATCTTCGCGTGAGGAGGATAGTATCACGCTGGGTGCCGCACAACCTCACCGATGCTCAGAAGCAGGCCCGGGTGGAATGGTGCCGTGATATGCTTAACAAATTTGAAGCAGGCTCGTCTCGGCGTGTTTACGACATCGTTACAGGTGATGAGTCCTGGATTTATCAATACGACCCAGAAACCAAGCGCCAGTCGACTGTTTGGGTGTTTCAAAATGAGCCAACGCCTACCAAAGTGAAGCGATCTAGAAGCGGGGGTAAGATTTTGATCGCTAGCTTTTTTAATTTGACTGGCCACTTGGTATCAATTCCCTTACGGGATCAAAGAAGCATTAATGCCGAATGGTATACTACCAAATGTTTGCCAGAAGTTTTCTCTGTTATAAGCAACAAGCGACCAAACACAGGGCTCCGCGGGCTACTGCTCCACCACGACAATGCACCTGCGCACACCGCACTCAAAACGAGGGACTTCCTGGACAGCACGCCAGTCAAACTCCTGGGTCACCCTCCTTACAGCCCTGATCTAGCACCGTGTGACTTCTTTTTATTCCCAAAAATAAAAAATCAGCTCAAAGGGATACAATTTTCGTCGCCGGAAGATGCGCTGGCTGCGTTCGAGCAGGCTGTAAACGAGGTGTCTGCGGCGGACTGGAAAAAGTGTTTTGAAAACTGGTTTAGGCGCATGAATCTTTGTATAGAGGCTGGTGGAAAGTACTTTGAAAAGATTTGATAAAAATATATGTACGTATAGAACAATTTTTTTTAGTTTCGCAAAACTTTCTGAGTGTCCCACGTAATAGATCACATCGTGAGGAAACCTGCACACCTGAAAGTGCTACATACAGTTCTTGATGGTGTGTGTAGTCCGCCAATCCACACTAGGCCAGCGTGGTTGACTCAGGCCTCAACTTTCTCATTCTGAGCAGGGGCTTGCGCCTAGCAGTGGGACAATAATGGGCTGATAATGATGATGAACTTCATAGAAGGGAAAGTTTGTAACAGCTGAAAGTATTTGTATCCTATAATGTTAGTATGGATGTTTCTTGTCTTTGAATCACGCTGAAATCATTCAATCAAAAAATGAAATCATTTTGCACACAGATCATAGATAGACCATAACCTGGATTAACATTAGGGTATCTGCAGCGGCTACAGGCTGTGGCTTTATATCCTGGGAAGATAAAGAATTCCCGAGGGAACGTACTTAATTGCAAATCAACATACTTAATTCTGTGACCTCGAGTGAATTACACAATTCGGCAGAAGGTCCCTTGTTTCAAACCCAAAAAAGCAACATATTTACCTTAAAAAAAATATGCCCAAGAGCAAGTCGGGCTCGCGCTATCAGGGTTCCGTACCAGAGTTTTTTTATCGAGCTTTACGTGATTGTAGGGACTAGACAGAAATATAGGTAAACTCCTCCTCATCCTGTCGTGTCGACATGAGCTACATAATGTTAATAGCTCATGTCGTGGTGTAAAGATTAGCCAGTCAGCAGGTTGGTGGCAGGGCTGAATGCCCAGGGTGCGCCGAACGATCAAACGGTAAACTAAAATGCATGAACAAAAACGAAAACACGCGAAACTTCTGATTTGTCATAAACATTATGTATTTATTCACTAATAAGTGTTTTATTTTCAGTCAGTGACATTATTTCAGTTCGATATCTATTGAGTCATTGTACTCAACATCACCATGAATACCAAAGGGAGCGGGGCAAGCAACACGTCATCAGCTCCGCTGCCACCCGTGCGCCCTCTCATACGAAGTCATCTGTTGCACCCTACCAAGCGCGGCCATGCTGTTGAGTTCAATGACTCACCAATATCTTAATCCGTTCTTGATAAGAACGGGAATTAAAAGTCGGACGGACAACAAAGTGATCCTATAAGGGTTCAGTTTGTTTTTCCTTTTGAGGTACGGAACCCTAAAAAGCCTGAAACTAACATATTTTACTACTTCCATCCAATTTGCGTGAAACCATTGTAACAATTTGCTTGTATTAGGAAAGTAAAACCTTTTCCTCCTCCACTGAATTTATGACGCAAAATAACCGAGACGTTACATTACCTATGTCTACGTAAAATGTCTCGTGTAGTTTTCATATTTTTAGGGGTCCGTACCTAAAGGGTACCAACGGGACCCTATTACTATGCCTACACCGTCTGTCCGTCTGTCACAGAGCTGTATATTTTCAACAGAAAAAAGGTGGCAAGTTCAAATTTCCATGCAATATGGGGGTACTATGATTTCTAACATGGCAAATAATAGTAATAATATAAAGTCTAAATCCAAATTATTTTATTATTTTTAACGCATTTACGCATGCGAAGCGAAATCTAAAGATTTAAATTGTGGAAAGAGGAGGATAATAGGATAATAGTGGAGGATAATTTCGATACCACGAACAGTGTTCACGGTAGCTTAGTGGCTAAAGCACTGGCGTACTAAGCCAGGAGTCGCAGGTTCGAATCCTGCTCGTGAGGGATTTTTTCTTTCCACAATCTAAATCTCTGAATTCAAAGTTTACCAAAATTTCCTCATTCAAGAAACCTTGAAAAAAATGCATTTTTGTAATGTTTTTTGTTCGTGCTCTATTTTAACAACTGTAATACATACGTCAATCTTGGTCTGAATGTAGTGCATACGTAGTAAAATAAAGGAAAATTAAGATCTGTGTGTAAGGAACCCTTAGTGCGTGATTCCGACTCGCACTTCTCCAGTCATGTAACGGAGCAAAAATATGTGACGTGCTTTTCTAAATCAGCTTGTTTACTACTTGTTACCGTTGTTACTTATTGATGAGCGGAAGCTGTAACAGCCAATCAACAAGCTATACAACTTGTTTCAAAAATGCGTGGACATATTTAGAAAGCTCATCCAGAATTCCAGAGCATAGCATATGCTACTATTATTATATTATATTATATTATAGTGGGGATATGTAAAAAATAAAATTTACATTAAATCTTATGCGAATGTAAACGAGTTGAGAGTTGAAGTTCAGAATACGATTTATAATATTCACCACAACACGCTATTAAAGGTTACTAGAGATGAATTTGTTAGAAGTATACATTTGTGTATCCAAAAAAATGGAGCCCATTTTAAGCAACTAATTAGTTAGTTTGCCATTTTTTGTAAATAATTAAAATAATATAAGATTTCATGGTTTTCCTTTCATTTAATTTATCAAGTTTCTTACAGGGATTTCATCCTTATAATTGATCCTAACGATCAATGCAATAAAATAATGGGTGTAATTTTCACAGATTTTAGTCGGTTCGATTCCTGGGTGTGGCAAGCGAATTTTTGAAAATCTTTGAATGCAGTTTTCTTTCTATTCAAAAATAAAGGAATGTTTTCTTTGAGTAAAATTTTCTATCTACAGATTAAGAGTACTTTCCCTTCAGGTGGCATTACAAAATACCAACCTGTATATCCATAAATACATACCACGTAAGGCCCAACTACCTACTTTAAGTATATTGGTCAGTAGTCATTCAGGCCCAAGCAAGCTTGTTAAATCATCAAATAACGGCCCAACAACCTAAAAAAGAGACATCTCTGGTTGGCTTAATTTGCATTTGATGTTCTAGGTTGTTGGGCCGAATTAGGTATATTTTTGCAAATTCTACTCTGGGCCGCAACTACTTGCACCTATTTTTAGTACATTGGGTCGCTAGACACACAGCATCGATGATCCGTTTTTTTGTATATTTAATTGTGTTCCTGTTGAATTGTGTCTGTGTATCTATGTGTTTTGTGTCAAATAAATGTTTCTTTCTTTCTTTCTTCTTTCATTTATATCGACCTAAATTTAGGTTGAGCAAATTAAAATATTAAAATATATTTATTAATAATTTCTTAGGTTTTCGCGATCACTATACATTATAATAAAACAATGTTTAACCGGATTAAATCGCGTATATTATTTAAATTGGTATTCCTGACGTTTCGAAAGCTTTGCAGCATTTCGTGGTCGCAGGTAGACTGAGATGACAAGCGTATTTACAGATATTTCAAAAAAAAAATACAAGACTGCAAAATATAATGATATTGTGAGTGATTACTGCGTGCATCGAAACGATTTTAATTAATAATATTGTACGGTAGATTAAAATAATATTCTAATTATATTTATTATTATTATTTATTTAAATTTAGGATTTGTGATTTACAAGGATATAACAACTTTTAATGTGTCAAAAACCCTAAAATCGTGAAAAATAAATCGGCTGTTTCATAGAAAAGTGCAAAACCTCTTGACCGAAATGTATGGAAGGATAGATTTATTTTTCGCGATTTCAGGGTTGTCCCCGTAGTAAGAGTTGTATGATAGCATTCCCTGAATGAGCTCATGACCACGTATTTCTGATAACCGTTGTAGATTTTGGGGATTGGGTTAAAGAACGCCCGGATAGAGAAATAAAAACTGGCCAAGTGCGAGTCGAACTCGCGCAGTAAGGGTCCCGTACCACCTATCGACCTGATACCCCATATAAACTGATTTAATTTAAGAGAGTTTATCAAAAGACATCAACGATCGTACGCGAAATGTGAATTTTTGCATCTCTTTCTTCCGTAGGTACCACCACATATGTCTATGTTTGTCTTATTTTTAGTATTTGTTGCTAAACTACATAACATGCACTATAATCTGACCACGTGTGATGCTGGTATATATTACCGTTTTGAAGATAGAGCAGGAACAAAAACGATGAAAAAAATGCATGCTTTTCGAGGTTTTTTGTATGGGGACCCCCTTTGGTTTTAGACTTTTTTTTGTTTTTAGTATTTGTCGTGATACACCTCATAGCAACACGATTTCTGAGAAAATTTCAACCGGTTACCTATTACCGTTCAAAAGATACAGCCCTGTGACAGACAGACGGACGGACGGACGGACGGACGGATGGACGGGCGGACGGACGGACGGACGGACGGATGGACGGGCGGACGGATGGACGGACGGACAGCGTAGCGAGAGTAATAGGGTCCCGTTTGGCACCCTTCGGGTACGGAACCCTAAAAAAACATGCCAAAGAATCTGGTTGTTGTTTTCCTTATTATGACGCGTGATCTCGGCAAGAAATAATTAAATTAGGAAGCCTCAATAAATTTGTCCAGAGACAACTAATGGATCCCATTACAAACAAAGCAGTGCCTACTTACTGCATAATTATTATAATGTGCATAATCTATGTGTTCCGTGTGGTGCCGGACGTAAAGAATTGCACCACCCTCCTTCTTCTCATGGGTGTCGTAAAAGGCGACTAACGGCCAAAATTAATATCCAATCTATCCACGATTTGCCCTACTAGAGATAGGAATTTGACATAAGCTCCATACAAAATGTGTCAAATTTCTATCTCTAGTAGGGTAAACCGTGGATAGATTGGATATTAATTTTGGCGGTAAGGGATTCACCAGAGGATGGGCAGCAGCGTTCTCTGAGTATTTAACCAACCAACTGCGATCGCCAACCCGCCTGCCGAGCGTGGCGATTATGACATGTCCCTCCCCCCCTTCGGGGGAGGCCTTTGTCCAGCAGTGAACGTTTTTCGGCTGAAATGATGATGATGATGAATCTATGTGTTTGTGTTTTTGTTAGATATCGCACAAGATCGTGTAAGACTCTCTTTGGATCACTGAGCCAGAGGAGTAAGTATTTTTTTCTTTGGTCGAATCCTATGCGTAATATTATGTAATCTCTGTTTTTAGGGTTCCGTTGTCCTACAAGGAACCCTTATAGTTTCGTCATGTCCGACCGTCTGTCCGTCTGTCCGTCTGTCCGTCTGTCCGTCTGTCCTAATCCTTTACAGCTTAATAACTTCTACAGTTATAAACATAAGTAAATGAAATTTTGTTAAAAAATAGTCTACATATAGATCTCAATTATAAAAGAATAAAAAAATCGTTTTTACGTATTTTAGGGGTGGCATGGTATACATGTGAAATGGAGATGAAAAATTTTTTTTCGCTGCACCCCCTCTTTGTGTATCAATGAATAGGTCTACTAAAATGAAGGTAATTTTTCATACACCACTTTTTTATCAGGTGTACCATCTGCGAAATATAGCGCGCCAAAGTGGCTTGCAATGTGTCCCCCCTCCTGCCATTTCTAAACTATGCAACGTAGAAAGTTATAATCTTCCACATTGATAGACCTTTGTGAAAACACTCTTTTAAAATTATTTCGAGTATAATGTGATTATAATTTTTTGAGTTATAGAGAGAAAACTGAAAAATACTTAAAACGTCCTAGTTCAAAGGTCATTGACCTTAGAGAAAAATGATGTTAGCAAATAATGCTCCTTTAGTTACTTTCTATTTGTAAAAATCACAAAAAGTAACTTTGTGTTATGTTGAACACACATCTTCAATTTGGCTTCTTGAATTTATTGCTAGATGGCGCTACTAACAACACGCTCTGAGTCGCGAATGCTGCCGATTATTGCAAAAACTAAAATAGCATAGCCATGATTAATAGGTACTCGATTTGATTCGTTTGTAATTACACCTACTTAAGGAACCCTATAATACTGAGCATGGCCCGGCATGCTCTTGGCCGGTTTTATTTCTTACTTGACTTATTACTTGACAACTAGCAGTAAGTTGATATAGAAAGCAGAAATAAAGTGAATGACGCTTAACTAACCGCCAAATATTATTATCAAGAGAAATATCTGAAAATGCTAGTCTCTACACTGTTCATATTTGCTTATTCAATACAAAACCAACACACGATATGTTTGATAACTAACTTCAACTAGATTTAAGCTAATATAGAAAACAGAAATAAAGTGAATGACGCTTAACTAACCGCCAAATATTATTATCAAGAGAAATATTTGAAAATGCTAGTCTCTGCACTGATCATGTTTGCTTATTCAATACAATACCAACGCACGATATTTTTCATAATTACCTTCAACTATATAGATAAATAAATAAATAATAAATATTTGGTACATTTTACACAACACCATCTAGTCTTAAACTAAGCAGAGCTTGTAATATGGGTACTAGACAATGGATATTATTTATTTAATCGTATGGCATCTTTATAGGCTGTCTATACATCTATATTATTTTATTCACAATGACAAATTGAGATTCTTGAACAATATGGTGGCGTATAATGGATATAATACATTTTTATCATAATAAACTTTTTTTTTGTAATTAGGTAGAATATACTTTATTGTACACCATGAAAATAGTAGTAAACAGGAACAACGTATAAATTATGGGTACATGGGCGGTCTTGTCGCTAAAAGTAACTACTAGAAGTCATCATTTCAGCCGAAAGACGTCCACTACTGGACATAGGCCTCCCCCAATTAAGGGGGGATGTGCCATAATCGCCACGCTTGGCAGGCGGGTTGGCGATCGCAGTTGGTTGGTTAAATACTCAGAGAATGCTGCTGCCCATCCACTACTAGAAGTAAGAAATGATTTTCTCTGCATTGATCATATTTGCCTATTCAAAACAAAACCAACGCACGATATATTTTATTATAAAATTTACTCCAACTAAAAGTAAGCTGATCTAAAACAGAAATAAAGTAAATGATACTTAACTAACTGGCAAATATTATTTTCTCATGTTCTATTCATTTATCATATAATGCTTATTGAATACAAAACCAAAGCACGAAATGTTTCTTAAGTACAGGATTAGGGGTAACATCTATAGTCTACAACGACTTTGCTTGGAAAAAGATTCGTGGCCCTAAGCCAGAAGGCGGACTACGTTTCTAGAATATAAATAGGAAAGTTCAGAGATCTGGATCTTTGTAACATAAATCTCAGCAGATTTTTGCTTGTGAACATGTCTCACTTAAATTTCAGGCAACAGATTCCTTTTTCTGAAGTTTCCACTATAATTTAACTCTGTATTCATTGATACGAATGACCCTCGATTTTTGAAATACTGACTAACAGAAATATCAACTAATCAGCTATCATCTCATGTCAACTGCTGTTATTAACTGTTAGTAGGTATTTTAATAAACCAATCACTTTACCGATAACCAGCCCATTGCTGTCCCACTTCTGGGCACGGGCTTTTTCTCAGCAAGAGAATAATACAGGACTGAGTCTACGATACTAGCCTACTGCAAGTCGGTAAATTTCACACAACAAAACATCGTCAAAAAAAATATGGAGCAGTCTCAGGTTTGCAGGTTTCCTCACGATGTTTTTCTTCAACGTTAAAGCATGTGAAAATAATACAATTTTAATATACATATCTATAAATTAATGTTATATATAGAGCTATTACAAAAACCAGTTTAGAAACATTGTAAGATACGTACATATCCACATATTTCCAGCAAGGATCTCTACTTTTCTTCTTACAGAATTTCTCACGAAGTAGGTAATATTTGAGGTAAAATATGGAATCTGTGACTTATTGCAATACCTCGCAAAAAAAGGGAACCTAGAAACACGAATACATAACACATAAGTCTCTTTGGCAACCAAATTATCAATAATATGGGCAACCTTGGCAAATAATTTGGCCACCATATATCTATTATAGAAAACGTACAACACCATGCATCTTTCTATCAATAATTAAATCGCTTCTAACAGATACTTCGTTCTATTACTCTGCTGACGACGAAATATTATATTTACATTTTAGAGAATCTGTAAATTATTCATGAACCTAGCAAAATAAAGGAAACCTAGAAACTCGAATAAATACATAAACCACCACTCTCGTCAATCAAATTACCCACAATTTGGGTAACCTTGGCATGTGTGTAACAGCTGATGCTTATTCGGACGGTAATAAGAAATACAAGACCAAAAACAAATAAAATACCTGAGTTATAGATGCAATACTTTTGTCAAAAACCATCCAAGAAAAAAATTATACAACAATTTAGATTTTTTTTAACAGTCAATTATTTTACCGTCTTTTGTAAAGTCTGAAAAGTTGTATTTCTAGTCAAAATTGTTGACTATCTTTTTATTAAATGTTGTTGTGTGTAGAATTGTAGATACAAAATAGGACATTATACTGGGTATAAGGGGAACGCTTCCGAAAACGAAGATAGGTGCTGGTGATTACTGATACGAAACCACGAAAAAAACAAATCGATTCTATTTTTAGATTTTTTCATATATATTTTTTTGCATTTTTCATACATAACCAGCTTTGGGCAGTTAAATAAAACTCAGACATAATGAAAAATGCAAAAACAAAATGAAAAAATCTAAAAAAAGATTCGCATATTTTTTCGTGGTTTCGTATAAGTAATCACTAGCACTATCACCTATCTTCGTTTTCGGAAGCGTTTCCCTGACACCCTGTATAAAACACAATCATAAATATAGTCAGTCAGTACTATTTGTTCATAATTAAAATTATATAAATTGTAAGTATTTTTATACATTTTCAAACCCAGTTTTCTCAAAATGAATGACGTAACGTATTATAATAAAACAAGCCAAACCTAAACATCTAATCTTGAAAACCCAAGAAATTATCGCGAAAACCTAAGAAATTATTGTGTAACGTATTGTTTGAAATTAAACTGTATTGCATATAACCATCCATTCACCGACGTTATTTACCATCCTCAGAGACAGACACATCAATAGTGTCATTGTTTTGCTTTTAATTAACACGTCACTATACAAAGGTATATTTGAGGTTTTACGACTATTGGATGGAATAATTGTAGGTTTCATTGAGAGTTGTGTGTTGTTTGTTGGTAGGTAAATGAACTTGGGTGTCTGAGCAACCTTTAATAATAATTATTCGAATACTGGGTATTAAAATACTTATCGCCAATTCTAGGCAAGCTGTAATGCAACCAAGTAACATAATGCAAAAATAATTGCTGGTAAAAGATTTTTATATTAAAGTATTAAAAAACAGCTGTTATCAACAGCTCTGTGCCTACGTGTGTATAACTTTTTTTTTTCTTTTTTTTTTATAACATAGGGGGGCAAACGAGCAAGCGGGTCACCTGATGGTAAGCAATCTCCGCCGCCCATGGACATCCGCAACACCAGGGGAGTCACCGATGCGTTGCCGACCTTTTAAAAAGACGTATGCTTGTTTCTTGAAGGCTCCCATGTCAAATTGTTTCGGGAAAACCGCTGACGGGAGTTTGTTCCACAGTTTTGCTGTACGAGGCAAAAAATGACGTGTGAAACGTTCAGTAGTTGATCGCCAATCATCAAGATGGTGAGGATGGAATTTAGATTTATGGCGAGTGGTACGATGGTGGAAGTCAGCGGCTGGTATAAGGTCGAACAATTCCTCAGAGCATTCCCCATTGTAAATGCGATAGAGTATACATACAGATGCAACGTCTCTACGCAAGGCTAGAGAGTCAAGCCGATTGGGAACAATATAGTCGCCGACGATTCGAACCGCTCTACGCTGAATGCGGTCAAGTGGAAGGAGGAGGTACTCGGGTGCTCCAGCCCAGAGATGAGAGCAATGTTCCATGTGTGGCCGGATTTGTGCCTTATATAGTTTAAGACGATGATCCAGCCTGAAATATTGTCTCGCTGTATTGAGCACTCCGAGTTTTTTGGAAGCTAATTTGGCTTTACCCTCCAAGTGACCGCGAAACTGAACGTCATTCGATACGTCGACGCCAAGGATTCCCAATTTAGGCGTAGCTAAGAGGGGAGTGCCCTCTAGGCGAGGTGCTTCGACAAATGGGGTTTTCTTAGCGGTAAACGCGCAGAGTTGTGTCTTAGTGGGGTTGAAGTGGACTAGGTTTAGTCGGCCCCATTCCGAGATTCGCTCCAGAGAAGTCTCAATTTCAGACACAACTCCTTTCCGGCACTTTTCGACGTGTTCACACGAAAGATTAGCTCGGCCTGTATAAAGTGCATCCACAGTGCTGTCATCTGCATAACAATGAATGTCGCTTATGCGCAACATGTCATTGATATTGATAGCTGTGTAGAACGAGACGGTAGAGCGTGCGTCCGCAGTGTCGCCCCACGTCTAAATCACAAAACACCGAGAGTACAGAAGTAAAGCTCATGTATACTGCTAAACTGTGTAACACACACACACCAAAATAGCATTAAAAGAGCCTCCACGAGTGATGATATTTTAATTGACCGTCCGGCGCACCCTGGGCAGTCAGCCCCGTTACCAACCTGCTGACTGGCTAATCTTTTTCTCATGGCATGAGTTATTGACATTCTACATAATCATAATTTCTTAGGTTTTTGCGATCACTACACATTATAATAAAACAAAGTTTTACCGGATTAAACCACGTATATTATTTAAATTGGTTTTCCTGACGTTACGAAAGCTTTGCAGCATTTCGTGGTCGCATGTAGACTAAGATGACAATCGTCTTTACAAATATTTCAAAAAAAATATTTTAATATACCGTACAATATTATTAATTAAAATCGTTTCGATGCACGAGTAGTGTAGAATTGGGGATCCTGTATCATTCGTTCTCGCTTCGCTCGAACTTCATGATACAGGACCCCCAATTAATTTTACCGTCGCTCTATGACACAATTCGCATGATACAGACTCACAATAATTTTTGCCGTCCCTCAAGCTGTATGATACAGAAGCCCCAATTCTTTTTGTCGTTGATCAACTACACTGTTATAGATTCGCTCGTACTGCATGATACAGATTCCTCATTCTTCTTTTTTTTTTTGGTGTGTCTTTCTCCACATACACTACTCCTTAATACCACAACAGTTATTATCAGCTCCAATCAGTTCTAGTTAGACAACTGATCTTGAAGAGTGGTGCTGCATATAGCACTTATGCTAAATTTAACGATTGATCGCGGTTGACATCAGTTTCTAACCAATAAAATTCTGCATTCTGTTTTAGACACTTATTTATATAATCTCTCCCTCTCACAGCATTCAAATAAACGCATTGAGGAAAATATATGGCATGTTGCATCCAAGGATCATCGTAAATCTCCCAATCTTCAATAACACCACCACATGAGAAGCATGCTGCATTATCATTTATACTATTTCCACAGTAAAAGAATCCAGCATCAGCCATTTCCGCCACAACTGCTTTCTTTGAATCAGCCGTTGCCCAGTAATGGTTGAATGAATATAAGCGCACTTTATATCTATGATATATATCATATCGAGGATTATATTTATTTTGAGACATATTCTTGACACGTTCTTGATATTGATGTTTATGAAAGTATAATGAAGTCGCTTAGCTGTTGTCAAGAACTTATAAACATGTTACCTTTGCTTAGGGGGGGTGGGAAACTATATAATAAATAAAATAGTCAAAATTTATTCCAAAAATTTATTATCAAAGCACCATTTATTTAAACATAAAACATTTTTTAAAGCACATATTGAGTCATGATAAATACAACTATACAGTTCATGAGAATGTTCATATTTTTCATACAAACTTACAAAACTAGGACAATCTTTATCTTCTAAATTATTTACATTACTATTATTTAGAATTCTTTTTAACCATAACACTTTCTCGAAACCTTTGGTGTAAACACATTTATCGTTTAAAATATCTACGATTAAATTCTGGTAAGGCACAAATCCTTCACTCCAGTATATCTTTCTATTACGTTATAGGAACCCATTCCTTATAAAATATTTTATAATACATAATGAAATACGTACATACTTACTGTTGGAAAACACGTCACTTAACACAACTTGCTATGACGACGCACTATGAAGGAATGATACAGTAAATACTGGACACATCATGGGAACGCTTATTTATATCGCTATAAATTAAGGTAGCGTTTATATTAACTATTGCAAACACTGCATTCATTAAATATTTCCGTATATCAATCTTATGCACTCATTAAATAAAGTCTATTTTTATTTATCCATGTATCGACACTATGCACACAGGTTTCGATTCCCTTTTGTGGGCGGCGGCGACACGATGGCGGGGATACCTGAGACGAAATTCTTAAAAGGAAGTTGTATGTACTTTATCGATGTTATACTAATTTGTAATAGTGTCACATTGAAATGGTTTTCATAGGATCTTAAAAAGAGGTCCAAAATAATATGAACTCTGATATTTTTCTTAATATTTTAATTTTCAAAACATTAAAAAAAAAATCTGTATGAAATACACATATCCTCTATGACTCTCCTTGTGGCTTGGAAATCTGTTTTTCCATGCAATACATGCATAAGTTAACTAAGCTCATAAAGTAGTCCAATATTTTACCATTATGTTTGACGACACGTTTGGCGCATTGGTTTTGAGCTCGCCTCGCTACATCACAATGTAAATAATAGTTTTAATAGCTAATGCACCTAGTGTCGTGGGTTCGATTCCCACACGGAACAAATATGTCTTTGTTCCGGTCTGGATATTGTTTAATTTTTTTTTTTTTTTTTTATATAGTTTTAATTATAATATAATATATCATTATAATACTCTGAAATGTAAGCGATTACAATTTTATTTCTACATCAAAATTACAATTATATCTTGGTTTCTGCCCGAGTGGTTCTGCTGTTACCTGTTATCTAACTAATTTCGCATATAATATCAATATGCATACCTCGATGGGTTAAGCAGAGATGTGCTAACAATATTTGCACCCACAGTTGTACTCGAAGTAAGTAAACTATAAAGTTAGTAGTAGGTATTTATGAAGTAATTGTCATTAAATGAACGTAAGAAAAAAAAATAGCTTTATGACAAATTCAATATCACTTTTCTCCACCCGAGAATCGAACCTCAAACCATATTCACAATCGTGCATCAAATTCTAATTACATTTTTTTTTAAATATAGTTCCTACATTCAGCAATTATAATTTTCATAATATGTAGTATGAGCGATGTAGATAAATCCTGTCTTAAAAGAATCAAAACCATCTGCTGTCTTTATACATTTACAAGGAATTTGAGAAAACTGCTACCTAATTGTAATACAGAGCGAAGTTCTACCTATGAACATGAACAGCTGTATGATACAGTATCCCCAATTATTTTTATCGTCGGTCCATGATGCAATTCGCAAACCTACTGATTGAATATTGTATTTCATTCTACATCGCAGCGTTCAACTGATACAGTGGAACAAAATTATCACATATACTTAATTATATTACAACAGCAATATCAAGTTCGACCACCATGCAGCGTTACATCGAAACAATGTGGTACACATCTTGTACCAACGAATGATTATATGAACGAATGCTTTCTATATCCGTTGATGAATTAATTTATTATTTGACGAAGTTTGACGGCTGTTCATGTTCATAGGTAGAACTTCGCTCTGTATTACAATTAGGTAGCAGTTTTCTCAAATTCCTTGTAAATGTATAAAGACAGCAGATGGTTTTGATTCTTTTAAGACAGGATTTATCTACATCGCTCATACTACATATTATGAAAATTATAATTGCTGAATGTAGGAACTATATTAAAAAAAAATGTAATTAGAATTTGATGCACGATTGTGAATATGGTTTGAGGTTCGATTCTCGGGTGGAGAAAAGTGATATTGAATTTGTCATAAAGCTATTTTTTTTTCTTACGTTCATTTAATGACAATTACTTCATAAATACCTACTACTAACTTTATAGTTTACTTACTTCGAGTACAACTGTGGGTGCAAATATTGTTAGCACATCTCTGCTTAACCCATCGAGGTATGCATATTGATATTATATGCGAAATTAGTTAGATAACAGGTAACAGCAGAACCACTCGGGCAGAAACCAAGATATAATTGTAATTTTGATGTAGAAATAAAATTGTAATCGCTTACATTTCAGAGTATTATAATGATATATTATATTATAATTAAAACTATATAAAAAAAAAAAAAAAAAAATTAAACAAAATCCAGACCGGAACAAAGACATATTTGTTCCGTGTGGGAATCGAACCCACGACACTAGGTGCATTAGCTATTAAAACTATTATTTACATTGTGATGTAGCGAGGCGAGCTCAAAACCAATGCGCCAAACGTGTCGTCAAACATAATGGTAAAATATTGGACTACTTTATGAGCTTAGTTAACTTATGCATGTATTGCATGGAAAAACAGATTTCCAAGCCACAAGGAGAGTCATAGAGGATATGTGTATTTCATACAGATTTTTTTTTTAATGTTTTGAAAATTAAAATATTAAGAAAAATATCAGAGTTCATATTATTTTGGACCTCTTTTTAAGATCCTATGAAAACCATTTCAATGTGACACTATTACAAATTAGTATAACATCGATAAAGTACATATTTTAATTTTCAAAACATTAAAAAAAAAATCTGTATGAAATACACATATCCTCTATGACTCTCCTTGTGGCTTGGAAATCTGTTTTTCCATGCAATACATGCATAAGTTAACTAAGCTCATAAAGTAGTCCAATATTTTACCATTATGTTTGACGACACGTTTGGCGCATTGGTTTTGAGCTCGCCTCGCTACATCACAATGTAAATAATAGTTTTAATAGCTAATGCACCTAGTGTCGTGGGTTCGATTCCCACACGGAACAAATATGTCTTTGTTCCGGTCTGGATTTTGTTTAATATTTTTTTTTTTTTTTTTATATAGTTTTAATTATAATATAATATATCATTATAATACTCTGAAATGTAAGCGATTATAATTTTATTTCTACATCAAAATTACAATTATATCTTGGTTTCTGCCCGAGTGGTTCTGCTGTTACCTGTTATCTAACTAATTTCGCATATAATATCAATATGCATACCTCGATGGGTTAAGCATAGATGTGCTAACAATATTTGCACCCACAGTTGTACTCGAAGTAAGTAAACTATAAAGTTAGTAGTAGGTATTTATGAAGTAATTGTCATTAAATGAACGTAAGAAAAAAAAATAGCTTTATGACAAATTCAATATCACTTTTCTCCACCCGAGAATCGAACCTCAAACCATATTCACAATCGTGCATCAAATTCTAATTACATTTTTTTTTAAATATAGTTCCTACATTCAGCAATTATAATTTTCATAATATGTAGTATGAGCGATGTAGATAAATCCTGTCTTAAAAGAATCAAAACCATCTGCTGTCTTTATACATTTACAAGGAATTTGAGAAAACTGCTACCTAATTGTAATACAGAGCGAAGTTCTACCTATGAACATGAACAGCCGTCAAACTTCGTCAAATAATAAATTAATTCATCAACGGATATAGAAAGCATTCGTTCATATAATCATTCGTTGGTACAAGATGTGTACCACATCGTTTCGATGTAACGCTGCATGGTGGTCGAACTTGATATTGCTGTTGTAATATAATTAAGTATATGTGATAATTTTGTTCCACTGTATCAGTTGAACGCTGCGATGTAGAATGAAATACAATATTCAATCAGTAGGTTTGCGAATTGCATCATGGACCGACGATAAAAATAATTGGGGATACTGTATCATACAGCTCGAGGGACGGCAAAAATTATTGGGGAGTCTGTATCATGAGAATTGTATCATAGAGCGACGGTAAAATTAATTGGGGGTCCTGTATCATGAAGTTCGAGCGAAGCGAGAACGAATGATACAGGATCCCCAATTCTACACTACTACTTGCACGCAGTAATCACTCACAATATCATTATCTAGACGCTTGTCATCTTAGTCTACCTGTGACCACGAAACCACGAAATGCTGCAAAGCTTTCGAAACGTCAGGAAAACCAATTTTTAGTAGTTTAAGAAACTGTTGCGTAATAGGGGTTATCAAAACACGAGTGTGAGTTTAAAAACCGAGCCGCAGGCGAGGTTTTTAATAGTATCACACGAGTGTTTTAATACCTAGTTATGTCAGTTTCATACACTACTTTATCTAAACTCATACAATTTTAAATAAAATACCAAAGTCAAAATCATGGTAACAAATCCAATCCAAAGCCAAATCCAGTAGGCCATGGCGCGCGGCGGCGCAAACGCCGCGCACGCGCGTCAACACAGATAATAAAATATAGTCTGGCGAAAACATTATAATCGGAACTAATTTTCTATCCTTGTCAGGATTCCGTCAATTTCTGTTTTATCATACCAAAAATATGCCTGTAAACACTTAAATATAATTAAAAGCAATATGACAATCCCAAGTTCTGCCAAAAACGCGATTTTAAACGATAACATTTTTCAATGTATGACTAGTAGCGCCACCCTGAATTTTGTGTACTCTTTGGTGTCAAACTGTAGGACTGCAAAAAAAAGGGTTGAAAACTCTTTGGTTGGGTCGAAGTAGCATTAAAAACTCCTTAGTTGGGCTGAAGTGTGCGGTTATGGAAAAAAAATTAAACAACCGCATTGTTTTGTTCAGCAAACTGTATCGTAATGATTTTTTTTTAATTCATTACAGGTGCATGTGCGTAAAGTATGTCATTATGACATTACTTTCGAGTTCATAATTCGAATTTTACGATATGAGTATAGTATAGAAATGTCTTTGGAGTATAGATAAAATAATATACGCGATTTAATCCGGTTAAACTTTGTTTTATTATTCTACATAATGTTGACACGATAGAAGAAGAACCGACATAGCGGGTGAGGTGACACTCGCACACGAATTGTTCTAGCCACAATTTAAACGTGTTCTGAGATTTCGTGTCCGTGAGCGATGTCTATTGTGCGTTGCTCGAGTGCGCATTGTATGAAGCTTTACTTCTGTCATGGACCAAGTAAAAACAGAAGACAAATTCCAGCGGAACATTGAATTGATGCAGGGTATGCAAATGTATGAGTGACATTGACAGCGATGGGAGTGTTGCTAAATAAAATCTTTTTACCCCTGATATCAAACAACTGACCACGACTAATATCAAGTTTTTAAGTAATTAATACGATCCAATTATGAACAGTCACGGAAAGGGATTGTTTAGCAAATTGACTGTCAATTTAAATTTTCCGTATATTAATAATCATAATTATTGTCATTCGTTATCAGTATACCAACGACTAGGATCAGGGCTAGAAAGACAAAATACGGCAAAATTTGTGTCTCAATTTGCTAAATAATTCGTGTCCCTGGCCGTACATAGAATATAACTATATAATAAAAAATAGTTATTTGCTATGCAAGACTGTAAAGTTGTTATTTATTTATTTATTTATAATTTATGTACACACAATGACATATGAAAGGAGAGAGCATTAAAATTATCTAGTACAAAGGTACTGCTTATTTCAAAGAAATTTCTACCAGCAGACCTGCGAGAGGAGAAATAAGTAAGAAATGTAGACAACAGTGTGTAAAAAGATAGGAAACTTAAAATTAGTTCTAATAAAGCAATAGATACTTAAATAAATACATATAAATTATATAGGTATAGGTAAATATGATATAAATATTATGCAATAACAAATTAAAAGGAAAGGTAATGCTCTTTAACACGTCTTTTGAAGACAGATATGGATTGAGAATTCCGTATGTTAGGCGGGAGTGAGTTCCATAATCTTACTGCATGCACAGAGAAGGCATAAGAATAGAAATCCGTTTTGTGAGGTTGAAATTTAAGAACAGTTTTAAGGTGAGATCTGCAAGGAGCATCAGAAGGTTTGAAAAAAGAAAAACGCTCTCTTAAGTAGGAAGGATATTTAGGATTGTAAAGGGTGTTATAAAGGAGACATTTAGCGCGTTTTCTTCTATTAAAGCAAGCGAAGGATTTTAAGATTGAATTCTAAAATATAATCAAAAAAATGTAAAGGCACCAGACGCAAATAATTTTACAGCCGTGCAAAACACACAACTTTTAATCTCACTGCAGCCAAGAAAATGCTAGATGTAAGAAAAACAATTGAAATATAATTAATCAGGGTTTAATTATTCATAGTAGTTACATACAAAATGGAACATTATACTAAAAATAAAAATAAAATTACTGCTGTTGGTTGGATACTTGTGTACTATGTCTTGGTAAATTATTTGCAAAATTATCAAAAATTACTAATTTTTTTTCCTTGGATTCCATTGTGGTAGATGTGAAGGATTCATTATTTCGTTTTAATAGAAATTTTCACCCGACTGCGGCGCAGCTCAAAAGGAGGGATCACGTTTTTAGTCATGTATAAATCATGCTCAACAAAGTGTTCGCTACCAATGAGTGAATAATTGGATGGTGACCAATTATTTTCATTTCTGCTATTACGTATTACTTCAACCCACTCTTTTTTCTGTTAAAGTCTTTCGGAAAGCTAAAAAGCAAAAAAAAAGCGTAAAAATAACATGAAGATTAGTTTTACCCGATTTCTGGGGTAAATTATAATTTATTAACATGCAACACAGGAATATTCCTTGCCACGGTAAGGTTACAAGAAAAGAAAATAATTCTAAACATTAAAATATGATTAAAATAAATTACTAACTTGTGAAAAGTAATTCCACCTGACTTTTTATGCGCTGTAGAATTATTTTTGCACCGTTTCACGACATACGAAGGCATTTTAAGATATTTTTCAAAGCTCTTTGACAGTTAAGTGTCGTGGTGACACGTTCGGTGATTCGAAATACAATAAACAGTTCGGCTGGGTTTGAATGTGAGTGTGTGCGTAATTCGCGTGTACTACGCAAATCGGCAAGGTTTTGAATGTATCAAATTTTTGTTCGTGACATTTGGTCTATAGGTATCTTGTCAAAGACTTCTGTACTCTCGGTGTATTGTGCCTAAATACTCGTTTTTAGGGTTTTTTTTACTTTTACCTTCAATATCTCCATAAACAGTCGTTTTCCAGAAATGGACAAAAAACAGTTGTGATAATAAGTAGATTATGTACGTGACTTTCGGCTTCATGGTGGGTATTTTTACACCCGCGTACCCGTTATAATATAAAATCTTGAAAAAAAATTACACAAAATCTTGCACAAGATTTCATAATGATTTATAATTTTAAAAAAAACGCCAAGTGCGAGTCAGACTGGTACCAAACCACCCATCGAATTGATACCCCATAGAAAAATATTTAAATTACGAGAGTTCATCAGAATACATCACGCAACGCACGAAATATAAATTTTTGCATCTATTTCTTACGCAGGTACCACCACACATATTTTTGCCCTATTTTTAGGGTTCCGAAGTCCTACAAGGAACCCTTATAGTTTCGTCATGTCCATCCGTCTGTCCGTCTGTCCGTCTGTCCGTCTGTCCTAATCCTTTACAGCTTAATAACTTCTACAGTTATAAACATAAGTAAATGAAATTTTGTACAAAAATAGTCTGCATATAGATCTAAATTTTAAAAGAATAAAAAAATAGTTTTTTACGTTCATTAGGGGTGGCGCCCATACATGTGAAATGGGGAAAAAAAAAAAATCCGCTGCACCCCCTCGTGTGGGGTATCATTGAATAGGTCTACTAAAATGAAGGTAATGTTTCATACATCACTTTTTTATCAGGTGTACCATCTGCGAAATATAGCCCGCCAAAGTGGCTTGCAATGTGTCCCCCCCCCTGCCATTTCTAAACTATGCAACGTAGAAACTTATAATCTTCCACATTGATAGACCTTTGTAAAAACTCTCTTTTAAAATTATTTCGAGTATAATGTGATTATAATTTTTTGAGTTATAGAGAGAAAACTGAAAAATACTTAAAACGTCCTAGTTCAAAGGTCATTGACCTTAGAGAAAAATGATCATAGCAAATAATGCTCCTTTAGCTACTTTCTATTTGAAAAAATCACAAAAAGTAACTTTGTGTTATGTTGACGACACACTTCTTAAATTTGGCGCCATCTAGCGGCGTCGTACAACACTCTCTGGGTCGCCAATGCTGCCGTCAAGTGCCGTGTATTACATTTGGCACTGTATAGCGCCATCTAGCGGCTACTGACATCACTCTCTGAGTCGCCAATGCTGCCGTCTATTGCAAAAACTTAAATAGTGTTTGTAACACCTACTTAAGGAACCCTATAATACTGAGCATGGCCCGACATGCTCTTGGCCGGTTTTAGTATTTGTTGCTAACTAACATAGTATAATCAGACCAAGTCTGACGCTGGTATGTATTACCGTTTTGAAGATAGAGCAGGAACAAAAACGTTGAAAAAAATGCATGCTTTTCGAGGTTTCTTGTACCTTTGGTTTTAGACTTTTTTATTTTTAGTATTTGTCGTGAAAGGGATCATAGCAACATAGATTCTAAGAAAATTTCAAAAGGTTTGGCATCCTTTGGGTACAGAACCCTAATTAATTATGGCTGTTGAGCCAATATAAACGATTTTCGAGGGGTTTAGCGCTGTATGCCGAGACACAGGATTATCCTAGTTCGGCTAGAGATGCTCCCATTATTATTGAACACTGACTAACGGCCAAAATTAATATCCAATCTATCCACGATTAGCCCTACTAGAGATAGGAATTTGACATAAGCTCCATACAAAATATGTCAAATTTGTATCTCTGGTAGGGTAAATCGTGGATAGATTGGATATTAATTTTGGCCGTTAGCCTACACCTTATGTGTCACTAGTTTAAGTTTTTTCTTGGTGAAATTAAGTTATTAAATTCTAAAGATTTAAATTGTGGAAAGAAAAAATCGCTCACGAGCAGGATACGAACCTGCGACTCCTGGCTCAGTATGCCAGTGCTTTAGCCACTAAGCTACCGTGAACACTGCTCGTGGTATCGAAATTATCCTCCACTATACGTCTTTGGGTGACGTCAGCGATATCTTATTAAGAAACATTGTTTCTTAACCGACTCGGCTAACTTATTAAATTCTTATTAGGTTTGTTAAATTATTGAAAGGTTGACTGGAAGATATCACTATTAGCGATAAGACCGCCAATGTACCCTTATTTTACATGTTAGTCCTAAGTTTAATAATGTTTATGGTGTACAATAAAGATTATTCTATCTATCTGTCTATCTGAAATATTTCGCTGTAAAAATTGGTGAATGTACGCACGGCTACACATCAAGCTGTACATTTCCAGTATAAGCTGATCTCGCATTGTACGGAAAGCCTATGCAATGCGAGGTCAGCATAAACTGGAAATGTACAGCTTGATGTGTAGCCGTGTGTACATGTCTGGCAACCTAACTAGGCCTAACTATTTAAGCTAAGTGCTTCCTAATTCAATTTTGGGTCCCAAGGCTTCGCTCAAGATATCAATTATTGAAATTTTCTCTTGAAGAAAAATAATGTAGGCGGACCGAATATTTTTTAGGTAAATAATTTCGAGACTGGTTTTAAACCACCATTTTTTGTTAAAGGTTTTTTTGAATTTTAAGATAATAATCATGAACCGTGACTTTTAAATCTCCAGTAAAGAATTGAGGTGGCTCATTCATATAGTAAAAAACAAGAATAATTCGATGAAAAATATTATTTTTTACCACGTTTATAAAACGAAAGTGAGTTAATATGGCATGGTCATCAAGTTCTGAGCTATGTTTAAAGTTTAAGTTTCTAGCTCATCGGAAAATTAGTTTAAGGGGAATGTAGCAGACATAACTGGCAAAATGTGGGTGTACTATACACCTCTGCCTACCCCTTCGGGGAAATACAGGCGTGATGTTATGTTATGTTGTGTAGCAGCCAAGTGGCGCCTCCACAGCCCAAAA
This sequence comes from Asteroscopus sphinx, assembly GCA_949699075.1. Lineage (NCBI taxonomy): Eukaryota > Metazoa > Arthropoda > Insecta > Lepidoptera > Noctuidae > Asteroscopus > Asteroscopus sphinx. The sequence goes on from OX453006.1 coordinate 8,647,471, forward strand.
ATGCGAAAAACGGCCACTTTTGGCATTTTTTCCATCTACAACTACAGCTAACTACATTTTACAGAGATAATCGTTTCTGATTAAACTACAGCACATGTACTTTTTTTTTTTTTTTAGTATTGGATGGCGAAACGAGCCAAGGGCCCACCTGATGCTAAGCGGTTACCTTTGCCCATAACAACTTCAATACCACCTAGGCTGTTGCCTTAATGGTACCGCAAGTCGGTTCGCCAAACTGAGACATGAAGATCGAAAGTCTCATGTGATTGTAATTTCACCGGCACCCGTACCCTTCAGACCGAAACACAGCAATGCAAGCATCACTGTTTGGCGGAGACGTAGGTACGGTGGTAGTACTTCCCCGGACGAGCTCTTTCACAAAGGAGCTCTACTACTACTTCAAATGTTAAAAGCGAATTTTCGTTAAGGTGAATGCTACAGGGTAGCCCGCGAAATTATTTTTTTTTGGGGTTTTTTGAAGATTGTAGCTTTATGTCGCATTGTTTAACGGTCAAAATATGATTGGCGGAAATAGTAACAATATATCTAAGGAATAATACTCATAAAAAATATTATATTAATTTACGATCAACTTATCGATTTTTGAGTATTATTCAGTAGATTTATTGTTATTATTTCCGCCAATCATATTTTGACCAGTATACAACGCGAAATAAACCTACAATTTGCAAAAAACGCCAAAAGTTTTGAATTTCGCGGGGTACCCTGTGGGCATTCACCTTAAATGGTGTATGCAGCGAGCATTATTTTTTTACTGATGGGGTCGCCACTTGGCTGCTACATTCCCCTTAAGTACAGCTTTAGAATAGTTAGGCTCGGACCGCAGTAGTCGCACTCGCAGTGAAGCAAGTTGGCCTTAAAACGCTACGTTTAGTTATTCATCCATGTTTCCGTATAATTTATTAATGTGTGTATAGGCAAAAAATTACGTGCCACTTTGAGCGGAACTTTGAATGAAACTATCACTCTATATTATTACTCTAAGAGTAAATATTCATTGCGTGGGGCATAATTGCCGACAAGATGGATTGTTAAAACATACGGAGCAATGGACATTAAAATCAACATAATTGCGATCACGAGTGAGTTATTAGGCAGAGAGACGATAGTCTCAGAGTAGATATTATAAAAAAATTAAAATACCTCCGCAGTATCTTACGCTTCTTTCCTCTCAAGAAAAGTAGTCGAAAGAAACTTTATCCACTTTCATAATAACATAAAGTACCAAGCTATGCATTACTCACTTATTAGCTACCTGCCCTCACAATGAAACCTCCTTCTGCCTTCATAAAGACCCAGAAGGCTCATTTATTTCCCACACAGACCAAAACCAAAAAAAAAAAAATTAATTTCCTTCATTCAAAGCGAAACGATTTTGCACACAATTGCGAAATTTTGTGAAGATGTTTGGATATTTGTTACCCAATCACGCAAGCAGGAACGGCTGAACGAATTTGGATGAAATTTGGCACACAGATAAATCACATCTAGGATTAACATATAGGCTTTTAATCCCGGGGAAAGAAACAGTTTCTGAGGGATGCGCGATAAGTCTTTCTGTGATAAGCCGAAATATAAGCCAGCGAAGCCGCGGGCAATGTCTAGTATGAAATATTTTGTAATCTTTTGACTGCCCTCTTTGAATTGTGCTAAATTAAGTGCACCGCGTTAGGCTAAAATATTTCTTCTTATTTTAGAAGAAATATTTTCTAAGCTTTCAGGCGGTGCTAAAATAAGTAAGTGCACTAAATCAGCCCCTAAATAATATTGTTTTATATTATTCAACCTGTACCTACTGTCCCACTGCCGGTTTGAGTAAATTAATTTACTAGTTCCTTTGTGAAAGAGCTCGTCCGGGGAAGTACTACCACCGTACCTACTTCTCCGCCAAATAGTGATGCTTGCATTGCTGTGTTCCGGTCGGAAGGGTACGGGTGCCGGTGAAATTATAATCACTTGAGACTTTCCATCTTCATGTCTCAGTTTGGCGAACTGTCTTGCCGTACCATTTAGGCAACAACCTAGGTAGTTTTGATTTTTTTGTGGGTTAAGGTAACCGCTTAACATCGGTGGGCCTTTAGCTCGTTTCACCATCCTATATTTAAAAAAAACTGTAATATAAAGAACTACCACGTACAACAAAACAAACTGTTACACTGCGTTTAACGTAATCTAAACGCTGCTTTACTCAGGAAAATACGCAAAGGTAAGAAGCAGCCATAATTATTCTTGTCGGGATCTAGCCTAATACACCCGTCTCATTATTATAATCAAGTGGCCTACAAAAGAGGTCTCATTTCCACGAGGGATCTCCGGGAAATTTATCCTCCCATATAGCGGGATCTTGACCTCAAGTTTTTGGGTATTTCGTAGAATTGAAATCCTTGGACGGAGTGTAATTTTAGGTGATTGCCTGAAGGCGTAGTGGAAACTTTGTTTTAGCTAAAACTGTTCTGTATATGTAACATAATTATGATATCCATAATCAGCAGATTGCTGTCCTACTGCTGAGCGCGGGCCTTCTTAAAATGAGAAGGGGCCGCCTTAGCCAATCAAGTTGTCTGCTGCGGTTTAGCAAGCTTACCATCGTTATCATTTTGAAGCCCTTTCAAGTATGTAGGTCCTGTTTCCTTACGATAATTTGCTTCATCACCGATTAATTAATTCGAAATTTTAGAGTTACAGGCCATTCGTTCTCGAACCCTCCAGCATGTCGGACAAGCTTTCAGTAAAAGCAGAAGACTCTATATGTAAACAGAGTAATAATATCATCAAAGTTGCGCATATAAGCATGTAAGCACAATATTGTGCTTTCAAACTGTGGAACAATTTCCGGAAACAAAAGTTTGCTATACGCCTCTCGGCGCCCTTTGTTTTATTCTATTTAATACTATTCATTGAATGTACTAATACTGACCCAGCGTTGAAATTATTGTTAAAAAAAGCGGAATTTAAAAACGATAAAAAATATAACATTCGATAGATTAGACGAATGTTTTTTTATACACTATGCATGATCACGTAGATCTATAACAATATTATTTTATGCAAACTAAGTGATTTTTAACATTGCCATGAAAGGCGTGTTTTTTCTGATTTCCAAAAGCCGTAAAACGTAAAATGGAAAGTTCTTCGAATTATTTTATACCTCAATGTACTCCAAGCTGCTGAAAAATAAGGATACGGTATAGAACTGGCTGTTTTTATCCAGTTCAATATAGTTTGTTATCATCTACTATATCAAACATTACCATGCTATCAAAGTAGCTTCAAGTACTATTTACCACATCATAATACCCTTTAAGCCTTCTGATATTAAAATGTGCAATATTAAATCTAAAAACCGTGTACTATCAGCAAACTTTCCGGTGAACCACCACTAAGGCTAAAATTGCTTGCACACTTGGTCGACGGCAGCCGTAGGTACGTGTAATGTAGCAGGATTCGTCAAAGGACTTTGTCGACAAAGTGTACCACCGGGAAGGATCGTGACTGTACCTGCTGCGTGTTGACTCATCAACTCAGCCTACCACAGTCAGACTGTTGGACATACACCTCTTCCATGTTGCACCACAACACTCAGTCCTCGGCCTTCCACATCCACTCCACCCCAGCTACCTTCTTCAGGTCGTCGAACCAACTGGCCAGGGAGCACTCTACACTGCGTTTGCCAATTCGCGGCCTCCACTCAAGGACTCGTCTGCTCCAACGGTCATCGGTTCTTCTACAAACATGGCTGGCCCACTGCTATTACAGCTTGCTGATTTTACAAGCTATGTCGATCACTCCGGTTCTTCTCCGCATAATGTCATTACGGATCATATCTTTAAAAGAAGTTCCAAGCATAGCTTACTCCATAGCTCGCTGATCAACTTTGAATTTGTGGAAACTGTCAATATCCACGTCTCGAGACCGTAGGCCATGACAGAGGCAGACAACATCAATTGTATTGTATTGTATTATATTGTATTTATTGATAACAATTGTTACAAGTCTTTTTTTCCAATCAATCATAGGCAGAGGTCGCACTGTTTAAAAACCCTTGCTTCAAACTTTGCAGCAAAGGTGACGAAAAGATTTGGTGGAATTTTCCAAATGATGCCCAGCCCAACTGGATCCTTCTGTCTGTTTCTTTCTCGAAGTTGTGTATCCCAAGCTGAATAATCTGCCCTAGGTAGACGTATTCCTGAACATTTACGTGAGTCGAACCTTCAACAAATACTTACTGGCCTCGGCATGATATGCATATTCAACATAACTTTGGTGTGTTGACTATCGCTGCTGAATATAATATAATATACCACCACCCACTCCCTCATACCCACTCCCTCATACCCACTCCCTCATACCCACACACTCACACTAACACACAATGCCTATCAATTTTAGAAATGATTGTACTTACCTTTTGTTTGCTTGTTTTTCTTTTTTTTTTATTATTATTTATAAACTCGGAATGTATAACATATGCCATAACATAACATAACATCACGCCTGTATTTCCCCGAAGGGGTATGCAGAGGTGTATAGTACTCCCACATTTCGCCAGTTATGTTATAGTCCCATGTAATAGGGGGCGAGCCTATTGCCACTAACCGGGCACAAATCCAGACTCCGGGCTGCTACTGAGAATTTCCTAAAGAAAAAGCCCAATAACACTTTGCCCGACCCGGGAATCGAACCCAGGACCCCACGCCATAATCATATATGCCATAATCCTTCCATATCTATAGGGGATCGGAACTGTCTCTCCTAAACACAGGTTACTTTGTTGCCTATCTAGGAGAACAGTACTCTACCTTTTAACTAGATTAAATAAGTACTTAAATTGTAAGCCTGTGCTAAAATCCTTCCATGTAATCTAGTCCAAGTTTAACAAATAAATAACTAACTAATATGGGGTTCTTCCAAATAGGAGTTTTTTTGCCAGTAGTTGCAGGATCCGCTGTCTGATTGCGTAGGTAATGGCCAAAATTAATATGCAATCTATCATTTGTAGCGTATTTCAAAGTTTGTAGCAGTTTGTTAAACTTTTTTTTTGTTTCCTTGAACATTGTAGCAATTTTCTCAAGTGTAATGAGAGACTTGTTTCTAATCCTATCGACAGATAGGAGGAGTTACTACTAAACAAAACAGTTCTAAATCGATCAACCAATACTTTTAACTATTAGAACATAACCTCCGCTCCTTACCCAAAAATCATCTGATGATCTTCAAAAATAAACAAATACAGTTACAGTAATTTAATAACCAACAACTAGGTAATCCTTATACTTCGCGAATCCCAATAGGTATGTTAAATTCTTATGGGAAATAAAATAAATCAAATCATTAATGCAAGATATTGAAGCTGTTAGCAGTTCCGGTTATAGGTAACACATTTTGTTACGAGAATGGTTGAGCGGAATTGGTCTTAGTTGATTTTTAATTAGCAATTTTCCTTTTTTTTTTTTAATTTTGGTTTTTTTTGACGTCTTGGCTCTGGTGGTTCGAAGGTCGGACTGCTGATCACGAGGTCGTGGGTTCGATTCCCACAGAACACAAATATTTGTGTGATGAACATAAGTATTTGTGTTGGTCTGGGTGTTTCTTATGTATTATAAGTATGTATTTACAAAAGAAAAGTATCTAATATACTTTTCTTCTACTAATCTATCGTATATGTATCTAATACTAATTATTATATCCATTGTCTAGTAAACATATTACAAGCTCTGCTTAGTTTGGGACTAGATGGTCCTGTGTAAAAATTTCCAAATTTTTTTTTTTTTTTTTTTTATTTATATTTTAATTTGTAGCTTTCTCAAAAAACGTTATTGTAGAATTGTTGTAGTAAAAAAAAAGTGGTTTAATGACATATTGGTGAATACCTACACGATTAAATTATGTAAACCTATGTTCACACAAATCTTTTCCAAATGATGTCACAAAGGAAGATTGTACTGATTGTATTTATTATTTGAAAAGAGTATATCCATGGATTTTCTTGCTGGTTCTTCTCCATAGGACCAACTTTTTGAAACCGTGCAACTATATTCTTAATTAACGTTTTGAAAGTGCATGCAAACGCTTATTCAAAATAAACTTGAATTTTGAATTGTTTGAATTTGATTACAATAATGACAGAGAGTAGAGAGTATTTTTTCTATCTATCCCAATGAGCCTAATATGACCAATGAGTCGCTGACGCGCTGGTCAAGTGGTCATATTGATCACCGGCAGTGACTTACAGACATAATAATAAATATCATCATCATTTCAGCTGAGAGACGTCCAAAGCAACATAGTAATCCCTTGTCCCTTCCCATTACACTAGATGCAAACGAAATTTTCTTAAAAACAGCATCGGATTCGCAATAATGATCGTAATAAATAAACAAAGTTCTCTTTGAATCGGCGCCAGCGCCGGACATCCGACGGCAATTGTTTATACCATGTCAGATGACTGGATCAACATATTAATGACATATTGGAGCAACAGCAACACATGTGTGTATGGCATCATACAGGAAAGCGTTCCCGAAATGATCTCAAGGACCCCAATAAAAATTAATTTGAAATTTCACTTCCTCGCTGAATCGATTAATTATTTTTTTAGCTGAGTAAAATTGAGTTTGGGATTGAATGAGGACAGAAATTGAACTGTATTTCATCTCACGTGTATTATTTACTCATCGCTATAATATGTTGTATGTGATATTTTAGCCATGCAAGAAGCAATTGAGCTTCGTTCCTTTGTGTGATGCATTAAGCCAGGAATACACGTGCTAGGTAGCTGGTATCTCCAAGTTTCTTACAAGCTAAGAAGCAATTAACATTTTTCCTTTGTATGACGCGTTAAGCCAGGAATACACGTGCCAGTACCTAGTATCTGCAAGTTTCTTACATGCAAGCTACAAGCATTCCTGGCTTCAGAATCATAATTAAAATAAGTTGGAAAGAAAGAAAAGCAAGATAGAAAAACATATTTATTTGCGTCAAAAGTGACGCACAATATTACCTAAAAATTAAAGAACACAGAACAAATACAGATACAGAGTCAAGAAGTGTGGTAAGACAATAGTTGTATTATTATTATTATTATTATACTTTATTGTACACACAAATACACATTAATATTACAATAGGAAAGCTTATGTACATCGGCGAGCTTAACTCAAAAATGAGTTTTCTTACAGCAAACCTTAGAGCGATAGAGAGATGTTGATATATTATTAGAGGATACTACATAACTTATCTAACAAGATTAAACTATTTACAAGTAAAATAATTATATTAAGATATATATACTTATATACATAAATAGGTACATACATATGTACATAAAATACATACATATATATATATATAAAATTGTTGTTGACAATTTACGAAGAAAACATAAAACTACCCATTGAAATAAATGTATATCTAAAATATACATTATTCCATAATAAAAGCGAACTGAGCAAACTATTTATACAGAAGCTTTTTTTTCGCGAAGCAAGGAGATTTAAACTTATAACTAAGAAAAGAAGGTTGAATATTACACGTGTCTTTAGGTTAAAAATAATATGAAATATACTGGTGCTGTCAGATACAGTGCTGAGCGACGTTAAATCCATTTTCCTCTAACCGTATTTTCAAGTCGAGCTACTCTTGACGTTTATCTTAAATCCTTTTGTACAGTCGAGGAATGAAAAGGTTCATCACATTAAGGTCTATTTTTACTTGTACTGGCAGATAACAATAATGACAGTTGTATGTAGACCCACCTAATGATTATTCGTTCGAAGTTTGAAAAGGCAACATGTACTCGCAATACGTTTAAAGGTATCAATTTGAAAATTGACGAACCTTTTCTTTCCTCACTGTACCTACATACTTCACCATTTATTTGTAAGTGTAGGGTTGGCCTACGAAAACCTTGCCTACATCAGAACTTTGTCAAATTAACTATTAAGTTGTCAATTTTTATTGTTGTCCTTATCATTTTGTGCTAGTTCCTAATATGACGAGGATCTAAAGGACGTAAAGTTTTTCTTCGGCCGATTGTACCTTCATAAATTGTCAGATCTGAAATATTATTTGTAGTTATATGTGGCAAGGGATCCAGCTCAGTATTTGCTGTAGATGCAGGAATGCACAGCACTGATTTTCAGCTGGTCCCTCCCATCCCTATAGCTTAAAAGTTAAATTTAAGCGCACAAGAAATAAAGTAAATGAAAGAAGAAAATTTTCATCAAATAGGTAACACAATAATAACTTCTTAGGTTCTTCTTAGGATTTAATCCGGTTAAACTTTGTGTTATATCAACACAGGGAGACAAGATTGTATGCAGCCACTGAGTGGGGCCTGGTGACCTGTAACACAGGTTTTTACGAACCCACAACAGGCACCAGCTCTCACAATGTGAAATATGTAGTCTTGTACCTATAATAAATGTGTATATAATCCATTGTGAGAGGAATAACTGAATAAATTATTATTATTATAATTATAAGGTAACACAATATTATTAATTTTGGAATTTAACTTCTGTATTCTATTATATTCTATTATAATTCAATTTAACTTAGTTATCTGATACACAGTGAAATCAAAATGAATCTACACATGACATAACATAACATAACATAATATAACATCACGCCTGTATTTCCCCGAAGGGGTAGGCAGAGGTGTAATAGTACACCCACATTTCGCTAGTTATGTTATAGTCCCATGTAATAGGGGGCGAGCTTATTGCCATTGACCGGGCACAAATCCAGACTCCGGGCTGCTACTGAGAATTTCCTATTGAAAAAACCCAATAACACTTTGCCCGACCCGGGAATCGAACCCAGGACCCCACGCTCAGCAGTCGCGCTTGCGACCACTAGACCAACGAGGCAGTCACATGACATAAGACATTGCAATTTCATTTTACTACATCAAGCAGTTTTAAAAGAATTCACAGAACACAAAATTCTATGACATCTTTGTTCATTTAAGTAGTGAAGTCAAAAGAAAAATGACTGTCAGGAAAAAATCTCTTGAGTAACATCATAGTGGAAAGAGCCAGAGTCGAAGTATGTCGTAGCTTAAATCATGAACGCAAGGGATCCAAAAAATTAAGGGCCTTTGTAGATTCTAAATTGGAAATGCAAATCCAATCTTGACAAATGAAGATGGATAGATTCGAATTCCGTTAAAGTTGAATTATTTTGAAATAAAATGTTTCAATGAAAGGAATTTTTAAAGAATTTCGAAAATACTGAAATGTATTTATAATTATGTAAGTTAAACATCTTGACGAAAACAATTTCCAAATCATACAAATTGAGCTTAACGGCTTTGTTTTGCCAACAACATAAGAAGCTCGATCACTATTGAATTATCACTTGCTTTAACGGTGAAGGAAAACATCGTGAGGAAACCTGCACACCAGAGAGTGCTCCATACAGTTCTCAATGGTGTGTGTAGTCCGCCAACCCGCACTAGGCCAGCGTGATGGACTAACGCCTTAGCCTTCTCGTCCTGAGAAGAGGCCCGTGCCCAGCAGTAGGACAGTAATGGGCTGGTTATGTTATGTTATGTATGCCATAATCGCCACGCTTGGCAGGCGGGTTGGCGATCGCAGTTGGTTGGTTAAATACTCAGAGAACGCTGCTACCCATCCTCTGGTGAATCCCTTAGTCACCGTTTACGACACCCATGAGAGAGGTAAGGGTGGTGCAATTCTTTATGTCCGGCACCACACGGAATAAAACTGACGTATAGTACCTAATAATTTAACACCAACGAATACCTGTGAACACAAAATAAACATTTTGATTTGATTATTTCCCTCATTTCATAAAAACAAAACTAGAATGGGTTTTCAAAACACACAATGACACTTCACTAGGTACGGTCGACCGCACGTCGGTGGTAACACTTTGACATTAGCTGCATCTTTATTTCGTAAGCAGTAAGGGCGGTTTTCGAATTGACGTGTTACTACTGTCATGCATTCGACTGTACTATTGACTACGGCGCGGGACCTTGAAAAAACTGCGTCTCAATTTTTTTTTAAACAAACCAACAAATTTTCAGCATCAAAAAACTTCCACCCCATCAATTAATCCCCTATTATATCGTTAAATAACTTCAACAAAACATTCCTAAATGTCCTTGCCGTCTCCAAGGACATGTAACTACAAGCATTCGCGAATTCTTGCTAATACATTTTCCGTGTTTAACAAAGGTCAAATTCCCGACGAAATGGTTAATCTTATAATTGTAGGATTCCATACACCCCATATATCTTGCTACAAGTCTTTAAAAAGTCAAGGATTTAACCTTGCATGAAGGACGAAACCATGGAAGGACGGCAAAGCTTTTCGCGTAGAATTAAGCCGATAGCGCAAGGTCAATTGATTTGTATTTCTTTAATTATTGGAAAACTAATATGGGGTTACGTTAACGTTTGATGTATGGTTATGTTTGATATTGGTGAAGTGTGTTGATACCTACTTGATATTAGAATTTTATGTAATACTAGCCGATGCCTGCGGGTTCGACCGCGTGAATGTCGTTCATCGCGCATCCCTCGGAAACTGTTCATTTTTTCGAGATGAAAAGTAGCCTATATGTTAATCCGGGTTATGTTCTATCTGTGTGCCAAATTTCATTAAAATCGCTAAAGCCGTTCTTGAGTTATAAATGATGTAACGTGGATGTAACTAACCCGACTTTGTTTTAGAAGATATATGAGGTAATTAATGGTAACTTAAATTGTTTTTCATTACTCTATGATTTTGCTGTTATTTTGCTTGCTTTAAAAAATACGTGTAAGTTTATTTATTGACTTTAAACTGTAATCCTTATTATGGACTCGAGGACTGTTGAACTTACGCTATGCTCCTGAGCTGGTGGTTATTGTCGAGACATTTTCGAGGTTCATTGAAGTAGTACTTGTGGTCAGGAAATTGATTTCTTTACACATCTGAATTTTTTAAAAACCAGCCAAGTGTGAGTCGGACTCACACAGTAAGGGTTCCATATCACCCATCGACCGACCTGATACCCCATAGAAAATGATTTAATTCACGAGAGTCTTTATCATGAATAAAAGACATTTATCATAGATGTCTTTTATAATGAATAAAAGACATCAACGTAAAGTGCGCGAAATATGAATTTTTGCATCTCTTTCTTACGCAGGTACCGCTACATATGTCTATGTTTGTCCTATTTTTAGTATTTTTTGCTAAATTACATAATATGCACTATAATCTGACCAAGTTTGACGCTAGTATATATTACAGTTTTGAAGATAGAGCAGATTGAAAAAAATGCATGTTTTTTGAGGTTTCTTGTATGGGGACCCCCTTTGGTTTTAGACTTTTTTTTGTTTTTAGTATTTTTCGTGATATAATAGCAACCTCATAGCAACACATATTCTAAGATTGTAAAATTTGAACCGGTTACCTATTACAGTTCAAAAGATACAGGCCTGTGACAGACAGACGGACGGACAGCGTAGCGAGAGTAATAGGGTCCCGTATGGCACCCTTCGGGTACGGAACCCTAAAAAAAGAGTGGCTGGACCGTTGCAGATTCAGAGTAAAAAATAAAAACATAGGTCTTGGATTAAAGAAATATTGCATTTAAACTGCTTAAGTAAACTCTGCTTCGCTTCTTAATTAGAAGACAAGTTGAGTAATTTGTTTCTTGATTTCAAGAACAGACGAGTAACAATACACTCCCTTTCGTTTTAATTGCCAGGTAAACAAACAATCTATTTGGATTCTTACGTAAGCCATTGTGGAGCATCAACATTTTACTATAGTATCAGGCACACTTGAGGGTACTCAATACAGCTCTTGATGGTGTGTGTAGTCCACCAACCTGCAGTTAGACTTACGTGGTAGAAGAATATGAAAAATAATCTACTGATTATGTTACGTCAGTGTCTTCTTATCTGAGACTTTGCTTTCCTTTCTTTCCTTCCTTTCTTCCCTTTTTGCGGTCGACTTGCAGTCTAACCAGATGCGGCTGAACATCAGTATTTTACACGGAGCGACTGCCATTGCAACCCAGTTACTGGGTAATACCGACATCATAAGGTTAGACCAGTTGTCAGACTTTCTGGCTTCTGACTACCTTTGACTACTGTCTAAATATCTATATTCGTCTGCCAACCGGGATCAACAGATATTCGTATGGAAACCGGGATCCGTGCTCTCCGAGGCACGGAGGGGTCTCGAAAACAACGAAATGGTCACGCATCTAAGGACTGACTGTGGTTAGTGCAGCTTAACCTTGCAGATCTTGCGACACACGCGATTACTAGCCGCGAGCTTCACCGTGTTGCATTATTTTGCTTAAAACTAGCAAAAACCATAGATGATGATGATGATTTTTTATTTCTCTCTTCACAAAAGTATTGGTACATAATATTTTTATAGCTATACAGTGTTATTTCCTTTGTGAGAGACTGGAGTCCGTACTAGGGAAACCCTGTGTGTCAGATCACTAGATCATCAGATCACCTTTGAAGAAGGTGATCATGGCTATTTATATTTAACGATTTATTCATAATTTCTATTTAAGCAAAGTTATGTTGGAGGAATGGCTATCAACGCAATTAGGTTAAGACTGTCCAAAGTTTCAAAAATGTTTATTTTAATGTCTGTTCAGTAGGAATTTAGCAATCGATTTTAAACCAAGTTTCCGATGAGCTGAGAGTCTTGAATTATTAAAAATGCAATATTAACTCGCTTTAATTTAAAAAAGGTGGTTTAAAAAACGCTTTTTTATCAAATTATTTTATGATTTAAAACTACCTACTTATGTTACTGACCGGATAATTCCAGACCAAAAAGTAATTAGAATAAATTTAAAAGAAAAACCTTAAGTAGTGCAATTTAAGTTTCTAATTGAAAGAAACGGACGGGCATTTTTCTCTTTGTCTAATAGCTTCAATTTAATTTTTGAGTAGGTACACAAATCGTCACTAAGCTCGTCTAATTAAGGAACGTTTTGCGTTGCAAGTAGCTTGGTTGCGAGAAGATAACTTGTTACCTTCTGCATACAATTGCCTTCTGCTTACACACTACTTGTATAACAGAAAGAGCGATAAGGCCAAGATAATTAAAGAATGTTCTAACTCTTAGAAATGAATTTATTCCACAAATGAGATGTTTAAATGATTACTACTAATCTCAACAATATGGCTTTGGCTTTCCTGTGTGATTACCTCCGAGAAGAAACGCTGAAACAAACGGAGTGATCAATTGAAGTCCTAACATTCAACTTGTAATAAGAATTTAACTTGTATGAAGAAATTATGACAAGTCAAGCTACTCAATCAATCAATCAACTCAGCCTATCGCAGTCCACTGCTGGACATAGGGCTCTCCCAAGTTGCGCCACAACGCTCGGTCCTCTGCCTTCCGCATCCAGTCCCCCCCAGCCACGTTCTTTAGGTCGTCGGTCCACCTGGCAGGGGGGCGCCCTACGCTGCGTGGTCTCGGCATGAATCTGGATAAGACTAAAGTCATGTTCAATATGCATGTCATGCCGAGGCCAATATTCGTCGAAGGGTCGGCACTCGAAGTTGTAACGGAATACGTCTACCTAGGGCAGGCAATTCAGCTTGGTAGACACAGCTTCGAGAAAGAAGCCAACAGAAGGATCCGTCTGGGCGTGGCAGCATTTGGCAAACTTCGCCGAATCTTCTCGTCGCCTATACTGCAAAGTTTGAAGACAAAGGTCTTCAACCAGTGCGTCCTGCCAGTCATGACTTACGGTGCCGAGACGTAGACACTGACAGTTGGGCTAGTCCACAAATTCAAAGTCGCTCAGTGAGCTATGGAGCGAGCTATGCTTGGAGTTTCTTTGAAGGATAAAATCCGTAACGAGATTATCCGGAGAAGAATCGGAGTGACCGACATAGCTTGTAGGATCAGTAAGCTGAAGTGGCAGTGGGCTGGCCATGTCTGTCGAAGGACCGATGGCCGTTGGAGCAGACGGGTCCTTGAGTGGAGACCGCGAATCGGCAAGCTACTAATTTCAAAAAATTCAATAAGTCAAAACATCCTAATTTTAATAGAGAAGATGGTTGGCAGCTACCACCTGTTTGGAACCCAGTCCTTAAAATAATCAAGTCCCAAACAGCACGCAACACTGTAAAAGATAATGATATTGTGAGTGATTACTGCGTGCATCGAAACGATTTTAATTAATAATATTGTACGGTAGATTAAAATAATTTTTTAGAAATATTTGTAAAGACACTTGTCATCTTAGTCTACCTGCGACCACGAAATGCTGCAAAGCTTTCGAAACGTCAGGGAAACCAATTTAAATAATATACGCGATTTAATCCGCGTCCTTGTACATGATCTGGCCCCGCCCATTTTTGACCTACTTGCATTTCTTTTTGTTTTTTTTTTTACTGGCTAGGGGTTGCAAGCTGACTGCTAAGCGAGAGGTCCTGGGTTCGATTCCCGGGTCGGCCAAAAAGTGTTATTAGGATTTTTCTGTCAATAAAATTTCTCAGTAGCAGCCCGTAGTCAGGATGTTGGCGGTGCTACACTTCCATGCCTCGGAGGTAAAGCGGTCGATCCTGTTCCTGATCTCGCTTTGGTCGTGTCAGATTGCCGTCCTATCAGATTATGAGAATGAGGGAATTACGCACACACTTGTGCACTATAATATGTCCCGCGCAGATGGCTAGTCTCCGTTGAGATTGGCCGCCAGGACGGCTGGGAGGACATTATTATTATTAAGTTATAAATAAACCAGCTACCATTGATAAGACATTGATTGATGAGACACATTACACTTTTTTTATTGTATTTTTACTTGTATGTCCTGTGTCTGGTTTTTGTACTAAATAAACGTTTTATCTATATATCTATAAACGCTAGACTATATAAAAGTGAGTTGGCGATAGTGAAGCTAGTGGCTTTCGCCATTCTGGAGTTATTCCAAGAATTGTAGAAAAATGACAAGTTGCCGTTGAGAAAACCCTTTTAGCACTTACCCTTTGCTTTTTAATGAAGAAATATGAAATCCTTGTGACGAAATCAATACAAACGGAGTGGGGCTGTATTTATGATTAATTGCCGGTCAATTAATCATAAGCTTTCAAAGTAATTAACACAGGTGCTCAATAAGTAACTACGCTTCAGAGTTTTCATTAAGAAGAGTATTTTTAATGATAGATGTAGCTGAATAAGCTTTTGACCTATTAATATCCTCATGGCTGCAGGTCTTTCTCAACCAGAGCGGGGGACTCTGGAGGTTCATGGGCGTTTAGAGTGGAATCTCTGAGTATCCACAAGGTGACCTCAGGGTTGACGGCGGTGCGCACGTTCCGCTGTCTTGTGGCAATTTAATTTTTTCTTTCTTTCTTTTTTTCTTTCTATGCACACCACATTGAGATGGTGTACAAGGAGACAAAAGGCTCCCTTTAGATATGCTTAACAGGCGTTGCACAGGAAGTCCCCCTTATTGTGCTGAAGATATTATTATTATTTATTGACTGGGGAGGTCATTGCGGTAAAAATCCCACACATTTTGGCCCCCGTATTCTATGGAGGCTGGCAGCTTTTTGAAGGTTTCCTCCTTGCAAAAAATTTTCTTTCTATGATTCTCATAATATTTTCTTGCTGTATGATTGTTTAAATAAGCATGTGTTATGTGTTTAAGCTATCAAGGCACGCATTACACACTCTTTTTAGGGTTCCGAAGTCCTACAAGGAACCCTTATAGTTTCGTCATGTCCGTCCGTCTGTCCGTCTGTCCGTCTGTCCCCCCCCTGCCATTTCTAAACTATGCGACGTAGAAAGTTATAATCTTCCACATTGATAGACCTTTGTAAAAACTCTCTTTTAAAATTATTTCGAGTATAATGTGATTATAATTTTTTGAGTTATAGAGATAAAACTGAAAAATACTTAAAACGTCCTAGTTCAAAGGTCATTGACCTTAGAGAAAAATTATGTTAGCAAAAATCACAAAAAGTAACTTTGTGTTATGTTGAACACACTTCTTCAATTTGGCTTCTAGAATTTATCGCTAGACGGCGCTACTAACAACACGCTCTGAGTCGCGAATGCTGCCGATTATTGCAAAAACTAAAAAAGCATAGCCATGATTAATATTCGATTTGATTCGTTTGTAATTACACCTACTTAAGGAACCCTATAATACTGAGCATGGCCCGACATGCTCTTGGCCGGTTTTTTGTTTTATCCATACTATACCGTAATGAGTGTGATACTCCATTACCATAATAATTATGCTATAACCAGAACATATTCGCCGGGTCTTCTCGACACCTATACTGCAAAGTTGGAAGACGAAGGTCTTCAACCAGTGCGTCCTGCCTGTCATGACTTAAAATACCGAGGCGTTGACACTGAAAGTTGGGCTAGTCCACAAATTCAAAGTCGCTCAGCGAGCTATGGAGCGAGGAGCTATGCTTGGAGTTTATTTGAAGGGCAAAATACGTAACGAGACCGGAGAAGAACCGGAGTGACCAACATGGCTTGTAGGATCAGTAAGCTGAAGTGGCAGTAGGCTGGCCATGTCTGTCGAAGAACCGATGGCCGCTAGAGCAGACGAGTCCTTGAGTGGAGACCGCGAATCGACAAACGCAGCGTAGGGCGCCCTCCACCAGGTGGACCGATGACCTAAAGAAGGTGGCTGAGGGGGACTGGATATGGAAGGCAGAGAACCGAGTGTTGTAGCGCAACTAGGGAGAGGCCTACGTCCAGCAGTGGACTGCGAAGGGCTGAGTTGATGATGACTGTACTGAGTGCGATACTCCATTAACATAAATTATGCTATGACCAGAACATTACTGTCCCAGTGTTTGGCACGGGCCTCTTCTCTGAATAAGAACGGGTTTGCGGACTACACATACCTTTAAGAACTGTATGGAGCACTCTTAGGTGTATAGGTTTCCTCACGATGTTTTCTTTCACTGTTAACGAAAAAAAAAAAAAAAAAAAAAAAAAAAAAAAAAAAAAAAAAAAAAAAAAAAAAAAAATTTAATGGTTGAGTTAAGCGATGGCTGATGCTTGCGTCATGCTCGTGAACGGGTGCCGTCTGTCGGGACAGGTCAGCTCCTACATACTATGGCAACTCTTTTTACGTTTATTTCTAAAGACAACAATCTCACTTTTAAACTCTTGTTTCATTCAGACATTAACCTACATCATACTCACATTATTAGAATAAATTTGATATAATAAACAATAACCTATTTTAAAAAGAGTATATCCATGGAATTTCTTGTTGGCTCTTCTCCATAGGACCCACAATTTGGAACCGTGCAACTAGAGCCTGACGTTTCAAAACTGTCTGTAATTAGGTTTATTTGACGATTTAAATTGTGGAGAGAAAAAATCGCTCACGAGCAGGATCCTGCCCCCCTAGCCAAGTTGACAATATACAATCGTCAACGCTATAGAAAACAATCAAAATGTATGCGAATGACATATTTCAACGAAAAAGTCATTAGTTGAGATATGTCATTTCCATACATTTTGATTGTTTTCTATAGCGTTGAAGATTGTAGATTGTATAATAAACTTGGCTAGGTGGGCTGCTTGAATTGGATTTAAATCGTTAGATTTCGCTTCGCATGCGTAAATGCGTTAAAAATAATAAAATAATTATTTATTTAGGTTTATTTGAAATAAAAAAACATTTTAATTTGAATTTACCCCATGAGAATGATGCTCTATTAGAACTTCATTTAAAACCTCTTACGACATCCAAAGAAAAGCGGTTACCGCCTATTCTTAGCAAATAACCACACGGCTGCTTGCTCAATATTAACTCTTTTCCCTTCAATTCCCTCAAATGTTTACGAAAAGCCAGATGTAAACAATGAAACGTCTTTAGTGTTATTAACAAGGTTATTACAAACAGGAAATCTCTTTTCAAGTTTACGATTCACATAATAATAACAACATGGAAAAGCTAAATTCTTTTATTCTTTACTCCTTCCGAATTTCCTGCGGGAACAATTCTGTCATTACGTTTGGAAGCAATTTGAAAACGGTTATCGTGAAGATTCTACGAGACTGTGTTCCAATTTTAATATTTTTGTAATAAGTAGTAGTAAAGCTCCTTGCAAAAGAGCTCGTCCGGGGAACTCACAGAGTACTTTTTAGGGTTCCGTACCCAAAGGGTGCTAGACCCTATTACTCTCGCTACGCTGTCCGTCCGTCCGTCTGTCTGTCACAGGGCTGTATCTTTGTAACGGTAATAAATAACCAGTTGAAATTTTCACAGAATATGTGTTACTATGTTGTCATCACGACATATACTAAAAATAAAAAAAGTCTAAAACCATACAAGAACCCTCTAAAAACATGCATTTTTTTTCAACGTTTTTGTTCCTGCCTTATCTTCAAAACGGTAATACATAACAGCGTCAAACTTGGTCTATTTATAGTGCATACTATGTTTAGCAACAAATATGTACTAAAGAAACAAACAAACAAACGTAAACATGTAAGTAGGGCAAACGTAGACATGTATGGTGGTACCTACGTAAGAGATGTAAAAATTCACATTTCGCGTACGTTCGTTGATGTATTTTGATAAACTCTCGTAAACTAAATCAGTTTCTATGGGGTATCAGGTCGATGAGTAGTACGGAACCCTTACTGCGTGAGTCCGACTCACACTTGACTGGTTTTTAATATACTGGGGGAAGTACTACCGCCGTGCCTATTTCTGCCGCCAACCAGTGATGCTTGCATTGCTGTGTTCTAGTGCGAAAGGTACGGGTGCCGATAAAATTACAATCACATGAGACTTTCCATCTTTAGGTCTAGGTTTGGCGAATGTAATTTGCAATACCATTAAAGCAAAAACCTAGATGTTATTGCAGTTGTTATGGGCAAAGGTAACCGCTTCTGGTAACCGCTTCTAAATGTTATCTTGTGTTATATTGGTAGGACGTTATATTTCCGATTAAGATGTTTAGTGACCGACAGTGATTTGTTCAAAACCTAATTTCCACACATTGTGGAATAAGATTATTAGAAACATTCCTAACCTCGGGCTGCTACTAAAAATACCACAATAACAACGTAAAAATCGAGTACATCACGGGTAATATACAAAAAAAAAAAAAAAAAATATCTGATAACATAAAATGTGGTAAATGTGGTACAGTTTAAAAAACGCATGAAACTACTATTACTTGAAAAGTTTAATTATTCGATAGAAGAATTTTTAAATGCCCAATGAATTTAATAATATTATGATTAGGGACCAAGAATACCATTTGACATTTTTATTTTATAACATCATTACATTTCATTATTTTGTGACATTTCGAGTTGTATAATTAAATATTTTTTTACTAGCATATTGATTCAAATTTCTCATTTTTATTTTAAATACACATTTGTATGCCTGCTCGCATAACATAGCGGACTCTTTATTGTATTTAAGAACTTTATATTATTTTTTGTACCTATGTTAGACAAATGAATAAATGACTTATGACTTAATATAATCGAGTAATCGTAATCGAGTCTTGTCATATAAAATCGAGCACCTCACGACAGTCAACCACATTTACGACCACAAGAACAGATACGGGAGAAACTGATATTCTACATATAAAGTGTAAAATTATTAGCTGAGATAGTTTCACATATAAAATAGTGAGGTAAAACGTGATATCGTAGATAGCTGTATGTATAGTAATCAACCTGATACGTGGGACACTCAGAAAGTTTTGCGAAACTAAAAAAAATTGTTCTATACGTACATATATTTTTATCAAATCTTTTCAAAGTACTTTCCACCAGCCTCTATACAAAGATTCATGCGCTTAAACCAGTTTTCAAAACACTTTTTCCAGTCCGCCGCAGACACCTCGTTTACAGCCTGCTCGAACGCAGCCAGCGCATCTTCCGGCGACGAAAATTGTATCCCTTTGAGCTGATTTTTTATTTTTGGGAATAAAAAGAAGTCACACGGTGCTAGATCAGGGCTGTAAGGAGGGTGACCCAGGAGTTTGACTGGCGTGCTGTCCAGGAAGTCCCTCGTTTTGAGTGCGGTGTGCGCAGGTGCATTGTCGTGGTGGAGCAGTAGCCCGCGGAGCCCTGTGTTTGGTCGCTTGTTGCTTATAACAGAGAAAACTTCTGGCAAACATTTGGTAGTATACCATTCGGCATTAATGCTTCTTTGATCCCGTAAGGGAATTGATACCAAGTGGCCAGTCAAATTAAAAAAGCTAGCGATCAAAATCTTACCCCCGCTTCTAGATCGCTTCACTTTGGTAGGCGTTGGCTCATTTTGAAACACCCAAACAGTCGACTGGCGCTTGGTTTCTGGGTCGTATTGATAAATCCAGGACTCATCACCTGTAACGATGTCGTAAACACGCCGAGACGAGCCTGCTTCAAATTTGTTAAGCATATCACGGCACCATTCCACCCGGGCCTGCTTCTGAGCATCGGTGAGGTTGTGCGGCACCCAGCGTGATACTATCCTCCTCACGCGAAGATGGCTGTGTAGAATCTCGTGAACGCTTCCCGATCCAATCTTCAATATGTGTTGAATCTCCTGATATGTAATTCGCCTATTGTCTTGGATTAAATTTTTCACTGCTAGCACGTTTTCTTCGGTAACAGCCGTCAAAGGGCGACCGCTTCTTTCGTCATCCCCCAAAGTTGGTCGACCGCGCTTGAATTCGTTATACCAACGATACACGGTTGCCTTGGAAGGGCCTTCATCCATGAATGCCATTTGAAGTCTATCGTACGATTCATCCGGTTTCAGGCGACACTTGAAATCGTATAAAATCATAGCTCTAAAATGTTCCCGGCGCAGATCCATATTTCAGTGAGACACAATACTTTGAATTAACTCGCAAAAAATGTGGAGGGAAATTTTGAAATTGGAACTTACTTATTTTTACTTATAAATAATCATATTTTCGAAAAACATTATAACTGGCCAGTCTCCCATATATAAAAACTTTTTTTCGCAATACTTTCTGAGGGGCCTGGTATAAACAAAGAAACAAAAACAAACGACACTTAGCGGCCCAGCACTAGTAAAAGTCAGCAAAGCGAAGTAGGTCATTACGGTCCTCTCGTGAGTTGTATGGGTCAAACTGTCATTGCTTATGCACAATTATGATTTGGGCTGGACATGCTACGAATATTGGCAACAGGCGGCTTTGTGTACAGTCGGCGTCAAAAATATTGGAACGGACAGACTGTTCAAAACACTTTTTTTATAGTATCATTTCAGCCGAAAGACGTCCACTACTGGACATAGGCCTCCCCTAATTAAGGGGGGATATGCCATAATCGCCACGCTTGGCAGGCGGGTTGGCGATCGCAGTTGGTTGGTTAAATACTCAGAGAACGCTGCTGCCCATCCTCTGGTGAATCCCTTAGTCGCCTATAGGTTTTTATAGTATAGGATGGCGAATGGAGCTAAAGGCCCACCAAATGTTAAGCGGTTACCATTGCCCATAACAACTTCAATACCACCAGGCTGCTACCTAAATGGTACCGCAAGTCGGTTCGCCAAACTGAGACACGAAGATGGAAAGTCTCATGTGATTGTAATTTCACCGGCACCCGTACACTTCAGACCGAAACACAGTAATGCCTTGTGTGTGATTTGCGCTTTAAAAGTGTAACAGAATAAACGCAAGACCTCAGAGACCCCAATTAGAATATTCTAAATACTATCTGGTCATTTTTATTTTCAAAATTACTAAGGTTTTTAGTCATCAGTAAGTTCCCGAATTGGTTGCTGGAAAGCTGCAGGTTGGCGCTTAGGGGTTTTCTGACACACGGAAAACCATTTCGCTGGTCTTCCTGGACCTTAAGTCTCTTCTCTTTAGGTCCTTTAGGACCTATTTGAAATCCGCTGATATACTTATTTATACATTACAGTTATTATACCTCGATTAGTTTCTAGTTAAACATTTCGAAACGAAAAATATTACGTAGGTACATGCAAAATTCACAATTTTCTCCCCGCATTTCACTCATCCTAATTTAAAACCTGTGGTCAGTGCCCCAAAAGTTATGTCACAGAGATACTGTCACTAACCCGGAACGCTCAATGATGTCACAGTTGTTGCTGACGACGGAAACGTGATCAACATCTGACATCCGAGCTTAGTTCAGCATTCGTATTTTACGATAATCGCTCAGGATTATTGACAAACTTAAGAACGATCGGAAGGAAGAGATCGTTGTAAGTTTAAGGACTTGGGTTGATCCTTGGAATTTTGACAAAAAGTGTTCTACTGTGTAATAACGTTCCATGGCTGCTTAAAAAGTTTTTTAGGATACCTTTTAGCAGGACATTACAGCCGTAGTCATTATTTCGGCTCTAAAATATACTGGCTCTAAAATTGTCCAGTCTGACAGTAGCACGTGGTACTTGTGTGCTGCTGTGGGAGAAAATGTTGATTTCTCGGGACGTGCCAAAGGCATAACACTAGAGGGCACCAGCCACCGTGTGGTTTTAATTGGTATGAGTCTTCCCTTCCCCCAGCCGCCTTCCCCGGACGGATATCCCTCATAGATACTCATGAGGTTTTCCACCCGAAAACAAAAAAAAGGAACCGTCGGTTCATGTCACAGCTAAATTGAAGTTCAAAAAGTGTTTTTAAGGTTAGCCTAAACACAGATTGAAGAAAGTTGACATTAAACATCCTTTATGTAAGGTACCTAGTGTTGCCGAGCTATCGATGGTTTCACTATCGATAGTTGGCCTTGAGAATCAGTTACATTATCGATTAGCCTATCGATAGTATCGTTAGCGCGATAAAGCAATGTTATCGATAGTATTGGACACTAAATAGCGATAGTGCTATCGATAGTATTGCTGAAAAACTATCGATACCATCGATAGTATTAATCGCTTCGATACTATACATATATTGAGTTACTTTGTAGTAATAATTATTGCGTACAATCTTCTTGGTCACCTCTTTCTTCTTTCTCTCTATGGAAAGCTAGAGTATATCAAAAACTATAATTTTCGTAAAACATAAACACATAACTAACACACAAACCTAATTCTAAGCTCTAAAAATAATAAACAGAATTAGAAAAAAAACAAATCGTGACCGAAATTCAATTTCGACATTCTATACAATTGACACAGTAGTGAAAGAACGAACGAAACGTAAACAATAACAGAACAAAAGGGGGTGAAGGAATTAATACGGTCAATGGTTCGTGAAACGGGAATGTGTACTGGCGTAGTGGCGTATTGGCATTCTGGCGTAGTAGCGTAGGGCGAACTGGCGTTTTGGGTCGAAATGACTGACAACGTATGTGCGTTTGTCGTCTCTAAAAGTGAGGGGTTATACTCGTATGATTTATCTGGTAATACTTTCACAGTTACACGTTTGGCTTCTACAACATGTTGATCTGTATTCGTGCCGTTTTTAAGGAGGTGACTATACCACTGATACTGAACACGAATCAGTAAAAAAATCAAAACCATTTTTTTTTAAGCTATTGCATAGCTTCTATCGCGGGCATTGAGCGTGGAGACCGAATCCAGAAATTCCGTAACGAAAATAACCTAACACCCCCACTCCGACCGGCACAGCGGTGACACTTTTTAGTTTTGCCATCTATCAATGAATAGCAGAACTTTTAATGACTTTTTTAAATATCATGCTTGTCTCTTTAGTTCTGCAAATCGCCTCTAGGTGGCATTGGTTGTATCGGCGTTACTGCGCATGCGTAATCCCCCTCTTCGCCCCGCAATCTGGTGACTTATGCCTGAAGATTTAGAGTTTCGGCGATAGGGCACCTCCTCTTTGTATTTACATAAAAAATGCTATGCAATAGCTTTACCGCGGCAGTCTCCGAGTGCCACACGTCTTTTTTATAATATATTTGTAAACAAACAAATTACCCCCGTGTGTCGCATGCGATACAAAAACGATGCGTGCGACACCACCAAAACAATTTGCGGGTCGTTCCTCGTAGTCCCACTACTTTGCCCCACTGGTGGGACCACGAGGAAATGTTGTTCCTCGTGGTCCCACTCAGCAGTGGGCCCACAAGGAATACTCTTTGCCGTTCCTCGTGGTCCCACTACGTTGCCCCACTGGTGGGACCACGAGGAAATGTAATTCCTCGTGGTCCCACTCAGCAGTGGGCCCATGAGGAATACTCTTTGCCGTTCCTTGTGGACCCACTGATGAAATTACTTACCAAAACAGGCTAAATAAAAATACACCTGAGTTAATGGTTAGTTAATTGCATTTTTTTAGAATAATGAGTAGGATTAATAAGTGTTTTAACGAGTTCAATCATCATCATCAGTGACAACCACCACCTACCACGACTTGCTCCCATCTACCCCGGCAGCCACCAGCGAAACTACGAACGACTATGTAGCCTATAGTTTATGTACTCCTAGTACTTTTCTTTGACGCATGGTAGTTTAGTAACGTATAGGTGTTATCCTAAAGGTAAGAGCAGTAGGTACTCCATAAACGGTCGAACTTGTGTTTTGTAAAAATTGAGCAGATATTCCAGCGTGAAGTACTTTCTCACCTTACCACTAGATCCAGTTTGAATTAAAGATTTTACTAGTAGATCTATAATATATCTAGACCTTTTTTCTTATAATTATCTATAAACACAGTTCCTTCGTCCGTGTGTCGCTGCAGGGTGCCAACTGAAAATCAGCGCTGGACGTTCAACGCCAGCACATGCTGAGTTGGTGACCCTTTTGGCATGGGCATGCCCGACAGCAACTTCATGTTTTACTTATATCTATTTTAGTACTTTATTTAATGTTATTTGTTGTGCTGTCACTGTCCTGTGCTAAATAAAATCTTTCTTTCTTTCTTTCTTTATCTAGGTAGTGATAAAAAATATTCTCAAATGCACCATCATAGATATGAGCAATGTATCTAAGGCTAAATTTGGTAATGTCCTTTAGAAGTTCAAGAAAAATGGTATTTGTCATTATCACAAGTTTAAAGTTGACCTTAAGTGGGAAGAATGACAATAATCAAATAATTTATTCGATCTCGTCAGTGGAGATAATGGAAATAAATTAATATTATTTTAATCAATTCCCGTTGGCCCACTGGTGGGGGTAGTGGATACAACAGGAATACACGATATTTTGAGCAGTTAATCCAGGGTACTTTAGGTGGGTACCATGGGACATGTTTTCCATGGTTTAACCGTGGTACTACTGGTTGGTACTACCATGGGACATGATTTCCACAGTTTACCCGTGGTACTACTGCTTGGTAGTACCATGTTTACATGTTCGACCGTTTATGGAGTACCTATTGCTCTTACCTTTAGGATAACAACTATACGTTACTAAACTACCATGCGTCAAAGAAAAGTACTAGGAGTACATAAACTATAGGGTACCTAGTCGTTCGTAGTTTCGCTCAGGTGCATTAGGTATTATTACCGGAATGTCCATTCACTGCTTAATTTGTAGCCCAGCAATGGGTACACTGGTGACACATTATTCTAAAAAAATGCAATTAACTAACCATTAACTTAGGTGTATTTTTATTTAGCCTGTTTTGGTAAGTAATTTCATCAGTGGGTCCACGAGGAACGGCAAAGAGTATTCCTCATGGGCCCACTGCTGAGTGGGACCACGAGGAATTACATTTCCTCGTGGTCCCACCAGTGGGGCAACGTAGTGGAACCACGAGGAACGGCAAAGAGTATTCCTTGTGAGCCCACTGCTGAGTGGGACCACGAGGAACAACATTTCCTCGTGGTCCCACCAGTGGGGCAAAGTAGTGGGACCACGAGGAACGACCCCAATTTGCAGGTATTTCCACCCTTTGACAATGCCGCCGATGACTTATTTTCCGAGTCGTTCGGGATTTATTCTCGAACCCTCGCTATATTTCTAAGTGAAAATTTAGGTATTAAATAATCGTAGAATTTTTTAAGTATTTTTAGATGACTAAGCACATTATTTGTCATCAGATCTAGAAATATGGCACGATTACAGATCAACATCTTCTATAGTTTATTTCGGTGATCTTAGTATAAATAGTGTTGATATCGAAATCAGACATCAGATTTAATCATTTCAACTAATATCGATGTATTTTCATCATATCTAACAAATTAACATTATATTACGTGGAATTTAATTTATGTATAAATACAAGCATCGCCACAACGACCGGTCCTGTGCCTTCCGCATCCAGCGGATTCCCGCGACCTTCACCAGGTGGCGATGCTTGGGGGAGGCCTATGTCCAGCAGTGGACGTCTTTCGGCTGAAATGATGATGATGATGTTGATGATAAATACAAAGTGACCTATGACCGCCGAAATGAACGTTCTATAGGAAATTTTCATAATTATCACGCTTGGTGAACAGATAGAGGTAGGAAGCAGTGTTTTGTGTTTTCACTTAATATTAACATATTTTACGACGCCATGGAAAGGAATATAGATGGTTAGACAGCCTGTTCTTTGACGGATGAAAGGAGATTTCATGTAGCAGTGATAAGAATGTTAAGTTAAATGTGTGGAGTGAGTGACAAGAATGGATAAAGTAAAAAAATGAATAGGTATTACATTAGTCCCGCTTGAAAGTGGCGCCAGTGACAGAAAAGTTGAAAGGAAATAATTTGAGTTGATATCCACACAAATACACATACATATACATTTATGTGATGATGAGGGATGATACGCACATGCGTACACATAATGATGACTGGTATGTTAATACCATCAGATCATATCATCATCATCAGTCTATCGCAGTCCACTGCTGGACATAGGCCTGGCCAATAGCACGTCACTGGCTTCAATCCTCGGCCACTCTTATTCAGCTTCTGCCAGCCACCTTCATCGCTGTACCTAGCCTGAGAGCATCCCATGCTAAGTTTTCCTATTCATGGTCTGCACTCAAGAACTCGTCTACCCCAACGGTCATCGGTTCTTCGGCTAATATGGCCAGACCATTGCCACTTCAGCTTGCTTATCCTTGCCTATTTCGAAAGCTTTGGCTCTCTGTCGGATCACCAGTAACCTTTTTCAATAAGATATAGGTACCAGTAATCTTTTACAATAACCACAGAAAAGCGGAGAGTCCTTTTGAATGAAATTTCGGGCTTCAATCTAATTTTCGGTTATACATCAATTGTCGTTCCAATAGTCATTCGTGCGTTATCGTTTGAAAAGTGATGGATAGTGTATCACAATTGAATGAAGTATGTACATTTGTACATTACATGCGTGACTTTTTTTTCGACTGAATAGGTTTTTGCTGGGCAAGCAAGCGTGTACCATCGACGACCGCATTAGCGCTTTACATCAGAAGGCTATTTTTTTTTTAGTTTTTACGTTTGATTGGGTGAGGCGAATAAGGGAGGGAGATATAAGTTAGTGAAGATAGAAAGAGAGAGAGTTTCGTTTCGTATATTACTGTAGGGGGACAAGAGAGAGATGTGCGAGCACTGATTTTTATTTTTATTTTTGTTTAGTTTTACTTCAGTCGTGTGGTCTAAAGCGCACTCGTTTTTTTTTATATATACATCATGGGCTTGCGTTTGACCGCCACCTCACCTAATAATTAAATATTTACATCTAATTCTCGTAATTTAAAACGTTTAAACTATAGTTGCCTAGTTGACTACCTCGTTGGTCTAGTAGTCGCAAGCGCGGCTGCTGAGCGTGGGGTCCTGGGTTCGATTCCCGGGTCTGACAAAGTGTTATTGGGTTTTTTCATCAGGAAATTCTCAGTAGCAGCCCGGAGTCTGGATTTGTGCCCGGTTACTGGCAATAGGCTCGCCCCCTATTACATGGGACTTCATAACTGGCGAAATGTGGGTGTATTGTACACCTCTGCCTACCCCTTCGGGGAAATACAGGCGTGATGTTATGTTATGTTAAAATATAGTTCCAAACTAATCTCAATCTCCTGACAGTAGATGTTTCTGATTACCGTTTATTGGTGACATTACGTCGCCTCAGTGCTTGAATGTCCAACCGACCATTGACCAAATTTTACCGGAGACGTTTTTTTTTTAGTTTATTATTGATTAAGGAGAAATATTTTTTAAACTTTGATGATTTAAGAATAATGTATAGTATTATTACATTATTCTTAAATCTTCAAACTAAAAAAAAACGTCTCCGGTAAAATTTGGTCAATGGTCGGTTGGACATTCAAGCACTGTGGCGACGATTAAAAATGACCTAAGTGTCACAAATAAACGGCAAACAGGAACATCTAATGTCTGGATATTGAGGTTTAAAACATTAAGATTAGCTTGGAACTATATTTAAGTGGACAGTTTTTAATTACGAGAATTGGCCTTTAGGTGAGGTGGCGGTCGGTGAAAAATGTTGATCTGTATCCGTTCTACATCAAGCATATTATTAGCTATCTACTTTACCTGTTATTCCCTTTTTGGCTTTCTTTTCTTCTTCTTTATTTACAACAGATCTAAAATTGCATCGTACTTCCGTACACGTCAAAAATATTCTCGTAATGTATTCTCAGTACTATGTATTGTACGGTCAGCACCGTATCATTCAGAATTTCGAAATTATTTTTTGTAGGAGCTATTTTTTTTAAGAAACTATCATCTCTACTGTGTCATTAGAGAACGACATTGATATTGACGACCTCTGTGGTCTAGTGGTTCGAGTGTCGGACTGCTGATCACGAGGTCGTCGGTTCGATTCCCACTGGACACAAATATTTGTGTAATGAACATGAGTGTTTGTGTTGGTCTGGTTGTTTCTTATGTATTGTAAGTATGAATTTACAAAAAAAAAAGTATATAAGTATTATACCCATTATCTAGTACCCATACCACAAGCTCTGCTTAGTTTGGGACTAGATGGTGATGTGTAAAAATGTCCCAATTTTTTTTCATTATTATTTATTATTATTATTTGTTTGAAATTGCAAAAAATTACAAATAATGTTTTACTAAGAATTTATTTTCAATTGCTTTTGGTAATACAATACATGCGCTACTTACTTAAATTCACTATGCATAGCATCATAGAATTCGATAGAATTCATTTCCTTGGGAATTGAAAAGGAAAGACTAACATTTCTCGCAAGGAAAACTCAAATCAAAATTGAGTGTCTTTTCTAGTTCTTGACACTTAATTTATCTGGTTTTGACAGTTGTTCATACATAAGAGTCTTTGCCAGCAAAAGAAATACATGATTATATTTAATACACTTCTAAAAAGAAAAAAGCAATAAAGATTTTGTAGGCTTAAGCCTCTGAAGCTTAGCATAGTAAAAATTTAAGCTTTCAGTATAAAAGCGAAATTCCAAAAAATAAACATTCTTACATTAAAAAATTTCAACTATAGATTGCGACTGCGAAACTATATTTTCTAGGTGACCAATAATATAAAAGTACTTAAATAATTTATGATAACTGAGTGTAACCCGTAATAATTACGCATTTTGTAATATAAAACACTTAATAACTTAAGTGCGGCCTAAGTATCCTCAACAATGAATGACATTTAATAAAGTAAGTAGGTACCTGTATATTTTAAGTGTGGCGTTATTTTTTAATCATTAAAGGTAATATTTTATCAAAACACCCACGTATGACCTTTACTAAAATCTATAATTTTATTATAGAAGGTTCAACAGTCATATTTTCTTGAAGACAACTTTTTATACAAATGTCAATAGTAAACTTTATATAGACAGGTTCTTTCATGTAAGTAATTGTCAATAGATAATCTGAATCCCTCTTAGACCTCCTTAGAGCCCTATTCGATAACTCGGTTACTTATCAAGAAACATAAATAATAATAATAAATATTTTTGGAACATTTTACAACATTTTCTGGTCCCAAACTAAGCAGAGCTTGTACTATGGGTACTAGGCAATGGATATAATACTTAGATACCTTTTTTTTTGGATATAATACTTAGATACCTTTTTTTTTTTATATAATACTTAGATACCTTTTTTTTTGTAAATACATACTTATAATACATAAGAAACAACCAGACCAACACAAACACTCATGTTCATCACACACATATTTGTGTCCTGTGGGAATCAAACCCACGACCTCGTGTTCAGCAGTCCGACACTCGAACCACTAGACCACAGAGGCAGTCAACATGTTTTATGGAATGACAAAATTTTGTAGTAGTAAAGCTCATTGTAAAAGAGCCCGACCGGGAAATTACTATCACCGTACCTACTTCTGCCGCCAAACAATAATGCTTGCATTGCCGTGTTCCGGAGCGAACGGTACGGTTGTCGATAAAATTACAATCACATGAGACTTTCCATCTTTATATCACAGTTTGGCGAACGCAGTTTACGGTACCATTTAGGCAACAACCTAGGTGTTGTGGGATTGCAGTTGTTATGGGCAAAGGTACAGGTGGGCCTTTAGCTCAATTCGCTCTAAAATCCCATAAAAAAATATTCACATAACATTATGGCGGATAATTTTCCAATTTTTATTGCATTATCACAAGCGGGGCGTCATCTAACCTTTTTGAAACTGTGACTTTTGGTTAAATCGACTGGTGTCAAGTAGGCAAACCAGAAGGCACAGGTTCGAATCCTGCTCTTTAGCTAATTTAAATCCCCACGATTTATTACTATATTTGAATAATTTTATTTTGAACCCACTTAGTGCAGGGCAGCAGCGGCAGCGCGGTTAAACAGATTAAACACATATAACTTCTCCACAGCGCAAAATGCTACCGTTTTGCGTTGCAGGCAAGTTTTGCGGTTGCGAAAATACCGCGAAACGACGGTAGATATTAATAGCAGTTAGCAGGTTTGAATGGCTAGCATTTCAAATCGTAGGCCAATCTGACAACGATATTTAAATGATCTAACTTGAGATGCCGCATCTAGGATTATGGTATTCTTCCGTCAGGTCATCTATGCGTCTGAGAAAAAATCTGAGATACAATGTGTATTGTGGAAGTTTAATCAGATTTCAGACCAAAATGATGCCACACCAATGCCAAGAATAAGTACTGCTAATCTTATTGGAACGAGCTCACATGATCAGATAACTTTGCCGAAACGAAAACAAAGAACTCTTAGATAACATCATTTGGCAATTACATCTTGATCTTAGTTCTTTGTACTGTTGTTTGTGTGACAAAAGGAAAATAGTTGTACACTAAAAATACTCCCAGCCTATTTTGTAAATTCACTCTGTCGTTCAATTTTTTTTTCAACGTTTTTGTTCCTGCTCTGTCTTCAAAACGGAAATACATACCAGGCTCAAACTTGGTCTGATTATAGTGCATACTATGTAGTTTAGCAAAAAATACTAAAAATAGGCAAACATAGATATATGAGGTGGTACCTGCGTAAGAAGGAGTTGCATATTTCACGCATGGTGCGTTGATGTCTTTTGATGGACTCTCGTAAATTAAATCAATTTCCACGGGATATCAGGTTGATAGGTGGTACGGAACCCTTACTGCGTAAGCCCGACTCCCACTTGGCCGGTTTTTTTAAGTTAAGCTCACCTTTATACCGTTTGTTATTACTACTTATTATTGTTATGTTTTTTCTGGTGTACAATAAAGAATTAGAATAAAATAATCCCCTTTGTTATAAATAATAACATTTTTTTTTCAATATCACAAACCCACAATATTAAGCCCACAATATTGGCTTGATGCGGGATGAAGATTTTCTAAGATATTCTCTAAAATCTAAATTATTTAGGATCTGCCTCGTTGGCCTAGTTGTCGCAAATGTGACTACCAAGCTGATCTTGGTTTCGATTTCCGGGTCAGGCAGTGTTATTGGATTTTTTTCATTAGGAGATCTAAGAACAGCCCGGAGTCTGGATTTTGCGCGGTTAATTTTTTAATATAATTTAATTTATTTTATTATTTTAACGCATTTACGCATAATTAGTTAGGGTAGGCATATCTATTCGACTTTGATTTAACTGCAAAGTTAGTCGAGTCGGTTAAGAAACAATGTTTCTTAATAAGATATCGCTGACGTCACCCAAAGACGTATAGTGGAGGATAATTTCGATACCACGAGCAGTGTTCACGGTAGCTTAGTGGCTAAAGCACTGGCGTACTGAGCCAGGAGTCGCAGGTTCGAATCCTGCTCGTGAGCGATTTTTTCTTTCCACAATTTAAATCTTTATAATTTAATTTATTTAATCACAGGTACAATTTCTTTAGTTTTACTTAACTAGAAAACTCGCCAAACTATCAAGTTTAACGGCGAGATGCGCTCATACATATGTATACTATCTTACTCTTACGTAAACATAAACATAATGATAATAGGCCTCGCCCTCTATTATAAGGGACTTCTAATAAACTAGTGAAATGTGGGTTTACTATAAACTTCTCCCTACCCCTTCGTGGAATACAGGATTGATGTTATTGTAATTTACAGACTAATTGGGAGTGAGTCAGTTAAAGTTTGGTAAAGTTTTTAAAATCTATTTCAGTTTACGTAGTTACTCCATTACCTATAGTTTACCCCAGAATCCCGCGAACTGGTTTGACATTTCAAAAACATCAAACGGATCCAAGTCACTTGACATAAAGTTTATAATTGCGTAAAATCAGGCAATTATGATCTTTATATCATTTTAAACGTCATTTTAGTTCGCGGAATTCTGGTATCAACTCTAGGTAATCAATTATTTTTCGAGCGTAATATTTCAAAAATTTACTTCAGCTTAGGCTTAATTTATTAAAATCACTAATTGTACTTCACCAAGATTCTGTCATATTGCTTTTTGATGAAGAATTCACGTTGATTAAATGCCTCTAAAACCGCTTAAGTTAAATTAAACTATCTAAGCCTTAATAATATTATTAGTTGCCATGACAACTACGAATTATTTTACTAACTTGAATATTGCTTAGATAATAATCTTATCAATTTGATAATAATATAAGGATTTTAGGAGAAGACCTGTTTTATGTACTCTATCCTATGCCCGCGGCTTCGCCGACCTGGATGTTGGTAATCACGAATTCAGGAACTGTGCGTCTTCGCGGGATAAAAATAAATGAAAATAATCGACCATTGATAATTTTAATTACCATGAATGAGATACTCATAAAAAACATCCCATAATCCCAGGCTTCGCCTGCGTATAATTTAACTTATCACAGAAAGACTTGCCGCTCATCATTCATCATCATCATTTCAGCTGAAAGACGGCCACTGCTGGACAAAGGCCTTCCCCAAAGGGATATGCCATAATCGCCACGCTTGGCAGGTTGGCGATCGCAGTTCGTTGTTTAAATACTCAGAGAACGCTGCTGCCCATCCTCTGGTGAATCCCTTAGTCGCCTTTTACGACACCCATGAGAAGAGAAAGGGTGCTGCAATTCTTTACGTCCGGCACCACACGGAACTTGCCGCTCATCCCTCGCGAACTGTTCATCTTCCCGGGATAAAAAGTAGCATATTTGTTCATTTGGGTTATGTTTTATCTGTATGCCATATTTTATCCAAATCCGTTCAGCCCTTACAGCATGATTGAGTAACAAACATCCAAACATCTTCACAAGCTTTCACATTTATAATATTAGTAGGATTGAAAAATTCTAATCCTATTACAACCCCAAGCAGTTTGCAGAATCATAAAGCCGGGAATACACATGCTTTCTTCTTTCTTCTTTCTGCACAGCTTTTTTAATATAATGCAAGGATATTAGATACGCACGATGATTGTGTGAATCTGTGTGCAGTCTACAAATTGTTATGAAAAAAGTTTTCATTTAATTTGAAATACTATTTAAATACAATTAGTTGAATCTTACAGGAAACTGCGTCGATTAGAGTATTTTTTTGTAACGAATCCTTTTGATTTTTAAGGGAAGTTGGCGCTTGGCCAATAATTGGATAAATTACCCAGTTAAATACATTAACCTGCCCCCCCTAGCCAAATTGACAATCTATTAGCGTTGATGATTGTACATTGTCAACTTGGCTAGGGGGGCTGTATATCCTTCCTGTTTTTCCTTTTCATGTCTTATACACTTGCCAGTAGCTAGTACGTTAATTTGAATTCGATGTGGGCCAATTTTTTTTCGATGACTATCATCCTATATACAACACCACTGAACTTAATCCTATATATAAGGCAAGCAAGTAATGTTCAGGTCAAAGAAATCTAAATAATAAGGTAATAGAAATGTTATCTACTATCTTCTGGTACTGGAACGCATGTCGCCGGTTTTCCGCTACCAACACATAAATACGCAATCACGCCTACCATGTTTCTAGCATTCAATGCAAAATTAATGAAGCCTAAAAATCCACTGCTAGATATGCTGCTAAATACAATAATTTTAGTAACTCTGCGTCTTAAACAGCACTGATGATCAAGCAAACGGTTCGCGCGCTGGAATCCTAAAAGACACCAGTACATGGCGACAAGTTCACGCGCCTTTGACACTTCTATATCCTTTATTTCGATTTCTATGGTTCAGGTATTTTCTTCTTTCTGTAGCTTCTTCCAGTTTCAATAAAAAGTAATTCTGACCAGCTGCTGCCAAACATATCTGAATTCATAAAAATCGTTCGAAAAATATTCTAAGAAATTCACTTCCTGCATGGGCACGTCTTTTTGTTACACAAAGGAATATTGTTAGTACTTTAACCCTTTGTTACGAAGAAAGATGGGATCGATATAAAATTCATAGAAACTTGTTACAGAACGATACGCTCACTTGATTGTTACATGTCGCAAACTTGAATTATTACTTAGGTACGCTTGAACGCATGAGTTTTTGAAATACTTGTTCAGTAAAACGAAACAAAGAGCGGTATTAACTTGTGTTTGTGTTGGTCTGGTTGTTTCTTATGTATTATAAGTATGTATTTACAATAAAATGAAAAAAAGTATGTAAGTATTGTATCCATTGTCTAGTACCCATAGTACAAGCTCTGCTTAGTTTGGGACTAGATGGTTCTGTGTAAAAACGTCAAAAAAACAAAACTACTTGCTTGCTTCGACTCTAATTTAATAAGAAAGTTTTGAATTTGATTTTTGACCAACATTATAATCTAATTGAGATGCAAATTAAGACACTTTGCATAGAAACAATGTAAGCATTATCATGCGTCACTACAAATCCAACTTAACAATATTTAATAATTCCTTTAATCCGTTAATTATTTCGTAGCTAATGGTACAAATAACTAAACTACACTAAACAAATACTAACAAACTCTTACGCTTCCGTCTTGCCATATCTTATCAATCGGTATACTGCTATTTCCTTTCTTAAAAATATTCATAGACATAATGATTGTAACGCAATAAAACTTTTTGACAAAAAAAATTACCGACGAAGACAAAAACTGAAAAGTGAAAAATAAAATGAAGCTTTTTAGTCTTAAGACGCTGACAACAGCCAAATACCCCAAATAGGCTTTTTTTAAAAACATTTTTAGCTGTATCTATTCAGTTTGCGGCAGTGAAAAAAATATATGTTAATCTTGATCGTATTTTCTGAAACTATATTGTGCCCAAAACACGTTTTCTTAAAGTTTTCTCGATAGAAAAGAATTTTAAACTAACCTCTTAAAAAATGCTTTAAAGCAAACAATCTCTATTATTTACTAAATATTATAAATAAAATTAAGAAAACATTTGAGAAAGACAGTAATCTAAACATTTGTTGTTTCTGTTTTTCAAATAAGCATTTAGTTTTTTATTAAAAAAGAAAATTGTTAATTTTCATTCAAGTTGAGCGACGCACCCGACGTCCCTCCGCTCGTTGCCTCTCTTTCTGTTCTGTACAAAACGACAGTGACCGCAGACGTCTGATTTTTTAGGTGTTGTCAGCGTCTTAATAACTAATCTCCTAACTAAACTAATGTAAATAACTAATTATGAGTCGGCGCCAAACAAACAAGCAAAGTGCGTGCGAATTGCAAGTGGTCGAGCGAAGAACGCATTTTTGGAAAGTTATTGTTTATCGTTGAAAATTTCACGTTGTATTTGATGTTATTTTGTTTTTATAATTTCTTTAAAGCATTTAATGATCTTCGTTGATTATTTGTTTGGCGCCGACTTATAATTAGTTATTTACATTAGTAAAAAATCGGACTATTCTGTAAAATGTTCATAAATAAAAAATCAAAAAACAAATATACGCGTCGAATTGAGAAGCTCCTCCTTTTTTTTCGTCGTTTAAAAATAATTACAAATAAATGAACTCTTAAAGAACAATGAGAAAACTTTACCGCACAATACAAGATACTTTTCAATTATTTACAACAATTTGTCTCAAGACACTCAACAGATAACGTCAATTACGTTCCATTGGCTAACTTCCTCATTCCAAGTAGATACAGCTTTACGATCAATATAAACAAATCTAAAACAATTTTGAGTCATGTGAGATGTAAAAGATATGACGGGATAACCGCTCTGAGGATCAAGACGTCTTTAGCCGACTAAAATAGATGGAGGAAAATCACAACAGCGGTAGCTTTTTGAGAGTGATTCATCATCACTGGCTCGTCGAATTTTCTGACATTCGTGAAAAAGTCTGTCAGAAAGTTGCTAAGTCATAGATATCGTTATCTTTGTTAGTTTGTGCCTTAGTAGCTGCAGTTCAAAAATAAATATAAAACATAATATAGGTACGAACTCGGGCGAATAAGAAAAGCGGATGGAATCTCGCTAAACAAAGACTGAAGCTATACATTTTTTCCTAAACCCACTATAACTTCGAAAGCATTTTATTGAACACACCAGATTTATACAGTTATTTTTTTTGTGACACTATAACAATGACTACCGTCACACTAGATTTTTTGCGTAATCGCGGCTTTTTGGCATACTATGGACTATGGATGGGAATGTGTGTGTGCCCGTACTTTTAAGCGAGTTGGCATACTATGGATGCTTCACTTATTGTTTAGCGAGATTCCGTCCGCCTTTTTTATTCGTCCGAGGGTACGATAAAAAGAAAAGACTCCGCGCCAAACGAAAGTGAAGCACCGTATCCAACTATGTGTGCATAATTTCAGAAGTGAAAGGCCATGGCGGTCGATTGACATACTATGACGTGTGTAAGTGAGGCACGTATATAAACAAGCTGGTCTGGCTTACGTAAGGTGCTTCACTTCGGTTATGTGGCGCTGAGTCTTTTTTTTTCTCGTCCATGCATACAGCTAGATAGTTGCAGCCTCTCCTTGAGGAAAAAGATCGTAAAGAACTCTGCACAACAGACTGAGCGTGCTCCATACAGATTTCGATGGTGTGTGCAGTCCGCCATCCCGCAGTAGACCAGCGTGGTGGACTAAGGTTTGACCTTTCTTAACCTTCTTATACTGCAAAAATTTTCGTGCTCAGCAGCAGGACAGAAATAAACTAATTGTTAGGTTTTTTGTCCAGCCGTGGACATTTATTTCAGGCTGATATTAAACGGTTGTCTCCTTCATTATTTTCCGAGTTTGATTTCATGAAATAAGCTACACATTCCCACATACCCTGTTTTTGTATAAATCTCCAGTTTATCCTTTGAAACACTCGGTCTTCATTTCTTTTCTTTCCAAATTATTCTCTTTGCGCAAGTCTACTGGAAGAGACTTTAAAAAAAATAAGCGGTACCTTTATAAGTACTTGCATTTTCCTAAAAATAGTTTTTTCTGTAATTTTTTGTGTGCCTAATCATCATCATCATCATCATCATTTCAGCCGAAAGACGTCCACTGCTGGACATAGGCCTCCCCCAAGCATCGCCACAACGACCGGTCCTGTGCCTTCCGCATCCAACCTAATATTATACTTAAATCTGAAAGTTTGTGTGTATTCATATTCGTTTGTTACTTCTTTACGCTGTAACGGCTGAACGGATTTGGATGCAATTTGGTACACAGATAGACCATGTCCTAGATTTCCATATTCTTATCCCGGGAAGATAACAGTTCCCAAGAAATGCACGATAAACGACATCCACAGGGGTGAAGCCGCGGGCGCTAACTGGTTAAATAAATACCTTGACAAACAACATAATAAAAAAAAGGAAACGAAACAGAATTCACCTCTGATTGAATCACATTCCTTCGATAATACGAATGCTATTACGAACGGCATCGCATATAAATTGTTATCAAAAATAATTATTCGAAGATACATGTTGAGTATCTTACGAGTTTATGTTAATGAAATTTCAGATTTCTTTATACATGTTCGTGCGAAATTGTAATGTTTATTAACGAGATATGAGAGTTTTAAATAACGTTTTACTGAAGAGATCGTTTATTTTGTGACGGCAGTGTTTTGGAAAAGGTCTATATATTCTGTCTAAGCTTAATAGGTATTTGATGAAAGGTAGGTAGATTAGGTATTTGATGAAACTATCGATGTCACATTACCTCAAGTAAGTACAACTGCTCTTCCGACTGAAGAGCCTTAAAAAAGTCATAATTCGAGGTCTGATTCTCGACTATTTTCTCCTCCGAAACTAGACGAATTTGAAAGATATTTCATAAACTGAATAAGAAGAATGCCGCTATGTTTTTCCTTTTTCATTACTAGTCTCTTCATACACTAGGCCTCTGTAGACAGCGGTCTAAATGGACCGTTTAAAGATTTTTTGAGGGCTTCTAGAAATAAATTATCAACAAAAACTAAATATAGAGGCATAGAAAAAGCTGATATTTATTTTATTCTAAAAAATAGTTGCTCTGGGATTACAAACCAGAAACAAAACAGTCAAGAGCGTTTGTATGGAAAAAAGACCACCCGCATTTCCTCCTAATTGATCGATTAATTAACTGAATTTCTCGTTTTTCATTTCGCATGTTTAAGTTGATAAGAAAATTTTATCAAACCTTCAGATTTAAATTAATGGTAAGGCAATGGGCCTACCATAATCTGCCGAAGAAACGATGACCGTTGGAGTAGACATGTTCTTAAGTGGAGACCGCAAATCAGAAAAAGTAGCGTGGGGTGCCTTCAAGCTTGTTAGAGTGACGACCTTCGCAAGGTGGCTGGTAGAAGCTGGATGAGTGTGGCCGACGATCGAGGTCAGTAGCGTGCTACTGGAGAGGCCTATGTCCAGCAATGGACTACTATAATAGGCTTATGATGACGATAAGGATCTCTCCTGTATTTTGGGGAGCTCACTGATACAAATCTTCGTATGTGCAAGGACCCAAACCCGAAACATTTTCCAGTACAAAATCATTTGTACCACGCAGGATTCGAATTCACAACCCATAGAAAACTAATCAGTCAACCTCTTGTCTACTTACAGAACAAATATTTAAATGTTTTGGTTCAGATTTTTCCTGAATCGTAATTTCCATGAATCTATTGTGCAATGTTTGCACTGACCTTTATCTATTTATACATAGGTCTTTGCCTATTTGCCTAAAAAACGGTTCAGTATCATTTTCTCCTCTGTTTGTCAACCAAATATCCTTTTTTTTGCTGCTATTGACGATCTTTAGTGTTCTGAAAAAATAAATTGAAAATATTTTTTTTTTTGCAAAGTTCAATCGTAAAAATTTGAGTTGTCGAATACGGTCGAATTTCGACAATTATTGGGCGACCTCTCACCGTCATAATTATTTCAAAGCATTTGGTTGCGCAAAAGCTCAATATATCACTTAAACACTAATCCAGGCTTTTTAACTGAACTGAGATTTCCATGAATTTGATAAATCAATGGCTGCACTTTCGTGTAGTAGCTGTTATCGAGTGATGCCATTACGCTTATCTTGTTCAACGTTATTCACGCCTACAGAAGCTGGTTGCGGCTGTTACGACACTTGTAAGCATGTTGCTAATTATAAGGATTGGGGAGTTTTATCTGCTACAGTTTGAGTGTCACTTTAGCAACGTTTCTGTGTTTTTGAAATTAGTATTAATAGTAGTTAGTTTATTTTGTAGTAGTTTGGTTGATAGCGTTTTGTTGAACGTTGAGATGCGCCACAAAAACAATGCAGAGTTCAGCTAAATCTTAATTCACCATTTGCAGCACATGATTTCTGTGGTTTGCAGTTTAAACTTTTTTTTTTATTTGTTTACTAGCTTAACATATCTCATGGTATGTCGATAAAAAGTATATTATGTGTTATTCTAGGACATGGTCTATCTTTGTGCCAAATTTCATTCAAATCTGTTAAGCCGTTTCAGCTTGATTGAAGAACAAACAAATGAACAAAATCCATACTTTCACGTTCACAATATTAGTAGCATATGTTAAGTTTAGTTGTAGTTTTTTAGTTTATATTTAAATTCTTAGACAAAAACCAAAACTTCACTTAAGAAAAAAATAATGATCTATTGCGTAAATTAACTACGGTTTCAATAAATTTGTAAAATATCGAGGTATTTTCTCTATCTTTCTTTTATTTGCTACTATAATACCTAGCTAAGACTCTCTTGTATTAACTAAATATTTACCAAAAATACGCTAACTAATTATTTATTGACGACCTCTGTGGTCTAGTGGTTCGAGTGTCGGACTGCTGATCATGAGGTCGTGGGTTCGATTCCCACAGGACACAAATATTTGTGTGATGAACATGAGTGTTTGTGTTGGTCTGAGTGTTTCTTATGTATTATAAGTATGTATTTACAAAAAAAAAGTATATAAGTATTATATCCATTGTCTAGTACCCATACCACAAGCTCTGCTTAGTTTGGGACTAGATGGTGCTGTGTAAAAATGTCCCAAAGATATTTATTTATTTTATTTATTTATTATTTATATATGCTATATTCAGTGGCGTAGCTTGGGGTGCATTAAAAGAGCCTCCACGAGTGACGCTATTTAATTGATCATCCGGCGCACCCTGGGCAGTCAGCCTCGCTACCAACCTGCTGACTGGCTAATCTTATCCCCATGGCATGAGCTATTATCATTATGTAGCTCATGTCGACACGATAGAAGAAGAAGAAGTGGCGTAGCTACGTAACCAAGGGCCCCGGGGCAAAAAGTTAAATTAAATTAAAATTAGATTAACATTTACTTCAGTCGAACAGTTAAAAGTCGAACATTCTTTATTCAACTAGGATATTATATAACTTTTTCCTACGCTGTTCATGGGGCTCAGGGGCCCTTGAGCTTGGGGGCCTCGAGGCACTGCCCCGCCTAGCCCTACGGTAGCTACGCCACTGGCTTTATTGTACGCCTTAAAATGCATTACATTGAATATGCATTTAAACTATCGTACAAATGGCGACCTTATCGCGATCAGCGATTTCTTCCAGGCAACCTAAATTAACTGGACAGAAAATGGTTTTGTCAGAGGAGTACATTAGATACATAGGTACATGCTCTGAAATAGGTACTAATTAAAATATTTACTATAAAAATCTATACTTATATACTTATAATATTATAAAAAGGAAAGATTTGTTTGTTTGTAATCGATAAACTTTGTAACTATTGAACTGATTTTAATAATTCTTGTAGCATTATAAAGCTACTTTATCCAAAAGTAACATCTGTAGGTTTTATTTTATTTCAGTACGCAGGCGAAATCAAGGGTTCAGCTAGTATTTAATATATTTAATATCTTATCTTTATATATATAATTCTTCTATGCATGTGTATGTAACTGAACTCCTAAACGTCTAGACCGATTTGGATGAAATTTTTTGTGTGTGTTTCAGTGGATTCGAGAATGGTTTCGATTTACAATTGGACCCGGTAGGTGCCGCTACTTTTCCGCTAGTACATAATAAAACCCTACACACATATACAAAACATTTATTTAATTTTTATATAAATAAATAAGTTATCCTGTACTAACAAATTCTTGTTTCTTATTTTGTGTATCAGATTGTTGTTTTACTTTTATGGATTGTGAAGGTCTGAATTAAATGATTTATATATATTTTTTTATTTCATATGTAGCTGTTGTCGTATTATTACCCTTCTCAATTTCGCAAATATCTAGATCTGCATCA
Source organism: Asteroscopus sphinx (assembly GCA_949699075.1). Classification (NCBI taxonomy): domain Eukaryota; kingdom Metazoa; phylum Arthropoda; class Insecta; order Lepidoptera; family Noctuidae; genus Asteroscopus; species Asteroscopus sphinx. The sequence goes on from OX453006.1 coordinate 8,689,389, forward strand.
AAAACCGGATATTAAGTAGTCCTATTCTACAAAACATAACAATCTCAAAGTCGACAAGGTTTATGAACAATAATTATGAAGAATAAGGAAAAATTTCGCGACAACTTCACCCTGACCAGATTACCTAATGAAGCGAGACTACAACATTATAAACATATAATGGACTAAAAGCAAGATTATTTTTGCTATAAATATTATTAATTACTTCCCTTATATCTGCATAAATAAAGTAGTTTTAGTAATTAAGGCTGCGTTTTTGCACGACTTAGTGCAGTTTAGAAGCTGATTCTACACAAAAAGTTGTAAACAAATCGCAATTGAACTACGACTTTTGGCTGTTTTCGTACTCTACTAATGAACAACGATGCAACGTTTTAGTTCAGTGAATGTTCGATTGAAGTTGTTTAAGTTTTTAACACTATAATAGTGAAATGGTTCAAGTTGATCGAATAAAAAACAAAATCAAACATGGATCGAAACAGGCTTAAAATTAGTAGAATTACCCTTCTGGTAGCGTAAATAAAAAACAAATCCGCTGATCCATTTCAATTACAAGTACTTACAAGTGAAGTTTACGGGGGCAACATCACAGTTATCATGACCTGTAGGCCAATTCACGTAACTAAAGAAGTGTAGTTGCAGTGCAGTTGAAGTTGAGTTTCGACCAAAACAATGTATCCTCTTATCTATGGCTATCGCTGTCAGAAACGAACTGCAGCGTCATTGCAACTTGATCGGCGCGTCATGAAATTACGTGAATTAGAGCCCTGGACGAACTTGATTTTGCATTTAACTCTGAGGGCCAATTCTCGTGTTTAAAATGTTCAAATCCTCAATTTCACAAATAAATGTCATACAGGAACATCTGCTGTCATGAGATTGATATTTACAACATTGAGATTTAATTGGAACTATACTCTGAACATTCCTAATTATGAGAATTGACCTTTCGGGGCGAACTGAGCAAGATGGAATTACGGGTAGGCTTGGCGCGGTTTATGATGGACAGTCGAAGATACGCTGCATGTGGCACTGTTAAGTTACCTGGCAAAAAGCATCTTTGGGTGCTTATAAACGCGTCTGCCCGCCCGCCTGCCAAGCGTGGCGATTATGGCATATCCCCCCTTTTTGGGGATGTCTATGTCCAGCAGTGGACGTCTTTCGGCTGAAATTATGATGATGAAACGTGGCTATTAGAATTTGTCGAGACTATGTGCAGCAGTGTCTTACTAATAGCTAAAGCTTATAATTGTGTGATGAGTTGTTATTTATTTGATTTTTTAAAGGCACAAGACAATGATGAAATCGATCATATTGTAACTAAAAATAGTTTTGTCGATCGTCAGTCCGGACACGTATTACCAATAATAAAATAATCAATAGTCACCATCATTTGTCTTCCTGTCATGATCAAACAATTAGTCATATATTATGTAAATTATAATGTATGTTTGTTTAATAGTGAAGCAGTGATAGTCTAGTGGTTGAACGCTTGCTTTCCATGCAGAAGGGTCTAAGATTGAACCCGGCCCGCACCTCTGATTTTTCTAATTCCTGTGCGGATTGGATTTCGATTATCACTTGCTTTAACAGTGAAGAAAACATCGTGAGGAAATCTGCACACCTGAGAGTGCTCCAAACAGTTCTCGATGGTGTGTGTAGCCCGCCAATCCGCACTAGGTCAGCGTGTTGGACAGGCCTTAAGTTTCACGTACTGAGAAGAGGCCCGTGCCCAGCAGTGGGACAGTAATGGGCTGAATATGTAATTTAATAGTGTATACAGAGTTGCGCTTCTTTTTGAGCCAAGCTCGACGCAATTTACCAACGGTTAAAAAAATACAAAAACAAGTCAAGTCAGTACAAAATAAAACCAATTATCCACAAGCGACGATACTCTAGATTTAGAAAGTACAGTCTAACAAATAGATAAGTACCCAGTTTTCTCAGGAGATTATGGATGTTTTCGAATGGAATATCATTTCAATAATAGACTAAGAATTAACAGCATTATTATTGTACTCTATGACGTAAATTATATCGGATACCTACTAGGTATAATATTTATTATTACTGTAGTTACACGTCACATTCAATACATAATCGTCAATTTAGATAATGACTACAGTCGGTAAAAATAAAAATAATATTACTAAGTTGATGTTACAATTTTATTTATTCAAGGCATAATTTGATTTTAATAGCGCTGATTGCTCCATGTAACTCCTGTGTGGCATTATTAAAAATAGAGCGTTTAAACATGCTTATATTAGGTTCACTTGTAACCAACTGACTATGTAAACAAATCTTGAATGTCGATTTTAGCCTACTTCTAGTTCTGTTGAAACTTTGCAAGCATATATGTAATAAGGATGACAATATAATAATTTGGTACCATCGAGCTGACCTGATGATGGACTACAGTACATCTAAAAGCGTGTTTTTTAGTTTCTTAAACTATTAATTTATTATAATTTTATAAATTACTAGGACTAAGGCCCTTAGCCTTCTCGTACTGAGAAGAGGCACGTGCCCAGCAGTGGGATAGTAATGTGCTGGTTATGTAATTTTATAAATCATCATCATCATCATCATTTCAGCCGAAAGACGTCCACTGCTGGACATAGGCCTCCCCCAAGCATCGCCACAACGACCGGTCCTGTGCCTTCCGCATCCAGCGGATTCCCGCGACCTTCACCAGGTCGTCGGTCCACCTTGTGGGGGGCCTACCCACGCTCTGCCGTGTCAGGCCTATCTCTTGTATCTCACGAAACATAGTTTTGAGATATCACCGTTTAAAGTTTTTTACAGATAATTGCGATTATCTTAAATGTTTCAAAACTTTCGGGAAATATTTTTACATAATTGGTTGTATTAAAGTCTGAGGAAAACCGCGAAATTTATAGATTTTTGAAAACTTCGAAATTTTCAGAGTTATTAGCTATAACAAAGATAGGTGTAACAAGCTCTCTATACATTGGTTGTTACGCGGTGCTCTGTATCTTAAGATAGGTGACTTAGCCGCAACAAGTGTAATATGGAATGTTTTGCTAAACACAGGTATCTTTAACTAAAGTTTGTCTGACTGATTGTTTAGTATTAAATTAAATTAGTTTATAAAGGAATAGAAAAAATAGTACTCGTCTAAACAAATGAATAATGACTTATGACTTATCTAGTAAAAACTCAAATTTTCAAATGCATTAAAATATCCTTTTTAATGAGTAAAACGAACACTCAGACTTCTTCTAACCAAGATTCGATAACTTTTAAAACAAATAAACTTAATTAACTTCATAACTAACATAAAAATTGGAATGAGAACTTAGTATTATCAAAATTATTTTAGATACAAAAAAAAACTAAATCCTAGATATGTAAGATCTTATCTAAATCTACATCTGCATTTAAGTCTGCTTTCTTTCTTGCAATTACACTCCTTCGCCTTACTTCCCGGGGTACTTCTTTTTTAACTAAGTCCAACACACTTTTGCAATACACATGCAAATCTTTGAATTATTTTTCATCGTATGATTTCCTGACGACTATGTAAGTTGAGCATCTTCAAAATTCAACTATTCTTAATGCCTAAATACGTAGATTGAAAAGCTCGCGGTCTTATGTAAAAATAATAATGCAATTGAAATGCTTTTGATCTCATTATAATCGTCAACCCTTCAGATGATTTTACGCTAAATTTCTTTGTTGTTTTACTTTTGCTTCCAGACTTAAAAGGATTTAATCAGAGCCAGGTGATAAATTTCTTGCATTCGAAAAAAATATATCTCAACAATGCGCTGTCAGTACGTGTCCGTTTTTTTTTTCCAAAATACCACAAAACTACATAGTGACGGAATAAGGAGAATCTATTGCATCCGATGCTGTAGTTAAAAATCAGTTAGCTGAATTAAATCCCAGTAGACAGAGCGTTAAATATGTCCTCTACTGTAAATAGCCTTCAACTTCCACTATAGCACAAAACACTGAAAAGATAATGATTCTGATGGTAGGAAATCAATACTGAAATATTTAAGAGATAGCTAGGTAATAGATGTTTCTAAAAAGTGATAAGGAAGCAATATTTGCCATAAATTCTGATTTCCCAGGGTATCTAAGAGAAAGATACCGATGCCCCTTTGAGTCGAACAAAAACACAACCGGCTAAGCACTTCACGCAAATTTTTATTTCGTTTGATGCCGATATATAAGAAATTTTACGCAAATTAGTTGTTATAAATGAAACTAGCGCAGTATTTCGCGAAAGTTTAAAAACTTCTAACAGAACAGTAAGACCAACAAATACTTAAAAGAAAAGTATAGACCAGAACTACTAGCCTCGAAGCAACATAAGGTGATTATTTTGAAAATAAGGTAATGGTGGCAGTTTTTTGGTTCTAAGTCGACTGCTGATTAAAGGGTATCGTCATAAACTGCATTTATAACTGCACTTTTTTATACAAATTTTGTAGTTATTGAATAAACATCAAACAGCAAAAATTACCAACGAAGTTACTAAAAACTGATTGATTTCATCTAAGCACAATTCGCGCGTTCTGAAATTGTCTGAAACTCTGAAACCAAGACTGAAATCCATAATTTAAGATACCAGTTGGCTTTTCTTTGCCTTGTTTAGGACCTATTTACTTTAATTTCCTGTGTAATAAAATAATAATTGATTAATACACATTTTCATAAAATAACCAGTGGAAATCCTACAACAGACAGTGCGTATTTTGAAGGCTTTTGGAAATTATTTTCAAGTACGTACACTTTTCAAAATTTCGGTAAATGAGATACATCAAGCTGATATACTAACCAACAAAAATAGGTTTGTGAACATTACTCCTGCATATTCGACCGCGATTTTTTATTCCACCTATTGATTTCAGAAAAATTGTTATTTTTATTCAGCTGGTCCATAAATACTATCATGTTGCCGTTGGCTATTACTTTTAGAACCATGTTTGTTAATGAAGCTCTCATAATATCCACATCAACATCAGTTAATACGCGCACTACAGTCACGGATAAATACTGTATCTAGTAGTTAGCAGAGTTAGGATTTGCTCGATGCGCTCGCAACTTATCACGCGTAATTGATGTAACTTAAGATACAGGATTTTACCATAACTAACAATGGCAAAATCATAGTTTCAAGAGTTAGGTGATAGGCAATTGTGACTAATTGGTAATAGTTAATTAAAATATTATTTTACTGGGTGATAGAGGATCATGAAAAAATACGATTTAGACCTGTTACGCGTAACTCATGTATCTTAAGATAACAGACCTGCGAGTGACACGGCAGCGCTGCGCCTTCCAGTACGCGGTCGCCACTCCAGAACTTTACTGCCCCATCGGCCATCCGTTCTGCGAGCAATGTGCAATGAGCAATGTGTTTTTTATAAATATTGTAGGCTATTAAATTCACAGAAATTATACGCTATAGAGTATTATGAACAGCCTTGCCAGCTTGGTATGATATGCTTTATTAACTAGGAAAATAAGAATCCTAAATTAGATTACTTATATGAAAAATCTGTTGGTTCACAAGTCCCTAATATATCTATACCTGCCGTCCTAGCCAAGTTGACAATCTACAATCGTCAACGCTATAGAAAACAATCAAAATGTATGGGAATGACATATCTAAACGAATTACTTTTTGTGAACCAACAGATTTTTCATATAAGTAATCTAATTTAGGATTCTTATTTCCCTAGTTAATAAAGCATACCATACCAAGCTTTTAGCTGATTTTATTCAAAAATATTTTATTTCCAATCCTGTCGTTATGACTTTCAGTCTAGATCATTATCATAAACACAGGCAATCCTGACTTATCTCAGTCCGAGAAATTAATGGTTATGTACACAAAATTGTAATATCGTCATGAATTCATGATATTCTAAATTCGTAAGTGAATTTTTCTTTGGTCGGTACATGAAAAAATCGGTAGCTTAAGGTATGGTAATTAACTTGCATAATCTCCTTTTAAATGCCCTATAAAAATCCATTTTACATTATAACTAATTACAGGCAGGAATAAGCTGGTCCACCTATCACTATCGTACGCATCGGACGGATCGCATTGTATTCAAAAATATAGATGACGTCATCCGAATGTCATTATTGAAAATCCGATTGCTCATAGAAATTCATCGGCAATCCGTACGCTGCAGATAGGTGGACGCACTACGCTATACGGATTCGTTTGATCCGATCCGTACGATGCGTACGATACCGATAGCCGGATAGGTCGACGCATGCCTTTTTATAAGAGAAAAAAAAGTAGCCCGCCTCGGTGGTCTAGTGGTCGCAAGCTCCACTGCTGAGCGTGGGGTCCTGGGTTCGATTCCCGGGTCGGGCAAAGTGTTATTGGTTTTTTTTTAGTAGGAAATTCTCATTAGCAGCCCGGAGTCTGGATTTGTGCCCGGTTGATGGCAATAAGCTCGCCCCCTATTACATGGGATTGATTACATAACTGGCTAGATGTGGGTGTACTATACACTTCTGCCTACCCCTTCGGGGAAATACAGGCGTGATGTTATGTTATGTTTATGTTCAAAAAAGTAAGGAAAGTAGGTGTAATAAATGATTTCTTTCATTCTAGGGTCTAGACTTAACTTTTTTTTTCTAGAATCAAATGTCTAGAATCTAGAGCTTGCTCTCTTTAGTAGTTGTACCGAATAATTGCACACAATGGCCGAACATCAATGAAATCGTGACCCTCATTCTTAATATGGTAGTTATATTCACAAAGAAACTGTGGGCTTGCAAATCTAAGACCTGGGATCTAATTGGCCATCTCTAGACACACAATTACTGCGGGACTAAGCAGTGAAAATACGTTATTATTTTCTTATGTTATTTCGATAAAAATACTTCTATAATATTTGATGAGTAAAGATTTCTGAACAGTATAAAGATAAAGATATGATAAAGATATTTTATTTTGCAAATAAGGGTACATGGTACATAACATGGTGGTAAACATAATAAACAAAGTTCAGCCATATTTTACCAGTTGGCATGCAAAAAAAAAAAACAACTTAATTAATGTGAGCACGACATGAACATTGTAAGTATTTCAAATATTATTAGGTATACTATATAAATCATTATTATAAGACATTATGGTGTAATAAAAAGCAAAATAATAAATGCCAAGTCAGTAAATTAAATTAAAATCAATAAATCAGAAGTCAAATAAATAAATTTATAAAATTTCATTTTAATAGTTTACAAAGTCTTTTTCGTTCAAAAAGTCATTAATTTTGTAATACGCTCTAGTTGTCCCTATTCGTAAATGAAAATATTTACCGTTTATCAAATTATAAGGAATGAATTGTTTGATTGTTTATAGTTTATTTCGTATAAACGAGTTAGGCTAAGCCCGCGCTGCGATTTTTACTCGCGCTAATTTTTTTCGCAAAGTCTGTAACACAATTAAATCATATTCAGTTATTATTAACCATTTATTATTTTGAAATTATACAATTTATTTACACTTTTATTTTCTAATACTGCATTCTTTTCTGTCATGGAACTGCAACATACGTGGGACACTCAGAAAGTTTTGCGAAACTAAAAAAAATTGTTCTATACGTACATATAATTTTATCAAATCTTTTCAAAGTACTTTCCACCAGCCTCTATACAAAGATTCATGCGCCTAAACCAGTTTTCAAAACACTTTTTCCAGTCCGCCGCAGACACCTCGTTTACAGCCTGCTCGAACGCAGCCAGCGCATCTTCCGGCGACGAAAATTGTATCCCTTTGAGCTGATTTTTTATTTTTGGGAATAAAAAGAAGTCACACGGTGCTAGATCAGGGCTGTAAGGAGGGTGACCCAGGAGTTTGACTGGCGTGCTGTCCAGGAAGTCCCTCGTTTTGAGTGCGGTGTGCGCAGGTGCATTGTCGTGGTGGAGCAGTAGCCCGCGGAGCCCTGTGTTTGGTCGCTTGTTGCTTATAACAGAGAAAACTTCTGGCAAACATTTGGTAGTATACCATTCGGCATTAATGCTTCTTTGATCCCGTAAGGGAATTGATACCAAGTGGCCAGTCAAATTAAAAAAGCTAGCGATCAAAATCTTACCCCCGCTTCTAGATCGCTTCACTTTGGTAGGCGTTGGCTCATTTTGAAACACCCAAACAGTCGACTGGCGCTTGGTTTCTGGGTCGTATTGATAAATCCAGGACTCATCACCTGTAACGATGTCGTAAACACGCCGAGACGAGCCTGCTTCAAATTTGTTAAGCATATCACGGCACCATTCCACCCGGGCCTGCTTCTGAGCATCGGTGAGGTTGTGCGGCACCCAGCGTGATACTATCCTCCTCACGCGAAGATAGCTGTGTAGAATCTCGTGAACGCTTCCCGATCCAATCTTCAATATGTGTTGAATCTCCTGATATGTAATTCGCCTATTGTCTTGGATTAAATTTTTCACTGCTAGCACGTTTTCTTCGGTAACAGCCGTCAAAGGGCGACCGCTTCTTTCGTCATCCCCCAAAGTTGGTCGACCGCGCTTGAATTCGTTATACCAACGATACACGGTTGCCTTGGAAGGGCCTTCATCCATGAATGCCATTTGAAGTCTATCGTACGATTCATCCGGTTTCAGGCGACACTTGAAATCGTATAAAATCATAGCTCTAAAATGTTCCCGGCGCAGATCCATATTTCAGTGAGACACAATACTTTGAATTAACTCGCAAAAAATGTGGAGGGAAATTTTGAAATTGGAACTTACTTATTTTTACTTATAAATAATCATATTTTCGAAAAACATTATAACTGGCCAGTCTCCCATATATAAAAACTTTTTTTCGCAATACTTTCTGAGGGGCCTGGTATGTCACAGAACTGCGTAAAAAATTTAATAGGTGATTAAAATGTAAGTATCATGTGGCCATTAATGTTTTTACAGTAATTCTATATATTCCTGCCTATTTATTGTCTAACAGTATGAGTCTGTCATGCTCACTTAAATGTCAAGCTGATGGTGGCGTTAGTATCGGGTCGTAAAGTTCCCTTCAATATGGTTGTGTTAAGCGATGGCTGATGATCTCGTCATGCTCGTGAACGGGTGCCGTCTGTCGGGACAGGTCAGCTCCTACATACTATGGCAACTCTTTTTACGTTTATTCTAGAGGCAATATTCTCACTTTTAAACGCTTGTTTATTTCTGACATTACCCTACATTATACTCACATCATTTGAATGAATTTGATGTAATAAACAATAACTATTTTTAATAAAACTTTTTGACAAAAAGTTGAACCGACGAAAACGGAAACTGAAAAGTGAAAAATAAAACGCATTTTTGGAAATTTGTTGTTTATCGTTGAAAATTTCACGGTGTATTTAATGTTATTTTGTTTTTATTATTTCTTTAAAGTAATTTAATGATCTTCGTTGATTGTTTGTTTGGCGCCGACTCATAATTAGTTATTTTCATTAGTTTATTTAGGAGAATAGTTATTAAGACTAAAAAGCTGGATTTTATTTTTCACTTTTCAGTTTCTGTTTTCGTCGGTTCATTTTTTTGTCAAAAAGTTTTATTAGAATAGGTTATTGTTTATTACATCAAATTCATTTAAATGATGTGAGTATAATGTAGGGTAATGTCAGAAATAAACAAGCGTTTAAAAGTGAGAATATTGCTTTTAATGTTTTTCTGGATAAAATTTAACTCCAAAAAAAAGGCCTATTAGTGAACAGATTTATTCACCTACACTACTTTATTACGTAGTAATATTCAGTATTCTGTGCTTAGACTGGTGTTCACAAACATTCATTTTCTGGCCAAACAGCCGTTTTCTCGTAAAATGAACAAGAATTTTCGGTAAACTGTTGTTTGGCCATGAGATTTAATATTGGTACATGCACCATTTTAAAGAAATTCTAACAGCAGCGACTTTTATGGCAATAAGCTCACATTATCGTACTAATATTATTAAGGTGGATACTACCGGGTAGCTTGCGAAATTTAAAATTAGTTGCGTTTTTTAGGGTTCCGAAGTCCTACAAGGAACCCTTATAGTTTCATCATGTCCGTCCGTCTGTCCGTCTGTCCGTCTGTCCGTCTGTCCGTTTGTCCTAATCCTTTACAGCTTAATAACTTCTACAGTTATAAACATAAGTTAATGAAATTTTGTTAAAAAATAGTCTACTTATAGATCTCAATTTTAAAATAATAAAAAAATAGTTTTTACGTATTTTAGGGGTGGCGTCCATACATGTGAAATGGAGATGAAAAATTTTTTTTCGCTTCTCCCCCTCGTGTGGGATATCAATGAATAGGTCTACTAAAATGAAGGTAATGTTTCATACACCACTTTTTTATCAGGTGTACCATGTGTGAAATATAGCGCGCCAAAGTGGCTTGCAATGTGTCCCCCCCCTGCCATTTCTAAACTATGCAACGTAGAAAGTTATAATCTTCCACATTGATAGACCTTTGTAAAAACTCTCTTTTAAAATTATTTCGAGTATAATGTGATTATAATTTTTTGAGTTATAGAGAGAAAACTGAAAAATACTTAAAACGTCCTAGTTCAAAGGTCATTGACCTTAGAGAAAAATGATGTAAGCAAATAATGCTCCTTTAGTTACTCTCTATTTGAAAAAATCACAAAAAGTAACTTTGTGTTATGTTGAACACACTTCTTCAATTTGGCTTCTTGAATTTATCGCTAGATGGCGCTACTAACAACACGCTCTGAGTCGCGAATACTGCCGATTATTGCAAAAACTAAAAAAGTATAGCCATGATTAATATTCGATTTGATTCGTTTGTAATTACACCTACTTATACTATATTTTTGTATAAAATTCTCAATGGGAAAATCGACTGCAGCCAACTTTTAGCACAAATTCCCTTAACAGTTCCCCGTAATGTACCCCGTTCCGCCGTAACCAAAACTTTTTGCCTTCCATTCTGTCGCACAAATATTGGTGCACACGGTCCTCTTAATCGAATTTTCAGTCAATTTAACACACTCAGTCATCATCATAGTTCTAAATTAGATATATTTCATGACACCTTGGGTGGCATTCGAAAAATCTTATTTGAATATTTTCGTGTAACTTCATGACATTGTTTCTCTTTATTTTTATTGTATTTTTATTGTATAACATCCTGCTTGTAAGTCGTCTTATAAATTATTGTTTAGTTTAATTTTGCAGAAAACGTTGTCGTATTTTTAGTTTTTATAAAAAGGTTCCGTTTATTTTTGTACTTCTTTTAAAAACTTTATTTTTATTTTTGACCGGGTAAGCATAATGATAAAACAGCTCCTATGTATGTTATGTACGCCTTTAATTTGTTTAAGCATCGGATAATATACCTGTAATATTAGAATAAGATAATGTCTGATGTTTATAACTGTTGGTGTATTATTAATAATAAATAAATAAATAAATAAATACTTAAGGAACCCTATAATACTGAGCATGGCCCGACATGCTCTTGGCCGGTTTTTTGCTAATTGTAGCTCTATTTCACGTTGTAATATATCGATCAAAATATGATTCGCGGCAGTAACAACAATATAATTTACTAATTAATACTCATAATATTAACCTAGCTCTATAAGCTCTACAAGCTTTCTAATATTAATTTACTATCAAATTACCTATCGATTAAGAAATTTGTATAAATTATAGAGCTATGTTATGTTTTCTATGAGTATTATTCAAGTAGATATACTATTATTATTGCAGCGAATCATATTTCGATCGATATACAATAAGAAATAGAGCTACAATTTGCAAAAAAGCAAGAAATTTTAAATTTCGCGTTTTTCCCTGGCACATTCACCTTAATTCGAAAACATGAAGGTTTGTTGGTTTGTTCGTTTGTCGTTCAATCACTCTGAAACAACTGAACGGCAGACAGATATACCATCTCCTGGATTAACACATAGAATACTTTTTATTGACATACCACAGGAGCGAAGCCGCGTGAATAAATGCGAGAGTATGAATGTTTGTTTAATTGTCCTTCAATTTCGCTAAAATGGGTTGATGAATTTGGACAAAATTTGGCACACAGATTGACCATAGCCTGAATTAACATATAACTTACTTTTCATCCCGGGACGAAAAAAAATCTCTGGAATGTGCTATAACGTTTCTGTGATAAACCGAATTATAATGGCTTCAGGGTACTGTTGAGGCTGCCTCGGTTATGCAGTGCGTCTAGTATGTTTGCAGTAGCACGAACAGACGACTACTATGCAGTTATTAGGAAGAAACCACATCCCTATTAAGCTAGCTCCAACAGTATTTCGAAAGTCCTAGCCGAAAAACACGATGCTTCAACACTACGGCACTTTATGCAGTTGCTCGTACGGCAGGGATAATTATTTTTAAGTTTATATATTGAAGTACTAACCCTTAGTACATACCAAAGTTTTTACTAACCATTGGACTAATTTTGACAAATAAGTTTCAAATAAATTAAATTAAATTATACACGAGCGAAGCCGCGGGCACAGGCCAGTCCTTACTAAATCTTTTAGTAAAAATTGATTTTTAAAATGCACTTCCATTGTACATCGATCATCATCAATTTATGCTGAGATGGGGGCCTTTTTTAGTATCATACAGGCATGTAAATTATAAGTTTTTTTGTTAATATTATTATTAGTTTTTTTTTTCTCTCGCCTGTACCGAGACTGAAGTAAATATTTTCTTTCTTTTTTATGATGATGAAAAAATTACCATCACTTTGAGTTTAATATGCACAAAGAGAATAATATTTCTGAACACTGAGTATCTACGTAAGTTTGGTTCCAAGAATAACACACAGACTAGACTAAAGAAAAATAGAGAAATAAATAAACAGAACTTAGGTATTTCTTGTTTACTTTTACTCCTTTCGAACACGGATCTAACCAACTGTTGTGAAAGATTAATCAATTTTGGGAGTCTACTCACAAAATTGACAACGACATCGATATATCGATATATCGGAAGTGCCCTTAAGCACGGCACGACAAATATTTTTTGTAAGCTGAAATTATTTTGAAGACTTGATCTTACTTTAGAACGGAGAAAATATCAATCCAATTATTCAATCCTTGTGAGAATATCAATGAAAAGTGAACGCTAAATGTATTAAACTAAGATTTAAATTAATTTCTGCTAACAAAATACTTTCCCATGCTGCCATGCCGTTCCTAGCGGTAAAATAATAAATAAATAAATAATAAATATTTTTGGGACATTTTTACACAGCACCATCTAGTCCCAAACTAAGCAGAGCTTGTGATATGGGTACTAGACAATTGATATAATACTTATATACTTTTTTTTTGTAAATACATACTTATAATACATAAGCAACACCCAAACCAACACAAACACTTATGTTTATCACACAAATATTTGTGTCCTGTGGGAATCGAACCCACGACCTCGTGATCAGCAAATGCTTGTCTTTCATGCAGAAAGGTTTGAGTTCGAACCGCGCACCTCTTCCTTTTCGAATTCATGTGCGGATTAGAACTTGATTATCACTTGCTTTGACGGTGAGAAAACATTGTGAGAAAAATTAGGTTTAAAATAAAAATAAATAAATAAATTTTTATTTCACATAAATGGTGTACAGTAAACACTTACAAATAGTAGTTATACAATTTCTCGGTATGAAGTGTTTGTTTGAACTCTGGTACCCAATGTACCAGGCCCCTCAGAAAGTATTGCGAAAAAAAGTTTTTATATATGGGAGACTGGCCAGTTATAATGTTTTTCGAAAATATGATTATTTATAAGTAAAAATAAGTAAGTTCCAATTTCAAAATTTCCCTCCACATTTTTTGCGAGTTAATTCAAAGTATTGTGTCTCACTGAAATATGGATCTGCGCCGGGAACATTTTAGAGCTATGATTTTATACGATTTCAAGTGTCGCCTGAAACCGGATGAATCGTACGATAGACTTCAAATGGCATTCATGGATGAAGGCCCTTCCAAGGCAACCGTGTATCGTTGGTATAACGAATTCAAGCGCGGTCGACCAACTTTGGGGGATGACGAAAGAAGCGGTCGCCCTTTGACGGCTGTTACCGAAGAAAACGTGCTAGCAGTGAAAAATTTAATCCAAGACAATAGGCGAATTACATATCAGGAGATTCAACACATATTGAAGATTGGATCGGGAAGCGTTCACGAGATTCTACACAGCCATCTTCGCGTGAGGAGGATAGTATCACGCTGGGTGCCGCACAACCTCACCGATGCTCAGAAGCAGGCCCGGGTGGAATGGTGCCGTGATATGCTTAACAAATTTGAAGCAGGCTCGTCTCGGCATGTTTACGACATCGTTACAGGTGATGAGTCCTGGATTTATCAATACGACCCAGAAACCAAGCGCCAGTCGACTGTTTGGGTGTTTCAAAATGAGCCAACGCCTACCAAAGTGAAGCGATCTAGAAGCGGGGGTAAGATTTTGATCGCTATCTTTTTTAATTTGACTGGCCACTTGGTATCAATTCCCTTACGGGATCAAAGAAGCATTAATGCCGAATGGTATACTACCAAATGTGTGCCAGAAGTTTTCTCTCTTATAAGCAACAAGCGACCAAACACAGGGCTCCGCGGGCTACTGCTCCACCACGACAATGCACCTGCGCACACCGCACTCAAAACGAGGGACTTCCTGGACAGCACGCCAGTCAAACTCCTGGGTCACCCTCCTTACAGCCCTGATCTAGCACCGTGTGACTTCTTTTTATTCCCAAAAATAAAAAATCTGCTCAAAGGGATACAATTTTCGTCGCCGGAAGATGCGCTGGCTGCGTTCGAGCAGGCTGTAAACGAGGTGTCTGCGGCGGACTGGAAAAAGTGTTTTGAAAACTGGTTTAGGCGCATGAATCTTTGTATAGAGGCTGGTGGAAAGTACTTTGAAAAGATTTGATAAAAATATATGTACGTATAGAACAATTTTTTTTAGTTTCGCAAAACTTTCTGAGTGTCCCACGTATGATTTAACTTGTGTTATGGGTACCAGCGCTCTCATTAATTAAATCCACAGGGGGTTACATTAATTGCATCAGGAGGTGGTTATGGTGGTGGTCGTGGTGGTGGTCGTGGTGGTGGTGGTGGTGGTGGTGGTGGTGGTGGTGGTGGTGGTGGTGGTGGTGGTGGTGGTGGTGGTTTGCGTGCTAGGATCAAAATTCAGATCCGCATACAGGACATGAATGTCAAGCCTTTAATTACCGGGCTCAAATTCAAATATTTTTGTCATACAGACCTAATTACAGGCACTTGTGAAACGTTGGGCTCTAGTTGCACGGTTCCAGATGGTGGATCCTATGGAGAAGAACTGGCAAGAAACTCGATGGATACTGTTTTTAAAATACTTGTTCTTTACCACAAATTCATTCACGCCTGGTTCCTATAATCTACCATTACCGACTCGTTTTTTCCTTAAAAAAACGTCAAATATTGACATTAAGTTTGAAGTTTTTTCAAGGAAAACCGAGCCGTCGTCGGTAAAAGCAAATTATAGGAACCCAGCGTCAAATAATGTCGACGACGACGTCTGTGGTCCAGTGGTTCGAGTGTTGAACTGCTGATTACGAGGTCGTGGGTACGATACCACAAGACAAATATTATATTTATGTAATGAACATAAGTTTTTGTGTTGGCCTGGGTGTTTCCTACGTATTATAAGTATGTATTTAGAAAAATACGTATATACGTATTATATCCATCGTCTTGTAACCATAGTACAAGCTCTACTTAGTTTGGGACTAGATGGTGATATGTAAAATATCCCAAATATGTATTTATTTATTTATTTAATGTGAGAATAATGAAGGTTAATATCAGAAAAAAAACCTGATAATGTTGCCATAAGAAATATGTATATAAAAAAACGTAGGTTTTCATGATCACTACACATTATAATAAAACAAGTTTAACCGGATTATATCGCGTATATTATTATTATGCTTTGTAGCTTTCGTGGTCGCAGGAAGACTAACGGTCAAAATTACAACTTTAATAACTTCTTAGGTTTTCGCGATCACTACACATTATAATAAAACAAAGTTTAACCGGATTAAATCGCGTATATTATTTAAATTGGTTTCCCTGACGTTTCGAAAGCATCCAAACATCCTAATTTTTATAGAGAAGATGGTTGGCAGCTGCCACCTGTTTGGAACCCAGTCCTAAAAATAATTAAGTCCCAAACAGCATGCAACACTGTAAAAGATAATGATATTGTGAGTGATTACTGCGTGCATCGAAACGATTTTAATTAATAATATTGTACGGTAGATTAAAATATTTTTTTTAGAAATATTTGTAAAGACGCTTGTCATCTTAGTCTACCTGCGACCACGAAATGCTACAAAGCTTTCGAAACGTCAGGGAAACCAATTTAAATAATATACGCGATTTAATCCGGTTAAACTTTGTTTTATTACAACTTTAATTTAAATCAACAATGTGTAACTTAATAATTATTAATAAATTAATTATAATTTATTAAAAGCACAGCCATACAAATTACATAGGAAATCTTAATAACTAATTATAAGTCAATTTAGAAACAGTCATCATTGTTTGCTGTATCTCAAAATAAGTATAAATCTATCCACGTTTTACCCTACTAGAGATAGAAATTTGATATATTTTGTATGGAGTTTATGTCAGATTTCTATCTCTAGTAGGGCAAATCGTGGATAGATAGGATAATAATTTTGGCCGTAAGATGACAAGCGTCTTTATAAATTATTGAAATGTAATTGTAAAGACGCTTGTCATCTCAGTCTTCGTACAACCACGACCGCTACAAAGTATTCAAAACCTCAGGAAAACCAATTTTAATAATATACGCGATATAATCCGGTTAAACTTATTTTATTATAATACAAAAAGTTGCCATCATATTAAGGAGCTGACCCAATAACGTCACCATTAGCATGGCATTTAAGTGGCTAACACTACTATGAAAGTTCCTTAGAAAGTTTAACGACCATAGATCACCAATTAATAGTATAAAGTTCTATGAAAGAGGAAATATTTCTGAGAATTTTACCCAATAAAAAAATCCAAAAATTCACTTATTCGGTTTGATTTATCAATATGTTTATGCAATAATTGTTTCGCCGAGTTCAACCCAATGCTCTTTTAAAACAAATAAATGCCTTTTCAGTCAAGAAATTAATTTTATTCCTGGATTTTAAAAAGTCTAAAATTATGTAAATATTTTAATAATAAAATGCAGATGTTGTAAAGAGAGTAGGCTATAAAAATTTAACTAAAGAAGGTTGTAAAACATTAGTTCAACTTTATTAAATAATGTGAAACGTGCGTTTCACAATTTTTTTATTATTATTTTAAAAATCGTTTGCATAATCTATAGATACATTAAACAACTAATATTTCTAATTCCGAGAAAATTAAACCAATTTTACAGTATGTGACACAGATAAGTACTAATGACAATAACACTATTATAACAAAAGTTTTCCTTAACATAGGAAACACTGTGCCAAAGAGAAAATTAAGTTATAATATACTTCGCGAAACTTCGTCCTTAAACTTCTTGAAACTCGTAACTAAGTATCAAAACGACAATAAATAAGAATTAAATGAAATAAACATAAATAAAAGACAGTAACACACCTACTTGTTAACCCGTAAATATAAAAGTGATTTTATGCGCGCTCAATACGACGTGTTTATTTTTAAATGAAAGTCTTTTTACAAGCTTTTATTGAAGTTTATTTCATTCAAGCATTGTAAATTATTTTGTGGTTACGATTTTATTTTTTGTAAGTTGGTTTACAAAAGAATCGAAATGTTTTTTATTAAGTCGTAGCCGTCTTAAAAACAAACTTTTAAGTTGTTGCGGTGAAATAAACATAACTCTGGAATAAATTATTTTTATAACTGAATTCTTGCGTTGTTTGCTTCCTTTCTATTTTAATACTGCCACACATAAAACAATAACATTATAACCCAAGGAGTTCAGGTAATATAATTTGTTCATAAATGTTTAAACTGCAACGTTCATAGTAAATTAAAGACTTAATGATAATGACTTACACTTTGCCGCCTTGACTCCAAAACTGACGAGTGCACAACTCAAAGCAACATTGTCAGTTCAAACTCACACAAAAACAAACAAATAACAATTTTAAAACTTGGCACTTTTTTAATAATAATAAAATAAAACAAACAAAAATTTAAATAAAGTTCTAAAAAAATTTTACCGTCATAAACTTTTTAATAATTTTATGTTACCTCGCTGTGAAACATTTTTAGTTTTTGAATAAATATTTTTTTAAAGTTTCCGAGCGCGGGAATTGGCGAGGGCTGCGGGCGCGTTCGCTCACAACCGCAGTTAGTCGACAAGTGAAATGAACGCTCCCGGTTCGTCACTCTATCAAACGCTATCCCATCTTTTTGCAAACGGTTGCGTGTCGGTCAATTAAGGAAGATTACACTTGAATTGAATGTTGACCGTTTTAAAATCAGGGGAATCTAACGGTCGCCTGATCCTTAAATCAAATTTTTCGATTCGTTTTCCGTCTCGTATCCAGGTTAAGTGTCTTCTTTGAACGTCAACATTCTTTCATAAATAAATTGCATTTCCTTTACTTACCGCAATGATTTTTCTTTTCGTTTTATTTTCACTCACACACAAAGTGTCTCCTTTGAATTCTCTGTGGGATTTAATTAAACAGGGTTCGTTTTAAGACGTTGTTTATTCTCATTCATTTATTCTAATAGAATTCATAGCATTCTGCGATCACCTCTACTTTAATTTTGTATTCTTGATCTGTGTTTGGTGAACTTTGTTTTGCGCAGAAAATATTGCTTGTTATTGAAAGAAATACACACAGTATTTCTTTCATTGTGCTGTTTTGCGTAATTTCATTATATTTATTCACACTACATTTTTTAAGTTTCGGAAACCATTTCTTACATGGACTTTACAAAGAAATTTTAACGAAAAGTTTAATTTATTATTTTTAATAATGAGAGCATGTATAAACTGAATCTTGAATAAATTCGTGAACGTTTGTTGAAAATAAATAGCGATCAATAATAGTGTTGTTTCGTTTGATTACCGAATACCTTTAAAATTATTTTAATTAACAAAGATGGGTGGCAACTGGCACCACAGGTTGACACAGAGAAAATGGAGCGACGCGTGGAATTCACCAAGTTTTATTACTTAGGTTTGTGTTCTCTTTGAGTTAAAACCGCATTTTACTATGTAAATTTTGAATTTACTTAGCCTGATGAATATTTTTTACTGGCGTAGTTAGTTCCGGGACAATTGGTAATGTAATCTTGTGTGTTAAAGTGTTAAACCGCTGCAATTTTATAACAATTATTTATAGATATTATAATATTTATAAATGCTCACATTAATAAATATTGCTGTTATTCCTATTATTATTATTAGTATGTTTGGATATTTGTCGCTCAATCACGTCATTTTACATAAGACTAACTTATACCCGTTGCTTCGCTTGCGTATTACAATGCAGCTTATTATAGAAAGACTTTATCGCGCATCCCTCGATAACTATACTCGGGAGCAATGAATCCGGGTCACCAACAATAATCTTAATATCTCGGATACTAAAACGACAGCTTATTCAAATAAAAATAAAAATATAAATAGACTATTTATTAACAACAATAGGCTATTTATAATTGTATAGACCTATTTGTTATATTTTTTTTATTTGAGTAAGCTGTCATTCTTAGTTTCCCAGATATTAAGATTTATGTTGGTGACCCGGATTCATCGCTCTGGAGTATATTTATTTTCTCAGGATTGAAAGTAGCATATAATATGTTTATCCGGGTTATGGTCTAGCCATGTGCCATATTTCATCTGAATCTGTTCAGCAGTTTAGCATTTAGGAAGTAGGATTTAGCCCTGCACACTGATACCCTGAAACCCGGAAAATGCATCATCTAGCAAGTAGTATACAATACAATACAATATTTACACTGGTGAAATCAAAATGCATTCAACAAATTTTAAAGGTAGCTTTTAGGTAGCTTTTAGGTACTAATGAAAATGAACAATTCTTCTAATAAAAATAGTCGGATGAAAAAAAAATCGACTTATACAAGAACCTTAAACGAAGAAGAAAGAAGAAGAAGGTTCGGTAGAGAACGCCTATGGCGTTAAAACCGTATTTATACCCAGTTGTCCATAAACAATTAAATAAATAAATAAATAACATTGGCAATATGCTACAATTTTTTTATGATCGTGAAACTGATATTACAACCACTAGATGACGCGTATACAACGGGTATCAAAAATGCGTGGTCATATTTGAAGAGCTTATTCAGGGGATAGTATTGAACAACTTTTACTATGGGACCAACCCTGAAATCGCGAAAAAAAAACAGCTGATCCTTACATTTTATCGAGCGACATCGATGATTTAGTAGGGAACAGCTGATATTTTTTCGCGATTTCAGGGTTAGTCCCATAGTAAAAGTTGTTCTATGCTGTGGCCGGAATGAGCTCTCAAAATATGACCACGCATTTCTGATAAACGTTGTATATGAAAAAACACGAGTTTTTCCAAAATACATGAATCCATAATATGAGGGTAACATTGGCCGATTTATTTTTCAAGACAAAATACCCCCGCTAGTGCCCCGCTAGGATTTATTACCGTGACATTTTTATCTTTTTTTAAATAGTTTTATGTCCTGGTTGCCAAGAAATTTTAGCCACGCCTTTAGTTTACTCACCCTAGTAAAGTGATGGAAATAGTAGGTTTCTGAGGGGATGAAGAGAAAATAAAAAGTCACGTTTTTAATTTTGTACCATTTACCCCAAAGATATTCGTATACTATTTACCCCCACTAGTACACGTAACCGAGCACTTAAAATTTAATAATTCACAATGATTACACATTAACACTCGAAGAAACACAAATTTAAAAAATAAGACTTTCCGAATTTTCCCGGCAACCGAATTTTTTATCGTCTTACATTGTTGATAGAATAAATGTGCTTATCATTGTCAGCAACTTTTACCATGAATATCGCCAAAAAAAAGTCAAATGTTTCAAACATTTTGTCGAGCGACCTCTTCTTGTTCTTCTATCGTGTCAACATGAGCTACATAATGATAATAGCTCATGCCGCAAAGATTTGCCAGCAGGTTAGTAGCGGGGCTGACTGCCCAGGGTGCGCCGGACGATCAATTAAATATCGTTACTCGTGGAGGCTCTTTTAATGCACCCCATGGTCTTTTGAGCAACCTCGATCAACTTCATCATCATTACACATAAAAACAACAAGACATGAAAAAATAATAATTTAGGTATACCCATATATATATACCCATAAAAGCCTCCCGATATTATTAGTTCACAATGGGTCTGATAAGAAGGCTCAAAGTCACTCAAAGGGCAATGGAGAGGGCTATGCTCGGAGTGTCCCTGCGTGATCGAATCAGAAATGAGGAGATTCTCAGGAGAGCGAAAGTAACCGACATAGCCCGAAGAATTGCTAAAGTTAAGTGGCAGTGGGCGGGGCACATTGCTCGCAGAACGGATGGCCGATGGGGCAGTAAAGTTCTTGGGTGGCGACCGCGTACAGGAAGGCGCAGCGTGGGTAGGCCCCCCACAAGGTGGACCGACGACCTGGTGAAGGTCGCGGGAATCCGCTGGATGCGGAAGGCGCAGGACCGGTCGTTGTGGCGATGCTTGGGGGAGGCCTATGTCCAGCAGTGGACGTCTTTTGGGCTGAAATGATGATGATGATGATTATTATTAGTTCCGTTCGGGAATCAAATCCACATTTACCTACTGCGCCGACCCTGTCGGTACAAGATGGAAAGAGATAGTTATACAACAACATTTTACAATATCGTTCATACGCTCATACCCACTAGTTATTTTAATATACATCATTATTTACAAATTGACAACTTCCTGAATTATCGTCACTTCTGCTATAATTTTATTGGCAGCTTTGTTATTAGCATCCTGTTTTAAAATTACAAAATGTGAAAGTGTGTGTGTGTCGATTAATGACATTGTTCTGTTACCAACACATACTCGTACATAGGTAAAGCCTGGCTTCTGATACTTATGAATAGTTTACACGGTGCGAGCTACTCGCCCGAGATTAGATAGCAACTCGCATTGTATATAAATTAGTTAAGGGTATATGGCAATTTTTGCATGGGGCGAGCGCGATGCAGCGTAGGGCGCCCCCCTGCCAGGTGGCCGACGACCTAAAGAACGTGGCTGGGGGGGACTGGATGCGGAAGGCAGAGGACCGAGCGTTGTGGCACAACTTGGGAGAGGCCTATGTCCAGCAGTGGACTGCGATAGGCTGAGTTGATTGATTGATTGAGCGCGATGCGTCGTGTTCACCCATCCACATCTTGTTGTAATTTAATGTCGATGGACCAAACAGTGTACAGAAAATCCTAAATTGGTTTATGATCTA
The DNA here is from genome assembly GCA_949699075.1 of Asteroscopus sphinx. Lineage (NCBI taxonomy): Eukaryota > Metazoa > Arthropoda > Insecta > Lepidoptera > Noctuidae > Asteroscopus > Asteroscopus sphinx. The sequence continues at coordinate 8,711,864 of OX453006.1, forward strand.
CACTTTGTCTGCCAAATTTATGTATTTTTGTGAATAATAAATAAAAAATAATTTTCCAAATCGGTTCACAAATGACAAGTAACAAACATTTAAAAAATGCAATCGAATTGACAACCTCCTCCCTTTTCTGAAGTCGGTTAAAAATAAGTTTGGTTAGTGAACAAGAGAATTGACACCGATGTCTAACCAGTTCCATAGGAAATTACTAGTTAACACATAAGTAGACCATGTTTGTCAGCTAATTTTATGTTTATTATAACTATCGTTCTATAAATATGTTAATCTAATGATAGGTACAGCCAAGTGTATATCAATAGTGATATAACCAGTATAAGCAGAGCATGTCTAGTATGAAATTTTCGTTGCCATTATATGCATGTGACCATGCCTACCCTGTTTAAAGCAGCACCATATTAACATAGCCTAGGACAGACTCTATAGGATCTGCCAAAATGTAGAATCTCATACATTTGACATTTTTTTTATTTGATCAAATCAACATCTCAAATCTTATCAAAACTACACTTGAGGGAGAGCTCCTACATGTAGGAGCATATAACCAATTTACTTTAACGCCTGAAGACGGTTTTGGAGAAAATCATAATATATTATATTGCAAGCCTTTGCACTGTTTACAAACATAACATTTTATTTAAATAACATCACGCCTGTATTTTTTTTTTTTTTTTTTTTTTTTTTTCCCAAAGGGTTAGGCAGAGGTGTATAATACACCCACATTTCACAAGTTATGTTAAAGTCCCATGTAATAGGGTGCGAGCCTATTGCCATCAACCGGGCACAAATCCTGACTCCAGGCTGCTAAGTTTATTTAAATGATTAAGAAAAATAATAATTATAGATGAGTATGCATTAATCGCAGAACACATTGCGCACATTGCTCGCAGAACGGATGGCCAAAAGGGCCGTAAAGTTCTGGAGTGGCGACCGCGTACTGGATGCGCAGCTTGGATAGGCTCCCCACAAGGTGGATCGACGACCTGGTGAAGGTCGCGGGAATCCGCTGGATGCGGAAAGTGCAGGACCAGTCGTTGTGGCGATGCTTGTGGGAGGCCTATGTCCAGCAGTGGATGGCTTTTGGCTGAAACGGTGATGATGATGCATTAATTGCCATCACTAGAAAAATGACAATTGTGCCCTGACAACTTCTAGCTCCACTCATGAATACTCTCCATCTGGGGAAGACGAAGGTTTATGTCACCAACAAAAATTACCACCAGGATTAACCAGCTCCCGCTGAGTATCAGATTTTTACACAGCGCGACTACCATCTTACCTTCACAACCCAATTACGAAGAAATATCGTTACCGATACCCTAAGACAAATTGCCACGGTATCGGCTTTCTGACAGCTCTTAATGAAGACATGCTCTTCGAGGATTAGAATATTTCGGGGTTTGACATAATTCTTGAAGATTAATGATTACATAGATATAGTAACTTCTTATACTTTGTATAAAATAAACGGAAAAATATGTGAAAGTGGTTTGTCAAGATCGTGCCCAGTGGAAATCCATAGTCTCGGTCTACCCCATAGAAATCTTACCTTATTATTTCGATTTCTATGATCTACCCCAATGGGAAAAAGATGTGATTGTATGTATATTAGGGAGTATGTATGTATGTTGAAATAACACACAATAAGAAATATTTATTACTAGTTGCCGATGGGGCAGTAAAGTTCTGGAGTGGCGACCGCGTACTGGAAGGCGCAGCGTGGATAAGCCCCCACAAGGTGGACCGACGACCTGGTGAAGGTCGCGGGAATCCGCTGGATGCGGAAAGTGCAGGACCAGTCGTTGTGGCGATGCTTGGGGGAGGCCTATGTCCAGCAGTGGGCGTCTTTCGGCTGAAATGATGATGATATAGTCAAAGTTGCTAGCTTATCGCGTGGATGTCGTTTATCACGTATCCATCAGGAACTGTTTATCTTCCCGGGATATAAAATATTAGCCTATATGTTAATCCGGGTTATGTTCTATATGTATCAAGTATAATGTTTATTTAGACGATCACTTATATTACCTATATGCTTCTTTGCTACTCAGACAGCCCCGTTGGTCTAGTGGTCGCAAGCGCGACTGCTGAGCGTGGGGTCCTGGGTTCGATTCCCGGGTCGGGCAAAGTATTATTGGGTTTTTTTCAGTACGAAATTCTCAGTAGCAGCCTGGAGTCTGGATTTGTGCCCGGTTAATGGCAATAGGCTCGCCCCCTATTACATGGGACTATAACATAACTGGCGAAATGTGGGTTGCTATACACTTCTGCCTACCCCTTCGGGAAATACAGGCGTTATGTTATTATTTATTGTTTCCTTTATTTAATTACAAATACATATTGATTATATTTTTAAATATTTTTACAAAACAAAAAAACAAAAATTATTATTTATTATTATTATGCTATTATATATTATTAGGAATCGGCGGAATAAAATGGCAACACTGCGCTATGACGGATTGACACCCCACCAAAGTCGGCCATATTGATTGTCGGCGGTTGGAGCGGGGCGCGCACTTTGCTACGAGTCGTTGAACAAGACGGACGTTCTATAGCGCGACATGACTTGTCCTTTTATTTTGTAATATTGAATATTGATGTAATAACTTACTAATACCTAACCTAAAAATACAGTGCTCTCTTGGTTGGTTTTGAGAGTCTTAATGTGACTATTATTGAACATACCCGCCTAGCCCCTGATAAGCAGACATTACTTTATAACTGTAAAAGTATGGTCATACCTATACATTTTTATCCTATAAACGTGCTTGTTGCTAATAATATTTATTATTATGCTACTCAGACCAAAATTGTTTTGGTCAAAATAAAAACTGAAAATTCCTATATTGTAAAGATATACCTAAATAACATATGTTAACATAGGTATGTTGTTTTTGTACGCCTTCTGTTATAACATAGAGGATTATTTATTGTATTTAAGAACTTCATATTATTTTTTGTACTTATGTTACACAAATGAATAAATGACTTATGACTTCATCTTTGTTGAAAATGGCCAGCAGGTAAATTGTGTAACTGCATCGCAATCAACAAAATGTCAATTTTGACGTTTGAATCCGGAAAAATGATACAATTCGAATTACGTAACTACAAAACTATATTGATTACGATGTCGGAGGGATTCATCATGAAATTGAACTTAAAACGCATACTTGCAGCAGCTTACTTGCATATCGAAACGTGGTCTAACATACATGACGTCATTTATATTGCAAATAATTTCCCTCCTGACGTCATTTACTTTATAATTAAGTCCCTCTATGTCGTTACACAATTCCAATGTTTGATTGCGATGTTATCAATATCGTCGTCAATTTTACATCAAAATGAAACTGTCAAATGAGTTACGCAATTGCCCTGCCGCAGGGCGTAAAGGAAATCTTGTCAATGCCCTTAAAACCTTTTCACCGCCAGTGACACCTATGGAAGACAAACGATTTCATGCCCTCAGCGTCACGACTTCATAACTTTGTACTAACGTCCATACAATATTTGTCTTCTATAGAAGACGTGGCGCTGAGGGCACGAAAACCTTTACGATGCCGTGGTGGAGAAAATATCTTTGGGACATTTTATTTTTTTGTGCTATGGGTACTAGACAATGGATGTAATACTTATATACTTTTTTTTTGTAAATACATACTTATAATACATAAGCAAAAGGTTAATTATTTGGACGATCACTCATATGATATGCTTCATAACTTTGATTACACTACTTCGATGTTTTACCAGCATTTTTAATTCACTTTGAAAAGGTTCCATCCCGTTCTGATCGCGCGCGGATTATAATAATATATCGGTCAATTTTTTTTAATAACACAGGTTTGTCTTCTAGACCATCAATTTATTATTACATATACTAGCTGATGCCCGCTGCTTCGCTCCCGTAGTAGGTATATCGATACGAAGTATCCTTTGTGTGAGTTAATCCAGGACATGAGCCTATTTGTGTCCCAAATATCCAAAGCCGTTCAGGCGTTTTCATTATGATTAAATTAAAACGTTCGCAATAATTGTACTTTTGTATTATTAAACTTGATTGTACACGCATTATTGTTACAGTAGGAAAGCTATATTAATATTATTAAAATTAGTAGAATATTATAGTAGTAGACAAATATGAATAAGGTATCATAGCAACAAAATATCATCTTGTCAAGTAAGTTAGGCATACGGGTAAGTAAGTACAAAACTTTAGCTATCGATCCTATCAATCTTAGTACTTATTGACAACTATGTCATATTGATATAAGTACTGTAATCATACCTTGTTAGTATATACATATATGTTTAGCCTAGCAACCTAGCCTGTGGCATATTAAATATCTTTAGTCATGGTCATAGCTAGCGTAGCGAGATTATCCGGAGAAGAACCGGAGTGACCGACATAGCTTGTAGGATCTGTAAGTTGAAGTGGCAGTGGGCTGGCCATGTCTGTCGAAGGACCGATGGCCGTTGGAGCAGACGAGTCCTTGAGTGGAGACCGCGAATTGGCAAACGCAGCGTAGGGCGCCCCCCTGCCAGGTGGACCGACGACCTAAAGAACGTGGCTGGGGGGGACTGGATGCGGAAGGCAGAGGACCGAGCGTTGTGGCGCAACTTGGGAGAGGCCTATGTCCAGCAGTGGACTGCGATAGGCTGAGTTGATTGATGGTCATAGCTAGAGATAGGCCAGCAGGAGCTTCAAGCATAGTGACCCGGACTAGTGGACCAAGGGCCTATCGACGGACCTCAATTATTTCCTGTCCCAAACCTTGGAGCTCCAGAGTTTCTAGCTGCAGCAGCAGCCTTGTATTGAGCTCTGATTGAGAGATTAGTAGAAGTTCGAGACAATGTACAGTCGAAAACCTTGCCGGTGAACCACCACTAAGGCTAAAATCGCTTGTACTCAATAATAACATGGTTTTTGGCATCAGTAAGCTCTCGTGTTGGTTGCTGGATAGCTGTAGAATGTCGTCAACCCGTTGTAACTGACACACGGAAACTCATTTTACTTGTCTTCCTGGACCTCAAGGGCTACTCGGGACCCGTTGATATACTTATTTATCCTTAGGGCTTCTTTCACCATCCCAAAGTAAAGTGTTGATTAGTTACTTTCCGATTAGTGCTAACTGGCGAGTAAAAGTCCCAAGTAACTTTTGTGCGTTTCATAAACGAAGACAACGCTCCGAGTAATAACTCGACGGTTAACTGAATGAATGTATGAAAACATTCAATGTTCATTCCAACTTCGCTTTCACTAGTCACAGATGTCAATCGTCAAAAAGGTTTTCTATTGTTTGTTATAAGAAGATGCGCCGAAGCGTGTGATTTTAAAGTTTGTTGTGTTTTGATAATTTTAATATTATTAATTAGCCTACAATAAACATGAATAAGATAAAAGGGGTAGGTACCTTTTTTTTTTTTTTTTTTTTTTTTTTGTTTTCGGGTGGAAATCCTCATGGATACCCTCCGTCTGGGGACGGCGGAGGGGTATGTCGGACTCTTACCGACTAAAACCACACGGTGGCCATCCTCTGCACAAAATAGAGGAGCTCCGGGAACTCCATTGGACCGCGCCGGTGCTCCTCTAGTGCTACGCCTTTGGCGCGTCCCGGGAAAACAATATTGTTTTCCCCACAGCAGCTCGCGACCACCACGTACTGCTGTCCTCCCCAGGGTCGCTTAACAGACACCTCGAGTCCCCCAACTCTTAGCGTCCACGATCCCGAAGGTCCCCTGCTAGATGTAGCGGCAGGGTTGCGGCCCATAGCCCTATCTGGGCCTTGCGCCAGGGCGGTTGCCTCTCCGGCGCCTCCTTCTCCGAGCGGGATCGGCCCTCTCCCGATCTCGCTCTGCGGCCTCCTTCTGAAGCATAACGGTCTCGCAGAAGGAAGCCATGGCCCTCCAAGCCGTCGGATCTGCCAGCATAGCCGACACTACTGCTGACAGAGAAAGATCCTGCCCGATCCGGCTGACCAGGTCCCGCCGTTCGGAGCCCCACGCAGGGCACTCCTCCAGCGTGTGCTGTGCGGTGTCCTGGTCACACCCACAATGGTGGCAATTTGCCGTGGCTTCGCGTCCGATCCTATTCAGGTACTCACCGAAGCAACCGTGCCCGGTGAATACCTGAGTAAGCCGGTAGGTGACGCGCTCGCTCCTCTCCAGCCAGGCCTCAAAGCACGGCAGGACAGCTTCAACCACTCGCTTGTGCGCATACTGCGGCTCTTCCAGCCGCTCGCGCCACATCTCGAGCGCGTGTCGTCGCTCCTGCCGCCTCAGCACTTCAAACGCCCTCGCAGGCGCGCTCCCACCGTTTTGGCGGATGACACGAATCCGGTCGTAGACCCTCGCATCCATATCCGCCAAGATGTCCAACGGCGGGAAGCGTGCCAGGACAGTTGCTGCCTCAAAGGATACCGTTCGGTATCCTCGTGCGATCCGTATGGCCACTTTGCGCTGCAGGCTGTTGAATTTTGCCCTTGAGCGCTGGACGCCTGACAGTCGGTGCGACCATACAGGCGCCCCATAAAGGGCCATGGACCGCACGACTCCCGCGTAGAGGCGGCGAACTTCCTCCCGAGGTCCCCCAAGATTGGGCAGCAGTCTGTGCAGTGCACCAGCTACCCTCTCGATCCGGGGGACCAGGCGATTGAAATGCTCCCCAAAGGCCCAGCGACTATCCAGGAAGAGGCCAAGGTACTTCATACATCGGCCCACCTGGACTTGCGCATCACCAACGCGAACCGTCGAGCTGGGTGGTTCTCTACCCCGTCGCAGGTTGTGGAACCATAGCGCCTCGGTTTTATGGGGCGCTATTTGCAGCCCTAGCTCGCGGATTTTGGCCACAACTTTTGCCACCCCGAGTTCAGCAAGCCGGATGGTCCCATCAAAGGTATCCCCACCGGCCAACACCAAAGTGTCGTCAGCGTAACAAACGACACTGACGCCAGCGGGGAGGTCGACACGCAGGACCGCGTCATATGCAAGGTTCCACAAGAGCGGGCCGAGTACCGATCCCTGTGGAACCCCACAACTAATCCCTCTGCGATGAACGCAACCGTCCCTGCCCACATAGCGAACGTGCCTGTCGCGAAGATAGGCCCCAACAATACCTTGCAGGTAGGAGGGCACACAATGGTGTACAAGTGCCTCCCTAATAGCTCCCCAGGGCAAGGAGTTGAAGGCGTTGACGATGTCAAGACTTATCGCCAACGCCACTCCCCCCCGGGGTACTGCCTGCTCCGACAGCGAGCGGACACGTAAGATCGCGTCCACTGTTGATCGCCGCTGCCGGAAGCCATACTGACTTTCGGCAAGGTCGGGACCGACCCGCGACAGGTGCTCAACGAGGCGTTCGGCAACTATTCTCTCGAATAGCTTGGATGCCTCATCGAAAGGGGTAGGTACCTAAGAAGTGTTAACTTTAATTTTGAAGAACGGTATATTTTGGTATCCCTGGTGTTAAAATATAAATATATTAAAAACAATAAAAAAATGAGTTATACATGCTTATTAAATTATGTTTCTTTTCTCTCGCTGGTCTGCTGGAAGAAATTGGCTCAAATACACAATAACACTCGGTTTGCAACATTTTAGAGTAAAATTCTAGCGAAAAAGTCTTGTTCATTATGATCGAACGTTAAAAACACGAATTCTCGGAATTCTTCGTGGTTAAAAATGTTCTAATTATTCTATTAGATCTTCAATCAATTAAAACAAATCCATTTTTACTGATTATTGAAAAATTTGTAAACACGATACAAGTTTGTGATGCCTACTCGTCAATTAACTCCACTAGTCGGCAGATGAAGTAACAAGTAAGTTACATGCCAGTTTATGTGACGGTTAGCGCTACTCGGACATTGTGAAACTAGTAATATAGTTACTTGCCACTTTAACCGGCGAGTAGCTTACTTAGGACTTTACTTTGAGATGGTGAAAGAAGCCCTTAGTATCCAAAAAAAATAAAAAAAAGTTTAATGTAACACGGTATAAAAACCATACCAATAGATTCTCCTGGTGATTCTGAACAAACTTCTTTCTGAGCCATTTATAATGTAACACGTTGTACGCATAAGTCAATGTCGATCTCTAAAGGACCCAAACTCCCAACGGATGTGATGTGACCACCATAAAATCAATTTCCTTATGCTATCAATATTGACCCTGCCAACACGAGAGAACAAACAACTGACCCGCTACACTTTTCTATCGCTACACATCGGCAACATCAAATCAAATTTATATTCGCCAACACATCATAACTTCGGAATGTTAATAAAAATACATGATGTATGTATCAATAACGATACTCCAATGATCATTCCATTTGTGCCTTCATAAAAAAGAAATAATCATAATATCATATTCTATAATCATGATAGAAAGCACAAATAATTTCGGAGTTGATAAAATAACTGTAGTTTGTTACTTTTATGGCCCATAAACCGATACAGAAGTAAGCGTAAGTTGTCAGGCACAAATAAAGTTTATCATTTCAGCCGAAAGACCCACTGCTGGACATAAGCCTCCCCCAATGGGGTGGGATATTCCATAATCGCCACGCTTGCTTGGCGGGTTGACGATCGCAGTTGGTTAATACTCAGAGAACGCTGCTGCCCATTCTTTGGTCGCCTTTTACGACACCCTGAAAAAATATAGGGTGGTGCAATTCTTTACGTCCGCTTTGTTAGTTCTCTGTAGTTGTAGATAGAAAAAGTGCGAAAAGCGGCCATTTTTGGCACTTTTATAACAGACTTAAAAAAAAGGAGGAGGTTCTCAATTCGATTGTATTTTTTTTATGTTTATTACCTCAGAACTCCGTCATTTATCAACTGATTTGGAAAAATATTTTTTTATTTGAAAGGATATACTTCCAGATTGGTTCCATTTTAAAAAAATTTGTTCTGATAATGGGATCCATTTGTAATTGAGGGAACTCCTCAAATATTATAGGCATACATATAGCAATTTTGGTATTTTCATCAACAAATCAAGCATTTAACATTAACTGGCGAAATGTGGGTGTACTATACACCTCTCCCTACCCCTTCGGGGAAATACAGGCGTGATGTTATGTTATGTTATGTTAATCAAGCATTGGTTTCAGAAAGTATCATTTTATGAAGATCTGATGAAGATCTTCGGAGATAAAGAAGGGAAGTCTTGAATGGATGGCAGCAAATCATCGGGGATTGCAGCAATCGCTTGTCTTTTTATTGTTAATGCCACTAAAAATATAAAAATAAAATGAACTGTAAAAAAGTAAAAAAGAATAAAATAATTTGTTTGAAACAGTTTAGGAAGTCGGTTCCAATGTTTTCTTAACTCAAACCGAATCAAAGGCATCTACTTGCTAAACTGTTTCAAACTAATTTTTTTATTCTTTTTGAAGTCGGTTTTTTCTATCTACAACTACAGCGAAGTTTAATTTATCGGTCTAAAAAACGAATATTCCCGATTAACCCTGAACAAAACTGAACAAATCCCTAGTGTAGATATAAAGATTAAATACACTAGACATTTAGTCGTCTAATTTACGGAGTCGTCGAACAAAAAGAGTCCTTTGAACTTCCACTTCCATTAATCTCTTCAGCGATGTATGATAGTCGAGATAGGGCAAGGAAGAAAGATAAATCTTTGGGACATTAACTGGCGGGACCAATGCGTGCGAAAACATTATGTGATGACCTTGATAACCTTTGCAGTATTTTGAAAAGACAGCTGTATGTGGGCGAGTTGACAACTGATTATAATCGGTCTGACGGTAAACGGTGAAAATAAAATGTAGAATTCTTAAACGACCACTTCCAGCGACCACGAACGCTGCAAAGCATTCGATAGGTCAGGAAAACCAATTTTAATAATAATAACAACATAACATAACATCACGCCTGTATTTCCCCGAAGGGGTAGGCAGAGGTGTATAGTACACCCACATTTCGCCAGTTATGTTGTAAGTCCCATGTAATAGGGGGCGAGCCTATTGCCATTAACCGGGCACAAATCCAGACTCCGGGCTGCTACTGAGAATTTCCTAATGAAAAAACTCAATAACACAAATAATAAAAATACACGATGTAATCCGGTTAAACTTGATTGAAAACAATTTGAGAACCGAACGGATTCGGAAACGCAAAGCGATATTTACGGAAACTCCTCCGAGAGCCATTTGTTGTAGGAAAGCACTCGATGTAAAATTAAAGAACTAAAGTAGCGTTTCCGAATCCGTTCGATTCTTAAATCGTTTTGTTTCATAATAAAACAAGTTTTACCGGATCACATCGCGTATTATTATTGAAATTGGTTTTCCTGAGGTTTCGAATGCTTTACAGCGTTCGTGGTCGCATAAAGTGGTCGTTTTGTTTCGTTTGCAGTCAAATTTTACATCGGAAACGGAAACTTTTCGAACGTTTCTGAATAGCAGATGGGCGATCCGGATGGTGACTTAGCTGTACAAATAGTAGATTGTTACACAAGGGTCGAAAGGAATCAATTCCCATACGAGGTATTTAGACGCCCGAGCGCAGCGAGGGTGGCTATAGTCCGAGTAAAACACTCTACTTTTCATTTCGAATATAAGGATAACGCCGTAGAGGTTGCAAAATTTTGGGCTTGCCAAGTCTGACAAAAGATCAGTCGTACCACTGACACGAAGAAGGAAAGTAATAAATAGTAGTTTTTTTCTAAAATACGTATTTTCTTGTATGTTAGCTACTTCATAAAATCATTGTATGTATCGTTACTTTGCAATTTCTGGCAAAAGATTTTCGATTACTGTTTTTGCCTCGTCTTTAACCGAATCTGGGGTCAACATTTCAGAATCGCTTGAACAAATTTTTAATCAAATACTAGTCTATAAAACTGAGATTTAGAATTTCGGTACAGACAAAGTTAGTATCCCGGCAAATTGTAGTCTTTCTTAAATTTTAATTATGGAACACCCCGCGTCGTCGCCGGCCGTCCTTCTTATAGGTTTTTTTTAAATTCACACTGGCTGTTTATAAACTCACAAGACCGCGGCATTTTTTTTTCGATATTTTTCTTCCGACTATGTATAGTTCTATTTTTAAATTCATTCCCGCCCTAGGGTGGAAAGCAATTACTATGAGTTTTTTCCGCCCTAGGGAGGGAATCAGCGTTTTCCACCCGCTCTTGGATCAAACAAACACTACTTTCCGAGTATGAGAAATGAAAAAACAATTTATTCATAATCGATACTTTTAAGTTTCATTAAATGTATCATATTTGAAAATAATAATCGTTTTTTTTTTCGTTTAAGTAAATGAAAAATATTAAGAACAGATAAATCAACTTTACAACAGTAATTATTACCTTAGGGCCAAAGCTGAAGCTATTGTGTCATTTCTTAATGTTTACCACATATTGCTTGATAAGGAATTAATGAATTAATCGCCAACCCGTGGGGCAATTGTGAAATGCATTCACTTTGACATTAGCTTTCATTTTGAAATTAAAGCAATATTCATTTCGTGGTACGTAGTTACCGACGACATGGATTGTCAAAACACACGGAGCAATGAACATTGAAATCCAGATGAATGCGATCGCGAGTGAGTTACGCAATTCGGCAGCTGCCTGCCAAGCGTGGCGATTATGGCATATCCCCCCTTTTTGGAAGAGGCCTATCTCTTGCAGTGGACGTCTTTCGGCTGAAATTATGAAGGAATTAAGAAACAAAAGCTTCGGCTACCTACCTATTTGGTTTGAACGTTTGGTACACACGGCTACACATCAAGCTGTACATTTCCAGTATAAGCTGACCTCGCATTGTATAGGTTTTCCTTCCAACGCGAGGTCAGCCTTTACTGGTTTGGTAAAGCTTGATGTGTAGCCGTGTGTACTAGACATTTTGTGCACAAAAAGAAGCGTCCAATCACTAAATCAGTCAATAAAATAATGACTTTCGACTTGACCTTGACGAAGACATAGTTGAAAAAAATCGAAAACATACGACGCTTGAAATAAAAAATCTATTTCTGAATAATCGATTTTTCTATAAATAATAATCAACCCAAAAAAACGTTTTTTTTTTAATAGATTTTTTTTTCACATCCCTAGGGCCGACTACCTGAAGAAGGTAGCTGTTGTAGACTGGATGCGAAAAGCGTAGGGTGGAGTGTTGTGGAACAACTTGGAAATGGGCCTATGTGCAGCCGTGAACTACTGGACTGAGAGGAAACTGACTGACTGACTGGAGGAGACTGGGAGGAATGTGATGGTCTGTCGCTTACCCTGAATTATACCTTAATCTATCAATGAGGTATTGGAGCAGTATTTTTTTTTGCTTATTCAAAGCAAGTTAAGCTTACATTATCTTACTGGAAAAGCCTAAGTGAACCTATTGTGAATACTACAAATAAATAAATAAATATCTTCGGGACATTTTTACACAGCACCATCTAGTCCCAAACTAAGCAGAGCTATGCGAGCGGATATGAGTACTACACAATGGATATAATACTTATATACTTTTTTTTTGGAAATACATACTTATAATACATAAGAAACACCCAGACCAACACAAATACTTATGTTCATCACACAAATATTTGTGTCCTGTGGGAATCGAACCCACGACCTCGTGATCAGCAGTCCGACCCTCGAACCACTAGACCACAGACGTCGTCACTACTATACCACTAAAAACTCTGTCCAGGTTTGACAAACTCTCGGCGATCCTCACCGGTATAGTCGACGAGGACAAAAATAGGTCACCGAACACAATCTCAAATCTGCGTTAAGCCTTACAGTGGGCGTTAGGCCGCTTTTACACAATGGTTTTCCATGGTACACATAAAAACGCGTGGGTTTTCATCGCTGGTGGCTTATATTTAGAGATTTTTTGTAGCTGCAGTGGACCGTGCCTCTAAAAGCGTAGGTTTGGGGCCCATTCCTCCGTGTAACACGTTAGAGTGAAAAAGTCAGGAAAACCAATTTTAATAATAAATATGCAATTTAATCACGTTCCAGTCCATTCAATGGTTGTCTGGAAGAGATGGAGAGCGCCGTGGAGTGATAAGACCGCAAATTGTACCTAGTTTATATTTAACATGTTTTTTTGTTGTTGTTGTTCTTTCTATGTAACCCCACCTATAAGTTGCCTGCTTGTGTCTATCACTGTGTTTTAAATGTTGCGCGTCGTTAACTGTGACAATAAACTATTTTTCTTTCTTTTTTTTTTTCTTTTTTTTTGTGCAATAAAGAGGATTTGTATTTTTGTAATCCGGTTAAACTTGTTTTATCACATTGTGTAGTGATCGCGAAAACCTATGAAATTATTACGTTACAGTGAATTAGTTAAAAGTTAGTCGAGTTGGTTAAGGAACACTGTTTCTTAATGAGACGTCGCTGACGTCAACCAAAGACGTAAGTTTTTTTTTTTTTTTATAGCATAGGATGGCGAAACGAGCTAAAGGCCCACCTGATGTTAAGCGGTGATGTTAAGTGGAAGTTAAATTCGATACCATGAGTAGTGTTCCCGGTAGCGTAGTGGCTAAGTACTGGCGTACTGAGCCAGGGAGCCAGGAGTCACAGGTTCGAATCCTGCTCGCGAGCGATATTTTCTTTCCACAATTTCTTTCAGTCTTCATCAATGACGTCATGAATGCCTACCCTTATATCATAAAGTAGCATGTGTTTTGAGACTTTTAATGTGGCGTACCATCGATGTAGCGTACCATCGATGTTAGCGTACCATCGATGTAGCGTACCATCGATGTAGCGTACCATCGATGTGGCGTACCAACGCGATGTTGTGTTCATTCGATGCAACGTGTTTGATGTTGAGACATTCGATGTACTGATTTTCTATATGACGTAGGGATCCCGTGGTTGTCTACACAAATTATTAATTACAACGTTTAATATAATAAACGCAAGTCCAAAAAGAAGTTTATTTAGAATCACTAGGGAACCGATTGGTATGGTTTTTATACCACGTTACGTTTTTCGCAATATCGTGGTTTTTTTTTTCCAGGAGGACCAGTTAAATGAGATTCTGTGTGTCAGGTAACACCTAAATGATATTTTGCTGCTATTCAGCAACCAATTGCTGTGGTTTAGAAAAAATATATTTTTATTTTCAATTCTATTCATTTATTCATTTGCACGAAATATGGTACTCAAGTTGTTACAATGCTATAGTTGACCAAGACATATTACACCCATTCTACTGGCATACAAAATGAACATAGAATTAAATAAATTCTAACAAATAAAATAATCAAACTAGAATAAAATTATCATAAGAAAATTATTTAATTTTTCTAAAATTTTAAATTCTTTGGTTTAAAATGCACCTTTATATAGGCAAAAACGACATGAGCTCTTAAAAAAAATCTTCTATGGAATAAAAGCTTGCGAATACCGTACACGTTGTTTAACAGTGGAATAAAATCTGAAAATTGTTTGAAAAATCTGTCATCACACCAAAACTTTTTGACTATACATATATATAACAATCGAAGTTTTTCGTCGCTCTTAAAAGTTTTCCTGACAACTAAATAAATATGATGTATGATGGTCGTGCCCGTTTCCTAGTAAGTAATTATTATTTTCCTAAGAAATGAAAATACTGACGAAAGAAATGTAAGTACTTTTTCTTTCTTAGAAACCAACAAAAACGCCCGAAGCAAAAAGCTCCAACTTAGGCATAGAAACTGGTTTACCTATATCATTTAGTCGTACTTTAGAGACATAATATATGTTCAAGTTCAGGATACCTGTAATTTCTAAATTGATCTGTAATAAAACTTTTTAACAAAAAATTGAACCGACGAAACCGGAAACTGAAAAGCGAAAAATAACTAATTATGAGTCGGCGCCAAACGAACTTTTAACAAGCAAAGTGCGTGCAAGTTGCAAGTGGCCGAGCGGAGAACGCATTTTTGGAAAGTTATTGTTTATCTTTTTATTATTTATTTAAAGTAATTTAATGATATTCGTTGATTGGTTGTTTGGCGCCGACTCATAATTAGTTATTTTTCGCTTTTCAGTTTCCGGTTTCGTCGGTTCAATTTTTTGTTAAAAAGTTTTATTTTTCATTTTTTTGTGATTAAAATCTAACTCCAGGTGTCTCCATTATGTCGTAGTGTCTAGAACTATATTTATGTGTGTCAAGTTTCAACAGAATCAGTTAACAGGTAAGAATTCAGTGGGTGAACAAACACTCATCCCCTGTTTTACTACCCTTAGGGGTGGATTTTGATTTTTAAATTTAAATGGGACCAACTTCGAGATATACCCTATCCATTAAAAAAATAATCATCAAAATCGGACCACTCTGTAAAAAGTTATGCGTGGAAATACATAAAAAAAAAATAAAAATAAAAAAAAATATACGCGTCGAATTGAGAACCTCCTCCTTTTTTTCGTCGGTTAAAAATTCAATGGCTTTTAAATTTGTTTGAGGCGCTTCTTATAGCTAAATGGCGCCCCCATCAGTAAAAAAATTATTATTCGCTGCGTACATCATTGATAGAAAATCCAATTTTACCAATTGAAGTAGAGGTTAAATCAGAAATAATTAACTCTGTAAAATATAATCATCATCATCATTTCAGCCAAAAGACGTCCAATACTGGACATAGGCCTCCCCTAAGCATGTTGGGGGGATATGCCATAATCGCCATGCTTTGCAGGCGGGTTGGCGATCGCAGTTAGTTGGTTAAATACTCAGAGAACGCTGCTGCCCATCTTCTGGTGAATCCCTTAGTCGCCTTTTACGACACCCATGAGAAAATATAGGGTACTGTAAAATATAGTTCGCTGTAGTTCCCACAGCATACAAATATTTATGTAAGAAACACCCAGCCCAACACAAACACAAGTGTTTGTGTTGGGTGGGTGTTTCTTACGTATTATTATTTACAAATAAATAGTAGTACAAGCTCCGCTTGGTTTGGGACTAGATGGTGCTGTGTAAAATGTCCCAAAATATTTATTTTATTCAACCAGTGTCGAATATCTTAAAATGAATACTGTCTTATTGCTTGCCCTATTTATTCCAGTTCTAGAAACAAACATATTTCAATCCTAACAGCTGGCTAAATTAGTATTTAGTTCAACTAACAAAGATACTAAACTAAATACAAACTCAGGAACTAGGATACAAACTTTCTCCAGGATGGTAACACGTGGTAAGTGGCGTCCAAAGTTTCTATATCAACTCTTGAAAGACATAATAAGTATTAACTTACTTAAATTAATGCAGATTTATGAGTTACTTAACTCAGAATTACATTTAAAACTTACTCTAAGTTTAATTTTATTGTGACGAACGAATCGTTTGTGGGTTCATGATAATAATATGATATGAAACGATGCATGAAATTTGATGATCGTGCCTTTACAGCAACTTAAATAAGCATTTGTATGTGCAGTGATTGCCTAGCGGTTAAACGCGTGTCTTACATGCAGGAGAATCCACCAGTTCGATTCTATCCCACCTCTGATTTTTCTAATTTATATGCTGACTATATGGACGAATAAAAAAAGACGGACGGAATCTCGCTAAACAATAAGTAAAATAACCCATAGTAAGACAGCTCGCAAAAAAGTACGGGCTGGCACGCACACATTCACACCCATAGTATGAGAAACCAGAAAGGATTGGGATAAGAAACCGAGCAGCGTAACATCGTAGCTCTATATTCTACACGGAACTAACTCTAAAATATTTTTTTTTTTTTTTTTTTTTTTCGAATGGACTCTCGCAGGTGGGACCGAAGTCCCATTTCTGCTTAACCGGGCTTAGTTGGCGGAGAGTCCCATGTGGGACTCCATTCGTCGAAAGTTTTTCCCTAACTTATAAACTAAATACGCGCGGTATCAATACCGCGCGCAAGCGGGCGCCCCCCGAGGGGGGGGCTGAACCTCGCTGGGGCATTGCAGGGGGACCCCGCCGTTCCTATGTCCCCCTAGCAGCCGTTGCTGCATCGAATTGGTTTCCTCGAAAGTAGCGGACTTTCGGTTCCTATCGGGTGACGTGTTAAAAACGCCGTGAAGCGGCAAGCCTCGCCGGCGAGGCTAAGACCTACCTAGAAAACCTAACCAGTGGCTACGCAATAGCCTGCTCCTAGGAACTACTCTAGAGCATAGGGCCGGTCTCGCGTGACGAGATTATCTCCGGTTGCTTACACCGTGAGGGCGTCCCCAGGGGGGAGCTCGGACCTCGACTCAGGGTGCAGCAGGGGGACCCCGCCACCGGTCCCCCCAGCAGCCGGTGCTGCGTCGGCATGTGTTTCTGTTTCTCGAGAGTCGGACTCTCGGATTCTGTGTGTGTGTCGCGTCGGTCCTCGCCGGCGGGGACGATATTTTGGACGACGGCGTCGGAGTGTGCTTGTACTTTTATCTGACTCCTGGAGGAGTGTAATAGCGTCATCGGGCTCAATGAGTGTGTGTCTGGGACGTCGGATTTTGCTAATAGCAGATGGCTGGTAGACTGTGGCCGCCACGACCAAGGGATTGGGGTGCTTGGGAGCGGAATCGAAATAGCGTTTTGTGACACGCTTGAAAAACTGCTTGATGGTCGGCAGTTTGAGTTCTAGGTGGAGGTCGACGTTGCGTACGTACCAGGGGGCGCCTACGGCCCTTCGCATGAAACGGTTTTGGAGGGTTTGGAGTAAGTGAATTCTCACCGGCTTAACGTGTGCGAACACAACGCAAGCATAGGCGAGAATGGGGCGAATACAGGTGGTGTATATCCTTACTTTGAGAGGAGTGGGCAACTTACTGTGCGCATTGAGTAGGGGGTGGAGACGTCCGAGGACGAAGGCGGCACGGTTTTTCACCTTGCGGATATGCGGTCTGAAAGTCAGTCTACGGTCAAGGATCACTCCAAGGTATTTGGCTTTACTTTGCCATGGGATCTGTTTACCGAACATTGAAACTGGTACGTTCAATTCTTTGCGGTACTGTGACAGGGGTTTCTTATCGAATAGGACCGCTGCACTTTTTTCGGGATTGACTTCGATTCTCCATTTCCGGAACCAGTCACCTAGGGTGTTGGCCGCGGATTGGAGGGTACGAGAAATAGCGACATGGCTCTTGCCGGAGTAATAGATTGCCGTGTCGTCGGCGAAAAGGGCAATACGGGCTGCACCGCATTTTGGAATATCGCTGGTGTACAGCGTGAACAGTAGGGGGGAGAGCACGGAGCCTTGTGGCACACCGGCGTGAATGGGATGGGGGGAGGAGAGAGCCCCTTCTATGCGATAGCAAAAGGTACGATTCGATAAGTAGTCTCGGATGATGAGCACGAGACGATGTGGCACATTCATAGTGTACAGCTTATATAATAAGCCGTTGTGCCACACTTTATCGAAAGCCTTTGCTACGTCGAAAAAGAGAGTACCGGTCATTTGACCGCGTACGAAGCCTGCACTGATGTGTTCTACAATGCGGTGCAGTTGATTAACGCAGCAGTGCTTTGTACGAAAGCCAAACTGCTCGTCGGGAAGGAGTTTATTTGAGTCGGCGAAATCTTTGAGTCGCTTATAAATAAGCTTCTCGTAGATTTTACCGAAGACATTGAGGAGACTAATCGGCCGGTAACTACTCGGCTCGGCTTTTGGTTTGCCCGGTTTTGAAATACCGATTACCGTAGCCTGTTTCCAAGCCTGGGGAAAGATGTTGTTTTTAAATGCCGCATTGAAGATGACGGTCATTAGAGCGATTAGGGTGGCAGGGAAACGTTTCAACACCTTATTGGTGATGCCGTCTGCGCCGGGGGCTTTTTTGGGCTTAAGATCCTTGACTATAGAGAGAACTTCGTCAGGGGTGATCGGTGGGAGCGGGTCATCAGGGTCATCTATTGGGGGGGGGGAGGGCTGACCTACGCTCTACTTCTGAATTAACCTTGTCAAGGTGGGTTTGGCTTACGGGAAGCGTACTGAGAGTGCATTGAGACTCCAAGCTGTCGGCTAAGCATTCGGCTTTTTCGTCATCATCAAAGGCCGGCCTTTGATTGGGTCGATTTAGGGGGGGCATAGCTGCCATGGTCTCGCATTTGAGTTTGCGTTGAAGTGCCCAGAAGGCTAAATGAGACGGTTGGATTTCGCTGACTTCCTTGTCCCAGCGATCCTCCCGTACCTGAGCTACACGTCTTTTTACAGTATTCTGCAAAGAGCGCATATGGGCACGGTTGGCTTCGTTGGGAAAAGCGTCATAGGCACGGATGGCCGCGTTCCTCTCGGTCCTCAACTCATTTACATCGTCCGGCAGTTTCAGACGCTGGTCATCCAGCATCGGAACCTGCCGTGAGCATTCGCCCACTACGGACTGCACATGGTTGGTGAGCGAGGTGATCGCGGCCACCGTATCCGCGACTGTCTCGATGGAGTCAGGGATTGAATCTAGTTGGGGGGATGAGGTAGATTTGAGGCGGTCCTCTAGTCTCCTCCAATCGGTTATTGTTTTAGTTAAGGGTGGAGTACCGGGATCCGAGGGACCACCTCGGGGACCCAGTTGAATGATCACAGGTCGGTGATCTGAGTCTAATTCTTGAATTACCTCGATAGAGCGAATACCGAGGTTTACGCGCTTTAAGAGGGCTATATCTAGGATGTCGGGCCGTTGCCCTACTGTGTCGGGAAAGTGAGTGGGACGCATCGGGGCGATGACGTCGAAGGAAAGTCTGTCGCTAAGTGCTTCTAATTGAACACCAGCGGTGTTATTGGAGACACAGCTCCATGAGCAATGTTTGGCGTTTAGATCGCCTGCTATAATTACAGAATTACTAAGATCGAGTAAGGATTTTAGGTCGTCCTCGAGCAGACTCGCGGGTTTGTTTGAGGACCTATAGGCCGAGACTATGGTGATGGGCTGGTGCCCTGTCATGCCTAGGCGACAGATTGAAGCCTCCAGGCATGCTAGCTCTGGGGGATCAATGGGGATGCAATATAAAGAATTGCGGTAATAGATTAGCGTTCCGCCTAGTGCGGTGTACGTTCTGTCGTTTCTGATCAGCCTATAATTGGCTATGTTGGGATTACGACAGTGGGGCTTGAGAAAGGACTCTTGAACGAGTAATATGTCAAGTTGGTGCTCACGCAAGAAGACAGCTATGTCATCGCGTTGACCACTAATGCCTCGGGCATTGAAAAAGCCTAAATTTAGGGAACGGGGTTTGAATCTTTTGGGTGGGGCCGTATTATACATTATAATTGGAATTAAGTATTCTATAGATGTCTTGGTACTTGGTAAGTACCTGAAGACGCTGCTCATGGATGCCTTGGGTAAAGGCCCAAAGTCTAGAGTAGGCGTCGATGCGGGATTCCCCTGACTGGGGTTCGAGGTATTCTCTCGGCAGAAGGCCGGGGTAGTTTACCGGAGGGGGGGTTCTCATGGGGGGGGGGCTTTAGCTGCTGGTGCAGTTTTGGGCCTGAGAGAAGGTGCGGGGATGGGTATGTTCATCAGCGCGGGGGGCTCTGAGGCCGGGGGCGCGAGACGAGAGGGCGGAAGAGGTGGGTATTGGGGCTTTTGGTTACCCTTAAACCAGGGGTTGGGCCCGAGTGGGCCGCGGAAATTTGGGGAGGGCCCGAGTGGGCCTCTAGGGTTTGGTGGTTGATATTGGAAGGGGGCTGCGTAGGAGGGGGCTTCCCTCGCAACGCGGTCGGAAGCGCGTTTAGCCGATTTGGCGTTGCGCATTTTGGGGGCTTTGGGGCATCCGCGATAATTCGCTGGGTGCCCGGCTTGGCCGCAAAGGACACAGCTAGGGGGCTCAGTGCACTGGTCCCTCTCCTTGGGACGCTCGCACTCGCTTGTCCCATGATCGCCTAGGCACTTTACGCACCTGGGCTTAGCGTAACAGTTACGCTGGGAGTGACCATACAACTGGCAACGGTGACATTGTCCAGGCTGGTTTGATTTGTGGGGGCGCTCGATCGTAATGCCTGATAGGTGGCATACGGTCTTTATATTATATATTGCCTTAGCGTTTTCGCTGGGGTGGCAGATGGCGAGGACCATGTTAAAGGGGTCTCCGTGTTTGCCACGGAACATTCGGTGGGTCTCTTTAATAGGGATGCCTTGGTTTTTGAGGTCGTCAAATACTTCTTCGCATTTGACTTCCGTAGGGACTCCTCGGATTACGACTCTGAGGAGTCGGTCCTCCGGGAGGGCGTAGGTGTGGAAGGACACCTTACGTTCGCGTAGCAGCCTGGTAAGGTTGCGGTAATCGGAGGGGGTGGGGACAATTACTTTAATGCCCTGCTGTGTGGGGCGGGCACTGGTGAAATTTATCTTGGACTGGTTGCACCAGTCAGAAATTCTCGTCCAGTAAGCCTTATCCTGGATGAATAAGGGAGGCGGGATGGGTACCTTCGTCTGGGAAGACGAGGTATGGACATGAGGGGAGGAGGGCCTGTTGTCCTGCGAGGAGGAGTGAGAGGCGGGACGGGGGGTAGGGGCCGGGGCAGTGTTTGCCTCGGAAAGCTTTAATGATTTTGGGGCGAGAGCCTCGGCCTTATTTGTTTTTCGGCCGCGTTTTTTACCTTTACCCACTACTGTGGTAAAGGCATCGGCCTCGTCGGAGTTGACCTCACTGTCCGAAGACATCTCTTGGTCTGAAGGGATCGGGGAGATCTCGGGGTTTTGAGTGGGGGCTGGGGTGGGGAGAGGTGAGGGGGTACGTTCCTTAAGGTCCAGGCTGGCTGAACGCCTAGATGGACCGCATGGAGACCTCGGTCTCTCCTCATCGCTGTCGGGACGGGCGCGGGCGCGGGCGCGGGATTCGAGGGCGCGGGATTCGAGGGCGCGGGATTCGAGGGCGCGGGCTTCGAGGGCGCGGGATTCGAGGGCGCGGGCTTCGAGGGCGAGGCGCCTAGCCCTTTTTAAGGAATTTATCCTTATGGGTGGGGGGGAATCGGGCGACTTTAGAGAGTCGGGGACATCGGGTGGTGTTTGTTGCTTGGCGGCAAAAGCGCTGCCAAACAAGTCGCCATGATTGGCGATAAAGACGGGGTCCTTGAAGAGGACGTTTTTTAAGATGCTGAGGAACTCGGCATCAGACACCATCATATAGATGATGACTAAGCCAAGCCTAGCAACAATGAGAGGGGGAGAAAATTAGTGGCGTACTAACATGGGGGTTTGCTCCTCGGGTGGGTGTTCCCGGGAGTGTGTTCAAACCCTCCCCGTCGGGTATAGACGGGGAGGTTGTGTGCCTACTGGTGAGCCCTAAGCTTGCACTCCTGATTGCCAGTCTTAATGTGCAACCAGGTCCCTAAGTCTCTAGTGTGCAATGGGTGTAAACCCCTAGAGAGTGCTAGATAGGACGAAACGGGGGTAAGCTAGGGAAGACTAGGAGATCCCCCAAGGCCTTCTGGCCCTAGCTTCTTCCAATTTTGCTTTGCCCTTAAGGAGCGCAGCTGGCGTGTCGGGTCAACGCCCCTCGGTTTGTTGTCACCGTTAGGTATCCACCGAGAACCACAGTAAATAAGTGGGTTTTTTCCTGAAGGGACACTACGTTTTTGACGAAACTCTGTCTAAAGAGACAAAAGCGCGCCCGCTGTCTTGAAAAAGACAGCGAATGTGCTTATCGGGCTGCAGTCGGCGGGGCGACTGCGGAGGACGCTACGGTGAGCCGTAGCGAAAAATATTCGAGCACTTAATTCGTCACGAGAGGACGGAGCAGGAGCAGCACGACCTCTCGGGGCGAGTGTCAGAGCGTGAATCGAGAGAGAGAGACTTAGATGTCGCCACTTATATGAAACTCTAAAATACAATGACCGTTGCTTTTATATTATTTTTGACATCTAAAACAAATCATAGGTGGCGTGTCGAACTATTTCCGGAAATAAAATCTTTAATATTATTTTAACAAGCTTGCATTTGACTTTCGTCTTATAACCGGAAACATTATTTAAAATATTAAAAGTCAGTTGTACTACTAACAAATGTCTAAATTATTTAATAATAGATTTACGAAAATATATCGACACCCATTAACCAAGTTAACTAATTAAATGAATATAATTATAAAGCTAACAATAGTAACAGCATAGTAAACAGCCGCGATTACGCAACAAATTTCGTATGACGGTATTCGTTGTCGTAGTGTAAAAAATAAAATAACAATATGCCGTCTGGTGTTTTAAAATGCTGTCGAAATTATAGTGGGTTTGGAAAAAATTAAGTGCTTCAATCTTTTCTTAGCGAAATTCCGTCCGCCTTTTTTTATACGTCCGTGGATGACTAGCCCATGCTCGCGACTGCACCCGCGTATAATTCGATTTATCACAGAAATACGTTATCGCGCATCCCGAGGGAACTTTATATATTTGACAACCTCTGTGGTCTAGTGGTTCGAGTGTCGGACTGGTGATCACGAGGTCGTGGGTTCGGTTCCCACAGGACACAAATATTTTTGTGATGAACATGAGTGTTTGTGTTGGTCTGGGTGTTTCTTATGTATTATAAGTATGTATTTACAAACAAAAAGTATACAAGTATCATATCCATTGTCTAGTACCCATAACACAAGCTCTGCTTAGTATGGGACTAGATGGTGCTGTGTAAAAAAATGTCCCAAATATTTATATCTTCCCGGGATAAAAAGGAGCCTATATGCTATACGTCAAAGAACCCGCAGTCTATTATCCAGTTTCAAGCCTGTCGTCATGAATTTAAAAAAATATGTTCATGTTCATACCGATATTAAAATAAGAAAAAATTTACTTAAAAAAAAAGTTAAAAGCGACCTTAAAAAATAATAAAATAATTTGTTTGAAACAGTTTAGGAAGAAGGTGACTGTGATTCTTCGCACCGACTTCCTACATGGTTTCACACAAATTATGTAATAATTAAAAGTCGGTTTTTACTTTTTTTAAGTTCATTTTATTTTTCCAATTTGAGTGGCATAAACAATACATAGACAAGGAATTGCTGCAATCAATCAATCAACTCAGCCTATCGCAGTCCACAGCTGGACATAAGCCTTGCTGCAATCGCGGGTGATTTATTGTTATCTGCCGAAGAGTTTCCTTCTTTATCTCCGAAGAACTTCATCAAATCTTCCTTCGATCAAGAAATCTTGACAAAATTTAAATAGGCCCTTTTTCGGAGAATTTCATCCAAATCGGCGCAAGTATGTAACTCCGATGTTATGCCCAAACATGAAAAATATACAGGACGATTTGTAATTCGACCTATTCCATGATAGGGGTTATACTAGAGCTCATTTGTAACAAAAATGATCCCGTGATCCAGGGGGCGCCAGTCATTTGTTTTCGAGTTATAGCAGTTTTATGATTTTTTGGATATTTTTCGTCTTCGTATGGAAAAATGCTAATTTTGAATAATCTATCCTACTCTGGGCACTAGAACCTCCTCCTTTTTGAAGTCAGTAAAAAAATGTACGTATGTTTTTACGCGTTATTTTGTTAAATGTTTTCACAGCCTATTACCCAACGTTTCAGGAATTCCGCCAAATGTACTGTAAGTTAACGAAACGCGACAACTTTATTGTAAGGCCTCTCTCAGAATTACATTCGGTAAACGGAAAAGTTTCAATTTGCGACAGCCCCTACTTTATGTACAAATAAACAACATCTTCTCATCTTAGGCCTCGTTTATGGAAACGCGTAGCGTCGGGCGGCGCGTTGTGTGGGGTGATACGCGGAGCGTCACGCAGTGCGTGGCGCGAGACGTCACGCGGTTCTCCGTGGCGATACAAGCGACGGGGTCCGCGGCGGTGGCAAATACAAACATATGGTGATCGCAGACTCCACCGCCGCGAGCCCCATCGCGGACCTCGCCGCGGGCGTTGTAGCGTTGCCCGCTGCGTGCGCCGCCCCGTGAGCATCACTGCATATAAAAAAATCCATTCTCCGTGAACGCTCTCATACATGGCCATACGGTATGTTTATTCTGTCTTGTCTTATTTAGTAAACAATCTTGGCATGTCTCTATTCAAATAACTACTATTAAAATAAATATAATTACTAGTTCTGCACATGTAATTAGGTTAAAAAATGTTATTTAGTGTGTGAAATTGTTAACATAATGTCTATTCATAATTATTATTGGCGAATTACATTAAAAAGACATGCCAAGATTGTTTACTAAATAAAATAAAATAAAAATGAAAATTTCATTATTGTGCCAAAAAATATACATAACATTGGTTGAAGCCCTACCCCTCAGACTAGGATTCCCTGTGTCGTGGGGTCTAGTCTCTTTCAGTCCAGAAGACATACTTGACACGGTTCAGAATAAATTTAATGGTCAATGAGTTATAAATAACAAAAACAAAAAAACAGCTAAAAATATTGGTATCTTGTGTATGTGTATGGGTGTGTAAATATAAGACAAGTAAGAAATAAATCGTCGGCTCAATTTTTTGTTAAAAGTTATTTTTTTTTTTTTTGTGGCTATAATCTAACTCCAGGTCTACATTATGATGTAGTGTCTAGAACTACATTTAGGTGTGCCAAAATAAGGTCATACATAAAAAATAAAAAAAAGATACGCGTCGAATTGAGAACCTCCTCCTTTTTTTCGGCGGTTAAAAACAGAGATTACGTTAAATTCTCCGCACAACGTGCCGCCCGACGCGCACCGCGCCGCGTGTCCATGAACGGCCCTAAGGTTTATCTCCGCCATTTTGTAGAAGGACCGCTTCATTGCAATTTTGAACAATTTCATATTTTTACAGTCCATTTTCTTTATATGAACGTAAACTGCATTCTGAAAATGAATGAAGTTTTAGTGCCTAACTTGGAGTCGTAAAATATAATATGATGAACCATAGAGATGAACAAACTTACAAGTTTAATAACATGTTAGGACATAAAGGCCTAACAAGATGATTTATTCGCACATAAACATGAAAGGATTTTTTTTATGATTAATAAAGATAAATACTACACCAAATATACTGCATATTTTAAGCCCTTTTTATACAAGTTTATTTTTTGTATAGGTACAGTCGATTACATGATAGTGGTAACACTCGAATTAGAAAACCGCCCTTATTGCTTACGAAATAAAGAAGCTGTCCATGTCAAACTGTTACCACTGACCTGCGGTCGACCCTACGTCATTCTGAACATCTTTTACTATGAGACCAACTCTAATGAGAAAAACTAACAAAAAATGTTGTTCCTTAATGTTGATCGAAGGAGTTAGGTATCCACTTATGTATGAAACAGCTGTTTTTTTTTTACCGGTTTCATAATTGGTCCCATACAATGATGTTTAAAAGTATAGATATGTCATACCCTAACAAAATAATTGAAAGAATTGTTCCGTACGCAGCGGCAGCACAATACACATAAACTTACAAAGTAATGATGAGTAATGATTTAAATTGTGGAAAGAAAGAAAGTAAGTTACATACAAAGTAATTTGGTTATTTTAGGTTACTTTTGCGTCATAATTGGAACACTTTCTGTACCCACATTTAGTTTTCACATTTTAGTTTTTTAGGGTTCCGTACCCGAAGGGTGCCAAACGGGACCCTATTACTCTCGCTACGCTGTCCGTCCGTCCGTCCGTCCGTCCGTCTGTCGGTCACAGGGCTGTATCTTTTGAACGATAATAGTTAACCGGTTGAAATGTTCTCAGAAATTGTGTTGCTATGAGGTATATCACGACAAATACTAAAAACAAAAAAAAGTCTAAAACCAAAGGGGTCCCCATACAAGAAACCTCAAAAAACATGCATTTTTTTCAACGTTTTTGTTCCTGCTCTTTCTTCAAAACGGTAATATATACCAGCGTCAAACTTGGTCAGATTATAGTGCATATTATGTTGATTACCAAAAAAAAACATAGACATATGTGGTGGTACCTGCGTAAGAAAGACATGCAAAAATTCATATTTCGCACACTGTGCGTTGATGTCTTTTGATAAACTCTCGTAAATTAAATCAGTTTTTATGGGGTATCAGGTCGTTGAGAGGTACGGAACCCTTACTGCGCGAGTCCGACTCGCACTTGGCCGGTTTATTTTTGTCACCCATCACAAACGCCTCAGTTAGGACGTTTTCGAGTCTTCAGATTGCGAGCGCTAGTAACATATCTGACGTAAAAGTTGTTCAGAATGACGATCAGAGACTACTCCTAAAGTGTTTTTTGGTATACAATAGCCCTGGGGAAGGGGAAGTACTCGAGTTTGACGATATTCGATTAATCGTACGATTCATCGCACAATTTGCTACTCCGGTCAACCTCATCCTTTATCGCATGCAATGATCGTGTTTTGACGGTTGTTTCTCTGATCTCCGGCATTTTCGGGTCAATTTCATACGTCTATGAACCGCAGTCTGACTTTATTTTGCCTTTTTTATGTGCCTATGTTTATCGTGTAGGTATTAGTCGGAACGAAAGTTCGTACTTCGTTTGTCATCCGTCAAACGCGAGTAGACCTCCAGTATTATAACTAGAGTTCGGATATTCGGATGCATATATAGCTATTTACCTATTTTTTTTTTTCGTGGGGTCCTGGGTTCGATTCCCGGGTCGGGCAAAAATTTTATCGGGTTTTTTTCATTAGGAAATTCTCAGTAGCAGCCCGGAGTCTGGATTTGTGCCCGGTTAATGGCAATAGGCTCGCCCCCTATTACATGGGACTATAACATAACTGGCGAAATGTGGGTGTACTGTTACACCTCTGCCTACCCCTTCGGGGAAATACAGGCGTGATGTTATGTTATGTAATTTTTTTTCTATGAAATTATGGAGGCGGTGTCTTGATTTTTTTTTAATGCTAAACTAATCGGATTCATAGTATGCAAGCGACTTCTAAAAAATATTTAATTTAAAAAAAACGAGACTCTGGGATTGCATAACTTCAGATCCATTTGTCTCAAGACGAAAGTCTTTGACCAGTGTGTGTTGCCAGTAATTACTTACGGTACTGAAACGTGGTCGCTCACAATGGGCCTGATAAGAAGGCTCAAAGTCACTCAAAGGGCAATGGAGAGGGCTATGCTCGGAGTGTCCCTGCGTGATCGAATCAGAAATGAGGAGATTCGCAGGAGAACGAAAGTAACCGACATAGCCCGAAGAATTGCCAAACTTAAGTGGCAGTGGGCGGGGCACATTGCTCGCAGAACGGATGGCCGATGGGGCAGTAAAGTTGTGGCGACCGCGTACTGGAAGGCGCAGGGTGGGTAGGCCCCCCACAAGGTGGACCGACGACCTGGTGAAGATCGCGGGAATCCGCTGGATGTGGAAGGCACAGGACCGGTCGTTGTGGCGATGCTTGAAGATGGCCTATATCCAGCAGTGGACGTCTTTCGGCTGAAATGATGATGATGATGATGAGATCCATTTGTCCGCGTGGGTTAAATTAAATAAATACCTAATTATTTTGTTCAGCACTTTTGGGTTTGTGCGTGAGCAAGTAAAATTCAGAAATTTTGTAATTCCCAAAGCGACAATTTTGAAAGATTTCTTTTTTACGTTCAATTGTCTAAGGCCTATCAGCCAAGCCGTATTATACAAACATAGGTCGAAAATTATATTGCTTAAAAGGCGTGAGGGCGAGTGTAATACCTACCAATAGAGAGATAATAATATTATAGATCATTTCAAAGGGAAATCTAATCATTTCTTTCTAAGCTTATTGACCAAATTCAGAGTCTTAGGCTCGTATTACACAACGAAACTCAAGCTTTGATCACTGTTTAAACTAGTTTTGAGTTGAGATTTAAATTTGGAATATTCCTCAAGCATAGATTCATTAATCACAGTTCAGCAGAGTTTAGTTTTGTAGCAGAGATTTGATCGGTAATCACTCAAGTGTGGTCGCGACCACGCTTGAGCACAAATTTATTTGCTATTTAAGTTTATAATTACAGTATTGGATAAGATTAAGACTTCAATTCAATTCAATTTTATTTATTTGCTAACGTGGGTACAAAATGGTGTTATAAATTTTATAATAATATAAATCATCGCCATATTATAGCTTTCGCCATGCAATTTTTTTACAAAACAATCAATTATGTCATGTTATTATGTTATGTTATTATTATTATATTTAAATCTTAAATCAATTATGTATTAGTTATTTCTTAAACAATATATTATTATTATCATATATTGTGAAATATTATAGATATTACCTACAACTATTTATTACACAGAAAAACACACGAATAAGTTAAAGAACCATAAGCAACAACAACTATTATAAAAAATACATGAAATCAGCGTTTTAAGCTACTTTTTGGCGTCGTAGATCTCAGTAATATCTATCTGTGCTTATTTTAAATTTTGTTACAAAATTTTAATGAATTTTCATTTATTGTGTCTATTGGAATGTTCCTATTGATACAAAATTTACAACTTTTTTTTAATATTTCCTGTTTGGCTAAATAATGACTTTAAAATAGGTATTTTCTAACCAATAAAAATGTTTTCTAAATCTCAATTTTCTTCTAAAATAAATAAAGTTTTTAAACAAAAATATACCACATAAAACTTCAGACTTTTGCCAACATAACAAAACAACAAATTTAAATATAACAAAACTGAAATATCAAAATAATGCTAAAAAATCTTAACATAAGCTTAAAATCAAAAAACTCATATTTTATTGCGTTCCCGACGTAGCCTGCTCAGTACCGCAAGATCAGTGGCATGATTCACAAACGTTCGAAAAGTTTCCATTTCCGAAGTGAAATTTGACCGGCAAATGAAACAAAACGACCACTTCCTGCGACCATGAACGCTGCAAAGCATTCGAATCGTCAGGAAAACCAATTTTAATAATAATACACGATGTAATTCGGTTATACTTGTTTTTTTAAGAAAAAAATCGATTTGTGAACCGACCGGATTCGGAAACGCAACGCGAAATTTACGGAAACTCTTCCGATAGCCATTTGTTGTCGCAAAGCACTCGATGTAAAATTAAAGAACTATGAATAGCGTTTCCGAATGCGTTCGATTTTCAAATCGTTTTGTTTCGTAACAAAACAAGTTTAACCGGATTACATCGCGTATTATTATTAACATTGCTTTTCCTGATGTTTCGAATGCTTTGCAGCGTTCGTGATCGCAGGAAGTGGTCGTTTTGTTTCGTTTGCCGGTCAAATTTCACTTCGGAAACGGAAACTTTTCGAATGCTTGTGAATCAGGCCACTGGGCTGAGTTTCGCGATATCTAATTCAGTAATGGAAATTCTTATAAGTAGAATAAAATAGGAATGCCAAAAATCCACTTACCGTTGCTGTTTTCGTCAAAAAAATGTAAGACGGTTCCTAAGTAACCATTCAGTAGTAAAAACTCTGCTTGGTCAAACTACACTTGAGGAACGTTCTGTAATACCGACCTTAGCACCGTTAGCAACAAGAAGCTTTTAGCTAGTAGCATTATGAATATTTGGCATAATAATAAAATTAAATAAAAAATATTTTTGAACATTTTTACACAGCACCATCCAGTCCCAAACTAAGCAAAGCTCGTACTATGGGTACTAGACAATGATATAATACATAAATGCTTTTTTTTTGTAAATACATACTTATAATACATAAGAAACACCCAGACCAACACAAACATTTATGTTCATCACACAAATATTTGGCTTTTTTGGTGGAGTCATTTAACAGTAAGTTTACTTATAGTTCCCGGCACGAGACGTGAGCACAAATTGTACTAGCGAAGTAGTCTCTGTTGTCAGTGTTCTAGTATTCCGTTTTCTGTGTATATTAAATTATACTTTATCATATATTTAAGCCAATGCAAGTGCCCGTATCTGGTTTGTTGTACTGTGAACAGAGATTCGACCACTTGCGCTGTAGAATCTGTGCTCACGACTCGTGCCGGCAACTATATTTTAATGTTTGTTGTTGATAGATTTCTATTAACACAACAAAACGAGTCAATGGCGATTAACCTCAACTAAATTTTCATTTACGGCCAAAATTAATATCCAATCTATCCACGATTTACCCTACTAGAGATAGAAATTCGACATATTTTGTATGGAGCTTCTGTCAAAATCCTATCTCTAGTAGGGCAAACCGCAGATAGATTGGATATTAATTTTGGCCGTTAGTGTACCCAACCGACCATCGTGTTTCGCTCGTTCTGCTCTGCGGTAACTCGCGATCACGATTACTAACTAAATTAGTAACTAATAACTTGCTTTATTATTATTATTATTGCTTGTTCCGTGTGATGCCGGACATAAAGATTGCACCACCCTTATATCTTCTCATGGGTGTCGTAAAAGACGACTAATGGATTCACCAGAGCATGGGCAGCAGCGTTCGCTGAATATTTAACCAACCAACTGCGATCGCCAACCCGCCTGCCAAACGTGGCGATTATGGCATATCTCCCCTTAATTGGGGGAGGCATATGTCCAGCAGTGGATGTCTTTCGGCTGAAATGATGATGATGATGAACTTGCTATAATCGAGGTATCTCGAGACATCTTCACAATCGAATGATTTCATTAGTAGGTAGGTATATCTCATAATCGCCCACCGCTACTTTTAACAGTAGATCAACTGCCTATGGAATTCGCCGTGACACCTTTCAATATAGATTCGACGGTGCAATGGACACGTTATCTTATCGATATAATGTACGTAGGTGCCTATCAAATTAACTTATGTGCCGACCAGAGAGAGATAAAACCTATTTGCTTACCACTTGACTGTTTTTCACTTAGCTGGTTAAAACGTTTACTTTGTAAGTCTTGTGTCATATCCGCTGCGCTCGGAAAATCGCAAACGTTCGGGTTTATGAACGAACTTTGATTTCCATGGGGATTCATCATCATCATCATCATTTCAGCCGAAAGACGTCCACTGCTGGACATAGGCCTCCCCCAAGCATCGCCACAACGACCGGTCCTGTGCCTTCCGCATCCAGCGGATTCCCGCGACCTTCACCAGGTCGTCGGTCCACCTTGTGGGGGGCCTACCCACGCTGCGCCTTCCAGTACGCGGTCGCCACTCCAGAACTTTACTGCCCCATCGGCCATCCGTTCTGCGAGCAATGTGCCCGACCCACTGCCACTTAAGTTTGGCAATTCTTCTGGCTATGTCGGTTACTTTCGTTCTCCTGCGAATCTCCTCATTTCTGATTCGATCACGCAGGGACACTCCGAGCATAGCCCTCTCCATTGCCCTTTGAGTGACTTGGGACCATGGGGATTAGTTTAACTTAACTTATTAGTATCTATAACTAAAGGGTTGAAAATCTAAAGTGTGCAAGTATGTAATTATAATTAACTAGCGGTGGGCATTGAATCAACAAACGGCTTTTTTCTAGGGTCACAAAGAATTCTTACGTGACCTTGAGTGACCTTGACGTGAGCTTTGGGCTTTTTTTTGGGCTTGCCAGTTATGACAGATCGCGCAAGATGGCCAAATGAGAGGAAACAGTTTTTTTTTTTATCAGAAACGAATAAACTGTTTTCCATTGCTCAGAAAACAGGTTGAAAAAATCTTTTAACAAACAAACAGGTTACAAAAAACGTATGCATTGACAAACGAATTGTTTCAAGAAACCAATTCAATTTAATTTCAATATAAAAATATTGCCACGACTACCGGTCCTGCGCTTCCCGCGTCCAGCGGATTCCCGCAACCTTCACCAGGTCGTCGGTCCACGTCTTTCGGCTGAAATGATGATCATTATAAAATTATTGATTTTTAAAATGAGACTGTTAAAAACCGAAACATAATATTGAGAAAATGTTAACATTTGCTTTTGTCAAACAAAAAAACTGTTTTCCACCCTGTTATTTATCAGAAAAAAACGGTTACATCACATTGACACGAAAAACATCAATGACCCATCACTACTAATCAAAACGTGTTGCACAAACAAAGAAAAATGCCACATTTCAATTATATTGAGCATAGCCGTATCCAAAACCAGGTAATAATTTTATCATACCTACTTGAGAAGCGTGATGATAACCGCAGAATCATTTTGTAATCTTGTTTTAGACGATTATTTTACCCGTCATCAGGTTATCAGCATCAGATAGATAGATAGATAGAATATTCTTTATTGTACACTATTAACATTATTAAACTTAGGACTAACACGTAAAATAAGGGTACATTGGCGGTCTTATCGCTAATAGCGATATCTTCCAGACAACCTTTGGATGGACAAGGAAGACGTGAAAAATAGATGGGGGCAGTATGTGGTGCACTTTAATAAGTTTACTAATATATAATATAATAAATAAATAAATATTTACCTACCATAGAAAATATTACATGTATAAATATAGAAAATAAATAGTATCAGTTAGTTGTTCTGCAGCCAATCATCAGCATCAGCAAGGCCGCATTAACTATTAGGTAAAGTAGGCAACTGCCTAGGGGCCCCGCTTCGGCTAGGGGCCCGCGCGCGCACAAAAGAAATTGAAAATGTTTCATACAGTGATTTAATTGGAAAATTTGTGTCCTCAATGACAACAGGAATTATTGCTTTTTTTCGACGCATACTGTCAGTTGATGAAATACTTCATACTTACAGAACAGAACTATCTGGTATAGAGTAGTAGAACTAATAATATGGATGCGTTACGTAGCGTATTGTATGACTAGCTGTACCCGTGGCTTTGCTCACGTTATCATAAGGTTAACTTTCAAATAAGTCAAATTTCAAAGATAATGGACAAATGATAGCAATAATTAATTTTTTGCCATTATTTTTTTGTTAAAGCGCTGGGCGCAAAGTCAAAGACTAAAACGTAAACCGAGAACCTAGGCCACAAACAAATTTTGAGCATAATTTTCAAAAATAATACAGAATGATGTGAATGTATACAATGAAACGCCTTTTTACAAAACCCTCAGCAGCCAAAATGTACAGAGTGTCAGGGCTGGTGACGCGAGAGCAAGCGACGTACAGTTGTCCATATGAGAAGCAGCTGGTCCTGAGGTCGACAGCCGCAGCCTTCAGTGTCTGCCCCTGCTAATTATTGATGGTCATCGTGAAGCACAGACTCACAGGAAACTGTATGCGCTTGAATTGGAAAGGGTAATTGTGGGGAATCAGTGGTATACGTGGAATAAACACCATCTCGCCAGCGGCACACCCAGTGAGAATCTCTGCCTCTATAATGTGCCTCTGCAAGGATATGACTTTGAGTCGGGTCCCATAACACAGCTTAGGCGGTGTTAAGTTCCACAAAAGTACACCGGACCCCGACTTTAACTTTGATAAGATTGGCAGAAAGTCCACTTGCAGAGAGAGAGTTAAGGAATACTACTGGATAGTGAGTAGCGTCATCTAGATCTATAACGGTGTTTATAGAAGTATAAACCACTTCATTCCCTTTAATTTCTGAGAGAATGCTATCGTTAATGGCAGCGGCTTGGTCATTTTTTGGTGTTAAAATGGCCCTCTCACACAACCAAGAATTCTGCTGGTGCGAGATTTGGCTGACGTCCCCATAAACAGAACGAATTAGGTCCTCTACCGTAGGGACCACTCTACAAAGCGTTTCCGGTAGGTCCACCTGGCCACTCTCCTCTGGATAAGTTCCTACTCCAATGTTTAAAAGGACTTCAGCGAATTCTTGAGCATGTGAATTCCCGCCAAGCCGTGCTCTCATGTTGACCGTCAAGCACAATCTGTGAACTTGCGGCCAGAGAGTAGAGCGTTTTAACGAAGCATTCACCTCATCAGCCCTAGTACCTCGCGTCACCACAGGCAGTGTCTGCCGAAAATCGCCGCTAAAGAGAACTGTTACCCCACCCATGATGTTGTGGTTCCTGCGGATATCTTGCAGGGTTCGGTCAACAGCCTCCACTGCCTTTCTGTTCGCCAAGCTCTTACATTGTGTGTGCAGTTTTGCCACCAGGGAGCAGTGTTGCGGCGATTCCGGAAGACGCTACTGCGAGGGCTATTTTTCCTCGCCTTCTGACCTCTGCAAGGATGCCTGAAGTAAGAAAGGTTTTGCCTGTTCTTCCAGGAGCATCCAAAAAGAACATTTTCCCTTGGCAGAGTTCAACGCTCTGCAGGATAATTTCGAATAGCTGTCTTTGCTCTCAGATGAATGATGAACAATGACAGACATTGCGCCCGTACTGTAGTCAGTTTCGGCGGCGTATTCACGATTAACGCGTGGTTTGGTTGTGGGGTCGGTAAACCGTACTCAACCAATGAATTGCAGCCGATCGAAACGACCATGTCTTGAAGTGAAAAAAAAAAACAGCTATCCAAAATGCGTTCAGCATATCAACATAGGTCCGTAAGAATCGCCAATTGGTGAGGTGTAAAATGTAAAATATCGCAATTCGTAGGTACTAAGTATTTCAAGACAATTAAAGAAGCAAATAGAAAGACAACAAAGGTAACCCCGTTTCTCTACCGATAACATCACATTTTGTGAACGAAACCATAGCGCGATCTAATTCGACGTTAACGCCATCTGGTTGGGAAAGAAGGAGTATTTTAAATTAAGTTAATTATTTTCAAAACTAAGTAAGCGGGAGACGTCGTCGTAATTGGTTATATTATCCATAGGTTAAGGATAACAATACAAATAAAATTTCACGCTTTTTTGGGTTAGGGGACTCAGCAGTTAGTAAAATAAGTGGTTCAATGGCACTTTTTGCACCGATTTCAAAAAAAATTTCACTGTTAAATAGGTAAAGCACTTTTTAGCAGACAACACTTTACTAAACTACTGTTAGAAAACTACTGTTTGTGGTAGAAAGTAAAATAAATAAAAATAAATACGGAAGCAGAAAATAATCAACACAATGCACTATTGCTCACCCCTCATACTAAATAGCGTGATCATTAATTGTTTTATAACTTAATAATCCGCTCTTTAGCGGACGTTGTTGCTAAATAACTTAATTTGTTGAAGAATGTTGAAGATGTTTTTTTTTAAATATCAAAATGCAAAAAATAATCTAAAAACTAAGATTGAGGCTGAGATTCGATCTTAGAACAACACAATCGTGATCCACACGCCAAGCCACCAGGATGAGTAATTATTTACGCGAAACTACGAAATAAGCATTTTCATTGTTAATATCTGTCGCTCCCTTTATATATAGCGTGATGGTTATTTTTTTAAATATTAATTTTGACGTTCTGATAACGAATTATTTTAGTCTTTTTTAGTCTATAGATTATAACATTTCAATATATTAACTGTAAAACATAACTTTGTAGACTTTTTGTTACTCTACTCACCTCCCATGTACAAAAGCGTGATGATTTGTAGCCTATAACCTGACCCGGTCTGTAACCGACATTTATGCCAAATTTCAACTAATTCTGTTCAGTAGTATTGGCGTCATGCTCAAACATACAAACAGATAAACAGACAAACAGACAAACAGATAAACAGACAAACAGACAGAAATTCTAAAAATTACAGTTTTGGCATTAGTATCGTTCCTAGTATGCGCAGCAGTGATTTTTTTCAAAAAATATTCAATGTACAGTTTTTTCATCTCTACGATTTTATTATATGTATAGATAAACAAAAATTTTGAAATGCTTGATCTTGAACTCTCTCTCTCTTCAAGTGGACTTCCTGCCCATGTTATCAAACTTAAAGTCGGTGTCCCGATTATACTTTTGCGGAACTTAACACCGCCTAAGCTGTGTAACAGGACCCGACTCAAAGTCATATCCTTGCAGAGGCACATTATCATCATTACAGCCGAAAGACGTCCACTACTGGACATAGGCCTCCCCCAATTAAGGGGGGGATATGCCCTAATCGCCACGCTTGGCAGGCGGGTTGGCGATCGCAGTTGGTTGGTTAAATACTCAGAGAACGCTGCTGCCCATCCTCTGGTGAATCCCTTAGTCGCCTTTTACGACACCCATGAGAAGAGATAAGGGTACATTATAGAGGCAGAGATTCAGTGAGAGAGATTCTCACTGGGTGTGCTGCTGGCGAGACTGTGTTTTTTCCACGTATGCCACTGGTTCCCCACAATTACCCTTTCCAATTCAAGCGCATACAGTTTCCTGTGAGTCTGCTTCGCGATGACCACCAATAAGTCGCAGGGGCAGCCACTCAAGGCTGGGGGTGTCGACCTCAGGACCAGCTGCTTCTTACATGGACAACTGTACGTCGCTTGCTCTCGCGTCACCAGCCCTGAAACTGTACATTTTGGCTGCTGAAGGTAAAACCTCGAATATAGTTTATAGAGAAGTTTTGTAAAAAGGCGTTTTATTGTATACATTCACATTATTCCGTATTATTTTTGTAAATTATGGTTTACGTTTTAGTCTTTGACTATGCCCAGCGCTTTAACAAAAAATAATGGCAAAAAAATAATTATTGCTATCATTTGTCCATTATCTTTGAAATTTGACTTATTTGAAAGTTTACCTTATTATAACGTGGGCAAAGCCACGGGTACAGCTGCTGGTCTTGAATATAGCGATTTGTGAGTTTTGTGACCGTGATCTCATCATCAACTTGAAAAGAGCTGATGGTCTTCAAACGGCTGAAAAGGGGCCCCAAGAATTGCATTGCTTAAGGGCCCCGACATGGTTAATCCGGCCCTGGCTATAAGTATCAGCAGTGAGGCTAGCACGATTAGTGATTATTATGTTTTAACGGTGCTTGCTTTAACGCTGAAGGAAAACATTGTGAGGAAATCTGCACATCTGAGAGAGACCCACACAGTTCGCGATGGTGTGTGTAGTCTACCAACACACACTAGGCCACTGTGGTGGACTAAATCTTCTCATGGAGGCCTTAATCTTCTCATTCTGAGAAGAGACCCGTGCCCAGCAGTTGGACATTAATGGGCTGCTTATGTTATGTATGTTTTATGTGGGTTATCGGAGCCTACCAATACCCGGAATAAAAACAAATTATCTGTGGTAGCCAGGACTCTCACAAAATCCTCATAAACTTCACATATTAGGGGCCCGGCAATTTACAACAAGCTGCCTGATAAGATAGTACCTAAGGGCCCCAACTTTTACGAGTTTTAAGACTCTTCTGAGGCCCTGGTTGGTCGAGCAAGCGTTGTTTGAATAAATTCAAAATAATAATTACTTTTCTACACTCGTAGATTATTTTTTCTATTTATTACTTTATTATCAATTTTTTTGTTTTAATTTAAAATTAATATTTTAGTTGTTATACTTGGCTTTGATTTTTTTTTACCTTGGTAGTATTTAATTTTTGGAATGACATTTATAGTTTTCCTAAACGTAGTGATTATATTCTGTTTGAATTTTCCTTTGTAGTTTTTTTTTCATCTGCCAAGTCAGTGGTTAATCAGCCAGTAAAACTGTTCCGTTTTTACACATACAATAAACTAATTCCGGAATACTTGAAGACAAAAAAACGCTTAAGGGTACGTGGGACCACAGGTCAATAATCACATTAGTAGGTATACGAACAACTAAAGTCATCAGGGACACCGTGAAGATAATGAATAGTGGATTACTTCGTAGAGTTCCGTAACGCAGAGAGAAAAACATGAACAGTTTTTAATCACATAGGCATATATTTTTAATTTAATTTAATTTATTTCTGATTAAATTTGACAACAATTGGTCCAATGGTAAGTAAACACTAAGGGTTCATCAACTCAGCCTACCGCAGTCCACTGCTGGACATAGGCCTCTCCAAAGTTGCGCCACAACACTCGGTCGTTTTTCAGGTCGTCGGTCCACCTGGCGGGGGCCCGCCCTACGCTGCGTTTGCCGATTCGCGGTCTCCACTCAAGGACTCGTCTGCTCCAGCGACCATCGGTCCTTCGACAGACATGGCCAGCCCACTGCCACTTCAGCTTACTGATCCTTCAAGCTATGTCAGTCACTCCGGTTCTTCTCCAAATAATCTCGTTTCGGATTTTATCCATCAAAGAAACTCCAAGCATAGGTCGCTCCATAGCTCGCTGAGCGACTTTAAATTTGTGGACTAGCCCAACTGTCAGAGTCCACGTCTCGGCGCCGTAAGTCATGACAGGCAGGACGCACTGGTTGAAGACCTTTGTCTTCAAACTTTGCGGTATAGGTTAGGTTAGGTTAGGTTAGCCTACTAAGGGTTAGTAGTTTTAAAATATTTATCCTTGCCGTACGAGAAACTGCACAAAGTGCCGTAATATTGGTGCATCGTGTTTGTCAGCTAGGACTTTCAAAATACTGTTTTCTTCTTAATAGGGTTTTGGTTAATAGGGATGTGGACTTCTTCCTAATAATTGCATATTAGTCATCCGTTCGTGGTACTGCAGACATGAAAGACGCGCTGAAGAATCGAGGCAGCCTCAACAGTACCCTGAAGCCATTATTATACTGTACACGCAGGGCGTCTAGAGCCTTCCGCGTACAGTTAACCCAAAGACTACATTAGAGCCTTTCGCATACAGTTAATCCACAGACTACATTAGAGCCTTCCGCGTACAGTTAACCCACAGACTACATTAGAACCTTCCGCGTACAGTTAACCCACAGACTACATTAGAGCCTTCCGCGTACAGTTAACCCACAGACTACATTAGATCCTTCCGCGTACAGTTAACCCACAGACTACATTAGAGCCTTCCGCGTACAGTTAACCCACAGACTACATTAGAGCCTTCCGCGTACAGTTAACCCACAGACTACATTAGAGCCTTCCGCGTACAGTTAACCCACAGACTACATGATTGTGTAGAACGTCTCACAATAAGCTTTGAACAGAGTTATTTTGACCTCGTTACTACTAAGAGCAAATCTGTGGACCAATATGGTCTATGCTGTTGAATTTATCTAGAATATAAAAATAACTTCATTTTGGTATACTAGTGCTGTTTTATGGAGCACTAGTACGGTCGAAAGCACGTCGGTGGTAACGCTTTGACATTAGCAGCATCTTTATTTCGTAAGCAGTAAGTGCAGTTTTTGAATTGAAGTGTTACCACTGTCATGCAGTCGACTGTACAACTTATAATTGAAAAATAAAATGAGCAGAGTTCGAACAAGGCTGTTTAAATTAGCAAGCTCATAAATAGGTAAGGACTAGCACTTATAAATCGTACCTTCTCTACACAATATTCCAAAGACCTAACAACGGCCTTCATAATTTAAATGGAACAACAGAAATGCAAATTAGTTCGGCACCAAAATACCGGAGGCATTCCAGGTATAGCAACCGATTGAATAGCAGCTGAGTGAATCGCAACTGAAGTATTCCACGAAAGGCAACTATATTAAAGTAGCTAGTCTATTTCATTCTTTAGGTCGGTATTAAACAAATTATATCGATAATAATCACCAGTATGTTTATACTTAGTATCAATTAAAATATATATAAAATTACACTAATCACACAATTATATTACAAAGGTAAATACATACATACACATTTACAACCTTCTGCATTTATATCATTAGTGTTATTATTTATATAACAATAACACTATTCGACCTAAAGAACGAAATACACCACTTCACTTCTAGAAGCTACCTTAATATAGTTGCCGTTCGTGGAATACTTCAATTACGATTCACTCAGTTGTCATTCAATCGGTTGCTATTCCTGGAATACCTCGAATATCGCACCGTTCGGAACCTTCTGTCCGCAACTTAAACTCACTCTTGACCAATTCTTTGTTGATATAAGTAGGCTTGCCGAGAGCGACATCGAGTTGATGAGTAACATTCATCAGAGGTCTATTCATGCGATGCTAACTATTTGGTTAAAGAAACTGTACTAGAGGTCAATGTCTCAATGACAAATGTGTTTATGAAGACGTCTGTGTTATTTGTAGTATATAATACAACTGTGAAATCATAATAATAATATAGAAAAACAGCACAATGAAGAATTAATTTCGAAGTTGAAAGGACTATCCAAATACAAATTTAAAACATTTTTATGTAGATAGATAGATAGATAAAACGT
The DNA here is from genome assembly GCA_949699075.1 of Asteroscopus sphinx. Classification (NCBI taxonomy): domain Eukaryota; kingdom Metazoa; phylum Arthropoda; class Insecta; order Lepidoptera; family Noctuidae; genus Asteroscopus; species Asteroscopus sphinx. The sequence continues at coordinate 8,752,726 of OX453006.1, forward strand.
TTATTTAGTACAAAAACAAAACACAGGACAAATGGACTTTACCCGCGGCTTTGCCAGCATACTAAAATAAAATATAGCCTATGCTGCTTCTGGATAAAGTGTCTTTCTAATGGTGAAAGAATCATTAAAATAGCCAGAAGTCGCAGGTTCGAATCCTGCTCGTGAGCGATTTTTTCTTTCCACAATTTAAATCGTAAGATTTCGCTTCGCATGCGTAAATGCGTTAAAAATAATAAAATAATTATTAAGGGTAGGCTATACGACTTTGAATTAACTGCAAAGTTAATCGAGTCGGTTAAGAAACACTGTTTCTTAATAAGATATCGCTGACGTCACCCAAAGGCGTGCCAAGTGGATGATAATTTCGATACCACGAGCAGTGTTCACGGTAGCTTATTGACTAAAGCACTGGCGTACTGAGCAAGGAGTCGCAGGTTCGAATCCTGCTTGTGAGCAATGTATTCTTTCCACAATTTAAATCGTAAGATGTCGCTTGGCATGCGTAAATGCGTTTAAAATACAAATCTTTCCTCAATATTTTTTTTATTTTTAACGCATTTACGCATGCGAAACGAAATCTAAAGATATAAATTGTGGAAATAAAAAGTCGCTCACGAGCAGGTTCGAATCTTGCTTTTCTTTTCCACGGTTTATATCTTAAAATCTTTCCTCTTTATAATATTACTATAAATATACCTAATAACAGGCACATAGTGGCACGGTTCCAAACGGTGAGTCTATGGCGAAGAACCGGAAAGAAACTCCATGGATATAGATCGTCCGTGTGGTGCCGGACGCAAAGAATACCACCACCCTATATCTTCTCATGGGTGTCGTAAAAGGCGACTAAGGGATTCACCAGAGGATGGGCAGCAGCGTCCTCCGACTATTAAACCAACTAACTGCGACCGCCAACCCGCCTCCCAAGCGTGGCGATTATGGCATATCCCCCCAAACATGCAAAGCACTAATAAAAACCGGCCCCTAGTCCCCGGCGGCCCCGCTATCCCTGGTTACGGTAGCGGCCTAGGTAACGGCGGGGCAGGGGGTGCGAAGAATCCCCGGCAGAGATCCGGCTACCATAACAAAAAAATACTGGACCTGGCAACATACAACACACGTACACTGCGGACCGACGAGAAGCTTGTCGAACTCGAGGAAGAATTGAGCAAGTTACGATGGAATATCGTAGGGTTATCTGAAGTCCGAAGAGAGGGGGAGGACACGATAATCCTCAAATCCGGTAACTTGCTCTATTTCCGGGAGGGCGATCAACTTTCCCAGGGCGGTGTCGGGTTTATCGTCCATAAGTCTCTTGTGAACAACATAGTGAAGATCGAGAGTGTTTCGACCAGGGTGGCGTACCTTATACTCAGAATAACCGAAAGGTATTCGTTGAATGTTATACAGGTATACGCCCCGACCTCGAAACACTCCGACGATGAGGTGGAGACCATGTATGAGGATATCTCGAGAGCCATGCATGGCTCTAAAACTCACTTCACTGTTGTCATGGGAGACTTCAACGCGAAACTGGGCAAGCGCTACGATGATGAGCTGCGAGTGGGGCAATTTGGATATGGATATCGGAACCACCGGGGTCATCTACTGGCCGGCTTTATGGAGAAAGAGGGGCTCTATATGATGAACTCTTTCTTCAGAAAGCGTGAGCACAGGAAGTGGACCTGGTTGGGACCTAATGGTGTAACAAAAAATGAGATTGACTTCATTATGTCAACGAAGAAGCAAATATTCAATGATGTCTCTGTGATCAACGCGGTCAAAACCGGAAGTGATCACCGTTTGGTAAGAAGTACATTGAATCTGAACAGCAAGCTGGAAAGATCTCGACTGATGAAGTCTACGCTCCGTCCAGCACCGATCCAAATCCAAAACCCCGAGAGCTTTCAGCTCGAACTTCAGAATCGTTTCGAATGCCTAGGGAGCTCAGTGGACGATTACAACGATGGGTTTGTGGAAACTGTCCATACGGTCGGGTCTAGGATCTTTAAAAAAAGTATTATTTAAAAATATATTTGAGATTTTTCTTATATTTTTATATTACGTTTTAACGAAACGACCTAATGATTCTTGCAATTAAATTTAATGAACCTTTGCTTACAGATTTCTTTAAATTACTGAATTTACGCAAGCTTGCCAATAAATATTACTAAAATGATGGCAATATTCATTCACGACCTTTGTCTTGCCTTTGTAGCAGTCAAAATTTACCGATGTGAGACGCATTTATTTTAGTTGCTGCTTTACATTTCATAAACAGTAGGTCAAAACAAAGTCAAAACTTTTCCAAATAAACCTGCAACGTTTTCTCAAAATAGCATCAAAGCTATCTATAGAATAGCACTTAAAGTAATCCGATAAATCGTTACATAATCACAGCAAAATAAATTTGACATTTTCCTCTCAAAACTCTTACGACAAGAGATCGGGATTTACGAAGTTTCCCGATTATAAATCAAATTGTTTGATTTATATATCGTTCAGGTGGAAAATTAAGGTATTTTCCCATTTTCTTTTTCCCCTTACCGCATTTTATAAGTTTCACCTGAAAAATTGTGTTAATATTTAATGAAAAAAAGTTTTCCTCAAAGTCCTCAAACACCACACATCTTTACCAAAATGTTTTCGTTATTTTATTTCAGATTGCGATTCGAATGAACTGTTTTACAAGCTTCTATTTAGCTTTCTTTGTTGTCTGTATGTCCGTCTGCTAAAAATTTCAAGATTTTGAGAAAGCCAGTTTCTGTTGTCAGGCTCAAATAAAATTTTACATACACATGTCATGTAGTTAGTATCTTTATTTCCCGCCAATCCCACTAATATTATACAGCATGGCTTTTAAATCATCATCCAAATAATAAAAGATAATAATTAAACACGTGCTTTTTCTTTTAGTATTAAAATGCTAAAGAACTAAAATATTTAGGCATCACAAAGTTCACGTTTGCCTTAATAAACACTGTGTTGAAAATGATAAAAATACTTGTTTTTCTTTTTATTATCAATCAGTACAAAAATATTGAGATATTATAATAATAATAATTTATTTATTTCAGGAAAATCCACCCATAGTTTCAAGTTACAGTCATTGCAGTTAAAATAATACCAATAATACTAACAACAATATAATTTTATCATTATTACACAAAATTAAACGAATTACAAAGACTAAATGGAATTAGAATAACTTAAATATTTTTGAAAGTACGTTATTGTTCAATTAAATTATTATATAATAATTAATAATTTTATTAATAATTTTTGATATTGCATCTCAAAAATTAATAAGTCAACTGTATATGTGAAAGTATGAATATTTGTTTGTCCTTCAATCACGCTGAAACAGCTGAACGGATTTGGATGAAATTTGGCACACAGATAGACCATAACCCGAATAGACTACTTTTTTGTCCCGGGAAGATGAACAATCCCTGAGGGATGCGCGAAAATTATTTCTGTGATAAACCGAACATCATATCACATACACATACATACATATCATATGAACAGTTACCGTAATTATAAGCAGGCGAAACCCGCGCGGTTGTAGGCTAGTAAATAATTATGAACTTTACTTCATTTTTAATTAAAATTGTTTTTTGCCTGTATCTACTTTCCTTTCTATTCTTTCCTTTACTATGTAACTTTCGTAGCAGTTTTCCTGTTGAAGACGATTGGGAGTGTTAAGCGCTCGGGTTACTGGGCAAAGTCTTGTGGATTCGATCCCCTCACGAAATAAAAATACTTAAAGGCTTAACAGTAAGGTAATTCTTGCAAGTCTACATAATTATTGGATTTATGTACTTGCAGAAGAAATTAAGTATAGAGAGAGCATCATTTTGAAATAAAACAAGAAAAGTAAGATTTACTGGTATTTCGAGACGAACATAATTCGACATTTCTTTTCCAACTTTTCGATACGATATGTTTTATTTTATCCTTCTCACGCTGAACATAAATAAGATTTCTTCTGAATTCTGTGGTATTTCTCACGCTTTTGTTTTTAAAATTAATTGTATTAAACTTTTTGGTTGCATTTTCACCCCTTCAATATTGGAGTATTCCTAACGTCTTTTTAAATATATTTATTTCACGTCTTTTCATTGTTCTGGTCGTAACTTAACAAAGTCATTGTCTGGAAATAAATAGAAAATAAAATACATGTATTTGACCTTTGTACCTAAGATTTAGTACAGAAGGCATAAAAATTTACGACTTCGGTTCTTATTTCTGTGGCGTGAATATAATGGAAGAGTACTAAACTCGTAAATAATAAGCCAAGATCAAAATAATATCAATAAAAGTCTGCCAAAAAAATCTTAGGTTGAATTGAAAAACAGGATTAATATCTCCGAACCTGTTTGGCTTATATTACCCTATGTGTTGTACTAAGGGTAATATAAGCCAAACACACAAAGGCTCGGAGATATTAATCTCTGTTTTTCAATTCAACACTAAGACAAATTTTCACCATTGACATGACATTTTTCTTTTACCCTTAATTTTTTACCGACGAAAAAAAGTTTTTGTTAAAAAGTTTTAGGGCTAGTTTTTCAATAGTCAGATAACTTTTAACTGAGGAATAGATGTGACGTTTTGACAGATTTTCTATACTACAACTGTCAAAACGTCACATTTATTCCTCAGTTAAAAGTTATCTGACTATTGAAAAACTAGCCCTTAGTGTATTAAGTCGAGCCTTTTTTTTGGCTTGGGGAAATCCTCATGGACGCACCCTGCCCGGGGATTGCAGAGCCAGTGTCAGACTCTTACCGACTAAAACCACCACGGTGTTCCTCCAACCACCATTGGCTGGGGGCGTGGTAAACTCCTGTAGTCGAGCAACCATCCCCGACAGATCCCAGCTCGCCACAAGCAGGCGAGCCCCTTCTCCCCGTGTACCTCCCTAACGTCGGCTGCACCCACCCCGGTGGCGCACAAGGAACACTGCGCGCTATCTCACAGGCCTCGCCATGAAGCAGCTGACACGCTGATATCACAGCCATGCTAGCCACGCCAACCACGCTAGCCACGATAGCCACGAGGGGCACGTCAGCCACGCAAGCCACGCCAGCCATGCCAGGCAGCAGACTACCCTGAGTTCGCCGCCCACAAGAGACTAATGGGCTGATTATGTAAATTATACGTTGACTCGAACGAATAAAATCCTGAATGCAGAAATCGTTTTTTTCGCGTGAAAAACGTTGAAAGTATTCGTAAATGTCAAATGTTTACTAGGCCTTCTGGAGTCCTCTGGAGCAGATCCAACGACTTGGAGGGTCGTGGCTTCGTTCTGCGAGACTGTTATGCTCCAGAAAGAGGCCGCAGAGCGGGATCGGGAGAGCAAGCAACCGGAGGCAAGTGCCGAAACAGAGGCAAGGCGAATTGCCAATTCCCCTGCGGCCACATCTGACCTACGGGATCATGGACGCTAAGAGTTGGGGGACTCGTCTCTCGAGGCGTCTATTAAGTGACTATGGGGAGGATAGGTGGTAACGTGCTGCTGTGGGGGATACAATATTGTTTCCCAGGACGTACCAAAGGCGTAGCACTAGAGGGCACCAGCGCGGTCCATTGGAGTTCCCGGAGCAACTCTATTTTGTATTGAGGTTGGCCATGGTGTAGTTTTAGTCAGTAAGAGTGCGACATATCCCTCTACCTTCTCCAGACGGAGCATATCCATGAAGATTTCCACCCGAAAACAAAAAAAATCCCCCTGGAGTTTAACACAGTTTACGATGACGTGTGTAGTCCAGCAACCCACATCAGACTAGCGTGCTTGGACTAAGTCCTCACTTTTATAATTTTTTAGAGAGTAATGGGCTGATTGTGTGTGTTATACGTTGATTCAAACTAATAAAATCCTGAATGTAGACTTTCGCTTTTATCGCGTTTTTGCACAAAAAGATAACTGGTGAATTCAGCCACCACGAAATTCTTCAGTAATTCACATCAAAAGGGTTGTCAAAAGCCCAGTCGATTACATACTTATTACAAAGATTAACTCATATGAGGTTTTCTTACTATTTTATATAACTTTTCTCCTTATCTTTATTGGTACACATAAAAATATGCGTGTCTATGCAAAACTTAGGATAAAGCTCGACCCGAGAATTTAGCGCTCCTCTAGATTTTATATGCAATAAAAGTTTTATTAGATTCTGTTGGTTGTCAACTTGTAATACTGTACTATTTTTGCCAGCAAAAAATAAAATTATTAAAAAATTAAATAAATTTTTTGTTTTTTAATCTTTTTGATTTATTTATTACGTTGTATCGCGTAACAAGTATATTTCATTATCTTTCTTATTTCGTTACAGTAAATGAATGTGGAGAATTTATGTCCAGATTGTATGATAGATAAGTAGTATTTTCCATTTTTCATTCACTGCAGAAAATAAAACAAAACTGATAAAAAGTACCAAGATTTAGATAGCATATTTTTAGGTTCGAATCCTGCTCGTGAGCGATTTTTTCTTTCCACAATTTAAATCGTAAGAATATTTATTATTATTTATTACTGTCTCACTGCTGGGTATGGGCCTTTTCTCTGTATGATAAGGGTTAGACCTCAGTCGACCACGCTGGTTGGTGGACTGTAGTCCACCAACGCTCACCAGTTCTTTATACATCACTACACACAACTAATGGGAATTTTACATTAACCCGTTAATTGAAGAGACGAATATTTCATCATCATCATTTCAGCCGAAAGACGTCCACTGCTGGACATAGGCCTCCCCCAAGCATCGCCACAACGACCGGTCCTGCACTTTCCGCATCCAGCGGATTTCCGCAACCTTCACCAGGTCGTCGGTCTACCTTGTGTGTATTAATAAATATAAACTAAATTAAAATTAAAAAATTAAAATGTTCCGTGGCGTAGAAAGCTAATCGTTCAGCCAATATGCCTATTAACCTTCAGATTCTATTCAATGATCCATATTGAATTAGAACTCTAAAATTAAAGCAAGAATGCTCTATTAACTTTACCAATTTGACGTGGTTCATTTAAAGTTCCAATTATTATAAGAATGGCGTTCTGTATTGACACTTAACGAACATTGCACCACGAAAATGCTTTTATTGTTATTGCTTCACAACATTTTAACACAAAGGGACAGATCAAAGAGAATTGTGTGAATAAGAATTGCGTTTGTACTAATAGGGTTGTGTAGTGATGGCACATTGCGCATTGGTCACGATCAGTATTTATTGTCGAGATGGTCAAACTATTTCAAATAAACTTAATTACAGGCACTTTTGAAACGTCTGGCTTTAGTTGCACGGTTCCAAATTGTAGGTCCTATGGAGAAGAGCCTGCAAGAAACTCCATGGATGTGCTTTTTTTTTTAATAGGTTATTGTTTATTACATCAAATTCATTTAAGCATAATGTAGGTTAATGTCAGAAATAAACAAGAGTTTAAAAATGAGAATATTGCTTATAGAAATAAACCTAGAAAGAGTTGTCATAGTATGTAGGAGCTGACCTGTCCCGACAGACGGTACCCGCTCACGAGCATGACACGAGCATCACCATATTGAACGGAACTTAACGACCCGATACTAACGCCACCATCAGCATGACATTTAAGTGAGCATGACAGGCTCATACAGCTAGACAATAAATAGGCAGGAATATATAGAATTACTGTAAAAACATTAATAGCCACGGGATACTTACATTTGACATTGTATTCACCTATTAAGTTTTTTTAAGCAGTTCTGTGACATACGTTGCAGTTCTAAGGCAGAAAAGAATGCAGTATTAGAAAAAAGTATAAATACATTTTAATGGTTCATTCTAATGGTTCCCAATAATAATATTTTTGTTTCGTAAAAATTACTAAACATTCCCTTTGCCATAGAGACAGCTTTAGTTACAAATTTTTAAATTCATGTTTAGGAATGCTAACAATTTTATTGCAACTGCAATACAAAATAAATAGATAGTTTTATAGATCGAGAGTCGTTGCAAAATTTGCGATTTTACTTATTTATCATTCTTGCCGTATTTAATTTTAAATTTTCGTGCTGCACTATTACATATTTATTTGAATTGGGAATTACCGCACACATACCTATTTTAAACCTATTTGCATTTTTTCACGTATCCTGAAGTCCTAAAATCAGAATAGTTATTTGAATTAGAGTTGGAATAAGTATCTATTTTTTTTTTAAATTTAACTAGAAATTCCAAACCATAAGTAATAATAATAAATATTTAATAATATTTTAGGACATATTTACACAGCACCATCTAGTCCCAAACTAAGCAGAACTTATACTATGGGTACTAGACAATGGATATAATACTTAAATACTTATTTTTTTGTAAATACATACTTATAATATACATAAGAAACACCCAGACCAACACAAACACTTATGTTCATCACACAAATATTTGTGTCCTGTGGGAATCGAACCCACGACCTCGTGATCAGCAGTCCAATACTCGAACCACTAGACCACAGACGTCGTATAAATATATCGAGTCACATTGAGAAAATATCAAAATTTCTTGGTCACTTCGGTAACTCTAACGTGACAGACACGTTACAACCCTATTTTTGACAATAAAGCCAATAAGTTTCAAGAGTCTTGCACAATCCCACCCTTTTCATTATAAGTTGCCTTCATGCGTACTATATTTTTATTGTTGTGAAAAAAATACGATTTTTTCTTTATACGCAAAGAATAGGTTGACCTTCAAGAAGCCTGGCATGGATATCTTTGTGAAAATCACTTACATTTAAAAAGGTACGTCGAGCAAAAAGTCCTGAGAAGGATTTCATTTAGAAGCGTGTACCTATTGTTTGCAATACTAGACTTTGCCCGCAGCTGCTTATCCCTCGGGAACTGTTTATTTTCCCGAGATAAAAAGTATAATAACCTATATTCCACGCTTAAAAATAATCTGATGTAACTTGTGTAATTTTAAACAAACTAGTTTCAGGTTTTGAGTTAATTCAATAAAACGTTGTATATGAAAACCCGATGACAATGCTATATTATGGTGTTTAGGAGCTGATCTGATGATGGAGCCGGAAGGTGGTCACAAGATCTCTACTTTCGTTACCGTTGACACACCGAGTTTGGATTACAGTACCAAATCCGTGTCTTATAAAAGCTTGTCTTGAAAATTTTTATTGAAAAATGATTTTCAACAAAAATCTTATTTTACGTATTGGACGAATAAAAAAGGCGGATGAAATCTCGCTAAACAAAAAGTGAGGCATCCATAGTAAGACGGCTCGCTTAAAAGTACGGGCTGGCACGCACAGATGCACACCCATAGTAAGACATAAAGCCGCGATTACGCAAAAAATCGGTAGTCATTGTCGTAGAAAATAACAATATATATCTGGTGTGTTAAAATTGTGTCGAAATTATAGTGGTTTTAGGAAAAAACGAAGTGCTTCAATCTTTTATTAGCGAGATTGCGTCCGCCATTTTTATTCGTCCGAGTTATACGTCAATCTTCTCTTATCAAGTTTCTTTATTTCCTTTCCTCAAACTATTCCCAAGGTCCATCACACTTTAAAGTTGTTTATCTGAAACTTCTTTAGCTTATGTGTCTGTATTATTCATCCTTGGTCAGCTTATAAACTCTCTTTTCGGCTTATTCAAGATCGAATCAATCTTAACAACACCTCTCAGACCTCCGCCGAGACCTCACTTCAGTGATCAATCATAACTGAATAAAGGCATAATATTTATATTATTATACAAAGTGAGACGTAATATGTAAAGTACAACAACAATATTATGGCCAATTTATTATGAAAAGCAATATTCGGTAACTACGCCACGATGTTTAGGCGAGTATCACTACGAAAAAACTAAAAGCTGTAATGGCAACGGAGATAATTTTTTATAATTTATGTTGTTTTCTGTACCTATTCATGTTTGACGTGTAGTTTTTTTACATGTCTTAGAATAATCGGAGAAATCGTATCTTTGCGAAAATCTTAGGACGATTGCAAAGAACCGCATGATTGGAATCTAACATTTTCGCTACCTCCAAACAATTTTCAGGATCATTGTAAAAATCCGGCTTATCTTAGGTAAGTCGCGAAAAATCGCTCACATTACGAGCGCTGATTGGCCGATTTGAACGTTATGCACTGACGGATGCGCTGATTGGCTAACGGTTACATTCCTTCGTATTTTGTTGTTGTCTGATATTGCATCAGTGTTTTGTTGACTATGTACCTACCTTTTTAGGGTACCGTACCCGAAGGGTGCCAAACGGGACCCTATTACTCTCGCTACGCTGTCTGTCCGTCCGTCCGTCTGCCTGTCACAGGGCTGTATCTTTTGAACGGTAATAGATAACCGGTTGAAATTTTCTCAGAATATGTGTTGCTATGAGGTGTATCACGACAAATACTAAAAACAAAAAAAAGTCTAAGGTTTTAGACTTTTTTTACCCATACAAGAAACCTCAAAAAATATGCATTTTTTTCAACGTTTTTGTTCCTGCTCTATCTTCAAAACGGTAATATATACCAGCATCACACTTGGTCAGATTATAGTGCATATTATGTAGTCTAGCAAAAAATACTAAAAATAAGACAAACATAGACATATGTGGAGGTAGCTGCGTAAGAAGACATGCAAAAATTCATATTTAGCGCACTGTACGTTGATGTCTTTTGACAAACTCTCGTAAATTAAATCAGTTTTTATGAGGTATCAGGCCGTTGAGACGTACGAAACCCTTACTGCGCGAGTCCGACTCGCACTTGGTCGGTTTTTACATTATACTTCCACCAAGAATAAGAGCGGTCCCATTACTACATTACTACGGTGTTGCCATATTTTTCTTTTTCTTTTTTTAATTCCACTGGAGAGTCAGCGTGGTCAGACTCTAGAATGCAAGCGTTTAGCCGTAACTGAATCACTGACTTTGACACACTTTACTGTATAATTTCATAAACAAGTGTGCTCATCAGTTTCCGAGTATAACACAGGAAAACGGACATTGCTCTTTATAATTTGTTCAATTGAAATTATTTTTATCTTTGAGGATGTTCCGCATACAATTTACGCGAATCGTAAAAAGATAAGAACATGCGGGGCGTATGACATTGTCATTTATTTAAAGTTTTATCAAAAATAATGTCCTTACAATTTGACATTGATTTTATTAACCGCAGTGATAAAGTTCCAGATAATTTTATTTAAGTTTCCTTTCTTTCCAGTAAAGAATATAGTTTTTTAAATAATCCTTCCTACTATATACATGCTGAAATTTTAATCGTTTAATTCCCGAAAAGGGGTCATTGTACTCATGAACAACTTTTTACTATGGGACCAACCCTGAAATCGCGAAAAAAAAAACAGGTGTTCCCTAAATTTTATCGATGTAAGTGAACACAAATGTAGGGACCAACAGACATTTAAAAAAATTAAATCATAGTAAAAGTTGTTCATAATGATGAGTACAATGACCCCTTTTCGGGAATTAAGCGAATAAAATTTCAGCATGTATACATATCTTACACATAATAATATTATTATACACGCTGAAATTTGAATCACTTATTTCCCGAAAGGGGGTCATTGTACTCATCATTATGAACAACTTTTACTATGGGACCAACCCTGAAATCACGAAAAATAAAATCAGGTGGTCCCTACATTTTATTGATTTAAGTAAACACAAATGTAGGGACCAACTGATTTTTTTTTCGCGATTTCAGCATGGTCCCATAGTAAAAGTTGTTCATAATGATGAGTACAATGACCCCTTTTCGGGAATTAAGCGACTCAAATTTCAGCGTGTATTTGGATGTTTGCTACTCAATCACGCTCAAATAACTGAACGGATTTGAATAAAATTTGGCACACGGATAGACCATTAATCCGCATTAAAATATAAGCTACTTTTTATTCCGGGCAAATAAACGTTAGCTTATTTTAATTTTATTATAAAATATAGGTATGCATTAGGGACTTGCTGCCAACACAAACGTTACATAACATAAGCTATCAAACAAGTTTGGTCCTAAATAAATAACTTCTGGTTATAAGATTAGTTCTTGTGTTAATTTTTAACTTGGCTGACTAATCCTAAGGTAGTATGTACAGTTGAACAAGGCGATAAGTATGCAGAGTCACCAGGTATACATAAATGGTGTTTGAACACGACGCATGTAACTGGAGCGGACTATATGCACGGGCTACCCACGAGGGCTAGTGCGGTACATTCATAAGGCACTGGACCCGTGCATTTATTAACACGGTCGTTTACACGATGCGTGTAACCCGCGCAAGTGCTTTAACATGCGCATGTTACTCGCGCAAGTGCCTTAACTTGTGCATGTTACTCGCACAAGTGCCTTAACATGCGCATGTTACTCGCGCAAGTGCCTTAACATGCGCATGTTACTCCCGCAAGTGCCTTAACATGTGCATGTTACCCGCGCCGTGTACAGCACCAAAAGTTTTCTTGGGAAATTATGATAGACTAGCCTATGCCCGCGACTTCGCCCGCGTGAATGTCGTTTATCGTGCAACCCTCGGGAACTGTTCATCTTCTAAGAATAAAAAGTACCCTATATGTTAATCCAGGTTATGTTCTATCTGTATGCCAAATTTCATTAAAATCCATTCAGTAGTTTTTGCTTGAAAGAGTAACAAACATCCATGCACTGAAAATCTGCGCGGGATGTTCCACGCCAGCACATGCTGCGTTGGTGACCCTTTTGGCATGGGCATGCCCCGTAGCAACTTCATGTTTTACTTATACCTAACTTTAATATTTTTATTAATGTTATTGTTGTGCTGTCCTGTAACTTTTCTGTGCCAAATAAAAGTTTTTCTTTCTTTCTTTCATACATCCTCACAAACTTTCACGTTTATAATATTAGTAGACTAGGAAGTTGGATAGTTTAACTTCATATATTAATTAATTCATCTGCTAATAAGACACCATAGATAAAAATCTATACTTTCGCAGCTGCCGGCAACCTTGCATCGTTTGAGCAGTTAGGTGCATAATACTTCATACGATCCTGCATATTTATGTATCTATTGGACAGTAATTACATACGTGGGCAAATTTTCAAACTAATTGCCGGTCTAGAAAGTACTAATCAGTGAAGTTTCACTATATTCGGGTAATTTTTATGACGTACTACATGAAATCTCACTTACGATACCTGATGGATAACGTTGATTTAGAAGTTAGTTCTGAAATAATATCTAAAAAAATACATAATAATATTTGGCTGGGACATTTATGGAGAGCAAAAGTTAGTAAAAATAATTGATAAGTGTGATGACGGATCGGTGCTAGGCACATCGTAAAATCATCATTTATTAAACGACTTTATAATCGAATTTATTTTAATTTTTGTTTGAGATCATCAATAACAGCAATCAATAATTAAAATGACAAATTTAAGCAATGATATTTAAAATTACAGATATGTTATTGCGCTCGCAATCTAAAGCCTCGAAAACGTCCTAATAAGGAAGTTTTTCTATTAAGCCACGTCAAGGAAGACGCCGAGCGTGACCGGCGACAAAAAAAAGAATGCCGTCGTGTGTATACAGAAAGTGTTCCAATTATGACGCGAAAGTAACTTGAAGTAACCAACTTACTTTGCACTAGTTTATGTGTATTGTGCTGCCGCTGCGTACGGAACATTTTTTTCGTTTGTTTTAAAATAAAAAAATAAAAATTTCTTTATTGTGCCAAAAAATATACATTACATTGGTTGAAGCCCTAGACCTCACACTAGGATTCCCTGTGTCGTGGGGTCTAGTCTCTTTCAGTCCAGAAGACATAGTTGACACGGTTCAGAATGAATTTAATGGTCAATGAGTTATAAATAACAAAAACAAAAAACAGCTAAAAATATTGGTATCTTGTGTATGTATGTGGGGGGTTGTTGTGTGTGTTTTTTGTGTGGGGGGTGTTGTGTGTGTTGTTTGTGTGGGGGTGTTGTGTGTGTTGTTTGTGTGGGGGGTGTTGTGTGTGTTATTTGTGTGGAGTATGTGTTGTGTGGGGGTGTGTGTGTATGTGTCCAGCCCTATTTAGGTATGACCAGGATTTCCTCAGTTTGCATATAATTCAAATTCAGTAGCCACGTTAAAACTTTACTCTTACATGGCTTTTTTAGTAGTGTAGCAATTTTCAGCTTGGAATCTAATTTTCCATAGATATATGGTCCCATAAAAAGGAATGACTTTTGACCGAACGACTTGTGACAAATAATCGTATCCCATTTCAGTAAACGTTTTGAGCGTGATTTAGCAGTGCTCGTAAGGCTACTCCTATGAAAGCGCAAGGTAATAGACATAATGTACAGCTGCCTTACCCTTAGTACTTGAGTCTCCTGATAAAAAAGGTCAGTTGAGTATTTGTACGGACGGCCGTATGCACATTTCAGCAACGCGCGCTGTGCTCGCTCTACTTTAATTAAGTAGGTCTGTGCAGCCACTCCCCAGGATACAATACAGTACCCCAAAATCGATTGGCATAGCGCGAAATATATAGTTTTAATAATTTTGTCATTGGCTATTTTTGCCAATCGTTTGAATATGAAAAGAAGTTTCCTAACCCTGGTACGCAGTGCATCTACATGCTTGGACCATCTCAGGTGGCTGTCCAGGTAGACACCTAAGTATTTAATAGTAGTTGTGATTTTAATCACAGGACAGCCACAGCTGGTGCGGTCCAGACAAGAGTGTAGTTTAGTAAGTACTGGTACTTTGGGACTAGTTCGCGCAGAAACGCTAAAGCAGATGGCTTTAGTTTTCTCGATGTTTATGGTAAGTAGGTTACTATTTAGATGTCACTGCAATGGCTCCCCACAACAACCCTCTGTTTCCTGTCATTAAGGTATGAACCGAACCATTCAAGTGGACCGCCACGGATACCAAGAATTCTCATTTTGTTAGGATATGACATATCTATATTTGACAATACCTAAATATTTATTATTGCTTATTTTACTCAGAGTCCTGCTGTCTATATTTCTTACTTACTTCTCTTCTCGCAGGTCTACTGGTATAAATTTCTTTGAAATAAGCAGTACCTTTTTACTAAAATTACAGTCACATGAGACTTCCCATCTTCATGTCTCAGTTTGCCGAACCGACTTGCGGTTCCATTTAGGCAACAGCCTAGGTGGTATTGGTCTTAGAGTGCAGTACAACAATGCCTTTAGGGTTCTGGTGCGGCTGCCTCGATTTTGCAGTGCATCGGGCATTGTCTTATTTGGACGCAAATCTCACCTGAAAGTATTTCGGCACTCAAGGTTGAAAATTTTAGTAGATGGACAAGAAGGAAAATCTGCTTTGGAAAAACATGAATAGAAATCTGTAACTGTGGTGTTCAAGTATTCTTCACTGATCAGAAATTACTTAATATCAAGAGAGCACAGAAGAAAAGGCAATTTCAATATCGAATTTTATATTTATAAGAAAAGCTATCGTGGTTAGGGTTGTCCGATATTTTCCAAACACGTTCAGAATTCTGGCTCTCTGGCTAGAATTCTGAAGGTGGGCACTTACGATGTATCCATTCGGACGTCGTTTTAATGACTACTTCGAAAAAAGCTTGACCTGTTCTAAAAATAACATACGTTTTCAACATTCACGGACAGATTTTGGAATGCGGCCATGCCATTCGGACTTTTGGATGCATTATCAGTAGCACCCTTAGGGGAATTCTTATACATCCAGAATTTTTAAAAGGTTCGATAAGGTGCAATATTCAGTTTTCAAGGAAATTTCTAAATTAGGTATAACACATAACATCACGCCTGTATTTCCCCGAAGGGGTAGGCAGAGGTGTAATAGTACACCCACATTTCGCCAGTTATGTTATAGTCCCATATAATAGGGGGCGAGCCTATTGCCATAGACTGGGCACAAATCCAGACTCCGGGCTGCTACTGAGAATTTCCTAATGAAAAAACTCAATAACACTTTGCCTGACCCGGGAATCTAACCCAGGACCCCATGCTCAGCAGTTGCGCTTGCAACCACAAAAAAAAAGAACAAAGAAATTAGGTATAGGTATTCGGAATTATTTATTTATTTATTTGTTCAGTGGTATACATAACAAAAACATTCTAAAGATGTAAACATAAACTCATTAGAGTTTTACCGTACATCAGTATCATCGACTATGATAATAATACTACTAATTCGGTCGGTCCCGGTTGTCATACGAATATCTGTTGCATTCGCTAAGTCTGAAAGTCTGACAACTCGTCTAACTCCAAAACGTCGGTATCAGTAAATAAGTCGCTGGAATCTGATGACAGTCACTCCGTGTAAAATTTTGCTGTATCTAACTAGATAACTAACAGATAGATAACAGTCTAACTAGACTGGAAGCCGACCCCAATATAATTGGGAAAAGGCTCGGAAGATGATGAGGTGTATTCGGAATTACACAAAATATTTGCGAATAACTATAGACCTATCTCGGTTTTACCAGCAATTTCCAAAATTATTGAAAAGCTTATCAATACTAAATTAATAAATTACTTAAATAAATTTGACATCATCTCTCATTCCCAATTCGGTTTTAGGCAGGGTTTATCGACGGAAGATGCTATTTCAGCTTTAACTTCTCATATTGTTGACCAAGTGGATAAAGGAAAAAAGTGTCTGACTGTTTTTCTGGACCTAAAAAAGGCTTTCGATACCGTCTCTGTTCCCATCCTTGTGCGTAGTTTAGAGAATATAGGCGTGAGAGGAACTCCTTTAGCCCTACTAAAAGATTACCTCTTAGATAGAAAGCAACGTTTAAAAATCGGAAAGTACCTTAGCGAGGACTCTAATGTGAGCTTCAGTGTCCCGCAAGGCAGTGTGCTGGGCCCGACTCTATTTTTAATTTATATCAATAATCTTTGTAAAATTGAACTTGAGAATTGGCGCATCTTCTCCTACGCAGATGACACAGCTGTTGCTTTCACTAGTAATACGTGGGATTCTGTGTACAAAGTCGCTGAAAAGGGGCTTGTCACGATTGCTAACTGGCTAAATTCTAATCTACTGACACTAAATACCTCCAAAACGAATTATATTGCATTTACAAAATACAACAACACCCAACCTGGACCTAATCATATCTTAAGAATCCATAGTTGTGATAATCACCTTAGCACTAATTGTTCTTGCAATCAGATCACAAAAGTCTCCAATATTAAGTATCTGGGTATAATGGTGGACCAGCGGCTATCTTGGCATTTACACACAGAAATGGTCATGGCCAGAACAAGAAAACTCATTTGGATTTTTAAAACGTTGAGACATGTTACCTCAAAGACCCTCTTAAAGTAAATATACGTTTCTCTGGCCCAGTCTGTCCTAGCATACTGTGTATCTGTGTGGGGTGGGGCTACTAAAATTAAATTTCTAGAACTTGAGCGCGCACAAAGGGCTTTGCTAAAGGTGATGTATTTTAAACCCTACAGATTCCCTACTATAAATCTTTATGCGCTAAGCGATCTTCTTACAGTGAGGAAACTATACATTTTAAATGTTGTTGTAAAACTCCATAAAACTCTTCCCTATGACCCCAGGGTCCTCAAAAAAAGAAGGAAAGATCTTGTGGCCCCGTTAGTCCCTGCTAACTCATCGTACGCTAAAAGACAGTACCTCAGACAATCTGCTTCCCTGTACAATAAAATCAATAAGCAATTAAATATTTATCCCATGACTTATAAGGAGTGTAAAAAGTCTTTAATAAGCTGGCTCAAAGCTTTGACCTATGATGAGACTGAAACTCTCTTACAAACTATTACATAAGCTAAATGTGAGAATTCATCTGGTTTCGTTTCGCCTTCTGAACATATAAACTCGTAAAGTTAAATTACACCATCACGCACACATAACACCACTCTCACATACATCTCTAGACTTCACACACATTTGCACTACCTTAATGATCTCGGGTACCCCACACAACACCACACCCATTACATCCCCCCACATATACACATCTCACTCTCGAGCCCTACTCAAAAATACCTCACTCACACGCCCTACACGAACAAACACCTTACTCACACACGCCACACATTCACACAAACGAACTCCTTGTTTTTGTTTTTTTGTTTTTTGTTTTTTATAGTTATGTAGAAAAAAAAAAAAAAAATTGTATTGTTTTCCTTTTGTTGTAAACGTCTACGTATGCACAATACTACCACAACTAAACTTGTTAGGAAGAGCGGGGCCTCCTAGCACAGGTATTATCCATACTTAAAAGGAGACCCCAACGTTAGATATAATTGTAGATTGTACATGCTACTGAAATAAATAATTTTGAATTTTGAATTTGAATTTTGAATTTCATTGATCTGGTAACCCTAATCGTGAGGCATACTGAATATTAAAAGTTTAATCTACTTCTACTCATGGGATTTTCTATAAGTACTCCGATCGGATCCAATTTAGGCAAATCCCGTGAGTGGAAGCCGATTAAAGTATACTTATATATATATATATATATAAAAATAAACTTGATTTTTTTTATTCCTATTGGGCTTGCATTTAACCGCCACATCACCTAATGTTGTGCGGTCGACGATGGTGCACGCTTGCCCAGCAAAAACCTATTCACTCGGGCCTTGAGGACCACCATATCTGAAAGAAAGAAAGAAAAACTATTTATTTGCGTCAAAAGTGACACACAAAATTACCAATAATTAAAGAAAAACAGTCATGAAATAGAAAGTCTCGAGCATCGGCGCAGAGTTGCTAGCCTATCGGTTTTTTATCGAATGCATTTCGGCGAGTGTGCTTTGGAATTGCACAATTTAATTCCCCCAAGCCCTTTCCATCATCGGACGACCTAACGCACGGCTATGCGCCACCGTCATATTGTAAATATTCCACCCTAACGCACGAACCGTTTCACGAACCGCCAAAGACTTGAATTCCTTGCCGGCTTCAGTGTTTCCCGAGAAGTATAATCTGGTGGTCTTCAAGGCTCGAGTGAATAGGTTTTTGCTGGGCAAGCGTGAACCATAGCTTTATATCAGGTGAGGTGGCGGTCAAACGCAAGCCCATTAAGAATTTTAAAAAAAATGTGTAATATATGCGTCACATCCGCGCAAAACGGCCACCGCTCAGCATATTACCTTACTGTAGTGCGTCAGGTATGTTCGCTGATGCACACACTGATGATTACTTTGCGATAATGCGTAAGCAAGTTGCCTCAGTAATACGCAGAGTGAGGGGAAGCACATGAAGGTATTTGCAGAGAGGCTGGATGGGCCTACAATGGGAAGGTTTGTCAAGCTACATGTACTACATCATCATCATCATTTCAGCCGAAAGACGTCCACTGCTGGACATAGGCCTCCCCCGAGCATGTTTGGGAGATATGCCATAATCGCCACGCCTGGCAGGTACTACATGGAGCTTGATAAAGCTTCCTGTGATTGTGATGATTTTTTTGTGTTTACTTTAATGTTCTACTAACGTAGTTTTAAGTAATTTGTAATAGTAATATGCTATGGGCCTCGATGCCTGACAGTAAAATATTTTTATTTTATTTTATTTACATTGCTGTGCCATATGCACGGAGCAGAGCCACAGCCCCTATTCTCGCGTTATAGAGATAAATTTCTAATTCGAGATAATCTCTAATTTAAAATCTCTACGAAAACTGTCGCCGGTAGTGTTAACTGCTATGAACCACTCTTTGTATTTAGAGCACTAGGCGTAGACATATCTCTAACGTGACATTCTGAGAATACGAAAATGTATTTTCAATCGATATTCGCTATCTTGTTTCGAGTATTATGTCGAGTTCGAGATAATGTCTAAGACGCCAGAATCACCCCCCAGCGCTGGTTTTCATCTGCATTTACGTTAAACTTTATCGGAGTTATTGTGACCTCTTCAAGCGACTTGTCATAACTTAAGAGGTTAATGTTACTTGGAACATGAAAATGACCCGCTAAGTTCTCGCCTAAACAAATATTTTACTGCTCTAAGTGGCCCAAACTGTTGCTCACTGAAAATTGTCGAAAGTTGGTCTAATCGCTTTAAGTTTGATTGCTGTTTTATTAGAGATAGTAATAATGAAAGTGCAGAATTAAACATAATCCTAATCCAATTATAAAACTGTTTTTACTGTCTGTTTGTTTGTTCGGGTACACGCCAAAACTATTAGACTGATTTGGATGAGGCACACAGATAGACCACGTCCTGGATTACCACGGCATGGGAGTAAAGCCGCGGGCAATAGGCTAGCACTTATATAATTCTATATACACTATTGGATCATTCTGTGTGTATTAATCTAATAGTCAGATAATAAATGCCGAAGCCATCTAGACTTAAATGAAATGGCTTGTTAAGGCACGCGTCGACCAATTGGTATCGTACGCATCAGACGGATTGCATTGTAGGTATTCATAAATGCGGATGACGTCATCGGCATTCAAATTCCACGGTTGATAATCCGATAGCTCATAGAAATTCGTCGGCAATAGGTGGACGCACTACGCTATACGGATTCGTTTAATGCGTTCCGTACAAGGCGTACGATACCGATAAGTCGACGCGTAAATATTTTAAAGTGTCCTTAAAATATTTATTTACTGAAATTAAAATCATTTATCATAACATCTCTCTATTGCTCTAAGGTTTGCTGTTAGAAAACTCATTTCTGAGTTAAGCTCACCGATGTACATAAACTTTCCTACTGTAATATAAATGTGTGTACAATAAAGAATAGGAATAATTAAAATGTTCTTTTGACCGAACTCGACGCTTCGATCATGTTGCATTTATCTTGGTCACGAGAAAACATAGTCAGTCAGTCGGTCAGTCTTTTCGTGACCACGGTTAATGTATTATAGGTCTATAATCAAATATGATTAAAATTCGCATAAGCGTAAGCTTATGCGAAAGCTAAATGCTAAAGCTTGAAAGCTAAAGCTTATGAGTAATATAACTACTATAGTCGTGTTTAGAGTTTTTTACGACTGTTTCTAAGAAACAAACCTGTGGGATTCGTCAGGAAAGTGTTACCCAAAAGTAATATTTTCTTCATCATCGGAACACACCCAACAATATGAATAATGATCCAATCGCATGCATCCAATTAATATTAGTTTCGAGATATGTTTGAAATTCCTTGAAGTGCTGTTGCAACTCGAAATTAAACCACGTGACATATTAATTTCTCGATCTTGTAATGGTTGGCATTGCAATAGCGAATGTCTTAGGTTTTCACGATCACTACACATTATAATAAAACAATACGATATGAATACGACACCTATAAGAAGCTACATTTAATTTTGACGACTGCTTAAATACCTACATGAAAAGGTCGAAAATTATATATTTTGTAGGTAGATTTAGATATACATTGTAAAATGACAGAATAAACAAAAGACCTCAGATACCCAATTATGCACGATAAATTTTAGGTGGTTTTTGAACGAAAAGGGGTCATTATACTCATCATTATGAGCACTTTTACCATGGGACCAACCCTGATACCGCGAAAACAAAATCTGGTGTTCCCTATACATTGTCGATTTATGTGAACACAAATTTAGGGATAAGCAGATCTATATTTTTTCGCGATTTCAGGGTTGATCCCATAGTAAAAGTTGTTTATAATGATGAGTACAAGGACCCCTTTTCGTTTCCAAAACCGCCTAAAAGTCACCGGGTATATTTTTTTTTTTTCAAATTCCCAACTAGCCATCAGTAAGTTCCCGAGTTGGTTGCTAGATAGCTGCAGGATACCCTAAAAGGCTTACCTGACCCAAGGAAACCCATTTCCCTGATCTTCCTGGATCTCTAGGATCTACTTGGGATCCGCTGGTATACTTATTTATCCGTAGTACCCAAACTAAAATTCGTAAAAAAAATGGTAAAAATGTAACATGGTATAAAAACCACACTAATTGATTCTCCTAAACAAACAACTAAGAAACAAACAAACAATTTCTGAACACTACTTGTAGTCCTACAAGTAGTGTGGTGTTGTAGGTCGAAATAGAAAACAAAAAAAAAACCGACTTCAAAAACCTTAACTAAAAAGTAAAAAATAATCATTGTATGTATTTTAAAATCTTAACATAAACCAAAATTTTGAAGGCGGCGCGTGATTGACCCTTTGCGTCATGTATACAGTCGAGCGCAATATCTATAGTAAAAACAGTTTATGTAAACGTGCATGAAAATCACGTGTCGCCTTCAAAATTTTGGTTTATGTTAAGATTTTAAAATACATACAATAATTATTTTTTACTTTTTGTTAAGGTTTTTGAAGTCGGTTTAATTTTTTGTAAAAAAGTTTTTATTTCATACTTTTTAGTTGAAAATTGCGAGGGTTGATTCATAAAGGTTTATATAACCAATTTGACATTTTTTTTTCATTAACCTTCGCTATACCACAGATGCAAAAAAAAAAAAAAAAAAAAAAAAAAAAAAAAAAAAAAAAAAAAAAAAAAAAAACCCGCGGAATACATAACCTCCTCCTTTTTTTGAAGTCGGTTAAAAACAAAACAAAACAAATTGTTCTTATATAATAAAATAAATAGTATGGTACCAATATATAACCTCACGAAGAGCATGTGCAAGAGGAAAGTAACTGCTTTATTATAGGAATTAAATTACGACGAAACTGAGAAGTTACTTTCCCCTATGTTGTAATGTAGTTGTTACCACAATGTTTTGTGATACCTATTTGTTTATCTTTTCCATCAAAAAATTTAATATATTATTCCGTTTTGACCCCCCTCCCCACACACCCACATATACTCACCACACTCACTAACACCACTCCACACACATACACTTTCACACACAAAACTAAATACTTACCTAACTAATTCTACCTAATTTAATTTTTTTCTTATATTCTACTCTCGAGTCACTAGTCCAATTAAGAAGGCTATATTTTGTTTAAGGCTGTCAGTGTACAAGTACATAGCAAAATAAAAATATAATCTTTATTTAAAGGGTGGAGACCTGGTGTCCTGAAATACAGGCCTAGAGCTTAGTTTAGGCACCAGTCTCCCACAGTATTTTTAACTTTTATGACTTACTCTGATACCATGTAAAACTAATGTAATTACTAATATTGTGGCGAGAAATAAATCATTCATTCATTCATTCATTAAGAAAAAAGTTGTGAGTTGGGCTTTCCGATAGCAGTTTTCCTTAACAGTTTCCTTCTTCCAATCCTAATGCTTATCTTGTAAGGTAAAAAAATATTCAAAAAGCATTATTTCCTACCCAAAGCTTTTCTAGGGCAGCATAACATACCTCTGTTTTGTGAACAATCAATATTCCATACATATTCAGATAATGTGAACTCCAACACAAAAGTTCAACGGAAAATGTCTGTAGAAACTTTGGATGGATAGACATGTTTTTTCCAGGTAAAGTTTAGACAACTGTATATAAATAAACTATAAAAGAATAAGAAAAGTTTCGCATAAAATATTGAAGGGAGTTAAGGTACATACAGAAAGAGAAAAGCGGATGGTTAAATGTTTTATCTACACTCATATCGTAAAATTCGAATTATGAACTCGAAAGTAATTTTATAATGACAGACTTTACGCAAATGCACCTGTAATGAATTTAAAAAATTTCATTACGATACAGTTTGCTGAAAAAAATAATGCTGTGATTAATATTTTTTTTCATTTCATCGGTTTCCATAACCGCACACTTCAGCCCAACTAAGGAGTTTTTAATACCACTTCGGCCTAACTAAGGAGTTTTCAATCCTTTTTTTAGCAGTCGTACAGTTTGGCACAAAAGAGAACACAAAATGCAGGGCGCTACTAGTCATACATTGAAAAATGTTATCTTTTATTAAAATCACTATTTTGGCAGAACTTTGGATTGTCATATTGCTTTTAATTATATGTGTATATATGACAGGCATATGTTTTGGATGATAAAACAGAGATTGACGGAATTCTGACAAGGATAGAAAATTAGTTCCAAATATAATATTTTCGCCAGACTATATTTTATTATCTGTGTGTAAAATTAAGGTAGAAAAAGATTCTTACTCAATAGTTACTACTGCCCTAGATTTCAATTTCAGTTCTTCATTTCATATATTTACATAAAATATTAGTAGTTTCCCGAACATTTTCGACATGGGAGCCTTCAAGAAAAAAGCTAATTAATAAATTATCCACAGATTTTTTTCTTTTCACAATTCATTAATTGTAAGCAGGATTCGAAACGATTTATATCAATTTCGCTCCACATGCGGTAATGTGTTAAATTATAAATTGTCTGTTGAAAAACGCACACGCATCATAACGCATCGGCAACTCCCCTGATGTTGCTGGTGTCCATGGGTGATGGTGATTACTTACCATCAGGTAACCCGCTTGCTCATCAAACAATCAATCAGTTCAAACAATCTAATACTCAGCCTATCGGAATCCACAGCTGGATAACGGAAAAAAGGAAAGAAGAAAGAGAATACATTTATTCAGCACAGGACATTGACAAAACAACAATAGGTACAAAAGAACAAAAAAACAAAACAAAAATATGCAATATTACCAGGCCCCTCAGAAAGTATTGCGAAAAAAAGTTTTTACATATGGGAGACTGGCCAGTTATAATGTTTTTCGAAAATATGATTATTTATAAGTAAAAATAAGTAAGTTCCAATTTCAAAATTTCCCTCCACATTTTTTGCGAGTTAATTCAAAGTATTGTGTCTCACTGAAATATGGATCTGCGCCGGGAACATTTTAGAGCTATGATTTTATACGATTTCAAGTGTCGCCTGAAACCGGATGAATCGTACGATAGACTTCAAATGGCATTCATGGATGAAGGCCCTTCCAAGGCAACCGTGTATCGTTGGTATAACGAATTCAAGCGCGGTCGACCAACTTTGGGGGATGACGAAAGAAGCGGTCGCCCTTTGACGGCTGTTACCGAAGAAAACGTGCTAGCAGTGAAAAATTTAATCCAAGACAATAGGCGAATTACATATCAGGAGATTCAACACATATTGAAGATTGGATCGGGAAGCGTTCACGAGATTCTACACAGCCATCTTCGCGTGAGGAGGATAGTATCACGCTGGGTGCCGCACAACCTCACCGATGCTCAGAAGCAGGCCCGGGTGGAATGGTGCCGTGATATGCTTAACAAATTTGAAGCAGGCTCGTCTCGGCGTGTTTACGACATCGTTACAGGTGATGAGTCCTGGATTTATCAATACGACCCAGAAACCAAGCGCCAGTCGACTGTTTGGGTGTTTCAAAATGAGCCAACGCCTACCAAAGTGAAGCGATCTAGAAGCGGGGGTAAGATTTTGATCGCTAGCTTTTTTAATTTGACTGGCCACTTGGTATCAATTCCCTTATGGGATCAAAGAAGCATTAATGCCGAATGGTATACTACCAAATGTTTGCCATAAGTTTTCTCTGTTATAAGCAACAAGCGACCAAACACAGGGCTCCGCGGGCTACTGCTCCACCACGACAATGCACCTGCGCACACCGCACTCAAAACGAGGGACTTCCTGGACAGCACGCCAGTCAAACTCCTGGGTCACCCTCCTTACAGCCCTGATCTAGCACCGTGTGACTTCTTTTTATTCCCAAAAATAAAAAATCAGCTCAAAGGGATACAATTTTCGTCGCCGGAAGATGCGCTGGCTGCGTTCGAGCAGGCTGTAAACGAGGTGTCTGCGGCGGACTGGAAAAAGTGTTTTGAAAACTGGTTTAGGCGCATGAATCTTTGTATAGAGGCTGGTGGAAAGTACCTTGAAAAGATTTGATAAAAATATATGTACGTATAGAACAATTTTTTTTAGTTTCGCAAAACTTTCTGAGTGTCCCACGTATATGCTATCCAGCATGTCCATGATGAAAGGGTAACCAAACACTAACGAAAGAATTATAACATTGCTTGTGAAGCTTGTGAACATGAAGAAGTCAGATGGATTAGCTTAAAAATAAATTAAAACTAACATGTAATTCCGTAACGAGATTATCCGGAGAAGAACCGGAGTGACCGACATAGCTTGTAGAATCAGTAAGCTGAAGTGGCAGTGGGCTGGCCATGTCTGTCTAAGGACCGATGGCCGTTGGAGCAGACGAGTCCTTGAGTGGAGACCGCGAATCGGCAAACGCAGCGTAGGGCGCCTCCCTGCCAGGTGGACCGACGACCTAAAGAACGTGGCTGGGTGCGGAAGGCAGTGGACCGAGCGTTGTGGCGCAACTTGGGAGAGGCCTATGTCCAGCAGTGGACTGTGATAGGCTGAGTTGATTGATTGATGTAATTCCATAGATCATTTATTCATTTTGAAGTTGCAACATAATAATTTCTTAGGTTTTTGCGATAAATAAATAAATATTTTTGGGACATTTTTACACGGCACCATCTAGTCCCAAACTAAGCAGAGCTTGTGCTATGGGTACGAGACAATGTATATAATACTTATATACTTTTTTTTTGTAAAAACATACTATAATACATAAGAAACACCCAGACCAACACAAATACTTATGTTCATCACACAAATATTTGTGTCCTGTGGGAATCGAACCCACGACCTCGTGATCAGCAGTCTGACACTACACATTATAATAAAACAAGTTTAACCGGATTTTATCACGTATATTATTTAGATTGGTTTCCTGACGTTTCGAAAGCTTTGAAGCGTTCGTGGTCGCAGGAAGACTAAGATGACAAGCGTCTTTACAGATATTTCTAAAAAAAAATATTTTTATCTACCGTTCATTTTTTTTATTAATTAAAATCCAACATATTCATCGCCCTTTACTGTTGACTCTTCTTGCCCCGACGCATACTATACCTTATTCCCAATACGAATGCCCATTTGACGCATATAATATAGAACGTATAACAGTTCTGCACGTTTAATATACGTAAATTTCAAAAATAAACAAACGTTGTTTACGGTAGGTGATTTACTACTATTTATTACTATTTGTTTAATAAACTACAATCAACACAAAATATTATACAATTTCAAATTAGTATGCTGTCATGCTGTCATGAATGTATACATCTCTCATTCGAGACTTCGTATTTATAATACAACTTCAATATCGAACAAGGATTGTTGTTTGATATTGTTCGTAATTTTTTTATCTCTTGTTCAGAACAAGCCAAGCTGTAATTCAAGTATTGAAAACTAACTTAACTCCCAGATGACCTTAGAAGAAGCATTCTCCATTCTGAAACAACAGTAGTCAATAAATTATGTCAAGTAAATTTTATTATAATAATATTATTCCAAAATAATTTTCCTTCCTAATTTGTTTACACTTCTCTCCAAATTTGTTTTACCTCTACGTACCTTCGTCTGCGCAGCGTCGGTTCTGCGGTCTAAAAATACCTTAGAGATTGGATGCACAATTGCACAGCGCTGCAGTGTTAATAAAGATTAGGGAATAGTTCAGGTGAAATTTTCATACCTGCTTTATGTGGATTACATCAACCTAAAAGCATTTTACGCAATAATTTTGCAATAGTCATTTAGCATTCTGAAATATTTTATTGTTATATGCATTCGATGTAGTCTTTAGATAAAGAAAAGGAGGTTGCGATTCTATTTTCGAATTTAAGTTTCGAAAATACAGATATGGAATCTCTTTTGTATTTGAAATTAGGAATTAATATTTTTAAATTTGGAAAGGGGAGAAACGTCATTTGCAAGATTATTGTTATTATTAATTTCATTGTATATTTTAAATTTTATTTTCAGGGTCAATACAATTTTTTTGTTTAAAATAATGTCTAGGATTATTAAACTTGGTGATAATAACTATGACAATAATAATTAAGGCTTATATTCAGACTGGAATCTAAGGTTGAAAGTATGAGTTCACGCTAGATTCTTCTCTAAATATAAGGATAAGAAGATGCGCTTAGCCGACACTCAGCTAAGACTAGTCTTTAACAGTCTTACGTTCATGTCTCTGAATGTAAGCCTGATGGCGGATGTACTCGAGATTACTAAGTGATGCGTCATTGGTTATGTATCACTTAATAATACATCATTGGTGATACGAGTATGTACATGAGATCACTAAGCGATGCATCAGTAAATGATCTGTAAAATTAGACCAGTCACTGAATGTTGTGTAATTCAAGTGAACGTCACTTAGTGATCAGCCTGTATTTACACTGTATCACTATAGTACATTATAATACAAGTGAGCTAAGCCCGAGCCGAAGGCGAGGGCGTAATGGAGCCGAGAGTATAATAGTCAATGCTCACGCGTGTCATACGACGTTTTTCAACACGAGGAAAAAAACATACACACATTTTAGACAAATATTGAAATTGAGAAAAATGGCACACGGATTACTTTATTCGCACCACAGACTACTTAGAGATACTCGGTGACATACAGCTATGCGCGCGCAGGTGGTCGAAGGAAACCACCAAACAGCCTATTATTAAAAATAACATAAATGGATTTTTTTATTTATAACACTAATTAATGTTAATTTGTTGACAAAAATAAATAATTTGATGAATTGAAATGTTTATTTATCATTTTTAATTAAAACAGTTAATTTATTCCCAAAAATGTTTAATTTTGTTCAGGCATAAAAACTCTTTGCTGCGATTTAAAAATAAACTGTAAAGTAAAAAGCACTAGTGCGATAATATAATGTAAAAAGCACGCGTGCGTAATAAGCTACATTATGAACCAAAAAGCGGTGCAATAAGAGCTACTACTAGTAAGTGTGTTGAAAAATTATTTATCTACACTCGTATCGTAAAATTCGAATTATGAACTCGAAAGTAATGTCATAATGACATACTTTACGCACATGCACCTGTTATGAATTTAAAAAGTTTCATTACGATACAGTTTGCTGAACAAAACAATGCGGTAATTTAATTTTTTTTCCATAACCGCACACTTCAGCCTAACTAAGGAGTTTTTAATGGCACTTCGACCTAACCAAGGAGTTTTCAAACCTTTTTTTTAGCAGTCGTACAGTTTGGCACCAATGAGTACACAAAATTCAGGGTGGCGCCACTTGTCATACATTGAAAATTTTTATCGTTTAAAATCGCGTTTTTGGCAGAACTTTTGATTGTCATATTGCTTTTAATTATATTTAAGTGTTTACAGGTATATTTTTTGTATGATAAAACAGAGATAGACGGAATCCTGACAAGGATAGAAAATTAGTTCCGATTATAATGTTGTCGCCAGACTATATTTTATTATCTGTGTAGGCGCGCACCAGCGCGCGTGCGCGGCCGCGCGCCTCGCCTACTGGATTTGGACATCGTTACTTGTAAATTTATTGTTATTGTTTACGTTATTATTATGGTTTTGTATGTCGAAAGTTTTATTCTGGGCAAAAATATCTGACTACAGCAGTGATACTGAACTGAGGAGAATATGACCCCGCCTGAATTTCTGGATGCAGCAACGTAAATGACGAACAATCTTTTACCAGAGAAATCAAGAAAAACAACGACAATGTTACTAAGATTTTGACTTTGGTATTTTATTTACAATTGTATGAGTGTAGATAAAATAGTGTATGAAACTGACATAATTAGGTATTAAAACACTCGTGTGATACTATTAAAAACCTCGCCTACGGCTCGGTTTTTAAACTCACACTCGTGTTTTAATAACCCCTATTATGCAACAGTTTCATAAACTACTATTATCTACACTCGTATCGTAAAATTCGAATTGTGAACTCGAAAGTAATGTCATAATGACATACTTTACGCACATGCACCTGTAATAAATTTAAAAAGTTTCATTACGATACAGTTTGCTGGACAAAACAATGCGGTAATTTAATTTTTTTTCCATAACCGCACACTTCAGCCCAACTAAGGAGTTTTTAATGCCACTTCGACCTAACCAAGGAGTTTTCAAACCTTTTTTTTAGCAGTCGTACAGTTTGGCACCATTGAGTACACAAAATTCAAGGTGGCGCCACTTGTCATACATTGAAAATTTTTATCGTTTAAAATCGCGTTTTTGGCAGAACTTTGGATTGTCATACTGCTTTTAATTATATTTAAGTGTTTACGGGCATATTTTTTGTATGATAAAACAGAGATTGACGGAATCCTGACAAGGATAGAAAATTAGTTCCGATTATAATGTTTTCGCCAGACTATATTTTATTATCTGTGTAGGCGCGCGGCAGAGCGCGTGCGCGGCCGCGCGCCGCGTCCTACTGGATTTGGTCATCGTTACTTGTAAATTTATTGTTATTGTTTACGTTATTATTATGGTTTTGTAAGTCGAAAGTTTTATTCTGGGCAAAAATATCTGACTACAGCAGTGATACTGAACTGAGGAGAATATGACCCTGCCTGAATTTCTGGATGCAGCAACGTAAATGACGAACAATCTTTTACCAGAGAAATCAAGAAAAACAACGACAATGTTACGAAGATTTTGACTTTGGTATTTTATTTAAAATTGTATGAGTTTAGATAAAATAATTATACTCGATGACCTCAGTAGAGCTTCTGATAGAGTGGGTCTTAAAATGAATATGGACAAGACAAAGGTTATGTCGAATTCCCATATAGCACCCATTCCCGTAAACATCGGAGAATCTACACTCGAAGTTGTTGACGATTATGTATACCTAGGACAAACTGTCCAGCTAGGTAAGTCCAACTTCGAGAAAGAGGTCGATCGTCGAATCCGACTCGGTTGGGCAGCGTTCGGGAAGCTACGCAATATCTTCTCGTCCAAAATACCGCAGTGTCTCAAGACGAAAGTCTTTGACCAGTGTGTGTTGCCAGTAATTACTTACGGTACTGAAACGTGGTTGCTCACAATGGGCCTGTTAAGAAGGCTCAAAGTCACTCAAAGGGCAATGGAGAGGGCTATGCTCGGAGTGTCCCTGCGTGATCGAATCAGAAATGAGGAGATTCGCAGGAGAACGAAAGTAACCGACATAGCCCGAAGAATTGCCAAACTTAAGTGGCAGTGGGCGGGGCACATTGCTCGCAGAACGGATGGCCGATGGGGCAGTAAAGTTCTGGAGTGGCGACCGCGTACTGGAAGGCGCAGTGTGGGTAGGCCCCCCACAAGGTGGACCGGACGACCTGGTGAAGGTCGCGGGAATCCGCTGGATGCGGAAGGCACAGGACCGGTCGTTGTGGCGATGCTTGGGGGAGGCCTATGTCCAGCAGTGGACGTCTTTCGGCTGAAATGATGAATGATGATGATGAGATAAAATAGTGTATGAAACTGACATAATTAGGTATTAAAACACTCGTGTGATACTATTAAAAACCTCGCCTACGGCTCGGTTTTTAAACTCACACTCGTATTTTAATAACCCCTATTATGCAACAGTTTCATAAACTGCTATTATCACTCAAGTAGTGAGCATCACTTAAGCTAATATTCAGAAACGAATCTAAGAGTGAACTCATGCTTCCAACTGTCAAAATGCGGTGTAATTTGACAGTTTCAAGCATGAGTTCACACTTAGATTCGTCTCCTTTAGTGATCTCGTGTACATCCGCCTTTAGTGTACGTGCATGTTGAGTGACGGCACATGGCGCACGTGGATTCCGCGGCATATAAACAAGATAACAAGATAAATTATATTTTCAATAAGAATTTTGATATAATTGAATTGATATTATAACTATTTTCTATATTCAATTTTTATCCACTCTATTAATGTAAATGCGCCTTTATATTTATCTTGAACGTGATAGAGTAGTTCATAATTGTGCAGAAATCTTTCACTTTCACTATTGTAAATTATGATACAGCTTTACGCTTCGTATTGATAACCACAGTAAATCAGTAACGTTGCTATCAGATCACAAGCTGAAATTCTTGTGAATTATGTTCCTACGAAATATTATAAATGCGAAAGTATGGACGAATAAAAAAGGCGGTTGAAATCTCGCTAAACAATAAGTGAAGCACCCATAGTAAGACTGCTCGCTTTTTTGTAAGTACAGATTAGTGATATATACTACTACATAATTATATCACTAATCTGTACGTACGATCAAGCGAGCCGTCTTAGTATGGGTGCTTCATTTATTGTTTAGCGAAATTCCGTACGTCATTTTTATTCGTGTCTGTGCGAAAGTGTGTTTGTTGGTTTGACTTTCATTAACGTAGCAGCGGAGCTGATTGAAGTGGTTTTTTGCATAATAATAGTTTATGAGCCGGAAAGTGGCATAGAAAGAAAGAAAGAAATTATTTTTTTGCCACAAAGTAGGGACACAAAAGGAACACGAAAAAAAAAAATATTGATTTATAAATTATTATGTACCGGCTGTGCCAAATACACCTAGGCTAATTTAATCTCGGAAAAATGCATGGTTCCTGTGGGATACAGAACCACGGGAGCGAGGCCGCGGAAAAGCTAGTAATATAAAAAAACCGGCCAAGAGCATGTCGGGCAATGCTCAGTATTATAGGATTCCTTAAGTAAGTCTTCTTACAAACGAATCAAATCGAATATTAATCATTGCTATTTTAGTTTTTGCAAACAGCGCCACCTAGCGCTTAATTTAAGAAGCTAAATTGAAGAAGTGTGTCATATTTAATATAACACAAAGTAACTCTTTGTGATTTTTTTAAATAGAAAGTAACTAAAGGAGCATTATTTGTTATACAAATTTTTCTATAAGGTCAATGACCTTTGAACTAGGACGTCTTAAGTATTTTGCATTGTTGTCACTATAACTCAAAAATTTATAATCACATTATACTCAAAATAATTTTAAAAGAGTGTTTTCATAAAGGTCTATCAATGTGGAAGACTATAAGTTTCTACGTTGCATGGTTTAGAAATGACAGGGGGGGGGATACATTGCAAGCCACTTTGGCCAACTGTATTTTGCAGATGGTATACCTGATAAAAAAGTTATGTATGAAACATTATCATCATTTTAGTAGACCTATTCAATGATACTGCACACGTGGGAGTGCAGCGATAAAAAAAAATTCATCCCCATTTCACATATGGGTGCCACCCCTGCAATACGTAATCAAGATTTTTTTCTTCTTTTAAAATTGAGATCTATATTTAAACTTTTTTTTTTTTTTAACAAAATTTGATTTACTTATGTTTATAACTGTAGAAGTTATTAATGGACAGACGGACAGACGGACGGACATGATGAAACTATAAGGGTTCCTTGTAAGACGGCGGTAAGGCCCGTCATGGAGAAGTGGCTATGGCGCCCTCACCTACCGGCTGACGCAGATACTCTCGGGGCACGGTTGCTTCGGGAAGTATTTGTGTCGCATAGGCCGGGAGCCGACTCCCGAGTGTCATCACTGCGGGAGCTGCCTTGAGGACACGGCGCAGCACACACTGGCGGAATGCCCAGCTTGGGCCACGCAGCGCCGTGACCTTATAACTGCAGTAGGCGGCAGCGATCTTTCGCTTCCGGCTGTTGTTTTGGCTATGGTTGGGAGCGAGAACGCTTGGGAGGGCGTCGTCTCCTTTTGCGAGGAGGTGATGCTCGTAAGGAGGCGGCGGAGAGGGTTCGAGAGGCAACGACCTCCCTCCCCACCCGCAGGAGACGGACCGGGCGTCGCAGGAGGGCGTACGCCGACCTCCAGCCACCCTAGGAGTGGGCCTGCGGGCGGCGGACTCGGGGTAGCCCGCCGCCCGATCAGTCAAGGCCCGTGACGGTGGCGCGTCGTGTTCCGCGCGCGCCAGTCAAGAGAAGGGTGCGGCCGATGATGCCGCACGGGGAGAAGGGGCTCGCCTACTAGTGGCGAGCCGGGACCTGCCGGGGATGGTTGGACGACTATAAGTTTCCCACGCCCCCGGCCAATGGTTGGAAGAGGAACACCGTGGTGGTTTTAGTCGGTAAGAGTCCGACACTGGCTCCGCCATCCCCGGGCGGAGTGCGTCCTTGAGGATTTCCCCACGAAAAAAAAAAAAAAAAAAAAGGGTTCCTTGTAAGAACTACGGAACCCTAAAAAACCTATCGATATTTATTGACGTCGTTGAAAAAACGTAAATTGGTTTGTGCTCTACACTGTATCTGTCAAATAGTATGTAGGTATTTTATGTGGAAATAAATAAATAATAAATAAATCGTCATGAAGAAAGCTCCAGTGGAATATTCTTTGCTTAAAACGACACGGCCGAACTGATAAGAAGCTGTCTTAAATCACCTCGAGGCGACAAAATGTCTACTGTTCTTAATACCCATTACATTACCTAAACTTGGAATGTAGTACAATAGTCCTAGTATTAAAATGAGTGGGCGGTAATGGGGCTTAAAGCTATTTCCAAGGGACATCATAATACTTAACGCCCATGGGGTATTATAGCGTGAGAAGTTTCCCTTTTAGACAAAATGAAAGTACTTTCAAACTCGAAGTGCTTTTTTCCGGGACCATTGTTTTGAAAGCTTGAGATAACAATGTGATACATTTCCAACTTTTCTTTCATGTAAAGCTTTTAAATGAAGCCTTCTTCAAGGCCAACGCTCTTAAATTCTCTCTTTCTACGCGTGAGTACCAAAAATCAACAAAAGATTTAAAACAAGAATCATACATTTTGTCTTTACCAATGATATTTAAGTATAGATATGTCAGACCATAACAAAACACCTACAAAAACAAACAAAACCTAACAAAACATGTTTCGTACGCAGCGGCAACACTAAAATTCACTATGAAAAGAGAGAGGTGGAACTTCTGAATATACAGGATCGACGAAAATTTACAAGGAATACAGCAAAACATGGCTTAAATGGGTGCATAAAGTCAATGTACGAATTACATTAGTGTGATGTAAATAACTGTGTGAGTGAAAATATAAAATGGATACTGATAGAGTTCTGATTATTGTGGGGTTTATTCATTTTATGTAGTATTGTGTGGTTGATAATAAAATTAAAACCTTTACACAGTACGTACCTTCCATCCAACTTTTCCAAACTCTTGATTCTCACACTGCATCTAAATCAAAGATGTATCAGAATGCAATATGACTCACCGACATCTAGTTATAATTTAACGCTGTAAAAGCTCAAACAGACTAGTCTTTTAGTACGATTTTCCACACGTGTATGCATGGCGCCTCACCATACATGGATACAATTCACATGACAAGCATGTCCAGAAGGTTCACGAAATTAATAGTAATGTTTGTGGGGGTGTATGTTTATTTGTGGAGGTGTATATGCGCATGGATGAGTGTGTGTATACATATATACGGAAAAGGAAACACCCATTTTTATTTCCTGCCTTCTCCAAACTTTGACGGCTACTTGGTGCAGCGGCCCAGCGAAACTTCAGTGCAACGGGTCATGGTTTAAATTACCACATGAAATAAATATTTGTATGTGCTACTGAAGTAATTGTGTAACGCACTCCCAATAACAATAGCTTTCTTTTTGATATTAAAGCAGAATTCAAGGCGTGGTGCATAATTGCCTATAAGACGAAATGTCAAAGCGAACAGAGTAAATTTAAATCAACATGATTGTAATCGCCAGTGCAAAACGCAATTCAGTAGCTGGTGAGAATGCCGAGTGAATCAAAAATCAAATCAAATCAAAATCAGTTTATTGTGAGCATAGGTCAAAGTACAGGTATGTAGGAGGTACCATACTGGTACCTGGTGGTAGGTGTATGTGTGTGTACCAGGTAGGTAGTTCTGTTCAGTAGTAGATTGAAATTCTATTTATGTGTACACTGTTTTAAAAATAGCAAGAAACGAGATAACTTAAATAGATTAGACATCAGAGAGAAGTTAAACAAAACAAAAATATTACAAAAGTGAATTGCTTGGTTTTGTTCGAGTTGATTTACTCATTATAAAGTTGACCTTTTGTTACTATCTTGTATTAGAATAACGAGAATAACCATTCCGGAGATTATCCTTCTCGCTACGTGCTAGGAATATGTATGCACTAGATAAAAATAGAATCATTTTATTTTATCTTTAGTTGAAATGAAAATGAAAAGAGTCCGCATGCGAAAGAATCTGAAAGAAATATGAGTTAAAAGTTAATGATACTGGAGATATTTCATGTGAAAGTATTTATTTATTCAAATCGAGGATTTCATTCTAGTTGGCTTCGTTCCCGCGTTTTCTTCATACGAACTTTACCACCCCTTGAGAACTTTACCTTCTTAGAGATGCAATGGAATTCCAAAAAATCCCTCCTCAGTGCACCTCTAGGGTGCTCAATAAATATCTCCTCTAAAGGACATTGCTAAAGATCCTTAGTTACTCCGCCCTTTGGCGTTACAAATTAAAGTTGATGCTCACCATATACAACTCAATGAAGCCAATGTAATTGCAATACATTCATAAACACGGACAGTACTAAATATAATTTTAGATTTTTAAAATATTTACTATTTTGACACATATAATCACAGATATCTGTGCTATTTTGATGTCATGTTTTGCTTTTTTTGTTATTTCAAACAACCTACATTGTCGTCTAGTTGTCAGTCGATGCCAATTTTTTTGGAATTTCTTGTGTGAAAAGGAGTCTATAATATTGAATCATAGACTATAGATCAATATAATAATGCATTCAGGGTGCTGGTGGGGCTGCCGAGGTACTGCAGCGCATCACAGATGTTTGCGGACGCGCGAACTGATGACTTTTTTGCAATCATGCGCAAACGCTGCGCTTCTGTTCTGCGCAGGGTGCGCGGCAGCCCCAACAGCATCTTGAATACCATAAAGGACAGGTGGGACGCCCCCATACTGCAGCATTGGTTACGCTTACACGCCCCAGTGGCATAGATAAGCTACGTAGGTATTTTAATTAAATTAAATTCGAAATTGGTAATTTACTAACATTAGGTTGTAAGGGCAATGTTTACTAACAAAATGGATACAAATCTGAAATAAATGATTTATTTATTATTATTATAGAGTATCGAAATGAAAATATGCATGATACACAGATATCATACATATTACCCCACTTAAGAACAATCTCTCGAACAAGAGGGGTAACCAATTAATGACGCTGTGTGTACATAAGGTACACAAGAAAGAAATACGAATCACCTTATGTAGTAACTAATAGGTAATCTGTGCTATTATGTCTTATGATGATTCCAGCTATACTCGAACAGAATTTGATTATCTCTTGCTATAAGGGTGAAGGAAAACATCGTGAGGAAACCTGTACAGCTCGAGAGTGCTCCATACAGTTCTTGATGGTGTATGAAGTCCGCCAACTTGCAGTAGGCCAGCATGGTGGACTAAGGCCTGAATTCTTCTCATTCTGAGAAGAGGCCTGATCCTTGCAGTGGGACAGTGATGAGCTGTTTAAGTAGCATTCGATATAAACCCCTGGTCAAGCTTCATTCCAACCAGCAACTAAGTTATAATATACAACGTGATGATGAAGTAACTGAAAACCTCTTAAGGGGTCATACTACTCATCAGTATAAACAACTTTTACTATGGTGACGAACCCTGAAATCGTGAAAAAAATAACTTGTCCCCTTTGGTTATTTTAAATAATCAAAGCTTGTCCCCTACATTTTTGTTCACATGAATCGACAAAATGTAGGGATTAGCTGTTTTTTAGGGTTCCGTAGTCCTACAAGGAACCCTTATAGTTTCGTCATGTCCGTCCGTCTGTCCGTCTGTCCGTCTGTCCGTCTGTCCTAATCCTTTACAGCTTAATAACTTCTACAGTTATAAACATAAGTAAATGAAATTTTGTTGAAAAATAGTCTGCATATAGATCTCAATTTTAAAAGAATAAAAAAATTGTTTTTACGTTCTTTAGGGGTGGCGCCCGTACATGTGAAATGGGGAAAAAAAAATTGTTTTCGCTGCACCCCTTCGTGTGGGGTATCATTGAATAGGTCTACTAAAATGAAGGTAATGTTTCATACATCACTTTTTTATCAGGTGTACCATCTGCGAAATATAGCCCGCCAAAGTGGCTTGCAATGTGTCCCCCCCCCCGCCATTTCTAAAACTATGCAACGTAGAAACTTATAATCTTCCACATTGATAGACCTTTGTGAAAACTCTCTTTTAAAATTATTTCGAGTATAATGTGACTATAATTTTTTGAGTTATAGACAGAAAACTGAAAAATACTTAAAACGTCCTAGTTTTTTCACGATTTCATGGTTGGTCCCATATTAAAAGTTGTTCATACTGATGAGTACAATGACCCCTTAAGAGGTTTTCAGTTATTTCAATAACACTTTGTATTATAATTAGGTGATTAGAGCTATTCTTTCTTTCTCGTCATTTTATTTAATTTAGGTTCTAAAACTACAAAGACATGCGACACATACTGTATAACATCATAATCATGGTCAAATTAATTATTACTACTCATAATCTTAACTCTATCTCGCGAACCAATTGAATCCACAAAGAAGTTTCAATTATGCACCGACCTGCACCAAATATGACACATTGACTCACCAAACGCAGGCTACACTTATCGTGAGCTATTTCCATGATCCGAACCAATAAATAATTGTACTGAAACAAACACGTAAATCAGAAACGACTTTAGTATGATTCACTACCAAGTACTGATGTTAAATTTATGATTTAAACAAACAAAGAAGGCGTGTGTTTTATTGTTTAAAGGAATTATTTGAGGTAGGTGTTTTGTGAATTTTGTGATTTATCGTGGGAATGTTCGGAACAGATTTTGTAAATTATTCGGCAGCGAGCAGAAAAGAATGCTAAACATATAGTTATGACATAACAGATAAATGCCTGGGCTAAGAGAACGAGCAAATGCGGGTGGTCTTTTCTCCATCGGTGTACAAACGCTCCTTTCGACTGTTTTATTTCTGGTTATTATGCCAGAGCAATGATTTTTTTTTATTAAAATAAATATCAGCTTTTTCTATTCCCCTATGTTTTGTTTTTGTTGATAAATTATTTCTAGAAGCCCTCAAAAAATCTTTAAATTGCCCTCAGATTAGCAGTAATCTGAGAAATTGCATATTTAGACCACCATCTACAGAAGCCTAGTTTATACATTTTACAAATATTAATGAAAAAGGATGCTTGATGCTTGTAGGATCAGTAAGCTGAAGTGGCAGTGGGCTGGCCATGTCTGTCGAAGGACCGATGGCCGTTGGAGCAGACGAGTCCTTGAGTGGAGACCGCGAATCGGCAAACGCAGCGTAGGGCGCCCCCCTGCCAGGTGGACCGACGACCTAAAGAACGTGGCTGGGGGGGACTGGATGCGGAAGGCAGAGGACCGAGCGTTGTGGCGCAACTTGGGAGAGGCCTATGTCCAGCAGTGGACTGCGATAGGCTGAGTTGATTGAATGAAAAAGGAACATATAGCGACACAGTTCACATTCTTCTTATTCAGTTTATGAAATATCTTACAAATTGGTCCAGTTTCGGAGGAGAAAATAGTCGAGAGCCAAACCTCGAATTATGACTTTTTTACTTAGGCTATTCAGTTGGAACTGCAGTTGTCCTTATCGCAATTACTTGAGGAAAGCGATAGTTTCTTCAAATAGCTAATCTTCAAACGTCTCTCTGCCCGTATTTCTTCTAAAGGACAGTGGGCGCATAAGACATTAAAAAAAGTCATTAATACACATGCACATTGCAGAGGCCTGTTGTACAACACAATAAAGCAAGCTAACTTGCAATCTATAGCCTGCAATGCTTGCTTACATTCAAATACCAGCTCTTTCCTGCTGATTGAAAAGTGACTTTGAGCTTCTAAGGGCCGCAAGTTTGATCCCCGCATGATATACACCCCCATTCTTTTAGTACCAAAAAAGTTAAGGATAGCATCTACTCATCATTATGAACAACATTTACAATGGGATCAAACCAGAAATCGTGAAAAAAATATCAGCTGATCCCTACATATTGTCGATTTATGTGAACACAAATATAAGGATCAGCTGATATTTTTTTCGCGATTTCAGCGTTAATCCCATACTAAAAGTTGTTCATAATGATGAGTAAAGACTACCCTTAAAGTTTTTTTAATAATAAAAAATAGGGGTATAGAAGATGTCCAAGTTATTCTAATCTGTTGATTAATAAGAAACGTAAAATGGAATGACATTCCTTATCAAGCAATTAATTAAAATGAGAATTTCTCTCAATATATCTTTAAAAACTGTAATCATTTTGTGGCTGGTCTGCAGGCCGTCTCATTTTTTATGCTCACATTTTGGATGTAGATAGAAATGATACAGTTGAATCACGTACCCTTATAGAAAGACTGATAAATTACTGAGATTACGGTAAAAATGATGCTCACATGTTTTCATCCCTCCTCTCTTTATAAGCACAATATCACTCAAAAACATATTACACATGTATATAGGTATATAAAATATATACGTATTCTATAAAATTTGTACTGAGATAGTTCTAATTTGCATGTTCTAATATAAATCTAGAAAAATACGTCTCGTCTCTATATTTGTCTTCGTGTCTTATAGACAGTTTTGTTTCGTAATTTTCACTTATTTTTGTGACTATTAAATGAGTCGACTAACTTCTAATGAATAATAAATTGATAATAAGAATAATTTTCACAAGAAAACAAAAGATCTTTATTTCTTCTAGAATTTTTCAAATATAGATTACACGTGCTGAACACGACATATAACTTGAATATTATTTCAGTTCTCTCCGTCTGATCATGATCAATATTCAACTTAATACATATTATATGTTTAATAATTCATAACCTTGAAAAATGTACCTATACCTGTATATATTTACAGCAAATGAGACAGAATATATTAATCAATCAACTCAGCCTATCGCAGTCCACTGCTGGACATAGGCCTCTCCCAAGTTGCGCCACAACGCTCGGTCCTCTGCCTTCCGCATCCAGTCCCCCCCAAAAATAATAATAAATAAATAAATATATAAATAAATTATCTCAATACTATAATTATGTCTACTATAAGACTCCGATTGGAATGTAGCAATGTAGTTAATTGATAATTGTAATTATCGATGTACTGTAAATGTTTAAAAGTTCGTTTTAGGAAAATAAGCGTGTTTTAATTCTAGCTCAGCTGACCAGGAGCCTAGAATCATCGAAATATTATGTTACTTTGATATCGTTGCCTAGAATCTTAAATCTGCGATCGAAAATAGTAATAAAACTGTAGGGTACTATGCATTAAGGATAAATTCACACACAAATGCTCACGTCATTCATTCCTACACAAAATTATAATTCTATTAATCAAAAAAACTAAAAATACTTTTTAAGTAAAAAGTATGGTTTGTAGAATGTAAACTTTCATTGTTGAGGTGGCAGTTTTAGTTTAAAAGTTTTAACCCAAAAAAATTACATCGCGAAAGACTGTAAAACTCTTGACTCTACACATTACTCAAACAGTTTAAAAGTTGTTTGTCAGACTTTTGTCCATTCAAACTTGGTGTTTCGCAAATCTCCAAGTTTGAGCAACGACATCTAGTGTGGAATTATGGATCTAAAATAAAGAAGAAGTGACCGTTCTAGACTTAAATATTGAAAAATACTCCCGTGGTCAACTTGGAAATCCTTAAATAGACTTCGGACACAAGTTGGCAGAAGCAAAGATAATCTCCAAAAATGGGGGTTCCCGGACGGTTCAGACGTCCAGTGTGATTGAGGTGTCACTACACAAACAACGGCTCACCTTCTATCTTGTGACCTACCTAGTCACGCGTGAGGAGGTAATGACTGCCAACCACAATGCCTTGCGCGTTGCGAAACACTGGGCCAACATAATTTTACAAAATTTGCCATCGACTCGCTAAGAAGAAGAAAATGACTTTGAATATCGGTAACAGCGTGGGTAGTCCCCCCACAAGGTGGACCGACGACCTGGTGAAGGTCGCGGAAATCCGCTGGATGCGGAAACCGCAGGACCGGTCGTTGTGGCGATGCTTGGTCGCGGCCCATTGGGGCGGCCTATGTCCAGCAGTGCACGTCTGTCGGCTGAAATGATGATGATGATACAATAACATAAGTATATTTGATTGGTTTGTAATTACAGCTACGGAACCCTATTACGGTTTATTTATGATTAATTAATGTTGACAGCTTTTCAGTCTTTGTTTGTTATTTTTTGGGTGCGTTCTCCTTTTTCTTGTTCACGTGATTAAGCTTTTAAAAAACAAATTAGTTTAGTTCTCTAGTTTTATATCAGGTATAAAGACATCCTCAATTTTATGTATTTAGATTATTAATATATTTTTGAGGCAATCCTACGTGCGACTGACCGCATTAACCCTTAAATAACTATTTTATTAGAAAGATTTTTTTCGAATAGCATAGCATTAAGACGCTGACAACACCTAAAAAATCAGACCTCTGCGGTCACTGTCGTTTTGTACAGAAAAGAAAGAGAGGCAACGAGCGGAGGGACGTCGGGTGCTTCGCTCAACTTGAATGAAAATTAACAATATATTTTTTAATAAAAAACTAAAAGCTTATTTCAAAAACAGAAACAATAGTGTTTTAGATTATTGTCTTTCTTAAATGTTTTCTTAATTTCATTTATAATATTTGGTAAATAATAGAGATTGTTTGCTTTAAAGCATGTTTTAAGAGGTTAGTTTACAATTCTTTTCCATCGAGAAAACTTCAAGAAAACGTGTTTTGGGCACAATACAGTTTTAGAAAATACGATAAAGATTAACATACATTTTTTTCACTGCCACAAACTGAATAGATACAGCTAAAAATGTTTTTAAAAGAATCCTATTTGGGGTGTTTGGCTGTTGTCAGCGTCTTAAACAATTATGATAAAAGCTTCCTCGAAATATCAGTGAAAATTTCGATTTGACAAATATTACATAAATTCGATACCCATTTTGGTATTTAGATATGTATAATTGGAACATTAACCTTTACTACTTTTTGCAAATTGCAATAATTTTAGGCATCATTTGATTTAATGAAAATCCTATTCGTTTAAATCGAATCGTTTTTATTTATGAAATAAAATATTTTCTGTATCTAATTTTGGCCTAAAAGCGTTGATTACATGAATCTATTTTACTGAAAAACAACACAACCAGGGTTATATAACTATGTCAGTGAACTTGGAAAAACTAATAAGAAACTAGCAAAGTTTAATACAATCCTGAAACTTGTGAAGAAATTTTGCTACCGTCTTACATGGGTAATAACAAACCACCTACCTACCTACTCGTGTAGACAAATAAGATTCGATCTACAGCAACGTAACTAGAGTTTTGTAGTGTGTTTCACTAAAAAAATCCCTTGTCCACTATTTATTTATTTAACAATGCAACCAAATCGCGGACGTTCTCAAAACAGCCAGAGAAAGTACTAAACCATAAAGTAATAAGACATAGAGTGATAGTTTCATTCAAAGTTCCGCTCAAAGTAAATGCACACGTGCAAGCGGCACGTAAAATGTGCGCCGACATACATATAATTGCGTGTAAACTGTAATAAATGTAGCTTTTTAAGGTCAATTTAAATTTGGTTCAATCTGCATGCAATTACTGCGGTTCTAAGCCTAATTATTCTAAGCAATGAATGTAGATGAAACGAAAGAGGTGTGTTAGGATCGTAGCAGGTGGAAATCTAGTCTTTGCCTACTCCAATGGGAAACAGGCGTGATAATATGTAATAGTTGTCTGCAGAATTAACGGCATTCCGGACAAACCCCCGCGGTTTTTGGTTTGCTTGTGTCATGTAATGTATGTTTTTAATAAAAATAAAGGAAAAAACATATATCATTTTTGTTCTTCTTTTAAGGGAATCAAGGGCTGGCGGACCTTAACACAGGCTACTTTGTAACCTATCTAGGACGCCAGTTCTACTATTGTATTTGTTACTACTATTGAAGTTCGATCCCTAGCTTAAACTATATTTTTATTAACAGACTGTACCACTTTTTATGAAATAAATAAATTCAACACACATATATACGTACATAAAGTTACAGAAAAAATCGAAATAAAAAGAAAAGATTTGGGTGATTTGGATTTAGGAAAATAAAAAAACAAGAACAAAGATGCTGCTTGTCTCCAATGAAATCACTATCAC
Source organism: Asteroscopus sphinx (assembly GCA_949699075.1). Classification (NCBI taxonomy): domain Eukaryota; kingdom Metazoa; phylum Arthropoda; class Insecta; order Lepidoptera; family Noctuidae; genus Asteroscopus; species Asteroscopus sphinx. The sequence continues at coordinate 8,796,754 of OX453006.1, forward strand.
CGTGTTATGTCGTTTTTGTCTATCACTATGTTGACAGCGCTGAGTATTCATTGAAAAGCGCTTTAAAAAAATGAGAATTCAGTAGTACAAAAATTTCGGTGAAGAGAATTCTCTCCTGTGATAGCTGTAACGACTGCGTCCTCCTGAAGATATTTATTTATAGAAACAATTGAGTTAAAATAACAAAGTGCTGTGAAAAGTCATAGTGAAGTCAACAAACCGTGCTCATCCGTGTACAAAACAGCGCTCACTCACACACATACACTTTCAAACCGTGCTCACCGCTCTCAGTACACATGTCGCGACATCGTCCAGTAAGCATCGCCAAAAACAAATATCTTTGCATGAATGTGCATGAGCTCTGGTTTTGGTCATGTTGGCTTCACTATTATTGTTCGCAACACTTCGTCTATATTTTTTACTATGTCTATATGAGTACATTGTGCTTGAAATAAAGTTTATTCTATGTCTACAGATAGTCATTTCAGATCACAAATGAACTCAACAAGACAGAAAAATGGCTTCACTAGCCGGAAAAAAAAAGCCAGATTCTTCAAAGAATACACACAAAATTCATTTCCTCCATACGTCTACGAGTGTTCGGACACAGATAAATAATACTTTACGATGTTCCTTCGTAAGCCACCCACTCTTCCTAAATATCTATTTTCAATACATTATATAACTAAAACATAAACATACACAATAGCTTTTTACGCTCATCTGTTTTGAAAAACAACCGGGAAATATGCGAAGATCGTGGTAAAATTAATCTTGTATGACGTCATTAGGCGCGTTATGTTTCAGTGTAAAAACCTCAACGCGTTTGTCTTGTATCGGGTTGCGGAAAGATACTCCTTAGTGCATGCGTATCTATCGATATAATGGAAACGCACTGTACGAAAAGTGCTGCCAAGATATAAAATTTTCCAAGGATCTGTGAAAGTGTTTCCAGTTTTTTTTTTTTACTTTTCTAGGCATTCGAGAAATTAACAAGAAACGGTTTTTTATTTCTCATACTCGGAAAGTAGTGTTTGTTTGATCCGAGTTGCGGGTGGAAGACGCTGCTTCCCTCTCTAGGGCGGGAAAAACTCACAGTAATTGCTTCCCACTCTAGGCGGGAATGAATTTTAATATATAACTAAATTTGGTTAAGTAGTTGGCTACGATTTTTTTTACCAAATTTTTACCTAATTAAGAAAAATATCGATAAAAAAAATGCTGCGGTCTTGTGAGTGAATAAACCAGCCACGGTGAAAATGTGGCGAGCAGACAAGAAAATAACTACTATTTTTTACTTTCCTTATATTCGAAATGAAAAGTAGTGTTAACACTGGAGAAAGTCATCAATTCTTACACGGACCTCGGGCCATAGTCTAAATAACTCGTATGGGAATTGATTTCTTTCGACACTTGTATAACAATCTACTATTTATTAATAAATGATTTTTATGGTTTTAATACCAGTTGCAAAAAGTCACGGTTAAAGATACTCCACCGACTCTTCTGAAAATTATTCCAATGCAAAAGACTAAGAATAAAGACATGGAGAGGATATTATTATTACATGAAGCAACATTCACCTGTGTACCTACTCTTGATAATACATTAGCTTCCACATCTGCCAATATTTGAGAGCAATAACCCCAAAGTTCATCCGGTTCAAGACGTTCATTTACAGATTGTTTTGATGTCTGAACAATGCACTGGCGTCTTTATTTTATGATTTGTGGAATAGACAAAAGAGGTTTTATATCATTTTCATCCATTTAATATTGTATGAGATGCTTCGGTGATCTCTTTGCTTAATAAGTCTTTGATTTTACTTGTTCGAGCGTGAGATTTTGATTTGATATTTTTCTTACACAAATCAATATTGGTTGTTTGCTTGTTTAAACTATAAAACTTTTTAACAAAAAATTGAACCGACGAAAACAGAAACTGAAAAGCGAAAAATAAATAATTATGAGTCTTTATTATTTTAAAGCTTTTTGCACTTAACATAACATAACATCACGCCTGTATTTCCCCAAAGGGGTAGGCAGAGGTGTACACTCACATTGCGCCAGTTATGTTATAGTCCCATGTAATAGGGGGCGAGCCTATTGCCATTGACCGGGCACAAATCCTTTTTTTGCAAATTCCAACAATTTTTGCACTTAGTCTTATACATAATTTCTATGAGAACTTCTTCTTTTGGTGTCTGGGGAGACGAGGCATTTTTTAAGAAGTTGCTGTCACTATGAAGTGACGTCGGGAAAATAACACGAAAATCTGGCAACCCAATATACACCACGTACTCTGTATGGAAATGTGCGGTCAATAAAATGGTCGATATCAAATGTATTCACATGTGGTGAGCACATCTCGAGATGTGAAACTGAAAGTACTGTCTGATCTTGGAAATGTAAACTAATAACATAACATAACATAACATCACGCCTGTAACTCCCCGAAGGGGTAGGCAGAGGTGTAATAGTACACCCACATTTCACCAGTCCTGTTATATTCCCATGTAATAGGGGGCCAGCCTATTGCCATTGACCGGGCACAAATCCAGACTCCGGGCTGCTACTGAGAATTTCCTAATGAAAAAACCCGATAACACTTTGCCCGACACGGAAATCGAACCTAGGACCCCACGCTCAGCAGTCGCGCTTGCAACCACTAGACCAACGAGGCAGTCAGACTAATAAAAAAAAACTAATCATTGGACTAAATTATTATGGATATACATATATCAATGAACTCATCCTATCGTAGTCCACTGCTGGACATAGCGGCCTCTCCCAAGTTGTAACACAACACTCGGTCTTCCTTTCATATCCTGTCGCCCCAAGCTATCTTCTTCGGGTCCTCGGTCCACCTGGCTAGGGAGCGTCGTTTGGCGCTTTGCGGTCTCCACTCAAGGACTCGTCTGCTCCAGTGGCCATCGGTCCTTTGAATCGCAATGGCTTATAGTAAAAGGTTCATTATTAGATATATCTTTTATTTAATCAAATTGAATTCTGATAGCATGCGAGCAACCCCGCTAGTTTGGTACCACCAATTTCTTTGTTTCTTACTTGGCGCTAGAAAATAGCCCAGCTTAAATCCAAAAACAAAGTTTTGCTGATACGAGTACAACATTACCTACAACCAAACTTAAATCGGCTCAAAAAATAAATAAATATAAGCTAGGTGAATGATCTTTGATTACCTTCTGCACTGCACTTTGCACATCTAATACAATAAAATGTTATAAGAAAATGTTAATTTCCATATTTTGTTAGCAAAGACTTACAGCTATATTAGTATACTCAACATTAATTAGTTGAGATATTTGCCAGGACTATTCGATGCACCATTTACATGCACCCAGTACCCCATAATTGGGCAATCCAGCTTTTCACCAGTAACCTTGAGAGTGGTATTGGTGCCCCCACGCACTGTACAACAGTGGCGCGACACTGCTTGACTTGTCCGGAATGCAACTTCATTCCCCATACCCGCATCACAAATGCATCGCTTCACGACATGCCGCAAAAGAAAATACGCAGATTTTTCTGCAAATGTCCGGAATTTTGACCAGTTTTTCTTTTTATTATTTGGCAACCCTACTTGTAAGTCAACTGGTATCACAGAATAATAAATAGAAGAATAGCAGCATTAAAAACCACTGTTCATGTAAAAAGAGACATTTGCGAGATTCCGCCATATTTGAGTAGGCCACTAACTAAACTTCAAGTGATTCTTATAGCCTGTTTAATTTGAGATGCAGATTTTATTAGCCTTGTGGTATGAGTGTCATAAATCATGAACCAAGCAAATTTTCCGGGAAAATATATTTTAAAAGTTTTTTAGGTACGGTCAGTAACATAAGTTAATGATTATTTAGATTTTGTTTTCAATTAATATCATAGAACCCAATTATTGTTTTAAATACAACGTGTTATTGATACAGCTGATCCCTACATTTTTTCGATTCATGTGAACAAAAATGTAGGGATCAGCCGATAATTTTTTCGCGATTTCATGGTTGGTCCCATAGTAAAAGTTGTTCATAACGATGAGAACATTGACCCCTTAAGAGTTTTTCAGTTATTTCAATAACATAATAACACAATGTTAGTCATTATAGTATTCTCTATTTAATATAATTCTCTATCTAATAAGTAGAAAGTTTTCATTCACAAATAACTTTTGAAACTTTGGACAGTGCTAACCTAATTATATTGCTGACTGTATCTAATCAGGATTTTTTCATCGATTGAGGAATCACGACTCATCTTGGCTATTTCGCTATCCATGATGTTTTTGGATTTTCACTGTAAAGTACGAGTACGTACGACCCATAACGAGATAAAATAAAAAGAACGTTAAAAACTAAAACCCAAATACGACGAAAAACGCTCACTAAAAAGGCACAAACAAGATGTCTGTGATGATTTTAATAATTTATGATAAACAATCAATCAATAAAATTAAAATAACTTTTCATATAGCCGCTAGCCGTAGTCACACTACAGTAATGATATTTTAGTAATGACGTGTGACTACCGCACTGACAGTTGGGCTAGTCCACAAATTTAACGTCGCTCAGCGAGCTATGGAGCGAGCTATGCTTGGAGTTTCTTTGAAGGATAAAATCCGCAACGAGATTATCCGGAGAAGAACCGGAGTGACCGACATAGCTTGTAGGATCAGTAAGCTGAAGTGGCAGTGGGCTGGCCATGTCTGTCGAAGGACCGATGGCCGTTGGAGCAGACGAGTCCTTGAGTGGAGACCGCGTATCGGCAAACGCAGCGTAGGGCGCCCCCCTGCCAGGTGGACCGACGACCTAAAGAACGTGGCTGGGGGGGACTGGATGCGGAAGGCAGAGGACCGAGCGTTGTGGCGCAACTTGGGAGAGGCCAGCAGTGGACTGCGATAGGCAGAGTTGATTGTGTGACTACCGCGGAAGAGCACGACGCGACGCTTCCAACGATGACTCATTTATCAAATTCACTTTTCAAACTCATGTGCTGATAAGAATTTGATTATCACTAGCTTTAACGGTGAAGGAAAACATCGTGAGGAAACCTGCACACCTGAGATTGCTCCATACAGTTCTCGATGGCGTGTGCAGTCCGCCAATCCACAGTAGGCCAGCATGGTGACTAAGGCCTGAAAACATCTCATCCTGAAAAGAGGCCCATGCCCAGCAGTGGGACAGTAATAGGCTGATACTGTTAATAACATTAGTGTGGATTTTTATTGCTGCAATACTGAATGAGAGAACCTTATATCTTCTTGTGATAAATTAACTATCTACTATTCCTAAGGTCATCTGTAACCAGCCAATACTTATATAAATGGGGCAATGGACCTTAAAATGGGGCTAACGCGGTTACTCGTGTCCTGACGACACGGTTTCCTTTATATTACTTTGGCTAAATTTATTTCATTACAAAGTACGCCCATACTGTCACGGTAGACGCTCATAAAAACCCTTAGCACACATATATACACACGTGTATATATATATGGTAACAAGTCTATAAAAACATACTCCCTTTGTTAAAGGACGCGTCACGTACTAAATGGTGGAAAAAGTGGGAGCAAAAGTCTCTAAATTAAAACACGATTTTGTTCTTAGTGATGAGTTGAATTTTCATGTTGTTTTAAAAATTTATGTGAACGAAAACGTCAGTGTTGGAATCTTTTAAAACCGGCCAAGAGCATGTCGGGCCATGCTCAGTATTATAGGGTTCCTTAAGTAGGTGTAATTACAAACGAATCAAATCGAATATTAATCATGGATATTTTAGTTTTTGCAATAATCGGCAGCATTCGCGACTCAGAGCGTGTTGTTAGTAGCGCCATCTAGGGTTAAATTCAAGAAGCCAAATTTAAGACGTTTGTCATTTCAAAGTTACTTTTTGTGATTTTTTCAAATAGAAAGTAGCTAAAGGAGCATTATTTGCTATGATAATTTTTCTCTAAGGTCAATGACCTTTGAACTAGGACGTTTTAAGTATTTTTCAGTTTTCTCTCTATAACTCAAAAAATTATAATCACATTATACTCGAAATAATTTTAAAAGAGAGTTTTCACAAAGGTCTATCAATGTGGCAGATTATAAGTTTCTACATTGCATAGTTTAGAAATGGCAGGGGGGGGGACACATTGCAAGCCACTTTGGCGGGCTATATTTCGCAGATGGTACACCTGATAAAAAAGTGGTGTATCAAACATTACCTTCATTTTAGTAGATCTATTCAATGATATCCCACATGAGGGGGTGCAGCGAAAAATTTTTTTTTTTCTCCATTTCACATGTATGGACGCCACCCCTAAAATACGGAAAAACGATTCTTTTATTCTTTTAAAATTGAGATCTATATGTAGACTATTTTTTAACAAAATTTCATTTACTTATGTTTATAACTGTAGAAGTTATTAAGCTGTAAAGGATTAGGACAGACGGACAGACGGACAGACGGACAGACGGACAGACGGACAGACGGACAGACGGACAGACGGACGGACATGACGAAACTATAAGGGTTCCTTGTAGGACTTCGGAACCCTAAAAATGAATAGTGAGGATTTTAAGGCCCGTTCTACAGAACGATACTCAAGCGTTGATCACTGTTTATAACTAGTTTTGAGTTGAGCTTCGATTTTAGAACGTTCCTCAAGCAGAGATTTATTGATCACAGTTTAGCTGAGTTTAGCTTTATTTTATACTGTCACCTGTTTCGGTATTTGAGCAGAGATTTGATCTGCAATCACTCTATTGTGGTCCAGACTACGCCTGAGTAAAGATTTCTACTCTATTTCAGGTAAAATTCGTGTGTTATGTTGTTGAATTAAAGTTTATAATTACCGTATTGGAATAAGACTGATACTCAAGTAACGATTCTATCCTTAAGTAGTGATCAGGTGATTGAAGTTTAAACTACTTGAGGAACCTTCTGTAATACGGGCCTAAGTTAAAGCAGGAAGAATAAACGTTGACAAAATGCGTTTGTTTTTTCGAGGTTTCATTATATGGGGAAGAGATGCCACGTATACATTTTTTTTTGGCAAAACAGTGACCATAGTAACTAGCAATTCAATTCAAATTAATTTATTCATTATTAAATATGGTACGTCAGTTGTTACATTGCAATAGTTAAAAAATTACAATAGTAAATGATCTTATTATTCAAATGAAGAGTTAAATTTACTGGTCTGTACTTACTTAGTGTACTTAGTCTGACAAAAGCATGAATCTATATTAATGTAATACATATGTATATAATGTTCTTGGACAAAAGTATCTCTGCATTAGATTAAAAGATTACAAATATTTTGATAGCTACTTTATTGTATACGGTGTCGCCATAACTCAAAAAAAAAAAAATTTGGTTGACAAACACAGGAAAAAGTGGCACCAACAGTTTTTTCTTATAGATTCTTAAAATATGAATATAAAAACTTTGTTTTTGTCTTACAAAAACTTGCAAAAAACGTGCAAATTTGGAGTAGGGTAGGTAGTAAAAAATATTTTATATGGGTTTTCCCATATAAAATCTTTTTTCCCCTACTCCAAATTAAGCTTACTCTATCGTAGCAGATTACAAAATTAACAACCGATACGTCATGGGTCTACCATTTCTACGACAAAATTGGAAAACACCATCCTTGCACTGTATCTTCCGTCTTTTTTTCCCAAAAATTTCATCTCTTTCCACCAATAAGCAATATCGGAAGCGGACGAATAGTTTTTTTTTTGCCACAAGTGTCCAGCCTTCGACGGCGAACTGAAATCGCTATACGAACCTAATAGGGGTCAAAATGTGTTCGACCTCGATAGAAAGGAGGCGATACATGGAAAATGAACAATAATAATGGGGTTTATGGACTTTATGGTGGCGTATTACGTTAAGCGCGCTTTAAGTGAGAAGGTTACATTCGGCTGGATGACAAAATTATGTGTAAGTACTGGGATATTGGATTATTTTGTTTCCTTCACGCGGGTTTATACACAAAGATTTAAGTTAAGTGTTCTACGATTTTTTCGCGATCAAGTCCTTTATTAGTAGGGCTGCCATCCGTCAAGGTTACCCTGGATTTGTCCTAGTTGAAAAAAAAGAAAGAAAGAAAGAAACACTTTTATTTGGTACAGGACAGACTTTTATTTTATTTATATTTTTAGTTGGGGAGTCCGGGCGGGGTTCTCAAGAAGTTCCGGTGAAACACGGATGCTCGCCTTGGTAAACAAATTAACAGTGCAGTTTTTATACTAAAACAAGTTTGACCGGATTACATCGCGTGTATTATTTAAATTGGTTTTCCTGACGTTTCGAAAGCTTTGCAGCGTTCGTGGTCGCAGGAAGACAGATAGAATAGATATTTCGGTTAAACTTGTTTTATTATCACATCGATAAAGGTTTGTTTATAGGTACAGGTTTGTTAATGCCCAGGTGGATAGTGTGGGCGCGGAAATATTTAGGTGTTACTTTTTATGTAGTTCCTAACTCGCTGCCCATCGACCTTCGGTACCAGGCATTATTGGTAATGCAATTTTATAGGAAAATAGTTCAATCTGGCATCGCAAACCCGAATGGTTACATTCGGGTTTATTAAATAGAGATTAATTTTGTGATTCTTCAATTATTTAGACGCAAAACCTTTATCGATTAACCTACTAGATAGATAGAGATAGAATATTCTTTATTGTACACCATTAACAACATTAAAACTTAGGACTAACATGTAAACTAAGGGTACATTCGCGGTCTTATCGCTAATAACGATATCGTCCAGACAACCTTTCAAAGTCAAAGGACAAGGAAGACGTGAAAAATAGATGGAGGCAGTATGTGGTGCCCTTTTATATAAATTACCAATATAATAAATAAATAAATACCTACCATACAAAGAATATTACGTCATTAAATACAAAGAATAAATACTAGATTTTTTATTTTCTTTATAGGGCCTCATGGTGAAGTAAGTATTAAGCTGCGCTTGCCACGATCAGTCTGTGGATGGGTGACCGTTTCGTTACACATCGAGACCCCTCAGTGCCTCGGAGAGCACGTTAAGCGATCTGTCCTGGTTGCCATACGAATATCTATGGTAGTCGTTACGGGTAGTCAGATGCCTGAAAGTCTGACAACTGGTCTAACCTCCGAATGTCAATATTACCCAATAACTGGGCTGCGGGGGTCTGATGCAGTCGCTCCGTGTAAAATACTGATGTTCAGCCGCATCTGGTTAGACTGGAAGTCGACCCTTTGGAAAAAGGCACGAAAGATGATATTTTTATTTTCTTTGTTATTTTTCATGTGAAAATCTCCGGCAAGGTAAAGGTCGTATTCGTCACTTTAAAGAAAGAAAGAAAGAAAGACATTTTTTATTTCAGTCTTGGTACAGGCGAGAGAAAAAAAAACTAAAAATAACATATTAACAATAAACTGAAAAATTAAAAGCCGCGTTAGTGATTAGCCAATAGACGCCTTGGTAGGGCCAATCGGATTGCTAGTATTAGTAGAGTTGACAGAATAAATTGTACGCATTATATTCAACATCAGTCGTATATTGGGCTCTATCGATGTACACAACATTTACAGTAAAGTCCCAGTAGACTACCAGAATAAACTAATAAAGTGAGGGTCAGTTCAAGAGTCATTGAATTGTGTTTACCATGGGACGCACGCAGTGTGCCCCCATGATTATATTACCAAGCAAACGTGAGCGACCCTAACACCATCATGTTATGTTGATAATGGTGGCGATTTTCTTGTTCACAAACTAAATTTATTTTAAGCTAGAATAGAATAGAATAATAATTTATTTGCAAAGAATGTAGGTACAGTCAACAAATCGGAATCATGACCCACTCAGCAGATAATTCGTATGAAATTGTCAAAACAATAAAATTTTCTTCTTATTAGCATCGTGCAGCACTTAGGACATTTTGAATATAAGGAAACTGTTTTAATACGGGTCAGAGGTCCATGCAATTTTGAACTTTGTTATTAAATACAAAAGAATAATTATTGAATAAAAATTTACGTTTTAAATAAAGCTAGAATTATATTTTGAGTTTCGAATTAACTGTCGTTCCGCATAGTTTACCTATAAAAAAGAAGTAAACAATTTTTTTTTTCAAAAACCTATACCAACTCTTTCAATTCCAGAAGAATATTAATCAAATTAAAAGAAATTTGTAAACTGTCACTGCCCAATAAAATTAATAACAAGTTTGTTGCCAGGGAAATATCTTTAAGCGAAATCCGACCTAATTGTATTAGAATGTTTGTAGAAAATTAAGCTTATGGTGGGTCATGATTCCGTTTGGTCGAGTGCACATGAAATAAAGGTGTTAACGGTAGAGTGACCCTTGTACAAACTACCTTGAATGAGGCATGCAAACATTTTTGAGTTTAAAAGCTAAGCTGAGCTATCGCGCCTATCACTCTCTTTTACTAATGAGAAAGCAAGAAAGGGATGGCAACAATTTTAATGCTGTCAAATTAGTTTACTTACGTTACGAGTAGGTGAATCTATGATTCAGAGAACATTAATGAAAGCATAAAATATTTACTAACTTAAGAAAACAAAGAGACAAAATTTCCACAACAACATCGTAATAAAAAATAAGCCAAATGTGATTCGGACTCACGCACTAAGGGTTTCGAAAGAAACCTCTATAAAAAAATACGGCAGGATATGCCCTGCGGGTGGCGGACTCGGGGTAGTCTGCTGCCTGGCATAGCTGGCGTGGCTGGCGTAGACAGCTTAGCTGTTGCAGTTGGCGTAGCTTGCGTAGCTGGCGTTGGTGGCGCAGCTGGCGTAACAAGCGTAGCGAGCACGGCTGGCAGCTGGCCAAGGCCCGTGACGGTGGCGCGTAGTGTTCCGCGCGTGCCTGTCAGGAAGGTGCGGCTTATATTGATGCCACATCGGGAGAATGGGCTCGCCTGATATTGGCGAGCCGGGACCTTTCGGGGGCACTTGGCGAAAGCTATGCGTGTCCCACGCCCCCGGCCAACGGTAGTTGAGGAACACCGTGGTGGTTTTAGTCGATAAGAGTCCGACACTGGCCCGCCTTCCCCGGGTGGAGTGCGTTCATAAGGATTTCCCCACGAGAAAAAATAGGCCATCAGAGTAATAGAGTCCCATTGGTACCCTTTGGGTACAGAACCCTAAGAACTAAAAACATTGTCGTATACAATAATTATTTTATCCAACGCCCACAGGCTCCAGTCACGTAGATAAACAGAACGCTCCGAAACAACGTGAGCTGTGACGAAATAAGAATGAATTGCCTAACGGGACGTGCCTTAAGCCTGAGGTTTCTTTTTATATTCAAACATACCATACGATTTATTTTTAGACTGAATATTAGTGGAGCTCCGAGCGGCGTGAATTGGTCAGCGAGATCGGGCAAGATCTCTCTTTCCAGCAGTAGTAGCAGATAATGCTGGCAGAGACGACGACGGCGTGGAGTGCCGTGGCTTCCTTCTGCGACGCTGTTATAGTCATCACTGGTAGCACGTGTGATGGCCAGCTCCAATAAGGTTCTGAACATGATAACTGATAGACTGGATTGTCCATACATAATCCACTGCTGTCAGTTTCATGTATCAAAATATGTAACTGTTTACTAACACCTAGGTTTAAGATACTAAAATTGTTACTAATAACCCTATATGACATATATGACCGATGGGGCAGTAAAGTTCTGGAGTGGCGACCGCGTACTGGAAGGCGCAACGTGGGTAGGCCCCCCACAAGGTGGACCAACGACCTGGTGAAGGTCGCGGGAATCCGCTGCATGCGGAAGGCGCAGGACCGGTCGTTGTGGTGATGCTTAGGGGAGGCCTATGTCCAGCAGTGGACGTCTTTCGGCTGAAATGATGAACCCCATATGAGCTTTATGCTCTAAATAAAGTTATTCTATTCTATAGTCCAGAAGCAGGCTGCAGAGTGGAATCGGGAGAGGGCCGATCCTGCTCGGAGGCGAAGGCACTGAGAGGCAACCGCCCCAGCGCAAGGCCCAGACAGGCGAAAACGCTGCATCCCCCGCCGCACCGCCACAATACTGGATGGCGGGGGAACTTCAGGATCGCATAAGCTAAGAGTAGGGAGACTTGAAGTATCCATTAAGCAACCCTGGGGAGGACAGCAGCACGTGGTGGTCGCGTGCTGCTGTGGGGGTAACAATATAGTTTTCTCTGGACGAGCCAAAGGCGCGGTCTAATGGAATTCCCGGAGCTACTCTATTTTGAGCTGAGAATGGATGAAAGACCGACATACCACTTTGCCTTCCCCAGACGGAGGGTATATATGAGGAAAAATATATAAAGTAATACAAAGATACAGAGCTGCACAATCCAATTACCTACTGGGTATTGCGATACGCTACGATTGCCATTCTGGCTACGCACTGCTCGTAACTACTGTCAAAATTAAGCGCATGACAACAAAGACTGCACAATTTGAAATGCTCTCCAAGATACAAAGAGAATCAATATACATAAAAGGATCGTTGTCCATCAAAAGACATGGCTTAAAACATCTCGCCATTCCTTTTTCTGCTGCCAGACTCAATAGTCTGCCGATATCAACATCATCATCCTCGTGCCCTAATCCCAATTTATTTGGGGTCGGCGCAGCATGTTTTTTTCTTCCATACATCTCTATCAGCCGTCATCTCTGTGTTTACTTTCTTTCTATTCATATCATCTTTCACACAATCCATCCATATTTTCTTCGGTCTCCCTCTTTTCTTATAGCCATCAACATTCATACTTAAAACTTTCCTCGTAACATGCTCCTCATTCCTCCTCATCACATGTCCATACCATGATAGTCTGTTGCTACTTAACTTCTCTGTCACTGGCGCTACTTTCAGACTCCCTCTTACATATTCATTCCTTATCCTATCCATTCTCGTTACACCACACATTCCTCTTAACATTCTCATCTCAGCTGCATGCACTTGCCTTTCATTAATTCCTTTCGTAGCCCAACATTCCGATCCATACAGGACAGCAGGTCTTATCATGGTCTTATATATTTTCCCCTTCAGTTTAAGAGGAATTCGGGAGTCACATGTAGTTCCCGTGACCTGCCGCCATTTCAACCATCCTGTGTTAATTCGGTGCTTGACTGTCCGGTCAATTTCACCATCGCTTTGCACAAGTGAACCGAGGTACCGAAAGTCGGAGCAGACTGACAAGGGCACGCCATCTAGCGCAATAGCAACAAAACCGGAAAGACCACCGAAATCGCAGAACATGTATTCCGTTTTAGTTCTGCTGATTTTCAAGCCAATGTTCTCCAGATTTTGTTGCCATTTTGCCAATCTACTCTGGACCTCAAGTCCATCTTCACCAACAAGGACAATGTCGTCAGCAAACAGCATGCACCAGGGTGCCTCTTCCTGGATTTCTGATGTCAAAGCATCCATCCATCCATCCATCCATTGAGCCGATATCAACATATGGGCTCAAATTATTTTTTCAGCCATTACTTATACTTAGAAGCATTCTAACTAGTAGCATTTTTTACCGGAATATCAAAAAATTCAAATTCCATTATGTGTCGCCACATTGGTACGGTCGACCGCACGTCGGTGGTAACACTTTGACTTTAGCCGCATCTATATTTCGTAAGCAGTAAGGGCGGTTTGCGAATTGAAGTGTTACCACTGTCATGCAGTCAACTGTACTAGCTGCGCCTGAGTGGAACAGAAAGAAAATTAATACTTCACCCTTCAATTAGCACAGTAAACATAACATATAGGTATTCTGTTTTTTCTCTTTGTCTTATTAAGTAAACAATCTTGGCACGTCTCTTTATTCAAATAACTACTGATAAAATATAATTACTAGTCCTGAACAAATTCTTGTTTAAAAAAACATTGTGTGTGAAATTGTTAATATAATGTCATTTAATAATAATTATTGACGAATTATTAAACGTGCATCGAAACGATTTTAATTAATAATATTGTACGGTAGATTAAAATGTTTTTTTTTTAATATTTGTAAAGACGCTTGTCATCTTAGTCTACCTGCGACCACGAAATGCTGCAAAGCTTTCGAAACGTCAGGAAAACCAATTTAAATAATATACGCGATTTAATCTGGTTTGGTCTGCCTCGTTGGTCTAGTGGTTGCAAGCGCGACTGCTGAGCGTGGGGTCCTGGGTTCGATTCCCGGGTCGCGCTAAGTGTTATTGGGTTTTTTCATTAGGAAATTCTCAATAGCAGCCTGGAGTCTGGATTTGTGCCCGGTTGATGGCAATAGGCTCGCCCCCTATTACATGGGACTATAACATAACTGGCGAAATGTGGGTGTGCTATACACCTCTGCCTACCCCTTCGGGGAAATACAGGCGTGATGTTATGTTATGTTATGTTAATCCGGTTAAACTTTGTTTTATTATAATTATTGACGAATTTAATTAAAAAGACATGCCAAGATTGTTTAGTAAATGAGACAAGTAAGAAAAAACAGAGTATTATGTTTACTGTGCCCATAGTCATATCGTGTTGCTTCATAGCCTATTACTATCCCACTGCTGGGTACAGGCCTCTTCTCAGAATGAGAATGATTCAGGCCTTAGTCCACCACGCTCAGGGTTACCATACGTCCGGGACTTCCCGGACAGGCTCGGAAATTTACTCCTTTGTCTGGAATGCGAAATAGAAATCTTTAAAAAAATTGCTAGATTTTCCCGGGTTTTCTTTTTTTTGATCTGACAACCGTACCCGCTCTAGAAGCGGGTTGGCGGACTACACACACCATCATGAACTTTATAGAGCATTCTCAGGTGTGCAGGTTTCCTGACGATGTTTTAAATAATAAATAAAATAAATATTTTGGGGACATTTTTACACAGCACCATCTAGTCCCAAACTAAGCAGAGCTCCACGTAAGAATCAAATTCTGATCCGCACATGAATCTGAAAAGTCAAAAGGTTCGAACTCGGATCCACTTTCATAAAAACCATTTATTTTGCCACACACACATAAAATATACATATTACATGAAAAAAAAATACAAAAAAAGCAAGAAAAATAAGGGCAAATGCAGAAGAAAAAAGTAAAAGCAAGCAAGCAAGTGAAGGCAGAAGTAAAGGCAAGCGTTCAACCACCTAGGCTATCACTATCGCGCTGCCTGGCCGTCGCCAGGTTTTATTGGAACGTCAGAGTTTTATTAATTGATTGATAGTCTGCCATCCACCAGTCTGCATTAAACGAGCCTCTATGAGTGACGACATTTAATTGATCTTTCGACGCACCCTGGGAAGTCAGCCCCGCTACCAACCTGTTGACTGGCTAATATTTTTCCCACGGCGTGGACTGGTATCATTATGTAGCTCATGTCGACACGATAGTAAAAGATCTACGTGCCTACTTCTCCGCCAAATAGTGATGCTTGCATTGCTGTGTTTCGGTCTGAAGGGTACGGGTGCCGGTGAAATTACAATCACATGAGACTTTCCATCTTCATGTGTCAGTTTGGCGAACCGACTTGCGGTACCATTTAGGCAACAGCCTAGGTGGTATTGAAGTTGTCATGGGCAAAGGTAACCGCTTAATATCAGGTGGGCCTTTAGCTCGTTTCGCCATCCTATACTATAAAAAAATAAAAATAAAAATCTTCCAGTCGTAGATAACTTCAGTCAACATGAGCAATTTTTTTTTTTTTTTTTTTTCCGTGTGGATATCCTCTTGGACGCACACCGCCTGGGGTAGGCGGAGCCAGTGTCGGACTCTTACCGACTAAAACCACCACGGTGTTCCTTCAACTACATTAGCCGGGGGCGTGGGAACCCGTGAGTATTCACACAACCACCCCCGACAGGTCCCAGCCCGCCACAAGCAGGCGAGCCCCTTCTCCCCGTGTGGCCTAACGACGGCCTCCTCTGTGGCGCACACGGAACACTGCACGCCACCTCACCTCACGGGCCTTTACCAGCTGCGTCAGCTACGCCAGCTGCTGGTCGGGCAGCAGACTACCCCGAGTCTGCTGCTCGCAGGCCCTAACTCCCGTTATTTTTATAGAGGTTTTCTTCCTCGCGGTCCGGGCGGTAAAGCCAAGACCCTCGGCCCCAAGAGGCGCGAGAACACTACTCAGCGGGCACTCCTGGGGTTACGAGATCGACGGGGGCAGGGAAGGTCAGTCCCCCCGCTGCCCTCCCAGTGGCAGGGTAAGTGCACACCGGGCCCGAACCTGCTCCTCCACTATGCCCTCTGCTGACATCAGAGGGACACGTGGAGCAACTCCCCATTGGCCCACATGGGGCCCCTCCCGTACCAGAATATTCGCCACAGGCAATAAGATCCCCCGAAGGTTAATCCCTCGAATGGATTCTATTGCCCGTACCCAGGATGCACCGGCCTAACAACTGCCGTTCCCTCCAGACGTGACCAGAGGGACAAGCAGCCGTCAGACACACGTGGAGGTTTTCTGGCCAGCACCCCAACATGAACAATACTAGCATGATCACTTGTCACTTACACATTATTTGTTCTACATATGCTTACTCTAATATATTATTAGTTATCACGGGATATTTAACAATAAATAATTTTATTCGAATTTTTGATATTTTGGCACAGTCACAAGCGTAAAACTCAAGTAGGTTTTTGTAGTAGTGCCCAAATATCGGATACTCTAAGAAAATAATTTTATATCCCGTATTATCTAACAATATTAGCTTGAGCATGTTGACGCGCCTTTGCCACTTCAATTACCATTATTTAGATTTCTATGAGCATAACCATTTAGGCATGGATAACTCCGGACACATTTATATCTTCGGATGTAAAATAAATAAATATTTTATTCACAAAAAGTTTTATATCAAATATACGTGGGACACTCAGAAAGTTTTGCGAAACTAAAAAAAATTGTTCTATACGTACATATATTTTTATCAAATCTTTTCAAAGTACTTTCCACCAGCCTCTATACAAAGATTCATGCGCCTAAACCAGTTTTCAAAACACTTTTTCCAGTCCGCCGCAGACACCTCGTTTACAGCCTGCTCGAACGCAGCCAGCGCATCTTCCGGCGACGAAAATTGTATCCCTTTGAGCTGATTTTTTATTATTGGGAATAAAAAGAAGTCACACGGTGCTAGATCAGGGCTGTAAGGAGGGTGACCCAGGAGTTTGACTGGCGTGCTGTCCAGGAAGTCCCTCGTTTTGAGTGCGGTGTGCGCAGGTGCATTGTCGTGGTGGAGCAGTAGCCCGCGGAGCCCTGTGTTTGGTCGCTTGTTGCTTATAACAGAGAAAACTTCTGGCAAACATTTGGTAGTATACCATTCGGCATTAATGCTTCTTTGATCCCGTAAGGGAATTGATACCAAGTGGCCAGTCAAATTAAAAAAGCTAGCGATCAAAATCTTACCCCCGCTTCTAGATCGCTTCACTTTGGTAGGCGTTGGCTCATTTTGAAACACCCAAACAGTCGACTGGCGCTTGGTTTCTGGGTCGTATTGATAAATCCAGGACTCATCACCTGTAACGATGTCGTAAACACGCCGAGACGAGCCTGCTTCAAATTTGTTAAGCATATCACGGCACCATTCCACCCGGGCCTGCTTCTGAGCATCGGTGAGGTTGTGCGGCACCCAGCGTGATACTATCCTCCTCACGCGAAGATGGCTGTGTAGAATCTCGTGAACGCTTCCCGATCCAATCTTCAATATGTGTTGAATCTCCTGATATGTAATTCGCCTATTGTCTTGGATTAAATTTTTCACTGCTAGCACGT
The DNA here is from genome assembly GCA_949699075.1 of Asteroscopus sphinx. NCBI lineage: Eukaryota > Metazoa > Arthropoda > Insecta > Lepidoptera > Noctuidae > Asteroscopus > Asteroscopus sphinx. Next base: position 8,814,505 of record OX453006.1, read on the forward strand.
TTTCTTCGGTAACAGCCGTCAAAGGGCGACCGCTTCTTTCGTCATCCCCCAAAGTTGGTCGACCGCGCTTGAATTCGTTATACCAACGATACACGGTTGCCTTGGAAGGGCCTTCATCCATGAATGCCATTTGAAGTCTATCGTACGATTCATCCGGTTTCAGGCGACACTTGAAATCGTATAAAATCATAGCTCTAAAATGTTCCCGGCGCAGATCCATATTTCAGTGAGACACAATACTTTGAATTAACTCGCAAAAAATGTGGAGGGAAATTTTGAAATTGGAACTTACTTATTTTTACTTATAAATAATCATATTTTCGAAAAACATTATAACTGGCCAGTCTCCCATATATAAAAACTTTTTTTCGCAATACTTTCTGAGGGGCCTGGTATGTAAAGTCCCTGACTTCTAAGCTAGGTACAAACCTGTGTTACAGAAGTCAGTGTCTTCTCCCATTAGTTTAACACAAATAGTGAATAATAATTACAGTTTACAATATTTATTTGTGATGTGGACTATGTGCTGTGTTTGTGTGCGTGTGTGAGCGGTGTTCGTGTAGGGTGTGGTGTGGGTGAGTGTGAGTATGAATGTGGAGTGAATATACATGGGCGCAGAAAGAAATAACATTTATGTTTGTTCATAATCTAGTTCTAATAGCCAATTCATAATTTTAGTTTTGGTTTCACGACCTAAGAGAGGATGTATGTTTGTTATTTTATTCATTTTGTCATATAAGTAGAAAGACCTAAAACTCTGTTGCCGCCTAGCAGTAACAGAGTTTTAGGTCTCCCTACTTATATATATATATCCCAAACCGGATAAGTATCACTCCTTCACATTCAAAAAAATAAATATATCCTATATCCGAGTTACTCCGAGACCCGACATACGACTCTGACGACAACGGTATGGAAGAAAAAAAAATTTTTAATCATTGTACATCATATTATTATTTGATTTTCACCTTTCGTTTTTTTTATTTGATAGACAGTTCTAAACCTGTAAAGTATGAATCAAATCGGCTACATAATATCCGGCCTCACTCCGATCGATTTATTTAGAAGCCGGAGTTATCTATCTCGGACATACCATGTAACGTAAAGTTACTTCAGTCCCGGATATATTTAGCGGATATGGATGGATATATTAATCAAAATCCTTATTAAAAGATGCAGCGGCCCTTCTTTCTTTATAAACTTTACAATATAGCAAGTATTTTCTACGTAATATAGCTTGCGTTGTAGCTTTCAAGGCAAATTCTATCCACATGACTCTCATTTCAAACTGAGTGCTTGCTAAGTTCCTGCTTCTATAATTTATTCGACGGTATAATGGAACTCTCAGATATCTTTTAAGCAGTAATTGATATACTTCAGGATTCTAGCTCAAAGGAATTTAAACTAAGATTACAAACACTGCGCTTTTCAAAATGATTTGAATACCTTCTAAAGCGACTTGGAAAATCATTTTTTTTTTTTTACTTAATCCTCGTTGGTCTAGTGGTTGGCAGGGTTCGATTCCCGGGTCGGGCAGTGTTGTTGTGCTTTTCATTAGGAAATTCTCTGTAGAAGCGCAGCAGCCCGGAGTCTGGATTTGTGCCCGGTTAATGGCAATAGGCTCGACCCCTGTTACATGGGAGTTATAACATAACAGGCGAAATGTGGATGTACTTACACCTCGGCCCTTCGGGGAATACAGGCGTGATGCTCCTTTTACTTTTGAAAGATAGATAGAATATACTTTATTGTACACAATGAAAATAGTAGCAAACAGGAACAACGTATATATTATTGGTATATGGGCGGTCTTATCGCTAAAAGCGATACCTTCCAGACAACCTTTGGATGGACAAAGAAGACATAAGATCTAGATAATGGGGGCAGTCCGTGGCGTTAAGATCGTTAGGTCAAAGACCTATGCGAGTCCATATGATTTTAAACTCGCTTTCTCAATGATAACAGATGATTACAAATTGTGTTACTTATTATTTCGATGTGTTAATATTTATTTTGTTAAAAAACTTTAGTTTAGTTTGATAAGCAACTTATGTTTTTGTTTAAAATGCTTCTCTAGACTGGTAATAACCGTGTTTTTTATTGTCGTATTGTCATATCCACGTTGTATTTTTATGTTTTGGTAGCGGAAAACCAGCGACATGTTCTCCGGTAGTAGAAGACAGTAGATAACATTTATATTACCTTATTATTTAAAATTCTAAGGTGAAACTCATGAGAATATCACAGCTGTCACCCAATTCTACGAATTCTTGAAAGAAATGTATTAAAGTCAGTCATTGTCTCACGATAGCTTTTAAGCTAAGACACAGTAACTTTATTCCCTGAAATAAACATCTAGATCCGCTTACCCAAAACATAATGTGAAGCTGAAAAATAATAAGATTTTTTTCATGAAAACATATCTGAAACCATAATATCGCTTTAGCCGAATTTTTTTTTTCTCCCATAAATGATTGTAGAGGCTCTTATCTTTGCTTAGAAACAAGCCAACCCAACCCCTGAGCTCAGGCACAGATAATACAACCCTACTTTAATAATATACTCAGGTCTGATAAAAGTATGAGTGTATCGAGATTTTTGACCCGATTCCATGTTTTTGTAAAGTTGCGTTGAAGAACTATGAAGAAGCCAAGATAGGAAGCGAATGTCTTCAATCAATCAACTCAGCCTATCGCAGTCCACTGCTGGACATAGGCCTCTCCCAAGTTGCGCCACCACACTCGGGCCTCTGCCTTCTTTAGGTCGTCGGTCCACCTGGCAGGGGGGCGCTCTACGCTGCGTTTGCCGATTCGCGGTCTCCACTCAAGGACTCGTCTGCTACAGCGAATGTCTTGCTTTCTTGATTTCAATAAAGTAGTGTAAATAAATTCAAATAAAAAACGCATTTATCGGTAACAAGAACTTTTTGTTTAATAAATTCCATAATACTTTTCCACTTTATGAATGTAAACTCATTACCTTATAGTGTATCCTAATGATGCTTAAATTAAACATACAGAGAGACACATGAATTTTATGTGCAAATTAGAATTTGATTATCACTTTCGCAAACAATGATGGAAAACGTGGTGAAGAAGGTTGCACAACTGTAAAGGCTGCTAGTTCTCCGCTACCAGGACATAATTACGCAATTACACCCACCGTGTCTCTACTCTAGCATTCAATGCAGAATAAATTAAGCCTAAAAAAAGTTCCGCTGTTACTGTGGGTTTACACCAAAAACATTTAACATGTAATGTCTCGAAACTTATCATATGAAACTAATGTCACAACTTGTTTTGTTGATTGTTACGTTCGTACTGCAGAAAACTGGGTAAATTCTTTGACAGATTTCAAGATTTGTTGTTGACTGTGTTTGCACTGACTAAAAACTTATACATTGACATGTTTGTCTGTAGATTTGTCACGGCTGACGTTCGCACTGATGCCTTTTTTTCGCACTCATGTCTCGCAACTTGTATAAATCTCGTTTTTTGTGTTTTCCAATGAGGTCGGTAAACATGTATGGCCGAAAGCAGATACTTTGAAGTGTATCGAAATTTATTGTGAAACATGTCAACAGACTATGAAATGTCAAACAAGTTTCGTTTCAACAAGTTGTGTGATAATGCGAACGTGATTCGATACATTGACAGAAAACTGACTTTTCAACATGTTTTTATGTGAATGTTTCGTCAGTGCAAACTCACAGTTAGATATGCTGCAAATTACAATGTTAGTGACTCCGCGTGCAAAACATCACTGATGATCAAGCAAACGGTTCGCCTACTGGTGTCCTACGAGACACCTGCACGCGGCGACAAGTTCACGTGCCTTCACCACTTCTATTATCTTTTTATTTAGATTTCTTTAATGATCACTGTAGACAAGAGATTCGTCTACGTAAAAGTAGACATTGTATAGAAATAAAAAAGTCACATTATCTATTTAGTAGTAGGTAGTTGCACGGTTCCAATTAAGGTGGTCCTATGGAGAAGAGCCGGCAATAAACTCCATGAATACTCTTTTCAAATAATAAATGGTACAACTTTTATTTGTAGGAACATACTTTGGCAAGATTTGTGTGACAACAATTTATGTAGGGAGGGGCTCAACCATAATAGGAGGGAACCCAACGATCTGACAATGTATGCCATTACATAAAAGGCCTGAGTCCAGCAATGGAGCAGTAATGGGACAGATTATGCAACTAAACAGTAGGTTAGTCCATCTTTCCGCTTTCCCAAGGTTCTGTTAGTGAGTTCTCCAGAAAGGATGTTATTTCGACTAATTTGTTCCTATGGGAAAATAGGGCTTTGCAGAATAATGCCACAGCTTCATGTATTATTGCTGTTCTCCCTAAGGGTTGCAGAGGTCAGTCGGTCGTATTCGACCTCGGCGTATCTTGATACTTGCTTAGACGAACAAACTGGTTGACTTATACCACAGAATAATATATAATAATAACATAATATTTATTGACATAAAAAGTTGTTACAAGTTGTGTGGAGCCCATGACTCCTGTGCTAGGTGAGAAACCTGTGTTACAAGAGTCAGTGTGTGTGTTAGTATTTTGTGGGGGTGAGTGTATGTGTGGGGGTGCGCGTGTGCAAAGTATTATTGTATTTTTGTGGCAGCTTTCTCAGGCTATTCTATTTAGGGCTTATAAATGGCAGAGGCTGCAATTACAGTACGTACGTGCAATCTAACTTGGCCGGAATGAAGTGGTTACAATTACAAAACTGTCGCACTAATCATTTTGTGGGTGTCAGTTGGAGGCGGGGGGCGCGGAAACAGTAGTGTTGCCAACTCGGAGTTTTTATAGCTAGATCACAAATAATATAATACTATATTTTGCAAAAAATCAACAAAATCAGCTACAAAAAAATTGATTTAGCTATTAAGCTATATTTTTTCAACTATTTTAGTTGATTTATTAAAAGATTTATTCCTCAAAATGTTTTAAGAATCAACCCCTAATTTAGTTTAGTACTTTAGTCAATAACAATATTTGTAAACGCATTTGTGTACTCTTTTAGTACTAGCACTGAATAAATTACCGTCAATTCAGTAAAGCTTTTAACATAATTAAATGAAGAGTTTCTTGTGCAAGTAAACTATGGCATCAAGAAACAATATTGGGACATTTGGGACCCTTAATGAACAATTAGATAGAATTGTTTCTTAACGTAGATAATTGCGTATTTTCTTGACTGGATAATTGTATAGCAATGTGGTCACGGCAGTGGATTTAGGTTTATGACTTCGATGCCTATTTGTTGGTTGTCAAAGTCAAAGGTTTTTATTTCGAATAAGCATTTAAATGCATTTTCAAAACGTTAATTATGAATACAGTTGCACGGTTCCAAAAAGTTGGTCCTATGGAGATGAGCCGGCAAGAAACTGCATGGATATATCCTCAAATAACATTAGTACAATGATTTGTTACATGATTAATTGAAAAGAATTGTGTGAGAATAATGTAGGTTAATGACTGAGACAAATTCACTGAAGTAAACTAATTAAAGATTAATAATGATTTTTTAAGTTTAGGCTCGACCATGATAGGACGGAACCCAACGATCTGATAGTAGGGGATCCGTTGGTAGGGTTTCCATTCATTTGGGCACTAAGGTACCTACCATATAAATCTAAATAATAAGGTACCTAATAGACCTAAGTGAGGTTAGGTATTTGATTATCACTTGTTTTAACGGTGAAGGAAAAAATCGTGAGGAAATCTGCACACCAGAGAGTGCTCCATACAGATTCTCGATGATGTGTGTAATCCACCAACCCGCACTAGGCCAGCGTGATGGACTAAGGCCTTAACCTTCTCATACCGAGAAGAGGCCCGTGCCCAGCAGTGGGACAGTAATGGGCTGATTATGTTATGTAAGGTAATAGAAATGGTAAAGGCACGTGAACTTATAGCCGTGTACAGGTGATTCGTAGGACATCAATGCGTGAACGTTTACTTGATCATCAGCGCTGTTTTGGACGCGGAGTCACTAAAATTGTATTTTCATCATCATCATCATCATCAAATTTTATTTTACAGCATATCAAATAGCGGAACTTTTTTTAGGCTTGATTTATTTTTCATTGAGTGCTAGAAGTACGGTCGGCGTAATTAGGTATTTATGTGCTGGTTGCGGCAAACCGGCGACACGCATTCCGGTAGTAAGGCAGTAGATAACATTTCTATTACCTTATTATTTCGATTTCTATGGTACCTACATACCACATGTACGAAAAGAAGAAAAATGGGAAATGGAATGAAGCGAAATGGGCCCACATGTAAAAATAAAATGTATATAACTGTTACTCACCTATATTATGTTGAAATTGACATAATATTTTTTTTTTGAAATGCCTCTTATTTTTTTTTACCGAATTTGAATACCTACCATTCAGAATTTTTAAAGCTTTCGGTTTTTTTAACTTCGTGTGTCGTGGTACTTGCATTATTGGAGTAGCGGTAAGTAATACAACCAGATTGCTTGAAGAATGTTTTACAACAACACAAGATCAACTTTCTCAAATATTTATTGTTTACGCCAAAAATAATTTAGTGATTTTTATTGTTGTAATTGTTTAGAGTAGCACCACAAACACCGTTTACCAGTATTTAAATGAGAAAAGAAGCGACGCAACAAACTTCGCAATGAAGCTGTCTGCCATGAAGGATTATATTTCAACATTTTGTTTTTACATAAAGTATTTTATCAAATTGCCTATTATGCAGCTATTTATGGAAAATACTTCCGCAGGTATAAAAATAACGTCTAAATCACGTAAAATATTCTAATAATTGGTAATTTTCATACACGGTAAAGCAATAAAGTATTACGCAAGTCACGGTAACAAATTGCATCGAATTTACGTTGATAAATGAACGTTTTCCGCGTGATTTGTGCTTTATCTTTGGAAATATTCGTCTTTGTAAAGCCTGGCTTATTCAATGGGTGCGTAAATCATAGGGGAGCGCGAATTTCCTGTCATGTCTGTTCTTGTGCCTTGCTGCAAATTCTGTTATGTAGATTTGTTTTGAAGAGTATTGTATCAGGATTCTGCCTAAGCAAACATGCGTAAGTATCTTCTTTATCGAAACCAGGAAAAACTAAATTTATATTTGGCGACTCTGAATACTTATCTCTTTGTCAGACTGTACATCGTTTGTCGTGAAAATGTAAAGGGCGTCATTGGTAAATATAGGTATTTTAGAATCATATATTTTCATTCAAGTCAAGTCCTTAAGAAATAATTGCACCACCCTTATCTCTTCTCATGGCAAATGTCGTAAAAGGCGACTAAGGGATTCACCAGAGGATGGACAGCAGCGTTCTCTGAGTATTTAACCAAACAACTGCGATCGCCAACCCGCCTGCCAAGCGTGACTATTATGGCATATCCCCCCCTTAATTGGGGGAGGCCTATGTCTAGTAGTGGACGTCTTTCGGCTGAAATGATAAATGATGATGATATTTTAATTTATGAATACGACGTATTTTATCAATTTTTTATATATAATATGTAACAGAATGAAAGACCTCAGACATCCCAATCAGAATATTAAAAATACTACCTGGTAATTATATTTTTTTCAAAATCCCAAAAAACACGGTTTTTAGGCATCAGTAAGTTCCCGAATTGGTTACTGGATAGCTGCAGTATGCCGTTTAGGGGTAACCTGACACACCGAAACCCATTTTGCTGGTCTTCCTGGACCTCAAGGACTTACTCGGGATCCGCTGATACACTTATTTATCCTTAGTATCGAAATTGAATTTTCAAAACAAAATATAGTAGGTAATCTATTCACAAAACGCTTTACATGTTGTATATGATTTTTCATTATACCAGGCCCCTCAGAAAGTATTGCGAAAAAAAGTTTTTATATATGGGAGACTGGCCAGTTATAATGTTTTTCGAAAATATGATTATTTATAAGTAAAAATAAGTAAGTTCCAATTTCAAAATTTCCCTCCACATTTTTTGCGAGTTAATTCAAAGTATTTTGTCTCACTGAAATATGGATCTGCGCCGGGAACATTTTAGAGCTATGATTTTATACGATTTCAAGTGTCGCCTGAAACCGGATGAATCGTACGATAGACTTCAAATGGCATTCATGGATGAAGGCCCTTCCAAGGCAACCGTGTATCGTTGGTATAACGAATTCAAGCGCGGTCGACCAACTTTGGGGGATGACGAAAGAAGCGGTCGCCCTTTGACGGCTGTTACCGAAGAAAACGTGCTAGCAGTGAAAAATTTAATCCAAGACAATAGGCGAATTACATATCAGGAGATTCAACACATATTGAAGATTGGATCGGGAAGCGTTCACGAGATTCTACACAGCCATCTTCGCGTGAGGAGGATAATATCACGCTGGGTGCCGCACAACCTCACCGATGCTCAGAAGCAGGCCCGGGTGGAATGGTGCCGTGATATGCTTAACAAATTTGAAGCAGGCTCGTCTCGGCGTGTTTACGACATCGTTACAGGTGATGAGTCCTGGATTTATCAATACGACCCAGAAACCAAGCGCCAGTCGACTGTTTGGGTGTTTCAAAATGAGCCAACGCCTACCAAAGTGAAGCGATCTAGAAGCGGGGGTAAGATTTTGATCGCTAGCTTTTTTAATTTGACTGGCTACTTGGTATCAATTCCCTTACGGGATCAAAGAAGCATTAATGCCGAATGGTATACTACCAAATGTTTGCCAGAAGTTTTCTCTGTTATAAGCAACAAGCGACCAAACACAGGGCTCCGCGGGCTACTGCTCCACCACGACAATGTACCTGCGCACACCGCACTCAAAACGAGGGACTTCCTGGACAGCACGCCAGTCAAACTCCTGGGTCACCCTCCTTACAGCCCTGATCTAGCACCGTGTGACTTCTTTTTATTCCCAAAAATAAAAAATCAGCTCAAAGGGATACAATTTTCGTCGCCGGAAGATGCGCTGGCTGCGTTCGAGCAGGCTGTAAACGAGGTGTCTGCGGCGGACTGGAAAAAGTGTTTTGAAAACTGGTTTAGGCGCATGAATCTTTGTATAGAGGCTGGTGGAAAGTACTTTGAAAAGATTTGATAAAAATATATGTACGTATAGAACAATTTTTTTTAGTTTCGCAAAACTTTCTGAGTGTCCCACGTATGTACCAGATTCTGGTGTAAGGAAAACACGATTCAATAAAACTATCTCGATAGATTTTTTTCCAATGTTAGGTCTGTTTTTGCACTATTTCGTATTGCATTTGGAAATCCCAATAGTTTTTCCTCAGATTAAGCTTTTCCCACAGTTTTTCTTATTGTTTTTTGTGTTTTATTTTTATCTTGTACATATCTAGATTCTAGTATAACATTTTATTTACTTGTTTATTCGCTGAGAAATGTCCAAAAATTTCAAAAAACCATAAAACAGCTTGATTCCGCTCCGATTTCCGAGATTGGCCGCCGTGACCGATATTCGACCGGGAGGACATTATTATCTGGAAGATATTTATAGACGTAATGCTATACTTGACGGCTTATGAGAGCATCAGGCCATGACGGCAAACGTCACGGCATACGAGTCGGTATTACCTAGGAACAAGAAATTCTTGTTCCTAGGGTCTTACCCACAGAGTTACTACCGTACGGTAGTAAGTCTCAAATCTGTGGTCTTACCCCTAAAGTGCGTCAATAGATGTTTCACATCAAAACAGATAAGTCAATGACCTTCCTAAAGATCTGAAATCCAATCTTTCCATCTTTCACATACCTACTGCTAGAGTTAGGCGAAAAATACAAGAAATAATAAGAGATTGATGGTCAACAAAATAAATGGACATACGACACCAGTGTACACTATTGAATGGCCGTAAGATGGATGCCCTCATAATTATGGAGGACAGTAATCCGATACTGAATAAATGGGGGAGAATGATAACGAAATAATGTGAGGAAAATGGAAATAAATAAAGGTGTATCTAAACATGCTTTATGTTGGCATGTATGTTTGTGTATCGACGTCGTTTAGAAATAAATACAAATTCACAGGATGGCGAAACGAGCTAAAGGCCCACCTGATGTTTAGCGGTTATATACCTTTGCCCATGACAATTTCAATACCACCTAGGCTGTTGCCTAAATGGTACCGCAAGTCGGTTCGCCAAAATGAGATATGAAGATGGAAAGTCTCATGTGATTGTAATTTCACCGGCACCCGTACCCTTCAGACCGAAACATAGCAGTCTCCCCTTGTTATGCTGTAGACGGTCACTGAGGGGGTTTTAGTGGGTAGGAATACCACACACCCCAGGCCTCCGTCCCCCATAAAGCCGCAGCCTGTTGATGGTTTCCTACTCGCAGCAAAAAAAAAAATGGTACCTACTTAATAGGTATCTTCTGAGGTAATTATGTTTTTCTTTTTTTTTGTTAATGGGCTTGCGTTTGACTACCACCTCACCTGGTAGGCCATTCACGTAACTATAAGAGTGCAGTTGCTGTTAAAGTTTCGATCTACGATGAAAGAACCTACTTACTACTTATAATCGTAGGTTACGATCAAAACAATGCTTTTCGTATTCTTTTATCTACGGCGATCGCTGTCAGGATTTCAGAAACGAACTGCAGCGTCATTGAAACTTGATCAGCGCGTCATGAAATTACGTGAATTAGGACCCTGGACGAACTTGATTTTGCATTCAACTCCGAGAGCCAATTCTCGTGTTTAAAATGTTCAAATCCTCAATTTCACAAATAAATGTCATACAGGAACATCTGCTGTCATGAGATTGATATTTACAACATTGAGATTTAATTGGAACAATCACAATCACATGAGACTTTCCATCTTCATGTCTCAGTTTGGCGAACCGACTTGCGGTACCATTTAGGCAACAGCCTAGGTGGTATTGAAGTTGTCATGGGCAAAGGTAACCACTTAAAATCAGGTGGGCCTTTAGCTCGTTTCGCCATCCTATACTACAAAAAAAAAAAACTATATTCTGAACATTTAATTATGAGAATTGTACTCCTGGGCAAAATGAGCAAGATCGAATTGGAGCCCTGATGTGCGATGGTGCTTTACAATGCCCAATCTATAGTCATAGGTACGTTAGGATCTCCTATAACAGTCAACTCCACGTATCACTTGAATTACGAAAACCGCCCTTACTGCTTACGAAATAAAGACGCTTTCAAGGTCAAACTGTTACCAGTGACGTGAAGTTGACTGTAATCAACTGTAACTATATGTATAGTATAGGGTTGTGCCTACTAATAATTATTGTGTCACCAATAAAAACCGGCCAAGTGCGAGTCGGACTCGCGCAGTAAAGCTTTCGTATCACCCATCGACCTGATACCCCATAGAAACGGATTTAATTTACGAGTGTTCATCAAAAGACATCGCATATATTACATATTTCACGCACCGTGCGTGAAATATGAATTTTTGCGTCTCTTTCTTATGCAGGTCACCACATATGTCCATGTTTGCCCTATTTTTAGTATTTGTTGCTAAACTACATAGTATGCACTATAATCAGACCAAGTTTGACTCTGGTATGTATTACCGTTTTAAAGATAGAGCATGAACAAAAACGTTGAAAAAAATGCATGTTTTTCGAGGTTTCTTATATGTACATATTCTGTGAATATTTCATTTGGTTATCTATTACCGTTACTAAGATACAGCACTGTGACAGACAGACGGACGGACGGACGGACGGACGGATGGACAGCATAGCGAGAGTAATAGGGTCCCGTTTGGCACCCTTTGGTTACGGAACCCTAAAAAAGAAATTAGAATTAATTCATCTAATAAACAGTGTGATATAAGTCCAGAGTACAGACGTAATCAAACACAACATACAACATTGTAAAAATAACCAAACTAAATCCCATATTTGTACCTTTGACCCCTCTAGAAGTGAGACCGTACAATGTCTAAAGTCAAACAAGAGCTAATTAATTTGGATGGCTCAAACTTTTCATTTATAATAAAAGTAGCTATTTTGTTCTGGTTGTTGATTAAAGCTGTAGTTTTAATTTATGTTAGTAGGGTCATAAATGTAGTAAATAACAACCCCCTCACGTGAATTTTTGTAGGTTTACCAACCTATATCTAAACACCCCGAATGGTATCTAGGTACCCCTAATTGGGCCCCGTTAATTCTAAAGTCCTTTAATGAACCATCGTTGGCCTCCATATTTAATAGTTATTTGTTATACAAGAGTGCAAAGTTGCTTTTTAACCGCGTGCTCAATTTTGATGCCCGAGCAAGCGAAGGATTCTAAAATTGGATCAGGAGCGCAGCGAGTGATTCAACAGTTAGAATCCTGAGCGTTAGCGAGGGAATCAATAGAGCACAAGGTGAAAAATCTTTGCACTCGAGTGCAACACGTAACTTTTCATCCCACCTCAGCGAGGAAATGACTAAATGCAAAAAAAACATTTACAATCACAAGATACTTTTATTTCACTTTAGGTATTAACTACTCCATTATGATAACAAATAATACTTAGGTATACCTAATTAAGAAAAATTTAAAGTAACGTTGCTACAGTTACTTAAGTTGAGACTAATATTTTTGTTAGGTACTGTAATGCTGTAGTGAAGCAACGACTGCGCGGATTGTACGATCTGCAAGGTTAAGCTGCACTTGCCGCGGTCAGTCTGTAGATGGGTGACCGTTTCGTTACACATCGAGACCCCTCCGTGCCTCGGAGAGCACGTTAAGCTGTCGGTCCCGGTTGTCATACGAATATCTATGGCAGTCGTTACGGGTAGTCAGAAGCCTGAAAGTCTGACAACTGGTCTAACCTCCGAATGTCAGTATTACCCATTTACTGGGTTGCGGGGGTCTGATGGCAGTCGCTTCGTGTAAAATACTGATGTTCAGCCGCATCTGGCTAGACTGGAAGCCGACCCCAATATAATTGGGAAAAGGCTCGGAGGATGATGACTGTAATGCTGGTGTTAGTGACTTGTGTACTGTTTTTCGGTAAACTATCTGTCATACTTAATAGTTGTACCGATTCATCGGATTCCCTTGGCGTAAATGAGCAAAACGTTTTCTGAGAAAGTTTTGGTTCCTTTATCTAGTCGCCACATGTTAACCATATCGTATTGTTTCAAATACTTCTCGCGTGATTGTTGAGGGAGAAAGCTCATTTGCGCATTATTAACAGTTTCAGTCAATTCTGTTTGCGTCAAATAAACTTCCTCGTCGCTAGAACCACTCATTTTGGGTAATAGACCTATGCATTTTAGGTTTTTCACTTGTTTTCATGTTTCTTGTTTTTAACCTAAGGTTTTAATAAAATGACGTGAAAAGAAACTGGCGCGCGCAAAGCAAATAAAAAAAGTACACCAAGAAGGTTCCGAGTCTGAGTTTTTAACAAATTAAAAAAGGTTGTATGATAAATTCGGCACCATGGAGGGAGAAGTAAATAGGTTTAATGATGTTTTGAATTCACAAACCTAGTGCACACGATGTTCTAAATTCAATTTACTTTATCCTCTAGGGGATAAAAACGGCTTTTGCACTCAGATATCGAAGAGCAAAAATACTCTTTCCGAGATGGGGGGATGAAAAATATTTTTCAGCAGCAGACGGATTGGTAATTATAGTAGTAATTATTACTCTCACAATTATTGGTATTTCATTATTGATCCATTACAATATAACGCATGACATGATAAAATATAATAGAAGAATGTGTTTTTGTACAAATACGTGGGACACTCAGAAAGTTTTGCGAAACTAAAAAAAATTGTTCTATACGTACATATATTTTTATCAAATCTTTTCAAAGTACTTTCCACCAGCCTCTATACAAAGATTCATGCGCCTAAACCAGTTTTCAAAACACTTTTTCCAGTCCGCCGCAGACACCTCGTTTACAGCCTGCTCGAACGCAGCCAGCGCATCTTCCGGCGACGAAAATTGTATCCCTTTGAGCTGATTTTTTATTTTTGGGAATAAAAAGAAGTCACACGGTGCTAGATCAGGGCTGTAAGGAGGGTGACCCAGGAGTTTGACTGGCGTGCTGTCCAGGAAGTCCCTCGTTTTGAGTGCGGTGTGCGCAGGTGCATTGTCGTGGTGGAGCAGTAGCCCGCGGAGCCCTGTGTTTGGTCACTTGTTGCTTATAACAGAGAAAACTTCTGGCAAACATTTGGTAGTATACCATTCGGCATTAATGCTTCTTTGATCCCGTAAGGGAATTGATACCAAGTGGCCAGTCAAATTAAAAAAGCTAGCGATCAAAATCTTACCCCCGCTTCTAGATCGCTTCACTTTGGTAGGCGTTGGCTCATTTTGAAACACCCAAACAGTCGACTGGCGCTTGGTTTCTGGGTCGTATTGATAAATCCAGGACTCATCACCTGTAACGATGTCGTAAACACGCCGAGACGAGCCTGCTTCAAATTTGTTAAGCATATCACGGCACCATTCCACCCGGGCCTGCTTCTGAGCATCGGTGAGGTTGTGCGGCACCCAGCGTGATACTATCCTCCTCACGCGAAGATGGCTGTGTAGAATCTCGTGAACGCTTCCCGATCCAATCTTCAATATGTGTTGAATCTCCTGATATGTAATTCGCCTATTGTCTTGGATTAAATTTTTCACTGCTAGCACGTTTTCTTCGGTAACAGCCGTCAAATGGCGACCGCTTCTTTCGTCATCCCCCAAAGTTGGTCGACCGCGCTTGAATTCGTTATACCAACGATACACGGTTGCCTTGGAAGAGCCTTCATCCATGAATGCCATTTGAAGTCTATCGTACGATTCATCCGGTTTCAGGCGACACTTGAAATCGTATAAAATCATAGCTCTAAAATGTTCCCGGCGCAGATCCATATTTCAGTGAGACACAATACTTTGAATTAACTCGCAAAAAATGTGGAGGGAAATTTTGAAATTGGAACTTACTTATTTTTACTTATAAATAATCATATTTTCGAAAAACATTATAACTGGCCAGTCTCCCATATATAAAAACTTTTTTTCGCAATACTTTCTGAGGGGCCTGGTATAATGACAATTGTGCAAACATATTCTTATTCATATATTTCATGAAACCAGTTTATATATGATGAAAAATTAAATACAAATTAATAAAACAATTATTCAATTAACCAATAATAAAATAATCATTACAATAAAATACACGCCATGTACCTAACTACAGTTACAGTTTAATTAAACTATCGTTACAAATTCACCGTTCCTTTCAGGTACCTTTATGTCGCAGTAATATAGGTAAAGCCGTGATATAATTATATCCCTAGTGATATACTTAAAATACCGTAAGATGGCTGTACGAAAGCGTCTCATAAATACATCAAGAGATATAACTAAGACACGGTCTCAGTCACAGATTAGAGTCTCAATCTAGCACCTTTTTTTGTTTTCGAGAAGAAATCCTCATGAATATACTCCGTTTGGGGAAAACGGAAGGATATGTCGAACTCCTACCACACGGTGGCCATCCTCAGCACAAAATAGAGGGCTCCGGGAACTCCTTTGGACCGTGCCGTGCCCTCTAGTGTCACGCCTTTGGCACGTCCTGGAAAAAAAATTGTTTCCCTCACAGCAGCAGGTGACTACCATATATTGCTATCCTCCCCAGACGCCTCGAGTCCCCCAACTCTTAGCGTCCACGATCCCGAAGGTCCCCTGCCAGGTTTGACGGCAGGGGTTGCGGCGTTTCGCCTTATCTGGGCCTTGCACCAAGGCGGTGGCCTCCTCGGCGCCTTCGTCCCCGAGCGGGGTCGGCCCTCTCCCGATCGCGCTCTGCGGCCTGGGCAGAAAAGGCTGCAGCATAACAGTCTCGCAGAAGCGTAAAAATTGTTTTGTAATATTTTGGTGGTTGCGGAGTTTCTCTAGTTTACAGAATATAATATAAATTTAGGAGAATAGTGACTTACAATATAGGTCTACAGCATAGAGCAAACGTGGGCTGAATACCAGGCGTGTGGGAAGCGAATGTCGTTTTTTTTGGAGTTTGCAATGACCGGGATAGCTGATTACAAAAATGGCTAATTGTCCCCCTTTTTTTGACTCGTTGTATCTAAGACAATTCAAACTTGCAACTTTATAGGTAGTTAAAATTAAAATCAAAAGATTATGATGATGGATTATTGGCTATCTTCAACAGTTTGGTGATTATCAATTTGTTTTTATTTTGTATTTTGTGGTAGCATTATAATTTTTTTACGGATTGATTGAATGAGTCAAGACGCGCGCCAGGGCTCTTGACCCTGACGCAGCGGCGCGGCGCTCCCTGACCCTGGCGCCTCAGGACGACCGCTCCGGCCGCCCTACCCTAAAGCCGCCACTGAATGTAGGTACACAAGAGTCGGCACCAATCAATGATATTTACAAGTATAGATATGTCATACCCTAACAAAACCAACGAAAAATATGTTCCGTTATGTTATGTCCGCAGCGCACAGACCAATAAGCCTTACTTGTCAGTGCCGCAGCGGCAGCGTAATAACATAAACTAGTGCAAAGTATGTAAGTTAGTTACTTTAAGTTAGTTTCGCGTCATAATTAGTACACTTTCTTTTTGTATTTTTTTTTGTCACACGTCGTTCTCGGCGCCTTGCTTGACGGAGACTAGTAGCAAGACGTCCCAATTACGACATTTTCGAGTCTTCAGATTGAGCGCGCAACAACACATCTGTACTTTTTAAAATATCATCGGCACCAATGCTATAAAATGAAATGCTTGCATCATGACATTCATCACTCTTGGTTAACTCCAGTCCTACCTAATAAAATTACTTTGCCCACACATCATACCCAAGAAAACAATAAATTCGACCATAAAATATTTTATGTCACATATGGTTATCGGGTTCCCTCAAACAAGTAAATTGATTCGCTTCTTCAACAAAAACTGCCCACTCGGCTTTACCAAATCCCTGTAGAATGCAACGCCACGCCATGACTCTCCATAATAAGTTGGGTAATAACTTGTGAAAAAATTAGGTCACCCATATACCGAGAGCTTACAGGCCGGCACGTATGGGACATATTTTTGATTCTGTAATTTTTTCCGCCAAAAATCTTTTCACTCTGTCGGGCGTTGAGTTACCCAATAAGGTCACGAGGAGGTCACTCTCTTTTTCGTAAACTTTGAGTCAGTAGTTCATTACCTACATATGCTTGATGGCATCTAATTATATGGGATCAAAGTTAATGATTATGATTTTATGTGCAATATTAATCACGGACAGTCGACCGCATGTCAGTGGTAACTTGTGATATTGACAGCGTCTTTATTTCGTAAGCAGTAAGGGCGGTTTTTGTAATTCAAGTGTTACCACTTACATGCGGTCGACTGTGCATTATTTATTAAGGCTAACATTATTAAATAATAATACTAGTTATATAAACTAATATAAACTAATATTAGTTATGGAACTAGCTATTTATAAGTATAGATAGGCATCTTCCTTATCTGTGCTCCTAAACCTCAAGTACGGTCTACCTACCCACAACCTACGAATAGCTTAGCTTCTTAAATCGTTGCCCACAACCCACCTATCTACAATACAGTGCTCAGATTAAAAATACGTGGGTATTTTGTAGTAAGTAGGTTCTTTCATCGTAGGTAGGTGGGTATCGACTAATCTTCTACCTTTATTACCTCCCCAAAAGATGACATCTGTTGAAAGCATAGACATGGCATATTTACCGGCGGTAAATGTCATGTCTCTGGTTGAAAGTGATCAGTAAGTTTCTGAAATAGGATAAAAAATCACCTAGTCGGTAAAACCTTAAAACTTTGTGCCATTTAAAGTTAAGGGAAATGTAGCAGCCAAGTGACGCCCCAATCAGTAAACAAAATATTACTCGCTGAATACCTACATCATTTACCTACCTATCGAATATTAGTTTTTAACAATTGAAGTACCTACAGGTAATGTAGTTTAATCAGAAACCAAAATATAGTTCGTTGTAGTTGCCGATAGAAAAAATTCAAAAAGTGACTGTTAAGCTATTGCATAGCTTCTATCGCGGGCCTTGAGCGTGGAGACCGAATCCAGAAATTCCGTAACGAAAATAACCTAACACCCCCCACTCCGACCGGCACAGCGGTGATACTTTTTAGTTTTCCCATCTATCGATGAATAGCAGAACTTTTAATGACTTTTTGAAATATCACGCTTGTCTCTTTAGTTCTTCAAATCGCCTCTAGGTGGCATTGGTTGTATCGGCGTTACTGCGCATGCGTAATCGCATGCGCAGTAACGCCGATACTTCGCCCCGCAATCTGGTGACTCATGAGAGTTTCGGCGTTAGGGCACCTTCTCTTTGTATTTACATAAAAAATGCTATGCAATAGCTTTACCGCGGCAGTCTCCGAGTGCCACACGTCTTTTTTTTCGCACTTTTTCTATCTACAACTACAGCGAAATATAATTTTCTAGTACTTCAATCGTTACAAAAGAATTTTCGATAAATGATGTATTCAGCGAGTAATATTTTTTTTACTGATGGGGGCGCCACTTGGCTGCTATATTCTCCTTATGAGCTTATATTGCTTATATTATTACTGTTATAAATTAGGGAAATTATTACCCTGTTATTGGGTTTTTTCGTTAGGAAATTCCCAGTAGCAGCCCGGAGTCTGGATTTGTGCCCGGTTAGTGGCAATAGGCTCGCCCCCTATTACATGGGACTTATAACATAACTGGTGAAATGAGGGTGTACAACACCTCTGCCTTCCCCTTCAGAGAAATACAGGCATGATGTTATATATAGGTATGTTATATATTACCCTGAAAATGTAATAAGACTAATAAGCCACCAAAGTTTAGTCTGGTAGGGAGTATCGAGTCTTTGATCTTCTTTTACCGCAAATAACTTACTGCATAGTTATACGGCACGGTAGTACCTACTTACAACTTCTTTGCTTGCTGCTTTGAAAATTGAAACATTCTAAGTGCCTGCTTGCATAATACGAGCAAAACACAGTAATAGGACTAAATGATTAATTTACTGTATTAGGCGCGTGAATACTATTCCTTCCTTGATTGCGAATTTTGCGGGCTACCCGGTAGCATTCAGCATAATCCATAATGAAAATCACAGAGGTGATGAAAATCTAGATTAAGGCAATACTAAACAGCAGAACTGTCAATTTCAAGAGTCTAGTGTTGTCAATGCTACGGCAATTGCCGTGTTCTACGGCTTTCAGGTCAAAAAATACAAATCTACGACCTACGGCTGTAACCCCATGGCCCTACGGCTAAGGGGTTACAACCGTAGGCCGTAGACATATGACACCATAATCTACGGCTTTCAGCAGATTAACAGGATTTCCTTTACGACCTGAAAGATGACCTTAAAATATTTTTTATATTCATCTCTCTCATCTATATTTTTTAACGTTCACATTGAATAAACTATTTAAAATAGTGACTATTACTGTAAATAAATAAATAATTATATAAATATGTATTTTACGCGTGTATATCTTACATACACAGACATACATAAAAAAGGCATACATACAAACAATTTATTATTCAACACAACACAACTAATAAAAATGTAATTCTATAATATCTAGGTAAATGAGGCTATAACAATGTATTAATTTTCAATATATTATTATGTACAACAACTTATAAAATAGTACAACCCATCGACTACACATGTTGGCTAATATAATTGTGTAATTGTTCGAAATTGGCGCTGATAACCGAAATACAGGCTTTGCCTAGTTCGGTTACAGATGCAGATTGATTTGTTTGCAAAATATATTACCAAACTATTATTTGTAAGTAATATAGTACTAAGTTTTTTGGAATAAACAAAAAAAAAACTCTTTTTTTAAGTGATTCCTACAAAATATTACTGTTTTTCGATGGCGTCCAGTTAAGTCCAGTCTAATCATTTTCTTTGTACACGAACAATAAATTACAACCCATGCGTGTTCATCTTTGCTTGTGTACTTATTCTAATTCCAACCTAAAGGTGTCTATATAGACGTGGATTTTCCTATTAGATTACCGATACAAATAAATGCTTGGACGAATAAAAAAAGGCCGAGATTAAAATGTTGTCATTTTATTTTTCAAAACAAAAGGAGAAAATTGACGGATTCGACCGATTAATTTTGCAAAACAGCGCATGCCATACAATCTTAGAACAACATGCCTGCAACACCATCAATACTTATCCGACCAAATTGACGAGTACTGAAAATGCTCAAACGTCGTTTGGCCACTACGTATTTTGAATTTATCAGTATTATATTTGACTATTGCCAGGGCAAAAACACAGATGTCGCTAGTATCTACGTATTATGCTCCCGAGGCTAATGATCTGACTGACTAGCAAGGTTCAAGGTAAAACTCATGCGCTGTTGTCTAGAAAAGCGTATAGATGGCATGAATTTAAAATTCTAAGTTGTAGACAAGTATTTACCAATAAATAAGATTTTTTCCAGTTTATTTTCTTTTTTTTGTAAGTAAATTTGCCTATCTAACAGGCAAATTTAAAAAATCTATTCTATTTCTATTATTTTGTTATTAAAGTATAATTATGTTGGAAAACGTAATATGATAAATAATACCAACATTTAAACTTATCAATTGCTTTTTATAATTATACTAATACGTTTTACGCATTTACGCAATTGAAGTGATATCTAAAGATATACATTGTAAAAATAAAAGTTCTGACGTCACCGAAAGACGTAACTGAAAGTTAAATTCGTTATGTGTCGTAAGAGTAATGGTAGCCTGCTGGTTACTGTTGTGGACTTATGATCTTGGAGGCGCAACTTCGAATCCTACTTGTAACGAGACTCTTTGTCTTTATTTTTTCGATTTATAAAAAGGATGAATACAGAGCCACCTAGCGATCTCGGTACATAGTTATCAAAACTGATTCCAGAGTGATTTCAGGGTTAAAATATAGAGGCGCCACTTGGTCTGGACCTTTATTGGGGGCAGAGATTGGTCTCTATTTCCGTATGTATAAATGTACTCTGTGAAACAGCGCTATTTGGCTGATGATGAAACGTACTTACGACCAATTAATATCCAATCTATCCACGATTTAGGTAGGTAAGTACCTTGTTTGACATATTTTGTATAGAGCTAATATCAAATTTCTATCTCTAGTAGGGCAAATCGTGGATAGATTGATTGGATATAAATTTTAGTCGTTATCTTCCTTTTTTGGCAGCAGTCCGGCCGATCGCTGATCTCTACCCATACTTTATAAGCTTGTAAGTTACACTAGTTGTAACAATAACTTTTCTACCAAACGTGCACGGCCGCCTGATTTTTTTTATTGGCAACACTTAACACTAATTGTCAAAAACGACGTCAATTCAATTGTCAAATTTGTCAATAAAATTCACAACAAAAGTTTCGATTTGTTGATTTGATGGTAGAATGTAAATAATAGTTTTTGTAAACGATGAAGGTGTGTTTTAAACTTATTATTTAATGTGAAAGTGAAAGAAGTTTGAGTGAAAAATGGCGAATAAACAAGAATACGATTACTTATACTCGCCATTATGGGCAGGAAACGAGTAAGTAAAATTCTTATTTAATTCTTGTACGTATATTTATAAAAACAGTATTTATTTATTCATTATATATCAAACTAGATTTAACGCGCACATACCTATATTAAGCCCGACGTTTCGACCAAGTTCCACTGGTCGTGGTCACGTGCGCCTTTAATCCAGTTTCATAATAAATTAATTACCTACTTAGTTATAATGCAATGCGAAAGTTTTGTAAATAACAGTATTTATATAATAAAGCTATAAGTTTATATTAGTAAACTGTAGTACAGCAAAGAATTTCTTTAATTGTGTCTTCTTCGTGCAATACAACAATAAGTAGGTATAAATATTGTTCCGTGTGGTGCCGGTCATAAAGAATTGCACCACCCTTATCTCTTCTCATGGGTGTCGTAAAAGGCGACTAAGGGATTCGCCAAAGGATGGGCAGCAGCATTCTCTGAGTATTTAACCAACCACCTGCGATCGTGCCTGATTTGTGCCCGGTTAGTGGCAATAGGCTCGCCCCCTATTACATGGGACTTATAACATAACTGGCGAAATGTGGGTGTACTGTACACCTCTGCCTACCACAGGCGTGATATTTATGTATGTTTGTAGGTCTACTATAAGATAAACGATCAACGTAATTTGAAAAAGATAATAACTTACACCACTATTGAATTTGAATGAGGAAGGCACTGGGTACTGCCTAATTGCCTATATGCAATGCACACCACTGTTCATCATCATCATCATTTCAGCCAAAAGACGTCCACTGCTGGACATAGGCCTCCCCCAAAAGGGTGGGATATGCCATAATCGTCATGCTTGGCAGGCGGGTTGGTGTTGGTTGGTGGATAATAAAGATCTTTTGTTTGAGTCTGAGTTTGTTTCGGTATTTCTTCTCAGAGGTAGTCATATAGGAAATGCGGATGCTATCTAGTTTTTAAAATAAATAACTTGTAAAAGTGAATTTAAACCATTCCACTTGGCAGTCATCATCGTAAAGGTTTTCGTGCCCACAGCGCCACTTGGATGTTAGTACAAAGTTATGAAGTTGTGGCACTGAGGGCACGAAATTATTTGTCTTCTATGGGTTTCATTGGCAACATTCAATTTGTAGAATAAAATAAAGTCACAAAGCTGTTAAAATCTGAAATGGTCCTCAGAATATTGTCTTGTCTATTCCCTTAGATGTAATTTTTGGCCTTGTACAAGTTTTAAATATTATGTGATCAGTTATTATTTTTTCTTGTATTTGTACAAGTCTGTGCAAGTACAAAATAAATATTCTTCATTCTTTCTTAAGTTTGTATGAGTACAGCTTCAACCTGCTTGTACATAACAAGAAACATGCAATTGTATCATTCATTTTCTATAATATTGATGGACAGACATACTGAAAATATAATTTCATAAAGTGAGTACCTTCAAACAAGTTAAGTATGTTTTTCCCCTCATTTATTTGTTTTTGTCTCTTAAAACCAATTACTTAGTTTTATTTAAATGACTAGCTCTTACCCATGGCTTCTGTCCCGTGGTTCTTTATCCTACAGTCACCATAATTTTTTTAGGAAAAAAGTTCAAGTATATACCGGATGTACCTTCACCACAGACCAATAAGCCTCTAAACACCGATTAGCCGGATACCCCCGGTCACAAAGCATTTGCAGTACCACTGCATATCATACGCCCCGCCGCCAATCAGGACGTAACTCAGTCAGCGAGCGGCACCAATCATAGGGAATCACACCACCGAACTTTCGAGCCGACCAATCATTACGCGCCGTCCGCCCCCCGGTCCCCGCCAATATTTTACGACTGTGTTCTCATGCAAAACTTTGTTTATGCGGCGTCTTGTGGTTTACTGGTCTGTGACCTTCACTAAGCTTTGTGGAGGGAAAGTACTATACAGGGTGAATTTTGAAAATAGTGCTGGAGCGCCAAATCCGAAACTATTAGGTATAAAGAAAAGTCGACAAAGGAGTCGTGACCTTGATCTTGGAGGAAACAAAAACTGCTTTTTCAGATTTAAAAAAAACCAAACCCATTTGTTTTTGCAAAAACATATCACCCTATATTATTAAACCATGTGATAAGGTTACTGATAAGGAACAAATCCTGCAAAGAAATGTTATGTGGCAAATCAAAGGCAATAAGATTTAGGAAACATTTATTAACTTTAAATATATTTTTTTTACCCACTATGCATGTTTCCACTGCATCTTACCAAAACGAAAAACAAAATAACTTAGACTTAAGTGAAAATAAATACCTAGGTACTTACTTTATTCAGGTCAAGTTCTTGCTACTGTGTCTAAAAAACACAGCTGATTTACGCCTGGTTCCTATAATCTACCATTACCGACGATCACTCGTTTTTTCCTTAAAAAACGTCAAATATTGACATTAAGTTAGAAGTTTTTTCAAAGAAAAACGAGCCGTCGTCGGTAAAAGCAAATTATAGGAACCCAGCGTAAATTAGCAAATATGTATTAGCTACCAATAAAAGCTTACTGATATTAGCGGATTCGGATAACATATTCTGAGAAAATTTCAACCGGTTACCTATTACCCTTCAAAAGATACAGCCCTGTGACAGACAGACGGACGGACGGACAGCTTAGCGAGAGTAATAGGATCCCGTTTGGCACCCTTCGGGTACGGAACCCTAAAAATACTATTTTTAATTACCTTCTTTTTCTTTTTTCTAAAAGATTTAATACTTCTAATAAAAATAAATATTCGAATTATTTGACGTGAAAGAGTACAATCAATTCAGCCACATTTGCTTATACTGGAAGCGAACCCCAACATAGTCTTCTGACTTGGCGGATTATAAGTGGTTGTAAATGTACATTGTACTGACCGCATATCAATGGTAACAAATCCATTA
The DNA here is from genome assembly GCA_949699075.1 of Asteroscopus sphinx. Lineage (NCBI taxonomy): Eukaryota > Metazoa > Arthropoda > Insecta > Lepidoptera > Noctuidae > Asteroscopus > Asteroscopus sphinx. Next base: position 8,838,945 of record OX453006.1, read on the forward strand.
TACGTGGAACTGACATAGTATGTGAGTATCATACAAGACATGCTCTGCTTATACTGGTCATCTTCCATATGCAGTTTGACTGTAAAACTTATACGTAAGTATACCTAACAAAACCACTTGCTGATATTCCAATTAAAGTATGTGTCCAATGTCTGTGCTTAGAAGTGCATAAGAAAAAAAAAACGTAGCCGTCACGAGACACCGTGTGAAACATCGGCGGAGAGGGAACAGGACGACATAAGAGAGCGTCATGCTGTTAGCCGTCACGGCATTAGAGTTGGTCTTACCCCCAAGGCGTGCCAATATAGATGTTTCACATCAAACTTCGTCTTCCACACAATAATAGCAATTATGACCAAAGATAGTAATTTTATTGTCTAAAAATGCTGTCTTCCAAATTCTCAAACGAAAAATAACTTCAAGACGTTCTTAAAAGTCCTGTCGTTTTAATTAACCTTAGATTGACAGTGACATGGACAGAATGAGACTTAAGCGCCACTTAAAATTTTGTTGCATTTGACTAGGTATTTGAAATTACACGTCTGTCCACCCAAGTTTGCTCATTTTGCAAACAAAATTTATTTTGTTATGTTATTCTGTAAAATTTTTGGCCACTTAAACTATAGGGTAATAAATAGCACCTCTTGACCATCCAAAAGTTCCTGAAAGTGACCTTATCAAATAATACTCAAAATAACTTAAATGTATGACAATCTCATGGTCACGTCTCATGGTCACGTCACGTCTCATGGTCACGTCAACATTGGATTGAAAGCCAAAACTTTAATACCAGTCAGTTCACTCATCGTCCATCGAGTGACTTACAGAGGGCCTAGTGCGAGTTTGACACTTAACGCACGCTCGATCGAATGTGTCGACTTTCATTCATAAATCAGTAGTAGTAGTTGTCGTTTCTGTTGGGGCGCTACTGATTACGAATGAGCCGACGCATTCGATACCGTATGTGGTAAGTGTCAAATTCGGAATCGGCACTCTGTTCACCAATTTCATTCATAACAACATAATTATCATAGTGCTATTATTTTAATCCACGATACCGTGCCGTCCGAAACAATGGAGCTGCAAACAAGTGGGGGGTGCAGGCCGCGTGAGTGGGCGATCTAAGTCGATTGTCGTGTGGTCGTGGTCGTGTCAGTTCACAGTGAGAGGCGCGGGCGTCGAACGCTGACTTGCCGGCCTCCAAATACCAAACGTTCACCTTTGAACCTCAACACAAAGGATATTGGACCTTAAAACTTTGAGCGAAAGTCTTGTTTCCAAAATCTCGGTTTTCATGGTGTAGTGACCCCGTTGCCAAAACCAGTGATATCAGTGTTGTGAAAATGAATGAAGACAATACAGTTTCAGACGATTTGAAGAGGCAAGCAGCAATGTTCTATAACAGCACACAAAGGTTAGTTTAAAATGTTTATCGCGAAAACATGCAATTGTTTGAAACTACCAGCTAATAACGACGGATGTCGCGAGGTAACTTGTGTTTGGTGATTTTTATCGCCTTAATGCTATTACATAAAGTTTATTTTCGTTCTTTAGGCGGTTTGACGATTGAATAATGGGATTCAGCATACCTGCATCATACGTGTCGTAAAAAAATGTTCCGGTACGTTTGCCGATTTAGATGATCGATAGTTCCATATTATTAACTTTTGAATGGCCATTATAACTACAATTAACATAATTGAGGATTATTAAATCACCTAGATTTATTTTTGTGACATGATAAATGACTTTTAGCGGACAGTGCAAAAAAACATGACTGTACATACCTACAACAATGATTATAACGAGGTATTTCACGTATAGTATTTTTCATGAGTTGTCATATTTTTTCCCAGACTCCGCTATAAGTAAAATTAAATTACCTAAGTAGAATTAGTGGAATCTAGCAACAAAAAATTCAAGAAAAGCAGATCGCAATATTTAACTCATACTTATAACCTTCTTCCGCATTTTACCAGTTTCAGCCAATCAACTTTAATATTTTTATAGCTAGGCTATTGTTTCCTCATGTGTGGTTTTGTGGTCTTATGTGGTTTTTTTTTGATAGCCTTCTCGTACTGAGAAGAGGCCCGTGCCCAGCAATGGGACAGTAATGGGCTTGTTATGTTATGTGGTTTTACGATAACGATCCTTCGCCATTTGCAATGAGTGCTATCATGACATTTGCATACCCATGTCGAATGTAATATCACCTGATATAACCAAGCTATTGCTTTAAAATCACTCAGTTTTTCCACTATGACTTCCTGAAAACCTGCACCCATTTTTAGGAACAAAATAATTTACCTATGTCGTCCTGAATTCTAAAAAGCATGGCTCGTTAGTGAGGCTAGATGTCCCATAAAATGACAACCGAAGCTTCAGGTCCCTAATTCACGTAATTTCATGACGCGCCGATCAAATTGAAGATAGGTACTGTAGATGTTTACAATAGAAAGGTTGCCCAACTTATTACGAAAGTCTTCAACTAAAGAGACCAGTTGGTTATGCATGATGAAATATGGCGCCAACCAAGACAGATTAGCTAAGCCATAAAAGTCCTGGAAGAAAAGCATTGTTACTTATAGCTCACTAGCTATTAAACCAGCAGTAGGCTGCGGGAAATTGAGTTGATTGGTTGATAAAGTTTATGGGCTTCCGTCTTATTGAAAACTCTCATTTCACTAGCCAACATCAACTAAAGAATGTTCTGACATCTCTAAGGCTAGGTCGGTAACGCATAGGCTACTCCCCTGGTGTTGCAGATGATCGTTTTCCCTCTTGTACTATAAAAAGCATACCTACTAGATATTATACAATAACGAGAATGGAAGGGAAAGACTTAGACTAATGAAAGTCGATATTTGTCTGCTATAGTTACTTAGTACAAGAAAGAATAAATCTACACTGCAGTTCTGTAAAGTTTCATAATGGTGGTTATCATTATTTTCTAAACATCGACTTAGAAATGTCACCGTACACGATCGATACAATCGATAGCATACATTCGATAAATCGCTTGAATAAACAAATGTGAAAACTGAAATTATACTAACTACTCCATGTTTCCACATTGATTACTTATTTAAATATTTAACTTCATATCATCATTTTACACTCCGGGATTTAATACGGAATAGCGATATGGCTCAGTTATATACTTAGATACATTAGTTGGTAACTCGGTATACGGTGTGGGAAGTCTCAGGAAAACTTACTTATTTAATCAACTGGTCAGTCCAATCATTTCATATTAAACGTCCACTTAGAGGTGATATTGCTATAAGCATCACGATTTGCAGACGGATGACTGATTCCATTTGTTGAAATGAGCAGACAGAAGGACGCTACTTCTCTTCTGGTCACAGAAAAGCCATAACCACGCCACAGTGACAAAAAATCGCGGGCTACAATATTGTGTTAAAACGCGTAGTTATTCCCTCGAACGACAGGTTGCAGTCAGTCGTGTAAAATCGTATTCTACGGTTGTCGCGAACGTTTAGTCAATACCGACTATATCCCAGCCACAAACGCAACCACGCACGAATGTTGATAGTTTTCTCTTGTGTCGGCAAGAGCTATACGAGAATAGCTCATGAGTTCATGACCACGTGGTGAAAATATGGTCTATCCATAGTCCTCAAAAGCGATCAAGCACACGAACAGTTAAAAACAAAAAAAGAATGACATACAGGATAGTGCGAAGAATAGAAACGGATACCATGGAGCCAATCCATTGTCTGCTAAGAAACTTATTTGTGGACCAGTCGAACTGGGTCCACATCTCGGCTCCGTAAGTCATGACTGGCAGGACGCACTGACCGAAGACTTGCATCTTCAGATATTGTGCTATAAAGGACGATAAAATGACGTCGCTTCCCAAATGAAGTCCAGCTCAGCTGTATTCTTCTGTTACTTCTCTTGAAGTTATTTTTACTTTAGTGTGTTTAGTATTTTTGACTCATTTGACGATTGAAGATAAATGTAGGCGACTTGGTATTTCCGGTTCAGCTGTTTAGATCAACATGAGATTAGAAATACCTTTTGAACGTTTGTCAGCCTCAAGGTCCGTAGTGAATCCAGCCGCAACTTCTCGGAATATATCATTGGTATGCAAAACTGTTTTGAAAAAAAAGTAAGATTGAATTGAAATACTTACCCGTCTCTCATTCTCCAGGACATCTCAGAAAACCTACTCTTACGAGGCGAGTAGATAAAAAAACTGATGAGGCACAAAGTTACTTATGGAGTTCCTTTACATTTTGCAGACGCTTAGACGGTCCTCTAAATTAAAAAATAAATTCTGCAACTCCTGTGATGTAATATTTTTAAGTGTATAATTTGATGCAACAACTTACCTTTAGACTCGAACAAAAAATATTAAAATACCCTGCAAAGTATGAATAAAAGAAGCGTCTTCTACATTTGTTAAAATGTGTTTTTTTTTACTCTATTTATATTTCTTTCAAGTAAAGGTCAGCTGCTGCATTCAAAACTTTTTTACTTACTTATTGTTCAGTTACTTCCTCATTGAATGCTCTTAATAAGTAGTCAATAAGATCTTTTGGCAACATTCACTGCAGTAGTTATTTTTGAGAATGACTAAACAACGACTTTTATCATTGTGATACGCGTGATAGATTTTGGGTGAAAGAGTCCAATATAACAGTTCTTAAACTTGACCATACCTAAAAATATGTAATTGACTGTCAAGAGTCACTAAATCAATTACCTAGGTAAACAAATAGTTTCAAAGCAGCTGACTAATAAAATTCTAATCTAGAATATTCATAAAACAATTTCTTTACAATGTAACCAAACAATAACTGACCTTCACAATGGTTCCAGTCTAGTTATCAATATAACATAGCAGAATATTTATTAACAGGATGTACCTATATTTTAATTAATATAAATAAGTACATAAATATACAAACACGTTGATTTTATAAAGTTTTTTTTCACCAATTTAAAAACAGGGAACTAAGGGATCACGTAAAGATGATCTCAAGCATCACACCATAAATACACACTACGATCGTGAATAAATATTTCAAGCTTTGTTTATATGGGATTTTTTCCTAACAATCACTTCGTAGCAGGATGTCAGATGAGGAGGAATGAGGAGCATGTTACGAGGAAAGTTTTATGTATGAATGTGGACGGCTATAAGAAAATAGGCAGACCGAAGAAAACATGGATGGATTGTGTGAAAGATGATATGAATAGAAAGAAAGTGAACACGGTGATGACGGCTGATAAAGATGTATGGAAGAAAAATACATGCTGCGCCGACCCCAAATAAATTGGGATAAGGACAAGAGGATGAATCACTTCGTAGCAGAGGGTAGTCAGAACTAGAAGCCTGAAAGCCTGACAACTGATCTAACCTTAGAATATCGGTACTTGGTTGTGCTCAGCCGCATCTGATTAGACTAGAAAGTTAGGTGAACAGGCTTGCAGTAATAATCACTTCGTAGCAGACTCATAGGTCGTGGTGATGATGATAATAAGCATTCTAATATCATTCGATCGAGTAATTAAATTAAATACAATGTCACTGTGTTTGTTTGTTTTTCCTTAGTAAATGATTGTCGTAATCAACTGAGATTGTAGGAAAAGTAACAAAACTAGCACTACACGAATCGCGACTTAACCATTAGCAATAAAGATTATCCGACGCGACGTTCGAATATATTGTGTTTGTACACGCTATGAATGCATCACAGGTCACAGCGCCATATTGAAGACTAGTCCTTTGAAGTAGACGATATACAAAGTGAGGGCTGGCAGAGAATGTAGAAAAATTTAACGTACATATTGCAGTGCAGACCTATGGTCCCTAGTGAGGGAAATGAAATTCTATACTTAACACACTTTTATCATAAACTTAGCAAGAGTCTGTGGAACCCCAGAGCAACAAATGATCGAATCCTTTATTGAAGTCCTTTGTCTAGGCCACCTATGAAAAACTATTTTAACTATATTAACCTTGGCTTTTTTGAATGCCAAAGTTTTTCTTGAATTGTCATTGATAAGTGAGATAAATTTTACGGAATTTATACGGCTGGTCGATAGCTGTTAATTAACATCGAAATGCTTCTCCCTTCATCCCAATTCCTTTGGAGTCGGCATAGCATGTCGTTTTCTTCCATACAGTAAAGTACAGGAAAGCACCTCTGACTCTTCGCATTCATCTGTGGAACACAAAGAGAATAGTGGTTTTATTGTCACTGGGAGAACAGCATTTGATTATCATTAGCTTTATCTGTGAAGGAAAACATCGTGAGAAAACCTGCATACATAATACATACCTGACAGTGCTCCATTAAAGTTCTTGATGGTGTATGTATGTAGTCTGCCAACCCGCAGTAGGCCAGCCAGTACAGTAGGCGTTGTAGCATAAGGCCTGGGGCCAAAGACATTAAATATTTTATATTAAATCTCTTTGCCTGGGGCCTAATTCACGTAATTTCATGACGTGCCGATCAAGTTGCAGTGACGCTGCAGTTCGTTTTTGACAGCGATCGCCGTAGATAAGAGAATACGAAAAGCATTGTTTTGATCGAAACTTAACTGCAACTGCACTTCTGTAATGATGTGAATTAGCCTACTGAGCTCTTTTCATAATGAGAAGAGGCCAGCGCCCAGCAGTGGGACAGTAATCGCCTGATTCTGTTATTATTTGATTCCATCTAGTTGTATCAGAAACCACATGACATTTAAGTTTCCATGTAGCCACTTCCGTCTGCCCTGGTTTCGTGTCATTCGTGGTTACTCAAGCTTTCCGTGACGTGATCTACCTTATATCAAAATATTTGATAGTGTTATCAATTTAAAATATTACGTGTTGCCGAAACTGAAATTAAATTAAAGTTGTTTCATTTCCTTTTGTTTTCGATCAGGCAGTTGTTTGGAATTTTATTCGTTTCTTATTTTAGAACTTCTATATTAGGAACAAACTGGTTAACATTTTAAAATTAGGTAATTATATTTTATGTAAGACTGATATCTGACCTCGTAAAATACTATCTAAAAGGATAATGTCAATTGATTAGCATCATTCTGTTTTGTTTATTTAATTGTTTTTGGAAAACATACAGCTAGCGTTCGTAGACATAATAAATCGGCAAAATACGAGTGTGACTCGCGCACTAAGGGTTCCGAACCATATTTTATTATTTTTAGTATTTGCCATGTCAGAGGCCGTAGTAACACAAATTCTGTGAACATTTCAACTGGCTACCGATTAGGTACGGGTAAAAAGATATCAACGAATAGACGGCGCGGCGTAGGCTTACGGCCAAAATTAATATCCAATCTATCCACGATTTACCCTACTAGAGACAGAAATTTGACATATTTTGTATGGAGCTTATGTCAAAATCCTATCTCTAGTAGGGCAAATCGTGGATAGATTCGATATGAATTTTGGCCGTTAGTAAGTTGGTATGTTTGGAACCTTTGGGTACGAAACCCTAAAAATCATTATCTTTTGTGCTTCCAATAAAAGTAATGCAATCGCCAATCACTAATCTCTCTGCCTGATGTTGGCTACGGTACGGCACATACAGCAATAGTCTCCCACGTTCCTTTTTTACCCGACTGCGCCAGAAGGAGGGTTATGTTTTTCGAGTGTATGTATGTATGTATATTTCTTTGGCACGCTCTGTAGCCTAAACGGCTTGATGGATTTGAGATTGAGAGGTGTCGTTAGATTCGTCTTAATTCTGAGAGTGACACTGGGTATATCAAAATTTAAAAAACTAAAATGGCCGCTTTTTGGCGCCATATTACCTCTTCAAATTTTTTTTTTTTTCGTCAAAATCTATCGAGTGGGGTATCAAAATAAAGGGATTAATAAATGCTTTACAAAAATATATACAACTTATATGCTTAAATGTAATTTGGAATGAAAAATGCTAAAAAACAACAAAATATTCAACGTAAAAAATGAATTTGACTTTTCAAAAATAACATTAAGAGTATGATAAATAAAACATGACAAAACTAAAAAATAAAAAATAAAAATTAACTAAACAAAAAGCCCGACTGCGTGTAAAAATAACAGAAAAGATATAAACGAGACTTATCAACACGCAGGCGGAGGCTACCTATGAACTATTATGTAATTCATGACCAAAAACATACGTAGCCTCCGACTGCGTGTTGATAAGTCTTGTTTATATATTTTCTGTTATTTTTACACGCAGTCGGTCTTTTTGTTTAGTTAATTATTATTTTTTGTAGTTTATTTATTTTCATACAAATTCATTACAGTCTGTAAAGTTCATAATTCCGTTGCTGCCTTCAATGTCAGTGCCTTAATTCAATTTTCCTACATACCCGTGAAAATTCTCAATTAAATTCACATGAACGAGTAATTAAGTTGTATATGTACCATATAGGACGATACCGTTGAGCTTTACTAATTACATAACTTCATTAGTTTACTGCATAATTAATTTTTTCCGGTTTCATGAGAGAAGAGGCACAATTTTTATGCACTTACTGTTATTAGGTATGGACTACTTCTTGTCCCTTTGTTGATTCTTGCAAGTAACATCTGAGGGCCAATTCTCGTAATTAAAAACCGGCCAAGAGCATGTCGGGCCATGCTCAGTATTATAGGGTTCCTTAAGTAGGTGTACAAACGAATCAAATCGAATATTAATCATGGCTATTTTAGTTTTTGCAATAATCGGCAGCATTCGCGACTCAGAGCGTGTTGTTAGTAGCGCCATCTAGCGATAAATTCAAGAAGCCAAATTTAAGAAGTCTGATTGATGTCAAAGTTACTTTTTGTGATTTTTTCAAATAGAAAGTAGCTAAAGGAGCATTATTTGCAAGGATAATTTTTCTCTAAGGTCAATGACCTTTGAACTAGGACGTTTTAAGTATTTTTCAGTTTTCTGTCTATAACTCAAAAAATTATAATCACATTATACTCGAAATAATTTTAAAAGAGAGTTTTCACAAAGGTCTATCAATGTGGAAGATTATAAGTTTCTACGTTGCATAGTTTAGAAATGGCAGGGGGGGGGGACACATTGCAAGCCACTTTGGCGGGCTATATTTCGCAGATGGTACACCTGATAAAAAAGTGGTGTATGAAACATTACCTTCATTTTAGTAGACCTATTCAATGATACCCCACACGATGGGGTGCAGCGAAAAAAAATATTTTTTCCCCATTTCACATGCATGGGCGCCACCCCTAAAGAACGTAAAAACTATTTTTTTATTCTTTTAAAATTGAGATCTATATGAAGACTATTTTTTAACAAAATTTCATTTACTTATGTTTATAACTGTAGAAGTTATTAAGCTGTAAAGGATTAGGACAGACGGACAGACGGACGGACATGACGAAACTATAAGGGTTCCTTGTAGGACTTCGGAACCCTAAAAACGGTCAAAATATAGTTCCAAACTAATCTCAATGCTTTATATGTTTTTCATAATGATGAGTAGAATGACCCCTTTTCGGGATTTAAGCGACTCAAATTTCAGCATGTATATTGGGGGGATATGCCATAATCGCCACGCTTGGCAGGCGGGTTGGCGATCGCAGTTGGTTGGTTAAATACTCAGAGAACGCTGCTGCCCATCCTCTGGTGAATCCCTTACTCGCCTTTTACGACACCCATGAGAAGATATAGGGTGGTGCAATTCTTTACGTCCGGCACCACACGGTTTTTAATTACGAGAATTAATTGGCCTTCTGAGGGTTAATTCTTGTAATTTAAAATGTTTCAAAATATAGTTCCAATATGGTTCCAATCTAATCTCTATGTCATAAATGTCACAAATAAACATCAAACAGGGCCATCTACTGACATGAATTTGACATAAATACAACATTGAGATACTTGGTATAAAAAACCGGCCAAGTGCGAGTCGGACTCACGCGGTTCCGTACCACCCATCGACCTGATACCCCATAGAAACTTATTGGATTTACGAGAGTTCATCAAAAGACATCAACGTACCGTGCGCAAAATATGGCTTTTTGCAACTCTTTCTTACGCAGGTACCACCACATAATTATGTCTATGTTTGCCCTAGTTTTAGTATTTGTTGCTAAACTACATAGTACGTGGGACACTCAGAAAGTTTTGCGAAACTAAAAAAAATTGTTCTATACGTACATATATTTTTATCAAATCTTTTCAAAGTACTTTCCACCAGCCTCTATACAAAGATTCATGCGCCTAAACCAGTTTTCAAAACACTTTTTCCAGTCCGCCGCAGACACCTCGTTTACAGCCTGCTCGAACGCAGCCAGCGCATCTTCCGGCGACGAAAATTGTATCCCTTTGAGCTGATTTTTTATTTTTGGGAATAAAAAGAAGTCACACGGTGCTAGATCAGGGCTGTAAGGAGGGTGACCCAGGAGTTTGACTGGCGTGCTGTCCAGGAAGTCCCTCGTTTTGAGTGCGGTGTGCGCAGGTGCATTGTCGTGGTGGAGCAGTAGCCCGCGGAGCCCTGTGTTTGGTCGCTTGTTGCTTATAACAGAGAAAACTTCTGGCAAACATTTGGTAGTATACCATTCGGCATTAATGCTTCTTTGATCCCGTAAGGGAATTGATACCAAGTGGCCAGTCAAATTAAAAAAGCTAGCGATCAAAATCTTACCCCCGCTTCTAGATCGCTTCACTTTGGTAGGCGTTGGCTCATTTTGAAACACCCAAACAGTCGACTGGCGCTTGGTTTCTGGGTCGTATTGATAAATCCAGGACTCATCACCTGTAACGATGTCGTAAACACGCCGAGACGAGCCTGCTTCAAATTTGTTAAGCATATCACGGCACCATTCCACCCGGGCCTGCTTCTGAGCATCGGTGAGGTTGTGCGGCACCCAGCGTGATACTATCCTCCTCACGCGAAGATGGCTGTGTAGAATCTCGTGAACGCTTCCCGATCCAATCTTCAATATGTGTTGAATCTCCTGATATGTAATTCGCCTATTGTCTTGGATTAAATTTTTCACTGCTAGCACGTTTTCTTCGGTAACAGCCGTCAAAGGGCGACCGCTTCTTTCGTCATCCCCCAAAGTTGGTCGACCGCGCTTGAATTCGTTATACCAACGATACACGGTTGCCTTGGAAGGGCCTTCATCCATGAATGCCATTTGAAGTCTATCGTACGATTCATCCGGTTTCAGGCGACACTTGAAATCGTATAAAATCATAGCTCTAAAATGTTCCCGGCGCAGATCCATATTTCAGTGAGACACAATACTTTGAATTAACTCGCAAAAAATGTGGAGGGAAATTTTGAAATTGGAACTTACTTATTTTTACTTATAAATAATCATATTTTCGAAAAACATTATAACTGGCCAGTCTCCCATATATAAAAACTTTTTTTCGCAATACTTTCTGAGGGGCCTGGTATTTACTATAATCAGACCAAGCTTTGTATTGCCGTTTTGAAGATGGAGCAGGAACAAAAACGTTGAAAAAAATGCATGTTTTTCCCTTTGGTTTTAGACTTTTTTTATTTTTAGTATTTGTCATGATAGGGGGGGGTCATAGTCAATTTCATGGGTTAATTTCAACCGGCTAATTACCGTTCAAAAGATACAGCCCCGTGACAGACAGACGGACGGACAGCGTAGCGAGAGTAATAGGGTCCCGTTTGGCACCCTTTGTGTACCCTAAAAAAGTAGATATCGCAGACTCCTAGACCAATACTCCATTCATTAGGTATAATGTTATAGTATAAATGGTGTATAGGAAACCGTTAAATTCTAGGGCTTCTTAGGTCTATACAAATGCAGGACTTTCATGTCTTATTTATAAATTTTGAGGGAGCGCGACAAACCAAGCTAAAATTACCTTGCTTCTCCCACAGACATAGTAAAAAATATAGACTAAGTGCTGCGAACAACCATTGTGAAGCCAACAAAAACCGTGCTCCTTCATGTACAACCAGTGCTCACGCACACACATGTACCTTAAACCGTGCTCACCCCTCTCAGTTCACATGTCGCAGCATCTTCCAGTAAGCATCGCGAAAACAAATATCCTTCAGGTGCATGGTGTGTACGTGAGCACTGGTTGTACATGAAGGAGCACGGTTTTTGTTGGCTTCACTATGGTTGTTCGCATCACTTTGTCTTTATTTTTTACTATGTCTGTGGCTTCTCCAAAATGAAAATAAAACCATGCAAATAGTAATGCGAACTATTTGGTCCCGTAATTTCGAAGGTGGGTTGCTATATTCCGTCTTATTTGAACGTTGCCTTCGCATAACTTAGGTCATCGACACACGATTATTATTATTTGACAACCATGATCTCACTTATAAGAATTCTTCGGGATATGTTTGCAAGTCATGTGCATGAGCAGTGATTGCTTTTAAGTGCTTAGTAAGTGTGTATAAAAGCGTTAAAGTATTTTTTTATAGTATAGGATGGCGAAACGAGCTAAAGGCCCACCTGATGTTAAGCGGTTACCTTTGCCCATAACAAGTGCAATACCACCTAGGCTGTTGCCTAAATGGTACCGCAAGTCGGTTCGCCAAACTGAGACATGAAGATGGAAAGTCTCATGTGATCGTAATTTCCGGATATCAATAAAATGTTCCATCTACAATATTCAAGGTACTTTCCCTCCATGTGGCATATCTGTGGGACGCCCTGTATAACTATTACCCATCCATTATTCCTATGCCTAGGTTAAGAGAGAGTTCAGCTACGCAATTTCAAGTTATTTGTTTCTTTGTACAGTTTAAACAATCTTATCAGGCTCACAATGGGCCTGATAAGAAGGCTCAAAGTCATTCAAAGGTCAATGGAGAGGGCTATGCTCGGAGTGACCCTGCGTGATCGAATCAGAAATGAGGAGATTCGCAGGAGAATGAAAGTGACCGACATAGCCCGAAGAATTGCCAAGCTTAAGTGGCAGTGGGCGGGGCACATTGCTCGCAGAAATGATGGCCGATGGGGCAGTAAAGTTCTGGAGTGGCGACCGCGTACTGGAAGGCGCAGCGTGGGTAGGCCCCCCACAAGGTGGACCGACGACCTGCTGAAGGTCGCGGGAATCCGCTGAATGCGGAAGGCGCAGGACCGGTAGTTGTGGCGATACTTGGGGGAGGCCTATGTCCAGCAGTGGACGTCTTTCGGCTGAAATGATGATGATGATGATGACAGTTTAAACCTCGCACATGCAACGGCAGGAAATAATACAGCTGGAACTAAACCAATCAACCTCATTATTCCATTGTAATGACACGGTCGTTAGCCATTTTACGACGTAAATAATAACATAGGTAACCGCATCAAACGTTGTTTTCTAACCATACAGAGGTGCATAAACAATCCTTACATAATTCATCCCACTTGCTATCCATATTACTTTTTAAAACACGTTTTATTACCTCTCAGCAGACACGTCTAAAGAAACCAACATTCCGGTAGTATTATGAAGTCACTCAGACTAGAAACAAAAAAACTATTAAAACCAATCAAATTGGACGTGTTTTTTTATCATCGACATGTGTTTGGACCACATTAATATTTATTCCTTTTACAATACGGGTCTGATGACCTTCGCATTTCCTATTCATCGACTTCTGCTGATAATAATACAGTCGACTGCATGTCAGTGAATGACACTTGAATTAGAAACCGCCCTTACTGCTTACGAAATAAAGGCGCTGTCAATGTCAAACTGTTACCACTGACTTTTTTTTTTTATTCTATAGGATGGCGAAACGAGCTAAAGGCAACTGCAATACCGCACCGCAAGTCGGTTCGCCAAACTAAGACATGAAGATGGAAAATCTCATGTGATTGTAATTTCACCGGCACCCGTGCCCTTCAGACTGAAACACAGCAATGCAAGCATCACTATTTGGCGGACAAGTACCTACTTGGTGGTAGTACTTCCCCGGACGAGCTCTTTCTCAAAGGAGCTCTACTACTACTAAAACGTGCGGTGGACCGTACCAAGGACTATAATTATTTAAGACAAATTCGGGTATACCTAAGGCGAATATAGTCTCAGGACAATATATAATATGACCTATCAGCTGTCACCAAATGTGTCTTCTAATCCCTTTATTATTTTTGAAAGAAAAACAAATTCCAGGGATTTGTAAAGCCCAAAACGGCTCCTCCGACAAAATAAAACTATTTTGGCTAGGCTTTTGCTCGAAATGAGATTTCAGGTTTCAGGCTGCGACAAATAAATAAAATTACAAAATCTTTTCATTTCAAAATAGGTAAAATCTTGTTTTATCTTTTTATTATTTCTATAATAGAATATACGTGTAATTACAAGTTGTATTCAGTTCTCGAAAACTGTTTCTACAAAATGTTTCTAAGAAACCTAAATTCAATTAGGTAATTTATTCTACAAAAACTGCTCATAAGAACTGCAAATAACATGTTCACTGACACATCACCCCGAAAATAAATATAATTTACATATTAAACGAACAAACTACTTTTCGCAATCGCAATGACTAACAAAAGTACGTAACAGACGTAATTCAGCAGTTATGCGAAAATGAACACAATACAAACACCGGAAAACCAGAAATATTTCGCTAATGTCGTTAAGCACTTTAATAGCTGGTTATTAAAGTATCGCGGATTGTAATTAAAAATGTTCCCAAAGAAAAATGCTGATCGCATGTTCCATAATTAGCCCCCATTAATTTCCCATCAGGCCACTTTGATTAGGCCTTAATAGAGGACGTGGACTTACCAATCTCTGGGGACATGGATCCCCTCTTTTTCGTTACGCCTTTGTTATGGTTTTGTGAAGCAATCACAGTACATTTCCTTGTCGCTGTTTCAGTGTGAAATGCTGCATTCCCGTGAAATGGTCTGCGAAATTAAAATTCTTGCTTTTGTCAGTATTATATTATCTGTGTTTTTGTCTACAGAGCGCGCAGTCTACTTGCACTCAACCAAATTTTAGATAATGAGATTCTCAAATAAAGCTACAAAATGTTGTTACAGTGCAAATATTGAAATAATACAAGAATACGGTTTTACGTGTTACCTGAACAGGCTCCAAGACAAACTAGACAGACTAGTGACTAGTGTCAGACTTCATAGTTTGTACCTACTATTGCTACAACCGATTGGGTAGGCTGTTGATACCAAACTTTGATAAATACCTACATTTATGTACACAGTTTGAGCAATAAATGTCTTTGTTTTTGTGAAAATAAAAGGCCAGCTTGCTGGACTGGGACCTAAACATTTCACAATCTGAAAATCAGAGAATGTGATCCTCAATTTTATTGTTAAACTGACATTTTAATTTAATTTGGAACGGGTACGACATGTTTAAATACTAATTCAAACAAGAATCGTGCTGTAATCTTGTCTAAGCTTAGATATTGCCAAAAATATTCAAACAAAATCCATATATTTGAATTGCTAATTCATATTGAAAGCAAAAGTGTTTGCATTGATATTTACAAAATATTCATGCTTAATGCAGTATACAAAGTGATTTGAGGCGCTAAGATCTTTTTGTTTACATTCAGAGGATATTCACACACGATGCTTTTAACATCGACGATCGGCGATTTGACCTCGACGTTGCCGCTGCGATTAAACTCTTAAATCCGCACATTTGATCGTTGGCTTCGCAAACTAATTGCATCAACTGTATGTCTCCCTCGTTTTTCCTCTTAACCAGGCGATGTAGCATTGATAAATCGCTAAAACGTGCGATTTTTATAACGCGATCGAACGCAGTAAGCCGCCAAAACGCGATGCAGCATCAATGCAGCCGCAAAATTCGCTGATCGCCGATGCTAAAAGAATCGAGTGTGTTTTGGCTTTAATGTATGATTGCACACAATAGACATTCACGGAACTTGTGACAAGAAAACAAGATTACACTCAAGGCCGCTATAAACGGAGACTTGAACTACCAGTTTTTTGATAGCAGAAACCCTAGTCGTAAACTTGGGAATTGGTTCTATTCAGCTAGAAAATCTAATCATATGCGACCCTTTAAATCTTTCATCAAAATTCAGTTAAAAGACATCGAATGGTCGGAAAATAAACTAAGTTTGATATACCAGAAAAACTTTACTGACAGACTGCTCATAATTCCACACACTTTTTGCTATGGGGGACCACATCTGAAATCAAGAAAAAGACTGTTATAAACTTTTTCATATTTTTCCTTCAATTCCGAAGCCCTTTACTTTTCTGAAGGTCGAGAATCTAAGTCGTGAGCAAATATGTTCTACTAAAAACTTAAACGTGCAAGAATTTACTAAGACGTACTCGTCTGCCTACTTTGAGGCAGAAATAAAAGGTTTCTATGTGCCAAATCAACTCTAAGCCGAAAAGATCTAGGCTGTAAGTCTATAGAGAAAAAACTTTTTAACAAAAGATAAAACCGACTTCAAAAACCTTAACTAAAAAGTAAAAAATAATCATTGTATGTATTTTAAAATCTTAACATAAACAATATTTTTAAGGCGACGCGTGGTTGACCCTTTGCGTCATGTAATGTACAGTCGAGCGCAATATCTATAGTAAAAACAGTTTATGTGAACGTACATGAAAATCACGCGCCGTCTTCAAAATTTTGTTTATGTTAAGATTTTAAAATACATACAATGATTATTTTTTACTTTTTAGTTAAGGTTTTTGAAGTCGGTTTTATTTTTTGTTAAAAAGTTTTTATTTCATACTTTTTAGTTGAGGGTTGATTCATAAATGTATATATAACCAATTTGAGAATATGATTTTTATTAACCTTTGCTATCCCACTGCTGGGCAAAGTGTCGCTCATGTTCTTCCAAACCTCCAATCACTATCGTGAAAAAAAAACACGCATATCGGCCAAGAATTCTCAAAAAAACGAACCAATGAGCAGATCATCTAGATAGGCGAAACTAAAATAAACTGATTTATTGAAGCTAGTTAAAAAACTACTCAACCTAAGTCAATAAAATTTATATGGGACCACCGCGCGGACTTTCTCTATCAAATAAAAAAACAACTACGTAAATCGGCCCACAAATCTCGGAGTAATAGGTGTACATACATAACCCGCGGAATACATAACCTCCTTTTTTTGAAGTCGGTTAAAAATTAAGTTAGGTACTTAACTACTAACATACTATCTTCTTGGAAGAAATAAAGGTAGGAGGTGCATGAGGTCCGTAAGCACAGAATATCTAATAGTACGGTCGACCGCACGTCGGTGGTAACACTTTGACATTAGCAGCATCTTTATTTCGTAAGCAGTAAGGGCGGTTTTCGAACTGACGTGTTATCACTGTCATGCAGGCGACTGTACTACTGCCGTAAGTGTGCATGGTTTTGAGTTGCTAACCTTTAGGGCCGGGTGAGGCCGGGTCACACTGGTTGCGTTATTTTCTATTTTCACATATCTCTGCTTATCTTCAACGCAATACTAAATCGAACGGAATACTATTGACTGTTTACGAAACACATTCTCTCCTCTCCGCTTTAGTAGATACTGGGCCTTTTACTGTGACAATAGACAGTTGCCCAATACTTGGATTTCTCCTGTATCATAGTTGTGTTGACAGACACAAATATTTACATCGCCCAGATCCAAATCAGATTATCACAGATGAAGATCAGATGATGATGTAGTCATACGTGGGACACTCAGAAAGTTTTGCGAAACTAAAAAAAATTGTTCTATACGTACATATATTTTTATCAAATCTTTTCAAAGTACTTTCCACCAGCCTCTATACAAAGATTCATGCGCCTAAACCAGTTTTCAAAACACTTTTTCCAGTCCGCCGCAGACACCTCGTTTACAGCCTGCTCGAACGCAGCCAGCGCATCTTCCGGCGACGAAAATTGTATCCCTTTGAGCTGATTTTTTATTTTTGGGAATAAAAAGAAGTCACACGGTGCTAGATCAGGGCTGTAAGGAGGGTGACCCAGGAGTTTGACTGGCGTGCTGTCCAGGAAGTCCCTCGTTTTGAGTGCGGTGTGCGCAGGTGCATTGTCGTGGTGGAGCAGTAGCCCGCGGAGCCCTGTGTTTGGTCGCTTGTTGCTTATAACAGAGAAAACTTCTGGCAAACATTTGGTAGTATACCATTCGGCATTAATGCTTCTTTGATCCCGTAAGGGAATTGATACCAAGTGGCCAGTCAAATTAAAAAAGCTAGCGATCAAAATCTTACCCCCGCTTCTAGATCGCTTCACTTTGGTAGGCGTTGGCTCATTTTGAAACACCCAAACAGTCGACTGGCGCTTGGTTTCTGGGTCGTATTGATAAATCCAGGACTCATCACCTGTAACGATGTCGTAAACACGCCGAGACGAGCCTGCTTCAAATTTGTTAAGCATATCACGGCACCATTCCACCCGGGCCTGCTTCTGAGCATCGGTGAGGTTGTGCGGCACCCAGCGTGATACTATCCTCCTCACGCGAAGATGGCTGTGTAGAATCTCGTGAACGCTTCCCGATCCAATCTTCAATATGTGTTGAATCTCCTGATATGTAATTCGCCTATTGTCTTGGATTAAATTTTTCACTGCTAGCACGTTTTCTTCGGTAACAGCCGTCAAAGGGCGACCGCTTCTTTCGTCATCCCCCAAAGTTGGTCGACCGCGCTTGAATTCGTTATACCAACGATACACGGTTACCTTGGAAGGGCCTTCATCCATGAATGCCATTTGAAGTCTATCGTACGATTCATCCGGTTTCAGGCGACACTTGAAATCGTATAAAATCATAGCTCTAAAATGTTCCCGGCGCAGATCCATATTTCAGTGAGACACAATACTTTGAATTAACTCGCAAAAAATGTGGAGGGAAATTTTGAAATTGGAACTTACTTATTTTTACTTATAAATAATCATATTTTCGAAAAACATTATAACTGGCCAGTCTCCCATATATAAAAACTTTTTTTCGCAATACTTTCTGAGGGGCCTGGTATGTCTACCTTGCAAAATTTGCGCAGAAAGCCAATCGCTTAGCAACTGCCTCAACCGCGTCGTCATCAAAATGATGCCAATGATATCGTTAATTAGAATCATTTGTTTTTAACCGACTTCAAAAAAAGGAGGAGGTTATGTATGTATTTCAAAATCTTAACATAAACCAAAATTTTGAAGGCGGTGCGTGATTTCATGTATGTTCGCATAAACTGTTTTTTTTTACTATAGATAAGCGCTCGACAGTACATTATATTTACATGATGCAAAGGGACAGTCACGCGCCGCCTTCAAAATTTTGGTTTATATTAAGATTTTGAAATACATACAAGGATTATTTTTTACTTTTTAGTTAAGGTTTTTGAAGTCGGTTTTATTTTTTGTTATTGTTTTGATAATTCATTGATAATACTTTCAACAGATGTAGGTACTCACACACTTATTTAAGAATGCTCGTAATACGTCCTTAAATATCGGATATGACCATAAAATGTAGTATCAAAAACTGCTAACAGGACACCGAGGTGAAATCGTGATCTTCCTATTAATGTTAAAAGTTTTTACGATTCACATCTTTAGTTTGGAATTGTTACGTCATTTACTTCAGTAAAAGTCAATTATAACTATTATATTACTCGTGAAACTGCTAAGTACGCTTCAGGGGTTTGTTTTTGTATTGGAGAAACTGTTTCGAGTAGGTAGTATGACACTTTAATATTTTCCACAATTTGCAGGTATTGGTAAAAGACAGGTCGGAATAGGTCAGCTGCTAGCCCGTCCTTGCGATTGTCACACAACCAGTCGCAAAAGTAGTGACATTAATTTGTTTCAAACTGCACATAATCCTAATTATGTAGTGGCTATAATATCTGGTATATTATCCTCCGTGTTACAGGGCAATTCTTAAATTACAATTGATACATTATATGCATGGCTCTAAGTGGAACTATTGCAATTGATTGCAATTATGTATAATATCATCAAATCTCGATTATGACACCACTGTTCGCTATTATTAAGAAGAAACTGTGAAAAGAACATTGTACACACGGCTACACATCAAGCTGTACATTTCCAGTATAAGCTGACCTCGCATTGTATAGGTTTTCCTTACAACGCGAGGTCAGCCTTTACTGGTTTTGTACAGCTTGATGTGTAGCCGTGTGTACTAAATAAAATAAGAAGAGAATAAACATTGACAACAACTAGGAAGGTACTTCAAACAGCTATCAAGTGACTCACGGCCAAAATAAATAACTTTTTACCATTGCCACTCGAAAAAGGGCATTTTATTCATCGATAACAGTGAATAAAACTCTCTTTTACTCACAAGAGAATAAAAACATTTTGAATTTGGAACAAGCACGAATTATGTACTAAGAAATGAATAAAACGTGCTGAACGTACGTACTGACTGGCTGGATGGAGCTATCAAATTAAAATTAAGAAAAAATAAATACTATAGGTTGGCTGGTTCTACGAGAGACTTATTGAAGGAGGATGTTTAGTACTTGATTCTCGTTCCAAATATGTGTAAAAAATTGTACCTTAATTTTTGAAATATTTTAAAATCGATTTCATAAATTTCTGTGGACACTATTCCGCGCTTACAAATCAAAATTTCATGCAGTGAGGTGATGCACCTTGCTAGGTCAGTGTCCATCGGTGGCTATTTTCACCCTCTTTGCCTTTTGTACTAGACAGAAGACCCCGAAATATCAGAGCTTGCGCGAGCATTTTGACTACTATACCTACGCGTGATTTGTCGTAGAATATTTTTTTCATCTTTTTTTCTTTATGTGTAGGTACGCACATTCTAACATATTCTTGAATATGTCTTTCATTCACCCAGTCATGCTTTATACCACTATTTATTTTCTCGCCGTCAATGGTAAAAAGTAGAGTACACAACTCGTGAAAAAAAATTTCATCTCGGGCCTTGTATCCCTCGCTCCGCTCAGGATTCTATTTTTGAACCACTCGCTTCGCTCGTGGTTCAATCTTAGAATCCTTCGCTGCTCGGGATCCAACTTAGTCCCTCGAATTAAATTCCCTCTTTTTTCACTTGTTGTATAATCTACTATTTTCTATCCACGATTTGCCCTATTAGACACATAATATCCTTACAACTTATGTCTCTATATCTAGTAAGGAAAATCGTAGCTGGATAGATACTTAGGTTGTTGATTTTGTCCGTTAGAGCATCACCAGAAGTATTGTTATGCTGTCAAAGTCTATATCCTTCAGTGGACTTTTATGATCTGCTACCGTTTCTTCCGTTAATATTGAATGGCTGCTTGGTTTAAAGTTCACTTTATTGGTTACTTTAATTGAAAAGCTTATCATTATCGTAGAATAAAAGAAATGAGGGAAACCGAATATCAAAATTAAGGGGCGGAAAACAGTCCATAAATATAATACCTCTTTTGCTTGAAAACCTTGGTGAATTTAGATTGACGTTGAAGTTTATTGCCGATAAACTTCGGAATAGGCGTCTCGGTTACATTATACTAAAAGAAAACTGTTTTTGTGAATTGTATCTCAGATACTTTTTCACTGTTAACTTACAATAGCGTATATTCATTCAAATAATATTATAAATGTATTTAAAGGAAAATTATCGATAACCCTTGGCTCACGGATTGCCTGACACCCAGAAAAGAACTTCTTCTGGCTAGCCGTTTCCTGACCATGTTGGAGTTGGCTTCCAGACTAACCAGATGTGGCTGAACTTCAGTATTTGACACGGAGCGACTGCCATCACATCCCCGCAAGCCAATTCCTGGGCACACCCGGAAAAGAACATAGAACGTCGCTCGGCATTCCACGCGAGTGAAGTTACGGGCGTGAGGTAGTGCTTGATTAAATATATCTGAATCACGAGAACTTTAAATGTGAGATACACGATCACAAATCATCACGATTTTAAAGCAGATATCTATCAATACTTCATTCAGATGCTATGCCGTATAAATATTATAAAAATCAGCTGCCGTGTATCTTTCTTTAGATTAATCTCCTAATAATAAACAACAGGATGTTGGAGACGGATAACTGGTATTGCAATTACCCTCAGTTGTGTGGTACCACGAAAAATTTTTATACCTTTTCTGCGATGATTCGATTGATCATGAACTAAAGTAGAGCCTATAGTGATGACCAGTGATCGGTATAGGTAGAGCTAATGTGCCTAAAGTTCAAAGAACAGAGACAAAAAAGTGGTGACTTTTTTACGACAATTTTTTTTTTTTCGGTATATTTGTTCCGAGTTTCGGAACATTACTTAAGTACAACTAAAATTAATAAAGTAAAACAACTATCGAATTCATTTCCTGTTTCTGTTTTTAAAAAATGAGTATGCACGATTTTTATAGTTTTCAAAAAATAAAGGTAATCTCCTTATCTTCGTTTGAACGACGTAAGTAAGCGCGGAAGTTATGTAATTTTCATTCCAGCTTTAATAATTAGAACTAACAAGGTAGAGGTTAAAAAACAAATATTATTTTAATTTTAATATTTGTTTTATTTATCGAAAACAAATATTCCGAGATTTTTTTTTGTCTTAAGGAAGTCTCCACTTTTTTGTCTCTGTTCTTTGAACTTTAGGCACATTAGCTCTACCTATTCCGATCACTGGTGATAACACTTCCCGTATCGTAACTCAACAATTCCGTTCTAGTCTTCTTCATCCCTGAAGAAGAATTATACTATAAATAAATAATAAATAAATAAATATCTTTGGGACATTTTTACACAGCACCATCTAGTCCCTCCCAAACTAAGCAGAGCTTGTGCTATGGGTTATAATAAAACAAAGTTTAACCGGATTAAATCGCGTATATTATTTAATGTGTAGTGATCGCGAAAACCTAAGAAGTTATTTTGTGCTATGGGTACTTGACAATGGATATAATACTTATATACTTTTTTTTTTTTTTTGTATTTACGTACTTATAATACATAAGCAACACCCAGACCAACACAAACACTTATGTTCATCACACAATATTTGTGTCCTGTGGGAATCGAACCCTCGACCTCGACCTCGTTATCAGCATTTCGACACTCGAACCACTAGACCACAGAGGTCGTCAAAAAAACTATACATAAAATACATTAATACATACAGTACATTATATTTGCTCGTTTTAAAAATTGCAACAATAAAATGTCGTTTAGTCGGTTGCATTTATTATTAGTTCCCAACGTGACTTTTAACCTGCGCCTGAGCTGTAAAGATAAGCCACTTATTGTTGTAGTTTTATTTTATAAATAAAACAAGTTTTTCTAGTGTGAATATATGAATCGGAACTAGTTGATGTTCCATCGACCTAACCCGTTATCACCTAAAGAAACACACACCTACATTGTTTCGCCGTTTTTTCTTTCTAATAGATAATTTATGTCGATCCTGGCTTACAGGAGTTAGGTTGCAGTGGTTGGGAATGTAAGGCAATCTTTTCCCAAAAGTAATGCATTGGCTGTCGATGTTCTGTTGTTGAAGAATGCTGCCCCTGGGGTAGACTAGAGGGCATTATCATCAATTCACTGCGATCACGAATCTCCATTCAAGCGCGGCTTCGAATATACTGTTCAAATGTTACTCCTATTGCTGAAGATATCAAAACAAATGATCCGTTTTACTAGGGACCGCTTATCGTAGTCACAAAGCCAGCTATAATTCTACTGGACCTTATCTTTAGGAGAGGAATTAGGATACGATATCGTCACGACACTGCGTATCTATTCGTTGTGTGTATGCCGTTTATGGTAATCACATAGAATTTTGTGTTATTAATCTAAGGGTAATAATTTTCATCATATTTAGCCTTTACAACCCCACTGCTGGGCATGAGTTTCCTCGGTCTTGCTTGTGCCAGTCGCATCTAGGTGATAGTTGCGACAGGTTAACAATAGTTATCAACCCAAAATGTTATAGGGTAATGTTCACACAAAATCTTTCGTTGTGCTGGTATGATGGAATGATAAATACATTAGTTAAAGATCTTTGTATGTGTGCAAATGTTGACGTGAAGACTCGAGTCTGTTGAGGTCAGAGGTCAAAAAACTGTTGCCGTGATGTGAAGTTATATGTAAGATATTTACGTAACTCCTAATGTTGCCAAGCTAGCGTGTAAAAGCTAGACTTTTGCCATTTCGTTTTATATGATACATAAATTGACCCACGAATACGTCATATTTTCATCAAACTTTTCGCATTACAAGCCGAAAAAACATATTGATAGCATAAATCTGAAAAAAGACAACTTCTTGTGGAGAATGTCTTTCGCAAGAAAGTTTGCTTAGTCCCAGTAGTATTTCCTTTAAAAATGTGAATCAATATATTAATGACGAAAAAGCTTTAGTTATTAAAAACAGTTAAAAGAAGGAAAATCTCATATCTAGGATACATATACATACAGAAACGAAAAATATAATATTTTGAGGAAAATACTGGAGAGCAAGATATACGGCAAAAGGAGCAGGGGAAGAAAGAAATTAGCCTGGATTGACAACATCAAGAGCTGGACCAACATCAATGACGCTGCCAGTCTATGCAGACTGGCACAAGATAGAAACGAATTCCGTGCGGTGGTCGCTGACATCCGATGAGGATATGGCACAGGAAGAAGAAGAATATATTCAATTCGATCTAATATTCAGAACGAGTAGATTTCAGCTTGATTTAGTAGCACTATAGATATCACGTTTCTCTACGCCTCAACATTTTATGCGATCATTCGTTCACTAAACGATCCAGATCCAGTAGAGCTGATTAGTTGACGTTTTACGAACGTCTGCCATTCATCGTAAAACCCGACGCCGAATGCGGGTATTAAAAACATTTGCGGCAAAAGTTATGTGAAAAATTCTGCCATCTACGTGGTATAATCAGCCCATTTCTGTTCTATTCCTGAGCATGGTCTTCTCAGAAAGTCTTTTGTCTCTTCTAGAATAACTTCCTGCTGTGTTGATAAAAACGTTTATTTTGTTATGCGTATTTGTTTTAAGCTGTAGACTGGTTTGTTTAAGTTTATTCCATGACGAAGTCGATTATATAAAAAATGCGGAACTGTACTGTATGCCTACTTGTTCGCATGTACTTGCTGCATGTGCTATGATAATCAAGTTACTCATGCTTCGGTACCGTTTCAATATAAAATATTTCATTGCCATTGTTTGAGCTTATCACTTATCTTGTTATTCCCTTGCCGTATGAACCTTACTCTTCATGGAAGCTTACTTCTCATTCCACCCTTGTGCACGTCTTCATTCTCATTATGTGTACCGCTAAGGACATGGACGAATAAAAAAGGCGGACGGAAAATCGCTAAACAATAAGTAAAGCACCCAATAGTAAGTCGGTTTGCTTGAAAGTAGGTACGGGCTGGTACGCACACATTCACATCCATGTGCCCATAGTAAAACTGACAGCTGCGAATGCCGCGATTACGTAAAAAATCTCGTGTGACTGAAGTTTTTTTCGTAGTGTCATAAATAAAATAACAATATGCCGTCTGGGCCTGCAGTCTCGACATAGATAGCGATGCCGTCGCAAACTACCGATCGCTAAATAATAACGAAAAACGTCGGTTGCAGTAACGATGCTTACGATAAATGCAAGTCTCTACAGCCGAGATACCGAGCAGAATCGTTAATTATCTTTGCTTTACAGTGTCGTTATGCTAGCGAAAACCCTATTCATAGCTCGACGTTTTCGTAGAAAAATAATGTCCATAAAAAAATCTCCCTGAATTAATGGAGAAATTGGTAGACATGGTCTTATAAAAATAATTGTTTTTTGTTGACAATTTTACAAAAACGATGTAATACTTACTTTTTTTTATCATAACTTTAAATTAGCTTTTCTCGTTTTTATAATTAAATTAACTTGTTAAATATCAAAGGACACTACTAAACTAATGTCAAATTTGTCAAGAGTATCAAATTCCAAGACATTAAAATATTTACTGGGTAAATCATATTATTTTGCTTGCAATTTAAAATCGTGAATGTGGAGTAGAAAAAATGGTTTGTATCAACGTTATTGTTTTATTTAGGTAAAGACTCTTGTAACGCCAGATGTTAGACCATTGGCTTTTGTTTCGAAAAAGTGGACGGGTGATGGGCGCAGGTAGCAAGTAAGATTTAGTTATAACTTATAAGGAGCTGTAAACAAAAAACGAACAGATTTATTCAGGCTGCGAAATAAAATAGGAGTTACACTTGTTTCATTTGCAAATAAAAGTAATTTGTAATTTAATGTGTTTATTATTTTAATTACTACAAATCTATAATAATTCATATAAAATATGAGAAGTTCTTCGACGCCTAAGTTCACTTTTTATGTTATATTTTAAATCTATATTTTGTACTTTTTTATATTGTTGAAATTATAATAGGTGAGTAGGAAGTAAAGTAGTCGTAATATGTATATATTGTGTATTTATATTTTAAATTAATTTATTTTATTTATTATTAAATTGGATATAAGACAAATATTATTGGATATTAGATTTATTTGCGCCAAGCATCAATGAAATAAGATATAAAAATATTTTGATTAAATAACATCTTTTACAATAAATTATTATGATAATAATTATGTAAAACTAGCTTCCGCTATAATATGTTGTTGATTTTTACTTTTTAGCCCCAAAAAACAACGAAATAACAGCTAACGATCCTAACGAACACTTTGCGGGCTGTCCAAAATGGTCGCAAAGTATTTCGTTAACATTACTAGAAATCGTAAAGTTTGCGAAAAAGTTCGTTAGGATACCCATAAAAATCGATAGCTTTACTGTAGAGACTACAAAATATCGTTATTTTCGGATCGTTAGGACTTAGCGACCGATTTCGGTCGCAAAGCGATCGCTATCTATGTCGAGACTGCAGGCCCAGGTGTGTTAAAATACTGTCGGAATGTGGTGCTTCAATATTTTTTTTGCGGGATTCCATCACACTTGTGATTCCGTCCTGTAATTTCTTGCCAGCATCTGTGTTTGCCGATCTGGAGGTCTTCAAGGCTCAAATGAATAGGTTTTTGCTAGAGCAAGCGTGCACTGTGACCGCATCATCGTAGGTAACTGTCAAACGCAAACCCATTCAGAATTTAAAAATATTGTGAGTAGACGACGCTGCTGCCCATGCTTTTAACAGAATAAATGCGTAAGCGCGGGCACACACCTTCCAGTTCGGTCCGGTCCGGGTAGATTCTTAAAGAAACGCGGAGCATCGGCACACACCTGCCGGCGCCGGGCATTCTGAATTTGCGGGCGAAGCTCACTGGTTAGATTCTACCTGGACTTGCTTCCCGGCCCCGCCTGGTAGGTGTGTGCTAGTACATTTTTTATGGGTTTCTAGACGTTCCGGGTACAATCTACCCGGCCCGGACCGGACCTGAAGGTGTGTGCCCGCGCTTAGTCTCCTTTTACGGGACTCACTAGTGGATAAAGTGTGCTGGGACCGTGTAATAAATGGCAACTTTATTATTTTTGTTTACGAGTTAAAATCCTCATGGATAGTTGGATACTCTTTGTGTAAGAAAGGCGGACGAAAAATTAAAGGGAGAAATTAAAGCAACTGGAGGCCAATTCCATTTTATAACCTAGCACGTTACGACTCACTTTCATTGCTATTTAGTTTTGGATGTCCTTCGTTTAAAACCGAAAAATCCATTCTACTATTCTTGCTTAAGATCAGTATTTTGGTCATACATAACTCATAAGTACAAACCGATTGATCATTGGCTGAACCAAAACGTTGAATCGTTAATTAGTAAAAAACTAAATCTGCCAGAAGCCATGGTTCCATTTGTTAATTATTTAAAAGAAAAATCTCCCCTGCCATAACAGCAACTCTGTAAAATGATAACATCATACCATTTAAGTCTGATTTCCCTAAGGGTAACTACAGTCCTTAGTTGCGCAACCAGTTATCCAGAAACTCGCTGTTTTACAAATGAAAGAACTGATCTTTCCTTGCTGATTTTCGTTGTAACCACTCTCTTAAAGCAAAGTGCAATCTAGCTGCGAGAAATTTTTAAGTAGAAGATAGTATTTTATCTTCTTTAATTCAATTCAGGTCGCATCTTGGTCGGGATCCAAGAAGTGTCCTCTACAATCGCGTTTTCCACTAAGTTTATTTTTAAAGTCTTTTCCAAATCTTTATTTTTGTTACAGCAATCTTGGAACAGTATGAAAAGTATAGTTTTTCCTATTTCCGCATAGCTTAACATTTTACACGGTTTGCACTACCAACATTTTTTATCTGTGGGTCCGACTCAACCTCGAATATGAAAGGTGTTGCCAATGGATATAATTGCTAATAGCATGCATTGAAGTGATTATTTTAGGCAAGGCATTTCTAAAATTGGAAATCTGTTGCTAAGATATATATTGTTACGAAAATATCCATCTGATAATTTTTTTAATTCTAAACCCTTATAATGCTCAGAATGCAATTTGCCGTACTGAGAAGTTAACAAGACTTATGGTATTGATAATTTATTTTCGAAGTAACTTGTCACGGAGTTTCCGTCACCGAATACAATTATAGCACCAACATTACTAACTTAACGACTTGCACCGCGATTGATTCCTTTTATAGGAAGGACGTCGCATCAATCTAACGAATCAACCGATTTGTTCGTAACGGAACCTTAAAACAGTAATTGGGTCAAAGCCTAATTGGGTCGTCACCAATTCGACACCCGTGTCGAACATCTTATGGTTGCCATCGAATTAATTTTACCACTGGGAGTTTTCTTAACGACATGAGCCATGGATGAGGGAAAGTTTTGGAAGAGAGTGGTGTAAAGTCATGTATACACGATGAACTTTTGATCCTCAAAGGGTTGTTTACGGCAAAATTTTCGTTGCATATCAACAATTAAGTATTTCCTGAAAGCGGTACACTAGAACACAGTCTGGCGCAATCTAGCGCTTTTCTCAGACAGAAATGGCTCGGAACCACAGAAATAGATAGAATGGAAAAGAGGACAGGGCGCGCGTGCCAACACTCTGCACCATAGTCCAAGGCATTTCAAAGCTTTTCTCAGTACGCCTTATGACTTGTTTCTGTAGGTAAATACTGTAACAAAAACCCGCAAAAATGCCTTATTGTGCTGTTTCTAACTGCAGAAACAAAAGTTGTAAAGTACATTTGATTAAAGTTAATTTTTTTAAATTATTGACGTTAAAATGTAAGGCGTAGTTTTTTCGAAAGTTGCCACGAATGAATCGCAAGTAAAATTGTGATTACAACCATTCTACTTTATCTATTTCTGTGCGCGCAACACTAGAACGGACCTAACAGCCCAGCAACTCCGCCAAACGTAGTGTTTCAAGCTAAAATTTAACGACAACTCGGTAACTCGTTGATGCAACCGTGTTGTTCAACGGTTACTGA
Source organism: Asteroscopus sphinx (assembly GCA_949699075.1). NCBI lineage: Eukaryota > Metazoa > Arthropoda > Insecta > Lepidoptera > Noctuidae > Asteroscopus > Asteroscopus sphinx. The sequence goes on from OX453006.1 coordinate 8,868,277, forward strand.
AAGTTTAACCGTGAGTACATGTCTTTATAAACTTTGTTATGTAAACAAAAGGGTCTACACAGGGTTTTGCGATCTAAATTCTCAGTTTTATGTTGTTTTTCTTGATGAAGTTATTCTGTTGTTGCTATCCTTCGTTAATCGAAGCCTTCAAATTGATTATATTACGTGTGTTAGGCAGTTGATTGGATTTCGTTGTTATTTACGCACGTATGGTTTGTACGCAATTGTTAGCTAGTTAATTTAGTGATGACGCTTATTTGCTTAGAACTGTTTTTTATTTCTTCTATCAGTCTTCAATAATATTTTCTTTGGTTTGGTCTAGTTTTGTTTTTAGGTACGTACGAATATTTTTCCTTCAGTAATCTTGATGCTAAGGAATGATGTTTTTCCGCTGATGATGGATCTTTTTATAGTCTGTCACAGATAATATACCTAATACGAGTCTATGAAACATATGTGCTAGGAATTTGGTAGTGAACTTATCAAAATAGTGCCTTGTTAGAAGAAAGACCATTTAAAGACATCTTCTGAAAAACCAACCAATCAATTTGGAGAGGTTTGGAGGGTATTAGTGCAGAAAAAAAACAGACGGAATTGTGATGTGGCAGTAAGATGCCATAAGGTATAAATTGCATTACATACTAAGGCCCAAAACCATAGAAATCTAAATAATAAGGTAATAGAAGTGGTAAAGGCGCGTGAACTTGTCGCCTTGTGCAGGTGTCTCGTAGGACACCAGTGCGCGAACCGTTTGCTTGATCATCAGTGCTGTTTTGGACGCGGAGTCACTAAAATTGTATTTTGCAGCATATCTAAAAGCAGATTTTTTTAGGCTTAATTTATTTTGCATTGAATGCTAGAAACATGGTGGATGTAATTTCGTATTTATGTGTTGGTAGAGCCAAACCGGCGACACGCATTCCATTATTAAAATACAGTAGATAACATTTCTATTACCTATATCATTTAGATTTATATGTCCAAAATAGATAGAAACAGTGTGTGGTGCGGACATGGCGCAGGCGTCTTGTCACTCTATTGTCATTTCATACAAAATAAATAAAGCCCTCAGATTATAGAACAAAAGGATGAAGGCATCGTAATTCACACGGATGGCGAAGGGTCGCGCCACGGAAGAAAGGTCGCGCGGTCTACGCGACGTCCGTTCCACATGCTATGCCCATCCTATACATGCTGAAATCTTAATCGCTTTTTTTCCTGAAAAGGGGTCATTGTACTAATCATTATGAACTACTTTTGCTATGGGACCAACCCTGAAATCGCGAAAAAAAAAACAGTTGGTCCCGATGATTTGTTTTCACGATTTCATGTTTGGTCCCATAGTAAAAGTTGTTCATAATGATGAGTACAATGACCCCTTTTCGGAAAGAAGGTATTAAAATATCAGTATATATGTTTAGGCTATATTCAACAACAACTGTATTTTATGTAACAACGATTCAGATCACCACATCACAAAATCACCGTGTCTCTGTGTACCTAATTTTGTTCTGCACCAATCTAATTACACAGATTAAAGAAGAGTAGTAGTAGAGCTCCTTTGTGAAAGAGCTCGTCCGGGGCAGTACTACCACCGTGCCTACTTCTCCGCCAAATAGTGATGCTTGCATTGCTGTGTTTCGGTCTGAAGGGTACGGGTGCCGGTGAAATTACAATCACATGAGACTTTCCATCTTCATGTCACAGTTTGGCGAACCGACTTGCCATTTAGGCAACAGCCTAGGTGGTATTGAAGTTGTCATGGGCAAAGGTAACCGCTTAACATCAGGTGGGCCTTTAGCTCGTTTCGCCATCCTATACTATAAAAAAAAAAGAGTTACCAATGGTTTATTTAGTTTATTTAATGTTTATTGAAATATATTTTTTTGATGCACATTTTTTTATTGATATATTTGGTTGTTGTTTACCTGCGATCACTGTTTACAATGATAATTATTATAAACCCACGGCAAAAATGATAGCAGATATCCTAACTAAACCGCTTCAAAGGTTTAAACATAATTATTTTGTCAAAAGTCTCTGTTTAGTTTATACATTACTTATGTTATTATGAAGAGTGTGCCTAGTTTATAACATTGTTTAACTTTCTATATAAAGCAAAAACAACAAGTTACAATATCACAATAATACAGTTACCTTTTGCTTGGCTGACCAATACGCTGAAGAAATCTGTACATCATTATCATCATTTCAGCCGAAAGACTTCCACTGCTGGACATAGGCGTCCCCCAAGCATCACCACATAGAAATCTGTACAAATGGTTCAAATACAATTCTCAGCTGTATTTAACGCCTTGTCAATTATAAGGCGTTAAATACACAGATGAAAAATGTCTACTGAACCATTCAAAACGTACTTCACGGTCATGTCGCTAAGTTGTTTTTCTCGTTAGTCTTTCTACTGTTATTTCAGAGGACATTTTTAAATTCAATGTTAAATTATTTACGTGTAATAAATCATTTGGAGATTTGCACACTTTGTAACACAAAAGAAAATAAATGAATTTTAGTACATTTGTCTTTGAAACAGCTGAAAAGTACTATCGGGCACAATTCGTGCTTCCTTGATTGTCAAACTTTAATTTAACCAGTACGTCCAGGGGGGTGATTCTCGCTTCGTAGATATTATCTCGAACTCGACATAATATCGAAAAAGATGGCGAATGTCGATTGAAAATAAATTTTCGTATTCTCAGAATGTCACGTTAGAGATTTATGTCTACGCCTAGCGCTCTAAATATAAAGAGTGGTTCATAACATCAAGCATAATAGCATCCTGGGCATGATTGCAGGCAGATTAGATTGCTGTCTTTTGAATCGCTGCTCCAGAATTTCTGCTGGAATTCTGAAGCAGTGATTCAAAAATCTTTATTGTTAAGTTGAATTATATTATAATTATATTGAATTTTAATTTTGTTATTACTAACATAGTTTTTAAGTAAATAATGTTACTAACCCTATGAGTCTTGGTTACTTGACACAAATAAATAATAATAATAATAATAACAGTTGACATTGCCGGCGACATTTTACGTGGAGATTTAAAATTATGGATTATCTCGAATTAGGCATTTATCTTTAGAACGCGAGAATTGGGGCCCTGCGCTCCCTCGTAGCCTCGCTAATATCCCTGCTGACTGGCTAATTTTCTCACTCTCTTCTTAAAGCCAAACCAAATTTGCTTTTTCTAAATCTCATTTGTTTGCGATATTACTGCTAAGTTAAAATTTTGACGTGGTTTTGTTCTTTAGTGAGTTTCTAGCTTCACAAAAACCCCTTTTACTTTCGCTATACAATTCCTTATCATATTCCAAGCGTAATCGAATTTGCATTCGTTACACGGAAACGTCTACAAAGTGCTATAGTGCTATAGAATGCTATGAAGTATAAAAGTGGTCGCAATCAACATACTAAACCAGATAAGACTTTCTTTACAATTCTTGTATGCTGCACCTGTTTGCAATCTCGCTTTGATTAGTATTTTACTTACACACATGTGCTGTAGAACTCGAGGGGCTCGTAGCGAAGCAACGACTGTGCAGATTGTACGATCTGCAAAGTTAAGCTGCACTTGCCGTGGTCAGTCTGTGGATGGGTGACCGTTTCGTTACACATCGAGACCCCTCCGTGCCTCGGAGAGCACGTTAATCTGTAGGTCCCGGTTGTTTTCGTTACACATCTAGACCCCTCCGTGCTTCGGAGAGCACGTTAAGCTGTCGGTCCCGGTTGTCATATGAATATCTATGGCAGTCGTTACGGGTAGTCACAAGTCTGAAAGTCTGACAACTGGTCTAACCTCTGAATGTCACTATTACCTAGTAACTGGGTTGTGGGGGTCTGATGGCAGTCGCTCCGTGTAAAATACTGATGTTCAGCCGCATCTGGCTAGACTGGAAGCCGACCCCAATATAATTGGGAAAAAGGCTCGGTGGTTTTTTTTGAGATTTTGCAATAAGCAAACTAATTACTCTCCGACCTAATCCACTAAAGCTTTCGAGAGCCTCGGTCTTGAAATTCAATATCAGCCGTAAATACTGTAGACCAGGCACTTACCTGTCCAGTACCAATCCCGATTTATCCCTGGGATATAGAGTAGGTTTACACATTCAATATTATTGACAATAAATACTACCAATATTTTCAATCATCCCATCTCGTGGGTGTCGTAAAAGGCGACTAAGGGGTTCACCAGAGGTTGGGCGGCAGCGTTCTCCGAGTATTTATTCAACCAACTGCGATCGCCAACCCGCCTGCTAAGCGTGGCGATTATGGCATAACCCCCCCCCCTTATTTTTGGGGCAGGCCTATGTCCAGCAGTAGACGTCTTTTGGCTGAAATTATTATGATGATATTGTCAATATTATTTGATGTCTGCTTAGCTTGCATTTGTAGCACCAATACCGTCAATATCATCCAATTATATTGTTGATACAGTCAGGCGTGGTTCTTGGGGGGGGGTCACAGGGGTCATGACCCCCCCAAAAACCATCCAAGCTGTACCTTAAAATTATCCTAAACAAGAAAGATTAAGTGTTATTTCAAATAATGAGTTGTCACGACATGGCGACATCTACTCCTACGTAAAAAAAAAAAAAAAAAAATGTGAATCCAACAAAACCGTGCTCCGCCGTTTACAAAGCGCTCACGTACTCACATGCACATCAAACACTTCACTATGATTGTTCGCAGCACTTCGTCTATATTGTTTACTATATCTGTGATAGCAGTATGGTATGTCGCCATCCGTCTGCGAAATTTCGCCGTTTTAATTAGCGTATTCATGAGAGATCTTCGGGTATAAACTCACATTCGCTGAGATGTGTAACAGAGACGTTATAATTACTAGAATTACAGCAACGAGTTTGCCTACACCCTGTGACCCTGTCATTGACTTCATATGTACCGTTTTGTTTGTATTAACTGTTGTTGTTACGCACTTTCGTTTGAAATTATGGTAACCAATGCGATTAAGTGAGAGGACTTTAAATCTTATAGGTACGCATATATTTACACGCAAAATCATTTTTGTTCATCATAAGTACATTTTTAACCGACTTCAAAAAAAGGAGGAGGTTATGTATTCCGCGGGTTTTTTTTTTTTTTTTTCATGTATGTACACCGATTACTCCGAGATTTGTGGGCCGATTTGCGTGGTTGTTTTTTTATTTGGTAGAGGAAGTCCGCGCGGTGGTCCCATATAAATTTTATTGACTTAGGTCGAGTAGTTTTTTAACCAGCTTCAATAAATCAGTTTAATTTAGCTTCGCTTACCTAGATGATCTGCTAATAGTTTAGTTTTTCTGTGAATTATCAACTAAAAAGTATGAAATAAAAACTTTTTAACAAAAAAAATAAAACCGACTTCAAAAACCTTAACTAAAAAGTAAAAAATAATCCTTGTATGTATTTCAAAATATTAACATAAACCAAAATTTTGAAGGCGGCGCGTGTTTTTCATGTATGTTCGCATAAACTGTTTTTTACTATAGATAAGCGCTCGACAGTACATTATATTTACATGACGCAAAGGGACAGTCACGCGACGCCTACAAAATTTTGGTTTATGTTAATATTTTGAAATACATACAAGGATTATTTTTTACTTTTTAGTTAAGGTTTTTGAAGTCGGTTTTATTTTTTTTGTTATGTTCACATGCAATAGGCTTCCCGCTTTACCCGAATCAGCCCGAGAAGCTCTAGATCGATTTCCTTACAATTTTTTAACTCTCTTATTTTCTTCTGATGGCTGTACGAGCTAATTTTATGAGAATAGTTCATCCTGTGTTTAAAAGAACAGCGCGGTTGTGTACAGGGACACAAGTCTTTCTTGAGACGTGCCTTACATGTGTTGCACAGGAAGAGCTCTCTCTGGAGACATAGTATCACATTCCCGTAGTCCCCCCTTATTGTGCTGAAGATGGCAACCTAGGAGGTTTTATTTATGTAAAAATCCCACACACCCTGGCCTCCGTTTGCCATGGAGGCCGAACGCCTTTAGAAGGTTTCCTCCTCGCAATAAAAAATAAATAACTTGCGCAGGTGCAGGCCGTGTTAATTCTTGGAGATCGCTCTTCTAATGCGCCCCAGGCTGACGAGAATAAGGGCCAGATAGATATTTTTAGAATAATATTAGGATATAATAGAATCAGATCTTTGCAATGATATTTCATAGATCAAGACAAGTCTATCTACTGGTTAATCAAATTAACCAGTAGACAGACTTGCCTTTCTCAAAACTATTTTTATTTATTTATAATGTATGTACGTACACACAATAACATATGAAAGCAAACAGCATTAAAAATATTTAGTACAAAGGTATTGCTTATTTTAAAGAAATTTTTACCAGCAGATCTGCGAAAGGAAAAATAAGTAAGAAACACAGACACACACACAGCCAGACAGACACAGACAGTCACAGACACACACACACACACACACACACACACACAGACACAGACTGAGACAGTGCAGTGTGTAAAAAATATAAGAAACTTAAAATTAGTAGTAATAAATCAATAGATACTTAAATAAATACATATAAACTACCTATATTTTGGCTTCCATTGAAGATTGAGTTAGGTCAGTATTCGTCACAGAGACAGCACACCCATATTCTTAGCTGTTTCCTCAACCGTTTCTAGACTCAAACTCGGTCAAGGATACCTTCAAGGGTTTCTACAAATAATATCTAAATCGGTTTTCTTAGGCATTTTCTCAATGTATTTTAAGGAAATAAAAAGGAAAACGCCACGTCGGATAATATTATGGGTCTTGGCACATGTTCCATAAATTCGTCAAAATCGGTCACTTTTCAGAATAGAAATAACAATAATCACGTCGCAAATAAGTTTTCCAGTCTTGTGGAAGCTTTAAAGTTGTTCGCGATTAACCTTGAATTTGAAAGCTCCTTCCTCACCTTGAGCACAGTAAACATAACATACAGTACGGAAACTACGTACAACCGCTCGAAACGACGCACTCACAAAGAAGCACGCCTGAACAAGGTCCCTAACTATTTATTACCTGGTATATAAAATGTCGTTCCAACAGAAGTTTGTGATAGGAAAAGGGAAACGAGTTCAACGAAAATCGGGAACGGGGAAGTGTAGTGCCTGTGGGACTGCAAATAATGGGCAAACGAAACCGTCACTTTAGCGTCCCGCAGGACACCTCTCGAAGTCATCAATTGTTCGTTTGTGAGGGTTCCCGCACAAAAGGGCTAAGCGGGTGTTTGTACTGACAGCACTGACGTTCGCTTAGGTTCTTGTTGAGGCAAGCGTCTGTGTGAGTGATTCAACCCGGAGCGTTAGGACGGTTAGGACGCAGTTTCCGTACTGTATGTTATGTTTACTGTGCCTTGAGTAAGGAAAACGATCAAGTAGCGGAGATTTTTTGCAACTGTGAATCATCATCATCATCATTACAGCCGAAAAACGTCGACTGCTGGACAAAAGCCTCCCCCAAGCATCGCCACAATGACCGGTCCTGCGCCTTCCGCATCCAGTAGATTCCCGTGACCTTCACCAGGTCGTCGGTTCACCTTGTGGGGGGGGGGACCCACGCTGCGCCTTCCAGCACGCGGTCACCACTCCAGAACTTTTTTGGCAATTATTCGGGCTATGTTGTTGTGTGTACCTTCGTTCTCCTGCAAATCTCCTCATTTCTGATTCGATCGAACTAGATCGAATCAACTGTGAATACCACGTAAGAAATATTGAGTGGGTTCTAGAAACTTTTAAGGAAACAACTTGGAATATGGATGACATACACTTATGCTAAATAAAATAACAGACCCTTATCCCACACAACAACATTCACACAGCCAATCAACAAGAGATTTGCTCGGTAGATAACTCCCGAATAACAATAGGCGCCTCGATTGTATTCACGAGTTACGCTTCAGTGATCCACTTATTATTGTCACCGGTAATAAAACCACGATTATTCTTCGACGGATTACTATTATACCCTCTGATACTCTGATTTTTACTAAACGACACTTATTTGCGATGTCACGTAAGCAATTGTAGGTACTGAAGGTCAATTCACGTAACTAAAGAACTGCAGTTGCAGCGCAGTTGCAGTTAAGTTTCGATCAAAACAATGCTTTTCGTATTCTCTTATCACAGAAATAGATAGAATGGCCAAGTGGGCAATAGTGCAGTGCATTTCAAAGCCTTTCTCAGTACGCCTTATGACTTGTTTCTGTAAATACTGTAACAAAAACCCACAAAAATGCCTTATTGTGCTGTTTCTAACTGCAGAAACAAAAGCTGAAAACTACATTTGATTAAAGTTAATTTTTTAAAATTAATGACGTTAATATGGGAGGCGTAGTTTGTTCGAAAAGTTGCCACGCATGAATCGCAAGTAAAATTGTGATTACAACCATTCTATCTATTTCTGTCTCTTATTTACGACGATGGCTGTCAGAAACGAACTGCAGCGTCACTGCAACTTGATCGGCGCGTCATGGAATTACGTGAATCAGGGCCCTGTTTGGATTCGATTGGCGTAGTGGCTGAGTGCTTGGCTGCTGCAAGAAATATTTATATGGCGTTCAGATATTTATTCCTGACTAGAGCTCTTCCGCGGCTCCTTCCACGTGGATGTTCTTTGTAGCGCATACCTCGGGAACTCTTTATAGGGATAAAAAGTAACCTATGTCCTTCTCCAGTTCCAAGAATACCTCTTTTCCAAATTTAACAACGATTAGTTCGGAGGTTTAGTCGTGAAGAAGTAACAAAGAAACAGAAAGAGTTATTTTCGGAATTATAATATTAGTGTGATAGAAGAGACCGACCGAAAATTGATACATGGATACACAAACTGAGACATGAAGAGGGAAAGTCTCATGTGATTGTAATTTCACTGACGATGCGACGGGTATGGGTACCCATCGCACCGGAACACAGCAATGCAAGCTTCACTGTTTGTCGGCAGAAGTAGGTACGGTGGTTGTAAGCCCCGGACGAGTATTTCACAAGAAGCTCTACTACTACTACTATCTGGTTGTTGTGGTTTGTAAGATTTTTTTCTTTAAACGCACCCTTGATACTGTAAAACTAGTGTGGGAGAAGGACAAATCATGTAAGCACTGAAAATATTGGATAGGTAGCTACGTTGTCAAATATTACATGCTTTATGAAAAAAATTGTATGCCAGTACCTGGTGGAACATGTATTAGTTCAAAATAATGTTTTCTAACACCTTATTATACAATGTTTGATGCAAATATAATTATACTAAAATACTATTCTATTATATTTTATACGTCCTTTTTTCATCTTCGAAGGTAGTTACTGGCAGAGACCGATATTAACTAAAGCCAGTGAGCGGTCTCTTTATCCAAGAGACTACACAGCACAACTTTAAACCACTGTTCAACATTGAACCAGTAATTGGTAACCCGACTCGTTAACATGATACAGTTTCCAGCGAACGTGTTGTATTAAATATCAAAATTAACTGTTCACAGTGGCCTCCAGTTATAATGTAGGTATATAACTTTCGCTTTTAAATAAAGCCTTCACGTGCTTACTTGTTAACCGGTTGAAATAATATGTACCCTGAAATTATTAGTTACATTGTTGTATGAAAAAAATGTAGAATAATAATTGTTTTCCTTCATTTTATTAAAGAAAAATTGCATATCTAGCAGTGGCGTAGGTACCAAAAAATCCTAAAATAGCTAAGATCGCACGTAAATCTAAAATCGTCTTTTGTGGCAATAAATCATTTTTCTTTCTTTCTAAATAAAATGAAATGAATTATTTAACAACTTTTAATTTAATTTAAAATTCTGTTTTCGTACTTTAGAACAATTTGCATAGAAATGTCGTTGATCTGTATTTAAACAATGCCTAAAGGGAAGCCGGTGGGAATCGTGTTATATGGACCCTTCACCACTGATATCTAGGGCCTCTGTCAAAGAAGCATGTATCGTGGACATAGCCATAGCTACTAGTGCTTTTCGTTACGTGGAACTAGCAGCTACTCATGAAATATGCTGCCTAGCATCATCTACAACTCAGAGGATGACGAGATGACACCAAACGTCCATTGCTTAAGCAAAAAAAAGAACATCCGTTGGGAGGTCCAACTTGGGACGCAGTCCACCAAGCAACATGACTTCGCATGGTTAGATGAATCCTTCCTTTCGATGAAAGAACAGTAGATTTCGTTCTGACACACATGATTAATTGTTATAAGGTTGCATTGCATCGCTTCTGTGTAACTTATATAGCTACAAAAGAAGCTTGCACTTTGTTTATATGATTTGGAGCCTAATTATTATAATAAAATAACTTTATTTCATGTGCACGATTGCTTAATAATAATAGCTTGCCGTCTTGTTTTGAATAACATTAATTTATAAGTCAGGTTCGTTATTTCACCCGATAAGCATCGCAAGTTATGTAAGAAAGTCACCAATTTAAAAAATGCTTAGCAATAACATTATTAATAGGTATACATTAACGCGTTAATGAACACAGAACCTAAAAGTATTTCAAAAGTTTAAAAAAATGTCGCCAACCACGATAGACTTTAGACTTATAATAAATAGACAATCATAATTTAGAATAGAATTGAATAGTACCTATTTATTTACATCAAACAATAAGGTGTTGAATTTTTTTTTATGAACTTATACATATTCCACCAGGTACTGGAATACAATTTTTTTCATAATGCGTGTAATATTTGACAATACTTTTAAATTACAATGGAATTAAATAAAGAATAATGATGTTTTAAATTACATATTATGAGCATTAGCATTTTAACAAGTAACGCTCACTAAAACACTAAAATTATCCATTACGAAGTATGCCATATAAGCAATTATTTACTTTCCATACTAACAAAGTTTCCCAAAGGTTTTTCGCTATCTACATTAAACATATCGCTTATCTAACATTATAAGCCCACACTTCATACATAAACATTTTTCGGCTTGAACAAAATGCCTGATGACGTATTTCTTTGACGTAGTTTCCCCAATTTTGATAATACCAATCGATCTGATAATTTCAAGTGGTCTTAATGAAATAGGGACCGATAAATTGCTTCATTAATAATTCAATTGAGTAATAAGCTTTCTGTTGGTTTACGCTTAATTTCCATTTAAATTTTATATTAGAAGTAAGAAATATAAACTCGAAGTTTCGAACTCCAAGAATGAAAATATCCCAATCACCCTTACATAGCTTGCAATGTAAGCCTATCAATGGATCCTTCTGAGATGCGAACACTTATCCATAAATATAGTTTTTTTTCATAATTAGAGCATTATACGTTTGAAATGGGTTGTGTAGTCCTTAGAATGTATGTCCATAGTCACCGCGCTAGGCATTTGGGTTAGTTACAGTAGTGAATAGAGTTGATTTTAGTGCATAAGAGGACGCTACTGCTCATCCTCAAACCCTCGTCGCCTATCGATACCCATGGGTGAAGGGGGGTGGTCTATTCTTTGCCGGGCACCACACGGCGCTCGAAATTGTACAGGAATACCTAGAGCAGATTATTCAGCTTGGTAGACACAACTTCGAGAAAGAAGCCGACAGAAGGATCCAGTTCGATTGGGCAGCATTTGGAAAACTTGCCGAATCTTCTCATTGCCTATAAATATCTTCAACCATCTTGGATGCGGAAGGCACAGGACCGGTCGTTGTGGCGATGCTTGGGGGAGGCCTATGTCCAGCAGTGGACGTCTTTCGGCTGAAATGATGATGATGATGATGATCTTCAACCAGCTGTCAGTTGGGCTAGTCACACATATTCAAAGTTGCTTAGCGAGCTATATGCTTGGAGTTTCTTGAAAGATATAATCCGCAACGAGATTATAACTAGAGAAGAACCAGAGTCACTGACATAGCTTGCAAGCTGAAGTGGCGGTACGCTAGCCGCTGGCCGTTGAAACAGATTTTCTGAAGATAGGTACAGACAGTTACACTAATTGATAATACAATATAAATGTCTGGACTTTACAAAAGACTGATCCCTGAGTTTGTTTCGGCGTTTCTTCTCAGAGGTAGTCACATAAGAAATGCCGACGCCATCTAGTTTTTAAAAGAATTGACTTGTAGAAGTGAATAAATAATTTCATTTCATTTTACCCCACTTAGGACAAATTCACAAACGTTAGGGGTAACCAATTAGTGCAGCTATCCGTACATAAGCGTCTATTCCATACTACTAACTGAAATATCGTCAATGTCACGATGATAAGTGTTATTTTATAAAGCTCAAAAGCCTTTGGATTCAAAATGCGAATTCCATTCTGATCCACGATTTACAGTCACCTTACAAACATACCTATAATAAATAGGTGGGCTTCGTTTTGTCGCCAACGAAAATAACTCAGTCATGGCATTCGAGGTCTCGAGGCAGTCGGTGTATGCACGGAATGTGTGAGGGACCAAAGTAAGTTTATGTAAGAACAGTTACAAAAAAGTGCTAGTGGAAACAATTATTTGACTTTACAGTACTAAATAGTTAAGAAAAACAATGCATGGAAAATAAGGATATGTTTGCAAACTATGTGAATCACGTACAGATGAGTGGCGAAGATCATGCGTGAGTTCTTAGCCTTATTTATATACCTTCAATAAACTGTTAGTGTTATAAGCATTATTATTCATAATGGTTCATAGGGTAAACCGTTTTCTGGGACGAAAAGCGGTTGATTTAAGGTCAGTCTACTGAAATCTATATATTTTCTTGTTTACTAACTGACGCCTACAGCTTCGCCCTCTTGATATCGCGATAAGATTCTATGAAAATATCCTATCCAATCCTGTTTCTGCCGTCAGATAGTAACACTTGCATTGCTCCATTGCATTGTTCCCGTCCAGTGCGATGGGTGCGGCGCGCGGCGTGTCGGTGAAATTACAACCACATGAGACTTTCCATCTTCATGTCTCAGTTCGGCGAACGCTTTGTAAACACCGTTTTGGCAATAGCTAAGGTGGTATGGGCAAAGTAACAGATAATATAACCGCTTAGGCCTTTAACTCGTTTCGACATCCTATACCATTATTTTTGTTCACGAGTTTCTGTAAGAAATCCTCATGGATAATCTTTCGTCTAGGGAAGGCGTAGGGGTATGTAATACCACACAATGGCCGACCTCAGCACATAATAGAGGAGCTCCGGGAACCTCTGTGGCCCGCGCCGGTGCCCCTCTGGTGCTATGCCTTCTGCTCGTCCCGTAAAAACGGTGCCAACATCGTATGCCTACTATAAGAACACATTTTTTTTTCTTTGTAGGCTACTGCGTTGCAGTCACCTACTATCAGTCTATAGACATCTTCAGGGCAAGTTAAAGAGCCCTCTCCATCTTATATTGCTCAAACATCCGTTTATAAAGCAAACAGTTAACCAAACAGGTTTTTATCTTAGTTGAACCGTTTGCCTAACCATTCTAATACTTCGGCTAAATAAATATCTACTTCTTCGCTACAAATTTTCCTGTTTTACCACAGCTAGTTACGAAAGATACTTGTTACCGCGACCTGAATACCTTTAGTATGCAGAAGGAAAGACATTTACATTCAATAAAATGTTGATACACGTGTTATCCACCGAGCACGTCACAGGCAGAGCCAGATTAACCTAAAGGCAAATTAGGCATGTATAGGCCTCACTCAAAACGTTCTGGGGCGTCGTGCCATGTCACCAGGCCCCACAGAGCAAAGTATATAGGGAAGAAAGAAACATCAAAAGAGCTTAAAATAAGGTCATTAATTTTACAGATGAAGAAAAACATTACATTACGAAACAAATAGGCCCTAACACAATAAAATAAAGGTCAGCAGCATGCTAAGGTCGGCTTGTTATGCTGGTTTTGGGCTCCGAATCTTGCATTGCATAAGGGCCTCTACGTAGCAAAATCCGGCTCTGGTTACAGGGTAGACTAGGTGTGGAAGGAAGTCCGAGTGTTGTGGCGTAACTTGGTCCGGGCCTATGACTAGGGCTGCCATCCGTCCGGATTTCCGCGAAATAACCCTATTTTGACAGTCTAATAGCGGGGTCTCGTGTAGTGTCGGGGGTGAAATCCGAACGCTCGCCGCGTTAGTAAAAAAATAATATTTTTTAAGGGTGTCCGGGCGGAAATATTCGTTTCGCCCAAGTGTCCGGGGTTTCGGAAGACTTTGTATGGCGTCGTACGAGCAGCAGTGGACCGTGATAGGCTGAGTTGAACGATTGAAAGTAAAACATCTGCTGATTAGTCTTTTCACATGGTTGTTGCCATTTTACATTGCAAATACATGTAGTAACTCTTTACCACAGTAAACATTAAATACAGTACGGAAACTACGCACAATCGCTCGAAACGACGCACTCACGTCACACACAGACGCAGGCGTCAACAAGGCCCCTAAGCGGGTTGTTTGCACTGACAGCACTGCGACGACCGCTTAGATTCTGGTTGAGGCGTTCTTCTTTGTGAGTGTTTAAATGCGGAGCGTTAGGACGTAGTTTCCGTACTAAACATTATGTTTACTGTGTCGCTACATTTTTAGTTTCTTATTACACAGTGCCTACGTATGTTAAACCACAAATAAATTTGCTAAACAACGTGACACTAATGTAAATATCAGAGGTAGATGGAATGTCGCAATAAAATGCTGATAAAATCGACGTGAGATCTTTTCTTTATAAAATAAATAGAGTACATTGACACTAAGCTCGTTTAAATGATAGAATTTTAAGGCCCGCATTTTTAATAAACTAGCTCTCAATAGAGAGCTTTCTCTTAATGAATGAATGCTACAGGGTCCAAAATTTTTGGCGTTTTTTGCAAATTGTAGCTTTATTATGCGTTGTATATCGGTCAAAATATGATTGGCGGAAATAATGACAATATATCTACTGAATAATACTCATAAAAAATATTATCCTAGCTCTATTAGCTGTACTAGCTTGATAATATTAATTTACGATCAAATTATCGATTTTACATGGAACGATATGAAACACGACATCCATCCATTTTGGTAGTAGTAGAGCTGCTTTGTGAAAGTGCTCGTCCGGGGAAGTACTACCACCGTACCTACTTCTCCGACAAACAGTGATGCTTGCATTGCTGTGTTTCGGTCCGAAGGGTACGGGTGCCGGTGAAATTACAATCACATGAGACTTTCTATCTTTATGTCTCAGTTTGGCGAACCGACTTGCGGTATCATTAAGTCAACAGCCTAGGTGGTATTGATGTTGTTATCGGCAAAAGTAACCGCTTAACATCAGGTGGGCCTTTGGCTCGTTTTGCCATCCTATAATATTAAAAAAAAACAAATAGTAGCGCGAGCCTGTTGGCAAACTGGAACGCTCCTATATGTGCTCTAGACCTGCCGGCGCCGCCAGCGACAAACCAGGCAACGCAGTGCGTGAGAAGCGCAGAGTAGGAGCCGCGTGGTTGGTTGCGTTGTATCACTATGGCCACCTTAATAACTTGTCACACTAGAGCAGGGCAGAGCGGCGCATTAGAGTGACGGTAAAGCGGTTACGAAGCAGTTGTATTGTTTTACAACGGACACAACCTGTCACACTGAAAGCAGTTCTATCGCGGGTCCGCCGACAAAATACTTTAAAACTACCTGCCTTTAAAGGCCTGTACAAACCATAAGCAGGTTAGTAGCAGAGCGGGCCATGAACAGCACGGCAGACGTCACACTAAAAGGCAGGCAGTTTTATTGCGTTTTGACGGCGGTCAAAACCGCCGGGGCGGTTTTGGTCGCCGGCGGGTCCAGGAGCGGCACAGATTGCAAGCAGGCCCGCGCTAATATTGACATGCTTTTGGTTTGTATGGGGTTTTAGATGGTATAGTTTTTTACACAATAATATTATAATACAGACACGTGTAGTTAGTTTTACCTACATGCCTATCTGAATAGTTAATTAGGGAGACGTCTGTTATCACACACATGACAAACCTATACGGTGATCACGTATTCTCAACGTAGATAGTACCACAAAGTACATTTGTAGATAGTACTGTAACAATCGTTTAGCTCCAGTTACGCACATAAATTATATCACAGCTTTTACGCACTCGACTCACACTCGCTTTCCAAATCAGATTTCCCTTCGCTGTTATGCCTAGTAACAAGATAAATGTACTTACCAAATAAATTAACTTTTCTTTCGATTTTTACCTTATTTTGCACAGAAACACAGTAAATTAATTACAAGTAATTACTTTACTTTGGAATGTGTTCACGGCCACAAATTAATTATCTCATACTCATTTTCTATTTGAAGTAGCAAAGAAATAAAATACCCACGATTTCCCAAGGGCTGATTAACACAAACTGATCAAGTGACGTCATATCTCACGTCAAGAAACGTAATTGGTTGTTTTAATCAACACATGAAATTGATCTGCCTTTCAGAAATCGGGGCAAATTAGTAAAATATCATAGACAATAAATAGTAGTTTATGAAACTGTTGCATAACAGGGGTTATTAAAACACGAGTGCATCCTGCAACATAATCAGCCGATTACTGTCCCACTCTATGGCACGGACCTCATCTCAGAATGAGAAATATTCAGGCCTCCCATGCAAGCCATGAACAAATTTAGGTCATCACAACAAATATTATTATTATTATTATAAGCCTGAAGTGTCCCACTGCAGGGCAAAGGCCTCCCTACTCTCCTTCCACTTCTCCCTGTCTATTGCTACAAGCGTCCAATCCTTTTGGAAGGAGTCCAGCTCATCCCGCATCTCCGTCTGGGCCTGCCGCGTTGACGTCTGCCATGTAAAGGGACCCATTGAGTTGTTAGTTTGGCCCAGTGGTCGTCTGACATGCGGCATGCGGCAGATATGTCCAGACCAGTTCCACTTTAGAGTGGCAGTCTTCCGGGTGACAAATGAACTGAGGTCCACGCTTGAGGTTTGCCAAAGAGCTATGGAACGGAGTGTTCTGGGCATAAAACTTGTAGACCGGATAAGAAACACAACGATCCGTTCCAGAACAAAAATAGCTGACGTCACCCGGAAGACAACAAATATAAATAAAATAAATATTTGCGACTTTTACACAGCAACATCTAGTCCCAAATTAAGCAGAGCTTGTACTATGCGTACTAAACAATGGATATAATATAATACTTATCATCATCCTCCTGCCCTTATCCCAATTTATTTGGGGTCGGTGCAGCATGTTTTTTTTAACCGACGAAAATAACTAATTGTGAGTCGGCGCCAAACAAAAAATCAACGCAGATCATTAAATTCAATTCAATTCAACTCAGCCTATCGCAGTCCACTGCTGGACATAGGCCTCTCCCAAGTTGCGCCACAACGCTCGGTCCTCTGCCTTCCGCATCCAGTCCCCCCAGCCACGTTCTTTAGGTCGTCGGTCCACCTGGCAGGGGGGCGCCCTACGCTGCGTTTGCCGATATTACTTTAAACAAATACAGTAAATAAATAAGGTGAAATTTTCAACGATAAACAATAACTTTCCAAAAATGCGTTCTTCGCTCGACCACTTGCAACTTACACACACTTTGCTTGTTTGTTTGGCGCCGACTCATAATTAGTTATTTACATTAGTTTAGTTAGGAAAAGACTAAAAGCTTCATTTTATTTTTCGCTTTTCAGTTTCTGTTTTCGTCGGTTAAATTTTTTGTTAAAAAGTTTTATCTTCCATACATCTCATAATATAATACTTATATGCTTTTTTAATTTTAAATACCTTCTTATAATATATAAGAAACACCCAGACCAACACAAACACTTAAGTTCATCACATAAATATGTGTGTCCTGTGGGAATCGAACCCACGACCTCGTAATTAGCACTCCCACACTCGAACTCACAGACGTCCAACAATAGAGCCATCAACAAAGCTCTAATATCTAAAGTCATCATCATAGCCATAATAATATGAACAGACGTACTTTGAGTAGGTACTTTGAGGCTTGAGCTTTGGTGTCATAAGAAAGCGGTGCTGTTATCTAGCGAATGAAAATGTTTGAAGCAGTTTGAAGATACCAGCGACAACACAGCCCCTAGACGGATATTGTTGAATTTAATGCGTACAAACAATTCTGCCACTAGCTGAGGTATGAGGAAGCGGGGTACTGCGATCCGGTTGGCCCTGACAATATCATTATGTCATAGAAACTTCAAACTTTGTAGGGTTAGAGACGAGACAGATTTAGATTCAACACGATATAATATCGATAAAATGTTATTTTATCGATATTATTTTTATGTTATACGTAGTATTAATTATAAGGATTTTAGCTTCTTATTTCTTTTAATATTATTTAATAATAAAGTAATTAATATACTAATAATAATAGTAAGTATTACATGTAGGGAGGGAGTCTTTCAAAATTATCTTAATTTTGAAAGTAAGACGGGTGCTCTGTACTTTCAGAATTAAGATAATTATATCTTTAAAAATATCTTTATGTATTTATTTGGTGTTGAATATGGAGTTATTATTTTGTAAAGCGGATATTTTAAAAGAGGTAATTGTCCGTTTATATAGTAAATAAATATTAAATAATAAAATAATTAATTTAGTAGTAGTATTATATTATTTATTTTACCCAGCAATATTACAAAAAATGTTACATTAACATACTAGGTACTACGTCTAGGTATAAATATTATTGTACCTACTTAACATTTAAAAGTGAACACAGCATGGAACAAAAACAAATATTATTGCAAACTATAACAGCTAATAAGCACGTAAATAAAACGTTATTCAAAAGAAAAGAACCTACTCAAAAATAACTTAAATTTAAAGGACAAAAAAAAAACTAATCACCACTAATCATTATTTAAATAAATTAATTTTATGTATGTATAGCCTTCGAATAGTGCATTTGTAACTTTGAGCTTTTATAATAAAGCCATTATAAATACCATTCGATATAATCAAATAAAACAAATTTTGTGACTAATGAATATAACAACTAATAACTGTAATTTGGTTCTAGTACTCGCTAGCAGCTACCGCGGCACCACTCACTTCGCTCGCTCACAGTTCTTTCATCATTCATCCCCATTTCAGATGTATGGGCGCCACCCCTAAAATACATAATCACGCATTTTTTATTCTTTTAAAATTGAGATCTATATTTAAACTATCTTTTAACGAAATTACATGTACTTATATTTATAACTGTAGAAGTTATTAAGCTGTAAAGGATTAGGACAGACGGACAGATGGATAGACGGACAGACGGACGGACATGACGAAACTGTAAGGGTTCCTTGTAGGACTACGGAACCCTAAAAAAGGTACATATATCATTTATCGTGTACGTATCGGTCGGAACAAAAGTTCGTTTATCGTTGAACGGGAGTAGACTCCCTGGCTGTTATAGGTATATAAAGATTGAATGTTTGTATCGTAGTTTTTTTTTTTTTTTTGTAGGTAGCAAAATATTCTACTACCTATATTTTTCAATTTCGTTGATAGTATGGAGAACTTTGTTTCATCGATAACAGATTTAGTACATCACTAGTTACATTGACAATTAAATAGAGGGAAAGAGATAGTGTATTAAGTGCTTGCGTAAGAAAGAGATGT
The DNA here is from genome assembly GCA_949699075.1 of Asteroscopus sphinx. Lineage (NCBI taxonomy): Eukaryota > Metazoa > Arthropoda > Insecta > Lepidoptera > Noctuidae > Asteroscopus > Asteroscopus sphinx. The sequence continues at coordinate 8,887,865 of OX453006.1, forward strand.
TTTGTGAAAGACATCAACGTGCCGTCTGCACCTTTGGTGTCCGTTACGAATTAACCAGTATAAGATGAACTCTCATTAAATATTAAATCAGTTGAAAAATCTAATTGGATAATGACATTATTAACTTAACGATGAAATGTTATGCCGTCTTTCTGGACACTCAAAGTCTTGCTGTTTTTACAACACAATCGTACTGTGCAAGAAGTCATTATAACATTTATTTGTAAATTTTGTGTTCACTAACACGGAAGTGTCAAAGGCTCACAGAAGTGGTCGTAACTGATTCAAATTGTTTGAGTGGCGGCTTACATACAGGATTTTTCCCTTATGTGTGATAGAAATCGGTCGCCTGTTATGTGGCGTCTAGGGGCTGTGTCGTCGCTGGAAGATACCTATGTTGTTAAAATCAAACAACGCTAGGAGGAAACCATATCATTTAGGTAACATTTTACATAGACAACGTTTTCGCTGACATCATACACCGCTACATTACGACCGCCATATATCGGTACTCCATTCATAGAAACCAAGCTTTAGAAAAAGAAAGAAAGAAAAAATATTTATTTGCGTCCAGAGTAACGCACAAAATTACCAAAAAAAAACAAATTCAGTGTCCTTCTTCCTGACTGAATCGAGTGCTGTATCAATTGAATTTGAATTCGAGTTAGTGTCTATTCGTACTGTATTCCTCTAAGAATTGACATTAGCTTTTCGAGTTTTTGTCAATTTGAATTCGAGTTAGTGTCAATTTGAATTCGAGTTAGTGTCAATTTGAATTCGAGTTAGTGTCTATTCGTACTGTATTCCTCTAAGAATTGACATTAGCTCGATTTGGTTTAGACTCGAACCAGTCGGGAGAAAGGCCCCAGGTACTTACATAGAATCGAGGAGCGCAACATCAGCTACATCCATAGTACAAGCTTCTTATTTCTTTGCATTGAATCCTCTTTCCTTTTAATTCCAGAGAGCAGTCCAAAGACCATCAGATGACATGGTGTTTCTGGCGCCGGAGACGGCTGGTGGTGGCGCTGCTGGCTTTCTTCGGCTTCTTCAACGTGTATGCCTTGCGGGTGAACCTCTCAGTAGCTGTGGTCGCCATGACAGAACCTGTGGAAACGAAGCTTGATAATGGAACTGTTGTGTTTGTAAGTTCTCTAATATATTTATTTATTTATTTAAACTTCATGCAACATGTATTGTGTACATAGGCGGACTTAATGCCTTGGGCATTCTCTCCCAGTCAACCTTAGGGTGATACAGAGATGACAAGGCAAGTGCAATATTGATTCACGACACAAAACAAGATGAGAAATACATACTTCATATTACATAATTCAATTTTTTTATGCTAGTGCGATCGGAAATAAGATCCAAGTTACCGAAGTTCAGGACCTCAGTAAAAGGAACTTAACGAAACGCGTTGATTCCTCTGGATATTTGCTTGAGTCGGTATGACGACGAAGTAAACAAAATAGGGAGTTAATGTTATAGTTAAAACTACTTACTTACTCCCAACCGGTTCGAGTTCCGAACCAAATCGAGCTAATTTCAATTCCTAGAAGAATGCAGTACGAATTGACACTAACTCGAATTCAAATTCACTTGATACAGAACTCGATTCAGTCAGGAGTGAGACCCCAGAACAGAGCGGTGCCCGGATGACTAAGGAGAAAAGTCATTTGAAAATTAATGAACAGATATTGCTTTTGAAGAGTTTGTTTTTACTCAAGTTTAATATAAATATCACACAAAAGCAACACTACAAAAGAATAACGAAATCATTGTATCTATGCCAAATCTTTGCGTAGTAACTAAAGTAATCTGTTAATAGTCTTCTCTCATCCCATCTTGAATTCACTTAAGCATTTTGTTTTATTGGCATTACTATTAATCGCCGATTCACTATACTAAAAGGCTCTTAATACTCGTATATTACGTAAAAGTATTTATTGCTATCACTTGTCACATAATATGTCGGAAGCACTTAGTTACTTAGCTTCTTGAAATGTTTGTACTAACATAAGCATTGGCCTTGTTGTGCCTGAAGTAAAGAGCTGTATTCAGTTACCTATACATTTATATCGTAGGATAATCAGAATTTCTTGTATAACTATCTACATTTCCTTTCTTTCCAATTCTCCTGTTGCAGGTCTGCTGTAAGAGATTTTTTTAGAAATATGCAGTAGGTATTTGCCTAAACTATTTTTCTCTGTAACTGACACCCTTTTTTCTTGCGGTGGGGGAATCTCATGGACGAACTCCGCCCGGGGTAGCCGGAGCCAGTGTCGGACTCTTACTGACTAAAACAACCACGGTGTTCCTTCAACTACCATAGCCGGAGGCGTGGGAACCCGTGAGTATCCACAGAACCACCCCCGACAGGTCCCGGCCCGCCACAAGCAGGCGAGCCCCTTCTCCCCGTGCGGCCTAACGTCGGCCGCACCCTTCTCGGTGATGCACATGGAACACTGCACGTCACCTCATCTCAGGGGCCTTTACCAGCTGTGCCAACTATTCCAGCTGAGCCAATTACGCCATTTGCGCCAGCTACGCCACCTGCGCCAGCTACGCCACCTGCGCCAGCTACGCCAACTGTGCCAGCTACGCCAGCATGCCGCCAGGTCAGCATGCCAGCTACGTCAACTGTGTCAGCTACGCCAGCTGTGCCAGCTACGCCAACTGTGCCAGCTATGCCAGCTGCTGGTCGGGCAGCAGACTACCCCGAGTCTGCTGCTTGCAAGCCCCATCCTCCTGTAATTTTTTATAGAGGTTTTCTTCCTCACGGTCCGGGCGGATTCTAAGTCCACTCAACCTCACTCAATACAATATTTCCTCCGCGGTATTCACAGTTGCAAAAAATCTACGTCACGTGATAGTTTTCCTTACTCAAGGTGAGGACCTTAAGGCTTCTGCAAGACTGGGAAACTGTCATTTGCGACGTGATTATTGTTGTTTCAATTCTGAAAAATGTCCGATTTTGACGAATTTATGGAATAGTGTACCAAGACCCATACAATTATCCGTCGCAGCGTTATTTATTTCCTCAAGATACATTGAGGACATTTCGAAGAATACCGATTCTGATAGTATTTGTATGAACCATTGAAGGCATCCTTGACTGAGTTTGAGTCTAGAAACAAGGCAAGGCAAGCGTTCGACCCCTAGGCTATCACACTTTATAACATAGGGGGACAAACGAGCAAGCGGATCACCTGATGGTAAGCAATCTCCGCCGCCCATGGACATCCGCAACACCAGGGCAGTCGCCGATGCGTTGCCGACCTTTTAAAAAGACGTATGCTCTTTTCTTGAAGGCTCCCAGTCTTGTTGAATTTGTTCCTGTGTATGTCCTGTAAATGTGTTTCCTGAAGAAGAGTAATTTTTTATATATTTAGCAGTGGACATAAAGCATTAAACCCTTTAAAGATGAATTGTGCACTGTCCAACTTCGAGACTGTTCTATTTATTCGCACAGAAAAATATCAGGCCACGTGCGCAGTTGCCAATAATTGCGCGCGACATTTCCCGAGCCAATAAGAGCGCGTTATGTTCAGGCGAAAATTGGCGGGATTGATTTCAAACACTGCAGATGTCTACGTAAATATAGGGTGCTTGATGGCAGTGGACAACCAACATAACCCGACATAGCCCGAAGAATTGCCAAACTTAAGTGGCAGTAGGCGGGGCACATTGCTCGCAGAACGGATGGCCGATGGGGCAGTAAAGTTCTGGAGTGGCGACCGCGTACTAGAAGGCGCAGCGTGGGTAGGCCCCCCACAAGGTGGACCGACGACCTGGTGAATGTCGCGGGAATCCGCTGGATGCGGAAGGCACAGGACCGGTCGTTGTGGCGATGCTTGGGGGAGGCCTATGTCCAGCAGTGGACGTCTTTCGGCTGAAATGATGATGATGATGGTGATGGCAGTGGACCACGAATACCACACGTCTGTATAGGGCAGATCTCTCTGCCATGGTAATGGACCACGATAGGCTGAATAGACCACAGAAATAGATAGAGTAGAATGGTTGTTATCACAATTTTACTTGTGATTCATGCGTGGCAACTTTCGAAAAAACTACGCCTCCCATATTGACGTCATTAATTAAAAAAAAAAAAAAAAAACAAATGTACTTTACAACTTTTGTTTCTGCAGTTAGAAACAGCATAAAAAGGCATTTCTGCGGGTTTTTGTTACAGTAATTACAGAAACAAGTCATAACGCGTACTGAGAAAGGCTTTGAAATGCCCTGCACTTTGGTGCAGAGTTTTGGCACGCGCGCCCTGCCCACTTTTTCATTCTATCTATTTCTGTGAAAGAATTTTGTTTCGGGCTTCGGGCCACACGTCATTCGGCTTGTAAACTCAGATAGAATGTGCACCAAGTGTATAGTCAGGTATTTAGTAACAAAACGTACAACTAATTATCATAATTATTTGCATAACAATAGCAACAGATGTTATTCCTGTAAATTTATACGACCTTTAATGTTATTTGATAAAAGTCACAGTATCATTTTCACACATAATATTTTAGCAGTATGAATGTCATTCTTAAGATTTGATTTTTCCAAAACCGTTGAACCGTTGTTTTGAGTCGTTACTCAAAAAGTTATTTACATACTTACTACATTAAAAAAACTTACTACCTACCTGATGTATCCAAACATAGACAACCTTGAAATTTAATTGGGTATGGAGATAGGCATAAATAGGGGCTTATTAATTCACCTAAACTAAGTAACTTGCAGAACAACATGTATAGTATAGTAAATGGCACAGAAATAGATAGAATGGTTGTAATCACAATTTTACTTGCGATTCATACGTGGCAACTTTTCGAACAAACGCCTCCCATATTGACGTCATTAATTTAAAAAAATTAACGTTAATCAAATGTACTTTACAGCTTTTGTTTCTGCAGTTAGAAACAGCACAATAAGGCATTTTTGCGGGTTTTTGTTACAGTATTTACAGAAACAAGTCATAAGGCGTACTGAGAGAGGCTTTGAAATGCACTGCACTATGGTGCAGAGTGTTGGCACGCGCGCCCTGCCCACTTGGCCATTCTATCTATTTCTGTGGTAAACGGGCAGGTTTCCACAACTACACGTGTAAGCGCGTTTTTTGCGTACGGGAGCAACTTGTATAATATCATCGCCTCATCACTCGTTCCAAAGAACGAATTGACATAATATTGAATACATATATGATTCCATTCGTTTGGATTTTTTTTAATAGGAAATGCGGGCAGAGAGACTTTTGAAGATTAGGTATTTGAAGAACCTATCGCTGTCGCTTTGCGAGCGCTCGGCCTCAAGTAAATGCGATAAGGACAACTGCAGTTCCGACTGAATAGCCTTAGTAAAAAAGTCATTTCTTGTATAACATGGACACCTTTGGTTTTAGACTTTTTTTATTTTTAGATTTGTAGTGATGGGGGTCATAGCAACACATATTCTGAGAAAATTTCAACCAGCTACCTATTACCGTTCAAAAGATACAGCCCTGTGACAGACAGACGGACGGACAGCGTAGCGAGAGTAATAGGGTCCCGTTTGGCACCTTTTTGGTACGGAACCTTAAAAGACGAGCCGAGACTAACCTTAAAATGTTTTTGTGTTTAAAAAAACTGTGTTTAAACCGACCTCTTCCGTTTAGTGTTTCTGGTATTTTTTATCACCATGTTAAAATTTAACATTTTATAAAGGAGGAAGAAAGAAAAGAAAGTAATTTATTCGATATAAGACACACATAGCATAAAATAATTAAATAAATATTTATTTTTCCAGATCCCAGAATTCGACTGGAGCTCCCAAACCAAGGGTCTAGTGCTGAGTTCCTTCTTCTATGGATACTTGATAACGCAGCTACCTGGCGGCTGGCTCGCGGCTAAAATAGGAGGTAACAGGTTCGTTCCATTTTATAGAACAATACACAATAAGCTTAGGGGCAGAAAGTCTATCGCGCAGGCTATTCAATATCAAAGGCTGAGCATTGCTTGCTGGCATGCCTTGGATGAGTGATTGATAATTGATAACATAACATCACGCCTGTATTTCCCCGAAGGGGTAGGCAGAGGTGTATAGTACACCCACATTTCGCCAGTTATGTTATAGTCCCATGTAATAGGGGGCGAGGCTATTGCCATTAACCGGGCACAAATCCATACTCCGGACTACTACTGAGAATTTCCTAATGAAAAAACGCAATAACATTTTGCCCGACCCGGGAATCGAACCCAGGACCCCACGCTCAGCAGTCGCGCTTGCGACCACTAGACCAACGAGGCAGTTGAGTGATTGATGAGCTTTTTAAACACGTGGGATTTCTACCGCGCTCAACCACCTAGTGGCAATCTTCAGCACAATACAAGGACAAAGTAATGGCCGGAATACACATGCCTATACAGTGGAGCAGTAGCTTGCATGGCACCTAAAGGCATATGCAAGTATCTGGCACACTATGGATACATTTGCAAATAAACTTGCATGCAATTTGCTTACTCGCATGCCTGTATCTTGCAAAAAGTATACACGAGCCAGTACGCCACGCTACCGACGTCTTGATAGCACATGTTCTAGTTTTTGCATCAACGGAAAGCATTCCAAGTGAATTAAATAGTGTCATATTGTTATTAGCAGTAGAATGTGTAGCTAAATTAATGAGACAAAAAAAGAAAAGAAAATGAAGACGGATTTGAGTGACACTTACATGCCTGTAGACCGCGTACGTTCACATTTGCCGGTTTTGTAGACCCCTGCATCCCCTCGCTCATATTGCATGCCAGTAAATCAAATTTTGTGCAATCTACCTCTTTGCCAGGTACAGACATTCCAGTTAACGTATACACATGAAAGTAGCTGGCACGTACAAGGAGCTGGTATGCAAGAGTCAAGTTACAGGAATGTGTATCAGAGGCTTAATGTTGCTTCTGCTTCTTGTGGGACGCTTGAAAGTAAAGTCCCATGGGAGTCCTTGTGCCCCCCTTTATTATACTTTCGCGATGCGGTGCACACGGCTACTAGTTGACCAAGACAACTAGTAGCCGCGCGTATGCGCACATGAATCCGAAAAGTCGGAGGTCAAGTGTTGCCTGATGTTGAGTTACTTTCCTAAGAATTTCATCATCATCATCATTTCTGCCGAAACACGTCCACTGCTGGACATAGGCCTCCCCCAAACATCGCCACAACGACCGGTCCTGTGCCTTCCGCATCCAGCGGATTCCCGCGACCTTCACCAGGTCATCGGTCCACCTTGTGGGGGGCCTACCCACGCTGCGCCTTCCAGTACGCGGTCGCCACTCCAGAACTTTACTGCCCCATCGGCCAATTACATAGTTAAAACGCTTCATATTGTACAGCAAATATAGACGAAGTGATGCAAACAATCTAGTGAAGCCAAAAAAAACTCCCCCAAATGGGGAGAATAATCACTGAGGTAATATGTACTACGTACTAGAGAAGACACCTCGAGTAAAATGTTTGTAGCATGTTTTAGAGCTCCTGCACTCTCACTCACTTAGCCCCGCTCGCCGCGCGCGTGCTCCGCGGCGAGCAAGTTGTGCGATATTTTTCGTTCGTAATGTCTACTCTAGTACGTAGTACATATTACCTCAGTGGGAGAATATGCCATAATCGCCACGCTTGACAGGCGGGTTGGCAATCGCAGTTGGTTGAATAAATACTCTGAGAACGCTGCTGCCCATCCTCTGGTGAACCCTTAGTCGCCTTTTACGACACCCACGAGAAGAAATGGGGTGTAGTTATTGTTTGTGTCTGGCACCACACGGAATTTAAAAATTTACTTGTCGATATAAAACCATACATTTTTTACAGGATGTTCGCTATAGGTATTGGTGCGACTTCATTGCTGACTTTATTCACCCCGCCGCTCGCGCACACCAGCACAGCCCTGCTTATAGCCGTCAGGGTTGTCGAGGGACTGTTCGAAGTAAGTACTCTTTTTGTTACAGCCTAGTCTTGTTTTCCAGCAGGGTCTCATTTCGATGCTGGCCCGCCCATTAACGGTAAACAGATTTTTTAAGAAGTCCTGTGTCCCACTGCTGGGCACGAACCTCTTTTTAGAATGAGAAGAGCTTGGGCACAGAAATAGATAGAATGGCCAATGGGCAGGGCGCGCGTGCCAACACTCTGTACCATACTGCAGGGCATATCGAAGCCTTTCTCAGTACGCCTTATCACTTGTTTCTATTAATACTGTAACAGAAACCCGCAAAAATTCCTTATTGTGCTGTTTCTAACTGCAAAAACAAAAGCTGTAAAGTACATTTGATTAAAGTTTTTTTTTATTTATTAATCACGTCAATATGGGAGGCGTAGTTTGTTCGAAAGATGCCACGCATGAATCGCTTCGCAAGTAAAATTGTGATTACAACCATTCTATCTATTACTGTAATCTTGGGCTTTAGTCCACCACACTGGCCTTGTGCGGGTTAGTAGACTACACGCATCACCAATCACATGACACTTTCCATCTTCATGTCTCAGTTTGGCGGAACGACTTGCGGTACCATTTAGGCCATTTTGGCGACAGTCTAGGTGGTATTGCAGTTGTTATGGGCAAAGGTAACCGCTTAACATCAGGTGGGCCTTTAGCTCGTTTCGCCATCCTATACTATAAAAAAAAAACAAGAACATTGGAGCCCTCCCAAGTGTGCAAGGCTCCTTCACTGTTTGATTATCACGCAAGTGGCGAACTAGGATTGCCAACTTTTTATAGACAAAATATGTATAGAAGCACCTAAAGATCGGGAAAAATCCAGACGAAAAATTTGTTGCCCAAGTCCTGAGTTTCAGCCTATATTAAATTTAGTTCCCCCTAGATCTGAATTAGCTTGGGATGAAAATATAGCTTAGCCTACAATTAACAAGTAGTGGGACATGTAAAATAGTAGAATACTATATTATATTGACAACCCTAGTGGCAACCCAGTCAAGTTGTGAAGTTGTGTAAGCAATGGTTTTAGTATCCGTAAAACTTGTATTTAACCAAACGTGTCTGTAGCTTCTTTGTTGATCAAAGGTCTATAGGGGTAATTTAATTATAATTATACTGGGTGTCAGGGAAACGCTTCCGAAAACGAAGATAGGTGATAGTGCTGTTGATTACTAATACGAAACCACAAAAAAATGCGATTCTTTTTTTAAACAAAATCATATTTTTTTAGAAAACATAACCAGCTTTGGGCAATTAAAAAAAACTGATTTGCAAAAAACCCCTTTTATTTAATGTAATTCAAATAAAATATCAGCTGGCGCTAGGGGTGAACGACATCCGCTCGCATACGAAGTCCGTGTCGTAGCGAGAGTAGGTAGGTTCGGTACGCGCGGCATTGCATCGGCATCCCGAGTTTTGTACGTACCAAATCACTAATATAAGGCTAATGGTTATTGATATTCGATTGAGTTTAGGTAGTTATAGCCTTTCAGTTTCGGGAGCGTTTCCCTTACACCCAGTATTGATATTTTTCATAGGGTGTGACATACCCATGCATCCATGCAGTATGGTCCCGCTGGGCGCCAGCGTCGGAGCGGGCGCGGCTGGCCACGTTCGCGTTCAGCGGCAGCTACGCCGGCACTGTGGTCTCGATGCCAGTATGCTCCTTACTAGCACACTACACCGGCTGGCCTGGGATATTCTATGTGTTCGGTGAGTGTACCCTGGATCTGATATTCCCGTGCATATACTCCGATGTGTGTGTTACCGTGTTATGGATAGTGATTTTAGGACAATCGATATAATTATAAAAAGACAAAGAATCCCATTTAATTCCCTGTAAGTCACTGTGATGAGCATATTAGGTGAGTTATTTATGACCGTTATTCAATAACATTCTTTTATTTTTCAATTATAACATTAAAACAACAAACAAACAATTAACGAAAAAAAACCAGAGGTGTCGTGGGACACCCGGTTGTTACGAAGTTCATTTCGCTATATATTATCTATGTATTAAATAACAGGCTTAATGAAATAAATTGAAACAGCAACGTTTGAAAGTAACTATATGAAAAAAATAAGGTGTATTTCTGCTTGCAGCAACGCCTAGTATTATTAAAGTATCAATGGGGCGTCCTCAACTCTCCGTACGCGTACAGAAGGTGTATTTCTGCATGCAGTTAACGCCTAGGATTATTAAAGTATCAGTGGGGCGTCCTCAACTCTCGGTACGCGTACAGAAGTTGTATTTCTGCTTGCAGCTAACGCCTTGGATTATTACAGTATCAGTGGGGCATCCTCAACTCTCGGTACCCGTACAGAAGGTATATTTCTGCTTGCAGCTAACGCCTAGGGTTATTGAAGTATCAGTGGGGCGTCCTCAACTCTCGGTACGCTTACAGAAGGTGTATTTATGCTTGCAGCTAACGCCTAGGATAATTAAAATATCAGTGGGGCATCCTCAACTCTCGGTGCGCGTACAGAAGGTGTATATCTGCTTGCAGTTAACGCCTAGGATTATTAAAGTATCAGTGGGGCGTCCTTAACTCTCGGTACGCGTACAGAAGGTGTCTATCTGCTTGCAGCTAATGCCTAGAATTATTAAAATACGAGTGGGGCGTCCTCAACTCTCGGTACGCACACAGAAGGTGTATTTCTGCTTGCAGCTAACGCCTAGGATTATTAAAATATCAGTGGGGCATCCTCAACTCTCGGTACGCGTACAGAAGGTGTATATCTGCTTGCAGTTAACGCCTAGAAATTATTAAAATATCAGTGGGGCGTCCTCAACTTTCCGTACGCGTACAGAAGCAGTATTTCTGCTTGCAGTTAAGGGCGCGTTTTCATATCAGGCAAAATTATGCTGTTTTTCGGTACATTTTAAGGAATAACCAAACAAAATCCAATATAACTAATAACTACCTCGTATAGATTGGTTCTTCATCTTCAAATGATAGGAACTTGATCATCGAAAATTTTAGTTTTTTATAATGTAAAATCGATCTGTCGTTGCCATTTTTCACAAATTGGGTTGAGTTTAGGTACATTTTTTGTGCTATTATTAACATATTTTACTATTTCTAAAAATACTATTTGTTGGCAAACATATTCAATTCTTATTGCTATTTTTAATTTTTTGTCTAAATGCCATAAATAGTCGCAGAAAAAATTAAAACCGAAACTTATTTTTTCTCATTTTTTTCTCTTCTGGATGAATCTTAATCGATTGCATTAGGGGTTATTTTATTTTTGATACCCGTCTTGATTTCTTGCACAAGCATTTTGAATGAAACTAGTCCGCGCGCGACCGCCGTCGAGAGTGGACACGTATCGCCTGTTTGGAGCGCCTCGAGTTGAAAAAGATCGCTGTACAAACACAAAATATTCGATAAACAAAATTTGATACTTGACAAAGTAAGATTTTTATTCTATTTTATTTCGCTATAAAAAAAATTGTAAGTAGGTTTTCTAAAAGCCTATTCATCCTGGACTTGGAGTGACCTGAAGGTGTACTTCGGTGACTGCTACTGGAACTCCTTGACGTGTTGTACTAGGTGAGCCGAGTTTGGGCTCGTTTTGTTAGTTATGATGAGACCTTACCTCCGGACTTGATGGAGTGACCTGAAGGTGTACTTCGATGACTGCTACTGGAACTCCTTGACGTGTTGTACTAGGTGAGCCGATTTTGTTAGTTATGATGAGACCTTACCTCCGGACTTGATGGAGTGACCTGAAGGTGTACTTCGATGACTTCTACTGGAACTCCTTGACGTGTTGTACTAGGTGAGCCGAGTTTGGGCTGGTTTTGTTAGTTATGATGAAACCTTACCTCCGGACCTGATGGAGTGACCTGAAGGTGTACTTCGGTGACTGCTACTGGAACTCCTTGACGAGTTGTACTAGGTGAGCCGAGTTTGGAATCGTTTTGTTAGTTATGATGAGATCTTACCTCCGGACCTGATGGAGTGACATGAAGGTGTACTACGGTGAATGCTACTGGAACTCCTTGACGTGTTGTACTAGGTGAGCCGAGTTTGGGCTCGTTTTGTTAGTTATGATGAGACCTTACCTCCGGACTTGATGGAGTGACCTGAAGGTGTACTTCGGTGACTGCTACTGGAACTCCTTGACGTGATGTACTAGGTGAGCCGAGTTTGGGCTGGTTTTGTTAGTTATGATGAAACCTTACCTCCGGACTTGATGGAGTGACCTGAAGGTGTACTTCGGTGACTGCTACTAGAACTCCTTGACGTGTTGTAATAGGTGAGCCGAGTTTGGGCTCGTTTTGTTAGTTATGATGAAACCTTACCTCCGGACTTGATGGAGTGACCTGAAGGTGTACTTCGGTAACTGCTACTGGAACTCCTTGACGGGTTGTACTAGGTGAGCCGAGTTTGGGCTCGTTTTGTTAGTTATGTTGAGACTTTACCTCCGGACCTGATGGAGTGACCTGAAGGTGTACTTCGGTGACTACTACTGGAATTCCTTGACGAGTTGTACTAGGTGAGCCGAGTTTAGGCTCGTTTTGTTAGTTATGATGAGATCTTACCTCCGGACCTGATGGATTGACATGAAGGTGTACTTCGGTGACTGCTACTGGAACTCCTTGACGGGTTGTACTAGGTGAGCCGAGTTTGGGCTCGTTTTGTTAGTTATGTTGAGACTTTACCTCCGGACCTGATGGAGTGACCTGAAGGTGTACTTCGGTGACTACTACTGGAATTCCTTGACGAGTTGTACTAGGTGAGCCGAGTTTGGGCTCGTTTTGTTAGTTATGATGAGATCTTACCTCCGGACCTGATGGAGTGACATGAAGGTGTACTTCGGTGACTGCTACTGGAACTCCTTGACGTGTTGTACTAGGTGAGCCGAGTTTGGGCTCGTTTTGTTAGTTATAATGAGACCTTACCTCCGGACCTGATGGAGTGACCTGAAGGTGTACTTCGGTGACTGCTACTGGAACTCCTTGACGTGTTGTACTAGGTGAGCAGAGTTTGAGTTCCTTTTGTTAGTTATGATGAGACCTTACCTCCGGACCTGATGGAGTGACCTGAAGGTGTACTTCGGTGACTGCTACTGGAACTCCTTGACGTGTTGTACTAGGTGAGCCGAGTTTGGGCTCGTTTTGTTAGTTATGATGAGACCTTACCTCGGCCCACCTAGTACAACACGTCAAGGAGTTCCAGTAGCAGTGACCGAAGTACACTTCAGGTCACACCATCAAGTCCGGAGGTAAAGTCTCATCATAACTAACAAAACGAGCCCAAACTCGGCTCACCTAGTACAACACGTCAAGCAGTTCCAGTAGCAGTCACCGAAGTACACCTTCAGGTCACTCCATCAGGTCCGGAGGTAAGTCTCATCATAACTAACAAAACGAGCCCAAACTCGGCTCACCTAGTACAACACGTCAAGGAGTTCCAGTAGCAGTCACCGAAGTTCACCGTCAGGTCACTCCATCAGGTCCGGAGGTAAGGTCTCATCATAACTAACACAACGAGCCCAAACTCGGCTCACCTAGTACAACACGTCAAGGAGTTCCAGTAGCAGTCACCGAAGTACACCGTCAGGTTACTCCATCAGGTCCGGAGGTAAAGTCTCATCATAACTAACAAAACGAGCCCAAACTCGGCTCACTTAGTACAACACGTCAAGGAGTTCCAGTAGCAGTCACCAAAGTACACCTTCAGGTCACTCCATCAGTTCCGGAGGTAAGGTCTAATCATAACTAACAAAACGAGCCCAAACTCGGCGCACCTAGTACAACACGTCAAGGAGTTCCAGTAGCAGTCACCGAAGAACACCTTCAGGTCACACCATCAAGTCCGGAGGTAAGGTCTCATCATAACTAACAAAACGAGCCCAAACTCTCCTCACCTAGTACATCACATCGAGAAGTTCCAGTAGCAGTCACTGAAGTACACCTTCATGTCACTCCATCAGGTCCGAAGGTAAGATCTCATCATAACTAACAAAACGAGCCCAAACTCGGCTCACCTAGTACAACTCGTCAAGGAATTCGAGTAGTAGTTACCGAAGTACACCTTCAGGTCACTCCATCAGGTCCGGAGGTAAAGTCTCAACATAACTAACAAAACGAGCCCAAAATCGGCTCACCTAGTACAACCCGTCAAGGAGTTCCAGTAGCAGCCACCGAAGTACACCTTCAGGTCACTCCATCAAGTCCGGAGGTAAGGTTTCATCATAACTAACAAAACGAGCCCAAACTCGGCTCACCTATTACAACACGTCAAGGAGTTCCAGTAGCAGTCAACGAAGTAAACCTTCAGGTCACTCCATCAGGTCCGGAGGTAAGGTCTCATCATAACTAACAAAACTAGCCCAAACTCGGCTCACCTAGTACAACCCGTCAAGGAGTTCCAGTAGCAGTCACCAAAGTACACCTTCAGGTCACTCCATCAGTTCCGGAGGTAAGGTCTAATCATAACTAACAAAACGAGCCCAAACTCGGCTCACCTAATACAATACGTCAAGGAGTTCCAGTAGCAGTCACCGAAGAACACCTTCAGGTCACACCATCAAGTCCGGAGGTAAGGTCTCATCATAACTAACAAAACGAGCCCAAACTCTCCTCACCTAGTACATCACATCGAGAAGTTCCAGTAGCAGTCACTGAAGTACACCTTCAGGTCACTCCATCAAGTCCGGAGGTAATTCGTAAAAATATAAACAGCAAAAATATGTTTTTTGTAGGTAGTAGGTACCTACCAAAATTTTATTACAACGAAATACGTAAAAAAAAATGAATCTTTCAAAGTATCAAAATGAGTTCACTTGACTACTATTATCGAAGTTAGCGAGCGTACACTTGTGTGTATGACCCGTGTCAATGTAGTAGTTCGATTCTGTACCTATCAATTTTGCGAACGCGTCCTTAACGCCTAATATTATTAAAGTATCAGTGGGGCGTCCTCAACTTTCCGTACGCGTACAGAAGGTGTATTTCTGCTTGCAGTTAACGCCTAGGATTATTAAAGTATCAGTGGGGCGTCCTCAACTCTCGGTACGCGTACAGAAGGTGTATTTCTGCTTGCAGCTAACGCCTGGGATTGTTATTACAATGTAAGCTAATAAAGCGTAGGTATTTTCGGTTTTGTATGAGAGTGATTTATCTGTTACGTAGTAACTATTATCTAATCTGTGACGCAGCCTAAAGGGGCGATCTACTACATGTTAATGTAGATGTTATTAGCACACTGAGCACACAAGTCGCTAACTTGGTGACATTATAAAGTCCTATCACTGATATTTTCAAACCAGCCAAAGAAATCCAAAACAGTTCTTATAAAATTATTAGCCTAGGATCAGGCCCTGGGATAAGCGAATCGCATGAGTTCAGATCAGAGGACAATTTCATGAGTTTTCGAATAACTTTATAAACTGCATATTTCTAACAGGTATAATGGGTCTAGTGTGGACCACGATATGGTGGCTCGTCGTGAAGGAATCTCCTGAAAATGATCCACACATCACACCGGCTGAACTCAAATATATACAGGTACACGTTTTATATTAATGAAAACCGTTGCTACAAAGGATAATGGGCGAATTTGTATGGCGCTTGGTCTATCGGCGGCCATCAATAATACAAAAGTTTTCTGTTAGACTATAAAACATATAATAAGACTATGGAAACGAATTTTGGAAATTCCATTTGGATAAAAAGTTAGAAAGAAAACAATGTTAAATTAAGAAATAACTTTTATTTTGACTTTTTATGTTTTTTATTATTATTACAAAAACTGTACAAACTTAAATGTACTTATTTTTCAATAAGAAGATTGTAAGGAGGTATGGTTAAAGACGAGAATAAGATATTTCTTACCTTCAATCATACCTCTTTTTAATCTTCCACAATAACGTCACCTAAACCAGCAGCAGGCAGAGAAATATCGCCTTCTAGATTTATAGTCTTTTTTGTTTTCAGCAGTTGACGTCTTTCGGCTGAAATGATGATAATGATGAAGTATAGTTTAGGAATTTGACAGCCCGTAAATCATCTCTATAGGGCTTACTGCTCGATGTGTGCGAAGAACCTTTGCAGTGAGTGAGAAAAAATCCACCAATAGAAGAGCTGCGCTGTGGGAGGCTAATAAAATGAAGCAATCCTATTAGTGGATTTTGTCCTCGCTCACCAGTCCTTCCAGCTTCTTTGCACAGCTCTGGTGAAAAGCGCCATAAGGTTCGGTCCGGGAGCCTTGTTGTACGAGTACTTTACTGCATCAAAGCTTTCATACCTCTTTCTTCATAAATCTCTTCCCCATATTTCAGGACTCTCGGGGCACTCAAGCAGTGGAAGGCTCAAGGATCCGTCACCCGTGGAAGGCCATGCTGACGTCAGCACCAGTTTGGGCCATAGTGATGGCGCATTTCAGCGAAAACTGGGGATTCTACACGTTACTTACTTTCCTTCCTACGTTTATGAAAGGTAAGAAAAAAAAACACTGGCCGTCATGGGAACTGCCGATAGCTTAAAGCTGTCACATTAGCATGTTGCATGTATCCTCTTTGGTCGCATGTCGATGACGTAGGGTGACGTGACCTCGTAAGTTTTGCCCCTAACAAAAATCGCTCACCGCGGCCATAGAATATACAGGGTGTCAGGGAAACGCTTCCGAGAACGAAGATAGGTGATAGTGCTGGTGATTACTGATACGAAACCACGAAAAAAAATGCATTTTTGTATTTTTCATTATGTATGAGTTTTATTTGACTGCCTAAAGCTGGTTATGTATGAAAAATACAAAAAAATAAAAAACCTAAAAAAAGAATCGCATTTTTTTTCGTGTTTTCGTATCAGTAATCACCAGCACCTATCTTCGTTTTCGGAAGCGTTCCCCTTACACCCAGTATACTGCCGCGGCAATAGAAGTTTTCACTTCAAGGACTTGAAAAATGTAACATTTGAAAAACTGATTCATAATTTTTTGATTATTATAATTTCAAAGAAAGCAAACGGACAAGATTGTTGAAAAAAATATTGATGAGAAGCTATAGGAACACACACACACACCCATAACCTATAACACAACAAACACATTTTTTTTGTAGAAATAATTTTCAGTTTTTGTCACGCGAGACTAGTTAGCATTGTATGGAGTGTGTAAAAAGGTAAAAAAATAACCCTTACGCCCGCCGCACATTCATACTCGCATTGGTCATCACGTCCCACGTGCGAGTGGCAGAGAAACGCTGTCTGTTCTATTGGCTATGTGCAGGAACGCCAGGGGCGCCACCTAACGGCTGCAATAACAGACGTCACTTAGGCCCGTATTACAGATGGATACTTAAGCGTTGATCTCTGTTTAAAACTAGTTTTGAGTTGAGCTTTGATTTTAGAACGTTCCTCAAGCAGAGGCTTATTGATCACAGTTCAGCTGAGTTTAGCTTTATTTTATACTGTCACCTGTTTTGGTATTTGAGCAGAGTTTTGATCTGTAATCACTCTAGTGTGGTCCAGACTACACTTGAGTAGAGATTTCTATACAATTTCAGGTCAAATTCGTGTTATGTTGTTGAATTAAAGTTTATAATTACCGTTCTGGAATAAGGCCGATACTCAAGTAACGATTCTATCCTTAAGTAGTGATCAGGTGATTGGAGTTTAAACTGTACTTGAGGAAGCTTCTGTAATACGGGCCTTAGTTTACTTTCACTCGCGCCACTGCCACTAGGAAAACGTGTCTAAGCTATCTAGGGCCACTCACACGACACTCGCGTTCACACTCATGTACGTAAGTACCTGTGTCAACTCGTGAGTTCGGTACTACGCTGAAGGTTTTAAACGCTTGCACGTGGTGCGTGCCGAGACGTGGACACTGACAGTTGGGCTAGTCGACAAATTCATAGTCGCACAGCGAGCTATGGAGCGAGCTATGCTTGGACTTTCTTTCAAGGATAAAATCCGTAACGAGATTATCCAGAGAAGAACCGGAGTGACCGACATAGCTTGTAGGATCAGTAAGCTGAAGTGGCAGTGGGCTGGCCATGTCTGTCGAAGGACCGATGGCCGTTGGAGCAGACGAGTCCTTGAGTGGACACCGCGTATCGACAAACGCAGCGTAGGGCGCCCCCCTGCCAGGTGGACCGACGACCTAAAGAGCGTGGCTGGGGGGGACTGGATGCTGAAGGCAGAGGACCGAGCGTTGTGGCGCAACTTGGGAGAGGCCTATGTCCAGCAGTGGACTGAGTTGATGATGACGCGGTGCGTGATGACCAATGCGAGTGTAAGCATGTGCGGCGGGGCTTATGGTTCGACTCCGTCCGTCCGTCCGTCTGTCTCAGCAGTATATTACAAATACCAATAACGCTATCAGTCTGAAACACAGAAATAGATAGAATGGCCATGTGAGCAGGGCGCGCGTGGCAGCACCATTCACCATAGTGCAGGATATTTCAAAGCCTTTCTCAGTACGCCTTATGGCTTGTTTCTATCAATACTGTAACAAAAACCCGCAAAAATGCCTTATTGTGCTGTTTCTAACAGCAGAAACAAAAGCTGTAAAGAACATTTGATTAAAATGATTTTTTAAAAATTATGACGTCAAAATGTAAGGCGTAGTTTGTTCAGAAAGTTGCCACTTGTGAATCGCAAGTAAAATTGTGATTGCAACCATTCTATCTATTTCTGTGGTCTGAAATTTGGAACTGAAGAATTCGAATAAGGTCGGCACTGCTTAATTGCCTATTAAGGAGTGCCGACCTTATTCGAATTATAATAGGCCCTTACGAAGATCGAGAGAAGATTTTTCCATAATTGCAAGTGTAATGGAAACGGCAAAAATGAACGAATCAAATGCTTAAAAAATACTTGGAAATTTCCAGACGTATTCAAATTCGAGACATCTCAGACGGGCTGGTTGTCTGCGGTGCCGTACTTGGCGATGGCTATCGTGCTGCAAGTGGCGGGACACATCGCAGACTGGATGCTACGGAGAGGAGTCATGTCACGCACTAATATACGGAAGCTGTTCAACTGTGGAGCATTTCTGGCACAGGTAGTTATATTTTATACTTATTTATTCACGTTAAAACACACTAAACATAGCCCGAAGAATTGCCAAACTTAAGTGGCAGTGGGCGGGGCACATTGCTCGCAGAACGGATGGCCGATGGGGCAGTAAAGTTCTGGAGTGGCGACCGCGTACTGGAAGGCGCAGCGTGGGTAGGCCCCCCACAAGGTGGACCGACGACCTGGTGAAGGTCGCGGGAATCTGCTGGATGCGGAAGGCACAGGACCGGTCGTTGTGGCGATGCTTGGGGGAGGCCTATGTCCAGCAGTGGACGTCTTTCGGCTGAAATGATGATGATGATGATGAAACATAGGCTGTGACCACAGACCAGTAAGCCTCTAGACGCCGATTAGCCGGTTACCCCCGGCCTTCAAGCATATGCAGTAGCACTGTATATCATACGCCCCACCCCGCCGCCAATCGGGACGTCACTCCATCAGCGAGCGGCACCAATCATACCACCGAAAATTTGAGCCGACCAATCATAACGTGCCGTCCGCCCCTGTCCCCCCAACATTTTACGACTGTGTTCTCATGCAAAACTTTCTTAATGCGGCGTTTTGAAGCTTACTGGTCTGTGGAATGAACACAGTACACGACAACTCTGTTATTCTGACAAGATTTAGTTTCTTTGTCTTTTCGTCCCGATATTTTTGACGCTGACTGTACACAAAAATAAAACCGGCCAAGTGCGAGTCGGACTCGCGCAGTAAGGGTTCCGTACCTCTCAATGACCTGATACCCCATAAAAACTGATTTAATTTACGATAGTTTATCAAAAGACATCAACGTACAGTGCGCGAAATATGAATTTTTGCATGTCTTTCTTACGCAGGTACCACCACATATGTTTATGTTTGTCTTATTTTTAGTATTTGTTGCTAAACTACATAATATGCACTATAAACTGACCAAGTTTGACGCTGATATATATTACCGTTTTGAAGATAGAGCAGGAACAAAAACGTTGATAAAAATGCATGTTTTTTGAGGTTTCTTTTATGGGGACCCCCTTTGGTTTTAGACTTTTTTTTGTTTTTAGTATTTGTCGTGATACACCTCATAGCAACACATATTCTGAGAAAATTTCAACCAGTTACCTATTACCGTTCAAAAGATACAGCCCTGTGACAGACAGACGGACGGTCGGACGGACAGCGTAGCGAGAGTAATAGGGTCCCGTTTGGCACCCTTCGGGTACGGAACCCTAAAAATAAGTAACATAATTACACGATTTGTATAAAAGACTATAGCGACCCGCCCCGGCTTCGCACGGTTAACTATAATAAAATTATATGATACGTAAACCTACGATATAAACGCAGAGTAGGGCGCCCCCAGCCGGGTGTACCGACGACCTGTAGAAGGCAGCTGGGGGGGTCGGATGCAGAAAGTGGAGGATCAATTGTTGTGGCGCAGCTTGGGAGAGGCCTATGTCCAGCAGTGGACTATGCTAGGCTTAGGGGGGGGGGTATTGTTTTTAGTATATGCCATGATAGAAGCCATATTAATACATTATATTCTGTGAAAATTCTAAATGTCTACTTATTAAAAAGATAGAGAAGAAGACAGCCCTGTGACAGACAACGACCGGACAGACGACGTACTCATAGTAATAGGGTCCCGTAGGCACGCTTTGGGTACGGAGCCCTAAAAGTAAGTCAGTAGCTTCTCCTCAAAATCTTGGTCACTGCTTATTATGTTGTCGCAAGTAATTAACAACTACTACCTCTTACAGACGGTGTTCACGGTGGCTGCGGCATATTCCTCAACTGTAACGGGCTGCATCGTGTGTCTAACCATCGCCGTCGGCCTCGGCGGGTTCGCCTGGTCCGGCTTCAGGTAAAACAAGAACTTAAGACGCTGACAACAGCCAAATACCGCAAATAGGCTTCTTTTAAAAACATTTTTAGCTGTATCTATTCAGTTTGTGGCAGTGAAAAAAAAAAATGTTAATCTTGATCGTATTTTCTGAAACTGTATTGTGCCCAAAACACGTTTTCTTGAAGTTTTCTCTATAGAAAAGAATTGTAAACTAACCTCTTAAAACATGCTTTAAAGCAAACAATCTCTATTATTTACTAAATATTATAAATCAAATTAAGAAAACATTTGAGAAAGACAATAATCTAAACATTTGTTGTTTCTGTTTTTCAAATAAGCATTTAGTTTTTTATTAAAAAAAAATATTGTTAATTTTCATTCAAGTTGAGCGACGTACCCGACGTCCCTCCGCTCGTTGCCTCTCTTTCTGTTCTGTACAAAACGACAGTGACCGCAGACGTCTGATTTTTTAGGTGTTGTCAGCGTCTTAAGAGCGCTGCTTATGAGCGTCCAACGTCATTCTTTCCATACAAACGGTCTTACGTGATTAAGGCGTGGTAAAAAAAAAGTTGTGATGTTTTGAACACATAGGTATCTTGTGCACTATATCTAGCTATGTATATATCTACCTGCTATCACGAAACGCTGCAATGCTTTCGAAACGTCAGGAAAACCAGTTTAAATAATATACGCGATATAATCCGTAAACTTTGTTTTATTATAATGTGTAGTGATCGCGAAAACCTAAGAAATTATCACTATATTTAGGTATCTATTGAAACGAAAATTTTAAATTTTATTCAACAAACTCTGTACAAGCCTCCAAAAATCAAAAAGTTCATGAAAATTTGTACAAAAAATTTACAAATTTTCCCGAACTTTGGTCGTTCTTAATGTACTCATAAATTGTAAAAGTAAAGAATAAATCTTATTAGAAACCTTGTGCATGTAATGGAGATTCCAAAAAACTAAAATTTTTTAAACATACTTGTAAGGCTTTTTCAAAAACACTTATTTTCTTTAACATTTTTGAAATATTCGCTCATAAGTTTTGTTCGATGTTATCACGTTCTAACTTACTCTCTAGTCAACGGGCATCGCGTTTGTCGAAACAACAAGGTTTAAGACCACGCCTTTGATGTACTTAGGCGGACCTCTTAAGATTGAACTATCCGGTGACATCTCCATACAAATGTAGAAGGGCACTCCATTACTTAATGTTGTAAGTCCAAACCTAAACATGATATAGATTTGTCTCTTCATTGTCTAGGCTTGTATTGTAATAAAACAGTAAAAAGATGATTAACTTGAATGCCTCGAAACATTCGTATTTTAGCACGAATTTGATGATGAAATGCTTTCTTGACGAAAAGAAATGAGATAAGAAGCATGAAATTTTCTAAATAATTTACATAGAGGCATAGCTTAGTTAGTTAAAATTTTGAATAACATTAGTTTCAGTAAATACATGCAGTATTTTATTTATAAACACCCTTGAGCCACCTTGAGCCAAAGATCGATTCATAAATTTTAGGCAATAAATTTGTGTGAAAAATATTATGCGATGCGGCTCACTTTACGCGTCTACTGCGGGTAAGCGGCTGTCGAAATTGCATGCTTTTTAGCCACGGGCACCGATAAAGTCGAGCCGTTCTGCTAGTTGATCCTTAACAATTCTATTACATACATACCATCACGCCTGTTTCTCATACGACTCTGAAAATAAGTCATCGGCGGCATTGTCAAAGGGTGGAAATACCTGCAAATTGTTTTGGTGGTGTCGCACGCATCGTTTTTGTGTCGCACGCGATACACGGGGGGAATTTGTTTGTATACAAATAGGTATTTAACAAAAATAATAATTTGGTATTGATTTTTTTACTTATTTGTGTTCAGTATCAGTGGTATAATCACCTCCTTAAATATGGCACGAATACAGATCAACACGTTGTATATATTTTTTTACCATTGCCACTCGAAAAAGGGCATTTTATTCATCGATAACAGTGAATAAAACTCTCTTTTACTCACAAGAGAATAAAAACATTTTGAATTTGGAACAAGCACGAATTATGTACTAAGAAATGAATAAAACGTGCTGACCGTACGTACTGGCTGGCTGGATGGAGCTATCAAATTTAAATTAAGAAAAAATAAATACTACAGGTTGGCTGGTTCAACGAGAGACTTATTGAACGAGGACTTGATTCTCGTTCCAAATATGTGTAAAAAATTGTACCTTAATTTTTGAAATATTTTAAAATCGATTTCATAAATTTCTGTGGACACTATTCCGCGCTTACAAATCAAAATTTCATGCAGTGAGGTGATGCACCTTGCTAGGTCAGTGTCCATCGGTGGCTATTTTCACCCTCTTTGCCTTTTGTACTAGACAGCAGACCCCGAAAAGTCAGAGCTTGCGCGAGCATTTTGACTACTATACCTACGCGTGATTTGTCGTAGAATATTTTTTTCATCTTTTTTTCTTTATGTGTAGGTACGCACATTCTACCATATTCTTGAATATGTCTTCTTGTCATGCTATATACCACTATTTATTTTCTCGCCGTCAATGGTAAAAAGTAGAGTACACAACTCGTGAAAAAAAATTTCATCTCGGGCCTTGTATCCCTCGCTCCGCTCAGGATCCAACTTAGTCCCTCGAATTAAATTCCCTCTTTTTTCACTTGTTGTATAATCTACTATTATTGGTATAGATATACGTAGTTTATAATTTATTATCGTAAGTATGTTTATATTTAGTATGTTTTTAATGTCACACACTGTCTACGTTTTTCTTTTATCGTTCTTTCCTGTCGCAGGTCTGCTGGAAGAAATTCATTTTACAGATGACATGACAGACAGTAGATATTGCAGTAACTCACTGTGACCAGAAAAGGCTTGAAATTTTTGTAACGTTTCTTTTTAAATTATCTATTCATAATTATTCACAAGACTGAGACAACACTCGTAAAAAATGACGACGATGATCTTAAAACTTCATACGTCGTAACTATAAATCATAGCATGTCTACTTCTTGCGATATTGACAAAAAATGCCCTCTGCAATAGCTAACTCTTCCATTTTTTGCATCATTTTTTTTGCGCCTTATTTTTCTTGTTTTTACCTATTTTATAAAATAAATTTAAGTTGAATTTTAATGTTATGATATATTATTTCAGTGTAAATCACTTGGACATCGCGCCTCCTCACGCCAGCATCCTGATGGGTTTGTCCAACACTATTGCGACGCTGCCTGGCATCATTAGTCCACCGCTCGCTGGATCTATTGTTACTGATAAGGTATGGTACATATACTACAGGAATATAGACCAGTAAGCTAAAATACGTCACTTGTACAAAGTTTTGCATTAGAAAACAATTGAAGTTTTTAAACTTTCGCGAATTTCACTCATATTGAACTATATTTACGGGACTTGTCGCGCACAATAAAATCAAAACATTACAAACATTTTGACTAACCTCGACGATGATGACAAGACGATGACACCCGCATACTTCAGTCTGCTCGTGACCACGGCCAATCCATGGTATAATAACACCAGGTAGTCTCTTCCCGTGACAGCTAGGTCACGTGATTGCCTCCGTACTACGTCATCGGCCGTGGAGCCAATAGCGGGCTGTTAGCGTGACACTTGTCAGTTTGATGTGCTGCCACTTTGTGAAAATAAATTACCCGAGCAAAATGCATTTTTTCATTTACTTTCTTCTATAAAGAATCGCTTTTTAACTAGTAATTTAATATAGTTTCCTTTATTAACTAATTAGATGAATAACACGAGATAACAAATAATTAGGCTAGTTACGAATTTATTTTATATTCATTATGGACAAAAATCTCCTTAAGTATATTGAAGATATCAATCAATGGCAGCACTGATCGTGACGTAGCTTGGAGGCTTCGCGCTGTCATTGCGGGAAGAGAATACCTGGTGAAACATCTTATTATACCATGGGCCAATGCAACTTGGCCGAAACGTCGAGGTTAGTCAAAATGTTTGTTATATTTTGATTTTATTGTGCGCGAGAAGTCCCGTAAATATAGTTCAATTGAACACAATTGTAAGATTTTAGCGGAGGACATGTGGCGGACGGCGTGTTATGATTGGTTAGATCAAAAAATTTGGTAGTGCGATTGGTGGTGGTCGCTCACGGAGTGACGAATGGGCTAGTTAGCGTCTTTAAGCTTTCTGTATAGGACCTACTATTTGGAACCATAGGGAATAGGGACACGTAACCTGGTAACCTTAACAATCATTACCACTTTAAACCTTAATATTTCTTAAACGGAACGCTATATCAAAAAAAGTTAGTTACACAACCCCTAATATTTTTGAAATACCTATTGAACGATATCCTACACGATGGGAAGGCGAAACGCGAAATTAAAAAATAATGACCCCCATTTCGCATGTAGGGGAGGTACCCTAAAAAGTACTATTATAATTTTATAATATATATAATTATTATTATATAATTTCATAGTTTTTTTTTCATAACTTTGTAGGCGTCATGAGAATGTTACATATCAAATTTCAACTCCATAGCACTCGCAGTCTTCAAGTAAAATTAGTGGGACAGATATTCGGACGGACGGATATGGCGAAACTATAAAGGTTCCTTGTTTGGGCACGGAACCCTAAAAACTATATTTACACTAACAAATTTAGTAACACGTAACAGGTGACATTTGATTTGAATACATTTCAAAAGTGTTTCATTGCAAACAAACACGAAACATTCATTGATTTTTTTCTTACCTTTTGTTTCATGAGTAAAACCATTTAAGTACCATTACTTTATTTTGATATTCATTAGCTATTAATTAGTTTTTGAACTACATTATTTAAAGCAAAGTCCTACATGTATTCAGTTGAATATTGTATGTTTATTGCAATCGATTCGTATACTCCACTCACATTGACCTGGCATTTCATCAAAATCTTTTCTTGGCGTTGCCGTTGCCCTGCATTGTTCTCGCACAAATTCTTAATACAAAATAAATGTCTGGACTTTAAAAGAGACTTTGATTCCTGAGTTTGTTACGGCGTTTCTTCTCAAAGGTAAACATAGGAAATGCCGACGCCATCTAGTTTTTAAAAGAGCTGACTTGTAAAAAATATTTTTAACATCCAATTTGCAGAATGAATAATTTCTGTTATTGTTATTGTCATTATAGCACTGAATGCTCTCATTAATATTCAACCAATCTCCTTCCAGCTGGCCGAACAATGGCGCGTCGTGTTCTTCATATCCAGCGCCATCTACCTCATCGGCGCGATCGTATACGGGATGTTCTGTTCAGCGGAACTGCAGCCGTGGGTCATTGAACCCGACTCCGATGCCAGCTTCGATACAGACGCAGCCTCTGTGACAACGGCCCGAGGTTACGATAATAAGGCCTTAGATAACTCTGCTATGTAATTGTGATATTATGAATTTATTGAGATTTATTTCAAAGATGATGTTGAATTTGAAAGCGCTAGTGTCGATTCTCTTGTTAGCCGCACTAAACTAATTTTATTGCTATATATATTTCTCACACTATATTATATCTGTTCTTACAAAAATGATTGAAAAAGGCCAGAAAATGTAAAATTAGTTTATGCCCCGCCCTCTGAGGAATTAATTAGCCTGGAATCGTAGTCATAAAAAATGTACAATATGTCGCGGTTTGTAGTAATAAAACTTTAAGGGCGGTAAAGGGTGGGATCCAATCGCAACACCCCCAAAGGTAGACATAAAAGACACGGTTTTATTGAATTTTTATTTTCCGATAAAATCCTACAAGTGGGACGTTTTCATCGATAACATTAAATGTATTTACCGCCCTTATATTATATCATCATCATCATTTCAGCCTTAAGACGTCCACTGCTGGACATAGGCCTCCCCCAATTAAGGGGGGATATGCCAGGGTATGTTTATATTATATAGATTTCTTTATTCCATAAACGTCACAATGTGGTAGAAAGAGACAAAGATAAATATTGTCCGTACTGTCTTTATGTGGAAAAATAGGAATGAAGCCATTTTATTCTACTCGAGTCACGCCATTTTATATGGCTTGAGTGACCAGATTGGCGACTTGATAATTTTTTTATGAAAAAACTGTTATATTGGCATTTGAAGGCCATGCTGATTGTGGATAGCTATCTCTTTCTGTCACGTTGCTGCCTGTGTAAGACAAATGGTAGCAGCTGTATGAAAAATTATAATTTCTTGACCACGACTCCAGGCTAGTTAATTCCTTCGAGATGCCCGTCCTTGTAATTTACGGAAAAATTGTCGCGATCTGTAAAGATGGCGACTAAATCATGTAGAAATAAGCAAGTGGATTAAATTTGACATAACTAAAATCTTCTATCCTTTTTCTAATGTTTTAGTTAGAATGAGACAATGAGATTTATAAAAGTTTGTTTCGTTTTTAAACAACAGAATCGACACCAATTTTGTTTTGTAAATTAATGGCGACACTGTAGCACAGATAATATACTGTAGGTAGAGATAATATACTGTAGGTAGACTCGTCGAGTGATTCCTTGTATAGCATTAGATTATTTAGTTTTAAGGTATACCTACTTTGGCTAATATTTTGTTTTGACTGTGACGTATACACGTCGAATGAAGACATATTCTATGCGCAAGTCGTTCACGTCCCGATCTCCATAGAAAATAGGTGCACAGTAATAATGTGACGCGGTAGATGTGTATACAAAAAGCGTCAAAAGTGGCCGTTTTTCGCATTTTTTTCTATCTACAAATACATACATACATAACCAGCCCATTACACATACATAAATAACCAGCCCATTACTGTCCCACTGCTGGGCACGGGCCTCTTCTCAGTATGAGAAGGCTAAGGCCTTAGTCCACCACGCTGGCCTAGTGCGGGTTGGCGGACTACACACACCATTGAGAACTGTATGGAGCACTCTCTGGTGTGCAGGTTTCCTCACGATGTTTTCCTTCACCATTAAAGCAAGTGATAATCGAATATTAATAAGAAAACCAAGACTTAAATAGTCATTGTACTCATCAGCATAAACAACTTTTACTATGGGACCTACCCTGAAATCGCGTAAAAAATATCAGCTGATATTTTTTACGCGATTTCAGGGTTGGTCCCATAGTAAAAGTTGATTATACTAATGAGTACAATAACCTCTTATCAGGTTTCAGTTATTTCAAAAACACGAAGGTATAAAAAAAATGAATTTTGGTTTTTACCTTATCAAGCTAGGTAAAACCAATATTGGTTTTATTTTTTCCAATGTCATATTATTATGCCCGTTAAGACAATTAATATGGAAAATTGCGCTTATTAATCAAACTGAGGTTCACAGTATTTTTTATGTATCGTGGCTGCGTTTACAGACACAAAGAATCATATAATTAAGAAGAAGAGCAAGATCCAATAATTAAGAATTGAAAATTTAGTTTATGCCCTTATAATTTACGGGAAAATAGTGTTGATACTCTTGTTCACAAACTAAACTTATTTTAAACTTTCGCTCTCTTTTACTAATAGTAGATACAAGAAAGGGATGGCATCAATTTTAGTGCTGTCAAACTAGTCTGAATTATAATTTCCATACAAGTTTAGTCGTGATCTCGGAACGTGCTGATTAATAAATTAATAGTTTAAAAAACACTAGTTAACACGCTTCTACCCTATTTATACGTCAATATACATCGTAGATAGATATATCAATATTATTCTGTTTACACTCTCCATGTACAGGTCTATATACATTTTATACAGGCACCTATGTCAATATTTACACTATTCAATATATAATAGGTTTGTTATAACCTTGAAACCTGATCGTGTTCAAAGTCCATTACGTGGCCTTTCTCACAAGTGCAAACACGACTCATCATCCTCCGAGCCTTTTCCCAATTATATTGGGGTCGGCTTCCAGTCTAGCCAGATGCGGCTGAACATCAGTATTTTACACGGAGCGACTGCCATCAGACCCCCGCAACCCAATTACTGGGTAATACTGACATTCGGAGGTTAGACCAGTTGTCAGACTTTCAGGCTTCTGACTACCCGTAACGACTGCCATAGATATTCGTATGACAACCGGGACCGACAGCTTAACGTGCTCTCCGAGGCACGGAGGGGTCTCGATGTGTAACGAAACGGTCACCCATCCACAGACTGACCGCGGCAAGTGCAGCTTAACCTTGCAGATCGTACAATCCGCGCAGTCGTTGCTTCGCCACGACTATGATATGATATTCCATCATGGAATGCCAGTGCCTATCTTCTGGCTTCATCATCAGACCTTGAAACCTAATCGTGGTCAAAGTTCATTACAAGACCTTTCTATGAAATCCAAAACAGCTATGATACGATTTTCCATCATGAAGTTCCAGTTCATATATTCCGGCTCCGTCATCAGATCAGTTCGACAATACCATATTATGGTATTGTCATCAGAACTACATACAGCTGCCAATTTTCATTACGCTACGACCCTTTGAAGATGGTTAAATTAGTTACCTTAGATTCCATTACTAAAAGAACTAAAAGTCTTCTATCCTTTTCATATTTTTTAGTCAGAAAGAGACATGATGAGATTATATTAGTTTAGTTTGTAAACAAGAGCAGCACCAACGTATATTCTCATTTCGGATATGAATTTCGGATTTGGATATGAACATACCGTATCCAAGCGCACTACGCCATGTCAATAAAATACCCATAGGGTCAGCGCAGATTTAGCTGAGAACTGCTCGACCTATTTCCCACTTAAATATCGTCCTTATCCAATTCAAATAGAGTCGTAATAGCGTGCTCGAGCACACGTTACTGTCCGCTAAAGGAAATATATCTGGTTCACAATTTACGTCATCATCATTTCAGCTGAAATGCTGGTCATAGCATAGGCCCACAAAAGACGGGGAAATTCCATAATCGCCACGCTTGGCAGCTGGGTTAGCGATGGCAGTTGGTTGAATAAATACTCTGAGAACGCTGCTGCCCATCCTCTGGTGAACACCATAGTTGCCTTTTACGACACCCAATACTATTTACAACTCTATTTAAATTGGATAAGGACTACATTTAATTGTCAGTGAAAAAAATGCTCGAGCAGTTTTCCACTTAATGTGCACTGACGCTTGTTGTGTGATAGCGAATTTCATGTTTTTCTTCATCTTTAAAATGAACGTATCCATACGATGTTAATAAATCACTTTGTAACCATGGTATAATAAGATGTTTCACCAGGTACTCTCTTCCCGAGACAGCTAGGTCACGTCATTGCCTCCGTACTACGTCATCGGCTGTGGAGCCAATAGCGGGCTTTTATCGCCACACTTGTCAGTTTGATGTGCTGCCACTTTAAATTACCCGAGCAAAATGCATTTTTTCATTTACTTGGTTCTATAAAGAATCACTTTTGAACTAGTAATTTTACACAGTTCCCTTTAATAACTAATTAGATGAATAACACGAGATAACAAATAGTTAGGCTAGTTAGGAATTTATTTTATATTCATTATGAACAAAAACCTCCTTAAATGTATTGAAGATATCAATCAATGGCAACACTGATCGTGACGTAGCTTGGAGGCATCGCGCTGTCATCGAGGGAAGAGAATACCTGGTGAAACATCTTATCATACCATGATTGTAACATGGTTATGTGTTTCTGAAAGATCTGTTTTTATGTAGTATTTAATTGATTGTGATAATTTTTAGTTTATAAGCTTTAAATAAAACGACATCCTTATAATATTCTATAATGTGATTTTAGCCTCCTTAGCTCAGACTGTTGCTGGCTTCCTGATGTGTATAGAGCGTATCTGATTTTAAATGAAAGTATCCAATCATGTTGATTCTCTTGTTCACGAACTAAAATTATTTTAAACTATCGCACTCTTTTACTAATAGTAGATACAAGAAAAGGATGGCAACAATTTGAGTGATGTCAATTTAGTTTGTGTTACATTTCCTTGTATTTTAGTGGGCACGTTCCGAGATCACGACTAAACTTGTATGAAAATTTTAATTAGACCGCTTTAAATTGTTGCCATCCCTTTCGTGTATCTACTATTAGTAAAAGAGAGTGATAGTTTAAGAGCTCCCAAAATGAGGTGACTTTTTGAAAACATATGCTGAGTCGAACACATACTTTATGAATGTGTAATTTAGATATATGTTTATTTGTACCTTTATCTATCGTTTGGCTAGACAGATACATAATAGGTTGATTTTTTTTCGATACTTTTATTTTTTTCAAAATCATGCGTTTTTAGAGATTTATCGAATATTTCTACATTATTATTCAAGTTAGCTATATAAAATTTATGCAGATAGGAAGATAATAAAGTTGATTAAATACTGGTTAGAGGAAATTTGTATAGATTATTTATTATTCTTGTAATAAAACGAAAACTGTTTTGCGACTTACGTCATTTACTTCCGTGCTAAAACGCGCGAGCACGATTTTCTCGAAAATGAGTTCTATTGCAACTCGCATAAAATTGAGGAGAGCGGCCCGCAGTTGTGGAGTGTGAGGGGAGGAGAGTGGGAATTACGTTTTGGGAGCATCCTCTTAAAATAAGTTCAGTTTGTGAACAAGAAAATCGACACCAATGTCGGAAATTCTACTCAAAAGTGACTAAATGACTACAGTTTGTATGTGAGAAAGCACAAGTTTTTCCCTGTTTTCCTACAGTTTGCTTGTGATAATTTTAGTCCCTTTTGAATAGACGCTCCTCTGTATGACATAGACCATTTTACAAAGGTGTCCAAACATTAGAGAGAATTATACGAAAAATGTTATTATAAAAATAATAATAGAATATCGGACCAATGTAATTTCAACCTTTTCGTCCTGTAGTTAAGTTCTATAATAGTTGTAGAGATTACTTAGTTTATAGTTTTGTTATGTATTGTCGCTTTGAATGTTACCGTATGCTGTGTTTAGTATGTACATAGACCAATAAATTACTTATTCATCCATGGTGTGTACCTACTGATTAAAGTTGTAATTATTTTGTATGTGACGTATATGAGAACATATTAATAAAATTTATGAAATTGACTTCTTTGTTTATTTTTCCGTACTACGCAGATGAAAAACCGTTATGACGCAGTTAAAACAAAAAACTGCATAATATAAATTAGGTCTTCTATATTGATACTAATGGATTTTATTAGAAATTACCCAAAAATATTGGAAGGGAAAGACCCGTTGTACATCTATCAAAAAGCGCCATCTATTGGCACAGAAATGAAACGATACAAACTACTAATTATACGATAATAAATCAAAACTAATCAGTCTCATACAAATTAAACGCAATATAAATTTAAAAAATATTTTCGTCTGTAGTATTTATATCAAAGAATAGGTACTTTTAATATAAAACAATATAAATTTGTATTGCCTATAATTGCTATTTACATTCATATCGACAAGTAAGTTATTTTTAATATTTAGCTTATGTAAACAATTTACTAACAATTTAATTTT
Source organism: Asteroscopus sphinx (assembly GCA_949699075.1). Lineage (NCBI taxonomy): Eukaryota > Metazoa > Arthropoda > Insecta > Lepidoptera > Noctuidae > Asteroscopus > Asteroscopus sphinx. The sequence continues at coordinate 8,920,202 of OX453006.1, forward strand.
CTTAAACTAAGCAAAATTATTGAGGTTCTCAATATGTTCATTATTTAAATGAGAACATGGTCATCTTGTCTATAATCAACAAAATAAACGAGTACTTATCAAATAAATTATAATTTATTTATGATATATTATTATCAATTCTGTTCGATTTAATTTGTTTGAATTGATTATTTACATAATGAAACAGAAAAACGTTCGTAAGTACCACCGTCTTTCACTTTGAAATCTCGGTGACACGTACGCATGTTTTCGTCTCTTTATCTTTTAAGTCAATAAATAATTAAAAGTTAGTTATTTAAAAAAAGTTTAATTAAACTTAGTAATATTTCATGTACTTTGTTTCTACAAATAGTGATTTCGAATTATTTAGAATGAAAACGAACATTTAAACCAGCGGCAAATTCGAATCGTTCGTTTACGTCACAACCGCCGCCCGATGTTTGTCGGCAAACTATAAAGAGAGCCGCCACTTTGATTTGCCGCTTTTTCGCAGATCATTTGACTAGCAGAACGCATTGGATCAGTTGATTATATTCTTGATTGATTGATATATATCAAAATGGTAGAGCCTGGCAAGTGTATGACGCGGAAACTCCTCGACTTGATGCAGGAGACAGGATACCCACTGGTGCAGCACAACGGCCAGAGGAAATTCGGGCCGCCCCTGGACTGGATGGGCCCTACGCCGCAGAAAGGCTGCGAAGTCTTCATTGGCAAGCTCCCCAGAGAAATCTTCGAAGATGAACTAGTTCCGGTGTTCTCTAAGATAGGCAAGATCTACGAATTGCGTTTGATGATGGATTTCTCCGGGTCAAACCGGGGTTACGCTTTCGTAACTTACTCGACCAGATCCGAAGCCTCTAGGGCTGTGAAAGAGCTGAACGGCTTCGAGATCCGCCCGAGAAGACACATAGGCGTCGTTAAGTCTGTCGACAACTGTCGCCTGTTCGTCGGCAATATTCCGAAGAATAAAACAAAGGAGGAAGTATTGGAGGAGCTTTCTAGGCGCGTGTCTGGAATTGTGGACCTGATTCTGTATAAGAACTGCTATGACAAGAGGTTGAACCGGGGCTTTGCATTTGTCGAGTTTACGTCTCATCGGGCCGCGGCGATGGCGCGAAGAGCATTGGTTCCCGGATGCGTGAAGCTTTGGGACCAGGAGGTGATGGTGGACTGGGCTGAACCGGAGCCCGATATTGATGATGAGCAGATGCAAAAAGTGAGTAAATTCTAATATGTTGCGAGGCGTATTTATTTTTTTCAAGATTTCCCCGCATTTTTTTAAATTTACTAGTTTCTCATTGGAAAAGGATTATATTTGAATAACGATTCTAATTGCGAGCTTTTTAAAAAAGTAAGTTTGATTTTTATTTTATTTTTCTATCGACCTACCTCAATTTGACTATCTTAATGCGAATTTCTCGTACTAATAAATGATAATTATTGCTTGTGCGAGATTTATTTACGTAGTGTCGTATGCCCTGCAAGTTTGTTTGCCAATGTATGTTTAAATATTGTTATCTTAAGCTTAATTTATTCAGACAGGTGTTCTATAGCGTAGAGGTATCCTATTGCCTCTGTTTATATTGCCATCATGATAATTATTAGGTCCTATCAGCATCTGGTCTAGGTCATCACAGGGCCAACACCAATGTCGCATGACTGCCCAATTTTGTACACGCGGGACAATGGCCCTGACCCAGGTAGAATACCCATTTGAATAGTGCTTTGGTATGTTGTGAACATTGTAATTTATTAAACCTGCATTCCTTTGCAGGTAAAGGTGCTCTATGTAAGAAACTTTCAAATCAAGACCACACCGGAAACCATCCAGTCTGTATTTGAGGCAGCCATTGATAACCAAGTTGAGCGGGTTAAAAAGATCTACGACTATGCATTTGTTCATTTTTACCGTCGAGAGCATGCAGAGTTAGCTATGAAAAAATTACAGAATGTTGAAATAGATGGGAGCATTGTGGAGATACGATGGGCAAAACCGGTTGTTCGTGAAATCTACCGCATACAGAAAATGAACAGAGGCAATGCTAAATTCAATAATAGTTTTAATCTGTCTCAAACACTCTTACTTTACAAGCAGCAGTTGGAAAAGAAGGAATACATAACTTCTCCTAAAGAAGATGAAGGCATTGGATCTGCTTGTGCGGGAGAGTCCAGTTGTGGGTCACCATCGGATATAAATTCTGCGAGCTACCCACAGGTTTCTAAAGAGCAATACTCATTGGCTCCAGCTAAGCTTGATTCAATGTGCAAGAGGTATGTAACATTAAGATTTTGTACCAATTTTTTTTTCTAGTTGAGCAGCAATTTGAGGGTGGTACCTATAATATAAGATTCAAATGTGGTTTTGAATTTGGAACAGTTTTTACCTATAATATAAGATTAAAATGTGGTTTTGAATTTGGAACAGTTTTTTTATTTTTATTGGTATCTATTTAGGGTACAAGATTCAATGTATTTTAAGCATTTTATACTGAAATTACATTAGTGACAAAGGATATCGGTCAGTTGTGTACGTATATACAGCTGTGAACTCCCAAAGGCTAATGATTGTCATTAATAATGCATACTTTGTTCTAGATACATGTGGGCCCCACCAGTCTACAGCTACCAGAAGTACATGGACCCTACAAGCACTGAGATATGGATAGGACGAGTGGAACTGCCACATGTGGGTCTACCCTTGCTGAGTATGCCGCGATGCCTCGGACCCTTGGCCACGAGACCCTGCATGACCATGCAACAGGCCCATATTGAGGCTGCTGAAAGTGCATTGCAAGTTATAAAGGTAAGGAATGTTTTAATAATAATTATCCACCATGCTAACAGCAGTGGTTCCTGGTGCACCGACCATTGTTAAGGACCAGATCTGTTATTCTGTTGTGATACTACTGAGCTGACTGGTTGTTGTGGTGACTGGTTGTTGCGATGCTTGGGGGAAGGCCTATGTCCAGCAGTGTCGTTTGGCTGGAATGATAATACAACAGAATGGAAAGTCACAATGGTACCTACAGTACTTTCCTTGTATTTTAGGTTGACTGTACTTTCTTAAAATTTTGTTCTTGTTTACTTTTTTTTTGTTCTGGTTTACTTTTTTTTTGTTCCTGTTTACTTTTTTTTGTTATGTTCTTTTTTTTAGGGTTCCGTAGTCCTACAAGGAACCCTTATAGTTTCGTCATGTCCGTCTGTCCTAATCCTTTACAGCTTAATAACTTCTCCAGTTATAAACATAAGTAAATGAAATTTTGTTAAAAAATAGTCTAGATATATAGATCTCAATTTTAAAAGAATAAAAAAATCGTGATTACTTATTTTAGGGGTGGTGCCCCATACGTGTGAAATAGGGGTGAAAAATTTTTTTTCGCTGCACCCCCTTGTGGGGTATCATTGAATAGGTCTACTAAAATGAAGGTAATGTTTCATACATAACTTTTTTATCAGGTGTACCATCTGCGAAATACAGCCCGCCAAACTGGCTTGCAATGTGCCCCCCCCCCTGCCATTTCTAAGCAACTTAGAAACTTATAATCTTCCACATTGATAGACCTTTATAAAAACTCTCTTTTAAAATTATTTCGAGTACCTATGTGATTATAAATTTTTGAGTTATAGTGAGAAAACTGCAAAATACTTAAGACGTCCTAGTTCATAGGACCTAGACTTTAGAGAAAAATTATAGTCTCAAATAATGCTCCTTTAGTTACTACCTATTTAAAAAAATCACAAAAAGTTACTTTGTTATATTGATATGACAAACTTCTTAAATTTTGCTTCTTAAATTCAGCGCTAGGTGGCGCTGGTTGCAAAAAATAAAATAGCATTGATTAATATTAGATTTGATTCGTTTGTAATTGGAACCCTATAATACTGAGCATGGCCCGACATGCTCTTGGCCGGTATTTTTGTATACCCTCCTTTAGTTACGTTTGTGTTTGTTTTTGTTTGCACTGTTATTTAAATGTTGCGCGCCGTTAACTGGGACAATAAACCATTTTTCTTACTTTCTTCTTTAATTATATTTTTTAAATTCATAAACATACTTGCGTTTGACTACCACCTCACCTGAAGTTAAGCGATGATGCGGTTGAAGAACAAACACCCTTGTCTAGCAAAAACCTATTCCATACCACCAGATTATTTTAAAGATAAGAGTGAAAATCTGTAATTTCCATTGTAGATGGCAGAAAAATATGGTCGATACATCGATATATATGCCCTGATATTGCGGTTGGTCTTTTCTCCATCCAAACACTAGACTGTTTTCTTTCTGGTTTATAACCCTAGAGCAATTATTTTTTACAGTAAAATAAATATCAACTTTTTCTAGGATTAATTCTTTCTAGAAGCACAAAAAATACTCTTCTTATTCAGTTTATGGAATATCTTTTAAATTGGTCCTCGTTTCGGAAGAGAAAATAATCTACAGCCAAACCTCGAATGACTTTTTTAGTCTCGGTACGAGTTGCAGTTGTCTTTATCGCACTTAGATTCTTCAAATTGCCTGTATTTCCTTTAATATCATAATGCAACTGGTATTCATAGTATTTCGGTGTTCCTGCAAACTATATTCTCATTGTAAATTAATTTGTTACAGAGGCTCAAAGCAGATCTCATCCAGCAGTCGATGCCGCCGCCGCCACTCCCTCCAGTCTACCCTAGCATCGTGTCGCCGATGTCCTACGACTACATGAGTACAGCCCTGTACCAACCTACGCCGATGCCCATCACTATGCCCTTCTGGCGAAGCGTTTGATTCCATAATTGTAAATTTAGGTATTTATTCTCAGAATTCTAAGTCTTATTCCTAAGTGAATAAGATTTGAATTCTATTGTAACCTTTTGTTGTTGCTCATGATATCTTAACGGTAATCTGTCGGTTGTGCAGTTGAGATGTTCTTGTGTATTTTGACCTTTTTATTAGCGAAAAAACATTTTAGGCTAAGCGACTTTGAAGTAAGCGTCTTCTTTTTTGACTTCTTTATTTTGACTCTGAGTTTATTATTTTTGACCGTTTATATCGGACGCGCAATCGTAGTAGTTTTTCTTTGACGTAATCTCGGAAGTTTCTTAAGTTTGCTATTTAAATTTTCATAATCCATTGTTATAGTATCTAAATCAATGTTATAATAAGTTATTTTAATTTAATTGTATTGTCTAAATTGCGATTATACGAAAAATTGTTTAAAATTGTGTTTTAAACAAAATGATCGCAATTTAGGTTTTATAATAGTTTGATTTTTCATTATTGTTCTAATTTTCGATGTTTTTAAATCGGGCATTATTTACAATTGTAAAGCTGCCTATTCAGTGCTTCCTTGTGCTTATATCCAAATATATTCAGAGAGAATGCACTGCTTTGACTTTCATTGTTTGTTATCGAATTCTATGTATTTTATAGACTAAATAAATATTTTAAAAGTACACATACTTTGTATTTTTATGCGAAATTCCAGCTGTTATTTATTATGAGTCTGATATCCATGTAGAAACTGGGGGGGGCTAGTAAGAGTTTAAGTACATACTTACTTTCACAGGCTAGGTCTATTCCTTCAAGTTCACAGGTTTCCGCCATGGGCGCTACTGACTGACTTTATAATGAAAGTTACGAAAATTTTGAAAGTAGGTATTCGTAAGTGTCCAACTTGCTACCAAAGTTGCAGCACTGAGCGTTGATTTATTGAGACTTCAACGTGCTGTGCCGTGCGCAATCAATTTCACCTTTGGTGAAATATGAATAAGCCATTTTTTATGCAGACCTCCAGTACCCCTCTGGAACAATGTAACTTGCATGGACTTTCTTTTATTTTTAGTAAGTATAGTATACAACGTGTATCAGAAATGCGTGGTCATATTTAAAGAGCTTATTTAGGGAATGCTATCGAACAAGTTTTTCTATGGGACCAACGCTGAAATCGCGAATAAATTATCAGCTGATCCCAACATTTTGTCGAGCAACATCGATGATTTAGTAGGGAACAGCTGATATATTTTTCGCGATTTCAGGGTTGGTCCCATAGTCGGAGTTATCCTATACTATGCCCTGAATGAGCTCTTAAAATATGACCACGCATTTCTGATTCTGATACACGTTGTATAACTCCACACGTCCCGAACGTTGGCGTCAACACCTCCACCGTGTAGATCGGGAAAATGGCGTTGGCCCGAACGTCGTTTGGGCGAGCGGTTGGCATTGGCCGTCGCGTGTCTGTTTTCAAAGAGAATATAATATAATAGTAGTCGGTTTTATCAAAGGAATTATACTGGCGATGCGTCCACACGTTGGCGGTTTGCTCAGTCTTGGAGTTTGCAGTAAGGTGCATCGAATGAGGTTGTTCCTATTCACCGCGTCTTGAAAATACCATCCGCGTGAAAGGACTATTAAAAAAATCATTGTTTATGAACAAATAATTTGTTTCTCTATTCTGAGCAAATAATAATGATATTCTGTCATTTTTTTTTAAAGGAAACTGCCATTAACACTCTGTAATCTTAGTGCCCAGTGCAACTTCTATTTCAGACGTCTCTGCCAATGTAATGGTTACCAATGTAACCATTATAATGTAGGTATTCTGTGAAACTAACATTATCTCCGTGTGGACGCTTGGCATAATTACGGGCCAACGCTCGTCTCAACGTTGTGGCCAACGTGTGGAGCCGGTCTAATAGTTCCTTGTTTGTTAATTGCGCGTGACGCCGTGGCCCCCGTCGCTGGTATCGCCACGCTTCACGTGGCGCCTCCGTAAACTGAGAACCGCGTCTCCAGTCTCCATCAGTGAAATGGTAACCTAGTCTCCATAAACGAGCCCTTAGCTGCACACTGTCACAGATAATATAATAGTAACGCTGTGTAGGTGCGGTTTAAGACTACGTTATCTGTTTTTTCTTGCCTTATTTATTACAATCTTGGCATGTCTTTTTAATGCAATTCGTCAAATTTCACGCACAATTTTTTTTTTACCTTATTACATGTGCAAAACTTGTAGGTAATTATATTCTATGAGTAGGTAGTTATTTGATTAAAGATACGTGCCAAGATTGTTTACTAAATAAGACGAGAAAAAAACTACCGTAAACAGAGTAATGGGTTCAATGATTTATTATTATGGAAGCTCGCTGAATGGGTCCCGTTTAGTCCCGTTGGCACTCTCTGAACCCTAAAAATCTGCTGTTCCATGCTTTCTGGTCAAGTAACGATGTCGATGGTAACCACGATTTCAGATTAGGTTCCATAGTTTTTAGAAATTCTTTTGGTAATATAAAAATGGGTATATTAACAAAAAAATACACTATTTGTAAAAGACGTTTATTTATCCTTATTATGTGACCTTTTTCTAATTCTTCAATACACTTTCATAGTGGTCAAATAGGAACAAGTTATTTCATTGTTTCAAGTCAATGATGTTTAAAGGTATAGATATGTTGGGTATCTTTTGGTCTCTATCTACCCTAACAAACCAAACAACAACAAAATCTGTACGCAGCGCATAAGTTACTTTCGTGTAAATTTTCTGCACACACACGGCATTTTTGTTTTTTTTTATTACCGGTCAAACTCGGCGCCTTGCTTGACGCGTACTATAATATGAGGTCCTACATTATTAATCCGAAATATTTGAAGTGGTGAATCTACTCGTCATTAAGAACAACCATGAAATCGCGAAAAAAAAGGTGGTCCCATAGAATTACTATAATCTAAGGGTGGTCCCTACATTTTATCGTTTTTTTTTGTGTTTCTTATGTATTATAAGTATGAATTTACAAAAAAAAAGTATCTAAGTAAGTAGTATACCCAGTGTCTAGTACCCATAATATAAGCTCTGCTTAGTTTGGGACTAGGTGGTGATGTGTAAAAATGTACCAAAAATATTTATTTATTTTTATTTAAGTGAATACAAATGTAGTGACCACTGTTTTTTTTTGGGATTTCAGGATTGATCCCATAGTAAATGTTGTTAGTTATGATGAGTAGAATCACCACTTCGGATTAATAATGTAGGACCTTATATGTAATAAGAAAAACTTCCCAAATAGTATAGAACGTTTTCAAGTCTTCAAATTGCGTGCGCTAGTAACATATCTGTAGGTACTTTTAAATATCATTGCTTCAAGGGCAATCACGCGAGTTCTTGTAGACTGGATGCTCACACAGATGTAAGTATGCAGGGCGAGTCTGGTACATTTGTGTCTTTTCTCTCATAGCCTGACTCGCATTCGCAACCGGGCTCGCACTCCTGGCATGGTTCGCTATTTAATCCCGGATATATGAAGTCGGTAGTTGGGCAAGAATATTTGCAGTCCGTCTTCACCTCGTTTTTGCCACATCCAAGGGGTGCTGCAAATTAATTTTATAAATCAGTGTGGTCGAAAAACTCATAAAAGGTTTTTATTTTTATCGATTGACTTTATAGGTACCTACAACGTGTATTAAAAATGCGTGGTCATATTTGGAGAGCTCATCTGTCAAGAGCGAAACGACGAAGAAGAAGCAAGAACAACTTCGACAGCCTTTCTACAACGTGTATCAGAAATGCGTGGTCATATTTGAAGAGCTTATTCAGGGGATGCTATCGAACAACTTTTACCATTGGACCAACCTTGAAATCGCGAAAAAGAAATCATCTGATCCTTACATTTTATCGGGCGACATCGATGATTTAGTAGGGAACAGCTAATATTTTTTTCGCGATTTCAGGGTTGGTCCCATTGTAAAAGTTGTTCTATGCTATGTACTGAATGAGCTCTTAAAATATGACCACGCATTTCTGATACATGTTGTATAATCAAAGAGCGACAGCCAATGTATCGTGAAAAAAAAACGGCTGTTTCATAGAAAAGTGCAACAGAAATGTATGGAAGGCTTGATTTATTTTTCGCGATTCCAGGGTTGACCCCCTAGTAAAAGTTGTTCGATAGCATTTCCGACGTTTTATGAACTATTTTGATACGTTGTAAAAATCTAAAAATATAAGCGGCCCAGACACTATCAGTAATAATGACATTATCTTCAAGTAATGACATTACTGACAACGTCTGTGGTCTAGTGGTTTGAATGTCGGACTGCCGATCACGAGGTGGTGGGTTCGATTCCTACAGGGTACAAATATTTTTGTGATGAACATAAGTGTTGTGTTGTCTTGGTGTTTCTTAAGTACCTATGTATTTACAAAAAAAGTATATAAGTATTATATCCTCTGTCTAGTGCCCATAGTACAAGCTCTACTTAGTTTGGGCAACTATTAGATATTCTGTGGTTTGGGACTAGATGGTGCTGTGTAAAAATGTCCCAAATATTTATTATTTATTACTATTGACAGTGTAGTGGTTGGAACACATAGATATAATTGGGTATGATATCTGTGGGTTGGAATGAAGGAAATGTATTATTAGGTACCGAACGAAGGAATGGCAGTAATACTCATGTCATTATTACTGAAAGTGTCTGGGCCGCTTCATCACCATCATCATCATCATTTCAGCCGAAAGACGTCCACTGCTGCACATAGGCCTCCAAAATGGGGGGGATATGCCACGCTTGGCAGGTGGGTTGGCGATCGCAGTTGTTTGGTTAAATACTCGGAGAATGCTGCTGCCCATTCTCTGGTGAATCCCTCGCTTTTTACGACACCCATGAGAAGAGATAGGGTGGTGCAATACTTTATGTCCGGCACCACACGGAACCGCATTACGGGTTTCAGATTTGCATCAATGAGCCGCTTATACGAATACAAATTTCAGGAGGATAGGTAGAGAATCTTGAGTTTCAACGTACTTCGTGTTTTCTAGATTATAAAAGTTATAAGTAAACTTTGCAGTGAGCAGTGATAGCCTAGTGGTTGAACGATAGCCTTCCATGAAGAGTCCACGGGGAGAAGGGGCTCGCCTGCCAGTGGCGAGCCGGGACCTGCCGGGGATGGTTGGGCGAATACGGGAGTATTTCCCACGCCCCCGGCCAAGGGTCGGTAGTGGAACACCGTGGTGGTTTTTAGTCGGTAAGAGTCCGACACTGGCTCCGCCTTCCCCGGGCGGAGTGCGTCCATGAGGATTTTCCCCAAGGAAAAAAAAAAAAAAAAAAAAGGGGGGTGTGAGTTCGATCCCGACACCACTGAATTTTCGAATTCATGTGCGTATTTATATTCGTTTATCACTTGCTTTAACGGTGAAGGAAAACATCGTGAATGAAATCTGCACACCTGAGAGTGCTCCATACAGTTCTCGATGGTGTGTGTAGTCCGCCAACCCGCACTAGGCCAGCGTGGTGGACTAAAGCCTTAGCCTTCTCGTAATAAGAGGCCCGTGCCCAGCAGTGGGACAGTAATGGGCTGATTATGTTATGTATAAGTAAACTTACGGCATTCCTCAAAAGGTATACAATGTCCAGATTTATTTCTTGCGAATCCATCATTACAGTAGCAGGAGGGTTGGCAGCCAGACTCTGAAGCATCCTGACCACAGCTCGTCTTGTTTTGTAAGTGGAGTGTGGCGCAAACATTGTCGCATGGTCCGCCACATGCGTAATGTTCATTGGCGCCTGGACATTTTTCTAATAAAAAAAAACAGTTTAATTTTAGATTAGTACAGTCGACTGCATGACAGTGGTAACACTTCGGTTCGAAAACCACCCTTACTGCTTACAAAATAAAGATGCTGCTAATGTCAAAGTGTTACCACCGACGTGCGGTCGACCGTATGTGTTATTGAAATAACTGAAAACCTCTAAAGGGGTCATTATACTCATCAGTGTGAACAACTTTTTCCTTTTACTATGGGACGAACACTAAAATCGCCAAAAAAAATCATTAAAGTAGCTAGGGGGACTAGATGCGGAAGGCAGAGGACCGAGTGTTGTGGCGCAACTTGTTAGAGGACTATGTCCAGCAGTGGACTGCGATAGGCTGAGTTGATGAAGAAAGGTATCACTCCGTACTCACCACATAGTGCTTCAGTTATACACTCGCCCGTAGCATTTCTGTAAAATCCTTCCTTACAAACGCATTTGTAGCCACAATCTTCGACGTCTTGCAAACACTCGTAGTTTTCACGATCCTCACAAGTCTTTTCCGGAGGGCACGAAGTCACGCAACTGAATTCTTCGTTAGACCCACATTCTGTAAAAAGATATAGTTTTTAATGATAAATCAAACTATTTTCAAATTGCGATCGGAATTAGATATATTAGGCCATCATCATCGGTCTTTAATACAATCGATACAATTGTCTTTTATAAGATGCCACCGTGAAGCAAGCATAGATAACACTCAGTACAGTCACTACTCACCAGCACCACATTGTTGCTCAGCTATACACGTGCCGTGAGAAGTTCTGATAAAACCTTCTTTACAAACGCATTTGAGGTAACAATCTTCGAATACATCGGGACACGAAATTTGATCATGATACCCACAAGTCTTTTCAGGAGGGCACGAATTTACGCAGCTAAATACTTCGTTAGGCTCACATTCTGAAATAGATTTTTTTATCATTAAGAATGATACCTATAGTAAAAAATTGAACATTGCGTACTACGACTAGTCTTAATTGGTAACATAATAATAGATTTGTATTATTATACATACGGCATTCCTCAATAAGTATACAGTTTCCAAGTTCATCTCTTGCATATCCATCATCACAGTAACACATAGGCTTACATTCGAGAAACTCCTCAGGACAGCTGGTCTTGTTTTGTATGTCGAGTGTGGCGCAGACATTGTCGCATGGCGCACCGCATGCATAATATTCATTGACGCCCGGACATTGATCTGAAAATATTGCAAATGGAACTAATTACGCGGTGGCGTCTTTTGTCTGATGAATTCGTGACTAATTTGCGCCAGTCGTGGCTGCGTTTACAGACACAAACACATCCTACACAAAACGTCAGGACCCGGAACAGCTGTAGCGGCCCTAACCTGTTATCAAAGCCGAAAAAGATTGTCTTTAGGCGCCATTTAGTAAAAAAAAACAGCCAAGTGTGAGTCGGACTCACGCAGTAAGGGTTCCGTACCACCCATCAACCTGATACCCCATAGAAACTGAATTAATTTACGAGAGTTCATCAAAAGACATCAACGATCGTGCGCGAAATATGAATTTTTGCATCTCTTTCTTACGCGGTTTGTACCACCACATACCTATGTCTGTTTGCCCTTTTTTTAGTAGTTGTATGCATTATAATCAGACCAAGTTTGACGCTGGTATATATTACCTTTTGAAGATATAGCAGGAACAAAAAAATTGAAAAAAAACCCTTTGGTTTTAGACTTTTTATTTTTAGTATTTGTCGTGATAGGCACCATAGCAACACATATTCTGTGAAAATTTCAACTGGTTATCTATTACCGTTACAAAGATACAGCCCTGTGACTGACAGACGGACGGACGGACGGACAGCGTAGCGAAAGTAATAGGGTCCTGGTGGCACCCTTTGGGTACGGAACTCTAAAAGCAGAAATTGACGTTCTCTATGTGGCGCCCTTTTCCATCTGGCAACAAGAGCGGTTGCTTTTCTCGCTCTACACCAGGGCCGCCACTGCAGAACAGGAACATCTATATGAGTAGGCTGTACAAATATTTGTCATATAGGTATCCGTTGTACAGGAGCCGATTTCTCGGTCAATTAGCCAGTGATTGCGATATTTTTATGCATTTTTGCTCCGTTAATATGCATGTTTTAAGATACTGCACTCAGTACCTACTCACCACATAGTGCTTCAGTTATACACTCGCCCGTAGCATTTCTGTAAAATCCTTCCTTACAAACGCATTTGTAGCCACAAACTTCGACGTCTTCCAAACACTCGTAGTTTTCACGATCCTCACAAGTCTTTTCAGGAGGGCACGAAGTCACGCAACTGAATTCTTCGTTAGGTGCACATTCTGAAATACATAATATTTTAATGAAAAATCAAGGCATTGTTCCTTCAATACAATTTACTTTTTGAAGACACCCACTCCACTCAATTGAAGGCCAAACGGTTGTTCGAGACTTGTACGCGGGGAGATTGCACGTTTTTGTTTACTTCAACGGCCAATCAGTCATCAGCTGTGTATACGGTATTATCAAACTTAAGACTAAAGAAGACTGTGATGATTTTAGAATTTGTTCAGATAGTTGTACTGGCCAAAATATAAACAGGATAACGTTTTTATGTATATTTATGCAGCTAAACAGCTTCGTAAAGGACATACACAAATTGAGGATAATTCCATACATGCCACAATTGAGAAAGCTTCAAGACATAAGAATATTTATACACCGTCTAAGTGGAGTTCATTAATTATATGGGCTAAAGTAAAAGGAGCTCCTTATAATGTGATAGATGTATCTCAAAACATGATTTTTGACGTCATAAAGATGCAAGCAAGTGCTTGTTTGAACTGGACTAAAAATTCAGAAAAAAAAAGTTCCTTGGTCTAAAATCAAACAAGTTCGTGTCAGTTAACATGAACCATAATTTTTTGTTTACAATTTGGATCTATCTGAAGATGCTTTCGAAATCCACATTAACATTTCTGACCTTTCTGTTAGAACAAAAAGACAAATGGCTGATAGATCTACGAAAATAATTAAAACTATGATACCTACAATCAGTTGTTACCAATACATCCATCCAAAAAAAAGATTTAATTGAGCTATGTCGCAAAAATATTATTCCACCAGTTTATCATGAGTAGTTATAGTAGCATGTAATGATAATTCAATAATTATTACTAGGTAGTGATAATGATGACAATGAGTGATGACATGTGACTCCCGAATTTGCCTTAAACTGAAGGGGAAAATCGATAAGACCATAATAAAACCTGCTGTCCTGTATGGATCGAAATGTTGGGCTACGAAAGGAATTAATGAAAGGCAAGTGCATGAAGCTGAGATGAGAATGTTAAGAGGAATCTGTGGTGTAACGAGAATGGATAGGATAAGGAATGAGTATGTAAGAGGGAGTCTGAAAGTAGCGCCAGTGACAGAGAAGTTAAGTAGCAACAGACTGTCATGGTATGGACATGTGATGAGGAGGAATGAGGAGCATGTTACGAGGAAATTTTAAGTATGAACGTGTATGGCTATAAGAAAACAGGCAGACCGAAGAAAACATGGATGGATTGTGTTAAAGATGTTATCAATAGAAAGAAACTGAACATAGAAATGACGGCTAATAGAGATGTATAGAAGAAAAAGACATGCTGCGCCGACCCCAAATAAATTGGGATGAGGGCAGGAGTGATTTCGTTTCGTTTTGAAAATGTTTTTTTTTTTTTTACTTTACTTCTAGTTTTTCCTGTTAGATAATTTTTTAAGAATCTTTTATTATGTTTAATAAGTTATGATTTAACAAAAAATATTTGTAATTTTTTTAAACTTTAATTACGAACCTAGTTTGAAGTATCTACACAAAAAAACTAATTGATCTCAAGTCCAATGTGATTTCGGAAGGTTTTTAACATCAAGTATTGATTATTTGATTGCCTTTCCATTACAGAAACTTCAATAATTCTCGGGAAAAAAAAGAAGTTAAATTGTTTTATTTTTTTTCATTTTTTTTGACCTAACTGAAGGTTGAGAATATTACGTCACCAAGTAAGATAACGTATAAGTGTCAATGTGAGTTATTTCATGAAATAAATATATTATTATTGTTCGTTTAAGTTATTTATTTATTTTAAATATTTTTTATAAACTAGGATTAGTCAAAAATTTTAAAATACACGTTTTTTTCAAAATTAGCTTATCCCATGTAAATCGTCCAAAGTGACACTTTGGCCTTTTTACCAGTTTTTTTCAATGTGATTAAAATAAAATAAATCACGTATATAGGCATATCTACATTAATTAAAAAACTAATATGTATACAAATAAATCGATCTAGTTAGAGTGAAGAATATGTGTGTCATAGTAACTATGCAAAGTTTCACAAACATCTGTTGAAGCATGTTAAAAATATATCAAGTTGAAACTTTGAGTCTTGAGAGCCTTTACTGAAAAGTTGTCAATTTGCACATTAGCCCTTATACATAGGACCCATCGATATCACCACATTGCATTTACCGTGAACCGTGAGTAGGCCAGGGTTGGTTGTTAATTTTATTTTATCAAAACAAAAGTTTAAAAAGCTTAGATTAATAACACACTAAATGTTTTTCATTGTGTTCGCAAGTATGTTATAATCATGTTTTTTTACGTTTAATAAAAACTAGAGTTGTAAACATTTTAAGTCTGCGTAGGTTTTTATATATATAAAAGTACCTACTCCGTGGCCAAGGGCGGATCCAGGGGGGGGGGGGTCATGGGGGTCATGACCCCCCCCCCTGGGCCTAGGTCAACCACAGTATTTTTTCCTGTTTAAGTACATAATTTACTAAATTAATGTACAATGAATGAATGTATGTAGGTATGTGTTACATACTAATGCAACAAGATAAAAACATAAAATTACTGAATTGAACTCGTATATTACTATAATTGATGTTGTATCAAACTATTAAATATAATTAAGGCCTCTTTTTCCAGCTGAACTATGTTGTTGTGCCCAACAGGGTTCATAATAAAATTGGTACCATATTTTTAAGCCCACCACCTGTATACATTATGGAACGCAATAAAGTATTGAGTATCCAAACCCGTTTGTTCAAAGTGAATAATATTAGTATGATTTTGCCGCACCGCCCCGCCCGCGCCGCGAGTGTCTTCTCCAATCTCCCCGTCGCGTCACCGTCGATTGAATACTTAGGTAACCATCAACAACAGAAATATCTATTTTTCTAATCAAAAAAGCTCTTTAAACTCAAGTAAATCAATATAATCTTGGTTTGCAAAATGATAACAAAAAAAATTGCGCTCGCTTGGCTCGCGCTCGATTCGCTCGCACTCGATTTGATTAGTAGCACTGCCACAACGTCAATCTATATTTAGTTATTAACCGACGAAAAAAAGGAGGAGGTTCTCAATTCGACGCGTATATATTTTTTTTTTTTTTTTTTTTTTTTTTTTTTTTATGTATGACCACGCATAACTTTTTACAGAGTGGTCCGATTTTGATGGTTCTTTTTTTAATGGATAGGGTATATCTCGAAGTTGGTCCCATTTAAATTTCAAAATCAAAATCCACCCCTAAGGGTATTAAAACAGGGGATGAGTGTTTGTTCACCCACTGAATTCTTACCTGTTAACCGATTCTGTTGAAACTTGACACACATAAATATAGTTCTAGACACTACGACATAATGGAGACCTGGAGTTAGATTTTAACCACAAAAAAATGAAAAATAAAACTTTTTAACAAAAAATTGAACCGACGAAAACAGAAACTGAAAAGCGAAAAATAACTAATTATGAGTCGGCGCCAAACAACCGATCAACGAAGATCATTAAATTACTTTAAATAAATAATAAAAACAACGTCACATCATATACAACGTGAAATTTTCAACGATAAACAATAACTTTCCAAAAATGCGTTCTCCGCTCGGCCACTTGCAACTTGCACGCACTTTGCTTGTTAAAAGTTCGTTTGGCGCCGACTCATAATTAGTTATTTTTCGCTTTTCAGTTTCTGTTTTCGTCGGTTCAATTTTTTGTTAAAAAGTTTTTTACGCTAAAGCGTTTACTATTAGCCGCTCTAGGCGCCGTAAGAACAGAATTGCAATCAAATAAATGCGTACACTTTTGTCACAGAATATCTTTGCTTTTGTGAAGAGCCAATCAGTTTGTTCATGAACAATCAAAAAATTTCGTGCTCGCTTCGCTCGCGCTTATTTTGCTGCCCTCTTTGCTTCTAGGTGCTGCGCGTATGTTGCAAGCAACTATTCTGTAGTTAAAAGAGACCAAAGCCAAAACTGAGAAAAAGTGCGCGCTCGCTTCGCTCGCGTCTTTATATATTGATATTTTTTTTGCCATGGGTTTCACGAGTAACTATTCCGCTACATTAATATTCTACAAAGAGAAAATCAAAAGCTCTAAAATTCACTTAAATTTTTTAGCGAAAATCCTAGAATTTTAGTGGTTGCAAATTTATTTCAAAGTTTCTTTGTAAAAATTAATCCCTCCTTTTAAAAATTCAGATCCGGGGCTGAATATAAGTACGCGACCCCCCCCCTGACACAAAGGCTGGATCCGCCCTTGTCCGTGGCGTAGGTCAAGAATTTCATATATATAAAAGTACTCTGTGGTCAAGAACATTAAATATGTATGTATTACATACATTACTGGACAGTAAACTACATATTTTTATCAATACAAAATGATACCTTAAGTCTATGCATTAAGGTTTATTTTCATGTAATAGTGATGTAAGCAGAAATCCAAAAGAAAAGAAGAACCGAGAAGCGACTTGTGTGTCCATGTCTAAAAAATTGCCAACGTAAAATAAAAACTTCTATAGTAGTTTTTAAATCAAAATTATATTTTTGTAAAATTCGTTATTACCGCACTTCTATAACACGATAATGTGAAATTCGTAATAGTGATGTAAGATGTAAGCCATTAATAAAAGTAGAACGTACTATTTTGTTAGGTAATCTTATTGCATTTATTAAATAATATTGGTGTAAATTTTAACCTTTAAATGTCAACACTGAGTTGTCATATTGTATTGACAACAATATTATGGCGGTTTATTGTAATTTTTTATGTTTTTGATTTTTCAGTATACTTTATTATAAAATGGTGAATTTTTGTTGCGTACGTGGTTGTAAAAAATAATCATATCCTGGCTGTGGCTTATCTTTTCACAGGTAAAGTGTTTTCATAATATGGTTTTCATATTATACCTATACAAAGCAATGACACACTAGGGTGACCATGCGCTTTATGCACGAATGTATTTGGTTTGTTTATTGGATCCACATGACAAGATGACTATGAAAGACAGATCGGGAAAAAATAATTCCCAGGAATCCCACAAAGTCGTATATCGTCTTTAGCGTGGATTTATTTTGAGATCCAAGAAGGTGGACGCGACTTTTTAAATAATAAATAAATAATAAATAAATATTTTTGGGACATTTTACACATCACCATCTAGTCCCAAACTAAGCAGAGCTTGTGCTATGGGTACTAGACAATGGATATAATACTTATATACTTTTTTTTTATTCTTATTCTTATATTCTTATTCTTTATTGTACACACAGATATACATTTTTGTTGTAAATACATACTTATAATACATAAGAAACAACCAGACCAACACAAACACTCATGTTCATCACACAATTACATATTTGTGTCCTGTGGGAATCGAACCCACGACCTCGTAATCAGCAGTCCGACACTCGAACCACTAGACCACAGAGGTCGTCTCTAAATGAAATCAATATGGGTATCGTTTTCGAGGTTTCCCGGGGTGCTGATTATGAATATAACATCTATTTCGAGATCCAAGATGTCGGATGTCACTTTTTAAATAAAATCAATATGGGTGTCGTTTTCGAGGTTTCCCGGGATGCTAATTACGAATATAACATCTATTTCGAGATCCAAGATGGCGGACGTGACTTTTTAAATAAAATCAATATGGGTGTCGTTTTCGAGGTTTCCCGGGATGCTAATTACGAATATAACATCCATTTTGAAATCCAAGATGGCAGACGCAACTTTTTAAATAAAATCAATATGGGTATCGGTTTTGAGGTTTCCCGGGGTGATGATTATGAATATAACATCAATTTTGAGATCCAAGATGGCGGACGTGACTTTTTAAATAAAAACAATATGGTATCGTTTTCGAGGTTTCCCGGGGTGCTGATTACGAATATAACATCTATTTTGAAATCCAAGATGGCAGACGCAACTTTTTAAATAAAATCAATATGGGTATCGTTTTTGAGGTTTCCCGGGGTGATGATTATGAATATAACATCAATTTTGAGATCCAAGATGGCGGACGTGACTTTTTAAATAAAAACAATATCGGCATCGTTTTCGAGGTTTCCCGGGGTGCTGATTATGAATATAACATGTATTAAGAGATGCCAGATGGCAGACGCGACTTTTTAAATAAAATAAATACGGGTATCGTTCTCGAGGTATTCGGGGGTCCTGATTACGAAAATAACATCAATTTTGAGATCCAAGATGGTGGACGCAACTTTTTGAATAAAATCAATATGGGTGTTAAATTCGAGGTTTCCCGGGATGCTAATTCAATAATGGGACCAACCCCGAAATCGCGAAAAAAAAACAGCTATTCCTTACATTTTGTCGATTAGTGTGAACACAAATGCAGGGAACAGCTAATTACTGATGAGTACAATGACCCCTTACGAGGTTTTGAGTTATTTCAATTACACGTTGTATAATATCTTTGCACACGTAGAATTAGCAAAGTTGGCAATGGTGTCGATTCTCTTGTTCATGAACTAAACTTATTTTAAACTATCGCTCTCTTTTACTGATAGGAGATAACAGAAAGGGATGGCAACAATTTAAGCGCTGTCAAATTAGTCGGAATTTAAATTTCCATACAAGTTTAGTCGTAATTTCGGAACGTGCCCACTAAAATACAATGAAATATAACATGTAAACTAATTTGACAGTTCTAAAATTGTTGCCATCTCTTTCTTGTATCTACTATTAATAAAAGCGAACGACAGTTGTTGAAGTAGCGTGATCAAGAGAATCGACACCAATGACCTAAGAAAGTAAAATTAATAAAACATCGACTTTGCCTACCGTAAACCAGCGGGCCGTGTTGACAATATCCAAGTGTTTATAATTTTAGTAGGAAGTAGGTATCTACTTCCTACTAATATTATAAATGCGAAAGTATGGATGTTAGTTTGTTCTTCCATAACACTGAAACGGCTGAACGGATTTGATATACTGATCCTACTCGGGCTAAGAAAAATATATAAAATAAAGTCAACGCATATAATCTACTTCATTATGAGTACAATGACCCCTCTTAGTTTTCGAAACGATAACATTAAGTTTGAGAAAATCCACGAATAAATATTATTTCGACACCCTAGTAGAAAGAAGTGCAATAGTTTTATGGACCTCTCGCTGGGCTTGTTTTAAGTCACATAGTGCGTTATGCTACTATATAGATTCATGGTGTAGGTACTGTCAGCCACAGATTACTATATTAGTAGATATTAGTAGCTAGCTACCAATGTACTCTGTGCTAGCTACTGTCAGCTGCAGCTGGCTTGACCAAGAACATTATATATGTATGTATTACATACATTCCTGGACAAATTACTACATATTTTTATCAATACAAAACTATACCTTAATTCTATGGTTTAAGGTTAATTTTAATGTTATTACATTAAAATAAACCTCTGTTTTCTGCTTAGTGATGTAAGCAGAAAACCAAAGAAAGGGAGAGCCGAGAAGCGACTTGTGTGTCCTTGTCTAAAAAATTGCCAATGTAAAATAAAAATTTCTATAGTAGTTTTTAAATCAAAATTATAGTTTTCTAAAATTCGTTATTACCGCACTTCTATAACACGATAATGTGAAATTCGTAATAGTGATGTAAGCCATTAATAAAAGTAGATCGTACTATTTTGTTACGTATTCTTATTGAATTTATAAAATAATATTGGTGTAAACTATAACCTTTAAATGTCAACACTGATTTGTCATATTGACAACAATTATGGCGGTTTATTGTAATTTTTCATGTTTTTGAATTTTCAGTATATTTTATTATAAAATGGTGAATTTTTGTTGCATACGTGGTTGTAAAAAAGAATCATATCCTGGCTGTGGCTTATCTTTTCACAGGTAAAGTGTTTTCATATGGTTTTCATATTTACAAAGCACTGACACAATAGGGTGACCATGCGTTGTATGCACGAATGTATTTGGTTTTTTTTATTGGATCCCAAAGATGACTATGAATGACAGATCGGGAAAAAATAATTCCCAGGAATCCCACAAAGTCGTCTATCGTTTTTAGCGTGTATTTTGAAAAAAAAAACTAATTCATTCAAATCAAAGAAAAAGTAGATTATTTCTATTTACGTTGAATGATGACAAAATTCTGAATACGCCCATGGTTGTACCACAGTCTTAGGAACTCTAAAGCGCAAACCACACAGAGCCGGTGCGTGTCGGGTCCGCATTGGGTGGAGCATGATGAATACAACATCTACTTCGACATCGAAGACGGCGGACGCGACTATTTAAATAAAATTAATACTTATATCGTTCTCGAGGTTCTCGGGGGTCCTGATTACGAATTTATGATTTATTTTAAGATCCAAGAAAGCGGACGCGACTTTTAAAATGAAATCAATATGGGTATCGTTTTCGAGGTTTCCGGGGTGCTGATTATGAATATAGCATCTATTTTGAGATCCAAGATGGCGGACGTGACTTCTTAAATAAAATCAATATGGGTGTCGTTTTCGAGGTTTCCCGGGATGCTAATTACGAATATAACATCTATTCGAGATCCAAGATGGCGGACGTCACTTTTTAAATAAAATCAATATGGGTGTCGTTTTCGAGGTTTCCCGGGATGCTAATTACGAATATAACATCCACTTTGAAATCCAAGATGGCAGACGCAACTTTTTGAATAAAATCAATATGGGTATCGTTTTCGAGGATTCCCGGA
This sequence comes from Asteroscopus sphinx, assembly GCA_949699075.1. Lineage (NCBI taxonomy): Eukaryota > Metazoa > Arthropoda > Insecta > Lepidoptera > Noctuidae > Asteroscopus > Asteroscopus sphinx. The sequence continues at coordinate 8,941,789 of OX453006.1, forward strand.
GTGCTGATTATGAATATAACATCTATTTCGAGATCCAAGATGGCGGACGTGACTTTGAAATAAAATCAATATGGTATCGTTTTCGAGGTTTCCCGGGATGCTAATTACGAATATAACATCTATTTTGAAATCCAAGATGGCAGACGTGACTTTTTAAATAAAATCAATATGGGTGTCGTTTTCGAGGTTTCCCGGGATGCTAATTAAATAATGGGACCAACCCCGAAATCGCGAAAACACAACTATTCCTTACATTTTCTCGTGTAATGTGAACAAAAATGAACAGCTTATTACTGATGAGTACAATGACCCCTTAAGAGGTTTTGAGTTATTTCAATTACACGTTGTATAATATCTTTACACACGTAGAATTAGCAAAGTTGGCAATGGTGTCGATTCTCTTGTTCATGAACTAAACTTATTTTAAACTATCGCTCTCTTTTACTGATAGGAGATAACAGAAAGGGATGGAAACAATTTAAGCGTTGTCAAATTAGTCGGAATTTAAATTTCTATTCAAGATTAGTCGTGATTTCGGAAAGTTCCCACTAAAATACAGTGAAATGTAACACGTAAACTAATGACAGTTCTAAAATTGTTGCCATCATGTTTCATTTTAAAAGTCGCGTCCGCCTTGTATCTACTATTAATAAAAGAGAGCGATAGTTGAGTTGTTGAAGTAGCGTGAACAAGAGAATTGACACCAATGATCCATGAAAATAAAATTAGTATAACATCGACTTTGCCTACCGTAAACCAACAGGCCGTGTTGACAATGTTCATACCTACTTCCTACTAATATTATAAATGCGAAAGTATGGATGTTAGTTTGTTCTTCCATAACACTGAAACGGCTGAACGGATTTGATATACTGATTCTACTCGGGGTAAGAAAAATATATAAATAAAGTCAAAGCATAAAATCTACTTCATTATGAGTACAATGACCCCTCTTAGTTTTCGAAACGATAACATTAAGTTTGAGAAAATCCACGAACAAATATTATTTGGACACCCTAGTAGAAAGAAATGCAATAGTTTTATGGACCTCTCGCTGGGCTCGTTTTAAGTCACATAGTGGGTTATCCTACTATATAGATCATATAGATTCATGGGCTTGACAGTTAACAGCGTTATGTTCCTTGATATCTTAGATTATGAACACTACAGATGGATTCCTAACTACGTCAGAGTATGTGGGAAAGAAATGGACTTATGCCACTGCTCTTAAGATAGAGCAAGACACAAATATTATATCGCCATCTCTTACATGTTACCCATATTTTCGTTGTCACACTTTTAAAGTTTGACAAACAAAGCGTTCGGTCTGTCAAACTAAAGAGTTTTATTAATTGTGCTTCGTAGTTTTCTATAATTTTATGGTGAAACTTCGTGATAAAACACTCATAGAGTTCCGTGATATGGTCGGGTGTAGTGTGTTAGGCTGCAAGAGCCGCAGCGAGCAACACATTGAAGGATTAACTTTCCACGGGTAAGTGGCATTTTATACCTAAATTGTTGTGTTTATTTAACTACATACAATGTGTTTCTACAAGTACGTAAGTGTTAACTATTTTGAACCCATTTCTTATAAAAATATTAGCAGTTTTCAGCGTTTTCTAAATAACATAACCTAAAATATTTCCGTGTTTAGTGTTGCCATGATAGACATGTTTACGTTCCCAGTATTTAGGGTGCTACCTGTTATATGGTGCTTTTTATTAAATTGTTGAAGGAGACGTATGTTTTAAATAATTCCGTCATTAGTGCTGCTGTGATTTACGTAATTATGTACCCATTATTTAGGGTGTTTTTAATTTTCATCTTTATTTATTGATGAAGTAGATTGGTTTATATGGTTGTTTTAGTATTATGTGTAGGCTACACAGTGTAGTATGTGTGTAGTATAACATTTTTTTAGCCACTAACAAGGCAATGGCTCATATGGTTATGACCATTTTGAAAAAAAACATTGAGAAACCCACATTTACTACGTTGAACGACCATGTTAGAGATCAAAACCCGCTGGATAGCCACCTCGTAATCCTAATAAAAGCTGTTGCATTAAAATATTTAGATGTACGAATACATCACCTTATAAAAACTGTTTCACAGAAAGGTGATAGAGTGAGAAACTTTCATACGAAATTGATTCTGTTTAAAGGCCAATAAATTACACTTAAAATTACAATAAATCCTATACATCCAATCAATATCCAAAATATATCTATGTATAAATATATCCAAAAAAATTACAATAAATCCTATTTTTCCAAAATACTTTATTTAATTTCCCTTTTCTAAATTACCTTTACATACATACGCGATTCATAGACGAGAGTGTAGGAGCCACTGGCTTCCATTAAATGTTAAACCTGGCAAATAACTTGAACAAAGATGGTACGATTGCGCTTGTTACTATACTGACATAGAGGTTAAAATCGTTTAAACTGATCACTGCGCATTTTCAAGTTATTTTCTACGTACGCTAAGAGCCCTTAACTTAATCTCAAAAAAATGGGGGTAAAAATCTTAGTGTGGTATCACTGAAGTAAAAACTATTGCTATCTAAAAGGGGCACGTCGATTTTCTATCTATAGTGTTCTAAATCTATGCTTGATATAGATTCATGGGCTTGACAGTTAACAGCGGCGGTAGCAGTGTTGCCAGACGTATGATAAATATCGTACATATAAATAGTGTAATTTCGCCCCTAGTAGAGTACGCACCTATCTTTATGGCGACTGCAAGCCGCTACGCTGTACGCAGCGAGCAACGTGCGCTGTGTGAAGTTAGCGCCGTCTAGTTTCTTCGCACTTTCAATGACGCTCTTGCACTCTAAATTTTGTTACTGCGCAGGCACAGGCATATGACTCGTTTTTACAGCCACCATAAATTTTGGTGCGTAGGTACTCTACGATGGACGATACAAAATCTTACGATAACTTTGACGACAGATCACTACTTGAATTCGTAGAAAAACATTAACTAAAAGTTATACACGCTAGATAGGTACCAATTAAATACTACAAATTAAGGTATACCCAAAAAGAAACAAGTCGACACTCAGGCCCATATTACAGAACGATCCTCAAGCGTTGATCATTGTTTAAAACTAGTTTTGAGTTGAGCTTTGATTTTAGAACGTTCCGTTAAGGTACGTAGCAGAGATTTATTGATCACAGTTCAGCCACACCCTGGCCACTCAATACATTAAGAATGCTAGCACCGCCTTAATACGCAAGCTTACGTCTTATACAAACACGCACACACGTGAATGAATAGGGTTGCTTGCCGCTCGAAATGCCGACTGCGTTCCAAACGCTTCTCAGTAGTTCTCAGAGATGGCGTTGACATTTGGGCCCTACGTCCCGGACCCGAGCCGAGGCACTTGATAGCACGAGCGGTTGGTAATGATACCTATCGAATTATCGATGTATTGTATGATGAATATGATATATTAACGAAGCTTGGTAATAAAATTAAATCTGCAAGCATTACAATTTATAATAATTTATATTTCTCTTATCGTAAGTACGTAATTTTACAGTAAACAATCTCTCACTATAGTTGTAAAATTAAACTCTCGCGGTAAGTAGATACCTACCTACCTTTAATAAAATACAATAAATAGGTACCCAAAGGAATCTGCTTTCAAGCAGCTTTTATGTTACTAACAAAATATGGATAGGTACCTAATTTGATCCAAAATAAAGATTATATTATTATTATTACAAGCAAATTATTTTTTCCTTTTTGTCATAACTGGCAAAGTACAAAAAAATCGTTTAATTGTAAAATTAAATGCTCGCTGTTCTGTAGTTCTACCTATAAAGGTTTTATTGTGGCTTACCTTATTTCATCCTTCGGAAATCGATAAAATCTTCTGTTTCCTTGTCTAGATGTAGACACACATCCGTATAAAGCACAATACACTACCATTTTCAATTAAAATATAACTACAAACACCAAAAAATATATTGCGTAACGCACTCGACTGGCGATTGATATCCATTGAATATTGCAGCCCAACTTGCCGCTAAACTGAGGGCACGTGCAGGGCGCGGGTGAGGAACTTAAATTGGCGGGGGGCGGTGAGTGGCCGTTCTGTACGTAGTACTATTAGATATTCTGTGGTTCAGCTGAGTTTAGTTTTATTTTATACTTTCATCTGTTTCGGTATTTGAGCAGAGATTTGATCTGTAATCACTCTAGTGTGTTCCAGACTACGCTTGAGTAGAGATTTCTATTCTATTTCAAGTCAAATTCGTGTTATGTTGTTGAATTAAAGTTTATAATTATCGTTCTGGAATAAGACCGATACTCAAGTAACGATTCTATCCTTAAGTAGTGATCAGATGATTGAAGTTTAAACTGTACTTGAGCACAGATAATATAATACTATAAAAATGCTAATACCGACGTTATTAGCATTGCATTGTTATCCATCCATTAATCTTTTTCCTTAAAAGTTATAATATGTATAAACACGGCTTTTCTACCGAATATAAATGTACACGGCTGCCTAAAATTTTCATTGGCAACACTGGTATCATCAAGTGTCATGTAAAAATACTGAATTTAATTACCGAAAACGAAAAACTTTATAAAAAAATTGATTAGTAATCAATTTTTTATGATTACATGCTGGTTTGATCAAGAAACAGTATTAAAATGTAATATTAAGAATCAAATCAATGTTTTTTTCAATATATTATTTATGAAACCGTGCGTTCAATGACTTAGGTTTGAAAATATTGAATACATTGTTTATCAATACCAAAACTGAAAAATGTTGGCTAGAAACTTGTGTTTATACAAACAATGCATAAAATATTGCTCAATATCTTCATGCGGCTTGAAAAGGAAGTATACAACTCGGCTACGGACATTTGCAAGCATTACTCATGATTTTCCTAAGGATATAAACATAACCTTTAACCATTCGTACGTTGTAACGCGAAAATTGCACGAAACTAAACGAGTGAGAGAACTACGTGAGGAACAAAACCGTAATACTTTTACATATAGAACACATACGTGCGGCGAACTGAGGCCTGAACATGACGGTGAAAAGGTAATTCTATGTGGTTGGGTTCAATATTCAAGATTATCAAAGTTCATCCTTCTCAGAGATGCCTATGGCCTTACACAATGCGTGGTAGGCAACGAAAGCACACACTTGCCAGATATTCCTTTAGAAACAATTGTTAAAATTGAAGGGATTGTAGCCTTAAGACCTAACAACATGATCAACAGAACTATGGCCACAGGTGAAGTTGAAGTTAATATAGATAAGTTAGAAGTACTCAACACAGTTGATAAGCTGCCTTTCAATCTTAGAGATTATCAAAAGCCTAAAGAACAATTAAGATTGCAGCACAGATACGTTGATTTGAGGTTTCCTGAAATGCAGAATAATTTGAGAGTGCGTTCACATATGCTTCATAATATGAGAAGATTTCTGATTGAAAAACATGGATTTGTGGAAGTTGAGACACCTACATTGTTCTGTCGTACTCCTGGTGGTGCAAGAGAGTTTGTGGTACCGACCCATCATGAGGGACTGTTCTACTCTTTGGTTCAGAGCCCGCAACAGTTCAAGCAAATGTTAATGTCTGGTGGTGTTGACAGATACTTTCAAGTTGCAAGATGTTACAGAGATGAAACCACTAGACCAGACAGACAGCCAGAATTTACACAATTAGATATAGAACTGTCTTTTACTAACTTAGATAGTGTCTTAACTATGATAGAACAGCTGCTCTATGATACATTTGTAAAATCACTTCCAAAACCACCATTCAAAAGAATTACATACGAAGATGCCTTAACAAATTATGGTACTGACAAACCAAATCTAACTTATGATTTAAAGTTTGTTAATCTGAAGAAATTGTTTCCTGAAAAGGCTAATGATGATAATTTTAGAGCTTACGCATTGCCATATACTAAAGAAATTGGAAAATTAACTACAAAATATAAAGAGAAAATCAGGGAATATGCCAAAAAATATCCTTGCAAAGTAGTTCTAAATGAAAATGTACTAAAGGAATTTGGAACGGAAATTAGTGGAAGAATTCAAAATGTTGTTGGGGACTTAAATGCATCTATAGTTGTCTTAGGTGATGATGAGAACTCTTGCCTTTGTCTAGGAGAAATAAGAGAAATGATGGCTTCATTATTAAAAAGAAATAATATGTTAAAAGTTAAAGATAATGTAGAACCATTGTGGGTGGTTGATTTTCCCCTATTTGTGAAGGGTGAAAATGGTTTAGAAACCTGCCATCATCCCTTCACTGCTCCTCATCCAGATGACATGCATTTACTGGACTCCGAGCCATTAAAAGTGAGATCTCTAGCATATGATATTGTTATGAACGGTAATGAAATTGGCGGAGGATCAGTTCGTGTACACAATGCTGAATTACAGGAAAGAATCATGAAGATTTTATACATTGATCCTGAAAAATTATCACACTTCTTAAATGCCCTAAAATGTGGGTGTCCACCGCATGCAGGGATTGCATTAGGTATTGATAGACTAGTCACATTGGCTTGCGATGCAGAGTCGATAAGAGATGTGATAGCGTTCCCTAAATCACATGATGGGAGAGATCCATTATCTGGTGCCCCCAATAGTATAAGTGAAGATGACAAAAAGTATTATCATATTTCTATTGTAAAGTGATTTTTATAATTTTATTTGTAAGTAAATATAAGTGTTATGGGTATATATTTTTGTTTGCTTAAACTGTTGAGTCCCAGTTATAGACACAATTTAATTTGATTATGTCATGTAACCCAAACTCAAAACTCAAAATTTTTATTGCATTCATGTGTACATAGGTGTTATATTTATTATATGGGTTCAACATGAAACCCGGTAAGGGCACAGCAACATACTAATAAATAATAGGTTCCATAACCGATCGGTATCACCCGGGCCTGAGAGATAATAACGTTAAAATATCATATTTATTAAGAAATATTAAGCCTAATACACACGTGCGCCTCGACTGCCTCGTTGGTCTAGTGGTTGCAAGCGCGACTGCTGAGCGTGGGGTCCTGGGTTCGATTCCCGGGTCGGGCAGTGTTGTTGGGTTTTTTCATTACGAAATTCTCAGTAGCAGCCCGGAGTCTGGATTTGTGCCCGGTCAATGGCAATAGGCTCGCCCCCTATTACATGGGACTATAACATAACTGGCGAAATGTGGGTGTACTATTACACCTCTGCCTACCCCTTCGGGGAAATACAGGCGTGATGTTATGTTATGTTATGTGTTAATACACACGGCAAACTAATATAATAATTTATCAGTTTGCCATAGCAACAGTAGTTGAATTTATATGAATAAGCACTTAGGCCCGTATTCCAGAACGATACTCAAGCGTTGAACACTGTTTAAAACTAGTTTTGAGTTGAGCTTTAGAACGTCCCTCAAGCAGAGATTTGTTGATCACAGTTCAGCTGAGTTTAGTTTCGTTTTATATTGTCACCTGTTTCGGTATTTGGGCAGAGATTTGATCTGTAATCACTCAAGTGTGGTCCAGACTACGCTTGAGTAGAGATTTCTATTATATTTCAGGTCAAATTCGTGTGTAATGTTGTTGAATTAAATTTTATAATTACCGTTCTGGAATAAGACCGATACTCAAGTAACGATTTTATCCTTAAGTAGTGATTAGGTGATTGGAGTTTAAACTGTACTTGAGGAAGCTTCTGTAATACGGGCCTTAGTTTTTGTATCGTTTTTATGTGAATAAGTACTTCACGATACTTTCCCGTGCTAGAGCATCTGATCTACGTATGTATGTAGTAGATAACATGGTATAATAAGATGTTTCACCAGGTATTCTCTTCCCGCAATGACAGCGCGATGCCTCTGAGCTACGTCACGATCAGTGTTGCCGTTGATTGATATCTTCAATATACTTAAGGAGATTTTTGTTCATAATGAATATTAAATAAATTCCTAACTAGCCTAACTGTTTGTTATCTCTTGTTATTCATCTAGTTAGTTATTAAAGGAAACTGTATAAAATTACTAGTTCAAAAGTGATTCTTTATATAAGTTTGGCATTAGGGAACTAGGCTTTGAGTTATGTTTGGAAGACAAAGAAACACTGATCAGGATTTTCATAATTTATTCTCTCGTGATCTTCTCGGCGCCCCCGTCAGGGGGCGCGAGGAATCGGGCTCGGGGTTGAGACCCCCTTTCCCGAGGGATCTGGTCTCCGCCCGTAAAAACGGGCGTGTCCTTTTATTGGGACTTTTCCCTGAACATTTTCAGCTGTGTGCCGCCTACCGACAGGCTGGCGGGCAACACAGCTGTGTGAGTGGTTGCTATGCGTGTTCCTGTAGGGGCGCCGCGCTCACCGTTTTCACGGGAACGCTTCTTCACGACGCCTAGGCGGTCAGACCCTACCGGGTGAGACCCCCGGTTTCCCGGGGGAGGCCCAGCAGAGGTCGACCAGCGACATAGGCGTCGACTTAAGCGCCCTCTACAGGAGAATGCTGGCCTCCGCTATAGCGCAATTGGACTAGCCAATCGCGTTACAGCTAAGAGGCCGTGATGTGTGTTTGAACGGTTTGTATTGTGAGTACACCGCCCAATGTTTACGTACGAATGCGCGCCCGCGCATTCTACGTGTGGGTATAGATGCGTGTACAGTTATGTATGTCTGTATATAGTGCGCTCCGTGCCTATATTAACTTAGCACACGTCGCGCACTGGGGTGCATGTTATGTGTGTGAAGTGCTCTGTGTTTGAATAAGTCAAGTGTAGGCCATGTTTTGACTTACTCAGGCGTCAATCCGGTAGGTGGAAGCGGAGGGGGGCGACCTTGCTGTGCCGCGGTTGCTCTGCTGTGCATTCTCGGCGGTTTAGCCGGCTGTGAACAGCGAGGCCATGCCGGCGAGAATGACAGGTACCGGGTCCTGTTCTGCCATCAGGGCGTTTAAAACGTCCTGTAGGACCCGGATAGCGGCCCCGAGGATGTGCTTCCTGTACTCCCCGGGTGTTGTTGGTGCTCTTTGCCCCGCCGGTGCTGCTCCACCACTGTGTTGCTGCTGGCGCGGCGCGTAGGCTGCGGTTTTGGTGTGCGGCGCTTTAGGGGCGCTCGCGGTGTCTTTTGGTGTCCGTTCTGTCCTCGCGGCGCCCCCTATCACGGTGGTGGCAGCGGTGAAGACAGCGGTGTTGGTGGATCTCTTGGTCGGCGGGGGAGGTGGGGCAAGGTCGGCCTGGGCTGAGCGCACTCCTTGCTTTTCAGCCTCGGAAGCTGCGGGGCGAGCATTACGCTTCTTTCCACCGCGCTTCCTTTTCCTCCGCTTCTGGGGTTCTTGGGTTGCTCCGCGCGCTGTCGGGGCATTCGCCGTCGCCATTAGCGACGCGTTCCGCGCCTCGTCTGCGCAGGGTTGGGCGAGAGACCTTTCGGTGACCTGCGCACGAGGTCGGTACTCTGCCGTTTTGGCGACGGTGCCCGCTCGCCTATTCCGTGCCTCTCTCTGATAGGCGGGGCACTTGTAATGGTTGGCCGGGTGTGGGCCCGCGCAATTTGCGCAGGTGGGCGGCTCAGAGAGAGGGCGTGGGCATTCTTTGGCGGAATGTTCCTCGCCGCACCGCACGCAAGCGAGCGGGCGATGGCACAGATGCGAGCTGTGTCGAAACAGCTGGCATCTGTGGCACTGTGCTGGCCCGCGCTTTCCACGCCATGACTCGATCTTGACACCACGCATGTTCATGAACATGGTGATGCCATAGATCTCCCGGAAGTTTGGAGTCTTCCGGATCATGGCGTGGAAAACGCAGCCGGGTCTTCCTTGGCGCGCCTTTATATGGCGCACGTACTCCGGCTCGAAACCTAGCGCGCGGAGTTCCTCTTCTATGTCTTGCGGCGCTGTGTCTGCTGGCAGCCCCGTGATGGCCACCTTCAGGCTCAGCTCCGCTGGGAGCGAGTACGAGAACCACGCTATGTTCTCGCGTGTCTCTAGATCGGTCAGGTACCGCTGCACCAGACGGAACTCTTCTTCTGATTCCGGGACGAAGCGTATACCTTTCTGGTATGGCCGCGCGCATGGTGGGCGGCCCAGCTTGTCCCGGATGGCCTTAAAGTGCTGTGCCCAGTTTGGCAGGTGTTCTACTACCAGTGGCGGGTAGCGCAGCTTCTTGTATGGTATTCCCGCAGCTGGTTGTGCGCTACCACTGGGCACGGCAGTGGGCTGCACGGGGGCTGCGGCAGCAGGAGGCGGCGTCCGCATTGCCACTTCGGAGAAGGATGCGGTCGGCGTTGTTTGCGTGGTTGTCTGCATTTGTCGCTGCCTGCGCGGGTCACGCTGCGGCTGCGAGGATGAGGTGCAGGGCCGCTTTGCTTCATCAGCGGCGTCCTCTTCAGGGCTTCTGGGTCTGCGCTGGGCTCTCTGTTCCGAGCCCAGCGTGTCGGTGGATGTTGTTGGCGGCAGCGGCTCTTCCAAGCCCTGTCGTGGCAGCGGCAGCTCAGGCAGCGAGCTGGACGCAAACAGTGGTTCCCCTGTGGGATCCGCCGTTGCGCGTATGGGCGTGACGTAAGGTACGGCGCATAGGCCGTACGATCCCGTCGACGATAGGGACGCGTCCGATCCCACACGGGATGAACACGCCGACCGCATCGCCGGTGAGTCACGGGCTGAACTGCGGGGTGGTGCGGGTGATGCGTATGCGGCGGGCATGCTTGCTCCAGCCGGTGTTTGCTTCAGCCGCGTAGTCTTCTCCGAGGTGGGCGTCTTGTTAGGTGGAGTCCTGGTGGTTGGAGTCCTTGTCGTAGCCGGTTTACTCGACGCAGGTATTCGTACCTGCGGAGTGGGGTCTGGTCCTGTAGGTCGCTTCGGTCTTGCCGAGCTCGACACCGGCGCGCGGGTCGCCGGTGGAGATACGCGGGTGGGTGCGCGGGACGCGGGCGCGGGCGGGCAAGCCGAGGTTACGCGGCGCGCGGCAGTCGCGGTGTGTGTCGGTGCCTGTGTTGGCACCGAGCGAGAAGTAGATGGGTGGTGGGGCGCCGCGTGTTGACGCGGTGTCTTAGCCAACGGCGCGGGCGCCGCTGGTGCTGGTGCAGCTGCCTGCACCCTCGGGGCATCGTAGAGTGTCGGGTCAGGACCGGATGTTCGGTGGTACCGGATTTCCGGTTCCGTCGCCATCCGGTCCGTCCTCGGCATACTCCTCGTGGGGTGAACGGGGGGGTCCGGGGGGTCCGGGCTCCGTGGGGGGCTTCGCCCTCCCTTCTTGGGCATCTTGGGTGCGTAGCCACCGTCCGCGACCGCTTCGGTGTGACGTCACACCGGGCAGATACGGTGGCGCTCGCGCGAGCGCCGACGGTCCGTGCGGAAATACGTGTAGTCGAGAGCGAGCGCACAACACGACTGTCCGTGGCGGCCACGAGCAGTCCATAATTTATTAATATTTTGCCCTACTTAAGTACTAAAAAAATATTTACAGAAAACACCCAGAACAAATAGGTAATATTTAATTGACCAATGGCGAAGAGGCATGCGCGCTCGCAGTTGATGACGTAGTTTTGATTGAAACCCGAGGTTATAAATATTGGTGACAAACTACGGAGTGCCATTGCGATGCTAGGCAGCGTGCGCGGAGGACGCGCTGCCACAGTGCTCCCCCTCAAGCGAAGCGTACCGGTCGTCTGATAACGCGGCCTGAGCGCGATGTTTTGATTACATCGGGTTCGGGTGCGATCGTTGCAGGAACTTTTGATGGGGCTTCCTCTGCTTCTACGATGGTGAAGGCTGGCTTGAGACGATCTATCGAGATAACTGCTGTCCTTCCCGGTAGTTGCAGGGTGAAGGTCTTGCTATCTCTGCGTATAATCTTATACGGGCCGTCGTATGGAGGCTGTAGCGGTTTCTTTACCGCGTCGACTCGTACAAACACTTTCTTGCATGTTTGTAGATCGCGATGAACAAACATAGGGCGATTGGTATGATGCGACTGTGTGGGTACTGGGCGAGTATTACTGATAGCTGTCTTCAGTTTTTTGACATAGCTGCTGTCCATGGTGTTAGGTTGTGATGGCATGAAGAAATCACCAGGTAGTCGTAGATTTTGACCGTATGTTAACTCGGCAGCACTGACTTCTGAGTCGGTTCTGATTGCAGCACGGAGTCCTAGTAGTACTGTGGGCAATTCTTCAGTCCAGCTATTTGTACTGAGACGGGCAGTGAGAGCAGTTTTCATACATCGATGCCAGCGTTCTATCATGCCATTGCTCTGGGGATGATATGGTGTAGTTCTGAGTTTCTTGATCCCAAATAGCCTGGTCAGAGCAATGAAAAGGTGGCTTTCAAACTGTCGGCCTTGGTCTGTTGTCATTCTTGCTGGACAGCCGAATCTTGCAATCCATCCTTCATAAATGGTCTTGGCAACAGTGTCAGCAGTGATATCGCTCGCAGGGTATGCTTCGGGCCAGCGTGTAGCACGGTCGATCATTGTGATCACGTAGCGATGTCCGGTAGGTGACGTCCGTAGTGGTCCGACAATGTCTACGTGGACGTGCTCAAACCGTTGTGATTGTTCAAAAGTTGCTGTGGCACTTGATGTATGTCGTTGTATTTTTGACCGTTGGCAGGCGATGCATGTTTGAACCCATGTTTTGATGTCTGTGTTCATTGATGGCCAAAAAAATCTTCTTAGCATTAATTTTCTGGATGTTCGTATACCGGGATGACTGAGTCCGTGGATGGCGTTGAATGCTATAGTACGGAACTCTTCTGGTAGGTATGGACGAACGCTTTCAGTTGAAGTTTCGCAGTAAACTTGCTCTGTTGTGCCAGGTAACGTCACTTTCTTCAATTGTATGTTTGACTGGCGAAGAAGTTCTTCAATGTTCTTGTCATTTGATTGTGCTTGAGCGAGTGCTTCGTAATTAATAGGGCTGGGACAGTTGATTGCGTCGACTCGGGATAATGCGTCAGCAACTACATTTTGTCGTCCACTTATGTGACGTATGTCGTTTGAAAACTCACTGATGAATAACAGTTGTCTTCGTCGTCGTGGAGTTTCAGAATCTGATGAAATCTTCTGCATAGCGTACGTCAGCGGTTTGTGATCGGTGAAAATGATGAGTGCGCGCCCTTCAAATATTTTTCTGAAATGCTTTACTGCCATGTAAATTGCTTGAAGTTCTCGGTCGAATGTCGAGTAGTTTTGCTGCGCTGGTGTAAACTTCTTTGAAAAATAGCCAAGAGGCTGCCATTTCCCTTCTATTTGCTGCTGTAGTACGGCTCCAGCACAGTAGTCGGATGCGTCACACATCAGTCCAAGCGGGACAGAGTGATGTGGGTGTGACAGATATGTCGTTTCCTGAATACATTTCTTGCAGTTTTCAAACGCTTGAGATGTATCTTCGTTCCACTGTATAATAGTCTTATCACGCTTCTTTGTATTGTGCAGGTATGTATGTAGTGGTGCTTGAATGGCGGCTGCGTTCGGAATGCTATCTCGGTAAAAGTTGAGCATGCCGAGGAAACGTCGTAGTTCTTCGATGTTTTTTGGTCTTGGATATTCGCTGATAACCTTGATCTTGTCTTCAGGTGGCTTGATACCTTCTGGTGATACTGTGTAGCCAAGGAATTTCACTTCACGTTGGCCGAATACACACTTTGCAGGATTAATTGTTATGCCGTACTCTTCAAGTCGTTGCAATACAGTACGAATATGTTGTCTGTGTGTATCTTCATCGTCTGAAGCTAGTAACAAGTCGTCGATAAATGGATATACAAAGTCGAGTCCTCGCAGTACTTCATGAATAAACCGCTGAAATGTTTGTCCAGCGTTCTTCAAACCAGGGCACATTCTCGGGAATTCGTATAATCCAAAAGGAGTGATGATTGCTGTCTTCTCCACGTCTTCTGCACGAACAGGCAATTGTTGGTAAGCACGGTTCAAATCTATGGTGGTGAAAATTTGCTTGCCGCTGAGCTGATAGGTGAAGTCCTTGATCCTTGGAACAGGGTAACGATCAGGTTTTGTTACAGTGTTCAGTCGTCTGAAGTCTCCACAGGCTCGTAAATCTCCGTTTTTCTTCGGTACGATGTGTAGCGGACTAGACCAAGGGCTTTTACTCGGTCTGCACAGTCCCTGGGTGATCATGTTCTCAAATTCTTTTTTCACTCGTTCATAGAGATGCGGTTGTATCGGTCGTGCTCTTGAATGTATTGGCGGTCCGGTGGTCTCAATAAAATGTTCTACTTTGTGCTTCGGGTTGAGAGTCATTGCGGATAACCGAGTAGTTCCTGGATATTCTGCTAGTATGGCGTGATACGTCTGTTTGGAGTCGACGCTGCATATTGTAGGCGTGCTTGTATAACGGCCAGGAGCTTTGGAGGTGAGCTTTGTTGTGCTGTCAATGAGTTGTTGTTTACGTAGATCGACTAATATGTTGTGATAGCCGAGAAAATCTGCTCCAATGATTGGCTTCGAGACTGCGGCGACTACGAATTTCCACTTGTATGGTCTTCGAAGATTTAGGTCGAGTTCCAGTGTCTTCTCGCCATAGGTAGGTATGACTGTGTTATTTGCTGCGTATAGTTGATACGGAAGCGGCGTCGATGTGATTCCCTTTCTCTTCGGTATGACGGATATATTGGCACCCGTATCTACCAAAAAGGTCGTAGATGTAGTCTTGTCCGTGATGAATAGGCGGTATGATTTTTTGTTGACGTCAGGTTCCGCCACTGCCAACGCCTCCTTTAGTTTTCCGTCTTCATATCATTGTTAAAACTGCACGGTGTAGTACATCGTTTTCCATTCTTGCCGAAACGTCGATGATAAAAACAATACGGCGACGGGGTGGCTGAGCGCGAACGGGAGTGAGATGTTGATGGAGCTCGGTACGAGTTGCGCCTGCAGTGCCGCGGCGGCGACGAGCGCGAGCGGTCGCGGTTCTTGTAGCTGCAACTGTGACACGATGTTTTTATTTCAGCGATCTCCATGTGTAATTTCCTGATTTCTTCGACGAGATATTGGATTCCCACAGGTTGGTTTTGTGCTTGTTGACTTGTTGATACTGCTGCGACTGAGTGAGGTTCGCTTGTTAACGGTGGTACTCGTAGGGATAGTGAAATCCCGGCGATTTGCTGGGTGGACATCAAAACGTCGTGTGAGGTTTCTGAGCTTGCTGCTGCTGCTGACTCCATATCGGTTGGTTCAGAATTCTTCGGCATTCTGTTTCGGGTCACCACTTTGGCATTAGGGAACTAGGCTTTGAGTTATGTTTGGAAGACAAAGAAACACTGATCAGGATTTTCATAATTTATTAATTTTTTTTTTTTTTTTTTTTCGAATGGGCTCTCGCAGGTGGGACCGAAGTCCCATTTCTGCTTAACCGGACTTAGTTGGCGGAGAGTCCCATGTGGGACTCCATTCGCCGAAAGTTTTTTCCCTAACTTATAAACTAAATACGCGCGGTATCAATACCGTGCGCAAGCGGGCACCCCCCGAGGGGGGGGCTCGAACCTCGCTGGGGCATTGCAGGGGGACCCCGCCGTTCCTATGTCCCCCTAGCAGCCGTTGCTGCATCGAATTGGTTTCCTCGAAAGTAGCGGACTTTCGGTCCCTATCGGGTGACGTGCTAAACGCCGTGAAGCGGCAAGCCTCGCCGGCGAGGCTAAGACCTACCTAGAAAACCTAACCAGTGGCTACGCAATAGCCTGCTCCTAGGAACTACTCTAGAGCATAGGGCCGGTCTCGCGTGACGAGATTATCTCCGGTTGCTTACACCGTGAGGGCGTCCCCAGGGGGGAGCTCGGACCTCGACTCAGGGTGCAGCAGGGGGACCCGCCACCGGTCCCCCCAGCAGCCGGTGCTGCGTCGGCATGTGTTTCTGTTTCTCGAGAGTCGGACTCTCGGATTCTGTGTGTGTGTCGCGTCGGTCCTCGCCGGCGGGGACGATATTTTGGACGACGGCGTCGGAGTGTGCTTGTACTTTTATCTGACTCCTGGAGGAGTGTAATAGCGTCATCGGGCTCAATGAGTGTGTGTCTGGGACGTCGGATTTTGCTAATAGCAGATGGCTGGTAGACTGTGGCCGCCACGACCAAGGGGTTGGGGTGCTTGGGAGCGGAATCGAAATAGCGTTTAGAGGCACGCTTGAAAAACTGCTTGATGGTCGGCAGTTTGAGGTCAAGGTGGAGGTCGACATTGCGTACGTACCAGGGGGCGTCTACGGCCCTTCGCATGAACCGGTTTTGGATGGTTTGGAGCATGTGAATTCTCACCGGCTTAACGTGTGCGAACACAACGCTAGCATAGGCGAGTATGGGGCGGATACAGGTGGTGTATATCCTTACTTTGAGAGGAGTGGGCAACTTACTGTGCGCATTGAGTAGGGGGTGGAGACGTCCGAGGACGAAGGCGGCACGGTTTTTCACCCTGCGGATATGCGGACGGAAAGTCAGTCTACGGTCAAGGATCACTCCGAGATATTTGGCTTCTCGTTGCCATGGGATCTGTTTCCCGAACATTGAGACTGGTACGCTCAATTCTTTACGGTACTGTGACAGGGGTCTCTTATCGAAGAGGACCGCTGCACTTTTTTCGGGATTTACTTCGATTCTCCATTTCCGGAACCATTCACCTAGGGTGTTGGCCGCGGATTGGAGGGTACGAGAAATAGCGACATGGGTCATGCCGGAGTAATAGATTGCCGTGTCGTCGGCGAAAAGGGCCATACGGGCTGCACCGCATTTTGGAATATCGCTGGTGTACAGCGTGAACAGTAGGGGGGAGAGCACGGAGCCTTGAGGCACACCGGCGTGAATGGGATGGGGGGAGGAGAGAGCCCCTTCTATGCGATAGCAAAAGGTACGATTCGATAGGTAGTCTCGGATGATGAGCACGAGACGATGTGGCACATTCATAGTGTACAGCTTATATAATAAGCCGTTGTGCCACACTTTATCGAAAGCCTTTGCTACGTCGAAAAAGAGAGTACCGGTCATTTGACCGCGTACGAAGCCTGCACTGATGTGTTCTACAATGCGGTGCAGTTGATTAACGCAGCAGTGCTTTGTACGAAAGCCAAACTGCTCGTCGGGAAGGAGTTTATTTGAGTCGGCGAAATCTTTGAGTCGCTTATAAATAAGCTTCTCGTAGATTTTACCGAAGACATTGACGAGACTAATCAGCTGGTAACTACTCGGCTCGGCTTTTGGTTTGCCCGGTTTGGAAATACCGATTACCGTAGCCTGTTTCCAAGCCTGGGGAAAGATGTTGTTTTTGAATGCCGCATTGAAGATGACGGTCATTAGAGCGATTAGGGTGGCAGGGAAACGTTTCAACACCTTATTGGTGATGCCGTCTGCGCCGGGGGCTTTTTTGGGCTTAAGATCCTTGATTATAGAGAGAACTTCGTCAGGGGTGATCGGTGGGAGCGGGTCATCAGGGTCATCTATTGGGGGGGGGGGGGGGGGGAGGGATAATTTATTAATATTTTTGCCCTACTTAAGTACTAAAAAAATATTTACAGAAAACACACAGAACAAATAGGTAATATTTAATTGACCAATGGCGAAGAGGCATGCGCGCTCGCAGTTGATGACGTAGTTTTGATTGAAACCCGAGGTTATAAATATTGGTGACAAACTACGGAGTGCCATTGGATCGTTACGCGGTCCAGTGCGCACGTGCGATATATTTTTATTTTTCGTGCGCGTAAATCCGTTCGGACCGTTTTCGCCGACCCGTTGCCGCCGGTGTGTATTTTTCATATACGCGCCGCACGGTCGCGGTAGGCCGCGCTCCATGGCGCCGTCGCCCGGGACCCGTGGCCCCTCACAGGGCACGGGACCGAGCCCAAAAGGCCCTTCTAAGGGCCAACAACCACCACCACCACCACCTGTGAAGCAGCTACAAAGAACGCTGTCGAACCCGGAGTTTCGCGACGCCGGTTCCGGTGGTCCGCTCGCATCGGCCGCCCGTCACGCGGCGAGTGACGAGGCGGCCATGCAGCGTGCTTCCGTTTCCGGCACCGCTTCAACGCAGCCGGCAGCCACCCAGGCAGCCCACCGGCAACAGCGCGATCCGCGCCTCGCTCCACGCACAACCACCACCGCAGCGCGTCCAACATCGGCCGCCACTCCTGTGCCCAAGGAGACTGCAGGCCAGCTTCCCACCACCTCGCGTCATGCGACTGCTGCTGCAGCCGCCACACGCACCTCTGCCCGCGTCCCGCCTCGCGCTGCTCCATCGGCCCGCCCGCCGATGTCGAGCGCGCCCGCGGGCGCGGCAAAAACAATGACGTCACGCTATTCGCCGAACCGACCGATTGTGCCCAAGTCGGTCGCGAATATTGCGTCACCTGCTCCACCTCGCGGTTCCGCACCGGCATCCCCGGCGTCCCGAGCGATGTATTCGTCGCTCGTAGGCTCGGATGCATCGTTCGGGTCCAGTGAATCGGTCGCGAGTGAACATAGTGCCTCCTCGGATCACAGTGGACCATTGGATCGCAGTGTTTTGGATCGCAGTGTCTTGGATCGCAGTGCATTGGATCGCAGTGTAAAGGATCGCAGTGCATTGGATCGCAGTGACATGGATGTGCCCCGGGCTGCGCTGAGAAAGACCCGGCCCAGCCCTCAAGGGCAACAGAAGACACCGTCGCTGCCGAACCTGCAGTCGCCGATGTCCCCGGAAGTCCAGCAGGTAGGTCCTGTGAGTTTTGATCTAGGCTACGACCTGGACCTGGACTTGCCACGCCTAGCGCAGCGACGTCAGCGCAGCCCCGATGACGACGCCGCGGAGGAGGCAAAGCGGCCGTGTGTCGCTGCACCTTTACCGCAGCGGCCCGTGCGCCCGCGCGCCGACAGCGACACAACGGCCCGCGTGAGTACTAACACGCACTCCTTTGCCCAAGCAGCAAAACAGCCGCACTCTCCCGGAACACACTCCGCGACGACCAGCACGGCAGCCCCCGCGCACGCTACCAACACAGGTAACGGCACACAGGGTAAGCCGGCAAAGAAGCCCCGTTACCCACCGCTGGTGGTGGAAACGATGCCACAGTGGGCGCGCCACTTCAAGGCACTCAAGGACAAGTTGGGCCGGGCACCAAACGCGCGCCCCTTCGGGAAGGGTGTTAAATTCATCCCCCAAAATGAATCCGAGTTCCGTCTCGTACAGAGATACTTGACGGAGCTCGAAAAGGAAGAAAACGTAAGTTGGTTTTCCTATTCCCTACCAGCGGACAAAAGTCTTAAGGTAGCCATCAGGGGGCTGCCGGTAGACACATCCCCAGAGGAAATCGAAGAGGATCTTCGCGCGCAGGGGTACGAGCCGGGGTATGTCCGCCATATCAAGGCGAGACAGGGAAGACCCGGCTGTATCTTCCACGCCGTCCTCAAACGAACTGCTGATACGATACCGGGTATATACCACGTGACAGAAATGTTATGCATGCCCGGTATTAAGATCGAGGCCTGGCGTGGAAAAAAGGGCCCATCCCAGTGCCACCGATGCCAAAAATTCAGGCACTCGTCCGCCCAATGCCATCGGCCCCTCGCATGCGTGAAGTGTGGTGGGCCACACCATGCAAAGGAGTGCGTACGCCCCAAGGAGGAGCCCGCCACCTGCGCAAATTGCGAGGGACCACACGCTGCCAACTACTATAAATGCCCAGTGTTGGTACGCGAACTGCGAAACCGCAGAGCGGGCACGGTCGCCATCACCGGGGGGGACCCACGTCGACCTCACACTGAGGCCACCGAGAGGCTAAACCCCACCCCGGAGGGAGAACTACCATCGTCTACCCTGATGGCGGCCGCAAATGGGCCCAAAACGCGCGAAGAAACCGCAACCTCTTCCGGGCGGAGGAAGAAGCGTGGCGGCAAAAAGCGCAAGGCCAAGAAAACAACAACAAACGAAAATGATACCGAACAAAATGCCCAAGCGCGCATGCCACGCCACTCTGCCGAGGCGGCAGAGAGCGGTACTAAGGTCGACCAATCCCGACCGCCGATTAACCGCAACCACCTGTTGCTCAAAAGCGCCGACCAATCAGCGGCCGCGCAACAGGTGGAAAATAAAAGTTACAAATCCTTGCACCAATCACATTCCACGGGTGCCTACGGCACCTTAGGGGGTACCCACGGTGCCCAAGGCACCCAAACAAAGGCTCCGAGCAGCCGCGCAACCGTTGTAAACAAACACGGAAATGCGTATAACACGGCTCTCGGAGCAAATAGAACAACCGGGCCGGTGCGAGGAAACGCGGCATCGGCGGGGGCACCCAGGGAAGGTAATTATACCCAGACCCGGGGTGCCACTAATGATGTCCAGCGTGAACCGAACACCAACCTGGACATTATTGAGGTCGCCATACAGGTGCTGCAGGACGTACTATACGCCCTGCGGAGAGGGGAAGACCCTGTACGCGCAGTCCTCAACGGCATGGCCACCTTGATTGGTCAGTCAGCGCCACTGCAATGACCAAGCCGTTGAGGATATTACATTGGAACGCCGGCGGCCTCAGGAAAAAGGTCGCCCTCCTCCGCCCACTCTTACAGGAACAGGACATCGACGTGGCGCTTATAAGCGAGACGAAACTGAGTCCTGAAATCCCGCTGCGATTCCCGGGTTATCTCGTTTATAGGAAGGATGAGCAAGCGGCTACCGCAGCATACCGCGGTCTGGCGGTCATTGTCAAGAGAAGAGTTGTCCACCAAGAGCTACCTATACCACAACTCCAGAGCATGTACGCGCTGGGTGTCCAACTCCACGTCGCCGGCAGTGATTTGTGCGTGTACGCGGCCTACAAACCGCCACAAAACACGCTGCAAATCGCCGACGTACACGTATTACTAGCAACACCCCACCCAACCATCATTGCCGGTGACTTAAATTGTAAGCACCCGGCGTGGAACTCACACGCAACCAACAGAGACGGAAGACAACTCTTCAATGACGCGGACACCCGCGGCTACGAAGTGTTCGGACCCGAGATGCCCACACGATACCCACAAAACCAGCAACACACACCGGATGTTCTGGACATTGTCGTACACCGCGGGCTGCTTTGCCAGATCGCGCAAGAGACGCTGGATGACGAGCTACTGTCTGACCATCAGCCAGTACTCGTCACCCTCACAGGGCACACCACCCGCTATGCTCGTCCTACGCCACGTCGCCATACGGACTGGACAGCCTTTACGGCGAAGCTGGAGACCACCACGCCCACTCGGCCTATCACAAATACCGCTGATGTCGATGAGCTGGCGAACGAGCTCACCGCCAGCATGAAAAACGCCCTCCAAGTGGCGACTGACACTACCCCTGCACCACAGGGGCGCTACACGACGCTCCCCGCACACCTCACGCGCAAGATCGCCGCGAAGAGGGAACTACGCAGGCGGTGGCAAACAACACGAGATCCAGCACTGAAAACCCAGCTCAACCGACTCACGGAAAAGGTGAAGGCCGAACTACAGGACCACACCACCGAGAGTTGGGAGAACTTTATCGAAGCAGAGAGCGACTGGATGTCGGTACACCGTGTATGCCGGCATCTTAAGAATACCCCAGCTCCGGTGAGACCGATGCTCAACAGCGACGGGGCGTTAAGATACACTGCAGCAGACCGGGCAGAGATCTTCGCCTCTCACCTGGAGCGACAATTCACGCCGAACCCGACCAACGACATTGCACATGTCGCAACAGTCGAGCAACGCCTTGGAGAGTACTTCAACACGCCGATAGCCCCCGAGGAAGAACCCATTTTCATCTCCCCGGGCCAGGTGCGACGCGCGATTCTCCGCACCAAGCCAAAGAAGGCACCCGGTGTGGATGAAATCAGCAACACCGCACTACGCCACCTACCGCCACGCACGGTGGCCGCGCTCGCGCGGCTATACACCGGCATTCTCCGCACCGGGAACTTTCCACAAGCGTGGAAGGTGGGGAGAGTCGTGATGATCCCCAAGCCCGGGAAAAACCCTAGGAAGCCAGAGGGCTATCGGCCGATCACCCTCCTGCCGACCACCTCCAAGGTGTTCGAAGCACTCCTGTTGCGACACATGACGCCACACGTCACACCGAGACCAGAGCAATTCGGGTTCCGCGCTGAACATAGCACGACGCTCCAGCTGTCGAGGGTACTGCACCTCCTGACAGCGGCCGTGAACAAGCGGGAATACGCCGTTGCAGTATTCCTCGACATGGAGAAGGCGTTCGATAGAGTCTGGCACACCGGTCTGCTCTACAAACTGTCCCTGACAACGACGCCCCGCCGCATAGTACGGGTGGTCTCCTCCTTCCTACAGGATCGGACAATTAAGGTTGCGGTGGAGAACCAACTCTCCAGCGCTCGCCCCGTCGCCGCCGGGGTACCGCAGGGGAGTTGCATCTCGCCTGCGTTATACTCCGTTTACACTGACGACATTCCCGCCACGCACACATCGACACTCGCGCTGTATGCTGACGACGCCGCGTACATCACGACGTCTATGAACGTCAACCACGCGGCGGTCAAAATGCAGCGCGCCCTGGACGACCTTCCCGACTGGCTCAGCAAGTGGAGACTGTCGGTAAACGTAAGTAAGACGCAGGCGATGATAGTGACGACCAGGGGTCGTCCCAACCCATCCAACCTTAAATTACAGGATACCAGCATCGAGTGGGCCTCCACGGCTAAATACCTGGGGGTCACGCTCGACAGCAGGCTCAGCATGGCGAAACACGTCCAAAACACGGTCGCGCGGGTGCGATCGACCCGCTACCAGCTTCGCCCCGTGCTCTCTTCGCGCCTCCCATTACGAGTCAAGCTGGGTGTGTACAAAACGTACATCCGGCCCCAGCTGACTTACGCTTCCCCAGCCTGGCTCGCCCTCACGAGCGAGATACACCGCCGAAAGCTTCGAGCGCAGCAGAACATCACGCTGCGCCAAATAACAAAAGCCCCTCGCTTCGTGAGGAACACTGTGATCCACAGGGACCTGCGCGTAGAGAGTATCGAGGACTTCACCGCAGCGATGGCGAAGAAAATGTTCGCGCGCGCCGACGTCTCCGCCTGGGCCCACATTAAGGGCCTGGCACCTTGGCACGCGCGCCCCCCTGACGCCAAGCGCTTCCCGCGCGACCTGATTGCGGACGTGATCGCCCCACCACCGGATTGACTCTTGAGCAGACCATAATCACGTTACACGTGGTCTGCTCATACAAAATGACTCCACAACGAAACTCGCATCCACTGCGCATATTGCTACTAGGTTTCACTTAGGCGCAATATGCGTAGCACACACATGCACTACTTTACATGCTAAAGTAAACACTGACGTACACCGATTACGTCTCACGGGCGGGTGAGCGTATGAAAGTGTATACTCATAGAGCGATGTACCCACACCTCAATATCGCTCAAACACACAATTCGTCACGTGGCCTGTGGCGTGATCGGCTAGATCTGAGAGCGTAACGAGCCACGAGTCAAACATCATATCTGTAGGCGGGCGCCAAACAAGCCGCTGCCCTCGTAGCTGATCGACCCTCGTCGGGCCTCCCCCAGGGAACTGGGGGTCTCACCTAACGGGGGTCTGGTCGCTCGGGCAGCGTGAAGCACTTCAGGCGCCCCTACAGACACACAACAACAACACACGCTGCCGCGGAGCAATCCCGCGGCCTAGAAAAATTTCACCCACCACAGGGTCAACGACCCAAACCAAATTACCGACCCATATTTATATGGGTTGCGATCTGACACCACGGGAAAGGGGGCCCAACCCCCGAGCCCGTTTCCTCGCGCCCCTTGCGGGGCGCAGAGAAGACTATGAGCTGGAGTGCCATTGCGATGCTAGGCAGCGTGCGCGGAGGACGCGCGGACGCGCTGCCACATAAGCAAGTAAATGAAAAAAATCATTTTGCTCGGGTAATTTATTTTCACAAAGTGGCAGCACATCAAACTGACAAGTGTGTTGGTTGGCGGGAAAATTCGTAAAGATCATGTTGTGGATTTTGTATTATTTTCCAAAATTTGTGTTTCTTCGAGTGTTAATGTGTAATAATGGTGGATTATTAAATGTTAAGTGCTCGTTAACGTGTACAAGTGTGGATAAATGGTACAAAGTTGAAAATCATGACTTTCGTATTATCTCATCATCCCCTCTCGGAAACCTAGTAAAGTTTCCATCACTTTACTAGGATACAAGTATAATATGTTCAATGATTACGACTGAAGGACATGTATCCATGGTCATGAATAAATTTAAAAAAAAAAAAAAAACAAGTGTGACGCTAACCGCCCGCTATTGGCTCCACGGCCGATGACGTAGTACGGAGGCAATCACGTGACCTAGCTGTCACGGGAAGAGACTACCTGGTGTTATTATACCATGGTAGATAATAAACTCGAAATTTTTCCTTATGTTGATGAGTTATTAATATGCTGTAACTTTTTTACTGTCTGGAAAAACAAGGTTTGATGAGTTACCTACTCTATTAGAATACCTGATAGATCTGTTCAAAAAGTCACCTGTTCCATAGACTGAAGAAAACAAAATGACCGAATTCCGTAGACAAAATATATTGAACAGCTGATTTTTTCACCAGTTTTTTTTTTCATAGATCTATTGTAGTACCTAACTGATCTCAACCTGCAGACGGAAAAAAGTGATCCGGCATTGTTTAGGGTTCCGTAGTCATTTATTAATAAATCTGAAAAAAGAGACCTACACCTATAGATAGTCAAAATTGAATTACAATCTAGTTAATTAAACTGCTGATGATCCAATTAACAAATGAATCAAAATGATGGAACTTGGTACAGAGGCTATGGGATGGAATACATTTTATCGATATAAACAGCGAGCGAAGCCGCGGGCGTCAGCCTGGTAGGTACCTACTTACTATAAATAGAGTGGTTTTTATATACGGTGGCCATCTAATCGATTCCGGCAATTTTTATTTATCGTCATGATTTTTTATTATCAACATAGAGAAAATTAAGCTTATGTCCGTACCTACTTGTTATACCTAACACGTATGAATCGTATGATGCTGCATTTAATTACGTAAACTATTAGCAAACTACTTAGCAAAAGTAACGCGATATAATCCGTATATTGGGAAAAACATCAATAGGTAAATCAAATAAATAAGTACATCAATAAATCCAAAAATTAAATAAAAATTATTTAAAAATTTCATTTATTTGCCAATGACATTACCTAAAGTAAAGTAAAGTAAACTTTATTGTTTCTGATTGAGTGGTTACAGTTGTTATACATATATGATAGTGTTAGATACATCAATCAGCCCATTTTGGGCATACAATAATTTTTAGGATAGGTAATATTATGAATGTCAAATCTAAGAATGCATTATAACATAACATAATCAGCCCATTACTGTCCCACTGCTGGGCACGGGCCTCTTCTCAGTATGAGAAGGCTAAGGCCTTAGTCCACCACGCTGGCCTAGTGCGGGTTGGCGGACTACACACAACATCGAGAACTGTATGGAGCACTCTCAGGTGTGCAGGTTTCCTCACGATGATTTCCTTCACCGTTAAAGCAAGTGATAATCAAATTCTGATCCGCACATGAATCCGAAAAGTCAGAGGTGCAGGCTGGGATCGAACTCGCAGCCTCCTGCATGGAAGGCAAGCGTTCAACCACTAGGCTATCACCGCATTATAATAACAGTCAAATTAAATTATTGTTACATTAAAAAAATCCTTAATTGTATAGAATTTATTTTCAATTAGCCATTTTTTTTTACGGTACATACACGAAAGAAGAAGTAAGTTTCCTACTCTAGTAAGAAGTGTTATTAATGTTATTATGAACTTGCCTGTTGTAATATCCAAATTAGGATTCACACCATCAAATATATGTCCATAAATTGCGGCGTCTAGCTCCGCAGGGTCGTCCCCGGCACATAACACAACGCAACTTGAGAACAGCACCAGAAACGACCACATCTTGACGCCTCAAAGATGTTTTCAATTTTGAAGCAAACGACGGCTTGTGTTTATTATATAGGTACCCACAAGTGTTGAAGCTTAATATAAATAATAAAAAAACTCAGGTAGGTACTAGGTACACACCGCTACACATCAAGCTGTACATTTCCAGTATAAGCTGACCTCGCATTGTATATGCTTTCAGTGCAATGTGATGTTCTTGCGTGCGTACATTGGTCTATGGCAGCCATACTCAAACTTTTTTTTATAGGGGCCACAAACACTTTTCAGTCATGGTGCCGAGGGCCGCAAGATAAAATTATTTAGGTCTTCATTAAAACGTAATTCCAAGTTAACGATGTAGTTACTTTATAAATGAAAAAAGAAGTTTTAACAAAGGTGTTTATATGTTTTAATGCGATTTTTGATACTGTGAACACTTTTTCAAAACTTTATGAAGATCTGGCTTGTCGCTACATGCTATCCTTATAACATCATCCAGATGAGAATCTGTAAGTTTGTTTCTGTAAACGTTCTTTGTGTATTTCATTTTTGAAAAAGACGATTCGCACACATACCTACGTAGTAGACCCAAAGAATGTTAGTAGGATTTGGGCACATCTTTGGACGCTTTTATATTTTTGGAGAACAAAAAATCGCTGATAGCGCTCTGCTCACATTCCCGTTCTGAAACACCCATTCTCTGATGTGCGTGAAATTTAAAATGGTTTACAATAAATTTGTAACTTAAGATGGGCCAATAAGAAACGGGCCGCAGGTTGAGTATAGCTGGTCTATGGTATTACTTGTGCAAATAAATAATGGGATTGAAAATGGCGGCACTTCTATTGTTCTATGTGCCTCTCCCTCACACAATATCGTACGTGTGAACGAGAGGCAAATACAAATGCCGCCATTTTCAAAAATTTCTCTGTTCAAGCGACCGTTTACTTACCCATATTTTCAGTAAAAATTTCTAGTAATCGGCCGTTTAGTCAGAGAATTAACGTTGATGAACAACGGCCTTAGTACCTATGTACCTAATACTTAAATCTTTGACTTTTCGTCTTTATGGACGGAAAAAGCTTCGCTCAAGTAATGCCAGACGGATGATAATAACTAGCCCTAATATAGAAAAAGTTATTCTAAAACGAAATAAAAAAGGGCGGTGGAGTTAAAAAAGATCATACCTTTATTAATAGACCTCAAGTTGGTCGCAATCTTACCTAAATCCTATCCTGGGTTTTGCAATTATTCTGGGCGAAGGTAATCGCGGCGTAGCAAGACTATTGTAGTTCACTGTAGACAAAAGATTTGTCTACGGAAAAGTAGATAAAATTACACTGTATAGAACTAAAAACATCTTATTATGTCGATTCTTTCGTAGGCAAATCCTTTTTCTAAAGTCGTCATGCTACGGCTGCTTTTTAGGGTTCCGAAGTCCTACTAGGAACCCTTATAGTTTCGTCATGTCCGTCCGTCTGTCCGTCTGTCCTAATCCTTTACAGCTTAATAACTTCTACAGTTATAAACATAAGCAAATGAAATTTTGTTAAAAATTAGTCTACTTATAGATCTCGATGGGGCAGTAAAGTTCTGGAGTGGCGACCGCGTACTGGAAGGCGCAGCGTGGGTAGGCCCCCCACAAGGTGGACCGACGACCTGGTGAAGGTCGCGGGAATCCGCTGGATGCGGAAGGCACAGGACCGGTCGTTGTGGCGATGCTTGGGGGAGGCCTATGTCCAGCAGTGGACGTCTTTCGGCTGAAATGATGATGATGATGATAGATCTCAATTTTAAAAGAATAAAAAAATCGTTTTTACGTATTTTAGGAGTGGCGTCCATACATGTGAAATGGAGATGAAAATTTTTTTTTCGCTGCACCCCCTCTTGTGGGGTATCAATGAATAGGCCTACTAAAATGAAGGTAATGTTTCATACATCACTTTTTTATCAGGTGTACCATCTGCGAAATATAGCGCGCCAAAGTGGCTTGCAATGTGTCCCCCCCCTGCCATTTCTAAACTATGCAACGTAGAAAGTTATAATCTTCCACATTGATAGAACTTTGTGAAAACTCTCTTTTAAAATTATTTCGAGTATAATGTGATTATAATTTTTTAAGTTATAGAGAGAAAACTGAAAATTACTTAAAACGTCCTAGTTCAAAGGTCATTGACCTTAGAGAAAAATGATGTTAGCAAGTAATGCTCCTTTAGTTACTTTCTATTTGAAAAAATCACAAAAAGTAACTTTGTGTTATGTTGAACACACTTCTTCAATTTGGCTTCTTGAATTTATCGCTAGATGGCGCTACTAACAACACGCTTTGAGTCGCGAATGCTGCCGATTATTGCAAAAACTAAAAAAGCATAGCCATGATTAATATTCGATTTGATTCGTTTGTAATTACACCTACTTAAGGAACCCTATAATACTGAGCATGGCCCGACATGCTCTTGGCCGGTTTTATTTTATATAGTATAGGATGGCGAAACGAGCTAAAGGCCCACCTGATGTTAAGCGGTTACCTTTGCCCATAACAACCTCAATTCCACCTAGTAGGCTGTTGCCTAAATGGTACCGCAACCGCAAGTCGGTTAGCCAAACTGAGACATGAAGATGGAAAGTCTCATGTGATTGTAATTTCACCGGCACCCGTACCATTCAGACAGCAATGCAAGCATCACTATTTGGCTGCTGGAAAGGCTGCTGGTGAGCTTTTAGCTTTTCGGTGGTGGTAACAAAACTATTATAAGCGGAACTAGCTCAGTGTGTGAGTTTAAAAATTATGTAAGTTAAATGTACCTATGGTTCTATTAATACTGGTTTTTTACCATGGTAATGTATCCATGGATATGCTAGCTGACTGCATCATTAAAACGAAAAATTGGTTCATTAATTCATCTATTTCTTGCAGTCTGCCTCATCGTCGCCTTCGCTTCTGAAACTGCTGATTTACCTAAACTAAATTTAAAAAAAAACCTCAGGTAATTAGGTGAGGTATTAAACCACATGCGGAAATCTTATCACAGAATAAAGAATTTGTAGTAGGTAGTTTCTAGAGGTGTTACTTAAAACTTTAAGCTTATAAATATTCGAATAATAGCTTCATACGTGATTGGTTTTTTTTTAGGCCAAGCCCGAACAGCGAATTTTATTCGAGCTGTTTTTATTCGCGTACTGAGATGTTTTTTCCACTGCGATTTTATGCATAATATGATTTCTTGTGTTACAGATTTTGCGATAAAAAACCGCGCGAGTAAAAATCGCTGTGCGTACTTGGCTTTATTTAAAGTTTATCCTGTTGTAGTGTTTTTAGAAACAGAAACAGGTTATGTAACACTTGAGTAATGATCATTTTGATGGAAATCCGTTTTCGATATGGGGGCAATGTTCTCTTTTATAAAGGTCGTGAACTCGTGAGCTCGTGACCGATCGGAGCATTTTTTCGTAATAAAAAAGAGTTTATTTTAGGGTATCTCCCCTACATGCAAGATGTTGATCTACGGTTACAACCGTGCAATATTTCTAGAGAAAATGATAAATAATATGCTTAGTCATCTAAAAATACTTAATAAATTTTACGATTATTTAATACCCAAATTTTCACTTAGAAACATGGCGAGGGTTTGAGAATAAATCCCGAACGACTCTGAAAATAAGTCATCGGCGGCATTGTCAAAGCAAAGAGTGGTAATCTGGTAATTGGTTTCGCACGCATCATTTTTGTGTCGCACGCGACACGTGAGGAATTCTTTGGTTTACTAGGTAGATAGGTACCTATTTAAAAAAATAAAAATCGGTATTGATTTTTTTATTGATTCGTGTTCAGTATCAGTGGTATAGTCACCTCCTTAAATATGGTACGAATACTTTGCTTATTCCGTAGTACACGGGGTATCTATCGGTGAAGAAGTATCTATTTCAAAAATATTAGGGGTTATCTTGGAAACTTTTTCGGTAGGTCTGGGTTATTAAAAAGTTTAAAATAACCCTGTATATTTAATTTTAATTCTTAGGGTCCCAAAACCTTAAGTTTGGGAACCGCTGGTCTAGAACACTTGCCAAAGCTGTTCTTCCCCGTACACAATACGTAACAAGAAAAGTACAGAAATAAATGACCTTAGCATTGAAACGTTGTTGAGAGTGTGGTTCCTATTCACTACCAAATAAAACTCACTCAACGCTTTCAATAATGTTTTATTAGGTCGTAGGTTGATGGACCCGTCATTAATTAATCTACACTATGGAGGTAGGCGCACTATGTACTCTCCTGGCTTCCGGAGCTGATGAAGCGATGATGCCGATGCCGAGGATGTGGCGCAAGGTGGTGAATAACCCGCGAGGATGAAGGTGGACTGGTGGTGGTGGCAGCATAAACACTGGGCACTCCAGGATAAGTGCCGGACTTTGGACCCCAAATACGGGGTAAGACACTGATTTTATAGTTTAACAAAAACACGAATATATGTAGTTACTGATAACTGAAGAAGAAACAGCCTCTCCTAGCCAAGTTGACAATCTACAATATTCTACAATCGTCAACGCTATAGAAAACAATCACAATGTATGGGAATGACATATCTCAACGAATGACTTTTTCGTTGAGATATGTCAATCTCATACATTTTGATTGTTTTTTATTAGCGTTGACGATTGTAGATTGTCAACTTGGCTAGGGGGGTAGTTCCCTGTAGCAACCGACAGAAGCGTGACACGATTTTCAAGAAAATTAGGAAAAAAATAAACAAATTTAATGGGTATTTTTTACATATCAAGTAAACTGAAAGCCGCGGATGGCAAAATTGTCACCTCTAAGATCAAAATGCTTGATGAGGTCGAAAACTTCTATGGGAAATTTCTATTTCGTATTCCACGAAAACGGCGAGACCAGCGGTTCCTAGCAATGACGACAAAAGAGCCCAGCTCACGCGCCATTACACCGAGGATCTTCCGGACGTTGATCAGGGCGAGATTAGGGCGGCCCTCGAGCAGCTTAAAAACAACAAAGCTCCGGGCGATGACGGCATTACTACTGAACTCCTAAAAGCAGGCGGGGTTCCGGGGCTGAAGGAGCTACAGAGTCTGTTTAATTCCGTCATCCAACAAGGTTCTACACCGGAGGCATGGAGCGGGAGTGCGGTGGTACTGTTCTTCAAAAAAGGGGATAAAACCCTATTGAAGAACTACAGACCCATCTCACTCCTGAGTCATGTGTACAAGCTGCTCTCGAGGGTAATCACGAATCGTCTCGCCGGAAGACTCGATGAATTCCAGCCACCAGAGTATGCTGGGTTTCGAAAAGGCTACAGCACCGTAGACCACATCCATACTGTTCGGCAGATCGTACAGAAGACTGAAGAGTACAATCAGCCGCTGTGTATGGCATTTGTGGACTACGAGAAAGCCTTCGACTCTATCGAAACTTGGGCAGTTCTGGATGCTCTTCAGCGATGTCACATTGATGAACGGTATATAGAGATGCTGAGATGCCTGTACAACGCTGCTACCATGACTGTTCAGCTCCAGGACCAAAAGACGAAGCCTATCCAACTGCGCAGAGGGGTGAGACAAGGGGATGTAATATCCCCAAAATTGTTCACTAAAGCGTTGGAGGACGTCTTCAAGACGCTGGACTGGACTGGATAGGGTATTAACGTTAACGGCGAGAACATCTCACATCTCCGTTTTGCCGATGACATCGTTGTGATGGCTGAGTCGCTTGAACAACTGGGCGAAATGCTGCACAGCTTAAACGGAGCCTCTCGGCGTGTCGGTCTCAGCATGAATCTGGACAAGTCATGTTCAATATACATGTCATGCCGAGGCCAATATTCGTCGAAGGGTCGGCACTCGAAGTTTTAACGGAATACGTCTACCTAGGGCAGATAATTCAGCTTGGTAGACACAACTTCGAGAAAGAAGCCGAAAGAAGGATCCGTTTGGGCTGGGCAGCATTTGGCCAACTTCGCCGAGTCTCCTCGTCGCCTATACCGCAAAGTTTGAAGACAAAGGTCTTCAACCAGTGCGTCCTGCCAGTCATGACTTACGGTGCCGAGACGTGGACACTGACAGTTGGGCTAGTCCACAAATTCAAAGTCGCTCAGCGAGCTTGGAGTTTCTTTGAAGGATAAAATCCTGGTTATCCTAACAATTATATGAAACAAATTTTCATATAATTGTTAGGAAAATGCCGCGGCGGGCAGCTTTGTTAGAGCTGATAACGAGTTTACAGAGAATCGCTCTTTTATCAAAAATAACATGGTTACAGAATATCCGTGACGTCAGCTATCTTCATCCTCTCATATGAATATTTATTTACTAAATAATCGTGTAAATAATAACATAATAAATATCGCCTGATTTACAAAACCAAGACTTCTGAATAGGCTGGACACAAAGGGTTTTACGACGGAAAAGTAATAAAATCATGAAATATAAGATGTACCTAGATGAAACAGTTCCCTGTAAAAGCCGACAGTCCCGTGCCACGATTTTTAAGAATATTGCAAATCTCGCAGAAAATATCTATAAATTCAATTATTGTTTTTTATGTAGGTACTAAGTTTACAGAATACTTTTCTAGCCTTTATATAAATGTACTTATAAATTACAACATAGTGAATATCGTTAGGAACTTCCTCTCTCTCTGAGGCCCTGGCCACCGATAACTTAATGAACTTTAATCTTTTTTTAACATTATAGAATGGCGAAACGAGCTAAAGGTCCACCAGGGGGCCTAGTACAAGTTTGACACTTACGAATACTTTTATAGTTTTCGTCGACTTTCATTCATAAATCAGTAGTTCCTCCTTGTATCCGCCAGGGGCGCTACTGATTTATGAATGAAAGTCGACGAAAACTATTAAAGTATTCGAAGTGTCAAACTCGTACTAGGCCCCCTGATGTAAGCGGAAACCTTTGCCCATCCTTTGCCCATAACAACTGCAATACCACCTAGACTGTTGCCTAAATGGTACCGCAAGTCGGTTGGCCAAAATGAGACGTGAAGATGGAAAGTCTCATGTGATTTTTATTTCACCGGCACCCGTACCCTTCACACCGAAAAACAGCAATGCAAGCATCACTGTTTGGCGGAGAAGTAGGTACGGTAGTAGTACTGCCCCGGAAGAGCTTTTTCACAAAGGAGCTCTACTACTACTAAAACTCCCGATGCATAGTGGCTACTATTTTACATATTTATATGTTTTTATTTTTTGTTTGTGTAATAAGTACCTATTTAAAAATGGTTAAACGTGTAAATAAAAGTATAGATGGATGAATGACATATAGAACCTAATAAATATTGTAGAATTCCCCGATATTGTATTTAATCAAACTTCCTAAGTAGGTACCTACTACATCTTATGACACGTATGACGTAGTACAGTATCATCAAATGACACTATTTGCCAAAATACGACTAATAGTGGATCATACATACAACATATGCAGTACATAGGTACTTAAAAATATAAAAAACATGGACTCTGAGAACCTTTGACTTAATAGTACTGAACCCTACTTTTACGTACCTAGTCGTGTAGTAAAATATATTATTATTATTATAAAACGGGATTGGCAAGCGGGGATCTCTTATTCTGGCAATATACTATGTATTTATTACAAATAAAATTCTTTTAATTTTTCGACAGCTGATTTCCAGAATTGATCCTCTTTTTAGGGTTCCGAAGTCCTACAAGGAACCCTTATAGTTTCGTCACGTCCGTCCGTCTGTCCGTCTGTCCGTCTGTCCTAATCCTTTACAGCTTAATAACTTCTACAGTTATAAACATAAGTAAATGAAATTTTGTTAAAAAATAGTCTACATATAGATCTCAATTTTAAAAGAATAAAAAAATCGTTTTTACGTATTTTAGGGGTGGCGTCCATACATGTGAAATGGGGATGGAAATATTTTTTTCACTGCGCCCCCTCGTGTGGGGTATCATTGAATAGGTCTACTAAAATGAAGGTAATGTTTCATACACCACTTTTTTATCAGGTGTACCATCTGCGAAATATAGCCCGCCAAAGTGGCTTGCAATGTGTCCCCCCCTGCCATTTCTAAACTGTGCAACGTAGAAAGTTATAATCTTCCAAATTAATAGACCTTTGTGAAAACTCTCTTTTAAAATTATTTCGAGTATAATGTGATTATAATTTTTTGAGTTATAGAGAGAAAACTGAAAAATACTTAAAACGTCCTAGTTCAAAGGTCATTGACCATAGAGAAAAATGATCTTAGCAAATAATGCTCCTTTACCTACTTTCTATTTAAAAAAATTACAAAAAGTAACTTTGTGTTATATTGAAATTACAAACTTCTTAAATTTCGCACTGTACAGCGCCATCTAGCGGCTAGTAGCAACACTCTCTGAGTCGCCAATGGTGCCGTCTATTGCATTTGGCACTTTATAGCACCATCTAGCGGCGGCTACTAACAACACTATCTGAGTCGCCAATGCTGCCGTCTATTGCAAAAACTAAAATAGCCATGATTAATATTCGATTTGATTTGTTTGTAACACCTACTTAAGGAGCCCTATAATACTGAGCATGGCCCGACATGCTCTTGGCCGGTTTTTATTTATTATTTCGTATGCCAATCCTTTCACCGAAACACCGAAAGACCTACTTTTTATCCCGGGAAGATATCCAGTTCCCGAGGGATGCGCGATAAACGATATCCACGCGGGCGAAGCCGCGAGCATAGGCTAGTAATACAAGAAACTCAACGCACGATAATCGTCAAACACTGAGAATATTTAAATATGCTACTACAAGTGCGCGTGCACCAAGAAGGGTAGCGTGTGGCCTCTTGCCCTGACTGTTAGTACTGTGACTCTTGTGCATGTGTGCGCCGTGTGCTGGCTCCGCCCCATAATTAGAGCGCGATAGCAATAATATCCACTCAGAATATGGTAAAAATTTGATTGTGAACGTGAATACCAAGAAACATGAATAAAAAGTTAATGTTTTATGCATTTGTTGTTGTTATTCTAAAAATTATATAAGCTATGTTTATAGCCCAAAAATACTTAAAATATCATTGTTTTTAATACGAAACAAACAAGATGAAAACTCTTCGAAAATGTCGTAAAAATGTGCAAAATTAAATTTGCTTACATTTCATTTTGGGTTAGAATTTTGAAAATAAATCGACGTAAGCACCTAGATAATCACTATCCGAGTCAGAATAATGAAAAAATGTGGTGAAAATATGTTAGAATTACAAATGATTTCGGTATTCAGTTTGTATGGGCAAACCGAGGTACGCCGCCCCCTTAAAGCGAAATTCGACCTAATTGTATTAGAATGTTTGTACAAAATGAAGCTTATGGTGGGTCATAATTCCGTTTGGTCGAGTGTACCTATGTAAGTTTCTTTACTGTGTTAGCTATAGTACTTACTGTGGTCTAGGTTAGGTACTAGGAACTAGGAACAAACCTAGTGTGGAACTGTGAAAACACAGTTTTTTTAAAGATTTACAATAGGTACTGTTGTAATGTTTATTCATTGTTATTACATTTTATTTATCGTTTCTGAAATAATGTTTTATCCATAGTTTCTTAGTTTCGCTCACGACTTACAGTCTGGTGATCTTTCCATCTCGCCAGGACATTGGCATATCGGTGCGCAGGGTAAGCCTTCCTCTTCTCTCAAAAACCCGGTCTTGCATTTGCATCCTGGAGTACAGGGCTCTGGGCCACATCTGAATGCAACTCTGAGTGAAAAACAGGTTTCAGGTGGGCAAGATTTTTTGCATTCAGTAAATTCTTCATTTTCACCGCAATTATGTTCTGAAAAGTGATCATCATCAACATTTCAGCCGAAAGACGTCCACTGCTGGACATAGGCCTCCCGCAAACATCGTCACAACGACCGGTTCTGTGCTTTCCGCATCCAGCGGATTCCCGCGACCTTCACCAGGTCGCTGCACACCTGAGAGTGCTCCATACAGTTCTCGATGGTTGTGTAGTCTGCCAAACCGCACTAGGCCAGCGAGGTGGACTAAGGTCTTAACATTCTTATTCTATGAAGAGGCCCGTTGGCAGCAGTGAGAGTAGTGGCGTAGCTACCGTAGGGCTAGGCGGGGCTATGCCCCGGGGCCCCCAAGCTCAAGGGGCCCCTCGGCCTCCATCAACGACGTTCTAAAAAGTTTTTATAATATCCTAGTTGAATACAGAATTTTTGACTTCTAACTTTTACCCCGGGGCCCTTGGTTACATAACTACGCCACTGCGGGACAGTTATGGGCTGCTTATGAAGCATCGGGTAAAACGAAGCTAGTGATTGATATAATGACAACTGCGTCATGTGTTTTGTCTATTTTTCATGAATATTTCATGGCATTAAGCAGTGTCAGGGCAAGACCTAAATTTAATGTGGGCAAGCTACAATCGCGAGGCCCTCTGGTAGCGCAAGAAGACGGATTTTATAAAATAAAAAAGGTTGTTTATTTTGATTCATAAGTAATGCATGTTTGGGGGGATATGCCATAATCACCACGCTTGGCAGGCAGTTTGGCGATCGCAGTTGGTTGATGGTTAAATACTCAGAAAACGCTGCTGCCCATCCTCTGTTGAATCCCTTAGTCGCCTTTTACTACACCTATGAGAAGATATAGGGTGGTGCAATTCTTTACGTCTGGCACCACACGGAACGGCATCATGCGGAAAGCGCAGGACCGGTCGTGGCGATGCTTGGGGGAGGCCTATGTACAGCAGTGGACGTCTTTCAGTTGAAATGATGAATGATGAAGAAATGCATAAACATTCTAGGCGCGAGGCCTATCAGACCGCGAGGCCGTAGGCGGTGGCCCACGTGTCGCCCACGCCTTATGCCGCCTCTGGTTTTAAGATGCTGCATGAGAATCAAACCGCACTATGTGATATGTTCGGATTCATGTGCGGGTCATAATTTGATTATCACTTGCTTTAACGGTGAAGGAAAACATCGTGAGGTAACCTGCACACCTGAGAGTGCTCCATACAGTTCTCGATGGTGTGTGTAGTCTGCCAACCCGCACTAGGCCAGCGTGGTGGACTAAGGCCTTAACCTTCTCATACTGAGAAGAGGACCGTGCCCAGCAGTGGGACAGTAATGGGCTGATTATGTTATGTTATGTTATGTGTTTGTGTTTAGATGACTAATTATCAAATCTAGGTGCAAGATGTGTTAAAAGGGTTAGAAGCTTTGCTTGAAGATACTGTTTATGTAGAAGATATAGTTAATAAAAAAAAATAGACTTGCCTGTAAATACATTGGTACTACAATTCTCAATAGGTATGCAGTTTCCTTGGTCGTCTCTTGCATATCCATCTTTGCAGTAGCACATTGGGTTACAGATGATATTCACGATAGGACAGCTCGTCTTGTTCTGTGTCTGAAGTGTGGAACACACATTGTCACACGCCCCGCCGCATTCAAAATATTCGTTCGCACCTTTACATACTAATTTATCTGAAAATATTTTTTTAATATTTTTAACGCATTTACGCATGTGAAGCAAAATTTACGTCACTGAAAGACGTAAGCGAGCAGTATTCACGGTAGCTTAGTGGCTAAAGCACTAGCGTACTAAGCCAGGAGTCGCAGGTTCGAATCCTGCTCGTGATCAATTCGTTCTTTCCAAAATTAAATTCTTTATATCAAGAATAGGTAAAGGGCTCTTAAGGGGTTCATGGCTACAACGATCCCTAAAGAATTATTCCAAAAGGCCACCACATATGTAATGTTGGACAGCTTAACATAAAAAAAACTCTTAGTTATTCACAGATTCGATAAAATTATACACGCTGAAAAAATCGTTTCGTAAACGAAGAAGGGGTCATTGTATTTATCGTAACTAACAACTTTTACTATGGGACCAATATAGAGATCACGAAAAAAAACAGCTGATGACAGGATCTGATACTGATCTAGAGATCAGCTGTTTTTTTTTTCCGCAATTTCAGGGTTGGTCTTGTAGTAAAAGTTGTTAGTAAGGATGAGTTCAATGACCGCTTAAGGTGTTTAGTATTTATAAAATAAGAATCATCTGAGAATAAGAAAAAAAAATAAAATATATATATATATACAACGTGTCCCAGAAATCAACGTCAAGCCGAAAACGGGCAATAGGCCAAGTCGTCACAGTCATTAGAAAAATATAAAAAAAAATCTTGGTCATGTACTTTTCAAATTTTATGGATTCAAAAATAAATCTCAAAAAGTGACATCCTGTGATGATTTTTCAAGTCCTGTGGCTACAAATATTAACTTTCCGTCAGTTTTTTTTCTGTGACGTATCCATGAATAATCCTTCTGTAAATTACAGTTAAAAGTTAAAACATAACTACCTCATTTTTAAATAAAATGTTAGATTTTTGCCCAACATTGAATTCAAAATTATTACATCACCCAACTTTAACCGCTTGTAGTGTAAAAAAAAAGTACTACACTATTTTGGCAAGTAACTTTAAAAGATGGCGCGTTTAGTCTGGATTCCAAAATGGTATGCCACTTACTAATTGCTACTTCTTAATTGAGGAAAAAAAAAATTGTTAGTTTTAGGTAAGTTTGAAATAAAATTCAGTTGTTGGATTTCTTTAGTTATAATTTTTATTAAATCAGATTTACCGAGTTTATATTAAATGTTCGAACTGTTTGCCTTCAGCTGCACATTTGGATATCTCTTACGATACATTCTTGCTGCAGCATTGGCGTTGCATAAGCATTCTCCATAAATGAGATGCATGTTGGCGTATTCCTGTGCGGTGTATCGAGATGGCATGATAACAAACTACACAAAATACGGGATTACGATTAAAACAAGTCCGGGGTCGTCAGAAACAGTGCAGATAAATCAAAATCACAATGCGAATGAAGTCCAATAAACAAAGCCACAGTTGTAAGTATGAAGTCACTACAAATACAAAAGGATGCTTAGAAAACGAAAGAGCGTAACGTGCTGCAGTATTGCACAATTTACCTAACGCATCCCTGTTTCGCCAGAGTGGCGTCTCTATCTGTTTCACTCACACAGACGAAATTATGTGTCAATCCGTCTCGCTCTTAGATAAAAGTAGCGTCACTATCTATCTCGTAAGAGATACCCAAATGCTGAGCGTTATCCCGATCATCTAGTATTTATTAATGTGCAGCTGAAGGCAAACAGTTCGAACATTTAATATAAACTCGGTAAATCTGATTTAATAAAAATTATAACTAAAGAAATCCAACAACTGAATTTTATTTCAAACTTACCTAAAACTAACAATTTTTTTTTTCCTCAATTAAGAAGTAGCAATTAGTAAGTGGCATACCATTTTGGAATCCAGACTAAACGCGCCATCTTTTAAAGTTACTTGCCAAAATAGTGTAGTACTTTTTTTTACACTACACGCGGTTAAAGTTGGGTGATGTAATAATTTTGAATTCAATGTTGGGCAAAAATCTAACATTTTATTTAAAAATGAGGTAGCTATGTTTTAACTTTTAACTGTAATTTACAGAAGGGTTATTCATGGTTACGTCACAGAAAAAAAACTGACGGAAAGTTAATATTTGTAGCCACAGGACTTGAAAAATCATCACAGGGTGTCACTTTTCGAGATTTTTTTTTGAATCCATAAAATTTGAAAACTACATGACCAAAATTTTTTTTTATATTTTTCTAATGACTGTCACGACTTGGCCTATTGCCCGTTTTCGGCTTGACGTTGATTTCTGGGACACGTTGTATAAAAAAAAACAAATAAAAAATATTTTAAATATTTTGAAATAAATGCATTTTTTTTTTTTTTTATAAGGTTGTTTAGTGATGACGAGGAATTAAAATACTAGAAGTGTTATAAGTTATACATATTTATTTGTTTTCATTACATCATGATCTTTAATAATACAGTCCAAACATAAACGACTCACCGTAATTCTGTCTCTACCAAATACGAATAATTTGCAGAAACACAAGAATTTTTTAATTATGGCTGGCTTACATTCAGAGAAGACTGTTTGACAGTTGGAAGTATGAGTTCACGCTTAGATTCGTCTTAGGCCATAATTGTGTTACGAGAGGCGTTGTTGTGCACTATTAAAATATAGTTATTACATTTTAAAAAAACGTGTACGACTGGATACCATAGTAACTAGCCATCATGCTGACTTGCTATACACTCCTGTGAATTTATCATCTCGGGACATTGGCATAACGGTACGCAGGGTAAATCTTTCTCCTTCCTCAAATACCCCGGCCTGCAGGCACATCCTGCAGTGCAGGGCGCTTTGCTGTCACATTTGTAGCTGGCTACGATTGAAAAGCAGGTTTCTGGTGGGCAAGATATCTTGCAGTCCGTATGCACTTCGTTTTCGCCACAGGTAGGTTCTGAAAAGTAAGAATTTGAGATTATTGCCTTATTGACTGTATACAAAATTAATTGACCGAGCGAAGCGAGGTCTCCGAGTTAACTAGGCCACTCAGCTCGTCTGTCTGTCTGTCTGTCAGAACCTTATAATTTCCAATACAAACAATATAATTACTTCAAAATCTCACATAATCCGTAAAACTTAAGCCAAAGCCGAAAATAATATTTAAAATTTTGAAAACAAAGAAAATTAAGGTCCATACATGCAAAAAAAAAGTTCTACTTATGCATGTGGGGTATCGTTAAAAATTACTTTTTAGAAAAAATCTAGGATATATTTTAACATTACATTTAACAGGTTATTATACTTTTAAATAACTAATAATATAACTTTGTGTTTATTAACTTTGTTTATCAAATAAATGACGTTATTGATGTTTTGTTTACGTAATTATCACTTATCTGCTTATGATCCAAACATAAAAAACCGGCCAAGAGCCTGTCGGGCCATGCTCAGTATTATAGGGTTCCTTAAGTAGGTCTAATTACAAACGAATCAAATCGAATATTAATCATTGCTATTTTAGTTTTTGCAAACAGCGCCACCTAGCGCTAAATTTAAGAAGCTAAATTTAAGAGGCGTGTCATATCAATATAACACTAAGTTACCTTTTGTGATTTTATTGTATAGAAAGTAACTAAAGGAGCATTATTTGCTGAAATCATTTTTCTATAAGGCCAAAC
Source organism: Asteroscopus sphinx (assembly GCA_949699075.1). Lineage (NCBI taxonomy): Eukaryota > Metazoa > Arthropoda > Insecta > Lepidoptera > Noctuidae > Asteroscopus > Asteroscopus sphinx. The sequence goes on from OX453006.1 coordinate 8,982,816, forward strand.
CTTTGAACTAGGACGTCTTAAGTATTTTTCAGTTTTCTCACTATAACTCAAAAATTTATAATCACATTATACTCGAAATAATTTTAAAAGAGAGTTTTTATAAAGGTCTATCAATGTGGAAGACTATAAGTTTCTACGTTGCATAGTTTAGAAATGGCAGGGGGACACACACATTGCAAGCCACTTTGGTGAACTGTATTTCGCAGATGGTATACCTGATGAAAAAGTTATGTATGAAACATTACCTTCATTTTAGTAGACCTATTGAATAATAACCCACACGAGGTGGAGCAGCGAAAAAAAATATTTCAACCCCATTTCACATGTAAGGGCGCCACCCCTAAAATACGTAATCAAGATTTTTTTATTCTTTTAAAATTGAGATCTATATTTAAACCATTTTTTAACAAAATTTCATTTACTTATGTTTATAACTGTAGAAGTTATCAAGCTGTAAAGGATTAGGACAGACGGACAGACGGACGGACATGAAGAAACTATAAGGGTTCCTTGTAGGACTACGGAACCCTAAAAAAGCAAAGAACATTGGCCAAAGCATTCTTATGTTATTCGTTAGGTGTAACTAGCAGGGGTAAGAGATAAGCGACAAAAAAATCCAGAAGTTCCCGAGGGATGCGCTAACGTCTTTCTGTGATAAACCGAATTACACGCATGCACAGACCAGTAAGCCTCAAGACGCCACATAAACAAAGTTTTGCATGAGAATACAGTCATGTTGGCGGGGACCGGACGACGGACGGCGCGTTATGATTGGTCGGCTCAAATGATATGATTGGTGCCGCTCGCTGACGGAGTGACGTCCCGATTGGTGGCTGGGCGTACGATATGCAGTGCTACTGCATATGCTTTGTGACCGGGGGTATCCGGCTAATAGGCGTCTAGAGGCTTACGGGGCTGTGCACGCATGCGAAGCAGCGGGCAGAAGTTAATAATATATATATACATATAGTTACCTATTATCTTATTATTCTAAGGTATGTACCTACCTACATAAGTTAAATACAAGACAGGTCAGTTAAAGGTCCTGTACAGGTTTTGTTACCGTCGTTATGCGCTTGATACAGTCTTACCTTACGTTTTTAGGATATCTAAAAAAGACATTTGAAGAAATGTCACATTGAGCCTTCTCGGTCCAGTCGTTGGCAGCAGTCCATTCAATATGACGACGTCTTGTGCAAGAAAACGTGCAAAGCTTTCTAAGTAACAGGAAACGAGAAGCAAACGAAACGGGAGAAACGAGAAAATTGATTGCCTTGTAATTTTATTAATCACTAGCCGATGATCGTGGCATCACTCCCGCTGTTTTCTTCATACAAACTACCAATCTTTAGAGACAAAAATTCTTACTTATTGCACCTCTACGGTACTCAAGAAATATTTTCTCCAAGTTTCTAAATCCACCTGTTTAGACTCTACGTTGTCTATCAGCCAGTTAAAGTAGATTTTTCAAACAAACTTTACCACACCGTTAAAGATGGAATTCCAAAAAATCCCTCCTTAGTTCATCTTTCCGTTCCGTGTAATTCCGGACGTAAAGAATTGCACCATGGCATACCCCCTTAGGGAGGCCTATGTCCAGCAGTGGACGTCTTTTGGCTGAAATGATGATAATGATGAGTGCACCTTTAGGGTACTAAACATTGAAGTATTATTTCGCTGGTACCTACTCAACTAATATTTCGTCTAAATTTAAAATCTCTAGGTCCACCGGTTTAGGCTGTGTTGTCTGTCAGTTATTTCATCATCATCATTACAGCCGAAAAACATCCACTGCTGGACAAAGGCCTCCCCCAAAGGGGAGGATATGCCATAATCGGCACACTTAGCAGGCCGGTTAGTGATCGCAGTTGGTTGTATATATATACTCAGAGAACGCTGCTTTTTTTTTCTGTCGATTGTGACATATATGTTGTAGTAAGCGAAAGATATGTAGATTGTAGAATAAATTAAATTAAATATTTTTTTCTAGATTATGTATATACCGGGTGAGATGGCATATCACCCCATGCCACCCAATGCGTCTCTCACGCAGGGAGCGATGCTAAGAGTAACGATAAATCTATTTCGTAGATGAAATATTTACTAATTTTGATTATTTCAGCAATAGGTAATAACTAATTATTACCTTAATGGCGTTTTTTTTAACTAATTAAAAAAAACGCCATTCAAAACATGTTATTTGCGATGTTTGCAAGTGAAGTAGTGCCTACGGTTTAATGTATGCCATCTTACCTATAGGGGTTGGGTGACATGGATTTTCAAAACAAATTTAAATTTAATAATTATCCAAAGAAAGAATAATTTTATTTCGTTTTGTAGTTTATTTTTATGACGATAATAAACTACTTTTTAATACAGAATCACTATTTATTTCAATTTCGTTACGATTTTCCCAAAAATCTAACTTTTCAAAAGCTATGCCATCTCAGACCACCTTCCCTTACATTAGTGATAAATGGAGGTAGAGAGAGATAAATATATCTAAGCGATTATTTCAAAGACATGATGGTATCAATAGCCAATGTTTTTTTTGTTAATATTCGATTTTAAATGAAAATGTAAGTATTATTTTATTTAAAGCGCAAAAACATCTCGTCTTCATAATTACTAATAATTTATTTTAATTTTGATTTTATTGTACTAAGTTTGCCAATGAATCCCTTTTATTTTGGAATTAGTTGACATTTGTTTTGGTTATTAATTTGTAACTGATTATTATTGTTTAATAATATCTGTGGCAAAATAATTATACCAGCTTAATATGCAGCTTAAAATCTCCCTCTTAAAACGAGAGAGAAATACTCGTAGCTCTTCATTAGCTTAAGATTTAAAAAATCCAACAGAAATGATTTTCAGACTTCTTTTCATATCTACAATGTGTTATTGAAATAACTGAAAACCTCTTAAGGTGTCATTGTACTCATAAATATGAACAACTTTTACTATGGCACCAACCCTGAAATCGCGGAAAAAAACTGCTGATTTGTGTTCACATACATTGACAAAATGTAGTGATGAGCTGATTTTTTTTTCGCGATTGTAGCTTTGCTTCAATAGTAAAAGTTGTTCATACTGATGAGTTCAAAGACTCCTTATGAGGTTTTCAGTTATTTAAATGACTCGTTGTATATCTACGAATAGGTATTATTTAATGCACTTGCCTGTATGATATCCGACACACAACATCAAGCAACAGGAAAACAACACAACAAATGACCTTAACATCTTGACGACTTCCCGCGTTTTGATACACATGGAGGCTAGACTTTGTATTTATACTTGTTTTAGGGTTCCCTTATCAAAGAAATTATTTAAAATATTCTAAACACATTCACGTGCATTGATATGATGTTATAGTATAAGGCTCGGACGAATAAAGGTCGATATGCAGCCCTTCTGCGGAATGACTTGTCTATCCTCGGTTTGACCAACGCCTTTCGGAAAAACCCGAAATAGATTATAATTTCGGCTTTTGACCACTGGGGTATTATAAGACCTCATACCTGGGTAAGGCCGTAAAATTGGCCTCATGTAACATAAAAGTAACTATAAAGTAAAGGTAGCTGGTAACTTAAAAGTTTTTAAAGGCATTTTCAGTACAAATTTTTCAAGCGTTATACCACTTTTATGTTACGTAATTTAAAAAATTGTAAAAAATGGTAACATAAGTCACATAAAAGTAACTTAAAACCTGACCTCTCGTCAAACATTCTCAATTTTACGGAATTACGACGTAAATATAGGCGCGTACGCAGCTTCTAACTATACCTTAAACATTACATTAATTATATAATTTGTGTTTTCAAGTAAAATATTAATATTTTCATTAAAATTAACCAGTACAATTTTTTTCGATTACGACTATCTGCACCTCACCAAACAAAATAACAAAAACAAAAAACCCGACTGCGTGTAAAAATAACAGAAAAGATATAAACAAGACTTATCAACACGCAGTCGGAGGCTACGTATGTTTTTGGTCATGAATTACATAATAGTTCATAGGTAGCCTCCGCCTGCGTGTTGATAAGTCTTGTTTATATCTTTTCTGTTATTTTTACACGCAGTCGGGTTTTTTGTTTTTGTTAATTAATTTTTTATTTTAATTTTTTTAGTCTTGTTGTTGTTTTGTCATGTTCTATTTATCATACTATTAATGTTTTTTTTGAAAAGTCAAATTCATTTTTAACGTTAAATATTTTGTTGTTTTTTAGCATTTTTCATTCCAAATTACATTTAAACATATAAGTTGTATATATTTTTGTAAAGCATTTATAAAACCCTGTATTTTGATACCCCACTCGATAGTTATTGACGGGAAAAAAAATTTTTTGAAGAGGTAATATGGCGCCAAAAAGCGGCCATTTTAATTTTTTAAATTTTGATGTACCCAGTGTCACTCTCAGAATTAAGACGAATCTAACGACACCTCTCAATCTCAAATCCATCAGGCTGTTTAGGCCACAGAGCGTGCCAAAGAAATATACATACATACATACATACATACATACACTCGAAAAACATAACCCTCCTTCTGGCGCAGTCGGGTAATAATGCACAATCACAAAAATGGCTGACTAGTGATAATTATGTAGCACAGATATCATAGACAATAGTGCAGCCAAGCTATCAAAGCAGATTATACTGCTCAATTGATATTTTTTTGGGAAAATGTCGGTAACATAAAATGAGTAAGTAACTTAAAAGCTTTAAATATGCGGACACGATGTAATTTCCCAAAATAATCAATGTTTCATTTATCAAAACGGTCGTAATTAAGTCATATTTTAGAAAAGGCGATAATCATTAAGATAAACTATAAATTTCAATTGAAATACAACGAAATGTCCAAATTCAATAATATTTGTACAAGGGTGAAAATTTGGGACACATTTATTTGTTCTAGAAAATGTTATATTCCCACAATATTTTATTTAAAAAAATACAAACAAAATGTTTTTTAGATGTTTGTGGCATTTCAACAACTAGAAAAGAACTTCCTTAATGCAGGAAAAAATATATTTTACAGGTGAATTATCGTTTTCATATTAAATAAATACCGGACGAAAAGCTAAGTGAAATAATCCCTTTTTAACGGCCTCACCCGTGAATTTTCGTTGGTTTTGGAAACGAAAAGGGATTATTGTACTCATCATTATGAACAACTTTTTCTATGGGACTAACCCTGAAATCGCAACAAAAAAATCAACTGTTCCCTACATTTGTGTTCACATAAATCGACAAAATGTAGGGAACAGCTGATAATTTTGTGTTAAATAGTTTTATTTTCGTTTTTTTTGTGGCTAAAATGTAACTTCAGTTTTCCATTATGTTGTTGTGTCTAGAACTACATTTATGTGTGCCAGGTTTCAACCAGGTAAGAATTCAGTGGGTGAACAAGCACTCATCCCCTGTTTTCCTACCCTTATGGGTGGATTTTGATTTTCAAATTTAAATGGGATCAACTTCAAGTTATATCATCATTCATCATTTCAGCCGAAAGACGTCCACTACTGGACATAGGCCTCCCCCAAAAAAGGGGGGGATATGCCATAATCGCCACGCCTGGCAGGCGGGTTGGCGATCGCAGTTGGTTGGTTAAATACTCAGAGAACGCTGCTGCCCATCCTCTGGTGAATCCCTTAGTCGCCTTTTACGACACCCATGAGAAGAGATAAGGGTGGTGCTATTCTTTAAGTCCGGCACCACACGGACTCTATAAAGTTATATCCTATAAGTTATATCCTATCCAATAAAAGAATCATCAAAATCGGACTATTCTGTGAAAAGTTATGCGTGGTCATAAAAAATAAATGAATATACGCTTCGAATTGAGAACCTCCTCCTTTTTTTCGTCGGTTAAAAAATAAGGTAAATTATGAAATTAAGACACGTTTGGTGGTATGGCTTACATTCAGATACGAATCTAAGCATGAACTCATGCTTCCAACTGTCAAATAGCCCTGCATTTTGACAGTAGAAAGCATGAGTTTACGCATAGATTCGTCTCTGAATCAAAGCCTTAGTGCGGGAGTCCGACTCACACTTTAATCCGGCTATCCCGAATTTATTAGGTCTGGTCCGGTCCAGTTTAGTCCTGTGGCCTGATTCACAAACGCTCGAAAAGTTTCCGTTTCCGAAGCGAAATTTGACCGGCAAACGAAACAAAACGACTATTTCCTGCGACTAGAAACGTTGCAAAGCATTCGAAACATCAGATAAACCAATTTCAATAATAATGCACCATGTAATACGGTTAAACTTGTTTTATAAAGAAACAAAACGATTTGAGAACCGAACGGATTCGGAAACGCAACGCGAAATACATGAACACTCTCCCGTGAGCCATTTGCTGTCGGAAAACACTCGATGTAAAATTAAAGAACTATGAATAGCTTTTCCGAATGCGTACGATTCCCAAATAGTTTTTTTTTTGTAATAAAACAAGTTTGACGGGATTACATCGCGTATTATTATTAATATTGCTTTTCCTGATGTTTCGAATGCTTTGCATTATTCGTGGTCGCAGAAAGTGGTCGTTTTGTTTCATTTGCCGGTCAAATTTTACTTCGGAAACGGAAACTTTTCGAACGTTTGTGAATCAAGCCACTGGTTTCATTTTTATTTACATTCAATATTACTGCATAGTCAGCTTTTTTGGATAGCAGGAACTAGCCCAAATTACTTGCAAGATTTGTTGCGGTAGAAAACGAAGCAAATTAAATGTAACTATTGTAATTGAAAATTATATTGAAAAGCTTTTAATAATCTTAAAAATCACTGAAATCATACGGAACTCTATTGCAGTCTCCGTTAAATAACCGTGTACCTACTGATATTTTATTTAAGTTTATCCTGTAGAGCCTGCTTCGGAACAAGTTTCAAGATTATAATTGGCACAGTCTAACAAAGCAATTAGTATCCATGGGTCGCCAGATATAGATGAAGATTTCTCAGGAAATTATTATAAAACTGTTTGATTTGGGGTTTTGTATAAATACAGTTTAACTTTGTCCGTTAATAAAATGATATTTCACTCGAAAACACTCAGAAAACTTCATTTATATCTGGCGACCCTGGATACTAATTGCTTTGTTAGACTGTACAGCCTCTCAACTTTTGCATTAACAAGTTGCATCGGTCAGAACCACAGAAATATATATAGATAGAATGGAAAAGTGGGCAGGGCGCACGTGCCAACTCTGCACCATAGTGCAGGGCATTGCAAAGCCTTTCTCAGTACGCCTTATGACTTGTTTCTGTAAATACTGTAACAAAAAGCCGGAAATATGCCTTATTGTGCTGTTTCTAACTGCAGAAACAAAAGCTGTAAAAGACATTTGATTAAAGTTAATTTTTAAAAATTAATGAAAGAAAGAAAGAAAGAAATAAATAAATAATTTATTTGCCACAAACTAGAGACACAAAATAATAAATAAAATGTGTAGATTTACATAACATTGTGTGCCCCACGGCTGTGCCAATAATGACGTCAATATTGGAGGCGTAGTTTGTTCGAAAGTTGCCACGCATGAATCGCAAGTAAAATTGTGATTACAACCATTCTATCTATTTCTGTGGTCAGAACAGACATTTTAACCAGTACTTATTAATTAACTATTACTTGAGAGAAATCTATAGATATAAAATGTGGAAAGAAAAATCCGCTACGAGCTTAATCAGGAGGAGTCGCAGTTTTGAATTCTGCTCATAAGCGAATCCTTTCCACAATTTATATCTTCAATATTAATTCCATTAATTACTTACCTATAAGTAAGAGAAATAAACAAAAAATATTTATTGTATGTGCAGCGGAACCCAGTGCCGCTAAAATAGATGACTAAGTTCTCAGGGAAGTCCATTTTCCGTGTTTGTGATTAATTATATTCATATGTTGTAAGCTGTTTATTGATGACGTAAAAAAATAATTGGTAGGTATTTATTGCAATATGGTTTATTTATGGTTTATTTTCAATAAGTATGTTCGATGTGGTGGCTTACACAATAATATAACGACTCGCAAAAACAAAACGTTAAACATGATTAAAACGTTATTCTGTCTCTACCAAACATAAAACAATTACAAGACTAACCCCCAGTTTCCGAAAGGCTGTCAACACAAAAATTAACTAATCGTCTGTCAAATCCCAGGTCAAGCGATTTGATTGGATGTTAGTATTTTCACCGACCAATCACAGAAGCTGACATTAGATTTGACAATATATCAAATTGATCAGCCTTCCAGAAACTGGGGGTCACCCCCACAGGTTAGTTAATTTTTGTGTTGATCAGCCTTTCGGAAACTGCGGGTTATTATACAACATACATAAAATCACGCCTTTATTTCCCTAAGGTGTAGGCAGAGGTGTATAATAGTACATTTTACAATGAGTAGATATATGTTTATAGCGCTTACTGTATTACGAGAGGAGTTGGAATCTAAATAATAAGGTAATAGAAGTGGTAAAGGCGCATGAACATGTCGCCGCGTGCAGGTGTCTCGTAGGACGCCAGTGCGCGAACCGTTTGCTTGATCATCATTGATGTTTTGGACGCAGAGTCACTAAAATTGTATTTTGCTGCATATCTAACACCGTATTTTTTAGGCTTGAGTTATTTTGCTATGAATGCTAGAAACATGGTGAGCGTAATTGAGTATTTATGTGTTGGTGGCGGCAAACCGGCAACGGCGCGGCGACGTGTTCCGGTATTATAACATTTCTATTACGTTATTATTTAGATTTCTATGGGTTGTACAACATACAAGCCACTAATAAAATTTAGATGTGAACGATTTTTTTTTTTCGAAATTGTATCCGACTAGGGCGACTAGTTACTAGCTATTATGCTGGCTTGCTATACAATCTAGTGAATGTTTTAACTCGGGACATTGGCATATTCGTACGCAGGGTGAATCTGCATTTTTCCTCAAATACCCCGGTCTGCAGGCGCATCCTGCAGTGCAGGGCTCTTTACTGTCACATTTGAATTTGGCTACGATTGATAAGCAGGTTTCTGGTGGGCAAGATTTCTTACAGTCGGTATACACTTCGTTTTGGCCACAGGTAGGTTCTGAAAAATAAAAGTTTGGGATTATTGGTTTGTCTTATTGATTATTAGTCAAGTGAAATTCATCATCAGCATTCAGCTGAAAGACGTCCACTGCTAGACATAGGGCTCCCCCAAGCATCGCCACAATGACTGATCCTGCGCTTCCTGCATCCAGCGGATTCCCCCGACCTTCACCAGGTCGTCGGTCCATCATGTGGGGGGCTTACAGAAAGTACAGTACTACCATTTAAAAATAATTCCTTTGTTAGGATAACATAAAAGCGATAATTGTAAGGTGGGTAGTATCAAAAAATGCTCCAACTTTGCCCACATATTACCATACTTACCCATATTGCCCTATTTGCCTAATGGCATCAACCAAATTTTTAACACTTCATTACTTTATTCACACAACCACAGTTATAAAATTTAAAGTAAGGAAATCATAGCTATTAAAGTTTAATAATAAAACTAAACCAACTGCGATCGCCAACCCCAAGCGTGGCGATTATAGCATATCCCCCACTTTTGGGGGATACCTATGTCCAGAAGTGGACGTATTTAGACTGAAATGATGATGATGATAATGATGATGATTGTGATGAATAAAATTTAAAAAAAAACCTTTGAAATTGACAAAAGTAGGGCTTGTGGGCAAAGTTGGAGCATTTTACGGAATTTTGTTTATCTTTTTTTTTCAGTTTCCCCTAATATGGCTTGGGTAATTATGTGGGTACATACAGCACTGTTCAATAGGTATGCAGTTTTTCTTATCGTCTCTAGCGTATCCGTCGTCACAGTAACACTTTCTGATGCACGCGAGGTTCCTATAAGGACAGTGCGTCCTGTTCTCCGTTTGGAGTGTGGAACAGACGTTATCACAAAGCCCGCCGCAGTCAAAAACTTCGTTAGCACCTAGACATATATCTGAAAATATTGACAGTATTTACCAAAGACATTTCTATACTATGGTATTTACAGGTTTATACTATACCAGATACAGGCAGAATGATATAAGCATAAATACTACTTTGCCAACAAAAAGATAGGGGAATAATTTACACTTCTTATAATTTTGTAGCAAGGAATAGGAGAGTACTGAAGGGGATCCGGCTCGAAGGACCAGACTATTGTGGACTGTATGTTCTTTAAAATAAAACCACTTTAGTTTTAAGTATAGGTATTTAATTTATTTTCTTGTAGGCAGTTCGATCGAGTCCACCGAACAGGACCTACAAGAAAATAAAGTACCTACGCTTAAAACTCAAGTGGTTTTAATTTGGACGAACCTATAGTCCACACTAGTCCACAATAGTCTGGGCCCACTTTATCGTTTTATTTCAAGCTTAGATTAGATTGATTGTTAATTTATTAATTTCGGCCGTAAAGGTGGGCACTGACGATGCATCCATTCGGACGTCGTATTAATGACTACTTCCAAAAAAGCTTGAATTGTTCTAAAAATAACATACGTTTGCAACATGCACGGACAGATTTTGGAATGCGGCCACGCCATTCGGGCTGTTGGATGCATCGTCAGTGGCACCCTTTAGGAGTTGTAAGTAAAAGCATTAATAGATGATCAGAGTTGGTCCAGTCTGCAGCAACGTATTTTTACGATTTGGTATTTTATCGAACCAAATTCATTCATCAGAAACGAACGGATTTGATAAAAGACTGAATCCGTGGGCTGGACCAAATCAAATCTGTTCGTCTATGCATGCTTAAAGCACTGTCGGGGAATTGGGAGGCTTTTGGCAAGAGACGCGGCGAAGAAGTAGCCGGGGTACCAGCACTAATGGAAGAAATTTTCAAGTGTAGTCGTCACATTTTGCAAAAGCATCGTAACAAGGTACCTACCACACTCCTTTTCATCGACGCACTCGCCCGCATCGTTTCTGATCAGTCCTTCCTTACAGATACATTTGCCTTCACAAGGTGTGACAACTGCCAAACAGGAAATTCCTATGTCACGATTACTGCATGACCTTTCAGGAGGGCACGGCTGTACACAACGATATTCTTCGTTTGGTCCACAATCTAAAAAAAAGTTTTATTTAAAACCCAATTATAAGGTCCGCTAATGTGCCAAGATATAGTATACACATTCTATTGTTTTGCCGCCGGCTGAGGGAGGCCTTCCACTTGCTGGGGTGCTGATGTGTCAAACAACCTCCTCGCGTGCCTGACGGCTTCTGATCCTTCTCGATACTACATCTTGAGGGAACAGCAGTTTCTGGGCCAGTGCAGCCTGGACACGGGCTTTATGCATTAAGGTCCCCCGGTTATCTCTTTATTTTTAAGAGTTATCTCTTTATTGAACCGGGGGATCTTAATGCATGTAGCGAATATTCTGGCAAAGGCCCGATCTGGGCCTATGAAGCGTGACTCCGCGTGTCGCTCTAAAGTTAGCAAAGCGTACAGTAGCGGATGAGGGATGAGGAAGAAAACCTCTATAAAAATTATGGGAGGATATCCTGCGCCTGCGGGCGATGGCCCCAGGTAGTCTGCTGCCTGGCGTAGCAAGCGTGGCCAACATGGCCGTGACATCGGCGTGTCAGCTGCGTCATGGCAGGGCCCTTGAGGTGGTGCGCAGCGTTCTATGTGCGCCCCCGAAATGGGTGTGGCCGACGTTAGGCCGCATGGGGAGAAGAGGCTTGCCTGCTTGTGGCGGGCCGGGTCCTGTCGGGAGTGGTTGGCGAATACAGAGGTATCCCACACCCCTGGCCAAAGGTAGTCACGTCACGTTAACGAATCAAGATTCAGTTGATAACAGGCGTCAGACACTAGTTTCCTGGCATTTTTGCTGAACTGGACCTATTTGGAACAGTCGCTACATGTGTGTACTGTGTACGGTTCATAGATGCTGCCACAGCGTCTATGAACCGTTTTTAAGGTTCCGTAGTCCTACAAGGAACCCTTATAGTTTCGTCATGTCCGTCCGTCTGTCCGTCTGTCCGTCTGTTCGTCTGTCCTAATCCTTTACAGCTTAATAACTTCTACAGTTATAAACATAAGTAAATGAAATTTTGTTAAAAAATGTTTTACATATAGATCTCAATTTTAAAAGAATAAAAAAATCTTGATAACGTATTTTAGGGGTGGCGCCCATACATGTGAAATGAGGATGAACATTTTTTTTTCGCTGCACCCCCTCTTGTGGGGTATCATTGAATAGGTCTACTAAAATGAAGGTAATGTTTCCTACATAACTTTTTTATCAGGTATACCATCTGCGAAATACAGTTCGCCAAAGTGGCTTGCAATGTGTCCCCCCCCCTGCCATTTCTACACTAAAGAAGAAAGAAAGAAAAATGGTTTATTTACTACAGCCAGAGGCACACAATAACAATAATATACAATTTTAAACAACACAGACTCCTAAAAGTATAATTGTGTGCCCCGCGGCTGCACCAAATAGGCTCAGTTCAGCAAAAATGCCAGACAACTAGTGTCTGGCGCTGGTTTTCAACTATGCAACGTAGAAACTTATAGTCTTCCACATTGATAGACCTTTATAAAAACTCTCTTTTAAAATTATTTCGAGTATAATGTGATTATAAATTTTTGAGTTATAGTGAGAAAACTGAAAAATACTTAAGACGTCCTAGTTCAAAGGTCATTGACCTTAGAGAAAAATGATCTTAGAAAATAATGCTCCTTTAGTTACTTTCTATTTAAAAAATCACAAAAAGTAACTTTGTGTTATATTGATATGACACGCTTCTTAAATTTAGCGCTAGGTGGCGCTGTTTGCAAAAACTAAAATAGTAATGATTAATATTCGATTTGATTCGTTTGTAATTAGACATACTTAAGGAACCCTATAATACTGAGCATGGCTGATGCGGCATTGTGTGCGTACCATGGTTATGTCTCATCTATTTTGCGTTATGGAATAATAATATGGGGTAATTCTGTTGAATTTTTAAAAATCTTTAGAGCACAAAAAAGGTGTATTCGTTCAATTTGTGGTATACACCAATTAGACAGCTGTGTTCCATTGTTTAAGAAATTGAATATCCACTTCCGGCACTTTATGTTTTTGAAATTTGTATTTTTGTACGGAAAAATATACATTTATTTGAGTTGCACAATGATGTTGTATCCAGAGCCAGTCGCAATACTTATATGCTTTATACTTACACCTAAACAAACAATCCAACTTTATTCCAATAATGTATTCCAATCCGTATCTATAACAAAGTACCCAATGTTTTTAAAATTCTTAATTTTAGAACTTTTAAGTGTAAACTATTTAAATTTCTTTTGAATAAGTGTTACTACTCAACCAAGGAATTTCTGGATGAAAATTTTTACTCCGATTTTAACTTGAACTTCTGACATTGTTATCTGTATCGTTGACTTGACTTAATGTACTTTTTAATAATTCTGTGTTTATATTTTAATAATCTAAATATTTGACAATCCTTGAACGATTAAATTTATTGTTTTATCTTGTACGTCTGCAATTGAAGTAAAATGTTTGTACGCCGGAAACGGCAGAATATTATGCACATATTATACTTATAACACCATTGATACAATATTCTGACAAATAAATGAATTGAATTGAATGGCCCGACATGCTCTTGGCCGGTTTTTGGTACTCAACTCAACTTCAAAAATCCTAAAACATTCATTTGCCGATTTTTTCCCTATATCTAGATATTATTATAAATTAATAGCTTTCGTAGTACTACGATAAATACTTGCCTTGATGTCCGATCTTAGAGAAGTCTAAATCCTCTAAGGATCCGACACACAACACCAAACAACAGGAAAACAACACAACAAATGACCTTAACATCTTGAAGACTTCTTACGTTTTGACAAAAACGGAGCTGCCCGGCTCTTTATTTATAGTCGTTTTAGGGTTCTCTTATCAAATTAATTGTTAAAATTATTATAAACTAAGATATCTACGTGCATCTCGAAGTGAATTGATATTTAATTTTATGTCATGGAAGTAAATAATTATTAGCTCTCAGAGGAGTTATTTTGGAACTCTGGTTATCTTTTCTGGGTAGGATACGAAATATGAAGTAACAAGTTATTTCACTATTCCATTTTGAAATAGGTTCCTTGTTCTGATTTTTTTTTAAATCGTATCCTCCCAATGCCGAGTGCAGGTCTTAAGGCTTTCAATTCTTCCACCCAAGGTATCTTGACCGGTCATTGGTCCAACTCGCGCGTAGTTTTTCTCATGATTCGAATAACGCAGATCAAAAGAGCCAGTGATCCGATTTTACCAATAATTTATCACTAAATGCTGGCCTAGACTGTAGTGTTGTTGACAGACTATGAACATATTACTTATACATAAAAAAACATTACGTCATACGGAACCTTCATGCAGTCTCTATGAGATAGTCGTTATGAATGTGCTATTTCATTTTTTTAAATATTGGTACAGCTAGTTGCACCTGGCTGAACAGACATTATAAGTATCTTGATGATAAATCAATAAAAAATATTTACCATTGATGGGGTAAGTTATGTAAATGTGTATTTTATTTAGTAGGTTTAATTTCTGTTGCACACTTGTTTCTGTCCTCTAAATATATTAACGTGCACTGCTCTAAAGTTTGTTTGCTTAAAGTTTCTAAAAAACTAATTACTTATAATGTTACTGTTACTTTTAGCTTGTAACATACCACTGCTGGGCAAAGGCCTCGGGACCCTTGATTTCCATGTGTCACGGTTTTGTACTATTGTTGACCAGTCGTTACAGTACTTGTCTAGCTCGTCCCGCCATCCTTTCGCGGTCTGCCTCGCCGCCGTTTCCCTATGTCAGGGCTCCACTGTGTGGTAATTTTGGCCTACAGTTCAGAAAAAAGGCATCCTGCAGACGTCGCCAGCTCAATCCTATTTTAATTTTGCGGCTTTGTGAGCAACATTAATTATTTGTGTTATGGAGCACAGTGTTGTGTTCCGAACGTTATCTGTTAATTTTACACCTAAAATGCTGCGCTTCATTACACGTTGGCAGACCTTGAGTTTGGACTTGTGAATATCTGTCAATAACCAGGTTTGAGCACCATAGGTTATTATAAAAACTACATCTAATGAAATCTAATGTAAATGTAGCTCATGGACCTTTGCTGAGGAGTGGACTGTATATAGTTTTATGAAAAATTTGTATAATTTAAATTAAATTAAATAAATAAATAAAAATAATTAAATTTGTATGTTTTAAAAATGGTAACATAACATAACATCACGCCTGTATTTCCCCGAAGGGGTAGGCAGAGGTGTATTAGTACACCCACATTTCGCCAGTTATGTTATAGTCCCATGTAATAGGGGGCGAGCCTATTGCCATTGACCGGGCACAAATCCAGACTCCGGGCTGCTACTGAGAATTTCCTAATGAAAAAACTCAATAACACTTTGCCCGACCCGGGAATCGAACCCAGGACCCCACGCTAAGCAGTCGCGCTTGCAACCACTAGACCAACGAGGCAGTACAAAAAATAGTATGATACCTAATTTGAATCCTTGTCTAGTAAAAAGCAATCTCAATTCCACCAACCTTAAGCTCCTCCTGTATCCTGGATCAGATCAGGCTTGCTGGTCTAAGAGTCCATTCGCTTGCACGTGGATGGAAGTTAGGTACTTCACTCTGGTCTTCTAGAAGTGCTTTTTAGGACACAAATTTTGGCACACACGAGAGTTATTAATAGTTCGCTCTGATACGATCAGAGGACGCATATAATAAAAGTAGGCTGATATGCGGCGAAATCCATCATATATTAATATTATGGCATATACTGCCAAAATAGTTGAACTGGTTTTCGGGGAAATCTCAAGTCCGTTTTGCGTGTTTGTCATACACATATTATAATGAGATATATCTACATAGAGTTATTGTATGTAAATATTTGATTTGTTAAGTTAATAAAGAGGGACTTTACTAGCATTAGTTTCTTGGAAAATGTTAATGTTAACGTGTTACGAAAATAACATTATGATCATCAGTATCATATTTTTGAAATTCTTGTCATAATAAAAAAACAAATACACAAAGCAGTTCATAAGGACACCTGATAAGAACAACATTGGTGTTGATTCTCTCTCTTGGTCACAAACTAAACTTACCCTTATAGTTTCGTCATGTCCGTCCGTCTGTCCTAATCCTTAACAGCTTAATAACTTTTACAGTTATAAACGTAAGTACATTTAATTTTGCTCGAAAATGATTTAGATCTCAATTTTAAAAGAATAAAAAAATCTTGATTATATATTTTAGGTGTGAACGGGGACGAAATTTATTTTCTCGCTGCATCCCCTCGTGTTGGGTATCATTGAATAGGTCTACTAAAATGAAAGTAATGTTTGATACATCACTTTTTTATCAGGTGCCCTCTGTGAAATATAGCTCGCCAAAGTGGCTTGCAATGTACCCCCTGCCATTTCTAAACTAGACTCTCGTAAACAGCTCTTTTAAAATCATTTTAAGCATAAAGTGACTATAAATTTTCGAGTAATAGAAAGAAAACTGCAAACTGCTACTATTTTTTAGTAGTAGTAGAGCTCCTTTGTGAAAGAGCTCGTACGGGGAAGTACTACACCGTACGTATTTCTCCGCCAAATAGTGATGCTTGCATTGCTGTGTTTCGATCTGAAGGGTACGGGTGCCCGTGAAATTACAATCACATGAGACTTTCCATCTATATGTCTCAGTTTGGTGAACCGACTTGCGTTACCATTTAGGCAATAGCCTAGGTGGTATTGAAATTGTTATGGGCAAAGGTAACCACTTAACATCAGGTGGGCCTTTAGCTCGTTTCGCCATCCTATACCTACTATTAAAAAAAAAAACTTCAGACGTCCTAGTTCAAAGGTCATTGAACTTAGATATACATTTCTTAGTAAACAATGCTCCATTATTTACCTTCTAACATAACATCATGCCTGTATTTCCCCGAAGGGGTAGGTAGAGGTTTAATAGTACACCCACATTTCACCAGTTGTGTTATAGTCCCATGTAATAGGGGGCGAGCCTATTGCCATTGACCGGGCACAAATACAGACTCCGGGCTGCTACTGAGAATTTCCTAGTGAAAAAACCCAATAACACTTTGCCCGACCCGGGAATCGAACCCAGGACCCCACTTAATATAATAATAATATAAATTTATTGATACAAAAAACCTTAAAGAACTTAGCAGTTAGCAGCCGCGCTCAGCAGTCGCGCTTGCAACCACTAGACCAGCGACAACACAGCCCCAGTCGCTGCACTAGACCAACGAGGCAGTTACCTTCTATTTGAATAAATCACAAAAAGTACCTATGTGTTATGTTGACATGACACACCTCTTAAATTTGGCTCGCTACATGGCGCTGTATAACTCTGCGTCTGGTGTGCATTAAAAGAGCCTCCACGAGTGACGCTATTTAATTGATCGTCCGGTGCACCCTGGGCAGTCAGCCCCGCTACCAACCTGCTGACTGGCTAATCTTTTCCCCACTGCATGAGCTATTATCATTATCTAGCTCATGTCGACACGATAGAAGAATACTCTGCGTCGCCAATTCTGCCGTCTAATTGCAAAAACGGAAAAACTAAAATAGAGTCTAACCACGCTAACTCAGCAGTGGAATTATGGCTATACCGTAAACAATAACTATCAAAATATCTGTAATTATTTTATTACTTCAATGCATAGTTCAATTTACTGGTCTGCACTTACTTACCTGAGTAAGTCAGTCTGTCTGAGTGAGTAAGTTTATTGATCAGACTGATCTGACAAAGCCTGCGAACAATCATTGCGAAGCCAAAAAAAACTATGCTCCTTCGTGTACCTACAACCAGCGCTCACGCACACACCATGCGTGCATGCACGTTAAGGATATTTGATTTCGCGATGCTTACTGGACGATGCCGCGACATGTGTGTGTACTCAGAGGTGAGCACGGTTTGAGATGCATGTGTGTGCGTGAGCGCTGGTTGACACGAAGGAGAATAGTTTTTAGCTTCACTAGATCGTTTGCAGATTTTTTACTATGTCTGTGGACAAAACTAACTCTGCATTAGAATAATAAGATCATTAGAGAGATTTTGATAGTTATTGTTTACGGTGTTGCCATAATTGCACTGCAGAGTTAGCGTGGTCCAAAGACATTTCTATACTGACGTAAAGTATAATACCTTTATGGCGTGGTCAGACTCTAGCCATGATTAATATACTGTTTGATTCGTTTGTAATTACACCTACCTTTTTTTATGTTTACGAGTGTAAATCTTCATGGATACCCTTCGTCTGGGGAAGGCGAAGGCGTATGTCGGACTCCTACCGACTAAAACCACACGGTGGCTGACCTCAGCACAAAATAGAGGAGCTCCGGCAACTCCTGTGGACCGCGCCGGTACTCCTCTGGTGCTATGCCATTTGGCGCGTCCCGGGAAAGCAGTACTTTCCACACCACAGCAGTACGCGACCACCACGTACTACTATCCTCCACATGGTCGTGTAATGGGCGCCTTGAGTCCCCCACTCTTAACGGCCACGATCCCCAAGGGTCCCCTGCCAGTACATGACGACATGCAGCGTGTAGCCCTATCTGGGCTGTGCGCCAGGAAGGTTGCCTCCGTCTCCGAGCGGGATTGGCCCTCTACCGATCCCGTACCTACGGAACCCTATATTAAGCATGGCCTGACATGCTTTTGGCCGTTTTTAGGGTTCCGTAGTCCTACAAGGAAAGTTTCGTCATGTCCGTCCGTCTGTCCTAATCCTTTACAGCTTAATAACTTCTACAGTTATAAACATAAGTAAATAAAATTTTGTTAAAAAATGGTTTAGATATAGATCTCAATTTTAAAGGAATAAAAAAATCTTGATAACGTATTTTAGGGGTGGCGCCCATACATGTGTATTGGGGATGAAAACAAATTTTTCGCTGCACCCCCTCGTGTGGGGTATCTTTCAATAGGTCTACTAAAATGAAGGTAATGTTTCATACACAACTTTTTTATTAGGTATATATGGGCGCGCTAGTGTTGCCATCAATTTGTTTACACTTTTTTGACAGAACTTAATATATTAATCTTTATTACTGGTCAGTATTGAATGTTTCTTCCTGGCGTTGGTTGAACATTGCGCCCTCTAGTGTAATTTGAGAGTAATATAGCTTTCCATAGCTTATAACATTAAAATATTAATTTATACTCGGACTCAGACCAATTAATGTCTATGGTATATCGAATATCGATGCTTACAACGCAATCTATTGCCATTTTGAGGTAACTAGTTTATACAATTAATTACTCTTAGATTATGAAGTATTTTGAAATAAATATCCTTTATTTCTAGAATTTGCTATGTAGTTTGCTGTTGTATTTGTTGTACTTTGCAAAGATCATCAAAGTTGTATTTGTTGTACTTTGCAAAGATCATCAAAGATCAAAGAAGATACCTTTTTGTTTAGCAAAGTTTAATATTTGATGATCCGTATCAATTAAATTAATGTTGTAAATAATGTTAATATTATGATAACTATAATTCGAATATTCTAATTAGATTAATGAAATGATTAATTTAAATGTTGTTAATTTAATTTTGTGGTTCTGATAATTCCGCTTTATATTGTTTCATATTTTAATATCTGGCATGATTTGTTGGTTTATATAATGTTTAGAGATTATCTAAATTAATATTAGTTTTATCACGACGACTGGTTAATTATTTTAGTGTTCATTTACAAATTAAAATGTATTTAGTGACTCCGTTGGGTCTATTTGATTGTAGTAATATAAAGATGGAGACACTGTGCTTTGCGCGGGCTGTCATTCTTGTTGTAAAACTTCTTTTTCTGGTCAGTTCATGTAATAATCGGAAAATACATAATTTGTAGTAAAGAGAAATTTATTTCGTGATGAATCCTGATGAAACCTTGAGCTACGCGCGGACATATACCATCTGCGAAATACAGCCCACCAAAGTGGTTTGCAATGTGCCCCCCCCCCCCCTGCCATTTCTAAGCTATGCAACGTAGAAACTTATAATCTTCCACATTGATAGATCTTTATAAAAACTCTCTTTTAAAATTATTTCGAGTATAATGTGATTATAAATTTTCGAGTTATAGTGAAAAAACTGCAAAATACTTAAGACGTCCTAGTTCATAGGTCATTGACCTTAGAGAAAAGTTATCATAGCAAATAATGCTCCTTTAGTTACTACCTATTTAAAAAAATCACAAAAAGTAACT
This sequence comes from Asteroscopus sphinx, assembly GCA_949699075.1. Taxonomy (NCBI): domain Eukaryota; kingdom Metazoa; phylum Arthropoda; class Insecta; order Lepidoptera; family Noctuidae; genus Asteroscopus; species Asteroscopus sphinx. Next base: position 9,003,102 of record OX453006.1, read on the forward strand.
TTGTGTTACATTGATTTGACATACTTTTAAAATTTAGCTTCTTAAATTCAGCGATAGGTGGCGCTGTTTGCAAAAACTAAAATAGCAATGATTAATATTCAATTTGATTCGTTTGTAATTAGGAACCCTATAATACTGAGCATAGCCCGACATGCTCTTGGCTGGTTTTTAGGGTTCCGAAGTCCTACAAGGAACCCTTATAGTTTCTTCATGTCCGTCCGTCTGTCCGTCTGTCCGTCTGTCCATCTGTCCTAATCCTTTACAGCTTAATAACTTCTACAGTTATAAGCATAAGTAAATGAAATTTTGTTAAAAATAGACTACATATAGATCTCAATTTAAAAAAAATAAAAAAATCGTTTTTACGTATTTTAGGGGTGGCGTCCATACATGTGAAATGGGGATGAAATTTTTTTTTTCGCTGCACCCCCTCGTGTGGGGTATCATTGAATAGGTCTACTAAAATGATGGTAATGTTTCACACACCACTTTTTTATCAGGTGTACCATCTGCGAAATATAGCCCGCCAAAGTGGCTTACAATGTGCCCCCCCCACTCCTGCCATTTCTAAACTATGCAACGTAGAAAGTTATAATCTTATACATTCATAGACCTTTGTGAAAACTCTCTTTTAAAATTATTTCGAGTATAATGTGATTATAATTTTTTGAGTTATAGAGAAAAAACTGAAAAATATTTAAAACGTCCTAGTTCAAAGGTCATTGATCTTAGAGAAAAATGATAATAGCAAATAATGCTCCTTTAGCTACTTTCTATTTGAAAAAAATCGCAAAAAGTAACTTTGACATGACACATTTCTTAAATTTGGCTTCTTGAATTTATCGCTAGATGGCGCTACTAACAACACGCTCTGAGTCGCGAATGCTGCCGATTATTGCAAAAACTAAAATAGCCATGATTAATATTCGATTTCGTTCGTTTGACACCTACTTAAGGAACCCTATAATACTGAGCATGGCCCGACATGCTCTTGGCCAGTTTTTTTTACATTAAATCACTGCACTAGGTCATTACGTTCACATTCCTTCAAGTCCAGTTTCCTCGGAGCTCGCGCGTGTAATGGGGGCAACTTATTTTTGAAGAAAAACTGCAGAAACAAAAAATAAATAAAAGGAAAAATGTTTATTCTCAGATATAACATTATTAATATTAAGAAAACACAACGAAAAATATTACTTCTGCCAAACTGTAAAGCAGTTTGTTGGCAGATGTAGCTCCCTTATTCTTTAGTCTGTTTTTTCTCTCTTGTCTTATTTGGTAAACAATTTTGGCAAGTCTCCTTATTCAAATAACTACTGATAAAATATAATTACTAGTTCTGCACATGTAATTAGTTTAAAACACATATTTTGTGTGTGAAATTGTTAACATAATTGTCTAATAATTATTATTGACGAACTCAAGACAAGTAAGAAAAAACAGAGTGTAATTTCTCTGTTTTTTCTTACTTGTCTTATTCAGTAAACAATTTTGGCATGTCATTTTAATGCAATTTGTCAATAATAATTAAAAAGACATTATGTTAAAAAATTCACACACTAAATATATTTTTTTAACCCAATTACATGTGCAGAACTAGTAATTGTATTTTATCAGTAGTTATTTAAATAAAGAGACATGCCAAGATTGTTTACTAAATAAGACAAGACAGGAAAAACAGACCGTACATTATAATATTCTTAAAAATTTTCACCTATAAACTATCAAAAATTAGACTAAACATTATTAAATATTAAATACAAAACGAACGAAACTGAACATAAGAAAATGATACAGTCTTTAAGCGTTTTGTATAGTTACAGTTACAATGTTTATTTATTGTTTTTGACTAAATTTTAACCATAGTTTCTAAAATTGTATTTTGTCCGTAGTTTCTTAGTTTCACTTACGACTTGCAGTCTGGTGATTTGCATTTTTTTTTAATTTTTTGCATATCGGTACATTGGCATATCGGTGCGCAGGATAAATCTTCATCTTCTCTCAAAAACCTAGATTTGTATTTGCATCCTAGAGTACAGGGCTCTACGCCATATCTGAAAGAATGATGAAAAAAAAAAGAAATGAAATAGATTTATTTAACACAGGATAGTGACAGTGACAGCACAACAATAACTTTAAAATGACATAACAAAACACAAAATAAAAAAAGTTGCTGTCGGGCATGCCCATGCCAAAAGGGTCACCAACTCAGCATATGCGTGGAACTCCTAGCGCTGATTTCAGGTTGGCACCCCTGCAGTTACAAACAGTGTTTATTTACTACAGAATACTACAGACACAGAATAAATTCTATGAGTACAGATGCCAAAATGATCACGATACAACACTATTACTTGGTGGTGTCAAGGGGATTTAAAATACCCGTGACACCATCATTGGTGTGATTCGGTGGTGTCACGGGTCCGTCATGAAAATAGTGGTGGAAACATCCTACTTTCTACTAATATTATAAACGTGAAAGTTTGTGAGGATGTATGTTTGTTACTCTGTCACGCACTACTACTGAATGGATTTTAATGAAATTTGGCATATAGATAGAACATAACCTTGATTAACATATATGCCACTTTTTATCCCGGGAAGATGAACAGTTCCCGGTGCGAGGGATGCGCGGTAAACGACATCCATGCGGGTAAAGCCGCGGGCATAGACTAGTATTGAATAAAATTATTGTAATCGCCGAAACACTACATTTTTGTTCAATATGTTTTAAATTTTTAATCCTACTAATATTATATTGAAAGTTTGTGAAGATGTTTTGATATTTGAAAGAAAAGAAAGAAAAATATATATTTATATTTGGATGTTTGTTACTCAGTCACGCTGTAATGGCTAAAATGATTTAGATGAAATACGGCAGACAGATAGAACATAACCTAGATAGAATTAGCATATTATGGGCTACTTTTTATCCCGGGAAAATAAACAGTTCCCGAGGGATGCGTGATGATAAGTATTTCTTAGTTATTTAGTAAGCCAAATTATACGCGGGCGAAGCCGTGGGCATTCAGCTAGTAGGTACAGAATAAATTAATAGTTTAAAAAACACTAGTTAATACTCTTCTACCCTATTTACACGTCAATATACATCGTATATAGATATATCAATATTATTCTGTTTACACTCTCCATGTACAGGTCTATATACATTTTATACAGGCACCTATGTCAATATTTACACTATTCAATACATAATATGTTTGTTATAACCACAGAAATAGGACTCATCCATTTCTGTGGTTATAACCAACCTGTTCTCCATGAAACCAACCTTGAAACCTGATCGTGTTCAAAGTCCATTACGTGGCCTTTCTCACAAGTGCAAACACGACTATGATACAATATTCCAACATGGAATGCCAGTGCCTATCTTCCGGCTTCATCATCAGACCTTGAAACCTAATCGTGGTCAAAGTTCATTACAAGACTTTTCTAAGAAATCCAAAACAGCTATGATACGAATTTCCATCATGAAGTTCCAGTTCATATATTCCGGCTCCATCATCAGATCAGTTCGACAGTACCATATTATTGTATTGTCATCAGAACTACATACAGCTGCCAATTTTCATTACGCTACGATGCGACCCTTGGAAGATGGTTAAATTAGTTACCTTAGATTCCATTACATAGTTACATACAGGTCGACCTAATAAAAGCGTATTAAAAAAAGATATTTCTTATAATAACATACTGCATTGTCCAATAGGTATGCAGTTTCCTTGGTCATTTCTTGCGTATCCTTCGTCGCAGTAGCACGCGTCAGCACACCGTATATTCACTATTGGACAGGCCGTTTGAAGCGTAGAACATTCAGTCTGACATGCGCTGCCGCATTCATAATGTTCATTTGGGCGTTGACAATTCAATACCCCTGAAAATATAAAGTACGTACTTTAAAAGGGTTCATGGCTTACGGTCCGTACTAGTCCGTAGAGAGTTATTCACCACCTTAGAATAATTAAGCTTAGAACCGCAGTAAACACACGTGGAGTGAAGACATTTCAAGTTGGCCTAAAAAGGCTACGTTCAGTAATTTTTTTACGTGCCTGTATGCGTGTCGGCAAGTGCATGCAGCTGAGATGAGAATGTTAAGAGGAATGTGTGGTGTAACGAGAATGGATAGGATAAGGAATGAATATGTAAGAGGGAGTCTGAAAGTAGCGCCAGTGACAGAGAAGTTAAGTAGCAACAGACTATCATGGTATGGACATGTGATGAGGAGGAATGAGGAGCATGTTACGAGGAAAGTTTTAAGTTTGAATGTTGATGGCTATAAGAAAAGAGGGAGACCGAAGAAAATATGGATGGATTGTGTGAAAGATGATATGAATAGAAAGAAAGTGAACACGGAGATGACGGCTGATAGAGATGTATGGAAGAAAAAAACATGCTGCGCCGACCCCAAATAAATTGGGATAAGGGCAGGAGGATGATGATGCGTGTCGGCAAACATTTTACAAGCCTCTTGCGGGCACACGCCACACAAATTATGTGTACCTATATACCTACGCTCTTTAAAGTTTATGATAAGATATCTTTTTAATTATTTTCATGTTTCTATTTAATTATAATGGCAAAAGTCTGAAATTTATTTTGTCTTAGAAACTTTATTTATTTTAGGAGAAAATTGACGTTTAAAAAACCAATTTTCTTATTGGAAAATAGGTATTTTAAAGTGGCAATTTAGCCGGACTGGAGATATTTAAAAAATAAATAAATTTTGTATCAATGGGAAAAAGTTCCGAGTATTATGATCTATTTTTAAACAGTTTATAGTGAAAGATAACTGAGATCCAGGACGTTGAAGTACCTACCGCTTCTTAGCGTTTAACCAATGTTGCGGTGGGTAAAAAGATTATTGTTAGTCCTACACGAAATAAATGAAAATTCTACAAAATTTTGACCTATGGTATGAAACTATGAACAAAACTATCATATTCCACTTTTTTTTTTTAATAACCACCTCTGTTACCGAGATCTACGACGCCAAAAAGTAGCCTAAAACAAAGATTTCTTGAGTAGGTATTCTGTAATACGGCTCTCGACGGCAATTTACAGAGTAGGTATTTGATTCAAAACTTAGCAAACATCATTAGTTTATTTGGTGTTTTATATGTCATGTAGAATTCAACAAAACAAGTCTAATAATTTTCATTATGGTATATTTACCTCTAAATTGAAATTACCCGTTTAGGAGATAGCACGTTCTTGGCGGTAATGAGCTTAGGGTATTCATTTTGGCCTCTAATTAGTAGCTCTTACAGCCAAAATTAATATCCTTTCTATCCACGATTTGCCCTACTACAGATAGGAATTTGACATAAGTTTCATACAAATATGTCAAATTTTTATCTCTAGTAGGGTAAATCGTGGATAGATTGGATATTAATTTTGGCCGTTAATTAGCTTTAGATTTTAAAAATCTCACAACAATAATTTTCAGATTTGTTTGATTTATAACAATTTCTACTAGTAAATAGGGATATTTACTAGTAGAAATTGTTATAAGCACTTGCCTCTATTAAGTGTATTATCCTGTGTTACACATAACACCAAACAACAAGAAAACACCACAACAAATGACTTGAACATCTTGACGACTTCTCGTGTTTTGATACGAACGGAGGTTCGACTTTATTTATACTCGTTTTTAGGGATGCACGGTGATTTTAATATCGATAAAAATATCGATATGATCATATATCGACACCAGTGGGACTAGGTACGAGTTTGACATTTACGAATACTCTCATCGTTTTCTTCGACTTTCATTCATAAATCAGTAGGGCGGATGGATACAAGAAGGAACTACTGATTCATGAATGAAAGTTGACGAAAACTATGAAAGTATTCGTAAGTGTCAAACTCGATTAATGACATGACATATCGATTAATTGATAATGTGGAACTTTTTTTTTAACGATAATATCGATATTTTGTGAATTAAGGAAAAAATAGATAAGCGTATTCGAAACACGGGTTCATTTAAATATAAATGTTACATAACTTATAGATAACAGCACAATACAGCACGATACAGCACTGATGCATAAAAGTGTGTTCTGCATGGCGCCAATCATACTGGGTGTCAGGGAAACGCTTACGAAAACGAAGATGATCGTGCTGGGATTACTGATACGAAACCATAAAAAAAATGCGACACTTTTTTTAAGATTTTTTTTTGCATATATGACCAGCTTTGGGCAGTTAAATAAAACCGATTTGCAAAAAAAAAAACATTTATTTACTTAATTTTTAAAGTTCGCAATGTAATTCAAATAAAATATCAGCTGGCGCTAGGGGTGAACGACATCCGCTCGCATACGCAGCTGTGTCGTAGGAAGTGCAGGTAGGTTATGTACGCGTGGCATTGATCCCAAGTTACCAAATACCAAATCACTAAAACAATGAGTAGGTATAAGGCTAATGGTTATTGGCACAGAAATAGATAGAGTAATGTTATTGGTATTCGATTGTGTTTAGTTATTATAATTCAATCAACTCAGCTTATCGTAGTCCACTGCTGGACATAGGCCTCTCTTAAATTGCGCCACAACACTCGGTCCTCTGCCTTTCGCATCCAGTCCCCCCCAGCTACTTTCATTAGGTCGTCGGTCCACCTGGCTGGGGGGCGCCCTACACTGCGTTTGCCGATTCGCAGTCTCCACTCAAGGACTCGTCTGCTCCAGCGGCCATCGGTCCTTCGACAGACATAGCCAGCCCACTGCCACTTCAGCTTACTAATCCTACAAGCTATGTCAGTCACTCCGGTTCTTCTCCGGATAATCTCGTTACGGATTTTATCCCTCAAAGAAACTCCGAGCATAGTTCGCTCCATAGCTCGCTGAGCGACTTTGAATTTGTGGACTTGTCACAACTGTCAGTGTCCACATTTCTATTTATGTTTCATAAATTTCTGATGCTTCCCCTAGGCCAAAAGCTGACGGCGGCAGCGTATCACCGTGAATCCACCCTAGCAATAAAAAACAACTATAAAGTATGAAATAATAGTAGTTTATGAAACTGTTGCATAATAGGGGTTATTAAAACACGAGTGTGAGTTTAAAAACCTCGCCTACGGCTCGGTTTTTAATAGTATCACATGAGTGTTTTAATACCTAATTATGTCAGTTTCATACACTATTTTATCTAAACTCATACAATTTTAAATAAAATACCAAAGTCAAAATCTTCGTAACATTGTCGTTGTTTTTCTTGATTTCTCTGGTAAAAGATTGTTCGTCATTTTCGTTGCTGCATCCAGAAATTCAGGCGGGGTCATATTCTCCTCAGTTCAGTATCACTGCTGTAGTCAGATATTTTTGCTCAGAATAAAACTTTCGACTTACAAAACTATAATAATAACGTAAACAATATCAATTTTACAAGTAACGATGACCAAATCCAGTAGGACGTGGCGCGCGGCCGCGCACGCGCGCCTACACACTACACAGATAATAAAATATCATCATCCTCCTGCCCTTATCCCAATTTATTTGGGGTCGGCGCAGCATGTTTTTTTCTTCCATAAATCTCTATCAGCCGTCATCTCTGTGTTTACTTTCTTTCTATTCATATCATCTTTCACACAATCCATCCATATTTTCTTCGGTCTCCCTCTTTTCATATAATAAAATATAGTCTGGCGAAAACATTATAATCGAAACTAATTTTCTATCCTTGTCAGGATTCCGTCAATCTCTGTTTTATCATACAAAAAATATGCCCGTAAACACTTAAATATAATTAAAAGCAATATGACAATCCAAAGTTCTGCCAAAAACGCGATTTTAAACGATAAAAATTTTCAATGTTAGACAAGTGGCGCCACCCTGAATTTTGTGTACTCATTGGTGCCAAACTGTACGACTGCTAAAAAAAAGGTTTGAAAACTCCTTGGTTGGGTCGAAGTGGCATTAAAAACTCCTTAGTTGGGCTGAAGTGTGCGGTTATGGAAAAAAAAATATTTTACCCCATTGTTTTGTTCAGCAAACTGTATCGTAATGAAACTTTTTAAATTTATTACAGGTGCATGTGCGTAAAGTATGTCATTATGACATTACTTTCGAGTTCATAATTCGAATTTTACGATACGAGTGTAGATAAAAACTTTTATATTTCTAATGAATTTAAAAAGTTTAATTACGATACAGTTTGCTGAACAAAACAATGCGGTAATTTTTTTTTTTTCCATAACCGCACACTTCAGCCAAATTAAGGAGTTTTTAATGCCACTTCGACCCAACCAAGGAGTTTTCAAACCTTTTTTTTAGCAGTCGTACAGTTTGGCACCAATGAGTACACAAAATTTAGGGTGGCGCCACTAGTCATACATTGAAAAATGTTATCGTTTAAAATAGCGTTTTTGGCAGAAGTTTGGATTGTCATATAGCTTTTAATTACATTTAAGTGTTTACAGGCATATTTTTTGTATGATAAAACAGAGATTGACGGAATCCTGACAAGGATAGAAAATTAGTTCCGATTATAATGTTTTCGCCAGACTATATTTTATTATCTGTGTAGGCGCGGGCCAGGGCGCATGCGCGGCCGCGCGCCATGACCTACTGGATTTGGTCATCGTTACTTGTAAATTTATTGTAATTGTTTACGTTATTATTATGGTTTTGTATGTCTAAAGTTTTATTCTGGGCAAAAATATTTGACTACAGCAGTGATACTGAACTGAGGAGAATATGACCCCGCCTGAATTTCTGGATGCAGCAACGTAAATGACGAACAATCTTTTACCAGAAAAATCAAGAAAAACTACAACAATGTTAACAAGATTTTGACTTTGGTATTTTATTTAAAATTGTATGAGTTTAGATAAAATAGTGTATGAAACTGACATAACTAGGTATTAAAACACTCGTGTGATACTATTAAAAACCTCGCCTACGGCTCGGTTTTTAAACTCACACTCGTGTTTTAATAACCCCTGTTATGCAACAGTTTCATAAACTACTATTTCAACACACTTGCTCGTAAAGTGGCTCTTATTACATCGCTTTTAGGTTCATAATATGGCTTATAACGCACGCGTGCTTATTTCATTATATTATCGCACTAGTGCTTTTTACTCAACGATTTAAGAAGCTAAGCTGATTTTACTTTACAGTTTATTTTTAAATCGCAGCAAAGAGTTTTTATGCCTGAACTAAATTAAATTTTTTTGGGGATAAATCAACTGTATTAATTAAAATATGCTATATAAACATTTCATTTCATCAACAAATTAATATTAATTAATAAATTAATATTAAATTAATATTATTTAATAATAATTAATATTTATATTATTAAATTAATATTAATTATTATTATTAATTTTTGTCAACAAATTAATATTAATTTGTGTTATAAATAAAAAAAAAATTATAATATTTTTATATTAGGCTGTAAAACTCACAATAACCGAAAGGTATTCGTTGAAGGTTATACAGGTATACGCCCCGACCTCGAATCACCCCGACGATGAGGTGGAGACCATGTATGAGGATATCTCGAGAGCCATGCATGGCTCTAAAACTCACTTCACTGTTGTCATGGGAGACTTCAACGCGAAACTGGGCAATCGCTACGATGATGAGCTGCGAGTGGGGCAATTTGGATATGGATATCGGAACCACCGGGGTCATCTACTGACCGGCTTTATGGAGAAGGAGGGACTCTATATGATGAACTCTTTCTTCAGAAAGCGTGAGCATAGGAAGTGGACCTGGTTGGGCCCTGATGGTGTAACAAAAAATGAGATTGACTTCATTATGTCGACGAAGAAGCAAATATTCAATGATGTCTCTGTGATCAACGCGGTCAAAACCGGAAGCGATCACCGTTTGGTAAGAGGCACATTGAATCTGAACATCAAGCTGGAAAGATCTCGACTGATGAAGTCTACGCTCCGTCCAGCACCGATCCAAATCCAAAACCCCGAGAGCTTTCAGCTCGAACTTCAGAATCGTTTCGAATGCCTAGGGAGCACAGTGGACGATTACAACGATGGGTTTGTGGAAACTGTCCATACGGTCGGGTCTAGGATCTTTAGGACCCGTCGTACAAATAGAAATAAAAAGCTCTCTGACCACACTCTCGAGCTTATGGCGGAAAGACGCGAGATGATTCTGCAGTCCTCAGATGATGCGACTAAGTACCGGCAGCTCAATAGACAGATCTCAAAGTCCTTGAAAAGTGACCTACGCCAATTTAATACGGAACGTATTAAAGACGCGATAGAGAAGAACAAGGGCTCCAAAGTCTTCGCAAGAGACCTGTCTATTGGGCAGAGCCAGCTTGCAAAACTGAGGACCGACGATGGCAGAGTCGTATCCTCCAAGCCAGAGCTATTGAAGGAGGTCGACAAGTTCTATGGACAGTTATACACGTCCACCCGGACACCCGCTGTAAATCGGGCTCACGACCCAAGAGCTCGATTGACCCGACACTATACCGAAGATATCCCGGACGTCAGCCTGTACGAAATTAGGATGGCTCTGAAGCAGCTCAAAAACAATAAGGCACCGGGTGATGACGGAATTACGGCCGAACTCCTGAAGGCGGGTGGAAAACCGATCCTTAAGGCCCTTCAGAAGCTGTTTGATTCCGTCATTCTCGAGGGAAGAACGCCACAGGCATGGAGCAGAGGTGTGGTGGTACTCTTCTTCAAAAAGGGCGATAATGCTCTACTGAAGAATTATAGGCCCATCTCACTTCTGAGCCATGTCTACAAGCTGTTTTCGAGAGTCATTACGAACCGTCTTTCGCGCAGGTTTGACGACTTCCAGCCTCCCGAACAAGCCGGTTTCCGAAAAGGCTTTAGCACCGTAGACCACATACATACGCTGCGGCAGCTTATACAGAAGACCGAAGAGTATAACTTGCCTCTTTGTTTAGCGTTTGTGGACTACGAGAAAGCCTTCGATTCGATCGAGACTTGGGCGGTACTACAGTCTCTTCAACGGTGCCAGATTGACTATCGGTACATCGAAGTGTTAAAGTCTTTGTATGAAAACGCCACTATGTCAGTCCGATTACAGGACCAAGCCTCGAAACCTATCCTTCTGCAGCGAGGTGTGAGACAGGGAGATGTGATCTCTCCGAAACTGTTCACTGCTGCATTGGAGGATGTCTTCAAGGTTCTGGACTGGAAGGGGCTAGGCATTAACATAAACGGCGAGTACATCACTCACCTTCGGTTTGCCGACGACATAGTAGTCATGGCTGAGACCATGGAGGACCTCGGTACAATGCTCGATGACCTCAGTAGAGCTTCTGATAGAGTGGGTCTTAAAATGAATATGGACAAGACAAAGGTTATGTCGAATTCCCATATAGCACCCATTCCCGTAAACATCGGAGAATCTACACTCGAAGTTGTTGACGATTATGTATACCTAGGACAAACTGTCCAGCTAGGTAAGTCCAACTTCGAGAAAGAGGTCAATCGTCGAATCCGACTCGGTTGGACAGCGTTCGGGAAGCTACGCAATATCTTCTCGTCCAAAATACCGCAGTGTCTCAAGACAAAAGTCTTTGACCAGTGTGTTGCCAGTAATTACTTACGGTACTGAAACGTGGTCGCTCACAATGGGCCTAATAAGAAGGCTCAAAGTCACTCAAAGGGCAATGGAGAGGGCTATGCTCGGAGTGTCCCTGCGTGATCGAATCAGAAATGAGGAGATTCGCAGGAGAACGAAAGTAACCGACATAGCCCGAAGAATTGCCAAACTTAAGTGGCAGTGGGCGGGGCACATTGCTCGCAGAACGGATGGCCGATGGGGCAGTAAAGTTCTGGAGTGGCGACCGCGTACTGGAAGGCGCAGCGTGGGTAGGCCCCCCACAAGGTGGACCGACGACCTGGTGAAGGTCGCGGGAATCCGCTGGATGCGGAAGGCACAGGACCGGTCGTTGTGGCGATGCTTGGGGGAGGCCTATGTCCAGCAGTGGACGTCTTTCGGCTGAAATGAATGAATGAATGATGAATGATATTAGGCTGTTTGGCGGTTTCCTTCGACCACCTGCGCGCGCATAGCTGTATGTCACCGCGCGATCCGCGCGCAATTTCGTCATTCGTCTTTGGATAAGCGATATGTTTTAACCAATCGACAAAATTAGTTTTTATTTACCATTAACCTGAAAAGAGGTTATTGTACCTACTTATCATTATGAACAACTTTTACGATGGGAAATGGGACCAAACTTGCAATCGCGAAAGAAAAATCAGCTGTCCGCTACATTTGTGTTCGTCACACAAAATCGACAAAATGTTTGGAACAGCTGATTTTCTTTTCGCGATTTCAGGGTTGGTCATAGTAAAAGTTGTTCATAATGGTGAGTACAATGGCCTCTTTTCAGGTTGACCGTACAGAAAAACTAATGTTGTATATCGCTTATCCAATAGAACAATGACGTAACTGCAAAATAAATAAATTTAGTTACGTCGTTGTTCCGTTGGATGAGCGCGATATGTCCAACTAGCTCCACCCTATTTTTTTTAAACCACCACGGTTTTCCTCCAACTACCTTTGGCCCTTTGGCCGGGGGTGTGGGAAAACTCTGTATTCGCAGAATCATCCCCCAGGACATGGCCCGGCCCGCCACTAGCAAGCGAGCCCCTTCTCCCCGTGCGACCCAACGTCAGCCGCACCCTCCCCGGTGGCACGCACGGAACGCTGCGCGCCACCTCACGGGCCTCACCATGACGCAGCCGACTCGCTGATGTCACGGCTACACCAGCCGCACCAGCCACGCCTGCCATGCCAGCCACTCCAGCCAACCACGCCAGGTCGGGCAGCAAACCACTCCGATTCCGCTGCCCGCAGTTCCTCCTTATCCTTGCGTAATATTTTATAGAAGTTTTCTTCCTCACCCTCCCGTCATTTTTATAGAGGTTTTCATCCTAGTTCCTGCTCCTCTATTCTGCCGTCTGCTATCTTCAGAAGGACTCGCGGAGCAAAGCCCTATTGACCCAGATCAGACCCCTCCGGTGCCAGAATATTCACCACAGGCAATAAGGTGGTCTAAAGAAGAGTTATTGCCCGTGCCCAGGGTGCACCAGCCCATCAACTGCTGTTCCCTTCAGACGTGTAGAAAAGGACCAACAGCCGTCAGGCACACTAGGAGGTTTTCTGGCCCAGCAGCTCTCGTAGTAAGCACATACCTTCCCTCCTCTTACTGAGGTATGAACCGAACTATTCAAGTGGACCGCCACGGATGCCAATAATTCTAATTTTTCCAGTAGTATTTTTCGGGACACAGCGCAAACAAGTTGGACGGCCTAAAGTCGTCACCAGACCGTCGTCGCAGTTGTCATTTTATGGGTGTCATTGGTGGAAAGAGGCGGAAAAACATGCGCAGTGCCTAACACCAGGTCGTTCAACTTAGATTGCGCGTATTGTAGATACCTAATTTTAAATTAAGGTAACTATAGTAGGTAGACGACTATTATTATTAATTGGTTGGTGATTAATTATCAAAACTATTATATTGTTCTGATCTACTTATTGTTGATGATATTGGGCACAGGGTTATCCATTGTTTCTAGATAATCATCATGCAACCAAAGACTTACAAAGATAGTTCTTTGTAAGTCTTTGCATGCAACTAAAAATGTTTTTGTAAATTATGTTAAGGTTTATTTAAACCACGGAATACTTGAATTCATTTCCTCTATGATTTAAACGTAGAACTCGTGCAGCGACTGAGAGAGGTTACGGCATAAGAATAGACAATAATACTACTAGTATTATTATCTATTTTGTGGTTACGGTACCTACCTCAAAAACATAAGTGTACCATAATAAAATAAAGGTTGGGCTACACCATTATTTAACCATTTCACGATTTTGGTACCGGAAACATCGAGTGACAACTAAAACCGAGTCATCATAATAAATAATCATAGGCGCAAGAACCCTCTTCCCCCCCTCGCAGTGAAGGACAGGGGGTGGCGCTGGCGTGGCGGCGCGGTGCTTGAAAGAAAACCCTTATATACCTACAAAGGTTTAGGTACCGCTATCGAAATATACCGTTTTCACTTATAAATTCAAAAATTTGCGAATGAAACGTTAATTAAGAATCTAGTTCAAAACGTTAATTAAGAATCTAGTTGCACGGTTCCAAAAAGTTGCTCCTATGGAGAAGAGCCGGCAAGAAACTCCACGGATATACTCTTTTCAAATAGTAATAGTACAGTCGACTGCATGATAGTGGTAACACTTGAATTAGAAAATCACCCTTACCGCTTACGAAATAAAGGTGCTGTCAATGTCAAACTGTTTCCACTGAAGTGCGGTCGACCGTACAATGATTTGTTACATCAATCAACCAACTCAGCCGCAACTCGCAGTCCACTGCTGGACATAGGCCTCTCCCAAGTTGCGCCACAATTTGCAATTTTTTTTTTTTTTTTTTTTTGCTATTTGTTACATGATTAATTGGAATTAATTGTGTGAGAATAATGTAGGTTAATGACTTACGGCCATAATTAATAACCAATCTATCCACGATTTACCCTACTGGAGATGGAAATTTGACATATTTTGTATGGAGCTTACGTCAAATTCCTATCTCTAGTAGGGCAAATCGTGGATAGATCAGATATTAATTTTGGCCGTTAGACAAATTCACTGAAGTTAACTAATTAATGATTTTCAAGAATATGTTCTCTCTCTCTATTGTCCCTATTACATGGGATTATAACATAACTGGCGAAATGTGGGTGTACTATTACACCTCTGCCTACCCCTTCGGGGAAATACAGGCGTGATGTTATGTTATGTTATGTATTGCTCCACGCTCGGCCCCTTTCATCATCATCATTATCGTAATTTCAGCCGAAAGACGTCCACTGCTGGACTGCCTCCCTCAAGCATCGCCACAACGACCAGTCCTGCGCTTTACGCATCCAGCGGATTCCCGCGACCACACCAGGTCGTCGGTCCACCTTGTGGGGGGCCTACACACACTGCGCCTTCCAGTACGCGGTCGCCACTCCTGAACTTTACTGCCCCATCGGCCATCCGTTCTGCGAGCAATGTGCCCCGCTCACTGCAATTCTTCGAGCTATGTCGGTTACTTTCCTTCTCCTGCGAATCTCTTCATTTCTGATTCGATCACGGCCCTCGGATCTCGGATCTCAGCCCCTTTAGGGAAAACATAGTTTGAATTGAGCTTAGCAGTTAGACTATCAAAATATAAATGTAGCGACTCAGTGGACAATAATTTCGACTAATTGAGTGAATCTTGAGTCTCATGCTCAAGAGACAAAATAAAAAATAATAAAATAATTCAATTACCTTGTCAATGTAATGCTATGGTTGGTAAATTTTAATGGCTGTTTTCCCGAAAAGGGGTCATTGTGCTTATCATTATGAACAAGTTTTATATAAGACCAAACCTGAAATCGCGATAAAAAAATCGTGTTTGCGGGGTAAAGCCACTCACAAAAATATATGAAAACAATCCGAAATATGACGGCTAGGTTAGAAAGGTGACCACCACACTCACGAGCCGAGTGAGCGAAGCGAGCGGTGCCGCGGCAGCGGCCGGCGAGTGCTAGGAACGAATTGCAGCTAATAATTTTATTTTATTATATCTAACTGTATCATATAGAGTACTCAGATATTCTATAGAATTTCGGAATATTACTTCACATTACCGGTAACACATACTAGTAAATCTCCTCAAGATTGGATCAATCAGAGCGCACCTTTCGTTTCGTCACTCGAAGGCACGACGGCTAGACATCATTAAATTATAAACTATCGAAAATATTTGCGTTTTATTGTGAAGTGTATCGCCAGTTCACAATCTGTCGACAGTTTATAATCTCACTGGATTTATTCTTGGACGAATACAAAAAGGCGGACGGAATCTCGCTAAACAAAAAGTGAAGCATCCATAGTATGACGGCTCGCTTAAAAGTACCGGCTGGCACGCACGCATGCACACACATTGTAAGACAAAAAGGCGCGATTACACAACAAATCTCTTATGACGGTAGTCATTGTCGTAGTAAATAAAATAACAATATTTATCTGGTGTGTTAAAATTACCTATGTCATTTCGACATATAGTGGGTTTAGTAAAAAACGAAGTGCTTCAATCTTTTCTTAGCGAGATTGCGTCCGCCATTAATATTCGTCCGAGGATTTGTTATTAACTAACGGCGCTCACAATGAAACGGTCATAGAAAAGAACCAGGTCACACAAAACGGTTAAAATAAATACTAAAATATTAAATACCAAATAAATAAAACGAAAGATTGTCGTCAAAATGTTTAATGAAGACATCAGGTAATTTAACAATCAGAAGAATTTGCCATTTGTGGGCAGTCGCATATCGGTACACAGTGTGAGTTTAAATCTAGTCTCAAGTAGCCTGGCTGACACATACATCCTGGTTCTTCCGTCTGGTTTTGAGCACAGGGGTGCTTGGCCACAAGAGACTCGCAGGTGTTAGGTGGACAAGCCGTCATGGTCTTCGTGTATACTTCATTTGCGTTTGGGCAGAGCGGTCCTGTGAAAAAAAAAATAACAAATAAATTTTAGTGTAAAAATAGTATTCAAAAACTCAATTTGACGACGTGTGTGGTCTAGTGGTTCGTGTGTCAGGCTGCTGATCACGAGGTCGTTGGTTCGATTCCCATATGACACAAATATTTATGAGATGAACTTAAGTGTTTGTGTTGGTCTGGGTGTTTCTTATGTATTATAAGTATGTATTTACAAAAAATAAATAAAAGTATAATGTGCGCTAAAAAAAAAATTAGGTCGCTATGGTTAAAAGTACAATCGAGGAAAGAAAAGGTTCGTCACATTAAGGTCTACTTTTGCTTGTACGGTCGACCGCACGTCGGTGGTAACACTTTGACATTAGCAGCATCTTTATTTTGTAAGCAGTAAGGGCGGTTTTCGAATTGAAGTGTTACCACTGTCATGCAGTCGACTGTACTGGTAGATAACGATAATGACAGTTGTACGTTCACCCGCCTAATTATCTCTTGTTCGCAGTTTGAAAAGGTAACATGTACTCACGAAACGTTTAAAGGAATCAATTTGAGAATCGACGAACCTTTTCGTACCTCGACTGTACATCAGCGATTCGTAAATAGGTCTATAAGGCTCAGAAAGTTCAGCTCGATGAGTTTACGTGCATCAAGTAGACACTAGAAATCGAAATAATAAGGTAAAAGCCTAGAGGAAATGCTACCGCGTACGGGTGTCTCGTAGGACACCAATACGCGAACCATTTGCTTGATTATCAGTGTTGCCACAGCGGTGACACTCCGTGTACGTGTGAGCTCGCTCACCGGTGACCTTGAACGAGCGCGTGAATGCAATTATCACAGCTGTGCCTTGGCTGGGCAGCCGAAAGACTGCCCGTTCCACACGCCGCGCACCGCGCACGGCCCCCGCGCTCATAGGAGCGAGCAATTTTACGAGCACACATGCTTAAGTGTCGCTTCTTGTTGTTAGTATATATTCTATGGTGTTGCAGAGATCGGTCGCCTGTTATGAGACGTCTATGGGCTATATGGTCGTTGTACCTATGTAAGTTTCATACAAGACTGGTTCAGCTTTATCTGTTTTTTACCATTGATGTGAGCTTGACTGTACTAACTATACAACGTGTAACGGAAAGGATATATACAATTATACATATCAAGTGCACGGCTTCTTTGGATGATAACAAACGGCAACAGTTTTAAATCCTTTATTTAATTAATTATTAGGAACATAGGAGAAATTCCAATATAAGGAACCAAACACTTCAAACTGAAATTTACACATCACTAGCACCTATCTTAATATTACCAACTGACGTGAAAATATGACACGTTTTTTATGATTTGAATTCAATAAACTTATGAAATCAAAAATTAGGGATAATTTTTTCGAGTAATTTATTTTAGGCAGAAATTTTTCATATAGATTCTATACCAGATGTACTCTATCCCCTTTCGGATGGATATACCCTTTCGATTACACGTTGTATAGATTCTCGTCTTATTCGTCACGTAAAAAACTCCAAAGTACCTATCTTTAACTGAGGTTTTTCCATGAAGCAAAAGTAGCAGTAATAACCGGGTAATTGTCTGATTCTGTATAATCTAGTATGAATAATTAAGGATTGCCAGCATTGTATTGGTAATAAGCACATACTTAAATAGGTAAAAATAACATGCGTAGAGTTTTGTATCCTGAGATGTTTCGACAGCCTATAGAAATTCAAAAAGTTAAATTGAGTCTGTTAGAAGCAAGGATGTTGCGAACATCGGCAAAAGCATTATTTTCAATCAGCAAAAGCATCAGCATCCGCATTAAAGGTTGCTGATATATAGATGCTGATGTTTAGATGCTGATGTTTGTGTTGCGACATGACGTTATGGCGATTTTTTTGTTTGCTTTCGTGTTGCGCTGATGTGGTAAATTTCTGGATCAACGACAACCCTGGTTCGAAGTTCTGGCAGTAAAATAAGTGCCATAGGCATAGGATCTCACATGTGATGATAATTATTATAACTTTAGCAACTCTTCTTTGAAAGTTTGAAGCGTTATATCTCATTGAATGTTATTGAAAACGACCTTTAGGCTAACAACAAAAGCGCTATATCATCCTTATACTTAAAAATTGCCCGACACTAGAATTTCTATTGTTCACACTTTCGGGTCGCTCTAGTACAAAAGTACTAGGCCCGATAGTGTGACAATGCTATTGAACTACATATGCCAAATACACATTAAAAAATTTTACTTGCCGGTAAAACGGTCGGTCCGACTTAATGTGAACCAGCTCTTTCGTGGATTCATTTACGGCCAAAATTAATATGCAATCTATCCACGATTTACCCTACTGGAGATAGAAATTTGACATATTTTGTATGGAGCTTATGTCATATTCCTATCTCTAGTAGGGCAAATCGTGGATAGATTGGATATTAATTTTGGCCGTTACACAATCAGACCTGGATCAGTTATCTGTAGTCATCGATATATATGTACGTACGTACTACGTATACGCTGTTTAGAAGAACAACATGGTTACACGAGTTATGGTTCCGGAACAACACTGTCATCTGTCATTAGTTCACTTGACAGCTGTCTCGCGATCACACGTAAACTTTGTCAACGGTTGCGTCAACTGTATTTGGAACATGCTGTTTATATGAGATCGCGTGTCTATTTATTGACGTCGTTGTCTATAGTCTATACTTTGACTATATAACTCAGTCTATACGAATATTTCAATCGTGTTGTCAAATCGAACCTATTTTTTATTATTTTTGTTTGTAGCTTATAGCCGTCTTTATTCTCACCTCCACACTCCTCGCCAGAAACGCAGCCTCCTTGTTCATTTCGGTAGTAGTTCTCCTGGCACACGCAGCCTTTCTCACACGAGTCTGCGTCATATGCAGGACAGGCTTTCATCACATCGTCTCGGTCTGAGCAGTTCTGTGGCCTGCAGGTTGCTTGGATGCATGAGGAGTACTCCGCATTTGCAGGACAAAGGTCAGCTGGAAAAATAATTTTCATTAATGCCTGCAATGCAGTATGTAAAAAAACCGGCCAAGAGCATGTCGGGCCATGCTCAGTATTATAGGGTTCCTTAAGTAGGTGTTACAAACAAATCAAATCGAATATTAATCACGGCTATTTTAGTTTTTGCAATAGACGGCAGCATTGGCGACTCAGAGAGTGATGTCAGTAGTCGCTAGATGGCGCTATACAGTGCCAAATGTAATACACGGCACTTGACGGCAGCATTGGCGACCCAGAGAGTGTTGTACGACTCCGCTAGATGGCGCCAAATTTAAGAAGTGTGTCGTCAACATAACACAAAGTTACTTTTTGTGATTTTTTCAAATAGAAAGTAGCTAAAGGAGCATTATTTGCTATGATCATTTTTCTCTAAGGTCAATGACCTTTGAACTAGGACGTTTTAAGTATTTTTCAGTTTTCTGTCTATAACTCATAAAATTATAATCACATTATACTCGAAATAATTTTAAAAGAGAGTTTTCACAAAGGTCTATCAATGTGGAAGATTATAAGTTTCTACGTTGCATAGTTTAGAAATGGCAGGGGGGGGACACATTGCAAGCCACTTTGGCGGGCTATATTTCGCAGATGCTACACCTGATAAAAAAGTCACATATGAAACATTACCTTCATTTTAGTAGACCTATTCAATGATACCCCACACGAGGGGGTGCAGCGGAAAAAATTTTTTTTTCCCCATTTCACATGTATGGGCGCCACCCCTAAAGAACGTAAAAAACTATTTTTTTATTCGTTTAAAATTGAGATCTATATGCAGACTATTTTTGTACAAAATTTCATTTACTTATGTTTATAACTGTAGAAGTTATTAAGCTGTAAAGGATTAGGACAGACGGACAGACGGACAGACGGACAGACGGACAGACGGACAGACGGACAGACGGACGGACATGACGAAACTATAAGGGTTCCTTGTAGGACTTCGGAACCCTAAAAAGCTCGGTCATTAAAACAACAAATATGTTCATAGGGTTAGCGCATACCGACGGAATGGCGGTGAAGAGCAGTTAATTGGTTACAAGGAAAACAGACTCTTTGGCCCGCCGCACATGCCCACACTCGCATTGGTCATCACGTTCCACCAGTGTTGCCAGATTGATAAAACGAAAATACGGTGCACAGTGGGTCAAAATTACCAGAAATGAGGAGGATTCGAACCTGCGACTCCTATTCGGTACACCAGGGTTTTATCCACTAAGTAACCGTGAGCTACACGATGGTGGATGCAAGTGTGTCATCAGTTGGACTCGGGACAGGTCCACTAAAATCGACCTGGCACTTTCTTCAAAAGGCCAGTCCAGGCGTTATTGCCCTGCATTGTCCACACATAAATACGTAATACAACCATGTTTGGACTTTAAAAGAGATTATGATGAGTTTGTTTCGGTATTTCTTCTTATTAGAGAAAATGCCAATCCTATCTAGTTTTTAAAATAACGAACTTGTAAAATTGATTTTAACTTCCAATTTACGGAATCAATTATTAAGAAAGAAAGAAAAAAATGTTTTAGTCTCGTTACAGGCGAGAGAAAAATATATAAAACAAACTCGGGTTAGTTACATCATTCATAACTCAAGAACGGCCACACCGATTTTAATGAAATTTGGCAAACAGATAGAACATAATCCGGATTAACATATAGGCTAGGCATTTTTATCCCGGAAAGATGAACAGTTCCCGAGGGATGCGCTATAAACGACATTCACGCCGGTGAAGTCGCGGGCATAGGCTAGTTAACACTAAAATTTAAAATAACACGCCATGTATTTAACATTGAATCCGCTAGAGATACTACTCAATTACTCATTACTAATTAATGAATGAAAGTCAACGAAATTGATGAAATTGTATTTATAATTGTTAAAATAGTACTGGCACTAAAGAGACTGCTTTACAATTTTTTTCAAGATATACACTTACGGCATTCCTCGAACGGCACACAAGTCCCATTGTCTCTGCCATAGCCATCCTTACATTGGCACTTGGGATTACACTCCAGTATAATGCCTATTTTATAAGGACATTGACCCTTGACTCTGGGCAAACTGCATTCATCAGTCGGGCATATAGCAGGGCATGGGTTGTATACTTCGTTGGGTCGACCCAATGTCTCAGCACTGCAGTCGAAGGGAGCTACGGAAAATAAGAAGCTTAAGTCAATTGCGAGTGTTTTATACTTTTTACTACTTTTTACACAATATCGGGGCCTTACTCCGATTGAACCAAAGCTCTGAACCAAATCGAGTTAGTGTTAATTCCTAGAAGAATGCAGTACGAATTGACGCTAACTCGAATTTTCGTCTGATGATTCACGCAACGAGAGAAAAAGAGATAACAAACCGAATCGGTCGACAACTGGTTATCGTGAGCTTCAGAATCGGGGATTAGCTTAGCTGTTATCACAATCAGAGGGACGAACAAATATCAAATTCCTAGCATTTTTGTGATAAAGTGTTCTTTGACGACGTCTGTGGTCTAGTGGTTCGAGTGTCGGACTGCTGATCACAAGGTCGTAGGTTAGATTCCCACAAGACACAAACAATTTGTGTGATGAACATAAGTGTTTGTGTTGGTCCAGGTGTTTCTTGTGTTTTTTTTTGTAGATATTTACACATCATTCATCATCATCATTTCAGCCGAAAGACGTCCACTGCTGGACATAGGCCTCCCCCAAGCATCGCCACAACGACCGGTCCTGTGCCTTCCGCATCCAGCGGATTCCCGCGACCTTCACCAGGTCGTCGGTCCACCTTGTGGGGGGCCTACCCACGCTGCGCCTTCCAGTATACGGTCGCCACTCCAGAACTTTACTGCCCCATCGGCCATCCGTTCTGCGAGCAATGTGCCCCGCCCACTGCCACTTAAGTTTGGCAATTCTTCGGGCTATGTCGGTTACTTTCGTTCTTCTGCGAATCTCCTCATTTCTGATTCGATCACGCAGGGACACTCCGAGCATAGCCCTCTCCATTGCCCTTTGAGTGACTTTGAGCCTTCTTATCAGGCCCATTGTGAGCGACCACGTTTCAGTACCGTAAGTAATTACTGGCAACACACACTGGTCAAAGACTTTCGTCTTGAGACACTGCGGTATTTTGGACGAGAAGATATTGCGTAGCTTCCCGAACGCTGCCCAACCGAGTCGGATTCGACGATTGACCTCTTTCTCGAAGTTGGACTTACCTAGCTGGACAGTTTGTCCTAGGTATACATAATCGTCAACAACTTCGAGTGTAGATTCTCCGATGCTTACGGGAATGGGTGCTATATGGGAATTCGACATAACCTTTGTCTTGTCCATATTCATTTTAAGACCCACTCTATCGGAAGCTCTACTGAGGTCATCGAGCATTGTACCGAGGTCCTCCATGGTCTCAGCCATGACTACTATGTCGTCGGCAAACCGAAGGTGAGTGATGTACTCGCCGTTTATGTTAATGCCTAGCCCATTTCAGTCCAGAACCTTGAAGACATCCTCCAATGAAGCAGTGAAGAGTTTCGGAGAGATCACATCTCCCTGTCTCACACCTCGCTGCAGAAGGATAGGTTTCGAGGCTTGGTCCTGTAATCGGACTGACATAGTGGCGTTTTCATACAAAGACTTTAACACTTCGATGTACCGATAGTCAATCTGGCACCGTTGAAGAGACTGTAGTACCGCCCAAGTCTCGATCGAATCGAAGGCTTTCTCGTAGTCCACAAACGCTAAACAAAGAGGCAAGTTATACTCTTCGGTCTTCTGTATAACCTGACGCAGCGTATGTATGTGGTCTACGGTGCTAAAGCCTTTTCGGAACCCGGCTTGTTCGGGAGGCTGGAAGTCGTCAAACCTACGCGAAAGACGGTTCGTAATGACTCTCGAAAACAGCTTGTAGACATGGCTCAGAAGTGAGATGGGCCTATAATTCTTCAGTAGAGCATTATCGCCCTTTTTGAAGAAGAGTACCACCACACCTCTGCTCCATGCCTGTGGCGTTCTCCCCTCGAGAATGACGGAATCAAATAACTTCTGAAGGGCCTTAAGGATCGGTTTTCCACCCGCCTTCAGGAGTTCGGCCGTAATTCCGTCATCACCCGGTGCCTTGTTGTTTTTGAGCTGCTTTAGAGCCATCCTAATCTCGTACAGGCTGACGTCCGGGATATCTTCGGTATAGTGTCGGGTCAATCGAGCTCTTGGGTCATTAGCCCGATTTACAGTGGGTTTCTGGGTAGACGTGTATAACTGTCCATAGAACTTCTCGACCTCCTTCAATAGCTCTGGCTTTGGAGGAAACGACTCTGCCATCGTCGGTCCTCAGTTTTGCAAGCTGGCTCTGCCCAATAGACAGGTCTCTTGCGAAGACTTTGGAGCCCTTGTTCTTCTCTATCGCGTCTTTAATACGTTCGGTATTAAATTGGCGTAGGTCACTTTTCAAGGACTTTGTGATCTGTCTATTGAGCTGCCGGTACTTAGTCGCATCATCTGAGGACTGCAGAATCATCTCGCGTCTTTCCGCCATGAGCTCGAGAGTGTGGTCAGAGAGCTTCTTGTTTCTGATTGTACGACGGGTCCTAAAGATCCTAGACCCGACCGTATGGACAGTTTCCACAAACCCATCGTTGTAATCGTCCACTGAGCTCCCTAGGCATTCGAAACGATTCTGAAGTTCGAGCTGAAAGCTCTCGGCGTTTTGGATTTGGATCGGTGCTGGACGGAGCGTAGACTTCATCAGTCGAGATCTTTCCAGCTTGATGTTCAGATTCAATGTGCCTCTTACCAAACGGTGATCGCTTCCGGTTTTGACCGCGTTGATCACAGAGACATCATTGAATATTTGCTTCTTCGTCGACATAATGAAGTCAATCTAATTTTTTGTTACACCATTAGGTCCCAACCAGGTCCACTTCCTGTGCTCACGCTTTCTGAAGAAAGAGTTCATCATATAGAGCCCCTCTTTCTCCATAAAGCCAGTCAGTAGATGACCCCGGTGGTTCCGATATCCATACCCAAATTGCCCCACTCGCAGCTCATCATCGTAGCGCTTGCCCAGTTTCGCGTTGAAGTCTCCCATGACAACAGTGAAGTGAGTTTTAGAGCCATGCATGGCTCTCGAGATATCCTCATACATGGTCTCCACCTCATCGTCGGAGTGTTTCGAGGTCGGGGCGTATACCTGTATAACCTTCAACGAATACCTTTCGGTTATTCTGAGTATAAGGTACGCCACCCTGGTCGAAACACTCTCGATCTTCACTATGTTGTTCACAAGAGACTTATGGACGATAAACCCGACACCGCCCTGGGAAAGTTGATCGCCCTCCCGGAAATAGAGCAAGTTACCGGATTTGAGGATTATCTTGTCCTCCCCCTCTCTTCGGACTTCAGATAACCCTACGATATCCCATCGTAACTTGCTCAATTCTTCCTCGAGTTCGACAAGCTTCTCGTCTGTCCGCAGTGTACGTGTGTTGTATGTTGCCAGGTCCAGTCTTTTTTTGTTATGGTAGCCGGATCTCTGCCGGGGATTCTTCGCACCCCCTGCCCCGCCGTTACCTAGGCCGCTACCGTAACCAGGGATAGCGGGGCCGCCGGGGACTAGGGGCCGTTTTTTATCAGTGCTTTGCATGTTTGGGGGGATATGCCATAATCGCCACGCTTGGCAGGCGGGTTGGCGATCGCAGTTGGTTGTTTTGATACTCGGAGGACGCTGCTGCCCATCCTCTGGTGAATCCCTTAGTCGCCTTTTACGACACCCATGAGAAGATATAGGGTGGTGGTATTCTTTGCGTCCGGCACCACACGGACCGTCCGGCACCACACGGATATTTACACAAAAAAAAGTAAACAACGTTATAATTTGTTTACGCAATTTGAGAAACTGGTTTGTTCAGAATCACAGAGAGAATCGATTGGGATAGTTTTTATATCATGATACATATTAACCAAAAAACAATTTTGAAACTCAATTTGGTTATTATGGTTAAATTCATTCATAATAAGTACATGTAATAAAATAAAAAAGTAATAATAAAAATCCCTACATTTAACTGTGAGTTTGCACTGACGAAACATTCACATAAAAACATGTTGAAAAGTCAATTTTCTGTCAATGTATCGAATGGCGTTCGCATTATCACACATCTTGTTGAAACGAAACATGTATGACATTTCATAGTCTATTGACATGTTTCACAATAAATTTCGAATCAAAATGTCTCGAGATAAATCTTGCAACTCATCGAAAGATGTCATTTAGGTCGTATTTCACAAACATGGAAATCATTAATAGATCTGTGGAAATCATTGTCATAGTCCGATAAACTTCAAAGCACAGATAATATAAAGTATCTGCTTTCGGCCATACATGTTTACCGACCTCATTGGAAAACACAAGAAACGAGATTTATACAAGTTGCGAGACATGATTAAGCATCAGTGCGAACGTCAGCCGTGACAAATCTATAGACAAACAAGGCAATGTATAAGTTTTTAGTCAGTGCAAACACAAAAACAAATCTTGAAATCTGTCAAAGAATTTACCCAGTTTTCTGCAGTGCGAACGTAACAATCAACAAAACAAGTTGTGACATTAGTTTCATATGAAAAATTTCGAGACATTACATGTTAAATGTTTTTTGGTGCAAACCCACAGTAATACGTTTTCTATTATACAATAAATACATCCATGTAACTGTGAGTTTGCACTGACGAATTATTCACATAAAAACATGTTGAAAAGTCAGTTTTCTGTCAATGTATCGAATCGCGTTCGCATTATCACAGAACTTGTTAAAACGAAACTTGTTTGACATTTCATAGTTTATTGACATGTTTCACAATTAATTTCGATACACTTCAAAGTATCTGCTTTCGGCCAAACATGTTTACCGACCTCATTAGATAACACAAAAAACGAGAGACATTACATGTCAAATGTTTTTTGGTGCAAACCCACAGTGATGTAACACATTTATAAAAACAAAAACACGCCATTTAAACTAAGTTGTTTCGGTTATTGGCTCCACTATGGAATAGGCTTAAGTAAACACGCTAATGCAACGCGACCTACCCGCGCCGCTCATTCACAACTCCACTGCCCCTTGTGTAAAACTACATACTTCTGTTTTGTTTTGGAAGCCAAAAGTATTAGATATTTAAAGAAGTATCAATGTTATATATTATATGTTTTCGAGCAAAGTCAACGCAATGCATAGGTACCTACTTTATTTTTTGAGCTACGCTTAATGGCATATTGTTTACTTTTATTTTTAAGTTTATGTTTTCTCTGTAAGTGAATTTGTAATTCTTTTGAGAAAATAAAGATCTTTAACCGTAAATTCAGTATATCAGCGGATCGTGAATAGGTCCTTAGGGTCTCGGAAGTTCGTCTCGATTCGTTTCCGTGCATCAGGTAGTCCCTGAATGATATTCCAGTCCCGCTACCAACTGGGGACTTACAGTGGCTATAAAAGCATGTAATTTTGTGATTTAGAAAAAAAAACATCCCAATCGATTCTCCTGGTAATTCTGAACAAAGTAGTTTCTAAAAGTGCGTAAACAAAAAGTAACGTTGTATACAAGCAGTTGATCTGTAAACGTGCTGTTTTTTTATAGGGCAAATGATATGAAATGTGCTTGATCATATAAAAATACTTAACCAATTCTACGGTTACGTAATAACCAAATTTTCACTTAAAAAACATTAGCGAGGGTTTGAGATAACGAACGTCTCTGAGAATAAGTCACCGGTGGCGTTGTAAAAAGGCGGAAAAATCTGCCCATTTTGTTGGTGATTTTGCTCGCATAGTATTAGTCTCACGCGTGACATGCTGGGGAATCTGTTTATTTGCAAATAGGTATTTAAAACAAAAATGTATAATTTAGGAATTGATTTTTTATTGTTTCCTGTTCAGTATCAGTGGTATAGTAACCAGTAGTAGAGCAAATTATATGAAATGTGCTTGATCATATAAGAATACTTAACCAATTCTACGGTTACGTAATAACCAAACTTTCATTTGAAAACATTAGCGAGGGTTTGCAATAACGAACGTCTCTGAGAATAAGTCACCGGCGGCATTGTAAAAAGGCGGAAAAATCTGCCTATTTTGTTGGTGGTTTTATTCTCATAGTAGTCTCAAGCGCGACACGCTGGGGAATTTGTTTATTTACAAATAGGTATTTAAAACAAAAATGTATTTTTTAGGTATAGATTTTTCATTGTTTTCTGTTCAGTATCAGTGGTTTGGTAACCTTCTTAAACATCACACGGATACATATCAACATCTTGTATATAGTTAGTTTGTCCATTGTCTAGTACCAAAGACATTAAAATACATAATATTGAATCTGTTTACCAAAGACATAAAAATGCTTAATATTGAATCTCTTTGTCTAGTACCCATGGTACAAGGTACAAGCTCTGTTTAGTTAGGGACTACATGTGGTGCTGTGTAAAAATGTCCCAAATATTATTTTTTCATTTATTTATTTCATGAATTTAGAATAATTATTTTATTGTTTTTAACGCATTTGCGAAGCGAAATCTTACGATTTAAATTGTGGAAAGAAAAAATACGGTACAATACGATATGTGTAGAATTTAAAATACTTACGACAACTTCTGGTCGGTATACAAGTGCCGTTGATTGCTCGTTTGTAGTTGAACTTGCATTTACAATCCGATCGACATAGTTTAGGTTGGTGGCACATTGACTCTTCATCAGCCGACTTAGGGCAGTAATCGGTGTTACAAAACACTGGGCAGTTTTCCGCAATTTCATTTTCACCACAAGTCACTGCGGAGAAAAATGGAAATGTATTTTTAAACGCTCCGAAGTAACTGGACATATTGTCAAGTGGACGGATTCTCAAGTGGACAGAAAGTGTACAGCCTGAAGTAAATATTATTCAACAGTGACGAAGGTTGAATATTTCCAGAAGGGAAGTCGTAGGTACCTAAAAATCCTAAAATAGCTAAGATCGCACGTTAGTATGATAAAAATAAAACAATTTAACAACTTTTAATTTATTTTACATATTTTTTTTGTATTTTAGAACAATAAATTGGCATAGAAATGTCGTTCATCTGTATTTAAGCAATTCCTAAAGGGAAGCCGGTGAGAATCGTGTAATATACTATATGGACCCTTCGCCACTGTTATTCAATAATAAAATGCATTACAATTATTCACACTAATTCACATCCACACGAAAGTGTGTTTGTTAGTTTTCACGCAACAACAGAATGCATAGTTTGTGGGCCAGAATATGACATAGTGTAATAGAAGGTCCGAATACGAAAATTGCTTCTAAATTGACTGAGCAATTGGCTTGTCGGGAAAGGGTTGCGGCGATTCCCCATTGAAAAGAAAGCGCTAAATGCTACACATATTTTTTTAGGTTTCAATTTCATCATCATCATTTCAGCCGAAAGACGTCCACTGCTGGACATAGGCCTTTTCTATTTACTAAGATAGATTAAACAATAAAAAATGATGTCATTTGTATAAAATGTATCAATAGGACGCTCTACAATCGAAATAATTTTTTTCTTACGAGGACATTGGTCTTCAGGCACGCAGGCTCCAGTTTCGTCTCGTAAGTAACCTTCCTGGCATACACAAGCTTCAATGCAGTAGCCTTCAGCGATCAGAGGACAGGCTATTGGTTTTCCCTTTTGTGTACAATTTTGTGCTCTGCAGGTTGCTTGAGCACACCGAGACCATTCCTCATTAGATGGGCAGATTTTGGCTGTAAAACATTTCATAATTTAATTTTATCCTAAGCAATACTTTTAATTAGGAACTGCAGGCAATGAACGCTGTACACAACTGAGGACAACTAATTTGACGTTTAAAAACGGATACAAATTGCGTGATTTTACGCCAACATCCTTTTAACTTTTAAAGGTCATAATTGCGTGATTTTGCGCAAACGTCGTTTTGACCTTCAAAGGTCATAACTGCGTGATTTTATGCAACCTTTACGTCTACAGGCTTGGATCGATGTAACGTTTCTGAATATGTCAAATTAATTCGCGAGATTCTGGTTACCAGTATGTATGTTAATCTTACGGGCACATTGATCTTCAGGAACACAATGCCCGGATTCGTCTCGCAGATAATTCTCGCGGCACACGCAGCCTTGGATACAGTCTTTTTCTATGACGCCCGGGCAGGCTATCGGCATTCCTTTTTGTGAACAGTTTTCTGCTCTACATGTAGCTTGAGTACATTTAGAGAATACCTCGTTTTGCTGACAGGGATTTTCTGCAAAATTAATAAGTTTCTTTAACTATATAAATAAAAATCAATTGCCACATGTATGTCGGAGCATCACTCATACCACCACCACCACCATACTCCTGTATGGTGGGTGCCAGTGACAAATCAAACAATCAATTAATTTTCATGTCCGTTGTTATTATTTGTACGACAATCTGAGGAAACTGTCTCTGGTTTATGTTTAACCTATTAATTTGTATAAGTACATAATTTATGTTTGTTAATTGTTAATATATCTATATCTCAAATAAAGTAAAATAAAATAAATATAGACATGCAAAAAAACTGACCTGAAATAGTTTTATGGAGATAAGCAATACAAATTCATGATCCGTTCAGTACCTATTTCTTACCTATGTGACCATTTCTTTTGAGACATGAATATGATGAAATAATAGAATAGCCCTTCTTAATTATAAAGGATTTGGTATTGTTCTTATTAGTTATTATTTTCCTCGTATAAAATGCATGCAAGTGTATTGTATGCATGCAACTTCAATGATATTCTTACGTTTGCAGTCATCATCGGGTATACAGATATTCCTGTCATCTCTTACGCCTGGTTCCTATAATCTACCATTACCGACGGTCACTCGTTTTTTCCTTAAAAAACGTCAAATATTGACATTATGTTTGAAGTTGTTTCAAGGAAAAACGAACCGTCGTCGGTAAAAGCAAATTATTGGAACCCAGCGTTAGGTAACCCGGTTGACATACAAATCCTATTATACACGATCATTTTGCGATATACGGACAAGGTATATCTAAATATTTTCCTATGCACCTTTGTGCGCTACAGACTGTTTGAGCGCATTTAGAAAAGCACGCATGTGGTGTCACCACAGAAGAAGTATATAAAACAACATTAAAATCCTCATATAATTTTCTAGCCCTGCTTTAACATAACTTACCGTTCTATTTCTTTTATAAGTATCACGTATCATAATCATCATTTCAGCCAAAAGACGTCCACTACTGGACATAAACCTCCCCAAGTATGTTGGGGGGATATGCCATAATCGCCAAGCTTGGCAGGCGGGTTGGCGATCGCAGTGGGTTGGTTAAGTACTCAGGGAACGCTGCTGCCCATCCTCTGGCGAATCCCTTAGTCACTATTTACGACACCCATGAGAGGAGATAGGGTGGTGCAATTCTTTATGTCCAGCACCACACGGAACGGAGTGTCACGCATGGTTACATCAAACTCTTAAGTTACGTAGTTATCGAGATAAAGGTCTGTGACAGTAGGGTGGACGGACATGAGAGTGCTCTCATAGGAGCCTCCTTTAAAGTCATATAAGTTGCGCGACTGCGAATGATTGCCAATGGTGACGTTGCAATTGGACTTCGACATCGCCAGTCGACTCAAAAAATTGTCATAACTACGTGATTAGTACATACCTACATAATTACGAACGGCGTTGCAAATATTACTGCTACGTGTTTATTTTGTATTATATTTGTATTGTTACTTTTCCTATCATTTCAGCCGAAAAACGTCCACTACTGGACATGGGCCTCCCACAAAAGGGGGGGGGGGGATATGCCATAATCGCTACGCTTGGCAGGCGGGTTGGCGATCGCAGTTGGTTGGTTAAATACTCAGAGGACGCTGCTGCCCATCC
Organism: Asteroscopus sphinx; assembly: GCA_949699075.1. Taxonomy (NCBI): domain Eukaryota; kingdom Metazoa; phylum Arthropoda; class Insecta; order Lepidoptera; family Noctuidae; genus Asteroscopus; species Asteroscopus sphinx. The sequence continues at coordinate 9,034,578 of OX453006.1, forward strand.
TCTGGTGAATCCCTTAGTCGCCTTTTACGACACCCATGAGAAGATACAGGGTGGTGAAATTCTTTGCGTCCGGCACCACACGGACATACTTTTCCTATGTTGATAATCAATTTTTCAACAATTTTTTATTATTTTGAAAAAAAAAATCTTTACTTTCAAATTAATAATTTTAAGTTTGTTCATGAGTCTCCTCTTATAGGATTGAAATTTTCTTTATTGCTTATTCGTAACACCTAAACTAGAATCCAATCGCACGACCTAATTTAACGTAAACAATTTAGTAAAGGTCACAATTGCGTGATTTTGCACAATTATGGCCCTAATGTGGCTTAGATCGAATTAGTTCGCGAAATTCCGGAGTCCAGTTAGAGTATGTTTATCTTACGGTCACATTGATCTTCAGGAACACAACTCCCGGATTCGTCTCGCAGGTAATTCTCGCGGCACACGCAGCCTTGGATACAGTCTCCTTCTGTGACGCCCGGGCAGGCTATCGGCATTCCTTTTTGCGAACAGTTTTCGGCTCTACATGTAGCTTGAGTGCATTCGGAGAATACCTCGTTTTGCTGACAAGAATTTGCTGCAAAATAAATAAGTTTCTTATATAATCTAACTAAACCAACTTCCTACTAATATTAGAAATTATAGAAAGTATATATATTTGTTTGTTTGTTTTTTTATTTGTCCTACAGTCACGCATAAGCTTATAAAAAGTATAATCTGGTGGTCTTAAAGTTTCGAGTGAATAGGTTTTTCTGGGCAACTTTATTCGACCGCACTAATGCGGTTAAACGCAAGACCATTAGGAATAAAAAATAAAAAACCGGTGCCATCAGGGGACGCCTGACAGAAGCGAAGCTTCACGCATGGGCAAGCACGGATAGAATGTTTGCTAGCAGAGCTGGACAAAAATATTAGCAGGTTTCAATGTAACATGCTATAAAAACTATCCCAATCGATTCTGCTGGTGATTCTGAACAAACTTGTTTCAGGTTTGCACTTTACTAAAACTATCAACACACACTAGGCCAGCGTGATGGACTTAGACCTGAGAAAAGGCCCATGCCCAGCAGTGGGAAGGAATTGGGCTGTTTATGTATGTATAATATTTTGGGGAAATATGTAACCCGTGCTTTCGGAAAGATTCAGAATCTAAGGCGTTCTCCTAAAACAACGCGCGAATTTTGTACGCGCATTTTGTTCGTGATATGAAATTAAGTGAGGGAAATATTCAAGAATATGGTAGAATAAACGTAAACATAATGAAAAAAAAAATGATAAAATTATTCCACGATAAATCACGGGCACAGGAGAAAAAGTGCTCGCGCAAACTCGGATTGACTTGTGGTCTGCTGGCTAGTAAAAAGGTGGAGAGCAGGCGGAAATAGCGACCAATGGACACTGCTGTGCTCGGTGCATCACCTCATTGCATAAAACTTTCATTTGTTAGCGCGGAATAGTGCGATTGGAAAAATATTTCAAAAATTAAGGTGGCATTTTTATACTTATTGAAACGAGGATCTAGTACTGAACATCCTCCTTCAATAAATTCCTCGTTCAACCAGTCAACCTATTTATCAAGAAATTATCCATTCAAATTACTTCAAAACGTCATCATCTTTTAATACATGCAACTTTTATAGCAATTCATGCTGTGATTAGAATATAAAACGAAAAATGCTTGTAAATATGTTTCGAAAGAAAAATTGTGGAAAGAAAAATTCGCTCACGAGGAGAATTCGATTTGATTTATGTATCGATAGATTTTTTCTTTCCACAATTTTTATCTTTAGAGTTTGCTTCCTATGCGTTTTTTTTTTCGATCGAGCAAAGTAAAATTGATCGTGTTTTGAACCTTTGATATCACTAAAACAGGAACGTGTCTGTGACCTGTATTTTTCCGAGTCTAAATATCACAATTTGACTATTTTAAAATTTATTTCGCAAGACTTAATATGGTATATATCACGAACAAAATTCGCGCGAACTTGGTCCCGTAGTTATGTTTTATTAGGACAACGCCTAATAGATCACTTCTTATCTGAGTCAAACAAATGTAATAAGTAAGTTTTCAAGAAAAATTAAATGGGAACCAAGTAGGGTTGTCACATTTTTTTTGTTACCTACTATAAAAGTACATTAATGTTTTCGATTAGTAAAAATAAGGTACACTGGATAAAAAAAGAGTACTTTTAATTTGTATGTCTAAACATATATGTTTAATCACTTATCGATTACATATCGTCAGTGAGAGTGCAATACCGCGTAACAGGATTTTGATATGAGGCCTAATTTTAAATTTTATTAAATACAAAGTTAGGCCTTATAGCAAAATGCTGTAATGCGATATTGCACTCACACCGACGAAATAACGGCTTATGATTATTTAGACCAAAGAGTAATAAAAGTATGTTAAAAGACTAAACCAGTGAGGTGAAAATGTTTGTTAGGAAAAAAGATTACTTTAGTAGCGTACATTTGTGGATTACAAAGTATGTTTCAGCAGGTTTCAGCGAAATTATAATAGAGTACTCCATTATAGAGTATTATACTCTACTCTTTTTTCCTGTCAGCAACCCTAGAACCAACTCGTGTCTCTTCTTTACTATGATTGTATTTGAAAGCATCTCAAGATTCTAAATGTATTAATGTCTATACTTACGGCATCGGTCTTCCTTTACACAGGTGCCATTATCTGCTCGCAAATACCCTTCTTCACACACACATCCCTTTAGGCAGAACTCTGGGCGGATTCGAGGACAAAGTATGCTTTGGTCTTTTTGAGTGCAGTTTAGAGCTATACATTCCCCTTGAATGCATCCAGAATACCTCTCGTTAGCAGGACAAATTCCAGCTGCAAAAATAGTTGTTTATGAAATTGCTCACACTCGTGTTTTGGTACCAAGTTATGTGTAGTTTCATATACTATTTTATACAGGGTAATTGTAAAAATACCCGAATCCTCTTAGCACTAACTTTTTATTATGACCCTGAACAACGTTTGTTCTACGAATTTTCGTAATTCAAAACTTTTTTCCATACAAAAATATGAAAATATTCTAGTAGTTTGCATATTGTAAACGGCCGACGAGAGGCCGGCCTGCCACCGGGGCTGCGTGGCTAGTGCAATCGTGCTCGAGCTTATGGCATAATATGGTATAGTATACGCAAATATTTCACATACCAAACATTGTTTCATTTTGCCTAATCTGTTTAGTTTTGGCCAAAGACGTAAAACAAACGTTATTCAGAATCGTGATACGAAGTTAGTACTTGAAGGTTTCAGGTATTTTATCAATTACCTACCCTGTATCAAGTCATGCAATAATATTGTCGTAAAAAAATACAATATTATGGCGCTAAATCAGTTTTACGCAATAGGCATGCGTGCTTTGTTTGACTTGAAATGGAATGCAGCCGGTCTTGGCTTCCAAAACTAAAATAAATAAATAAATATTTTTTGGGACATTTTTACACAGCACCATCTAGTCCCAAACTAAGCAGAGCTTGTACTATGGGTATGACAATGGATATGATACTTATATACTTTAACTAGAGAACACTATTTGTCAAGGCCTCAAAGGCCAAGACACATTTTTTTCAGAAACACTTACAATATACGACCTCTGTGGTCTAGTGGTGCGAGTGTCGGACTGCTGATCACGAGGTCGTGGGTTCGATTCCCACAGAACACAAATATTTGTGTGATGAACATAAGTGTTTGTGTTGGTCTGGGTGTTTCTTATGTATTATATGTATGTATTTACAAAAGAAAAGTATATAAGTATTATATCCATTGTCTAGTACCCATATTACAAGCTCTGCTTAGTTTGGGACTAGATGGTGCTGTGTAAAAATGTCCCAAAAATATTTATTTATTTTATTTATTTATATTTTTTGTGTACAGTCGCCCGCACGTCTGTAGTAGCAGTTTGACCGTGACAGCGTCTTTATTTTGTAAGCAGGAAGGGCGGTTTTCGTTATTCAAGCGTTACCAATGACGTGCGGTCGACTGTACCTAATGTTTGAGCTAGGGTGGTATCTATAGGTGGTAATGGAAAAAATATATTAGATTTTAGAGAAATCGAAAGATTAATTTTACTTACGACATTGTCCATAAGGTACGCATATTCCATCTAGCCTCCAGTAGCCTTCAATACACCTGCACTTAGGGTTGCAAGGCAGTACGATACCTATTCGACCAAACCGCTTCGGACATTGACCTTCTGGGGTTGCTTGGCTGCAATCGTCGGTGGGGCAGATAGGCGGACAAGCATTGTATTCTTCGTTAGGCTTGGCCCCGCAGTCGAAGGGAGCTGTGGAAGGTAGTGTAGGTACCTATCTTGATAACTGGCCTCTATGAGTGACGGTACTGACTGCTTGGGGTGCGCCGAACGTTAAACTAAGTACCTACGTTACGCTACCAACTTTGCTTTACCAAAGGTTTTTTTTTTTTAAAATTCTTAGCCACATAATCACTAACTCAGCCTATCGTTGTCCACTGCTGGACATAGGCCTCTCTCAAGATGCGCCACAAAACTCGGTCCTCCGCCTTCCACATCCAGTCAAACTCAGTTACCTTCTTCAGGTCGTCTCGCTGGGGGGTGCCCTACGCTTCGCTTGCTGATTCGCAGTCTTCACTCGAGGAGGTTTATATTGTTTGTACATAATAAATAATAATAATAAAACCTGTGTAAAATACACACAAATGTGTGTGTGTGGAATAGCCTGCGTACTTACTTTCTTTGCTTTTCTACAACATCTATTAAAGTTTTAGGCCGAAATAAATATACTTTTCTCCCACTTGCTCGGAAATTGGTTCATTATTCAAAAAAAAAAAAAACATCTGTGACAATCATAGAATGTTATTATTCTAAGGTGACATATAAATTGCTGGACAGTTTTTATTTTTTAAATTATGCTACCGATGTTTTTAAGTACACTTTTACACATGTATGGAAATGTCTTTGCGTTTACATAAATTAGGTGTTTTAGGTACAATTTTTTATCATTATAATGGCTGAATGCGCATTTTTTTTTTCAAAACTTTGAAAATAGAACAAAAACCGCGCGCGGACTAATTGGCGCGAATGAAAATTAGACACTGTTGAATTAATTTGTGCATTGTTTCCTCGCAAATGAGAGAAAAGTACTATACAAGTCTCGGCTGAAATAGCAATTAACGGACTCGTTTAGTTAAAAAGGACTCTGCTGGCACCTCGTCCTTTTAAAATCACTTCGGAAGTACACACACACACACACACTTCCAATATTACTCGGCCGTAAATTGCTTCATTTCAGGCCTCGACAGTGTACTATTTTTTGCTCTTGATGTATGACAGTTGCGCGACAGTGAAATACTGCTAAGCCAATGAACTTTTATTTAGCCTTATTCTTTTCCATGTAATTAAGTATTTACTTACGGCAGTTTACGGTAGGAATGCAAGACCCGTTGGAAGCGCGGCGGTGGTTGAAAGCACACTTGCAGGCAGGTGGAGGACAAACATCGGGTGTCTTGCATGCCTTGGTGTCTTCATCACTTTCTGGACAGTAGTCGGATTTGCAGTCCGCTGGACAGTTGTCCAACACCTCGTTTGAACTGCATGTAATCGGACCTGTATTAAAGAGCATGCTTCAATAACTATTTACTCTATTTACCCCCAGTTCCGATAGGCTAATCAACGCAAAAATGTAATAATCAGCTGTCAAATCTCAGGTCAAGCGATGTGATTGGTTGTTAACATTTTTTCCGGCCAATCCACAGACCAGTAAGCTTCAAGACTCCGCATAAACAAAGTTTTGTATTCAAACGCAGTCGTAAAACGTTGGTGGGGTCAGGGGGGCGGACGGCGCGTTATGATTGGCCGGCTCAAAAGTTCGGTGGTATGATTCCTTATGATTGGTGCCGCTCGCTGACTGAGTGACGTTCCGATTGGCGGAGTGACGTATGATATGCAGTGGTAGAGCATATGCGTTGTGACCGGGGGTGTCCAGCTAAGCGGCGTCTAGAGGCTTACTGGTCTATGGGCCAATCACAGGAGCTGACATTAGATTTGAAAAAAGATGAAATTGATCAGCCTTCCAGAAACTGGGGGTTAGTGGTTCAACAAGAGTTTGACAGTGACTCAGACGAATTATCAATTCTATTATATTCAATCTCAACGGAGACTAGCCATCTGCGCGGGATATATTTAAGTGCAAAAGTGTGTGCGCAAACACAAGCGCACTCTCTATTCCCTCACTCAAACTACCATACAGCCCATAGACGCCTCTTAACAGGCGACCGATGTCTGCTACACATCTATGAAATTTCACTAATGTAGGTCGCCACTATTCGCCACTTGAAATCTTCAAATCAGTCTCGACCACTCACATGAGCCGTCAAAACAGCCGCGTTAGTGATAAGCCAATAGCCGCCATACCTTTTGCTTGGCTGATTATGTAAGCACCTGGTGCCCGAACTAGGACTTAACCTGTATCTCAGGCACCAGTGACCCCACCCCCACACAACAAGTTGTATCAACATTTAATGTATCAGAGTTCAGACTGAAAACCCCAATAAATCAAAACTTTGCTCACATTATTAAAAGTAAACATACAATTCAATTAATCTGTGCATACAAAGGACAATGACACGACCGGTGAGAGATCAAGCGCAGGACCGACGGCTTTACGTGCTTTTCGAGGCACGGGAGTGTAGCACTGCCAACTTCCTAACTCTGGGCTGCTAATAATCAATTTTACTGACAGAAAAATCCTAATAACACTTTTTTCCCGATCCGATCCAGGATCTGCAGTTGAACACATTACTGCTAGACCACCGAGGCAGTCTGGATCACTTAACAGAGTGACTAAACTGTGGCTAGAATCTGTTTTGAAAGCTACCATTGTTGATTTCGCTAAAAGAATATGCGAGACGGTATTTACGCCAGAACAACTGCTCAATTTGTATCAAGTAGAAGTTCAGTCGTGTAAGGTGTACTGCAGTACTGCTATCTCTTTGGGATGATTCGGCCAAATACAAGCTTGAGGCTCTCGAGTCAAAGACAGGCGTGCCAAGAGACAGATATAATATTCTTTATTGAGAGTATTTTTTATTGATCTTTAATTCAGAGAACATTGGTAACGATACGTAGTGCAAAGCCTTGAGAGCCTAAAGAGTGTAGGAAGTTAGAAAGAAAGAAAAAAAAGAAAAATGGTTGACTGTCTCATATCTAATAGTACTATCGTAGTTAAGGGCGCGCAACATTTAAATAACAGTGCAACAGAAACACAAACAGGTAATTTGTATCAAGTAGAAGTTCAGTCGTGTAGGGAGTACTGCTATCTCTTTGAGATGATTAGACCAAATACAAGCTTGAAGCTCTCGAGTCAAAGAGAGGCGTACCAAACGACAGATATTATAGGTATAGAATATTCTTTATTGAGAGTATTTTTTATTGATCTTTATAAAAAGAAAAGAAAGTAAAATGGTTGACTGTCTCAGTTAAGGGCGCGCTACATTTAAATAACAGTGCAACAGAAACACAAACAGGTAACTAACAGCTGGGTAATAGTGGGTATACATAGAAAATAAAACAAAAAAGCACATAAAATATAAGGAAAGTACAGTCAACATAAAATATAAGGATAGTGCAGTCGACCGCATGACAGTTAGTTAAGTTAGTCATGCATGTTAGTTAGTTAGGGACGACTCTATGGCAGAGAACCATGCGTATTTAACTAATTGTACAGATTATCACCCATCAGATTATTTGTGATTAGATTATTGTGATTATTAGATTGGATTTGTGCCCGGTCAATGGCAATAGGCTCGCCCCCTATTACATGGGACTATAACATAACTGGCGAAATGTGGGTGTACTATTGTACAACTCTGCCTATCACTTCGGGGAAATACAGGCGTGATGTTATGTTATGTTGATACAGATTATCAAAATTATTTGACTTACATTGTTCTGCCGGTATACAGGTGCCATTGTCAGCCCTCAAATAATTTACTTTGCAGACGCAAGCTTCTTTGCTAGACATCGTTTTCTGTTGATATTTCGGATAGGGCTGTCCTTTCTCTGAACAACACTGCTCCCTTTGCAATGACTGAGGGCAGGAGGAAAATTCTTCGTTTTTCGGGCATTTTCTTACTGAAAAGTTAAATATTTAAACTATCGCTATCTTTTACTAATAGGAAAAAAAAAATTGCAAAATTTTAGAGCTGTCAAATTAGTCTGAATTAACCATAAAAGTTTAGTGTAGATCTCGGAAGTCTCGGAAAGTGCCCACTAAAATGCAAAGAAACGTAATACGTAAACTAATTTGACAGTTCTCAAATTGTTGCCATCCCTTTATTGTATCTACTATTAGTAAAAGAGAGCGATAGTGTAAAATAAGTTTAGTTCATGAACAAGAGAATCGACAACAATAAGTAACATAACATAACATCACACCTGTATTTCCCCGAAGGGGTAGGCAGAGGTGTATAGTACACCCACATTTCGCCAGTTATGTTATAGTCCCATGTAATAGGGGGCGAGCCTATTGCCATTAACCGGGCACAAATCCAGACTCCGGGCTGCTACTAAGAATTTCCTAATGAAAAAACCCAATAACACTTTGCCCGACCCGGGAATCGAACCCAGGACCCCACGCTCAGCAATCGCGCTTGCGACCACTAGACCAACGAGCAAACAAACAAACAAACAAACAAACAAACTTAGATTAATTAATTCTATGGTAACAAATTAATTATTTTATCATTTTTAACGCATTTACGCATGCGAAAGCCAGGACTCGCAGGTTCGAATCCTGCTCGTGATCGATTTTTTCTTTCCACAATTTATATCTTAAGTAACAAATTATTTTCAAAGGAGCATGGTTATATTATAATTTTATAAAAATACAAATTAAATTAAAAGGCAACAGACAGATGATCATCGGAAATAAAGCGCGTGATAACGTCTCGTCTTCATCGAAAGTATTTCAACGAAATTAACAATACATTACATTATAATAAAACAAGGTTAACGCCTTTAAAGCTGGAGTGAATCGGCACCTAATAGGTTTGCTCGCTCCATCGTCGACCACATCCTGACAAAGCTGTCTAGATTGTGGTCAAGAGCAGATCTATAAACCATAAAAATAAAAAATAAAAAGGTTTAACCGGATTAAATCGCGTATATTATTTAAATTGGTTTCCCTGATTTAATTGTATTTTTTTTTTTTTTGGTTTTTTGTTTTTTTTGGTTTGTTTGGTTTGTTTTCTGATTTGATTTTAATTAATAATATTGTACGGTAGATTAAAATAATTTTTAGAAATATTTGTAAAGACGCTTGTCATCTTAGTCTACCTGCGACCACGAAATGCTGCAAAGCTTTCGAAACGTCAGGGAAACCAATTTAAATAATATACGCGATTTAATCCGGTTAAACCTTGTTTTATTATAATGTGTAGTGATCGCGAAAACCTAAGAAGTTATTAATACATTACATTTTGAAAGAGTCCAAAATATTTTAGTAAGTAAGTACTACACTTTGCTCGCGGTTTCGCCCGCTTATAATTCGGCTTTGAATAGAAGAAAGACTTATCACGCATCCCTCCGGAACTATTTATTTTCACGAGATAAAAAGTGATCTACATATTTTAATCAGGGTTATGGTACTGTAAGCCAACTTTCACACCCAAATACCTTCGTTCAACGGTCTCAGCGTGATTGAGTAATTAACATCAAAACATCAAAACTTTCACATTTATTTATTTTCCACAAAAAAATACATACATATGGCCTATGCATTTGGCAGATACAGTGTATAACCACAGATAATATAATACTATGTAGAACATAAACCAGTTTAAGTTTTTCTTTACACCGCTTGGTCCGTCGACATTCATTACAACAAGATGTGGGTGGATGAACACTCGCTCGTTCGCCCCATGCCAAAAATCCCATATACCCTCAAATAATTAATTTATTAAATTAGTAAGAAGTAGTAACTAACGATTTCCTATCGGGTACATTTCTGGTGTGTGTTTGTAGTTCGTCAAGGATAAAAAAAAAACAAGATTTTGCGACATTCCACATTCTATTGTAGAAACAATAATGTTAAGTATCCTTCCGAATTAATAAAAACAATTGTTCAATTAATAATCACAATACATTATTGTATTGTTTTATATTAGTTAAGTTAAACAAATGACGTTCGATGCCGAATAATTGGAATAATACCGATTTGTTTAAATAAGTTTAATGGTTTACAAACTGGTCATTGCCATTGGCTATCATCTGTATAAATATAAGTAAATTAGCACATAGGTATTTTATTATGCACATACATATTTGGCAAAGAAATTATTTTGCCAGAATGAGGAAGAATACATTTTACTGCGATTTCAATTACAATCACACGAGATTTTCCATCTTCATGTCTCAGTTTGGCAAACCTACTTGTGGGACTATTTAGGCAACAGCCTAGATGGTATTGCAGTTTTTATGGGCAAAGGTAACCGCTTAACATCAGGGCCCCAAGTCTGCTAATTACACTAAATAACCAACCATCGCCATTCCACCGACACCCTACTGACACTCATAAACAACTGTGACAAAATGGGTAGTCTGCTAAAACTTAAATCTCGACGGAATGGCAATAGAATGGTAATGTCAAATCGATGTTGCCAATTAAAATCTACCATTAGTTGTATTGTTTTTTATCAACCTTTTTTTTAGTTTTTATCAATGAAATATTTAAATTAAGGATTTTATTGATATTACCTACCTCTTAAGGGGTCATTATACTCATCCGTATGAACAACTTTTACATTTACGTTTTTAGCGTACTAAGCGGCAATGCTATCGACATACGTGTTATTGAAAACCTCTTAAGGGGTCATTATACTCATCTGTATGAACAACTTTTACATTTACGTTTTTAGCGTACTACGCGGTAATACTATCCGACATACGACGTGTTATTGAAAACCTCTTAAGGGGTCATTGTACTCATCCGAATCATCATCATCATCATCATAATCATCAGAATAATAGTTATTTAGAGACCAATGGCTATCCAATGACTTTCCACTGAACTACAATAAAATTAAAAACCATAAAATCAAAATCAAAATTAAAATCAAAATAATTTATTTGTGAAACATAGGTAAAAGTTAAAAACTTTGTGGAAAATTAAAATATTAAGTCACACTATATTTAACCTTGAAAGGCATAAAAATTACATAGTACACATACACACACACAGCACACATAGCATTTTCATTTTTATTCCATTCGTTTCTACCATTCAACTGCCATTGGACTATTTGCTATTCTGTAAACCAATAGTGTATCAATGTCTTCTCGATAGCTTAAGTTTCGGTAGTCTACTCGTTATTTGACGTTTCTGACAATCGTCTCTCAATGACTTTTTGCCATCGAACTACAACTGAGAGGTCATTTTGCAAACATACCTTTTTTGCAGTTATTGTTATAACAATTGAACTTTTTTTTGTAAAATAAAGTTGAATTGTGTATTGTAGTAATTTATTTCGACGATAATATTCAATTTTAGACTATAAATGCGACCTTGAGAATCAGTTACACAATCGATGGGCATGTACTATTGACTATTGACATATTATAGCAATACTATCGTTAGTGTCTATATAGTATTTGACACTAATAGTGCTATGAATAGTATTGCATAAAAAGCTATCAATACGGTCGATAGCAACGATCGCTTCGATAGTATCTAAAGCTAACCTTGAGAATCAGTTACTCTATCGATAGTATCGATAGCATGGCACCTGCCAATATTATCGACATATATATTATCGTCAGTATAAACAACTTTTACTATGAACACAACCCTGAAATCGCGAAAAAAAACAGCTTATCCCTACATTTTCCTGATTTCGCGGCCCTACATTTGTGTTCACATAAATCGACGAAATGTAGAGAACAGCAGTTTTTTTACGTTTGAAATGTTTCAATTATTTTTCAACACACTTACTCGTTAAGTGGCTCTTATTGCACCACTTTTAGGTTCATAATGTAGCTTATAATAACGCCCGCGTGGTTTTTACTTTATATTATCGCACTAGTGCTTTTTAGTTTTTACTTTAGGTACTTACAGTTTATTTTTTAATTTTATAAAAGCAGCAAAATATTTTGATGTCTACACAAAATTTAAAAAAATTGTGAACAAATCAACTAGTTAATTTGTGTTAAACATTTAATTTCATTAAATTATTTATGTTTGTCAACAAATTAACATTAATTTGTGTTATAAATAATAAATTATATTTTTAATATTAGGTTGTTTGGCGGTTTCCTTCTACCAACTGCGCGCGCATACCTATACATCACCGTGCGATTACAGTGATCCGCTCGCCATTATTCACAAATTCAATATTTGCCTAAAATACGTTCATATGTTTTTTCCTCGCAAGTGTGTTGAAAAACGTCGTATGACACGCGTGAGCATTATAATAAATAATAATAAATAGCCAACTTAGCTTAAGTTACTTGAAGCGAAGTTCGCTACGTCGCCGCGTCGTTTACGTAACTATTGGAACATGAAGCAACTACGTGAATCCTTAATTGATAAAAACCAACCATCGCCATTCCACCGACATCCTACTGACACTCCTATACAACTGTGACAAAATGGGTATTCTGCTAAAACTTAAATGTCAATCTCGTCGGAATGGCAATAGAATGGTAATGGGATATCAATTGTTTTCAAATCGATGTTGCCCATTTAAATCTACCATTAGTAGTTGTATTGTTTTTTATCAAACTTTTTTTAAGTTATTATTAATGAAATATTTAAATTAAGGATTTTATTGATATTACCTACAAAATTTTCATGTCTATAAAATAATTAAAACACATCAAACGTAAAAAAAACAGCTGTTTCCTACATTTTGTCGATTTATGTGAACACAAATGTAGGGAAGAGCTGATATTTTTTGGCGATTTTAGGGTTGGTCCCATAGTAAAAGTTGTTCACACGGATGAGTACAATGACCCCTTAAGAGGTTTTCAATAATACGTATATCGATAGCGTACTACGCTACACGGTTATACATCGACACACGTGTTATTGAAAACTTCTTAAGGGGTCATTATACTCATCCGTAAGAGCAACTTTTGGTACTTTTACGTTTACGTTTTTAGCGTACTACGAGGCAATACTATCGACGTACAACGTGTTATTGAAAATCTCTTAAGGGGTCATTATACTCATCCGTCATTGTACTCATCTGTATGATCAACTTTTACTAAGGGACCAATCCTGAAATCGCAAAAAAAAACGAATATGTACAATGACCCTTTAAGGGGTCATTGTACACATTCGATGTATGAAAAACATTTATTAGGGACCAAAGTTGAAATCACCAAAAAAAAATTATTTAAAAAAAATATGATGGCAAAAAAATCATCGTAAGACGATTGTGGGAAACGTCAAATAACAGCAGAATAGCAAATAGTCCAATGGCAGTTGAATTGTAGTCAATGGCAGTTCAGTGGAAAGTCATAGGAAAGCCATTGGTCTCAAAATAACTAGTAGAACACCAAATGGCTAAAACTATTCCACCGACACTCTACCGACACCCAACTGAAGCGTTTGTCAATTAGCAGACTCGGGGCCCAGGTGAGCCTTAATCTCGCTTCACCATCCATATAAAAAAATTAAGAAGTTTTCATATAGTTAAATGACATCACTTTGGTGAAACCTATATAAGCGCATGGATGAGGGACGCACAGACCGAAGAGCAAAAACGTAAGGAGGCCTATACTGCATGTACCCAGAAGTGGGTGATACAGGGCTAGGATGATGATGATGATGACATAGTTCATTAGGCTTCTGAAGAGCAAAGTCCTCTTCATATACCTAAAACATTCATCAATTCAGTCTATCGCAGTCCACTGCTGGACAAAAGCCTATCCCAAGTTGCGCCACAACACTTGGTCCTCCACCTTTCGCATCCAGACCCCCAGCTACTTTCATCAGGTCGTCGGTGCACCTGGGCTGGGAGGTGTCCTATGCTGCGTTTGCCGATTCGCGGTCTCCACTCAAGGACTCGTCTACTCCAACGGCCATCGGTCATTTGACAGACATGGCCAGCCCACTGCCACTTCAGCTTACTGATCCTATACAAGCTATGTCGGTCACTCCGGTTCTTCTCATAATCTCATTACGGATTTTATCCCTCAAAGAAACTCCAAGCAAAGCTCGCTCCATAGCTCGCTGAGCGACTTTGAATTCGTAAACTAGCCCAACTTTCAGCAACATCAACATCTACAACATTATACCACGAGCAGAGCTAGAGTTCCTTAGACTGTGATTCATCATCCTCCTGCCCTTATCCCAATTTATTTGGGGTCGGCGCAGCATGTTTTTTTCTTCCATAAATCTCTATCAGCCGTCATCTCTGTGTTTACTTTCTTTCTATTCATATCATCTTTCACACAATCCATCCATATTTTCTTCGGTCTCCCTCTTTTCTTATAGCCATCAACATTCATACTTAAAACTTTCCTCGTAACATGCTCCCCATTCCTCCTCATCACATGTCCATACCATGATAGTCTGTTGCTACTTAACTTCTCTGTCACTGGCGCTACTTTCAGAATCCCTCTTACATATTCATTCCTTATCCTATCCATTCTCGTTACACCACACATTCCTCTTAACATTCTCATCTCAGCTGCATGCACTTGCCTTTCATTAATTCCTTTCGTAGCCCAACATTCCGATCCATACAGGACAGCAGGTCTTATCATGGTCTTATAGATTTTCCCCTTCAGTTTAAGAGGAATTCGGGAGTCACATGTAGTTCCCGTGACCTGCCGCCATTTCAACCATCCTGTGTTAATTCGGTGCTTGACTGTCCGGTCAATTTCGCCATCGCTTTGCACAAGTGAACCGAGGTACCGAAAGTCGGAGCAGACTGGCAAGGGCACGCCATCTAGCGCAATAGCAACAAAGACTGTGATTATACCTACTTAATCTAAAATCGAATCGAAAAGAAAAACAAACTTATGCGGCACTCCCAGTCAGTCCGAACGAAGTTATCCTTAAAATTCATATTTTTTGACCGGTTCATTTAAATGCAAAATTCGCAAACAACCGTAGATGGCGGGAAACATCTTGCATCAGGCCGGGATACCGTAGGGCCCAGGTTCGGTCCCCAGTAAAACATCCATGTATGTTTTATTTAATAGTTAGCCATGATGTGACGCTACATTTTCTCCCGAATCACATCAAGCCTATTTAACATGAAAAGAGTATTTCCATGGAGTTTCTTGCCGGCTCTTCTCCATAGGACCAACATTTTGGAACCGTGGAACTAGATTCTTAACGTTTTGAAAGTGCATGGAAATGCTTATTCGAAATAAAAAAAATTATAATTTAAGGAACTCCGTTCCAAAAAAATTACAACATTTAGATATCCTCTCAAGTGAAAACTGCAAAAACAAAAACAATTTCCACAACTTTCCGCCGCTAGGCAGCAAGCGGCGCTCAACCGCGTTCGGAGTTGTGCTGCCAGGTAGCATACAGTACCCGAGGGGTGGTACTGCTCAAAATGATGCATCTGTTACTAACATTGCAAGTTGTATAGTGTCATCATCGGAATTTAGCGTTAGCATTATAGTGCAGTGGTTGAGTGCTTAGTAACCCGTTAATTGATGAAATTGATGGGTTATGAGCAGTTGCATCAGTAACTAAAATTGCAATTTGTATTAGTGTCATAATAGGAATTTAGCGTAAGCATTATAGTGCAGTGGTTGAGTGCTTAGTAACCCGTTAATTGATGAAATTGATGGGTTATGAGCAGTTGCATCAGTAACTAAAATTGCAATTTGTATTAGTGTCATAATCGGAATTTAGCGTTAGCATTATAGTGCAGTGGTTGAGTGCTTAGTAACCCGTTAATTGATGAAATTGATGGGTTATGAGCAGTTGCATCAGTAACTAAAATTGTAATTTGTATTAGTGTCATAATAGGAATTTAGCGTAAGCATTATAGTCACGAAGAAAAGAAAGGAGATTATAGTGCAGTGGTTGAGTGCTTTGATGGGTTATGAGCAGTACCTAAAATGAAAGATGCTACTGCTGCAATCATACCTACCACGCAAATAAACTAAGAAGCAAATTGCCTACAATGTCTTGGGACTATAAATACTCATTAACTAAGAAGCAAAATACCTAAAATGTATGGTGACTTAATGAAACAAGACGTTGATCTGTAACCGTGCCATATTTCTAAAGGAAATGATAATTAATGTGCTTTGTCATGTAAAAATAATTTTAAAAAATCTACTTTATTTAATACCCAAATTTTCACTTAAAAATATAGCGAGGGTTTGAGAATAAATCCTAAACGACTCTGAAAATAAGTCATTAGTGGCATTGTCAAAGGGTGGAAAAACCTGAAAATTGTTTTGGTGGTTTCGCACGCATCGTTTTTGTGTCGCAAGCGACACACGGAGATAATTTGTTTGTTTACAAATATGTATTTAAATAAAAAATAAAAATAAAATTGGTATGGATTTTTTTCTTGATTCGTGTTCAGTATCAGTGGTACAGTGAATACAGATCTACATATTGTATTAATATGATTTCTTTACTTGTAGTTAATATTAGGTTTCCTTAATTACTTTTCCACTGCGGTTTGATGCCAATTACATTATGAAATGACTTAAAATAAATTTATAAGTACTATACATATAACAGGATTACCGGAATAATAATTGCAATAATGATATCATGCTTTTCTACAATAAATTGTATCAGATTGTCTACATTCTTGATTACGGGAGATACCTGAGAACTGGACATTGGGTAAACCCACGGAACAGAAACCAGTAAACCTCAGACGTCGAATTATGACGTCAGTCGGTCATATTTTGATGGCGTTGACGTAATCATCATTTTACGTCGAAAGGTCAAAGGCCGAGATGAGATAAATCTGCTACGCGTAATACTGAGCACGTGGTTTTGTAGTAGTCCTGTAAGCGGCTTGATACATGGCCAAATTCAGTGCACTAAATTTAGACACTAGTGTAATGGTCGGATTTAGAGTGGAAGTGACAACTGAGTGTCTAACAGTCTAAGTGTCTTTTAATTTGTCTTAATGCAGTCTTTTTCATTTAGTAAACTGGAAAATGTTATACCCAAAGCAGAACCAGACCAAAAGTCTTTACAATCGGAATTACCACATTGGAAAATATTAACCAATTCAGAGGAGTGATGGTTATTTTGTAATATATATTATTCTCTGCTGTGAATCAAGTATTTACAATAACTGTCGACGAAAACCTTCAAACCTTTCAAAGCCAAGAAACCTTCAAACCCTTCGAAGCCTTCATTCAAACCCGTCAAAGCCTTCAAACGCTTCGAGCGGAATTACATAGGCGAGGAAAATGGTGTAGATTTTTTTTTATGGGATAGCGACAATATAGCTAAAATGACGAATGGTCATCACAACCCATTCTCTTTGAAAAACAAAAGCGTGATGATATGTAAATAATATATGCATAAAATAAATACTACTTTGATGGTTTTACGAGTAACGAACTCACGTTTCGAACATACTTCTGATAGCGAAGTGACACCGAAATAAATAGTTTTAGATCTTTGTAACCGGTTTTACCGCATAATTAAGTGAAATAAAAAAAACAGTGTTTCCTTCGTTTATATAGAATAAAAATGTTTAGTGCTATATTTTCGTCGTTAGTGGGTCTTCCATCATTTGTTGGTCGTCGGAGTCGGTCTGCCCATTGCAGTCTCATGCGTGCAAGTGTGCGGTCGGCATTTTCCCCACAAGACCAAGGGCTAATTATGGTCATTGACCTCACGTGGTGAAGCGTGACTAGTAGTCACATTGTTTTCACATTATTTAGTTTCAATTAATTTGTATTTAAGGTGGCCACATACGTAACTGCAAGCATGACAAGCTTGCATGACCAATCATTTTGTACAAACTTGCCCGACTTTCTAGGCTACACATTGTACAAGCAATCTGGATCGGCAACAGTTTTTGTTTGAGCGATGGACGACGACGAAGCGCTTGCGTTAGATGCATTAGATTTAATTGATCTTAGGCTGCCTGTTTCTTTGAGCTGTATTTTTTTATTTATTTATCACGCTAAAGACATCATCATCATCATTCATCATTTCAGCCGAAAGACGTCCACTGCTGGACATAGGCCTCCCCCAAGCATCGCCACAACGACCGGTCCTGTGCCTTCCGCATCCAGCGGATTCCCGCGACCTTCACCAGGTCGTCGGTCCACCTTGTGGGGGGCCTACCCACGCTGCGCCTTCCAGTACGCGGTCGCCACTCCAGAACTTTACTGCCCCATCGGCCATCCGTTCTGCGAGCAATGTGCCCCGCCCACTGCCACTTAAGTTTGGCAATTCTTCGGGCTATGTCGGTTACTTTCGTTCTCCTGCGAATCTCCTCATTTCTGATTCGATCACGCAGGGACACTCCGAGCATAGCCCTCTCCATTGCCCTTTGAGTGACTTTGAGCCTTCTTATCAGGCCCATTGTGAGCGACCACGTTTCAGTACCGTAAGTAATTACTGGCAACACACACTGGTCAAAGACTTTCGTCTTCAGACACTGCGGTATTTTGGACGAGAAGATATTGCGTAGCTTCCCGAACGCTGCCCAACCGAGTCGGATTCGACGATTGACCTCTTTCTCGAAGTTGGACTTACCTAGCTAAAGACATGGTTCCTTTTAATAGGTTCAATTAAAAGCATTAAGTAATTCGCGTTTACCAGTCATTGCGCACCAATAAAATAGATACGCAGAATTATTCACACAGAGCAAGCGAGCAACTGGCGTGCATATGATTGCGCATGCGTATAACCTGCATACGTACGTTCAAGCCGCATAATGAAAATTCTATTCGTCTTCATGCCGCTTCCACAAGCAAGACGCTTGCACAAAATACTCATACAGATGCTCAAGCATGCTTGTTCATGCAGGCTTGTCACCCTTGCAGTTACGTATATGGCCACCGTAACATGTTGATACTTTTTTTAATGTCTGTTCACACATGTTTTGAACAAATAGATGCATCTTTATAGAATATTTATCTATTTATTGTTAGACATTCGTGAACAAGAATTATAATTTACAAGTTTTCATTCAGCGAGCGATTTTGAAACTTTAAACAATCATCACTTATTTTTATGATGACTGTCAATACATTAGCCTGTTTATTTTTATTTTTAAATTATGGGACTTGATTCTCCCTGGGTTACAGGACACGAAAAACTTACCTTTATGACATTTTTTCGGGTTAGTTTTGGAGCTGGTCTTATTATTAGTGGCTCCTGATGAAGAATAAGACGAGCCCTGCGATGTCGCATTGGTTTCGCCTTCAACAAAAAAAATTGAAATTATACCTAGGTATATTAACTTTCTTCAAGCGGAAATTTCAACAAGAAAAACAGTTTAAGATTCAAGAACTGTCCTTTCAAACATGTTGCCATACAAAGGTACCAAATAGCAATAGGTACTTAAATTATGATGCTTGAGCATTGTTATAGATTTCGGGCAAAAGACAAAGCCACAAAAAAAGACAAAGATTATTTGATCTGCGTTGATTTTATCCCTCTTACAAGATAAGCGTAAGATAAGTGTTTGTGTTGGTCTGAGTGTGTTGCTTATGTATTATAAGTATGTATTTACAAAAAAAAATAAGTATATACGTATTATATCCATTGTCTAGTACCCATACCACAAGCTCTGCTTAGTTTGGGACTAGATGGTGCTGTGTAAAAATGTCCCAAAGTTTTTTTTTTTTTTTTTTTTAAGCTGGATCGAGATTATTGGCATTTGACCTTTAACGGCCAAAATTCATATCCAATCTATCCACAATTTGCCCTATTAGAGATAGCAATTTGACATAAGCTCCTTATAAAATATGTCAAATTTCTATCACTAGTAGGGTAAATCGTGGATAGATTGGATATTAATTTTGGCCGTAAGTGAGATTACTGATAATCTCATTAAGGGGAATGTAGCAGCTCAGTCTGGCGAACCGACTTGCGGTACCATTTAGGTAACAGCCTAGGTGGTATTAAAGTTGTTATGGGCAAAGGTAACCGCTTAACATCAGGTGGGCCTTTAGCTCGTTTCGCCATCCTATACAATAAAAAATAAAAAAAGTACAGGTACAGTAGTTTAATCAGGAACTATTAACTCTGTAAATTATACTTCGGTGTAGTTGTAGATAGAAAAAGTGCGAAAAACGGGCATTTTTTTTCCATCTACAACTGCAGCGAACTGTATTTTACAGAGTTAATAGTTTTTGATCAAACTTCATCACATATAATAATTTCTTAGGTTTTCGCGATCACTACACATTATGATAAAACAAGTTTAACCGGATTATATCGCGTAAATTATTTAGATTGGTTTCTTGACATTTCGAAAGCTTTGCAGCGTTCGTGGTCGCAGGAAGACTAAGATGACAAGCGTCTTTACACATATTTCTAAAAAAAATATTTAAAACTACCGTACAATAATTATTAATTAAAATCGTTTCGATGCACGCAGTTATCACTCACAATGTAATCAAAAAAATCCGGAATGAATGAATATAATCCGGTTAAACTTGTTTTATTATAATTCATTACATATACTTCAATTGTTAAAAACGAATTTTCGATAAATGGTGTATACAGCGAGTAATAATTTTTTTACTGATGGGGGTGCCAATTGGCTGCTACATTCCCCTTAAATAGTTCATTCTGAGAAAGCATTTCTCAATATTTATTATGCTTATTTATTATACTACTCTCGTAAAAGAAAATTTGAATTTTTAGGGTACCCAATTACTATGCCTACGCCGTATATCCATCTGTTCGTCTGTCTGACACAGGGCTGTATCTTTTTAACCATAATAGGTAGCCAGTTGAAAACAGAGTATGTGTTACCTTGGTCTCTATCGTGGGAAATGCGAAAAATCATAAAAAGTCTAAGTCCAAAGGGGCACCCATACAAGAACATAACATAAGCATAAAATTATGCCTGTATTTCCCCGAAAAGATAGGCAGAGGTGGTAGTTACACCCACATTACGCCAGTTATGTTTTCAGTCCTACGTAATAGGGGGCGAGCTTATTCCCATTACCGGGCACAAATCAAGAAACCGCAAAAAATATGCATTATTTTAAAGTTTATGATTCATGTATATCTCGAAAACAGTAACACATACAAGTGTCAAAGTTGGGCTGATTATAGTTCAAACTCTATGGTTTAACTAAAAATAATTTTGTTAAGATTGGCTTAAGAATAGATAAGTTTATTTACTTTTGTGTTACATAAATAACATTATTGTTCTTACAGAGTGGCATATTCGTGTATACGAAAAAACTCTTTAAATAAAGATTTAAAAAAAAGAAGGTAGAGACAATAATTATGTCGTGGTACAGAAACCTTAGTGCCCGAGTCCGATGCGCACTTAGCCCATTTTAAATCATATTTACGTGTTTCGACCTCAGAACGACCAGTTAATTGCAACTCAAGATAAAAAAAAATACTCAGTCACGTTTTTATAGTTCAACTTTTACGAATATTAAATAATATATTTCCTTACCTGTACAGATCACTAAAACCAATATATTAGCTGCTAAAGCAACACCAAGGAATAATCTAAACGACATCACGATTCGCGACTCAACAACGTCTGAAATTATATGTGTAGTAATTTTATTTATATACTTGGCCGTATTTTTTAATACCAGCTGTAATTATACTTTTGAACGTTAAATTTGAAACAACAGCAATTATAGCGTGACTATACCTGAGTCAGTATACTGCTTGATATGGTTTTGATAATGAAAAAGAAGTTTTTTAGCATAATCGCACATGTCTGTTCGGTGAAAAAAACAGTGTCCGTGGAAAATAAAGTGTATTTATACGTATTCTTAGTTGCTTTTTGGATTTCGCAGTAGTAGTCGATCTTCAGTGATGTTCTATGAAAATTACGACACTGATTAAATGAGAAAGCGACTTAAAAGTCTTAGGGATACAGTTCGTTTTCCACTGAAGATATTTTTCCATGGAATGGTTATAACTTATAACTTCGCATTGATACAACATTTTAATGTAGCGACACACCTGCCGAGAGTAGCGTCGCCGAACGTTCGGCTCAATACGCTCGCAGTATTTTTCAAGTAAGCTATGACACATCAGCCAAAAGCGCTGAACCTTTCGTCGAGCGTCTATTTCTGCGAGAACGCATCAATGTACCTATTTTGCATAGCAAACGACACATCACCCGATACGTTGCGCGACCGAAAGTTCGGCGCACGTAGTTGAACGTACGGCGCGCGCTTCCTTTGTGTTCCTGGCCAGTAATCGCAATCATGAAGGAGTACTATGTACAGACGACCCACTCCCATAAAAGAAAAATGGCAAGTAGCAGTTGTAAACGAGTTGGAAAAATAAAACATGACAGTTCGTATTTTTTAATGGATGATGAGCAAAAATGTATGGAATGCCACTCCAATGTTCTTAATTTATATGTCATTCAAAACATTGATTTAAAAGGTATTTTTATGTAGAGCATTTTCTTTCGCCTGTCTCCATTTTCTGTCACAACGGAGTTTTTGATTTTTAACCGACTTCAAAAAAAGGAGGAGGTTATGTATTCCGCGGGTTTTTTTTTTTCATGTATGTACACCGATTACTCCGAGATTTGTGGGCCGATTTACGTGGTTGTTTTTTTATTTGGTAGAGAAAGTCCGCGCGGTGGTCCCATATAAATTTTATTGACTTAGGTTAAGTAGTTTTTTAACCAGCTTCAATAAATCAGTTTATTTTAGCTTTACGTATCTAGATGATCTGCTCATTGGTTCCTTATTCTGAGAATTCTTGGCCGATATGCGTGTTTTTTTATTTTCACGATAGTGATTGGACGTTTGAAAGAACATGAGCGAGACCTTTGCCCAGCAGTGGGATAGCAAAGGTTAATAAAAATATATTCTCAAATTGGTTATATAAACATTTATGAATCAACCCTCAACTAAAAAGTATGAAATAAAAACTTTTTAACAAAAAATAAAACCGACTTCAAAAACCTTAACTAAAAAGTAAAAAATAATCATTGTATGTATTTTAAAATCTTAACTTAAACAACATTTTGAAGGCGGCGCGTGATTTTCATGTACGTTCACATAAACTGTTTTTTAACCGACTTCAAAAAAAAGAGGAGGTTATACTATAGATATTGCGCTGGACTGTACATTACATAACGCAAAGGGTCAACCACGCGCCGCCTTAAAAATGTTGTTTAAGTTAAGATTTTAAAATACATACAATGATTATTTTTTACTTTTTAGTTAAGGTTTTTGAAGTCGGTTTTATTTTTTGTTAAAAAGTTTTTCAGTTTCTGTTTTCGTCGGTTCAATTTTTTGTTAAAAAGTTTTATGTGCTTAATATATTTATTTTTTTACTTCAGATGATTTTTGACAAAAAAATATCTATACTGAAATATCTATATTGGATGATATCATAGTTAAACGTATCATCATCATCATCATTTTAGCGGAAAGACGTCCACTGCTGGACATAGGCCTCTCCCAGGCATAGCCACAATGACCGGTCCTGCGCTTTCCGCAAAAAACAACATTATTTTGAAACAAGAAAAACATAATAACTTCTTAGGTTTTCGCGATCACTACACATTATAATAAAACAAAGTTTAACCGGATTAAATCGCGTATATTATTTAAATTGGTTTCCCTGACGTTTCGAAAGCTTTGCAGCATTTCGTGGTCGCAGGTAGACTAAGATGACAATTGTCTTTACAGATATTTCTAAAAAAATATTTTAATCTACCGTTCAATATTAATTAATTAAAATCGTTTCGATGCACGCAGTAATCACTCACAATATCATTATCTTTTACAGTGTTGCGTGCTGTTTGGGACTTGATTATTTTTAGGACTGGGTTATTATAAGAAAAACATATTTCAATACATAAATAAATAACATAACATAACACCACGCCTGTATTTCCCCGAAGGGGTAGGCAGTGGTGTATAGTTCACCCACATTTCGCCAGTTATGTTATAGTCCCATGTAATAGGGGGCGAGCCTATTGCATATCTAATAGTACTATAAAAAAAACCAAAAACAAAAACAAAAAAACAAAAAAAAAAAACCATCTATACCGTTTGCTGCGTGCTTGTATCACAGATCTACAACATGTTATTGAAATAACTGAAAACCTCTACTCTTCAGTATGAATAACTTTTACTATGAGACCAACCCTGAAATCGCGAAAAAAATATCAGCTGTTCCCTACGTTTGTGTTCACATAAATCAACAAAATGAAGAACAGCCAATTTATTAGCGATTTCAGGGTTGGCTCCATAGAATAGAATAGAATAGAATAGTATTTATTTGCATCAAACATGGTACAATAAGGTGTTAGAAAACATTATTTTGAACTAATACATGTTCCACCAGGTACTGGCATACAATTTTTTTCATAATGCATGTTAAATAAATAAATAAATATTTAACAATACTTTTAAATTGCAATGGAGTTAATTATAGTTTTTTTCTTTTAAATTACATATTATTAGCATTCATTCACACTCTTAAACTATTAACATTCTACAACATTATTAAATCAAAATTTATCCCATTATAATAAAACCTTTACAATTATTATTTATTACACTCATTACATTCATAACATACACCAATTACAATTTATTTATGAATTTCGATTTTAGTTTATATATTACAATTTTAAATTATTTATCAATTACAATTTTATTTCATAAATGTTAAATTATAATTTATTTATTAGTTACCTACATTTTTACATTATTTATCAAAAAACTCTTTTATATTATAAAAACAATTTTCTATCAGCCATATAAATAATTTGGATTTGAAGCGCCTCACAGGAAGCTCTCGAATCTCTTTCGGGACCTTGTCAAAAAAGAAAAAAAACTTTATTGTACACACATATACCTACACATTTTTATTACAGTAGGAAAGCTTATGTACATCGGCGAGCTTAACTCAAAAATGAGTTTTCTTACAGCAAACCTTAGAGCGATAGAGAGATGTTAATTGGCAGAAAGACTGATAGATTGTTCATCTGGGTGGCACAATGGCGGGGGACCGAATGTTTTCGCTGTCTCAGTCCACAGAGTACATTATATTGTCTCAGTCGTTCGTTAATGTTCGATGCATTCTTATGTCCTGCTCAGTGGCGGCTGCTGGGTCAGACAACCGGTGGTGCACTGTATTGTTTTATTTACAATATAAAAATACAATAATGATACAATAAATATGATTTAAAATACAATAAACATCTTTAATTCCAGTTTCCGTCCAAATCGACTCTCTAAAAAACGTACTAAGAAAACAAAAGAAATCCACACAACCATAGCTTTTTATTATTTAATTCACTTTTAAATTAAGAAAAGTTGTTTTGAAAAGTTATATTAATGCTTAATTTTAATAAATACTACTACTGTAGTAGCCAACATTGAAGTCAATGCAAATTTTTACACCATTAAAAAGTCACAGTAACGTAAAAACACTAAATACTAACAAAACAAGGAGAAATTTAAACGAGCGCGGGAACTATGACAAGGAGAGGGCAACGCCCCTACCACCCTTCGCAGCTTCGGCCGGCTCGCATCGAGTGTATTTCGTCAACGATCGGTCAATCTCGGCAATATTCGGCCCGTGCGGCGCACGAATCCAGGCTAGTTACTTCATAGTAAATGTACTAATTATCTTCCGTCTCACGCGCCAGGGGATGTAGCTCGTATTTCATAGAAGTTGTATGAGCGCTCTGCGTGCGCGCCGCGAAGCGCACGTGGCATTTTTGTTCGTGCGAAAATAAGTCTTAACTTCATCAGTTTAGAGATTAAATTGATTTGTCATTTCTTCATAACTATTCGTAAGTATAAAGTAGATGCGTAATGTTGATGTTTTAGATATTTTGTGATTCTTTTTTAAAGGTATTATGAATTTATGAACTGGTAGTGCAGCGCAAGAGTGCACTTAAGGTACAGCCGCCACTGGTCCTGCTCACACTTATTACGCTACTATACCTGCGCGGCCCTTCGCAAAGCCTGGTATCAGAGCGGCACAGTTATATTCCGCGTACTGTACTGTATGTACGCTGAGTTGATGAGGTAAGGTGATACGATCACATGATAGGCGCAATAGCTGCGCGATCGATTTTGCAGATTTCAATATCAAGTTTCAGCATCATCCCTCAGTTTTTATAAATTAAGAGCAACCAAACCTGAGAGGTATTAACTATAAGTTATGCATCAGGCGCTTTGTTTGTACTTTGACCTATCTATCTATGCACGGCCATATTATATTATACTTCTCTTGCAAATACACGTGGTTCTGCGTGCTGCTATTTGAGTTTATTTAAAATCTTAAAATCCTATGGAAGTCCGCTATTGAATTTATACAATGGTTGATCCGGATCTGTGTTTCATGTGTATGAAATTTGTGCCCGTAACAAGATTAAACCTTAGTTATATTAGTTATATTTAAAAAACGTAGTAGATACAAGTTGAAAGAAAATAAATAAAACAGAAATATTCAGGCAATATGGTTAATGATTCTTGTAGATTTTGTGTACAATAGTACAGCGTAATTACAAGAGCAGAGCTAGTTCCTTAGACTGTGGTAATAGCATGCATGATTAGTAATGGTAGGTATTGAACATAGTGGTGTGAGCCGGTTCTAAAAAAACTGGATAATCACCGGTTAGAGTGACTACCGGAGACTAATCAGTGATTTCGCTAAACTACCGGTTATTTGATTTGTTGCAGAATGCACCCAAATGTGCCAAAATTTCTTGTATAATTAATTAATTTTGTTCGATGACTAATGTAAAATATTCGATCACCCTTGACTAAAGTAAAATATTTGTCTTCATTGGTATTAGTATGTCCGTCTGTAACTGGAAGTATTTTTTTTATAATAGGTAATTTATAAAGCGTGTGTTTTTTCTTCTCATATATATAGATTTAGGCCCGTATTACAGAAGCTTCCTCAAGTACAGTTTAAACTCCAATCACCTGGGGGGGCCTAGTACGAGTTTGACACTTACGAAAACTTTCATAGTTTTCGTCGACTTTCATTCATAAATCAGTAGTTCTTACTTGTATCCGCCAGGGGCGCTACTGATTTATGAATGAAAGTCGACGAAAACTATTTAAGTATTCGTAAGTGTCAAACTCGTACTAGGCCCCCTGATCACTACTGAAGGATAGAATCGTTACTTGAGTATCGGTCTTATTCCAGAACGGTAATTATAAACTTTAATTCAACAGCATAACACATGAATTTGACCTGAAATATAATAGAAGTCTCTACTCAAGCGTAGTCTGGACCATACTAGAGAGATTACAGATCAAATTTTAGCTCAAATACCGAAACAGGTGACAGTATAAAACAAAACTAAACTCAGCTGAACTGTGATCAACAAATCTCTGCTTGAAGAACGTTCTAAAATCAAAGCTCAACTTTAAACTAGATTTAAACAGAGATCAACGCTTGAGTATCGTTGTGTAATACTGACCTTAGAGTATTTTGAATAACCGGAGATTATCCGGATAATCTCCGGTGATTCAATAAAATCTCCGCATAATCTCCGGAGGCTGAAATTGCGTCCGGTTCACACCACTAACGGCCAATATTAATATCAAATCTATCCACGATTTACCCTACTGGAGATAGAAATTTGACATATTTTGTATGGAGTTTATGTCAAATTCCTATCTCTAGTAGGGCAAATCGTGGATAGATTGGATATTAATTTTGGCCGTAAGAACATGTATTGTATCGTCGGATGATATGATCCATCTACGACAAAGCAAGCATATAAGATGGTTGTATTCAATTATTACCTTCAACTATTTTTATTTCCCGAAGAAAATAGGTAGAGTTGTCGCGTGTTGAGCTGGAATTAAATAAAAAGAAAATCTAAATACAAATGAACTATAATGACGACGTCTATGGTCTAGTGGTTCGAGGGACGGACTGCTGATCACGAGGTCGTGGGTTCGATTCCCACAAGACACAAATATTTATGGGATGAACATAAGTGTTTGTGTCGGTCTGGGTGTTTCTTATGTATTATAAGTATGTATTTACAAAAAAAAGTATTTAAGTATTATATTCATTCTCTAGTACCCATAGCACAAGCTCTGCTTAGTTTGGGACTAGATGGTGCTGTGTAAAAATGTCCCTAAAATATTTATTATTATAATCAACGCCAATGCTCTTGGCAGTCACAACCGCAATCATAAAAACGTGGGAACGGCATGCTATTTATCACTGTAATTCCTAAAATGTAGGGACCTAATGAAGTTATTTTTTATGTCTACCTACCGTATGTCGAGTCTTGTTGTGGCAATTAATCATTTTTCTTTCTTTTCTTTTCTTTCATATCTAGTCAAACGTGATCCGTCTGAAATGCAGTGCTAATTGTCCTGGAAAGGACTGCTGACTGACCAACGCAGTCCTATCAGATAAGACCAGCTCTCTTGTAAACTTTACCAAATCACGCCTATTCAATTCATGCAGTATAAATACTAGACATGGGTAACTCAACAAAAATGCGTGAGCTGCAGCTCAGCTCACGGTTCAGGTGAGTGAGCCGAAGCCTTGAACCGGCTCACAGATCAGCTCAATTTGTGTATCTGCCTACTTCGAGTTATGATCTGTGATGCGAGTCGCTGAGCTTAAAGACCGTTCGATCTGTTTGAGCTGCGCTCGCTCGCTGACTCTGCGACTCACCGCGGATCTGTCGCCGCTCCAGCTCACCGGTTCAAACTGGTTTTTATTTATATAGACATCTTTTATCTTCCGTGCAACAAAAGTTGTCGCACAGATATACTATTCTTTGAGCCGTGAGCTGCGTATTTTGACATTGAGCTG
Source organism: Asteroscopus sphinx (assembly GCA_949699075.1). NCBI lineage: Eukaryota > Metazoa > Arthropoda > Insecta > Lepidoptera > Noctuidae > Asteroscopus > Asteroscopus sphinx. The sequence continues at coordinate 9,063,540 of OX453006.1, forward strand.
CAACTCAACAGCTCAAGCTTTTGATCTGTATATTTGAACCGGTTCTTAGCTGAGTTACACACCTCTAATAAATACACATATTAACACGCCTGGTTACTATTGGGGTAAGCAGCAGACTATAGATTTCCACCCATCACGATCCTGACGTATCTATTTCGCTTTATTTACGTTCATTAACCTCCATGCTCGTCGGTTTATGATGCTCTTTCCCTGGCCTTTTCTTAGAACATCCGCGATTGGTTTCGGTATTCATCAAGTTATAGTACACACGGCTACACATCAAGCTATACATAACCAGTATAGGCTGACCTCGCGTTGTAAGGAAAACCTATACAATGCAAGGTCAGCTTATACTGGAAATGTATAGCTTGATGTGTAGCCGTGTGTACAATACAAGTACCAATTTCGAAGTCGAGGTCGTGGGTTCGATTCCCACAGGACACAAATTGGGACTAGATGGTTTGCTAAAAATGACCCAAAAAATATTATTTATTTATTTGATACCATGGACGAATAAAAAATGACGGACGGAATCTCGCTAGGAAAAGATTGAAGCACTTAGTATTGTCCTAAACCCACTATAATTTCGACAGAATTTTAACACACCAGATATATATTTTTATTTTATTTGTACGACAATGACTAAAATACATGACCGTCACACGAAATTTGTCGTGTAATCGCGGCTTTTTGTCTTACTATGGATGTGAATGTGTGTGTGCCAGCCCGTACATTTTAGAGAGACGTCTTACTATAAGTGCTTCACTTTTTGTTTAGCGATATTCCGTCCGCCTTTTTTATTCGTCCAAGTTTGATACTTACTACATTCATGATAAGGTACACATTTGCCGTCTTTTCTCCAGTATCCCTTGATACACCGACAGGCTGGGGCGCATTCCAGCACAATGAGAATATTGCCGTATATGGGACAGCGTCCATCAGGAGTAGATTGTTTGCAGTCATCTGAAGGGCAGAATGGGGGGCAGGCCACATACTCCTCGTTCGGGCGAATACATTTGAATGGAGCTGCGGAATATAGTTTTTAAGGTCTACCTTATCCACATAACGATGTCCACGGCACGGACGGGCGCACCGCGCAACTGTATTAACATAAAATAATCCTTAAACTTATGACATTAGATACTGGGAAACGGCGACATGCAGACAGGTGGACCCGTGGGCCCGTAATCTACTCTGCGAGCCCGTTAAGGAACTTCGTTCCAAAAATAAATTGTTTTTAACGGACTTAAAAAAAAAGGAGGAGGTAATGAATTCGGTGGGTTTTTTTTTCATGTAAGTATCCCGATTACTCCGAGATTTCTAGGCTGATTTACGTAGTTGTTTTTTTATTTGGTAGAAGAAGCCAGCGCGGTCGTCCCATATAAATTTATTGACTTAGGTTGAGTAGTTTTTTAACCAGCTTCAATAAATCAGTTTATTTTAGCTTCGATTATCTGGATGATCTTATAATAGTTGTGTTTTTCTAAGAATTTGGTTGTTTTTGTCCAGCAGTGGGACAGCATAGGTTCATAAAAATACTCAAAATGGTTCCATAAACATTTATGAATCAACCCTCGCAATTATCAACTAAAAAGTATGAAATAAAAATAATAAGTTTTTGAGTTAAGGTTTTTGAAGTCGGTTTTTTGTGTATTATAATGTGCTATTTCAGTTGTAAAAGTGTGATTTTGGCGACACTTTTTCCCGTACAGTAATCGTAATAAAAAAATCTAAATTAATACATAATTTAAATAATCAATCGTAATCAAAATCAGTAATCGTAATGGTACTTCCTACTTGTTTTCTTTATTCCGTGGACTATACTGATGGAATCTCATGGCATAGAAAAAAAACCGGCCAAGTGTGAGTCGGACTCACGCAGTAAGAGTTCCGTACCACCCATCGACCTGATACCTACCCCATAGAAACTGATTTAATTTAAAAAATAAATAAATAAATAATTTTTATTTAATTTTAAGAAAAGTGTTACAATTGATTACATATAGCACTGAACCTCACACTAGGATACCCTGTGTCGTGAGGTCCAGTCTCTTTCATCATAAAAAAGGTACTACATAATAGCTTTAGGTTACCAAGGTACATAATATCATTATACCTATAGTTAATTTGATTTTAATTCAAGTTGTTTATAGCACCCCATTGTTGGAGTAATAATGTTTTGTGCAAGTAATAGTGTGAGTTTATGTGGAGTGTTAGTAGTGTGTGTAGTATGAGTAGGTGGAGAGTATGTAAGTAGTGTTAGTAATATATTGTTATATTGTTTGAGTGTAGTATGTGTAAAGTGAATGGGTGAGGGTGAAAGAGCCCCGATGAGATGGGAGAGGGTGAGAGATTTCCGAGAGTTTATCAAAAGACATCAACGTACGTACGCGAAATGTGACTTTTTGCATCTCTTTCTTCCGTAGGTACCACCACATAAGTCTGTTTGTCCTGTTTTTAGTATTTGTTGCTCAAATAGATAGTATGCACTATAATCAGACCAAGTTTGACGCTGGTTATGTATTACCGTTTTGAAGATAGAACAGGAACAAAAACGTTGAAAAAAATGCGATATATTTTTTTCGAGGTTTCTTGTATGGGGACCCCCTTTGGTTTTAGACTTTTTTTTGTTTTTAGTATTTGTCATGATACACCTCATAGCAACACATTTTCTGTGAAAATTTCAACTGGTTATCTATTAACGTTACAAAGATACAGCCCTGTGACAGACAGACGGACGGACGGACGGACGGACGGACAGCGTAGCGAGAGTAATAGGGTCCCGTTACCTAGTAGTAAAGGGTGCACCTTTGGGCACGGAACCCTAAAAACAAATTAATAATCGCTTAAATAATTATGTAGGGTGACTATTTGAGCCTTACTACTAAGACCACAGAAGTAGATAGAATGGGTGTAATCACAATTTTACTTGCGATTCATGCGTGGTACCTTTCGAACAAACTACGCCTCCCATATTGACGTCATTAATTTCTAAAAATTATCTATAATCAAATGTACTTTACAGCTTTTGTTTCTGCAGTTAGAAACAGCACAATAAGGCATTTTTGCGGGTTTTTGTTACAGTATTTACAGAAACAAGTCATAAGGCGTACTGAGAAAGGCTTTGGAATGCCCTGCACTATGGTGCAGAGTGTTGACAGGCGCGCCCTGCCCACTTGGCCATTCTATCTATTTCTGTGATTAAGACCTTGACATTTAAAAAGTCACTTACGGCATTTCCTAGTGTCAATACAAGTCCCATTCATCGCTCGTTTGGTATTAAAGTGGCATTTACAAATAGGAGTCCCACATTCAGCAGTGGTGGAGCAGCGGTGATACTGACGCTCTTTTGTTGGACAGCTATCCGATAAACAGTCTGAAGGACAGCTGTCCTCTTCTTCCCCTGGATCGCATGATAGTTGGGCTAGAACAGTACATTAAAAAAAAGTCATGTATTAAGGGTTTATTTTTAGAAGCATTTATTTTCCTGACGTAATACGTACAAATATATATATATATATACATATATACAGATGACTTTTTAATCACCATCCAAATTTTTTATAGGCAGTAAATATCATTGAATGACTCCAGTTTTGGAAAAAAATTGGTAGGTAAAATTTTCTAAATAAAATAATTTTCACGGAAAAGTTATCAATTTCTGTATGGTTGCTACGTCAAACGTCATTTTTGAGATGAAATATCTCAATATTTCTCTCTCTTATACCGAATGATAATAAAAGGAAAAACACGTGTTTTATTATTTTCAACACAATGATTTATAAGTCAAACGTAAACTTTGTGATGCCACATCTCAATATTTTAGTACCGTATGAGTAAAAGAAAAAAACCGGCCAAGAGCATGTCGGGCCATGCTCAGTATTATAGGGTTCCTTAAGTAGGTGTACAAACGAATCAAATCGAATATTAATCATGGCTATTTTAGTTTTTGCAATAATCGGCAGCATTCGCGACTCAGAGCGTGTTGTTAGTAGCGCCATCTAGCGATAAATTCAAGAAGCCAAATTTAAGAAGTCTGATTGATGTCAAAGTTACTTTTTGTGATTTTTTCTAATAGAAAGTAGCTAAAGGAGCATTATTTGCCATGATAATTTTTCTCTAAGATCAATGACCTTTGAACTAGGACGTTTTAAGTATTTTTCAGTTTTCTGTCTATAACTCAAAAAATTATAATCACATTATACTCGAAATAATTTTAAAAGAGAGTTTTCACAAAGGTTTATCAATGTGGAAGATTATAAGTTTCTACGTTGCATAGTTTAGAAATGGCAGGGGGGGGGGACACATTGCAAGCCACTTTGGCGGGCTATATTTCGCAGATGGTACACCTAAAAAAGTGATGTATGAAACATTACCTTCATTTTAGTAGACCTATTCAATGATACCCCACACGATGGGGTGCAGCGAAAAAAATTTTTTTTTCCCCATTTCACATGTATGGGCGCCACCCCTAAAGACTATTTTTTTATTCTTTTAAAACTGAGATCTATATGCACTATGACTATTTTTTAACAAAATTTCATTTACTTATGTTTATAACTGTAGAAGTTATTAAGCTGTAAAGGATTAGGACAGACGGACAGACGGACAGACGGACAGACGGACAGACGGACGGACATGATGACACTATAAGGGTTCCTTGTAGGACTTCGGAACCCTAAAAACACGTATTTTATTATTTTCAGCAAAGATCATTAAAAAAAAATTTGGATGGTGATTATAAAGTCATGATGTATATAAAACGTAGAGATACGACAATAAATGAAAACATGGTTTTTACTAGGCTATAGAAACATTTTAAACACATAAATAAGTTGTTTACCGAAAATTAGATAAACGTAATTTTTCTAACAAAATAAATATTAAAATACCGAAATAATAATTAACACCATTTGTAATCATCTGTAATAATTAATTGAGAAAGAGAATTTAAAATCATATGGATTCGTATAGCACAGGTCTTTGACGTAAAGATCTATGCCAGAAGAATGATCCTACATTCAAAATTAATATAATTAAAATAATTTCCAATAGCTAAACTATTAACTGGATTTGATTGATTTTTTGTAAGCGGTCACAGAACGTGATACTCTGTACGTGGTTTTATTTATTGTCGTATTGTCATTTCCAATTGCCAATTTTCATTACGCTACGACCCTTGGAAGATGGTTAAATTAGTTACCTTAGATTCCATTACATAGTTAGTTACATACAGGTCGACCTAATAAAAGTGTGTTAAAAAAATTACGTTTTACTTAGCAACCACACAAAAATTCATTATTTTTCCGGGAACATTATTTTATTGTGAAAATTTTACTTATCATATTTTTTCAGAAATATATCTTTTAAATGACTCCTAATGCTTATAAAAAATTTGGATGGTGATTAAATAGTCAGGTGAATGTTATTTGAACTTACAGAATGTTTCAACTTGTATATTATTTGTAGGTTTTTCTTTATTAATAGTTAGGTAGATAAGTTTAACTCTATACACGAGTTCTACGTTTATATAAAACTTAACATAATTTACAAAAACATGAGTTGCATGATGTTTTATCTGGAAACAATGGAAAACCCTGTGCCCAATATCATAAACATTAAGCTGCAGGTAGGTAAAAACAATATAATAGTTTTGATAATTAATCACCTAATAGTCGTTTAATAGGTATACCTTACTTTAATATTAGGTGTCTATAATACGAAGTTAATATGTGGTTGCCGCACGGGGAGAAGGGGCTCGCCTACTAGTGGTGAGCCGGGACCTACCGGGGATGGTTGGGAGAATCAAAGTTTCCCACGTCCCCGGCCAAAGATCGTTAGAGGAACACCGTGGTGGTTTTCAGTCGGTAAGAGAACGTAGTGGTTATATACTCTTTGGGTAAGAGTCCGACACTCGCTCCGACTTCCCCGGGCGTAGTGCGTCCATGAGGATTTTCCCCACAGAAAAAAAAGGCACCACTGCGCATGTTTCTTCGCCTCTTTCCACCAATGACAAAAATTATTTTAGGCCGGCCAACTTAGTTTACCCGTATTGTACTAACTAGGGTTGCCACATTTTTTGATAAAATAAAAGTATTTACATTAGTGTTTTGAGTTAGTAAAAATTAAGTACATTGGATAAAAAAGAATACTTATCCTTGTCTGAATTTGAACACATATTTTTCATCACATCACATTGCGATTATTTTAGCAAATCTATGGGCCAAATCTATGGGGCTGTGTTGCTGCTGACTGTTTCATCATACCACCTGCTCAGCAATGTTCAATTACATAACTACGTATCACGCAATCTCGAAGTAAAATAAATCCCAAGGGAATCAAGGGATATAATGTGATTTGAATTTGGAACGTTAAAATTCGTATGAAAACTCTTAGCATAGATACGGGCATTGTAAAGAGGGTTTATTCCAAAATCGAACTGGCCATCATAGCCAGAACACAAAAAAAATAAAAAACGTGCGATTGGCGATTGTGAGGTTTTTAATCTGAGGCGATTGTAAATAATTTGAAACAAAAGACGGTGTTAAATACCCCTGGGTTTTTGTTTTCTCGCTGAAAGTATGAAAAGTGGAGTACCTATTTACTTCGAGGAAAAAGCCTGTTTTTGTCTTGGGCGGCTTGAACCCCTCGCTTCACTCAGGTCTCAGGATTCCACATACCTAGGTACGCCTTCCTCGTTACGCTCATGGTCCAATTTGCCGCCCGTGACGTAAGACACTGCTTTATCCCCTTGGTGCATAATCTACTATAATAATTTAGCCAATGACGTTCCATTAATTTTGATCTACCTATTTGTTTACGGAGCAGCCTTATTTTTCAAATTTTTCAGCCGTAAACTAAGACCTTGTGATAATAATAAATGAAAGATATTGAGATTTTTTTGTACAGATAACATTATACAACTTGTCATCATAGAAATAAATAAATACAAAATAGAATAGTAATGCTCACCGGTAAAATGAATCGTGATAAAAATTACACACAGAATAATAAACACGTTTTGCGTCATTTCTTGACCGGTCCTCTCGTGACAATGAATGGTGCACACAACACAGCACAGCATCAGAATCTGCTAATACATCAATATTATTATTTAACACCTTCGTGACATGAATAACCATTATGGTATTTGGTAATTCGCAGTTCTATGCGGTATAACTCTTTGAATATTCTAATATAGTGCCATCTATGTTTTGTGCGAGGTACTCCTTAGAAATAGCGTTCATTTGAGTGTGAATAAGTTTTAATGTTGGTCTGCAGATGGCGGGTCTAATCATAAAAAATACTTTTTTCAGTGGTCTTCCGTGTGGAGCCTTCGTCGTTCAATATAGAAAGGTCACTTGATGACGAGAGTTTCGCAAGTATTCCTAAACGCATTTACTATCAAATTTTTACTAAGGCGAATTCATTCATACCAATAAATAGGCAGTTATAAATAAATCGAAGTACCTAGGTAAAACTGTACCTACTTATTGAACAATTTACCACGGTTCATTAATAAACTAAACTCAAGCTGATAAACTGTATCTATAAAGCACCAATTAAAAAAAAAAACATCTAAAAGAAAAATCTGCCAAAGAATTGAAGATATATTTGCGAACCTTAGAATAAATACACATCTAAGTTGCGAACCTTACTTTAAAATTAAAAGTAGTAGGTAGCGACTGGTGGCCATCTTGATATCTAGAGGTAGGTAGTGTAATAATCTATTTTATTTTACACTTTTCCTTGCTTTTTTAGTTTATGTATTGTGTTGTCTAATGCTATCATAAAATTAAATGAAGTACCTGTAATTAATAACGACATGGGTATCGCAGTGGCTATTAGGAACTGCGCTACAGGTTACGGGTTTGATCTGTGGGTTTGATACACCCATGGGCTAGCCAAGGGACAAAATTAAATCACATTGAGAACAATTTCTGGTCTAGACTGGCCTAGATGTTTCTGTATGTAAATATACTAAATTAAAACTAACTTTGGCCTTTTCTAGGGCTGCCTCTTCGATGATTAGATACCAGCGTCATAGGCAATTCGTGAAAACCCTAGCCTACTAAAATATAACGTATAAAAGCCATCTTATGGGGTTGTCACTGTAATTTGTCCTACTCGATGGTGAATTTTTAATAAAAGTGACAAAATGCCTGCTCATCGCCTGAAAGCATTATGCGATTCCCCTGAAATAACGCTCAACTCTTTCATTTTATGCATCATGATAAGGCGCCACTAGCAGCCAAGTGGCGCCACCATCAGTAAATAAATAATTACTGCCGAAGTAGGTACATCATTAATCGAAAGTTCGGTTTTACCAATTAAAATATATGTACTGTAGTTTAATTATAAACTACTAGCTCTGTAAAATATAGTTCGCTGTAGTTATTATACTTGTAAAATATACTGGTAAGTTAGTCTAAAATCGATTACAAAATTTGTACCGAACAGACAGACAAAGGAAAGCGAGATAAATAAATAAATATTTTTGGGACATTTTTACACAGCACCATTTAGTCCCAAACTAAGCAGAGCTTGTACTATGGGTACTAGACAATGGATATAATACTTATATACTTTTTTTTGTAAATACATACTTATAATACATAAGAAACACCCAGACCAACATAAACACTTATGTTCATTACACAAATATTTGTGTCCTGTGGGAATCGAACACACGACCTCGTGGTCAGCAGTCCTTCACTCGAACCACTAGACTACAGACGTCGTCAGATAATAAAAATGTGTTAAAAATATTGGCGCTTAACAAACAATTTGGCAAGATTTGATTAAACAAAATCGTTTACTTACAAAGAACTAAAATTTAACAAAAATCTTGGCTAGTTTAGTTTTGTAGTCGCTTTTTTGTGCTACACAGGTGGTTAAAGTTTTGCTATATTTAAACAAACTTTTTTTTCCAAACTGGCCCTGGGGCTGTGTTAGAAGTTAGAAGAGCCTTCATAATTCTGGTGTGAGAGAGCAATAGCACTACACGTCCTGTATAGCTTTGTCTCTCTCGTATCGGAACAGTGATGCCTCAAACCATTTATAGTATGGCCAATGGACCATATGGCCACAGTTTTACCACAGTGTAATTATCTGTTCCATACAGTGGTTCAACGAAAATTGACATTGATGGTTTCTAAAGGCAACTCGGGACCACGACATTGTTTGACAGTTTTGAAGGCAGCTGTGGAACTGTCCCAACACTTAACTCTTTTTTATATTTAACGGGCTTGCGTTTGACCGCCACCTCACCTGATGTTAAGCGATGGTGCGATCGACGATGGTACACGCTAGCCCAGCAAAGGTGAGACGATGGCAGTGAAATATTTCGACCCATTCTTTCAAGTGGCTACACCGGGCATCGTACCGGAACACGACTAGGTCGCTTAGCGGCTCGTTTTTGTCCAGTGGGTGGTCGCAAGCCGTCAGCCGTGGCCTACCACCAGTATGTCACCTGATTTGCACCACCAAGGGATCACGTGCAGGGATTCGGAAAAGGGGTACTCTCCTACGTAGGTGGATGACTCGATCCCCAAAAACTCTAGCGTTGGACGACTGTTTGGAGTAGTTAAACTGTAGTTTTACCATCTCAATGGCCAATGAGTACGCCTCATGAACCGCGTGGTATAGCATGTTATAAGTCGGTCCACGCCTTTATACTGAAGTGTACGGTTTCTGAACAGTCTCGTATCATCATCATCATTCTAGCCCGGTATCACCCACTGCTGGGTATAGGCCTCCTTGCTTTTTTGTCAGCCTCTTCGATCTTGTGCGTCCCTCATCCAGGTGTTTCCTGTGGCTTTGGCGATATCATCAACTCAGGGCGCTTTCGGACGGCCCAAGTTTCTCCGACCTGACCTTGGCCACCACTCGGTCAACGCTTTACTCCATCGGCCATCTCTACGCCGAGCCAGATGTCCCGCCCAACTCCACTTTAGCCTAATTGCCCTATCACCGATGTCATAGACTTCCGTCCGACGACGGATCTCGGTGTTTCGGACTCGGTCGAGACGATTTATGCCGAGCATAGCACGCTCCATGGCCCGTTGTGTCACTCGCACTCGGTGGACAGTCTCCTTTGTAAGCGTCCATGTCTCGGCACCATAAGTCATAGTTGGCAGGACACACTGGTTAAATAAACGTGTTTTTAGGCACTGAGGGATTCTCTTTGAACGAAGGACATCTTCCAGCTTTCCAACAGTCTCGTATACCACTAAAATATACACGAAGGCAATTTGTGGCCGTCTCGCGGGAATCGAAAGAAAACATTTGAGTTTCGCCGCGCTTATAAGTTTGTATAAAGTTACGTATGTTGTGTGCAGTCGTATGTTAAGACATTTTCAAGTAAGACTTTTGTTGTGTTTAGTACCGGGTAAAACGGGGTGAATAGAAACAAAAGTAGGCAAGGATTTTAACATCAAAATAAGATAGTTTGTTGCCCACAAAGACTTTAAAATGTTTACCAAATTATGGCAGAACATTTTTGAAGTATTTGTGGGCAATAAAATATCTAATTTCAATTTAAAAATTCTTGCCCATTTTTGATCCTATTCACTTCTGCATTCTTATTCACCCCATTTTACGGTAGCTACACAGAGAAAATAATCACTACGTTACAATAAAGTAGGATTTTTGATCAGATAAACTGACGTTTCCAGTGTTGTCAGTTTATTGGGAATATAGGTATATATAATTTCAACTAAAGTTATCACTGGTGATACCGGGGGTCTCAGGAGGGTAGAGTGCCTTGTGAAAAAGCTCATCAAGAGAAGCAGGTACTACCACCATTACTATTTCTGCCACTAAACAGTGATGCTTGCATTGCAGCTGTATTTTAGTGCAAAGGGTACGAGAGCCGGTGAAATTACTCCATAGTTCGTAAAATATGCTATTTTAGTCTTTTAATTATTTAAACGGTTAAAAGCATACAGAGGTGTAACTGTGACAGACAGATGGACCGATGGATAGAAGGCTACACAAAAAAAGCTTCCATTACATTGTATGCATAGCTGAAATAAAGCCAATTTAACAAATAGATTTAATATAAAATATTTTAATGTCTTTGTTATTTAACCAACCATTTAACATAGGTACATAAAAACTTCATTCTGGTTTTAAAATACAAAGGTTTTTTTTTATACTTTATTGTACACACATATACACATTTATATTACAGTAGGAAAGCTTATGTACATCGGCGAGCTTAACTCAAAAATGAGTTTTCTTACAGCAAACCTTAGAGCGATAGAGAGATGTTGATATATTAATAGAGGATAAAAACAAGTGTACAACAGAATAACAAAAATTTTGACTACATAACTTATCTAACAAAATATTTACAAGTAAAATAATTATATTAAGATATATATAATTATATACATAAATAGATACATACATATATACATAAAATACATACATATATATATATATAAAATACGTATATATATAATACATATGATTTATGGTGAAAGAAAATGCTCCTTAATTCTTCTCTTGAAGACATCCAGTGAAGGGCTATCGCGTAGAGAGTGTGGAAGAGAGTTCCACAGGCGCACTGCATGAATGGTGAAAGAACCGTCGTAACGGCTAGATGTGTGATATACGGAGGAGAAGGGAAGAGGATGAGCGACAGGGCTTTCCCCTGGGGACAAGATACTCAAAGCGTTCCCGGAGATATGATGGAGAATTAGGATTGTGAAGAACAGAGTAGAGAAAAGAAAGAATGTGAGTATCTCGACGACGTCGAATAGGCAGCCACTTCAATTGCGTCCGGAATTCCGACACATGGTCGTATTTCCAATGGCCAAAAATGAAGCGGATTGCCAAATTCTGCAGTCGTTCGAGTTTATTGAGAAGTTCCTCTGTTGTACAAGAATACAGATATCAGCGTAATCCAGAAGTGGAAGAAGAAGAGATTGGGCAAGAGTGATTTTAGTAGGAAAAGGTAGGAACTTCTGGAGCCGTTTGAGTGACTGGAAGGAATAATACACCCTCCTGCTTACTTCCGCAATGTGAACGTTCCAAGAGAGATTGCATTCAATAAAGACACCTAAGTTCTTGGCACTTTTGGAATATATTATAGGGACGGAATCGTACAATACCTGCGGAAGAGACTGCTTACCCAAGATATCAAGATAGTATTTGCCACCAATAATGAGAGCTTGTGATTTAGTAGGATTGACCAGCAGGCCAAAAGATTTAGCCCACTCATTGATATTTTGAAGATCACTATTGATGGCATCAATGGCCTCAGGTAGCTCGTTCGGTACAACGTTCTTAAGAAAGTCACGATCGTCTCAGCCTCATAAAATAATAAATATATTAGGTATTATTTAATTATACCTACGCCCCAGCGCTTTTACAAAGCGTTTTTCTATTTCTAATTTCATAAATAAAAGAGTCCCTACCAAAATGTTCGTTTATATACGTGGGACACTCAGAAAGTTTTGCGAAACTAAAAAAAATTGTTCTATACGTACATATATTTTTATCAAATCTTTTCAAAGTACTTTCCACCAGCCTCTATACAAAGATTCATGCGCCTAAACCAGTTTTCAAAACACTTTTTCCAGTCCGCCGCAGACACCTCGTTTACAGCCTGCTCGAACGCAGCCAGCGCATCTTCCGGCGACGAAAATTGTATCCCTTTGAGCAGATTTTTTATTTTTGGGAATAAAAAGAAGTCACACGGTGCTAGATCAGGGCTGTAAGGAGGGTGACCCAGGAGTTTGACTGGCGTGCTGTCCAGGAAGTCCCTCGTTTTGAGTGCGGTGTGCGCAGGTGCATTGTCGTGGTGGAGCAGTAGCCCGCGGAGCCCTGTGTTTGGTCGCTTGTTGCTTATAACAGAGAAAACTTCTGGCAAACATTTGGTAGTATACCATTCGGCATTAATGCTTCTTTGATCCCGTAAGGGAATTGATACCAAGTGGCCAGTCAAATTAAAAAAGCTAGCGATCAAAATCTTACCCCCGCTTCTAGATCGCTTCACTTTGGTAGGCGTTGGCTCATTTTGAAACACCCAAACAGTCGACTGGCGCCTGGTTTCTGGGTCGTATTGATAAATCCAGGACTCATCACCTGTAACGATGTCGTAAACACGCCGAGACGAGCCTGCTTCAAATTTGTTAAGCATATCACGGCACCATTCCACCCGGGCCTGCTTCTGAGCATCGGTGAGGTTGTGCGGCACCCAGCGTGATACTATCCTCCTCACGCGAAGATGGCTGTGTAGAATCTCGTGAACGCTTCCCGATCCAATCTTCAATATGTGTTGAATCTCCTGATATGTAATTCGCCTATTGTCTTGGATTAAATTTTTCACTGCTAGCACGTTTTCTTCGGTAACAGCCGTCAAAGGGCGACCGCTTCTTTCGTCATCCCCCAAAGTTGGTCGACCGCGCTTGAATTCGTTATACCAACGATACACGGTTGCCTTGGAAGGGCCTTCATCCATGAATGCCATTTGAAGTCTATCGTACGATTCATCCGGTTTCAGGCGACACTTGAAATCGTATAAAATCATAGCTCTAAAATGTTCCCGGCGCAGATCCATATTTCAGTGAGACACAATACTTTGAATTAACTCGCAAAAAATGTGGAGGGAAATTTTGAAATTGGAACTTACTTATTTTTACTTATAAATAATCATATTTTCGAAAAACATTATAACTGGCCAGTCTCCCATATATAAAAACTTTTTTTCGCAATACTTTCTGAGGGGCCTGGTAAGCTTTACAAATTCTTCGTAGCAGAAAATAGGGCATAAAAGTTCCTATAGTTAGGCTTCTTATTTCTAGCTGCCTAGAAATAAGAAGCCTATCTATAGGAATATTATAATAAATAAATAAATAAAAATTCTACGATTATTTAATAACCAAATTTTCACTTAGAAACACAGCGAGAGTTTGGGAATAAATCCCGAACGACTCTAAAAATAAGTCACCGGCGGAATTGACAAAGTGCGGAAAATTCTGCCAATTTTTTTGGTGGTTTCACACGCATCGTTTTTTGGTTTTTGTGTCGGGCGCGTCACACGGGGGAAATTTCTTTTGTTTACAAATAGGTATTTAAATAAAATGAAATTTTAGGATTAATTTTTTTCTTGATTCGTGTTCAGTATCAGTGGTATAGACACCTCTTTAAAATTAAATATGGTACGAATACAGATCAATATGTTGTACATACAATATGTATTGAGTTCTCAATAATGTATTATCAGGCTTCGTAGCTGAAGGCATCCACCCGCGGCTGCCAGCTAATCGCCTCGCTTCAGCGCCTCGCGTGAGCTTTATTGGAATTGACAATGCATCCATTCACGCGGCTTTCACATAACGGCTCACGGCTCTATATGCAGTGCCTCCGACACGGTTTAGGCTAGATTGGTGGTGTTATGAACATATTTCATAGCATGGTTCTGAAGGTCGACTTTCGACCATTGGGTGACCTCTCGTTTCAGGAAAAAAGGCGGTTGGTTTATCTGGCTATCTATCTTCATAAATGAAATATGGATGATAAACGATACGTCGACTAAAATAATTAACATTTTATGTTAAAAGTAATGCAGCCAAAATAATCTTAACTGCACTTCACAAAACCATTTTCAAGCTGAAGGGATCTTTCTGATAACAGAGTTATTTGTCCTATCATCCATCTCGAGCTCCTAATTTAATCTGATTTCCGTCGCGTCTGTCCTTTATGTTCATAGGGGGTCAATTCTACTAATTTTCAACTTGGCACATTTTTATTCACATTCGATTCCGTTTGAAAATTCAATCATCGTCATAATTTTCATCGTCATGTTTAATTTTCAGTTTCATATAAATTGAAAATCGAGATCCAGTCATTTCGCAATCTAGTCTTACTGGCAGCCTAGACATACCGAGATAGAGACCAAAAGATACCGACCCAACAAAACGTTCAACTATGACCGAGTTAGCAGATTGGCATTCTTAATCCTTTCGATTGATCTTTCACTGGACCAAACTGTTGGATCTTTGTTTAAGAGAAGTGCGAATTTTTTAAGCTATTCACTTCATATTATTCAGGTCAATTTGAACTGAAACAACCATTTACAAGATTTTCATTGCGAGCAAACAGATAGTCTGTCTTGTAAACTAGCGAAGCCGCCGCGCCGCCGTCAACTGATCATCAATGATGGGAACACTGTAATTATGCGCATGACTGCAGTTTCGCTCCCATAAACAAACCATGTTTCTTTCTTTCTTCCGGGGCTCTTCAGTTCATCCCACAGGAACCGTACTTATAATTTTTTTCATAAAATACTACGTTAGTTTTTAAGTAAAATTATTAGCTTTATACCTATAGTTTCATCAAAATCGGTTCAGTAGTTTTAGCGTGATGCTCGAACAAAGAAACAAACAGATACTTAATTTTTTATAATAGTATGGATTAGGATGACCATACTGAAAAGCTGTGGTGTGGATAGTTACATACCTATGTCACATTTCATATGCTTTCCATTCGTCAACTTTACTTTTGCCTGCTAAGTGCTAATTGTACTACAATGAATTTGACAGTTACGAAATGGGATTCATATTTATTATTTAGGTATTTGCATTCCACAACAACAATTACAACAATTTTGATTTCTTGTATGAAATAAAAAAATTGACGAAATGGGATGTACGCGTATAGACGGATGTGTTATATGGTTCGATTGCGATATGACAACAAGTTTGTGAGTAGAATCAGCCCCTAAACGAATGCTGGTGGAATTAATTGTTTTCTCTTAAGGGAATAAAGACCAGCTACGTAAAGTTTGTCGGTGATTTTAATAATAAATTAATTTATAAGCGCGACGCTCGAGCGACCACGTTGTCGGATTTGCGGATTCATTAATTAATTAATACTTAAGTTACCTTAAATCATAAAGGTATTATACTTAAGTATATACAAAGTCTTTGCCTTAAATAGTAATAGTAATTTTTATTCATAAGTAAGGTCGGCTCACAAATTAAAGAAACAAATTATGTGGTGGTATTATTATGTGGTGGTTTTATTATAATGTAAAGAAACAAATTTTTGGAATATTACAGAAACTACAGAAAGAAGTGTAACGTTGGTACCTGTACCTTCACTAGACTGGAACAATTTTGCTGCATTTAGTTAAACAGTTATATTGTGACAAGATATATCAAAATTATTTTATTTGAATACGAGACTAATCAAAAGAAAAAATAAAATACGAAAAAACCAAAAAATAACATGCATGGAACCCCGTGGAGCACGTTTGGGTTTATGTAACGTGTATTATACGAGTAAGCGAGTGGGGAGTGTAATGGTATGTTTATGTGTTTAAGTATGGTGTGTGTGTGTGTGAGAGTGTGGGGATATACCTATGTGAGGATATGTGTGTGTTATATTTTAATAAATACTAAAATCCACTTGATATACAATAATTGAAAGCGTTGTTAGTGGTTATTTAATTTTAGCAGTTGTATAGAGATTAGTATTCTAATGGCAGGTACTATGAGGATGGGGTGCTGGCCAGAAAACCTCCACGTGTGTCTGACGGCTGCTTGTCCTTCTGGACACGTCTAGAGGGAACGGCAGTTATTGGGCCGGTGCAACCTGGGCACGGGCAATAAGTCTACTTTGGACCGGGGGACCTTATTGCCTGTGGCGAATATTCTGGCACGGGAGGGGCCCGATGTGGGCCAATGGGAAGTTGCTCTGCGTGTCCCTCTGAGAAAGCAGAGGGCACTGTGGAGGAGCAGGGGCGGGCCCGGTGTGCACTCACCCTGCCACTGGGAAGGCAGCGGGGGGACTGTCCTTCCCTGCCCACGTCGGTCTCGTAATCCCAGGAGTGCCTGCTGAGTAGTGTTCTCGCGCCTCTTGGGACCGAGGGTCTTGGCTTCACCGCCCGGACCACAAGGAAGAAAACCTCTATAAAAATTACAGGAGGATGGGCCTGCGAGCAGCAGACTCGGGGTAGTCTGCTCAGGAGGATTTTCCCACGGGTAAAAAAAAAAGACTGAGGATGTTCCACAAGGAAAAAAAAAAGAGGTAGGTACTACATGGGTATTTTGGCCTTTTCTGGGATACCACAGTATTTTTTGTAATTTTTTCAAGTTACTTTCCGAAAGCTAAAGATAGGTAGTTTTTAGTAATAGTTATGTGCTAACACAGACATAGTATAAAAAAAAGACAGGAAGTTACAGATAACATCTACGTTGCATTTGAGGTAATTAGCGATTATCGATACCCGCATTGAACAATATTTGTATGGCCTAATTAAGTAACATCATCACAAGAGACTTTCCATCTTCATGTCCCAGTTTGGCGAACCGATTTGCGGTACCATTAAGGCAACAGCCTAGGTGCCATTGAAGTTGTTATGGGCAAAGGTAACCGCTTAACATCAGGTGGGCCTTTAGCACGTATTGCCCGTACGCAGGGTGCACCAGCCCAACAAATTTCCGTTAGGTATCCGTGGTCTGCTTCCAGACTTATCGAGAAGGAATATCAGCCACTCGAGGAGGTTTTCTGGTCTAGCATTCTACGCTGCATTTGCGTGTTCGGGTTTGTGGATTACACATACCATAGGAAATTTGAGCCCTTTTAAATGTGCATTCGTCTCATCATTCATCATTCTCTCAACGTTATCCAAATTAATTCAAATAATTTTTATTTCAAATAAACCTAATTACAGGCACTTTTAAAACATAGGCTATAGTTGCACGCTCAGATTCTATAATCTGAGGTTGCACGGTTCCAAATTGTGGGTCCTATGGAGAAGAACCGGCAAGAAACTCAATGGATAATACCTTGGATAATACTCTTTTTAAAATAGGTAATTGTTTACTTACATTTTAATTTCCTATATACTAATATCTCTCAGTCTCTAATCGCAAGTGATTATGAAATTCGATGCGGGCTGGAACTGAACTCAAACTCCAGTATAGAAAGCAAATCGTAGGCGCTTTTTTTTAGCTTGAAAATAAATAATGTTTCTACTAAAATTTTGCATGCTATGTATATTCTTAGCAAAACATGTTTGCTCTTTATGAACTAAAATACCTTTTATACCATGTTTTTAAGCAAATAAATATATTCTATTCTATTCTAATTATAGTTACCAGACCTACATAATTAGTTAACTCCTAAAGTTAATCTCAACAGATGTAAGTTCGTCGCCACAAGAGTGCTCAACATTCCAATGTAACTTTGTACTGAGGCCGTGTAAGCTATTTTAACTTTTTAGCTTGTTAAAGTTTTACATGAGACCACGAAAGTGGTGAAGTTTGACAGCGGTCTCGTGGGCGTAGGCCTAGCAGTGATTTATACACTATGTACCCATGATTTGATCAGGACAGGATTTGTTTGGATTATAAGTTCTTTTTCGTATTTCAACTAGATGTGGGAGTGTATTCTATGGCAAAATGCGACCCAATACACATGCTGAAATTTTAATGGCTTCTTTATAAAGTGAGTCATGATCATGGGACACAAGGTGGACTGACGACCTAGTAAAGGTCGCGGGAATCCGCTGGATGCGGAAAGCGCAAGACTGGTCGTTGTGGCAATGCTTGGGCGAGGCCTATGTCCAGCAGTGGACGTCTTTCGACTGAAATGATGATGATGATAACTCAATTTATATGGCGAGAGTGTTTTTGACTTCATTTTCGCTGTTAAAAGATTAAAGCATCGTCGAAATGTCCAAAATGGTTATTTACTGTAGAATTAGGTGATATCTGCACAGAACATCAGCAGGCCTCTTTCACTATATGTACTTGCGCGCGTTAACTGACTACCGGCTGCCGAACCGCTGGCGGTCCTAGCTCAGTGGGATGCCGACAACCGCGTGGCGCACACGTAGCTACTTCAGACTGACGCACGTACCTACTTCGTAATTCGTGCCACACTGCGCCTTCCAGTGCGCGTTCGCCACTTTACAGACCCTACGGCCATCCGTTCTGCGAGAAATGTGCCCCACCCACTGCCACTTAAACTTGTAAATTCTTCGGGCTATGTCGGTTACTTTCGTTCTTATGCCAATCTCCTCATTTCTGATTCGATCACGCAGGTGCACTCCGAGCTTTGAGCCTTCTTAACAGGCCCATTGCGAGCAACCACGTTTCAGTGCTGTAAGTAATTACTTGCAACAAACACTGCGATCAAAGACTTTTGTCTTGAGACACTGCGGTATTTTTGACGAGAAGATATTGCGTAGCTTCCCGAACACTGCCCTACCGAGTCGGATTCGACGATTGACCTCTTTCTCGAAGTTACCTAACTGGACAGTTTGTCCTAGGTATACATAATCGTCAACAACTTCGAGTATAGAGTCTCCGATGTTCACGGGAATGGGTGCTATATGGGAATTCGACATATCCTTTGTCTTGTCCATATTCATTTTAAGACCCACTGTTGAAACTGACAAAATGAGTTTAAAGTCAAAAAGCCTTTACTTACTGAGATTTAAGTTCAAAATTGCTGTTTCTCCGTCAAATTGTTCATAATGGTGTCTTAGAAGGAACCCATTTCTCTTTGTAGCGTTTTATCGCGTTATTTTCGTGAAAGGACATAAGATTGATGACGTTGCGTCGTCGACTGGAAGCCTTTGTCGAACAACTAAATCGAAAATGTCGATCGCAAGCGGAATATCTACCGCAATGTTTTATTTACTTCCTTGTTTTTTCGTCAGTCATGTATATCGAATCTTATAGCATCAAACTGTAAACACTACATTTTATACATCAAATTCTATAAAATGTTGATCTGTAATCGTGACATATTTCTAGAGTAAATGATAAATAATGTGCTGAGCCATCTAAAAATACCTACAAAATCCTATGATTATTTAATACCCAAATTTTCACTTGGGAACATAGCGAGGGTTTGAGAATAAATCCCGAACAACTCTAAAAATAAGTTATCGGCGGCATTGTCAAAGGATGGAATACTTGCAAATTTTGGTGGTTTCTTTCGCTCGCATCGTTTTGTGTCGAACGTGAGTTTTTTTTTTTTAGTTTAGTAATGTTTAATGTAACTCGTATTAGTAATTATGAATGTTTTAGTGTTTTGTGACTTTAAATTCAGATTTATGTATCATTTGCATGCGAATTATGGTAAATGTGTCGTACTGAATAAAATTGTACCAGACATCTGTATCTACCACATTTAAGCAAATAAAGAAATTTAAATATTAATATTTATTTCATAATAAAACACTAAATGACAAAACACTGATAAATATCAATTAGTTCCGCTTTTAGACGATAATTAGGCCGCGGCCTCGACGACAGGAAGACATGTCATTCCCATACATTTTTATTGTTTTCTAATAGCGTTGACGATTGTAGATTGTCAACTTGGCTAAGGGGGCAGGAGCGACGACGACGCCGCGACGGACGGTGGGAGCGGGACGATGATACCTACTTGCTTCTTCATGCAAACTCTTGTAAGAGATGTAACTTGTACGGCGTTATACTAAAGAAGCGTTAGGGCTAGGCCACAGAGTACTTTTTAATATACTGAAAGGCTGGGCAGACAAATAATTACGAGCTACTTATACTCCTATAACACAACATATATCCTGTGTTGAGGCTAAGAAGACAATGCGCTCTGTTCGTACGTTCCGAACACTTCTTTGAGTATACACCTGCCCCCCTAGCCAAGTTGACAATCTATACAATCGTCAATCGTCAACGCTAATAGAAAACGATCAAAATGTATGGGAATGACATATCTCAACGAAAAAATCATTCGTCCAGATATGTCATTCCCATACATTTTGATCGTTTTCTATTAGCGTTGACGATTGACGATTGTGTAGATTGTCAACTTGGCTAGGGCTGATATGAAGCTGTCATTGTGGGTAGAGAATAAATCAAATCGTGAAGTTGCGGTGTATACCACGGAACAAATAAAATTGTTCCGTGGTCGGATCGAAAGTTCGTACTTCATTTGTCGTACATCAAAGGCGAGTTTATACAGTACATCTGAAGAACGTGGCTGGGGAGGACTGGATGCGGAAGGTAGAGGACCGAGTGTTGTGACGCAACTTGGGAGAGGCCTATGTCCAGCAGTAGACTGCGATAGGCTGAGTTTTTAAAAGGCGAGTAAATTTTCGTTGATTGTTTGTTTGACGCCGACTCATAATTAGTTATTATACATTAGTTTAGTTAGGAGAATAGTTATTAAGACTAAAAGCTTCATTTTATTTTTCTCTTTTCAGTTTCAGTTTTCGTCGGTTCAATTTTTTGTTAAAAAGTTTTATTTACTACGTCTACCAGATTTTTCTACATTGTGTTAATTATCATTGATTGAGAATGAAAATAAAAATTGATTTTTGTTCATTTGATTTTTCATGAGTGGAAAATTACATTAGTTTCTGGTAACACTAAAATGTCATGGCATGGCATCTTGGACTTGTTATCTTTTGTGAACGCTGGTTTATTTTTATTTTTATTATTTTGCAATCCTACGACGTCGAGTTGTGATTGTGTTCCTCCTTCTACGGGTTGTGCAAAGTGTGAGACAGTGATTCGCACTGCAAATTTTACAGTAAAATACAAGATAGCGACTAACTATCGCCGTAGACTATTCTGTAGTCATAGAATTTTCGAATGGACCCAATGTAAATCACACATCGTTAATAAATTTTATCGATATTGATTTTTTTAGAATGCTCCTTTGTCGCTTTACTTCTCACACTACGATATTTTCGTGTATAGTTGCAATGTTACAATGCGAATTTGAGAATGTGAGGCTGAAGTAGTTTCGTGTATGTGTGCGACTGTGATGACAAAGATTATTATTCCTTTACTATGTTTTTTCCCCACAAGGTGGATCGACGACCTGGTGAAGGTAGCTGGAATCTGCAGGACCGGTCGTTGTAGCGATGCTTGGGGGAGGCCTATGTGTAGCAGTGGACGTCTTTCAGCTGAAATGATGATGATGATGTTTTTTTGCGTTTGTATGTTATCACACCGCCCTCAAAAAGTTGCGAACAAATATGTTCGACGTTTCTGTTAGTTGTTACTCCCGTCATAGTTACTCCAAGGTATGTCGTATGCCCCGCTCCTGTCGGTCCCACCCCGCCCCCGCTGTCGCTCAAGCCTCGCTCGCCGCTGTCGTCGAGGCCGTGGCCTAACTGTATTATAATAGTTGTATTTGTTGTTGTTTCAAATGTAATGTGCAAATATATACCAGCTGGTAAAATAAATCGATCCTTTAAAAATTCATATAAATTCAGGTTTTTTAAATATTTTACACACGTTGTTAAGTCGCGATTCGTGATGTCGATTAGATTATTCCTTGGTCTTGCTTTAACAGCTAGTATATTTTTTTTAGTGATATGTCAGGAAACAGGTAAAGTAATATTTTATTTATCAAGGGAAAATGTTGAATGATAAAAATCAAAATGTTTCAATTACTTCTCTTTACAAAATGTTTAATTTTCTCACAGAATTTTATACTAGGTAGTGCCATACATAATTATGTATACAAAAAGCGGTTCCAGGATTTATTTCTGGGAGGGGCACGAGAGCTGGTCACTTGGTCTGCTAAGGAGAGTCCCCTATAGTATTGCTCCATGTGTGATATTTTGCCATGTGCAACTTGCGGTGGTATGCCTCTACTTTGTAGGCAAAAAAAACCGAATATTTCTAAAACAGTATCGTATTAATCTCCCAGCTTTATTATTATTATTTGTATGTCCTGTGTCTTGTTTTTGTACTAAATAAACGTTTTATCTATCTATCTATCTATTTGAAACGTCGGGGGGGGGAGGTATATGTGCCCCCGTGCCCCCTCTGAATCCGCCCTTGATGTGTACAGGATTACTGGTAACTTGACCTTCCTACCCCCGCCTTATCGTTCTTCCTTCCCCTTTTCCCTTCTTCCTTGGTCCTTGCAGACGTTATAATTGGATTTAAAATGCAAATATCATATAATAAAATGTCAAAATAATAAAACTGCTCGACTGCCTCGTTGCTCTAGTGGTTGCAAGCACGACTGCTGAGCGTGGGGTCCTGGGTTCGATTCCCGGGTCGGGCAAAGTGTTATTGGGATTTTTCATTAGGAAATTCTCAGTAGCAGCCTGGAGTCTGGATTTGTGCCCGGTCAATGGCAATAGGCTCGCCCCCTATTACATGGGACTATAAAAAAATAAAAAAAAACGTAACTGGCGAAATGTGGGTGTACTATACACCTCTGCCTACCCTTTCGGGGAAATACAGGCGTGATGATATGTTATGTTATGTTATGTTGTTTATGTATTTTGTTTAGGCCTTAAAGACTGAATTTAATGAAATTCGCGAAAGTGCCTACTTCTCCGCCAAATAGTGATGCTTGCATTGCTGTGTTTCGGTCTGAAGGGTACGGGTGCCGGTGAAATTACAATCACATGAGACTTTCCATCTTCATGTCTCAGTTTGGCGAACCGACTTGCGGTACCATTTAGGCAACAGCCTAGGTGGTATTGAAGTTGTCATGGGCAAAGGTAACCGCTTAACATCAGGTGGGCCTTTAGCTCGTTTCGCCATCCTATACTATAAAAAAAAAAGAAAAAAAAAAGTGGAATCACGCAATTATCTTTCGCACAAGTATTTTTTCGCGCATATATCTTTTCGCGCATATATCCTTTCGCACAAGTGTCTTTTCACGCATATGTCCTTTCGCTAATACGTCCATATGTGGAAATGGGTTCCCCGCAAGTGTTTTTCGCACAAGTGTATCAGATTTCTATATTATTATGTATTTAAAAAGACTTGTGCTGTTTAAACATGCTCTAATAATTCCCTTCTGTTACAATCAAATAACGTGCCTACTTCTCCGCCAAATAGTGATGCTTGCATTGCTGTTTCGGTCTGAAGGGTACGGGTGTCGGTGAAATTACAATCACATGATACATTCCATCTTCATGTCTCAGGCGAACCGTCTTGCGGTACCATTTAGGCATCAGCCTAGGTGGCATTGAAGTTGTCATGGGCAAAGGTAACCGCTTAACATCAGGTGGGCCTTTAGCTCGTTTCGCCATCATATACTATATAAAAAAAAAAAAATATCCTTTACCTACCCGTTACCTATCTGTTACTTACAATTATTACCTACTATTTTGAATATGACCCACCTTCACGCTCAAAAACTCAACAGTATGAAATAATTTTTGTTACAATCGGGTATTGATACAATTGTGATTTATGTTAATTGAAAACAACCGGTTAGCGTAATGTTATGTTAGTAAAATGTATTATATTATTATGTATTCAAATAATAAAATACGTCAACGGAACCGACGACAAGAGAGGCAGCTGTGAGAGGCCCTGAGAGGGCACTCATAAGCTGCTACCGAATTGCGTAACTCACTCGCGATCGCAATCAAGAAGATTTCAATGTTCATTGCTCCGTGTGTTTGGACAATTCGTCTTATCGGTGGCTTTTCATGCCACGCAACGAAATTTTTTTTTTTTGGAACCATAAGAACTATAGTTTACAATAACCAGTTGGACGATAATAACTGCAGAAGTGTATCACTGTGTCGCAGTTATTAACACCCGCCACAAAGGCGACGTAATACTTTTAATAAAGTTCTAACATAACATAACATAACATCACGCCTGTATTTCCCCGAAGGGGTAGAGGTGTATAGTACACCCGCATTTCGCCAGTTTTGTTGTAAGTCCCATGTAATTGGGGGCGAGCCTATTGCCATTAACCGGGCACAAGTCCAGACTCCGGGCTGCTACTGTGAATTTCCTAATAAAAAACCCAATAACACTTTGCCCGACCCGGGAATCGAACCCAGGACCTCACGCTCAGCAAAAGTAATAAAGTTCTAATTTATTAATTATAGCTCTTATAGAGCTAGGTTAATGATTTTTAAGTAGATTTATTGTCATTATTATCGCCTATCATATTCCAATAAATATACCACGTGAAAGACATTTTTAAGTTAGCCTTTTACCTAGAAAAACGGTAAAAGATAAAGATCAAAACGGTTCAATTGGTTTTCTTACCTTTATTTGTACCACATTTCATGCAAATAAAAAGGATTTGATTTTGATTTGATTTAAAAAATGTTCTACTGAGCATTCCCTTATACATCAGTATTACTGATAACTCGACGTAATCATTGCAGGACGTTATACTTGGGACACCTTGGGGCCCACACCCCCACGTGCTCAAGCGAAAACCAGATATTAAAATTTTCTTTAATTCACTTCCATAGCTCCCTTCGACTGTACTGCCAGGCCTAACGAAGAATACGTTCCATGTCCGCCTGTTTGTCCAGGCCAGGACTGCAGAGATTTCCTTTTGAAATCGAGATGCCCGAAATACAGAATTGGAATCGTTGTACCATGCAAACCTCAGTGCCGGTGCATCGAAAACCATTGGAGACTAAACGGAACATGCGTGCCTCAAGAACAATGTTGTAAGTCATTTTTCATTTCTCATACTCGGAAAGTAGTGTTTGTTTGATCCGAGTAGCGGGTGGAAAACGCCGATTCCCTCCCTAGAGCGGGAAAGACTCATAGTAATTGCTTTCCTCCCTAGGGCGGGAATAAATTTTAAAAGTAGAACTAAAATTGGTAAGTTAGTCGGCTACGAAAAATTCCAATAAAATAAAAAATGCTGCGGTCTTGTAGGTGTATAAACAGCCAGTGTGCATTTAAAAAAAACCTAATAAGCGGGACGGCCCGCTGGCGGTGACGCGGTGTGTTCCATATTTAAAATATTAAGGGCTAGTTTTTCAATAGTCAGATAACTTTTAACTGAGGAATAAATGTGACGTTTTGACAGTTGTAGTATAGAAAATCTGTCAAAACGTCACATTTATTCTTCAATTAAAAGTTAACAGACTATTGAAAAACTAGCCCTATAAAGACTATATAATTTGATGAAAAAAAAAAGCATGAAAATCTATACATTAGTTTTTGCGTGAAAGAATACCAAACATCCATACATCCTCACAAACTTTCACATTTATAATATTAGTAGGAAGTAGGATTCGTCAAAATCGGTCATTTTTCAGAAAAGAAACAACAATAATCACGTCGCAAATGACACTTTTCCAGTTTTGTGGAAGTTTTAAGGTACATCACCTTGAGTTTTTCCTCACCTTGGGTACATATAATATAATACTCTTGAGTAAGAAAAACTAGCAAGTGACGGAGATTTTTTGCAACTGTGCAATACCACGGAGGAAATATTGTATTGAGGTTGAGTAGAGTCTAGAAAAGTTTGAGAAAACAACTTAGAATATGGGTTTTAACTCCTAAGGGGTCATTTACTCATCAGGCATCACGATTTTTTTTTCGCGATTTCAGTGTTTGTCCTATAGTAAATGTTGTTCGTAATACCACCTTTACCATTGTTAGCCACTCTTTGAGTGTATGTGTGTATCTGCTTTGATTCGATAACGTTGCTCCTTTCAGTTAGTATATTTCTGTAATTACATTATACTCATAGAACTTTTTTCCCCGTAAAGCAATAAAATTGTATGAGACACCATTACCTGAAAAATTATAGAAGAAGCGCCAGCAGCGCCATAACAATCAGACAGAAAGTCAGAGATTAACATTAATGTGTTCATTATTCAAATAAGACTATTTTATTTTATTTTACTCGTTTCGTTTTGGTTTTGTAAATTAAGTTGGCATTGCAACGCATTGCAACGCACAGCTAGTATAGAATAAAATGGAAGACCGCTGTACTGTACAATTTTATTCGGGTAGGTACATTTTCGAGGAGTTCAGGCAATGCTAGCCGCTTTGAGGTACAGCTGTTGGCAATCTCTAAGTGATTTTTCACTTTAAAAGATGTGGTGCTATTTATTCACATTGGAATATTACATTGTTTTTTTTTTATTTGGTACTAGCAGTGCTCTTGCGGCTTTGCCCGCGTAAAAAGTTTTAACTGTCCCGTATTATGTTTACTGTCGTAGTTTTGGGAAAAGAAAAATACTTTGAGTATTTGTATCAAGTATGACTCCAGTAAGAGTTTTCATAGAAGCTTTAACACCCGGTTTTACCCCCGTTAAGTTAAATTTTCGAAACATAAAAAAACACGTAATTTCTAAATTTCTAAAAAACCATTATTTATTACGTAAGACGATTTAGGGGGGGAGGGGGGTCGATCATGTCTTATTTTTTCTTACAAGGGGGTGTTTTCTTTCTGGTATGTAGCCCTAGACCAATGCTTTTTACAGTAAAATAAATATCATCTTTTTCTATGCCCCTATGTTTTCGCTTTTGTTGCTTAATTATTTATAGAAGCCCTAAAAAAATCTCCAATGTGCCTGTTTAGACCGCTGTCTACAGAGGCCTAATTTATAAATTTGAAATATAACCCTTTAAAATTAAGAAAACCGTCGAGTTCTTAGCCAGCTGCAGCACAACAACGCACTACATTTTAATTGCATTAATTACGCCGAGCTGTGGGGCAGCCAACAATGCAGGAATTTACATCCAGCCGACGGCATTTGTCAAGTGAATCTCATAAAGGATGCCGGAAAACCTGGTTAGGATTTGGCCCTCCAGCTATTTTTTCAAAACTTAAGTTGTATATAAAAATTAAATTGCGTAACAATTTAATTTTTATATACAATATTTTGATCAGTTGATAGTTATGATATAATTTTTGGCTGTTCATATTTTAACATCGATCGTTCAATTGATTAAACCTTACTAAAATCGAGGAATAACTCTTGCAAAATTGCACCTGCCTTGTCATCTCTGTCTGTATCACCCGGTGAAACATCTTATTATACCATGTATCACCCTAGGCATTGGCACAGAGTAAGGAGTGCCCGAGTGTTGTGGCGCAACTTGGGAGAGGCCTATGTCCAGCAGTGGACTGCGATAGGCTGAGTTGATGAACGAGCGCCCTAGGTTGACTAGGAGAGAATGCCTAAGGCATTAAGTCCGTCTATGTACACAAGTTGCATGAAGTTTAAATAAATAAAAACTGTTTAGCGTGAAATTCTTAATTCTTGGCTTCATGAAAAACAAACAAAGAAAGAAAGACAAAGTAGGTTTGTCATTTTATAATTGTAGACAAAAAGCGCAGCGGTGTGCGACGCCACGTGTGTTCCTGACGGGTTTATCTACAAAAGTAAATTTCAAAGCAATATCAAATTGTTTATCTTAGGCTCAGTACTTTGTGAAGATGATTTTCTTCGAGAAAAGTTTTATTGAAGACATTGAAAAATAAAACTGAGATAATTTTTAACGTAAAGAAATACAGATAGTTGATTTTTTTGTATGTTTTAAAAAATAATGTTTATTTTCTTGGTGGAAAAGTTTTGGTTTTGAAAACTATTTAAATATCTTATTGGACAAAATTAATTTGATGGTACCCTCTTGCGCTTGTATTCGTGTTACTTGGAAAATTTAATATTATTTGGGAGTTCCATAAATCCTACTAATATTATAAACGTGAAAGCTTGTGAGGATGTATGGATGTGTGGATGTTTGTGACTCTTTGACGCATGACTACGATACGGATTTTAATGAAATTTGGCATACAGATAGAACATAAACTGGATTAACATATAGGCTACTTTTTATCCCGAGAAGATGAACAGTTCCCGAGGGATGCGCGATAAACGACATCCATGCGGGTGAAGCCGCGGGCACAGACTAGTAACGTATATTCCTACAATAAAAGGTGTAACATTATTAGCTGCGGTTTGTTATGGGGTGATTTTACTCATCGTAAAGAAATAATTTTACTATGAGAGCAACCCTGAAATCGTGAAACAATAACAAAAACATCGATGACTTTGTATAGTACAGTTTGTATACTTAATCATTTTGAATTCATAAGCAATTAAATAAGGTATGATTGTATTCATCAATTCGAACACCTTTTTATGTAAACACAAATGTAAGGAACAGTTGTTTTTTCTTGATTTCAGTATTAAGGTTTTTTTCGTGGTTGCCTGATTTTTCAGAAAGATGCCTGTTTAATAAGGTAAAACCAGCACTCTTATTCACAATCGTCCGAAAGTATTTCAAATCCGAGAGGAAGTTACTGAACAGTTTCACATTCCGCGGCTCGCGCTTGTCTCGTGTGCACGCTCATTTTATTTATTTCTCGTCTTATCGTAACAAAAAATAGTGATTCTAAGGTTCGATAAAACGTTGTCGATAAAATGATCGATAAATATCGATTTAGGTGCTAATGGAGAAATACATTCAAAGATCGGACTCATGCAGTAGTCTGAACTCGAAGAGACCAGCTGACGATAATGCGGACGATTGGCGTACACCGAAGCGGACAGCTCTCGCCAAAAATGCAAAGTTCGATGGCACCCGAGATATTCCGACTCACAACAATTTCCAAAACCTTGCAGTAGATGGTGAAGGCAAGACTTTGGGAAATGAACTCTACTACAAAGCTGCGACTAAAGTCAAGAAGACCAGCCACATTCCTCCTATTATCCTGGATGTGAAGACTGACTGGACCCATGATGACATTAAGGGTAAAATCGCCCCATACTCAAACCGGTACCATCTTCAATATAGGAGTGGAGGGAAGGTTGCTGTTATTTGTCATACCAGTGATGCCCATCAAGCAGTAAAAGATGGTCTCCGTGTCCAGAATGCTTCCTTCGTTACCTACACCCGCAAGGATGAAAAAATACCAAAAATAGTGTTAAGAGGACTTCCAGCTTATGTTGGAGAAGAACTTCCAAAGGAGCTGAACATACTTGGTTTTGCTGGAGCTACAGTCAAGCTCCTTAAGTCTAGAAATGGTGTGGATAACCCTTGTCCTCCTTTTCTAGTGCAGCTAACGGCAGGAGCTGATATAATGAAGTTTAGGCAAATAAAATACCTGTGCAATTGTGTCGTAACCATCACCAAATTTAAGCCAAATAGATCTCATGGCACTCAATGCTTTCGCTGTCAAGACTTTGGCCATGCGTCCAAGAACTGCAACAAGCCTCCTCGCTGCGTTAAGTGTGCTGAGCCTCACGCAACCACTTTATGTCCTAAGACTGATCGCACCGAGCCTGCTCATTGCTGTAATTGTAAAGAAGCTCACCCAGCCAACTACAGGAAGTGCAGTGCACGAATCGCATATGTTGAAAGTATAGAGAATAAGAAGCTCAGTGAGCGTAAATACATACCTTCGGCGATCCTTCCAACACTAAAACCCCCGACAGTTGATGCTACACCAGCTTTCAATTACGGATCATGGCCTTCCTTAAGACCCAGCAACATGGCACTGAAAAATCAGACTCCTATTGATCCACTTCCAAATGAACCTAATGATGAGGCTACAAAGGAGATGTTTGAAATTTTATTGGTCTTAAAAAACATTAAATCCCAATTTGCTGCTTGCACGTCTTGGTTGGACAAGGTCATGCTCGTACTTTCTCATCTTGGCAAATATGTCTGATGCTGCTGAACTTCGCTTATTATCCTGGAACTCCGATGGAGTACGTTCAAAAATTCATGAATTACTTGATTTATCGGTGAGTGCTTTATCTGTCGATATACTTGGTATCTGTGAAACTAGATTAACCCCAAATTCTACTTTTGTTACACCTGGCTTTATTTGTTATCGTCAGGATAAACATCACACTGGTCGTGGGCAAGGAGTTGCTATTCTTGTCAGAAATGATTTAGATCACATGGCACTTCCCATTCCTTACACTAGAAATATTGAGGCTGTTGGCATATCCATAAAAATATCAGGAGTCGTTCACATGATTTTATCAATTTATCAATCTCCAAATCTGCCAATACTTCGTAGTGACCTTGAGTTATTGTTTGGTTTGGGCTCCCATGTTATAATCATGGGTGATTTCAATGCTAACCACGTACACTGGCTCAGTAGCTACACAAATACGCGAGGTAGAACTCTTTTCAACCATATGCTTGAATCTGACTATGTCATACACAGTCCGGACTTGCCCACGCAAGTTAACTACTGTCCTAATCGCAAACCAACTAGCCCTGACTTGGTCCTGTCATGTAATGTGAGTCACATTAGTTATGTCCAAACGATTGAAGCATTGTCGTCAAACCATTATCCTATATATTTTACTATTGGAGGCACATTGTGTCGCAAATCAAAAACTCGATACTTTCGATTTAACTGTGCAAACTGGAGTGGGTACCGTTCTTACCTTAATAAAAATATATTACTAAGTTCTAGTACGTTCAAAACTGAAAAGGAGATTGATATTGCCATTGTCCATTTGCAAAAGACCATTATTGACGCTAGTGATTCTTCCATACCAACTGCTACTTTTGCTGATATCCCTAAAAAACTTCCTCAGCACATAAAGAAACTAATACGCTATAAAAATTACTTACGTCGTAGTGAAAAGAATTTACCATATGGCTGTCCTAGGAGGCTCAATAGAAACAACATTAATACCTTACAAACACAAATAAACATTAATATCAGAAATTACCTCGATAAAGTTTGGAATACTAAACTG
Source organism: Asteroscopus sphinx (assembly GCA_949699075.1). Lineage (NCBI taxonomy): Eukaryota > Metazoa > Arthropoda > Insecta > Lepidoptera > Noctuidae > Asteroscopus > Asteroscopus sphinx. The sequence continues at coordinate 9,094,981 of OX453006.1, forward strand.
GCTAAAGTTGATAACCCCAGGCAAGATATCTGGCGTCTGACTAAATCGCTCAAACCAAAATCATCCAACATACCACCCCTTAAACACTCAGATGGGTCTCTAACGGCTAGCACGGCTGAGCAATGTGACGCCTTAGCAAAAGCCTTTTACGGCAATATGAGCCTTACCACAAACTGGCCCTGTGATAACAAACTTCAGGTGGAGGTACTAAACTCTCTATCTATCGTAAATAAATATACGGGCTCTGATTTTGAAAACCCTGTTAGGCCATTCGAAGTTCGTAAAACTCTGGTTAAGCTTAAATCCCGTAAATCTCCAAGTCATGATGGAATCCATAACCTACTTTTAAAGAACTTACCCCAGAAAGCGATAGTTTATATCACAAAAATTTTCAATGGCTGCCTTGGTTTAGGTTATTTCCCATACATTTGGAAAATTGCTAAAATTATACCTCTTAAAAAGCCCGGTAAAGACAGTACCCTCCCCATAAATTACCGTCCTATAAGTCTGCTACCTTCTATCGGCAAACTTTTTGAATCCATGATCTTTACTCGACTTCTGAATGCCACTAGGCAGCTTTTAATTCAAGAGCAATTTGGATTTCGTTCCGCTCACTCAACAACTCAACAACTTGCTAGAGTGTCTGAACATATATCCCATCAGCTCAATCTCAAACAGTCCACTGGCATGTTCCTGTTAGATATTGAAAAAGCCTTTGATACTGTATGGCATGACGGCCTATTATTTAAAATGTTTACTTTGAATGTGCCTTTGCCTCTTATTAAACTCACCCAATCCTACCTTGCTGATCGTAGATTCCTGGTTCATATTGGGGACACCACATCTTCTCCTCAAAAAATCCCAGCTGGCATACCTCAAGGTTCAATTCTTGGCCCCTATTTATTCCTCCTATACTTAAATGATATCCCTATTCAACCTCGTACTAAATTGGCTTGCTTTGCTGATGATACTGCCTCTTATACCTCTTCGGATGATACTGATTTGATAATTGGTCGATTACAATTCTCGATTGAATTACTCCAGGATTATTTTAAAAAATGGAAACTAAAAGTAAATGAGGATAAGACGGAAGCAATACTTTTCACCCGTACTAGACGACTCCCGACCAGAACTTTAAAGATAGCAGGGCATAACGTGCCTTGGAAAACCTGTGTGCGTTACCTTGGAGTGAAAATGGACAGCCATTTAAATTGGTCCAAGCATATAGCTGACTTACGTGTAAAGGGAGCCCAAGCCATTGGTGCATTAAGCCCTATACTTAATCGTAAGAGCAAATTAAGTAATTATACCAAATTAAGAATCTACACCACACTTGTTCGTCCGTGTATAACTTACGCTTGTCCCGTTTGGAGTAGCACATGTCTCACTAACTATCAATTATTACAAGTAATACAAAATAAAGCTGTGAAAATATCTTATAACACTAAATTTAAAACAAATCTTACTAAATTACATAAAGAAATTAAATTTCCTTTACTATTTGATTACATAATTAAAATAACATCCAAATTTTATGCTAAAAACAAAATTAATACTACTAACCCTTTAATTTCAAATCTATGTGTATCGACACTAGACAAATTACCATATATCGATAGGTGCGGCACGTACCGCTTACCGCATCACTATATATTGTTCCCACCAACCGGCGCATGACCAGAAGTTTGACCCTCGTGAGGCTCGCTGCCGCCCCGCTCTGGCCGCGGTTGCACCCGAGCGCAGGTGACAGGGAGGCTCCGTCCGCTGGTCATTGACTGGTCGCTCGGTGGCTGGCATCGTACAATATTATAATAATATTTTGTGCTGTCCACCGTGCAAGCAGCTAATGATTTTTTGTCAACTTACCTACTTTATTATGAAATAAGCATTATTATCTAGTACTACTAAGTTAGTATTTGTCTAAATAATTTGTATTTTTCTATCCTGTTTGCATCTTAATATGCTTCGAGTTTACGTTGAAATAAGTCCATGTGTTTATATTTTATAAGCTTTTATAGGCGCATTTTTTAGCCTCATAAAGTATATAATTAATCCGTGTCATCAATGTCGCTTAGAATTAAGTGCATTTGTTTTGTTTGTTTTGATGATAAATAAAGATATTTGAAAATGAATGAAAATGACTGAACAGTTAGAAAACCTATTCGGAAATCCTAAATCGAAAACTTTTGACAGTTCTAGAAAATAATTTAGGACGACGTCTGTGGTCTATTGGTTCGAGTGTCGGACTGCTCATCACGAGGTCGTGGGTTCGATTCCCACAGGACACAAATATTTATGTGATGAACTTAAGTGTTTGTGTTGGTCTGGGTGTTTCTTGTGTATTATAACTATTATTTTTTGTTTTTTATATTTTTTTATATTATTGAGGACCTCCAACAAAAGATATACACAAAAAATCACAAGTGACAGATACAGGATTCTATCTGGTGTACCTACTCCTTCACTTACAGGAAGCCACAGCATGCACAAATTTAATTTAACTTCAAATTAAGGTTAAAGTATCTTACTCAACTAAAAACAAAACAATATGTAGGTAATATAATATATCTTCCTGTTTTTAATCGAGTCAGGCACTTTTTACATTATGTATATTATTTTTATATATATATAACAACAGTTAATTAAATATAACTTAAATAAAAAAAATTAATTTTTTCTTGTACTTTGACAAAGATGCACAGATGTCAATATCGCGAGTTTTTGATAACGCATTGTATCGTCTACAAAGTCTGGGCACAGCAGCAAAATTACCGAGATTCATTCTAGAAAATGGAATTTCTAACAAATCATAAACGTTTTTTCTGGGGAGGCGGGTAGGAATTTTTACTTTAATAGAGCTTAAAAGTTCACTGCAGTCTGTGATTCCGTTAATTAGCTTATGAAGGAAAACTAAATCTATTAATTCTTTTCGACTAGCTAGTGTTTTTATATGATAATGTTTCAGCCGATCTACGTAGATCGTTATCTGTTTAGCTATGTGATCTCCATAACATAGATGGTAAAGAAATCGTCTCTGAACACTTTCTAAACGTTTAGTGTAAACCTCATAGTGTGGATTCCATATAACTGAGCTAAATTCTAAAATCGGCCGAACTAAGGTGTTGATAAGTTTAATTTTTTTGAAAGATCTCTTGAATTCTTTACAATTTCGTATAATGAAAAACCTAAAACCTAAAACCTCTTGCCACAATATTCAAGATATGAGCATCATACTTGAGTGCACAATCAAGTTGAACTCCTAGGTCACGGATAACACAAAGTTTTTTTATTTCGATTCCATCAATGTAGTATTTATTGATTGGGGGAGTTTTATTTCGAGTGAATTATAAGTAGGTATTTAAAAAAAAAAATATCCATTGTTTAGTAGCCATAGTACAAGCTCTGCTTAGTTTGGGACTAGATGGTGCTGTGTAAAATGTCATAAAAATATTTATATTTTTAGACAATAAAAATATTTATATTTTTATGACACAATATGTTGATCTGTAACTGTGCCATATTTCTAGAGCAAATGATAAATAATGTGTTTAGTCAAATTTTCACTTAAAAACAGCGAGGGTTTTAGAATAAATCCCGAACGACTCTGAAAATAAGTCATCGGCGGCATTGTCAAAGGGTGGAAATACCTGCAAATTGTTTTGGTGGTTTTGCACGCATCGTTTTTGTGTTGTACGCGACTCACGGAGTGAGTTTGTTTGTTTACAATTAGGTATTTAAATTAAATAAATAAAAATTGGTGTTGATTTTTTTATTGATTTGTGTTCAGTATCTGTGATATAGTCACCTTCTTAAATATGGCACGAATATAGATCAACATGTTGTATTATATTAATTTACAGAAATGCTGTCCGAAGCACTCGATGTGAAAATTATAAAGAACTATGAATAGCGTTTCCGAGTCTGGGGCTCTACTTGCGATCACCCTACCCCACAGATCAGTAAGCCTCAAGACGCCGCATAAACAAAGTTTTGCATGCGAACACAGTCGTAAAATATTGGCGGGGGACAGGGGGCGGACGGCGCGTTATGATTGGTCGGCTCAAAAGTTCGGTGGAATGATTGGTGCCGCTCGCTGACGGAGTGATATGATAATGCAGTGCTACTATAATACACGCATATGCGTGGTGACCGGGGGTATCCAGCTAATCAGTGTCTAGAGGCTTACTAGTCTGTGCCGTACCCTTAACCTTAACGCCTTAATCCTTACCTATTGATTTTGAATTTTTTTCCATAAACTCCGTAACAAGACTTCTCACTTCTTGTCTTGCTAAGATCGAACGGGTTCATCCAAGCATTCCCAAGACAGTTCTGTCTCTAGATTTCCCCTTAACAAATTGGAACGTTACCCCTGGCGAAATAACATTCCTTTCAATACAATATAACAGGGAAAATGCAATTTATTTTCTGTGACGTCACTTTATTAGATTTGTTTGGCGGAGTCCCCGACTTTGTGTTACAAGTATACGAAGATGCAGAAGGTTGACTTGGTCAGGTTTGCGATAGTATGGTACGTAGGTAATAATAGAGATAATTGACCAAAAAAAGTAAAAGACTTATCTTTCACAGGGGAAAAGGGTAGGTAATTGATTTTTGGCATCAATAAAAAATATAACACAAGAGAGATTACTGTTTGTTTCTAGCATCGACCACATAGACGCCTACTGTTGAATATAATGCGTACAGTTTGGCATAATAGCGTACACAAAATAGGGACGCCACTAGTCACAAATTGAAATTTTTTAACTTTTAAAATTACGTTTTTGGCAGATTTTTGGGTAGTTTTATTAATAAAAATAAAAAAAGTGTTTACAGTCACATTTTATGCACGACAAATAACATACATATTGACGCAATACTGACAAAAATATAAAATTAGTTCCGATTTAACCAGCGAAACGTTTTTTCCAGCCTTTATAGTAAATTCTGTCAATATATAGCTGAGGTAAGAGGAAGCGGGGTCCTGTAACCCAACCAAGTTGGTGATTGGCTGATTACTAACGCAGAAGAATTGCTGGCTCACATAAGTGGTTGAAACTAATTTGAAGTTTTAAAGTGGCGAATAGTGACCTACACTAGATCTATTAGACTGGTGTGTTGATAGACATTGTTTGCCTGTTATGAGGCATCTATTGGGGTGTATGATCGACGGTTTCTGCAGAAGTTTGGTGTTTTGTGTTTTTACATCCAGTATTCAATAATACACCACTATTTTTAATTACCAAAAATACTGTAAGGGTAGGCTCTGCTCATAATTCTACACAAATTTTACTTAAATCTGCTGTTCCATACATTTTGATCGAGTTAGGTATCTACTTGTGTATCATCAACTAAGCCTATCGCAGTCAACTGCTGGACAAAGGCCTCTCCCAAGTTGCGCCACAACACTCGGTCCTCTGTCTTCCGCATCCAGTCCCCCCAGCCACCTTCTTCAGGTCGTCGGTCCACCTAGAGGCGGGGGCCGATGACGTCATCTGCATTTTTGAATACAATGCGATCCGTCCGATGCGTACAATACCGATAGGTGGATGCGTGCCTTTATTGTATACCTAATGCATGAGCAGAATTTTACGGAATAGAACAGTACACTAATTCACGTAGAAAGAAGCGCAGTTGCAGTTAAGTTTCGATCAAAACAATACTTTTTGTGTTCTCTTATCTACGGCGGTCGCTGTCAGATACGAACTGCAGCGTCACTGCAACTTGATAGGCACATCATTAAATTACGTGAATTAGGGCCTGACCTTCTGTATATTTTTTTTTGTCTTATTGTAGGGGTAGAAAGTAAACGAAAGGAAAAATATGATACTGTTGCGTGAAAGCCTTCAAATGCCGCAAAAATGTTTTGGGACTTAAATAAAAGCTTGTAAAATAAAGAGTCACCTAAGCTTTTGTATAGTTTTTGAATTTTCCCTACTTGGGGAGAGATCTACTACTTGGGCTTGATCTTTGAGATTCCGATATTATCTATAATTATAATTTATTTATTATTCTCAAAAATGGTCTTAAACTACCTAGTTATACACTGTAGATAGATTGTTGTTTATTGTACAATGAGCGGTTTAGAATGAATTTTGGAACAAAAGTATCGGCATAACAATGTACAACATTGATTTGCACATATATAGGTACATAAGTAAGACCAAACAACTTGGCTATCTGAACACCTTCCTCTAAACTAAGTAAGACTTGTAAAAAATAGAGGACAGGGGTCAATCCAGTCCGTTGTGTGTCCTTTCTTTCTCATTTTAAGATCCTGTACATTAATCAAATATGATAGATAGTGAACTACAGTCAAGACAGTTTAAAAATAACTTTAGATGATAAATACATGCTTTTTTTATTTATTTAATAATTTTAACTTTAAAGGCTTAGATGGTGTGTTGGTGTGTGTGTGTGTATAATGTGTGTATATGTGAATAAAATGTATGTGTTTGTGTACTTGTGTTTGTAATCTCTTTGATTTCTTCTGTGTCTTGAGTACGTTTACAGAGAAAAATCTTACTTGCATAAAGACCTTTTTTTCGTAAGGATATGGATGCACTCTAGTCATGGATGCACTCTGCCCGGGGAAGGCGGAGGCACTGTTGGACTCTTACCGACTAAAACCACCACGGTGTTCCTCTAACTACCCGTGGCTGGGGGTATGGGATGGACTTTGTATTTACCAACCACCTTCAACAGGGAAGGACATAGTCCCTGCGCTGCCTGCCTAGTGGCAGATGAGTGCACACTGGGCTCATCCCTTAGTTGCGTCGTGGTCTTGTTACGATTATCATCGGCTAATAAATAATTGCGTTATGAGTCCATTTATAATAAGTAATTAGGGCAGTTTCGTGGATTTCCACGCGAAACTGCATCTGTATCTGCGTACCTACGCGTTTGGTTTTATTAATTCTTAAAATGTTCATAATTGCGTCGTCGGTAGTTAAGTAGTAAGGACATAGTTGTGCAGTTCTGTAAATAATTACGTATTAATATTGATAAAAGTTTACAAAAGATATAAATATTGTGTGGAAACCAAAGTTAAGTGTGTGAGGCATACGCTATAACGTTTGCAGAGTGATCAGTGACTTTATTTATACAAAAACTCAAAATAAACATTACAAAATAGTGAATTTTGCAAGTATTGTTTACACATATGTGGGTGGTTTAAAATAAACTTTTCAACAAAGTACCCCAATCACTGTCACTGTTAGTGCAACGAGGAACGCATACTTGTATTTCGATCATATATGTCAGAGCGACCGTAGCAGTGTCCACGAGGGACTGACTGGTCGGCGGTAACTTGTATGATCAAGTTCGATCCCGGTACTGGGAAATACTTTTTGCATTTATTTTCGTGTTCTTTTATCGAAATAATGATTTGTGCTGCCTGTAATGCTGTTATTCTTGTAACACAGAAGAGAATTAAATGTTGTATTACCAAATGTGCTTTCCAGTATCATTTGGAATGCGTAAAATACGACGAAGCATCAACACCTAGGACTAAATGGGCCTGTCCTAACTGCGTCTCCAGCCGTCCCAAAGTGGACAACACTAATACACCAGTTCATGCTAAAGCTCATACTATGCAAGCTGAGCAGTTAGCCCCTAAACCGGCCCCTATAATTTCGCCGAAATCGGGACCATCTAGCCAACACACACCAGAACTGATTCAGAGACGTATGCCAGATGAGCAGTTACCGTTAGAAACGTCACCAAAAGCACGTGCAAACACGGAAATTAATTTACAGGACACAATCCTTATTGAAATTCGCAAATTACGCAAGGAAATGAATGACAAGTTTGACAGTCAGCAAGCTGCTTTAGAGAAGTTTGAAACCACTTTATCAACAGTCAAAAAGGATATCAACGACCTAACTTCAAGATTTTCTTCAATGCGCGAAGACTTGGATGAATTTAAGAAAACTGTTATTTTTCTATCTGATGCTCATGACGCACAAGAAGCATTGAACGTGAAAAATAATAAATCAATTTCCGAGATTCTCAATGAGAATGTCATACTGAGCGCTCAAGTAAAGGAATTAGATTCAAAAGTGCAACAATTTGATCAAATAGCACGTGAGAACAACGTCGAGATACAGTGCGTACCTGAGCATAAAACGGAGAATTTGCTTACGATTATACAACAGTTGGGAAGAGTTGTGGGTAATGAACTGCAAGAAACTGAAATTCAGTCATTTCATAGAGTTGCCAAATTAAATACTGACTCTAATCGTCCACGAAGCATAGTCGTCAAATTATTCAGTCCACGTATTCGCGATAACCTACTTGCTGCAGTCAGAAATTTTAATAAAAGGAACGAGTCGGAGAAATTAAACAGCAGTCATATTGGCATCGGTGGAGAAAAGCAGCCGATTTTCGTAACGGAAAATTTGTCACTGGCAAATAAAAAACTTCACGCGGCTACTAGAATTGCTGCAAAGGAGAAGAAATATAATTTCGTATGGGTTCGAAATGGTCGTGTATTTGTTAGAAAAGATGTAACAACCAAATCTCTGCTAGTCAAAAACTTGGAATGTTTGGTCTCTTTGTAATTAGTTATTATTATGCACGTTAAGATATATTTAGTTATAAAATTCAAGTTTAAAATTTACTACCAAAATGTAAGAGGCTGTAGAACCAAGACTGAAAAATTGTATATGGCTGCATTGAATTTTGAGTATGATATAATTATCATCACTGAAAGTTGGCTTGATGACACGGTATCAGACCATGAATTTATAGACAATCGTTATAGAGTGCTTAGGCGCGATAGGTCGTCTACGATATCTTCAAGTACTAAAAAAGATGGTGGGGGGGTAATCATTGCCATATTAGAGAAATACGAGGTCTTACGTAGACTAAACTGGGAGTCACAGTGCGAGGAATTGTGGGTCACAATCAAGTGCGAAAATAGCTTGAATATTAATATTTGTGGTGTTTATATTCCATCTCCAATCAAGCAAGATTATACAGATACTCTTTTTAATAATTTTACAGAAGTAATCAGCAAAAAGTGCAAAAGTAACTCTATCAACTTGTTAGTAGGTGATTTCAATATGGGTGATATTCATTGGGAACATAACGTGGATTCTGGTCTTTTAGTCCCTAAAGGATCTACTGGTGTTCAAGAAACAAATTTTTTAGACATGCTTGCATTTAATGATCTTCATCAATACAGCACGATAGTTAATGCTTCTAATCGTGCTTTAGATCTAGTTCTTAGTAGTGGTAACAATACAGTGTTAGTATCGCAAGCCGCAAGTCCTCTTTTAGCTATTGATGCTCATCATCCAGCATTGGAAATCGCGTTCACAACGAATCATAATAAGCCACTAGTACAAAATAAAGTTCCCTACTTGAATTTTTATCTTTGCAATTACGAAGCTGTAAACGATGAGTTGTCGAAAATAAATTGGTATGATGAATGGAAAAATGTTATCGATATCAATGAAATGTTTTTTTTTTTTTTTTTTTTTATTCTTAACGGGCTTGCGTTTGACCGCCACCTCACCTGATGTTAAGCGATGGTGCGGTCGACGATGGTACACGCTTGCCCAGCAAAAACCTATTCACTCGAGTCTTGAAGACCACCAGATTATATTTCTCGGGAAACACTGACGCCGGCAAGGAATTCCACTCTTTGGCGGTACGCATGATAAAGCTATTAGCAAACCGGTTCGTGCGTAAGGGTGGAATATCTACCATATAACGGTGGCGCATCGCCGTGCGTCTGGTCGTCCGATAATGGAACGGGCTTGGGGGAATTAGATTGTGCAATTCCAACGCACACTCGCCGAAATGCATTCGATAAAAAACCGAATGTTGAAAAATTTTTATGATATTCTTACGCCAATTATCCGAAAGTATACACCGATTACCAAACCACGTGATGAACGCTATCCTGTCTGGTATAGTCGCGCTTTATTAAAAGTTATAAAAGAGAAAGCAAAATATCACAGTCTATACAAAAGATATGGAAACCCCAGAGACAAATTAACGTTTGAATGTCTAAGGACACGTTGCAATGTGTTAATAAAGGATTGTTTTGCTAACTTCAGAAAAGAAATAGCAATACATCTGCGTCGCAATCCTAAGCATGTTTGGAGGTACTTAAAGAACAAACGGGAAAGCAACAGCTGTATTCCAAATAAAATGACATTAAACGATATTCGCTGTGCCAGAGGCGGTCAGGAAATTTGTGATTTGTTTTCTGAACATTTTCAATCTATTTATAGAGTAGATAGTAGCAATACTTGTCCAAGTTCAGTTTCATCCGTTCCTTGTAACAATAACACATTCAGCAGTTTAACACTTAGTATGAAAGAAGTTACTGATTACTTGACTTCCATAAATTGCGATAAAGGACCAGGGCCTGACTCAATTCCTCCACTTTTTCTAAGAAAATGTGCAGTTAATCTAGCTGGACCTCTGACTACGCTCTTTAACCAATCTCTATCACAGGGTTTTTTCCCAGACCAGTGGAAAATAGCACACATCACACCGATTTTTAAGTCTGGTTGTGTTGATAATGTTGCAAATTATAGACCAGTGTCAATTCTTTCAGCTTGTGGTAAAATTATTGAATCCCTTGTTCAGAAGAAAATGTTCTTTCACGTAAAGAATGCGTTAGATGATAACCAGCATGGTTTCCGTCCCAAAAAATCTACAACGTCTAATCTAGTTGAATATATCTCTTATATATCGGCTACGTTAGATGCCGGAAGCGAAGTTCACGCAATATACACTGACTTTAAAAAGGCCTTCGATTTGGTAAATCACGATTTACTACTTGCCAAATTAGAAAATATGGGAGTTCATGGATCTTTGTTGCGTTGGTGTGAATCGTACTTAAGAAACCGATCACAACTAATATACCTTAAAGGCTTTAAGTCTAAACAGTGTTTCATACCATCAGGTGTACCTCAGGGGTCACATCTGGGACCACTGTTTTTCTTAATTTTTATAAACGACTTGGGTAGTAAGATTGTTTCAAAATTCAAACTTTTTGCTGACGATTTAAAAATATATCGAACTATATGTAATGAATCTGATATTGCTCAACTTCAGTCAGATATAAATAACGTGTATAATTGGTGTGTTCAAAACGACATGGCATTGAATCAAAGTAAGTGTTACTATATTAAGTTCAGCAGGAAAAGGAATTCGTGTCAAACTTGTTACTTTATTAATGACAATCCGCTCCAAGAGGTTATCACTATTAGGGATCTCGGTATTTTGGTGGACAGTGGTTTGAACTTTAGAAATCACTTCGACTTGATAATTAATAGAGCATCAAAATTATCAGGTTTCATTGTCAGGGAGATGAAAATTTTTAAAGAACCAAAACTCACTATTACTATCTATAACAGCGTTATTCGCAGTATACTGGAGTATTGTAGTACGGCCTGGAGCCCGTGTTATCAGGTGCACTCCGATAGGATTGAGCGCGTCCAAAAAAGGTTTTTATATCACTTATGTTACTCCGATAACAGATGCCGTACTTTAAACTCGTACAAATCCAGGCTGAGTCATTATAAAATGAATTCATTAAGCGCACGTAGAAACACTTTAGATATAATGTTTTTGTTTAAATTAATTAATGGTTTGATAGATTCCCCGGAGCTCTTAGAATACGTGCATATTTGTGTTCCGCGTACTAGTAGTCGCTTGATAAACCGAGAAACTTTCGCTCTGTCTTTCAACCGTACTAATATAGGCCAGTTTTCACCCATATCCCGTATGCTTTCTCTTGCCAACTCCATTCGCGATGAAATAGATATCTTTTCTGGTTCTGTCGCCTCAGTCAGGTCTAAACTCAGAGAAATAATTAATTAGATATAAATTTCAATTTTTATATACTTTACCGTAGCATCAATATTTATTTTTTGTATACCTACACCTAATTTAATTAGCATAAGCAAATAATTTCTGTTAACCTACTTAAATAAGCATGCTAGATTCACATCTAGTAGATGTCAATCAGATGTACTGCATCTTATCTTTTCCCAAGTGTATGTGAGATTGTACATCAGTTTTGTGAATTACAATAAAAATAAAAAAAATAAAAAAATCCCTGCTCCGCCGCTGTCCCCTCTGCTAAGATCAAAGGGGCATGCGGAGCAACGCCCTATTGGCCCAGATTGAGCCCATACCGTGTTAGAATGTTCGCCACGGATAATAAAGTCCCCCGAACTTACACAAATGTCTGAGTCGACCCGGCACAACAACTACTTGTAGGCCACACAAATGTCTGAAGTGTGACTCGACTTATCTCTTACGTCACCACTGAATGATTCCAGTCGCTCTGGCCACCGGATGCGCCTAAATATCAAGGACAATATATCTCGAATACTCAGAAGGTTTTTGAAATATCACCCAATTACTTCTGGAACAAAATATTTTTGTTAGAAAAAGTTTAATGACCGGAATAAATGTATGCTGATATCATGCAATGGAGTTTAAAATCGTATCACTCTTGAAAGCAATCCTTTCGGATAAATGAAAGACTTGAGGTTATTTTTATTTGTGGAAGACAGCTCTTTGCGCTCCTGGTCTCAAAGAGTTGGTAGTGGTACAGTATTTTTTCATTGTTATCAGCCTTCTGCCGTCCACTGCTAGACAGGATATCATTTCTCCTTTAAATATTACACAGAAAACCATTCCGAACTGCTTGCAATCATTGTTTAAAGCCAACGATTCTGCGGCTTGGTTGGCCCACATGTGGACAATATTTAAACATTAATGTTTAAATAAGCAACCACAAACGTCCTTGCCATGCATGGGTATGACAGTTTAACCGCAGAACAATTTGTTAATGCGTTAACCAACCGATTTTGTAATATCTTCTATTTTATCAACGTAAATTCTCTGATTAAATGGCCGATTACTCGAAAAATTTACTGAAATTGTGGGATTAACATTGGTAAAATCAAGCATTAGTGTAGCACAGTAACACAATATAAGAAGGTAAAAGAAAGAAGGTACCTATCTACCTAGAAGCCAGTACTTATTCGAAAACTTAATCAATTTATTTATTTATTTATATTATTAAGGACCTCCAACAAAAGATATACACAAAAAATCACAAGTGACAGATACAGGATTCTATTTGGTGTACTCCTTCACTTACAGGAGGCCACAGCATGCACAAATTTAATGACTGAGCTAACTTATAATTAAGGTGAAAGTATCTAACTCAACTAAAAACAAAACAATATGTAGGTAATACATATATCTTCCTGCTTTCAATCGAGTCAGGCACTTTTTACATTATTTATATTATTTTTATATATATATAAAACAACAGTTAATTAAAAAAGTGCCTGACTCGATTGAAAGCAGGAAGATATATGTATATATCTTACACTTTTCACATTATTTATATTATTTTTATATATATATAAAACAACAGTTAATTAATTATAATTTAAATAAATTCTTTTAATTTTTTCGTGTACTTTGACAAAGACGCACAGATGTCAATATCGCTAGTTTTTGATAACGCATTGTATCATCAATGCGTTATTATATTAATGCATTTTTTATTGGCCTATTATGGGCCTTTAACTCGTAATTATAATTTAATAATAATAAAATAAAATTAATATTACTAGGTAATTTTTATAACTTCATAATTTTAATAAATAAATAAAAGGAATAGTTTTGGGACATTTTTACACAGCACCGTCTAGTCCCAAACTAAGCAGAGCTTGTGCTATGGGTACTAGACAACGGATATAATACTAATATACTTTTTTTTTTTGTAAATGCTTACCTATAATACGTGGGACACTCAGAAAGTTTTGCGAAACTAAAAAAAATTGTTCTATACGTACATATATTTTTATCAAATCTTTTCAAAGTACTTTCCACCAGCCTCTATACAAAGATTCATGCGCCTAAACCAGTTTTCAAAACACTTTTTCCAGTCCGCCGCAGACACCTCGTTTACAGCCTGCTCGAACGCAGCCAGCGCATCTTCCGGCGACGAAAATTGTATCCCTTTGAGCTGATTTTTTATTTTTGGGAATAAAAAGAATTCACACGGTCCTAGATCAGGGCTGTAAGGAGGGTGACCCAGGAGTTTGACTGGCGTGCTGTCCAGGAAGTCCCTCGTTTTGAGTGCGGTGTGCGCAGGTGCATTGTCGTGGTGGAGCAGTAGCCCGCGGAGCCCTGTGTTTGGTCGCTTGTTGCTTATAACAGAGAAAACTTCTGGCAAACATTTGGTAGTATACCATTCGGCATTAATGCTTCTTTGATCCCGTAAGGGAATTGATACCAAGTGGCCAGTCAAATTAAAAAAGCTAGCGATCAAAATCTTACCCCCGCTTCTAGATCGCTTCACTTTGGTAGGCGTTGGCTCATTTTGAAACACCCAAACAGTCGACTGGCGCTTGGTTTCTGGGTCGTATTGATAAATCCAGGACTCATCACCTGTAACGATGTCGTAAACACGCCGAGACGAGCCTGCTTCAAATTTGTTAAGCATATCACGGCACCATTCCACCCGGGCCTGCTTCTGAGCATCGGTGAGGTTGTGCGGCACCCAGCGTGATACTATCCTCCTCACGCGAAGATGGCTGTGTAGAATCTCGTGAACGCTTCCCGATCCAATCTTCAATATGTGTTGAATCTCCTGATATGTAATTCGCCTATTGTCTTGGATTAAATTTTTCACTGCTAGCACGTTTTCTTCGGTAACAGCCGTCAAAGGGCGACCGCTTCTTTCGTCATCCCCCAAAGTTGGTCGACCGCGCTTGAATTCGTTATACCAACGATACACGGTTGCCTTGGAAGGGCCTTCATCCATGAATGCCATTTGAAGTCTATCGTACGATTCATCCGGTTTCAGGCGACACTTGAAATCGTATAAAATCATAGCTCTAAAATGTTCCCGGCGCAGATCCATATTTCAGTGAGACACAATACTTTGAATTAACTCGCAAAAAATGTGGAGGGAAATTTTGAATTTGGAACTTACTTATTTTTACTTATAAATAATCATATTTTCGAAAAACATTATAACTGGCCAGTCTCCCATATATAAAAACTTTTTTTCGCAATACTTTCTGAGGGGCCTGGTACATAAGCAACACCCAGACCAACACAAACACTTATGTCCATCACACAAATATTTGTGTGCCGAACCCGTCGTGGGTTCAGCCTCGTGATTAGTGGTCCGACCCTCGTACCACTAGACCACAGACGTCGTCAAATAAGTAGTAGCTAATAAAACAAGTTTAACGGGATTAAATTACGGGATTTTTTTCTTATAGTATAGGATGGCGAAACGAGCTAAAGGCCCACCTGCTAAGCGGTTACCTTTGCCCATAACAACTGCAATACCACCTAGGCTGTTGCCTTAATGGTACCGCAAGTCAGTTGAACTGTTGAACTGAACTGGCGTTTCAGTCGCCTCGTATCCTAATACATTTGAAAACAGTTCAGTGAGTAAGTTAATGAGAAGTAACCAAACTGACTCGCGAGTTGGTCACGTGTCCACGCGCGCGTTACTCCAACACGCTGGCATGCTGTGGGTTGGTGGTCCACACCCATCGTCGAGAACATTTAAGAGTTATTTTATGTTTTATTTTGATTGTTTTTGAGATTTTCCTTGGTGTAGATGTGACGTATTTCAAATTAGTCCTGCCGTTCGTATGAAACCGTGCGCAATACCCTTTTATCTGCTATTTTCACGGCTGTCATAACTGTCGCATTGTTAAATTTTTTATTTTATATTCATATTTTAATGTCGCATATTTCGATAACTTATTTTATCAATTTTCCTTCACATTCTCATGCCTTATTTTTATTTTTTTTATTTTTTTTAAAGCTTTTATTAATTTATAATTATGTACTTACTTATGATTATCTATAAACTCAGTTACTTCGTCCGTGTGTCACTGCAGGGTGCCAACTGAAAATCAGCGCTGGATGTTCCACGCCAGCACATGCTGAGTTGGTGACCCTTTTGGCATGGGCATGCCCGGCAGCAACTTCATGTTTTACTTATATTTAACTTTAGTATTTCATTTAATGTTATTGTTGTTCTGTCTCTGTCCTGTGCAAAATAAAAGCTTTTCTTTCTTTGTTTTAATTCACTGTTTCTGCTAGTGAAAATCAAATTATTATTCGCACATTTATTCGAAGAGTTCTGTGCCGCGTTAGAACTCAGACCCACTCGCATAGAAGGCCAGCGTTCAATCACTAGGCTGTCTCTGTTTTTTAATTCTCTTTGAGTGATCGAAATTAACGAAGGTACCTTTACTGAATTTCATTATTACGGAAGGGCCAAAGGGTTATAAAAACGGTAAATCTTTTACCTATTAATTATTAATGAGAGTTGGAATTAATCTTCTGCCCTTTAAGTGCTGGATCCTCTTAAGATTAAGACGTTAGAATATTAATTTCCTGAGATGTTATCAAGTAAAGAGGAAAAATATACCGCATTAAAACCGCTGGCAGTCAAGAGGCGGTTGACCTTTTAAAAAGCTTAATTTAAAGAGTACTTAAAATAAAATTCAGGATAAAATTTAAATAACTTCAAGTTTAGCTCTGGTTCAATTTTTTTTTCAACACACTTGCTCGTAAACTGGCTCTTATTGCACCGCTTTTAGGTTCATAATGTAGCTTATAACACAGGCGTGTTTTTTACTTTATATAATTGCACTAGTGCTTTTCATTTTACAGTTTATTTTTAAAACGCAGCAAAGAGTTTTTATGTCTCAAACAAAATTGAACATAGGTAATAATTTATTAGGTTTTCGCGATCACTACACATTATAATAAAACAAGTTTAACTGGATTACATCGTGTATATTAATTAAATTGGTTTTCCTGACGTTGTATATAAAATATAGTTCGCTGTAGTTGTAGTTAGAAAAAATGCCAAAAATGGCAGTTTTTCGCACTTTTTCTATCTACAACTACAGCGAAGTATAATTTACAGAGTTAATAGTAAATAGTAATTACCGTAATTACTTACGGTACTGAAACGTGGTCGCTCACAATGGGCCTGATAAGAAGGCTCAAAGTCACTCAAAGGGCAATGGAGAGGGCTATGCTCGGAGTGTCCCTGCGTGATCGAATCAGAAATGAGGAGATTCGCAGGAGAACGAAAGTAACCGACATAGCCCGAAGAATTGCCAAACTTAAGTGGCAGTGGGCGGGGCACATTGCTCGCAGAACGGATGGCCGATGGGGCAGTAAAGTTCTGGAGTGGCGACCGCGTACTGGAAGGCGCAGCGTGGGTAGGCCCCCCACAAGGTGGACCGACGACCTGGTGAAGGTCGCGGGAATTCGCTGGATGCGGAAGGCACAGGACCGGTCGTTGTAGCGATGGTTGGGGGAGGCCTATGTCCAGCAGTGGACGTCTTTCGGCTGAAATGATGATGATGATGAAACTACAGTACCTGTACTTCAATCGTTAAAAAGGAATTTTTGATAAATGATGTATTCAGCGAGTAATATTTTTTTACTGACGGGGGTGCCACTTGGCTGCTACATTCTCCTTAAGGCTTGATAATTCTCTGATTAAACGACCGTATATACCCACAATTTCAGTACATAACATAACATAACATAACATCACGCCTGTATTTCCCCGAAGGGGTAGGCAGAGGTGTAATAGTACACCCACATTTTGCCAGTTATGTTATAGTCCCATGTAATAGGGGGCGAGCCTATTGCCATTGACCGGGCACAAATCCAGTAGGTCTACTCGCGTTTTACGAACGACAAACGAAGTACGAACTTTCGTTCCGACTGATACTTACATAATAAAGATAGGCACATAAAAAAGGCACAATTAAGATAGACTACGGTTCATAGTCGTATACAATTTATCGGAGATGAGAAAAACAAACAATCATCGCATGGGATAAGGGAACGATGGTTGACCGGAGTAGCAAATTGTGCGATGAATCGTACGATTTATCGAATATCGTCGAACGGGAGTAGACCCCCTGACTCCGGGCTGCTACTGAGAATTTCCTAATGAAAAAACCCAATAACACTTTGCCCGACCCGAGAATTAAACCCAGGACCCCACGCTCAGCAGTCGCGCTTGCAACCACTAGACCAACGTGGCAGTCCATTCCAGTACATTCTTCGAATAATCTGCCGTTTAGCCAGAGAATTAACGTTGATGAACACCGGCCTAAGGACCATACAATTACGTTCATCATAAAAGTACAGCAGAGTTCATCTAATTTCTAAAACGTGTTGTTAAAAATCAAGGATTATAATTATTGAGGTGCAGAGATGAAAAACGGAAAATGTATTTGCTAGCAACTATACTTTTTACTCGGTGTGGTAGCCTTTAGTAAGAAAAAGGCTAGTTTTAACATGTTTTACACAGGTGCGAACGAATAATCAGCTGATCAAACATTTTCTATTCTTTAGATTTATGGCAGTTTTAAATAAAAATCCTTCGGCGTGTCTTAGCACGTTGGCATTCTGCCACGCCGACATTTATGACAAGTTAACAGCCAAATCCACTGTAATCCATCAGCTCTGTTTGTCTTTAGACCTTTTTAGGCATGGCTTTAATTTTATATTACTTATTCTCAAATTCTCGCTAGACTAACAAAAAATAAGGGATAGAATAAATTTAAACCCAAAAAAAAAACATTGTTTATTGCCAAGGATTCATTTAAGGAAGTCAATAGTACATTACTGCCGCGGCCGGCAACAGGAGTATTGATGGACGAACGTGAAAATACGTGAGTCCATCAATACCTGGTTGCGGCCAAGGCTTGTATAGTACTTTTCTCAAATAATGCGCGGAAATTCTAACTAAGTAGTACCTATGTAAATTCTAGAATCAATGACGAACAACCAAAATTTTTCATGCGTCAATATTTCATTTGTTTTTTTTTACTTAAACAGCTCTATTTGCAAGCCAGTTCGAAACTTAAATAAAATCTTTGATAAGTAACCTCCTTGGTTGCTAGTTTTCGGAGTAAAAGGTTCGTTCCATTTTCAAATTACACGACAGATATGAGTTTTCATCATATAAATAAAGTACGGTACGGTAGTACCTACTTAAAACCTCCTTGGTTTTCATAGTAATTTATTTGGCCGCTAAAATGGACAGATATGGATTTTCGTACTAATATTGCCGGCCACTGCTCGCATGTATTTGACCAGTAGGTACAGCAATTTAGATTTATCTCAAAGAAGGATGTCAAAATAATGTTCGAATTTCCAAGCATGTTTGAGAAAAAAAAAAATCGTCTGATGACCCATGTTTCTTTGAAATAGTTGTTTAGTTTCATTGGTATCGGTATGGAACTATTCTCTGAAGACGGCAGTGGCCCATATTCGCTTACCTAGCCTGACCCCTTTTGGCACTCAAAGGATTTTAAGTTTCGTAGGTATATCTATAAAAAATGCCCCACACTAGGATTAGACAAATAAATATAAATATAAACATTTTTACACATCACCATCTAGTCCCAAACTAAGCAGAGCTTGTGCTATGGGTACTAGACAATGGATATAATACGTGATTACGTGATTACGTAATTACAAATTACGTGATTGCGCCATATCATGAATGTGACTTGCATGAACCCTCCAGTGATCCAGTTTAAAAATTACAAGTACGCGCAATTTAACTTGGCCGGAGTGAAGTTGTCACAAAACCGTCAGAGTAACAATTTTATCGGTGTTAGTTGGAGGCGGGAGATGAGGAAACATGCGCAGTAACCAACTTCATTCCAGCCATTCACTTCATTTCAGTTATTTTGCTGTAATTTAATGTAAAGTGAAAAAACAGCCAAGTGCGAGTCAGTTTCGCGCACTAAAAGCTCCGTACCACCTTCTTTTTATTATTTGTTGTTTATCTATAGAGTATGCACTATAATTAGACTAAGTTTGACGCTTGTATGTATCATCGTTTTTAAGATAGGTAGGATAGGATAGGTAGGAAAAAACTCTTAAAATTTGGATTTTTTCGAGGTTTCTTTTAGGGAAACCCCTTTGGGCTTAGACTTTTTATATTTTTTTGTATTGGCATGATAGGGTCTATAATAGTGACACACAGTCTGTGAGATTTTCAACTGGCTATTACGGTTAAAAAGATACAGCTCTGTGGCAGACAAACGGAAGGACGAATGGCGGCGTAGTCATAGTAATAGGCAGGACCCTTGGCATCCTTTGGGTACGAAGCCCTAAAAATGAATTCACAAATTAAATTATATTTGTGGAACGGAGTTCATAATATCTAAGGACAAGAAAGAGAGAAGTAAATCCCGACGTGATTCGCCCAAGACATCTCTGGACCCCTCAGGAACAACTGTAAACACCCACCAACTACTAGGGTATTATAAACACTGCGGACAAGTAACGGAATACTTCGCAATGGCAGTAAAGACACAACACTAATGTGAGTGGACAAAAATTTAAACTCTTTTCGACTCATACGCAGCAGCAAAAGTACCAGGACCATAGAAACAACAGACGTAAATCACGACCACGCATACGGACCGCAAATTTATCACTTCAATTGTCGTCTTGGTGGCTCACACGTTTATTACCTCGGTTGCGCTCGATCAAGGTAGCTCAAGTTCGAATCTCACTGAACACAGGTTCTCTTTTTGTGATCTAAAATAAAATTTCCTACCTTTTCTTTTTTTAATTTACATCATGCCACTAAACCGCACACCGCCCCCGACATCACCATCAGTGCATTTTAGCTCAGAGCCTGATTTATCCACAAAATCGTTAGAACATGAAGAGCCTAATATAATGGTACGGAAACGAAAATTTGAGCAGGTGGATGACATTAACGTGTTTATGGCTGAGATGAGGAACTTATTCTCGAACTTCGAAAAGCAACAGAATGAAAAATATGCATCCTTTCAGGCGACTGTTAACGAAATAAAAGAGCATAACGCATCGGTAAAAGAGTCTGCTGACTTTGTCTCAAAAAAATATGATGATCTTATGATGGAATTTAATAAGTTAACAGCTGAACGTAACGATAATTTAGCATATATTCAGGTCTTAGAAGAAAAGGTGGAGATTCTCGAAAGATATCAAAGGGCCACTTGTCTGGAACTGAGAAACTTACCAGCTAAAACCAAAGAATCTAAAGAAGATCTAACGAACATCGTCATCGAAACAGGCAAAGCTTTAAACATTCCAATAAATATTTCTGACATTCGAGATGTATATCGTTTAAAGACAAAGTCAGAATCAAGTAAACCCATTTTAATTCATCTAACAACAACAATTATGAGAGAAAAGATTATTCAATCCTTGAAAGCCTATAATAAATCTAATCCGGATAATAAATTTTCTACAGTAAATTTACAAATAGGAGGTCCTGTAAAACCAGTTTATTTATCAGAAAGTCTAACCTATAAGGCAAAACGCCTGTATTACCTAGCTCGGGACTTTTCTAAAATGAATAACTATAATTTCTGCTGGACTGCGCACGGGAGGATATTCATTCGAAAGAAAGAGGGCGCCACAGCATATTCTATCAATAATGAATGTGATCTGAAGAATTTGAAGTTGGAAGACTGACTATTTTTAATTATTTTATTTTATTGTTATTCAAATTTTGTTACGTTAGTTTTCTCGAAAAATGCATGCCTAAATTGTAATGTCTATAATTTCACACTATGTAACTCTTTCCTTGAACATTTACTCACATATTTTCCCACAGTAACACCCATAACCTACACAAAAATACAAACATATACGTGGGACACTCAGAAAGTTTTGCGAAACTAAAAAAAATTGTTCTATACGTACATATATTTTTATCAAATCTTTTCAAAGTACTTTCCACCAGCCTCTATACAAAGATTCATGCGCCTAAACCAGTTTTCAAAACACTTTTTCCAGTCCGCCGCAGACACCTCGTTTACAGCCTGCTCGAACGCAGCCAGCGCATCTTCCGGCGACGAAAATTGTATCCCTTTGAGCTGATTTTTTATTTTTGGGAATAAAAAGAAGTCACACGGTGCTAGATCAGGGCTGTAAGGAGGGTGACCCAGGAGTTTGACTGGCGTGCTGTCCAGGAAGTCCCTCGTTTTGAGTGCGGTGTGCGCAGGTGCATTGTCGTGGTGGAGCAGTAGCCCGCGGAGCCCTGTGTTTGGTCGCTTGTTGCTTATAACAGAGAAAACTTCTGGCAAACATTTGGTAGTATACCATTCGGCATTAATGCTTCTTTGATCCCGTAAGGGAATTGATACCAAGTGGCCAGTCAAATTAAAAAAGCTAGCGATCAAAATCTTACCCCCGCTTCTAGATCGCTTCACTTTGGTAGGCGTTGGCTCATTTTGAAACACCCAAACAGTCGACTGGCGCTTGGTTTCTGGGTCGTATTGATAAATCCAGGACTCATCACCTGTAACGATGTCGTAAACACGCCGAGACGAGCCTGCTTCAAATTTGTTAAGCATATCACGGCACCATTCCACCCGGGCCTGCTTCTGAGCATCGGTGAGGTTGTGCGGCACCCAGCGTGATACTATCCTCCTCACGCGAAGATGGCTGTGTAGAATCTCGTGAACGCTTCCCGATCCAATCTTCAATATGTGTTGAATCTCCTGATATGTAATTCGCCTATTGTCTTGGATTAAATTTTTCACTGCTAGCACGTTTTCTTCGGTAACAGCCGTCAAAGGGCGACCGCTTCTTTCGTCATCCCCCAAAGTTGGTCGACCGCGCTTGAATTCGTTATACCAACGATACACGGTTGCCTTGGAAGGGCCTTCATCCATGAATGCCATTTGAAGTCTATCGTACGATTCATCCGGTTTCAGGCGACACTTGAAATCGTATAAAATCATAGCTCTAAAATGTTCCCGGCGCAGATCCATATTTCAGTGAGACACAATACTTTGAATTAACTCGCAAAAAATGTGGAGGGAAATTTTGAAATTGGAACTTACTTATTTTTACTTATAAATAATCATATTTTCGAAAAACATTATACTGGCCAGTCTCCCATATATAAAAACTTTTTTTC
Source organism: Asteroscopus sphinx (assembly GCA_949699075.1). Lineage (NCBI taxonomy): Eukaryota > Metazoa > Arthropoda > Insecta > Lepidoptera > Noctuidae > Asteroscopus > Asteroscopus sphinx. The sequence goes on from OX453006.1 coordinate 9,117,974, forward strand.
GCAATACTTTCTGAGGGGCCTGGTATAATCACTACACATACCACTCTCTCGGGGAAATCAGTCATTCAAACCTCTGAAAATCTCTATACAAACCATAGTACCTACCCAAGTGATAATAATAAACAAAAAATCGAATCTCATGATATAAAACCGCGACCAAACAAAAAAATAACTAAACTAATAATGTGCCTCCAAAAATATATACCTGAACTCCTCATTAGTGACCTATTACCATTGTTTTATTTAAGTGGATAACATACGCGATTTGAACGATCATATTGATCAACTTTCAGTATCTGATTCGATATACTGCAAACCTGAAGAATGTTTCTCTCATATTAATGACCATGCAGAGCAGTTTAAGATAATCACCCAAAATATCCGGTCAGTAAACGCTAACTTGGACTCTTTTCTGACACTTCTTTGTAGAACCAACCTAGACTGCGATGTTATAGTGTTAACCGAATGCTGGCTACAATCTAATTATGCCATACCATCGATCGATAAATACTCGCACTACTATACTACACAACCTATAAACCAGAACGATGGTGTCATCATATATGTAAAAAATATCGGCAACTACTCTGTCGTGGAGCCAGGTTTCAAGGATGCAAGTTGCCTTGTGCTGAAGATTGGTACGGAACAAGCCTTTATATGTATTTACCGCTCACCCTCTTTTTCAGACGTCAGTAACTTTTTACAATCCCTAAATTCACTTTTAACAGATCTTTCAACATATAAAACTATAGCTATTCTTGGAGATATAAACATTGATATCATTAGTACCTCAGGCCCTAACCACATTTATGACTACCTCAATTTGACAGCTTTTCATGGTCTTCTTCCTGCACACACTTACCCTACTCGCGAGTCCGCCTGTTACGACCACGTTATGCTAAAGACGCACTCACTAGCGCTTACAGTAGTAATAGATTCTTTTGTGACAGACCATACCTCGGTGCTGCTTTGTCTCAAGCAAAGTAAACTATTTAAACCTTGTGCTAAAACCATAACAAAAATTAATTACAACTCTCTAGACTCAGAAATGAAAAATACGTATTTCCTGCCCATCTACGAACATACTGACGCTAATCAAGCAACTAATTATTTTATCAATACTATTATTAATATTATACGTTCCCATACAACAATAATTAGACTTCCAAATCACAAACGTTTACTGAAACCATGGATGACTACTGGTATGCTTCGTTGTATGCGTAATAGAGATGCTATGCATAAAAAACTCAAACTGTCACCAGATAATATTATACTAAAAATAACATACAAAAGATACAGAAACTTTTGCACTAAAATTATTAAAAAACATAGAAGAGAGTACGAAAGGGCGGAGTTGAGAGAGGCTGCCAATGATAACAAAAAGATTTGGCAGATTATAAATAGAGTAACAAATACAGAAACCCAGAAAACTCCCACTACCGATTTACTTACATCTTCTACTTGTCCCCAGCATTCGGTGGACTCTGTTAATGAATACTTTGTCAACATAGGCAGAAATCTTGCGAGTGTTTTTGTTCACCATGATGTCATCCAAGGCCCACCACGTGTCACTAATGCCACACATGCCCCATTACACTCATTTGTCATGGTTGACACTGATGAGAATGAGGTTGAGATGTTGCTCATGTCATTAAAAACTGATTCTGCTGTTGGTTGGGACAACATATCTACTAAGTTTCTGAAGCGTTATAAAAGGTTGCTAGTCCATCCGCTCACACACCTTTTTAACGTTTGCCTCAGCACCGGCGTGTTCCCTCTGTACCTAAAAAAGGCTATTGTACATCCTATACATAAGGGAGGGAGTAGAAACTGTGTTAATAATTACCGTCCTATTGCCGTGCTTCCTTCAATCTCAAAAATTTTGGAACGCGTTATCAACAAGAGACTTATTAAATACCTCGAAGACAAAAAGTTTTTATCTCCCAACCAATTTGGTTTCCGACGGAATAAGTCGACTAATAATGCTGTTCTAGAGTTAACCAGTCACATTGTCAAAAACATTGATGCAAAAAAGAAGGTAGTTTCTGTATTCTTAGACCTTAAAAAAGCTTTCGACACAGTTTCTATTCCCAACCTAGTATTGAAACTTGAGGAATTAGGAATACGTGACCTTCAACTCCAAATTTTCACAGACTACCTGAACGATAGGACCCAGTGCGTAAAAATTAAAGATTACCTGAGCGGAGAACTTCCTGTCACTTTTGGCGTTCCCCAGGGCAGTGTTGTGGGTCCTTTTTTTTTATTTTTTTTTTTTTTATTCTTAACGGGCTTGCGTTTGACCGCCACCTCACCTGATGTTAAGCGATGGTGCGGTCGACGATGGTACACGCTTGCCCAGCAAAAACCTATTCACTCGAGTCTTGAAGACCACCAGATTATATTTCTCGGGAAACACTGACGCCGGCAGGGAATTCCACTCTTTGGCGGTACGCATGATAAAGCTATTAGCAAACCGGTTCGTGCGTAAGGGTGGAATATCTACCATATAACGGTGGCGCATCGCCGTGCGTCTGGTCGTCCGATAATGGAAAGGGCTTGGGGGAATTAAATTGTGCAATTCCAACGCACACTCGCCGAAATGCATTCGATAAAAAACCGATAGGCTAGCAACTCTGCGCCTATGCTCGAGACTTTGTAGCTTGGCATCGACCAGCGCATCGTTGCCAACGAGCCTCTTGGCGCGCCTCTCAATCGACTCGAGAGCCGCCAGTTGATATTTAGCCGAGCCATCACAGAGATGAGAGCAGTACTCCATACAGGACCGAACTTGTGCTTGGTACAAATTGAGCAGCTGTTCAGGTGTGAAGTACCGTCTCACCTTAGAGAGGATGCCCAGCTTTTTGGCAGCAAGTTGAGCCTTGGACTCTATGTATGAGCCGAAGTTTAGGGTGGATGTTAGTGACACGCCAAGAAGCTCAAGGTGGTCAGTTATCGGCACGGATGCATCACAGAAAGTTGGAGTAAGTTCAAATTGACTCCGTTTAGCAGAAAACAGGCACGCCTGGGTCTTAGCAGCATTGAACTTGACCAAGTTAGCATCACCCCATTCGGAGACAGCTTTCAGGGTCAAGTTCAAGCGTTCAACCATGGCCTCTCTAAGAGACTGGATTTGCGTCCGACTCGCTCGTGCATTGGATGTGTAACTCTCAACAACGGTGCTGTCATCTGCGTACCCAAAGGTGCCGGGTCTTAGCAGATCATTTATGTGGAGCAAAAACAAAGTTGCGGAGAGTACTGAGCCCTGAGGGACCCCGGCATTTATAGCCAATTGGTCGGACGTGCAGCCGTCAATGACAACTCGGATCGACCGATCCCTCAGGAAGTCTGAGATCCAATTACACAGATCAGTAGGCAGGCCGAATGAAGGAAGCTTGTTTATAAGGCTATCGTGCCAGACCCTGTCGAAGGCCTTCGAGATGTCAAGAGAAACGGCAATCGCTTCTCCGTGTTTCTCGATGGCCTCGCTCCAAATGTGGGAGGCATACGCAAGAAGATCTCCGGTAGACCGGTTTCGGCGGAAACCGTATTGTCGGTCACTCAGAAGGTCATTAGCTTCAAGGTATCCTAGGAGCTTGTTATTAAGTACTCGTTCCATACTCTTACAGAGTATGGACGTTACTGAGATGGGCCTGTAATTAGCAGGGTCAGCACGACTGCCCTTTTTGGGCACTGGTTGCACATTAGCCTGCTTCCAGGATTTTGGCACTTTACCAGTCGCCATCGAGAGACGAAATAGGCGTGTCAGGATCGGAGACAATTCAGGCGCACAGGTTTTAAGGACTATGGCTGGTATACCGTCGGGGCCACTGGCTTTGTTCACGTCAAGATTGCGTAGCGTTTTACGGACCTCCTTCTGGTGGATGCGAATATCCGACATACAAGTCTCACATCCATTTTGTGGAGAAGGGGGTGTAGCGCCACCAGCATCGAGACGTGAAGAATCCGCGAAGAGAGAGGCAAACAAGTTTGCCTTCTCCTCAGCAGTGTGGGCCAGTGACCCATCAGGTTTCAGCAGTGGAGGTAGTGAGGGGCGACAGAAGTTGGATTCGACCGACTTCGCCAGGGACCAAAACGCCTTACTACCCGACGGGTAAGAAGCAAGTTTGTTACCTATTCGGCCTATGTGGTCAAATCGTGCTCTGCGCAAAGCCTTCTTACAGGACTTGGCAGCCTTGTTGAAAGCTCTCTTCTTCTCGCTTAAGTCCTTAGTTTTGCGGTTTCGAGCGTCGACCCACTCCAGGTATGCCGTGTGTTTCAGCGCCTCAGCGCTTCTACACTCGGCCCAAAACCATGGACGAGCTTCGCCGGGCATTGTTACATCAGAAAATGGAATGTAATACTCCATCCCCTGACGCAACACGTCCGTCACGGCGCTTGCACAAACTGAAGGATCATCAGAAGAGAAGCAAGTCGGCTGCCAAGGATAAGATGCAAAAAACGACCGCATCTCATCCCAATCTGCTGCTTTGTACCGCCACACTCGCCGGATGCCTCTAGGGCTGGGATCGGGCGGAGAGTAGACGGATACAGATTTCACCAGACAGTGGTCAGAACTACCTAAGGGCGATGATACCGACAAGGAATACCTGTCTGGATCAGTTGTCAGCAGAAGGTCCAAACAGTTGGCTGTGTGCGACTCAACATCAGGCACCCTCGTTGCCCCTTGGACCAGCTGGGTGAGATTTAACGCTAAAGCCAGCTTTCGCGTCTCTCTCCCTGCGTGGTCAGTGATCTGGTATGGGAAAAGCCACTCCTGGTGGTGGGCATTGAAATCCCCCAGAATCACTAACTGGGCCGAAGGGTACCGTTGCTGGGCCGCATCCGCCGCCTCACTAAGGTACTGTGTGAGCCTGGTTGTCTCCTGATCTCCGCTATGTGAACGGTAGACGCAGGCATACAGAATTTTCTCCATGCCTGTGTCAACCAAAACCCAAAGTATGGAGAAACTGGGATCTTCAAGGTTTCGGAGACGCCGATAGCAGATGTCGTCCCGGGCGTACAGGCATACGCCCGCACGTGGTTTGAAGTTGTGCTCCAGGGTAAACCCTGGGTAGGAAAGGTACGACACGTCAGACGGACATCCGATCTGCGTCTCCGAGAGAAACAGGAGTGATGGTTTATCAGTCTCGAGGTGGTGGTGGACTGCAACGAGATTTGAGTGCAGACCTCGGATGTTGTGGAGGTGCTACACTCTTCCTGGTGTATGTAAACCAGCTATGTAATCTTGCCCTCCAAAATGGTAAAATAACGGCCTTTGTTGATGACACTGCACTCACCTTTACAGGCGTCACCTGGCACGATGCTTTTGACGCGGCGCAGAAAGGTCTAGATAAAGTTATAAATTGGCTACATGACAATCAGCTTACCTTAAATACAGATAAAACAAAAATACTTTGCTTTAGCTTACGCCAATCCACACAGCCCGCGGACTCATATTCCGTTATCGCTCACTCTTGCGTCTGTCCATATATTGTGGCCTGCTCTTGTCCTACACTTGCACGTACTCACACCATAAAATACCTAGGGGTGACTCTTGATGACAATCAGAATTTTAAGGCCCACATAGAATTACTGACAGCAAGGATTAGAAAACTGATATTTGTCTTTAAGACTCTTCGTCATGTGGCAGATGCGCTGATTGTCAAAAGAGTTTACCTTGCTCTCTGTCAATCCCTCTTATCATATTGTGTCTCCACCTGGGGTGGGGCTCCTAAGACCACCTTACTGAAATTGGAGAGAGCACAAAGAGCTGTGTTGAAGGTGAGCACATTTCGTCCAATACTTTTCCCGACACAGGAATTATACCAATGTTGTAAAGTCCTTTCTGTCAGACAACTTTTTATTTTGAACTCTGTCCTCTTGCAACATCAAGATACCCCCTACGTTACTATCACCAAAAGACGTAAGGATATAGTTTGTGAGCACTATAAATGTAAATACTCATTTACCAAACGATTTATTTGCTGTCAAGGCCCACAACTTTATAATAAACTCAATCGTAAATTGAATTTTTACCCTTTGTCAAGTAAGTCTCTCAAGAAATCACTGACATGCTTTCTACTTACAGTAAATTACCACGATACAGAACTCCTGCTTTTCTCTGAAAATAATCCGCCATAAACTCATTTACAGTAAACATAACATGAACACATACACTCATTCCACAAACACACCTAATCATCCTAATACACCCACGCATTCACAATCACTCTTACACACACGTAACACACTATCCCACACTCCCAAGTACACAGACATATGCATACACACAAAAACTAAATATTAAATAACTTTAGGATTTCGGTTGCTGCAAATATAATTAATTAATGTTAACTCCAGTTTGACTCACACTTGTTCTGTCTGCAATTTTTATACCATACACTATGTCAAGGGCTTGAACCAGCGCCCTTAATACAAGTTATTTTTATAACTTAGCAAGGGCTCTGGTTGCATCACCTACATGTTTTTTGTTAACTCTCAATAATAGTCAAGTATAACTACGTATGTTTAAAATACTTATGTTAACATTATTATCTTTGAAGAAATAAATAAATTGAAATGAATGGTTTTTTAATCAAAATTGAAAGTAAATACTCGTTTGTCCGCTTATGAGTTCAATTGTAAAGTTTTATGACATTTCAATATCTGTTTACGTTGCCTTTGCCAAAAATTGTTAATTAGGCATTTTTGGCACTAACACTTAGTAGGTAGATAAATAGATACTTAAATTTTCATAAATTAACCTTTCAATAGCCGAAAAATAGATACATTAGAAACAATGCTGAGACTCCTAGGAGTTTCTTGGGCGCTTATTGTATGACTAAATGAAGTCCTGAAAAAAGTCTCTTTGACAAAGGACTCTCTTTTAAATTTTATATAGGTACATATCTCCATGAAGAAGAAATACTATATTTCGTTTACAACATTACGCAAAAAAAGGGTAAAGAAAGAAGTGTGCATTACTATTTCTAGAATCCGGTCGACTAATTTTAATAAGTTGAAACTTTGCAAGGAACTAATAATTATGCCCTTGTCAACTATATTTATATAATGCTATAAAAACTGAGTTTAGTGTGGGGCAATGTTTATTTAAAAAACAACCAATAATATGTTGCTTTCTAATCCTACAGCTAATCCTAAATACATCTGTATTTAGGTGCGATGTAACATCCTCTCACATGACGTCATTATAATCTTATCTTAACTATTATAAAATTGTAAACGTCTGTTTGTTTGTTTGTTTGTTCCAGCATCACGCTAAAACTACTGGACCGATTTTGATGTTTTTTTTTTGTTTGAAAGCTGATGATCTGACTTAAAAACTGGCATCGGTTTTGAGAAAGAAAGAAAGAAAGAAAAAAAGAAAAAAAAAATTCGTGGGTTGCGTACTCACCCGACAGATGGAAGCTTCTATGCATTTGCACGAGCGGATAGTAATGTACGATGGAGTGGAGTGGAGTGGAGTGGACAGGGGATAGGACTGGGGATGGGACTGGGGACGGGACAGGGGACGGGACTGGGGACGGGACAGTGGGACAGTGGGACAGTGGGATAGTGGGACAGTGGGATGGTGGGACAGCGGGACAGTAGGACAGTGGCAGTGGGACGGTGGGACAGTGGGGCAGTAGGGTAGTGGGGTAGTGGGGCAGCGGGGCAGCGGGCCATTGGGGCAGTGGAGTAGTGGGGCAGCGGGGAAGCGGGGCAGTGGGGCAGTGGGGTTGTGGGGCAGCGAGAAAGTGGGGCAGCGGGGCGGGACAGCGTGGCAGCGAGGCAGTGGGGCAGCGTGCCAGCGGGGCAGCGGGGCAGTGGGGTACCGGGGCAGCGGGGCAGTGGGATAGCGGGGCAGCGGGGCAGTGGGGCAGCGGGGCAGCGGGGCATTGGGGCAGCGGGGCAGTGGGGCAGCGGGGCAGCGGGGCAGTAGGGGAGTGGGGCAGGCAGTGGGGCAGTGGGATAGTGGGGCAGCGGGGCAGTGGGGCAATGGGGTAGCGGCGCAGTGGTGCAACGGGGCAGCTGGGCAGCGGGGCAGTGGGGCAGCAGGGCAGCTGGGCAGCTGGGCAGGGGGGCAGTGGGACAGTGGGGCAGTGGGGTAGCGGGGCCGTGGGGCAGCGGGGCAGCTGGGCAGCTGGGCAGCGGGGCTGTGGGGCAGCGGGGCAGCGGTGTATTAGGGCAGCGGGGCAGTGGGGTAGCGGGGCAGTGGGGCAGCGGGGCAGCTGGGCAGCGGGGCAGTGGGGCAGCGGGCCAGCGGGGCTGTTGGGCAGTGGGGCAGCGGGGCAGTGGGATAGTGGGGCAGCCGGGCAGTGGGGTAGCGGGGCAGTGGGGCAGCGGGGCAGCGGTACAGTGGGGTAGCGGGGCAGCGGGGCATTGGGGAAGCGGGGCAGTGGGGCAGCGGTGCAGGCTGTGGGGCAGTGGGATTGTGGGGCAGTGGGGTAGCGGGGCAGTGGGATAGTGGGGGGCATCGGGGCAGACGTGAAGTGGGGCAGTGGGGTAGCGGGGCAGTGGGGTAGCGGGGCTGTAGGGCAGCGGGGCAGCTGGGTAGCTGGGCAGCGGGGCAGATGTGAAGTGGGGCAGTGGGGTAGCGGGGCAGTGGGGTAGCGGGGCTGTAGGGCAGCGGGGCAGCTGGGTAGCTGGGCAGCGGGGCAGTGGGGCAGCGGGGCAGCGGTGTATTGGGGCAGCGGGGCAGTGGGGCAGTGGGGTAGCGGGTCAGTGGGGCAGTGGGGCAGTGGGGCAGCTGGGCAGCGGGGCAGCGGGGCAGCGGGGCTGTGGGGCAGCGGGGCAATTGGGCAGTGGGGCAGCGGGGCAGTGAGATAGTGGGGCAGCGGGGCAGTGGGGCAGCGGGGCAGTGGGGTAGCGTGGCATTGGGGCAGTGGGGCATCGGGGCAGTGGGGCAGCAGGGAAGTGGGGCAGTGGGGCAGTGGGGCAGTGGGGCAGTGGGGCAGCGGGCAGCGGGACAGCGGGACAGCGGGACAGTGGACTGGACTGGAATGGACTGGACTGGACTGGACTGACGTGGGTTAGCAGAATTTAACGCGAGCGGAGCCGCGGGTAAAAGCTAGTAATAAATAAAGATGCATATCTAAGAACCAAATCCTGTACTCCTGTAACCGCTGCCGCGGTGCCCACAAACTGCGGTGTTCATAAACAACTTGTGGCCTTAAATATATATGAGCTTGAAGACTTCTTGATTACCTAATGTTCGTTAGTGATAGGAGGTTTGATTAAGATTTCAAGTAACTTTACTTACATACTTGCTCCTCTGGCTCAGCGATCCAAAGTGTGTCATGGTCTCCGAAACGAGAACTCTCCACTTTAACAATCTTGTGTGATATCTCGCCAGTTGGTTACTCGAAACCTTCAACCATACACTCGACTGCCTCGTTGGTCTAGTGGTTGCAAGCGCGACTGCTGAGCGTGGGGTCCTGGGTTCGATTCCCGGGTCGGGCAAAGTGTTATTGGGTTTTTTCATTAGGAAATTCTCAGTAGCAGCCCGGAGTCTGGATTTGTGCCCGGTAAATGGCAATAGGCTCGCCCCCTATTACATGGGACTATAACATAACTGGCGAAAATTGGGTGTACTATACACCTCTGCCTACCCCTTCGGGGAAATACAGGCGTGATGTTATGTTTTGTTTTTTTCAACCATACAGCCCAATACTCCCAATAGACGCCTAATGTTGAAAATAATGCGTACAATAAATTCTGTCAACTAGATGAGGCAGGGTACTGCAATCCGATTGGCCCTACCAAGGCGGCTATTGGCTAATCACTATCGCGGCAATTTTGACGGCTCACATAAGTGGTCGAAACTGATTTGAAGTTTTCAAGAGGCGAATAGATCTGAATTTTATTTTGAACAATTTGAATTACGAGAATTGGCCCTCGTTGTCTTTCATATTTGCATCTCTTTCTTACGCCACACCTCTGTTTGCCTTATCGTTATTAATAATTGATTTACTGAAATTCATTACTTTTAGGTAACCTCCGTAACATTGCCCTAACGAAAAGGTAAGTCGAATTGAATTTTGAGGTACGAAACCCTAAAAATTAATGTAATTTCAGCATTTACACTATCAAATTCCAAAAACGTTTACAATTTGACCACCTCCAAGTTACATAACTACAAACGACAAATTAAATCCACACATCTTATCCCTTCAATCTCCTAAAATGTCTAGTGTGATAAAAATCTACCTTCTTCGTTTACGATTCTGGAGGTCTATTCACAAAATCGACAACGATATACTCGTAACGACACGATAATGTTCCGAATATATCAGACGTGGGTATATAAAATTGTCTATGGCTCCGTAACAAAATAAAAGTAACCCTACTGTAATAAATGTTCGGATGCTTTGTCGTTTAGCGAATTCATAGATAAATATTGTAATTTTGTTACGAGACAAATACAATTAAATTGTAATTATTTTCATAGACAAATATTGTGACTTTGTCATGGAGTCGTGGACAATTTTTGCAGCGAATGAGTCAAAAATAAGGTGTTTACATAATCAGCCCATTACTGTCCCACTGCTGGGCACGGGCCTCTTCTCAGTATGAGAAGGTTAAGACCTTAGTCCACCACGCTGGCCTAGTGCGGGTTGATGGACTACACACACCATCGAGAACTGTATGGAGCACTCTCTGGTGTACAGGTTTCCTCACGATGTTTTCCTTCACCGTTAAAGCAAGTGATAATCAAATTCTGAAAATAGGGTGTTTGACGCCTGAAAAAACAGAAATACTGTCTATGGTCTATGGCTTCAAATTCAAATTTAAATTTATTATTTCCATCAAAGTAAACCAAAAGTTGACAAAAGTAAAAGGACGTTAGGTTAGTTGTCAAATTCAAATATTCTTCAATAACATTTACAACTTAGAGTAGGGTTACGACACTTTCGACTGATAATTATTGATTAGTGTCGTTCGTTGCTTCATATAAACGATATTGAAATCGACGATTCATAGATTAGGTTTCGACACGACAAATTTCACTATTACATCGATTTTGCGAGTAGACCCCCCGACCCGAACCGATACGAAGTTTTGAGATTGTGAGAGCTCTTACTCACGATAATAAAATCTTCAGACATCTTCAGAATTCAGTAGCTGTTAAGTACCTACGTGTAATGTAAAAGTAGGGACCTAACTTTATATTGACACATAGTAAATAAAGTATTCAGTTACAAAGTATACCAAAATTTATTGAGTTTTTTGAGTGGTTGCATAAAATCCACAAACAAACAAACAAATAGCAAACTTGTCTTTGTCTAGCAAACTTTTTTGAAGAAATTATTAATGACGTCAATATGTCATTGTACATCATTGTATACTGAAGGCATACATGTATTAGATAAGCGATGCGTGAATCTCTCACATAAAGCCTTAGGATATGAAAGATCGAGCCAAAGTAACATAAAAATCGTTTAACGGTAAAAGTAAAAGACAATATACATCTCCAAGCCCTACAAAAGATGTTTGATGGCATCCGCAAAGTATTCATTCTGTTCTATAGCTATTCTCAATGCTAAAGTTGTCTTAGTACATATTCATATATCATCATTTAGTAGTAGTAGAGCTCCTTTGTGAAAGAGCTCGTCCGGGGAAGTACTACCACCGTGCCTACTTCTCCGCCAAATAGTGATGCTTGCATTGCTGTGTTTCGGTCTGAAGGGTACGGGTGCCGGTGAAATTACTATCACATGAGACTTTCCATCTTCATGTCTCAGTTTGGCGAACCGACTTGTGGTACCATTTAGGCAACAGCCTAGGTGGTATTGAAGTTGTCATGGGCAAAGATAACCGCTTAACATCAGGTGGGCCTTTAGCTCGTTTCGCCATCCTATACTATAAAAAATAAAAAAAACCTCCTTTCGTTTTAGCCAGCCTCTTCGATCTTGTGCATCCCTCATCCAGGTGTTCTCTCATCTCGGTGTCCTGCGGCTTTAGCGTTATCATCAACCCAGCATGCTTTCGGACGGCCCGGGTTTCTTATATACAACATTAATACTTTGCGGATGCATTTATCTTTTTTAAGTCTCATGTGAGTCATGTGATTGTAATTTTATCGGCACTCGTACCACTCGTGGCACTGTTTGGCGGCAGAATAGGTACTGTGGTAATACTTCCCTACACAATTAGATCTACAATTACAATTACAACACGCACTTCACTTCTGGTGTGTCACTGAATGTTAAAATATTCAGTAGGCATAACTTGTCCCTCATCAGACCTTAATCCCTAACCTCTTAAAGATGTACTACACATCGTTCCCAAGCAGGGGCTCAAGTGGTACCTAATGTGGTAGCGGTTAAAGGTTAAAAGGTACTTGTGAAGGTCAAATTCCAGTGACTATGGGTAATAGGTCCTTGTCTGAGAAGGAGATAAGACACGTCACACATCTCGTAACGATTTCATAATATTTAAATGTATGTTGTTGAAAATTAATGATACTTTATTCAATTTTTTTCATATACAAATAAAGATATATTATCATCACAGAAATACAAACGTGCAACATAAACTGTGTACAAAAATTAATTAGTAAATAGTGTGTTATGTGTTAAACTAAATCTGATGATTAAATAAAATAAAACCTAGCCAAGTTCGAGTCGGACTCGTGCATTAAGGGATCCATACCAAGGGCACGCCGTTATCGCGGCGGTAATGCCCGTCATGGAGGAGTGGCTGGAGAGGAGCCATGGTGCTCTCACCTACCAGCTGATGCAGATACTCTCGGGACATGGTTGCTTCGGTAAGTATCTGTGTCGCATAAGCCGGTAGTCGACGCCCGAGTGTCATCACTGCGGGAGCTGCCCAGAGGACACGGCGCAGCACACACTGGCGGAGTGCACAGCTTGGGCCACGCAGCGCCGTGACCTAATCACTGCAGTAGGCGGCAGCGATCTCTCACTTCCGGCCGTGGTTCTGTCTATGGTCGGGAGCGAGAGCGCTTGGGAAGGCGTCGTCTCCTTCTGCGAGGAGGTGATGCTCGGTGATGATGGGTGCCCGCCGCCCGACCAGTCAAGGCCCGTGACGGTGGCGCGTAGTGTTCCGCGCGCGCCATTCAAGTGGAGGGTGCGGCCGTTGTGGTTGCCGCACGGGAAGAAGGGGCTCGCCTGCCAGTGGCGAGGCGGGACCTGCTGGGGATGGTTGGGCGCATGGGAGTATTTCCCACGCCCCCGGCCAAGGTCGGTAGAGGAACACCGTGGTGGTTTTAAGTCGATAAGAGTCCGACACTGGCTCCGCCTTTCCCAGGTGCTTCCATGAGGATTATCGCCACGGAAAAAAAAACCCCGCCAAGAGCATGTCGGGCCATGCTCAGTATTATAGGGTTCCTTAAGTAGGTGTAATTACAAACGAATCAAATCGAATATTAATCATGGCTATTTTAGTTTTTGCAATAATCGGCAGCATTCGCGACTCAGAGCGTGTTGTTAGTAGCGCCATCTAGCGATAAATTCAAGAAGCCAAATTTAACATGACACACCAAGTCAACATAACACAAAGTTACTTTTTGTGATTTTTTCAAATAGAAAGTAACTAAAGGAGCATTATTTGCTACTATCATTTTTCTCTAAGGTCAATGACCTTTGAACTAGGACGTCTTAAGTATTTTTGAGTTTTCTCTCTATAACTAGAAAATTTATAATCACATTATACTCAAAATAATTTTAAAAGAGAGTTTTTACAAAGGTCTACCAATGTGGAAGATTATAAGTTTCTACGTCACACAGTTTAGAAATGGCAGGGGGGGGACACATTGCAAGCCACTTTGGTGGGCTATATTTCACAGATGGTACACCTGATTAAAAAGTTATGTATGAAACATTACCTTCATTTTAGTAGACCTATTCAATGACACGAGGGGGTGCAGCGAAAAAATTTTTTTCATCCCCATTTCACATGTATGGGCGCCACCCCTAAACTACGTAATCACGATTTTTTTATTCTTTTAAAATTGAGATCTATATCTAGACTATTTTCAAACAAAATTTCATTTACTTATGTTTATAACTGTAGAAGTTATTAAGCTGTAAAGGATTAGGACAGACGGACAGACGGACAGACGGACAGACGGACAGACGGACAGACGGACAGACGGACAGACGGACAGACGGACAGACGGACAGACGGACAGACGGACAGACGGACAGACGGACAGACGGACAGACGGACAGACGGACAGACGGACAGACGGACAGACGGACAGACGGACAGACGGACAGACGGACAGACGGACAGACGGACAGACGGACAGACGGACAGACGGACAGACGGACAGACGGACAGACGGACAGACGGACAGACGGACAGACGGACAGACGGACAGACGGACAGACGGACAGACGGACAGACGGACAGACGGACAGACGGACAGACGGACAGACGGACAGACGGACAGACGGACAGACGGACAGACGGACAGACGGACAGACGGACAGACGGACAGACGGACAGACGGACAGACGGACAGACGGACAGATGGATAGACGGACGGACATGACGAAACTATAAGGGTTCCTTGTAGGACTACGGAACCCTAAAAAGGGATCCATACCACCTATTGACCTGATAACCCGTAGAAACTGATTTAATGAAACATGAATGTTTGCATTTGCTTCTTACTCAGGTACCACTACACATGTCTATTTTTATTATTTGTTGTTAAACTATACAACCTTATTTTTAGTCAATACTATACCTCTTCAGGGGTAATTGTCCTCATAATTATGAACAACTTTTACTATGGGACCAACCCTGAAAACGCGAAAACAAATCTGCTAATCCCTATTTTTTTTTTGATTTATGTGAAAACATTATGTAGGAAACAGCTGTTTTTTTTGCGATTACTGGGTTGGTCCCATAGTAAAAGTTGTTCATACTGATAAGTACAATGACCCTTTAAGAGGTTCACAGTTATTTCAATAACATGTTGTATACACACATACACCCGAAAAAAACACAAAGACCTCAGAGTTCAACCATACCAGTAAGTAAGTCATTGCTATCCATTTCTACTTTCCGACAAATGCACTTTATTCAATCAACATAAAGTGCAATGTATGACGGTTGTATAACGTATACATGTACTCGGACGAATAAAAAAGGCGGACGGAATCTCGCTCAACAAAGACTGAAACACTTATTTTTTTTCCTAAACCCACTATAATTTCGACATATTTTAAACACACCAGATATATATTGTTATTATATTTATGAATTATGACACTACGACAATGACTACCGTCACACGAGATTTGTTACGTAAACGCGGCTTTTTTTCTTACTATGGGTGTGCATGTGTGCGTGCCAGCCCGTACTTTTAAGCGAGCCGTCTTACTATGGATGCCTCACTTTTTGTTCAGCGAGATTCCATCCGCCTTTTTTTATTCGTCCAAGCAACAGATGTATACTGTTATTTTATTTGCGACACTACAACAATGACTAGCGTCACTTTCACGTCACACGTCAGATTTTTGGCATGCTATGCAAGGGCGGATCCAGTGGGGGGGGGGGGTCATAGGGGTCATGACCCCCCCCTGGGCCTAGGTCAACTACAGTTTTTTTTCCTGTTTAGGTACATAATTTACCAAATTAATGTTCATTAAATGAATGAATGTATGTATTACAAACATAAAATTACTAAATTGAACTCGCATCCGAACCCACGTAATAAAAAAAACAAGTTCCATGTCCGAACCCGTTCGTTCAATGTGAATAATATTCGCACGATTTAAAGTTTGATTCTGGCGCACCGCTCGCGCCGCGTGGTTCTTCTCCAATCTCCGTCGCCGGCGTCACCGTCGATCGAATACTTAGCTAACCATCAAAAACAGAAATAACTACTTTTCTACCATGTTAGCCTTATAAAACCTCGCCCAAGTAAAAATAATTCAAGAACCTAAACATTGATATTAGTTGATAAGTAATTAGTTTTTTCTTCTTCTATCGTGTCGACATGAGCTACATAATGATAACAGCTTATGCCGTGGGGAAAAGATTAGCCAGTCAGCAGGTTGGTAGTGGCGCTGACTGCCCAGGGTGCGCCGGACGATCAATTAAATAGCGTCACTCGTGGAGGCTCTTTTCGTTTTTTGAAAATCGGAATGGAAAAGCAATATTCCAAACAGAAAAGATCTTTAATCTCAAGCAAGTACCTAAATATAAACTGGGTTTGCAAAAAAATACTGAAAACTTCGCGCTCGCTTCGCTTCCGCTAGACCTCTATTTCATTGCCGATACAAGTGTAGGACTGCCATAGCTTAAATGTGTATTTAGTTATTTACGCTAAAGCGTCTACTATTAGCCGCTCTAAGCACCGCAAGAACAGATTGCGCTCAAATAAATGCGTACACTTTTGTCACGGAATATTTATGCTCTTGTGAAGAGTTAAACAGTTAGTTCGTGAACAGTCAAAAAAATTTCGCGCTCGCTTCGCTCGCGCTTTTCTTTCTGCGTACTAAACGTATGTTGTAAATAGCTGTTCTATAGTTAATAGAGACAAAGCCGAATCTGAGAAAAAGTTCGTGCTCGCTTCGCTCGCGCCAGTATATGTTGCTTTTTTTTTGGCGTATAGGTTAAGTAAGTATTCCGTTACATTAATATTCTACAAAGAAAAAATCGAAAGCTCTAGTAAAATTCACTTAAATTCATGTTTTGGCTAAAACTACGAAAATCCTAGAATTTTATTGGTTGAACGAAAGTGTTTTCCAAGAGGGCGACTTTGCACCCTCCTTTTAAAAAATTTGATCCGTGGCTGGATATAAGTACGCGACCCCCCCTGACACAAAGGCTAGATCCGCCCTTGATACTATGGATGTTAATGTGTGCGTACTTTTAAGCGAGCCGGCCTGCTATGGATGCTTCACTTATTCTTTAGCGAGATTCGGTCCGCCTTTTTATTCATCTGAGCTTACGTACATAATATATTCCAAATCTTATACAAAGGAAAGTTGAGCAATAAATGTGATGTTAAAGTTCAATGTTAGATAAATTGTGAGTGACATTCGGTGCTGCCATTTTCTTGTACCTAGAGTTAATGGCTCAGTTGCTACTTCTTTGCTATATCTATGGCATGAGAGGTAGCGAGAATTCTTATTGTCACCATCATCATTCATCATCATTTCAGCCGAAAAACGTCCACTGCTGGACATAGGCCTCCCTCAAACATCGCCACAACGACCGGTCCTGTGCCTTCCGCATCCAGCGGATTCCCGCGACCTTCACCAGGTCATCGGTCCACCTTGTGGGGGGCCTACCCACGCTGCGCCTTTCAGTACGCGGTCGCCACTCCAAACTCACCATAATTATGTTCAACTAGCTTATGTCATGGCTTCGCCCTCGTATAATTCAGTTATCACAGAAAGACGTTCGCACATCCCTCTGGAACTTTTTTTCTTCCTGGGATAAAAAGTAGCCTTTAATTATGGGTTATGATCTATCTGTGTGCTCAATTTCAATCAAATCCATTTAACCATTTCAGTGTGATTGACAGACAAACAAACAAACAAAAATCCATGCTTTCTTATTTATAAGAGTTTTTAAACTTTCGCGAATTTCACTTATATTTAACTATGTTTACGTTTTGACACATTTTGACAGATGGTCACTCGATCAATAAATACAAACATATTTTAGATTTCAATTATCGTCTCAAATACACGGCTGATAGACACAGGACTCAAACTGCATTGATGTACTGCTGTATAGGAATGCAAAGATCGCCTTCTTAAAGAAATTGATATGATATTGAGAGTGATATTAACGACTAAAAGGGGCCGGGCCCGCCGAATTTAAATTACTTATATTTATATATTTAGAGGGTTTAATTTGAAACGAAGCAGTACAAGTGTTCTAAATTCGCCGGAGATTATTTCGTACCTAGGATAGGTATTGATAGCTTTCGTGGTTATCCAGTTAAAGCTGTCGATACCTTTTTTCAGCCCGGCCCCTTTTACACCTTAATATCTCGGAAAATATTAGGTTTTTAGATTAAATTAAGCACTATGTACGTGTATTTTACGGAGTACATCCCTTCTGTGGCACCACTTTCTCAGCAAGTTTGGTAGTTGTCGTGGTACAGATGGGGCCGGGCTGGAAACGTCAGGCTGGCCCGGCCCCCTTCAAATGCTTCTATTTCTTTTATTAGAGCGGTACATTGAAAATGTAGTAAGTACAAATGCTTCTGAAGAGGAGTACATTCGGATAATACATATCTCGCGACCTAAAGCCACTGGGGCCGGGCCAGCCTGACGCACGTATATTAAATCATCTTTTATTTGCAGTAATCAGAGAGAAAGGAGAATTGTCAAAAGATACGCGAAAATTACAATGTATTATTTAAGTTCATTATTAACAATAGCAAGATAGGAACAAAAGGTCATGTTCGTGAAAAACTTATACTTTTTACCATAGACGAAGTGCTGCGAACAATCGTAGTGAAGCCAACAAAACCATGCTCCTCCGTGTCCAAACCAGCGCTCACGCACACACAGCACTTCGTCTATATATTTTTTACTGTCTGTGCGTTTTAAACACCTACATGCCATAAATATTAAAAATACGATTATAGCTCATTCAATCAGAGACTGGTAGATAAATACTTCTCTGCTCTTATTATTGTCATCATAGAAAATCTAATATTGTCATCAACTGCCCCATAGGCATCATAGGCTCGCCCCCTATTACATGTAACTATAACATAACTGGCGAAATGTGGGTGTACTATTATTATATACCTCTGCCTACCCCTTCGGGGAAATACAGGCGTGGTGTTATGTTATGATGTTATATCATCAACTGTTTGACTGACAGGCAGCTCTGTTAATACTGGTGTGTCTCTCTTTTGGTGACACACTGAGTAAGTTTGTTGGTACGTCGTTGCTTGGTTGGACCGTTGGACAAATTCAATCATCTGTTAGGGTTGGCAAGTTGCTTGATTAATACAGGATGAAATCAAACACAGTTGGCAATTTTTTTGATTTCCCACACAAAATACTTAAAGCCACTTTTATAGATTTTTTCTTTTTCTTTTTTTTAGAAAATGTTGTACAATTGCATTGGTAAGATCCACATTTGAAAGGATAATAATAAATATTTTGAGTCATTTTTACACAGCACCATTTAGTCCCAAGCTAAGCAGATCTTGTACTATGGGTACTAGACAGTGGTTGTAATACTTATATGCTTTTTTTTTTGTAAATACATGTTTATAATAATACATAAGAAACATCCAGACCAAGACAAACACTTATGTTCATCACACAAATATTTGTGTCCTGTTGGAATCTACCCACGACCTCGTGGTCAGCAGTCCGACACTCGAACCACTAGACCACAGACGTCACGTATTGACTTCTACCTTTATTTATTGTTATTTGCTAAGTCCTTATTGCCTCGTCGTTAATCAGTGGTTGAGACAATAATTATGCTGTACGCTTCATTCTTCTTATCGAGTATTTTATACTCATGACTGCCTTTCATCACAAACTATAGACCTTCTGCAAGTTGCTGTTTAGCGTGATTGCTGAGTTAGACAACGAACGGTACGAAGTGGCTTACACGTGTAAGTTATTAATTTACGAAGTGCTGTAATGAATATATGTCAGCTAAGGGTTTTGGTAATTGGCTGGCTTGGCAGACCGCTCTGTTTATCTTGTGTTATAAACGTTGTATGTATGACGGGTAATTAATGGTAGTAAGGTATTGATATACTTGTAACTTATAAGTTAATTGGTAATCAATCTATCTTATTAAACATATTCTGCTGATGCACACACAAAGTTTTCCAAGTCGTATAACCAACCATTGTAAAAATTACTTGAAGAGTTTATTATTATGTATGGAGTTTCTTGCCAGCTCTTCTCCATGGGACAAACTTTTTGGAACCGTGCAACTAGATTATTAACATCTTGAGAGTGCATGTAAATGCTTATTCGAAAAAAAAAACTTTAGAGTTTTGAATTTTTGATCAAAGACCTATACCGCTATTGAATGGTAGAATAAACCTAATTAATGGCCAGAAGGTATATCGCTTTTATTACCACGCTTGGCAGATGGATTTATTTTGTGATGGTAATTATCTGTTTATAAGTCATATCATATCAAAAGAATGATAACAGTTATCATTCTTTTTTTTACATGGGGAAATCCTTATGGTCGCCCTCCGTCCAGGGAAGACGGAGGCAATGTCGGACTCCTACCGTTTAAAACCATCATGGTGTTCCTCATACTTAACCTACTACCTCTGCATTCTGTTTCCGCCTCCAGCAGGTTCCAGCTATTCTCCCGTGCGGACTCTTTGACTGAACCGTCCTCCCGACTGGCGTGCGTGGTATAGGACGCGCCACCGTAAAGCCTATCATTTTCTTGACATAATCCCTTAGTATCGTTTTACGACCCCCCGAATTCCAAATGAATACGAGGTGGCCTTTTATTTACCACTTAATAGTATACCTACTGATTTAAGTATGGATAAAAAAAAACAGTCTTCTCTCTAGCATTGCCGCTGAACGAAAAAAGTTGCCTGCGGCCAGCTATATGTACACAATCTTAATCCTATTAAGTTGGAATTTAATCTTGCATTTGACCTTACTTGATTGCGTATTCAACAATATAAATGATTTTTGTATAAATTAACTTATTCTCTTTATTGACCTTTACGATTGAGAAAATATTTCACGTTACCCTAAGGGTATTTCTAATATTCATACACCATTTTATTATTGACTTATGAAATTGGATCCGTCGCAGTTCTAATGTAATGGTGAATCCATTATGTTTTTAAAAGGATTTTATCAGCTCCATTTGTTACTAAAATGCATATTAAAAAAACTTTTCTTTATATTTATTCGAATCTTATCAGTTTTTTGTTAGTCTAATAATAACATATAACTATTTTAAGACTACGAAGGACTTGTAACTATTGATTTAATTTTTTTCACGTGGTCATTCTACCTGCATTCAGCCAGAAAGACGGATGGTTGGACTGTGTTTCTTCTTTCCCTACAGGCTGGGGACTAAACTGGGGACTGATCAAATATTACCCACTGCTCAACCTGTAAACTTACTCTGAAACGTTTTGATCACACATCATGAGGGGTGTTTGACAAATAAAGAAAAGAAGGAAAAATTGTTTATTTTCCCAGACATAACAATGTGTAACAAGTGTATAAAAAGAAAACGTAAATGTGAAGCAGAAAAGAAACAACCACCAGAAACGCGATATTCCATAGCTTCCTAACTATATAAGGCTTTCAGGGAGACAAAAGTGAGATGAATGGGTTATACTACCGGAGCCCTTCATGAGCCACGTCTGTAAGGCACATCATTTCCGGAGTCTCACCTCTATTATGCTGAAGATGGTCAGCATAGACTCTTTAGTGGGGTCTTCTTATTTTTCTTCTATCGTGTCGACATGAGCTACATAATGATATAGCTTATGCCGTGAAAAAAAGATTAGCTAGCAAAAAGTGTGGTAGATAGTAAATTTTTTGTGTGATAAAAATCCCACATACCCCAGCCTCCACAGAAATAGATAGATAAAATAGTTGTAATCACAATTTTACTTGCGATTCATGCATGGCAACTTTCGAACAAACTACGTCTCCCATATTGACGTCATTAATTTTTAAAAATAAACTTTAATCAAATGATCTTTACAGTTTTTATCTCTGCAATTAGAAACAGCGCAATAAGGCATTTCTGCGGGTTTTTGTTACAGTATTTACAGAAACAAGTCATAAGACGTACTGAGAAAGGCTTTGAAATGCCCTGCATTCTGGTGCAGAGTGTTGGCACTCGCGGGCCGCCCACTTTTCCATTCTATTATCTATTTCTGTGCCAGCCACGTCCCAAAAGGCCGGTAGCTTTATGAAAGTTTCCTGCTCGAAACCAAAAAAAGGGTTTTTAACATCACGCTAGATCCCATAACTGGGACCAACCAACCAATATTGAAGTCAGACTACAATATTCTTTATAAGGAACCCGACTGACATTGTGCTACCCTGCAAGTTTGATGGCCTCGTGCCATGTTCGTCGCCCGCTATATTGCCGATTCACTTGCAGCAATACTATCGATCAAATGGATACAGTCTGAAATTCCGATACGGATTCTAAGGAGATGGATGCAGTTTGAATATATTTTGTCGTCATGTAGGTTAATCTTATGTGGCTTTAAGAATGCAGGTAGTGTATCTAGCGTAGTATATAGTGTGCAGCCCGGTGGACTGACGACCTGAAGATTGTAGCTGGGGGGACTAGATGTGGAAGGTGGGGGACCGAGTGTTGTGGCGCAACTTGGGTGAGGCCTATGTCCAGTAGCGAACTGCGATAGGAGGCTGAGTTGATAGTGTATCAGGAAAATATAAATGAGGAATAAAATAACTACTGACAAAATTACGGAATCAACTGACAAACTCATACCAACTTTTAAAGTAGGTATGTTAGTATGTGTGAGATGTCGGAACATGCTAAACTGTTTTTTGTGATAGCAGGATGAATAAATTAACGCTTTTTTTCTACGAAACCTTACAATATCCACTCACAAAATAGAAAGTTTTAACTTTTTATTTGTTGATAGATTTGTATAGATTTGGCATGTATTTATGGATATAAATAAGAATTTATTATCTTTATTTAATCACGTATTATTTTTTATGGTAGTTATTAATTTTAATATATATTGGTAATTTATATTAAATTGCGCCACATACTGCCCCCATCTATTTTTCACGTCTTCCTTGTGCACCCAAAGGTTGTCTGGAAGATATCCCTTTTAGCGATAAGACCACCAATGTATCCTTAATTTACATGTCAATCCTAAGCTTTAATAATGTTTATGGTGTACAATAAAGAATATTCTATCCATCTGTCTATCTATCTAATTCAAAATGTCAAACGAACGATTTAGCATTCCGTTCTCGGAATATCAATTAGCGAATAAAAAAAAGTAATTCATTATTCAAGAATTAAAACGAGAAGTCGAATAATTAAAGCGAAAAGTCTTAAATTGAATAAAATGTATATGCGGAACAACATAATTATTTGAAGTCGAACTAATTTAAAAGTCGCTCTTTGACGACTCATTTTTCCGTTTTCTTGTGAACTTTTCTATTGATAGCTTCTTACTATAGGCACGCTTTATATGAAATCAAATTTATACTTATTTTGCTTTTATTGTGAAAAGTATGGTATTCTTTAGGAATAATTAGATTTGCAGATCGGAAAATAAAATAAGTTACAACATAACAACATAACATAACATCACGCCTGTATTTCCCCGAAGGGGTAGGCAGAGGTGTATAGTACACCCACATTTTACACCAGTTATGTTATAGTCCCATGTAATAGGGGGCGAGCCTATTGCCATTAACCGGGCACAAACCCAGACTCCGGGCTGTTACTGAGAATTTCCTAATGAAAAAAACCAATAAAACTTTGCCCGACCCGGGAATTGAACCCAGGACCCCACGCTCAGCAGTCGCGCTTGCAACCACTAGACCAACGAGGCAGTTAAATAATTTATAGGATTACGAAACGACTGCAATATCACAAAGGCTGTTGTCTAAATGGTACTGCGAGTAGGTTCGCCAAACTGAGACATGAAGATAGAAAGTGTCATGTTATTGTAAATTCACCGGCATCCGTACCCTTCGGTTGCAACGGAACACAGCAATGCAAGCATCACTGTTGGTCGGCAGAAGTAGGTACGGTGGTAGTACTTCCCAAGACGAGGCCTTTCACAAGGAGCTCTACTAGTTAATCAAATCATTCATATCTTATTATCCTAGGGATGGTTATTATCACCGGTAAATAGTAATAAGCTCGCCTCTGTTACATTATTTTGAAAAATATTTATAGACGCTTATCATCTTAGTCTTCCTAAGAAAAGAGGGAGACCGAAGAAAATATGGATGGATTGTGTGAAAGATGATATGAATAGAAAGAAAGTGAACACGGAGATGACGGCTGATAGAGATGTATGGAAGAAAAAAACATGCTGCGCCGACCCCAAATAAATTGGGATAAGGGCAGGAGGATGATGATGATCATCTTAGTCTTCCTGCAACCACGAATGCTGAAAAGCATTCGAAACGTCAGGAAGGAAAACCAATTTTAATAATATATGCGATGTAATCTGGTTAAAATTATAATTCGGAAAAAAAAGACAGCTGATCCCAACTTTTGTGTTCACGTAAATCGACAAAATGTAGGGATCAGTTGTTTTTTTTTCGCGATTTCATGGTAGGTCCCATAGTAATAGTTTGTTCGTAATGATGAGTACAGTCATTCCTTAAAAAATTGCTAATTAATTAAAAATAGCCCGGTGCAAGTCGCAGCTGGTCATTAGTACGGACGTTAATCGACTCGTCAACGTCATACTGACGTATGCTGAGCCTACGTGCGATATCATTCAATGGAGGAGATCACTCTACTACGAACTGTTGGAGAAGTCGGTCGGACGTCGTATAACCTGACATGACTTCCCGTTTTGCCTCTGATATACAGACATTGGTTATAGTTGTAATGCTTAAGTAACTTCCATTCAGTTCTATAACCTTTCTGCGACACATAGTTAAAATTTAAAACGAAAAATAAAAGGCTTGCTATTTCAAATCTAACTCCACTTCAGTGAACTCAGTCATTATGTCCGATATCTTTCTGTCTCGCTATTCAACGTAGCCAAAGCCTTTTGTGGAAGCTATAACAATTTTTAATTCAAATAAGTAGATTTCGATGCACTTCAAAGGAAAAGATTGGAGAAGCATAAAAGGTGGTAACGTTTCTGAGATCGTTCAACAGAGAAAAAGATTTTACGAATTATTGGGCAAGAGTTAGTAGGTACGTGGTACGTATAATACATTCTGAGTTTTAGAAGAAGAAGAAGAAGAATATAATGTCTTTATTTGCAAGGAATAGGTACGTTGTAGTTGGTACGTTCATTCATAGTCCGCTTATAAAGATAGAGGTAGTCTCTCGTCTCATGAGATAAGTTAAAGACAACTTTTGCATCTTCTTTTTCTTGATAGCTGCAGCATTCTCTTGTAATAATATTATACTTATTTCCAAACGACCGTTCATTGGTTGGGTTTAAAAAAATAGAAGTTTAGACGACAATAAATTTCTTCTTCCGCTGGATGCGGAAGGCACAGGACCGGTCGTTGTGGCGATGCTTGGGGGAGGCCTCTGTCCAGCAGTGGACGTCTTTCGGCTGAAATGATGATGATGATAATGAAACTTCTTCAACTTTATTCAATATGCTGGATGAAGGTAATTATAAGCACGCCATTTTAATTATTTCATTATTTTTAACGCGTTTTTGGATGCCAAGCGAAATCTAAAGATATAAATCGTGGAAAGAAAAAATCACTCACAAGCATGATTCGAACCTGCGACTCCTGGCCCAGTAGGTACACCAATGCAATAGCCACTAAGCTACCGTGAATACTGCTCGTGTTATCGAATTTAACTTCTACTTACGTCTTTCGGTGACGTCAGCACCATCCCATTGAGAAACAGACCGTGTTCCTGACGTCACCGAAAAAAGTAAGTGGAAGTTAAATTCAATAGCACGAGCAGTGTAAAACATAAAACTTAAATAACACGCCAAAACGTAGATTTTAGTTTATTATAGAGCCTGCTGACTGGCTCATCTTTTCCCCACGGCATGAGCTATTGTCATTATGTGGCTCATGTCGACACGATAGAAGAAGTTTATTTTATTGAATTAATTTGTAGTCAATCAACTCAATCAACTCAGCCTATCGCAGTCCACTGCTGGACATAGGCCTCTCCCAAGTTGCGCCACAACGCTCGGTCCTCTGCCTTCCGCATCCTGTCCCCCCCAACCACGTTCTTTAGGTCGTCGGTCCACCTGGCAGGGGGGCGCCCTACGCTGCGTTTGCCGATTCGCGGTCTCCACTCAAGGACTCGTCTGCTCCAACGGCCATCGGTCCTTCGACAGACATGGCCAGCCCACTACCACTTCAGCTTCCTGATCCTACAAGCTATGTCGGTCACTCCGGTTCTTCTCCGGATAATCTCGTTACGGATTTTATCCTTCAAAGAAACTCCAAGCATAGCTCGCTCCATAGCTCGCTGAGCGACTTTGAATTTGTGGACTAGCCCAGCTGTCAGTGTCCACGTCCCGGCGGTAATTTGTAGTCATAAATCGAATATTATGCAAGTTTATCAAATGATTTTAAACTAATATTGTGTACCGTGTTGAATAAAATTAGGAGCCAACTCTTTTCCTACTCACCGATCTAATTGTAGGATAGTATCTTGTTTCCGTCTTTTTAGTTAATCTGGTGATCGTTGCAGTCGGGTTTTTTAGTTTTTTTTAAATATTTTTTTCATTTTATTTATTTAACATATTTCATGCCTATGTTACTCATGTTTAAACAAATAAAATATCTTTTATCTTTACCTTTTTCATAGCCACAATATAAGCCACAATAAATACCTTGCGATGCTAAAGTTTACCTTTCGGGTATTTACCGCGGTCTAAGTCGGCAAGTTTCGTCATTCCGAGGGTAAGTAAGACGAAGATTATAAGCCGAAGACGTGGCCCAAAGACGTAGTTATAGACTTATGAACATTCCTACTTAGTGAGGTGAAATAGCTTTATTTATACGCATTCAGGTATTCGTTAGATGTTCGCAAGTTGAAAGGGTTGTTTTTGATACGTCATCGTTCCGCTAGAATGAACTATTCATAAGCGCCTGTAATAAAGTATATTTGAATAAGAAACTGTTTGAATTTAAATCATAATTATGTTTCATTTTAATATATAGGGTCACCCTATTTGGTGTACCTTGAACATTTACTAGAAAAAGTCAGCAGAGGATTATTATACGGATTGGATAGATTATACAATTTTTACCCTCCGACGCAAAAAGAGGGGTGTCGTGTTATGTATTGTTGTTGTTGTTATGGGTTGTTTGATTTCATTATGGCAGTTGTTACGGGTAGTCAGAAGCCCAAAAGTCTCATCTAACCTTTGGATGGCGGTATTACCCAGTTGGTAACTGGGTTGCGGGGGTTTGATGTCAGTCGCTCCGTGGAAAAAATGATGTTCAGCCACATAACAATAAAAAGGTTTGGAAAAAGAAAGTCTAAGCATGACAGTGGATTACCAATACAGGTAAAAAAAAAAACGGACGTTTTTACACAGCATCATCTAGTCCCAAACTAAGCAGAGCTTGTACTATGGGTACTAGACAATGGATA
This sequence comes from Asteroscopus sphinx, assembly GCA_949699075.1. NCBI lineage: Eukaryota > Metazoa > Arthropoda > Insecta > Lepidoptera > Noctuidae > Asteroscopus > Asteroscopus sphinx. The sequence continues at coordinate 9,145,226 of OX453006.1, forward strand.
TAATACTTATATACTTTTTTTTGTAAATACATACATATAATACATAAGAAACACCCAGGTAAAGTAAGGTAAGTTAAGTGTTTATTTTAAATTATTTCCATAGTAAAAATATACAAAAACAGTCCCAAACACTTGGTCATAGTCATGTTATTAAATATTGTTTGATCCACATGGCTCCTTACGGATTTCATTTCAGTGATTAACGGTCAAAATTAATATCCAATCTATCCACGATTTGCCCTACTAGAGATAGGAATTTGACATAAGCTCCATACAAAGTATGTCAAATTTCTATCTTCTGTAGGGTAAATCGTGGATAGATTGAATATTAACTTTGGCCATAAGTCACACACGTACAAACAGAGGTTTTTTTTACCAATCTAGAGTGACAACCAAAATTTTGGTAAGTCGTCACTAATTAATTGAAAAAAACCGGCCAAGAGAATTTTCGGGCCATGCTCAGTATTATAGGGTTCCTTCATCTTCATAATTTCAGCCTTAAGACGTCCACAGCTGGATATAGGCCTCCCCCAAGCAAATGTTGGGAGGATATGCTGTTGGATAGGGTTCAAAATCAAATCAAAAATCAAATCAAAATCATTCATTCATTCATTCATTTTTTTCGTTCCTTAGGTAGGTGTAGGCGTAATTACAAACGAATCAAATAGAATATTAATCATGGCTATTTTAGTTTTTGCAATAGACGGCAGCATTGGCGACTCAGAGCGTGTTGTTAGTAAATTTAAGAAGTGTGTAATGACAAAATAACACATAGGTACTTTTTAAGTTTTATTTTCAAATAGTAATTTCAAAAAGTAACTAAACGAGCTTTATTTGCTAAAATCATTTTTCTCTAAGGTCAATGATCTTTGAACTAGGACGTCTTAAGTATTTTGCAGGTTTCTCACTATAACTCGAAAATTTATAATCACATTATACTCGAAATAATTTTAAAAGAGTGTTTTTACAAAGGTCTATCTACGTGAAAGATTAAAATTTTCTACGTTGCATAGTTTAGAAATGGAAGGGGACACACACATTGCAAGCCACTTTGGCGGGCTATATTTCGCAAATGGTACACCTGATAAAAAAGTGATGAATGAAACATTTTTAGTAGACCTATTCAATGATACACCACACGTAGGGAGCTGCAGCAGCTGCGAAAAAAATAATTTCATCCCCATTTCACATGTATGGGTGCCGCCACCCCAAACAATCGTGATTACGTATTTAACGTAATCACGATTGTTTTATTCTTTTAAAATTGAGATCTATATCTAGACTATTTATTTACTTGAGACTTCAGATGCCAGCACATTCAACCATATTCTATGACAAATCCTTCACAGTCCAAGCTGCTCGTTTATGGAATGCGTTACCTGTGCCTATAAGACGTGCTCAGTCACTAGCTTCTTTTAAAAAACTTGTAAAGGAACATTACCTCTCTGTATAAACTGTTATTTTAGTGAGATGTTGCTACACTGGTATATACACGTATTTTATTTTGTTATTTATTAAAGAATATTATTTGTTGTTACATTTGTATATATTGTATATATTTGGTATATATTTATGGATATATATTAGAATTTATTTTATTTATACATGTAATATTTTCTATGGTAGGTAAATATCTATTTATTTATTATATTAAATATTAGTAAATTTTATGTAAGTGCACCACATACAGCCCCCATCTATTTTTCACGTCTTCCTTGTCCATCCAAAGGTTGTCTGGAAGATATCGCTATTAGCGATAAGACCGCCAATGTACCCTTATTTTACATGTTAGTCCTAAGTTTAATAATGTTATTGGTGTACAATAAAGAATATTCTATCTATCTATCTATCTAACAAAATTTTATTTGCTTATGTTTATAACTGTAGAAGTTATTAAGCTGTAAAGGATTAGGACAGACGGACAGACGGACGGACATGACGAAACTATAAGGGTTCTTTGTAGGAACTACAGAACCCTAAAACTGTTTATAATTAAGGGACAACATTTTTGGTTAGGCTAGGTATTTTTTTGTTATAAAAAAACACTTTTTTTTTTTTCTTATACCTTACAGTCTAATAGTCACTTTTTATGTTACGGATAGCGAAAGTTCTGCGGATCGTTTGGAGAATGTATTTGACGTTTTGACATATTTTCTATACAATATATTTGAATTTGAATTCGAAAATGTCAACTTATTCCTCAGATAATGTTAAACCGACTTTAAAAATAATAATTCCTATTGTAAGTAGATTCAGGTGTAGAAAACATTAACGCAATAAATGTTTAAGTAAAAACTGTTTTCAATAAATTAATAAAGTAGAATACGTTATTTAATTAAATTGAAAACATTAACTGCGGTCACCGGGTTATTTCCCGCCGAAACAAAGTTGATTAAAATGGAAGCTTTTAAATGTTTAATGCATGTTATTAAATTTTCTAACAGATACTATCGTAAACTGGACCTACTTCATGTTCACTACATTCTTTACAAATAAAAAAACCGGCCAAGAGCATGTCGGGCCATGCTCAGTATTATAGGGTTCCTTAAGTAGGTCTAATTACAAACGAATCAAATCGAATATTAATCATTGCTATTTTAGTTTTTGAAAACAGCACCACCTAGCGCTAAATTTAAGAAGTGTGTCATATCAATATATGACACACTTCTAAAATTTAGCGCTAGGTGGCGCTGTTACTTTGTGTTATCAAAATAACACAAAGTATCTTTTTGTGATTTTTTTAAATAGAAAGTAACTTAAGGAGCATAATTTGCTAAGTTTATTTTTATCTAAGGTCAATGACCTATGAACTAGGACGTCTTAAGTATTTTTCAGTTTTCTCACTATAACTCAAAAAGTTATAATCACATTGTACTCAAAATAATTTTAAAAGAGATTTTTTATAAAAGTCTATCAACGTGGAAGATTACAAGTTTCTACGTTGCATAGTTTGAAAATGGCAGGGGGGGGGACACATTGTAAGCCACTTTGGTGGGCTATATTTCGCAGATGGTACACCTGATAAAAAAGTGATGTATGAAACATTACCTTCATTTTAGTAGACCTATTCAATGATACCCCACACGAGGGGGTGCAGCGAAAAAAAAAATGTCATCCCCATTTCACATGTATGGGCGCCACCCCTAAAATACGTTACCAAGATTTTTTTATTCTTTTAAAATTGAGATCTATATCTACACCATTTTTTAACAAAATTTCATTTACTTCTGTTTATAACTGTAGAAGTTATTAAGCTGTAAAGGATTAGGACAGACGGACAGACGGACAGACGGACAGACAGACAGACGGACAGACGGACGGACATGACGAAACTATAAGGGTTCCTTGTAGGACTACGGAACCCTAAAAAACGTTGCACGACGAGCTGGACCACAATACTACTGATTACCCATTACTAACACTTAACAGTACTGATTGTACTTTTTATTTACTTAATGTGACTTATAATAATTACTATTATCAATAAATAACTATGAACTATGAACTATGATTGGACATCAAAGGTGAGCAAACCCAGCAATGGAGTGCAACTGGACGGTCGTGAGAACGTAGTCAGTAATATAACTATTACGTCATATTAACATGTGTGAGAGCAGTGATAGCCTATTGGTTGAGCGCTTGCCTTCCACACAGGAGGATCTGAGTTCGATCCGCCCCGCACCACTGACTTTTCGAATTCATGTGTGAATCAGAATTTGATTATCACTTGCTTTACTGGTATAGGAAAAAATCGTGAGGAAACCTGCACACCTGAGAGTGCTCCATACAGCTCTCGATGGTGTGTGTACTTCGCCAATGCAAGACCAGCTTGGTGAACTAAGGCCTTAACCATCTCACTCCGAGAAGAAGCTCGTGCCCAACAGTAGGACAGTAGTGGGCTGATGATGATACATATAAAAATCGTAATAATGTTGTGATATGAACAAAATAAGCGAGATAGTCCCAAGAGTTTCCAAACTGAAGTGGCATTGGACGGGACACATTGCTCGAAGAACGGATGGCCGATAGGGCCGTAAAGTTCTGGAGTGGTGATCGCGTACTGGAAGACGCAGCGTGGATAGGCCCCCCACAAGGTGGACCGACGACCTGGTGAAGGTCGCGGGAATCCGCTGGATGCAGAAAGCGCATGACCGATCGTTGTGGCGATGCTTCGGGGAGGTCTATGTCCAGCAGTGGACGTCTTAGATGATGATGAACGAATTATGCTAGACTGCTAAAAGAAAATGTTCTTTCTATTATTGCATAAATATTTATCTCTGTAGAATAAACGAGCTTATTCTTTATTTTATTTCTCATAGATATATGATATATTTGCCTTATATGTGTAGAAATGACTTATTTTGATTTTTAGGTACATACTCGTATAATTCCATTTGAAATGGCAAGATGTTGGAGCCACTCCAAATAGTTTTAATAGTTTCTACCGACTTCTTAAAATTTCTTCAATGTCTTTCCATTATTTTTTTGGCACACTTTAAGTGGAACATTTGACATATTTTTGATACACGTATAAACTAGGTCACTAGAATGGTTTAATAAGCCAAACAGGGATGAAAAAGTATTTTTTTGCCAAGTCTAACCATTCAATTAATAACACTTAAACTTTGTTACTGTATCAAATTGTAAATAGTTAAGATTTTTTATACATCCAAAACAATTTCTAACTACTCTAATAGATTGATCTCATTAATAAAATAATACCTCATGAACATAAAATACATTTTGAAGATACTGTTTTCAAAGGCTTCATTGAAACTCTGTTTAGAAGTGAAAACACGTTTCCGAATTCAATATCAACCTTCATACTCAAGTCACCCAGAAAACTCGGACAAGAAGGGTGATAAACAGAAGAATGGCGTAAAAAGGGCTAAAGGGGTGTAAAAGGTGTTCAAGGGCGAGTAAAAAGGGCTTCAACCCTGCAGTGGAACGAAAAAACCTGTGAATTATGATTGATGATGTTGACAAAACATATTTGATTTACGTCTATAACGCTACTGACGTAAGGTAAAATCTGTATACAATATAATCTTTGGTGCGTCTGTTAGTCATCATGTAACTTCTAAACGACTTGACCGATTGTAGTCATATTCACACAGGTTCGATACCGTTCCGACGGGTTAGTGGTCAATCCGCACGAATTGGATTCGCACGAAACGTGCGGATCGCACGCCAGTAATTCATCGAAATTGTATTTTATTAATTTTTCGATATTTTTTATCATGTGTGCACGACTGTACTTTGATATTTTTTATTCTTTAAAATAAAATGTGTGCAAATCGCCTACTACTTAAATGTGAAGGTGGCGATCCGCACGAAAATAAATTGGCTTCGTGCGGATCGACCCCCACAAAATTCATAATATTTAAAAGTGGCGATCCGCACGTTCACCATTCATGCTCACAATATCTTTATAGAAAATATGAAAAAAAAAAAAATATGAATATCCCTAGTAATTTTATATAATAATCATAATGTCTTACACAAGATATCTTAAGGACAAAAATAAATAACACGGGGAATCCGCCATGAATGATAGATTGCGTCATTTATTCCCCCGTACACGCGATCCCATGTTAGAAAAATAACACCTGTATGTTTGGTACATATCTGTGTCCGTGTAATATATTGTGCGGGCTCGGGATTACAGAGACATGTTACTAAGTTGTAATAATTGCCAGGGATTACCCGGGAAGGACGGCAATATATGGGCTATTTATAAAGGGTAGAGAAAAATTTCGTCGGCCTATTGTCAACTTTGGATGAACTGAGAAGCAAGATTGAATTTATATGAGTATGTGGTTGAAATAAAGTTTAGATTTTTTGTCCAAGAAGATGATCCGAACGATTTTTCGGTTTGACACGCATATTTAGATTAGATACCTTTATGTATAAATTTTATCAAAATGAATAATATCACATGTAGAAACATAGTTAAGATCTTCTCAGAATGGCAAGGATTTAAGCGTTAAGCTTTAGAAACAAATTATCGGACGCGACTATATACTAGTCTATGCTACTTACAATCGCGACCAAAGAGAATAATATAACGATGCGACGTGACTGTAGCGACTGATGCTGTATTTGGCAGCTACCAGATACTGGTCAGTAATGTTACACACACATGTGCAAACTTCAGCAATAAGCCGCGGACGTGACCTTGAGAGCTTGGACTTCCGACGAATATCTGGCTCGCCGAATGTTTCTATGAGTCGCGGACGCATCGGTTGCGTGTGTACGGTGTTCGGCAAAGATTACATAATCTGGTGTTCGGTATGTCCGTGCGGCAGTCAGTCGCTAATGATGCAGAAGCTTTGGAGTGTGTTGTGGTCTGTGGTCAATCTCGCATAGACCACACTGTTTTTTTTTGCTTTATTTTGTTGTGTAGATCATCCGACTAACTTTCACAAAATAGTTATAGATATTTTTATTTTCCTTTAAATTAAAAACCAAAGTAATATTTAATGGTTATTCAAAATGCCATTTTGTCGTATTTTAAAATTTGCCACAAGTGCAACAGCTACACGTTGGTTACATCAAACGTTAGACAGGTGGCGCTACAAAAGAAATTCGGCGTAAAGATGCGCCACTTGCTTGAAGAGGAACTTTGATTCTTCTACGCAGCGGTTTAATTCCTGGCATAAAATGACGCTTTCGAATATTGTTTCTACTTTTGAATAAGGAAGATTCACAATCAACACCCAATGTTAAACATCATCAACCTCAAATTGGTGACTCCATTGCTCGTTTGCCCTCTCTATTATAAAAATAAATGATAAAACGTTTTGTAAGTACTAACATGTTTTTTATTACCTGCCTAGACCTGCCTATATGTCTGACAAATTCATATTGAGTTTTACTAAAAAAAACGGAAATTCCATTTTTTTTATAATTTATGTATCATGTTTAAAAATAAAATTCTTTAATCAAGTAGGAACCATAGACTCATAGAAACTACCATAGACTTATGATATAACTAAATTTTTAATGTACCTATAAATAAACCATTTTATCTCATCCTAGGTAGGTCTGGCATGAACGTAACTATTGACGAAAGACTTCTAAAGCCCTGGACATTTCGGCGACACCAGGTGTTTTCTTTTAAAATAAGTAAAAAATTTAAATGTACCTACTTGTTTTTTTTTACCAGCAACGGCAAGCGTCGGACACTTCTTGAGAACCCCTCCCCACCCCGATCTTCGCCTACGCCGTCGGCTAGACTGGTCCAAGGGCCACGAGCACTTCAACCTGGCCAAGAAGAACTACATCTACCTGCGCGCCTGCTACGAGGACCTCAAGCCGAGCTCCACGTGAACGACTGCGTCGCACACACATTCCCAACATTACACATGCACACATTTACACTACATCATGTCATTATGTTCTTACAACAAGTACTATGAAATGTGTCGTTTTGAGTGTAGATAGTGTAGATAACGCACCCTAATCTATCCATACATGGTTAAAAAGTACAAAGTTTTCAACTATGCTAAGAACAAAGAAAGTCGCCATAGGAAATAGTTATAGCATAGTTATAGCATAGTAACTTTTTTTTTAAGTAAGTACGTAAGTAAATACTCTAGAGCAAGCTTTCTCTTATACTGTCATTCGTAGTTCTTTTTAGTGATATAGGTAAAATGCATTATTACGCATAATGAAACTCAACAATGAGCCTGTACGTTAATAATTTTTTTTTTAGATTTTTTTAAGAAATTCATGTAATCTTGTTGTGCAATAAAGAGGATTATTATTATTCTTATTAAAATATTATTTTTAATCAAAATGTCTTTGAAATGGTGTAATGAAAGTTCGTATGCATGCTCGTATTTAGTGTAATAAGACATCCAAATAACAAAAGAGTTGTTATTACAGTCCAATAATTAATGAACTTAAATATCTGTTGATGTTTAAAATATTTTAAGTAAAACGTTGACCTAAATCTAAAGTGACAAGAAGTGATTTATAGAGTACAATTTGTGGAAAAAGGGGACCGGGATTAAAGCGGAAACTCTTGATTATTCGAAGTAAGCTGTACCTAGTTTAATAATGTTCTTTCCGCCTTTAAAGTAATTTATTACCTAATTTCGTTACTAGATTTTTTTCTTGTGACGATTTGTTTACTTTCTGATCGAATATTGTGTTTACTGGAAATACTGAAATTCCATCATCATCAATCTGTTACCAAATCTGAGATAACCGCGTTCTTAAAAAAAAACACCACAAAAAAAGAAAGAACTTTTTTGTATTTACAAATATGGACCTCGTTTTCAAAATAGAACCAAACATAAAATATTGTCCCGCCAATATTGACTATATTTCAAAGAGGTTTTACATCATCTTATGCCAGAGATAAAATAAATCCATTCTCGCTTGCGTATCGATGTGACATTTTAGCGACCATGACAGTATTTCTTTTGCTCTTTGTGGAGACAGTTCGTGAATGAAAGATTAATGAGAAGAGTGAGGGGAGAAAGACAAAAGGTGCCTTCGAACTCTGTTCAGTCGTTTTTAGACAGTCATCTGTTTGTTTTTAGAGTTTTAAATAGCCCTTTGGGTTCTGAGATTTGTTTAGGCTTAATTAGAAGCTGTTTTGGTCCTTTATTTTTGATTTGGTGATAAATTGCTTTCGATTAAATTCTCTTCAATGTTTTTGTTTGCTCAAATTTTATTTGGGTGAAGGTAGAATGTACGTAGGTAGGTAGGTTGACTGTCTCGTTGATCTAGTGGTTGCAAGCATAACTGCTGAGCGTGGGGTCCTGGGTTCGATTCCCGGGTCGGGCAAAGTGTTATTGGGTTCTTCATTAGGAAATTCTCAGTAGCAGCCCGGAGTCTGGATTTGTGCCTGGTTAATGGCAATAGGCTCGCCCCCTATTACATAGGACTATAACATAACTGGCGAAATGTGGGTGTACTATTACACCTCTGCCTACTCCTTCGGGGAAATATAGGTGTGATGTTATGTTATGTTAGAATGAACGTAAGATTTTTTTTCGATAAAACTATAGGTATGTACGGTCAGATTATTTCGCGGTGGTACATTTTGTCGATAAAATCTCTTGAACGAATTTTGTTACATTACACGTACCTATCGCTGCCATCGAAGATTGAGTGCAAGCGATTTTAGCGTTAGTGGTAGTTCACTGGAAAGATTTCTGACTGTATCTAGTGCTGGATTTGAGCTTTAGATTCGGTTCATCATCATCATATATCATTTCGCTTTAGGTTCGTTTACAAATTAAAAATTATAATAAGATTAGCTAATTACTAGATACTTATACTACTTGGCATAGTGCAACCTTAGGTCGTATAATTATACGATTATAATCTGAGGGTGCACACAAAATAATATGAAAATTGTACTTTTCTTTCCATTTAAAATAAAATTTACGTAACAAAACTAATTTAAATCACAACAGTCTCTCGAAATGGAATAAAAACCGCTTTCATTCCAAAATACGTGGTGAGAACAAAATGTGGACGGAAAACGGACGGGATGCTAGACTAAATTACTTCGCAACTCACACAATTTATTGTAGAAATTCTTATATTAAATGCAGTCTATTGCGAACGAAACAAGTGAATGGTTTTGGTAAATTAAAATACCGTAACTGTGCATTGAGGTAATATGTACTACGTACATATTAATATGTACTACGTACATATTATCTCAGTGTAACTGTGCCCCCGTCCCCGAGTCAGCTGATATGACAAATGTCGGAATCTTGTCGAGCAGAGAGGTTAACGCATTTTCGCATGCGGAGCAAAATCTCAATATATAAATTGTGGAAAGAAAAATTCGCTCTCGAGCAATAATTCATCCCCCGAGGCATTTCCCAACTATGTTGAGGTCGGCTTCCAGTCTAACTAGATGCGGCTGAACATCAGTATTTTACACGGAGCGACTGCCATCAGACCCCCGCAACCCAGTTACTGGGCAATACTGACATACGGAGGTTAGACCAGTCGTCAGATTTTCAGGCTTCTTATTACCTGTAACGGCTGCCATAGATATTCGTATGACAACCGGGACTGACAGCTTAAAATGCTCTGCGAGGCACGGAGGAGTCTCGATGTGTAACGAAACGGTCACCCATCTACAGACTGACTGCAGCAAGTGCAGCTTAACCTTGCAGATTGTACAATCCTTGCAATTGTTACTTGGCCACGAGCAATAATTATACCTGAGTTTTTAAAGTAACATGGTCGCTTACACTAATATTGTTACTGAATACGGGATATTTACCATTTCAGTCAGCTGCACAAAGATGCACTTAGCGAAATTAAAACGTTGATTTATGAAAAAGTAGAGATTGAAATATTTCAATATTGTACACTTAGCATCTGCTAATACATACGATTACCTAGTTTGTGAAATATAAAAACATAATCAACAAGTCTTCCCCATAATTTGTGTTTTAATTTTGTTTGCGTACCTTTTTTTTTTTTTCGTTTTTTTCGGGTGGCAATCCTCATGGATACCCTCCGTCTGGGGATGGCGGAGGGGTATGTCGGACTTTTACCGACTAAAACCACACGGTGGCCATCCTCTGCACAAAATAGAGGAGCTCCGGGAACTCCATTGGACCGCGCCGGTGCCCCTCTAGTGCTATGCCTTTGGCACATCCCGGGAAAAACAATATTTTTCCCCCACAGTAGCACGCGACCACCACGTACTGCTGTCCTCTATACATCTTTGTGCATCATCCACCCGCAAATAGTTCAGTTTACCCGTGACCATGGTGCTTGCAACAGTGCACAGTGCCGAAATATCGGGAACTCAATCAAAATGATGTACGGTCGACCGCACGTCAGCGGTAACAATTTGACATTTTCAAGGTTATCCACTAGCACTATCATGCAGTCGACTGCACATGGTAAATACCCCATATTCAGGAACAATATTTATAATTAATTATAAAAAAAATATATTAAAAAAAAATCTTTATTTCAGGCATCAGCCCATAAGATTTATACTTGTTTTTATTTATTTTTATAATTTGATTATCACTTGCTTTAACGGTGAAAGACAACAGCGTGAAGTAACCTGCACGCAATTGCCCCGTAAAGTTTTTGAATGTGTGTGTAGTCCGCCAGTCTGCAATAGGCCAGGAACGTGGTGAAATAAGGCCTACATCCTTCTCATTTTGAGAAGAGACCTGTGCCCAGCAGTGGAAGAGTAATGGGCTGGTTTTAGTATGTTTTTATATTTCTATAAGTAAATGTTGATGTGTAGATAATAAAAATTAATGTAAGATTATTTGCACTGCATCTTTTATCTTGGGACAGAACTAGCACAAACCAGACAAAATGGATACAGTTAGAGGAGGCCCGAGACCCAAGACTCGGTACCGGGAGACCCGAGATTGGCCATGACTTAATCCTACTAATAATATTATAAATGTGAAAGTTTTTGAAGATGTTTGTTGCTCAATCACGCTGTAAGAAGTGAACGAATTTGGATGAAATATGGAATACATGTAGAACATAACCCGGATTAACATAAAGGCTACTTTTTATCTTGGGAAAAATAATTAACAAAAAAAAATATGTTTAATTATTTACAATATTTCTCTCTTTATTTTGTTATGATTAGGTATGTCAAGGAGACATAAACGCTTATTATTATTACATCCTTTATCTTGTAATTGAAAGAGATGGTTAACAAATTATTATGAAATATTTTCGTTACATTTGGGATATTGACATTATTAATAGAATGAAAAGTAAGTACCATGTTATCAAACCCACTTAACACCCTCATATCGATAATGTACTTTACCACTATAAATCCAAAGAACTGACACGTAACAAGAAATTGCATTACAAGTACATCGTTAGTGGTACCTCTTTCAGTTAAAGTGGAATTCGCATCGATAAATATTCTTTTCTATTTCTTCTTTTCATCCATAATTTTATAAAGGAAAACGTTTTTATTCGAAGAAAGTATAACTGACTACAATTTTTTTAAATTAAAATTTAGTTTTAAAATAATTGGTGATAGATTATACCGGGTTCACACGATTCGATTTTATTTGATAAATTTTTGTTGTGCAACAAAAAATTGTAAGCTTACTATACAGTTTCTTGCTTCAATTTGATTGAAAGTCTTTCTTAGGTTTTCGCGATCACTAAACATTATAATAAAACAAGTTTAACCGGATTACATCGCGTATATTATTTAAATTAACTAAACTAACTGTACGGCAGATTGTTATGCATTAAGGAACTCCTTAATGCATAACAATCTGCCGTACAAATTAAAATCGTTTCGATGCACGCAATAGTCACTCACACAATGCAAGGTAGACAACGGAACTCCGTTGTCTACCTTCCAGCTTCATCATCAAATCAGCTCGTTGTCACTTTATTATTCTTCTGCCATTTACATATTATATATATACCAAATTTCAGTCAATTTTGATAATGGGAACTGGTTCAAAAGTTACTTGCAAGTTTTGTCCCAAAAATGCATACTAATATATATATATATATACTATACTATTTTCATGGTGTACAATAAAGTATATTCTATCTATCTATCTATCTATCTAATAAGATAATTAAAAGATTGTAAAAGTACAAAGGAACAGAAACGGGGAACTAAAACCAGCAATCCTTACTACAGAAGACTTAGCTTAGCTATGGTGCCAATCTTACGTTATGCTTAGCTTACAAAACAACTTTATACCTTCTTCAAACTTTATCATTTACCTTTTAAAAATATAACACTTTTCGCAACACAAAAATGTAACGTGAAAACCTCCTTAAAGTAACCTAGCATTGACCTACTTCAGGCGTCTATTCTTGAAGTTCTCCAAAATTAATATCGAGCGATTTCACGCGATATAGCGCGATATACCCAAAGGAGCGGGATCGACGGGACGATCAGATTAATAGCAACGTCTGACGTAGACACGAGGAGTGCTCGTAAATCACTGAATTGCAAGTACTGATTAAAATTTAAGGCGGTGTTGGTGTAAGGGGATTTAAGGACATTTAAGTGAAGCTTGAGTGAATGAAGAAAGTGTTTGTTTTAACAATAAAATAACTGACACCGAACTATAACTCCATAGATTTATTTTGTATACGTAGTGTTGTAAACCCACTGAATAATTCATGTTTTATTTGCATATTTTTATGTATGTGTGGGTGGTATGCATGTTGCGTGTGAAAAAAGTTTTATTTTTGTCTTTTAGATTTGTTTTGTAAATATGGAGAGTAAATGTAAAAGGTTTTTTTAGGTAGTGCGACCTTCAAGTTCTGAAAAATGACAAAGGTCAAAATGGCATTGTTCGATAGATTGTGTAGATAATTGAGTACCAACTTACATTTATTCAGCTCCTTTAAAAGCTTTTTTCAGGGATGACATGGCAGCCTATGTAAATCTTTTAGTTTTAAGATGATAAAATTTAATTTTAATGTAAACTTTTTCTAATAAAAGCTTTTCTTCAGAATATTATTTCTAAAGTAGATAGAGGTAGTCGCCCGCTGATTCGCCCGTGTGGGTGTCATTAACCGCGCATCCCTCGGGAACTGTTTATCTTCCAAAAAAGTATCACAGGCCCTTTTCCAGGTGTCAGGCTACCTCTTTGCCATGTTACATCCAAATCGGTTTACGCCTGTTTGAGTAACAATTCCGGTCCAATTCCGCGGTGGTCGCTGACATCCGATGAGGATATGGCACAGGAAGAAGAAGACTAACAATCATTCAAATATCTCCACAAACTTATTAGTAGTAGTAGAGCTCCTTTGTGAAAGAGCTCGTCCGGGGTAGTACTACCACCGTGCCTACTTCTCCGCCAAATAGTGATGCTTGCATTGCTGTGTTTCGGTCTGAAGGGTACGGGTGCCGGTGAAATTACAATCACATGAGACCGACTTGTGGTACCATTTAGGCAACAGCCTAGGTGGTATTGAAGTTGTTATGGGCAAAGGTAACCGCTTAACATCAGGTGGGCCTTTAGCTAGTTTCGCCATCCTATACTATAAAAAATAAATAAAAAAAAACTTTCACGTCCTACTATAATAAATGTGTAAGTTTGTGAAGATGTTTGGATGTTTGTTACTTAATCAAGCATAAACCGTTGAACGGATTTGGATGAAATTTTGCGCATAGATATACCATAACCAGAAATAACATGTCGGTAACTTTCTACCTCGAGAAAATAAACAGCTCCCGAAAGATCCGTCATAAGTCTTTCCGTGATAAGCCGAATTATACGGGGGCGAAGCCGCGGGCAAAGTCTAGTTTATAACATTATTAGTATTATTTTAATATTCTTTGGCGTTCGAAGATTGTTTAGGTGAGACAATTTTTTTGTTTTTTTTTTTTCTGCGAAAAAATTTGCAGACCTGTTAGTGCCATTAGTTTCATAAGCTGGGACAGTCAAGCGCATATTGATTCTGAAAAAACTAGTTTAAGCAGACCTTGCCTTATATGAAACTTACGTTCTAAGCTGTTCCGCTCATCATGGTTTGGTTTTGTTACCACTGTATATGCGGTTGACTGTACAAGTCAAGAAATTTTTCGTTTAGAAATTCTGGAGTACGATAATTTTATCTGCCTCATAAATTATCTTTCGTACAGCTACCTAAATTGCTGAACCTGAGATTTGGGCTCCTTATGATATACTCGTAAAATCTGTCTAGATTCCTCACTTTATGTGCCAGCCTTCGTGCAGGTAGGTACTTGACATTGAATAGCAGTGACGTATATCTATAAATATATAGACCACAGAAATAGATAGAATGGACATGTGGGCACGGCGCGCGTGGCAGCACCATGCACCATTGAGCAGGATATTTCAAAGCCTTTCTCAGCACGCCTTATGAGTTGTTTCTATAAATACTGTAACAAAAACCCGCAAAAATGCCTTATTGTGCTATTTCAAAAGCTGTAAACTACTGTAAAGTACATTTGTTTTTTTTTTTTTTTTAATGACTTCAAAATGTAAGGCGTAGTTTGTTCGGAAAGTTACCACGCATGAATCGCAAGTAAAATTGTGATTACAACCATTCTATATATTTCTGTGATATAGACTGTGATCGAGATAGGTACCCAGATTAGTAGTAGCAGATATTATTTATACTTTAGGTAAATACCTAAAGTTTTGTATCTAGTTGCTACCTATATAGCCTGCGGGTTTATTCTTTTGATTTGTTTCAATGATATTTAAAAGTATAGATATCATATCATATGATATTTAAAAGTATAGATGTCATATCCTAAAAAAACAAACGAAAAAAATGTCCCGTTCGCAGCGGCAGTACAATATACATAAACTATGGTACAAAATAAGTAGGTTGGTTACTTCAAGTTACTTTCACGACATATTTGGAATACTTTCTGTACACACGCAACGGCATTTTAGTTTTTTTTTGTCACCGGTCACGCTCGGCGCCTTACTTAACGCGGATTAATAGAAAAATGTACTAAATAGGACGTTTTCGAGTCTTCAGATTGCTAACGCAAGTAATATATCTGTACTTTTAAAAATCAGTGATTTGTTTGTTTTATTGCTCAGTTCCGGTGCAAAGGTATAGTAGTAGTAGAGCTCCTTTGTGAAAGAGCTCGTCCGGGGAAGTACTACCACCGTGCCTATTTCTCCGCCAAATAGTGATGCTTGCATTGCTGTGTTTCAGTCTGAAGGGTACGGGTGCCGGTGAAATTACAATCACATGAGACTTTCCATCTTCATGTTTCAGTTTGGGGAACCGACTTGCGGTACCATTTAGGCAACAGCCTACGTGGTATTGAGGTTGCTATGGGCAAAGGTAACCGCTTAACATTAGGTGGGCCTTTAGCTCGTTTCGCCAACCTATACTATAAAAAAAAGGGTACAGTGCCGGTTATTACAATCACATGAGACTTATCATCTTCATGTCTCAGTTTGGCAAACGTGATTTGCGGTACCTACCATTTGAGTAACAGCCTAAGTTCTATAGCAGTTGTTATGGGCAAAGTAAAGGTGTGCTTTTAGCGATTCGGTATCCTATACCATAATAAACTTAAATTTATATAACATTCGTAAGAAACACGTTTTTAGCTTAGTCATGGTAGAGAGAAAGTAGCTTATGGAAGTATTGTGTTATTAAGATAAAGTAGAATGTAATCTTAATATAATCTCTTAACCTCTTTTACGACACAATTTTTTTTGTAATAGAGGGGGAGAAAACGAGCAAGCAGGCCACCTGATGGTAAGCAATCACCGCTGCCTATGGACATCCGCAACACCAGTAGGCCAATTCACGTAACTAAAGAAATGCTGTTGCAGTGCAGTTGCAGTTAAGTTTCGACTAAAACAATGCTTTTCTTATTCTCTTATCTACGGCGATTGCTGTCGGAAACGAACTGCAGCGTCACTGCAACTTGATCGGCGCGTCATGAAATTACGTGAATTAGGACCAAAGGGTGTCGCCGATGTGTTGCCAACCTTTCAATAAGACATATGCTCTGAGCTAGACTCCTTCCAAAAAGAGTGGTCCTTACAAGCATTAGACATAGAGAAATGTGAAAGTAGAGAGATTTGCACTGTAGTGACCACAGGTAGTGATAGTGTAGGCTCTTAAGTATTTCTATGTTTCTGAAGGCTTTTATGTCAATGACATTTAAAAGTACAGATATGTTATTAGCGCACACAATTTGAAGACTCGAAAACGTCCTATTTCGTTTTGCTATTAGTACGTGTCAAGAAAGGCGCCAAGCGTGACCGGTGACAAAAAAAAAATACAAAATTGAAGTCGTGTGTGTACAGAAATTGTACCAATTATGACGCGAAACTAATTGAAAGTAACTAACTTACTTACTTTGTACTCATTTATGTGTATGTGTGTTGCCGCTGCGTACGAAATTTTTGTTTTGTTTCTTTGTTTGGGTATAACATATCGATCTATACTTTTAAATATCATTGTTCCATGTCGAATTGGGGCAGCTATTAAGATGAAGCATAACTAAATAAAACAACATATTTGTTTATTCTGATAAAGACTTCCTAGTTTGCTATGGTAAAAATATAATAGGAACAAAATCTTTTCAATGTAGTAGTATAGAGTAGTGTAGTCCACCCGCTCAAATAGTGGTGGTCAGTGCCGTAACTAGACTTTTACGTTAAAGTTGGGTCTCGTTTGGTCATTTCTGCGCTTCCCAAGGGTCGGTGCCTTGTGTGGCACTACCTTAGTAACGGCACTAGTTTTTCTAAACCCCAATGGCAAGCCGGAATTTAATGAAATATAAAAGGTGGCAGAAATAAATTTGTGGCGTTTTTGGAGCAAATTTCCTTAACGTGGCTTGCAGTAGGTGTGAATCAGAAGAAAATTTTATGCCACGTAAGATTTTTGAGTTATGAGTAGTTAGGCATGTACGCATATACGCACACCGCGCGCTCTCTTTCTTTATCTTACTAGTGTGTCTGTGTGTGTGTGCGTGATGAACTCGGGGGTCTCCTGACCATACGTTTTTTAAAATTAAATTAATAAGCATAATGTTAACATGGCTAACTACATAAAATTAAACGCTATTCTTCATCACTAGAAGTGTCCTTAGAATCATAGGCACCACTTTTTGAGCGGATGGACTATACCTACTTACTTCGATTCGTTCTGCAAATAAAATAATTGGTTAGCTGAATAAATAAGCTTTCTATTGTAACAAATATTGCTACAATTCTCTTGTTTATTATTTATTCGTTCAAGGATGAAGGTAAACAATCGGAACAAACTTCGGTTGCGCTGAGATCTTCCGAACAATGTTTGAGATTCGATTCGACCACCTTTCGGTATTGTTACATGTTAGGTATTTATTTGTTTGATCAATATAATAGAATAATATTTATGCCCAGCTACCGAATCTCGTTTAAAGTTTGGCTGATAGATTTTATAGGTACCTGTAGTATTATATTATCTGAGGTAGGTGGGTACTATAAATTAAATTAAATATTCTTTATTCGCGGGTATCTAGGACCCATAATAAGTTAGTACAAACTTAACAACTATTGTTAGTAACAATTCAATAAAATACACATGCAAAACGCTATACAACGATTCAAGTACAGAGAATCCAGACGGCTGGCTATCATAGCCATGACGCGATCGGGGCTGGCTCGCGCTCTGCAGAGCAAGGATGAACACTATTGTAAACAAATGGTAAGGTATGGTAATGGTAGTGGTATGGTATTTGGCAAAATTTATGGTTTAAATGGTTTAAACAATATTATTTTATTAATTTCTTAGGTTTTCGCGATTACTACACATTATAATAAAACAAAGTTTAACCGGATTAAATCATATACGCGATTTAATCCGGTTAAACTTTGTTTTATTATAATATTATTTTACCAGATTCTTTTATTTATTCTAAATGGAACTTACGTTTGACCGCCACCTCACCAGATGTTAAGCGATGGTACACGCTTGCCCAGCTAATTAGTATTTGAGAACTTATCTCCCTCAGGTGTTTTTCTTCACCGATATCAAATATGATAATCAAATTTGCTGCAGAATTGTGTAACTCACTCGCAATCGCAATCATGTTCAATGTTCATTGCACTGTATGTTCTGATAATCTATCTTATCGGCAACTATGCACCACGCAATTAATATTGTTGTAAAGTCAAAAAGAGATTGGGTGAAAGTCAGCATGAACTAGCAGGGATGGGGTAACTTTTTTCGCCCATCAAAATCGGCTTCGAGGATTTTGAGATATTTAAATTAAAAAGTCTGTTACTATAACTTCAAGAGCGACATTAATCCATGAATTAGCAGGGATGTGTTTAATATTTTTGAAAGCACACAATACGATATTTTTTGTTATTACGTCATCAAAATCGGCCCCAAGGATTTTACAATAATAACTTCAAGAGCGACTTTAATCCATGAACAGCCAGCCTCGCTACCAACCTGCTGACTGGCTAATCTTTTCCCCATGACATGAGCTATTATCATTATGTAGCTCATGTCAACACGATAGAAGAAGACGATCCATGAACTAGCAGGGATATGGTTAATATTTCTTGAATGCACACATAATAGAAGACATTTTTTTGTTATTCCGTCATCAAAATCGGCCATAAAGATTTGGGCATATTTAAACTCAAAAATCTATGAGGTACATAGGTACCATGAGTTCAAGAATGAATTTGGTCCGTGAACTAGCAGAGATGCGGTAATATTTTTTTAAAGCACGTATTATACACCACACGACTTCATCATAATTGGCCTCGAAGATTTTGGGATATTTTAGTTTGAAATCTTTTATTTAAGTTGCATTTTTTTTTTCAAAATTGTCGGGACGTATTTTAATGCCCATTTGCAGATAGGCGTAGTTGACGGTTCTCAATAATTATATCTCGTTCACGGCCTGACAGATTTGCCCAGTCTCCTTTATGGTAGGTATCGTGATCGTGACTGCGCTACATTGATCCATATATGAATTCCAAAGATCAAAGGTCGAAGTCAGTCAGTCATAGTGTAGTATGTATGTACAATGAAAGATTTCAATACGTTCCATTCCAATGGATCCCATGCTATTATCTATGTGTTTCCCTATTTATCATAAGGCTTTACCAAATCCGGATAAAGCCGACTTGAGCCCACTTGAACTTTTTCCTCGAACTCTAAATTCTGAATGGAATTCTGTGGATTAATTTTAGTAGATTTCGTATCTGTATGATATGAGTAGGTAGATAGAATATTATTTATTATACACCATTACAAATGCGGGTGGACTTTTCTCCATACAAACGCTCACGTCTGTTTTCTTTTTGGTTTATGACCCTAGACTAGAGCAATGATTTTTACAGTAAAATAAATATCAACGACTTGTATTTCCTATGTTTTCCTTTTTGTTGATAAATTGTTTCTATAATAAGCACTAGAAGACATCTAATAAAATAAATAATAATAAAAAGCCTTTTATTTCCATATCCCTATTTACATTGCAATGTTTTTATTAGTTATTTGTTAGTAATTTTGCTTACTTACTAGTTGTTAGTATGGTTAGTTGTTAGATTCTGGGATATGGACCCCTCTTTGAGTGAAGGCCTCCTCCATCTTCTTCCATGACTCTCTTTTTCTGCCTAGGGTCAACCAGTTTTTCCCTGCTCGTTCAATGATATCAGCCCACCGTTTATTTGACCTGCCTATTTTTCTTTTTCGGGCTGGTCCCTTGCATCTTATTGTTTGTATTGTCCATCGGTTATCAGTGTAACGTGATATATGACCGGCCCATTGCCACTTTAGTTTTAGGGCTTGTCTATGTGCATCAGTTACCTTGGTTTTTTGTCTTATTATTTCACTTTTTATTTTATGTATTTTTCTTATTTTTAATATGCTTCCCTCCATAGCCCTTTGCGTTGTTTGAATCTTTTGTTTAACTCTATATGTGAAAACCCATATTTGGCAACCATACAATAAACAAGGCAAAAGGTAGGTATCAATTACAATTTTTTTCATATTTAAAGAGTAATTTCCTTTTAAAATTTCTTTTAGTGACCAGAATTTCTTCCAGGTTATATTTGCTCTTCTTTCTATTTCTTCTTCGTTGCTTACTTTGCTAAATGATACCTGTTTTCCCAGATAAACATAACTGTCCACATATTCTATTTTGTTCCCTCTTGAACTGATGGGTATTTTCGGGCTGTTGGTCATTATTTTAGTTTTTGTTGCATTCATCTCTAAGCCTACTTTGGAGCTTTCTTGATCAAGTAATCTTATCATTTCTTCTAAATCTTTTGATGTTTCAGCTAGAAGAACAATATCATCTGCGAATCTGAGATGGTTTAAATAGTAGCCATTTAATATTATACCTCTGCTTTTCCAGTTTATGTTTTGGAATATATTTTCTAACACAGCTATAAAAAGTTTAGGTGACAATGGGTCTCCTTGTCTAACACCTCTTTCTATTCTTATTATTTTTCCCCTGGTTTCGAGTTTAACCTTGCTTGTGCTGTTGGTGTATATATTATTTATGATGTTTATGTATTTCAAGTCTATATTGAGCAATTTCAGCGCGTCCCAGATAGATTTGTGGCTTATACTGTCAAAGGCTTTGCTATAGTCGATAAAAGCCAGATACAGAGATCTGTTAAACTCTTTATATTTTTCGATAACCTGTTCTATTGCCTGTATATGATCAGTTCAGATCAGTTGTACTAAATCCTGAGCGAAAGCCTGCTTGCTCAATCGGTTGTGCACTGTCAACTTCGTTTGTTATACGTTTTAATATTATTGTTCCGAAGAGTTTATATAAGCTTGCCAGTAAGCTGATTGGCCTATAGTTGCCAATATCAAGTGGGTTTCCCTTCTTATATAGTAGTATAATACCCGATGTACACCATTGTATCGGGACAGTTTCTGAATCGAGTATCATATTAAATAATTGTGTGAGGTGGCTCAGTAGTATAGGTGCACCTAGTTTTATGGTTTCGTTGGTTATCCCATCTGGACCTGGACTTTTATCTGATTTTAGCTGTTTTATGAGCTCGTACACTTCTCTCTCATCTATTGGTATAACTGTTTTTGTATAAGTGACGCTATTTATTTCGTCATCAGGTTTGTTTTGACGACCTCTGTGGTCTAGTGGTTCGAGTGTCGGACTGCTGATAACGAGGTCGTGGGTTCGATTTCCACAGGACACAAATATTTGTGTGATGAACATAAGTGTTTGTGTTGGTCTGGGTGTGTTGCTTATGTATTATAAGTATGTATTTACAAAAAAAAAAAAGTATATAAGTATTATATCCATTGTCTAGTACCCATAGCACAAGCTCTGCTTAGTTTGGGACTAGATGGTGCTGTGTAAAAATGTCCCAAAGATATTTATTTATCTAAAAATGCTCAAAACTGCCTAATCAGACAGCTGTCAACAGAGGCTTAGTGTACAAATTAGACAACTACTAATAAAAAAAAAGTAAAACATAGTGACACAGTACATATCCTTCTTATTCAGTTTATGAAATATCTTTTAAATTGGTCCAGTTTCTGTGAAGTAAATAAGCGAAAGCCAAACCTCGAATTATGACTTCTTACTTAGGCTATTCAGTCGGAAATGCAGTTGTCCTTATCGCACTGATTTGAAGGGGGACGTCGAGAGCGACAGCGATAGATTCTTGAAATACCTAATTTTTAAAAGTCTCCACCCGCAATGTTAAAACTTAGGAACAACATGTCAATTTAGGGTACCTTGGCGGTCTTATCGCAAATACCGATATCTACCAGACAACCTGACAAAGAAAACGTGAAAAAAAATGTTTTCAGGCAGAGTATGAGATGTTTTGATTATTATGTAGGAAAGTGATGATGATTCGATGATGTCATGATTTTATACTTACCGCAGTAAAATGATTGCTTAAAAGTTGAAAGAAAACATCATACCTTGAAAAGTTCCATACAGTTCTTGATGGTGTGTAGTCTGCCAACCCACAGTAGGCCAGCGTGGTGGGCTAAGGCCTGAATGCTTGACACTGAGGGGCTCCTGGCTAAGTAAAAAACGCGTGGATCAAGATCTACAAGATTAAGCTGCGCTAGTCGCTGTCCTATCTCTTCTCATGGGTATCATAAAGAGTGACCAAGAGATTCACCATAGGATGGACAGTAGCGTTCTCTGAGTATTTAAACAACCAACTGCGATCGCCAACCCGCCTGCCAAGCGTGGCAATTATGGCATATTGTCAACATGCTTGGGGCAGGTTATGTCCAGCAGTGGACGTCTTTCGGCTTAAATGATGATGATGATGATTAGTCGCGGTCAATCCTTGGATGAGTGAACATTTCCTTGCACATTGAGACCCTTCCGTGCCACGGAGAGCATGTTTAGCTGTTGGCCACAGTTGACATACGAATATCTATGAATCCCGAAAGTCTGACAACTAGTCTAACCCGGATGTCGTTATTACCCAGTAACTGGATTGCGGGGGTCTGATGGTAGTCGCTCCGTGTAAAATACTGATGTTCAGCCGCATCTGGTTAGACTGGAAGCTGACCGCAACATAATTAGGAAAATGCGCGGAGGAAGCTTATCGTTCTGATTAATTAAATAATAATAATAATAAATATTTTTGGGACATTTTTACACAGCACCATTTAGTCCCAAACTAAGCATAGCTTGTACTATGGGTACTAGACAATGGATATAACATAACATAACATCATGCCTGTATTTCCCTGTTTTTTTTTTTTTTTACTATGGTTAATACATATATACTTTTTTTTGGAATTAATTAATTTATTTATACGGGTACAGGTCAACTTAAGTACTAGATTGAGCGACATATACATCTGGAATTTTACGTGGGAGACAGAGCAACACCCAGTCCCGAGCTAGGAGTCAACCTGTGTTACGGGTGCTAGGTGATTGCTCCGTCGCCGCACTAATAACTTGCCTACATCAATCGTAGTAAAAAGTTGCAGTTGTATCACTGGATTCGCACTGTAGGCATGCCTGTATATAGGGAATCAGTTTACAGATTACACAGAAACGTAAAGACCTACGGTTAAACAGGTCTTTCTAAAAAGTGGTAAAAAACTAACTAATTATGTGCCATCAGGTAAAAGTTTGTGTGTGTACTTGAATGGATTAGTGTTATGAGTTCTTGTGTGGATGTTTCATGTGTGTAAGGTGTATTTGTGTAAGTGTGAGCGATAGATGTGCGTAATGATTATGATGATGTGATATGCGTATAGGGTGCAGTTTCGGGATGTTTGCCTTATTTTAATTATATTTTTATTTTGTAGTCGATTATTCGTGTTATTATTAAAGGCCCGTGCCCAGCCATGGGATAGTAGTGTGCTCGTTATGTGAATACACTCAATTTTTTCATACTTGGCTTATTTAGTAAGCAATCTTAGCATGTCTTTTTTATGCAATTCGTCAATAATAATTATTAAAACACATTATGTTAATTATTTTATACACGAAAAAACATTTTTTAAACTAATTACATGTAATTCATGCTAAGATTGTTTACTAAATAAGACAAGAGAGGAAAAACAGAATAGGTGAAGTCAAAAACAAGATCTAATCCAAGAGTCTTTTTACTATAAAGTATGTCACGTCGTGTCTCGGTGAGGGTAGCTCAGGCAGGAGACTCGGAGGGTCGGAGGCTTGAGACACGGTGACAAACGGGAACTTGGAGAACAGGAACTAGTGGTACAGGAACTGGTAGTCAGGAACTGCAGGAACGGAACTCAGAGGTATGGAGGTACGGAACTCTGAGGTACGGAGGGTACAGAGGGTCAGTAGTACGAAGGGTCGGAGGAGTGGTAGGTCAACTTCGACGGTGAGCTGATGAGCTGCTGCTAATGGGTTGCAGCGAGCTCTGGCTGAAGACAGGAACCAGGTAGATACTTAGGTAGGTAGGTGGTGGGTCGGCACAAACACAATAAAACACAAGCAGGAATATTTTGGAATACTGTATGTTGCAGATTGGATAACACTGATAAAAATATATTGTACTGATGTAAAATAATATAAAAAAACTGTTAATGGACGGACACGTCCATACTCGGCCGAGTCTGCGATATAAGTCTGTTTTTTTTTGATGAAAAATTTTAAATTTTGAATTTGGATAGGTGAAGTTTTATAAAGTGGCCAGGAAGTCCAAATAAGGTTGTGAGCAGCGTAACGAGTTTAGCCTCGTTACAAGTGCCTACGTAGTTACCACACTTCATACCAAGCCTAATACCCCCGAACATCCTTGAGCCGAAACATCGTCTTATTATATTAAACAAAAATGTTATGCCCTGGAGCCGAGTACCGAGATTGGAAGTACTTTAATAAGCTTTCCCTTCCTCATCCTCCATTTATACATAGTTATCTTACCCTCGGAATATATTTGGTAACGAAAATAATATTTTGGATGAAGTAACTGGTTACGTGGTTCCATAAGAGCTCAACTGTACAATTAATTAACACAATAGCTAGTTAAACAATGGAATTTGGCATTATAAGGTGTTTGGATAAGGCAAAGTGATTCAAGCATATATTTCGTATGAAAACAAAACCGAAAGGCCAAAGACCTAATAAGCAGATTCTTTGCAACAGTACCTAGGAAATTGTTGTTAAAATTGAAATTGTTGTTCTTATTGCACGTTTGTCTCGACAACTAGGTAGTTGTCGAGACAGCTACTACTGGTGGACGGCACAGACACACAGGTTGAGAACTTTATGGCCCACTCGTAGGTGTGCCGGTTTCTTTATGTTTCTCTTGATAGTTAAACCAAATGATAGTACAAATTCTGATTCGCACATGAATTCAAACAGTCAAAGGTAAGGGCTGGATTCGAACTCAGACCGTTCAACCACTAGGCCGCAGAGCCGTTTTATTGAGAAAAAAAGTATCTAAGTATTATATCCAGTGTCTAGTACCCATAGTACATGCTCTGCTTAGTTTGGGACTAGATCAGTCCCAAATTTTTTCATTTTATTTTATTTTTTTATTGAACTTTAAATCATCATCACCGTAATTTCAGCCGAAAGACGTCCATTACTGGACCAGCCCCAAAAAGGGGATATGACATAACCACCACGTTTGGCAGACGGATTGGTGATCGCAGTTGGTTGAATAAATACTTAGAGAACGCGGCTGCCCATCCTCTGGTGAAACCCTTTGTCGCCTTTTACGA
The DNA here is from genome assembly GCA_949699075.1 of Asteroscopus sphinx. Lineage (NCBI taxonomy): Eukaryota > Metazoa > Arthropoda > Insecta > Lepidoptera > Noctuidae > Asteroscopus > Asteroscopus sphinx. The sequence continues at coordinate 9,170,861 of OX453006.1, forward strand.
CACCCACGAGAAGAGATGGGGTGGTGCTATTCTTTGTGTCTGGCACCACACGGAACTTTAATTAGTAGAAAATAATAACTGAAGAAGATAGAGAAGATGGTTGGCAGCTACCACCTGTTTGGAACCCAGTCCTAAAAATAATCAAGTCCCAAACAGCATGCAACACTGTAAAAGATAATGATATTGTGAGTGATTACTGCGTGCATCGAAACGATTTCAATTAATAATATTGTACGGTAGATTAAAATAATTTTTTAGAAATATTTGTAAAGACGCTTGTCATCTTAGTCTACCTGCGACCACGAAATGCTGCAAAGCTTTCGAAACGTCAGGAAACCCAATTTAAATAATATACGCGATTTAATCCGGTTACTATAATAACTGAACTTTGTAAATACATTCATGACAGCAATATTCCCTGTATAGTGTAACGTATGCTTATTAACATAACATAACATAACATCACGCCTGTATTTCCCCGACGGGGTAGGCAGAGGTGTATAGTACACCCACATTTCGCCAGTTATGTTATAGTCCCATGTAATAGGGGGCGAGCCTATTGCCATTGACCGGGTACAAATCCAGACTCCGGGCTGCTACTGAGAATTTCCTAATGAAGAACCCAATAACACTTTGCCCGACCCGGGAATCGAACCCATGACCCCACGCTCAGCAGTCACGCTTGCAACCACTAGACCAACGAGGCAGTCGTAACGTATGCTAATTGTCATATTATATATTTTTTAGGCAAGACGAGCTAATGGCCCACCTAAAGTTAAGCGGTTACCTTTGTCCATAACAACTGCAATACCATCTAGGCTGTTGCCGAAATGGTACCGCAAGTCATGTTCGCCAAACTGAGACATGAAGATGGAAAGTTTTTTTTATAGGATGGCGAAATGAGCTAAAGGCCCACCTGATGTTAAGCGGATTCCTTTGCTCATAACAACTGCAATACCATCTAGGCTGTTGCCGAAATGGTACAATGGGCAAGTCGGTTCGCCAAACTGTGACATGAAGATGGAAAGTCTCATGTGATTGTAATTTCACCGGCAACCATACCCTTCATACCCTCATATACATGCTGTTCGTCCACTTAGCATGAACAGAACTGTTTATGTACAACGCTGAAGTTATTTTTACCGAGAAGAATTTTATCGATACACCTATCTACTGGAAAAGTTTGAACGAAGTCGACGACAAGAAATTGAGTTTCAAAAGTGTCCTCGATTCCATTTTGGGATAAACGAAACTCGTACAATATTCAAATATTTTACCACTAAAGTTTTACAGTTTATTTTTGTTTATCTATGTTGTTTATAAAACATAGGAAGGTCTTAGAAGAAGCATCTTCTGTGTTATTATAAACATACTAGGTACTATTGATTGGTACCAATGTAGGTATGTCTATATACAAGCAGTTTCCCACGTCACAGCATTATTTGACAGTAATATACTAGGCATGGCTCCTAAACTTTATAATAAAATTCCAAAACCCATAAGGAATATTCGTGACTTAAGATTATTTAAAAAGGAGTTAAAATTGTTTTTAATCAGTAAAACTTATTATTCAATCAATGAATTCCTATCTGATTATAATATTTCAATATAATAGATTTGCATTTGTATTCACTACCGGTACCTAATTAATAATCTAATAAATCAATAATGATTTGAATATTTTGAATGCAGCTAATTTCTTTAAAATTTATTATTAGAAAAAAAAACATGTGTAAATTTAAATCTTAAATAATAATTATGTAAATAAAGTAAATTAATGTAATTCATTCTAATAATAATGTTTAATAATGTTGTATAATATGTTTAATTAATTAAGTACTAATATCTGTATGCCACCTGTGGCAGCACACAGAGAGACTACCTATAATGTACCTAACACCAAAATTACCTGTGTACACAAATAAACATTTTGATTGATTGATTGATTGGCTACGTACCTACTTTTACATGCCTACATTCATCAATGGTTATCAAAGGACTGATTTTGTTAGATAAAGCCCGTCACAAACTTCGCTATAATTTATAAGAAATAAAGAAACTTTTATTTGACACAAAGCACATAGATACATAGACACAATTCAACAGGAACACAATCAAATATACAAAACGAATCATAGATGCTGTGTGTCTAGCGACTGTGCAAATAGGTCCAGTTCAGCATAAATGCCAGGCAACAAGTTCCTGACGCTGGTTTTCAACTGAACCTTCACTCGTAAACGTGATGTAAACCTGACACCTGGAGCTATCTACCATATTTAAAGCAAGTAAAGATTTTTTTTTGTTAAACCAGCTTAAAAACATCTAAATTAATAAAAAATATAGTAATTGTAATTTTTTTAAATGAAAAAAAATTAATAAATTTAAAACTGTAACTAATGTGTATGTAAGGTAAATAATGAAGTAATAATGCATAAATTGTAAACATTTTTAATATAAATTAAAGTAAACAAAATTATCTGAAACTAAACAAAAATAATTCAAATTAGCGAAACTTATAGCGATATCTAATGATAATAAAGTAAAAACGGAAACGTGGATACCGTACCCTTCAGACCGAAACAGAAATGCAAGCATCACTATTTGGCGGAGAAGTAGATACGGTGGTATTACTTCCCCGGACGAGCTCTTTCACAAAGGAGCTCTACTACTACTAAATAGTTACATAGTTTAGTTACTATGTAGTCGCAGCTTGAAGCGGTTCGTCAATACTGCTTCAAGCTGCCCGTGCTATGGCCACAATAATTAGAGTCACATGTCCCATACTGCTTATGTCTGCGCCACTCATAACATGCTTTTAGTGTGTTGGAGGCTTTAATTTTCGGCTAGCAAGATTTTCTGTTTCTTAGATGATTAGTTGGAGACTTGGATAGTTTTACTGTCGCTTCCAATACACTACTTTAAGAGTTTCATAAGCTTTTACAAGTTTTATAGAGTGTTATGTTGGCAGCAGCTTTGCCACGATCGACTGTAGCAAGCCTTTATCTATGATAAATTCAATGTAGGAAAGAAGCTGTTTTAGGATGACTAGACCAGCTGTTTTAGAAAAGTTGACTGCCGATTGTACCGTTTGCAAATCGCACTTCACATATTTTTTACAGAAATGTTTCCATATAGTCGTAAGCTCATATTATTTCCAAGTTTTATTTTCGAAAAATAGCGATAGGCAGGCTGAAAGTGCAATAATGTTTCGTTATAGAAGTATAGCCTAAATCCATATGTTTTTTGTACCAATCAACCATCGACCATACAGCCCAATAGATGCCTAATGTTGAATATAATGCATACAATATATTCTGTCAACTAGCTGAGGCAGTACTGCAATCCAATTGGCTCTACCAAGGCGGCTATTTGTTAATCACTGACGCGGCAGTTTTGACGGCTCACTATTACGGATTATTGAAATTTCATAGATGTGTTGACAGACTTCGTTTGCCTGTTATAAGGCGTCCATACACCCCATATGGTCGACGCAATCAACAAAATAACACAGAATTAAAAAAACAAACATTTACAAAGTTAAATCAAAACAATTAACTTAACTAAATTAATTCATGCTAGCAAAACAATTAACCCAGTCAGTAAAGCAAACAATTTATTAATTACTCACTCAATAAAATGAGCTCGCCCTAGACTATAAAAGTAAACATCTACACAGTAAATGGTTATAGAAATGGTTTATTCAAGTTGAAATACTATGAATAGCACTATAATAAAAGAAACACAAAATATTGATGTGTTATTTTTTCCATATTAATGGTATAAAGATATTCTTTATTTACACTTATCAATTACATTTTTAAATATTTTTAAAACAAATAAAAAACAAAAAAAAACATTTAAAATATAAAAAATAGTAGCTCACTGGCATCGGGAACAGGGTCCAAGCTACCGGTGGTCAGGGCCTCAGAGAGAGGAACCTCCTCACGATACGCGCCGTGTCAAGAAGTACCGCTTTCTGCATCAAGCCCTTGACCCAACCGCCCAACGAGAGCCTCTGTAGGTGTGGGTCGAGGCTCTTTGCAATAATTCCATTTGCTGTTTAAAGATATAAATTGTGGAAAGAAAAATTCATTCACGAGCAGGATTCGAACTGCGACTCCTGTTCCCCGATTCAGAATATTTATTAATTTATATATGCTTTATTGTACACCATAAAAAACATAACATTGAATATGCATTTAAACTATTGTACAAATGGCGGCCTTATCGCGATCAGCGATTTCTTCCAGGCAACCTTAGGATGGACAAGAATGAATGGAATAAATGAATGAATGAATATCATCGATAGTCAGTTTGTCGACCGATTCGGTTTGTTATCTCGTTTTGTTCACGTAACGAGGGAAAAAGAGATACCAAAGCGAATCGATCGACAACTGCTTATCGAAGATGTTCTGAATTGGGGAGCCGGTTCGGTACACAAAGGCTTTATTCGCTAAGCTAACGTGAACTCTGCTCACGGTATCGAATTAAACCTCCACTTTGGATTCGACTTTGGGTGACGTCACCTACATCTTAATAAGAAACATCGTGTTCCGCACCCGTTAATGGGTATGCTTTTGCTGAGGATTTTTTTTTTTAAATAAATATACAATGCGACTCCTGGCAGGTTCGAATCCTGCTCGTGAGCGATTTTTTCTTTCCACAATTTTAATCTTTAGAATTCGCTTAGCATGCGTAAAATGCGTTAAAATAATAAAATAAATATACAATGTATAAAAAACGAAAGCCACCTGTAGGGAAAGTACCTTAATTTTAAAGTAAGTAAAAATGCATTCGATATTTATTGTTTGTGTCATTGGGCTGAGCCAGTTTTGAAACAAACTCAAATTCAAAAAATATTATCTTGTATAAAAATATCAATAAAAAAAATAAAAAAATACATGTTTAAGTACCATTGTCATCATCATCATCACCAGCCTAATTGCAGGCCACCGCTGGGTATAGGCCTCTCATATAACACGCCACTCAGCTTCTACCAGCCACCTTGCGAAGATCGTCACTCCACCCAGCCTGAGGGCGCACCTCGGACACTCAATACAATATGATGCTAGCACCACCTACAAGATTACGTCTGTATACGAACGCACACACACGTATAGGTAAGTGATGCTCGCCGATCGTAGTGCCAACTGAGTTCCAAGCGCTTCTCAGTAGTTCTCAGAGATGGCGTGCTTGTATAGCGACTGGCGATTGACATCCATTGCACGATTGTAGTCCGTGACCCGTGTGCCATCAAACTGCGGGAGCGTGCATGGTGCGGGTGAGGAATCTTGAATTGGCGGGGGGCGGTGAGTGGCCGTTCTGTAAACCAATTCACGTAACTAAAGAAGTGCAGTTGCAGTTAAGTTTTGATCAAAACAATGCTTTTCGTATTCTCTTATCTACGGCGATGGCTGTCAGAAACGAACTGCAGCGTCACTGCAATTTGATCGGTGCGTCATGAAATTACGTGAATTAGGGCTCTGTAAGTTAGTACTGTTATATATTCTGTGCTAAGAGCCTAAGTGCGTTTGTTCGAAAGATTTAAGAGTTGATGAGATGAAGAAATAAAGTGGTAAAGCTTACTACAAGAAACGTTTAGTTCTAACGTATTATAATAAAGCTTACCCCTCAAGGGAAATATGCGATAACGAAACACGTTTGCTGAGATTTTGGGTAACATTCCGACGTAGCAGTAACAATTATTGTAAACTAGTTCTCCTTGTTATGTTAAGATTAACAAAAGTTACCGTTTTGTTTCTTAACTCCCTTGTGTGTTTACGAAAAACCTAGTAATAATGATACATTAACACTCTCACAAAAAATAAAATAATACGTAACTGTAATGTCTTTTACAGCGGCCATTATCAAAAAATATTTATTGTTCGCTATCATTCATAAAAATGTCATAATTCCTTTTTAACAGTTTCCGTCCAACCCTCGCCTGCTCAAAGTGTACAATTAAACTTAAAACGCCGTTCCGGGACCGTCCCGTTGAAAACACGTAACCCTGTATAATGGGTAGTAAAGTCCTTGGAGTGACAACGCTTTTGTTCCGTTCCTCTGTGCATTGTGCCTTAATCTGAGACCATTCATACCTTGATATTCGAAGTTAACTGACATCTTTATATTTAAATGTGGTAGGTTTAAACTTTAAATTATATTATAATGTTAGCTTATCTTTGTTATATTATTTTCTTTATTGAAATGTACAAAAGTTCATTGTGTAAGTAGTCTTGGTTAGGAATAGCTATAACGTGTACCTAATTCTAGTTTTACCCGGGTAAACCTAAGATTACCCAAGCTCTTCGGTTAAAGTCCGAAATATCTTTAAAATTGGGCATTTACCCGGGTAAACCTAGTTCTACCCAATGCTGACTGGTTAATGTTAGGTGATTTAAGATTCTCCAGCACGAGGGTTGATTTTGATATAATATGAGAATGAAGTCCCACAAGCCTTAACTTCGACAAGGCTCAACTCTGATTGAATACACCCCGACACGGTTGGTTGGTTCCGTCGACACTAAGTATCAGAGTCGTGTCGAAGTTCCATCCTGTCAAAATAAAGGCTTGTTGCTGTCAGTCTTATAATGTTTTTTTATTTAAACTAACATTACCCAGCCGGCGATGGGTAGAACTAGGATTACCCGGGTATCTAAATGCCGAATTTTAAAGATATTTTGGACTTTAGCCAAAGAGCTTGCGTAATCTTAGGTTTAGCCGGATAAAACTAGTTTTACCCGTTCTACTAACATTACCTGTAACATAAATACAAAAACTGAAATCCTCTTAAGGGCTCATTGTACCTACTCATCATAATGAACAAATTAGCTGCTCCATTCATTAATGAAATGTGGGAAATAATGAATACTGTTTACATTAACTGATGTTTAAGCAGATAGGAAATTAAATAAATAATACAGGTTAGTTTGAGAGAGGAAAAAGATCCACGTTACTTGATTGGACTTTAAAACAAAAGAAACTAAACTTTTTTTTTTTATGGTAAGGATCTAGGATCTAGTGAAGCACGTTCAAATTTAAAATTAACTAGCTTATGCCCGCGGCTTTGCCCTCATGGATGTCGTTTATCACGCATACCTCGGATACTATTTATCTTCCCGGGTTAAATTGTAGCCTTTATTTTAATTCTGGTTATGTTCTATCTGACTTAACTTATGGAGCACAGACTTGGTCTTTGACTAACATCCAAAAGTCCAAACTCAAGGTCTGCCAACGGGCTATGGAGCGCAGTATACTAGGTGGTAAATTAACAGATTGTGTTCGCAATACTGTACTGCGCTCCAAAACACTAATAGCAGACGTGGCTCAAAAGGCTGCCAAGCTGAAATGGATCGGGAAAAGTGGAAGAAATGGAGGGAGGCCTTTTCCCAGGAGTGGGACGGCACAGGCTCATAATAATAATAAATGTTCTATTTGCATGCCAAATTTAATTTAAACAGAGTAACAAATATCCATACATTCTCACAAACTTTCAAGTTTGTAATATTAGTAGGAAGTAGGATTATAGTTTCCTTTATATAAAATTTACGCCTACATTCAAATTCACGCAGCTTCTATTTGAACATAAGCTGATCACGTGAGATTGCGAATTAACAGTTTAGGCCATCAAGCAAAACTCATGGTATAATAACACCAGGTAGTCTCTTCCCGTGACAGCTAGGTCACGTGATTGCCTCCGTACTACGTCATCGTGGAGCAAATAGCGGGCTGTTAGCGTGACACTTGTCAGTTTGATGTGCTGCCACTTTGTGAAAATAAATTACCCGATTTTTTCATTTACTTTCTTCTATATAGAATCACTTTTAACTAGTAATTTAATATAGTTTCCTTTATTAACTAATTAGATGAATAACACGATATAACAAATAGTTAGGCTAGTTAGGAATTTATTTTATATTCATTATGAACAAAAATCTCCTTAAGTATATTGAAGATATCAATCAATGGCAGCACTGATCGTGACGTAGCTTGGAGGCATCGCGCTGTCATTGCGGGAAGAGAATACCTGGTGAAACATCTTATTATACGATGCGTGTTACGAACATATTTCCACAAGACATCAATTCTTAGGTTTTGCGTCAACATCACTCTCTTTCACGTCAGTTACGTTAACATAAAAATATACCTACTGTGAAAACCTCGTTTACTTATATCGTACTCTCAGGGAAAGAATGGCATAAGTAGAGTTACTTTGAATTTAAGTTATTATAAATATTGGAAAGTAATTAAACTTTCGCGAATTTCACTCATATTGAACTATGTTTACGGGACTTATCGCGCAAATTGTCAGCATTGTGTGTCGTGATTCAGCATATCTTGTTACGGACAGCGACGTTACGAAAAACCAACCGCGGGTAGTTCGAGAAAACACCCGCCGCTCAAGACGATGACACCCACATACTTCAGTCTGCTCGTGACCACGGCCAGTGCAACTTGACCGAAACGTCGAGGTTAGTCAAAATGTTCGTTACATTTTGATTTAATTGTGCGCGACAAGTCCCGTAAACATAGTTCAATATTGGAAAGTTACTGAAAATTACATTTTTTGCTCAACTTGCTCGATTTTATACAAACATTAATTGGGTATATTACGTTGTTTAACTGTCTCGTTTTTTTTTATAAATAGAATTTGTTGGTCGAAGCAAAATAATTTAAACATAATGAATTTGTAATTTTATGATCCATAAAATATGTTTTTAAACCGACTTGATAAAATGGTGGTTCTCAATTCGAATGTATTTTTTATGTAGCAAAATGATTCCCATTGCCACTGTAGTGTGTAGGTTAATCATATTACCTAAACGTAAGCTAATTATAAGTAAGTAAGAATTATGTACTTTCAAGTTGTGAGCGCGCTTAGTCTTAAGTTAGAGGTAAAGACAATATAACGTACTTTTACCTAACAATACGTCTTTCATTGGAAGCCTCTACCGACAACCTTTACATGGCGACCCTGCCACTAGGGACCATGGCCATCGGTTGCAGTGGGTCAGGTGGATAATTTTGATAAATTTTCGGTGTTTCTGTCATGGGAAAGTCTTACTCAAAAGAAGAGGTCATCGTCGCGCAGAATGCGGCCGGAGCGAGTTCCAATGATGAGCTTCCAAAGGACATTGGCAATCACCTCAGCACTCAATTTTGATGGCGTTTTTTGGAATAGCTGCATTATATGGCGCTTATTATTTCTACAAAAAGTGCCACAAGCGACGACACAACGCCTGCAAATTAGGATGTCGGCGCGCCGGGATCGTATTGCAGAGAATGTGGGCGCTGTTTAGGAGATTATGTAAAAGACTGTGACGAGTTCGAAATCAAGATGAAAAAGTGCAAAAAGAAAAAACTTATTCAAAAATAAACTGAGTGGAAAAAAAATATGTGCGAAATAAAGAGTGTTTACGGAAAATTTATTTAGAGGCAGTAAGTTCTAGGTATATTAAAAATGTTTTATTTTAAATGTGTTCTTAGGCTACAGAATTAGGATCTATATATGCTAGATAAGATAAGATTTTAATAATTATGTTCATTTACGTAAATAAGGTCAAAAAAAAAAAAGTTCAATAAGAAGTATTGAAAACAAAAAATATTAGAATCGAATAATTTGTGTACAGAATACGAATATTTTGTGGTTGAACATAATATTTGAAATTAAAACCAAGCAGTGGTCTTATACAATTAAACTAATAAAAGAATTAGTAAAATAACTTTGATTTACCAAAAAATATTGATTTCGATAAGGAGAAAATAAAAGCTTAAATGGAGTACGAAATCAAAACCGTGCCGTTGATGAATAATGATGATGAGAAGATGACTCGCTAAATAATCGATGCCATCGATTTAGCAGCATGTTAGATAAAAATCAACATGCTCATCTTATATTTCATGACGTATAATAATCGTGGTGGCAGTAACAGACGTGATGAAAAAAAAAAAACCGGCCAAGAGCATGTCGGGCCATGCTCAGTATTATAGGGTTCCTTAAGTAGGTGTTACAAACAAATCAAATCGAATATTAATCATGGCTATTTTAGTTTTTGCAATAGACGGCAGCATTGGCGACTCAGATAGTGTTGTTAGTAGCCGCCGCTAGATGGCGCTATAAAGTGCCAAATGCAATAGACGGCAGCATTGGCGACTCAGAGAGTGTTGCTACTAGCCGCTAGATGGCGCTGTACAGTGCGAAATTTAAGAAGTTTGTAATTTCAATATAACACAAAGTTACTTTTTGTAATTTTTTTAAATAGAAAGTAGGTAAAGGAGCATTATTTGCTAAGATCATTTTTCTCTATGGTCAATGACCTTTGAACTAGGACGTTTTAAGTATTTTTCAGTTTTCTCTCTATAACTCAAAAAAATATTATCACATTATACTCGAAATAATTTTAAAAGAGAGTTTTCACAAAGGTCTATCAATTTGGAAGATTATAACTTTCTACATTGCACAGTTTAGAAATGGCAGGGGGGGGGACACATTGCAAGCCACTTTGGCGGCCTATATTTCGCAGATGGTACACCTGATAAAAAAGTGGTGTATGAAACATTACCTTCATTTTAGTAGACCTATTCAATGGTACCCCACATGAGGGGGCGCAGTGAAAAAAAAATTTCCATCCTCATTTCACATGTATGGACGCCACCCCTAAAATACGTAAAAACGATTTTTTTATTCTTTTAAAATTGAGATCTATATGTAGACTATTTTTTAATAAAATTTCATTTATTTATGTTTATAACTGTAGAAGTTATTAAGCTGTAAAGGATTAGGACAGACGGACAGACGGACAGACGGACAGACGGACAGACGGACAGACGGACGGACATGACGAAACTATAAGGGTTCCTTGTAGGACTTCGGAACCCTAAAAATTGGTTTCCTAGTCGTGGAAATCGTGCTGGATTTAATGGCAATAATCAGTATCGAGATAATTTTTCTGATCGAAGTCGACCATTTAATTAAGTGCGTATACCTATTAATTAGGTCGCTAGGATTCAATAGAGGACTTTCAAAATAATTCAGTAAATGAACCAGAGTAAGATGATTCACTTCACCATTTCTTTCGTGCCTAAGCAGGTGTTCACTTTAGAAGGCGTTAATCACGCAACATTTGTATTACACGGTACATAAATTCATAATTTTATTGAATCAGGTGCATCAATTTGAAAAATAAAATTATCGTATTTATTACAGAGACACATAAAATTTCACAAGTCAAAATTACTATTAAGGGATAGGAGGAAAATTAACTTGTGTTGGTTATGTTTATTTGAAATTATTGAGCGAAAATGTAGTGTTATTTAATAAAATGGTTTTTAAAAAAAAAACCCTGATACGCAGACGGAATTGTGGGATAAGATGTTTTTTTTAATTTAGGGCTAAGTTAGACTATCATAATAAAAGTTTAAGTTTGTTTAGTAATGGCAAAGAGAATGCCTATATTCATCGACCATGTTATATTCGTACCACCACGATGACCACGATGCGAAGTAATAAGATACGATAATAATAATAAGTGGCGTATTTTTAGAAGGTTCAAGTGCATCTCGTTTTTATGGAAGGATTCCACTTTAGGCCGTATTTATATGGCCGTAAGTTTATTATACAGTAGGTACAAACGGTAATAATCCGGACTGTACAGTATAATTCGTTATTATATCTATTTAATATGACTACATGACTATGACTACCCCATCAAGTCGGTAACAAATTTACATTTATGACTAGAGAATATGATTTTGATGTGACGTATGTTAAGGGCTTGGATAACATAGCTGCAAATATGTTATCTCGAGTTATTATAACAAGTGAGGATTTGAAAGGCATAAGTGAAAGTATGTATGATGACGATACCCGGTCCGATCAACCGGCTGTCGTCGAGGTTCTCAAACAAACGAGTTAAGGAAAAGGAGTAACTGAAAAGATGCGCGCGAGATACTGAAAAACAAAAACATTGTTTTGTGTATCAAAACCCCAAAAGTACAATTTTTATAAATCCAAACTCTTTATCAACTTTTGCGCGAGGCGCACTGTTGAAAGATTTGGTACAATTATGTGAAATAAATAAAGTTAAAAAAGCTTTAATACAAAACGATTTATATCGTATTTAATAAAAAATATAAAAAGACAGCGGTCCGGACCGCACATTATTAATATATTAAGCGGAGTACAGACTATCACTAGTGATGAGTCAAATACTATAATATTAAATGATTTTCATTTATTGCCGTATAGTGGGCAGGCAGGTGTCCAACAAATGATAAATAATAGGTACTATTTTTGGCCCGAATTGCAAAACCCCGTCGCAGAATATGTAAAATAGGGTAACAAGTGCCAAACCCAAAAACATACTAATCACCATACAAAACAGCCCCAAATAATGGGGTGCTGGCCAGAAAACCTCCACGTGTGCCTGACGGCTGCTTGTCCTTCTGGACACGTCTGGAGAGATCGGCAGTTGTTTGGCCGGTGCACCCTGGGCACGGGCAATAAAATCCTGCCGAAGGATTAACCTTCGGGGGATTTTATTGCCTGTGGCGAATATTCTGGCGCGGGAGGGGCCCGTTCTGGGCCAGTAGGGAGTTGCTCCACGTGTCCCTCTGATATCAGCAGAGGGCACAGTGGAGGAGCAGGGGCGGGCCCGGTGTGCACTCACCCTGCCACTGGGCAGGCAGCGGGGGGACTGTCTTTCCCTGCCCCCGTCGATCTCGTAACCCCAGGAGTGCCCGCTGAGTAGTGTTCTCGCGCCTCTTGGGACCGAGGGTCTTGGCTTCACCGCCCGGACCGCGAGGAAGAAAACCTCTATAAAAAATTACGGGAGGTAGGGCCTGCGAGCAGCAGACTCGGGGTAGTCTGCTGCCCGACCAGCAGCTGGTGTAGCTGGCACAGCCGGCGTAGTTGGCGCAGCTGGTAAAGGCCCATGAGGTGAGGTGGCGTGCAGTGTTCCTTGTGCGCCACCTAGGAGGGTGCGGCCGACGTTAGGCCGCACGGGGAGATGGGGCTCGCCTGCTTGTGGCGGGCCGGGACCTGTCGGGGGTGGTTGTGTGAATACTCACGGGTTCCCACGCCCCCGGCTAAGGTAGTTGAAGGAACACCGTGGTGGTTTTAGTCGGTAAGAGTCCGACACTGGCTCCGCCTACCCCGGGCGGAGTGCGTCCATGAGGATTTCTCCACGGCAAAAAAAAAAAAAAAAAAAAAAAAAAAAAAGCCCCAAATAATAAAGTCGTTCCTTATTGGGCATTTTCATACAATACCTACATCCATTCACAATGAGACTTGTTACACTCCTTTCGAGTTAGTATTCGGGCGAAAGTACATATTATTATCTAGTAATTTGACAAATAGTGTTCAACCACTATATAATTTCGATAACTATAGTTTAGAGTTAAAATATAGAATGCAAAAGGCATGCTCAGATGCTCGACATAATTTGATTCGTAGCAAAAATATGCGAAAGCAAAAATATGATAAGAATAGTAATGATATAAGTTATAAGATAAATGATTTAGTTTTGTTAAGAAATGAAGTAGCACGTAAGTTAGACTCAGTGTATACAGGCCCTTATCGTGTTATTCAAGACTTAACACCAAATGTAATTATAAAAATTAACAATAAACATGTAACAGTACATAAAAATCGCACTAAGCGTTATCATTAGGTACCAGGCGTGGGAACGGAGCCCTGGGAATGGAAATGTTATATGATACCAACTCGATTACGAGAATTGTTTTGAATTACAGAATGTATCTACTTATTGTTATTCGCATTGTAATGACTTGTTTATTTCTAGGTATGTACTTCCTTATTTTATATCAAAATAAAATAATGATTTATTATTATTTTATTTAAAAAAAAATAAGGGGGTCGTGTAGTGTGTAGGTTAATCATATTACCTAAACGTAAGCTAATTATAAGTAAGTAAGAATTATGTACTTTCAAGTTGTGAGCGCGCTTAGTCTTAAGTTAGAGGTAAAGACAATATAACGTACTTTTACCTAACAATACGTCTTTCATTGGAAGCCTCTACCGACAACCTTTACACCACAATTCTACAGACACTTAAATTCCATTATGTTTCGCGCGGGTCTACGTTTGGTACAAGAGGTCAAACTGTATTTTTTTTGCCTTCCTTTGAAATTGACATTTTCATCTTGTACCCTTCGTTCCCTGAGGATGCGATATTAGGTCTAAGAAGGGAAATAGGTGACGTCATCCATCACACTTGACAGGAACTCCTGACGTGACGTAAATAAATAAATAAATAATAAATAATATTTTTGGGACATTTTACACATCACCATCTAGTCCCAAACTAAGCAGAGCTTGTACTATGGGTACTAGACAATGTATATAATACTTAAATACTTTTTTTTTTTGTAAATACATACTTATAATACATAAGAAACAACCAGACCAACACAAACACTCATGTTCATCACACAAATATTTGTGTCCTGTGGGAATCGAACCCACGACCTCGTGATCAGCAGTCCAACACTAGAACCACTAGACCACAGAGGTCGTCAATATTCGATTAAGGGTGTCTCTTTACACCTTGCGTAAGTTTTCCATGATGGTTAGGCGTTCATAGTGATGTATAATAAATAAGTCTTAGGTTTTTGTTATTAAATGTACTTAATTTCCTGATTATTGCTATTTTTGAGGAGAAAGATATTTTTTTTTCCGAAAATTGCATGTCTTCATCATTCAGCCATAATATTTATTAATTAAAGATACAAAGGAAAAAATATAATGATTAGGAAACAAACCCACCCCAGAGAAAGGAACTTCTTTAAATTTTAATATAATGGACGTAAAAGCCGTAAAATTCTGGAATGGCGACCGCATACTGGAAGGCGCAGCGTGGCTATGCCCCCCACAAGGTGGACCGACGACCTGGTGAAGGTCGCGGGAATTCGCTGGATGCTTGGGGGAGGCCTATGTCCAGCAGTGGACATCTTTCGGCTGAAACGATGATTATGACGATAACGGACGTTCCTTTCTTAAAAAATCCATGCAACATGCTCTTCTCCTATTTTTATGATATAATTTTCATATACATATTAAAGTATACCTTACATTATGTTGTAATACATTCCCCTCCCCTATTTTTCATTTCATAAGTACTTTGTATACCTTAGCCTTACATAGATTATTTTGCATCAGTGCGGAGTGCAGTGCGGTAAAGCAAAATGCATCTTCATCACCCGTGATAGTCATAAATTTCAACTAAACGAAATGCGCTGCACTGGTGCTTGCGTGCGAATCTTTAAATCATCCTCTTTGCTGTAAAATTACTCTCGTAAACTGAAAATACTTCGCGATATGTTGGAAAAGGTTCCTTTTATATGCTGAAGGATATTCAAAAATGTAGTTTTCTTCTTCTGTATGAAAAGCGTTAATTAATTTAGCCTGCAGCAATGAGGTAAAAAGTAGCTTTACTTTAATGTGTCGATCTACAAGGTTAAACTACACTTGCTGGGGTCAGTCCGTGGATGGGTGACCATTTCGTTGCGAAACGAGAACCCTCCGTGCCTCGGAGAGCTCGATAAGCTGTCGGTCCCGCTATGCGATTCAGAACCATACGATAACCAGTTGTCGACCGATTCGGTTTGTTATCTCGTTTCGTCTTATGATTCACGCAACGAGAGAAAAAGAGATAACAAACCGAATCGATCGACTACTGTTTATCGTATGGTTCTGAATCGAGGAGCTGGTTGTCATACGAACATCTATGGCAGTCGATACGGGTAGTCAGAAGCCCGAAAGTCTGACAACTGGTCTAACCTCCGCATGTCGGTATTACCCAGTAACTGGGTTGCGGGGATTGATGGCAGTCGCTCCGTGTAAAATACTGATGTTCAGCCGCATCTTGTAATACTGGACGCTGACCTCAACATAGTTGGGAAAAGGCAAGGAGGATGATGACTATTGCATAGTAGTCTATGAATAATTAGCTATCACAGGAACTGAATAGATTTATGAATCTATTTATGTGTCCAGTCCTGAGCAAAATTCATTCTTGTCGAATCATGAATCATTTTGCTTGGTACTGCCAAAAACATTTTTTTTGTCTTCATTAGGTACCAAACAGACGACATTATTTTTGACTAATCGAGAACTTCAACTGTATGATGCGTGGCATATGGAGCAAAGGAAATGTCAAGTTAATGACGCGACGTTCCCAGTCACTCAAGAAGAACGTCGTCTGCTTAGCACCTAAGTAAGAATATAGCATCAGAGATCACATCAAGAGTTAGTGCAGCAGCATCTTTCAATTACTTATCTGTTTGAAGCATACCTAAGTAGGGGCTAATCCTGGAAATATGATCCACAAAGAGAACCACGTTTATCACAGTTTTTTTCAAGAACTTGTCTTTACTAGGTGTCAAAATCATCTTAATTACTTCAAGTAATCGTGCACAGTCTTTTTAAATCTAACTTATATCCATCACAGTGTTTTGTAAGTCCTATATCAAATAGTACCTATATTCAAAAGCAACAAAGGCATACACTCAATTTTAGAGGCCCAATCGAGCCTCCCTACTAAGCAAACACGCATAATTGTTTAACGGCTATCACTGACACAGTTTAAAAGCCTATGTGAGAGAGGATTCGATGGGCTTAAAACAATATTATCTCACTGCTTGCCAATGCTAGATAATTTGGCAAATGTTTACTTTGAGTTTCGCGCATCTGTGGCAAAATTCGTGGTATGAGGACTATTATGTTTTAAACAAGCCAGAGGAATTATGTGTTAATGAAATAAGTAGTTCCTCTGCATAAAGTTCTAGGGCAAAATCCCACGGGCAGCAGTTAAAGTGTTTTCGGTTTTGTTGTTAATTGATACACCGCTCTTACTGGCACACAGTATAAATAAATATATAAATAAATATCTTTGGGACATTTTTACACAGCACCATCTAGTCCCAAACTAAGCAGAGCTTGTGGTATGGGTACTAGACAATTGATATAATACGTATATACTATTTTTTTTGTAAATACATACTTATAATACATAAGCAACACACCCAGACCAACACAAACACATGTCATTATAATATTATTATAATTGTCATTATAATAATATTATAATGACAATTATAATAGGTTTTTGCTGGGCAAGCGTGTACCATCGTCGACCGCACCATCGCTTAACATCAGGTGAGGTGGCGGTCAAACGCAAGCCCGTTAAGAATAAAAAATAAAAAAAACCGGCCAAGAGCATGTCGGGCCATGCTCAGTATTATAGGGTTCCTTAAGTAGGTGTAATTACAAACGAATCAAATCGAATATTAATCATGGCTATTTTAGTTTTTGCAATAATCGGCAGCATTCGCGACTCAGAGCGTGTTGTTAGTAGCGCCATCTAGCGATAAATTCAAGAAGCCAAATTTAAGAAGTGTCAAAGTTACTTTTTGTGATTTTTTCAAATAGAAAGTAGCTAAAGGTGCATTATTTGCTATGATAATTTTTCTCTAAGGTCAATGACCTTTGAACTAGGACGTTTTAAGTATTTTTCAGTTTTCTCTCTATAACTAAAAAAATTATAATCACATTATACTCGAAATAATTTTAAAAGAGAGTTTTCACAAAGGTCTATCAATGTGGAAGATTATAAGTTTCTACGTTGCATAGTTTAGAAATGGCAGGGGGGGGACACATTGCAAGCCACTTTGGCGGGCTATATTTCGCAGATGGTACACCTGATAAAAAAGTGGTGTATGAAACATTACCTTCATTTTAGTAGACCTATTCAATAATATCCCACACGAGGGGGTGCAGTGAAAAAAAATTTTTTTTCCCCATTTCACATGTATGGACGCCACCCCTAAAATACGGAAAAACGATTTTTTTATTCTTTTAAAATTGAGATCTATATGTAGACTATTTTTTAATAAAATTTCATTTACTTGTGTTTATAACTGTAGAAGTTATTAAGCTGTAAAGGATTAGGACAGACGGACAGACGGACAGACGGACAGACGGACAGACGGACAGACGGACAGACGGACGGACATGACGAAACTATAAGGGTTCCTTGTAGGACTTCGGAACCCTAAAAAATGACATTTATTTCCCAAAATCGACTTTTACGTGGGACACTCAGAAAGTTTTGCGAAACTAAAAAAAATTGTTCTATACGTACATATATTTTTATCAAATCTTTTCAAAGTACTTTCCACCAGCCTCTATACAAAGATTCATGCGCCTAAACCAGTTTTCAAAACACTTTTTCCAGTCCGCCGCAGACACCTCGTTTACAGCCTGCTCGAACGCAGCCAGCGCATCTTCCGGCGACGAAAATTGTATCCCTTTGAGCTGATTTTTTATTTTTGGGAATAAAAAGAAGTCACGCGGTGCTAGATCAGGGCTGTAAGGAGGGTGACCCAGGAGTTTGACTGGCGTGCTGTCCAGGAAGTCCCTCGTTTTGAGTGCGGTGTGCGCAGGTGCATTGTCGTGGTGGAGCAGTAGCCCGCGGAGCCCTGTGTTTGGTCGCTTGTTGCTTATAACAGAGAAAACTTCTGGCAAACATTTGGTAGTACACCATTCGGCATTAATGCTTCTTTGATCCCGTAAGGGAATTGATACCAAGTGGCCAGTCAAATTAAAAAAGCTAGCGATCAAAATCTTACCCCCGCTTCTAGATCGCTTCACTTTGGTAGGCGTTGGCTCATTTTGAAACACCCAAACAGTCGACTGGCGCTTGGTTTCTGGGTCGTATTGATAAATCCAGGACTCATCACCTGTAACGATGTCGTAAACACGCCGAGACGAGCCTGCTTCAAATTTGTTAAGCATATCACGGCACCATTCCACCCGGGCCTGCTTCTGAGCATCGGTGAGGTTGTGCGGCACCCAGCGTGATACTATCCTCCTCACGCGAAGATGGCTGTGTAGAATCTCGTGAACGCTTCCCGATCCAATCTTCAATATGTGTTGAATCTCCTGATATGTAATTCGCCTATTGTCTTGGATTAAATTTTTCACTGCTAGCACGTTTTCTTCGGTAACAGCCGTCAAAGGGCGACCGCTTCTTTCGTCATCCCCCAAAGTTGGTCGACCGCGCTTGAATTCGTTATACCAACGATACACGGTTGCCTTGGAAGGGCCTTCATCCATGAATGCCATTTGAAGTCTATCGTACGATTCATCCGGTTTCAGGCGACACTTGAAATCGTATAAAATCATAGCTCTAAAATGTTCCCGGCGCAGATCCATATTTCAGTGAGACACAATACTTTGAATTAACTCGCAAAAAATGTGGAGGGAAATTTTGAAATTGGAACTTACTTATTTTTACTTATAAATAATCATATTTTCGAAAAACATTATAACTGGCCAGTCTCCCATATATAAAAACTTTTTTTCGCAATACTTTCTGAGGGGCCTGGTATAATTGGAATGGATTGAAATTGCCGTAAAGCAATGGTATCAAATAGATATCGATCCTTAGGGATTTCATGTGAGATATAAGTATTACGTACTGTCAAACTATCAACGCATGATTTACGCGCAAGCAGTAATAGCCTAGTAGTTGCACGCTTGCCTTCCATACAAGACGGTCTAAGTCCTAACCCGGCCCGCACATAACACTTTTTTTATTCATGTGTGGATCAGAATTTGATTATCACTTGCTTTAAAGGTGAAGGAAAACATCGTGAGGAAACCCGCACACCTGAGAGCGCTCCATACAATTACAGTTCTTGATGTGCAGTCCACCAACCCACACTAGGCCAGTATTGTGGACTAAGGACTAAGTCTTCATACTGAGAAGAGGACCGAGCCTCGCAGTGAATGATCGCTGATTATGTATGTATATTTGTATGATTTACATGCCAAGAAAATATGATGATAGCAATATTTACGGAAACTGTGCAATACGATCATTTGGAGTTACAACACGTAACTCAGGTGTCTATTCCAATGAAATACCGCTTTGGACTACGTAATTTATAATCCTGGCTTGAATTCTGGGGGCAGTTTAAGACTTTCGTGATGTTGGTAACCTAAATCACCACACAAACATAGTATTTCATTATAAGGTGATTTAGTGTTCGTTTTCTTGTTCGCAACCTAAACTCATTTAAAACTATCATTCTCTTTTACTAATTAATAGATACAAGAATGGCATGGCAACAATTTTAGTGCTGTTAAATTGGAATTAAAATTTTAGTGCTGTTAAATTGGAATTAAAATTTTAGTGCTGTTAAATTGGAATTAAAATTTTAGTGCTGTTCAATTGGAATTAAAATTTTAGTGCTGTTCAATTGGAATTAAAATTTTAGTGCTGTTCAATTGGAATTAAAATTTCCATACAAGTTTAGTCGTGATCTCGGAATGTGCCGACTAAAAAAATCGTATTTTTTTTGAAGTATTTTGTATGGGGATCCTCTTTGGGTTTAGACTTTTATATTTTTACTACTTATTTACCATGATAGAAGCTATAGTAACACATATTCTGTGAAAATTTCAACTGGCTACCTATCACGGTTAAATTATACAGCCCTTACCCAGACAGACGGACGGACAGAAGGCGTAGGCAGATTAATAGGGTCTCGTTGTCACCCTTTGGGTACGGAATCCTAAAAATGATACTTATTGTAAAAACATGTAGAATTGCCTATTCAGAAAAAATAAATAAATTTTTTGTACGTTCTTTTTCTTTACGTACGGATATCACATTGACCGAAAAATCAATGTCAGATTCTCAAAAGATTTCTACTTTATGTATCAAATAGCAAGTACCAACTTTCCTTGAACAGTATTCTATATTTAAAACGCTCTTATGTTGAAGATCATAACAGTGAATATTGAACGCATTGCATTTAATAAAGGGTCATTACAAAATTGTTTTTTCAGGTTTCCAAAGTTGTCTAGAGGATTCAAGGTCGGTATTCCTTTATTTCGTATAAACTTCAACGGATCGAGT
The DNA here is from genome assembly GCA_949699075.1 of Asteroscopus sphinx. NCBI lineage: Eukaryota > Metazoa > Arthropoda > Insecta > Lepidoptera > Noctuidae > Asteroscopus > Asteroscopus sphinx. Next base: position 9,191,806 of record OX453006.1, read on the forward strand.
AATATTGTTTTATCATCTCATATTATTAATACCAAAGTATGGATGTTTGATTGTTTGTTTGACTTTTCAAGCACGCTGAAACGACTGAACAGACTTGGATGAAATTTGGCACGCATAGACCATAACTCGGATTAACATATATGTAGGCTACCTTTATCCCCGGAAGATTAATAGTTCCCGAGGGATGTACGATAACATATTTCTGTGATAAACCAGATTATACGCTGGCGAAGCCACAGGCATATGGCATAATATTAATTTCAAACCCAAAGAAATTGAATCTCATATAAAATGCTTGAATTGGTTACACGTGAAAACCTAGAAAGTTGTATTTCGATACTCTGTACCTACAGTGTTTTCAAGTTTTATTTAAATTAATAACATTACATGTCTCTTAATAGTTATATTTTTATGAATAGGGGTGTCCCATGGGTAGGTAACTATTGTAGAAAAGGCATATTTTCAGCAGTGAATGTATATGATAAAAAGGTTATTGTATAAATTTCCGTTATAAAACTTAATAATGATGTACATACCTTTTTAAAAGTTATTACTTTAAACATTCATGTTTCTCTTGTTATTTCACTTCATAATTGGCCTAAAATTATATTCCTTTGTGTTTTGTAATAATAATTCGGTTCAGCTTGTTAAAAGTTATGTAATGTTGAACTTTTTAACAAGCTACATTTAGTCTACCCAAGATTTTACATTTCGTTGGTAAAAATCTTTCAAACTGAAATTATTCCTATGTTAGTATTGTTAAAATAAAACATAAACCTTTGAACACATTCAAAAAATTATGCCGTTAATAAAGGTTTTATTTTGAATTTTAAAAAATCCAATATAATTATTTATTTGCTAGAGTAGGTACATAATTAAGTATATATGTTACAGAAAAGCAAAGGCCAACAAACAAGCTAAGACTTACAAACTCTGGTTTATTAATTAGATTTTTTTTTTTTTTTTTTTTATAGTATAGGATGGCGAAACGAGCTAAAGGCCCACCTGATGTTAAGCGGTTACCTTTGCCCATGACAACTTCAATACCACCTAGGCTGTTGCCTAAATGGTACCGCAAGTTGGTTCGCCAAACTGAGACATGAAGATGGAAAGTCTCATGTGATTGTAATTTCACCGGCACCCATACCCTTCAGACCGAAACACAGCAATGCAAACATCACTATTTGGCGGAGAAGTAGGCATGGTGGTAGTACTTCCCCGGACAAGCTCTTTCACAAAGGAGGATTTATTTGGCGTCATATGTACATTTTAAACTCAACGCTTAAACTAATATTAATATTATTTTTATTAATCATAGATTACGTTATAATGATACATGTACCTATTGTGTAAAATCAAACTTCAATCATGAAAAACAAACAAATCCGCATACATTAAATTTAAAACAATTTTAAAGCTTACATTAACAAACAGCAGTTCAATCCAAAAGTATTAAATATTTATTCAAGTGTCATCCCTAACGTAATTGGTTGCAGGTGGGCGTAGTGACGCGCCGATTGCGGCATTCGGCCTCGGCCCCGATCGGTCCCTCGGCCTGATCCACTGCGTAATTGGCCTGGCATTGCCAGTGAACATGCAAACTGGCCTAGTATGGGAACTGGGAATGTTTTCGACCTGTATTTGGTTTAGGGAAAATGGAATGGGCTCTTTTATTTTTATTTGGTAGTTGTGTGCCCTTCTTTAATTTTATGTTGGTACTAAGAATAAATAGATAGTACCCAATCATATTTTAATATAATTTATTCTTTGATTAAATAGATAGTACCCAATCATATTTTAATATTATTTATTCTTTGATTAACAACAGTCGAGATTAAGAAAGCGGTCTTGTACTGAACATTAGATTTAACATCTTGTCACTACAATAACAAGATCCTTTTATAATATTATTGAACCAAATAATCTATTTCATGTGAAAGTAATTTCTATATTATTATGCGTCTACATTGTGACAAATTAATGTTTTTTCTTTCTTTCTTCTCATAAACGTTTCCCAACGAGTGTCTTCGTTGGGTAGTTTTCCGAAGCCATGTCTTATATAATCCTTGTATTCACAGAGCAAGGATAAAGGACTTTCATTTTTAATATCACAGCTTGAATAATATCCATACGTCGTTAACACCAATTTGAATAGCCATTTGAGTACCTAAATACACAAAAAAAAACTCAAACTTAAACTTAAAGAGTTTGCGTATGACTTGCCAGTTCACCTGATGTTAAGCGGTGATGCGGTCGACGCTGGTACACGCTTGCCCGTCAAAAACCTATTCACTCGAGCCTTGAAGACCACCAGATTATGTTTATCGTGAAACACAGACCGATAAGGTACCAACCACGTCTATACGTGGTCCACGCCTTAGCCGGCACGCTTAATAAAGCTACTTAGCAAAACGCTTTATGCGTAAAGGTGGAATGTGTACCATATTATTATTATTATTACTTCTTCTTCAACGGCTTAAACACTCAAATCCTCAACTTTGAAGGCTGTTCAAAGAAAACGAATCACAAATCTATTTCCGCTCCAAAGCACATGTTACTTTTGTTCTAATATTGCTCAAGCCATTGCCAGGATATTGGCCTCGCTTAACAAATATAAAACACATGAATGTTGCAGTGAATTGGACTGGAACAGTTTTGGCAGCTGTCTAACGCGTTTAAAAGAATAATACTCGAATAGTTTTCATTTAATCAATGGATGAGCGAAATCGCTCGAAATTGGTGCTATTTCAAGAGCTGTTGTCTGTTTATTTGCGACTACCTATTATGTACGAGTATCCTATATCTTGTCATGGGTCTCGTAAAAGGCGACTAAGGGATTTACCAGAGAATGGGCAGCAGCGTTCTCTGAGTATTTAACCAACCAACTGCTATCGCCAACCCGCCTGCCAAGCGTGGCGATTATGGCATATCCCCCCAAGCTACTTGGGGGAGGCCAATGTCCAGCAGTGGACGTCTTTCGGCTGAAATGATGAAAAAATGATGATGATGATCCACATTTTAAAGATAGAAATTGTGGAAATAAATATACACTCATGGGCAAAATTTGAACCTGCGATTCCTGGACAGTACACCAGTGGTTTACCTGCTAAGCTACCGTGAACTCTGCTCATGGTATCGTATTTAACTCCCACTTTTGAATCCGTCTTTGGGTGACACTCACAGTGTGGGAACATCTATTTGACTTAGAATGAATTGCAAAGTTAATCGAGTCAGCTAAGGAATACGGTCTGTTTCTCAATAGGATATAGCGGACGTCACCCAAAGACGGATTCAAAAGAGGATGTTAAATTCGATACCACGAGCAGAGTTTATGGTAGCTTAGCTTTTAAAATCGATACCACAAGCAGAGTTTATGGTAGCTTAGCTACTAAATCACTGGTGTACTGAACCAGGAGACGCAGGTTCGAATCCTGCCCGTGAGCGAATTTTTCTTTACACAATTTATATCTTGAGATTTCGCTTCGCATGCGTTAATCTGTTAAAACAATAGAATATAAATAAATAAATAAATATCTTTGGGACATTTTTACACAGCACCATCTAGTCCTAAACTAAGCAGAGCTTGTACTATGGGTACTAGACAATGGATATAATACTTATATACTTTTTTTTTTTATATATACTTTTAGTACACAAGCAACACCCAGACCAACACAAACACTTACGTTCATCACACAAATATTTGTGTCCTGTGGGAATCGAACCCACTACCTCGTTATCAGCAGTCCGACACTCATATCCACATTTGGTTGTCTTTCCTTTGATATAATTATTATAATTTAGTTTATTGTGATATTACACGGTTAAACGGTTTAATTTGGCTTTAAATTTCATTGCTTCAATCAAATTGAAACATCTCAGGGGCTGTGTCGTCGCTGCATTGAAAGCATCGACACCCCCGATCGCTTTTACAATTGAATTACTTAGAATTACTTCATTTTGGTTGAACTGTGTAATATCGCATTTATAAATGATATAATTATCGAAATACAAATTTACTAACTCATATAGCTATGTGGTTGTGGGTCAGTTATGTTGAAATTAAGAGATTATATCAACATCATAAGCTCAAAAATGTTCGTTGATGGCATGAAAATGGGTCTCCCGTTATTGAAATATGACATAGATAACTATAAATTTCAATAAAGAAATGAAATAGATATGTAGAAGATTTATTAATTTAATTTATGACACTAATTCATAGTTAAATGAGAATCGAAAACATTATTCAAAGTTAAGTAATTAACGAAACTCTTAATGAGTTCATAAACTATCCCAACGAGGCTTTGGAGCTGTCGTGAACATAAACTAACACTAATTAACACAAGTTTATTGAAATATTTATGGCTGTCTTCTAGGAGCCTGCTTAATTTCAGGTTAAATCCATTTGTCGTCATAATTATTGTTTCGTCATCATGTAAATTATTACGAGTATCGGTGTTCTGTTGCGATGATCTGCATTAAACAGAACGACCCCGTTTTTACGGTGGTCATACGTGCCGTCCTAAGTTGGCAACACTGTTGACCGCCATTACGAAAAAGAGAGGGTTGGCGGGAAAATTCGGAAAGATCGTGTTGTGGATTTTGTATTTTTTTCCTAAATTTGTGTTTCTTCGAGTGTTAATGTGTAATAACGGTGGATTATTAAATGTTAAGTGCTCGTTAACGAGTACAAGTGTGGGTAAATGGTACAAAGTTGACAAACGTGACTTTCGTATTTTCTCATCATCCGCTCAAAAACCTGGTAAAGTTTCCATCACTTTACTAGGGTGAGTAAACTAAAGACTTGGCTGGAGGGTCTAAGCAACCAGGCCATAAAACTACTCACATAACAAATAAATGACTTGGCTTAAAGATCTCAGCAACCAGGCCATAAAATTGTAAAAAAAAAAAAAAAAAACTACTACTACCGGCGTCCGCTTCGAACACATGTACTTACCGGCGAAGCGACGAAATCTCATTGAGGTAAAATCGGGGCCCCGCGCGAGTGAATCCGTGACCTCCCTGAACTATTCACCCAGTGAGAACTCCAGCAGTCCAACCATTGGCTCGTGATTTAGTCGAAGAACGGCGGCGTGTCAACGAATGGCTGCAGGTACCAAGGATGGCAGGTAAGTTTTCTGTTTCCTTGTAATTGTCGCGCAGCACACCCGTTAACTCGTTTATCGTCGGACCCTCATGGTCTGTCCCTATGTAGTGTTCTCCTAACGGCTATTTTAGCACTTCAGGACACTACAATTATCTATATGTAATTTTTAGTTTATAACATAATATCACTCTATACACCCGAGAGAGTACACACACCAACATAAATCTTAATATCTCGGAAACTATTCTTAGTTAAAAGTTGTTAATGTATGGGTCTATAAAATTATTAATAGTCTACAGTTGTTAATGGGTATATAGTTTATAAAACACTTTTTATTTGAGTAAGCTATCATCATTAGTTTCCAAGATGTTATTTGCGGTTTTTGTTGGTGACCTGGATTAATTTCTTTATGTTATAATAAGTTCCGTGTAATAGGGGGTGAGCTTGGCCACTAACCGGGCTCAAACCCAGACTCTGGGCTGCTAATGAATATTTCCTAATGAAAAAACCCAATAACACTTTTGTCCTGCCCGGGAATCGAACTTAGAACACGCTTAGCATTCCCGGTTGCAACCACTAAACCAATGAGGCAGTCTTTTTCAACGAGGTACTTGATTACAAGTTTAAAATAAACTTATTCGACGCCAGCAAACCAGACGAGAAGTTTGTTTGTCTAAAATTAATTACGATAACGACCCAAAACACGTACAAAATTTGGGAACGATTAAACAAATTCAAATCCAAAATGATTTATTTGTCAAACATACAAAACATGGTGACACAAGACATGGTGTTATTTTTAAATAATCCAGTACCACTAAGCTTTGCCTTGATTGGCGTACAAATTTGATACCATAAAATAGTATTCAATCATTATAGATTTGTGGAACTTAATTGTTCAATAACAGTTTCTATCATATTAATATGTGTTTGAGTAGGTATGTTAATAGTTTAGCAAAGAAATCGGACTCTTGTGTATTTAACTGAGGTTTGTTGTATCTGTCAAAAATCATTTACTGAATAGTATATAAGTATATACCTATGTATGAATGTGTGTTTATGTATGAGTATTTATATGTAGGTTTATTTATTAGAATTACTTGACACACTGTGTCTACATCTCCTTGCTTCAAATTTACCTCTCGCAGGTCTGCTGGAAGAAATTTCTTAAAGAAATAACAGTGCCTTTGTACTATTCATTTCTATGTATTTTATTATTATTTCTCTGTGTGTGCATAAGTTTAATAAATAAATAAATAAGCTTTCTGAGCATAAAAATCTTTAAGCTTCTTTTTATATGTATGTGTATCATCAGTCAACTTAATGTTGTTAGGCAATTTACAAAAACTAAAGTAAACAATAAAGTTGTTTTAAACAATAACTTCCGTATGTTATTCTAAGATGGCATCTCGTGAAAGTATTAAAAACTGGCGCAAGTTAAATAGCTACGTATCTTTGACCGATATCTTAAAGTTTTGTCTCGCGAATAAATTTTGTATTCAGCCGTCGTGCTCTACTTCGTTGTTATTGTTAATAACAAGATAACTGGAATAGAATAAATTATCTGTGCTTGTTGATTGTTATCTTATTTTGTTGTTACATAAACATAACCAGCCCATTACTGTCGCACTGCTGGGCACGGGCCTCTTTTCGGTACGAGAAGGCTAAGGCCTTAGTCCACCACGCTGGCCTAGTGCGGGTTGACGGACTACACACACCATTGAGAACTGTATGGAGCACTCTTTGGTGTGCAGGTTTCCTCACGATGTTTTCTTTCTCCGTTAAAGCAATTGATAATCGAATATAAATCCGCACATGAATTCGAAAAGTCAGAGGTGCGGGCCGGGATCGAACTCACACCCTCCTGCATGGAAGGCAAGCGTTCAACCACTAGGCTATCACTACTTAACTTATTTTGTTGTTGCTTCTTTCTTTCTTCTGATTTTTTTAAGTATACGTATATATATATATGTTTTTTTATAATTCATTTGCAACCCTTTATGGCATGATTGATGATTGTACTCATCAATTTGCCAACAAAACTTACGCAAATACTTTGTAAGTGCGAGCATCATTTCTAATCTAAAGCAGGACGGTTGTTGAATAGCTCCAAAATATATGACACTCTGCAGACATCTTGTATTCTTTAGTAATCGAGTCGGAAATCGAGCCTCACGTACACCGCACGCTGCCTTTTCTTGCGCCATTTTTGTATATTTTTCGTAAATACAAGAATTCCAAGTACTTTCCCTATTTTATTACTACTACTGCAACGCACCGCCATCATTTGGTCAAAAAATCTATGGAACGGATGATTTTTTCACAATTTTTGAGTTGGTCTTGTAGTAAAAGTTGTTCAAATTGATGTGTACATAAAGGGTTTTCCTTAAAGGTTTGCCAATGAATTAAAAAACACCCCGTATTTTGAAGTTAATTATGTTTGTTTAAACAAACCGTAGAGTAAAGCTGATAAGAAAACACACCCTAATGCGTAACCGAACTCCCGGTACACCGATTTTAATTTCCTGTTGCTGCCTTAGGAATGGAAAAAAGTTATAATCTTTTCGTTATTTGTGTATGATGATATATTATTTCGCTGGATGCGGAAGGCCCAGGACCGGTCGTTGTGGCGTTGCTTGGGGGAGGCCTATGTCCAGCAGTGGACGTCTTTCGGCTGAAATGATGATGATGATGGTGATGATTTGTGTATGTGCTATTACTACTACCTACTTACTTTTAAATTTATTGTCAGACAAATACATATTCAAAGGTTGAACTGATTAAGATGGGAGTGAGTGTTACGATTATACAATTCATTCTTATTTAAATAAAATTTGAAGTTCTAGTGTCGTTAAGGCCTACAAGGAGATCCAAACCTCGGAAAGTATGTCAAGTACATGGACGGATAAAAAAGGCGGACGGAATCTCGCTAAAGTGTAGCACCCAATAGTAAGTCGACTCGCTTGGAATTATGGGCTGGCACGCACAAATTCACACTCATAGTAAGTCTAACAGCCGGGGGTGCTGGCCAGAAAACCTCCACGTGTGCTTGACGGCTGCTTGTCCTTCTGGACACGTCTGGAGGGAACGGCAGTTGTTTGGCCGGTGCATCCTGGGCACGGGCAATAAAATCCTTTCGAGGGATTAACCTTCGGGGGATTTTATTGCCTGTAGCGAATATTCCGGTGCAGGAGGGGCCCGTTCTGGGCCAGTGGGGAGTTGCTCCACGTGTCCCTCTGTTGCCAACAGAGGGCACAGTGGAGGAGCAAGGGCAGGCCCGGTGTGCACTCACCCTGCCACTGGGCAGGCAGCGAGGGGACTGTCGTTCCCTGCTCCCGTCGATCTCGTAATCCCAGGAGTGCCCACTGAGTAGTGTTCTCGCGCCTCTTGGGACCGAGGGTCTTGGCTTCACCGCCCGGACCGCGAGGAAAAAAACCTCTATAAAAAATTACGGGAGGTAGGGCCGTCGAGCAGCAGACTCGGGGTAGTCTGCTGCCCAACCAGCAGCTGGCGTAGCTGGCACAGCCGGCGTAGTTGGCGCAGCTGGTAAAGGCCCATGAGGTGAGGTGGCGTGCAGTGTTCCGTGTGCGCCACTGAGGAGGGTGCGGCCGACGTTAGGCCGCACGAGGAGAATGGGCTCGCCTGCTTGTGGCGGGCCGGTACCTGTCGGGGGTGGTTGTGTGAATACTCACGGGTTCTCACGCCCCCGGCTAATGTAGTTGAAGGAACACCGTGGTGGTTTTAGTCGGTAAGAGTCCGACACTGGCTTCGCCTACCCCGGGCGGGGAGCGTCCATGAGGATTTCACCACGGCAAAAAAAAAATTCTAACAGCCGCGATTACATAACAAATCTCGTGTGGGGGAAGTTTTTGTCGTAGTGTCACAAATAAAACAACAATATGCCGTCTGTTGTGTTAAAATACGGTCAAAATTATAGTGGGTTTAAGAAAAAATTAAATGCTTCAATCTATTTTTAGCGAGATTCCGTTCGCAATTTTTTATTCGTCCGTGGTCAAGTACGCTAAATATTTTTTTCTCCTGCATAACATTATTCTGGCCACATTCCAGGAATTGTATTATGCAGATGATTTGTTAATGGAGCAGAATATTCTAATTTTGGTGCTGACTACGAGTAGTGTTTCTTTGGCATTTTTTGTGCAAGTTCTATTTTAGATTTCAATGACCCTTGCTGTAAATTAAGTAACGACATTTACTGATTCTCTGTGAAAATTAAAATATTTTTAAAACAGCGTAACACAAAACATAGATAATTAAATAGGTAAAATAAAATATAAAATATACCGAATTCAAAAAGAACAAAACAATTTGTGTGAAACAGTTTAGGAAGTAGGTGCCTTTGATTCGGGTTCAAGGCGGGAGTGTCCAGTGAGAGTGCCATTCTTAGCCTAAAACACACAGTCAAGTACTACACCGCGAGAAGGACGTATGCGTGTTTTCTCGACTTGTCGAAAGCCTTCGATCTCGTCGCCTATGATGTGCTATGGGACAAGTTGAGGGGCGCGGGTGTGCCGGCGGAGTATACATCCCTTCTCAGGTACTGGTATGCTCATCAGACAAACCGGGTGAGGTGGGTTGGTACTCTGTCGGATGAGTACAGGATGGAATGCGGTGTAAGGCAGGGGGGGTTAAGCTCGCCTCTGCTGTTTAATTTATATGTCAACCAGCTTATCGAGCGGCTGAGCGACACACATGTCGGCTGTCACATTGACGGTACGTGTGTCAATAACATCAGTTACGCGGACGACATGGTGTTGCTCAGCCCATCGATAGGCGGGCTGAGAGAGCTGCTATCGATCTGCGAGACGTATGCGGAGGTGCACGACCTTAAACACAACTCAAAACAGAGCGAAGTCTTAGTGTTTAAAGCACCTAAACAACAGCTCCGTCGTGTACCTCCGGTATATCTCAACGGCGTAGAACTCAATGTGGTCAACAATTTTAAGTATCTGGGTCACGTTGTCACCAGTGACTTAAGAGATGATAGCGACATAGAACGGGAGCGCAAGGCGTTGGCGGTGAGGAGCAATATGCTCAACCCGCAGGTTCGCTCGCTGCACGGCAGACGTCAAAGTAAGTTTATTTAAGGCGTTCTGTCAGTCCTTCTACTCAAGCGGCCTGTGGGTGTCATATACGAGCCGAGCCTACAACGTCCTGCGCGTACAATACAACAACGCCTTCATGATGCTGTTGCGGCTGCCGTGGCGTTGCAGTGCATCAGGAATGTTTGCTGAAGCTCACACAGATGGCTTTCACGCCATCATGCGTAAGAAAGCGGCTTCTTTACTGCAGCGCATGCGTAACACTCGGAACGGCATCCTGAAAATGATTGTTGACAGACCAGATTGTCCTATCCAGAGACATTGGGTGAAGGTCGCTATAGGTTTAAATAAATAATTTGTTTAGTAATTTAAGTACTAATAACACTAATCTAGCATAATAAGCACAATCTGTTACTAACCCATCACTAACAACTTATGGGCTAATGCCTGAAATCAAGAAATTTTATTTTTATTTATTTATTATTTACTTTTTATAATGATTATTTAATTTTTCATTTCGAGTGGCATAAACAATACATAGACAAGTGATTGCTGCAAATCCGGGTGATTTGCTTTCATCAATTGAATAATAAAATGTATCAATTGAATAGATGAAGAGTCATCTCCGAGGATCTTCATCAGTACTTCACCAAATTTAAATGGAACCATCTCGGGAGAAAATTGTTTAAAACAAGATTCATTGAAATTATATTGTCAGAGTATTTATAAAAAAACATAAATACCTACAGACGAATTGAAAACCTCTTTTTGAAGTCGGTTAAAAAAAAAAAAATGTTGAAGCCAGATACAGGAAAAATTATAAATATTTTTAACAGTTACACAAATCTCTATGCTAGTGGTTCTCCATCGATAGTTTGACGCTATACAAAATAAACGTACCCGAGCGTAACAATGCCAGCTTTACAAATCACTGCCACTTAGCCGGTTGCCCAACGCTTATAACCATCACAATACTTCACAATAGGTACCATCCCCTCGTCTGACTCATACGTGATCCGAATACCAATTACTAGATAAACTATACCTAATAATACTAGTGTGTGTTTTTTAGGGTTTCGTAACCTAAGGGTGGCAAACGGGGGTCCCGTATTACTCTTGCTACGCTGTTCGTGCCGTCTATCACAGGCAACGACTATACAGCCCAATAGACGCCTAATGTTGAATATAATGCGTACAATAAATTCAGCCAGTAGCTGCATTAAAAGAGCCTCCACGAGTGACGATATTTAATTGATCATCCGGCGCACCCTGGGCAGTCAGCCCCGCTACCAACCTGCTGACTGGCTTATCTTTTGCCCAATCATTATTTGGCTCATGTCGACACGATAGAAGAAGAAGAAGAAGCCAGTAGCTGAGGCGGGGTACTGCAATCCGATAGGCCCTACCAAGGCGGCTATTGGCTAATCACTAACGCGGCAGTTTTGACGGCTCATGTAAGTGCTCGAAACTGATTTGAATATTTCAAGCGGCGAATAGTGGCGACCTACATTAGTGAAATTTCATAGATGTGTTGCAGACATCGGTCGCCTGTTATGAGGCGTCTATGGGATGTATGCTCGTTGGTCACAGGGCTGTATCTTTTAGGTAGCTGGCTGAAATTTTCTCAGAATATGTGTTGCTATGACCCCTATTACGACAAATACTAAAAATAAAAAAAGTCTAAAACTAAAGTAGGTCCCGATACAAGAAAAGTAAAAAAACATGCATTCTTTTCCACATTTTTGTTCCTGCTTTATCTTCAAAACGGTAATATATACCAGCGCCAACCTTGGTCCGATTATAGTGTATACTATGTAGTCTAGCAATTAATAATAAAAATAGGACAAACATAATTAAGTGGTGCTATATAATTTTGTGTGCTGCCTCCCCCAAGCATAATATGTTGGGAGGGTATGTCATAATCGCCACGCTTGGCAGGTGGGTTGGCGATCGCAGTTGGTTTGTTAAATACTCAGAGAACGCTGCTGCCCATCCTCTGGTGACTCCCACACCCATGAGAAGATATAGGGTGGTGCAATTTTTTACATCTAGCACCACACGGAACGGAACGGTTTTCACTCTTATTTTTTTAAATAACCAACTTGCAAATAAAAAAAAGCTGTAAAACATAAACTATGAACGATAAATTAATGTAACAATATCACTACTTCGCAATTATTTTGCTAAAGATTATTCCTTTGTACAAAAGTTGCCCAGAAAAGAATTTCAAACGACCTTGTCAAGGTTTTTATATCTTTGTTATCCATTGTGCCTCGTTTTTAGTTCACTGAACATAAATTCTCATTTTTAGACGAGATTCTCCTTCATATTTAAAGGGCATAGTTAATTAATTAATTATACAGAATAAATGATCTTATCTTAGAAATTATGTTAAGCTTTTTGTGGAATTATGCCATTAATCTTAGATTAATTACGTAAAATTCATAAATAAATGCTTGGGATTTAAGGTCACAGCTCATTTAAGCCACCCGGCACCCGACCAGCACCGCCTCGTCGTTCGGCGTCTACTCGTTGTTGACAGGTGGTCCACGGGTGGACGCCGCGACGTCACCAATGAACATCGCGTAGTCAACCAGTGAACCTCGCGTGGTCAACGAGTGAATGTCGATTGGTTAACGAGGGGACATCGCGTGGTCCACGAATTTCCGAGTAGTCTGTCAGCGATTGACACCAGGTCTACACGTATGTTTCGCTATGTCAAATTTTACGATATAATAAAAAAAAATGTCACATTGTCCTCACGTGAATCACTCGCGGGCAGCGCTCGTTCCACTCAGAACTTGTGAGTTGGCAATGTGCAGAAACGCAAGGCAAGCATGCGAGCAGCGAGTTATCACCGAGTGGTCCACCCGCCGTCCGCGCGTGGACAGCTTACGACCGAGGCGATCCGGTGACGCTACAGAGTTAATGTAGTGAGCGTATAAGAAAAATAGAAGAAGTCCATATAAAGAAGAGCACGAGGCGAGGTGGTGCGGGTCGGTTGACTCTAATGAGCTGTGACCTTTAATTGATAAATTAGTACAAAATGTTGCTATGAACATATGTATTATAAATACATTTCATTATAAACACATCAATCAATACAATAAAAAATACCCAAGATCTCTCCCAAGCCTCCCAGCTAGTCTATCTGTGACTAATATCAAGCCTCTCAAAATTTATTTACTTTATTGGGACACAAAATAGTTATACGTTGCTTATTACTAACACAGTGTTATTAAAAAAACTATGTAAACACTTTGTGTGTGTTGTGTTGTTGTGTAGGTTGTGTAGGTTACACAACCTACACCGCTGACAGCGCAAAAACTTGCAATAACTATGACAGCTAAAAATTATGAGCCTTTGATGACAGCTTATTTTATTTTTCTTTAAAATAAATATACAAACTTTTCTTGAAACAACTTTTGAGATACTTTCTTTTTCGTGCCTTATTAGTTATATTTCTTTGTTATTCTTAATGGGCTATAGTTTTATGAATTATTGATTAAAAAATGAAAGTTTTAAATGAACGCAGACCCAAAGACCAGTGTCGAGTGTCATATTGCATCCATTTTATAAAGTGACTTACAAGTGCCTCTACAAGTGACTAGTAAGATAATTATGTAGCGCACTCACAATGACAATAGCTATCATTTTGGCACTACAGCATTATTCATTGCGTGTTATATAATTGCTGATAAGACAGATTGTCAAAACACGCATACCAATGAACATTGAAATCAACATGATGGCGATTGCGAGTGAGTTACACAAATAAGGGCAGTTTAGGCTACGCTATATTATATAGGATGTAGGAAATATATAGCACAAAAATATCGCTCAGCATGCATTTTATATGAACACGTTCACTCTATGCTATACTAAATATTAGCTTGCTACAAAAATGTATACAGTAGTCTTAACTGCTCTTTAGGCAGCTAGGCAGTCAGCTGTTAGATGTATTCACGAACGGTGTGAGTTATTTTTGTACAGCTTATGCCAAATCATGAAAAGAAAAAAATCCTGCAAGTATTTTAAAATTCTTTTGCCAAGGCCACATTTCAAGCTTCTCATCGTACAGCAATTTTCTTAAAACATTCTTTAAAATGGCTGACACAAACCAGTGATATATGAAACGAGTGGGGGCCAGCTGCACAAATGTATTGCGTTTAAATATTCCAACAATATACTAGCTGTTGGACCCACAAGCTTCGTTGACATGTGGATTTTAAAAAGTGCTAAAATTTTAACAATATTGCAAGTTCTGAATAACATGAAAATTGCCAAGATTACATATTACACAGTACAAGCTTTCTTATAAGCTTCCCATTAATTAGTATGTTTAAAGGGTAAGTCTATGACAAAATTACCAAGTTTTTTTAATAAAAAATATACACTATGTGTGTGTGTGTGTGTGTTTTGACGACGTCTGTGGTCTAGTGGTTCGAGTGTCCGACTGCTGATCACGAGGTCGTGCGTTCGATTCCCACAGGACACAAATGTTTGTGTGATGAACATAAGTGTTTGTGTTGGTCTGGGTGTTTCTTATGTGTTATAAGTATGTGTTTACAAAAAAAGTATCTAAGTATAATACACGCTGAAATTTGAGTCGCTTAATTCCCGAAAAGGGGTCATTGTACTCATCATTATGAACAACTTTTTCTATGGGACCAACCCTGAATTCGCGAAAAAAATATCAGTTGGTCCCTACATTTTATTGATTTAAGAGAACACAAATGTAGGGACCAACAGATTTTTTTTTCGCGATTTCAGGGTTGGTCCCATAGTAAAAGTTGTAATGTAATGATGAGTATAATGACCCCCTTTCGGGAACTAAGCGACTCAAATTTCAGCATGTATACATTGTCTAGTACCCATAGCACAAGTTCTGCTTAGTTTGGAACTAGATGGTGCTGTGTGAAAAAATGTCTCAAAAATATTTATTTATTTATATTTATAAAGGATTTCTCCAGTATTGTGGGTGCGTTTACAAACACAAATCTCACATGCGCATACGCCCAGACTCGGAACAAATATTTGAAGATTTCATAAATATTTGT
This sequence comes from Asteroscopus sphinx, assembly GCA_949699075.1. Taxonomy (NCBI): domain Eukaryota; kingdom Metazoa; phylum Arthropoda; class Insecta; order Lepidoptera; family Noctuidae; genus Asteroscopus; species Asteroscopus sphinx. The sequence continues at coordinate 9,207,036 of OX453006.1, forward strand.
TCCCTGTGGGAATCGAACCTATGACCTATCGTATCATCGAAAACTGATAGATTAAATTCCTTGCAACCCTGATCAGAATACAGACATCTCCTTTACAACCCATACTTTCGTAATGTGAAAGTTACAGATCAAATCGGGTGTACATAAGTTGATAGGAAATTGTAATGTAACCTATTATTATAATGCAGTTGCCTTATGATCCCATTCCCAAACAAGCAAATAATATTTAATTTTAACAAGGCTTTTTCTTTCCCTTACAAGCAAAAAATATTGTGTTTTAAAACACAATTTCATCGCCATTTCCACAAAATGCCACTTAAAAATTCCAATACAAGTGAACAGAAACGAGTATTTTCATTTAAAGCTACCAATTTATTCTCCTCATGTTTAGTTTAAAAATGTAGCATTATCGAGCAGTTTGGTTAGCAGTCAGTGAAGCACACGGCGGTGGCGGCGATCCGACACTCCAATGCATCATTGTGCCGCAACCGATAAAGCTTTTTAAAGAGACTATTATACAGGACTAGTCTGTGCTCGCGGCTTCGCCGTGGCGTCGTTTACCGCGCATCCCTCGGGAACTGTTCATCTTCCCGGGATAAAAAGTAGCCTATATGTTAATCCGGGTTATCAAAAGTTCTATCTGTGTGCCAAATTTCATTAAAATCCATACAGTAGTTAAATAATGGAATCAGGCGTTACTTTACGGAAATCCATGTCATACACAAAATATGGAGAAGGAGAATGATGTTGACTCGTCGACCGCTCGGACCGAACATCTCCTGAGATTGTCCCGTATTCGCGGAATTAGCCCTTATTATTTTAACTTCATATTTTTTATGCCATACAGTAATTATTGCGTGAAAGAGTAACAAACATCCATACATCCTCATAAACTTTCACCTTTATAATATTAGTAGAATAAAATAAAACACACGCAACAAATTTATAAGTCTCAGTTTGTGTGCATATAACTACCGCGTACAGCGAAACGATTTTAAATAATTAAAAAATGTACGGTAGTTTTTTTTAAATATCTGTAAAGTCATCTTGGTCTTCCTGCGACCACGAATGCTACAAAGCTTTCGAAACGTCAGGAAAACCAATTTAAATAATATACCCGATGTAAAAAAGTATTTATTTATTTATTTATTCAATCCTTCCTAAGAAACATGGGTCGTCGGACGAACAAAAAATGTTGACTTTCTATACAACGTGTAATGAAATAATTTGTTACTAACACACTGGACCCTTTAATAAATGAATAATAATAATAATAAAAACCTTAGCGATCAACAAGGTTTTTGTGATGGGAAGTCAATTTATTTTTCATTTGGCGGCCCTTGTTTCTTAGAAGTAGTTGTTCAGTTTCATTGGTAGAACCCGCCTCTTTTGTCGCAAATAACAATAATTTATTTTTATTTGTGTAAAAAATAACTATTTTAGATATTCACTCAAAATATGTTTTGTTTTGAATACCAAGCAGACCATATCGCATTATGATCAGAATCAGACATGTGACCTTGTATTGATATTGATAGAATTCATTGTTTTTTTTAGAGAAAATAAAACTAAAAATAAAAATATTTTTGGGACATTTTACGCATCTCTATCTAGTCCTAAACTAAGCAGAGCTTGTACTATGGGTACTAAACAATGGATATAATACTTAGATACTTTTTTGTTGTTGTAAATACCTATAATACATAAGAAACACCTAGACCACCACAAACACTCATGTTAATCACACAAATATTTGTGTCTTGTGGGCTCGAACACACTTCGAATCAAATTATAATGCACTTGCGTATGCATAAAGTAAATACATATCCTACTTACAGAGCTCTCTAAGCTAAAAATTTGAAAAATACACTAACGTTAAAGTTTCCATCAAAGATGCTACAACTCGTACTATCTCAAGACATCAATCGTAGCAGTGTAGCGTCTACGCCGTAGCGCTGCTACGCCGTAGACAGCGTAGAATCGGTGGCTACCATACGTCTTTACGTTACGCCAGGGATTGTTAACCTTTCACTATTTTGGGTGGCAATTTTTTTTATGTTCTATCTTAAGGCCGTAACACACGGCAGCTATAATGTATCATCATCATCCCGGGATGTACTATTAGCAAACTTTCCGGTGAACCACCACTAAGGCTAAGCTTGCGTCAGTGTTTGACGGCAGCCAAACACTGAGCGTAAGCTTAGCCTTAGTGGTGGTAGGTACGTGTAATGTAGCAGGATTCGTTCAAGGGACGTTGTCGACAAAATGAATTACCGGGAAGGATCGTGAATGTACCTTTTTACCTGCTGCAGCAGGTAACGTAATTTATATTTTTGTTTCGTTGACTGCTGTAAACGTACTAGCTTAAGCAGATTGAGATATATTGATTGACATATACATTAATGTATATTTTCATATAGCTTGTTATCTTAAAGATGAAAAATGTATAATTATACTCTTATAAACGAGACTTGAGAATAATTTTTATAAAAAGAAAACGATCAGCTAACTAAGCTAGTACAACGTTTAATTATTTAAACTTAATCTCTAACAAATTATTATTAAAACTACGATGCCCTAATACGTCCAGCACGCCCGAATGTCAATAGCGTAGTAAAGTGCGCCTCTCGACTCTCGCCGCAGGCGCTCGGCGTTCCGCTCGACTGCACATTCCACCGTCTAGCCATGCTACGTCACGCAGACGCGCCGCTTGGCCCCGCCCCCTGGCTGGGTGTCTCCAACAATACATTATCGCTGCCATATATGTGGGCTCCTGTAGGGTCTTACGGCAAGATGTATTGAAATTATATATATTGCTATAAGATACATTTTTACATTATAGTTGCCATGTGTTACGGACTACATGTAGGTCACAGACCATCAGGTTGTTTTTCGTAGTTTTTATAGACGTTCTGTTCATTATATAGTTCCATAAGTTCCATCGTAATAACTTTTGTATCAAATATTTATTTGGAAACAAAATGTTTTGCTGTCCGTAGGTTGAGTATCGCTGTGTTGCACCAACGTTTCACTCCACTAGAATATTTTGTTTTCAATACCGTTAGACGAGGATGGATCGTGTGGTTTTACTGAAATATACATTTTACGTTTTAACTTTGTCTCAATAACTGCTTCGGGGTATTTTCTTCGGAACATCCTCTTCGATTCGAGAGATATTTACACTTTGAACTAGAAGTACCTACATAAATAAATTTAAAATAATCAGATCAATGGATCAGATGATTATTTTAATTCTTTAATCGACTTCACTTTGTTTCGTGTAGTGCCGGACGTAAAGAATTGCACCATCCTCATTTTCTCACGTGTGTCGTATAAGGCGACTAAGGGATTCACCAGAGGATGGGCAGCAGCGTTCTCTGAGTATTTAACCAACCAACTGCGATCGCCATCCCGCCTGCCAAGCGTGACGATTATGGCATAGACCCTTTTGGGGGAGGCCTATGTCCAGCATTGGACGTCTTTCGGTTGAAATGATGATGATAAACCGACTTCAAAAAAAAGAGGAGGTGCTCAATACTATGTATTTTTGTTACTTGTATTACAGAAGTTGTTTGTGTTTTTGATATACGATGGTGAGGCATGAAGATTTGACACTTTCTCGTTGATCATTTTTGCCTAGATACGAGTTAGCTGCTATTTGAGATATTTTAGACAACTGTTTAGTGCCAAAAGACTAAAGATCTGTATGACATATAAATCGGGTGGCGACGAGGGAGACAGAAGCCAAGCGTCTGTAGTTAATGATCACATCTTTTTCTTAATTTACTCCCCGGTAACCTACCGCGCAACAACGCTATAAAATCTTCGCTTCAAAAACATTTATTTTAGACTATTGATGTCCATATATTGTTGATAACAATTTTATTACAAATAAAGATTCACAGCTCCTCCCCCGTAGGTGATATCGTGATAATATGTAGCCTATATGTTGACCCGAACTCTTAGTAATATTCATGCAAAATTTGAAGTAAATCCATGCAGTACTTTTTGAGTTTAGCCCGGACATACATACAGACAAACCGACAAACAGACAAAAATTCTAAAAACTATATTTTTGGCTTCGATATCGATTGTAGATCACGCCCAAGTATTCTTAAAAAAAAATATTCAATGTAGTTTTGCCTTTCCTATGATTTTATTCTATGTATTCATGCAGTACTTTTTGAGTTTAGCCCGGACATACATACAGACAAACAGACAAAAATTCTAAAAACTATATTTTTGGCTTCGATATCGACTGTAGATCACGCCCAAGTATTCTTAAAAAAAAAAAAAACAATGTACTGTTTTGACTTTCCTACGATTTTATTATATGTAATAATAGATATGTAAAAGCTCAGCTGCTGCAGGTACAAAACCTGTCGTAAAAATATCCTAAGCAATAACGTAATATTGCTTTCAGTTCAACGTTTTAGTTCATTACGTTTGGACAAGAAATAAACTTTCCCATTTATAATATCAAAACATATTTTTGTAGCAAACACGCTTAAGGCTACTCTACAAGAAAAGTTTCATACAAATTGGCAACCCGACTCAATGTCTGTGCTTTTACTTCATATATTGAGTACCTAGCTTTAAGTTGGGACACTTTACCTAAGAGTAAAATAAATATACTTTGTTTTCACCGCCGTATCTATTATAACGCCTGTGACATCAACTAAACAACAACCGGCCAAGTGCGAGTCGGACTCGCGCACCGAGGGTTCCGTACCTTCCTTGGACGTATAAGAAGTTATTTAGTTGTTCATCTAGCTATCACTGTGGTTAAATAAGGTTTATGTTTATGAAATTAAATTTAAATAAAAAATAAATAAATTAAATGTTTTATTTTATTTTTATAGTTGAGTTGATTGAATGAAAGGTAAATTGTGGTTTACGATTCATGACGTATTAAAAAAACCGGCCAAGTGCGAGTCGGACTCGCGCAGTAAGGGTTCCGTACCACCCATCGACCTGATACCCTATAGAAACTGATTTAATTTACGAGAGTTTATCAAAAGACATCAACGCACAGTGCGCGAAATATGAATTTTTGCATCTCTTTCTTACGCAGGTACCGCCACATATGTCTATTTTTGTCTTATTTTTAGTATTTGTTGCTAAACTACATAATATGCACTATAATTTGACCAAGTTTGACGCTGGTATATATTACGGTTTTGAAGATAGAGCAAAAACAAAATCGTTGAAAAAAATGGATGTTTTTTGAGGTTTCTTGTATGGTCAAAAAAAAGGTCTAAAAACAAAGGGGGTCCCTTTGTTTTTAGACTTTTTTTTTTTTTAGTATTTATCGTGATACACCTCATAGCAACACATATTCTGAGAAAATTTCAACCGGTTACCTATTACCGTTCAAAAGATACAGCCCTGTGACAGACAGACGGACGGACGGACGGACGGACAGCGTAGCGAGAGTAATAGGGTCCCGTCTGTCACCCTTCGGGTACGGAACCCTAAAAACTACTTACTAGATCTCGTTCAAACCAATTTTCGGTGGAAGTTTACATGGTAATGTACATCATATATTTTTTTAGTTTTATTATTCTCTTATTTTAGAAGTTACAGGGGACACATTTTACCACTTTGGAAGTGGCTCTCGCGCAAACTATTCAGTTTAGAAAAAAATTATATTAGAAACCTCAATAACATTTTTGAAGTCCTATCCATAGATACCCCACACGTATGAGTTTGATGAAAAAAAAAAATAGTTTCAGTTTTAATTATGGGGAACCCCCAAAATTTATTGTTTTTTTTTTTCTATTTTTGAGTGAAAATCTTAATGCGCTTCACAGAATACATCTACTTACCAAGTTTAAACAGCATAGTTTTTATAGTTTCTGTGACATACGGACGGACAGACAGACAGACATGACGAATCCATAAGGGTTCCGTTTTTTGCCATTTGGCTACGGAACCCTAAAAAGAGTTTAATTTATTGCTAGATGTACGAATAGATTGTATTTATGAGTACAGCAAGCGCATATTGATGGTGAAGAATAAGTATAAGCAGAACCTGCTGCCGAATTGCGTAACTCACTCGCCATCGCAATCATCTGGATTTCAATGTTCATTGCTCCGTGGGTTTTGACAATCCGTGTTATCGGCAACTACGTACCACGCAATGAATGTTGCTTTAATTTTATAAAACTTTTTAACAAAAAATTGAACCGACGAAAACAGAAACTGAAAAGCGAAAAATAACTAATTATGAGTCGGCGCCAAACGAACTTTTAACAAGCAAAGTGCGTGTAAGTTGGAAGTGGCCGAGCGGAGAACGCATTTTTGAAAAGTTATTGTTTATCGTTGAAAATTTCACGTTGTATTTGATGTGACGTTGTTTTTATTATTTATTTAAAGTATTTTAATGATCTTCATTGATTGGTTGTTTGGCGCCGACTCATAATTAGTTATTTTTCGCTTTTCAGTTTCTGTTTTCGTCGGTTCAATTTTTTGTTAAAAAGTTTTATTTTTCATTTTTTTGTGGTTAATCTCTAACTCCAGGTCTCCATTATGTCGTAGTGTCTAGAACTATATTTATGTGTGTCAAGTTTCAACAGAATCGGTTAACAGATAAGAATTCAGTGGGTGAACAAACACTCATCCCCTGTTTTACTACCCTTAGGGGTGGATTTTGATTTTGAAATTTAAATGGGACCAACTTCGAGATATACCCTATCCATTAAAAAAAGAATCATCAAAATCGGATCACTCTGTAAAAAGTTATGCGTGGTCATACATAAAAAAAAAAAAAAAAAAAAAAACAAAATATACGCGTCGAATTGAGAACCTCCTCCTTTTTTTCGTCGGTTAAAAATGAAAGCTAATGTCAAAGTGAATGCATTACACAATTACCCCACTGTATTATATGAAATAATTCCGCGTTTTATTATTGATTGTACTTGTAAATCCACAATATCTTTGCACAGTGTTAATTGAATTGAAGCTATAACGACTTAAAGCATAATGTTTTATTAATTTACAAGACGAAAATTTTGCAAAACTTTTGACGTCAAAGTTTGAATAATCAATCATAATTGAAACAACGGTTGTGAATAAATTAATTCAAAGAGTTAAATTATGGTAAGTGGAAGACCATAGAAATCTGAATATGAATAAGGTAATAGAAGTGCCAAAGGCGCGTGGAAGTGTCGCCGCGTACAGGTGTGCCGTAGGACACCAGTGTGCGAACCGTTTGCTTGATCATCGGTGCTGTTTTGGACGCAGTCACTAAAATTGTATTTTGCAGCATTTCTAACAACGGATTTTTTTTAGGCTTAATTTATTTTATTTTGCATTGAATTCCAAAAACATGGTGGGCGTAATTTCGTATTTATGTATTGGTAGCGGCAAACCGGCAACCCGCGTTCGAGTATGACATTTCTATTACCATATTATTGAGATTTCTATGTGGAAGACCTTTCAGTATGAAACTGGCAAGTCGAATTACACGCGGAAAATTCATTCAGAAAAAATATAAATAATATGACGCCTGTATTCACCGAAGGGGTAGGCAACTGCCTATACAACTGTATAGTTTACCCACATTTCGCCAGTTATCTAATAAAGTTTCATGTAATAAGAAGTGAGTCTATTGTCATCAACCGGGCACAATCCATGCTCCGAGCTACTACTGAGAATTTCATAATGAAAAAAACCAATAACAGTTGATCGATCTGGGACTCAAACTCTGGATCCCACGCAGTCGTGCTTATGACCACTAGACCAAAGAGGCAGTCAATTAAAATTTTCTTCGAAAATACAACAAAGATTATCAAATAACCCTCCTTCTGGCGCAGTCGGGTAATAAAACTTAAATATCAAGGAAAAACATTCAATACATTTACAAGTTTATTATAATAACGTGTTTATTTCGTGTTTATATCTGTATTTGAATGAATTGGATTTGACATATAATCGATTTATAATTTTAGTGTTTTTAAGTAGATTGTATGTATTATATTCAATTCTTGTATTATTTAATTGTTTATTACAGATTTTTCATTTCAACCCAAACATATTTTTGGTATGAAGTAAATTGCTTATGACTTTGTATTTCATGTCTTCTATAATTATGTATAAATAACTGATGTTCACACTTATGCACTCATAATCTTCTCATTACTGTCTAACTAATGGACACAGGCCTCTTCTCAGTATGAAAAGAACTGATGCTCACGGCTTTGCTCAATTATGTTGATCACCTTATGTTGATAAAAAGTTTCTTTTACATTTTAGTGGGTTTCAGTTCACGCTATTTTGTGACAAGTTTCATCTAAATACTTTTAGCCGTTTGTGTATGATTGAGTAAGAAACATACAAACAAAGGTCTGTTTATCTAACGACCTCTTCTTGTGTTATAAAAACTATATAACAGACACTTAAATCCCGATAATAGTCGCGGACACTGAGCAGACATTTCATGGTTAAATTAGGTTACTTTAAAGAAAACTGGGACAGTCGAAGATACGAAATACAGCGAGAAACTCTTAATTTCCTTTTATAATATACCTAGTTATAGTTACGTCTCGTTTTCGCATTTTTTTTCTCTCCTAAATAGGGTGCCAAGTTCGTGGCAATAAGTGTAGTGGCAGTGGCACCGATTATACTTTGTTTCACACAGGTAGCAGGTGCAGGTGATAGCAGGATAGAACGATGCTATAATAAAAAAAAGTGTAAAAGAGACTTACCACAAAACTTTGTATGTATTTGATAGATGTCGCCGTACTGATGCTATGTGAAAAAGATTTTAAGATACTATAAGGCACCGTACAGCATGAAGAAGAAGTAACAAAGCATTTATCATATTAGTGTGATTTTGCTTAGTTCACGAGACCAAGTAGAACAAGATTGTGTTATGGCTACAGCACGCAATAATCTTTAAAAGTTTCAATGGGCATCGAAGCGTAAATAAGTGTATTACCGTGAGTTATTCAACGCATTGAAAGCGAAATAATGATGAATTTGAATTTACAATGTACCTAATTAATACACAGTAACTTAAATTCACATAACACTTACAATTTGAATCGTAAGATATTTTCCACCGATCAACAATATTTTATTCTTCTTTCTTCTTCTATCGTGTCGATATGAGCTACATAATGAAGCTCATGCTGTGGGAAAAGATTAGTCAGTCAGCAGGTTGGCAGCGGGGCTGACTGCCCAGGGTGCGCCGGACGATCAGTTCAATATCGTCACTCGTGCGTGGAGGCTCTTTTAATACTCTTTTAATATTTTATTGAACGCGTACCTTCCACGAAGAAGGGTTTGAATTCGAGTCCAGCCCGCACCATACACTTTTAGAATTTATGTGTGGATCAGAATTTGATTACCACTTGCTTTAACGGTGAAGGAAAACATCGTGAGGAAACCTGCACACCTAAGAGTGCTCCATACAGTTCTCTATGGTGTGTGTAGTGCGCCGACCCCCACTAGGCCAGCGTGGTGGATTAACAAATGACCCTTTGCGTATTGAGAAGAACCCAGTTCCCAGCAGTGGGACAGTAATGAGCTAATTAAGTTACATTTTATCGAAGTTTAATGTCACAGTAAAAGCTCGATTTCTATGGCAAAACTAGTTTTACCTAAACACAATCGACAAAGCTAGTTTTGTCTAGGCAGTTTATCTTAACACTTTTAGGCAGAACGAGCATTAAAATACGCAAATTATTAATCTGGCGGTGTGGAGTCATAGTTATAACCTAACCTCAACTACTTCTCACCTTTTTGTGTGCATTTTTTCTAATTGGGTTGGGCTACTACTAGTTCTGCCTAAGCGTGTTTGGGAAAACTAGTTTTAACTAGACAAAACTGTTTTTGTCGATTGCACTTAGGTAAAACAATTTTTGTCTAGGCCAAACTAGTTTTTCCTAAAATCGAGTTATGACTGTAACATATACATAGAAAAGCAGGGAATAAACAGCTGACACTCGTATTATATTCAGTTCAAACTTCAAAACACCTACACTTAAAAATGTCAAAAGTCATAGCATTCATATATGTTCACAAATGCTTCTATTTATAACACGTGCACAAAAGCGGGCCCCCGATTTTATCTGTCGTCGAGTTCTTAGCAGTTCTGTTGGCAATGTTCCCAGTTTGCGACCCACGGGTCAACAGCCTTTTCCAATAAATATTTTTTGTTTACCCCACCCAATTACATGACCGGCTCGATGCATTGACCGCGATGTATTGAGCGCTGTTGGTTAGTGTGTCATTGTTTCGGGCTTCAGTGTAATTGGTTGATTATGTGTGTTACACAATATCGGTGTACGGTGAAAGGACACATTATTTTGCGTTATGCTTGCCTGGTATATAAACTGTAAATAGAGTCGTGATATGTGTCGTAAATATGTTTTTTTTACAAAAAAAAAAGTATATATGTATTTTATTTATCCATTATCTAGTAAAAATGTCCCTACAAAAATATATATTTATTTATATTTTCTGCGTATCATTAAAACTTATCTTTTAGATGTATTACAACTTCGCTACAAAATTCTCGCATAAGTTTTAATTTTGATATAATTATCATATTTTGCTATTATTTGACATCCAAATCGAAACGCACATAATAAAAAACCTTTTTGGACATAATATTTAGAGATTTGTATCTTAATATAATTATATAATAATCGTTAGTGCGTCTGTTTGTCATCGTGTACTCCTGAACGACTTGACCAATTTTAATGATATTCACAAAATATATTTGTATTGTCAAGACAATGGTTTCATAGGATCCGAGAAGTGGCACTTTATGTAAAAGTTATTAGCAAATTTTATATTTATGGACCAAAATGACTCATACTCACATTAAATACTGGGTGTAAGGGAAACGCTTCCGAAAACGAAGATAGGTGCTGGTGATTCATCATTACAGCCGAAAGACGTCCACTACTGGACATAGGCCTCCCCCAATGAAGGGGGGGATATGCCATAATCGCCACGCTTGGCAGGCGGGTTGGCGATCGCAGTTGGTTGGTTAAATGCTCAGAGAACGCTGCTGCCCATCCTCTGGTGAATCCCTTAGTCACCTTTTACGACACCCATGAGAAGAGAGAAGGGTGGTGCTATTCTTTAAGTCCGGCACCACACGGACCACGGACGGTGCTGGTGATTACTGATACGAAACCAGGAAAAAAAATGCGATTCTTTTTTAGACTTTTTCATATTTTTTTTTTGCATTTTTCATACATTAACAGCTTTGGGCAGTAAAATAAAACTCATACATAATGAAAAATGCAAAATAAAATGAAAAAATCTACAAAAAGAATCGCATTTTTTTTCGTGGTTTCGTATCAGTAATCACCAGCACTATTACCTATCTTCATTTTCGGAAGCGTTTCCCTGACACCCTGTATAATTTACTATGTTGGTTAAAAGAAAATCACAAAATCCGGACCCAGTAGATAGCACTGTGAGCGAAGCCGCAGGCATCAGCTAGTTATAAATAAAAATCCCCGTAGTGTGGTAATTTATTTTCTACTGTCCCAATATTACTTATATTCCTTTAATCCGAAATAAGCTACAGAATATTTTCATGTCATCCACTCAACTTTAGCTGCAGTTGACTTGATATTTTGAGGGTTATAAATAACGATTAGGCGCGGCCAGCCATTCACTGAAATATCGAACGATACAACATCTACAGCCAAAGTTTAGTATACAACCTCGCCCGACAAGGGATGAAACTGCTCACAGAATATCAACTGAACTTTTAATACATACATACATATTATCACGCCTGTTTCCCATTGGGGTAGGCAGAGACTATGGATTTCCACCTGCTACGATCCTGACACACCTCTTTCGCTTCATCTACGTCCATTAACCTCGTCATGCATGCTCGTCGGTTTCGAGAACTCTTAACCTGGCATTTTTTGAGAATCTCCTCTCGTCCATCCTCTCTATATGAACTTTTAATAACATAACATAACATAACATCACGCCTGTATTTCCCCAAAGGGGTAGGCAGAGGTGTAATTAATAGTACACCCACATTTCGCCAGTTATGTTATAGTCCCATGTAATAGGGGGCGAGCCTATTGCCATTGACCGGGCACAAATCCAGACTCCGGGCTGCTACTGAGAAATTCCTAATGAAAAAACCCAATAACACTTTGTCCGACCCGTGAATCGAACTCAGGACCCCACCCTCAGCATTCGCGCTTGCAACCACTAGACCAACGAGGCAGTCAACAACAACAACTTTTAATAAAGATGAGATAAATAAATTTTAAATGAACTATTTGGTAATATAGGAAATGGTGAATTTTTAACACATTGTCCATACAGACAACAGTTAATCAATCGTCTGTGACTCCAAATGGAGTCACTGGAATGCCAAAGTGTTACTGGTTGCTTGTAGGTGGAAAATCAGTACAAAATAGTGTGCATGTCGAAAGTGAATACGATCCAATACATTACGCGCTGTTAAAGTAGTTAGTGGATGTATTTATTTTACCTGAGTTGGTGGACTCGATGCGTCTATTAAGTGACCCTGGGGAGGACAGCAGTACGTGGTAATCGCGTGCCAATGTGGAAGAAAAAAAATTTTTTTTCTCGGAACGTGCCAAAGGCATAGCACTAGAGGGGCACCGGCGCGGTCCAATTGAGTTTCCGGAGCTCCTCTATTTTGTGCTGAGGATGGCCACCGTGTGGTTTTAGTCGGTAAGAGTCCGACATACCCCTCCGTCATCCCCAGATGGAGGGTTACCATGAGGATTTCCACCCGAAACAAAAAAAAAAGGTATTTATTTTACCTACATATCCTCTATCTATCATCTTGTCTGTTGTCTCCCTTGGCCTATTGGCTGGCGATGCCCTTGGGAACAGCTGTTGGTTAACCATAAATTAGTCAAAGAATACAATTTCTTGTACGCTAATCAGATGATTTAGCACAGGACAGATGTCCTGTTTTTTCAAAGCTGCAATGATAGAGATAATGATAATGCTATATTTGTGATAGTTATAGATAGCATAAGGCTCATAATGGGCTACATACTAATACTATTACTAAAATACTACTCGAAACGAATATCATCATAAATATTATGCAACGATCATACAGCCCATAGACGCTTCATAACAGGCGACATCTATGAAATTTCACTAATGTAGGTTACCACTATTCGCCACTTGAAATCGTCAAATCAGTTTTGGCCACTTAGATGAGCCGTCAAAACTGCCGCGTTAGTGATTAGCGAATAGCCGCCTTGGTCGGGCCAATCGGATTGCAGTACTCCGCCTCAGCCAGTGACAGAATTTATTGTATGCATTATATTCAACATTATTCATAATCAATAATGAAGCACAACTAAAAAAAAAGAAGAAAGAAGGGGGACTGGATGCGGAAGGCAGAGGGCCGAGCGTTGTGGCGCAACTTGGGAGAGGCCTATGTCCAGCAGTGGACTGCGATAGGCTGAGTTGATTGTTGATTGAATGAAGCACAAGAGGTGTGTCAGGATCGTAGCAGGTGGAAATCCATAGTCTCTGCCTACCCCAATGGGAAACAGGTGTGATAATATGTATGTATGTATGTATGTAATAATGTATGTAGTATATTAATGTACACTACATTATTATATTTATTTAACCATCCCTCTCAAAATAATCCACATTTTCACCAAGTACATAAATAAGTTAACAAAACACATTTATTTAAGCAAAAGGTTATACAAGAAACGCCTCCAAAGTAAACCACTAATTTATACAGCTGTTTATTAACTCGAAACTTCCACAATAAACATTATCAAGAATTCCCTGTAAATTAAAATCTTTACTGAAGTATTTTAATTAAACTTTGCTTTACTTTAAGTAGATGTCGAGTGGAATTGGAATATTAGCGGGTAGAATTGGAATATAAGCAATTGGATTTGGAGTCGAATGGAATCAATGAAGACGTCTTTTCAGCCGGAAAATTTCTAATTTGTGTTCAGGAGTTATTGAGACCGAAAGGTAGCAGACTTTTCATTTAAATTCTACTGACTTTGTGATATTTGTGCTACGAAAATGGTGGAATTGAGGTTACAGGCTGAGTCTAGCAGTGACGAAGGGTGAATATTTTCAGAAGGGCAGCCGTAGGTTCCTAAAAATCTTAAAATAGATAAGATCGCACGTAAATAAAATAAAATTTACGCCATACAAAGGCATTTTTTTTAACAGTGAATTTTAGTAGTGTGGTTGCGATAAGGAACAAATACTGAACCACTATGCAAATTATCCACACTCTTTAAAAAAATATCCGGTATATACCTACTCTACCAATATGTGAACACGCCTTACACCGCCGTCTGTCGGATAGTTCCGCATATTTGGCCACGGAACTTTAGGTTATAGACATTCTTTAAATTATCTGGGGGTTTTAATTAATATAGTCTGGGAATTAATTGAGATAGCTTTTGGTATATACGTTAGCTTTCAAAATCCTGGACGTAATTATTACCTACTTCATTTTAACTTCATATTAGTGTCTTAAAGGAAACATAGCAGGATTTGTACCCAAAAATATAGATTTTTAGAGTAGTTAGAAAGTATTGCTATTGATCCATGGTTTCTAAAGAATAACTTTAAGCATTAAAAATATTTTTGGAACACCGGAATAAAATATAATATTTTTAAGTATGTAAATAATTTGAAATTTAGCTAATTTCTGAACGTGTCGTACACTCAGCTGTCAATTTGGTCACGTTCAGAAAATAAGCTCAATGATAACCATGCATGTAATTACAAATTATATTTTCATTGCGGGGTTCAATATCAAATATTTAAAATGGCTAAAGTAGATCCAGACCGCTTGTGCACTACACTGAATTTTACGATTAATAGGTCCGATTTTTTCAGGTCCGATGTAGCAGGCTAGTAATTTACGTATGCCTTTGTGCACTATCCGTAATTTTACTGTTCTTAATTTTCAGATTCGCCATTTGCAGCATCCGTACTGAGAAATTAATGGAGTAAAATTATAGTGCACAAGCGGCCTTAGGTATCAACGATCGGTTCAAACCTTCAATTACACAAAAAACTTCACCATCATCATCATTATTTCGGCCGGAAGACGTCCACTGCTGAACATAGGCCTCCCCCAAGTATCGTCACAACGACCGGTCCTGCGACTTCCACATCCAGCTGATTCCCGCGACCTTCACCAGGTCGTCGGTCCACCTTGTGGAGGGCCTACCCACGCTGTGCCTTCTAGTACGCGGTCGCCACTCCAGAACTTTACTGCTCCATCGGCTATCCGTTCTGCGAACAATGTGACCTACCCACTGCCACTTAAGTTTGGCAATTCTTCGGGCTATGGCGGTTACTTTCGTTCTCCTGCGAATCTCCTTATTTCTAATTCGATCACGAAGGGACACTCCGAGCATAGCCTTCTCCATTGCCCTTTGAGTGACATTGAGCGTTCTTATCAGGCCCATTGTGAGTGACCATGTTTCAGTGTCGTAAGTAATTATTGACAACACACACTGGTCGAAGACTTTCGTCTTGAGACACTGCAGTATTTTGGACAAGAAGATACTGCGTAGCTTCCCAACCCAACAAAAAACTCACCTAGCGTAACATCCCCAATTATCGACACTTTAAGGGACGATCTCATGTATTTATAAATATTTGGTTTCATGATAATTTTTTTACGTAGGTACTTGTGGTGCATGCACTATGTGTAACAGTTCATATTTATTAGATAATATTTAACCGTATACCAAATAATAATTTTGCTCTTATTTTCTGAAGTTCGTTGTTTTTTTATCGAACAATGGGGCACTGTCGGTAACTGGGGCTTTTACTATATATGAAAACTCTTTTTGAAACAAGGTAGTTCCCCGAGGCAAGAATTAAACCACCAACTTTCAACTCAGAAGACCAATGTTCATGTACTAATTAAGACTTTTAATTGGACTTTGTTTTCCGGTTGTTCTAATTATCTATTCAGTATATTATTATTCTTATTATTCTGTCTTTCAAAAACCTTGTTCAATTTATTCTTGATTATCTTACTAGTATAAACAACATCTATAGAAATCTTTAGCGTTGTATTTCTTTTATTTTTATGTAGGCCATAGAGGAAGTCCATGCCTCTTCTTAATTTCGGGGCCTCTGCCAACAAATATCGTAAAAAGAAGTATATTTTTACTACGTCTCATTCCCAAACAGTTTGTCTTGTCGAAAATATGAATATTATATGTCAGTTGACTTTGATCTGTGGCTTTACTTGTCTGGTCCTTTATTTAAGCGTGCTTTGTTTCATTCATAATAATGGTCATCTTTTTGGTTAGGATAGTGGGATTGTAGCAAAAATATTATAACTGACTATTCACTAAGTATATGTTAATGTTACGTACCTACTTCTGACGCCAAACAGCGATGCTTGCATTGCTGTTTGTGTGTGTGAAGGGTACGGATGCCGGTGAAATTGCGATCACATGAGACTTTCCATCTTCATGTCTCAGTTTGGCGAACCGACTTGCGGTACCATTTAGGCAACAGCCTAGGTGGTATTGCAGTTGTTATGGGCAAAGGTAACCGCTTAACATCAGGTGGGGCTTTAGCTCGTTTAGCCATCCTATACTATAAAAAAACACAACCTAGTCTATCTGTGTGCCAAATTGTATACGAATCCATTCAGCCGTTTCAGCGTATTTGAATGACAACCAAACATCCATACTTTCACATTAATAATATTAGTAGGAAGATACAAAATAAGTTAATCATGAGACATGGATTGAGTATTATAACCTCATTTCGTAATCTAACAAAAATCTTCCAACTTATTGATTTAAGTGAGAAAGTATATGGCTGATTGTTTGTTTGTTCCCGGGAAGATAAATAAATAAATATTTTTGGGACATCTTACATAGCTCCATCTAGTCCCAAACTAAGCAGAGGCAATGGATACTTATATACTTTTTTTTTGTCAATACATACTTATAATACATATGAAACACCCAGACAAACACAAACACTTCACACACAAATATTTGTGTCCTGATGGAATCGAACCCACGACCTCGTGATCAGCAGTCTGACACTCGAACCACTAGACCACAGACGTCGTCAAAACAGAAACAGTTACGGTTATAAGATAAACAGTTCCCGAGGACTGCGCGATAACAGCTTTCTAAGATAGATCGAATTATACGCAGGCGAAGCTGCGGGCATACACTAGTATTATATAATATAGTAATAAGAATAATTTATGAGGTGCTGTGATAGCCTAGCGGTTGAGCGCATGCCTGCCGTGAAGGAGGGTCTGAGTTTGAACCCGGCCGGCACCAGTGACTTCAAATTCATGTGTGGATCAGAAATTTGACTATCACTTGCTTTAACGGTGAAGGAAAACATCGTGAGGAAATTTGCACACCTGAGAGTGCTTCATACAGTTCTCGATGGTGTGTGTAGTTTGCCAACCCGCACTAGGCCAGCGTAGTGGACTAAGGCCTTAACCTTCTCATTCTGAGAAGAGGCCCGTGCCCAGCAGTGGGACAGTAATGGGCTGATTATGATGAATAACATATAAATATTCCAGTGTAGTAAAATCTTGCCGTATTTAGAAAATTCTCCATAAAAGTCAAAGATGAAAACAATTATTTTTCCAAGGATTTCTTGTGCCAGCGATCCGGGAGTAAAAATAGAAGAATGAAAAAATGAAAGACCAAAGATACAGAAAAATAGATAGTACAGTCAGAAGCAATAATATCTACCTATCTACGCTTTTCAATGAATACCTGACTGCGGATAAAATGTATAAATAGGTTTGTGTATGTGTGTATGTCATACAAGATTAGCTCTGCTTAAATACTGGTTCGGCTGCCATCGATATGGGATTGATTGTACCATTATAATATGTTAATTAAATCTAATTTATCCTATTTTACGACTGCTATTTAATTAATTGAATGTTTGTTTAATCTTGTTTTATAAATTTCATGTTTTTAATACATAATATAAATTTTAGAATATTTATGATTCGATATCTATTGTAATAAAAAACCCACGATGTATGTAAATGCAATCGAAAAAGAATTAAATAAAAAATTTAAAAAACCCCCGACGAAAATAAAGTAAGTAACGGAAGATATAATTACAAACCTAAGAAAATCAATTTTTTCCACCTATGAACTTCGATCAAATATACTATAGATGCACGATCGCCGCTCCTAAAATGGCGCCATCAAAATTGCAATAACCAATCGCGTGCACAGTTTCGCTCTCAGCAACTTCACGTCCGTGCTATCGGTGAGACGTTTAACGATGCTAAAATTTGTAGAAATAATGAATAAAAACTATACTCCAAATGTGAACACAAAGGATCGAGTGTCGTACTTGTCGTTGTCGTAAACATAATTACAAGTACACTGTATCGCGGAGACGTTTTTTGGGTTTAATTTTGTACAAGACCGTGCATCTATAGTATATATGACCGAAGCCTATGTCTTAAGTGAATTTTATTTAATATGGCATAACTTATTTGCTTAGATTTTATTCATTGACTGTAAACTTTAATGTTGAATTAAATCAACATGCTTCTGACCTGCAATCTTGTTGCGGAATTCGATGTCAATCGAAAACGCTTTGAGTGAGTGAGATTCTTTGTACTTATAGTTTTTATATGTTGTACTTTTAACGCAGAGTGTTGGGAAGTTGAGCTTGACTTATTTGTTACTAGTATCCCTAAATTGAAAAAATTATTAAGTTAAAACTTTTTCGGTCAATCCCTTGTACGATCAATGAATTAACTTATTTTATATTGATTTGTTAGATCCATCTTTCTGTAATATTCATCAACAGTTGTTTGTATCCATTTTCTTTTCTATCTTTTCTCTGCTGTCTATGTGTTATTCAAAATTTTATACAAAAATTCTATATGTGGAAACTTGTAATTGGCCTTTTTCTATTGTATTTTACTTAATTACGACTCTGTATTAGCTGTAAGTTTCCCTAAAAATAATAAAATAAAAATAAAATAAAAATATTGACTGTCGTTATTGGCGTCTAGGAAAAAGTTCCGATATTCGAAAAAATCGTACTCAAAGCACTTCCGATTGCGATTGTGTTAGACGATTTTGGTGCGTATCGGAACCCATTTGAACAAGCAAGCAAGAAGTATAGTAATATAGTGGGAAAAATCGAAGCGAATTTTATCAAGTCACAGAGATCCGTAAAGGTAAACTGTATTTTTGCAGTGGGGAAGTCCTCTTACCGACTAAATTCACCACGTAGTTCCTCCAACTACCTCTGTATTTGCCAACCACCCCCAATAGGTCCCAGGCCACCACAACGTTAAGGTAAATTACGTTATGTACCTCTATCTACATTTCGGTGTTGTAGCATATGCTGAGATGGGGGCCTTTTTTAGTCTCATTCAGGCACGTAAATTTTAAGTTTTTTTGTTAATATGTTATTTTTAGTTTTTTTTCTCTCGCCTGTACCGAGACTGAAATCAATATTTTCTTTCTTTCTTTCTTTTATCTATTTTTTGGTGTAAATGTAACAATTAATTTCTGTTTTGTCTTCTGTGTATGAAAGCAAAATAAATATAAATTAATTAATATTTGGGACATTTTACACAGCACCATCTAGTCCCAAACCAAGCACAGCTTGTACTATGGGTGCTAGGCAATGGATATAATACTTACATAATATACTTGTTTTTTTAAAATATATAACACAATAGAAACACCCAGACCAAAACAAACACTTATGTTCATCACATAAATATTTGTGTCCTGTTGGAATCGAACCCACGACCTCGTGATCAGCAGTCCAACATTCAAACAACTTACAAAAGAATCGTCGAAAAAAAAAACAAATGTTCCCTACAAAATCATCGATATCACTCTACCAAATGTAGGGAACAGCAGTTTTTTTATAGTAAAATTTGTTCGTTATGAGTAGATTCATCCCTTAAAGGACCTCAGCTAATAATGTTACCCCTTATAAGTATTTTCTTTCTTTCTTTCTCTATATCCGTGGTTACAGCGACGTTGAATGAAAAAACTGGGCGGTGTAATAATCGCCTTGTTAGCCATGATTGTTGTAAGGAGCCGGCGGGGCATTTAAATCGGGAAATTGTTGGCTTCTTTGAAAGAGAATACCTAAGCTTTGTGAGGTGTAAACAGAATTTTTGGGAGAAGTGTTTTATTTCGGTAGTTGTTTTAAGAGTGAAATTGAGATAAAACTAGAATATTAGACCAGCTCGCTCGACCGGCTTCTCTCCGCGTCGCATCCATATTTATTTTCCCTGGATAAAAAGTAGTCTATATGTTAATCTGGTTTATGCTCTATCTGTGTGCCGAAATTCATCCAAATCCGTTGAGCCGTTTCAGCGTGATTGAAAGACAAACAAACAAACATCCATAGTTCCGCATTTGAAATATTAGTTGAGTAAACAATTACGGAGGTACTGGCACGGGGCAATCGATATTATAGTTTATTGTATAATACGAACAATAACATTATCAATCAACTAAGCCTATCGCAGTCCACTGCTGGACATAGGCTTCTCCCAAGTTGCGCCACAACGCTTGGTCCTCTGCCTTCCGCATCCAGTCCCCCCCAGCCACGTTCTTTAGGTCGTCGGTCCACCTGGCAGGGGGGCGCCCTACGCTGCGTTTGCCGATTCGCGGTCTCCACTCAAGGACTCGTCTGCTCCAACGGCCATCGGTCCTTCGACAGACATGGCCAGCCCACTGCCACTTCAGCTTACTGATCCTACAAGCTATGTCGGTCACTCCGGTTCTTCTCCGGATAATCTCGTTACGGATTTTATCCTTCAAAGAAACTCCAAGCATAGCTCGCTCCATAGCTCGCTGAGCGACTTTGAATTTGTGGACTAGCCCAACTGTCAGTGTCCACGTCTCGGCACCGTAAGTCATGACTGGCAGGACGGACAATAACATTATACTAAATATTATATAATAGGCATCGATATATACGTAGGTTATAATTTTGCAGAGCAATTTAAAACTACAGATCGAAAGATTTCAAGTGCAAAGGTTTTTAAAAGACTGTATTTATTTCACAAAGAATGCAGTCTGTTTAATGACGCTTCAAGAGAATCCTCGACTGAAGTATTTTATTCAAACGAAACTATATACTGAATCATTTACAATTTAATGGAAAACTTAGTAGCGTGTTCTTGTGAACAAACCATTTTGTAATTCTTTCATCCTTGAATAGAGCTTTAGTTAGTTTATTTTTTTACTTTGAGCTTGTGTTTTGATAGTTTTTTTTAAATATTTTAAATGTAAAATTATGGATGTTTGTTTGTTTATTAGTTTGTCCTTCAATCACGCTAAAACGGCTAAATCGATTTAGATAAAGTTAAGCACACAGATAGATTATGACCCG
The DNA here is from genome assembly GCA_949699075.1 of Asteroscopus sphinx. Classification (NCBI taxonomy): domain Eukaryota; kingdom Metazoa; phylum Arthropoda; class Insecta; order Lepidoptera; family Noctuidae; genus Asteroscopus; species Asteroscopus sphinx. Next base: position 9,228,408 of record OX453006.1, read on the forward strand.
GATTAGCATATAGTCTACTTTTATCCCGGGAAGATAAACAGTTCCCGATGAATACGCGATAACAACTTTTTGTAATAAACCGAATTATTTAAGGGTGAAGCTGTGGGCATAGGCTAGTTAATTATATAGAAGTGGATAATAATAAAGGTACCAATGAAATGAATGCGGAAAGCGCGGGTCCGGTCGTTGTGGTGATGCTTGGGGGAGGCCTATGTCTAGCAGTGGACGTCTTTCGGCTGAAATGAGGATGATGAATAAATTAATTGATTTTTAATTCACTTGGGCTCAATGATATTTAAAAGTATAGATATGCCATGCCCTGCCATGCCACAAAACGAACGAAAAAAAAATCCGTACGCAGCGGCAGCACAATACACATAAACGAGTACAAAGTGAGTAAGTTGGTTACTTTCGCGTCATAATTAGAACACTTTTTTACACACACGACGGTATTTTAGTTTTTTTTTTGTCACCGGTCACGCTCGCTGGCTTACTTGACACGGATTTATAGAAAAAACCTCCTAATCAGGACGTTTTCGAGTCTTCAGTTGCGAGTGCAAGTAACATATCTGTACTTTTAAATGTCATTGCTTGGGCTCATAAATTCCAAAATTCTATAGCATCACACTACATTTCTCTTTGACTGCTTCACACGTAATGTATTCATTAAAATGCCTCGCAGATGTACAAAGCCCGCTTAACGCAGATGTTCTGGAGACAGTGCTCGGCTTCATGCATTCATCATTACAGGAGTACGTGACTGCAAAGAGAATGTGCTGCATTACCTAGTCTGTTATTTATAAGGAATTTAAATGTACAGCCTTTGCCTTTGTTTAGCTGGTTGTGTACAGAAAGAGTCAAAGAAAATGAATAATGGCATAATTATCTTCCATTGTCAACGTTGTTTTTTTTTTTCTTTCTTAACTAAATCTAATCATAGCAAGTCTGTAAAGTGTCCTTGCTGCGTCAGAAACTGGTACAGCTAGAACACTGTTACAGTAACCTACCTCGATAAACTTACATGCTAAACTACTTCTAAAATCACTATTGAGGACACATTCCATCAATATGTGGTAAACATAATCAATGTGAGAATTACAAAAAAGACAATTGGGCGTAACAGATTTACTGCAGCTATTATTTCTTTGTTTGTGTAGATTATCCAAATGATATTCTTATGGACGTAAAAGTAGATAATAAATACACTGTGACAGCAACCTTTTTTTAAGTCTCGAAATTATCATATTCTCTCTCCGCACAGAGTATACTGGAGGATAGTATCAGTCTCATACCGAGTAAAACCACCACCCACAGAGTTCCTTCTGCGACCTGATGGAATAAATCGAAGACGGATTAACTTTTAGGAATGCTTTACAATGAAAAACTAATTTTAAGTTTCTTGTCTTTTTACACACAACTGTTACAAAGTTTGTTTGTTGTTGTTGTCTACATTTCAAACTTATTTCTCCTCTCGCAGGTCTGCTGATAGAAATTTCTTTGAAATAAGCAGTACCTTTGTACTAAATACTTTTAATGATGTCTCCTTTCATATGTTATTGTGTGTACATACATTATAAATAACGTTATGTCACACCAGGAATACAGAACGTAGAAGAGAGTATAGATAAAATAAAAACATTTCATTCAAGCTTCTCGATTTCTAGGATATTTACGTCGTAACATTATCAACACTCCCCATCTCCCCACCTCTTCTTGTAGGTGTCATAAAAGGTGACTAAGGGGTTCACCAGAGGCTGTGCAGCAGCGTTCTCCAAGTATTTATTCAACCAACTGCGATCGCTAACCCACCTGCCAAGCGTGGCGATTATGGAGTATCCCTTTTGAGGGAGGCCTAAGTCCAGCAGTGGACGTCTTTCGGTTGAAATGGTAATGATAATTATCAACACTACTATTAGCCGGGAATGTAGGATACGATCTGCATTCTGCTACCACGCCCAGCTAACTTATTAGTATAATTATCCTTATACGAAAAAAAAAACTAATGATACCTTGGCCAAAAACGATCAATTTAACAGATAGTTGTAGATAACTTGTATAGTTTATAATAAAACAAAGTTTAACCGGATTAAATCGCGTATATTATTTAATAATCGTAAAGACGATTGTCATCTTAGTCTACCTGCGACCACGAAATGCTGCAAAGCTTTCGAAACGTCAGGGAAACCAATTTAAATAATATACGCGATTTAATCCGGTTAAACTTTGTTTTATTATAATGTGTAGTTATCGCGAAAACCTAAGAAGTTATTATTTGTATAGTTTATTCTGATAAAAAAAGTTTAAAATTATAAAAACTTTTTAACCGGCTTTATCAGATCTTTAGCAGATATTACCTTTTTATGGGAGCATATCGGGAGAAAACTCCTTCAAACTAAAAAAGAATCATCCACATCGGTGCATTTATATCAGAGTTATAAAAGCCATTAAAATGTAGTGCTATTTGACAGTTGGAAGCATGAGTTTGCGCTTAGATTCATCTCTGAATCTAAGCCAACCTTTTAGCCAAGTCTTTAGTTTACTCACCTTAATAGTAAATTGGTAGAAACTTTACTTGGTTTCTGAGGGGATGTTGAGAAAATACGAAAGTCACGTTTTTCAACTTTGAACCATTTACCTACACTTGTACACGTTAACAAGCAATTAATATTTAATAATCCACCATTATTACAAAAGAAACACAAATTTTGGAACATAATTTAAAATCCACAACACGATCATTCTGAATTTTCCCGCCAACCCCACTGATCAAAAATATCCTCCCTGAGTATAGTAAAAATAATCCAACGTCACATGAAAAAAAAAAACAATGGTCGACAAAAGTATTATGTAAGAAATTGTTGCATTAAGAAACACGCTCGCCGCAAAACCGTAGCGTTAACTTTATTACTGGTCCGGGGATTGTTTAGACTAGAGAATACAAACATAGCTGTACCCTTAAACCAGACGTTAACAAGTCACTGGCGGTAATTTCTCCCTAGTACATAAGGGCACGTTTCTCGTATAATGGATATTCCGTAATGGTGCTTGTACACAGCACGGGTAACATGCGTATGTTGAGGCACTTGCGTGAGTTATATAAATAAATTAATATTTGGGACATTTTTACACAGCACCATCTAGTCCCAAACTAAGCAGAGCTTGTACTATGGGTACTAGACACTGGATAAAATACTTATATACTTTTTTATTGTAAATACATAATAAATATGCATCATGTAAACGGCCTAGCTAATAAATGCGCAGGTCTTGTGCCTTATAAATGTCCCGCATTAGCTTGCGCTTGTATCCCGCGCTTGTAGCCCGCGCATGTAGCCCGCGCATGTAGCCCGCACCAGTTACATGTACCGTGTACAAGCACCATCAGTCTGTCAAACAATAGCTTGCAAGTCTAAGCTGCGTAGCAAGCGCAATCCTGCGAGTAATGGCAAGTGCAATAGTTTTAATGTGACTTGCAAGCTACTGTAGGATATCCGTCCAAATATTTCTCGTAAAAGTTTTTCTACAGGTGAAAATGCGGCCTAAGGCAGTACTTGTAAGCCCACTCTACGTTTACATATATTGTACTGTACCAAATTGTTGGAGTAATTGCATAGAAAATATTTTCCTCAGTACCTAAGGTAAGACTAGTAAACCTATGATACAAGTGTTGTAATGTACTCGGTAACAATTTATACAGTTTGTCACTAACCGGGGGTTGGTTAGAAAATACAAACATAGCTGTAGCCTAAAACCAGACGTTAACAATTCCCAATGGTAACTTTTCCCTAGTACCTAAAGCAGGGCTTAGCTAAACCCATGGTACAAGTATTGTACTTTATTCATCTGCAAATTGCGGTCAGCATGGAATTACTACTGGCCACAAATCTATTACTCTCTCATGTTATTGTGATATAGCGTTGGAAAAACATAAATTATATCCCACTTTCCCGAACGTTGTCGTTCCACCTCTAACCGATGAGGATACAAATAAAAAAATCTCACGATAGAAAACTGTTTAGAGCAAAATACTGCAACAGTTAGCCGAGCAGATATAGTTATTTATAAGAACTGTGTAATAAAAAAGCTTTTATAAAAAACTAGCTCAAAACTGCTTCTTTATAATAGCAATTGTGCTTTTTTGTAAGTGAAAAAAAAACTCGTCGAATACATAACATTCTCCATTTTTGAAGTCGGTTTAAAAATTCATTTTGCGAAAGTTATTTATTTACACATAGTGGCTGCAAAGTGTCACGCTAACAGCCCGGTATTGGCTCCACATCCGATGACGTAGTCTTGGAGCAATCACGTGACCTAGCTGTCACGGGAAGAGAATACCTGGTGAAATATTAATAAACCACTAGATGACGCCAGCGCGCCCACGGCTTCGCACCCGTGTTTTCATACAAACTTTCAACCCCTATTTAAGCCCCTTAGGGAATTAATTATCAGAAAACCTTTCTTAGTGCTCACCTCCGTTATCTAAAGTACTCCTGTGCAAAATTTCATCCTCCTAGACCCACCAGTTTGGGCTGTACGAGGTCTGACAGAATTTTATTAAGTAGGTATAGACACCAGGTGTTTAAATGTTCATTATCTCTGTTCTCAGCAATACTTGTGTAGTGCCTGCGTAAGTTTAGTTGTAAAGCGACACTGTGGAACATAACGATGTAATTTAAAGTTGACCGTACCTACTACGGGGAGCGAGGACTCTGACTGATACACGACACAAGAGAATTTTAACGAACAGGGCAACCGTTTCCGACTATTATTAAAGAGGAATTAAGCTACAGAATAAGAAACAGTGATCACCCACGTGGTGGACCAAAGACGAAAATTAAAAAAAAAACCTATTACCCAATAGATAATGGAATTCTATTGATAACTTAATTATGATAAGATGTAAAATTATTAACTGAAGTTCTTTTAGGGGTGTATGTACTCATTCCAAGTATGATTTTTAATATGGGAACAGTCGTGATATCATAAGAAAATTTGCTGATATGTCATTGGGAACAATATTTAAAAGTACAGATATGTTTATTATTTGAGGAAAGAGGTAGGGTCTTGAACGCCCCTAAGTCACTGCGACCTAAAAGATCTATTGTGACGCCTCTTGCAGCATTACAGCACTTCCCCAAGCTGCAAGTCTATCATAAAGTCGACTATGACCTTGGGGGAGGAGGATTTGATCTCGATATCTAACAGATATGTTACTAGCACGCGCAATCTGAAGACTCGAAATCGTCCTAATTGGGACGTTTTGCTATTATTCCGCGTCAAGTAAGCCGCCGAGCGTGACCGGTATCAAAAATAAAAACACTAAAGCCGTCGTGTGGGTACAGTCGTGTTAAGACGCTGACAACAGCCAAATACCCCAAATAAGCTTCTTTTAAAAACATGTTTAGCTGTATCTATTCAGTTCGTGGCAGTGAAAAAAATATATGTTAATCTTGATCGTATTTTCTGAAACTGTTTTGTGCCCAAAATACGTTTTCTTTAAGTTTTCTCTATAGAAAATAATTGTAAACTAACCTCTTAAAACATGCTTAAAAGCAAACAATTTACTAAATATTATAAATAAAATTAAGAAAACATTTGAGAAAGACAATAATCTAAACATTTGTTCTTTCTGTTTTTCAAATAAGCTTTTAGTTTTTTATTAAAAAATAATATTGTTAATTTTCGTTCAAGTTGAGCGGCTTATCCGACATCCCTCGGCTCGTTGCCTCTCTTTCAGTTCTGTACGAAACGACAGTGACCGCAGAGGTCAGATTTTTTAGGTGTTGTCAGCCTCTTAAAGTGACGACCATACTAACTATGTACTAGTTTCTGTGCGTGTATGCTGCTTCTTCGTACCGAATATTTTTTTCGTTTGTTAGGGTATAATATATCTATACTTTTAAATATTATTGGCTGTTCCATACAAAGTCATTGTGTCAATGCAGTGAAGTGATGTCGCTCGACAAAATGTACGAATACTCAGTAGCAGCCCGGAGATGGCAATAGGCTCACCCGCTAACATAACTGGCGAAATGTGGGTGTACTATCTCTGCCTACCCCTTGGGGGAATACAGGCGTGATGTTAAGAATGAATTAATGATTACATTCACTCCTTAAAAGAACGTCGGCAAATAATGTTACCTTTTAAACAAAGTGGATATGACAATACGACATTAAATAAAACCACGTACCACGTCCTGTGACCGTATACAAAAAATCAATCAAATCCAGCTAATAGCTTAGCCACAGGAAATTATTTTAATTTCATTAATTTTGAATAAAGGACCATTTTTCTAGGCAAAGATCGTTAGGTCAAACACGTGATCGAAGATCGTTAGGTGTCTATAATAATATTATTTTAAACTGTCTTTCTCACAATGATTACAGATGATTACAAATGGTGTTACTTATTATTTCGATGTTTTAATATTTCATCATTACAGCCGAAAGACGTCCACTACTGGACATATTTATTATTATTATTAATATTTATTTTGTTTAAAAAATTAGATTTTTTAATGTTCGATAAACACCTTATTAATGTGTTTAGAAGAGCCTCCACGAGTGACGATATTAAATTGATCGTCCGGCGCACCCTGGGCAGTCAGCCCTGCTACCAACCTGCTGACTGACTAATCTTTTGCCCACGGCATGAGCTATTACCATTATGTAGCTCATGTCGACACGATAGAAGAAGATGTGTTTAAATGCTTTTATAGTCTAGTAATAACCGTGTTTTCATTTATTGTCGTATTGTCATATCCACGTTGTATAATGTAAAGAAAAAAGAAAGAAATTTATTTTTGTCATAGAGTGAGCGTGCGAATGAGTGTATGTGCAACCCTTAGCGCAGAAGCCGACGTTCAACCACTGCACCAATCGTGTCGTCAAATATAGTGTATTAAGAATGTTGAAGCTAAAATACTTCAACAGTTTTCTGAAAATCGTTTCACTAATGTAATTGTATTGTAATATATCAAAGAGGTCAGCTACGTAGCCTAAATTTTCAACAAAAGAACATTTTCACTTGGGTCCTAAACTAAGAGGCTTCCAACTTGACAGCTTAATTTATTGTTGGCCAACTTATTTTCGACGAAAACCAAAACTTGTAAAGAAACGTCAAGAATTGAATTACATATTTGTTTACTTTGTAAAGTTCAAAAGGCAGTGTGTCATTTATTTTTACACCGGCGCGGTCCAATGGAGTTCCCGGAGCTCCTCTATTTTATGCTGAGGATGGCCACCGTGTGGCTATAGTCGGTGGAAGTCCAACATATCCCTCCACCTTCCCCAGATGGAGGATAATAATATCCATGAAGACTTCCACCTGAAAACAAAAAGGGTCATACTTTACGATTATAATTGTTTTTAAGGTAAGGATGGCGAACGAGCTAAAGGCCCAACTGATGTTAAGCCTTTAAAGCCTTTGCCCATAAAATACATGAAGATGGAAAGTCTCATGTGATTTTAATTTCACCGGCACCCGTACCCTTCGCACTGGAACACAGCAAGGCAAGTATTGCTGTTTGGCTTTATAAATAAAATAAAAAATAAAATAACGTTTATTAGCAACCAAATATGCACTGTACATTTATTTATAGCACCGTATATAAATACATGTACGTTGGTATGCAATAATATGTAAATGTGTTCTAAGTTGATTCAAATTAATTCGTGCATTTTACCGTGCAGTAAAATAAAAAGTAATATTTTCACGAGCGGGCTTGTATCCTCATTCGTGCACATTAGTCAAATTTTCACTTAGGAACTGCTTTTCAGTGATAATAATAAATGTTTAATATTGCCTTTATTCATGTGCGGATCAGAATTTGATTACTTATCACTTGTTTTAACGGAGTAGGAACGGAAAACGTTGTGAAGGAAACTACACATCTGAGAGTGCTACCTAAAGTTCTTGATGGTTCTGGCTGGCTGCGGGTCGGCCGACTACACACCATCATCATCATCATTTCAGTCAAAAGACGTCCACTGCTGGACATAGGCCTCCCCAGCATCGCCACAGCGTTCGGTCCTGCGCTTTCCTTCAGCCGACCTTCAGCAGGTCGTCAGTCCTCCTTGTGGGGGCCCTACCCACGCTGCGCTTTCCAGTACGCGATCGCCACTCCAGAACTTTACTGCCACATCGGCTATCCGTTCTGCGAGCAATGTGCCCCGCCCACTGCCACTTAAGTTTGCCAATTCTTTGGGCTATGTCGGTCACATTCATTTTGACTTACGGTGCCAAGACGTGGACACTGACAGTTGGGCTAGTCTACAAATTCAAAGTCGCTCAGTGATCTATGGAGCGAGCTATGCTTGGAGTTTCTTTGAAGGATAAAATCCGTAACGAGATTATCCGGAGAAGAACCGGAGTGACCGACATAGCTTGTAGGATCAGTAAGCTGAAGTGGCAGTGGGCTGGCCATGTCTGTCGAAGGACCGATGGCCGTTGGAGCAGACGAGTCCTTGAGTGGAGATCGCGAATCGGCAAACGCAGCGTAGGGCGCCCCCCTGCCAGGTGGACCGACGACCTAAAGAACGTGGCTGGGGGGGACTGGATGCGGAAGGCAGAGGACCGAGCGTTGTGGCGCAACTTGGGAAAGGCCTATGTCCAGCAGTGGACTGCGATAGGCTCAGTTGATTGGTCACATTCACACACATCATCAGGAACTATATGGAGCACTCTCAAGTGTCGCATGTTTCCTCGCGATATTTTGTAACCGTTAACAATACAATACAAATACTCTTTATTGTACACAAAAGAAGATAGCAACATATATGCCTTATATAGAACACATGTACAATGGGCAGTCGTATCGTTAACGTCTGAAAAGTCAGAGGTGCGGCCCCGATCCGGACTTAGACCGTCCTGCATTGAAGGCACGCGTTCATTCACTAGGCTATCACCTATGTATTTAACTATTTATAAACGCAACGGTGTGTTGACCACATTTACTAACCACAAACCGGGATCATTGGGCTTAGAGAAATCTATTGCGTAACCTTTCTCCTAGTGCCTATTAATTTACTCCGGCTTAACCCCGCCAGCGCCGTGAGTAGATGCTTTGAATTCCTTATTCCGTAGAACCGGGTCTTTAGAAAGAAGTTGTTAACAACCACACACATTATTTATGACCTACTTAAGATTATACTTTGGATTTGTAAAGATAGAGGTAGCTAATGAATGGTTGGAGAAATTACTAAATACTAGCTTTTTGGGCTACATCAGCACCTGGGTAAAGCATTTTAAAAATTACCTAACTTTTCCAAAGTATTAGGTTTGATTACGTTTAAGACATTAAAATAAATATAAATAAATCAATTATATCGCTTGCCTCGTTAGTCTAGTGGGCGCAAGTGTGACTGCTTTGCGTGGGGTCCTGGGTTCGATTCCCGGGTCGGGAAATTTTCAGTAGCAGCCCGGAGTCTGGATTTGTGCGCGGTTAATGGCAAAGGCTTGCCTCGTACTACATGGGAATTATAACATAACTGGCAAAATGTGGGTGTACTATATATACCTCTGCCTAACCCTTCAGGGAATACAGGTGTGATGTTTATGTATGTCATCATCATCATCATCATTTTAGCCGAAAGATGTCCACTGCTGGACATAGGCCGCCCCGAGTGCGGGGGATATGCCATAATCGCCACGCTTGGCAGGCGGGTTGGCGATCGCAGTTGGTTGGTTAAATACTCAGAGAACGCTGCTGCCCATCCTCTGGTGAATCCCTTAGTCGCCTTTTACGACACCCATGAGAAGATATACGGTGGTCCAATTCTTTACGTCTGGCACCACACGGAACAATGTAGTATGTATGTTAAGTAAATTATATTCCAGTCAGTTTTTGTCTTCTGTCTGCGAATTACCTACTTACTCAGTTTTATCATAAAAAATTATGTCAAAACATGATTTATCGTTCTTTGAAACCCTGAGATCGATGTCTCAATACCATATTCTAATAATTACACAGTCTGAAGATTCGTAATCAGGATAATTAATGGTCGATGTCGGTCATCAGAAATATTGTCTAGAATAGGTAGTATTAGGGTTTGCCCGGGAGTTACATATTTCATACTTGTTTTTGCCGTTTTCGTTTACTTGGTAATGAAAATCTGGAATGTATGTGATAGCATATTATCTTTTGAAGGTTATCTTAGGGACAGATTAACCCAAATCTTCGTAACTCGCTTTATTTGGATGCAGGAACTTTGTAAAAAGTAATACATATAGGAAGCTATTTTTACAAGCTCTTATTTAACTTTACCTATTAGTCATCATAAGAAACTCAGCCTATCGCAGTCCACTGCTGGACATAGGCCTCTCCCAAGTTGCACCACAACACTCGGTCCTCTGCCTTCCGCATCCAGTCCCCCCCGCCACGTTCTTCAATTTGTATTAATTTGTATGTATGTTTGTAATGAATAAACTCAAAAACTACCGTCCCGATTTAAAAAAAAATTCACCATTAGAAAGCAACATTCACCCTGAGTAACATAGGCTATATTTATTTTTAAAAAACATGTCCACCCGTGCGAAGCCGGGACGGGCCGCTATCAATTATAAATTAGCTCCATAAAAAGTTAAGATAAAGTTGTTCAAAGTCTAGACTTCATAAATAGCAAGACCGCAAGTTATGGTTCCACCTAACAACATTAAAAAACTTCCCGAACATAATTAATTCGAGATCGCCTTAAATATTGCTGTTGGGGGAAAATTTTGCCCAACTTTTTTATGATTACCAGAACATCTTGGGTGAATAGTCATAATTTTTTTAGAATTTATAGACTGGAAGAATTTTCAGAAGCACACGTTCATTTGTATTATTATTTGTATTACGGGACTTTTCGCACACAGATAAATCAAAACATAATTTTGACTAGTCTCGACGTTTCAGGCAACTTGCATTGGCCGTGGTCACGAGAAGCATAAGTATATTATCTATGACGAGAAGACTGAAGTATGTCGGTGTCATCGTCTAGAGCAGCGGGTGATTTCTCAACCTACCCACCATTGAACTCGCGTAACGTAACTGTCCGAAACACGATACGCTGAATCACGACACACAATGCTGACAGTTTCAGCGGACACATAATATGTGGACAAATCAGAAAGAAGAAAGAAAGAAAAACATTTTATTCTTGCGCTCCATTTGACGCACACACTACAAAACGTATACATAATACTTAATAATAAATACATAATACTTTACAATTTTATGACAAATTAGTATAGTTACAGTTAAATTGACAACTGACAACACTGGACATAAACAATACATGAGGTTGGCGGGAAAATTCGTAAAGATCGTGTTGTGGATTTTTTATTATTTTCCAAAATTTGTGTTTCTTCGAGTGTTAATGTGTAATAATGGTGGATTATTAAATGTTGCTGCTCGTTAACGTGTACAAGTGTGGATAAATGGTACAAAGTTGAAAAACATGACTTTCGTATTATCTCATCATCCCCTCAGAAACCTAGTAAAGTTTCCATCACTTTACTAGGATACAAGTATAATATGTTCAATGATTACGACTGAAGGACAAGCAAAGACAACCCATGGTCATGAATAAATTGAAAAAAAAAAAAAAAAAAACATGATCTGTGGTTATAACGGTAATGATCGGATTTTTGTTCTACATGTCTGTGATTTACAGTTAGTCAAATCAAAACAAAAACAATAATATTTTTTTTTAAGTATTATAAATACTGCTTTGATCTTTGTGCGTCGCATGTGCGCAAAAATTTAGGTCATTGCTCAGCGTAATGCTGTGGCTTAGGACGGACCTAGTGCCAGCAGCGCTGATTTTCTGCAAAAACCTTATGAGTGACTTAATGAAAATCTAAATATTCACGACTTTTTCTTCTTCTATCACATCGACATGAGCTACATAATGAAAATAGCTCATGCCGTGAGGAAAAGATTAGCCAATCAGCGGGGCTGACTGCCAGAGTGCGCTGGACGACCTTTGACATCTTCCCTAGTGAAATTCTTCTACTTTCTTTTTATATAAAAAAATTAAATCATGATTGTAAGACTTCAATTGTATAATTTGTTTATTTAAAAAGTTTATGGTGTTTACTTTTAAACTTGAAACTTAAAAACGCATTGCATTATTACATAATAATATGAATCATTACGTACCTACAAATAAATAATACTTTTTGTTGACTAGTATGAGTTGGTTTTTTTCCGGTACATTAGGTACAGTTATTTAAAAAAGAGATCTATCAGAGTTTACATAAAATAGTCCATATTAATTTAAAAAAATCGTTTTCATGAGAAAACTTGAGACCGACAAAAGCAATATCCTTTAAAGCTGCAATAGTGAAATATTCAAGAAATATTACAAATACACTCTCAAATATTTCCATATTTAAACTTATCCGACGCATTTAAATTTTACATGTGCAACTTTTGAATTTCAGTAAGAAATATAAATGCATTTTCTTTAAAATGAAAATATGGGATTATTAGTCTTTGCTCGCGGCTTCACCCGCGTGCAATGATATTTAAAAGTATAGATATGTCATACCCTAATAAAACCAACGAAAAATATGTTCCGTACGCAGCGGCAGCACAATAGTCATAAACTAGTGCAAAGTAAGTAAGTTAGTTACTTCAAGTTAGTTTCACGTCATGATCACTTGATCGTCACTTTCTGTGCACACATGACGGCATTTTTGTTATTTTTCGTCACACGTCACGCTCGGTGCCTTGCTTGACGGAGACTAGTAGCTAAACGTCCCAATTAGGACGTTTTCGAGTCCTCAGATTGCGCGCGCAACAACATGTCTGTACTTATTACAATTTCATCGACCGCGTATAAATAAATAAAATAAATATTCTTGAGACATTTTTACAGAGCACCATCTAGTCTGAAACTAAGCAGAGCTTGTACTATGGGAACTAGACAATAGATATAATAGTTATATATTTTTTTTTGTAAATACATACTTATAATACATAAGAAACACCCAGACCAACACGTTTGCACTTAAGTTAATCACACAAATATTTGTGTCCTGTGGGAATCGAACCCATAAAATCGAAATCGGATCATCATAGAACGCATTCCTCAGAAACGGTTTATCTTCCCGGGATAAAAAGTATCTTGTATATGTATGTTAATCCTGGTTATGGTCTATCTGGGTGCCAAATTTCATTCAAATCCGTTCAGTCGTTACAGCGTGATTGATTTCGTCATAATAAAGTGTACTTATGTATTTATTTATAAAAAGTACAGCCTCGTCACATACAGTAAAATAATCACTATACTCATAACTAAACTGTATCTCGTCTGATGTACGGTTGACCGCACGTCGGTGGTAACACTTTGACATTAGCAGTATCTTTATATCGTAAGCAGTAAGGGCGGTTTTCGAATTGAAGTGTAACCACTGTCATGCAGTCGACTGTACATTGTACATGTGTCTGTACATGACAATAACGGCGTACATAACCACTTATAACTACGATTTAAATTGTGGAAAGAAAAAAAAAACGCTCACGAGCAGGATTAGAACCTGCGACTCCTGGCTCAGTACGCCAGTGCTTTAGCCACTAAGCTACCGTGAACACTGCTCGTGGTAGGTATCGAAATTCTCATCCACTTTGGCACGTCTTTGGGTGACGTCAGCGATATCTTATTAAGAAACAGTGTTTCTTAACCGACTCGACTAACTTTGCAGTTAATTCAAAGTCGTATAGATATGCCTACCCTTAATAATTATTTTATTATTTTTAACGCATGTACGCATGCGATGCGAAATCTTACGATTTAAATTGTGGAAAGAAAAAACACACACTAGTTACACACTTATAACTAGTTGGCTATAAAGAGCTACATAATTCGCCATAGAGAAGTAAAAATTTGAACTTTGAAATTTTACTTAGGTACTACTTATTTGTACTTAAGAGTATCAACGACTAGCCTTCAGGTTCTTTGGAAAATATTAAGCAGAATCTCGTACGATAAATTACGTAGTTCCCCCGGGAAATTCTCTATTGGAATCGATCCAAGGAACATGGGTCAATATGGGTCAGCTGGCTAGGACCCCGCCTGTTATCTTGTTGATCCTACAGCCGAACCTTAGCCTTACGAATAAGTAATACTAAAATTAATGACTGAGATTAGGAGTAGTTTATTGTACTTTGGTACAAGCGAAAGGTGGAATGGGGAGAAAAATTACAAAAATTATACAAAACAAATTACAAGCAATTATTATCATTATTTATGTTATTATTATATTAGAACAGTTATCTTATTATACAAAAGAAAGTCGGGTTAGTTACATCATTTATAACTCAAGAACGGCTGGACCGATTTTAATTATCTCTGATTTGTTGGATTTGTCTCCGCCCCGAATAGCAGAATAACTATTAAAATACCTGAATTTTTCACGGGGAAAAAACAAAAAATTAATCTAGAAAGATATTGAAATAAATGAAAAATACTCGAATAGAAATTTAAACAAAAATGTAGAGAACAAATGCAACCTATTCTATTTGCTGTCAAGCAAAAACGATATTCAATCAATCAATCACTCAGCCTATCGCAGTCCACTGCTGGACATAGGCCTCTCCCAAGTTGCGCCACAACGCTCGGTCCTCTGCCTTCCGCATCAACCCCCCCAGCCACGTTCTTTAGGTCGTCGGTCCACCTGGCAGGGGGGCGCCCTACGCTGCGTTTGCCGATTCGCGGTCTCCACTCAAGGACTCGTCTGCTCCAACGGCCATCGGTCCTTCGACAGACATGGCCAGCCCACTGCCACTTCAGCTTACTGATCCTACAAACTATGTCGGTCACTCCGGTTCTTCTCCGGATAATCTCGTTACGGATTTTATCCTTCAAAGAAACTCCAAGCATAGCTCGCTCCATAGCTCGCTGAGCGACTTTGAATTTGTGGACTAGCCCAACTGTCAGTGTCCACGTCTCGGCACCGTAAGTCATGACTGGCAGGATACGATATTGTTACTGCTAAATAAACAAAAACATTATTAAAAAAAAAACGTCATTGTCATTTTATTGTATGTGTTGCTAGGTGATTATTCTGTTTGTGTTGCTATGTGATAACTTAACTATTCCTTTCTTATCAATTTAAAAATACGTTGATAGATTTAGTTACAGACATAGACAGATACAAGTCAAGCTAATATACAACGTGTATCAGAAATGCGTGGTCATATTTTAAGAGCTCATTCAGGGCATAGCATAGAACAACTTTTACTATGGGACCAACCATGAAATCGCGAAAAAAATATCAGCTGTTCCCTACTAAATCATCGATGTCGCTCGACAAAATGTAAGGATCAGCTGATATTTTTTTTGTGATTTCATGGTTGGTCCCATAGTGAAAGTTGTACGATAGCATCACCTGAATAAGCTCTTCAAATATGACCACGCATTTCTGATACACGTTGTATAAAGCGTGTAAAAAGCATATAAAGATTACCGGTCGATTTGTTTGTTTTGTCCAAGTCTCTTTGACGGTCGCTGTCAGATACAAACTTCCGCGTCACTGTAACTTACCGGCGCGTCTTAATATTACGTGAATTAGGACCCTGGATTGAAGAAAGACCATGAAATCTAACATAACTTGCCTATCTTTATAATACCTATAATTCTTATGTACGTGTGAATGTCACTGAACTCCTGCTAAACGGCTGGACCGATTTTGATGTAATTTTTGTGTGTGTTTGAGTGGGCCCCTGAATGGTTCGGAATCACAATTGGACCCGGTAATTGTCACTGCGATCCAGTTCTAGGAAGAGACAGGACAACGTCTGTCGGGACCGCTAGTTTATTTATATAATACAGTAGTGAATGCATGAGTGTCAAATGCGATAGCGACGCCGCCGTCGACACTATAAATATGGTGGCACTATACCCATTATTATAAGTTCTTTTTTTGGGTTCCGTACCCAAAGGGTGCCAAACGGGACCCTCTTACTCTCGCTACGTTGTCCGTCTATCCGTCCGTCCGTCCGTCCGTCTATCTGTCATAGGGCTGTATCTTTTGAATGGTAATATGTAGCTGGTTGAAATTTTCTCAGAATATGTGTTGCTATGACCCCTATCATGACAAATACAAAAAAAAACCAAAGGGAGTCCATCCATGCAAGAAACCTCGAAAAAATGCATTTATTAACGCTTTTGTTCCTGCTCTATCTTCAAAACGCTAATACATACCAGCGTAAAACTTGGTCTGATTATAGTACATACTATGTAGTTCCCATAGTAATAGTTGTTCATACTGATGAGCACAATTACTCCTTAAGAGATTTTCTATTATTTCAATAACACGTTGTTTATGGTCTTACTTTAATAATAGTTTAAAGTTATTATAGTAATTAAACTTCAGTGATTCGCCCTTCGAGATTACACTTATTTACTTGTAGTAGCACGTACATGTGCTGCCATCTTATACTATTTTAGAGCAATAATTGAGAAATAATTTTATGCGCTCTAATGTAGGTAGGCATCTCATACACGTTTTGTGTGGCTGCCATCGCGCACGAACATTTGTTTTCTTAATTAGTTTTTTTTGAGTTTTTAGGCATTTCAGTGGTTTTTTTTTCTAAGTGTTAACATGGGAAAACGCAAACACTACGAGGAGGAGGACTATTTAGCTCGGAAAATCAGGAAATTGGAAAAAAAGATGTCTCGAGTTCGTCGTAAACAACGAAGGTACCGCAGTCCCAATACTAGTTCGAGTTTGGAACGCAATCGAGATCCCAGCTATCTTTACCCAGAATCGTCGCAGGAGGCTCCGCTTAACGAAGGTGTGTAACAGTAGTATATTTAAATTTCGAACAACGCACCCTGCGCCAGCGCGGCGCCGCCGTCTGGCGCCCCGTCGGTCTACATGACCTTGACCTACTTTCAAACAAAGTGAATTTTATTTTTGTTTTGGCATTTAGTGCGTACGAGTTTAGTCTGAAAGGCTAATACCAACCTATAAAAATATACTTCAGTTTAACCTGTAAGGTTGATCGCTGTATATGAGGTAGCACCAAATATTCTGGAGCATAGTCCGAGAGGCTATGTCGTGAATTTATATTAACAGTGCTGAGGGCTGATATAAATGTTAATTCTAGAGTACAAACCGTGAGTTTGTATCACGAATTTTTTTTCCCGTGCATAAGTTTCAGCGACTGATGTACCCATGCCCGCGCCGACAATGTTTGCTCCCGCACCAGCATTCGCTTCCGTTATTGTACCCGTGGCTACTTCCACGCCCATTTCTGTCGATGCACCGCTTCTAGAATCTGCGTCAATGGAATGTAACCAAGTGTTACAGCCTGATATTTTGTGTATACTTGGAGAAGAACCTGCAAGGGAGGCGACATTTGGTGCAAGTTTTCATAAAGACATTGCCAGCAGGGGGTCTGATATTCTAATTAATGGTTTAAAGGATGAAACAAAAAATGATATATTGAAGGTCTACAATGTACCCGACAATTTAAAATTAGCTCAGGCTCCGACACTTAATCCCGAAATTAGAGCAGCGGTTAATGAAGGTGCCTTGAAGAGAGACATCATATTGGCTGATAAACAGCTTTTATCTTCCGTCATAACGTATGTAGCTAATACAATCACGTCTGTTTTGAAGACTGGCTCTAACGACGAGGAAATTAAGCGTCATATATTGAAATCCCTTAGTGATACCGGCAGACTCTTATGCCTTGTACATTACAATGAGACACAAGCCAGGAGATTTTTGTTGATCTTCAAGATAATCTCAAATCTATGAAACCCATTACTAAAACATGTGCCGAGTTAAAGCCTACAACTGCCAAGCCGAAATTGCCACCCAAAAATATTCAACCAAAGGAATTACCGTCGAGGGCTTTAAACTGGAGGGGCCCGCCACCGCCGCAGTCGCAACCTCGCCGCATGGCAGCGAGACAGAGCTCGACGGTTGGTGAGCGCAAGCAGCTGCCACCGCGACG
This sequence comes from Asteroscopus sphinx, assembly GCA_949699075.1. Lineage (NCBI taxonomy): Eukaryota > Metazoa > Arthropoda > Insecta > Lepidoptera > Noctuidae > Asteroscopus > Asteroscopus sphinx. The sequence goes on from OX453006.1 coordinate 9,246,362, forward strand.
AGCGACGGATCGCCGTGCTCCACGACAACAGGGCCGAAAGTCGCGTCGCTGGCCGATGTGGATGAAACCAATATGCAGGCTGGTAGATTAAAATTATTCTATCATAGTTGGTCGGAAATCACAAATGATCCCGTAGTTTTATCTCGGGTCAATGGTTTGCGAATTTCTGTCTTGAGTAATATTTCTCAGTCTAACTCTTACCTACATAATAGTCCTAGGTCTAATGCAGATAAACTGGATATGACAAAAGAAATTAACAACCTTCTTAGTATTGGCGCAATAACCGCATGTGAACCATGTGAAGGCCAATTTTTATGAAATATTTTCTTGTTAAGAAAAGTAACGGAAAAATAGATTCATTTAAAATTTAAAATTATTAAATCGGTTTATTGTTGCGCCACATTTTAAACTTGAAGATTACAGAACTGCTATGAGACTTATATCAAATAATACTTACATGTGTTCTATCGATCTTAGAGACGCATATTTTTCTATCAATGTTCACAGAGACTACAGAAAGTACCTGCGATTTTATTGGTTAGGGAGGCTGTACGAATTCCAAGTTTTACCGTTTGATCTTAATATAGCACCTTATGTTTTTACGAAAATTATGCGTCCAGTAATGCAATTTTTGCGTAATCAAGGCTTATTATCTGTTGTTTACTTGGATGATCTGTTGTTATTTGGAAATACATATATGGATTGTAAACTTAACTTTGAGATTACAAAGAGTTTTCTCCAATCATTAGGTTTCACAATAAACTTGAAAAAAAGTGTAAGTGTAACTAGCCGCACTGCAACCTTTTTAGGTTTCGTTTTTAATTCTGAGAATTTTACGATTAGCATTCCAGTAGAAAATAAGCAAAAGATCAAGGATGAACTTTTGTTTTTCTAGCTTAAATAGATGTAAGCTACGTAATTTCGCACATATGATAGGATTGTTAATATCAATTCCAGCAACGCAGTACGGCTGGCTGTATACAAATTTTTTTGAGAGAACCAAGTATCTTAGTTTAAAACAAAAAGATAATTACAATCAACATATCCACTTACCTGATTTCTTACGCGAAGATTTTGACTGGTGGCTTAGTAATATCGATAATTGTGCCAGCACTATTCGATCCTGCGAATATAAACTGGAAATATATTCAGATGCGTCTCGATCTGGTTGGGGTGTCAGTTGCTCAGGCCAAACAGCCAGCGGACAGTGGTCTAGCGAGGAATTGGATGAGCACATTAATTATTTAGAACTAACAGCAGTGTTTTTTGGGTTAAAGATCTTCGCAAAAAATTATCGTAACTGCGAAATACTCTTACGAATCGACAACTCCACTGCAATTTCTTATATCATTAGGATGAGCGGCATAAAATTTCTTAAAATTAAAATTCCCCATCTTATTTCAGTCAGTCGTAATATTTGGCAGTGGTGCGAAGAGCGAAGCTTATTTGTGTTCGCTTCCTATATTAGTTCTAGTGATAATTATGTCGCAGACGCGGAATCTCGCCGCATACATGCCGGATGTTGAGTGGGAGCTTGCTGACAATGCCTTTCAACTTATATGTAAAAGGTTCAATCAGCCTGAAATTGATTTTTTTTTTGCAAGCCGATTAAATAAATAATGTTTCAAGTTTATTTCCTGGGATAAAGATCCAGAAGCGTTTAGGGTGGATGCATTTACCTTGAAATGGTCCATTAATTTTTTCTACGCATTCCCTCCATTTTGCTTAATTTTAAAAGTTTTGCAAAAAATTATACTCGATGAGGCAGAGGGTATTGTTGTGGTCCCTCTCTGGCCCACACAACCTTGGTAACCACTTTTTAGGAAGCTGTTGATTACTAGGCCAATTACAGTGTGGAACACAAGCTTCACGGGAACCTTACCCTGGTTGCCGGAGTATTGTCAGGCAAGCGTTTTTGAAGCAACGTTCCCCTCCGGATGCTGCAGACGTGATGTTGGCGTCTTTAGCAGTTAGTACTTTAAAACAGTATAATACTTGTTTTAAACGATGGTTTACTTTCTGTCAGAATATAATTACTTAAATTTATTTCAAGCATCAGTTGCTAACGTGTTAGATTTTTTAGTTTCTCTTTTTAATCAGGGCCAAAAGTATGGTTCAATTAATTGTACTAAAGCAGCACTGTCACTTCTTTTAAATTGAGCAACCATGAATAATCCACAGGTTACGAGATTTATGAAAGGAGTTTACAAGTTACGTACTCCACTCCCAAGATATAATTTTACTTGGGTTCCGTCTATTGTTTTAGATTACTTAAGTGATTGGTACCCTAATGAGGGTCTTTCTTTCGATAAACTCTCTAGAAAATTTACTACACTTTTGGCTTTAGTAACTGCACATCGGGTGCAGACATTGTCGTTGATTAAAGTGTCTAACATAAAAAAAAAAAAAAAAAATATAACAACAACAAATTTGTGATTAACATAACCGATCAAATCAAAACCTCGGCCGTGAATCGCACGCCACCAATATTGATTCTTCCTTACTTCAACGAAAGACTTTCCATTTGTCCTGCTAGGACCTTAGAACAATATTTAATTGTATCAGCAGAAAAGAGAAAATCTAATTGTGATTCTTTATTAATTAGTTTTAAGAAGCCTTCCCTATCTTTCAGCCGTTGGATCAAGGCCACCCTGGGTGAAAGCGGTATAGACACATCTGTCTTCAGTGCTCATAGCACGAGACATGCAACTACGTCTGCCGCCAAAAGGCTTGGAGTTAGCTTAGATCATATAAAAAGAACCGCGGGTTGAACTGACAGATCAGAAACTTTTGCTAAGTTTTACAATAGAGAAGTAGCTACAGATACTTCCGATGTCTTTGCTCGATCTCTTTGTGGGATGGATAACATAGATAATTTAATTATAAGTATTTAATTCCCATAATATCTTGCGGATACATAATTATAAATATGAAGAATACATTGTGTGGTATAGAATTATTTGAGTAGTTTAATAGTTTAGTTTCAGTAGTTTCCTCTTTACTATTTCGTGAATCTTTAAACATCTACAAGTAAATAAGTGTAATCTCGAAGGGCGAATCACTGAAGTTTAATAGAAAATCAAACGAACTTACCTGTAAGTGACGTTCGATGATTATTAAACGATGTGATTCGCCCGAGAGATTACACTCCCTCCCTGACCCTAATCAAAACACCTCTAGATTGTCCCCATATGTACACGAAATAGTGGCTAACGATGGCCTAAGGCCTAAGGGGCAAACGTGTATGAGATGCCTACCTACATTAGAGCGCATAAAATTATTTCTCAATTATTGCTCTAAAATAGTATAAGATGGCAGCACATGTACGTGCTACTACAAGTAAATAAGTGTAATCTCTCGGGCGAATCACATCGTTTAATAATCATCGAACGTCACTTACAGGTAAGTTCGTTTGATTTTCTATTATAGTTTACTATAGAAGCAACCCTGAAATCAGGAAAAAAACAGCTGTTCTCGACATTTAGTTGATTTGTGTGAACACAAGGATAAATTAAATGTGTAAAAAGTTTTTTTTTCGCGATTTCAGGTTTGGTACCATATCAAAAGTTGTTCACAATGTTGAGTAAAATGACCCCTTAAGAGGTTAATTATAATCGAAGAATAAGGTTGTATAATGTACATCCCTTCTATACATCACATCTAGTTCAAACAGAATACCATTGTTTACTGTTTATATGAACAGAATTTACATAAGAGATGCTTCACACGGGTAATCTGCTTACGACCCAATCTCACGGCTAGGCGAATGCCGTCTTTGTAGTACAGTATTATCTCTGTTCTATACAGATCTGAATCGCCTTACAAACACACAAAGGATCGACGAGAATAGTATTCGAATCTGTTTATAGGAACAACTGTGTTTTTGTGAAAGCAGGTCTGTATTGAAAATAGTGGGTTCAGTTATAAGTTGAATTAAAGATTTATTTGTTTTATTTATGGTTGTTGTTGAATGTTAAGAGGAATGTGTGGTGTAACGAGAATGGATAGGATAAGGAATGAATATGTAAGAGGGAGTCTGAAAGTAGCGCCAGTGACAGAGAAGTTAAGTAGCAATAGACTGTCATGGTATGGACATGTGATGAGGAGGAATGAGGAGCATGTTACGAGGAAAGTTTTAAGTATGAATGTTGATGGCTATAAAAAAAGAGGGAGACCGAAGAAAATATGGATGGATTGTGTGAAAGATGATATGAATAGAAAGAAAGTGAACACGGAGATGACGGCTGATAGAGATGTATGGAAGAAAAAAACATGCTGCGCCGACCCCAAATAAATTGGGATAAGTGCAGGAGAATGATGATGATGATTTATGGTTGTTGTATTTTCTTTCTTTTGGAAGCTTTTATTTAACTTGCAATTTTTGTTAGTTGGTTTAGGAGATCAAATCTTGCAAGCCAAATTGAAACCAGTTCCTGTCATCAGAATTGGCTGTAATTTGGTACATATATGTAAACCCGATGACAATGCAATATTATCATATGGTGTTCAGGAGCTGATCTGATGATGGAGCTGGACGGTGGTCACAGGATCTCTGCTGTAATTACGATTGACACACCGAGTTTGGGTTACAGTACCAAATCCGTGTCATATAAAAGCTTGTCTTGAAAAATAAATTTTACAACAAAAAACTTATTGATAATGACTTTGTTAATGATCATTTTGTATGTGACGTGCGACTGGGTGGATGACATGAATGTGGAAGGTAGAGGACTGGGATAGACTGAGATGATGAGACAATTCGGTTCTGCGCTTCCTCCATCCAGCATTTTTAATATGCACACACGGCTACACATCAAGCTATTTTCCCCAGTATAAGCTGACCTCACATTGTATACGTTTTCTGTACAGTGGGAGATCAGCTTATACTGGATTTTCATAGCTTAATTTGTAGCCGTGCGTACTTAGGCGGCCCATAGACCTACAATATAATTGTGCAATATTTGCAATTGCGCAATGATATTGACCATGTAGGGGTGAGATTGAAATAGTATTGAAGATAGGAACGATACAAAAATCATCATCATCATCATCATTTCAGCCTGCGCTTATTTTAATTAATTAATTTAATTAAAGACTGCGCTTTCCGATGGATGGCCGATGGGGCAGTAAAATTCTGGAGTGGCGACCGCGTACTGGAAGGCGCAGTGTGGGTAGGCCCACCACAAGGTGGACCGATGATGATGGTGGTGGTGGATGATGATGATGGTGGTGGTGGTGGTGGTGTGATGATGATGATGGTTGTGGTGAAGGTCGCGGGAATCCACTGGATACAAAAAAAGAATTGTTCAATATTAATATTGCACATTGGACAATTATAGTTATGTATGGGCCCCGCCTTTGTGGTAGTTTTTTTTCTTAAATATCCCGTATATTCTGCGAAACTATGAATTGTTCTTTGGAACTTATTAGTTCAAAACTGTGTGTATAACAATCAATCAGTCCTCTAGAAGCCTCATTACCTGGTCTTCTTGTCCATTCTTGGCCCTTGAATGCTACTACTCAAAATGATGCATTTGAGTTTTTGTTTTGATTTAAGCTTACAGCTCTGCCTACCGCACAATATATAGATAATTATGTCTAAGGATACTTAGTTACTGATCGATCACTAACTAATATGTCAGTTAAACCAACACGGTTAATTGGGTATCTGTGTTAGATTTGTTTGGTTAGCTACGCGGCTAAAAGGACCGCAAACAATAACATAAGGGCCAGTGTTTTTGTAATTGATGACGTCAGAATGTTGTTTAGTGACGATCGTATCATAGATGTTGCCAATTCAAATATATGGATTGGACTATCATGGAGAAACAACATAAATCGAATTATAGCCGTTTTGAAATAATACAAATAAACCCGTCTAGAAATTTTAGTCTCGGAATTCTGAACAATAAGGTAATAGAAGTGGTAAAAACGCGTGAACTTACAGGTGTCTCGTAACACCAGTGCGCGAACCTTTTGTTTGATCAGCAGTGCTTTTTTGAACGTGGAGTCACTAAAATTTAATTTTGCAGCATATCTAACAATAGAATTTTTGGGGCTCAATTTATTTTCATTGAATGCTAGAAACATGGTGGGCGTAATTGCGTATTTATTTGTTGGTAGCGGCAAACTGGCGACACGCGTTCCTGTATTAAAAGAGAGTAGATAACATTTCTATTACAAAAAAAAAAAAATATGGTAAGGGTAGGCATATCTATACGACTTTGAATTAACTGCTAAGATAGTCGAGTCGGTTAAGAAACACTGTTTCTTAATAGGATATCGCTGACGTCACCCAAAGACGTACAAAAAAGTGGAGGTTAATTTCGATACCACGAGCAGTGTTCACACTAGCTTAGTGGCTAAAACACTGGCGTACTGAGCCAGGAGTCGCAGGTTCGAATCCTGCTCTTTAGCGATTTTTTATTTCCACAATTTAAATCATTTCTATTACATGTAATTACCTGCCGTTGTTGATAATCTTCACTCTTTCATTATGCATGCAAAATATTATTATCTATATTTATATTAATACGTGAACATCAAATGTTGTTGTTTGAAAATAAAAAGAACATTCACACATGATTTCCCTTTACTTTACAAACACGTTTGGTTGAATTTCGACCACAAGTGATACTAGAAACTACAAAGCACTGTAAATTGGAAAAAAAGTAATATTATGTCAATCAGCCTTCGGACTCATCGTGAAAACCCCTATTAGAGATATATAGGTACCTACCCCTATTATAAATTAATTATACGAAACAGTAGTCAGAGAATGTCGAAATAATCACAACAATTACGTATAACTCAGTCAATTACAGAATTTCTATTTGGCTTTCGCGCGGTCACACTATACTTATAGGTGTAAAATATAGGTGCCACCATTTTTAATCCAATTCATTTATTGATTGAATTATACTACGAAATAAACAGTGCCTTTGTACTAATTATTCATTTATATGTATCTTTTATTATAATTTCTCTGTGTGTGCATATTCTATTCTATGTATGTGGTTTATGGGTCTAGAGGCCCGTGATAGATAGTTTAAAGACATGACTGAAAGCGAGATAATAACAGCGTGGTAAAATTAACTCGATAGTTTTTGTGAGATACTCGTATTTATGCTGCGTTATACAAAACTTTACCAATTATTAAGAACTAACTTATTAAGAAAATATTCTAGTATGTACATCGTATTTTTTTGCTATGACTGCCTCTTTGGTCTAGTGGTCGCAAGCGCGACTGCTGAGCGTGGGGTCCTGGGTTCGATTCCCGGGTCGGGCAAAGTGTTATTGGGTTTTTTCATTAGGAAATTCTCAGTAGCAGCCCGGAGTCTGGATTTATGCCCGGTCAATGGCAATAGGCTCGCCACCTATTACATGGGACTATAACATAACTGGCGAAATGTGGGTGTACTATACACATCTGCCTACACCTTCGGGGAAATACAGGCGTGATGTTATGTTATGTTATGTTGTTACCAGACCTTGAATCCTTACCTTACAAAATAATTATAGCTTCCACAAGCGGACCCTTGCAAAGCCGCAATTAATAACACCAGGCTTAAGAGCCTTAAAAATATTTGCTGAATATAGATGACACACCAAAACGTCAAAGTTATTTTGAAAGTCCCCTCAAAGTTGGGGACGTAAGGCTGAAAGCAATAATATCTGTGACATTAAACGTTGTAGCGTTGTGGATCTCATTAGTTTTAGTCGAGTGAAAGATATAAAACTTAACCGGTGTTGCGCATCCCTAAAATGTGTGCACAACACTAGTTATCGCGTTGGCCTCTGTCACTTTCTACACAGCAGCTTCCAAGGAAGTAACTATTCCTTCTGGAATACATATTTTATCCCCAATCTCGGGTGAGTTCTTCATTAATCTAGCTAATATATTATAAACAGTGTATTAGGGAACTGATTCAGTCATACGAACTTGTTAATGATTAATTTCTAACATTTTCATGGCCGGCCACGCGGTCATGCTTACTTCCTGTCTCAAGAAGCTAAAATATGTGTAATTAACTGCTGCATCAGCTCTATGCTATGCCTTACAGTGTGCTGCAACCTATTTCATGTGCCATCAGCGAAGATCACTGTCCTTTTATATGTTTTGCACGCCTCGTGTCACTTAACCTACAATTATGCACCTGTCATATACTATGCTGTGACTGCACTCTTTACTGCCTGTTAACCGCTGTGATGTGTGAGCTTCCACTATCCTCCTTCATCACCGTTCCTTGTGTCACTAGAGGGCGGAGAAGCTACCACATCGCACGCGGTTGTATTAACCTGGCCGCCACTAACATGCGCACCCTTCTGCACGCTTCCAGGGTTCTACGCTCCGGCTGAAATCCTTCCGGTTGGAATTCTACCTTCCGGCTGGACTTTTACCTTCTGGCAGTACTACAACCTTCTGGCTGGACTTCTACGTTCCGGCAAGAGGCGTACCCGCTGCAACCACGAGGCAGCGTCTACCTGCTGCCCGCCGGCCTGCCGTACCATCCACGTGGCGGAGACGAGGGACGGTACCCTTACCACCTTCCTTCCAAAGTGTGCGAACGCTCAGTGAACAATAGCCTTACCCGCGACCTAGCCGAGTGTCTTTCAATATATGTATTAAATCTTCAAGTGTTATCTATTTATCTCTCTCTCTTCCTTATGTTACTGCGGTGCCTAACACCGTAGTGACACCTATTCTTTTGTAACGGTCTGCGCAGCTTACCTGCGTAGACCCTAACCGTTTCAGTGGCGCCCAATCTAATTTCGTAACTCACTAGCGTTCCAAACTGAGCTTTCGCACACACCGCTCGCTTAACATCTCAGCGGTATAGATTTAAGTCTGTCTTTGCTAACTTTAATTTAAATTCTGTGTTTTGCTGAATATCTGTGTAATAATGGGAACTCACCTGATCAATTTCATTCATTTACGTAAAGCTGAGCTCGAGTATGAGGTGCTGATTAGAGGTGGAGAGTCGGGCACTTGTCTGAACTTGAGAAAACAAATTAATCAGTTGTATAAAAAGTATGCCAGTGACGACATACACGAGTCAGGATTCGATGAGGGTGATGATTTGGATGGGGTAAAAGCAACCTTAGATGATTTTCAGTCAAGTATTTTAGATATTACTTCCGAAGCAGGTGTATCTAAGGGGATCTCATATAGGAACCATATTAGATATCGTTTAGCTCGGATTAAACCAGTTGCTCAAGACAACTTATTATTAAAGCAAAAATTAGAGACTATGTTTAATGCACTAATTTTGCAGTTTTCTAATCTTGAGTCAAAATACAGCACTAGTAACTTGCAACAATCAGAACCACAAACTACAAATACTAACATAACTGTCACATGTTCAAACCACGTACCGGGTAAACCTAAATATGACGGAAAATCATGTGTGCGCTCTTTTATACAGAAGTTAGAGGAGTTCCGTGTTAGTAAGAAGCTAAAAGTGGATGACATGTTCAACTATGCCTATGATATTTTTACAGACAATGCGCTGCACTGGTATAGGCATGTTAAACCTAGTGTCAGTACCTGGGATGAACTCATTGATCTACTAAAATCTGCATTTGATAGTGAAGATTATGACTACAGACTGCTAACTGAAATAAGACAGCGCACACAAGGGGAAACTGAGAATATCACTATTTATATATCGATAATGAGTGGGTTATTTAACAGGCTAAATATAAAACTAACTGATATAGAGAAGTTTGACATTATCTCTCACAACATAAAACCAATTTATGCAGAGGTACTGGCAATCAGTAACGTCCAGAGTTTGGATAAACTAGAGTCTATCTGTAAAAATTATGAAAAATATAAATCAAGAGCAGCTCATTATAATGAACCATCAAAAGCTAACCTATCCACTCTAGCACCAGAGTTTGCATACGCCAAATCTCCAAATAAGACACAGAATACATACCCAAACTCAAATAATTATAACAACTACAGATATGGCCGTGGTAATTACTACAAAAAACAAGCATCATCAGGATCAAACACTCAGTCGTCTAAACCAATCTTAGTCGTTGATAACAATTCGGGTCCTTCAACTGGTGGTGTGCCTTATTGCCCTAGGTGTAAAACTAACTCACACTCGTTACGTCAGTGTAATGCGGAAAGAACTCTGATTTGTTTCAAGTGTGGGGAAAAAGGTGTGAAATCCCCTGATTGTACTAAGTGTCAACATCCAAAAAACTAATCTATGTGGATTGTTGTGAAAATAAAAAGTCCAACAGACCTAGTAAAGCAGAATGGGAAGACTGGTTGTCTGTTGTTACCAAGTTCTTTAATTGTTATTCTGTCTCAACAATCCACAAAAAACCTCACAACGACATTAGGCCATATGCGGCTATTCAAATTAATAATTTGCCTATTTGTGGCTTGCTGGATTCTGGCTCAGCAGTGACCATTATAGGTAATAACTTTCATAAAATTCTGATTGAGGACCTTGAGCTGACCTTACAGCCAAAGGACCATGTGGACTCATTAGTCGCCGCTGGGGGACAAGTCCTACATTCTATAGGCATACTAAATTTGCCAGTTACATTTGATAATGAGTTTCACATAATTAAAGCTTATGTGGTCCCATCTCTAGATAGTCCACTCTTGCTTGGTATGGATTTTTGGAATACTTTTCAAATATTCCCCAAAAATATAAAGTCTGTGTTTCTAGTCCAGGCAAATGAGTCTAATGTGAAATCCAAACATGAATTACATTTGCACTCGTTTGCTCAACTATCAGAGGTACAAAAGATAACTGCTGATAATATTATCAAACAATTCGAGAACATTTCCTCAACCAAAAAAGGTCTTGGATGTACTACCTTAATTACACACAGCATTGACACGGGTGATACCCCTCCTATACGTCAACGCTATTATAGAATGTCTCCAGAAAAACAGCGTGTTCTCGGTAAAGAACTAGATGAGATGCTCATTCTAGATGTGGTGGAACCATGTGAGAGTCCATGGTCCTCACCAGTCTTGTTAACACCGAAAAAGGATGGCAAATTGCGTTTTTGTTTGGACAGTCGTAAACTAAATGCCATAACAAAGAAAGATGCTTACAATTTGCCATATAATATATATAATTTAAATTAAAGTTAGCAAAGACAGACTTAAATCTATACCGCTGAGATGTTAAGCGAGCGGTGTGTGCGAAAGCTCAGTTTGGAACGCTAGTGAGTTACGAAATTAGATTGGGCGCCACTGAAACGGTTAGGGTCTACGCAGGTAAGCTGCGCAGACCGTTACAAAAGAATAGGTGTCACTACGGTGTTAGGCACCGCAGTAACATAAGGAAGAGAGAGAGATAAATAGATAACACTTGAAGATTTAATACATATATTGAAAGACACTCGGCTAGGTCGCGGGTAAGGCTATTGTTCACTGAGCGTTCGCACACTTTGGAAGGAAGGTGGTAAGGGTACCGTCCCTCGTCTCCGCCACGTGGATGGTACGGCAGGCCGGCGGGCAGCAGGTAGACGCTGCCTCGTGGTTGCAGCGGGTACGCCTCTTGCCGGAACGTAGAAGTCCAGCCAGAAGGTTGTAGTACTGCCAGAAGGTAAAAGTCCAGCCGGAAGGTAGAATTCCAACCGGAAGGATTTCAGCCGGAGCGTAGAACCCTGGAAGCGTGCAGAAGGGTGCGCATGTTAGTGGCGGCCAGGTTAATACAACCGCGTGCGATGTGGTAGCTTCTCCGCCCTCTAGTGACACAAGGAACGGTGATGAAGGAGGATAGTGGAAGCTCACACATCACAGCGGTTAACAGGCAGTAAAGAGTGCAGTCACAGCATAGTATATGACAGGTGCATAATTGTAGGTTAAGTGACACGAGGCGTGCAAAACATATAAAAGGACAGTGATCTTCGCTGATGGCACATGAAATAGGTTGCAGCACACTGTAAGGCATAGCATAGAGCTGATGCAGCAGTTAATTACACATATTTTAGCTTCTTGAGACAGGAAGTAAGCATGACCGCGTGGCCGGCCATGAAAATGTTAGAAATTAATCATTAACAAGTTCGTATGACTGAATCAGTTCCCTAATACACTGTTTATAATATATTAGCTAGATTAATGAAGAACTCACCCGAGATTGGGGATAAAATATGTATTCCAGAAGGAATAGTTACTTCCTTGGAAGCTGCTGTGTAGAAAGTGACAGAGGCCAACGCGATAACTAGTGTTGTGCACACATTTTAGGGATGCGCAACACCGGTTAAGTTTTATATCTTTCACTCGACTAAAACTAATGAGATCCACAACGCTACAACGTATATCTCTTAAAGGAAAAGTTACCCTTTGTTCGTTTTCTTTAACAATAATAAGGGTCTGAAATTAAAGCTGAGATTCCGGCCAATGAGTTTTAATACAGAAGCTAAAATAAGAAAAAAAAGTTAAAGGGAAGGAATTGAGAAGACCTAAACAGATATTCTTGAAAGGCTGTGCCTATAAAGTCGAATTACGAATCTAAAGGCAGAATTATAGTTTTGTAAAAAAGTTAATATTTATTTACCCCTTAATTTATTTCTTTTGTTAGATGGACAACACAATTCTATTTTCAAATAAATCATATTTATATAATAAATATCTGGTATACCTTGTTTTATTTTATTTATTTTATGTATTAATTGAATTGGAGTCTGGATTTGGGCCCGGTTCATGGCAATAGGCTCGCCCCCTATTACATGGGACTATAACATAACTAGCGAAATGTGGGTGTACGATACACCTCTGCCTACACCTTCGGGGAAATACAGGCGTGATGTCATGTGTTATGTTATGTATTAAAATGCCAATTACATATAATATAATTATCTGAATTTCCTACCGCCACCAGTAAGAAAAGTTTTCGGCAAAGTTTCTTGGAGAATTTGAAATTTGAAATTGATTTCTAATGCCACGATTTTATAGATCATAATATATTACGCATGCGCTTTTCAAATATCGTAAACATGTAATAAAAATCTCATTTAGCCCATCTGCTATATTTCATATAAGACATAAAACTCTTTAATACTTGTTGTAAAAAATATATCGTCTATTAAATTCCTTACAAGGCTCAACGAAGCATGTAACGAAGGAACATTCAAGATATTAAATTTGAATGCGTCGGCTTCTGCAATAACCTGAACTTAATTTAAGAAAATGGTTCATATATTACTGTGATGTCTGTAGTATTTGAAGACTTAGGGAAAGGTATCCTTTTGTTTAAGGGCGCGCGGTATCTGAATGACCTTGCTCGAATGGGCGTTGCCGATCAGAATGATGCAAAGGGAGCGCGGGGCTTCATAATAACATCGCGCCGCGCGCCAACGCGCCTGTGACCGCGCCGCCGCTCGCTTGCGAGTTCGAATGAAAAATGTTTTAGCCGGCAAGTAACTTGTAGATTTTTACAATATGCACGGTTATTTTGGGATGTCTCGTAACAGTATACGTAGTCTAGTGATTTAGGTGTCGACTTCGGGTCTGTACAGTCTGAGATCGATCCTCAGTAAAGTACATTTCTTTTAGAATTTATATTTTTGCATTTTTTTAATTAGAAATAAGTTATATTACCTACTTAAGTTTGTAAATAATGAAAACATATTTGCAATCAAATATACACGAAATACTATTGAAGTGAAACTTTTATATAGACGTATTAGGAATTTTTAGTCACGAAAAAGCGTTACGGCCGGTAACTGTGACGATGATGGTAATGATGATGATGATTATGATGATGATGACGATGACGATGATGATGACGAGACGATGATGACGATGACGATTACGATGACGATAATTATGACGATGACGATGATGATGACGAGACGATGATGACGATGGCGATTACGATGACGATGATGACGATGGCGATGATGATGACGATGAGGATTATGATGATGATGACGATGACGATGACGATTATGACGATGATGATGACGATGATCAGTATGATGATGATGACGGTGACGATGATGATGATGATGATGATGGTGATGATGATGGTGATGGTGAAACTTCTATACACGCTGAAATTTGAATCGCTTATTTCCCGAAAAGGGATCATTGTACTCATCATTATGAACGAGAATCCCGAAAAAATGTGTTTAAAAACAAAAACAAAAAAATGCTTTCTTTAAAATGTACCTAACCTAACCAAAACAGTTTGCAGTAAACCTGCGAAAAAAAACTAAATGTGTGCTGGGCTGGGACACATAGTCAAAGTGAAACTTCAACGGACAAGTGGAAAAACGAATCGCAACGGACAAGTGAAGTAACGAATGGCAACTGACAAGTGGAAAAACGAATCGCAACAAAATTTTAAGTTGAAGTTGCCATTCGTTACTTCACTTTTTCGTTGCGATTCGTTTTTCCACTTGTTCGTTGAAGTTTCACTTCTACTATGTGTCCCGTCTAGGGCATGCAATTCGAGTGTTCGAGTATTCGTTTAATTCGAGTATTCGCCTTTTTTACTATTCGAATAGTAAGAGCTTAGGTATTCGAGTTTTCCGAATAACGGCTAGAAATAAAATATTCGAACGCAATTGAATGTTTCGAAGGACACCATTACGTAAATTAACAAAACGAATCATGTGATTTGCCAAACTTCATATAACCAGGCTGTTTTTGAAACGATTTTGTACACACGGCTACACATCAAGCTGTACATTTCCAGTATAAGCTGATATCGCATTGTATAGGTTTTCCTTACAACGCGAGGTCAGCCTTTACTGGTTTTGTACAGCTTGATGTGTAGCCGTGTGTACATGAACCAAGATGTTTTATTCGGAATCAGAAGATACAAACGATGACGATCAAGATAATGCGCCGGAGCAAGTCGATAAGAGCGACAAAGATGAGGGAACATAGTAAAGAAACAACATTAGGGATCCCTCATCCCCCTCTGCGCAGTTGGATTGACTCCGGTTTTGAGTCTTGGTGGACTGGACTAGACTAGAGTACCACCCAGTCCAATCCGATCCAGTCCGGAACAGTCATAATAGCAGCGTTGTACATGCATATAAGCATCTCTATGTACAGTTTTTCGATGTGACATCGTTGAAGAGCATCCATAACTGCCCAAGTTTCGATGGAGTCGAAGGCCTTCTCGTATTCCACAAATGCCGTACACAGCGGTTGACTGTACTCTTCAGTCTTCTGTGTAGTATTTTCGAAACTCAGCTTGCTCTGGTGACCGGAATTTGTCGAGTCTTTTGATGCCTCCAGTGTAGAGCCTTGTTGGATGATGGAATTAAATTAGAGCTTCTTCAGGACCTGAAGTTCGCCTTGTCTTAGGAGTTCAGTGGTAATTCTTCATCACCTGGAGCTGCTCGAGGGCCTCCCTTTATATCGTTCTGGTCACCGTCCGAAAGATCCTCGGTGTAATGGCACGTGTTGGTTGGACTCTTTGGTCGTCGTTGCTAGTTGCTAGAAACCGTTGGTCTTGTGGTTCTCGTGGGATAATGTCCATAGAAGTTTTCAACTTCGACGAGCATCTCAATCGATGAGATGGGTGACAATTTTGCTATCCGCGACTTTTAGTTTCATCAGAGCAAAAACTTTCGATCCCCTATTTTGATCAATCGCAGCCTCAGTGGCGCGAGTATTGGAGCGACGGAGGTCGCATCGCATTAGCTTCCTAATCGTTAGGTTTAAAGACCTTTTCATCTGATGAAGAACCCATCAGATGGATCGGGAGATGTTATCAGTGCTGATAACATCTCCCGTCTCTTCCTTATAAGATCGAGAGTCTCAGTCGTAATTTATTGTATACTGTATTGGTTTTCTCGTCAATATTGGTGTCGATTCTCTTGTTCACGAACTAAACTTATTTTAAACTATCGCTCTCTTTTATCTGTTGAAGAACCCAGTGCTGATAACATCTCCCAAGACATTTTTATCTGATGAAGATCCCAGTGCTGATAACATCTCCCGTCTCTTCCTTATAAGATCGAGAGTCTCAGTCGTAATTTATTGTATACTTTATTGGTTTTCTCGTCAATATTGGTGTCGATTCTCTTGTTCACGAACTAAACTTATTTTAAACTATCGCTCTCTTTTTATCTGTTGAAGAACCCAGTGCTGATAACATCTCCCGTCTCTTCCTTATAAGATCGAGAGTCTCAGTCGTCATTTATTGTATATTGTATTGGTTTTCTCGTCAATATTGGTGTTGATTCTCTTGTTCACGAACTAAATTTATTTTAAACTATCGCTCTCTTTTACTAATAGTAGATACAAGAAAGGGATGGCAACAATTTTAGAACTGTCTCATTTTACGTGTTACATTTCTTTGTATTTTAGTGGTCACGTTCCGAAATCACGACTAAACGTGTAGAGAAATCCAAATTCCGACTAATTTGACAATTATAAAATTTTTGCCATCCCTTTCTTGTATCTAATATTATTAAAAGAGAGCGATAGTTTAAAATAAGTTTATTTCGTGAGCAAGAGAATCGACACCATTGCCAGTGATTTTCAGGGAGTTGAATCGATTTTGAAGTTCCGATTGTAATTATTTACAGCCCAAAACCAGTTTGGAGTGATAAAGGTCAAGAAGACGCTTTTTTAAGCGTGTCCTTTCAGCTCTAATATTGTTATTTAGAGTGCCTCGGATAAGCCGGTGATTGCTTCCGGTGTTGAACGTTGTTTTCACTTGGGGAAATTGTCATGGACGCACGGGGAAAGCGCAGTCTGAGTCTTACCGACAACCACAGTGTTTCCTCTAAAGACCTTTGGCCGAGGCATGGGATAGGATTCGCCAAACACCCTTGACTGGTCGCGATCCACCATTAGTAAGCAAGCAGGGCTCGCCCGGGAGATGGGATTCCCCGTGCAGCCTTCCCAACGTCAGCCGCATCCTCCATCACTAGTTTTTAACGATTATTTATTAATTTTTCTTAAAAAATCTAACAAGTACTCGTAAAACTCGAAAAACTCGAATATATTCGAATAGTTGATTAACACTATTCGAAAAACTCGAATAGTAAAATCGAGCGAATATTGCATGCCCTAGCTGGGACACATAGTAGAAGTGAAACTTCAACGGACAAGTGGAAAAACGAATCTCAACGAACAAGTGGAAAAAGGAATCGCAACGGACAAGTGGAAAAACGAATGGCAACTGACAAGTGGAAAAACGAATCGCAACAAAATTTTAACTTGTAGTTTTACGGGCAGATTGTTAATGTACTTATTCAATTTGAAAACCTGCCCGTAAAACTTCAACTTAAAATTTTGTTGCGATTCGTTTTTCCACCCGTCAGTTGCCATTCGTTTTTCCACTTGTCCGTTGCGATTCGTTTTTCCACATGTTCGTTGAGATTCGTTTTTCCACTTGTCCGTTGAAGTTTCACTTCTACTATGTGTCCCAGCACACATTTCGTTTTTTTTTTTGCAGGTTTATTTTCAATTATGTTTTGGTTAGGTTAGGTACATTTTAATGAATGCATTTTTTATTAAAACATATTTTATTTTGTCAAACAAAAAAACTGAATTCGATCCGAAAGAAAAAACATCCATTTCGTACGACCCCTGCGTAGCCTTTCTCTCCCTCCGCCGCTATATATCGTCTACCCCCTCCACGCGGCTGTAACGCTTTTTCGTGAGAGAAAAATCCTAATAGCGGGGCTATTCTATATCTATATAGAAGTTTCATCATCATCATCACCATCATCATCATCACCACCACCATCATCACCATCATCAGAATCATCACCGTCATCGTAATCGTCATCATAATCATCATCGTCATTGTATCTTCATCGTCATCGTCATAATCATCATCATATTCATCATCGTCATCGGCATCGTCAATGCCATCATCACCACCACCACCACCACCACCACCATCATCATCACCATCATTATCATCATCACCATCATCACCACCATCATAATCATCATCAGCGTTACCGTCATCGTATCATCGTCATCATCATCATCATCACCACCATCATCATCCATCATCAACATCATCAGCCTTTCTGTTCCTCCGCCGCTGCCGTCTCTCGCCAAGCGATTATTGTCTACCCCCTCCATGCGGCCGTAACGCTTTTTCGTGACTAAAAATTCCTAATACCGCCGTCTATATAGAAGTTTCACTTCAAAATATAAAAGAAGTGCTGCGAGTAATTTAGTAAAGCCAAAAAAAACTCCTTCGTGTACAACCAGTGCTCACGTACGCACATGCACCTGAAACCGTGCTCACTCTCAGTACACATGTCGCGACATCGTCAAGTAAGCATCGCGAAAGCAAATATACTTCAATTGCATGGCGTGTACATGAGCGCTGGTTGTACACGAAGGAGCATACTTTTTTTGGCTTCACTATGATTGTTCACAGCATTACGTCTATATTTTTTACTGTCTGTGACTATGGGTAGCACTTCCTTACTTATGATGAAATAATCGTATTTACTTTTACAAAAGTAGCAATTATACTATGAAGTTTTAGGGATACACTTCTTAATTATTATGTATACTATTTTTTATTATATAACATACCTACATAAAAAAGTTATTAATACGTATTACACAATGTAAAAAGTAGTAACTATACGTAGGCCATAGTCCATACAAATATTTATTCCATGCGGGAATCGAACCCGCCACCTATACGCTCAGCCGCTGCGCCATTCTAAATAAAATTATAATAAAAATCCTTCGTATTTTTCACACCGAAAATTATGAGAGAACGTAGTACAGGTCCGTATAGCACAGCGACACGTCCCGCACTGACTAAACGGGCGAGCGAGGGGATTTCAAGCCATTTGCGAGTATCGATTACGTAAAAAAATCGTTAAAAAATAATTAAGAAACTAATTTGAAAAAGTAAGCCGAAGGTGCCCTCGGTATTGTATTTTTTTATATGCTGATAGCAATAAAAAAATCCTGTGATTGATAGTTTAGGAGAAAAAAACGCTTAAAATTTTAGACAGAGGTTACTTTGCGTATTTATTTCAGATATTTCAAATAATATTTTCAATTTTCTGAGCTGAAGAGGACCTGCATTATATGATGTAGATTAACATATATTTTTTTTGGATTTTTTACGATAAAGATTACGGAGGAAAAGTGACTTAAAAAACCGAAAAAAACGCCAATTCACGTATATCGCCACCTTAACCTCTAAGGTGCGTTACGCTACCTGGCGGCACAACTGCGACCACGGTTGCGTGAAATCCCGCGCCAACGTCAAGTGACCGATGGCGTAACCTTGAAATTGTATGAGCACCACGTGAGAGGATCATCAAAATTTCAGCCGAAATACGTCCACTGCTGGACATAGGCCTCCCCCAAAAGGGGGAGGATATGCCATAATCGCCACGCTTGGCAGGCGGGTTGGCGATTGCAGTTGGTTGGTTAAATACTCAGAGAACGCTGCTGCCCATCCTCTGGTTTATCCCGTGGTCGTCTTTTACGATACCAATGAGAAGAGATAGCGACCCACGTGAGAGGATAATACATACATTTTACAAGCATTTGATTCTAAACTACTATGATTTATCGTCATTATCGGCCAAGATTTTAAGACTGCGCCTGCCATTTCTTTTCTGACCAACAAATAAAATTTGGAACCGTGTTAGTTTTTGGAGTTTTATATGTACCAAGTTAGGTATATTTTCCACTCCTACTACACACAGTCGCACTAGGACTATTCTCAAGCCAACACAAAACCTTTTAAAGGTAAAAATAAAAGCTAAAATACATCTCCAAGTCTTACAAAAGATGTTTAATGGCCTCCGCAAAGTATTAAAGTTGTATAAACAACTGTAAGTATTGAGAAAATCTTTATTACAGTATTACCTAATACTTTACGGGTGCCTTAAACATCTTTTGTAAGACTTCGAGATGTATATTGGCTTTTACTTTTGCTTTGGCTTTTTTTTAGTAGTTGTAGAGCTTGTTTTTGAAAGAGCTCGTCCTGGGAAGTACTACCACCGTACCTACTTCTCCGCCAAATAGTGATGCTTGCAATGCTGTGTTTCGGTCTGAAGGGTACGGGTGCCGGTGTAATTACAATCACATGAGACTTTCTATCTTCAAGCCTCTGTTTGGCGAACCGACTTGCGGTACCATTTAGGCAACAGCCTAGGTGGTATTGAAGTTGTTATGAGCAAAGGTAACCGCTTAACATGAGGTGGGCCTTTAGCTCGTTTCGCCATACTATACTATAAAAAAAAACCTTTTAAACGGTTTTTGCGATACTTATTATCTCCTTTATTTAGTTATTTATTATTATTATAAGCCTGAAGTTTCCCACCGCAGGGCAAAGGCTTCCCTACTCTCCTTCCACTTCTTCCTCTCTGTTGCTAAAAGAGTCCAGTCCTTTTGGAAGGAGTCCAACTCATCCCGCCATCTGTTACTTGTGCGTATACAAAAAAAAGTAATCGTCTATAAATATTTTTAAAGTAAAACTTCTTTAGGCACGTTTGACTTTGGGAGTAAATAAATAAATAAATAAATAAATATCTTTGGGACATTTTTACACAGCACCATCTAGTCCCAAACTAAGCAGAGCTTGTGGTATGGGTACTAGACAATGGATATAATACTTATATACGTTTTTTTTTGTAAATACATACTTATAATACATAAGCAACACACCCAGACCAACACAAACACTTATGTTCATCACACAAATATTTGTGTCCTGTGGGAATCGAACCCACAACCTCGGTGGTGAACGCGTTACGAAAAGTGAGGCGAACGGAGGGGGTAGTGTAGGACGCGGGGAACGAGTCGCGCGCGACGGCCGGCTATGACTCCGCGCCAGCAGAGCACACGCGCGCCGCGCCGGCATTCCTTTGTTCTCATTGAAATAGTATTGAGGGAGATTATGTTAGTGAAGTTTTACTTTAGTCGTGTGGTCTAAAGCACAGTCGTTTTTTCGATATGGATGGCCATACGATTTTTTATAGGACATAGACAAAAGTAAACTTTATAATAATATCTATCCCATAGAGTTATTATACTTACGTCAGTATGGAAATGTCTTTGATCTATCCCAATGAAAACCCGAAAAAACCGTTAAACGTGTTTGCACAAATATTCTTATCTCAAAGGTAAGCTGAATTCTTAATCCTATTTTTCGTCGCATTTACTTACAGGCTGTTAAAGGGTAGGTTCTGGAAACATGCCAAAAACCCAGACTCTTTAGTACCAACGTATACTAAAAACTTTTCTCAGATGATGAGGATTACTGGAATAAATGGCTTGTAGATAATGACTGCCCGTGGCTATAAATAGCGTTAAAGATCATACCGCTACGGCTACAATTTGATTCAAGTTGTTCTAATATTTATTTTTATGAATGTTTGAGACACCTGATGTCAAGCAGTTAGGTGCCCATAACAATTGCACTACCACCTAGGTTGTGTTGGAGATGTTGCTGGCCATATCGTGCTGGCGGCACATGCGGTGACATGTTCCGTGTATTTTGTTTGTAATGTAAAAACTGTACGTCAAGACTGACGCATATCTTGTATCGTGTTACAACTTAATATACGTAGTATCCACACATTCCACTTTTATTTTAACAGGTTGTTTGTTGCCTAAATGGTATTGCAAATCACGTTCGTCAAACTCAGACCTAAAGATGGAAAGTCTCATCATCATCATCATTTCAGCCGAAAGACGTCCACTGTTGAACATAGGCCTCCCCGCATCCAGCGGATTCCCGTGACCTTCACCAGGTCGTCGGTCCACCTTGTGGGGGGCCTACCCACGCTGCCCCTTCCATATGGAAAAACTCATATGATTATAATTTTACCGGCACCTGTACCTTTCGCACCGAAACACAGCAATGCAAGCACCACTGTTTAGCGGCAGAAATAGGTACGGTGGTAGTATTTCCCCGGACAAGCTCGTTCACAAGGAGGTCTACTACTTTTAATGTACACTTATTAGAATCGTATCGGCAATGAATAATCAACGCATCGCCTTGCAACAAGGTACCTATTAAATATCACATACATCGGAATGCTGCGATAATTTACACACTATAATATGTGTGATAATGTGCAAAACATTCATTCTAGTCGCTACTAGTCGGACTTAAATAAAATATAAATTCTAGACAAAAAAGTTCGTTCACGAGTAGGATTCGAATATGCGACTTCTGGTTCAGTACACCCGTAGAAATCTACATTATAAGGTAATATAAATTTGTTATCTAATGTCTTTTAATACCGGAACGCCTGTCGCTGGTACGCTGAACGCCTGTACATTAAATACTACGCCCACCATGTGTAAGGAAACCACTAAATTAGTATTCAAATTTTTAATTTCCCCAACAGTTTTGCAGATTTAGCATTATTTTAGCAATGTTTACATACCTTTATTTTCTTTTAATAAAGTACTTATAATAATCTTTAGACAATATATGCTTTATCTAGACTTCTTTTTCCAGTTGTCCGTCTGACTCGGCTCCCGTGGCAAGATTGACTTTGCAATGTCTCTCCAATGTTAACATATTATTAATCCCCTACACTACGCATTCGTAGTGGGGTATCTATGCGCGTAAAGTCAATGTTGCCAAGCGGAAAATAAATAAATAAATTGAGTACTTCATTTATTATTCTAATGTAATTGAATGTACATATTTCTTCAAATAATAATGTTATTCTTATAAATTATAATTCCTAACACATGTTTCTAGCATTCAATGAAACTAAATTAAGCCTAAAACAAGAACCACTGTTATATATGCTGCAAAATACAATTTTAGTGACTGCGTCCAAAACAGCACTGATGATCAAGTAAACGGTTTGCGCACTGGTGTCCTACGAGACACCTGTATGTGGCGGCAAGTTCTCGCACCTTTACCACTTCTATCACCTTATTACAACAGTGCTTAGCCGCTAAGCTACCATGAACTCTCATCATCATCATCATCATCATTCTAGCCCGGTATCGCCCACTGCTGGGTATAGGCCTCCTTTCGTTTTGGTCAGCCTCTTCGATCTTGTGCGTCCCTCATCCAGGTGTTTCCTGCGACTTTGGCGATATCATCAACCCAGAGCGCTTTCGGACGGCCCAGGTTTCTCCGACCTGACCTTAGCCACCACTCGGTCAACGCTTTACTCCATGAACTCTGCTCATGGTATCTAATTTAAGCAAGCATGAACCATCGTCGACCACACCATCGCTTATCATCAGGTGAGGTGGCAACCAAAGGCCAGTCCACTTTGAAATAAAAAAACAACTTCCACTTTTGAATACGTCTTTGGGTCTAGGTTTTGAACCAAAAGTCGCAGGTTCGAATCCTGCTCGTACGCGAATTTTTCTATCCACAATTTTACATGTTTAACTAGCCTATTTACGCGGCTTCGCCCGCGTGAATGTCGTTTATCGCACATCGCTCGGGAACTGTTCATCTTCCCGGGATAAAAAGTAGCCTATATGTTAATCCGGGCTATGTTCTATCTGTATGCCTCATTTTTCAAATTTCATTAAAATCCATACAGTAAATATTGCGTGAAAGAGTAACAAACATCCATACATCTTTACAAACTTTCACGTTTATAGTATTAGTAGGAAGTAGGATTTATCGCTCCGCATGCATTAATGCGTTAAAATTGTAACATAGTTAAAGAAGATGTTGAGCATAAGAAGATAATAATAATATTACGTACTCCTATAGTGATATCAAATCTGTTTTGTTCTCAAAATGAAAGCTGGAATCTTAATCTTATCTCAGTCCATCAAGGGGACAATGGCCGCTTAAACACAGCGCTTCGGAGACCAAGAAAACGGCACAGATTACAAGGACGATATAAGCAAGACAGCGCCAACTCGTAGGAAAAAAAAGCGACTTTTTATCGCTAAATGTTTTTTTTTTATAGTATAGGATGGCGAAACGAGCTAAAGGCCCACCTGATGTTAAGCTAACTGCTTAACATCAGGTGGGCCTTTGCCCATAACAACTGCAATACCACCTAGGCTGTTACCCAAATGCTACCACAAGTCGGTTCGCCAAACTGAGACATGAAGATGGAAAGTCTCATGTGATTGTAATTTCACCGGCACCCGTACCCTGTTTGTTTTTCAATTAAATTGTCCTGTAACTAAAAAAAAACATTCAATGAAATATATATAAAAAAATATTAAATGAAAACAAGTTTAACCGGATTGCATCGCGTATATTATTAAAATTTATTTTTCTGACATTTTGAATGCTTTGCAGCGGTCGTGGTCGCAAGAAGACTAACGGCCAAACTTAATAGATAGAAATTTGACATAAGCTCCATACTAAATATGTCAAATTTCTATCTCTAGTAGGTTAAATCGTGGATAGATAGGATATTAATTTTGGCCGTAAGATGACAAGCGTATCTACAGATATATCAATGTGTACAATTTTTATAATAAAAAAAAAATCGATGCGTTTCGTTTCGTTTATTTTATAATAATAATGTGTAATGATCGGGAAAACCTAAGAAGAAGAATAGTTCTTGACCGACAACAAAAAAAAGTATGAAATGAACGAGAAAACAAATAGAACGAAACCAAACACGGCCCTCATCCCATTGGTATCATTATATTCAATCCTTAAAAAGCTGACGTTTATGAAGACTAAAAACTGTTGTTTCATGTGTGATGAAAACAAAATGTTTTTAACGATTTAAATTGTGGAAAGAAAAAATCGCTCACGAGCAGGATTCGAACCTGCGACTCCTGGCTCAGTACGCCAGTGCTTTAGCCATTAAGCTACCGTGAACACTGCTCGTGGTAACGAAATTCTCATCCACTTGGTACATCTTTGGGTGACGTCAGCGATATCTTATTAAGAAACAGTGTTTCTTAACCGATTCGACTAACTTTGCAGTTAATTCAAAGTCGTATAGATATGCCTACCCTTACTAATTAATTACTCACGGTAGCTTAGTGGCTAAAGCACTGGCGTACTGAACCAGGAGTCGCAGGTTCGATTCCTGCTCGTGAGCGATTTTTTCTTTCCACAATTTAAATCGTCAGATTTCGTCTCGCATACGTAAAATGCGTTAAAAATTATAAATAAAATGTTTTTAGTTTTCATAAATAATGGCTTTTACAACGTAGTTTAATGTATTTTGTTAAAAAATCCAAAGTTATATAATGTATATAAGCAATCTAGAAAACTCTACAAACAAACTCCTAAAATTATCGTTGATGTGGTTTTTATGTGATTCTGGTGGTTTGCCACTATTTTACGTATTACCATCCACATAATAAGGAAAAGAACAAGTTTATAACTAAAGTTAAAATGCAGCGTCATTTCTTTGACGATGTTTGGCCTTTGTTTATTGCATATCGTCTGTAAATAGGGTTGGCAACTGTGCCATAGCATTATCAAATTAAACCTAAAAAAAAATAGGTAGGTACCTATCTACTTGTTTGTACTGTAATAATGTTTTCCAAACTTGCATCTTCATTCCGCGTTTTCAACATGTTTAGTGGAATTTTCCGATTAGCAATATAGCTTTTGCCACATCGCTAATACCATACAAACAGTATTTGCTATAAACTTTTTGACTATATTTAATCTACTCAGGAAATAAATAAATGTTATAGCGAATGTACGGAACCACAGGATGCTTCCCCATCGCATATATCGAGGTAAGGCGCCTACGCGTTATTCTCCTACACACTAACGTGTTTCCTAACGCACCGGGTATGCGCCTCGCGCCGACCAATTAAGATAGTTGCCGAGGGTCGCGATTCTATTGTAGACCTGACTGGTCATGTAGACAGAGTTCTCATAAGCCTTGTGGTGGTCGTTTTATTGTATTGTTGTGTCTTCTAGTTTTTTATTAAAGTTTATGCCGTTTAACAAAGCCCTAATCATTTATACTGACCCACCCCGACTATATCTTGGCGCCCAACGGTTATTCTCCTACACACTAACGTGTTTCCTAACTCACCGGGTATGCGCCTCGCGCCGACCAATTAAGATAGTTGCCGAGAGTCGCGATTCTATTGTAGACCTGACTGGTTATGTAGACAGAGTTGTTATAAGACTTGTGGTGGTCGTTTTATTGTATTGTTGTGTCTTATAGTTTTTTATTAAAGTTTATGCCGTTTAACAAAGCCCTAATCATTTATACAGACCCACCCCGACTATAATGTATGGTTAAACAAACAACTCTCTCCAAGTAGACTACCAACCCTATTTGCAGCTATGTGCCGTGGTTCCCAGCACAAATAATAGGGTTTTTATTCGGCCCTCTGAATAAAACAAGGCGCCTCCTTTTGTGCGTGTTACAGAACATGGTTCGTTAATTAACTCGGCTATCAATCTAATGAACTACGCTGTGTTCATTGTACTAGTGAATTAGGCGAGATTTCCTTGATCAAGCTTGTTAGTAAATGCCTTAGTTGCATTTTATAATACTCTTCTAAGGTATTTTGACGACCTCTGTGGTCTAGTGGTTCGAGTGTCGGACTGCTGATAGCGAGGTTGTGGGTTCGATTCCCACAGGACACAAATATTTGTGTGATGAACATAAGTGGTTGTGTAGGTCTGGGTGTTGCTTATGTATTATAAGTATGTTTTTACAAAAAATATAAGTACTTAAGTATTATATCCATTGTCTAGTACCAATAGCACAAGCTCTGCTTAGTTTGGGACTAGATGGTGCTGTGTAAAAATGTCCCAAAGATATTTATTTATATTTATTTATTTGAAAGAGCTAGAAACGTCAAGAAACCATTTTTTATAGTATACGCGATGTAATCGGGACAAACTTATTTTATTGTAAAATCAGATATTTACAAAGAGATTTTTCATACATTATGTACTAAAATTTTAAACAAAATTAGCCACGTAAATTCATTTGATATCAAAAAATGTTGCTACATAAATTAATAAAAGCCATCGAAAGTACCCTAACATCTCTTGGACAAACCTGAAAGCGATCGCCATTACCAACAACATCATTGTTTCCACAATTTTATTCAAAATTTGAACATACCAGCCATGGAGCGTTATTTTTTAAATTTAATTAAGTGCTCCTCCAAAATGAGGTTGGCTCAAAAAATAAAACAAAGAGTATTGAGTGTAATGAATAATGATTTTATAGAGGCAAGTTGTTAAAATAAAATGCATACATCAATTCCTGAATATGAGGATAAACATGTTTCAGTCGAATTATTTACTAGCCGGCACCCGCAACTTCACTCTTATGATATTATAAAAAGTATCGTATTATGTTAATTTTGGACATGGTCTATATGTGTGCCAAAAAATCATGCTGGGTCTGGGTATTGAGTGACGTACCGTTATTATCTATGTCAATTTAACTATTTTCCTGAATAAAAATATTCTAAAAAATAGCTAACATCTTTGACTTAACGTAATGAATAAGACAACTTCAAGTTTTACCCGACTGCGCCAGAAGGAGGATTTTTTTTTTCGAGTGTTTTTATGGATGTATATTTCTTTAGCACGCTCTGTAGCCTTAACGAATGGATGGATTTTATCATGAGAGGTGTCGTTAGATTCGTCTTAATTGTGAGAGTGACACAGGGTATATCAAAATTAAAATGGCCTATTTTAGACGTAATACCTATATATTATGTCTTCAAATTATTTTTTTACCTCAAATCCTATCGAGTGGGGTATAAAAATAAAGGGTTTTGGAAATGTTTTACAAAAATACATATATACAACTTATTTAATATAAAATAACTGAAAAGTGGTAAACAAGACTTGTATAGGTAAGTATATGTTAAAATATCAAAACATTCGCAGTCAGAGGCTATCAATGAACTACTTATGTAATTCATGACCAAAAACATAAGTAGGTAGCCTCCGGCTGCGTGTTGTTTTGATATTTTCACATATACCTACTTACCTACACAAGTCTTGTTTACATCTTTTCAGTTATTTTTACCAGCAGTCGGGTTTTTTGATTTCGTTAATATTTTATTAAATTAAATTTCTGTTTACTTGAAGTAAATCACAGTATTCTATTCAGTTAAACTTCTCATAACTAATAACATTTCTCATATTCGTATTTTCTTTGATATCAACTTCAAGTTATTCTGCAACATTAAACTTCTAGCATCAAAGAAGTGACATTCAAAAGGTAATGCTTTAGGACCTCTTTGACAAATCCTTTTACTTCAGAAATTCCTTTGATCGTATGAAAGTTTACTACATTATTGACAGACGAAATATGTTAAGTTTAAGGTGCTGTTTCATTGCTGCAAACACATGCAAGCACGCAAGCAAGTTGTACGTGGGCACGTGATGCAAGAGATGCGTGGGTCTATTTGACAGTCACCGTGTGGCTACCGTTTCACTGCAGCGTATACTGCGCACGAAATAACCCACGGCCATGTACAGACTGTATTACATGGGACTATAACATAACTGGCGAAATGTGGGTGTACTATTAGGTACACCTCTGCCTACCCCTTCGGGGAAATACAGGCGTGATGTTATATTATGTTGTTATGTACAGCTAAATCACGGCAGAACTGCTACATATGTCAGTTCATATCATACGATGACACCATGAGGTGCATTAAAAGAGCCTCCACGGGTGACGATATTTAATTGATCGTCCGGCGTACCTTGGGTCAGTCAGGGTTGGTCAGCCCCGCTACGAATCTGCTGACTGGCTAATCTTTTTCTCACGGCATGAGCTATTATCGTTATATAGCTCATGTCGACACGATAAAGATGAAGACCATGAAGCCACATTTCCTTATGCCGCGTATAGCGTGGGCAGTGTTGGACTACGTGAGCGACGTATCCGAGCAGGCACCTACATCGACCACGTATTTATGCGTAGCGTATTGGCATGTTCCAGTGGATCATTTACATTTTTCTTTTTCAAAAACGTTCCCCCACATTTCCACGAATTTCTCCTTTACTATGCGGGTTACAAGAAAAAAAAATTACATGCACAAACGCCCAGACCCGGAAAAAATATTCAAAACCTTCGACTAGCGCAAAAACTAATTGCGACTGTGCTAATCGTGATGTCGTATTTTATAGAAGGTAATGCTAAATATACACGTGTAACAGAATAATCGCAAGATATTAGACACCCTAATTAGAAAATTATTGATAATAATATTATTGGTATTACTTTTATTTATTTCAAAATCACGATATTACATGGTTTTTAGGCATCAAGAAGTTTCCGAGTTGGTGGCTGGATAGCTGCAGGATACAGGATACCGTTTAAGGTTTACCTGACACACGGAAACCTATTTATCTGGTCTTCCTTGATCTCAGGGACGTTCTTGGGATCCGCTGATACCGCTTTATTATACAAAATAAACTTAGCGCAGCGTGGGTAGGCCCCCCACAAGGTGGACCGACGACCTGGTGAAGGTCGCGGGAATCCGCTGGATGCGGAAGGCACAGGACCGGTCATTGTGGCGATGCTTGGGGGAGGCCTAGTCCAGCAGTGGACGTCTTTCGTCTGAAATTATGATGATGAAACTTGGGAAAAAATGGGTAAAATGTTCCACGGTATAAAAACAAGTATTAAAGATTCTCCTAGTGATTCTAAACAAACTACTACTTTCAGGACTTGCATTTATTCTATTACAAGTTGTACGTGAGTAATGCGTCAGTGCGCAGTAATGGAACAGCACCTTTACTGCTATCGTAGCGTTGTTCGCTGAAGCATGGGACACACGTACGGTTCGTATTATCTACAGTAGGCAGTTAGAATTAGCTATCGAAGAGGAAAGATAAAGAGATTTTATGAACAACGCGACGTGTAGCATTTGCTCTGCCAAGCATGTTTAACAATTAGCCTCGTTTTCATCATTTTCTTTGAAGGTACAATCATTGTACGGAATAAAATGGAATCATTCTCATTCTACTGCCTCCTTGCTCCTGAAAAATCCAATTGTTATTAAACAAATGTATTTATCTACACTCGTATCGTAAAATTCGAATTATGAACTCGAAAGTAATGTCATAATGACATACTTTACGCACATGCACCTGTTATGAATTTAAAAAGTTTCATTACGATACAGTTTGCTGAACAAAACAATGCGGTAATTTAATTTTTTTTCCATAACCGCACACTTCAGCCTAACTAAGGAGTTTTTAATGGCACTTCGACCTAACCAAGGAGTTTTCAAACCTTTTTTTTTGCAGTCGTACAGTTTGGCACCAATGAGTACACAAAATTCAGGGTGGCGCCACTTGTCATACATTGAAAATTTTTATCGTTTAAAATCGCGTTTTTGGCAGAACTTTTGATTGTCATATTGCTTTTAATTATATTTAAGTGTTTACAGGTATATTTTTTGTATGATAAAACAGAGATAGACGGAATCCTGACAAGGATAGAAAATTAGTTCCGATTATAATGTTGTCGCCAGACTATATTTTATTATCTGTGTAGGCGCGCACTAGCGCGCGTGCGCGGCCGCGCGCCTGGCCTACTGGATTTGGACATCGTTACTTGTAAATTTATTGTTATTGTTTACGTTATTATTATGGTTTTGTATGTCGAAAGTTTTATTCTGGGCAAAAATATCTGACTACAGCTGCAGCAGTGATACTGAACTGAGGAGAATATGACCCCGCCTGAATTTCTGGATGCAGCAACGTAAATGACGAACAATCTTTTACCAGAGAAATCAAGAAAAACAACGACAATGTTACTAAGATTTTGACTTTGGTATTTTATTTAAAATTGTATGAGTGTAGATAAAATAGTGTATGAAACTGACATAATTAGGTATTAAAACACTCGTGTGATACTATTAAAAACCTCGCCTACGGCTCGGTTTTTAAACTCACACTCGTGTTTTAATAACCCCTATTATGCAACAATTTCATAAACTACTATTTCGCATCTCATTAACTTTGAAAAGTAATTCGTTATTAGTGTATTTTGCAGCAAACCGTAGTTATTGACGTCGACATATATTGGATATTCAAACACCCACAGAAATAGATAGAGATATAATGGTTGTAATTGTAACAAGGTCGTGGGTTCGATTCCCACAGGACACAAATATTTGTGTCATGAACATAAGTATTTGTGTTGGTCTGGGTATTGTTTATGTATTATAAGTATGGATTTACAAAAAAATATGTATATTAGTATTATATCCATTGTCTAGTACCCATAGCACAAGCTCTGCTTAGTTTTGGACTAGATGGTGCTGTGTAAAAATGTACCAAAATTTATTTATTTATTTATTTGTAATCATAATTTTACTTGCGTTTCATGCGTGGCAACTTTCGAACAAACTAAGCTTACAAATTGACGTCACTAATTAAAAAAAATTTACTTTGTTCAAATTTACTTTACAGCTTTTGTTTCTGCAGATAGAAACAGCACAATAAGGCATTTTTGCGGGTTTTTGTTAAAGTATTTACAGAAACAGGTCATAAGGCGTACTGAGAAAGGCTTTGATATGCACTGCACTATGGTGCAGAGTGTTGGCACGCGCGCCCTGCCCACTTTTCCATTCCATCTATTTCTGTGGTTTCACCTCTAAAATAGCAATAAAATCAAAGACCCAATTTAAAAAAATAACTTGAAAAATAATTTAGCTTACCTACTATACTACTGCTTTTTAGGTATTGACGGTTATTAAGTTCCATATATAAACAAAGTCAGATAGTCGTAAAAAATGTCGCTTGTCATCCTGTATACATAATGCTTCCTACTAATATAAAAAATGCGAAAGTATGGTTTATTTGTTTGTCCTTCAATCACGTTGGTACGAGTGAACGGATCCAGATGAAAATCAGAACACAGATATACCATAACCGGATTGAACATATAAGCTACTTTTTATCCTGGGAAGATATACACAGTTCACGAGGGATGAGCAATGACGTCTTTCTGTGACAAACCGACGTAAACGCAGCAAAAGCCGCGGGCAAGATTCCTAAAAAAAAGTTTCCTAAAAAAAACTTGTACTGTCGGGAACGAAGTAATACTTAAAAATCATTGTTTTTGGACTGGTTCATTATAATGCAAAGTTTCGTAACTATAATACAAGCATAGATGGAAGGAAACATCTTGCGTCGGACTGAGATACTACAGGGCCCAGGTTTGAGCCCCAGTAAAACATGTTTTTTATACTTTTTATTTAATATGTACCTGTAACTTTGACTTTACCCACCAGATGGAACTCTATGTCCGTATATTCAATGTACTCTATGGTTATAACGCTAATCTTAGCGTGACGTGACGCTACATTTTCTCCAAATCACACCTACCTAGAGATGGGCAGGGAAAGAAAAAAAAACGGGTGGAAAAGAAAAATATGGGAAAAAACGGGAAAAAATGGAAAATATCGGGTTTATTCCCAAAAGGCGGGAAAATACTATTCAATACAAGTGAAGTAATATGATGCTAACATTTGCCTCCGAAACTGTGTTTAGTGGTCTAATATGATCCTAATCTAATTAATTCGTTTTTTTCTAACCTGTATATCTAACACAATTGATTAAATGTGTGCCATTTGCTTCAACAAATTACAGAAAAATTCATTTATTGTGCGTGCAAGCAGTAACTTCAATAAGCTGTGTAAACAGCATGATTTTGATATTTTTAATACAAGTGTGACCGTGGCTAGAAAATGCTTAAGCCTTAACTTTTTTAATTAAAAGGATAATTTAAAAAAAATATATATATAGACATTCCATGTTTTTGTACAACCGTTTTAGTCATAGTTAGTCATAGTATATTAGTAATAGATAATTTTGTTTGTATTCTTTTCCCCTTTGATGTTCTCCATATTCTTGTCGGCAGTACTTTGTTCACAGACCATTTTTGTTTTACTCTATTTTTATACGTGGAGACTTTTAATTGGCTGTCAGTCTAGCACATTGTTCTTATTCTGTTTTCTTTAGCTGTAAGTCTTCCATATAAATTAAATAAATAAATAAATAAATTCACACACTTATGTTAAATTCTTAATACTTTATCATCAACTCAACCTATCGCAGTCCACTGCTGGACATAGGCCTCTCCCAAATTGCGCCACAATACTCGGTCATCTGCCTTCTGCATCCCCCCCCCCAACTACTTTCATCAGGTCGTCGGTCCACCTGGCTGGGGGGCGCCCTACACTGCGTTTGCCGATTCGCGGTCTCCACACAAGGACTCATCTGCTCCAGCGGCCATCGGTCCTTCGACAGACATGGCCAGCCTACTGCCACATCAGCTTACTGATCCTACAAGCTATGTCGGTCACTCCGGTTCTTCTTCGGATAGGCTCGTTACGGATTTTATCCTTCAAAGAAAATCCAAGCATAGCTCGCTCCATAGCTCGCTGAGCGACTTTGAATCTGTGGATTAGCCCAACTGTCAGTGTCCAAGTCTCGGCACCGTAAGTCATGACAGGCAGGACGCACTGGTTGAAGACTTTTGTGTTCAAAAATTGCGGTATAGGTGACGAGAAGACTCGGCGAAGTTTACCAAATGCTGCCTAGGCCAAACGGATCCTTCTGTCAGCTTCTTTCTCGAAGTTGTGTCTATCAAGCTGAATTACCTGCCCTAAGTAGACAGAAGTATGTCGTTACAACATCAAATACCGACCCTTCGACGAATATTGGTCTCGGCATGACATGCATATTGAACATGACTTTTGTCCAGATTCATGCCTAGACCGATACGCCAAGAGGCTCCGTTTAGGCTGTGCAGCATTTCGCCCAGTTGTTCCAGCGATTCAGCCATTACAACGATGTCATTTGCAAAACGGAGACGTGAGATGTTCTCGCCGTTAACGTTGATACCCTGTCCAGTATCAACAGTAAGTCCAGTCCAGCGTCTTAAAGACTTCATCCAACGCGTTGTGAACAATTTCGGCGATATTACATCCCCTTGTCTCACCCCTCTGCGCAGTTGGATTGCCTCCGTCTTTTGGTCCTGGAGCTGAACAGTCATGGTAGCAGCATTGTATAAGCATCATCAACAGCATCTCTATATACCGTTCGTCAATGTGATATCGCTGAAGGGCATCCAGAACTGCCCAAGTTTAGATGGAGTCAAAGGCCTTCTCGTAGTCTACACATGCCATACACAAAGGCTGATTATAGTCTTCAGTCTTCTGTACGATCTGCCGAACAGTATGGATGTGGTCTACGGTGCTGTAGCCTTTTCAAAACCCAGCTTGCTCTGGTGGCTGGAATTCATCGAGTCTTTCGGCGAGACGATTCGTGATGACCCTCGAGAACAGCTTGTACACATGATTTAGGAGTGAGATGGGTCTGTAGTTCTTCAGTAGGGTTTTATTCCCTTTTTTGAAGGACAGTACCACCGCACTCCCACTCCATTCCACCGGTGTAAAGAGCCTTGTTGGATGACGGAACTATACAGACTCTCTAGCTCCTTCAGGACCGGAGTCCCGCCTGCTTTTAGGAGTTCAGTGGTAATTCCGTCATCGCCCGGAGCTTTGTTGTTCTTAAGCTGCTCGAGAGCCGCCCTAATCTCACCCTGGTCAACGTCCGGGATATCGGGATATCCCCGGTGTAATGGCGCATGAGCTGGGCTCTTTTGTCGTCATTGCTAGGAACCGCTGGTCTCGCCGTTTTCGTGGAATACAGATGCCGATAAAAGTATTCAACCTCTTCGAGCATCTCGAACTTAGAGGTGACAAGTTTGCCATCCGCGGTTTTCAGTTTCTTCAGATGGGTCCTCCCTATGTGTAATCCTATCCTAATCTTTATAAAGCAATATTAATTTGGTATTTCTGGAAAAAGTAGTTTTTTATGGACTGCTAGAGCTTGCAATGATGCTTTTGGCTTTTGCATGCCATCTAATGATGTGGCATTGCTTCTCCATATTGTATTACAAGGCAATTTCAACTGTTGGCTACTTTTTTCTTGTATACATTTTTTTAATATAAAGCAGACAAAACTTGATTTCCTTTAATGATTTTTTTTATAATTTTAGTAACTATAAGATTTTTAGAGAGTGGCACTAATAATCGTGGCATAAGAGGTTCAGCCCAAGTGCTAGGCATCAATGTGTACAGCTAAATGCATGGAAATAACAACAAACAAAACTTGCCGCTCGCAACTATTATTTAAAATAATCTAAACATCGAAATCACGTCATAAATCATATACGTAATTTGATTTTTCTATAAAAAAATATATTTTACATGAATTAAACATCTAAATGGTTACACATACAATGGAAATTATGTATTATTTTGATTACTTTAATCAAATATTGTCAATTAAGTATTTTCCCGACCAATGGGTTTAAACCCGAGTTTTTTCCCAGTCTGTTGGGAAAAAACTCACCTTTCGGAAAATTCCCGGGTCTAAACCCATCCCTACACCTACCACAAGCCTTCTTATGGAGCCTCGTTCCAAAACCTGTATTTCTTAGATGTAATGCAAACTGTTAATTAATATTTATTACTTAGAAACCTGCCATTAGATAAATGGAGTATCTATTCGTGAGCTCGCTGATTACTTAGCGTATTTCTATAAAGCACGTCAGAGTAAGGCCTCGAGGCAGAACTGTCAGATAGAACGTCCCGCTTCGCTACACGGCTGTCTAAAGCTACCATTGTTCATAACAAATAAGGAAACATCGGGAAATGTTAATGGTTTATGTGTATATATTACTTTTTTTTTAACCTTAACTACATAATTATTATCTAATAAAACAATGGTTTATTAGCTATGATATTGACACATCTTTTAACGAAAACAGCTGAGACATGACAAAAACATCACACGCCATTTTAATCATTTACACAACGTTAAATCAAATTAATTGGTGAAACTTCACAGACGTGATGGGTAGATAATAAAACAAGGAAAAGCCGGCCAAGTGCGAGTCGGACTCGCGCAGTAAAGGTTCCATACCTCTCAACGACCTGATACCCCATAAAAACTGATTTAATTTACGCGAGTTTATCAAAAGACATCCACGCAAAGTGCGCGAAATATACATTTTTGCATGTCTTTCTTACGCAGGTACCACCATATATGTCTATGTTTGTCTTATTTTTAGTATTTGTTGCTAAACTACATAATATGCACTATAATATGTCCAAGTTTGACGCTGGTATACAACGTGTATCAGAAATGCGTGGTCAAATTTGAAGAGCTCATTCTCTGCTTAGCATAGAACAACTTTTACTATGGGACCAACCCTGAAATCGCGAAAAAAATATCAGTTGTTCCCTATTAAAAATCATTGATGTCGCTCGACAAAATGTAAGGATAAACTGATTTTTTTTTCGCCATTTCAGTGTTGGTGCCATAGTGAAAGTTGTTCGATAGCATCCCCTGAATAAGCTCTTCAAATATGACCACGCATTTATGATACACGTTGTATATTACCGTTTTGAAGAAAGAGCAGGAACAAAAAATAATGCATGTTTTTTGAGGTTTCTTGTATGGGGACCCCCTTTGGTTTTAGACTTTTTTTTGTTTTTATTATTTGTCGTGATACACCTCATAGCAACACAATTTTTGAGAAAATTTCAACTGGTTATCTATTACCGTTCAAAACATACAGCCCTGTGATAGACAGACGGACGGACGGATGGATGGACGGACAGCGTAGCGAGAGTAATAGGGTCCCGTTTGGCACCCTTTGGGTACGGAACCCTAAAAAGTACCATTTTCTAAACTCATAATTTCAATTACTGCCAGCTGATCACGGGGTCAACGGCCGCGCGACGCGTGAAAAGTATTTTTACCCGACTATGGCAAAGGCAAAAAGGAAGGGTTATATTATTACGTATTTATAGCTACTAATTGAAAAGAGCTAATTATTTATAGATTGTCGTAATATTATTTTGTAAAACACACTGTTATGGCACATACTAACACATAATAATTGACAATCTACCAAGAATATTACGTAACATAACATAACATCACGCCTGTATTTCCCCCAAGGGGTAGGCAGAGGTGTAATAGTACACCCACATTTCGCCAGTTATGTTATAGTCCCATGTAATAGGGGGCGAGCCTATTGCCATTGACCGGGCACAAATCCAGACTCCGGGCTGCTACTGAGAATTTCCTAATGAAAAAACCCAATAACACTTTGCCCGACCCACCAGACCAACGAGGCAGTCAGAATATTACGTAATAATTACAAAATAACATTAAAGATATACCTACATCAAAACGTTAATGCGAAAAACCGCGGACATTATAAGTCATAAAATATTTCACGCAGATGTCGTTCGGTTACGATTACGAGTAAAATCATACATAAAGTATGACTAATTGGCAATATTCCACAACTGGCATAATATAAATAAATATGCGGTGTATGAGCTCTGAATATTAAATTATCATGACATTGGTCTGCGGTCGAAAGTTTTGTCGAGGATTAAATCCTGCTTTCTTCCTTAAAAATTAACGTCCGTTCCATAGAAAATCTATGTTTCGTGTACTTGACCAAATGTATTATTTTGATAATTCAATACTAATAAACATAATCAGCCCATTACTGTCCCACTGCTGGGTACAAGCCTCTTCTAAGTACGAAAAGGTCTTAGGCCCGTATTCCAGAAGGATACTCAAGTGTTGATCTCTGTTTAAAACTAGTTTTAAGTTGAGCTTTGATTTTAGAACGTCCCTCAAGCAGAGATTTGTTGATCACAGTTCAGCTGAGTTTAGTTTCGTTTTATATTGTCACCTGTTTCGGTATTTGGGCAGATATTTGATCTGTAATCACTCAAGCGTGGTCCAGACTACGCTTGAGTAGAGATTTCTATTATATTTCAGGTCAAATTCGTGTGTTTTGTTGTTGAATTAATGTTTATAATTACCGTTCTGGAATATGACCGATACTCAAGTAACGATTCTATCCTTAAGTAGTGATCAGGTGATTGGAGTTTAAACTGTACTTGAGGAAGCTTCTGTAATACGGGCCTTAGTGCGAACCCGCACTACACATACCATTGAGAATTGCATTGGAGCATTATTGAACAGGTGTACAGGTTTCCTCGGGATGTTTTCCTTCAACGTTAAAGAAGTGATAATGAAATTCTGACCCTGACACATGAATCCCAAAAGTCAGAGGGGCGGACCGGGTTTGAACTCAAACCCTACATTGCATGCATGCTAATTTAATGTTGGTGTCATAAGAAAATTGATGGGTAGAATCATCCATTATAGGGTTGTTAATTAACTACAAAAAACCATAAGGTCTTACTTTAATAATGGCAAATACTTAAAGTAGTGAATCTATTCATCATAACAAACAACATTTACTATGGAAGCAACCCCAAAATCACAAAAAAGAACAGCTGTTCCGTACATTTTGTCGATTTGTATGAACACAAATGAACCGCTGTTTTTTTTCTGTGATTTCATGGTTGCTCCCATAGTAAATATTGTTCATTATGGTGCTTGTACACGATGGAGCATGTAACTGGTGCGGGCTACATGCGTGGGCTAACCGCGCGTACTAATGCCGTACCTTCATATGGCACTGAACCCACGCATTTATTAACACGGTCGTGTCGAAGTTTGAGATTATGTTTACCTTGGGCAAACTTAGCAGTTCTGTAAAAACATCTTCGAAAGAGAAACTGGCAGAAGAATACAGCTGGGGTGGGCCGCATTCGGGAATCTTATTCTTATTCTTTATTGGACACCAGAAAAAATACAGTATTAACTTACAAATAGAAATTACATGTACAAAGGCGAGTCGAATCTTCTCGTTGCCTATTCCACAGAGCCAAGACTAAGGTCTTCCATCAGTGCGTCCTGCCTGTCATGACTCACGGAGCCGAGACGTGGCCACTCACGGTACCGTTGGTCCACAAACTTAAAGTAGCTCACCATGCTATGGATAGGACTCTGCTCAGAGTTTCTCTGAAGGATCGAATCCGAAACGAGGTGATCCGAGAGAGAACCAAAGTTGTCGACATAGCCTACGGAACTAGCAAGCTGGAGTGGCAGTGGGTCAGCCACATTAGCCGAAAAATCGATGGCCGTTGGGATAGACGGGATATTGAGTGGAGACCGCGAATCGGTAAACGTAAGGTAGGGCTCAGGCTCGGTGGAGCGATGATATTAGCAAGGTGGCTGGTAGCAACTGAGCGTGCCATTGGAGAAGCCTATGTCCAGCACTGGACTAATATAGGTTGATGATGATGATTATGAAAGTAAGACCTTATACCTATTCCCACTTTTACGACAGCTCATAGTAATGAATATTAAATAACCAATTACCCTTCTTGATAACTCAGTACACTTGACTGGATCTCATTTTCCAATACATTAGCACCGATAATATTAAAATCCTCCTTCTCGAGCAATTTTACAATTAATTATAATTAATCTGCCTTTTGACTCCGCTTCGTTTATTTTAAGATAATAGATGGTTGGTTTTGTTTCAATAATTATTGTTTTAGGAAGTTTGTGAAATAATTATTTATTAATTAGAGTTTGAATGTTAATGGGAGCCTCAAGTTGTTTACTTGTAAACAATTTTGTATTCTGATTTACGACTAGATTATTATTTTGTCTGTGATCAAAGTCGTTTATAGTACTATTACTACAGAAAATAGTTTAGAATTTACAGAAAATAAAATGAGTAATTTTATGTTCATGGAAAACATTATGATTCCATAATAATTCGACGACGTCTGTGGTCTGTGGTTCGCGTGTCGGACTGCTGATCACGAGGTCGTGGGTTCGATTCCCACACGACACAAATATTTGTGTGATGAACATAAGTGTTTGTGTTGGTCTGGGTGTTTCTTATGTATTATAAGTATCTATATACAAAAAAAATGTATATAAGTATCATATCCATTGTCTAGTACCCATAGTACAAACTCTGCTTAGTTTGGGACTAGATGGTGTTGTGTAAAAATGTCCAAAAAATATTTATTTATTTTATTATATAATATTTTTTTATTTATATTAATAACCAAGATTATTTAATTTTTTTCAACAGAATATCACCCTTCCATACGATACATCCCTTACTAGACTCATAGACTCAAGTTCCATAGTTTTTTTTTTTTTTAATATCCAACTCGTTTTGCCCGCGACTCCGTCCGCATCACAGAAATAGATAGAATGGTTGTAATCACAATTTTACTTGCGATTCATGCGTGGCAACATTCCGAACAAACGCCTTACATTTTGAAGACATTTTTTTTTTTAATTAATTTTAATCAAATGTACTTTACAGCTTTTGTTTCTGCATTTAGAAACGGCACAATAAGGCATTTTTACGGGTTTTTGTTACAGTATTTATAGAAACAAGTCCCAAGGCGCGCTGAGAAAGGCTTTGAAATATCCTGCACTATGGGGCATAGTGCTGCCACGCGAGCCCTGCTCACATGGCCATTCTATCTATTTCTGTGGTCCGAATTGTAGTCGAAAAATAAGACTACCACAAACACCATCTAGTTGTATTTTAGTAAACTGCTACCAACAAACAAGCATGATCTCTGCTTTGTATGCAACGCAATACAATAATTAATTAATCTGTATCTTAGGATCTATCCCTCAGTATTTAAATTAGACTAATAAAACTGTAAGTTTCATTGTTATCCATCTGCCCGTTTTCACGTAATGAGGTAACAAACAGACGGACATAAATTCTAAAATGGTTTAGTCATGTTTCATTACTTATTTTTCATTCATTTAGCTGGTTTTCGTGAAAAAATACTCAAAATATAACGTGTTACTAAAATAACTGAAAAACTCTTAAGGGGTCATTTTACTCATCAGTATAAAAATCTTTTACTATGAGACAAACCCTGAAATCCCGATAAAAAACGGCTGTTCCCTACATTTTGTCGATTTACATGAACACAAATGTAGGGAACAGATGTTTTTTTTCTTCGTAATTTCAGGGTTAGTCCTAAAAGTTGTTCATACTGATGAGTACAATGACTCCTTAAGAGGTTTTCAGTTATTTCAATTACACATTGTATAACCTTTTCGACCTTTACGATTTTATTATACCTAGTATACAATCTTCCTTTCGAATACTATATGGGGTCAATAACAAAGACATTATAATAAATCTACTCACTGTATAAGAAAGAGCGCCAAACAGTACCAATATTCTTACATATTTATGTTACACTTATTGACCACATATAACGCCAAATAATAATAATAAAAAAGTAATATCCTCACATATAGTTCATAAGTTATATTTTGTTAGGGTCGACACACTTGAACATATTTGAGAACTCACGAGTCAGTGAAATAAGGTATTGGCAATCTCCGGTTTGGAATCAAAAGCACAAATAAGTTAAGCCTCTTCACATTCAATTTTCGGTGCACACGCACGCTGAATGATCGTTTAGGTTATTAAAAACAGTGAACTTTTTTTATAATATAAATATTAGGATGGCGAAGCTAGCTAAAGGTCCACCTGATGTTAAGCGGCTAGTTTTGCCCATAACAACTACAATACCACCTAGCTATAGCCTAAATGGTATTGCAAATCGGTTTGCCAAACTGAGACATGAAGATGGAAAATCTCATGTGATTGTTATTTCACTGCCACCCGTATTGACTTAATCATGGTTTTTTTTTTATAGTATAGGATGGCGAAACAAGCTAAAGGCCCACCTGATGTTAGGCGGTTACCTTTGCCCATAACAACTTCAATACTACCTAGGCTGTTGCCTAAATGGTACCGCAAGTCGTTTCGCCAAACTGAGACATGAAGATGGAAAGTCTCA
Organism: Asteroscopus sphinx; assembly: GCA_949699075.1. Classification (NCBI taxonomy): domain Eukaryota; kingdom Metazoa; phylum Arthropoda; class Insecta; order Lepidoptera; family Noctuidae; genus Asteroscopus; species Asteroscopus sphinx. The sequence goes on from OX453006.1 coordinate 9,288,003, forward strand.
TGTGATTGTAATTTCACCGGCACCCGTACCCTTCAGACCGAAACACAGCAATGCAAGCATCACTATTTGGCGGAGAAGTAGGCACGGTGGTAGTACTTCCCCGGACGAGCTCTTTCACAAAGGAGTTCTACTACTACTAAATGTATCGTAAAAAAAATACAATACAAAAGTATAGGTTCAGAAACTACGTAGTTGTCATATATCACGTTTTCATTTAAGCCCCCCTAGCCAAGTTGACATTCTACAATCGTCAACGCTTATAGAAAACAATCAAAATGTATGGCAATGCAATATCTCAACGAATGACTTTTTCGTTGAGATATGTCATTCCCATACATACATATAAGCGTTGACGATTGTAGATTGTCAACTTGGCTAGGGGGGAAGGTAAACTTTGGTGTTGAGCAATGACTTCTTCGTTGAGATATGTCATTCCCATACATACATATAAGCGTTGACGATTGTAGATTGTCAACTTAGCTAGGGGGGAAGGTAAACTTTGGTGTTGAGCGGCAGGTGACAGCGGCAGTTCTGTACACATTATATCGTAGGACTAGTAAAGAAAAAAAGCCATTAGTTCTACCGTAGAACTACTGGGAACAAACCTGCCCCCGGCACTTGTCGCAACGGCAGGTGGCTCTAGTTGTTACTATGACTAGAACCACGCAACTCGCGGGGCACCCAAGGTTCGAAAGCTAATCGAGCTTCACGTGCAGCGGGGCAAGCAGCTGCCACTGCCCTCTGCCGCTCAACTGCAAAGTTCACTCAAAATATCGTAACATGAGTTATGGATTAGTAAGTAATCTTTCATAGGTACTTCACTAAATCCCCACTGAACTTCTTGTCTATGAGCGTATGTGTGGACATATGGAGTCATGTATCAAAACAGTATATCATCTGTACTGTACCAAAACTCCACATCACACGTGAAAATAGAAAATAAATGTCACTTAACACACTCGTATGTATGCAATGGGCGTGTGTTCCTAAGTTAACATCATTATAGCATCATTAATATTTATTGACCTATCTGGTTATGTTGACGACATATTTGGAATTTGTCGGGAAAGTTGCCAGCTTTTCTCCGAGTCAACGGTTATAGTTGCAAAATTAGATGACCACTCCACCTAAGTGCTTATGAGCAGACACATTATTAGTTCCACTCCACACGATCATAAAAATATGATAGGTGCATGTTTTTGAGTTGTTTTAATCGGCAGTTATACTTAGCCCTACTAGTTGTTAATACCGGTGGGGCTAAGTATAATTTTATTTATACCTTATTCTTGTCGGTGAGGCTAAGTATAATATATCATCATCCTCCGCGCCTTTTCCCAATTATATTGGTGTCAGCACCCAGTCTAACCAGATGCGACTGAACATCAGTATTTTACACGGAGCGACTGCCATCAGACCCCCGTGACCCAGTTACTGGGCAATACTGACATTCGGACATTAGACCAGTTGTCAGATTTTTCAGGCTCTGGCTACCCGTAACGACTGCCACAAATATTTGTATGACAACCGGGACCGACAGCTTAACGTGCTCTCCGAGGCACGGAGGGTCTCGATGTGTAACGAAACGGTCACCCATCCACAGACTGAACGCGGCAGGTGCAGCTTAACCTCACAGATTGTACAATCCTTGCGGTTATTACTTAGCCACGAGCCCTTCGCTATGTATAATATCTATGTGTTTCATTTATTAATGAAATAGCGATGAATCAATTAATCACGTTATATTTTCCCAGTACCTAATTTTACTCAGCAGAAAGAGTATCATTTACATTACATTCCTTCTATATTGACACATTGCATAGGTTGCCAAGATTATACAGCACTAAATTAAAAAAATCAGAAACATATTTTAAGGCGTGGAACACTATCTGTTCGCTTTCTATTATCTAATAAACTAAGCAAAATGTAGGAAAATATTAGAAATAACACACTTTTAACCTTTCATTAATATGGATGACCCGAACCCTAAGAAATTCAAACGTTTGCGAACTGACCCGCGCCGTATTGACCCCATAAAACAATAGGGTTGTCTCTTCTATTCAAATAGTACACGTCAACATCGTTATATTGTAGTATTGGTCGCACAACCAGCACAGCTGACGTCACACACAGTTGCTTAAACTACCTAATTTCAATGTTGCAGAACAGAGCTGCGTATTGCTCTAGTCATCTAGTGGAATCAATCGATTGCAAAAATATTGTAAAAACAAGCCAAGTGTGAGTCGGATTCGCGCAGTAAAGGTTCCGTACCACCCATCGACCCCATAGAAACTGATTTAATTTACGAGACTCCATCAAAAGACATCAACGCAACGAGAGCGAAATATGAATTTTGGCATCTCTTTCTTACGCAGGCACTACCACATAAATGTCTATTATTGTCTATGTTTTCCCTTTTATTAGTATTTGTTGCTTAGAAACATAGTATGTACTATAATCAGACCAAGTTTGACGCTAGTGCGTATTACCGTTTTGAAGATAGAGCAGCAATAAAAGCGATGAAAAAAATGCATGTTTTTCGGGGTTTCTTGTATAGGTACCCCCTTTGATTGTAGACTTTTATTTTTATTTTTAGTATTTATCGTGATAGAGGCCATAGCAACACATATTTTGAAAAAAAATCAACCAGCTACCTATTACCGTTCAAAAGGTACAGCTCTGTGACAGACAGACAGACGGACGGACGGACAGCGTAGCGAGAGTAATAGGTTCCCGTTTGGCACCCTTCGTGTACTGAATGAACCCTCAAAAGGAAATAAGTATAGGGTAAAACGTCGTTTATATTATTACCACGTTTTTATTAACTCGCTTTTATTCTTGCACTGAAAAAAATCGGGCCAATCAAGCATGACATTTTGCTTGATAGAAAAAAAAAACGAATGAAGCAATCAAAAACTTATAAAAATAGAAAGATAAAATGATCAACAATAATCCAGGTCCTTTGATTGCAGAATACAATTACTTTATAAAAATAAAGCGTAGATATTACTGAAACTACTAAAATACGTGTTAACCATTACCAAGTTCGTTAAAACATCAATCAACAGAAGTCATTGGCATGATAAAATTGATTGTATTGAAAATTAGGTACTTTGTTTGATTTAATCAAGACAACTTGTCTGTTCCTTAATCAACATAACTTTATTGGCATAACCGTATTACTTTATGTGCTCATATATAAACAAGTTCCTTGATAGCTGCAAACATTTTTTTATCAATGTTATCAAGTTTTTTTTTAGTGTGTCTATCTGTTCAGTACATTTTTTTTTTAACTATCTTCCCGTTGATATAGAGACTTTAAATATAGCTCAGAATTGGATGACAATACAATATTAACTCGCTTTTGTCTTAAAAACGTGGTGTATAAAAAAATCTTTTCCGTCACATTATTTGTAATTAAAATATTCTTCTTCGTAGCTAAAGCTTGTACCCACGAAGTTTAAATTAATATTTTACCACGTAATTTGACAATTAAAAGGTGTACTTACTATAATAGACACACACACATACTGGTTTTACAATACTCAACGTCAAGCTGGAAACAGAAGATAGGCCAGTAGATATATGACAAAACGGCAAAAAAATATTGCCAGCATTGGTTGTATTCCGATTTGTGACCAATACCAGGATTAGACAGTATTGCGAAACAAGCATAAGCTTAAGCTAAGGAAGATTATGTAAATTTGCAGCCTTTTGCATCCAAAAATTCAACGCAAGACAGGAATAGAGAAGAAGAAGAGCTCGTCCGGGGAAGTAACTACCACCGTACCTACTTCTCCGCCAAATAGTGATGCTTACATTGCTGTATTTCGGTCTGAAGGGTACGGGTGCCAGTAAAATTACAATCACATGAGACTGGGACAAACCCAAAAGGCCAAACTGGGACATGAAGATGGCCATCTTCATGTCCCAGTTTGGCGAACCGACTTGCGGTACCATTTAGGCAACAGCCTAGGTTGTATTGCAGTTTTTATGGGCAAAGCAAATGTAACCGCTTAACATCAGGTGGGCCTTAAGCTCGTAGCGCCATCCTACACTAAAAAAAAAACCGGCCAAGAGCATGTCAGGCCATGCTCAGTATTATAGGGTTCCTTAAGTAGGTGTACAAACGAATCAAATCGAATATTAATCATGGCTATTTTAGTTTTTGCAATAATCGGCAGCATTCGCGACTCAGAGCGTGTTGTTAGTAGCGCCATCTAGCGATAAATTCAAGAAGCCAAATTTAAGAAGTCTGTCATCTCAAAGTTACTTTTTGTGATTTTTTCAAATAGAAAGTAGCTAGATGAGCATTATTTGCCATGATAACTTTTCTCTAAGGTCAATGGCCTTTGAACTAGGACGTTTTAAGTATTTTTCAGTTTTCTGTCTATAACTCAAAAAATTATAATCACATTATACTCGAAATAATTTTAAAAGAGAGTTTTCACAAAGGTCTATCAATGTGGAAGATTATAAGTTTCTACGTTGCATAGTTTAGAAATAGCAGGGGGGGGGGACACATTGCAAGCCACTTTGGCGGGCTATATTTCGCAGATGGTACACCTGATAAAAAAGTGATGTATGAAACATTACCTTCATTTTAGTAGACCTATTCAATGATACCCCAAACGAGGGGGTGCAGCGAAAAAAAAATTTTTTTCCCCATTTCACATGTATGGGCGCCACCCCTAAAGAAGGTAAAAACTATTTTTTTATTCTTTTAAAATTGAGATCTATATGCAGACTATTTTTTAACAAAATTTCATTTACTTATGTTTATAACTGTAGAAGTTATTAAGCTGTAAAGGATTAGGACAGACGGACAGACGGACAGACGGACAGACGGACAGACGGACAAACGGACAGACGGACAGACGGACGGACATGACGAAACTATAAGGGTTCCTTGTAGGACTTCGGAACCCTAAAAAACGATCTAACATTTATTTCCTGATGAATCATAAACTGTCATATCTTTTGTTCTCGGCTTGATGTTGAATTTTGGGAAACTTTGTATAATATACATCCTGTATTAAATAGACTGGTGATGGTAGCATTTTTTTTTCTGGTACCTGTGTTACAATGTTCTTCACTAGTACAACGTTACACTTCATTCTGTTATACTCCAAAAAGTGTATCTTTACCTATTGTTTCGTGACACTGTTGTAAATCTTATTTGTGAAATAAATTATTCTTATTTTAGTCGATTTTCAGACTATAGGACAACCTCCAAGTCAACCTTTGAAAGTACTTTCCAAAGCAAATAGAACAGTTTGATGTAATTGTTATTTGCGACGTTGTTCTCTCCCCTAATTGCCTCCCTCAAATATGGGAACGCACACATGCCATATTGTATATATATACCGTGTTTGGAAGCCTTATCGTGTTTCTAGATAAATGTTGCCTGTATCGAAAATATCAAATTCTTGGGAATGTATGAGATATTTTCAGACATTTGTTCGGTAGGTATACATTACTGTTACAAAGTTCGCGTGTTGGGAAGTCTTTATTTTTCAATTTGGTAGATATTTGTGGGTTTGAGAATAATTGATAAATGAGCTCTATACTCCCTTTAATTGACAGTTGGTATGTAAATGTCCCCTTTTTCATTAGTGGACTAAAATTAAAGGTGCTTGACAAGTGATGAAATGAGTTACAAATAAAGAAACTTTTTTTTTTTTTGGGTGTTAATCTTCATGGATAGCCTCCATCTGGGGACGGCGGAAGGGTATGTCGGACTCTTACCGACTAAAACCACACGGTGGCCATCCTCTGCACAAAATGGAGGATCTCCGGGAACTCCACTGGACCACACCGGTGCCCCTCTCGTGCTATGCCTTTGGCACGTCCCGGGCAAACAATATTGTTTCCCCCATAGTAGCACGCAACCACCACGTATTGCTGTCCTCCCCAGGGTCGCTTAATAGACGCCTCGAGTCCCTTCCACTCTTAGCGTCCACGATTCCGAAGGTCCCCTTGCCAGAAATGCCAAATAAAGATACCCTAACCCTTCTTTAAAAAAAAAAATCGTTTTGTTTATGCAAAAGCTCTTTATATTATTGTTATAGGAGCCTGTAAAATTAATTCGACTTTAAAATGCAACAACACTTGAATCATCTCAGTTTAATCCAGCCCACTAGTTAGACATAGGTTTATTCCAACTTACATCACAACAGCCACAATCGACTTTGCTGACTCCTTCATGACGTTAGTTGAACTTGCGGAGAGGCTTCCCAATGTTCTTAAAGTTGGTGCCACTGCGCATGTTACCGTAATGAAATAAAGGCTAGATTCCTCCGATCAAATGATCGTTGTAAGGCCCGTTTTACAGAACGTTCCTCAAGCTTTGATAACTGTTTAATAGTTTTGAGTTGAGATTTAATTGTAGAATGTCCTCAAGCAATGATTCATTGATCACATGTCAGCTGAGTTTAGATTTATTCTACACTGTCCCTAGTTTTGGTGTTGGAGCAGAGATTTTATCTGTAATCACCATCGAAATATATGTATACGTATCTCGAAACCGCACTAAACAAGGTGTACGGCATGTGTGCGGACTGCAGTACAGTTCAGTTGAACAGAGTGAGTGTTCGGACCGCGTCATCTACGAAGTACTAAGTACATAGAGATCGTTCGGTAATCGTTTGGTCTCGACCAAACTTGAGTACAGATTTCTTACCTATTTCAGGTTACATTCGTGTGTTATGTTATTGAATTGAGGTTTATAATTACCGTATTGGAATAAGACCTATGCTCAAGTAATGACTCTATCCTTAGTAGTGATCATGTGATTGAAGATCGAACTGTACTTGAGGAACGTTCTGTAATACGACCTTATAATCATTTAAATCAATTACTGTGCATGTTGATTCAAGATGTTTGCTCATTGCTATACATGAAAAAATCTGGTTGTTTATTTTTCCAATACAAGGTTACTATTCATGGAGTAAAGGCAATACTATGTACACAGTAACCGATATCCTGTCTAATACATACGTAAGCCAACAAAATATCCATATGCCTATCGGCACGGTGGCAGGACATATCAATATTTATTGGAAACCTGCCACTGTAAATAAATAACAGTAATTCAACTTCGGAGCTGATCACGCCACGAAATTGCGAACATGCACGTGAGAAAACCGTAAATAATTATAAATAATTCTAGTATATGGCACTAGCTGAGGCGGGATACTGCAATCCGATTGGCTCTACCAAGGCGGCTATTGGCCAATCAGTAACGCTGCAGTTTTGACGGCTCATGTAAGTGGTCAAAACTGATTTGAAGATTTCAAGTGGCGAATAGTGGCGACCTACATTAGTGAAATTTCATAGATGTGTTGCAGATATCGGTCGCATGTTATGAGGCGTCTATGGGCTGTACGGTCGTTGGCCCAACAGAAGCAAAGCTTTTATGTAAGTGCGGATAAAACGTGCGTGCGCAGAGCTGTATGTGTGTGCGTTCAGAGACAGCAGAGTAGCCGCGTGATAATGGAGGGGGAAATTAACAGTGACTTTACGATTTTCTCGGTTTACTCCCCGGCGGCCGAGCTCGAAAGGATGCTATAGAATAGAACAGAAAACAGAACAGAACAGTGGTTCCCAAAGAGGGAGCGTGTCCTCTGGGGGGGTATAATACAATTTTAAGGGCCCACACACAATGACTTATAACATAACTGGTGAAATTGGGGTGTACTGTTATACATATCTGCCTATCTCTTTGGGGAATACAGACGTTATGTTATGTGTGTGTCGACCTAAGTAAGACACATTACGTACATCTACAATTTATCAGACATTGAAGCCTCAACTACGAGTATATCATAGCAAGAATTATGTACCCAATCTATCAGAACCAACGGCCCATGATGCATCTAAATAATATTTATTAGTGTAGTTGTAGTATACACACATGGAACTTATGAGTTATGATGTATACACCAGATTTCAATTCTAAGCAGTCGCATGAATATCATTGGGCTCACATGCTCCTTCCTAAGCCACTGTAAAACATATTCAGAAGTAATAAAACAAGTTTAAGGGCCACACACAATGCCCTTACATGGCAGGCTAGACGGTAAAAGACCGGAGACCAGATAATTGTAATTGTGGCGGTGGGAAAGAGGGCGCATCATTTTCATTTTTAGTAGTAGGAGGGCGTGGTAGAATAAACTTTAAAAACACCAGCAATATAAGCTTCGCTTCAAAAATAAATCGATATAATATACGCGATGTAAACTGTTTAAGCGTCTGCTACACGGTGACAAACCAGCCTCCCCACCAAGGTGACCTTGCTGGTTTCCAACCATATAGACAGTGGTTTGTCACCAAATTTTGTTTGACGACGGCTGTTAGCGACCAACCTCCCACCAAGCTGACCTTCGTGGGGAGGCTGGTTGCTCACCGTGGAGCACACGCTTTAAACTTGTTTTATTACTTCTTAATATGTTTTACAGTGGCTTAGGAAGGAGCATGTGAGCCCAATGATATTCATGCGACTGCTTAGAATTGAAATCTGGTGTATACACCATAACTCATAAGTTTCATGTGTGTATACTACAACTACACTAATAAATATTATTTAGATGCATCACGGGCCGTTGGTTCTGATAGATTGGGTACATAATTTATGCTATGATATACTCGTAGTTGAGGCTTCAATGTCTGATAAATTGTAGATGTACGTAATGTGTCTTACTTAGGTCGACACACACATAACATCACGCCTGTATTCCCCGAAGAGATAGGCAGATATGTATAACAGTACACCCCAATTTCACCAGTTATGTTATAAGTCCTGTCCTATGTGGTGGCGACTCTTTTTTCATGTACCGGGTGCAAACCTGACTCCGGGCTGCTACTGAGAATCCACTGCTACTCAGGTCTAAGCCATGAAATATGCCGACAGCCGAAAGACGTCCACTGCTGGTCATAGGCCTCCGCCAAGGGGGGATATGCCATATCAAAGAACGCTGCTGCCCATCCTCTGGTGAATCCCTTAGTCGCCTTTTACGACACCCATGAGAAGAGATAGGATAATATAGTGTTAAATCACCAAATATCTAGTTCAAACACGAAATACCAATTGAAGTAGCTTATCTAGTGGAGTGATGTCTCATTATCATCATTTCCGCCGAAAGACGTCCACTGCTGGACATAGGCCTCCCCCAAGCATCGCCACAACCGGTCCTACCAGCACTTCCCAAATCTGGCAGATTCCCGCGACCTTCACCACGGTCGACGGTTCATCTTATGAGGGGCCTACCTACGCTGCGCCTTCGCGAAAAAAACAGCTGTTCCTTACATTTTGTCGATTTATGTGAACACAAATATAGGGAACAGCTGATTTTATTTCGCTATTTCAGGGTTGGTCAATAGGACCAACAAAAAAAACCTTAAAGTTGTTCATACTGATGAGTACAATGACCCCTTAAGAGGTTTTCAGTTATTTCAATACGCGTATATATACATTTTGTTACAATGTAGGCAGAATCTGCCGTACTTTAATATCCAAATAAATGCACTCACTTCGACGATAGGCAATATTCGATTACACAATAAAAAAATTGCCAAAGTACACGGAAGTAAGTGGAAAGGTAATCAGATTACAAGAATTTCCTTTTAAAAGCAAAAAAGGTTTTCCGATGCGCTATAGGTTAAATATTTCTTAGAAAATAAACGAGGGGTTGCAATATTTTTGCTATAATTCTGTTCTTACTGGGGAACCCTGATATAAATATAAAGAAGTTGTCAGTGGGTGTAAAATCTAATTATGTTTGCAAATAAACACTACCATTAGATAAATCCAATTTTCAGAAAAAATTTAAAAGAAAAACCCTATTGGAAAAAAATGTTAAAAAGATCATGGGGGTTAAACCGGATGGGTTTAAATGTATGTTTTAAATTAAAAAAATTGTCAACATTAAACTTTTCAACGCCACGGCATCGTAAAGGTTTTCATGTTCTCAGCGCCACGTCTTTATAGAAGACAAATATTGTATGGACATTAGTACAAAAACATAAAGTCGTGGCACTGAGGGCACGAAATCGTTTGTCTTCTATTAGGTGTCATTGGCGGTTCTTCTATCATGTCGACATGAGCTACATGCCGTGGGGATAAGATTAGCCAATCAGCAGGTTGATAGCGGGGCTGACAGCCCAGGGTGCGCCGGACGATCAATAAAATATCGTCACTCGTGGAGGATCTTTTAATACACCTTTTAATATATTTATGCATTGGCGGTTAAAACGTTAAAATTAAGAAAACAGTAATTTTATAGTCATCAAAATTACCTACTACAGAAAGGCAAATCGAAAGTAGTATTGAAAATAACTTCAAAGTATCATCATCCTCCGAGCCTTTTGCCCAATTATATTGGGGTCGGCTTCCAGTCTAGCCAGATGCGGCTGAACATCAGTATTTTACACGGAGCGACTGCCATCAGACCCCCGCAACCCAGTTACTGGGTAATACCGACATTCGGAGGTTAGACCAGTAGTCAGACTTTCAGGCTTCTGACTACCCGTAACGACTGCCATAGATATTCGTATGACAACCGGGACCGACAGCTTAACGTGCTCTCCGAGGCACGGAGGGGTCTCGTTGTGTAACGAAACGGTCACCCATCCACAGACTGACCGTGGCAAGTGCAGATTAACCTTGCAGATCGTACAATCCGCGCAGTCGTTGCTTCGCTACGCTAACTTCAAAGTATAATATCACTTTTTTCCGTAATCGGTTTTATTCTAAAAATAGAATTTAAACCGTCGAGAAGACGGAGCAACAGAATTCAGTACTCATTAAAACACACGATCCGATACGGCTGACAATCTTAATAATAACTTTGCGACTTAACGAAGCTTCCAGTCTTTGCCGGAAGATTTTATGTGATATTACCATACAAATTGGTATAACTTTTGAATATTTTTTGCAGTAAAAGGGGTTGCTTATTTGACAAGTCAACAAATAGGTACATGCTTATTTGACAAGTCAACAAATAGGTACATGCTTATTTGACAAGTCAACAAATAGGTACATATAACAGTCATAGGCAATGACAACTGAAGATCACTTTTAAGAGGACGCTCCGAAAAAATAGTTCCCACGCTAGCTCCTCCCTTACACCCCACCACCCGCTAGCTACACTTGTCACTCACCGCTAATATTGAAATATAAAGTCAACACGGCGAACAGAGAAACCATGGAATTGCCTACTAATATTAATGTTTTTTTAGCACCACAGTAAAATTTGAATTATACTTACCTGACCATTTTTGTCCTTTTTCCAGAAATATTCTTTTCTTGTCAATTGCTTTATCAATACGATCCATTTTAAAAGGAGCTATGGGACATTTTACTTCTACAACCATATCGACAATAATACCATCAGGCGTGGCTCCAAAAAAGGGATATTTTTCGTCTATGTAGAGGCCACATTTCTTAATTTCAATATTTTGTAATTGTGATAATTGCTCTAGTGCCACTGCTTCATATTGTCTTCCGTACTGTATGGAGGAGACATGTTGGGCAATTGGTGTGCTGTAAAGTATGTTTCTTAATATATTTCTACACCTTTGAGTCCTTCTACGTTTTATTACTTTACCAAAATTTGTTCTAAGCTCAAGCCACTTACTGCACTGACTTAGTAAAACTGTCTGTTGACTAATACGGTTGCGTTCTAATCCAGTCTTACGCAAATTATCTATAAAAGTTTCCTTTGACAGTTTGAAAGTTTCTGGATCGATATCTGGCTGCTCTGCATTTTCACCATAATTTAAATCGGAGGGTTTGGCAGCAGTAAAACAACGTTTCTTTTTTCGTTGTGCTAGTCTAGTTCTTTCCCTTTTCAGATAAATTTTATCTTCGCACTTCTTTGTGCTAGTCGTAGATGATGTCTGGTGAATATTTTCGTGGACTGTCGATAGCAATCTTTTTGTGTTGAAAGACACTACTGCTCCCCCACGCATCGAGTTTGGTAGCCTCGGCGTTGTGAATAATGTATTCGCTTGTCACCATCTTCACAATCACGGAATTAAATTGTTAATTTCTACTATGTTGCTATCAACATCTTCAATGAGACTTTTGCCGCAAGCATTTTGATTCTTTGGCAGCGTAATTCGTTTGATATGAACGGCGGCACCAACACCCATCTACTATGACTTCAATCATCGGGATGCCTTACTGTCTCACCAGCCTTCTTCATTTCATCCCAAGCTGTTTTCTCCCATTCTTCTGCTATTTCGTCTTGCATTGTTTTTTTGTTTTTTTTTTCGTTTAAACCGACTGCATATGTAAATTATTTTAATTGAGCATATCCACCGCCACTTGCCATAATTCCAGCTACGGCTTCTTTATTTATGTCCCAATCTATTGATTCAATATTAATTTCTTTGTTGCACATTAAACAATTTAAATTTAATCGCAAATAGAGCCCGTTTTGGTGTTCAGAAACCACTTCAACAGAACTCAACCCACAGTTAAAAAGGGTGTCGTGATCGGCGATAGTTTACAAATTATCGAAAAAACGTTGTGTGTTCACCATCCGTCTCCCACTTAGTATTTTGCTTTCCTAAAACGAAGGCGTAGATGTTAGTATAATCACAATAAATATTATTTTATTATTATTATGATACTTTATTGTACACACAAATACACATTAATATTACAATAGGAAAGCTTATGTACATCGGCGAGCTTAACTCAAAAATGAGTTTTCTTACAGCAAACCTTAGAGCGATAGAGAGATGTTGATATATTATTAGAGGATAAAAACAAGTGTACAACAGAATAACAAAAATTTTGACTACATAACTTATCTAACAAGATTAAACTATTTACAAGTAAAATAATTATATTAAGATATATATACTTATATACATAAATATGTACATAAAATACATACATATATATTTATATATAAAATACGTATATATATATAATACATATGATTTATGGTGAAAGAAAATGCTCCTTAATTCTTCTCTTGAAGACATTTTAGTTAGTATCCCTCTTGGATACTTTGAAACAGAGTTGCAAAAAACAGGAAATTTAAAATGAATGGGATATTGCGTTCGCCTTGGTAATGTCAAACCAAGGCGAAAGCAATATCCCATTCATTGCTTGTTTTTTTTTTTTAATTATCTCATCGTACTGTTAGACGGCCAACCCCGGTTGTCTTTTTAAAAAAAAACTTCAATGACCTACAACACTATTTATTTGGAACACAAACTACGTTACACCGAATTAGTATGACTTCCCAAACTTTGGTACTGCACGCGGTGATGCCCAGATTCTAACTGAATTTATTCAATATTAAAATGACCAACTAATGAAATTGATACTCAGCACAATATCTATGAACATTTATGACAATAACAATAGGAGTGCTGATGTAGGCTTTACTGCCTTATAATAAGGGTCATAACAGTACGCAAAAGTATGATAATTTTGACGTCTGAAAATTAACCCTTTTTTTCCCGTCCCGGCTTGCCACAATTCAAGTAGGCGAGCCCCTTATCCCCGTGCGGCCAAACGTTGGCCGCATCGACAAGGACCAGCGGCCGTCAGGGACACGAGGGCGTTTTCTGGCCCAGCACCCCACACGCTAGACCATACATACATACATACTGGGATTTAAGTCTCAACTGTCTCAACATATAATAGAACATTTTTCACCTTCCTATTGAGGCTATGAAACTATTGACTGTGTTCGGCGACCATTAGTTAACTAAAATGTTAAAACTATTTTCATGTAAGTGGCATATTTTTTCTTTTTGAAAATAAATTTCTTTAAACCGAATTCAAATAAAATATCAGCTGGCGCTAGGGGTGAACGATATCCGCTTGCATACGCAGTCCGTGTCGTAGCGAACGTAAGTATGTTAGGTACGCGCAGCATTGATCCCGAGTTTTGTACGCTTTACATTGCGGGTTTGCAAAATACCAAATTACTAAAACAATGAGTATAAGGCTATTGGTTATTGGTATTCGATTGTGTTTAGCTAGTATAATAATAGCCTTTCAGTTTCGGGAGCGTTTCCCTGACACCTAGTTATGTATTATCAAGCCTGTTTCCCATTGGGATAGGCAGCCATCTCTTTTTTTTCATCTACGTTTAATACTCGTCATTGAGTCGTCATGCATATATTATTAATAAAAATACTTTGTTTTTTACGGACAACATAATCCAAGTATACAAATATGATGTTTATGTTGTATTGGTCGTGGACCTGAAAAAGTTTGTTACTTTGAAACCACTGGAAAAGCCCAGCACTGTGTACCGTACTAGGCCACTGTGATGAGATGACCTTTTTGACGTACTCATACGATAATTTTTCACATAATAACTCATAATTTAATTTTAGAACGTCAGTATGATGTCCCTGATGTAACGTTAATGAAAATCAGTTGAATTAAATGTTCCATAATTGCTGTTTTATTTGTTAATCTAATACTTTGTTTAAAACATGATTTAAACACATTGGCAAAAAAACATTGTTTTTTCCCTCGTGTTTTAAATCAGTTGGTGATTATATTAATCAGATTCAATGGTGTTTAAAACATATGTTTTTTTCGTAACAACTCTGCTTTGAAAAAAAAAATTATTATAAACATACCAAGTTAGTCGTATCCTACAGGATACGACTAACTTGGTATGTTTATGAGTTGTTACAACAACTCCATTTTATTATACTTCTCAACAGTTTCGGGAAGAATATTTTCTTTGATCCCATCGTTTCTTGTATTTCCATTTGCCTTAAAATTAAATGTTTTATAACTAATGATGTGCATACCTCATCATTACAGCCGAAAGACGTCCACTACTGGACATAGGCCTCCCCCAATTAAGGGGGGGATATGCCATAATCGCCACGCTTGGCAGGCGGGTTGGCGATCGCAGTTGGTTGGTTAAATACTCAGACAACGCTGCTGCCCATCCTCTGGTGAATCCCTTAGTCGCCTTTTACGACACCCATGAGAAGAGATAAGGGTGGTGCTATTCTTTAAGTCCGGCACCACACGGACCAGTCCGGCACCACACGGACCTTGCATACCTCATCTCCAAAAAACTCAATCTATTTTATTATTTTAAAACGATTGTAGCCTAAAAAGAAAGTACCTAATATACAAGCTTCTAGTACTGGTGATGATTGGACGCTAAGAGTGGGGGCCTCGAAGCGTCTACTAAGCGACCCTGGGGTGGACAGCAGTACGTGGTGGTCGCGTGCTACTGTGGGGGAAACAATATTGTTTTCCCGGAACGTGCCAAAGGCATAGCACTTGAGGGGCTCCGGCGCGGTCCAATAGAATTCCCGGAGCTCCTCGATTTTGTGCAGAGGATGGCCACCGTGTGGTTTTAGTCGGTAAGAGGCCGACGCCGTCCCCACACGGAGGGTAACCATGAGTCTTTCAACAGAAAAAAAAGGTCTCCACATTGATCAATTATATTATCAGTGTGATTAGAGCCAAAATTCAATGCTGGCAATCTAAAAAAAGTTAATTAATCATTTTTACATAGCATGGGTACGATGACAGCAGGACAAAACGATGCCTTATGAATAAGGGTAAAAGAGACTCCACTACTAAACATGTATTTGACACCTGATCCGTACCCATGCTATGTGAACAAGATTATAGGTAGAGATTTTATTCTATTTACAATAAATATGTTACGAGTTATGACCATTTTCAATAAAAACACAATCGGTTGATTTGCTTACTCAATAAGGATTTTGACATAACTTGTTCAATCCAATCACAAGTTATGTCAAAATACTTATTGAGTAAGCAAATCAACCGATTGTGTTTTTATTATTTTTTTTGCGAGATTCCGTCCGCCTTTTTTATTCATCCAAGGTTTTACATAAGTAAACAAAAGTAAAGCACCCATGACATGACAATGACCAAAATGGCAGAGGCTATGGTGCCTTTTCTTTGTCTCGCAGACATTCAACAATCGTGTGTAGGTAAACATACTTGTAATACATAAGAAACACGCAGACCAACACAAACATGTTCAACAAATAAATACTTGTGTCTTGTGGGAATCGAACCCACGACCTCGTGACCAGCAGTCGCACACTCGAACCACTAGACCACAGACGTAGTCAAAGTAGTAGTTATAGTTTCATTTCAAGTTTGGCCCTCTCCTAACCTATTCCATAAATTCACGCTGTATAAACCGCTAATACAATATTTCGTGTGTTATACCTACTCAAGTTGTACAATTTTACACTATACATACCCACTTTTCTTTACGTAATAATACTGGAACTAGAAGTAAATTTATTAGTTCAACTGGCGACTCCGGTAGTATCTCTGTTCCGAACAAGTAAATTGCTTCCTATAAAGAAAACGTTTATATTTTAGTTTTATTAAAGCTAAAATAATAATAATACATTTTTAGAAATAAAATAGATAATAATGCACTTACCTTTTAGATTGTCTAGCGATCATACTTGCTTCTTTATAACGTTTAGCAATTTTTCTTTTTGAAACATATTTTCTATTAATTTTATTACCCATGACACTAGTAAAAGACGTCAACGTCTGTCAGAATGATTTTTAAATATTTTATGCTTGTTTTATGGCTATAAAGTCTTTTTTGTTTACGGTATTAAATATTTTCGTAAATTCGTGACAATTCACGCATAGACGCGACAGACACAGACCCTTCCTCTATAGCGCAATGCGCGGCACTGAAGGTGAGCATTGCGATTTGCTCTCGTAAATTTTATGTTAGCTGCAATAGAGCTCACTTTCAAATAAATCATTCTCGCGCGTTTTACCGCGGAAGTAAAGGCCGTAAGTCTCAAAACAATTTTCGTTTATTATATAAATAATAATTAATCAATAGAAATTTCCTTAAAGCTGTATTTAATATACTTTATTATCTGCCTATCTCCATAAATTTTATATACCTAACTTAAATAATAACGGAGAAATATTCGGAAAATCTCTAAAAACGCATGATTTTGAAAAATTAAAAGCATCGAAAAAAAAACAGCGAATCATGTAACTGGGATAGTCAAACGGTAGATAAAGGTTCAAAATAACATATGTTTAAATTTGAAATTCATCAGGCATGTGTACGACTCGGCATATGTTTCCGAAAAGTCACCTCATTTTGGGAGCCTAGTCTTAAAAGTGTAGTGTTTACGATGAAAAAATACGATAACATAACATAACATCACGCCTGTATTTCCCCGAAGGGGTAGGCAGTTGTGTAATAGTACACCCACATTTCGCCAATTATGTTATAAGTCTCATGTAATAGGGGGTGAGCCTATTGCCATCATCCGGGCACAAATCCAGACTCGGGGCTGCTACTGAGAATTTCCTAATGAAAAAAACCCAATAACACTTTGCCCGACCCGGGAATCGAACCCAGGACCCCACGCTCAGCAGTCGCGCTTGCGACCACTAGACCAAAGAGGCAGTCATAGCAAAAAAATACGATGTACTAGAATATTTTCTTAATATGTTAGTATGTGCATATTTTAGATTATATTTATAATTAATTTGTAAAGTTTTGTAGATAACGCACACAGACCAGTAAGCCTCTAGACACCTATTAGCCGGATACCCCCGGTCACAAAGCATATGCAGTAGTACTGCATATCTTACGCCCAGCCACCAATCGGGACGTCACTCCGTCAGCGAGCGCCACCAATCATATCACCGAACATTTGAGCCGACCAATCATAACGCGCCGTCCGCCCCCCGGTCGCCGCCAATATTTTACGACTGTGTTCTCATGCAAAACTTTGTTTAGGCGGCGTCTTGAGGCTTACTGGTCTGTGATATCGCAGCATAAATACGAGTATCTCACAAAAACTATCGAGCTAATTTTACCACTCTGTTATTATCTCGCTTTCAGTCATGTTTTTAAACTATCTATCATAATTTTAAACTAACTTCTCGATGAGCTAGAGACTTGAATCTTTAAAAATAGATCAGAACTGGATGACAATGCAATATGAACTTGCTTTCGTTTAAAAATTGTGGTATAAAAAATACTTTTTCATCATATTATTATTAATGAATCAAAGGAAACCAACCAACCATTCTATCTAGATTGAATAGTTGTAATCACAATTATACTTGCGATTCATGCGTGGCAACTTTTGAACAAACTACGCCTTACATATTGACGTCATGAATTTTTAAAAATTAACTTTAAACAAATGTACTTTACAGCTTTTGTTTCTGCAGTTAGAAACAGCACAATAAGGCATTTCTGCGGGTTTTTGTTAAAGTATTTACAGAAACAAGTCATAAGGCGTACTGAGAAAGGCTTTTAAATGCCCTGCACTATGGTGCGGAGTGTTGTCACGCGCGCCCTGATCACTTTTTCCATTATATATATTTCTGTGCCTTTACCCTAATAAAGACAATATAAGAAACTTTCTTTTAATATAAGATTTTTGGACGGATGTGACAACGTGACATGAGAGATGGGTACGAGACAGACATATGAACGATAGAAGGGAGGCATAGAGAAAGACATGCTCAAGGTCATTGACACTTATCTGCGTCTTAAAGGAAGTCTGATGCCCAAAAAAGCTGACAACTAGAATTACTAAGATTTTAAATAATCCCCAGTAATTAAGGAAGTTAGTTGCGGCTCCGTGTTCAATTCTGAGACACAGCCGAGCGGCAACTGGGCAAACTGAAATAGGATAATAAGGATTGAAACCCGATAATATGGATGGACAAAAAATTTATAATACAAGCCGGCTAAATACCAGTCAGCCTCGCGCACTAAGGGTTCAGTAACAAATTGTGTTTTTGCCATTAAATTACTTTCTTTTATTTTTTTTATTTAACCACTACACAATCGCTTGTGTGTATTACCGTTTTTAAGATCGAGCATTTTTTTTAATGCAGTTCCTTTTCAACACCCTAATTTGTGTTATGACTTTTTATTACCGACTTCTTGCTTATAATATTTCTCATGATAAAGTCATATACATATACTTATTTAACTAGTAGCTACCAATTATGGTTGAAAGATACAGCCATGATTGTGACAGGCAGACGAACGGACAGACAGACGGCGTAAACCTAGTAATAGGGTCTTATGTTACAATGCTATTTTTAAGGTTCCGTACCCAAAGGGTGCCACCTTTGGGTACGGAACCTTAAAAATAGCATTGTAAAAACCCTTGTATTATAAGCTCTTTAAAAGTTTATACACGTATGTACCCAAACGAAAAGGGTAGAGACATAAGCTACCCAACAAGTACAATTCAATATATTTTTTATCAGCACATTTTTTCCATCTAAATATGATTTCCTTTTTAGGGTTCCGTACCCGAAGGGTGACAAACGGGACCCTATTACTCTCGCTACGCTGTCCGTCTGTCCGTACGTCCGTCTGTCTGTCACAGGGCTGTATCTTTTGAACGGTAATAGGTATCTGGTTGAAATTTTCTCAGAATATGTATTGCTATGAGGTGTATCACGACAAATACTAAAAACAAAAAGAAGTCTAAAACCAAAGGGAGTCCCCATACAGGAAACCTCAAAAAACATGCATTTTTTTCAACGTTTTTGTTTTTGCTCTATCTTCAAAACCGTAATATATACCAGCGTCAAACTTGGTCAGATTATAGTGCATATTATGTAATTTAGCAACAAATACTAAAAATAAGACAAACATAGACATATGTGGTGGTACCTGCATAAGAAAGACATGCAAAAATTCAGATTTCGCGCACTGTGCGTTGATGTCTTTTGATAAACTCTCGTAAATTAAATCAGTTTTTATGGGGTATCAGGTCGTTGAGAGGTACGGAACCCTTACTGCGCGAGTCCGACACGCACTTGGCCGGTTTTTTATTCTATTCGTTAACCTTTTTTTCTTGGACCTATAATTTAAAACTGAAGGCAATTCGAGAGTACCTTATTTCACCTTTAAGTTTGTGTCCAAGTTTTACTCAAGGTGTTGGCTTCATTATGATAGTTCCACTTCGCCTATATTTTTACTGTGTCTGTGACTGTGATATAAAAAAGAAAGAAAAAATACAACAACACATACGCTTAAAAAGTGTAATGTTATTCAAGAATTTAATATTTAAAGAAGCACGTAAAATATGTGGAAGCTCTTAGTATGTTGAACTCTAAAGAATCTTTTTTTAAAGTCAGCTTACTCGTATTTCTCTTTTTGTTTGTAGTGAAATTTTTACATTTGCCGTGAATAGTGTGAAGTGCAATCTCTTGTAGCTAATTAAAACGTCGGCTCACAGGTATTCTGACTTTCCACAATGGCAAGGAAATGCTCTAGATTTTAAACATTAATAAGGAAGCGACCTCTGCAGGGTGAGTTTTGAAAATAGTGTTGGTGGGCCAAATCTGAAACTATAGAGAAAAGCAAAGCAAAAGTCGTCAAAGCAGTCGTAAGCTCTATTTTAGAGAAAACAAAAACTGCATTTTGTCATTTTTAACCGACTTCAAAAAAAGGAGGAGGTTATGTATTCCGCGGCTTTTTTTTTTTTTTTTTTTTTCATGTATGTACACCGATTACTCCGAGATTTGTGGGCCGATTTACGTGGTTGTTTTTTTATTTGGTAGAGAAAGTCCGCGCGGTGGTCCCATATAAATTTTATTGACTTAGGTTAAGTAGTTTTTTAACCAGCTTCAATAAATCGGTTTATTTTAGCTTTACGTATCTAGATGATCTGCTCATTGGTTCCTCATTCTGAGAATTCTTGGCCGATATGCGTGTTTTTTTTTCACGATAGTGATTGGACGTTTGGAAGAACATGAGCGAGACCTTTGCCCAGCAGTGGGATAGCAAAGGTTAATAAAAATATATTCTCAAATTGGTTATATAAACATTTATGAATCAACCCTCAACTAAAAAGTATGAAATAAAAACTTTTTAACAAAAAATAAAACCGACTTCAAAAACCTTAACTAAAAAGTAAAAAATAATCCATACATACATACATTCATACATACATACATACATACATATTATCACGCCTGTTTCCCATTGGGGTAGGCAGAGACTATGGATTTCCACCTGCTACGATCCTGACACACCTCTTTCGCTTCATCTACGTCCATTAACCTCGTCATGCATGCTCGTCGGTTTAGAGAACTCTTAACCTGGCATTTTTTGAGAACATCCGCGATTTGATCGCGATAGGTTTGCCGAGGTCGTCCCCTTAAAAAATATATCATAATATATTATTGAACCCATTGATAAGGTTGCTAAGGTAACTAAAGGGATGAGCAGCAGCGTTTTTTGAGTATTTACTCAACGAACTGCGATTGCCAACCCGCCCGCCAAACGTGGCGATTATGGCATATACCCTCCCCCTCTCTGATTGAACTAAAGTGAAATAATTTAATGTAATTTTTTCTCATTTATTGATTTAGAGTATTTTGACTATCCAGAGACTACCCGGAGAATCTTCGGTGATTCAATAATATCTCCGCATTACCTCCGCAGGCTGAAATTGCCTCCGGTTCATACCACTAAAATCAATGTGAAAATAAAATCAGTGGTGAGTGACCGATTATTATTTTCGGACCAACAAAAACAATGTCTACGATCACCACAATAAATTATTATCCATGACGAGTATCATAAATCTTCGTATGACAGTCACATACACAGAAAATATACAGCAAAGTTTTTTCCTGGAACAGGGCAACAAACTGATATAAATTCATCTAATATTTCACCCGTTTAAAAGGATGACTGAGTGAAATAACAAATAAAATTCGTTTAGAAGCTCTCTCGGTTGTATGTGGCCCTGGTAGCCGCTGTCGGGATAACATGTGAATACAAAGCTTTTGCATCAAAACGCTTGAAAACAGAAAAGCTTGTTTTTTTTGTTTTTTTTTTTGTGATGATCCACTACACTGGATAAAACACTTTTCTTAACAATATAGTTGTGGTTTGAAGGACATGACCAAGTGCTTATCCTTCTAGAAGTGGATACAACATGCAAGAGATAGATACACTCAAGAGTTACCCGAAATTTAATTACAATTATGTGTTCAAGTTAAACCTTAGCGGTGACAGCTTTCTTTATTAAATGACCGATGCGTTGAAAATATCAAATTTATTACGGTTGCTGTTGTACAACGAGCACATACGGTACATGGGTGAATGTTGGCCGTAGTTGGTGCGAAATAAAGGAAGATGAAGATGTTTGTCTATTTTTGACACGACTACCGGAGCGTGGTACCGAGAGTTGAAGCTTCTCAAGTATATTTGGACTGTCGATGACCCCCTTATTTACCGTATTATACGGTTAACCACGTATCAATAGTAAGAAAGCCATAATAAGCGGAACTAACTTAGGAGGATGTAAGTTTCATACAAAACAGGGTCTGCTTATACTGGATTTTTTTTATATGCGGTTGACTGTTCTTTTCACCTACTTACATCTTTTAATACTTCTGAGTGACGATTAAGAATAATTTAGATTTTTTATTTATTTTAGCGCCACACGTGTGTCGTGTGACGTTAGAATTAGAACATCGTTTTACAGTGACGCGGATGGCTCCGTGCGGAACACGCTCCGCGTCATGTCCGTACAAGCCAACCGCGCCGAGCCCCTGTAAACTGAACACTCGATGCGGACGGCCTGCAGGCGGACGGTCCCTACGGTCGTACGCACTACTTTAAAACTAGCCTAAGTCTGTCCCATGTAATGTAACTGGAATTTAATCAACCAAAACGTGTATAACAAGACTCCAAAAAGTAATTGTATAATTACACATTTTGTTTCCAGAACCAAAATATAAACCATTTATTATTTAAATAGACTTGATTTAATAAACTGACATATACAACTACCTCGGTAGGTACCTCCATCGCTTCAGTAATTACAAGGCCCAGTCATTCTCTACGAAACAGAGGGGTAATTAACTTTTCAAGTTTATACCCCGTAACATAACTTTCAGGTTTAAAACCTTTGTAAAATTAACCGCGTGTAAAGTTTCTATGATCTTTCTGTTCGCTTTGTGACGTGAAATTTTAAATAATCTTTTAGAGTTTACATTGTGCGAACTTTTGAATGTAATTATATACAACATGTAACCAAAAGGGTATATCTATCCAAAAAGGGTGAAGAGTACATCTGGTATAGAATGTCTGTGCAAAATTTCAGCACAAAATAAATTACTCGAAAAAATTATCCCATTGATTTCATAAGTTTATTTAATTCAAATCATAAAAATCGTGTCACGGCACTAAGAAGGTCTTTTCACGCCAGTTGCTAATATTAAGTGTAGCGACACACACACCTGCTGAGAGTAGCGTCGTGGCACAGAATATCAATAGAAAAATAATAGTGGTCGCGGAATGTTCGGCGCAATACGATCCCAGTATATTTTATGTAACCTATGACACATCAGCCAAAATTACGTCGCGTTCGGCGTAGCGCTGAACCTTTCAGCGAGCGTCTATTTCCGTGAGAACGCATTCAATTTACTTTGCATAGCAAGCGACACATCACGCAATACTTTTCGCGACCGAAAGTTCGGCGCGTCCTTTAAGACTGGATCTCTGTTATCTTATAAATAAATAAATTAAATTAAGTGACGTCACCGACCGACGACGACGCCACGTAATTTTCTGTCACGTAGCGCGCTAAACAAGACTACGCGTAATGCCGAACGTTCGGCGCGTTAGGTGTGTCATGCCAACCGAATACTACGACCGATAGTTCAGCCGCTGAAGTGTCGGTGACGCTACTCTCGGTAGGTGTATCGCTACACTGAGATACATATAGGTGCTAGTAATGTGTAAATTTCAGTTTAAAGTGTTTGGCTTCTTATATTGGAATTTCTCCTATGTTCCTAATATGTAGATAAAGGATTTTAATCCCTTACTGTATAATTTGATATTATCCAAAGAAGCCGTTCACTTGGTATGTATAATATACATTATATATACCCTTCCCGTTACACGTTGTATAATGATTTAATTTTTGTGTCGAAATTATGGTTTCATTGTGTAATATGAAACGGGAACGGAGCAGAGAAAGAAAATCCTTATTATACCTACAAGAATGTAGTTTATTTCTACTTGATTTCTACTCACATTACCCCGGCTTCACACGTTGGCCCGAACGTTGGCGCTAACGTTGGCCATGCGTCTACATGTTGGTGGTTTGCTCACTCATGCAGTAAGGTGCATCGAATGAGCTCGTTCCTACGGACACCGCGTCTTGAAAATGTCACCCGCGTGGGTGGACGCAATAGTTATAGAATTTCTATAAAAATCTTTATGTTTATTAAAAAATAATAATGATATTCTCTTATTCGTCAAAACACTTTTTAAAGACGACGTCCATTGTTTAAATATTATGTTATTTTAATTGAGAGTTCAGTTCTTAACACTCAATAATCTTAAAGATCCCAGTGCAACATCTATTTCCAACGTCTTTAAATTGGCTCGGACGGAACTAAACTAACATTACTTCCAATGTGTGGACGCTAGGCATAATTAATATCTGCTCTTACTTTGATCCACTTCCTACTTTAGTACTACACCCGTGTCCTTTTCCTTTCGACATGTTTCTGGGTTTTTTGCGATGCAACTATCTACCATATATACTGTTTAAACCCATATTGACATGTTAACGCTTTATTTTTGGGCAAGGACTGCAACTATCTCTCAAAAAAAATTGAATAACATAACATAACATCACGCCTGTATTCCCCGAAGGGGTAAGCAGATCGAGTGCACTACGCAAGCGCATCAGTACCAAATGCGAATATCGCTGGTGCGACAAAACTGTAGCGCGAAACACGGAAGATCGAAAGCACGCTGGTTCGAAGAACTGTAGCTCGACTCCACTCAAGTGCGAAAATACATCACCATATTTTTATAGTCATTCGTATCTTGAGCCTATGCATGTAACCGTATCATCTGTCAGCCTTTTCCTAACAGTTTTGGAGTCAGTGATTGCCATCCGACCTCAGCTCCGTAGGTATAGTCACCACATTTGGCCAACCATGTTACAAAATCTCATCTTTCTCTTAAAAATGTGTTTTCGCAGAAATACATACAACTTTTACGTTTCTTCAAATAAATATGGAAGCAATATGTAATAAAACGAGTAAATCCAACGAGATATCGTGTAACAAAGCGTATTCGTAATCCTAATTGTCCAAAGAGTGGGAGCAGATATGGTCTTATACAATGCAGCTACAATGTAAGGATAAAACAAAACCACACATAGAAACCGGATAACAGTCACACCGTTGCGTAATAGGTGACATAATTTATGAGGGTTTCAAACACCGACATGTCTGTGATTTCAAATGAGATTTTGTTTAAATGCTTTCGATCGATAGGTAGTTAGCCATCAAATAATAAGTGCTTAAGCATGGCTAGTTACATTGGTTAGCTAGTCCAAATTGAATATACTTAGGTTTGGTTTAGGTCGGTTGGTCATTAGGTTTTCGCAATCACTACACATTATAATAAAATAAGTTTAATAATAATAATAATATAAATTTATTGATACAAAAAACCTTAAAGAATTCTTAAGACTAGAATACATTGATTTTTATAGTTAAAGGTCACAGGCACAGTTCCAAAGCCTGGAACGAAAATTTTATAAGCAACCCAAATTAGCAGAGCAATATAAATTATTTATCCATGAATACCGAGCTTTAGGTCATATGGTACCGAGTCAATGTAACAACAATCAAACAATATCTTGTTACCTACCGCACCATGCAGTGCAACGAGCTGAATCAGTGACAACTAAGCTTCGTGTCGTATTCAACGCGTCCGCAAGGACGTCTAGTGGGTACAGTGTAAATGACTTGATGTTTAAAGGACCTAATTTGCAGCAAGACCTACAAGGATTAATTATCAAATGGCGTCAATATCGGTATGCGTACACAGCTGACATCGAAAAAATGTACAGACAAATTATGGTTAGCAAAACAGATCAGCAGTATCAGCAGATTGTATGGAGAGATTCACCAAATCAACCCATTAAAACATTTCAACTGGCTACAGTCACCTATGGGACTAAGTCAGCACCCTTTTTAGCAATGATGACCTTGCGACAATTGGCGAAGGATGAGCAGCATACATATCCGGAAGCCTCCAAGGTCTTAGAAGAATCATTTTACGTAGATGACTTAATTCATGGTTCTCATTCTATAGAAAAAGGTCAGCAACTTATAACTGATTTAAATAAGTTATTAAAGTCAGGGGGGTTCACATTACGAAAATGGTCGGCAACTCATTCAGAACTCCTAGCAAATACTGACATCAACGAAAGCGACGGAGAAATGATATTTAATCTTAAATCCGAAAACACATCAAAAACATTGGGCTTACGTTGGAATTCGAAGGATGATCAATTTACTTTTAAATATAATTTAGCAAAATTAGACACAAAACTGACAAAGCGAATACTTTTGGCTGAAATATCAAAATTATTCGACCCTTTGGGGTGGATCACTCCTGTGTCAACTAAGCTCAAACTACTATTCCAAAAACTATGGATAGATAACAAGCACTGGGATGAAGAAGTTCCAGAGAGCATCAGCAGGGAATGGGATACATTACGAGCAGACATAGAAAACATTAATGAATGTAAAATCCCGCGATGGATCGGTTATCAACCACATGACGTCATCGAACTGCACGGCTACTGTGACGCATCGACAAAAGCTTATGCCGCAGTTATTTACGCGCGTATTATGAAACAAAATCAAACTTCGATAGTATTAGTTGTTGCCAAATCTCGATTAGTCCCGATTTCGAAAAGTGTATCCTTGCCGAGATTGGAGTTATCTGGAGCACATTTACTAGGAAGATTGATGAAAAAAGTGATCGACTGTTTGGGAGAGCAAAAAGTACGCGTGTTTGGGTGGACAGACTCGATGGTCGTCTTGGGCTGGTTGCAGGGTGATCCAGGGCGCTGGAAAACTTTCGTAGCGAACAGAACAAGAAACATATCTGACGTAATTAAACCAGATTGCTGGCGCTACGTTAAGTCAGAAGAAAATCCAGCGGACGCAGCAAGTAGGGGTATCTTGGCCTCTCAATTAAAAAATCACAGTTTGTGGTGGCAAGGGCCACACTCATTGAAATCATTCGATGAAAATTCGGCACCGTCAAAACAAAAAGTTGTTACAACAGACCAAGAATTGAAAGCAAGACATAATCAGCAACAAGCAAATGTTACCACTCAAAATAGAGATTCGGAGAGCATTATCATGAAACTGTTAGAGAAACACAGTTCAATTTTAAAAATTATCAAAATTGTAGCATGGTTATTACGAGCTACAAAAACAATACAATTAACGAATAACGCAGCGTCGGCTAAACACAAGTCGTTGCCTTCATATCTCACATTACGTGAATTGCAGAATGCAAAATTATTAATTATTAAACATGTACAAAGAACAATATTTTTGGACGATATTGAACATTTAAAAAAGCATGATCAAATAAGCAGTAAGAGTAATCTATTAAGATTAAATCCATTTATCGATCGAGAGGGAATCTTACGGGTAGGTGGACGGTTGGGCAAAGCAAATATAGGTATGGAAATGAAGCATCCAGCGATAATTCCGCATAGCAGTCGTTTAACTATTTTGCTGATCAATCAGGCGCATCAACTTACCTACCATGGTGGACCCCGCTTGACACTGGCAAATCTCAGGCTGAAATATTGGATACTGGGTGGAAATAAAGCAGTAAAAAAGGAAGTTAGAAATTGCGTTCCTTGTAGGAAGCATACACCTAAGATGCAGCATCAGTTAATGGGAGATCTGCCAGAAGCCAGAAGCAATCCCGCCCACCCCTTCTACCATACCGGCGTAGATTACACCGGCTACGTTGAGGTCAAAAGCAATAAAGGACGTGGAATAAAAACAACAAAGGGCTATATAGCATTATTTGTGTGTATGGTGACGAGAGCTGTACATCTGGAGCTCGTGTCAGATTTGACCAGTTCCGCGTTCCTAGCTGCGCTTCGTCGAATGGCAGCCAGAAGGGGGGCTCCGCGTCACATCTATAGTGACAACGGAACCAACTTTGTAGGGGCTAACCGAGTCCTGCAAGAACAATTTCATGACCTACAAAACATTTTTGATGTTAATTTACTAGCTGAATTGACAGATTTAAACATAGAATGGCATTTTAACGCCCCATCTTGGCCAAGTGCCGGAGGATTGTGGGAGAGAGCAGTTAGAAGCTAGAAACATCACCTCAAGAGAGTAGTTGGCGAGCAAAAGCTGACTTTTGAGGAATACACAACTATCTTAGCACAACTGGAGTCATGTTTGAACTCCAGACCCCTGTGTGCGTTATCAGAAGACATCGATGACCTGGAAGTCCTCACCCCGGCTCATTTCCTGAATGGAAGGCCTGGAACATCAATTATTGAGACGGAACAAGATGCACGCACTAGGTGGACTCTATCAGCAAAGATTTCGCATGACATATGGAAGAAATGGAAATCTGAATATTTAACACAGCTATCAGTGCGATCTAAATGGGTTAAAACTCAAGAAAATATGAAAGTTGGACAGTTAGTAACAATACAGGACGATAATCTGCCGACAGGTAAATGGATGATGGGTAGAGTGGTAGAACTGCATCCTGGTCAGGACGGTTTCGTTCGGGTCGTATCATTAAAAACTAAAAATGGAATCATAAAAAGACCTGTAGTGAAATTATCTGTATTACCGATTTCACCTAACAGCGAAGAAAAGATTAGAATGGAAGAAGAAGAAGAAACAAAGCAAACAAGCAAACCAAGGTCAATGTTTGCATCAATAGCAATTTCCTTAATTTTTTTCATGTCATTTTTAACGACGTCTCAAGCAAGATTTAGCGTATCAACATTACCTAGCAATATTTCGCTATATTTTGATTCAATTGATATCATGCAGGTTGTCAGAGACAAGTGGACTCTCATAGTTTATTATAATATGTCTCCGTATTGGGATGGCATGACAACAACAACCAAATTTTTGAGTTATTTAGATAAAACATGTAGCACACTATCAGAAACAAGTCGGTGCAGTATGATATTACTCCAATTACAGCACGAGTACTCTGAACTGCAACATTACAACCGGCTATTGCTGAATCAGCATTTTGATGCGCACGCCAGACAGCGTCGCGGCCTTATCAACGGAGTAGGTTACGTAGCGAATGCCCTATTCGGCGTATTGGATCAAGGTTTCGCGGAACAGTATAAAAAGGATATTCAACTTATCCAACAAAACGAGCACCATCTTTCATACCTACTTAAAAACCAAACATCTATCGTCGAGGCTGAATACAATGTGCTGAAAAGGACTGAAAAAAATATACAAATTCAACACAAAACAATCAATAAGCATTTAAACGAGTTAGATCGAGCAACTAACACAATTAAAGAAAACGTGGAACGGATAAGTGAAATTCAAGATTTTACTTTATCAGCATTAACAGCAGTCAATTTACTTCAAAATCTGAAAAGGATTCAGGATACTTTATTGGACACCATAACAGACGTTTATCATGGTAAATTTAACTCTCATTTATTGACACCAGATCAGCTAAAGAAAGAATTACAACTTATTTCGGGACAACTGAGGAAGGATGTGACCTTACCAGTCGAAAACATACAGTCTGACCTCAAATCAATTTATAGCATGCTGAGAGTCAAAGCAAGAGTAATGACAGACTATGTCATATTCGAAATAATATTCCCATTATCTAGTAGAGATAATTACAAGATTTACAAAATCTTGCAAGTTCCTCACCAAGTTGGAACTGACATGCTCAACGTTTCCCCGATTGCAGAGTTCGTAGCAATAAATTTAAGAAAAGATGCTTACTTAACAATATCATTTATGGAGCTTCAACTTTGTTTACACACCGAAAAGTCATATTTATGCCAAATCGATCAGCCAGTCAACTATCTTCCTATCGACGAGAAGTTATGCAAAATCAATCATACTATCAATCAATGCATAGTCGCGGTGCAAGGACATGTGGATTAAGTTGAACGACCCGTCCAAGTATTTATATTTTTGTTGTAATACTTACTCATTAAGGATTATCTGTTCAGATCAAGCAACCTACAAGCAAGTGACTGGAGCCGGCATAATTAGTCTGGAATCTAAATGTATTATCAAAGGCAAGGACTTTGCTCTATACCCACACTCGCACTCAGGAAACACCATACAATCTAACCCTGACATAGATACCCCACAGATCACAGAGCTCAATCATTTAATTAACATATCACTATCGCACTTCATGGAATCTGTGGATCCGTTAAACAATACCCTAGAAGACATCGGAAAACAATCAAAGCAACTGAAAACTGCTACAGCGAATACGTCAAATGATTTCGACTTGAATTTATCAACACATGACGTTCACCAGTACGCCATATGCTATGGTTTGCTTGGTGCAGCAATAATAGCAGCAGCAGCGTTCCTGTGGAGGAGGAGAAGGGCTTCCACCAGGGACCTTACCCGGATAGCAGTACCTACAGTGCCTACAGTAATGTTGGCGCGAAAGACCAGCACGGTTGAACAACAACCAAGTGACTTGGATCCTAGTGAAGTAAACAAAGTGAAGTTTACGCGAAAGCAGAGCATGGCTGACCGTCAGCCTAGTGAAGTGAAATTAGTAGCTAGCACTTATTGTTTAAATAGTAAAGAAGTTAGAGCAACTTCCCCTATGCCGAAAAATCGAAATAATTACAGGGAAGAAATTGTTTGATTTTAAAATGATTGTTTGTTTTCAATGTTTTTTAAAAAAATTGTAACATTTTCGCCCGGGAGCATGTACGGCGAACTATACCTACAGTATATTTTAGCCTAATCATCACCTTACACAATTTACACAAATCGACCTTAATATCGAATCAGTACGTCATTAGACCGCAACGAACGTCGTCGCGCGTGCTCCCTCGCCCCTTTATCAATTTATTCTGTGTATACTGTCAATATACGGTTTTAACAGAAATTAGCATTTATCATTCAGCATCAATCATAGAACTTCTACAAATAGAGTAAACCCTGACTCCTAAACTAGGTGGACCTGTGACTTAGGAGTCAGTAGGGTTTAACCGGATTACGTCGTGTATATTATAAAAATTGTTTTTCTTCACATTTTGAATGCTTTGCAACGTTCATGGTCAAGATTACATGCGACTCTACGGGTCTATTTAAAAAAAAAAACAATGTAACGTACAATTTTTATTTATTAAAAAACTTTTTAACAAAAAATTTAACCGACGAAAACAGAAACTAAAAGCGAAAAATAAAATGAAGCTTTTAGTCTTTTCCTAACTAAACTAATGTAAATAACTAATTATGAGTCGGCGCCAAACAAACAATCAACGAAGATCATTAAATTACTTTAAATAAATAATAAAAACAAAATAACATCAAACACAACGTGAAATTTTCAACGATAAACAATGTATTATTAAAGTTGTAAATACGGACTACGGTGTAATGGTCAGCTTTATCAGAAATGCAACATTGTAGCAGCGCGGAGTAAAATGTCGTGTTCGTACATTTTACAGTTTTCTCTATACGAGTGTTACAATAGTGCTATAAAAATGTTATTGACTTACGAAAATAGTTTAGTTAGTATACAAAATTTAATCGAAACCGATCCAAGGGTTCCTAACTTTGTATGTCTGGATAAGTGTTTATTTTTTATTTATTGATGTTTTGGCCAAGTTAGGTGCAGTGGCTGATTATTTGCTGCTGCACTATGGGTCACGGGTTTGATTCATGTATGAGACAAATATTTGTATGGCCTACAGATACATACATAGTTGTGGGTAATTATGCACGTACGCACGATACTGGAGAAATATAAGTGGAGCATAGATTAAAAAAACTAGGAATCGTTCCGTTGCTCCGTGTGGTATCGGACACAAAGAATAGTACCACCGTATCTCTTCTCATGGGTGACGTAAAAGGCGACCAAGGGATTCAACAGAGGATGGGCAGCAGCGTTCTCTGAGTACTTAGCCAACCATGTGTGGCAATTATGGCATATGTCCACCTTTGTGGGAGGCTTATATCTAGCAGTGGACGTCTTTCGGCAAAAATGATGATGATGATGATGATGAATAATAAAATTCCTTTACCATATTTAGCCCAGTATTGTATTCTATTTGACATTTGTATTTTTATTTGACGACGTCTGTGGTCTAGTGGTTCGAGGGTCGGACTGCAGATCACGAGGTCGTGGGTTCGATTCCCACAGGACACAAATATTTGTGTGATGAACATAAGTGTTCGTGTTGGTCTGGGTGTTTCTTATGTGTCATAAGTATGTATTTACAAAAAAAAAGTATTTTTGTATTATATCCATTGTCTAGTACCCATAGCACAAGCTCTGCTTAGTTTTGGACTAGATGGTGCTGTGTAAAAATGTCCCAAAAAGATTTAATTATATTTATTTATTTTAAGGCTGAACAAATATTGAGTTTTTTTTTTTTAAATTGAGATTCTATTTAATTTCGACACAAATATATTTTTGATATGAAATAAAACACTATGACAATACCTAGATTTAAAAATGCATGTTTTGTTCAAAAACCATTACTGCAGTTAAGAGCAAGAACACATTTGCAATTAATCGTACTGCGATGAGTTCATCGTCGTGCAGCTATTGCAGGCATATGGCACATTTCACGATTGCGATTGTTTATTTCGACATAGATTTCAATACCACAACTAGCTGCTGCTTGTATGCTATTAATGAAATAAAGAAATGTAGATACTGGTGTCGATTCTCTTGTTCACGAACTAAACTTATTTTAAACTATCGCTCTCTTTTACTAATAGTAGATACAAGAAAGGGATGGCAACCATTTTAGAGCTGTCAAATTAGACGGAATTAAAATTTCCATACAAGTTTAGTCGTGATCTCGGAACGTGCCCACTAAAATACAAAGAAATGTAACTCGTAAACTAATTTTACAGTTCTAAAATGGTTGCCATCCCTTTCTTGTATCTACTTTTAGTAAAAGAGAGCGATAGTTTAAAATAAGTTTAGTTCGTGAACAAGAGAATCGACACCAATGTCTGTCTACTTAAGTCTGCGTGGAAGGCCTCCCATGCGATGGACTGATTTAATGAAGTCTGCCGTGGGCCGGCCATTACATGAATGCACCAGACTAACCGAAAGCAGGGAAAGGTGGCGAGGCATTAGCTACAGCAGCCCCCGGCAATGGTACATGATGGCTACGACCGCTCTGTCAAGAGCGAAACAACGAAGAAGAAGACTTAAGTCTAAATGTTCTATCATACTTTAATTATTTCGTCAATGAGCAATTCTATGTCATGCTTGTATTGTGCCGCCACACAGCTGCAAAGCGTCATCCTCGTTCAATTGCTTCTCGGTACCTAAGTACTGATTGTTAAATGCAACTATCACGCGATATGTGCATAATGCTTGTTTCATATAGAAAACTATTCCAATGCAACTATCGCGTTACACTTAAATGGCGTGCATGCGTAACTTTCTATATATATGCATAAAAGTCAAATAAATAAATATTTTTGAGACATGTTTACACAGCACCATCTAGTCCCAAAATAAGCAGAGCTTGTACTATACAATGGATATAATACGTATATACTTAAATTTTTGGTAAATACATACTTATCCTCTGGTGAACCAGAGGATGGGCAGCAGCGTTCTCTGAGTATTTAACCAACCAACTGCGATCGCCAACCCACCTGCCAAGCGTGGCGATTATGGCATACCCCCCCTTTAATTTGGGGAGGCCTATGTCCAGTAGTGGACGTCTTTCGGCTGTAATGATGACATACTTATAATACATAAGAAACACCCAGACTAACACAAACACTTATGTTCATCGCACTAATATTTGTGTCCTGTGGGAATCGAACCAACGACACGACCTCGTGATCAGCAGTCCAACCCTCGAACCACTAGACCACAGACGTCGTCGTCGTCGTCGTATTAAGGGATCGTCTTTTCATAAAAAAATCCTTTTAATCCATTAAATAAATTAATCAAAGTCTATTTACACTTACACATAATATTATTCAAAGGCTGATTACACCAAAGTCAGCCGGCTCAACAGTTTTCCATTAAAACTAATTACTACGGAGTTGAGTCTCTTTAGGAACTAAATAGTCCTTATCATGAGACGTGCCTTTAATTAAGCCTATTGCGTTACCCTTAAATGGTTTATGTTGTGACCTCTAGTTAAAGTTCAAGGTGAAATACTTACTATTGACAAACTTCTCTAATGGATAATGTTTCACTCAGTAAAAAAAATCTATAGTATTTTGTAGTAAGCTTCACCCACGTATAATTCGGTTTATCACAGAAAGACCTTATCGCGCATCCTTTGGGAACTGCCAATCTTCCTGGGATACAATGTAGCCTATATATTAAATAAAATAATGGTCTATCGGTGTGCCAAATTTCATACAAATCCGTTCAGCCGTTTCAGCGTAATTAAGGGACAAACAAAAAGTTGGATTGCCCCACGGTTGAGCAAAGTCTTCCCATATCGTTCCATGCCTTTATTTTAATGTTAAACATTTTTATTATATTAAATATTCCTATTATTTAAAAATGTATTTTTTGCTTGTTGAAAAATCTGAGAAAGAAACAAAAAA
Source organism: Asteroscopus sphinx (assembly GCA_949699075.1). Lineage (NCBI taxonomy): Eukaryota > Metazoa > Arthropoda > Insecta > Lepidoptera > Noctuidae > Asteroscopus > Asteroscopus sphinx. The sequence continues at coordinate 9,322,633 of OX453006.1, forward strand.
CAAACAAATAAACATCGAGAACTTCCAAGTCATGAAAATAGCTGGAAATCCTCGAAAGGAGATATGAATCAACAAAAAATTTAAATACTAGGAAATTTCTGTTATGCACTTATCTTTCCATTCTAGTACCACAGCCTAACCAAAAGTTTGGGGTTTGTGTATAAAAAACTTGTTTTTACAAAAAAACGTGTAATACGCTTCTTAACGACTGGTCCGATTAACATTTGGTAACTTTGTTACTAGCTGTGAAGTTGCTGTCGCATTTTAATGAATTTCAAACGTAGTGTCATTTTCCATTTAAAAAAAACTTGTATTCATTTGAAAACAAGTTTTTTTTAGATGGTAAAATAAAGTCTATGATTAAATATAGGATTAATTTTTCTCTTTCATGCATAATTATTATTACATAAATTACTAGAAACAAAAGCAATATTCGCTAGAACACATTCTATAAAAAAAAAAAAAACACTAGACTTATTCCAAAAAACCAATCATTATTCAAAGATCAACTGTACAATGTCATAAATTATCTTTCTCTTATACAAAGAACGTAAAATAAAGCTCCTATCATAAACACATTTAACAGTATCAAAACGAGATCATTGATCTCCAATGTACCGTTCTCACTGTCACAAACGGTTACATGTAGATAATTAGCCGTAAGTACAACCCCTGAAAACAATATGAACACGCACTTTTGTTTCAAATTCAAATTTTTAACAACATATTAACCCCCGGCAACACTGAATCCTTTTGCATTTCAAAGTTCAAATTTTTTAACAACCTTTACCCCTGGCAACATTAAACCCTTTTGCAGGAAAATTTGAAAAATATTGTACTCACCTGTTAAATGAACAGAAGGTATGCGAACACAGAAATTACTTTTTGATTTCGTTTTTGATATGTCGAAATAACCAACATACTGAGAGTTCATTCGATGTATAAACAAAAAAAAAATATTTTTAATATTTCAAACTTTTGGGTGTTGAACCAATCCGAACTTTGGTCATAAAGTTTGATTTGATATTGATATTTTTACCCGACTGCCCCTGAAGGAGGAAAGTTAATTAACAAAACCAAAAAATCCGATGCGTGTAAAAACTGAAAAAATGTAAACAAGATATTTACATACATGTGTGTGTTTTTTTTACACTTAACAGGCTTGCGTTTGATCGCCACCTCACCTGATGTTAAGCGATGGTGCGGTCGATGGTGGTTCACGCTTGCCCAGCAAAGGTGAGGATGGCAGTGAAATATTGCGACCTATGCTCTCAAGTGGCTACACCGGGCATCGTACCGGAACACGACTATGTCGCTTAGCGGCACGTCGTTGCCCGGTGGTTGCATGGACGCAAGCCGTCGGCCGAGGCCTATCACCAGTATGTCACCTGATTTGCACCACCCATCACGTGTAGGGAATTCGAAAACGGGACAATCTTATCTTATCTTGGGGGGAGGCCTTATTTTACGTGTTAGTCCTAAGTTTAATAATGTTAATGGTGTACAATAAAGAATATTCTATAGATAGCTATCTTCTTATCTCCTACGGACGTGGGTGACTCGATCCCCAAAATGTATGTGTAAGTATTAAATCATAACAGGCAGTCAGAGGCTACGTAGGTATGTTTTTGATCAATTTGGGAATTACATAGGTAGCCTCCGACTGCCACACATATAATTACACATAGAATTTATGTATACGTCGTGTTTACATTTTTTCAGTTTTTTGTTTAGTAACTTTTTAAGGGGAACCCTACGGAAACCGTACGGAAGTACCTGAAGGGTGCCAAACGGGACCGCTACGCTGTCCGTCCGTCCGTCCGTCCGTCCGTCCGTCTGTCTGTCACAGGGCTGTATCTTTTGAACGGTAATAGGTAACCGATTGAAATTTTCTCAGAATATGTGTTGCTATGAGGTGTATCACAACAAATACTAAAAACTAAAAAAAATTTAAAACCAAATGTTTTTTGAGGTTTCTTGTATGTAAAAAACATGCACTTTTTTCAACGTTTTGTTCCTGCTCTATCTTTAAAACGGTAATATATACCAGCGTCAAACTTGGTCAGATTGTAGTGCATATTATGTAGTTTAGTAACAAATACTCAAAATAAGACAAACATAGACATATGTGGTGGTACCTGCGTAAGAAAAACATGCAAAATTTCATATTTCGCGTACGTTCGTTGATGTCTTTTGATAAACTCTCGTAAATTAAATCAGTTTCTATGGGTATCAGGTCGCTGGGTGGTACGGAACCCTTACTGCGTGAGTCCGACTCACACTTGGCCGGTTTTTTGTTATTTAAATATAGTTGACAGTTGTTAAAACATTAAATAAACAGATTATACGTTTATGTTTATCTACGCACAGAACTACATGACCACTAAAGTTTAAGCAAATTTAATTCTCATATTTATTTTCTCTCAACTATTTTAACAAGCTACACTGTTAACACAATACAAATGTACAGCCTTACAAAATAAACAACACACATAATAAACAAACACGTACGTAATAACAATGTTTCTTGTTGTTATTACAACGGCCATTTAAAGGCTCAAAACGCTTCATATTAGCGTTACAATACACGCGTCCTGTACAGCTTGTACCCCTCACCACACGGAAGAAAATCCGTACAGAAGTTCAAAATTACGTATGTCGTAGTATATTTCATGGTTAAAGAGGCCATGTTTGGAAAATTTATTAAAAAATGAAATAAAAATGTTGTCATAGAAAACAACAAACAACTAACAGTAAGTTTTTATGTATACCAACATATGTATTGTAGCTGTTTATTGTCCCTGAATAAATAAATAAAAATAAACATGCAACGTGAAACATTGAGACTTGTAATAAAGCATTAAAATTTATAAAAAACATTTTATACACAATACACACAGTCTATAAAAAACTATTGAAAAATACCTCCGTTAATTTACTGATTATGGTTATTTGATGATAGAAGACACATTCCCAATTACATAGAAATTAAAGTGAATGCAAAAATAAAGTTAAAAAAAGTAAAAACTGACTTCAAAAAGAATTTAAAAAAATGTGTGAATCAGTTAAGGAAGTTTTCCTTAAATTCTTTGGTACTTTAACAAGTTAAATTCCCACTTGTTACAATAAGTATTTTCAATGTAGATATTCCACTATCACACGCACGAAGCGTTTTGCTAATGGCTTCATTATTTGCGCCTCTAAGGAATGGAATTGCAATTACAGTTCTATAATATTGTATGGGATACCTACACAGGCTATCTTTGTTACTGTAGTTCTAGACATACCAGGTGCATTTGGACCTTCTGCATAAGTGTTACTTTAGGTGGCTGTACCCATAAACATGTCTCGGGTTGACAGATTATCGCGGGCCGTGGGCGCAGCGCACTCAAGATTAATTACAGATAAGAGTAACATGACATGATAGTGCCAGGATACAGGGGACATTGTACAGGTATTTTAAGATAGATAGTCGTTAAAACTTTGAAAGGACATTGAATGAAATGGGCCAACGTGTAGACTTAAAACTAATATGTAATGAACTAATGTCATAGTAAAATGAACACCAAATGTATTGATTGCACCTGAATTGTAAGAAATCCGCTCGAAGCAATGTATTATAACGGCCAAAATTAATATCCAATCTATCCACGCTTTGCCCTACTAGAGACAGGTATTTGACATAAGCTTTATAGAAAATATGTCAAATTTCTATCTCTAGTTGGGTAAATCGTGGATAGATTGGATATTAATTTTGGCCGTAAGAGGATCACAATACAGTTTGCTACCGAAGTTCGTTAGATGGCGCTGACACTATTATACCTAAGTAATTTATTTTCGAAATGTAATGTCTTCGAAACCCTGCTAGTTATTAAACCAGAATAAAGCGATTAATATACAGCATACATGTTTATCTTATACATAAGATTAACCTAAGTTATGTTCAAATACAAAAAAGGCTGGTGAAGGTCGCGGGAATCCGCTGGATGCGGAAGGCACAGGACCGGTCGTTGTGGCGATGCTTGGGGGAGGCCTATGTCCAGCAGTGGACGTCTTTCGGCTGAAATGATGATGATGATGATGATGACAAAAAAGGCCCGAAGCTCTATACAAGTTGTTCCATGTCCTTTAAGATGGATATTCGTAAAAACCTTGTAGTTTTAATCCATTGTGAGAGTGTAGGCAAGTATTCTAATAAATAAGAATGCAAATTAAGTTAGCAGACAGTAAAATATTATAATTTACGAACATCTATGGCAGTCGCAGTTAAGGGAGGGGCTCGTAGCGATGCAACGACTGCGCGGATTGTACGATCTGCAAGGTTAAGCTGCACTTGCCGCGGTCAGTCTGTGGATGGGTGACCGTTTCGTTACACATCGAGACCCCTCCGTGCCTCGGAGAGCACGTTAAGCTGTCGGTCCCGGTTGTCATACGAATATCTGTGGCAGTCGTTACGGGTAGTCAGAAGCCTGAAAGTCTGACAACTGGTCTAACCTCTGAATGTCAGTATTACCCAGTAACTGGGTTGCGGGGGTCTGATGGCAGTCGCTCCGTGTAAAATACTGATGTTCAACCGCATCTGGTTATACTGAAAGCCGACCCAACATAGTTAGGAAAAGGCTCGGAGCATGATGAATTTCTATGTAACTCTTTCAGGAATATTTTATTTATATTTTACAGTGAGATCAACAACACAATTTACTTAAATATAACACATCTTTACAATAGTAGACCAATTGACGACGTCTGTGGTCTAGTGGTTCGAGGGTCGGACTACTGACACAAACATTTGTGTGATTTACATGAGTGTTTGTGTTGGTCTGGGTGTTTCATATGTATTATAAGTATGTATTTACAGAAAAAAGTATATAAGTATCATATCCATTGTCTAGTACCCATAGCACAAGCTCTGCTTAGTTTGGGACTAGATGGTGCCGTGTAAAAATGTCCCAAAAATATTTATTATTATTATTAATTAAACATCCTGACAAATACTGACATGATAACAAAAGCTTGTACAGGTACACAAACCAAATACACATCAGGTGAGGTGGCGGTCAAACGCAAGCCCGTTAAGAATTAAAAAAAAAAAAAAAGGAAAATATCATCATCCTCCGAGCCTTTTCCCAATTATATTGGGGTCGGCTTCCAGTCTAGCCAGATGCAGCTGAACATCAGTATTTTACACGGAGCGACTGCCATCAGACCCCCGCAACCCAGTTCCTGGGTAATACTGGCATTTGGAGGTAAGAAAAAATATATATTTATAGTATAGGATGGCGAAACGAGCTAAAGGCCCACCTGATGTTAAGCGGTTACCTTTGCCCATGACAACTTCAATACCACCTAGGCTGTTGCCTAAATAGTACCGCAAGTCGGTTCGCCAAACTGAGACATGAAGGTGGAAAGTCTCATGTGATTGTAATTTCACCGGCACCCGTACCCTTCAGACCGAAACACAGCAAATAAACATAAACGTATTATGACGTCAATAAAATAAATAAAACAGTCATTATTTCGGATAAGTAATAAATCATCCATATTGGGTTAGTAAAAAGAAAGAAGAATCTTATACCTATGTTTGTGACACTTAATATTTAGTTACAATCTTGTTGCCTGTGATGCATCTCTGGACAATAGCATGCATTTTTGGAGCATCGTACCTCCCTGCTATGGTCTTCAGGATGGAGTTGGAGCTGGCCCGCACTCTGCAGAGAAACGACGGAGATTTCTGTCTGACGACATGTGCCTGCGTCAACGTTGTTATTTTAAATTAACATTAGTTAAAGTTAACAATATATTAATAAAATTCCATCTTAGATTACGAAATCAAAACGTATCATATTATTAAGTACCTACATGATTGCAAATGATTGTCTCCTTAACACGGAAATACCTACTAATACTAAATATGTAAACGAATGAAAGAGCCTAGATCTCACGACACAGGGAATCCTAGTGTGAGGTCTAGGACCTCAACCCAATTTGTATGTAACCTGTATACAATAAAAAAAATATATCTAAAAAACAAAAAAAACAAAAAAAATCTCTAACAATAATTAATATTAGTTGCTTACAGTTTTTATCACATATTTAAGTAACAGGTATTTCCAGGTAAAGAAACATCCGACTCCTTTACCATACATTTATCATACATTAAAAGTGTCCATACCTACTTGACCTAAACCACAACATTATCTTCACTTGAGCAGTGTTAATATTCCTAGTAAAGGCAATGTACGAGCAAAATAAACCCACAAACCAAATTGTTTACTAAGGTAAGGCAACTGCGCACTACATAAAGGTACCTTTGTACCGAAACTATTCTTACCATCACTAACAAGACTGGTTTCACACGAAAGTAATGGCCTCGTAAGATTAGGTGTACGGACTTCTCGTAGACGTGCTACGCCGTAACCAACCTACGTCGTAGCCGTAACCGTGCTACGTCGTAGCAGTAACTATTTATTTTTATTACTTGACTCGAAGTGGCTGGTACTTCTACAATATCTTTTTGAATAGCATTGGAAGGAGTACGTGGTTTAACTAGATTTTTATCTAGGTCGGTAACCTTACTACAAATTGATCAAATCTTCGTAACAATTTGTAGAATACATACATGGAAGTAAACTGCTACATAAATAAATCTGTTAATAATTAATTTAACTGACAGGAGGTTAAGTAATAGTTGTCAATAGAAAAGACTAGTTCACACTTGCAATTGACCGGAAAGAGTGGAAGAAGAAAATGGAGGCCTTTGCCCTGCAGTGGAACGACATAGGCTCAAAAAAAAAAAAATTATGTCATTATGAATGCTGGATTCGGGAAGCGCAGGACCACTCATTATGGCAATGCTTGGGGTAGGCCTATGTCCAGCAGTGGGTGTCTTTCGGCTAAAATGATGATGATGATGATGAATGTCACGATACGATGACCATGGCCATCGTATTTTGCTTTTTTGCTTATCAAAACGCCAAAAAAATAAACTAGCTGACGCGCGCGGCTCCACCCCGCAGTATATCGGTCTTCTTTTTATCATGTCAGTAATGACAAAGGTTCGTCATCATCATCATCATCATTTCAGCCGAAAGACGTCCACTGCTGGACATAGGCCTACCCCAAGCATCGCCACAACGACCGGTCCTGCGCCTTCCGCATCCAGCGGATTCCCGCGACCTTCACCAGGTCGTCGGTCCACCTTGTGGGGGGCCTACCCACGCTACGCCTTCCAGTACGCGGTCGCCACTCCAATGGTTCAATTCACTTCAAATATTATGTGAATAAAAAGTGGCCACCTCAATGGCGTTATTAGTGGTGGCGTAGAGATCTCTCGTGTAGGTGTTTGTTCACACCAGCAAATGTGACATAGGTTGCTCTGGGTTACCACAGTCAGAAAGAGCAAGATAACATCCATTCGCAAATGTTAAAGGAGTTAGCACATTATACGGATTTGACGCCTAACTCCACTCCGACTCGACTCACAGTAAAGTGTTACAAGATCGTGGAGCAGCCAAACCAGAGAGCACTCCTTATCAGCGGAAGGAACGAATGAAGTCACTATGACTTGTATTTAGTCAATTATTATACTTTCAATTAATCATATTTATATCAAGCCAATTAAATTATTTAATAAATCTCGTCACTAGCCAACTTGATCATATTATATAATTTTAGCCTAATTATCAATTTATATAACGATGTATCGATTAAAAGTTTAATCAAGTTGGCAACACTAGATTCCTAGAAATTATAAAATAACGTGCAACTGTCATTTGAGTGGCTGTTCAGATTGGAACATTGAATAAACAACATGTCTTGACGCTTCGTATTACTGCATTATTTACCTACATCCAGGTCCAGGAGATTCCGCACACCAAGGTTCACTTCCAGCAACCCCTTCGTTACAAAAGCATTAAAATAAATAATAATAAATATATTGGGGACATTTTTACTCAGCACCATCTAGTCCCAAACTAAGCAGAGCTTATACTATGGGTACTAGACCGCAGTGCAGTGCTGTGGCTATATACTGCTATAGTAAGGCCCATGGTAACTTATGGCTGTGTTGTATGGCACAAAAAAACCCATCAGATCACCTGCAGGGATACTCTTTCAAGTCTTCAGAGACTTGCATGTCTCATCACGACGGGTGCCATTGCATCGACTCCGACTGCTGCACTCGAGGCACTGCTCGACCTTGTACCCTTGCACGTGCAGGTGCAAATGGAGGCCAAGGCGGCTATGGTAAGGGCGAGGATAGCAGGAAGGACAAGATGGAGCTCTAATTCCATGAGGGCACTGCAAGAGAACCTTATGAAAGAAGACATCATGGGCATGCCCACGGATGCGATGCTAAAGGAGTACAGCTTCAATAGGCTGTTTAGGGTATTTATACCTCAGAGGTCTGAGTGGGAGGACGACATGCCTTGCAAATATCAGTCCACTGACGTTGTTTGGTTTACCGACGGATCAAAGAAAGGGGGTCTGGCAGGAGCTGGATTCCACGGAGGACGACCAAAGGTTAAGAAATTCGCTAACCTAGGTCAATATACCACCGTATTTCAAGCGGAATTATTTGCCATCATTGGTTGTATCCGTGAAAGCCTGCAAAGGGCCTACATAAAAAGGCGAATATTTATATTCTCTGATAGCCAGGCAGTCCTAATGGCCTTAAAATCAGAGGAAATCGACTCCAAGCTTATCAAGGAGTGTGTCCAGCTACTAAATTCGCTAGGAAAAACAAATTCTGTGACACTAGGATGGGTACCTGGGCACTGCGGAATTAGGGGTAATGAAGCCGCTGATGAACTCGCTAGAGCTGGTGCGGAATGCCCCACTGTAGGGCCGGAGCCAATTTGTGGGGTTCCGAAATGCATCACCTCGGCTAATCTTAAGGACTGGGGAACTCATCAAAGCATTAGACTTTGGAAAAAAACCCCAGGCCAAGAGCACTCGAAAGCGCTTCTAGTAGGCTTCAGGAAGAGATTTACAAAAGAAGCGCTTTCGCTTAACAGGAACCATATAAGGATCCTGACTAGAACCCTTACAGGGCACTGTAAACTGAACAAACATCTACACAGGATGGGCCTCACAGATATCACAGTTTGCAGATTTTGTCGCGAAAAGGACGAAACGCCCATTCATATCCTATGCGAATGTGATGCAGTGCACCACATTAGAAGTCAGCATCTTGGAGGCCACACAATCTCAGCTGATGAGATCAGATCCTCAAACCCCAAGGCTATAGTCGACTTTATGGTTGGCTTGCGGCTTGGAGAGGTGCTGTAGTATACTATTAGAGGCGTTACAATAGATCTTTTAGGTCGCAGTGACATAGGGGACTTGCATAGACCTTACCTCTTTTCCAAAATAATAATAATAATGGGTACTAGACAATGGATATAATACATATATACTTTTTTTTTTTCGTAAATACATACTTATAATACATAAGAAACACCCAGACCAACACAAACACTCATGTTAAAATCACACAAATATTTGTGTCCTGTGGGAATCGAACCCACGACCTCGTGATCAGCAGTCCGACACTCGAACCACTAGACCACAGAGGTCGTCTTATATCGTATTCCTTACGGTGGAATTTTCAACATTTACTTGTAAAAAGTGGATAACGCCGTTGTCAACGCGTTGCCAAAGCATAAGCCACGCATCGACAAAGCACTCGAAAAAAAAAAACAATTAAATTTAAGATAATACCTATACCACAGATCATGTATTGTTTATGTCCAATGTTGTCAGTTGTCAATTTAATTTTAACTATACTAATTTGTCATGGAACGGTAAAGTATAATGTATAAGTATTGTAGTGTGTGCGTCAAATGGAGCGCAAGAATAAAATCTTTTTCTTTCTTTCTTTCTTTTCTTTCTTTACCTACCTACATTTTCTAAAATACTGTTGTTGTTGATAATTGTTTTTGATAATCGTAATGTTGGATACTGTCATCTCCCCTCTTTGAGGTGGGCGCTAATAACTGAGACACAGTTCTCTGAACGAATGCAGCTGTTAACGTACACACATGGCGCATGACTGTCAATGTCTTTTTCCTCGCTTTGTTACTTCTTCACTATATCTATTTCTTACATACATACATATTATCACGCCTGTTTCCCATTGGGGTAGGCAGAGACTATGGATTTCCACCTGCTACGATCCTGACACACCTCTTTCGCTTCATCTACGTCCATTAACCTCGTCATGCATGCTCGTCGGTTTAGAGAACTCTTAACCTGGCATTTTTTGAGAACGTCCGCGATTGATCGCGATACGTTCGCCGAGGTCGTCTCCTTCCAACTCTTCCATCCACACTCGCTTCGTATACTTGTTTCGTCAATCTCCTCTCGTCCATCCTCTCTATATGTCCAAACCATCTTAACATACCGTTCTCAATCTTTGTCACTACATCTTCTTTCACTCCACAACGCTCCCTTATCACGTTATTCCTTACTTTATCTCTCAAAGTTACACCACACATACTTCTCAAAGCTCTCATTTCATTCTCATTTCCACACATACTAACTATTTCTTGTTCATGTATATCCTTTCTTTTGTATTTGTCTCAGTTGTGTCAAATAATATTTTATCTTTCTTTCTTTCTTTCTAAAATACAATCAGTAAAAAAAAATACTTACGACTATCTTTCATGCCTTATACAATTGCTCCCACTCGTTTTCAACACGTTGTCCACTAGTAACCGTCGATTTGATCACCTAGTCGACGGCCCGTTGATGCAGAACCAAAATTTGGAGTTGGAACGTTGTTGGATTGGTGTCGAGTCTGCAATGTGTGAACTCATTATGACTACAGCGACCAAACTGAGTGCGAAGACGATTTAATGACTTCCACACTGGCCACTGTAGATCGTATCCTGGCGGTAGCTTCTCTTGTGGTGTAATAAAGTCACGAGATGGAAGGCGCTTCTCAATCCATAGTATGTCACTAAAAAGTACATAAGTACTTTTTACTTGTTACTCCAAGACATGATCCATCAGTATGCCTTTCATCAAAATCCGTTCTTTAGGTTTATAATTTAAAGCTTGTAGCTTGATTGAAGGACAAACAAAAAGACATCTATACATTCGCATTTATAATATTAGTAGGATAATATTAGTAGGATAGGAATAATAGGATGGGATTAGTTGGATTAGTAGGATAGTATTAGTAGGATAGGATTAGTAGGATAGTAGGATTATAAATACCGATCAAGGAAAATGGTACCCTCTGAAGTCTAAATACATTTTGTACATCACAAAGAAACCGCCAAGACCCCGCGATAATTCCGGCCAAACATTTTACCTTGAAGTAAATCTTGTAGCCGTCGTAAAACAATTTTGTACCAAACATCTTCGCAATTTTCGTCTTTGTAATAAAAAAGTTGCAAGTCAGACGTTGTTGAGTATTCGTGTTTATGTCAGACATTAATTTGGATCTCAGCGGGATCTCGCTCAATCATCTAAGACGTAAAATGTTCACGTATTTTTTCTGTCATGATATTGAGACCATTCTTACGCACTGTCGCAGACGTTTGGATCAAATTGCCCTTTTTGAGCAAAAAATCTCGCTCAGTGATACTAAAGGTGGTTACAAACCGGCGAGGCGAGGATTGGATGGGATGGGCGTGAATTGAAATCTCGCTGACCCTTTCACACCGAAAGATGTAAGAAAGAAAGAAAGAAAGAAAAATAGTTTATTGTCACAGTTAACGATGCGCAACATTTAAAACACAGTGATAAACACAAGCAGGCAACTTATAGGTGGGGTTACATAGAAAGTAAAAACAAAAGACACATAGGTAAAAAATTAAGAAAGGACAGTCGATACAAAATATAAGAAAAGTATAGTTGACCGCATGACAGTGGCAACACCCGAGTCTGAAAACCGCCCTTACTGCTTACGAAATAAAGGCGCCGCCAGAGCCAAACTGTTACCACTGACGTACGGTCGACCGCACCTAAAATTACATAATAAAAATAAAATATCTTCGTTAGTTCTCAAGACAACCGGCCAATTGCACGCCGTAGCCGCGACAATGAGGTTCCCACTCAGCATGTTGCTGTGTAACAGATCAAGCCACTACACAGCGCTGATTTTCAGTGGGTACCCCAAGTGTGACACAGACGGGAACCCAACATATACACGTCAGATAAAATGTACAACGCGAGCACGCGCCGTCTCGCGCCGACCAGCGCCGAAGCTCTCGATGGCCGGTGCGAGATTTTTGTATCCGTTTTGTAATGTAATAAATACTCTATTCATGCAGCAATAAAGTTTAATATTGTACCAAAAAATGTTTCAATTCTCGCCTCGCACATCCTCGCCTATCCGGACCTTTCACACCGAAGATGGCCGTAACGTGAATTGAAATTTTACTATACAAATTTCAATTCTCGCTCGGCACAGCCACGCCACGCCTCGCCGGTGTGACCACCTTAATGCATGTAAACGGAACATTAATTCAGTATCAAGGTGGACGGATCAAATTAGTTGTACGCAACGTTATTCAAAACTTAGATTATACTAAACCACTCACATTTGTGTTCACATCAAAGAAATCTAAATAGTATAAGGTAATAGAAGTGGCAATGGCACGTAAAAGTGTCACCGTGTACAGGTGTCTCGTAGGACACCAGTGCGCGAACCGTTTGCTTGATCATCAGTGCTGTTTTGGACGCAAAGTCACTAAAATTATATTTTGCAGCATATCTAACAACGGATTTATTTTTAGGCTTAATTTATTTTGCATTGAATGCTAGAAACATGGTGGGCGTAATTGCGTATTTATATGTTGGTAGCAGCATACTGGTGATATGCGTTCCAGGTTGTATTAAAAGACATAGATGACATTTCTATTACCTTATTACTAAGATTTCTATAGTTCACCTAGTTCATTGTCAAAAATAGGGAATGGCTGTTTTTTTTTTTTTTGAGCGATTACAGGCTTGGTCCTTTGTCCCGGTTAGTAGAGCTTATTTGGTATGTTATGATCTGAACCTGGTGGCTGGTTATGGTATGATTTGGCTAGAGAGATTGCAATGAAACCGTAGGTGGCGGTTAACCACCAACAACAGCATTCCCAAGGAGGGTTGATGTCAGGCAGGCGGCCGGTCGTAAAACTGAAGCCGAAACCCTTAGCAGCATGATGAGTATAAAAGATTGTTGTGATGTTAGGACTAGGGCGTACCCCGTAGGCGACGCGCAGGGGCAGCACCCGGCCACTGTGGGAAGCGGACAAGGGTTGTCGCACCATAACGGGCGGGTGCGACGTAAGAAGCAAGCTCGGAGAATGAGGGATGTTAGACTGAGGTGTGCGAGTTGGAATATAGGTACGATGACTGGAAGAGGAAGAGAGTTAGCGGATGTGTTAAAAAGACGACGAATAAGCATAGCGTGTTTGCAAGAGACTAAGTGGAAGGGTTCAAAGGCGAGAGAGATAGGAGAAGGTTATAAGTTTTATTACTGTGGAAGCGATGGAAAGCGTAATGGTGTAGGCATAGTGTTAGATAGTGAGTTGAAAGAATGTGTGACGGATGTTATAAGGGTTAGCGATAGAATAATAGTTGTAAAAGTGATTGTGGAGAGTTTGGTCTTGAATGTAATTAGTGTGTATGCACCCCAGACAGGGTGTGAAGATGTAGTGAAAGAAAAATTCTGGGAGGACTTTGATGCTATGATGATGAATATATCAGAGAGTGAAGAGATATTTGTGGGCGGTGATTTTAATGGGCATGTAGGCAAATGTAATCAGGGGTATGAAAGAGTGCATGGGTGTTGGGGGTACGGAAACCGTAATGCCGACGGCGAGACACTGTTACAAGCTGCTACCGCATTCGACCTGGCGATAACAAACACGTGGTTCAAGAAAAAAGACGAACACCTCATAACCTATAAAAGTGGCCACCACACGACTCAGATTGATTACTTTCTCATTAAAAGAAATAGTTTTAATCGAGTCAAAGACTGTAAAGTGCTGCCTGGCGAATGTTTAGTCTCGCAACATAGACTGCTCATAATGGAGGTGAAAATCAGTGTCCCGCTTAACAGGAACAAAGAACGGCCCCCACCTAGAACAAGATGGCGCATGCTGGAAAAGAAGGAGTTTGCGAGTGTTTTCAGGGAAAAAGTGGTAGATAAAATGATAGAAATGAAGGAAATGGAAGGGAAGTCTGTGAATGAATGTTGGAATGAAATAGCGGATGGTATAAGAAGAATAGCAAAAGATGTGTGTGGAGAATCGAAAGGAAAGGGTATAATTGATAAGGATACATGGTGGTGGAATGAAGAAGTGCAAAAGATACTTAAGGAAAAAAAGAGTGCGTTTAAAGAATGGCAGGATGTTGAAAACATAAATGTAGATTTAAAAGAGATAAAGAAGAATATCTACAAAGAATGGAAGGGAAAGGCAAAAAGAACAGTAGCTGTGGCGAGAACTCGGGCTCAGGATGACTTGTATAACTCGTTAGAATTCCCTAGAGGCCAGAAAGAGCTCTATCGCATAACAAAGTCTAGAGAAAAGAGAGCAAGAGATATAATTCATATAAAATGTATAAAAGATGATGCAGGTATGGTCTTAGCAAAAGATGATGAAATAAAAGAGCGTTGGAAGGTATACTTTGAAAGGTTGATGAATGAAGAGAATGTATGGTCTGGCCTACTTAAAGAGGTGCATGTAAATAGGGGTTTGGTGAATGAAATTAGTATGGATGAAGTCAGAACGGCGATTCGAGGTATGAAAAATGGGAAAGCAGTGGGACCAGATGGTATACCAGTAGAAGTATGGAAATTATTAGGAGAAGATGGATGTTACTGGCTGACTTTATTCTTCAATAAGTTGTTGCATGAAGAAACGATCCCACAAGAATGGTGTAATAGTACGCTAGTGCCCATCTTCAAAAATAAGGGTGATGTACAAGACTGCAACAACTATCGAGGAATAAAGCTCATGTCACACAGTATGAAAGTATGGGAGAAGGTGATAGAGAAAAGATTGCGAGAGGAGAGTGAGATCACCCAAAACCAGATGGGATTTATGCCAGGTCGTGGGACAACGGATGCCATATTTGCACTCCGCCAAATATGCGAAAAGTATAGACGTGCGCATAAGAACTTGCACATGGTGTTCGTTGACCTAGAGAAGGCGTACGACAGAGTACCCCGCGAGGTCTTGTGGTGGGCGCTGAAAGAGAAAGGTGTGCCTGCAAAGTATGTGGAGTTAATTCGTGCTATGTACAGCCAATCTAGTACCCACGTTCGGTCGGCCGCTGGCAACACCGACGAGTTCAGTGTGGCTGTAGGCTTGCACCAAGGGTCGGCTCTAAGTCCTTACCTCTTCTTGCTGATAATGGATGCTTTGACATCAGAAATCCAGGAAGAGGCACCCTGGTGCATGCTGTTTGCTGACGACATTGTCCTTGTTGGTGAAGATGGACTTGAGGTCCAGAGTAGATTGGCAAAATGGCAACAAAATCTGGAGAACGTTGGCTTGAAAATCAGCAGAACTAAAACGGAATACATGTTCTGTGATTTCGGCGGTCTTTCCGGTTTTGTTGCTATTGCGCTAGATGGCGTGCCCTTGCCAGTCTGCTCCGACTTTCGGTACCTCGGTTCACTTGTGCAAAGCGATGGCGAAATTGACCGGACAGTCAAGCACCGAATTAACACAGGATGGTTGAAATGGCGGCAGGTCACGGGAACTACATGTGACTCCCGAATTCCTCTTAAACTGAAGGGGAAAATCTATAAGACCATGATAAGACCTGCTGTCCTATATGGATCGGAATGTTGGGCTACGAAAGGAATTAATGAAAGGCAAGTGCATGCAGCTGAGATGAGAATGTTAAGAGGAATGTGTGGTGTAACGAGAATGGATAGGATAAGGAATGAATATGTAAGAGGGAGTCTGAAAGTAGCGCCAGTGACAGAGAAGTTAAGTAGCAATAGACTATCATGGTATGGACATGTGATGAGGAGGAATGGGGAGCATGTTACGAGGAAAGTTTTAAGTATGAATATTGATGGCTATAAGAAAAGAGGGAGACCGAAGAAAATATGGATGGATTGTGTGAAAGATGATATGAATAGAAAGAAAGTAAACACAGAGATGACGGCTGATAGAGATTTATGGAAGAAAAAAACATGCTGCGCCGACCCCAAATAAATTGGGATAAGGGCAGGAGGATGATGATGACAGGCTTGGTCCCATAGTAAAAGTTGTTCATAATGATGAGTACAATGACCGCTTAAAAGATTTAGTAGAAACTAAAAATAAGGTAGACAATGAAAAAATTCCGGTGCAAAGAATACGGGTAGGTAACAGTAAAATTACAGTCGCATGAGGCTTTCCATCTTCATGACTCAGTTTGGCGAACACGACTTGCAGTACTATTTAGGCAATAGCCTAGAAGGTACTGCAGTTGTTATGGGCAAAGGTAACTGCTTACCATCAAGTGGGCCTTTAACTCGTTTTGCCATCTTATCCTATCCTACTTCCTACTTCCAACTATTTTTTTTTATTTTTATGTTTAAGGTCTTAATAGTTAATTATTGGTACCTTAGTATAACTACGATCTAGTCTACAAGACTAATAAGTAATTTTATGCTAACTTAAACTGCTAGATAATAATATTATTTCTAAGAATGTGTCCACTAGCACTATCTTAGCGTCTCTTAAGGCGAAGTCACTTTTTTCATGTGCCTTTAATTAATATTCACTACATCACTATTTTTATTTTAACACTACACTAACTCAAAAGGCTTTGTCCTTTTCAGTCTCCTCACTAAGCTTGGGTTGTCGAGGAGCTGGATAGCCTCAACGTTCACATGATGATGAAGTCTATATTCATGAGATTATATATATACTTTTGGATGATATTTTTAACGAAATCCATTTTGAGGTCCCGGTGAAGATCTTCATTTCTAATATACCAGGGAGTCCTACTATTATAAACGTGAAAGTTTGTGAGGATGTATGGATGTATGTACGGATGTGTGGATGTATGTTACTCTTTCACGCAAAAACTACTGTATGGATTTTAATGAAATATGGCATACAGATAGAACATAACCCGGATTAACATATAGGCTACTTTTTATCCCGGAAAAATTAACAGTTCCCGAGGGATGTGCGATAAACGACATTCACGCGCGCGAAGTCGCGGGCATAGGCTAGTAGCATAATAAAAAAGTCAACATTATAATAACAACACTATCATGACAGACAAATAAAATACATTTTAGATTGCATCATTAAAGTTAAAAACAACGATTAAGATTAGTTTATTAGAGAAAAATAACTACTGCAAGAAATGTTTCTTCTTGTAAAACAAAATTATAAACCAACCATTTTCATCTCAAAATTCTATTTCAGTTTTCTATTCCACCAGGAAAATATTTATGAACTTAAAATAAATAAAATAAAAAAGCCTTTTATTTCCAGTAACTTGAATTTCAATTTTGCGTGTTGTTACTACAGAATAGCTTAATTTTTCATTATAGTTACATTGATTTATTTATTTATTTATTTATTTAAACTTCATGCAACATGTGTACATAGGCGGACTTAATGCCTTAGGCATTCTCTCCCAGTCAACCTTAGGGTGATACAGAGATGACAAGGCAGGTGCAATATTGATTCACGACACAAAACAAGATGAGAAATAAATTACCACTAAAATAATAGATAAACATACATAGGTATATATATATAACATACAATAAGTACTAAATATATATAATAATATACTATTATAGTCATAGATAAAATACTAATGAGATGATTCTGCCAAAATTTTATCTAGAAAGAACTTCCGAACTTTCCTTTTAAAAGAGTCCCGACTGGTGGCCATCCTAAGCTCGAGAGGTAGCTCATTCCAAAGAAGAATTGATTGAATATGAAAGGATGAGTGAACAAAATTAGAGCTATGATAAGGGCAATGTAGAAGACGATTATTAGAAGACCGTAGGTTTCTTGTGTGTGTAGAGCATAAATATTGAAAGTGGGGAGTTAAGTAAAGAGGGGGGAAAGGAGAATTAAGTAAAGAAAAAAGCGTAGTCAAAGCACGTACTTGTCTCCGCTGACGAATGGGCAACCATTTAAGTTCAGACCTATATGAAGAAACATGATCATACTTTCTCAGGTTGTAAATGAACCTGATACAATTGTTAAGCAGCCGGTCGAGCTTACTGAGTAAGACTGAAATCAAATCGTAGTAGCACATGTCACCATAGTCGATTATAGGAAGGACTAGAGTCTGCACAAGCATTATTTTGGTCTTGGCGGGTAAAAAGTTCCTCAGGCGGTAGAGGGAACGCAACGTACCGTTGACTTTTTGGCTTACCTTGGTGACTTGTATGTGCCAGTTAAGTGAAGAATCAAAATGTAAACCAAGGTTTTTGACGCTAGAGCTGATTGGAATGACACTGCCGTTATAGAAAATTGCTGGGAGGGCCCCAACAACTACTCTGCTCATCATTTGCAAGCTTCCAACTATTATAGAATTAAAGAACATATAGCAGACGTCAAGAACAGACGCTCCACAAAGTCTGCAGTGTGTTAACATGCCCTAGACAAACCCAACCATTTTCTTCGATTTGATACACCACAAGTTCTGGCGAAGGAAAACCGATATGTACCTAGAATGCTCCGTGAGGCTATTGAAATTAAAAAACATCCTAATTTTAATAGAGAAGATGGTTGGCAGCTACCACCTGTTTGGAACCCAGTCCTAAAAATAATCAAGTCCCAAACAGCACGCAACACTGTAAAAGATAATGATATTGTGAGTGATTACTGCGTGCATCGAAACGATTTTAATTAATAATATTGTACGGTAGATTAAAATATATTTTTTTTAGAAATATTTGTAAAGACGCTTGTCATCTTAGTCTACCTGCGACCATGAAATGCTGCAAAGCTTTCGAAACGTCAGGGAAACCAATTTAAATAATATACGCGATTTAATCCGGTTAAACTTTGTTTTATTACATTGATTCAATTTCATTACAAATATATTACAATTATTACATAATTGATATTCAATGGTACGTACAATTTATGAACTTACACTCTAAGAAATATGACGTTAATTCCAGAAATACGACAGAAGATTTAGTAAATTCGCACCGCGGGAATTGAACGTGCGCATAAATTTAAGAAGTCTCTAGATTATGAACGATTCAGTTTAGGCGTGGTAGGTATATCGTACCAATATTTTCGACGTTCCTAACTTAACAGCCTATTACGTTGAAAGAGGTCTAAGATTTGTTGAGGATTTTATACAGAAGTCTGTATTTTTCGATCTTTTTTATTAATTTTATTATTTCTTTAAATTGAAAAATATGAAGAATCTTACTTCTTATTTATATTTCATGTAACGCACAAAACTGTTTGTTTGTTGTTCAACTGTCTAATTAATTAACACAATTGTTAAACGATGGACGTCGGCATTAAAAGTCGTTTGGTCTGTGTGTGTGAAAAAGGGAATCAACACCAATATCTCACTCTCTCTGTTAATATCACTTTATTAAAGGTGTTCAGGCTCGTATTCGCCTTCTTCCATTTCGAATCTGCCGCCTTATGTCAATGGCGCTGGATTGCACGACGCAAGTGGACACGTCGACCAATCACAACGCTCGCCGGTGTTGTTGGTGGTAATGGCGGATTGAGAGAAAAACTAAGCGGTGTCTCTCGCAATATAATTTCGGAATATTGTTTTGGCTTGTTTACCGGTGTGATTGATACATAAACTTTGTATTGGAGTGACCACGGTGTGCTATTTCTGTTAGCAAACTTTCACGGATCCTGAACTTTGAACAACATCCACGTGCCTACAGGTACCTACGAATCTCCGAAGCCTACGGCAAAGGTTTAAGATTTGGTTTGGTTGATGACGAAGTCTGCGTGCTTTTGGTGTTTAGGTACGGCATACTGGCTCTATAGAAAAATACAGTCCGCGATTTCAGTCTATTTCAATTTCAGTCAAAAGGTATTACACAAGCTTCACTACATCACTATCACTACATAATTATGATAAATTAAAGTCACCCGCCACGCTGAGTTCATGTTTGTTCAAGTAAATCTCAGAAACGACTGTACAGAGTTTCATACAATTTACACTAATAGAAAGAGGGGTAAAGTTCTGGAGTGGCGACCGCGTACTGGAAGGCGCAGTGTGGGTAGGCCCCCCACAAGGTGGACCGACGACCTGGTGAAGGTCGCGAGAATCCGCTGGATGCGGAAGGCACAGGACCGGTCGTTGTGGCGATGCTTGGGGGAGGCCTATGTCCAGCAGTGGACGTCTTTCGGCAGAAATGATGATGATGATGATGAGAAAGAGGGATTATCTAAGAAGGTAATAGGCTATAGATGATTTTAGTCCTTCCCATGCGAAGCCGGGGAAGTCGCTAATTTATACACAATCCGGTAGTTGGCTACTGTTAAAAAATGACGAAAATCATATAGTATCTAAAAGAAGGTACAGAAACGACAACATTGATGAAAGAAAACATGAAAGAATATAAGAGATACACGGTTTTTAAGGGGCCACTTACTGTCCTTGTCGTGCGTAACGGACATGGTACAGAGCGATGTCAAGTTTCTATGAAGGTTTTGAACAGTGACGTCATACTTTGATAGTGTTGTCTCTGTCTAGTGAACTTTAAATCGCTTATAACTTGGACATTTTATAAAATATTTAATTGTTTTTTTACTGTTGCTTATTTTTCTTGAAAATGTTACGAGATTGCTAATAAAAAAATATGAAAAAAATTGTCACCTTCCCTCATAGTATTTTCAACATATTTATAACAAAAAAATAATTTAATATTGACGAGTCAGGTAGTCATTTTGAGACTGATTTGTGCTTAAACATATCATTACAATATGTTGATTTATTACCTATTTATATTGTGTTTAAGTACAATAGTTAAAACAAAAGTTTGAATAAGCTTACAACAAAATGTAGAATATTTTGACCGAAATAGACTGCTGGTGGCTTTGGTACCCGTCGGATCAGAGCAGTTTAAACCTTATTCTCTATTTCATAAAATATTGTGTCGATACCAATCCCATTTATTTATTTCTGTAAATTATGAATAATATTTTCATTACACAAAGTAATAATTATAATTTATTCATAAGTATTAATTTTATGCGTCACTAGCTTTTACCCGCGGCTCCACTCGCGTTAAATTCTGCTAACCCACGTCAGTCCAGTCCAGTCCAGTCCATTCCAGTCCACTGTCCCACTGTCCCGCTGTCCCGCTGCCCCGCTGCCCCGCTGCCCCGTTGCCCCGCTGCCCCACAGCCCCGCTGCCCCGCTGCCCCACGACCCCACTGCCCAACTGCCCCGCTGCCCCGCTACCCCACTGCCCCGCAGCCCCGCTACCCCACTGCCCCTCTGCCCCGCTGCCTCGCTTCCCCACTGCCACACTTTCCCACTGCCCCGCCACCCCGCTGCCCCACTATCCCACTGCCCCGCTGCCCCGCTACCCCACTGCCCCGCTGCCCAGCTGCCCCACTATCCCACTGCCCCGTTGCCCCGGTACCCCACTGCCCCGTTATCCCGCTGCCCCGCTGCCCCACTGCCCCGCTGCCCCACTATCCCACTGCCCCACTATCCCACGGCCCAACTGCCCCGGCGGTACCCCACTGCCCCGCTGTCCGCTGTCCCGCAGCCCCACTTCCCCACTGCCCAACTGCCCCGCTACCCCACTGCCCCACTGCCCGCTGCCCCACTATCCCATTGCCCCACTGCCCCGCCGTCACACTGTCCCGCTACCCTACTGCCCCACTGCCCCGCTGCCACGCTGCCCCTCTATCCCACTGCCCCACTGCCCCGCTACGCCACTGCCCCGCTGCCCCGCTATCCCACTGCCCCGCTGCGCCGTTACCCCACTGCCCCGTTGGCCCGCTGTCCCGCTGCCCCACTGCGCCACAGCCCCGCTGCCCCACTTTCCCACTGCCCCACTATCCCACGGCCCCACTGCCCCGGCGGTACCCCACTGCCCCGCTGTCCACTGTCCCGCTGCCCCACTTCCCCACTGCCCAGCTGCCCCGCTACCCCACTGCCCCCCTATACCATTGCCCCACTGCCCCGCCGTCACACTGCCCCGCTACCCCACTGCCCCACTGCCCCGCTGCCACGCTGCCCCTCTATCCCACTGCCCCGCTACGCCACTGCCCCTCTGCCCCACTATCCTACTGCCCCGCTACACCACTGCCCTACTGCCCCACTGCCCCGCAGCCACCCTCTGCCCCACTGCCCAAATGCTCCGCTGCCCCGCTGCCCCACTGCCCCACTGCCCCGATGCCCCGGTACCCCACTGCCCCGCTGCTCTGCTTTCCCACTGCCCCGCTGGCCCGGTACCCAACTGCACGACTGCCCCGCTGCCCCAATGCTACGCTGCCCCACTGCTCCGCTGCCCCACTGCCTCGCTGCCCCACTGCCACGCTGCCCCACTGCCCCGCTGCCACACTGTCCCACTGCCCCGCTGCCCCACTACCCCACTGCCTTACAATCCCACTGCCCCACTGCCCAGGTGCCCCACTGCCCCACTGCCCCGATGCCCCACTGCCCCACTGTCCCACTGCCCCACTGTCCCACTGCCCCACTGTCCCACCGTCCCACTGTCCTATTGTCCCACTGTCCCACTATCCCACTGACCCACTGCCCACTGTCCCACTGTCCCACTGTCCCACTGTCTCACTATATCACTATCGTCCCATGTCCCATATCCTGTCTCACTATCTCACTATATCACTATCGTCCCGTCCAATGTCCCATGTCGTGTCCGATGTCCCATCCTATGTCCAGTCCCATGTGCCTTCCCACTGTCCTGTCCCATGTCCCGTCTCATGTCCCGTCCCATTTCCCGTCCCATGTTCCGTACCCTGTCCCGTCCCCTGTCCCGTCCCCAGTCCCGTCCCCTGTCCCGTCCCCAGTCCCATCCCCAGTCCCATCCCCTGTCCACTCCACTCCATCGTACATTACTATCCGCTCGTGCAAATGCATAGAAGCTTCGATCTGTCGGGTGAGTAAGCAACCCACGAATTAATTTTTTTTTTTCTTTCTTTCTTTCATTCGCAAAACCCATACCAGTTTTTAAGTCAGATCATCAGCTTTCAAACAAAAAAAAAACATCAAAATCAGTCCAGTAGTTTTAGCGTGATGCTGGAACAAACAAACAAATAAACAGACAACTGACATTTAACAATTTTATAATAGTAGTAGATTTAAAATGACGTCTGCCAGACTCCACATCAGTAGAATGTTACCAATGAAGTCACCTCAGTTGCAGAGGGTTAAATATTAATTTAGGATGATCTATCTATGTGTCTAATTTCATAAATCAATCCATTTAAGGTGAATGCTACAGGGTAGCCCGCGAAATTTAAAATTTCTTGCGTTTTTTGCAAATTGTAGTTGTATTTCGCGTTGTGTATAAATCGAAATATGATTCGCGGTAGTAACAACAATATATCGACTGAATAATACTCATAAAAAATATTAACCTAGCTCTATACAAGCTCGATTATATTAATTTACGATCAAATTATCGATTATCGAGCTTCTAGAGCTTATAAAGCTAGGTTTCAATTTTTTATAAGTATTATTCAGTAGATATATTGTTATTACTACCGCAAATCGTATATTGATTGATAAACAACTCAAAACAGAGCTACAATTGGCAAAAAACGCAAGAACTTTTAAATTTCGCGGACTACCCTGTAGCATTCACCTTAACCGTTTCAGCGTGAAAAAGTAACAAACATAGATACGTATACACTCACAAACTTTCGCATTTATAACATGAGTGTGATAAAAGACTTAGTCACACGTGCTACGATAAAATTATATGAACGTTTTATAAAGTGTCATAAAGAGAAGCTAAAATGTTACTCGCGAAATTATGTATGAAAACAATTTGTAGGATTTACTCTTATCAGTGCGATACGTTTTCAGGGAAACTCCAGTAGCGGAGTAAAAGATTAAACTAGCAATTTTTTTTTTTTTTGGAAAAAGTGGTAATGATTTTGCAAGTCCCTTATGTCACTGCGACCTAAAAGATCTATTGTAACGCCTCTAATAGTAGACTACAGCACCTCTCCAAGCCGCAGGCCAACCATAAAGTCGACTAACAACTAATAAATTAGCTTAATTATTATTATTAATAATAATTAGATTAAATTGTATACGTATTTGTAGTTTATTCAAGCAGGTTTTATGTAAGTTAGATTATTAAGTAATTTATATAGACCTAGACCTAAACAGTTGTGCACTAAGTTAACCATCAGCCTCTTTTCTACACTTACTCTATCGCTCAAAGGTTTGCTGGTAGAAAACTCATTTTTGAGTTAAGCTCGCTTTTGTACATGTAATTTCTATTTGTAAGTTAATACTGTATTTTTCTGGTGTACAATAAAGAATATGATAAGATAAATTAGCTTTATTGGTAAAACAAGCTGAGCTTTGAGACTGAGAACAGAAATTATAAGACGGGACTAAAACAAAGTCTGTTCCGTGTGGTGCTGGATGTAAATAATTGCACCACCCTATATATCTTCTTATGGGCGTCGTAAAAGGCTACTAAGGGATTCACCATAGGAAGGGCAGCAGCGTTCTCTGAGTATTAACCAACCAACTGCGATCGCCATACCGCCTGTCAAGCGTGGCGATAATAGCATATCCCCGCCCCCCATTGGGGAGGCCTATGTCCAGCAGTGGACGTCTTTCGGCTGAAATGATGAAAACAAAGTCTGACTTGTTAAAGTCTAAAAAGTTTAGAATTTTCAACGTTTTCGCCGATCAACCGAGTCGCGGATAATGTCTTATTGTCTTTTTTATTTTATTGTATAGAATGGATGAACAAGCTAAAAGCCCACGTGATATTAAGTGGTTAACTTTGTCCATAACAACGACAATACCACCTAGATTGTTGCCTAAATGGTATTGCAAATTGGAATTCGCTAAACTGAGGGCAAAAGATGGAAAGTCTCATGTGATTGTAATTTCACCGGCACCCGTGCCCTTCACACCGGAACACAACAATGCAAGCATCACTGTTTTGTCTTAGAAATAGGTATGAGTAGAGCTCCGTGTGAAAGAGTTTATGAAGTACTAACTTCATAAAGTCTTTCACACGGAGCTCTACTACCATAACTCTAGTCGTAAACAGCTGTCATTGTACCCAATGTCATGTCTGATTGTAGAGTCCTAAACTTTCATGATGTATACTAAATGAAAGCTTGCAGCTGGCTGCCTGATTGACAATTAGCTGAAAATCGCATCAAGTTCAGGATATCCAAACATTTTAAATTTTCAGTGGAAACTATTCTACATTTGAAATTTAGATTTTTTCAACGATCGAACGATCAACGATCTTGTAGTATATTGATAATGGAGATGTATTTTTTTATGTCCATGGAAGACTTACAGCTAAAGAAAAACTAATAAAAAACTGGTCAAGTGGGAGTTGGACTCACGCAGTTAGGGTTCCGTACCACCCATCGACCTGATACCCCATAGAAACTGATTTAATTTACGAAGGTTTATCAAAAGACATCAATGCACCATGCAAAATGTGAATTTTTGCATCTCTTTCTTACGCAGGCACTACCGCATATGTCTATTATTGTCGATGTTTTCCCTTTTTTTAGTATTTGTTGCTACATAGTATGCACTATAATCAATAAATATATAAGTTTGACGCTAGTGCGTGTTACCGTTTTGAAGATAGAGCAGGAATAAAAACATTGAAAAAAATGCATGTTTTCGAGGTTTCTTGTATAGGTACGTACCCCTTTTATACGACCGGGTACCTGTTACCGTTCAAAAGATACAGATAGTCCACCTTTTTTTATTCGTCCAAGCTTGTGACCTAACTTTTGTAACTTTAGCAGCTCTAGATGATTCTCTGGCGGAAGACAAATCCGTGCTTCTATAAATTTTACAGCTATAGTCTATTTTGGGAGTGGTAGATGGTACTGACATGCTTTGTGACGTCAGAGGTATATTTCACGGTTGTAGACAATTGGTTTTGTAGTACCCTTTGTCCTAGTGTTAAGGGTACAGATGTAAAGCTATACATAAAGAAAAATCATTAATTCCACAGTAAACTACGCGCAAAACAATATTGAGAAACATCATGATTAAGAACATGTACTTCTAGAAAAAGAAACAAAAATAAATGGTTAAAAAACACATGCATACAAAAGAGTAATAACCAGCTAAGTGCGAGTCGGACTCACGCAGTAAGGGTTCCGTACCACCCATCGACCTGATACCCCATAGAAACTGATTTCATTTACGAGAGTTCATCAAAAGACATGAACGCATCGTGAGCGAAATATGAATTTTTGCGTCTCTTTCTTACGCAGGTACCACCACATATGTATATAGTTGCCCAATTTTTATTATTTCTTGCTAAATAACATAGTATGCACTATAATCAAACCAAGTTTGACGTTGATATGTATTACCGTTTTGAAGATAGAGCAGGAACAAAAACGGTGAAAAAATGCATGTTTTTCGAGATTTCTTGTATGGGGTCGAACCTCTTTGGATTTAGACTTTTTTATTTTTAGTTAGTCGTGATAGGCGTCATACAACATATCTTCTGAGTTTTTTTTATTATTAGCGATACCGTTCAAAAGATACAGCTCTGTGACAGATAAACGGACGGACGGACATTTTCATTTCGTTTTTTGTTTCAGTTCAGGTCGTTTGGCCAATTGCACGTTGTAGCCATGACAATAAGATGACGCTGCTACTTACGTTGCAACGTAAGTCACAATACAGCGCTGGTTGTCAGTGGGAATATTACAGGGTAATTTTTCTTTATGTAATTTCTTTTCACTTTTGTCAGAATTTGCTACACATCACGCCCGTATATTTTATATGGTTAGACAGGCCTGTACTGCCTTACACTCACAGCTTGCCGATGATGGTATGCTACTGAAAATTTCCTGACCTAACCTAATATCATGTCCAAAAATATGATACGAAGATTCCACTATGAAGTTAATAGGCCTAAGATGCAACAATTATCATTCACAGCTTATTTCATCCCGCTACAAGTCATAAGCCTACCGACCTTTAACACCAAGGCTAGCCAAACACAGGCCCGCGGGCTACAAAGTGGCCCACCAACAGACCAGCGGTCGGCTGCCGCCACGCAATTATATTATGTATGTATGTCATGTATGTTGCTTATTTCTTTTTTGTGTACAATAAGAGTATTTGTATGTACTGTATTGTATATCTGTATCTATCATGACTGTAAGCAAGTATTAAAATGGTTTCAAACCAGGCGAGGATTGGATGGGATGGGCGTGAATTGAAATCTCGCTGACCCTTAGTATAGTATAACGGGCTGGTTTCCGCAACTCCACGTCCAAGCGTGTATTTTGCGTACGGTAAAAACGCTGACCCTTTCACACCGAATGCGACGCGATGTACATCGCGAGCACGCGCCGTCTCGCGCCGACCAGCGCCGGCTCGCGATGTACGGTCAGTCGCATTCATTTATCATACACCACTTACAAACAAACTCTCGAATAGAAAAAAACAGTCAGCGCGAGGCATCGCGTGGTTGAGCGTGGCAGAGCGTGGCCGAGCGTGGCCGATCATGGCAGAGCGTGGCAGAAAGAGACCGCGCGGGACCTCGATGGCCGGTGCGAGATTTGTGTATCCGTTTTCATCATCATTATTTCAGCCGAAAGACGTCTACTGCTGAACATAGGCCTCCCCAAAAGGGTGTCATATATGCCATAATCGCCACGCTTGGCAGGCGGGTTGACGATCGTAGTTGGTTGGTTAAATACTCGGAGAACGCTGCTGCCCATCCTCTGGTGAATCCCTTAGTCGCCTTTTGCAATTCTTTATGTCAGGCACCACACGGAACCGTATCCGTTTTTAAATGTAATAAATACTCTATTCATGCAGCAATAAAGTTTAATGTTGTACCAACAAATTTAATATTTTAATTCTCACCTGGTACATCCTCGCGCATCCAAACCTTTCACGCCAAAGATAGGCGATAGGCGCAACGAGAATTGAAATTTTGCCATACAAATTTCAATTCTCGCTCGCCACGCTACACATCGCCGGTGTGAAACCACCTCCATTCACTAGGTGGCCCGTCGGCTGACGTAGAATTGAAATTATAGCCCACCTCCAGAATTAATTGGGCAGCCTTGTTTTACACAATTCTTCCTTATTTTGTACCAATTTTATCCAGGTTTTTTCGCCTACATCATATTATGTATTAACTACTTAAACTGCCTTCCTTCACTTGTATAATAAAAATAAAATAAAAATCTTTATACCTACGTAAATATTTATATTACCTAAAATTACTACTTTGACGAATTCAATTTTATATTTTAATTAGCTGATGATTTTGAAGCCCTATATATATTTATTACCTTCAGTTCAGAAAATACATTTTGTCTCAAAAATCTCAGTTGTTAGATCAAAATTGTTCCCATAAATTCACAATGGCCATCTATCACATTGGAGCCTAATACCGTCATTAGTCAAGTTAAGGTGGGCTTTAGTACTGCCTTCGAAGACCTACAGATACCAGAAAAACGATAACACGACAAATGACGAAATAGACAACTAACTTTAAACATGCTTTAAACGTACTGAATTCGACAAAATATGTCTGTCATTGTCATTCGCAAACATAAAGGTGAACGCACATTAAAACGAAGTGCTTTAATCTTTTCTTAGCGAGATTTCGTCCGCCATTTTTATTCGTCCGAGGTTGCAGTTAAGTTTCGATCAAAACAGTGCTTTTCGTATTCTCCTATCTACGGCGATCGCTGTCAGAAACGAACTGCAGCGTCACTGCAACTTGATCGGCGCCTCATGAAATTACGTGAATTGTTGCGCTATACTGGGCAACGTGCGTCACGTAATCACGAATCTACGTAATGCCTTGATTCGGCGCGATCAATTATTTCGGCGCGTACGAATGTGCGTTTGCCTTTATACGAAGTTATACTGGCTACAACGTAAATGTATAGAGCCAAACTTAAGTAATATTCGTATTGATGTTTCCTAGCTAAAAGTTTGGGGGTCGTCAATCTGTGTCAGCCTGATATCAAACTCAGACACAAAACTTTGTGGACAAGAGATGAGAATGAAAAATTGCAGTCTTAATGCGAAAAAAAACCGGCCAAGAGCATGTCGGGCCATGCTCAGTATTATAGGGTTCCTTAAGTAGGTGTACAAACGAATCAAATCGAATATTACTCATGGCTATTTCAGTTTTTGCAATAATCGGCAGCATTCGCGACTCAGAGCGTGTTGTTAGTAGCGCCATCTAGCGATAAATTCAAGAAGCCAAATTTAAGAAGTCTGATTGATGTCAAAGTTACTTTTTGTGATTTTATCAAATAGAAAGTAGCTAAAGGAGCATTATTTGCCATGATAATTTTTCTCTAAGGTCAATGACCTTTGAACTAGGACGTTTTAAGTATTTTTCGGTTTTCTGTCTATAACTCAAAAAATTATAATCACATTATACTCGAAATAATTTTAAAAGAGAGTTTTCACAAAGGTCTATCAATGTGGAAGATTATAAGTTTCTACGTTGCATAGTTTAGAAATGGCAGGCTATATTTCGCAGATGGTACACCTGATAAAAAAGTGGTGTATGAAACATTACCTTCATTTTAGTAGACCTATTCAATGATACCCCACACGATGGGGTGCAGCGAAAAAAAATATTTTTTCCCCATTTCACATGTATGGGCGCCACCCCTAAAGAACGTAAAAACTATTTTTTTATTCTTTTAAAATTGAGATCTATATGCAGACTATTTTTTAACAAAATTTCATTTACTTATGTTTATAACTGTAGAAGTTATTAAGCTGTAAAGGATTAGGACAGACGGACAGACGGACAGACGGACAGACGGACAGACGGACGGACATGACGAAACTATAAGGGTTCCTTGTAGGACTTCGGAACCCTAAAAAGATGTTACGAAGTAAAATGTAATAAAGTTGTTGATTGTGTTAATATATTTTGTTATTTTATTATTGTGTCGTATCGTCGTTGCGTGTCGTGCCGAACACAAATAATAGCACCACCTCTTCTCGTGGGTGTCGTAAATGGCGACTAAGGGATTCACCAGAGGATGGGCAGCAGCGTTCTCTGAGTATTTAACCAACCAACTGCGATCGCCAACCCGCCTGCCAAGAGTGGCGATTATGGCATATACCCCCATTGAGGGAGGCCTTTGTCCAGTAGTGGACGTCTTTCGGCTGAAATCAATCATCATCATTTTATTATTGAAAATGCTTTAAAAATATGGATTTTAAATAAAATGAAAATATTTATTCTGAAAATTGGATGTTAAAATCAATTTTACAATTCGGTTCTTTTAAAAACGAGATTGACTACCTCTGAGAAGAAATGCTGAAACAAACTCAGGGTTCAAAGTCTCTTTTAGAGTCCTGACATTTTATATCGCTACATTTTTTTACCGATGAAAAAAAAGGAGGAGGTTCTCAATTCGACGCGTATATTCTTTTTTTATTTATTTATTTATTTAATTCTTTATGCACAACAGGGTACAAAGGCGGTCTTAACGCCATTTTTTTTAATGTATGACCACGCGTAACTTTTTACAGAGTAGTCCGATTTTGATGATTTTTTTTTTTATGGATAGGGTATATCTCTCTCTAATGTGGTCCCATTTAAATTTGAAAATAATTAAAATCCACCCCTAAGTGTAGGAAAACAGGGGATGAGTGTTTACGCACTCAATTCTTACTTATTAACCGATTCTGTTGAAACTTGGCTCACATAAATGTAGTTCTAGACACTACAACATAATGCAGACCTGGAGTTTATTTTAGCCACAAAAAAATAAAAAATAAAACCTTTTAACAAAAAATTTAACCGACGAAAATAGAAACTGAAAAGCCAAAAATAAATGTAAATAACTAATTATGAGAAGGCGCCAAACAAACAAGCAAAGTGCGTGCGAGTTGCAAGTGGTCGAGCGGAGAATGTATTTTTGGAAAGTTATTGTTTATCGTTGAAAATTTCATGTTGTATTTGATGTTATTTTGTTTTTATTAGTAGTAAGTAATTTCATGATCTTCGTCAATTGTTTGTTTGGCGCCGACTCATAATTAGTTATTTACATTTATTTTTCGCTTTTCAGTTTCTGTTTTCGTCGGTTCAATTTTTTGCTAAAAAGTTTTATATAAAATTTATCCGATATCACGTAGGTGTTTCAACTTAGTAGATACAAATTGTACATGAAGATTTGTAATCACGCTCAAATTTAGTTTGCAACTGTGCACGATTTGGTAAATTATGATCTATGAACATTAATGTGATTAATTACTATTGCTCCTGCTAGTTCGGAACCGAATACTAATGTGCTGTACCAAAGTTGGTTCTCTGTCATGGATAAATTATAAATACCTACACAACTTCTATAGGGAATACTGAATAATTGGAGCATCAATGTAAATATCATCGCCCTTTGTAATTCAGATTAGCCAATTTGAACCTGCGTTTGTGATTATTTTGAACATCTACCTGTGATTCACAACTACCTATAGTGCGACTTGGACGAGTAAAACAGGTGAACGGAATCTCGCTAAACAAAAAGTGAAGCACACATAGTAAGACGGCTCGCTTAAAAGTACGGGCTGGCTCGCACACATTCACACCCACAGTAAGACAAAATCCGCGATTACGCAACAAATCTCATGTGACGGTACCTAGTCATTGTCGTAGTGTCACAAATAAAATAACAATATATATCTGGTGTGTTAAAATTCTGTCTAAATTATAGTGGGGTTAGGAAAAAGCGAAGTGCTTCAATCTTAGCGAGATTCCGTCCTCCATTTTTATTCATCCGAGTTGTGCGACTGAAAAATGTTTTGAGGCACGCGTCTACCTATGGGTATCGTACGTATCGTACGGATCGCATTGTATTATGAAATTCGGATGATGTCATCGGCATCCGAATGTCATTATTTAAAATCTGATTGCTCATAGAAATTCGTCGGCAATCCGTACGCTGCGGATAGGTGGACGCACTAGGTACGCTATACGGATTCGTTTAATGCGATCCATATGATGCGTACGATACCGATAGGTTGACGCGTGCCTTTAAACCAGTTAATTGACTAAAGAGAACGATGGGAAGATATGGATTACTCCAACAGACAATAATCCATACGCGATGCGCCGTCACAGCATCGCACACGCGGATTCCGTGGCGCACGAAACAAATACTCGAATACACGTTGGCGCCCGCTTGCATTCCGTATAAGTTCAAACTTTCCGAGTATTTGTTTCGCCGCGGAATCCGCGTCCGGTATACGCCGTCACTCAGGACCTACACAGTGTAGGACCTGAAAACATATTGTAGTACCCTCAACAATAAATTGTCGTTAAATATCAATTTGACATCGAGAAAAGCTACAAAAAGCCCAACCTTTTTCAATAACAATATCAATTTAGTATCATAAAATTTTATATCTATCTTTGCTTACTCCTAAACGCTACTTTCTTTCTGTTTTAACCAAAATTGAAAATACTCCTGAGGAAAGCAGATAGGTAGTACTTTCTTTTCGTCTTTTTTCTGCTATTAAAAATCCTTTCACCAAAAATTCTCCAAGAAGTAAGGTAAACGTCTGCTTTGAATATTTTTGAAGAAATTTTTTTTGTTTTTCAAAACATCAAACAAAAAAAATCAAACTTCAAACAAACTTTCAAACTCTTATTTAGCTTGGTTCGTTGTCTTTTCGTCTGTCCGCTTCTAATCTTGTAAGTCAATAGCCAGTTTCTATTTTTTTGTGTAGCCGACAATAAAGGCTCCACCGCACAGGTGCGTTAACATCGGTCGATATTATCGCATGCGTTATTGCGATAATGCGTTTTGCGTCCTTGGCACATAACTGCCATTTTATCTTCACATGTTTCTAACATAATTATGTACTATTCAATAGAATACCGAACATTGTTGTGTCTTTACTAGCATTATTAACGCAGTTGTGTGTAAGATCACACGCGTCGTAATATAAATGTAGTAAGAAAAGGTATTACTTCTATTGCGTCGTTATTATCGCCGCAAAATGTTACAAAATGTTCTAAGAACAGATTTCACAATAAAGCATGCGAAAATATCGGCCATTTTTAACGCACTGTGTGTTGGAGCCTAAATAACGCGAGTGAACTGAAGTTGTGTGTTGACTTATACATCATGCATTATATTAACTTGATTTTCATACATTCCACTTCATCAAATTCTCTCGATAGAACTATCTATGTCTATCTATGGAATCATTTCAGCTGAAAGACGTCCACTACTAGACTTAGGCCTCCCCCAATTAAGGGGGGATATGCCATAATCGCCACGCTTGGCAGGCGGGTCGGCGATCGCAGTTGGTTGGTTAAATACTCAGAGAACGCTGCTGCCCATCCTCTGGTGAATCCGTTAGTCGCCTTTTACGACACCCATGAGAAGAGATAAGGGTGGTGCTATTCTTTAAGTCCGGCACCATACGGACTATCTATGGAATATATTGTACCAATGTTTCGTTCTGTTCCGCTTAGCTTGGTAAGCACTGCGGCCGCCAGATAGCCTCGACAGGCCGAAATGACACGCCAGTGCGTCAGCTTGCATATATAGTAATGTATACGGTATAGTCATCTTTGCGATTATAGTATTCAAAACGAAATAAAAACAGTTATTCAACATATAAACTTTAAATAAACCTTTTTTCTTTTTTTCTGTACATAGAAATGCCGAACGAATTGTGTAACTTACTAATTATTATAATAAAACAACTTTATCCTATAACATCGCAGATAATATTATTTAAATTGGTTTTCCTGACGTTTTGTTTTTGTTATTATTAAGGCACAATTTTCGTCAAACTCATCCACTTACTTGTTTTCAACACAAAAGTCAGACTAATTTAACAATTCTAAATACTTATTTTCTACACTTTTTCAATGATGTTTGTAACAAAGACAAGCGGGCTTAAAATTGGTTCAATGCGGTGTACAAAAGAATCGGCACTATTGTGAATTTATACTCATATAGCAACTGTTATACTTATTAACTTTTTGACTTGACAACGGGACAGCTCCCGCAACACATACGGTTTCAGTAGTTTCGGAGTTCATCGATTACAAGCAAACAAACAAACAAATCTTCCCTCTGTATAATATTATTATAGATAGCTACGATTTAAGCTTAGCATGCACCATCACCTAGGGTTGTTAAGTACTTCTTTAATAAGTGTACAAAAATCAATATTTGTATTGTATTGTATCACCAATAATACCTTACTAAACGTCTTGTCTTGTAGGTAATATTACTAGTACAGTATAAACGACTATTTGACTTGACAACGAGACAGCTCCCGCAACACATGCGGTTGGCACTTATCGATTGGAGAATGACCCGTATTGTGGTTTTAATTCTCGAGTACTTTCTATTGCAGAGGTTGTGTTGTTATGTTTACATGGCCTAGAAAGATGGATTCCTAGTAAAATTCTGTAGTGTTAGTAGATTTTGAAGTTAGTTGCAAGACTTCGAAAAGTTCAAAAGTGAATTAAAAACTTTATTAAATGCATTTTCTCGTTGGTCTAGTGGTCGCAAGCGTGACTGCTAAGCGTGGGGTCCTTGGTTCGATTAACGGGTCGGAATAAAAATATTGGGTTTTTTCATTAGGAAATTCTCAGTAGCAGCCCGGAGTCTGGATTTTTACCCGGTTAATGGCAATAGGATCACCCTCTATTACATGGGACTAACCTTACTGGCAAAATGTGGGTATACTGAACAAAGAACCTCTGCCACAACGCTCGGTCCTCTGCCTTCCGAATCCGTCCCCTCCAGCCACGTTCTTTAGGTCGTCGATCCACCTGGCAGGGGGGCGCCCTACGCTGCGTTTGCCGATACGCGGTCTCCACTCAAGGACTCGTCTGCTCCAACTCGCTCTGCTCTGTATCAGTAGGTAAGTAAGTACAGACAGCTGCATCAAGATGTATGCAATTTGCAAAATTATACGTGAACTTGTCACATAATCTTTAAATACAAACAAATATGTATGTATGTATTTGTTTGTATCATAGACCAGTAAGCCTCTAGACGCCGGTTAGCTGGACACCCCCGGTCTTAACGCATATGCTCTACCACTGCATACCAATTAGAACGTCACTCGGTCAGCGAGCGGCACCAATCATAAGGAATCATACCACCGAACTTTTGAGCCGGCCAATCATAACGCGCCGTCCACCCCCCTGACCCCACCAACGTTTTACGACTGCGTTCGAATACAAAACTTTGTTTATGCGGAGTCTTGAAGCTTACTGGTCTGTGGTTTGTATTTAAAGATGATGTGACAAGTTCACGTATAATTTTGCAAATTGCATACATCTTAATGCAGCTGTCTGTACTTACTTACCTACTGATACAGTTATGCCATGGTAGTTTTGTGTTATGGTCTAAGGAATTCCCAATCTTACGTGCTTTATATTTCACGCATTTTATCTTGTATTGTGTTTACTTACTTACTCCGCTGGCGCAGTGACCCAAAATGTTTCTTAAATAAATAAAGATATAAAAAAAAAAAAAAACTTGGCCTCCGAAACGAGAGAAAGCCACTTGGCATCTTTGGCAGTATTTCGCCAATCACTGGCTCTGATCTCCAGAAGATTGCCTTCCACCGCATCGCTCCACCGATGTCTAGGACGACCGACCGGGCGTCGCCCTTTTGGTCGACTCTTTTGGTTTGGCTCTGTTCGCATCTCGATCTTCTCCCATTCTCTCCACGTGACCAAGCCAACGGAGTCTGTGAGCTTTTGCCTCTCCTATCACATGGTTCAGCCACGAGCTCTTCTATCTCGGCGTTCTTCCTGATCTGCCAGGTACCATCCGGTCTATGCACAGGGCCCAAGATCTTACGTAAGACCCTTCTCTCTGTTACCAGGAGCTTACTTTCCTCTTTTTGTGTCAGTGTCCAAGCTTCACATCCGTACATCAGTGTAGGTCTTATGACCGTTTTATATATTCTAAGTTTGGTGTTTCTACTAAGAAGCTTGGACACCAGCACCTTATGTAGGGCGGCACTACACATCAGGGTGTTTTGGATGCGGATTTCAACCTCTTCTCGGATATTCGTCCGTGATGGTACAGCCTAAATATTTGAACTTAGCAGCGCCCTTGTAGATTGTATCTCCGACATATAAGTCATTGCGCTTAACGCGGGTATTTTTGTAGCGTTTCATGTTGAGATACTCTGTCTTGTCACGGCTTCTACTTAGGCCTACCTTTCGAGCTTCTGACTCAAGGGTTCCTGCGGACTTCTGAACCTCTCGACTGGTTTTTCCCATCAGGGCTAGATCATCAGCATACCCCATCACCTTATACTTTCCATTCAGTTGCAACCCAATATCTAATGCTAACACTTTTCTGATAACGTGAATTGTATTTAATCTTACTTATTTATTTTTTATCATAATTTACAAATATCATGCCGCACTGATCGACGTTATTCTGTCGACGCCGGCTGGCGCTGAAAACCAGCGCTGTGGCTCTGATCCGTGCATCACACAGCAATACGCTGGGCGATGGCCGTTTTGCGTGGATGTGACGCATATCTTGCCACACTTCTTGACTCTGTACCTGTATTTGTTCTGTGCTTTTCTTAAATTTTCTGGTAATTTTGTGCGTCACTCTTCACGCAAATAATTTTTTTTCTTTTTTTCTTTGTTTTCTTTTTTCTTTGTTATTTATTTATAAAATTTATGCACACACAGAGAAATAATAATAAAATACATAGAAATGAATAGTACAAAGGCCCTGTTAATTTTTTTTATTTATTTTATTTATTTAAACTTCATGCAATTTTCTTTCTTTCTTTCTTTTTTTTTTCTACTTAAATATACTTACGTACACTAACAATGAATTTCTTTCTCAAGTCATGTATAGATAATTTGATACATATGTAAAATAAATGATTCTCACTTACGGCAACACCACCCTACCTACCGCGTCACCAAAACGTTTCCACTCACAATTCCGCCAGCAATCCCATTCTCTAATCTCACAAAGTTGTTTCGCTGAATAATAAAAACATAAAAATAACCGTAAAAATTCCGGCCTTATTACTATCGCCGACTGCCACACAATTATGGGCTCCATCATGAACATCGTTATAATAGTTATTATCCGGCCCCCCTTTCTTGTAGGGGGGTCTAATGATACGCCGAGATCACTTTTTATGCATGACATTTTATTATGGAGGATAAAACTCTATAGATTAATCATCAGCCTGTATAACACCATCCATTTTAGGTCACCCCCTCATTATGTAGGTGTCATGGCCGCAGATATAATATTAAGGTAGGTAGAGAGCGATTTATCTTATTTTTACCCGAATGAGCGACAGAAAAGACAAGGTTATATTTTTCACGCGTATCTACAATGTATGTCTGTGGATTTCTTTGATTTCTTTGTAACCTCGAAGCATCCTAACGGCTGGATGAAGTTTAATGAATCAGTTGTCTATCGACTTGTCTAAGCCGTACAATGGTAGGTTTTGTTTTTATAAAACCAAAACGGCGGCCGTGAAATGCGCCATTACAGTAGAGTTAAAAAAAAACCGCGTACCACATTTTGTAGCATATCACTTGAATAGGTAATGATGTTTTCTTGACAATTTTACAGCCATAATCTCCAACCTGAAAGTTGTGTGGAACTATTATGATACATTGCTGATTAGAACGAGTGATGATAGATTAAAATATGAGGCGTATATTTATTTTTGAACCATGAGATGATTAGGTATATTTATTTATCTACACTCGTATCGTAAAATTCGAATTATGAACTCGAAAGTAATGTCATAATGACATACTTTACGCACATGCACCTGTTATGAATTTAAAAAGTTTCATTACGATACAGTTTGCTGAACAAAACAATGCGGTAATTTAATTTTTTTTCCATAACCGCACACTTCAGCATAACTAAGGAGTTTTTAATGGCACTTCGACCTAACCAAGGAGTTTTCAAACCTTTTTTTTAGCAGTCGTACAGTTTGGCACCAATGAGTACACAAAATTCAGGGTGGCGCCACTTGTCATACATTGAAAATTTTTATCGTTTAAAATCGCGTTTTTGGCAGAACTTTTGATTGTCATATTGCTTTTAATTATATTTAAGTGTTTACAGGTATATTTTTTGTATAATAAAACAGAGATAGACGGAATCCTGACAAGGATAGAAAATTAGTTCCGATTATAATGTTGTCGCCAGACTATATTTTATTATCTGTGTAGGCGCGCACCAGCGCGCGTGCGCGGCCGCGCGCCTGGCCTACTGGATTTGGACATCGTTACTTGTAAATTATTATTGTTATTGTTTACGTTATTATTATGGTTTTGTATGTCGAAAGTTTTATTCTGGGCAAAAATATCTGACTACAGCAGTGATACTGAACTGAGGAGAATATGACCCCGCCTGAATTTCTGGATGCAGCAACGTAAATGACGAACAATCTTTTACCAGAGAAATCAAGAAAAACAACGACAATGTTACTAAGATTTTGACTTTGGTATTTTATTTAAAATTGTATGAGTGTAGATAAAATAGTGTATGAAACTGACATAATTAGGTATTAAAACACTCGTGTGATACTATTAAAAACCTCGCCTACGGCTCGGTTTTTAAACTCACACTCGTGTTTTAATAACCCCTATTATGCAACAGTTTCATAAACTACTATTATAGGCTAATGTAAAAAAAAAAACTTCCTACCTTAATCTAATTTTTTTTTAACAAAAATTTCATTATAAAAAACAAAAAACTTGACTGCTTGTAAAAATAATTGAAAAGATATTTTAAACAAGACGTATTTATAATCAAATCTTTCAGTAGCAAATCATAACATGCTGTAGGAGACTTCGAATGTTTTGTTCAGTTTGTGAATTACATAGTTCATAGGTAGCCTCCGACTGCGTGTAACTACTGAAATATTTTATTAAAAATACGTCATTTTTACATCTTTTCAGTTCTTTATGTTATTTTTTTAAAGGATCCCTCTCTAGGTCTTAGGATATCTCTGTCCAAGTTCGTCAAAGTCTGTGATTCCCTAATTGTGACGAAAGAACAAACTACCTACGTTTTTTTTTATTTTATTTTTTACGACATTAGTTAAATTATGGCTTATAAAAAACGCGTTGCGGCATTAAATTTAATTTCAATAACAATACATAAACCGATTAAAACAATGTAACAAATTCAAAAATAAGAATCGCATAAAATATTATTTTTATACCAATACAAGTGTCAATTTCTCAAACGCATCAAAGCCACAGATCGAAATAGAAGACACAAAGTTAGAGAAAAGATTGTGCTTCTGTTTTCCTCAATTTATAAAGACAATTATATTTGCAATGGATCTAAATGGATATTTTTAAGGTATTTGTTTCGACGCGTATTTATTTATTTATAATATTTTTTAAAATATATTTATTTTTGAAATATCTGTAAATACGCTTGTCATCTTAGTCTTCCTGCGATCACGAACGCTATAAAACTTTCGGAACGTCAGGAAAACCAATTTAAATAATATACGCAATATAATCCGGTTAAACTTTGTTTTATTATAATGTATTTATTTAGTTTTAGTTTACATTTCTTTTTGTGTTTAAAGGTCGGCGACGCACCGGTTTCGCTCTTGGTGTTGCGGTTATCCATAGGCGATGGTGATTACGAAACATCAGGTGACCCAACTGCTCGTTTCCCAACTCCCTAAAAAAACATATAACATAACCAGCCCATAACTGTCCCACTGCTGGGCACGGGCCTCTTCTCAGTATGAGAAGGCTAAGGCCTTAGTCCACCAGGCTGGCCTAGTGCGGGTTGGTGAACTACACACACCATTGAAAAAAAAACATATGTACCTAGGTATTTATTTTTGTATTATATCGGGTGTCTATTGCGTACTATTCCAGTACCCAAAACGACAAAGCCAGTCGATATTATCAGAAGGCAGGTGTACTCGACTTCTTTCATTTACAATTTCTGGCTTTTGACTTTTTCCATTGGCATCCGAATTCGGGTTGACGACCAATTGAACCATTATGGTATACAATAAGTAAAGCAAATTCTATTCTGAGGTCAAGAAGATGGGTTGCAACGTTCTTCTATGTGCTATAAACGAGGTCAAAATGGCAACATTCTCTAGAACCGTTGCTTGTGGCTACAAATACATTGGAACAACTTCATTTTGTCGATTGACCTCTTTGCGATTTCAGGGTTGGTCTTTTAAAGATAAAGATAGATAAATAATAAAGAAAAGGTTTACAGGATCTACAAAAAACATGAAAAAAATATCAACATGTCCACCATAACAGGACAAATTAATTGAAACTAAATAATGTCAAATAATAAATTACAAATAATACCAATAAAAGTTACAAAGAATGATAAACAATAAATGACTAAGAATGTCAAATAATAAATTAAAAATAATAAATGTAGATTTGGGTTCGTGGCACAATTAAAAAACCTTGTAGAAATGACTTGGTTTTATTCCTACTAAGTATTTTCAATTTTAAACGTCCTAAAACAAAATAATATTATAACTTCGTTCTAACGTCTTTCACAGCTCCGCACACACTCCGCCATTATCGTTCTTCATTCTTTTTCTTTTTTCTCTCTCTTTTTCACAATCATTCCCTTTCACTCACACCTCTACGTTCCATACATCACAACTTTTATACAATTTTCACCAATCCTACATTCGGCCGTCCTGCACTCATATCTGCTCTCAGATATGCATCCTCATCGCACCTTACATAACTCTTTCATACACTGTTCATACACATAACATCTTACTTAACAACAACAACAAAAATCTTAACTTAGTTTTACACAGAATTACTTAAACAACCTTATGGTTAAAATAATGGTTCTGAATACAGTACATATTCTTATTTTAAACACAAAACTAATCTTAGAATGTCAAATCAGCGTCTATTATTGCAGTGTATTATAATAACACATAACTTAGTATATTTGTGAGGATACTGAGCAGTATCATTGACACAAGCTAACTACACCCAGAAAAAAAAAAACAACAAACACACATTATCATTCATCCTTACCCGGCCATTTCTTCATGTTGTCCGCTGAACTGGAGGACTTCTTTGGCCCTTCTGTTGTATTATACAACTTCTCAACATCATACCTATCATTTCTTTTAACCTTAGTAATCCTGTAGGGTCCAAAAAACTTAGGTTTTACTTTGAGGCC
Organism: Asteroscopus sphinx; assembly: GCA_949699075.1. Lineage (NCBI taxonomy): Eukaryota > Metazoa > Arthropoda > Insecta > Lepidoptera > Noctuidae > Asteroscopus > Asteroscopus sphinx. Next base: position 9,363,963 of record OX453006.1, read on the forward strand.
TGGACCGAACTGGGTTCTCTTGATAGCTACTAGATCATCCAGTTCATAAGTTGAACTAGGCTTTCTCTTTTCATTATAGGTCTTCTTATTCTCATTCTGCACATTTTAATCTGCTGTTTGACCTTCAGCCTTATGTTCTCTCTATTTTCATCGTAACTACTAATTATTTCTTGTTGTTAAAGGTTTATTACGTCAATATCTTCTTTACATTTCATTTTAGTTCCAGTCAGTAATTGAAATGGGCTAGTACATATAGATCTTTGGTAAGTACTGTTTAAAGCTCGCTGGACCCGACTCACATGTTTATACCACAATGTTTTATCTTCTATACACAGCTTGGTTAACATAGGAATCAAGATACGATGAACTCTCTCTACCTGTCCGTTCCCTCGAGGCACTCCAGTAGTAATCTTCACGTGCTGTATATCTTCTTCTCTACAATACTCTTCAAAATCTCCACTGGTAAAGGCTGTGCCTTTGTCTGTTATGATTCTGGTTGGATTGCCAAAAGTCTGCTGATGAAGTCGTAATTTATTCAATACTTCAGCACTTGATGTGGACTTGGTAGGAAAAAGCCATGTAAACTTCGTGAATGCATCTATCACTGTGAGAATATAGTTATACTGTTTTCTCGTTTCAGTAAATGGTCCTATATTATCCAAATACATGGTATGCAGCGGAATTCCCTCTTTATCTATTGGGTTCAAGTAACCCTCCTGCTTTCCTTCTTTCCTTGTAACCAACAAACAAGGTATACAGCTTAGAACTACTTCTTCTATTCTTTTATCCATGTTTCTGATATAATAATCTATTCCTATAGCTTCTTTAATTTTTCTTGCCGAAAAATAACCATTTAGGTGAACCTTCTTTATTATTTCCTTCTCCATTATCCTAGGAACCACTAATTGTTTCTCTTCACCTTTGTACAGGATCCCGTTGTCAATCCAGAAGTCATGATAATGACCATCTTTCAATATCAGCTGTCTGATAGCATTCAGTTCTTCATCAGTCTCCTGACCTAGCCTTATCTCTTCTTGCAGGCTCACCACTGCCACACATGGGTTTCTGCTAAGGGCGTCTGCATGTTGCAATCTGCTACCAGCTCTGTGCTCAATTTCATAATCATACTCGTCCAGCATGAATACTGTGAAATATATAAAATTAATAAAATGTGTTCGGATTGTGGTGATCCGTAACACAGGGTTTTCCTAGTACGGACTCCAGTCTCTCATAAAGGAGCTTATACGCGCCTATTTGTCACGTAAATCTAAGATATTATTATATTATGTGAACCTTTGTGAAGAGAGAAATAAAATTTATGATTTATTTATTTATTGATGAATACGTTAACTGGGCCACTGATGTAGTACGACAAATAAGTCACGTTGTAATCAGGTCCTACCAAAATAGGTGCTCAAATTTTCACACAGCAATACGTCTTACCAAGGGTGTTATGCCACTGGTCAAATTTCTTTGTCCGTATTATAGAACGTGGCCCACGTAATTTGATATTTAATCACCTGATAGCTACTTAAGCATAGCATCGTTACTTGAGCATGGATCTTATTCTAATACGGTTATTATAAATACCAATTCAATAACATAACTTACGAATTTAACATGAAATTGCAAGGAAATCTGCACTCGAGCGCTGTCGTGACCACGCTTGCGTGATTACAGATCAAATCTCTGCTCAAACACCTATGTAGGAGTTTACAATAAAGCTGAACTAAGCTGAAATGTGATCGATAAATCTATGCTTGAGGAATATTCTTAAATTAAAGCTCAACTCAAAAACAGTTATAAACGGTGATCAATGCTTAAGTTTCGTTCTGCAATACGTACTCTAGTGTAAATAAAATTTTAATACTACTGGGAATCTGCAACTATAAGTTACTTCACGCTTCTGAAATATTCCAATAACCATTTATTACGGCAATACGTGGGACACTCAGAAAGTTTTGCGAAACTAAAAAAAAATGTTCTATACGTACATATATTTTTATCAAATCTTTTCAAAGTACTTTCCACCAGCCTCTATACAAAGATTCATGCGCCTAAACCAGTTTTCAAAACACTTTTTCCAGTCCGCCGCAGACACCTCGTTTACAGCCTGCTCGAACGCAGCCAGCGCATCTTCCGGCGACGAAAATTGTATCCCTTTGAGCTGATTTTTTATTTTTGGGAATAAAAAGAAGTCACACTGTGCTAGATCAGGGCTGTAAGGAGGGTGACCCAGGAGTTTGACTGGCGTGCTGTCCAGGAAGTCCCTCGTTTTGAGTGCGGTGTGCGCAGGTGCATTGTCGTGGTGGAGCAGTAGCCCGCGGAGCCCTGTGTTTGATCGCTTGTTGCTTATAACAGAGAAAACTTCTGGCAAACATTTGGTAGTATACCATTCGGCATTAATGCTTCTTTGATCCCGTAAGGGAATTGATACCAAGTGGCCAGTCAAATTAAAAAAGCTAGCGATCAAAATCTTACCCCCGCTTCTAGATCGCTTCACTTTGGTAGGCGTTGGCTCATTTTGAAACACCCAAACAGTCGACTGGCGCTTGGTTTCTGGGTCGTATTGATAAATCCAGGACTCATCACCTGTAACGATGTCGTAAACACGCCGAGACGAGCCTGCTTCAAATTTGTTAAGCATATCACGGCACCATTCCACCCGGGCCTGCTTCTGAGCATCGGTGAGGTTGTGCGGCACCCAGCGTGATACTATCCTCCTCACGCGAAGATGGCTGTGTAGAATCTCGTGAACGCTTCCCGATCCAATCTTCAATATGTGTTGAATCTCCTGATATGTAATTCGCCTATTGTCTTGGATTAAATTTTTCACTGCTAGCACGTTTTCTTCGGTAACAGCCGTCAAAGGGCGATCGCTTCTTTCGTCATCCCCCAAAGTTGGTCGACCGCGCTTGAATTCGTTATACCAACATACACGGTTGCCTTGGAAGGGCCTTCATCCATGAATGCCATTTGAAGTCTATCGTACGATTCATCCGGTTTCAGGCGACACTTGAAATCGTATAAAATCATAGCTCTAAAATGTTCCCGGCGCAGATCCATATTTCAGTGAGACACAATACTTTGAATTAACTCGCAAAAAATGTGGAGGGAAATTTTGAAATTGGAACTTACTTATTTTTACTTATAAATAATCATATTTTCGAAAAACATTATAACTGGCCAGTCTCCCATATATAAAAACTTTTTTTCGCAATACTTTCTGAGGGGCCTGGTATATCTCGGTGACAACTCGTGAAAGAATTTGTCTTCCGCATAAAATAAAATATTTTTCATGGGAACTACGTGTGAAAATTAGGGAGCATTTTTTCCAAAAGTATAAAGGCAGAATGTCTAATTAGATGTGTCACAGATTCTATTCAGAATTCTTGTGAAAGAGAAAGAACGCAGACGACCAAAATTATATTTTATGGTAATAAAAATATATCGTTGATACGACATGACTTTAAATGATTTTTATTCGAATTCGTATTTTTTTATTGTATGATGGCGAAACGAGCTAAAAAGCCCACCTGATGTTAAGCGGCTACTTTTGACCATAACAAGTGCAATACCACTTGCTATACTTTGCTGTTGCCTAAATGGTACCGCAAGTCAGTTCGCCAAACTGAGACATGAAGATGGAAAGTAATTTCACCGGCACGCGTACCCTTCACACCGAAATACAACAGTGGCAATGCAAAGAATTGTGGAGGAACGAGGTGCCATGTCCCTCCAACATAAAGGGAGGATCCTCCGGCCAGGCTGAGTCTGCGCCTGGTGGGCGCGCCGGCCCCCCAACGGTTGATGTTGGGCGGTTGTATTTATGGTAAGTTGCGTGTAAACTCTGCTTGCGCGATGTAGGATAGTTCTAATGTCACCGGATAGATGTCGCTACATCACCCTTGTGCGAGTTGTGCGTGATTCGGAATTTCTGTTGTCCTTGACAACGTTATGTCAGTGTTAGTTTCCATGTGGTAAGGTAGATGTCGCCACATCACTCCCCTCTGAGACCGGAGGTCGATCGTCTTGATGTGTGAGCAGTTGTTGCGTCTTGAGTGCTTGCCAGTGCCAGTCGATTCGGTGCCGCGTAGTACGTGCGTAGGTACTGTGTGCGGTGATGCTGCGAAGTGGCTGACTGCTGCGTCGACCAGGAGGGTAGTCCTGCTTGATGACCGGCCGAAGGTGCAGTGTGCGGTGATGCTGAAGTGGGCTGAGGGTTAACCAGGTCTGCGCCTTTATGCTGCAGGCTTGTGGTCAGGTCCCCATGAAGCCGAGGTTGCTGGCTGGCAGAATGCCGAGGGTAGTGAAGGGATGAAGACGATGGTGACGACGTCGCTGCATTGAAGGCTGCAATGTTGTTCATGCTGGTACATTAGTGCGGAAGTACTGTGACGATCACGTCGGGGTCACCACTGTGGAGGGACGAGGTGTCATGTCCCTCCAACATAAAGGGAGGATCCTCCGGCCAGGCTGGGTCTGCGCCTGGCGGGCGCGCCGGCCCCACAACGATTGATGTTGGGCGGTTGTATTTATGCTAACTTGCGTGTAAACTCTGCTTGCGCGATGTAGGATAGTTCTTATGTCACCGGATAGATGTCGCTACATCACCCTTGTGCGAGTTGTGCGTGATTCGGAATTTCTGTTGTCCTTGACAATGTTATGTCAGTGTTAGTTTCCATGTGGTAAGGTAGATGTCGCCACAGAATTACTGTTTGTAGTTTGTATTATTTTAGTTTACACACACTAATCAACGCTGTTCCCACATAAATCTACCACAAAATGTTGTCTTGAACATTATAAAGGCTATAATAAAACAAAGTTTAACCGGATTATATCGTGTATATTATTTAAATTGCGTTTATTTTAATGTGTAGTGATCGCGAAAACCTAAGAAATTATTATTATAAAGTTTGTCTGGAAGATATCGCTTTCAGCGATAAGACCGCCCATGTACCCATAATTTATACAATGTACGTGTTTATTACTATTTTCATGTTGTACAATAAAGCATATTCTATCTACCTATCTAGCTATAATTGTTATTTATAATATTAAAAAAGTATCTATGGAGCGAGCCTCTGGATGACCTCAGTAGCGCTTCCGCAAGAGTGGGTTATAAAATAAATATGGACAAGATAAAGGTTATGTGGAATTCTCATATAGCACCCATTCCCGTAAACATCGGAGACCCTACACTCAAATTGTTGACGATTATGTATACCTAAGACAAACTGTCCAGTTAGGTAGGTCGAACTTTGAGAAAGAGGTCAATCGTCGAATCAGACTCGGTTGGGCAGCGTTCGGGAAGCTACGCCGAATAATACGCTAATACGTCTTCGCCGGAATACCCATATTTTATCACTTCTATACAGTATTCTGTTTCCTAAGACCTCCCTTTTATCACAAAGAAAATTTAAGTCCCTTCATGACACACATACACGACACTTAAGATCATCGGAAAACTTGAGGCTTCTGACGCCAATGCATTTACAAAAAAAAAAATGACTCACCAACCAATAACGTCTATGGTTCGAGGGTCGGACTGCTGATCACGAGGTCGTGGGTTCGATTCCTACAGAACGCAAATATTTGTGTGATGAACATAAGTATTTGTGTTGGTCTGAGTGTTTCTAATATATTATAAGTATGTACCTATTTACAAAAAAAAAGCACAAGCTCTGCTTAGTTTGGGACTAGATGGTGCTGTGTAAAAATGTCCTAAAATTATTTATTTATTTAATAATAAAAGATTATCAAAATACTGCAACAACTTTGAAAAACTTATACGAATAGAATGATGTAACACTTTGACCGCCCTAGTCGGATTTTTAAATTAAATTAAATTCATAATGATTAATATAAACGGTTTCACTCACGTTATATCATCGGGTGTGCCCGACCGGTTTCGAGCTCGAACGGAGCCCTTAATCATGAGCTGGTTACGCGGCGGCGTCGCGCGCCAAAAATAAATTAAATTCACCAAATTAAATTCATTTATTAATTGTGACTTGTGACTACAGAGGCCCACATGTTAGTAAAAAACTTAACAAACTATGGGATTACGAGTGCGGATTTATCCGGCAAAAAATAATATGTCCATTTTGCCCACCACGTATTTTACGACGGATTTTTTTTCATTTTTTACAAAATATCCATGTCGGTTGATACCGACTGGGGCCGTTACAAGATTAGTAATGATGATAGATGTTGAAATGTCAGAAAAATTATTTTGTGCAAGTTCCATCGAAATACAAAAGTGATACCAGTGAAGCTAAGGTGTACAGTCGACGTCACGTCAGTGATAACACTTGAATTACAAGAACAGCCCTTACTGCTTACGCAATAAAGACGCTGTCAAGTAGTGTTGCCTGAAAATCGATAGGCCTATCGATAGGATTGATAGTATCAAACTATTGTTACGATACTATCGTACTATCGTTTAGATAGTATTGCAATATAACTGTCCGTGTTCATTGCCGTTGAAGAGACTGTAGTACCGCCCAAGTCTCGATCGAATCGAAGGCTTTCTCGTAGTCCACAAACGCTAAACAAAGAGGCAAGTTATACTCTTCGGTCTTCTGTATAACCTGCCGCAGCGTATGTATGTGGTCTACGGTGCTAAAGCCTTTTCGGAAACCGGCTTGTTCGGGAGGCTGGAAGTCGTCAAACCTGCGCGAAAGACGGTTCGTAATGACTCTCGAAAACAGCTTGTAGACATGGCTCAGAAGTGAGATGGGCCTATAATTCTTCAGTAGAGCATTATCGCCCTTTTTGAAGAAGAGTACCACCACACTTCTGCTCCATGCCTGTGGCGTTCTTCCCTCGAGAATGACGGAATCAAACAGCTTCTGAAGGGCCTTAAGGATCGGTTTTCCACCCGCCTTCAGGAGTTCGGCCGTAATTCCGTCATCACCCGGTGCCTTGTTGTTTTTGAGCTGCTTCAGAGCCATCCTAATCTCGTACAGGCTGACGTCCGGGATATCTTCGGTATAGTGTCGGGTCAATCGAGCTCTTGGGTCGTGAGCCCGATTTATAGCGGGTGTCCAGGTGGACGTGTATAACTGTCCATATAACTTCTCGACCTCTTTCAATAGCTCTGGCTTGGAGGATACGACTCTGCCATCGTCGGTCCTCAGTTTTGCAAGCTGGCTCTGCCCAATAGACAGGTCTCTTGCGAAGACTTTGGAGCCCTTGTTTTTCTCTATCGCGTCTTTAATACGTTCCGTATTAAATTGGCGTAGGTCACTTTTCAAGGACTTTGAGATCTGTCTATTGAGCTGCCGGTACTTAGTCGCATCATCTGAGGACTGCAGAATCATCTCGCGTCTTTCCGCCATAAGCTCGAGAGTGTGGTCAGAAAGCTTTTTGTTTCTATTTGTACGACGGGTCCTAAAGATCCTAGACCCGACCGTATGGACAGTTTCCACAAACCCATCGTTGTAATCGTCCACTGAGCTCCCTAGGCATTCGAAACGATTCTGAAGTTCGAGCTGAAAGCTCTCGGGGTTTTGGATTTGGATCGGTGCTGGACGGAGCGTAGACTTCATCAGTCGAGATCTTTCCAGCTTGATGTTCAGATTCAATGTGCCTCTTACCAAACGGTGATCGTTTCCGGTTTTAACCGTGTTGATCACAGAGACATCACTGTTAGGGTGTACCTACTTAACCATTTCTTTAACAATCTTATACATCTACTATCTAAACGATAGCATGATAGTATCGATATCGTAACAATAGTTTGATACTATCGATACTATCGATAGTATTGTTGGATACCTGCCAATCGATACTATCGATAGACCTATCGATAGTATGACTGATTTGATGGGGGGACTATCGATAGATCGATAGTCGATTTTTATGTAACTCTACTGTTAAGATCAAACGGTTACATACTGACGTGAGGACGACTGTACGATTTCATTACCGCTTATTTTCAAGGGTCTCATTCAACATAACAAAATTAAATTACCTTCATAAAGTCTAGACAGGTAAGCCTGAACCCTATGTGTCAATTAAGAGGTGTGTGCTGTTTAATTAACTCTATTATGCTTGGATGTCGCCTATGATAAAACGGAGTAGGGAGCGAGAGAATTCAATTAGTCCCCGACACATTCTAGAACAGACCCTATTTTGTACCACGCGTCTTTTGCTGAGGTAGAATTAATCGCCATACAAAAATAGATTAATCTAGATCATAGGTAAGATCTGATGAGTTTTTATAATTACAAAGCCGAAAAGAGAGATCTTTATAGTTGCGTTAATTGTTTAGGTCCGTTGGCTCACGATTTCGTATAAAAAGTACTGAGAATGAGTTCAAGTTATTCTGGCTTACCAAATAGGTACTTGTAAGTCCTTCAGGCAATTGACGGGTTTTGTTTCAATCAAAATGTTTTCCGTCTCGTCTCGAAAATCTTTATAGATAATGTTATTACAAATTGAGGCAGAAAATAATATCTTTTTGGAACGACATTTCTGTGGACGCCAGTGTATTTATTCGGTAAATCAATCTTATTGATGTTTGACAGGTAAGCAAAAGCATTATTTATTACAACGTTTCAAAATCATAACAATGTAATAACTACAATGATATCTCATTGTAGTTATTACATTTTTATGATTTTTAAAGCTTGAGAACATTGATAGAATATTAATTCAATAATTTGATACAAGATTCATTTAATTTTTTCATTAGTTTATGAATTTACAAAGAATACCACAAATCAAAAATCCTTTTTTCAAAATGTCAAATACTTGTGTTGCACGGTGGCATGGATGGGATGAAGTATAACGAGAGACAAACTCAGAGTTCGTCCTTTAGATTGCAACCGCAAAATGCGAGGGTCACAGATATATGTATCAAATACGACAGTACGACTTAAAACATAGTTTCGAGTGCCGAATCGGTATAGTCGAATATATTTACATACCTACGTTGGCAGCATCGTCAGTTGTAGGTGAAATTTTCACAGGAAATTTTAACAGAAAGTTTTGAATAGTCTTTTGTATAAGTTATAAATATGGTGTGTGTAGTCTGCCAACCCACACTAGGCCAGCGTGGTGGACTAAGGCTTTAGCCTTCTCGTACTAAGAAGAGGCCCGTGCCCAGCAGTGGAACAGTAATGGGCTGGTTATGTATGTATGTATGAATGTATAAATATAAATAGACAGTGGGATGAGCCGCTCTGCAGGTTGGTACAGAATAATTTAATAAATACGTCTACCAATACTGCTGAGCGTGCTCGTCTGCTGGCTGTGGACGAATGGGAGGCAGGCCTTTGGCTTCAGGCACTTCCGTCGTCCAACATAGGTACAATGTTGGACGACACCAGTTACGGGCTCGCTACGTGCCTACGCTTGGGCGCTCCTTGTGTTGCTCCACATCGGTGCCACTGCGGCGAACCTGTCGACGGCCTCGGACACCATGGCCTGTCCCGTTCCAGGAGCGCGGGGCACATAGCAAGGCACGCCAGCATTAATGACATTATTCGTCGTGCTCTTGCCACCGCCGTTGTGCCAGCTGTATTAGAACCAAACTAACGGCTTGGTACGAGACGATGGGAAGAGACCAGACGGCATGTCGTTATTGCCATGGAAGATGGGTAGGCCTCTGGTGTGGGACGCAACGTGCGTCGACACCCTTACTCCATCACACCTTCCTAGCTCGGCTGGCTGTGCTGGCGCTGCCGCTGCGTCTGCGGAGGCCTTCAAGCGGTGCAAATATAGTAACCTATCAAGAAACAATGACTTTGAGCCGTTTGGGGTCGAAACGCTCGGGACATGGGGTCCGAGTGCGCGCATGCTTTTCAAGGAAATCGCAAAGAGGCTGGTCGTCACTTCGCGTGACCAGAGGGCTGGTTTGTTCTTTGGCCAAAGAATAAGCGTTGCCATACAACGTGGCAACGCTGCCAGTCTTCTGGGCACTTTTCCAGATGACGGCGATGTGGAGGAATACTTTGACGCCTAAGCACGCCTTTTTATATAATTTTATTTTGTACTTTTATTTTATATTTGTGTTGTAAATATTGTACATTTGTAGATAGGTTATTTAATTATTGTAATCCCACTATTATTAGTTGTACATTATTGAATTATTACTATGTCTATTAAATAAATAATAAATTACCTGTAAGCGCACCCAAGATAAAGGAGATACCAAGTGTGAGGCAGTTTGAAAAAAGGGAGACAATAAATTACTGGTACAGCTTTAAATTTTTGATGTACGATTTCAACTGGTACCAGTTAAATGCGAATAGATGGGAACCCGTGAGTATTCACACAACCACCCCCGACAGGTCCTGGCTCGCCACAAGCAGGCGAGCCCCTTCTTCCCGTGCGGCCTAACGTCGGCCGCACCCTCCTAGGTGGCGCACACGGAACACTGCACGCCACTTAACCTCATGGGCCTTTACTAGCCGCGCCAACTACGCCGGCTGTGCCAGCTACGCCAGCTGCTGGTCGGGCAGCAGACTACCCCGAGTCTGCTGCTCGCAGGCACTACCTCCCGTAATTTTTTATAGAGGTTTTCTTCCTCGCGGTCCGAGCGGTGAAGCCAAGACCCTCGGTCCCAAGAGGCGCGAGAACACTACTCAGCGGGCACTCCTGGGGTTACGAGATCGACGGAGGCAGGGAAAGACAGTCCCCCCACTGCCTGCCCAGTGGCAGGGTGAGTGCACACCGGGCCCGCCCCTGCTCCTCCACTGTGCCCTCTGCTGATATCAGAGGGACACGTGGAGCAACTCCCTACTGGCCCAGAACGGGCCCCTCCCGTGCCAGAATATTCGCCACAGGCAATAAAATCCCCCGAAGGTTAATCCCTCGGCAGGATTTTATTGCCCGTGCCCAGGATGCACCGGCCAAACAACGGCCGATCCCTCCAGACGTGTCCAGAAGGACAAGCAGCCGTCAGGCACACGTGGAGGTTTTCTGGCCAGCACCCCGAGCTAAAGGCCCACCTGATGTTAAGTGGTTACCTTTGCCCATAACAACTGCAATGCCTTAAGGGGAATGTAGCAGCCAAGTGGCGCCCCAATCATTAAAAAAATATTATTCGCTGAATACATTATTTATCGAAAATTCGTATTTAACAATTAAGGTACAGGTACTATAGTTTAATTAGAAACTATTAACTCTGTAAATTATAGTTCGCTGTTGTTGTAGATAGAAAAAGTGCGAAAAACGGTCAGGTTTGGAGAAAACTACAGTACCTGTACTTCAATTGCTAAAAACGAAGTTTCGATAAAATTAAATTATGTAGATAGATAGAATAGATAGAATATTCTTTATTGTACACCAATAACATAATTAAACTTAGGACTAACATGTAAAAAAAGGGTACATTGGCGGTCTTATCGCTAATAGCGATATCTTCCAGACAACCTTTGGATGGACAAGGAAGACGTGAAAAATATATGGGGGCGGTATGTGGTGCACTTTTATAAAGTTTACTAATATTTAATATAGTAAATAAATAAATATTTACCTACCATAGAAAAAATTACATGTATAAATATAGAAAATAATTCTAATATATATCCATAAATATTCATATTCATATTCATATTCATTTATTTATAAAGTTAATTTACACGTCAGTAGATTCATAAGTAACAATGTTCACAATATAATCTTGTAGAAAAAAAAAATAAAAGTCACAATAGCTAATAGATGTCAAATTCGAATGGCACAAAATAATAAAAATTCAAAAAAAAATAAAAAAAAATAAGCATGTCATAAATTTAAGAGATGTCATAATTAAAATAACTAAATAATATTCTTACAGTATACAAATGTCTTTGATTATTATCTTCTCAATTTTATAAAGTTCGCCATTCAATTACACTGATTCAATTAAAAATACAATAATTTTTTAAAAATAATTATATTCATAATTTCAATTTTATAAATTCATCATAGCTATAAAATGTTTAATAATATAAAATGTTTATAATGTTTAAATATATACAAATCTAACAACAAATAATATTCTTTAATAAATAACAAAATAAAATACGTGTATATACCAGTGCAGCAACATCACAATAAAATAACAATATATGCAGAGAGGTAATGGTCCTTTACAAGTTTTTTTAAGTTTTTTAAGTTAAAAGAAGCTAGCGCCTGAGCACGTCTTATAGGCACAGGTAACGTATTCCATAAACGAGCAGCTTGGACTGTGAAAGATTTGTCATAAAATATAGTTGAATGTGCTGGCATCTGAAGTCTCAAGTTTTCCGATGATCTTAAGTATCGAGTATGTGTGTCATGAAGGAACATAAAACGTTCTTTGAGATAAATTGGGGTTTTAGGATTAAACAGAGTACTGTAGAGAAGTGATAAAATATGAGTATTCCGGCGAAGCCGTATTGGAAATTTGGAAGCCACTTGAGCTTAGTGCGAAATTCGGAAACCTGATCATATTTACGCAAGCCAAATATAAATCTGATACAAAAATTTTGGAGTCGCTCAAGCTTGTCTAATTATGCCTGTGTAAGATCTAGATAGCTGGCATCGGCATAGTCAAGGATTGGAAGAAGAAGGGATTGGGCAAGCAATTTATGTATTCAGCGGGTAACTTTTTTTTTACTGATGGGGACACTTTGTTGCTACATTCCCCTTAAGCTATTGCCTAAATGGTATCAACCCCATCAACCACTGTGTAATACGATTAACATCAAAGTTAGCACTTACCTTAGATTGCGAGTTTGATCATTGAACTGATAAAATATTGATCGTGTATCTCCATATTGAACTAAGTTTACGGGACTTGTCGCGCACAATTAAATCAAAATATAACAAACATTTAACATTTTTTTTTCTCGTGGAATCCGGTAATCGAGAAGTGTTCGCGTCGTGGTATGTCTACATGTATGTCCGCCAAAACTGTCAGCATTGTGTGTCGTGATTCAGCATATCTTGTTGCGGACAGCGACGTTATGAAAAACCAACCGCGGGTAGTTCGAGAAAACACCCGCCGCTCAAGACGATGACACCCACATACTTCAGTCTGCTCGTGACCACGGCCAATGCAACTTGACCGAAACATCGAGGTTAGTCAAAATGTTTGTTATATTTTGATTTAATTGTGCGCGACAAGTCCCGTAAACTTAGTTCAATATGAGTGTATCCCCATATTTTTAACAACCTTATCAATTTGGTGACGTCTGTGGTTTAGTGGTTCGAGTGTCGGACTGCTGATCACGAGGTCGTGGGTTCGATTCCCACATAACACAAGTATTTGTGTGATAAACATAAGTCTTTGTGTTGGTCTGGGTGTTTCTTATGTATTATAAGTATGTATTTACAAAAAAAATGTATATAAGTATTATATCTGATGGTGCTGTGTAAAATGACGTCCCAAAAATAGATATTTATTTAATATGTATATTAAATGCTAACTCACAGAAACCTATTAATCCATGTCTACGGTAGAATATCGTCACATGAACATTAATTGCTCGCTATATGGGTCACGGTCATGACCTTTTCAAGGGGCTGCACTCGAGCTAGCGCGGTGCGGGGTACAGGGCGCCCTAACCTACTAGATAGTAGGTACTTACAATTAACCCTGTATCGGTAGCTGGTACAGCATGATTTAAGAAAATCCAACTTTCGCATTTCTATTCTTTATTCTTTTTCCCCACAAGGTGGACCGACGACCTGGTGAAGGTCGCGGGAATCCGCTGGATGCGGAAGGCGCAGGACCGGTCGTTGTGGCAATACTTGGGGGAGGCCTATGTCCAGCAGTGGACGTCTTTCGGCTGAAATGATGATGATGATGATGATAATAAAACAAAGTTTAACCGGATTAAATCGCGTATATTATTTAAATTGGTTTCCCTGACGTTTCGAAAGCTTTGCAGCATTAAAACATCCTAATTTTAATAGAGAAGATGGTTGGCAGCTACCACCTGTTTGGAACCCAGTCCTAAAAATAATCAAGTCCCAAACAGCACGCAACACTGTAAAAGATAATGATATTGTGAGTGATTACTGCGTGCATCGAAACTATTTTAATTAATAATATTGTACGGTAGATTAAAATATTATTTGAGAAATATCTGTAAAGACGATTGCTATCTTTGTCTACCTGCGACCACGAAATGCTGCAAAGCTTCCGAAACGTCAGGGAAACCAATTTAAATAATATACGCGATTTAATCCGGTTAAACTTTGTTTTATTATAATGTGTAGTGATCGCGAAAACCTAAGAAGTTATTTTGATGATGATGATTCTTTATTGTACACACATATATACATTTTTATTACAGTAGGAATGTTTATGTACATCAGCGAGCTTAACTCAGAACTGAGTTTTCTGAGTTTTTTTTTAGTTTTCTGCTGAGCGTGGGGTCCTGGGTTCGATTCCCGGGTCGAGCAAAGTGTTATTGGGTTTTTTCATTAGGAAATTCTCAGTAGCAGCCTGGAGTCTGGATTTGTGCCCGATTAATGGCAATAGGCTCGCCCCCTATTCCATAGGACTATAACATAACTGGCGAAATGTGGGTGTGCTATATACCTCTGCCTACCTCTTTGGGGAAATACAGGCGTGATGTTATGTGTGTTATGTGTGTGAGTTTTCTAACAGCTAAATTTAGAGTGTTAGAGAGATGCTGAATTTAGAGAACCGAAGCAAGTGTACAACATAAATTATACCTCCTTTATTTAAATACAGTGGTAGCTAATAATAATATAAATAACGACACGGCACGTATTGTGAGGAGGTTTCCGTCTCTGGGGCCCTAACCGCCGGTAGCTTGGACCCTGCTGCCGATGCCGGTGGAACACTATTATATATATATTTTTTTATTTTTTTATTGTATTTAATATGTTGATAACTGAATTAAGGAGATATATAATTAATGTAATATTAGTAGCATTTATAATATCAGTAGGATTATATTATGTAGTAGAATTCACAGAGCTGACTTCTATATAAGTCAGTCAGCGTTCATAATTAAAAAAGGCACTTTCATTAGCTAGCTGTTGGTTTACAACCACCTCTCTCACTTCTTTCGAATAGAACGAGATAAATAAATAAATAAATATTTTTGGGATATTTTTACACAGCACGATCTAGACCCAAACTAAGCAGAGCTTCTACTATGGGTACTAGACAATGGACATAATACTTATATGCTTATTTTTGTAAATACATACTTATAATACATAAAAAAGACCCAGCCAAACACAAACACTTAAGTTCATCACGTAAATATTTGAGTCCTGCGGGAATCGAACCCACGACCTTGTGATCAGCAGTCCTACACTTGAACCACTGACGTGAGACCACAGACGTCGTCAAAAATGTGATATGTTATGAATATATGAAATAAATAATGCCGAGACCATTCTAAAAACGTTATATCTTGTACATAACACAAGGGATTCTGTGACGAAACATGCCAAATATTTATTTGTTATACAGAATTTATCCTAATTTTTAATTTACCCTTATCTCTTCTCATGGGTGTCGTAAAAGGCGACTAAGGGATTCACCAGAGGATGGGCAGCAGCGTTCTCTGAGTATTTAACCAACCAACTGCGATCGCCAACCCGCCTGCCAAGCGTGGCGATTATGGCATATCCCCCCCTTAATTGGGGGAGGCCTATGTCCAGTAGTGGACGTCTTTCGGCTGAAATGATACAGAATTTGTCAAGCATTTTATTCAGCATTCATGTTATTTTACTTGAAGGAATAAACATTTTCCTATTATGTGTATCTAGCCTTAGATGATATGTTTTCTTACTCCGTGATTCCAATTCGAAGATCATTCTTCAAGTTGCCTTCGTAATGTGATTGATTGATTTTGAATTATGAAAACGTGGGTATATACCATCCATGAACTCTGCGATTTATTCTTGTACTAATCTATGCCCGCTGCTTGGCCCGCATAATTTACCTAATTTGGTTTAAGACAGAAACGTTATCACACATACCTCGAGTTCTGTTTATCTTTCCGGGTCAAAAAGTAGCCTATAGATACAACATGTAACAAAAACCCTCTTGTTCCTGTGAGCTACGTTATCAAAATCGATATTCATACACAACTAGCTAGCTAGGAGAACAGCACTTCACCCACCGGATTGAAGATATTAATGTACCCACCTATTCTGTAGAAATGTGTAATGTTACTACAATCTCTTTTTATGAAATAAAAGTTTATTTATTATTTAACTCGATTTGGGAAAACTCTTCAATAAAAATAATAAAATTAAATAATAAATCATTATTAAAAGTGATTATAACACTTTCAATTTACAATTAATAATGATTTAACATTAAATAAAATAATATTTATTGATATAATCACTGAGTGAGTGAGTTTTGAGTGATATAATCACTTTCAATTCCCAATTAATAATGATTTAATATTTAATTTTATAATTTTATTAAAGAGTTTTTCCAAATGAGTTGTGTCCTTACGCATGAATATTTATTCCGATAACGTAGCTCACAGTAACAACAGGGTTTTTGATACATATTGTATGTTAATCTGGTTCATGGTCTATCTGTATACCAAATTTTATCGAAACCTGTTCAGCTGTTTCAGCATAATTGTACGAAAAACAAACAAACGTCCATTCTTTCGCATTTGTAATATTAATAGGAAGCAGGATTATAATTAATTAGCTTTACAGGATATTTGATGTTCAATTAAAACGACGTTGTGTGGTTTATCCAACGAGTACCTCTTAATATAGGGCTGCAAAATTTAGTAGTAATGGTCAGTCGGGAAAAGAGCATAAGTAAGAAATAAATTAAAACATTTAATAAATCACTTTATTTTCAATAATTTATTTTCTTGTTTTTAATATAATTTGAAGAACACAATTTTATAATCTTCTGTTAGTTCATATCTTTTTTTATTTTACATTGTTACTTACATTAATAATACATCGATTCACAATTAATATAATCTAGCTATGAATAAAATTGTATATTATTATGAAATTGTAAACGGGACGACTTTATTTACGTTTTCTTTTATTTATTTATTTGTTTTACAAGTAATTTTAACACACACATAAAAATTGAGTTTTCTTTACGAACATGATAAGATTTTTTTTGATCGAAATTCATTAATTATATCAAATACATGTTTTTATTACATTAATTGTTATTGTATATTAAATACAAATGAAAAAAAAATCAGAGGTTCCAAAATGATTTACAGATTTTTATAGTTATTTTAATGGAAAATGGTAAAGCAAAAATATATTTCTCGAAGTCCCGCTATAAATTTTCTGTACCTTAATATCTATCTCACATTGAATTTCATAAGTAGGTATTTATATACTGGAATTAGTTACACAGTTTTGTATAGTACAAACAAAAATGTTTTGGCACAATATTTATATGTATAAACTTACATAAGAACAAGAATAATGAATGTACTTATGAAAAAAAAAAAAGAATAAATGACTTATGACCTAAAAAAAATATTTATCAAATAAATTGCTTAGAAGAAAAATAAGATGTTGGAAAAAGGAAAACTATTCAAAACAATAAACAAAAATATTCAGTCTTAAACAGTTCTCAAAATACAGTTGCAAGTAATTTTAAACTACAGTTTACAGAATATAAAATAATATATTATAATTATAATCTAGAACAAGTACTAATGACATATTTATAATATCTCTTCTTTAACTACATTTTTGTATTTATACCTATCTACTTGGTGTTCCATTTATCTGGAAGTTTACATTTACTATTTATCATCACAAAAATATATTAATTTATTTTTTATTACTCAATTTGTATTGGGGGTCACTCTCTACTGAATACAAGTATCGGGAAGTGCTTCTTAATATAAATTGTCTACAAACTCGTGTATTTAGAATTTAGCTTTCTATATTGACTTACATCTTATAGAATAGAATTGAAATTACACAATGTACAATTCAATACCTAGATTTACTTTAGTTGAAATAATGTTTTACCACGTACAACGATCTACCGAATATTTAGAATTAGCTTATATATCTTTTTGTAATATGTATTAATACCCTTTCTATACATCAATAAAATTAGAGCATCACAACTACTGAGACAGATATACCTCAAGAATTCTATGTACACTTTGATGGCGTTAATGTTCATATGTATATTTACAGAATGATCTTGTAACGGACGACTACAGCGGCCGCATGTAGGATATGTTGGGCAAGACGGCGCGGGCCGGCGGCGGGTACGGCGTGTACGGCGTGTGCGGCACGTGCGGCACGTGCGGCGCGTGCGGCGCGGGCGGTGCGGGCGGCGCGTGCCGGAGCGCTCAGATGGGTAGCAGCGGGCTCGGCGAGCGCGGCACCCGCCGCACGCTGCCGCTCCACGCCTCCCCCATCATATCCTCGTCTCCCTGCACACGCGCACTCGACATACTCTCAGCGTCACACTCCTCAACTTCCCAACTCTGAGAGCGAGATGTTTCATTCGTTTTACTATGAGTAGGGCAGCTAGGACTAGGACGCCACTACCACGGAAGAGGAAACTATGCAACAGAAATGTTCTCACCCTCGTCATGCATTCAGCTCGCAGTCAATCTTATTCTACGACTCGCGGGGTCTAGGGAGTTGACGTGCGGGATTGTGCGAGTGAGTTAAACCACGTATTACGGTGTCAACACTTACATATAAGAAGTAATTACCATCATCGTGTGAGGCGCAGGGGGCGCAGAGTGTGACGGCGCAGGGGGGGCGGGAGGAGCCATCGGTGGCGGTGGTGCTGGCGGAGGTTCTGGTGACACAGCCGCGGGCGAGAATGACGCTGGCGCTAGTGGTGATTGTGCTACAAAATATAATTGTGATTATTCTCGAACGCTATTGCCACACTTTATCAAACCCTTTTATTATTACTATAAATCTACTAACCAGCAGCGGTTAGAGCCAACACAAACTGGCTCCAGTGCACGCAGCAACCGCAGCACAGCTGCAGAGCGGCCCTTCGGAGCGCTCGATGAAGAGCCATGAAAAGCAGTGGGTTGACCGCCGCGTGCACGTACGAGATATGTAGACTGATTTGAAAATACATCTGGAGCAAAGGAATCATATCAATCTGCTCTACTTTGTTTTCATTCTTAGAATACCCTCAAAAATCTATTAGATTACTAAGATTGATTTGTTAATATAGATAGAGTTAAAGACCGCTACAATATTTCCATATTTCCATTGTCTTTCAAAAACAAGCAGCAGCAGCGTAGGGCGCCCCCCTGCCAGGTGGACCAACGACCTAAAGAACGTGGCTGGGGGGGACTGGATGCGGAAGGCAGAGGACCGAGCGTTGTGGCGCAACTTGGGAGAGGCCTATGTCCAGCAGTGGACTGCGATAGGCTGAGTTGATTGTCTTTCAAAAAGAAGGAGTTTATCAATTCGACACGTATGTATGTGATATGTGGTAATCTATTAGGGCTTCGAAACAATTTTTTTTTTTATTGGTGTATGTGTATGTATGTTTGTTTGTCTACACATTTCTCCAAAACTGTTAATCGGATTGTGGCCAATTTTTTAACGGCTTAAATTTACTTCAACTTAGGGAACAATGCAAGTTTCATCAAAATAGGTTCAGTAGTTTTCAAGATATGGACTAATGCATGCAAGTGTGACGGCCTGGCTTATTGATACAAGCTACGGGTGTCAAAGGAAACACGTCTTAAAACCTTGGTCAAATTCTAATGCATTTAATCTTTAAAAATCTTTAAACAAAATCGACTTCAAAAAGAAATTAACTTCAAATTATAAAATAATATTTTTATAACGAAATTAACGAAACATTAGGGGCCTGAAATTGAAAGAAGAAAGAAAGTGAACACGGAGATGACGGCTGATAGAGATGTATGGAAGAAAAAAACATGCTGCGCCGACCCCAAATAAATTGGGATAAGGGCAGGAGGATGATGATAGGGGCCTAAAATTTTCTTGAGGTCAGAGGTCGTTTCTATTTTGATGAAGTTTTATATTCGATGGCTTTGCTGGCACCGATCAACCACCGACCTTAAAAAAATTTTAGGCCCCTAATTTTTCGTTAATTTCGTTATAAAAATATTATCTAATAATTATGAGTTTATATTATTATATGTTTAGTTTATTTTTGAAGATTTTTATTTTTTATTTTTTTATTGAGTGTTACTTCGTTTAGTGGATTTTTCATAGCTTATGCTTCAAAGCAAAACTTGAATTTCTTTAGAAAAATAAATAATATTAAAGTATCCCGGTGTACTTACTTCATAAGCTATATGTGACGTGAGGGCTGGATGGTGCAGTAGTGTGATGAGGAACAATGGTCCCCAGAACAGCACATAAGCCGCAGTAATGACGAGAAACATGCGCACCCGTCGTACACCCTCGCGCTCTACCCGCGCCAGGTAGCCTCGGAGACGACGACCACCTCCCAGGGGCAGGTTGGAACTGCCTCGATGGCAATGACCGTCTGACATAGTCCCATCAACGGTCTGAGACAAGAGAAGTTCTTTTAGGACAGATCAAGGAAAGCTATCAACGAAAAGCCTGGCTTACGATAAGTTTTTTTTTTCTGTTACACATTCACCAAACACAATTTTATTTAAGAAACAATAAGATCCAAACACATCACTCGTAAGTAATTTTGAAGCCCTAAACAAATAGCCGCGACAGCGAACTAAATATACTCGGAGATAAGCTGAAGAAAGATAACATATAAATAGACATAGTTAAATAGATACAGACAGTTTCAAATAGAAGAATAGAAACAGTAAAATTTATTAAATGAAGAGAAGAAAATAGATAAAGAGATAAAGAGATAGCGAGGAAGATTAAAAAGGTAAAGAGAATAGTAGCAAAGAATACTAAAAACTACAGGATGAGACAAGCATGCATCACACTCCTTACCCTGGGTCCGACACTGTTGGGCAGCGAATCCATTCGCCTGTTGTCACCAGCCATGCTGACAAGCGTGGTCACTAATCCAGCTACTCGTACTGCTTCTACGTTAGCCTGCATGCGATAAGATTTAAATTTATCGAATACTTAAATCTGGACCGCACTTTGGCAACGGCAAGCATCGAGTATGGTTTGGTTGCTAAGAATTTATATGGACGGAGCACTTCTAAAATGCGAACGTCCATTTCTAGTGGGGCGAGTTCCGAAAATTTAAATCTTATTTGCGGTGTCCGCAATATTGGCAAGGTACCAACAAAAATTCCTATACCGGCCAACGTAAGACTAGAGTATACAACTGTACAGCGACTTGGAATTATGCGGATGACTTCGTGAGTTTCAACGAGTTTTGGAGCGCACTAGGTCTGCGTCTCTCCCAACTGCATTACACTACAAAACTTGTTACATGTCATTCAAAACAACCACTATAGCTATTACCATTTCTCTTAAAGCTGTGGATGACATGTTATGGTTACAAAATTACTCAATCAATGATCATGGAGAAGTTTGTTTTATGAGAATGGAAGGTGAAGCAATCAATGTAAATAAAGCATGACTTTTTATTATTACTTCTCATGAAACTAACCTCTCCATGCCATCTGTTATCGTGTCTAGAGAGTGTTCGTTGAGTGTAGTGTGATTAATGATAATACAAACCTTCGTGAGGTCCCGGTGGAGCTTTTTCAAGTGGAAAAGTGTCAATCCAATGCAGACAGCGTTAACGCCTATCCAAAGAGCGTTAAGTACGTAATGCCTGAAGGGTCCTCGGACTAAAGGACATGACGGGGCCGGTCCATAAGACCCGTAAGAGCCTGCACTGGCAGCCAAAGCTCCAGATAAGAACGTCGGCCCAAGATTTATTGTTATTGATGCGAACCAAATCATGAATGTTCCGAAAAGGACGCACTGCAACAAAACATGAATTTTACTCAAGGTACATTTTTGTAAAAAAAAAATGAAGATAATATATCATTTGTGAAACCACTTTAAAATTGCCAAAATTAAGAAAAGGAAATGAGGTTTTTTATCTCTGACAATTTCGAAATTTTCTCCGAGGGCGAATTAAAGTTACGGCAGGAGTCGTAAAAGGAACGACTAGATCATAATTTTACCTGTGGGCTGTCCATCAGTAATGGCGCTGATAAATCAGCTTGCTCCTCCTCGTTTTCAGGAAAAATTGGACTGTCGTTGAGAACTGTTGTGAGCATGTTCACTGTTGACACTGTCACCTAGAAAGTTATTGAAGTTAGTTATTGTTACAAAATGCTTACACACTCATATACATATACAGTATATTACAAAAACCCTGTTGTTCCCTACGTTAAAATCGATATTCATACGTAAGTACAAAACTCATTTTGAAAAAATCTTCAATAAAAATAATAAAATTAAATATTTAACCATTATTAGTTTAATAATGGTTAAATATTTAATTTTATTTTTTTAATTTACAATTAGTAATGATTTAATATAAAATTTGATTATTTTTATTGATATAATTACGGAGTGAATGAGTTTTCAGTGATGTAATCAGTTTTAATTTACGATTAATAATGATTTAATATTTAATTTGATTATTTTTATTGAAGAGATTTTCCAATTGAGTTGTGTCCTTACGTATAAATATCGATTCTGATAACATACCTCACAGGAACAACAGGGTTTTTGTTACATACTGTATGATTATTTACGGTTTACTTTTGGAGATATATCGGGATTGCCCGAACTTTCAACCCAATAAGTAAACAGTCATAAATATAAATGTGTCTCACGAAAGTTTTAATACAAAAATGTTTACGCAATATTTAAAGTTTAGACAGGGTCTGTTCTTTCTAATTAATACCAGGCCTACGTAGATTGATTTATTAATAATGTCCTCCTGGCCGAATTACGGTAATGGCGGCCAATCTCAACGGAGTTAGCCATCTGCGCGGGGTATAGATAGAATAGGTATGCTTTATTGTACACCATGAAAATAGTAGTAAACGGGAACAACGTATAAATTATGGGTACATGGGCAATGGGTCATGGGACATATGTGTACGCAAACACAAGTGCGATCTCTATTCCCTCACTCTCATAATCCGTTGGGATGGCAATCCGACACGACCGGAGAGAGATCCGGGTGCAGGACCGACGGATTTACTTGCTCTCCGAGGCACGAAAGGGTCGCGATGTGTAACGAAACGGTCACCCATCCACAGACTGACCGCGGCTAGTGCAGCTTAACCTTGCAATCCACACGATTGTTACTTGGCCACGAGCCCCTTACACCTTGATTATTTTTTTAAACCTATTACGTAAACAGACATAAATTCTGGCCAAAAACATTAATTTAAACTTGATCTTTAAGTTTCGCCTACAGATTTATCAAAACTAGTTGTAACGTTTCATCGCCCATCTACGTCACATTTCAGACACATTCATCTACCAACAGTCTAACTATTCAGAACTTTGTAAGACACTATCAAAATTAAGCATCAAAGATTATTCTTGGCTCTTTTCTCGTCCGGCTCAACTGAACTTAAGTGCCGATAAATCACTTTTATGTGCTTAACTGCCTCCAGTTTCAAACAATCGTACTTTTGTCAGCGAAGATCTGTTACTTTTTGCATTCTATTGATGCTCATCTGAATTTGATGATACTTAACTTCAGTCTCATTTAATTTCTAACAAAGACTTTTCACTGAAGAAAACTTTGAAGACGACTTACAAAGGAAACTGAGGCCAGAAAATCAAAATAGGTAAGTATTTTATAATATGACTAACTGACGCCCGCGGCTTCGCTCCTATCAATAAATAAAATAAATGAATATTTTTGGGACATTTTTACACAGCAAACCCAAACTAAGCAGAGCTTGTGCTATGGATACTACACAATTGATATAATACTTATATACTTTTTTTTTGTATATACATTCATACTTATAATACATAAGAAACACCTAGACCAACACAAACACTTATGTTCATCACACAAATATTTGTGTCCTGTGGGAATCGAACCCACGACCTCGTGATCAGCAGTCCGAACCTCGAACCACTAGACCATAGACGTCGTCAATATATCCTAATGTAATATAGGATATGATCTATCTCTGTGCAAATAAATACTATTCTATTCTATTCAAATATCAAAATCCGTTTAGCTGTTTGAACGCGATTGAATGATAAACAAACATCAAAACTTTCGCATTTTTTTAAATTATTAGTAGGATTTATTTTTTAATCTGATTAGGTTTTCATTTGTTTACAAATGGAAGCTCTATTGACGTAACGGAAGCAAGCAGTGAAGCGACTGAATTTAATAATTCAATGTCCAGGGCGAGAATTTCTCAATTGTATTTGCCTAGAGACTGAAAATGTCTGTTTACTTCAATATCTACTAATTCTATTATTTCCTACCAGTGCTAGGAATTACAGGCTTAGCCCCATCGAGCATTTAACCCTAGAGCTGAATTACTGTCCAATTCCGAAACTGTTCTATTTATTCGAACAGACCGAGAGCGCGCTTGCCTTAGGAGCGCGTTATGTCTAATCAGAAATTGGTGGAATTGATTTTAACCAAAGCATGTGAGATTACACCTCTATAGGACTCATGCTCAATGCTTAATCCCATTAGAGCCATATTACAAAAAATGCAAGAAATCTGCCTTTTAAGTTACTTTTTGCCGTCTCAGTAATGGATGTGTTTAATTTAAAAAAAAAACTGGAATATGATAGTTTTATTGATATTGTAGTAAAATAATTGTGTGAATGAATATTTGTAATATATTCATTTGTTCCGTGTGGTGCCGGACGTAAAGAATTGCACCACCCTACATCTTCTCATGGGTGTCGTAAAAGGCGACTAAGGGATTCACCAGAGGATGGGCAGCAGCGTTCTCTGAGTATTTAACCAACCAACTGCGATCGCCAACCCGCCTGCTAAGCGTGGCGATTATGGCATATCCCCCCAATATATGCTTGGGGGAGGCCTGTGTCCAGCAGTGGACGTCTTACGGCTGAAATGATGGATGATGATTCATTTGTTACGTCTAAGACTAACAATAACCTTTTTCCCACCTGCCACGTTGCAGCGTTGGTTAAACGCTAAGAAGCAGTATTTTAACGTACTGAATCTCGGTTCCCTTTTACTATAAACTGTTTGAAAATAGACCATTATATTTGAAATATGTTCCCATTAATACAAAACTTAAAACTTTGTAAAATAATATCTCCAGTCCATCTAAATAACCACTTTAAAATACCTACCTATTTTCTAACCAGAAGTTGGTATTTTAAACCTCAATTTACTCCTAAAATAAATAATTTCTAAAAAAAACACCACATAAAAGTTCAGACTTTTGCCAACATGATAAAATATAAATATGGAAATAATTTATACAAAATCGAATCATAAACTAAAAATCTAAAAACTATTAAATTTCGTTGCACTCGCGACGTGGACTTAGTAGGGTCTTGAACGTTTCACACCACTCTTGGTTCGGACCGCGGTGTGAATCGCCCAAGTACTCTTTTTGAATGGGCCGTTTCGGACCACTATCGAAAGTTAGTATAGTAGCACGCGATCCGGGCTCAGTATCGCAATATCTTATTCAATGGAAATTTCTATAGATCTGTCTCCTCTTCTCATTGCGTTTTTCGTCAAAAAAATTAAAAAGGGCTTTCAGATGGAATGAGAGTTAATTCCAGTACCTAGTTTATGTAACTGATAACGAAATAGCGACATTTATAATGATAAAAGTTATAGGTCAATGAACATTCAATGGCTCATGTAAGTTAATGGGGCCATATGGTCGAATGGTCAAGATATGGGCCATTAATCGAGATAATTTGCTAACATTTCCGCAAAGCTATATACCGTATCTATTCGTCCGCTTCTAAATGTGACCGTATACATTATTGATTATAATGGCCGTTTATTCCGAATTATTTTGGGTAAAATGGTTCATTGTATCCAAAAAAGATTCTGGGGCTCAGTAAAAAGGTCGCATTGCTTTAAAAAAGAGAAATACGTTCCATTTTTATAGTCATTGAGTTTGAACCTTTTTGAGCAAAATGTAACAGCAATTGATTTGAATTATGTTACCAGGCCCCTCAGAAAGTATTGCGAAAAAAAGTTTTTATATATGGGAGACTGGCCAGTTATAATGTTTTTCGAAAATATGATTATTTATAAGTAAAAATAAGTAAGTTCCAATTTCAAAATTTCCCTCCACATTTTTTGCGAGTTAATTCAAAGTATTGTGTCTCACTGAAATATGGATCTGCGCCGGGAACATTTTAGAGCTATGATTTTATACGATTTCAAGTGTCGCCTGAAACCGGATGAATCGTACGATAGACTTCAAATGGCATTCATGGATGAAGGCCCTTCCAAGGCAACCGTGTATCGTTGGTTTAACGAATTCAAGCGCGGTCGACCAACTTTGGGGGATGACGAAAGAAGCGGTCGCCCTTTGACGGCTGTTACCGAAGAAAACGTGCTAGCAGTGAAAAATTTAATCCAAGACAATAGGCGAATTACATATCAGGAGATTCAACACATATTGAAGATTGGATCGGGAAGCGTTCACGAGATTCTACACAGCCATCTTCACGTGAGGAGGATAGTATCACGCTGGGTGCCGCACAACCTCACCGATGCTCAGAAGCAGGCCCGGGTGGAATGGTGCCGTGATATGCTTAACAAATTTGAAGCAGGCTCGTCTCGGCGTGTTTACGACATCGTTACAGGTGATGAGTCCTGGATTTATCAATACGACCCAGAAACCAAGCGCCAGTCGACTGTTTGGGTGTTTCAAAATGAGCCAACGCCTACCAAAGTGAAGCGATCTAGAAGCGGGGGTAAGATTTTGATCGCTAGCTTTTTTAATTTGACTGGCCACTTGGTATCAATTCCCTTACGGGATCAAAGAAGCATTAATGCCGAATGGTATACTACCAAATGTTTGCCAGAAGTTTTCTCTGTTATAAGCAACAAGCGACCAAACACAGGGCTCCGCGGGCTACTGCTCCACCACGACAATGCACCTGCGCACACCGCACTCAAAACGAGGGACTTCCTGGACAGCACGCCAGTCAAACTCCTGGGTCACCCTCCTTACAGCCCTGATCTAGCACCGTGTGACTTCTTTTTATTCCCAAAAATAAAAAATCAGCTCACAGGGATACAATTTTCGTCGCCGGAAGATGCGCTGGCTGCGTTCGAGCAGGCTGTAAACGAGGTGTCTGCGGCGGACTGGAAAAAGTGTTTTGAAAACTGGTTTAGGCGCATGAATCTTTGTATAGAGGCTGGTGGAAAGTACTTTGAAAAGATTTGATAAAAATATATGTACGTATAGAACAATTTTTTTTAGTTTCGCAAAACTTTCTGAGTGTCCCACGTATATCAAACATTGAAATAACTGTTTTCATCCGAAAACATTCTAAATATAGGTACATATTTAGAACCTCGCCTTTGTACATGTAATTTCAAAGCTATTATGTATTGTTGTGATTTTCTTGTGTGCAATAAAGAATAAGAATAAGAATATTTGTTTGCAACATTATCAACATCAACAAACTTTTGACTCACTTATCAGTAGACTTGTTTGTGGACACAAATATTTATGTGATGACCAAGACCAACACAAACACTTATTTATATTCATAAGTGTTTGTGTTGGTCTGGGTCATAGAAATCTAAATAATAAGGTAATAGAAGTGGTAACGGCGCGTGAACTTGTCGACGCGTGCAGGTGTCTCGTAGGACACCAGTGCGCAAACCGTTTGCTATGATCAAGCAAACGGTTTGCGCACTGGTGTCCTAGTGCTGTTTTGGACGCAG
Organism: Asteroscopus sphinx; assembly: GCA_949699075.1. Taxonomy (NCBI): domain Eukaryota; kingdom Metazoa; phylum Arthropoda; class Insecta; order Lepidoptera; family Noctuidae; genus Asteroscopus; species Asteroscopus sphinx. The sequence goes on from OX453006.1 coordinate 9,391,714, forward strand.
AGTCACAAAAAATTGTATTATGCAGCATATTTAACGGATTTTTAGGCTTAATTTATTTAGATTTCTATGATCTGAGTGTTTCTTATGTATTATAAGTATGTATTTACACAAAAAGTATGCTAGTATTCTATCTATTTTCTAGTACCCATAGTACAAGCTCTGCTTAGTTTGGGACTAGGTGGTGCTGTGTAAAAATGTTTCAAATATTTATTGTTTATCTATTTATATATATTATCAAGTTCGTTTCCCATTGGGGTAGGCAGATACTATAGATTTTCACCCACTACGATCCTGATACACCTTCGCTTCGTTTAAGTTCACTCATAGGTTCAGTTAGAGTTCTCTTAAGCTAGCCTTTTTAGAACGTCCGCGATTTGGTTGTAGTACGATTGCCAAGGTCGTCCCCCTCCATTTCTTTCAACGATTCTCGCCTCGTATACTTGTTCCGTCAATCTCCTATGATCCAACAGCTAGAGAAGTACAAAAGAAAGGGTTGGGCATGTAGAATGCCCAAACTAACATAAGATACCTTAAGATATAAATAAATAATAGATATTAATAGGCATATGAGGGCATTAACTACTTTATTCTCTTTACTTTTCTCTCCAAATTCTCCTTCTTACTTAACTTCTCATTTTCAGTACCGTAAAATGCCCTAACTTTGCCAACAAGCCCTACTTTGCCTAAGGCATTATCTTAATTTTTACACGCACTGACACTTTATAACTGAACCAAAAGTTAGCGTTGTCATAGTTTTCAAAGCTCCCCAAGTACGGAAATCATAGCTATTATAGTTTACTCAAAAAATAACTAGGCAAAGTAGGGCTTGTGGGCCAAGTTAGGGCAGTTTACGGTATCTATGTACAAGTCATACTAAATATCTCCGCTCCACTAATAATCGTCTTCTCCAATGTCCTTCTCACCGCTCTGACTTCGTTCACTCTACATTCTTCGTGCAATCTATCCTATTATGGAATGCGCTTCCTCAGGAAATCAGGATGGCTAACAGTCGGCTCGCCTTTAAAATTAAGTTAAGGAAATATTTCCGTGAAAACAATTTAGCAGATTCAGCTCGACTTTGAATTATCTTGATGTATAATCTATAGTTATATATGTAGGTATGTATAATATATATATTTTATTATATGTATAATGTACATAGGTATTTATCTATTTTTTTATTATTTTTATTATATGTTATTATAAGTCCGTAGTACGAAACATATTTTACTACTTTACTGGCGCATCTACCCTATTCTTTGTCTCTGCATTAGCCTAAGGTTGTCTGGTAGAGAACACATATGGCGTTAAGACCGCCTTTGTACCCTGTTGTGCATAAAGAATTAAAGAAATAAATAAATTATGGAAAGAAAAAATCGCTCACGAGCCAGGAGTCGCAGGTTCGAGTCCTGCTCGTGAGTGTTTTTTTCTCTCCACAATTTATAGCTTTAGATTTTGCTTCGCATGCATAAAATGCGTTAAAAATAATAAGATACGTTGTTGTTGTTTATACGTTGTTCCTGTTTACTACTATTTTCATGGTGTACAATAAAGTATATTCTATCTATCTACCTTTCTCAATCTACGTCTCTACATCTTCTTTAAACCATTTATTTTGCCACACACACAAATTATAGTTATACATATTACATGAAGAGGTAACAGGACAAATTACAGAGAACACAAAATGTATACAACATAATATGTGTAGCAAGGGACTTTCACTCCACAATGCTCCCTTAGCACGCTATTCCGCATTCTATCTAGCATAGTCGTGTGTCACTAATTCACAAAGGCATGTAAGCCATAAAATCACACTGTACCAAACATTTTTAGCTTGCATTTCAGTGCAGTGTATTCGAAAAACGCTGACGGACCGTGACTGTCCATGACACAAAATTTACGGAGAAAAAAACCAAGTTAATACCGCCAGTGCGGCTTAAGCCACGATACGAGTTCATTTCTGACCGAACGAATTTAGCTTGTGCTAGAACGCTGACATTTTGAGATTGCGCGACAAGTACAGTGTAACCGAATGTAACCTAAATGTGTCTATATAAACGTACTTAGTGGAAAAATAATATTAGAAAGAAAAAAAAATACAGGACAGCGCAAGTCATAACTTGATTTAACTTACGATTTAAATTGTGGAAAGAAAAAATCGCTCACGAGCAGGATTCGAACCTACGACTCCTGGTTCAGTACGCCAGTGCTTTAGCCACTAAGCTACCGTGAACACTGCTCGTGGTAACGAAATTCTCATCCACTTGGTACATCTTTGGGTGACGTCAAATTAATTAATTGATTTACCTTACTTTCTTTACATAACATACATAACCAGCCCATTACTGTCCCACTGCTGGGCACGGGCCTCTTCTCAGTATGAGAAGGCTAAGGCCTTAGTCCGCCACGCTGGCCTGGTGCGGGTTGGCGGACTGCACACACCATTGAGAACTGTATGGAGCACTCTCTGGTGTGCAGGTTTCCTCCCGATGTTTTCCTTCACCGTTAAAGCAAGTGATAATCGAATATAAATCCGCACATGAATTCCAAAAGTCAGAGGTGCGGGCCGGGATCGAACTCACACTCTCCTGCATGGAAGGCAATCGATCAACCGCTAGGCTATCACTGCTTTACATTCTATAATTGACGAAAAATATTTACAAACCTACGTAGTATAACTTATTTATAAATATAAAAAAACCTAAAATAAAACTAAAGATAACTGATTAATTTAGTTTATAATTTATTATCATTAAACAAAATTGGGGATTCTATAGTTTAACTTTTATGTGGTCTTCTTTATAATATAATTCGTTAGAAAATGGCGATTATTTATACTTCTTGTACGCAATTTTATTTTTCAATTAGCCAGATAACTAGACAACAAAAGCTATACAAAAATCAGAAGCAAAGCTTCTAAGCAAACTCGTATAGGACTTGTGCGCCCAGAGCTCTGTGTATGTTTGAAAAAGTAGCTGTGTAGTAGTGTAGCCGCATGCTAATGGAGTGGGAAGTTCACCCTAACGTTTTTTCTCGGTTTACTCCCCGAGAAACGGAGCGGCGGCCAAACGCACAACGAAGTTTTAGAAACGACGCTTTAGAAGCATCGCTTCAAAAAAATACAAACAAGTTGTTGATCTGTAATCGTGCCATATTTCTAGAGCAAATGATAAATAATGTGCTAAGATTCATCTAAAAATAATAAACCAATTCTACGGTTATTTAATAACTAAATTTTCACTTAGAAACAAAGCGAGACTTTGAGAATAAATCCCGAAGGACTCTGAAAATAAGTCACCGGCGGCATTGTCTAAGTGCGGAAAATACTGCCCATTTTTTTGGTGATTTCACACGCATCGTTTTTATGTCGCGCGCGTCACACGGATAGATTTTGTTTGTTTACAAATAGCTATTTAAATAAAATACAATAGATGTATTGATTTTTTTATTGATTCGTGTTCAGTATCAGTGGTACTTACTTCGCCGCCTGACATCCACACACTGGGGATCTAAATCAGATGTTCTTCGCACTACAGGAATGGCACTGTGCTTTTCCGCTGGAGAATACGCATGCCCGGTGTGGCATCGGTCCGCTCACGCAAAGCTAGTAAATGTTGCGCTGAATGACACCTGCCGCATTATAACTGGCTGCCTCAAGCCCACGCAACTGAATATGGTTTACCCGTCAGGGGGATATCACCACCTGGGGTCCGTCGAGATGTAGCCTGCTCAATAGAAAAATACAAGCAGGAGTCTGACGTTCGACATCCCCTTTACAGTCACCAAATGCCCCCAGGCCGTCTCAAGAGTCGCAAAAGCTTTTTGCGCAGCACACGAGCTATTAAAGACCACCCAGCTGCCGCCAGATGCAAATTGTGGACTGAAAAGCACCCTCCACCTCCTGGTTTTATTACTCCACAGGAGAAGTTACCACCAGGACACGATCTACAGTGGCCAGTGTGGAAGTCACTCAATCGCCTTCGCACCCAGGTTGGTCGCTGTAGACTTAATATGTGTGAATGGGGGTTTAGGGACCCTAGCCTTGCACACTGTGACTGCGGTGACCCAGAGCAATCCATGTCGCACTTGCTAACGTGTCCCTTGTGCCCGAACACCTACACAAGAGATGATCTATTCGCCGCCACTGAAAACGACATTGAAGTGGCCACTTTTTATTCCAACCATATTTGAACCAATGACACGATAAGAAGAAGAAGTATCAGTGGTATAGTCACCTCCTTAAATGTGCCACGAATACAGATCACCGTGTTGTATAATTCACATCGGATGACGATAATTAATTTATTAATTGCACCGCCTAGTACCTAAATATTTTATTGCACATTACAATAAAACAAGTTTAACATTACTCCCGTATTTTTTTTCTCCTTAAGTTAATGTTAACGATTAAACTGTTACACTATACTGTGCATTAACCGCAAAATCCTCAGATATTACTTAATTGGACTTACCAGTAGTAAAAAGGCGGTTTCAACCAGCGAGCACTTATATACAGGTTGGCAGCGAAACACGGCGATGCCTAGGGGTAGCAAGATGGCTGCTCGGGCCAGGTCCACGGCCGCTTGATGGAACAGCAGCCCGTGAGACCATCTACGACAAAATTTTGGGTAAATATCTATTCGTACATAATAGACCATTGCTTGATTTCATCAACGATAATTCTGTGGTTAATCGACCTACCCACACTTCCAGTACCTACATTTTTCGAGTACTAGGCCGTTTAGTCAGAGAATTAATGTTGGTGAACACCGGCCTTAATAGTAAAGAAAAACCAAAATAATTCAGTATGATTTTGATTGTGTCGTTTATTTGCAAATATATCAAAATCTTGGTTTTATTTGTCATACTTAATTCTGTAAAACACTTTTGGTTTATGTATGTCTTTTCACATTCTACAAACTGTAAAACTGTTATTTATGTCATAGGATAATCGGCAAAATCGGATCTTTGCGAAAATCCTAGGATAATTGCAAAGGACCGGATAATTGCAATGTAAGAAAAAATTTCGTTGTCATCTGAGCTATTTTCAGGATCATTGCAACAATCCGAAATCACGAAAAAAGGTCAACTGTTCCCTACATTCGTGTTCACATGAATTGACAAAATGCATGGATCAGCTTGCTTTTTTTCGTAATTTCAGGGTTGCTCCCTGTTCATAATGATAAGTACAATGACCCCTTTTTTAACCGACTTCAAAAAAAGGAGAAGGTTATGTATTACGCGGGTTTTCATGTATGTACACCGATTACTCCGAAATTTGTGGGCCGATTTACGTGGTTGTTTTTTTATTTGGTAGAGAAAGTCTGCGCGGTGGTCCCATATAAATTTTATTGACTTAGGTTGAGTAGTTTTTTAACTAGCTTTAATAAATCAGTTTATTTTAGCTTCGCCTATCTAGATGATCTGCTCATTGGTTCGTTTTTCTGAGAATTCTTGGCCGATATGCGTGTTTTTTTTTCACGATAGTGATTGGACGTTTGGAAGAACACGAGCGAGACCTTTGCCCAGCAGTGGGACAGCAAAGGTTAATAAAAAAAAATCTCAAATTGGTTATATAAACATTTATGAATCAACCCTCAACTAAAAAGTATGAAATAAAAACTTTTTTACCAAAAAAAAAAAAAAAACCCGCGGAATACATAACCTCCTCCTTTTTTTTAAGTCGGTTTATAAATAAAACCGACTTCAAAAACCTTAACTAAAAAGTAAAAAATAATCATTGTATGTATTTTAAAATCTTAACATAAACAACATTTTGAAGGCGGCGCGTGATTTTTAACCGACTTCATCGTGTACGTTCACATAAACTGTTTTTACTATAGATATTGCGCTCGACTGTACATTACATGACGCAAAGGGTTAACCACGCGCCGCCTTAAAAATGTTGTTTATGTTAAGATTTTAAAATACATACAATGATTATTTTTTACTTTTTAGTTAAGGTTTTGAAGTCGGTTTTATTTTTTGTTAAAAAGTTTTAGGTTTAGTACAAAGTCAAACTAATATTGTATAATATAAATTTTATTAGAACGATTTTTTTTAAGTGTATGTTTTATCAATAAAGACTAGTAAAAACAGCTTAATAACATAACATAACGCCTGTACTTCCCCGAAGGCGTAGGCAGAGGTATAATAGTACACCCACATTTCGCCAGTTATTTGATAAGTCCCATGTAATAGGGGGCGAGCCTATTGCCATTGACCGGGCACAAATCCAGACTCTGGGCTGCTACTGAGAATTTCCTGATGAAAAAACCCAATAACACTTTGCCCGACCCGGGAATCGAACCCAGGACCCCACGCTCAGCAGTCGCGCTTGCAACCACTAGACCGACGAGGCAGTCAAGGCAACGAGTAATTTTATATTATCAACTATCCGTTCAATGTTGGACTACTAATATTAGAACGACGTACTGTATCGGCCTAAATTGGAGCTTATTACAGGTAGCAGACAGACTTAATTAAATGTCAATCTTGCTGAACACTCTAAGTACTAATCTGCGTATTACATATGAGTACAGTCAAACAGAAGAACGAAAGTAACCGACATAGCCCGAAGAATTGCCAAACTTAAGTGGCAGTGGGCGGGGCACATTGCTCGCAGAACGGATGGCCGATGGGGCAGTAAAGTTCTGGAGTGGCGACCGCGTACTGGAAGGCGCAGCGTGGGTAGGCCCCCCACAAGGTGGACCGACGACCTGGTGAAGGTCGCGGGAATCCGCTGGATGCGGAAGTCACAGGACCGGTCGTTGTGGCGATGCTTGGGGGAGGCCTATGTCCAGCAGTGGACGTCTTTCGGCTGAAATGATGATGATGATGATGACAGTCAAACAAAGAGATAATTATCCAGGACTACCAGATATCATCATAACCGCCATTTCAGCTGAAAAACGTCTACTGCTGAACATAGGCCTCCCGAAAACATCGCCACAACAACCGGTCCTGTGCTTTCCACATACAGCGGATTCCCGCGACCTTCAACAGATATACACATAAATCGACAAAATTTAGGGAACAGTAGATTTTTTTTCCCGATTTCATGGTTGGCCCCACAACAAAAGTTGTTCGTAATGATGAGTACAATAACCCCTCTTCGTTTTCGAAACGACTAAATTTTCAGCATGTATGAAGTTTTCCTTAGAAATTATTTGTATTTTCGAGCGCAATATTAGTTGAACCCTATTTAAAAAAGCCTTATTTAAAACATTCTATCATAATTTCCTGAGATTTTTTTATTTACATCTAGCGAGAGATACCTAAGTATTTATCGCTTTGATTCGACTGTTTCTACAAAACACGTCCACAGCAGCTGTTGCCGGTCTCAAATATTACGTAAACGTTATAATTCATTCTATACACGTATAAAATATCGAGGAACGATTGATCAATCATCCCAAAGTGTCACGCACTGAGGACTCTTGAGAGGGCCATGACCGAAGGGCCAGAGTGAAGTATTTCTTCGAATCTAGGATGTAAATAATGCAGCAGGTGACCCTATTTATGTATTTTACGCAAGTTTCGGGGATAAGGGACAGTTTTTGTTTATGTAAATAGTTTCAAAGGATTCTTTTTTTTGTTGTGTGTTATATATACACTGACGAGCAATACCAGTGCTTAAAATCTAAATGGCCCTATTTTGTTTTACCTTCTTTAAAACATTTAATTTGGTGTTTTGTATGCATTATTTAATACACTTGAATGTTGCTTTTTATTTCAAGAAGCTATCTTGCGTGGTTTCATGATAAGTTAGTGGCTTTTTTATATTAACGTCAGTGTAGTTACTGTTGTAGCTTTTCGGTGTAGAGATTACAGGGTAGGGTAAACTTTTGTTCAATGATGAGATAAGGGGCTGACAATAATAGCAACAATTATTTGAAGTAATACGCAATAATATAAATTATATTGTTTTAAGTGACCGGATAGATTGTAGGATCAGAAAATTGTATGTCTGTTGAAAAACCGATGGCTGTTGGAGCAGACGAGTCATTGAATCGCATCGCCACTGCGAATTGACTACCGCTGCGTTGGACACCCCCGGGCAGGTAGACCGACGATCTGAAAAAGGTAGCTGGGACGGACTGGATGCCGAAGGCGGAGAACCCAGTGTTGTGGTGCAGCTTGGGAGGCCTAAGCCCAGCAGTAGACTGCGATAGGCTAAGCTGATATTCTTTTAGATTCCAACAACATATACCTACCAAGGTAAAACAAACCACACATAATTATCATTGTTAAAATGTTATTGTGTATTATTATCAAAATGTGAAATCTTAATTTTATCTGTAACATTTAAAACATTTTACGGTTAGTATTTAAAAACTTTTGCCGTCCAGTGTGCTAGCAACAATGTTAGTAACATTGTATAGCAAAATTTCTAACAAAGCATGTTTTTGAAACAAGTTTGGCAATAAACATTGTTACTCTCTGGCAATGAAATGTTAGCCCTTTACTCTTGCCCTTTTACCAGTTCTAATACGGGTTTACTTAATATATTTAGGTATAACAGCTGAATTTAAAAATCCTTAGAATATAGAAAAAAAAACTATATTTTACTTTGTCAAAAGGAAATCTCATAATAGCGCACATTTATTGTAGTTATTTCATCTAAAATTATTATTCAATTTTAACTTTGCCAAAATGAGTTAAAAGGCAAAGTCAAAGTCAATTTTTTTATTTCGAATAAGCACTTACATGCGCTTTAAAAACGTTAATTATTAATCTAGTTGCACGGTTCCAAAAAGTTGGTCCTATGGAGAAGAGCCAGCAAGAAACTCCATGGATATACTCTTTTTTTTTTTGGCACAATGAAGTATTCAACGAATTAATATGTTGGAGAGTTTTCTTGTGACATTTAAAATACAGTTATGTAAATATCTACCCCACCCCTTGAAACAGCACAACTAAGTCAAACAACCAATGCTACGGCTGGCTTAAAAGTCGAAAATAGATCGCCCAAAATATTTTTATACTTCTGACATGTCAATCGTCTCGAACTAGGCTGCTGCGATTAGAATTAGAAAATGTATTTTGAATACCTGGAATTAGGACCAACCTTTTGGAAAAAACTAAATTCTTGACTTTTCAATTCAATTCAATTCAAATTATTTATTTCAAACAAATTACTTAATAAAATTATACAATAGTTTTAGCTTATGAGTGCATGTTTTGTGCCTATTTGAAAAAAAAAAATACTTTAAACTAATTTCAAATAAACTGGCATGCAAGAGTTAAAATCCAAATAAGATTCAGAAATAAACTAAGTTTGTCCTTACAATTATTTAATCTAAATAGATCCTAATCTTAATTAAACCTAATCCCTTGAAATGGAACGTAATCAAGATAACTATAGAAATAAAACCTGATTTTAAAGTTTTGTAATAAAATTAATTCGTTTTCAAACGTAAACACAGCTTACTTAGTAGCAATGAAAAGCAAGATGAAAAAATCAACTGTACCTATCCAGAAAAGTCTTTTCGAAGTCCAAAAGTCGAATACAAGATTAACGCAATTTTATCTAAAGACACCTTCAGATCCGATTCAAAAGATCTAATTTATTAAATTACTACTGGTAGTGAATCGGTAATTAGATTGTGAGATCCCCTCTGGCGTAAATAATATTTTCTAGGACTCCGTCTTTTACAACAGTAAAAGGCTAAAGATTAAAGATTGACAAAGGTACCTTTTTAAAGGAAATTGGATAATGTAGTACTGGGTTATTTAGGAAGTGACAGAATTGTAACGCAAAGACAACTTACTACAGTCATATATTCAATGCTACAATTCAAAGTAATAAACGAAAAAAAAAAACAATTGTAATAGCACGGCTCCACAAAAGTCCATTCAAAATCGAATACTAGATTAATACCATTTTATTAAAGATACTTCTAGATCCAATTTAAATCCAATACTTGCATGTCGATAATTAGATTTTGAAATCCTCTTTATTATAGTGTAAACCATACTGTCTGAAAGCTCTTTTAGAAGAAAATCAGGTTATCAAAAAGACTTTCACCACTGATTTTAATATTCTTAGATGTTGATTATGCTGATAAAGCTAAGCGAAGCTGATAATTTAAGATTACAATTCAGATGTAACTTGATTTGGAACTCCGAATTAGAATTGAAAAGCAAAGACAATATAATTTCGTTAGGCGTCAAAAGTAGAATTATGTTACGTTCGTACGTCTCTTGCTTTCCAGAAAATTTAATTCGAAGTAGAATGCCAGATTAACACCATTTTATATAAAGACACCTTCAAATCCAACTTAAGTAGATCCTATATTATCGAATCACTACCGGTAGTGATTCAGTAATTTCATTTTGCAGCAAATTGAGATCCCCCTCTAGTGTAAATCACATTTTCTGGAACCTTAATATTTTAGCATCAATAAAGGTACTCAAAATAAATTGGCGAATAGAGAAGTCTTATTAATAGTGATATTTTTATTTGCCTCGTTGGTCTAGTGGATGCAAACGCGACTGCTGAGCGTGGGGTCCTGGATTCGATTCCCGGGTCGGGCAAAGTGTTGTTGGGTTTTTTCATTAGGAAATTGTCAGTAGCAGCCCGGAGTTTGGATTTGTGCCCGGTTAGTGGCAATAAGCTCGCCCCCTATTACATGGGACTATAACATAACTGGCGAAATGTGGGTGTACTATTACACCTCTGCCTACCCCTTCGGGGAAATACAGGCGTGATGTTATGTTATGTTATTTTTATTTTAGTAATTTCTCTAACAGATCGTTTTATTATGTCCATACTGTTTGACCATCCTATTAATATTAGAAATGCGAGTGTCTTTGTTGGTTTCTTTCTCTTGTACGCAGCATCGGATCGACGTGATTTTTTGCATAGAGATCGTTTATAAACCGAGGAGTGACATGGGTTACTTTTTACCTCGGAAATCTGCACGCAATAAACCGTCTGGAGCAAAACCGCGGGTATAAGCTTGTCCTAAATGATATATATGATAGATATATCATTCCCTAACAAAACAAACGAAAAAAAAGGCAGCGGCAGCACAATACGCAAACTAGTAGAACGTAAGTAAGTTATTTACAATAAGTTACTTTCGCGTCATAATTGGTACACTTTCTGTAACATGGCATTTAGTTTTTTTTTTGTTACCGGTCATGCTCGGCGCCTTTCTTGACGCGGACAAGTAGAAAAACGTCCCAATTAGGACGCTTTCGAGTCTTCAGATTGCGCGCATTGGTAACATATCTATACTTATTTTCTTGACTTTGAATTAACTGCAAAGTTACTCGAGTTGGTTAAGAAACACTGTTTCTTAATAAGATATCGCTGACGTCACCCAAAGACGTGCCAAGTGGATGAGAACTTCGATACCACGAGCAGTTTTAACGGTAGCTTAGTGGCTAAAGCACTGGCGTACTAAGCCAGGAGTCGGAGGTTCGAATCTTGCTCGTGAGCGATTTTTTCTTTCCACTATTTAAATCGTATAGCTATACTTTTAAATATCATTGCTAATAATATGAATTTATTAGTTTTATAAATATCTACGTGATCTAACTCATATTTCTAATAAGCGTACTCGAATAAGTGATTCACAAAAGTTACTTCACTGCAATATAAGTAAAAAAAAATACAATATATAGCGAGCTTGTTTCACAAGTTCTGTTAAGTATATACGAACCAAAACTTTGCTCTTTCCTTATGTTTCTTTGACTGGACTGTTTTGATATTGGAATTTCGGAAAATATCTTCCGAAGTGGTTGCTTTCGCCAATAGAAGGCATTCGTAAATTGACACGTCTCTAGGATCTGAGTGAAAGAGGCTAGGTATTATTACTTTTTTTCCATTAAGTACCTAGATATCTCATGTCGAAACTAAATAAATGTCCCTCCGAAAATACTGTAACGAGAATATCACCAGAGTAGCTACAAGATTTATAAGCTACCCTTATCGAAACAAATATTTATTCGTATAAACGAAATGAACTGAACTTTTTAATGGAAGTCCTTTGGTCACAATTCGTTTCAAATTATAAGGGTGAGTCGCTTACAGGAAAGGCCTGATATTATCTAATTATGCACGAACCTTTCCAATTACGGAAACTCCAAAAAGTTCTTTTGAAATACTTTACTCGGAATTGGATTAAATCCTGGAGCCCTAACTAAACATTTATCAGATTGGCTCCATATAAAAAGCAGATTTAGTGGTCCCGTAAGTAATATTCCGTGTTCCTGAATACAGACGTGCCCAATCTGTGGCGCCGATCGCTGCCTCAACAATAACACACACGAGTCTCATAATATAGTTGGACGATATTAAACAACATGGTGTCAACCAACAATAATTTACAAAATGAATTAATGGTGTAGCCTTGGACGAATAGAAAAGGCGGACGGAATCTCGCTAAACAAAGACTGAAGCACTTAATTTTTTTCTAAACCCACTATAATTTCGAAATAATTTTAATACATCAGATTTATACTTACTGTTATTTTATTTGTGACACTATAACAATGACTACCGTCACACTAGATTTTTTGTGTAATCGCGGCTTTTTGGCATACTATGGATGTGAATGTGTGCCCTTACTTTTAAGCGTGTCGGCTATGGATGCTTCACTTATTGTTTAGCGAGATTCCGTCCGCCTTTTTTATTCGCCTGAGGATGTAGCACTTTCGTTGATGACTTAAAAAGTGTTTTTCAATAATATTTATTGGGATAAGACGCTTAAAACGCTTAAAGCCATTTTGTTGTTCAAAACTGATGATAAAACATTTTAACGATTTAATAAAATTCTATGTAGTTCAGTAAACAAATTAAAATAATCTATATTATAGAAGTGTTTTATTATGACTAATTTTCAAATAAACTGTTGAAAATTGCAATGAGATTCAATAACATTTTCTCAAATAGTCGCAAGCATGACTGCTGAGCATTTTTAATTATAAAATTCTCAGTAGCAGCCTGAAGTCTGGATTTGTGCCCGGATGGCAATAGGCTTGACTCCTATTAACCTGAGACTTATAATATAACTAGAAAAATGTGGGTGTACTATACGCATCTCTGTCTAAGTATCTACCCCTTTGAAGAAATACAGGCGTGATGTTATGTTGAAAGCTTTGTAGCTTGGCACTGTGTTACTTCATACCGTCCATTAACGTGTTATGCAACGAATAACATTAACATTATCGTTATAGTTAACGTCTTCGGTCGTATAAGACATATTCCGACGGTTATAAATGAACCACATCGTCGTAAAATATACAACATTTGAATAATGATAAACATTCATTTTTTCCTGTTTCTTTTTCTCCATATCGAAACGGTCGCTGGAATTTATAGCTTTTATTCCTTTCAAAGTATTACGGTTTGATTCATGTTTGTTATTCTTCGCGAAAATATTTGATAATATTGTTGTTGGACGCCTTAGATATGCTCAATGTAGCCAGTTATCGTGATTTACTTTCTGCAATGTTTTTCGAATATTGTCTTGAAAATATGTAACGCAATATTGTAATTTCATGCAAATAAATCTGTGAGTATTATCTAGGACTTTCACTGTTGAGCATTTGTCCCAGGGAAACAGAATACTAGAGAGAGGACAAACCGCGCTGCATAAAGGCTGACCGTTGTATGCACAACACGGTGTATACCGTCAGTTGCACCCGAGTGAGTAGTGAGTATGCGCGCTAGTTTGAGAGAAATCTTTCTTTTCTTTCTAAAATGCCATAAGCAGCGTAAGGATACAATGTGTGTTTTATACAGGGTGTCAGAGAAACGTTTCCGAAAACGAAAGTAGGTGATAGTGCTGGTGATTACAGATACGAAACCACGAAAAAAAATATCGATTATTTTTTAGATTTTTTAATTTTTTTTTGCATTTTTCGTTATGTATGCGTTTTATTTAACTGCCCAAAGCTGGTTATGTATGAAAAATGCAAAAAAATATATATGAAAAAATCTAAACAATGAATCGCATTTTTTTTCGTGGTTTCGTATCAATAATCACCAGCACCTATCTTCGTTTTCGGAAGCGTTCCCCTTACACCCAGTATGTGTGCGTGGTTTTTGTTGTAATTTATTGATGCATTTTTTGGATTGTGTGCGTAAGTTGAGCTGGCGACACTCGGATTCTATGCAAACTATGCAGCTTGAAAGAAAGAAAGAAAAATATTTTATTTCTGCGCTCGATTTGACGCACACAACAACCTAATTCCCGATCTCCTCATATTACGTTATCTGTGGTGTAGCTACAATTTGTACAGTATACCACATATCTACAGTAAAAAAACCAGTTTATGCAGAGGCTGTCTTGTGTGAAATTTACATACTAAGCCAGCTCCGCTTATAATGGTTTTGTTACCATTAATATGAGGCTAACTTTGTTCATTTACCAAATCACCATTTTGCCAAACTTACCTCCGCAGCTGTTTTTTGCTAAGTATCACAGCCATCAGCGCTAAATTGGCTGACATTCCAAGGCTGGAAAGCGCTAGCAGGGCCGCAGCACTTGCAGCGCCACCTGGCGGGCAGTGCCTCGTGTTATTAACCACCGAGGAGTTGGTAGCCCCTGCCGAACCGAAGCGAAGGTTCGCTCCGATCATGGCCACGGCCGACCCTGCTTGAGAAATGACCCCTGTGAGAAAATCATGAAAACAATTCAACACGAACATAGGAACAGACGTATAGTTACCTATTGTTATTTTGCTATTAGTTTCGTGATCTGAAAGATGAAATTAATATTGTTCAAGTCAAAATTGCAAATAACAGTAAAAAGTCAAGATAGATAGTCACGATCAATGTCGATTGATTATATTGAAATCAATGACAAAGATTGTTTGAAAAATAAAATTGAAAGACTCTAAATTTTGAATTTTTGAATATTACATAAAAAGCCAATATTGTATTTCCAATAATTCTTCAAATATTTAATATTTACATTATTCGTAAAGAGTAACAAAATAGTCGTAGAATTACCTGCAGACATTTTGGCGTTCAGACGTCCGCTTTTAATGGAAATGTACTATAGAATGCAATGAATCACTGTGACAGCCAATCAGAACGCCTCCCATCCCCCCACCGGCCCATTGCATTTTTGCACCAATGACGTTGCTATTCACTGACATTACAATGGGGCTTAAATCCTTTATTTTAATACACTGTGCTGTTTGTCACTCAATTTAACACTGTTGTGCGAACTTTTGCAGTTTTTTTTTCTGTGATTTTATTTTGATGCACTTTTTTGCTGTCTTTTTTATATCTGACAAATCTGTTGATATAATGTCTGTTATATTTTTTATAGTCAGTTTAGGTCACGGTCAATGTAGCAAAAGCACTTTCTGAAAAAACACATTGAAAGTTAAACTTATGCTAAGTGGATACAAAGCTACCAAAAATATTGTCTACAAAATTCTTTCTACAAAAACGGGCATAGTAAAAGTATAGACGAAGTGCTGCGAACAATCTAGTGAAGCAAAAAAAAACTATGCTCCTTCTTATACATCCAGCGCTCACGCACACACATGTACCTCAAACCGTGCTCACCCCTCTCTGTACACATGTCGCTGCATCGTCCAGTAAGCATCGCGAAAGGAAACATCCTTCAGGTGCATGGTGTGTGCGTGAGCGCTGGTTGTACACGAAGGAGCATAGTTTTTTTTGGCTTCACTGTGTTTGTTCACAGCACATCGTCTATATTTTTTACTATGCCTGTGTCTATAAACTAGTTATTCGGAATGATGCGATAATTCAAATCTGGCTAACTAGCATGTTAATCAACAAGCACAATACCTAATGCTATTACGATACTGGCAATGGAAAGTGGCACAGAGCGTCTCTGTAAATATGAAGCCGTCAGCATGTCAAACGTGCTAACGAATGGTTCATAGGCTTTGAGTACAACAAGGAAATTGGTCCAGAAGGTCCAAAACTTTGATGAAACTTATCTTAACATTATAAATGGACAACACTACGTAGATAATGTATACAACGTTACGCAATTTGTTCGGAATCACTAGGAAAATCTATTGGGATGATTTCCTATCATGTTATATTTAATCTTTTTTTTATTATGGTTAAATTGAATAAACATCGTGAAGGAAGTTTGGCTCGATTAGCTGTCGTACATCAGGTAGTCTCTGCACGACATTCTTCACTTTCTCCGCTACCTACAATATATTGTAGATAATATTAATAGTCTATAAAATTATTTCTATTTGAATAAGCTATCATTCTTATTATAAAACAAAGTTTAACCGGATTAAATCGCGTATATTATTTAAAATTGGTTTCCCTGACGTTTCGAAAGCTTTGCAGCATTTCGTGGTCGCAGGTAGACTAAGATGACAATTGTCTTTACAGATATTTCTAAAAAAATATTTTAATCTACCGTACAATATTTATTAATTAAAATCGTTTCGATGCACGCAGTAATCACTCACAATATCATTATCTTTTACAGTGTTGCGTGCTGTTTGGGACTTGATTATTTTTAGGACGGGGTTCCAAACAGGTGGTAGCTGCCAACCATAAACGATTAACGATACCATAACGTACCGTTAACGATTTTAATTAATAAATATTGTACGGTAGATTAAAATGTATTTTTTTTAGAAATATCTGTAAAGACGATTGTCATCTTAGTCTACCAGCGACCACGAAATGCTGCAAAGCTTTCGAAACGTCAGGGAAACCAATTTAAATAATATACGCGATTTAATCCGGTTAAACTTTGTTTTATTATAATGTATAGTGATCGCGAAAACCTAAGCAGCTATCATTCTTAGTTTCCAAGATATTAAAGTTTTTGTTGGTGACCCGGATTCATTGCTCCCATGTGTTGTTTCTCGAATTGCGTAAACAAAAATTAACGTTGTAGATATAACGAAGTAAGACGTACGGATAATAAAAAAAACTAAACTAATAGGCCTAATAGCGCGTTTTTCTGTTAGTGACTTGAGTTGTCGAGTTTACCGTCAAAATCTAGGTGATTTTCTTATAAAATCACAATAAGTGGTTCAAATATGTACCGTATTGCTTAAATGACAAAGTTTTTTTTTTGCGAGTTCTTTCTCATAAAAGTAAGACTTCTGTTACTTTTTATTTTGTGACACAGTTCTCAGTGAATCTCTAATTGAGTTGCAGTTAACGCACACTCCCCTTACGACTGACGTATGACGTCCAGAACAACTCTGCTTCCCGGGTAACAAACTATGTTGCTGCACATAGTCGCAATGTCATAAAACATTTCTGACAGCCCCATCACATGTTTGTTTGTCTGATGTTTATTATCACATGCGAAAAGTGTCAGGTAAATCTCTTATTTCTAAATGAAATACGGATTTTGTCAAAGAACCTTTAATTCAAAAAAACCACCACCACGAGCAGTGTTCACGGTAGCTTAGTGGCTAAAGCACTGGCGTACTAAGCCAGGAGTCGCAGGTTCGAATCCTGCTCGTGAGCGATTTTTTCTTTCTACAATTTAAATCTTTAGATTTCGCTTCGCATGCGTAAATGCGTTAAAAATAATAAAATAACCTTTAATTCAGTTGCTGTCAACGCACAATCCCTTAACGACTGACGTCCAGTACAAATCTACTTCCCTGGAAACTAACTCTGTCACCCCACATAGTGGCAGTTTCGTAAAACATTTCTTACATGACAGCATCATTACGTAAAAATATTGCAGAAAATATTGAGAAAATCCCCTTAATTCTAAATAAAATACGGATTCTTACAGGGAATCTGTAATTGAGTTGCAGTCAACGCAAAATCCCCTTACGTCTAAAGTACCTACAGTACAACTTGCTTCCCTGGTAACTAACTCTGTCACTCCAAATGATGACAGTTTTATAAAATATTTCTGACAACACCATTAAGTTATAAATGTGCGGCAAATTACTAAATAAAATACTTAATATTTTTACGTGTGACGCCCACTAGAGCTCTGGTTCCCTGGAATCTTTCCACATTTCACAAAACGTTTTTGTCAGCACTATTTATGTAAAAATTGTGCTGAAAATGTCGGAAAAATTTCGTATTTCTAATTGAATAGAGCATTGTCATGAATAACTGAGTTTCGATAGTAAACTAAGCTTACCGTGTGTATGACTAAGCCATAATTTCATTTGAATCGTTATTGTTAGTGCTTCTAAATTCAAATTCAAAGCAAATTCTAATTTATAGCTAAGACATACATGATATTCCCAATTTATGTGTATAAATTAGACATATCATAAATTGTGTCTCTGGATTAGGCATACAGTCGACCGCACGTCAATGGTAACAGTTTGACTTCTATAGCGTCTTTGTTTCGTAAGCAGTAAAGGAAGTTTTCGTAATTTGAGAGTTACTACTGACGTGCGGACTCGCTTTGAAATTTCAGTTATCATCATTCGACCCAGGCATTGTTATACCCTGGTCTTTATTTATCCTGTATTTATTGAAACCCTAAGACATGTTATCCTATTAATATTATCAAATGCGATAGTATACATACATATTATCACGCCTGTTTCCCATTGGAGTAGGCAGAGCCTATGGATTTCTACCTGCTACGATCCTGTAGGTCTACTCGCGTTTTACGAACGACAAACGAAGTACGAACTTTCGTTCCGACTGATACTTACATAATAAAGATAGGCACATAAAAAAGGCACAATTAAGATAGACTACGGTTCATAATCGTATACAATTTACCGGAGATGAGAAAAACAAACGTCAAAACACGATCATCGCATGCGATAAGGGAACGATGGTTGACCGGAGTAGCAAATTGTGCGATGAATCGTATGATTTATCGAATATCGTCGAACGGGAGTAGACCCCCAGATTCCTGATACACCTCTTTCGCTTCATCTACGTTCATTACCTCGTCATGCTTGCTCGTCGGTTTAGAGTACTCTTTAATGCAATAGTATGAATGTTTGTTTGTCCTTGGATCGCGTTGAAATAGATTAACATATAAGCTACTTTCTATCCCGGGCCGATAAGCAGTTCCCGAAGGTTGCACAATAACGTATTTCTGTGTTAAAACGAATCGTATGCGGGCGAAGCCGCGGCCATAGTCTTTATTACTTCCTTTCTCAAAAATAAATATAAAATAGAAATAAATATTTTGGGACATTTTTACACAGCACCATCTAGTCCCAAACTAAGCAAAGCTTGTGCTATGGGTACTAGACAATGGATATAATACTTATATACTTTTTTTTGTAAATACATAATTATAATACATAAGAACAACCAGACCAACACAAACACTCATGTTCATCACACAAATATTTGTGTCCTGTGGGAATCGACCCCACGACCTCGTGATCAGCAGTCCGACACTCGAACCACTAGAATAGAATATAATAATATTAATTTCTTAGTATATGGTAGTTACATTGATGTCTTACGTTATATATGGTTTCACATAAAGTATATACATATGGTTTCCATACATACGGTTTGTGGTTTGCTGGTGTAGAAATAGTACTTAGGTAGACCACAGAGGTCGTCAAAAATGATATTTTTCGTATTAAACTATGGTAGAAATCTCATTTTTGAGTTAAGCTCGCCTTTGTACGGTCACGATACTTCCCGGTGGTACATCTGTTGTCGACAAAATCCTTTGAACGAATCCTGCTACATTACACGTATCTACGGCTCCCGTCGAACATTGACTGCAAGCGACTTTAGCCTTAGTGGAGGTTCACCGGAAAGATTTCTGGCTATACTATCAGAAAACTTTCCGGTGAATCACCACTAAGGCTCAAATCGCTTGCGCTCAGTGTTCGACGGTAGCCGTAGGTACGTGTAATGTAGGACGATTTGTTTAGGGGACTTTGTCAACAAAATGTATCACCGGGAAGGATCGTGACTGTACATGTAATTTATATTTATAGTTTAATACTGTATTTTTCTGATGTACCATAAATAATAAGAACCAAATCTCAACACGAAAATATATTGGAAACTCCCAATATCCACAATCTACACATAAGTGAAAATAATATAATGTAGTAACACAATTCCGTCTTCAATAAAGGCTTGGTCGAATGCTATAAAAAGCTTTTTATTCATACCACAGCATATTTACCATAAAAAGGCTCTATTGATGTCGTCTATATTTGATGAGGGTGAGGCAATCCCGTCGTATAAGTTATGTGTCGCTGCCTTTATAACTGACAGAGTAAAGAATTACGAAAATGGTTTACTACGTCATATTATATTAGTGACGAACTGTGACGAAATAGTCCCAGCTCGCGTCGTATCCACGTGATAGAAGTAAAAAAAAAAATGCCAGTTGCTTTGAAAAATATCCCTATTAGTGTTGCCGATTGATAGTGACTATCGGTATTCTATCGATAGTCCACGATAAAACAAAAGTATCGACACTATCGATAGCGTAGTACGCAGCAATACTATCAACATATAACAATACTATCGATAGTATTGGACACCGATCAAAGAGTGTCTGTACTGTCGAAAGTATTGTTATGACTATGATTACCGGACTTTTTGCTTATAGAACACACACATACGTCGACACATGTCAATGTTAGTCAAAATTTGGTTTTAATTTACCTGTGTGAAAAGTCCCGTAATTATTAATAATATTAATATTGCTCGTCTAATATTAGTATTGCTTATGTCGATAGTAATGCCGCGTACTACGCTATCGATAGTGTTAATGTTATCGGTACTTTTTTTTTGTCGTTACCTATCAATAGGCTACCGGCTATCGGCAAAACTAATTCCTGTGTTGCCTTTCTAACATCACATAGAAGAGCAAACATCATTTCAGCAAATACCTTTACATTAAACCGGAAAACCTGCCATAGTAGTTATTAGGTAAAAATGAAAACGCGGTGGCTACGATGTAGCTGACGTCACCGCTACGTCGGCTACGCTCGTAGACGAACACCGATCTGCTACGTGTCGACTTTAAGGGTGCCACTACCGATGCATCCAACAGTCCGAATGGCGTGTCCGCATTCCAAAATCTGTCCGTGAATGTTCAAAACGTACGTTATTTTTAGAATAAGTCAAGCTTTTTTGGAAGTAGTCATTAAAACGACGGCCGAATAGATACATCGTCAGTGCCTACCTTTAGATAAACTAACATCTAATTCTAGCTGGCTCCTGAAACACAGTTATTACTTACTAGCGCAGGAGTAATACATTTCTTAATAAAGTGCACATTTATTACAATAAACATGTTAATAAAATATTACTATTATTAATTGTATTTTTTTAAATAGCGTTTATATAAAAAATCCTTTGGGGATTTTGAAAACAAAAATAATATCATCAAAACCTATACATATAATAAGAACACATTTATTTAAATATTTCAGATACAAAAGCCACTTTATTATGATTTTATCATACATATAGATGGGCTCGCATAAATCAGACTAAATTAGCATAGAGAAAGCAAACAGTAAAATGGTAACAATAGAAAGGCTTTGTGTTAATTTAAGCTAGACGATCTAATTCTGAATCCTCCACTTTAGCGAAGTGTAATCAGAGTACAATGCGGCTATTATCATACAATTGGAAGTCCTTTTCGGGCTAACGTTATTTTAAGCCTATAAATGGAAATTTTGTAGAGAATCTCTGAATATTAATCTAAAATTTGACGCTTTTCAGACTTTGATTTCCACAGCATTCTATTACAAATTAACTATCTTGAACAAGTGAGCGACCTTACATTGATTTTATTGGTGCTTGTACACGGCGCGGGTAGCATGCACATTTCAGGTACTTACGCGGGTTATATGTGTCGCAGGATAATCGAAAACATCGGATCTTTGCGAAAATCCTAGGATGATTGCAAAGGACCGGATAATAGGAGTCTACGAGAATGTTTCGCAATCATCGGAGCTGTTTTCAGGATTATTGCGAAAATCCCAGTTTGTTTAGGACGATTGGAAACTTGAACGCTGATTGGCTAATCTAAGAGTCGATTTATAACATTTTCATTCTGGTTGGTCAAAACATGGCTCGGAAGACGAATGAATGTATCCATAAGCCAATCAGTGCATCCGTCAGTGCATAACGTTCATAACAGCCAATCAGCACTAATTACGTAAGTTTTTATTCGTGACTAACTCAAGATAAGCCGGATTTTAGTAATGATCCTAAAAATTGCTCAGATGATAACGAAAAACTTTCATAGATAAAATAAAAAAAAAGTATAATATCCATTGTCTAGTACCCATAGCACAAACTTTGCTTAGTTTGGGATTAGATGGTGCTGTGTAAAAATGTCCCTAAAATATTTATATTTATTTATAGATTCCAATTATCCGGTCCTTTGCAATCATCCTAGGATTTTCACAAAGATCCGATTTTTTCGATTATCCTGCGACATATGCATCGTTTAAACAATAGTGTCAATAAATGCGCGGATCCAGTGCCTTATGAATTTACCGCATTAGCCCGCACATGTAGCCCGCACCAGTTACATGCACCGTGTATTAAGAATAGAAAGCATATAATACATAATTAATATAATAGAATAACCTTTATGGGCAGTAAAAATGTGGTTGGTACATAAGTTGTTACATGATAGAAGTTAGCAATCCATCTTTGTCAGATTATTGATATGTAAACAGTGTTGTCGCAAACCACAATAATATGTTAATTTCCCAACTATCAGCCAACAGTGTTGTCTGCGAGGGCTTAAAGGTAAACTTAGCTATGAAGGTGGTTTCACACCTGACCAGCGAGGCGTGGCGTGGATAGGCCGAGCGAGAATTGAAATATTTGTTGGTAGAACATTAAACTTTATTGCTGCATGAATAGAGTATTTATTACATTGCAACTCCTGCGCGGTCTCGCTCTGCCACGCTCAGTCACGCCACCCTCGGCCGCGCTCTGCCACGACACGCTCGGCCACGCTCTGCCTCGCGATGTCTCGCTGCAACTATTTATTTAACTATATTTTCTATTCGAGGGTTTGTTCTTATGTGGGGGTAACCAATGAATGCAGCTGACTGTACATCGCGAGATGGCGCCGGCCAGCGCGAGACGGTGCGAGCTCGCGATGTACATCTTTCGGTGTGAAAGGGTCAGCGAGATTTCAATTCACGCCCATCCCATCCGATCCTCGCCTCGCCGGTTTGAAACCACCTTAATACCGGATTTGTTTTTAAACCAAAAAAGAATAACTAAATTATTTTATAATATTTTTGTTTTGCAAAGTCCGAGAAGTCCATCAAAAGCTTACATAACACCATGACTTATCTAAAACGACACTCATCTCCACACTGTTTTTGCGCTCGACTTTATGGTGCCTTTAGTACCATTACATTATAGTTACGACTGGCCTTTATACAACGACTGTTTTATGAATAGCTGCAAAATAAAGCTGTAAACAGCGCGAGGTAATAATGACCCCATCAGAGGTCAGGGACCGTACTATGAAGTGTTAGGCCCATCGTATTGTGAGCCCAGCCCACGCACATCACACGGCGTTGATGGTTTTGAAAATCGCGAAAAACCCAACCGCCACCTAGTGCCACGTGTGATGTTATGTTGAACTAAAACTTTTTAGCATGGGTACGGTGACGGTGACAGCTCAAATACATGTTACATATTGTGGTGAAGTCCCTTTTACACTTATTCATATAAGGCATCGTTCTATTTCCCTGTTACCGTAACCAAGCTATGTGAAAAATATTATACTATTTTCATAGTAAGCACGGCTACACATCAAGCTATGATTTCCAGTATAAGCTGACCTCTCATTGTACAGAAAGCCTATACAATGCGAGGTCAGCTTATACTGGAAATATATAGCTTTATGTGTAGCCGTATATACAACTCCAGGTCAGTGTTTGCGTAAAAACTCACGAGAAATATAAATACACGAGAGAATAGTAACAAAAGGATACGCGGAGGAATTTCATCTCCTTGTTTTATCCAATATTTTCATAGAAATGGTATTGAAATATATATTATTACGCGTTTTACTCAAACAGATTTGTGCAATGGATCTCAATAAAAATGTAATCCCTATGATTTGCTCGCAAACATGTTTAAATGTAACGAAATTGATGCCTTTTTAACACAACTGCCTAAAAAAAGGAGTGTAATGTTTTCAGGATTCATCACATGAATATATACTGGCTACATGATAAAAAAATATGGCAGATTTTAGTTACCAATTGCAGACAAAAAATCTTTTTTTTACGTCATATCAAAAGACTGCTTGAAGAGACGTCTCCGAAAAATAACTCACTAAAATAAAAGAAAAAAATTGTTTAACATACATATATATAAATACAGATCTTAAATGATAATTAGAGCGCTATGTTATGCTATACATAGGACATATTTTATAATTTTTATTTTACTTAATTGCAAGCAATGATGTTTAAAATTAATCTCCTTTTTAGGGTTCCGAAGTCCTACAAGGAACCCTTATAGTTTCGTCATGTCCGTCCGTCTGTCCGTCTGTCCGTCTGTCCGTCTGTCCTAATCCTTTACCGCTTAATAACTTCTACAGTTATAAACATAAGTAAATAAAATTTTGACAAAAAATGGAATAGATATAGATCTCAATTTTAAAAGAATAAAAAAATCTTGAGTACGTATTTTAGGGGTGGCGCCCATACATGTGAAATGGCGATGAAAATATTTTTTTCGCTGCACCCCCTCGTGTGGGGTATCGTTGAATAGGTCTACTAAAATGAAGGTAATGTTTCATACATAACTTTTTTATCAGGTATACCCTCTGCGAAATACAGTTCGCCAAAGTGGCTTGCAATGTGTCCCCCCCCCTGCCATTTCTAAACTATGCAACGTAGAAACTTATAGTCTTCAACATTGATAGACCTTTATAAAAACTCTCTTTTAAAATTATCTCGAGTATAATGTGATTATAAATTTTTGAGTTATAGTGAGAAAACTGAAAAATACTTAAGACGTCCTAGTTCATAGGTCATTGACCTTAGAGAAAAATGATCGTAGCAAATAATACTCCTTTAGTTACTTTATATATAAAAAATTAACAAAAAGAAACACACTTCTTAAATTTAGCTTCATAAACTTAGCACTAGGTGGCGCTGTTTGCAAAAACTAAAATAGCAATGATTAATATTCGATTTGATTCGTTTGTAATTAGACCTACTTAAGGAACCCTATAATACTGAGCATGGCCCGACAAGCTCTTGGCCGGTTTTTTACCTAAAATCAAAGTCAAAGGTTTTTATTTCGAATAAGCATTGAATGAAGCTATGCTATAAGCTAAGAATAATGATGTATGCAGTTAGCATACATACAAATACGTTTGCAAAAGGTTTACTCTCGTAATCCGACGTCTCTGTCTCGCCTATGCCATTAGAAACACAAATCAGATGCACAAACACTCGGCTAGAATCAGAATGGCCGACAAACAATGCTTGTCCCACAAGCGCCGGAATCCGAGATCTCGGAAATGGAGAGTTCATGTCCACTTCTCCGAATAATTGCGAAACATTTTTTAAACGTCATAGATAAGGGAATTGAGAAGATTTTTTTTACGTATTCGCCTGACTTTAGGTGGCTGATAACTTGCCGAGTTCGATCAGATAGCTGCGCAATGAAAATTGTATTAAAATTATCGGCATTATCTGTCTGCCGCCTGCGATAGGAATGCTTGCGAAAATTCCGGTTTTTTGCTGTAGAACTTTCAATAACAACTGTACCGAATTTAATACTGTTTCGAAATAAATTCAATTTCTTCTTTTGATACAAGTCCCGGTATCTTTGCAGAGGTCTCGAATAAAAATGGAGCTGTGTCTTGCAAATCTTGTAAAATGCAATTACAATAGATTTCTGCTTACTGCGCTCTGAACACGGTGCCAGTTCGCGAATCAGTCGGGGCTAATAAAAGGCCAGTGACTGAACTGACTCATTGGACTGACTCACTGGACTGACGCACTGGACTGACTCACTGGACTGACTCACGAACAGGCCCCGTCTCCGGAGCGTATAACTTTTCAACATGATAATCACTTAAATTATTTGATAACGCTCATGGCTAAAAGGTTCAAGTAAACCATTTTTGTATCACTGATTTCCAAAACGTCCACTCTCGAAGAATAGCCTTCCTTCATACTTGATTTTAGTGAAGGTAAATTTAAAGTTATGTATAAGAGGCACTGTTCGGGCGCCGTCGGCTATCATCGGGCGGCGGCTCGGCTGGTGACGTCACGGCGACGAGACAGCGGCGCGGGGGGCGCATTCATGTGCGCGGGCGTGGAAACCAACTCGACTTCGCTACCGAACTTGACGGACGACACGCGCGCGCACTCAGAGCCAATCCATTATTTGTAATTGTCGTAAATTATTATAACAGTATTACAGTCCGCTGCTTTTAATTTCATAGGCCTTTAGTTAGGTCCCTTACAGGCACCGAACTTCACAAAGCCGCAGCACTAGCAAGTCCTTGAATTCAAAATGGCCTCTATAAGTTACACCACGTTAGAATCACTTTCAGCGACAAAGTACTCTATCATCTCCTAACGATGTTCATGGACGCCAATTAGTTTTAACTGAAACATATTCTACGTAACACGAACTAACATTATGCCAATTACGTCGACAATTACTTGGGATATCAGACCTGTTACCACACCCTGGAGAACAACGTCGCCACATTGTGACTGCTAAGTGGCAAAACTATATACAGCATAGCTGGGTGAACGAGGGACCTATAAAGAAAAAAATAATAAAAACAATATTTCATGATAAATCACGCATACAGGAGAAAAAATGCTCGCGCAAGCTCTGACCCTCTAGGGGTCTGCTGGCTAGTAAAAAAGGCAGAAAGGGTGGAAATAGCGACCGATAGACACTGCCGTGCTAGTTGCAGCGCTTCACTGCGTGAAACTTTGATCAGTAAGCGCGGAATAGTGTCCACAGTTATTGATAAAATCGATTAAAAAATATTTCAAAAATTAAGACTTCAGTTTTTATACATACATATTTGGAACAAGAATCAATTACTGAACATCCTCATTCCACAGAATAAATAACTCATTCAATAAGTCCCTCGTTCAACCTGTAAATTGGTTTATTGCACATACTAGTCATAATATTCATAAAATGTGACATGACAGTGTTTCGTATAGTGGTAGTGGTGGTGAGTGGTTCGTTGGTGGTATGCCACTGATCAAATTTATTTGTCCAATCTCTTTGTCCAATCCAATTTATTTCATGATCAATGTTTTATTACATACAGCATTTGATGAAAATCATCCAATTACTTTGATCAAAGTCACATTGGACAAAGAAATTTGACCAGTGACATACCACCCTTAGAGGAGGTCACTTCAGTATTAGGTTATGAAAGTCAGGAGGTGTTGACATCCGCATTCAAAAAATAGTTTACGTAACAATAACTATCATCATTCCCGGTATCATCATCATCATCATTTCAGCCGAAAAACGTCCACTGCTGGACATAGGCTTCCCCCAAGCATCACCACAACGACCGGTCCTTACGGTATATTTACACTGTATTACAAAATATGAAGTTAAAATATGAAGTGTTAATACCGCGAAATAAGTAGGTCAATATGCAGCACCGCCCTCTCGCCCACAAATAGGTGCACATGCGGAAGGTGCAATTAATGTATGAGATGTTGCTATTGTTTTTGTTGTTGTTGTTGATCTCCTGAGGTTGCTCCGTGGAGGGGTGAAACACGTGTTGAGTATTGGTTTGGTTAGCATATTGCACAATACATTAATCGCACCTTCTGCATGTGCATATATTTGTGGGCGGGAGGGCGGTGCTGTATGTTGCATTCAAGCTTGACGACCTAATTATTTCACGGAATTAACACTTCATATTTTGTATGACATGGATTTCCGCAAAGTAACGCCTGATTCCATTATTTTACACTGTAAGCCAACGTCATCACTGTGCTTTAGGTTTTTTTTTTTGCAATGGATAGCGAAACGAGCTAAAAGCCCAGCGGTTATCTTTGCCCATAACTACAGCAATACCACCTAGGTTGTTTTCTAAATGGTATTGCAACCCGCGTTCGCCAAACTGTGACCTAAACATGCAAAGTCTCATGTGAATGTAATTTCACCTATACTGGGCTTTTGCACAGTTATTTATAAAAACTTAAGCCTGATCCAACAGTCGCAAAAGCCAGCGTCTGATCATCGAACAGTTGTCGATATTTGCCTGACAAATATGGGTGTTTCAATATTAGGTTATTTGTTCTCCCAATTATTTTAAACTAATTAGGTATTTTGTTCTAACATCTATAACATTGACATTCTCAGGAGCCAACTAGGCCATATCTATACAATGTGTTATGCCAGTAGAATGGCCACTTACCTTGACAATTGTTTGGCATACTAATTAGAGCTGTAACGTGGAACCTTAGACGAACCTTACCACATTAATTCGGCTGAGTAGCTACACCAATCAATTTGTTTGGTCAAATGCCGCTTACTGAGGTTTGGTATTTTATGGTTGACCTACTTTTACACACTGGGACCGCTTTGTACCTTATAGATCACGTTGACAAGTCAGTCCCGTTTTTCTTATGAATTGGATATGGCAGTCGTGTGTGTTTGTAAGTCCCGTCATATGGATGGGATGTGTAACCCAGTCTAACCCCTCCCCTAGGAATTTCTTCGACTTTAGCGCTAGTGTTCAAAATATGGATTTTGAAACACTTCCCGCAACTGTTATACAACGTGTATCAGAAATGCGTGGTCATATTTCAAGAACTCATTCAGGGCATAGCATAGAACAACTTTTACTATGGGACCAACCCTGAAATCGCGATAAAATATCAGCTGTTCCCTACTAAATCATCGATGTCGCTCGACAAAATGTAAGGATCAGCTGATATTTTTTTCGCGATTTCAGGGTTGGTCCCTTAGTGAAAATTGTTCGATAGGATCCCCTGAATAAGCTCTTCAAATATGACCACGCTTTTCTGATACACGTTGTATATACAACGTATAATTTAAATAACTAAAAACCTCTAAAGGGGTCATTAAACTCATCAGAATGAAAAACTTTTATTATGGGATCAATCCAGGGGCCTTACTCCCGTCCCGGTTGTGGTTTGAGCTCTGAACCAAATCGAGCTAATGTCAATTCCTAGAAAAAAATATTTTAGGAGTGGGTCGTTGTCGATTTTACGGTAAACGGAACGCAGCCGTTTTCACGATGACGAAAACAAGTCTTCGAAACGGTTCTCGTTCGCAACTGGTTTGAAGACTGCCTGAAAATGATACTTTATGATCATAGCAATAATGATCATTTTTCTTTGCTCTGAACGTCGCGGACGAAGACTGGTTTTGTGAGACATTGCATGTTCGGCTGTATGTTCAGAGCCATTAGGTATAAATTCGCATGACACATTCGAAGACTGGTTTGTGCAACGACGACTGTTTTATGAACGAAACGACGAGATAATAGACTTTTGCTTGAAGTTATACTTTATGTCTATAATAGTAAAGATCATTTTTCTTTGCTCTGATCGTCGCGGACGAAGACTGGTTTTGTAAGACATTGCATGTTCGGCTGTATTTTCAGAGACATTAAGTATAAATTCGCATCACATATTCGACGACTGGTTTGTGTAACGACGACTGTTTTATGAACGAAACGAAGAGTTATTACACTTTTCCTTGAAGTTATGCTTTATGTCCATAACAGTAAAGATCATTTTTCTTTGCTCTGATCGTCGCGGACGAAGACTGGTTTTGTGAGACATTCCATGTTCGGCTGTATTTTCAGAGGCATTAAGTATAAATTCGCATCAAACATTCGAAGACTAGATTTTGAAACGACGACTGTTTTAAGCAGAATATGAAAACGGTTGCTTCGACGTAGATCAGAAAATGGTTGTTAAAAACGGTCCGTCTTTAGAACGCTCACTCCTAATATTTTCCGACTTTAGATCGAAATATTGACATATTGTGAAAAATCGAATCTACTTTGGGCACTCGATTGACATTTTTCTGAAAGCTAATGTACGAGTGATTCCTATAATACAAAATTCATGGCCAAAATTCTCTTGACCTCGGAAATAACATAAACCAAAATTTTGAAGGTGGCGCGTGATTGACCCTTTGCGTCATGTAAATATAATGTACAGTCGAGCGCATATCTATAGAAAAAACTGTTTATGTACGGTCGACCGCACGTCGGTGGTAACACTTTGACATTAGCAGCATCTTTATTTCGTAAGCAGTAAGGGCGGTTTTCGAATTGAAGTGTTACCACTGTCATGCAGTCGACTGTACATGAAAATCACGCGCAGCCTTCAAAATGTTGGTTTATGTTAAGATTTTAAAATACATACAATGATTATTTCTTACTTTTTAGTTAAGGTTTTTGAAGTCGGTTTTTAACCGACTTCAAAAAAAGGAGGAGGTTATGTATTCCGCGGGTTTTTTTTTTTTTTTTTAAGTTTTTCATACTTTTTAGTTGATAATTGGGTTCATTCATAAATGTTTATATAACCAGTTTGAGAATATACTTTTTATTAAACTTTGCTATCTCACTGCTGGGCAAAGTCTCGCTTCAATCAACTCAGCCTATCGCAGTCCACTGCTGGACATAGGCCTCTCCCAAGTTGCGCCACAACGCTCGGTCCTCTGCCTTCCGCATCCAGTCCCCCCCAGCCACGTTCTTCAGGTCGTCGGTCCACCTGGCAGGGGGGCGCCCTACGCTGCGTTTGCCGATTCGCGGTCTCCACTCAAGGACTCGTCTGCTCCAACGGCCATCGGTCCTTCGACAGACATGGCCAGCCCACTGCCACTTCAGCTTACTGATCCTACAAGCTATGTCAGTCACTCCGGTTCTTCTCCGGATAATCTCGTTACGGATTTTATCCTTCAAAGAAACTCCAAGCATAGCTCGCTCCATAGCTCGCTGAGCGACTTTAAATTTGTGGACTAGCCCAACTGTCAGTGTCCACGTCTCGGCACCGTAAGTCTCGCTTATGTTCTTCCAAACCTCCAATCACTATCGTGAAGAAAAACACGCATATCGGCCAAGAATTCTCAGAAAAACGTACCAATGAGCAGATCATCTAGATAGGCGAAGCTAAAATAAACTGATTTATTGAAGCTGGTTAAAAAACTGCTCAACCTAAGTCAATAAAATTGATATGGGACCACCGCGCGGGCTTCTTCTACCAAATAAAAAAACAACCACGTAAATCGGCCCATAAATCTCGGAGTAATCGGTGTACATACAAGAAAAAAAAAAAAAAAAAAAATTAAACCCGCGGAATACATAACCTCCTCCTTTTTTTGAAGTCGGTTAAGAATCGTAAACAGCAAACGATTTAAACTGTGGATAGAAAAAAAACACTCCCGAGCAGGATTTGAAACTGCGACTCCTGGCTCAGTACGCCAGTGCTTTACGACTAAGCTACCGTGAACACTGCTCGTGGTGTCGAAATTAACCTCCACTTTGTTACGTCTTTAGGTAACGTCAGCGATATCTTATTAAGAAACAGTGTTTCTTAACCACTACTACTACTAACTTTGCAGTTAATTCAAAGTCGTATAGATAATCGATAATCGTCTAATAATTTCTTACGTTTTCGCGATCACTACACATTATAATAAAACAAGTTTAACCAGATTATCAGAAACATCTAGGTACTCTAATTATAAATCATAATGCTGTATATAAACACCATATCACAGAGTAAGGATAATGTTAATACTTTATACTGTGACCATATTTTGATATGCATACATTGTAGCGTTGATTTATCTTTTGATACAGGAAAAGGGATGGGATTTTCCTAATAGGGTAGGATTATACGTGGGACACTCGGAAGTTTTGCGAAACTAAAAAAAATTGTTCTATACGTACATATATTTTTATCAAATCTTTTCAAAGTACTTTCCACCAGCCTCTATACAAAGATTCATGCGCCTAAACCAGTTTTCAAAACACTTTTTCCAGTCCGCCGCAGACACCTCGTTTACAGCCTGCTCGAACGCAGCCAGCGCATCTTCCGGCGACGAAAATTGTATCCCTTTGAGCTGATTTTTTATTTTTGGGAATAAAAAGAAGTCACACGGTGCTAGATCAGGGCTGTAAGGAGGGTGACCCAGGAGTTTGACTGGCGTGCTGTCCAGGAAGTCCCTCGTTTTGAGTGCGGTGTGCGCAGGTGCATTGTCGTGGTGGAGCAGTAGCCCGCGGAGCCCTGTGTTTGGTCGCTTGTTGCTTATAACAGAGAAAACTTCTGGCAAACATTTGGTAGTATACCATTCGGCATTAATGCTTCTTTGATCCCGTAAGGGAATTGATACCAAGTGGCCAGTCAAATTAAAAAAGCTAGCGATCAAAATCTTACCCCCGCTTCTAGATCGCTTCACTTTGGTAGGCGTTGGCTCATTTTGAAACACCCAAACAGTCGACTGGCGCTTGGTTTCTGGGTCGTATTGATAAATCCAGGACTCATCACCTGTAACGATGTCGTAAACACGCCGAGACGAGCCTGCTTCAAATTTGTTAAGCATATCACGGCACCATTCCACCCGGGCCTGCTTCTGAGCATCGGTGAGGTTGTGCGGCACCCAGCGTGATACTATCCTCCTCACGCGAAGATGGCTGTGTAGAATCTCGTGAACGCTTCCCGATCCAATCTTCAATATGTGTTGAATCTCCTGATATGTAATTCGCCTATTGTCTTGGATTAAATTTTTCACTGCTAGCACGTTTTCTTCGGTAACAGCCGTCAAAGGGCGACCGCTTCTTTCGTCATCCCCCAAAGTTGGTCGACCGCGCTTGAATTCGTTATACCAACGATACACGGTTGCCTTGGAAGGGCCTTCATCCATGAATGCCATTTGAAGTCTATCGTACGATTCATCCGGTTTCAG
Organism: Asteroscopus sphinx; assembly: GCA_949699075.1. Lineage (NCBI taxonomy): Eukaryota > Metazoa > Arthropoda > Insecta > Lepidoptera > Noctuidae > Asteroscopus > Asteroscopus sphinx. The sequence continues at coordinate 9,424,571 of OX453006.1, forward strand.
GCGACACTTGAAATCGTATAAAATCATAGCTCTAAAATGTTCCCGGCGCAGATCCATATTTCAGTGAGACACAATACTTTGAATTAACTCGCAAAAAATGTGGAGGGAAATTTTGAAATTGGAACTTACTTATTTTTACTTATAAATAATCATATTTTCGAAAAACATTATAACTGGCCAGTCTCCCATATATAAAAACTTTTTTTCGCAATACTTTCTGAGGGGCCTGGTATATAGGAATGAATACGTGAGAACTATCGCACATTGTACGTGTTTTATCGGTCGTTATTTTAACTGGATGGCCAATTGGTGAAGATAAATGGGAACGCGACATTTGCTGGGTTTAAAATTGGAAAATTCAATCTGCGAATAAAGTCGTGAGTGAGGAAATATTACCAGTATCACAGACACCTCTCTACCAACCAATTGAGGGTAGCTGTGCTATTTTTATGCTCAGAGGTCACTTAAAAACACAATGCGGCATTTAGACTCGCGTGCGAGCTACTACGAGCTGACTCGAGCCTGAACGAACGCGCGAATGTAATCGGACCAGTCGTGGAGACTCGCCTCGCCTCGAAGCTCGTAGCGGCGCTCGCTTACGTGGCGGATTTACCCTATAATTAAATGATTATAATTGTATGTTGTATGACTTGTATGTAAACTTAATAAAAGAAATATACAGATGATAGATGCCGCAAAAAATTCAACGTCCTCGATGTTTGTTAGCTCAACTACGATTAAAGGGTCGCGCGAGTGTAAATGGTATCACAAGCTTCCTACGAGTCGATGCTAGACGAGCTGCGAAGCGCGAGGCGAGAGTTTATATCTAGCATTAGAAAAGAAAGGGTGAAAGGACAATGGGCAAAATACTACGGAGCACGTCACCATTTTAATAATCTCTGCGGACTTATGAAACCATTATATTTGGGTAACGACCATCTTCACAAATTAAAGTTACTAAGTCGTAAGCGCGACTTCTAAGCGTGGGGTTCTTAGGTTTAGTTCCCGGGACAGTGGAAATTCTCAGTAGCAGCCCAGAGTCTAGATCCGTGCCCAATTAATGGAAAAGAGCACGCCCTTTATTACATGGGACTTATAACATTACTGGCGAAATGTGGGTGTACTATAAACCCCTCTGGCTACCCCTTTGGTAAATTACAGGCGTGATTTTACGTATAAATAAATAAAAGAAAATGGGTATTTTAATATGTAGCTTCGTTCTAACGATACTTGTTTTTTTGGGTAGAACACATCCCTACAAACAAAAGTCACTAAGAGAAAGACATCTAAGCTCTAAACCTTGTCACTACCCGAATAGTAGTTTCATTTGTGTGCATGAACTTCTGAAATGGCACGAAACGACCCATTGGCCTTTACTTTGTCGGGAACCATTTGGCTCAAAACTTGTGTAACTTGTTATCTTAAGACCCGTACAAACCAAAAGCAGTAATAGTAGTAAGCCAGTAGCAGCGCGGGTTGAAGGAAGGCCCGCGTAAATTGTAATACAAGGAACGATATGAAACACGACACACCAAATATTTGCACGGGCCCGCTGTCAAACTGTGCCGCTCCTGCTCTAGATCCATCGTCGACAAACCGGGCAGCGCAGCGCATGAGATGCGCAAGGTAGGTGCGGCGCGGTTGCGTTGTATCACTATGGCCACCATGCTAACTTGTCACACCGGATCAGGGCAGGGCGGCGCATCAGTGTAACGTCAAAGCGGTTACGAGGCAGTTGTATTGTTTTACAACTGACACAGCACGACACACTGAAAGCAGTTATATCGCGGGGCCGCCGTCAAACCGCATTAAAACTGACTGCCTTTTAATGTGACGCGCGCGCTGCTCATGCCCCGCGCTGCTACTGTCCTGCTTTTGGTTTGTACGGGCCATTAAATGAATTAATAAAAAATCCGCCACTTGTCTGTATTAATCTCTAAAAATCTCCATGGCACAAAGTCTTTCCCATTTTAATAGCAAAACATTGCAAGTAACACAATACCATGCAAAATATAAACGTGTATATAGTTCTAAACATACAACTTATGTATCTGGAGTGACCGTAAGTCAACAAAGGGCACAACTGCTCATCCTAAACAAACAGACATAGGATTCACTTTGGCACTTCGACGCGATATCGAATTTCATGTCTCGTGTGCGAGAATACCCAAACTAATGGGAACGGAAATGAGGTTGGAGATACAGTATACTCAGTATAGTATATAACAGTGAGTAGAGAAATATTTTCAACAAAATTATACAGTAGGTATCTTAGACAGTAAGCTAAGTTGGAGTGATCACCTAGAAAACAAACTAAACAGGGCCTGCATCACCTTCTGGCAATGCAGGAAAATGATAGGTAAGAAGTGGGGCCTATCCCCTAAAATTATACTATGGCTATACAGCGCGGTAATCCGCCCCATGAATGCCTATGGGGCCGTTGTTTGGTGGCCTAGAACCAAGCTGATTACAGCTTCAAACAAATTACAGCGCATGCAAAGACTTGCCTGTGTGGCGATTACAGGCTGCATGAGGACTACCCCGACTGCAGCACTCGAAGCCATGCTGGGAATTCCACCGCTCCACCTTTTTATACAACAGGAGGCAGCGATGGCGGCAGTACGTCTAAAAACACTAAATCTATGGAGTAAGAGTAGTACACAACACACCGCGTTGATAGAGGAACTCAGCAATGAATTCCCTCTGTTGAAATCCATTAACGACCGGATTCCCAAGCAATTTATTTTCGACAAGAAGTACAAAATCCAGCTGTATGAGGATCACCGATGCGAAGGGCTGTGCCCTGCAGAGGTGCGAATCTTTACGGATGGATCCAAAACAGGCACAGGTACGGGTGCCGGGATCTTCTCGGAAGACCTCAATATACACATAGCCACACCATTGGGGGTCCATAACACGGTGTTCCAGGCCGAGTGCATGGGCATTTCCCTGGCAGCTTCGGCGATTTTAGCCAGGAAGGTTAAAGACCACTCAATTCGTATACTCTCGGACAGCATGTCCGTACTACAAGCACTAAGCAGCCATACGGTAAACTCGGGGCTGATACACGAGTGCCAGCAAAACCTCAACCAGGTAGGTAATCTCAATAACATAACCATTCAATGGATCAAAGGACACAGCAGTTCCCGAGGCAATGACGCAGCGGATGAACTGGCCAGAAGGGGATCGAGTATGGTAGTCGTGGGACCTAAACCCATAGTGCCACTCCCCTTTGGATACCTACGCAACTTGGTAAGGAAACGCACCAAGGACAAACACTACAAACTATGGAAAGACCATGGTGAGTGCAGGCAGGCCAAGGAGGCACTTCCCACAATCGACGGCCGGTTTACGAAACAGGCCCTCCGATTGTCAAAACAACAGCTGCGTACAGTCACAGCTGCTATTACTGGCCACGGGTCCTTTAACAAACATCTTTTTGTCATAGGTGTCACGGACAGCCCAATGTGCAGAGCCTGCATGGTGGAAGACGAGACAGCAGCCCATGTGCTTCTAGACTGCCCTGAGGTCGCCACATACAGGGCCAAGTACTTCGGTAACCCAGGTACCCTCAGAGAGATCACCAGCAACACCAGGGCGTTGCTGGCCTTTTTCGAGGAGTTAGGGTGGATCGAGTAAGTTCCCACCCGTACGCAAAATACACGCTTGATCGTGGAGTTGCGGAAACCAGCCCGTTATACTATACTATACTATACAGTAGGTATGTAACAAAAACCCTGTTGTTCCTGTGAGCTACGTTATCAGAATCGATATTCATACGTAAGGACACAACTTATTTGGAAAAACTCTTTATTAAAAATAAGCAAATTCTCATTCATAGCAGGTTAGTAAAAAAGAAAGAGAGACCTAAGTATGCTAAGTATGTATTTTTCCTTCCGGAAAAACTCAATCACACCTAGTTGTAACTGGGAATCGATCCCACTAACATAACACAAAGCCGGTCAGACCAACAAAAAGTAGCAATATTGATATAATTTTAATATTGATACTTTGATGGTGATATTGACAATGTAATCTGATTTAACCCAGAATAATGCAATAAAAACCTAAGTGTGGAAAGGTTCCGCGTTAAAGGTTTTATGCGAAACCCAATTTTGCGATGGCTAAGTAAAAAGAAAAACACTTTAGCGTTATCCCTGTGGAACTTCACTATGCCATTAGCCTAACCTTCTACTGGTTCCGTTTTGAAGTCCTTCAGATCCATTCTAGTTGAAGTCGGGAGGGCGATATCCGTGATATCAAACCAATCATTGGCCAATCTCTTCGTATTATGGATCTATTATGTGAGTAAACATTGTGACGTGTGAGATATAATACAGCTTTATCCGAACGTGTTGGCTTGATTTGTATGTTTGTATATATTTATTATTTTTCGTAGTTATATTATATGTATATTTATACCTATATATGTTTATCTCCTGTTTTAATATTGAGACACATATCACACTTTCTTATTGTATTTTTACTTGTATGTCCTGTGTCTTGTTTTTGTACTAAATAAACGTTTTATCTATCTATCTATCTATCTTTTAGTTGCAATTTATTTCTCATCTTGTTTTTGTCGTTAATGAATATTGCACCTTCCTTAATGTCATTTCTGTATCACCCTAAGGTTGACTGGGAGAGAATGCCTGAGGCATTATGTCGGCCTACTATGCACACATGTTGCATAAAGTTTAAATAAATAAATAAATATTTGCTATTATCTTTTTTATAACTTATTTCATCCATTGCAAGAGGATAACTAGAGCACGGAGTATTTTTTTTTGACTTAAACTTTAATTCATCAATTTTAATTCTCTCATCAAACGCCGATCACTTGAAAAATGTACTGAATTGTGGGTAAACAATCTTATAATCAGACAACTACCGTTGGTGAGATCCAGCCTCAAGGGCTTGTTTCACCACTCCGGGTAGGTGCCGGTTAACTTATCTGGCAGATATTTTCATACTAATCCTGTTCTATTTTTTAATTTATCTGGCATTTAGTGTCTATCTCGACATTGTGAAACATGCTTTATTTTATCCAAAGTTTATCCATTTTGAACTTGAAGTTTTGACAGTTTCTCAAAACATTTAAATCATATCAAAAACGCTGATTATTTTGTAGCGCCTACCACAATCCTGTATAATGTCCTGAACAGTAATATTTCAGTACCTTCAACACCTACAAATTGTGACATGGAATTTCTAGTTTAGCTGAGTGCGGTTTTGGTCTGCCACCACAAGCCACAGACCACAGTTGATGGAGTGCAAGAATAAAATCTTTTTAAAGATATAAATTGTGGAAAGAAAAAATCGCGTATCGTGTTCACGGTAGCTTAGTGGCTAAAGCACTGGCGTACTGAGCCAGGAGTCGCAGGTTCGAATCCTGCTCGTGAGCGATTTTTTCTTTCCACAATTTATATCTTTAGAATTCGCTTCGCATGCGTAAAATGCGTTAAAATAAAATAATAAAATAAAATCTTTTTCTTTCTTTTTCTCTTTCAGTTAAAAAATTTAGTATTGTTAACGACAGGATTCTGAATCCTAATGGAATTTCTATTCAAATTAAAATTCAAAAGTTTTTATTTCGAATAAGCATTTACATGCACTTTCAAAACGTTAAGAATCTAGTAGCACGGTTCCAAAAAGCGCAAAAAGACTATCACGGTCCAGTCTATTATTTTCGCTATGATAGATCGATATACGGCCGTCTTCAATCCCTAACCTATCTATTAACGATTACCTAGAGATAGAAATATATATCTCTAGTTGTAGATAGATAGATAGAATATTCATCTTCTTCTATCGTGTTCACATGAGCAACATAATTATAATAGCTCAAGCTGTAAAAAAAAGATTAGCCAGTCAGCATGTTGGTAGCGGGGCTGCCTACCAACGGTGCGCTGAACGATCAATTAATGACGTCACTCGTGGAGGCTCTTTTAAAGCAACCTTTAATAGATAGATTAATGAAAACAGCCGATAGTGCTGTCCGAATTAGACTGCCCGATTGCCTATTACCTACCAAATTAGACTATGCCCCATCGCCCATTACCTACCAAATTAGACTATGCCCGATCGCCCATTACCTACCAAATTAGACTATGCCCGATCGCCCATTACCTACCAATTAGACTATGCCCGATCGCCCATTACCTACCAAATTAGCCTATGCCCAATCGCCCATTACCTACCAAATTAGACTATGCCCGATCGCCCATTACCTACCAAATTAGACTATGCCCGATCGCCCATTACCTACCAAATTAGACTAGGCCCGATCGCCCATTACCTACCAAATTAGACTATGCCCGATCGCCAATTACCTACCAAATTCTTGTACAACTTTCATTCGTTTTGTTCTTCTATTTTGGTCAACCACGAATAAACTTCATTTAATTTTTTATTTATTTATTTATTTATGTACACACAACACATTTTGTCATAGATAACATACAGAACAAATCTATAAATTAGAAGGTAATTAACTGTAATATCGAACGGCCAGTTGAATGGGAAAACTACAATGCCCAATTCTTACTATTTAATATTTTGAGGTTAACTTCGAGGAAATAACCGATTCAAAGTATGACAATGTTAGGTTTTTGCGTCAAAGGGTATGTTTATTTATTTTATATATCAAATGACTTAAAATGCTAACTTTATTACATAATTATGTTTGAGTGTTACTATAAAAAAAATAAAGCTGCCGTTAAAAAAAATGCGCAATTCTCCTTTCCATGATCACTTCAAAATATAATTTGCTTTTAGCACTCACAAAAAGTAAGGGTCATTATTAATCGGCACAGCCGGGAGGCAAAATCTAATATAGATATGTAGATGAATTTTCGGGAAAAAGGCCGCTCGGCTTAACCGTACAGTATAGTATTATATTACCTGTGATCGTCCTCAGGTGAGCATTCATCGGCACAGCCGGCGATAAAAATCAACTGCCGACTTATGTCGCTCGGGTTTTGCCGATCGACCGAATACCGATCGGCACGAGCCGGATGTTAGCCGGACATATGTAGTAGTTGCTTCGGGTCGGTTTTGTTGTTCAACAAATACCGCCGAAAGATATGATATATACCGACTCGAATATGTGTGTAGTACCCCTAAGTCCAAAGTAGCTTTCGACGACAGCTTAAAAGAAAGAAACATATTTCGCTTGGCTTGCACAGATAGTATAGAACATAAGAACAAAACATTAATATTACAAACAAAAAAGTAACTACACCGCCAGATTTATGTGCAAAAAGGGATTACGTATTCGTTACGATATATCAAACTATAAAGGTTTGCAACAAAAAACTGTGGTTACGGACATTGCTAAAGGTCCTTAGTGACTCCGCCTTAAGGCGTTACAAATTAAAGTTGATGCTCACCATATACAACTCAATGAAGCCAATGTATTGCAATACATTCATAAACACGGACAGTACTAAATATAATTTTATATTTTTTAAATATTAACTATTTTGACACATGTAATCACAGATATCTGTGCTATTTTGATGTCATGTTTTGCTTTTTTTGTTATGTCAAACAACCTACATTGTCGTCAAGTTGTCAGTCGATGCCAATTTTTTGGAATTTCTTCTGTGAATAGGAGTATGATGGTACAATTTTATCCGGTTACGTCATTAATGTATTGATACTCCTTAAAATATGAAAAATGGTTCTTGTACTGTCCGCATTAAATACAATATATATTATGAAACGAAAAAATTCACATGTAATTTTCGTATATTGTTCATCTTTGTAACAGTTTAAGGCTATTTTTATCAATGTCCTTTAACATTAATAAGATCTTTTATAACACACGGATTTGGTACTGTAACCCAAACTCGGTGTTTCAACGTTAACTACAGTAGAGATCTTGTGACCACCTTCTGGCTCCATCATCAGATCAGCTCCTAAACACCATAACATTTAATTGTCATCGGATTTACATTTATTTTTATTTTTTTATTGTACACCATAAAATACCTTACATTGAATAAGCATTTAAAATATTTATATTACTATTTGTATTATTCTACTAATTATCTAAAGATGAAAACAGATATCCAATAAAATAACTATCCGGTATTTGGCCTAAATTACTATCCAGCCGGATACTGGATAATAAGCCCAAAATTATGGTTTATTGAACATATGTGTGCTAAACAGCCAATTCTGTTAACGGGAACAGGTTTAAATTTGGCTTGAAAGATTCGACCTAAACCAACAAACAAACATTGCAAGTTAAATAAAAGCTTGTAAATAAAAACCACTTAGTTTTCAAATTACTCACGACGCGATTACTCACCACGTTAAATGCGTAAACCAATGAAATAATATTTTTCCAAAATTGAACATTAAAAATGTAGGCAGCTTAGCGGAGTCGTGTAGAGCCACTCTTTTCGACCTAGTAACCTGGACTTACAACTGAATAGTGAAAGAACTCTACGGCCAGACATTTTAAACGTGCGAAATGTGAGTAAAACGAATTCACACAAATTTTTGTAAATTATTATGGTTGGCAAAATTCCGCAGTTGGCGTGTATACATTCAAGTTTGGGGTGTATTGAAAGAACCTCCACGAGTGACGATATTTAATTGATCGTCTGGCGCACCCTGGGCAGTGCTACCGACCTGCTGACTGGTTAATCACTTCCCACAGCATGAGCTATTATCATTATCAATAGGTATCACTGTAATTCCTAAAATGTACCTAATGAAGTTATTTTTATGTGCACCTACCGCATGTCGTCTTGTTGTGGCAATAAATCTTTCATTCTTCTTTCTTTCTATTATGTAGCTCATCTTGACACGATAGAAGAAGAATTTCCAGTGTATTTTTCAGAGCGTCACATACAAAAATCATTTTAGTTATATATTTTAGTCATCAAGCGAAGCTTCTATAGCATCGTAACGCCTCGGCAGCTCGGCCACCGAGGAGTAAACCGAGATTTTTGTCGAATGCCAGAAACATAGTGGACGTAATTGCGTATTTATGTGTTGTTAGCGGCCACAGACAGGAAGCCTCTAGACGCCTATTAGCCAGATACCCCCAGTCACAAAGCATATGCAGTAGCACTGCATATCTTACACCCAGCCACCAATCGAGACGTCATTCCGTCAGCGAGCGGCACCAATTATATCACCGAACATTTGAGCCGACCAATCATAACGCGCCGTCCGCCCCCCGGTCGGCAAACCGGCCGGCGACACGCGTTACGGTATTTAAAGACAGTAGATAAAATTTCTATTACTTTATTATTCAGATTTCTATGGTTTTTATCAAAGAAGAAAAATAAAGAAAGAAAAATATTTATTTGACACTAGTGAGACACATAAAGTGTGAGTGTTATTGGGTTTTTTCTTTAGGAAATTCTCAGTAGCAGCCCGGAGTCTGGACTTGTGCCCGGTTAATGGCAATAGGCTCGCCCCCTATTAAATGGGACTATAACATAACTGGCGAAATGTGGGTGTACTATACACCTCTGCTTACCCCTTCGGAGAAATACAGGCGTGATGTTATGTTATGTGTTGATGTTATGAGACACATAAAAATAAAAGATAGGTATACATATAAATGAACAAGAAATAGGTTTAGTGAAGAAACTAAAAAAGCAAGCAAACTCCAGTAACGCAAACACAAGTATAGCATTCTTATATAGGTACTTGAGATCGCATCTATGATATTTTTAGGAAACAATATTCTAAATCTGTTATATCATACAGGTACTCCAAATACTTATGTATATTTCCTCGTTTTAGAAATACCTGGTTATAATAGCACATAATAGTGACTGACTAAATTATTCATGACTTAAAGCCAAAGGCAATTTCAGTTAATTTAGTAATTTATGTACCTGGTGAAGGTCGCGGGAATCCGCTGGATGCGGAAGGCACAGGACCGGTCGTTGTGGCGATGCTTGGGGGAGGCCTATGTCCAGCAGTGGACGTCTTTCGGCTGAAATGATGATGATGAAGTAATATTTTTGGTTACCGTACTTGATTTGCTGTTCAGTTATTCCTTTTGTATGAACCGAATATGAATATCAAATGATTCTCATAATATCCTACGTAATAACATATTTCTGCCTTGTCCTAGTAAATACTACTTAAATCTTTAGATTTCGCTTCGCATGCGTAAATGCGTTAAAAATAATAAAATAATTAGTAAGGGTAGGCATATCTATACGACTTTGATTTAACTGCAAAGTTAGTCGAGTCGGTTAAGAAACAATGTTTCTTAATTTCTTTCCACAATTTAAATCTTTAGATTTCGCTTCGCATGCGTAAATGCGTTAAAAATAATAAAATAATTAAATACTACTTATCAACTATATCAAGAATCAACAAGGTATTACTTAAATTAAGTTATTTGGTAAAAACGGACCAATATTTCTATACCTTTAACACCGTAACATAATTATAATTTATAATTATTATCAAAGTAACTAATTTATTAACTAGTTTAACCGGATTTCATAGCGTATATTATTAAAGTTGGTTTTCCTGACGTTTCGAATGCTTTGCAGCGTTCGTGGTCGCAGGAAAATTAAGATGACAATGGTCTTTCTTTTTTTAAACCAATTTAAATAATATTATTACACGCGATATAATCCGGTTCAACTTCTAATATTTTAATGTGTAGTGATCGCGAAAACCTAACAAATGATTAATTATCAAAGTATTGTTCTCCTGAAAACTTCTTGATCTTTCCCAAAGAAACCATTTTTTGAGGTGATTTAGTAAAATCCACAAAGATCCTACAAATTGTCTCAAAATTGTTTTTGCTGTAGTTAATAACAAAGTGAAAGCACAAATGGGGTGGAATGCCTCAGAATAACCAGAAACCAGTGGAATGCCTCCAGCAACATGCCTTTCGCTCGAACATTCTCGGTATAAAGAATAGGTGAAAAAATTATTGCTTTTGCGATCCACACCTGTTAGCGTCCCAGCTAGGATTTCCCGTGTCGCACCGTATATGTGTGTGCGTAATTTTTGAGGGTGTGTGTGCGTAAAGGTGTGGGCGTGTTTGTGTTTCAACAATGGCACGTGCAAAATATCCGGACTATAAAACAAATATCTGTTGGCCAAACCAATATTTGTGTGGGAATCAAGCGTTGATCTATGCGACAATACAATACAATACAATATCTTTATTTGCAATAAATGGGGTACATCGAATGTTGTTACATGATAAAAAAAAATGTTCAAGCCCATTTAGCCATCAACAGTATGCAAATTTTACTTATAACTAGGAACTTTTATATTTAAGACTAAATAAGCATCAAAATACTCAACCACTTTTTAGGGTTCCGTAGTCAAACAAGGAACTCTTATAGTTTCGCACTGTCCGTCCGTCGGTCCGTCCGACTATCTGTTACAGCCATTTCACTCGAAGACTGCACGTGATGTGGAGTTGAAATTTGGTATAGACATTCTCATGACGCCTACAAAGTAATGAAAAATGTTTTTCAGGGTATCTCCCCTACATGTAAAGTGCGGGTGTTTTTTTCTTTCGCGTATCCCATTGAGTATGGTATCGTTTAATAGGTATTTTAAAAGTATTAGGAGTTGTCTCAAAACCTTAATTTAATACAGGGTTCGGTTTACGAAATATCAAGGTTTAAGCGGTCATTTTTGTTAGAGTTAAGTGGCCCCACCCCCTACAGGCTGAACCTGCAATCCTGAACACTTGAAAATACCCAATCTATTAACAAATGTAACGATTTTAAAAGAAAAACTATCACGGATGAGTAGACTTTTCTAGTTTACAAGTAATAATCGACAAACTTAGCCATGTAGTTGAGTCTGTAAAAAGTTCATAGAAATTCCGTATAACTGAACCACAAAAATTGCTTTGTATTTTTTAAATACATTGAGTTTGGGCTCAGATATCTCGTAGGAATTTTATATAGCTTGTAGTGACTACGGAACCCTACCCTGTGCGTGGTCAGACCCACCTGGGTAAGGCGGTAAATATACTCTACCACTGCGTCTTGTAAGATGTCTATGTTTATGTCACAAGCGTAATGAAAAAAATAGAAGAGTTAGGGACTTTACTCATGACGCGATGCGATGCGAGCGATATCGCATCGATTGTCGACTCGAGTTGTACGTACGTTCTAATTGATACCAAAAATATTTCTAACAGATTACTAGTTGTGCAACAGAAGTCGCTCATAGATATCCTGAACCATGGTATAATAAGATGTTTCACCAGGTATTCTCTTCCCGCAATAACAGCGCGATGCCTCCAAGCTACGTCACGATCAGTGCTGCCATTGATTGATATCTTCAATATACTTAAGGAGATTTTTGTTCATAATGAGTATAAAATAAATTCCTAACTAGCCTAACTATTTGCTATCTCGTGTTATTCATCTAATTAGTTAATAAAGGAAACTACCAGGCCCCTCAGAAAGTATTGCGAAAAAAAGTTTTTATATATGGGAGACTGGCCAGTTATAATGTTTTTCGAAAATATGATTATTTATAAGTAAAAATAAGTAAGTTCCAATTTCAAAATTTCCCTCCACATTTTTTGCGAGTTAATTCAAAGTATTGTGTCTCACTGAAATATGGATCTGCGCCGGGAACATTTTAGAGCTATGATTTTATACGATTTCAAGTGTCGCCTGAAACCGGATGAATCGTACGATAGACTTCAAATGGCATTCATGGATGAAGGCCCTTCCAAGGCAACCGTGTATCGTTGGTATAACGAATTCAAGCGCGGTCGACCAACTTTGGGGGATGACGAAAGAAGCGGTCGCCCTTTGACGGCTGTTACCGAAGAAAACGTGCTAGCAGTGAAAAATTTATTCCAAGACAATAGGCGAATTACATATCAGGAGATTCAACACATATTGAAGATTGGATCGGGAAGCGTTCAAGAGATTCTACACAGCCATCTTCGCGTGAGGAGGATAGTATCACGCTGGGTGCCGCACAACCTCACCGATGCTCAGAAGCAGGCCCGGGTGGAATGGTGCCGTGATATGCTTAACAAATTTGAAGCAGGCTCGTCTCGGCGTGTTTAGGACATCGTTACAGGTGATGAGTCCTGGATTTATCAATACGACCCAGAAACCAAGCGCCAGTCGACTGTTTGGGTGTTTCAAAATGAGCCAACGCCTACCAAAGTGAAGCGATCTAGAAGCGGGGGTAAGATTTTGATCGCTAGCTTTTTTAATTTGACTGGCCACTTGGTATCAATTCCCTTACGGGATCAAAGAAGCATTAATGCCGAATGGTATACTACCAAATGTTTGCCAGAAGTTTTCTCTGTTATAAGCAACAAGCGACCAAACACAGGGCTCCGCGGGCTACTGCTCCACCACGACAATGCACCTGCGCACACCGCACTCAAAACGAGGGACTTCCTGGACAGCACGCCAGTCAAACTCCTGGGTCACCCTCCTTACAGCCCTGATCTAGCACCGTGTGACTTCTTTTTATTCCCAAAAATAAAAAATCAGCTCAAAGGGATACAATTTTCGTCGCCGGAAGATGCGCTGGCTGCGTTCGAGCAGGCTGTAAACGAGGTGTCTGCGGCGGACTGGAAAAAGTGTTTTGAAAACTGGTTTAGGCGCATGAATCTTTGTATAGAGGCTGGTGGAAAGTACTTTGAAAAGATTTGATAAAAATATATGTACGTATAGAACAATTTTTTTTAGTTTCGCAAAACTTTCTGAGTGTCCCACGTATATTAAATTACTAGTTAAAAAGTGATTCTTTATAGAAGAAAGTAAATGAAAAAATGCATTTTGCTCGGGTAATTTCGGCTCTCGGCTCCACGGCCGATGACGTAGAACGGAGGCAATCAAGTGACCTAGCTGTCACGGGAAGAGACTATCTGGTGTTATTATACCATGTCCTGAACAGAGCATCGCGTGCAAATCGAAACAAGTGCCAGCGCTCGCACGCCCCCATACATTTATTTTAAATAGGATCGCAGGTCATTAGAACGTACATGCAATTCGATATCGAACAGATATGTGAGCGATATCGGCAATCCATGCGATCTTGTCTGAACACATTTGCGATTTTCAATACATTTTCTTCGAACACATGTTGTTGCGATATCTGACCGATATCGACAATCGATGCAATTCTGCGTCGCGTCGCGCCATGAGTAAAGTCCCTAACTATACAACATGTTGATCTGTATTCATGCCATATTTAAGGAGATGACTATACCACTGATACTGAACAGTAATCAATAAAAAAATGAACACAAAAAAAAACCCTATTTGTAAACAAACAAATTCCCTCCGTATGTCGCGTGCGACACAAAAACGATGCGTGCAAAACCACCAACAAAATTTGCAGGTATTTCCACCCTTTGACAATGCCACCGATGACTTATTTTCAGAGTCGTTCGGAATTTTCTAAGTGAAAATTTGAGTATCAAGCAATCATAGATTTTTTCAATTTTTTTTTTTTTCATTTTTAGGGTTGCAAACGGGACCCTATTACTCTCGCTACGCTGTCCGTCCGTCCGTCCGTCCGTCTGTCTGTCACAGGGGTATCTTTGTTACGGTAATAGATAACCAGTTGAAATTTTCCCAGAATATGTGTTACTATGGTGCCTAACACGACAAATACTAAAAATAAAAATAAAAAAAACCAAAGGTTTTTGTTCCTGTTCTATCTTCAAAACGCTAATACGTACCAGCGTCAAACTTGGTCTGATTATAGTGCATACTATGTAGTTTAGCAACAAATACTAGAAATAGGACAAACATAGACATATGTGGTGGTACCTACGTAAGAAAGAAGAAAATTTACATTTCGCGTACGATCGCTGATGTCTTTTGATTTTAAACTCTCGTAAATTAAATCAGTTTCTATGGGGTATCAGGTCGATGGGTGGTTCGGAACCCTTACTGCATAAGTCCGACTCACACTTGGCCGATTATTTTTTTAGAAATATGTCACGGTTACAGAGCAACATCTTGTCTCTATAACTGTTACTGTAATAAGTAATGTATGTAGAGTAACTATGTAGTATGTGTTTGTGTAGTGATCGCGAAATCCTAACAAATTATTAGAAGAGTAGTAACTCTTTAATATAAGAATGCTTATATTTTAAATGAGTATTTGCCAAATCATAGACTTTCTTTATTTTAGACTCTATAAGCAAAATTCATAAAAATGAATGAGGCACCAAGTGAAGTGTAAAATAAGCTCAATCTCACTCAATCTTACGAAGATCGTATCACGTACGCTTCAAGACGCGTATTCACTAGACGAAAAATATTACACGATATCAGAACATCGCAGTACCTATAAGTTAATCCAATTTATGTATACGTTGAATTATGATTCAAAAAGCGACTTAGATATTTTGAGATATTTTTTTACATAGTATAGAATGGATTATACAACGTGGATATGACAATACGACAATAAATAAAAACATAGTTATTACTAGTCTACAGAAGCATTATAAACACACAAATAAGTTGTTTATCGAAAATTAAAAAAAGGTTTTTTTTAACAAAATAATTATTTAAAGTAAGTAAGTAATTTATTCGCAGAAGATATGGTACATAAGTTCTTAAAAATATAATACATGTTCAATAGCACATCTCGCCTTTAGCAGGCATGCGAAAAATTCAGTTTATGCGTCCAGTAGGGCAATGGCGCCACACCGAAACGCCGAAATAATAAGTAAAACCATTTATAATCATCTGTAATCATTGAGAAAGAGAGTTTCAAATCATATGGACTCGCACAGGTATTTGACCTAACGATCTTTGCCTAGAAATATGGTCCTACATTCAAAATTAATGAAATTAAAATAATTTCCTATGGCTTAGTTATTAACTGGATTTAATTGATTTTTTGTATACGGTCAGAGAACGTGATACTCTGTACGTGGTTTTATTTAATGTCGTATTGTCATATCCACTCTGTATTGACAGCCATAACATAAAGGTAAATTTTGAAGAACATAAAAGATAATAAGTGTCTATAAACACATACATTGTTGACTTTTATTATAAGTATGTAGCAAGACTCTATATAGCAACGGTAATTCATTTCATTTGGCCTCATATGGCCACGGCATCCTCTGTTTCATAAATTGATCGTGTTTTTTTTCTAGAATTGGTCCTAGTAGGTAAAACAAGCATATTATTGACACTGAGCCTAAATAAATTGTTATTTTTACATAGCGACAAAAACAGTAAAAAAAAATATATGTCATAAATCTGACTCCGTAATAAAAATCTATTCTCACAGTACGATTTAGTCAGTCAATAGTCTATCTCACACTGTATCTGAAAGAAGGTTTGTATCTAAAGGAGCGTACTCACCGCAGGCGGTCGCGAGTAATGTAATTTAACAGCTCAAATTTGACATTACACCGGTGAATTCGTCGAAGCGAGCATTACAGCGAGCCGACCCGCAAGAGGCCCATCCCCAGTAGTGGTACAATAATGGTCATCTTAAAGAATAAATAAATTAATAATTTATAAAACTAAAAAGCACGCTTTTAGAGTTACTTTAGTCTATCATCAGATCAGCTCGATGGTACCAAATTATTGTATTGACATTCGGATTACATATTTCAAATCGATTTTACAATTAGAAGTAAGTTAAAATCGACTTCCAAGATTTGTTTACATATTTAGTTAGTAAGTTAGTTAGTTATAAGTGAAGCTAATATAAACGTGTTAATAAAACGGAAGAAGAAGAGTGCATTGCAGTGCGCAGACTTAAATTTAAACAACTTGGAACATTGCAATAGTGTGTACGTTAAACCGAGCAAAACAGTGCGCACCACTTGTAAATGTTTGTATCAACTATCAATCAATGTTACAAGCACGAATGTTTGCAATTTGTAATATGCGCAGTTTGTAACAAGCGATTCTCAATGTCAAGCGGTTACAAAAGCGAATGGTCAGTACGTTAAACTGGCGCACTATTGGAATGTAAAGCTCGACATTTAATTTTGAATTATTACACTACACGCGAATGCTTGCAGTGAGTACGCACCTTAACGTAATAAATACGAAGACACCATGAATGTTTCATAAGTCGGCTCTATATATATTACATTTACTATTCGGGAAACAGGTTTATTTAAGCAAGGTTTACCTGAGCTACTGACATTTGTATTATGAAGGTAGAGAGCATAAGATTATAATTAGGGTTTTTATTGTTAAATCCTTTTCTGTTTGCAAAGAGAATAAAGGGTTTAATTAGATTTACTTTCAAAAGAATGTGTGCGTTGAAAATATAAAATATGGAATCCTTAATTTTTTTTAGGAGTTCTTCAAATAGTAAATACTTTCTATTCCATTGTGTTGTCTAATATTGTATCAAAGAGTTCATACAATTTGTATTATCTCATGGGCGCAGTTTTTGACGAAAAAAAATTGCCATTGCAACGTTGGCTAAGCTAGATAGGGCAAAAAGTCTGGATTGCAATAGGCTCGCCTCCTAATACATGGGACTTATAACCCAGCTGGCAAAATGTGGGTGTACTAAACCACCTCTGCCTATCCATTCGGGGAATACAAGTGTGATGTTATGTATGTTTGTGTGTGTAATGCAAAAAATCCACATATTCTAAAGCCCCCGAGACGACACACTAAATTAATGTAATCCATATTATTATTATGACACACAAAGTTTATGTTATTCGTATAAAAGAGAGAGATAAAGTGACCTAATTTTATTCAAAAAGAGCAGTAAAGTATCTTGCTCCATCTTAGTTAACTTCTGGAGCACGATCGTGATAAATGACAAGTGATTCAGGTGATCTTCTTTGCTCAGGATAGGAACGGAAAAATCGATGACAGATTCAAGACTCTTCCAGACAGGTGCAAAATACCGACCGGAATTTTTGGAATTTTTTTTTACGAAAAAATAAATTATCCCAGTTAGCAACGTGTAAAGCGGCTGCCTCACGGTGACAAACCAGCCTCCCAATCAAGGTTACCTTGCTGGTTTCCAACCATGTAGACAGTAGTAGTAGTTTGTCACCAAATTTGGTTTGTCGACGGCTGTCAGCGACCAACCTCCCGCCAAGGTCACCTTGGTGGGGAGGCTGGTTGCTCACAGTGTAGCACACGCTTAACAATTAAAAAAAACGTAACAACGTAAAGTAGGTATACAAAAATATATAAATCTTCGTGATCTTCTTTTCGATCTTTGGGATTGTTCTGTTGTTTGTTATTTGTTGTGTGGCAATAAATCATGTTTCTTTCTTTCTAAATAAATTAATAATACGTACAGAAAACTACCAAATAAAAATCAAGTACAGACATCAGACTCAATTGCACGCCGTAGCCGCTGGAGCAGACGAGTCCTTGAGTGGAGACCGCAAATCGGCAAACGCAGTGTAGGGCGCCCCCCTGCCAGGTGGATCGACGACCTGATGGAAGTAGCTGGGGGGGACTGGATGCGGAAGGCAGATGACCGAGTGTTGTGGCGCAATTTGGGAGAGGCCAATGTCCAGCAGTGGACTGCGATATACTGAGTTGATGATGATGATGATGCTGTAGCCGCGACAACGAGGTTCCCACTCAGCATGACACTGTGTTACATCGCAAGCCATAAGATCTGTTCTAATGCATTTTGTATAATGTCACAATCATGCAATATTACACATACAGTTGTGAAATATCGGTCAGTCGGTATTATCGCACCACGATCTACGACAGTATATAAGACGCTTTGCTTACTGCGCATCACGAGAACCCAGAACTATAAGGTCGGTATTCCTGTCGATATTTCGTACCTGTGTGGAAGAGCCTTTATACTACTGTGTTAAAAATGTTTTGTACTTAATTATGTATATGGAGTACGACAGTTTTATCGCCCTGTTTACGAGCGACAAAATGCCTGTATAAATCAAAGAAATATAGTCTAAAACTAAGAGCATTTTTAGGCTACGTTTACAAGACAACGGTGCGTATAATGACGTTTTGTGAATTATAGGATACACTAGAAAGGGTTATTCGGTAACAGACAGGGTGTTAGGGGCCAACAAAGTGTGACATGATGTGACAAGGAGAGATGAGTCATAAGCTTCGTGTCATCATATGTATAAATCTAAAGTTCTAAAACTCTACCTTCAATTCTGACGAAAAACTTTAAAATATTCTAAACTCTATCAATATTATTATCAGTTTCACCACTTTGGAATTGCTGTTTTGTGTCAAAGACGGGGGGTGGGGTTCCAAAAATCATGAATATCATGTGATGTAATTTATGGATGGTGCTTTATATCAACCGTGCGGTCCTTATCGCCTTTCACTTACACGGTTTTTTTCTAATCGAAAACAAAACGCTACGAAGAACGTCGCATGAAACAGGCACACACTTTACAACGTAAAACGCTCCAGTGTTCTGTGAACGCAGCTTTAGACCTCAAGCGTCTAAAATAATCCTATTACAATAAATTTATTGTCTTGTGAAACTTTATCTAACTACAGTAAACTACTTGTCTAAATTGCCTCCATGGAAACAAGTTAACGTAAATAAGTGTAATTTATTTAGCTCTCACTACCTCGCCTACAATCTTCTTTCAAAATTAATGTTCTTTGCGATTGTTCCAGGTAGTAAAGACTTTTTGTGATGACCCTAGAACGAGAACTTTCGTGTAAACAAAGTTATTAGAATAAATCTTTAGATTAAAGACGTTATTAGGACAGTGGCTTAGCAATTCACTACACAAAGTGGACTAAAAATAAATTAGCACTTCAAACGTCAAAAGGCATACAAAATACAACCTTCACTGCTTCTTAGTGCTTTTGGTTGAAAGAAGAGATGGTGCAACAAACTCTGCCGTACTCCATGTCTCACTACAAAGTATACAGGGTATTTTTTTAGGTGCTTGTAGGAAGGAAGGAAGGAAGGCGCAGCGTGGGTAGGCCCCCCACAAGGTGGACCGACGACCTGGTGAAGGTCGCGGGAATCCGCTGATCCGGAAGGCACAGGACCGGTCGTTGTAGCGATGCTTGGGGGAGGCCTATGTCCAGCAGTGGACGTCTTTCGGCTGAAATGATGATGATGAGGTGCTTGTAGTAAAAGCACCCAAAGACATAGACCAAATACTAACATAGATATCGTTTTATGAAATATAATAAAAAATAAAGTTATTGATTAACGACAAGACCGCCAATTGTACTGTTTACATAATTTTTTTATTATTGTATTTTTTCCACATTTTTCCATAGATGTACCAAACAATAAAAAAGAACTCCATCTAGAGTCTAATAAAAAAAGATTCTATAAATGTTTTCGACACATTATTCAAGTCCCTACAAAGCTTAAATCAAAGCCAAACCGTCCTCCATTCATAGACAGTTGTGAGTTAATTCAATAGGTACAAAACTTATAAAGACACATTAGAACTGAGAAAGCGCTGCAGAGGACGTTGGACAATCTTGAAATCTACAATTTAACAAGACGGAATCGTGAGACGGGCAAGATATTCAAATCGAGGGACCTTCCTACAAATCACTGGACGATAAAAAGGATTCCTCACAATTTGTGAAGGGGAGTGTTTCTACCGTTTCTACCGTTTTACGTTTCGGCCATATTTTTTGCAGTCATTTGTATTGTTTTTTGTGAGATGGCGTTCTTGCATTTTGAAGGCGTTGCGTGCCGTCTTTTATGGCCATGTCAAATTATGTTGTTAGAATTTAGAACGTTCATCCAAGTTGTTTTAATGTAGATACAGTTGACTGCTCATCAGTGGTAACAGTTTGACCTTGACAGTGTCTATATTTCATTAGCAGGCTTTCGTAATTCAAGTGGTACCACAGACGTGCAGTCGACTGTACGTTTGTAAACGCAAGTTTGCTTTCACTGAGGAACTTACTTTTGAGACATTTCCACACCTGTCTTTCTTTGTAATAGGTATGCGCGCTCATATTTGAAGATCTCGTTCAGGGGCATAGCATAGCACAACTTTTAGTATGGAACCAACCCTGAAATCGCAAAAAAAAAAACAGATGTTCCCTACAAAATCATCGATGTCGCTCGAAGAAATGAATGGAACACATGGACGAATAAAAAAAGGCGGACGGAATCTCGCTAAACAATAAGTGAAGCACCCAATAGTAAGTCGGCTCACTTGAAAGTACGGGCTGGCACGCACACATTCACACTCATAGTAAGTCTAACAGCCGCGATTACGCAACAATCTCGTGTGACGGAAGTTTTTGTCGTAGTGTCACATATAAAATAGCAATAGCCGTCTGGTGACTAAGGGTTGGTCTTTCAATAGCCAGTTAACTTTTATCTGAGGAATAAGTTTGACATTTTGACAATTGTAGTATAGAAAATTTGTTAAAACGTCACATTTACTCCTCAGTTAAAAATTATCAGACTATTGAAACTCCGGCCCTTAAAATACTGTTGAAAAATTATAGTGGGTTTAAGAAAAAAATATGTGCTTCAGTCTATTTTTAGTGAGATTCACTCCGTCTTTTTTATTCGTCCGTGATGGAACAGCATTTTTTTTCGTAATTTCAGGGTTGACCCCGTAGTTAAAGTTGTTTGATATCATCCCACATCACATCACATCACACATCCCCTGAATGACATATTCAAATATGACCACGCATTTCTAATACACGTTGCTTAATTTGTTTTCAACACACTTGCTCGTAAAGTGGCTCTTATTGCATCGCTTTTAGGTTCATAATGTGGCTTATAACGCACGCGTGCTTTTTTCATTATATTATTGCACTAGTGCTTTTTACTTTACAGTTTATTTTTAAATCGCAGCAAAGAGTTTTTATGCCTGAACTAAATTAAACATTTTTGGGAATAAATCAACTGTATTAATTAAAATATGCTATATAAACATTTCATTTCATCAAATTATTAATTTTTGTCAACAAATTAATATTAATTTGTGTTATAAATAAAAAAATAAATTTATAATATTTTTATATTAGGCTGTATGGCGGTTTCCTTCGACCACCTACGCGCGCATAGCTGTATGTCACCGCGCCGTCCGCGCGCCATTTTTATAATTTTTCACAAATTCAATATTTGTCTAAAATGTGTAATTTATGTTTTTTTCCTCGCAAGTGTGTTGAAAAACGTCGTATGACACGCGTGAGCATTGACTATTATACTCTCGGCTCCATTACGCCCTCGCCTTCGGCTCGGGCTGCAATCCAGCCTCGAGTATAATAGTCAACTTAGCTCACTTGTATCATAATGTACAGTCAACAAATCGGAATCATGACCCACGATAAGCTAAATATCCTACAGACATTCTAATACAATTGGGTTGAATTTCGCTTAAACAGATATTTCCCTGGCAACTGACTTGTTATCAATTTTGTTAGCTATTGACAGTTACAGAGTTACAGCTAGTTTACCAATAAAATTATTTTTCTAAATTTTATTCTTGACGTTTAACTCTAAATATTGTTATTTATTTATTTATCATTTATTGCGTGAAATATGGTACAGAGGATATTATAAATTAAATGTATGTTCCACACTCGGACGAATAAAAAAGGCGGACGGAATCTCGCTAAACAAAGACTGAAGCACTTCATTTTTTCTTGAACCCACTATAATTTTGAAAGCATTTTAACACACCAGATTTATACTGTTATTTTATTTATGACGCTACAACAATGACTACCGTAACACTAGATTTTTTGCGTAATCGCGGCTTTTTGGCATAGTATGGATGTGAATGTGTGCGTGCCGGCCCATACTTTTAAGCGAGCCGGCTTGCGATGGATGCTTCACTTATTGAATGGCGAGATTCCGTCTGCCTTTTTTATTCGTCCGAGGTTCCACATACTTAGCCGTTAAGAGTATTGTTTGACACCTTTTCATACTTGACATTTAATTATTTCTTAATTTTTATTTTTATTTTATTAATGGTCTGTAATCGAAAAAGTTAGTATAGGTTTCTTAAAAAATATAGTTGTTTGTAGGAAAACCACGTGAAACGACAGCTAATTCGAAATTCAAAACATAATTCCTGCTTTATCAAAAACATAATTTCCAATCCAATTATAAATCTATTGCATTGATAACAAAGCTTAAAATGGCACAGACCTCTGACCCGTTTTAATGCAGTTTCTGTAATATTCAAAATGTCCTAAGTGCAGCATAGAAGAAAACCTTACTGTTTTGACGATTTCTAACGAATTATCAGCTGAGTGGGTCATGATTCCGATTTGTTGACTGTACTATTAATTATTTAAAACATTTTTAATTGAAATATACAGGTATGTGTTTCACAAACCTCATTTTCATATCGGTCTGTAGGTGTTTCTATTTAGACTTCTACCATTTTTTTTTCAACCTACTTGTTTTATTTTTCATCTGTTATGTCTAAGAAAATATTATCTACGTATATTATCTGGTTTTTCGAGAGACGGTCTTGAGTGATCAGCAAAGTATCGTGCCAAATGACACGTGAATGAGGGCTACTAGCCGCGTCCGTGTCGTTTCGTCTTTACGACCGTATCAATTGGTCTTTTGTTAGCACTGGGAATAGTGTTGACCTTGTTTTTGATAAACAACCTACTTATACTGCTTTAAGAGGGCAGATATGTAAGTAGATATGTAGAAATTTTAGGTTTAGGCGCTGAACCTGAGCGCTGAACAAACGACATGGCGACTTTCTTTTTGAGTGATCGAGAACGTGAACTTGACATTCCTAGTATACCTGATTCCATAGGGTGAGGACCTGGTGATCTGCAATAAAGGTCTATATCTATAATAGACACCAGCTCCGCAAATACACTACACTGTGAGTTTTTCGTTACGTTTGTGAATTATATGTTGTATCAGAGGTCTTGTTCCTGTGAGAACAAATAAACATATATCATCGTTAATTATCTCCGGTATTTTTCACATATCATATTATTATTCCTTTTGCGCCGTATGCGATGCTTATATGTATAATAAACGTACTCGATCGCTCAAAAAGAACGTCGTCTGAAGATCGATCGGCGCCTTAGTTTAATGAGACACATTACCTAGACAGGACAGTCTATTGTCTCATTAACGAACCTTTGATAAACTAACGTTAAAAAAATCATAAATATATACCAGAACAGTTGGTACAAAACTCACATCCATTATTATAAGGAAAGCCCCATTTAATATTTCCTAACATTTAACCACCGTGCTTATGAGTTTCCTTGTCAGCAGCGTGCCAGATTTCCTCGGGCCGTGTTAGCCGTTACAGTCGAACAAAGAGATATGTATGCAGAGTCACCAGCTATACTTAGTAAAAGCTAAAGATAAATAAATAAATAATTCTTTAATTCAGATTCAACATCCATCTTATGTACTTTACCCAAAATCATATGCAAATAAATTATTTATATTCTATTCTATTCTAACAATGCACACAAGAATACATTAAAGAGAAAAAAAAATTGAAAAAATAATAAACATAAAAAGAGACGTTTTCTAGTAAAATATTATTTAATTAATGCACAATGTTGAACTACATTTATACAAGACTTTATTTTTACTAAATCTGTTTTAATTTCCTGGGAAAACCTTGCATACTTATCTCTTTAGTCGACTGTACGGTCATGAGTGAACTCGGCTTTCCTATCACGTCCCTTCTTTATTACGGACGCTATCTTCAATTTGCTTTGTAAAATATTTCCGTGATCTATTTTAACTATTAGGGGATATAAATAGGGGTTTGTTTTTCAATTTTCGTCGACTTGGGGTTTTGTTTAGGTCAAAATTTTGTGCTGTATTATAGTTTCGTCCCAATTCAGGAAACTTTTGCAGAACTTCTCTTTTGCGGTAATGCTTTGCAAATAAGATTTGAATGCAGAATCACACATGTATTGAAATACAACGATTAGAAAACCGCCTTACTGCTTACGAAATAAAGGCGCTAAACTGTTACCACTGACGTACGGTCAACCGTACTTATTGTTGTGTTAAAAATAAAAGACCAAAAAAATGATGACAACTCTGTGCATCGCATACATATGAGAAAAAATACAGGTAAATACATTGCTCAGCATATTGCTGTGGCTTCAAAAGTTTGGACGCACGTAATGCCGGCAGCGCGGTTAGTATAGGCAATAACATTAAAGTGACACAATAAAATCCCTCCACTATAAATCGATAGTAATCGATTTCCATTCATTATACGAGAACCAATAATGTCCTTAATTTGACTCACAGACCAATAAGCCTCAAGACGCCACTTAGCCGGATACCCCGGTCACCAAGCTTATGCAGTAGCACTGTATAACATTTGCCCCACCACCAATCGGGTCGTCACTCCGTCAAAGAGCAGCACTAATCATACCACCGAACTTTTGAGCCGACAAATCATAACGCACCGTGCGCCCCCTTTTCTCCGCCTAAATTTTACGAATGTGTTCTCATGCAAAACTTTGTTTATGCGGCCTCTTTAGACTTACTTGTTTGTCATTTTACTAAACAGTACTTACCTAAGTATTGATATTAGGAATGCAACAAGTTTTTTTAATTTGCTAGTCTTTATTGTTGAAACAGTAAGAGTAAAGAGTAACAGGTGTTCGTCTCAAAGCAAGTTATTTAAGTTAATAGCGCAGCTTAACTCCGCGACACTAAGTACACTGCACATCAAACTTAATTTCTATGCTTCACTTAACTTTACTTGCTTGTTTGTATTACAACGCTTAATCTTAAACTACAATCGAGATTACTCAAACGCAACTCAATTTTAAGTAGCCCCTTTGTCTCAAGTTGTCACTGTCACTCTAGGGTACATTAAAGCAACAGAAAGACTAAAGAACGTCTTAAAGCTAAGTGTTGTTTGAGTATTTGGGGGTATTTTTAATTTAATTATTATAGCTCTGCTTAGTTTGGGACTAGATGGTGCTGTGTAAAAATGTCCCAAAAATATTTACTTTTTATATTCATTTAATTAATTTGTTTCGCTAATTTGATTTATGCCATAACCTTTTCTTCATCTAAATTCTTCTACAAACGAGGATTAATTGAATTACCTCCAGTAGGTCCTCATTCCAAATTATAAAATCTAGACTATGCTCGCGGCTTCACCCGCATATAATTTGGTTTATCACAGGAATGTTATCGCGCATCCCTCGGGAACTGTTTATCTTTATTGGATAAAAAGTAGCCCTTAATATAGTTGCTGCCCATAATTTATTTATTATTTGAATCTTCAAAAGGGGATACACAATACCAAAAAACAGGGAAATTATTAAGTGTGCTCCCCCAATTACAGGAAACCACATCGTTAACTTTAAATCTAGGTAAAATTAATCTGGATTATGGTCTATCTGTATGCCAAATTTTATCAAAATTCGTTCAACCGTTTCAGCGTATTGAAGAACAAACAAATAAACAAACAAACATCGATAATTTCTCATTTATAATATGAGTAAGACTATATCCTATACTATACTTATAAGAAAACATCCTGTATTATGACCAATGTAATCAGAAACACACAAGGCTCTGTTCTTTAATTTAGTCATTAAATTCTATAAATATGAGCCACCAAAAAGGATATATTACCACTGAGCCACTATAGTCTTACTCTAATCCCAAGTAGGTATATAATAAATTATGTCAGTTCCTACTGTTACTATACCAGTAATAATATCAATTAGTAGGATATAGAAAAAACCTAAGACTTCTTCTTCTTCTTTCGTGTCAATGGTTCACACTTTTTTTGTGTGGTTGTGGCTTCATTTAGGTCGGCTCTTGTACAGATGACAGGGCACAAGGGACAAGTAAGCAAATGGGCCATGGACTGAATGGGGGAATGAAACTAAGACTTTAAAATACACATTAATTTACATCATGTTTTCGCAAAAAAAAAAACTGAATTAATTTCGAGACTTTTTGAAATAGGACTGTAGGGCCAAATCAAAACCAAATCCAAAATTAGTAGCAGCTCGCCAATGGAGCTAGCTCTGTTTTGGAGTTGATTAGATCTGCGTTTTAGATTTTTATTCAGGTATTCATATAATTTGGAAAACGACATCAAAAACTAGTCTAGTCCAGTTATACTCAGGTTTTCTTTATACGTTGACTTTAAAAAAAAATAGCCCTCGTGAGGGATTAGTCCACCACTAACCAATCTATAGAAATCGTCTTTAAAATGCGCCCCCTTCCAACCCAATAGAGATGGTTATAGTAGAGTATATAGTATATAGAGCGAAATCCTGGATCAACGCCTGCCCTCAACCATCCTAAGGATAGGTACCATTTAATTTACGACAACACCCCATGTACCCATGCTATATCCTCGACAATGTATCGTTATCGTGTATACCACTTGGGAGTTCTGTCGATAGTGCTCGTAAATCGTGCGAGTGCTGCCAGTGTTGCGGTAGTCAGGGGGTCTATTATAATAACAATTTATTTAATTCTCGCATCTAGGCTCATAATAGTACATTACTGTCGAGGCCTAAATTGAAGCAATTTACGGCCGAGTAATATTGGAAGTACGAGGCGATGCCGAGTACTTCCCAAGTGATTTTGAAAGGACGAGGCGCAAGCCGAGTCCTTTTTAACTAAACGAGGCCGTTAATTGCTATTTCGGCCGAGACTGTATAGTACTTTTCTCTCATTTGCGAGGAAACACAACACAAATTAATTCAACAGTATCTTATTTTCATTCACGCCAATTCGCCCGCATGCGGTTCTTGATCTATTTTCAAAGTTTTGAAAAAAAAAATGCGCATTCAGCCTGTATGATTATAAATATTTTGTACCTAAAAACACCTAATTTATCTAAGCGTGTACTTAAAAACCTCGGTAGCATAATTTAAAAAATAAAAAGTGTCCAGCCATTTCTATTATTGTCCTGTTGGATATTACCGGCCTGTTATTTCGTTGCGTACGGAAAAGAGCCGATTGTTGAATTCTTTTTTTTGAATAATGAACCAATTTCCGAGCAAGTGAGAGAAAAAATACATAAAACAATATAACATACCATACATGAACAATTATAAAAAGGTTGTAACTAAACATTATTTTAATATAATAACTTTCGTGACTTCGTAAATAACGACCAATCAATTCATAATTGGTCATTATTTACGGCTTTACTCACTTGATCCTATCGGGTGTGCCCGACTTATGAGCTGGTTGTGCGGCGAAGTTGCAGACCGAAGTAACCGTGTAACAGTTTGGCCTTGACAGCATCTTTATTTCGGAAACAGTAAGAGCGGTTTTCATAATTTAAGTGTTACCACTGACATGAGGGCGACTGTAGAAAGAAAGAAAGGAAAGGATAGGTACACCACGATACATAGTCGTATCGTATGCGATTGCCCGAAGTACAGAGAGACAAACAAAATATGATAACCACATGCGATATCGTAACGATGCTTTATCGGAGTAGCAACAAAATTGTAAGATAAATGTTGAGATTATATCGTCAATCGTGAGTAGATCCCAGTTTCCTCTCTTATAGTTAAATAAATAATAAATAAATATCTCTGGGACATTTTTACACAGCACTATCTAGTCCCAAACTAAGCAGAGCTTGTGCTATGGGTACTAGACAATGGATATAATACTTATTTTTTTTTTTTTTGTAAACACGTACTTATAATACATAACAATTTACAGTTGCACGAACTGTAAACTGTTGGGAGAAAAAATCTTAAGGAACCATTGAGTATACAACGTATGGAACTTCGTGTTTTAGCGGCAAGTGTGTTGTGGGCTTGATAAATAATAATAATGGAAAAATTATGAAGAGTTATAGAAAACTGATCTTAAAGAGCCAGAATAGAAAGAAAATAATAAATAACATAACATAACACATAACATAACATAACACATAACATAACATCACGCCTGTATTTCCCCGAAGGGGTAGGCAGAGGTGTATAGTACACCCACATTTCGCCAGTTATGTTATAAGTCCCATGTAATAGGGAGCGAGCCTATTGCCATTAACCGGGCACAAATCCAGACTCCGGGCTGCTACTGAGAATTTCCTAATGAAAAAACCCAATAACACTTTGCCCGACCCGGGAATCGAACCCAGGACCCCATGCTCAGCAGTCGCGCTTGCGACCACTAGACCAACGAGGCAGGCAGATAGTAAATGTTTTATGTTATTATTTAGTTGTTAATTATATAAGTTTCAATTTGTGTTAAAGGGTTCAAGATCTAGTTACTTGTTTGTGTGTTATACATATACACATGTTGTGCTAAATATTATTGCAAAGCAAGCCGAAAATGTGACTGCATTAATTCTAAAATGTTCGAGAAGCGAAGCCAGACTGGCGACAAGTAGTTTTTGCATAAAATTAGCAGAAGATTTCTTCATCTCATCATCATTGAATCATCTATAACAGCCATTCCCAAAGTGGACGATAACGACCCCTTGTGGACGCTGCAGGCCTAAGACGGGCGGTAAGAGACCCAGAAAAAAAATGGGGGCGTTGTGTAAAGGCTTGGGGGGCGATTTGTAATTTCATCTAGCTAGGAGGACTCTTAGGCACCGACTGAACTCTCGACTTTCGAGTAGACAAAATAAGTTTGGGAACCACTGACTATAATACAAAGCAAGAAACTATTTTACACAAAAAACAGACATTTAATTAAATAACCTCAAAAGAAAACAGCAAAAAGAAATACTTGGTCCTAGCAAAAAATAAACACCACATACTCGTAAACTCTAGATAAATGCCTCAAACATGTAACGTTTAAGTAAATAGTTGAGTAGCGTTCTAGATAGCAGACGTTAGCAAAAACGACGATCACATCACGTAGTTACCTCGTAGGTTGCCTATAGGCTACCGTTTAGCTCAACGACGGCCGTAACTAGGCTATAAAGAGACAGGTAGGTAATAATACATGTCTGGGTAGTTACAGTTGGTAAAGGGTACTCTTTTTCACATAATTTTGTGTCGCCAATAGCGGTACGTTTTTACCTGACGTAAATTACGAACGTAAAGTCGCTAAGCTTATTTGTGTGCTTTTGTACTGGGTGATACAAATCCTAGCTTTTGCCAGGGCTCTCCGGAATTTATTTTATTAAGTAGACTAATCGGTCTTTTAATCAGAGAATTAACGTAGAAAAACACCGGCCTTAGATTAATTTAATTGTAAATATTTACAAATGTACTTTTTTAATTTTCATAATGATAACTCAACTAAGTTTTACAGTAGTAGTAGTAGGTACACATTTGATATGGCCCACCGATGTACCTGCGCAGATGACAGTCAACTTAAACACGCGGGAAATTGGTTAACTAATCAGAGAACACCGTCGCTGCACGCCAAAAGTCTCAGCCGCTGTCAGCAAAAGTGTAAGCGAAATTGAAAAAGACGTTACGGCAATGAATTTTAACACCTTATGGGCAATGCATAAGGTTGATTATATTTTTTTAATGTTTCGGGTGTTTTCGTCGATCTTCTCGTATCTGTGCGAACGAAGATTGACGACGCGCCTTATTTTTTGTGTCGCACTGTACCTCCAATATAAATTTCCGAATAAGTGATGTGCTATTAGACACAAAGAGTTCATCAAAGATTTTATTATGCCTTTGTAAAGGTAGCGAGTGCCAAGAAGGAAACTTCATCAACCCCTAGTTTGAAGACCTATGCTGGAGATTTATTACAAACGAAAATTTTAATTACACCTCTTGGTCTGTGAATTAAAATAAAAACTTAAGAAGTTTTCGGAGTCAGAGAAGTCGCAATTTTACCATATTTCTCAGAACCAATTCACGGAATACGTTAAAAGATAAAGTATCAAACGAGAGCTATTGCCTTTCCTACATTTACTTTCTTTTCGTTCATTTTATAGATTCCCAAAGTTCCCATCTGAATATCCATAGGGAGTTTGATGGTGAACCATAATTTATGTATATGGATACCTTACCATACCTTTGCCTATATGATATTTGACTCCCGTGAGCCTTACTTCGCTTGAATTTCATGTGTAATATGAAGGTTACAATCTAACTATATGTATTCGTAACTTTTAAAATAAAAGTGTAAAAGTTGTGAAGAATTATGAGCAATTTACCCAAAAGTGTTTTTATTTCCTGATTAAAAAGAACACTGTTCTTAATAATGCATTACAATTTAGCCTTAAGACTAATAAATAATTTTAGACTAACTTATTTTTCTACGTTACGTATACGGTTAATATCTCTTCACTAATAATAAATCTCTCAACCACACAAATCGACACGCCAACGTTAAGTAAGTGAAGTACGCCACATAAACACCGAATGACTTGTGAGAAAGCCTCGAAGCAAGTGGCGTTTCATTTCAGAGGGACAATAAACCGAATACGAGCAGGTTATTTACTACCCCAGTCGCCACAGACAGCAATGGTGCGGAATATCTAACCAATAATATACGTGGGACACTCAGAAAGTTTTGCGAAACTAAAAAAAATTGTTCTATACGTACATATATTTTTATCAAATCTTTTCAAAGTACTTTCCACCAGCCTCTATACAAAGATTCATGCGCCTAAACCAGTTTTCAAAACACTTTTTCCAGTCCGCCGCAGACACCTCGTTTACAGCCTGCTCGAACGCAGCCAGCGCATCTTCCGGCGACGAAAATTGTATCCCTTTGAGCTGATTTTTTATTTTTGGGAATAAAAAGAAGTCACACAGTGTTAGATCAGGGCTGTAAGGAGGGTGACCCAGGAGTTTGACTGGCGTGCTGTCCAGGAAGTCCCTCGTTTTGAGTGCGGTGTGCGCAGGTGCATTGTCGTGGTGGAGCAGTAGCCCGCGGAGCCCTGTGTTTGGTCGCTTGTTGCTTATAACAGAGAAAACTTCTGGCAAACATTTGGTAGTATACCATTCGGCATTAATGCTTCTTTGATCCCGTAAGGGAATTGATACCAAGTGGCCAGTCAAATTAAAAAAGCTAGCGATCAAAATCTTACCCCCGCTTCTAGATCGCTTCACTTTGGTAGGCGTTGGCTCATTTTGAAACACCCAAACAGTCGACTGGCGCTTGGTTTCTGGGTCGTATTGATAAATCCAGGACTCATCACCTGTAACGATGTCGTAAACACGCCGAGACGAGCCTGCTTCAAATTTGTTAAGCATATCACGGCACCATTCCACCCGGGCCTGCTTCTGAGCATCGGTGAGGTTGTGCGGCACCCAGCGTGATACTATCCTCCTCACGCGAAGATGGCTGTGTAGAATCTCGTGAACGCTTCCCGATCCAATCTTCAATATGTGTTGAATCTCCTGATATGTAATTCGCCTATTGTCTTGGATTAAATTTTTCACTGCTAGCACGTTTTCTTCGGTAACAGCCGTCAAAGGGCGACCGCTTCTTTCGTCATCCCCCAAAGTTGGTCGACCGCGCTTGAATTCGTTATACCAACGATACACGGTTGCCTTGGAAGGGCCTTCATCCATGAATGCTATTTGAAGTCTATCGTACGATTCATCCGGTTTCAGGCGACACTTGAAATCGTATAAAATCATAGCTCTAAAATGTTCCCGGCGCAGATCCATATTTCAGTGAGACACAATACTTTGAATTAACTCGCAAAAAATGTGGAGGGAAATTTTGAAATTGGAACTTACTTATTTTTACTTATAAATAATCATAGTTTCGAAAAACATTATAACTGGCCAGTCTCCCATATATAAAAACTTTTTTTCGCAATACTTTCTGAGGGGCCTGGTATCTTTGAGAAACAATGAGAACATAGTATAGTAAGGATTTCGAAATATAGATATTGGTTGCTCAGTTTATATAAGCACGAGTCTATCAAGTCACTAAGGCCCGTATTATAGAAGGTTTCTCAAGTACAGTTCAACTTCAATCACCTGATCACTACTTAAGGATAGAATTGTTACTTGAGTATCGGTCTTATTCCAATACGGTAATTATGAACTTTAATTCAACAACATAACACACGAATTTGACCTGAAATAGAATAGAAATCTCTACTCGAGCGTAGTCTGGACCACACTAGAGTGATTACAGATCAAATCTCTGCTCAAATACTGAAACAGGTGACAGTATAAAATAAAGCTAAACTCAGCTGAACTGTGATCAATAAATCTCTGCTTGAGGAACGTTCTAAAATCAAAGCTCAACTCAAACCTAGTTTTAAATAGTAATCAACGCTTGAGTATCGTTTTGTAATACGGGCCTAAGTCACCTATTCCGTTAGTATTTTCTCCATTACATCCCTTTGACCATGATGATGGCTTAAGGCACTCGTTTACCTATTGGTATCGTACGCATCGGACGGATCGCATTGTATATATTCAAAAATGCGGGAGACGTCATCGGCATCCGAATGTCAATATTGAAAATTCGATTTCTCATATAAATTCGTCGGCAATCCGTACGCCGCAGATAGGTATACTAGACACACTACGCTAAACGGATTTGTTTAATGCGACCCGTACGATGCGTATGATACTGATAGGTCGACGAAGTAGCTTCATGTGTTCGGATTAGATCCAGGCACAATCCAATCTCAGTACATAGCATGGTAATTATAGATTCAACATCCAAGCTTACTGCAAAGGTCAAGGATCAAGTTAAGGCACCTATACAACGTTATTTTCAGTACGGTGTAAACTTGAAAAAAAAAACTGATATTTCTGATGCAAATCTTTTTGGGGTGTTGGAGATTTTCACTATACAAAAAATAACGTTGTTTGTATAACGTATGTAAAGATTAACAATAATAAACAACAAGAGCGGATTTGATCGAATTGATGCTTATTTTTGCAACATAATCATACCATAATCATCCCATTAATGTCCCACTGCCAGAGACGGGCCTATTCTTAAAATTAGGAGGATTATTACTGCTTTTGTTGTAGCAAAATGAACGCGAAAAGGACCAACAACATTGTCAGATTTCGAATACAGTTGTTTAACAGACGTCCCGAGAGTGTTTAAAACAATATCTCTTGTAGAAACAGTCAGTTACTAATGCTATAAGCGCAACGAAATTGAAAAATGGCAATAGTGTTCCAATCCTGAATTTATATAATTTATAGCAGTGTTCCGCAATTTATAGAATTTATAGCAGTATTCCCGCCGTTTATAGCACTTTGAGCTTATTGCAAATATTTCAGTTTAATCATGTATTATATATGCATATTTTTTTATAAGGAACTTGCAGAAAGTACCGATTGTCACTCAGTGTTACTTAACGTCAAATCTATTACTATTTTTACATAGTCAAAACTTCACTGTGTAGGTACATGTATCTATTTTTATACTATACCTAACAAAAATAGGTAAATATCGCTAACAATTCCTCACAAACATTCTAGCTGCAATATTTCTCTTTAAAACATTTCACAACTTTGTATCCGTATTAGATTCGTACAGTCGTACAAAGAAATCTCGTCGCTCACTCACGCTCATACAAATTCCAGAAATACATTCAAACTATTCAAATTCCTTGCCTTGAATTAAATTCACACGCTCCACGTTCATAGAAGATTTTGTACTAGATCAGCTACAATCATTCCTGCAACACTACACTGAAATGTGTCTATACCTGTACTATAGCGTACTCAGACACAAGTATCTTCATGTATTTTATGAAAGTAATCCTTCACTTTTTACCTGATAAATCCACGGCTTTTGGTACGGTCTAATCTTCTCGGCTCTTACCGGCTTTCTATACGTCAAATAGATGTTATTTCGGTTGCAATATTATATTTAACAATCTTTTAAAAAATGCTTTTTAAATTAATAAGAAATATCAACATGTTTTTGCAAACTTGATTTATACGAAATTGTTCAATCTTACACTGCAGAGAACTTTCATGATCAGAACATAAGTATATACGAAATGAAATCTTTTCACGCCATTTCAATCGGTGGGTGGGTTATTTTCCCGCTTCAATCAATAACTGATAACTTTATCAAGCACAAATAAAATAAAAAATTACATTAATATTGATTATTACCCATTGTCCTAGGTGAGCGACAGATGGCGAGAAGACGCGACACGACGCGTTGCAATGCGACTTATTACAACACAATACTACATGACTGTAACATGTGTCATATCATATCTGACTGATGCGATGTCTGTTCATCATCATCATCATCATCATCATTTCAGCCGAAAGACGTCCACTGCTGGACATAGGCCTCCCCCAAGCATCGCCACAACGACCGGTCCTGTGCCTTCCGCATCCAGCGGATTCTCAAGACGAAAGTCTTTGACCAGTGTGTGTTGCCAGTAATTACTTACGGTACTGAAACGTGGTCGCTCACAATGGGCCTCATAAGAAGGCTCAAAGTCACTCAAAGGGCAATGGAGAGGGCTATGCTCGGAGTGTCCCTGCGTGATCGAATCAGAAATGAGGAGATTCGCAGGAGAACGAAAGTAACCGACATAGCCCGAAGAATTGCCAAACTTAAGTGGCAGTGGGCGGGGCACATTGCTCGCAGAACGGATGGCCGATGGGGCAGTAAAGTTCTGGAGTGGCGACCGCGTACTGGAAGGCGTAGCGTGGGTAGGCCCCTCACAAGGTGGACCGACGACCTGGTGAAGATGTCTCTTCAACCATGGGCAAGTATACCGTTTGTTTCTAGAATACACATTATCACATTTACATACATACAATCGACATATTACATGACATTATTACATTATTATTTTATTATTATTTTGTTACATATTATCATGCCTGTTTTGCATTGGGGTAGGCAGAGACTATGGATTTCGACCTGCTACGATCCTGACACATCTCTTTCACTTCATCTACATTCATTAAGCTCCGCATGCATACTCGTTGGCTTAGAGTGCTCTAAACCTGACCTTTTATGAGAACGTCCGCGATTTTCTTGTGGTTAGTTCTTAGAGGTCCCCCTCAAACTGTTCCGTCCACTCTCGCTTCATATACTTCTTTTGTCAACCTCCTATCGTAAATCCTCTACAACTCCACTTTCGTCAAACGTATGCAGTATTTCTTAAACTGAATGTATATAATTAAAGTGTGTTTTTTTTTTTTTCATTTAAAGAAACACCGTTTCTCATTTGTATTCAGATTAATGTTTGCTTCACAGTCTTGCTAAATCAATAGTTTAAGTATTCGAAGAGCATTCGTATTGAGTCAAATACTAATTGAATCTATTCATTCGTTAAACAATATTATGGGCTTTTATTTACAATTTTACGTGTTAAAATTATCTGTATCTCAGCTTAAAGACAAGTACATGCTACTTAGCAAACAAATACAATAACATATTTAATTTAAGTAGTAAAAAGCAAAATATTAAATAATTTAAGGTAAATGTAGCAGCAAAGTGTATCAGAAAAAAAATATTACTCGCTGAATACATCACTTATCAAAAATTCGTTGTTAACAATTGAAGTACAGGTACTGTAGTTTAATCAGAAACTATTAACTCTGTAAATTATACTTCGCTGTAGTTGTAGATAGAAAAAGTGCGAAAAATGGCCACTTTTGGCACTTTTTCTATCTACAACTACTGGATTTGAAGGTACCTATATAGTATTAATAGTAATGTATTTCTCTTTTTACAAAGGTTGACTTAATATAAATATATACATGTTGGCTTAATATAACCTATAAATTTGCATTTCGTTTAAATGTTATTTTTTATGATATTTTCTCATGCACAGTTTTCATTTTGAACCTGATATTGAAATGGTTCCTTCAGGCCTCCGTTCTAAAACATCAATCAACTCATACTTATAGCATTCAAGTACCTACATATCTAAACACTTGTACACAGTAACATACATTATAATGGCAGTACCAAGGCAGTACCATATTTTCTTTATCGATCAATCAATCTTACGCAAGACAGAACACATTTACAAATCCCTGACATTCCTTTTTTTAATTCTACCTTTTTTTTCAACAGGCTTCGGTAAACACAAAGCACATCTTATTCATCTTATTACACTAGCAACATTTTTTTTTGACTGGTATCAATAGGTGTAACAGTACACTTGAAAAAGTACTTCTTTTAAGTACCAACTGACAAAGTACATTGGTAAATAGCTTGCTAAATTGGAAACATAATGTTTTTGCAAAATCCTTTTTTCTTCTTCTAACTGACAGAAAAGAACCCGTTACACGGTTTAATTTGATATGATAAACCTTATCCGTGGATAGATCGTGATGTACAGACCTAAGTTCACCCTTCGCCCGGACCGGGAAATTTATAGCCGTTTAGGCCGTTTCAGAGACATTTCGTGCCGGTCGATTTGCTTACGACCCTGCATGTCATGTAACATCGTCTTTAATGTGTTAAATGTACGAGGCTGAGAATTATTTAGAAAATTTATTAGTGTCCTGGTGTATTTAAGTGTGAGAGAGATAAATTTTACTGCATAATAATAGGATAAAAACCTTTATGAATATAGGAAACTTATTTTAATAACAAAAACGTGTATTACCTACCTATATTTTTTTGGTAAAAAAGTTAAGAAAGTTATAGGTGCCTATAATAAACAAATACCAGGCCCCTCAGAAAGTATTGCGAAAAAAAGTTTTTATATATGGGAGACTGGCCAGTTATAATGTTTTTCGAAAATATGATTATTTATAAGTAAAAATAAGTAAGTTCCAATTTCAAAATTTCCCTCCACATTTTTTGCGAGTTAATTCAAAGTATTGTGTCTCACTGAAATATGGATCTGCGCCGGGAACATTTTAGAGCTATGATTTTATACGATTTCAAGTGTCGCCTGAAACCGGATGAATCGTACGATAGACTTCAAATGGCATTCATGGATGAAGGCCCTTCCAAGGCAACCGTGTATCGTTGGTATAACGAATTCAAGCGCGGTCGACCAACTTTGGGGGATGACGAAAGAAGCGGTCGCCCTTTGACGGCTGTTACCGAAGAAAACGTGCTAGCAGTGAAAAATTTAATCCAAGACAATAGGCGAATTACATATCAGGAGATTTAACACATATTGAAGATTGGATCGGGAAGCGTTCACGAGATTCTACACAGCCATCTTCGCGTGAGGAGGATAGTATCACGCTGGGTGCCGCACAACCTCACCGATGCTCAGAAGCAGGCCCGGGTGGAATGGTGCCGTGATATGCTTAACAAATTTGAAGCAGGCTCGTCTCGGCGTGTTTACGACATCGTTACAGGTGATGAGTCCTGGATTTATCAATACGACCCAGAAACCAAGCGCCAGTCGACTGTTTGGGTGTTTCAAAATGAGCCAACGCCTACCAAAGTGAAGCGATCTAGAAGCGGGGGTAAGATTTTGATCGCTAGCTTTTTTAATTTGACTGGCCACTTGGTATCAATTCCCTTACGGGATCAAAGAAGCATTAATGCCGAATGGTATACTACCAAATGTTTTCCAGAAGTTTTCTCTGTTATAAGCAACAAGCGACCAAACACAGGGCTCCGCGGGCTACTGCTCCACCACGACAATGCACCTGCGCACACCGCACTCAAAACGAGGGACTTCCTGGACAGCACGCCAGTCAAACTCCTGGGTCACCCTCCTTACAGCCCTGATCTAGCACCGTGTGACTTCTTTTTATTCCCAAAAATAAAAAATCAGCTCAAAGGGATACAATTTTCGTCGCCGGAAGATGCGCTGGCTGCGTTCGAGCAGGCTGTAAACGAGGTGTCTGCGGCGGACTGGAAAAAGTGTTTTGAAAACTGGTTTAGGCGCATGAATCTTTGTATAGAGGCTGGTGGAAAGTACTTTGAAAAGATTTGATAAAAATATATGTACGTATAGAACAATTTTTTTTAGTTTCGCAAAACTTTCTGAGTGTCCCACGTACAACCAAAAAAAATCTTACTAACTAACTTAAAAGGAAGAGGTTACTCGTATGCATTCGATGTGTTTTTTTTCTGTCAAAACTTTAAAGACTACGTCCATTGTTAATTATTGTGTTATTTAATTGGACAGTTGAACTCATATCATAATAACTTCGGTTTTGGAAATATTGACTAAATTTTTTATTTTCAATTTAGTCAATAGCCAGCCTGATAAGCAAAAACATTCAAAAAATTTGCTTAAAATTGCCCTATTAAATATTTTTCGGTGCAATTAACCTACAAGATAAATATTACTGACGATTACATAAAAACCGGCCAAGTGGGAGTTGGACTCGCTCAGTAAGGGTTCCGTACCACCAATCAATCTGATACCCAATAGAAACTGATTTAATTTACAAGAGTTCATCAGAAGACAACAACGCCCCGTGAGTGAAATATGAATTTTTGCATCTCTTCTACCGCA
Source organism: Asteroscopus sphinx (assembly GCA_949699075.1). Lineage (NCBI taxonomy): Eukaryota > Metazoa > Arthropoda > Insecta > Lepidoptera > Noctuidae > Asteroscopus > Asteroscopus sphinx. The sequence goes on from OX453006.1 coordinate 9,463,770, forward strand.
GGTACCACCACATATGTCAATGTTTACCGTACTTTTATAATTTGTTGCTAAACTACATAGTATGTTCTATAATCAGACCAAGTTGTTGTTAACCAGACGGATGTTGGAATCCTATAATAGCAATTTCATAGATATTGATATTTTTGCTTGCTCTAAAGTGAAATTTAAATCACATGTATTTAAACTTTTATCAAGCCGTCATCGCTTGGTGTCTTGATTGTGCAGCGTGTGTAGGAGATGCGTGGTCATGTTTGAGGAGCTCATTTGGGGGTTGCTATCGATCAGCTTTTGCTGTGGAGTTGGCCCTGGAATCGCGAGGGGGGGTCAGCTGAACCATACATTTTGTCGAGCAACATAGTGCGTTTTCGCGGTTTCGGGGTTGCTCCCTTGTTGGAGGTTGTTCTATACCCTAGTGGGTCTCTTCAAGTGTGACCGTGCGTTTCTGATATGCGTTGTATAGGCAATGCTTTTTTTATTTTTCTTTTTTATGTAATGTAATTTTATCTTATTGTAATTTTGAAATGTATTTTAAATAGCGTTCTATAGTATATAATATATTATAATATTTTGACAGAATTTAATGTAATTAAATTTAATTGTTATTTTACTGGCCACCTAGTGGCACCCACTGCTTAATTTTATTGTATTATCTGTGGACAAAAAAATTGGAAATTAAATTATGTGTTAAGGTGGACCGACGACCTGGTGAAGGTCACGGGAATCCGCTGGATATGGAAGGCACAGGACCGGTCGTTGTGGCGATGCTTGGGGGAGGCCTATGTCCAGCAGTGGACGTCTTTCGGCTGAAATGATGATGATGATGATCTGTGGATGCGGAAGGCACAGGACCGGTCGTTGTGGCGATGCTTGGGGGAGACCTATGTCCAGCAATGGACGTCTTTCGGCTGAAATTATGATGATGATGATGATCTGTGGATAATGTAGTGGGCTGCAACATTACTTTATACAAATTTGTTAAAGAATACTACCTTTCCAAATAGATTGTAATTTATGGTTAAAAGAACTTACCTGTAAGTGAAGTTCAACCATAATTATACGAGATATTACATCCGAGATATTTCTTAACAAAGGTAGTCCATCCATGCATATCGCATCGGTTCACACAGTTTAAAGCTTGCTAAAACAAACAAAAATTAAATTAAAAGAATCGATGGCCTAATCGATTCCGTGCATACATACACCCCTATTTCAACCGGTACAACTCTAATAACGTCATTCAGTTTGGAGTCGTCTCTTGTACATTCTGCAAAAAAGAAATTGGGATGGCAGGGCGCGACCCTTGGCTGCGCTCTGTCTTAATGGGTGGGTGGGTGATAAATATCTCGGATGTAATATCTCGTATAATTATGGTTGAACTTCACTTACAGGTAAGTTCTTTTAACCATAAATTATACTTCTATATTACATCCGAGATATTTCTTAACAAAGGTAGATGTTTAGCGACTTTTGCGGAATGTAAGGTCAAGTTTACATCAAAATAATGGTTTTTCTTGTTAATTTATCAACAATAAAAAAAACCTTACTTTTATAATATTCAAAATCAGTACATTCTGTAGTATGTGTATTTGCAATCGCTAATAAGATACATTGAACACAGCCCCGGTGAAGGATATGTCTTCTTCGAGGTTGGCAAGAAGTTGATTATAAAACACAAAGAACTACCTGTCCACCAGCTATTTTCTTAATTAATAAAAAAAACAGGCCATTACTTTTGGCCGAGGATGAGAAGGCGTGACATGTGCCGTGTGTTGTAAACACATCGATGTCGACGCCGCGCCGCACCGCGCCGTTGTCATTTAGCATCTGCTTAGTCCAGCGGCTCTGTAAAGTTGCACTATAGACAGGCTTTTTATGATTAGGAAAATATTACCAGTGTTGAGTAAATGGTACCAAGCCGTTTTATCTCTATAAAATACGGAGCTTTTGTGGAGCAAATGGCCTTGCGTTCTCGAACTGATGGAACAATCAGTTTTGGGTTGCGACTAGTAGGCGCTGAATCTTTAATAATATGTATTATGAATTTGAAATTGCAATGCAAGATAAGAATCTTGCGCAAATAGCATTAAAGTTAATAAACAATGAGCTGCATTTGTTGTCCTGTTGACAGTTCAAAATTAGTTACTCACAGAAGGTATACAATGGCAAGTTATCATCGAAGTAAATTTATAAAAAAAGGAAATTAAATTAAATTTATTTAAAAAATAAATTTGATCCAGTCACTGCAAGGCATCTTGGGAAACTAGGTTTCATTTTAATGCAATCATCTTCTGGATTTCAACTTGCAATACAATCATCATTATTGTCATTGTTACAGATGTTACAGTACATCTTTACCATTATTACCTAGTCTGCAATTAAGTAGATTAGAAATTAATAAAAGGGGGTAACCCATATAAGTTACTGTACCGTACTTAATCATATTGATTTTAAAAATAAGTGTAAGGTAAGTACTAAATTAGCTTTGTGTTGTTCATTAAGCATAAAGTAAATAAATTATTTATTTATTTATATAATATGGTAGTTCATATATTTGAGATGAATTCGCTGTGTATGTGCATTTATGAAATAAATTTATTTTATTTCAATAATGACATTATAAAATTTTATTGATAAAATATACACAAGTGTTTTGTTGAAAAACATCATATTGTTTTGGGGTATTTTTAGATAAGGCGTTAAACATTATGTTTATCGTATCTTTCGGAATATCCATTCCTTTCAATCTAGATAAAGATTTGAAAAGGAGATTTATCTAAATCCACCATTGTCAAATAAGGGAACCATGGCTGTTTTGGCCGGTATGGTACAACAAAATTTTTTACATAACTATAACTAACCTAATGTTGGTATTTTAAAACGAGATCAATTAGGGAAAGACATAAAATAAATGATATCTCATGAATAGTAAAAGCAACAATGTCATGTGCTTTTCAATCTCTTTTCCAAAAGAAATATAATATAGACTACATTTCTCATTAATCAGAGACACAATCAATCCTTAGATTGATTAGATTGAAACTTGTTTAGTTCTCTAATTTTATATTCTAATGGGGATATTATATTCCCTTTCTCTATTAATGTATGAGATGGTAGTTTTGCTGTGGATTCTAAGCAGCATGACAACGTTTCTGCAAAATTCTAAGAATGTGGTTAGTAGTTTTAGGTAAGTTATGTGAAGTTCCCTCTCTTTGATCAGTGGCTAGCAGTCACTTCATCATCACAATATTTCATATTAGAAAATGAAAATTATTTTTATTAATTTTATTCCTAGCTTTGTAGCTAATATAAGTTTATGATGCAAGTAACTTCAGCTAAAAAAATTTTTAAGGGACATCTCAGTCATATGTATTTACCATTATGTCATGGCAAAGCTAAGCACTTTCCCATTCAAGTACATACATTATGTGTATATCCATCTGACTACCATAAGAGCTATTATAAATATCACCCATAAGTAACAGCATGTAGCAATAGGTAAATGTAACTAACAATAAACTTGAAATTACTGTTAATTCCCTACTTATAAATTTGCAAATTTTCTAATATTGTTTCAAAAGGTTATACTACAATAATTATAAACACATAAATTTGTGTTCAGTTGAAGGCCAAGGTTACATTTAACTTAATATTATATCTTTAGTTATTAATAAAATAAACCCCAGGTTTTCTATAAATAGTTTTAGTGTTCTCATATAATATAATCATATGCATATAGTATGCTAGTATGGCAATAGGCTCGCCCCCTATTACATGGGACTATAACATAACTAGCGAAATGTGGGTGTACTATACACCTCTGCCTACCCCTTCGGGGAAATACAGGCGTGATGTTATGTTATATAGTATGCTACCACTATATTCCCCTTGTTTCAGAGGTATAAAACTAGACGTTTTTAGATTCATGAGAACAAATAATAATATGAAGCAGAACCAAGGAAATAAATATTGAGGTAGGTACCTAAGCCGTTAAATTCAACCAAAACATTGATCAAATCTTAATATAAAAACTTTTGTAAAGCTATGTGTAGTGAAGTGAAACCCGAAAAGTTTTCAGATATTAACTTTGCATAAATATAATCTATTTTAAAATTATGGGTGTTTACCTACATATTCATACAGCATTATGGGTATCTATTAACAAATATGAAACATATAATTTGTAAATTTAGTAGGTGTTATAAGATTGACCATTGTACATAATATATCTTTTCTGTAGGTATGTAGCTTATTTTGTGTACAATAAGAAGTATTTAATCTGAAACCCATAGTTAATTTATGGGTAAAATACAGAACAAACAACTAACTAGGTTCATCATTATATTTTAGACATTATATCTGAATATAGTAATTCTGCAATGTTATTATTCGTTTCTACTTTTGAAAATGGAGAGCTACTATTTTAGCAGTGTTTTTTGCAATATGATGCAGAAATTGACTTTGTATCCTTTACATAAGGCAAGAAAACAGGGTCACCTGTTTTAAGCACCCAATAAATTAGGTATGCAAAAGGTAAATTGTATGCATTCAGTATGTAGTACCTCTATTAGTGCCTCTGGTAGCTGTGGTGGGTATGCAGCACAGCTGTCACTCGGTTGCAGTTGCATGCCTGTTTTATGTTGATCTTCTTCATCCCAGCTGCTAGTTGCACGTTGTAGTAGTGGTAGGCTGCTGACATCATTTTGTGTTCTGCTGATTAGAAGGAAACCACTTGTTTCCCAATAAGGAATTCTTCTCGGAGTTTTATAAATATGTTTTCACCAGTATAGAAGAAAATTTCTTTCAATTCTTTTAATAGTATTATACAATTTGTTATCCAACAAAAGTACTACAGTTTCTCTTCATTGTTTCTTCCTGGTAATAATCCGGTAAGAATTAAACTTATAAGAAACCAATTAAGTATGTTAAGTGTAGTTTTATTATTGCTTTGGTTTATTGTCATTAGTTTATTAGTATGACGGATCCATCTATCTCAAAATCTTCTTGAATCCATTTTAAGGACCACTGACACTGGATTGAAGCCACCTCCGGGAACAGTTATGGTGCTCATACTAATAACAAAAAATTTATTACCAATATTTCTCCAATGAGTGTGATGGAGATGGCTTCCTTCAACATAACCTCTTATGATTATGTATGTTTCCCAACTGGGGGGTAGTGTTTTGGAAACAAACAGGCCGAGGACATTCTAATGGAACAAACCCACTCTGGGTCAGAGTGTCACCTCAGCTCTGCTCTGCATGTAAATATTTATTGCTTTCAGGATAGCATCACGTACCATCACGTTAAGAAAGCACAATTAATTTGTTCCGGGATAATATCGCGTATTACCACTTTAGGGAACAAAAGACATTTACCATCAGGATAACATCTCGTGTTATCACGTCAAGATGGTAAGAAATTCATGTATTTAACATGATTTTTCGGCAACTACACTTTCACTTTCACAAAATGGTGGAATGTAAAATTCGTCTTTACGATTATCTACGAAGTATATAACGAACTTTCTCATGTATTTCTTTAAGAATATGTTGTAAATTATAGAATAAATTCATAACTTCAATGAAATACATGAAAAAAACCTAAAATAAAAAATATTCGTGTGACCGACGCAACACACAAAAAATGAATGACGTTATTAGAGTTGTACCGGTTGAAATAGGGGTGTATGTATGCACGGAATCGATTAGGCCATCGATTCTTTTAATTTAATTTTTGTTTGTTTTAGCAAGCTTTAAACTGTGTGAACCGATGCGATATGCATGGATGGACTACCTTTGTTAAGAAATATCTCGGATGTAATATAGAAGTATAATTTATTAAGACATTGCCTATGTATCCAATCTCTATTCTAAATTGTAAGATTATTTATATATATGTATATTATATATATTGATGATACCTATATGTGTAATATATTTTGTGCTATTTATTTTAGTACGCCACGGACTGCCCCATTATCTAGATCTTACGTCTTCTTTTTCGATCTAAAGGTTGTCTGGAAGATATCGCTTTTAGCGATAAGACCGCCCATGTACCCATAATTTATACGTTGTTCCTGTTTACTACTATTTTCATGGTGTACAATAAAGTATATTCTATCTATCTATCTAACCCTAAAATTGATGTCTTATGTTGTAGCTGTTTATTATACCTCAATAAATAAAATAAAATAAAAGTTTAAAGCTAGTATGTATATATAATCGTTTTGAAGATAGAGGTTTTTGACTTTTATTTTTATTTTTAGTATTTGTCGTGATAGGAGTCATAGCAACACATTCTGAGAAAATTTCAACCGGCTACCTATTACCGATACCGTTCAAAAGATACAGCTCTGTGACACATAGACGGACGGACGGACGGACGGACAGCGTAGCGAGAGTCCCGTTTGGCACCTTTCGGGTACGGAACCCTAAAAAGATAGCGATAAGGATTAAAATCAGTAATCTGGCGTAATCCGACTGTTATAGCAGCAATCATTTCGCGGTCATTAACGGTTACAAATTATCCTAATTAACAAAACGTAACGATTATTTCTCTGCTCCCTCGAATCTTGAAACGTTTTAAGCGTAATAGCTATAATTATTAGATGATAAGCCACCGTAATATTTAATTGGAGATTAAATTTTATAATAATTATTTTATTAGACCTTATAAAACGTCAAGTTATTTTATGCGTTTGTAATGTCGGAGTGATGAATAAGAGCGTTTATCTTATCAATTTTATACAGAAAACAATTACATGACTAACTGAACATTATGCAATTGCCATTGTGGTTCTAAAAAGGGCTTTTCAGTATCCCAAATTTCTCAATATTTTGCTATGAACTTACAAAGTTCGCTAGTTAACTCCACCTTCAAATTCAGCAGCTGAACAAATACACGGTGTATTTGACGCCAGATAGAGCACGCATGCGCCTGCTTACTAATGAACATGCTAATTTAGAACTTACACCACGTGCCGTGAAAATTAATTACTATGAACATGCATCATCTATATTTTGTACTTAATAATGATATAATCTTGAATACATGCTGAAATTTTAATGGTTTATAATAAAACAAAGTTTAACCGGATTAAATCACGTATATTATTTAAATTGGTTTCCCTGACGTTTCGAAAGCTTTGCAGCATTTCGTGGTCGCAGGTAGACTAAGATGACAATCGTCTTTACGGATATTTCTAAAAAAAAAATTATTTTAATCTACCGTACAATATTATTAATTAAAAATATATATATATATATATATATGTTATATTACTTTTAATGGTTTCTTTCCCGAAAAGGGGTCATTGTACTCATCATTATGAACAACTTTTACTATGGGACCAACCTGAAATCGCGAAAAAAAGTTTAGGTTGGTCTGGGTGTTTCTCATGTATTATAATTATGTATTTACGAAAAAAAAAGTATATAAGTATTATATCCATTGTCAAGTACCCATAGCACAAGCTCTGCTTAGTTTGGGACTTGATGGTGCTGTGTAAAATGTCCCAAAATATTTTTATTTTTATTATCTCATTCCACGTAGTGTAATGAACTTAACTGACCAAACAAAAACTTAACAATCTTACACTGCACTTTGTAGCAACAGCCTTTGTTTCACATAAACCCATCCACACATTTAAATAATAAAATAAACAACGTAACCAAAATATATAGTCGAATATCACCAGTTGACCTCACAGAATTACCAGGACAATGAGTGTATCCTGCAGTTGACCTCACAGAATTATCACGACAATTGCGAGAGAGATGATAATTTTTTTGTCAACGGTGACACGTAAAAGGTCGCTACGCCGTAGTCAGCTACGCCGTAGCTGCGTATCGTAGGACCTGCATTACGAATTTTGCAGAAAAATTATGGGACACACAATTAAGCGTGAGGAAAACGGAGAGGGCATTATGGCAGTGTGTAGACAACTATGTAAATGTCATGAACTTTATGCTACGTTGTTCGTCCTTTATACCTACAGAAACACTCCCTGTTTTTGACATAAAATTTGGGCATAAAAGCTGCTTTTATAAAAGCCTTTATACAATTTATTAAAAGGCAGGGTTCCTTAAAATATGGTTTAAATATCCCTTAGTATTTGAACTTGCTTTAACGGTGAAGGAAAACATCGTAAGGAAACCTGCACACCTGAGAGTGCTCCATACAGTTATCGATGGTGTGTGTAGTCCTCCAACCCGCACTACCATTTACGCAACATCCTAGGTGGTGTTGCAGTTTTTATGGACAAAGGTAACCGCTTAACATTCTTCAACCTTTTGGACCTTTAGCTCTTTTGCTATCCTATACCATAAACAACAAAAAAACATAGTATGTATTAAATACTGGATGTATACAATAGTATACAATTTGGCTAGTTTAAATGGTAAACGCTCCGCTGTAAGCTACGGCACCATGAAACCGCGTCATTATCCCAGCTCTGTGCCGCACGAACACGTTATGAAATTATAATAAGGCAGCGTTTTGTGTGGTTATGCCAAATATGTCCCTTGGTGCTCTCGTTTCACACTGCAATATGGACGTGACATTTGCATCACTCAACGCCTTGGTAGTGAGCTTTCGAGTAAGAAACGACGTACTTTTTACAAAGTTATTGCTATTTCTGATATTGTGGAAATTAATACTTAAGGATTACCTTATATCAAATGGCTTTTGAATCCAAATATGATGGTACTTGTTCGAGGTGCATGTACCATTCATCATCATCATCATCATTTCAGCCAAAAGACGTCCACTGATGAACATAGGCCTCCCCCAAGCATCGCCACAACGACTGGTCCTGCGTGTTCCGCATCCAGCCGATTCCCACGACCCTCACCAGGTTGTCGGTCCACCTTGTAGGGGGTCTACCTACGCTGCGCCTTCCAGTACTATAATTCAGTGTAACACAGAAAGAAGTTATCAGGAATCCCTCAGGAACTGTTTATCTTCTCGGGATAAAAAGTAGCCTATTAATATATCCACGTTGGATAAAATTTGGCACACAGATAGACCATCTATCTGTGTTCCAAATTTCATCTAAGTACGTTTAGCCGTTTCAGCGTGATTGAACGCATTTTAAATTAGTATTAGGAAGTTCTTTTTTTTTTTAAGTTAATCGAAAGCACTAGGTTTTTCTTACGTCTCGTGGGTGTGAATATTGCATTAAAAAGTCTATTATTATGTATCAGTTTGTTACTGTCAGACTTTAACATAACATAACATAACATCACGCCTGTATCTCCCGAAGGGGTAGGCAGAGGTGTATAGTACACCCACATTTCGCCAGTTATGTTATAAGTCCCATGTAATAGGGGGCGAGCCTATTGCCATTAACCGGGCACAAATCCAGACTCCGGGCTGTTGTTGTTGATGTCAGACTTTCACATGTACAAACGCCCACATTCAGATTATGTTACTCTCATACAAATATTTGTACCGTGTGGGAATTGAACCCGTGACCCATAGCGTATCAGCGAATTGCTCAGTCACTACACCGACATACCGTCTAAAGGACAATGCCCACGGATGGGCCCATTTTTGGCGCCATGTCAAAACTGTATGTTATTCAAAAAATAAGTCTTATTTTTTCATGTTTATTTGTTCTTTATCAACATTTCTTTCACCCTAGCATTAAAAAACATAATAAATATGTAATAAACTGAAACGTAAGTATATCCTCCATTCAAACCGAATGAAAATGTTGCCAGATATCAGACTATTTCAACAAATAATCGGAATCGATTCTAAATAGCGATACTTCTATGAATTCACTTTTACTGTGTTTCAGATGCTATTATATTAGACTTATCTTGATTGATTGATTTCTAATTTTTTATTTCCACAATTTATATCTTTAGATTTCGGTTCGCATGCGTAAATCCGTTAAAAATTATAAAAAATCACTCATATGACGTCAAATCAAAAGAAATTGCAAAACATATTTTTGAAATCTTTTTGTACAGAAAAATAAGATGATTCTTTGCTTTAAAATACCTATGCATTTATTGTAAATATTGTTAGAATCATTTTAAATTAACTGAAATATTACTTATAAAATCGATATTAATTATTACATCCAAAAACTTAAAAGCTTGCCAAAATCGATTTCAAAAATCGATTAACAAAATAATTATATCTTGCAACACCATACATGGTGTCTCTGGATGTTCTTATGGGTGCGTTCAGTTATATCGCCCAACGATGCACGGAGCGTACTTATCAATCAGTTAAGGAGTTGGAAAAAAATAGATTTTTCTTAAACCAGGGTGACAAAATTTAAATCGTTTGCAGAATAATAAAAGATAATTCTTGGTCTACAAAATAAGACTAAAACCACTGTGACATAGTAATTTTTTTTGAGGGGCCTAAAGCTCCTAAGAGAATGGGCAATGTCCTTTAGCGAGATAACTCTCAAATTAAGTGTTATTGAATTAATCATTCAGCCGCCTGCCAAGCGTGGCGATTATGGCAAATCCCCCCCAACGTGCTTGGGGGAGGCCTATGTCCAACAGTGGACGTCTTTCGGCTGAAATGATGAATTAGTCATTAGAGGTTTGAAAACTTTCATAATATTGATAATTAGATTTTATTTTTATTTTTTATTAGATTAATACTTATAAACTGGTCTGGGACTTGATAAAGATGGCTAGGAAAGATTTTGAAGCACCGCATTTCACGAAAATTTTAAGTGATAGTGAAGAATTACCAACGAATTACCAATTAATGTAATTGGTTTCTGTACCGTGTTAATTAACTATAAATAAATAAATAAAACGAACACATATTTTCAAATTTTTCTGATCTAAAAAAAATGTTTTTCAATGTATTTATTTACGTTCAAAGTTTCACAATCAAATAGCGCTCAATATTATTAGAACAAGATTATGTGTGCTATTTATAAATTTTGTGTTACTCACTCATACACTTCAGACTATATTTTTAACGTAGGGCCAACCTCCATTCTAAACATTTACACAGTAATGTAGGTTTTTAATGTTTTAACATGTCGAGATTATTCTGCATTTTTACTTTTCGGCCATTATGTATAACAACCCATGAGCCAAATAACTCTGTAATATCATACCAAACTAGGAATTATCAAGTTAGCAATCTATGTACACGACCGTGTTATGTAACTATAAATGAATACGTGTCGAAATTAATTAAGTGCTCTGTAGATACACATGTCTCAAAGGAACTCAGCCTAGTGATTGATCGATTAAGTAAACACTGGATTATATCCTTTAACAGGGAAGACCTGTGGGGTAGTTGTGTAATGCATTCACTTTGACATTAGCTTTCATTTTGATATTACAGCAATATTAATTGCGTTGTACGTACTACGTAGTTGCCAATAACACGGATTGTCTTAACACACGGAGCAATGAACATTGACATCCAGATGATTGCCTTCGCGAGTGAGTTACGCAATTCGGCAGCAGGGCCCTAATTCACGTAATTTCATGACGTACCAATCAAGTTGCAGTGACGCTGCAGTTCGTTTCTGACAGCGACCACCGAAAATAAGAGAATACGAAAGGCGTTGTTTTGATCAAAACTTAACTGCAACTGTACTACAATTGCATTCCTTTAGTTACGTGAATTGGCCTACAGTTGGCAGAATATTAGTGTTGCTCAAAGTGCCTATAAGCCAGGATCTACAATGGAATTAACTCAGTAATATTAGCCGGTAAACGTTCACAGCCAAATGTAGGTCTTTAGGATATCTATTTAAAACAGGATTTTACAAATGCATAATCGCTAAGGAAACAACTTAGTGGCTTACCTATTTCTGCCGCCAAAAATTGATATTTGCATTGCTCTGTACCGTTCCAGTGTGAAAGGTACGTGTGCCGGTGAAGTTACAGTTACTTGAGACTTTCCATCTTCATGTCTCAGTAGGTCTCAGTTTAGCGAATACGTTTTGCAATACCATTTACGCAAAAACCTAGGTGGTATTGCAGTTGGTAAGGTAACCACTTGTGGGATACACACACAGGTGGGCTTTTAACTCGTTTCTTTTAATGTTGAGTACGACACGGTTTTAAAATGAGTTTGTAAGAGTAGCCTCTTTTTTGTAATGAGCCAGTACAATGTACCACTTCAAAAGAGGCGAGGCGTTTTGAATTTAGACGGTTCGTGGTACAAATGAGGAGAGACTACAAACCTATTCATTTCGTACATGCGAGTTGAATCTTACAATTGTATGACTTTTTTATAATGTAATGAACTTGACTTTGAAATTTTTGATTATAGAAAACGAATACTAATGAATGAAGATAATTATTTTGAAAAGTGTTTACAGTCCGGAATAACGTCTAAAAACTAAACTTTTTTTTAATCTTAGTCAGTCCCTGTTTTATTATTCTATGAATGAGTCTGAATACGCTTTATTGCATTTAAAATTACTATAACTATCCAAAAAATCTATAGTGTCCGCTACATGTAAACATTATTATTTCATTCATTCATGCATGTCCATGCGCATCGTTTATCGTCCTGCCCCAGTCATCATGTAGTATTGTGTTGCTCTGTGGTATTGTAGCGAAATGAAGTCGCAACCGTCAACTGGTGGATAGAACGCTACGCTTTCCTCTTTCGCTCTCATCTACTCACTCACCTTACACACAAAATAGAAGAGCAGCGCGACAAAAATATTGAAGTGGTACATTTTATAAAGTTGAGCAGTCATTACAATTTTCTGTCATGTACGGGACAAATGTACTGCCTCTTGTAAGTCCTACTCAACACTAGTTTCTTTATCCAATCAACAAAAACCTCATTCTTTATTAAAACAAATTTTGCTTAACAATATGTAAACTTATTTTAAAAGAACCCTTGGACTTACAAATAGTGTGATTATTTTATTGTATCATAAGTATATCACCAAATGCGAGACTGGAAAAGAAGAAACGTACTTTGTAGTTATATAATTTCGTAAAACGTTATCTGTCTGGCAATCAGTCTTGAGGACCGGTGTACATAAAGGGACCCTCTATTATGTAGTCTGATAACAGAGTAGGTTAACTAGGTACAAGTTAATCTTGACTAAGTGCTCGTAAAAATGTACTAACTACATGTTACGCGTTGTCGCAGAATAGTGTAGTGATCACTTAGACGGTAACCAACTGGTTTAGGAGATTGATAGGCATGCCACATAAATATTTTTATCTAGCAGTACGAAAAAAAACGTACGTGTGGTGCCGGATGTAAAGAATTGCACCCACCCTATATCTTCTCATGGGTGTCGTAAAAGGCGACTAAGGGATACACCAGAGGATGGGCAGCAGCGTTCTCTGAGTATTTATCCAACCAACTGCGATCGCCAACCCGCCTGCCAAGCGTGCCGATTATGGGATATCCCCCCATTAGGAGAGCCCTATATCCAGCAGTGGACGTCTTTCGGCTGAAACGATGACGAATAAAACTTTTTAACAAAAATTTGAACCGACGAAAACAGAAACTGAAAAGCGAAAAATAACTAATTATGAGTCGGCGCCTTGCCTTCCTTCGAACCCGGCCCACACCTCTAAGTAAGAGAACATTTTCAATTCTGTGAGGGAGGCCCTTAGAGATCTAATTTTGAAAATGTGAATAAAACGAAGTGTTCAGGTGGCTAATGTATCAAGTTGTGTATCTCATCTCAGCCGATCGTCTATTTTTACACCCAGGTATTTTAAATTATAATTATACATTTTTGTAATAGTCCCTACCACGGAATAAATAAATTAACAACCCTGTTTTCTATTCCGTGCTCCCTACTATTGCAGGAGCACGATAATGGATTAAGACACGAATGAGCTGTTATACTAAAAGTGTACTTTGGGGGTTTGTTGCATCGAATTGCAAAGGGTACAAATTAGGTTTTTAAAAAGTGTAAATGTCAACAAGTTTAGATTGAGCCAGTTAAGTATCGAAGATAGTGCACATTCCTACTTTGAACTTTACTTTTTTTACATCTTTCCAGTTAGGTCCGGTAATTAGAATCGCTGTATCATCGGGGAGAGGCTCTAACTTTTCGATTTCACATGCTGATCAGAATAAAGTTTTTTTCTTACTTTTGCCGTTGACTGTACATCAAGGAATCCTCTTATGTACTCTGATAACTGTATACATAGTGAATCTCAACTAAGTGCTTTACAGAGGCGTTCCAAACATATTTCTGTGTGACACAAAGGAAATAATTATGGAGTGTTGTCATCACTCGGGGAAGCGATAAATTAAATAATGCTCTGAGTGAAAGCTTAGGAAAGTGATATATAGCGAATTTGAGTGATATTTTGGTTTGTTACGACATTATTCAGTATTCTTTATTTTTATTAAAGTTTTCATTTTACTTGAAGGAAAGAAATAATTCATTAAGATCTCACAACAGGCAAAAACAAAAGTGTGAAAAAACTTTGATTAAATAACATCTCCAGACCAAAAAAGCGCATCTCAGCATATTATGCTGTAACACCAAATTTTACAGCGCTGGTTTTAAGATGGGTCCTATTAGTTAGGCCACGGGCTACATACATGATTTAATTAAATAAATAAGTAATCATACATATATACTTTATAATTTGTGTGTATATTTCGATGGGTTCCTGGATGGTTTTAAAACACAGTTGGACCCGGTAGGTGGCGCTGCTGTCGGTATGTCACTGATCTTCTCCTAAACGGCAGGGACGATTTTAATGATATGTGGCGCTGCTTTTCTGGGCAGGGTGACGTCTGCCGGGTCCACTAATGTATTATAAACATGTATATACAAAAAAAAAAAAGTATTGTAAAGTATTATATCCACTGTCTAATACCCAGTGGCGTAAATTGGCCTACTACGTTTGAATTTGATTGTGGTGTAAGTTATTGATGTTTTAATGTAGGAAGATTTATTCGGCATTCTATTCGGCGGTCTATTGAGAGATAAATAATCATCGTAGGTACTTTGAAAAAAGATAATTAACTTACACCACTATTGATTTTGAATGAGGAAGGCACTGGGTACTGCCTAATTGCCTATATGCAATGCAAACCACTGCTAGTACCCATAGTACAAGCTATGCTTAGTTTGGGATTAGATGGTGCTGTGTAAAAATGTCCCAAAAATATTTATATTTATTTATTCATAGGGTCCCGTTACCGCAGTTAGTTACCGCGTACTGGGTAGGCTACCCAAAAGATGGACCGACGACCTGGTGAAGGTCGCGGGAATCCGCTGGATGCACAAGGCGCAGGACCGCCGTTGTGGCGATACTTCATCATTCATCATTTCAGCTGAAAAACGTCCACTACTGGACATAGGCCTCCCCCAAAAGGGGGGATATGCCATAATCGCCACGCTTGGCAGGCGGGTGTGGCGATACTTGGGGGAGGCCTATGTCCAGCAGTAGACGTCTTTCGGCTGAAATGACGATGATGATAATGATGAGGGTCCCGTTAGCACCCTTTGGGTACAGAACCCTAAAAATGTAAGATTTAAAAAAGTGTTGTAACAATGATAATAATTTATTTTGTATGTCCTGTATATCCCAAAAAAAATATTTATTTACTCCCAAACTTATTCCCAGAATAAACACCAAGGAAGCGGTGAAGGGCTGACGTTTTTGAGGAATGTCTTTAGTGTCGCCTTTTAGATAAAATTGAATACATTACATGCCATTTTGATTTTGAATACAAAATAGTCCTAAATAATAAAGTAGTAGTCATTTTAGAGAAATAAATAATAAGCCTTAAGATTTTATTCTGATGTTTTTTTTATAGTATAGGATGGCGAAACGAGCTAAAGGCCCACCTGATGTTAAGCGGTTATCTTTGCCCACAACATCTGCAATACCACCTAGGCTGTTGCCTTAATGGTACTGCAAGTCGGTTCGCCAAACTGAGACATGAAGATGGAAAGTCTCATGTGATTGTAATTTTTATACCGTTATACTAAGAATAATTAGGCTTAGAACCGCAGTAGTCGCAGACGGAGTGTAGCATATTCAAATTGGCCTTAAAAGGCTACGTTGAGTACAGTTTACGCGTGCCTATGTGTGTGTCGGTGAACATTTAACGTGCCGCTTGCGGGCTCATATCGATTGTTTTTGTGCTTCAACTTTGAGCGGGGCTTTTAATAAAACTATCATTCTATGTCTTATTACTCTAAGCTGATAAATGTATTGATTGTATGACGACCTCTGTGGTCTAGTGGTTCGAGTGTCGGACTGCTGATCACGAGGTCGTGGGTTTGATTCCCACAGGACATAAATATTTGTGTGATGAACATATAAGTGTTTGTGTTGGTCTGGGTGTTCATTATGTATTATAAGTATGTATTTACAAAGTTACCTAAACTCAGTACTAGTCATCAACTCAGCCTATCGCAGTCCACTGCTAGACATATGCCCCTCCTAAGCTGCGCCACAACATTCGATCCTCTGCCTACTCTCCCAAGCTAATTCTCATTTTTTCTTACTTCAATGTTAATTACTAATTTGGTTTTTTATATTAATAAAACGCCTGATTTCCATATAAAGTGCGTTACGAAACGTACTCTGCAATTTACACTTCAACTTTCTGTTTAATAGATATATGTAGATGTATGTATGGGGTCGGGCAAAGTGTTATTGGGTTTTTCACTAGGAAATTGTCAGTAGCAGCCCGGAGTCTGGATTTGTGCCCGGTGAATGGCAATAGGCTCGCCCCCTATTACATGGGACTATGACATAACTGGCGAAATGTGGGTGTGCTATACACCTCTGCCTACCCCTTCGGGGAAATACAGGCGTGTTGTTGTTGCTAGATATATGTGTATCCACAAGTAGAGTATCAACGTATTTTTCATTGAAAATATTGGAATTTCAATAATGTTCCAGCTAAAGCCAACAAGCATAACGTGCAAGCACTCATCTAAAAATTAATAAACGTTGAAATTTTCATGGAATTGTTATTTACACAGCGCAAAAAGCAGTGCGCAAATTATATTTTATGGAAATATGTTACCAGTACGGATTAAAATGTACACTTATATTTATCCATGTTATAAATTAATAAAAATCACTTTGTAAATAGTATGAATTTTATTATAAACAAAGTTCCCTGTCGCATTTGTTTGTCTGTTTGCACGCACTAATCTCAAAAAGTACTAAACGGATTTTATTACAGTTTTCAACAATATATAGATTTATCCTCGAGGAAGGTTGGTGTATAATTTAATTTATATTATGTACCCGTGCGAAGCCAGAATGGGTTGCAAGTATACAACGTGTTATTGAAATAACACGAAACCTAAAACTAGTTTGTTCAGAATCAAGAGTAGAGTGATGTATATCATCATCATCATCATTTCAGTCGAAAGACGTCCACTGCTGGACATAGGCCTCCCCCAAGCATCGCCACAACGACCGGTCCTGCGCTTTCCACATCCAGCGGATTCCCTCGACCTTCACCAGGTCAGGTCATCGGTCCACATTGTGGGGGGCCTACCCACGCTGCACCTTCCAGTACGCCGTCGCCACTCCAGAACTTTACGACCCCATCGGCCGTCCGTTCTGCGAGAAATGTGCCCCGCCCACTGCCACATAAGTTTGGCGATTCTTCAAAAATTTTAAGTTAAAAGGTTGTGGAGTCTAAAAGTTACACACAACGCGATGCTGAGCAAAATACCGATATCTACGTAGGTAAAGACATTCAAACAAACATAATTGGTGTTACATTTTATTGTTGTGAACTTAGAACTTAGCGTTATAATTAAACATTTCCACTTAGAACTTAGCGGCCTTTTGCAAGAAGACGTCATTATAATTAGATATACTTTGTAAAATAGCCGCGGGGGTGTGGGGTGGGGCGAATAGGGCGCGTCTACGTTAGTCAGAATAAATATGACAAAAAGAATTACCAATATCTTCTATAATATTTATGAAAACCAATAATTACTTGCCATATCAATTTATTACAACAAAAATTTGTTAGGGTGTCTGAGATTTTCAGCTCGAAATAACACATTGTATTGTACTTTTAAATTGTTAGAATTTCTTCAACATACAAGAATAACAATCCTTGTAATGCCAACAGTGGGGTCGCTTTGGTCATTTATCTTACTAAGCATCTGACAGGACCTAGTTCCAAAGCTTTATATAAACCCTTCTTAAGATATTTGACATATGTATACAATTACCATCCCTCGATATTTTTGTAAGAACTTTATCAGAAACGAGTTCGATCTCTTAGCAAACGTTTTTGTAGAATGTAAGTCAAGTTAACCTTGTTTCTGAACTTTCGTTGGAAAAACTTACTGAAAATCGTAAGCGTTTTTTGAACGTAGTAAGATTCACGCTTGTTATATTGCTTTGTTTGTTATAAGATTCTACATACGTTATTTGTGTAATTAAATTTGTAATAAGTAGAAGAACAATTAGTATATATGACCCGGAAGAAATAAGTGTTTTTTTATTTATAATAGCTTTAATTTAGCTTGCTTCTTCTTCTTGCATGTGAATCTTGTAAGTTTAAACCAAAGGGTGATTTTTTTCTTACACATACATGTGGTTCTAATGTTAATACTATTGGGTCAGGAAATTAAACAAGTAACGATTTAACTGTTACTAACTTTTATTATTTTAATTCTGTACACTTGTCACTTCATACAGTGCTCCAGCGCGACTGCCCGCTCGAGGAGGCATCCGCCATTAAATGTGGAAGATGTCATCACGTGTCAAACTATCCCACCATTTAAGTGGGGAGGCCTCAATCAAATCAGTAGCTAATAAAAAGTCAATTGATCTACTGAAATACATTGACAAACTAATTAATTACTAATAAATTCGGCTAACAAGATATAATTAAAATCATTAATTAATCAGCCATAAAAAATATAACATACAAATTAATTAGTCAGTGCTTAACTTTCTAATGTAGATAGACTATTATAATACTTCACAAAACCAAAGTAGACAATACAACATCTTTAATGTACTAGGACCTTACAATACATAACAAGGGCTTTTGTTTTTAAAAATATTTTATTAGAATTTTTTTTTAGTATAAATCGGTGTATTTGGTAGCTCAAATTGTGGCGGCCTTTGAAAACTACAGCGAGGCGTGTGAGGTTGAACGTCATAGGAAGCCGCCTCGAAAACAAAAATCCAACACCGCCGTAAACCCGCAAAAAAGATTGTAATTTTATATCATGCTACCTTTATATTGAATTCCAGCATACCGTTTGGATCTACCGCTACTATTTAAGCGGATGAACTATACAAACTATACCGACATTACTGTAAACTGCGGGGCGACATAATCAAGGCTGATAAAGTCCCCTTAAATAAAGATTAAAAAAAAAAAAAAAAAAAATTACTGTAAACTGCTTGTAAACCAAGTCCATTGAAAAGTAACCCCACAACACAATAATATGCCAGAACTTACCCGAAATATCTCTCCAAAACTAACTTCCTTTTCATACGATAAGCCTGTAATGTATCTAATTAGCCCACTAGCTTAACCGACCGGCTCCTAATTGCGAAACTCTGTGTCAGGCCTTAGCCATGGTCGGGTTGCGGTTGGTAGTCGACCCGGGTAAGCTTAGTAATTTTTGAAGGAGACCAAATGGTTCAATAGTCTGTGGATTCGGGCTTAGAAGCATGTATTACGCGTTTTATAAGGGTTAAGAAGGGTTATGACGTATATTTATCGATTCAAAATTGGGCAAACATAGACATATGTGGTGGTACCTGCGTAAGAAAGAGATGCAAAAATTCATATTTCGCGCACGGTGCATTGATGTCTTTTGATGAACTCTCGTAAATTAAATCAGTTTCTATGGGGTATCAGGTCGATAGATGGTACTGAACCCTTACTTCGTGAGTCCGACTCACACATGGCTAAATGGTATTGCAAATCACGTCCGCCAAACTGAGACATGAAGATGGAAAGTCTCATGTCATTTTTTTTTACGACTTCTGTGGTCTAGTGTCAGATTGCTGATCACGATGTTGTGGGTTCGATTCCCACAGGACACAAATATTTGTGTGAGGAACATAAGTGTTTGTGTTGGTCTGGGTATTCCTTATGTATTATAAGTATGTATTTACAAAATAAAAAAGTAGGTATATAAGTATTACATCCATTGTCTGGTACCAAATGAAATGAATTGAAATTATTTATTCTACTACACACATAATCCTTTTGAATATTCTACATTCATGCATCTTTGTATACGTATCTGATTGTGTGGCGAGTTTTTGAAGCTGGCAAAACCCAGCCACCCCAACCTTTGATATTATTAACACAGGTAAGAAAATGGTACTTTTACCAGATTATTAAATTGTAAAAAAGCTCACAACTATTTGAACAGTCTCTAAAGGGAACCAATAGGAACAATCTATTTGGATTCAATACTAAAGCAAAAATCTTTTTCTGCTTGCAAGTATTGTACCTACATGTAAACAGTCTTAGAGCATTGTCACTCAACATAAAAAAAAATCTATCAATGGATGTCAGACTGGACTCCTTTCAAAAGGACTGATCCTTGTTAGCCACAGATAGAGAGAGGTAGGAGGTGGAAGCCTGCAGTGCATGCAGTGCATGTGTAGGATATTCCTACTAATATCCTATCCTATCCTACCAATATTACGACGTCTGTGGTCTAGTGGTTCGAGTGGTTCGAGTGTCGGACTGCTGATCAAGAGGTCGTGGGTTCGATTCCCATAGAACATAAATATTTGTATGATGAACATAAGTGTTTGTGTTGGTCCGGGTGTTTCTTATGTATTATAAGTAAGTATTTACGAAAAAAAAAGTATATAAGTATTATATCCATTGTTTAGTACCCATAACATAAGCTCTGCTTAGTTTGAGACTAGATCGTGCCGTGTAAACATGTCCCAAAATATTATTACTATTATCTGTATGTCTTTATTTAATCAAGGCTCATCCTCCGTCAGGAAGATGTCCGGACCTTTGGAAGGCTTGCCAGAGGACACAGGTCCAGCTAGCAGTCGCCCATTTGACAACATTAATCTATGATGGGATGGGGCACGAACCGAAGACAGTCCACAGCTGCACTATAGTAGTATAGTTATATTCCGTCTCGGGATGGTGCAGGACTATTGCGAAATATGGGAACTAAAATAATATTATTATTATAAACGTGAAAGTTTGTGAGGATGGATGGATGTGTGGATGTTATTATGTATTATAAGTATGTATTTACAAAAAAAATAATTTTCAAGTATTATATTCATTGTCTAGTACCCATAGCACAAGCTCTGCTTAGTTTGGGACTAGATGGTGCTGTGTAAAAATGTCCCAAAAATATTTATGTTATGTTATATTAAAGAAAGAAAAAAGAAAAAGAAAGAAAAAATATTTATATTATGTTTGTTACTCTTTCACGCAAAAAACTACT
The DNA here is from genome assembly GCA_949699075.1 of Asteroscopus sphinx. Lineage (NCBI taxonomy): Eukaryota > Metazoa > Arthropoda > Insecta > Lepidoptera > Noctuidae > Asteroscopus > Asteroscopus sphinx. The sequence goes on from OX453006.1 coordinate 9,485,155, forward strand.
GTATGGATTTTAATGAAATTTGGCATACAGATAGAACGTAATCCGGATTAACATATAGGGTACTTTTTATCTGGGAAGATGAACAGTTTCCGACGGATGCGCGATAGACGACACCCACGCGGGTGAAGCCGCGGGCACAGGCTAGTAATAATAATAATAATGGGTGCTTTTTCCTGGGTTTATTTTCGTCCTAACATAATAACATAACATAATATCAGGCCTGTATTTCCCCGAAGGGGTAGGCGGAGGTGTATAGTAGGCACACCCACATTTCGCCAATTATGTTATAAGTCCCATGTAATAGGGGGCGACCCTATTGCCATTAACCTGGCACAAATCCAGACTCCGGGCTGCTACTGAGAATTTCCTAATGAAAAAAAACCCAATATCACTTTGCCCAACCCGGGAATCGAACCCATGACCCCACGCTCAGCAGTCGCGCTTGGGACCACTAGACCAACGAGGCAGTCCTAACGAACTATAAAAATGTATCCCTACGTACTAGCAGCCAGTTTCAATACCCACGGGAAATAATAAAGTACGGCAGTCCCATTTGTTGACGAGATAAGACCGCGAAGGCCGTCACTGCTTTTAGATTTTTATCAGTATGGAACTAGCTTAGTATATAAATACAAAAAAAATACAAAATGTTTTAGTTGCAAATTATGCCTGTATTAAGAGACTCCGCTCTTCGATAGCTTCTAAATCCATTACTGTCTCACTGCTCGGCACAGGCCTCTTCTCAGAATGAGAAGGTTTAGGCCTTAGTCCACCATGCTGGCCTAGTGCGGGTTGGCGGACAACACACACCGTCGAGAACTGTATGGAGCACTCTCAGATGTGCAGGTTTCCTCACCATGTTTTCCTTCACCGTTAAAGCAAGTGATAATTAAATTCTAATCCACACGTGAATTTGAAAAGTCAGTGGTGCGGGCCGAGTTCGAACTCAGACCCTCCTGCATGGAAGGCAAGCGCTCAACCGCTAGGCTATCACGGCTCGATCTTCGAGCTTATGAATTATTAAAATATTATTATTGTTTTTATACTAACAATTATTTTTAATGATTATGATTTTTTCTGTGTGAGGGTGTGTTCATGTGAAGGGTGTATGTTTGTATGTGGTGGACGGGATGTGTGTGGGTGCGTGAGAGTGTATGATATCAGATAATTTAGTGAGTTATTTCTCGTATTGTAGGAGTGCCTCAGTTTTTGTATATAAGTAGTTTTATCCAATATCTATGTAAGTTTTATACTAGACAGGCTCCGCTTAAACTGGTTTTCTCACCATCGACACACGCATTTGACTGTACGAGTACTTCAAGTACGCATGTAAACATTTTCATTGTTTTACTAGGGCGGTAGTAAACGTCTATTGTGTCGTAAACTTTCAAGTTAAGACTCGCGACTTCTGGGTGACACAATTCCGTTCCATTACTTTCCTTCATTGAAAAAACTTTGTGCAAAGCTTTGTTTCTATCCCCATTTTACTTGTTGAACAAATAACTTCGGTTGGCCTCATTCATTTTAGTTTTGTAACGATATAATATGAATCGGAAAATATGAAGTATTCCCATTTGAGCACCTATTTTTAGGGCACCAATGCTTAGAGCACCGATGCTATTCCCTTTTCAGCACCAATCTGTATTTTTGCTTGGTGCTCTATTGGGAACAAAATAAATAATTCGACTTTATTCCCCTTTGAGCACCTACGGTACGGTAGCTTCTAGTGATGTGGTGTATTGTAAAAATTATCGAAAAAAATCACAATATTATTATTTTTAGTAAATCATGTATTGTTATTATCACAAGTTTCCTCTTATAAAATTTTGTATACACAAACCAATTTTAGGCAAAACTAACAAAGTAAATTACCTATTTTAGTATTAAAAGGAAGAGCCTAGATAGATAGGTAGAATATTCTTTATTGTACACCATTAACATAATTAAACTTAGGACTAACATGTATAATAATAAATCACTAGAAGCTACCGTACCGTAGGTGCTCAAAGGGGAATAAAGTCGAATTATTTATTTTGTTCCCAATAGAGCACCAAGCAAAAATACAGATTGGTGCTGAAAAGGGAATAGCATCGGTGCTCTAAGCATTGGTGCCCTAAAAATAGGTGCTCAAATGGGAATACTTCGAAAATATAATTTAATAACATAATGATTCTATTATTAACTCTTTAAACTGTACATGAACTCTTATGTATTATTATTTATTGTACACATATATACATACATTATTGTTATAGTACGTATGTAAATCGTTGTGCTTACAAGAAATACATATTTTTATACCACGTTTTTAAAACTAACTAAAATTACCACCTTCCAGCTCCATCATCAGACCCCGATCACCATCTGTCAGTCAACTACTCATTGAGATAAATCTAACGAACCCAAACTCGGTTTGTCTTCGTTACCTACAAGGAAGGTCCTGTGACCACCTTTCGGCTCCATCATGCGAAGCAAGCATATCGTTATATTGCATCAATCAGTTCAATCATCCAATTCTGTTCTATTTTTAAAGTTTCAAGTCTCTAGCTTATCGGAAAGTTAGTTTAGGGTGTTTGACAATTTTTGAAAATGTACGTAAAACGATGGCGAAACATCCAATTAAAACACAGGGTATCCTAGTGTGGGATCCAGTGTCACATTTATAACGTAAAAACATGTTTTCTTGAAAATAAATAAATTTCAATTTCAAGCATTCATTAACAAATAATTACTAAAATATGCTTGTAAAATTAAATAATCAAGATTTTAAATTCTCATTTTTAATTTCGCACTAAAACGCTAAGTCACGTGACATTATCGTCAACCTACGTCACTGTTCTTGTTCCGGTCAGTGTTCCGGTCAGTGTTGCCGGAATTCCCATAAAAGTACGACACGCTTACCAAAATGGTACGAATTTGACAAAAAGTAAAAAATCTGAACGCGGTTTTTTTTGTCACATGAGACATGACTAAAACGTTTTGTAGTTTGTGTTTGAATCACGCACATACAAAACAAAAGCTTTTAAATTACGTTCAAATTACCTACAAATGCTGATTAGTTTAATTGATAGTAAGTTATAAAGTACATAACCTGGCTCAATAAAATAAAAATGAACCTAAATTAACAATTAACATGAATATAATTATTAATAATATACCTACTCGTTCAAAAACTGGTATACGTGGGACACTCAGAAAGTTTTGCGAAACTAAAAAAAATTGTTCTATACGTACATATATTTTTATCAAATCTTTTCAAAGTACTTTCCACCAGCCTCTATACAAAGATTCATGCGCCTAAACCAGTTTTCAAAACACTTTTTCCAGTCCGCCGCAGACACCTCGTTTACAGCCTGCTCGAACGCAGCCAGCGCATCTTCCGGCGACGAAAATTGTATCCCTTTGAGCTGATTTTTTATTTTTGGGAATAAAAAGAAGTCACACGGTGCTAGATCAGGGCTGTAAGGAGGGTGACCCAGGAGTTTGACTGGCGTGCTGTCCAGGAAGTCCCTCGTTTTGAGTGCGGTGTGCGCAGGTGCATTGTCGTGGTGGAGCAGTAGCCCGCGGAGCCCTGTGTTTGGTCGCTTGTTGCTTATAACAGAGAAAACTTCTGGCAAACATTTGGTAGTATACCATTCGGCATTAATGCTTCTTTGATCCCGTAAGGGAATTGATACCAAGTGGCCAGTCAAATTAAAAAAGCTAGCGATCAAAATCTTACCCCCGCTTCTAGATCGCTTCACTTTGGTAGGCGTTGGCTCATTTTGAAACACCCAAACAGTCGACTGGCGCTTGGTTTCTGGGTCGTATTGATAAATCCAGGACTCATCACCTGTAACGATGTCGTAAACACGCCGAGACGAGCCTGCTTCAAATTTGTTAAGCATATCACGGCACCATTCCACCCGGGCCTGCTTCTGAGCATCGGTGAGCTTGTGCGGCACCCAGCGTGATACTATCCTCCTCACGCGAAGATGGCTGTGTAGAATCTCGTGAACGCTTCCCGATCCAATCTTCAATATGTGTTGAATCTCCTGATATGTAATTCGCCTATTGTCTTGGATTAAATTTTTCACTGCTAGCACGTTTTCTTCGGTAACAGCCGTCAAAGGGCGACCGCTTCTTTCGTCATCCCCCAAAGTTGGTCGACCGCGCTTGAATTCGTTATACCAACGATACACGGTTGCCTTGGAAGGGCCTTCATCCATGAATGCCATTTGAAGTCTATCGTACGATTCATCCGGTTTCAGGCGACACTTGAAATCGTATAAAATCATAGCTCTAAAATGTTCCCGGCGCAGATCCATATTTCAGTGAGACACAATACTTTGAATTAACTCGCAAAAAATGTGGAGGGAAATTTTGAAATTGGAACTTACTTATTTTTACTTATAAATAATCATATTTTCGAAAAACATTATAACTGGCCAGTCTCCCATATATAAAAACTTTTTTTCGCAATACTTTCTGAGGGGCCTGGTATTTCATTTTTACAATCATGGAAACATTTAGCTCGCCCTACGTCGTACAGGACTATGACGTCACCCAAAATGGAGGCCAAGCCTCAAGACGTTTTGTATCACGTGATCAACAGATTAAAAAATCTAAATTTCAAACTGAAAAATAAAATATTTAGAATATATTTAAATTAACAAAACTTAGTAAAAGTTAATCTTCAACCTAAAATCTACGTTGTGTACAATTTTCATAATTTTTGGCAATACCTGTCAAACACCTACCATACAGACAGACAGAAAGGAAAGCGAGTTTTTAACAAAATGTGGTAATACGAGTAAAATGAGTTTTCTTACTGCAAACCTTAGATCGTTAGAGAGATGTTGTTGGTGTATGTACAGGTAAAAGAGAAAAGAAAACTTTCACAAAACATGTCTTTGCCAAATTTAAGCCACAGTCGCTCAGACCTAAACGGTTTTTTTTTTCAAAAACCAACATCATCTCTTCTAGCGCCTAGAAACTTTGGTCAAACCAATTGTTTTACTTGAGGAAATACATATATGTATATCGCTGCTTTGCATCAATAACAACACAACTCGAAAAAAAAAAACACTAAGTACACAAAATACACAAAAACGAACGATCATTTAATTCTGTTGGTTATGTGAAGTTATTAAAATTTAAAAAAAAAAGTGTTGTATTCATGTAAAGCAGCGATTTATATATTATAATGTAAATAATGCTATACAAAACGAGAGGAAGTCAACAGATACAAATTGATAACCTAAAATATTCTAATACCTATAATAATGCAGCAGAAACATTTGCTGTAATATTACGGAATCCAACTATTTTGGTGACATAACATAACATCACGCCTGTATTTCCTGAAGACCTACCCCAGAGGTGTATAGTACACCCACATTTCGCCAGTTATGTAATAGTCCCATGTAATAGGGGGCGAAACCAAGGCAGGCAGTCACTTGGTGACATAGACCGTAGAAAACAATGATTTAAAATTACCTACCATACTAATTTGTCACTTAATATAATTCCATCATCATCAACATCAGCCCATCAGTGTCCCACTGCTGGGCACGGGCCTCTTCTCAGAATAAGAAGGTTAAGGTCTTAATCCACCACGCTGGCCTAGTGCGGGTTCGAATATTGGCAAATTCCGTTGAGGACAACCAGAACATTAGTTTCCTTACAAAACGCGGTCAGTGCAGTTGCAAATATTATTGGAATTTTAGTAGACAGCATTACGTATGCCAAAATGCATAACGTACGAGGATATGCTTTTCAGTCTCTCGGTATATTTTTGGCAAAAATACTCAAATATAACTTGTGTACGTAAAACCAGTATTGTGCTTTTGCCAAAAATGTCGCCGCGCTAATGTTTAATTAAATTAGCTACAGAATTATACTTGTCATTCTAGATTGCTGTGGTTGTGCATGTTAGTAGCTTTGTGCTCACAAAAGTTTTACTAACACTTGTGTAACTCGGACGAATGAAAAAAGGAGGACAGCATCTCGCTAAGAAAAGATTGTAGCACTTAATTTTTTCATAAACCTACTATTTCGATCGCATTTTAACACCCCAAACATATATTGTTATTTTATTTGTAACACTACGACAATGATTACCGTCACACGAGGTTTGTTGCGTAATCGCGGCTTTTTGTCTTACTATGGATGTAAATGTGTGCGTGCCAGTCCGTACTTTTAAGCGAGCCGTCTTACTATGGGTGCGTCACTTATTGTTTAGCAAGATTCCGTCTGCCTTTTTTATTCATCCATGTTTTGTAATAAAATAAAAAAATAACAACGTTCATCCACTTAAGTATAAAATAAATACAACGTCATGCAAGAAGATATGGGTGAGGTGGGAAATATGGGTCATTACGTGTGCATGTATTGTGGTTTATTTATTGACTGTGTTGCCAGTCAGCCCCACTGCCAACACTGACTAGCATTTTTTTTCCACGGCTTGAGCTTGGCGGTATTATTTTTGTATAGTTCTTGTTGAAACAATAGTTTAGAAAGTGTCCCACTACTCTGATTTGTTTTGTGAGCAGTTTTATGGCTTGGTTGCTTCGAACTTTAAGCCAAGTCTTTGTTAGTTTACTCACCCTAGTAAAGTGATGGAAACTTTACTAGGTTTCTGAGGGGATTATGAGAAAATACGAAAGTCATATTTTTCAACATTGAACCAAATGGTAAATACCCACACTTGCACACGTTAACGAGCATTTAATATTTAATGGTAATCCACCATTATTACATAACACTAAAAGAAACACAAATTTTGGAAAACAGTACAATATCCACAACACAACGACCATACAGCCCAATAGACGCCTAATGTTGAATATAATGCGAACAATAAATTCTTCCACTAGTCGAGGCGGGGTACTACAAATCCGACCGGCCCTACCAAGGCGGCTATTGGCAAATCACTAACGCGGCAGTTTTGACGGCTCATGTAAGATTTTAAGTATAGAATAGTGGCGACCTACATTAGTGAAATTTTATAGATGTGTTGCAGACATCGGTCGCCTGTTATGAGGCGTCTACGGGGTTTATGGTCGCTGCCACAACACAATCTTTCCGAATTTTCCCGCCAATCCCACTACTCTGACTTTTGCGAATGCAACTAGGGATGCAGCATTGTAACGAAAAAATTATGTATTCCATTTCTATATTCTAAAACAACTGACGAGCTTGCTAATTTAACATGACAAAATAATGGCACACCATTCATCTGAGTAGCTCACAGAAAAGTATTTGAATTTGGAATGTCATCGATACCGGAATGTCAAATTCGGCGTAGTGATGGAGTGGTGAAAAATGTATGACGCTCGATACAAATTAAATTAAAAGCAACAGTGACTTACATATCAATCGATATTCAAAGATTATTTTGTGAAATTTCGAGTTGTATGATAATAATTAAATATTTTTTATTAGCATATTGATTCAAATTTCTCATTTAGATTTTAAAAACACATTTGTACGCCTGCTGGCATAACATAGCGGACTCTATATTGTATTTAAGAACTTTATATTACTTATTTTTTGTACCTATGTTACACAAATGAATAAATAACTTATGACTTAAGAGAAACTAAACTAAGCCAACATACATTGACGATATCAAAAATTCTCGAAATCACATTTCCTTGTGGTGCTTTTGTTTATTTTCTGAGGCCAAGAACAAATTTAAATTGCATTCGGGATTGGTCAGAGAAAGCAATTGTTAGAATGAATGTATAATAATATGAAGGAGCTGTAGGGTTACTCTTGAAAATGGTTCCGATCGATCACCATTTGATTAATAAATAGTTAATTTATTCTTTTGAATCCAAATAAACGACTAATTTGTAATTGAGTGATTATTGAATGAATTTAACATAGAAATTGTAATTATGTACTGTGAATAATTTTCAAGGGTCAAAACTGTGGGACAATATGCGTTAAAGACATGAAGAACTGTAAATTGTTAAAAATTGAAAAGACTGCAATATACAGGAAATATTATCTAACGATATTTTTTATTAGTCTCATCCCTATAACAACCGACGCGGTGTTTCTTTTGCAATCCAAAATGAAATTCATATTTCTATTCACTTTGTAAGCTGATTACTATGCATGTGTGCTCGAACTTCTAAGTGTTTTCACCACAACGCACAGATTAGGTAGGTATGCAGGATTTCGCTCTTTCTTGAAAGAGTTCGCTCTGTTCTCAAAAAGTAAACACGACAAACTCCAATTGTCGGACTAGGTATTCCTGTGCCGTGGCACAGATAATGTAAAACTTATTTATTTATTAAATTATCAAATTATCAACAAGATACACAATCAAAGTTAGTAAAAAAGTACCACTTAAACCTCCTGGGGTTGAGTGTGGCACTAACAATTCATCCTCGTATCAGCACATTTATTTAAGTAAGGATATCAACGTGTTACTTTTAACTATTTCAACAAAAAATATGAATGCAATAATTAAGGTATTTGATACAGCTTAAAAACCTAAATGAAGATTCGACAGTGTTCTAACGCCACGCATGAATTATAATTCGGTCAGGAAATATGTTTTTAACTTACATTTTATGTTTTTATCAGTGATATTATTACGAATGGCGGTAAGTAAAGAATTAATGAGTCGGTATTACTTAAAGGCATAAATTACATACAAACTCTGAACAATGCTGACCGTGCAAATGTTATACATATCCAAACACGGAAAGAAAACTCTCGCACCATTTATTAAAGGGACACCTGCACTTTGTTGGGTTATATCAGTTCTATTTATTTTCTAACATAAAACATACCCTGATTCATAATTAGCGCAAGACATCTACTGTATTTGTGTTGCCTACATATAGTTCTTTATTGTACACCAGAAAAATAAAATAATACCTACTTAATAGAAATTACATGTACAAAATAATTTACTCGAAAATTTGTTTTTTAACAACTAACCTTTGAGCGATAACGTATGAGTGTGTTAGTGTATGTGTATGAGTGTGTGCAATAGTGTGCATAGTTGTTTAAAAGAATCATGGAGAATTTTATACAAAAAAATAATGATTTTTATAGATGTTGGAATAGTTTTAATATTGATCGTTGATCTCTAAAGCGTTCAGCATTTATAATACTTTTAGAACCCCGGAAAAATAAAATATTTCATATTAAACCATTTAAAATCGATCTAATTTCTGAACGCGTCATACAGCCAGCCAGCTATCAATTTAGTCAAGTTCAGAAATTGGCCCAATGTTTAACCTATGCTATGTTAACAATGGAACGATAAATTACATAACATTTTTATTGCGGGGTTTAATAAATATTTTTATTGCCGAAAATTATTCTTTATTTATTAACTTCTCCCAAAATCCATTTTTTTTATACAAACCAATGTATGGATCTCGCCATGATTCTTTAGGTGTTGGTGCATGTAAGAAATTGTCTGAAAAATCTGTAAACGAACCCACAAAACAGAAGAACCTCGTTTCTTTAAATACAAAGATATTGCTCGAACATGGCTTAGCAAAAGATTTTCCCACCTTTCTTCCTAAAGACTTAGGCTCCCCCCCCCCCTATTTTTTCCTTAATCATAACACCGTCACGGTCGTTGTTCCTCCGCCTACCAATTTTATTCCTTTATTATAGCATAATCATTTTACAAGGACAAAGCAATTTGTATTTCATTTCCTCGTTCAGGGTCATGTACTTCAGACCCTCAGAATACAAATTAATCCCAATTTAAGACTAAGGAACTGGGGTCGGTCCCGCAGCGAAAAGTAAGCTGGTCTATTTATCTTTAGGAAGAAGCGACTTAAACATAAGTTCTTTATCATGTAATTTAGAAGAGTTAGAATTAGTTTAGTTTTCTAATACTCAAAGTGCCTAAAATCTAAAGAGCCCTATTTTGTTTTTACATTCTTTAATACATTAAAATAATTTATTTAATTTCCATAAGGTCTTTTTTATGCTTTATTAAATACACTTAAATGTTGCTTTTTACTTCATGAAGCTATCTTGTGAAGTTTCAGAAATATTTCATGATAAGATAATGGGTTTTTTTATTGCTCGTATTATCTCAAAAATGTTCTTAAAGGAACGATAACTGCAGTGAGTACGAAGTAACAAAATTGAAGGTGCCACATTAAGACATGGAACGGGCGCAACGATTTCAATTTAAAATAATGCTTATTGGATTAGAGACTAGAATACAGTATCACATTGATGGTGTGCGGACGGGCGGACGAGTGGACGGGCACGCACGCACGTCATGGTCTGTAATCTTATAGGTAGAAGGATTATATTATTATCTATAAATAAAAATTGTTGCATCCTCCCTCGCCGTACGCGTCGTAATGTGGATAGACCCTGAATAAAAGATTTTCTCACACCTTGGAGAACCCATAGCAGTGGCGAAGGGCCCATATTACACTGGCTTTCCTTTGTTAACTGGTATTAAACCCTGCTGGTATTATTTGTACTGGTTTCCCTTTTGTAAATTTTGACCCTCCGTCACTGCACTCTAGAGCATCTTTTGTTTTAGCCACACTGTATAATTATCTTCTGCACTCTTATGTTAAATTTTCATGTTAAGTTAAAAGCATTGGTTTAATTTAACTTAAGTCAGAACCCTTAATCTTAAGTTCAATGTAAGCTCGAAAATCAACGCAGTAAAACGACAGTGGACTACATAATCCGTTGCTTAAACGAAATTGAAATAATCTTAAATGGATACCAACTCTTAATACTTAGGGTTAAGGTTGAAAATCGATTGCATCTTATAGTGGTTTAACGAAGCACGGCCGTATTATAAGCCGGTCTGCATAATGCATTAATGTAACACTTCGAATGTATCTGAATACTGTTATATCTTATATTCATCGATATCAAAATATTTTAGGGCTTAATGTTGAGGTAAACATTTTTTTAGGTCTGAAACAGTGTATTGTAGATAGATAGAATATTCAAAATGATCTGACAAACTAAGAAAATTAAAGTTTATCTCAATGGGTTAAAATTCTTGTTAGAATGACAGGTGTCGTGGACTGTGTTCATTCTGAAATATGTCTTGTGTCATTAAAATATAGTTTAATCTCTTAGTTTTTCATATCACTTTGAAAAGTCTGTTCACCCCGATATTTTTGGAAAGACTACACCATAATAGTAGCATAAAACATAAACAACATGTAAATTAAGGGTACAATGGTAGTATTATCGCTAAAAGTACAAGCGCAAGTATTGTCTGACGACTTTTGGACTATTCATAGAACAATCGTCCTGAGAAATGACACTTAATTTGTTACTTTTCTCTCATGTTGGCACAAACAATAAGAGAATAACTTATGACGTGTTCTCAGCAATATTGTTTGCAGCGCTGGGTGAGGGTGCGCCGGACACGTCTCTCTAACTTTAAACATGGAGGCTTCACAAATACATCTTAACTTAATCGACTTTCCTCGTAACAAAAAAAAAATAACTACATAATCGTCCTGTTCTGTTAAGGCCGTCACACATGATATAAATGCTATCATATTTTATCTTAAGGCGCATGTAGTAGCTAAGAGGCGCCTCCAACAATAAAAAAATTATTGCTCGCTGATTATTTATCGAAAGTTCGGTTTTACTAATTGAAGTTAAGATAATTTAGTTTAATCAGAAACTATTAACTCTATAAAATATAGTTCGCTGTAGTTGTATACAGAAAAAGTGCGAAAAACGGCCACTTATCGTCGCCTCAGTGCTTGAATGTCCAACCGACCATTGACCAAATTTTACCGGAGACGTTTTTTTTTTGTTTATTATTGTTTAAGGAGAAATGTTTTTAAAACTTCAAACTTCAAAGTTTTAAAAACATTTCTCCTTAAACAATAATAAACAAAAAAAAACGTCTCCGGTAAAATTTGGTCAATGGTCGGTTGGAGATTCAAGCACTGAGGTGACGTTATGGCACTTTTTCATGGCACTTGTTCTATCTACAACTACAGCGAACTTTAATTAACAGAGTTAATAGTTTTTGATTAAACTACAGTACCTGTACTTCAATCGCTAAAACCGATTTTTTTTTTGTGGCACCGCCACCTACCGAATCCATTTGTGTTTTCAAACCATCCAGGATCCCATTGAAATATCCACACAAAATTTCATCCAAATCGGTCCAGCTGTTTAGGAGGAGTTAGGTGAGAAACACACGTACAGCAGAATGATATATATTAAGATATCATCTTCACCATGTGTGCCTGATTTCAAAGTTAATATATGTATCTATAAACGAAGAAACACAACTATTACAAAATAGTATTATTCATATAAACCTGTACTATGTTTTACTAAAATTAATTAAAATGTGAAGTTATAATGAACGTGACCCTATGATTCATTAAAAATAAATCCACGTTTCGTTTGAAAAATCTAGAAACGAGGTCACGTTGACAAAATTATTTCAATTCAAAATTATTTTTCAAACTATTCACGTACAAGCAACTAGTTATTTGTATAAAAAAATCTAAATGTAAATTCAATCCTAATTTTATTACGGTCAAAGCACTTAAACTTTATGTATTAATTTTATAACTATATAGGGACCCCCAATTGTAATAAAGGTAGTTATGACGAAGGGAAATGGCAAAATGTTATCTTTCTGAACGTTCCTCCATATTTCTCAATGGGAAATCATGTCCCATGATCTGGGGCATGGCCTTTTGGCATACCCAACATCAATTCCATGTTTACTTATGTCTAATTTTTGACATTTTATTGATGTAATTGTTGTGCGGTCACTGTCCTGTACCAAATAAAAGTTTTTTTTTTATCATGCCCCAGATCGTGAGACCTATGGAACTTACATAATACTCAGCCCGTTATTATTATTATAAATGAGAAGGCTTTATTTGAAGAATCTCAATTTATCATTGTGAATTATAAAATAATGTAGGAAGATGTATAGATAGCCTATAAAGATGCCATACGAATAAATAAATAAGGCTTTATTTAGTCCACCACGCTGGCCCCGCTGACCCGCTCTGCGTTGGCAGACTACACACACCATCGAGAACTGTATGGACACTCTCAGGTGTGCAGGTTTCCTCACGATGTTTTCTTTCACCGTTAAAGCAAGTGATAGACAATTACAATTTTCTATTGATGAATATTTGTTTTGCTACGCATTCATACATAAATACGAGAAAATAGCTAACCAAATTTGAATAGGTACATAGTTTCTGATGTGCCAAAACTACGGACATGGCTGCATTCATGCATATCAAAACCATCACTTGATTTCGTTAGTGACGTCAATTTTGGGTATGTACAGTCAGAATGTGTATGTTTGGGTATGTGCAAAAACATTTAGTAAAATAAAGTTAATTTAGGTAAGTATATATAAATTCGTTTTTTAATTTCGTGGAGTGTATACATATTTATGCCGCTGACTGTTCATACTAAAACATTTGTAAATTTTAAATGATCGGTTGATTGGATTGTGAATAAAATCTAGCTTAATATACCAAAACCGCGTCGTTTCGTAGCACTATCGTAGACTCTCTACGCCGTAGACATTCATTCTACGACAAATGATGTGGAACGCATCTTACATGCAAACGAAAACATGCTTTATGTGTTATTCTAGGGCGCCAGCAAGACTGTTCTTGCCTATAACTATGTCATCACATCATTTTTTCTATGACTACAACTTGTTTTTCGTTTGTGTGTTGCTTACGTACACACGGGCATTTGGCGCCAAATTGAGTGCTGTATTGCTTTTTTCACTGGATGCCAACGAAAAAAATACCAGAATAGAAGCGCAAAAAATATATTTGTGTATGCAAACGTTTATACCAACAGTTAGAATAACAAAGTGCTGCTCTTGTATGAATATATTTTCGTTTCATTTTTTTTTTGTGAATTGTTAACCATAGAAAGTATTATAAATATCTCTATCCAAAAGCAGTTTCTTTATACAAATATAAATATTTTGGATGATCTTCTATATTTCTAATTTGTTCTCGTATGGATAGGAATCATGAAATGTATGAATTTGTTAAACACAATTCGAAATTATCCCAGCTTTTAATCAAACATAATGCTCTCAACCGGAATCCATTCGCGTCTGAACCCCTTATCCAATTAATGACATCCCATCGCCACAAAATTAATTAGCAGATAATTTAAAATCGATTATCGGGTTCCAATTTTAATTATAATTTGAACCCAGCGCTAATTCGGCGTGGCATGACTTGGCGGAAAACTCTCGCCAAGTATTAAGCGAGCGGCCAAGCTTCCGATCCTTGCCAAGGTCTCTTTGCCAAGCTCCAAGCAAGCTATTATAAACATCTGGTACTCTTGCCTCGTTCGCGTAATTTCACGAGGTATTTTTTCGTCGGAGACAATTCCGGAAGTATATAGCTTTAGCTTTGCTAATGGACAGTTACTTTTTAGTACTGTCATAAGGACGTTAGGTTAACTGCATACGAACGGCTAATTATAATGCTTCGCTGTGTCACGTTCCTACATTTACGTAAGGTCTTGAGGATGAAATTTCTTGAATTTTAATTTTACCGACGCTCTCTCATTTTAGGTTACTTATTATTGCAAGTTGTTAATTTAAATATCCGTCAGTTTCTAAATTTTATTACAATTCATATTTGTTATTTAAAATGAAATTAATTAATAGCATTGTAATGATAATTTATATTTTCTAATGTAACTTTATGTTTTTTTTTTTGTGACATGTTTAACATTATTTTGTGATTTTTTTTGTGACATGTAATTACCTGAAATAAATGTATTCGAATAATAAATTAGGCTTATTTGTTGTAGCTAATGTGCATTTAAACTTTAAGTATCACTCGTCCGTAAAAATAATACTGCTTTATTGATCGAAGTAAATGTGAAAAATGGGTATGAATATCATGAAGCAATTTTAAAATTAACAGGATTACTGGCCGCAATTTCCTGTTTAACCTTGTCCATTTTCCGATACAGCCATGAACCATTGATGACTTTAATCAGGATTATTGTTAAGCCGGCCATGCCTGGCTACATGACGTGACCGGCTTTATAATGATCCCCAAAAACGCATTATGACACTTTCCTGCCACAAACTTTACACAAGCAGCGCTCGTTTAAAACGAACGCTCGTTATTTGCATCTTAAACGCGAAAAGCTTTAAAATATGTATAATACTCAGCCACAATTCCTCGAATCCTAATTGCATATACAAATAGTTCTTCATGAATATTTATTACTTAATATTTATTACATACCAGCAATTAAAGTTTGAATCCGTTACATAACAGTAAAACAAAAAGTTTTAAATCCATCAATTAAAAATTGAATACAGTACTGGCACGAGACAGAATCACAGAAAAATTCTAAATTCTAAATTTAAATTGAGATCGATTTGAGAAATAAGCTCGACGCGGGACGAGGCTGGTGATGTGCCGGCACGCCATTGGGCGCGGGCGCGCACTCCGACTGACGGGAGGAAACTGGATGCTGGCTTTGCCGCAGGAGCCTGCGTCACAGCCACTGGACCTCGACACCTTTTTGTGGTACCCTAATTAATAAGCAAGCGTGACGCGGACACGCTCCACATCAAATCTCTTTCGACACTGAGCTGAGGGCGGCTCTTTGATCGCGAATTGTTAATGAAAGCGATTCTTGGCAGCATCTACAAATAGCCGCGTCGTAATTCAGGGTGCGCGGTCGAACGACAGGCGTCTCGTGGCCCTCCGCCGACTCCTTTTGTGAAGTAATTTATGCAAAATAGCACGCCGCTGAAATTTTTACGCGACTTTCCGTCTAACCGCAAGTTGGTTTTATGAGTTGTGTTAAATTTGTAAAACTGCTTCCGCTTAGCTTGTTGTTTCATGTAATTTTCTCTTTTTTTCCTTCTTTGAATTAAGATGTTTGTTCATTTTGTATTTTCTGTCGAATTTGCCTCTTTTGTGTCATGATTAATGTCAAAAATATGAAGTAAACGTATCATTTCTTCGGCTAAATAAGCAATAATCAGCATCGTATTTTAAATGTTCATGTTTTATAAATATTAATATTATTGGGCTTCCTCTAAGAATTAAACATCTTGATAATTAAAAATACAAATAACTTTACCTTATACAATATTTATCTTCCTAAAATGAAATAAAAGCAAACGTACCCTTGGTTGGTAAATTAATGGGAAAATAAATACATACACAACTTGTTATTGAAATAACTGAAAACCTGTTAAGGGGTCATTGTACTCATCAGTATGAATAACTTTTATTGTTGGGCCAACCCTGAAATCGCGAAAAAAAAACAGCTGATCCCTAAATTTTGTCGATTTATGTGAACACAATTTTTTTTTCGCGATTTCAATGTTGGTCCTATAGTAAAATTTATTCGTACTGATGAGTATAACGACCCTTAAGAGGTTTTCAGTTTTTTCAAAAACACGTTGTATGTAATCCAAATTGAAGATCCATGAATCCAAGAACATCGGAGCGGCGCCGGGTGGTACTTCATATAACATATTATAACTATGCTGCTACTTTGCCAAATCTCAGAATAAGTTACATACAGTTTTTTGTCATAACAATTTTCAGTTGGTATTTTTTTTTTGTTTTCGGATGGAAATTCTCATGGATATTCCCTGTCTAGGGAAGGCGAAGGAATATGTTGGACTCCTACCGACTAAAGCCCAGGGACCGTACAACCCCGGTTAAGAGCCTTTCGAAGGGGTAAGCCGTTTATGACGTTAACTTTATCATGATGTAACTCCTTGAATAGGTTCTATGCTTGAAACCCAGTAAAAGGGTTACCATTAAACAAGGGTTTTGTTCGGGTTACCATATGGTTATTCAATAAACTTGTGCGAAGTAGGTGGTGGAGGACCACGCACCACCGTATGCCATTTTGCAACCTATACCCATCATCAAGCGATCATATTACATTGCTCCGAGTCGGAATGTTACGCTGTTATCGTTTTATACTTACTAACTACACGAAAAAGAAAGAAATATCGTTGAAAGTGTAACCTTTATGAACGGCTAAAAGCCTTTCAAAGGGGTTACCCATAATAACGTAAGGGTTTTTGATTAACTGCTTAGAAAAACCCAATTGAAAACCCCTTCAATGGGTAACTAGAATGGTCCCTGCTAAAACCACACGGTGGCCATCCTCAGCACAAAATAGAGGAGCTCCGGGAACTCCACTGGACCGTGCCTTCAGTGCTACGCATTTGGCACGTCCCGGCACGTTAAAACAACAAATGTTAGAATTGCCTACAAAGTTTTTATTGCAGTTTTTTTATGGTTTCAGAGCTTTGTATGGTATCCATAATGTAAAATTTTATTCCGTTATGTTTAATTCAATGCTTTCAGCTAATAAACTCTCAAACTTTCTATACTTTAGCCAAAAAGTAGAATTATTACCTACAATGTGTTATTGAAATAACTGAAAACCTCTTGAAGGGTCAATGTACTCATCAGTATGAACAACTTTTACTATGGGACCAACACTGGAATCGCGAAAAAAATATCAGATGATCCTTACGTTTTGTCGATTCATGTGAACACAAATGTAGAGGACAGCAGTTTGTTTTAAATTGTTTATGCGTATATTTCTTTTTAGCTTATAAACATGCAGTAGTACGCCACGGACTGCCCGCTTACCTAGATCTTACGTCTTCTTTGTCCATCCAAAGGTTGTCTGGAAGATTTCGATTTTAACGATTAGACCGTTAACGATTTTAACGATTGTACCCATAATTTATATATTGTTCCTGTTTACTGATATTTTCATGGTGTACAATAAAGCATAGAAATATAACACATAGAAACCCAGTAGACGCACGCAGAGCGACGCAAATCCAGGTTAGCCTTAAAAGGCTAACCAAGCCTATCAGTACGTCAGTGCTCAAGGTCAAGTCTTAGTGCGAACCGCTCCCGCAATTTAATAAAAAAATGACTTACTGTGCAGTGAAAGGGTGTCACAAGTCGTCACATAATAACAATAAACATTTATAGATCTCATTTCAGGGGTAAGTACAACCTGGCATGTTATAATCTTGAGTCAAAACACAAAAATAATTCATAAACTTGACAGACGCCATAACAATGAAAATGTTGCTAGGTATGGGAAAAATATTTTACCCCATATTTGTTTTTTCGTAAATACAGTTTGACAAAAACGTCTAAAATCAGAACTAATTTTTCATGTACCTAATAATATAATTTTTGTATATTTTCTAAGAGTATTGAGTCAATCTGTGTTTTATCTTGCATGAGATGTGTCTGTAAACACTTCAATTGAATTTATATGATTATGGCTTTACAAAATTCTGCCAAAAACGCGATTTTAAACGTTGTAAATTTATAAATGTATGACTAGTGGTGCCCCTATTTTATGTACCCTTAAGCCAAGCTATACTTTTATTAGTAGTGTTTTAGGATAAATAAAATGGGTAATGGTTAATGGGTAATGGTAATGGTTTTTTTTTGCTAAATAATTTTGAATCACGTATTTAGCGTTTGCCAAATAATAATTATTTAAGGGTTGCCATTAGCCAAATCGTGTTTTATATTATTATTTTGAACGCTTCACATGCGTAAATATGCGAAGCGAAATCTAAAGGCATGAATTGTGGAAAGAAAAAATCGCTAACGAGCAGGATTCGAACCTGCCGCATCGGCATCGAGTCGACGATGAAGTACCTGGGTCCTCGTCCTCGACAGCCGGTGGGCTTTGGGCCGCACTTTAAGTGGTTGGTGCCCAAGGTGGGGCCAGCAGTCGCGGCCGGCGGCGACGAAATGGGGCAAACCACCCATTTCGTCGTAATGCAAAAACCCGTTCTAATGGTTTAAGCATTCAGTTGACGTTTTCTGAACTTAGCCTTAATAAATAAATAAATGAATAGGTAGGTATCTAATAAAAAATATCTGACAGCTAAATGATTATGTTACTATTCACTGGCTGCAAAATTCTGAACGCAACCTATTTTTTCCCTACTTTTTCGGGAAAATGTAATTTACTTGCAACATTATTTGTGAGCTTGTGTGCCTGTTGGTGAGCTCGCTTACACACACATAGATCTTTTCCGTGCGTCACTATAAGCTGATCTGTTAAAGGGAACTATCAGTCTATGTGTTATATGTCTATGCAATAAAGCATAACATTCTATCTACTTACTACTATTTACCATTTGAGAGTCAGTTTTCATTCTGATTTTATCAACTAAATGACAATACCTACAAGCATTCTATTATCTAAAATCATTTATTGATATAATCCTAACTATTATAAAACTGCAAATGTCTGTTTATTTATTTATTTGTTTGTTATTTGTGCATTACGCTGAAAATACTGGACCGATTTAGATGAAACTTTTTGTAAATATATTACAGATATTTGATGTAAAAGTTTTTGTGAATATTTTTTTTATTTTTTTATTTATTATTTTATTTAAATGATTTGACTAAACGATGATAGGTATGATTTTTATAAAAAAAACCGGCCAAGAGCATGTCGGGCCATGCTCAGTATTATAGGGTTCCTTAAGTAGGTGTACAAACGAATCAAATCGAATATTAATCATGGCTATTTTAGTTTTTGCAATAATCGGCAGCATTCGCGACTCAGAGCGTGTTGTTAGTAGCGCCATCTAGCGATAAATTCAAGAAGCCAAATTTAAGAAGTCTGATTGATGTCAAAGTTACTTTTTGTGATTTTTTCAAATAGAAAGTAGCTAAAGGAGCATTATTTGCCATGATAATTTTTCTCTAAATTCAATGACCTTTGAACTAGGACGTTTTAAGTATTTTTCAGTTTTCTGTCTATAACTCAAAAAATTATAATCACATTATACTCGAAATAATTTTAAAAGAGAGTTTTCACAAAGGTCTATCAATGTGGAAGATTATAAGTTTCTACGTTGCATAGTTTAGAAATGGCAGGGGGGGGGACACATTGCAAGCCACTTTGGCGGGCTATATTTCGCAGAGGGTACACCTGATAAAAAAGTGATGTATGAAACATTACCTTCATTTTAGTAGACCTATTCAATGATATCCCACACGATGGGGTGCAGCGAAAAAAATTTTATTTTCCCCATTTCACATGTATGGGCGCCACCCCTAAAGAACGTAAAAACTATTTTTTATTCTTTTAAAATTGAGATCTATATGCAGACTATTTTTTAACAAAATTTCATTTACTTATGTTTATAACTGTAGAAGTTATTAAGTTGTAAAGGATTAGGACAGACGGACAGACGGACAGACGGACGGACATGACGAAACTATAAGGGTTCCTTGTAGGACTTCGGAACCCTAAAAAACGGTTTCTGTTGGATGAAATGAAGAACATTGGGAGCAAAGCCGCGGGCATAGGCTAGTACTTATTAAAAAAGTACGATGATATTATGTTTATTTTAAACCTGTAGTATGTATAACGTATATCCACAGAAATATTTCAAATCGTTACATTTATTTTAGTCCCTATATGTAGGGCATCCAGCTTTCAAAGATTTAATCGCAGTAACCCGTTTGACTTTGTCAAAGGATTTACGAACTTAGTAACGTAGACTTATTCAATTTGAGCTAGCCTACATACCTAACTTAGTTTATTATGACTAAGTGGCCCGGTCAAACCCAAGTTCTGCTGCGAATCGCTCTCTCAGAAATACACCGTGCATTTTATTGGCGGCGACTTTTTCTTGTACTTCGTAAAAACGGTTGATGCTAACATTTCTCTAATGCTTAGAGTAATAAGACAGAGTGAGAGTTTCATTCAAAGTTCTGCTCAAAGTTGAAGCACAAAAATAATCGATGTGTGCAGCACTTAAAATTAACTTAGCCTTTTTAGGCCAACTTGAATTTGCTTCAATCCACGTGCGACTACTGCGGTTCTAAGCCATTTTAATTTAACCTAAGATTCAGATCGTGTTCCTTTATAAGAAGCTGATGTCACCCAAAGATCGATACAAAGTGGAGGTTAAATTCGATGCCATGAGCACAGTTCACGGTAGCTGAGCGGATAAAGCACTGATGTACCGAACCAGGAGTCGCAGGTTCGAATCCTGCTCGTGAGTGAATTTTTCATTCCACAATTTATATCTTCAGTCATCAGCCTTTCGGAAACTGGGGGTTAATATTTAATCTCTTTGAATAAAATTTATCAGACTATTCAAATACCGGCCCTAAGAATAAAATCATTACTTTAGACTGACGTATACAAATTATCACACATACATGTTAATTTTTTTTTTTTTTTATGATTTATAGATCTGCTCTTGACCACAATCTAGACAGCTTTGTCAGGATGTGGTCGACGATGGAGCGAGCAAACCTATTAGGTGCCGATTCACTCCAGCTTTAAAGGCGTTAGGGTTATAAGTGCCCGGAAATACAGATGCCGGCAATGAATTCCACAACTTGGCTGTGCGCATTATGAAAGAGTTCTCAAAGCGCAATGTTTTCTTTTTACTAAGCTCGCTGAATTTAATATAAGATCTACATGGATAAATAATGTGGGTTTATGTGTTTGGTTAACCCTCACAACGGATATTAAATCTTTGTTATGACCTGTTTAAGCCTTATAAGCCACTTTCAACGCGCAGCTGATATAATATACGAGTTCTTGAAGGAATATTTTACACCTTTTGGGGAGGATATCTAGGTACAGCAGTAATCCTAACCACTCTTGCGTGGTTTATTATAGGAAAGGTATTTAATGCTTCCTTTGCACTCACTTTTCCATCGTTTCATCCACAGCTTGTCTGAACGCAGCATGTGAACATTTTCCGCAGTATCAAGATTCAATTATGATTACTTTGGATTGGTCTTTTATTATGGTATGATGACTTTCGATCCTAGGAATCTCAAGCTGCTCATATTTCCTTTAGCCAAGTGATTTTAGACGTCACAGTACAAGTTATTCTGTACCTAGTGTGGGTTTATTTATTACTAGCGTCTGCCCGCTGCTTCGTACGCATGTAATTTGGTTTGTCACAAAAAGACGTCCCTCAGGTCCCAGGCTACTGCTTTGCCAAATTTCATTACGATCCGTTCAGAGGTTTAGTCGTGAAAAGGTAACAACCAAACAAAAAGACAGACAGAGGTTCATTCGCATTTATAATATTAGTGTAGATCTCGGAAGAATAAAAAATGGCGGACGGAATCTCGCTAAGAAAAGATTGAAGCACTTTTTTTTCCTAAACCCACTATAATTTCGGCAGAATTTTAACACACCAGATATATATATTGTTATTTTATTTGTGACACTACGACAATGACTACCGTCACACGAGTAATCGTAATCGCGGCTTTTTGTCTTACTATGGGCACAGTATAAAGAGACATCCTTACTCTGTGCTATGGGTGTGAATGAGTGCGTGCCAGCCCGTATTTTTAAGTGAGTCGTCTTACTATGGGTGCTTCACTTTTTGTTTAGCGAGATTCCGTCCACCTTTTTTATTCGTCCGTGGTTTAGATACCAACCTTCTCACTCAGTAATCTAAAAATGCAAACTACAAAACTGGACCCCTATTCGCCATGCTGTTTAAGGAAAAAATACAAATTGCCACTGCGTTACTTTTTAATTTATAGCAGCACTGCTTGCAAACACCACTTAACAATAAAATAAATGACAAATTCATTACCTGCATTCAAAATTAATGCTCTATTGTTCTGATTGCATATTCGGATTGTAAATACATACAGGCGGTACATTTTGATACATTAAAACGATTAAGGCCCCCAAACTGCTTTGTATAGCCACATGAGTAAATACCTCAGTATATAGCATGATTGGATGAACGAGAAACATATTTCATAATATGGTAGAATGTCGGTACCTACTACCTACAAATAATGAAAAAAAAAAAGACGTGTGGCACTCGGAGACTGCCGCGCTAAAGCTATTGCATAGCATTTTTTATGTAAATACAAAGAGGAGGAGCCCTAACGCCGAAACTCTAAGCAGGCATGAGTCACCAGATTGCGGGGCGAAGAGGGGGATTACGCATGCGCAGTAACGCCGATACAACCAATGCCACCTAGAGGCGATTTGCAGAACTAAAGAGGCAAGCGTGATATTTCAAAAAGTCATTAAAAGTTCTGCTATTCATCGATAAATGGCAAAACTAAAAATATCACCGCTGTGCCGGTCGGAGTGGGGGGTGTTAGGTTATTTTCGTTACGGAATTTCTGAATTCGGTCTGCACGCTCAAGGCCCGCGATAGAAGCTATGCAATAGCTTGAAAAAAAACATGGTAAATCACGCGTATAGAAGTTAAAATGCTCGCGCATGCTATGACTGTCTAGAGGTCTGCCGGCT
Source organism: Asteroscopus sphinx (assembly GCA_949699075.1). NCBI lineage: Eukaryota > Metazoa > Arthropoda > Insecta > Lepidoptera > Noctuidae > Asteroscopus > Asteroscopus sphinx. The sequence goes on from OX453006.1 coordinate 9,508,450, forward strand.
AATAAAAAAGGTCGAGAGGGTGAATATAGTGACCGATGGACACTGCCATGCCAGGTGCGTCACTTCATCGCATGCAACTTTGATTTGTGAGCGCGGAACAGTAATTGATGAGATCGATTTGAAAAAATATTTCAAAACTACGGCACTATTTTGACATATTTGGAATGAGAATCAAGTACTGAACATTCTATTTCAATTAGTCGCTCGTTCAACGCAGTCAACCTGTATATACCTATAGCATGAACTTTCTTTTGGTAATTTTTTTTCGACATCCTCTTACAGCAATTTTAGTTACACTTATAACGTTACTTGTTTTTCCCCTATGATTTTCTTTAGGAAACTCGTAAGAAAATAGGTTCCAAAATACCAGTGCTGCACAGAAACTTAGTAATAATATGTCATACATAACTTACGTTCCACTTAGCTCTAACTTAGTTGAATGTTAATACTAGGAGTAGATCAACCGCGAAACTTTAGTTGAGCTGAATTCAATCTAAGTCCGATGGGAATAACTACTATCCGTCTCTGCCCATATATGTGAGCTTCAACATATCAGAGGGCCAATTTTATTCTACTAAATAAAAACGATCAAAATACAGTTCCGATCTAGACTCAATAACCTAAATGTCACAAAAACGTCAAACAGGAACATCTACGGTCTGTTTTTCTCTCTTTTTAACCGACTTCAAAAAAAGGAGGAGGTTATGTATTCGGCGGGTTGTATTTTTTTTTTCATGTATGTACACCGATTATTCCGAGATTTGAGGGCCGATTTACGTGGTTGTTTTTTTATTTGGTAGAGAAAGTCCACGCGGTGGTCCCATATAAATTTTATTGACTTAGGTTGAGTAGTTTTTTAACCAGCTTCAATAAATCAGTTTATTTTAGCTTCGCCTATCTAGATGATCTGCTCATTGGTTCGTTTTTCTGAGAATTCTTGGCCGATATGCGTGTTTTTTTTTTCACGATAGTCATTGGACGTTTGGAAGAACATGAGCGAGACCTTTGCCCAGCAGTCGGATAGCAAAGGTTAATAAAAATAAAAATCTTAAAATGGTTATATAAACATGAATCAACCCTCGCAATTTTCAACTAAAAAGTATGAAATAAAAACTTTTTAACAAAAAATAAAACCAAATTCAAAAACCTTAACTAAAAAGTAAAAAATAATCATTGTGTGTATTTTAAAATCTTAACATCTTGATTTTCATGTACGTTCACATAAACTGTTTTTACTATAGATACGTTGTGGCGATGCTTGGGTGAGGCCTATGACCAGCAGTGGACGTCTTACGGCTGAAATAATGATGATTATGATGACTATAGATATTGCGCTCGAATGTACATTACATGACGCAAAGGGTCAATCACGCGCCGCCTTCAAAATTTTGGTTTATGTTAAGATTTTAATATACACACAATGATTATTTTTTACTTTTTAGTTAAGGTTTTTGAAGTCGGTTTTATTTTTCTTATTTAGTAAACAATCTTGGCACGTCTCTTTATTCAAATAATAACTACTGATAAAATATAATTACTAGTTCTGCACATGTAATTAGGTTCATCATCATCATCATCATTTCAGCCGAAAGACGTCCACTGCTGGACATAGGCCTAACCCAAGCATCGCCACAACCACCGGTCCTGCGCCTTTTTCATCCAGCGGATTCCCGCGACCTTCACCAGGTCGTCGGTGGGGGCCTACCCACGCTGCGCCTTCCAGTACGCGGTCGCCACTCCAGAACTTTACTGCCCCATCGGCCCCGCCCACTGCCACTTAAGTTTGGCAATTCTTTGGGCTATGTCGGTTACTTTCGTTCTCCTGCTAATCTCCTCATTTCGGATTCGATCACGCAGGGACACTCCGAGCGTAGCCCTCTCCATTGGCCATTGATGTAATTAGGTTCAAAAATGTTATTTAGTGTGTGAAATTGTTAACTTAATGTCTTTTAATAATTATTATTGGCGAATTGCATTATAAAGACATGCCAAGATTGTTTAATAAAGAAGACAAGTAAGAAAAAACAGAGATTACTGTCATGAGATTATAATTATCATTATATCAATTTATAACATTAAGAAACTCTATAGTATTTAATTACTGAAATATATACATTCAAATTTAAAGAAAATTACATTGAGATTAGTTTTGAACTATGTATGTATATTTTGAACATTTTTAATTACGAGTATTAACTTTCTGTATGTATATAACGTGTAACGGAAAGGGTATATATATCCAAAAGGGGTGAAGAGTACATCTGGTATAGCATCTCTATGCATAATTTCAGTTCTATTTCAATTGTTTCAATTTTAGATTTTGACGGTTATTGAATACAAACGTGTCACTCAGCGACGACAGTGTTGTCGCTGGTGTCACTGCACGACGAGAATCATTGTCATTATCTTTTCACGTCACTTTTTAATATTAAGATGTGATGCTAGTGATGTGTATATTTCAATTTGAAATGAAATGTTTGGTTTAATATTGGAATTTCTGCAATGTTCCTAATGTGTATGTAGATATAGGATGTAAACACTTGCCGTATGATTTGTTATCATCCAAAGAAGCCACGCACTATCCTATTACATATGTACAACGTGTTATTGAAATAACTGAAAACCTCTTTGTAAAAGTTGTTCATACTGATGAGTACAATGTCCCCACATTATACTCATCATGTATGAACAACTTTTACTATGGGACCAACCCTGAAATCGCGAAAAACAGCTGTTCCCTTACATTTTGTCGATTTATGTGAACACAAATGTAGGGTTGGTCCCATAGTAAAAGTTGTCATACTGATAAGTACAATGAGCCCATAAGAGGTTTTCAGTTATTTCAATAACACGTTGTATGTGTATTACCTTTACTCGTTGCATAATGTATACTAAATCAGTTTTGGGTCTGACCGATAGGTCTAGAACAAGGTTTCTCCAAATGGTGTTTGCCAGTTGATCGTAAGGAGGTTGGGACAAGATTAACGTAATAGCGGCTGGCTGACACTGAATCAGAATTAAGATTAAAATTTACCGAAATCGCGCTTAAAATCGTCTCAATTTGATAAACAAGCCCACCCATCTTATACATTAACAACATTTTGCTATTTGTGATTGCCTTATTTATTTATTTTTGTTAGCCTGTACTGTCCCACTGCTGGGCAAAGGCCTCCCTCAATTCCTTCCATCTATCGCGGTTCTGTGCCGCCTCCTGCCAGCTGTCATCAAGAAAGACATCGAGCTCGTCTCTCCATCTCCTGCGTGGTCTGCCGCGACCCCGCTTCGCTGTCTCAGGGCTCCAGTCCTGTGCTATACGGGCCCACAGCTCATATTTTAATTAAATAAAAAAACATAATAACTTCTATCGCTTCATTTTATGTACCTATTGAAGTTTGACAGTGTAATAAATATCACTAAGAATTCTCCAAAATGAATCCCGGAAAAGGCATGTGTGTGTATCAAAGTATGCGTGGACGAAGCCATGGACGAAAGCTATTACTATTCGGTGGATGGAGTCCCTAACGGGATTCTCCGCCACCCACCCGGTTAAGCAGTTAGGGTACCTATTTTGGGTACCGATCTGCGAGAGGCCATTCGGAAAAAGAAAAAAAAAAACCTATTGCTAAACTACTCAAATAACTTTACAGGTATTGTATCACTTTGATAATTATTATTTATTGACTAAAACAGCAGTCTACTATCAAAGGGGATAATTAATGATTTATTTGTCTATCTAGAACGCAGCGACTGCGCTCCACCTTCTGTGCAAATAATGAGTTCAGTGCTCGCATCGGTCGAAAAAAAAGTTAATATGGTCTACAAATATTAAAAATATTTGTTTATGTCTAGGTTTTTAATTGCAATCAGCGTTCGCTATTGTATTTAAAATAAATAAGAAATGAAAAAGATTAATAAAAGTGATACCTAACTGATACATGAATTATTTTGTGTCAGTTAGGTATTACTTGACGAATATCTGAGACATTACGATATGCCTTTTAACTAAGCTCTTTCAATCAGCCTTCAGATTCTAATAGATAAAACCGTATCCTAAAAATATGAATAATGTACTCCGCAAATATACATGAACTCGGCTTAGGCTAATCCGACTTTGCGAGTCAACGACCATACAGCCCATAGACGCCTCATAACATGCGACCGATGTCTGCAACACTTCTATGAAGTTTCACTAATGTAGGTCACCTCTTGAAATCTTCAAATCGATTTCGACCGACATGACAGTCTAAACTGCCGCGTTAGTGATTCACCAATAGCCGCCTTGGTTGGGCCAATCAGTTTGCAGTACCCCGCCTCAGCTAGTGGCAGAATTTATTGTACGCATTATATTCAACATTATTTAAGCAAAGCACACCAACGACATATTTACAATTTAAATCTATAATTAATGTTTATAAGTCTTTAGTACGGTGTAAACACGTCACTTATAGGTATGCACACCATTCTTAGTATTACGAGTATTCATGCAATTATTTTAAACGTAACATTAAATTAATTATCATAATTTATCAATACCACATTGCAAAAAAATATAGTAATTCAAAAATCATTAACTTCATTATACATACACAATTATTAGAATGTTAAAATATAAATAGGTAATCATGCCATCATTAAGCCAAAGTCAAAAAATAAATTAATTAAAAAAACGTAATTTTGTTACAAATAATAAAAAAGTCGAATTAAATTAGTCGAATTAAATTGGATTGCAAAATTACATCGACATGACAATACAATTTTATTGAAGTAATACAGTAATAGGGATAGGAAGACAGCCAATTACAGATCAATATTAATTATTAGGCGGATATAGGAACATTAGGCGTCTATTGGGCTGTATGGTCGTTGTTGCGAGTCTATTATAGGGTCGTGTACACACTGTTTCATATGAATACTTGAATCATATTCATACAAGTATAAATACATATGTTATGCATTAGATATTCTGCGTTAAGTTTTAATTGAAACTGGCTCCAACATACTTGGTAATGTAATAAGATTTAGTTGGTCATCAGATCACCCGCAAAAAAGTGTTTTTTTTGCGAAGCCAAGCTAATTATTTAGTCAGAATGTTTTTAATGTAGCCCCATGTCCGAATTTTCCCCTGAATTGCTTCTTCTTCTATCGTGTCGACATGAGATTCATAATGATAATAGATCATGCCGTGGGTAAAAGATTAGCCAATCAGCAGGTTGGTAGCAGGCTGACTGCCCAGGGTGCGCCGTCGATCAATTAAATATCGTCACTCGTGGAGGCTCTTTTAAAGCACCCCCACCCCCTCTAAATTGCTGATTCGTTGTGTCACAGGAGTCAATACATTCTCAAACAGCCGGACTTGGCACAAACATAATTTGTAGACCAAGATAGTCCGGTCCCATAGCTGCTATCGGGCATCCAACTTGAATGGCGAAACAACAAAGCTTGCGCTATTTGAGTCAATAAAACTATCAATACTCGCATAAAAATACTTATTCTGGTACTTATTCTTTGCTCGTACGTCTAGAAAGTTCGTACAGCTATAACGGACTCTGGAGAGTCAGGAGTCGAACGGCCGAGGAACAAACTTTATGCAAAGCGAGCGGCCCCAAATGGCCAAGTTCAGAACTTATCTGACCGTTCACAGTTCGAATGTAAATACGATAGAAGAAATTCTCCGATCCCGATTGTAATATTGGTGTAAGTGTGAATTATGGCCGCCCCATACGTAGGCATCCTATAAATCCTGGTTGAGTAATCGTTTGTTATCAAATAAGGAATATTTCACGTTGAGTCGTTCGTTGTTTTTAGAGTACCTAATAGTTTATTTTTCTTTTGGTAGAGTTTTTGGCATTTTGCCAGGCTTTGGCTTAAAGAAACTCACTTTTAAGCGAGAGTAGTGAGCCTCAAGCATGAGTTTTACAAAAAAAAAAACTGTATTTTTTCACGATTTCAGAATTAAATAAAAAAAAAAAAATCTTTGGGACATTTTTACACAACACCATCTAGTCCCAAACTAAGCAAGCAGAGCTTGTACTATGGGTACATACTTTTTTTTTGTAAATACATACTTATTATACATAAACAACACCCAGACCAACACAAACACTTATGTTCATCATCACACAAATATTTGTGTCCTGTGGGAATCGAACCCACGACCTCGTTAACAGCAGTCCAACACTCGAACCACTAGACTACAGAGGAGAATTGGTCACATAGTAAAAATTGATCAAATCGATGAGTACAAGCATCCCTTAAAGTATTATTGGTGAATTTAAAATAACCTTGTATATATATAAAACACGTTTAACCGGATTACGTCGAATATTATTTAAATTGGTTTTTCTGACCTTTCGAAAGCTTTGCAGCGTTCGCAGGAAGACTACAATGACATGTCTTTACAAATACTAAAAAAAAAACTACCGTACAATTTTCAATTAATTAAAATTGTTTCGATGCACGCAGTAATCACTCACAATGTCATTATATGTTACAGTGTAGCGTGCTGTTTGGGGCTTGATTATTTTTAGAACTTGCTTCCTAAGTGCCAACCTTATTAACCTTGTATAATAATATACAAAAAAATTGTAGTAAGTATAACTAATAAAAATTACTATTCGATTGCACTATAATGGAGAACTCGTTTACAGTATCCGCATACGGTAACTTTATTCCGTGAGTTTTTAATTAAACTGTTGATATTAATTAACATTGACCACGTATATCAACAGCGTGTTTTCACTATCATTAATTAGCTTCAGGTGACATTTTATTTATGCAGTACATTCTCTTTTACTTTTTATTCATCACTTTTTTTGCAGATAAGAGTGCACTGCCGTCATAATTATAACCGCCGTAACCAACATTTTTGTCATAATTGAGTTAGTAACATATTCGAGATCTACAACTTTCTCTTTGACAGTTTTATGAAAAAGCCTGTAAGAGGTATTTCTTGTAATTACAAAAAATCATCTTAGGTTCCTTCGAATATCAGCTTTAAACGCCTCACACTGCTGTTCTTCTTTCAATACTCAAAAAAAATAGCTCATAATGGCTAACTATAACCGCGTTAACTGCATAAGATGCTATGCTAATAAAGAAATCCCTATGTTTAGGCTACAACTTCCTCACAATAAGCGTCCTTATCGCCGCTTGCTGCGGTTACATTAAGGAGCTGTATTACATAAATTCATAACACAACTTACAATAACAGCTTTAAACTACATTGTTACGGCGGTTACTATTTAAAATTACTTAAGCTCATATCCTTTGATTCTCTGTCAAAAGCGCCGTAAAATAAGTTCCATAGCATGTGCGCTCTATCTGTGTTGATTACGGCGCTCATTTTAAGTATTCATCACTCAGAACACATCAGTTCCTTACCACATCGGCTTTTTGGTTATTTCTTAATAGAAATCTATTTCTCAGGAGTATTTTTTTTAGTAGATCTAAAGTACAATAGCTGTTCTACAGTATAAATACGTCGAAAGTAAGAAAACGTTAATTTTCTGGGCGTTAACACGAAAATACAATTCTAAACTTTAGGCGCCATTTACTCAAAACTTGCTCTCACGCACATAACGCTGTTATCATAAGCACAGCAGTGCAGTGATAACAAATGTACAATGCAACTAGGTTCTAACGTTTTGAAAGTGCATGTAAATGCTTATAAAAACAAAAAACTTTTGAATTTGAATAAAACTGCTTGTAAGTGTTCAACTGGCGCTCCACGGCGATCTCTTCCAGAAGTTCCAGACAACCACTGAATGGACTGGAATGTCATGGACGAGACAAAGGTTAGCTGCACTTAATTAAAAAGTCGGAAACTTAACTAATTAAACTAAACTAACTTGAACAATGTAAACATCAATCAACTCAGCCTATCGCAGTCCACCGCTGGACATAGGCCTCTCCCAAGTTGCACCACAACGCTCGGTCCTCTGCCTTCCGCATCCAGTCCCCCCCAGCCACGTTCTTTAGGTCGTCGGTCCACCTGGCAGGGGGGCGCCCTACGCTACGTTTGCCGATTCGCGGTCTCCACTCAGGGACTCGTCTGCTCCAGCGGCCATCGGTCCTTCGACAGACATGGCCAGCCCAATGGAAACATAAATATACTAAACTATACATATATGTATACGATTATACATGTGCCCATGCCAAGTTACAGCTTTCTAGTAAAAAGAGTCTCTGAGCTAAGCCGCGGACGGACATGGCGTAACTATAAGGATTCCTGGTTGACTACGGAACCTTAAAAGCTTTGCGTAACAAATTTCCCGTTTTCTAAAAATGTTGAGTCATATCTCCATCATATTTTACTTCAATTGTTTTCATTTCACAGAATATTCTCTTGTTAGTATTTAATATGTATTGTATAACAGGAGCAAATTAATTATTCTGAATGGTGCAGCACTCAACGAAACGTTGGATTCCGTAACCGTCACCGGGCGGCGCGCGGCTTCTAACTCTAATTAATATGTATTACTACATACGGATGAACATTTTGGGCAACAACTGTTTGGAATTTTATTTTCTTCAGACCATTTATATATATTAATGTCCTCCCGGTCGATTTTCGGTCACGGCGGCCAATCTCAAATGAGATGGCTAATCTGCGCGGGACATATTATAGTGCAGAAGTGTGTGCGCAAACACAGGTGCACTCTCTATTCCCTCACTCTCATAATCCGATGGGACGGCAATTTGACACGACCGGAGAGAGATCGGGCGCAGGACCGACGGCTTTACGTGCTCTCCGAGGCATGAAGGGGTCTCGATGTGTAACGAAACGGTCACCCATCCACAGACTGACCGCGGCTAGTGCAGCTTAACCTTGCAGATCGTACAATCCACACGCTTGCTACTTAGCCACGAGCCCCTGATACATATTAACATACAAACAAGAAGGTTGTTATACACATACAGCAGCAGTGGCGTGCATTGCATATAGGCAAGTAAGCAACGCCTTTTTTTTTTGCCGTGGGGTAATCCTCATGGATGCACTCCACCCGGGGTAGGCGGAGCCAGTGTCAGCCTCTTACCGACTAAAACCACCACGGTGTTCCTTCAACTACCTTAGCCGGGGGCGTGGGAACCCGTGAGTATTCACACAACCACCCCCGACAGGTACCGGCCCGCCACAAGCAGGCGAGCCCCTTCTACCCGTGCGGCCTAACGTCGGCCGCACCCTTCTCAGTGGCGCACACGGAACACTGCACGCCACCTCACCTCATGGGCTTTTACCAGCTGCGCCAACTACGCCGGCTATGCCAGCTACGCCAGCTGCTGGTCGGGCAGCAGACTACCCCGAGTCTGCTGCTCGCAGGCCCTAGCTCCCGTAATTTTTATAGAGGTTTTCTTCCTCGCAGTCCGGGTGGTGAAGCCAAGACCCTCGGTCCCAAGAGGCGCGAGAACACTACTCAGCGGGCACTCCTGGGGTTACGAGATCAACGGGGGCAGGGAAAGACAGTACCCCCCGCTGCCTGCCCAGTGGCAGGGTGAGTGCACACCGGGCCCGCCCCTGCTTCTCCACTGTGCCCTCTGTTGGCAACAGAGGGACACGTGGAGCAACTCCCCACTGGCCCAGAACGGGCCCCTCCCGTGCCAGAATATTCGCCACAGGCAATAAAATCCCCCGAAGGTTAATCCCTCGAAAGGATTTTATTGCCCGTGCCCAGGATGCACCAGCCAAACAACTGCCGTTCCCTCCAGACGTGTCCAGAAGGACTAGCAGCCGTCAGGCACACGTGGAGGTTTTTCTGGCCAGCACTCCAAATAAGCAATGCCTACCTCGTTACATTTCAATATTAAATAAATTAATCAGAGTATTAAATAAAAACAATTCAAATAGGTATTCAATAATAATATGAATTCAATGCGAAACTTCATACTAGGTGCAGGCATTAGGCAGGTCAACCGCACGAATGCCTGTAAATTCACACACAATTAAACCATTTGGCGTAACTATATACACACGCACACTACTTTAGGCTAAATACCGACGTAATACGACAAAAACATAAATCACGATACAGCCATGCGTAACACACTAACATTTGACAATTCGCAAATTATCCGCATTATAAGGTCTACAGGTCTAGCCTTGTCGACTCGTCGCGTCACGGGTCGTTCGTAACGTTTTTCACACGTAACCGTTTCGTGTATAACTAGTTATTTCCATACAAACTACAAAGTAATCGTTATAATAAAACTATACTCAACATTGCATCCACATCCATTCAAATGCTATGCAATAACTTTACCGTGGCAGTCTCCGAGTGCCACACGTCTTTTTTAATTTTATACTAGTAACTTGCTCTGTCTGTTTAGTGCCTGCCTACCTTTTTTTTGTTTTCGAGTGGAAATCCTCATGGATACCCTCCGTCTGGGGAGGGTGGAGGGTTATGTCGGACTCTTACCGACTAAAACCACACGGTGGCCATCCTCTGCACAAAATAGAGGAGCTCCGGGAACTCCAGTGGACCGCGCCGGTGCCCCTCCAGTGCTACGCCTTTGGCACGTCCCAGGGAGTGCCTGCCTACCTAGGCCGAAAACCAATGCACGCCACTGTACAGCAGCAACTTCTAGAGTGCTCAAACAAGAAAAAACTAGCAACGGTTGTCTTTATTGGCCAATACTTAAAATCAAACAATTTGTTAAATTACAGACTGAGGACACGTCATTTTATCATTTTAACGCATTCACGTATGCGGAGCGAATTTTCTTTCCACAATTTATGTGTTTTAAACACAATATGTCTATTGGAAGTTTATAAGGCCTGTGTTCAGTGTTCAGTACTAACCTGATTTAAGGTACTTACTATCCTTCCCAGTTTATGTAGGAAAAATCCACCAACATATCATAGGTGTCATAAGTCCGCCTATTTTTAATTTAGTGTCATTTTATTTGTGTCGTTCATACACACATAGTAAACAATATAGAAGAAGTGCTGCCAACAACCATAGATGAGCCAAAACAACTGTGCTCCTTCGTGTACAACCAGCGCTCACGCACACACCATGCATCTGAAGGATATTTTCTTTCGCGATGCTTACTGGAAGATGCCATGACATGTGTACTGAGAGGAGTGAGCACGGTTAGAGGTGTATGTGTGTGCGTGAGCGCTGGTTGTACACGAAGAGGCACGGTTATTTTTGCCTTCCCTATGGGTGTTCGCAGCACTTCGTCTGTATTTTTTGCTATGTCTGTGTTCATACAGCGGTGTTATTTGACGGCTGTCATGTGTGAACATTTTGTCATGGAGATTTACACGGACGCACAACGCATATAAATTGTGTAAATCCCATTAAAGCCGCTATTTTCAAATTTGAAAATTTTCAAGATAGGCGTCGCGAATCTTTCTTTCTTTTGGGTTTTTTGAAAGGAAAAGTGTATGCCAATAACCCAACAACTAATTTTGTCAAAAGGACCAACGAGTATCATATACATATACCTACATAACGTACATGACTACACTCTTTTTTTAAATAAAAACTTTAGAACTTTTTAAATAAATACTTTCAAATTTTAAAATAGTTGGTCAAATTTTTTTTTTTTACTCTTAAATACGTGGGACACTCAGAAAGTTTTGCGAAACTAAAAAAAATTGTTCTATACGTACATATATTTTTATCAAATCTTTTCAAAGTACTTTCCACCAGCCTCTATACAAAGATTCATGCGCCTAAACCAGTTTTCAAAACACTTTTTCCAGTCCGCCGCAGACACCTCGTTTACAGCCTGCTCGAACGCAGCCAGCGCATCTTCCGGCGACGAAAATTGTATCCCTTTGAGCTGATTTTTTATTTTTGGGAATAAAAAGAAGTCACACGGTGCTAGATCAGGGCTGTAAGGTGGGTGACCCAGGAGTTTGACTGGCGTGCTGTCCAGGAAGTCCCTCGTTTTGAGTGCGGTGTGCGCAGGTGCATTGTCGTGGTGGAGCAGTAGCCCGCGGAGCCCTGTGTTTGGTCGCTTGTTGCTTATAACAGAGAAAACTTCTGGCAAACATTTGGTAGTATACCATTCGGCATTAATGCTTCTTTGATCCCGTAAGGGAATTGATACCAAGTGGCCAGTCAAATTAAAAAAGCTAGCGATCAAAATCTTACCCCCGCTTCTAGATCGCTTCACTTTGGTAGGCGTTGGCTCATTTTGAAACACCCAAACAGTCGACTGGCGCTTGGTTTCTGGGTCGTATTGATAAATCGAGGACTCATCACCTGTAACGATGTCGTAAACACGCCGAGACGAGCCTGCTTCAAATTTGTTAAGCATATCACGGCACCATTCCACCCGGGCCTGCTTCTGAGCATCGGTGAGGTTGTGCGGCACCCAGCGTGATACTATCCTCCTCACGCGAAGATGGCTGTGTAGAATCTCGTGAACGCTTCCCGATCCAATCTTCAATATGTGTTGAATCTCCTGATATGTAATTCGCCTATTGTCTTGGATTAAATTTTTCACTGCTAGCACGTTTTCTTCGGTAACAGCCGTCAAAGGGCGACCGCTTCTTTCGTCATCCCCCAAAGTTGGTCGACCGCGCTTGAATTCGTTATACCAACGATACACGGTTGCCTTGGAAGGGCCTTCATCCATGAATGCCATTTGAAGTCTATCGTACGATTCATCCGGTTTCAGGCGACACTTGAAATCGTATAAAATCATAGCTCTAAAATGTTCCCGGCGCAGATCCATATTTCAGTGAGACACAATACTTTGAATTAACTCGCAAAAAATGTGGAGGGAAATTTTGAAATTGGAACTTACTTATTTTTACTTATAAATAATCATATTTTCGAAAAACATTATAACTGGCCAGTCTCCCATATATAAAAACTTTTTTTCGCAATACTTTCTGAGGGGCCTGGTATAATTGAAAAAGGACAGTAAACATTTAGAACTGTCAAATTATTCTTAAGTCGTTGTCAAGAAACTTATATCTCAAAAATTCTTTGGTCCTTGTAAATTACAAATTTGTAAAAATCTGTGGGAATTTACGGGAAAATAGTCGTGACTTGTAGCGATGATGGCGAAATTCACATAGATAACAAGCAAGGACGAAAATCTTCTATCCTTTTCAAATGTCTTTCGTTAGAAAGAGACTTAGTGATACTAAATTAGTTCAGTTTGTAACACAATCAGCACCATTGTTATTATTATGAAAAGTAATAAAATTCCTTTTAGTTCTACAACTCAGTTTACAGTTCGCTGCCAATCCCGTCCATATGTGACTCCGAAGGTTGAGTAAGAAATATTAGCACGTGTACATAAATTAAATACTTCAGATTAACCAAATTTGCTTCTCGTAAATAATGGCGTAGTCTATTTAGGCGTAAGTTATCGCCTGCACGCAATTAAGTGCTTAACAGACTGTTTAAACGTGCAACAACGCTACGTCACACTTAATTATTAGAGTGTGTTGCTCGTCTATACAACAACCCTGTTGTTCCTGTGAGGTACGTTATCAGAATCGATATTCATACGTAAGTCACAGACATAGTAAAAAATTTAGACGAAGTGCTGCGAACAATCGTAGTGAAGCCAATAAAACCGTGCTCCTCCGTGTACAAACCAGCGCTCACGCACACACATGCACCTTAAACCGTGCTCACCCCTCTCAGTTCACATGTCGCGGCATCGTCCAGTAAGCATCGCGAAAACAAATATCCCTCAGGTGCATAGTGATGTGTACGTGAGCACTGGTTGTACATGAAGGAGCAAGGTTTTTGTTGGCTTCACTATGGTTGTTCGCAGCACTTGGTCTATATTTTTTACTATGTCTGTGACGTAAGGACACAACTCAATTGGAAAAACTCTTCAATAAGAATAATCAAATTAAATATTAAATAAATAAATAAATATTTTCGGGACATTATTACACAGCACCATCTAGTCCCAAACGAAGCAGAGCTTGTACACACGGCTACACATCAAGCTGTACATTTCCAGTAAAAGCTGACCTCGGATTGTTTAGGCTTTCCGTACAATGTGAGATCAGCTTATACTGGAAATGTGCAGCTTGATGTGTAGCCGTGCGTACTATGGGTACTAGACAATGGATATAATACTTATATATTTTGTTTTGTAAATACAAGCTTATAATACATAAGGAACACCCAGACCAACACAAACACTTATGTTCGTCACACAAATATTTGTTACCTGTGGGAATCGAACCCACGACCTCGTGATCAGCAGTCCGACACTCGAACCACTAGACCACAGACGTCTAAATCATTATTAATTGTACATTGAAAGTGATTATATCACTCAAAACTCACTCACTCAGTGATTATATCAATAAAAATAATCAAATTAAATATTAAATCATTATTAATTGTTAATTGAAAGTGATATAATCACTTTTTATAATGATTTAATATTTAACTTGATTATTATTAAAAAATAAATAAATATTTTTGGGACATTTTTACACAGCACCAGAGGGTGCAGATTGCGGCCCGCGAAAATCGCGCTTTTTTTCATTTCTGCTATCATTTTTACACGTTAAAATTACACAATAATGTGTAAGGGTGCTGCTATGCTACTGGTCAAATTCTTTGTCCAATTTCTTTGTCCAATCCAATTTATTTGGTGATAAGTGTTTTTTCATACAACAATTGATGAAAATCTACCAATTTCTTTGATATAAGTCACAGTCATTGGACAAAGAAATTTGACGAGTGGCATACCACCCTTATCTAGTATTTCACGTAAGCATTCGAAACATCATAGTGTTGAAGGAAACTAAGCGTGATTAAGTTAATGTTGCGCATCTACGCTTAATTGTGCCACGCGTGCGGTAGTCGTATGCCACTTCCCCTTGTTTTTTTATTCCGTGGGTATACCTATGCAATCCGTACATGTATCAAGACATATAATGTAAGCTTCAACTAAATCATATTACCATCAGAGCCAACAGTCGCTATTCATTTAATTACACCCATATCAAACTTGCCACTCTCAATTGTTCCCAGTGAAACTTCCTGACGTTCTAGTCTAGTTCCCAATTGGCCACGACCCAGACGTCTTTGTGAACTGATGTCTCTATGGAACTATTACTTTTTAGTGTCATCATCACCATCATCATTTCAGACGAAAGAAGTCCACTGCTGGACATAGGCCTCCCCCAAGCATCGCCACAACGACCGGTCCTGCGCTTTCCACATCCAGCGGATTCCCTCGAACTTTACCAGGTCATCGGTCCACCATGTGGGGGGCCTACCCACGCTGCACCTTCCAGTACGCGGGCGCCACTCCAGAACTTTACTGCCCCATCGGCCATCCGTTCTGCGAGCAATGTGCCCCGCCCACTACCACTTAAGTTTGGCAATTCTTCGGGCTATGTCGGTTACAGTCGTTCTCCTGCGAATCTCCTCATTTCTGATTCGATCACGCAGGGACACTCCAAGCATAGCCCTCTCTCTCCATTGCCGTTTGAGTGACTTTGAGCCTTCTTATCAGGCTCGTTGTAAGTGACTACGTTTCAGCATCGTAAGCAATTACTAGCAACACACACTGGTCAAAGACTTTCGTCTTCAGATAATGCGGTATTTTGGAAGAAAAGAAACTGCATAGCTTCCCGAACGCTGCCCACCCAACCGAGTCGGATTCGACGATTGACCTCTTGCTCAAAGTACTTTTTATTGATTTATTTTTAATTAATTATAGTACTTTAACTTTTTATACCATTATCATGTCCATCTAACCCACCTAACCTTTTATCTTGATTTTCTAGTCCTTTCCCAACTACATTGAGATCGACTTCCAGTCTTACCTGATCCAGCTGAACATCAGTAATATACAAAGAGCGTGCATCAGACTCACACAACACACAACCCAGTTACTGTCCAATACCGACATCCTAAGGTTAGACCAGTCGCCAGACTTTCTGGCTTCCTGTAATTAACGTGCTCTCCGAGGCACGGAAGGGTCTCATTTTGTAACAAAACTATTACCAGCCACAGACCGACCGTGGCAAGTGCAGCTTAACTTCACAGATCGTCCAATTGGCGCGTTTGTTATGTAGCCTTAATCTTTTAGTCTAACCTTTTGTGAATTATGTAAATGTAACAAACATAAGTCTTTAAACTCATCCACTATTAAGTTGTGTGTTTGCACTAGCATTAGTACTTATAAGTAAGACCCGTCGATATTATCTTTGTAATATTGAATGGCCTCCAATCAAAGTTCAGTTACGTTACGATCCATTTTAGAATCTAATTTACGACATCTGGGACAACTGACGTCACAGTGGGACACGGATTTCGGACGGAGACAGATGTCAGAGATTTATTTTAGCAAGTTTGTAGCAAGTCCTACATTTTGGAGGTCTTGCTATATTCGGTGTTACAAAGGGATGTTTTCGAGAGATTGTAATATTTATTTACAATTATTTTGAACTAGCTGACGCCGCGGCTTTTCTCCTGTAATATGGTGACTAAAATATCCTCTATCCTTTACTGGATTTCATGCTGTCACCCTTTTTTATGTTGATGTTTTTGTCAGTTTTTTTTCTGTATGGATTGGAGTGCTGGCCCATGAAGAAAACGGTTGAAAGAAGATTGCATGTAGCGGAGATGAGAATGGTGAGATGGATGTGTGGAGTGACAAGAATGGATAAAGTAAGAAATTAATATATCAAAGGGAACCCAGTTCTAAAAATAATCATGTCCCAAACAGCACGCAACACTATAAAAGATCATTATCTTTTGTCATTACATTGTGAGCGATTACTGCGTGCATCGAAACGATTTTAATTAACAAAAATTGTACGGTAGAATGAAACAATTGTTTGATAATATCTGTAAAGACGCTTGTCATCTTAGTCTTCCTGGGACCACGAACGCTGCAAAGCTTTCGAAACGTCAGGAGAACCAATTTAAATAATATACGTGATGTAATCCGGTTAAACTTGTTATAGGTATTATAAAATCAGAGGGAGTTTGAAAGTGTCGCCAATAAGAGAAAAGTTGACAGGAAATCGTTTGGGTTGATATGACTATGGGCATGTGATGAGGAGGGATGAAACGCATGTTACTAAGAGAGTGATGAATATGAATGGACATGGATGCAGAGGGAGACCAAAGAAAAGATCTATGGATTGCGTGAAGAATGATATGGATGAATAGGGAGTAAATTATGAGATGAGTGCTGATAGAGGAAGATGGAAGAAGAAGACGTATTGCTTCGACCCCGGGTAATTTGGGACCAGGGCAGGAAGATGAAGAGTACCCTTTTTCAGGTTGATGAGCAACAAACATACAAACGTAAAAACTTTTCATCATTTCAGCCGAATGACGTCCACTGCTGGACATAGGCCTCCCCAAAAAATGCTGGAGGGATATACCATAACCGCCACGCTTGGCAGGCTGGTTGGCAATCGCTGTTGGTTGGTTAAATAGTCAAAGAACGCTGCTGCCCATCCTCTGGTGAATCCCTTAGTCGCCTTTCACGACACCCATGAGAAGATAAAGGATGGTGCAATTCTTTACGTCCGGCACCACACGGAACTAAAAACTTTTATGTACCTGTTTATTATAATAATAGTATATTAGAAGTACAGTCTAACAAAGCAATTGGTATACAGGGTAGAGAAATATAAATGAAGTTTTCTCAGAAGATTATGGATGTTTTCGAGTGAAATATCATTTTAATAACGGACAAAGTTAAACTGTATTTATACAAAACCCTAATCAAACCCTATATAATAACTTCCTGAGAAATCTTCATCTATATCTGGCGACCCTGTATACTAATTGCTTTGTTAGACTGTACAGTCGATTGCATGACAATGGTAACACTTGAATTAGCAAACTGCTCTGCGACTGCTTACGAAATAAAGGCGCTGTCTGTCAGTGTCAAACTGTTACCACTGACGTGCCGTCGAACGTACAAAAATAATTTTAGGTATTTAGACCTCCTTTAATTTTTGCCAGCCTTCAATGTTCACTGTTTGCGTAGCTCACTCATAAATTTTTTGTCGTTATTATTTTAAGATTCGATACAATAGCATATTAGTAAACCCATCAAACAGAAAGAAAAACAGTTATTACTAAAAAGTAGCACTCATTCCGAACTTGCATGTTATACTGTACACACGGCTACACATCAAGCTGTACATTTCCAGTATAAGCTGATCTCGCATTGTATAGGTTTTCCTTACAACGCGAGGTCAGCCTTTACTTTTTTTGTACAGCTTGATGTGTAGCCGTGTGTACATCGAGTTACACTTCATTTTAAAACCCAATTTCTAAACGTCTATGTGAAATGACGTCACAGCTTCGCAACGAAACAATGAGTAACTTCTATCATCCGGCGGACGCGACGTAAAAGGTTTATATATACCCTGAGGGGTTTAGTGTATGAAGAGAATGTTGTAGCAGCTTTCTATAGTTTTGCAAACCAATTTTATGGCACGTCGAACATATGTAAATAGTTGCTTCATATGAAAATTGGGAGCTTTGACTTTAATAGATTCTATTTAAAGTCGCAATTTATTCAAAATCTGATGTTGTTATACGTCTATTGGCAAGCTTGTTGTTGATGGCCTTTTTTCCATCGTTGAGGTATACTAGGGGTAGCCAATATTCATCATCATTTCAGCTGAAAGACGTCCACTGCTGGACATAGGCCTCCCCCAAGCATCGCCAGAACGACCGGTCCTGCGCTATCCGCATCCAACAGATTCCCGCGACCTTCACCAGATCGTCGGTTCACCTTGTGGAGGGCCTACCCCTGCTGCGCCTTCCAATGTTCATCGGTGCCCGTCCATTACCTGCAGAGAGTCGCTTATTGCTCAAAGTAAAGGGTGTATCTTATTTTACATTGTCATTCTTCACAGCACGTGCAAGAAAGGCAATCTTGTTGCACCAATAAAAATCCAATCCATTGTTACAGAAGAAATTGTACTGTCGAGCACCGCTTTATCAGAAAAAACACATGTGGTGTGCTATCTATTTATCCATAACGACATGGCGACATTTTTCGCAGTTCACAGATGTTTCGTATCGATAAAATGAAAAGAGCCTTCATATTTAATTTGAGAGAATAAAAGATAAGTAGGTCATCCTACATTCGACTCCTAAATGGAAATGTATACATAACATAACATAAGCAGTCCATTACAGTCCCACAGCTGGGCACGGGCCTCTTCTCAGAATGAGAAGGTTTCAGACCTTAGTTTACCACGCTGGCCTAGTGCGGTTTGGTGGAACACACACACATCATTGAAAACTGTACGGAGCAATCTCAATAGTGCAGATATCCTCACGATGTTTTCCTTCACCGTTAAAGCAAGTGATAATCAAATTCTGATCTGCACATGAATTCGAAGTCAGAGGTGTGGGTTGGTTTCGATCTCAGACCCTCATGCATGGAAGGCAAGCGTTCAACCGCTAGGCTATCACTGCTTTTTGCAAAGGTGTCACACACTTTCCAGTACGGTCCGGGCCGGGCCTGTTAGGTTCTACCTGGAACGTCTAGAAACCTATACAAAATGTACTAACTAAGCAAATCCGGGTAGAATCTACCCGGCGCGGCGTGCTTCGCCGCAAATTCAGAATGCCCGGCGCCGCACGCCGGCAGGTGTGTGCCAATACTCCACGTTTCTTTCAGAATCTATCCGGCCCGGACCGGAAGGTGTATGCCCACGCTTAATCATCTCGAACCCTGAAGTACGTACACATGGCTACACATCAAGCTATAACATGCCAGTATAAGCTAACTTCTCTCTCACTGTACGGAAAGCCCATACAATGCGAAGTCAGCTAATAATAAAATGTACCTATAGCTTGATACATATCAAGCTATACATTTTATTATTATCTGACCTCACATTGTGTACACTACATAGTGTACTAGGTACTTATTTCGTATACTTCTTTGTGTACTTAGACAAAAACAATAGATAATTCTAAATACCTGTCTCTACTTGTAATTGATTATGTTATAAATCATGTCAGTTTAACATTTACAAAATGTAATGCTTTGTTTACTTTGAGTCACCGTTTTTACGCGTCACCTTGCTAGCACAGGTGTTATTTCATGATTTATAAACATACAATTTTTAGTTCAATCATTGGATTTTATACATTTTCGTTGGCAACTTGTTTTTTCTTATTCTAGTACATAACGAAGTTGACATATTATGTGTGGCGTAAATGGTCACCACCACTTTTGAATATATCACGTATTTTTCCTCCGAAATTATACTGGTATCATAAAGATTTTTAATTGTACACGATAAAGAATTGCAAAACGTAAGTGGCAGTGGACGGGGCACATTGCTCGTAGAACGGATGGCTGATGGGGCCGTAAAGTTCTTGAGTGACGACCGCGTACTGGAAGGCGCAGCGTGGGTAGGCCCCCCACAAGATGGACCGACGACCTGGTGAATGTCGCGGGAATTCGCTGGATGCGGAAGGCGCAGGACTGGTCATTGTAGCGATGCTAGGGGGAGGCCTATGTCCAGCAGTGGACGTCTTTCGGCTGAAATGATGATGATGATGATGAGATCTTTCTTCCAAATTAACAGATCTTTTATTTTTACTTATTTAAACACACACCCACACCCACAATTTATAACCCACAATAATTCCGAAGGTGTTCCAATATTCATACAACCACCATTATAAATAAGCTAAAAATATTATTATATCCAATGTTTTGCTAAGGAAAGGTAACTTAAATTAATTAAGAATCCCAAACTATGGGAACCTATACAATAGATTTTTGATATATCAATTTTACGCCACTTGAAAGATGAAAAAACTCAAGACTGAAAGTCCAGAATTTGCTTCAAAAACTTTGTTTACACCAGTTTGCTCTCAGTAAGCTGGGTTTAAAAAAGGAACTGCATTGCAATGAAACGTGTTGTAACAAAAGAGTAGTGCAATGTATACCTCCATACAAAACGCTTTCTGCATTTAAAACTGTCCACTCAATAGTTAGAAAATCCTTTAAAGCATGTTAATACTAGGAATTCGTCTTTGGCATCCCAGTGATAAAGCTAAATGCAAAATGCAAATTTCTATGCCTCTACGGAGACGTTTCACAGGTCACTTACGTTTTCAATCGACACCAAAGTCTCTGTAAAACCAAACAACCAAGCGTTTTCAAAACCCGTACTTAAGTGATTCTTAAAATACATTGCACCTTTTTTTTGGCGAAACTATTGAGGTTTCACGTAAAACCAACAGTGAACGTAGTGACAAAATGTATCTTCATTATAGTTTTAAAATGTGTGTTGTATTAAAAAGGTGCATTCACAACAAATTGTTATTACATTTAAGATAATATCGTATGCGAGATTTTTTCGATAGAAAATAACTTGAAGGTCTATTCGCACTTGATTATATTCAATTAATCGTAATCGCACAATTTGCTACTCCGAATAACCATCGTTCTGAGATCGCATGCGAAAATCATGATTTCACGCTTGTCTTTCTGTAATCCGATCCATCGCATACAACAGAACTATGAACCGTAGTATTTTTTTAGCCTTTTTATGGGCCTATTTTCATTGTATACGTATCAGTCAGACGAATGTTCATACATCGCTTGCCGTTCATCGAACGCGAGCAGATCAGCAGGGCAATTGTGTAACTGCATCGTAATCAATAACATGTCAATTTTGACGTTTTAATCCGGAAAAATTACACAATTCGAATTGCGTAACTACAAAACTGTTGATTACGATGTCGGAGGGATTCATCATGAAATTTAATGAATGATAAAGCTTAAAACGCATACTTGCAGCAGCTTACTTGCATAACGAAACTTGATCTAACATACATGACGTCGTTTACATCGCAATGGATTTCCCTCTTGACGTCATTTACTTCATAATGGATTGGATTTAATTAATGAGAGCGCTGGTACCCATAACACAAGTTAAATCTTACATTGGGTACCAGAGTTCAAACAAACACTTCATACCGAGAAATTGTATAACTACTATTTGTAAGTGTTTACTGTACACCATTTATGTGAAATGAAAATTTATTTATTTATTTAATGAAGTCCCTCTATGTCGTTACACAATTCCAATGTTTGATTGCGATGTTATCAACATCGTCTAAAATTTTACATCAAAATTAAACTGTCAAATGAGTTACGCAATTACCCTGCTGACTAAAGATATTTTGAAAATACAATGCTAATCATTTAATGGTATTTTGAGTTTCCATGACGTTTATTTATATAAAGTAAAGCTAGAGGAAAGTTGAAAAACAAAAGTTATGTATTCGTTCGGAATTAACCCTTTTTCCGACTAACGGCCAAAATTAATATCCTATAGATCTATCCACGATTTGCCTTACTAGAGATAGAAATTTGACATGAGCTCCATACATTTTATATCGGTTATTAATTTTGGCCGTAACTGTTTATAATATCATCCATAGAAATCTTCCACTAATATTTACAGTAGAAAAAACATTATTGGAGCAAAAACTGCATAGCGAGACTATTTCGAGGGCTTACTACACCCAGCTATCCAAATCGAATCGGTATAAAGGCCTAGAAACTCAAATTATTCATTTTTTTCTAAAAATATATAACTTTTACCATGAGCTACGGGTAAATCCTTAGATTTAGCGGAAAATCTTCGAATATAGGTTACGGGTATTCAAGGTTTTAGTTACTCTCTACATTTGTTTTATTCTAGAAAGAAAGACAAAAAGGTGAAAAGAAAACTTGTATTTTCAACAGTACCTACTTTCCGTCTTTTGGCACACCACAGTATTTTTCGCTCATACTATAATTATTTATTCGTTTTTTCTTATTTTTATTCGTTACCTACCTACTAAAAATAAGTTTTTATGTACTTGTCGGAATAAACATTTTTCTTTTTTCCTTCTTCATTATTTTTAGCCACAAATTGTCTTTGGACGAGCATTAACTTCAATATGCTTGGTTTCATGGTTAATCAACGTTTAGATTACTCTCAATAACTGCAGCTTTCCTGGTATCACACTCCTAGTACATTGTAGCGGCCTATATTCCCGAAACGCCCAAACCGCTTCCCGACTCTCTGTCCAAACTGCCCGATTCATTATACATTAATTACATCATAGTGGCACAGAGCACTGTGATAGTGGCCTATATTCCCGAAACGCCCAAGCCGCTTCCTGAGTCTCCGTCTAAATTGCCCGATCCATTATACATAAATAATATCACTGTTATCATTTCAGATTGCCAACTTTCAATTCAATAAAATTGGTTCCGAAGGAAATGAAATGCAAATAAGCCGAACGAGGCGAATGCAGAAGATTCCAGAATATTGATCAGGCAGATTTAATGTCGCTTGCAAACGATTTAAAAATATGTTATTTGAATCATTCAATGCGAGAAGGTTTTGAGATTAATATTTGAGGAAAGAAATAAGGACCAAGTTTTCTCATTATGGGGATCCCTAAAGCTCAGTGGAGCCCCCATCAGTAAAAATAATATTACTTGCCGAGTACAGAATTTATCGAAAATCTCATTCTACAGAATTGTAGTAAAGATACTGCAGTGTAATTAGAAACTATTAACTCAGTAAAATATAGTTCGCTGTAGTTGTAGATTGAAAAAATGCGAAAAACTGGCACTTTTGGCTCTTTCTCTATTATCTACAAATACAGCGAACTATATTTTACAGAGTTTTGAGTTTCTGAATAAACTACAGTACCTATACTACAATTCTGTAAAACCAGATTTTCGATAAATGTACTCAGAAAGTAATTATTTTTTTACTGATGGGGGTGCCACTGAGCTATAGGGAGCCCCTTAATGAGTTATGAAGAGAAAAGCGAATTGGCTGTTGTTTGTAATGATGAAGGTAGAAAATGGGTTTTTTATTTGCTCAGAAAATAATATCCTGGGTTTCTTTTTTCATGTAAACATTAAGAGAATTTGAATCCAATATAGCTTACTTGTATGTTTATTATTTAATAGCACCCCGTCCCGGCTTCGCACGGGTGGACATGAAAATAGCCTATATAGCCTATGTTACTAAGGGTGAATGCAGCTTTCTAATGGTGATTTTTTTTTTCAATCGGCACAGTAGTTTTTAGTTTATTCATTACAAACATACAAACAAAAAAACAAATCTTTTCTCTTTATAATATTAGTGTAGAAGTGTAGATTTAATGATAGAATAAGTTTTTTATAATTAGTAATTAGGTACTAGCTTTTTCCCGCGGCTTCGCATGCGTGGAATTCGGAAATTTATATCATGTTTTTGAAAACATACAATAATGACCTGCGCTTTGATTAGGAACATGTAGTAGGTATAGAGGGGTCAAGATGTATCTCCGAATGACACAATCAATAGGCTTGCCGCATATTGCATCCTGCCCAGCACAGCCGAGTGCCAGACCCCGCGCTATTATCTTTTGTTCGCAAACGCTTCCCGCATGTTGTAGATAATAAAAAATAATATTTACAAACTCATGTAAAGATTGCTGTTCCTGGAACCCTCATAAATGTAATAGCTTAAAATATAATAAAACTAAAAGCTACAAGAGGGCGTCAAAATATTCCTCCGTATCGCTGTCAACTGAGGGCCTAGTATGAGTTTGACAATTACGAACACGTTAATAGTTTTCGAAAACTTTCATTCATAAATCAGTAGCGCCCCTGACGGAAACGAGGAGGAACTACTGATCTATGAATGAAAGTCGACGAAAACTATGGAAGTATTCTTAAGTGTCAAACTCGTACTAGGCCCCCTGGTAACGTGCCCAGAAGACTGGCAGCATTGCCACGTAATTATTTATGTTTGTGTAAAATACCTACTATGATAACAAAATTAGGTAATTTACAAAAGTAGGTAATATAGCCAAGGTAGATAAGGGTATATAGGTACTTAGTTTCGACGCATATTTCACAACACAACAACCTGTATGTATGTTATGTTATTGATTTACATACCATTAAAGATATAAATTGTGGAAAGAAAAAAAAAAAAAAAACGCTCACGAGCAGGATACGAACCTGCGACTCCTGGCTCAGTACGCCAGTGCAATTATATCTTAATAATTAATTATCTTAATTATTTCTTTCC
The DNA here is from genome assembly GCA_949699075.1 of Asteroscopus sphinx. Lineage (NCBI taxonomy): Eukaryota > Metazoa > Arthropoda > Insecta > Lepidoptera > Noctuidae > Asteroscopus > Asteroscopus sphinx. The sequence continues at coordinate 9,533,492 of OX453006.1, forward strand.
ACAATTTATATCTTTAGAATTCGTTTCGCATGCGTAAAATGCGTTAAAATAATAAAATAATTACATACCATTGTTATGTTATTTGGTTTGTTCATGATGAGTGACACATCGCCAACCTAATGCCAACTTAGATCTTCTTGTAAGTGCCCTAAAATCCCTATACTTTCTGACGACTTCCCAAATAAAAATAGGTGACACATTTTCTCTCTCTTTCAGATAAACGCAGACCAAGTTTCACACAAACTTTGTGCTACAATTTAACTAAAAATTTCCCTCAATCCCGCTTGCCAAAAGGCAACAGCAGTAACGATACAAAAACACAAAAGACCTAGTGTTGTGTATATATGGTCGTAAAATTGAATTAGCTTCCATGTAATGAACGCTAGAGCCACAGAACAGATGCGACACATTATTAAATAAGCACCATTTCTCACAGTCGGCTACGTCGCCGTCGTTGGCGTTTTAAAAATGGCACCACAGAGTTTACAATTACGCGGGTAAGCTTATTTCTTCTTTGACAAATAACTTTGCAGTTAAAAGACAATGTCTGTATAACAGTACTTTTGCTTTTGTTATTGGAATTAGGCAAATGTTACGACATTAGACATCGTCTTCTGCAAAAACTCAATTTTGTCAAATTAGGGGAGGAAGTAGTGCAGATAGCTTATGCGGTTGAACGCTAGCCTTTCATGTAGGAGGATTTGAGTTCGAACCCGGCCCGTACCTGTCTTTTTGATTTAATGTACGGATCTGAATTTGATTATCACTAAAAAAACCACTAAAAAGTAACCGACATAGCCCGAAGAATTGCCAAACTTAAGTGGCAGTGGGCGGGGCACATTGCTCGCAGAACGGATGGCCGATGGGGCAGTAAAGTTCTGGAGTGGCGACCGCGTAACATGGAAGGCGCAGCGTGGGTAGGCCCCCCACAAGTTGAACCGATGACCTAGTGAAGGTAGCGGGAATCCGCTGGATGCGCGAGGCGCAGGACCAGTCGCTGTGGCGATGCTTGGGGGAGGCCCATGTCCAGCAGAGGACGTCTTTCAGCTGAAATGATGATGATGATGATGATGATGAAAAAATCGTGAGAAAACCTGCACACCCCTGAGAGTGCTCCACAAAGTTCTTGATTGTGTGTGTGTGTGTGTGTGTAGTTTGCCAACCATTCAGAGACGATTCTAAGCGTGAACTCATGCTTCCAACTGTCAAATAGTACTGCATTTTGACAGATGGCATGAGCATGAGTTAACGCATAGATTCCTCTCTGAATATAAGCCTAAGTCCTGAGCTCCAAGAAGAGACTTGTAACCAACAATGGGACAATAAAGGGTTGGTAGGATGGCTCAAGCCATAAAAAACTAATTATCGCATAATATAATAATAATAAATACATCTTAAAATCTAAATATCGCTTCATAAACGAGTTTAAAGCATACTCACGTTAAACTTTTTGATTTTTTTGGCCGACTCCGTAATGTGTAGCCGTAATAACAAAAAACCCAGAAAGTGCATTAGTGGTCATTATTCTGTAGCATACTTCGTAATTATCCTGCAACACAACACAACTGTGTTATAAGAAATATTTTTTACCAACAAATTAAAGCAAGCCGTTTGTTTCGGACTTTTTAGATGCTTTTAAAAACTTTTCACGAGAATGAATATAAAAAATACTTTTTTATAAGATAGAACACGTTAAAAGTACCGAAGAAACGATTTAAAGTAAGCCCGTATGTGCTTTTATATGAAAATTACTTACTCAAATGAATCTGAAAAGCTTTCAGAAGCCTCTTCGATCCATATTCAATCAGATTTAGAATTTAGTTCGCTCACATTTCGCAAGAATTGCAAATATGGAAAACTGTAAAATAGAAGCAAATTAAATCATGGATACGGTTATTTGCGGCTTTATGTATGGGTTATACTTCTGTTATATTAAAGCTATGAATTTATAACTAGAATTTAACCATAGCCGAGACTTAAACTATTAATCGGGATATAAAAGTTATAAATGTTTTATTACAATCCGTAAAGAAGTTTTTCATTACCTACGCGAGAAAAAACAGACATGGAGACAGTCAGGCAAATTGTTTTTAAGGTTCCGTATCCATAGGGTGGGTAGGCCCCCCACAATGTGTACCGACGACCTGGTGAAGGTCGCGGGAATCTGCTGAATGTGGAAAGCATAGGACCGGTCGTTGTGGCGATGCTTGAGGGAGGCCTATGTCCAGCAGTGGACGTCTTTCGGCTGAAATTATGATGATGATGATCCATAGGGTGCCAACGGGACCCTATTGCTAATAATAATGTGCAATTATAGGTAATAGGTAAATGTATATTGTAATACCTAGATTAAAATAGTAATGTAAGTAATAAAAATATTCTCAAATTAAATTTTCATGTTGTAAATATTGCATGCTGTGAAACGGCCAAATATATGGAACATACATTTAGTTTATAATATCCTCTCTGTACCATATCTGTAGCGCATCAGGGATATTTGCTGAAGCCTGCGTCGATTTTTTTCTACGCTACGATGCGAAAAAGATGCGCCTCCCTGTTGCGCCGGGTGCGGGCCAGCCCAACGTTATACTGCGCTGTATAGCGACCAGGCTTGAATGCTTGTGTGTGACTCGCTGCTGCAAGCTCTCAACATCGGTGCTGAGCTTGTAGCAGGGATTTGCATACCATACAGTGCGGTTTAGGTTAAGTGCGTAGGATAGGCATACTAACATAGTTATAAGTTATATTGTTACTAACACAGTGAGTCTTGTTACTTGTTAAATAAATGAATAATAATAATATTTCACGTAATAAATGATAAATAAATAAATTACAAAGCCTGAGACTTGCCGCGCTGTCTGTCCGTCCATCCATCTCTGCCGGACACGAAGCTGTATCTTTTTAACCATAATAGTGCAAGTTGAAATTTTCTTCACGAAACATGTGATACTATAGCCTCTAGCATGGCATGGCACATAGGGCATGCATTCCGAAATTCCGGAATCTCGAAACTCCGGAATCTCGGACAGATTTTTACGATTTTTCAGTTCCGGAATTGAGCAACTCAATATCGTAATTCCAATATTCTCAATTACTTAACAAAGTTACTTTTCGGCTATATGTTTATAGCACATATCCATTAAAGGGCATGCAGTTTCATATATTTTCAGTTTCGAAATTAGCTTATGTAATTAGTCTCATAAGTTTCAATATTATATGAAATCTTTAAATCAAATTAGCCTATCGAAATCTTCTGCTGGACCTCATGCTGGACATAGACATTTCCCCAAGTTGCGCGACGAGACTGAAACCTTCCTCCTTCCGCATCCAGTACAACTCAGCTACTTTCTTTAGGTTGTTTGTTCATTTATCTAGATGGTCATACGCTGCGTTTTTCACGACCTCCTCTAAAGAATTCGCCTGCTCCAACAGCGATCGGTTCTTCAACAGCCATGAGTCCATGACCCAGCCCACTACCACTACAGCTTGCTGATTTTGCGAGCTATGTCAGTCACTGTGGCTATTTTCCGGATAATCTCATTGCGGATCTTTTTATTTAAAGAATATTCAAGCATAGTTTGCAGAGTGACTTGTGGACTAGTCCAACCGACAGTATCCACAGCTCAGCGTCATAGGACACGACAGACAGGATGTACTGGTTGAAGACTTGTTTTCAGACTTTGTAGTAGAGGCGACGAGAAGATTCGACGAAGGTTGCTAAATGCAGTCGGCTCCTTTCTGGATATTGTGTCTATTAAGCTGAATAATCTGATCTTAGTGTCCTGACATATTCCTGCATATTTTCGAGCGCTTTCTCTTCGACAAGAACTGACCTCAGCGCAAGACCTTCTTGTCCAGATTCATGCCAAGAACTACATGCCAAGAGAGATTTATTCTATACAGCAATTTGGTTAGTTGTTCTAGAGACTGCCGTTGCAACGATCCCATCGGCAAGCGGAGTTGTGACATGTTCTCGCCGTTTACGTTGATACCCTTTCCAGTCTAGTCCAGTGTTTTGTAGCCGGCCTGCAAATCTTTAGTGTAGTTTCGGTGATATTACATACCCCTGTCTCACAAGGATCAACTACTACTGTTCTTCAATGTGGCATCGTTTAAGAGCATTCAGAACTGCCCGAAGCCCTTCTTTCAAAAATGCCATACAAAGAGGCTAATTAAATTTTAGCTTAGTATCATAAAAAATTGCGTCTTCTGTACACTCTGCGGTTGAGAAAGGTTGTGATTTACAGTGCTGTAACTTTTTAGACACCTGGCTTGCCTCTATGGATTTCATCGAGTCTTCTGACGAGACAATTTGTGACCAGCTTCAAGAACAGGTTATATACATGACTCAGGAGTGAAATGCATCTGTTATTCTTCAGCAAGGTTATTTCACCTTTCTTAAAGAACAGAACCACCGAACTATCGCTTCATGCCTTCGGTGTAGTGCCTTGTTGAATGGCAGAATAAAACACTCTAGCTCTTACAAAACCAGAAGCCACTAAAATGAGGTGCTTGCACCACTAAAATGAGTTCAGTGGTAATACCGTCATCATTATCACCCGAAGGTTTTTTGTTCTTTATCTGCCCAAGGGCCACACTAATAATAATAACGCACTGGTCAACCTTTCAGAGATTCTGGTCAGAGTGTCGCCTTAGGGGCGGTTCTTGAAATGGCGCGTGAATGTTGCTAGAATCCGCTGGTCTTGCTGTTCTCACGGGAAACTTTCAACTTCATCAAGCATCTCAATCTTAGAAGAACCGATATTTTTATCCGTGGCTATGAGTTTGATTAGAGGGGTACTTTTTCACTTGTGTAAATCTCATAGATACAAAAATAAAAGTACTTACGATATCAAGTTTGGTAAAAATCTCGTTTATGTTTTGGGATTTTATTTCTTGTTGAAAATGGGTTGATGGGATCGTTAGATTTTCAATATGCTGCTGCTGAGAGACAGATTCTCAGTCAGTTGCGAATGTAGCCTGCCGCTGAGAAACCTCTTTTTAGAGCTGATTTGGATTCGGTGATTTTCATAAATAAAGTCGAATCAAAAATTTGAACTTTCTAAAACTATAAAGTTTCGAAATAAAGTAATTGAAAAAAATACCAATTCCGGAACCAGTTCCGGAATTCCGGAGTTCAGTACCCAATATCGGAAATCAGTTCCGGAGTTGGAAACCTTCCGATATGGCATGCCCTAATGGCACATACTGAAAACAAAAAAAAAACCATAGGGGTTGGTGATAGTCGTACGGAACCTTTAACGCGCGAGTCAAACTCACATCCGGTTTTTTTAATCGAAATAGCATAATGTAGGTACTTATGCAAAAACATCGTTAAATGTTATGTTGTTTATTTGTTTCTGGATAATTTTAATTAATTTCCATATAAATTCAAAACCAGGACCAGTCTGGAAGTATATCCTTCCAAATAAAAAACCGTCCAAGAGCATGTCGGGCCATGCTCAGTATTATAGGGTTCCTTAAGTAGGTGTTACAAACAAATCAAATCGAATATTAATCTTGGCTATTTTAGTTTTTGTAATAGACGGCAGCATTGGCGACTCAGAGAGTGTTGTTAGACGCCGCTAGATGGCGCCAAATTTTAGAATTGTGTCATGTCATAATAACACAAAGTTACTTTTTGTGATTTTTTCAAATAGAAAGTAGCTAAAGAAGCATTATTTGCTATGATCATTTTTCTCTAAGGTCAATGACCTTTGAACTAGGACGTTTTAAGTATTTTTCAGTTTTCTCTCTATAACTCGAAAATTTCTAAACACATTATACTCGGTATAATTTTAAAAGAGAGTTTTTACAAAGGTCTATCAATGTGGAAGATTATAAGTTTCTACGTTGCATAGTTTAGAATTGGCAGGGGGGGGACACATTGCAAGCCACTTTGGCAGGCTATATTTCGCAGATGGTACACCTGATAAAAAAGTAGTGTATGAAACATTACCATCATTTTAGTAGACCTATTCAATGATACCCCACACGAGGGCGTGCAGCGAAAAAAAAATTTTCTTCTCCATTTCACATGTATGGGCGCCACCCCTAAAATACGTAATCAAGATGTTTTTATTCTTTTAAAATTAAGATCTATGTCTATACTATTTTTTAACAAAATGTAATTTACTTATGTTTATAACTGTAGAAGTTATTAAGCTGTAAAGGATTAAGACAGGCGGACGGACATGACGAAACTATAAGGGTTCCTTGTAGGACTACGGAACCCTAAAAATAATTTTCGAAATCGGTTTATAAATGACGGAATTCTGAGGTAACAAACGTAAAAAAAATACAATCCAATTGGGAACCTCCTCCTTTTTTGAAGTCGGTTAAAAAGCAAGTAAGACAATAAAAAAAGATACGGCCCTTAATTTTGATAGTCACTGACAAAAAGCATATAGGATACTTCCCGTTGACCTAGAATCTTGAAACTTGGCTTAATGGAGTAAAACCTTACCAGCATAAATAAAGCAAAAATCTAAAAAGGTTGGCAACGCATTGGTGACCCTGGTGTTACAGATGAACATTGGTGGCGATAGTTGATTACCTTGCTCGTTTGCCCCTATTATAAAAAATAATGGAATATCATTATTTCATCAAAAGTTTGCTATTAGAATTGACCCCACAAGGTAGACCGACGACCTGGTGAAAGTCGCGGGAATCCACTGGATGCGGATGGCGCACAGGACCGGTCATTGTGGCGATGCTTGGGGGAGGCGGCCTATGTCCAGCAGTGGACGTCTTTCGGCTAAAATGATGAATGATGATGATGAATTAGCAAACTGTAAATAACTTACTGTAACTGTTAATATATTAACATATAATCTCATCTATTGTTTCGCCACCGCGCCGGGTCCTTCCCCGTTAAGGTGTTAATTTTATGGGGAAATTAAACCAACCTTCCCCTTGCAGGGTTAAAACAGAACCCTCAAGGCACTAGTCCTTCTCGTACTTGGCTAGTTTTTTACTTTATTTGGACTATTCCAGTGTATTAGATGTTCCATTTCTTCCAAGTTGGAGTCACGCACGATCTTGAGAGGACACGCTGCGTCGACATTTACCTCCGGTCACGTGCCAGCCTATATGAGATTCTCCGAACATAACTCTTTTGAGCTCTTAGCCTTTTGATCCTGAGATTGAATCATCAATACGACTAGAAAAATAGAATTTGTTTTCGTGGTTCACGTCGTTTGGTTGAGATTATTCTCTACTAATTAAATCTTCTAGTTGTCAATTGGTAGAAAAATTATTGTTTGCACACCCAAAATCGATTTATACGAATCGAGTGAATACTTTTGTGTAGGCATGTAGGCAATAGGTACTTACAACATAGAAAACATCACAACACTTGGAAGTAATAAAATTAATATAGGTACATAAAATATGTGATTTGTGTGCATGTTGTATTTCGAAAAGCAAACGTATTTTTTTATATTACGGAAAGAAAACTTGATTTAAATTAAAATAACTTAGCCTTAACCTCAGTCAATGCTAAAGTTTTCCCCAAGATTTATCATCATCATCATCATTTCAACCGAAAGTCGTCCTACTACTACTGCTGGATATAGGCCTCCCCCAAGCATCGTGCCACAACGACCGGTCCTGCGCTTTCCGCATCCAGCGGATTCCCGTGACCTTCACCAGGTCCTCGGTCCACCTTGTGGGGGGCTTACCCACGCTGCGCCTTCCAGTACGCGGTTCCCGCTCCAGAACTTAACTGCCCCAAGATTCATTGCAACGTTAATATCTGCATCAAGATGTGCATTTATTACATCATCGTCGTCATCATTTCAGCCGAAAGACGTCCACTACTGGACATAGACCTCCCCCAAGCATCGCCACTATAGTCATAAGTATATGGTCATAAGAGACTGGTCAGTCCAGCGCTTTATTACATAAGTACATAATTATATTAAGTTGAGACTGTATGTGGCCTAAAATTTTGTCCAAGTATGTCTTGTATAGCCTCGCTCAGATTCACCAGACTTTGATATACTTAACATACATATGAGCAAAAATTAGTCCACCACTTAGTAACTATTCCGCATAGTTCCAAAGTTTGGGCAGTGTTTGGCTGTCTAGGCATTCGAGTATCTCCGGAGTTACTCGGAGTACTTGTGAGTTTGGCCATGGCACGTACTTATCCCAACTCCCGGCTTTAGAAGTTTCGCCACATAGTGTAGCTGTAGGAGCTTACACTAACACATATACAAAGTTGTATGTGCCACAAATGCTCAAGTGCACAATACAGTTCTGTGTATTTGCGTGTAATTGGCTTTATGTGTATCAGGTTTGAAATGATAGCTAATGCAATGGACCAGTAGTGAGGCTTGTTATTGTATATGTGGTATAAGTTGACTTACTTACTTGGAAAAGGTACCTTAAAGTAAGTGTAAAAGTAAATATGGTACCTATAAATTGAGTCTAATTGAGTAAGGGATTCACCAGAGGATGGACAGCAGCGTTCTATGAGTATTTAACGAACCAACTGCGATCGCCAACCCACCTGCCAAGCGTGGTGATTATGGCATATCCCGCCTTTTTGGGGGAGTCCTATGTGCAGCAGTGGACGTATTTCGGCTGAAATGATGATGATGATGATGAAATCTAAAAGTTTGAGGGTTGAATGTCTGTTTATATTTTCCAATGCACTAATACGTTTCCAATTTTATTGTGGACTCTGTGAGTGAAACTGGCTTCGATTTATTTTAAGCATACACTGTAGTCGGTGATCTAACGTTACGTAAAAATACAGAAAGTCATAACTCACGCTGTCCAAACTTATTCTACAAATTCTTAAATCTATTCAATGGTTGAATTAAAATCAAAACAATTTTTTTTTTCGAAAATTTAATATCACAACGTTCTGGTAACTGGACTCACTCTGGCCGGGGAAGCCGCCGAAGTCTTTGGATAAGGCTCTGCATTCTTCTACCACGCCCGACCGTTTCCAGATCGCCACTAGTAGGCGAGCCCTTTCTCCCCGTGCTGCCTAACGTCGGCCTCACGGGGAGAAGTGACGGGCACGCACAAATCAATTACATGCATAAACTCAAGAGCAAAATGAATGGTACAGACAAAAATCTGTAAGTTTAAGTACAGAAATGTGTATAATAATATAATATTGATAGTTTAATCAATTAAAATTAATATGCACAAAGGACGATACTGTAAAATGTTTTTTTTTTTTCTAAACGGACAAACTCACAAATTAAAATAAAGGTTTTAATAATATACGCGATGTATTCCGGTTAAACTTGTTTTATTATAATGTGTAGTGATCGCGAAAACATGAGAAATTAAAATAAAGCCTCCTAGAAGCTCAAAACTACTACTGCAAAAAAAAAACGAAATCCTAAACCAGATAAACCGCAAACCCTCAATCAATACCGCAGTCACAACCACTTACATAACAAAAAGAATGGACATATACAAAGTTATTCTTTTTCAGAACGCGACTCGTACAATTGTCGGACACACGCCCTCCATATGAAGCGGAGTTTTGAATCAAACTACAAGCCTGCTTTATGAAATTCTATTTGAACAACTACTTGACAACGCTTTTATAAAAGAACGCGATTTCATAGAAATTACAACTTTGCGACCTACTATAATTTTGTGAACATTAAAACCCAGCTTAAACCCGCGAATCGGCAAACGCAGCGTAGGGCGCCCCCCTGCCAGGTGGACCGACGACCTAAAGAACGTGGCTGGGGGGGACTGGATGCGGAAGGCAGAGGACCGAATGTTGTGGCGCAACTTGGGAGAGGCCTATGTCCAGCAGTGGACTGCGATAGGCTGAGTTGATTGATGAAAACCCAGCTTATACTGTCTCATTGCTGAACACGGGCTTGCCTGTCATGACTTACGGTGCCGAGACGTGGACACTGACAGTTGGGCTAGTCCACAAATTCAAAGTCGCTCAGCGAGCTTCGGAGCAAGCTAAGCTTGGAGTTTCTTTGAAGGATAAAATCCGTAACGAGATTACCCGGAGAAGAACCGGAGTGACAGACATAGCTTGTAGGATCAGTAAGCTGAAGTGGCAGTAGGCTGGTCATGTCTGTCGAAGGACCGATGGCCGCTGGAGCAGACGAGTCCTTGAGTGAAGACCGCGAATCGGCAAACACAGCGTAGGGCGCCCTCCCGCCATGTGGACCGATGACCTGAAGAATGTGGCTAGGGGGGAATGGATGCGGAAGGCAGAGGACCGAGTGTTGTGGTGAAACTTGGGAGAGTCCTATGTCCAGCAGTGGAATGCGATGGGCTGAATTTATGATGCCTCAGACCACCATGCTTTTCTATATACTGCGGTTTATTAAAGTAAGTGTTAAACAAATTTTGATCCACACATGAATTCAAAAAGTCGAGTGAAGGAGGAGCACGTTAAGGATCTGCGAGGTTAAATTGCACTAGCTGCTGTCAGACCTAGGATGGGTGACCGTTTCGGTACACATCGAGTTCCCTCCATGCCTCGGAGAGCACGTTAAGCTGCTATCGGTTCCGGTTGCCATACGAATATCTGTGGCATTTGTTACGGGTAATCAGAAGCCGCAAAGTCTAACAACTGGTCAAACCTAGCATGTCAGTATTACCCAGTAACTGAGTAGCAAAGTGGAGACCGCGAATCGACAAACGCAGCGTAGGGCGCCCCCCTGCCAGGTGGACCAACGACCTAAAGAACGTGGCTGGGGGGGGACTGGATGCGGAAGGCAGAGGACCGAGCGTTTGGCGCAACTTGGGAGAGGCCTATGTCCAGCAGTGGACTGCGATAGGCTGAGTTGATTGATTGATTGATTGAGTAGCAAAGATCTGATGGCAGTCACTCGTATAAAATACTGATGTTCAGCCGCATATATGGAAGCCGACCTCAACATAATAAAATAAAAACCAGCCAAGAGCATGTCGGGCCATGCTCAGTATTATAGGGTTCCTAATTACAAACGAATCAAATCGAATATTAATCATTGCTATTATATTTTTAGCAAACAGCGCCTCCTAGCGCTGGATTTATGAAGCTAAATTTAAGAATTGTGTCATATCAATATAACACAAAGTTACTTTTTATGATTTTTTTAAATAGGTAGTAACTAAAGGAGCATTTTCGTACGCAAAATACACGCTTGATCGTGGAGTTGCGGAAACCAGCCCGTTATACTATACTAAAGGAGCATTATTTTTTTTGATAATTTTTCTCTAAGGTCAGTGACCTATGAACTAGGACGTCTTAAGTATTTTGCAGTTTTTTCACTATAACTCAAAAATTTCTAATCACATTATACTCGAAATAATTTTAAAAGAGAGTTTTTATAAAGGTCTATCAATGTGAAAGTTTCTACGTTGCATAGCTTAGAAATGGCAGGGGGGGGGACACATTGCAAGCCACTTTGGCGTGCTGTATTTCGCAGATGGTATACCTGATAAAAAAGTTGTATATAAAACATTACCTTCATTTTAGCACACGAGGGGGTGCAGCGAAAAAAATTTTTTCATCCGCATTTCACATGTATGGGCGCCACCCCTAAAATACGTAATCAAGATTTTTTTATTCTTTTAGAATTGAGAACTGTATCCAGACCTTTTTTGAACAAAATTTCATTTACTTATGTTTATAACTGTAGAAGTTATTAAGCTGTAAAGGATTAGGACAGACGGACAGACGGACAGACGGCCAGACGGACGGACATGACGAAACTATAAGGGTTCCTTGTTGAAACTACGGAACCTTAAAAAGAGGCCACGCCTCACCAGCCGCGGCAGGCCGTACTGCTCTCAGCGGTCGGTCTGCACCATCGATTTTAAATAAACGTCGATTTTTATTAGAATGATGTTTCGTGAAGACGAATGAATCCACATTCGAATGCGCATAAATATAATTGTCGATACGTTCGAATGTTTTTTTTTGCAACAATCACCCATCGCTACCTCAGAACCTCCTGCATGGAAAGTAAAAGCATTCAATCGCTAGGCAATCACTGCTTTTCAGCTTACTTAACTTTGCGAATGGAAGTCCTAAATGTGTTTCGGGTTCACAAATTATTTTTTGATAAAGGAAATGTAATGTAATTCCATTACTGGCAGGCTTTGCCTCGTTGTGGTCTAAACGAGTTTTCTCAAAGTTATACAAAACGTACATCCCATTTTTTATTCAAGACAATTTCTTTTTCGTTTTCTATTATAGGTATCCAATTTAAGGTACCCCAAAGTAAACTTGGAAACTTCCATTGAGTGGAAATAGACTATTCTTTTATTCTATCGTTTTCTTAATATCGTTATTTTCTAAATAAATTTTAAATACAAAATTGATTCTTGTAGGTAATCAGCAACAGCAAGTTCACGATAAAATTTCATAGATTTATTTAGTAACAGACGCTCTCTTTTTTACTCGTTAAAGAAAACTTTGAAATACCATCACATCCGCATCGGCGACTTCTCTGGTATTGCGGAAGTCTATGGGCGGCGGAGATTGCTTACCATCGGGTGACCCGCTTGCTCGTTTGCACTCCTGCCCCCTTAGCCAAGTTGACAATCTACAATCGTCAACGGTATAGAAAACAATCAAAACGTATGTCTTTTTTGTTGAGATATGTCATTCCCATACATTTCGATTATTATCTATAGCGTTGCGATTGTAGATTGGTAACTTGGCTACTACTACTACTACTAACTTGGCTGTTATAAAAAAAACCTCAATATACAGTGTTGTGAATATTGCGGCCATCTTTTTTAAACTGGAAACCAAATAATCTTCCTCTGCTTGAAGATAATGATCCGGTTCTTTGTGTAATTAATCAAAAGTCTGAAAATCATCTCAATCTACTTTGTAACTAAATCTTTTCAAATAGTTATATATCAATGAAACCAGCAGAAAAAGATCAGCACAAACATTTTTGGTGTTTCACGACCAACAGAAACAATCAGTCGGTGGAAGTTGCGGCAACTCATCTAAAAGTTACCGTAGCAATAAATAGTTGCAAACATTGGTAGAAGCTGGGGGTCTACTCTCAAAATCGACTATGACATAATCAAAACGACATAATACTGGAACTGTCTATGCTCCGAATATACCGGATGTACCCTACTCTAATGTATGCTTGGCCATTTATAGAATGCATAGACTTTAAATGTTGTGTTTTTTTTACAAATTCGCAGACAATGTTTGGACCAATGAGTCAAAAACAAGATGTTTGACGTCTTAAAAAAAGAAATACCTACTGCTGTCTACTACTGCTACTGCTACTGTCACAAATAAAAGGAAGACCATGAATTTTAACATTTTTAATACAAAATTAATCAATATATCAAATGCTCAAAATTTGTCCCTTCCTGTTGAATACAAAGTCGCACTCTTTTCATTATTTTGCTCCCTGTCGATGTCCCATAAAAAAATCTAACGGGGTTAGATCCCCAGATCAAACAAAATATGAGAGAACAAAATTTCACATAAATTGTTAAAATTAATGGTCTTCCTTTTATTTGTGACACTATGTTATTTAGCAAAAAATAATCCTTATGATGAAGCCTTTCGATCGGTATGATAAAGCTACAAGATGATTATTTTTCTCATGTAACGGGTTCGATTTCCGGTTCAACCATGTAATTATTTAAATATCTATGAATGCAGTTTAAATTGTTTTTTAAATTCAAATAATGTCTTCTTTCAGTAAAATGTTCCATCTACAATATTCAAGGTACTTTCCCTCCATGTGGCATATCCGTGGGACGCCCTGTATATTAGATTATCTTGTCTTTAAAAGTAAAGTATTATTATTATTTAGAGTAGCTTTCGCCATGACAAATGACGGGTGCCGGTGAAATTACAATCACATGAGACTTTCCATCTTCATGTCTCAATTTGGGGAACCGACTTGCGGTACCATTAAGGCAACATCCTAGGTGGTATTGCAGTTGTTATGGGCAAAGGTAACGCTTAACATCAGGTGGGCCTTTAGCTCGTTTCGCCATCCTATAGTATAAAAAAACGATATATCGATTATAGATTTTGCGAGTAGACCCCCGAATTAAACAGACATTGTAACATTTGTAACTATGTTTACGAACAAACATCAACTTTTGTGGAATCTTTTCTCGTTATATCTACACAAAACTTGTTTGGGTTTAAACGCTCTTTGCGTTTATTTTAATAAGCTTTAGAATCCTTTGATTACTTACCTGTCTTCCCTTCGAGAGGCCGTATGATTTTAAGTAAATATATAATCAAAGTTAAAATCATACCAATTCTCAATGTAAGGATCTGGGTTCTTAATACTTGAAAAGCCTTAGTTTTGTGTGGTCTTGTTTGATTAACCTGCAACAAAAATGACAACAGTTAAGTTACTTCTAGTTTATCAATTTAACTATCTTTTTCCGTTTCTACTTCGTACCAAACAAACAATAAGTGCAATAGGTGTAGTATGACCACTGAAGACAAGAGATTTGTCTCTGGAAAAGTACTGTAGACAAAATTACACTACACTGAACTAAAAATGTAATTTTGTGATTTTTTTGTAGACAAAACCTTTGTCTAGTCGTCATGATATGCTTTCGTCACGAAAAACCGTAGACAGAGAATAGGAAATCGACAAGTTATTAAATTTAAAAAAAGGACGTAAGTGAGAAAGCGTGTATATCAAAATGTGTATGTGTGAGCAGGATGAAGCATAAGTTTTTTGTCTCTATTTGCGTATCGGAATTTTTTTTGCTTGTCACCAACGTGATTGATGGCATTGGTGGCTAAGAAGTTTGTGGTGTCACAAGATTTTAATTGATAAAAATGTAATCCATTATTTTGTGTTGCTTGTGACTTGGCTGTAAAAGCCGTAGTGAATGAAATTAACTAAACATAGGCTATCGCTATCATAAACTATCGCTATCATAAACAATCGCTATCTCATAAGTATACATCATCATCATTTCAGCTGAAAGACGTCTACTGCTGGACATAGTCCTCCCCCAACTGAGGGGAGATATGCCATAATCGCCACGCTTGGCAGGCGGGTTGACGACCGCAGTTGGTTGGTTAAATACTCAGAGAACGCTGCTGCCCATCCTCTGGTGAATCTCTTAGTCACCTTTTACGACACCCATGAGAAGATATAGGGTGGTGCTATTCTTTACGTTCGGCACCACACGGAACATAAGTCTTCTTCTATCGTGTCGACATGAGCTACATAATGATAATAGCTCATGCCATGAGCAATAGATTAGCCAGTCAGCTTGTCTTGGTTGGTAGCGGGGCTGACTGCCCAGGGTGCGCCGGACGATCAATTAAATATCGTTACTCGTGGAGGCTCTTTTAATGCACCTCACAACATACAACTTGGAACATAGGTATACCATAGTGACAAATCTATAAATTCTCTATCTACGCGTAAAACGCAAATAACAGAGTTGATAAAAGCGTTTTAATATCTCTGCCCCTGCCCTTCCAATTATGATTTGAATTATGAACAGATAGTTTCTGCACCAAAGACATTTTATAATACCTTTATGTTCTGCACACAGTTCACATAATATACAGTATATAACAGACTATCCGGGAGTCCATCAATCATAGTCTATTGTGGTAGACCACTCGACGGCCATGTTATTTTCACTACAGCCAACAGCAAAAACGTTTATCGATGATGACATATCGAAAGCCGATAGTTAAACATTTACGCAATTAGGTAAGTAACAAGCATAACTTTTTGTACTCACGGTCACAATCGTGGCTGTCCACTATGACATCGAGGCTCCAGATTCCATGTCATAGACAAAGTATTTTTTAAACCGAGAGTTGAAATCGTGCCCGATTAAGAGGCAAGTGTACTAGTGTAGGCGTCGTTCCCGCTTTGGCTCAAACCTCACACGGGTGTCGACAGTGACGTGTCTTTTGATCAAATAATTTATTTAGAGTTACATAAGCTTTTATTAAGAGTTACCTACTTTAAGAGGAAATGCGATCAGAAAGACTTTTAAAGATTAGGTATTTGAAGCAACTATTAGCAACTATCGCTGTCGCTTTGCCTCAAGTAAGTGCGATAAGGACAACTGCAGTTCCGACTGAATAGCCTTAGTAAAAAAATCAAAATTCGAGGTTTGACTCTCGACCACAGATTTATATCAAGTCTCTGCTCTTGACTATTTTCTTCTCCGAAACTGAACAAATTTGAAAGATATTTCATTAACTGAATAAGAAGAATGTGTAATGTGCCACTATGTTGTTCCTTTACTTCCTTTTTCATTAATAGTTGTCAAATTTATACACTAGGCCGCTGTAGACAGCGATCTAAATAGGCAATTTAAAGATTTTTTGAGGGCTTCTAGAAATAATTTATCAACAAAAACGAAACATCCCCTATGTTTCGTTTTGTTCATAGGATTAGCTGATATTTATTTTATTCTAAAAAATAATTGCTCTGGGAATATATACCAGAAAGAAAACAGTTGAGACCGTTTGCATGGAGAAAAGACGCATTTCCTCTTAAGGTAAATGCTACGGCCTTCTTCAAAACATTTTCCACCATTTCTAAACAAAAAAATCTGAGATTTCAGAGACGAATTTAAGCGTAAACTCATACTTCCAACTCAATTAGCACTGCATCAGACAGTTGGAAACATAAGTTCACGCTTAGATTCGTCTATGAATATAAGCCAAAGTAGATACTACTTCCATCCAACATTTCGACCTATAAGTACTCGTTGACACATAACCTTCCCAAAGCCCTAACACAGTTATGGACAATAAACTAAAAACTTTACAGCGGGCTCTTTACGATATAGCACGTTAAGTTTCCACTTTATTAAGGTCACTTTTATGAATTGCCAGCAGCCAAGATGGCTACTTACGCCCCATTAATCCTGCACTCCAGTATATCCGAGTAATTTAGTCACTTGATGTATGTACGAGCAAACGTACGAGGTTTTCTTGCTGACTCTGTCACCTCAATCAATATAAATCTATGTTATTATTTTTACACAAAACAGTTGAATAAACTCAGTCAATCACTTCGGTTGTTTTATTACATACAGTAATTAGAACACCGGGTCTAGCAAGCATCTAGCATTATCAAAGCACTATCAAGCAAGCATCGCATAGTGTAGGGATCACCCCTACATTTTTGGTCCTTCGATCCGTTTAAGTAATCATCAAGCATCAGTGTGTGAACTATCGAACATTTGTTCAGCATATTATCAGTGATATTTTGTGTTTTTGTGTGACTCAATTCGATAGCGAATCGGTTTGGTTGGTCTCCCAGAAGCGGGTCTCGCCAATCAAATTGAGAAGGCGCACATATCGAGGAGAGGCTACAAGGGCACTAAATATTATTATCAAGCAAATATTTTAGCAAGCAAGTAGTGAAGATCAATTATTATCATGGAAGAACAACTTATCCGCCAAAAACAGTTGAGGGATGAGTTTGTGAGAATCGAATCAAACTTCAGCAAGGATGGAGCAAGCAGGAAGACACCTGAATATATCAAGACCAGAGTCAAGGCGTTGGATGAATTGTGGGGAGAATTTCAGGTAAATCACAGATATCTCTCTCAATTTGACGACAAAACACATGAATATTTTACCAGTGACATATTTGGGAAAACAGAGGACTTCTATCACTCAACAAGATTGAAGATATCGAGTTATACTCCCTCGACTTCTACCGCCAACGATGATCTCCCTTTGGGCAAGAAGCGATCGACAGGCAGCACGTTTGACTTACCTAAATCAGGTCAAACTGAGACGACGAGCGAAAAGGTACACGATTTACTTTCTCAGCAAAGAACTAACTTTCGTGCCTTTTCCCATCTGTTGAAGCGAATAGATATTGAAAATTTAGAAGAAAAATGGGAGATCGAGGACGAACTAAAAGAATTGCAGTACCGCTGGCGTATCATTGACGAGCTACACCTACGCATAGACAACATCTTACAAGGTACTGATGGGCGATATGAAGGGGAGTTCCTGGATCATGAGATGATGTACACTAACATCAAAAGGCAACTTAATAAGAAACGTTGTTCATCAGCTCACCTACAAAAATCAACACCACAACTGGAAGTTCCTACATTTACTGGAAATTACAACCAATGGCCTACTTTTCTTGACTTATTTACGGAAACTATACACAACAACAAGTTTTTGAGCAAAGCACAGAAAATGCAGCATCTGAAGGGTAAACTTAAGGGCGAAGCCGAACGTCTCATTAATCATCTCAACATCTCGTCTCAAAACTATGACACCGCATGAGATTTGCTGACGCATCGCTACAATAACAAGCATATTCTTTTTACCACTCAGATCGAAACATTCCTGAATCAGCCGTCCATTAATAAGCAAACATCATTTGAACTCAAACGACTCTACGACACTACTATGGAGTCAATACATGCAATACATAATCTCGGCGTGGATACTACGACGTGGGATCCTCTCCTTGTCCATCTTGTGTCTAAGAAGCTTGACGCGGACACTTACAGCGACTACAAGGAAGCGCGTAAAACGCCACGAGAGTTACCATCATTCGAAGAGCTAATGGGTTTCATAGAATGCAAATTCATCGCTCTAGAACCTATTAAAATGGAAAGAGAGTCTTTGGACCGCAAGACATCTCAGCAGCAGCCTTCGAAGTCGATTTATAAACCCTATACCTATCAAGGACAGCAAGGGAAATATCAGAGCAGGAATCATTTTGCGGCCCCTACTTTCGCAACGAGGTGTCCGTTTTGCAATTATGATCATGCATTATACAGATGCAAAAGATTTTTAGAAATGTCATTAGAAGACAAAATTAAGTTTATTGCAAAAGCACAAGTTTGCAAAAATTGTTTATACAAACACTCAGACAATATTTGCATTTCTTTGAAAAAATGTAAACTGTGCCACGGCGACCACAACACAATTCTTCATGACAATGCGGAACAAATAAAACCAGCATCGTCAAGTATGTCAACCGAATCAATGTTGAAATCTGCTGAAAAACAACATAAAGTAAATCACGTAGCCGCGGACGATGAAGAAATTCTGCTAACTACATTATCCTTAAGGATCAAATCGGCAGACAATTCTTATATCACATTGAGAGCACTTCTTGATCAAGGCTCTCAAATATCCTTAATATCTGAGAAGGCAGTCCAGATGTTAGGACTTCAACGTCACCGCTATCATGCTTCTGTAGCTGGCATAGGACCTGGATCTAAACACTGTAAAGGCATAGTCACAATGGAGTGCCAATCTATTTACGGTGATTACGACTTCACTACACAAGCATTAATCATATCAAAGGTCGTCAATAACCTGCCTAACGCCACATTTAGCAAGCAGTCTTGGCCTCACATCCAGCACATTGGCCTAGCAGATCCTGAGTACAACTTGTCTAAACCTATTGATTTATTGTTGGATGCAAGCGTGTACTCGGAAATTATCATGAATGGCCTTATAAAAGGGCCAATACAGGCCCCTATAGCACAACAAACTAGATTAGGCTGGATTTTGTCAGGAAACGTGAAGACTTTCCAATGTCATGTCACACTAAACAATGTCGAAGACTTATCAAGATTTTGGGAAGTTGAAGATATCAGCCAATCCTTCCCGACCATGACAGAGCAAGACCAGTCCTGTGAGGACTTTTATCAAGCAACAACTCGGCGTTTGGAAGATGGTCGATACGAAGTAGGATTGCCTATGAAACCAAATTTCGAGCAGCATCTTGGTTCTTCTAAGCAAAAGGCTGTAGCACAATTTCATAGCCTAGAACGAAAGATGTCTCGAAATAAATCATTATCAGAATCATTCAAAAAATGTATACACGAGTACTTGGAATTGGGACACATGCGAAAAGCTGACACGATCACTAATAGTCGAAGTCTCAACGATTTAATGGAATGTGGGCCTAATTTTATAATTGGAAGGTGGCGTCACGTAAGGTCAGAAGACAATCCAGCAGACTGCGCTACCCGCTACTTGGAGGACATCGTTGTATCAAATTATGAAGTTCCACATATTGAAGTAAAGAAGGCATGTGTAAACACAGCCTTATACAAAAATAATTCATTTATGATGAAATTACTGCAAAATAATAGCTCCATAACTCGAGTTATAATAACAATCGGTTGGATAATGCGTTTTATTCAACGACAGCAAAAACGAAAAAGTAGAGCATCGTCAGGTGACGACAAACTGATGTCATCGGAAATACAGCACGCTTATAACATAATTATTAGAGCTATTCAGGCTATTGATATTTATCGGCGGTCAAATGAACGCGTTCGGAGCAACAGCATTTTAGAAAATTTTAATTCCTTTGTGGACAAAGAAGGAATTTTGAGGGTTTGTGGACAACTTGAGAATGCAAACGTAAGTTACGCAGCAAAGCAATATCCTATCATTTTACATTCGCAAGGTCGTTTCACTGAGCTCATAATATTATTATATCAAGCACATATCACGACACTACTTGGTGGCCTCATACTCACGTGCTCACTTATCAGAGACAAGTACTGGTTCCTAGGAGGTTTTCGTGCAATAAAGAAGCAAATTATGACAGATCTCCCGCAGCCCAGAGTTACTCCGCCCCGCTCTATCACCAATACCTGTGGGGATTTCACCGGCCATGTGGATATCAAAGCCAACAAGGGCGAAGGCATAGAGTCAACAAGCGGGACGAGTCGCCTAGATGACCAGTCCACAGTCAAGCGTCAATCAGGAAGCCCAATATTATAATATCTCCGCATTCAGCAGTCAGCAGGGACTGTATTTGGTCAAAAAGCAGATCTAAAATACATTAAACATTAATGGAAGACAGTCATATTATTTAGATATGTCTACATATCGGTGCAGTTTTCAAACGTAGGCACGTCACTCAGTATGTCACATATCAACCTACAAGTCGCGACGTAACAGAACCGTACGTCAGCATTTCAGCATCATATCACAACTACATCACGAGACTAAT
This sequence comes from Asteroscopus sphinx, assembly GCA_949699075.1. NCBI lineage: Eukaryota > Metazoa > Arthropoda > Insecta > Lepidoptera > Noctuidae > Asteroscopus > Asteroscopus sphinx. The sequence goes on from OX453006.1 coordinate 9,554,431, forward strand.
GAACTTCAACATCAAAATAGACTTCTCATGTATCAAAACAAAGAAATACGAGAGGTCTCGTGAACAGGTGGTTATCATCGTGTCGTCAAGAATGCAGAATACGCATTTTTTTGCACAGCTGATACTCAAGTTACAACCTTGATTTATAAGTGTAGGTCAAGGATGCACATCAAGGCAACAACGAACAGACCGGACAATCAGCAGCAATGAAACAGCTAAGCAAGTAGCTTCGCCAAGGGATACTCGGTCAAGAACAGTCACTTTGAGGTTCCAACTATCAGTGGCACATTATATCAAGAAATTGTAGATTAATTTGTATTGTTACAATTTTATATTTTATGTTTCTAGTTACTATTTGTTTTTCTCTTTTAGTGGGCAAGATGTACGAGCAAACGTACGAGGTTTTCTTGCTGACTCTGTCACCTCAATCAATATAAATCTATGTTATTATTTTTACACAAAACAGTTGAATAAACTCAGTCAATCACTTCGGTTGTTTTATTACATACAGTAATTAGAACACCGGGTCTAGCAAGCATCTAGCATTATCAAAGCACTATCAAGCAAGCATCGCATAGTGTAGGGATCACCCCTACAATGTACGAAATTGCTTAGTAAGTTCCGGATTGTTGGCACACGTTCTAGGAATCGACTTCCTCTTTCAGTCTCGTGGGTATCATAAGGGTGTCTACATCTTCTCTTGACGTAGGCTGGTATTCACATTTTACAAGTGTTGGTTGAACCATTTGGAAGCTACAGTCGAAGAACTTTTTATGTTCGATTCTAGCAATAAAACGGAACAACTTTTCCTAAGAAACGTGGGTCATCAGACGACAAAATAAATCCACTTCCCCTAAAAAAACCTTGTTTATCGCGAAGGTATAAAGAGTGCCTGCCACTGACGATGCAACCAACAGTCCGAATGGCGTGGCCGCATTCCAAAATCTGTGTTCCAAATGTTGAAAATGTATGTTATTTTTAAAAGAAGTCAAACTTTTTTGGAAGTAGTCATTAAAACGACGTCCGAATGGATACATCGTCAGTGCCCGTTACCTTATACAATAAATAAATACGGTATTTTTCCATGAGAAGTTAATTTTACTTTTCTTCCGACGAACGCGACCCTTGAGTCTTCGAAAAAAAAAAACAGTTTCCTCAGTAGTGTAATGTACTGTATATTTGTCGACAGTATTTTGATTTCATCTTGTAGATTATATAAAACTACAGTCAGACCAAGTTTGACGCTTATATGTATTACCGTTTTTAAGATAAAGCAAAAACAAAAATCGTTAGAAAAATTCATTTTTTTTACTTATTAGTATTTTCCATGAATGCAATAATAAGGGCCACATATAGGCTACCTATTATGGTTGAAAAGATACAGCGCTGTGACAGACGGACAGGGGGCGCGTAGACACTGTCCCGTTGGCAACCTTTGGATGAAACTCTAAGAGCAAAACCAAACGCTTTTTAAAGTTTTTAATTCACAATTTTCATTTCAATTGCATTTAAAAAAGTAGGTATGCCAATTATCTCGTAATAACATAAAACAAATTGCTCTCTCTCGCGACAGCTTCACAGCAGAAACTTTAATCATCAGCCAGCACTAAAGTTTGCTAAATTAACTACAAAAATATGACGTGTAAAAGAGTCAACGGATAGAAGATTCATATCGTTAAGAATAATATAATTTTTAGGGTTCCGTACCCAAAGGGTGCCAAACGAGAACCTATTACTCTCGCTACGTAGTCCGTCCATCCGTATGTCTGCCACAAGACTGTATCTTTTGAACGGTAATAGGTAGCTGATTGAAATTTTCTTAGAACATGTGTTGCTATCCCTATCACGACAAATACTAAAAATAAAAAAGTCTAAAACCAAAGGGGGTCCACTTACAAGAAACCTCGAGAAACATGCATTTTTTTCAATGTTTGTGTTCCTGCTCTATCTTCAAAACGCTAATGTTTACCAGCTTCAAACTTGGTTTGATTTTAGTGTGTAGGTACTATGCAGTTTAGCAAAAAATAATAAAAATAGGGTAAACATAGACATATATGGTAGTACCTGCGTAAGAAAGAGATGCAAAAATTCATATTTCGCTCACTATGCCGACTGTGCGTTGATAACTTTTGGAACTCTCGTATATTGAATCCGTTTCTACGGGGTATGATATGGGATTGATGGGTGATACGGAACCCTTACTGCGTGAGTCCAACTCGGACTTGGCCGGTTTTTTAGTAGTATCATAGAAAAAATTATAGTAGTAAGCATGAAGTACTTAGGTTGATACTTTTTAACTCTTGTGGTTTTAGTTTTTGTAGTTGTGGTATCTAAAATAGGTAGTATTTGTATTAGTACGAGTATTATGAGTTATTTATCAAGGTATTTTTTTTGCACGTTTAATTAATTTCTTTCTTTCTTTTTGTACTTCCTCAGCTAAATAGTACATTACTGCCGTGGCCGGCAACAGGAGCATTGATGGTCGATGGACGAACGTGAAAATAACATACGTGAGTCCATCAATGCCTGGTTGCAGCCAAGGCTATAGTACTTTTCTCAAATAATGTGCGGAAATTCAAACTAAGTAGTACCTATGTAAATTCTAGAATCAATTACGAACAACAATAATTTTTCATGTTAATTTGTTTCTTTTTTACTTTAAACAGCTCTATTTGCAAGCCAGTTCTAAATTTAAATAAAATATTTGATAAGTAACCTCCTTGTCTGCTATTTTTCGGAGCAAAAATTTCGTTCCATTTTTAAATAACACGACAGATATGAGTTTTCATATAATTTATTTGGCCGCTAAACAGGACAGATATGTATTTTCATACTAATATTGCCGGCCGCTGGTCGCATGTATTTGACCAGTACAGCATTTTCGATTTATCTCGAAGAAGGTTGTCAAAATAATGTTCGAATTTCCAAGCATGTTTGAGAAAAAATTATCTATTCTTTGACGACACAATAGGGTGTTTGTCAATTTTTTGAAATGTATGTAAAATGATGGCGAAACATCCAATTAAAGCAATCATTAACAAATAATTACTAAAATATGCTTTTAAAATTAAATTCAAGATTTTTATTTCTAGTTTTAAATTTCGCACCAAAAAGCTAAGTCACGTGACATTATCGTCAACCTACGTCACTGTTCTTGTTCCGGTCAGTGTTGCTGGTGTAAATTCCCTTAAAAGTACGTCATGCTTACCAAAAAGGTACGAATTAGAGGAAATGTACAAAATCTGAGAAAAAACGTAAGATTCCAGTTTACGAAATAATTTAGTTAGAAGGCTATGTCGAGAGTTATTTTTATTTTGATATTGCTTGCTTGCTTGCTAATTTTTATATTTCCTTCGAGATGGTTGCAGCGGTGCGAGCGCTGAAAACGGAACGTAGTTTTATTTCTGGCATGAGACATGACTGAAAAGTTCTGTATTTTGTGTTTGAATCACGCACCTACAAAACAAAAGCTTGTAAATTACGTTCATAATTACGTACAAATGCTCATAAATTTAATTGTTTGTAAGTTATAAAGTATTATAACCTGGCTCGATAAAATAAAAAATAAACTGGCTGACATGAATATGTTATTAATTATTATTATAAAAACTCGTACTCTTTATTTTTCCGATCATGGCAACATTTAGCTCGCCCTATGTCGTACAAGGTTCTGACGTCACTCTAAATGGCGGCCAAGTATCAAGACGTTTTGTATCACGTGATCAACAGATTAAAAAAACGAAATTTCAAACAGGAAAATAAAATATTTAGAATCAATTTAAATTTAAAAAACTTATTAAAAGTTATTCTCCAACCTAAAATCTACGTTGTGTGCAATTTTCATAATTTTTGGCGATACCAGTCAAACACCCTATTGTCGCGGTGGCTAATCGATCGGCTTCTGCGTAGAGGGGTGCGAGTTCGATTTTCGCACGGCACATATATTTGTGTGAGCCACAGATAGTTTTTCAGTTTCAGGACATGGGTATTTGAACATGTTTGTGTTTGTAAAAGCCACGTTCCAGGAGAAACCTTGTGTGGCGCAACAATTTACCTTTTTTTTGAAACGGCAACCAAAAAAAAACTTTTCAGCTTTGTATTATAGGCGGCTATGAAAATCCTTTCTGTTCCAATAATTGGGGAATTTAGCCCTGAGGCACAAATTATTTAACTAAACAAGTCCCTACGGCCACTCCTGAAACTGAGATTGAACAATAAATTCCATGACGGCTTGGTATATAAACTTTATGAACTAGATATGCCAATAACAATTTCAATTTCAAAAATAAAACATTTCCGACCATTGTTTCAACAAATTCTTTGATTTATTCGAACGTCACGTCTGCCGCTATTTTTGTTTCCCCTAGCCTAAAGCTGTGTATTTTATCATTTTAACGATGTTTACCTAGTAACTTCCATTTTGATTTACGTCCCGTTTCGTTGTCAACACTTTTATGAATAAATTATGAGAAATAGTTATTACCGTCACCATTATGTAGATACAGATGGCGTGACTTTATTACTTACTAGCTGTGCCCGCGACTCCGTCCGCGTGGATGTCGGAAAATAACATCGTGTCATAATTATGAACACAATGTATTCAATTATATACATATAAGCGCCTACACAGACGACTACACTATTTACCGGCCATACTATATTTTGTTTTTACAACCAACCGGCTAAGGTGATAGAATATCATGGAATTAGCCCTAAACTCTTCTCATTCTGAGAAGACGTTCGTGCCCAGCAGTGGAAAGTAATTGGGCTGATTATTTTATGTTATTCTATAACACTAACCACATCACTTCTTATTCTGAGAAGAGGCCCGTGCCCAGTAGTGGGACTGTAATGGGCTGATAATGTTGTGTTTTTCTATAATACTAACAATATCCAGTTCATAAACTCTTCTTATTTTAAGAAGAGGGCCATACCCAGCAGTGGGACAGTAATGGGTTGACTACGTTATGTTATTCTATATTTCCTAGTTTCTTAACTCTTCTCGTTCCGAGAACCACTAACCACATCTCTTCTTATTTCGAGAAGAGGTCCGTGCCCAGCTGTGGGGCAGTAGGTAATGGGCTGATTATGTTATGATAATCTATTTATGATAATCTATATTGTTAAATATCCAGTTCCTTAACTCTTCTCATTCCAAGAAGAGGCCCATGCCCAGCAGCGGGACAGTGATGGGCTGACTATGTTATGTTATCCTATATTTTCTAAAATACTAACACTATCTAGTTGTATTTTTAGGAACCTGCAAACAACCAACAATCATGACCTCTACTTTGTATGCAACTTAATACAATAGAGGGGTCAAGCTGTATCGCTGGATCTAGTTAACCGATTCAGATAAAACATACCCTATATTTTAAGTTAGACTAATACCAATACAAATGCTAAGTTTCATTACGATCCGTTCAGCTGTTTTCACGTGATGAGGTAACAAACAGACAGACAGACAGACATAAATTTTAAAAACGATTGATTCGTGTTCTATTGCTTATTTCTAGTCCCCCTAGCCGGGTTTCGCGAAAAAATACTCAATGTACAGACTTTTCGACCTTTACAATTTTATTATAGTATAGATAGAAGATTAGACTTTCAAAAATATGGTGTTTGTTTTTTTGTGAAACTATGATGCCATATTTAGGTATGATAAAGAGGAAACATTTGGTAGTACCTACTCGAGCTTCTTGTGTAAGAGTTAGTCTGGGGAAGTACAAACGGCTACATATCAAGCTATACTTCTAGTATAAGCTGACCTCGCAATGTTGAGACTTCCCGTACAATAAGAGGTCAGCTTATACTGGAAATATATAGCGTGTAGCCGTGGGTACACTAGACCGCACGTCAGTGGTAACCATCGATATTATGTAGTAACCACAGACCAGTAAGCTTCTAGACGCCGATTAGTCGAATACCCCTGGTCACCACGCATATGCAGTAGCACTGCATATCATACGCCCCGCCGCCAATCAGGACCTCAGTCCGTCAGCGAGCGGCACCAATCATACGGAATCATACCACCGAACTTTTGAGCCGACCAACCGTAATGCGCCCCCGCCCCCGGTCCCCGCCAACATTTTACGACTGTGTTTTCATGCAAAACTTTGTTTATGCGGAGTCTTGAGGCTTACCGATGGTCTGTGGTGGTAACCAAGTGGTAACAGTTTGTTCTGACAACAACTTTATTTCATGAGTAGTATGTAAGGATCGTTTTCTTTAATTCAAGTGTTACCACTGACCTGTGGTCGACTGTACTAACACCGTACCTATTTCTGCCTCCAAATAATACTTGCATTGCAGTGTTCCGGTGCAAAGGGTGTTTTTTTATGGTGTACAATAAAGCATATATAAATAAATAATAATAAATAAAGGGTGCCGGTCGAATTACAATTTCTTCCCCTCTACCTACGGGTGCCGATGTAATTACAATTTCTTCCCATCTGCCTATGGGTGCCGATGTAATTACAATTTCTTCCCATCACCTACGAGTGTCGGTGAAATTACAATTTCTTCCCATCTACCTACGGATGCCGGTGAAATTACAATTTCTTCCCATCTACCTACGGGTGCCGGGAAAAATTACAATTTCTTCCTATCTTCAGGTCTCAGTTTGGCGAACGCGACTTGCAAGACCATTCAACAACCTATATAATTGGTATTGCAGTTGGGGCCTATACCTCGGACTCGTTATGCCATCCTTTACTATAAAAAAACTTAATTTTCGCGGAATTTCACGTGCCACTTACCACGACCACGTCATCATATCACGAGCTACGTTCACAAGTTACTAGTTTCACTAATATAGCCTAACGTTAGTATTCCAGATTTCCGTACCTACTTATTAAAAACCCTCGCACTTTTAGGTACCTATGGTCGGCGCTCACCGACGGCACGGCATGGCAAAGGATTTTTGTCAACTGAATTTTTGTGAACTGAACTGAATTTGAATCATATTTTAAAACCTTAGCGCTATATACGTTGATATCGTCACAAGGAGACATCATCATACGGACGGCGGCTAGTCTCCTTGTGAAAATAACAATAAAATGTCAAGAATGTTTGAATAAGATTCAAAATCATTACAAGGATTATTAATTATAAGGATATAATAATTCTTTGCCATGCCGCCATGTCGTGCCGTTGGTAAGCGCCAGTCATAATGCGCTGCACTAGAAGTAGAAAGATTGAAGGAAGCAATCGCATATCTAAGTTTCAATCCGGTTTTCATCACTAACGACAAAAATTAATAATCGATCTATCCATGATTTACCCTACTAGAGATATAAATTTGACATAAGCTCCATACATTTTATGTCAAATTTCTATCTCTAGTAGGGTAAATCGTGGATAGTGGTTATTAATTTTGGCCATAAATCAACTAATTTAATTCAATTTACGGCCAAAATTAATATCCAATTTATCCACGATTTACCCTACTGGAGATAGAAATTTGACATATTTTGTATGGAGCTTATGTCAAATTCCTATCTCTAGTAGGGCGGGCAAATCGTGGATAGATTGGATATTCATTTTGGCCGTTAGAGTTCAATTTAGTGACCACATTCACCACCACCAGCAAGCAGATACACTTAAATCGCATTTATACTTCACAAGAAAAGCGCAGCTTTATTTTCTTTTTATAAAATCTTGACTGTTTATGGTCGAGTCTCCGAGGATTGTGTTTTAAATAACGTTCTCGTGTTGATATCTTATTACGGAGCAGACATTTTCTCATTTCGTGAACCATGTAGCTTCGTTACATATGTGACTACTGGGAGTTTTTGAACCCATTAATTTAAGAAATATTGTTCCCTTATATAACCGCATTAACTTAGCAAATCTTTGAGCATTAACTTAGGAAATCAATCAGAATCTTTGAAAAAATATAACAATAGCTTATGCCCGCAGCTTCGCCCATGTGGATGTCGTTTATCGCGCATCCCTCGGGAACTGATCATTTTCCCGAGATCAAAAGTAGCCCATATGTTAATTTGGGTTATGTTCTTTCTGTATGCCAAATTTCTTTCAAATCTGTTCAGCCCTTACAGCGTGATTGAGTAACAAACATCCAAGTATCTTCACAAACTTTTACATTCATTATAGTAATAGGCAATGACGTTTGAAAAGAGGAAGACACGGGACACACCGCGCGTTGTACTACAAAACTGCGTCACAGTGACATAGTTGCGTTCTGTCACCGCAGGACAACGGCATGACTGCACGTGTTACGCTCGTACATTGATGAGGGGAAGACGTTTTTTACTAATATGTTTCTCTGTCGGCCGGCGGCATACAACGTTACTTCAATTATAGCTGTGTGAGTCTATGTCATCTGTGTGTATGTAGTGGTGCACCGAGCCCACATTTTGTTCATGTAGGTAATATAAGACCATACCGTGTCTTTTTCTTTTGAAACGTCGTTGTTAATAGGATTATTTTTAGTGTAACGCAAACTTGAAAGTAATTTGTTCAAAATCACTAGGAGAATCGATTGGTATAATTTTGATACTATGCCATATTTATCAGAAACTCAATTTAGTTATGTGAAAATTCAGTAGACACATCAGCGGATCGTGAATAGGTTATTCAAGAAGTTCAGCATGATGAGTTTCCGTGGATCAGATGGCCCCTGCATGGCATCCTTCACTTTTTCCGCTTCCCATTGGAGGCTTTTACAGTTTTATAACATGGTGTTGTACCTACATCTCCTTTAATCCTATTTACGACACCCACCGGACGACACCAGGCGTCCTTGAGTTGAAGTATAGTCCGATAATAATCTATTTTAATAGTAGTTCTATCAAGTAGTGACTATGATAGCCTAGCGGTAGAGTACGTGCCGTGGAGGGTCTGATATCGAACCCAGCCCGCACCACTGACATTTCGATTTCATGTATGAATCAGAATTTTATTATCGCTGCTTTAACGGTGAAGGAAAACAACATGAGGAAACCTGTACACCTGAGAGTGCTCCATACAGTTATCGATAGTGAGTGTAGTCCACTAACCCACACTAGGCCAGCATGGTGGAACTAGGCCAGCATGGTCGACTTAGGCCTTAACCATCTCATTCAGAGAAAGGCCGTGCCCAACAGTGAGACAGGAATGGGCTGATGATGGTGATGAGTATAACAATCATAAAAGCTTAGGCTTATTTCAAACTTGAATACTTACAATGTCTATATTTAATTCTAGTTTTTAGTCACAGGTAATCATCTCGCCAAGAATGGCGCACAAGGTTGTAGGGTAAGCCTCTTTCTTGTTTTTTGCTTTAAGGGTGTATTCCTCAACGAACCAACTTATTTCACAAAATGAGATTAAGTATTTTAAGTACTTATTAAGAAACTTTCTCTAACTTTAAAATTTCTCTCTATAACGAATTTAAGGCGCTACTATATGCTAAGTGGCGCCCCATCAGTAAAAAAAATATTACTCGCTGACTACATCATTTAATTTTATCGTAAATTCGTTTTTAGTAATTGAAGTACAGTTACTGTAGTTTAATCAGATACTATTGTCTCTGTAAATTATAGTTCGCTGTGGTTGTAGATAGAAAAAGAAACTCACATACATACATGCATACATGAACCCTGAAAACATTACACTCTTTTTTTTTGGGCAGTTGTGTAAAAAGTACCTAAAGTGGCCAGTGTTTTTCTATCTTCACTATACAATTAACAATAACTAACTAACTACAATTAACAAAATAACATAACATCTCGCCTGTATTTCCCCGAAGGGGTAGGCAGAGGTGTATAGTACACCCACATTTCGCCAGTTATGTTATAGTCCCATGTAATAGGGAGCGAGCCTATTGCCATTGACCGGGCACAAATCCAGACTCCGGGCTGCTACTGAGAATTTCCTAATGAAAAAACCCAATAACACTTTGCCCGACCCGGGAATCGAACCCAGGACCCCACGCTCAGCAGTCGCGTTTGCAACCACTAGACCTACGAGGCAGTTAACTAATAAATAAATAAATAATAATAAATATTTTTTGGGGCATTTTTACACAGCAACATCTAGTCCCAAACTAAGCAGAGCTTGTAATATGGGTACTTACATACGTACTTATATACTTTTTTTTTGTGTAAATACTTACTTATAATATATAAGAAACAACCAGACCAACACAAACACTCATGTCACATCACACAAATATTTGTGTCCTGTGGGAATCGAACCCACGACCTCGTGATCAGCAGTCCGACACTCGAACCACCAGACCACAGAGGTCGTCACTACTAACTATACCTAATTAAATTAATGAACAAATTAATTGAATTAATTTACATAGTTAATAGTTTCTAATTAAACTCCATTATCTGTACTTCAATAGTTAGAAAGGAATTTTGAATTTTCGATAAATGATGTACTCAGCGAGTAATTATTATTTTACTGATGGGGGCGCCATTTAGTTCTTAGTAGCGCCTTGAGAACTTTGTTTATTATGTTTTTGACCCTGTAATGGACTTTCAAACGGCAGTCGCGGTAATTTCTCCCGAGCATCCACTCAAAGAAATAACAAACTCCATTAGTCGAAGCAATTACTTTAGTATTCGCGAACAAAAATAAATTGGGCATTTCCGTTTCGCCACCTACTTACAACCGACATTCCGTACGTAGGTAAATTGGACCTCAACGTGCCATTAGCTGGCTCGCTTCTCTCCGCGAAGTTTTTCCCCAGCTCGCTCACCCCAAGGGATGTAATTCTCTGGATAAAAAGGGAATAAACCTCGGTCGTTAGCCGATGACGTGGCATTATGAGAAGATTGGATCCTCCCGCAGCGTGTTACTTAAAATACCTTCTCGAGTAATCTACTATAGCTACTTAAATATATCGATGATTGATTCATTTGTCGTTAAAAAACTAGCAGAATTAAGACCTACACTTTTTCTGAAAGCCCTACCCCAACCATCGATCACAATCTACAGAAAAGATAGTCCCCTATCTATCTAAATTACTTAGAAAGTAATCAATCAGGGACTTAGATTTATTGAGCCTTATAAAAATGTAAGGACATAACAAAGGTGATTTATCAAATTCGATGCTGCTTTTATAAAATATGTTCAGAAAGTCTTTTCTATACTGTCATATAATCCTTACTTTCGAATAAATACAAACGCTGATAAAGCAATTAAACACATTGGATCCATTGTTGTCTTAAATAAATAAAGCGTCTTGATATAATTGATATGAATAAGAAATCATTCTCTAGGTGTCGTTTATAGATTTCAAGGAAGCCCATTGATCTCACTACAAGAGACAAAATAGAAACACCGGCCAAGTGTGATTCAGGCTCGCGCACTAAGGGTTCCGTACCACTACAAATGTCTGTGTAGTTTGCGTCGCACCCATTAGATTATACTTATTCCAACAAGATATTCGTCTTTAATTGTTTCTTGTACGCCCCACATTACATCTGAATTTACCTTACTTTAATATGTTTTGTTTGACTAAACAACGTGTATCAGAAATGTGTGGTCATATTTGGAGACCTCATTCGGGGAATGCTATAGAATAACTTTTTACTATGGGTTCAACCCTGAATTCGCGAAAATTTAATCACCCCATCCATACATTTCTGTCGAGAGTGCTCCATATAGCTCTCGATGGTATCTGCAATCCGCCAACCCGCACTAGGCCAGCACGGAGGACTAAGGCCTTGACCTTCTAATTCTGAGAAGAGACCCGTGCACAGTAGTGGGACATTATGATTATGATGATACATTTCGGTAGAGAGGTTTTGCACTGTTCTATGAAACAGCTGTATTTTTTATGATTTCAGGGTTGTTGAAAAGTTGTTCTATGACATTTTTGAAACACGATGTATGCATTAAAATTAGACCAAGTTTGATGCTTGTATATTATTACAGATTTTAAGATAGATGGAGCAGGAATGTTAAAACCTTTGAATAAATGCATTTTGTATGAGTTCTTTTTATGGGACCCTTTTTAATATTTGTCATAATCGAAGCAGTAGTAACATAAGTTCTGTAAAAATTTCAACTCGCTACATATTACGGTTAAAAAGATACAGCCCTGTGACAGATACACGGACGAACTGACAAGCAGACGGTGTAAGCCTTTGCCTACGTAACGTAACTTTGTTACTATTAACAGGGTCCCATTTGCACCATTTGGTTTCTAAACCCTAAAAATCATCCTCTAGGTACGGTCTATGATTCCAACGTCAAGCAACTGAAGCAGCTAAAGATCACATAATAAAAAAGCTTTTAGCTATCAAAGAGCAAAAAAAAAAAATATATATATTATATATATATTCTTCAAAAAAGAGCTATCCGTACTATTGTTCGTATTTCACAAAGAGACAGCTGCCGTCCACACTTTGGTGATTTAGGTATACTAACGGTGCCCAGCCTTTACGTTCTTGTACTTCTGACTTCTTTACAAAAATACTTACACGAATTTGAGACGGAGGAGCAAAGACTGGTTAGGGAAACTACGAGAAAGAAAGAAAGAAAAAGATTTTATTCTTGCGCTCCATTTGACGCACTCACTACAAAACTTATACATAATACTTAATAATAAATACATAATACTTTACAATTTCATGACAAATTAGTATAGTTACAGTTAAATTGACAACTGACAACACTGGACATAAACAATACATGATCTGTGGTTATAACGGTAATGATCGGATTTTTTTTCTACATTATTGTCTGTGATTTACAGTTAGTCAAATCAAAACAAAAACAATAATAAAAAATGTTAAGTATTATAAATACTGCTGTGATCTTTGTGCGTCGCATGTGCGCAAAAATGTAGGTCATTGCTCAGCGTAATGCTGTGGCTTAGGACGGACCTAGTGCCAGCAGCGCTGATTTTCAGCAAAAACCTTATGAGTGACTTAATGAAATCCCACTACAGAGAAACTCAAACCAAGTAAGTACTACTTATTATAATGAGTGTGTTATATGTCTATGATAATGAGTGAATGTCATATAAATAGTGTATACATAAATACAGTGCAATAAATAAACCTAGTCTTATTATGGTACAAAGAAAACACAGTTACATCAAAATAGCTATGTAAGTATGTAACCAGTAACCAAGCGGGCGGCGGCCATAATTGCGTAGACGCCTATCGGTACCTACCTACCTAGTACCTATACTACGTTACAGACAGACTGCGCTCCGCGCTCGTAAAATACCATCAAAGACGCAATATTTTTTAGTTCCAACGGATAATAATATGATTTACGATTTATCTGCTCAACTCATATCCCAGCAACAACGAGGCGAAAGGATCTTATAAGCAAGATTCAACCCAAGTTGGACATAATAAAACATGGTCCGCAGTATCAAGCCGTGCAGATATTTAACAGACTGCCAAAAGAGTTAAAAAGTATAGTTTACTCGAGCACATTTAAAAAAACAGCTCAAGGCTTTCCTATTGGAGAAATGTTTTTATTCAATCGATGAATTGTAATAATGAAATTAGGTAAATGTAATGAATGTAATTTTTTTTTAAATAATTATGTATTTTTTTTTTGTTTTTTTTAGATTATAATGTTTAATTTGTATAATTTCAAACACAATGAAAATTGTTTCTGAATAAATAAATGAAATGAAATGAAATAGAAGAAGTAATTTCTATCCTCAAAAACAGAACGAACTGTTTTCGAGTTTTTCTTATATTCCTATGTAAAATAATCGGTATTCCTTCTGCTATCACATTCACGAAGCAAATAATTTTTAATTTAGAGCTGTTCGAACAACGATAATATGATGTCGCAGACTCTCAATGAATAACGAAAAGGTTTTGTGTTCAAGCTACGTCGAGATGGTGCAGACCCAATCACATTATTTATTCAGTTACTGAATGACAAATAGCTGTAAGGGTACTGTAGATATTCAGTGTTAGGTAATGTTATTCTATTGGCTTTTCGGCATCGACTACAAACAGGGTATTAAATTTCTCGTAACTTTACTGTAAAATCGTTAATCGTACTGCATTTTTCTAGGAATTGATACTAGCTCGATTTGGTTCAGAGCTCGAACTAGTCGGGAGTAAGGCCCCAGGTCCCAACCTTAAAACACAATTTTCCTCACAAACAGCGTCGAGCAGTTTAGTACTATACATGCTGACATTTTTATCGCTTAATTTCCGAAAAGGGGTCATTCACTCATCATTATCAAGGTAGTTTGTACAAGGGTCACTCTACCATTAACACCTTTATTTCATGTTCCTACCTACATTCTTTGCAAAAAAAATATTCTATTATATTCTATTATGAATAACTTTTACTATGGGACCAACACTGAAAAAATCAGGTGGTCCCTACATTTTATCGATTTACTCTTAAATCGATAAAATCGATGTTGGTCCCTACTATTGTGTTCACTAACACAAATATAGTGACCAACTGATTTTTGTTTCGCGATTTCAGGGTTGGTCCCATAGTAAAAGTTGTTCATAATGATGAGTACATTGACCAATTTTCAGGAATTAAGCGATTAAAATTTCAGCATGTATTCGCATCCTTGCCAAAAATTTATGAATATGTCATGTTGTTGTTCAAGTTTGCTATCAACAGAGCCTCACAATGACCCAGATTTATAGTTTTGTTTGCAAGAATCACGACAAAGAATTTGTAAGGCAACTTTTTAGAACCTCTAAATTATTTATAATTCTGCTTGTGCTACTTTATTAAACAAAGGCGAAACTCTATATTTAAAACAAAAGCTGACTTAGTACTTAGCTACGAGCAACCTGTAATTCACTTCATTGAATAGATAATGATTTATGTTATAATTAATTAATTACTTTTTGTGCAGCTGTGTAAATATTTACATAGGTTTCCTGTTTTAATTGTATTGTTGCAGTTGCATTTTGACTTAAAAGGTTGCTGGATGGAAAAAATCGACTTCACCATTATAATAATATTAAGACGTTAACACAAGTTTAAAGATTTTGTGATTTATTTATTTTTTAGTATCTCTACTCGTATGAATATAAAAATTAACTAATACAAATACAATGGTTTGATTAAAAGCTTGCGTTGAAAATTTGGCGCAGCGCCGCCGCGATGTCTATCGTGTTTTCCTCACCTTTTTAGTATATAAGTCTTTTTAAAGGCTCGTACAAACCAAAAGCAGGTCATTAGCAGTGTGGCGCATAAGCAGCGCTGCAGACGTCCCACTCTAAGGCGGCCCATACACCTACAATACAACGTGTTGATCTGCATTCGTGCCTTATTTAAGGAGGTGACTATACCACTGATACTGAACACGAATCAGTAAAAAAATCATTAGCATTTTTTTTTTTTTTAAATTCCTATTTGTAAACAAACAAATTTCCCCCGTGTGTCACGTGCGACACAAAAACGATGCGTGCGACACCACCAAAACAATTTGCAGGTATTTCCACTCTTTGACAATGCCGCCGTTGACTTATTTTCCGAGTCGTTCGGGATTTATTCTCGAACCCTCGCTATGTTTCTAAGTGAAAATTTAGGTATTAAATAATCGTAGAATTTTTCAAGTATTTTTAGGTGACTAAGCACATTATTTATCATCAGATCTAGAAATATGGCACGATTACAGATCAACACCTTGTATAATTGTGCAATAATAATATTGCACAATTATTATTGAATCGCCCCTATCTTCAATACCATTTCAATCTTACCCATCAACGCTCAATATCATTGCGCAATTGCAAATATTTATAGCATTTATAGCAAAACAAATAAATATAGTGATAGCCTAGCGGTTGAACGCTTGCCTTCCATGCAGGAGGGTGCGAGTTCGATCCCGGCCCGCACCTCTGACTTTTCGAATTCATGTGCGGATTTATATTCGATTATCACTTGCTTTAACGGTGAAGGAAAACATCGTGAGGAAACCTGCACACCAGAGAGTGCTCCATACAGTTCTCGATGGTGTGTGTGTAGTCCACCAACCCGCACTAGGCCAGCATGGTGGACTAAGACCTTAACCTTCTCATACTGAGAAGAGGCCCGTGCCCAGCAGTGGGACAGTAATGGGCTGATTATGTAATTGCAAATATTGCACAATTACATTGTCAGCGTGTGGGCCGCCTAAGGCACACAGTTTTAAAGTTTTTGACGGCCGGCCAGCCATAGTACTGCTTTCAGTATGACATGTTGTGCCGGTTGAAAAAATACAACAGCCTCGTAACAGGTTTGACGTAACACTGACGCGGTGCCCTGTCCTGCTCCGGCGGGCTTAAGAGTTTAAACATAGTTACATAGGTACCTACTTGATAAATAGATCATAAATTTTGGCTGTAAATGACCACGACTTCAGTACATCCATCTTTAAGCACCGGCGATGTAGCTCCTTTGTTCGTTGAACAGATCCAAACAGCCAATAATGACGCACCGTTTTAAATCATAAGTGGTAATGGGAATGACAGCTTTTCTAGTTTCTACTTCAGTGGAGCGAATATTCCATAATACTTGACTCCTATGTCCCAGACAAAATGTATTTGCAAAATAGCCTCTCGCACTTGTTGGAATTTGTCTGAGAGGTAATTACGTATACAAAGAAATAAAATGCGATTGATTAGAATCCCTCAAAGAGATGAAACCTACCCGTATTTGCACTAAGATTCCTCTTATATTTTGCTTTCACGAACAACATTCAACACATTCAACATTCAACATTCGGATACTGACCCGCAACTAATTGATACCTGTAGACACACAAAATCACGTCTGTATTTTCCCGAAAGGATAAGCAGAGGTGTATCGTACACCCACATTTCGCCAGTTATGTTATAAGTCCCATGTAGGGAGCGAACCTTAATGCCATTTACCGGACACAAATCCAGACTCCGGGTTGCTACTGAGAATTTCCTGATGTAAAAACTCAATTACACTTTGCTCAACAGACACATACATACATAGATATATTAAATTTGATCCAATGCAGGAATCGAACACTTTGTAAAATTTTGTTCAAAACAAAAAGAACCTGAAGATAGGTAGAAATGCACAGCTTATGCTATTAAATTTTGTCTATAAAAACATTGGATAATTTTAGACAAAAAACATTTTATTAAATCATAATAACATCACTGTCTTATCCTACATACATATTATCACGCCTGTTTCCCATTGGGGGTAGGCAGAGACTATGGATTTCCACCTGCTACGATCCTGACACACCTCTTTCGCTTCATCTACGTCCAATATCCTCGTCATGCATGCTCGTCGGTTTAGAGAACTCTTAACCTGGCATTTTTTTATCGATCAAATCGCGATACGTTCGCCGAGGTCATCCCCTTCCAACTTTTAAATCCACACTCGCTTCGTATACTTGTTTCGTCAATCTCCTCTCGTCCATCCTCTCTATATGTCTAAACCATCTTAACATACCTTTCTCAATCTTTGTCACTACATCTTCTTTCACTCCACAATGCTCCCTTATCACGTTATTCCTTATTTTATCTCTCAAAGTTACACTACATATACTTCTCAAAGCTCTCATTTCTACTGCATTTATTCTGCATTCATGTTTCTTCTGCCATACCCAACTTTCACTACCATACGTGGGACACTCAGAAAGTTTTGCGAAACTAAAAAAAATTGTTCTATACGTACATATATTTTTATCAAATCTTTTCAAAGTACTTTCCACCAGCCTCTATACAAAGATTCATGCGCCTAAACCAGTTTTCAAAACACTTTTTCCAGTCCGCCGCAGACACCTCGTTTACAGCCTGCTCGAACGCAGCCAGCGCATCTTCCGGCGACGAAAATTGTATCCCTTTGAGCTGATTTTTTATTTTTGGGAATAAAAAGAAGTCACACGGTGCTAGATCAGGGCTGTAAGGAGGGTGACCCAGGAGTTTGACTGGCGTGCTGTCCAGGAAGTCCCTCGTTTTGAGTGCGGTGTGCGCAGGTGCATTGTCGTGGTGGAGCAGTAGCCCGCGGAGCCCTGTGTTTGGTCGCTTGTTGCTTATAACAGAGAAAACTTCTGGCAAACATTTGGTAGTATACCATTCGGCATTAATGCTTCTTTGATCCCGTAAGGGAATTGATACCAAGTGGCCAGTCAAATTAAAAAAACTAGCGATCAAAATCTTACCCCCGCTTCTAGATCGCTTCACTTTGGTAGGCGTTGGCTCATTTTGAAACACCCAAACAGTCGACTGGCGCTTGGTTTCTGGGTCGTATTGATAAATCCAGGACTCATCACCTGTAACGATGTCGTAAACACGCCGAGACGAGCCTGCTTCAAATTTGTTAAGCATATCACGGCACCATTCCACCCGGGCCTGCTTCTGAGCATCGGTGAGGTTGTGCGGCACCCAGCGTGATACTATCCTCCTCACGCGAAGATGGCTGTGTAGAATCTCGTGAACGCTTTCCGATCCAATCTTCAATATGTGTTGAATCTCCTGATATGTAATTCGCCTATTGTCTTGGATTAAATTTTTCACTGCTAGCACGTTTTCTTCGGTAACAGCCGTCAAAGGGCGACCGCTTCTTTCGTCATCCCCCAAAGTTGGTCGACCGCGCTTGAATTCGTTATACCAACGATACACGGTTGCCTTGGAAGGGCCTTCATCCATGAATGCCATTTGAAGTCTATCGTACGATTCATCCGGTTTCAGGCGACACTTGAAATCGTATAAAATCATAGCTCTAAAATGTTCCCGGCGCAGATCCATATTTCAGTGAGACACAATACTTTGAATTAACTCGCAAAAAATGTGGAGGGAAATTTTGAAATTGGAACTTACTTATTTTTACTTATAAATAATCATATTTTCGAAAAACATTATAACTGGCCAGTCTCCCATATATAAAAACTTTTTTTCGCAATACTTTCTGAGGGGCCTGGTACATATGCCTTATCCTACTCCTACTAATATCATAAACGTGAAAATTTGTGAGGATGTATGTTTGTTACTCTTTCACGCAAAAACTACTATATGGATTTTAATGTAATTTAGCACACAGATGGAACATAGCCCGGATTTACATATAAACTACTTATTCAAATCAAATCAAATCAAATTTTATCCCGGGAAGATGAACAGTTCCCGAGGGATGCGCAATAAACTATATTCACGCGGGCGAAGTCGCGGGTATAGGCTAGTACCAAATAAAAATATAAAGAGTGCTTAATATTCTGTGTAATTCCGAACATCTGTTCATTAACCAGTTTAAAATTTGTTTTAGTAGCTATGCCCTTGACTTAACACGTATAAGAATATCAATAAAATAAAGAAAAGTTCGGGAAACCTCATTCTGGCAGCAGTGGGACAGTAATGGGCTGATGATGATGAAAGTTCAAGAACATCCTATCATCATCCTCCGAGCCTTTTCCCAATTATATTGAGGTCGGCTTCCAGTATAGCCAGATGCGGCTGAACATCAGTATTTTACACGGAGCGACTGCCATCAGACCCCCGCAACCCAGTTACTGGGTAATACTGACATTCGGAGGTTAGACCAGTTGTCAGACTTTCAGGCTTCTGACTACCCGTAACGACTGCCATAGATATTCGTATGACAACCGGGACCGACAGCTTAACGTGCTCTCCGAGGCACGGAAGAACAAGAACATCCTATATTTACTTTAATTGTACTTTGTTTTTTTTTTACTTATTCAAAGTATGATGATCGCAGTTATGATGGCGTAAAAACCCGTAAAAACATATGCCACACATATTTATCCATAAATGTTAAAGTTTTTTGTTGATAAATCTATTTTTCAAGACAAGCTTGATTTGGTACTGTAACCCAAACTCAGTGTGTCAACGGTAACTACAGCAGAGATCCTGTGACTACCTTCCGGCTCCATCATCAGATCAGCTCCTAAACACCATAATATTGCATTGTCATTGGTTTCACATGTATGTACCAAATTTCAGCCGATTCTGACAACGGGAACTGGTTTAAATTTGGCTGGCAAGATTTGACCTAAACCATAAAAGCTTTACAAAATATACAGTGTGGATGTGGGAGTTTGAAGCTACTTCGTGAGTTTGTGGTTTATTCAATCGTTATTGGCACTCTCTTGTTTTTTTGTGTCTATACCTTCCACAGCTTAGACCCTTACTGCCCCATCATGATCTTTATATCGCAATTTTACATAAGGAAAAACATGAAAAAAAACTTTAATCGGATTGGATTGCAATGTGCAATGCAATCCGATAAAAGTTTTTAAAGCGCGACCAAAGCCCTATTTTACATGATGAGAGATGGTGAATATTAATCACAGTCGTTTGTTTTTATAGAGCACAGCCGGACCCGATGGGTGCCATTTATAATGGCGGGAATATTTTATATCATACAACTACATGAACCTTTTTGAACAATCGGTAGATATTATAATGCGGTTTTGTCGCTTATTTTATTTGGGCGTTTGTTTTCTTACGTAGGCACTTGGATTGGATATGACTGACATAGTTAACATTATACCTACCTTCCAATTACATAATAAATAATATTAACAGCAATGCAAAAAGATAAAATAGAATTCTAGTGAAACATAACTGTTTTCACCCGCCTGCCCCAGAAGGAGGGTAATGTTTTTTCTTACTTTATTATGAGAGAAGATTAAAATAAGTGGAGATCTATTTAAAAAATACGCTACAAAATCTGGTGGGTACAGTTTTAATACGTAATACTTCATAAACTCGTACTAAATAGTCTATGGAACGGATAAATTAACAGATTGAACTGAATAAAACAAAATGGATAAAAAAAAGGAATTCTAATTTCTATGTACTCACAAAACTAAACTACTAAAAAGTCATAAAATTAAACTATTCATGGATTTTTATAATCTTCAATTTGGATGATTTGAGTCGTTTTCGTGACCGTCGGAAAAGGATCTGAAATTGAAAAACATGTATGTACGAAAAGATATCGGGAAACTTGACAAATCATATAACAAGTATTAGAATTAAAAAACTTCGGACTGCATAATCTGAAATTACATCTTGAAATATTCTCTAAAAATAATTACCATTTTTATATTGCCATGTTGTTTCCGTTGAATCTATAACCACGGTGCCGTTACAGTATACTGTGGTTTGCTTGTCTTTTTCTACTATAGGTTGATCTTTCATTTGGAAGAGGTATATTACCGTTGTATCATTGCTGGCCGTCAACTTGTCGATCAAATCTTGATTTGTTGTTTTGACCACCATCATGGGCTCGCCTTCAAAGTGTGTTAGATCTGAAAAAAATATGGTATGTCTTATAACAATTGATTTATTTACACATTCCATGGAATTTCCTTTAAAGTGCAAAATTACTCATACCCATTTCGATATTTTTTCCTCCTTCGTTAGTATGATTCTTTTGACAGTCGTTCGTTTTTGATGTTTTAGAATCGTCGTCACTGGCTTTTTTTGTATCGATAGTAACCACTAACGTTTCGTCGTTGGATGAATCTCCATCATCTGCAGCAGTAGAATATTCATAAATACTTTCCAACACAAGTATCAATGTGGATTCCGAGGAATCACTTTAAATATGGAGGGGCATCACCTGTACTCTCCAAGACTTCAATATTTATGGTGATGATATCGGCTTCAGTATCATTAGTCGTGCTTACTGTTATTTTTAAATCAGTCACCGATTGTTTTGTTAGATTATCACCAGGAGTAGTAGAAATGTTACCATCGTTTTGTACTGATGGTTCTGTAGTTACAGACGAATAATCATCACGTTTGGCCGGAACATCAGTATTTGAAAGAGAATTGTACGTAGCTGATTGAACAAAAAAATATTGAAGCTTTATCAGCTTGCAAATTAAATTGAACAGCAACCACATGCTAGCTAACATACACGTAAATATATGTACATCTTACATTTGAGCAATGTTTGACTCCTATCTATCATATAGTAGTCTAATCGTTTTACTTACCTGTTTGGTTGTTATTTTTCCCGTTGTTTGCTTGGATTACAACAGTTTGTTCATTTGTTTGGGTATTATTCTGATTTGATATAATTTCTATTGTTATTTCATCGCCACTACTATTGTCAGTCGGTGAAACTGAGCTGCTTGGGGATACTGTTGTGGTAGAATACTTGTCTGCTTGGTTTAAAATGCTAGAACCTGTAGAAGATGAGTTTATATCCTTCCGTGTGTCATCTTTTTTGTTGTAAGCATCTGTAACGGTGTCTAATATACTAGGTGTTGTAACTGGGCTTGCTGTTGTTGTCGTTGTCGTCGATGTCGTTATTGTTGTCGTTGGTGGAAGAGTGCTCACTTTGTCTGTCACCAATTCTATTGGTGATATTGTTATAATGGCGTCTGAAGTATTATCCGGACATGGTGTAGTGGTAACAGCTGTAACAAAATAATTAATTTCAAGTATTTGACTCATATTTATTTTATTATTTTACTTTAACGATTTTTCAGAATCAGAATCAGAATAATTTATTGCTTAACTGTTACATATAGTGTGCGGTTGACATTGCAAATAATAGTATTTAGTAAATTAACAGTTTACCCATATCGGACATGCAATACTTAAAGACATCAATACTGTCGTTATACATTCTTAAAGGAAATATTTTAAAATAAAATAATTTAATTATATATTCTGTCACAGTTATTTATATCCTAGGAACGTAATATTATTCATATAGTGTCAAATATTATTAGTTTGTAATTCAAAAAATTCATTTATGCTATAAAATACATTTTTTATTAACCAATATTGTTGTTATTGTTGTTGTTATTATTGTTTTTTTATTAACCAATTTTTCAATTTATTCTTAAATACTTTTCTTTCCTTTCCTTTTAAATTGTGGAAAGAAAAAATCGCTCACGAGCAGGTTCGAATCCTGGCTCAGTACGCCAGTGCTTTAGCCACTAAGCTACCGTGAACACTGCTCGTGGTATCGAAATTCTCATCCACTTAGAACACCTTTGGGTAACGTCAGCGATATCTTATTAAGAACCGACTCGACTAACTTTGCAGTTAATTCAAAGTCGTATAGATATGCCTACCCTTACTAATTGTTTTATTATTTTTAACGCATTTACGCATGCGTAGCGAAATTTAACGATTTTTAAGTTGTGGAAAGAAAAAATCACTCACGAGCAGGATGCGAACCTGCGACTCCTGGCTCAGTTCACGGTAGCTTAGTGGCTAAAGCACTGGCGTACTGAGCCAGGAGTCGCAGGTTCGAATCCTGCTCGTGAGCGATTTTTCTTTCCACAATTTAAAAATCGTTAGATTTCGCTACGCATGCGTAAATGCGTTAAAAATAATAAAATAATTATTTTACTTTATTGGAACATAAAACAGTTACACGTTGCTTATTACTAATACAGTGTTGTTAAAAAAAATCAACTAAGGAAATGTGTAACCGACACCAATGTCCGTGAATAGATGCAACAGAATACAATTTTAGATGCGTGCGCAAATTTCGAAGCGAGTAATAACAATAAATAATCTAATGTTAATTACTATTTTAACATTTTTTTCTTTTAAATTTTAAGTGTGAAAGTGCAAAAATATCCAGATCTATGAAATGTGTTATACGTTTCTAAGATGCGGCTCAAATGCATCTGCACTGGCATGGGTTCTACACTTCGTAATGTAGAACTGCTGGGGCATATGTGCATCATAATCGGCTAAACTTTTAAACACTACTCAATTTTAAGTGCCACATGCCGTCATTGTCACTTTAAGGTGTATTGTAGCAACAAAGGACTTTTAAGAACGTCTTATAGTTTGATTTAGGAGTTAGATGTTTAATGTTCTGAAGGAAGTAAATTATACTTACTTGGTGAATTATTTGTAGGTTGTACTTGAGTTGGACTGTTATCAGGTGTATTGTGAACCAATGGTGTAGGTGATGTATTGTAATTAGATGCAATTGGAGACAACGTCGTTGAAGAAGGCTTATCATCAGATTTGCTTGGAACTGGTGCAGGCGTTGGTTTTGTATTGTTATCATTTACTGGTGGATCTGCATTGCGAGGTAAATCGTATCCATCCAATGGTATAGGTGTTGTGGTCATGTTATCCGGTACGTGCGCTGGTAATTGTGTGGTGTAAATTCTGTTGTCTCCAGTATTTTTATCCTTAGCTTCCTCTGAATTTTTGCCATTCGTATGTATCAGACGGTAATTTGGGTTTCTTTGCGTAAATTGATCGATTTTATCGACATTTTCAATTTTTCCATCTGGATGTATAATTAAATAACGTCTTGTATTTGCTGCTATAAGATTTTTTATTTGTGGGTTCGACACAATATTCTTGAAATCGTATGCTGCAAGAAAATCATTTCAAATTAACCTTGAAAAATTAATATAAATCCCATGAGAGGGATATGAGGTGTCTTCAGACGATGCCATTGTATAAATTCTGTATTTACTTCTGAAGAAAAAATTGTACTTGGACTCTCGTTGGCAAAGCTGTCAACTTAAAGCATTGTGTTATACAGGGCGTCCCACGGATATGCCACATGGAGGGAAAGTACCTTGAATATTGTAGATGGAACATTTTACTGAAAGAAGACATAACACAATAAAAAACAATTTAAACTGCATTCATAGATATTTAAATAATTACATGGTTTAACAGGAAATCGAACCCGTTACATGAGAAAAATAATCACCCCTGTAGCTTTATTATACCGATCGAAAGGCTTCATCATAAGGATTATTTTTTGTTAAATAGCATAGTGTCACAAATAAAAGGAAGACCATGAATTTTAACATTTGAAGTGAAATTTTCATGCGAAATAATCAAAAGAGTGCGGCTTTGTATTCAACAGGAAGGGACTCATTTTGAGCATTTGATAAATTGATTAATTTTGTATTAAAAATGTTAAAATTCATGGTCTTCCTTTTATTTGTGACAGTATGTTATTTAGCAAAAAATAATCCTTATGATGAAGCCTTTCGATCGGTATGATAAAGCTACAGGGGTGATTATTTTTCTCATGTAACGGGTTCGATTTCCGGTTCAACCGTGTAATTATTTAAATATCTATGAATGCAGTTTAAATTGTTTTTTAAATTCAAATAATGTCTTCTTTCAGTAAAATGTACCATCTACAATGTTCATGGCATATCTGTGGGAAGCCCTGTATAGACATATCGGTAATAATAGCGCTGCTCGTCAATAATCAACAAAATAAATACTTACTGTGTATTCCTGACGGCATTTTATGATAAACATTCTGATCTTTATTATTATTAGTATCAACAATTGGTGCAGAACTACTAGATTGAGGGCCATAAGTGTTTCCATGTTTGTTATTTCCAGGGTTTGCTACTACTGCGTCATTAGGTGCAGAAGGAGTTCCGGTAGTATTTGCAGGATCAGGATTATTTGGTCCAAAATTAGATCCATTATTATATTCATTTTTATCTTTTCCAGATTTTTCTGTTAAAGTATCAGATATAACTGGACGAGCACCATTGTTCGAATCATTAGGTGCAGTGTTACTTGTTCCAGTAGTAGAACTGTAATTATTCACATATTTACTTTTATCGGATTTTTCCGAAAAGGTATCACTTACAACGACAGGAACGTTGTTTTTATTATTGTTAGGTGTTTGACTGCTTGGTCCAGAGTTAGATCCGAAACTATTTACATGTTTACTTTTTTCAATTTTATCCAAAAAGGTATCACTTATAACGGCAGGGACATCATTTTTGTTATTGATAGGAGCTTGGTTGCTTGGTCCAGCATCAGATCCGTAAATATTTCCATATTTATTTTTTCCAGATTTGTCTGCCAAATTTTCAGTTATTACAGAAGATTCATCGGTATTTTTATTCACAGGTGCAGTAATACTTGAACCAAAGCGTGACCAGTTATTATTAAGAAATCTATCATATTCATTTTTGTCTGCAAACTTGTTGGATATAACAGGGGTGCCCTGGTTATTG
This sequence comes from Asteroscopus sphinx, assembly GCA_949699075.1. NCBI lineage: Eukaryota > Metazoa > Arthropoda > Insecta > Lepidoptera > Noctuidae > Asteroscopus > Asteroscopus sphinx. The sequence continues at coordinate 9,580,325 of OX453006.1, forward strand.
TTATACACAGGTGTAGGATTATTTGTACCAGGTCGCGAACCGTAATTATTCACAGATTTTATATTTCCAGGATTATCTTCCAATGTTTCAGTTATAACGGAGGAGCCATCGCTGAAGTTATTAAGAGATGCAGTATTACTTGATCCATATTGAGATCCGTAATTTCCTGCGTATGTATTTTTTCCTGTCTTCTCTGCTAAAGCATCCGAAATTACAGCAGGGCCTCCATTATAATTTGACCCAGATAAAGGTGCGGAGTTCTCCACGTATCTATTGCCCCCAGAATTTCTTGCTTTTACATCAGATGATATTCCATGAGTTTCACTGTAATTTTCGTAAGGTATGGAGCCACTTGATCCAGGACGGGATGCGATATATCTGTTTTGTCCAGAATTCTCCGCCAGTGGATACTGATACGGTTCCCTAAGTGGGTATGTCCTTTCTGCCTGATAGTATTGTCGATTTGAAGTAGGAATATATTTTGTTGGTAGATACTGAACAGGACCCCGATAAGGATCTTGACCAGAAGGCCTTTCATGGTCAGCAATAAAGACTCCACTTGCAGGGGCGCTGACATACTGATTTTGAGATTGCCAGTTCGGATTTCTTAATTGTTGATTGTCCGAAACGACTTGAGACGGTGGGTATGAGTTTACCCTGGGTGGAAAAGATTCCAATCCGTGTCTTTCAGCAGGGGAATCAAAATCGACTAAAATTTCTTTCACCGGAGGTAACTGAGTAGGATTATTATTATAACCATAGTTATGGCTTCCTTGATTTGTGAAATATTCTTGGTTGTTGTCATTCCGCAGAGCAGGATTTGTCAACGTATTTCCGTTTTGAGTTTGTGCGTAACCATTTTCACGGTATTGTTCAGGTGCATTTCGATTAGCCGGCCAGTTGGGTTGCTGGTATACTCTTGGTCTGCCAAGTTCCTCAGAAAAAGGAATTGATTCTGGAAAAATATTGAAATGTAAACTTACGTAATCACTATACCTTATGAGCGACACCACTTTGGACAAATTACTAAGATTATTGTAAGCACTGTTCTTGAAGGTTATTAAAACTCAGCTGTTAATTTTGCGAACACGAACTTTTTTTGTTATGTTATTGTGGTGAATATTTTTATTTTAGAGCAATCACTTACCGACAAATTTAGAGCAAAAAAGCAAAACGCACGATAATATTACTTTAGACGACTTCATCGTCGGCTACATGGACGGTGTTTCACACAACACTGTTAATTCCAGAGCCCTCTTTATTGTTAAAACCGCGTGTGCTGAGACAAACAAAGCAATCGAAAAAGCTGTATACACATCGATCTATTGTCGCCACCCTGCTTGTATTGTCAACGTGCGTAGGCACACGAAAATTGCTCATTACGTCACAAACAAAATATAGGGCCTCCAATAATAATATTGACGCCTACAACAATAATTTATTGGAAATTTCATAGACATGTGTATTTCCAATTTTAAACTCTAAATTATTCCAAATACAACATAATATTCCTTTTCTTGACTATCAAGTATTCTTTGAACCATCCTTTATTTTTAAAGTGTTACTTTTGTTTTTCATACATACTGGCGTTTTGCTTGGCAGATATACTTACAAGAAATGATGATAAATACCTCAGAATAAATACTTACAAATAGGCAAATAAGTACTTAAAGAAACATTATGAAATGTGTTTTCGTTGTAATTTTATACGTCTTATTTACATTTTATGGTACAGTTTCTTTAACATTTGTGGAATTTAGAATTAACGACATTTTTTGTTTACACTATACGTTTAAACAAACATTGTCAGTAATATTATTATGCACAAGGTGATTTTAAAACATGGGTATCATAATTATTATCGTGTTTAATCTAGAACAGTGCTTTTCAAACTACAGTACAGGGGGTCGCAGTCACTAAAAAATTAAAAGTTCCTAGTAATATTACCTATGTTTATTAAAAAACCCTACCGCCGCCGCCGCGAAGGGCTTGGGGGTCGCGCTATGGAAAATATTGAAAAACACTGATCTAGAAAATACTCTCCATGAGGGAAAAATGATGAATGATGATGAGGGAAAAAAGCAAAATAGTTTTTTTAATTGTCCTTATTGAGGTGCCAAAACAATAACGTCCTTTTGAATTAAAGGAATGTCAAGTAAACGGCGTTATTGATTACTAAAAAAAACCTCATCTGTTATCTGTTCAGCGCCTTAGGTTTTATGATTTCATACGCAATGAAGAAAACACGTGAATATAGTTATATCCGAGCTACGCAGCTCTTTATACTGATAGGGACAAAGTAAGAGACGTGTTCATTACCCGACTGCGCCAGAAGGAGGGTTATTTTAAATTTTGTTAGTGGAATATGGTAGTTTTATTCATGTCGTAGTTACAAAGTTTTGTAGAATTTTCATATATTACGTCTAACACTAACAATAACCTTTTTCCCTGCCATACCGCCACGTTAGTTAAACGCTAAGAAGCGGTATTTGAACGTCCTGGATCACAGTTATCTTTAACTATAAACTGTTTAATACACCATACACCATAATGTTTAGTACATTATCGGTTCTGAATATGTTCCCATTGATACAAGATTTACAACTATTTTATAAATACAAAATAGTCCAGCTATATTACCACTTTAAAATACCAATTTTCTTACCAGAAAATAGGTTTTTTAAACCACAATTTTCTGAAGAAAAATTATATGATATAAAAGTTCAGACATTTGCCGACATAATTAAATTAAAACATGAAAATAATTTACAAGATACCAGGCCCCTCAGAAAGTATTGCGAAAAAAAGTTTTTATATATGGGAGACTGGCCAGTTATAATGTTTTTCGAAAATATGATTATTTATAAGTAAAAATAAGTAAGTTCCAATTTCAAAATTTCCCTCCACATTTTTTGCGAGTTAATTCAAAGTATTGTGTCTCACTGAAATATGGATCTGCGCCGGGAACATTTTAGAGCTATGATTTTATACGATTTCAAGTGTCGCCTGAAACCGGATGAATCGTACGATAGACTTCAAATGGCATTCATGGATGAAGGCCCTTCCAAGGCAACCGTGTATCGTTGGTATAACGAATTCAAGCGCGGTCGACCAACTTTGGGGGATGACGAAAGAAGCGGTCGCCCTTTGACGGCTGTTACCGAAGAAAACGTGCTAGCAGTGAAAATTTTAATCCAAGACAATAGGCGAATTACATATCAGGAGATTCAACACATATTGAAGATTGGATCGGGAAGCGTTCACGAGATTCTACACAGCCATCTTCGCGTGAGGAGGATAGTATCACGCTGGGTGCCGCACAACCTCACCGATGCTCAGAAGCAGGCCCGGGTGGAATGGTGCCGTGATATGCTTAACAAATTTGAAGCAGGCTCGTCTCGGCGTGTTTACGACATCGTTACAGGTGATGAGTCCTGGATTTATCAATACGACCCAGAAACCAAGCGCCAGTCGACTGTTTGGGTGTTTCAAAATGAGCCAACGCCTACCAAAGTGAAGCGATCTAGAAGCGGGGGTAAGATTTTGATCGCTAGCTTTTTTAATTTGACTGGCCACTTGGTATCAATTCCCTTACGGGATCAAAGAAGCATTAATGCCGAATGGTATACTACCAAATGTTTGCCAGAAGTTTTCTCTGTTATAAGCAACAAGCGACCAAACACAGGGCTCCGCGGGCTACTGCTCCACCACGACAATGCACCTGCGCACACCGCACTCAAAACGAGGGACTTCCTGGACAGCACGCCAGTCAAACTCCTGGGTCACCCTCCTTACAGCCCTGATCTAGCACCGTGTGACTTCTTTTTATTCCCAAAAATAAAAAATCAGCTCAAAGGGATACAATTTTCGTCGCCGGAAGATGCGCTGGCTGCGTTCGAGCAGGCTGTAAACGAGGTGTCTGCGGCGGACTGGAAAAAGTGTTTTGAAAACTGGTTTAGGCGCATGAATCTTTGTATAGAGGCTGGTGGAAAGTATTTTGAAAAGATTTGATAAAAATATATGTACGTATAGAACAATTTTTTTTAGTTTCGCAAAACTTTCTGAGTGTCCCACGTATTTCATCATAAACTTAAAATCCCCTACGTTATACTGGACTGTACAGCAAGCAGGCTTGACTGCTTGGTGTGTGAATCGCTGCTGCAAGCTCTCAACATGCTGAACTTGTAGCACGGATTTTCATAGCATACAGTGCGGTTTAGTTTAAGTGCGTAGGGTAGGCATACTAACATAGTTATTAAGTAATATTGTTACTAACACAGTGAGTCTTGTTACTTGTTAAATAAAAGAATAATAAGGCCGTTTCTCTGAGGCCCTGACCGCCGCCGGTAGCTTGGACCTTGTTCCCGGTGGCTTACTTATTTTTTAGGGTTCCGAAGTCCTACAAGGAACCCTTATAGTTTCGTCATGTCCGTCCGTCTGTCTGTCTATCCGTCTGTCCGTCTGTCCTAATCCTTTACCACTTAATAACTTCTACAGTTATAAACATAAGTAAATAAAATTTTGTTATAAAATACTCTACATATAGATCTCAACTTTAAAAGAATAAAAAATTAGTTTTTACGTATTTTAGTGGTGGCGTCCATACATGTGAAATGGGGATGAATAATTTTTTTTCACTGCACCCCCTCGTTTGGGATATCATTGAATAGGTCTACTAAAATGAAGGTAATGTTTCATACACCACTTTTTTATCAGGTGTACCATCTGCGAAATATAGCCCGCCAAAGTGGCTTGCAATGTGTCCTCCCCCTGCCATTTCTAAACTATGCAACGTAGAAAGATATATATATATCTATCGATATATATATCTTCCACATTGATAGACCTTTGTGAAAACTCTCTTTTAAAATTATTACGAGTATAATGTGATTATAATTTTTTGAGTTATAGAGAGAAAACTGAAAAATACTTAAAACGTCTAGTTCAAAGGTCATTAACCTTAGAGAAAAATGATCATAGCAAATAATGCTCCTTTAGCTACTTTCTATTTGAAAAAATCACAAAAAGTAACTTTGACATGACACACTTCTTAAATTTGGCTTCTTGAATTTATCGCTAGATGGCGCTACTAACAACACGCTCTGAGTCGCGAATGCTGCCGATTATTGCAAAAACTAAAATAGCCATGATTAATATTCGATTTGATTCGTTTGTAATTACACCTACTTAAGGAACCCTATAATACTGAGCATGGCCAGACATGCTCTTGGCCGGTTTTTATTTATTTATATTTTTAAATGTTTTTCCTTATTATACAAAAACATTAAAAAAAAAAATTATATGGTAATTTATGAATAAAGGAAATAATAATAAAATCAAAAGGCTATTATATTTCCTCATGCTTGCGACGTGGGCTCGGTACCACACATGGGCTCAGTATCACGATATCTAAGTCAGTAAGTCAAAAATGGATATTTCTATAAATCTTTCTATGGAATATAATGAGAACGCAGAAAATCCACTTCTCGTTACTATATTCGTCAAAAAAATTAAAGAGGGCTCTTAATTAGATTAGATTTTCTATAAAAGTCCAATTTTGAAAACCAGCATCCTCTGTTGCCATCATGATTGGTGTACGTGTACCTGCAGATATATACTGCTAGCTCAACACACCACCTCACCACCACACCATTGAATCCTGTTGGATTCAATGGTGTGGTGGTGATGGTGGTGGTGGTAATGACAACTAACCTCCCGGTTCCCCGTCGAGATGCAGTAGAGGTATCTTTTGAGCCCAAACCACCCGAACTCTGTTTAGAGAGCACACACTCAAAATAGCTCACATAAGCCCGAGACTGTTATTACTCTATAATAAACTTCTGAATTGCCCTCTTCACAAGCCACTTACGGACTGAAAATGGTGTTTCATAACTTCATAAAGCTCAGCGAAATGTCAAGTGTGGATGCTATTTATTAAAAGGTTCAGTAGGGTTTTGTAATCTATTTTAGGATTAAGCTTTTGAAATGAAACACGAAAAGTTTGTTAAATTCTTTGCTCTCTTGGCTATGGTATGGCAATTGTAATCGAGGACCTACCTTTATAGTCGTCATCGGTCAGCTGTCTATATCCAGCTGAATATTTGAGCTTGACTGGAGCTAGCAACCGATAGCAGAAACCCAAAAGTTGAAATGACTAGGTATTTGACCTTATTCAAAATAACAATATGTCCCCGGGACATGCCAAAGACGTAGCAATAGAGGGGAACCGGTGCGGTCTTTTGAATTTCTTGGAGAGAGCTCCTCTGTTTTGTGCTGAAGTTGACCACCGTGTGGTTTTAATCAGTAGGCGTGGTGTGGGAAGGCGGAGAGATATGATGAAACATATCTCTCCGCCTTCCCCAGACGGAGGATATCCATGAGGAATACCTCCCAAACAAAAAATATACTAAACTGGATAATGCCATGTGTTCTACACTTGAACGATCCAATGTGATAAGCTGTATTCTGCCAGTTAATCTATTACATAACTGCATTATACAACGTGTATCAGAAATGCGTGGTCATATTTGAAGAGCTTATTCAGGGGATGCTATCGAACAACTTTTACAATGGGACCAACCCTGAAATAGCGAAAATTTTTTTTGCTGATTCTTGCAATTTTTCGAGCGACATCGATGATTTAGTAGGAAACAGCTAATTATTTTTTTCGCAATTTCAGGATTAATCCCATAGCAAAAGTTCTTCTATGCTATGCCCTGAATGAGGTCTTAATATATCACCACGCATTTCTGATACACGTTGTATACATAACTAACCTTTAAAGAGGACACTTAAATTAGCTATTAAGAAACACATATTTTCATCAAATTATGACGCCCACGGCTTATGTTAATTCATGACATGGTCTATCTGTATGCAAAATTTTATGCAAATTCGTTTAGCCGTTTCTGATTAAAGGACAAACAAACAAACATCCATAATTTCACATTTATAATATAAGTAGGATTAGTCGGATACCAAGTGTACTTTGTTTGATTACAACAGAAGTTTGTCAAAGCTAATAGCTTTATCATGCGTACCGCCAAAGAGTGGAATTCCTTGCCGGCGTCAGTGTTTCCCGAGAAATATAATCTGGTGGTCTTCAAGACTCGAGTGAATAGGTTTTTGCTGGGCAAGCGTGTACCATCTTCGACCACACCATCGCTTAACATCAGGTGAGGTGGCGGTCAAACGCAAGCCAAGCAAGTTAAGAAAAAAAATGAAAAAAAATACAGAACCCCATTTGAAAGTTTCGTGTTCGGAGAAACTTTTCTCGCTTGAGACGTGTATTGCCCTTGTTATGACATTTTTAACTTTACTACGTAATTCCAAATTGTATGTTGCGTTGCGGTACATTGTTTATAGAAATATTTTCGTTGCTAAAGTTTTTATTATATACCTATTACCTACCTACAAGCGCCGTAGGGCTACCATCAGTCCGGGTTTCCCCGGATTTATCCTAGTTTGAGGGGGCGTTCGGAGGATTGCGGGAGGGGTACTCAAGGTGTTCGTTTGAAACCAAATAATAATATTTTTTTACTGGTTTCCGGGGGAAACACCTTTTTTTGCCGTGGAGAAATCCTCATTGAGGCACTCCGCCCGGGGACGGCGGAGCCACCACGGTGTTCCTTTAACTTCCTTTGGCGGGGGGCGTGGGAACCTTCTGTATTCGCACAATCTCCCCCGATAGGTCCCGGCCCGCCACGAGCAGGCGAGCCCCACCTCACCGTGCGGCCTAACGTCAGCCGCACCCTCCCCGGCAGCGCACACGGAACGCTGCGCGCCACCTCACGGGCCCCGCCATGACGCAGCTAACGCACCAATGTCACGGCCATGCTAGCCACGCCTGCCACGCCAGCGTCGCAAGCCTCGCCTGCCATGGTAGCCACGCCAGCAGCACCAGCCACGCTAGCTACGCCAGGCAGCAGATTACCCTGGGTCCGCCACCCGCAGGGCCTATCCTCCCGTAATTTTGTATAGAGGTTTTCTTTCTCCTCCCTCATCCTCCACAGTCCCCTCTGCTAACTTCAGAGGGACACGTGGACTCACGCCCCATTGGCCCAGACCGAGCCCCTCCCACAACAGAGGATAATAATGCCCCTCGAAAGAATATTTATTGCCCGTACACAAGATGCACAAGCCTAACAACTGCCATTCCCTCCAATGTGACCAGAAAGACTAGCAGCCTTCAGGCACATTCTGGCCAGCAACCCCCGGGGTAAACACCTGGATTTTCCCAAATGTCTGACTGGGGTTTTGGAAATCTGTCTGGCATCAGCAATTAAAGTCTTGGCAGCGAGCAGCATCAACTCAGCCTATCGCAGTCCACTGCTATCCCAAATTGCGCCAGAACACTCGGTCCTCTGCCTTCCGCATCCAGTCCCCCCCAGCTACTTTCATCAGGTCGTAGGTCCACCTGACCGGGGGGCGTCCTACACTGCGTTTGCCGATTCGCGGTCTCCACTTAAGGACTCGTCTGCTCTAGCGGCCATCGGTCCTTTGACAGACATGGCCAGCCCACTGCCACTTCAGCTTACTGGTCCTACAAGCTATGTCGGTCACTCCGGTTCTTCTCCGGATAATCTCGTTACGGATTTTATCCTTCAAAGAAACTCCAAGCATAGCTCGCTCCATAGCTCGCTGAGCGACTTTAAATTTGTGGACTAGCCCAACTGTCAGTGTCCACGTCTCGGCACCGTAAGTCATGACAGGCAGGTCGCAATGGTTGAAGACCTTTGTCTTCAAACTTTGCGGTATAGGTGACGAGAAGACTCGGCGAAGTTTGCCAAATGCTGCCCAGCCCAAACAGATCCTTCTGTTGGCTTCTTTCTCGAAGTTGTGTCTACCGAGCTGAATTACCTGCCCTAGGTAGACATATTCCATTACAACTTCGAGTGCCGACTCTTCGACGAATAGCCAGCAGCATGTTAGTACATAAACATTATGTACAAGTTCCATAGGTTTTTCTATGAAGGTTGGCTTATGAAGCCTGTCATCTGTGATTTTCTTTAGAAATATGTAGGTAATCGAAGAGTAACACGTATTTGGAAATCTTAGATAAAATTGATCAAGTTCGTGTCGAACAGACATCAAGATTGGAAATTACGATAACGCAGAAACCTATTAGACTAGCCTATTTTCTTAGGTAGGACCTATTTTCGAAGCTTGTAGTTAGCTTCTGCGATCTGTTATCACGATCGTTGCGTTGGTGGAAGCTGTATATTATACCTTTTTTAATGAAACCGCCTCATTAGTACCGTCGTCTCAGGCTTGTCTGCGGTTCTTGCGGTCTCTAAATCCATCTAAAGAAACCTAATTAACTTTTTCTCAACAGAAACTGAATTGCAAGCCAAAGTTCAATAGAACTCTATAAAATGATGTAGGTAGCGGTTAGAGGGACCAATGTAAATGTCTCTAGTGGAAGCACAGGTAGTACCTAATATATATATTCAACACATTTAGATATTCAACAGAAAGAAATTCAATTATGGCTAATTATAATCATGCAAATGTTCTGTGGGGTTTGGCGCTGCATGCCGAGACACAGGTTTCCACCTACTTCGGCTGCAGATGCTCCCTTTTTAGGGTTCCGAAGTCCTACAAGGAACCCTTATAGTTTCGTCATGTCCGTCCGTCTGTCCGTCTGTCCGTCTGTCCGTCTGTCCTAATCCTTTACAACTTAATAACTTCTACAGTTATAAACATAAGTAAATGAAATTTTGTTAAAAAATAGTCTGCATATAGATCTCAATTTTAAAAGAATAAAAAAAATAGTTTTTAGATTCTTTAGGGGTGGCGCCCATACATGTGAAATGGGGAAAAAAAATTTTTTTTTCGCTGCACCCCCTCGTGTGGGGTATCATTGAATAGGTCTACTAAAATGAAGGTAATGTTTCATACATCACTTTTTTATCAGGTGTACCATCTGCGAAATATAGCCCGCCAAAGTGGCTTGCAATGTGTCCCCCCCCCCTTGCCATTTCTAAACTATGCAACGTAGAAACTTATAATCTTCCACATTGATAGACCTTTGTGAAAACTCTCTTTTAAAATTATTTCGAGTATAATGTGATTATAATTTTTTAAGTTATAGACAGAAAACTGAAAAATACTTAAAACGTCCTAGTTCAAAGGTCATTGACCTTAGAGAAAAATTATCATGGCAAATAATGCTCCTTTAGCTACTTTCTATCACAAAAAGTAACTTTGACATGACAGACTTCTTAAATTTGGCTTCTTGAATTTATCGCTAGATGGCGCTACTAACAACACGCTCTGAGTCGCGAATGCTGCCGATTATTGCAAAAACTAAAATAGCCATGATTAATATTCGATTTGATTCGTTTGTACACCTACTTAAGGAACCCTATAATACTGAGCATGGCCCGACATGCTCTTGGCCGGTTTTTTTATAACACGATATAAATATTAGCACTAGTTTTAAGTCTTACTAATTTATGTTGTGTAATTCTTTGAGTAAAAATTTTTTTTTTTTATATTTACAAGACTAAGGCCGGTATTACAGAAGCTTCCTCAAGTACAGTTTAAACTCCAATCACCTGATCACTACTTAAGGATAGAATCGTTACTTGAGTATCGGTCTTATTCCAGAACGGTAATTATAAACTTTAATTCAACAATATAACACATGAATTTGACCTGAAATATAATAGAAGTCTCTACTCAATCGTAGTCTGGACTACACTTGAGTGATTACAGATCAAATCTCAGCTCAAATACCGAAACAGGTGACAGTATAAAACAAAACTAAACTCAGCTGAACTGTGATCAACAAATCTCTGCTTCAGTTCGCTACGGCATTCATACGCGGTGGTCGTGTGTTTATTTCCTTACGACGCGCGCGAACTATCTACGCTGTTGTTATTACCGGCGCGCGGCGGTCGGTGGCGGGGGTCCGCTGCGATAGTTATACCCAACGTATATTTGTATATACGGCTGGGTTGACTCACTACGCGCAACCGATAACGATGCTTATTGTTTACTTCAAATCAAATGAATGAAAACAAGGAAGACCAGGTGAATGCAATTACTATGTCGAGTAGCAGTCAATGGAGTGAGCAGGAAGTGCAGGAAAGAAGTTTAGAAGAGGCACAATTACAAGAGGAAGACACAATACAAATGGAAAGCGAAGTAAGTCAGAAGTCCGAGAAAAGGAAGGGAGATGAAGATGATACTGAATGGATGACAGTAAAATCAAAAGAAAAGAAATATAAGTCTGAGATAGATAAAATAGAGATGTACATAACATGTAGTGAACAATTGCCTAAGCAATTTGCTTTGGCCAGATTATTTAGAGATAACGGTATTACTAATATCCAGAGGGTGAAATATGTAAACCCATACAAAGTCCGTCTTGATATACAGAATGAGGTCAGCGCAGATAGATTAGAAAACTGTAAGCAATTACTTGATAAGGGTTGGCGTATGCAACGAGCAATGGAGAAGAATATATCATATGGCGTTATACGAGATGTGGATCTAGATTTAGCCGATGAGGATATACTTAAAAAAATATTATGTCCCAAACCAATCGAGTTAGTGTCAATTTTTCGACTCAACCGTCGAAGCACGAGTAAGGGTTGGACCCCAAGTGAATCAGTACGCTTATGCTTTAAGGGCGCTTTCCTACCGTCATACATAACTGTGGACAGTTTACGAATAAAAGTAGAACCATATGTCTTCCCCGTGTCTCAATGTTCACAATGTTGGAAGTTGGGACATATAGCTAAGAGGTGTCCGTTAGGTAAAGTTGTCTGTCCGAAGTGCGGAGAAAACCATGCTAACTGCGAAACAACATCTTTCAAATGTGTTAATTGTGATGGTGCGCACATGGCTATGTACAAAGGTTGCCCTTCTTTCATAAAAGAAAAACGGTTGAGAGAAATAATGGCGGAGTCTAACTGCACGTACAGAAAAGCCCTTACTATTAACGCAGCTCCAAGTTCTCCCATAGTTTCCATCCCTAATGTAACTTCCTTTCAACCGGTATTTACACGTCATCCGCTTGTAGAAGGGGTGTCTACTTTGCCGTGTAAAACATCAACTTTCGCTGACATCACGAAGACAAAGACGACTATCCACAGTAGGGAACAGGTTAATCTAGACTCTCATATATCTCCAAAAAAGCAACGACGACGTAAAACAGGACAACCACTTAATTCTGAATTATATCTATACCCGGAACCTCAAGATACTGTTAAACAAAATGCAATGGCTGAGGCAGCTGACAAAAAGAAAGAAAGAGAAGTGAATTTTGGTGAATTACTGAACAAATTGAAAGAGATAATGTTTTTGAAAAATACTACGATTCAATCTAAGGTGAAGAGTGCTTTAAAGTACTGTGTCGAATGGCTCATTTTAGTTGCAGTTGATAATATTTCAGATTGGCCAATATTAAAAAATGTAATTGATTTCTTCCTAAGCAATGGATAAAAAAGGAAAAAATGTAAAATTAACTATACTCCAATGGAACGCTCAGAGTTTTCGGCCTAAATTAGTAGCTTTTGAAAATATTTTAATTCAGGAGAAAGTCCACATTGCCGCTATTAGTGAAACCTGGTTAGAACCGGATAGCCATCTAAAGTTAACAAAGTATAATGTTTATCGCAGAGACAGGGACGATAAGTATGGTGGAGTCGCTATTTGTGTGCATAGATCGATTCACTCTAATGTTTGTAATGTTCAATGCATAAATCCTGGTATTGAACTTTTATGTATCAAAGTTTACAATTGTAGTCAAATCGAATTCGTTGTTGCTGTGTATTGTGCGCCATCAGTACGTACAAGCCAGCAAGATTGGGACTCAGTATTTTCTTGTATCAATGGAAGAAGTTTAGTTGTAGGAGATTTTAACGGGCACCACACCAATTGGTCATACAAAACCGATTCAAGAGGATCACAAATCTATGATGCGATTTTAGATAACAGGTTTGTGGCTCTGAATGATGGCAGTCCAACTCGTGTGAAGTTAGTTAATAATAAACTTCAACAATCTGCGCCGGATATAACGTTAGTTTCTTCCGATTTAGCTTTGACTTTTGACTGGCGTATTTTGAATGAAACACTTGGAAGTGATCACTTAATAATTAAAATTACTACTAGTTTTAATGTATTACCTGGAAATATTATTGGACGAAAGTTTAAGAAAGCGGATTGGGATAGCTACAAGATTTTGCTGGAAAAACTATTTACATACTTTGACCGGTCAGGCAATCTACAAATAGATTACAATAGGTTTGTTGAGTATTTAGATATAGCGGCAGACATCCATATTCCTTATATCAAATTTAATATCGAGCCTAATAGCGTATTTACTCCCAAACCCTATTGAAATGCAGATCTATCCAGGTCAGTTGCAAAACGTAGATTAGCCCTTTCGACATTTAGACGTAACCCCACACCAGACAACCTAACGCTTCTTAATAGGAAAATAGGTGAGTCACAAAAATTATTGCGTAACGTACAAGTTAAAGCTTGGCAAGAATTTTGCACTTCCGTAGACGGTACGATTTCATTAAGTAATATGTGGAATAAAATGAAGTGGCTTAAAGGGCGTAAAAGTGCTAGACAGTATGTCAACAGCGAAAGGGCTGGTAAACTTATCCGTAGCTTAACTCCTGATTACGCATACCGCGCGACCCTCCATTTGTTTCTATTAATATGAAATTAGAGACCCCAATCACGAAGCAAGAACTTAATGGCTGTATTCGCGCCAAGGACACATCACCTGGTTGTGACAAGATATCGTACTCGATGATTAAATATCTTCCGGAGAACGGTAAATCTATATTATTATCGCTTTATAATAGTTCTTTGTCAACCGGTTTTGTTCCCAATCAGTGGCGAGACATCGTTATTACTCCCATACCTAAACCTGGTCGCAACCCGCAGTCGCCGTCGGCGCTCAGACCAATATCAATGTTGTCGTGTTTGTGTAAATTATTTCATAATATTTTAAAAAACCGAATTGAGTGGTTTGTAGAAAAAAATAATATTTTATCACCTTATACTACGGGGTTTAGAAAAAATCGATCTACAATGGATAATCTCGTTAGTTTAGTTTCGCACATTCAAACTGGCTTTACAGAAAATAATACAACAATAGGATGTTTTTTGGATGTAGATAACGCATACAATAACGTAAATGTAATTTCATTAATGCAAACAATTGACCAAATGGGGGTAGGCTCTAAAATATGTCGATATCTTTGGAATTTTCTAAAGGAAAGGAAGTTAAAGATTTTAGTTGATAATTTATATATTTGTCGAACTACTGGCTGTGGGTTAGCCCAAGGTGACCCACTATCTCCGTTACTTTTTAATATAGTAACTTCGAATATCTGTATAAATATTTTAAACAGTGGCGTGTTGATATCACAATACGCTGATGATTTTGTTATATACTCTGTATGTAAGAACATAGAACAAGGTATTCATCATTTACAAAATTCATTAAATATTTTAGTCAAATTACTTTTAAATATAGGCTTAGAAGTCTCATCCGCAAAGAGTAGTTTGCGTATTTAAGAGAGGGTATAAAAGAGAACTTATTAATTTGCTAATTAGTGAAACGCCGTTGCAGGTAGTTGACAACATTAGATATTTAGGATTGTGGTTGGACCGCTCGCTAAGGTGGACAAAACATATTGGGGAAGTAGTTGAAAAATGTTTAAAATCATTAAAAGTCTTTCAAGTTCTTGCTGGGTCTGGATGGGGTATTCATCCGTATCATTTAAGGGTACTATACATTGCCATTATTCGTTCAAGACTAGATTACGGTAACTTTCTGTATGATAGTGGATGCAAAAATAACTTAGTCAAATTGGACAGATTGCAAAACCAGTGTATGCGAGTTATTGGTGGCTTTGTGAGGACTACACCAATACACGTGATGGAGTGCGAGCTTCACCTTCAACCTTTATATATACGCAGGTACTACTTAGCCGGAAAGTACTGGTTGAAGGTGAAGTCATTTAGAGGTAGTGAAATATTGCCCACGTTGGATAGTCTGGTTGAATCATGTCGAAGTTTATACTGGAGGCACAAAAATAAACCATTGATTGTGACGGTTCATGAGTCTTTAAGTTCCTATCAAATTCATACGACGTATCAACTGGAAAGATTTTCGTTAGACACATGGGTTGGCAATGTGGACCTCTCTAATGTAGTTAGGCCTTATATCGATGTAGTAAGGAAACCGAAACATCAATATCAATGTTGTAATATTAGGCAACTTTGTAATCAATATTTAACTTCAAACTACTCGAATTTTTACACAGTGTATACTGATGGGTCTCAGGAAGGTAAAGAGTCGGGATTGGCTGTCTTTGATCCGCAAGCGAAGGCTTCCATAAAATTAAAATTAAATGTTAAAATTTCTATAATGTACGTTGAGCTATTAGCAATCTCAGAGGCTGTATCTTATATTGAGTCATTTGAATCAGGAAACTATGTAATACTAACGGACTCCAGGAGTGCTCTGCAACACTTGGCTCGGTGCACCTCGACTTTTCGAGGTACACCGATAGCCTACAAAATTTTGGAATCAATTCATAACCTCCAAAATATGAACATTGTACTTCAATGGATACCATCCCATATTGGCTTGTATGGAAATGAAGAAGCAGATCGCTTGGCAAAAGAGGCAATTACAGATGGCATAAATTTTGACTGTTTACCTTATGGCAGTGATCTTATATATAAGGTTCGGGGTCAGTGTATTGATTTATGGTCAGAGTATTTTGATGAGAGGTCACTGAGTAAGGGGATTTGGTACAGAACAATCCAACACAGCCTTTCCCGCCTTCCCTGGTTTGTGGGTGCAGAGATGCATCGAAGGGACCTTGTGACAGCTTTCAGGCTTCGTTCTGGACACATACCCCTGAACAGCTTTGCCTTTTTAATGAGAAAATGTGAGTCACCTAATTGTTCAGAATGTGATAAGGTAGAGGACGTTACGCATATTTTAGCTGAGTGCGTCCGGAACGAAGTCGAAAGAATCATTTTCATGTTAGAGAATGATTTAGATTCACGTGATGTTGGTATATTTAATTGCGTTTTGGCTGCCCCTTTGTCTAAGACAGCCAAAAAATTGTATAAAATAGTACAACTAGGCATTAAACGTAGATAATGTATGTATTGAGTGTAACTATGAGGGTGACATGTTCTTTTAGATCAAACCCTCCATAAATAAATAAAGATTTAAAAAAAAAAATCTCTGCTTGAGGAACGTTCTAAAATCAAAGCTCAACTTTAAACTAGTTTTAAACAGAGATCAACGCTTGAGTATCGTTCTGTAATAC
This sequence comes from Asteroscopus sphinx, assembly GCA_949699075.1. NCBI lineage: Eukaryota > Metazoa > Arthropoda > Insecta > Lepidoptera > Noctuidae > Asteroscopus > Asteroscopus sphinx. Next base: position 9,596,647 of record OX453006.1, read on the forward strand.
TGGCCTAAGATAAGAACACTAGAAACAATATTAATAGATCACTAACGAACACAATAAATTAAGTATAACTTTTAGAAGACTTTACGTCCCTAATTATTCTATGACTAGCCTATGCCTATGGGCAAGATTGAAGGGAAGAGACCCCGCGGCTGCTCTCAATCGCGCTGGTCAGACCTCATCAAGACCATCACGCATCATGACACAATGTTCTCGCAGCGCCAATAACAGAGCCGAATGGAGACGTATCGCAAGAGCTGCTACTCAACTTAGAGACCTTACGTAACCACGACCACTCTGTCAAGAGTGAACGACAGTGAAATATGTATGTAGGTATTGTAGGTATATTATGCTAATTATACATGTATTTGTAGTTTATTCAAGTAGGTTTTGTGTAAGTTTGATTATTAAGTAACAAACCTAAACAGTTGTGCACTAAGTTAACCATCAGCCTCTTTTCTACACTCTATCGCTCAAAGGTTTGCTGGTAGAAAACTAATTTTTGAGTTAAGCTCGCTTTTGTACATGTAATTTCTATTTGTAAGTTAAACTGTATTTTTTCTGGCGTACAATAAAGAAAAAGAATAATAAAACCGGCCAAGTGCGAGTCGGACTCGCGCAGTAAGGGTTCCGTACCTCTCAACGACCTGATACCCATCAAAACCGATTTAATTTACGAGAGTTTATCAAAAGACATCAACACACAGTGTGCGAAATATGAATTTTTGCATGTCTTTCTAACGTTGGTACCACCATATATGTCTGCGTTTGCCATTTTTTTTAGGATTTCTTGCTAAACTAGATAGTATGCACTATAATCTGACCAAGTTTGACGCTGGTATATATTACCGTTTTGAAGATAGAGCAAGAACAAATACGTAAAAAAAAATGCATGTTTTTTGTGTTTTCTTGTATGGGGACCCCCTTTGGTTTTAGACTTTTTTTTGTTTTTAGTATTTGTATACCTCATAACAACACATATTCTGTGAAAATTTCAACTGGTTATCTATTACCGTTACAAAGATACAGCCCTGTGACAGACAGACGGACGGACGGACGGACGGATAGCGTAGCGAGAGTAATAGGGTCCCGTTTGGCACCCTTCGGGTACGGAACCCTAAAAACGACTAAGAAGAGAAGAGAAGAGAGAGCCTATGCCTTCGGCTTCACCCGCGTGGATGTCGTTTATCGCGCATCCCTCGGGAACTGTTAAAAATAAAAATATGTGAAGTCTATACAGGGTGTATAGTGTATACATAAAAACTAAAAACCTCTTAAGGACTCATTGTACTCAATAAATAAATATGAACATCTTTTTCTACGACACCAACCCTGAAATCGCGAAAAAAAAACCTCGCTGCTCCATAAATTTATGTTCGCATAACTCCACAAAATGTAGGCTGCTCACTACATTTTGTCGAGTTATGCGACCACAAATGTAGGAACAGCAGAATATTTTTTCGCGATTTCCGTGTTGGTCCCATCCCATTATAAAAGTTGTTCATAATGATGAGTACAATGAACTCTTAAGAGGTTTTCCGTTTTTATATATACAGCTTGTATAATAGATACCTGCTGGATTATCGCAACGTACTTAGTAACACAATATATCAGAATAAGGAACATGCATCCTGGCTAAAGCAGTGGTAATAGTAGTTCTGGATTTATGCCCGGTAATGCCAATAAACTCGCCCCCTGTTAATGGAACTTATAATTGGCCAAATGTGGGTGTACTATACACCTCTGCCTACCCGTTCGGGAAAATACAGATGTGATGTTATGTTATGTGTGCGTGTGTGTGTAAGTAGTTGCTTATATCTACATGTGCCAACCAAATAAGTACCTCCATAGGCTCTGTGTTACGCAGATAATGTGAATCAGATATATCTGGCAATTGATTTATTTACCTCATCTTTTGTGAACCTTAAGTCGTTGTGATAGAGTCCTTACTGTACTTATTACGCCTAACTTCGGCGTATTTATTTTAAGACTAAGTAGTTGTTGCGTAAACAACAATGGTAAGATAAACGAGGCTAGAGCAAGAGCAAACAAATGGTATGTTATTAGGTATGTGGTAGCATTATGTTAGGTAATTATCTATTTTGTAGTAGAAGTAATTTGTGAGAATCCCTCCTATAAAGAAAAGAAAAAAAAGAAAGAAAAATTATTTATTGCCACAACAAGACGACATGCGGTAGGTGCACATAAAAAATACTTAATTAGGTACATTTCTTGAATCATTTTATCAATGTATGATACCTACTTTGCATGTCGTAGCTGCGGCAAAGAGGTCAACACTCAGCATGATGCTGTGTTGTAACGTGACTCACAACACAGCGCTGATTTTCAGTGTCAACCCCAAGTGATGATGAGCGGGTGCCAAGCCAGCAAAAGCAGCCAATGATTATTATACCCAAAAACAAATAAAGCAATAATTATTATATAAGAGTGTGTGGGGTGTGTGTGGGGGGTGTGTGTGTGTATAAGATTCCTAAGGCCGTGCGCACCGCGTCAAGCGTTTGAGATAGACCACTGCTGCAGTGCATTTCCATAATAAGCATTCGTGGGCCGCGTACAGCATCACGCCGGACGCGGCTGACGGCGTTTGTAATAGACCACCACCTAGGGGTAGGCCTAGCATCACATAACCAGACCATTACTTTGACGACCTCTGTGGTCTAGTGGTTCGAGTGTCGGACTGCTGATCACGAGGTCATGGGTTCGATTCCCACGGGACACAAATATTTGTGTGATGAACATGAGTGTTTGTGTTGGTCTGGTTGTTTCTTATGTATTATAAGTATGTATTTACAACAACAAAAAAGTATATAAGTATTATATCCATTGTGTAGTACCCATAGCACAAGCTCTGCTTAGTTTGGGACTAGATGGTGATGTGTAAAATGTCCCAACAATATTTATTTATATTTATTTATTCATTACTGTTCCACTGCTGAGCATGGTCCTCTTCTCAGAATGAGAAGGGTTGAGAGTTTAGACCTTAGTCCACCACGCTGGCCTACTGAGTTGGCGGGCTATCAACTACACTACTTTACCATCAAGAAATTTAAGGAGCACACTCAGTAAGCCAATTCACGTAACTAACGAAGTGCAGTTACAGTGCAGTTGCAGTTAAGTTTCGATCAAAACAATGCTATTTTCATACTCTTATCTACGGCGATCGCTGCCAGAAACGAACTGCAGCGTCACTGCAACTTGACCAGCGCAGGTGTGCAGGATTCCTCACGATGTTTTCCTTCACCATTAAAGATACTTAATCAATTTCTGATCCGCACATGAATTCGAAAAATCTAAATTTTTAAGGGTTATTTTGGTGGACCCAAAGAAATCGTTATTTGGAAACGAAGGGCTGTTTTGTACAAAGCCAACTCATTCAACCCAACGCTAAAAAGTTCTATCAGGAAGCAGCCAACTCCGGAACAGGAATCTCTTTGAACCACCGGACTTTGTAGAGCCAGCTGAGCATTTGCCTCCCGGGGGCGAGCTGCAGTAGCCAAGTGGTCGCTGCAAGGATAATCTAGCTAGGTGGGGTTTCATCGACGCAAGTAAAACTGGGTTCGACTGCGGAGCGCCCAAGCAAAGCATGTCTCACCTGCTTGCATAGCCGCTGTGCTCCACCTGCTATCCTGAGGATAGAGTATGTCACTTTCTGGTCAAAGACCATCTAAGTCCAAGCCATTGACACGATAAGAAGAAGATCAGGAAGCAGCTAACCGAATAAGTATCAGATTGCGAGACCCGTTACAATTTAGAGTAAGTACGTGCAGGAAGGCCAGCGTGGTTAGGCCCCCCACAAGGTGGACCGACGACCTGGTGAAGTTCACGGGAATCCGTTGGATGTGGAAAGCGTAGGACCGGTCGTTGTGGCCATGTCCAGCAGTGGACGTCTTTCGGCTGAAATGATGATGATGATGACTTGCAGGAACAATTAGCTAAGCTAAATAAACCATTTCGTAATTTTCTTATAAACCACCACAAAAGACCGTACAAAATATCCAATGTTCATTAAATAGGATAAGATAAAACTATCAACAAATCAATAGGCAAACGAGCCTTCGGTCCTCCTCCATGCTTGTCCCAGGGCGGACCGGAATCCCGGAGCTAATAAAACGCAGTAAAACACAGTCCGCCGCAGTGTTAAATCTTCTCTAAACCGGGAACAATTCCCTTTTACCGCGTCGGGAAATGCCGCCGAGGCCGACGTTACTCAACAACGGACATTTTTACCGCGAAACCCGTCCGTAAATTTTTCAAACTTGGAATTGCTGAACTGACGTGTACGGGAATGAATATTTCCAAATATTTCGATGCTGACGCTAAATTAATCTATGATATACATACTGTAGCGTTAACCCGCTACGGATAAAAACTTTTTGCATTTTTTATTACTACCTTTTTTTGTAAATTCTTTATAAAAAATTCACTTGGCGTGTCATCTTTGAACTTCGATTTCGTAAATTTCTATCGTCAATTTTTTATTTTCAAAGCGCGTCATTGCAGATTTGGTAGCCATCGGAACTGGTTTTCTTCTTGTGTTCGTTCATTTACACCAAAATTTTGCTGATGTGATCATAATTGTCCGGTTTTACACCGTTGTTTGGTTATCCAGTCGGCTACATTTTGTATTTGTAAAAAGGTGTCGATGTTAGTTTGTTCTCTCCTGTTATTTTGACGTTCATATTAGTACACAAGCCGGATTTCGGCTTCACCCCGTGGGACCAGCTGCATGGAGTCTGGTTTTGATCCGGCATGTACCAGAGCAGTGTTGCTGAGGTTCCAGGACGGCAGATTTGAGGAAGAAAGAGCCAAATCTTCGTCGCTGTACTCCACCCAAATTGCCTTCCGGGAGTGGGAAATCCCTACCATCTTCACAAGGACAGCTGTTTATTTCAAGACCTCACTTTTATTTTCTTTTAAAGTAGTGGTATATAGCAGCGTATTTTTTTCCTGTTTGTTTTACATTTCTTGCCATCCGCGGTTTATAATGTTTTATTATGGGACGGAAAAACGAAACGTTGCATGCAATAGTTTTATTTTTTTGAGACAAGTTGTGTTTAGCTCGATTAACATCCCGGTCAATCCATACGAAAAATCCCGACTCTGCAATGCCTTTTTTTCGTATTTTTTTTTTTACCCTTTTGTACCTTTTTTTTAAATATTTCGATCCAACTCTGCAATGCCTTTTTTAAGATATTATCTTTTTTACCCTTTTGTACCTTTTTTTTTTTAAACATTTCGATCTGTAGGAGGTGTCGAAATATGAGTATGACCACGAGGACATGTATATCCTCGTGGTCATACTGGTATGACAAACTAGTATGACCACAAGGAAACAGCGGACCTGACCAGCTTACCAAAATTAAACGTAATTATGTGATGTGAAAAGTGTTTTTCTTCCATATATTTTTTACGTTACAATACCTACTATTTTACGTACATACTAACAATGTAATATATAGGTACATAATAATAATCACACCGTTAATGTAATTACTAGAATTTAATTCGTAAATTAGTACATAAAATTGTTTTAGCTAAGGATTAAATTAAATATTTATCATGATTTTTATTAAATTGTGTAATTTAAAGTGCTGTGCCCTCACGGGGTTTCATGTTGTTTCTTTAATAATTGTATTGTTTAGATCATAAGTACACATGAATCAAAAGCACAATGAAAGCAATAAATACTTTGACTTTGACTTACATAGGCGTCCCTTACTGGTCTGTGGCGTCCTTGAATAAAATAGGAATAAACTCAAAGTCGGAAGAATGCTTCGATTTATTTACTCGTCCCCCTTCTGAAGTCAGTCTTCTAGGTAAATACTAGATTCTACAAAACAGGTAGGTACTGAAATCACTAATCTCTTGCAGAAACATCTTGATTCTTAATGGAACCTTTATAGCTGAAAGAAATAAAATGAAATTTGACAAATTAACTGCAATTTCAGCGATCTTTAATAGATATAGCAAAAGAAAGATCTACCACACATATCGTCTAGTCTACGTCTTCCCAGGTTCTGATAAAATATTTAACGATGTGCCAGTTTTTCATCGTTGTTTCAATAAGAATTACTCTTTCGATATCCTTTCGCGAGTAGGCAGTTTATCGCGCCCGAGGGCATTATTTCGGCACTCTAAACACGTACCATGTCTGTAACATTCGTTACGATATCGCCGCCTCCCGAGTTTTATGTGATAATGTTGAAGGTAGGCTTAGGCAAGTAGGCAGTATGGAGATATAAGCCAATCCCGTGTTTCCTCAAAGTTTGTTTACTGAAGTTTATTCCAGGTATCTACTTCCCGACTCCGACCTTCGAACAAATTTGGCATGCAAGGAATTCGCGAGTTTTCGAAACCAATAACTCATAGGTAGGTTTGTTTTTTTATACATGTGCAAACTTAATAGGTAGGTCATAAAGAGTGTTTGTCTATAATCAGTTATTAACTTTTTTACAATACTAGTTTAACTCTCATTTACACATAGAAAAGTAAAACTGAATTTTCCCTGCATTGTCCTTACAAGACAGGTTTGTAAAAGAATTCCCGCCGTCGAAAGCTATCAAAGGTCCATTCAATCAAAGGATCCAAGGTAAAGCCGATAATCCCACCATCCGATCCATTTGTTTTCAATAGTGGCCAGCCTTTTGTTACATAGTTTTGGTTTACCTACGCTTCACCAATGTAAAATTTAATAAAAGGACAAAGGGAAAATATTTTTACTCAATTTCGGAAACACTTGTTGAGTGTTTCCATGTAAACGTCCAAAATTTCAAAGGTTCCTTTGAATCTCACCAGAAAAGTTCCATCCAATCTCACCCACAAACATAGTAAATAATTATAAGTCTTTGATCTCACCATAAATTAGTTCTACGCATTTTTTTAAATTTGGAGGAAGGTAGGTATTCCGGCGCGATTTTACGTGGGACCCGCTAGGTGTAGGTACTGTAGACACAACCTCTTCTTCTCTTCTTCGTCTTGGATTGTCGGTTCTGGTAATTGAGCTTGCTTGAGGTCTCTTTCTATGTCTGACCACCAGGTCATTGGCGAGCGGCCTCTACCTCTCTTCTGTTCCGGTAAATTCAAAGCGATCTGTACCTAATGATCCTAGCTGCGTCTTTCCATTTGAGACGATTTTCGGTAATTTTGTCTGTGAAAGGCTACCTCGCTACTTAGAAGTACTTGGGTACTGTAAAGCTACCTCGTATGTATTCATTACGAACTCTATCAAGTCGGGTCACATATCACGCGGCTCCTGCCCTTCATTGATCTTAGCATCTGTATTTCGTTGCTATGGACCTTTTGTTCATGCGACTTCTTTGTTATCCAGTTTTCGGATCCATACAATATTACCGGACTAACTGCTATTTTATAAACTTTGCCCAACGTTTTTATGGGGATACGTGGATCGCATAAAACACCAGTAAGTAAGTGACCGCCATTTTTGCCATGCGACACTGATTTTATGAGTTACATCAGTGTCAAGTGTCAACGTTAGCATCTCTTGTGAGCATGGAGCCTGGGTATTTAAATTTCTCTACTGTGAGAATATGGGTTGACCCAATGTAGATCATTTCAGGTGTCGTGTTTCTGCTGAAGGGATATTTCAGATACTCAGTTTTGCTCCTACTAACCCTCAGGCCGTACCCTTCCTTCCTGATATGTGCAGATGTGCAGTGTCCACGTATTTAGGAGTTCCTGCAGATGTCGTGCGATGTCAGCAGCCAAAAAAATTTCATCGTCGTATAAAAAAGTCCATGGCAATGGTGACGGCATGTCCTTTGTAAGATAGTTTATCACCAGGTTGAGTAATAGTGGGCTGAGAGCAGATCCCTGATGCATGCCAACTTTGACCTCGAATGCTAAGGCCTGCTAGGCTTCGAACTCTTGTGCTAGCATTGTTGTATATCCCTGATTGTCAATATAACGTTCTGCTACATATTGAGTACGAAGAGCCTGTCACACTAGCTTACGCGGTACTCGTTCGAAGGCTTTTTCCAAATCGATATTATTGTAAGATGTAGGTCTTTGTTGTTGTTTCTATATTTTTCCTTCAGTGTTCTGATTTTTTGTATAGTTTCAGTGGTTGATCTGGGTGCTGTGAAGCCAAACTGATTTAGAGACATAGTAGAGATATCGATGAGACGTTTATTTATGATTCATTGCCATATTTTAAACGTATGTAGGTCAGTTTTATACCTCTGTAGTTTTCGCATTGCGCCACATCACCCGTATTTTTGTAAAATGGTAGTAGATAACTCTCTGGCACCATGACTAGGACTAGGAGGATGCGTTTAGTGACTACGATGAATATAAATACTTTAGGTAAACCACAAGTCCTGGCGAATGAAAACCGATATGTACCTAGAATGCTCCATGAGGTTGTAACGTAGTGATTATTTTCTCTGTGCATGAGGTTATTAAAATTAAAAGACATCCTAATTTTAATAGAGAAAATGGTTGGCAGCTACATGAGGCAGCTACCACCTGTTTGGAACCCAGTTCTAAAAATAACCAAGACCCAAACAGCATGCTACACTAAAACATAAAACCTAACATTGTGAGTGATTACTGCGTGCATCGAAACGATTTTAATTAATTAAAAATTGTACGGTAGATTAATTAAAATATATTTTTTTATTCTGTAAATACGCTTATCATCTTGGTCTTCCTGTGACCAAGAATGCTGCAAAGCTTTCGAAACTTCAGTAAAACCAATTTAAATAATATAACCGATTTATTTATTTATTAAATTTATGCATAACATAACTGGCGAAATGTGGGTGTACTATTACACCTCTGCCTACCCCTTCGTGGAAACTACAGGCGTGATGTTATGTTAAGTTATCTTGTTAAATTTATGCCCACACAGAGAAATAATAATAAAATACATAGGAATGAATAGTACAAAGGCACTGCTTATTTCGAGCGATGCTCAGACCAAAAGATGTTTTGGTCTGAGCATAGCTTGTTTCACAACATAAGAAGACTAGACCAAAACCGGAGCCAGTGTCGGACTCATACCGACAGTGGCGTAGCTATGTAACCAAGGGCCCCGGGGCAAAAAGTAAAAAGTCGATCATTTTTTATTCAACTAAGATATTATATAACTTTTTCGAACGTCGTTCATGGGGCCCAGGGGCCTCTTGAGCTTGGGGGCCCCGGGGCCTCTTGAGCTTGGGGGCCCCGGGGCATTGCCCCGCCTAGCCTTATGGTAGCTACGCCACTGCTTACCGACTAAAACCACCACGATGTTCCTTCAATTATCTTTGTCCGGGGGCGTGGGAAAACTCGGTATTCGCACAATCACCCCTGACAGGTCCCGGCCCGCCAAAAGCAGGCGAGGCCCTTCTCCCCGTGCAGCCTAACGTCGGCCGCATCCTTGCCGGCAGTGCACACGGAACGCTGCGCGCCACTTCACGGGCCACGCCATGACGCAGCCAGCCACGCCAGCCACGCCTGCCTCGCCAGCCTCGCCAGCCACGGGGCCCACGCCAGCAACGCCAGCCTCGCAAGCCTTGCCAGCCATGCTAACCACGGAAGCCACGCCTGCAACAGACTAGTAGCAGACTACTCCGAGTCCGCTGCCCGCAGGGCCTATCCTCCCATATTTTTTATACAGGTTTTCTTCCTCATACCTCATCCTCCACGCGGAGTCACGCCCCATTGGCCCAGATCGAGCCACTCCCGCGCCAGAATTTTCGCAACAGGCAATAAGATCCCCGAAGGATAATAATGTCCCTTTCTCATAACATAATCAGCTCATTACCTACTGCCCCACTGCTGGGCACGGACCTCTTCTCGGAACGAGAAGAGTTAAGAAACTAGAAAATATAGAATAACATAATGTAGTCAACCCATTACTGTCCCACTACTGGGTATGGCCCTCTTCTCAAAATAAGAAGAGTTAATGAACTGGATATTATTAGTATTCTAGAATAACATAACATTACCAGCCCATTACAGTCCCACTGCTGGACACGGGCTCCCAGCATAAGAAGAGATGTGGTTAGTGTTATAGAATAACATAATCAGTCCAATTACTTCCCACTGCTGGGCACAAGCGTCTTCTCAGAATGAGGGAGTTTAGGGCTAATTCCATGAAATTCCATCACCTTAGCCGGTTGGTTATAAAAACAAAATATAGTATGGTCGGTAAATAGTGTAATCGTCTGTGTAGGCGCGTGTATATATTTGAAGATATTGTGTTCATAATTATGACACGATGTTGTTTTCCGACATCCACGCGGACGGAGTCGCGGGCACAGCTAGTCAGAAAATTATTTCAAAACTTTCGTCGTAAATGCTTCTTATTTTTAATCTGCATTATGTGGCATTCCAATTTAATAATGTTGTTATTTTAAACATTATTTAGTCAGCAACTCGGCAGTTGAAAGCAAAAATGTATTTTACACTAGAGTGAAAGAGATAGCCAAACTGTCAAACATGTAAAATATTGATATTTTTCAGTGGTGGAAAATGGAAATATATTAAAAAGTACTCTGTGATGGAAATTGGATTGGATGTGCGTTTTTGATAGATTGATTTGACGTGATAGCGATTTGTGATGATATCACAATACATTTAAATGTTTTCTTTATTAATGGTGCATTAATTCTTTGTGGATATAATTTAGGAGTGATTCAACAGTATTTGTGCAAATCCTACTACAATGTCATCGCATTCATCAATCTTTTGTACCTAAAAATAATGTCAGAATCGAGGGGGCCCGAAAACAAAAGTATTGAGTTCGACCCTATTTTGCCCGATTCGGGAGTGTTGTTCTATGAAGAATGTCCACCGGAGTATGAAATCGAACGGCCTAGATTGCTGCCTTTGAAGTCTACGACTCAGATTCGGTTTGAACAGCTGCAGCACGAGGCAGCAAGAGTTTGGCGAGAGAAGCAGAAAACTGCAAAGAAGAACTAACTTTATTTGTTTTAAATTGAGTGTAGTGTGGTGTCAAAATGGCTTACACGTTGTTTGTGATAGAACTGATATCTGCATTCATATTAGCAGCGACTTTACTGTACCGCTATGGTGACTGCTACAGGAACCATATAATAGTGACAGTGTCAGTGCTAACAGCATGGTACTTCTCGTTTGTGATTATGTTCATCTTGCCTCTTGATATATCTTCGGTAAGTACAATCCAAAGTCATATGCTCTCATTGTAATTAGGTTTTTATAATCAGATTCATACGATGATACCTACTCTAATCAGATTCTAGGCCTTGCTAGTGAATCAAACAATTCTTGACAAAATTAAAGAATCATTGAAGTGTTTATTTAACTTTTTTGTAGGTATTCTGACTCAGAGTGTAATCTTTCATACTATTATTATTTTTAATTTGGCAGGGACAATTCATACATATGTACGGTCTTGATACTTTGCGGTGGTATATTTTGTCAACCAAATCCCTTGAACAAATCCTGCTACATTGCACCTACCGCTGCTATCGAATATTGAGTGCAAGTGATTTTAGCCTTAGTGGTGGTTCACTGGAAAGATTTCTGATTTTACATTAAACATAGGTAATTATTTGTTTAACTTTTCACTTATATTTATCTCTAACAGACGGTGTATCGACAATGTATGGAAAATGCAACAAAAGCATTAGAGTCAACTCAAGCAGCAATCGCGAATGGTACAACTACAGTACCTCCACCAATCAATGAATGTCAAAAGCCTTGGAGTTTCATGAGCTCCGATGTATTCCCCAACCTTTGGCGTGTTGTTTATTGGACATCACAATGTCTGACATGGTAAGATTGCAGTTACATTAACTAAAGTCAATAATTGTGTTAGATAATAAAGCTTTTATTTGATATAACATGCTACAGTTATCATTTAATCTTTCCTTCCTTTTACGAAATACAATATGCCATTTATTGATAACAAGACATGCTAATTAATTGGAAATATCAAATTTTAAAATAGAAGTAGAATGTTTCTAAATTAAATTTAGATTTGATATTTCCTGTTAACATTTCTCAATTTGAAGAAAAATGCGCCACCGAAGTGACCCAAACAATGAGACACCTGAGAATTACCCTTTAATTTGAATTTGAAAATATACTTTGCATAAATTTCTAAAATAACCTCCATGTTACATGTACCTATTTATTGTAGTTGTTAAAATTTCAACTAAATTGTAATGATAAATTCTCAATTGTTAGACTAAAACACAAAATAATGTGCTTCAATTTATATAAAAAAAAATATAAATGATGTTATAACCTTTTGTCATATTACATTTGTATACCACCAATATACATTATAGCAAAAGTATTTTATCCTAATTTTAGACTAATCTTGTACATCCTGTAAAATCCTGTTATACAAAATATGCAAACAAAAATTAACTGATAATGTAATCATTATCAAGCTTCCATAATGTATTAGGTAATAATTATCAAAAAATCAATCAACTCAGCCTATCGCAGTCCACTGCTGGACATAGGCTTCTCCCAAGTTGCGCCACAACGCTCGGTCCTCTGCCTTCCACATCCAGTCCCCCCCAGCCACGTTCTTTAGTTCGTCCTCCACCTGGCAGGGGGGCGCCCTACGCTGCGTTTGCCGATTCGCGGTCTCCACTCAAGGACTCGTCTGCTCCAACGACCATCGGTCCTTCGACAGACATGGCCAGCCTACTGCCACTTCAGCTTACTGATCCGGTTCTTCTCCAGATAATCTCGTTATGGATTTTATCCTTCAAAAAAACTCCAAGCATAGCTCGCTCCATAGCTCCCTGAGCGATTTTGAATTTGTGGACTAGCCCAACTGTCAGAAATAATTATGCCTATACTATAACACCAAACATTTAATAGCTAATATTTAGGTTTATAAATAATAATAAAATATTTGTTCCAGGCTCATAATGCCAATGATGCAGTCATACAGCAAAGCTGGCGACTTCTCAGTCAAAGGAAAGTTGAAGTCAGCTCTAGTCGACAATGCTATCTACTACGGTTCATACCTGTTCATTTGTGGCATACTTCTCATATACATTGCCCTTAAACCTGGTGTATACTTAGACCCACCGAAGATTAAAGCTATAGCATCATCCGCTAGTAACACGTGGGGTCTGTTTCTGTTAATCCTGTTACTAGGTTATGCCTTGGTAGAAGTGCCTAGAAATCTGTGGAATAATTCAAAAAAAAATTATACTTTGAATTATTGTTACTTCAAAATAGCTAAGCTTAGTACAGATAAGTGTGAAGCTGAAGAAACTGTTGATGATATTCTAGATGTGAGTATTTCTTCATTATTAACTTAATATATTTTTTTACCAAAAATGCCTTTTTTTATAGTATAGGATGGCGAAACGAGCCACCTGATGTTAAGCGGTTACCTTTGCCCATAACAACTTCAATACCACCTAGTCTGTTGCCAAAATGGTACCGCAAGTCGGTTCGCCAAACTGATACATGAAGATGGAAAGTCTCATGTGATTATAATTTCACCGGTACCCGTTTCTCCATTAAAATGCAAAACGAAAATGGCAAGATAAGATTTATTATGTTAAAATAGGTTTCCTTTGGGGATAAATATCTTTATCGTCATCTAATCAGTTTCAACTGACCTACATACTTTGATTAAGGTTACTTCTTTCTCTTATTCAAATGCTTATAACTTTCACATACATTGAATCATTAGTTTCATTATATTCATGCAAGTAATAAAAATAATGATTCATGAGTGGGTTAACAAATACTGAAAATGATGATGATAAATAAAAAAGCAATATTTAAAATCAGAAAAATTCAAAAGCATCACTTTATTTGCATAATTGTTATGAACTTATACTCCATGGTACAGTAGTTTTATCTCACGAAAGCGGGTGAGCTATACTTGTGTGTGTGTGTGTGTACATTTACATTGTCTGTACGTAAGCTCGGGAGTGCTCAGTTTTGGCCGAGTTTTGCAGTTATGCACACAAGAGTGCGTGTCTGTACGCATTAATGCGCGTCTGTGCGTTGTTTTCTTTTTGGTGCTGTGTAAAAATGTCCCAAAAGATATTTATATTTTATTTATTGCAACTACAAGCATGGCTCACCCGCTTTCGTGAGATACAACAACTGTATCAGTCATTTTCCTCCTGTTCAGAGTCTAAAAGCGGTGACAGCAGCTGTAGGGTCGGGTCACCCATTATTCCGTCACGTCGAGACCATAGTTCAGAAGTTACCTATACAACTGCGAGACAGACTCAATGGACGCGCGCTTCCAGACAGACCCACACCACCTTCTTTGAAGTCACTTGTCAATTTGCACAAGAAGGTAAAGAAAATAAGCCATTTAATAACTCATAATATGCTATAATGTATATATGTTCCGTGTGGTGCAGGACGTACAGAATTGCACCACCCTTACATATCTTCTCATGGGTGTCCTAAAAGGCGACTAAGGGATTCCCCAGAGGATGGGCAGCAGAATTCTCTGAGTATTTAACCAACCAACTGCGATCGCCTACCCAAGCGTGGCGATTATGGCATATCCCCCCTTTTTGGGGGAGGCCTATGTCCAGCAGTGGACGTCTTTCGGCTGAAATGATGATGATGCTATAATATGTGTAGAACTAAGAAAACATGTATTAGATACCAGAAACTTCAAAATCTTTAATTTGTCTGGGGAATCTGATTGTATACATCACGATTTTTTTTTTGGATATTGCTACAATATGGGATTGGAATGCCACTCTAAATCCCATTATTTTGTGCTTAAGTTAAGAATAAAGAAATATAATATTTGAAGAAAATTGTTTCTTTAAATGCTGCCCTAGCTATGTGATCAAAATGGTAATTCCTCAGAGCTCAATCCTTGGTCAGTTGCTAATTTAATTTTAAAATTTCACAGACCATCAAAGCACTTCATGTGCTGCAACGCACAGAGACGCAATGTGGTCTGATGCTGGAGCGCATTTTCCATCTCGAAGACATAGCGTCTAACCAGCGGTCGCCCGACCACCGATTCCAACACACGTTTCACACACCACGGCCAAGACTGCAACGGATATTCTACCCACCTATCATTGGTATGTTAACACTGTCCACAAAACGCTAACTAAGAAAATAGGTGTTACTGGACTCATTCTTTGCAAGAACATAACAGAACATAGTATTAATTAAAATCCAGCTATGATTTTAAAAACCAAAACTATATCAATATACTAGCAATAAAATCAATTAGAAATGACTACAATATTGGACAACCCAGATGGATAATGATTTGTTAAATAATTGTCAATATTTTTTAATAATCACTGAGCAATCCTAGTTTTGTAATACAAGGAGTATTACAAAATGGGTAATAAAATGTCGATTGCAAAATATTATACTGTTATTTCTTAACTAATTAACTAGGTAAGTATTTTTCCTTGTCTAATTATTGAGAAAATTCCAAACATAATTCGTTAATTAAGTAACATACTGATCTAGATAAGTTCTGTTCGAACTACACTAGTACATTGAATGTGCTTGGAAATCTGAAAGTTAGTCAAGTACTGGCTGGCTCACGCGGATTTCTTCACGTGATATGTCATAAGTTTTCTGTGTCCTCGGGTTTCAGGCTATCCACGAGACAACACTTTCTCAACATAACATAACATCACGCCTGAATTTCCCCGAAGGGGTAGGCAGAGGTGTATAGTACACCCACATTTCGCCAGTGAAACACTTTCTCATTTATAATAATTTCAGTGTGAATTAGACATAGTACTAAAAAGTAAATTATTGCACCTTTACATGGCACGCATTGTTAGTATGTTCTTTTCTCTGGAGCTGTTTTCACTGATCGATAGCTTGAACTCGGATTCTGATGCTGGTGTGTCATCATCACTATCTTATACATGTATAAAACAAACTACTCTGCCACGTCTGTCTGTCTGTCTGTACGCGCTAGGCTGATCGCAGAGGAATGTTTAAGTGTATAATTACTTAACGTGCGCATGGCTACATATCAAGCTATACATTTTCAGTATAAGCTGACTTCTTATTTTATGGAAAGCCTATACAATTCCAGGTCAGCTTATACTGGATTTTTATAGCTTGATATGTAAACACTCATGCTAGTACCTACCCGTGCGAGGATTCATAAAGAGATTTTTTGTGGATGAATAAAGAAGTACCATAATTTCAGAATGGTACTGGGAATGTTTCCTGCGGCAGTACTTCCTGAAGACGATGGCGGTGATCACCGGCCTCATGTCAATAGCCGTGGTCTGGTCGGAGATGACCTTCTTCTGCAAAAAGCCCGTCCTTTCTATATTCGCGAATATAGTCATAGCAGCTACCGAGAGTTATAATTACTCAGCCATTGAAGTAAGTTTTTGTGTCAGTGCCAGTGAAGTATTTGTGTGATGAGCATAAGTGTTTGTGTTGGTCTGGGTGTTTCTTATGTATTAAAATATATAAGTATTATATCCATTGTCTAGTACCCATATTACAAGCTTTGCTTAGTTTGGGACTAGAAGGTGCTGTGTAAAATGTCACAAAAATATTTATATATTTATACAGTACCCCAAATTCTTAATATAGAATAACCTGTAACGCTAAAATTTAAAATAAAACCTTAGTTTTATTTGTGAATGCTTGTTATTATTCACCTGCTGTAGCCAGTAATTCGCCAGCCTTGGTTAAGG
This sequence comes from Asteroscopus sphinx, assembly GCA_949699075.1. NCBI lineage: Eukaryota > Metazoa > Arthropoda > Insecta > Lepidoptera > Noctuidae > Asteroscopus > Asteroscopus sphinx. Next base: position 9,613,302 of record OX453006.1, read on the forward strand.
TATAGAGTTTCAAACCTTTAATAATCAAATTCAATTTCTTCCGCAGATAATCTCAACAGTAATAATAGCCTACATGTTCTACTGCGCCTACTCTACCGTTCTCAAGATTCGTCTCCTCAATCTGTACTACTTGGCGCCTCATCACCAGACGAACGAGTACAGTCTCATATTCTCTGGCATGATGGTCTGTAGGCTCACCCCGGCTATGTGCCTTAACTTCCTCAGCTTAATACATATGGACTCTCATGTTATTAAGGAGAGGATCATGGAGACTTATTATACTCAGGTTAGTACGTTTTAAGATTATCATGTAATACTGAAATATAAATCTGATTGGAAACTTAAAGCTACAAAAATCTAATAGAATCTACAGTAAGCTGGAGTGCACAAAAAACATATTTAGTCATCATGAAAGGAAGGTATAGGGCAATAACAGGAATGGGCCTAGAATTGTGCCTTGTAGAACGCCTACTAACTAATTACAACGGTTAGGTAAGGAACATACTAAAGTACTTTCAGCTGTTTCTCAATTTGTTAAATATGAAAAACAAAGATCCGCAGATAGTACTTGAACTCTGTAATGGTGTAATTTACAGATGTTTGGTGATCAACAGACTCAAATGCCTTAGGATGATCATGCCTTTTTAAATAAATGCTCAATTCTTATAATATCCAACTACCCTTATATCGAAGGATTTACAATAAAAGGAATACCTCACACTGTTTATTAAAGAGACCATGTTAAATGTACGGACACGTCACGAATTATTGTTTTAATCATCAATTTTTGGAAATTCCACACAGAACTTATAATTAACAAAGAATTATAATTCCTTCTTTTCAGATAATGGGTCACATGGATGTCCTGGGCATCATCGCCGAAGGTTTTAATATCTACTTCCCGATGCTGGTGGTCTTCCTCTGTGTAGCCACGTACCTGTCGCTCGGCAGTCGCCTGCTATCCCTGTGCGGGTTCCAGCAGTTCGTTGGCGATGATGAACTTACGACGGACCTGGTTGATGAAGGAAGGGAGATTGTTAAGCGAGGTGAGTACAACACAACAGACCAATCTCTTCCTTGAAGACACCATGTGCCTTTATTTACTCTGGCTCGCCGATCCAAAGTGAGTCATGCCTTCCGAAACGAGAACTCTACACTTTAAACGATCTTGCGCGATGTAGCGACATCTATCGAACTACATGGGAACTAGCACTGACGTAGCCGATGACGAGTCAAATCCTGAATCGCGCAAGCAGAGTCTGACACGCAACTTAGTATACAACGTGTTGATCTGTATTCGTGCCATATTTAAGGACTATACCACTGATACTGAACACGAACCAATAAAAAAAACAATACCAAAACAAAAACGATGGGTGCGAAACCACCCAAAACAATTCTCACCCTTTGACAATGCCGCCGATGACTTATTTTCAGAGTCGTTCGGGATTTATCCTCAAACCCTCGCTATGTTTCTAAGTGGAAATTTGGGTATTAAATAATCGTAGAATTTTTCAAGTATTTTTAGATGACTAAGCACATTATTTATCATGTGCTCTAGAAATTATGGCACTGTTACAGATCAACATCTTATATACAAGCGCCCAACATCAACCGTTGGGCAGTCACCCACCAGGCGCAGACCCAGCCTGATCGGAGGATCCTCCCTTTGTGTTGTTTAACTCGCCAGTTGGTAGCTTGAAGCTCTCGAAGATCAGGCTCCATAGCATTCCCCCAGCGATATCTGGGGCGACCCACCGGCCTAAATCCGGTTGGTTGGCCGAGATACGCTGTGTTATCTTCTCGATCCTCCCCTATGCGTTTATTCGTTCCTATGTTCCATTGTCAAAATGATTTTGAGATAGGCCTTTCTTCAGCTGTGGACATGATTGCGATCCGCTACAGTTTGACAGATAATTTTAAGATTTCAGTAAGTCAGTACCTAGTCGTTATAATCTCTAGTTGGTTGCGTCTAAGATATTTAGCGAATAAAAGTTACATTCTAAGTTATTCTTAAAGAGTAGTCTACTACCGGATCGTTTGATTGAACGAATTAAATTCTACAGAAAAACGCAAACGCCAACGCGCCGAGGAGTCCTTGACGCGTCGTCGCGACTACAGCGAGCGGTTCGCTAACTACAGATCTGCGCGCGACGCACAGGACGGAGGTAATACGAATGCTCATTAAATCTGATGCTCATTTTTTATTTTTATTCACTTTACGATAATTCTTTGATAAAAACATCATACTTTTGCAAGTGTATCGTACAACTAAAGAGTATAATTCTTTATCAACAGTCAAAAAAATTATCAATAAGTTTCTTCTCTGTAGACAGCTTAAAATGTCTTTGCTACTGATTTAACTTTATATACCTATACTTCATTTATTATAGGCAGCATTAGACAAATATGGCTAACATGGGAATTCATCTTTTGATTCACTTCTCCATGCAGTTTCACCTTATTGAAATTGGCCTACTAGGTTCATAGACCCATAAAATTGACTCCGACCTCGTCTAGAAGCAGTCATCATTCATCATCATTTCGGCCGAAAGACGTCCACTGCTGGACATAGGCCTCCCCCAAGCATATATTGGCCATAATCATCACGCTTGGCAGGCGGGTTGGCGATCGCATTTGATTGGTTAAATACTCAGAGAACACTGCTGCCCATCCTCTGGTGAATCCCTTAGTCGCCTTTTACGACACCCATGAGAAGATATAGGGTGGTGCAATTCTTTACGTCCGGCACCACACGGAGTAAGCAGTAATCTGTTTTATTTTGACACTTCCTTGCCTTTTAATTTGCGTTTTGTGTAAGGCGGCCCGGCCCATACACCTACAGTATAATCGTGCAATATTTGCAATTTTGCAATGATATTGACCGTTTATGGGTGAGATTGAAAAACAAATGAAAATCGGGATGATACAATGATAATTGTGCAATATTAGTATTGCACAATTATAGTGTAGGTGTACTTGGGAGAGGCCTATGTCCAGCAGTGGACTGCGATAGGCTGAGTTGAGTGTAGGTGTATGGGCCGCCTAATGCTATAATAAACGAAACATGGATTTTTTTAAGTTCCACTTTAAAATAATCATTTTGCCATTAAATGTCTTCATTTTACAAAGTGTTCTTAATTGTGACTAACTTTTCATAGTCATATTGCACTGAAATTCATTATTTCACTTCCCTTTCTAATTTACTTACAACTATGCCGTTCTGTTTATTGTGTGATTGCTTTTGGTATTTAAATAGATTTTTGGTCTCTTTATGTAAACGTTGCTAAATGCAATTAAATTTTCCGAGATTTCTTTGGCATCTTTAAATAAAGAAGATTTTAAAATTCTACGATAGAAGCATGCATGTATTTTACTTTTCGACATCAACATGTCATGTGCAATACATAATAGCGACTGCATGTGACTGCAAGCATGACAACGCAATTTTATCCCTTCCAATGCGGCAAAATTAAATGCAACGAAAGGGCTTATAAAAAACTTCTGAAGTGTTTCTTTGGGTGAACTAGTCGGTGGCTTGAACTCATCGAAGGGCCCGGCTAAAAAGTATGCTATTTCGTCCACCGCGTACCCGCAGTAGACGCGTAAAGTGAGACGCATGATATTTTATACCGAAAATGATCACGCAAAATTTATGAGTCGACCTTTGGTTCTAGGGTGTTTATAAATAAACTACTGCATGTATTTATTAAAACGTTAATCGAACGTTATTCAAAGTTTTGGCTAACTAAGCTATGATTCTATGCAAATTATTTTGGATATTTCATGCTTCTTAACTCATTTATTTACGTCCAAAAAGCGTTAAAATTCGTGCTATATAGCGGAGTACGGATGTTTCGAGACTCACAACTTTTATGTCAATTATCATTTTACTATTTTGTTACCACACAAATCTGGATAATGAAGAGACAAATCGATATAATGCTAAATTTTTAACCTGTTCGGCTAGTTTAACCTTAATTAAATAAATTAAACATGTAACGTCTTATAAAATGACATGAAAAAAATACCATAAGTAGCACAACAAAACAGACCCTTCTTTCCGACCATCATTAATGTTATCGGTTATTGTGCATGTCGTCACATTTCAGCCCACACCGGGCTTCTCAACGACGTCGATTCAGACTACTACGTGCAACCGAGCCCTGAACGAAACCAGCCTCAAGTCACGGGCTACCAGCGCGCGGAGCTCCCGTACAACCGGTCCAATCTGACCCTCGAAGATGAGTTAGATCACCGCTTCGGGGAAAGCACGCTGCCGTCCATACGAACTGAGTTTGACGACCGGAGGCGGGATAAGATGACCATACCGCCCCGCGGGTTGTTTGACGATGTATAGAGTGCAATATTATACCAGTAAGCACTTACGACGTTCTTTTTGAGCGATCAAGTAAGTCAATTGTATGAAGCATCCGTCGACCATACACGCACACATCTGTATTTCCGGGCACTTACAACCCTAACGCCTTTAAAGCTGGAGTGAATCGGCACCTAATAGGTTTACTTGCTCCATCGTCGACCACATCTTGACAAAGCTGCCTAGATTGCGGTCAAGAGCAGATCTATATCTCATAAAAAACCCCTTACGGCCAAAATTTATATCCAATCTATCCACGATTTGCCCTACTGGAGATAGAAATTTGACATAGCTCCATAAAAAATGCGTCAAATAATGGGGCAAATCGTGAATAGGTAGGATATTAATTTTGTGCGTTAGACGCCTCATAACAGGCAACCGATGTCTTTCAACACATCTATGAAATGTTACTATGTAGGTCGCCACTATTGGCCACTTGAGAACTTCAAATCAGTTTCGACCACATAAGTGAGCCGTCAAAACTGCCGCATTAGTGATTAGCCAATAGCCGCCTTGGTAGGGCCAATCGGATTTTAGTACCCCGCCTCAGCTAGTTGACAGAATTTATTGTACGCATCATATTCAATATTTGACGTCTATTAGGCTGTATGGTCGATGGAAGCATCGCATACAGCTCAAACTGAATTTCATACAATTGACGTGCTCGTACGTGCAAAAAGAATGTCGTCTGTTCGGTGCCTAATAGGTAATTTTGTAGCAGTTTTTGTAGAGGTATTGTTTAGATCGTTTGAAGAATAAGGGAATACTTACTAAAAATCTTATCATTTTGTGTCATTCGAAACTATTATCTCGAAAATTGATCTAGGTACTAGTAGATTGTTTATGTCGTCGACACTACTACAAAACAGATCTCGAAATATATCAGAGCCCCTCCCCTAGCATGAGTTTTTGCGATACCATGTAATTATCAACAAATTTTGTAAGGGATTGTTTAGTTCCCAATACGCATATGGTGGCGCTGGTGAAATTCCCATATAAAAATCGATAACTACACAATAAAGTTTACATCATTATCATTGGCCCATTACTGTCCCACTGTTGGGCACGGGCCTCTTTTCAGAATGAGAAGGTTAAGGCCTTAGTCCACCACGCTGGCCTAGTGCGGGATATCGCAAAAACTCATGCTGGAAGCTCAGAAAAAGATTATAAAACACTAAAATATAAGAACTCGAACTCGTCAATAGGTGCGGCTAAAATGCATGCTACACCACCTAAATAAAATAGAACATAAAATCCAAAATGATTGACCCAGTGATGTGATGTGTAAGACGCTACTGCACTCATACTGTATGAGTCATCAGTGTTGCCAGGTCCGATTTTCCAAATCCTGGAGGCTTATTATGAAAAAAGCGGGAGATGTATTGAGGAACAATGTAAAAAATCGGGAGATTATGTTTTTCAACAAAAATTAAAGTTTTTGAAGTAATCCCGGTATTACATTTTGCTAACATTCCAGCTATAATATTAAAATCAAAGCAGTTTGATATTTTACTGCACTGTGTAACAAGTGACGGAAATATTCAGGGCAGCAACTTATCCGTCCGTTTCATTTTATGCAGTTTTTTTGCCAGGTTTTGATCTTATTCCTATTATTAGCTTTATACAGGGATTATAAAAAATCGGGAGATCTTTGTCGAAAATCGGGAGACCTGGAGATTTTTAGGAAAATCTGTGAATTTCCCGGAAAATCGGGAGACCTGGCAACAGTGTGAGTCATTCACACTTCCATATGGTTTTGGTTGATTTTGTTGGCCGGTCGAGCTCTGCGTGTAGTTACGCCCCCGCGCCCGCATACCTCAGCCCGCGGTCGCCAGGGCGTAGTGAATAACAAAAACGAGCACATAAAATTGATCTATCAATCGAATTTTGTGTTCACTAGGTAATTTTATTTTTAATAGTCTTAGACTATTCAAAATAAAATTATTTTAACTTTTGAATAAATAAACTAATCACTAAGTTCAATTTTCATACTCCAAAGTTATTCATTTACGCCCAAAACTGCGTCAAATTTGTATTATAAAGTAAGTAAGTTTCGACGCTTATAACTTTGAAATCATTATTTTTTACTGTTCTGCTTCAATCATGGACTAATTTACTTATTCATCCATGGCTTCATTGAACAAGCATGTACAAAGTGGATATGACAATACGATATTAAATAAAACCACGTACAGAGTATCACGTTTCTGACTATATAAAAAATCAATCCAATCCAGTTAATAGTATCGCCGCAGGAATTTATTTAAATTTTATTAATTGTAAATGTAGGAAGGACCATTTTTCTGGCATAGATAGTTAGGTCAAAGACATGTGCAAATCCATATGATTTTAAACTCCCTTTTTCAATTATTACAGATGATTACAAATGGTGTTACTTATTATTTCGACATTTTAATATTTATTTGGTAAAAAAAAATCTAATTATTTATGTGTTTAAAATGCTTCTATAGACTAGTTATAACCGTGTTTTCATTTATTGTCGTATTGTCATATCCACGTTGTATATCGACAAGACAAATCGATATAATTCTTAGTTTTTAACTTACGACATCAAACAGTGGAGTAATCACCATACAGTGTTTGTATAGATATGGAAGAATAGACTAGCGCAACCTAAGCTACAAATACTCTTTGTGATACAAAAACTTGTGCAGCTCGTTAGCTTTTAATTATACTACTCCACCCAAACAATCAGGCGCATGACAGTTATGCGATTTTGGCGTTGGGACCCCGCCTCAATACCCGCGCTTCCCCTAGTGACGTAGGTACACTGATCAATGATCTTTAGCGTTTCTAGAGATTTTTGTAATACAAGTCACTAGTATGAACTAAGCACATAGGTACTGTATTGTATCAATCAGTGATCCGGTGGTTTGGTATTCTCCTCCCTAGTTCCATGACTTGTTTATCTGTCATGCACCTAATTGTTTTGGTTGTAAATTAGGCGTAATAAAATAAAATACCTCTACAAAAACCGTAAATTAAGTTATTGTAATTAGGTCAATTAGGTTTAATATATGATTTAGTGGTCGTTATTAGTGATAATGATAATAAAATAAATGTACTTGAATGTTTTGCAAAATGTGTGATGGATGTTTGCAGAATAGTTATCAATTAATTTATTTTAGGTACAAATATAATATTATATTGCTTACATTTTTATATAGACAAGAATTGAATTCAGCAAACACAACATACAACATAAATTCACTAAGTAAGCTTGCTAAATTATGATGCAATTAAGATTATACTAGGAAAACTAAGCCACACTGAATAAATGTGGAACAGTAGAATGTCAAATGAGCAGGAAAAAAATTAAATGTTTAAAGCTACAGGAATATCAATGTAACGAATATTTATGTCATTGTTGCTGGAAACATATATTATGAAAAAAATCTGTAAAAAAAATCAGTACGGTCATATGACGCTTACAACTTTTATTGTAAAAAAGATTTCAACTAATTTTTTTAGAGTTACATACATGTTACACAATGCAAGGCATTATGCTTGTCTGTTTTTTTAATCTTTCAATACGATTGCACTAAGTTTATATCGGCAGTTCGCTGTCGACACTGTATTATTAGTTAATTCACTAATTATTGGACACGAATTCTATTTAATTGTGTAAAGCTTTGGTTTATGAGACTAGCAGGATGACTACAAAAACGTACAGTACGCGTAATATAACTGTGCCGCTCTGATACCAGGCTTTGCGAAGGGCTGCGCAGGTACAGGTAGCGTAATAAGTGTGAGCAGGACATAAGGATGCATCGAATATTAACGAACGAATGAGACAGCGAGAACATGCGGTCCCCCGCCATCTGGCCACTCGGATGAACAACCTATCAGTCTTGCCAACATTACCGCGCATGCGCGCTACTGATTCGGTTTCAAAGTTGACTACTGCGCAGCCACCTGTTTCCAACTTAACAGTGGCACAGTTATATTACGCGTATTGTACAGTCAAGCACATATCGATGGCAGCAAAACCAGTATAAGCAGAACCTCTATACCACTGACCAGTAAGCCTCAAGACGCCGCATAAGCAAAGTTTTGAATGAGAACGCAGTCGTAAAATGTTGGCGGGGACCGGGGGACAGACGGCGCGTTATGATTGGTCAGCTCAAAAGTTCGGTAGTATGATTCCGTATAATTGGTGCCGCTCGCTGACGGACTGACGTCCTGATTAGCGGCGGGGCGTATGATATGCAGTGATACTGCATATGCGTGGTGACCGGGGTGTCCGGCTAATCGACGTCTAAAGGCTTACTGGTCTGTACTCTATACTAAGCCAGTTTCGGTTACAATGGTTTTGTTACCATTGATATGCGGATTTATCCAGAAATAATTACCGATCATCGAACATACAGCCCATAGACGCCTCACAGGCGACCGATCTCTGTCAACACATGAAGGCCAATTCTCGTAATTAAAAACGTACAAAATATAGTTCTAGCCTAATCTCAATGCTTTAAATCTTAATCTCCTGACAGTAGGTGTTTCTGATTACCGTTTATTGGTGACATTAATGACCTAAAGTGTCACAAATAAAACACAAACGGGAAGATCTACTGTCAACAGATTGAGATTTAGGCCCGTATTACAGAAGTACAGTTTAAACTCCAATCACGTGATCACTACTTAAGGATAGAATCGTTACTTGAGTATCGGTCTTATTCCAGAACGGTAATTATAAACTTTAATTCAACAACATAACACACGAATTTGACCTGAAATAGAATAGAAATCTCTACTCAAGCGTAATCTGGACCGCACTAGAGTGATTACAGATCAAATCTCAGCTGAAATTCCGAAACAGGTGACAGTATAAAATAAAACTAAACTCAGCTGAACTGTGATCAATAAATCTCTGCTTGAGGAACGTTCTAAAATCAAAGCTCAACTCAAAACTAGTTTTAAACAGAGATCAACGCTTGAGTATCGTCCTGTAATACGGGCCTTAAAGCATTGAGATTAGTTTGGAACTATATTTTAAACGTTTCTGATTACGAGAATTGGCCTTGATCTGATATAGGTCGCCACTTGAAAACTTCAAATCAGTTTCAACCACTTATGTGAGCCGTAAATACTTCCGTGTTAGTGAATACCCCACAGAAATAGATAGAATGGAAAAGTGGACAGGGCGCGCGTGCCAACACTGCACCATAGTGCAGTGCATTTCAAAGTCTTTCTCAGTGCGCCTTATGACTTTTTTCTGTAAATTAAGTAACAGAAACCCGCAAAAAAGCCTTATTGTGCTGTTTCTAACTGCAGAAACAAAAGCTGTAAAGTACATTTGATTAAAGTAAATTTGATTAAAAAATAATGACGTCTATATGTAAGGCGTAATTTGTTCGAAAGTTGCCACGCATGAATCGCAAGTAAAATTGTGATTACAACCATTCCACTCTATCTATTTCTGTGGAATAGCCAATAGCCACCTTAGTAGGGCCAATCGGATTACAGTACCCACCTTCCTCGTACTTCAGCTAATTTACAGTATTATTTGTAAGCATTATATTCAACAATAGGCGTCTATTGAGCTGTAAAGTCGATGATACCAATAATAATAAATAAATAATAAATATTTTTTGGGACATTTTTACACAGCACCATCTAGTCCCAAACTAAGCAGAGCTTGTAATATGGGTACTAGACAATGGATATAATACTTATATACTTTTTTTTTGTAAATACATACTTATAATATACAAGAAACACCCAGACCAACACAAACACTCATGTCACAATACACAAATATTTGTGTCCTGTGGGAATCGAACCCACGACCTCGTGATCAGCAGTCCGATACTCGAACCACCAGACCACAGAGGTCGTCATATTACAATCGATCGTATTACACTTTTTGAATGCAAAATTAGCAACAAATTATTTTAATATTGTGTTTTTTAATGAATTAATTGAAATTGTGTAGGTATATTTTAGTCAAAAGTACCCATTCTTGATAATGTTAATTGGAATGAGATTACAAATATTTTCGAGAAAAAACTGCTATATTTAGTGTTTGTAATTTATGTAGTATTTGGTGACTGTAGGTAGACCCCTATCTAAAAAGCAAACCCAAGCTTTAATAGCTCAACTGTCATGCGTAGGAAAACCTCTAGTGTAAATTAGGAAATCGACAGAGTAATAAATAAGTGGAGTTAAAAACGCTTATAATAACTTGATTCATGCTTAAAAAGTATTAGGCAAGTGGTCGTGAGGAAATCTTCAACGAAAACTAGCTTAAAATTAAGTTGCCAGATTCGTAGCAGACAGACACAAGCGTAAACAAGTTAAAAAAAAAGTTTTAAAGGAGCCATCATTTTATTTTTAAAAATAGAAATACAAAATTCATAGACTTGAGATACCCAGTGTATTCGAAATGGATAGAACTTGCCTTGTTGTTTTGTCACCATAATTTTTCGTTTATTTAGAAGATAATCATGTCTGTGAGTCCTTAATCTATGTACTTTTTAAATTATTTAATCGAGATTATCATAATGCTCTCAACTCGGAGAAAGTATTCAAATGAATATTATTTAACTATGTATTATTTTGCGTGTACATAAATATTAATTAATATATTTAGCTTAGGCAATGTTTTTATGCGAATTATTTTGTTATTATATACTTTATTATTTCATTCCATAGGTTTATCTGATGCAGTAGCATTAAAACACTGATGTGATATTGTTATTTGGTGTTTTATTCCATAACCTTTCATATATGGTCGGCGCTCACCCACGGCACAGCGGATGGAGTCCCTAACGGGATTCTCCGCCACCTGCCCTGTTAAGCAGTCCGGGTACCTAGCTAGGTACACTCGACCAAACGGAATCATGACCCACCATAAGCTTAATTTTCTACAAACATTCTAGGTCTGGCCTGATAAGAAGGCTCAAAGTCACTCAAAAGGCAATGGAGAGGGCTATGCTACTCTAGGTGCGACTCGTTGGGAATCCTCCCGGAAAAAAAGGTTGCAACGAGTCACAGTGTGACACGTTGGGAAAAAAATTCCCATCGAGTCACACTGTGACACGATTTGGTGTGACTCGTTGGGAACCCACCCGGATTTCGCTTAAAGAAATTTCCCAGACAACAAACTTGCTATAAATTTTACTGGGCAGTGACAGTTACTTTACCAATTTATTTTAATTTGATTAATATTCTTGGAATTGAAAGAATATATATATATATAGTATAGGTTTTTGAAAAAAAATACTTCTTTTTTATAGGTAAACTATGCGGAACGACAGTTAATTCGAAACATTCCATCCAATTTTAATCCATTGCATTTAATAAGAAAGCTCAAAATTGCATAGACCTCTGACCCGTATTAACGCAGTTTCCTTAATATTCAAAACGTCCTAAGTGCAGCACGACGATAATAAGAAAATGTTACTGTTTTGACAATTTCATACGAATTATCGGCTGAGTAGGTCATGATTCCGATTTGTTGACTGTACCATTTGCGAGAATCCATTCGAAAAAAAAAACAACCGTTGGGCAGTAGCCCGCCAGGAGCAGACCCAGCCTGTTCGGAGGATCCTCCCTTTGAGTTGGAGGTACATGATACCTCGTTGATATTCAATATCGTTATCAGATTATCATCATCAAATAAAACCTCAAAATATTATTGTATATTTTAATTACTGTTTTTTTGATACAATAAATACATAACACATGCACGGACTATTTAAAATGTATTTTAATACTATCCACTTTGGTTCTGATTTCGTGTGAAGACTCCTTTGAGAGGTCTTGCGCGTACGACTGGTAGATCGTTCTGAGCTTGTCTAACTCTTCTGTTTTGTTGAGATCTGAGAAAATTGAAAAACATCATAATGATACTTGAGTAACAGTGCAGCAGTGATAGCCTAGCGGTTGAACGCTTGCCTACCAGAGGGTCCGAGTTCGACCCAGCCTAAACCTCTAACTTCGAATTCATGTGCGGATTAAAACGAATTGTTTATATCACTTGCTTTAACGGTAAAGGAAAAACATCGTGAGGAAACCTGCACACCTGAGAGTACTCCATACAGTTCTCGATGGTGTGTGCAGTTATCAACCCGCACTAGGCCCACGTGGGGGACAAGGCCCTTGCCTTCTCATTCTGAGAAGAGGGCCGTGCCCAGCAGTGGGACAGTCATGGGCTGATGATGATGATGAATAATAAGTAGCAGAAAGATCTACAGGACATGGCTTGTTAGAGGTGAATTGAGGCCTTTAGCGCAAAAGCGGCCTAAACTAAATTTTTTCGTATTCCTAATTACGGCTTAAAATTTCTCTACTTCTTTGTGACGCCTTTTCCCGTTACTCGGGTTCGGCTTTTCTAATCATGCGGCGCCGTCTCTCCCGCTGCTAGGTATCATCCTTCCTAAGACCTAGCTTCTTCATATGCCTATGAATATTCGTCAACCAGGTGGTTTGAGGTCTTATTCTCCCTCTATTCTTTGTAGCCATGAATGAATGTAGAAAGGCACGGCAAAACAAATTGTAGAGAAAATATTGACGACCAAATCATACAAATAATAGCGCTATCAAATAGATAAACCGTGTTTAACAAACCTCAGAAACCATTACTCGATTATCACAGGACGTCTTAATGCGGGAGTTATCAGACCCGACCGTATTCTAGCGACATTTATAGGAGGCTCATCATCAGATGTGTATGTAAAAATGACTGAAAGAAGTATTTATTTACCTTTTAATTGTTTGACAAGTATTTCCATGATGTTGAGCGCGTCTCTTCTGTGCCTTACTTGATTACTGTTTTCTGAAAAATAATGGAAAATTTTGTCAACATCACTTTTCAACAGCTTTGACAGCGTTCCCTAAACTTTATTTAAAGAAAGAAAGAAAAAATATTTATTTCGAAAACCCGTAGTCATAAGATCTAAAATGTAAGTTGATTAATTTAATTGGGCTCGCTAACGAGACCCATCTGAAAACAGCGCTGCAACATTTCGGAGTTGCGGTATATGCTGAGATGGGCATGTAATTTTTTTAAGCTTTTGATTTTGCCTGTTACGAGCTCTGAATAAGTGTAGAGTGTGTGTGGAGTGTGTGTAGTGTATTCTTAAGTTTTTTTCTTCTAAATTCAAATTAGCGATGATAATCGCGACCTCCTTAGCGAGATTTTTTTTCAAAACATTTTGCTATAAATTATATCCCACAACAAAAGGAGACTTTAAAGTCTAATACAGATATTCCATAATATAAAGTTCTCATTACTTCATCATCATCATCATCATCATCAGCCTATATTAGTACACTACTGTACATAGGCCTCTCCAATGGCACGCCACTGACATCGATCCTCGGCCACTCGCATCCAGTTGCTACAAGTCACCTTGCCAATATCATCGCTCCACCGAGCCTGAGGGCGTCCTACCCTACCTTTACCGATTCGCGGTCTCCCCTCAAGAACCCTTTCACCTCAACGGCCATCAGTTCTTCAGCTAATGTGGCCGGCCCACTGCCACTTCAGTTTGCTACAACTTTGTCAACAACTTTGGTTCTCTGTCGGATAACCTCAATACTTACTAAGCGTAAAATCGATGATCGAAATCACATGTCCAGTGACATTACTGATCGCTTTATCTCTATTGGACGCCGGCACGTTGTCTGTCTCCATTGGCTCGCCGGTGTTGCTGAGTATCGCGAGCCGCTCCAACACGCGGGCGACGGACGTCAGTATAGCGAGTTGAGTTGATCGAGAACTCGATGGGTACGACTTTGAGCAGTGTTCAAAGAACACGTCTTGGTATTTTTCTGTGGAAGAAATTGTATTGTATTACTCCATTTTAAAATAGAGCAGGAAAAAAAACGTTTATAAATGCGTTTTTTTTCAAGATTTCTTGTATCCCCACTTGGAGATCCTTAGTAAACTTGTAAATATTTTATCCACATCATTATCATCATCATTTCAGCCGAAAGACTACCACTGCTGGGCATAGGCCTCCCCCAAGCAACGCCACAATGACCGGTCCTGCGCTTCCTGCATCCAGCGGATTCCCGCAACCTTCACCAGGTCGTCGGTCCACCTTGTGGGGGGCCTACCCACTCTGCGCCTTCCAGTACGCGGTCGCCACTCTAGAACGTTTCGGTCCCATCGGCCTTCCGTTCTGCGAGCAATGTGCCCCACCCACTGCCACTTAAGTTTGCAATTTTCGGGCTATGTCGGTTACTTTCGTTCTCCTGCGAATCTGTTCATTTCTGATTCGATCACGCAGGGACCCGAGCATAGCCCTCTTCATTGCCCTTTAAGCGACTTTGAGCCTTCTTGTCAGACCCATTGTGAGCGACTACGTTTCAGTGCTGAAATTAGAAGTTAATAATAATAATGTAACGTTAATAGTAATAGTTTTATTCAGTCTTAACAAACTACACAGTCCACAATTTTTATAGATTCGTCAAGTTGACCAAAATAAGTTACAACATTTGCAGGATTCAGCAGAGCGTACCTTATCCAGTGTGCAGATGTTAGAAAATCATAAATAGTAATAGTCTAGCCTGGATAATGGTTTTGTAATCGCATACTTTAATAGTACGTGGGACACTCAGAAAGTTTTGCGAAACTAAAAAAAATTGTTCTATACGTACATATATTTTTATCAAATCTTTTCAAAGTACTTTCCACCAGCCTCTATACAAAGATTCATGCGCCTAAACCAGTTTTCAAAACACTTTTTCCAGTCCGCCGCAGACACCTCGTTTACAGCCTGCTCGAACGCAGCCAGCGCATCTTCCGGCGACGAAAATTGTATCCCTTTGAGCTGATTTTTTATTTTTGGGAATAAAAAGAAGTCACACGGTGCTAGATCAGGGCTGTAAGGAGGGTGACCCAGGAGTTTGACTGGCGTGCTGTCCAGGAAGTCCCTCGTTTTGAGTGCGGTGTGCGCAGGTGCATTGTCGTGGTGGAGCAGTAGCCCGCGGAGCCCTGTGTTTGGTCGCTTGTTGCTTATAACAGAGAAAACTTCTGGCAAACATTTGGTAGTATACCATTCGGCATTAATGCTTCTTTGATCCCGTAAGGGAATTGATACCAAGTGGCCAGTCAAATTAAAAAAGCTAGCGATCAAAATCTTACCCCCGCTTCTAGATCGCTTCACTTTGGTAGGCGTTGGCTCATTTTGAAACACCCAAACAGTCGACTGGCGCTTGGTTTCTGGGTCGTATTGATAAATCCAGGACTCATCACCTGTAACGATGTCGTAAACACGCCGAGACGAGCCTGCTTCAAATTTGTTAAGCATATCACGGCACCATTCCACCCGGGCCTGCTTCTGAGCATCGGTGAGGTTGTGCGGCACCCAGCGTGATACTATCCTCCTCACGCGAAGATGGCTGTGTAGAATCTCGTGAACGCTTCCCGATCCAATCTTCAATATGTGTTGAATCTCCTGATATGTAATTCGCCTATTGTCTTGGATTAAATTTTTCACTGCTAGCACGTTTTCTTCGGTAACAGCCGTCAAAGGGCGACCGCTTCTTTCGTCATCCCCCAAAGTTGGTCGACCGCGCTTGAATTCATTATACCAACGATACACGGTTGCCTTGGAAGGGCCTTCATCCATGAATGCCATTTGAAGTCTATCGTACGATTCATCCGGTTTCAGGCGACACTTGAAATCGTATAAAATCATAGCTCTAAAATGTTCCCGGCGCAGATCCATATTTCAGTGAGACACAATACTTTGAATTAACTCGCAAAAAATGTGGAGGGAAATTTTGAAATTGGAACTTACTTATTTTTACTTATAAATAATCATATTTTCGAAAAACATTATAACTGGCCAGTCTCCCATATATAAAAACTTTTTTTCGCAATACTTTCTGAGGGGCCTGGTATAATATTACCAGTACGCGTTTAACATTTGTATTTGAACCTTACGTCAATTTGAATAAAGTCGTGAATCGTAAAATATAAAATATATAAGGAACAAAAAAATCTTAGCTGCTGTGTTTTCTCACCTTGTGTGTCAGGGTCCTTGGGCCATGCTTTCCCCAGTAGCTCATAGGCAGCTTCTTTCAACGCAGTCAGTTGTTCCCGCCGCTGTCTCGCGCCCTCGTTGTCTTCCTCGTCCGAATCTTTGCTCATTGACAGATCATCCTGCAGAAATTATGATGACTTAGTCGAAAACTTGTGATTCATACAGCATTAGGCAAAAGGTGTGGAATAGAACAACAGTTAACGATTCTAATTTGAGCAAGTTAACCTTTTTACATTTTTGCTTCCGAAACGACGGTCCTTGGACCAAAATAAACAGAGAAGGCAGACAAGCAGAGCCGATCTCAGATAAACATATAGACAAGGCTACGAAAAGAAGAAGAAGAATTCACACATTTGAGTATACGTGTTATTGAAATAAATAAAAACCTCTTAAGGGGTCATAGTAATCATCAGAGCCCCTAGCATGAGTTTTTGCGTTATCGTGTAGTTAACATTATCGTTTCATCATCATCATTTCAGCCGAAAGACGTCCACTGCTGGACATAGGCCTCCCCCAAGCATCGCCACAAACATATGAGATTGTTTAGTTCTACATTCGCACACGGTGGCGCTGGTAAAATTCCCATACAATATTTATCGATAACTACACGATAACGTTACCTACACGATATCGCAAAAACTCATGCTAGGAGCTCAGTATGAACAACTTTTACCATAATGTAATAAATTCTTATAGTGAGTCAACTCGGCCGCCAGACAGAACAACGATAGGGTGCGGTATGAAGGAGAGCAGAGGCCCCCCCCTGCCCGCGACGCCTGCGGTAGTCCGGCTCGACATCGCTTGCGCGCCGGTACTCCCGTTTAGGTGTGTCAGGAACACGAAATCACTACCACGTGTTTGTTTTTTTATTGAATAAAGTCTAAGGATTCATTATACCAAAAAACACAATAAAAAAAGACAATTAAAAACATCCAGTAATAAATATCCCAAATATTTACCGGTTGGGCGAAGCCGCAGAGCACAGCTTGTAAGTACATATAGAATATAATATAATAAGAGGAATACAAATTTTCCAAATTTTTTTTAGTCCGTGTGGTGCCGGACTTAAAGAATAGCACCACCCTTATCTCTTCTCATGGGTGTCGTAAAAGGCGACTAAGGGATTCACCAGAGGATGGGCAGCAGCGTTCTCTGAGTATTTAACCAACCAACTGCGATCGTCAACCCGCCTGCCAAGCGTGGCGATTATGGCATATTCCCCCCTTAATTGGGGGAGGCCTATGTCCAGTAGTGGACGTCTTTCGGCTGAAATGATGATGATGATGAATACAAATTTTGATATAGGTAATGTAATATTATTTTGCAAACGTTTTTTTTTTAAATCTCTTGCATATTTTTAGCTACTAGGTAGTAGGTAGTCGCCTGTCGGCATTTTGCGCCGCGACAAAAGAGTTGACTCACTATTAGTATTTATTACACTATGCTTTTACTAAGGAACCAAACCTATAATCGCGAATTAAAACAGCTCCTTACATTTTGATCACATAAATCGACAAAATTTTGGAAATAGTTGATTTTCTTTTCGCGATTTCAGTATTAGTCTCATAGCTAAGCTCGTTAAGCTGTCGGTCTCGGTTGTCATACGAATATCTATGGCAGTCGTTACGGGTAGTCAGACGCCTGAAAGTCTAACGACTGGTCTAACCTCAGAATGTCGGTATTGCCCAGTAACTGGGTTGCTGGGATCTGATGGCAGTCACTCCGTGTAAAATACTGATGTTCAGTCGCATCTGGTTAGACTGGAAGCCGACCCCAACATAGTTGGGAAAAGGCTCGAATGATGATGAGTGTTGGTCCCATAGTAAAAGTTGTTCATACTGATTAGAACAATACCCCTTAAGAGGTATTCAGTTATTTCGATAACATGTGGTATAGATAGATACCTTGGACAGTATAATTTTCACGATCTCGTACAGCTGTTGGAAGCGATCGCAGTGCGTGGCCGCGATGGCCTGCCCTAACGCAGTGATTGCGTGGCGTTTGTACACCATCTCCTGCTTGCGACTCTCCACTAGTAGCGCGTTGATACATTCTGAGGCCAACGCCGATGATACTGGAGATTCGTTTTCTTTCACACTGTGAAATTCAATAAAAAGTTTAGTTGACGGTAGAAAAGTAAAGGTAAGCACACAAGCGACAAAAATTTAAATCTATCAAATAGAAAGTTTGTTGAGAGTCTGTACAAAAGTATAGAGAGAGAGATGAGAGACGAGACGAGAGATGTTGCTGTCGTTGCAAAAAGTCCTTTGTTTTTGTTTCTGTGTTTTTGGTTAAAATGTCACACATTTTTTAAACTCATGAAAATCAATATTTACATATTATTATCAGACGCTTTTACTACTTTGAGGGACGCACAAGATCAAAATATGTAATATATCATAATATGTGTCCCTTGCCACACATATTATGTTGTATGCATGTTGTGTTCTCATTAATTTGTCCTGTTACCTTTGCATGTAATATGTATATTTTGTGTATGTGTGGCAAAATAAATGGTTTATCAAAGTGGCTGGCAAAATCGAAAGAAGGCCTATACCCAACAGTAGGTGATACCGGGCTAGGATGATGATGATCAGACGCTTTTACTACATGTTGTTTCATAAATATTACAACTACATACCTACCATAATTTTTATAGCAAATTATCATTAATTTTTTCCTGATATGCAATATGCAACGACAGTGACGATAAGTCAGTACAAAAAGAATGAGAACATTTTAATAGAGAGGCTTAAGAATGCGAAGCTCTGAACAAGTAATAGCTTATAATGATATTGTATCACAATGTACACTCACGCGCACAACTCAGCTAACGCCTCAATGACGTATTGTTTCCCGTCGAACGTCTTGCCGTGTACAGCCGCGAGCAGTGCGCGTATCAACTGTTCCCGTTGATCGTCCAGACCCGTTGACACTTCCTTGCATATCGTCTTTATTGCGTTCGCAGCCTGAAATTATAGAATGACGGTATTGAAAATAGATTACTGTAAAAATAATCACGACCATCAAGTCCGTGTGCTTCTAAACAGGAACATATCGACGCTTGAAAGGCAATCCACATAAAAGCCATATTAACACATTCACTGTCCAGATGGCAGAAACAGTAGTTAAACAATCGGCCTGTATAATTATTATATACTAGCCTGTGCCCGCGGCTTCACCGGCGTGAATATCGTTTATCGCGCATCCGTCGGGAACTGTTCATCTTCCCGGGATAAAAAGTAGCCTATATGTTAAATTTAATTAAAATCCATACAGTAGTTTTTGCGTGAAAGAGTAACAAAAATCCATACATCCTCACAAACTTTCACCTTTATAATACTAGTAGAATTACATATGGTTCACTGGACCGGGAATGGGTTAAGTTAACTCTGCAAGAGAGTAAAACAACGATTTTTTAACACGCTTATATTAGCTTCACTTGTAACTAACTAACTATACAGGGTGTCAGGGAAACGCTTCCGAAAACGAAGATCGCATTTTTTTTTGTGGTTTCGTATCAGTAATCACCAGCATCTATCTTCGTTTTCGGAAGCTTTCCCCTTACACCCAGTATAAACAAATCTTGGAATTCGATTTTAACCTACTTCTAACTGTCGTATCAATTTGAAACTGCATGTATATGTAATCCGGATGACAATACAATAATTTGGTACCATCGAACTGATCTGATGATGGACCTGTACCTGGAAAAGCGTGTTTATTTACTTTTTTAAACATAAATTTACTAGCGACCCGCCCCGGCTTCGCACGGGTGCAATGCTGCTATATTTTGCATGTATTATACATATAAACCATCCCCTTGAATCACTGTATCTATTAAAAAAACGGCATCAAAATCCGTTGCGTAGTTTTAAAGATCTAAGCATACGTAGGGACAGCGGGAAGCTACTTTGTTTTATACTATGTAGTGATTTGTTTTAATGCCTAAATTTCACAAATTGTCTTTGTAATGATCACACCTTCCATTTTCTAGACCAGTGTTTTCTAAACTGTGAATCGCGACCTGCGGGGATTGTGAAGCAGGTCCAAGGGCTTCTAAATAGTTACTTGTGTACTCCGTGGTCAATTTTGTTGCGCAAGGTAGCTTCACACGGGAGACACCAGTTTTGTACGATGCATATTAAGCGTGTCTAGGTTCGAATAAGATTGGAAAACACTGCTCTAAACATTGCTTTATCCTGCGTGTATATTTATTAAAATATCAGTTTTAATAATTTTATTATGTAGATACAGGATGGAACCGATAAACCTAGGCAACCTTTTCTAAGAAACGTTGGTCGTCAGACGAAAAATATTTAAAACCCTTACTTGATTTCAACCAGTAGAATGCATGAAAATACCAGTACATGACCGTATTCAACCTGTAGAACGCGTGAAAATATCAGTAGGTACATGACCGACACGTAAGTTACCTGAATCTTCTTCGTCCAGCTACTAGAGCTGAGCGACTTCTCAATCTCCTCCCGTATGACGGTCAGATGTTGTTTGATGCCGCTCTCTCGCGCCGGACTTATGTCCGTCCATATCTCTTCGAACATCTCCACCGTTGATGAGTCTACAATAAATCATTTCACAATGCTTAATTGGAACAATGGTGTGTGTTTACCAACATGAACAATCTCGAACTATAAAAATCATCCAATTACTTTACAAATGTCTTTTTATTAGAAACTTTAATACCATAACATAAGGTTCAATTTCCATTGCAACTAGAATAGCCTTTTCGAGAGTTTTTGTAATCCAAAGTAGTATTCGAAGTAGTAGTAGTAGTAGTAGTAAGCTGCAAGAACAAGAAGTATTTCCATTGTCTTATTGGCGTTAATTTATATGATTCCATAATATATAATGCTGAACTGAAAGTCCGATCGAAACTGACCATATTCAAGCATTTGTTTTGCAGCAGAATACATAAGCGGAGCCTACATTTGTCGTAGTTTTACTCCGTTATACATCTACGCTCTGTAGGCCAATTCTCGTAATAAAAAACGAATATGTGTAACAACCCTAACTCACCTTCATCTTTAGGTCCATGCATAGCCAAGAACACCATCGGCGCTAGGATCGTCTCGTTATCCTTAATATGCTCTATCTTGGCCTTAGCGATGGACTTGAGACAGAGCGCGATGGCCGAACGCGATGTATCGTCTTCTTTCGTCTCGTATAACGTTATTAACTTCTTCATTAGCTTCTCTGCTGATTGGACCTGAAATGATAAGTTTGATAAGAAAAATCTGGAAATACTTCACATGTTAGAATATGGCCGTCTTTAGAAAATCTTATCAACGTGGGCCTAATCATAGACCATTTCAATTTTTAACGCCAGCAAAGATCCTTATGTGTTACTAGCAATATGAGTATTAAAAAAAATAGTCTTCTCAGGATGATAAACTCGCCTTATTTAGGTCATTTTGTCAGACTTTTTACCTTGTCGACTACTGTAAAAAAGTGCTTGACTGTAAAAATGTATTATTGGTGGCAAGAAGTTACCTATGAGAGAACACACTGAGGATGCTTGTACCTGATCCTCTCGAAGTCATCTGAGTATGTGTGCAAGGGGGTACAGTAGAAAATATTACAACTCCTCCGTTTGCTACTATTAACGATCTTGGGCCAATTACAGTAATTAATAAAGATATGACATAAAATACATAGTGAATCAAATCTTTCTTAAATCTCTTTCGCAATGCTTCAGACATACTAACAGAATCTTCTTCCAACCATCCGCAAACAGATCATAATTCGGATTACAATCCATTAATTCGTTGAGTGCGGTGAGAGTACGAGGTACTGGCGAAAGAAATGAAAATTTTTTTTGCGGCACCACGACTTGCCCAATTCAATTATCTCTTAAAAATTGTACTTCAACACAAAAACTGTAAAAAAAAGCTCACCTTAGCATAAGCTGAAACCTGTCCCAACGCTTCAGCATAATTCTTCCTGACAGTGGAATTCCTATCGAAGGTACCATTCAGTAGGTTAGACATGATCTTCCCAGCAACCGGCTCCAAATCTGCCCGTAAATAATGAGCGGCTAATACCACGAAGTGACAGCACGCTACTTTTGTACCGAGTTGTGGGGACTTCATCAGCTCTAATATTTTTGGAAGCATTTCTTTCATGACTTCGATGTCGACGTAGGGCATACACTGTAAATAATGAATATTGTTTAGGTACTTTTGTATATATATTTTTTTAATATCTAATGGGCTTGCATTTGACCACTGCCTCATCTGAGGTTAAGTGATTTTGAGGTAAAACTGTGTAATAAGTATTTCAAACGTAACTTCAGTATGGTTTCTTTTTTGGATATACTAATAATACGAATTTTAGAGATCAGAAACATAACCCTGGTAAACCATTAAAAATTGTAACTGAATTTTCAATTATGTAATCAAGTCGCTTAGTTGGCTACGGCTGGTGACACTTGTGTAATTTGTGTATACACTTATTAATATACGTTCACTGTCCATGAAACGGACACAGTAGCTAAGCAATCGCCGACTCATAAGGGAAAGGTGTTAAATCTTACTTTGACGACAGTATCAGTAGTGTAGTGATGTCGCGCGGCGCTGGCTCGCATGTCATCCAGTATGTCTCGTGTCGCGGTGTCGGCTAGAGCGGTGGAGAGGTACGACAGTTTGGCCGACTCTAGTTCGCCGGCCGCGCCCGCTAAAGCCGGGATCAGTCGCGCTAGGAACGGCTTTAGAGTTTCACCGGCTGCGGTAACAAGTTTGGAGACTGTCTGTAAACTGAGATACGACAATGTTGGGTATCAGCATTATTATGTGGATTTCGAGGACTAACGCATAATTAAAAGATATAAATTGTGGAATGAAAAAATCGCTCACGAGCAGGATTCGAACCTGCGACTCTTGGCTCAGTACGCCAGTGCTTTAGCCACTAAGCCACCGTGAACACTGCACGTGGTATCGAATTTAACTTCCATTTACGTCTTTCGGTGGCGTCAGCAACATCCTTGGATCAATGCAACATCCCATTGAGCAAAGATAATATAATACTACGTTTACCCAATGTTTCTCAATAGAAACAGTCCGTGTTCCTGCTCGTGAGCAATTTTTTTCTTTCCACAATTTACATCTTTAGATTTCGAATATATAATTTTAAGAAAAGAATAAATACTATTTGTAGAGAAATACATAAAATCGAGAAAAAAATGGAGGTGCTAACACGCTTTCAAAATTTGTGAAGGGCGCATTTCCTGTCCTTGTCGTGGGAAACAGACATTTTACTGAATCATGTCTTATGACATCAGTGGACTCCCTGTCTAGTAATCCATTTTGAAACGGCTATAACTATGAAAATATTTAGGTTTTTTTACTGTTGCTAACCTTTTTATAATGTAGTTTCAAGATATCTAATGAAAATATATATAGTCAAATACAGTTGTTTTATCTCACGAAGGCGGGTTGGACTTAGTTGTGTGTGTAGATTCACATGCACATTGTTTCTGTACGCGTAAGTTGTCCGACCGGCGGCATGAGGCAGCTCGGCGATACTGAGCGCTCCCGAGCTTACACACACAGAAACAATGTGCATGTGCATCTTCACACACAACTAAGTCCTACCCACAGTACCCACCTTCGTGAGATAGAACAACTGTACCTAATTATACTTATTGTAAAGACATGAAATAGATTTTTGTTTACCTACTGGCAGTTCGCTTAATTGTAGTCGCATTTCATTTGGGAAAATTCAGCTGTGCTGTGACGGAAATAGCCGATGGAACCTCTGACTTGTTTTGTAGTGTAGGACCATATGATACACACTACAATAAGTTATTCCTGTCCACGTACAGCTTAGAGTAGAATCCATAATTCTCAAAAACGTCAAATCGATCCAAGTCTGGTGATATAAAAGTGCGGTCCCATTGAAAGCTCTTAACTATTAGATAGTGAGCTACATCTCAGGCGCCGCGATTTTTCGAAGTAAAACTCCCTCAGAGCTGCGTATGCGCCGTCCAATAGAATTTGAACCTTCACAGATCAATAATAGTCTAAAAAGACTCGGTTTCACTGGGACGTTTTCGTCCCAGCGGTGCTTAAGGGTATTCATGATTTTCTGGGTGAAAAACGTCCCAGCGGCGCCTGAGAGGTCTAGATAGTTGGTTAATAAACTATTAGCTAATGCGGCCACATTATAAAACAGTTAAATTTCGTAGTTATGTCCATAGACGTCAAACTGCGAGCAAGTAGATACTACACTAGTCGCAATAACTGAGCTGCAATTTTATTAGGCAATAATGTGACACGAAAACTAGTAAACTATTATATTGCCATTTCTGATTCATTACATTACATTTTTTCATTTATTATTTACCATGTATTATTATCTACACATGTTTTTGCAAATAAATGTATCTTTATCTGACTAACCTTGTAGATCAAATTGCAGTTTAGCTCTTCTTCTGTTTAGAACTACATAACAGCTCCTAGCTATTAGTTAATAGCTCTCAATGGGACTGCGCCCTAAAGGTCATTGCGTAAAATCACGCAATTACCTTTAAGCTTATATTCAGAGAAGAATCCAAGCATGAACTCATGCTTGGATTGGAAGCAACTGTCAAAATGCAGTGCTATTTGACAGTTGGAAGCATGAGTTCACGCTTAGATTCGTCTCTGAATGTAAGCCTTAGGGTGCACTGTGCAGTGACTTATGTCAGCGGGATTTTCAATTTTTTTATTCGGTTTTTTTATCAGTAACATTTATTTATTTTGTTGTTTTATTGATGGTACATACCTGACACTCCTAACTTCCTTGACAACATTAGTGATGCCGGTATCCAGAAGAACAGGTAATATTACAGACACGATCTTTTTACCGTCCTTGCCTGTACTTACGTCTGATGCACGGATACACAACTAGAAAATGCAATGAATATTACTACTATATCAACATAATATAATGATGTATAAGTACAAAGAGAAGTGCTCCTGCATGGGCTTTAAGTCAATATAAATTAAAACATTTGATGGTTTACAAAAAACCTAAACTGGTTTATGTTCTACACTGTATCTGCCAAACGTATGTTTTTTTTGCGGATATAAATAAATAGATAAATGAAGTAAAATATTGTGTTCTTTGGCTGTAATATGGACGTGATAACAATTGAGCCTAGTCTCACTCTTGAAGTTAATGAAATTTATGTCATTCTTTACTTTAGAATAATATTTTTTTGCAAAATTAGTTTTATATTAACAGTTGGCTCGCAAATTTTGACTGAATTTGTATATATTTTTTTTTTTTTAAACCAAATCTCTCTTTCTTGCTTTTTCTTTTAAAAAAAGTAGCTCCTCAGTAGGCACCAATACTTTCTTCTGTACCGTACCTACGATTTACGTTTAAAAAAAAAATTCTCTCATGCATAAATACCCAGACATATACACACAGAAAAACAGATATTCACTCTTCATGGACCAGAATTATTTTCAATAGAAGTTCCACTGTTCAAATGAATTTATCTTTATCGGTCTAAATAGAAGGAAAGAAGATAAAAGCGTTGCAGTACCATACCTTAGACAACACGTTGGCTGCAGAGGTGGCAGCTTGCCGCGTTCCTTCGTGCACATCATCCATTACTCGGAACAACTGCAACCATATCGTTGGCAGTTGTTCCAGCGACTCGTGGAGACTTCGTGCCCCTCTGTTTCAAAGAAACAATTATTCTCCTCGAAATGTTTAAAAACATTGTTTTTCAATAGGTAGATAGCCATTTTTGAAAAAAAAAATCTTATTAATAACATAACATAACATAACATCAGGCCTGTATTTCCCCGAAGGGGTAGGCAGAGGTGCATAGTACACCCACATTTCGCCAGTTATGTTATAGTCCCATGTAATAGGGGGCGAGCCTATTGCCATTGACCGGGCACAAATCCAGACTCCGGGCTGCTACTGAGAATTTCCTAATGAAAAAACCCAATAACACTTTGCCCGACCCGGGAATCGAACCCAGGACCTCACGCTCAGCAGTTGCGCTTGCAACCACTAGACCAACGAGGCATCTATAATAAATATAATAGATATCTTATTAATAATGTACCAATTACGGATTAGCTAACGAAACCGCAAGCAGTTCCTTCTTTTAAGAAATGTCTCCTTGGGACCGGACGAAAAAACGCCAAGAAAAAAAGAATAGTGCCTCTATCTACTCTCTACCTTTAGGCTAAACATTATATCATCACAGATAGTAATAAAAATTACATGATAAAAACAAGTAATGTTAAAGATACATATTTATTTACCTCAATAAATCTGCGAGTGCGTTACAGCAGGACATCCTTACTCTCCATTGATTTGAAGTTAGATTCGCCACTAAGTCGTCTAGGATTTGTTTGTGATATTTATGTACCTGGGAAAGAAAACACACTATTTATTCACTCGTTCATCCCGACGATAGAATAACAATTATGAAACCACTCCTGAATAAAACTCATTGTTTTTAAATTAAGCATAAACAAATATAATAATAATATGTACCAAGGAATCAAATAAATGAGAACTATTTTAATCAATTGAAACAATATCTAGGGGCATGCTGGGGGATACTCTCATATTGAATTCGATTAATTTCATTCATAAATCAGTCCACCCTTAGTGGATAGGAGGAGAAACTCCTTATTTATGAAGCAAAGTCATCGATTTCGATGAAAGCATTCTTAAGGTACTGTAGTTTTGGAATTCGAAGATTCGTGTTAGCTTCAACCGCGTTACGGCTTAGGACCAATATTACGAATACACATCATCATCATCATTTCAGCCGAAAGACGTCCACTGCTGGACATAGGCCTCCCCCAAGCATCGCCACAACGACCGGTCCTGTGCCTTCCGCATCCAGCGGATTCCCGCGAGCTTCACCAGGTCGTCGGTCCACCTTGTGGGGGGCCTACCCACGCTGCGCCTTCAGGTACGCGGTCGCCACTCCAGAACTTTACTGCCCCATCGGCCATCCGTTCTGCGAGCAATGTGCCCCGCCCACTGCCACTTAAGTTTGGCAATTCTTCGGGCTATGTCGGTTACTTTCGTTCTCCTGCGAATCTCCTCATTTCTGATTCGATCACGCAGGGACACTCCGAGCATAGCCCTCTCCATTGCCCTTTGAGTGACTTTGAGCCTTCTTATGAGGCCCATTGTGAGCGACCACGTTTCAGTACCGTAAGTAATTACTGGCAACACACACTGGTCAAAGACTTTCGTCTTGAGACACTGCGGTATTTTGGACGAGAAGATATTGCGTAGCTTCCCGAACGCTGCCCAACCGAGTCGGATTCGACGATTGACCTCTTTCTCGAAGTTGGACTTACCTAGCTGGACAGTTTGGAGTTTGTTTTTACGAATACACAAATCACATCAAATGAGCAGTCTCAACAGCCAAAAGTGGGTCTCTTACAGCAAATAAGGACCAGCTAGTAAGGACTACTGAAGATGCAGTAGGAAGGACATCGTGGTGATTTCAGTCGGAAAGAGTCCAGTATCCTTCGCAAAATTTTCCGCAGTAAAAAAGGCCCTTCAATAACTTACAGTGGCCTGAGTGTTGGGCACGATGGCGTGCCAGATGCTCTGCATGGAGTTCTGTATGCGCGGCGTGGGGTCGAAGCGGTAACGGTACAGCCGCGGCACTATCTTGGGCAGGTGCTCCGATAATTGGGCCCCTGCTTGTAAGGCTATCGAGTGGAAACCGAAGGCCGCACCTGAACAAAAACGTTATTACAATATTATGCCGAATACAAATTTATGCAATGTAACATTTTACACATGTTAAACCAGCCTGGACGCATCGCACGCACGAACCGGGCATTTACTACGAATCCGTTTCCACCAGCCTACCGAGAACACGCGAAGCTTTTTCTTCACTCCTCGCGTCGTTGTCGCCTTCTTCGATGTTCGTTTCATGTGCGTTACACTGCACACAACCGTCCACGGTGCTGTAACACGCACACTTCGCGACCTTTTGTGGTTTTCCGAAAAACCGACAATTGATGGATAGCTCTGCACTCGTCTTGTAAAGCACGTAGCGTGCAGAGCAATGGCAAGATACATGCGCGCAAGGCTTCCAGGCTATCGGAATTTGTTACAACGTGTGTAACCTTTAACCTTGCATGTTACATTGCAGCAATGTGTACGGATATTTTTTGCATTGCATGTTACATTGACGAAATTTTCGCTGATGAATAAGGAACGTCCTATTTTGATATGACTATATGGGGTGCATTAAAGACGGTAAACGGCGGCTCCAAGAAAGACGATTAGTGATCGTCTGGCGCTCCCTGGGCAGTGAACCCCGCTACCAACCGGCTGGCTGGCCAATCTCAATCTTTATACCACTGCATGAACTAATGTTGTACTGCTCATGCCGATACGACAGAAGAAGTCGAATATGCACTTTACATACATTTTAATAGCAGCATTTTTTTAGTAGCAGTAATAGTATTACAATTCTGATAGCTAAAGCTCTTTAATCATATTATGATTAACGAGCTTGGATATCAGAATTCCAGCTGTACGATTACATCGCACATTTATTTAGAGCACTAGCATAAGCAATTTATTAATTACCTAAGTACCTAATGTAAATTAATATTCTGCTAAATATAATTGAGTTCACTTTCGTCCGTTTTATTGTTAACACGTTTGTTACAATTAATAAATACCTACTTATCAAGAAGTCAACAAGATTAGCATTCTTCCATCTAAACTTATCAATTAATGTATTAGCCAGCAAGGGCTCATACATTTATGGTCCTTCGTACCGGATCCATAGATCAGATTTGTGGTTCTTTAAAATCAAGTGTTTGTGATTTGTGTTTTCTCGTGTGGTTGCGAATCGGTTCGGTCGGCCTCCCACAAGCGGGTCTCACCGACGCGAATTGAGAAAGCGCATAAGACCGCACGGGTGAGTATCATCAGATCACTTACACAGAACAAGCGACAAGATAAAGCAGTCCAAGTCAAGACTACTACCAGCACCAAGGCTTCATCAAGTAAGCATCAAGGCTTCAGCAAGTAAGCATCAAGGCTTCAGCAAGTGCATCAATTATAAGCTAGCTAGCAATTCCAGAAGATCGATCAGCACTCAAGCAAGTTCACGGCGAAAGTACTCCACTAGCAAGTCAGCAGGGAAAATCAACAGTTTATTTGAATTTCCTATTTATCAAGTAGCAAGATGGAAGAATTATTTCAAAAGCAACAAGTTGCCATCCATGGCATGCAACAACTTTGGTCCAATTTCAAGAAAGATGGTCCAGATCGCAAGACTACAGAATATATCAAGAAAAGAATTGAATCTCTGAACAGCTGTTGGAACGAGTTCCAAATAAATCATGAAAACTTGTGTATGTACGAGGATAAAACCCAGGATTATTTTATCGGGAATCGCTACGAAGAAACCAAGGCGTTCTACGTTAACGTTAGAGATTCAATCCAGAAAGCATGTTTGATCAAGCCAACACTGTTCAGCCGTCAGCAGCCAGGTTCCGCTGACGCAGAGGGCAGAACCACCCCGATGAGTCTATTACCAACTCCGGAATATACTAATCGGGGAACCGACAGCAAGTTAGATGAAAAGTTGCGGAAACAAGCCAGCAACTTCAAGGCTTTTGCGCGCTCAGTAAAGAATGTAGATCTGTCAGGCATAGAAGAAAAATGGGAGTTTGAAGACATTTTGAAAACTATAGAAGCGCGTTGGAAAGCTATTGATGGTCTCCACTGGAAAATGGACAGTGAATTCGACGACATGGGCGAAAATTACGAGACTTCATACACGCAACATGAGCAGATGTATCTTAATATCAAGAAAGAAATCAATCGTAAGTTATGGTCTGTATCTCATCGGGAAAAGTCTACACCGCAACTGGATATTCCTATATTCAACGGGAATTATCAAAACTGAGTATCATTCAAGGACTTGTTTACGGAGGCGATACACGGTAACCCGTATTTATCTGCTGCTCAAAAAATGCAGTTCCTGAAGAGCAAGATTAAAGGTGAACCAGAGCGTCTAATCCAACATCTTCCAATTAGTTCGGATAATTACGTCACTAGCTGGGAAATATTAAACCACCGTTATAATAACAAGAAACTAATTTTCTCCACTCATATGAACACCTTGATGAATATTCCAGTAACGCAACAAGCGACATCTAATCACATCAAACGTATTCATGACGTAGCAACCGAATGCCTAAATGGTATCAAGAATCTAGGCATCCAGATTGATACTTGGGATAGTATGCATCACAGGAATAATTATCGTAGCTCGCCGTACACAATGTCGCTGGCGAGTTCCACCATCACCGTCACCATCAGTCGCCGAGGAGCTGAGGACATCGACAGCCACGCCGCCCCGCAGCAGCGATACAAGTGGACACCTCGACAGCGTGCGCGTTCAGGATACACGCAACCCTCGCGTTCATATAGGAACTTCCCCTTAGTTTAAAAAATAATAATGTTATTGTTTGTTTTTATAGTCATTGCCATGTTATTTTAAACTTATTACTTTTAATTTTTTATTTGTTTTGTAAATCAAGTTACACTTCATCTCGTATCCTTCCCATCTCGTCCGGGAATATGTACGATTACATCGCACATTTATTTAGAGCACTAGCATAAGCAATTTATTAATTACCTAAGTACCTAATGTAAATTGCTTATGCTAGTGCTCTAAATAAATGTGCGATGTAATCGTACACCAGCTTCAACTGTCATGGTCTGCTATAATGTCACCCCGATAGAGGGTAGAGTTTATTTGGGATTATAAAAAAATGACAAGTATATGAATTTACGCTCGAAATAGAAAAAGCATGCCCACAAAAAGGCAAGATATGACGGACTTAAGTAATAAATAAATTGGAACATCTTTGTACACGATATCTTGTGGCGAATAAATGATTTGATTTGAATAATTACAATAAAAGGGGTTTAAAATGTAACCTTTTATTAAGCGGAGAAAATGCCTGTTACATACGGTACATACCACATCACTTGGGGAGGCGACGTGGTTATATGGGGGTTCGCAACCACTAAAAACTCAGCCCTATACCTACTCTCGCCTTGGTGGATGAGCTGCCAGAACTGCAATGCATGGCAATCGCGACCCATCCAGCATGGCCCACTTCCGGGTCTATTTCGCTCTGTCTGACTCTCCTTCGGTTATGTCCGGGTAGTTTGGGACATAAAGTGTAACGTAATGACATACGTTTAATAATAAAGCTTTTACTGAATATTGCTTACCTTTCTTAGAGTTCCACACAGAGTTGTGGTGCGCGAGGTGCATGAACTTGTACAGCAGATCCGGTTGATTCAGATCTGACGCGAGAGAACACAACTCCTTGTAAGTAGATAGATTCCCACTAAAACAATAGAGATTACTGTATTGTTTCACTTCTCTGTGAGAGATTCTTAAAGTCATCATTGTTCCGTGCAAGAGCGGGAAAAGCGCTATTCATCCTGTATAGCTGTCTCTCTTCTGCAATAGCTCTAATACTTCACAATGCAGTGATAGACTAGCGGTTGAGCGCTTGCCTTCCATACAGGAGAGTCTGAGTTCCAACCCGGCGAGCACCTCTGACTTTTCAGATTCAAGTGCGGATCAGAATTTGATTATCACTTGCTTTAACGGTGAAGGAAAACACCGTGAGGAAACCTGCACACCTGAGAGGCTACATACAGTTCTTGATGGTGTGTGTCCGACAACCCGCAGTAGGCCAGCGTGATGGACTAAGGCCTGAATCCTTCTCGTTCTGAGAAGAGTTCCGTGACCAGCACTGGGACAGTAATCAGCTGGTATGTGCTTATTATATGTATGATATATGTATGGCTACGGAATTGTGGGGTTACCAGATATAGTTGCTGCACTTAACGATGATGCATGGCTTAAACATTTGTATATTTTGTTGTACCGATATATGGTTTAAATTTGAGTTATTATTTACAGATCATCGCAAAATGCAATAAATATAGCCGTGATACTTCTGGAATTCATTTCGAAGGGATCGTTTTTCTCCAACCTAACAAAAAACCAGGAATCCTTGAAATATTGTCACTCACGGTTAAACCTTTTAAGGGAAAAAACAAAAGCGTGAAAGTTTCCACGTACCCAGTAGGAGCCTTCCCCAGTTGTCCTTCTTCAAATATCTTGGTGTCTTCAGTAACTTGAGCGACGGAACGCTTGCCGCTGGTCAGCTGTTCTATGATCTGACCTACCAGCGCTTGCTTCTGACTCTCATCTGAGTTCTGATATACTAGGGAAAGACCCTTGCTGGCTACGTCTTGAACTATGTCTGTATAAAAAATGGTAAATTAGAATTTTACCTGGTTTTGTCATAAAGAAAAATGGAATAGAAAATATTATTTATTTTTCAAATTCAAAAGTGAGTTCGTCTTTTTTACGAATTACGAATAAACTGCCGATACGGTTTAAATTAATTTGGGCACAGGCAACTTGAAGAAAACTTTTTCATTAAAATTATTTTCTGTTACTTGTTTGCTTTTCGATGAAAAAATAACTGGCAATGAAAGATTATGTTACTAAGAAAAAATTCGACATGTACCGTTTTTCACAACAAGTGAGAAAGTAGGAGTTAAATCGCATCAAGGGGTCAATGAGAAGGCAGAGGATAGAGAGCAGTGGCGACTTCTCCACCGACAAGAGCTAAACTTTTATATTAAAGAAAAAAAAAACCCCTAATCTAGCTATTCACAGAAAGCTATAGAATATTTAAAATTTAAAACAGCTTTATATGTATAACCGAAGTGACAACTCACCGCTGTTTTCTGATAGGAAGTCCATGAACACGTCCTGTAGTACTGGGAGCTTGCTCTTAATAGGCTCCCGTTCAGGACAGTTCTTTAGCAGCGCCAACAACCAAATACTTGTAGCCTAGACAAAGTCACGAAGTCAGTATCTGATAAAAACTAAACAGAAGGCGCGTCACAGAACCAAACAAAACAACATGTTGTTTCAGAATAATTTCAACATGCGCATATATCACAACAGAAGCAGCTCTTTACCGTCCCCCTGCTGGACACGACCTCTTAACAGGATGAGAAAGATCCAGGCGTTAGTCCACCAAGCTGGCCTACTGCAGGTTAGCGGACTACACACTCCATCAAGAACTTTATTTATCGAACGCTTATATTTAAACTCCAGTCCACCCCAAACAACACATCCCTTGCATCACAAAAGTAGTAGTAAAACTGTGTGATGCGACAAAAATAGTGCTGCTGTATTGGTCTTGCAGTCCTCCATTCTTTGCGCAATAGCAATCAATGTGATTCGAAAAAGAGCCAAGGGGGCGATAGGACATGCTCTGTGTTCGCCAACCACTTTTCTGTAATGACTTATTTTTTTATAGTATAGGATGGAGAAACGAGCTAAAGGCCCACCTGATGTTAAGCAGTTACCTTTGCCCATAACAACTGCAATACCACCTAGGCTGTTGCCTAAATGGTACCGCAAGTCGGTTCGCCAAACTGAGACATGAAGATGGAAAGTCTCATGTGATTGTAATTTCATCGGCACCAGTACCCTACTACGTACCGTACTACGGGTAGTGTTGCCCAAAGTTCGATCTGGCAGTCTTGCGGTCTTGAGAAAATGCGTACCGCAAGACCGCAGGATGCAGTCTTGCGGTATGCAGACCAAGACTTTGGGCAGCACTAGACAGAAATGTCTTGCAGAACGCGTATGCGTCGTTAGTCTGTGATACGCCTCATTTATTCAAATACTATAACAGTAAAACTACACTCAAAAATGCCATCAAAGTACCTGTTGCATTGACCAATAGAAAATAGGTCGACCTCATCGCCACTCTCTTCTCCACAAAATTTCAGCCATAGCTTAACACGGTCGTGGAGAGTACGTCAAACAGCGGGGTACTGATGACTCGCTATGTGACAGTACGTCCGCCTATTGGCATACTGTCCATGGACATGTTAAATAATAATAGACTTGAATACTTTGTCATAAGGTCCATTTTTGTTCGATACTGAGACACATTTATTTGTTTAAAGCACAAACCAGTAAGCCTCTAGACGCGGATTAGCCGGTCACCAAGCATATGCATATCATAAGCCCCACCGCCAATCGGGATGTCACTCCGTCAGCGAGTGGCACTAATCATACCACCGAACTTTTGAGCCGACCAATCTAATAACGCGCCGTCCGCCCCCTGTCCCCCGCCAACATTTTGTCATGCAAAACTTTGTTTATGCGGCTTCTTGAGGCTTACTGGTCTGTGATTGAATGTCACATTACATACAGCCATTTTCGATTAAATGAAAATTCCGATGGCACTATTTTAGTTATTCACTATAGATTTACCTGTCTCGAATGTGGATGTGGATGCCTGCCAATCTTGAACAATTCATGAAGTAGCCACTCTAGTAACTGATCGTTCTCCTTTAAAGCTTCGGAATTCTTATTTTTTTCCGCGCCCTGAATTTGAAGAATAAATATTTGTATAAAAAAATATTTCCATTATCTTTTTTAACTTTATATATTTCCCTACATATGATAATGAGATAAATAATATTAGAATACATAAATAATGGCGAGTTTTAAACCCTATTTACCTCTCTTGGCAATTCCGTCCACAGATCCCTATTTTCATTTGAGTTTACTCCTTCAACACATAACACCAAGGATTCGCCGATTTGTAAGTGGATTTCAAACTCTTTGCTCTAGAAAAACAACATGAAAAATTAATTTCTCTGGCCCTCAAATTACACATAAATGGAGTGCTATAATTTTGATATAATTACAAAGAACCATGTAACTTACATCTTTAGCCATCTGCAGGAATCCCATAACGATTTGTTTGGCAAAAGACAATCTTTCGCCACAACACAATAGGCCAAGCGTATACAACGCCCTCTCTTTTAATTTCGATGGCAATTTTGCGTTCCCAACAATACTGAATAACCTGAAATTAAATCAAATCACTTTACTTGCTGAATATTAATATTTAAAAATATTAATAATTACTGTTGGTGAGAAACCACTGAATGATAAACATTGTACGTTTTATTTTCTCGAGTCACATCTTAGCCCGAGCTGCATCGTTGCAATGCGGGACCTAAAGCTGGGTATTCACTTAGAGGTGAAGCATGTAATGTATCTGATACTGTGAATACGCCTCGTCCATTATCACCACGTATCCAGCTACGAGCCTCCGAATTAGCAGTGCTCGCGACGAGTTCAGTTCAATTAAAAGTACCCGGCTTAAGGTTCATAAATTTTGCCGAAATCTCACGCACGATTTATTCAAAAATACGTTTGAATCATCCCAAACGTTTCGTTGACCGTTGATTGAACGTCGACTGTGTACAATTAGACATTTAACAGTGTTAAATAATAATTTTAACCATATTTATTTTTTAACAATAATAACACAAGATCATTCACATTACATCTTCCTAGCCTTTTCAGAAATATGTTGGGTTTGGGTTGAGTTTTCCCAACTATATGTGTTGGCTTCCAGTCTAACCAGATGCGACTGAAAATACCAGTGTTTTACAGGAAGTGACTGCCATCAGACCCCTGCAACCGTTATTGGGCAATACCGACATTCAAAGGCTATATCAATTGTCAGCCTGTCAGGCTTCAGATTAACCGTAATAAATATACAAATCACTTACCTATCCGCAACAGTGAACTTCGTGACGTCACAATTGTCTAGATTCGTGTCGCTCTTATTAATATTGAACGGATTCTCGCTTTGTAGTAGCGCGTCCTGTTTTGATGACGCGTTCGGTAGGGGCAGCCCGCTACAGCGAGCGAGGAGCGATATGGCGGAACAGGATGTACTGACGAGTAGCGTTATTGTGCTGGCTAGGAAATTGGCTGAAAAATATTAAATTGAGTACGAAATTATATTATACGGTATTTTAAATGAAATAATATTGAACCTTGACTTATATTTTTCGTACCTTTACGCAAACGAAAAAATATATTGATAATAATAAATAGCAAGAAATTTCTGGTGGTGACTATGGGCATACATCCCTATGAACGCACAACACATACAACGGCCCCCAGTTCCCGTTGGTCCCTCTATTCCCGACTACGGTAGCGGTCGTGGTAACGGTGGGACGGGGGGTGCTAGGAATCCCCGGGTTACGGCAGGCTACCAAAACCGACGACTATATCTGGCAGCGTACAATGGAAAAACGTTGAGACTGGACCATCACCTCGCCGAGCTTGAAGTAGAGTTAAGTCATATAAAATGGCATATACTGGGGTTATCCGAAGTCCGTAGAGAGGGAGAGGACACGATAACCCTGGAGTCAGGAAACTTACTCTACTTCCGCAAAGGTGATCAGCTCTCCCAAGGTGGTGTTGGTTTTCTTGTCAATAAGGCCCTCGTAAACAACGTTGTGGAAATCGGTAGTGTGTCGACACGGGTAGCGTACCTTGTACTAAAGCTAAATGATAGGTACAAGCTGAAAATAGTGCAGGTATATGCGCCGACCTCGACACACTCTGACGATATAGCCGAAGCGATGTACGAAGACATAGCTAAGGCTATGAATAGTACCGCTAAGGCTCACTACAACGTTGTTATGGGGGACTTCAACGCTAAAGTGGGAGTACAAGAACGCGGCGAATCGAGAATCGGACCTTACGGTTTGGGGCGCAGAAACCACAGGGGCCAAATGTTGGTCAACTTCTTGGAGTCCCAGGGGTCTTCTTAATGAACTCCTTCTTTAAGAAGAAGCCCCAAAGAAGATGGACCTGGAAAAGCCCCGACAAGGTGACAAGGAACGAGATAGACTTTATCATGACGGATAAGAAGCACATATTTAGAGATGTCTCTGTGATCAATAGGTTCAACACCGGAAGCTATCACCGACTTATCCGAGGCACTCTAAATATCAATTTTAGAGCTGAAAGAACGCGCTTGATTAAGTCTACTCTCCGACCTTCGCCGCTCCAAACCAGTTTGGGCTCCGAAAGGTTCCAAGCGGAACTTCAAAATCGATTCGACTCGCTGGAAACCACGGGCAATATTGAGGAGAAAACCAACACCATGGTCAAAACATTGCAGGAACTGTCTCGAAAATTCTTTCCGCCGCAGCGTGGAAGCAAGATGCCCAAGCTTTCGACTGAGACTCTCGATCTGATGAGGAAAAGACGGGAAATGCCAGCCGCGCATTCGTTTTCATCAGATAATAGGTCCTTTAAACCTTTTTTTAAACCTACAGATTAGGAAGCTGATGCGACGTGACCTCCGCCGCTCCAACACCCGCGCCATTGAGGCTGCGATTGAGCAAAATAGGGGGTCGAAAGTTTTCGCTCAGCAGCTAGGGAGGACCCATCTGATGAAACTGAAAGCCGCGGATGGCAAAATAGTCACCTCTAAGATCGAGATGCTTGATGAGGTCGAAAACTTCTATGGGCATTTGTATTCCACCAAAACGGCGAGACCTGCTGGTGCAGTTCCTAGCAATGACGACAAAAGAGCCCAGCTCACGCGCCATTACACCGAGGATCTTCCGGACGTTGACCAGGGCGAGATTAGGGCGGCCCTCGAGCAGCTTAAGAACAACAAAGCTCCGGGCGATGACGGCATTACTACTGAACTCCTAAAAGCAGGCGGGGCTCCGGTCCTGAAGGAGCTACAGAGTCTGTTTAGTGCCGTCATCCAACAAGGCTCTACACCGGAGGCATGGAGCGGGAGTGCGGTGGTACTGTTCTTCAAAAAGGGGATAAAACCCTACTGAAGAACAAGTAACAACACTTTGAGAGATAAAGTAAGGAATAACATGATAAGGGAGCGTTGTGGAGTGAAAGAAGATGTAGTAACAAAGATTGAGAAAGGTATGTTAAGATGGTTAGGACATATAGAGAGGATGGACGAGAGGAGATTGACGAAACAAGTATACGAAGCGAGTGTGGATGGAAGAGTTGGAAGGGGACGACCTCGGCGAACGTATCGCGATCAAATCGCGGATGTTCTCAAAAAATGCCAGGTTAAGAGTTCTCTAAACCGACGAGCATGCATGACGAGGTTAATGGACGTAGATGAAGCGAAAGAGGTGTGTCAGGATCGTAGCAGGTGGAAATCCATAGTCTCTGCCTACCCCAATGGGAAACAGGCGTGATAATATGTATGTATGTATGAAGAACAACAGACCCATCTCACTCCTGAGTCATGTATACAAGCTGTTCTCGAGGGTCATCACGAATCGTCTCGCCGGAAGACTCGACGAATTCCAGCCACCAGAGCAAGCTGGGTTTCGAAAAGGCAACAGCACCGTAGACCACATCCATACTGTTCGGCAGATCATACAGAAGACTGAAGAGTACAATCAGCCGCTGTGTATGGCATTCGTGGACTACGAGAAGGCCTTCGACTCTATCGAAACTTGGGCAGTTCTGGATGCTCTTCAGCGATGTCACATTGATGAGCGGTATATAGAGATGCTGAGATGCCTATACAACGCTGCTACCATGACTGTTCAGCTCCAGGACCAAAAGACGAAGCCAATCCAACTGCGCAGAGGGGTGAGACAAGGGGATGTAATATCCCCGAAATTGTTCACTAACGCGTTGGAGGACGTCTTCAAGACACTGGACTGGACTGGACAGGGTATCAACGTTAACGGCGAGAACATCTCACATCTCCGTTTTGCCGATGACATCGTTGTAATGGCTGAGTCGCTGGAACAACTGGGCGAAATGCTGCACAGCTTAAACGGAGCCTCTCGACGTGTCGGTCTCGGCATGAATCTGGATAAGACTAAAGTCATGTTCAATATGCATGTCATGCCGAGGCCAATATTCGTCGAATGGTCGACACTCGAAGTTGTAACGGAATACGTCTACCTAGGGCAGGCAATTCAGCTTGGTAGACACAACTTCGAGAAAGAAGCCAACAGAAGGATCAGTCTGGGCTGGGCAGCGTTTGGCAAACTTCGCCGAGTCTTCTCGTCGCCTATACCGCAAAGTTTGAAGACAAAAGTCTTCAACCAGTGCGTCCTGGCTGTCATGACTTACGGTGCCGAGACGTGGACACTGACAGTTGGGCTAGTCCACAAGTTTAAAGTCGCTCAGCGAGCTATGGAGCGAGCTATGCTTGGAGTTACTTTGAAGGATAAAATCCGAAACGAGATTATCCGGAGAAGAACCGGAGTGACCGACATAGCTTGTAGAATCAGTAAGCTGAAGTGGCAGTGGGCTGGCCATGTCTGTCGAAGGACCGATGGCCGCTGGAGCAGACGAGTACTTGAGTGGAGACCGCGAATCGGCAAACGCAGCGTAGGGCGCCCCCCTGCCAGGTGGACCGACGACCTAAAGAGCGTGGCTAGGGGGGACTGGATGCGGAAGGCAGAGGATCGAGCGTTGTGGCGCAACTTGGGAGAGGCCTATGTCCAGCAGTGGACTGCGATAGGCTGAGTTGATTGATTGAAGAAATTTCTGTTAACAAACTAACTAAACCTGCTTTTTTTTCTGTGTAATAAATAAGATGACTTAAGCGCTTATTACACTACACTGAATTCAGTCATCCTAATTAGGATTTAGGAAAGGAAATGAGGAACTAAGGAAAGTGTCATAAGAGTTAGGTCGGTGTAATAAGGAGGTTCCTTTCCTAAATCCTAATTAGAATTTCTGAATTAAATGTAGTGTAGTAAGCACTATAACGACATAAGATGGTGGTAACTTCACATGAAATCTGTATTGCGATATAGGCTTCTCATCACCATCATCATCATTTCAGCCGAAAGACGTACACTGCTGAACATAGACCGGGCAAGCATCGCCACAACGACTGGTCCTGCGCTTCCCGCATCCAGCTGTCTGTCCACCTTGTTGGGGGCTTACCCACGCTGCGCTTTCCAGTACGCGGTCGCCACTATATTATTATTATAATACGCTTTAGACTTAGAAAAATTTACTCTGCACTTGATGTTTCAATGCACCAAGAGCTTTTGTGGTAACCGGTTTCAAAACTATACTGAATAAAACTTTTTAACAAAAAATTGAACCGACGAAAACAGAAACTGAAAAGCGAAAAATAACTAATTATGAGTCGGCGCCAAATAAACTTTTAACAAGCAAAGT
This sequence comes from Asteroscopus sphinx, assembly GCA_949699075.1. Classification (NCBI taxonomy): domain Eukaryota; kingdom Metazoa; phylum Arthropoda; class Insecta; order Lepidoptera; family Noctuidae; genus Asteroscopus; species Asteroscopus sphinx. The sequence continues at coordinate 9,653,803 of OX453006.1, forward strand.
GCGTGCAAGTTGCAAGTGGCCGAGCGGAGAACGCATTTTTGGAAAGTTATTGTTTATCGTTGAGAATTTCACGTTGTATTTGATGTTACGTTGTTTTTATTATTTATTTAAAGTAATTTAACGATCTTCGTTGATTGGTTGTTTGGCGCCGACTCATAATTAGTTATTTTTCGCTTTTCAGTTTCTGTTTTCGTCGGTTCAATTTTTTGTTAAAAAGTTTTATTTTAAATTTTTTTCTGGTTAAAATCTAACTCCAGGTCTCTATTATTTATGTCGTAGTGTCTAGAACTATATTTATGTGTGCCAAGTTTCAACAGAATCGGTTAACAGGTAAGAATTCAGTTGGTGAACAAGCACTCCTCACCTGTTTTCCTACCCTTAGGGGTGGATTTTGATTTTGAAATTTAAATGGGACCAACTTCGAGATACACCCTATCCATCAAAAAAAGAATCATCAAAATCGGACCACTCTGTAAAAAGTTATGCGTGGTCATACATAAAAAAAAAAAACAAAAAAAAAAAAAAAGATACGCGTCGAATTGAGAACCTCCTCCTTTTTTTCGTCGGTTAAAAATGGAATTAAATTACTATTTATAAAAAAAACTTACCTATAACAACAGCACCTTCTTGATAGGGCTCCCAGTTACCTGGACTGAACCCCTTCCCCCCAAACTTGCCTCTTTTCGACAACACGACACACCGCTCACACATATTCGCAAACGCCGACAAATACCCACACTGGGCCTCCAAATTCTTATTATTCTGACCCTGTACCACAAACTCTTTAATTTCCTTATCTATAGCTGATTTTTCACTAGTATTTACGGTTATAATAGCGTAGATGACCGTAGCTGTATCGCGAATGTCTTCCTTGGTACTAGTCGTAAATAAATTTCGTAAGAAAGGTAGAAGACTGGTGTATTTTGAGGCCATTTTCTCTGGCACACAGCCGACGATGTCCAGGAAACATGTTAGGGGCATTATTTCTGGAAATAAAAAGGGGTATTTAATACTGAGCGAGTATGTACTACAGGGTAACTAAGGTAAAAGTGCTTAAAAGAACAGAATGTTTTACCGTGTACCGATATACCCACTTACAGCCAATGCTCTTACGACCAAGGGTAGAATAACAGAATCCAAGCTGTGTCATTTTTCTATAAACAGTACCGCGACTAACTGACAAAATCGAAATGGCATTTATTCAATTAAGGCTAAATCCAATTAGTGCTCATTGAACGTCGACAAAAAAGACAGCCCCAAAAAACTCCCGCCCTTCACCGCTGACAGACAACGCACAGCCTAAACTAGTGGACCTAGAGATTTGTAATAATAAGGAAATATTCCTTGAGTATGCACTAAGAAAGGACAGACAGCTCCTTTCGTAAGCAGTAAGGGCGGTTTTGGGACAATAAACCATTTATCATTGTTTCTTTCTTTGTTTTAAAGTATGTTTCGAAACTCCATGTCTAAAGGGGTGGTAAAGTTTGTATGAAGAAAACACGGGAGCAAAGCCACGGGCGTCAGCTAGTACTAAATATGACAAGAGAGATCGCTACCATTATTATAATTATTTTATTAGATCATAAGATCAGCCAATTACTGACCCACAGCTGGACACCTAATCTCAGAATAGAAAGGGTTTGACGGTGGCACGCTGTGGTCCCGTGTCGTCTTATGCTTTCGCATCGGAAAGGTGTTCAGGGAGACGAAATTTTCCTCTGGGAAATGCCTTACAGGGGGGGCACCGGTAGCATACCCATTCCCAGAGCTCCCCCACTATTGTACTGAAAATGGTTACCGAGAAGGTTTTAGTGCGGTAAAAATCCCATACACCCCGGCCTCTACCCCACGAGGCCGGTAGCCTTTTGAAGGTTTCATCCTCGAAAACAAAAAAAAATACAAAAATGGCCGTAATCCAACACGCTGGCCAGGTGCAGGTGTATAGAATAAACACAGGATTCCTTACGACGTTCTCCTTTGTTTTTAACGCTCACACACTTCCCAGCCCTCGTAGACAAGTGTCGTGTCGTGACGTTACTAGCAGTGGACTACAATAGGCGGAATTATAGAAACTTTAAATTACGAAGTAATAAATACCTGGGCTAGCATTCAGCAGTGATGTAATCATACTTAGATACCGCTCCAGAACTTCTGTATCCAACAAGTGATCGTAGAAGTACTTCGCGAGGAGCGGTGACGTTGCGTTCGGGTGGTTCGAACAATCCTTCAGGTCAGCGTCGCGGTTCAAACACATGCGCATGTATCGTAGGATCTAAACAACGAAGAAAAAAGTTTGTATACCTTCGCATGTGGTTTAAAGACGTATTTAAAGTAAGTTTTGTTTAGAATTAGATTTTTATAGCTGCCATTATAGGTGACCGAGCTGTATTGAAGTTTAATATGGGTCCAATAGGTCTACAATACCTTGATAATAGGATACAAGGAGTACGAAATCACATAATATGCAAAAATACGACATCTTGATAAGTTACTTCTTACGAAACACTTAATCATTTCTAATCAGTTTACCAAGCGGAAATATAGGAAATAATTGCAAAATAAGGCAATAAATATTTAAAAATTGCATCTAATAAAAATTAAAATCCACTTACCTCCTGATAAGTCATGGGATGGAACTGCAACACCTGATTCCCAATCACGAACCTATGTTTAGCGTTGGACCCTTTTTTTCTCTTCTGCATTTGATCCCACACGTAATTCACAACTTCAATGAACTTTGGCACTTTGAACTCTTCACTCTCTTGTTTTTTATCCTTGTCTTTCTTGGAAGAATCCTCGTCTATATTAACTACTGTTGTCTCTTTCTTCGATACGTTGTATACTACGTCCTCTATTTCAATGGGACGCGATGTGCCGTAAAGACATTTTAGTGCTTCTGTTGAAATGTCGTCTTGACTGGAAGAAGGAAAAAAGTTATGATGATCAACGAATCTCTTCGTAGTATAACCATCTTTGCCAAGATATAGGTTTAATGATGACCAGGTGACCACATACGTACTATTTCTACAATTTACTTGGAAAAATCACGATCGACTTGGCATAAATTTTCTACCGACGTAACTCTTTTTGGCATTCAACAACTCCTCTTAGTTTGCCAATAAAAGCTGACAAAGTTATTTACCTAAAAGGGACCTGATGTTTAAAAAAAACATTGTTCTTACAATTTTTGGGTTTACTTTCAAAATATTTCTAGTTTAGAGTAAATATATGAATGAATGACGCTTCTGGTCTTACCTGTCCCCACTGGCTATTAACAGCAAATATCTGGACGGCACGTAGTCTTGCGGGAACACGGCCGCAGAGTACCTCATAGCGATGTACCGGATCATTGGTTCCTCGCTATGCATGTAGCTGCAGAACGAAAAAAATCATAAAAACGTTGAATCAAAAGGTAAGCCGTATAAAAAATTGTAGCTGTATCTTAGAAGGAAAGGACATCGCGACATTTGATGAAATCTTGCAACGTACGCGTTTGTAAGTGTGTTTGGTTTGTCCAACGGATGGTTACTTTTCGCCGCGCCAAGACGTGTTGAGTAGCATGCTTCCTAGTTAGAATAAATGGTATCGAAAGTTTATCTGAGCTACCGTCCATTAAAAGGTGCGAAAACATAAAATGAAAAAGAAGTTAACTTACTGATCTAATAAAGCGAATAGAGCCAACGCCTGCGGTTCATCGAAGGGGCTGGTCTTGGCACTCTCGTCGACGTCCATTTTGTCACCTTGTGAAGTACCCGCCGAGGGAGCTTGAGGAACTTCCGATTTTACTGCAAAGAAAATTTCACTATGAAAACAAATTGCAAATACTCCAAGCAAACCCTAGAAATTCATATTAAGTTGAGCAACTTCTACTAGACGATTGAAGCCACTTCTGGTGCTAAAATGTGCCTGTCTTGCTTATTCTAATTAATCGTTTATGTGGTTTTGTACTCTTGCAACACTGGTTGCGCTACAACAGCTTTTATTAGGTCATCATCATCAGTCTCATAATGTAGTAGTTAATACCTAAACTGAAAAAAAGTATCTTGTGATTGTAAATGTTTTTTTTTTGCATTTAGTCATTTCCTCGCTGAGGTGTGATGAAAAGTTACGTGTTGCACTCGTGTGCAATGATTTTTCACCTCGTGCTCTTTTGATTCCCTCGCTGACGCTCAGGATTCTAATTTTTTAATCCTTTGCTTGCTCGGTCATCAAAATTGAGCACGCGGTTAAAAAGCAACTTTGCACTCTTGTATAACAAATAACTATTTTAGTTCTATATGCCATTATGTCTACTTTTTCGTAGATAAATCTTTTCTGCAATACATTAAAATTTATCAGACTGTGTCCTACCTTCAGCGTTAATCTTGAAACCAGCAGACATCTCAAGCAATGCGTCTCTGAGGGCAGTCTTCATCTCTGGCACAGCATCCGGTATCTTCTTAACTAATTCTTCTAACAATGCGAACTGATTGTTGATGGTATCCGGACATTTCATAGCTAGACGACCTGGTTGTTCGGAAAATATGTTATTAGGAATTAAATGAAGAAATACGATTGTGTAGTCAACATATTAGTTGTTTGTATTCAAATATGTAGGCCCGTATTACAGAAGGTTTCTCAAGTACAGTTTAAACTCCAATCACCTGATCACTACTTAAGGATAGAATCGTTACTTGAGTATCGGTCTTATTCCAGAACGGTAATTATAAACTTTAATTCAACAACATAACACACGATATTGACCTGAAATAGATTAGAAATCTCTACTCTAGTGTAGTCTGGACCACATTAGAGTAATTACTGATCAAATCTCTGCTCAAATACCGAAACAGGTGACAGTATAAAATAAAGCTAAACATAGCTGAACTGTGATCAATAAATCTCTGCTCTCTCAGATAAGTTTAGCAAAGTTCAGTTCAGTTAAGTGAACGTTCCTCAGAACGTTCTAAAATCAAAGCTCAACTCAAAACCAGTTTTAAACAATGATCAACGCTTAAGTATCGTTCTGTAATACGGGCCGTTAGACTATTAAGTGACAGACAGAGGCATTTTGCTGGGAAGTTTGTTGCGCCGCTTCTTCTTCCAAGGCAGCTTAAACACCAGGAAGCGGTGAAGGAAGGCCGTTTATTGGAGTGTGATTAAATGATTTTGACTTTGACACGATTTAGATAGCCGTCGACTCGCTAAGTAGAAGATACCACTTGGAATAATTTTGGACTGTGTCAAGGGTCCACTAATACCCATCTGAAATCTTAGAAACTGATCTGTAATTGTAAAACACGTGAGTACGCAATTTAAATAATGTTTTATGGGTTTCAAAGCCATTATTACCGTATGACTAGTTTTGATACGACCAATGCATTTGTTTATGATCTTATAATCAGAACCATGGTATAAAAATATGTTTCAACAGGTATTTAGTAGTAGTAGAGCTCCTTTGTGAAAGAGCTCGTCTTTTGGGAAGTACTACCACCGTGCCTACTTCTCCGCCAAATAGTGATGCTTGCATTGCTGTGTTTCGGTCTGAGGGGTACGGGTGCCGGTGAAATTACAATCACATGAGACTTTCCACCTTCATGTCTCAGTTTGGCGAACCGACTTGCGGTACCATTTAGGTAACAGCCTAGGTGGTATTGCAGTTGTTATGGGCAAAGGTAACCACTTAACATCAGGTGGTCCTTTAGCTCGTTTCGCCATCCAATACCATAAAAAAAAAAAGGTATTCTCTTCCCGCGATGCCCCAAGGCTACGTCACGATCAATGTTGCTATTGATTAACATCTTTAATACAATTAAGGAGATTTTTATTCATAATGAATACAAAATAAATTCCTAACTAGCCTATTTGTTATCTCGTGTTATTCATCTAATTAGTTATTAAAGGAAACTTTATAAAATTACTAGTTCAAAAGTACTTCTTTATTTACACATAACGGCAGCACATCAAACTGACAAGTGTCACGCTAACGTCCCGCTATTGGCTCCACAGCCCATGACGCAGTCTTGGAGCAATCACGTGACCTAGCTGTCACGGGAAGAGAATACCTGGTGAAACATATTATTTTTACGACGTATGTGATAGAGCCTCCTGTGATATGGACTGAAAATGCATTTCAGCCTGCTGAAAACGTCTCTAAGTCCAGGAAAATCGAGCTTGAAGTATTTCAGTCCACTCTGCTTAACCCTCCGTCGTAAAATTATTATACCATGATCAGAACAAACAATCAAGAACAAAGTAAGCATATAAGCTACGTCTAAAGACATACAAACCTAAACACATGTAGGCCTTAGGATGATGTTCAGCATACTCATCGGATCTGATAAGCTTCAGTAAACCTTGAAGGAATACTGTTGCCACCTTCCGTAGTTGATTTTCGTCACCACTGGAATAACACATTACCATTTATTTGAATTCAATCGAATGAACGGACTAAAGAAGATAGCTGGGGGGACTGGATGCGGAAGGCGGAGGACCGAGTATTCTTGAGAGAGGCCTAGGTCCAGCACTGGACTACGATAGTCCGAGTTGATGGATTAAATAAACATAAATCTAATGATCTATGATGAATCCCAAATAAATGAACAGAAATGGCACAAGGCGGCCACTTTAACGTCCATAAAAACAATACATTATTTTTCCATGTCTCAATTAACCATTTATTGGACGTCATACGTGGCATAGGATATGCTAGAACATGTAATTATTGTAACATCGGTTGTACCGGATTCTATCAAATAAATAATTTGTATTGATTTGTTTGTAACTCGTGTAAGAATTTTAAGTGAAGCCAATATTGATCATTCAAAACCTGGGAGATGCATGAAGATACATAATAGACGTTTTAGTATCAAGGAGAATAAAATACTCACCTATTGATAACATTTAGAAGAAAAACCAGTGCCTGGTTGCGTAGTCTTGAATTTGTGTTGGGATCAAACAGTGACGAAAATACAACCTGTTGAAAAAACAAAACTGATATTGATAACGTTAAGAAGAAAAACAAGTGCCTGGTTGCGTAGTCTTGAATTTGTTTTGGGATCAAACAGTGACGAAAATACAACCTGTTGAAAGAACAAAACTAGAATTTCTGTATCAGTCAAACTACTAAATTAGTTCTAGTTGAGCCGGGTTCCACAATAATTCGTCATCCCACAAAAATATTATATAATTATGTATTAACGCCATATCCCAAATTCTGTAGTAATTTTTAGGGATGACACATCGACGTGGCTCAGTTTACACAAATGAGCGGGAATTAAAATGGATGTTTTTTTTTGTTCAACAACTACTTCAGTCCAGCCAATATAATTATTATGAGCATGAGCATTGTCCATGGGCAGCATTTGGCAAACTTCGCCGAGTCTTCTCGTCGCTTATAGGCGATATACCGCAAAGTTTGAAGACAAAGGTCTTCAACTAGTGCGTCCTGCCTGTCGTGACTTACGGTGCCGAGGCGTGGACACTGACAGTTGGGTTGGAGTTTCTTTGAAGGATAAAATCCGTAACGAGATTATCCAGAGAAGAACTAGAGTGACCGACATAGCTTGTAGCATCAGTAAGCTGAAGTGGCAGTGGGCTAACCATGTCTGTCAAAGGACCGAGCTGGCCGTCTGGAGCAGACGAGTTCTTGAGTGGAGACTGTGAATCGGCAAATACAGCGTAGGACGCCGCCCGCCAGGTGAACCGACGACCTGAAGAACGAGGCTGGGGGGGACTGGATGCGGAAGGCAGAGGACCGAGTGTTGTGGCGCAACTTGGGAGAGGCCTATGTCCAGCAGTGGACTGCGAGAGGCTGAGTTTGAATAGGAATGTAATTGTACATATATTTTATTATAATAATGTATCTAGTTTTTATTTTCTGTATAATAAACAATTATTTTATTGTAAGACATTTGCCGAACTTGCGATATAAAATACAATACGTATACGTGAGTGGAACTATAGAAAAGTTAAAACAATGATTTACCTGTACACAATGAGGGAACATAATTGCGGGTCCAGTCGCCTTGTTCAAGTACTGTACCAGTTTTAAACGCAGTCTTGTGCATGCGGGTACCTGGAAAATAGTATAAATCAAAATTATTTTGAAAGAAGAAAGATTTTTTTTTATTGCCACAACAATACGACATGTGGTAGATGCACATAAAAAATAACTTCATTAGGTACATTTTAGGAATTACAGTGATACCTACATAGTACACAATAGTAGTACATAGTAGTAGTAGTAGTATTTTCCTACACAACTATTTTAATAGTGTGTTAAAAAATAAAATTTACCTTGCGGTCATCTGGAGGAACCTTCATACCTCCCCATGTGCCCAAATATAAGGAGTACAGTGGTGCTACTACTGATGGAAGAGACCAATCGACAGAACTGTAAAAAAAAGAAAATTACTAGTGGAATAAGGCCTGAAGTCTTCTCATTCTGAGAAGATGCTCATGCCCAGCATGCTGCGTTGGCACAGTAGTTTTTTTAACTGTTTTGTTTTTACTCTGCACTAGGATTTCTCTTGTATCGTGGGTGCGTTTACCAACACAAATCTCACATGCACAAACACTGGGTCTGGACCCGGAACAACTCAGGCATTGCGCTAATTGTGTCGTCGTGACTATATTACGGTTAAGTTAGCACCTATATTTATTTTAATAGCGTCCTTTAATTTAAAGTTTTTAAAATGTCATCCTATTAAGTTGAAATGGTATACCTTAATATAGAGTACACGTAACAAAACTCTGCTGTTTGAACAAAACATCTTGAAATACTTTAATAAGAGTTCAGACAAACATTCGGAAAAATATTCTATCGTTCTGGAAACCCGCATTGCCTATTTTCAGTAAAATTCCTGTAGTTTCACAATATTTACCTGTTTACCCTTATAAGTGGACTGTTAGCGTGGTTGGCAACACTGAATCGCGAGTCAGCTGCGGCTACGATCAACGTTAGTAGTGTATCATTCATGTTAAATATATCCTTGCTTATAAAATTAACTATGGACAGCTTCATCTGAAAAGACATAAGTTACTTGTTCTCAATGGGAATAAGTTAATAATAATAAATAAGGAGATGGTGCATTATTGGTGTACACTACATTTTATTCACTGGAAAAACATTAAGAGTAGACTTTGAAAAAATCTTAAATAAAACAGCTACTTTTAGTAGTAGTAGAGCTCCTTGTGAAAGAGCTCTTCCCAGGAAGTAATACCACCGTACCTACTTCTGCCACCAAACAATGATGCTTACATTGCTGTGTTCCGGTATGAAGGGTATGGGTACCGGTGAAATTAAAATTACATGAGACTTTCCATCTTCTGGCGAATCAGCTTGCAGTACTATTTAGCCAACAGCCTAGGTGGTATTGCAGTTGTTATAGGCAAAGGTAACCGCTTAACATCAGGTGGTTGTTTAGCTCGTTTCGCCATCCTACATTACAAAAAAAGCTGGTCTATATAGAGATGGATAACCAACTTGTTAAAAATGTTTAGTACAGCTGTTATTTTCAACGATATCTGAGTTGGTTGGTTGGCTCTTAAAGATTTAACGGTAAATAAAGTTTAGTTGTAAATATTATCCCATTTAATTATTATTTTTTAATCCTTCCATGTAATCTAGTCCAAGTTTAACAAATAAATAACTATAAATAACTAACTAATTCGAATTATTTTTTAAATTTTCAAGTTTTTAAATATTTTGAACATACTTCTTCCAACTGGTTTGGATTCAACTGGTTCTTGTCCACAATACGTTTATAAGTCTTCATACTCATACCAGGCGGCACTTGAAAGTCGCTCTCACCAGGGTTTGGTAATGCCCTAAAAATATAAGCAGTGTAAAATAAAATTTTCGTTGTTTATGATGATGTATTTAAAATGAATAACTACCTAAATAACAAAGTCATCTAAATACAGAAGTTATAATTACCTGATAAAGAATCATAATAATCCGAAAAGATGTTTAAAAAATATTGATAGGCATATGTTTGCCTATCAAGAACTTGTACAAGGTAAAAACAACTTTTTTGTGAATCAGGATAGCCCTTTGCTTGGCCACTCTTACATGATAATAAGCCTAAGCATAGTCTAGTATATAAAAATATTCCATTAAAGTTAGATTTTAACAGAACAAATAATATAATAGTAAAAATTACCTGTACGGTAAAAGTAGAACATCGGTGGCAAACTTGAGTATTAAGTTGGCTACTTTTGGCTTCTCTTTCAGGTTCAGGTCACTCTCCTTGATATTCCCCAACAGTGGCATGACTAGCATCAAAATACTGCAACAGAGAATTCAAATAAATAATAGAGATACAAACTAAGAAATAAGCATTGCATTTAAGGTGAATGCTACAGGGTAGCGCACGAAATTCAAAATTTCTTGCGTTTTTTGCTAATTGTAGCTCTATTTCGCGTTGTATATCGATCGCAATATGATTCGCGGAAGTAATAACAATATATCTATTAAATAACACTCATAATAAATATAAACCTAGCTCTATAAGCTCTACACGCTCGAAAATCAATATTTTGATCGTAAATTAATATTATCGAGCTTATACAGTTTATAGAGTTAGGTTAATCTTTTTTATGAGTGTTATTCAGTTGTTGTTTTGTGTTTGTTTTTTTATGTGTTTCGACTGATATACAACGCGAAATAGAGCTACAATTTGCAAAATCCGCCAGAAATTTTAAATTTCGCGGGCTACCCTATAGCATTCACCTTAAGTCTTCGGCACAGGAAACACGGGTCGTAAGTATGTTTCGTCAGCGAACTCAGCGAGCGCGCGTTAGTAGTATACAAGAAACTTATGATTCTTATGAACCACATCACAACAAATACGAGCGCATGCTCATGCTAAGCCTTGCTAAGATTGTAATATATTGTATAATGAATAATAATAATGGTGAATGAATCAATTTCTTTATCTAATGATATAATAGTAATAATAAATAGTAATAATAAATAGTAATAATAAATAGTAATAATAAATGTTGGTCCACCAGCGTGGTGGACTAAGGCCTTACTTAACCTTCACATTCTGAGAAGAGGCCCGTGCCCAGAAGTGGGACAGTAATAGGCTGATGATGATGATGATAATGATTCAATCCTTACCCATCCTGGTGACCCTGAGGTTTGTTCTCGATGGCTTGAAGCAGAGATGGAGCCAAACTGAGCTGTTGATCACGTGGCAGTCTTGGGAAACCCATTGTTATGTATATGATTGAAAAGTTCTGTAACAAACATATATTTTACATTTATATGGAGATTAAATTATTTAATCATACTTATAAATGCACAAGTGTGTTTGTAGGTTTATTATTTTCGTTTCTCACAGCAATGGAGTCGTAACTCCGTTGCTCGATGATTGGTATTCGATCTGTTGAGCGACATAATATTTTGCGTACATATAAAATAGTTGATTGATACATTATCAGCCGGAGAGGGCCTAAGGGTATTTTTGATTCTGGAAAAATGCATGATTTCTGTGGGATAATGAACCTCGGGAGTGAAGTCATGGGTAAAAGCTAGTAGCATATATTCCTAAAAGATGCTTACAAAGACATTTTAAATTAATTATTATAAGAATGAAGCACACTTTAAAAATTTCATAAAGTTTATTAAGTTTTTAGAAGATAGGAATACTTCACAATTGTATCACAAGTTAGTTCTTACATCACATTTTTCCAAGTCATAAGGAAACAAAAAAAACGGCTAAGTGAGAGTTGGACTCACGTAGTAAGGGTTCCGTACTACCCATTGACCTGATACCCCATAAAAACTGATTTAAATTACGAGAGTTCATCAAAAGACATCAACGCACCGTGAGCGAAATATGAATTTATGCATCTCTTTCTTACGCAGGTACCACCACATATGTCTAGGTTTACCCTATTTATATTATTTGATGTTTAACTACATAGTATGCACTATAATCAGACCAAGTTTGACGCTGGTATGTATTACCGTTTTGAAGATGGAGCAGAAACAAAAACGTTAAAAAAAAACATGTTTTTCGAGGTTTCTTGTATGGGGGACGCCCTTTTGTTTGAAGCTTTTTTTATTTTTAGTATCTGTCGTGATAGGGGTCATAGCAACACATATTTTGAGAAATTTTAACAGGGTACCTATTACCATTTAAAAGATACAGCCCTGTGACAGACGGACGGACGGACGGACGGACGGTCGGACGGACGGACGGACGGTCGGACAGACGGACGGACGGTCGGACGGACGGACGGACGGTCGGACGGACGGACAGCGTAGTGAGAGTAACAGGGTCCCGTTTGACACAAAATAAAAAAGACTTTTCACACAAAATCTACAAAATGATTAGTAATTACTATTATATGTATAAAGGAATTTTTGAATGTCATTGAATTATATTTGTTTGTTTGTTACACAAGTACATTGACCTCCAACAGTTTGCCTGATCACTATAAAGGCTCGCGCACATTAGGGCGGGCCGCCGCACCGCAACGCACACATTGCCAAAATCCGCCTACGTACATTTTGTATGAACCTTCGCACAATACAGGCGGGCCGCGCCGCAAAATTGCTTCAACAAAATTTTGCAATGCGATACACTGCGGCCCACCGCGGCTGTAATCTGTGCGAGCCTTAAATCATACAGTTTGCAGGGTTGCTATAAAACATAGTGTTAAATTTGTACACAGATAGAAAACCTTCAACAGTCATTGAATTGTTGTATGGAAAAGCAAAAGTCAGCACTATTAACATTTTGGCAAATAGTGCTGACTTTTGCTTTTCCATACAACAAAGAATATGAAAAACAATTATTTAAATTGTCGGAAAAGCTGCACTTCTATTTAAAGGATTGGCCACAAATGACAGAAATCTGAAAAACTGGGCAACTGGAAGGGAGTTTAAAGGAGGTCCCTTCTGTGAGACTAAAGGCTCATAAAGTTATAAACACAATAAAACAATCATTGACACTTTACTTACAACAATAAAGCTGTTGGAAGTGGGCTCCTTGTACAACTGCAGCAGAGTATGGACAGGCAGCTGCACATCTGCTCGGCACTTCACTCTCTTGTTCACATGCACCAATAACTCCATCACTTTAGTTCGCACCTACAATTGCAGTGTGTTATTTATCAAATTCCGTCCAAATAATGAGAACACAGAGATTCGCTATTATTAATTATTTTATTATTTTTAATGTATTGCATACGCATGCAAAGCGTAATCCTAAGATAAAAATTGTGGAAAGAAAAAAAGACAAAGGAAGAAGGGAAAAGAAAGAAAAGTGTTCATGGTAGCTTGCGTTTAATCACCACCTCACCTGATAAGCGATGGTGCGGTTGACGATGATACATGCTTGCCAAGCAAAAACCTATTCATTCGAGTCTTGAAGGCAACCAGATTATACTTATTGGGAATCAGATGCCGGCAAATTTTTGCAATTCTTTACACAATTTGTATCTTTTGGCTATTATGAGTTTCTGTTGGCATAGCAACAATTTTCAGTAAGTAGTGGAGATAGAGAGAGAAGATTCTTCCCATCTTAGGATGTGATCTTTAAATGTGTGATATAATTATCAATTAGAAACTAAACATCTTATTTAATATTTTTAATCAAATGACATATTATTCACTGTGAAATAAAATAAAGCTCAAAGATAATTTTCCTAAGTGTAATAGAATGTATGTAATGTAATGTAGCAATAGACAGGGAGAAGTGGAAGGAGAGTAGGGAGGCCTTTGCCCTGCAGTGGGACACTTCAGGCTTATAATAATAATAATAGAATTTTATAGATAAACAAAATCTACTGGTCAGAGACAGAATGAATAAATGAGAATTATTATGAGATTCTCTCACACAAACTTGGTAAAAAATATAGACAGTGCTGCGAACAATTGTAGGAAAGCCAAAAAAACATGCTCAAACTAGCGCTCACTCACACACATGCACATCAAACCGAGCTCTCCACTCTCAGTATACATGTTGCAGCATCATTCAATAAGCATCGCCAAAAATAAATATCTAACTAGTGCATGTGTGTGTGAGCACTGGTTTGTACATGGAAGAGTATGGTTTTGTTGGCTTCACTATGAAGGTTCGCAGCACTTCGTCTATATTTTTTACTATGTTTGTTTTCTTTCATAATAATTTTATATAAATAAACCAAAAATCAGACCTGTTCATGAGATGATGACAGCTTCAAAATCACAGGTGGAAGAAACCTGTTTAGGCAACTCTCGAGCTGGTCATCACTATCCGCGTTACCTAGGCGCAGGAACACGCGATCCAGGAGCACTGGAATAAGTAAACCAAGGCTGAATACAAGCTGACGAACAGCCGGTGGACAGAAGCTAGGTTATCGCGCATTTCAACCCTTCTCATTCAAAAAAATCACTAGAAACCAATAGCAACTCACACAAATCGTTGGAACAATCGTTCCCACTCTCCGTTACTTCCATTTCAGACATTTTCGAGGTTTTAATTCACAATAACTTCAGAAAGTTTGTGTTTGTTGAAGATGACAAACACAGATTAATGATATGGATGCTGATAAGCAATAATGTGTCAACCCACAAAAATTCGAAAATTGAGTTAATGATGCAGTACGCTTCTTTGGCTGACAAAGAACGTTTTTCAATAGGGTTTTAACCTGATTGAATGGTTTATATACCAAAAATGAGTACAAAAAGGTTGACACGAAATCATTTGGAAGGGTAAGACGTTTTGCAATAAGATGTTTAGGCACTTGAAACATTATTTGATGACCTTAAGCGCCATCTGTTTAAAGTCAAAAGAAGTTATGGGAAATGATCGGTTATTGCGTAATTAGTATTATCCTTTTTCGGCTGTGTAAATAACATTGGTCCATATTTAATTAAAATTATACGTATAAAGTGGGCCTCACAAGACTACTAGCGCAGTAAAAGACTTGGGGAATATAAGGTCATCAAAGGTAAGTCAAAATATTACTTAAACATGAGGATTTCAGCTATACAAGTTTAGAGGTAATTTTACCGGTAAAATGATTAAAAAACCGCTTTTTTGTGACAGAATGCTGTTTAAAATTACATTCAAATACGTTTTACATACTTACCATGGTAATGTTACTTATCTTAACTACCTAATTTCAGCAAAATGTAATAGTTTTGATTAACAGGTTATTGCTTAACAAACATTCTACTATTGACTAGCGCTTGTAAAAGTTTTATAAAGCTTGACACGTTATTGCTACAAAAAAATCTCGTTCACTTGTTCGTTCGTTTGTTTCAATAGTATGTTAAATGACTTGAAACGTTTTTGAAATACGTTGAATGAGGGAATTAATAAAAAAACAGGTTCATGACAGAAGTTTTTAGACTTTCGCGAATTTCAGGTTCATGACTTTAAGTATCCGCAAACAGGGTCGACAGACATTGTCTCAAATCTTCAGGTTCTCGAGATTATTCTAATGAAGTGGTTTAGTCAGAAGCACGTCCAAATATTACATTTTGGGAAATCCCTCATTTTGCAAGTTGAGGCTTATTTTCAGAATGCCGCCGCCAAGATCAAGAAGCCATGCTTGTGGATCTTGTAATACCTCACGACGAAAGCCATGCGTCGCGACCTCCTTCTGACGAGGAGTTTCAGTGTGAGCCACGATGTTGAAGAAAAGAGGTGTACGGTTCCGTCAAATAGCAGTCTCAATGAGGAGTTCCCAAAAGTTCGGCCAGCAGAAACATACCATCCGAATATTTCTATTTCTGATCAAGATCTGGACTTTTAGAATACTCTGGATTTATTGGAGTTTCTAGTGTTATGGCTGATAATACAACACTAGCTCATTCGTCGATCTTTGAGCTTATTGATCATACAGGCACAGATTACCTATAAGTGATACAGGCACAGATTACCTATAACACTGATAATATCCTATAAGTTACTACGTAAATACAGGAACTATTCAGTCCGAGCCCAATGAGTGGTCTGATTCATCATAAACTCAGCCTATCGTAGTCCACTGCTGGACATAGGCCTCTCCTAAGTGCGCCACAACACTCGGTCCTCTGCCTTCCACATCCAGTCCCCCTCCCAGCCACGTTCTTCAGGTCGTCGGTCCACCTGGCGGGGGTCGCTCTACGTTGCGTTTGCCGATTCGCGGTCTCCACTCAAGGACTCGTCTGCTCCAGCGGCCATCGGTCCTTCGACAGACATGGCCAGCCCACTGCCACTTCAGCTTACTGATCCTACGAGCTATGTCAGTCACTCCGGTTCTTCTCCGGATAATCTCGTTACGAATTTTATCCTTCAAAGAAACTCCAAGCATAGCTCGCTCCATAGCTCGCTGAGCGACTTTGAATTTGTGGACTAGCCCAACTGTCAGTGTCCACATCTCGGCACGGTAAGTGATGACAGGCAGAACGTACTGGTTACCTTTGTCTTCAAACTTTGCGGTATAGGCGACGAGAAGACTCGGCGAAGTTTTCCAAATGCTACCCAGCCTTACTGGATCCTTCTATCGGCTTCTTTCTTGAAGTTTGGTCTACCAAGCTGAATTACCTGCCCCTAGGTATTCCGTTACAACTTTGAGTGCTGACCCTTCGACGAATATTAGCCTCGGCATGACTTGCATATTGAACATGACTTTAGTCTTGTCCAGATTCATGCCGAGACCGACACGCCGAGAGGCTCCGTTTAAGCTGTGCAGCATTTCACCCAGGTTTTCCACCGACTCAGTCATTACAACGATATCATCGGCAAAACGGAGATGTGAGATGTTCTCGCCGTTAACGTTGATACCCTGTCCAGTCGAATGAAAAGAGATTATTTTGTTGTAGTTTGATTTTGATTTTTAAATACTGTTTTAATTTAGATAATGTTGATTATCTTACATCAGGTATAGGTAGGTAAGTACTCAAAGTAAGTCTTGAAGATTGAATAGCCAATAACGCCCGATGGTCTGTAATTTGTTAAGGTAAATAAATCTTTTTATATTGTAAGAAATCATGGCTTTTATTGATAACACCTTAACATAACAATTTTTATCTTAATAATACGTTTATCAATATAAGGTTAAGGCACTTGACATGAATCAAATTGAATTTAAATTAATAATTTTCAGTTTAGCAATAATGTGTTATAAGACTTGAAATGTATATTCAGATAAAATGTTCGCTGGCACATTTTGTAATATAAAATTTAACGATTTTTGGAATTAATATAACAGATTTTACAAGTTTAATGGGAGAAATATGATCAAAACTTATATTGTGATATAATGACTGAATATCATCAATGTTTGCAGCAAATCCTTGAACAAACTAATTAAATTGGCGCCGTAATTTTGAAACACGATTTACTCAAAATGGCTCTCGTGTAGGTTAACATACTATTGCTTATCAGCATCCATATATGGATGACAAACAGAAATATTTGACAGTTAGGTATTTGACGTTTGACGGATTGGTACTAGTGTTGCGATCGATACGATTGTCGACAATCGATAGTCTAGCTAGAATATAGAATAAATCTTTATTTTCAGTAAAATGTGGTTGGTACATAGGGTGTTAGTTGTTGTGAAGTTAGCGAAGTTTTTAAACTTTCGCGAATTTCACTCATATTGAACTATGTTGCCGGGACTTGTCGCGCACAATTAAATCAAAATATAACAAACATTTTGAATAACCTCGAAGTTTCGGCTAAGTTACGTTGTGGCTGTGGTCACGAGCAGACTCAGCACCAAAGATAATAAAACACTGCGTTTCCCAGCACATCTTTGTTAGATTATTGACACTTACGATCTATTGACGATCTACGATTCCACGGAGAAACAATATACTATCGAAGAGTATTTAACTGGCAATACTTTCGATAGTATCTATATACTATTGGAAACCAAACGTAACTGTCTATAACTTCCGACAGACGGTCCAGTTCACGAGCATGACGCGAGCATCAGCCAATCAGCCATCGCTTAGCTCAACCATATTGAAGGGAACATAACGAGTACTCAACTACTCACTGCCTGATACCTTTGACTATAGAACTATTGGACTTGACATAAACGAAAAAAAACCGTGTCGATTTTTGAAATGTCCGAGACATATTATGGCCACCTAGTAGTCTTGTTCTTTACAAAAATATAATTGTAGTACTTATCGATAGAGTTGTTTCAGAAAAATTGTGATGATTCCTGGGTTAAAATGGATAATAAACGTTTTAATTCGTAGATTTTGTGGTTATATTAACCACAACAATTCGAGACAAAAAATGGCGGATTTTCAAATAATCGCCACGCTCAGTAATTCATTTAAGAAATGTCACGGAAAACTGACGTATGAAAGTAGTGTCGTATCTTTCCTTCACATGTGGTTGTACGTATGTTAAAGAGAGAAGACTATAAATATCTTATCTGTAAAATTGCATAGACAATAATTCCATTTTCAAATCCTGATACTAACGCCACCTTCAGCATGACATTTCAGTGACATGACAATAAATAGTTCCATTATCAAAGCAATAAATAGGTGGATGAATTTTGTGTTACGCATGTATATTCGTTTTGACTGCCCGAGAACAATACAGAACATTTTTGTATAAAGAATATGAAAACTTCTGTGATTTTAATAGCTTGGCAAAAAAGTGTGGTTGCCAAGCTAAGGTAGATTTTTTCATGGTTATTTGTTCTTATTTTATTTATTTATTTATCATTTATTGCCTGAAATATGGTACAAAGGATATTATAAATTAAATTTATGTTCCACATATTTGGCCGTTACACAGCATGCAATATTTAGGGCACGCCGCAATAGTGGCGGTAAGGCCCGTCATGGAGGAGTGGCTGGAGAGGGGCTATGGCGCCCTCACTTACCGGCTGACGCAGATACTCTCGGGGCACGGTTGCTTCGGGAAGTATCTGTGTCGCATAGGCCGGGAGCCGACTCCCGAGTGTCATCACTGCGGGAGCTGCCTTGAGGACACGGCGCAGCACACACTGGCGGAATGCCCAGCTTGGGCCAAGAGCTCCGTGACCTTATCACTGCAGTAGGCGGTAGCGATCTCTCACTTCTGGCCGTTGTTTTAGCTATGGTCGGGAGCGAGAACGCTTGGTAGGGAGTCGTCTCCTTTTGCGAGGAGGTGATGCTCACTAAGGAGGCGGTGGAGAGGGTTCGAGAGGCAAAGACCTCTCTCCCCACCCGCAGGAGACGGACCGGGCGTCGCAGGAGGGCGTACGCCGACCTCCAGCCACCCTAGGAGTGGGCCTGCGGGCGGCGGACTCGGGGTAGCCTGCCGCCCGATCAGTCAAGGCCCGTGACGGTAGCGCGTCGTGTTCCGCGCGCGCCAGTCAAGAGAAGGGTGCGGCCACTGATGCCGCATGGGGAGAAGGGGCTCGCCTACTAGTGGCGAGCCGGGACCTGCCAGGGATGGTTGGACGACTATAAGTTTACCACGCCCCCAGCCAATGGTTGGAAGAGGAACACCGTGGTGGTTTTATTCGGTAAGAGTCCGACACTGGCTCCGCCTTCCCCGGGCGGAGTGCGTCCAGGAGGATTTCCCCACGTAAAAAAAAACAAACATGTAATATTTAAACATAAAAATTCAATTTGACAATATTATTTATTTTGGAAAAAGAGGTAAGGTCTTTGAAAATCCCTTATCAAATGTCTAATTTACATGTACTAACATAGTTATTAAGATTTCTACTAACAAATATTATGGATGACTATCTGAAATAAAATGATTATTATTATTAATCTTATGTCACTGCGACCTAAAGATCTATTTTAACGCCTCTAATAGTAGACTACAGCACCTCTCCAAGCCGCAGGCCAACCATAAAGTCGACTATTGCCTTGGGGTTTGAGGATCTGATCTCATCAGCTGAGATTGTGTGGCCTCCAAGATGCTGACTTCTAATGTGGTGCACTGCATTACATTCGCATAGGATATGAATGAGCGTTTCTTCCTTTTCGTGACAAAATCTGCAAACTGGGATATCTGTGAGGCCCATCCTGTGTAGATGTTCGTTCAGTTTACACTTTACAGTGCCCTGTAAGGGTTCTAATCAGGATCCTTATATGGTTCCTGTTAAGCGAAAGCGCTTCTTTTGTAAATCTCTTCCTGAAGCCTACTAGAAGCACTTTCGAGTGCTCTTGGACTGTGGTTTTTTCCCACAGTCTAATGCTTTGATGAGTTCCCCAGTCCTTAAGAATAGCTGAGGTGATGAATTTTGAAACCCCACAGATTGGCTCCGGCCCTACAGTGGGGCATTCCGCACCAGCCCTAGCGAGTTCATCAGCGGCTTCCTTGCCCCTAATTCCGTAGCAGACAATATTATTGCTTAAATTATTAATTTAAACTACTACAATATACATTTACCTATAATTGCATATTATTATACCTATTATTTTATTATTAGCACATTATTATTTTATTTATTTGTGTAAATTGTGTAAGTATATCGTTAAAAATCATTTAACGGCTGCTTTGACGGGACAATAATTTTAATTCTTGTTGGCAGCACTAACGGTAGTGACAGACAGTCGAATGACGTTTTCAACATGGCCAAGGCCAAGGAACATAATACTAGGCCAAGGCCATCCATATGGCGGCTGTAGTTCCCGTTTTTGCCACTTCACAGATAAGTTGGTGATGCTGTACCTGCTTTTCAAGTTCAACAGCTATCGATATTTCGGCAACACTACGTGCATAGATAATCAAAGAATTTGTGATAGGAGCACAGAGCATCACAGACCTATAAAAAAAGATTAAAAAAATAACTTATTTCTTTTAAATGTAATGTTTCCGACTTTTCGGATCGTAATCGATTATGTTCAGTTCAAAAAGCGGTTCAAAACGGTCACAGTACCTAGCTACGATTAATTCGTATTTGAGCGCATTTTTCTAATAAATAGTGGGGTGAATTTCAACAAATGCCATTTTTTTTATCATATCGGTGAACATTTTCATTTACATTTTTTTTGTATATTTTTCAGGTTTTATGTAATCTTTAGGATATCAAATATCCCCAAATTTAATATCATCAACGTATCATTTAAAACTAAGCAGAAAATTCACTTTGAATTCTGGTTTCCACTGATATGACAAACCGGCACCGATTATTTTTTCTGTACACCGATATGATAAGTTTATCCACCGAAATGATGTACATATCCAGCGATATGATAATCTATCCACATTTGAACATCAAAAAGGAAATAGTTAGTAGGTAGGTAGGAGAAATACCAGGCTTATTATCTCAATTTTTCGGTAGCGATTCTGTTACATCATTGGTTACTGAAACACTTGTTTGGTTGTTTCGGGCAACATTTGCCTTAGCTTTTTTCCTTTGATAATATGCACGGGAACTGATTCGGTTTTTTTTTGTGCAATGCGACGTGCATGTGCAGTCATTTGGCTTCGGTTTGGGATAAGTCCGACTGCCTTTCGTCTAGCTAAACGTTCTCTATCTTTACTTAAATGCTCCTCTCTTAACACAGGATCGCTTTTGAGTTTAGCTTTTCTTATTCTTTCCAGCAACTTCTTTCTCTCTTTTTTCTCCTCCGCTTTTAGTTTTGGCTTCGGCATTCTTAGAAAAAATTAAGCTATTATGATGTTTTCTTTTTATCTATTTATTATTTTGTTATTTATTATTATGTACTTACTATTTTTTAACTAGAAAATATTTTCTAGAGAAACCTTTAATGCGTTCAATTGCTCCACCTCACCATCATCACCTCAGCCTATAGACGTACATTACCGAATACAGACCTCCCCTAATGATACATTTATACATCTTCTACTACCCAGTGGTATCGTGGTAATGATTTTGTCTATGTAGGTAAGTATGTATATATGAATGTTTGTATTTAGGTATGTATGCATATAATGTATGTGTTTGTATGTATGTTCCATTGTTTCTTTGTATACTTAACGAAATGACACGGGATCTACCGATATGATAAAACGACTCACCGAGATGATAAAATGATCTACCGATATGATAAAGCTATCCACCGATGTGACAAAACTGTGCGTTGATCATGAATCAAAACACCGATATTAGATATAAGACACCGATTGTTTTTTTCTTATCATTTCGGTGTAAATTATCACATCGGTGGTAATAAAGACCACCGATTACAGCGATATGAGAACAGCGACGTGAGAAATAACACACTTTTTAGAATGTTAGAAAAAATGCATAATATCTAGGATAAATTCAATAACAGTCAATGAAGCTAATTCACTTACTACCTCTGTTAGAACCAAACAACAGTAATAAAACTACTCATTACACTAGAAAAATGCAACCACCGATAATATAAAGTAATTGTCCGGGAGCAACTGAAATGGCGTACTTACGTTATTGGTGGGAATATGCTGCGATTTGACACATCCGTCCTGACTGCGAACTAGCACACACTACAGAGGAAAATAAAATTGAAGTTAGGACGCTGTCGGACTCGTCGATGTAAAGTTAAGTTTAAATTACTTTTGTCCAGCGATATGAGAACATTTTACAGGACAAGTACGTTTGTGCCTCTCAGTAATAATAATCGTTAATTATGTAATAAAATATGCTATATATTAATAACAAAACTAATATTCTATGAAATAGAATAAGTTATATACTTAACTTACTTATTTTTATTAGTGTATAAGATTTTTGTTTGTAAAAAAAGTAGAGGGACAGCACCGATTTGAAAAAAATAGAGGTTTATGTATTTATTTCTACCTTTTTTAATAGTCCTAGGCAAATTATATTTTTGCCACAACCCAATAACTACCTATTGAATACTAAAAAAAAAATTTAGAACAATATTCCTTTTTTCAAATACAAATTTCACCGAAGACAAAAAAATAAGTCATTTGGGATATTCACCCAGTGTAATTTGGTGCTTATGAGTGATGCTCATTGTTATAATGTATGGATGACATAATAATAACTTGGAATTATGAGTTTGACTTTTTAATTTCTCGTATCGACGCTCGTGCAAAGTTATCGCAGCATGTAGAATGAGAAACGTCAAACAAGACTTTATATTCGTTGCTACTTTGCTACTACAAAGTAGCAACGATCATATACGGCCAAAATTAGTATCCAATCTATCCGCCATTTGCCCTACTAGAGATAGAAATTTGACAAATATGTCTAATTCCTATCTCTAGTAGGGCAAATCGTGGATAGATTGGATATTAATTTTGGCCGATAGCCGACAACACAAGCCCACAGATCACTATATAGTAGCTACGCTAATATAGCCCATAGACGCCTCATAACAGGCGACCGATGTCTGCAACACGTCTATGAAATTTCACTAATGTAGATCGCCACTATTCGCTACTTGAAATCTTCAAAGCTAGCTACTAATATAGTAATCTGTGAAATCAGTTTCGACAACCATCAAAACTGCCGCGTTAGTGATTAGCCAATTAATTATTTTGTTCAAACAAAATATAAGGAGCAGCAGATTTTTTTTTGCGATTTCAGGTTTGGTCCCATAGTAAAAGTTGTTCATACTGATGAGTACAATGACCCCTTAAGAGGTTTTCAGTTATTTCAATAACACGTTGTATACATCTTATTCTTATTCTTTTTAACCGACTTCAAAAAAAGGAGGTTATGTATTCCGCAGGTTTTTTTTTTTTTTTTTCATGTATGTACACCGATTACTCCGAGATTTTTGGGCCGATTTACGTGGTTGTTTTTTTATTTGGTAGAGAAAGTCCGCGCGGTGGTCCCATATAAATTTTATTGACTTAGGTTAAGTAGTTTTTTAACCAGCTTCAATAAATCAGTTTATTTTAGCTTTACGTATCTAGATGATCTGCTCATTGGTTCCTCATTCTGAGAATTCTTGGCCGATATGCGTGTTTTTTTTTGCCACGATAGTGATTGGACGTTTGGAAGAACATGAGCGAGACCTTTGCCCAGCAGTGGGATAGCAAAGGTTAATAAAAATATATTCTCAAATTGGTTATATAAACATTTATGAATCAACCCTCAACTAAAAAGTATGAAATAAAAACTTTTTAACAAAAAATAAAACAGACTTCAAAAACCTAAACTAAAAAGTAAAAAATAATCATTGTATGTATTTTAAAATCTTAACTTAAACAACATTTTGAAGGCGGCGCGTGATTTTCATGTACGTTCACATAAACTGTTTTTACTATAGATATTGCGCTAGACTGTACATTACATGACGCAAAGGGTCAACCACGCGCCGCCTTAAAAATGTTGTTTAAGTTAAGATTTTAAAATACATACAATGATTATTTTTTACTTTTTAGTTTAGGTTTTTGAAGTCTGTTTTATTTTTTGTTATTATATTAGGTATATACATACATTTTTATACCAGTTAGCAATTAGAATCTGGAGTCGTTTAGCTTCATACACAAATACTATAATTTTATATTTGGATAAGTTAAATCCAGCCAGATTGATCCAGACCATACTCGAATGCATCTTCTATCTTTATTTTATAGCTTACTAGCTGTCACAGAGTACCTTTGTATATATGTGCTAGCTGTGCCCGCGGCTTCGCCCGCGTACTGGAATAAAATACAGCCAATGTTGCTTCTTATGCTTATTAAAATCGGTTCAGTAGTTTCAGAGTTTATCGATTACAAACAAATCTTAACTCTTTATAATGTTATTAGTATAGATTATTATTATTCATACTTTGCACCTCTTAGAAATAAAAGACGTAACATTCATCAATTAGTGATCAGTAGGTATGTTTATTAAAAAATTGAGCTAAATACATAACATAGTTACCAATAACAAAGTAATGGAAATTGAAGAATACAATAAAATGGAGCTGAAAATAAGACAGCATTACATAAACATAATGACACACTATTTAATCGTAACACAGCATTCAATCACTAATTCGATATTAAAAAAAACTTATAAAAACTTAATTTAATTAATACTTAAATTTTGAATTCCATAACATTGAATCAACTTATAAACTCTTAGTAAATTATTTTCATTTCATTTCTATTCGGAATGTTTAGCAATCCAATGTTATTTTATACTAGAAACTCACATACTTCATACCTAAAAATATTTCAACACTCATTATCAAATATGATTTGTATAATATTATTGTACAATAAATCATTGGTCTTACTGTTGCCAGAAAATACTTTTTTTTAAATGCCAACACTATTTATGGCTGGTCACTTAATTTTGCTATGTCTTTTTTTTAATTGTATCTAGAACTATGATTCAAATTGGCAGAGTTCATTGTCGTGGTCGCTCAGAGATCCAATCCGGCTCCTCATAGCCGCGCGTGTTATACTTCGAGTGCGGCGACCTTGACAATACGTGTACATGGTCTGCGGAGGCACTGAGTGGACGGACGAATATTAACTGTACATACATACACTTCACGTTGGGACCCTTATAGGGCAATCGTTGTAGTTAGATAAAACCTAAATATTTACCCTGTTAATATTCATAATAAAGCACACGGAATAAAACACAGATAAATAATTTGTGGTGGATTTCATTCAGTATGCTTTATACTTGAAAAATCTACACAATCAATCTTCAAATAGATGGTGTTATGCTCAATACCTCCGCATCCAAGTCACATGTTTGAGAGCATGTAATATGTCACTTGAACACCAACAGAAGCGACACTTCTGCTACTCGATACCGTGTGCAAAAATCATGACGAGGCCTGGTTCCACCATCATATGTTCGTCAACATGGGTGTTGTCACAATGTAAGACGAGAACTGCTTGTTTGCCTGGCACTCTTTTGCACACGTATTTTTCATATAATCTGTGAAAAAAGAACAGACTTAATAATTTTGCAACGCACAGACATCTCATCAAAACATAATGCAGGATTAATGTACTGTGAAATCCCATGATTTTTGCGCCATAACCTACAATCATTTATAATTTTTGACGACTTCAAAAAATGGAGGAGGTAATGTATTCGATGGGTTTTTTTTTCATGTTTGTACACCGATTACTCCGAGATTTCTGGGCAGATTTATGTGGTTGTTTTTTTATTTGGTAGAGGAAGTCCGCGCGGTAGTCCCATATAAATTTTATTGACTTAGGTTAAGTATTTTTTTAACCAGCTTCAATAAATCAGTTTATTTTAGCTTCTACTATCTAGATGATCTGCTAATAGTTTAGTTTTTCTGAGAATTCTTGGCAGATGTGTGTGTTTTTTTTAGTTAATGTTTTTGGAAGTCGGTTTTTTTTAAAAGTTTTATAGCATGTAAATCCTCATTAAAATGTGTTGAAACTTACCTCCTATTATTTTGTCTGGTTTCGAGTGAGGATAGGCCGGGAGGCCACCGTCGTTCATGACAATTTTCCATTAGGTCATCTATTATGTGAGGTGGACAGCCAGATTCTGATAAACTTCGCTTGATCATCATCTAGAAACAAACATGAATTATTACTACATACAGCTTCAAACAGGCCAGTGGGTTTACTCTTGAAAACAATTCCGATTAAAATCCAATTCCGATCAGAGAATTAGGAAAAATTATGGGTATAATGAAGTAAGTATAGCGCTGCGCAACGCCCCGCACCCCGATTTAATTTAATGCACAGGCATAGGACTCATTTTCACAGCCGCCATAAAGTTTGGTGAGTATAAAAAAACAATCAAATTAAGGGCAAATTTTGCATTCCAAAGTACAAGTACAGTTAGACTAAAGTTCAATCCTTTAGTTAGTCCAATGCCGATCAATCGAAATTGTTTTCAAGAGTAAAGGTGGTTTCTCACCGGCGAGGCGTGGCGTGGATGGGCCGAGCGAGAATTGAAATTTGTATGACAACATTTCAATTCACGTCACACCCAACTTTGGTGTTTAAGGTCCGGATAGGCGAGGTTGTGCGAGGCGAGAATTGAGATATTTGTTGGTACAACATTAAACTTTATTGCTGCATGAATAGAGTATTTATTACATTGCAAAACGGTACATCGCGAGCAGGCACATGTCGCCTGGTCGACGCGAAACGGCGCGTGCTCGCGATGTACATCTTTCGGTGTGAAAGGGTCAGCGAGATTTCAATTCACGCCCATCCCATCTAATCCTCGCCTCGCCGGTTTGAAACCATCTTAACTCTACTGTTTAGTGTGCTCTATTACTGTTTAGTGACGTTGTTGTGGTAGGTTAAAAGGAAGAAAGAAAATATATTACGACCTGCAGAACGTCATCAGGCGTGGAGATCATGCCGCCCCATCGTGTGACTCTCGCGCGCGTCAGGGAGTTGGCCCAGCGCACCACTTCCTCTCGCTCCATTTGGTCGGCTAGTGCGCGCATCGAAGGGTTCGATAGACGCATTGCCCGCATGAATTCCTGACACAAATAATTTAAAAAGTTGAATTGTATATTGCTGCATTGTCCGAGAAAAGAATAGGCCTTGCTCTAATCAGTTTCATGTAAAAGCTTACCAAGCAGTGATGAATGAGTGTGAATAGAACATTTTACAAAATATTTTTAAACAATCATTTACTTTTTTCATAACTCCTGTCTTTCTTTTTGCCCCAGCGACTACTATAATATTGGTACATAATAGTCGGCGCTTACCAACATGACGGCACGGCAAAGGATTTTTGTGAGCCTAAATGACTTTGAACCTCATTTTTACAACCTTAGCCCTCACATTTCGCTAATATTGTCACAAGGAGACATGATCATACGGCGGCAAGTCTCCTTAATAGAGTGCTGTGCCATTGGTGAGTGGCAACCATAATATGCACAGCCTTTTTATTTCAATAATAATTGCATAAGCATTTTTATTGATTCAATTAAGCTAATAGCACAGTATTTCATCATCATCATTTCAGCCGAAAGACGTCCACTGCTGGACATAGGCCTCCCCCAAGCATCGCCACAACGACCGGTCCTGTGCCTTCCGCATCCAGCGGATTCCCGCGACCTTCACCAGGTCGTCGGTCCACCTTGTGGGGGGCCTACCCACGCTGCGCCTTCTAGTACGCTCACAGTATTTACGTTTACATATTAAGCATAACCTTGGTCTGAATAAATGGCTTTAATAAAATAAATAAATAAATAAAATAATTAAGCATAATCAAATAAAAGCAATGACATCATCAAACAGCTGAAAATACTGCAACAGTTTTATTGCATTTACAATACATAAATAAATACTGTTTAAAATATATAAAAGCTATTCTGAAATTTTCTTTCAATGCTTTATATATGTAGTGATTGTAAATATGGCAGTTCTCGGTGTGGCTTTTAAGTGTCTTTCAACTTTCAACTTTCTTACTTTCAACAACACCAGTTCCCGTTTATGTTCATTTATGACAAGTCTCTGTTCCGCCAACTCCTGTTCATAATCATTTAACTTTCCTTGATGTGTTGCAATGAGTGCTCGTAGTTCACGGACACAGTTGTGCTCTGCCAATT
Organism: Asteroscopus sphinx; assembly: GCA_949699075.1. Lineage (NCBI taxonomy): Eukaryota > Metazoa > Arthropoda > Insecta > Lepidoptera > Noctuidae > Asteroscopus > Asteroscopus sphinx. The sequence goes on from OX453006.1 coordinate 9,682,178, forward strand.
CATCTTTCGGTATCACAAGTCCGCAGCCCGCTTCACATGGCATTGGCCTTTTGGGATTGTATTCACCTGTAAACATGATAGTTAAAATGGTAATCAGACCAAAGATTGAATATTGTTTTGAGTGTGAAATTATCAAATCAGCAGTACAATCATAAACCTTAATGGGTCTCATTAATTTTTGTGATTAGATCAGCAATCAATTTAGATTACTAAAAAGATACAATTTTATTATTACTGTTATTTTAATTATGAAGTCATTAAGTCATTTTTAAATTGTAAAATCCTAGTAAGAATATGAGCTCATCTGTCCAATTAACAGACACAATCTTTTGCACAGACAAGAGGATATGTACTGATAAGATTTAGACAAGTTTTTATATTATTTTCTATTGTTGCTGTAACCTAAAAGCATTTCACAGCAATGCAAAAGTTGCCTTTTATATCTTTGAAACTAATTTAGTCTAACTTTTCCCAGCTCTGGTACAAAACATAAAATCTGTGTAAGATCAAAAACTCTACATATTTATGAAAACAAAGTAGTCTAAATATTTTAGTAATGTTTCAATGGCATTTACAATATAAAATATAAATATGCAACATAAACATACATTCAACTAAATGAGATGCCAGTGAATCCAGTTTCAGTACAGCGTTGCACCCATGCGGTGCGTTGTCACAACTCGTACACAGTCTATAATGTAAACACAGCATTGATATTTTAACATGTCTTTTATTATAATAACTGACTGACTGATTATGACTAAGTGTTCCAATTAGTTTATGAATACTACACAGTAACATCTTTTTATTGATAATTGAATACAATACTGACTACTCAAGAATAATGTTCTGATTCATAAGCATTTACTACTTCACCGTAACTCAAAATATGATCCAATCATTTTCACAGAATCCATTATCAGGTAATTACAACACAATTACTATTAAACAACGAGATATTTATTATATAAGCCCTTGCAAAACAATCATGTGTGACCTACAAACCAATAAGAAACCATGACATGCTTGTGAAATCACCTTGATAGTAAGTTGCGTAGTATTCTGGGAACAGGTCTGAGCTGACTCGCGGTGACGGCCTGTCGGTCCACAGGACAGGTGGGCTGGCGACTTATCCACTCCGTAATACAGGCACGACAGAATGCGTGCTCGCAAGCAGGGGCCTACATACACAAATACACCCATTCATAACATTATACACAGTTACTCTACAAAAGCAATATATAAATTAAGACAAACCTGAAGTGGGTCCTCTAGAACCCCTGAACAAATAGGACAAATGAGTTCTTCATCAACGTCACCTTGAAATCTTTTGATTTCAAATCCCATGTTTGTTATTTTCACCCAGGATTGACAAACATCAGTCCGGTGTGTTCTTGCGAGGAATTTTGACTATTTACAAAACTGTAATTGAAGGAAATGCCAATAACAAATAATAAAATCAGCACAGTTTACTTTGCTTTCCTTCTAAAATGATCATAACTTTACCACCACAGAGAAAATAATCCTACGTGTTTACCACCATTTACCACAGACTGCTTATGTTCCAATGTTGCAGAAATGTCAAAATTCTGTTAATTATTTAGTCGAATTAAAAATTCCAAATCGATTATTTCACGCATATTTATGGCATATTCCATATACAATTATGCAGTCCTCAAAATTCACACCTCTACAACACAACAATCAAAAAAATAATTTAATTGTCTCTGCCAATGTTGCCATGAGCCTATATGAAAGTCCCTTACAGCCATCTTAAATAAAATGTATTTCAGGGATGTTTCCTTATTATTGAGTCTTACGCTACCTCTCAGACACCGCTTGGATATTTTTCACCCAGAATATCTTGAGCGACGCTCAAGCACCGCTGGGACAAAAACGTCCCAGTGAAACCAAGTCTTTTTAGACTCTATTATTGAGCAGTGAAGGTTCAAATTCTATTTAACGGTGCCTAAGAGAGTTTTTCCGCGAAAAATCGCAGTGCCTGTTCTTTATGCGTGCATATACAGTCATATAATAATTTTATAGATGATTTTTTTAATAATGAAATAATGTCATTAAATACTACAATTCTTTTTGTACCTTTTTAAAGTGGATAATAAGTTTCTTTGGCAACATTGAGCTCTTCCTGCCATTTGCCAACAAATCTGCCTGTTCTTTTTTTTCTGCCATTATGTGCCATTGTAAAATGGATCTGGGCAAAGGGTGCTGATAAAACATAGTTTTCTTCTTAATTTATATAGAAAAACCACAAAATTAGATTCTAAAATGAGCGTCTTTAAATCAGCCATAGGCTATTTTAGCTCAGGAGGCGCTAACGGTGGCAGTGATAATGATTTTGTCGGTCAGTTTGTTGAAATTGGAAATATGAAATTGAGAGTTAAAAAGGTGATCGCAGAAGGTAAGTCAATATTAATTTGTAATGAATTTTTCATGCTCCGCCACGAGTAACTCATAAACTTTAGATTAGTGTTTACGTCTTTCATGAGGGTTGGTGCAGTAGTACACGTATTATCGTCATGGAAATTGGGGGCGTAAGGGTACTGCGTCCGACGAAATGTTCGTCAAGAGCATATCCATATTGACATTCGTGTTAATTAGGCCGCCTTTTAGTGACCAAACCTTTAATTACAATTAATGTTGACATTGTAATGTTCATTTAAGGATTTGTGAAATAAAAACCCAAAAATTGATTTAGAGCAGAAATCCGTTCTTTATCATAATAAGTACTTGGCTTATGTTCATTCATTTTATGGACAAATCGAGCCTAAGCAAGAAGCATATTAGGTTTCACTTAAATCAGTCTTGTATGTATGTATGTATGTAAAAATATTAGTTTGTCAGAGAATTCTAAGCAGATTGGATCAATTAACTTGAATAATAATTGATTGTCATTTATTTAAGAGTGTGTACTGTATTCTTATGATGCAATCTAATGAAAAATATTAGTATTGAAACATTGGTTATCATACATCTGTCCATAAACACCCAGCTAATATCAAGCTTTCAAAAGTTCCTGTAATTTTTTGTTTTGTAGTAGGTATCATACATTGATAAAATGATTCAAGAAATGTACCTAATTAAGTATTTTTTATGTGCACCTACCGCATGTCGTCTTGTTGTGGCAATAAATAATTTTTCTTTCTTTCTTTCTTTTCTTTTTAATTAACAATTGAGGCACTCAGCACAAAAATAACCCAAGCTGGTACGGAGATAGTGAATGATGATTAATTGCATAAGCCTCAAAATCCCACTATGGTCTTGGGTTTTGAAGTAGCTTTAACAATACAGCAATTATTGTTTAAGTGTGTGACTATGAATAAGAGAATAGCAACTTTTATTTTATTTAAAATCTCTAAAATGATTCACAGTACTTACATACAAAATGTGTAAGGCCGCTTTTGCCCTGATGGCCTCTGTTATAACTAAATATTGCCATAATACATCCTTGGTAGATTGGTTGGTGGTTTCAGTATCATAGTATCAGAAAGGAGGATGGTGCTGTCCATCCCCTTAAATCTTAAGATAATCCCTTACTAACCTTTTAGAATAATGGCAAGGCAGACAGCAGGAAGCGCAGGACTAGTTGTTGTGGCAATGCTTGGGGGAGGCCTATGTCCAACAGTGGACATCTTTCAGCTGAAATGATGATGAGAAAAAATTAAAGCTTTGCAAATTATCCAATATGCTGTTTAAATAATCCAGTTAAAAATGTGATCTGTCAAGTCTGTATTTCATTTTAACCCCTCTATGGGTGCATTATTGCCATGGCAGCGAAACAATGGAAAATCTTTTGTACCTCATCACTAACGGCCTAAATTAATATCCAATCTATCCACAATTAATCCTACTAGAGATAGAAATTTGACATAAGCTCCATACAAAATATGTCAAATTTCTATCTCCATTAAGGCAAATCGTGTATAGATTGGATATTAATTTTGGCCATAAGTTTATGTGGCATAAGGTTTAAGTTATCCTTTATTAATAGCTGTGCCATCTATCTACTGTGAAATAATACATAAGATGTGCAAGAAATATACCTTCATCAAGTTTTGTTTATTAATACATAGCTTTATTAGCCAACCTTTAACAGGAAAATGATATTAAAATCAAATGAATTGGTCTGTTGACAATGTTCCTACTAATTACTTTCTATTGCAGGTGGTTTTGCTTTTGTGTTTGTTGCTCAAGATGTATCCACTGGCACCGAATATGCCTTGAAAAGGCTAATGGCAGCTGACGAGCAGGCAAACAAAAACATTATACAAGAAATTAGCATATTAAAAAAATTATCAGGTCACCCTAATATAATCAAATATATAGCAGCATCTTTTATTGATAAGGCGAAGACATCACATGGGATGGGAGAATATTTGTTGTTGACGGACTTGTGCAGTGGGGGAAGCTTGATGGAGGCTCTCCAGAATAGAGGGCAGGCCTTCCCTCTTCCAACCATACTTAGGGTATTCTACCAGACGTGCCGGGCAGTGCAACACATGCACGCACAAGTGCCCCCAATCGCACATCGTGATCTCAAACTAGAAAATTTCTTAATATCTAATGAAGGTAACATTTACAGTCTTATGTCATAATAATTACCACATGATGCGTTTGAAAGTTTTTGTGAGTACTAAAATACAATGTGTTATTGAAATAGCTCATAACCTCTTAAGGGGTCATTGTACTCATCAGTATGAACAACTTACACTATGGGAACAACCCTGAAATCGTGAAAGTAAAAGTTGTTAAGAGGTTTTCAGTTATTTCAAAAACATGTTGTATGCAATGTATTGTTCTCATTATCTTTATTAATTTTTGTAGGTACAATAAAATTATGTGATTTTGGTTCCGCTACAACTGATGTATATTCTCCAAATCCATCTTGGAGTGCAAATCAAAGAAATATGTTAGAGGAAAACGTAAGTTTTTTTTAAAATTATATACCAGATGAGCTTTAACCATCTGAAAAAAAAAACAGGAAAAACTAAATTTATAAGGAAGTAAAACAAAACATTTGCTCCATACATTTAAGACAATTTCCGTAGACAAACAGCAGATTTTGTTCCACTTATTTTTCGTTTTTTTACAGACCATTCTATTACTGTAAAGTGTAACTTCATCGTCATCATCATTTCAGCCGAAAGACGTCCACTGCTGAAAATAGGCCTCCTCAAGTATCGCCACAACTACCGGTCCTGCGCTTGCGGTCCTTGTCTTTCGGCTGAAATGATGATGATAATTATATTTTCATTATAATAAAACGAAGTTTAACCGGATTAAATCGCGTATATTATTTAAATTGGTATTCCTGACGTTTCTTTGCAGCATTTCGTGGTCGCAGGTAGACTAAGATGACAAGTGTCTTTACAGATATTTCTAAAAAATATTTAATCTACCATACAATATTATTAATTAAAACATGCAGGAGTCACTCACAATATCATTATCTTTTACAGTGTTGCATGATGTTTGGGACTTGATTATTTTTAGGACTGGTTTCCAAACAGGTGGTAGCTGCCAAATATCTTCTGTATTAAAATTAGGAAAAAAAAAATAGGAAATTCGGAATTGGGAAATTAGGAATTTATTGATTAAATAATCAAGTCCCAAACAGCATGCAACACTGTAAAAGATAATGATATTGTGAGTGATTACTGCGTGCATCGAAAGATTTTAATTAATAACATTGTATGGTAGATTAAAATATTTTTTTAGAAATATCTGTAAAGACACTTGTCATCTTACGGGCAAAATTAATATCCAATCTATCCACCATTTGCCCTACTAGAGATAGAAATTTGACATAAGCTCCATACTAAATATGTCAAATTTCTATCTCTACTACGTCAGGAAAACCAATTTAAATAATATACGCGATTTAATCCGGTTAAACTTCGTTTTATTATAATGTGTAGTGATCGCGAAAACCTAAGAAATTATTAATTATATTTTCCTTATTGAACTTATCATACCCATTCTACTGTTAGTTCATTATGTGGCATTGAACTTAATCAATTCTTATAATTTGTGAATGATTACAGTTTGTTATTGATATATTGAAAATTAAATAATGACCAAATGTTTCCTCTTTCAGTTGGCCCAATTTACTACTCCTATGTACAGAGCACCTGAAATGTTAGACACTTGGGACAATCGCAAAATTGACCATAGTGTAGATGTTTGGGCATTAGGATGCATACTCTACACGCTGTGCTATATGCAACATCCATTTGAAGATTCCGCTAAACTTGCAATCCTAAATGGAAACTACAATCTAAACCCCAGTGATCAACGCTATAAATGTTTTCATGAAACTATAAGTGAGTACAATCACTTTTTTGAAGGAGCAGCGTGTTGTGTATTTGAATGAAATATGTGATGGTGATGTTTGTCCCCAGGTGGTTGCCTGTCAGTGAACCCCGAGGAGCGCTTGACAATAAGTAGTGTGCTGGAGCGATTGGCGGCGATAGCGGAGTCCAATAATGTCAATCTCAAGCAACCACTCAAATTTGAGCGTAAAAAAGTTGAACAATCTGTGGCCACTAGCTCGCCAGGTAATAAGAAGTCAAGTAAATATTACACTACCATATCTTAAGAGAAATGTCGCGGCGCGGCACGTTCAACATTTTGTGATAAATTCGAAACAGAATCGCCTAAATCGTTTACTTTGAGTTGCGAGCGCGCGTATCACTTATTCATATTCCCTGCGGACCATCGTTCTGTTCTGTTGCATTAAATACTCGAGCTAAAAATGGTCAAGTATTTTTTGACTTTTTACACTCAAATTTTTTATTTTTCCATATTTTTATTTTGAGTTCCTTAGAAAGGTTATTAAACAAAATGTGAGATTTATTTACATTCCAATGTTGATTATCACCAAAAATTGAACATCACCAAAGGTAAGGCAATGTTGAATAAATTGTTCTCTGAATGAAATAAGGTAGTATAGCATTTATTTGACTTGAATCAAGTTTGATTATTTATGTTGCTTCGATGCTGAGACGCGATAAAAAGACGATGGTAAAATTAGAAATTTATTTTGATGAGCATTTATGTGTATGGAAGGAGCTCAGACTGCATTTACTTAGTGCAATATTGATAATATATTAGCCATGATGTTTCATAAAAAGTGAAAGTCAATAAGCTTTAATTTGATATTTAAGTCTGATAATGAAAGTAGACTTGAAAGATATCTCAGTGATAGAGTAATAGGATGGTCACTTAATTTATAAATCAAGATGCTAGACAAAATTTTATACAATTGTCGCAAACTCTTCTAACATTTTTCTTGAATAATCTTATCACCAAAAAGTCAGTGTGCATTTATGAAATGCATACCTTTTATAGCTAGATAGGATACTTGTCGCTAGTTAGAATCTTTACTATATTTTATATTTAGGTGTAATGATTAAACTGTCTATACATTCCTGTAACTTTATTGGGCTATATATACAATTTCACACCAATGTTAAACCCCTTACTATATTAGGTATATTATTTTTCTATATAGTAAAATAGTTATGATTAAATAAATATCCAGTAGTATATAGGTAGACAATGTACAGTGGTACTAAAACTGGATATTTTCTAGTATATTATTATATTGATATATATTGGCTTATAATAACACATTGAGAGTTATATATGTGAACTAACATGGTTGCGGTAGGGACACGTGTCATCGTGTGTTGGCATTAACGGTATTGGTGGCTTGGTGATCTCGGCACCTTCGCGCACTTGTCACGTAGATTATATTTTGGCTCTTATATTTTAAGCAGGGATGTTATGGAGCTCCGTAACCGTAACCGAAACTATCGGATATCCGAAATAAAAATATAACCGTAACCGTATCCGTTTCACAAGTTTCGGATAGTTTCGTATAAGGGCGGAGTTTAAATAAAACGACATGTTTCGACAGGTTTTTGTTTCACCGCTCGCGCGCCACGTGAATCTTGCAGTTTGTTATTTCTAGTCATAACATAACCTCTTTCATAACTAGAGAAAACCTATAAATAAAACCAAATTATTACATACTATTTGTGTTTATATTATACTTCAATATAATATCCGTAATCGAAACTATCCGAAAAGATTACATATCCGTAACCGTATCCGAAACTGATATAATTTTATTCCTATATCCATATCCGAAATATCATATCCATAACATCTCTGATTTTAAGTTATTTGTGTGTATATAACTAGTCTATTATTTAGATAGGTGTATTCTATTACACTGCTTGTTAGCACATATAATTATATTTGTGTTGATACAATCAAACACTATGATTAAAATCATGGATCAGTCCAAACTTTCCAGACAATATGAGGAAATGATGTGTTACACTGAGGTACAAGTATTGAATTAGAGTAGATTATATGATATTATAGAATACATGATGTTTAACGTTCATACTATTGTCATTAGTTGATATCACAAGAGTTGGTGTTTCTATAAACACTATGTCTTTTATGTCATTGGATCATTATTTCTGTTGTGCATATTATTATTTAGTCATGTGGGAGCTTAATATAGATAAATAAATGAGTATATTCTTCACAGCCGTGGTTTGATTTTATTTCTAACACATTTTGAGTGGCACAGATGTCGAAAGTGAGATATTTCATTGGACGCTCCGTGTGTGGACAAATGTGGGTATACTGTTTGTAACCTGTGCTCTGTGTTACTGATCTGAGGCATTCACATTGGCTTTCTACTAACAAGGTGGTACGGACTGTAGATCTGTTGCACATTTTTAGACACGAGATTATAAAGTTTTGCATAATACTAACAAAACTTCATGGTGTAGATAACTAAGAATCATTAATTCATTATTTCATTTTTACTTTCTTTGGTGTCTTTAACTATGGATTTCCCGTTTAGCACATTGGGGCAAAGTGTGAGGTATAGTTTAACATAATCAATTGTCCTGAGCGTGAGCGTTGCGTGTCAATAAGTATATTAAATACAGGATATTGGTTAAAGGAGTGCAGAAAATTTGCATATTGGTTCATTGAATTAAACATTATAAAAAAACTTCGTTTATATCGACACCCGCATCGAAGGTTGTAACGTGAAGTGATTTAATGAGTTTTGAAATAGGTGCAAAAACATGCAACAGAAATGTTTCAAATATCATAATAATAAAAAAATGTTTCCCGCTATCTTTGTCAATAATTATGTCAGAAATACGTAGATTTAACTATCTCAAAGGTTTTTTTAGGGGCTAATAAAATAAATCAGTGATTTGTATCAAATGATTTAAATAAATCAACTCTGTAGCATAGCCCCTAAAGACTTTTTTTTTCCATAAAATATCATTGATTTATATAAATCATAATGAAAAAGAAAAGAAAAAAAAATATTAAAAATTATACAGTTTTAATTTTTTATTGAATTTTGAATAAAAACATGGCAATAACAAACTACAAATAGTCAAGAAAATTGAGTTAGCAGATGCTTCAATTAGATGTTGAATTTACTTTTCGGAACTGATTATAGACCAGTAAAAAGTCTTAGAAGTTTGAATAAACTGTTTCCTACATTTCTTTACTTAATTACTACTGGTGTCGATTCTCTTGTTCACGAACTAAACTTATTTTAAACTATCGCTCTCTTTTACTAATAGTAGATACAAGAAAGGGATGGCAACCATTTAAGAGCTGTCAAATTAGACAAAATTAAAATTTCCATACAAGTTTAGACGTGATCTCGGAACGTGCCCACTAAAATACAAAGAAATGTAACACGTAAACTAATTTGACAGTTCTAAAATGGTTGCCATCCCTTTCTTGTATGTACTGTTAGTAAAAGAGGGCGATAGTTTAAAATAAGTTTAGTTCGTGAACAAGAGAATCGACACCACTGTCATACTAAGATTTACTTATTCTTACAAAGTTGCATACTAGTAAAACTTTTAGTAAAAATATTCATTATGAGTAGCAGGTAGATCTTCAAGTTTAGCTTTTTATCTTGACATAGTAATTTTTGTCATAAATATGGAAGACTATGTCAGTAGATTAGATTCATTTATGAAAACCCATTTAAAAAAATGATAACTAATTTTGGAGAAAAAAAATGTTTTTTTGACTTATCTAGTTTTTTCTTCGGAACCATTGGGATTATTGAGACAATATTTGGAATATTATCAGCTATGAGTATGTAAATAATAAAAATCAAGTAAAAATCTTTCAAAGTCAAATAAAAAGAGAAAATAAATCTAATATATCATGATTTTATTGTTTTTTTTTTATAATCAAAAAAATCTGTCATATACAAACATCATGATTTTTATCAACCCTGCTATGCTATACGTCCATGGTAAAAGATCATTTTGGACGTAAGTCGGGTTACAACCTTCTTCAATGAGGGTGTCGATATGGCGTGCGCTACAAAATTTTCTCTCATACAAAGTTGATTTTTTATTGTGTTTTAAACAGAGTTTTAATAATGTTATTGCGAAATTTTCCGCACACCTTGAAAAAATATCCATATAAAACGCATAAAACACGCATATGAACACGAGCATGGCCACCATTTGATAATGTCGCGCCAAATCGCACTGCTCACCCAGAATATAGACTAGCGTTAGGGCGCGGTTCCATTGAGAGCTATTGACTAGTAGCTGCGAACTATTTTGGAGTTCAAGAAGAGCTAAACTGCACTTTGATCTACAAGGTTGGACAGAAATGGCAATATAATAGTTTACTTGTTTTCAGATCGCATTATTAACTACTAAAATTCTAGCTCAGCTACTGCAACTAGTGTAGTATCTACTCGCTCGTAGTTTGACGTCTATGGATATAACTACGTATTTCACTGTTTTATAGATAGTAGTTCACCAGTGAATGTGACCGCCATTGGCGAATAGTTTATTAGTCAAATATCTTATAGTTAATAACTCTCAATGGGACCGCGCCCTTAACGTTTAATGCTGTTAACTCTTATTGACTAACTTATTATTTTGACACAACTAAAATGTTTTGGTAATGGCTGAAACAAAACAAATTACATCCAATTAGCTATCTCAAGATCCACGTCGCTAACTCAAGATCCGCGTAGCTAACTCAATCGCCGTCTAAGCTATACCATTATCTTTATTACAACATAAAAAACTTGCATTCCATACGATATTTCACTTGAAAAAAAATCCCCATAACTACGCATTAGTAAATTGTAACTTTTTCACTTAATAATGTATGATGAATTGATGACTAGTCGTTTAACTGAGCCCTGCGATGCGTAGGAGTGTCTTATTGAGAGAATTGAATACAGAGCGTAGATGAGCGTGATTTACTCTGCTTGTTCGGTCATACGGTGTTGGAGAGATAAACAGAGAAATACTAATAACAAAATTGTAGGATGGCTTCATATTAGTACCTACTTAGAATTCATATGGGTTTCTCTATTTTTTTTAAATTTATGTATACTTTATACAATATATAAATACACATCTTACAATTAAATTACTACCTATCTACATTAATATATATACAATATAAACGTGTAAAATACAGATTGAATAATATCTATTTATATATTTTATTATTTTGGGTTTTATTAGGTTGTAATATTTTTATTTATTAGCTTTGAACAATTTTTGTTATATTTTATTCTTCTGCTCCATGCTCGGGATAAGTGTTATAATAAATAAACCTCATTTTTATTTCATATTCGTAATAATATATCGTAAAACTTGTAATCAAATGTACAAAAAAATTATAGGGACAAGAAATTACGTAAGAAGCTTGTAAAATATTTTTGTAAAATCAAAGTACCTAGGTTAGCACAAACATAGTCAATCACTTTTCTGTAAATGTATCATTCGTAATTATTTTTGGACTTTTATATTTTTTAATGAACAATTCAATACATTTAACAATACTATTCACTATTATTCAGATATTTTATTTATTTATGTACACACAACACATTTTATTATAGATATCAAATAATTAATTACATCTGTCTTAACAATTATATCTACTCTATCGATTATCTTATCTTGGAGGATTTATATTGAAGCAAACTATTTAGTAGGCCCGGTTATAGTAAGCTGATAATGACGTAGAGGCATGAATAAGAAATACTTCAATCATTGTTGTTTTAAAACAATATTTATGAATAGAACATCTGCCATGCATGTTAGCCTGTTAAACTTGGAATCAGTGCTTATATTTTTTTTCTTTTGAATGGTCATAACACATTGCATGAACCTGTTTCTAGTGTTTGAAGCCCCTCGCCTCTTATTCTAACTGTAATTGATAATTATTTTTTTTCTAGACGTAATCAGTAATCACACCGCGCCGCGATGTATCTATATGCTAACAATAAATATTTGTTATAATAAGTAGCAGATAACGAAAAACACGACTGTGTCGGAGTGTTTACAATCAATTGACTGATTTATATATGACATTGATTGTATGAGATATGTAATTACATATTATAGTACTACAACGTCCACTTGCTAACGAGGCACTTTTAGCGACTATGAAAAGTTGATAGAAGAGGCGCGGGACTTCTGTCTTGTAGAATAATTTGTATGCAATACATATCACGTTTTCTTTTTCATTTTAGGTGTTTTCAACTTTTTCGGGTGCCCAATAGTTTTCTCGTTTAAATGACCCGCTGCGCTAGCATGAACCCTTGCATCGGACACCCATCACACATTGACGCTTGCTAGAACCATTGGATATGCTCGCAATGATGAGTATTCATTGTTTTATTTATTAATGTTTAACCATATTTAATAATGTTGTTATTGCCTTTAGAATATTTTTATAAACCACTCGTTGGTTGTTTGTTCTTGGCAGCGATGTACGAATAATTGTTTACAAAATTTTGTTTTATGAAGACGTAATTTAAGTACCTATTTTTTTTTAAACAGAGCAGTTATAATTGTGAGCAGTATTCCCCCTGTCCGCCAAACGTGTATTTGTATAGAACCGTTAATTGCAATCTATACAGTTTTAACGATGACAATAATATTACAATTCTTTTTGTATTTAAATGAACCCAAGGCTAGAGATATTGTAGGTCCGTCCTATACTTAGATTTTAGTATAGTGTACTTAACTTTTCCATTATAAATATCCACTTATGTTGTAACCTAATAGGGAAGTTGACAATTTTTTTAAAATTAGAAAACTCGAAACTCTTTCAAGAAAAATAAGCAACAGTGAAAAAACTAGTAAAATATTTAGTAAAATGTCCAAGTTATAAGCGATTTAAATTTGCTAACGAGACAAAGACAGCACTAATAAAGAATGACGTCATTGTTCAAAACCTTCATAGTAACTTGAAATCTCTCTGAACAATGTCCGTTTTGCATGACAAGGACAGAAAATACCCCTTCCAAAAACTTAAAAAGCGTGTATCTCTCCCATGTTTTCATGGATTTTGTTTATTCTTTCCACAATGTTGTCTTTTTCTTACCTTCTTTTAAATAATATAACATTTTTGTTAATTTTTCACAGTTTTTAACAGTAGTCAACTACCATTTTAGGAAACAGACTTTACATCTAGCCGTAAAATGTAATGTTACTGCTTCACTACTATTACAATAAGAAAATCTTCCAACTATATTTCCACATTCCATGAAAAGGTACAAAAGTGAAGTTGTCGGTCAATAGTATTAATTAGTTACCATAATTGTTATGTAATTACGAGTTTAAGATTCCTGTTATTATTACATACTACTATATTTAATAGTATTCGATATGGTTCTGATATATAGCGTACTTTTGTACTTATTGGAATCGTACCAAGAACAATGCATTTTAATGTGTACTTACTTGATATTTTTTTACATTCCGAAGTTGATGTTAAATCCAGAGCAGTAAACCAAACATCATTATTTAATTAAATATTCATTTGACTCTAATTTGAATTAAATCTATGTGTAAAGTACTTAAAAGCTTCCAAATCACGATTAACGTTGTGTGATATAAATAATAAATAGTGAATTTAAAACTAAAACCTATAATTGAAATAACTGAAAACTTCTTAAGGGGTCATTGTACTCATCAGTATGAACGACTTTTACTATGGGTTCAAGCTAGAATTCGCGAAAAAAAAAACAATTTCTGCCTACATTTTGTCGAGTTATGCGGGTATCGAGCAGCTGATTTTTTTTCGCGTTTTTAGGCTTGCTTGGTCCTATAGTAAAAGTTGTTCATAATGATGAGTACAATGAACCCTTTAGAGGTTTTAAGTTATTTCAATTACACGTTGTATAAAGGTGTTAGAAAACCAAATCAAACTGCGCTGTGAAAATATGAATAAATCTGTGGGGGAAGTATATTTAAAAAAAAAGAATGAGACGTCACGATCACGTGTGTGCTTCAGAAATAATGGTTTACATAATAGTACACTGGCATTACTTGCCATCAGCTTTAGAAAATTATAAACAAAAAAAAAATGTTTTATAAGGTGCTTTTAATTTATATTCATACATATTTTAACCACATTTTATTTAGAATAAACATTTGCCCCAATTATATTCTTAACTTGAATTTATTAGATCGACTTTATGATACATAAAATTAAATAGTATCTTGCTCACTAAAACACTGAATTAAAATTACTGGGCGAAAGTAATTTTTTCAACTATTTTTCTATTTTTAAATATCCAAAAGTCTTCAGTAGTTCAAAGTACTTCATAGAATATGCTAACAAGTATTACCATTCGAGCAAGCAATTTGCCACGTTGATGCATTTTCAGTTGTTTTTTGTTGTTTACTGAAACCAGAGCGTTACTAAGAGGAGTCATAAAGGTTCACAATAGGTTTCTGAACGATTTTATAGATAATTTGTTACATATGCGCTTGCGCATATCGACCCATCTGTCTATTTTAGGTACAGATAACACAACATAAAAAAAATCTTGATCTATTGTGGAAATAACTTGAGTGAGAAAGTGTTGGCAAATAAGTTGGGTTCCCAAATTGTTACATGCATTTGATGCATTCCTTGCAATAAAACATGAAAAATGCGTCAACAAGGCGCATTGCAAATAGGGCCCTTCAGGCACTTATTACCAATAGGTAAGTAAAATTGTTTATTTTTAAATATCTTTACAGATGTATTCAACAATATTATGTTAATTAAGTATATATTTTTGTGATGTTAGACATTTTTAATTATATTCGCTGATTTTGAATCTTTTTCTTTAAACTTTTTGATATGTTTTAAAATACATGTGATTTTTTTTGAACAATAGTGATTTGTTCTATATTTTATTCGAATAGTTAATTTAAAGGAGATAGTGTTTAGACGAGCAATATTTTTGTTACTATTTAGTCGTTTAAGTGTAAACATGTAAGATATTTAATGTTAGAAATAAATATCTAGTAATCTATAATGTTGTTTTTGTAATACACCAACAACCTTGTATTGTTTAAACACACTTGAAAAAATCTTAGTTAACACTAGATCCTACATATAAATAAGATTTACACGTATTTTATTCAGCAATGACACTTTAAATCGTTGTAATCAGGATGATAGAGTGAGAACACGTTATATGATAGCTAAGTGATAGAAAGAGATCACATGTTATTCGTCAGTCTACCATGAGTGCCATCGCTAAATAATGTATCTGTTTACAAACTGAAATCTGGTCAGTATTTTTTAACGCATTTACGCATGCGAAGTAAAATTTATGGATATGAATTGTGGAAAGAAAAATTTACTCAATAAAATTGAATCGATTGTGTTCGACATGTTTGAATACTGCTCAGGAGCGAATTTTTCTTTCCGCAATTTATATCTTTAGTATTTATTTATTTATTTAATCATGATAATTATACACAACTGTTACAGTGTAACACTCAAAAATTATAGTGAATATCATAGGCATAAGATAGGAACTCAAGCATATAGGCTACTAGAACCGAACTGAAAAGTCTCATAAAAGAATCACGATTGATTCTTTCAAGATCTTTGATAGGCTAACTTTCGAGGGTTACCAAATTGTCAATAGCCAAGTAAAAACTTGCCTATCGACAATTTTTGTAATAAACAAGAGCGCACCAAAAATCTCAACTGTCATTCTTCCTTAATTATCTGTATGCTAACGTATATTTTTATTTTAGCCAGCAAAGACCCACTGGCTATCAGCCAGGAGGTGCCGAACTCTCGTCCTCCTGAGCCGAGTCGCCCCCCGCCGCCTGCGCGCCCCCCGGCGGCCCCGCACTACCAGCCTCCTTTGCCGCCACAACCTGGGAACTCTGGGGGACTGTTCTCGTCTATCAAAGGAGGTGCTGGAAGCTTCCTTAAAAACTTGAAGGATACCTCTTCGAAGGTTATGCAGACTGTGCAACAGTGAGTATGGATACAAACACATGATAGCCCTTATGAATCGATTCTGAACTTGAGATGCCTGATGATCAGTAAGATCAGTTAATTAAAATCGATCTTTAGGGTTGATTCGATTCTAACTCTTGTGTATTAATTTCGTTCAGAGATTTAATTCGATAATCGATTCGAATCATGGGGTCTACTTGCAAAATTGAAAACGACTCAAATGAAACGACACGATAGTGCTCCAAATGTTTCGAAAGGACTCTAATAAATGTTCGGATGTCTGGTCGTAATCAAATTCATAGACAAAATATTGTGACTTCTGTACGAAGTCGCTTAGATGATGTTTGGAGTAAAATGTCAAAAGCAAGGCGTTTGATATCTGAAAAAAGAGAAAGACATCTTTAACTACGAGTGCGGATACGGCTCGTGCCTTCTCTGTTTGAGAAGAGGGCCTTCGCCCAGTATTGGGACAACAGGCTGGAAAATTTGTTTTAACGTTTTTCCTTATGTGGAAGCTTGTAATTAGCAAATGTCCTTACAATAATAAAACAAAGTTTAACCGGATTAAATCGCGAAAACCTAAGAATTATTTTTTAATTTGTCTGTAAGCTTTCCTAAAACAAAATAAATAAGCGGTTACGGTCAATAAGTATCGTTCGTTGCTTGGTATGTAACTCTTGGGGATCAATATTCGGTCTGATTGCATTGATTGATTTAATTTAAATGCGATGATCAATTCGAATCAGGCTTCTTTATTCTGTCCATAAAAAAATCACTGACTGTATTTAGTTCGATAAATAAAAAAAATCTATTAATGTTTTCCTTGTCTTTCAGGTCCATAGCGAGAACAGACTTGGATATTAGCTACATAACTAGTCGTATAATCGTGATGCCATATCCGTCAGAGGGCATAGAAAGCGCTTATAAAACCAACCATATTGATGACGTCAGGGTGAGTTTTTGATTAATATGTGATTATTATTTGTTTAATATCTATTTATCTAGATTTTGCAATACCTCCTCAAGAATAGGTCCTCGGGGAATTGATAACTACTAACTGCGGTTATTATAAAAATCATCAAGCTAACTAAAATGATTATACTTTTTTGGGTTATTATTTTTCACTAAGAATTTTTTGTGGTTATATATCACATTGACTCGTGAACCATTTCAATTTAATACCTTATGCCAATATTATTAAGTGCCCTGTCACTTTAAAAAATGTAATCATGTGCATTATTTAATTTATTTATCAAACATAACATTTAAAACAGGCTAATTTACAACATAATATTTAAAACAAGTCTCGTTCTGACATCGTCTTCCTCACCTAAGAAAACAAATATTATATGATTCCAAGATGTCTAGGTTAAAGCCGCGTTGACACGATCTACGTCCGCTTGAACAAAATGAACTTTGACGACTAATTGGACCAAGGAACTTGTATATCAAGCTGGAAAGCACACGGCTGACTAAAATTTGGTCCGATGATTGGGGAGCCCTTTGTCTCTTTCTATAGGGTGTCCATACATGCAAGAAAGGGACAGCGGGCTCTCGGTAATACTATCTGAGAACACCGGGCTAGACCGGTATTTTCTCCCTGATTTTGATAAAAGATTTTGGACCTTATATGAACGGTTTATATGAACGGGATGATTCATTTTTGAAGTTCTTAAATTTCTCCGTCCGCATTCTATCTTGGGTAAAAAATCTTTGAATTGGACATATAAAATATAGAGTAATAATTATTTAGTGTTAATTCCGCCAAAAACTTAGTCGTCAAGCTTGGATGCAATATGCAGCACCGCCCTCCCGCCCACACATATATTATGCACATGCAGAAGATCCGCGCGCGCACGGTTCGTTCGCGTTGGAGCGGTCGACATGTCAACCTCTCCTGCGGATACTCCGTGGAGGTGCGAAACACGTGTCGAGTAACGGGTTTGTTTTGCTTAATACATTAATCGCACCTTCTGCATGTGCATATACCAGGCCCCTCAGAAAGTATTGCGAAAAAAAGTTTTTATATATGGGAGACTGGCCAGTTATAATGTTTTTCGAAAATATGATTATTTATAAGTAAAAATAAGTAAGTTCCAATTTCAAAATTTCCCTCCACATTTTTTGCGAGTTAATTCAAAGTATTGTGTCTCACTGAAATATGGATCTGCGCCGGGAACATTTTAGAGCTATGATTTTATACGATTTCAAGTGTCGCCTGAAACCGGATGAATCGTACGATAGACTTCAAATGGCATTCATGGATGAAGGCCCTTCCAAGGCAACCGTGTATCGTTGGTATAACGAATTCAAGCGCGGTCGACCAACTTTGGGGGATGACGAAAGAAGCGGTCGCCCTTTGACGGCTGTTACCGAAGAAAACGTGCTAGCAGTGAAAAATTTTATCCAAGACAATAGGCGAATTACATATCAGGAGATTCAACACATATTGAAGATTGGATCGGGAAGCGTTCACGAGATTCTACACAGCCATCTTCGCGTGAGGAGGATAGTATCACGCTGGGTGCCGCACAACCTCACCGATGCTCAGAAGCAGGCCCGGGTGGAATGGTGCCGTGATATGCTTAACAAATTTGAAGCAGGCTCGTCTCGGCGTGTTTACGACATCGTTACAGGTGATGAGTCCTGGATTTATCAATACGACCCAGAAACCAAGCGCCAGTCGACTGTTTGGGTGTTTCAAAATGAGCCAACGCCTACCAAAGTGAAGCGATCTAGAAGCGGGGGTAAGATTTTGATCGCTAGCTTTTTTAATTTGACTGGCCACTTGGTATCAATTCCCTTACGGGATCAAAGAAGCATTAATGCCGAATGGTATACTACCAAATGTTTGCCAGAAGTTTTCTCTGTTATAAGCAACAAGCGACCAAACACAGGGCTCCGCGGGCTACTGCTCCACCACGACAATGCACCTGCGCACACCGCACTCAAAACGAGGGACTTCCTGGACAGCACGCCAGTCAAACTCCTGGGTCACCCTCCTTACAGCCCTGATCTAGCACCGTGTGACTTCTTTTTATTCCCAAAAATAAAAAATCAGCTCAAAGGGATACAATTTTCGTCGCCGGAAGATGCGCTGGCTGCGTTCGAGCAGGCTGTAAACGAGGTGTCTGCGGCGGACTGGAAAAAGTGTTTTGAAAACTGGTTTAGGCGCATGAATCTTTGTATAGAGGCTGGTGGAAAGTACTTTGAAAAGATTTGATAAAAATATATGTACGTATAGAACAATTTTTTTTAGTTTCGCAAAACTTTCTGAGTGTCCCACGTATTTGTGTGTAGGAGGGTGGTGATGCATATTGCATTTTTTATGGTATAGGATGGTGAAACAAGCTAAAGGCCCATCTGATGTTAAGTGGTTACCTTTGCTTATAACAACTGCAATACCACCTAGACTATTGCCTAAATGTTGCGAGTTGGTTCGCCAAACTGAGACATGAAGATGGAAAGTCTCATGTGATTGTAATTTCACCGACACCTATACCCTTCGCACCAATGATGAGCTCTTTCACGAAGGAGCTCTACTACAACTAAAATCCATCCAAGCTTGACGATCTAGTTTTTGGCGAAATTAACACAAAATATATTGTAACTCCATTTTTTGTTTTGGGTTTCCGCATAGTAACGCCTGATTCCATTCTTTATTTTAACAATCAAAGGGAACTTGGACCATGCTAAACTTTTTAATGTCAACTTAGATGTCAATTGTCGAAGTAGATGTCTATTTCTACCATTCTACACTGTCTCGTCAGACATGATACGTTGATTTTGGAAAATACACAAACTGGTCATGAACAGCTATGATACGTGTCAACTTATATTTAAGTCCACTTTTACCAAAGCTACTTTGTCAGTCAAGACTAGTTTGTCACAGCGGACTCTGATCATGTCAGCGCGGCTTAACACATTCACTGTCCAGACTGCAGACATAATCAAAATCAAATCGTCTTTATTTGCGTTCAATGTAGGTAGTACATAAGTTGAAAACACATAAATAAGTCCCAGTACATTCT
Source organism: Asteroscopus sphinx (assembly GCA_949699075.1). Taxonomy (NCBI): domain Eukaryota; kingdom Metazoa; phylum Arthropoda; class Insecta; order Lepidoptera; family Noctuidae; genus Asteroscopus; species Asteroscopus sphinx. The sequence goes on from OX453006.1 coordinate 9,702,538, forward strand.
ACCTTACGGCATGCAAACTTTTAACCCATTTAACAGGCAATTAAATTAAATTATACAGAGAAATCTGTGACAATATTGTGTCATGTCATGAATATTAAAAAAACATAATCCTGGACTTCAAATTATCAAATCAAATCATATAGTTAATCAATGGTCGATGACTCCAAATCTGCCGTCCGATGACTAAAAGGCCGTTAAGTGACAATTTTGTCAAACTCGAGTTACATATACTACTAAAGAGAGCAAAATTTGCTCTTTTTTCGTTGTATATGTAACAAAATTTGACAAAATTGTCACTTAACGGCCTTTTAGTCATCGGACGGCAGAAATGGAGTCATTTGACTGCGAATGTGTTAAATCAGCCTTTGAAGTTGGTTTTAAAAAGGTTACAATTTCCAGGCGTACCTAGAAAGTCGTCACCCCGGCGGCAAGTACTGCATCTACAACGCGTACCGCGGCGGCCGGCTCACGTTCCCGCGCCACGTGCTGGTGACCGACGCCTGCCGCGCGCTGTGGCCCACGCCGGCCCATCGCGCGCCACTGCTGGCCCCACTGTACGCACTGCTGCAGCATATGTACCAGTACTTGGGCAAGGATGAGCGGCAGGCCGCTGTGATTACGTGCCAGGTATGTTTATAGTATAAAACGGATAAATCTGTCTACATCTACAACGTCTGCAAACGCGGTGTGACCCACAGCGGCCCATCGCGCGCCACTGCTGGCCCCACTGTACGCACTCCTACAGCACATGTACCAGTACTTGGGCAAGGATGAGCGGCAGGCCGCTGTTATTACGTGCCAGGTATGTTTATAGTATAAAACGGATAAATCTGTCTACATCTACAACGTCTGCAAACGCGGTGTGACCCACAGCGGCCCATCGCGCGCCACTGCTGGCCCCACTGTACGCACTCCTACAGCACATGTACCAGTACTTGGGCAAGGATGAGCGGCAGGCCGCTGTTATTACGTGCCAGGTATGTTTATAGTATAAAACGGATAAATCTGTCTACATCTACAACGTCTGCAAACGCGGTGTGACCCACAGCGGCCCATCGCGCGCCACTGCTGGCCCCACTGTACGCACTCCTACAGCACATGTACCAGTACTTGGGCAAGGATGAGCGGCAGGCCGCTGTTATTACGTGCCAGGTATGTTTATAGTATAAAACGGATAAATCTGTCTACATCTACAACGTCTGCAAACGCGGTGTGACCCACAGCGGCCCATCGCGCGCCACTGCTGGCCCCACTGTACGCACTCCTACAGCACATGTACCAGTACTTGGGCAAGGATGAGCGGCAGGCCGCTGTTATTACGTGCCAGGTATGTTTATAGTATGAAACGGATCAATCTGTCTACACCTACAACACCTGCAAACGCGGTGTGATCCACGCCGGCCCATCGCGCGCCAATGCTAACCCCACTGTACGCACTCCTGAAGCACGTATACCAACCAGTACTTGGTAAGAATGAGCAGTAGACCGCTGCCGCTGTTATTACGTGCCAGGTATGTTTGAGGGCCGATAAAACTGATAAATCTTACTGTATCTACAACACGTGGCCCACGGTGACCCATCGCCCGCCACTGCTGGCCCCACTGTAAGCACTCCTGCAGCACATGTACCAGTACTTGGGCAAGGATGAGCGACAGGCCGCTGTTATTACGTGCCAGGTAGGTTTGAGGGCCGTAAAACTGATAAATCTTACTGCATCTACAACGCATGCTGCGTGTTGTGGCCATCGTGCGCCAGTGCTGGCCCTACTGTACACACTCATGCAGTACATGTGCCAGTACTTGGCCAAGGATTGGCGGCAGGCCGCTATTATTACGTGTCAGGTATGAAGAAGGAAAACCAGTTCGGCGAAACCGACAATTACGCCTCGTAATGTGTGAACAAAACTTACAACGCAAGCGCAGAAGTGCAGTAACGGGATACAAATATTTTAGATAATTATGCATATCTCTTTGCCACTATGACAGGCGATTTCGAGATATGTGTATTCTAAAAATTGATAAAGTAAGTGTGTAAACATGTTTTAGCACGTTTGCAGGCACTTGCGTCTATATTCGATTTAATGTCGAATACTCGCAGTTAGAGATTAATTAATAATCTCAAGGTCCATGTAATGTCAATGGCTTGCATGTATATTTGTCCGTTCTGGGGGATTTAGTCTGTTCATTCATAAATCAGTAGCGGATACGAGGGGGAACCGCTGATTTATAAATCAAAAACATAGAATACGATGAAAGACGGTGCGCGCAGTAAATTCTAACGTATGACCATGTATGAGAGCGTTCACGCAGAAGCGTTTTATTTTGCGTGAACGCTCTCATACATGGCCATACGATTGAATTCACACATAATGGACTAGTTATGACACGCGTACGTGGCGCGCGGCCAATACGCTGCGTTTGTTGTCCGTCAAACAATTTTCATAGCGTCGGCGCACGAAGGCACGCCCCGTGCGCTTGATGTAATTAGGCTTTGAATGGTTTAAACGCAACATGGGATACTCCCCCACGCTCACAGAAATAAATAGAATGGTTGTACTCACAATTTTACTTGCGATTCATGCGTGGCAACATTCGAACAAATTACGCCTCCCATATTGACGTGATTAATTTTTTTTAATTTACTTTAATCAAATGTACTTTACAGCTTTTGTTTCTGCAGTTAGAAACAGCACAATAAGGCATTTTTGCGGGTTTTTGTTACAGTATTTGTAGAAACAAGTCATAAGGCGTACTGAGAAAGGCTTTGAAATGCCCTGCACTATGGTGCAGAGTGTTGGCACGCGCGGGCCGCCCACTTGGCCATTCTATCTATTTCTGTGCCCCTGCTAGATTGACTGACGACCTGAAGAAGGTAGCTGGGATGGACTGGATGCGGAAACGGGGGACCGAGTGTTGTGACGCAACTTGAGAGAGACCTATGTTTATCAGTGGACTCTGATAGGCCGAGTTGATTTGATTCTGATACACATGCATATTAACATAACATAACCAGCCCATCACTGTCCCACTGCTGGGCACTGGTGTTTTCTAAGAATGAAGAAGTTTCAGGCCTAAGTCCACTATGTTGGCCTAGTGCGGGTTGATGGACTACACACACCATCGATAACTGTATGGAGGTTTCCTCAAGCGTGCAGGTTTCCTCATTATCATCATTTCAGGTTAGACGTCCACTACTGGACATAGGCCTCCTCCAAAGAGGGATATGCCAAATCGCCACCCTTGATAGGGGGGTTGGCGATCGCAGTTGGTTGGTTAAATACTCAGAGAACGCTGCTGCCCATCCTGTGGTGAATACCTTAGTTGCCTTTTACGACACCGAAGAGAAAAGTTAGGTTGGTGCTATTCTTTGTGTCCGGCACCACACGGTACCTCCTATAGGTTTATAGAGGTTTCCTCATATATTCTACAAACTACAACGACTTATAATTGCAGGACGGCAAAAACATGTCATGCATGCTAGTCTGCGGGCTGCTTCTATACGCGAAGCTGGTCACAGTACCGGAGGACGCACTGCAAATGTTCGCGGTGAAGCGCTCACCTATCAACATGCCTCCCAGCCAGCTGCGATATCTCTACTATCTCTCTAATATCGTTAGGTGAGTTCATAGACCAGTAAGCCTCTAGACGCCGCTTAGCTGGACACCCCCGGTCACAACGCATATGCTCTACCACTGCATATCATACGTCCCTCCGCCAATTGGAACGTCACTCAGTCAGCGAGCGGCACCAATCATAAGGAATCATACCACCGAACTTTTGAGCCGGCCAATCATAACGCGCCGTCCACCCCCCTGCCCCACCAACGTTTTACGACTGCGTTCGAATACAAAACTTTGTCTATGCGGAGTCTTGAAGCTTACTGGTCTGTGGGTGAGTTAAAATCTTTAGAGATAGTATAAAACAAAGTCGCTTTTGTTTGTTCGCTTGATACTTCTAAGCTACTTTATAGATTTTGATAATGTTTCCACCATTTAGAGAATTTGTTGAGAAACGTTTAGGTGTATAATACTTATATATTTTCCGTGCAAAGTCGGGGCGGGTCGCTAAGTATATTATAAGCATATTGTAGTATAATGGTGGTGGTGGGTGGGCTACCTAAGGTAAGGTAATTATTTTGAGCAAAGAGATTTGGACTAAGCCCCCTTGTTCCGATGACACTGCTTCGTCCTGAGGTTCTGTGCGTCTCAGAAGTTCGCGTCACGTGTAAACGTGTTTTCCTAAATATTTATTTGCTAATATTTCTTCTGATAATCTTGGCTAGTTCTTCTCTGGCGTGCAGAAGTAAGAAGTAAGTGCCCTCCTAAATCCATCTTTGGTTTTTGTACGATCCATAGTAAAAAAGACATTGAAATCCATTTTTTTGTATTTTTTACAGACCAGAACCAATACTCCCTCACTTCCGGCCAGTGTCTCTAGTATCTCTGTCAATCCAGCCAGTTCCTCTCTTCACTAAAGCGCGGGACGGCTGCCGGCCCTACATAGAAATATACAATGAAGACAGAATGCTGTTGTCTACGTTACAAGACTACGACAGGTTGCATCTGTATAGCACGGCTGAAGGAAAAGTGAGTATATGTTCCAACCCTCCCATAACATGTCATTATACCCGCCCGGTTAAGCAGTTAGGGTATCCATTTTGGGAACCAATTCTGCAAGAGTCCATTCGAAAAAAAAGAAAAAAAAAACCATGTTATTACAACTTACACAAATATAAACTTTGCGAACACGTCATTTAACTTGATTTTCAATTGACAAAAACTATCGATAAGGTCATTAAAATATTTAAGTTGCAGTGGAAACTGAACTATGTGTAATGGAATGACGGTTTCTAAACGAAAAGCATATTAGTTATACTATTTGTTGAAAAACATCTCCAAGTTAAAAGTTGTTACTTATGGGATGATTTGTTATGTCCTGTACAACCTCTCAGGCGCCGCGATTTTTTTGCGGTAAAAATTCAGTCGGGCACCGCTATTCGCGTTCAATAGAATTTGAACCTTCACAGATCAAGAATAGAGTTTAAAAACACTTGGTTTCACTGAGACGTTTTGATTGGTGAAAAATGTCCCAGCGGCACCTTAGAGGACAACAAATACTAAAACATCAATTATCAGTAAGAATAAAAACAAAAACATTTTCTTACTAGCACTTTCTGGCCAGTCTTTGAACACACGGCAAACATAAATCATAGTTTTGATGAATATTCACCCCTTGAAATTTATAGCATGATATGTAGCCGTTTGTGTACATTACACACGGCTACATATCATGCTATACATTTCCAGTACAAGCTGACTTCGCATTGTATAAATAAGCCTTTATATACTGGAAATTTACAGCTTGATATGAAGCCGTGCGTACATTCAAGGGTGAATATTCATCAAAACTATGATTTTTATGTTTGGAAAAGATACGCACAACACCAGCTTCTTCCAACTGTATATTTTTTTATTTGAAATAAATAATGTCGATTTGGTTAGTCAAAACGTTTATTACGAGGTCTCCGTTCGGGGCGAACCACTAGTATTATAGTGATCGTTACTATGCAGGTAACCCTACCACTGGACACGACGGTGGTAGGTGACGTGGCAGTGTGCGTGTATCACGCGCGACAACAGCTGGGCCGCGTTCACTCTGTGCCCGTACTGTCGCTGCACTTCCACACTGGCTTCCTCGCGCTCGACCAGCATCACATCAAGTTCACTAGGTATGTCATACAGCGTGACCCTACAGTGGTAAGCGACGTGGCAGCGTGCGTGTATCACGCTCGACCAACATCACATCAAGTTCACTAGGTATATCATACAGCGTGACCCTACAGTGGTAAGCGACGTGTCAGCGAACGTGTATCACGCTCGACCAACAACACATCAAGTTCACTAGGTATATCATACAGCGTGACCCAACAGTGGTAAGCGACGTGGCAGCGTGCGTGTATCACGCTCGACCAACATCACACCAAGTTCACTAGGTATATCATACAGCGTGACCCTACAGTGGTAAGCGACGTGTCAGCGAACGTGTATCACGCTCGACCAACATCACATCAAGTTCACTAAGTATATTATACAGCGTGACCCTACAGTGGTAAGCGACGTGGCGTGTGCGTGTATCACGCTCGACCAACATCACATCAAGTTCACTAGGTACCTACGCCTCTTGCCGGAACGTAGAAGTACAGCCCAAAGGTAGAAGTACAGCCGGAAAGTAGAAGTCCAGCCGGAAGGTAGAAGTCCAGCTGGAAGGTAGAACCCTGGAAGCGTGCAGAAGGGTGCGCATGTTAGTGGCGGCCAGGTTAATACAACCGCGTGCGATGTGGTAGCTTCTCCGCCCTCTAGTGACACAAGGAACGGTGATGAAGGAGGATAGTGGAAGCTCACACATCACAGCGGTTAACAGGCAGTAAAGGGTGCAGTCACAGCATAGTATATGACAGGTGCATAATTGTAGGTTAAGTGACACGAGGCGTGCAAAACATATAGAAGGACAGTGAACTTCGCTGATGGCACATGAAATAGGTTGCAGCACACTGTAAGGCATAGCATAAAGCTGATGCAGCAGTTAATTACACATATTTTAGCTTCTTGAGACAGGAAGTAAGCATGACCGCGTGGCCGGCCATGGAAATGTTACAAATTAAACATTAACAAGATCGTATGATAGAATCAGTTCCCTAATACACTGTTTATAATATATTAGCTAGATTAATGAAGAACTCACCCGAGATTGGGGATAAAATATGTATTCCAGAAGGAATAGTTACTTCCTTGGAAGCTGCTGTGTTGAAAATGACAGAGGCCAACGCGATTACTAGTGTTGTGCACACATTTTAGGGATGCGCAACACCGGTTAAGTTTTATATCGTTCACTCGACTAAACTAATGAGATCCACAACGCTACAGACCCTACACTGGTAAGCGACGTATCAGCGAGCGTGTATCACGCTCGACCAACATCACATCAAGTTCACTAGGTATATCATACAGCGTGACCCTACAGTAGTAAGCGACGTGTCAGCGAGCGTGTATCACGCTGGACCAGCATCACATCAAGTTCACTAGGTATATCATACAGCGTGACCTTACAGTGGTAAGCGACGAGTCAGCGAGCGTGTGTCACGCACGACCAATATCAAACCAAGTTCACTAGGTATATCATACAGCGTGACCCTACAGTGGTAAGCGACGTGTCAGCGAGCGTGTATCACGCTCAACCAACATCACATCAAGTTCGTTACAACGTAGGTATATCCATGCAATTCATGGTATAATAAGATGTTTCACCAGGTATTCTCTTCCCGCGATGCCTCGAAGCTACGTCACGATCAGTGTTGCCATTGATTGATATCTTCAATATATTTAAGGAATTTTTTGTTCATAATGAATATAAAATAAACTAACTAGCCCAACTATTTGTTATCTCGTGTGTGTTATACAGTGTATCTAATCAGTTATTAAAGAAAACTGTACGAAATTACTAGTTCAAAAGTGCTTCTTTATAGAAGCAAGTAAATGAAAAAATGCACATCAAACTAACAAGTGTCACGCTAAAGCCTGCTATTGGCTCCACAGCTGACGACGTAGTACGGAGCAATCACGTGACCTAGCTGTCACTGGAAGAGAGTACCTGGTGAAACATCTTATTAAATTCAAAGTTCAAAGCATTTATTATACCATGGGTATATCTAGGTTATCTAGAAACGCACGTTTTATACACGAAAAGGGTAATCTCATCCTTGTATTCTTGATATACAATGAGGAAGCGCATAACTCCCAGCGTTTGAATACTTCCAGAAAATTAAAAGTCAAGAGCGACCAAGAAAATACTGTACATTTCCTAACTTAGAAACTTTTATTTCTAACAGGTCTGAAATAGATGGCATAGACGAGTCCCTACCAGTAAACGATCACTTCTCAAACAATACGAACGCCGTCATTAGCCTCGTGGTACAAAACGGGGAGCGACGCAAACCGCGCTCTGATCTATGGGAAGAAGACCACTCCTTCCCCATACGGACTTCGGATGTACTGTTCTCTACTAACTTGGAGAGAGACGAGACCATCGATAACTTTGGTAAGTCAATTATTTTTATACGACGATGTCTTGGCTGTCAATTACATACTCTAATAAAAAGAGAACAGAGTTTTAAATGCCAAAAAGTAGGGAAGCGTCGCAAACTGCACTCGGTCCTCTGGAAAGAAGACCGCAGATGACGCAGTATGAAATGTCAAAAATACTTAGAGCGTTTGCGATGGTAAGCTATTATAGTTCAAAATGGTGAGCGTCATATTCCGCGCTCTGACTTGTGAGAAGTAGAATTCTATAAAATCATCATCATCATCATCCTATCCACTGCTGGACATAGGCCTCTCCAATGGCACGCCATTGATATCGATCTTGGGCCACTCGAATCCAGTTGCTACTAGCCACCTTGCCATTACCATCGCTCCACCGAGCCTGAGGGCGTCCTACCCTACGTTTACCGATTCGCGGTCTCCACTCAAGAACACGTCTACCTCAACGGCCATTGGTTCTTCGGCTAATGTGGCCGGCCAATTGCCACTTCTATAAAATAATGAGTAGCAATCAACTTGTTCAAGACTAGTAACTTATTGAACAGTAATTTCAGAAATTAATATTAATAATTACAATAAAATTATGTTATGTTATATCGTGTATACTTATAACAGTGTGTATCGAACGTATCTATATTTGTGTATATTCTTATATTTATATTATGTATTTACGCAGCGAATCTTCGCAACAACCCCGCCGCAGTACCAAAAACAAGTATGTTATAGTGTTGTGTGTTTATCAATCATTCATTTAGCTGAACATTTGAGTTTATATAATAATAGTCTGCGTTCATGCGAACAACGCCTCACTTTTCACGTTATGACCAGCGCTCACCAACGGCACGGCAATGCAAAGCATTTTTGTAAGCTGAAATGATTTTGAATCTTATTTTAATTAGCCTTAGCGCTTACATTTCCTTGATATTCTCACAAGGAGACTAGAAGCAGTATGATCAGGTCTACTTGTAACGATATCATCGAAATTTGAGCGCTAAGATTATTGAAATAAGATTGAAAATCATTTCAGGTGAGGTTTCAGGTGAGCGCCTACCATTTAGGGTGGCTTTCCACCAGAGCTATGCGAGGAAGCTAAGCGGTGAACGAGGAAAAATGCCACTAATAAGATTGCTTAATTTTGTTTGCCTGACACAGCGCAGCTTCGTTGTTGGTGGATTTTTTAGCTCTAGCTTTCTCTCATAGCTCTGGTAGGCCACCCTTAGGTGGACTTTGACTGGCCCGATCATTCGATCTTAACGTAACGTTCGGAGCGAGCTAAGGACATTAAAGCCGAGCGGCTCAGCTCACTGTACTGACTACTGTAATATATCACTTTGTAACACGTCTACGTACACACACGTAAATGATACACACATTCACACATCACATAAAAGGACGTTTCACACCAAACGTAATGCTCACTCACTCACTCAATGTGATATAGCTTTACGTGGTTGGCCGATTTTTCATAATTATCAACCTTATATTCGTAAAGCGTATAGTCAGCGGCTGACTATACGTTTGATGTGAACCGTCTATTAGGATGAGCTCAGTGAGCGAGTGCGCATGAGCGTAGTCTGCGTACATTCTTATAAATATCTATCGTATTTCGTTATATGCATATGCAGACGTGCTATAGTTGGCACGCGTGTCCATCCCTATTCACGCTTGGTGTTGATTTTAATACGCCTGATGAGCACGGCCGAACTGATCGAACATATTTATCGAGAAGTATGGTCTTTCATTGTTTTCGAATAAAGAAAACATTTGTTTATTACGACCCTTTTTGTTTGTAAACTATTTCAATAATTTCACGCTCTCATTTTTAGCGTGCACACAGCACAACTTTGTAACCCTTTTGTATCTTACGGCAGAGGTTGATTCCTGATTTTAGAAGTGTTTTTAATTTTGTTATAAAGGTTTTATGCATGTTTATTATTATATTGTTAACTATGTTTCTATCTTTTCCTCAAAACAACATTAGTAGACAGTATAGTTGTCTTGTTTGCTTCCTTCTTCCTTTTTAGATTCGATAAAAACGTCAGTGCTTTATGTGCATCGAGTTGATTTTAAGAGCACAACGATAATCGCTACCGCGTTAAAAGTTTGGCGGTAGTCAAGATTTTCAAACATATTCAGCCCTTTTTAACCTTCCGTGTGACACAATTTAAATATTCAGTAGACATCCAGCTCGTTTTTTATCAGTGCACATAGTAATTTGGCTACTTACGACGACGAATTTGTATAGTCGACCATAAAATTGCTTCAACACTTGAATGTCACATGCACATCATGAAACACAAAGTCTATTTTCGCTTACAAGACCAATGTGACAGTTCAATGTGTAAAATCCACAGTGACAGCGGAATATCCGCCGCGGGAACCGGAGCAACCCGTTCGTCCCGCACGCCCCTCTCGTCCTGCGCCGCCCTCCCCCGCGCCACCGCAGAGGCCTCCCCCGCCGGCCACGCAGGAGCCCGCCCTCCCCACCGATAGCACGGTAGACTTCCTCAACATTAACTCCGGGGCAGCTCCACCACAGGAACCGCGCCCAGAGAAGAAGAAGCTGAAGAATGAAGATTCTTTCGACTTCTTTGGAATGATGGAGAAGCCATCAGATGATGGGTTTGGAGATTTTCTCAGTGGAAACAAGGAGAAAGCTCAGGTAGGTCATATTTTGTGCGTTATTTTTAGTTTGAGTTGTTAATCCCGTGAAGTAATAATGTGATCAAAATATTCTGATCTATCCTAGTGTGTGGTCGAGTAAAATTGTATAATTTAGCGCATAGTTTACCCCCGGTGTCTGGAAGTCTGATCAATTTGATCTGTTGTCAAATCTTATGTCAGCTCTTGTGATTGGTAGGAAACAATACTAACAACCAATTACAACACTTGGACATGACAGCTGATTAGTAAATTTTCTGTTGATCAGCGTTTCAGAAACTGGAGGTGAGTCATGTAAATATTGTTTGTAACAGAATACATTTATTTACCTTCTTTAATCATAATTTTTTCATATAAATTATATTTTTTCATATTGTTATAAAAAAATACATTGATTATCATCAATATTTTTGCATGTTTATTCATTCTTCATTATTCATTCTGAACCGTGTCAAGTATGTCTTCTGGACTGAAAGAGACTAGACCCCACGACACAGGGAATCCTAGTGTGAGGTCAAGGGCTTCAACCAATGTTATGTATATTTTGGCACAATAAATATTTTTTTATTTTATTTTATGTTATCTCGTCGTTGCGTCACATGATTTTGGGGGCCAATAAGTTTTGTCAGCCTGTAATTATTTTTTTTATTTTTTTGCATTGATGTTAAATCTCATATTTAGTATTAAACTAATAATTTGTTAATCCATTAAAGGCGTTTGCATCAGAGCCCATATTCGGTGACTTACCCGCCCCGCCCACGGAGAAAACCGAAGCTAAGTCCAACGTAAACTCGAGCGATCCTCTGAACTTTGATCCGTTCGGCCTCAACGATCCACTGCCGAAGATTGAACCGCTGCTCACACCACAATTGATTCAGGAAGAAGGTGACTATCGCTTTATTTTTTCGTGATTACTTGAATTTTTTGTCTCGACAAGTGACGATACTTGAAAAAAACGGTGTACTCTGGGCAGTCTACCTTGCTACGAATCTGGCTGATAATATTTTCTTCACGGTACAAGCTATGCTCTAGCTCTGAAGGTGAACTACTTTAATTTAGGCATGGAAATCACCGAGTTATTGTGAAGGGGCTCAAAATTAGCATAACACTCCCGCAGACTTCAGAGTACTAATGTTATAAATGTGAATGTTTGTGAAGGTGTTTGTATATTTGGATGTTTGTTACTTAATCACGCTGTAAGGGCTGAACGGATTTAAATGAAATTTAGGATACAGATGTAATATAACCCGGATTAGCATATAGGCTAGTTTTTATCCCGGGAAGATGAACAGTTCCCGAGGGATGCGCGATAAACGACATCCACGCGGGCGAAGCTGCGGGCATAGGCTAGTAATAAAATAACTATCAGTCAATATCGATACTCGTTATAGGACAAATTTTAATTACAGGTTCTTCTCTCCTGAAATTGTAATACGTAGTAGGATTTATAATCAGATAAAGTAAACTGACGTTTCCAGTGTTGTCTGTTTATCGGAAAAAATTAATAGTGCAATGGCAAAAGAACCGATATGAATACTCACTCAGTACGATCAGGATCGACATTTCGGCGGATGGAGTCCCTAACGGGATTCTCCGCCACACGCCCGGTTAAGCAGTTAAGTTAGGGTACCTATTTTGGGTACAGATCTGCGAGAGTCCATTCGAAAAAAATATATAAAAAAAACAGGGTCGACAGATCATAGGATATAATGAAAGCTCCGGGACTTGCTACTACAAAGAATAATGATTCATTCAATACTATCTCTATTCTTAGCTATTGAATCTATCTACGAATATTTTTTTATCTTTTGTATTTCTATCCCAGAAAATAGATAATAGAAGTGATAGAGGTTTTAAGGTTCTGACTTGTTTAAGTTGTAAAACCTGATCAGAAAAATAAAAAACCTCACCATGTTGCGGAAAACCAATGAAACTATTTTTTTCTACTGCAATGTGTTGTGTTAGATTTAAAAAAGTTACAAAAGTAAGAACCGAGTATTTATTGACTCATTCACAATGACAAAAAATAACCAATTCCCATCACTATTACCACAGAATATCTAATAGTACAGTCGACTGCATGACAGTGGTAACACTTCAATTCGAAAACCGCCCTTACTGCTTACGAAATAAAGATGCTGCTAATGTCCAAGTGTTACCACCGACGTGCGGTTGACCGTACTAACGTACAGAACGGACACTCACCGCCCCTCGCCAATTCATGATTCCACACCCGCGCCCCGCACGCGCCCACAATTTGACGGCACTTGGACTGCAATCGTGCAATGGGTGTCATCACCATATACAAGTACGCCATCTCTGAAAAATACTGAGAAGCGCTTAGTCGGCACTACGAGCGGCGAGAATCTTTTTTTTATTTTTTTTCGTGGGGAAAATCCTCATGGACGCACTCCGCCCGGGGACGGCGTAGCCAGTGTCGGATTCTTACCAACTAAAAACCACCACGGTGTTCCTCTACCGATCTTTGGCCGGGGGCGTGATAAATACTCCTGTATTCGCCCAACCATCCCCGGCACGTCCCGGCTCGCCACTGGCTGGCGAGCCCCTTCCCTTCCCCGTGCGGTAACCACAACGGCCGCACCCTCCTCTTGACCGTCACGGGCCTTGACTGGTCGGGCGGCGGGCCACCCCGAGTCCGTCGCCCGCAGGCCTGGAGGTCGGCATACGCCCTCCTACGACGCCCAGGTCATCTCCTGCGGGATGGGAAGAGAGGTCATCGCCTCTCGAGCGGCGTGCCCTGCGGCGAGCATCCCTAACTATACGTGTGTGTGCGTTCGGATACAGACGTAATATTGTGTATGTAGGTGGCGCTAGCATTCATATTCTATCGAGTGTCCGAGATGTGCTATTACTTTAAATAGGGTTTCATTAAATGACAAGGTGACATTAGCTCCTGTCAGTTTACTTTATCTGATTAAAAATACTACTTTACTTCGTATTCTTGTAGCAGGTCGTCCGCAGAGTGTGCCTCTAGAGCGCGCGCAGCCTGCCGCGGGGAGTCAGCGGAAGGACCCGTTCGCGGAGCTGAGCGCGCTGAGTGGCGGCGCGTCGCTGAGTGCGGGCGCCAGCGCCGGCTCCACGCCGCGCGCCTCGCCCGCGCACACGCCGGCGCACACGCACCAGCCGGACTACAAGTGAGTACAGTACCACACAGTGTGCCTCTAGAGCGCGCGCAGTCAGCGCAAGGAGCTGGGCGGCGGCGCGTCGCTGAGCGCGGGCGCCAGCGCCGGCTCCACGCCGCGCGCCTCGCCCGCGCACACGCCGGCGCACCAGCCGCACACGCACCAGCCGGACTACAAGTGAGTACAGTACCACACAGTGTGCCTCTAGAGCGCGCGCAGTCAGCGCAAGGAGCTGGGCGGCGGCGCGTCGCTGAGCGCGGGCGCCAGCGCCGGCTCCACGCCGCGCGCCTCGCCCGCGCACACGCCGGCGCACACGCACCAGCCGGACTACAAGTGAGTACAGTACCACACAGTGTGCCTCTAGAGCGCGCGCAGTCAGCGCAAGGAGCTGGGCGGCGGCGCGTCGCTGAGCGCGGGCGCCAGCGCCGGCTCCACGCCGCGCGCCTCGCCCGCGCACACGCCGGCGCACACGCACCAGCCGGACTACAAGTGAGTACAGTACCACACAGTGTGCCTCTAGAGCGCGCGCAGTCAGCGCAAGGAGCTGGGCGGCGGCGCGTCGCTGAGCGCGGGCGCCAGCGCCGGCTCCACGCCGCGCGCCTCGCCCGCGCACACGCCGGCGCACCAGCCGCACACGCACCAGCCGGACTACAAGTGAGTACAGTACCACACAGTGTGCCTCTAGAGCGCGCGCAGTCAGCGCAAGGAGCTGGGCGGCGGCGCGTCGCTGAGCGCGGGCGCCAGCGCCGGCTCCACGCCGCGCGCCTCGCCCGCGCACACGCCGGCGCACACGCACCAGCCGGACTACAAGTGAGTACAGTACCACACAGTGTGCCTCTAGAGCGCGCGCAGTCAGCGCAAGGAGCTGGGCGGCGGCGCGTCGCTGAGCGCGGGCGCCAGCGCCGGCTCCACGCCGCGCGCCTCGCCCGCGCACACGCCGGCGCACACGCACCAGCCGGACTACAAGTGAGTACAGTACCACACAGTGTGCCTCTAGAGCGCGCGCAGTCAGCGCAAGGAGCTGGGCGGCGGCGCGTCGCTGAGCGCGGGCGCCAGCGCCGGCTCCACGCCGCGCGCCTCGCCCGCGCACACGCCGGCGCACACGCACCAGCCGGACTACAAGTGAGTACAGTACCACACAGTGTGCCTCTAGAGCGCGCGCAGTCAGCGCAAGGAGCTGGGCGGCGGCGCGTCGCTGAGCGCGGGCGCCAGCGCCGGCTCCACGCCGCGCGCCTCGCCCGCGCACACGCCGGCGCACACGCACCAGCCGGACTACAAGTGAGTACA
Organism: Asteroscopus sphinx; assembly: GCA_949699075.1. Classification (NCBI taxonomy): domain Eukaryota; kingdom Metazoa; phylum Arthropoda; class Insecta; order Lepidoptera; family Noctuidae; genus Asteroscopus; species Asteroscopus sphinx. The sequence continues at coordinate 9,717,724 of OX453006.1, forward strand.
GTACCACACAGTGTGCCTCTAGAGCGCGCGCAGTCAGCGCAAGGAGCTGGGCGGCGGCGCGTCGCTGAGCGCGGGCGCCAGCGCCGGCTCCACGCCGCGCGCCTCGCCCGCGCACACGCCGGCGCACACGCACCAGCCGGACTACAAGTGAGTACAGTACCACACAGTGTGCCTCTAGAGCGCGCGCAGTCAGCGCAAGGAGCTGGGCGGCGGCGCGTCGCTGAGCGCGGGCGCCAGCGCCGGCTCCACGCCGCGCGCCTCGCCCGCGCACACGCCGGCGCACACGCACCAGCCGGACTACAAGTGAGTACAGTACCACACAGTGTGCCTCTAGAGCGCGCGCAGTCAGCGCAAGGAGCTGGGCGGCGGCGCGTCGCTGAGCGCGGGCGCCAGCGCCGGCTCCACGCCGCGCGCCTCGCCCGCGCACACGCCGGCGCACACGCACCAGCCGGACTACAAGTGAGTACAGTACCACACAGTGTGCCTCTAGAGCGCGCGCAGTCAGCGCAAGGAGCTGGGCGGCGGCGCGTCGCTGAGCGCGGGCGCCAGCGCCGGCTCCACGCCGCGCGCCTCGCCCGCGCACACGCCGGCGCACACGCACCAGCCGGACTACAAGTGAGTACAGTACCACACAGTGTGCCTCTAGAGCGCGCGCAGTCAGCGCAAGGAGCTGGGCGGCGGCGCGTCGCTGAGCGCGGGCGCCAGCGCCGGCTCCACGCCGCGCGCCTCGCCCGCGCACACGCCGGCGCACACGCACCAGCCGGACTACAAGTGAGTACAGTACCACACAGTGTGCCTCTAGAGCGCGCGCAGTCAGCGCAAGGAGCTGGGCGGCGGCGCGTCGCTGAGCGCGGGCGCCAGCGCCGGCTCCACGCCGCGCGCCTCGCCCGCGCACACGCCGGCGCACACGCACCAGCCGGACTACAAGTGAGTACAGTACCACACAGTGTGCCTCTAGAGCGCGCGCAGCCTGCCACGGAGAGTCCGCTCGCCCACCAGCCGGACTACAAGTAAGTATAGTTGTTTTATCTCACGAAAGCGGGTGAGCCATGCTTGTAGTTGTAATGCGTATAAACACGTTGTAATTAGTATACAGGGTCGCCAAATATAGATGAAGATTTCTCAGGAAGTTATTATAGGATGATTTCATTAGGGTTTTACAGTTTAACTTTGTCCGTTATTAAAATGATATTTCAATCGAAAATATCCATAATCTTCTGAGAAAACTTCATTTATATCTCTCTACCCCGTATACCAATTGCTTTATTAGACTGTACCCGCACCCTGACTATCTAAGCTGAAACCACCTAGCGACCGGTGATAATTACGAAATAGTTACTGTCATAATCAAATTCGCACCACGGATCGAGTTACCGACTGTGCTGCCCCAAGCGAGTAACTAAGACACTAAAAACGAAACCAAAAACTGAACCGTAACTGAAAATCGCTACGATAGCTCCAAAATTCGTACTACGTAAGCGCAGCGACCGCGACGCGACGGGGACTGTAGAGGAATTTGAACTGTCAAAGAGAAACCAGACAAATGGCAGTTTCTGAGTAGTTTCTATTCAGTTATTTGACCTTTATATCAAGTAAAAGTAGTAGAAGTTCGTCATCATCATCATTTCAGCCGAAAGACGTCCACTGCTGGACATAGGCCTCCCCCAAGCATCGCCACAACGACCGGTCCTGTGCCTTCTGCATCCAGCGGATTCCCGCGACCTTCACCAGGTCAAAAAGTGGTGTTCTAGTGAAATTGTTTTGTAGCCAGGAGTCGCAGGTTCGAATCCTGCTCGTGAGCGATGTTTTCTTTTCACAATTTAAATCTTTTGTTTTGTAACAGTTTAGTGATAATATTCGTTTTCATTTATGTAGGCACCTACTTACGTTTATTGGATTATGGCTAGGGCATTTTTACTTTTGTAGGCGATGACTGAAAAGGAAGTGAGAGAAAATAGTTACAAGTACCTAGTTACTAAAACTAAATGATAGAAACATCGTGGCTCCATTATCGTATTGTTATCAATTCGTTGAATATAAACAAAACATTGAGAACACTGTGACCCCACATAACACTAATAGGCTCATGTGTGTATTCAAATAATCATCATTATTTATAAAAATAACTCTCACAACGCACCTCTCACTTCACTGATACCAGCTGACTGAAACATGAAACTAAATAAACCTTGAACGGTTACTGCCGTCGCCGCGTCGGTCGCCAGTGGCGCTAGTTTCTATTAAGATTTCGTTGTGAGCGACGAATTAGAAACCGGACCGCGACCGAGGCAGTTTCGCGTACGTAATACCAAGTCTGCAACTCGATCGCGCGACGATTTCGCGACGGTTTAGGGACCGGTTACTGGTCACTCATCTTACGTAGTCAGCCCGCCGGTTACTCGCCAACATTTTACGACTATGTTCTCATGCAAAACATTGTTCATATGCGAGGTCTGAGGCATACAGGTCTGTGGATTAAGTCCAGAATCGCACTTTTTAAACGCACGGGGCGACTGCCTCGATCTGTACCCGTTATTTTTTGTTGAGATAAAAAAAATGCCTTTTTAATCGAATCGAATCTGCAGGGAGATATTCAGAATAAAAATTGACAGTACTACCACTTTTATTCTTTACAACGATGTACCACAGTCTAGCCACTTCAAACAGTTGACCAACGCGAGAGTTAGGTGGCCCAAGCTGCCTTCAAAACTGTCAAACAATGTCCCGATCCGCCTCTAAAAACTGTCAATGTAAATTTTCGTTGAACCACTGTATGGAACAGATAATTACACTGTGGATGTACGATGCACGATCGATGTACCAGATTATACCGCACCACATTTACGCGCAAAACATCTTTATCGTTGCTTACGCGACATTGTGGCTTCCGTTGCTTGAATGCGATTTTCCGAAAAGACTAAAAGCTTCATTTTATTTTTCGCTTTTCAGTTTGTTTTTGTCCGTAAAATTTTTTGTTAAAATGTTTTATGTAATTTGTATTTTGTATTTCAATAAAAAATAGCTAAAATACTGTTTTTTGGATTTTAAATTTCAAATACCTTACATAAAGATATTTTGTATTTTAATTACTTGCGATACTGTATTTTGTAATTTGTATTTCAATTAAAGAAAAGTATGTATTTTGCCCAGCCCTGGAAGTAACATATAAAAGTAGGTAGTACTGTACTATATTGAATGTAAGGGGAACTCGGCACAAAGACATTTGATTTAACCTGTGTGTAACTTTTCAGTAGGTCACACTTTGAGCCAGCCAAAACTCCGGCTGACGACAAACCTAGGAAGCCAATGGACGTGTTTGGTGACCTCCTCGGTAGCCAGGGTTACCAGTTCGCCACTAAAAGGGATACCGGCCCTAAGACTATGAATGCCATGAGAAAAGAGGAAATGGTTAAAGAAATGGACCCGGAGAAATTAAAAGTAAATGATTGGGTGAGTTGAATAAGTCATATCCATATGAGGTTTAAGTATCTTTATTTCTCTTCTAGCCTTTTCCCAACTTTATTTGGACCAAATCGCATCATATTGGTTGGTTCAAAACATGGTAAATAATAAATGGTGGGCTGTTTTTGATGGATAATAATCAGTGATCGGAATAGGTAGTGTACGGTGCTACCGAACATTGCGAAATTAATGTACAACCCGCGTCAGCATTATCCGCCAACATTCATAATTCATTTTCATTTACTTTTAAGTTAGTTCACTACCGATCATCGAACGCGCCGTGTGTTCTCATATACCTATCAATATCATATCAATATCATTTATTCTTTAGTATTTCTGTCTGAACTTTGGTGTTAATTTAGTGCATTAAACTATTGGTCATCAAAGGACTCGTATCATTTATAATTATCATATCAGCATATCAATAAAGTTGTTCGGTATCTACAATACCCTACATCTTTTGGTCCTTCGTGCATTTTGACCTATCGCGCGGTTTGGTCGAAAACACGATCATTCGCGTGTGTGGTGAACCAGAGACCTTGTGAAGTGTTATTCGGGAGATCGTAAGCAGACAGGACTTGCGGTCAACTTCTACATTTATCAGCGGGATATCAAGTAAGATCTTTCCTTTTTTCTTAATCTTACGCAATTTTGACTATGGAAGATCTTTTGTCTACGCAGCAGCAAATTGCTACAGCTATAGAGCAGCTGTTTACCAACTTCAAGAAAGATGGACCGGAGCGGAAGACAGCGGATTATATCAGGCGGAGACTCGAAACTCTCGATAAATATTGGCTCGAGTTCCAGACGAATCATGCAAACATGTGTAGTTTTGGTGTGAGATCACATACCTACTTCACATCCAATCAGTACGAGGCTGTGAAGGAAAGGTTTGACAATATACGTTCGGGAATACAAAATTATCAGTTTAGAGAGGACAGCAGACCGTCTACGCCGTTATTGAAACTACCTACGTTATTGGGCGGGGCAGGGACGAGTCAACCCTCTCCCTTGGTATCCAAGGGCACGAACAGCAAAACAGAGGAAATGCTTCGGAAACAGGCGAGCAATTTCAGGGCATTCCAACGAACAGTATCAGGCATAAACTTAGATTTAGTAGCAGAGAAGTGGGAGTTCGATGATTTACTCCACACACTACAAACGCGATGGTCAGTCATAGATACCTTGCATTGGGAATTAGATAGTGAATTGGAGGGTTCAAACAAGGAGTATGAGGACATGTACTCCAACTATGAGCAAGTTTACAGCAACATGAAAAAATCAATCAACAAAAAATTGTGGTCCACTTCCTTTTCCAAGAAAACTACACCTCAAATGGAAATACCTTGTTTTCATGGTAATTACAGGCAATGGACGTCATTTAGAGACCTTTTCACGGAGACCATACACAAAAATCCATCTCTGTCAGGAGCGCAGAAAATGCAGTTTCTGAAAGGAAAGGTCAAAGGAGAGGCGGAGCGATTAATTCAACATCTTACAATCAGCTCCGACAATTACGCGGTGTGCTGGGATATCCTGAACCATCGATACAACAACAAGAAACTTCTATTTATGTCTCAAGCTTATATCCTACTTAACATTCCAGTGAGCCCTAAATTATCAGTAGGTCATATCAAAAGAGTCCATGCAACAACCAACGAGTGTTTGAACGCCATAAAGAATCTAGGCATAGATGTCTCTTCCTGGGACCCTTTGCTTATTTATATTTTATCACAAAAACTGGACCCTGAAACTAACACCGAATATTTACAATCACTTAAAGAACCTAGGGAGTTGCCAGTGCTGCAGGGGTTTCTCGACTTTCTAGAAAGTAAGTTTATTACATTGGAGACCTCAGCTAGGAAGACGGAGACAAAATCAAGCCAGAATAACAACTCCGTCAGTCAAACATGGTCATCTCATTCTTATAGTAAACAGCAAAAGCCGCAATATCAAAAACAATCATCTTACACAAGCCGATCAGATTACAACACGAATGGAAATCCAATTAAGAGCAAATGTCACATCTGTAACACATACGATCATGGGATATTTTTCTGCCAAAAATTTTTAAACATGTCGCCTGATGAGAAGAGGCGGACTGTTAAGAAATATGATTTATGCAACAATTGTCTGTATAATCATTACAATAAAACATGTCTTTCGGAAAAACGTTGTCGTACATGCAACGGAAATCATAACACCGTTTTACACGAGTCGTTCGTTCGCAGCAACGTGACACCCGCTGCAACGACATCAAAATCGGAAAATATCAGCGTTTCCAATACGGGTGAACAAACTCGCGGTCATTGGAATTCGCACGTGTCACTACAGGGCGATGCACAGGAAGTGCTGTTGCCAACAGTTATCATCATGGTACAATGCGCAGATGGTACCTTTATCAAGATGCGAGCTCTACTAGATCAAGGGTCGCAAACATCTCTTATCACCGAGAATGCAGCGCAGCGGTTAGGACTTCCACGTCAGATGCTAAAAGGGGTTGTATCAGGCGTTGGTTCCAAAAGCAGCAGTTGCACGGGAGCAATCAGCATAAATTTTACCTCTATCAGTAGCAGTCATTCATTACAAACAGATGTAATTATCATGCAATCATTAATCAACAACTTACCTAATGTTACATTTCCAAAACCAGCTTGGTCTTGTCTAGATAACATTCAACTAGCAGACCCAGAGTTTTACATCAGCCGGCCAGTTGATATACTGTTGGGCGGCGAAGTATATTCAGAGATCATTTTAGAGGGGATTTGTAAGTCAAACACCTTCCCAACAGCCCAGCAAACAAGCCTCGGGTGGATTCTGTGTGGAAAGGCTGTCAAAACGCTACAGTGTAACGTAGTTTTAAAAAACATGGAGGATATCAGCAGATTTTGGGAGATAGAGGATATACCCCAACATGGGGACCCTGTATACTCATCAGAGGATCAAAATTGCATAGATTATTATAAAAACACAACAAAAAAAAGACGCCCAGATGGCAGTTACGAGGTTCGATTGCCATTAAAATCAATGTTTCAAGAAAATTTAGGTATGTCGAAGTCTAAATCAATTGCACAATTTAAACAACTAGAACGGAAATTTATTCAGCAAAAATACATGGCACGTGAATATAAGTTATTTATCAACGAGTACCTATCGCTCGGACATATGAGTTTAGCAAGCAAAAACGTAAATGGCGAAATTTGCAACAATAATTTTTATTTACCACATCATTGCGTCTATAAAGCTGACTCTACAACAACCAAATTACGCGTTGTTTTCAATGCATCCTCGAAAACAACCTCCGGTTACAGTTTCAATGATCTTATGTTCAGAGGGCCTAATCTACAAAAAGACTTAATAAACATATTGCGATCAGGTGGTTTTAACTTGCGGAAGTGGAAGTCTAATGCCCCTGAGATGTTACAAAACGTCGATTCTGCAGATAACTATCAAGGTGGATACTACTTTAAGCATATAGAGCCCACAAAGACCTTGGGCCTCAAATGGAACCCAAGTCAAGACACAGTTAGCTTTCAATACAACATTGAATCAACTTTATCAATATCAACCAAGCGAACATTATTATCAAACATATCAAAGTTATTTGACCCACTTGGTTGGCTCTCTCCAGTAACAACTAAGTTAAAAATTATATTTCAAAAAGCTTGGTCATTGAACATTCAATGGGACGACGCGTTGCCGGATACCATACACAAGGAATGGATAGCTATCAGGGAAGATCTCAGCAATATCAATAATTATCAAATCGAACGGTGGATAGGAACTCGGGAGGAAGATCAAATTGAATTGCACGGCTTCTGTGACGCTTCGATAAAAGCCTATGCGTGCGTCATATATTGCAAGATCAACAGACCAAATAACATATCAGTAACATTGATAGCTGGAAAAGCTAGATTAGTGCCCACCAGCAAATTGGTATCGCTCCCTCGATTGGAACTCTGTGGAGCGGTCCTTTTATCAAGACTCATGGCTAAAGTTCAGCAATGCTTAAACAACTACAATATCCAAACATACTGTTGGGCGGACTCGATAGTAGCCCTGGGTTGGCTCAAAGGAAATGTGACACGCTGGAACACATTTGTTGCTAACCGAGTGACCCAAATAATATCAGTAACACCTGCAGACCAGTGGTACTATGTTAAGTCAGAGGACAACCCCGCAGACTGTGCGAGCAGGGGAATATCGCCATCTCAATTGAAAGATCATCATCTCTGGTGGCGTGGACCAACTTGGTTATTGAAGCATAACGTACCTGGAAGTACTTACTTATCACAATATTCAACCGATCAAGAAGTAAAGAAGAGTATCACGGTTAATGCGGTAACAAAGCTAGAAGGCGAAAGCATTTTACAACAACTTATTGACAACTGTAGTTCATATATAAAAATAGTACGTGCAGTAGCGATGGTTCTACGATTTATAAACAGAAAACAGAAGAAGGGAATATTTTTATCATTACAAGAAATACATAAGGCTAAATTATTATTATCAAAATATATACAACAGCAAGAATTTTCAGACGAAATCATAGAGCTAAGCAAAAACAACAAGATCAAATCGTCTAGCAATATTTTAAATTTAAATCCATACCTTGTCGAAGAAGGTATGTTGAGAGTCGGAGGGAGGCTTAGGAAAGCATATATCAGCGAAGATGTGAAACATCCAGTCATATTGCCGAATAATAACCGACTAACCAATTTAATCATTGATCATGGTCATGAGCTCACCCTTCATGGGGGTCCCAAATTGACGTCAACATTTTTGAGGAAAAGGTTTTGGATCCTGGGGGGAAATAGAGCAATCAAGAAGCGCTTGCGTTTATGCGTAACTTGCAGGAAACATAATCCTTATAAAAATTATCAGATTATGGGTGATTTACCGGAACCAAGATGTAATCCTTCCAGGCCGTTTTATCATACCGGCGTAGATTATACCGGATTCATCGATGTCAAAGCAAATAAAGGTCGCGGAATTAAAACATACACATTCGGCCTCATACATGATCAAAATTTGCCTCCAGGAAAGTGGGCAATGGGTAGAGTCATGGAGGTACACCCGGGACAGGACGGCCACGTGAGAGTCGTCACCATAAAAACAAAAAATGGCCTCATTAAACGACCTATCGTTAAGTTATCAATTTTACCTGTTCATGAGATATCAGATAGCAATCAAGCAAACAATCAGCATAGAATGGATACAAAAAGCAAGAATATTCCACAACCAGAAGAATCGAAAAAACCAACTCGTAATAGAAAAGTTGATTTCACAACAATGGCTGTAACATTTTTACTATTTTTTATGACACTAATATCTTCGTCGCAGTGTGCATATAATGTAAAAAATTTGCCTAATAATCAGTCTTTATATTTCGATAAAATCAGTAATATGCATTTGATCAGGGACGAGTGGAATTTAGTGGTTTACTTTGATATGAATCCATACTGGGACGGGATGACAGCCTTATCAAAGAACATAGAATATTTAAATACATTGTGTACGGAAATAAACACCGTGTCTCATTGCGAGGGAATCCTCATACAACTACGTCACGGCTACCAAGAAATACAACACTACAACCGTATGTTGTTGAATCAGCAAAATGACGCGCGTGCGAGACAAAAGCGCGGTCTAATCGACGGGGTCGGCTATCTAGCCAACAGCTTATTCGGAGTATTGGATCAACACTTCGCAGAAAATTACGAGAAAGACATCAAAACAATTAAAATCAATCAGAATCATATGGCCATGCTTTGGAAAAACCAGACCTCTGTAGTAGAAGCCGAGTTCAATTTATTAAAACGGACCGAAAACATCATGGACAAGCAATACAAAGCTATAAATCAAAGGATGCTCAACTTAGAGAATACTGTTAGTAAGCTAAGATCCGCCGTACAAAACTGCACCATTATCAACGACTTTACTTTATCAGCATTAATGGCCAACAACCTATTACTTGAGCTAAAAACTATACAGAATAAATTAATAGACACACTTACAGATATTTATCACGGCAAATTCAACTTACATCTAATATCTCCTCAGCAGTTGAAATACGAGTTAGATGTAATTTCGAGTCAACTTCCAAAAGATCTGTCATCGCCAGTGGACGGAATGGAATTTGCCAAAATTTATCATTTACTCAGGATACGTGCCAGGATGTCCGAACACTATTTTATTTTCGAAATCAAGATACCGTTGATTACTAGAGATGCCTTTGAAATTTTGAAAATTATTCCTGTACCGCATATGATGGGATACCAAATGGTTGAGATAGTTCCTGTATCAGAATATGTCGCTATCAACCTTAAGAAAGACGCCTTATTATCACTTACGGAAAACGATATCAATTCATGCCTTCAACAAAGTTTGGGTACTATTTTATGTATCATTAAGAGACCCATATACAATATCAAGGGCGACCAAAGTCTATGCCTGAATTCAGAAAAAACTGGAACATGCCAAACAAAAATCAGTCCGTGTGCAAATAAATGGACAGAAATAAATCATTTGAATCATTTTATGTACTTTTGCTGTGAAACGTGTCGACTTCGTTTATTATGCCCGGATCAAGTAACCGCACTGCACCTGTCGCAAGCAGGTCTGTTGAGTGTAGGTCAGGGATGTGTTATTAAGTCTCAGAACTTTAGCTTGTACAGTCATAAGCAAGGATCAAGCAAAACCGATATTACCCCAGATATAGGAACATTTGAGATTGCTCCTATAAATCATATCATAAACATATCACCCGTACCGTATCAGTCGCTTCCAAACGCCACTGACTATGACTCCAGGCAACAAGAATTGTCAAACATAAAAAATCAATTGGACGTTATCAAACAGAGTACTCCATTAACAGAAGATATAAGGTTTCACGATGTTCATCATTATGCAGCGATTTACAGCATCATCGGCGTAATGATATTGGTTGGAATACTCGTAGCTTTGCGCAGACTACGACGTCACCTGAGATGGGGAAGGTGCGATAGAGTGACTGCTGCTACGTCGCCGTCAGGGGCGGAGGATCCTGCGGTTCTGCAGCCAGCCGTTAGCACCATCAGTGTCAGTGTTCCAAATGAGTGTTCTAGTGTCAATGTGAAGTGTGGTGAAAGATTAAACTGTTCACGTAAAGAATTAAATGAGTGTCATCATAGTATCGGAGAAATTCCTACTAGGAGTGACAAATGTGACAAAGCAAATTCTCCTGTGCTTAAATCAGTGTTTAGTGTATTATCAGAGAATTAAGGACAATAAGTCAGTTTTATAATTTATTTTATAATTTAATTATAGAAATGTTTGTAATTTAAAGCAGCATGATAATCCTTTCAATTAGCGATGTATGCACCTTATCATTTATTAGTATGATTTTGTTTTCATTTTTTGACTATCATCTTACACTTTCATCTTACATCTCGCCCGGGAGCATGTACGGTGCTACCGAACATTGCGAAATTAATGTACAACCCGCGTCAGCATTATCCGCCAACATTCATAATTCATTTTCATTTACTTTTAAGTTAGTTCACTACCGATCATCGAACGCGCCGTGTGTTCTCATATACCTATCAATATCATTTATTCTTTAGTATTTCTGTCTGAACTTTGGTGTTAATTTAGTGCATTAAACTATTGGTCATCAAAGGACTCGTATCATTTATAATTATCATATCAGCATATCAATAAAGTTGTTCGGTATCTACAATACCCTACAGGTAGAGCTAATGTGCCTAAAGTTCAAAGAACAGAGACAAAAAAAAGTGAAGATTTCCTTACGTCAACATTTTTTTTTCGGAATATTTGTTTTCGATAAATAAAATAAAAATAATATTTGTTTTTTTACCTCTACTAATTATTAAAGCTGGTATGTAAATTACATTAGCTTCCGCGCTTACGTCGTTCAAACGAAGATAAGGAGATTACCTTTATTTTTTGAAAACAATAAAAATCGAGCATACTCTTTTTTTAAAGACAGAAACGGGAAATGAATTCGATAATTGTTTTACTTTATTAATTTTAGTTGTACTTAAGTAATGTTCCGAAACTGAGAAAATATTTCGATTTTTTTTTTGTCGTAGGGAAGTCTCCACTTTTTTTGTCTCTGTTCTTTGAACTTTAGGCACATTAGCTCTACCCATTCTGATCACTGATAATAATATACCTCATTCTGATCAGTTCGATATAATTTTTTTTTTTTTTTACATTTTTGGGTTGGATCATTTTGGCATAACTGGGTCCAGTTATGGTCGGCCTGCAGTCTAACCAGATGCGGCTGCATATCTGTATTTTATACGAAGAGACTGCCATCAGACCCCCGCAACCCAGTTACTGGGTGGGCAATAGCGACATCTTAAAGTTAGACGAGCTATCAGACTTTTAGTGCTTTTAGGCTAAGCTTATGCTGAGACGCAGACGATACAGCACAGCATAGTCTGAATACGCTTACTCTGCAATGGAATTATGGCGACACCGTAAACAATAACTATAAAAATCTCTGTAATGATATTTTATTCCAATGCAGAGTTCGTTTTGTCAGACTAAGACCGGTAAATTTAACTCTGCATTGGAATAATAAGATCAATACAGAGATTTTGATAGTTATTGTTTACGGTGTTGCCATAATTCCACTGCAGAGTAAGCGTGGCCAGACTCTAGTACAGAATTGGCAGGGCATGGCAGTTGACGCAGGTAGGTCACGAACGTATACTGCGGCGCAGCAAAATGACATATATATACGCATCCATGTCCTGGCTGGTGCTAAAAAACGGACAGTTTTCGAGTTGATTAGCAAAATAAGTTCAGATTCTGTAATTATTAATGAGTTGTTGTTACTTCACAGTATGTTGACATACTTAGCTCAAAAAAAACTATTTGGCAAAGTAATTATTTAAGAAATAAATGAATACAATAATACATCATTCATTTAGGACCAAAATATTTGTACACTTTTTTTAAACCCGCCGAACTGTTTTACAGTTTGTCGGCGGGATTAGCACTCGCTTCTCAGTTGGTTCTTATTGCTACTAAAAAACTAAACTTAAATTAAAGTGAAGTTATGGTATCTGAATTAGAATAGTCTGGATAATGTATCATACAAACAAGGTTTACAACGCACTAATTCAATTATATTTTCCGTCATTGCTGTCGCGATATCATAAGTCTCAACATGCACGCGTTGCGCAGAGATCTGTACCGAAACCACAAGCCGCCGCGCAGGACATATGTCTGCTATGTTCAAACGTTATAAAATTTGCTCTGCCTGCGCTGCAGGAGACTGCGTCGCCTGTGTCTCAGCATACGCTTAGCCTTAAGCTTCTGACTCCCGTAACAACTGCCAAAGATATTCGTATGATAAATGGGATATAGCAGTGGTAGCCTAGTGGTTGAACGCTTGCCTTCCATGCAGGAGGGTGCGAGTTCGATTCCGGCCCGCACCACTGACTTTTCGGATTCTTGTGCGGATCAGAATTTGATTATCACTTGCTTTAACGGTGAAGGAAAACATCGTGAGGAAACCTGCACACCTGAGAGTGCTCCATACAGATCTCGATGGTGTGTGTAGTCCAACAACCCGCACTAGGCCAACGTGGTGGACTAAGCCTTAACCTTTTCATACTGAGAAGAGGCCCGGCCGAGCAGTGGGACAGTAATGGGCTGATTATGTTAATATGTTATTCGGGACCGACAGTTTCACGTTACTATCATCTTGGAAGCATGGAAGAGTGGGTAGAAATGTTCAAACGCTATCTTCTCTAAATAACAGTCGTGTATTGACAGCAGATCAAGATTTTTGAGACAAAATAATGCATCTTTTAGTCGGAGGGCAAAAAGGAGAACATCCGCGCTCTTCTGTGCTCGCTGCACACCGTGGTGTGGGAAGACTGTCGCTGGACGAGATGCGACATGTCCCAGCTCGTCACGCCGGCCGACGTCAAGCGCAACTACAGGAAAGCGTGCCTCGCCGTGCATCCGGACAAGGTAATGTCCACTAAACATGAGCCAATTTATCTATTGAATTTTGAAATGTATGTGTTTTTTGAAAATAAACCTTTACTGCATAACAAAAGGTTCAATTTCCATTGCTACTAATAGATTTGACCGTTTAGATAGTTTTTGTTACTCGAAAATCAACTTGAATGACGTGAAAATCAACTTAATGTTTATATTTGTGTAAGTTGCAATAAAACGCATGTCTATCGTCTTTGTCTTTGGCTTTAGAAAATATAGATAAAACAAAATGTTTTCGTGCTTAGTTTCTAATCTAATGTACGATTCATACATAGTGGAGCATGTCGACGCGTATAAACCGCATTTTATAATGCAGTTAAGGAGATTGAATTGTCTATTCAACTATAAAAAACAATATTTACAAGTGATATACATAATATACATCTAGGAATAGTCGTGTATCCTGCGCGTGGTGTACGTCGGATGGCTCGGCTGCCGTAACCTGCGCTCCAATTCCACCATTTTTAAAACAATGATGTTATTTGTTTTTTTGAAACGTCAACACGACATGAATTTAATACACTAATTTCAACCGGACGGATCCGCGCGGATGCTCTCCACTAGGTGTGAATCGTCTTGCAGACTATTGTTTTCGGGCTGGAAAGGACCTTTGGTTGGTATGATCATCTTCGTCCATAGCTGAAAACTATAGAATTTACAGTGACTGACGCATAGTCTGTTTTCTACGTAAACTTAGCTTACCTTGAAACTTTACTTACAGCAAATGGGCACACCCAACGAGAACATAGCGAAAATGATCTTCATGGAGCTGAATAACGCGTGGACGGAATTCGAGAACGACGTCAAGCAACAGAACTTGTTCCAGTCCTAATTTAAAGGTGCAGCTTATATTACCATAAATTTAACACAGAGTAGTATATTGTAGTAGGTATAGGAATACCATGAATACCTACTACAATATAAAATGGAGCTTTTACATTGTGTTTCTCCAGAAAACCAGTCACCAGTCAGTTATGCGGCAGGGAGGAGAAAACTCATTAGTTCTCCAATTTTCATTACACTGTTATCAGAGGCGATGCAACCAATATATTAATAGCTAATTTTATGTTCATTTAGATAGACCATGCTAACGTCGTGTATTCAAATAGCAAATTGGAAATATAAGAATCTAAACGCTTAAGAATTCGTCTTACCGCTAGAGTTTAAAAATCGCTAATTCTGGGGCTAGTTCACCAACGAAATAACCAACGTTTAATATCAAAACACACAAATAAAACATCGATTATTTTGTTGTTGAACTTGGCCCTAGAAGTATAAATTAGAATTGTGATAAATTCTTTAATAGTTAATTAAATCAAATGTTAACTTTCTGATTATGCGCATCTTACATTGATGTTTGAACGTAGCCCCAATTTTAGAAAGGCTTCTTAGGTCTTAAAGATGTCTCGTATTGAAATATTATTTAAACAATCAGTCAGTTTGTCTACATAACTGAAGTTATTGCTCTTACTCAATCAGTGTTTTAGACACTAGAATCAGCATAATTTAATAGACGAGTCAATAAAAAATATAATATACACTACCAAAAACTCTTTGATACCGTTTAAAATTAATTAGAAAAGAAAAACAAACATTGGTGCTGATTCTGAAACTAATTTAGTTTCATTATGTCTCTTTCTAACTATAAACATTAGAAAAGGATAGAAGGTATTTAGTCCTGTCAAATAATTCCATTTACTTGTTTCCACGTGTCGCCATCTTTTTAGTTAGCGACAATTTTCCCTTAATTTACAAGGGCATAGACTAATTCGACAATCTGTTCTTAATAATTTCTGCCCTTTTCAATAAAGTTAATTAGAAAAGGATATACTGTGATAAAAATCAGTTTAGTGTGATGTACAAGGGAATCGGTATCATTGTCTTACTAACATTTTTTCAAGTTAAACTTATTTTTCGATTTCTTCAGCTAAATTGTAAATTTGTTGTAAATTTTGAGTTAGTTCTGACGAACTGAGGAATTTCATATTTTACGTAGTGAATGTATTGTCTTCCGATTGCCTTATGTTTAGGAATCATAGCATTAGTAGCTGATGTAATAACTATTCCTAATTATCTACACTTTTTATTACTACAAACTATCCAGTGATGGATTGTGGCGATGCTTGGGGGAGGCCTATGTCCAGCAGTGGACGTCTTTCGGCTGAAATGATGATGATGATTCAGTGATGGCATCTATCCTTGACATGCGATAGTATGTTTTTTTTAAGCGCTGGACGGTCATTTATACCATTATTTCCCATCAGATATTGCTTCTTGTGCCATCACTAATTTACCTATACCGACTATAAAAAACAACGATTCAGTTAGAGCTTTTTACAATAATAAAAAGATTGTACATTACATAGTACCTATTGTTGATAAAATAATGATTATTTTATTTGGTTAAGCTCAGTTTAAATATACAAAATATACGAATCGGGTCTGGAGGCGGTGCATATAAAGGATTATTTTATGGAATTATTCATCAATGTAATAATAATTATTTTGTGGGCGTTACTTAATAGTTTTTAGTGTTGTATTTTAGTACATTCACGTATATAATAGAGAACAAAAGTGTATTTTAGATATTAAATATCACGAGAGCTAAAATGTATGAAATGAAAGTCAAAGTTACGGTTTATTAAATAGTTAGGAAGGTCTTCTTTATGTTGATCTATTTGTGAGAAGAATACATACTAGGCTTCTTTGCAATTTCGCTTTATTATTTTATAATGTATATGGAAAACTATTCAGAGCCGTTGAAAACGTTACGCATTTTAACTGCTTGTCTTAAATGCGATGAAATAATGTTTGTTGGGGATGAGATATAGGGGCTGGTAAATTTAAGGATAGTTCGAAGGACCTGAAAGAATAATTATAGTTTTCCAAGTGTGGAGTAAGCTACTCTGGTTTCTGATCTTTGCTCAGGCTGCACAGGGTACAAGAAATGAATACCACCAACCTTTCACTCCCACGCAGTCGCTCTTGGCGCAGATCAGCTCAGCACGGCCGAATGTTCCAGTCCAACTAAGGTGATTGGGTAAATATAGCCACACCACACTCGTCACAGAAGGGTTTGAGAACGTCTCAGTAGCAATAGTTTATAAGTATGTGAGTTAATCGAAACTCGAGAAGTGCTAGGAGCGCGACACGGTCACGTACGCATCAATCGGCGGCTACGATCCAACTAACTCTTCATGCCGGCGCAAGGGGCGCGGCGATCACTAGCGTCGCCGATCTGCAGCTTCCAAGCGAGGGTAGTCGTAGAAAAATTGATGGCAAACAATTCCCTCTACCCCACACTTTTATTTGAGCAAAGATCGAACAATGTTCTTATGTTATATTTATTAATTTATATCAGCTTCTTATGTGTAAACGACACTAAATTCGGATACATTTAGTACCGTTAGTCGCATATATCTAATTCTTATGAACCATACAATTTACATTGTAACAAAGAAAAGTCGCGCAATTATATCAATGCAAAACGGGTCGCCGGTACATAGAATCTAATCAACGCTGATACAAGGGGATTTATTTTTATTTTCTTAGGTTTCAGGACTAGATGTTGTTAGATGTTAACTAATTAGTTCTCTGAGAGCTTACGATAATGTTAAGTTTATACATTCCTATCGAAATAAGTGTAGTCGGATGTCCATTACCGTTATAATAATTGTGGTGATAAATGTTAACTTATGTAGCTACATTGTTTAGAATCTTCGTTCTTATGTTTAAAAAAAAGTATTCGATTGTAGAATGAGGCTTCTGTTCGTCCGACTTAAGGCTGCGAGCATAAAGGAGCCGGTTCCCAGTACAGATAAATCGGTACGGGTCGAGACCGATCGATGCGGGTAAAACAGCCCCGTGTTATCTTATGCGCTTCTTCTTATCGTGTCAATGGTTCAATTTACTTTAAATATTATTTGAATAAAAAGTGGCCACCTCAATGGAATTATTAGTGGCGGCATAGAGATCGTCTTTCGGGCCTGTGTTCGGGCAACAAATGTGACATAAACATAAATAAACACACCTAAAGAAACATGTTATAATTTGTTGGTACCGACTACTTAGACCAGAAGTATATGGGTTTAAGATTCGTTGGAATATACGGACAGATTTACCTGTTTCTTTATTTAGGTAGACCTGTACCGAGCCGTACCGATTTATCTGTACCGAGAACCGCTTCTTTATGCACGCACCCTTATACAAGACCGTGCAATAGTTTTGGAATCTTGATTTTTATATAAAATACTTATGTAGTTAGGGCATATAACAGAGTCAAGTTAATTGTGCATTGCAATATGATATAGAACCAGTGAATATTGTACATGTCACCGATATCGTGTATATTTTGCTTAGATAACATACCTATGTCTAAATAACAAATCTGTTCGAAAATAAAGTAATTTCAAAAATGCACCTTAGTCTTATTTAAAACAAACTTCCCTTCTGCGTAGCACTGGTTGAGGGAAGACTTGGTGAAATTGCGTTTTCAGTAGTGGTTTCTTCAATATATTTTTTGTTGTTATGTGCGTTAAACACGATCAAGTCTACCGTCCAATCTGATAACCAAACAGAATATAATCATGCTGATAACAGCCAAATTAATTGGACCGCATATTTATCGATTTGCATGACAAGTGTGAAAGTTAACTCCAGAATCCTGCGAACTAACTATTTTGTCATTTCAAAAACGTCAGATCGGTCCATGCCACATAAAAGTCTTAATACTAATTGCGTACATGCAATTAAAATATATTTCAAACGAGTTCGCGGGATTCTCAATTATAAAAAAAAAAAAATTTTCAATTCTATCGACTTGATCCAGGGTTTAAGCATCATGCAAAACGGACGGTTCACTTGAACGTGTATCAGGCCCTTTGGGATTATCCATTTATTACGTAAGACGATTTTAACCACTTTCCGACCCGTCCCCCATTGTAAGAAAAAATAAGAAATCATTGGAGACCCTCCCCCCTTTTCAATCTTACGTAAAAGATCAGTAGGTATCTACCAAAATTACACAGACAGTAGCAAATAAGTGGTAGTGGGGGCTCTTCATTTCTGATTCGATCACGCAGGGACACTTCGAGCATAGCCCTCTCCATTGCCCTATGAGTGACTTTGAGCCTTCTTATCAGGCCCATTGTCAGCGACCACGTTTTAGTGCCGTAAGTAATTACTGGCAACACACACTGGTCAGACTCTCGTCTAGAGACACTGCGGTATTTTGGACGAGAAGATATTGCGTAGCTTTCCGAACGCTACCCACCCGGGTCGGATTCGAAGATTAACCTCTTTCTCGAAGTTGGACCTAGGGACCTATGATGATGATAGTAGGAAATATATAAAAATGCGTTTGTTGATTCCGCTGCTGCCACAAAGCGGAAACAACATTTGCGGGACTGCGCGCGTTTATTTTTATGATCTTACTTAAAACGTATCAACACTCCTACCTACATGTTAGAGAGAATAGGACATGTTCGGACCCTTCCCCCCAAATCGTCTTACGGACCCTGGATGAAATGGTCAGAAGGTTGAATAAAACTATTTATTTTGTATAAACTTATTATTTTATTAACACAAAATCACTTTGTCAACTCACTTCCATCTTCACGTCCATACACCCATACTTTTCTAGAAGCTCCTGCTTCTTCCTCCTGAGTAGTGCTTCCTCTATGTCCTTTTGTGAGGGCACAGCTACGTGTGACGTCACTATTGGCCTGGCTGGTTCCCCTTCTTCGTCTTCTACTCGCTTGTCGTCGGGCTAAAATGAGATTCGTATGTCAGCAAAACACAAATAGGAGAAAAACAGGTGGAGTCGGGGGACGCCCGTCAGAAGCAAACCCTCTACGAATTTGCAAGCGCGGATAGAACGCAAGTTAACGGCCGATGATTTAGAAGATTCGCTTATAAAAATGAGACATTTTCCATTTGTTGCTATTATAAACATTTCACAATCACAACACAAACGCAGTGTTCGTCTAAAGCCGAAAACCGAAAATATGTAGCACTCCAGCGATGACAATAAACTACGTTGAATTCGAGCGTGGAGCGGCGCGCTTTAGCCGTCAAAATGTGGATAATTTTGGAAGCGGAACGTTTCTTTAGCAGAGGGCGGGTAAGTAATTGCTTTGCTTGTCTCTTACAATACTTCCAATGCTACTGATTTGCTAACCCCCGGTTTCCTGGAGAGCTTGTAATAGTACATTATGATACAAGTGAGCTAAGTTGACTATTATACTCGAAGCTGGATTGCAGCCCGAGCCGAAGACGAGGGCGTAATGGAGCCGACAGTATAATAGTCAATGCTCACGCGTGTCATACGACGTTTTTCAACACACTTGCGAGGAAAAAAACATACAGATACATATTTTAGATAAATAAAGAATTGGTGAAAAATGGCGCGCGGATTACATTACTGTAATCGCACGGTGCCGTACAGCTATGGGCTAGCAGGTGGTCGAAGGAAACCGCCAAACAGCCTAATATTAAAAATATAATAAATAGATTTTTTTTATTTATAACACAAATTAATGTTAATTAGTTGACAAAAATAAATAATTGATGAAATGAAATGTTTATTTATCATATTTTAATTAATACAGTTGATTTATTCCCAAAAATGTTTAATTTTGTTCAGGCATAAAAACTCTGCTGCGATTTAAAAATAAACTGTAAAGTAAAAAGCACTAGTACAATAATATAATTTAAAAGCACGCGTGCGTTATAAGCTACATTATGAACCTAAAAGCGGTGCAATAAGAGCCACTTTACGAGCAAGTGTGTTGAAAATTATATTATAGAATCAACTGTCAAATCTCAAGTTAAGCGATGTGATATTTATCGACCAATCATCACATCAACTTCGAATTTGATAGCCTTATCGGTTAGATCAGCGGTTCTCAAACTTTTTTGGTCACGGAACCCTTTTGACAAGCAAAATACTTGACGGAACCCTACAATAAAACAATAGTTTTTAAAAGTGTATTCTTTATTATATAAGCATAATAAAAGTACAATGTAACAGTTACTAATTATTACTTACTTTAACCACATGCCAAGTACAATAATAGAAGATATTAAAAATGAAAACATCTTAACTAATGGGAGGTATGAAACTGTTTTTTATTTTTCATCAATTGGTTGATATCAGGTTTGATAGAAGACATTTGAAGTCTCATATCAGGTTCGGCGTCCAGTCTATTGCGATATTTTGTTTTCGTGGCTGCATAGGTTGAGAATCCTGTTTCGCACAAATATGTTGTTGGGAACGGGAGAAGAATATTCAGAGCCATTCTGCCAAGCATTGGATATTCATCACGGATTCTGCACCAAAAATCGTTGAGAGGCGTCGTTTTGAACAGTGACTCCATACTTGTGTCTGATGACATTTCTAAAAGAGATTCATATATCTCGTTTGACATACTTTCGGGCTTTTGCAAGTTGGGTAAAAAAGGATTATGAATCCATGAATTCAGCTTCATTTTTGTATTATGTTCTTCAGGAAAATACTTTACAAAAGATGCGCGCATCGAAGTGAGATATTGGACCAATTCTTTAAACACATCATCTTGAAACATTTCCGAGTCGTTATCGCTAACAAACTCACTGAGTGACGTAAAGCTTTCTATTTCTCTCTTACCAACGCAAATAATCCAAAAATCTAATTTTCTTTTGAAGGCAGTTATTTTGTTATAGGCCTGGAACACTGTTGTCTGTTTACCTTGCAATGATAAATTCAATTCGTTCAGTTTTTGAAAGATATCCGCCATAAAAGACAATCGGAACAACCAAGTTTTATCATACAAACGGTCTTTCAAATTAAAAGAAACTGTATCTGCTGAAAGAAACATTTGTAACTCGGCTCTAAGTTCAAATAGCCTTGTTAAAGTTTTACCCCGAGACAGCCATCGCACTTCTGTATGGAGCAGCAGTGTTTTATGTTTGCTGCCATAATCTTCACACAATAATGAGAACAATCGGGATTGTAGTGGTCGTGATTTGATAAAAATTAATTATTTTTACCGCTTCATCCATAACTAATTTTAGATTTGACGGCATTTGCTTCATCGCAAGTGCTTGTCTATGCAGAATACAATGGCTGGAACTACAATTAGGCGCTTTACTTTTTATTCGTGATACTGCTCCTGCTGTTTTACCTGTCATCGCCTTGGCCCCATCTGTACAAATGTCAATGCAATCGTTCCAACTAAGATTATTTTCTTTAAAAAATATGTTTATTTTATTAAAAATTTCTTCCCCGGTAGTGTTTGTGGGCAGCGGTGAACACATAAGCATGTCTTCTTCAAAAGAACGTTCATATGGATATCTCACGATAACCAGCAAGATAGCCAGACCAGTGACATCAGTTGACTCATCCATTTGCAAGGCGAATCGTGTTTTTTGTAGACGTGCAACTAGTTCTTGTTTGACGTAGCTTGCCAGATCATGGATTCGCCGTGAAACAGTATCGTTTGATAGCGGTACAGTAGAAAGATGCTTTGCAGATTTTTCATCGAGCATACATTTTGTTATGTCTAACACACATGGCTTTATTAAATTCTCAGCGATAGTGTGCGCTTCACCTGCTTGTGCAATGCGATAGCTAACTAAATATGATGCCTCCGTGGCCTTTTCATTGATAGTTTGTGTTACATGCATCATATTTTTTTGACTTTCCAATAACAATATTATAATATGTGATGCCCAATTCGGCTTTCGAAAGTGTATGTCAACTGACTTAGCTATTTTTGCTCTTAAAAATACTGTTCATAAATATTTATCACGAAAGACTTCAGTATTCGCTTGCTTTTTAGACTTGAGTCGTGCTTTTGATTCTATTAATTATGATATGCTATGGAACAAAATGCGTAATACAAAAGTACCCCCTGACATTGTTAATGTATTGGAATTCTGGTATGATAATCAACTGAACCAAGTTAAGTGGGGTAATGCGTACTCTAGACCCTACAAACTAACCTGCGGCGTAAGACAGGGCGGGGTGACGTCTCCAATTCTATTTAACTTATACGTAAACGAGTTGATCGAGGAGCTGAGCCGCACCAGAGTCGGTTGCAATGTTGGTGGCGTAAGCGTGAACAACCTGAGTTATGCAGATGACATGGTGCTGCTCAGCCCCTCGGCCAATGGTCTTAGAATACTTTTGCAAATTTGTGAGCGGTATGCAGCTGCTCATCAGCTGACCTATAATGTTCAGAAGACCGAAGTTTTGGTGTTTAAATATGGTAAAGGCCCTGAAACTATTCTTCCCATCACCCTAAATAATTCAATTATAAATACTGTCAACACCTTTAAATATCTCGGACATGTTCTGAACGATCATTTGATGGATGATACCGATTTGGAACGACAAAGAAGGGGCATTGCATGCAGAAGCAACATGCTTGCAAGGCGATTTGCACACTGCTCAAAGCAAGTAAAAATAACTCTGTTTAATGCTTACTGTCAGGCGTTCTACACCAGCCAACTTTGGTATCAGTACACGAAGAAAGCCTACAACTCTCTTCGTGTACAGTACAACAATGCATTCAGGGCCATGTTCAACCTGCCTTGGCGGTGTAGCGCGTCTGGCATGTTTTTTGAGAACAGAGTGTGTGACTTCTTTGCCGTTCTAAGGAGGTCGAGGGCCTCATTTCGAAAAAGATTAAAAAGCAGTACTAATGGTATTATAGCAACTGTATTCAGCACAATTTATATGTTTAGATCCGAATTTAATCTTAATAATAAAAAATAAAATTGCAAAAATTATGTCCCTGTACTGTTTCTTATTTCTTATTTTTTAATTTTGACAACCAATATAAGTATTTGACTTAAAATTTAATATAAAAACTTAATTTAATTGAATAATAATGTATTTCTAAAATTATTTTTAAAATTATTTATACTATTCTAATTACGTATTTGATGTTCTTGTTAGTATTAATTTAGAATAAGAGACTGTACTTAACAACTAACTTATAACTATGGGTGAATTTGCCTGAAATAAAATGATTTTATTTATTTATTTATTTATTATAACTGTTCTTTTTTACGAACAAAAAATTCTTTATTCTTGTCTTTAGACTCGGGGTGTACAGTTTCTAAATGTCTGCGTAATTTGGCAGGTGCCATGGAACTATTAGGAAGCAGTTTACTACATAACATGCAGAGAGGTGAGCCGTTGGAATCAACAAATCCGAAACTGATATATGATTCATCATACTTCCTTTTTTTCGTCTTTGAAACCGTGGAGCTTGACGTCGTGGCATCATCGTCTGGATCGGTAATTGCTGTATTCTCCGCGCGTACTGCTTTTGAACATTCAGCGTCATTAGAAGATGTCGTTGCAACACGTTTAACACCTTTAAGCCAACGTTCCATTCTTCTTTATTAATAATGTTACACGTCAGGATGGTAGGGTCAAAATAATGCACAATCGTTACTGCGTTTATGAGACAAAGTTTAGTCCAAAGAAGAAATGTACAAAACTGATACAATCAGAATACAGCGGGCAGTAGAACTTACAAGAAGGCAGCAGGCTAGCCAGCTTGTAAGTAGGTAGGTACGAACTTATCGCTCCGAACGCTAATCGTCAACTGACTGACGAGGCGCGACTTTTTTTATATAATAGCGCTTTTATACTTAGTCCTAGACTCGAACTCGAACATTCTCAAAAATACTCGAGTCGGCGCCTTTGATAAACAAAAAGCGGAAATAAAAATATAAATACAAAAAAATGCGTTGTAAACAATCTCGACTTTATGCTTTTGAAGATAGAGCCGAAAGTCGCTTGTTCACAACTATAGCGTCTAATTCAGAGGCGGCTTTTATCAAAGGGACTGCGCGCTCACAAGTATACGCGCGGCGGGCGGATTCAAAACGTTCGACCAGTGACCAGAGAGAGGTGTTTTGTTTTTTTTTTCTAAATTCTTGCGGAACCCCTACAGGGGTATCGCGGAACCCTAGGGTTCCGCGGAACACACTTAGAGTACCGCTGGGTTAGATAAACCACGTGTTAGCGACGCGCTCTGATCTTTCTAGATTTCATAGTAGCTGTATAGGTATATACTATATACATATTAAAACCTACAACTATATAGTATATAGTTGTAGGTTTTAATAAAAGGCGGACCCAGCGACGTGTTCGTCAAATTCGACCATTATGGGCTTTCGGCTAGTGTGCTACACCTCGTGAGCCGATGCGCACGCGCAATTTTGTAATTTTATTGTGCGCACAACCATTTTGGTTTTTGTGTTTTGCTAAAGTAATAAATTCAATATTCTTCATTCTCGAGTTTTGTTTCCACAACTCCTGCAAGTTCCTGAAGCATCATCCTATATCCTATACCGCGTTTAACAATACCTACCTCGGAAACCGGGCATTAATCTGATACGATACGTGGGAGATACGTGGTGTACGGGTGTGTGTTTGTCTTTGTCTTTGATACTGATAATACATA
Organism: Asteroscopus sphinx; assembly: GCA_949699075.1. Taxonomy (NCBI): domain Eukaryota; kingdom Metazoa; phylum Arthropoda; class Insecta; order Lepidoptera; family Noctuidae; genus Asteroscopus; species Asteroscopus sphinx. The sequence goes on from OX453006.1 coordinate 9,742,671, forward strand.
CAGCAGTTTCGTAAAATGTAAGTAAACTGACACCAAAGTAGCGTCTCCATGACCAGTTTGGAATTGCAACTAATAACATAACTTACATCTTCTGGATAAATGTCCTCCTCTTCAGGTAAATCTTGGTCGTTATCCTGTTCTTTATTCCTCTTCCATTCATCAACCGCTTTTGCTATGGCTGTAATGAAAAGAAGTGTTAGTCTTTGTAATAGAAGGTTTAAAAAGATGAGACGTCAAGATATATGGGTTATCACAATATCGTTTTAACCAATGAATACCAAAAAGTAGCGAAACAGTATTTTTTATTCTTTCTTGGCAACTAGTTGCGTATGTGTGCAGGAATACGTATATCTAGTTCAGATCATTCAGCTTGGTCACAGATAATATAATACTATACTAGTACAGATACCTCATCTAGAACAAAGGAGTGAGACCATCGTAACTCGGCTTATTCTGCGGGCTATATATGTTTGACCTGCTTAGGCGCTCGATGGCGCTCCTAGCGGTCGATAGCAAGCGACATCTGGCGCCTCGGGCTCTTCTATGTGAACTTACTTACGTAGTACTGTACGTACACTCCAAAAGATGGCGATAAAAGCGTATTGTACGTACACACCAACAGATGGCGATAAAAGCGTACTGTACCTACCTACCTATTTAGATATCTGTGACTCCGCTAATCGCTCAAGGTCACGCGCACAGATTTGACATTTACTGCTGTAGATAACACGTTACCGGCCAGCCGCACGAAAATATTGTGTAGGTATATTTCGTATTTAATGAATTTTAATAATGACTAGGTACATTGGTGCATTTTGCAGACAGGTGTCGAAATAAAATTCTCAATAGACATTAGCTTTTACAAATTAGGTGCAGTGTACCGCACGCCAGTGGAAAGACCTTGACAGCGTCTTTATTTCGTAAGCAGGAAGGGTGGTTTTCGAAATTCAAGTGTTACCCCACTGACGTGCAGCCGTCTGTACAGTACCTACCTTGCGAAGAAGCGTAATTTATAAATTAATTAATTAATTAATTTTTAAGGTATACCTTGCCATCTCAGACCAACTAAATAAACTAGGTCTGTGCTTGCCACAGATATTAATATAATAGGTACTATACTAGTTATCTGTGATACTGTGATACTAGTAACAGTAACCTTGCGAAAGTAAGTAGGTATGTACCTACATGTTTTCCTGTGGACTACCTATTGTCCTACTAAGTTACAAATTAATCTGTTTTTCTTACTTGTCTTATTTAGTAAACAATCTTGGCATGTTTTTTTAATGCATTTCATCAATAATAATTATCAAAAGACATTATGTTAACAATTCCCATTTTTTTTTTACCTAGATAGGTACCTAGGTACATGTGCAGAAGTAGTAATTATATTTTATCAGTAGTTATTTGAATAAAGAGATGTGCCAAGATTGTTTACTAAATAAGACAAAAGAGAAAAAACAGAGTAGGTAGGAACCTACCTATAGTGCTTTAGCCGCTAAGCTAACGTGAACATTTACCTTCCATTTATAGGAATTTACGTCTTTGGGTGACATCAGCAAACTTCCCATTGAGGAACAGACCGTGTTCTTTAACCGACCCGATTAACTTTATATATTAATTTTATATTGAACTTTATGTAGGTAGGTATTATTCGATGAACTCTATATTTACATATTTACCTAGGTATATCTGATTTATGGGATGGTATAAGTACAATTTATGGGGGACTTCAACGCTAAAGTGGGAGTACAAGAACGCGGCGAATCGAGAATCGGACCTTACGGTTTGGGGCGCAGAAACCACAGGGGCCAAATGTTGGTCAACTTCTTGGAGTCCCAGGGGCTATTCTTAATGAACTCCTTCTTTAAGAAGAAGCCCCAAAGAAGATGGACCTGGAAAAGCCCCGACAAGGTGACAAGGAACGAGATAGACTTTATCATGACGGATAAGAAGCACATATTTAGAGATGTCTCTGTGATCAATAGGTTCAACACCGGAAGCGATCACCGACTTATCCGAGGCACTCTAAATATCAATTTTAGAGCTGAAAGAACGCGCTTGATTAAGTCTACTCTCCGACCTTCGCCGCTCCAAACCAGTTTGGGCTCCGAAAGGTTCCAAGCGGAACTTCAAAATCGATTCGACTCGCTGGAAACCACGGGCAATATTGAGGAGAAAACCAACACCATGGTCAAAACATTGCAGGAACTGTCTCGAAAATTCTTTCCGCCGCAGCGTGGAAGCAAGATGCCCAAGCTTTCGACTGAGACTCTCGATCTGATGAGGAAAAGACGGGAAATGTCAGCCGCGCATTCGTTTTCATCAGATAATAGGTCCTTAAACCTACAGATTAGGAAGCTGATGCGACGTGACCTCCGCCGCTCCAACACCCGCGCCATTGAGGCTGCGATTGAGCTAAATAGGGGGTCGAAAGTTTTCGCTCAGCAGCTAGGGAGGACCCATCTGATGAAACTGAAAGCCGCGGATGGCAAAATAGTCACCTCTAAGATCGAGATGCTTGATGAGGTCGAAAACTTCTATGGGCATTTGTATTCCACCAAAACGGCGAGACCAGCAGTTCCTAGCAATGACGACAAAAGAGCCCAGCTCACGCGCCATTACACCGAGGATCTTCCGGACGTTGACCAGGGCGAGATTAGGGCGGCCCTCGAGCAGCTTAAGAACAACAAAGCTCCGGGCGATGACGGCATTACCACTGAACTCCTAAAAGCAGGCGGGGCTCCGGTCCTGAAGGAGCTACAGAGTCTGTTTAATGCCGTCATCCAACAAGGCTCTACACCGGAGAAATGGAGCGGGAGTGCGGTGGTACTGTTCTTCAAAAAAGGGGATAAAACCCTACTAAAGAACTACAGACCCATCTCACTCCTGAGTCATGTATACAAGCTGTTCTCGAGGGTCATCACGAATCGTCTCGCCGGAAGACTCGACGAATTCCAGCCACCAGAGCAAGCTGGGTTTCGAAAAGGCTACAGCACCGTAGATCACATCCATACTGTTCGGCAGATCATACAGAAGACTGAAGAGTACAATCAGCCGCTGTGTATGGCATTCGTGGACTACGAGAAGGCCTTCGACTCCATCGAAACTTGGGCAGTTCTGGATGCTCTTCAGCGATGTCACATTGATGAGCGGTATATAGAGATGCTGAGATGCCTATACAACGCTGCTACCATGACTGTTCAGCTCCAGGACCAAAAGACGAAGCCAATCCAACTGCGCAGAGGGGTGAGACAAGGGGATGTAATATCCCCGAAATTGTTCACTAACGCGTTGGAGGACGTCTTCAAGACACTGGACTGGACTGGACAGGGTATCAACGTTAACGGCGAGAACATCTCACATCTCCGTTTTGCCGATGACATCGTTGTAATGGCTGAGTCGCTGGAACAACTGGGCGAAATGCTGCACAGCTTAAACGGAGCCTCTCGACGTGTCGGTCTCGGCATGAATCTGGACAAGACTAAAGTCATGTTCAATATGCATGTCATGCCGAGGCCGATATTCGTCGAAGGGTCGACACTCGAAGTTGTAACGGAATACGTCTACCTAGGGCAGGCAATTCAGCTTGGTAGACACAACTTCGAGAAAGAAGCCAACAGAAGGATCCGTCTGGGCTGGGCAGCGTTTGGCAAACTTCGCCGAGTCTTCTCGTCGCCTATACCGCAAAGTTTGAAGACAAAAGTCTTCAACCAGTGCGTCTTGTCTGTCATGACTTACGGTGCCGAGACGTGGACACTGACAGTTGGGCTAGTCCACAAGTTTAAAGTCGCTCAGCGAGCTATGGAGCGAGCTATGCTTGGAGTTTCTTTGAAGGATAAAATCCGAAACGAGATTATCCGGAGAAGAACCGGAGTGACCGACATAGCTTGTAGAATCAGTAAGCTGAAGTGGCAGTGGGCTGGCCATGTCTGTCGAAGGACCGATGGTCGCTGGAGCAGACGAGTCCTTGAGTGGAGACCGCGAATCGGCAAACGCAGCGTAGGGCGCCCCCCTGCCAGGTGGACGGACGACCTAAAGAGCGTGGCCGGGGGGGACTGGATGCGGAAGGCAGAGGATCGAGCGTTGTGGCGCAACTTGGGAGAGGCCTATGTCCAGCAGTGGACTGCGATAGGCTGAGTTGAAGATAAGTACAACGTGTAGGTAATTGAAATAATTGTAAACTTCTTAATGGGTAATGACTCGTTAGGCAGGTACAATGGTATCTGGGGTGCTGGCCAGAAAACCTCCACATGTGTCTGACGGCTGCTTGTTCTTCTGAACACGTCTAGAGGGAACGGCAGTTGTTGGACCGGTGCATCCTGGAGACGGGCAATAAGTCTCCTTTGGACCAGGGGACCCTAATTGTCTGTGGCGAATATTTTGGCACGGGAGGGGCCTGATGTGGGCCAATGGGAAGTTGCTCCGCGTGTCCCTCTGAGAAAGCAGAGGGCACAGTGGAGGAGCAGGGGCGGGCCCGATGTGCACTCACCCTGCCACTGGGCAGGCAGCGGGGGGACTGTCCTTCCCTGCCCCCGTCGGTCTCGTAATCCCAGGAGTGCCTGCTGAGTAGTGTTCTCGCGCCTTTTGGGACCGAGGGTCTTGGTTTTACCGCCCGGACCGCGAGGAAGGACACCTCTATAAAAATGACAGGAGGATGGGCCTGCGAGCAGCAGACTCGGGGTAGTCTGCTGCCCGACCAGCAGCTGGCGTAGTTGGCGCAGCTGGCGTAGTTGGCTTTTTTAGTTTTGTCATGTTTTATTTATCATACTATTAAAGTTTTTTTTGAAAATTCAAATTCATTTTTAACGTTGAATATTTTGTTGTTTTTTAGCATTTCTCATTCCAAATTACATTTAAACATATAAGTTGTATATATTTTCGTAAACCATTTATAAAACCCTTTATTTTGATACCCCACTCGATAGGTTTTGAGCAAAAAAATAAATTTGAAGTCACATAAAATGGCTCCAAAAAGCGGCCACTTTGATTTTTATAATTTTAATATACCCAGTGTCACTCTTACAATTAAGACGAATCCAACGACACCTCTCAAGCTAAGATCCATCAAGCCGTTTAGGCTACAGAGCGTGCCAAAGAAATATACATACATACATACAAACCAGGCCCCTCAGAAAGTATTGCGAAAAAAAGTTTTTATATATGGGAGACTGGCCAGTTATAATGTTTTTCGAAAATATGATTATTTATAAGTAAAAATAAGTAAGTTCCAATTTCAAAATTTCCCTCCACATTTTTTGCGAGTTAATTCAAAGTATTGTGTCTCACTGAAATATGGATCTGCGCCGGGAACATTTTAGAGCTATGATTTTATACGATTTCAAGTGTCGCCTGAAACCGGATGAATCGTACGATAGACTTCAAATGGCATTCATGGATGAAGGCCCTTCCAAGGCAACCGTGTATCGTTGGTATAACGAATTCAAGCGCGGTCGACCAACTTTGGGGGATGACGAAAGAAGCGGTCGCCCTTTGACGGCTGTTACCGAAGAAAACGTGCTAGCAGTGAAAAATTTAATCCAAGACAATAGGCGAATTACATATCAGGAGATTCAACACATATTGAAGATTGGATCGGGAAGCGTTCACGAGATTCTACACAGCCATCTTCGCGTGAGGAGGATAGTATCACGCTGGGTGCCGCACAACCTCACCGATGCTCAGAAGCAGGCCCGGGTGGAATGGTGCCGTGATATGCTTAACAAATTTGAAGCAGGCTCGTCTCGGCGTGTTTACGACATCGTTACAGGTGATGAGTCCTGGATTTATCAATACGACCCAGAAACCAAGCGCCAGTCGACTGTTTGGGTGTTTCAAAATGAGCCAACGCCTACCAAAGTGAAGCGATCTAGAAGCGGGGGTAAGATTTTGATCGCTAGCTTTTTTAATTTGACTGGCCACTTGGTATCAATTCCCTTACGGGATCAAAGAAGCATTAATGCCGAATGGTATACTACCAAATGTTTGCCAGAAGTTTTCTCTGTTATAAGCAACAAGCGACCAAACACAGGGCTCCGCGGGCTACTGCTCCACCACGACAATGCACCTGCGCATACCGCACTCAAAACGAGGGACTTCCTGGACAGCACGCCAGTCAAACTCCTGGGTCACCCTCCTTACAGCCCTGATCTAGCACCGTGTGACTTCTTTTTATTCCCAAAAATAAAAAATCAGCTCAAAGGGATACAATTTTCGTCGCCGGAAGATGCGCTGGCTGCGTTCGAGCAGGCTGTAAACGAGGTGTCTGCGGCGGACTGGAAAAAGTGTTTTGAAAACTGGTTTAGGCGCATGAATCTTTGTATAGAGGCTGGTGGAAAGTACTTTGAAAAGATTTGCTAAAAATATATGTACGTATAGAACAATTTTTTTTAGTTTCGCAAAACTTTCTGAGTGTCCCACGTACATACACTCGAAAAACATAACCCTCCTCCTGGCGCAGTCGGGTAAAAATAGGATTTAAAAAAGTTTTAATTATAAAAGTATAAAAAGTAGGTACCTACCAGTTATCTGTAAAATATTTACGTGAATACAAGTACATTTGTGAAGACCGTATGTGTCAGACCAGTAAGCCTCAAACACCGCATAAAGCAAAGTTTTGAATGAGTCACAGTCGTAAAATGTTAGCGGGGACCGGGGGGAGGGCGCGTTATGGTTGGTTGGCTCAAAAGTGCGGTGGTATGATTCCGTCTCAGATTCCGTATGATTGGTCCAATGCCGTTTGCTGACGGAGTGACGATGACGTCCCGATTGGCGGCGGGGCCGCGGGGCGTATAATATGCAGTGCTACTGCATATGCTTTGTGAACGGGATTTTCCGGCCGGCTAATCGGCATCTGGAGGCTTGCTGGTCTGTGACTACGAATGATAAAATTCAAAATAGAAAACACGATATCTAAATAATACCTACTAATTATTTCAATGTTAAATCTTTGTCCACTTTCTTCCCTATTTATCTCTGCATTCCTATTCATCCCGTTTTACGATACCTACCTACATCAGTGGATGATGAATCACCTTTAGGTCCAAGAAGATCGGCTCGATTAGTTTCCGTGCATTAGGTGGTCCCTGTACGAAAATATTTCTGTATTTATTTATTTTTGGTTGACAAAATCCACAGTTATCATATACCTACCTAACAAAATCTATTTTTTTTAGTAATGTATCTAGGTAGGTATTCCTTTTGCACTATATTAGTTCCTGCAATCGGTTATACTATCTACGATTAATAGATAGGTAGGTAGTAGGTAGGTACTTATAACAGTTGATTTTGAATAATGTTTTTAGATTTCCTCTTCTAGGTAGGTACCTACCTACGACTCCCCGTTTTGTTGCATATTATTTGTAATTTAGCGTATGATGTGATATATAAAATCTATTAATGTACAACTCAGTAGGTACCTACCTAATGATTTGGTTGAACCCCTTTGCAACGAATAAAATAAGGGCCATAACACGTTGCCGTTTTTCGAACGTGCATTTTACTTTTTTGAACATGATCAAAGCAGAAACATTGCTTGTAAATATAACTTTTCTTGTCGTATTAAGGTACTACGTTATAATTTTTTTATAAACTTTTGTGTAGGTACCTATGTAACAAAAATGAAAATTAATGCGGCTTATAAACGATGCTTCCGCGGCACCTGCACAATGTTACCGCTACTTTTGGCTGAGCACAATACCTACCACAATTTTAACAAGTTTGTAGATCAACGCGCCCGCCCGATAAACTTCGAGTGTGGCAGCTGCCTAATATTCAAACAAAAATGGCGTATTGAATCGCTTGCTATGACAACCTACGGCCAAAATTAATATCGAATCTATCCACGATTTACCCTACTAGAGATAGGAATTTGACATAAGCTCCATACAAAATATGTCAAATTTCTATCTCTAGTAGGGTAAATCGTGGATAGATTGGATATTAATTTTGGCCGTTAGTCCGCTTACTGAGTGCTCGTTCACGTAGGTACCTATAACACACGGGCGCGGTGTAGGGTTTCCAGATAAAGTCTTATCATTTCATGGATATTTCTGGGGTAACACTAGAAAATATTATTGAAATAAGGTTGGCGGGAAAATTCGTAAAGATCATGTTGTGGATTTTGTATTATTTTCCAAAATTTGTGTTTCTTCGTGTGTTAATGTGTAATAATGGTGGATTATTAAATGTTAAGTGGTCGTTAACGTGTACAAGTGTGGATAAATGGTACAAAGTTGAAAATCATGACTTTCGTATTATCTCAACATCCCCTCGGAAACCTAGTAAAGTTTCCATCACTTTACTAGGATACAAGTATAATATGTTCAATGATTACGACTGAAGGACATGTATCCATGGTCATGAATAAATTAAAAAAAAAAAAAAAAAAAAAAATTGAAATAAAGTCTGTGTCAAATTGTCAATCCAATTATATAATTGACGTAATTGCTACTTACACCAATTTCAACTTTACGTAGGTATTCATGAAAACTTGAATTCAGAATGACAAAAACAGTTGAAAAGTTCTTAAAATATTTAGTTTCGTTGCAAAGGAAACTGATGCTTGTGTCTAAATAAAAAGGTTTTCTAATCCGAAATTAGGTAAATTGTAAATTGGATTGCTATAGACTTAAAACAAATTAAAATAAAAGAAAAATTCTAATTATCTTCTGTCAAAAACATTCTGTAAAAACTACGTTACTAACTAGGTACCTACCTACATAAAAAACTTTACAAAAATTGAATTGAACACATCTCGGTAGCTCATTAATTAAATCTAATTAGAAAATCAACATCTTTATAGGTAACGAAAATTCAACACTTGTGTCGTAACTTTGTCAAGAAAACATTGTATCCGGGACAGTAATGTAAATTACTGGACACGGGTCTAGACGCAATATTCCGGGGCTTTCCCAGATTTTCGGCCATTTGGCCACCCTAGCGCGGTGTCGAGCGCGGGCGCGGCCGATTTGGCGGGTTCGTTTTTACGTTGACCGCCTTGCTCCTGACATTTGCGCGGTGTGACGTATTAGCAGGGGTTCTAAACCATGGGACAATTGTGTAACGCACTCACTGTGTTCTCAGTATGTTCGCTCTTTCATAATGTACTTAATAATTATTCGGTACCTACCCTCATTGTACTTGTATTATATCTTACTTTGTTATATTTTGTTTTCCTGTTTGTGTAGTCAATGAAACCGACGTACGGTAAAACTCTAATTAGTTTATGTTTACATAATAAATAATAATAAATAAAATTTCATTCATTTTCATTTCATTCTAACATTACAGCAATATTCATTGCGTGGTGAATATAGTTGCCAATAAGAAGGGCTGTCATAACATACTAAGCAATGAACATTAAAATCAACAAGATTGCGATCGTCAGTTGGGTCACACAATAAGTGAAGCACCCATAATAAGATGGCTCGCTTAAAATTACGGGCTGGCACGCACATATTCACACCCATAGTAAGACAAAAAGCCGCGATTACGCAACAGATCTCCGGTAGTCATCATTGTCGTAGTGTCACAAATAAAATAATAATATATATTTGGTGTGTTAAAATGCTATCGAAATTATAGCGGGTTTAGGAAATAATTAAGTGCTTCAATCTTTTCTTATAGAGATTCTGTCCGCATTTTTATTCGTCCGAGCTTATAATAGGTACAAAGAACATTTCTGTCCAACGGTTTGAACATCCCTGACACCTGCGAGTGAATGAATCGCGCGCTCCGCCGCACGTGAAACAACTCAATACGTTAGATATAGCACGGGAAAAAATATGTATGTATTTGAAATCATCGGTGATTTAATGAAAAACACAGTAAGACTTTTATAAAAATGCGTAAAATATTAATTAGCAAGATGAAAACATCAGAAAATGCAAACAGCGCCATCTATTAGCAGTAAAAACTTATTAACTAAGCAGTGCTAACCTCATCTTTATACAAATTATTGCCACTAGAGGCGCTAGAGTAATATAATTTTGTAAAATTATTGAAATTTCAATTAGGAACCCATTATTCAATTTTTTCGTGCTTAGGGGACTTTTAAAAATTAGAACACACATTTTTCTTGAACTTTTTACTTGTGTACTTAATTTTGCACAAATTTCAATAACAAATCGTTACATGTAGTGCCATCTATGAAGATTTTTTTGAACTACATGTCATGTGCATTTCATTTCTTCCCGATGGGTCCCCGTGGCTTGGTAGACACAACTTTGAGAAAGAATCCGACAGAAGGATCCAGTTGGGTAGCATTAAACTTCGCATCGCCTTTACAGCAGCGTCAATTTAAGATTCCTCACCCGCACCCCGCACCCACCCGCGGTTTGCCGGCAATTGGACTGCAAAATTGTAATGGATGTCAATCGCCATTCGCTATACAAGCACGCCATCTCTGAGAACTACTGAGAAGCGTTTGGAACCCAGTCGGCACTACTTGCGGCGAGCATCCCTAACCTAATGTAGGAAACGATACCCATGTTGATTTTATTTAAAAAGTCGCGTCCGCCATCTTTTTTTTTTTTTTTATGATTTTTAGATCTGCTCTTGACCACAATCTAGACAGCTTTGTCAGGATGTGGTCGACGATGGAGCGAGCAAACCTATTAGGTGCCGATTCACTCCAGCTTTAAAGGCGTTAGGGTTATAAGTGCCCGGAAATACAGATGCCGGCAGTGAATTCCACAACTTGGCTGTGCGCATTATGAAAGAGTTCTCAAAGCGCTTGGTCCTGATAGTAGGGATTTCCACCAAATGTGGATGATATCCTGCAGTGCGGCGTGTAGTCCGATGAAAGAAAGGAGATGGCGGAATAAGCTCATGGAGCTCTTGCGCACACTCTCCAAAGTACAGCCTGTAGAACACCGACAAACAAGCAACTGTGCGTCTATGGGCTAAGCTTTGTAGCTTAGATTAATAATAAAATAGATATAAAAAAAATAGATGTTAAATAATATCAAAATAGATGTTATATTCGCAATCAGTACCCCGGGAAACCTCTCTCTCTTTTAGCACAGTCTAAGGAGACTGCTAAAAACTAAGAAAAGCCCTTAATAGTAATCAAAAGTAGGGAAAATCAAAACTCATAAATTGGCAACACCAACAAAATGGACACATCATTCTCTATGAAAATTTAAATTAAACAATTTATTCAATAATTAAATAACCTGATAGCTGAATATGCTACTTGCACATGAAATGTGATCCCATCCTGTTTCTTTTTTAGTCCAGCTGCATTATTACAGGTAGGAACGACACAAGACGGCATAATCTAATTTAATTTGAGACCGAAAAACACGTTACGCGATACGAAGTTGACAGAGTGACTGATTGGCTGCGCGTGAAACTACTCTAATTAAGAGTAGTTTTTGACGCCTCAGTATTAGGCGCGATCACGGTTTCTGGTTTATTTTAATTCTATGCAAGGAATGTAGCTGGATTAGTTCACTGTCGTGAAATTAGAGAGGGCGTGTTATGTACTGCTTTAGGGTGTCGATATCACCAAGTTTGGTTACATTACGATGGTTTAATCGATGAAGCTTAGCTTCCCGTTATACCTTACGAGTCTGAAGCTCCATTGCGTCGACCATGAAACTCGGAATTCAGAAAACACGTACAGTTTGACACAAAAGATAAGGCACGTCGTCAATTTTCGTTCCCAGACTCGAAAAGACGATCGAAGAAAATTCCCGAGAAAATCAACCTCATGCAATGACCATAGGGTATTAAAATTGATTACAGTGCCATCTTTTTCTATTTTGCTCACACGCTTCTGTACACTGAGTCATTGTAGCGGCAGCGGCTGAGACTTTTGGCGCGCATCGATGGTGCTTTCTGACTAGTTAACCAATTTCCCGCATATTTAAATTGTTCGTCTGCGCAGGTTACGCGTACGGTTACGATACTTCCCGGAGGTACATTTTGTCGACAGGGATTTCCTTAAACGAATCCTGCTACATTACATGTACCTACCGCTGCCATCGAACAAGCGATTTTAGCCCTAGTTGTGGTTCACCGGAAAGTTTTCTGACTGTACATCGGTGAGCCATATAAAATGTGTGCTACTGTAATTTACTAACCTTCTTTCTCAGCTTCTTGTTCGAGTGGCATCAGTAGACCGTCATCGTCATCTCTGTACCCATAGTAGTCGGCGTCCACATCTCTCATGAGATCGGCGCGCGTTCGTCGCGGCGGTGGCGGAGGTTCTTGTTCGAATAACTCCCGAACACCTTGGTTTAAAAAAATGTTTAGTAGTTCTTTCTTATTTTAATGGAACTGGTGTTTTTCTTTAGTGTTTTGTATTAGGTAACAGTAACTTCTTAGCTGGCTGCCAATTTTGTTTTTGAACTCGGAAAAAATATGTTGGTTCGGTTTCTAATCTAACATTCAGAAGCAAATTATTTGTACTTTAGTAGCAGTAGAGCTCTTTTGTGAAAGAGCTCGTCTTGGGAAGTACTACCACCGTACCTACTTCTCCGCCAAATAGTGAGGCTTGCATTGCTGTGTTTCGGTCTGAAGGGTACGGGTGCCGGTGAAATTACAATCACATGAGACTTTCCATCTTCATGTCTTAGTTTGGCGAACCGACTTGCGGTACCATTTAGGCAACAGTCTAGGTGGTATTGAAGTTGTTATGGGCAAAGGTAACCGCTTAAAATCAGGGTAGGCCTTTAGCTCGTTTCGCCATCCTATACTATAAAAAAAACATGGAAAAAATGCTCGGCTATACACGGTAGGAATTAGGAATGCCTATAATCTTATAGGTTACACTAGGAATATGTTGAAACTTAAGTTTAAATAAAAGGTTAATTTTAAAAGATAAATCACAAAAGGAAAATAGCAGAAGACAGCATACAAACCTGGTAGATCTTTAGCAGCTCCGAAGTACTTGTATCCCCTGTTACCGGGGACCTCTTTGCCGTCTTGGTCGAGCATCTTGGGCCCAACGCGTGCATGGTCGGGACCTCCTAGTGCTTTTATCTGGACTTCCCAATGACGCTTCTCTCGCATCAGTTTGTTGATTTCGTCGTTTAAGTCCCGTATCCGAAATTCGCCTAGACCGGCTAAAAAATAAAGGAAGGTAAGTTTATTGTTATCATCGTATTGAGCAGTGACCCAGCTAAACTTCGCCCGCACTCTGAGCATTTGTTTTAAAAGCTCTAAGCCCGCACTCATGGACTTATCGCAGGATTTATTGCCCATACATGTGAAATGGGGATGAAATTATTTTTTTCGCTGCACCCCCTCGTGTGGTGTATCATTGAATAGGTCTACTAAAATGAAGGTAATGTTTCATACATAACTTTTTTATCAGGTATACCATCTGCGAAATAAAGTTCGCCAAAGTGGCTTGCAATGTGTGTCCCCCCCCTGCCATTTCTAAACTATGCAACGTAGAAACTTATAGTCTTCCACATTGATAGACCTTTGTAAAAACTCCATTTTAAAATTATTTCGAGTATAATGTGATTATAAATTTTTGAGTTATAGTGAGAAAACTGAAAAATACTTAAGTCGTCCTAGTTCATAGGTCATTGACCTTAGAGAAAAATGATCATAGCAAATAATGCTCCTTTACTTACTTTCTATTTAAAAAAATCACAAAAAGAAACTTTGTGTTATATTGATATGACACACTTTTTAAATTTAGCTTCTTAAATTTAGCGCTAGGTGGCGCTGTTTGCAAAAACTAAAATAGCAATGATTAATATTCGTTTTAATTCGTTTGTAATTAGACCTACTTAAGGAACCCTATAATACTGGGCATGGCCCGACATGCTCTTGGCCGGTTTTTAGGGTTCCGTAGTCCTACAAGGAACCCTTATAGTTTCGTCATGTCCGTCCGTCTGTCCGTCTGTCCTAATCCTTTACGGCTTAATAACTTCTACAGTTATAAACATAAGTAAATGAAATTTTGTTAAAAAATAGAATAGATATAGATCTCAATTTTAAAAGAATAAAAATATCATGGTTACGTATTTTAGGGGTGGCGCCCATACATGTGAAATGGGGATGTAATTATTTTTTTCACTGCACCCCCTCGTGTGGGGTATCATTGTATACGCCTACTAAAATGAAGGTAATGTTTCATAAATCACTTTTTTATCAGGTGTACCATCTGCGAAATATAGCCTGCCAAAGTGGCTTGCAATGTGTCCCCCCCCCTGCCATTTCTAAACTATGCAATGTAGAAACTTATAATCTTCCACATTAATAGACCTTTGTAAAAACTCTCTTTTAAAATTATTTCGAGCATATTGTGATTATAAATTTTTGAGTTATAGAGAGAAAACTGAAAAATACTTAAAACGTCCTAGTTCAAAGGTCATTGACCTTAGAGAAAAATGATCATAGCAAATAATGCTCCTTTAGCTACTTTCTATTTGATAAATTCACAAAAAGTAACTTTGTGTTATGTTGACGACACACTTCTTAAATTTGGCGCCATCTAGCGGCGTCTAACAACATTCTCTGAGTCGCCAATGCTGCCGTCAAGTGCCGTCTATTGCATTTGGCACTGTATAGCGCCATCTAGCGGCTACTGACAACACTCTCTGAGTAGCCAATGCTACCGTCTATTGCAAAAACTAAAATAGCCATGATTAATATTCGATTTGATTTGTTTGTAACACCTACTTAAGGAACCCTATAATACTGAGCATGGCCCGACATGCTCTTGGCCGGTTTTTTATTATGTGCCGGTTTGTCATAAGAAACAGTTTCTACATCCATTGTTCTCAATAAAGAAATAGCAACATTCCAATTTTTAAGAGAAAAACGCATGTTTTTCTTTGCCTGTCCCCTTCAAATGTACTGCATCTATAATTCTGCTTCTATCATAAATCATGAACATAGGTAATTTAAAAGTGATGAATAATGTAAAACATGGACTAGATGTTTTATTATTGTATTATAAATGACAAAATATCCCAATGTTTGAAACTTTGAATATACTTAGATTTATTTAAATGTATGTTATTTTTTTTTTCCTTTTTTGCCCTTCTTGCCTTTGCCACCTTTTCCTTTCTTGTATTTGCCTTTTCCGTGATTTCCATTGCCTTTTGTTTGTTTAATGTCGCCAACACTGCACTGTTGGCCAATGTTATTACTTTCCAAAGGTTTGTCAGACGGAGCTTTTGGAGTGATTAGTTCTATTTCAAGGTCGGTCTTTTTGTCTTTCGTTTCTAATTTCTTTCCAATTTTTAGGATAAACACATCCTTCTGTGGATGATATACTTTCGCCATATCCACTGGAACGGGACAACTGGTAGGCGTTACGTTTATAGTTTTCTTGTCTTTTTTGTCAGGTGGTCTTTCGAGCCCTTTTAATGTATATTTCAAATTTGATGTATAAGTTTTTTCAGGATAAGGCGAGTCTTTTGGCAGGTCAAACTGTATTTGTTCTCCAGTGTTGTATGCCGTACTTTCGCATGAACATAATTCTTGAATCTTATCATACTTTCCCATTCTTTCTATTTTTGTGCTCTTTGGAACTCTTATTCGTAACTCGTTGACATTCATTTTTGTATATATTTCGTCATAATTTTGACCTCGATCTATAAAATATTATTTTAACTTTTAGGCAGATGAAATGTATAGCAATATACATTAAATTTAGGAAACAACTTACCATGATTGTCATAATAAGGAGTAGGTTCGTAAGATCGTCTCGACATAGCACTAGACATTTGTGATTGAGGGCTCTCCGATCTTTTATGTTGATCCGGTGTGCAGGTACCTTTTTTTGCTAAAACTCCTTCGTCAAGAAGTATTTTGCCTTGATCATCCATTTCAACCTTATGACAAGAGTACATCGTCATGCCATGATCTTCTTTCAGGAGGAAAGAAGTACCTTGTGGTTTAGGTGAAGCACAAAATGCAGTGGTTATCTCTTTACCCAAAAAAGACATTCGAACTGTCACCTCAATAACTCCTATGGAGTCTCTATTTTCTCCGTCACAGCATGATAAGTAGTACATATTTTTGGTAAGTGGTGTCGATGTGGTGCACAATATATTGTCTGTTGGCTGTTCTTCCATCCACTTCTTGCAAAGTTCTTCTCGCAAGGATATAAATTCACATGTATAATCCATGTGAGTTTCAGCTATTCTTGTCACACAAGTCGAACATGGGGGTTGTTTAGTTAGTAGTAACACAATTTCAAATTCTTTGATACTGCATATTTTGTCGTAAGTTATGGCAAACAAAGTGGATTTCCCGACGTTAAGTTTACTGAAATTCTCAATTTTCCCGAAAGATGAATCGTACAATATAATGGGCTGTTTCCCCAAAAATACAGCTGAAATAACTAAGTTATTATAGTCTATGTCGAAACATTCACACTTCATGTGGATTTTATTTATAATCATTTCAATGAGGAATAAGTGATATGGAAAATTAACATCCTCTTCGTTTCCACAATAACATAATTCTTGTTTAGTACGCGCGATGTCTTCAGACAAACATTTTATAGACTGTCTCAAAGCGTTAGCTTCATTCGTGAGCGCTTTACTCATTGTAGCTATTTTATCTATATTGGTAGTTAAATTATTAGATTTCGAATCTACTATATCACTTGCAAGATTTTTGACAGCATCCTTTAAGTCTTCAACATTTTCAGTAATGGTCATTTTTTCCGGTTGAAAGTCGCTAATTGTATCAACTATTTTGCTCCCGAGATGGCCAGATTTAATACTCTGTGTTTTTGGGCTCTTGTACTCTTTAGTAGACATTTCTCGTGATGTTTGTCCAGCGGACACTATGTTACGTGTTGGTGACTGTAGAGACGATTGTGTGGCGTTGGATGGGATGGCGCTACGTCTTGGGCTGGTGGGGGGCGTGGGGATCGGCGCAGACTGCGCAGAGGAAGTTCTGCTGCGGCGAGGACTAGATATCGAAGCAGGGGGCTGTGGTGACTGCACAGACGACGATTGTGCTGATTGCACTGTCGGTGGTTGTGCTGATTGCTCTGACGGCGGTTGTGCTGATTGATCTGACGGCGGTATTGCTGATTGCACTGATGGCGATTTTGCTAAATGCTTCGACGGCGGTTGTGCTGATTGCACTGACGGCGGTTTTGCTGATTGCACTGACGGTGATTGTGCTGATTGAACTGACGTCGTTGTTGCTGATTGCATTGACGGCGATTGTGCTGATTGCACTGACGGCGACTGTGGTATTTCTTTCGGCGTAGCTTTGGCAGGAATATTCTCCGATTTTATACTGGATTCTTTTATTTCACTTTGAACCGAAGCTGCTTCAGCATCATCCATTTCAAAACACTTTTTAAATTATGTCAAAATAATGCTTGTATTGTAACTAAAATTTTCACATGTTGAAATAATCATAGCCCTATCGATTCATGAATAAGATTTAAAAGTTATGAAGTACTTTAGCTCCCAATAATTGTGTGTGCCAGTCACAGAGCCAGGGTTGATTTGTGCCCTGTGAGTGGCGATCGGCTATCCCCATATTAACTGGGACCAAATAGAGTGATCAACACTATCGCATAAGGCATTACAGTTTAATTTAATACATATAGTTTGGAATGCCTTCGTTACTAATGCTGCAGTTAACTACTTCTGTGTTGCGGTGTGTTGCTAACTGACACTGGTCTGTAAATTTTCTTATAAACTTAAAACCAACCAATATTCAAAGAGTTTTAGGTTTTTTTACTTACCATTCTGAATCTGTGCGACTTTCTTAGCTATTTCTCTGACAATCTGCAGTCTCCATTTCTCAGCTTGGGGCAGGTCGGTGCACTCCGAGGCGAGGTAAGGTCTCCTCTCACGTTGTCCGCCCGCCTCCTGTACTTGCGCTGCCCGCCATCGCGCCAGCGTGGTCCTGCAAAATGTTATTGGGAAGTATTGCCATAATTAGTATGCCTGGCAAATGGATTAGTGCAGCCATACTCAACCTTTTTTTTATAGGGGCCACAAACACGTTTCGGTCAGTGTCGAGGGCCGCAAGCTAAAATTAATTAGGTCTTAATTAAAACGTAATTTCAAGTTAACGATGTAGTTACTTTATTAATGAAAAAATAAGTTTAAACAGATATGTTTATATGTTTTAATGCGATTTTTGATACTGTGAACACTTTTTCAAAGGCTACATGCTATCCTTATTAGCGATGGGCGATTATTACTACAATTAATCGAATCTTTCGAATGTTAGGTTCATTCGAATGCATTCGAATGGCAATCAGAATTAATCGAATATTGGTCGATTCTTATCAAGCGCTTGGTGTGCGCGTGGACTCGTGGAGTGGATGAAGGAGGCAACCGCGATAGCGCAGCGCGGGCGTATTACTAATATTAGTAATTCGGCCGCACCGCAATGAACGAATAATCGAATCGATGCACCGTCGCGTCCCGCGTCAATTGTCGATTTGTTTTTTTAGTATATTATTGGTTTCGCAATTGAATGTAGCTAGTTAGAACACCATGCATAAGATGTTTTTGTAATTTTACATAATTATACGTGATGTTAGTAATTAGGAACTACGAATACCTACGTCATAATAATACTTTGAATTTTTTAGTAATAACAATGTTAGGATTTGTTTATTTATTTATAACATAATCGACTTCTTAAACTCTACTTAATATCTATAGGTATCTATCTAAAATAAATCATAATAAATCAGTCGCTTTAGGAGATCAATCAAATTGTAGTCGACTCCATGACAGTGGTAACACTTCAGTTCGAAAACCACCCTTACTGCTTACGAAATAAATATGCTGCTAATGTCAAAGTGTTACCACCGACGTGCTGTCGACCGTACCTAGCCTTTTAGGTACCTAGGTAACAAACGTAAGAACTCAACTGTTTGGTTTAGCGCGCGTCCTTGACCTTGAATCGACAGAGACGAACTAAAAAAATTTTCATCATTCATCAGTTACTATAATAATATTCAAACGAAACGGCCCCCGCCTCACCGCAGGCCGCAGCGCACCTAGCGGTCGACCTGCGACCACGCACCGCGGCTTAGCGGTATGCGTCATTTTACGATTTAAATTAGACGTCGATTTTCATTCGAATATCAATTTTCATTCGAATGATGATTCGTTCAGACGAACATTCGAATGTGCGTAGTAACAATGGGCATTGTTCATATTTTTTTATATGTTGTAATTGTAAAAAATGAATTATGCATGAATGCAATGAATCGATTCATTCGAATGTTTTTTTTGCAACAATCGCCCATCGCTAATCCTTATACTTCCTTCTATATCCTTATGCTTCATTCAGATGAGAATCTGTAAGTTTGTTTCTGTAAACGTTCTTTATGTATTTCATTTTTGAAAAAGACGATTCGCACAGATACGTAGACCCAAAGAATGTTAGTAGGATTTAGGCACATCTTTGGACGCTTTTATATTTTTGGGGAACAATACTCCAAAATTCCACATATTCTCTGGTTTCCCTTTTTTAGGGTTCCGAAGTCCTACAAGGAACCCTTATAGTTTCGTCATGTCCGTCCGTCTGTCCGTCTGTCCTAATCCTTTACAGCTTAATAACTTCTACAGTTATAAACATAAGTAAATGAAATTTTGTTAAAAAATAGTCTACATATAGATCTCAATTTTAAAAGAATAAAAGAATCGTTTTTCCGTATTTTAGGGGTGGCGTCCATACATGTGAAATGGAGAAAAAATTTTTTTTTTCGGTGGACTCCCTCGTGTGGGATATCATTGAATAGGTCTACTAAAATGAAGGTAATGTTTGATACACCACTTTTTCATCAGGTGTACCATCTGCGAAATATAGCCCGCCAAAGTGGCTTGCAATGTGTCCCCCCCCCTGCCATTTCTAAACTATGCAATGTAGAAACTTATAATCTTCCACATTGATAGACCTTTGTGAAAACTCTCTTTTAAAATTATTTCGAGTATAATGTGATTATAATTTTTTGAGTTATAGAGAGAAAACTGAAAAATACTTAAAACGTCCTAGTTCAAAGGTCATTGACCTTAGAGAAAAATTATTATAGCAAATAATGCTCCGTTAGCTACTTTCTATTTCAAAAAATCACAAAAAGTAACTTTGAAATGACAAACGTCTTAAATTTGGCTTCTCGAATTTATCGCTAGATGGCGCTACTAACAACACGCTCTGAGTCGCGAATGCTGCCGATTATTGCAAAAACTAAAATAGCCATGATTAATATTCGATTTGATTTGTTTGTAATTACACCTACTTAAGGAACCCTATAATACTGAGCATGGCCCGACATGCTCTTGGCCGGTTTATTCTTTAAACAGAACTTCTAGATTGGTATCGTTTTTAGGGTTCCGTACCCGAAGGGTGCCAAACGGGACCCTATTACTCTCGCTACGCTGTCCGTCCGTCCGTCCGTCTGTCTGTCACAGGGCTGTATCGTTTGAACGGTAATAGTTAACCGGTTGAAATTTTCTCAGACTATTTGTTGCTATGAGGTGTATCACGACAAATACTAAAAACAAAAAAAAGTCTAAAACCAAAGGGGGTCCCATACAAGAAACCTCAAAAAACATGCATTTTTTTCAACGTTTTTGTTCCTGCTCTATCTTTAAAACGGTAATATATACCAGCGTCAAACTTGGTCAGATTATAGTGCATATTATGTAGTTTAGCAACAAATACTAAAAATAAGACAAACATAGACATATGTGGTGGTACCTGCGTAAGAAAGACATGCAAAAATTCATATTTCGCGCACTGTGCGTGATGTCTTTTGATAAACTGTCGTAAATTAAATCAGTTTTTATGGGGTATCAGGTCGTTGAGAGGTACGGAACCCTTACTGCGCGAGTCCGACTCGCACTTGGCCGGTTTTAATATAACGGGCCAATAACAAAGGTCCGGCGGGCCGCAGGTTGAGTATGGTTGGATTAGTGTTTACAGTATACTATGTGTTATTGAAATAACTGAAAACCTCATATGGGATCCTTGTACTGATTAATATGAACAACTTTTACTATGGGACCAACACTGAAATCGCGAAAAAGAAACCAGCTGTTTTGTCGATTTATGTGAACACAAATGTAGGGAACAGTCAATTTGTTTTTCGCGATTCCTGTGAAGGACTAATGCATCAGTGGGGTGTGAGACAGAATGACTACAACAATACAACTAGGTGGCCAGCCTAACCTTTTATAACATAATCCAATGAGCTGTATTATTTTTAGTAATGCAAGGGCAAAATATTAATATACTATTCTATATATAAATTAACATGATACTTACATAGCCTTTTCTGCATTTCGAGCCTGGAAAAAGAAAACGTTATAATAAATAATAATAATAAATATTTTTGGGACATTTTTACACATCACCATCTAGTCCCAAACTAAGCAGAGCTTGTGGTATGGGTACTAGACAATGGATATAATACTTATATACTTTTTTTTTGTAAATACATACTTAAAATACATAAGAAACAACCAGACCAACACAAACACTCATGTTCATCACACAAATATACAAAAATGTTATGTTATGTTATGTTTAAATTTATTCTGTGCCTCCACATCGTCATCATCATTTCAGCCGAAAGGCGTCCATTGCTGGACATAGGCCTCCCCCAAGCATCGCCACAACGACCAGTCCTGCGCCTTCCGCATCCAGCGGATGCGCCTCCACATGTCGCTGCTTAAGGGGCGACATTGAGAAAAATAGGGATTTTCTAATCAAATTTTTTTTTTGTGGATACGACGTAGATCTAATTTTTATATATCTGATTTTTCATTATATTTATTAGATTTTGGTGTAGGGAAAACACGATTCAATACAATTTGCTCGATAGATTTGATTTCCAAAGTAAGGTCCGTTTTACCACTATTTTGCATTGCATTTGGAAATCCCAATGGTTTTTACTATTGTTTTTTGCGAATAAGAGACATCTTGTGCATATCTAGATTATAGTGTACCAGATTTTTATTTACATGTTTATTCGCCGAGATATTAGCAAAAATATAAAAAGCATCAAAAAAGCGCGATTCCGCTCTGTTCTCGCACGCGCAATTTGCCGTGTGTTAGTAAGGGACGGTTGAAAATTCAATGCAACACCTTAAATGGAAAAGTGTCATAAATCAAAAATCAACAGTCAAAAGTTTTTATTCAAAAAAGTAGTTTTTAATTGAATAAAATCGACTATGTTGATTTTTCATTTGTGGTACTTTTGCATTTAAGCAACAACGTGACGATATTCAAGTATTGTCTGGCACACTGTAGGCAGTTTGCCTCGCTACAAGCCCGTTGAGTTGATTGCCTAATCGTTTTACCATGCTAAGAGCTTTCATGATTGTATAGCTTATAGAAGAAAAACATACATTGAATAAAGCGCATAACCGCGTCATCGTCATCGCGTCACCTTAAAAAATAAACTTGATTTTATGTATATTGTAAAGTAGCTGGAACCTTTAAAAGTACTGAAAGAAACATACAGTGCAGTAGCTCAATCTGGTATCAGATGACGCAGCAGTGCTGATGGTTATAATTAGCCTTGGTTGCCATGTGACTACTTAAAACTCTTCTTATTATCCAAATATTTAGTTTTAATGTTTAAATGTTTGTTCATATCCATGATAATTACAAGAGAAATCTAAAGAAAGACTAATCATCACAGACTAAAATAACACTGCTTTTTTCACGAGGAAATAGTTGAGCTAGTTGCCATAAAGGGTAAAATAAGAAGAAGCATTCAATGCCAGAGCGTGGGATCAGGGGGCCTAGCATGAGTTTGACACTTACAACTTTCATAGTTTTCGACTACTTTCATTCATAAATCAGTAGTTCCTCCTCGTCCTTCCGCCAGAGGCGCTAATGATTTACGAATGAAAGTCAATGGAAAAGTATTTGTAATTGTCAAACTAGTACTAGGACCCCAGTTAAAGAACATACAACAACAACAATTAAGACAGACATTTATTGCTCAAGCTGTACATAGGTAGGTGTTTAATGACATTTGTTATCAACAGCCTGATCGGATGTAGCAATAGTACTTAGGTACATTACAGAGAAGTCTGACACTACATAACTTAATAACTGATTACAGTACATTTTTGCCAAAATATTCATTCGTAGTAAGAATAAACCACCTTTTTAAAACTCTATTCCAGTCTGTGGGTGTGAAAGCATTGCCACAGTGTGACATATGCCAGAGGACATAATTCATGTGATGATAGAATGTGATCAGTATCGTGGCCTGAGGATGAGGTTGTTGCCAAACATAAACTTCCATAATGGCGAAATTGACATATTATTGAGCCAGCCTTGGCCTGAAGAGTGCAAGAGTAGTTATCAATTTTTGAAACTGTTTGAAAGAAAGGAGTGAAAGAGTGTGATGGAGTGAATGATGATGATAATGATACATGTGAGTAGGTGCTAGTATGGTGTGATTGGTTGCATGCTGATTGTAACTGCAGCCTGCATCCAGCATCCAACTGCAGCCAGCCGCCTATCAATAATACTATAATATGATTGACCCCATGTGGCTGGCATAGTCACCCAGAGTGTACTGTAGCCTAAAAAAAACTCGTAAATGACAAAGCCCGGTGTTTATCAAGTTAATTCTCTGATTAAACAACAGATCACTCAAAAAATATAAATAAAATAAAATAGGTTTTTATTGTCTCTCATCCATTTTCATACAATACAGAATTGAGGCAGCCCCAGTAAGTTATAAGAATACTTGTGTTAGGGTTGCCTCGCAACTTTCCTTACTAGTTTTATAATAATTATGAGACGTTATAAACTCATTTATATAAAATGTTTTTTTAATTAATAAATAGCTGTGTGTCGGTATGTTTATATGTGAGTGTGTGTGTGGGATTTATGTAAGTAGGTGTGGGGGTGTTTGTGTGTGTTTATGTAGCAAATGTGGGGGTGTTGCGTATTTGTTTGGGTGTGTGTGCGTGCTTAGTACCTTCACAAGTGTAAGCATATTATTAATGGATTTTAATATACATATGTTGAATTTAAAAAAAATGTTTAATAATGTTTAATGTATTTTAATGTTTCCATTTAATACCTAGCTGATTCTAACTAAGATTAGTTCAGTTTCTTCATAGGTGAGTGTTTTCAGCCACTCTGTTATGGTTTTTTTACAGTCGTGAAGAAGCATGGGATAGATGTTTAGTTTAAAATTTAATTTATTATAGATGTAGGTTGATTGCGTGGCATACTGACGGCTGGCAAAACTAGTACAAACCCATGGGGAGTGGGCCACAATGTCTTTGCGTCTTTTATCCAAATTGCCCAAAAATGTACTGGAATTGTGGGTAAACAGTTGTGTAACCAGAGAATTAGTACTGAACCACTTAAAACTATTACTAATTTGCTTGCAATAAATTACCATAATATGTTTGAGTAACAATAATTAGGTAGGTACCTATTAAAAGTTCAATATTGATTGTTAAAAATTGGGAAAAAGTGGCGCCAGTGATAGAAAAGTTGAAAGGAAATCATTTGGTATGGTACATAGGCAAGGCGTTTCATCTCTCCTCAGTGATGAGGAGAGATGAAACGCATGTTACCAGTAGAGTGATAAATATGAATGTTCATGGATGGAGAGGGTGATGGAGACCAAAGAAAAGATGGATGAATTGCGTGAAGAATATGGATGAAAAGGGGGAAAATGATGTGATGACGGCTGATGGAGAATGGTTGAAGAAGACGTATTGCATCGACCCCAAGTAGTTTGGAACCAGGGCAGGAAGATGATGATGAAGTAACTAATAAGTTTTGAAGATAATCATAATGTATCTTTTTCCTATTAAATGGTTTTTTATGAACTTTGAAAAACGGACGAAACTAAGAATTTTAATCATTCAATAACTTTTGTAAAATTGCTTGCTGGTGTTAGCTAATAAATAAGTACTGAATAGTAATCTTACCATATTTAGTAACCAATTACTCTGTCGTCTACAAAAGTAAGTAGTAATCACCAAAATAAATATATTAAATAATATTAGTGGTAAACATAACCTCAAAGCATATTTGTTTTTTTTTTTTTTTTTAATTTATTCATGACCATGGATACATGTCCTTCAGTCGTAATCATTGAACATATTAACTTATATTCTCTTTGATATTAACATTGTACTTATATCCTAGTAAAGTGATGGAAACTTTACTAGGTTTCTGAGGGGATGATGAGTTAATACGAAAGTCATGTTTTTCAACTTTGTACCATTTATCCACACTTGTACACGTTAACGAGCACTTAACATTTAATAATCCACCATTATTACACATTAACACTCGAAGAAACACAAATTTTGGAAAATAATAAAAAATCTACAACACAATCTTTACGAATTTTCCCGCCAACCCATATTTATTTGTTATGGCAATGCAGTGTTGTCAACTCAAAAAGATCAAATTATCGCTTTTTCACGTCGAAATTATCGTTTTGACGACAAAATACCACTTTTGAAATGTCATTTAACTTTTTGGCGGAGTTTCGACGACTGTTGTAATGTTTTTAGAATTTACTATTGTCTGTGTTTTTAGATACATATTTTACCTAGCTTTTGGCCTAGAGGAGCGGGGAATAAGAATTTCCTGCAGCTAATAAAGATTTTAGGCTTTTTTTTCTTTTTTTTTCTTTATCCAGAAGTAACATAGGATATTTCTTATCAGTAATAATAATAATCACAAACTGAATTCCACGCGGGCGAAGCGGCGGGCATAATTTATAATATTCTTTTCATTATTTTATTATTTTAACGCATTTTACGCATGCGAAGCGAATTCTAAAGATTTAAATTGTGGAATGAAAAAAAAAAGCGGCGCGTGGAAAGGTGGCGCGTGATTATCCCTTTTTTTTTATGTATGTACATGTTTTTCACGATCAATCATCGTGAGCGTCATGTAAATATAATGTACAGTCGAGCGCATATCTATAGTAAAAAAACAGTATAAGTGAACGTATATGAAAAACACGCGCCGCCTTCAAAATGTTGGTTTATGAAAAGATTTTGTAATACATACAAGGATTATTTGTTACTTTTTAGTTAACGTTTTTGAAGTCGGTTTTTTTTGTTAAGAAGTTTTTATTTTTATTAGTTGATAATTGCGAGTCGACAATTTCATACTTTTTAGTCAATAATTGCGAGGAATGATTCATAAATGTTAATGTTAAATGTAGAACCAATTTGAGAATATATTTTTATATCAACCTGTGCTTTCCCTCTGCTGGGAAAAATTCTCACCCATGTTCTTCCAAACGTCCAATCACTGTCGTAAAAAAAAACACGCAAATCGGCCAAGAATTCTCAGAAAAACGAACCTATGAGCAGATCATCTAGATTGGCGAAGCTAAAATAAACTGATTTATTGAAGCTGGTTAAAAAACTACTCAATCTAAGTCAATAAAATTTATATGGAACCACCGCGCGGGCTTCTTCTACCAAATAAAAAAACAGCCACGTAAATCGGGTCAGAAATCTCGGAGTAATCGTTGTACATACATGAAATAAAAAAAACCCGCCGAATACATAACCTCCTCCTTTTTTTAACCGACTTCATTGAAGTCGGTTAATGAGTAACGTAACCACTTTCTTGCTCGCCTTAATGAATACTAACTACACAAAATTATAACATTTAATATCAAAACTGAGATTCGATCTTCAACCTACAGGTAGAAAACTCCTCGTTAAAGGTGCAACCTAATTACAAATGAAAAATTTTGATTTTTGGATTTATTTCTACAGCAACTTTGTTCAAGCACAGTCCAAGAAGGCTCAAATGTCACAAAGCTGAAAACTGCTTTTTAGACGTGGTAAAATGGTGTGATATTTTTTAAACACTTCAGTTTTATTGCGTTTGCTACTGTACCAGGTACTCCGTAACGTCTAGTGATGGCTGTTTTCGTATTATTTCGTCAAAGTTGCGCAACAATGTTTTTCAAACTGCAACCGATATCAACACCGTTGATTTTGTCAACGTTGCCGGGGTACAACTGCGGCGGCGGTGTGGCTTCCAGCAGGTGTGATTTTGGTTACCGTTTCCCCTTGGCGTTTTTATAAAACGTTGACCTGATACCTACGTTAATGCGGCAAAGTACCATCGTATTTATGCATGTTGTTGGTACAGACAAAAACCATATTTGTCCTTTGTTCTGACAATAAATAAAATAGGCATGGTTGACTCAATGTAACTTATGTAATGTTTTTTTTTTATTAAATACTTATAACAAAAAATATTTAAATTATGAACCAAAAAGTTATTTTAAAATATTTTATGTATTGTTTATCACATAAGAACTCATTGACTGAGTAATACGCTTTGTTAAAGACGACAAAAAGGAGTACCTAAGTCCTCTTTGGGAACATTGTGTTCCGGACTTAGGTGATTACTGTATAGCTAATTTATTTACACTATCACTATTCCTCAGAATTTAATGTACACTAATTTATTTATAATATGATTTAATTGTCTGATTAAAAAAAATACTCGCTATACTATTTAATTGTCTCATCACAAAAACATTTAGTAAACAAACACAGACACCTACGACAATAACTTTTAAAGATTGCGCCCTTCCTTATGAACTTTTCGTACCTAAATAATAAAACAAAACAAAACCCTTTGAACCAATCAATGTTTACGTTTACAAGAAGAGACATGACAGCGCACCTGAGATAATTATGTAAAATGTCTTTACTTTTCTACTGATTAGTTATTGTTAGTATTTCTGTGTGCACTTAAAGTAAATACATTTTAAGCGTGAAGGAAATATAATAATTAATAAATAGTTCAGTAACATTTGCATTAGAAACATAATGATGATCTGAATATAAATAATGAAGTCGGACTAGGATATAGTACTATAAAAAGTCGATATTTATGAGTTCATGACTCACACTATTATTTAATTGTGAATCAGTATTTGTGAATCACATTGGTATTTATAAACTTACCTATAGTTCGAAGTCTTAAAATTCATGTCATTTCTAGTATTGATAATTCCGCAGCCGATAACCGAAGTTAGCAGTTTCGCGCCCTTTTTAGGGTTCCGAAGTCCTACAAGGAACCCTTATAGTTTCGTCATGTCCATCCGTCTGTCCGTCTGTCCGTCTGTCCGTCTGTCCGTCTGTCCTAATCCTTTACAGCTTAATAACTTCTACAGTTATAAACATAAGTAAATAAAATGTTGTACAAAAATAGTCTGCATATAGATCTCAATTTTAAAAGAATAAAAAAATAGTTTTTTACGTTCTTTAGGGGTGGCGCCCATACATGTGAAATGGGGAAAAAAAAAAATTTTCCGCTGCACCCCCTCGTGTGGGGTATCATTGAATAGGTCTACTAAAATGAAGGTAATGTTTCATACATCACTTTTTTATCAGGTGTACCATCTGCGAAATATAGCGCGCCAAAGTGGCTTGCAATGTGTCCCCCCCCCTGCCATTTCTAAACTATGCAACGTAGAAACTTATAATCTTCCACATTGATAGACCTATGTGAAAACTCTCTTTTAAAATTATTTCGAGTATAATGTGATTATAATTTTTTGAGTTATAGACAGAAAACTGAAAAATACTTAAAACGTCCTAGTTCAAAGGTCATTGACCTTAGAGAAAAATGATCATAGCAAATAATGCTCCTTTAGCTACTTTCTATTTGAAAAAATCACAAAAAGTAACTTTGTGTTATGTTGACGACACACTTCTTAAATTTGGCGCCATCTAGCGGCGTCGTACAACACTCTCTGGGTCGCCAATGCTGCCGTCAAGTGCCGTGTATTACATTTGGCACTGTATAGCGCCATCTAGCGGCTACTGACATCACTCTCTGAGTCGCCAATGCTGCCGTCTATTGCAAAAACTAAAATAGCCGTGATTAATATTCGATTTGATTTGTTTGTAACACCTACTTAAGGAACCCTATAATACTGAGCATGGCCCGACATGCTCTTGGCCGGTTTTATGTTCAACGCAATCTCGCTTATACAGCCTAGTCATGTCGTCATCGTTGCCCGCGTTGTTCTCAGAAGTCAGAACAAAAGCTTTAGTGATTTATTGTTCTAAGGCGTTATTGTTGTCATTGGCACGTTTTTGCCACATTGAAACCATATGTCGCTGCCCGGTGCCCGGCCGATCAGTCGGTGTCGGTGATACTCGGCAATGTGCACGTTGAATTCAGGTGTTGTTAGCATCGGTTGTTCAATATTTCAGTTACGGTTGCTGACATCGTATACTGGCATCGTTGCTCAGCAACGTTTTTAGTAAAACGGCCATCTCTAGTAAAGTCTCACATTTCCGAAATGTTTAAATGTTCTGTGCTTTACAATTTACTCAAAATACTCAACATACTGCTGTCAACTAAAAATACCGCATTTATTTAAAAGGTTAGTAAAATGGCTCATTACTACGAAAATATAAAAAAGGTAACTTTTATTAATAAATGGTTACTTTTTGATAAGTCTCAGGCTCAGGTAGGTGTATTATATTTTTCTTTGTCAGGTAGTTTTTGACAAGAGCGCGCTGGCTACACTGGTTGACTGTCATGTCATATTGTTATTGTGAACTTGTTTCCTGTTCATTATTTTGATTATCACAGAGTACATTTGTATATTATTAATAAATTAATCCGTTCCATAGTCAAAGAATTAAACGTTTTGATTATATTCTCTTTATAATAAAACAAGTATAACTGGATGACATCGCGTATATTATTTATATTGGTTTTCCTGACGTTTACAAAGCTTTGCTATAGTCAAAGGCTTTTATTATATTCTTTGTTTTGTATTTAATTTACAATACATTGTACCAAGGGACCAAGGGTGTTTAAACACAATGTCATCCATTACTATAACAGGTGTTGATGAAAATGATGGAAAGTTACGTTGGGAGACATGTCCCCCTGAACTACTACGGATAATATTCGAAAACTTAGACTTTAAATCTTTGCTATGTTGTATGACTGTAAACAGAAGGTGGAAGGATATTGTGGTCGAGTATATTGAGGTAAATGCCGCCGCTAAAATGACACTGACCCTTTTTACTTATCTGCATTCAATTTAATGCGCTGGTCCATAGAGTATAGTAATTGCGCCGGCCTCAGCTGGCCCACCATGGGTCGCATGCCGCATGAGCGCGGGTCACAAATCGCTTGCAAAATATTTTATATTTATTTCTACACAAAATGTTAAGTAGGTGATAAGTTTTTAGACAAAATTTGTACTACTCGTCTGCTGTGAGAATGCCGCGGTTGACCGTTAAAATGACATCATAGGGAACTTTACAGAGTTGCTATTGGTCAGTATTGGTGCTGGCCAGGCCTGGCTTGAGGTGCGGTATGAGAGAGCGGGAAGGGAAAATGGCATTCTCACAGCAGACAAGTGCAAGAATTGAACCTGACACTCGTAGCTCTATACACTCTATCACTGTTGAGTGGCCCCCTAATAAATTGTCTTAAAGTTTTAAGTAAACCAAGTAACATTATAACTTTATTTTTATAGTTTCATGATCTATGGGAGTTGACTGCTATAGAACAAATGATAAACACAGGTGTCACATATAAAAGAAAATCTACACTTGGCTGGAAAGATTTGTTGATAAATTCAATGCTTTGGTCATCTGTGAGTTCAGCTCAAGTACAACACCACCATACATTTGAGTTGCAGGACATTAAAAAGATACATGTGTATAGAGGTATTTCAATAATATTATTATCATATGCAGTTAAGTAAAATAGTAAGTAATAGTAGTTTCTCATCTTTTTCAGATAAACTAATTGTAAAGACCAAAGCAAAAGTAAACTATTTTAATATTACAAATTGCAACATGCTCAAGTCTTATGACATCCTATGTAAGTTATTACATAATTTAGTTCTATGTCCAGGGCCATAGCCACAGGCCAGCTGGGGCAATGCTTTAAAACCAACATACACGAGGGGAAAAATCAGAATTAAAGCTGCATTTATTTAATGATGGCTAAAGCCAATTATGATAGTGACAGTTGACAATAAGTACAGAGTCCCCAAAAAAGCACACCCTTTACCACTTCCCAAAGGCGTAGCTAGAGCTTACACTTAGGGGGCGGGGGATGGGGGGGCTCTGCCACGCATGTAGTATGTGTGGCCAGAGGGCGAGAGATGAGCATAATTTGCTTTACCACACAACTATCGTTTAATACTATGTCAACCAAGTGATGCATGCAACTACTATTTTGTGGCATGGATACAAAAGGTGGATATTTGCCAAATAATAGCGTTTTTGCAATGACTAAGGGGGGTGTGTCCGCATCCCTACCCCCACTGGCCATCAATTACTTACATGCCACTTCAGGGACCCAAAACTCCCAGTTAAGGCCCTGTAACTGTACTTAATTTTTTGTTCACATAATGAAGGTTATCTGTAATTTTAGCTAAAGAGATCGATTTTACAGAGAATGATTACATGAAAGTTGTTCTGATGCAACAGGAAGACCAGCGTCAAGACCTACATTTATATGGCAAAGTCAGACCTAATTGTGGTTTTGATAGATGTGGCTATAGATATGCTGTAGACCATGTATTACTGTATAGGTGAGTAGAATAAATTTGCCTAAATTATGTTGGTTCCAGGGTCCGCTTAAAGGGAGGGGCAGTTTCCATGACGATTCCTATAAACTATCATTGACGGACTAACCCCTATAGATTCAGATGTACTCAACCCTTCTTGGGAGCTGTAAAATCACTCCGATACTACAGTGGCAACACTCTTAATCAAGATGTAATAGAAGCTCGGGGAACTTTCTATGCAAATACACATTGAAAACCCAACAATACCTTACTAGACTAGTCTTTGATATCATTTTCCAAATTACATGAATGCCTGGCATAGCCAATTGCTTTTTCGAAAATAAGAATGAACACAGATCTTATATTATATCTCCTATCAAGCTCATGACTTGTGTGACGACCTACTAATTATGGATATGGCACAAAAAATATTTGTTTTCGAAAAAATAACTTTATGCCATGTGTAATTTATTATTAACTGCAAGTGTAATTTAAGGCTTTAGGTTCTTTCTTTATCCTACTTCCTAATCTATCCTATTAATATATAAATGCGAAAGAGCGTTTGTTGCTTTGATCTTTTACGCAGCAACGCTTTGACGTTTCAGTATTAGGCGCATTCATGGCTTCTGGTTGTTTCTGTATTCTGAGTTCATACCAAGTATCAAAACTAGCTCAGAAAGGTTACTTGTTATTAAACGATTTAAATTGTGGAAAGAAAAAATCGCTCACGAGCAGGATTCGAACCTGCGACTCCTGGCTCAGTACGCCAGTGCTTTAGCCACTAAGCTACCGTGAACACTGCTCGTGGTATCGAAATTATTGCTCGTGAGCGATTTTTTCTTTCCATAATTTAAATCTTTAGATTTCGCTTCGCATGCAAAATACGTTAAAAATAATAAAATAGTTATTGTTATCACAATGCTTTTTTTTTTGTTGCAGACTGGAAGACAACATTTGCTACATCCTCACCCAAAAATTCATAGTATGGGCTTTGATATGGAATAGTAGAATGTGGGATCTTCATTCAGTAGGTCGTTTCTATGGCAGCGTATATGACGGTCCATGTGCAATGCATGTATATCAACACACAGTGTATATAGTAACCAAGCATGGATTGGTTTTGGGTGAATTTAAAGAAACGAAGAACTTTGAAACAATTGTTGATTATCCCAATATAAAATCTGACAGTGCATCAAATTGGGTGTTGTTTAATAAGTCTGATGTTGCTGTTACAGGTAAGCATATCATCAGCCTATCCTAATCCAATAAATATATAGGGGGTATTCAAGGAGGGGTGAAGGGCACGGGTACTAGTGCCCCCAGATTGTCGATACTCTCGATACCGACCTATAAACGCAATAGGAGGTTAAGGATATATACCCCCCCCCAAACCCGCACAGGGATGTATCAATGTGACTATATTATAATTATATTGTTTGTTTTCAGTGGAAAATCAAGATCAAAATAACCGAATACGCGTTTGCTGTGACGAAAAATTTAATCATATGAGGTTGGAGTGCGCAGGGATGACATGCGCCACCGAACACGGAGAAATACTGTTTATTGGATTTAAGGATGGAGTAGTCAGTATTATTTCTTAGTGTTTTTCTTTTAACTTTGCCCCTCATGACGCCTCGGTGCTGCTGGGGTTTCAGATGTCCAGGCTACTTTGGCGTTTGCGAATATAGTCACATCCGGTCTAGTCGATTTTCTATTTATATGGAGATTTTTCGCCGTGCGGAGTAATCGTGCGACGGAAATCGACCCGTGTAAATACCACATAAGGCCCCAGGGCACAAAAACGAAGAGTATTCTTTCACGAAAACCGATTTATTATATTGTAAAACTTTGTTTCAGGTTGCAATATGTAGATCAGTCAGTATACCGTCTTTGGACTGCAAAGTGCAACGTATCTTATGTGTGACTGACTTCGACGAAACTATTGAGGAGCCCGAAATAGTGGCGCTAGAAGTATTTGAGGATAAAATGTCGCATCACCTGCTCATAGCCACCCAACACAAAATAATTCATTTACTAATTACATATCCTTTTGAAGTTAGAACTTATTATGAAGAGTGATTATGGCTTCATGAAGTCATAATAATCACTCACACACACGATACCAATCGTGTTAATACACGCAAAGTATAGTAACTGGCAGGTTTACCTGTGCAGCTATACAGGATGTCCCATGCTATGCTTCATGGAGGTAAATAAATACGAAATTTTGCATCAACGATACTTCATATTTTTCATGAGTAATTCTGTATTCCCGGTTATTTAAAAAATCTCTTGGCTGATCCGGGAATTGAACTAACACAGTCGCGAAGAAATACCATCCTGTATTTTATGGCTTCCGTTGATAGATATCAATAGGGTCAATAAAGAGGATCAAATCTCTGTATCAAAATAGCATACACACACACACACACATAACATCACGCCTGTATTTCCCCGAAGGGGTAGGCAGAGGTGTATAGTCCACCCACATTTCGCCAGTTATGTTATAGTCCCATGTAATAGGGGGCGAGCCTATTGCCATTCACCGGGCACAAATCCAGACTCCGGGCTTTTAGGGCTTCTGTTGATAGTTATCGATAGGGTCAACAAAGAGGGTCTAATATCTGTAACAAAATACCATTCTGTATTTTATGGCTTCTGTTGATAGTTATCGATAGGGTCAACAAAGAGGATCTAATATCTGTAACAAAATACCATTCTGTATTTTAGGGCTTCTGTTGATAGTTATCGATAGGGTCAACAAAGAGGGTCTAATATCTGTAACAAAATACCATCCTGTATTTTATGGCTTCTGTTGATAGTTATCGATAGGGTCAACAAAGAGGATCTAATATCTGTAACAAAATACTATTCTGTATTTTAGGGCTTCTGTTGATAGTTATAGATAGGGTCAACAAAGAGGATCTAATATCTGTAACAAAATACCATTCTGTATTTTATGGCTTCTGTTGATAGTTATCGATAGGGCCAACAAAGAGGATCTAATATCTGTAACAAAATACCATTCTGTATTTTAGGGCTTCTGTTGATAGTTATCGATAGGGTCAACAAAGAGGGTCTAATATCTGTAACAAAATACCATTCTGTATTTTATGGCTTCTGTTGATAGTTATCGATAGGGTCAACAAAGAGAATCTAATATCTGTAACAAAATACTATTCTGTATTTTAGGGCTTCTGTTGATAGTTATAGTTAGGGTCAACAAAGAGGATCTAATATCTGTAACAAAATACCATTCTGTATTTTATGGCTTCTGTTCATAGTTATCGATAGGGCCAACAAAGAGGATCTAATATCTGTAACAAAATACCATTCTGTATTTTAGGGCTTCTGTTGATAGTTATAGATAGGGTCAACAAAGAGGATCTAATATCTGTAACAAAATACCATTCTGTATTTTATGGCTTCTGTTGATAGTTATCGATAGGGTCAACAAAGAGGATCTAATATCTGTAACAAAATACCATTCTGTATTTTAGGGCTTCTGTTGATAGTTATCGATAGGGTCAACAAAGAGGGTCTAATATCTGTAACTAAATACCATTCTGTATTTTATGGCTTCTGTTGATAGTTATCGATAGGGTCAACAAAAAGGATCTAATATCTGTAACAAAATACCATTCTGTATTTTAGGGCTTCTGTTGATAGTTATCGATAGGGTCAACAAAGAGGGTCTAATATCTGTAACAAAATACCATTCTGTATTTTATGGCTTCTGTTGATAGTTATCGATAGGGTCAACAAAGAAGATCTAATATCTGTAACAAAATACCATTCTGTATTTTAGGGCTTCTGTTGATAGTTATCGATAGGGTCAACAAAGGGGATCTTATATCTGTAACAAAATACCATTCTGTATTTTAGGGCTTCTGTTGATAGTTATCGATAGGGTCAACAAAAAGGATCTATAATATCTGTAACAAAATACCATTCTGTATTTTAGGGCTTCTGTTGATAGTTATCGATAGGGTCAACAAAGAGGGTCTAATATCTGTAACAAAATACCATTCTGTATTTTATGGCTTCTGTTGATAGTTATCGATACGGTCAACAAAGAGGATCTAATATCTGTAACAAAATACCATTCTGTATTTTAGGGCTTCTGTTGATAGTTATCGATAGGGTCAACAAAGAGGATCTAATATCTGTAACAAAATACCATTCTGTATTTTATGGCTTCTGTTGGTTGATATCGATAGGGTCAACAAAGAAGATCAAATCTCTCTAACAAACAGCATGTGTCCCTCCATGAAGCATTGCGACGGGACAACCTGTATAACAGGTGTTAAAATATACAATTTATCTATGCGTGTATGTGTATGGCCACCATAATGTGGTTGTTTATAGCACAGTCACTTTATCTTGACCCATTACAGTGGCGCTGCTTGTCAAGGAAAATGTTAACAATACGTCAAATTCAGTACATTTGATATTATTTCTATTTTTCGCCGTGGGTCAAGTCAAGTTGTTTTTTTATATGGTGATATTTTCATTTTATGCTAAGTGAAATATTTCTCTAATCTACTCATGAGACTGAACTGTGATGTATAATTCTGTAAGTTTTCGGTCAATGATAAACTAAATAGGTTTTAATTATATATTGTCAGTTTATTATTTGCATTATTTAGGTTAAATTTAAGATAAAACATTTTTAAATAAAATGAAACACAGTTGAAAATTGTAATTTTATTATCCAACAAACAATGTACAATCCGAACAAACTATCTTTGGTATATTATTTCATAATATGCAAGGACGATATACAATAAAATAATTATAAAACTAGTTCACTGAATCATTGATTTGATTATCACTAATATTGTACATACAGTAGCTGCTCTATTTTTTTATAAAAAACGATTTAATATATTAATATTAAGTAAAATTATTGCCTAATCGATTGAAGTGCATTTTTTTTATATAGTATAGGATGGCGAAACGAGCTAAAGGCCCACCTGATGTTAAGCGGTTACCTTTGCCCAAAACAACTGCAATACCACCTAGGCTGTTGCCTAAATGGTACCGCAAGTCGGTTCGCCAAACTGAGACATGAAGATGGAAAGTCTCATGTGATTGTAATTTCACAGGCACCCGTACCCTTCAGACCGAAACACAGCAATTCAAGCATCACTATTTGAAGCTTTCGAACATTGGTTACACCAAAGGGTATTTTAGTTTTTACAGCAATATCAGATTCTAAAATTATCAAATATGTGGTTTGTCTGTACTATTTGAATTATTAACACGAATAAAGTGAACATATAAAATCGTTTTTTTTTGCTATACAAATACTTAGCCATGTAACACACAGCCTGAATAAATAAACGAGGATTTAAATTAACAGACATCATGAGAACGAACTACCATTGACAAGCCTTTCACAGCGTGTGTGTTACAGCCCTTACACCTAACACCTATCCATATGATATAACATTACATTTCGTGTACCAGACACTAACATACGGTTTGATTGATATGCATTTTAACTGATTTTAATTAAGATTCCCCCTATATTATGTAGGTATCGATTCGTTTTAAAATACAACACATAAGGCAGCTTTTTCAACTTGACCCATTCTCGTAAAAAAAGTAGATTCTATGCATCCACTGTTAAAAATGTTCTATTTTTTACTCATGGGTCCTAAGTAATTATTCGTTGCGACTACAAAAACTTGACTGCCAATGACTACCGTCCAGCGGGACACAATGACCAATTATTACACCGGCGAGCACGCATCGAACGTTCTCGAAAACGTTGCGTCTGTAACAAGGGAATTTCAACCATCGCTCTATGTGTTAGAGTCGAGTTTAGCGGTCCGTTGTGTTGGGGTTGGTGTAGGAGAAGCCTCTGAAGGGCTCCTGGTCCATGGAACGCAGGACGTGGGGCTCCACTGCGGTGAGGCGGGGCCGCTCGCCCGTGAACGCTTTGTCGAAGTATTGAGTGTCCATCGGATGTCTCTGTCAAGAAAACGGACAATGGATTGAAATTATTTGTCTACTCGTATAAATGCTGCCCAGAGCACTTTTTCATGGGGGGGGAGATTATAGGCTTAAGAGGAAATGTGGGTGGTCTTTTCTCCATACAAACGCTCTCGACTGTTTTCTTTTTGGTTTATAATCCCAGAGCAATGGTCTTTTAGAGTAAAATAAATATCAGCTTTTTCTATGCCCCTATGTTTCGTTTTTGTTGATAAATTATTTCTAGAAGTCCCCAAAAAAACTTTAAATTGCCTATTTAGACCATTGTCTTCAGAGGCCTACTGTATAAATTTGTGAAAAAGGAAAAATATAGCGGCACAGTATACATTTTTCTTATTCAGTTTATGAAATATTTTTCAAATTGGTCCAGTTTCGGACGAGAAAATAGTCGTAGCCAAACCTCGAATTATGATTTTTTTACTAAGGCTATTCAGTCTGCACTACAGTTGTCCTTATCGCACTTAGGTACTTGAACGCAAAGCGACAGCGATAGTTTCTTCAAATACCTAATTTTAAAAAGTCTCTCTGCCCGCATTTTCTCTTAAGAAAGGTCGTGAAGTCCTCGCAGTTTGAAAAGTAGGACTCTAGCAGTGGAATTCAAAACGAAATACAGTGGAGTTTGCATCTATTAGGTATGACTAGCAACTTACCACCCGCGGTCTAAAAGGCGTCTCAAGTTCTCGTCTCTCGAGGCGGTCCCAGTGGATGGGGTGGAAGAAGCCCTGCTCCCTGATGTCTCCGTGCATGCACTCGGTGCCACCCAGCCGCGTCCGCGCGTCTTTGTCCAATAACTAAAACGAAGATCAATAACTTTACCAAAATATGTTCCAAATGAAGTTATGACATGTTTCAAGTCAATTGAGGCCAAGAATATTTAATCTTTTAATATACTACCTGTTTGCGACGAGAATGCCGTTTTTCCTTCCCGCTGCCGCGTACCGCACCTCCGGCCAGGCCCGGCTAGTACCGACTGACCAATAGCAACGCTGTAAATCGTAATTTTTAACGGTCGACCGCGGCATTCTCCCAGCAGACAAGTAGTAAGTACTAAGCATAACCATACCACCCTTCTCCGAACCTAGCCTCTAATATATAGTATAACATAACAGCACGCCTGTACTTCCCCGAAGGGGTAGGCAGAGTTGTAATAGTACACCCACATTTCGCCCGTTATGTTATAGTCCCTTGAAATAGGGGGCGAGCCTATTGCCATTGACCGGGCACAAATCCAGACTCCGGGCTGCTACTGAGAATTTCCTAATGAAAAAACCCAATAACACTTTGCCCGTCCCGGGAATCGAACCCAGGACCCCACGCTCAGCAGTCGTGTAATATATAGGTAGGTAAAAAATTGCGTTCAGAGCTGGGTTCAAGTCAAAATTTATTTAAAATATCTAAATTGAAAATAAAAAAACAACGAACCCCTCCGCAAAATAAAATCTAAGCTTGACAACTGTATCTGCTGGTACGTGCTGGTACTGTTACATATAAATAAGAAAACTACCTAATTCATTATAAAATGCGGCGGCTAAATCGGTCCGATCAACCCCAGAAATAGCCTGAACCCCAGAAAACTGTCGTTGCTGCGCCCTTGTCAACGTACCCTGGTGAGTATGGTGAGCGCCTCTTGCGAGAGGAAGCGCGGGTAGGACGGCATCTCGTTGCAGATGGACCAGAACAGCTCGTCCTCGTCGCAGCCGCTGAACGGACTCTGACCGATCAGCATCTCGTACAGAAGCACGCCGAACGACCACCAGTCTACCGTCTGGTTGTACTTCAAGCCTTTGATTATCTGAAATACGACAAATTGATTTAGCATTTGCCGATTTGAAATCGAGGTAAATCGAACGATTCTAAGGCAGCAGATTGAAGATGTTCCGTGTGGTGCCGGACACAAAGCACCACCCCATCTCTTCTCTTGGGTGTCGTAAAAGGTGACTAAGGGATTCACCAGAGGATGGCGAGCAGCGTTCTCTGAGTATTTATTCAACCAACTACGATCGCCAACCCGCCTGCCAAGCGTGGTGATTATGGCATATCTCCTCTTTTGGGGGAGGCCTGTGTCCAGCAGTGGACGTCTTTCGGTTGAAATGATGACGATGATGATTTAGCTTTTTATCACGTGACACGCTAATTGATGGCACAAGTCTCACTTCCTTCCTTAACATTTTGAATACCACAGTCATATAAAGCCATCAAATGAAAATGTGTTTACTACGACAACGACGGCAATGGCCAACAAATAGGTACTACGTTAAATTCGTATAGTAATGGCGACAACAGGCGCGCTTTCAGTTCTGAGCGTGATGGAATATGGAATCATCATCATCAACTCAGCCTATCTCAGTCCACTGCTGGACATAGGCCTCTCCCAAGTTGCGCCACAACACTCGGTCCTCTGCCTTCCACATCCAGTCCCCCCCACGTTCTTCAGGTCGTCCGTCCACCTGGCGGGGGGGTGCCCTACGCTGCGTTTGCCGATTCGCGGTTTCCACTCAAGGACTCATCTGCTCCAGCAGTCATCGGTCCTTCGACAGAAATATGGAATGATTCCAGTCATTAAAAATCTAGAAACGAAAGACGCCTGATAGGTAGTTATCATAAGTAACTAGGTAGGTAGGTAGATACCTGTGGCCAAATTCCAGAATCATTAATCATCATATTGATCAGGTGGATAAGGAATCTACCTTTGACCGTTCGGCGAAACCCGCGAAACATTTTTACGATCATCAACGTCAAGCGACTGCCAAATACGAGATTGGCAGGTGTGTGTACGATGATTCAATATACCATCAATCGATTGTTACCTATTGAATCATTATTAAGACAAGTACCTATAGGAAGATCCGAAATAGGTCTTCCGATTTATTGATTTACAAATACCACTTTAAATGATAAAGAGGAATATGGAATTTCTTTACAGTGGAGCAGGAAACTGACGACCTAATGGAGCTACTATCGTTGGTTCCCAAGGCAATTTAATTAAAATGTCTTCTACATTAATTTATAATTGATTGCTAATGATATTTTAATTCGCTAATTGCTTGTGATGGATACTAACGGAGGTAGGTACTGCCATCTTTTCACGTTGCATGTGCCTCAACATTCATTATTTTGGACAAACGAAAGAAAAATGGAAACCAAAGATCGGTATAATATTTTGAGGTAAATACTGGAGGGCAAGATGAGCAAAAGGAGCAGGGGAAGAAGGAATGAACATGAACCCTGAATTGATAACATTAAGGGCTGAACCAACATCAATGACGCTGCATAATGGCTCAAGACAGATACGAGTTCCGTACGGTGGTCGCCGATATTCGATTAGGAAATGACAAAGGAAGAAGATGGGTACCTATGCAGTTACGCACGTTAAGATCTAATTTAAATAAAGTAAGAAAGTACCTACAACATCTGATAGAAAAGGGAAATCGTTTGGGTTGGTATGGACATGTGATGAGGAGAGATGAAACGCGTGTTACCAAGAGAGTGATGAATGTGAATGTTCATGAATGGAGAGGGAGAGGGAGACCAAAGAAAATATGAATGGATGGCGTGAACAATGAATGATATGAATAAAAAGGTGTCGATGATGAGATGACGGTTGATAAAGGAAAATGGAAGATGACGTACTGCACCGACCCCAAGTAAGTTGGGACCATGGCAGGAAGATGATGAAGATGGTAGCTACCATACATAAGACCTGCACCTATTGTATTATTCATCATAAGTTTTCAACCTACATTGTTTCAGAAAGAAGTCTTTAAAACTTAAATGTATGTAGTTACTGACCTCCGGCGCCATATAGTCCGGGGTGCCGCAGAAAGTGTCTGCCGTCTTTTCCAAGTATATTTGTAGCTTGCACATGCCGAAGTCGGCGATGCGGACGTGACCTTCGAAGTCTAGAAGGATGTTGTCCAGTTTCAAGTCCCTGGAATAACAGGTAGGATATATTTGGGTAGTTTGCTGCTGAGATAAAGATTTGATTAAACGATTTTAAAAAGAAAG
Organism: Asteroscopus sphinx; assembly: GCA_949699075.1. Taxonomy (NCBI): domain Eukaryota; kingdom Metazoa; phylum Arthropoda; class Insecta; order Lepidoptera; family Noctuidae; genus Asteroscopus; species Asteroscopus sphinx. Next base: position 9,784,177 of record OX453006.1, read on the forward strand.
CGAGTTAATATTGCATTGTCATCCAGCCCTGAGCTATGTTTAAAGTTTCAAGTCTCTAGCTCATCGGGATGTTAGTTAAAATCGGCTGCAAAATTTGTACGGAACAGACAGACATGACTGAAAGCGAGGTAAAAATAACTTAGCCCGAGCTTTGGCTAGGATATGTTCCCGACTCTGTCTTGCACTTGTAGTTCCTACTCAACAGTTTTCTAGGAAATTCAAATAGAATTTCGGGAACTAGTTTGATGGTTAGTAGTAGTAGTAGTAAAGGTTGTCTGGAAGATATCGCTATTAGCGATAAGACCGCCAATGTACCCTTATTTTACATGTTAGTCCTAAGTTTAATAATGTTATTGGTGTACAATAAAGAATATTCTATCTATCTATCTATCTAGTACCTAGGTAATTGATATCATCATCCTCCGAGCCTTTTTCCCAACTATATTGGGGTCGGCTTCCAGTCTAGCCAGATGCGGCTGAACTTCAGTATTTTACACGGAGCGACTGCCATCAGACCCCCGCAACCCAGTTACTGGGTAATACTGACATTCGGAGGTTAGACCAGTTGTCAGACTTTCAGGCTTCTGACTACCCGTAACGACTGCCATAGATATTCGTATGACAACCGGGACCGACATAAACATATACATCCTTTATATCAATTACCTAGGTAATTGATATAAAGGACATAATTGCGTGATTTGACGCAAACATCCTTTTGACCTATAAAGTTTTTATGACCTTCAAAGATCATAATCGGGAGTTTTTTAGGAACGTGTTGAAAAGCTTTAGCACGGTGTTCATGATGATGATGATTGTCTCAGACTGCACTACGGTGCTGATGTTGCGTAATCAAGGGAACATGTAAAAATGATTTGGGTTTTAATAATTAAAAAATAAGTACCTGTATACAATGCCTCTCTTGTGCAAGAATTTGAGTCCTGATACAATTTCCGCAGCATAGAACCGCGCGCGAGCCTCCGGGAATCGGCCGCTTTGCTGGATGTGGAACATCAAATCACCGCCGTTCAGGTACTCCATCACAAAGAACAGGTGAGACTAAAATAATAAAATAAAGGTTGTTAAATCAGATCAGCTAGTTTCGCGAAAATATCAAAATTAAACATGGTTCTGACGATCTTTAATCCTTTCGCGGTGGTTCATCATCATCATCATCATTTCAGCCGAAAGACGTCCACTGCTGGACATAGGCCTCCCCCAAACATCGCCACAACGACCGGTCCTGTGCCTTCCGCATCCAGCGGATTCCCGCGACCTTCACCAGGTCGTCGGTCCACCTTGTGGGGGGCCTACCCACGCTGCGCCTTCCAGTACGCGGTCGCCACTCCAGAACTTTACTGCCCCATCGGCCATCCGTTCTGCGAGTAATGTGCCCCGCCCACTGCCACTTAAGTTTGGCAATTCTTCGGGCTATGTCGGTTACTTTCGTTCTCCTGCGAATCTCCTCATTTCTGATTCGATCACGCAGGGACACTCCGAGCATAGCCCTCTCCATTGCCCTTTGAGTGACTTTGAGCCTTCTTATCAGGCCCATTGTGAGCGACCACGTTTCAGTACCGTAAGTAATTACTGGCAACACACACTGGTCAAAGACTTTCGTCTTGAGACACTGCGGTATTTTGGACGAGAAGATATTGCGTAGCTTCCCGAACGCTGCCCAACCGAGTCGGATTCGACGATTGACCTCTTTCTCGAAGTTGGACTTACCTAGCTGGACAGTTTGTCCTAGGTATACATAATCGTCAACAACTTCGAGTGTAGATTCTCCGATGTTTACGGGAATGGGTGCTATATGGGAATTCAACATAACCTTTGTCTTGTCCATATTCATTTTAAGACCCACTCTATCAGAAGCTCTACTGAGGTCATCGAGCATTGTACCGAGGTCCTCCATGGTCTCAGCCATGACTACTATGTCGTCGGCAAACCGAAGGTGAGTGATGTACTCGCCGTTTATGTTAATGCCTAGCCCCTTCCAGTCCAGAACCTTGAAGACATCCTCCAATGCAGCAGTGAACAGTTTCGGAGAGATCACATCTCCCTGTCTCACACCTCGCTGCAGAAGGATAGGTTTCGAGGCTTGGTCCTGTAATCGGACTGACATAGTGGCGTTTTCATACAAAGACTTTAACACTTCGATGTACCGATAGTCAATCTGGCACCGTTGAAGAGACTGTAGTACCGCCCAAGTCTCGATCGAATCGAAGGCTTTCTCGTAGTCCACAAACGCTAAACAAAGAGGCAAGTTATACTCTTCGGTCTTCTGTATAACCTGCCGCAGCGTATGTATGTGGTCTACGGTGCTAAAGCCTTTTCGGAAACCGGCTTGTTCGGGAGGCTGGAAGTCGTCAAACCTGCGCGAAAGACGGTTCGTAATGACTCTCTAAAACAGCTTGTAGACATGGCTCAGAAGTGAGATGGGCCTATAATTCTTCAGTAGAGCATTATCGCCCTTTTTGAAGAAGAGTACCACCACACCTCTGCTCCATGCCTGTGGCGTTCTTCCCTCGAGAATGACGGAATCAAACAGCTTCTGAAGGGCCTTAAGGATCGGTTTTCCACCCGCCTTCAGGAGTTCGGCCGTAATTCCGTCATCACCCGGTGCCTTGTTGTTTTTGAGCTGCTTCAGAGCCATCCTAATCTCGTACAGGCTGACGTCCGGGATATCTTCGGTATAGTGTCGGGTCAATCTAGCTCTTGGGTCGTGAGCCCGATTTACAGCGGGTGTCCGGGTGGACGTGTATAACTGTCCATAGAACTTCTCGACCTCCTTCAATAGCTCTGGCTTGGAGGATACGACTCTGCCATCGTCGGTCCTCAGTTTTGCAAGCTGGCTCTGCCCAATAGACAGGTCTCTTGCGAAGACTTTGGAGCCCTTGTTCTTCTCTATCGCGTCTTTAATACGTTCCGTATTAAATTGGCGTAGGTCACTTTTCAAGGACTTTGGACTTTGGTTAGTAAGATATAACTCGTTTGGTAAAATGTGCTCACAGATACAGTGGAAAAGAAACTTCTAATTGTGTAAATTCTTCACAGAACTTGTAATTAGTTCAGATAGACTAGTCTAGGCCAGTGGCTTCACCCGCGTATAATTTAGCTTATCACAAAAATATGTTATCTTGCATTTTTCGGGAATTATTTATCTTCCCGGGATAAAAAGTAGCCTATATGTTAATTGTGTTGTATGTTCCGTGTGGTGCCGGACTTAAAGAATTACACCACCCTATATCTTCTCATGGGTGTCGTAAAAGGTGACTAAGGGATTCACCAGAGGATGGGCAGCAGCGTTCTCTGAGTATTTAACCAACCAATGCGATCATCAACCCGCCTGCCAAGCGTGGCGATTATGGCATATCCCCCCAACATATGCTTGGGGGAGACCTATGTCCAGAAGTGGACGTCTTTCGGCTGAAATGATGATATGTTAATTCGGGTTATGGTCTATCTGTGTGCCAAATTTCATCCAAATCTGTTAAGCTGTTTCAGGTTGATTGAAGGATAAACAAACAAACATCCATACTTTCGCATTTATAGTATTAGTAGGATTTCGTGTACGACCTTGCTGCAGAGAAAGAGTTAACAAGTTCGTCTTTTGCTGTGCCCTTGGGGGCAGTCCTAAAGTCCCACTTTCCGAGTCATGTTCCCCATTTAACCAATCTTGTTACAAAAGGTGCCGATTCTGCGAATGTAGTTCCTACCTATTGCCATTCTGTATTACCCAGATACCAGTGGAAATCATAACTGCCGTCCTAAAGATATCAAGCCCACGTTATGCGCCAATTTTTACTTTTAACTCCCATTTGCTCACTATTTACTAACCCCAAGACCATTAATAAAGATTTGTAGGAATGTTTTTTACAATTTATTCGATGTAAATATTAATGCGTAAACAGTAACGAATTCCGCATAAAATTATGTGGAATGAAGCGATTTCAAATGTCATCATCCAGCAATATTTTTATAAATGTTCAGTTTACTTACATCCGTCTGAAAAGTAGCGAATAAATGGCAGAGGTAGGGGTGGTTGGTGCCAAGTGCGAGAACTTTCCTCTCTATCAAAGTGCACTCGACGTCGTCGTCTTCTAGAACCACGTCTTTTTTCAAACATTTTACGGCGTAGTAGTACTCCGTGTCGCGAAGTTCCGCCAATAATACCTGAAAATACAATAGTCTTTAGATTTTGAACACGTTTTATTTTTCTGCAAAACCTGGTCTGTCTTATTGTCCTTTTAATGAGGTTTATTGTTAATATAGGTTTATTGGGTTCCGTCCTATTATGGTCGAACCTGAACTTAAAATCATTATTAATTATAATAAAACAAGTTTAACCAGATTACATCGCGTATATTATTTAAATTGGTTTTCCTGACGTTTCGAAAGCTTTGCAGCGTTCGTGGTCGCAGGAAGACCACGTTCGTTCGTTCGTTCGTGGTTCGTTTTGTTAGCATTTTTCTCAGTCATTATAACCTACATTGTTCTCACACAATTCTTTCCCAAGCATGTAACAAATTATTTTACCATTGATTATTTGAAAATAGTATATCTGTTGGGATCTTGAATTAAAACCCGATTACTTGTTATTTATTTATTAGTACTAGGGACCTTGAAGTGACAATTTCCATACAGATCGTGGTTACTATTGTACTACTAAACTTTACCGTAACGTGAGCCATACGTTTTTAGCTGTTTCTAAGTTACATTTTTATTTACAATTACGGCATGTTTATATGTTTTTACAACTTATTAAAACTTAAATATTTCAAACAATGGTTGGTTCTTATACAGAATTACATGATCTTTCTATTTACATCAAATAATGTTAGGAAAACTACAGCAAAAGGAAAATATATCTAAGTATGTTACAAAAGGCTTACAAATTGGATTGAACTTTGTACATAATATCAAAATTACACACATGTTATTGACATATGGTCTAAAAATACAGTTTCATTGAATCCCTAGGACTTTAGTCCGTATGTACAAACACTATTTATCTAATTATATTAATAAATCAAAAAGTTATAAAGCAAGAAAGTAAATAGCAAAATAAAACCTAACTAATGAACTAAACAACTTGATTCAAGAGTTAAAGTTACGTAATCAACCTTATGTCTAGCTTACAAATATCACAATTAGAGTCATTTACATGCACAATCACAATTTAACTTCACTTAGTGTCTTTTTTCACTCCACTTATGTTTCGTCGCCAACAATATCCATGGAGTTTCTTGCCGGCTCTTCTCCATAGGACCAACTTTTGGGAACCGTGCAACTAGATTCATAATTAACGTTTTGGAAGTACATGTAAATGCTTATTCGAAATAAAAACTTTTGACTTTGACATTGAATATCTCAGTAGTCGTGTTAGGTATTTTCCTACTCGAAACTTTCCTAAATAGCGAAGGGATCAACAGGCCTATAGTTCTCCAGTTTGGCGCGTAAACACACACAAATAGACGCTAGTAAAGAGACAGATAGATATTGATACCAGTTCTATTTAAAGAGAACCAAATCGTTAGCGGATGCCACAAAAACGAACTGCGATGAGTAGATTCGTCTTTGAGAAGTCATACAGATAGGTAGACAAAGATACAGACGATCGAGTCAATTTTCCATCTTGTTTATTGTTATATAACAAGACGTGGCCTGTTACATCAAATATTTTAAGAGAGGTGTTCTAAATTTTATATACTTTGCAAATTCCTAATGAAAATAGACAAAAACAAAGTAAAATTATGTGTTGATAAATGTCGCAGGAAGCAAACGTGACACCCGCATGACAGCAGTTTTCATTTTATAATTCATATATATCGTGCTTTCTCCGTATTCTTGGCCCATTCTCAAAGGCAATTGGGCCAAGCGCTGCGAAACCAGGAAGCCTGCGCGTTCTGGCTCACGTAACGCGCGGATTACTCTAGCACTAAATCAATTTAACGTTACACATTTGTTAATTAATTTTGATGGGAATCTAAGGCGTAATTAATTGCTCTTCATTCTAATTCCGACGGTAAACATAGTCAAATTGTATCATCTATCTTGTAAACCTGGATAAAGAATAGCTTCTAAAACTAGAGCTAAAGAATCGATGAAAACATTAGTTCACGTGACGCATCCGAGAGAATGAAAATACGCTGTAGAAAAATTGCGCGCCTCTGCATGCGCTGAAAGATCCGTGTTGTTTTGGCTATAACTCGTCGTGTATTCTACATATTAATTAATTGTAGATGACTGTAGACTATTAAGCCACGATAGACAATAGTTAATAGGCGACAGACGCGACAGTACGTCGAACGGAGGCCGTTGACACGTGCTCTCTGACGTTGGAAAGGTGGCCAGTGATGTAGGCACCCGAAATAGAGCAGATAAATCTATATTACATAGCATAGTACGGCAGTGGCTATGGCAGGTAAATTGCGGCGAACCGCAAAGCTGCAGGTGGCAAGCTGCCATCTTGCATCGTCACTGAGGTTACGGTCACCACTGCTTATATACTAAAATGACAAATGCATCAGTAAATATATCAAATACCAAAAATTGTTCTTCAAAAATAGCCCTTGCAAAGCTATTTGTATCTACAACTTTTTAAACTTTAGATTTTAATTTCATCAATTAAATCATCATCATTCATCATCATCTTCAGTTTTATTTTAGAGCCACCAGGCACCTGTTTTATCAGACTATCATGGAAAATTATTTTTAAATTGTTTGTTATGTCATGTCAGGCAAAATCCATGTTCAAACTTATCTCCAAGTTTTGACCGACATTGTTTTATTGCCTTGTTGTGCTTGATTTCCCTGTTATAATATTTAGAGCTCCTCATACAAAGAGATTCAGAGAAACGTAGCGATTATTAAAATGATTTATTGCACTATTCTCTCTGCTTCATCTGTCCTGATTTCTATTTTCACGGTAGTGTGACTAACAGCCTGACAGGTCAAAGCACTACATCCGTAACACATAATGATGTATGTAGGCTTTATGAAGCGAGTCAATACCTATAGGTACATATTAAATCCTCTCTCTTCTGATTCTTTTACCGACTTACGGTCAAAATTAATATCCAATCCATCCACGATTTACCCTACTGGAGATAGAAATTTGACATATTTTGTATGGAGCTTATGTAAAATCCTATCTCTAGTAGGGCAAATCGTGGATAGATTGGATATTAAGTTTGGCCATTAAAGGTCCAATAAAGTGCACGTTGATAGTACCGACTTATCCTAAGTCTGAGTATTGATAAAATTTGTTCCTTCAGTTCGCCTTAAGGTGAGTATAATCTACAGCATTTTCTCGAGCATTTCCATCCAATGTAACATTCTTACGAATGGTACATAACAAGGAAAAGTTCGAAACTAGAGCATTTTCTCGAGCATTTCCATGTAATGTATCGATGCTGTTTGACGAAATGCTCACGGTGAGTTAGCATTTACCTGTAACATTCCTCTCTATTTTGCGTTTACTATTTTGTTGACTATCGAATCTGCAGCTCGTGTCTTTGCTCGATGAAATGTAGCACAAATTCGCTCGTCGGTTTGTAAACTCAAGTTGTAACAAAGCGTCGAGCGTAATGCTCTACTATGTTCGGTTCGTGAAACAATGATGAACGGTTAAACAGTAGAGCGGCTCGATGTTCTGTTACAAATAAATGCTTTATTGTATACTCACCTTTAAAAGACGAAAAGCTCCTTAGAACAAAGTCCGAAGGAAGCAAGGATGTTTAATCTAAGACCTCAATGTACCATATATGTACTGAAAAATAAATGCTATTCTATTCTATTATATTCTAAGGCGCCACGTGTGGTGCCTATGTTAAAATCCCGGAACCGACTTTGTAGAGCCAGCTAAGCATTAGGCAAATGCTTAGCTGGCCCGGGAGCGAGTTGCAGGGGGCAACTTGGAAGTCGCTTAATCGCTTAGGTACGGATAAAAGTTGGTGGCTGCAAGGATAACCTCAAAGACTCCTCGTCGAAAAGTTTCTGGACAAAGACCATCTAATTATTAGACAGTGACACGAAAAGAAGAAGAAAGTCGGTGTTTTATGTAAATTCACAATTATCTTAAGGCACAATTTTCTGAATTTCGAAATCTTTTGAGCTCAATATAAAGTTTGTTGCACAATATTGGTAGATAATTTTATCCCGTTGAAAGGGAAGGGCGACTGGCGACATACGTAAAGACTTTATAGCAGCGACTGACAGCTATATGTGAGGTTTGTTTTTATAGCTTTATTTTGTAAGCAAACACTAAAGTTTATATTTATAAAGGCTTACTTCATGTTGGGTAAATACGAATTTAAAATAGTGTGGCCTTTCCTTATATTCCTTCCTGTCCCTTCAATATAAGTTCATAACAAAAACAATTTATGTAATCGTCTGAAAATTAAGTCTCCACTCTCAAAAATATTAGGTAAAAGTTACATACATATTTATTTTATTGATTCATAATTAATTCCATAAAATTTAAAATTATTGTTATTCGAAGTAACTATACGTCATATACCAACTCTGAAATCGTCAAAAAAATTGCTGTTCCTTACATTTGTGTTCACATAAATCGACAAAATGTAGGGAACAGCTGATAAATTTTTCGCGATTTCAGGCTTGGTGCCATAGTAAAAGTTGTTCATACTGATGAGTACCATGACCCCTTACGAGGTTTTCAGTTACTTCAATAACACGTATACGTAGGTACCTTTATTAAAGTAATAAATGTTAACTACTTTTTGTTTTATCTTTTATCGGGCACATACGGTCCTGAAATTTACGAGTTCATCGTCCACTTCTTGAAAGAAAAATACTATTTGACATTTCCTAACTCTTTGATGTTACTTGCGTCACGATAAACTGTCGCTGCTCGCCTCTGCGTCTCGAAATGCGAGAAATTAATAGCATTATATCGTCACTCGTCAAAATCAACGAGACACCTAATATTTCAGAAGGCTAGCTAACTATGACGTATGCAATCAATCTGTTGGGAATCCGACACGTATGCTGACGTTGTTAACTATGATCATGTGTGTAGTGGCACATTGTGAGCTAATAAAAATATTTATATATTTTCTTAACAGCTTTTTAGCATATTATTATACAGGGTGGATATGACAATACGACAATAAATAAAATCACGTACAGAGTATCACGTCCTCTGATCGTATACAAAAAATAATCAAATCCAGTTATTAGCTTATCCACAGGAAATTATTTAAATTTCATTAATTTTGAATGTAGAAACATTTTTCTAGGCAAAGATCGTTATTTCAAAGACCTGTGCGAGTTCACATAATTTTAAACACTCTTTCTCAATGATTACAGATGATTACAAACGGTGTTACTTATTATTTCGATGTTTTAATATTTATTTTGTTAAAAAAATAGTTTTTTTTTTATAAATAACTTATATAAGTGTTTACAATGCTTAGACTAGTAATAACCGTCTTTTAATTTATTGTCGTATTGTCATATCCACGTTGTATAAACTACCTGACTCTCTCCCGTCAGTTTCATTTGAAATTTTATTAAGAGCTCCTCTGTTTAAATTGTCATAATTTCACATGAATGCATGAAGTGCTCTTTAGTGACCTAGTTCCATTCAGTCTATTCTTGAGTTCACAGGTAGTTAAAATTCTATTTTCACGTGATTTCCCCACACTTTGACACAGTTTGAGAGTGCAATAACTAGTGCTAAAAACAGAATATTTTTGTTGAGTTGCTGAGTGCATAATATTATTAGTTTAATAAACCTACACCAAAGAAGTAGAACAAAGTCGCGTTACATTGTTATTTTAAAAACCCTCAACATACTGACTGTATTTCAACATGTCATAGTATGTTGGAAGTGAAAAAAAAAAGCTTGTATCAGTTGATTGACATATAATGGAAATAGTTACGGTGCTTCTAGGCTACTAAATCACAATGGCATAGAAACTGTACGTACCTAGCTATGGGAGAGAAGCGGCATTAAACTTACGTAGTAAATAATATAATAAGTAATCTGTGATTAAACTGTCGTATGGTTACAGTTTAGAATATGTTAGTGTTTTCCCGAAGGTGTCATAGAAGAGGTGCTCATAGTAATTCTATTCTATTATATAATTCCATCACAAATGTTGCAATTTATGTTTAATGAATCGTATAAATATGTGTATTCGTAGGATAAAGGTTGTAAAACTAATCATGGATGGACGACCTGGCCGCGCCACGTACACAGCTAATCTACTTGATAAAATTCTTAAAACTTACTGACAAACAACACATAGCCTAAACCGAAGGGTCTAAGGGGATGAAATTTTGCACAGGAATTCCCTAGATAACATAGGTGACATCAGGGGAGCAAAGAGGTCCGTAGTTCCGTACCCGTGGGTCGGGTGTCAGCTAGTCTATACATAAATTGGCAAATAAAAAACGGTTCAGCACCATTTTTTCCTCAGTTAGTAAACCAATTTGTTTAAATTTTTTTTTGTATAGTAGCTATTGACGAGCTTATTATAAAAAAATATTGGGAATGGTTTTTTTTTCGGCATAGTTCAATCATAAAAATTTAATGAATAACGGTCGAATTTTGACCTTGGGCGACCTCTCGTAAGCATAAAATATCTTATTAGACCTCTTGTCTGGAATAGAAAGTACCAACACTCTGAGAGTCAAAAGCAGACTATGAAAAACTAACGCTTAAAAACTGTAAAACATGGCAAAGATACAAACTTATAGAATGATGATATATATGAGGTCTCTGTAGCTGGTATAAAACGTTTTTTTCCGCGCAAATCCAAAAGAAAACCACATTAGTATTTAGCAATCCGGAAGAAGCGATTGAGAATCGCAAAAGAAAAGCCGATTGAAAATACGTTTCAGGGACTAATCGTTACACTGAGTAAATCGCTTAAATTTAACGTTAAACATTTCACACTTTTTTGTAAATTAATGGGCGTATTATTTCTACAGATTTATCTAGTACCAGACTGTGACGAGTTTTTCATATATTTTTATTAATAGACGCGTCTTTCAGCTATGAAATACATTTTGTTGTTCGTTGCAAATCGTTACGTGTACACAACAGGTTATCTATGTATGTGAGAGCTGTTTTTTCTCTTGGCAAAATCCCTTGTTTCAGTTTTCGTTTATTTTGGGACGGAGAATTCGTATACACCTTGGATTTTTACAAGATAAAATCACTTTTTCTTGGTAGTAATAGGAAGAATAAAGTTGTATCTGCGGAGTGTCGGCAGGAGTACGTTGGTAAAAGCAAAGTTTTTTATAGATTATAGAAAATCTTATATATACTACTTTTTAGTAGGGTTATTTTTAATTTAATAATTTTATAAGTACCAAAAACACTTTAAGGGTAGTTTCTGCTAATCATTCTGCACAAGCATTCCGCAGATGCAAACAGAAGATACAGATACAGCAGATACAGATATTCGGTAGATAGATGAGCAGATACAGATATTCGGTAGATAGATGATTTTCCCTTAGTGTTTTTGTACCTAAAAAACTCTGTATAGGTACATCATACTAAATCAAAGGCACGTTTGAGAAATACGACTTGAAAGCTATATGAAAGTAAAATAAGATGATCTCTTTGATTGTTGTGATATATTGATCCATTTTTAAACTTCCAAGCGTAGCTACACGTCAGAAATCTGGCACTTGCCTGCTCTGAGCCAGATTTGGGTCAACGAGAGAAAACAATGATAATTGCGAACAGACCATCACTGGCTAATTAATATTCTGATGACGTGAATGAATATTTACGAGGGCAAACAAGCTAACATACCTTTCCAAAGCTGCCTTTGCCCAGCACCTTGATAAATTGGAAGTCTTCAACGGTGTACTTCCTGAAGCGAGGAATAGACCGCGCAGGTGGAGTGAACCGTCCAGTCTTTCTGAAGATGTCGTAGGCGGTGGATTGTTCTGTGAAACATGAAAATTTTTGACCAAAAACTATTTATAAGTAGGTACATATTTGATAGAAGAAAGTAAAGGCATGATTTTTTGTTTATAAAATTATACAAAAGCATAAGAAGAGCTTGAAGCACTGGCTATTTTCGCTCTGTTACGAAATCGACCGTTCTGTAGGTACTTGAGTTACAATAGTTCAAAATGTCTGGAAAATTCAAAATCTATTGATACACATTTACTTATAAATGATGACATCACAAAAGACTATAACGAACATAAAAACAAATTGTGATCATTGAAATTATTTTTACATTTGGTAGGTCTTGAATGACTTGTATAATGACGATTGGGGAAGTAAAATACATGACCCTGATTACAAAGACCAACACAGAAATCTCAAGTGTGTATATTTCTATGATAGACGGATATATTATACTATGTTTGACGTCCAATACTAATGTCTGATATCATTTCATGTCTACGCTACATAGGTAATTTATCTTGTGTTACATTGTTTTGAATAGCAAACTTTCAACCGTGTTGGTATTTGCGAAGATTTTCCACCTCAAAAACAATTTCTGCTAGAAGAGTTTCTTGAAGCGAAGCTTCTACTTACAACTTGTTATTGAAATTACTGAAAACCTCTTAAGGGGTCATTGTACTCATTATTATGAACAACTTTTACTGTGGAACCAACGCTGGGATCGCGAAAAAATACAGATTTTTCTTACATTTGTATTTACATAAATCGACAAAAAGCTGTTGTTCATATTGATGAGTACAATGACCCCTTAAGAGGTTTTCAGTTATTTCAATAACACGTTATATAGCGTCGTTGTGGCCGCCGCCCGCCGCCGGGGAATAAACCGAGAAAAAACGTGACCCTTGCAAATGCGTAGAGGATTCACTTAGTGTCGGGTCATCGGGCGTCCGCCGATGCGACCAGTTTTATTTTGTCATGTGCTTACACATGTATTTAAAATTGTACGTATAGTTTCTAGTGCTTTAAATTATTGGCACGAGTGCGTTGGCATTTACCACAACATTCGCGATAAACATCCTTTGTTGAAGTCATCTGCAACTGATCCTTATCCGATGACGCTATTAAGTGCGACAACCGACACGGTCACTTTGCCTATTTGTTTAATCTGCCATACCAACAAAAATATGATATAAACCTTATTTATTTTATCACTAAATTAATAATAAAATTCGTTTCGCTAAAAAAACAAAATGCTGCTGACAGTCTCGCTCGTAAAAATTTAATTTATGTTTCTCAGGTTTTAGGTACTGTAGGTTACACAAATTTGCTATGCCAAACGCTATATCTGAATTTATTTTGTTTAAAAAAATATCATTATTATTCTGTCTTTAGTTTAAAGCTACGTAAGTGGGTATTACCAAGCTAAAATGTGGTTTTTAAATAATTATGCTACAATCATTCCCTCAATCGGCGTAGGGGATCATAAACGCCTTTAGATATAGGCCTACCTTGCGTCCCGGTTTGACCGGGATTGTCCCGGTTTCAGACATTGGCCCCGGCGTCCCGGACGGTTTGGTATTTTGTCCCGGTTGATGACTTGCATTACGATGAATGTGTGATGAACCGTGTGCAGACGGTGTCAACGGTTATCGAAACTTTTCACATCGAATTTTATTTTGCAGAAAACTGTTCCACGAGTATTGTTTCACAAAAAATATGATTCACATAATTTTCGGTTCAACACTTTGTAGATCGAAACACGTTTCATCGAAAAATCTATTCGAATTTCTTAGTCTCAATTCTTAGATTAACATTTCACTGAACTTACATTTTATCTTATTTGTTTCAATCGCTTACGAATTCGCAGGTCGCGCAGACGTAATGCTTCGCCCCCCGAACTCTCTCACGGTGTCTTCACCCCCGGGACCCCTCGTGGGGTCTTTCTATTTTTCCTTAGCTCCTGTCCTGTCCCGGTTTAGAACTACATAATTATAGTAAGCCTATTTAGACATTAATTAGCCTTTGAAAAATTGGATTGAGATGATTGATTACATCCTCATTGCATTGGTTTCACTTATTAAACTTTATCGTGAACGTTCGGGTCGTTGGTTTTACAACATAATTCAAGTTCATGAATGTTTACGTTGCGTTATAGTAGTATGACATAATTTGTACAGCATGTGCGATATATTAATTCTCTTTCACCTCGTATGAGATCGTAGCGTCGCTATAAATATTTGCTCAGACGGAGCAATATCAAGGTCGCCGCGGTTAATTTTGGGGTTATCACGGGATCTCGGTGGAGAAAAATTTTAGCTTTCCATATTCAGTTTTGTAATCTTGGCACTAAAATTATGAGAACAAAGAAAATTTTAGAATGACTATAAGAAACTGTTACGCTGTGGGATGATAATAGATTTTGGATCCTATATTAATTATCAGACGGTATTCGATTTAAGGATTACTTTTACCGAAATCTTTTTATTAGAAATTGGAAAAAAAAACATTATTATTATTATACTTTATTGTACACACAAATACACATTAATATTACAATAGGAAAGCTAAAAAACCATTTATGACATTTTAAAATAATTAAGGACCATAAACGCTGCAAAGCTTTCGAAACGTCAGGAAAACCAATTTTAATAATATACGCGACGTAATCCGGTTAAACTTGTTTTAAATAATAATAAGCTTTCAAAATTTTGTAAGAACATTTTTCAGACCTCTTAAAAGATACGATTAAATACTTACTTATTTTCAATATGTTGACAGAAAGAGACGAGCAAGCTTTATAAATAAATAATACACATACAGGTAACGAAAAATATAAAAGATAGTTTATGCTATGAACGACAAAAACACACAGAAGGTATATTTGAAGAAAAGTATGCCAATTTCTTTTTGCTATTTTCAACCCGTTCAAAAACGAATCAGCTGTTTGTTGTTGAATCGAGTTCTTTCCTTTGCTGCAATAGTATATAATTAATTACCAAGTCGTATTGTTATGTACGTTTTAATGTCATCACAATCATAACTCCTTTTCATAGCATGTATCATAGTCGCTATTAACGCCTGGCCTAGTATAGTATTATATTATCTGTGGCCTGGCCTGCCGCATATTGAAGCCAGCCCAGCCGACTCGAACACCATAACGCATCGTGCGTTTATGTCTTTTGTTTGCAAATTCTACCTTCGTAGCACTGAGTGAGGGCGTGACATGGCGTGACATTACTCTTTACAAAACCAGTCGTGTGTTGTGTGTGCATGGGCTGGGTTTAATATACGGAGGGCCTAAATACCTAATACGATGATGGATGCGCGCAACTGACAAAATTTATTTCATCATCATCATCATCATCTTTTCAGCCGAAAGACGTCCACTGTTGGACATAGGCCTGACCAAGCATCGCCAAATTAATTTAACACCGATTAATACGTGTGCCCAATTACTTATAATTCAACACAGGTAATTATTATATACCTGTCTATATTTTCTATATTAATCTCCTTTAATATATTGGAAGCGTTGTATAAATAATGGCTACAATTATTTTATTTGGCATGCACAATATCGTGATGAGCATGTTCACGCGCTAATAAACTTTGCGATACGCAATGTTTATATAGGGTTTCTTTTTTGTAAATTGAGTCAACAAACTCTAACAATTTTTTTATTATGTCTAGGAATTAGATGTTATATTTATATTGTTTCGTAACGGCGAAAGTTAATAATATGATACCCATCCACAATTTGCTCTAAATGGCCGTAAATGGTCTGTAATTGTATACTATCAAAACATAGGAATTTAAAAGAAGCTTTGTTTTTACAAATGTTTATATGAGGTATTTATTTTTAAGCATATTATATCTTTGTTTTATTTTCAGGAACCTACTCATTAATTTTTTTTGTTTGTTTTGAGGTGTCAAAACTTGGCAAGTCTCGCTTGATTGGAAATAAATCTTTTGTCCATCTTCAAGTTCTCAGATTTTCCAATTTTTCTGTTTGGTCAGTACAAGACTTCACGGAAATACATTGTGTATTTTACGTTGCACTTTCATGAAAAAAAGCTGTTTTATACTTAAAATACAGTTAACACATATTATTTCCGAAACCTAAGCCCGATTTTCATTAGTTTTGAATGATTGAGCATCTTAAGGAACAGACATTCGTCTTTGACAACTTCTGACGTTTTAATAAAGTTGTTGCGTGGATATAACAGCAGACCATTCATTAATTTGATCTGGAAGTGATATAATTCTGTCTGTATTACATAATTTATGCGGTGATAAGTCCACACTCGCGCGACTGGAATGCGGAACCCGGCTCTAAGTGGGGCGTGGGCCTGCACTCTGTTTTCAGCGAAAGTCCTGGCCGGCTTCATGGAGTGCAGATATTTGCAGATGTGTTCAAAATACAATATTTTTTATGCCAATTGTGTGTCTGTGTTTGAAATCACAGACATAAAAAGTCTTCCTCAAAATAGAGTTCATTAGATGAGTGGGAATGTTTCTGACCCATACCTTTGATGATTCTTGATTGAACAAAATATATACACTATACATACAATCACATATAATTTATTACTCGAATAGTGAGCCAACAAATACTTTATTCTTTTTTAGAGGTTTTTGATGACTTTACTAAAGTTAAAAACATTTAAAACAGTTGAAATGACAAACATAACAACTATGGAAACTGTGTTAGTAGCTGCAAGCAGGATTTAGATGAAACTAGTGACACTATTAAAGTCAGTGTGCTTTCTACTTTCGTCTTAAAGTAACGTATAGTGAAAATATACAAGCGAATAATAAATAATCGTAGTTATTGTACAACATGTCTCACCAAGCTCCTGTTCTAAGATGTCGGTGTTATTGCACTGCGCGGGCGCAGCGCTCGAAGACGCTCCGGAAGCCTCTCCACCTGTGCGGAGGAATCACAATCAATTTGCTCTGGATTATTTTTACAAGCATAACTCAATGATGTCCTAAACAATTTCATAGTGAAATCAATAAAAAAATATGAATAAATACTGTATATTTCCGGTAATACAGTAAAAATAAAAGTACTTAGGTCAATCATATTTATTGAATAACATGGAATTTTGTTTTCAAATGTTTTATAGTTAAAATTAAAAAATACATGAACAGTTAAAATATTTAACACACATTTGAACAGAATAAAATTGTTGATAGTTTTGATTAAATAAATAGTTTTAAACGACTCATAAAATAAAAAGCAAATTAATTAAAAAAAAAAAATTAGGTATTTCGTGTAATGAAAAGAAGAAAAAGATAGGCACAAGTTGTTGCATAAAAGAAAAAAAACATCTTATTAATTCCTATGTGAAAAACTTTATATTATTAAAATTCTTTACATTTTCATGCAAAAGATTAAAAAAAAAACAAAATCATCGCTGATACACCTAGTCCTTAAATACTTCTATCATAATAACCCTTATTTTTTCGGTTAAACTGTAAATCATAATAATCTTGACAAAAGACCATGCGGCCATGTCGGGTTGATAATAAAGAAACATGCGGTGACGTTTGAAAAGTAGCCAATTAATCGACGGTCGAAGGACCCATCGATCCGTTAGTCACTAGAGCGGACTGCGGAGACACTCGCTGGCATCCATCATCATTCGCCATTACATCGACGACTGTTCAAGTTATGATGTCTTTCATTTAAACTTCCGCTGCAATCGATACAAATTTCTATTTGTTACAGATATACTACAACTATCTTGGGAGGCACGGGGTCAAGCAAGATTTATGATATCCAGATGATTGCCAATCGAACAAAGCAACTATAGCGAGGCCTTTCTAAAAAGAACTCTTGCGTTTTACAAATTTCTTCGTAGACATATTGATTGAACATGTTTACTCGGGTATTCATACTAAACCAAATCGAATCAAGATTTTTATAATTGTGAAAAACAAATACTAAACGATACAATAATAACGGAAAATTAATTTTGTATCCATTTGGAGTGATGTCATATTCCTCTTTAAGTTAATTGTAGCTGCAATTGATTCTATTAATCTTGTACAGGTGAGCAAATGATTGGCCTGTGTCCAGACATCCAGATGTCACACCCACGCCACAATGTTCTTCAGAACATAAACAAATACGCACAATACTTTTACAGTTTTTAAATAAATTGAATAGAAAATGACTTATAGGATTCAACTGAATTAAACATCGATAATTATTAAAGGTAAACATAATGTGAATAATATTTGGTTTAGTTTGTTCAACAGACAATTTTAATTAGCTATAATCCTTGTTGGCCTTATTTTTTAAATTTAGGCCTCACGTAATCATGTCAATTCTAACGCCTAACCTAATAATAACTGTAACAGACGTTAGATAGCTAGCCAATAAAATTGTTTTATTCTAGTCTGAACGTCTGACGTAGCAATGACGCTCGTATTAGTATGTTTCGTTTCTCTGATAACATAAAAATCGCTGATATCACCAGACGTACATATTCCTATTTTGAGACTTTACCCACCTTTTCTAGATGCAGTTTTCGATGCCAAGGCTTCCACCAGTAGGCGCTGGTTCACTCCGCACAAATTCGCAGTCAATTTTTCACACTTTCGGTGGCAGTTTACATCGCAGTCTAAAACAAATTACCAATTGTCGCGTGGCTCTAGGCTTTTATAAGTTTATTTTTCATCTGTGCATACATGCTACATCTACCAAATTTGCTGAAAGCCGTGCAAAAGCAGACGTGCATAGTTTCCTTTCGTTTTAGTGGAAAATTAGTAATGAAGATACTTACAAATGAGTTTCGTTTAAATAATATGTCTCCCTATATTGCTTAAACTAAATTACCTTTCTTTATTTGTGAAAACGTTGCAGGAGACGTCGGTGCTGAAGAATCGAAGCCAGAGTCATTTGAGCCGGTAGAAATCCTGCCATCTGGATTATTATCACACTCGTAAAATTCCCCAGAATCTTCACTAGCTTCGGAATCATCTTCATCCTCCTCTTCAGATGATTCTTCTTCTGAAGATGAGTCCGATGAGTCCGACGAATGAATTACTTGAGGAGGTTTCTTTTGTAGTGGGCGTGGAGTAGCTATTAAAGGTTTTACTGCTTTCTCTTCCTTAACAGGTTTTTTTTTCGTAGCTAGTGGATTGATTGCACCTTTGGTTGATATTTCTGGTTGTTCGTCTTTTTGAATTATATTGTCAGCCTTATTTTCCTCTCCTGTCTTTTGTTCAGTTTGTAATCTCAATTCGGTTTCTTGATTTGGAATGTCTTGTGATTGTAATACTACTGGTATATCAGTAACATCATTTATTTTTGTTTCCCCATGTGAACAGGGTTCGATCGGGCTATCAATGTTAGCTATTATTGGTACAGCGTCAACAGGTTCATTTGTTGGTATATTAGTAAGTTTAGAAGATATATCAATTAATTTGCTTGATGAGGTGTATATGTCTCCACACGTTAAGGATGTAATAGTCGGATTCAAAACTTCATCAGTCTTTTCACTATTGGTCACATCATTTGCAATTTTAGCTGGCGTATTAAGTTTCGGCTTTGCTTCCGACGAACTTTTTGCAGGTGCTCTAATGTTTTTATTTGAATTTGAAATTTTCAAGTCCGAAACAATTTGTGCAACACTATTTGAAGATGTACAAGTTGCTTCTAACAAGACACTGGGAATATTCAAGTTTTTGTCATCAGTCTTATCAACTTCAGGTAATTCACTGTTATTTTGACCAATTGCTTTGTTGTCAATTGGTTTAGTCTCAGGTGAGATTTTGTGAGATATCTTATCATTCTTAATAACATCCAAAGTTTTTGTTTCACTAAGCTGGGCTGTGATTATTTGTTCATCCGGTTTAAATGTTGTGTTATTTGAAGTTGATGGCTCTGATGATGGCATCAGAACATTCGTGGTTGTTTTCTGCATCTTATAATTAGGCTCTTCCCCAATTGATTTAATTAATTTATCTTGCTTTTGTTCTACTTCAGGCAAGTTCTTTGAAGAAACCGTCACAGTTTCATTCATTTTCAAAGTATTTGAATCCATTGTTTTTTCTTGAGATGATGACTGGGTAGGTGATTGACTTTCAATGTACTTTTTATTTTGTTCAACGTCTGACTTGTCAATAACAACTTTTTGCACACTTTCTAACGAAGTTACTATCTGTTCTAACTTTATGTTGTTGGTACTTGCATCTTCTGGTATTGTAGAAGACTCATATTTTTGTAATATTTCAATCTTAGCACTGGGTTTTGGTAATGTGGACTTAAGTGATTTTAATGCCGTTTTATCACTCAATTTTAATAATTTCTTTGTTTTTTCCGATTTTGTCTTCTTGTGACTAGATTTCTTGACTTTATTTTCATCAATAGCATCCAATGAGGCACTTTTTCCGATATTTTTGCATTCTTTAGAAGACATTGTATCACTATTTACTTCATATTCTTTAAATAATTTTGAACTGCCTTTTGGTGTCTCTTTAGTTATATCTGGATTTTTCTCAGGTATTTTCTTAGTTATAATGTCATCCATAATTGTTTTTTCATTGCTAATTACAGGTCCTTTTCTGAATTCTGAATCTTTTAGTTTCTGTTCTTCAGCTTCTTGTTGGTTCGGTAATTCTGTTTTGGGTACTGGGGCTATCTTATTGCTACGACCAATAATATCATCTAGATTTTTATTGGGTAACAGTATTGATACCTTCTGTGCATCCTCATCTATTTCTTTTAGTTTATTTGTTTTACTCATATTTGTGCTATTATCTAGATTAGTATTTGATTCATTTATATTATTGGGTTCGATTTCTTTACAGTTATCTGCTTCCTCTTCTTCTGGAAACCAAAATAATGAACGTTGGTGTTTTTGTTTGGCCTCATCTATGTTTTGTTTTCTTTTTACCAAGTAAACAGTCTCTCTTTTTCCTATTTTGTTCCAAAAATTACCATCTTCAGGTTCGGGTGAAGCAAGTTCACTTCGTTCGTTACATTTATCAGCTCCTTTACCCGATATTTCAGAACATTGTGGTGATATTTCTTCCACCTCACTGCTGTAAGTTATCTCTTTTTTTGGTATACGTAGTTTTTCTTCAACAGTGACATTTTCAATTCTAAATTTTAGCGGGCTCGTTGGGGCTGATATTTCAACCGATGACGTAATTTTTGTTTTCAACTTAGGCTTGGCTTTTTGTTTTGTATGATCTTGTCTTACTGATAATCTGCATTCTTCTATAGCAGGCAAGTCCACATTTACTAGTTCTTTAGGAAATTCAGTTATAGAATCTAATCTGCGTATACAACTTCCTGAGGAGGATTTTTTTATACTTCGCCTTTTTAAAAAAATTCTTGGATCTCTGACATCTTTATACGATGTCAGACTATCATGTAATGAATGATCAGATTTTGTAGTTTTCAGTGGGTTTTGTAAGTTATCCGGTTTTCGTCGTTTGCTGGACTCAGACGTCTCTATATCATTTATAGGTTCAGCAGCAATACCAACTTTACTCAAATCTAAAGTTGTAGTACTGAGATTTTCGTTTCTGATTAACGAATCTAATAAGTTAGCCTGTTCTGCCAATAGCTCCATTGAACATCTTCGATCTAAACATTTATTTTCAGCCGTATTTTGCACTGGAGTCGTCGGCAAACATTGAGAAATTTCTATGTCTGTTTTTTGTACCTTACTTGGGGTTCCCAATTCCTTTGCACTAGCATCCTCGACTTTGAACTTTTCCACTAGTTTGGCACCCAAAGTTTTCGTTTCTTTCTTTTCTTCGTAAGCCAAATCATCAGAAAGCTTTTCTCTCCATTTCATAAATTCTTTTTCATCTGTTTTCGTATCTTCGTTTACTTTTTGTTCCACTTCTTGGTCTTGTGTAGTATCTGGATCTTTTGACTCCTCAGTAGGCTTACGAGGAGAATTCCGTTTAATGGTATAAAGTCTCACAACTGTTCTACCGCGTTTTATCGTACTCCTTTCAACTCCTGGTGAAGAGTCAATACCGTTTTCCGGTTTCCCGTCAACCCGGGGCATGAAAGGACTATTTTCACTGTCAGTATTTGTACTTTCTCTTGGTTGCGGTGGTTTAGGCTTGGGAGGCGTTGGAGGCTCCGCTTTATGCCTGTATCTATCTCTGGAAACATCGATATCGGCGGTGTTTATATTTACAGGACGTGGCGTATAGTTTGGAGTACCATAAGTTCTAGACGAAATCGGTATTCTTCTCGGACTATGTATTCTGACAGGACTCGCAGATCCTCTTTCGGAAATGGTATTGAGCATGGGAGAGTAATTTCTTCCGGCACTGGTAATCCATCTGGAAGACAATGGTGCACGAGAGTAGCTACTGAGAGACGAGTGATTGTTGTAACTGCTTCCAGGATTGAGGTACGGAGCACTGTAAGATGATCCAAGAGGTGAAACTGAACTGCTGTAACTGTAAGGTAATCCAGTGTACGGGGACGATGACCCGTAATACATGTGTTCGGAAAACAGCGGCATTATAGTGCGTTAAATCACGGGCGTGCAACAACCGGGGTCGCACATCGGAGCGCGCGCGCAGACTGGCGCTGCTGGCGCGGGGACAGCAGCGAGCAGGTGCGCGCCCCGCCCACCGCGTCGCCCCGCGCCCAATCGCCCGCCGCCGCCCGCCCAGGTGATTGATTGATGATGGCCAGTAGATAATAATAGACGGGTATGACTTTTGTCACAATCTCGGAAGGAAGTTTTTACATGACTAAATGAATGTTTTTCACAACGATTCATATTTGATTTGAAATTGAAGCCTGTTCACTTTAATTAACTTCTTAATTAAATCCAGAAATTAGTCAGCGCAGAAAGAAAAGTTACCTTAACAATTAAGCATAATAGCTGAGTGCGTGTTATTTATTACATTTCTATTATTAGATGATCCAAAAATAAAACATCTTGCGACATGCCTAAACGTATTAATAGAGAAGCGAGCATTGTCTACCTACTTACGAACACTATTCGCAGCTGGACTTGTTTGTAAACGAGGTACAAGATTTTTGTGACTATGTAATTTTTTTCTCATTTAAAATGAAAAACAATAATGTTTCAATGTTTGCATGTTGCGGAAGCAGTGAGTCAATCTAGGAAAATAGGTTTCTGTATTACCCGGGCGATGCACTAACGAGTCATGTCATCGTTCTAGTAAAAAAAGCGTGTTAAAATGGAGCGGAAAAATTGGTTTCATTATCAGAGATATCCCTCTCGGCTCTATTAAAAAAAAACCTTATTTAACCAAAATTTTGTGACATTAATTAAAACGACTCGATTGTGATATCAAGCCATGAAAACATCCTCAGTCATGACCTTATCCTTTGATATTATATAATTGTAGAATCATAACTATGGTTCTGGTGGAATCTAACGTCTGTGGTCGGTGGACTGCTGATCACGAGGTCGTGGGTTCTATTCCCACAGGACACAAATATTTATGTGATGAACATAAGTGTTTGTGTTGGTCTGGGTGTTCCTTATGTGTTATAGGTATGTATTTACAAAAAAAAGTATCTAAGCTCTGCTTAGTTTGGGATTGGATGGTGCTGCGTAAAAAATGTCCCAAAAATATTTATTTATTAATAAAAAAAATGAAAAAATCGAGTGGCTATAAAGATAGAGTCGTGATTTTCACAACACATACCTACCCAATGCTTAAAGCAATTATCAGAAAAAATATAGTTAATAGTTATCAAACTGTTCTAGCAGGCTATAACTTAAAATCTTTGTAGGTACTCTCAAAATCTTACACTCATAATATCAAAATTATAGTTACGAAACAGGTTGACACCTAATCACCTAACTAATTCATCTTTCCGTTAACAAGTGACATATCTAAAGTCTAAACAGAAATATGTTAAAAATGTTGTGGAAATAAATACCTATGTGGTTCCAGATTTGTAGAGTTTATCTCTCGTATGACACATGAAAAAATAGATATCACATTTAAAAACCTTTTCAAATGATACTACACTTCTTTGTACTGTGTAGGAATTATGTGTTTAGCTCCAGCTATGTTTTCTCTAGCTCATACAAATAAGTGCTTTATTTGATGAGGCTTTTGTGTTCTCCTCTTTTCTCAATCCGAATTCTTTCAATCAATCAATCAACTCAGCCTATCGCAGTCCACTGCTGGACATAAGCCTATCCCAAATTGAGCCACAATACTCGGTCCTCTGCCTTCCGCATCCAGTCCCCCCCAGCTACTTTCATCAGGTCGTCGGTCCACCTGGCTGAGGGGCGCCCTACTCTGCGTTTACGATTCGCGGTCTCCACTCAAGGACTCGTCGTCTGCTCCAACGGCCATCGGTCCTTCGACAGACACGGCCAGCCCACTGCCACTTCAGCTTACTAATCGTACAAGTTATGTCGGTCACTCCGGTTCTTCACCGGATAATCTTGTTACGGATTTAATCCTTCAAAGAAACTCCAAGCATAGCTCGCTCCATAGCTCGCTGAGTGACTTTGAATTTGTGGACTAGCCCAACTGTCCAGTGTCCACGTCTCGGCTCCGTAAGTCATGACAGGCAGGACGCACTGTTTGAAGACCTTTGTCTTCAAACTTTGCGGTATAGGCGACGAGAAGACTCGGTGAAGTTTGCCAAATGCTGCACAGCCCAAACAGATCCTTCTGTCGGCTTCTTTCTCGAAGTTACGAAGCTTCTTTCTACGAGGCTTTACGAAGCTTCTTTCTTCTTTCTACGAGGCTTCTTTCTCGAAGTTAGTTAGTTAGTTAGAAGGTACTTTAATAAAAAAATGATTTTAAAGTTTTGCTTAGTTTTAGTTTTATTCTTTTTATACTCTTGTATCTAAATAATTATTTATTTTCACATATTATTGTTAGTAACCCTACATTACTTTTGTACTTGCTGTCTTTTCTATGAGTGCTGTGTGTACACACGGCTACACATCAAGCTGTACATTACCAGTATAAGCTGACCTTGCATTGTGTACGCTTTCCGTACAATGCGAGATCAGCTTATACTGGAAATGTACAGCTTGATGTGTAGCCGTGTGTACCTGTTATGGGCATACATATAAGAAAAGTTATTATTGTATTGTGTGTTTTCTGTATGCTGTATATGTATTGCTGTTGGTACAATAAATAAATAAATAAATAAAAAGTTGTGTCTACCAAGCTGAATTTCGAGTGTCGACCCTTCGACAAATATTGGCCTCGGCATGACATGCATATTGAACATGACTTTAGTCTTGTCCAGATTCATGCAGAGACCGACAAGCCGAGAGGCTCCGTTTAAGCTGTGCAGCATTTCGCCCAGTTGTTCCAGCGACTCAGCTATTACAACGATGTCATCGGCATAACAAAGATGTGAGATGTTCTCGCCGTTAACGTTGATACCCTGTCCAGCCCAGTCCAGCGTCTTGAAGATGTCCTCCAACGCGTTAGTGAACAATTTCGGGGATATTACATCCCCTTATCTCACCCCTCTGCGCAGTTGGGTTGGCTTCGTCTTTTGGTCCTTGAAATGAACAGTCATGGTAGCAGCGTTTTATAGGCATCTCAGCATCTTTATATACCGTTCATCAATATTTTTTGGAGGTTTAAGCACTTTGGACGTGGTGGAAGACCTTCATCTGCAATATTTGTTTGCTTATTTACTAACGGCCTAGATTAAAATTCAATCCATCCACGATTTCCCCTCTAGAGATAGAAATTTGATATAAGCTCCATACAAAATATGTCACTGTCTTTGGCAAGGCAAATCGTAGATAGATATAATATTAATTTTTGCCGTCATCATCAGCCCATGACATGCCCATGCTGTTCCACTGCTGGGCACGGGCCTCTTCTCAGAAGGTGAAGGCTTTTGTCCCCCACGCTGAAATGTGTGGAATGGCGCACTACACACAGCATCGAGAACTGTATGGAGCACTCTCAGGAGTGCAGGTTTCCTCACGATTTTACCTTAAGCAAGTGATAATCAAGTTCTGATCCACCCATGAATTCGGAAAGTCAGTGGTGCTGGCCGGGTCCGAACTCAGACCCTCCTGCATGGAAGGCAAGCACTCAACCGCTAGGCTATCACAGGTTCCCAATTTTTTTTTTTTTTTTTTTAATTTTTTTTTTATTCATGACCATGGATACATGTCCTTCAGTCGTAATCATTGAACATATTATACTTGTATCCTAGTAAAGTGATGGAAACTTTACTAGGTTTCTGAGGGGATGATGAGATAATACGAAAGTCATGTTTTTCAACTTTGTATCATTTATCCACACTTGTACACGTTAACGAGCACTTAACATTTAATAATCCACCATTATTACACATTAACACTCGAAGAAACACAAATTTTGGAAAATAATAAAAATCCACAACATGATCTTTACGAATTTTCCCGCCAACCGTTCCCAATTTTGGCTGTAAGTGTTACCATTCTAATAAAAATAATGATAAAATCCTAATAAAAATACTGCGAAAAATAAGAGTGCTTTAAAACAAATATAACAGGATTTATAGTCACGGAAGATTTTATGATTTCCTTCTCATTCACGATAACATAATAATTTTACAACGGCTTCTGCAAGTAGGAATGACGTTGTTTCGCTTTATTGAAATAAGAATGAGCGGTTTCTATTTATTTTGCTTTCGTGGAAATTGGTCTTGCTTGTTCTCTCTTTCTTTAGACTTTTTTCCTTACCTTGAAAAAGGTTACCGGCAGGGGTTGCAGGGGGACGTTCGGTATGTGTGTGGGTGTTTTACCACACTAAAACCCTACCGGTGGCCATCTACAGCACAATAAGGGGGACTCCGGAAATGTATTAACCTACGGTCAATTTGATATATTTATTTATTTATTTAAACTTCATGCAACATGTGTACATAGGCGGACTTAATGCCTTAGGCATTCTCTCCCAGTCAACCTTAGGGTGATACAGAGATGACAAGGCAGGATGATATAGTTATACGCCGTGGTATAGTATTATATTATCTGTTGCCGTGGTTATACGCTTCCTTATGTAAAGATTCTCCTACCCTCCTACCTTATCTTAAAACGTCTTTCGCCATAATTATCGCTAGCATAGTTTAACCATCTATACGGTTGTCCGACACCTTTGATGTCGGGTGATACCGCCGCCGCCCGTGTATGTACTAACGCTGTCCGTCGTAAATATGCAAGGGTTGTCACAATCATCATCATCATCATCATTTCAGCCGAAAGACGTCCACTGCTGGACATAGGCCTCCCCCAAGCATCGCCACAACGACCGGTCCTGTGCCTTCCGCATCCAGCGGATTCCCGCGACCTTCATCAGGTCGTCGGTCCACCTTGTGGGGAGGCCCCCCACAAGGTGGACCGACGACCGAAGATCATTTAATTCAATTAATTTATTAAATTTGCTATGAATTAAATATAATATGATTATTGATGTTTTAGGTTATACATAGTATATTGATATCTCCATATTTATTTATTTATTAATTATATTCTTTATTGTACATTACACCAAACGAAAACAAAGACAATAGTTTACAGAAAGATTAAGTAAATACAATGGGCGGTCTTATCGCACAAGGCAATCTCTTCCAGACAACCTTTGGATGGACTAGAAGAATGGGAACCGATAGATATTTAGCCTTACGGCATGGCGGCATGCAAATTAATAAAAATAAAATTACGAATCTCAACCTTAATAAATAATAAAACGTCAACATTTATACGAGGTAGGTATTTAAACCTAATCTATCCGAGTCGGAGTGCCCTGGGTCCCTCTTGTATGCCATGGTTCTCTCTCTATAACCTATTTTTTCTCCCTAAATCGAAGGTTTGACGTTTTGCTACTGACGAATTTTTCATAAAGTTACGTGTTATTGAAATAACTGAAAACCTCTTAAGGGGTCACTGTACTCATCAGTATGAAGAACTTTTACTGTAGGAGCAATCCCCAAATCGCGAAAAAAAAATCTGTTGTCCCCTACATTTTTGTTCAACATGAATCGACAAAATGTAGGGATCAGCTGGTTTTTTTTTCGCGAATTCGGTTTGGTCCTGTATTAAAAGTTGTTCGTACTGATGAGTACATTGGCCCCTTAAGAGGTTTTCAGTTATTTCAATAACACGTTGTATATAAAATTAAATAATTATTTTAAATCACATTATTCTCATAAACATTTATTTTTCTATAAGTTCATAAAAATTTAAATGTTTAAAACTAAAATAGATCCGATAAGAGTTCACTCCGTGTGGTGCTGGACGTAAAAAATTTCACCACCCTCCCTCTTCTCATGGGTGTCGTAAAAGGCGACTAAGGGATTCACCAGAGGATGGGCAGCAGCGTTCTCTGAGTATTAATTCAACCAACTGCGATCGCCAACCCGCATGCCAAGCGTGGCAATTATGGCATATCCCCCCCTTTTGGACCCCCATCCAGTAGTGGATGACTTCCGGTTGAAATGATGATGATAATGAAGAGTTCACTGACCTGCGATCTATGACGCATAGTGCGAGAAAAATGAATTGAATACATAATCATCATAAAAATGTAATGTAATATAAATGTACCAGGCCCCTCAGAAAGTATTGCGAAAAAAAGTTTTTATATATGGGAGACTGGCCAGTTACAATGTTTTTCGAAAATATGATTATTTATAAGTAAAAATAAGTAAGTTCCAATTTCAAAATTTCCCTCCACATTTTTTGCGAGTTAATTCAAAGTATTGTGTCTCACTGAAATATGGATCTGCGCCGGGAACATTTTAGAGCTATGATTTTATACGATTTCAAGTGTCGCCTGAAACCGGATGAATCGTACGATAGACTTCAAATGGCATTCATGGATGAAGGCCCTTCCAAGGCAACCGTGTATCGTTGGTATAACGAATTCAAGCGCGGTCGACCAACTTTGGGGGATGACGAAAGAAGCGGTCGCCCTTTGACGGCTGTTACCGAAGAAAACGTGCTAGCAGTGAAAAATTTAATCCAAGACAATAGGCGAATTACATATCAGGAGATTCAACACATATTGAAGATTGGATCGGGAAGCGTTCACGAGATTCTACACAGCCATCTTCGCGTGAGGAGGATAGTATCACGCTGGGTGCCGCACAACCTCACCGATGCTCAGAAGCAGGCCCGGGTGGAATGGTGCCGTGATATGCTTAACAAATTTGAAGCAGGCTCGTCTCGGCGTGTTTACGACATCGTTACAGGTGATGAGTCCTGGATTTATCAATACGACCCAGAAACCAAGCGCCAGTCGACTGTTTGGGTGTTTCAAAATGAGCCAATGCCTACCAAAGTGAAGCGATCTAGAAGCGGGGGTAAGATTTTGATCGCTAGCTTTTTTAATTTGACTGGCCACTTGGTATCAATTCCCTTACGGGATCAAAGAAGCATTAATGCCGAATGGTATACTACCAAATGTTTGCCAGAAGTTTTCTCTGTTATAAGCAACAAGCGACCAAACACAGGGCTCCGCGGGCTACTGCTCCACCACGACAATGCACCTGCGCACACCGCACTCAAAACGAGGGACTTCCTGGACAGCACGCCAGTCAAACTCCTGGGTCACCCTCCTTACAGCCCTGATCTAGCACCGTGTGACTTCTTTTTATTCCCAAAAATAAAAAATCAGCTCAAAGGGATACAATTTTCGTCGCCGGAAGATGCGCTGGCTGCGTTCGAGCAGGCTGTAAACGAGGTGTCTGCGGCGGACTGGAAAAAGTGTTTTGAAAACTGGTTTAGGCGCATGAATCTTTGTATAGAGGCTGGTGGAAAGTACTTTGAAAAGATTTGATAAAAATATATGTACGTATAGAACAATTTTTTTTAGTTTCGCAAAACTTTCTGAGTGTCCCACGTATATATGTGTGTACAATAAAGAATAAGAATAATAATATCTTAGGTTTACGCGATCACTACACATTATATTAAAACAAGTTTAACCGCAACGCAACGCGATACAATCCGGTTAAACTTGTTTTATTATTGATCGATGACTTGAATACTATAAATAATAGTACCCTAAAAACAGGTATTAGTTAATACCTATTATATGTTATCGAAACTTCATGCGGATTTATTCTTATTACCTGGGTACCTACCTTTGCATCACGGGGAAATCTATGAAATTTTAGATCCTTGTTCTTTTGAGAAGTCGAACTACATCCATAGACAGAACAGTTTGTGTTCACCATTGTACTCAATAAAACTTACTAAACGCCATTTAAAATCACAACAATTTAAAAACACTCTCGCGAGAACCCGCGATGAGCGATCCCACGTTTTAATACAGTGAACGCTCTCGCGGCCCGCGTCTCCCGACGCCCCGCAAGGCCCCCGCCGTTGCCCTGCGCAAGTACATTCGTCGCGCAACTGTATAGATAGTAAAACTGTGCTTACGGCATGCAAATTAATAAAAATTAAATTACGAATCTCAACAATTACTAAATATAAAATGTCAACATTGATACTAGGTATTTAAACCTAATATATCTGAGTCGGAGCGCCCTGTCTTTCTGGTATCCCTTTATTTTTTTTGCCAGTTTCGTACTGTTACTGACTAAAACCACCACGGTGTTACTTCAACTACCTTAGCCGGGGGCGTGGGAACCCGTGTGAACACAACACACAACCACCCCTGACAGATCCTGGCCCGCCACAAGCAGGCGAGCTCCTTCTCCCCGTGCAGCCTAACGTTGGCCGCACCCTCCTAGGCAGCGCACACGGAACACTGCACGCCACCTCACCTCAAGGGCCTTTACCAGCTACGCCAGCTATGCCAACTACACTAGCTACGCCAGCTGCTGGTCGAGCAGCAGACTACCCCGAGTCTGCTGCTCGCAGGCCCCATCCTCCCGTAATTTTTTATAGAGGTTTCCTTCCTCGCGGTCCGGGCGGTGAAGCCAACACGCTCGGTCCCAAGAGGCGCGAGAACACTACTCAGCGGGCACTCCTGGGGTTACGAGATCGACGGGGGCAGGGAAGGACAATCCCCCCGCTGCCTGCCCAGTGGCAGGGTGATTGCACACCGGGCCTGCTCCTACTCCTCCACTGTGCCCTCTGCTGACATCAGAGGGACACGTGGAGCAACTCCCCGTTGGCCCACATGGGGCCCCTCCCGTACCAGAATATTCGCCACAGGCAATAAGATCCCCCGAAGGTTAATCCCTCGAATGGATTCCATCGGCCGTACCCAGGATGCACCGGCCTAACAACTGCCGTTCCCTCCAGACGTGTCCAGAGTGACAAGCAGCCATCAGACACACGTGGAGGTTTTCTGACCAGCACCTCTACCTTATTCTTTGTCTCTGCATACCCTAAAGTTGTTTGGTACTGGTAGTTGTTTGGTACTGGTAGTTGTTTGGTACTGGTAGTTGTCTGGTACCGCCTTTGTACCCAGTTGTGCATAAATAATTAAATAAATAATGGTGGGAAAGTGGGTAGTCATTTAGGGGCAAGTTCACCGAGAAGATAACAGATAACAACAACAACATATCATAACATCACGCCTGTATTTCCCCGAAGGGGTAGGCAGAGGTGTAATAGTACAACCACATTTCGCCAGTTAAGTTAACAGACGGAAGATAACAGATGTTTATGTAAAAACCAGCTGTTTAACCCGAACTTTGGTGTAACTTTGGTGTGTCACCAACGATAACTAGCCGTTATATCACAGTAATCAATCGGTTTTTATAACCGATGTCGGGGACGTCGTTTAAGTACTAACCAGGTATTTAAACAATACATTTTTGACGTTTGGTGGTTGAAATTGTTAAGATTATTCATTGATATTCTGTATTTGATTGTTTTTCGTAATTTTAGAAGAGTCTATGCTGCATAAAATATTAATATTAGGATTATTACTCTCCAAGATAACAAAACAATTTAATTTTACCATATTTGTAAAATTTACAATAAAAACCGAATAAAATAAGGGCCGTACCACATTGGCGTTTTTCGAGCGTGCATTTTTCTTTTACGAACATGAACAAAGCAGAAACATTGCTTATACTTTGTGAAAACGTATGAAAGCTGTGTAAACATAACTGTTTTTGTCGTATTGGGGTAGTACGTTATTTTTTTATTTATAATTTTTTGTATAATTAATCAAAATGAAAATGAATGCGGCTTATAAACGATGCTCGCGCAAAACCTGCACAATGTTACCGCTACTTTTGTCTAAGCACAACAACTACCAGAATTTTATCATGTTTGAAGAAACGCGCCCGCCCAATACACTTCGATTGTGTAAGCGGCCTAATATTCAAACATCAAAATGGCGTATTTAATCGGTTGCTATGAAAACCAAGACCGCTTATCCTGCCAAATTAAAAAGATTTGACAAATAAATAAATAAACCGGCCAAGCGTGAGTCGGACTCACGCAGTAAGGGTCCCGTACCACCCATCGACATGATACTCCATATAAACTGATTTTATTTACGAGAGTTTATCAAAAGACATCAACGACCGTACGCGAAATGTGAATTTTTGCAGCTCTTTCTTACGTAGGTACCACCACATATGTCTATGTTTGTCTTATTTTTAGTATTTGTTGCTAAACTACATAGTATGCACTATAATCAGACCAAGTTTGACGTTGGTATATATTACCGTTTTGAAGATAGAGCAGGAACAAAAACGATTAAAAAAATGCATATTTTTCGAGGTTTCTTGTATAGGTCCCTTTGGTTTTAGACTTTTTTTTGTTTTTAGTGTTTGTCGTGATACTCCTCATAGTAACACATATTCTCTGAAAATTTCAACTGGCTATCTATTACCGTTACAAAGATACAGCCCTGTGACAGACAGACGGACGGACAGCGTAGCGAGAGTAATAGGGTCCCGTTAGCACCCTTTGGGTACGGAACCCTAAAAAGAGTAGCATTATACTTGGATTTTTAATTTTGGAAGAGTTACCTAATATGCAAAAGTTTTAAATTGTCATTCTTTTCATAGTGTTGTTGCCGTTTCGTTATCATTTTGATTAATCGTGTTACATTATTCGTTCTTTCATTCCCAGAACGCTCGTTTTCAGAACCAATGATCAAATAAGACTCGTGAACATGAAAATACCCGCATCATCTCATCATCATCATCGTTAAACATCAGGGGGCCTAGTACGAGTTTGACACTTACGAATACTTTCAAAGTATTCGTCGACTTTAATTAATAAATTTGTAGTCCCTCCTCGTATCCGCCAGGGGCGCTACTGATTTATGAATGAAAGTCGACGAAAACGATGAAAGTATTCGTAAGTGTGAAACTCGTACTATGCCCACTGTTGTTGAATAACAGGTTGATTTCGCAAACAGTGGTTATTTCAATGTCCGCGAACTCGGCCCTTATCAGTTACATACATTAAATCAAATACTTACGAAATATTTATAAGCAATATTACTCTAGTAACTAGTTGTTGAACGCTTGCCTTCCATGCAGGGGGGCCTGTGTCCATACCGGGCCCACACCTCTGACTTTTCAAATTCATGTGCGGATCAGAATTTGATTATCACTTGCTTTAACGGTGAAGGAAAACATCGTGAGGAAACCTGCACACCTCAGAGTGCTCCATACAGTTCTCGATAGTGTGTGTAGTCTGCCAACTCGCACTAGGCCAGCGTGGTAAACTATGGCCTGAAACCTTCTTATTCTCAGAACAGCAGGGCAATTGTGTATTGTGTGTGTCTCCGGTCGTGTCGAATTGTCGTCCCATCGGATTATGAGAGTGAGGGAACAGAGAGTGCACCTGTGTTTGCGCACACACTTGTGCACTATAATATGTCCCGCGCACATGGCTAGTCTCCATTGAGATTGGCCGCCGTGACCGAAATTCGGCCGGTAGGACATTATTATTAACTGCATCGTAATCAACAAAATGTCATTTTTGACGTTTGAATCCGGAAAAATGATACAATTCGAATAGCGTAACTACAAAACTATTGATTACGATGTCGGAGGGATACATTATAAAATTAAATGAATGATAAAGCTTAATAAAGAGGAATTATATCGTTTAAAGAGGAATGAAGGAAGCAAAAATGACAAGTTGATGTCTGTCGTATACATGTTTGCAGAGCGTATATTATGTCATTTACTTCATAATGAAGTCCCTATAAGTCGTTACACAATTCCAATGTTTGATTGCGATGTTATCAACATCGTCTTAAATTTTCGTCCGAAAGTTAATATATGTATTTAAACTACTCCGAAACTCTGCAGATCCTGATACCCTAATGATGACCTATTACGCGTTATGCCAATCCATACTTACATACTGCATAACCACATGGGGTGGAGCTGCCATGACAATACTTCTTCCACTGGAGAGGACACAAAGAGCAGTCCTCAAAGTCATGACTAGAAAGAATTTCCGGTACCCAACCACCCAACTTTATAAAGATACCTCTGTATTAACCGTAAGGCAGCTTTATATTTCACAAGTTATCCTCAAGAAACATAAGACCCTAAAATTTTACCCAAGCATATATGCAAAAAAACGTCGCTCAGATATAGTATGTCAAACAATTAGGCATAAAACTACTCTAGCAAAGCGACTTTACAAGGTTGCTAGTGCGTTTTTATATAATAAAATCAATAAAATAACAAATTTGTATTCCCTAAATAACTATAACATTAAAATTAAATTGAAATCATGGCTACAAAAACTTACTTACTTAGAATCGGAAAATATATTGCAATCACCCCAATAAACAGACCTGCATTTTTATTAATTACATACCCACACAAACAAATTTGTCCACATATATTATTTAATCAATAAATCACCAACACATTTACTCACACAATCACACAACACGTGCAGTGCACACAATCGCACATACTCAAAAATACATTTACCCACACGTATATTAAACTATAACAAACTCTGAAATTCACATCCACACCGTACACTTTCAAAATACACACCAACTCACCCCCACACCACACTAATTGTGGCATCTCTTTTTATTCTTTAACAGGCTTTAGCTTTACTTGTAACTAACTAACAATGTAAACAAATCTTGGAAGTCGATTTTAACCTACTTCCAATTGTCGTATCGATTTGAAACTTTGCAAGTATGTGTAATCCGCATGACAATACAATAACTCGGTACCATCGAGCAGATCTGATGATGGACTACAGTACCTCTAAAAGCGTGTTTCTTTTTAGTTTAAAAAAACTGTATATTCTTTCTTTTGTACTGATTCCCAAATGAACAGGCATGCCTAGTTTGGGTTTCAAGTTAATCAAGTAATGCTACATAGTATAACTGTTATGATAGGTATAATCGCTAGTTGTCAGTGGGTGGACGGGCAGCCTCCTACTACTCGTAACACAGGTTGACTCCTAGCATGGGAGTGGGTAGTCTTTCTGCACACCCGCTGCGATTAGACGTATCTACTTAATCCCTTGCGTAGTGCGCAAGCAGTAACAAATGTAGTATGCGAGATGTAACCATTTTTGTATTCAAATAAAGAAAGAAAGAAATATTTATTATTTTATTATTTATTTATAATTGTTTTAGGCTTAATTTATTTGCATTTAATGCTAGAAACATGGTGGGCGTAATTGCGTATTTATGTGTTGGTAGCGTAAAAAGCCTAAAAGCCTCCTACTACTCGTAACACAGGTTGACTCCTAGCATGGGAGTGGGTAGTCTTTCTGCACACCCGCTGCGATTAGACGTATCTACTTAATCCCTTGCGTAGTGCGCAAGCAGTAACAAATGTAGTATGCGAGATGTAACCATTTTTGTATTCAAATAAAGATTTATTTATTATTTATTTATTATTATTTTACATCAAAATGAAACTGTCAAACGGGACGTGCCAAAGGCATAGCACTAGAGGAGCACCGGCGCGGTCCAATGGAGTAAGGAGGAGCTCCGGAGCTCCTCTACTTTGTGCAGAGGATGGCCACCGTGTGGTTTTAGTCGGTAAGAGTCCGACATACCCCTCCGCCATCCCCAGACGGAGGGTATCCACGAGGATTATCACCCGAAAACAAAAAAAAATACAAAAAAAAAGGACCGTGCCCAGCAGTGGGACAGTCATGGGCTGATGATGATGAAATGCATAATCATAATTCATAAATGACAAATAAATATACAACCCATTGAACTTCAATGGGACGGTCGGCGTTCTAACGGGGCGATGCGGGACTGGGGGCAGTGTTTTATGGTTCCAAGATAAGTATCTTGCCAAGTAAGTGTTGTCTTGATAAGTGCCGAGTCTCCACCAAAATAAAACTGCCAACTTTTGTTCTGTCGACAAGTGTTGGTGACAAAAGTTTCTGTAAAACTTAGTCTCCACTAAAGGAAAATTCAAATGAGTGAACTTGTAATAATGAATAAATATTTTTGGTACATTTTTACACAGCACTATTTAGTCCAAAACTAAGCAGACCTTGTACTATGGGTACTAGACAATGGATATAATACTTATATACATTTTTTGTTGTAAGTACATACTTATAATATATAAGAAACACCCAGATCAACACAAAAACGTATTTACATCACATAAATATTTGTTTCCTATGGGAATCGAACCCACGACTTCATGATCAGCAGTCCGACACTCGAACCACTAGACAGACGTCGTCAAATGATAATGTGATTGACATTGTAATGATATCGAGACTAGACCGAAAAGACCTCAAGTAAGTTTGCATAAGTTTCGTAGCAACAGCGTAGACCGTTCGTAGCCTGGCGTAGCACCCATTGGCTACGTTAGCTTCTACACTCGGAGACACTTTTCATGTGAAAATAATTGCCATCTTTAGCGAAGGATTCAAGCTTCCGTTCCGTAAGGATTTAAGTACCCGTTAAATACATGATTAATACTAAAACTTTAATTAAGAAGCTTTTGTTTTTCGTAGCTAAACGGCTACAAAACCTAAAAGTCCAACGTCATCAGTATTTTTGATTGATTGATGTATGATAAAATGATAAATATGGGCTTGTGATGTGATAGATAAATATGGGCTTGTGATGTGATAAATTACTTTTACTTAAGGTCTTCCAGATATACAACATAACATAACATCACGCCTGTATTTACCCGAAGGGGTAGGCAGAGGTGTATAGTACACCCACATTTCGCCAGTTATGTTACAGTCCCATGTAATAGGGGGCGAGCCTATTGCCATTAACCGGGCACAAATCCATACTCCGGGCTGCTACTGAGAATTTCCTAATGAAAAAAACCCAATAACTCTTTGCCCGACCCGGGAATCGAACCCAGGACCCCACGCTCAGCAGTCGCGCTTGCGACCACTAGACCAACGAGGCAGATATACAAATATTACATATATACAATTAGAAAGGGTATCAATAATTAGCCTACATGTAAGAAGGATGAAAAATAGAGCACAGTCTTAGCTTGTTGTCTTTGGTAGTCAATAAGTTTATTATAACAAGCGCTTGCCATCAATAATACAAATTCAACTCAGCCTATCGCAGTCCACTGCTGGACTTAGGCCTCTCCCAAGTTGCGCCACAACACTCGGTCCTCTGCCTTCCGCATCCAGTCCCCCCCAGCCACGTTTTTCAGGTCGTCGGTCCACCTGGCGGGGGGGCGCCCTACGCTGCGTTTGCCGATTCGCGGTCTCCACTCAAGGACTCGTCTGCTCCAGCGATCATCGGTCCTTCGACAGACATGGCCAGCCCAGTGCCACTTCAGCTTACTGATCCTACAAGCTATGTCGGTCACTCCGGTTCGTCTCCGAATAATCTCGTTTCGGATTTTATCCTTCAAAGAAACTCCAAGCATAGCTCGCTCCATAGCTCGCTGAGTGACTTTAAATTTGTGGACTAGCCCAACTGTCAGTGTCCACGTCTCGGCACCGTAAGTCATGACAGGCAGGACGCACTGGTTGAAGACCCTTGTCTTCAAACTTTGCGGTATAATACAAATGCACATTCGCAATATGGCCACAAGCATCGCATATCAACAAAGAAGCAGATACAAACTAATTAAAAAGTGCGTTTGATTACAAAAGAAATGCGCAGATAGCAAATGCAAGTGCATGTTATAAGTTATTTAGAAAAATAAATAGACAAGAAATCACATCACAAATTCATAAGGTGTTTTTCATACATACAAATCCAGTATAAATGATACATGAGTAGATGCATCACAAAACTATGCACTTAAAAATAAGATATACATACTACATCATACAAGCATAGGACAATACTTATAAATAGGATTCCCTGCCAATCTTTGATAGGAAAAATAACATAAAGCAGGGGTTCCCAAAGTGTGCGTCGCGTTGCCCTCGGGCGCCGCCGTGGAGTGTAAATAGGATCCTGTTTTCTCAGATTATCATTGCTTTCTTTGATGAAATATTTGCACGGTACACATATTTCATTTCATTACAAATATTGTAAGTGTGTCGCGAACTGAAACAGTTTGGCAAACCCTGGCATTATGTATCAGATTTGTATTTAGGATCAAGTACCAATTGAGCCCCGTGTACAACACCAATTAGAGTAATTTATTATAGTGGTAGCTAATTTTAGCATAGTTTCAGTTGAAAACCAGCGTCTGGGGCCTTACTGACCGACTGGATTGGCTGCTGTATTAATCGAATTTGAATTCGAGTTAGTGTCAATTCGTACTGCATTTCTTTAGGAATTGACATTAGCTCGATTTGGTTCAGGGGGTCTACTCCCGTTCGACATTCGATAAATCGTACGATTCATCGCACAATTTGCTACTCCAGTCAACCATCGTTCCCTTATCGCATGCGATGATCGTGTTTTTACGTTTGTTTTTCTCATCTCCGGTAAATTGTATACGACTATGAACCGTAGTCTATCTTAATTGTGCCTTTTTTATGTGCCTATCTTTATTATGTAAGTATCAGTCGGAACGAAAGTTCGTACTTCGTTTGTCGTTCGTAAAACGCGAGTAGACCTACCAGACCTGTCAGGTGGACCGACGACCTAAAGAACGTGGCTGGGGGGGACTGAATGCGGAAGGCAGAGGACCGAGCGTTGTGGCGCAACTTGGGAGAGGCCTATGTCCAGCAGTGGACTGCGATAGGCTGAGTTGATTGATTGAGTAGACCTACAGAGCTCGAACCAGTCGGGAGTAAGGCCCCATTGCAGGTACTAGTGACCGACATATGCTGAACTGGACTATTTGAAACAGCCGTGGGGCACACAATGTTTTATAAATAATTTTTTTTTTGTGTCCCTAGTTTGTGGCAAATAAATAATTTTTTTCTTTTTTTGTTTTCATTATTAGCTCGGCCTTGATTCTCGATCTTGAGTACTGGCTTCCTACAAAATTAGCTTGTAATAAATACTTTATGAGATGGTGATGATGGGATTAATAACTGATAAACACAGACATAGTATAAAATATAGACGAAGTGCTACACAACAATCAACAAACAACAACAACATCATAGTGAAGTGAACAATCATAGTGAAGCCATAAAAAACGATGCTCCTTCGTGTACAACCAATGCTCATGCACCACCATGCACCAG
Source organism: Asteroscopus sphinx (assembly GCA_949699075.1). Classification (NCBI taxonomy): domain Eukaryota; kingdom Metazoa; phylum Arthropoda; class Insecta; order Lepidoptera; family Noctuidae; genus Asteroscopus; species Asteroscopus sphinx. The sequence goes on from OX453006.1 coordinate 9,823,579, forward strand.
AAGGATATTTGCTTTTGTGATGTTTACTGGACGATGCCACGACATGTGTACTGAGAGGGGTGAACACGGTGTGAGGTGCATGTGTGTGCGTGAGCGCTGGTTGTACACGAGGAATAGTTTTTTTTGGGTCCACTAGATTGTACACACGGCTACACATCAAGCTGTACATTTCCAGTATAAGCTGACCTCGCATTGTATAGGGTTTCCTTACAACGCGAGGTCAGCCTTTACTGGTTTTGTACAGCTTGATGTGTAGCCGTGTGTACGCACCACTTCGTCTATATTTTTTACTATGTTTGAGCTGATTAATGAAAATTATTTCAACTTCCAATGTTGTAATGCAGTGGTTCATTAGAAGTTGAAATATGTTACGACATTATTGATTTATTAACTGTGTGCGATAGCAACATTATTGTAACTCTCGTTTTCGTTGCGTATGTAATAAATTCATAGTGTTTTATTACAGTACAGAATATTTACATATAAATTGATTGTAAATTAACATTTTAAACAAGACAATAACTATATTCTCGCATTTATTTATTACTTTTGTCGAGAGCCAACAATCTAATAATCGGGAATAAGACAGAAGAGCTCTATAGAGGGACTGCACGCACATACTACTTTGGTCATATATTTCGTCACATAGTCGTAAATAACTAATATATTATGTACTTTATCTTCGCAGGGTGATTGTCTGAAAGAGGGACTTATTGTACCGTATTTGATTCTCGTTCCGAATATCTAAAAAAAAAACGGCCAAGTGCGAGTCGGACTCGCGCAGTAAGTGTTCCGTACCTCTCAATGACCTGATACCCCATAAAAACTGATTTAGTTTACGAGAGTTTATCAAAAGATATCAACGCACAGTGCGCGAAATATGAATTTTTGCATGTCTTTCTTACGCAGGAACCACCACATATGTCTATGTTTGTCTTATTTTTAGTATTTGTTGCTAAACTACATAATATGCACTATAATCTGACCATGTTTGACGCTGGTATATATTACCGTTTTGAAGATAGAGCAGGAACAAAAACGTTGAAAAAAATGCATGTTTTTTGAGGTTTCTTGTATGGGGACTGCCTTTGGTTTTAGACTTTTTTTTGTTTTTAGTATTTGTCGTGATACACCTCACAGCAACACAATTTCTGGGAAAATTTCAACCGGTTACCTATTACCGTTCAAAAGATACAGCCCTGTGACAGACAGACGGACGGACAGCGTAGCGAGAGTAATAGGGTCCCGTTTGTCACCCTTCGGGTACGGAACCCTAAAAAGGTACCTTAATTTTTGATTTTTTTTACTAATCGATTTCATCAATTTCTGTGGACACTATTCCGCGCATGCGGGAGGTGATTCTCTTATCATGGCAGTGTCCACCGGTCACTATTTCCAACAACCAGCGTGAGCATTTTTAATCCTGTACGCGTGATTTATTGTACATTTTTCGCGGGTTTCCTTTTCATTATGTGCACGACAAACATCCACACTGATATCCACAAAAAACACAAAAATATTATATATGCGACGCAACTCTGTATGTTTTTTTGTTACCTTTTCACGACTAAACCTCTGAACCGATCGTAATGTTTGGCAAAGCGGTAGCCTGGGACCTGGAGAAGTACATCGGCTACTTTTTGTCCTTCGAAGATCAACAGTTATCGAGGGATGCGTGATAACTTTTTTCTATGATAAACCGAATGACACGAGTGCGAAGCAACAGGCAGAAGCTAATTCTACCATATTCTTGAATAAATTATGTCCCCCGTTTAACCTGTCATGCTTTATTATTATGACATAAACCGTGGGGCAATTGTGTAATGCATTCACTTTGACATTAGCTTTCATTTTGAAATTAAAGCAAAATTCATTGCGTGTTACGTAGTTGCCGATAACACGGATTGTCAAAACACACAGAGCAATGAACATTGAAATCCAGATGATTGTGATCGCGAGTGAGTTACGCAATTCGGCAGCTGGTCTATTCTTAGGATGTCGGTCACTAAGTTGCGGGTGTCTGATGGTAATTTACAGATATTCAACTGCGGGTGGTTAGACTGGCAGCCGACCCTAACATAGGTAGTTGGTAAAAGGCTAAGGAAACGATATCAATACGTAACGTGGCCACGGTACCATTTCACGGTAAAGTGACCATGACTTGTTTCGATTTGTCATAGTAAATCAGCCCCTTGGTTGAATATACGCCATGCTGTTTTTGCGACCTAGGCCGCGTTCATGGTGCAGCAAGATGCTGTCAAAAAGGAGTCTGAGAGCCAGCTGTTTGCACCATAGAGGAAATGAATATAAAGTATTCCGTGGTTTGCACCTTTTATACAACGCCATGATGCATGTAACGCGGTTGCAGAAAATCGACCTTAATTAAGAAGAGGTCTCAGGTTACAGACCGGTAGGCTATGGAACTTTGACGTATTGTGTATACCCGTACATATCATACGAATACCCTACTAAATTTGTAAATTAAAAAAACTTTAAGGACGGACTCTGCTCTTTATTCTGAACAACTTATACTATAAATAAATAAATATTTTTGGAACATTTTTACACAGCACCATCTAGGAGCAAAACAACAAACAACTGTTCTACTATAAACAACTGTTTCTCTGAAATCTAAATGAATGACAACGGGTCTTGGGCAGCAATGGTCAAATAACCTGACCAGTAACCATGCTAGGCTATATAAAAACTATAGTAAAAGCTATAGTTTACCGAGTTTATCTGCATACTATTAAATGAAGTGCTACTTAGTCGAGGCATAATATCTAATGGGTTTTTTGCCTTGGCAGTTTGAGCATACCGACACCGTATAGTTATCATACTGGGCAAGCGGATTTGTGACGGTTTGGACTTTGGACGTTCGTCACAAATCCGGTCTTGTGTAATTCTCACCGACAATTTTTTTTTTGTCACACCGTAGTTTTCACGCCATTTATCGGAGTCCGATGAACGCTTAGGCACAGATTACTTAATGGTGTCGATTCTCTTGTTCACGAACTAAACTTATTTTAAACTATCGCTCTCTTTTACTAAAAGTAGATACAAGAAAGGGATAGCAACCATTTTAGAACTGTCAAATTAGTTTACGTGTTACATTTCTTTGTATTTTAGTGGGCACGTTCCGAGATCACGACTAAACTTGTATGGAAATTTTAATTCCGTCTAATTTGACAGCTCTAAAATGATTGCCATCCCTTTCTTGTATCTACTATTTGTAAAAGAGAGCGATAGTTTAGAATCGACACCATTAGCATCTACGTAAGCTTAGGTTTGTTTACAATAGCGTAGCAGCGTTGCGTACAGCGTGACCTCCTTTTTTCTTTCAAATAAAAAACGGTATAAGTCCGATTTCGTCGAATCGGACTTGTACCCTTGTTCCTTGTTCACTAGAGGCACTGCAGTTATACACCCTTCACATTTTATACTACACTCAGCTTAAGAGCCTGTTGGGCAGTGTCAAGTTCAGCGGCAAAGCGTCATCGCATGACACGATTTTGACATCACATGCACGACGTAGTCACATTTTGTCGACAAAATCCCTTGAACGAATCCTGCTACATTTCACGTACCTTCGGCTGCCGTCCAACACTGAGCTCAAGCGATTTTAGCCTTAGTGGTGGTTCAGCGGAAAGTTTGCTGATAGTACATACAGATTTGATTTTATTGTTATTTTTTTTTTCAATTCTGTTGGAAATTTTCAAAACAAAATCAGCTGATCCTACAGAACTCCTATCAGAATCCTACATACCTAACTCGATCACAATGTATGAAAAAACTGATTATTTAATGAGTTGTTCAGAACGATGAGACAAGGGTCTAAAGATTTTTTGGTAAGTAAAATTGAGTACTGTATAGGTAACGAGCAAGTATAACTATATAGTTAATCAGACCACTTGTTTATGTGCATGCACTTCCTTCTAAAACTAGACGCTAAAATATCATATGGCTGATAGAATGAATTCAGCCGGCATACCTTCACATTTGAGCTCCTGCTTGAAGAAGCCGTATAGCATGGCCCCGCAGTGGTCGCAGAAGGTGGGGGACATGAACTGGTGCGGCCGGAACCGGTGCGGCACGTCCACCTTGAACCTCTCGCGCAGGTACTGCAGGTACAATGGAACGAACAGTGTCAATCTATCTCTGATTGTTTGTTCGGGCATCATGCAAAAACGCCTGGACCATTTTGGATGAAATTTGACACAGACAGACCATGATCAAAACGTACAATACTTTTTATCGACATACCACGGAACGAAACCGCGGGCGTCAGCTAGTTATCATAAAAAAGATCATGTTTATTTGGCTTTTCTATCCTTTGCATTGGATAGTTGTTTTTTGTTCTTGAATTTTTTTTTTACCAAAAAAAACCCAGGGTAGATAATGTTTGTTCATCATTCTGCACAACTTTTACCTGTTCCAGCTGTTCCATACATTTTGCTCGAGTTAGGTAGGTACGACTCAGTAGGTAATATACGGAACAGTTTTCAGTTGTTGTAGTAAAAGTTGTGCACAATGATGAGCACATACTACCTTTAAAGTTTTTTTGGTAATATAAAATAGTGGTGATAGTGGTGTCGATTCTCTTGATCACAAACTAAACTTATTTTAAACTATTGCCATAAGAAAGTATTATTATCTATTCTATGCATTTATGCTTAGGTTTACGCTCTCTATTTGCAAGAAAGGGATGGTTGCAATTTTAATGCTGTCGAATTAGTTTACGTGTTCTACCTATTTCTTATTCGGCAACTTTGTCAGCACTAAAATTGTTGTCATTCCTTTCTTGTATCGACTATTAGTAAAAGAGAGTGATATTTTGAGGAAAATATTTGTTGTTTACTCGAGCCACCCCAGCTCGTCGAAGAAGGCCAGCAGACGCTTGTTGTTGCTGACTTTCTCCCGGAGAGTACCCGGATCTCCGAAGTACTTAGCCCTGTATGAGGCGAACTCCGGGCAGTTGAAAAGCACGTGGGCCGCTGTTTCCTCTGTCTCTATGCAGGCTCTGCACTAGAGAGCGATAGCACAGAACAGAAAATAGTGACGATAGTTTAAAATAAGTTTAGTGTGTGAACAAGAGAATCAACATCATTATTAGGATTACTGTGATAGGATCGTATTACTTAATAATAAGTAGGGCAAAAGTATCAAAAATATTCTCACCACAGTGGCTTCTGAATGTGCAGACGAGCCGGTACATTTTCCGAGCAGCTTGTTGTGGCATCTCTTGTGAACAGCCGTCTGACACACGGCGCACCGGTACCCTTTCTTGCCGAAGCCCCATAGGAACTCCTTGCAGAACACGCAGAACGTCGGCTGCCGGAAGAACCTCGCCACGAAACGGTGCCCATTCACTTCGTGGACCCTGGAATCAAGAAAGTTAGTGACATAACATATTGCTCTACATTAAAACTACTTATGAAAACATTGCTCCAGTCTAGGTTTTACCCGTTTTCCTGTAACCTGTATGTCGTTTACAACGCCCGGACCCAGGAAAACGACCTATCTGTAAGCCATATAAATATTTGTTGCGTTTTCATACTCGCGACTCAATGTAGTTGTAATCATAGAGTAGTCCAAATCACGTAACCAAAGCATGCAGAGCAGTTGCAGTCAGCTCCACTTAAGTTTTGATCAAAAACAAAGCTTTTCGGATTATCTTATTTTCAGCGGTCGCTGTCAGATACGAAGTACGAACTACCTACAGCGTCACTGCAACTTGATCGGCGCGTCATCAAATTGCGTGAATTAGGGCCCTGAAGAAGTTGATTCGTGACGCGGCCGCCGAACACCGCTTTCTTATTTGATTCTCACCGAAAATGCTTATTTCTGTAACCATAGTTTTCACACATTTGTGGGGAGTCTAAAAGACTACGTTGAGGCAGTTCATGTGCGTGGCATTGTATTGAACAGCTTACGCATTTTGTGCTACACTCAGCCTTAGAGCCTTGTTGATCAGTAGCAGATTCAGCGACAAGCGTCGAGCGTGTTCACAAACTGCACATCACACGTACTAATATTAGTCCTACATTTATAAAAATAGTGTAACTACGACTCACAAGACCGGACCTTCTTTTGCGAATGGGTGATCCACAGGTTATAAGTACCGCTTACGTTAAGAATTTGGACGCGATGTAAACAACCTATCATTTTGTCGTATCATGGTTTATTTATTATTAATACTATGAATGCAAAGACAATACGATGAATGGGTGAAGCAGTAGGAACACATCATGTCACGTCAACATCAACAGCTGGGCGTTCTCTCCTGACCGTAATACACACATAAATAAAAGTATTCACGTAATTAACTACCGGAACGTGCGTTCCAGGCCATTTCAATAAATTATACCTAAGTATAATTTAATACGTGTCGTATTTTGTGCTGAAAGTGTAGACCTAACATCTGACCACGTAGGCGTAACCAAGTAATAGCGATGATAACACTCGCTTGCGCCAAAAATCTCAAACATAAAGACACACAGTGTTAGGAAGCAAAGAAAGAGGAGGCGTGATTGATTGCCGCGTATTGTATTTGCCTGAGATCTAGTTTGCCTGAATCATTCCCCCACAGTTTCTGGAAGGCTGATCAATTTGATCTATTGTTAAATCTAATGTCAGCTTCTGTGATTGGCCAGCGAAAATGTTAACAACCAATCACATCGCTTGACCTGAGATTTGACAGTCGATTAGTTAATTTTTGCGTTGATCAGCCTTCCAGAAACTGGGGGTTAGAGTAAAAAGAGATAGAGTGATAGTTTCATTCAAAGTTCCGCTCAAAGTTGAAGCACAAAACCAATCGATGTGTGCCTGCAAGCGGTACGTAAAATGTTGTGTTGTGTAAGCTGTACTGAACGTAGCCTTTTAAGGGCAACTTGAAATTTCTTTAAATATAATTATTCTAAGGCTTGAATGAAAAAAAATACTACGAAGGGATTGTCAGCTGATAATGTGACTTTGACAGAAAGAATTTTATCAAACACTCGTGTTTTAACAAAGTACCGAGCAACGACCATGTAGACAAATAGACACCTAATGTTGAATATGATACGTACATTAAATTCTGCCACTAGCTGAGGCTGAGGTACTGCAATCCGATTGGCCCTACCAAGGCGGTTATTGGTTAATCATTAACGCGGCAGTTTTGACGGCTCATGTAAGTGGTCGAAACTGATTTGAAGATTTCTAGTGGCAAATAGTGGCGACCTACATTAGTGAAATTTCATAGAGGTGTTGCAGACATCGGGCGCCAGTTATGCGGCGTCTATAGGATGTCTGGTCGCTGGTGCCGTGTCATTATTAAGTGTCAATGGTGTTTATACGATGAGATAAATTTAGTATCGTAATCATTAGATATGATCCGAGAATCCGGCTACAGGCGGAATTTTTGGGATCCGGTAATCCCGCGTGTTTAAAAAAGCACATGTACACCTAGATGGTGATAAGATCCATAATGGAGTGTCTGTTGATTTAGCGTTTAATTTTTGTACTTACTTGTTATGTTTGATAGCACCACGTCGCTGCGTGATGCGTTTGCCGCGGGAGCGGCGAATGGCACCTTCTTCGCCACCCTCGCCGCAACCCCCGCCCGGCAACCACTGAAATGTACGGGTGACGATCAAAAAAAGTACCTATAGTATGTAAAAATATCGTCGGCGACGCGTGAAAACCTCGTACTTATATCGTATTTGGTACCAAAAATGGTTTATTTTGTATACATATATCTAGTTAGAAAAGCTCGTATCACATATTTTAAAAGTGGGTGCGTTAAATCTAAGGTTTTGAATGCCATTTAAAAAAACATTTATTTTTTCCCTCCTGAAAAATTTCGTTTTAGCCACTAACGAGGTTTCACGTGACGCCGATATGTACACACGGCTACACATCAAGCTGTACATTTCCAGTATAAGCTGACCTCGCATTGTATAGGTTTTCCTTACAACGCGAGGTCAGCCTTTACTGGTTTTGTACAGCTTGATGTGTAGCCGTGTGTACATATTTATTTACACTATTTGCCCGGTTTCTGAAGTCTGTTAAACTCGGTTTTTTATTCGATAGCGCTATGGGTTAATGTAATAAGTCGAACAAAATATTGACGACCAATTACATCGTTTAACCAGTTAGTTTTGACAGTTGATTAGATAATAAGTGACCAGCCCTCCAGAAACCGAAGGTAAAGCCAATGATCTGCGTTTTGAGTTTTGATCGATCTTTAGGTAGCAGCCTTATTAGAACAGTTCTATTGATTGCACAAGCTTTACCGCGACCTACGGTTTTGTATGAATGGCATTCATACAAAATCTGGAAATCTCGGAAACGCGTTAATACACATTAATTGAATGCGTGTTGGATGCAAAGAAGATAGATTGGTAGTAATTTTGGAACTGAAAGAAACGAAATTGTGACGAATTATACATTGATTCAATTTTTTTTATCCAGTGATTTTTTTTTGTTAAAGATTTAAATTAATATCATCGACATGAAAAATCCATGTTTTTTGCTTTTTTATAATAAAATAATAGATACTCAGTAACGATCTTTATTTTCTTTCATAGGCATTTAGTTGTTTATAATATACCTAAACAACTTATGTACTCATGAAAAAATATACCTACCTATATTATAATATATTATAATATACAATTTTGGCTCGTACTTATTATTTGTAGGCGCACTTTGGGATTACGATTTTCTCGTAACATACCTACTTTGGGGAGGGGGTGTTTTTGATAGCCCTTGATGCCCTTTATTAATAGTTTTCGTTTGGGCCACGAGAAATGTCAAAACCCTTGTCAAAAAATTTGACCCTTGTCAAATTGATTCAAATCGATTTAGACCTTAATGATTTATAGGAGAGCACATGGACAATTTAATCGTATAAATATGTATAGTACTTTGATAATACCATATACCTATTGGTTTCTAACTAATACATACCTAACAAGTTTTTTATTTGTAATGGTTTGCATGAGCTAACATTTAACAGATCTCGCATATGAGTGAGCGAAATATTATAGGTGCGAATACGACAATAGACTCACTACGTTTTCCAGTTATTATTACTATTATGATGATATGTCAAGTCATCATGACTATTCTCGCAACTCACAAAGCAGTTTGACCTTGGAAAGACATGTAGCGTAGTGGTCACGCGCCACTGTGTCAGTGCACCGAATCGCGAAGGAGTAGAGGTAACATAGGGAGACCAAAGACTTACAAAGACTAGTTCTTTGTAAGTCTTTGAGGGAGACAAACCACTTTAGAACAAAATTGGATTTTGCAGTAAGTTTGGCCTAAGCCGGACTCGTCGGCAGCCAGGGTTGTTTGGAATATGGAGTTCGACATTACACCCGGTTTAAACAAGTATCTCAACGTGATCTAAGCTATTGTAATAAAACTTTTTAACAAAAAAATTAACCGACGAAAACAGAAACTGAAAAGCGAAAAATAAAATGAAGCTTGTTAGTCTTAATAACTAATTATGAGTCGGTGCCAAACAAACAATCAACGAAGATCATTAAATTAAATTTAAAGAAATAATTAAAACAAAATAACATCAAATACAACGTGAAATTTTCAACGATAAACAATAACTTTCCAAAAAATGCGTTCTCCGCTCGACCACTTGCAACTCGCACACACTTTGTTTGTTTGTTTGGCGCCGCGCCGACTCATAATTAGTTATTAAGACTAACAAGCTTCATTTTATTTTTCGCTTTTCAGTTTCTGTTTTCGTCGGTTAAATTTTTTGTTAAAAAGTTTAATTTTTAATTTTTTGTGGCTAAAATTTAACTCCAGATCTTCATTATGTTGTAGTGTCTAGAACTACATTTATGTGTGCCAAGTTTCAGCAGAATTGGTTAACAGGTAAGAATTCAGTGGGTGAACAAGCACTCATCCCCTGTTTTCCTACCCTTAGGGGTGGATTTTGATTTTCAAATTTAAATGGGACCAACTTCGAGATATACTCTATCCATGAAAAAAAGAATCATCAAAATCGGACTACTCTGTAAAAAGTGATGCGTGGTCATACATAAAAAATATATATATGTATATACGCGTCGAATTGAGAACCTTCTCATTTTTTTTCGTCGGTTAATAAGGGGTAAAAAGTCTCCTTGACTTGGTTTACAGGCATAGCAATAGCACAGGAACGTCTTCGGTAGCAAATCCGTTCCCGGAGATCGAATAGAGGTTATCCTGTGGTAAAAATCCCACTAACTCTAGCCTAAACAGTAAGCCGGTAGCGCGGTACTTGAAGACTTCTTTCCCGAAACCTATAATAGGTAAATAATCTGCAATAGACGGTACCTTAAAATTATGCTGCAGCATTATCTGGAATCTGCAGGATACCCAACTCCTCATCAACTTACAGCAAAGGTATCGCGTTTGGGCTCATTGGAATGGTTTCAATTAATAGATTATAGTTAGATGGTGATCAGGGTCTGGTGACAGAGCAGGAAAGAGAAATGAGGATACATTGATGAAAGTTTCTAAGCTACTATCACTCGTTCGATCGATGTTTTGGACGGTATGTGATGTAGTATCGGTTGTGGCGAATTATTGTATAAATGTGTAAAGCGAATGAAAATGAATGAGTTGTGTCGGGGGTTTTCCAATTTTTTTATTTACACTGAGTTTTATCTCAGATCTTCTCTTCTTAGTGGTTCACTTTTGGCAGAGTCATCAACAATCAACATTGTGTCGTGGAGTGCGTGATGGTCTTGATAAGGTCCGACCAGCGCGATGGAGAGCTACCGCAGTGTGTCTTCCCTTCCATCCTACCTTGCACCACCTAGCGCTCCATTGAGTCTTCCTCCCGGGTTACATGCCCAAAAACGTGAGTAGTTACCTAATTTGTATTTGCACTATCGAAGAGAACCTTTCATTTATATTCGGTTCTTTTAGGATCGATAAATGGGTTCTGGGCGCTGTCCAGGGGATCCTTAATTTAAACACCTCGCACTACCACATCTCTAGTGCATCGATTTTTCTCCGGTCGGTCATCTTCAACGTCCACGTCTCAGCTCCGTAAAGAGAAATTGGACTGACGAGACTTCTCGTGAGGCGTACCTTTGTGGCTCTGATTATTCTTCGATATTTCCAAATCATCCAAAGCTTTTCAACGGCAGATAGAGTCACCACACAACGTCGGCGTCGCCGTATCTCAGTTTCGCAAGCCCCTGTGTCAGTTTTGTGGACCCTAGATAGTTATAACTCTGGGCCACTTCACAGTTAGCTGTTTTGAATTTCCGACTGGAACTGTTTTCACTTCGGTCCACTATCATCACCTTGGTCTTTTCAAGATTGATAGCGAGACAAAAATTAACTGTGCGATTCCAAGCGCCATAGCAGTTTTTCCATGTTGTTTTTACTTGTTGTCAGAAATATATTTAGCTTTATTCTTCTAAGTTTAATGTTGCTAATACACCGATTTCTCCGAGGTTTGCCAACCGATTTGAGTCAATCTTGCAGAATACTCTCAAGTTGTTTCCATATAAGTTTTGTATTAAGTTTGATTAAGTAGTTTTTAACCAGCTTGAATAAATGGGTTTAATTTGATTTCGCCTCCATAGATGATGTACTAATAATAGTTGTGGTTTTCCGAGATTTGTTGGTCATTATTTTTTCATTCGATGGGGATTTTAGAATTAGTTCCATAAAAACATAGTTCCATAGTTTTTGAGCAGCTAATTAATTTAAAATATAATATTATTATTGTGCTGAGCAGTAGTTCGCGAATTTGATAAGACAATCAATCCTAGCAATAAATCAACTAAAATGCATGAATTTTTAACAAATAAATTAACTGACAGGATTCGAACCTGCGACTCCTGGCTCGAATCCTGCTCGTGAGCGATTTTTTCTTTCCACAATTTATATCTTTAGAATTCGCTTCGCATGCGTAAAATGCGTTAAAATAATAAAATAAATTAACTGACTTCAAAAATCCAAATTAAAAAGTCTAAATTATTTTTAATAGTCTTTAATCATAAACATAGGTACTGTACTCACTCTGCTGTTAATTATTCTCCAAAATAAATAACCTACATATCTATTGACATAAGGTGTATGGAGCTTATGTCAAATTTATATATCTAGTAGGGCTAGGGCAAAACGTGGATGGATAGGTTATTTATTTTAGCCGCAAAAGATAACAGACTGTAAACATTTGTGGTTCATTCATAGGGTTCATTAGTGTTTGTTGTTTAGGTGCTCGAGCAGTTCTGTCAGTCAACGCTAATTACGGGGTTACGGGGACTTGAGCGACTGCCAACAATGCGCTCTCACATTGGACATGAAACAGCGGCCATACATGATGAGGCAGCCTTAATTCTTATTATGGCAAATGTACATTACTTAATAAAACATGTAACCAAGTCTTATAAGTCCTGAATATTATTTCAAAGATGACGTAACGCCTTTGTTGCTATAGAAACACACAAATCATGAATTTATTTTCAGCTTTAAGATACAGAAACACCTAATTTTTTTTTTTATAATAAGCAATAATTAATTATAATAAGCAATTATCTAAATAAAGCGCATTGTAGGTACTGTAGCAGTAAAAAATAAACAACTTGATCTCTGGAAAACTAAAATTGCATTCAATAAATTTAATTTCAACGACTTTTATACTCGCGCCAAGTGATTAACCGACGTAAATATTTAACAAAATACACGACGTAAATATTTTTGAATAACGCAACAAATAGTGTATCTTATACTAAAACAAGTTTAACCGGATTACGTCGCGTATATTATTTAAATTGGTTTTCCTGACGTTTCGAAAGCTTTGCAGCGTTCGTGATCGCAGGAAGACTAACGGCCAAAACTAATATCCAATCTATCCACGATTTGTCCTACTAGAGTTAGGTATTTGACATAAGCTCCATACAAAATATGTCAAATTTCTATCTCTAGTAAATCGTAATAGTAATCGTGGATAGATTGGATATTAATTTTGGCCGTAAGATGTCAAGCGTCTTTACAGATATTTCTAAAAAAATATTTTAATCTACCGTACATTTTTTATTAATTAAAATCGTTTCGATGCACGCAGTTATTAGGTACTCGCAAGCACCACAAACGCTGCAAAGCTTTCGAAACGTCAGGAAAACCAATTTAAATAATATTTTATTATACGCGATGTAATCCGGTTAAACTTGTTTTATTATAATATGCAATGATCGCGAAAAGCTAAGAAATTATTAAATAGTGTATCGATGCAATTGCATGATGATGAGCCCTAATATTAGCATGTGCAATTTATTTATAACTGATTAGCGTTTTTAGCGCCACACGCACTTCGCTCAGCGTGTCGCTCCGCTCACTGCAAAGCCCGCGTTTATTTACACTATGTTGTTTCTTATTCAGCGATATCAACATAAAGCTCTTTGAAAGCCAAGAATTTGGGTGCCGTACGAAACGAGAAATTAGACATACCCGAAACCAAGATGACATCGCTCGCAACTGAGGTCACTGTGTGGACACATCGCCAACTCAGACGTCACAGGCACTGGGCGACAAGCAAAAAAATGCCATCGCCAATGAACATCGTATTCTGTGATACCAATGTAGCGCCCTTTCAGCCGAAGGGCCACAACTAATGCACCGGTATTTGGATAGAAAACGTCGCTGCTCAGGGCTCGCAAATTCCCTGGCATGGATCCGGGTAGCTACAGCTGAATTATACGGCTGATGTCAAATGGCCAAAATTGAGAATTCGTTTGTCATATGTTGAGATGCAGTACGGTCACGTGACCGATCGTTCTACGCGATACGTTCGATTTACTATCGCATACATAGGCGATTACACAGCGTGCTATTGGAATGTTGTTCTAAGACTAGCGGACAGAGTTTATTCCCAATAATTGATTTTCTATTCAAACGTTACTACATCAAAGGAAAATAAATAAAGTAGCAGATAGTGATTTCCATTTTATTTCCATATTTTAATTACTTAACACTTGTAGAACTTTCCAATTCTAAAACTGTATTAAACAAAGTAACTATTGTTGAAATTATCTCACAAAATGTGCAATGCCTGGAGAATCTCCCTAAACTGATTTCATTCAGATTTTCAGATTTATTATAATATATGCTTATTAGGTTGCCGAAGTCTGACACTGAACAATCACTGTTTGACAAGCACAGCATACATGATCATCATCATCATTTCAGCCGTCCACTGCTGGACACAGGCCTCCCCCAAGCATATGCCATAGTCGCTACGCTTGGTAGACGGGTTGGCGATCGCAGTAGGTTGGGTAAATACTTAGAGTACGCTGCTGCCCATCCTCTGGTGAATCCCTTAGTCGTCTTTTACGACACCCATGAGAAGATATAGCACAGCATTACCTATGTGAAAAGGTACAGATCTGTTCAATTGTTATCTCTATTACTAGCTGATTTATAGTGTGAGTTTCCCCTTTACCTTGCGTGAAGTGTAGAAAGAAAGCTCACAACATTCAGTTCACCCAAACATAAACCTCATTTGTATCTAATTGCCATAAAAACCGACGAGGCTCTGATAATTATCTTAAATACATTGAGGTGCCCCAATGCAAAAGTGTGTCAATCAGGACCCTGATTCGCGTAATTTATGACGCGCCGATCAAGTTGCAGTGACGCTTCAGTTCGTTTCTGACAGCGATCGCCGTAGCTAAGAGAATACGAAAGCATTGTTTTGATCGAAACTTAACTGCAACTGCACTGCACTTCTTTAGTTACGTGAGTAACAGCGCCAACGCCTACAGCGGTGTTATTCACAAACGTTCAAAAAGTTTCCGTTTCCGAAGTAAAATTTGATTGGCAAATGAAACAAAACGACCAGTTCCTGCGACCACGGACGCTGCAAAGCATTCGAAAGGTCAGAAAAACCAATTTTAATAATAATACACGATGTAATCCGGTTAAACTTGTTTTATTAAGAAACAAAACGATTTGAGAACCGTAGGGATTCAGAAACGCAAAGCGAAATTTACGGAAACTATTCCGAGAGCCATTTGTTGTTGCACTTTAAAATTTGTATGAAAAATGTCTGACAACATCTATAAAAATAAGTACGCTACGGCGAACTTAATCGAAAGCCTTTCTGAAAACCGTGTAATCAGGGTTGCCAGATGCGTCGAAGTGAATTATCGTACTGACCACAGAAATAGATAGAATGGTTGTAATCACAATTTTACTTGCGATTCATGCGTGGCAACTTTAGAACAAACTACGCCATCCATATTGACGTCAATAACTTTTAAAAATTTACGGTGCAGGTGTTGGGACACAAAGGACAAGATAAGAGGTGAGGCATAGTTCGAGGGTGAGGTAAAACAACAACAACCACAACCACACCCTGTAGCCGTTTTGTTGATGTACCTAACCCCATTTTCCAAGTACCTACTTAGAACCTTATAATGTCAAACACAGACGTCCACTAAGTTATCATCAATCTATACTATTAAGTATAAAAATATCACTAAAATTTTCATTAAATGTCAAACACAGAAGTCCACTAAGTTATCTTCAATCTATATGTTAATAAAAACTTTTTAACAAAAAATTTAACCGACGAAAACAGAAACTGAATAGCGAAAAATAAAATGAAGCTTTTTAGTCTTAATAACTATAATATTCTCCTAACTAAACTAATGTAGGTAAATAACTAATTATGAGTCGGCGCCAAACAAACACGCAAAGTGCGTGCGCGTTGCAAGTGGTCGAGCGGGGAACGCATTTTTGGAAAGTTATTGTTCAAAATTTTATTTATGTTATTTTGTTTTTTTTAGTAGTAAGTAATTTAATGATCTTCGTTGATTGTTTGTTTGGCGCCGACTCATAATTAGTTATTTACATTAGTTTAACTAAACTAACTAACTAACTAGGAGAATAGTTATTAAGACTAAAAAGCTTCATTTTATTTTTCGCTTTTCAGTTTCTGTTTTCGTCGGTTCAATTTTCTGTTAAAAAAGTTATTATTTTTAACTTTTTTGAGGCTTAAATCTAACTCCAGGTCTCCATTATGTTGTAGTGTCTAAAACTACACTTATGTGTGCCAAGTTTCAACAGAATCGGTTAACAGGTAAAATTCAGTCGGTGAACAAACACTCATGTTTCCTACCCTTAGGGGTGGATTATGATTTTCAAATTTAAATGGCACCAACTTCGAGATATACCCTTTCCATTAAAAAAAGAATAATCAAAATCGGACTACTCTGTAAAAAGTTATGCGTGGTCATACATAAAAAAAAAATATACGCGTCGAATTGAGAACCTCCTTTTTTTCGTCGGTTAAAAATAAGGGTAAGTAAGGTTCAATGATTTTCGCTAAAGATTTAAAGAATCGATATCTACTACACCAAAGCATGTCATGTGTCGTTCATTATATGAAGATGTGCGTAAATATATACTTGTATAAATAAATAACACTCTTGCAACGTCATCATGATAAGTACAGACAGTGCGTTTTTTTAATTTCGCACCATCATGCCTGATAAGCAGAAATATTCTAACCTAAAGAAATTTATATTGTTCCAAGTAAATTCATGGTTCGATGATTCTGATAAATCATATTATTATCATCGCATAACCCATGCGATTGATTACCAAACCCACGTCAGAATGCGCACATCAAAAATAAAATATTTTCTGACTTGCTGCTTTTATATTGTTCCATATGTTTTATGTTTTTTTTTTTTTGTTAATCGTTAAACGACAGTTGCGATGGTTCGCCAATTCGATTCAGAGTCTATATAATGTGTTATTGAAATAACTGAAAACCTCTTAATGAACAACTTTAACTATGGGACCAACACTGAAATCGCGAAAAAAAGAATCAGCTGAGGTATCATGATCAGCTGGTCATTTTGTCGAATCATGTGAACAAAAATGTAGGGGAAACGGAAACCTGATTTTTTTTCGTAATTTCAGGGTTGGTCCTATAGTAAAACTTGTTCATACTGATGAGTACAATGACCCCTTAAGAGGTTTTCAGTTATTTCAATAACACTTTGTATAGGTTTTCTTGCAATGTGTCCTAACAATATTGTAAATATGAAAGGTTTTTTTTATTCAATCTGCCTTTGAATTCCACATTCACAAGAATTCAAACATTCCATGTCTGTAGAAATATTAGACCAAGGGCAAGGAAGCAGTCCCACCTGTTAGAATTCATACAAAAACATAATCATGGCCTTCCAACCATTGAGTTAAATGTACACACGTACATTTAACAGAATGCTTTCAACAAAAAGAAAAACATCGTATGGATGAAAGCAGCACTTTAATATAAATGTAAATAAACAAAACATTTTTAAGCTGAAGTAAACTTGAATGTGGCTCGGAGCGAATCTTGTGAGGAGCATCAAGGTTGAGCTTGCTTGCGCGGTAAATGCACGAGTATAAATAGACGGAACCCAACGGTACGCTTGATGGTACTGTTCCACCGTTGTAATGTACCGTGCGTCAGTGCTCATTCAGGTATCACTCACTACCAAGAACATTATACATACATATGCTCACTACTTATCATAACCACAGATACTAGTCATAACAGAAGAACGAAATGGCTTAGGCGCGTTCAGAGGCAGCGAGGTGACGTAGGACATGGGTAATTTCGACTCATAAACTGATGCTGGTAAACAGATAACCAAAACAAACAAATAAACCATTTTTCTTTCTTTCAAAAGATAAATCAGCACCTCCATACATTTCGGTCGATGTTTCTTGTATTAAACATTAGATTTTTACCTTACCCATCTAAAATTTATTGGTATGTCAGATAATAATACTTATTCAGTGAATTGTTTTCAGTTCAACTTCAGTTTTCAATGAAGAAACGATGTCGGTTTGAAATTGAATGTCTAACAATAGATATCATAATACAGATACTGTAAACATCGTGAAGTAGGTATTGAACGAGGAAAGAGCAATAACAGCCTGTTTGTAACAATACGATTTGAAGATATACATGCTGAAATTTGAATCGCTTATTTCCCGAAAAGGGTTAATTGTACTCATTATTATGATCAACTTTTACTATGGGACCAACCGTGAAATAGCGAAAAAAATATCAGTTGGTCCCTACATTTTATCAATTTAAGTGAACACAAATGTAGGGACCAACTGATTTTTAATTTGCAATTTCAGAGTTGGTCCCATAGTAAAAGTTGTTCATAATGATGAGTACAATTACCCCTTTTCGGGAAATAAGCGATTCAAATTTCAGCATGTGTAGAAAAACATTATCAACTAGTAGCACCATTTTTACTAGAAAAAATTAAACAGCCTATCTTTTACTTATGCCAATAAATTCTAAAGTTGGTTCGCTGATTTGCGAGTTCTTGTAATTCTCTAAAAATGTCTTATTAGGACCATCGAGATTGGGAACAGGATAACGAGGATCTTGGCTTCACCCAGGGCCGTCATAGGCCCTTGGGCCCACAGTTTTGGAGCACTTGGGCATACAATTTTCGGCCCTTTTATAAAGCAAAAAAAAACGTTAATTAAAACATCAGAATATACTTTTATTTTGTCACAAAACTTTTGTGAAGTGAATTGAATTTATTTATTGATAAAAATTGTTACAGATCAGTTTTCTTGAGTATTTTACAATTTTAATTAATTTGGCTATACATTAGCGAAATAACTGAGACTGTTAGCTATATAGGTACATTAGGTACAAAGGAAAAGCATTCTGAGCAAAACTTAGCTGAGTGACCTTTTTTTTTTTGCCTTGCGGAAATCCTCATGGACGCACTCCACCCGGGATAGGCGGAGCCAGTGTCGGACTCTTACCGACTAAAACCACCACGGTGTTCCTTCAACTACCTTAGCCGGGGGCGTGGGAACCCGTGAGTATTCACACAACCACCCCCGACAGGTCCTGGCCCGCCACAAGCAGGCGAGCCGCTTCTCCCCGTGCGGCCTAACGTCGGCCGCACCCTCCTCGGTGGCGCACACGGAACACTGCACTGCACGCCACTTCACCCCAGGCTTTTACCAGCTACGCCAACCGTGCCAGCTACGCCAACCATGCCAGCTACCCCAGCATGCCAGCTACACCAACTGTGCCAGCTACGAGATCGACGGGGGCAGGGAAGGATAGTCCCCCGCCGCCTACCCAGTGGCAAGGTGAGTGCACACCGGGCCCGCCCCTGCTCCTCGACTGTGCCCTCTGCTAGCATCAGAGGGATACGTGGAGCAACTGCCCACTGGCCCACATCGGGCCCCTCCCGTGCCAGAATATTCGCCACAGGCAATAAGATCCCCCAAAGGTTAATCCCTCGAAAGGATTCTATTGCCCGTACCCAGGATGCACCGGTCTGAGAACTGCCATTCCCTCCAGACGTGTCCAGAAAGACGAGCAGCTGTCAGACACACGTGGAGGTGTTCTGACCAGCACCCCTAGCTGAGCGACCCTGGCTATCTGGGTGTCTTGTGAACTGAGAAAACAACGTGATTTTTTAAATTAACAAAATTACATACTCAAATAATACATTAAAATACACAAGACTGGGTTTTGCCATGAGGCCGTGGGCCCTGGGCTTGTGCCCCCATGGAAAAGACGGAACTGGGCTTCACCATTAGACAGCGAGGAAGAAAAACTAAATAAAAATTTAAAAAATATAAATAAAGATGTAGTAAGAGCTCGACGGTTCCGTGTGGTGCCGGACGTAAAGAATTTCACCAGCCTATATGGGTCATGGGTGTCGTAAAAGGCGACTAAGGGATTCACCAGAGGATGGGCAGCAGCGTTCTCTGAGTATTTGACCAACCAACTGCGATCACCAACCCGCCTGCCAAGCGTGACGATTATGACATAACCCCCCTTTTTGAGGGAGGCCTATGTCCAGCTGTGGACGTCTTTCGGTTGAAGTGATGAATGATGAAGAGCTATACACTGGCTCCGACTTTCCCGGGCGGAGTGCGTCCATGAGGATTTCCCCACGGAAAGTAAAAAGTAAAAACTGCATAAAAGCAATTATGTCTAGTTTCTATATCTAGTAGGGTAAATCGTGGATCGATAGGATATTAATTTTGGCCGTTAGAATTATCTAGAAGCATTTTGGGTAAAAGTCCAAATAATAACCAAGTTTTGTATTCAGTTTTTACTTTTTACTTTCCGTGGGAAAATCCTCATGGACGCACTCCGCCCGAGAAAGGCGAAGCCAGTGTCGAGCTCTTACCGACTAAAGCCATCACGGTGTTCCTCTAACTACCTTTGGCCGGGGGCGTCGGATAGCCTCTGCATTCTTCAACCACCCCCGACAAGTTCCAGCTCCTTCTCCCCATGCGGCGTAACGTCGCGTCGCCACCGCGCACCGTCGCCGTCGCCGGCACGCCGCACCACATCAGTATAAAGAGATCTTACTCTGTGGCCGCACTATCTTTATTTATATTTTTTAAATTTTTATATAGGTTTCCTTTCTCGTGGTCCAAATGGGGAAATCAGTTCCGTTTTTTCCATATCTTGTGTATTTTGATGTATTATTTAAGTAAGTAATTTTATTAATTAAAAAAATCACGTTGTTTTCTCAGTTCAAAGCATATTAACAAGACACCCAGATAGCCAGGGTCGCTCAGTTAGGGGTGCTGGCCAGAAAATCTCCACGGGTCGCTCAGCTAAATTTTGCTCAGTATGCGTTTCCTTTGTAACTACAATATCAACAACGAGGAGTATATCATTAGCAACAAAAATAATTTAAATCGTGCTCTGAAAATCCGTGGAGGTTCTATGACCCATTCTCCATTCAGCTTTTAGTGTCTACCTAAGTTAACAATATGTTTTGAGACATATTAAATCGATGGTGTTAGGTGTATCATTTATCTGGGTTAACGATGATTAGATGGACAGCCAAAACAGACAGTTCCATATAAAATGATTTATGGTTACAAATTACAAAATTATGTTGTTAAAATAAATACATTTCAGCCCGAGAAAGATGATGAGTTAGAAGATTGAATGATGTAAATTACAAGCACTTTGATAAAGATTAAACGATATCGGAATATTTACATACAGATACAAAGAGAGTAGGTATCTTTACCAAACCTTTACAGACAGTTTCAGGAAAAGCATTGAGTTCGAAGATTAATATAACATTGATTGGGGGTCGTAACGAAGAGAATTGTTTAGAGCAGTGTTTTTCAAAATGTGGGTCACGACCATCGCGGGCAAAAGAAAAAAGGCAAATGTTTCTAGGTCCTACACTCACTATACAATAAAAAAATACAATTCACTAACATTTTGTTTGTTTATGGCCTAGAGGGTCGCTGAAAAACACTGGTTTAGAGGGATAAATTAATTTCATTACAAAAAGTTGCAATTAGATAGACTCGGTGTGTGACGTATTGGTAGGTAGGTAGTTACAAATTCTCTGTTTATTGCATTTGTTACATCCGTTATGTATGTCTGTTTAATTGAAGAATAGAATTTATATCTAACAGCGAGTCGTCCGCTAAGTTTTAATGCAGGCATAAACTGTGCCCACTTATCTACGTGACTTTGAAAAAGCTTTTGCGTAGCTTTGAATGGAATATTTTTAAGAAGGCCGAGAACAAGTTCTGGTGACTATATTACCGGTGTAATAAACAAAGAAGAATCATTTTTGCGTAAATATGTATATTATACGACTCTGAACTCTGAGGACTCGGTAAAAGGCGCAATCTATTACAATGTCATTGATAAGTGGTAGCTGCGCACCTTGATATCTAGTTATTGGTAAACAGTTAGTGGACGTTTAGTGGGACTCACATAGTCGGCGTGGAGTCGCTGGTGCGGGCGGGCGGGGCCGCGCACGCGAGGCGCGGGCGAGGCGCGGCGGCGCGCCCCCCCGCCCGTGAATATCATCGGCGCGCGCGCATGCCTGCGGCCGCCGCGTGCGCGCCTGCCGCAGCCCTGCGCAGCACGCCTCCCTCGAGCGCCCGCCGTCCGGCGTGAACCGAGATCTCCCGCCGCGCCCGCACTCGCGTATTTATAAACGGAATTCCACACGCGCTATTCGCGGCCGGATACAACTTTTTACACGACTTTCGGCACTTACGTCGTACGGAGCACTGAAGAGGCGGATTTGGCCGATTCGGGCTCCTGGATTGTCTGGCGGAGCCCGCGTGAGTCACGCCGCACGCACCTTACGACCGAAAAAATACGGTGCTTAAAATATGTAGGTATTTTACAAGCTTGTGGAAACACTGCGACGAATAAATAATACACCAAAGTTTATTTATAGTACCTCATCCAATGTTTATTTTTCAGTGTAACACAGACAATAGATAAAAACAACAGTGCTTTCTTCTGCGTCACGTCGCGTCGTCGCCTAAATAACTTCGTATTTACGTAAGCTTGAGCTCGAGCTTATTATGTCAAGCCACTACTAAATTATCACTAGATATCAACATTTTCCAAAAGCTTGTACCTAACTAGAGACTGGATATGCCTACACAACCGATATAGGAAACAACTCGAGTACAATGCAGGATTAAGATCAGCTACGCTTTACTTCAGGCGTCGCTGTGCCATAAAATGGCAGTAAAGGCGCAATGAATCAAACGGTGGTCAATTTTACGACCGACCTCTGATACTGTTGTGTGCGGAGAGATCACTAGAACAAAACTCAAGAAGCGACCTTGTACGTGGGACACTCAGAAAGTTTTGCGAAACTAAAAAAAATTGTTCTATACGTACATATATTTTTATCAAATCTTTTCAAAGTACTTTCCACCAGCCTCTATACAAAGATTCATGCGCCTAAACCAGTTTTCAAAACACTTTTTCCAGTCCGCCGCAGACACCTCGTTTACAGCCTGCTCGAACGCAGCCAGCGCATCTTCCGGTGACGAAAATTGTATCCCTTTGAGCTGATTTTTTATTTTTGGGAATAAAAAGAAGTCACACGGTGCTAGATCAGGGCTGTAAGGAGGGTGACCCAGGAGTTTGACTGGCGTGCTGTCCAGGAAGTCCCTCGTTTTGAGTGCGGTGTGCGCAGGTGCATTGTCGTGGTGGAGCAGTAGCCCGCGGAGCCCTGTGTTTGGTCGCTTGTTGCTTATAACAGAGAAAACTTCTGGCAAACATTTGGTAGTATACCATTCGGCATTAATGCTTCTTTGATCCCGTAAGGGAATTGATACCAAGTGGCCAGTCAAATTAAAAAAGCTAGCGATCAAAATCTTACCCCCGCTTCTAGATCGCTTCACTTTGGTAGGCGTTGGCTCATTTTGAAACACCCAAACAGTCGACTGGCGCTTGGTTTCTGGGTCGTATTGATAAATCCAGGACTCATCACCTGTAACGATGTCGTAAACACGCCGAGACGAGCCTGCTTCAAATTTGTTAAGCATATCACGGCACCATTCCACCCGGGCCTGCTTCTGAGCATCGGTGAGGTTGTGCGGCACCCAGCGTGATACTATCCTCCTCACGCGAAGATGGCTGTGTAGAATCTCGTGAACGCTTCCCGATCCAATCTTCAATATGTGTTGAATCTCCTGATATGTAATTCGCCTATTGTCTTGGATTAAATTTTTCACTGCTAGCACGTTTTCTTCGGTAACAGCCGTCAAAGGGCGACCGCTTCTTTCGTCATCCCCCAAAGTTGGTCGACCGCGCTTGAATTCGTTATACCAACGATACACGGTTGCCTTGGAAGGGCCTTCATCCATGAATGCCATTTGAAGTCTATCGTACGATTCATCCGGTTTCAGGCGACACTTGAAATCGTATAAAATCATAGCTCTAAAATGTTCCCGGCGCAGATCCATATTTCAGTGAGACACAATACTTTGAATTAACTCGCAAAAAATGTGGAGGGAAATTTTGAAATTGGAACTTACTTATTTTTACTTATAAATAATCATATTTTCGAAAAACATTATAACTGGCCAGTCTCCCATATATAAAAACTTTTTTTCGCAATACTTTCTGAGGGGCCTGGTATTTTCTTTAAATTAAATCTTACAGTCACTACAGCTTCTTTATGTTAGAGGCCTCTATCTACTGGTGCACCAATAATACAAACTACTTTTCTGCTCAACTATTCGCAATATACTCTTCTCTCATCATCTTCCTGCCCTTATCCCAATTTATTTGGGGTCGGCGCAGCATGTTTTTTCTTCCATACATCTCTATCAGCCGTCATCTCCGTGTTCACTTTCTTTCTATTCATATCATCTTTCACACAATCCATCCATATTTTCTTCGGTCTCCCTCTTTTTTTATAGCGATCAACATTCATACTTAAAACTTTCCTCGTAAACTACTCTTCTCTGTTGCTACCAATTGCTGGATTTCAAATATCGCACCGAGTCCGAGCAGCTCCCCTTTGTTCTTTGACGGTATTCTTCTCCTATCCTTTTCTATTTACCTACGGAAACAACTATATCAACCTAACTTGGAAAAACGTTTAAATAACAATGCATTTCCTATTCTAGTTCTAATTTATCAAGACAGCTGTTCTACATTGTTGAGGAATTATTTTAACGATTCAAGAACGTAAGCAGAGTGTATGAGGATCTCAGCACCTGTAACAATAATACATTGTTGTTAATAAAATATTCTCAGCATCTTCCTCAAAGAAAAACCATTTTCAATTGATTATTTCATCATTACCGCAATGTAGGTGTCCAAAGACATAGGAATAACGTAAGCAGTGCGAGGCGCCAGCGGCCGGGCACAGCACTGCATCATCACAAGCAGTTGTCTGCGGAACCGCGGCGACAGGCTCAACCAATCACTGCAGTATATTGACTGATTCACGAACTCGCTCTGAGAATACACACTATGTAACAGCCAATTCTAGATAATTTACGGGCGCCCCGCCGCCGCGCCGTTTCCCAAAAAACTTTTCACAAACATACATTTCGCAAACAATTATTTATAAACGTATCACTTCGCAAACCAACTTTATACAACAATTTGTTTGGAAAAGTTTTATTCATCAAAATAGTATTTTGACAAGCTTTCATTTCACAAACTTACGTTTCATAAAGTAGTTCATTTGGCATTTAGGTACTCCCCAATGCTACAATTAATAAAGAAACGTTTTGTAAACTACTTATTTATTTCGCAACACTACTTTTATTAAATAAACTTTTCATATTTTATTGATTGATCATTTATTTATTGCGACAAAGCGAGTCTTCTGGCGGAGCAAACTCAGAAAATCTTTAAACGAAACAATATGCAAAAAGTCAAATGCCAAACGTAGGTTTCCAACGTTTGTTTATCATTTTAGAAACAAGTAGCTTGTAAAAAAACGATTTACGAATAGAACTGTTGTGAAACGTTGTTTTTAGAAACATGTAAGGTGTAAAAAGAGTTGTTTGCGAAATAAAATACTATCAAAGGTTGTTTTAAGAAACATCTAGTTTGCAAAAACATTTGTTTGCGAAATCAAACACTGTGAAAGTTTGCTTTTAGAAATATGTGGTTTGTCAAAAGATTAGTATGCGAAATGAACGTTTATGAAACGTTGTTTGTGAAGTGACATTTTGTGAAAAAAAAATTGCGAATCATTAGGGACTCATTACTTTTACTACCTATTGATTGCTATTCACACGAAGCTCTTAGGCAATTTGTACACAATTAACCGGCGCGGCGCGGCGGCGTCTACTAACAACACGTGCGTCTAATGTCTCACTCAATCAGTTACCTCAACTTTGAGTTGTGTCCCAAAATAGCAGTAAATAAATAGCTGGGCTAGCATGCAACCTAAATACATCGCCATCGACACAAACTCCGCCGAAATTATGCTCAGCTGGAAATAATAACATTAGGTTAGCGGTTTAACTTCATATCATTAGCATTTTACTCTACCAGTACAGAGACTTCTATACGTACCCCGACAATCTTGTACATTGTCATACATATGACCCAAGCCATCACAAAGAATTGGACGACCATTGCTTCGCCAAATATCGACTCTATTTCTTTAGCAAACCTGACATAAGTAAATAAAATGACGTGATTCAATATTGAAGAAATAAGGGATTAAATTAAATAAAAGGTGCATTGAGCACAAGATATTAATTATGAATTTTGCCAGCCGGTTCTCAACTTAAACAGGCCTGGGATTCAACCTGTGTAAACGATATACCTACTATTACCTACCCCATCGTTTCGCTGGCTTCTCAAAGTGTGGTAACAAGTGTGTCAAGGGGCCAGTAGAAAACGATATGATATGGTACAGAACGAAGTAGAATTTCTTTTTGAAAAGGGTAACAAGTAGATCGGAAAAATTACCGTACTATCTGATTATAATGTATCACACATTTCTTTAATCTTTCCTGCAGTTCATTATTCTCGTTTCCTTCGTCTTTGTAAGAAGTATATTTATTGGATCTCTTAATGAACTGTGTGTTTATTTTGACAGCGTCGTCGTCGAATCCCACCAGTTGCTCTAGATTGTACCGCAGCATCTGTATTTGAATCTTGGCTTGCGCGTAGAATGCTACAATCGTACAGTCCATTGTTACGTTTCCATAAGCTTGGAAGGTGATTAGAATAGACATGTAGGTCAATGCCAATGCGAATCTAAAAATTAATAAAAATAAGTATTTTCATAATTTTGTAACACTTCTGCAAGAATTAATAACGTTTTGGAAGCACATCAAAGATTTTCTACTTTGATTAATAATTAAGTACTAGGTCCTACAACATTATTAGCCTAGCTAGAGTCTAGGTAACCTGATTTTTCACAACCAGGCCGCTTCTCTTCTTCTTATGACTCATGGCTCAAAATGCATAGGGGAATCCAGGTACGGTTCCGGGTGTTTTATTTAATACCACCCACCCGCGAATAGCTAATTTAAATGTCAAACATTTAGTTGTATGAATTGGCTTTTATGTGTGGAGCATTTCAGTCTCACCAATACTAAAGCAAGGGAAGTTAAGTGCAGTGTTATACTTTTCTTATATTTTGTATCAACTGTCCTTTCTTAATTTTCTACCTATGTGTCTTTTGTTTTTACTTTCTATGTAACCCCACCTATAAGTTGCCTGCTTGTGTTTATCACTGTGTTTTAAATGTTGCGCGTCGTTAACTGTGACAATAAACTATTTTTCTTTCTTTTTTTTCTTTCTTTCAGTGTTGAGTAGTTTAGTGATTTCACGTGGCCTTATCTGAAAACCAGCGCTGCTACAGTAGTTAGCTAACGGCCAAAATTAATATCCAATCTATGCACAATTTGCCTTAGAGATAGAAATTTTACGTAAGTTGTATGGAGCTTATGTCAATTTTATAACTCTAGTAGGGCAAATCGTGGATGGATAGGATATTAATTTTGCCCATACGTGTGGCAGCATGTAAATAATCAAAGGCTTTACCTAGTAAGTGTTCCAGAATTGACAATTATTTTTCTAGTTATTTTATTTTTCTAAATTATGTTCTTTTATTCCCCGATAACTTCAGATTTTATAAAATAACAATAATTCAGCGCTATGTTGTGACTCACGCAGAGACATAACATTTACTGTCTCTGGACTCACGTTACAACACAGCATCACGCTGAGTGTCAACCTGTTTGCCGCAGCTACGACATGCAAAGATGTTACAACTTGTTGTCTTGTTTGACGATGTCTGTGGTCTAGTGGTTCGAGGGTCGAACTGCTAATCACGAGGTCGTGGGTTCGATTCCCACAGGACACAAATATTTGTGTGATGAACATAAGTGTTTCTGTTGGTCTGAGTGTTTCTTATGTATTATAAGTATGTATTTACAAAAAATAAATGTCTAAAAAAAAAAAAAAAAATGTAAAAATGTCCCGAAGATATTTATTTATTAACTATCAGTACTATCACTGCTATCACTATAATTCCTAAAATGTAATAAGTTCACCTACCGCATGTCTTGTTGCGGAAATAAATATTTTTTCTTTCTTTCTTTCTTCTTTCTAATTACACATTGTCATACAAACCTATTATAAAGCCTGTATCCCATTGGGGTAGGCAGAGACTATGAATTTCTACCTGCTACGATCCTGACACACTAACCGCCAAAATTAATATCCAATCTATCCACGATTTAACCTAGAGAGATAGAAATTTGACATATTTTGTGTGGAGGTTATGTCAAATTCTTATCCCTAGTAGGGCAAATCGTGGATAGATTGGATATTAATTTTGGCCGCTCACTGAGGTAGTATGTACTACGTAGACATCGTTGTGGCCGCTAGTCTTTCGCTTAATCTACGTTCATTAGCCTCACGGAAGAAAAGTTATTCTTTTCCTCTATGATTAGCCTTTTCATGCATGCTTGTTGGTTGAGAGTAGGTACCTACCTATTTACCTGGCCTTTTTGTGTCTTAGCTCGCCGAGATAATCCCCGTCACACCATCATCATCTCTTTACCTACATAGGCATATCAGCAAAAGTATTAATATGAATTTGAACTTACCCTATCGTAGTCGTAGTATCGAATGGAAAATATCCAGTGAACTGTACCTCTTCACCGAGAACTCTGTTCACGACCGGGAACACGGTCCACATGGACCCGCAACTGAATATAGCCACGTGATACAGAGTCAGTAAACGCGACATGACCAATGCGTTATCTTTCAACACCTCCACATGGTATGCTTTACTTGGTGCGAAGATGGGTCCTGGAGGAAATATTTATGTTCGGTACATAGCAAAGATAGTGAGATCTATAAAATACATAATATTTAATAAGTAGTCTATTCTTGCCTAAGGAAAGTTGGTTATGTCTGACAAATGACCAATAAATAAATAAATTAACTTTATTGTTTAGTCCAATTTTACAAATTAGTGTAGCCCTGGCTTCTAAACTAGGGTGACCTGTGTGTCCGAAGCCAGTTCCTTTCCTGTATACAATGTATAAGTCAAATGACCATGATAGGCTGTATGAGGCCTTAAGATACTGCGTGATGGGTACCTACTCCTCGTTATAGGTACTTCTTGTCTAAACCCAGGAGCCCGAATCGGCGAAACCCGTTTCTTAAGGTAAGTGCTCCATACGACCAGTACGGGACAGTACAGGTACAACCTACCTAAACATAGGGAATAGGTGTGACATTGGGGCAACTCTTTATCTTCATCTTAGTTGATCTTAGCATTTATTGGCCTCATGCCTAAATTAGCTATGCTATCGGATGAATGAATATGCCATGATGAAGATGGTTGTGTAGGAATATTGCTTCCGCGTTAAGGTGTTACCACACTAATCTATCGGTCGTCAATCGATGATATCGATCGATGAAATGAGATCAGTCGCCATAGATCGACAGTTCTTACATAGATAAGCTGTCAATCAATCATCGATCGACCGTCGATCGACGATCGATAATTGATGTGTTAACACTTAAAATCTGCATATCACGAATTGACACCATCATAATTTTGCATATGCAGATGTTTTATTCGATTTATATTCGATTATCACTTGCTTTAACGGTGAAGGAAAACATCGTGAGGAAACCTGCACACCTGAGAGTGCTCCATACAGATCTCGATGGTGTATGTAGTCCGCCAACCCGCACTAGGCCAACGTGGTGGACTAAGGCCTTAGCCTTCTCATACTGAGAAGAGGCCCGTGCCCAGCAGTGGGACAGTAATGGGCTGGTTATGTTTATGTCAAAGACTTTGTATAACGTTTATGTTTGTATAACTCTATGGTTTATGTTATGTAAATTATAATAAACCACAACAAATCCTGCATTTGGGAACTTGTTCAATGGACCAACGTTAATTTTGATTGAAGATACGATGGTTGACGGAGGAACACGAAGGTATCACAACCTATCGTAGTCCACTGCTGGACATAGGCCTCTCCCAAGTTACGCCAAAACTCCCGGTCCTCAGCCTTTCGCATATCCAGTATCCCCCAGCCCCCAGCTATGTAGGTGGCTAAATTTAAATATCACCATCATCTAACCGTTAATGACACTGATGATATTTCCTATGCGGCGGCTTCTCAGATTGAAGGCAGCTTGCTTACCCAACGCGTTCAAAGTAGTGAGCAATATGAACAGCGTGTCCACTATCAGATTGGTGCTGTGCCGGACCTGATACAAAAAGTAAACATTAAGTATTACAAGCAACACTGTTTTGATTTTAGATAGTCAAATCAAATCTTAAAACTGCTATAACTCGAAAACAAATGACAGGCGCCCCCTGGTTCACAAGATCATTTTTGTTGCAAATGAGCTCTAGTGTAACTCCTTTCAAGGAAGAGGTCGAATTACAAATCACCCTGTATACAATAGTTTTTATTTATCAACACATTATGGAATTTTAAAAAATCCATGTAAAGGGCCGATTTAAGGTGGTACGGATATATTAGTGCGGGAGTCCGACAGAGTGCCAGAGTGCAATATTTTGATAGGTGAGGAAAAGGTGGAACAAGTGAAAGAGTTTGTGTACCTGGGTTCCATGTTTACGAGGGATGGGAAGCATGTCAAGGACATTGAGAGGAGGGTGATTGCTGGTAATCAGGTGAATGGGGCGCTACACACCTTCATGAACAGCTAGCTGTGAGGAGTGTTAGTATCTACACTTATGTATGGTAGTGAAAGTTGGGTATGGCAGAAGAAACATGACAGCAGAATAAATACAGTAGAAATGAGAGCTTTGAGAAGTATGTGTGGTGTAACTTTGAGAGATAAAGTAAGGAGTAACGTGAAAAGGGAGCGTTGTGGAGTGAAAGAAGATATAGTGACAAAGATTTAGAAAGGTATGTTAAGATGGTTTGGACATAGAGAGGATGGACGAGAGGCGATTGACGAAACAAGTATACGAAGCGAGTGTGGATAGAAGAGTTGGAGGGGGACGAACTCGGCGAACTTATCGCAATCAAATCGCGGACGGACGTTCTCATAAACCAACGAGCATGCTGTGGTGTATCCAGTTTATACAGTCTATGTAATGAATGTCTAGTTAGTCTATGGTTACTCTATGATTCAATAATATGTCGATAGTCTAATAATAGGTCATGTCGGTAATATCTTGTGTGATAATTAATTAAAAGTCTAATGAGTCGAATCCACAAGTATAGTGTCATTTAACAAATCCCACGTAGCCTCCTAAACCCCAAGAACATCAAATTGGCGACGAGGAAGGAAATTTTTGAGAAGAGTCAGTCAGATTATTAAAAAATGGTGACGCCACAAATGTTTGTCGGTAATTTACCGATGTTTGACAACACAAATCAAAGTTTTGCAAGTTGGATGGAAATTTTCGAAGAGTATTGTAATTTAAACAAAATTCCGGCAGACGATGCGACGTCTAGCATTAGGAAATCATTATTTCTAGTACACATTGGAGTCCGCCATTACGAAATGTTAAGAACCGAATAAACCAAACATGAAGTCAATAACAGAATTAGCGAACATCTTGAAAGAAAAATACGATTCCCCAGGGTTAGAGTCAACTAATAGATATTTGTTTTACCGGAGATTACAAAAAGAGTCAGAAACGGGAACAGAATATATAGCAGCTTTACAGGAGTTAGCATACAAATGCAATTTTGGTACCCATGGAGAAAATGCATGTAGAGATCAGCTTATATGTGGCATCAAGAGCGAAAACATAAGGAAAAAACTATTGGGAGTATCTAATTTAACATATGAAAATGCCAAGTCAATGTTCCTTCAAGAAGAGTCAGTAGTAAACCAAATGAAAAATATAAGCAGTAATAATATGTCAAATGTCAACAAAGTAAGAAGACAAGTTCATTCAAGTCAAGGTCAGAGTCATAATAATAATATGTTGTCATCATATAAGTCGAGTCATAGTAGAAGCAATACAAATCAATTGGGTAGTCATCAAAATTTCAAACAAGTTTATCCGGCAAGAGGAATAAATAGTCAGAGAGGAGTAGTCAACCAGCCAAGTTACCTAAGTCATCCGAGTCAAGTCAATCGTCGGAGTCATGTAAGTCACCAAGGTCAAGTAAGTCAAGAATATTGTCAGAATAAATATAGTCATCGAG
This sequence comes from Asteroscopus sphinx, assembly GCA_949699075.1. Lineage (NCBI taxonomy): Eukaryota > Metazoa > Arthropoda > Insecta > Lepidoptera > Noctuidae > Asteroscopus > Asteroscopus sphinx. Next base: position 9,855,532 of record OX453006.1, read on the forward strand.
GTCAGTCATGCTACAGGTGCGGTCGTTATCATAACCCAGTCACATGTCCAGCACAAGCTTGGAAGTGCTATACATGTCAACGTTTTGGTCATACGTCAAAGGTGTGTCGGAATAAAATACCTCAAGTCAATGAAGTCTATTGTAATGAGTCAAACAACACAAGTGTTGATGATGTTGTAAACCAGTTAACCGAGTCCTTTACTGTAAATAATGTTCAAGTTGAGTCTAGATATAAATATTGTCAGAGAAACTGTATTTGTGTGTCTTGTGAAATACCTTGTGATCAAAAATGTGAGTTTTGTACAAATATAAATTTAATTAACCTTAATAGTGTGTCACATATGCCTCAATTGGTACAGGTAAATGCAGATGGTATACTGTTAGATATGGAGATAGACACAGGAGCAGCTATTTCATTAATGTCTTATAACATTTATTTAAGTCATTTTAAAAATCATACTTTGTACCCTTCATATATTAAATTAAACGCTGTGTCAGGTCCAATTACAGTTGCAGGTCAAATTAAAGTTAATGTTACTTATGATAACATAGAACCTCCAAAACAATTGTCTATCATTGTAACTGCAGGGAAAGAGTCTTTTACACCTTTATTAGGAAGAGAGTGGTTAGATATTTTAAATCCACAGTGGAGAAATAATATATTGTCAAAAAATAAGTTTGTCAAGTCAATAAGTCAGTCGGTACAGTATAATAATGAGTCTAGTGTCATACAAAAATTTAAGGAAAATTATCCTAATGTATTCAGTAAGAATTGTGATTCACACATAAAAGGCTTTGAAGCAAAGTTAACCTTGAAAGAAAATTGTGTTCCAGTATTTCTGAAACCATATCAATTACCATATAACATTGTGAACATAGTCGGTGATAATTTAGATAAGTTGGAAAGAGAAGGAAAAATTTCTAAAGTAGTTCATTCAGATTGGGCATCGCCTCTTGTACCAGTTAAAAAAGACAATGGTGATTATAGACTTTGTGTCGATTTTAAGCGTTCTGTCAATCCAAATATTAAAGTTGATTGTTATCCACTGCCGAAGCCAGAAGATGTATTTGCTACAATGGCAGGTGGTGAAGTATTTGTTGTGCTAGATTTGTCTGATGCATATACACAGTTATTAATAGATGAAGAGAGTCAAAAATTGTTAACAGTAAATACTCATAAAGGGTTATATAGATATAAACGTCTAATATATGGAATAGCATCAGCGCCAGCTATATTCCAAAAGGTAATGGATCAGATGTTATCAGGTATACCTAATATGGTATGTTATGTCGACGATATTTTAATCAAGGGAAAGAATTATACAGATTGTTATTCAACAGTGATTAAAGTCTTAGAAAAATTAAATAAACATAATGTTCGCATAAATCATAATAAGTGTAAGTGGTTTGTACCATCAGTAGAATACTTAGGTCATATTATTTCAAAGGAAGGTAGAAAACCTAGTCCAAAATTGGTAGAAGCTATTGTCAATGCGTTAAGTCCATATTTTAAGATTAGGAATTATATCTCAATGAATGAAAATTGTTTAATGTTTGGGTCAAGATTAATTGTACCTCAAAAATGTCAGCAAAATGTTTTAAATCTTTTACATGAAAGTCATCCAGGCATTGTACGTTCAAAAATGTTAGCAAGATCACTATTTTGGTGGCCTTCTATGTCTACAGATATAGAAACAAAATGTCAGTCTTGTGAGCCATGTGGTATAGTAAATTTTAAACCTTGTAACAATAAATTACCATGGCCTAAAACTTATGTACCTTTTGAAAGAGTTCATATTGATTTCTTTGAGTTTAGGAAACAACATTTTTTAATATATTGTGATACATATTCTAAATGGTTAGATATTAAACATATGTCAAAGTCATGTAAAGCAGAAAATGTAATTGAAGAGTTATGTGGAATATTTTCTTATGTAGGGTTACCAGTTGAAATAGTGTCAGATAATGGTCCACCCTTTGATTCACATTCTTTTATTAATTTTTGTTCTAAATTTAATATTAAAGTCACAAAAAGTCCACCATATCATCCTGAAAGTAATGGATATGCAGAAAGAAGTGTTCAGATTGCAAAAAAAGCATTGAGTAAACTTATGTTAGGGAAAAATGATTGTGAGTCTCTTAGTCTTAAAATTAATAAATTTCTAATGAATTATAGGAATACTCAAACAACTACCACTGAAAAATGTCCGAATTCATTGTTATTCTTATATCAGCATAGAACTTTATTGTCAATGTTAAATCCTAATTATAATCCTAAGTCTGTTAATAAGTATCCTAAGACATCAACATTTAATGAAAATGATAATATTTTAATTCGTATGGGGAGAAATGGAGATATTAACAAGGGTATAGTGATAAAGTGTCTTAGTCCAGTTATGTATCTAGTGTCTGTAAATGGTGTAGTTAAGAAGGTTCATTTGAACCAAATGTGTCATGCACCATTGTCAAGTGATATGTCACCCACATGTAATAAGTATCCTAGTTCTTCTATAGTGTATCCTAATGTTGTGTGTCAACCAAGTTTCAGTCCTGTTAAATCCAGTCCCTTTCAATCTAGTCCTATTCAGTCCAGTCCTATTCAGTCCAGTCCTATTCAGCCAAGTCCTATTGCATCCCAAGAAGTCTCGTCCGTTCCATCTCCAAGTCCTCAGTCATCCCAAATTTTAAGGAGATCTAATAGAGTCATCCGCCCACCAGTTAAACTAAATTTGTAAGGGGAGGATGTGGTGTATCCAGTTTATACAGTCTATGTAATGAATGTCTAGTTAGTCTATGGTTACTCTATGATTCAATAATATGTCGATAGTCTAATAATAGGTCATGTCGGTAATATCTTGTGTGATAATTAATTAAAAGTCTAATGAGTCGAATCCACAAGTATAGTGTCATTTAACAAATCCCACGTAGCCTCCTAAACCCCAAGAACATCAAACATGCATGACGAGGTTAATGAACGTAGAAGAAGCGAAGGAGGTGTGTCAGGATCGTAGCAGGTGGAAATCCAAAGTCTCTGCCTACCCCAATGGGAAACAGGCGTGATAATATGTATGTAATGGAGTCCGACTCACAATGGCCGGTTTTTTTACCTTACATTTTCTTACCTGTATCACCCGTATAACATGTTGCATGTTGTACGTCACTATAAAAGCAGATAAAATAATCCGATATGCGTTGTGTAAAAATAGTTTCGTAGAGGACAAAGGTTTTAAAACTATTTTGAAATAGCCGACCCTAGCTAACGCATCAAAATGAGGCCTCAGTCCTTGAAATGTAGAATATACATTATTCTCTCCCATTTCGCAAAATATAGGGAATGTTTTTAGACTGATAAAGTGAGGTGCTGACAACCAAGCGTTGTTTTCTAAAGTCAATAAGTAGGTAACTATCTGTTAATTGGACATAATGAGGTGTCAATTTAGAATTTATAGGTAGGTATCCAAGATCCATACGTACTATCCATAATTAACTGAAAAGCTACAGCGTGTTCCAAAATGATGAAGGTATCATAAAGTAACTTTTTTTTAAACGTTGCCCTACACATTAAAGTTTCTCCTGTATTTAGGTGCGTTTACAGCCACAAACACGTGCACAATACGGAATAACTAGACACGCCATACAAATATTTGTTAGTAGTACCTAAATAAAAACAAAAGTCCTGACTCACTCACTGACTGACTCCTCAACACCCAGCTTGACCAAAACCGTTGGACCAGTGGCGTAACAATAGAGTGGCAAGATGGGCAAAATGCCAGGGGCCCCCGGGCCGGCCCCGGCCCTTGGTCCGTTAGGGACGCGAGTACGCGAGCCCGTGAGGATCCTAACCTAACATTTTTTAAATTTTTTTAAATTGGCATAAAGGAGTACACAAAATGGGAGTGCCACTATACTAGTCATACAACGAAAAATTAAAAAAAAATGAAACTACTTACTACGTTGCACGTTGGTTGACCTTCTTTACACTGAGGGAGGGGGGCCCCATCCGATGGATTTGCCACGGACCTCTAACGGTATAGTTACGTCGATTCCTTGGACCTAGAAAGCTGAAATTTTGCACAGAGGTTTCCTTTGTGATGTAGACAAGGAATAAGGCCAGATTTTTCTGTATTCCCAAGGACGCATGCGGACGGAGTCACTGGCAAATGCTAGTTTTATTTTAAAAAAGTTTCATTCTTTCTCTCTTTTATTTTTCTTCTGATTTAAAACAACCTGTATCACTTTGTTGCCCCTACAGACCGTGAGGGTGTTAATGGCCATGGGCTGTTAATTTTGCGACACTTCAATTAATTTAATGATGTAGAAAATGCTCTACCAGTTAATTAAGTAGTTTGGCTAATAAGCACCGTAAACAAATTGATTTGATGAAAATTGAATGTTTATAAAATATTAACAAGGTAATTTGTTATAAACGCTACTTAAGCCTCGTTTAGTAGGGAAGACTGTCATGGTCACCAATCTCCTTACATTGGTGGAATATATTTCTTCTAGCTTAGATCGTGGTCGACAAGTAGATGTTCTTTACTTTGACTTTCGGAAGGCTTTTGATAGGGTCAATAATGACATGCTACTGGCGAAACTTAGTAAAATAGGACTGGCTCCAGCTCTTCTCCAATTTTTCGCGGACTACCTACGTGATCGTCAGCAGTTTGTCAGGCTTGGGATATACGAGTCGAGTCCCTATCATACGCGTTCCGGAGTCAGCCAAGGCTCAATTTTAGGACCTTTATTATTTTTGATAATGATTAATGATCTTCCTACAGTACTTTGCCACTCAAAATGTCTGCTTTATGCCGATGACCTGAAATTATACCTCGAAATTAACTCCGAAGAAGACTGTTTAGCACTTCAGCAAGACATAAATGCGATTTATTAATGGAGTGTAGAGAACAGAATGGAATTCAATTTCTCCAAATGCAATGCCATGACCTTCGGTCGAATGCGGCACCCAATAGAGTTTCAATACAAGTTATGCAATAACACTATCATTAAAACTACAGCTATGAAAGATTTGGGAGTCACATTCGATCGAAAGCTCACATTCCATGACCACATGCTGCTAACGGCTAAAGAATCGTACCGAAGATTAGGATTCGTTCTGCGAAACTCAAAAGAATTTCGCAATGCACATGTCATTAAAATATTATTTAATGCATTGGTTCGGACCAAACTCGAGTCCAGTGCATGCGTTTGGAACCCTCACGAAAATACCTACGCGCTTATGTTAGAAAAGGTGCAAAAAGCATTCCTGAGGTACCTTTATAAGCGCGTACCTACATGGTTATTATCCGTTTCTCTACCCAACCAAATTTCTACTCGGGTGCCTCGGTTACAACTCACTTGAGGTAAGAAGAGCATGTGATCAGCTTACAACAGCATGTAAAACTCTTCGCGGGTCCATTGATGCACCAGATCTGCATAATGAGCTGGCACGATTCTTTGCACCGGTCAATTACCACCGCAACAGGAAGCACAAGCTTTTTGCTGTGCCTTCATGTCGCACTGTAGCGCGAGCTAAATCGCCAGTACCTCGTACTCTCACTGCACTCAACGAACTCTTGGATTGTAATCCGAATTATGATCTGTTTGCGGATGATTGGAAGAAGATTCTGTTAGTATGCCTGAAGCATTGCGAGAGAGATTTATGAAAGATGTGTAATTCACTATATATTTTATGTGTCATTCCTCTATCTTTAATTACTGTAATTGGTTCAAGACCGTTGTAATTAAAGTAAAATAAATAAATAAATAAATGGTTCTAATTGCTAATTATGTAAATGACAGATGGCGAGAACTAATTTGCTTGATTTATGAAAGCCAACACTCGCTTTCCATCTTTACATGCTCTTTCTTCTCATTGTCGTGTTTTTCTGACCTTATCATCATCATCATCATTTCACCCGAAAGACGTCCACTGCTGGTACGCCTCCTCCAAAGGGTCATGCCATAATCGCAACGCTGGGCAGGCAGGTTGGCGACCGCGGTTGGTTGAATAAATACTCGGAAAATGCTGCTGCCCATCCTGTGGTGAACCCCTGAGGGCCTTTAGTCGCCTTTTACGACACCCACGAGAAGAGATGGACGACCTTATCACCAGACATATTTAGGATTTCTGAACTCTAGGCGAATACGATTAGGCCGACCCTATACCATGTCCGACGTATTCGCCCCACCAAAGATAATACAGTAGATTAGTTACGAAAGGCGTTCCCGTGAACCCGTAAATCCCGTAATAATGTAGTGTCCGTACATACTAAATATTCCCAACAAAAATATTAATAATTTTATTTTTGTATTATTATTACAACAGGTTTTCGGGAACCTTTTAACATAATGTATAATCACAACGTTGCCCCAGCTTTTCTAAAGAAAAAGCGTGACACCACCACCGTAACCTTTTTATCTTTCAATGTTTCCCCTCGACTCGACTAAATGGCGACTCAAGGAAGGATTCACCAGAGGCTGGGCAGCAGCGTTCTCAAAGTATTTACTCAACCAAATGCGATTGCCAACCCGCCCGCCAAGCGGGGCGATTATGGCATATCGCCCCATTTGGGGAAGTCTCCTCCAAATTATTCTTCGCCGCTCCTCCCCTCCTGGCAATGAATAATGGAGATGGCTCTCCAAAGGCATCCCTCCATTTAGTCCTTATAGAGAACAAGTGTGTCGCTGCTTACCATCAGATTCGCCAGTCACCGCGTGTCGCGCACAAGTATTTCTTGGACCCGTGGGCCTAACATGCACAGCGCGACATAATTTTGTCGTGCTTAATCTGGTGCCGAAATGATAAAATTACCTGAAGCTAGATTGATATTAGGCTCACAGGGAAGTATTAGCTAACCCCGGCTATGCCCCAGGGCACTCGCAGGTAAAGGCCGATCCCTTGCTGGCTCGGAGCCCAACAGTCGCTAACCATGGCCATTCTGCCTAATTTCAACCAAAACATTTTCCTCAATCCACATCATTTGTGATAAGTTTGTTCAAAAAGATATGTATGTCGTAGGATAATCCTAAAAATCCTAGAACGATTGCAAAGAACCGGATAATTGGAATCTTAGAAAGATATTCGTAATCGTAGGGAAGGGGGGGCATGACGGGGTCGCGAGGTAAGACGGGGTACCGCACAAATACAAGAAACTAGACGTTTGTGAATAGAAAGCAATAAGCCAATAGGAAGCCTCATTCGACCAACGGTCAGTTAGTGATGCGACTCGAGTCCGATTTTGCCACTCGAGTCATTCGAGTCATTTTACAATTTTACTCGAGTACCACTCGAGTGGTCGAGTCACTCGAGTGGTTCACGAATCACTCAATCACTCGAGTGGTCGAGTCACTCGAGTGGTTCACGAGTCACTCGGTCACTCACTCATAAACGTCGATAACTCATTCAACACAACAGTTCACTTGAGTTCACTACACGCAACAAGTTCAAACAAGTGTGACAACAACGCACTTTAACTTATCTCTTTTAAAAAGCAGGTTTAAACTTGTTTGTCTCGGAGAATGGTTGGCGAGTGACTCGAGTGGTGGGCGAGTGACTCGAGTCCGAGTGAACTCGAGTCGATATTTTTTTCACTCGAATACGTTTTTTTACGATGTCACTCGAGTCACTCGAGTAAAATTGGACTCGAGTCGCATCACTACGGTCAGTGCGAGAGAAACTTTGATTGGGACTGCACGCATCTTATGTTTACAAACGAAAAACTGTTTTTACGTTTCGTCGATCTAAATTTGTGTAACGTCAAACGTCATTATTTTATGATAATTATGATCACCCCATTTATGTCTTTTTGATGTTTGTTTATTAGTGTCGTTTATTTTGATATGGTATGTTGTTTGTATGACTCCGTTAAACATTTTATTAGTGAAATTTTTTTTTGTTCTAAGTTACCTTTTGAGGCAAGATGGGGTATTGGGTGTAGGGTATGATGGGCTATTGGGGCAAAATTGGGTTGTGGATTTGGGTTCATTTAAATTTCCAAATAAATAACATTGGTTTATTATGTTTTAGATAAATCATGGTACGTACTTACAAGAAAAAAACCAAAAGAGGAGAGTGGTCGACGGATGCTATGAAAACAGCTATACCCCATCATACCCCATAGTATGGGCAAGGTGGTTTTTCATAATGTTCCTATTAATGATTAATTATTAAAAAATGTGATAAGTTGATTTTCCAAAGACTGTACCAAATCATAGTTAGATTAATGACATAACGTGCCATAAATTAATAAGAGTAATAAACATAGTGATTATGCTATATTTTTGTTATTTCCCTTAGCTACCCCATCATGCCCACCCTTCCCCTACAGTCGACTGCATGACAGTGGTAACACTTCAATTCGCAAACCGCCCTTACTGCTTACGAAATAAAGATGAACTTTAAAGCTGATTGGCTAATCTAAGAGTCGATTTATAACATCTTTATTCTTGTTGTATTAGGTATGATTTTAATGTTAAAATATTATCACAAAAAGGAAGGTAGTCAACAAAACACAAGCAATATCAGACAACAAAAGACGGAGGAATGTAGCCATTAGCCAATCAGCGGATCCGTCAGTGCATAACGTTCATGTCAGCCAATCAGCGCTCATAATGTGAGCTTATTCGCGACTTACCTAACATATGGCGGATTTTTGCAATGATCCTGAAAATAGCTTGGATTATAACGAAAATCTTTCATAGATTCCAATTATCCGGTCCTTTGTAATCGTCTTAGAATTCTCGCAAAGATTTTTTTTTCGATTATCCTCCGTAATATGCACATGAAATGAAATTTATGTTAATTCAAATTTTGTACTTACATAAAGTTTCAGTCCTTATGATGAAGTCCACAATTTATGTATTTGTAACGAGATTCAGGACACAAGGAACAGGAAACGGGCGTTTTAATAACAAATATTGTATGTTCTATAGTGAAATAGTTTATTTAAAAATCTATCAGAAAATAAACCACATCATCAGTATTGTATTTGGTATTCAGCTCTGGCCGAACATGCTTAACTATTTGCGTTCGCATGCAAAGATTGGAATGTGATAACCGAAATTTTGAGCCGTTACATATCATCATTTAATACTGCGGCCACTTTACTTTGTACTCAAATTATTACTCAAATGCGTGTGCGGTCGCTATTATTATTAGAAATGGAACCTCCATTAGTAATAATCAATAATGTTGTAAAATGCTATATTAATTTAATCATAAATATTTCTACACATTATCTATTAGTTACATTTACATAAAGATTTCTATTTGAACCCAGAGCTTTCAGCGGATGTCGAACAAATGAACCATGTCCACATTTACATCACAAAGTTTATACAACGCGTCGTTATGAACATAATGTACTGTATTATCACTCTATTAATATTTCGGGGCACTGTCTCTTAGGCGGCGTGTCGTCGTCTGCCGGTTCTTTCCGCTTCAGTGTCTTGGTATCTTTGTCCTCGGTCATGCCGTCTACGTTGGATTCATGTTCCTCAGTCTTGTGTTCATGTTTGGCTTCTAGCCTTTCATTGCTGGCCAGTTCATTGTCGTCGTCATCGAGTGTGATGTCATCTGAGGCGTCATCTTGTTCATCATCAGGTTTCTCAAGGTAATCATTCTCGTCGGCAGCTGCCTCCAGCCTTTCAGCAGCTTGTTGCGAGGTCGCATTCTGTGTGCCCGAGAATGAAGACGCTGAGCGTTTGCTCACCGAGATGCGAGCAGTGAGAGCCCTGTACAGTTGTACTATATCTCCAGGGGCACCCTGCAAAGTGATAAAAAAAGTTAAACGAAAAATATTACTTTAAGAAAATACTGAATTACACTAAACACACATTTATATAACAAGTATGTTAAGAACATTAAGACACAAATATATTGCAATTCCTGTTGGTGCAAGGCAAATAAAACCTTGTAGATAATGTATGTAAATCTTCATGACTGTTTGTAAAAATACAGACATGTTTTCTTAATTATCCAGTAAGGCTTCCGCTTAGTGTGCTTCTTGTAGTCAGATATACACGACGAAATAAAATATATGCAACAAATAAAGGTGGATTCTATCTACCAATGAAACTAGAACTTTTCCAAGAAACATGGGATGTAGCAGGAAAAAAATTACTTCCCTTACAAAGACACTAGATATAAACCTCTTCCAACAGTCATAGAAAACCACAAACAAGACTCCTATCCTGACATGCAGTAATGAGCTAACAAGTCAAGTGATTATCCCACAAAAGATCAGTTGATACAACTTTATTGGCCAGGGGCAGTAGGCACCAAATGTAAGTGCTAAGTCTGTTTTTTCTCTCTTGTCTTGTTTAGTAAACAATATTGGCATGTTTCTTTATTCAAATAACTACTGTTAAAATATAATTACTAGTTCTGCACATGTAATTAAAACAAAGCTTGTACAAGCCTTGATTTTCCCAATTGTTGACTATGGTGATGTGTGCTACTTTGACCTGAATGCAGTTCTTCTCAACAAACTTGACCGGCTTCTTAACAACTGCATTCGATTCGTTTTTAATCTTCGTAAATATGACCATGTGTCTGAGTATCGTTTGCTTCTAAAATGGTTGCCTATCCGCCAACGTAGGCATATGAGGGCATTAACTACTCTATTCTCTTTACTTTTCTCTCCCAATTCTCCTTCTTACTTAACTTCTCATTTTCAGTATCTATGTACAAGTCATACTAAATATCTCCGCTCCACTAATAATCGTCTTCTCCAATGTCCTTCTCACCGCTCTGACTTCGTTCACTCTACATTCTTCGTGCAATCTATCCTATTATGGAATGCGCTTCCTCAGGAAATCAGGATGGCTAACAGTCGGCTCGCCTTTAAAAATAAGTTAAGGAAATATTTCCGTGAAAACAATTTAGCAGATTCAGCTCGACTTTGAATTATCTTGATGTTATATATTTATAGTTATATATGTAGGTATGTATAATATATATATTTTATTATATGTATAATGTACAGTCAACAAATCGGAATCATGACCCACGATAAGCTTAATATCCTACAGACATTCTAATACAATTGGGTTGAATTTCGCTTAACAGATATTTCCCTGGCAACTGACTTGTTATCAATTTTGTTAGCTATTGACAGTTACAGCTAGTTTACCAATAACATTATTTTTATAAATTTTATTCTTGACGGTTAACTCCAAATATTGTTATTTATTTATTTATCATTTATTGCGTGAATTATGGTACAGATGATATTATCAATTAAATGTATGTTCCACACTCGGACGAATAAAAAAGGCGGACGGAATCTTGCTAAACAAAGACTGAAGCACTTCATTTTTTCTTGAACCCACTACAATTTCAAAAGCATTTTAACACACCAGATTTATACTGTTATTTTATTTGTGACGCTACAACAATGACTACCGTAACACTAGATTTTTTGCGTAATCGCGGCTTTTTGGCATACTATATATGTGAATGTGTGCGTGCCGGCCCATACTTTTAAGCAAGCCGGCTTGCTATGGATGCTTCACTTATTGAATAGCGAGATTCCGTCTGCCTTTTTTATTCGTCCGAGGTTCCACATATTTAGCCGTTAAGAGTATTGTTTGACACCTTTTCATACTTGACATTTTATTATTCGTTATTTTTATTTTTATTTTATTAATGCTCTGTAATCGAAAAAGTTCGTATAGGTTTCTTAAAAAATATAGTTGTTTGTAGGAAAACCACGTGAAACGACAGCTAATTCGAAATTCAAAACATAATTCCTGCTTTATCAAAAACATAATTTCCAATCCAATTATAAATCTATTGCATTGATAACAAAGCTCAAAATGACACAGACCTCTGACCCGTTTTAATGCAGTTTCTGTAATATTCAAAATGTCCTAAGTGCAGCGTAGAAGAAAACCTTACTGTTTTGACGATTTCAAACGAATTATCAGCTGAGTGGGTCATGATTCCGATTTGTTGACTGTACATATGTATTTATCTATTTTTTTTATTTTTTATTATATGTAATTATAAGTCCGTAGTACGAAACATATTTTACTACTTTACTGGTGCATCTACCCTATTCTTTGTCTCTGCATTACCCTAAGGTTGTCTGGTAGAGAACGCCTATGGCGTTAAGACCGCCTTTGTACCCTGTTGTGCATAAAGAATTAAATAAATAAATAAATAAATTAAGTTAAAAAATGTTATTTTGTGTGTGAAATTGTTAACATAATGGCTTTTAATTATTATTATTGACGAATTGCATTAAAAACCGTGCCGAGATTGTTTACTATAGGTGCGGCACGCTATGATGGCGATTTTGACGTTTGCTTGCTCATGAAGATCCATAAATATTGACGGCTACGTTAGCTACGTATGAAGGAACAATTACCGTACTTTATTGTCAATAATGATGCACTGCTACAGCAATATAATTTTTCGAATTTATTATTCAAATTCTATTTATTTCTACTGTTCTTTTATGTATGTCACAGTTTTTTTTTCTTCTTTTTTTATTATAGGATGGCGAAACGAGCTAAAGGCTCACCTGATGTTAAGCGGTTACCTTTGCCCATAACAACTTCAATACCACCTAGGCTGTTGCCTAAATGATACCTTCATATAGTCGGTTCGCCAAACTGAGACATTAAGATGGAAAGTCTCATGTGATTGTAATTTCACCGGCACCCATACTATTGACCAAAATAAATAGTGATTAAACAAAATGGCTAGATGTTATGTTTATTGAATAATTTGATAAATTATTTACTTTATGTAGATATTATTCATAATAGCTAGTTGGAGTGCGTCAAAGTAATAAACCTGGACCCAATCGCTAATAATTTGAAATGTGTCACAAATGCCAAAAACGCCATCATAGCGTGCCGCGGGTATAAATAAGCCAAGTAAGAAAAAAAGACGTGTGGCACTCGGAGACTGCCGCGGTAAAGCTATTGTATAGCATTTTTTATATAAATACAAAGAGGAGGTGCCCTAACGCCGAAACTCTAAGCAGGCATGAGTCACCAGATTGCGGGGCGAAGAGGGGGATTACGCATGCGCAGTAACGCCGATACAACCAATGCCACCTAGAGGCGATTTGCAGAACTAAAGAGACAAGCGTGACATTTCAAAAAGTCATTAAAAGTTCTGCTATTCATCGATAGATGGTAAAACTAAAAATTATCACCGCTGTGCCGGTCGGAGTGGGGGGTGTTAGGTTATTTTCGTTACGGAATTTCTGGATTCGGTATCCACGCTCAAGGCCCGCGATAGAAGCTATGCAATAGCTTAAAAACAGAGTGTACCTTGTTTCGAGATTATTGTAAGTGTGCCACTGACCATAATGAGGAACAGTTTGATCTGCTGCTGGGCGTCGACGGCGGTGATCCGCAGCGACTTGGTGCCGGCGCGCTCCACCACCATGTCGGGCCACAGCTGGGTGTTGAGCACGACGCGCAGCGAGCCCGCCACGCGCGCCACCAGCCGCGCCGCGCCGCCCGGCGCGTCGTTCAGCCGCAGCACGCCGCGCCCCCACTCGCGCCAGCTGCCCGCCTCCCACGCGAACAGGCGACACGACATCTGACCGATTCAACCAACAAATCATTCACATGAGTATTTTTTATTTTTTATTTATTCATGACCATGGATACATGTCCTTCAGTCGTAATCATTGAACATATTATACTTGTATCCTAGTAAAGTGATGGAAACTTTACTAGGTTTCCGAGGGGATGATGAGATAATACGAAAGTCATGATTTTCAACTTTGTACCATTTATCCACACTTGTACACGTTAACGAGCACTTAACATTTAATAATCCACCATTATTACACATTAACACTCGAAGAAACACAAATTTTGGAAAATAATACAAAATCCACAACATGATCTTTACGAATTTTCCCGCCAACCCTCACACCCCCCCCCCCAACCCCCATGAGTATTAATTATAATCAAGTTACCAACATAATACATCAAAAGTTAGCTATTAAATATAATTTAATTGATACACCACCAGTACCTTACTACAAATATTGTCCCGAAGTTGTTCTGGAAAACACCACACACAAATTATATTTTGACCGTGCAATTCTCACCGACAGAACTACACACTACAATAGGCCAGACATTACATTATTGGACAAAATTAATAAAACTGCTCAAATAATAGATATAGCCGTGCTTAACACACATAATCTACAGAATACCATAGCTGAAAAGCTGTCAAAATACACAGACTTAAAAATAGAAATAAGCCGCATGTGGCGATTAAACAACGTCACTATAATTCCAATAGTTTTATCAACCACCGGTGTCATCCCCAAACAACTTCACCAATCTTTAAGAACACTAGACCTACCGCCTAACACTTATCAAAACCTACAAAAAGCCGTTATCCTGAACACTTGTAGGATTGTAAGAAAAAAATTACAAACTGATAGTGCCACACAACCACACATATCCGAATCATCCACACAAGCACCAGTCACCACACGAATACCTACGCGCTCATCACAAGTTCACAATATCTCATCTCATAATTCACACCCCCTAGGTTAGCACTTGGCTTCGGCACATGTTTGCCTATTACATTCCGGCAACAGCCGAGATACATAAATGTATACCAACAAATAATAATAATTCATTTATTTCAGGCATCTAGGCCCATAAAAAAATACATAAAACCATATACAATTGTAGTGTGTAGCTAGCCTTACCCCGTATATGTACTGTATTAGTATGTAAGCTTAGGTTAAGTGAGTACAATAAAGTGACTTGAACGTTGAACACGTCTCCTTGATTTGTCACCCATACGCCACACATTACATGGCGACCCTGCCAGGGCTGCCGCGTTGGCAGCCCTGGGCATCTGAAATCGGAGAAGCTATGGATGGTCTGCGAGGCTGTATTGCTGGGTGCTGGGTGTTGTACGTGCCCGATGTGTGGAGTAATTTGCAGCCGGGAGATGTTGGCGTCAAGGGAACAGCGTGAGAGAGTCTCCGCTGCCCTGCCAGATAGCCGTCCCACTGTTATCCAGCCTACTGTCCAGGATCAAGAATAGGTAACACCGAAAACAGTAAATATTCGTTTAAAATGGCTGATGAACCATAGTTGCGTTACGAAGAAGCAGCGTTAGGAACCGCTCTTCCAGAGTTCTTTGTGATGAAAGTGTGGATCCAACTAAACTTTTAAATGCCGTGGACATTTTTTTATATAGGTTTTAGATTTAATTATTAAACTAACATGCCTGTTGACAATAAAAACTTAAAATTTTGAAGTAATTTTAAAGTTAAGCATAGGTATTGTTTTCCATTGAAGGATATAAGTAACAGTAGATAACAAGGTATTACACATTAAAAAAGGCGTAAAATATTAATTCGTATTTAAATATTATTTTAATAAATTAAATAATGCTTAGTGCATTCCAATTTGTATTTCCAGTGTCTTGTCTGATGTAGGTACAGTCAACAAATCGGAATCATGACCCACTCAGCTGATAATTCGTTTGAAATCGTCAAAACAGTAAGGTTTTCTTCTATGCTGCACTTAGGACATTTTGAATATTACAGAAACTGCATTAAAAATGGTCAGAGGTCTGTGCCGTTTTGAGCTTTGTTATCAATGCAATAGATTTATGATTGGATTGGAAATTATGTTTTTGATAAAGCAGGAATTATGTTTTGAATTTCGAATTAGCTGTCGTTTCACGTGGTTTTCCTACAAACAACTATATTTTTTAAGAAACCTATACTAACTTTTTCGATTACAGAACATTAATAAAATAAAAATAAAAATGACAAATAATAAAATGTCAAGTATGAAAAGGTGTCAAACAATACTCTTATCGGCCAAATATGTGGAACATACATTTAATTTATAATATCCTCTGTACCATATTTCACGCGATAAATTATAAATAAATAACAATATTCGGAGTTAAACACTGTTAAACATCAAGAATAAAATTTAGAAAAATAATTTTATTGGTAAACTAGCTGTCACTGTCAATAGCTGAAAAAATTGATAACAAGTCTGTTGCCAGGGAAATATCTGTTTAAGCGAAATTCAACCTAATTGTATTAGAATTTCTGTAGGATATTAAGCTTATCGTGGGTCATGATTCCGATTTGTTGACTGTACGTATGAATTCAAATTTCGCTGAGCGGTATTTTATACAGTGCATTTGTTTCAGTTAATTTAAATCGTGAATTTGCTTGTCAATTATTTGTTATGTTTTGTATAAGGTTTAAGTTTTCTAGAAATCATTTTTTTTTTTCAGTATTTCAATATCTCGACAAGTAGTTTTTGAATTTATTTTATCTTCTCTTCACAGAGTTTTCTACAAGAAATTCTAACAAAAAAAAATAAAAAAAAAATAAAAACCTAATATTTTTTTTAAATTTACTAAATTCTGATTAATGAATTTGAGAGTATCTTATTTAGTAGATAGTAGAATTCTTTCTTTTTATCAGATCAAAGACAGGAAAATTCATGTGAATTATATCATTTCATATTTTTTTAAATAAAATGTTGGTAATGTTCCATTCCGATTGTCAAGTCAGCAAATAGTCAGGTGTGCCGTGTGCATATTCCGGTTATGCATGCGTTGCATTCTCACGGTGTGTTGAAATCTGAATCGGATGGTGTCGTTTGTTTATGATAAGATTGTTCAATATGATATTGCTTTGAAATTAAACATGATGAAAATAATTATAACATGATAGGTATGTTACACATAAATAGGTGTAGTTATAGGTAACAAGCTGAAGATAAGGCTTTCGATTAGATGAAATGGGAATAGTATTAAATTTCTTTTGTCACCTTTGGAGTGCCATTAGTTACTTTTCCTATTTACCAAGATATTAGGATAATGAATATGTGTTTTTTTGAAAGAAGGTTATGGTTTGCATAAGGTTTAGTTTTGAATAGCAGCAGGGAATTGTTTGGTATATAAGGCTCTGACACGTCACCGGACTGATCACCCGAGAGCGATGGAGAACTTATACACCAAATTATTCATTTTGTGTGATGTTTATTTGTTGTGTTTTGGTATGGCAAGTATAATATAATAGGGTACACAAATATAGAGGTACAATAAGGCCAGGTCCTTCAGATCGATCATAGTGCGAACGAGCTTTCCTCCGTGAGAACTGTTGGAGACCGAGAGATGTCTTAAATCTTGGTCCTTATAATAAAGTATGAAATGAAAAAAGTGTACCTCATAATAAATAAATAATGATGATAAAAAATGACCGGCCGGTCCATAATGACAAAATGTGTACCTACCTACCATAAGTTAAAGGATGATGATACTATAAGTAGTTTTATTTTTGAGAATTGGATAATGAAGTTTTGAGTATTTTTACATGAGATGTAAGAAGAGTTATGTATGTGGATAGCTAAATGATTACTTACCTATTATTGAAGAATTTAGAAATGAGAATTTATGATAACAGTATGAAATGTTAATGAAGTAGGTAAAGAAAAATAACATACCTAATGCGTTTATAACTTTATTTTGAGAGTACATAACGAATATGAAATGATGTTTTTTTAAAGGACCTTTAAATAGAAGAGTTATGTGGAAATTTTTTTATTGAATATGAAATTGTTAGATACCTACCAGATAATTTATTGTCAACAGTGCATTATTAGGTAGGAGTAAAACAGATCTGTTTACTTTACTGATATAAAATACTAATCATATAAGATATAGTATATAAAATAAAATACATGATTATAGAAAAATTTAAACGTTTGTTACACAAGGTTTCTAAATAAAATAAAAATGTTAGATAAATACAAGATATAATATTTTAGAACATTATTTTCGTACCGACGCTATTTTTTTGACATATCATTTATAAATTGTATAATTACCGATGTGGGTACAAAGAGTCTTTAAGACCAATTTTATTTTTATTTTTCAATGTATTTACCTTGTTTATCCTTTTGTCAAAATAGCTAAAAACTTGAAATTCATTTATCTACATTATGTTAAAATTCTGTTTTTGTTTTTCCGTTGTTGTTAAATATCTAAATGAGTTTCAATGCATTATTTTCAAACTTGTTTCATATTATTTTTGTAATCACAGTATTTTAGTAATTTAAAGAAAAAAAAAAAGTTATGTTTTTTTTTCTTTTCTAATAACGGGGGAGGTGTAGTGTGTAGCTAGCCTTACCCCGTATATGTACTGTATTAGTATGTAAGCTTAGGTTAAGTGAGTACAATAAAGTGACTTGAACGTATAACACGTCTCCTTGATTTGTCACCCATACGCCACACATTACACAATAATATAAAGTAGGTACAATAATATAAAACATAAAAATTCAATAATCTATATCTAAACATTAGGTAATAGCGGCGTCGCCGTCGTGAGTCGCGCGGTGTCGGGTATCCGTCCTCGGAATCGCCGGAACACAACACCACTCGGCCAAAATTCTTCCTTCGTGAAGGTCGACGACAGATGTTCAGTCGGAACCCTCACCACAAATGAATTAAAATTCACATTGTGACGAGACTCCAACCGCTCGACCCTCAGAGTAAACTTGGTCTTGGTATTAGCCACGGTATAATAAGATGTTTCACCAGGTATTCTCTTCCCGCGATGACAGCGCGATGCCTCCTAGCTACGTCACGATCAGTGTTGCCATTGATTGATATCTTCAATATACTTAAGGAGATTTTTGTTCATAATGAATATAAAATAATTTCCTAACTAGTCTAACTATTTGTTATCTCGTGTTATTCATCTAATTAGTTATTAAAGGATACTGTATAAAATCACTAGTTCAAAAGTGATTCTTTATAGAAGTGAGTAAATGTGAAAATGCATTTTGCTCGGGTAGTTAATTTACACAAAGTGGCAGCACATCAAACTGACAAGTGTCACGTTAACAGCCCGCTATTGGCTCCACAGCCGATGACGTAGTACGGAGGCAATCACGTGACCTAGCTGTCATGGGAAGAGAGTACCTGGTGAAACATCTTATTATACCATGGTATTGGCCTGTGGTATTGGCTATGTGCACGACAGGGGCGCCGCCTAGCGGGCGCAATAAGAAATGTATTTTCAGGAACTGTGAATTATTTTAACAATTAGTTATTAAGGACGCGTTCTCAAAATTGATAGGTACAGAATCGCACTACTACATTGACACGGGTCATACACACAAGTGTGCGCTCGCTAACTGCGAGAATAGTAGTCTAGTGAACTCATTTTGATACTTTGAAAGATTCATTTTTTTTTTACGTATTTCTTTGTAATAAAATTATGGTAGGTACACTACAAAAAAAATATTTTTGCTGTTTATATTTTTACGAATTACCTCCGGACTTCATGGTATGACCTGAAGGTGTACTTCGGTAACTGCTACTGGAACTCCTTGACGTGTTGTACTAGGTGAGCCGAGTTTGGGCTCGTTTTGTTAGTTATGATGAGACCTTACCTCCGGACCTGATGGAGTGACCTGAAGGTGTACTTCGGTGACTGCTACTGGAACTCCTTGACGTGTTGTACTAGGTGAGCCGAGTTTGGGCTCGTTTTGTTAGTCAACACGTCAAGGAGTTGCAGCAGCAGTCTCCGAAGTACACCTTCAGGTCACTCCAACAGGTCCAGAGGTAAGGTCTTATCATAACTAACAATAAGAGAACAAACTCGGCTCACCTAGTACAAAACGTCAAAGAGTTCCAGAAGTACACCTTCAGGTCACTCCATCAAATCCGGAGGTAAGGTCTTATCATAACTAACAAAACGAGCCAAAACTCGGCTCACCTAGTATAACACGTCAAGGAGTTCCAGTAGCAGTCACCGAAGTACACTTTCAGGACACTCCATCAAGTCCGGAGTTAAGTTCTTATCATAACTAACAAAACGAGCCAAAACTCGGCTCACCTAGTACAACACGTCAAGGAGTTCCAGTAGCAGTCACCGAAGAACACCTTCAGGTCTCTCCATCAGGTCCGGAGGTAGGGTCTCATCATAACTAACAAAACCAGCCCAAACTCGGCTCACCTAGTACAACACGTCAAGGAATTCCAGTAGCAGTCACCGAAGTACACCTTCAGGTCACTCCATCAAGTACGAAGGTAAGGTCTCATCATAACTAACAAAACGAGCCCAAACTCAGCTCACCTAGTACAACACGTCAAGTAGTTCCAGTAGCAGTCACCGAAGTACACCTTCAGGTCACTCCATCAAGTCCGGAGGTAAGGTCTCATCATTACTAACAAAACGAGCCCAAACTCGGCTCACCTAGAACAACTCGTCTAGGAGTTCCAGTAGCAGTCACCGAAGTACACCTTCAGGTCACACCATCAAGTCCGGAGGTAAGGTCTCATCATAACTAACAAAACGAGCCCAAACTCGGCTCATCTAGTACAACACGTCAATGAGTTCCAGTAGCAGTCATTGAAGTACACCTTCAGGTCACTCCATCAAGTACGGAGGTAAAGTCTCATCATAACTAACAAAACGAGCCCAAACTCGGCTCACCTAGTACAACACGTCAAGGAGTTCCAGTAGCAGTCACCGAAGTACACCTTCAGGTCACTCCATCAAGTCCGGAGGTAAGGTCTCATCATAACTAACAAAACGAGCCTAAACTCGGCTCACCTTGTACAACTCGTCTAGGAGTTCCAGTAGCAGTCACCGAAGTACATCTTCAGGTCACTCCATCAGGTCCGGAGGTAAGGTCTCATCATAACTAACAAAACGAGCCCAAACTCGGCTCACCTAGTACAACACGTCAAGGAATTCCAGTAGCAGTCACCGAAGTATACCTTCAGGTCACTCCATCAGGTCCGGAGGTAAGGTCTCATCATAACTAACAAAACGAGCCCAAACTCGGCTCACCTAGTACAACACGTCAAGGAGTTCCAGTAGCAGTCACCGAAGTACACCTTCAGGTCACACCATCAAGCCCAGAGGTAAGTTATCATCATAACTAACAAAACGAGCCCAAACTCGGCTCACCTAGTACAACACGTCAAGGAGTTCCAGTAGCAGTCACCGAAGTACACCTTCAGGTCACTCCATCAGGTCCGGAGGTAAGTTCTCATCATAACTAACAAAACAAGCCCAAACTCGGCTCACCTAGTACAACACGTCAAGGAGTTCCAGTAGCAGTCACCGAAGTACACCTTCAGGTCACACCATCAAGTCCGGAGGCAAGGTCTCATCATAACTAACAAAACGAGCCCAAACTCGGCTCACCTAGTACAACACGTCAAGGAGTTCCAGTAGCAGTCACCGAAGTACACCTTCCGGTCACTCCAAGTCCAGGACGAATAGGCTTTTAGAAACCCTACTTACATACTTTTTATAGCGAAATAAAACAAAATAAAAATCTTACTTTGTCAAGTATCAAATTTTGTTTATCGAATATTTTGTGTTGTACAGCGATCTTTTTCAACTCGAGGCGCTCCAAACAAGCGATACGTGTCCACTCTCGACGGCGGTCGCGCGCGGACTAAAGTTTCATGCAAAATGCTTGTGCAATAAATCAAGATATATCAAAAATAAAATAATCTCTAATGCAATAGATTAAGATTCATCCAGGAGAGCAAAAAATGTGAAAAAATAAGTTTCGGTTTTAATTTTTTCTGCTACTATTTGTAGCATTTAGATATAAAAGAAAACCTAGCATTAAGAATTGAATATGTTTGCCAACAAATAGTATTTTTAGAAATAGTAAAATATGTTAATAATAGCACAAAAAATGTACCTAAACTCAACCCGGTATCGTTAATTTTGTGAAAAATGACAACGACAGATCGATTTTACATTATAAAAAACTAAAATTTTCGATGATCAAGTTCCTATCATTTGAAGATGAAGAACCAATCTATACGAGATAGTTATTAGTTATATTGGATTTTGTTTGGTTATGCCTTAAAATGTACCGAAAAACAGCATAATTTTGCCCGATATGCAAACGCGCCCGCCCTTAAGCCATGTTTTGATAATCTCTACTAAATCAAGTAAATTTTTTTGTGAAATGTGTAATAATGACTATATTAAAGTGCAATAAATAATATTTGTAAAAGATAAGCTGATATTGATGTATGATATTTGTGAAATAAGAACAGGATTCGAAAGCATAAAACATAATTTACATAATATATCTTGCCAATCTGAAGCTGTGAAAACAAAACAAAATAAAAGGAAAAAAAATAGTTTTAGCAGAACATGTGAGAAAAGTAAAAAAGTAAGAATTAACAGCCAAAGTTATAAATAAATAGTAAATAAATAATTTTGGGACATTTTACACATCACCATCTAGTCCCAAACCATAGACCAGGTAAGCCTCTAGACGCCGGTTAGCTGGACACCCCCGGTCACAACGCATATGCTCTACCACTGCATATCATACGTCCCTCCGCCAATCGGAACGTCACTCAGTCAGCGAGCGGCACCAATCATAAGGAATCATACCACCGAACTTTTGAGCCGGCCAATCATAACGCGCCGTCCGCCCCCCTGACCCCACCAACGTTTTACGACTGCGTTCGAATACAAAACTTTGTTTATGCGGAGTCTTGTAGCTTACTGGTCTGTGTCCCAAACTAAGCAGAGCTTGTACTATGGGTACTAGACAATGGATATAATAACGTATTTAAAGGTAGGTACCTTTACAAACTTCAAATATTTTGGATTAATAATCCGAAGTATTTGAAGTATTTATCGGATTTGAAGTGGTGAATATACTCATTATAACAAACAACATTGACTAACCCTGAACTCGCGAAAAAAAAATCAGTTGGGCCCTACATACGAGTTCACGTAAATCAATAAAATGTAGGGACCACCTGTTTTTTTTCGCGATTTCAGGGTTAGTCCCATAGTGAAAGATGTTCATAATGATGAGTAGATTCACCACTTCCAATATTTCGGATTAATAATGTAGGACCTTATATGTATAGTATAGTATAACGGGCTATATATAAGTATATATTATATATGTTCAATATAACAGGCTGGTTTCCGCAACTCCACGTCTAAGCGCGTTTTTTGCGTACGGGTGTGATCTTACTCGATCCACCCCAACTCCTCAAAAAAGGCCAGCAACGCCTTGGTGTTGCTAGTGATCTCTTTGAGAGTACCTGGGTTACCGAAGTACTTGGCCCTGTATGTAGCGACCTCAGGGCAGTTTAAAAGCACATGAGCTGCTGTCTTGTCTTCCACCATGCAGACTCTGCACACTGGACAATGGAATAACTAAACCGGCCAAGAGCATGTCGGGCCATGCTCAGTATTATAGGGTTCCTTAAGTAGGTGTAATTACAAACGAATCAAATCGAATATTAATCATGGCTATTTTAGTTTTTGCAATAATCGGCAGCATTCGCGACTCAGAGCGTGTTGTTAGTAGCGCCATCTAGCGATAAATTCAAGAAGCCAAATTTAAGAAGTCTGTCATGTCAAAGTTACTTTTTGTGATTTTTTCAAATAGAAAGTAGCTAAAGGAGCATTATTTACTATGATAATTTTTCTCTAAGGTCAATGACCTTTGAACTAGGACGTTTTAAGTATTTTTCAGTTTTCTGTCTATAACTCACTAAAAATTATAATCACCTTATACTCGAAATAATTTTAAAAGAGAGTTTTCACAAAGGTCTATCTATGTGGAAGATTATAAGTTTCTACGTTGCATAGTTTAGAAATGGCAGGGGGGGACACATTGCAAGCCACTTTGGCGGGCTATATTTCTCAGATGGTAGACCTGATAAAAAAGTCATGTATGAAACATTACCTTCATTTTAGTAGACCTATTCAATGATACCCCACACGAAGGGGTGCAGCGAAAAAAAAAAATTCATCCCCATTTCACATGTATGGGCGCCACCCCTAAAGTACGTAAAAACGATTTTTTTATTCTTTTAAAATTGAGATCTATATGCAAACTATTTTTTAACAAAATTTCATTTACTTATGTTTATAACTGTAGAAGTTATTAAGCTGTAAAGGATTAGGACAGACGGACGGACATGACGAAACTATAAGGGTTCCTTGTAGGACTTCGGAACCCTAAAAAGGACTAAGAACACAGTGTACACAACTGATGATTCTGTTTTGCAGCTGAAATAACACACATCACCTGCCCAAACTTCCGATCTTTTTATAACAGATGAGCAAGCGGGTCACCTGATGGTAAGCAATTACCATGTATGGACATTGCGATACCAGAGACGATGCGATGCCGACCTTTTAAAAAAACGTATGCTCTTTTCTTTTTCGTTGTCGTTAAAACTAACATTTGTACTATCAAAATTGAGATCTATATGCAAACTATTTTTTAACAAAATTTCATTTACTTATGTTTATAACTGTAGAAGTTATTAAGCTGTAAAGGATTAGGACAGACGGACGGACATGACGAAACTATAAGGGTTCCTTGTAGGACTTCGGAACCCTAAAAAGGACTAAGAACACAGTGTACACAACTGATGATTCTGTTTTGCAGCTGAAATAACACACATCACCTGCCCAAACTTCCGATCTTTTTATAACAGATGAGCAAGCGGGTCACCTGATGGTAAGCAATTACCATGTATGGACATTGCGATACCAGAGACGATGCGATGCCGACCTTTTAAAAAAACGTATGCTCTTTTCTTTTTCGTTGTCGTTAAAACTAACATTTGTACTATCTAAAATTGTCTACAGACAAACCATTTTCAAAATCAATCTGTTTTCTGTTATGCACTTTGTGTGCTTGGGCTTTACTTTAAAATGCTCACCTGCAGAGCATTGATCTCGCCTTCTTCGCCAGTGATGGTAAAGTGAGCGGTAGGGGGCGGCGGCCTCGCGTGAGATCGTTCGTACTCGGCCGCCGCAGCCGCTAAGCCGTCGCCCCCGCTAGACGTCTCGCCTTGATTACTGTCCTCCTGTGAAAGTAACATAGTTAATTGTAAATGTGTGGTATAATAAAAAAAATATGGTTTCAGGCATTACTTTGCGAAAATCCATGACATGACTGATAATTAATTGATGGTGCTACAGGCATTACATTTATACAAAATATGAAGTTAGAATATTTAGTGTTAATTCAACACATTTATTAACACTAAATCAATATTTAGTGTTAATTAATGTGTTAAATTAACATTAAATATGCAATAGTTACAATTAACTCAGCTGAATATCAGTATTTAACTTAGTTGATGATGCTGATGAAGTCATTATATTTATACAAAATATAAAGTTACAATATCTAGTGATAATTAATGTGTTTGTGTGCATGTGTTGAATAGTGTGTGGAAGTCTATTTGAAGTTTTCTATTGCCATTTTATTCAATATTCAGTAAAAAATAAAAACTGTATAATTTTTAATATGAATTTTTCTTTTCTAGTCCCATAACATTATGATTTAAATAAATCAATGAAATTTTATGGAAAAAAATCAAGTTTGATTTAAATCACTGATTTTTATTTAAAAAAATCACTTGATTTAAATCAATCAACCCTGGCGGTAATAACAATTAAACTTGTTTTTGTCTACTACTATCCATCAACATGTTAAAGAAAAAGCTAGGAAATGGGTCAAACAGCACACACCAACAGTGTCAGGGAAGCGGCTAATTTAGTAACAATTGGAATTCAACCTTATTTGCATGAACAGCTTGTTTTTTTTTTTTTTGGGAAAACAAACTATTGTACACTATATATTACTTAAAATGGTAAGGTTTAACAACTAGGTTAACGTACAATCCACGACGTTTCCACAAATTACTTACTTCCACAAATATACAACTGAAATTTGAATAGTGAAATAAAATATAGGCTCAAAGCGCCGTGAACAGTTGTTGAGCAGCCAAAAGCATCCATAACAGCTGGTTAGCCTTGAAACCAGTGAACTGCTCTTCACCATCGCTTTGTTGGTATGCGCTAACCCATAAATAAATATTTTTGGGACATTTTTACACAGCACTATCTAGTCCCAAACTAAGCAGAGCTTGTGCTATGGGTACTAGACAATGGATATAATACTTATATACTTTTTTTGTAAATACATACTTATAATACATAAGAAACACCCAGACCAACACAAATACTTATGTTCATCACACAAATATTTGTGTCCTGTGGGAATCGAATCCACGACCTCGTGATCAGCAGTCTGACACTCGAACCAACAGACCACAGACGTTGTCAAGCCCCACACAGACCCATAACCTACCCTTTCTGTTTATTACATAATAGGGTGTTTGTCAATTTTTGGAAATGTACGTAAAACGATGGCGAAACATCCTGTTAAAGCATTCATTAAATTAACAAAACTTAGTAAAAGTTAATCTACAACCTAAAATCTACATTGTGTACAATTTTCATAATTTTTGGCAGTATCAGTCAAACACCCTATAAGGTACATCTGCCAGATGTGTTTATCTATGGGTAAACTCCATCTTCAGTTGGACATGAACATGGGCTGCACTGTATGTATTATGTAAATAATCACACTAAAATAAAACACATTACACACAGTAATCAACCAAGAGAGTTGTGTTAGTTATCTAATCTAGCCATAACATCAAAAACAATATTAGAGGTCAGTGATGTATTGTTTCCGTTATATTTATATGTTGGTAACAAGATTAAAGACAAAGAAGAAATAATTCTATTATTATATTGTTTAAATTATGTAAAAAGTGCTCACAGAAACTACTAGTCTGATTCTTTAGAATTTTCATATTTTGTAAACAATCTTGGCATGTCTTTTTAATATAAATTGTAATTAATAATTATTAAAAGATAATAATTTTACATACTAAATAATAATTATTATTATTTTTTACCTAATTACCTACATGTGTGGAACTAGTAATTACATTTTCTCAGTAGTTATTTCAAAATGAGACCTACTAAGATTGTTTACAAAATATAAGTAACAAAAAATGGACTTTAAACAAATGACGCATCAAATCACATTTACATTAATATTACTAACTGACCTGATTTTCCTTGACAGATGCCACAGCACTTGTAAACAACAACTCTGTAGTTCCATTAGATGAGCTGTGATCTGCAGACGATGTTTCACCATTATTAACATTTTCCTTTATAACAACTCTCTCGCTTAAATTCTGACCAAACACAAATCCTGATGAGCCAGGGGCCGGCTGTCCCCCACGTGGCACTGCATTGTTAGACCGTGGAGTAACATTTGCAGATCCTAACGGTACAAACTTAGGAACTTCTGTTACAGGTTTAGTTTCGTTCAATCTGTCTTCATTTTTATTTGGAGTTTCTTCTGTTTCCTTTGTAGCTTCAGAGGTTCCAGTTGCTTCAGCAACTTTCAGAAACGGATTGTTACCAGGTTTCAGCTGAGAAGGACGTAGAATGGAACCTGGATAAAAAAAAGCAATATGTAAATGAAGTAAACATATATTGGTTGCATGCTGATTGTACTGCAGCATGTTTTGCTGCATGCTATCAATCATACTATAATATGATTGACCCTATGAGGCTGGCATAGTCACCCAGAGAGTACTGAAGCCTAAAAATAAACTGAGAAAAAACTAAAAAAAGTAAACATACAACTGTGATTTCTTTACAAGTTAAATGTATGCATACCCTTACAAAAACACACAAAACCATCAGATATCAGAAACCTCACTCAAAAGACAATGGCTTTAAAGATGCCACTTACCAAATGGATTACACCCTTTGTTGGAACTTGATGCAAAACTTGAGGAGCCAAAGCCACCAAGTCTGGGCTTTGCCAGAACCACTCGTGATTGGGAAGATCCATTATAGAAATCTTCAATCGGTGATTTACCTAAAAGGAAATTGTGGAAACGTAATAAAATTAAAACCATGACATTATTCATGCAATTATATTGTATTCTATCATAATGTAAAACACATAATTAATTATCATACATCAATTCCATCATTTTATCTTTTAAAATCGATTAATCAGCTGGATAAAGGGCTTACAACAGTACCCCTTAGTAAGTAGTAGTAAGCCCTTTATCCAGTTGTACAATGGAAGAAAATGTTCTACTGTATTATTACTTGTTTATGCTTATGACATCTACAGTATTATGACAAGTGTTTTACAAAAAAATTACTAACGCGATATTTGTAAGTTTAAACTGAATCACCTGTTACAATCAAGAACACATTTCAAAATTCTGTTGTATATTTTGTCACAAACAAAAAAAAATTAACAACTTCACTTATTGAACAGTATGGTGAATGGAACATGAAAAATGTAGAATTATACATGCAACATTCGTAGAATGCAATGTCAGGAATCCTAATTATTAGCGCTAGCACTTAAAACCAACCCTCATAATCCTGTATCATCCTATAGAAACGGCAAAAGGAGTCTAAAATAATAAAAAGAAACTCATTGATGATGCAGCATGGACAGTGAACAAATTCTAAGGGATTTGTCAAAAATATCTGATGGTGTATGTAAAATGCAGAACTTAAGTAAAATTAACGGAGAATAAGTGAAACAAAATATACAGAGCAGGAAGAACTAATAAAAATGATAAATTTTACCTTGCTTTGCGTCTGCCATTGTCGAATTTGTAGGGTTTTTTTTTACTGGACAATTAGGGGTGGAGTGCTCGTTATATATCGATTTTTAATAAATATCGGACATTTGCTCTTGATATATCGAAACGATTCGATTTAATTGAATCATCAGATATCGGTTTAAAAATCTATTAATTTTATTCGATACATGATAAATCGTACACGTATAACATTCCTAGTTTACTAGCAGAAATGAAACACACATTTTAGGCTGATTCTCTGGAAAAAAATATCATTCAATAAACATATCATTAAGTACCACCATCACTCCAAACATTACAATGTGTGCCTTACTATAATGATTGACTCTTCGCTTAATGGTTTTAATCTAGTTTTCATATTTTCAAATAGTTTCTAAAGCACCTATTGTTATTTTTAATGTGACGGTAATAATGTTTTAATTGAACAACTTCATTGTCTGGAGAATCAGCCTTAAATTCAATCAATTTTCATAATATATTATATATTCAATTATATTCATAATATATTTCAAAATAAAATAAATAATATATGATTTGAGTAGCAAGCGGTGACACCTCAAAACATTGATTACAAATTAAACACAAATAAAGTTAGACATGTATCGATATTATTTATTAATATTTCGCTAAACATCGATACAACATTTCAGTATATCATGTCATACAAAATATCGATATATTTTTTCCATGAACATCACTATAGACAATCAGTGTTGCCAGCAGGGTTGGATTCGGGCACAGATTATGATAGAGATATAAAGCAGGTCCCTATGTTTCGCAAATTATTTTCCACAATATGTCACTTCACAAACAAGTCTTTGATACAATATATTTCTAAAAACCACCTTTCAGTATGTTTCATTTCGCAAACAAGTGTTTAATTTTATAAAGTACACAGATTAGTGATAATCGGTAGTAGTGAAAAATATCGTATTTCTTCTTTGTATTTCGTACAGACCAAGCGAACGAAGGCTACCGAGCGAACGCACACGTTTAATGTGGATGCTTTAACGAAAGCGAGCGAGAGCCAGCGAAGTCCCTTCGTTCGCATTTGGCTGAGCTTTTAGCTGGCGTTAATTTTATGTGGACACAACAACTTGATGCTTTATCTGTACCCAGAATTAGAGAAAGAGATTAAAAAATAGTACCTATTTTTACTGGCTTTTACGCGATTTGACTCCCACGGTTCCTTATCCCACAGGAACCGTGCATTTTTCCGCGATAAAAATTAGCCTGTGTCTCTCCGGCCCATAAACTATCTCTATGCAAAAAATCACGTCAGTCTGCTGTTCCCTCCATTGCTACTAAATCCTTTTTGGTTGCATGGTCGGATGCAGGGGGGGTCACGAGGATCATGACCCCCCTGGGCCTAGGTCAACCAAGTTTATTCCTGTTTACATAATTTACTAAATGAATGTACAATGAATGAATGTATGTATGTTACATACTATTAACTATTACCTAGGCCCAAGGGGGTCATGAGGATCATGACCCCCCTGGGCCTAGGTCAACCAAGTTTATTCCTGTTTACATAATTTACTAAATGAATGTAGAATGAATGAATGTATGTATGTTACATACTAATGCAACAAGATACACACATAAAATTACTAAATTGAACAAGCACCCAAACCCATTCGTCCATTGTGAATAATATTCACGCGATTTAAAGTTTGATTTTGCCGCACCGCCTGCGCCGCGAGGTTCTTCTCCAATCTCCCCGTTGTGTCACCGTCGATTGTATACTTAGCTAACAATTAACAACAGAAATAACTACTTAGCTACCATGTTAGCCTTATAAAACCGCACCCATGTTGAATTCGTGGTGTCAATTCAGTCAATTCGTACGAATTTACATCAGTGCGTGCTAGGCCTAACATTTCTGACACCTCGAACTTTTCAAGATCGGGCCGCGTTCAGTATTATCGTCCAACGAGCGACGCCCGGAGCGTACTGATAACATAAGATAAAACCATTACAATATTTATATGGTTTTAATCAACAAAATAATACGAGAATATGACAATAGTAATAATCACAAAAAATATATCATTATAAAAACTACAACGTTCATAGACGATACTAGTACTGAAACTCCAGAGAGTTTCTATATCATAACATTCTTCCATGCTAGAGGAAAGAAACAGCTATTCAGGACGTAATCGTTGTAGCGGCTCGGAAGCCTGCGCTCTTTAGTTGATCTTCGTTGAACCTCAGCTGGCTGTTCTGTAGGCGGAGGTTCTGTCTCAACTGGCGGCGGTTCCTCAGTTTCCTCGTCTGTGTTCGTAGTCCACGAATCATAACAAATTTCGCCTTCTTCACTTGTCTCATTTGAGTCTCTCGTCTCGTTTAATGTTCCAGGCATTTCTTGGATAATCTCGCTATCTTGACCTAATGGTGCTAAGTGACGGTTCGAGACAGTCGATTCGCGGCCATCTGCAAGGCAAACATAGGAGTAATCTGGATTAACATGAAGCAGTGTCACCTCTTCAACGACTGGTTGATATTTATTAGTGCGGTTAAATTTTCGCATTAGCACTTGTTCAGATTCTGCCAACCAGGTGGGTATAGATACTCCATTTGAAGACCGCCTCGTATGCGTAAACATTCTTTCGTGCGGCGTACAATGAGTAGCTGTGCACCGCAAAGATCTAATTGAATGTAAAGCTTGAGCAAGAACTTTTTCCCAGTTTTCTATCGCTAGGTTGCGTGATCGTAGTGCTAACTGGATTGATTTCCAAAGAGTTCCGTTAAAACGCTCCACTTGTCCATTCCCTCTTGGATTGTACGGTGTAGTTCTACTCGTAGCAATTCCACGTGAATTCAAGAAATTCTTTACTTCCGCTGATATGAATGAAGCACCTCGATCTGAATGAAGGTAAGACGGCATGCCAAATAGCATAAATATTTCGTTTAGATGTTTAATCACCGTCGTAGAGCTCATATCAGCGCACGGAAACGCGAAGGGGAAGCGAGAGTACTCGTCGATCACAGTCAATATGTACTTGTTCCTTGTATTAGAAGGTACTGGGCCTTTGAAGTCAACGCTTAATCTCTCCATAGGCGAAGTAGCTTTTATTAAAACTGGATCAGGTGAGGTAGGTCTGAAAAATCTCGGCTTGATTTCCGAACAAATCCGGCAAGATTTAATCATCTTACTTATCTCCTCTGTGGAATAAGACATATTCTTTGATCTTACCCAATGGGTCATTCGCGCCACGCCTGGATGACACAAAGCTTCATGTAACGATATAAGTCGTTCCGTTCGCATTGGCATCGAAGCACACACCCGTGAGAGCGCGTCAGCGACATCATTTTGCTTTCCAGGACGGTATACGATATCATACTTAAATGGTGCTAGCTCCAAACGCCAACGCTGAATTTTTTTCATTTTTAATTTTACTTGTCAGTTTATTATTGAACATGAAAGATACTGATCGTTGGTCAGTAATGAGACGAAATGGTTTGCCAATGAGAAAATAACGCCATTTCTTTAGCGATTCCACTATAGCGTAAGCTTCTTTCTCTATAGCCGAGTGGTTCAGTTCGCTACTATTTAGCATTCTCGAAAAAAATGCAACCGGTCGATCAGCTTGTGACAAAGTTGCCGCAATCGAATGATTTGATGCATCCGTTTCTACTGTGAATAGTGCATTATTATCAGTAGCATGAATAGCAGATTTTGCAATGTCAGATTTCAGGTCTTCGAAACTATGGATTAGCTCTTTGTTCAATGGAAATAGTTTCGCATGAGTAAGGGCGTGAACTCTTTCTGAGAAATTTGGAATCCATTTGCAATAATGTGCAAACATTCCTATAACTCTTCTTAATGATGGCAAATCACATGGTGGAGGCAAACTTAATAATGAATGTAAGCGATCGGCATCTGGCCTAATGACATGCTCCTTTATATTGTATCCCAGAATATTAATAGAGTTCTGAGAAAACTTACTCTTTTCTTTATTCAGAGTCAGCCCGTATCTCTGCGCAGCAGCTAAAATTTTTTTAAGATTTTCATGATGCTCATCCTGCGTTTTTCCACACACCGTTATGTCATCTAAATAGGCATAGGTTCCTTTAAGCCCTTCTTGTCGGATTACCCAATCTATAGTTCTTTGAAAACTTGAAACACCGTTAGTGACACCAAATGGAATACGCCGAAATTGGTAAAGATATCCCAAAGCTTCGAAAGCAGTGAAGAGACGTTCTTCCGGCAGTATTGGGACTTGATGATAAGCACTTTGCAAATCTTTGGGCTAAATATGCGATATTTTGAAATCTGTGTCACCAACTCTTCCATATTTGGAAGTGGGTATGCATCTAATTGTGTATATCTATTTATTGTTTGAGAATAATCGATAACAAGTCGTTTCTTGTGATTAGAATTCCTTGTAATAAGAACTTGAGCTCTCCAGGGAGACGTGCTCTCTTCTATTATGTTATTAGTCAATAGTTTTCTTATTTCATCGCTGATGAATTTCTTATCATCTTCACTGTATCTCCGAGATCTTACAGCGATAGGCTTACAATCTGGGGATACATTTGAAAACAAAGGTACAGCAGGCACAGAGGCTGCAGCAACACTGCATATTTTGATAGGATCTTTAGATCCACCAAAAGTTAATTCTAGCGAAGAATGCTTTTCTAGTATATCGTGACCAATGATAAGATCAGCGCACAGATTCTTTACAATAAGTAAATTCAAACCATTGTAATCATAATCTCCAATTTTAGCTGAGACACAGGTCTGTCCTTCTACCTGGGATTTAAGTGTAGTTGAAGCCATTGAAATTGTCTGATTGCTGGGTCTCTTTTTTAAACGACACAACTTGAAAAAATCATCATCTATAAAACTGATAGAACTACCCGTATCAATCAATGCTTGAGCACGTATCCCTTGAATGTAGGCTGTTACAGTAGCTTTTTTTAAGGGAATCAGGTGTCGCTGCTATTATACATGCTGAACCGTTAGTCATAGCTTCCTTTTCCATGCCTGCAACAGTATTAGGTTTCTTATTTCGACAAACATTAGCAAGATGCCCTTCTTGTCACAAATCTGACAGATAACATTGATAGCGGGACAATCTTTCCTACGATGTACGCGCCCACCACAGAAGAAACATTTACGCTTGACGTTAGAGGCTGCTCCTATCGGTGCCATGGAACTTTCTAGACCTTGTACAGCATTTAAATTCGAAACATTATAATCATGTGAACTCGATTCGGCCATTTCCAACGATATTGCCTGATTGTAGGCTTGGTCTAGTGACAGCGTCAAATTTTCAAGTAATCGTTGTCTGATGTTATTTGATTTAAGTCCCGAAATAAATGCATCTCGTATGTTGTCGCATTTATTCGTCTCTGCATCCACTTTTTCAAATTTACAATCTTTCGACATTATTTTCAAAGCTTAAATATAAGCGTCAATATTTTCTTCGCTCTGTTGTCTTCTAGTAGCCAACATGTGTCTAGCGTAAATTATATTCTTTGGCTTGATGAATATGAGATTTAATGTGCTCAAGGCTACCTCGTAAGTATCGCACTCACTGATAAATGTGTAAATTCTCGCTGAGACATGATTTATAAGTAAATTTAATTTCTTATCTGATGTATCCGACGTCTCATCTTTGACGCACAGTGATAGAAAATTTTCAAATGTCCTCTTCCAGTGTTCCCATTCTTTTGAAGCGGAGCTGTCAGATGGATCAATGTTCAATTTATCTGGACGTAGAAATTTGTCCATTTCATTTAATTTATTTTGTTGATTAAATTGATAACATAAGATAAAACCATTATACGAGAATATGACAATAGTAATAATGACAGAAAATATATCATTATAAAAACTACAACGTTCATAGACGATACTAGTACTGAAACTCCAGAGAGTTTCTATATCATAACACGTACTTTGGTCGTTCACATACTCAGAGTGATCCGCACCGAATCAACACAGGATGGTTGAAATGGCGGCAGGTCACGGGAACTACATGTGACTCCCGAATTCCTCTTAAACTGAAGGGGAAAATCTATAAGACCATGATAAGACCTGCTGTCCTGTATGGATCGTAATTTCGGGCTACTAAAGGAATTAATGAAAGGCAAGTGCATGCAGCTGAGATGAGAATGTTAAGAGGAATGTGTGGTGTAACGAGAATGGATAGGATAAGGAATGAATATGTAAAAGGGAGTCTGTAAGTAGCGCCAGTGACAGAGTAGTTAAGTAGCAACAGACTGTCATGGTATGGACATGTGATGAGGAGGAATGAGGAGCAAGTTACGAGGAAAGTTTTAAGTATGAATGTTGATGGCTATAAGAAAAGAGGGAGACCGAAGAAAATATGGATCGATTGTGTGAAAGATGATATGAATAGAAAGAAAGTGAACACGGAGATGACGGCTGATAGAGATGTATGGAAGAAAAAAACATGCTGCGCTGACCCCAAATAAATTGGGATAAGGGCAGGAGGATGATGATGACTCAGAGCGATCCACAGATATGACATCTACCGGTGGTAAATGTCATGTCTCTGGCTGGAGCGATCATTCAAACGAACGCCCAAGGAACGCTCCGAGCATCGTCGTCCGACGTCCGAGGAAGCCGGGCGATATAAGTGAACGCAGCCAATGATAAGATATGATTGGAGTAGGCAACCCTCAACACATGTGTCAAACTTGTCAAAGTACTCAAAGTGTCAAGAAGAAAATTGCAAAATTTAATTTTTAGTATCACAAAATTTCAATTTTTGTTCGATAGATTAAAGAATTTTAAATAGGAATAACCAAAACATTCCAAGAACAGGATTTATAAGTCAGTGAATTTGTGACGTGGGTTATTAGTGTTGTGACAAAAGCATTTATTGGGATTTGATTGAAGTGCAATTACGATTTTTATTAAGAAATGGATTTCTTGTAATATATTTTCATAAAGTGCAGGCATTGAGGAGTATTATTGCTGCATTTGCTACTGACATCATACAGAATATAAACATAGCAGGTAAGAACGAAAAAAAACATAAGTTTAAACCAGTTTTGAAACTTGCATACTCATTAGTTGTGAGTTATTAAAAGCCAAAAGGTTCTGAAACTCGTCTGTTTCGTTTTCCTAAATACTCAAATTCATATGGCAAAATTACCTGGTGAAGGTCGCGGGAATCCGCTGGATGCGGAAGGCACAGGACCGGTCGTTGTGGCGATGCTTGGGGGAGGCCTATGTCCAGCAGTGGACGTCTTTCGGCTGAAATGATGATGATGATGATGATATGGCAAAATTATAATGTTTGCTTTATTAGTTTGAACTTTTTCGCATAATTTCTAACTTGAATTGCCAGTGTTGCATTATTCAACGGTCCAGTAGAACGATAATAACATTTGAATAACTCCTTTCTATAGTTTACACAAGTTTGAAAAAGATTAGATAATATAAGACATTAATCTTTTTGGTAATTTTAATGATGAATACAACTGACTACTGAGTAATATTCTCTACAATTTTTAATATTAATAGTAGGTAGTCAATGATAAATGCAAGTCACTTAATTGCCCATTAACATTCTCATTTAATTAGGAGTCTATACTAACTTGATATTTTTTACACCATCACATGTTATTTATGAGTCATATAAAATCAAAGGTGTTTTTTATCTTCTATCATCTATCATCACTTTGTCTTTTGGCAAAGAGAATAAAATAAATTTCTTCTAAGGTATGGCAATAATGAATAAAGTATAAACATGGATATATCACATGTTATATATATGTTAATTTATTTATAAAAAAAGAGATTATTTACAATTGACCCTGATTTTGAAGTTAGTTTGTTATATCATTAACAAACCTATTAACTTAATTATCATTATCATTCAAAGAAAAGTTATCACGACATCACCTTGTAAACATGCTGAGC
This sequence comes from Asteroscopus sphinx, assembly GCA_949699075.1. NCBI lineage: Eukaryota > Metazoa > Arthropoda > Insecta > Lepidoptera > Noctuidae > Asteroscopus > Asteroscopus sphinx. The sequence goes on from OX453006.1 coordinate 9,891,957, forward strand.
AAAGGTTCACCAAACTGTAATAACCAATTTATGTTAAGGGGAATTACCTAAAAGATCATGTTATGCATCATTTATAATTCCAATTAGATGACTCTCTGATTCTAATTATTTAATTGATTGAAAAAAGTTTTGTCAGTTAAAATGAAACAGATTTATGTAGATAAAATTGTATACAAAATATATCTTGAATACCAACATGGTATTTTTATTAAACTATTCTACAAAACAAAAGCTGCCCACCCCACAGGATATGTGATTAACCTCTCATATCTCTTGGTCCCTTAATTTTCAGGATCATGACACACATTGCTTACTCCATATTAAACAAGTAAAAGCCAGCTTGTGCATGTCTACAACCCCTAAAGATCAGAGTGTAGGTGTACAGAGTTTTCCAAATAAAGCCAGCCTAAAACCTTTTAACCTTTTTATACCTGCAGTCTGTGGTCGAAATACACGCAAAAATCGCTTAATGCCCTACGCGTGCAGTACAATAATGCGTTCAGGGTGTTGTTGCGGCTGCCGTGGGCTTGCAGTGCGTCTGGCATGTTTGCGGACGCCCACGTTGATGGCTTCCATGCCATACTACGCAAGCGGAGCGCCGCAACGCAACTGCAGAGTCCGCGCCAGCACTAACAACATCCTGGAAATTATAGCGAGCAGGCTGGACAGTCGCATTAGTGGCCACTGGAACAGCCTGCACATAAGTTTATGTGTATATAATGATGTCTACTAACATAGTATATAAGTTATCTCTTTACTAACAAACTCTTCTTTTTTATAAATGTGTATATTTTTAAATGTTATGGATGTGAAGGTCTGAATTAAATGATTTTATTTATTTATTTATTTAGTCTGTGACCTAGTGATCTCTTTCCTTATACTTCAGTGAAATTGATTTTTATTTCTTTTTTAATATTGTAAAGACCCTTTTCCTACCGTGGACGTGTTTGTCTTTGTTTATCTTTGTGCCACAGTTTTTTTTACTAAGCTAAATCATACTATCCCACTGCTGGGCTGCATCCACTTATATCGCCCGACGTCGTCGGACGACACTCGGAGCATTCATTGGGCGTTAATTTGTATGATCGCTCTGAGTAACTGAACAACCAAAGTATGCTCCAAGCGTCGTCTGACAATATAAGTGAATGCAGCCCTTGGTAAATGTCTCCCCCATACCCTCACCTCTTTTAATGTTGACATTTTTCACATACACATTCATATTATGCATACACATTCATATTATGCATACATATACTTGACAAAATACCAGTCTAATAGTGGTCTAAATGATATGATGATAATAATTATGGCTCTCTGTCACTTGATAAATAATAATCTAACTTCTTATGTCATAAACATGAATTTTTGTACACAATGATTATGATACTACTTACATATATCGTTATTTTAAAAGATGTACTTTACTAAAATGAGCTACCACATAATTAAATTAGGAGGATACACTAGGATATTTAGAAAGATCAGAATAAATTAAACATACCTTATGTAATAACTTTCGTGAGTAAGTTCATAATTGGTCATTATTTACGGCTTTACTCACGTGATTCTATTGGGTGTGCCCGACTAGTTTCGAGCTTGACCTGAGCCCTTAATCACGAGCTGGTTGTGCGGCGGTGTCGCCCGAGAATCACGTGAGTAAAGCCATAAATAATGACCAATTATAAACATACCTTGTGACATTCTTGAATGATGATGGATTAACTTATGTGCAACTAGCCTGTGGCCGCGGCTTCACCCGCGTGGATGCCGTTTATCGCGCATCCCTCGGGAACTGTTCATCTTCCCGGGATAAAAAGCCTATATGTTAATCCGGGTTATGTTCTATCTGTATGCCAAATTTCATATAAATCCATACAGTAGTTTTAGCGTGAAAGAGTAACAAACATCCATCCATCCATACTTACAAACTTTCGCGTTTATAATATTAGTAACATAACAACATAACATAACATCACGCCTGTATTTCCCCGAAGGGGTAGGCAGAGGTGTATTAGTACACCCACATTTCGCCAGTTATGTTATAGTCCCATGTAATAGGGAGCGAGCCTATTGCCATTGACCGGGCACAAATCCAGACTCCGGGCTGCTACTGAGAATTTCCTAATGAAAAAACCCAATAACACTATGCCCAACCCGGGAATCGAACCCAGGACCCCACGCTCAGCAGTCGCGCTTGCAACCATTAGACCAACGAGGCAGTAATATTAGTAGTAGTAGGATAATAATTATATGTGCATCCATTCAACTAAGATTACCCTCTGGTTGGGTCTGTCTGATTTGTCATCGCTAAGATAGCGGCTCTATGGATTTTAAGTGTCTGGGTATTACTACTTGTACTATTAAGAGGACGCTCCCAAAACGTAATTCCCACAACTGCGTGCCGCTCTCCTCAATTTTATGCGAGTTGCAATAGAACTCATTTTCGAGAAAATCGTACTCGCGCGTTTTACCATGGAAGTAAATGACGTAAGTCGCAAAACAGTTTTCATTTTATTACAAGAATAATAGATAATCTATACAAATTTCCTCTAACCAGTATTTAATCAACTTTATTATCTTCCTATCTGCATAAATTTTATATAGCTAACTTGAATAATAATGTAGAAATATTCGATAAATCTCTAAAAACGCATGATTTTGAAAAAATTAAAGTATCGAACAAAAATCAACCTATTATGTATCTGTCTATTCAAACGATAGATAAAGTTACAAAAAAACATATATCTAAATTACACATTCATAAAGTATGTGTTCGACTCAGCATGATTTCAAAAAGTCACCTCATTTTGGGAGCCTTCTCTTAATATAATTAATAATAGTGTCCAACCGATACAGTATTTTCAGCCGAAACAGAATCTTTGGCCTCATTCTCAGTTTAGACCAGGGTTGATAAAAATCATGATTTTTTTGTATATTATAGATTTTTTTGATTAAAAAAAAACATTGATTTATGTCATCATTACAGCCGAAAGACGTCCACTACTGGACATAGGCCTGATTTATGTGATTTTTTTTATTTTTTTCAATTTTTTTTTTTACTTTGAAGGATTTATACTTGATTTTTATTATTTACATACTCATAACTGATAATATTCCAAATATTGTCTAAAAAATCCCAATGGATCTGAATAAAAAACTAAATAAGTAAAAAATCTTTATTTTTCTTTAAAACTAGTTATCATTTTGTTAAATGGTTTTCATAAATGTCAATCTACTGACATAGAATCTTCCATATTTCTGACAAATTTTTTTGATAAAAATCTAAACTTGCAGAAGACCAACCTCCTACTCCTTATTTACATAAAACTTTTACTCATTCACTTAATATGTATATTTACGAAGTTTTACTAGTATGCAACTTGGTAAGAATTTAAAAAAAACATAAGTAAATCTTAGTATGACAGTACTTAGTAATGTAGGAAACAGTTAATTCAAACTTCTAAGAGTTTTTAGTGGTCTATAATCAGTTCCGAAAAGTAAATTCAACATCTAATTGAAGCATCTCCTAATTCGATTTTCTTGGCTACCTATTTGTAGTTTGCTATTGCCATTTTATTCAATATTCAGTAAAAAATAAAAACTGTATAATTTTTAATATGAATTTTTCTTTTCTAGTCCCATAAAATTATGATTTAAATAAATCAATGACATTTTATGGAAAAAAATCAAGTTTGATTTAAATCAATGATTTATATAAAAAAATCACTTGATTTAAATATTTGAAATCATGATTTAAATCAATGATCTAAATCAAAATGATTATTTTTTTACGGGCAAAATTAATATCCAATCTATCGACGTTTTACCCTACTAGAGATAGAAATTTGACATATTTTGTATGGGGCTTATGTCAAATTCCTATCTCTAGTAGGGCAAATCGTGGATAGATTGGATATTAATTTTGGCCGTGATTATTAATCAAATGATTTAAATCAATCAACCCTGGTTTAGACCGAAACTGAAACTAATAGGTTTGCTCGCTCCATCGTCGACCACATCCTGACAAAGCTGTCTAGATTGTGGTCAAGAGCAGATCTATAAATCATAAAAAAAAAAAAAAAAAAAAAAACTTATTTAGACATGTTAAACCTACAACAACATATGGTTCACAGCATTTGTTCAACTATTGTGTCTGTTTCGTGCACAGTGAATGGGATAAATATTTTTTTTTACTAATAGTTGTTTTTAAAATATATTTCTAGAAATGTAGGTACTAAGTTATTCTTGTTAAAATCTACATAACTTTTGAATAATATCTCATTCATTTGTTATCAATTTGAGTAAGTAATTCAATAGTTAGAATTTCACTATCAGATGTCAATACATTACAGAAATAAAAGCAAGAAAAAACAATTACTAGTTTTTTTATGCAATTGAAGAGACACTACGAAGTAAGCCGAACGTGATACTAGAATCGACAACTTACAAAAAATTCGGCAGGGCCGAAGTTTCGGCTGGATTTTGGCCAAAACCGAACCTAGATTTTTTGACCGAAACTGGCCGAAAACGAAACTTCGGTCAAAATCAAAATTAAATCAAATCAAATGTTTTTTTATTTCAAATAAACCTAATTACAGGCACTTTTGAAACGTCAGGTTCTAGTTGCACTAGTCGGTCACTAAAATAAAAATTATTGTTCTGTGGTTTTACTAACTGCTGAACACGAATTGAAAGGTAGGTAATGTAACACGGCAAAACTCGTCTCAGCATGCGAATACATCTCGCATCACACTGCAGTTTGAGAAAAAAGTCCAGGGCTAGCAGGAGTTAAGCGCCGTATTACAAATAACGCAAGAAATCTGCATTTTAAGCTACTTTTGGTGTCGTAGATTTCAGCAATAGATGTGTTTAATTTAAATTTTGTGGGACAGTAAAGGTTGACAAAAAAAATGGAATATGATAGTTTTATTCATGCTGTAACATGAGAATTATGTAGAATATTAATTTATTGCGTCTAAGACTAACAATAACCTTTTTTTAAGATGCGGTATTTCAAAGTCCTGGATCTCAGTTACCTTTTGCTATAAACTGTTTAAAAACGTCCATAATATTCGAAATATGTTAAATAGATAGAGATAGAGTATACTTTATTGTTTGCACACCATAAAAATAAAACTAAAGTAATAACAAAGTTGAGCACAGTACTAACAATTGGCGGTCTAATCACTTAAATAAATTTCTTACAGACAACCATTGGATGGACTTGAAATGTAAAAATATGACATAAATGTTCCCATTGATACAAAATTTACAACTTTTTTATGTCTCCAGTCCAGCTAAGGTACTACTTTAAAATATCTATTTTCTGGTTAGACCTCAATTTTTTCCTGAAATAAATAGGTTCTAGTAAAAAAAAAACACATGAAAGTTCAGAATTTTGCCAACATGATAAAGTTGAAACGTTTTTTACACAATATAATGTTATTCCGTAAATACATTTAACATAAGTAGGTATCGTTTGTCAGAAGCAGTTTTGTCAGATTATTAGTACAATGTTTTTTTTATTAGACAACAGTATCTTTTGCTCGACGTTTCAAAAGACCGACGCAACTTTTGCCATAAAGTTACTAGACAACAATTAGGTACGTTTTCTATATAATATTATGAGACAGAAATTAGGTACTAAATTTTTTATGATTTTAAGTTAGGGATACCTACTATTATTGATACTAACTTTCATCATCATACTAACTACTAGATAGATACTAACTTACACAGCTTTACCTTGCTTGCTGCTTGCATGCTTGCTTTCATAATTGCTTGCATGCTTGCTTGCATAGTTGCTCGCATGCTTACTTGCATGCTGGCTATCACTATTCAATCTTCTAAGGCGGATCCCACTCGACTAAGTTATGTTTATAGGTTTTTTGCATGATTGCTTACATGTTTGCTTGCATGCTTGCTTGCATGCTTGCTTGCATGCTGGCTATCACCATTCTTAGCTTACCCCGATTGCACATGGTCAGAATCTGTCCTACACCTAGTCCTTCGCCTGTCCTGTTATTTAAATTCGTGGAGCCAGAAGCGAGTCTTCTGGCGGAGCAAACACAGACGCTTGCAAAGGTTTTGATTAGGCGTTGTGTTTATTTAATGAAGAAATAATGAACATTCTATATTTTACAATTTCGGAAAAATGATGTATGTTTTTCCGTACAACCGGTACATCGGAAAAACAAACATACGGATTTTTTTTTTTTACCACGGTATAACGTTCTGTTGTAATTTCATTCATAATAATCATTCGTGATTACAAAAAAAGTAGAATTGATAAAGAAATCTTACCTTTGAAAATAAGGGAATTGTATTTTTGGGCAAACGAAGAAAATGTGAAACAATAAAAACGTTTTTTTTCGTACATAAGAATAAAAAGCCTAAAAAGCTTGGCCAAACTGTATAACCATCACATGTTCATCATCATGTGTTTCCATCGCCAAACTGTATAATCTCAAAAGAGAAAGTACGGATAGCAGATATTGAAAATAAACTAATCAAACTGTAATAATTACTTTGTCTATACCAGCGGTTCTCAAACTTTTTTGGTCACGGAACCCTTTTGACAAGCAAAATACTTGACGGAACCCTACAATAAAACAATAGTTTTTAAAAGTGTATTCTTTATTATATAAGCATAATAAAAGTACAATGTAACAGTTACTAATTAAAGCTTGACGTCGTGGCATGATCGTCTGGATCGGTAATTGCTGTATTCTCCGCGCGTACTGCTTTTGAACATTCAGCGTCATTAGAAGATGTCGTTGCAACACGTTTAACACCTTTAAGCCAACGTTCCATTCTTCTTTATTAATAATGTTACACGTCAGGATGGTAGGGTCAAAATAATGCACAATCGTTACTGCGTTTATGAGACAAAGTTTAGTCCAAAGAAGAAATGTACAAAACTGATACAATCAGAATACAGCGGGCAGTAGAACTTACAAGAAGGCAGCAGGCTAGCCAGCTTGTAAGTAGGTAGGTACGAACTTATCGCTCCGAACGCTAATCGTCAACTGACCGACGAGGCGCGACTTTTTTTATATAATAGCGCTTTTATACTTAGTCCTAGACTCGAACTCGAACATTCTCAAAAATACTCGAGTCGGCGCCTTTGATAAACAAAAAGCGGAAATAAAAATATAAATACAAAAAAATGCGTTGTAAACAATCTCGACTTTATGCTTTTGAAGATAGAGCCGAAAGTCGCTTGTTCACAACTATAGCGTCTAATTCAGAGGCGGCTTTTATCAAAGGGACTGCGCGCTCACAAGTATACGCGCGGCGGGCGGATTCAAAACGTTCGACCAGTGACCAGAGAGAGGTGTTTTGTTTTTTTTTTCTAAATTCTTGCGGAACCCCTACAGGGGTATCGCGGAACCCTAGGGTTCCGCGGAACACACTTAGAGTACCGCTGGTCTATACTAATATTATATTATAAAGTAGAAAGATTTGTTTGTAATCGATAAACTCTGAAACTACTGAACTGATTTTAATCATCCTTTCATCATTAGAAAGCTTCTTTATCCAGAAATAACATAGGCTATATTTTATTTCAGTACGCGGGCTAATCCGCGAGCACAGCTAGTACTTAGTCAAAAGAAAGAATTTTGCGTAATTTGGAAAAAACTACTTGGATTCATGGTCATTTCTGGTAGCTTGTGAATCTATCTTTCCTGACCTATTTCAAATATTTTTAATATAATATTATTTTTATATGATGGTACAATTTATTCAACTGAATTTATTTGCAAATAGACTTTGAATTTATTATTCGGCATTATTTAAATGTGATATGGATTTTCGCCGAGTCACCATGACTCGGAATGACCGCCGTCACAGCCAAACTTTCGGTGTGCAAGTTGTTTTGTCCTGCCCAGTCAGTAAGCGCGCACCTCTTGGAGCTAATACAACACTTGGCCTCGGATTTCGCGCAAGCCATGTCGATTGCAGCCCTAATGGTGCTGGCATTAAAAAATTAAATAAAAATAACCTAGTGCGTTGTGTGATAGTGTGTGTCCTTAGAAGTGTGGTGATATTGATCTCATATCGAAATTGTGATAGTTGTTATTGTGTATTATTAGATTATAATTTATTACGTATTTTTAATAAATTACCTGAGTGATTATGAAACTGGATGCAAATGTTTTTGGACCAGAATGCCGCCCGCCTAATCAGGGTAAAATATATTTTTTATAAAATGTTATCCCGAAAACTGGAGTCTCGGTTATTAAATGTAAATAAATTAATTGTTATATATTTTGTATTCTGTTAATTTTATTAATTTTATTCTGTTTTTTTTAACTTATACCGAGTAAAATGTTACTCACAAAACAGTTTAGATTTTCTTAGTAAAAAACCTATTATAGCAGTAAGCTCTCACAGATAATATATGCCATAATCTACCTGTGCCTGTGCTAAAGAAATGTGTATATTTTTCCTATACCTACCTACGTTTAAGCTTACATTTCTCCAAAAAGCCAGGTGAAAATGAGAATAAAACAACGTATTAACAAATTGGAAGTAGGTATAATAAATAACTGCCAAAAACATGGTTATATATTTACCTATCAAAAATAAATAAATTATACCTATAAAGATTTTAACTGCAGTAGAGCAGACTATTTCTTGTCGACAGAGTCAACTCCTTCTCAATGTTGTTCACACAAAGCCTTTTATTTTTAATGTCTAGAAGCTGTCCAGCAATGTTAATAATGTAATTAGATTAATAAGCACCAAAAATTCTCGTGGCCCTGTCCTAAATTTGGGCATTGTAGTTCATTCGATAGCCACGCGAGGCTTTATGTAGAAGGCATATCTGAATCTGGGTGACATTCCCCTGATGTTTGCTAAAACAAACTACGCCTAGCGTTGATTGCACTCACTTATCTGGGCTTTCTACTGACAGAAGTCGCCAAGAATGAGAGGAATCGCACTCCGAGAAGCGATTAATTGTACACAGCGTATCTTCTCATATCATTGGGCTCACGTTAATACGTGAATACGTGAATGGGTAATCCCATTTTGGGGTGTAAACTTCCTCCACATTCCTCTACTCCTGGTGGTCTTGAGCTTTTTCTTACCTTCCATTCTGGACTTGCGTGTCGCCGAATGTCATCTACCCAAAAAGTTAAGAAAAACGATCTAACTAGTCTGATGTTGTGGTCGCCACTCGGCCACTCTCAGTCTACGTCCGCTTCCATCTCTCCTTGTCCATTCGAAAAATGCGTTCCGCTCAGCAGCTTATTAAACCCTGCTTTCTTCGCATCCGGCAGGTATGGAGACAGATGAAGATGTGGGTCGAGGTAACATGTTGGATGACATGCCACCGATCAGCTGCGACGTGACGCTTGAAGGCGAAGTCGGCACCGGCTCCAATGACATCGGTGACATGACATTTTGCATGGGAAACTATATCAGTGACTTTATGAAGGTAAGGAAACTATCATAAGTTATATCCATGAGTTGACTCGATGCGAGGAGGCTCAGTTCAATTTCGTATCCAAGCTAGCTCTCATTAGAGAGGCAGTCACAAGCACGGCCATCTCGGCCCGAGAATGAACCCAGCCTACTGGTATTTATTTATTACATAGGGAAAACAAACTGTAGCATATTAAACATAATTTCACATTGGTTTCTTATCAGTAATCTTAAGTTCAATCAGGTATCGAGTCAATGATGTCTTATGTTTTGTATTGTGGTCCTCCCAGAGAGTAAACTACGACAGAACTTCTTGCTTTTGTTCAGATGTTAATCATCATTCATCATTTCAGCCGAAAAACATCCACTGCTGGATAAAACCACGCTTGGCAGGCGGGTTGGCGATCGCAGTTGGTTGATTAAATACTCAGCGACCGCTGCTGCCCATCCTCTGGTGAATCCATTAGTCGCCTTTTACGATACCCATGAGAAGAGATAGGGAGGTGCTATTCTTCAGACGTTAATACTGCAAGTAATATAACTAATTAATAACATAGCTGCCACGACTGTCTGTGGTTCCCGGAGGATTATTCTAAGCAAATTATGCAAACTAATGTTTCTTTTGAGCTGGAACTGAAAATTTTCTCTAGAAATCCCACGTTTCCATATTTTACCACTCGGAAGGTGTGTTCTACTTATTGGTAAATAGCGGTAGTATACTGATGTAACCTCTTAATTAATTTCCTTGAATTATATCTTTGTCTGCGATTAATTTCAATGCGAAGAGGTCATTTACATGACTAAATTTGACTACAGCGGGTCTAGTACGAGTTTTACATTTAGCGCATACTCGATCGAATGTGTTAACTTTCATTCATAAATCAGTAGTTCCTCCTCGTTACCGCCAGAGGTACTACTGATTTATGAATGAAAGTTGACGCATTCGATCGGGTATGTGGTAAGTGTCAAACTCGGAATCGGCACTCAGCCAAACAATAATCTTTTGGTTAGTTTGTCTTTTTAGCATGACTAAAACAAGTAATATATGTATGTATGTTATGTGTCATGTAATGCCGGGTACAGACCAAGCGAACGAAGGCAAGCGCAGGCTAAAACTTCGGCATTAACTTCCGCAGGCGAAGGTCTGATATAATGCTCTGCGAGCGACATCCCTGGTCTTCTTTGCTACATAGTTCAGTGACCTAGCACGTGGATTTTCCAGGTCAATGAACGTAGAAGTATGAAGTATTAATTCAACTACGGTTACTGACAGAATAGCATCATCATGTTCAGTCGGCTTCCTGTCTTACCCCAGGCGGTCAAATTGGTATTTTGCACAGGGCGTCTGAGTACCTATTTCAAGCTTACTAGTAATTACTATATTTTAATAACTCAGCATTATATTGCAAAACGAATGATGTATAATCTCTGCTAATCGAATGTTTTATAGTCCATATCAACGATCTCTTTGTCTAAAGAGGCCATAATTAATTATTATTAACGATGTGCCCGCGACTCCGTCCGCGTGGATGTCGGAAAATAACATCGTGTCATAATTATGAACACAATATCTTCAAATATATACATATAAGCGCCTACACAGACGATTACACTATTTACCGACCATAAGTACTATATTTTGTTTTTACAACCAACCGGCTAAGGTGATGGAATTTCATGGAATTAGCCCTAAACTCCCTCATTCTGAGAAGATGCTCGTGCCCAGCAGTGGGAAGTAATTGGGCTGATTATGTTATTCTATAACACTAACCACATCTCTTCTTATGCTGAGAAGAGGCCCGTGTCCAGCAGTGGGACTGTAATGGGCTGGTAATGTTATGTTATTCTAGAATACTAATAATATCCAGTTCATTAACTCTTCTCATTTTGAGAAGAGGGCCATACCCAGTAGTGGGACAGTAATGGGTTGACTACGTTATGTTATTCTATATTTTCTAGTTTCTTAACTCTTCTCGTTCCGAAAAGAGGTCCGTGCCCAGCAGTGGGGCAGTAGGTAATGAGCTGATTATGTTATGATAATCTATCACACTAACAATATCCAGTTCCTTAACTCTTCTCATTCCAAGAAGAGGGCCATGCCCAGCAGCGGGACAGTGATGGGCTATGTTATGTTATTCTATATTTTCTATAATACTAATAGAATCCAGTTGTATTTTTAGGAACCTGCAACCTGCATCCAACCAACAATCATGACCTCTACTTTGTATGCAACTTAATAAAATAGAGGGGTCAAGCTGTATCGCTGGATCTACTCAACCGATTCAGATAAAACATACCCTATATTTTAAGTTAGACTAATACCAATACAAATGCTATGTTTCATTACGATCCGTTCAGCCGTTTTCACGTGATGAGGTAACAAACAGACAGACAGACAGACATAAATTTTTAAACGATTGATTCGTGTTCTATAGCTTATTTCTAGTCCCCCTAGCCGGTTTTCGCGAAAAAAAACTCAATGTACAGACTTTTCGACCTTTACAGTTTTATTATAGTATAGATAAAAAATATCGGGGCTTCTGACCAAATTATCTAATATTTTGTGAAAAGGCTTGAACTCGAAAAGTAAAACGCCGATAAAGCCCGCTAACGCACAGCACATTGGTAGATGGTTTTGTAAAACGTGTAATGCTGGTCCATCACTTGTCATATTTATCCAAATAGTCACTTAATTGACCTAATACTTTTTCTCTTACTTCTTTCAATAAAAACGTGAATAATTTCAGAGATAGTGGGTCTCCTTGCTTAAGTCCTTTATTAATGGGAAAAGACGGACCCGTCATGGAACTGATTTTGATGGCTGCGGTGCTGTTAATATATATATATTTTGTAAACGGTGAATGTATGTGCTGTGCTGTCTATTTCTTGATTTTGTAAAGCATTAATATTGAGCTATGGCTGATACTGTCGAAAGCTTTTGAGTTTTGAGTAGTCCACGAATGCTAAATAAAGGGGCAGCTGAAATTCCAAATGTCTCAAAATATACGCTATTTTATACTTATATGAATAAAGTTTACTTTTCTTAAATTGGTGTAAATACGCCAAGTTAAGTGCTAACATAAAATAATGTCACATGAGTAAATATTTTTATTTATGGTATTAATGCAGCACGCATTCGCATTTTGATTCCACGTCAGCCAGTGTTGTAAAGCCTTCAAGAGCCAAAAGCAGCAAGGTAACCATAAAAAACAATAAATAAAACACCCGGGTTTATAGGAGTGGAGCTTCTTTTAGGTCCTCCGTAGTTGTGAGCGCGTGAGCCTATTGAAATGTGATGACCTTTTGTTTGCTCCTCGACTTCTAAAATCTGTTTCTGCTTTTATATTCACTTCAATTTTCGAATTATTAAGTAGCAAAAAGTAGAAACACTACGGGTCTTACCACAAAATTAATTTAAAACAAGCTTTCGATGCGTGTTTGGCGAGACAGTGTTTAAAAGTTAAATGCGCAGTGACCGAGTGTTTCATTTCTTTTACCACAAAACGATGTCTAACATCTGTTTGCTTAGGCGCTGCTCTCAGAGCTCGGAAACAAAGGACGCACGCACCCCTACTGCGCGCGAGCTTTGTTTCCGTGCTCTTAGGCGCTACCTTTTATTATGCAATACGGTAAACCCCAGGAAAGGTTTCAATGCAGCCAGTAGCAGGTAGATCTGATTTGATGAAACAAATATATTTTGGCGTGAAATGTTTCATTTTAGTAAAAAATAATTAATAACAATGTAAATTAAGTACTTTTGTAGGCTTACAAAGTTGTTTCTATTAATAAAAAGACCTTGGAGCACAAAATAATATTTTTTTTGTGCAAATTAACGTTTGATAAAACTACAGCCACTAATAACATTCAAATCATAACTAATACATTATTATCACAAAATTATGAAATGACCACAAGCGAATTTTAGGGGTTAGACAAGGGCGAGACACTTTAAAACATTGGTTCTTGGCTGTTTAATTTAAGTACGCAGCGGCAGCGTATTTAACTCAAGGCGAGTGAAAGACGTGGATTTGTAGTAACAATTTTCTGAAACATCTGTCGGACACATAACTAAGACGTGGTTAAATCTTTTGTGGTAAGACCGCAAGAGTTCTATGTTCCGTGGTTAAAACAGTAGGGTTGTTAACAGTGCACTGACAGTTGGTGACACTGGGTGACAGTGTCACGTGTGATTTATTTGCGAACAAAAGACAAACGCGCCGTTTGGCACTCGGTTGGACTAAGTAGTGTATTGTAGTATGCCCCAGTCCTAACACGCGTTTCTGCAGTTAATTTGACGTTTTAAATTGGAATGTAAGATGTACATTATGTGGCCATTAATGTTTTTACAGTAATTCTATATCTTAGTTCTAAATATTGCCTATTTATTGTCTAGCAGTATGAGTCTGTCATGCTCACTTAAATGTCATGCTGATGGTGGCGTTAGTATCGGGTCGTTAAGTTCCCTTCAATACGAGTATGGTTGAGTTAAGCGATGGCTGATGCTCGCGTCATGCTCGTGAACGGGTGCCGTCTGTCGGGACAGGTCAGCTCCTACATCCTATGGCAACTCTTTTTACGTTTATTCTAAAGGCAATATTCTTACTTTTAAACTCTTGTTTATTTCTGACATTAACTTACATTATACTCACATTATTTAAATGAATTTGTTGTACTAAACAATAACCTATTTTAAAAAGAGTTTATCCATGGAGTTTCTTGCCGGTTCTTCTCCATAGGACCCGCAATTTGGAACCGTGCAACTAGAGCCTGACGTTTCAAAAGTGCCTGTAATTAGGTTTATTTGAAATAAAAAACATTTAAATTTGAATTTACAACTGCATACTTTACCAATACTGAAAAGATTTCTTCCAAGGGTACAAAGAAAAGTGATGAAACTTATAAATGTTTACATAAATCATTTAGTTAAACTGAATGACTAGCACATTTATCTAAAGAATCCCAAAGATAAGATTGCTTAGTGGACTTTGCAGACTTTGTTCATATCCCAAATTAATTTTCATCGTCGCAAATCATGATAAAGTCCAATATGTTGTATTAGAGAAGGTTCAACCAGTGTTGCCGGCAATAAAAAAAAAGTCCGAAACCGCATAAGAAATTACCCGAAATTACCCGTTCTTTAAAAAATTATATTATAAAAAAAAGTGTCTTTTACCTTTTCGTTTATAGTTTTAAATCAGGTATCTAAGGGGCGTTGCGACATACTGACGTGATAGAAATATTGTAGGGGGCCTGAGGTGGCGAATATTTTTTTGTATATTTTTCAAGAATGTCTGGATTCAGGATTTTGCTTACTAAAAATTAAGGGACGATTCTTCTCTTATAATCAAATATGAAAACGTTTTGCAATATGGCAAATAATCATAATAAAGATAGTAGGGTGCAAGCGCAGCGAGCTCGTTTTGTTTTTCTTACTTTTGTAAAACCATGAAGATAGCATGAATGAAAATGTAACGCAATAGTTACTTGCATTATAGTTACGGCAAGGAAGAGGAAATCAGCAGAAGTACATCTAACAGTGCCAGCGAAGCGAGCGCGAATTTTTTATCTAGTCTTTGGTCCTTTCGGCACACCCTGGCCACTCAATACATTAAGAATGCTAGCACCGCCTACATACGCAAGCTTACGTCTTATACAAACACGCGCACACGTGAATGAATAGGGTTGCTTGCCGCTCGAAATGCCGACTGCGTTCCAAACGCTTCTCAGTAGTTCTCAGAGATGGCGTTGACATTTGGGCCCTACGTCCCGGACCCGAGCCGAGGCACTTTATAGCACGAGCCGTTGGTAATGATACCTATCGAATTATCGATGTATTGTATGATGAATATGATATATTAACGAAGCTTGGTAATAAAATTAAATCTGCAAGCATTACAATTTATAATAATTTATATTTCTCTTATCATAAGTACGTAATTTTACAGTAAACAATCTCTCACTATAGTTGTAAAATTAAACTCTCGCGGTAAGTAGATACCTACCTTTAATAAAATACAATAAATAGGTACCCAAAGGAATCTGCTTTCAAGCAGCTTTTATGTTACTAACAAAATATGGATACCTAATTTGATCCAAAATAAAGATTACTTATATTATTATTATTACAAGCAAATTATTTTTTCCTTTTTTTCATTACTGGCAAAGTACAAAAAAATCGTTTAATTGTAAAATTAAATGCTCGCTGTTCTGTAGTTCTACCTATAAAGGTTTTATTGTGGCTTACCTTATTTCATCCTTCGGAAATCGATAAAATCTTCTGTTTCCTTGTCTAGATGTAGACACACATCCGTATAAAGCACAATACACTACCATTTTCAATTAAAATATAACTACAAACACCAAAAAATATATTGCGTAACGCACTCGACTGGCGATTGATATCCATTGAATATTGCAGCCCAACTTGCCGCTAAACTGAGGGCACGTGCAGGGCGCGGGTGAGGAACTTAAATTGGCGGGGGGCGGTGAGTGGCCGTTCTGTACGTAGTACTATTAGATATTCTGTGCTTTCGGCTTCATCTATTTATTAATAATGTGTACAAACTAACAGGATATTTGTTTTTAACATATGCCCGTAGGCCTAAACAACAAGCGCGAGATAGCGCTTCGCAAAGATTCATTTCAAATATTATGATTTCTTCATTAAATTATATTAATATCCGAGCAGCACATTAAAGAAGCAGAATGATGTAGAATGGCAAAACAAACTAAAGACAGTGATCCATCAATAAAAAAACCGGCCAAGAGCATGTCGGGCCATGCTCAGTATTATAGGGTTCCTTAAGTAGGTCTAATTACAAACGAATCAAATCGAATATTAATCATTGCTATTTTAGTTTTTGCAAACAGCGCCACCTAGTGCTAAATTTATGAAGCTAAATTTAAGAAGTGTGTTTCTTTTTGTGATTTTTTTAAATAGAAAGTAACTAAAGGAGCATTATTTGCTACGATCATTTTTCTCTAAGGTCAATGACCTATGAACTAGGACGTCTTAAGTATTTTTCAGTTTTCACACTATAACTCAAAAATTTATAATATCATTATACTCGAAATAATTTTAAAAGAGAGTTTTTATAAAGGTCTATCAATGTTGAAGACTATAAGTTTCTACGTTGCATAGTATAGAAATGGCAGGGGGGGGACACATTGCAAGCCACTTCGGTGAACTGTATTTCGCAGAGGGTATACCTGATAAAAAAGTTGTGTATGAAACATTACCTTCATTTTAGTACACCTATTCAACGATACCCCACACGAGGGGGTGCAGCGAAAAAAATATTTTCATCGCCATTTCACATGTATGGGCGCCACCCCTAAAATACGTAATCAAGCTTTTTTTATTCTTTTAAAATTGAGATCTATATCTATTCCATTATTTGTCAAAATTTCATTTACTTATATTTATAACTGTAGAAGTTATTAAGCGGTAAAGGATTAGGACAGACGGACAGACGGACAGACGGACGGACATGACGAAACTATAAGGGTTCCTTGTAGGACTACGGAACCCTAAAAACTACAACAATTTTTTACTAAAATTGCGTTCGCCAAACTGAGCCACAAAGATGGAAAGTATAATTGTGATTTTGCCGGCAGAAACAGGTGCGGTTATAGCACTTCCCCGGAAGAGGTCGTTCACAAGGAACTCTCCTACTCCACTAACTTTTGTTGAGTATCTTCTCCGTCCCGCGTACCTACAATGAATGTAATGACCTACATATTTAGTGACAATTGGCAAAGGACACATGATAAAATGATGAGGGGATTCAGAATTACCCAGATCATAACACTGAGGGGGACTCGACATGCTCTTTTTTGTGATTGTCGCAAAAATACCCGAAATTACCTGGCAGTCATCGTTACCCGCCAAGAACCCGCTTAAGGCCTAAATTACGCGAAATCGTGTAAAAATACCCGTGCCGGCAACGCTGGGTTCAACCAACTCATTAATTTTACTTATTAATCAACCTTGCCATTGAATAAAATTATAAAACTTACATCAACACTAAAATCTTCATTAACACTTTAACAACGTCCAAATTCCAATCGGCGAATATGCCGCGTTTGATAACGCACTATAACAGCAGCTAGCAGGTTGTTCATGTTTAGCTACCTATATATACCTGTGGATCAGTCAGAAGTCAAATCAGAACAAGCAAGTGCTGTTATGCCTTACTTTTGTGTTGTTTGTCTCAAAGTCATAATGATGACTCTTTTTCGTGGTAAATCGTTGAGAGATACCCTTTACTCCGGCATGGGACATACGGGTTATGTCGGCCCAATACCGGCTAAAACCCCACGGTTTTCAGTCTTTCACCTTATTCTGGAAACACAACGTCCTTTGTCG
The DNA here is from genome assembly GCA_949699075.1 of Asteroscopus sphinx. Lineage (NCBI taxonomy): Eukaryota > Metazoa > Arthropoda > Insecta > Lepidoptera > Noctuidae > Asteroscopus > Asteroscopus sphinx. The sequence goes on from OX453006.1 coordinate 9,909,757, forward strand.
TCCTCAGCTCCTGCATATTTCAACATAAAGCAGCCCCATGATTGGATCATGATCATGATTGGATTGCCCCATCATGGATAGTAGTAGTAGAGCTCCTTTGTGAAAGAGCTCGCCTGGGGAAGTACTACCACCGTACCTACTTCTCCGCCAAATAGTGATGCTTGCATTGCTGTGTTTCGGTTTGAAGGGTACGGGTGCCGGTAAAATTACAATCACATGAGACTTTCCACCTTCATGTCTCAGTTTGGCGAACTGACTTGCGGTACCATTTAGGCAACAGCCTAGGTGGTATTGCAGTTGTTATGGGCAAAGGTATCCACTTAACATCAGGTGGCCTTTAGCTCGTTACGCCAACCTATACTACAAAAAAAAAACTTGAAGCTTAAAGGACGCTAAGAAATTTACAAGAAATTCCCTATGGCCCTTTGAGCCAAGGATTGAAAATATTTCATCACAAATACAGGGGTATCTAAAGATGCGGAATAATAACTGGATTTATCAGTACATATGTCGCTTTCTTACTATAACATTGTTAGCGTCGTCTGGTAAAAGTACAGACAACTTAGCGTTATTAGTGAGTGACACAGTGATTGTCAAACGACCGTGAACTCGCGACGTCATTGCTCGTGACCGCTTCGCAACCACTACATGACGAGGCAGCATTGGAACTATTTACTATTTAAAATAGTTTTGTATAAAGATGGACCTATATCCCATAGGCCATATATCTTCTCATGGGTGTCGTAAAAGGCGACTAAGGGATTCACCAGAGGATGGGCAACAGCGTTCTCTGAGTATTTAACCAACCAACTGCGATCGCCAACCCGCCTGCCAAGCGTGGCGATTATGGCGTATCCCTCCAAACTGCTTGGGGGAGGCCTATGTCCAGCAGTGGACGTCTTTCGGCTGAAATGATGATGATGATGATGAAAGATGGACCTGCATTCATTATTCAGCTAAGATTCCTGTTTTTACTACCACAGAACTCAGCTCATCGTGGTAGTCTAAATAAAAATTTCCGTACAAGTTCAGTTGTGATCTCGGAACGTGTCCACTAAAATACAAAGAAATGTAACACGTAAACTAATTTGACAGTTCTAAAATTATTTCCATCCCTTGTATCTACTATTAGTAAAAGAGAGCGATAGTTTTAAATAAGTTTAGTTCCGTGAACAAGAGAATCGACACCAATAACGCATATTTGTCATGCATCGTCAAACTATTTATATCTATCTTCAAGAAATCTTTGCTTGCTTATCTATCTTCTATACTTATAAAGACAAATGTCCTGACTGACTGATTCATCAACGCAGAGCCGAAACTAATCAAGTTAGAAACATGCAATTTGAACAGTATGCAGTAGATTCCTTTTGTAACCCAGTAAGAAAGGATTTTTGGAAATGTTTACCTTAAGGGGGTGAAATAGTTTGTATAACAAACTATTCCACCCTTTGTATGAAAAATCTTTTCTCTTGGATCGATTCATCCAAAACTAGGGAAAAATTATTTCTAAAGTAAATAATGAAACACGTATCTTTTCTTATTATAAAATTCCTCCTAAAAGAGGTATTGCAACGCATGCCGCACAGCTAATAAAGTCATGGGTTTATTCTAATCAAATTATTATTATTATTATTTTTTCTCTTTTTTGTTTTAGGGACTTCCAATCAAAATTATCTTTTAAATATAACTTTTCTTTAGCGCCTGGTGAATCAGAACGTAGTATAATAGTAAACTAGTTACTTAGCTACTTAGTTTAATAATTAATTATACAAATTCATAATTATTTCGCAGCCTCCGCGAAAATTTCAAGATGAACGGTGATTTCTCTGACGTAATACTTAGATAAGGTTTTCCCAATTAAAACTACTTGCTCCGTTATGTTCTCAGAAAATCGTATAGGTACACGTTGTTGCCAAGACATTATATTGATAGAATTTTTATATTCTAGTGAGATGAGAGTAATAATTTTAACCACTACACACAGGTGCATAGCTTCACGACCATAGAGCAACTGCAGCCCGTAGTTGCTCAATGGTCACGACTTAATCTACGATTTACAATACACGTAGCGTGCGGCAATTTACGGCATACGTCAAACTTCCGGGTTAGTCTGTAATAGTCTGTATCGAAAATTCCACATGGGTAATATATGCCACAAAATAAATTTGTCGGCAGGAGGTTGTCAGACACGTCATAGAATCGGATAGAAGTTACAGTTATTACTTATTACCACAATGTCTGGGCCAAAAGTAGTATTGTAAAAAAATTGTCACATAGTCTCGACCACAGAGAGTACTTTTTATTTAAGGTTAGCAGTTAGCGAGTCACTTCAACAATATCATAAGTATTTACAGGAACCCAAAGTAAGAGGACCTGTAACCTAACTTGGTTACAGGTTACAGGTATAGGTCCGGCTTCTTTAACAGCTCGTAACAAGTAACGTCAGCGCTCCGATAGCTTCAGTACGTTTATCCACAATGAGTATGCACCCGTAGGCTCTGCAAGCGTCATTCAGTATGACTTGTGCCCTAATTCACGTAATTTCATGACACGCCGATCAAGTTGCAATGACGCTGCAGATCGTTTCTGACAGCGATCGCCGTAGATAAGAGAATACGAAAAGCATTGCTTTGATCGAAAATTAACCACAGATTACCTATTAGATAACTGTAACTAACTGCACTTCTTTAGTTACATGAATTGGCGCCTACTGTTCTCATGACGATATCGACTGTGAACTGGTTACACGTCCAGTCTCAATTTTCTAGGGCCAACACTACTTATTTTCATTTCATACTGTCATATAACAAGTTTTATCGCCAACATTGACTTCAATAAACTGGTAGGTCAGCGCTCTCGCGGAAAATTCGAAGCTTCTTTTATAATAACTCGAAGTATAAAATGAAATTAAGAAATGTTGAGCCTAGAAATTCAGATAAGACATGTTGCCAGTTCACAGTCGACATCCTTAAAAAACGTTTTTTTTTAATAATAATAATTATTTATTTACCGATAAACGTCTACGATACAAACTCTCGCAGTAGCACACATAAATAGCGCAATTTATAATAATATGTAGATATATGTATTTAGAAGCGTTTTAAAAACGAGTACCTACCTACACTATCAGCCTGCTATCAGCTCAACATATCACTAAAAATGTACCGACCTGTACTTGAACTCAGTCGACCTTCATAAACTTATCTTCAAGTCAATCTTATAAGAAGTTTTTAAAACACCCGTGGCGGAGAACCATCAAGTTTATTGGTTCATCGATGGAGTTTTTGCTGGGTCTCCTTCATATGACCTACTATTTGGAACCGTGCAACTAGATTCGACTTTTCTCGAGTATCTGTAATCTGGTATAATCCATTTTCCTAGAAGAAGATGGGTCCTACTACATAGGAAGAGAGGATGGATTACTTTTAATTTGGTAAAAAATATTCATAAATATCAGTAGCAATTATTTTGGACGCATCTTATAATGACTGATGCAGAGTCGATGCGATGGACGGTCTAGAACAGACCGTTCATTTATCCAAAGGCAATTTTAAATGGACAACCCAGATTTCCCCTATTTATCGTCGTAGTTATTTAAAAAAAACCAAGTTTGAGACTCAGTTTTAATTTTTAGGTTAACAGCACGGTTATTGGTAATTATGGTTCGATGTTTTTGCGTCTTAGTTTTTGTGTACGTGACTGTAAAGCCTTGTCATGGTGACACTTCGCACCTTGTGGAAACCTTTGAATCGAATACTGCTCTGCAATGGTTTATTTAGGTGATAATGTTCTGTAAACACGTGTTTTAGTGACATATGAAAGAGCCTCCACGAATGACGATATATTTTCGTCTGCACCTTGGGCAGTCAACTCCGCTACTGGGATTGGGGAGTTTATATCGTCCGCATTGTGCACGGCCCGCGAGTTGATTTGATGTCCCAGGTGTGCACGGATATCGCCGAAGGGGATTAATATAAAAAAAAATTAAGGTAGGCCCTCGAGTGGGCTGCCCCTGCCCTGGATGTGTCGGGAACCTCATGCGTAGGAGTTCTGGGCCACCCATCCACTTAAGGCGAATGTAGGCACTCGGCGCGGAGTTTTAAGTGGTTGCCAGTCCCACATAACTACACCGCTTCCCGGGAGGTACGGTAAGCGATAGGCATATTTTCCGCTTAAAAAAGTCGCCTCTGGTATTAAACTACTGACTGGCCAATCTTTATACCACGGCATGAACTATAATTTTACCTCGATCGTGTAAATTTCATCGCTCGTGCCGATCCGGTCAAGTGTTTAGCGTTTAGTCTTGCTTTAACGGTGAAAGAAAAGAAAAAGGTGAGAAAACCCGTACACCGAAGAGCTCTCCAGGTGTATGTGTAGTCGGCCAACCTGCACTAGGTGTGATGGACTGAACAGGCCTGACCCTTCTTGCATTGTAAAGAGGCTCGTTCCCAGTAGTGGGACAGTAATGAGCTGATTATGTTATGTAATGTAGGCATTGTCAGATTTTCGGCTGTTGTATACAACTCGTTATTGAAATAACTGAAAACCTCTAAAACCTCATTGTACTCATCAGTATGAACAACTTTTACTATGGGACCAACCCTGAAATCGCGAAACAAAATCACGTGTTCCCTACATTTGTATTCACATAAATCGACAAAATGTAGGGAACAGCTGATATTTTTTTCGCGATTTAAGGTTTGGTCCCAGTAAAAGTTGTTCATACTGATCAGTATAATGACCCCTTAAGAGTTTTTCAGTTATTTCAATAACACGTTGTATGTAATATGACTAATATGCGACCTTTCAAACAAATTACCATAGAATAAGAAGGAGCTATAATACATACATGAATGACTGATTTAATAAGACGACGTGATTATTAGTTAGAGCTGTTGTAGTTTTGTCCCTCTTTCAATACGAATTTCTAGACGAATCACTTACTATTACCACAGATAATATAATACTGCTATTACTATCCTAGCACAAATGTTTGGCCGAGGTGTTTCTTCGACCAATGATGAATGATTATCTGAAACTGAAACACAGGTTTGAATAAACCTAGATCGTGCAGGTGGCTGTCCGAGTTATCATTTCTTGCACCTGTTATTAATAAATATTACACTACATTTTAATTAGGCACAAACATAATACTACCTGCGGCCTTAAGTATACTTTCTGTAATATTTTCTAAATGAAATTTATTTTTGACTATTAATGCTCAGAATTTTAAAATTTTGACGAACATTTTTGAAGCGTCTTCAAATAAGTCACAGTAAAAGTTTAAATAATTCAGTCTAAAACCGAATTTCAGTCTAAATTGCTCAAACAAATCTCATGCAAATACATATCGTGCCCGCCCGTCGCCTGTTACTTAGGCGCAGACATAACCGAGTCTACATAAAGGCCCCATATAAATAACTTGATTTCAGACTAGGCCAATGTAAGCAAACAACCACAAAATATAGAAGGTAGGCGTGGAATACCTACTAAACCTACATAAAACCAACCAACCAATAAATAAACATAATTCTTGCTTGCGTACTTATCGCAGTTTCGCACGACGCTATGACAAAGCACATTTTTATCAGCCACCTCTATATAGCTACTCATGTTTGTCGAGCTGTGTTTATATAGGTGTGTTATGTGTGTGTAAATGTTAGTTATTTTTTCAAACGGGTTTATTTCAAAATACTAATTTAAATTTTTGATGTACCTATTTGAGCTGAGTCACGTTAGTAAAATTCTGTATGTGTTAACTGTTATAGTCGCTGTCAGTTCAACTTGTTTTGTTGTCTGAATTTGAATATTATTGGTATAGAAATCTTTTTGCCTTAGTTTAAATGACACTATCATGTCATGATTATGATCGTGATGTAAATGACACTATAAAATTGTTCTTCTGTTAGGTGAACTTTGGACAGAGCTGTTATGGCATCTATAAAATAAGATTAGCTTATCACGAAAGTTTTTGTAACGATGACTAGAATATTATTATATTATTCACGTGTTTACAAAGGGTTAACTGTATACTTTGGACCAAAAACACGTTTTCATTGGTTTACCGTGGCATTAGCCTTTTAAGTGTTGTCGGCAAATTGTATGCAAAAGTTTTGATTGAAAGAGTGATGAAAGTAACTGATGAAAAAATATGGGATGTGCAAGCGGGATTTAGAAAGGGCATGGGGTGTACGGATCAGGTCTTTTCCTTGCGATGCATAGCTGAAAAATGTTTGGCCAAAGGTCAAAAAGTCTATTGCGCTTTCGTGGATTTGGAAAAGGCCTACGACAGAGTGATGAGGAATGAACTATGGTCTGCTTTGTCTATCTATGGGGTGAATAGCAACCTGATTCAAGCGTTGAAATCTCTATATGCGGATTCTAGCGCTTGTGTCAGGATTAACGGCGCCTACTCTGACTGGTTCAGCATCGATAAGGGTGTGAGACAGGGATGTGTAGCGTCGCCGTGGCTGTTCAATCTATTCATGGACAGTTGTTTGAAAGATTTGAAAGAGAGTGAAAATGGTTTACAAATGAATGGGTTACTTGTCAAATGTCTCCTCTATGCCGATGATCAAGTTATCCTTGCATCGTCGGAGGGGGAGTTACAGAAGATGGTAACAATTATGGATGGTGCTTTGAAGAGTAAAGGAATGAAAGTTAATGTTAGTAAGACAAAAATTTTGGTTTTTGAAAAGGAAGAAGTTATGACAGAGTGCAATATTTTGATAGGTGACGAAAATGTGGAACAAGTGAAAGATTTTGTATACCTGGGTTCCATGTTTACGAGAGATGGCAAGCATGTGAAGGACATTGAAAGGAGAGTGAGTGCTGTTAATCAGGTGAATGGGGCACTACACACCTTCATGAACAGCCGCAAAGTGTCGGAAAAGGCACGGCTGGCTGTTCATGGGGGAGTGTTAGTGCCTACACTTATGTATGGTAGTGAAAGTTGGGTATGGCAGAAGAAACATGAAAGCAGAATAAATGCAGTAGAAATGAGAGCTTTGAGAAGTATGTGTGGTGTAACTTTGAGAGATAAAGTAAGGAATAACATGATAAGGGAGCGTTGTGGAGTGAAAGAAGATGTAGTGACAAAGATTGAGAAAGGTATGTTAAGATGGGTTGGACATATAGAGAGGATGGACGAGAGGAGATTGACGAAACAAGTATACGAAGCGAGTGTGGATGGAAGAGTTGGAAGGGGACGACCTCGGCGAACGTATCGCGATCAAATCGCGGATGTTCTCAAAAAATGCCAGGTTAAGAGTTCTCTAAACCGACGAGCATGCATGACGAGGTTAATTGACGTAGATGAAGCGAAAGAGGTGTGTCAGGATCGTAGCAGGTGGAAATCCATAGTCTCTGCCTACCCCAATGGGAAACAGGCGTGATAATATGTAATGTAATGTATGTAATTAAAGGATACTTGACAATGAAAATTGCAACATTAATTATAAATTATTGATGTAATAAGCATAACAATGTGATTATAAATAAAATAATACCCTGTTATAAATCATTTAGCGATGACTCGGGATAACAGTTTTTTTTATAGTATAGGATGGCGAAACGAGCTAAAGGCCCACCTGATTTTAAGCGGTTACCTTTAGGCTGTTGCCTAAATTGGGCCTGCGGGCGGCGGACTCGGGGTGGCCCGCCGTCCGACCAGTCAAGGACCGTGACGGTGGCGCGTAGTGTTCCGCACGTCCCATTCAAGCGGAGGGTGCGGCCGTTGTTGTTGCCGCACGGGGAGAAGGGGCTCGCCTGCCAGTGACGAGCCGGGACCTGCCGGGGATGGTTGGGTGAATACGGGAGTATTTCCCACGCCCCCGGCCAAGGGTCGGTAGAGTAACACCGTGGTGGTTTTTAGTTGGTAAGAGTCCGACACTGGCTCCGCCTTACCCGGGTGGAGTGCGTCCATGAGGATATTGCCCACGAGAAAAAAAAAGGCTGTTTCTTAAATGGTACCGCAAGTCGGTTCACCAAACAGAGACATGAAGATGGAAAGTCTCATGTGATTGTAATTTCACCGGCACCCGTACCCTTCAGACCGAAACACAGCAATGCAAGCATCACTATTTGGCGGAGAAGAAGGTACGGTGGTAGTCCCCGGTCGAGCTCTTTCACAACGGAGCTCTACTACTACTAAAAGACAACAGTGACAGTAACAGTGAGATAATTAGCCTTTATGAAAACAAGCCACGCTTTAATTAGTTACTCTTTCACTTCGATGTTTTCGCCGGTGGTCTATTTACCACACACCCATATCTCCTTGAAAAGGTCCCCTTGCTGCAGTGAGTGAGAGTGATGATGACGTATGGTCTAGTAGTACGAGTGTCGTACTGCTGATCACGAGTTCGTGGGTTCAATTCCCACAGGACACAAAGGATTATATCCATTGTCTAGTACCCATAGTGCAAGCTCTGCTTAGTTTGGACTAGATGGTGCTGTGTTGAAAATGTCCAAAATATTCATTTGTTCAAGCATAAACCAATCTGGAACCTTTACACGAATGTAAAGAGAGTTAGTGCCACTCATTCAGCGTTAGTAATAATACCTCATGCGTTCATGACGTGTTTGCGCTGGTAATTCCACTTATTGTACCACTATCGTTAAAGATAAATCCGTGTGTATTAAGATGTGATGAAAAACGTGCGTACGCGCTGTTGAACAGATTATTATTGATCTTGCTTTTATCGTGTTATGTGCTCGATATTTGATCGGAGGTTATATGTGTATCAACGTGAATGTAGCTTAATATCTATTTCTATTTTTTTAAATGTTGCCTGTATGGCCATTGGCCATCTATACGAGACTTGCTGAATCATCGATGCCTATGCGTACATAAAATATTGGTTACAGTAATGTTAGGGAAAATCTTAATGATGACTGCGATTTTTTTGGAGCCATATCTAGGAACAAGCTCGCCCCTCGTCTAAAGTATGGAGCCACATCTAGGAACAAGCTCGCCCCTCATCTAAAGTATGGAGCCACATCTAGGAACAAGCTCGCCCCTCGTCTAAAGTATGGAGCCACATCTAGGAACAAGCTCGCCCCTCGTCTAAAGTATGGAGCCATATCTAGGAACAAGCTCGCCCCTCATCTAAAGTATGAAGCCACATCTAGGAACAAGCTCGCCCTTCATCTAAAGGATGGAGGCACATCTAGGAACAAGCTCGCCCCTCATCTAAAGTATGGTGCCATATCTAGGAACAAGCTCGCCCCTCATCCAAAAATGGCGCCATATCTAGGATAAGCTCGCCCCTCATCTAAAGTATGGAGCTACATCTAGGAACAAGCTCGCCCCTCATCTAAAGTATGGAGCCATATCTAGGGACAAGCTCACCCCTTATCTAAAGTATGGAGCCATATCTAGGAACACGCTCGCCCCTCATCTAAAGTATCTTATAGGTACTGTTTCATACGAATTGAAGAGACAAAGGTACCTTGACCTACCTCCACTTAGATAACAGGCGTGAGGCGTGGCAGTTATACAATAAAATGCGTATACTCAAACTCAAACACAAATTCACGTAAAAGGCACTTAGTACATATTATTATAAGATTTGAATCACAGCATTTCTGGGCATACACCTAACAATAACATACTAAACGAACAATCACATTTATTCAGTTGTGGTGTTTTAAATAGCTACAGTCGAATAGAGAGGTAGTATACGCAGGATTGGCACAACTTGGGAGAGAACTATGTCCAGCAGTGGACTGCGATAGGCTGAGTTTATGAGGTAACCCCTAAATGGCATCCAACACCTATCCAGCAACCAACTCGGGATATTACTGATGCCTAAAAATCAAGTCATATTACTTATGATTTGATAAAAAATCTTAAGTAATATTATTACTTAGTAATGCGTTTATTCTGTTATACATCGTATACCTCTTTGTTCGACTAAACATTTACAGTACAGTCGACCTCACGTCAGTGGTAGCATGGTAACACTTGGATTACGAAAACTACTTACCTACGAAATAAAGACTCAGTCAAAATCAAACTGTTACGTAGTGATAATATTATCTTTGACTCACTTGAGGTTATTGTGTATTAAAGGGCGCATAGAACAGACTCGATCCTTTAAACAAGACAAAAAATTATTTTTCTTCGCTATTTTGGTCTAATCAAGTGTCTTTTATCAAACTTTGTTATTAACATTTTCGTAAGCAACGTAGTTTTTGAGATACCCACTTAGAAAAGTCTAATTTGATTTTAACTCCTGAAAAAAAGCTAGATACGAGTTTGTTCTACGAGCCCCTCAAAATTAATGTTAAAGAATATAATACTCTTTATTGACATATTACATTGTATATTTTATAGATTTCCTTGACTCCTGCGCTAGTATAATATAACAATAGGTTTTATTTCCTCAGATGATGTTTACAATGCGGTCACACCATATGCTGACAGATGTCGTGCTGGAGGTCGGCAATGAGCTGTTCCACGTTCACAAAGTAGTGTTAGCTGCTGGAAGCCCGTACTTCAAAGTAAGTGCTTTTCTACCATGAATGTTTGAGTTAAGTGATGGCTGATGCTCGCGTCATGCTCGTGAACGGGTGCCGTCTGTCGGGACAGGTCAGCTCCTACATACTATGGCAACTATTTTTACGTTTATTTCTTATGGCAATATTCTCACTTTTAAACTCTTGTTTATTTTTGGCATTAACCTACATTATACTCACATTATTTTGAATAAATGTGATGTAATAAACAATAAACTATTTTAAAAAGAGTATATCCATGGAGTTTCTTGCCGGTTCTTCTCCATAGGACCCACAATTTGGAACCGTGCAACTAGAGCCTGACCTTTCAAAACTGCCTGAAATTAGGTTTATTTGAAATAAAAAACATTTGATTTTGATTTTGAAATGTTGATTTTTGATATGTCTGCAAGACGTGTATATGGGCGCGCTAGTGTTGCCATCAATTTGTTTACACTTTTTTGACAGAACTTAATATATTAATCTTAATTACTGGTCAGTATTGAATGTTTCTTCCTGGCGTTGGTTGAACATTGCGCCCTCTAGTGTAATTTGAGAGTAATATAGCTTTCCATAGCTTATAACATTAAAATATTAATTTATACTCGGACTCAGACCAATTAATGTCTATGCTATATCGAATATCGATGCTTACAACGCAATCTATTGCCATTTTGAGGTAACTAGTTTATACAATGAATTACTCTTAGATTATGAAGTATTTTGAAATAAATATCCTTTATTTCTAGAATTTGCTATGTAGTTTGCTGTTGTATTTGTTGTACTTTGCAAAGATCATCAAAGTTGTATTTGTTGTACTTTGCAAAGATCATCAAAGATCAAAGAAGATACCTTTTTGTTTAGCTAAGTTTAATATTTGATGATCCGTATTAATTAAATTAATGTTGTAAATTATGTTAATATTATGATAATTATAATTCGAATATTCTAATTAGATTAATGAAATGATTAATTTAAATGCTGTTAATTTAATTTTGTGGTTCTGATAATTCCGCTTTATATTGTTTCATATTTTAATATCTGGCATGATTTGTTGGTTTATATAATGTTTAGAGATTATCTAAATTAATATTAGTTTTATCACGACGACTGGTTAATTATTTTGGTGTTCATTTATAAATTAAAATGTATTTAGTGACTCCGTTGGGTCTATTTGATTGTAGTAATATAAAGATGGAGACACTGTGCTTTGCGCGGGCTGTCATTCTTGTTGTAAAACTTCTTCTTCTGGTCAGTTCATGTAATAATCGGAAAATACATAATTTGTAGTAAAGAGAAATTTATTTCGTGATGAATCTTGATGAAACCTTGAGCTACGCGCGGATATGTACATACGTCACGGTCACGATACTTATCTGTGGTACATTTTGTCGACAAAATCCCTTAAACGAATCTTTACATTACACGTGCTCACCGCTGCTATCGAACATCGAGTGATTTAGCCTTAGTGGTTGTTCACCGGAAAGATTTCTGATTGTATATACATTCATACACATACATATGATCACAATCACACCTGTTTCCCATTGGGGTAGACAGATACTGGATTTCCAACTGCTACGATCCTGACACACTTCTTGCACTTCATCTGCGTTCATTAACCTCGTCATGCATGCTCATCGGTTTCCAGGCCTTTTTTTTAGAACTTCCGCGATTTGGTTGCATCTGCGAGACGTATTTGAGTATAATGTTCAACGACACGTTTTAAAAATTATGTAAATGGTTTTTACAAGCTCGTTTATTGTTTTCAAACATGACTGCCATGATTTGAACTTGAACCGATGTATTCGACAAGCTTGTCCGATTAGATTGACAAAAGAATCATTAATGTGATCATTTGATTATTTTAAAACATTATAATACAAGTTTTGAAGCTCAATGTAGGGTATGAACCCGACGTCACGTATGGTGTTTATCACACGCCGCACGACGCAAATTAAATACATGCAAGTCATCGTGCTCAAATAAACACATAGAATAATAACATAGTCAAAGTAGGCACGTTTTCAAACTTGTTTTAATTTTACACATATCCTTTTAAAGGTTACCCAACTCATTAACTTTATCGTCCATGTTTCGGAAAATAGTCCACGTCCTAAAAAAATGGGTATTTGAAATAAAAGGCGAGTGAGCTTGGCTTCATCTTACTATATTTGTTGGCCTCGCACAGCGCAGCTCTTCTATTGGTGGATTTTTCCTCGCTTACCGTTCGGCTTCCTCCTACAGCCCTGATGCAAAGCCACCCTATAAGAGGTGTGTATGGAGACTGGTACGGAGCGAAGCTAGTGTAAACATAGTTATATCTGTCTACCCCGATAGGCAACAGGCGTCTTCTTTTTTCTGCAAGCCTCTTCTCAATTACGTTGGGGTCGCCTTCCAGCCTAACCAGATGCGGATGAACATTAGTATTTTACTTGGTGCAACTGCCATCATCTGTCCTTGAGTGGAGACCGCGAATCGGCAAACGCAGCGTAGGGCGCCTCCCCGCCAGGTTGACCGACGACCTGAAGAACGTGGCTGGCGGGGACTGGAAGCGGAAGGCAGAGGACCGAGTGTTGTGGCGCAACTTGGGAGAGGCCTATGTCCAGGAGTGGACTGCGATAGGCTGAGTTGATATAACTGCCATCAGACTCCCGTAAGTCCCGCAACCCAGTTACTGAGTAATTCCGACATCGTAAGGTTAGATCAGGTGGCAGACTTTCGGGCTCCTGACTACCCGTAACGACTGCCATACTGCCATAGATATTCGTATGGCAACCGGGATCGATAGCTTTACGTGTTCTCCGAAGCACGGAGGGGTCTAGATGTGCATCAAAACGGTCACCCATCCAATGATCGACCGCGACTAGTGCAGTTGAACCGTTTCTTTACTCATGTGGCTGAACCTCGCAGATCTTGCAATCCACGCGGTCAATACTTAGCCACGAGCCCCACAGGCGTGATATTATGTGTCATCATCATCATCATTTCAGCCAAAAGATGTCCGCTGGACACAAGCCTCCCCCAAAAAGGGGGGATATGCCATAAATGCAACGCTTGGCAGGCGGGTTGGCGATCGCAGTTGTTTGGTTAAATACTCAGAGATCGCTGCTGCTTATACTCTGGTAAATCCCTTAGTCGCTTTTTACGACACCCATGAGAAGATATAGGGCGGTGCAATTCTTTACGTCCGGCACCACACGGATATTATGTGTATGTGTACGAAATTATGTTAGGTATGTTCGGAGTACAAGCAACGCAATATTCGGTGCTAATAACGTAATAACAATCCGACAGCTGTACATGGTGATTATTTGGTATAAATTTTTAAGGCCTATTAGATGTCCATATAGGTTTGCATTCTACTCCGGATGCGATAAAAATGATCATGAGTGTGTATACGGATGCCTATTATAGGTGTTGTTCGTCATTCATTCATGCATGTTCAATGAGTAGGTATCTACACGATAAAATGTACTGTAAACAATGACTCCTTATCATTTGAGTGCCTCTAAGCTCATGAACGATTGTCTGTAGTCTAGGTAGCTATGGAAAACTGAACAATAATTCTCTGAATTATGATAAGTATGTTTCCTTTGGATTATATCATGACTTGAATATTTTCAAGTCACTGCTGTACTGACATGATAATAGTAAATGTAATTCCCCTCAATTAGTATTTATATTGATCTATCAAATCCTTTTTATTACTTAAGACTATTTTTTAATTTGAAGCAGTATCTTTAGCTTAGAAGATTAATTATAATTTGAAAATAAGTTCATAGTATAAAAAGTTCGCACCGCTCACGCTCTGCGTTTGATGTGGCGAAGTCTTTATTGCGCTTGTCTCAAAGAGGCGGAGCGACATATTAAGCCACGATGCACTTTTTTGAAGCATACATTAAAAATCTCTCTCTCTCTCGACAATAAAGTTTAACTATTACAGCAAGAAGCCCTAACATAGCTGCATTTATCTCCTTACAAGCAGGCATTTTGTCATGGATTTTGTTGAATATCGTTTGGGTAATTCGACATATTCCTTGTCACGGAAGCATGTGTAAGGCCTGTAAAAAAGAAAAACCATTCATTTGTTATTTATTTCCAATAGGCAATGTTCACAAGCGGTCTAAAAGAATGCGAGATGTCGCGGGTACGTCTACAGGGCGTATGTCCCTCTGCCATCGCGTGGCTGGTGTACTTTCTGTATACGGGCAAGATTCGTATCACGGAGATCACGGTCTGCCAACTGCTGCCCGCCGCTACCATGTTCCAAGTAAGTTATACGTTATGTTACGATATAATTAGGCACATCACAGACCAAACATACATAAGCTGCAAGATGTTTGTGTTGCATAAGTTGCATTATACACTTTTGCTAATACTTGGTTGACGAGAAGCTATTACTGTAACATTTAAATACAACAGAGTAAAATAAATGTATATTGTGTGGTGTGTGGTCTATGATGTACCTTTATAGTTTGTAGAGTTTAACTCTTCGCGCAAGAGTTTTCTCCGCGAAGTAATACGCACGGCTACATATCAAGCTATACATTTTCAGTATAATCTGACCTCTCATTGAAGGAAAGCCTCTACAATTCAAGGTCAGATTATACTGGATTTGTATACCGTGATGTGTAGCCGTGTGTACATACATGCTACCACCATACCATGAACTTTAAATTCTAATTCCGTTTCCACGCTTGAGTGGAAGTGTTTGCCCAACACGGAAGCGATTTCCAACAAAACAGAGTTACAATTAAGTTATGCATGGCATAGTACGAATTAACAGAGCAGTTTATTTAATTTTATACCAACGCTATAACCAACTAGTACTAAGAACACAGAGGAACGAAGAGTCCAAGACAGTAAACCATAGCGCAGCCAAATTGCATGATGATGAGCAGCAGTTAAGATATTCTACCATTGAGTAGTGTATTGAAACGTTCACATACATGCATTACGGTTCTCAGTTACTTATGAATAAGTAAGTAAGCTTGTTTATATCATAAAGATATTATACTGACGTAATAGAGACACTGTCACCTCATTATCACGTCACCGAAAACAAAATGAGTATATGTGCGAAATTGACACGTGTAGGAGTGATTTTTAGTGATGTGACATGGACGTTTCCGCATTATCGATATAGTTCAACCGGCCTTACTTTTAAGGAGTGGTAGTATTTTAAAACTGCTAAGCTATTAAGTAACTATTGTTTTAAAATTACAGATATTTGAGACATAATTTTATTTATTTTAAAAGATTGAGTTACGCAATTAAGGGCTATATTATAATTACATTATTAATGTCACGAAGGTAGGGAATACATAAGAAATTAAAAAATCAATTAATCATCATTTCAGCCGTAAGACGTCCACTGCTGGACACAGGCCTCCCCTAAGCATATATTGGGGGGATATGTCATAATCGCCACGCTTGGTAGGCGGGTTGGCGATCGCAGTTGGTTGGTTAAATACTCAGAGAACGCTGCTGCCCATTCTCTGGTGAATCCCTTAGTCGCCTTTTACACCTTTGACACCTATGAGAAGATATACGGTGGTGCAATTCTTTACGTCCGGCACCACACGGAACATTTTACAATTAATCATATTAGTTTTAATTAGGTGTATAGAAAGGTTTTCAATCCCGGAACTAAGTTCCTATACACGATTCCGGAATTGGTCAAATTATTGAATTTTTATGAAAAATTACAATATCTATGAACTTAACAAGTTTTCTTGTCCAGTCAACTTAAGTTACACATCAGACTTATCCTACTAATTTATATTACTACATGTAATACTAATGTAAATTTATAGTATATTTATAATTTGTAGTATATTATTATAGTATATTAAATGTAGTATATTATTTTGCGAGTAAAGTCCGGTTTGCTAATAGCTTTATCATGCGTACCGCCAAAGAGTGGGATTCCTTCAGTGTTTCCCGGGAAATATAATCTGGTGGTCTTCAAGACTCGAGTGAATAGGTTTTTGCTGGGCAAGCGTGTACCATCGTCGACCGCACCATCGCTTAATATCAGGTGAGGTAGCGGTAAAAAGCAAGGCCAAAAGAATAAAAAAAAAAAAAAAAAAAGTCCACTTCCACCTCTGCTCCACTCCACTCCACTCCACTTCACTCCACCTCAACTTCCACCTCCACCTCCACTTCCACTCCACTTTCATTCATCCATCTATCCATCCATCCATCCATACTTACAAACTTTCACATTTATAATATTAGTAGGAAGTAGAAAAGGATAGGATTTTTGGAACTAAAAATTTTGACATTCTGTGTCCATAATAATTTGTCATCTTCGGTTGAACTAGTTTTTTTTATATCTAACTCTTCTTGTATTATATTTATTTTTGACTTTTACTTTATACTCGTCACTTCGTAGATTTACCACTTTGAATATTTACCATTATTAAAGTAAAGATTTTTATATGAAACAAACACTGACCCGAACAAATTCCGTAGGTATGGATCGTTGGTGATTTCATTAAACGATACAGTTATCCTTAAAATATCTACTGCAAACCCTGTAGTTTTTTCGAGGCTTTCAGCTTTTATTTTATTTTATTGTATAGGATGGCGAAACGAACTAAAGGCCCACCATATGTTAAGCGGTTACCTTTGCCAATAACACCTGCAATACCATCTAGGCTGTTACCTCAATGGTACCGCAAGTCGGTTCGCCAAATTGAGACATGAAGATGGAAAGTCTCATGTGATTGTAATTACACCGGCACCCGTACCATTCTGACCGAAACACAGCAATGCAAGCATCACTATTTGGCGGAGAATAGTAGATACGGTGCTTATTCGTTTTAACATTTGTGCCCATCGATTTTTAGGGTTCCGTACCCGAAGGGTTCCAAACGGGACCCTATTACTTTCGCTACGCTGTCCGTCCGTCCGTCCGTCTGTCTGTCACAGGGCTGTATCTTTTAAACGGTAATAGGTAACCGGTTGAAATTTTCTCAGAATATGTGTTGCTATAAGGTGTATCACGACAAATACTAAAAACAAAAAAAAGTCTAAAACCAAAGGGGTCCCCATACAAGAAACCTCAAAAAACATGCATTTTTTTCAACGTTTTTGTTCCTGCTCTATCTTCAAAACGGTAAGACATACCAGCGTCAAACTTGGTCAGATTATAGTGCATATTATGTAGTTTTGCAACAAATACTAAAAATAAGACAAACATAGACATATTGAGAGGTACGGAACCCTTACTGCGCGAGTCCGACTCGCACTTGGCCGGTTTTTATTCTTTAATAACAGCATTTACAGGAAATCTGGAAGTTATGAAGTTAGCCGGTCAATATTTTACAGCATTTTTAGCCCGGCCGCACATTGTCATAAAATAGCACCGTATTTACATTTTAATATGTCAAAAGCAGACATACGATTCGGAAAATTCTGTCAGTCTGCGGGGCTGGTACTAAAATTAACTGTATAAATGTAAAATAAGCATTATGAAAGTAGTATTGTCCTGCAGATACTTACCTGTGAAACGTCTCTTTGCCATAGACGTACAACATACTATTATAACATCGTAAAAGTACAACCATGGTATAGGTCCCGGCGCGTCAGATTTTTTCTGTGATCAATGAATGAATCATTGTGATTTCCTTCCAATGTGCGGCCGGACTAAATCAACCTTTCAATACTTTCAACCGACTTCAAAAAAAGGAGGAGGTTCTCAATTCGATTGTATTTTTTTTTAAGCAGTAACGGACACTAACTTGTGACATGTATGGTGCTAGGTAGTACAAAAAATATATAATTGAAATTATCGACATATCGATATATTTTGAGCAATCCATATGCGAAACGGTTTCATTTTCACGTACACAATTTTTTTTTATCTAACACATAATTATTTAAAATAACATATTATATAGAAAATAGGGTATTTACTGCATGTTATTAATGTATTACTAAATAATTTTAAGTATAACTTCTATGAAAATAAGCATTATGAAAGTACTATTGTCCTGCAGATCCTTACCTGTGAAACGTCTCTTTCTTTAGGTTAATGATGTAAATTACACAGCAGTATAATACAGAACACTACACCATTACGATTATTGATATTAATTGGATAAAATACAGAACGATCATGAAATAAATCATAAAATAATACGAGATTATATTTTGATGGGACGCTGTGGGAGATTACAATTTTCAAAATGGGTTCTACTGTCATTTTATTATGTCTCTTTCTAGCATATAGGTTTTTTCGTAAAGATCGGTATCGCAGTCGCACACTTTATTGGTCTATTACGTCAGTATAGAAATGTCTTTGGTTTATATCGCATTTCCTTTGTTTGTTTGAATGGAAAGCAAATGACGGCGTATACAAAACACTTTACGAGTATACCGACATTGCATATACCCGCAGCACGCTATGATGGCGTTTTTGACATTTTCCAATAGTTTTGTTTTGTTGTTTTGTTTAATCTCTATTTATTCAAATTTTCTGTGACTTACATAAAAAACAGTAGAAATAAATATAATTTGAATAATAGATTCGATATTAGAAAAATTATATTGCTGTAGCAGTGCATCACTCATCATCCTTCGAGCCTTTTCCCAATTACATTGGTGTCGGCTTCCAGTCTAGCCAGTTGCGGCTGAACATCAGTATTTTACACGGAGCGACTGCCATCAGACCCCCGCAACCCAGTTACTGGGTAATACTGACATTCGGAGGTTAGACCAGTTGTCAGACTTTCAGGCTTCTGACTACCCGTAACGACTGCCATAGATATTCGTATGACAACCGGGACCGACAGCTTAACGTGCTCTCCGAGGCACGGAGGGGTCTCGATGTGTAACGAAACGGTCACCCATCCACAGACTGACCGCGGCAAGTGCAGCTTAACCTTGCAGATCGTACAATCCGCGCAGTCATTGCTGTAGCAGTGCATCACTATTGACAATAACGTACGGCAATTGTTCTTTCATACGTAGCTGTCAATATTTACGGATCTTCATGAGCAGGCAAACGTCAAAAACGTCATCATAGCGTGCCGCGATTATAGTAATAGTATGAATACAAGGTGTCATTGAAATAACTGAACTGAAAACCTGTAAACCTCTTAAGGGCTCATTGTACTCATCATTATGATTTTTTTTTACAAACCTTATTCTTAGTTTATACTTAACCTCTTAAGGGAAATGTAGCAGCCAAGTGGCGCCCCCATCAGTAAAATAAACATTACTCGCTGAATACATCATTTATCGAAAATTAGTTTTTAACAATTGAAGTACAGGTAGTAGTAGTAGTGTTTAATCAGAAACTATTAACTCTGTAAATTATACTTCGCTGTAGTTGTAGATAGCGCTGCCGGGCGAATGTTTAGTCTCGCAACATAGACTGCTCATAATGGAGGTGAAAATCAGTGTCCCGCTTAACAGGAACAAAGAACGGCCCCCACCTAGAACAAGATGGCGCATGCTGGAAAAGAAGGAGTTTGCGAGTGTTTTAAGGGAAAAAGTGGTAGATAAAATGATAGAAATGAAGGAAATGGAATGGAAGTCTGTGAATGAATGTTGGAATGAAATAGCGGATGGTATAAGAAGAATAGCAAAAGATGTGTGTGGAGAATCGAAAGGAAAGGGTATAATTGATAAGGATACATGGTGGTGGAATAAAAAAGTGCAAAAGATACTTAAGGAAAAAAAGAGTGCGTTTAAAGAATGGCAGGATGTTGAAAACATAAATGTAGATTTAAAAGAGATAAAGAAGAATATCTACAAAGAATGGAAGAGAAAGGCAAAAAGAACAGTAGCTGTGGCGAGAACTCGGGCTCAGGATGACTTGTATAACTCGTTGGAATCCCCTAGAGGCCAGAAAGAGCTCTATCGCATAACAAAGTCTAGAGAAAAGAGAGCAAGAGATATAATTCATGTAAAATGTATAAAAGATGATGCAGGTATGGTCTTAGCAAAAGATGATGAAATAAAAGAGCGTTGGAAGGTATACATTGAAAGGTTGATGAATGAAGAGAATGTATGGTCTGGCCTACTTAAAGAGGTGCATGTAAATAGGGGTTTGGTGAATGAAATTAGTATGGATGAAGTCAGAAGGGCGATTCGAGGTATGAAAAATGGGAAAGCATTGGGACCAGATGGTATACCAGTAGAAGTATGGAAATTATTAGGAGAAGATGGATGTTACTGGCTGACTTTATTCTTCAATAAGTTGTTGCATGAAGAAACGATCCCACAAGAATGGTGTAATAGTACGCTAGTGCCCATCTTCAAAAATAAGGGTGATGTAGAAGACTGCAACAACTATCGAGGAATAAAGCTCATGTCACACAGTATGAAAGTATGGGAGAAGGTGATAGAGAAAAGATTGCGAGAGGAGAGTGAGATCACCCAAAACCAGATGGGATTTATGCCAGGTCGTGGGACAACGGATGCCATATTTGCACTCCGCCAAATATGCATTAATATATATATTAATATATAAAGTATAGACGTGCGCATAAGAACTTGCACATGGTGTTCGTTGACCTAGAGAAGGCGTACGACAGAGTACCCCGCGAGGTCTTGTGGTGGGCGCTGAAAGAGAAAGGTGTGCCTGCAAAGTATGTGGAGTTAATTCGTGCTATGTACAGCCAATCTAGTACCCACGTTCGGTCGGCCGCTGGCAACACCGACGAGTTCAGTGTGGCTGTAGGCTTGCACCAAGGGTCGGCTCTAAGTCCTTACCTCTTCTTGCTGATAATGGATGCTTTGTCATCAGAAATCCAGGAAGAGGCACCCTGTTGCATGCTGTTTGCTGACGACATTGTCCTTGTTGGTGAAGATGGACTTGAGGTCCAGAGTAGATTGGCACAATGGCAACAACATCTGGAGAACGTTGGCTTGAAAATCAGCAGAACTAAAACGGAATACATGCGATTTCGGCGGTCTTTCCGGTTTTGTTGCTATTGCGCTAGATGGCGTGCCCTTGCCAGTCTGCTCCGACTTTCGGTACCTCGGTTCACTTGTGCAAAGCGATGGTGAAATTGACCGGACAGTCAAGCACCGAATTAACACAGGATGGTTGAAATGGCGGCAGGTCACGGGAACTACTTGTGACTCCCGAATTCCTCTTAAACTGAAGGGGAAAATCTATAAGACCATGATAAGACCTGCTGTCCTGTATGGATCGGAATGTTGGGCTACGAAAGGAATTAATGAAAGGCAAGTGCATGCAGCTGAGATGAGAATGTTAAGAGGAATGTGTGGTATAGCGAGAATGGATAGGATAAGGAATGAATATGTAAGAGGGAGTCTGAAAGTAGCGCCAGTGACAGAGAAGTTAAGTAGCAACAGACTATCATGGTATGGACATGTGATGAGGAGGAATGGGGAGCATGTTACGAGGAAAGTTTTAAGTATGAATGTTGATGGCTATAAGAAAAGAGGGAGACCGAAGAAAATATGGATGGATTGTGAGAAAGATGATATGAATAGAAAGAAAGTAAACATAGAAATGACGGCTGATAGAGATGTATGGAAGAAAAAACATGCTGTGCCGACCCCAAATAAATTGGGATAAGGGCAGGAGGATGATGATGTAGTTGTAGATAGAAGAAGTGCCACCCGATGTTAAGCGATGGTGCAGTCGACGATGGCACACGCTTGCCTAGCAAAAACCTATTCACTCGAGCCTTGAAGACCACCAGATTGTACTTATTGGTAAACACACGTCGGCAAGGAATTCCACTCTTTATCTGGACGCATTATAAAGCTATTAGAAAATCGCTTCGTGCGTTAGGGTGGAATGGAAAGGGCTTGGGGGAATTAGATCGTGTAATTCCAGCGCGCACTCACCGAAATGCCAACCGATAGACTAGCGAATTTATGCCGTTGCTCGAGACTTTGTAGTTTGGTTTGTTCCGTGTGGTTCCGGACGTAAAGAATTGCACCACCCTGTATCTTCTCACGGGTGTCGTAAAAGGTGACTAAGGGATTCACCAGAGGATGGGCAGCAGCGTTCTCTGAGTATTTAACCAACCAACTGCGATCGCCAACCCGCCTGCCAAGCGTGGCGATTATGGCATATCCCCCCCAAACTGTTTGGGGGGAGGTCTATGTCCAGCAGTGGACGTCTTTCAGCTGGAATGATGATGATGATGGTATAAAAATATTCAGACACTAGACTACCAATCGATATACGGGGTCAATTATTTAAATTACCAGCTTAAAACCGGTAAGGGATCGCTGAGCGTGTTTCGAGATGGTCGATTCGCTTGCCTATCGTAAGGGTTACAGGCAATATCTCCCTTCCAACGACTATACAGCCCATAGACGCCTCATTAGAGGCGACCGATGCCTGCAACACATCTATGAAATTTCACTAATGTAGGTCGCCACTATTCGCCACTTGAAATCTTCAAATCAGTTTCGACCACTTACATGAGCCGTCAAAACTGCCGCGTTAGTGATTAGCCAATAGCCGCCTTGATAGGGCCAATCGGATTGCAGTACCCCTCCTCAGCTAATGGCAGAATTTATTGTAAGAAAGCAGAAAAAGAAATAAAGAAAGAAAAAATATTTATTTGCTTCAAAAGTGACGCACAAAATTACCAAAAAATTCAAGAACACAGAACAAATACAGGTACAGAGCCAAGAAGTGTGGTAAGATATGCGTCACATCCTCGCAAAACGGCCACCGCTCAGCATATTGCTGTGCCTCATGCACGGAGCAAAGACACAGCGCTGGTTTTCAGCGACAGCCGGCGTCGACACAAATTCACAATGCAATAACGTAGATCAGTGATCAGTGTGTAAGCATTGTATTCAACATTAGGCGTCTATTGGGCTGTATGGTCGTTGCTCCCTTCCAAGATGGTCATATCCTGTGATAGTATTTTGATATGTGAAAACATAGTCAAAGGGCATCCCTTCACAAGCATATGCATAGTATATAGATTGCTAAACTTTAGCAATCTACACTGAATGTAGCCGTGTGCCGACAGATATCGAACGTGATCGACGCGTGCTGCGCCTTCCTGGAGCGACAGTTGGACCCCTCCAACGCCATCGGCATCGGCAACTTCGCAGAACAACACGGCTGCGTCGACCTCAAGAAAAAAGCCCACATGTTCATCGAGAGGCACTTTACACAGGTAGGTAATATAACATGTTAAGGTGAATGCTACAGGGTAGCCCGCGAAATTCAAAATTTCTTGCGTTTTTTGCAAATTGTAGTTGTATTTCGCGTTGTGTATAAATCAAAATATGATTCGCGGTAGTAATAACAATATATCTACTGAATAATACTCATAAAAAATATTATCCTAGCCCTATAAGCTGTACAAGCTCGATTATATTAATTTACGATGAAATTATCGATTATCGAGCTTCCAGAGCTTATAAAGCTAGGTTTATATTTTTTATAAGTATTATTCAGTAGATATATTGTATTACTACCGCGAATCCTATTTTGATTGATATACAACTCAAAACAGAGCTACAATTAACAAAAAACACAAGAAGTTTTGAATTTCGCGGGCTACCCTGTAGCATTCACCTTAAGGGGAATGTAGCAGCGAAGTGGCGCCCCATCAGTAAAAAAAAACGATTGTGCTTTAGACCACACGACTGGAGTAAAACTTCACTAACTCATATCTCCCTCAATACTATTTCAATGAGAACAAAGGAATGGTGGCGTGGCGCGCGTACATCTGCTTGCGCTGTGTCGTGGCTGGCAGTCGCGCGAGTCTCGTTCCCCGCGTCCCGCACTACCCCCTCCGTTCGCCTCGCTTTTCGTAACGCATTCACCAGCTTACTCCCCAAGTCAAGCGTGCCTAAAGAAGTTTTACTTCAAAAATTGTTACTCGCTAAATACATCATTTATCAAAAAATCGTTTTTAACTATTAAAGTACAGGTACTGTAGTTTATTCAAAAACTATTAACTCTATTAATTACAGTTCGCTGTAGTTGTAGATAGAAAAAGTGCGAAGAACGGCCACTTTTGGCACTTTTTCTATTTACAACTACAGCGAACCATATTTTACAGAGTTATTAGGTAGTTTATGATTAAACGTTTTAAGCTCCTTGCGATACAGGCCTAGCCTAGTGCAGGAAGTCTTTGAAACTATCTGTAACAGGTGCTCTACCATAGATATAAGTAAAGTTTGTAAAACTAGCTTTATGCGAATTGTAAACCTGTAAACTATTTAGAAAATAAAGATTATTCTTTCTAAACTACTGTACCTGTTCTTCAATCGTTAAAAACGAATTTTAGATAAATGATGTATTCAGAAAGTAATAATTTTCTTGCTGATGAGGGCGCCAGTAAGCCTGGCGTACTAGACCAGCAGGCGTAGCATGACCATGATAACATAACATCACGCCTGTATTTCCCCGAAGGGGTAGGCAGAGGTGTATAGTACACCCACATTTCGCCAGTTGTTATAGTCCCATGTAATAGGGGGCGAGCCTATTGCCATTAACCGGGCACAAATCCATACTCCGGGCTGCTACTGAGAATTTCCTAATGAAAAAACCCAATAACACTTTGCCCGACCCGGGAATCGAACCCAGGACCCCACGCTCAGCAGTCGCGCTTGCGACCACTAGACCAACGAGGCAGACCATGATGACATGTAGAAAAGGGTTTTGTCTATGAAAGAATAGACAAAATTACATTTTTAGTTCTATACAATGCCGTTTCTTCTATTTTTCCGTAGACAAATATCTTGTCTATATTTTTTAACACGCTCATATTAGCTTCATTTGTAACTATGTAAAAAAATCTTGGAAGTCGATTTTATCCTATTTCTAATCGTTGTATCGATTTGAAACATTGCAAGTATATGTAATCCGGATGACAAAATAATAATTAGGTACCATCGAGCTGATCTGATGATAGAACTCTTCAATTATTACATATACAACGTGTTATTGAAATAACTGAAAACCTGTTAAGGGGTCATTGTACCTTATGAACAACTTTTACTATGGAACCGAGAGTCCGCCGCGTTTTTCCGTTTAGATTGGTCCCTAGCCTAAACTCGGTGGGTCTAAATGGGCCAGACATAATGGAATTTGGATGATAATGGAATTTTAATTGTGTCTAAAATTCCGGTATTCAATCGGTTTTCTTAGTTGTTTAGATAATTTTTTTCAACAGTCTGTTCGCCCCGATATTTTTGGCGCAGGTAGATAGAGATAGATAGATAGAATATACTTTATTGTACACCATGAAAATAGTAGTAAACAGGAACAACGTATAAATTATGGGTACATAGGCGGTCTTATCGCTAAAAGCGATATCTTCCAGACAACCTTTGGACGGACAAAGAAGACGTAAGATCTAGATAATGGGCGCAGTCCGTGGCGTACTACTGCATGTTAATAAACTAAAGTAAATAAATAGCACAAAAGGTACCTACATAAGAAGATACATTTTAGCAATATACGGTCATGGGCTGATGTGAATGGGAGCAAAATGTTATCAAAGTCCGCGATAACTTAACGGAAGGAAAAAATACCGAAGTACTTTTACTCTTTGGTTCCGACATGACATGAAAATAATTTGTCGATTGCACTAACAACTTTATATTAGTCATTCAAATACCAACCAATAAAAATAAATTTTATTTTAATTTTACAGGAATAAAATCTAAGAACACACCATTTAAGTTGATTACCGAATAACAAAAACTACCGAAAAACAATATTGTAGTTGCAATTAAAACTGAACTGTGTGTTATGAAATTAAGGATTCTAATCAAATAGCAAGTTAATTATATTATCTATCTAAATTGCCTGATGTATAGGTACAATGTACCTACTTGGGTAATTATGAAAAAAAACATTTGTTACCGATACTTACATACGTATAAAATGATAAATAGTTTTCCTTATTTTATCATCATCAACATGCCCAGAAACGATTTTATATAGCGATAACGATATCAGAATGGAATGACGTCGAATCATCATTCACAATAACAGCTCTGTGTGTCCAAGTAAACATTGGTGTGATCCTGACCATGATTTTTGAAAGGGATGTGACATGATTATAATGTATATCATGGAAAGTGCAATGTCACGCTGCGTGGAATAAAGTGTCGCATGGTATGATTTCGGCTATCAGTAGAATGTCAAAACATTACAAAGCTGTATATTAATTTGTTTCGTAAGCTTGCCGGCCACAAGCAATATCTTCAGAACCACAGATATAAGAAGATCGGGCATGCCGCGTATCTCAACTAACGCACACATTAAGAACGCGCACATAATCCACGCACACGTGTTCCCTACGCTCCTATTGCTTAACACACGCAAATTATTTACATGTATGTGTACGAGACGCGGATCGTGTCTGCAAGCACAACACAACGACAACTGCTGAACATTGTGGCGACACAGCGTGATGTCGATAAACTAGGTATATTAGAAGAGAAGTTCATAATTAGATGTTTTCATTACTGGATGAACCCACATAGGTGCAAAACTATTTTACACAATGACAACTGCTGAAAATTGCGGCGACACAGCATGATGTCGATAAACTAGGTGTATAAGAAGTTCATAAATGGATGTTTTCATTACTGGATGAACCCCCATAGGTGCATAACTATTTGCCACAATGACAACTGCTGAACATTGCGGCGACACAGCGTGATGTCGATAAACTAGGTGTATTAGAAGTTCATAATTACATGTTTTCATTACTGGATGAACCCCGACACAGCGTGATGTCGATAAACTAGGTGTATTAGAAGTTCATAAATAGATGTTTTCATTACCCCCATAGGTGCAAATACTATTTGAAACGAAAGCATATAAGTAATACTATTTGGTTTTGCAGGTGTGTCAAGAAGAAGAGTTCCTACAATTAACACCACAAGAGTTGATATGCATGATTCGCAAAGACGAGCTCAACGTGAGGGAGGAAAGGGAAGTCTACAATGCAGTGTTGAGCTGGGTGAGTAAGAACACTTGACTTTATTCGTTTTAACGTTTTATCTATCTATCTATCTTATTCATTTATCTATACCAGTGCTTTTCAACCTGTGGGCCGCGACTCCCAAGAGGGTCCCAGTCACTTAAAAAATAAAAGTTTTATTGTTCTTAATAAATTAAAAATCCTTACATAATCCTATGTCTAGCGAAGGGTAAGGAGGTCGCGGGACATTTTGTTACCAAAGCTTTCCCGCTATGGAAAAGGTTAAAAAGCACCGATTTACAAAATTCACGTAATAACAGTTTGTCCTTGAACAATTCTTATATTTTATCTCATGAATAAATAAAACTTTATGAATAGTCACTTATACATAATTAATTTGGAACTAATTAACAATTGACGTATGAATATCACGATAAAATATGTGTCACTCACTCGCGTTACTCAATACTAGGTACTGTAGCGTTAATCCGCTACGGATAAAAACTTTTTGCATTTTTTATTACTACCTTTTTTTGTAAATTCTTTATAAAAATTCACTTGGCGTGTCATTTTTAAACTTCGATTTCGTAAATTTCTATCGTCAATTTTTTATTTTCAAAGCGCGTCATTGCAGATTTGGTAGCCATCAGAACTGGTTTTCTTCTTGTGTTCGTTCATTTACACCAAAATTTTGCTGATGTGATCATAATTGTCCGGTTTTACACCGTTGTTTGTTTATCCAGTCGGCTACATTTTGTACTTGTAAAAAGGTGTCGATGTCAGTTTGTTCTCTCCTGTTATTTTGGTATGTATTTCATATTTTTTTTCTGTTATTTAATCCCATTTACTAATTATTCATTCTCCCAATAATTCAAAAGATTCTGCTTGTGTCCTTTGTCTGAACGTCCTATTTGTTTGTCCTTAGACGTTCATATTAGTACACAAGCCGGGTTTCGGCTTCACCCCGTGGGACCAGCTGCATGGGGCCTGGTTTTGATCCGGCACCAAAGCAGTGTTGCTGAGGGTCCAGGACGGAAGATTTGAGGAAGAAAGAGCCAAATCTTCGTCGCTGTACTCCACCCAAATTGCCTTCCGGGAGTGCGAAATCCCTACCATCTTCACAAGGACAGCAGTTTATTTCAAGACCTCACTTTTATTTTCTTTTATAGTAGTGGTATATAGCAGCGTATTTTTTTCCTGTTTAGTTTTACATTTCTTGCCATCCGCGGTATATGATATTTTATTTTATGTAAGGGGACGGAAAAACGAAACGTTGCATGCAATCTTTTATTTTTTTCGAGACAGTTTGTGTTTAGCTCGATTAACATCCCGGTCAATCTATACGTAAAATCTCGACTCTGCAATGCCTTTTTTAAGATATTATCTTTTTTACCCTTTTGTACCTTTTTGTTTTAAAATATTTCGACCTGTTATTTTTTACCTTAAATTAAACGTATGTTTGTGATGTGAAAAGTGTTTTCTTCCTGTATTTTTTACGTTACAAATTGGCGCCCGAATTTAAAGTAAGTATTTAATATTTATTAATACTGATATAATTTTATTTTTTTTGTTATCTCGTGTGTGGTGCTCCTAGCGAGCAAAATTTCAATTGTTTTTTTTCTTTCTATGTTTCAGGTATTAGAGTCGTACAGAGTCCCGAATAGAAGTTGAAGGAATTGCGTGTTTCTCGAAAGATCCATTTATTGTTTCTCATTTCACGAAATTGCTTGAAGAAGTCAACATACTTTGCTTTAATACATTGTTTGTGAAATACAATTTTTAATACTAACCTTGTAACTATTCCCAATATTGAACTCTTTTATTATTCCTTCCAAATAATAAATTTTAACCCGAATTTTATTCTGATCCTGTTGTTAGTCTTAGTTAGTTTCCCGTAGCGTGTGTTTGGTGTGTGGATGTTTAGGCGTCGTGACCAAAGGTAAGCTTTTTGTACGATTGTTTGTGTCTGTTTATTTTTTTATTTTTAGGACCGTTTCCAATCGTACGTGTCTGTTCGGTGACAAGGTGTAATTATACACCCCGCCGTCAGGTCCACTCTATGCGCCTGCACGACGTCAAGGTTGTCACACAAGTACATCCATCGTGTCACATGTCAAACAACGTTACAAGTGTACTTTTTATGGGTACTAATATATTTTATCTTTGGTTGATGTTTTTTCTAGGTATGACTGGCTTGTTCCTCTTAAGAGGGTTGACACCAGTTCGGTCGTTGAAGCCCTGGAATCTGAAAAAAAATTTTTTGGTTTCAGAGTTCCAAGGTCTGTTATCTGTGACGATGCTACCGTTTTTCGTAGTAATCAATTTTTAAACTATCTTAGGTCTTTTTACATTGATTCCCCGTCGTTTACCCCCATATTATACACCTCAAGCTAATACTGTAGAACGCTATAACCAAAGTGTCATTACGTGTTTGAGCATTTTGGTTGGCGAGAACCAAAGGAATTGGGCAAAGATAAACTATATCTCAATTCTTGTATTAATTTAGCCACTGGTTTTACGCCAAACTTTCTCATAGTCGGTAGAGAAGTCTATATGGATTCATCCCGCGCTATTAGCCAGACTCCAAGCAATAATTTAGCTGGATGTCGGGAAATACACGCTAAGAATCTAACTTCCCTAGCCGATGTTTATGCGAAAGTAGCTGACAATCTCTCTACTGCCTTTCTCCGAAATTCTCGAACGTATAACGCGAACCATACAGCGGTTACTCTTAACGTTGGTGACATTGTATGGAGGCGTAATTTTTCTAAATCTTCATCTGCTGAATACTTTTCTGGTAAACTCGCTCCCCGCTTTATTAAATGCCGTGTTATTAGGGTCGTTTCTAGAACCACTTATGTCCTTCAAAACTGATTCTGTTCATTCTGGACAATATCATATTAAAGATATTCTTAAATGATTCACTCTGTTCAATAAGACCATAAGAATTACTTTAACTCTAACTTCTTAAAATTATAAATTAATTTTTGAAATAAATATTTCGATTATTATAATCAACTAAATAGCGACATCTAGCGGTTGTGTCTTGAACTATTTTCATGACCGGTTATTTAATTGTTCAATCTTACGCCGCTAGGTGGCGCTATCAATCGTTCTGTTTAGTCGGTATTTTTTTTTTCTATTGTTTAGACACTCATTTCACTTGAATTTTGAGTTTCATTTAGTAATCTATCCAATGTTACAGGATTTCCTCTTGGTTAATAACTTAAGAATTCCCTCCCTTTGTATATTTATCCTATTACAAGTTGTCCTTTCACTTTCGAACGTTCTGTTATGTGATATATTCTAATTCTTTTGAATAATTCACTATAAATTCTTTTTCGTTATGTCACCCTTTTATCTGGTGACAGTTACACCACATCCTGTGGGACATTCGTTTACTATTTAATTTCACATCTGGAATTTATTTATTTCCTCTCTTGTTTTAATACTTATTCGTTGACTCCGTGTTGTTTTGTTTGACTGGAGTCGTATCTTTGACTGAAGTCGTATATTTTTTTGACTGAAGCCGCTAGTATTTTCCTTAGACGAAATTTTTTGTTTGAAGTTTCGTTTATTTTAATTTTTTTCTTATTATTTAGGGATCTCCAAACTATAATTTGGTCAGTTTGGTCTAATGTGATTTATCGTTTCCTAGCTTTAATGTTTTCCGTTATTCGTAAGTTAAGGCGAAGCATCTGAAGCTCGCACTGATAACGTTTAGGTGAAGGTCGACTTTCATTTTTATTCAGTATCAGCTGCACTTCGTTGTTGTTAATTAGAGTAATTTAGTTTATATATTAAAGTATATTTGTACTAAGTTAGTTTAATTTAAGTTAGTTTATTTAACAAGGTTTATTTAATTTCAGTAAGGTCTTAGGTTTTTTCTTTTCGTGTTATCACTCCTTTTGGAGATGTCACTTTTCTTTTGTTTGGTCTCTCACTTTGTGTTGGCTCTCTCCTTTAATAATAATACATTAACTCAGGGTTGTCACATCCTTTTAGGGTTGTCACATCCTTTTAGGGTTGTCACATCCTTTTAGGGTTGTCACATCCTTTTAGGGTTGTCACGTCTTTTTAGGGTTGTCACGTCTTTTTAGGGTTGTCACATCTTTTTAGGGTTGTCACATCCTTTTAGGGTTGTCACATCCTTTTAGGGTTGTCACATACTTTTAGGGTTGTCACATCCTTTTAGGGTTGTCACATCCTTTTAGGGTTGTCACATCCTTTTAGGGTTGTCACATCCTTTTAGGGTTGTCACATCCTTTTAGGGTTGCCACACAATTTTTTTTTTTTTTTTTGTTGGAAAAGGGGTACTGTAGCGTTAATCCGCTACGGATAAAAACTTTTTGCATTTTTTATTACTACCTTTTTTTGTAAATTCTTTATAAAAATTCACTTGGCGTGTCATTTTTAAACTTCGATTTCGTAAATTTCTATCGTCAATTTTTTATTTTCAAAGCGCGTCATTGCAGATTTGGTAGCCATCAGAACTGGTTTTCTTCTTGTGTTCGTTCATTTACACCAAAATTTTGCTGATGTGATCATAATTGTCCGGTTTTACACCGTTGTTTGTTTATCCAGTCGGCTACATTTTGTACTTGTAAAAAGGTGTCGATGTCAGTTTGTTCTCTCCTGTTATTTTGGTATGTATTTCATATTTTTTTTCTGTTATTTAATCCCATTTACTAATTATTCATTCTCCCAATAATTCAAAAGATTCTGCTTGTGTCCTTTGTCTGAACGTCCTATTTGTTTGTCCTTAGACGTTCATATTAGTACACAAGCCGGGTTTCGGCTTCACCCCGTGGGACCAGCTGCATGGGGCCTGGTTTTGATCCGGCACCAAAGCAGTGTTGCTGAGGGTCCAGGACGGAAGATTTGAGGAAGAAAGAGCCAAATCTTCGTCGCTGTACTCCACCCAAATTGCCTTCCGGGAGTGCGAAATCCCTACCATCTTCACAAGGACAGCAGTTTATTTCAAGACCTCACTTTTATTTTCTTTTATAGTAGTGGTATATAGCAGCGTATTTTTTTCCTGTTTAGTTTTACATTTCTTGCCATCCGCGGTATATGATATTTTATTTTATGTAAGGGGACGGAAAAACGAAACGTTGCATGCAATCTTTTATTTTTTTCGAGACAGTTTGTGTTTAGCTCGATTAACATCCCGGTCAATCTATACGTAAAATCTCGACTCTGCAATGCCTTTTTTAAGATATTATCTTTTTTACCCTTTTGTACCTTTTTGTTTTAAAATATTTCGACCTGTTATTTTTTACCTTAAATTAAACGTATGTTTGTGATGTGAAAAGTGTTTTCTTCCTGTATTTTTTACGTTACAGTACCTATTACATGCAAATAAATGAAATTAATTCCAAATTAATATTTACATTATGCCAAAATATTTCAACCTCTTCAGTAGTTAAGTAACACCTACTGAAATATCATCATGATAAGTGATTCCACTACATCCGTTGATATCGCAAAATAAATAGACAATTGACTTCTCATATCAATCGCATGTTCAAACATGTTAATATTTCGCAGAATATTGAAACTCATTTGCTCTTAAAAGCAGCGATTTGTGCCAATAACCCGAGGTCAGCAACGTCACCGCCGTAGTAGCAAATTAGATCTACCAATAGACCACGCTATGAGCACATAATGATAATAATCAACGGCTTCTTTGAATCGATTAGATATTTATGTATGTTAGTGAAAGTTGGGTATGGCAGAAGAAACATAAAGCAGAACAAATGCAGAAGAAATGAGATCTTTGAGAAGTATGTGTGCTGTAACTGAGAGATAGAGTGAAAAACATCGTGATATGGGAGCGTTGTGGAGTGAAAGAAGATGTAGTGACAAAGGTTGAAAAAGGTATTTTCGGATGGTTTGGGCATGTAGAGAGTATGGACGATAGGAGATTGACGAAACAAGTATACGAGGCGATTTGGAGGGGGACGACCTCAGTGAACGTACCCCAACCAAATCTCAGAAGTTCTCAAAAATGCCAGGTTAAGTATAAGTACGCACGGCTACACATTAAGCTATAATTTCCGGTATAAGCTGACCTCGCAGTGTACTGAAAACCTTTACAATGCGGGGTCAGCTTATACTGGAAATGTATGGCCGTGTGTACTCTAACGGCCAAAATTAATATGCTATCTATCCACGATTTGCCCTACTAGAGATAGAAATTTGATGTATTTTGTATGGAGCTTATGTCAAATTTCCATCTGTTCAAACTGTGGATGGATTGGATATTAATTTTGGCCGTAAACCGACGAGCAAGCATGACGAGGTTAATGAACGTAGATGAAGCGAAGGAGGTGTGTCAGGATCGTAGCGGGTGGAAATCCAGTCTCTGCTCACCCCAATAGGAAATAGGAATGATAATATTATGGATGTAGGTATGTGTGATTCAGATCCCTTTTCATTAGCTGCATTCAAAGTATAGTGGAGCAACGACCGCAGAAACGCTTAATGTAACTCGACTGTGTTGCTATTTATCTCCTATCTTATCGCAGTATCGTTGAACTCGTATATCCAATGAACAATATTTTGTAGTAAAACCATGACTTTCAGTTTCATTATCATTGAAAACGACGCTTTAAAAATAAATTACTTTGTTTGTTGATTGGTATTCTTTGTCGAATTAGGAAAGAATATCGAAGATTGTAATTACAAACAATTACGTACTTGGAAATCCCAATACATCACATGATGGCTTTCTCTTGTATTTTTATTTTTAGGTTTCCGTACCCAAAGTGTGCCAAGCGGGACCCTATTACTCTCGCTACGCTGTCCGTCCGTACGTCTGTCTGTCACAGGGCGGTATCTTTAGAACGGTAGTATATAATCGGTTGAAATTTTCAGAGAATTTGTGTTGCTATGACCCCTATCACGACAAATACTAAAAAAAAGTTTAAAAACCAAAGGGAGTCCCCATACAAGAAACCTCGAAAAACATGCATTTGTTTCAACGTTTTGTCCCTGGTCTATCTTCAAAACGGGAATACACACCATCGTCAAACATAGTCTGATTATAGTGCATACTATGTAGTTTAGCAACAACATATGTGGTGGTACCTGCGTAAGAAAGAGATGCAAAAATTCATATTTTGCGCATGGTGCGTTGATGTCTTTTGATGAACACTCGTAAATTAAATCAGTTTCTATGGAGTATCAAATCGATGGGTGGTACGGAACCCTTACTGCGTGAGTCTGACTCGCACTTGGCCGGTTTTTTACGACTACATGTCATTGTTACAGTGCTATTTGAAACTTACCCCCAAAGTATAATCAAATTACATATAATCGATTAATCTGTTGTCAAATCTCTTACGTCAACAGATACAAAAAGCCTTTATTATTCCTTAATTACTGTAATATAGATATGGAATTATATGTCTACTATTGCTAAGAATTAGGGACTCTTCGACGGGTATTGGAACTTCTCTAATAATGTATAGACTTTTTGTCGATCGCTTTCTCCGTCCATGATTTGCCTGCCATTTCTACTACTTCTTACCATTTTTCTACTGGTCTATCTCTTGTCCTCTTTCCATTTGGGTGATTCTCTGGATCCATCTATCATCTAATCGCCCATCCCCTCTTCAATGCTTGAGCATTTGTGAACGTCAACAGATAACTGGGGGTTAAGTTGGCGCCGATAATTGCGTAATAGTACAGAAAAATTATGATCTTTATAGTAGAAGAAAAACTGATCACTGCTGATCATTAAACATCGGAGGCCCAATTCGGTATTTTTCCCATTAAATGACGTATGAGTCGGAATGACGTCGGAATTCAATCTGTAATCAAATAATCACTTAGTAGAAAAGCAAAACGTCACATTTATTATATGTATGCTCATTTTGTATCCGTGCAAGTGCTTCAATCACTTAATCTTTGGAAGATTTTGGATTTTTGGAAGGGTACGGGTGTCGTTGAAATTACCATCAAGTGTGACTTTCCAACTTCATGGCTCAGTTTGGCGAATCGACTCGCAATAACATTTAGGCAATAGCCTAAATGTTTATAGGCTTTAGCTCGTTTCGCTATCCTATACCTAACATAAAAAAAATCTTTAGTAAAATTATTTTATTAATTTATTTACCATAAAATTAAGGTTTTCAGATGATAGTGATGGCCGTCACGTTACTTGTAAGTGATAGATGGTATTATCGATAACAATAGTATTTGTATAGTTATGAAAAAGTTTTTTTAATACCACGTTTTTAAAACGAAAGCGAGTTAATATTGCATTGTCATCCAGTTCTGAAGGTCAATTCTCGTAATTAAAAACGTTCAAAATATAATTCCAAACTGATCTCAATGCCTCTCAATATAAATAATAAATAAAAAAATAAAATGTTTATTTCATCAACTTGTAAAACTATTTCATTACAGCGTTGGGAACCACCTTTTAAGCAAATGCTTGCGTGTGTTAATTACGAGAATTGGCCTTCTGAGCTATGTTTAAAATTTCAGTCTCTAGCCAGAGTCTAGCTCATTGGGAAGTTTGTTTAAAATCGATTGCAAAATTTGTACTGAACAGACTGAAAGCGAGTTAATAAAAACGTAGTACTAAAAAGCAACATGCTGTAATCAATTGGCTATTAATTAAAAAAAAAACTTAACAAATAATAGATATGGTTGTTTTTTTTTACTCTTCTAAAGTATCGCGTTACACAAATAAGGCTGTTTCCAACGCTAATTATTTAAGACCACAAAGAGCACAAATGAATTTAGTAGAACATTGACAAATATTCCTTGAAACCACAGGCATTGTTACTAGTAGTACGTCAATAAAGAAAATGAGAATCATGCTCTTGGTGCAATGTTATTCGATGACATTCACATGACCGTATACAATATCCATTTAATTGAATGGTAACATGATATTTCATAATCGTCGACTGCTCCCCCAACACACACCAACACAACAACATACAACATAGGCCTCCCCCAAGAGGGGGGGATATGCCATAATCGCCACGCTTGGCAGGCGGGTTGGCGATCGCAGTTGGTTGGTTAAATACTCAGAGAACGCTGCTGCCCATCCTCTAGTGAATCCTTTAGTCGCCTTTTACGACACTCATGAGAAGATATAGGGTGATAACATGACATTTATATGAAGGAAAAAACCAATGTTTCCCCTAACTTAACATAATCAGCCCATTACTGTCCCACTACTGGATACGGGACTCTTCTCAGAATAAGAAGGTTCAGGCCTTAGTACATAATGTTGATAAAGTGCGGGTTGAGACGGATATTTTCATATAAGTTTTTAAACTTTCGCGAATTTCACTCATATTGAACTAAGTTTACGGGACTTGTCGCAAAATATGTCAGACTGTCAGTCTGCTCGTGACCACGGCCAATGCAACTTGACCGAAACGTCGAGGTTAGTCAAAATGTTTGTTATATTTTGATTTAATTGTGCGGATATTTTCATGTATACAAATGATAATATTGATTAAGGATATACTTAAAGGCTGTTTTATGCCTATACAACAACGTGCGACATTGCGGCATGCCACAGGGCAGCAATTATATGGCAGAAAATGTCGCACGTTGTAGCAAGACTCATGCGGCATGGCAACATCTTACGTCATGTGGCAGCTATCGTAGCTTGTACCAGGCCCCTCAGAAAGTATTGCGAAAAAAAGTTTTTATATATGGGAGACTGGCCAGTTATAATGTTTTTCGAAAATATGATTATTTATAAGTAAAAATAAGTAAGTTCCAATTTCAAAATTTCCCTCCACATTTTTTGCGAGTTAATTCAAAGTATTGTGTCTCACTGAAATATGGATCTGCGCCGGGAACATTTTAGAGCTATGATTTTATACGATTTCAAGTGTCGCCTGAAACCGGATGAATCGTACGATAGACTTCAAATGGCATTCATGGATGAAGGCCCTTCCAAGGCAACCGTGTATCGTTGGTATAACGAATTCAAGCGCGGTCGACCAACTTTGGGGGATGACGAAAGAAGCGGTCGCCCTTTGACGGCTGTTACCGAAGAAAACGTGCTAGCAGTGAAAAATTTAATCCAAGACAATAGGCGAATTACATATCAGGAGATTCAACACATATTGAAGATTAGATCGGGAAGCGTTCACGAGATTCTACACAGCCATCTTCGCGTGAGGAGGATAGTATCACGCTGGGTGCCGCACAACCTCACCGATGCTCAGAAGCAGGCCCGGGTGGAATGGTGCCGTGATATGCTTAACAAATTTGAAGCAGGCTCGTCTCGGCGTGTTTACGACATCGTTACAGGTGATGAGTCCTGGATTTATCAATACGACCCAGAAACCAAGCGCCAGTCGACTGTTTGGGTGTTTCAAAATGAGCCAACGCCTACCAAAGTGAAGCGATCTAGAAGCGGGGGTAAGATTTTGATCGCTAGCTTTTTTAATTTGACTGGCCACTTGGTATCAATTCCCTTACGGGATCAAAGAAGCATTAATGCCGAATGGTATACTACCAAATGTTTGCCAGAAGTTTTCTCTGTTATAAGCAACAAGCGACCAAACACAGGGCTCCGCGGGCTACTGCTCCACCACGACAATGCACCTGCGCACACCGCACTCAAAACGAGGGACTTCCTGGACAGCACGCCAGTCAAACTCCTGGGTCACCCTCCTTACAGCCCTGATCTAGCACCGTGTGACTTCTTTTTATTCCCAAAAATAAAAAATCAGCTCAAAGGGATACAATTTTCGTCGCCGGAAGATGCGCTGGCTGCGTTCGAGCAGGCTGTAAACGAGGTGTCTGCGGCGGACTGGAAAAAGTGTTTTGAAAACTGGTTTAGGCGCATGAATCTTTGTATAGAGGCTGGTGGAAAGTACTTTGAAAAGATTTGATAAAAATATATGTACGTATAGAACAATTTTTTTTAGTTTCGCAAAACTTTCTGAGTGTCCCACGTATGCGAGCCCGATGGATTCCATGCGACATTTTCATGCGTCAAAACTGTTTTCAGGCTATGTTTTGTCTATTTGTTACGTAAAAACCAAAGAATTCCTGAACTCGACTAACTTTACAGTTAAATCAAAGTCGTATAGATATGCCTACCCTTACTAATTACGACTTTGATTTAACTGTAAAGTTAGTCGAGTCGGTTAAGGAACAATGTTTCTTAATAAGATATCGCTGACGTCACCCAAAGACGTATAGTGGAGGATAATTTCGATACCACGAGCAGTGTTCACGGTAGCTTAGTGGCTAAAGCACTGGCGTACTGAGCCAGGAGTCGCAGGTTCGAATCCTGCTCGTGAGCGATTTTTTCTTTCCACAATTTATATCTTTAGAACTCGCTTCGAATGCGTAAAATGCGTTAAAATAATAAAATAATTATGTAGATTTTATCGAAGATTATAGAAAGAAATGATTTAATTTTCCTCTTCCGTTGTTTTTAGATGCATGAACTAGAACCAAACAAGCTGCAGCTAAAGTTACTTGATCAGGCATTTTCCTTCGGTGTCCTAATCGATCAAGTAGACCAATAATATATATAGGCATTACAAAAACTACTTAATATTTGTGAAGTGTATGCGCAAAAACATGGCCTCAAGTATAACGTAAAGAAAACAGAAGTTATGGTTTTCAGATATGATAACAGTCCCTTACCTATACCTGATATAACACTGTAATACTAAATTGAAAGTTGTCAAAAGTTTTAAGTATCTGGATCATATCTTGACAGAAAAATTGAAAGATGACGAAGATCTAGAAAGACAAAAAAGATCGTTGTCCGCGAAAAGCAATATGCTCGCCCGGCGATTCGCGAATTGTACGAAACAAGTAAAAGCAATATGCTCGCCCGGCGATTCGCGAATTGTACGAAACAAGTAAAAGCAATATGCTCGCCCGGCGATTCGCCAAATGTACGAAACAAGTAAAAGTTAGTTTATTTAATGCGTACTGTCGGTCGCTGTACACATGTCACCTTTGCTACGACTACACGTGTACAATATAACAACGCATTTAGGTGCATATTTGGGCTCCCATGGCGGTGTAGCGCGTCCGGCATGTTCGCGGAGAATAGAGTTGACGACTTCTTCGCAGTCCTAAGAAAGTCGAGGGCCTCCTTCATGAGCCGTGTACATGAATCTGACAATGGAATATTGCGAGCCATATATGAAGCTAACCTTTTCTTTGTATATGGCTGACAATATTCCAGCTAATAATAATAATTATGTATATTTTAATTCAATTGCAATAATTAAATATTAATTTATGTTAATGAATTTTAATTGAGCTGATTTTGTTAATTTTTAAGTGAATTTTGATTTTAAAGAGATTTTGTATTTATACATTTTTAATAATGAGTATAAATTATTAAATTGTTTTGATTATTTAATTGAATTAAATTATTTACTAATCTTTTAATTACTATAATTTGTGTTCGTTAAATTAAAATTGTATGTGTAAGTTATATGGGTGTATGCCTGCAATAAATGTTTTTTTTTTTTTTTTTTTTTTTTTAATATTCCAATCTCAATTCCAATTCTGCAGCACGATGTTACCTTGGCGTAAAAGAGACTGCCACATGCTACTTAAGGCCACACACGCCACAATATGTAGCATGCTGCAATGTCGCACGTTGTTGCTCAGACTTAAACCAGGCTTTAAATGACACGAAAATATAATTCTATCATTTTTTTTTTATTTTTTTTTTCCTCTATTTTGAATTTGGGGTTTTTATCCATGTGGATATGTCAACCCCATCATGCCTTATGCCATCTAACTAAAACCAATATAAGATCAACCTAAGTAAATTCTATCATCGGCATCGATTATTACAAAACATTGTTATTGCACGAGTACGAAAACGTGGTAAATGATTAGAATATCCTGTTGTGGCTCATTTGTCAATTTAATTATTATAACATGACTTAGCATTTCTCCGGCCATGTATAAATATAGCTTATTTTCCTATAAGTGGCTGTGCCCTCATCAGTAAAAGGAAATCCGTTTCCTTGCATGATGTGGCGCTTTTTCTGTGTCTTTGGCCACCGCAATTTTGAATTGCTTTACCATTATTACTACTACATGAGCTCAGATGGTAGGCTATACCTACTTTATTCTGTCAGAAACTATTAGAGCGCTTTCGCATTAGGGGGTTAAGTCGCTCTGTAGCAGTGCTGCAGCAGCGGATGCCTTCGTATTACTACTGTACGGCTGTAGCGCTACTTTGTCGCGAAGCGACTGCGTGACACAGTCGCGGTGCAATATCGCGCGTTTTAAATGGTGTGGAGAACGCAAGCTCTCATTTCATATATAAATACCAACGAAGCACTATTGCATCTGTTACTTTTTATACTTCTCCGACGCCACCGTCGTCGCATACAAAAAGGGAAGAGGCAGAGCAGTAGATCCATTGCTTCAAATCCGATACATACCTAAATATTTATTAATTGTGTTAAAAAAAACGCCGAAGTATCGTGCACGGCTTCCCTGCGACTACTCGCAGTGGCGTGGTACCGCGCTGCCGTCGCGTGACTGCAGCGTGGTAGACACGCGACAGCCGCGCTGCTAATGTTTATATGGTTACCAGTAATAAGTATGGTTACTAAACCATATATTGTGAAAGCGCTCTTAGACTTACACTCAACCCCAAACATACTTGCTTGGTTTTCAGCATTAACATTTTTGCTAGGGCGTTGATGGTTTATCTTACGATTTCAAAGGGTAATCTCACTGTTGTAAATGTCAATCTCATGACAGCACCTAGATGTTCCTGTTTGACATTTATTTGTGACATTTAGAACATTGAGACTAGATCGGAACTATATTTTTAAATTACAAGAATTAGCCCTCTGGATATTTTTTAAAAATGGCAAAAAATACTGAATACATTTCGCACTCTTATAATAAACGCGGTATTAGTGCGGAAATATGGCTCACTCTTTGCTAGTTTTTAGGTTATCAATATTGAACAACATTATGTAATTTCTTGTTACATGTTTATAATCTCTTATAATCCGAGATGTCTGACTTGGATGTTTCATTCTTATTATTAACAATCAATTAAACAACATTGCGAAATTATTAATTGTGTAATCAACTAATCAGTTTAGAAATCTAACTTGTAAATGGGTAACGCTGGCCCTAACAATACAGACAGGTATCCTTATCGAAAAGACATTTTAGTATACATTTCTCAGTAAACGTTTATTTACTTAATTATAATTTTTGACTTATTCACAATGTTTTTTGACTTTTAGTTACGTTTCTTCTTCCAACCATTGACACGAAGAAGAAGGTCCGTTTCATGGCTCCTAAATGAAGTTTACTGTCCAATTTATAACATTTATTGACTTACTAGTGGACGTTTCATCATCATCATCATTTCAGCCGAAAGACGTCCACTGCTGGACATTAGCCTCCCCAAGCAGTTTTGGGGGATATGCCATAATAATAGTGGACGTTTATTGATGTATTAATGTCATTTATTGTCTCATCAATGACGTTTATTGATTCATCATGACATTCTTTAACTTATCAATGACTTTTATTGACTAATTCACAAGTTATCATAACCAGAGACATGACATTTACCGCCGGTAGAAGGTCATAACTTAATAGTGACGTTTATATATTTACTTTTAGTCGTGTTTATTCATGTATAAGGCCTATTATGGTTGGTTGGTGTCTTGATTTGTGCCCGGTTAATGGCAATAGGCTCGCCCCCTATTACATGGGACTTACAACATAACTGGCGAAATGTGGGTGTACTATACACCTCTGCCTACCCCTTCGGGGAAATACAGGCGTGATGTTATGTTATGTTAAGGTTGGTTGGGAAACTGTAAGTGCAAACGTTTATTAATACGTTTATTTGCTGTGCAGGTAAAATACGACGAGGACAGGCGACACCCGCGCATGGAGCACATCCTGCAGGCGGTGCGCTGTCAGTACCTCACGCCCAGCTTCCTCAAGGAACAGATGAGCACCTGCACCGTGCTCAAGAAGGTGCCCGCCTGCCGGGAGTACCTCGCCAAAATATTTAAGGTAAGCTAGTCTAGGCAAGTACAGTGTCGTCACACAACTTGGGAGAAGTATGTCCAGCCGTGGCCAGCTACGAATTATAAAAAAACAGGGAGTCTAGTAAGGGTTTGACACTTACCGATACTCCCATCGAATGCGTCAACTTCCATTCATAAATTATTTTCATTCATTACTTTGACGACGTCTGTGGTCTAGTAGTGGTTCGAGTGTCGGACTGCTGATCACGAGGGTTCGATTCCTACAGGACACAAATATTTATGTGATGAACTTAAGTGTTTGTGTTGGTCTGGGTGTTTCTTATGTATTATAAGTATGTATTTACAAAAAAAAAGTATATAAGTATTATATCCATTGTCTAGTATCCATAGCACAAGCTCTGCTTAGTTTGGGACTAGATGGTGCTGTGTAAAAATGTCCCAGAAATATTTATTTATTTTAATTTTAAATCAGTAGCATACAAAATAATTTAATTAATAATAATAAAAATAAAATAATAATAATAATTATAATTAATTTTTGTAATTTATTTAATTAATAATTTTTTTTTATTTTATTAAAAATGTTTATCAGAGGACAGGAAAAATGATCAAAAACAATAATGTACTGGTTCACAAGAAACATGAAAAGGAAACGAGGAAGACCAACCAGAAGATGGGTTGATGAGGATAAAGGCGGTAGCAGGAGGCACATGGACCAGAATAGCCGGTGACAGAGATAAATGGCCACAGTTGTAGGAGGCCTTTGTCAAAAGACACACAGATAGGGATGTCGAGGCTAAATTAGTTTAAGTTTTATGTAAAAAAATACTGTACACTTGTCTGAATAAAGGCTATTATTATTATTATTAAAAATCAGTAGCGCCCCTGGCGGATACGACGAGGAACTGTCTATTTATGAATTAAGAAAACGATGATTGTTGATGACATTAAGTGAGTCACATTATAACCTGTATAATTGTTTCAGGATCTCACACTACACAAGAAGCCCGTGGTGAAGGAGCGCCGGCCGAACACGCCGCGCATTATCTACGTCGCGGGCGGCTACTTCAGACACTCCATAGACTTATTCGAAGCCTTCAACCTAGACGACAACTGCTGGATCACGCTACCCAGGCTGACGGTACCAAGGTCCGGTTTAGGAGCGGCGTTTCTAAAGGTTAGACATAAATTCCACTAATTTTAGGTAAAGGGGGGAGGGGTTAGAGAAATTTAACGGCAGTATTGAAGTTGTCATGGGCAAAGGTAACCGCTTAACATCAGGTGGGCCTTTAGCTCGTTTCGCCATCCTATACTATAAAGAAAAAAAAAGAGAAGCTTGGAATAAAAAAGAATCTTGCTTTTCAGATGTAGGTATGTGAAGCAGAGAGCTGGCTTATAACTGTGTTATAATTTAGTGAACGTTCATTACACCCATCGTGGATGGGACGGACCAGCTAAAAAATAAGGGGGCGTGGTAAATACCGGTTTAGTCCACCAAATGCAGCTAAACTCGCAACACAATTGAAGCGAACCAATTGCTTGGATAACATAACGGAGCTTGGTTTGTATACCGAGCTACGTTTTAAGCAAAAAAATATCAAACATAAAAACAAAACATAACATCACGCCTGTATTTCCCCGAAGAGGTAGGCAGAGATGTAATAGTACACCCACATTTCGCCAGTTATGTTATAGAAAAAAAAAAGAGCATAAAAATAAGAGCTACAATAAAGAAGACATTCTTATTAATCTTCTCCTGTCATTAGTCAGCAGTAGGCAAATCATTAGTCAACAGGTTGGTAGTTATCAACCATTGAACTAACTGCCTAGGGTTCGTTGTACAGTCATTTAAATATTGTCACTCGTGGAGGCTTTTATTGAACCCCATTTATTGAAACTGAACTATATTTAATGGATTTAAGGCAATGATATTTAAAAGTATAGATAATAAAATAAAATATAGATTTCATAACAAAATACACACATAAACTAGTACAAAGTAAGTAAGTTGGTTAATTCAAGTTATAATAATTAAATAATTAGTTAATATAATAATTAATAATAAATAATTAACCATCTAATTCAAGTTACTTTCGCGTCATAATTGGAATACTTTCTGTACACACACGACGGCATTTTTTTTTTGTCACTGGTCACTCTCGGCGTCTAACTTGCCGCGGATAAATAGAAAAACGTCCTAAT
Source organism: Asteroscopus sphinx (assembly GCA_949699075.1). Classification (NCBI taxonomy): domain Eukaryota; kingdom Metazoa; phylum Arthropoda; class Insecta; order Lepidoptera; family Noctuidae; genus Asteroscopus; species Asteroscopus sphinx. The sequence continues at coordinate 9,954,380 of OX453006.1, forward strand.
AAGGTCGTTTTAGGGTCTTCAGATTGCGAGCGCAAGTAACATATCTGTATTTTTAAATATCATTGACTTAAGGTTTATTTTTCCGAAGCTTATTAAGGCTTACATTTAGAGACGAATGTAAGCGTGAATTCATGCTTCCAAATGTCAAATAGCACTGCATTCTGGCAGTTGGAAGCATGAGTTCACGCTTACATTCGTCTCTGAATGTAAGCCTAACCCCCAGTTTCTAGAAGGCTGATCAATTTAATCTATTGTCAAATCTAATTAGTTAAAGAATACTACCTTTCCAAATAGATTGTAATTTATTAAGACATTGCCTATGTATCCAATCTCTATTCTAAATTGTAAGATTATTTATATATATATTATATATATTTATGATACCTATATGTGTAATATATTTTGTGCTATTTATTTATTTTAGTTTAGTAGTACGCCACGGACTGCCCCCATTATCTAGATCTTACGTCTTCTTTGTCCATCCAAAGGTTGTCTGGAAGATATCGCTTTTAGCGATAAGACAGCCCATGTCCCATAATTTATACGTTGTTCCTGTTTACTACTATTTTCATGGTGTACAATAAAGTATATTCTATCTATCTATCTAATGTCAGCTTCTGTGATTGGCCGGAAAAAATGTTAACAACTAATCACATCGCTTGGCCTGAGATTTGACAGCTGATTAGTTAATATGTGCGTTGATCAGCCTTTCGGAAACTGGGGGTAAGTGTTTTGTATTATCTGTGCAGGGTCTGTTCTACGCGGTGGGCGGGCGCAACACGTCGCCGGGCTCGTCGTACGACAGCGACTGGGTGGACGTGTACAACCCCGCCACCGAGCACTGGCGGCCCTGCAGCCCCATGGCCACGCCCCGACACAGGGTAAGTAACATGCCTTTCGGTAGTATTATATTGAACTAAGTTTACGGGACTTGTCGCGCACAATTAAATCAAAATATAATAAACATTTTGACTAACCTCGACGTTTCGGTCAAGTTGCATTGGCCGTGGTCACGAGCAGACTGAAGTATGTGGGTGTCATCGTCTTGAGCGGCGGGTGTTTTCCCGAACTACCCGCGGTTGGTTTTTCGTAACGTCGCTGTCCGTAACAAGATATGCTGAATCACGACACACAATGCTGACAGTTTCAGCGGACATACATGTAGACATACCACGACGCGAACACTTCTCGATTACCGGATTCCACGAAGAGGACAACCTATATCCATCTTCCCGATTGAAATTTTTATATTTCTTTATCTCAATCGCTTCTCGTACAATTCTGGGATAGTAATGACGATCAGTGGAGAGGATTTTCGGGTCGTGTAGCTCAATCCAATGGTTTGGTCCTGAATCGAGCAAATGTTCGGCTATGGCAGATTTGTCCACTTGACGGCGCCTTACCGCTGTGATGTGCTCCTTCACTCTCTCCGCGATAGTACGCTTTGTCTGTCCAATGTAGGAGCTACCACAGCTGCAGTCAACCTTATATACCCCCGATGTTTGGAATGGTATCACATCCTTCGCTGTCCTGACCTGATGTGCTACTTTAGATAACGGAATAAATACAGTCAGTATTATATTATCTGTGCTTTCGGTCTTCTATCTGAAATTAAAGGATATGCGTTTCTGCTTGGATGAGCTACACTCAAACACTGCACGTGCCACTATTGTGTAAGAAAAGTATGACAGCTTTATTTAAAACATTAGTTTTCGATGATAATTGCGTTAATTTTGTTCAGTAGTGATAGCCTAGTGGTTATAGCCAACCGAGTTCGAACCCGGCCCGCACCACTGACTTTTCAAATTCATGTGTGGATCAGCATTTGATTATCACTTGCTATAACGGTGAAGGAAAACATCGTGAGGAAATCTGCACACCTGAGAGTGCTCCATACATTTCTCGATGGTGTGTGTAATCCGCCAACCCGCGGTAGGCCAGCGTGGTCCGTGGTGTACTAAAGCTTGAACTTTTCTCATTCTAACAGACTCGTGCCCAACAGTGGGACAGTAACGAGTTAATTAGTTACGTAGATCGTTATACGTTAGTTCGTGAGTAATTACCACGTCAGCCGGACCAAAGGAGTGCCACGAACGATATACCCTGCCTATAGTTTTATAAATAAGTCATTATCGCCTTGTACGGCTCTATAATCATGTTGATAATGTATTACAACGTTATTGAAATAACTGAAAACCTCTTAAGGGGTCATTGTACTCATCAGTATGAACAACTTTTACTATGGGACCAACCCTGAAATCGTAAAAAAAAATCGTCAATTTATGTGAATACAAATGTAGGGAACAGCAGATATATTTTTTTCGCGTTTTCAGTCTAGTTATATTTTTCCTACAGGCTTAAGTTCTCACTGAATAAACTTAATTGTTTTTGAACCTAATCTTCTTACGTTGTATGGTCGTGATTGACCCTTTAGATGTGGGGGGGGTCAATATTTGTACTATATTATACTTTTCCGTTTTCAGGTAGGAGTGGCAGTGATGGACGGGTTATTATACGCGGTCGGTGGTTCCGCGGGCTCCGAGTATCACAAATCAGTAGAATGGTAAGTGTTACACGGCAATATTGCATAGGCATAGCATTATAAGCTTAGTAGTTACTTTAACGATGGTAGGTTTCAATATATGGACGAAGTTAGGTGGAAGCTTGTGGGATGCTAAACCATTGCAAAAACCAAATTAACCTCTTAAAAGTTTTCGAACATTTTCACAAAAAATTAACTTCTACCGTTAACATATTTCACTATTTCTAGAGACATTGGTGTCGATTCTCTTGTTCACGAGCTAATTTTATACTATCGCTCTCTTTTACTAATAGTAGAAACAAGAAAGGGATGGCAACAATTTTAGAACTATCAAATTAGACGTGTCACATTTCTTTGTATTTTAGTGGTCACGTTTCGAGATCACGACTAAACTTGTATGGAAATTTTAATTCCGACTAATTTGACAGCACTAAAATTGTTGCCATCCCTTTCTTGTATCTACTATTAGTAAAAGAGAGTGATAGTTTAAAATAAGTTTAGTTCGTGTACGGTCAGCATCCGCACATTGTACCGTAGCCTAGTTTAGTTAGAAATAGGTATTGCAATTTTTGTTATTTTAAGCAATGTTGCACCATAACGTACGAAAGTACGTTAGTCTTCGTTTTAACGCGAGCTCGTACAAACATACCAGCAACATTTTACCTAACATTTTATATAACATTTTTATTACTTTTTTCAACATTTTTTAACTATTTTTAAGAACATTATTTACGGTGTAGTTTTCCATTAAACATTATTTTAACTAACATTTTAACATTTACTTTATCCTATATCCTCAACATTATATGTATAGGCTTATGCCCTTACATTTTGGTCCTTCGTGCATTTAAAAATAAAATCAGTGCCGTGGTGCGTTTTTCACTCGCGGGAACATTTGAACATTGAACAGAACATTAACAGTGAGAACAGTGACGTTGGGTGATAATTATCCAGATTGCAGTGAAGTATAAGAATCAGGCGGAAGCTGCGAATCCGGTGAGCTCGTTCCATTTTAACTACTTTTCGGCTACATATTGGATTTTATTGTGTACATTAAATACCAATAAGCTACAGCAATGTCTTCTTACGAAGAATTACTTAACTCTCAGTCTACAACCCTTGAGGCTATAAAAAGAATCAAAGAAAATTTTATGAAGGATAGTTCTTCACGTAAAACTACTCTTGAGTACCACGTTGAAAGGCTTGACAAGCTGGAAGGATTATGGAGTGAGTTTAAGCAGAACGACACCCAATTATCCTTGATTGAAGGCGAAAAGTCTGGGCCTTACTACGAGAAACGTGTTTACGAACGTCTGGAACAGGTATATGAAGAGACGAAGTGCATGTTAAATAAATCGAAACAACGAGTATTGGCTAAAATCGAAGATGGTCAGTTTAGTTCTTTCAGTCAATTTCAAGGAGAAAGTAGCGTAACATGTACTCAAGAGAAAACTTCTGAACAACATGATGGCGATGAGATCGCGGATGGATTTAAACACGTCTCAAATGAAGAAAAAATTGTGGACCAACGAACTAAAGACATCATGAATGAACAGCGGTCGAACATCAGAGCCTTTGAGAGAGCAGTACGGAACATGGACATTGAAAATTTGAAAGAAAAGTGGCAACTTGAAGATAAATTGAGAACAATCACACAACGCTGGGAAAAAGTCGATAGTACTTATTGGAAGCTTGATAACATATTAGACGATATGCAAGCATTTGAAAGTGATTATAACAGATTAGAAAGACTGTATGAATACAGCAAAGAACAAATTAACAAAAAAATATGGGATAATAAACACCAGGAAAAATCCACACCGAAAATTGAACTTCCAGTTTTCAGCGGCAGCTATGCGCAGTGGACAACATTTAAAGATTTATTTTTAGAAATCGTACACCGTAACACTTTTATCTCAAACGCTCAAAAAATGCAACATTTAAAATCAAAATTAAAAGGAGAGCCCGAGCGATTGATACAACATATGAACATTAGTACCGATAATTATGAAACTTGTTGGCACATCCTTCAGCAGAGGTACGATAATAAAAGGTTATTATTTACCTACCAAGCTAACATTCTCTTAAACCAACCCAACATACAAATCCCATCGGCTTCCCAGCTGAAAAGAATGCATGACACAACCATTGAGTGCATCGAGGCTATCAAAAATCTACATTTCGATACCTCGACATGGGATCCCTTAGTGGTTCATATTTTGTTGCAGAAGCTTGACTCAGAGACATGCCAGTCCTTTAAGGAATCCTTCGATGATCCTAGGAGCATGCCAACACTGAAAGAGTTTCTGAAATTCATTGAAATCAAATTTATGTCAATGGAGTCAAGTACGAACTCAAACCGGCCACGTAACATTAACAGTCAACAATTAAACTTTCAATCGAAAACGGTTCATAACACGACGTATAGTAAGCCTAAATTTCAACAGCAAAACATTCAAGTTGAAACCAAGAACATGCCGAAAACATTCCATAACAAGAAAACATTTCATGGTTTTGTTATAACTTGCCCCAAATGTAATATGCAACATGGTCTCTACAATTGCAGAGATTTTTTAAGCCTGTCGCCAGAAGAGAGGTTGAAGACCGCTAACGACCTACATGTTTGTTTAAATTGTCTTTTCAGCCATAAAGGCGAAAAATGTACGTCAGAGAAAAAATGCAAACACTGCGAGGAGCCGCATAGCAGCATTTTACATGAAGCAATCGAATTTGCAGAATCGAGACCTAGTAAGTCTAATGTAGGTCAACAATTAAATACACACGTAGCATATGACAGCTCGAATGAAGTGTTGCTAGCCACGGCTCAAGTTAAGACAATGACTTCTGATGGAACTACGATCATTCTACGCGCCTTATTAGACCAAGGGTCGCAAGTCAGCCTTATCACAGAGAATGCTGCGCAAAGATTACAGTTGAAACGGGAAAAAATGAGTGCTGTGGTGTCAGGTGTTGGTCCTTCAGCCACCACCAAGTGTAAGGGTGTGCTTCATCTCAAATGCCAAGCCTTATACAATAATTATAACATTAACATTAATGCACTTATTATGAAGTCCATAACAAACAAACTGCCGAGTAAAACATTAGATAAAGGCAACTTTGAACACATACAACATTTACAACTCGCTGATCCTGAATTTAACATATCTCAGGACATAGACTTATTACTGGGAGCCGACATATATTCCGAAATATTATTGGAGGGGCTCATAAAAACTAAATCGTCATCCATCATAGCTCAACAAACTCATCTAGGATGGATAGTGTGTGGTAATTACAAAACATTTAACTGCCATGTAATAGTCAACAATATTCAAGATCTTGCCCAATTCTGGGAACAGGAGTCCTTGCAAGACAATAAGGAAGATATGGACTCCAACAACAAATGCGAACAGTTATACAAGGAAACAACAACACGACTGCCTGATGGGAGATACCAGGTTCGTCTTCCTCTTAAGGATAACTTTACCGAACACCTAGGAACATCCAAACCGCAGGCCATCGCTCAATTTCAACAACTTGAGCGAAAGATGTCAAAAAATCCTGCGTTTGCAAGAGATTATAAAGATTTCCTGGAGGAATACGAAGGTATGGGTCACATGAAGCAAATCCAAACTAACACTGAACACAAAAACATAGGATACTACCTACCACACCATGGAATAGAGCGACCAGGCGCGATCACAACGAAATTGAGAGTTGTGTTTAATGCGTCTGCAAAAACTAGCTCAAAACACAGTCTAAACGATTTAATGGAGGCAGGTCCGAATTTACAGAAAGACATTCTTAGCATCTTGCTGAAATGGAGACAGTACAAGTATGTCTTAACATCTGACATTGAGAAAATGTACCGTTTTATAGTGGTACATCCAGAACATCAACCCTTGCAGAAAATTGTATGGAGAAACTGTCCACGACAAATGCTACGGGAATATAAACTCTGTACAGTCACCTATGGAACTAAAGCCGCTCCGTTCTTAGCGCTCCGAACACTTCAACAGCTAGCGATGGACGAAGGTGACAAGTACCCGGAAGCTAAAAACATATTACTCAATCAGTTTTTCGTCGATGATGCATTATTTGGAAAGGATACTGTGGACGAAGCCCGTCACACGAGAGATCAACTAATAAAAATATTGAAAGAAGGTGGGTTTAACCTCAGAAAGTGGTCAAGCAATGAACAACAACTGCTAGAAGATCTGCCAGAACATATGGTTAGTCCTATCAGTTTCAACTTTACAGAGACATCAACATCAAAGGCCTTAGGGTTGGCATGGGATCCAAAACAAGATGAATTCATATTTTCTCCAACATTAAAAAACAAAAACAATCACAACATTAACATAAAATCATCAAAACGTCAAATCTTGAGCGATATATCAACTATTTTTGATCCGCTGGGATTACTGTCCCCAATAACAGTCAAGGCAAAAATCTTATTCCAACAGATATGGAAGTATAAAACCGAATGGGACGATGCTGTTCCCGATGAAATAGAAAAAGAATGGAGAACATTGAGATACGAACTGGCAAACATGCAACCGTTTCAAATTAACCGATGGCTTGGTCTTGAAACAAACAAGGGTTGCGAATTACACGCGTTCTGTGACGCATCGGAAAAAGCATTTTCGTGTGTGATCTACAGCATGGTTCGAAAGGGTACACAAAAACCCCATATTGCATTGGTAGCAGCTAAAACTAAGGTTGCTCCAATTCAAAAACAACAAACACTCCCAAGACTCGAGTTATGCGGCGCTCAGCTGTTAGCTCAACTTGTGAAGAAAATAAAACATTGCCTCGAAAAACCTAACATAAAAGTAACTGCATGGACGGACTCTATGATCGTGCTTGGTTGGCTAAATGGTGATATCTCGCGATGGAAGGCCTACGTCGGAAACAGAGTTCAAGAAATAACATCGATAGTGCCCCCCGATAATTGGAAACACGTGAGATCGGAGCAAAACCCGGCCGACTGCGCGTCTCGTGGACTACTACCTTCTCAGTTACAAAACTTTTCTCTATGGTTTAATGGACCCGAATGGCTTCACAGCGAAAAGATTCCTGAAACATCTGAAACATATAAAACACCGGAAATCGAAGTTAAAAAAGTGCATGCCGTTATGTCACAGACCATTGACCAAAACATAAACATTGTAACACAACTCCTTATCACGAACAGCTGTATTATGACTATAATACGCATCATCGCTTGGGTGTCGCGTTTCATCACAAACACGTCACGAAACAATCGTCACCAGGAAGACGCAACAACGAATCATACGAACGGCTTGTCTACGTATGAAAAATGTAATTTAACACTCGCCGACATACGACGCGCTACAAACATTATTATAAAACACGTACAGAAGGAACATTATGAACAAGAAATCAAAGATTTTAAAACAAAGGGGAAGTTAAGCAACAATAGTGGACTTCTAAAACTTAACCCCTACCTCGATGAAAATAACATACTGCGCGTCGGAGGCCGATTACGATATTCAAACTTACCTGAAGAAACCAAACACCCTGTTATCATACCAAAAAACAGCAGGCTGACGAACCTACTTATTGATCGTGCACATGTCACAACATTACACGGTGGAGCGAGATTAACCTTGGCTACATTGAGACAGAAATATTGGATAGTAGGAGGAAACAATACTGTCAAAAAACATTTGCAATGCTGCATAAAGTGTTGCCGTTTTAAACCATCGAAACAATATCAACAGATGGCTGACTTACCCAATGAGAGGATAACGCAATCACCCCCTTTCTTCCACACAGGGGTGGATTTCACAGGGTTCGTTAATGTCAAACTAAACAAAGGCCGAGGTGTCAAAACAAGTAAAGGTTACGTCGTGGTATTTGTATGCATGACAACAAAGGCTGTACATTTAGAACTTGCATCAGATTTATCAGAACAGATTTAACAGAAACATTTTTACTTGCCCTTAACCGCATGATAGCGCGGCGAGGCTGCCCGAAACATATCTACTCGGACAATGGAACAAACTTTGTCGGAGCCGAAAAAGAATTGGCCAAACAATTGCATATTGCTCAAACATTTAACAATGACTCCTTGTCAAGAAGTAACACCGAAATGGGAATAGAATGGCATTTCAACGCCCCGAGCTGGCCGACTGCAGGTGGACTTTGGGAGGCTGCAGTTAAGTCTATGAAATATCACCTAAAACGCGTCCTAGGGGAGCAAAAGTTGACATACGAGGAGTTTTTAACACTCCTGACTCAGATTGAAGCCTGTATGAACTCCAGACCTCTTTGCCCTTTAACAGAGGATTGTGAAGATATTGACTACCTTACACCATCACATTTTTTAATTGGCCGACCAGCAACATTCTTACCACATGAAAATATCAAAGAGCAAAACATAAACATTCGACAGAGATGGCAGTTACTCAACAAAATGCAGCAAGGATTTTGGTCCAAATGGTCCTCAGAATATCTGCAACAACTTCAAGTTCGAAGTAAATGGTTGCATAAAGCAGAAAATTTATCAATCGGGGATATTGTCCTAATCAAAGAAGATAATCTTCCTCCTGCGAAATGGGCACTTGGCAGAATACAGGATGTTCATCCGGGAAGGGACAACCTAATTAGAGTAGTGACAATGAAAACAAAGTCAGGGCAACTAACAAGACCAATCACAAAACTAATTAAACTCCCGCTATCAGAATCTCAGATAGGAAACCCTGACACCACCACCGCTACTGTAATAAATCAACTGTGAAGGTCATCACTTCTAAGGCAATACATTCAACAGGAATATTAGAAGCTAAGGAAGGATGATCAGAAACAATGAAGAAACATACTAAACACAAGTTTATTACACAAAAAACATCTACGTCAACCCAGAAATACCACTAATAGATCTGGAGGACATCAACAATCTCACATCTATTCGGCCGATTGATTTATCAACCGAGCAGCAAAACAGGCAATTTGTAAGAAACGATTATGAGAAACTTCATAATTCGTTGAAGGAATTAGAAGATCAAACGGAACAAACTGAAATGTCGCAACACGATGTTCATCAATACATTGTTTCCTACACATCGATGGGACTTCTGATCCTGTCAGCAGTCGTCGCGGGAGGAGTTTACTTATACTGTAAACGCAGCAGCATCGCCGTCGCCGGCGCCGGCGTGTCCACCAGATCACCGCCACCGAAGCCACTGAGGGCCGCGTCATCCACTGACGACATAGAACTGACTAGGATCAGCAATAATACTTACGCAACACCACATACGTTTAACATCTAACATATATTCGTTTGTTTTTTAATTTGGACATTTTATTGATTTTAATTTACATTTTCTTATTTTTATTTACATTTTTATAACATTTTGTTAATTTTTAAAAATTATTTTCTTGCCCCGCCAAGATGTACGGTCAGCATCCGCACATTGTACCGTAGCCTAGTTTAGTTAGAAATAGGTATTGCAATTTTTGTTATTTTAAGCAATGTTGCACCATAACGTACGAAAGTACGTTAGTCTTCGTTTTAACGCGAGCTCGTACAAACATACCAGCAACATTTTACCTAACATTTTATATAACATTTTTATTACTTTTTTCAACATTTTTTAACTATTTTTAAGAACATTATTTACGGTGTAGTTTTCCATTAAACATTATTTTAACTAACATTTTAACATTTACTTTATCCTATATCCTCAACATTATATGTATAGGCTTATGCCCTTACAGTTCGTGAACAAGAGAATCGACACCATTTTTTATAGTTGAATGTCATAAAGGTCATGTAACTCAATCTAAATCTGACTAAACATATGACATGGCCTATGTCAACAAAATTATCAACATATCATATAATACTGTGTTAACATAAGGATTAGTGTTATGGCTTCAAAATCTGTAAGGAAATGTTGAAACCACTCCTGACTTATCAACTTTATAGTATATTGATAAGGAATGATGGTGCAACAGCGTTACTAATCATTTAAGTTTTACCTATCTAGATAAATAAATAAATTATGCAAAGGTTTCAAAAATAAATAAACGAAACATATCTGATTGTCATCATCATCTGCCTATATTAGTCCACTGTTGGACATAGGCCTCTCCACGGAATATAGAAAACAAGGGGAGTGGCATACGGCTACCGCACGCGTGGCACAATTAAGCGCAGATTCGCAACATTAACTTAATCGCGCTTAGTTTCCCGCTGCGATACTATGACGTCTCGAATGCTTACGTGAAATACTAGATTATACCTTATTTTGTAATTATAACGTGTAAAAATTATAGCAGAACGAAAAATTATTCACATTGAGGTTTGTTATATCACCGCTATGTGTACAATTTATGTTAACAACTTTTATTAGGATTAAAAAAAATTTTAAACACTAATATAATTGTTAGGCCCATTTGAATTTTAAATGGACCCAATCACATAATTGTTTTTTGTGTATTTTAATATACTATTTCAATTGTCAATGTTTGATATTGGCAACACTTTCCCGTGTTAAGTAATCGTAATGGCACGTCCACTTGTTTTCTTTATTCCGTGGGCCTCTCCAATGGCATGCCAGTGACCTCGATCCTCGGCCACTCGCATCTAGTTGCCACCAGCCACCTTGCCAATATCACCGCGGCCTGAGGGCGTCCTACCCTACGTTTACCGATTCGCGGTCTCCACCCAAGAACACGTCTACCGCAATATCGTGTATGATCTTATTGACATCCATCCTAAATATTATACCGACTTATATTAATATGTTAATTAATGTAATTGGTTTTTTGTACCGTGTTAATTAACTATAAATAAATATTTGTCTCCCTGCAGAGCAAAGGTTTCTCATACAGTAAAATAAAAGAAAGATCTTTGATCAATGTTCAACGATTAATGGGGAATGTAGGAGCCAAGTGGCGCCCCCATCAGTAAAAAAAACAACTTGTAGATACAAAAAGTGCCAAAAGTGGTAGTTTTTCGCACTTTTTCCTATCTACAAATACAGCGAAGTATAATTTACAGAGTTAATAGTTTCTGATTAAACTAAAGTATCTGTACTTTCATTGTTAAAAACGAATTTTCTATAAATAATTTATTCAGCGAGTAATACGTTTTTTACTGATGGGGGCGTCACTTGGCTACATTCCCCTTAAAGGGTAGTTTAACCCATAAAGGTATTATACTGACGTAATAGAGACACTGTCACCTAATTATCACGTCACCGAAAGCGAAATGAATATATGTGCGAAATTGACACGTGTAGGAGTGATTTTTAGTGATGTGTCATGGATGTTATTGCATTATCGATATATTTCAACCGGCCGGGCCTTACTTTTAAGGAGTGGTAGTATTTTAAAACTGCTAAGCTATTAAGTAACTATTGTTTTAAAATTACAGATATTTGAGACATAATTTCATTTGTTTTAATAGATTGAGTTACGCAATTAAGGGTTATATTATAATTACATTATTAAGGTGAATGCTTCAGGGTAGCCCGCGAAATTCAAAATTTCTTGCGTTTTTTGCTAATTGTGGCTCTGTTTTGAGTTGTATATCAATCAAAATACTATTTGCGGTAGTAATAACAATATATCTACTGAATGATACTGATAAAAATATAAACCTAGCTTTATAAGCTCTAGAAGCTCGATAATCGATAATTTGATCGTAAATTGATATAATCGAGCTTGTACAGCATATAGAGCTAGGTCAATATTTTTTATGAGTATTAGATATATTGTTGTTACTACCGCAAATCATATTTCTAATTATACACAACGCGAAATACAACTACAATTTGCAAAATACGCAAGAAATTTTGAATTTCGCGGGCTACCCTGTAGCATTCACCTTAATGTCACGAAGGTAAGGAATACTTATGTAAGAAATTTAAAAAACTAATTAATCATCATTTCAGCCGTAAGACGTCCACTGCTGGACACAGGCCTCCCCCAAGCATATATGCCATATTCGCCACGCTTGGCAGGCGGGTTGGCGATCGCAGTTGGTTGGTTAAATACTCAGAGAATGCTGCTGCCCATCCTCTGGTGAATCCCTTAGTCACCTTTTACGACACCCATGAGAAGATATAGGGTGGTGCAATTCTTTACGTCCGGCACCACACGGAACATTTTACAATTAATCATATTAGTTTTAATTAGGTGTATAGAAAGGTTTTCAATCCCGGAACAAGTTCCTATACACGATTCCGGAATTGGTCAAATTATTAAATTTTTATGAAAAATTACAATATCTATGAACTTGACAAGTTTTCTTGCCAGTCAACTTAAGTTACACATCAGACTTATACATTATAATTTTATCGACTTAGATTTAGAAACATCAGTGTTTCGATAATTTCTAGTTATTAGTTAGTTTTTATTTCAAATAGGCAAAGAATTAAATGTCGAGAATTTAGTTGCACGATTACAAAAACAAAGATATAGGATCTTTGTTTTTACAATCGTGCAACTAAATTCTGAGGATGAAATTGGAGGTGGAGCAAGAACCTGGCCATGATTTTCGATTCGATACAGACGACCGAATCATGTAAAATCAAGTCCGCGTCAGCTCAACAAAGAGTTTTCTCAGCGGCAGGCTAAATTTGCAACCGGCTAAGAATCTATCTCTTAGCATTCGCATACTTGACAATCTAGCATTTGCAAGAACCCATTTTCAAAATATGGTATATTTTTACAAATTGAATGATCACATGAGACTTTCCGTCTTCATGTCTCAGTTTGGCGAACCGACTTGCAGTACCATTCAGGTAACAGACTAGTTGGTATTGCAGTCGTTATGGGCAAAGGTAACCGCTTAACATTAGGTGGGTCTTTAGCTCGTTTCGCCATCATATAACATGAAAAATAAGTGTATAAAACTTTTTTGTTGTATTTTTTGTATCTATGAGATTTGTTTTAGTAAAAAGGACCTATCTGATCAAACTTAAAGCCGCGGATAGCAACCTAGTCCCTTCCATGATTAAGATGCTCTATGAAGTTTCATGGGAATTTGTATTCCATGAGAACAGCAAGACCAGTGGTTTCTAGCAATGATGACCAAAGAGCCCAGTTCGCGCGCCGTTAATACTGATGATCTCCCGATATTCGTGTGTGGTCATATTTGAAGAGCTTATTTATTGAGTGCTATCGAACAACTTTTACTACGAGGTCAACCCTGAAATCTAATAAAAAACAGCTATTCCCTACATTTGTGTTCACACGAATCGACAAAATGTAGTAAACAGCAGATTTTTTTCGCGATTTCAGGGTTGCTCCAGTTATAATAATGTACTCTGTGGTTGCTCTCATAGTAAATGTTGTTCGTTATGATGAGTTTTTATTTATTCAATCACAGGTACAATTTCTTTAGCTTTAATTTACTAGAAAACTCACGAAACTATCAAGTTTAACGGCGAGATGCGCTCATAAATATGTATATTATCTTACCCTTACGTAAACATGCAACATGAAAACAAACTTAATTAGCAACAAATCAAACCGTAGGTATGGATCGTTGGTGATTTCATTAAACGATACAGTTATCCTTAAAATATCTACTGCAAACCCTGTAATTTTTTCGAGGCTTTCAGCTTTTATTTTATTTTATTGTATAGGATGGCGAAACGAACTAAAGGCCCACCATATGTTAAGCGGTTACCTTTGCCAATAACAACTGCAATACCATCTAGGCTGTTACCTAAATGGTACCGCAAGTCGGTTCGCCAAACAACATGAAGATGGAAAGTCTCATGTGATTGTAAATACACCGGCACCCGTACCATTCTGACCGAAACGTATAGTATTATATTATCTGTGCCGAAACACAGCAATGCAAGCATCACTATTTGGCGGAGAATAGTAGATACGGTGCTTATTCGTTTTAACATTTGTGCCCATCCATTTTTCTTCAATAACAGCATTTACAGGAAATCTGGAAGTTATGAAGCTAGCCGGTCAATATTTTACAGCATTTTTAGCCCGGCCGCACATTGTCATAAAATAGCACCGTATTTAAATTTTAATATGTCAAAAGCAGACATACGATTCGGAAAATTCTGTCAGTCTGCGGGGCTGGTACTAAAATTAACTGTATAAATGTAAAATAAGCATTATGAAAGTAGTATTGTCCTGCAGATACTTACCTGTGAAACGTCTCTTTGCCATAGACGTACAACATACTATTATAACATCGTAAAAGTACAACCATGGTATAGGTTCCGGTGCGTCAGATTTTTTCTGTGATCAATGAATGAATCATTGTGATTTCCTTCCAATGTGCGGCCGGACTAAATCAACCTTTCAATACTTTCAACCGACTTCAAAAAAAGGAGGAGGTTCTCAATTCGATTGTATTTTTTGAAAGCAGTAAGGGACACTAACTTGTGACATGTATGGTGCTAGGTAGTACAAAAAATATATAATTGAAACTATCGACATATCGATATATTTTGAGCAATCCATATGCGAAACGGTTTCATTTTCACGTACACAATATTTTTTTATCTAACACATAATTATTTAAAATAACACATTATATAGAAAATGGGGTATTTACTGCATGTTATTAATGTATTACTAAATAATTTTAAGAATAACTTCTATGAAAATAAGCATTATGAAAGTAGTATTGTCCTGCAGATACTTACCTGTGAAACGTCTCTTTCTTTGGGTTATTGATGTAAATTACACAGCAGTATAACACAGAACACTACACCATTACGATTATTGATATTAATTGGATAAAATACAGAACGATTGTGAAATAAATCATAAAATAATACGAGATTATATTTTGATGGGAAGCTATGGGAGATTACAATTTTCAAAATCGGTTCGACTGACATTTTATTATGTCTCTTTCTAGCATATAGGTTTTTTCGTAAAGATCGGTATCTCAGTCGCACACTGTAGTGGTCTATTACGTTAGTATAGAAATGTCTTTGGTTTAACCCATCAATATAATATTCTAAAATGGTATATAGCAACGAAAGTTACGTTTTAAACACTGCCAGTAATCATGACAATGAATATGAATAAATGAATATTTTTAGAACATTTTCACACAGCACCATCTAGTCCCAAACTAAGCAGAGCTTGTGCTATGAGTTCTAGACAATGGATATAATACTTATATGCTTTTTTTTTTGTAAATACATACTTATAATAAATAACAATACACAACATAACATAACATAATGAACACAGAACATTCGTTTAACTATATAGCAATTCACCAATAATATCAATAAGTTACTAACTGATAAAATTTTGCACCGTTCACGTTACACATGCAATTGTATAACTGATACGTAATACCCATGACCTTGTACCTATATTAGGTAGGTATGTTGTATTTTGTCGCGATATATTTCTGCGTAGTGAAGAAAAAGAAGAATTGCCAAACTTAAGTGGCAGTGGGCGGGGCACATTGCTCGCAGAAAAGATGGCCGATGGGGCAGTAAAGTTCTGGAGTGGCCACCGCGTACTGGAAGGCGCAGCGTGGGTAGGCCCCCCACAAGGTGGACCGACGACCTGGTGAAGGTCGCGGGAATCCGCTGGACGCGGAAGGTGCAGGACCGGTCGTTGTGGCGAAGCTTGGGGGAGGCCTATGTCCAGCAGTGGACGTCTTTCGGCTGAAATGATGATGATGAGTGAAGAAAAAATACCACCCACGCCTTATACACGTGTAACGTTGGGTGTAATAATTTCACGTTTTATTTCTTGCTGCGCCGACCCCAAATAAATTGGGATAAGGGCAGGAGGATGATGATGATTTCTTACTAGCGGCCCGTCCCGGCTTCGCACGGGTGGACATGAAATATAGCCTATGTTACTCAGGGTGAATGTAGCTTTCCAATGGTGAATTTTTTTTTTTAATCGGCACAATAGTTTTTAAGTTTATTCATTACAAACATACACATAAAAATACAAATCTTTCCTCTTTATAATATTAGTGTAGAACACAAAAATACAAATCTTTCCTGTTTATAATATTAGTGTAGATGTAGATTATAAATCGGTCCACTCGTTTTGAAGTTATATTGCCTAACTATGCACTTTAATTCTCGTTAAAATGGTATTTGAGATTCGAATCTAGATTTATGAAGAGTATTTGATTCCACCATTCAACTTCAGTTAGGCCGATCTGTGGACAAGTTTAATTTATTTTGAATTTCACCTTTTTCAAGACGTCTATGATTTCAAAATACAGTTTACACAAAGAGGAAAGATATTATTATACTCATCGGTTAGGGTACACATATTCGGGTTGGCATGGATCGGCAAAGCCGGGCAGTAGAATCCAATATATGTAGATGAATGATCGGCCTACCCGCACACACTCAGTTCGGCACTAGTTCATCCCGCCATCTCCGTCTGGGCCTGCCGCGTTGGCGTTTGCCATTTGTGGGGGCCCATTGGGTCGTACGTTTGGCCCATGGCCTTCCCTTACTAATTATTTTCATGCAAAAACAACAACAACACCTCAAGTTAATTTGATTAATGTTGGTATGCAGCTACGACCCTGAGCGTGACGTATGGACGTCAGTAGCGTCGATGGGCTGTGCGCGGCTGGGTGTGGGCGTGGCCGTGGTGAACCGGCTGCTCTACGCCGTCGGCGGCTTCGACGGCGCCAGACGAATCGCCTCCGTCGAGTGCTACCATCCCGAAAACAACTGCTGGAACGAAGTCGCGCCCATGAATATAGCTAGGAGCGGAGCTGGTAAGTGAAAATAATAATCAACATACTATTTATATTCTTGTAATTGTATATGCTCGATGACTGACTTACGAAAACTTTCAAACGAAGAGTTCAGCACTCTGGAAGACCTGCTTTCTAACAAAATTAACAAATCCGGTAGTTGACTACAGTCAAAAACTACCAAGAATGTTTGTTATATTATTTAAAATAAGGTACAGAAAGGACAACATTGTAGAAAGAATAAACAAAATCCATGAAAAAATGGGAGATCAATCACTCTTTTTAAGTTTTTGGAAGGGGCATTTTCTGTCCTTGTCGTGCGAAACGGACATTGTTCAGAGGGATCATTGGACATTGTTCAAGTTACCTGTGAAGGTTTTGAACAGTGACATCATTTTTAGGGTTCCGAAGTCCTACAAGGAACCCTTATAGTTTCGTCATGTCCGTCCGTCTGTCCGTCTGTCCTAATCCTTTACAGCTTAATAACTTCTACAGTTATAAACATAAGTAAATGAAATTTTGTTAAAAAATAGTCTACATATAGATCTCAATTTTAAAAGAATAAAAAAATCGTTTTTCCGTATTTTAGGGGTGGCGTCCATACATGTGAAATGGGGAAAAAAAAATTTTTTTCGCTGCACCCCCTCGTGTGGGATATCATTGAATAGGTATACTAAAATGAAGGTAATGTTTCATACACCACTTTTTTATCAGGTGTACCATCTGTGAAATATAGCCCGCCAAAGTGGCTTGCAATGTGTCCCCCCCCCTGCCATTTCTAAACTATGCAATGTAGAAACTTATAATCTTCCACATTGATAGACCTTTGTGAAAACTCTCTTTTAAAATTATTTCGAGTATAATGTGATTATAATTTTTTGAGTTATAGAGAGAAAACTGAAAAATACTTAAAACGTCCTAGTTCAAAGGTCATTGACCTTAGAGAAAAATTATCATAGCATATAATGCTCCTTTAGCTACTTTCTATTTGAAAAAATCACAAAAAGTAACTTTGAAATGACCCAAGACATTAAATATTTACTAGGAAATGACTGACATGCGCTACTAACAACACGCTCTGAGTCGCGAATGCTGCCGATTATTGCAAAAACTAAAATAGCCATGATTAATATTCGATTTGATTCGTTTGTGAGCATGGCCCGACATGCTCTTGGCCGGTTTTCAATAGTGCTGTCTCTGTCTAGTGAACACATTTAAATCGCTTATAACTTGGACATTTTATTTAATATTTTATTGGCTTTTTCACTGTTGCTTATTTTTCTTGAAAAAGTTTCGAGATTTCTAAAACCGGCCAAGAGCATGTCGGGCCATGCTCTGTATTATAGGGTTCCTTAAGTAGGTCTAATTACAAACGAGTCAAATCGAATATTAATCATTGCTATTTTAGTTTTTGCAAACAGCGCCACCTAGTGCTAAATTGATGAAGCTAAATTTAAGAAGTGTGTTTCTTTTTGTGATTTTTTTAAATAGAAAGTAACTAAAGGAGCATTATTTGCTACGATCATTTTTCTCTAAGATCAATGACCTATGAACTAGGACGTCTTAAGTATTTTTCAGTTTTCTCACTATAACTCAAAAATTTATAATCACATAATACTCGAAATAATTTTAAAAGAGAGTTTTTATAAAGGTCTATCAATGTTGAAGACTATAAGTTTCTACGTTGCATAGTTTAGAAATGGCAGGGGGGGGGGACACATTGCAAGCCACTTTGGCGAACTGTATTTCGCAGAGGGTATACCTGATAAAAAAGTGGTGTATGAAACATTACCTTCATTTTAGTAGACCTATTCAACGATACCCCACACGAGGGGGTGCAGCGAAAAAAATATTTTCATCGCCATTTCACATGTATGGGCGCCACCCCTAAAATACGTAATCAAGATTTTTTTATTCTTTTAAAACTGAGATCTATATCTATTCCATTTTTTGACAAAATTTCAATTACTTATGTTTATAACTGTAGAAGTTATTAAGCGGTAAAGGATTAGGACAGACGGACAGACGGACGGACATGACGAAACTATAAGGGTTCCTTGTAGGACTTCGGAACCCTAATAAAAACGAATAAAAAAAAATAGTCACCTTTCCTATTCTCCCCGTGGTGGTAGGTATAAAAGATGGCAAAGAACTAATGCTGTCAGATTGCAGTGGCGTGCCTTTATTTGAAAACCCCGTGTTCATTGTTTGGCTTTGCTGCGACCGTTGGAATTTCATTGGCTCTTGGCTGTTATTTTCGACCGTACTTAAATTAATTATTTGTTGACTCAGGCGTGGCCGCAATGAGCCAGTATATCTACGTGGTGGGCGGGTACGACGGCTCGCAGCAGCTGGCGTCGGTGGAGCGCTACGACACGGAGCGGGACACGTGGGAGATGGTCGCGCCGGTACACATAGCACGCTCCGCACTATCACTCACTGTACTCGACAACAAACTATACGCACTCGGTTAGTACTATTATTCACATTTTTGAAGTAAAACTTCTTTACGCACGCTTGACTTGCGGAGTAAGCTGGTAAATGCGTTACGAAAAGTGAGGCGAACGGAGGGGGTAGTGCGGGCCGCGGGGAACGAGGCGCGCGCGACGGTCGGCCACGACACGACACAAGCAGATGTACGCGCGCCGCGCCGCCATTCCTTTGTTCTCATTAAAATACTATTGAGGGAGTTAAGTTAGTGAATATATTATAGGCGCAGCGTGGGTAGGCCCCCCACAAGGTGGACCGACGACCTGGTGAAGGTCGCAGGAATCCGCTGAATGCGGAAGGCGCAGGATCGGTCGTTGTGGCGATGCTTGGGGGACGCCTATGTCCAGCAGTGGACGTCTTTCGGCTGAAATGATGATGCTGGTGATGAAGTTAGTGAAGTTTTACTTCAGTCGTGTGGTCTAAAGCACACTATTTTTTTTTTAGACTGGTAACCGTTATTGTTGGATATTCTCACGGTTCGAACCCAGCCTGAACCTCGTGACTTTTAGAATTCATGTGCAGATCAGAATTTGATTATCACTTGCTTTTTAACGGTAAAGGAAAACATCGTTAGGAACTTGCACGCCTGAGTGGTCCATAGTTCTCGATGGTGTGTAGTCCGCCAACCCGCACTAGGCCTTCTTCGGATAGGTTCCCATTCTTCTAGTCCATCCAAAGGTTGTCTGGAAGAGATTGCCTTGTTGTTTAAATGTTGCGCGTTTCTTTTCTTTTCCTTGTGTGATAAGACCGCCCATTGTACTTACTTAATCTTTCTGTAAACTATTGTATTTTTTTTCGTTTGGTGTAATGTACAATAAAGAATATAATAAATAAATAAATAATAGGCCAGTGTGGTGGACTACGGCCTTAACCTTCCCATTCCGAGAAGAGGCTTGTGCCCAGCATAACCTACATAATTTTTGTTCTTCGTCAGGTTATACGTGTATGAGAAATGCGTGGTATAGACGCCATAAGGTCATTGCTAAAACATAACATAATCAGCCCATTACTGTCCCACTGCTGGGCATGGGCCTCTTCTCAGTATGAGAAGGTTAAGGCCTTAGTCCACCACGCTGGTCTAGTGCGGGTTGGTGGACTACACACACCATCGAAAACTGTATGGAGCACTCTGGTGTGCAGGTTTCCTCACGATGTTTTCCTTCACTGTTAAAGCAAGTGATAATCAAATTCTGATCCACACATGTTCCTTTTCGGGTCATTGCTATCAGAGAATTAATTAATCACGCTTTACTTAGGCTGTTGCCTTTGAAAACTTAACATTGTTATGTATAACGATTTAAATTTTGAAAAAGAAAAAATCGCTCACGAGCAGGATTCGAACCTGCGACTCCTGGCGCCTCCTGCGTCAGATTTCGCTTCGTATGCGTTAAAAAATAATAGTATGTATGTTTGTCCAGGTGGGTACGACGGCACCTCGTTTCTGGACATCGTGGAGGTGTACGAGCCGGCGTCCAACTCGTGGAGCAGCGGCGCGGCGCTCACGTCGGTGCGCTCCGGGCACGCGTCCGCCGTGTGCTACCAGCACGTGGCGCCGCACTGCGAGCCCTGCGACCAGCTGCCCACCGTCATCAAGAAGCTCGGCAAGCGGCCCTCCGCCTCCGGCTCCTCGCTCTCCGCCACCTCCTCCAGGAACAACGACGACATACCCACTGCTAACAACATCATAGGCACGCTATCCAACCCCAGAACTCCCAGCGATTACATGTAGTCACAAGTCACAGACCAGTAAGCCTCAAGACGCCGGTTACACAAAGTTTTGCATGAGAACGCAGTCGTAAGATGTTGGCGGGGACCACAGTAATAGAGGCACGCACGCTGCGCGCGTGGCAGCACCATGCACCATAGTGCAGGATATTTCAAAGCCTTTCTCAGCACGCCTCATGACTTGTTTCTATAAATACTGTAACAAAAACACGCAAAAATGCCTTATTGTGCTGTTTCTAACTGCAGAAACAAAAACTGTAAAGTACATTTGATTAAAAAACATAAAAGTAAAAATAATGACGTCAAAATGTAAGGCGTAGTTTGTTCGGAAAGTTGCCACGCATGAATCGCAAGTAAAATTGTGATTACAACCATTCTATCTATTTCTGTGGCGGGGACCGAGGGGCGGACGGCGCGTTATGATTGGTCGGCTCAAAAGTTCGGTGGTGTATGATTGGTGCCGCTCGCTGACGGATTGACGTCCTGATCGGCGGGGCGTAGCATATGCGTTGTGACCGGGGGTATCCGGCTAATCGGCGTCTGGAGGCTTACTGGTCTGTGCATGTAGTGAACACTTTCAATCATCGTTATTGGTGATTATTATTTGCCCGCGGCCTCGTCGCGCGTTCAACTTGTCTGGCTCCGTCAGGGACGTACTTTCCGTAATCTCAAAATGATGTCCAGCTACATTATCATTGTTATAAAGCAGGGGGGGGCTCTGATCATTGAAGTTTTATTTATACGTAGGTCCTGACGATTTAGGAAAATTTGTTAATATTTTTAAGACATTTTAAATGAGTTCAACGTGCTTATTATCACAAAAAATGTTTTTGTACCAACTGATAACTAAATTGTGCGTCACAAAGTCATGGTCGATTACTAAATTGATGATTCATCTTTTTTAATCAATTTACTTTTAGATTTTGAGTACTGAATTATCACGAAATAAGAACGATAAATAATAATGAAAAATATCGTCGGTGTAGAAGGGAAATTACATAACTAGGTTTTCAAAGTTCCGATATAATTGCAATTTTTTTAATTTTTGTGTTGTTTAAAAATGTTCTGCATCAAAAAATAAATAGACAAAACAATCGAAAAATTGAATTAAATCGCGATTATTTCAGAACTTTGAACACCTAATACATGTATTCCAAACAATATGACGTTAAAAACAGGCTACATACAGGACACACCCACGTGACTGCTGTACTCTCCGGTTTTGCGTACCAATAAGTCAAAACAAAGCCGTGTTTTAAGCACTAAATTAAACAAGCAATATTATTTGAGAAAGACTTTCTGGTTAATGTAAATAATTTAAAGTTAATATGGAAATTAATGTTACGAGGAAAGTTTTAAGTATGAATGTTGATGGCTATAAGAAAAGAGGGAGACCGAAGAAAATATGGATGGATTGTGTGAAAGATGATATGAATAGAAAGAAAGTGAAAACGGAGATGACGGCTGATAGAGATGTATGGAAGAAAAAAACATGCTGCGCCGACCCCAAATCAATTGGGATAAGGGCAGGAGGATGATGAATGTATCTATAAAGTTATTATAATTATGTACAAATTCCTCTATGTTTAGGTGATAATCATTCTTTCCAATGTATCATATAGATAGACAATATAGAAAATGTAAATATAATGTAATTCATAAGGAAAATAAAGACTGTTATGGGAATTTACAAAGAAATTTTATTTACATCAAGATTTTGCTAATAGAGTGCTATTGTCTGAAAAAAATCACACGCTATAAATATAATAATATACTGCTTCACATGTGGACGGCAGGCATCGTGGCGCGCGTCCGTATGCCGCAGTATACTTGGCCACAACAAAACTACTTTGAAAAGTGGTGTAGCGGCATTGTCACTTGCATTAAAATGTTTACTTAACGCATGACCAACATTATAAATAAATAAATATCTTTGGGACATTTTTACACAGCACCATCTAGTCCCAAACTAAGCAGAGTTTGTGGTATGGGTACTAGACAATGGATATAATACGTATATACTTTTTTTTTGTATTATGAAGGCGATCATGGTAACTCATATACACCCTGAAGTTTTATTGGCCGTTTTCCTAAAAAGGAGTCATTGTACACATCAAGTGTGCAGGTCGGGGCGAGCGCGGGGGCCGTGCACGGTGCGCGGCGTGTGGAACGGGCAGTCTCTCGGCTGCCTCAGCCAAGGCCTATTGCATTCACGCGCTCGCTCATGGTCACCGGCGAGCGAGCGAGCTCGTACACGGAGCTTCACCGCTGTGCCTAAGCTTTATGCTCTATAGATTTCGTAGTTTTCCTTCAATCTATGACACAATGTTCGTCGATTAAATCCTTATTAACTCTATCGACTGGTGGCATAAAAATACAGGTGATATTTTTTGGCATACTTGAAGGTTCGATTCCTGGTTCAGGAAACACATTCTTGAAAAATCCTTGAATGTAGTATTACTTTATTACAAGGAGAATTTCTTATTTTTAATATTTAAAGTACTTTTCTCCATGTAGCATAGTGATGGGACATCCTGTATAATTTTGTATGTTTTGTAAGAGAAAGGGATATTTTGAGAAAAGGACATCATAAAAAAGACAAAAAGAACATTATGAGAACAGATATTTTGCGCAAAGGACATTATGCGAACACATATTATAAGGTCCTACATTATTAATCCGAAATATTTGAAGTGGTCAATCTACTTATAATAACAAACAACATTTACTATGGGCCCAAACCTGAAATCGCGAAAAAAAAAAACAGGTGGTCCCTACATTTTGTTCCTACTTCAAATATCTCGAATTAATAATGTACGACCTTATATTTACAACGTGTTATTGAGATAACTGAAAACCTCTTAAGGGGTCATTGTACTCATCAGTATGAACAACTTTTACTATGGAACCAACACTGAAATCGCGAAAAATAAATGATCTATTCCTTACATTTTGTCGATTTATAATATTTATATGAACACAAAATACACAAATGTTCCCTATAGTTGAATTTTTTTTCGCGATTTCAGTGTTGGTCCCATAGTAAAAGTTGTTCATAGTTTTAAGTCTAATGACCCCTTAAGAGGTTTTCAGTTATTTCAAAAACACGTTGTATACAACATGTTGATCTGTATTTGTGCCATATTTTGGACTGACTATACTACTGATACTGAACACGAATCAATAAAAAAATCAATACCGTAAGATTATTTTTTTGTTAAATACCTATTTGTAAACAAACAAATTCCCCCCCCCCCCGTGTGTCGCGTGCGTTACAAAAACGATGCGTGCGACACCACCAAAACATTTTGCAGGTATTTCCACCCTTTGACAATGCCGCCGATGACTTATTTTCAGAGTCGTTCGGGATTTATTCTCGCTATGTTTCTAAGTGAAAGGTATTAAATAATCGTAGAATTTTCAAGTATTTTTAGGTGACTAAGCACATTATTTATCATCAGATCTAGAAATATGGCACGATTACAGATCAACATCTTGTATAATGTGGTAACTGAAATACAGTATAGTTCAATACTTCAACTGTTTAAAAGCCTCCCAAACTTCCAAATGCTTGCCACTGCCACATAAAATAAGATCACATTGCAATACTTTGCTAATCACTTTTTATTCCATACTTTAGTTACTAAATATTGTTTATGTTATCTACTAAGTCATTGGAGGTCGCTTTACAAGTTTTCTGCGCCTTTTAACAAATATTCTGACATCTGGTGCGTCATGAGTATCTAACGTATTCGAGTCAGAGTGGTTGACTACTTGTGCGATATTCTCCTTGGTTTCGATTGCTTTACTAACATTAGTATCGTTAATAAATTCAGTTGCTCGCTCTGCCTCAGCTTCTGCTAAATTCAAGGCAATAAACTCCTTGTGTGGTGTAGACGTCGCCAAAGCTTTCAAAACATCCTGTCTTTTAAACTCCATAATAGCTGGAATTGGATTATTATCAGTAATGTTTTTCTTTATATTAACTTCTACATCAGCAGTAGGTTTTTCTATAACTGCTTTAATATTACTTTCAGACATGAGCTCAGGTTGTGCTCCTGTTGAAATTATGATTGTCTGAACAACATCAGGTTCATTTGAATCAGTTCTGGAAATCAAATTTTCATAAACAAGACTTGGAGTTGTTTCATTAATGTCTACGATTTCTTCTTTTCCGTTAGAGGATTTTGACTTTACAATGTCTTTCAGATATTTTTCTTCTGTATTTGATTTATATAAATCATTTTCAGGAATCTTGTCATGTATAGCTACTTCTCGTTTTTCTATATCAAGGCTACTTTGAGCATTAATATCAATAGGAATTTCTGTATGACCAAGTAGTGGAGCATCGATGATTTGATCAATCTTCATGTCAACTGCATCTTGTGCATCTTCAGAAATGGGTAAATATGAAGGTATTCCTAAATCTTCTGGAGTCATTAAACTGCAACTATCTCCAAAAATATCACTAAATTTATTCTTTGTGTCTTTATGTTTAGACTCCTTCTCTTTTTTGGATCTTGACATGTTTTCAGTTACTGGGATGGTATCTGTAAGTACTATTAAATCTTTAGATAATTCTTTACATTTAGATTTTTTCTTTTTGCTCTTTTGTTTTTTAGTATTGTCAGGTTCTTTAATCTTTTCGTTCTCCTCGAACGTTTTTATTTCAACAATATCAACGGTTTTCTCGGTTTCATTATGATTAGATTTATCACGAAAATGGTCTTCTGCATTACTTTTAGAATCTCGATTTCTAATTCCTTTATTGTTTGACTGCACTTTGGAATGTTTTCTAACCTTTTCCGTTGTGACTTGTCGGTGAGAATCCACATTATCGCTATTTTCGTCACTTAACTGAAGATCGTCCACAACGATTGCCATTTTGGATAGTGTTATCTGATTTTGGTTTTCCCTTTTATCTTCGTGTTTATGGTCGCTTGTATTTCTTGGTAGACTTTTATTTTTATTGACATGCTCATCATTTTGATGTTTAGTTATTGATTTCGTCGTCGAAGGTATATCTTCAAGTACAACTTTATTACTAACTTTCTTATTATGAGGTTCATGTTCACCCACTTCAATAAGGGGAACATCCATCTTTTTTTGTTTATTTTTACTATTTTGCTCGATTTTAGGAATTCGATTCTTTGCGACATTAGGTTTCGAAATCTTTTGTGCATTCGTGGCTTGCTTTGAAAATTCTTGTGATACTTGTTTACTTACATGAAGGTCTCGAAAGTCATGTGGAATTTCCTTTTCTTTATTACGAATTTCAGGACTTTCGTCTTCAAACTCTAAGCGCACTTCGCCCGATTCCATAGATAGATTGGTGACAGGATCATCAATGTCTGTATAAATGTTCTTAACAAATTCGTCACTGCATTGTGACGGTGGACGACTTTTATTTTTATTGACCTGCTCATCATTTTGTTGTTTAGTTATTGATTTCGTCGTCGAAGGTATATCTTCAAGTACAACTTTATTACTAACATTCTTATTATGAGGTTCATGTTCACCCACTTCAATAATGGGAACATCCATCTTGTGTTGTTTATTTTTATTATTTTGCTCGATTTTAGGAATTCGATTCATTGCGACATTGGGTTTCGAAATCTTTTCTGCATTCATGGCTTGCTTTGAAAATTCTTGTGATACTTGTTTACTTACATGAAGATCTCGAAAGTCATGTGGAATTTCCTTTTCTTTATTACGAATTTCAGGACTTTTGTCTTCAGACTCAAAGCGCACTTCGCCCGATTCCATAGATAGATTGGTGACAGGATCATCAATGTCTGTATAAATGTTCTTAACAAATTCGTCACTGCATTGTGACGGTGGAAGACTTTTATTTTTATTGACATGCTCATCATTTTGTTGTTTAGTTATTGATTTCGTCGTCGAAGGTATATCTTCAAGTACAACTTTATTTCTAACTTTCTTATTATGAGGTTCATGTTCACCCACTTCAATAACGGGAACATCCATCTTGTGTTGTTTATTTTTATTATTTTGCTCGATTTTAGGAATTCGATTCTTTGCGACATTGGGTTTCGAAGTCTTTTCTGTATTCGTGGCTTGCTTTGAAAATTCTTGTGATACTTGTTTACTTACATGAAGATCTCGAAAGTCATGTGGAATTTCCTTTTCTTTATTACGAATTTCAGGAATTTCGTCTTCAGACTCAAAACGCACCTCGCCCGATTCCATAGATAGATTGGTGACAGGATCATCAATGTCTGTATAAATGTTCTTAACAAATTCGTCACTGCATTGTGACGGTGGACGAGCTAAAGCATCAGGCATGCTAACTGTTTCAATGTTCCATTTAGTTTTCTTAACCAATTTAATATCAATATTTCTGCCCACTGCTGTGGATAATAACTCCATACCATTATCTTTTTTAACAACATATCTTTTGCTTGTAAGGCGCGGATCTTCCAGGGGTATTGCAGCAGTATCCATTATTTCTGTAAAAGTGTAATACTTGTAGGACTGTATTAAGGTGGATGAGCCCGCGAAATTCTAAATTACTTGCGTTTTTCGTAAATTGTAGCTCTATTTCACGTTGTATATCGATCGAAATATGATTCGCGGTAGTAATAACAATATATCTACTGAATAATACTCATAGAAAATATAAACCTAGCTCTATAAGCTTTCTAATATTATATTAGGTCCTTACATATGAAATTAGCGTTTTGTCGTACTGACTGACCACTTTGATCTAAAATATCTCCTCTTTGAAATTCATTTAGCTGGTACATTTGAGTTTTGAAAACAGTCATTCATTTGTTTTTTCCTCATAATTTTTTTCTTTGGCGTAGCTTATTACCGCACAATGGAAAACATGAAATATCGGTATATTTACGAGTACGAGTTCTACCGTGGCACCAGTGCTGCAGAAACAGCTCGAAGGATTAATGATGTGTACGGCGCTGGTGTCGCAAAAGAAAGTACGGTACGTTTTTGGTTTCAACGTTTTCGTTCTGGAAATTTCGACCTTCAGAACCAACCCCGTGGACGGCCGGAGACCAAAATGGAAAATGAAGAATTAAAGGCTATTGTGGAAGCGGATCCATCACAATGCTTTGCTTTGCTTTGCTTCAGAGATAGCTGCAGGCTTCGGGGTAAGTGATAAAACTGTTTTAATCCACTTGAAGCAAATCGGGAAAGTAAAAAAACTTGAACGATGGGTACCTCATGAATTGAGTGAATCGAACTTTTTTTTTTTCTTTTTTTTCCGTGGGGAAAATCCTCATGGACGCACTCCGCCTGGGGTAGGCGGAGCCAGTGTCGGACTCTTACCGACTAAAAACCACCACGGTGTTCCTCTAACGACCCTTGGCCGGGGGCGTGGGAAACTTTTACTCTCCCAAACATCCCCGGTAGGTCCCGGCTCGCCATTAGTAGGCGAGCCCCTTCTCCCCGTGCGGCAGCCACATCGGCCACACCCTCCTCTTGACTGGCGCGCGCGGAACACTACGTGCCACCGTCACGGGCCTTGACTGGTCGGGCGGCGGGCCACCCCGAGTCCGCCGCCCGCAGGTCCACATCTAGGGTGGCTGGAGGTCGGCATACGCCCTCCTGCGACGCCCAGGTCGTCTCCTGCGGATGGGGAGAGAGGTCAACGCCTCTCGAACCCTCTCCGCCGCCTCCTTAGCGAGCATTACATCCTCGCAGAAGGAGACGACGCCTTCCCAAGCGCTCTCGCTCCCGACCATAGACAGAACCACGGCCGGAAGCGAGAGATCGCTGCCACCTACTGCAGTGATGAGGTCACGGCGCTGCGCGGCCCAAGCTGGGCACTCCGCCAGTGTGTGCTGCGCCGTGTCCTCTGGGCAGCTCCCGCAGTGATGACACTCGGGCGTCGGCTCCCGGCCTATGCGACACATACTTCCCGAAGCATCCGTGCCCCGAGAGTATCTGCGTCAGCCGGTAGGTGTGGGCACCATGGCCCCTCTCCAGCCACTCCTCCATGACGGGCCTTACCGCCGCTATTGCGGCGTGCCCTGAGTGAATCGAACTTGCAAACACACGTCGACTACTGTGTTACTTTGCTCAACCGACACAATAATGAAGGGATTTTAAATCGAATCATTACTTGTGATGAAAAGTGGATACTGTACGATAATCGGAAGCGCTCGTCGCAATGGCTGAAACCCTGGAGACCCAGCCAAATCCTGCCCTAAACGAAAACTGACTCAGAAAAAGTTACTTGTGAGTGTTTGGTGGACTAGCGCCGGTGTCGTTCACTACAGCTTTCTAAAATCTGGCCAAACGATTACGGCAGATATCTATTGTCAGCAACTGCAAACCATGAAGGAAGAACTAGCTGCTAAACAACCGAGATTGTGCAATCGCTCTAGGCCACTGCTGCTTCACGACAACGCAAGACCACACACACTGCACAACAAACAACCACTAAGTTAGATGAGCTACAATTGGAATGTCTGCGACATCCACCGTACTCCCCGGACCTTATTCCAACAGATTACCATTTTTTCCGTAATTTGGACAACTTCTTACAAGTCAAAAAATTCAACTCTGAGGCGGCAGTCCAAACCGCCTTCAAAGAGTTTATTGATTCTCGCCCCCATGGTAGTTTTAGTAAAGGGATCAATGAACTACCTAGGAGATAACAAAAGTGGATAGATAACAACGGTGCATACTTTGATTAATTAAATCTATTTTCCAAAAAAAAAAAAAACTTTATATTCCTCCCCTACAAAACGCCAATTTCATATGTACTATTAAATTTACTAATATTTACTAGTAATTATCGATTAGGAAGCTTCTAAAGCAGTGATAGCCCAGTGGTTGAATGCTTGTCTTCCATGCTGGAGGGTCCGAGTTCGATCCCGGTCCGCACCTCTTGACTTTTCGAATTCATGTGCGGATTTATATTTGACTATCACTTGCTTTAACGGTGAAGGAAAACATCAGGAAACCTGCAAACACCCGAGAGTGCTCCATACAGTTCTCAATGGTGTGTGTAGTCCGCCAACCCGCACTAGGCCAGTGTGGTGGACTAAGGCCTTAGCCTACTCGTACTGAGAAGAGGCCCGTGCCCAGCAGTGGGACAGTAATGGGCTGTTTATGTTATGTTATGAAAGCTTCTAAAGCTTATAGAGCTAGGTTAATATAATATATTGTTATTGTATACTGTTATTATTGCAGCGAATCATATTTCAATCGATATACAACGTGAAATAGAGCTACGATTTGCAATACACGCAAGAAATTTTGAATTTCACGGGCTACCCAGTAACATACATCCTAATGTTGTATTAAACGTGTACTGCTCGTGGGAGCAAAAGTGGTTTTCACCCCAATTATTGAAAGACTAAAGATTTACTTGTAAGTACACTTAGTACACTGTAGTACTTGTGTGTTGTGTTTAACAACACACACAGCTTTCCAAGAACAATTTTAATACAATGGATAATACAAATGGGCCAAAATTAATATCCAATCTATCCTCGATTTACCCTACTAAAGTGGAGTCATAGGTTTGACAATTCATCAAAATTCAACAACGTAACCTAAAACGTAACGTAACGTAAAATAATATATTTTTCAACACAATTGCTCGTAAAGTGGCTCTAATAAGAGCCACGCGTGAACGAAAACGTTATAAACGTTACGCAATGCAATGCGTATGATGCCTGTATGCAACGCGTATTATGATAGTATGCAACGCGTATTATGCCCGTATGCAACGCGTATTATGCCTGTTTGCAACGCGTATCATGCTCGTATGCAACGCGTATTATGCCCGTATGCAACGCGTATTATGCCCTATGCAACGCCCATAATGCCCGTATGCAACGCCCATAATGCCCCTATGCAACGCCCATAATGCCCCTATGCAACGCCCATAATGCCCGTATGCAACGCCCATAATGCCCGTATGCAACGCGTATTTTGCCCATATGCAACGCGTTTGATGCCCGTATGCAACGCATATTATGCCCGTATGCAACGCGTACTATGCCCGTATGCAACGCGTATTATGCCCGTATGCAACGCGTATTATGCCCGTATGCAACGCGTTTTATGCCCGTATGCAACGCGTATTATGCCCGTATGCAACGCCCATAATGCCCGTATGCAACGCGTATTTTGCCCGTATGCAACGCGTATTATGCCCGTATGCAACGCGTATTGTGCCCGTATGCAACGCGAATTTTGCCCGTATGCAACTCGTTTGATGCCCGTATGCAACGCGTATGATGCCCGTATGCAACACGTATAATGATCGTATGCAACGCGTATGATTCCCGTATGCAACGCGAATTTTGCCCGTATGCAACGCGTATGATTCCCGTATACAACGCGTATGATTCCCGTATGCAACGCGAATTTTGCCCGTATGCAACGCGTATGATGCCCGTATGCAACGCGTATTATGCCCGTATGCAACGCGTATAATGCCGTATGCAACAAGTATTATGCCCGTATGCAACGCGTATTATGCCCGTATGCAACTCGTATTATGCCCGTATGCAACGCTTATAATGCCGTATGCAACGCGTATTATGCCCGTATGCAACGCGAATGATGCCCGTATGCAACACGTATTATGATCGTATGCAACGCGTATTTTGCCCGTATGCAACGCGTATTTTGCCCATATGCAACGCGTATGATGCCCGTATGCAACGCGTTTTATGCCCGTATGCAACGCGAATTATGCCCGTATGCAACGCGTATTATGCCCGTATGCAACGCGTACTATGCCCGTATGCAACGCGTATTATGCCCGTATGCAACGCGTATTTTGCCCGTATGCAACGCGTATAATGCCGTATGCAACACGTATTATGCCCGTATGCAACGCGTATTATGCCCGTATGCAACGCGTATAATGCCGTATGCAACGCGTAATATGCCCGTATGCATCGCGTATTATGCCCGTATGCAACGCGTATTTTGCCCGTATGCAACGCGTATAATGCCGTATGCAACGCGTATTATGCCCGTATGCAACGGGTATTGAGCCCGTATGCAACGCCCATAATGCCCGTATGCAACGCATATTGTGTTCGTATGCAACGCATATTATGTTCGTATGCAACGCCCATAATGCCCGTATGCAACGCGTATTATGTTCGTATGCAACGCGTTTATGATCGTATGCAACGCGTATTTTGTCCGTAAGCAACGTGAATTTTGCCCGTATGCAACGCGTTTGATGCCCGTATGCAACGCGTATGATGCACGTATGCAACGCGTATGATGCCCGTATGCAACGCGTATGATGCCCGTATGCAACACGTATTATGATCGTATGCAACGCGTATGATTCCCGTATGCAACGCGTATTGTGCCCGTATGCAACGCACATAATGCCCGTATGCAACGCACATAATGCCCGTATGCAACGCGTATTATGTTCAAATGCAACGCTCATAATGCCCGTATGCAACTCGTTTGATGCCCGTATGCAACGCGTATGATGCCCGTATGCAACGCGTATTATACCCGTATGCAACGCGTATTATGCCTGTATGCAACGCGTATTGTGCCCGTATGCAACGCGAATTTTACCCATATGCAACTCGTTTGATGCCCGTATGCAACGCCCATAATGCCCATATGCAACGCGTATTGTGCCCGTATGCAACGCGAAATTTGCCCGTATGCAACTCGTTAGATTCCCGTATGCAAAGCGTATGATGCCCGTATGCAACACGTATAATGATCGTATGCAACGCGTATGATTCCCGTATGCAACGCGTATGATTCCCGTATGCAACGCGTATGATGCCCGTATGCAACACGTATAATGATCGTATGCAACGCGTATGATTCCCGTATGCAACGCTTATAATGCCGTATGCAACGCGTATTATGCCCGTATGCAACGCGAATGATGCCCGTATGCAACGCGAATGATGCCCGTATGCAACACGTATTATGATCGTATGCAACGCGTATTTTGTCCGTATTCAACGCGAATTTTGCCCGTATGCAACGCGTATGATGCCCGTATGCAACGCGTTTTATGCCCGTATGCAACGCGTATTTTGCCCGTATGCAACGCGTTTTATGCCCGTATGCAACGCGTATTATGCCCGTATGCAACGCGTTTTATGCCCGTATGCAACGCGTATTATGCCCGTATGCAACGCGTATTGTGCCCGTATGCAACGCGTTTTATGCCCGTATGCAACGCCTATTATGCCCGTATGCAACGCGTTTTATGCCCGTATGCAACGCGTATTTTGCCCGTATGCAACGCGTATAATGCCGTATGCAACGCGTATTATGCCCGTATGCAACGCGTATTAAGCCCGTATGCAACGCGTATTAAGCCCGTATGCAACGCCCATAATGCCCGTATGCAACGCATATTGTGTTCGTATGCAACGCCCATAATGCCCGTATGCAACGTGTATTATGTTCGTATGCAACGCGTTTATGATCGTATGCAACGCGTATTTTGTCCGTAAGCAACGTGAATTTTGCCCGTATGCAACGCGTATGATGCCCTTATGCAACACGTATTATGATCGTATGCAACGCGTATGATTCCCGTATGCAACGCGTATTATGCCCGTATGCAACGCACATGATGCCCGTATGCAACGCACATAATGCCCGTATGCAACGCGTATTATGTTCGTATGCAACGCTCATAATGCCCGTATGCAACGCGTATTATGTTCGTATGCAACGCGTTTAAACAACGCGTAATTTGCCCGTATGCAACTCGTTTGATGCCCGTATGCAACTCGTTTGATGCCCGTATGCAACGCGTATGATGCCCGTATGCAACACGTATTATGATCGTATGCAACGCGTATGATTCCCGTATGCAACGCGTATGATTCCCGTATGCAACGCGAATTTAGCCCGTATGCAACTCGTTTGATGCCCGTATGCTACGCGTTTGATGCCCGTATGCTACGCGTATGGTGCCCGTATGCAACGCGTATGATGCCCGTATGCAACGCGTTTTATACCTGTATGCAACGCGTTTTATGCCAGTATGCAACGCGTATTTTGTCCGTATTCAACGCGAATTTTGCCCGTATGCAACTCGTTTGATGCCCGTATGCAACGCGAATGATGCCCGTATGCAACGCGTATTATGATCGTATGCAACGCGTATTTTGCCCATATGCAACGCGTATTTTGCCCGTATGCAACGCGTTTTATGCCCGTATGCAACGCGTTTTATGCCCGTATGCAACGCGTTTTATGCCCGTATGCAACGCGTATTATGCCCGTATGCAACGCGTACTATGCCCGTATGCAACGCGTATTATGCCCGTATGCAACGCGTTTTATGCCCGTATGCAACGCGTATTTTGGCCGTATGCAACGCGTGTAAAGCCGTATGCAACGCGTATAATGCCGTATGCAACGCGTATAATGCCGTATGCAACGCGTATTAAGCCCGTATGCAACGCGTATTAAGCCCGTATGCAACGCGTATTAAGCCCGTATGCAACGCGTATTAAGCCCGTATGCAACGGGTATTGTGCCCGTATGCAACGCCCATAATGCCCGTATGCAACGCATATTGTGTTCGTATGCAACGCCCATAATGCCCGTATGCAACGTGTATTATGTTCGTATGCAACGCGTTTATGATCGTATGCAACGCGTATTTTGTCCGTAAGCAACGTGAATTTTGCCCGTATGCAACTCGTTTGATGCCCGTATGCAACGCGTATGATGCCCGTATGCAACACGTATTATGATCGTATGCAACGCGTATGATTACCGTATGCAACGCGTATTATGCCCGTATGCAACGCACATGATGCCCGTATGCAACGCACATAATGCCCGTATGCAACGCGTATTATGTTCGTATGCAACGCTCATAATGCCCGTATGCAACGCTCATAATGCCCGTATTATGTTCGTATGCAACGCGTTTATAATCGTATGCAACGCGTTTATGATCGTATGCAACGCGTATTTTGTCCGTATGCAACGCGAATTTTGCCCGTATGCAACTCGTTTGATGCCCGTATGCAACGCGTATGATGCCCGTATGCAACGCGTATGATGCCCGTATGCAACACGTATTATGATAGTATGCAACGCGTATGATTCCCGTATGCAACGCGTATGATGCCCGTATGCAACGCGTATTATGATCGTATGCAACGCGTTTTTTGCCCGTATGCAACGCGTTTTATGCCCGTATGCAACGCGTATTATGCCCGTATGCAACGCGTATTATGCCTGTATGCAACGCGTATTATGCCCGTATGCAACGCGTATTATGCCCGTATGCAACGCGTTTTTTGCCCATATGCAACGCGTTTGATGCCCTTATGCAACGCGTATGACAAAGACATTTATTGCTCAAACTGTGTACATAAATGTAGGTGTTTATCAAAGTTTGGTATCAACAGCTTACCCAAACGGGTGTAGCAATAGTAGGTACAAACTATGAGGTCTGACATAGTGTCAAACCATAGTGTGTGTATCTGTGTGTGTGTGATAGTAATAAGTTAAATATTTAAATATGTTATTGTAGTGCAATAACATATTTAAATATTTAACTTATTACTATCAGTTTATACCAAAATATTCATTTATAGTATAAAATACTTTTTGAATTAACCACTTTTTTAAAACTCTCTTAAATGACTTACTATCTAGTTTTTCACAGCTTTATATGCAAATACCAGTTAAGGTGAGGAAACCCTTTTCTTGAAAAACAGATCTCAGCGATTCGATGTTTTGCATGTTATAAATAATACGTAGACATTTTTTTTGGAGAATAAATGTAGACTGTATCATGCAAGAATTTCCCCAGTATATGACTCCGTAAGTTAAAAGAGGGTACACATAGCCAAAATATGCAGATTTTGCTGTACATTCTGAAGTTGATTCAACAAGTATCGATAGAGCGTAACAGTGCATTAAAATTAAAAGATGCATTAAAAGAGCCTCCACGAGTGACGATATTTAATTGATCGTCCGGCGCACCCTGGGCAGTCAGCCCCGCTACCAACCTGCTGACTGGCTAATCTTTTCCCCACGGCATGAGCTGTTATTATTATGTAGCTCATGTCGACACGATAGAAGAAGAAGAACAGTAGCTTGAGATTTTTTTATAATTTTTTTCTATATGGCCTTTCCAGTTTAAGTGATGATCTATTTTAACGCCGAGAAAGTTAATTTGATCAACCTCTTCGATATTTGTGTTAGATTCGTATATATTTAGTGGTAATGGATTATTTTTATAATTTCGAAATTGCATAATCTTTGTTTTTGAAAGATTTACTTTTAGATTAATAGATTTTAGCCAGCTAGATACCGTTTTTAAAGTGTCATTTATCTCAGTTCTGTATTCGGATTCATTTAAATTATCGTTACATATAAAAATTGTTGCGTCATCAGCAACGCATTTATGATTTTTAATCATTTATGATTTTTAATACTTTATGATTAACTAGCTGTGCCCGCGACTCCGTCCGCGTGGATGTCGGAAAATAACATCGTGTCATAATTATGAACACAATATCTTCAAATATATACATATAAGCGCCTACACAGACGATTACACTATTTACCGACCATACTATATTTTGTTTTTACAACCAACCGGCTAAGGTGATGGAATTTCATGGAATTAAACTACTACAAACCCTAAACTCCCTCATTCTGCGAAGACGCTCGTGCCCAGCAGTGGGAAGTAATTGGGCTGATTATGTTATTCTATAACACTAACCACATCTCTTCTTATGCTGAGAAGAGGCCCGTGTCCAGCAGTGGGACTGTAATGGGCTGGTAATGTTATGTTATTCTAGAATACTAATAATATCCAGTTCTACTAATATTCAGTTATACTCTTCTCATTTTGAGAACCATACCCAGTCACTACTGGGTCCCACTGGACAGTAATAGGGTTGACTACGTTATGTTATTCTATATTTTCTAGTTTCTTAACTCTTCTCGTTCCGAGAAGAGGTCCGTGCCCAGCAGTGGGGCAGTAGGTAATGAGCTGATTATGTTATGTTAATCTATTACACTAACAATATCCAGTTCCTTAATTCTTTTCATTCCAAGAAGAGGGCCATGCCCAGCAGCGGGACAGTGATGGGCTATGTTATGTTATTCTATATTTTCTATAATACTAATAGAATCCAGTTGTATATTTAGGAACCTGCAACCTGGATCCAACCAACAATCATGACCTCTACTTTGTATGCAACTTAATACAATAGAGGGGTCAAGCTGTATCGCTGGATCTACTCAACCGATTCAGATAAAACATACCCTATATTTTAAGTTAGACTAATACCAATACAAATTCTAAGTTTCATTACGATCCGTTCAGCCGTTTTCACGTGATGAGGTAACAGACAGACAGACAGACAGACATAAATTTTTTAAACGATTGATTCGTGTGCTTATTTCTAGTCCACCTAGCCGGTTTTCGCGAAAAAAAACTCAATGTACAGACTTTTCGACCTTTACAGTCTTATTATAGTATAGATATAGATATATAGAATATGTCGGGAAGGTTATTCACGTAAATTAAAAACAAAAGTGGGCCCAGTATGCTTCCTTGTGGAACACCTAATAATACCTTTTGAAAGTTTGATTGAATGGAAACTATCGTTTTTGTGGTTTTATTATAAGTTTCAATGACTGTGGCTTGCATCCTATCTTTCAGGTCAGATTCAATTAGTGTTTGGCCTACACCTCTAATACCGATGTTGTCCAATTGGTTCATAAGTATGTCATATTGCACACAGTCGAACGCTTTTGACATATCTAGGAATAGAGCAGTACATCTCTTTTTTTTGTTCATGTTTGCCCATATGTCTTTAAAGTGTTTAAAAATTGCCAGTGATGTGGTTTTTTTTTCTGGAAGCCAAATTGATTAGTATTTAAAATATTAAAATTATCCAGAAATTGAGTTATTCTATAATGGATAACCTTCTCAAAAATTTTGGAAAAGCTTGGTAGTAGGGCTATAGCCCTACAGGCTATAGGCCTATAATTGCTTACATCATGTTTAGTCCCTTTTTTGAACAATGGTTTAATTATGGCTATTTTTATGTTATGTGGGAATACACCAGTTTCCAGCATAAGATTTATAATATGAACAAGAGCATCTACATCATAAGTTATAGTAGCTTTTACAACATATACTGGTACCCACAACTTGATTTACTTTTTAGATTTTTTACGATATTTATTATTTCACATCTGTCAACGGGAAAAAGAAAAATAGAATTAGGGTTTTTTTCTGTCATTAACTTGTGTTGTTTCTCTTTAGACGAATTATAGTTTTGTGTGATATATAAATTGTTGAACGTATTTACTATGTCTATGGGTGAACTTAATATGTTATCATTGTGAATAATATATTCAATAGTAGGTTTTAATGAGTTTGTGGATTGCGTTTGTTCCTTTATTAATGCCCATGTAGCTTTTGTTGTGTTATTACTATTAGTTATGTATTTTATATTCGACAGCTTTTTTGATTCCTTTATAACACGTTGAATAATAGTACAATATTTTTTGTATGTGTTACTATTTTGATTACTTGATTTCTTAGTCTGTAGGTACAAAATCCTTTTGTTTTTACTTGATGTAACTATACCTTTAGTTTTCCATGTTTTTGGTTTTTTATGGCTTATTTTTATTTTCTTAATAGGAAAACACAAATTCTATAAATATGTTGTAAGCTGAGTTTGCATTAGTTTCCTGGTAAACTTCTTGAAATTTAATTTTGGATATATATTTTAAAAAGATTTCTTTATTTTCTTTTATATTCCTTCTAGTCACGAACCAAAATTCCTCTTTGAACTACAGGGTACTCTGATAAGTTGAGCAGTGTGATCAGAAATCCCTAGATCTAGATCGTATTATGCCCGTATGCAACGCGTATAAAGCCCGTATGCAACGCGTATAAAGCCCGTATGCAACGCGTATAATGCCGGTATGCAACGCCCATAATGCCGGTATGCAACGCGTATTATGATCGTATGCAACGCGTTTATGATCGTATGCAACGCGTTTATGATCGTATGCAACGCGTATTTTGCCCGTATGCAACGCGTATTATGCCCGTATGCAACGCGTATAATGAAGGTATGCAACGCGTATTATGCCCGTATGCAACGCGTATTATGCCCGTATACAACGCGTATTGTGCCCGTATACAACGCCCATAATGCCCGTATGCAACGCGTATTATGATCGTATGCAACGCGTTTATGATCGTATGCAACGCGTATTTTGTCCGTATGCAACGCGAATTTTGCCCGTATGCAACTCGTTTGATGCCCGTATGCAACGCGTATGATGCCCGTATGCAACGCGTATGATGCCCGTATGCAACACGTATTATGATCGTATGCAACGCGTATGATTCCAGTATGCAACGCGTATGATGCCCGTATGCAACGCGTATAAAGCCCGTAGCCCGCACGCGTGCTTTTTCATTATATTATTGCACTAGTGCTTTTTACTTTACAGTTGATTTTTAAATCGCAGCAAAGAGTTTTTATGCCTGAACATTAAACAAACACAACAACAACATTAAACATTTTTGGGAATAAATCAATAAAAAAAAAATTAATAATAATTATTAATTAAAATATGCTATATAAACATTTCATTTCATCAAATTATTAATTTTTGTCAACAAATTAATATTAATTTGTGTTATAAATAAAATTAAAATAAATACGTACGTCAGGGAAACCAATTTAAATAATATACGCGATTTAATCCGGTTAAACTTTGTTTTATTATAATGTGTAGTGATCGCGAAAACCTATGAAGTTATTAAAATATATATATATTTTTTTATTTTTTTTCATTAGGCTGTATGGCGATTTCCTTCGACCAGGTGGTTCGCAGGTGCGCGCGCATAGCTGCATGTCACCGCGCGGTCCGCGCGCCATTTTTATCATTTTTCACAAACTCAATATTTGTCTTAAATGTGTAATTTTTTTTTTTCTCGCAAGTGTGTTGAAAAACGTCGTATGACACGCGTGATCATTGACTATTATACTCTCGGCTCCATTACGCCAATTCAGCCTCGAGTATAATAGTCAACTTAGCTCACTTGTATCATAATGTACTATTTTCGTTTTGTTAGAACTGCACAATATGGGTAGACTGGCTGGCAATAAGAGCTGACCAGAGAATGCAAAAGGCGACGGATGAAGATGTGGCTAAGGCCAAAAAGGAATATAAGAGAATAAAAGAAATTGTGAAGGAAATTGTGAAAAAGAAGAAGGATGAGCAAAAGGATGATTTTGATGAACGGTTATCTGAAGATTTCCGGAAAAACATTAAGTTTTTCTGGAAATCCATAAAAAGAGCCAGAGGAAAATCTGCAACCTCGGAGCTCAATAACATCAAAGACAAGGATGGAAATATAATGAATGAGGAAGGATGCGTGTTAAAGAGATGGAAAGAGTATTTTGAAGGACTGTTTGAAAAAGAGGTGATGCAAGTATCGACGGTGATGGACGAAAGGGCAGACATTGAGGATAGGTTTTGTATGGATGAAATAGTAAAAGCGTTGAACAGAATGAAATCAGGAAAGGCTCCAGGGTATGATAGGATATCAGTCGAAATGCTGAAGGCTGGACAGGGCGTGGTGGCTAGTCTGCTGTACCGTCTTTTCAACTTGTGCTGGAGTAATGGCCTGGTACCAAAAGACTGGTGTAAGGCCGTGATTGTGCCGCTCTACAAAGGAAAAGGGTCACAGCAAGACTGCAAGAATTACCGTGGCATTAGCCTTTTAAGTGTTGTCGGCAAATTGTATGCAAAAGTTTTGATTGAAAGAGTGATGAAAGTAACTGATGAAAAAATATGGGATGTGCAAGCGGGATTTAGGAAGGGCATGGGGTGTACGGATCAGGTCTTTTCCTTGCGATGCATAGCTGAAAAATGTTTGGCCAAAGGTCAAAAAGTCTATTGCGCTTTCGTGGATTTGGAAAAGGCCTACGACAGAGTGATGAGGAATGAACTATGGTCTGCTTTGTCTATCTATGGGGTGATTAGCAACCTGATTCAAGCGTTGAAATCTCTCTATGCGGATTCTAGCGCTTGTGTCAGGATTAACGGCGCCTACTCTGACTGGTTCAGCATCGATAAGGGTGTGAGACAGGGATGTGTAGCGTCGCCGTGGCTATTCAATCTATTCATGGACAGTTGTTTGAAAGATTTGAAAGAGAGTGAAAATGGTTTAGAAATGAATGGGTTACTTGTCAAATGTCTCCTCTATGCCGATGATCAAGTTATCCTTGCATCGTCGGAGGGGGAGTTACAGAAGATGGTAACAATTATGGATGGTGCTTTGAAGAGTAAAGGAATGAAAGTTAATGTTAGTAAGACAAAAGTTTTGGTTTTTGAAAAGGAAGAAGTTATGACAGAGTGCAATATTTTGATAGGTGACGAAAAGGTGGAACAAGTGAAAGATTTTGTATACCTGGGTTCCATGTTTACGAGAGATGGCAAGCATGTGAAGGACATTGAAAGGAGAGTGAGTGCTGGTAATCAGGTGAATGGGGCACTACACACCTTCATGAACAGCCGCAAAGTGTCGGAAAAGGCACGGCTGGCTGTTCATGGGGGAGTGTTAGTGCCTACACTTATGTATGGTAGTGAAAGTTGGGTATGGCAGAAGAAACATGAAAGCAGAATAAATGCAGTAGAAATGAGAGCTTTGAGAAGTATGTGTGGTGTAACTTTGAGAGATAAAGTAAGGAATAACATGATAAGGGAGCGTTGTGGAGTGAAAGAAGATGTAGTGACAAAGATTGAGAAAGGTATGTTAAGATGGTTTGGACATATAGAGAGGATGGACGAGAGGAGATTGACGAAACAAGTATACGAAGCGAGTGTGGATGGAAGAGTTGGAAGGGGACGACCTCGGCGAACGTATCGCGATCAAATCGCGGATGTTCTCAAAAAATGCCAGGTTAAGAGTTCTCTAAACCGACGAGCATGCATGACGAGGTTAATGGACGTAGATGAAGCGAAAGAGGTGTGTCAGGATCGTAGCAGGTGGAAATCCATAGTCTCTGCCTACCCCAATGGGAAACAGGCGTGATAATATGTATGTATGTATGCACAATTGCTTAACTTTTTTCAATTACGATTACATATTTATTGTAATAATGACCGATACGAGTAATTTTACGATTTGCTTTCACTAATAAACCATTCTAAACATAATAAACAATTTCTGATCTAAAGAACGGAACGTCGTTACAATGTTGCGTCAGTTAACCCTTATAGTATAGTATAGTTAACCCTTTTTAACCGACTTCAAAAAAAGGAGGAGGTTATGTATTCCGCGGGTTTATGTATGTACACCGATTACTCCGAGATTTGTGGGCCAATTTACGTGGTTGTTTTTTAACTAGCTTCAATAAATCACTTTATTTTAGCTTCGCCTATCTAGATGATCTGCTCATTGGTTCGTTTTTCTGAGAATTCTTGGCCGATATGCGTGTTTTTTTTTTCAAGATAGTGATTTGACGTTTGGAAGAACATGAGCGAGACCTTTGCCCAGCAGTG
Source organism: Asteroscopus sphinx (assembly GCA_949699075.1). Classification (NCBI taxonomy): domain Eukaryota; kingdom Metazoa; phylum Arthropoda; class Insecta; order Lepidoptera; family Noctuidae; genus Asteroscopus; species Asteroscopus sphinx. The sequence goes on from OX453006.1 coordinate 9,997,381, forward strand.
GGATAGCAAAGGTTAATAAAAAATATATTCTCAAATTGGTTATATAAAAATTTATGAATGTTGATTCAACTAAAAAGTATGAAATAAAAACTTTTTAACAAAAAAAAAACCGACTTCAAAAACCTTAACTAAAAAGTAAAAAATAATCATTGTATGTATTTTAAAATCTTAACATAAACAACATTTTGAAGGCGGCGCGTGATTTTCATGTACGTTCACATTTTTACTATCTATATATAGTATAGTTTATATCTATATTGCGCTCGACTGTACATTACATGACGCAAAGGGCGCCACGCGCCGCCTTAAAAATGTTGTTTATGTTAAGATTTTAAAATACATACAATGATTATTTTTTACTTTTTAGTTAAGGTTTTTGAAGTCAGTTTTTTGTGTATGGTTATGCTCCTATGGTTGAACGCTAACCCCCAAGGTACAGGTCCAGGCCTGGTTTGCGGGTTAGTGCCGGATTTCTTGCAATTCATAACGGCTTATGTTTAAAGAACCACCAGATCTAGGAAAATGTAACGGCAATAAAAACTTTTTAACAAAAAAAAAACCGACTTCAAAAACCTTAACTAAAAAGTAAGAAATAATTCTTAAAACCTTTTTCAAAATCTTTTTATAAACCAACATTTTGAAGGCGGCGCGTGTTACGTAACATACGTAAAGAAAGGGTCAATCACGCGCCGCCTTCAAAATGTAGGTTTATAAAAAGATTTTGAAAAAGGTTAGTATAGTATAACGGGCTGGTTTCCGCAACTCCACGATCAAAAAAAAAAAGGAAAAGGTTTGAAAAAGGTTTTACAAGAATTATTTTTTAATTTTTAGTTAAGGTTTTTGAAGTCGGTTTTTTTTTTGTTAAAAAGTTTTTATTTTTTTTAAACACTAGGGATGTTACTCTATAAATCGAAAGCTGATAAGTAGAATCGAATGTAATGATTTTTATTTTTAATAGAAATTTGACATATTTTATATGAAGCTTATGTCAAATTCCTATCTCTAGTAGGGCAAATCGTGTTTAGATTGAATATTAATTTTGGACGTTAGACAGTTTAGATATGGGCATCAGTTTAATTGAGATTATCATAATTAAATGCTTGTCATGTTTCTTCATGACGTATTTAGTAATTTTTATTACCTTTAATGGGATTTGCAAGAGTAGCATCAGAGTGTACATAATCTGGAGACTGACAGGATAACCGCAGCATATCATTTTTATGTGCAGGAATGAACTGCGCGTCCATTGTTTTTTTCTCATCGTAAAACCTTCTCTCTTCCTTAAAGTATGCATCAGTATTACCAAATGACTCCACCTTCTGTCGTTTAGTATGTGGTTCATCATAATCCTTTTTGATGGCATACTTATTTTCTTGGTGATATCTATTTCTTTCGTGGTCATGAGACTGCCTGTCATAATTAGAATGTAATTCTGGATTTCGTCGCTGATTACGGTTGAATGACTCGGGTGGGGGACTTTTCAGTGGTCTGTTTCTTCCTTGTTCTTGTCTGCAACAGTCATCTTGATATTCCCTGTGTTGCCTTTTATGTCCTCTCTCTGGACTAAAATTCTTTCTGTGTTTCAATGAAGCCTCATATTTTTCCCTCCCTCTATATGAGTTACTCTCATACTGTCCTCTTGTCCTACATCTGGAGTTATCCCATGAAATAGTTTCATGGTAGTTAGAGCCTCTGTCATCAAAACTGGATGTTTCAGAAGTTCTGTTGCTGTGTCTATCAATAGGAATTTTATAAAGATTCCTTCTTTCAAACCTACCCATTGGTGGAAGATCAATTCTTGTATCTTTGGTGTTGTAGTTTTGTTCATTTTCTTCATCAGAACTATACTTCTCGATGGGCATGCTGCAATATTGATACTAAATGTTACTAATAAGTATACAAGCTGAAAGAGGATGGAAGAGTTGGAGGGGGACGACCTCGGCGAACGTACCGCAACCAAATTGCGAACGCTCTCAAAAAAGCCCAGGTTAAGAGCACTCTAAGCCGTTAAGCCCCCCCCCCCTCCCTTTGGGGAGTCCTATGTCCAACAGTGGACGTCTTTCGGCTGAAATGATGATGAAGCCGACAAGCAAATCGTGTAGTCACTGATTGGAATAAACTCCCTGAAAGTGTGATAATGGCACCCACAATAAACTGCTTCAAGAACAGACTTGAAAAAATCTCAAAATCGCAAGACACACACGCATCAGCTTACGAAGCTGCTAGTGTGGTTTCCATATAATAATAATGCATAAGATGGTTAACAAATGTAGACGAAACATAGGTGTGTCAGGATCAGGTGTGTAGTGGGTGGAAATCCATGGTCTCTGCCTACCCCAATGAACTTACAAGAAAAGTTAAAAAAAAATATTTTAAAGTTTTGTCCATGAATTACCTTACAGTTGATGTAGATCTTCTTCTTTTCTTAATGCTGGTGGCAAGTGTCTTAGGAGTATCATAATGTTCAGTCCTGGAGTATGTTATATTTTCTTCATCATACCTTTTCCTATTAAAGGTCTCTGGTTGTGTACCAGAATTTTCATACTTGTTTGAAAAATTGCTTCTATGGTCTGTGCCGTAATTAGGAACTATGTTCTTTGTCCGCACAGTAGTTGGTTCACTTCTGAAATAACAGAAAGATTAAATTTTACCAAGAGTCTACATTTCAATGTAACCAACGATTTAAGAAGCTACTACACAATGTAACCTAAGACTAAATTGGTTAAAAATGGAATGTTAGTAATTGGTTATGCAGAGATTAGTCCTTTTGTGGGATATTATCACAGAGAACAGTGGAATTTATTTATCTTGTATGTGCGTTGAATGATTTCTTATTTCTGTGTATGTGTAGTGTCAGCACTATGTATGTTATTATTTTATTATAGCAATTCTAAATTACATGTTCTGTTCTCAATATGATTTTAGAGAAAGTAACAGTTATAGATATTTGAGAAAGTCCGTGATTGATTGATTAAATTATAAATATGGCTTTACTCAAAATAAACTAACATAGTTTTGAAGCATTAAACAATGTAAGTTTGCCTATATTTCCATGATTTGTGCCAGAGTTAATATTACTCATTTCTTCATTGAAAGTTACAACATCAGATAAAGTTCAATTAAGTCATTTACCTGATCAGCATGTTTTGACGATAACAATATTAATTTCACTTGTATGCTATGCAAGAAAAACAGCTAACCATGCATATAACCTTAAAAGTTACCTTAAGATGCAAATATTTTTACATAATATGGACAGGAAACATGATAATGAATATTCCTTGTTAATATTACTTGATCTATTATACTGTAGTATAACAGACTCATGTAAAATTGCAAAAAAAATAAACTTTGAAATATTTTAATAGAGCAGAGGCCAATCTTGTGTAAAATCATTACCAGCTTCTCATAGAGTATCTTCTTTTGTAGTCAGTTCAAGTTTTTTATTTCAATTATGCATTTTCAAAACCATAAAAACATATATTATATTATGTATGGTTCTCATAAGTTTTTCCTATAGAAAAGAGGTGGCAAGAAACTGTTTTAAAATATTGAAAAAATACAAGCTTGGTTTTGTGAAAACATAAATTACAATAAACAAATACAATAAAGAATATAATAAATATAAATAAATTAAACTAAGCCCAACTTTATACTATGAATGTTGTTGTATGTTTTATCAAAACAAAGGTGTGCAATAAAATCAAATGGTATAATCCACACTCATTCAGAATGGAATGGAACCTTGCCAAAGTAAATTGAAAATGAAGAAATAAAAAATAAATGAGGTAATAGTGAATAACACTGCTTCGCTCTATCACATTCATTTTCAAATAATTTTGACAAGGTTCCATCCTATTCTGAATGTGCATGAATTATAATTGTTAGTAGCATGACATATCAACATATCTGTACATACCCAATATGATTAAGTAATCAACAAAAAGTTAAAAAAAGATCTGGAAACAAATTGTTCCATGGGTAAAAAGTCTCTGTAAAGAGAAATGGATACAGGTATTTAGGGAGTGTTCGCAAACTAAAGGTATTTGGTACTATACCATACAGGATGTGCCTGGTTCAGTGCCCTGGTTTGACTGTGCCAACCTCTCCAGGGAGAGTTTGGTATTGGCACTGAGGTTGCGGTCTGGTCATGTTCCATTGAACAAGTTTTACTGTCTTATGGGCGTGAAATCATCCCAACTATGTGACATATGTCATGAGACAGAGGATATAATTCATGTGATGATGGAAAGTGATCAGTATTGTGGTCTGCGAATGAGGTTGTTGCCAAACATAAACTTCCATAATGGCGAAATTAACATACTATTGAGCCAACCTTGTTCTGAAGAGTGCAAGAGTATTTATCAATTTTTTAAACTGTGTTTGAAAGCAAGGAGTCAAAGAGTGTGATGGAGTGAATGATGATGGTATTAATGGGTGATAATGATAGATGTGAGTAAAGAAAAGAAAACCGGCCAAGAGCATGTCGGGCCATGCTCAGTATTATAGGGTTCCTTAAGTAGGTGTTACAAACAAATCAAATCGAATATTAATCACGGATATTTTAGTTTTTGCAATAGACGGCAGCATTGGCGACTCAGAGAGTGATGTCAGTAGCCGCTAGATGGCGCTATACAGTGCCAAATGTAATACACGGCAGTTTGACGGCAGCATTGGCGACCCAGAGAGTGTTGTACGACGCCGCTAGATGGCGCCAAATTTAAGAAGTGTGTCGTCAACATAACACAAAGTTACTTTTTGTGATTTTTTCAAATAGAAAGTAGCTAAAGGAGCATTATTTGCTATGATCATTTTTCTCTAAGGTCAATGACCTTTGAACTAGGACGTTTTAAGTATTTTTCAGTTTTCTGTCTATAACTCAAAAAATTATAATCACACTAGCGGACCCGGCAGACGTCGTCCTGCCCGGAAAAGCAGCGCCACATATAATTAAAATCGTCCCTGCCATTTAGGAGAAGATCAGTGACATACAGACAGAAGGGCCACCTACCGGATCCAATTGTGTTTCCACACCATCCAGGAAACCATTGAAATATTCACAAAAAAATTCATCCAAATCGGTTCAGCTGTTTAGGAGGAGTTAGGCGACAATCAGATGTACAGAAGAAATAAATATTCGCGGCTTCACTCGCGTTAAATTCTGCTAACCCACGTGACGGATCCTGTTAATTCAGTCCAGTCCAGTCCAGTTCCATCCATCCATCCTTTTATTCGGACCGTCCAGTCCAGTCACTATCCTACTATCTCACCCCATGTCCAGTCCCGTCCCATGTCCCGTCCCGTCCCATGTTAAATGTCCCATCCCGTCCCATGTCCAATGTCACGTCTCATGTACCATGTCCCGTCCCAGCCCATGTCCCTTCTCAAGTCCCGTCTCGTCCCATGTCCCGTCCCCCATGTCACATGTCCCGTCCCGTCCCGTCTCATGTCCCATGTCCCGTCCCGGCCCATGTCCCTTCCCATGTCCCGTCCCGTCCCATGTCCCGTCCCCCATGTCACATGTCCCGTCCCCCATGTCACATGTCCCGTCCCCCATGTCAAATGTCCCGTCCCCCATGTCACATGTCCTGTCCCGTCCGTCCCATGTCCCGTCCCATGTTATCAATTGTTCAGCAAATCAAATTTGGTGACACAACGACTGCAGCGCCACCTACCGGGTCCATTTGTTCATTCAAACCCTGCAGGGACCCGGACTCGAACGTACCTACACAAAAAATATCATTAAAATCTATCATCTATCAGTTTTGGAGATCAAATTTACCTCTCGCAGGTCTGCTGGAAGAAATTTCTTATAGAAATAAGCAGTGCCTTTGTACTATTCAATTATACCGTATTTCGTTCACTACAAAATAAATTTAATTAATGTTATAGCGTCAACAACACGTGGTAATTATGCTGTTAAAATGTAGCTTATATGACACGTTCGTAGATTTACCATAGCAGCGCCATCTATTCATTACTTACTCAACCCAGTCGAAAGGTATCGACATCTGTTAGAATCATTTGGAGTTAACAGATAATTGTGACTGTCAAATAATAACAGACAAATAATTAGCAATAAATTAAAATTGCGACTATAATTTGAGATTTAAACTATCCTATCTCTCAAGTTGGATCGAACTCCACATGGTGTGCGAATTTTATTATAATCGGTTAAGTGGTTTAGGAGTCCATTGAGGACAAACATTGTGACACGAGATTTATATATATTAAGATATACTCGAAATAATTTTAAAAGCGAGTTTTCACAAAGGTCTATCAATGTGGAAGATTATAAGTTTCTACGTTGCATAGTTTAGAAATGGCAGGGGGGGGGACACATTGCAAGCCACTTTGGCGGGCTATATTTCCCAGATGGTACACCTGATAAAAAAGTGATGTATTAAACATTACCTTCATTTTTGTAGACCTATTCAATGATACCCCACACGAGGGGGTGCAGCGAAAAAAAAACTTTTTCCCCATTTCACATATATGGGCGCCACCCCTAAAGAACATAAAAACTATTTTTTTATTCTTTTAAAATTGAGATCTATATGCAGACTATTTTTTAACAAAATTTCATTTACTTATGTTTATAACTGTAGAAGTTATTAAGCTGTAAAGGATTAGGACAGACGGACAGACGGACGGACATGACGAAACTATAAGGGTTCCTTGTAGGACTTCGGAACCCTAAAAAAAGAAAGAAAGAAAAATAGTTTATTGTCACAGTTAACGACGCGCAACATTTAAAACACAGTGATAAACACAAGCAGGCAACTTATAGGTGGGGTTACATAGAAAGTAAAAACAAAAGACACATAGGTAAAAATTAAGAAGGGACAGTCGATACAAAAAGTAGGTGCTAGTATGGTTTGATTGGTTCAATGCTGATTGTAACTGCAGCCTGCATGCTATCAATCATACTATAATATGATTGACCCTATGAGGCTGGCATAGTCACCCAGAGTGTACAGAAGCCTCAAAAAAAAAACAGATAAAAAAAATAAAGATCTGGAAATGTACAAACAAATTATATTACATTTGGTGAAATTTCAGTATTATTAGGCATGTGACGATGCACAGCATCTGTGAGAGAGCGTTGTATACTTCCCGTTGTTGACAGCCAATCACGGCTCGTCTGACGTCATAACCTCAACCAATCAGCGCAAAGTTCCGGTAGTCACGTGGTCCCAGGTGCTCGGTCGCTAATGGCGAACGGTTTTACTTCATAGCGTCGTTATTTCCCGACCAAGTGACATCTTAAATTTTGAATTTTTACTCAAATAATCCAATATTGTTTAAAGCAGCGGTACTCTAAGTGTGTTCCGCGGAACCCTAGGGTTCCGCGATACCCCTGTAGGGGTTCCGCAAGAATTTAGAAAAAAAAAACAAAACACCTCTCTCTGGTCACTGGTCGAACGTTTTGAATCCGCCCGCCGCGCGTATACTTGTGAGCGCGCAGTCCCTTTGATAAAAGCCGCCTCTGAATTAGACGCTATAGTTGTGAACAAGCGACTTTCGGCTCTATCTTCAAAAGCATAAAGTCGAGATTGTTTACAACGCATTTTTTTGTATTTATATTTTTATTTCCGCTTTTTGTTTATCAAAGGCGCCGACTCGAGTATTTTTGAGAATGTTCGAGTTCGAGTCTAGGACTAAGTATAAAAGCGCTATTATATAAAAAAAGTCGCGCCTCGTCAGTCAGTTGACGATTAGCGTTCGGAGCGATAAGTTCGTACCTACCTACTTACAAGCTGGCTAGCCTGCTGCCTTCTTGTAAGTTCTACTGCCCGCTGTATTCTGATTGTATCAGTTTTGTACATTTCTTCTTTGGACTAAACTTTGTCTCATAAACGCAGTAACGATTGTGCATTATTTTGACCCTACCATCCTGACGTGTAACATTATTAATAAAGAAGAATGGAACGTTGGCTTAAAGGTGTTAAACGTGTTGCAACGACATCTTCTAATGACGCTGAATGTTCAAAAGCAGTACGCGCGGAGAATACAGCAATTACCGATCCAGACGATGATGCCACGACGTCAAGCTCCACGGTTTCAAAGACGAAAAAAAGGAAGTATGATGAATCATATATCAGTTTCGGATTTGTTGATTCCAACGGCTCACCTCTCTGCATGTTATGTAGTAAACTGCTTCCTAATAGTTCCATGGCACCTGCCAAATTACGCAGACATTTAGAAACTGTACACCCCGAGTCTAAAGACAAGAATAAAGAATTTTTTGTTCGTAAAAAAGAACAGTTATTGGAAAGTCAAAAAAATATGATGCATGTAACACAAACTATCAATGAAAAGGCCACGGAGGCATCATATTTAGTTAGCTATCGCATTGCACAAGCAGGTGAAGCGCACACTATCGCTGAGAATTTAATAAAGCCATGTGTGTTAGACATAACAAAATGTATGCTCGATGAAAAATCTGCAAAGCATCTTTCTACTGTACCGCTATCAAACGATACTGTTTCACGGCGAATCCATGATCTGGCAAGCTACGTCAAACAAGAACTAGTTGCACGTCTACAAAAAACACGATTCGCCTTGCAAATGGATGAGTCAACTGATTTCACTGGTCTGGCTATCTTGCTGGTTATCGTGAGATATCCATATGAACGTTCTTTTGAAGAAGACATGCTTATGTGTTCACCGCTGCCCACAAACACTACCGGGGAAGAAATTTTTAATAAAATAAACATATTTTTTCTAAAGAAAATAATCTTAGTTGGAACGATTGCATTGACATTTGTACAGATGGGGCCAAGGCGATGACAGGTAAAACAGCAGGAGCAGTATCACGAATAAAAAGTAAAGCGCCTAATTGTAGTTCCAGCCATTGTATTCTGCATAGACAAGCACTTGCGATGAAGCAAATGCCGTCAAATCTAAAATTAGTTATGGATGAAGCGGTAAAAATAATTAATTTTATCAAATCACGACCACTACAATCCCGATTGTTCTCATTATTGTGTGAAGATTATGGCAGCAAACATAAAACACTGCTGCTCCATACAGAAGTGCGATGGCTGTCTCGGGGTAAAACTTTAACAAGGCTATTTGAACTTAGAGCCGAGTTACAAATGTTTCTTTCAGCAGATACAGTTTCTTTTAATTTGAAAGACCGTTTGTATGATAAAACTTGGTTGTTCCGATTGTCTTTTATGGCGGATATCTTTCAAAAACTGAACGAATTGAATTTATCATTGCAAGGTAAACAGACAACAGTGTTCCAGGCCTATAACAAAATAACTGCCTTCAAAAGAAAATTAGATTTTTGGATTATTTGCGTTGGTAAGAGAGAAATAGAAAGCTTTACGTCACTCAGTGAGTTTGTTAGCGATAACGACTCGGAAATGTTTCAAGATGATGTGTTTGAAGAATTGGTCCAATATCTCACTTCGATGCGCGCATCTTTTGTAAAGTATTTTCCCGAAGAACATAATACAAAAATGAAGCTGAATTCATGGATTCATAATCCTTTTTTACCCAACTTGCAAAAGCCCGAAAGTATGTCAAACGAGATATATGAATCTCTTTTAGAAATGTCATCAGACACAAGTATGGAGTCACTGTTCAAAACGACGCCTCTCAACGATTTTTGGTGCAGAATCCGTGATGAATATCCAATGCTTGGCAGAATGGCTCTGAATATTCTTCTCCCGTTCCCAACAACATATTTGTGCGAAACAGGATTCTCAACCTATGCAGCCACGAAAACAAAATATCGCAATAGACTGGACGCCGAACCTGATATGAGACTTCAAATGTCTTCTATCAAACCTGATATCAACCAATTGATGAAAAATAAAAAACAGTTTCATACCTCCCATTAGTTAAGATTTTTTCATTTTTAATATCTTCTATTATTGTACTTGGCATGTGGTTAAAGTAAGTAATAATTAGTAACTGTTACATTGTACTTTTATTATGCTTATATAATAAAGAATACACTTTTAAAAACTATTGTTTTATTGTAGGGTCCGTCAAGTATTTTGCTTGTCAAAAGGGTTCCGTGACCAAAAAAGTTTGAGAACCGCTGGTTTAAAGGATAGTAATTCATAGAGCATTTACTTATCTAACATAACGAGTAGTTATTAATTATGATTTAAAATCATTATAATAGTGCAATTCTGAATATTTACGATTCTGAACAAGAAGTGGAGGTAGGTAACGACTCGATGTCGACATCGGGCCGTAGGCGGCCAGCGCCAAGGAGGTGGTGGAAAGATGGCGAAAATGCGGTGTCTTCAGACATTTTAAATCTTGTTAACCGAGTAACTGTGCTAACTAACATTTTGTAACATTATTTGTTATTTTGTTTTTGACAAACGTGTGTGCGTTCAATTCGATTCCGAATAACAATGTACCGGCCTTACAAAATGCTTTGCCGCCAAAAGTGATACCAGTGTCTGAACCAGTACCTACTAGCACTGGTTCCTCGATACGAGAGTTTTGTTTGAATCGTCCGACGGCCGCCACGAACTCTAGTTCGAGTTAAAATCCGCGATTGAATTTAAGTGTCGTTAATTGGTCCCATAAAGATCCTAACGTGCCGCGCTTTAATCCCGAGCACGTTAAGCGGGTTGAACTGCTACAAAAGTACGGTGATTCGTCGTTGAAGGTATGTGCGTTTCACGGATACCTTGTAATTTCATAATTCTGTGCCGGGTTTTATCAAACTCGGTATTAACGATGAACTTGGAAATTTACCAAGGGTAAATAAATATCCTGCGGAAAATTCAGAAAGGTTGATAGCAGCCTTATGTAACGCAAATTACCTTATCAAAGTCTACAACAGTTCATTGACTGGACAGCTTCTAATGCTAATGCCTCTAGCATTTTTGACATACCGAATCTTTTTACCGTCATAAAAAAAAAGGAAATTGTGTAGCTAGTTTGCGGAAAACGAGCTGAATACATTAAAAATCGTCCGGAGCGTATCTTGGACGAAATTGTTAATAAGAATTTACGGTCATAAAAATTTCATAAAATCAATTATTTATTCATTTATTATATTATTTATTGTATATACACCAAACAAAACCGTAGTTTACAAATAGATTATGTAAGTACAATGAAGTATTAAGTTGAAAATTGTCGGGTGCGTATCCTGGGCGAAAGTGTTAATAAGAACCATCGCGAGGGTCTGCGTAAGATCTCTCCGAGTTCTACTAACAGTTTATTCAATAAAAATCAACTACGTGCTTACAATCAAAATAGGGGCGGCATTGATAAATGGGTTCACTCTTGGTTCGGCTCTGAGAAAGATCAAAATAAAACTACCCCCAAATTACCAACTAAGCCGAATAAACAAAGTTACCGCGAGCTACCACCAAGTAATGTACCCACCCTCTCTTCAAAAAAGGCAAGATTCGAACTTCAAAAAAGCGAAAAGCAACGTGTTTGTGTTTCAAACAGTCAAATAAAAGCAAAAAGCCCAACAAGGTCAGCGAAATAAAAGGCGATATGAAAAATGACTTACAGGCATACCAGTTTTATGGAGGCTGTCTCTGAGCGTATCGGAGACAGTGGCAGACGCTGTGGGCTCCGAAGGCCCTTCTCGGAATGATCACGGGAATGCGTCTACCATTTACCCCTAAATCATCACTTATCCATCGCAAGGGTCCTGCGCCGTGCCAGTTCAAAACTGCACTTCCATATACCCCAAAAATTTCTCAGCCTTGACCAAATGATAAAATCCGCAACGAGATTATCCGGAGAAGAACCGGAGTGACCGACATAGCTTGTAGGATCACTAAGCTGAAGTGGCAGTGGGCTGGCCATGTCTGTCGAAAGACCGATGGCCGTTGGAGCAGACGAGTCCTTGAGTGGAGACCGCGAATCGGCAAACGCAGCGTAGGGCGCCCCCCTGCCAGGTGGACCGACGACCTAAAGAACGTGGCTGGGGGGGACTGGATGCGGAAGGCAGAGGACCGAGGGTTGTGGCGCAACTTGGGAGAGGCCTATGTCCAGCAGTGGACTGCGATAGGCTGAGTTGATTGTTGATTGACCAAATGAGTGGCACAGCACCTACGGCCCAAAGGTCTTAGTCTACTCAGACGAATTTCTGATAGCCTGCCAATCGAGAAGTCTTCTTTAGATGAATGTATGATGATAACTAACTTCACCTGAAGGTGAAGTTAGTTATCAATATACTCGAGACATTAGGACGGACAGTAAACTACAAAACTACAAGTCTATCACCCAAACTTCTCAAGAGATAGAATTCCTTGGATTCATCCGGAATACCAAAGAGATCTTCAAGTGGTTGCCGCAAGACAGTTATTTTACTCAAGTTCTAAACCAATTTTACGGAGGCTGTCTCCGAGCGTATCGGAAACAGTGGCAGACGCTGTGGGCTCCGGAGGCCCTTCTCGGAATGATCACGGGAATGCGTCTACCATTTACCTCCAAATCATCACTTATCCAACTAATGCTACTTCCGATCTTCTCAAAAGAGATCTAAAATGGTGGCTCATAACTTTAGTAAGACCTGTAGCTCGGAGGAGCTTGCACCCGAAATTGATGCGCCATTTTATGACCACGGATGCTGCGGATTACGGGTGGGGCACAGTTGGATGACCTCTCAATTTCAATAA